>JARDYH010000005.1:101256313-111256313 GCA_029215795.1 Anniella stebbinsi
TCCAAAGGTGTTCCTGGCCAGGGGGCAATGGAGGGGAAGCCCAGCGTGTCATATGTAAGCACGCCATGGGAGGGAACACACCTGGAGGTCACGGCTGCAGTGGAAGCGGGTTTGCAGTAGCATCAATATGCCAAACTCTTTAAAGGCAGGTGGGGAGGGAGGCCGGGGGTTGCTGAGGGGAGAACTGGGCAAAAGTGACTTCTGCCAGCGTTTGGGGGTGGGGGAATGGTATGGTAGGACTGAGGTGATTGAGGCAGACAGGGATTTTGCGATGGAAAAACCAGCCCAAGAGTGGGCAGAAGCGCCAAAAAGCGGCAGACGCGGGGCTTTTAAGGGATGCAGATGAGAAATTGCTCTCTCCTTGGTGATGGACAAGGACCGATGGATGGGTGGGGAGGACTACGATCAGCCGGTAAGACAATCACAGCCCTTTCTTTCACCTCCCCCTCACCAAACACACACACCTTTCACATGTGCACTTACTTTCTCCTTCTCCACGAAACCCACGAAAGCGGTGCGCTCGATTTCCACGGGTTGCCCCTGCCGGTCGTACAGAGCCAGCACGAAGTGGAAGAAGTTGGATTTCCTCAAGTTGGAAGGCGGCTGCTTCTCGAAATGAGCCCGGGCCAGGCCCACCCCACTGCGGCCAAAGGAGTCCGAATTAGAGAGAGCGTGACGGGCAGAGATCCCCCCTCTACCTTCCCTTTCATTCCCTTTCCAGGGGGTCTCTACGTCGTGCCGCCTTTCCCACCCGTCGGGTCATCCACACTGGAGATGGGCGTTAAAAGTCAAGGAGAGGGGGATCGGAGGTAGCCGGGATGCTAGCCGGAGAGCCCTGGAAGTCCAGGGTCAGGCTCAAACAAGGGACTTTCGGGTCAAGGCACAGGGCCCCTGCCGTGTCACGAAACTCATGTCAATTTCAGGCTAGGAGGGCAAGCCCCCCCCCCCCCAATCTCCAGGTCTACCATCCAATATTCGTGAAACTGACTAGTCCGAAGAAAGAAGCAGATGGTTCTGTTCTATAGGGAGGCAGACTTATGGATTCAACTCTATTAGTGCCCTTCTTCTTCCCGCTCCCATCTACCCCGGAAGGTCGCCTGGCTCCCCGGAAACAAAAAGGAGAAACTATCCTTTCCAAGCTATGATGATGATGGTTTACAACAAAAGCCAGTTACAAACTTAACTCCTGAACATTCTTCCTTCTCTCTCCGCTTTCTAAGAGCAACCACACTGCTTGATCTGGCTGAGATTCTTATGTTTCCTTTCAAAGCGTTGCTCTTCAGCAGTTCCCTCGGATCTGGCCTGAGCTGTCAGTAAATCCACCATGTGCCCTTCTCTTTTCACTTGAACAGTCAGAGCGACTCTAATTCCGCTATCCTCCCCTCTTTATTTGTAGTGGTAAACATCCCAGAACCAGCTGCATCGAAAACTTAACATATTTTAACCTTTGCGTTGTCCCTGCAGAACTTTCCCTTCCTGAGAGAGAGCTGGGGTGAGGGGTGGGGTGGGGGAGATAGGAGAGGGAGGAATGAAGTGAAATAAACCAGAAGATGTCAACATTAAAATTGAGAGGTGTCAGTTGGTTCCGGCTACATATTTGAAGATGCCCCTTGGTCCCTACCCCTAATCAGGCTTACTTGGAAATAAGTCCCACGGGCTTACTTCCGAGTAAACATGGACAGGAAGGGTCTGAAAAGTTTTTTTTTTAAATGACCTGGCGTGGCTTTGCCAAATGCAATGCCGAAAGAAGCGTAACAGTGGGGAGAGGATGGGGATGTTGTTTACAAACAAATATATAGATCACACGGTTCTGTAGAGGTTTTGTACAAGCGACAGAGGCTGAAGAAGCAAATCTGGTTTATATACCCGAAAAAGTTATTTGCCTGCTGCAACTCACAAAAAAGGTGAGGCTTTAGGGAGGGGGCGTGGGGCAGCGAAAAAGGCATCCATGGGTACCGATTCCGAACAGAGAACTTCGCACTAGTAGTTATTTCTTCTGGAGCGAATGAGTGAGTGAGCCTATGTGATGTAAGGGGACAGCAAGCAGTAAATACCCATTAGGCACAGCCTTGTACTGCTTTTTTGACGGGAAAGTGGGTGGTGGGTGGGATGGGAGCCCCAGGAGCGAAAACTTATTTGGCCGCGCTAGTCAGGAGCCAAAAACTGAAAGTTGGAGCGATCGGCATGAAACATGCCTCGGACAAGGAGAAAGGAAGAAAGACACTCCTCCCGGGCGCCAGAAGTCAATCGGAAATCATCTAAGCCGATAGCGGCGCTTTGCAAAACCTCTGCTCCTCCGAACCCAAATACAAAACAAAAAGTCATCCGGGGTGAGGTGTCGCGGCAGGGACGCGCTGCCTCTCCGCCGCCAGACCTGAGGCCGGCTAGAGCTTTCCGGGATCGAGGGACGGGAAGTGGGAGCGGGAGCGAGGGATGCTGCGGGCAGCTACGTACCTCTGCGCGGCGGTGTTTGCGTCCAGGACGCCGGCTCCTTGCATCCAGGTCCTGACCGCGTTCATGCCCGCGCCGAGAGGCTCTTCCTTCATGCTGCTCCCACTCCTCTGAATGCTTTCCTGAATCCCAAACATGAATCAAAACGAGCAAAGCCCTCCCTTCTTCGTGAAAAACGAAACGGGACACAACGACACAAAACACAACGACAAAGAAGAGTGCGGGCAAGAATAAAACCGCCAGGGAGTTTTTGGATTCGGTTCTTTCTTTCTCTCTGGAACGGCTGTTGGAATCAAAGCAAGTCAGAGAAAATCAAACACAGACATTGAAGGGGAGAAGAAAAAGAAGAAGGGGGAGAAAAAAAGAGAGAGAATCCAAGGGGAACAAAAATCACACCCCCGGGGTTAGCTGCTGATGCTCTTGGCCGCCTGATGAGCTTGTTCTTTTCGAGGGTGTGTGGCAGCGGGGTGGCCTGACAGACAGAGATATTTATTATTATTATTATTATTTTGAAAAATACGATTATTGTTTGTTCGCTGGCAGGGATCACTACACGAAGCCGGAGGACGAAGCCGCGGTCCCTCCTGTGCTGAAGTCACCCCCTTTTGGATTGCCGAAGAAAGAAGGCAGTTTAAGAAACAATAGGATCAACTGGAGCGGCGGCGGCGGCGGCGGCGGCGGCTTCTGCTGCTGCTGCTGCTGCGGCGCCCTTGGCTACATCAAGTGTCATTTTCCAGTGACAAGAGCGTGGCAAGTTTGCTGTCTCTCGTGCGCTCTTTCTTGGCGGCTTGGCTGTTTGCTCTTTCCCTTCAGCCAAAGATGTGTGCTTTTTCTTTTCTTTTCCCTTCCTTCCTTCCTTCTTTCTTTCTTTTCTCTCTCTCTCTCTCTCTCTCTCTGGCTTCTTCGCCTCGTCTCCTGCCTTTCTTCACCAACGCAGGAAGCTGTGGCTGGCTGCTGGAGAGAGAGAGAGGGGAGAGGAAGACACGCGGCGCGCGTACGCCGGGAAAGGTAAGCAGCAACACCCTGGGTGGATGGAGATCCTCTTGGCTGCTTTCCCCCTCCCCCCTCCGATCTCCCCCCCCCGTTCAAACCGGAGTGATTTGCAGTCTTTCCCAATGGAATCCACTTTGACTATCCCCGCAGCTACACACGAGCACAGCAGCCCCAATGGGCAGGGGGCGGCGCCCTGGCGGCCCGGGTCCGCCCCCTCTTTATTTGCATAGCGTCACCGCTTCCTCGACCACTCCGCGCTCTCCAATCGCCGGCAAGGAACTCCGAACCGCGGCGGCGGCCGGCTCGGCGGGACACGCCCCCTTCATTAGCATCTCTCCGCCCCCTTTCGCCAGGGAAGACCGGAGAAAGTTGCGATTGAACGCACAAGACGGCGCGGCCGGGAAGGAGGCATCGCGTCCGGGGAGGAAGAAGACGAAGATCTCTCGGGGAAGGGGATAGCAAAAACGCCAGCCTCGATTCAAGCCGGATGCCTTGCTGTTTGACAGTAATACTTTGGGGAGTTGGGGGGGGGGGGTCTTGCTTTCTCGCTTTCTCGCTCCCCACTCGTGGAACAAACCGTCCCAAAGTTTGACACGGGTGTCAAACCACTTCTTCCTCTCCCTCGATCAGATCGCTACTCCGAAAGGCTCTTTTTGGCACCGCGGATTAAAGAGCCACGATTCAACAGCCACGCACCAAGACTGCGATCTGTTAAAAAAATAAAAATAAAAATAGGTCGTCCAAAGGAAATAGCCACACGCGCTTAACGTGCGTGTAAAACGGACAAAGGAGATGGGGAGTGTTAGTCTGTTGCAGAAACAAAATAAGGAAGAGTCTTGTGGCACCTCAAAGACTCACCAATTTATTCTGGCATCCGCGTTCGTGGACACTGTCCACTTCATCATATGCATGATCAAGGTCGCTCGTTATCTATTTAGCACGCTAACCGAAGTATGTTTCGCAGTCACCGGGATTCAATGGTCATTTCTCCAAAGCTTACTCGTTAAATTCGGTTGAGGATCTTAAATTCGTGCTGCGCACCCCTCTGCTCCACACCTCTAAAGTAAATACAGAGAGAGAGAGAGAGAGAAGTCGTCTTCAAACACTGGTGTTTTTGCGATCCCCAATGACAGGTTCTTGAGATTGGCTATTTTTTAAAAAAGAAAAGCCCAAAATGTTAAACTTTTCACTACTAAAGACGATTTTATTCACAGCTGTCACCCACCAAGTCGGTATTTCTTTTAAAGAAAAGGAAAAGATACATCAGTATTGGTACATTTCATTCCAACACAGACGATTGTACAGTTTCCCTGATTATCATGAGATTAATAAAATTTATTTTTGATTTTGAATCCGGTGAGGTCATAAAGCAGAGGCATACAACCTGTCCGCCCCCGCCCACCACAACTAAATTCACATTATAGTACTACTGTAACTGTATTAGTAGTACCCCGTCGAGTAGTAACTTGTAACAAGAAGTGGCTTGCGTTTGCTTGTTTTTTAATTAAAAAGAAAACTAATTCAGTCTCATAATTTTTCAGATACTTCGCTGCGTTTTAAAAAATAAAACCCACCATAAAGCATTCTCTCTTGCGTCTCCATCCACGTGGCCTCGAAAAACATAGGTGAAAGCCCCTCTCTAACAAGGGAGTACCTCTCCTCATCTCACAAGGACAGTAAAATTATTCTTTCTCTTCCCCCCCGCCCCCACCCTGGCCGCCATTATCAATAATCCAAGGGTGCCATTAGTTTTAAAAGTATCTATTGGGCTCTTTTTATCCCTCTCCCAATCTGAGAAAGGTCGGAGGTGGAAGGGGGGGGTAGGGGGTGGAAGGGGAGGAAGAGGAGAAAGCGAGATCCTCTCCTGTGAGAATCGTTTCCCTCGAGTAGATCGATTTTCTTTTTCATATGGGAAGGTTACTGTTTTTCATCATTGTTATCCGTAGTGTACGAAACACGGGCTCGGATTAGGGCGCTACGGTTCAACTGGAAGGTGCACTTGATAGCTGAAGAACAACGACAATCCCCCACTAATTTCTCCCTCTCTTGCTGGCTTTCTTCAAAGACAGAGGGAGGGGAGAGAAGACTAAGAAAATCAAAATAAACCCATTGGGGTGAGGGATGGGATGAAATAATTTGTTAAAAGATGTTATGCGAAAGTTTCTCTTTCACTCTGTCTCTCTCACACATACACCCTCTTCCCTTCAAACGCCACACGTCACAAATCACTTTCCACGTCTTTCCTTCTTTCTTTCCACAAACTCCCACCCTCATGGGAACACACACATACATGATACACACAAAGGACTCTCTCATAGGCATGTCTCCCTGTCCCTGTCCGTCCCCCCCCCATACACACACACACACACACACACACTACAAAAATGTCCACCGGCAGCATTCAGGAACCGAGTCACAACTGGAGCTGTCTTAAGTCTCTTTACGTCAAATTTTCCGCTCACCTTTACTACACTTCAATTTCTCTTCCCCCCCCCCCCCTATCTTGGTGATCTCAAAGTGCCAGACCCTCCCGCTCCTTCCTTTTTTGGTTTCTAAAAGGGATCTAACCAGCCCCCAACTTAAATTTGTTTAGGATTCCTAAAGAGAAAGTGGTGCTTGGAAAGCGGATCTTGACCAACCTGGCCATTCGTTCTATAATGGCATGGCAGAAAACAAAGTCAGAGTATTTTGCCCTTACAGGATAAATAAACAAACAGTTATGAAGTTGTTTCAAAACAAAATACATACATCTCTTCCCCCCCCCCCCCCCAAACAGATTGCTTGGCTCAGAGGTGGCATGAGGTTCCTCCACTTGTCCTTTTCACAGAAGAAGAGGAGGCAGTTCTGGAAGAAAGTTTAATAACTAAATTCGGGGCAGTTTGTTTCTCTTTCTTTCTTTCTTTCTTTCTACATGTACAAATCTGTACAGGTGTTATGCCTATATTGTCCATACTTGGCTAGTACAACACCTGCATTTGTACTGTAACATACTGACAAAGTGTCTTTTTCAAAATTCACTTGTGGCATGATAGATACACACACACACACACACACACACACACACACACGACTTCTAGGAGGGCAGAACAAGTAACCACCATCATAGATGTGATGGCATTGATTCCAATGGGAATGTATCAAACATCGATAGCTTTTCATTTGTACGTTATATACAACGGCATGTATATAACATTGCATCTGAAAGCCTAAAAGTTAAAGAGTCCTGCAAGCACAAAATTCAATTTCATTTTGCCTGACATCGGAGTTTCTATTTGGGAGAGACAAGAAATCGAGGGAAGGAGAGTGAATTACTCTACCTACACCACCAGAGTCTCACTGAGTATGCAAATAAAGATGTGCACTATAAAGGGTTAATGTGGATTGCATGTGTATAAACATCACTACTGTGCAGATTCACGTCAAGACATGGAAAATGTGTCCTAAATGACGGTACCAACAAGATTTCACACGTTGCCTGGTCAATATAGATGCTTAAGTGGTGTTGATTGATCATAGATAGTTCATACATTGCCAGCAAATATGAATAGCTACTGTGTAGAATTTGTACAGTGCTAGAGCATTATTCATTGTCCCTAAAGGGAGAATACATACAACGTTTGACCAATGTTCACTCTACCAAGCTGACATAGTACCCTTGGATACATTCTCTAATATCATTGGGAAACTATACATGGTGCGTAGGCCAATGGAAAATTGTCCCACCCATAATGACACTTTAGACACATTCTCTGTAACTTCATGGCATGGGAACAATCATCTGCATTTATGTACATTCTCCATTAAAGTCACATTAATCACATCTCGTGCACAAACAATTTCTCCAGCAAGAGATAGCATGGCTCAATTTTGCCTGCAAAACCCAATGCCTGACCTGTTAGCCTTTCCTTACTCCCAGATTTATTGCAGTTACTTGACTGTGCAGGAAGGGTACTCTTCATATGCTTATAAATACTCTCTTCTATAGCTGCAATGAAGTTGCTTCCTTCCAAAAATCCTTTCAAACTTGTCCTTTGCAAATTTGCTGTCGCATATTACCCAAGCACTCTCTGGATGTTTGAATATTCTTGGACTATCTTTCAAATGTTTTAGGTCTGTATTTGACACACAATGATATTTGATATAAATGTAATAATATTGGTCAGTTGATATTTGACACCATTTAAAAATTAACATGCAATGGTATTTGATACTCAACAGGTAAGGATATTTTATATTAGACTGTATTGATAGCTAATATTCAATGACATATTGAGAGGCAGTATGGTGTATTGGGACGTGAGAAATCCAGGTTCTAGTCCCCGCTCAGCCATGAAGCCCACTGGATGACTTTGGGCTACTCATTGATTCTCAGCCTAACCTACTTCACAGGGTTGTTGTGAGGATAAAATGGAGAGGAGGAGGAGAATCAAATATACTGCTTTGGGCTCCTTGGAGAAAAGGCGGGATATAAATGTAACAAATATATAGATGCTCCTTCTCATGAAAATCTTATATTTCAGGGAGCTGTCCATATGCACCAAAAGCCCCGGGGTGGCTGCACAGTGACACTGTGTCGATTATAAGATGCAGCAGCCACTTCGCTGCATCTTCCCACGAAGCTGCGAAGCAAAAATGTCAAGGACTTACCCTGACTTTTTTTCTTTGGAGCTATCTAAGTATGGCACATCCGTCATCTATCCTCACTCCGGAGTTGTGGCGGAAGCATGGCTGGTTGGATGGCGACCCAATTGGTCGCCATCGACCCGGGCAGAGGACAGAGGGTGGGCCTGGCTGCCGCACTTTCACTGCAACCTCAGGATTAGCCACCGCCACAGCAGATGTGTGTGGTTTTGCTAATTGCAGCAGCAACCCACTGCTGTATAGGCAGCCCCCAGATATTACTGGTTGTCATGCCAAATGGAAAATTAACAATGGTAGAACCTATTTAATAAATGTATTTCTAATAATAAAAAAGCAAGGATTGGAAGGGCAGTGTAGTATAGACCCATATCTGAGGGAGGAATTGGATTGCAAAATCTAAAACTTTATTATGAAGCTTATTAGCTCAAGCATAAACCTCACTGGGTGACTTTGGGCCAGTCATTAACTCTCTTCCTAACCCAACTGAGGATAAAGAGGAGCAGGGGGAGGAAGACCATGTAAGTCGCCTGGGTTCCATGCAAGAGGACAACAGGTGGGAGTTATTTATTTATTTCATTTCTATACCGCCCAATAGCCAAAGCTATTGAAATAAATAAATAAATAAATAAATAAATAAATAAATAAATAAATACTATCATATACTTTCCAAGCATTCGCCAGTCAAAGAATACATTCCACAACAAAAGCTGCTAGGAAATGCATGCATATTCTGCCACATTGCAGAGGATTTTGGGGGAATATTCTACAGTGTGCCTGCAATTCACATGGGACAGTGTTGGACCTCCCTATTGCCCATGTTGTGTCTCAGAACACACTCAACATTCCACTGTGATGGCAGAGTATGAGGACAACTGGTGGGCATGCTCGTCTTCAGCTGTTCTTCTTGCTGAGGACCCCCCAATAGTTCAGAAAGAACCCAGGGTTTCCAGGAAGATAGCTTGGAAACCACAATCATATTGGACTATCTTTGATAGTTGGCATGAAAGACATGTAATATTATAAAGTGTTTGACAGTTGACATGAAATGGTGTTTAAAAGTGTTATAGCATTTGATGGAAAACATGCAGTGTCTTTAATATCTGACATTTGTTCAATAACATGACACAGTATTTCGTATTCCGCAGCTGGACGGCTTGTCCAAGTCAAAATCATCACAGAATGCCAAAAAGCCTAAGGCGTTCAAATTCTGAGAGAAAAGTTTACGTTCAGAATAACTGGGACTCAGGAAATCTGGGTTCTAGTCTCCACTTGGTCATGAATCTCACTACTTTGGACCAGTCATCCTAATCAACTTTCCATAAAATGGAAAGGAGGAGGGCTATGTATGTTACCTTGGGTTCCCTGCAAGAGGGAAAAAGGGCAACAATAAATGTAATCATACATACGTACATAATTCAGAGTCAACATTTCTTATTTGAAACCATTCAAAATGGTGAAATTGAAAAATATGGTTAATTTTGAATATATGAGAATATTTCTTTCAACTCCACTCTCTTCTTAAGTATGACTACTTGATTATTATGTTCTACATCCTTCTTGCTAGCACTGAAAAAGGCTCAAGCAGCCTTAGATGAGCATTGGATCGAATGCATTCCCATATGAGTAGCTAAGTACGTGTTTTGCTTTCTCTTCTTGGCGCTGCCTCACCCCATGTAGTCTCTCTCTTAGCACATAAATTGTATCATTTCCAGGCTCAATGTTTCAATCCCGAGATATACTTTACAATTAAAAGCAATTTGCACCTGTACCAATTGTTTCTTTCCCAGGGCTCTGTACATGTAAGAAGCCGTGATCAGATAAATGCAGCACTTGGATCAATGCAACAAGTTTGTTGGCAGCTTTAGCTGGCCAAATCTGTTCAAGAGGCCAAGGAAATAGTTGCTTGCCTTAATGGTTTTAGGCAAGTTTCATGGTACACCCATTTCTCTCCCACTGGGCAGTGATCTCATGAAATTAGGTTGTTCTCTACTGACCTTGCTTCCTCAGGTCAATTGTTTGGCCTAACCAGAAAATGAAATCATATAGTTAAGATGGCGATGTCACACCACAGAATATATGTTCTCACATATTAATATTATCATCACCATGATAATCATTATTAACCCTATTAATGTACATTTAGTAATAATATGCTAGATAATGGGTAGTTCTAAATACATTTAGGCAGCAATCCTATCAATTGCACTCTTGGTGATTGAAACCCCCCAAACTCAAAGGCATCGGATCATGCAATGCAGGGTGGATGGAGTAGCGGAGGTGATCTTCACCTCCCTGTCTTCTTGCCCTGCAGATTTCGCTAGATGGACTTTTTATCTTCTTCACTAGATGGGTCCCCTCTAGAAGACTCCGAATATGCGCAATACTCGAGTTTAGGCCTAATACCTATAGACGAGAGACGTGGAAGCGAATGACGGGCTCTACACAATGCGCTTTAAAGTTGTTTATATGCGTAGAATTGCATTATAAATGAAGCACAGATCGAGGATCAAATGAGGAAATGTTGATGAAAGCACCACCCTGTTTCCTGGTGGAACTGCCCCCTCAGTTTCGTGCCATTTGTTAACCCTGCCCACCTGAATCTCTCTTGCCTTTCGTTACCTGGGTTACCTGCTGTTGGTCACCTGGTTTACCTCTTCCTTTGTGCCTGATTGCCATTTGTAGTAGTCCCCCACCCTCAACTGCTCAGGCATAAATGGAAATGCAAGCCTATGGCTTCGGACAGGCTCTTACGGGATGTCTTGCCCACCTCTTTCTGATTCCTTCGTTCATGCTTTCCTTTGCAATCGGCAAACAGCATTTGTAGAATACAGATATTCCAGTTGTATCTCAGTAATAACTTGTCTGTTTGGTGATCTACAATATACACATGCACACACACACACACCTCAATGTCAGGAACCCAGCAAGGGAGGGGAGGATTTGTCTTAGCAGATTGCTAATCATCCGCACATCCTTACTCCAACCCCCTTGCTTCCTGTGAAACCACCTCCATCTGGCCCCATTTCTTGATGAAAGAAATATTCCAGTAGGGGATTTAAAAGAAACTTTATTTTCAATACAGGTTAGGTCAGCCACCTGGAGTTTCCATCCTGAAGGACGAAGAAGAAGGAAGTGGGAGGGAGGAGACAGAACAACTGGGAGGTGTTCCCAGCGAAGGGGCAGTTCTTCATGCATGACATCACCACCAAAGTACGCCCACTATCACCGTTAATGCAAATACTCAGAAGTTGATTCCACTAAGATAAGGAACTGTAACATCAAAGGAAATTAAAAGTCACTATTTAATGCGAAATCGAAAATGCGCATTAACAAGGATAAAAATGGCCTGCATGCCTGATTTAAGCTTCATTCGTAAAGAGGTAAAACCGGTAATGCGCCGTAAAGGAGGTGTAAATCGATCATCTAGAGGAAGCCTTGAATGCTTCGGAAGGGGAGGGAAGGAGGCTGGAAGAGGCTTAGGATAGCTTGTCTCCTGGCTTCTCTGGTCTCCTCCTCTGCTTGCCCACCAAAACACCTCCCTTTCTCACCCTCTCCGAGGTCAGGTTTCCAACCTCAGAAGGGCAGCTGGTGCAGTTCTCTCCACACTGGCTGCAAGGGGTCGGGGTCAGATCTCTGACTCCCCCTTCTGAGGCTGAGTACTGTCTCCAACCTTAAGAACACAAGAAGAGCCCTGCTGGATCAGACCAAGGGTCCATCTAGTCCAGTGCTCTGTTCACACAGTGGCCTACCAGCTGTCAACCAGGGAACCACAAGCATGACACGGTACAACAGCACCTTCCCACCCATGTTCCCCAGCAACTGGTATATACAAGCTTACTGCCTCTGATACTGGAGGTTGCACTTAGCCATCAGTACTAGTAGCCATTGAAAGCCTTCTCCAGGAATTTATCCAATCGCCTTTTAAAACCATCCAAACTGGTGGCTGTTATCACATCTTGTGGTAGTGAATTCCATAGTTAAACGATGTGCTGTGTGAGGAAGTACTTCCTTTTATCTGTCCTGAATCTCCCACCAATCAGCTTCATGATCTTGGAAGGATTTTACAAGCAATCCTATGGTCTCTGGGACACTCTCTCAGAGATGATAGGATTATTCTTTAAAATGCATTAATGCAGCCTTCTCCAACCCGGCTGGCTGGGGCTGATGGAGTTGAAGCCCTCCAAATGTTCGGGGCTTCAACTCCCAACAGCCCCAGCCAGCATGGAAAATGGCCTGAAATGCTGGGAATTGTACTCCAAAACATCTGGAGGTCACCAGGTTCGGAAAGGTTGCATTAATATTATACACATACACACACACACACACACACACCAGGTTGTGTGTTTCTAATTGTCTCCCTATGTATATTCGTCAATGTATGTGATTACTATCTAAGGGCACAATCCTGCCAATGTTAATCACTTTCAAGTCCTCTTGATTTCACTTTGGCTTAACCCAAGAGAGGGGTGATGAAAGAAAAGATAGATTTGAAGCACTGAGAGAGAATTCTGCAAAACCAAAATCAGCATTTGGGCAGCCATCCCTATCCCTCCAGATGTTTTGGACTGCAACTCCCATAATTCCCAGAGTTGCCATTCGACACATCTGGAAAGACTGAGGTTGCAGAAGGTTGCATTAAGGAATCTCTGTGCTTCGACTGCCCTGCAGCTGCCAAATCAACCTTATTTGTTTGTTTAAAATGCTGTTACCTTTGTCACATGGATCAAAGCAGCTAGCAACATCATATAAAAAGTAACCATATGCCCAAACCGTTAAAACTATAAAATTCCTCAGCCATGTAACGGGTTTAAAACACAGACCAAACATTATCAGGGCAAGTTACTAAATGCCTGTGTAAAAAGAAAGACCTTCCATTTATTTTTAAAGGCCTTTGCATACTTAAAAAATAACAATGTATGTTACATGTAACCGGTTTCTGAATAATAAGTTAGAACTGCTGAGCTGGAATGAATGTAAAACCATTTAGGCCAACCTTCAGGTCACCCCATCCCTCCTCCTAACAATCCTAACATTTTCAGAACACATTAATTAAAGTTTGGAAATGCACTGATAATAGGGTGACCATATGGAAAGGAAGACAGGGCTCCTGTATCTTTAACAGTTGTATAGAAAAGGTAATTTCAGCAGGTGTCATTTATATGCATGCAGCACCTGGTGAAATTCCCTCTTCATCGCAACAGTGAAAGCTGTAGGAGCCCTGCCCTCTTTTGTATCTGGTCACTCTAGTATAGCTCCTGCAGCTTTCACTGTTGTGATGAAGAGGGAATTTCACTAGGTGCTGCATGCATAGAAATGACACCTGCTGAAATTCCCTTTTGTATACAACTGTTGAAGATGCAGAAGCCCTGTTCTCTTTTCCATAAGGTCACCCTACTGATAAAAAACATTTCTGCCCCAGAAATCAAAGCTGACTTAGGATGGAATCGAGATTAGTTGCATATGCTTTTATGAATAGATGTGAAAATGAGCAGTGCAATCTATACAAGTCTACCAAGGAGTAAGTCCCCACTGCAGCCCTAAGCCCCCCTGCCAGGTAAGTGTGTCTAGGACTGCAGCCTTGGACACCTTTGATAGAACAAGTGAATGTCATTGTTTTTGGTCATAACATTTCTCCATATGTCTGGCTGGCTGGCTGAATTAATGACACTTGAAATTCCTATTCCATTGCCTTATTCAAAACATGCATGGGGGTCATAATAGGTTTATCAGTCTGTACCTGAAAGCAATCTTTAGTCGAATAAATGAAAGTTGGGGGGGGGACTTCAGTGCCAGACCAACTTGTATAAAAGGGCTGAAGAACTTGTTTAAGGTCTCCATAGGCCAAGTAATGGAAGAGGGCATGGTTACATCATTGGCCCATCCCACCCATTTTATTTTCTCTGTGGTATTTCTTTCTTTTTTTAAAACTATTTTTATTAACATTTTTTTATAACAATACAATTAACCCACACAAAACAAAATCAGAGGATTGCAGAGAATTCATTAGGTATCACTTATGTCCAAATATATCAATGTCCTTTGCTGGATCCCGAGGGCATATCAAGTACATCTGACCAGAAGGATCCATGAGTGATCGGTAGTTCTCGAACATTATCCTTCTTTGTAATAAAATTGGTAAAGCAGAACCGATTGATTATAAAGCTGTCAGCAACCTGGTGTCCTCTAATCATAGGGATGGGCTAACACACATACACCCTGATGTGGTCCACTGTGAGGAAAACTGGGCTTCTTAGGACTTACCAGGTTTCCCCAGAGCCCTGGTGCATTTGCCAGATTTTACAGGGCACCTTATTTTTGTATTTTATGCCATTTTCAGCCTAAAGCACTTGCTTCTATGTAAACTGTGGCTGTAAAGCTTTTTAACGGCCATAATTTATGTAGAAATAAGTGCTTTACGGCCACAAATGGTGTAATGCCGTTAGTGTATCTTGCCTTTTCTAAAGCTGGAAAGATGCCCCATGCAAAATCCAGAGGATGTGCAGATAAGGGGGGTTGTTGTCATCGGTCTGCTGCAGACTCCGCAGGTCAGATTCTTGCGAATCCAACCTCATTGGAGTCCACAGTGGAATCATTCTTTTCTTCCATTAACACAAATTTTCCACAGGTAAAGATAGTAGAATTAACATAGAAGTAGATTTCCATTTGTGAAATAAATTAACCTGCCAATAACCTGCCACACAGTAACCTTAATAAAAATAAAGGTCTCCTTGAAAAGGGCATTTCCCCACCCTGATCCATTTTTTCTTCTACTGACATTCATTTGACATTGAAAAACTACATTTTGCCAAAATGATCTAATCATCCCACAGCCTCACCACATTTTAAATAGTCAATCTCTTGGCTGTCATACCAGCATTTTGGGGTGTGGGATTTATAGATTTATAGTAACGTGGTCAAATGCCTTTTATGGGTTATTTTTATGGCATTCTCTTTGTTTTTAGCAGAAATTGACTTTAATGGTCTGGTATACCACATTAAGTTCCAATCTTTATCTTTAATTTTCTTAGCTTTTTTTCACACAACACTATTATCGTACACTCATGGTTGGTCACACATGGAAGTTTGGGGGTCATTTTCATGATATTGTCAACTACCAGTGTCTTTCCTGTCATTTTTAAGCTTTATCCCACCAGTTTTTAAACTCGCCCAAAATGAACTAATAAATATAAAGAGCCATCAAACAGGTGGTGTATTTCTGGAATCACACAATATTGCAGCACCATCTACTGGCTGTATAAGTGGAACCTATGGAACTTTCCCACAAAGCAAATGGCCAAAAAAGAAGGGGGGGGGGGAAGAGCATGTATTGTGCATGTTGTAATCCCGCAAAGATGAAGCCCCAGTAATGGTGTGAGATTTTTGCTTTAATATGGAGAAGCCCTTATTAAGATCTCTTTTCCAACAACAAGGCCTCATGCTACTGGGAATTACAAAATCTATGTACACATACATGGATACATTAATTTTTTTAAAAACACAGTGTCCCTAGCTAATCTGAGGGCTCAATCTCCTTTTGCATTTTGGTCTTGGATACACTGCCCATCACAGGAAGTAATGTAAACTGAGAACGAATTTTACATGCACAAACAAACGCTTCAGATATCATGAGAGCTCTAAACTTGAGAAACACCCCCCCCGTCACATTCAATTTAATTCTCCAAAGCCATATTAAAATAATATTTTGATTAGGCTAACTAGATTAGGGTGACCAGATAAAATCCAGGTCAGGGCTCATGTAACTGTAACTGTTGTAGAGAAAAGGGAATTTCATTTATATGCAATTAGTTCCTGGTGAAATTCCCTCTTCATCACAACAGTTAAAGTTGCAGGCACTATACTAGAGTGACCATATACAAAAGAAGGCAGAGTCCCAGCAACTTTAACTGTTGTGATGAAGAGGGAATTTCACCAGGAACTAATTGCATACAAATGACACTGGCTGAAATTCCTTTTTCTCTACAACTGTTAAAGTTACATGAGCCCTGACCTGGATTTTATCTGGTCACCCTAATATCAGACAAAGTAGCCTCTTCCAGGTGATGTGATGGTTTCAAGTTGCCCCTAGGAACAATGAAGCAAACAAACAGTGGTTGATCCCCCATTTCTAAAAAATCTAAATTCCAGTTATTATTCCAAACTGACCCCATCCGAAGGCAAAACACACAGGTTCCTTGGGTAGGTGAAAAACAGAAGCAGAGAGAAAAAAGACTGTTTTTATATTAACAACGCAAGCCAAACTCCATATAGCATTACCTAATAGCTAAAGGGAATGAACCCGCAGAAAATGAAACCCTAGCTTCTTGTGGTATAAAATCATCTTCCTCCAGTGTAGGATCCCACAGTTAAACTGCTAAATCTGGCATTCTCCAAATCATTCAAAAAGCAAAGGTCCATAAGAAAAATCCCAAAACAAATGTTAGGCCAACTCAAAGATCATATTAAATGTGCAAGATTTTGAGATCTACAGATCTCTTCATCAGGCAAGGTGTTACAAAAAGGGAGGGAGGTGTATTTGTCATTTCCCCACACCCGTGATGAAAATGATGAGGACCACTAGTCCTAAAATGGTAATGCAGGAGTAGGGCCAGTCAAAAACCGGTGGCAGAGGGAGGCAGCGTTTGGCATTATTAGCTGGCAATTACTGATAGAATTTTTATATTGATACCTAATCCCTCTTTGGAAATTGCTACATTCGTTCCTCCAGTGATTTCCTTGCAGCAGAGAATTCCATAATCCATCTCTCTTCTACTTAAGTATAGACATTGACTCTGGAAGCCTTATTTCATGCAGAGTTTAAATGCAGCACTTTAAAAACTTTATATTGTTTTTCTCCACCCTCCATATGCTTTTCAAAGTATTTTTATCCATCTCATTATTTCTTCTCCTTTTACACTTACCCCTCCGCCACATGACTAGTTCCTTTCATCCTTCCTTTCTGCTGAAGGTACTGGTGGGCTGCAGCCTGAAAGAGGCTCACCTGAAAGTGGGCTGAGACACACCAATGGTCTCTGGCCAGCAGTTTGAGAAATGTTGCCCTGGGAGGAATATGGTCATATCATGTCAGGAGGGGAAACAGATCTTTGGTTGTGGTTTTGCAGCAGATAACATTTACAGAACATTTAGATCATGCCCATATGATTCTATAACAGAGGCAATTCTGACCATCAACTCCCATCTAGAATAAAGAAGGTTGTACATAGAAATCAAGACATCTACAAACTATTCAAATAAAAATATTCTTTGGCAAGCCTTTTTCATCCTCATACAATAACCAGGATTTTTTCTGTTCAGCTGAGGCTCTGATTCTTTGTTACTTAGGAGAAAGCTCCAATTAAACATAGGATACCTGATATCTGAGTAATCATGCGTAGGATTAAGCTGCCCAAGTGCCCAAAGTGAGCAGTTATTTGCTTTCATTTCATTATTTTTAGAAAAAGAGAACAGCAGCCGAAACAAAATTGTGGAAAAGCTTAGCATAGGACACCAGGTTGGGGAAGGCTGCACTCTAGAAAAGAGAATGTAGCTGGAGACCTCTCTCTCTCTCCTACCGCATTAGTACCTATATGTCCTGTTTACATTACAAACAGGTGGCTCTTGACTCTGTTTTGAATGGGGAAAATGGGGGAGTTTGGTAACCTCTCCCTGAATGAGCTAGTTTGCCTGAGAGCCAGGGCAACCAGCAGTTTCACTGATTTTTGTACTGGATGAGAAACTCTGCCCTCTTTTGTATCTGGACACTCTAAGGCAGGGTTCCTGCAGCTTTAACTGTTGCGACGAAGAGGGATTTTCACCTGGTGCTGCGTGCATACAAATAGCATCTGCTGAAATTCCCTTTTCTAAACAACTGTTAAAGATACAGGAGCCCTGTCCTCCTTTCCATATGGTCACCCTATGAGAAGATACTTAGTCACCAGAGATTCCCCACCCTCTGCCTTCAAAAACCAGCAATGGACGAGACAGATGATAGGCAATGAAGAGCGTAGGCTTCACCTTTGTGCTGAAAGATTCCAACAGTCTCACATCAATGCCCAAGGCATAGTCTGTCCCAAACTGAATGCAGCAAGCAAAGGGTTTATGCCTCAAAGCCTTAAACTAAGGCTTTAAAAATGTTCCTTCCCCTCATTTAGAGAGAAGAACGGGGACATTGTTTCCTCCACTCTGTTTTACATAGAGTTCACATAGAGCATAAATCCTGGGGAAAGAGACAGACCCATTGCAAACACTGACCTGTTTTCCTGCTGTCTCATGGATCCAACCAAGAGGGTATCTCTTCTCTCCCGGCCCCCCTGAGCCAAATTGAGCCTTCTGCATAATGATGGCCAAGGGGATAGGGAAGGAGAGAAAGGGGTTTGTGTCTGATGACTTCACACACCTGCTGTCATTTAGAAATGAATTCCTTTGAGGGACAAAATAGACATTGATTTGAATCCATTATCTAACAGCTACTTTTTTATTTTTAGAGTAAGTGCAGGGTGTGTGATCCAGTTCTAAAAAGCTCCCCTATCCTCCATACTAGGGTCCTAATCCAGATCAGCCCACTGTGCCTAGACTAGGGTAAATATGAGAAAAAGAAAAAAGACATTATGCTAGACACAGTTTTAAAGTAATGACCCTATTCAGACGACACACTGAGGTTGTTATCACACGGGCGGTTTTCACCACACCCACCTCAGTTTTACTCCATTTCTTCAGCGATGGGTTCATATGATGTCGTCCCTCTCCTGCTGATCTCTCGCCCTGAGGTCGCAGGTTTTAGTTTCTGTTTCGATTTATCCCTCAACGGGCAAAGTCCGAAACAGGCAAAGCTCAATAGGCCAAGCTGAGGTATCGCAGCTATATCGACCACGTGTGATTCAAACTGCTAGACTTGAATACAAAATAGAGGGGGAAGCCGCAGAAGCAATCCGGGGGAAAATAGTAGGTGTGATAAAGCCCTGAGGCATGGTTAGGCCACTAACTCTTTTGCAGCAATGAGCATATTTAAACCCTGGTTATGTAGCCATCATGGTTAAGAATGGTTCACATAACATGCTAAGTCATGGTTCACACCATATGCTAAGCCATAATGTTTAACTCAAAGTGCTTAATCACCCTGGCTTAACATGTCCGAACTGGGTCAATATCTGTTTTGGCCCTGAATCAAGGATATTACACTCAGAATTGGCCCTTACAAAAGTATTGCCCTTCTCCCATTCTGTCTTGTGCTGGCCTCTGTTTCTTCCTTCTGATTCTCCTGGCTCCCAGCTTACATCTTCCTTCTGCTGTCTTTCCATGGATTTTTCTACATGGGGCTTTTAACCTGCCACTTTACTGAGACTTCTACTTCTGTATTCTTTGTGAGATTAAGATCAGCTCCTTTACACATGTTTTTTCCACCCCCACCTTTCTATATGTTCCATTACACAAGCAGTAGGTGGTGCTGTGGTATAGCAGAACTGTGCAACTACACTAGGGTTTCATTTTTCCATTTCCAGATAATACCAGTCTTTTCTCGATTAAAAAAAAGCAGTGGAAATGGTTGCAAAGAATGGGAGAGGACCTTGAAGATGAAGACATTGTGTAAAGCACTTGCAAACTACCATGAGTGAGGAATCACAAGCACACAATTAATGCCTCTGTAGAAAGGCTCCAAGTTTCACAGTTAGGAATGGGTGAATCTGTCTTTGCAGTCTGTGTCATGTTCACATGTCTTACCCATCATTCCATTCCATTCCTGCATTCATCTGCAAATTAAACAAAACGATCCTTTCAAAATCCTTATTTCAATATGTATTGTTTTCTCTTAGAATATGTGTGGACTGGAAATGTGTATTTTCTCTCAAAATAAGTATTGAAATATACCTTCCTCCCCAGTGGCTTCGCCCAGGCTCTGGAACTCCCTCCTGAGGAAGGGTTATCTCATCTCTCTCTAATGGCCGTCCATAAGGTGGTCTAAACTTTCCTATTTAGGAAGGCCTTTGGACCATAAATAGTTGCTTGTTTTGTAAGGTGTGTGCTTAAATTATTATTTTTAATGATTTCTATATTCTTTGTCTGCATTCCTCCCCCCCCCCCCACAGTTATTGTGTTTTATGGGTGCTTTATTGTATTTATTGCTGTTGTCAAATGGTTTTAAAAATGGTTACGTTATTGTTTTCACTTATAGGTACAATGTTATGGTCCCTGGGAGAGTGTCCCAGGGGTCATAGGGTTCTTGGACCTCCTCCTTTGTGGGTGGGTAAGGAGGTCCACCCATAGAGAAGGCAGTCTACTGCAGAAGTCCTCCCTTGACGAGTGCTGGAAAACTCCAATGCCATGATTTCTCTACCATTGCTACTCAGACAATTGTAAGAGCACAAGGGGGCATGTCAGGGATGGAGCAGGGGAGGCTTTGGATCAGGTGTATGCAAAGCCTCCTTTCCACCGAGTCTTGTGCCTGGAACATGAGAAAAACTGTGTTGGCCTTGAAGTTGCTATAGTTATTTCCCCTTCTCATTGGATCCAACAGGTGGGATTTTTTTTTCTTTTAAAAGACAAACAGGCAAAAAAAAAAAAAGTGGGGGAAGAAAAAGGAAAAAGCTTTCCCAAACTTTCTGCCCAATCAGTACAAGCAGAACTTAGAACGTGGCAGTTCTACTGCTCTAGCCAACTCCCTCCTCCCCATAGAATAGGGTGACCAGATAAAATCCAGGTCAGGGCTCATGTAACTTTAACAGTTGTAGAGAAAAGGGAATTTCAGCCAGTGTCATTTGTATGCAATTAGTTCCTGGTGAAATTCCCTCTTCATCACAACAGTTAAAGTTGCAAGGGCCCTGCCTTCTTTTGGCTGCCTCTACACGAGAGGTTTAAAGCTCTTTGAAGTCTCATTAAAATTTTTACCTCTACAAGAGTGAGGTGTAAATCAGGAGTTGAGGTGCTTTATCTCTCCAATTATGCACATTATCGAATGCGCGTTAAATAGCGAGTTTTATTTTCCTCCGGCCGTTAAAGCGCATTTTGCCTATGTGAACAAGCGATTCTCCGCATTAACTACTTGTAAAGTGCATTTCAAACAACCGGTAAGGCCACCAGTTGTGCGCTCAATTACTTCCTGCATACAAGCATTTACAATAAAGCGCTTCAGCGATTATGCGCATAATCGGCTAACCAGGCGTCAAACAGAATCCATCTAGAGGGGGTCTTTGTATATGGTCACTCTAGTATAGTGCATGCATCTTTAACTGTTGTGATGAAGAGGGAATTTCACCAGGAACTAATTGCATACAAATGACACTGGCTGAAATTCCCTTTTCTCTACAACTGTTAAAGTTACATGAGCCCTGACCTGGATTTTATCTGGTCACCCTAATGCCATAGGATTGCTCTGCCTGGATGCAATCTTGTACACCAAGAGGGTTGAGACATTGTCCTGGTTTGGATGACACGATAATCAACGAAGTGGGGAAGAGGCAACCGTCAGTTGTGTTGCTTATTGTGTCATGTGGAGGACAACACACAACACACACACAACTGATGGTACACTATTTTGGGCAATTAAGCAATGGAGAAAAACAACGGGCTATTCAGTTGTTTATCCCGAAATCCGTTGTTTAAAGTGTCTATGATGTTCTACTGTTTAAGGATGTGAATGTGTTGCAAAAGTTATTACTGGGAGATGCATTTAGTTATAGGTCTTTAGAAAGTAAGGATTATAACTAGTGGGGTGAATGACTAGGCCGGAGTATGGAATGAATGCTAAGTGAGTGCTGATTGGCTAGTTGTTTGGAGTGCCTGGATTGGTGGGGTGTGTGAGAGTGGGAGGAGCTGGGGAGCTATCTATCTATCTATCTATCTATCTATCTATCTATCTATCTATCTATCTCTGCCAGACAGGGTTGAGCTGAGACAGGGAGGGGTTGATTTAGGAGAGAGTTGAGAGAGAGAGGGAGAAAGAGTGATTGATTTAGTATAGTGAGAAGAAACAGTTTAGCTTTAAGAACAGCTTGAAACATATAAGCATTGTACTTGAAACCGCTATACATAGGCTGACCATATGAAAAGGAGGACAGGGCTCATGTAACTTTAGCAGTTGTAGAGAAAGGGGAATTTCAGCCAGTGTCATTTGTATGCAATTAGTTCCTGGTGAAATTCCCTCTTCATCACAACAGTTAAAGGTGCAGGGGCCCTGCCTTCTTTTGTATATGGTCACTCTAGTATAGTGCCTGCACCTTTAACTGTTGTGATGAAGAGGGAATTTCACCAGGGACTAATTGCATACAAATGACACTGGCTGAAATTCCCTTTTCTCTACAACTATTAAAGTTACATAAGCCCTGTCCTCCTTTTCATATGGTCAGCCTAGCTATACAAATGAACTGAGGAAACCAATAAGCTTACTGTGCACGCAATATATTTTATGTTAATAAATCTAGTTAATTTCATCCAACTGGTGTGGTCATTGAAGAGTACCTGAGGAAGGTACTGGTGGCAGCGGGAACAATAGAGGCTTGTCTGAGGCCGGGAGCCTATCTACACAGTCCCTTGGAACGTTTTAAATAGTATTTTAAAACGTTCCAAATAGGTGCATTCTAAAACATCTTAGGCCACATTACTGAGTACTCACGTTACAGGAGAAAAATTCTTCAGTCTTTAAAGCGGTGTGTGCAGTCACACACTCTTCTGACCTGTCTCTTTCTGTTTCATTTTTACAATGAGTTTAGGGCAAGGCATTGTGGGCATTGTAATTCAGTCACCCACTTCCTCCTTTGTTCCTCTGTCATTCCCTAGCGAGTATAGGGCTAAGAATTGTGGGTGTTGTAGTTCACTCGCCCACTTCCTCCTTAGCCCTGCTTTCTTCCCCACCAATCAACTGCTAAGCATTTGGGCATCAGTAAACGAAGCACTGCCCCCATGAATCACAAACGGTAAGGAAGGGCACATTATTTTATTTAAACGATTTATTAAAAGTGAAACCGTTGTATATAACTGAAGTGAGTTTTAAAAAACCTCAGATATACATCGTTATAGGGAGTGCATCATGTGGCCCAAAGAGTTTTCATAACCCTTATAAAATGTTAAAAACCTAGCATGTAGATTGGCCCCAGGTTGCTGGGCTGTGGAGCTGTGGGGCTTAATAGTAAAGGCTGGACAGTGGCAGCGGCAGCAAGAGGCTAGGATAAAGTCTCACAGTGTCATGTGGAGGGAACCCCCTTTTCTCCGTGTATTATTCCACTCGGTCATAGAGTTCGCCGGCCAGAGCAACTGAAAAAACCCAGCTGCTCCTATACAGCTGGCAGAACTTGTGGTGCATGATGGGATAAGGCCGGAGGACTGAGGAAGGGGGAAGGGAGAAGACACAGCAGCCCAGAAGGATGCTCAGTCACATTTGGGTAGGGTGACCAGATAAAATCCAGGTCAGGGATCATGTAACTTTAACAGTTGTAGAGAAAAGGGAATTTCAGCCAGTGTCATTGGTATGCAATTAGTTCCTGGTGAAATTCCCTCTTCATCACAACTGTTAAAGTTGAATGGACCTGCCTTCTTTTGTATATGGTCATTCTAGTATAGTGAATGCACCTTTAACTGTTGTGATGAAGAGGGAATATCACCAGGAATTAATTGCATACAAATGACACTGGCTGAAATTCCCTTTTCTCTACAACTGTTAAAGTTACATGAGCTCTGACCTGGATTTTATCTGGTGAGCCTACATTTGGGGTACATTGGTGTTTTTTTTTTTTGTTGGTGTTTTTAAAAAAATCACCTATAAGAAACAAAAATAAGCATTTCATACTTTGCATTTTATTTTTAATAAAACATCCCCCATCATTGCTGAGTTCATTGCAGCTTTTCCCAGAGGTTGCTATGTGCGCGGATCTTTATCAGCTTGTGCTTTAAAGGAACTGGGGCAATGCTGCCTCTTTGACAACCTCCCTCCCAGGAGGCCCAGTTGCAGATTGCAGGCTCTATATTCTGTGGCTGTTGTTGCAAAAGAAAAAAGAAAAAGAGCAATACAAAACAACAACAACAACAACACCTCATCCCCAAACTGGGTTTGCTCATGCACAAGGAGGAGTTGGAAGCAGGTACTTATAAACAATTTAGGCTGCAATCCATGTACATTTACCTGGGAGCAAGTCCCATTGAAATTGATGAGACTCACATGAGTTGACCTGTATATGATTGCACTGTTCGTTGGATGATTTCATTCTGCAACCTGGTAGCAATGAGAATTCATTTGGCACTTTTACATCAGTACACTCTGCAAAGTGCTGTGCATAATCCTGATCTTCCTCCCCCTGGCTAATTCAAATATGATGAACTAATAACCAATCCAGTTACACAACTCCGTGGCCTGTTTTGCACGTAACAAAACCATGGTTTACTTAATGCATGGTTTATCACCCTACCTAGGGTTTGCTTGGGTGACACTCAATTAAACCATGGCTTTCTCAAATACTGGGTTGTTTGTTTCTCTCCTCCTTTTCCTGCTCCCTCCTTGTATTCCAAATGCCTTTGAAGCGCTCTAGTACTAGCGCAGAGAGTGGCTGGTGTTTTTTTACTGCACTTTCTTGCCACCTCTGTAGCTTGGTAAAACAACCTATGAACAACAAATGGGCTCAATTTGGACGACATATTAGGCAACGGAGGGGGGAGGAACAATCGACAATTGTGTTGCTTATTGTGTCGTGGGGGGAGTAACACACCACACACACACAACTGACAGTACGCTAATCAGGTAATTTAAACAACGGAGGGAAACAACAGGCTTGCACGTTGTTTAGCTCGAAGCCCCGTTGTTTAAAGTGTCATCCGAATTGAGCCCCCCCTTTCTCCGTGGACTATTCTGTTCAGGAATAGAGTTCTGCCGGCCAGAGCAGCTGAAAACCCCTGGCCGCTCTATACAGCCGGTGCATGCTGGGATACGGCTGGGGTACTGAGGGAGGGGGAGGGAGGAGACGCTGCAACCAAAATGGCCGCTGTATGTTCGTAGCAACAGGCGTGTTTGCCGGTGCCGAGCAGCGCCGGCTGCAGTGTGTCGTGTGGCGAGCACCACCTGCCTAATGCATGGTCAGTATGCTATTTGCCCCTCCGTTGCCTAATATGTCGTCCGAATTCAGCCATGGTTTAACCAATCCAAATTTCACAACTCACCAGCAAATCATGGGTTCTCTCTCTGGGTTGTTCATGGTTAACAAACCATGGTTTGTTAGTGAGGCCGTGTTCACATGTCACGACAACCCAGAATTCAACAACCCATACCATGGGTTAGTATTATGTGTAAACCAGGCCTGTTAGTGAAAGACAGGATGGATTCCGTGAGCGCCATTGAAGATGGGGAGTGGGAAGGTACTACCTTGGCTATGTTTCATACACTATATGAGGGTGATGCTAAGCAGGTCTAGACTTGGTCATTGTCTGGATGCAGGACAGCCTGGGAGACTGCCTGGACCCCCTTACAAATAGATCTGTTTTCCACAGTGGCCAATCACTATAGGAAATCCCACAAGGAGGGCACGATTGCAATAGCCTTCTCCCGCTGTTGTCCCCAGTGACTAGAATTGAGAGGGATAGAGTCATGACTAATAGCCATAGAAATCCTCAGCAAATTTGTCTAAGCCCCCCTTTAAAAGACCATATCACAAATGCCCATAAAACACATTTTTTTCCAATTTAATCTCAACATAGCTAAGAATGAGTTTTAAAACCTCATTGAGAATTTTGCTCAAAACCTCCCACTGAAACGGCACACCAAGTGGATCCTTTTAGAATAGTTCCAGTGTTCCAGGAAAGAAGACCTGTGGCATCCAGGCTTCAATCCGTGTACAGGAGCTCCGCAGAAGAGCACTTGCCCCAGGGATACAGCAGAGGTTCCTGCAGAGGTTCCACATTTGGCCTGCCTGCAGAGCCTCCTTGGGTTCCTCCAGGGGTTGGGGCTTGGTGTCCAAACCCCACCTCCTGGAGGAATTGCTACAGTGAAGATGCAGGTGGCGAGTGGCTGGCATGAGGAGTAATGGCTAAGTCTGTTTGTGCAGTGCGTTTTGCTCCCAGATGGATAACATGTGCAACCCTTTGTCAGAAGTAACTCCCATTGAGTTCAGTGGACCTTATTCCCCTGGTAAGTAGGTATAGAATTGCTGCCTTAAAGTCACACCCACTTTGTCTCTAATGATCTGTATTGAAATCAATAGGACTTGGGCAGAACAATTCTACGTGTGTGTGTGTGTGTGTGTGTGTGTGAGAGAGAGAGAGAGAGAGAGAGGGTGCCTCTACACGAGAGGTTTAAATGCTGATTAAAATTTTTACCTCTACAAGAGAGGAGCGCAAATCGGGAATTGAGGCGCGTTATCTATCCGATTATGCGCATTATCGAATGCGCGTTAAACCGCGAGTTTTAATTTGCGGCGGCAGTTAAAGCACCTCACTGCCGTGTAAACAAGCGATTTTCCGCATGTCAGCAAGTTTAAAGCGCGTTTCGGTCGACCCGTAATGCGCTTCGCTGCCTCTTGTACAGAGGTATTAGGAGTAAATGCGTTTCCGCGAATATGCGCATAATCGGGCAGCCAGGTGCCAAAGCGATCCCTTCTAGAGGGGGTCAGAGAGAGAGAGAGATCTGAAGGCAGCGAAACCACAACAGGACAGAAAAGAGGGAGGAGAGGCATTTCCCTCCCTTTCAGGATTTTCTTTTACAATTTTTCTTCCATTGGTTGTAATGGGAGGGAAATAATTTGTGACAGTTCCAGGGCTAGCGTACATTGCTCCCAATTCTTTGGTTGTGCTAGGAACCCTGTGGATCCAGTCTGACATGCCTACAGAATAACCCCTTTTGCTTCTACTGATGCTGTAGTGGCAAAGGCTGGTGTGTGTGTGTGTGTGACAAAGCCAACTTTTCCCCTTCACCCTGGATCTCTCTCTCAACCCTCAGAGGAGGAGATCTGAAAAATGCCCTGGGCCTTGGGACACCCTCCCAGGAATCTTAAGGCTGAATCTTCAAATGCTTAATTTTGTGTTTTCTTGAGAATAAGAGGTAGAGATGGCAATCCAATTCAAAGGCTAAAGTCAAGAGAATATAGTGCACTTATTAGAAGGCAGTAATCCTTTTCCACCTCAATTTCTGAAAATTTGCCATCAATCTCTTCTTTGTTATAACCATCTATCATTATCCCTCTTCAGCTCATGTTTATATAAACAAAAGCTAGGGAGGGACTGATTTAAAACAGAACAAACAACAACAAAGCACCTCAGCAGGTATTTTTGCATCATAGTAGGGTGACCATATGGAAGAGAGGACAGGGCTCCTGTATATTTAACAGTTGCATAGAAAAGGGGATTTCAGCAGGTGTCATTTGCATGCATGCAGCATCTGGTGAAATTCCCTCTTCATCACAACAGTTAAAAACTGCAGCTTTAACTGTTGCAATGAATAGGGAATTTCACCAAGTGCCTCATGAATACAAATAACACCTGCTGAAAAGCCCTTTTCTGTGCGATGGTTAAAGATACAAGAGCCCTGTCCTCCTTTTCATATGGTCACCCTAACTAGGGGGAAAGCATCAGGAGGTGACCCTGTAGTTATACATAGTCTAGTCATTAAGACCTCTATTAATGGGGATGGCTTTGCTGAAAAGAGTTGGTGATTAAAAGAAGAAGGTGGAGATATGTGGCAAAAGATACTATTCCCCCAGACTTTGCAGTAGGGCCAGTGGGGAGGGGGGTGGCCTGGGAATCCAGCAGTTGGAATTTGGAATTTAATTGTTTCCCAAACGTATCATCTGAGATGAATATCACCTTGAAAAAGGACTTTTGCTGTGTTTGTAGCTAAGGTGTGATCCTTTTGATGTTCACCTTGCTTTTATCATTTGTATTATTTTATAATTTATCCTAGGGTGACCAGATAAAATCCAGGTCAGGGCTCATGTAACTTTAACAGCTGTAGAGAAAAGGGAATTTCAGCCAGTGTCATTTGTATGCAATTAGTTCCTGGTGGAATTCCCTCTTCATCACAACAGTTAAAGTTGCAGGAGCCCTGCCTTCTTTTGTATATGGTCACTCTAGTATAGTGCCTGCACCTTTAACTGTTGTGATGAAGAGGGAATATCACCAGGAACTAATTGCATACAAATGACACTGGCTGAAATTCCCTTTTCTCTACAACTGTTAAAGTTACATGAGCCCTGACCTGGATTTTATCTGGTCAGCCTAATTTAGGCTGACCATATGAAAAGGAGGACAGAGCTTCTGTATCTTTAACAGTTTCATAGAAAAGGGAATGTCAGCAGGTGTCATTTGTATATATGCAGAACCTGGGGAAATTCCCTCTTCATCACAAAGTTAAAGCTGCAGAAGCCCTGCCCTCTTTTGTACATGGTCAAGAGACAGGGCTCCTGCAGCTTTAACTGTTGTGATGAAGAGGGAATTTCACCAGGTTATGTATGCATACAAACAACACCTGCTGAAATTCCCTGTCCTTTGTAACTGTTAAAGATACAGGAGCCCTGTCCTCCTTTTCATATGGTCACCCTAGCCTAATTTATCCCATCCTTCCTCTTGCAGCTTACACAATGTGTAGTACAATCCTGTGCACAGCTACTTGCAGCCTTAATATGCAATCCTAATATTCACTTCCTGGAAGTAAATCCCATTGAATTCAATGGGTGTATGTCTCAGTAGACACATGCAGGATTACACTGTTTAAAACCATATAACATGCAAGCAATGCAAGAAAGCAAACCACAGCATACACATCGACAGCAATGTTCCTACCAGCCATCTCTCCCAAAGTCTTTTGTTTATAGAAACACAATTTCCACATGTTTTAAGTAACTCATAAAGCAAGATAATATTGTCATTAGAAAGACTTTCATCACACATATTTGACATTTTCTCAAAAAAATCAACAACACACTAACAAATGTGAGCCCAGGTAGCCTGAAATTACCAGAATTCTACCTTGTTAATCTCTGCTATGGAGTGTTTGATACCTCAGACCATAGATTCGTGATCGACACTCTTGCAGGGTAATCCAGCAGTTCTTAAGAGATCAAATTCAAGGGATCTTATGCTGCCTCTTTAAGAGGCAAGGATCATGGCCTTCATATGGCATAGGTAGTGGACTATTGTGTCCATGGTTCAGTGACTTGGAGCTCAAAATAATTCAGATTCTTCCAGTTGGTCAGTCTGAATGTGTTTAACATTAGTTCTAATTATTCCTAATTAGACATTTTCTGACCACAAAATGCCCTGTCTGGGAACGGACTGAAAAAAAAAATCAAGAGTATGCATTTTAAAACAAACATTGCCTAGTTGTTTATTTATTTCTCAGTTTCTGGGTAAATGCCTCCTTTTCTTGAAAATATAGCTTCTAAACAGTGCTCTTTTAAATACTCAAGGTTTTCCAAGTTGAAAAGCAGACTTGAGCACTCTTCTCCTGCTTTATGGGACGATATTGACATCTAGTGCCCATGTGTGTGTATAACTCCTTTTCATTTGCAAGATTCCTTTTCTGGTCTGGAGCACTCTGAAATAACTCACAGGCTGAATCAAGCTAGCATCAAAAAAATCCTTCTTCTGAGGTATCTTAATTACTGTCATCATTGGGATGACAGTAATAAAACATATTGGGCACTGGGGGGGAAAAAGCTACCCTAAAGCCACAAGTCGTTCATTAGCTTTTTATTCCTATAAATCAGGGGTGGGAAACATATTTCGAACAAAGGGCCAAATTTCAATCTGGAAAACATCTCAAAGACACAGTGCATCTGTAGGTGTGGTGAAAGGCAGAGTGGATGGGCCAGAAATTTGATTCTTGTGATTTTACACTTACTCAGAAGTAAGCCAGACAAGCCTCTAGATGTCTAGCACTCAGAAGTAAGCATGAGCAGCATGTCTACTCAGAAGTAAGAAGGACAAGCCTCTGCAATTAACAGAGTATAAAGGGAAAATGCTTGAATGCATTGAGTTCCACGTGTATCTTGAAGTCTTCCATATACACAGCAGATAGAGCTGGTGGTTCATGGGCATTGTTTCCCTCTCATTCTGTGGGACAATAGTGCAACACACTTGTACATATCTTTTCTGCCTGGTTCATACCTAGTTATTTCTGTCCCTCCACTGATGTTGTAAATTCCCACACAATATAGGATTGAAATTGGACACAATTGCTTTTGTGGATTACACTCCATGTAGCATGTATCCAGTTCAGTATTTGTCTTTCAACAATGATTGGCCAGATACTTTTATTATTATTATTTTTTACAACATTTAGGCAGATTCTGGAGCAGTGAAAAATAAAAGATAAGAAGATAAAGAATAAAACTTCATATTAAGGCTCTTCTCCTGGTACACTCCATGTGGAACCACCAGGAATATGCCCTCTGATGACCTCAGTGACCAGCAGGTTGGTAAGGGAGAAGGCGCTCTCTCCAGTATCCTGGTCCCAAATTATTTAGGGCTTTGTACACCAGTTCCAAAACCTTAAACCTGTCCACATGTCCAACAGGTTGCCTATACCTGATGTAGAGAAAGTATATCCTTTTCCTCTGTTCTCAACTTTCTGCTAACCAATTCCATTTTAAAATCCAGGTTTTAGAATGATGCCTGTGTGAAAGAAAACTTCTATTCACTCTCTCCCCACCCTTCATAATTTTATACACCTTTATCCTGTCTCCTCCAGCGGTCTTTCTTCTAAACCCCCAAATGCTCTAATCTTTCTCTGTTGGGACAAGATAATTTTACTCCCCCACCCCTTTTTGTACCTTTTCTAGCTTTATGATATTGGATTGTGATGGGACAACCTGAAAGTTCGACACTTTCTGGTTTAAAAAACAATTTGCCATCAAAAAAATAAAAAGAGAATTTTAAGAAAAAATAGTTCAATAGAAATATCATGTTCACCTAAAAAGTGAATTCTGATGGAGAGAGGGTTCGAGTAAAACCTTTTGAATCACCTTCACACTAAGTTATTTTTTTCCTACTCAAGCAGCGAGAAAAACATTGAGGTGTTTTTTGTTTTTTGTTTTTTTGGTAGATTCAAAATTCTTTGTCATGTTCTGTGTACAAAAGGTTGGGAGCAGTACCTCTATTTTATGTTCCTTCCAAAAGATAAGTCAGGAAAAAAGTGTCAGTGAAAGTATGAATCAAATGGTCTGGAGAATGCTCTTGACCTCGCACAGTTTAATGGGAACATTTATTTGTTTCCTTTTTACTACAAAGAACATCTCACATGCTTACGCTGCTATTGTCATTGTTCCCCAAGGACTCTTAAAAATGCCACCACAAAGAACCATTACATCATCAGAGCTAGGAGTCACATTTTTCCATGTTACCCCTTGATGTTATTCTCTTTGTGTATGCGTGCATAGACATAGGAGTGCACTGCACATTTAATTAGAGTGTGCACCCAAGGATTTTTTTTAAGGCAAGCATTTATTGAATACGCAATCATAAAGGACATTATTTTTATTCATTTATTTCTTAAACACTGTAGACACTGATGCCTACTCTGCATTTGGCTTACCTAACCTCGGGATGGCCATTGCAGGTAAAGGGGGGAATGAGGAGATCCTCCTCAGGCCTCAGCACTGGTGGGGCTTATGAGGCAATATTAGCCTTTGGGGGCCCTCCCCCTGGTATCTTTGAAGCACAGCTCCCAGCAGAGAGGCTCCCAGCAGAGCGATTCCTTTTCACTCCTGCTGCTGGGACCAATGGTGTTCTCTTGGAGGCAGTGGTTCTTCGGTGGGGCAGCAGAATAGCCCAAGGGCAACTGGAGGGCTGTTCCCAATGCACCTGGATCACCCTCGGGATCCCTACTCAAAGGCCCCCTCAATTCGGTACTTATTGCTTGAGATATTAGGGTGTGCCTGGGCACACCCGGCACACCCCTTGCATATGCCTGTGTGCATAGCTCTAAAATGCAAAAATTTAAACATCTCTGTTCAAATAACCCTAGCAAGACAAAATTTGAAAGATCACCTTTCATTCTGCTATTGACAGGATACACAGTGGCCCTTTTTTATTTTCATCTTTTTGACTACATAGGTTTCCCTATATGCTGCTGGGGAGCATTGGGTAAAATCTAACTTAAGTCCTACAATGGATTTAAAAATGCCTGGGGAACTTGTGACTCATTGAACTTGAATTCCCATCAGCCCCAGCCAACAAGGGGGTCAAGGATGATGGGAGGCATAGTCAAACAACAACGGGAAGACCCAGGGCCCCCACCCTTGATTTTTTTTTTTTTAAAGAGCACTAATTTAGGGTAGCAAATTATTTGCACATAAAGGAGAACAATCTAAAAGTAGAAAATGTCCATGGCATTTTTTTTTGCATATAGCTTTAAAAATTCAGAGTAATAAAGGATGGGGGTGAGGAACTAAACCCTTCAAACCCATAATTGAAGTTGGACGGTTTGTTGATTAGCGTCCTGTGGGAACTGAATAAAAATTCGAGCACTAAGAATCCCTTTGGGTAACATTGCTGTGCAGAAATCCTGACCTCAGTCATATAATTTCATTCTCATAAATCTTGATCTGTAGGAAATACCTAAGTTAGAAATTGGCTTGTGGACATATAATTACTTTGCCATTGAGAACAGAATCCTCTGACTTTCACAGGAGAAAAGACTTTGAAATAGAAGAGACTAGATTCAAAGCAGATCTTTTCTCGCTGTGAATTAATTCATAATTTACTGGCAATATTTGAAAACTTGAGCCATTAACAGAACATAATGAGTATGCTGCTTATTCTAAAATATTCTGAAATTAGCATTAGCATCTAGGTAGTTGGAAGGTATTAAAACGCTGCATGGCTCTGAATACATCCTGTTTCATAAATCATGCCTCTGGTATAGTACACAGTAGGTTTTGCAAATCCACATAATCTCATTTTGTGAGATTTTATTTTTAAGAGTAAGTTTCTAGAGCTCTTTGTTATGGCAACCCCCCTGAAAAGACATGAAAGCTTCCAGCAGCCTAAGGGGTCCCAGATTTCTCTCAGTGCACACCTAATTTCCTCATCGGTCCATTTTTATTTTCCTCCAGTTCTCGTTCATTTTTATACAGGAAAGGTTAGAACAACCACAACAAAGAAATTAAAAATTCTCCAGTTCCACCCCCCACAAGAAGAATATTGCATGAAGATTGTTCTAATTACAGCAATGATTAGAGTTTTTATTTTTTTAGAATGAAGGCAAAACACAGCCTCTGGCTTTTCTGTAAACTTTTTCTTTCTTTTTTAGTATAACACCTTAGACATCCCCTTTTAATCTGTCATATGGCCAGGTAAAAATATTATCCCTACCAGATATGGCCAATTGTATTGGCAACACCATACTATGCCCATTTACTCTGAATTAAATCCCACTGTGTTCAATGTGGATTACTCCGTTGTAACTGTGTTTAGGATTAAATCTGAAGTGTATTTTTTGCCTTAATTCTAAAAGATTTGAAAATGTGGGAACACATTTTTCCAGAACAGGTTAGGTCAGTGGAGTTCCCTTCACTGCCACCTCTTCTTTGCCTCTTGAGAATGAAGCACCCACATCTTCCCCCTTCCCAGTACCATCAGGATGATAGAGGAGGTGGCAGAGGGTGAGCCAGCCGTTGTCTTCTGCAGTCCCCTGCGCCTCTAGCATGCAGGGTACTCAAGATCACTGCTGGAGAGCTAACGGTGGCAGTGGTAGCAAGGGAGCAAGTGTCCTGCTTATGAGGAAAGGAGTGAAGATACAAGGAGGCCCTTCACTTGCCTGCAAAGTCAGTGCCAAAGGTAGGCATGTCTGGGAACCTGCCGAGGGCCCGCGTGCCAGCAGGGGCTGACTGAGAAGAGTCCTCCGGAGCTGTTCCTCCTCTTCCCCATTGCAACCTGCTAGTTTACCTGCCTCTTGCTCTGGCCCAGATAAGGTGCTGGTGAGAAGAAGGAGCAGTAGGTGCCACTGCTTACTTGCACACCGGCTCTTCGCCTGCCAAGCAAGTAGATAAGTAAGGACCAAACTTCACGTTCTTCAACCTTGCTCCGCTTTGTGTGATTTACTTATTTTACCTCAGTGTAAATGTATGTGGCCCTGATTTGGATCGGGACCATGGCACTTCAGGAGAGGAGGTTTAAGCTTCCTAGGCCTCATTTTCATTCCAAAATTTCATCCCCCTCACATGGTGGTGTGTGTGTGTGGGGGGGAGGGTTTAAAAACACACACACACATTTCCTTTGGAACAACAATGGCAGGGGGAAGGAAGCTTAAATCCCTCCTCCTAGAGCACCATGGTTCTAATACAAATTTGGGCTGTGTACACTTACACTGAAGTAAATAATCCAATTAGGCATAGCTTGCTATAAGTGATTTGAAGAACATGTAGTTTTGCCCTGAAAGCTCCATCAGATGAGCATTTTGTTGCACACCCGTTACTGGGGACTCACAGTTTTTCACAGGTCCCTCTCAAAATGTTGTCTGCTTTCCGTGCGACTCCCGCCCCTTCTAGCTTTCTTCGCGCCACAAAAAACACTACAGTAAGTCCGATTTATTTTTTGAGAAGGATCTTGCCGCTATCCTGTGCTGTGTGCAGAAGAAGCAGCATGATCAAAATGGGCCACTGAATGGGCTACGTGCAGCATTGCTTGCCCGCTACGTTGCCTCCTCATTCTGCTGGGTAAGAGCATGTCCATCTCAGGGAACTGTCTAGGCTGTTTCATTCCCCAGAGAGTTCAGCCAGTAACTGCAGCGTAAACCAGGATCCAATTCAATGTTGTGTTCCAGAGACACATGCGTTTAAAAGAGCTCTTGAAGAGCCTTCCCTCAATGAGTCACTTTTTGATGTCTGTCTAGCCTTCCTCAGACCTTCTACACTTGTCTCCGGGATCAATTGGTCTTACCCTTTAAAGCCCTAAACTGTCTAGAAACTGGCTCAATTCGGACAACACGTTAAGCAACTGAGGGGAAATAACCTACTGACGGTGGGTTAAAGAGGTGGTGATCTACAGACGACACGCTGCAGCAGGCGATGCAAAGCTCCGTTAACCACCCCGGTGGGTTATAGCGTACTCGGCTCTGACTGACAGCTTGGCCGCCATTTTCCCCGCTTACCAAACTCCATTAGTCCTCCAGCAGGTATCCCAGCACACACTGTGGCCGAAAACCATGGGCGCCACCACTGAAGCTGATGCAGGACATGCCTCCCAAACCCCATTGGCTGCCTCAGTCAGTGGGCGGAACTCAGCAGCCTCAGGAAAAGAGGCAGCCAGGATGAACGGCAGCACCAATACAACATTAGCACCCCATGCCCAGCACTGCAATTCCAATGTTGGCACCCACGCCCAGCCCCCAACCCCCCACCCCCACCTCCCTCCTAGAGCATCTTTCACACACACAGGAAAGAAGGCAAGAGTGGGGTGGCGTAGAAAACTTTATTCAGCAGGGAGCTCAGACATGGGCAATAAGGCACATGGGCACCACAATGCCAGGGCAGAACCTACGGAAAGGACAGTCGCCCCCGGGAAGGGAAGAGGTGGCTGGAAGGCACAGCAGTGAAGAGGGGATGGCCAAGGCCACACCCCCAGGGAGCCAAGCACGGAACGTGCCAAGGGGATGTGGTGGAGAGGGGCGGCATGCCAAGGAGAGATGCCAGTCCACAGATGGAACTCCACAGCCGACGCTCACAGGGGGTGGGGGTAGCGCAGCCAGATCCAGGCACTGATGCTCTCACGCACCCGGGACGCCTCCGCATGGGCGCGACACTCCCCAACGGGGTTCTCAGGGCCCGGCAAAGGCTCACTGTCTGGCCGTGTTGGGCAGGTGAGGGGGGGGCTCTCTGGTCGCTTCTTCCCCTGCCCTCGTCCTTCTGGGTGAAGCGAGGGTGGAGGTGGCAGTGCGGTGGGGATCTGCTTCGGGTGGAGTGCGGTTCTCCCAGTTGGTGTGTGTGTGGGGGCTGCCTCTTGCTTCAGGGCGCCTGGGGTTTTTGGTTATTCCATCTCCCCCTCCCCCCCTTTGCCGTACTGCCCTTCTGGTGCACTTCCCTTTCCGTTTGGGTAGCTGACTGGGCACCCTGTGTGAGTTCGTGCAGGAGCCGGCCCCTTGTTGAGCTCTGTGCCGGCTGCCTGGTGGGGGAGGCGGGAGTCCTGGTTGCTATGGCGGCGATACCAGTGATATGTTGCAAGCGCGCCTGAGCGGCCGCCCGCTTTCTGCCACTCTTGCAGCTCTCCTCTATGGTCTTTTGAGTTACGTACTCACCTCAGTTGTTTAACCCACGCACCTCTAGAGGCTGAATTCGGACAACACGTTAGTCAATTGACTAACTTTTAAACAACTCGCAAGTGAGTTGTTTAACTCGGTTGTTTCAATCTCCCACTTAACCAACTGTGGGTTGTCTATCCGTTGTGTGGCTGAATTCGGATGACACGTTAAACTAACCAACTGACGGTTGTTTAATTAAACAACCGTTGTTTAATTAAACAACGGTTGCTTAACGTGTTGTCCAAATTGAGCCACTGAGTACCTAAGGGGCTGCCTGTCTCACTATGACTCTTCCTGAATATTAAGATTTTCAGGAGATGCCCTTTTGGGGGCGCCATTATTCGCAGAGGTCAGTTTGTCGGGCTCATGTGAACTGGATTTCTCCTGTGCTGCCCCCAAATGATGGAATGCGCTCCCTCAAGAACTCCTGCCCCACTCTCTTGGCCTTTAGAAAGGGTATAAAGATACATCTTTTCAAATTAGCCTTTCGAAATGTCTAGCTTTGATGTTTTTACTGTTTTTACTGTTCTTGTTTTTATTGTTTTAAGATTTTTAATTGTTGTACAATGCCTTGATGGCTTTTTAGCAGATAAGGCAGTGAATTTAAACCGTGGTTATGTAGCCACCATAATTAGGAATGGCTCACACGACATGCTAAGTCATGGTTCACATGGCAGGCTAAACCATAATTTTTAGTTCAAATTGTTTAAGCACCGTGATTTAGTGTGTCATCTGAACAGGGTCAATATATGGTCATATATCTTTTGGCCTGTACGGTGGGTAGCTAACACCTAAAGTATAAGGTTTACAGGACATTTGTGCCAACATTATCTTTTTTAAGGTAATCAAAGAAACACTAACCTCTTAAAATTTCTGGTGGGAATGTATAGCAGTCAATAGAATCATGGCTGGGGATTACCAATATTATACTGCAGATGAATGATAACATCCATACTGTCATTGTAAGCAGAGATAACACTACTGAGTTAACTGTGTTCCACTCTGAGATCAATATTTCAGGATGAAGCTGTCAGAAGCAGCAAATGTAGCTAAGGCCACAGAACAGGCAATTATCCGGTCTCCCTGCAATTTCAGAATAGCGGCAAAAATTGGGGAAATTGTGGCAGGGGAAAAGTTGACAGATGCAACACATACAAGGAGGGAAGGGTTTTTTCGATTAATTTTAGCAAAGTCCGTTTTTTCTGACGCACCAAAATAACAACTGCTGCACGGATCCTATGAAAGATCACTTACAGAGCATTCCTAGGGTGCTATGTCTGTCTCTTAAGTGTGTCTGTGTATAGAATCCATGGTGGACCTAACACCATTTGCAATGTTCTGTTGGCTTGGTGCAGCCAGGGCAATAGGTGGGGGTGGCTATTTTATTGTTCTTTGCATGAATGCCTCCCCCCATCGACACCAAAAGGAAGGAAATTAAGTTCACCAGTTCCAGGATTGGCATAGTGCTTGGTCCTTTTTTTTGGAGCCTTTTTTGGGGGGAAACGAGTCTTTGGATACTGCAGATCCAGCAGCAGCACCCCTCCCACCAACTCAGCCATGAAACACTCTCTTTTGGGCCTCACCACTCTTGGGAATACCACCAGGGGTAGATCTATGCCTACTTTCCACAGGTATACCTAGGGTGACCATATTTGGGAAACCAAAAAAGAGGACGCCCAGTGGTGGGGGTGGGAAAGCGGTTTTCTGGGGCCTCCAGAAAGCATGTCATTCCTGCCCCCCATGATCCAATTGGGGCCTTTTCTATAATGTCTCGGAATGACACACTTTCCCCTTTAAGGCCTTGATTGGAGCAGTGTGTGTGTGTGTGTGTGGGGGGGGGACGATGCACCTCCAGAAAGCACATCATTCCCCACCACCACCACACTAATGGTGGTCTTAAAGGGGAAAGCATGTCATTCCAAGATATTATAGAAAATTACACAAAATCCTCCCTGACACCCAGGATAGAACAAAAACCAGGACACATCCAGGAAAATCCAGGCCAGAATTGTTCTCCTACTCATAGAACCGCTTTTCTGCTGCATCAAATGGCCCCTCAGTCTGCTTTTTGATGGCTTTAGCATTGCTCTGTCTTGTAATTTGTCTAATTTTCAATCTCACTTGTAAGAAATATGGAAAATTACATTTAAAAAGAAAGCAAACAAAACTTCAACTGCAGTGTTTGCACTTCATTCTAATCAACATTTTTCAAAGTCATGACACTGCCAACTGCACTTGATGTTTACACATTTGGGAACATAATGAACATATAATTTATTAAATCTCCTCCGAGACCTCTGCTATTTGCAATTGAAGAAACCAGGAGTTGCAACTTTGAATTGATTTTCAGAACCATAGTGCCATCCAGTGGTAACAACGGGTAGTACTTTTAAATAATCCTAATTCTCATTTTAAAAATGCATTTTAAATGCATTTAATTTGAAATTGCTTTTCATTCTTTTACGAAACTATATATATATATATATATATATATATATGGAACTTTCAATGGGTTTAAGTGCCTAACTTTTCATAAGATTAGCCTGCTAAATACCTGAGAATGTATGTGATTTTAAAAAACAGTATAACCTGCTTACTGTTAATAACTCTACTTTCTGCTTTAAGAAACCACTGTGAACTGCAGACAGAGGGTGAGATGGAGACTCAAAACAACCAAAGATGTATTTGTTGGCCATGGGCAAAAGTCTCTCTCTCTCTCTCTCTCTCTCTCTCTCTCTCTGTGTGTGTGTGTGTGTGTGTGTGTATATGTCTTACCTTTCTAATAGTAATCATATAGTAATAGTAATCTACAAGAATTCTAAAATAAAGTAGGGACAGAGAGCTCAGTTTATTTCCAGTCCATGTCAATTTGCACATGTTCATTCTTAAATCCATTTCATCTGATTTCTGCATCAATCTGTGATTTCTACAAAATTTTTGCACAGAAATGTATTTAAATACAAGGTTTCTTCTGCATGTATTTTCTCACAAAACACGTATTTCTGCTAAATGTATTTTACTTCACAAAGCACCCCTTTCTAAATGTATCTAATCCTAAAATATCCATTTTGAAATGGAGAAGTACAATGAGTAGAAGATTACTACACCATGATTTACATTCTTGGCCCTTTTTTGGAGCATGTCAGGGAAACAAGGAGCCTGTGGATGCTGCAATCCCACAACACACCCATGGAACACTGTTTTGAGCCCTGCCACTGTTAGGACTACCACCAGTGGTAGATCTTTGCCTACTTTCTGCAGGCACCAGGACAGCCTCCCGGCCATTCTGGGTGAGGATTTGCAGGTTAGGACAGTTTGCAACAGGATTCACAATGCTAGAATTGCTCGAATAGTCCTACTGTAACGCAAACAGTCTCCAGACTGGCTTATGGGAGTCGCTGGTATGATTCACAAAAGTTTATAGTAACTAATTTTTGAAAATGCAAAAGAAGGAAATTAAGGAGATGGCCTACAACCCTTTGCTGCTTACATACAACATGCACACAAAGAGAAAGGGGTGTGTGGAATCCCAAGGATCCTGAGGACAATTTCAGAAAACAAAGTAGATTCTAATGTCTTTCTTTCCTAGTGATGCTGTGAGGTCTTTTCCAGATGGCACATTGCCCCAGCTACAGAAGTGGCATAGTTCCTTGGTCAGGACCCATTTAAGCACAAACTGACATATGCTTCAGGTGGGAAATGGTTTGTTCGTTTACTCATATTTTAAATCTTTTTTCTACAGTATCCTTAATTTCACAATCTAGAGAAAATCGGGTGCATTATTTCAAGGATATCTCTCTCTCTCTCTCTCTCTCTCTCTCTCTCTCTCTCTCTCTCATTATTTCAGTATATTGTAAGTCCCCTAATTTAGGACTCTGTGGGTTGAGATTAGTAAATTCTGAGGGCAAGAAAGAGTAGTGAAAATACATGTAGAAAATGAGCAAAATATTTCCTATTGATATCTCAATGAGTATGTGGAGGTGCTATCACAAAGATCAGGAAGTTTGCAACTTGTAGCCCTCCAGGAGTTTTGGCCTATAACACCTATCAACCATAGCCAACATAGCCAATGCTGTGGGATAATGGAAGTTGTAGGCCAAAACATCTGGAGGGCCACCAATTGTCCACCCCTGGTATAGATTATATAAAGGTGATCTTTCATATATTGAAGAGGATCAGGGCTAGGCTATGGGCAGCAATCTGGTATGAGTCACGAGCTGGGAATCAGGAGTCAGGACTGAAGAGTAATCAGGATCAGAAGGCAAGACTGAAGAACAAGCCAGGAGTTAGGACCAAAGAGCAAGATCAGCAACACAAGACAAATTCCACTATAGGCCGAAACAGACATTACTTTAAATGAGTTTCTAGCAGCTACGTCAACCCCTACTCCCATTTTTGTACTTGAGGAGGCACATGGACCCCAGTGATGGAAAATAGAGTTGTTTTTAAGATCTGTATTGGTCCGCCTGTGTCTGCTCTAGAGTAAAACATTTATGTTTTGGCCCTTCTTGGAATTTCTCTTGAGCAACAAGGCCTATTTATTCCACCTCATCCCAGATGTTTAAGGAACCTGCAGGAGATTCTCTGCTGAAGATCTTAAGATACAGGTAGATACTTATGAATACAGGCGGTCCTTAAATACCTGGTCCTAATCTGCGAAGGGTTTTAAAGGTCAAAACAGCTCTTGAATTGGGCCTAGAAATGGACTAGGACAGAAATGGGCTGAGCATGGTACAGGCACAATATAATCATAATTAGGCTGACCATATGAAAAGGAGGACAGGGCTTATGTAACTTTAACAGTTGCAGAGAAAAAGGAATTTCGGCCGGTATCATTTGTATGCAATTCGTACCTAGTGAACGCCCCTCTTCATCACAACAATTAAAGTTGCAGGCACTATACTAGAGTAACTAGATACAAAAGATGGCAGGGCCCCTGCAACTTTAACAGTTGTAATGAAGAGGGAATTTCACCAGGTACGAATTGCATACAAATGACGCCAGCTGAAATTCCCTTTTCTCTACAACTGTTAAAGTTACAGGAGCCCTGTCCTCCTCTTCATATGGTCACCCTAATCATAATGCCCAGTTCCAGTTAGTCATCCAGCAGCTGAATTCTGCACTAACTGCAGTTTCCAAAGAATCTTCAAAGGCAGGATTTTACCTGGTGGTAGCTCAAGCCAGGCCCCAAAAGAGTCCCAAATAAGTTTATCTCATTGGCATTGTTGTTAGGGCTACCACTGCACTTGGTCAGGATCCATTTTCTGTAGCAGGCACTGCACTTCTTCTTTGTTCCTACAGAGTAGGAACAAATGCTGACATTAGCTGATTCTGAATAGGGCTTCCCAGCCCTATGCTACCTAGCCAAATTGTAGTTTATGAAAACCCAGAGTCCAGTTGTGCTGTTCTGCATGATTAGCCTCTGCAAATCACTTGCATGAACACATCCAAAAAACAAAATGCCCAAACAGCTTGGTACACATCTCACCCAGAGTCTTGTGGCAGGATACATATCTAATCACAAACTAGTTCTGTGTGCCACATTCCGACATTGCATTCACAAGTATTCCATTTGAACTGCCTACCAAAACTTAATTTCTGTATTACCTCACATTCATACAAGTAGTCCCATTAATTTTAACTGAAGAGCCCATTCCAATGGCTTAACAAACGTTAAGAGAGGTGTGGCAAAGGAAAGAAATGCTCAGAGTTTGGGTTGTGTGTTTTTTTTTTTTTAAAAAGGGATCCAGTTTGCATTTATGGTATGGCATGTGCATTTTATTGTATTCTGAAAAGGCAATGAACCAGTGCCAATCTGCTGCTTGATGGGATCTTTTTGGAAGTGCATTTGTTCTACCACTAACTGATGACCTCATAGCTTTGGGCCCCATAGCTGCAAAGCCCTTACTGCAAGATAATGCCAATTACTCTGATAATGAACTCAGTTGTTGTGTGCCGACAGGAATGGAGCCAAAACAGTGCCATTGAGAAACAATAGGGAGGTATCAGTATGTTGGGGGGGGGGGAACGCCTGAGGTTTGCAAAAAAACCTCAACCCCCCCAAAAAACCAAAAAAACACAACCCTTTAAAAAAACCTTTAAAAAATCCAACGAACTATGAGAGCAATCCGTTCAACAAAAAAAACCAAAAAACAAAACAGCCCAATGAGGATTAAGCATGATCAGTAGCCACAAAATGCCAAGCATCAACTGGAAAAGAAAAATGGAAAATCAAGGAATGCTTTACTTCAGTTTATAGTACCCTGGAGGGCCCGGGTGACTGGCAGGAACTTTGAACAGGAGGTTGGTGAGGATAGATTGCACTATTTTGTGGCAGGTCCTGCTTTTCTGAATAAAGATCTGGACCATCTGTGAGGGATTAGATTATTCTAGCTGCTGGAGTAGTGTCTCGAGAACAGCGTGTCCTGTTTAAATGCAGAAGTCAGGTATCCATATTCTAGGGCATGAGGCTATGAGCAAGTCTCCCACTAAGAACTGTTCAGTTGAATATAGGCTTCTAGATTTGCTCACGGGGTTGTCAAGTAGCCTTAGCAAAACTTTGAAGAGATAAAGGCAGGGCTATAGCATCTAATACCATTATCAACACATCCCTTGTCTTCCTTTGAGACACTTTAGCATGCCCTGAGAAAACAATTTGACAAAGACCAATCCAATAAAATGCATGCATAGCCACAAACGGTTTGTTTCCCGTTGTGGAAATAGACTGCTCCTCAGTACAACAGGCTGTAATTTCTTATTTTGCCTTACTTATCTCACGCTCACTTCCTCACAGGCAGCATCTCTGAGAAAATAATTTCCATCTTAAAAACAAACAGAAGCTGGAATCGTTTATGGAGGAACCCATCTTTCAAGGACATTTCCTTTCCAACTGCATAATACAAGCTCAGAGCAGAGGAAATAAATACAAACTTAATCCTCTTGCATTCCAGCTGGGACTTCTGTTTTCTTTTCTCAGCTTTGAAGGCAAAGCTAAAGAACGCTAAGAAGAGGTCTTCAAAAAGAAAACATTTTATTCCAATTGCAAAGGAAGTTATGTCCTCGACGTATCTCACTTCCTTTAAAGCATCGGGGCAATGCCTGAAAGTAGCATTGCCCCTCCTTTAAATTGTGTTCCACATCTGTTCCTGCAGAGAGCTCTGGTATTTAGCACCAGTAGTACCAAATCCCAAAGATAAAAATAAAATAAAATTAAGTCCCTTATAGTTCTCAGGAAGTTGACCCCAAAGTACCACAGAAAGATACGGACAGATTTTTCAACATTGTCATTAATACCAAAAAACATTTCCCCTCCCCCTTGTAGTCCTGGCTGTGCTCCCAAATCTGCTCTGGAGAGTTGGGGGACCACAGGATCAGATCTGGGGGGGGGGGTGCAGAGATCAAGGGGAAGTTCTATGGATTTAACCCTGTGTCTAGGCCTCTGTTGTGGAATGCATAGAAGGAGAGTCTCTCTGGAGTATGATTGCAGTAGGGCTGGGCACAAGAACCCAACTCCAAAAACTGACCAATTCACCTCAGAGTGATTTGGAGCCCCCCCACCTGCTTTGACTCTGCTCCGAATCTGAATCTCAGTTTGGAAATCCAAAACTTTGTGTTTCCCTTTGACTATCATTGGATCCAACAGATAGCTATAATATTTGGCATGACATTTTATTTTATTTTGAAATAAAGTTAACAAAATAAAGGCAACAAAAGAAGAACATACATCTAGGTCCCTGAAGAAATGAAGAAATTCACTAATTAGTCTATAACTGATATGTTTATGGAACATCTACAGTAAAACAGCTTAAGTAAGAGATCTATTAGGAAAACATTATTTAATTTTTTTAATTGTTTACCTTGTATCATTTTTTATGTTAAAAATGTTAGACTATTTTTTATTATATTGTATTTTGTATGTTTATGAATTGTTATAAAACGCCCAGACAGCTTTGTTATGGGCAGTATAGAAATGAAATCACCACCACCACCATCTAATGAAAAATATATAGGCAACTGTACGTGATTGGAATTTGATCAAATATTTGAAGGGCTTCAGCATAGGAAACAAAGGAAAACCCTGGTGCCATAATATTCTTATAAAGTTAGGATTCCTTGCTGGTTGCATTTGCTGAATAAGTTATACAGGGTCATAGTCTCCCAAATTTTATCAACCCACTGTTCTTTAGTTGGTTGCTTTGAGGACTTCCAATTACATGCTATACATGACGTTGCATCTGTATACAATTGCTTAAGGATTTTGTGCAGGAAGCCAGGATCATTGGGTTCAAAAAGGTGAAGAAGCAGAGCTTTAGGAGCTTACCGGTGGCCTAATATGAAAGAATTCTTGTCAGCAATCAGTATCCATGTTCCAAAATCTCCTGCACTGTTGAACATGCTCACCAAGGATGAAAGTATGAGCCAACCTTTTGTCAGAATTTGTTAAAAATTTGCGAGTATAGTAGCCCCGTATGGGTGGATTATATATGTCAAATATCAGACAAATAGATGCAGATTTTTTTGTGCCCCACACCTTTACATTTTTAATTCATTTAAAGGGAACTTTTTATTTCTTGGCAGAATTGCATGATATTGGCTGACATAGTTGCCCCTTCTGAGGTCATCAATCCTGTCAAGTTTCAGATGGCTAGGTGCAGGGAGCATTGTGCAAGAGCAGCCGTTACAGTTTCTGGGTTTCAAAGAAAGTATGTGCTTATCCCCCTATATTTTGAAGAGTAATTGTTATGAGAAATGCCACACAGTATAGATTTAGTGCAGGGTGTTAGCTCCCCTCCCCTGTGTGTGTGTGTGTGTTGGCAAGTTGCATGAAAATGGCCTACGTCATAGATGTATACCTATGCAAAATTTCAGAAGGGCAGGTGCAGGGGCTACAGCAGCTACAATTCCCAGAATTCCTGACCATTGGCCATGCTTACAGGGCTCATGGAAGGTGAGGTCCAGAAGACCGGGAGGGCACCAGGTTGGGAGTAGAGAGTAATGAATGACAAACAGTTTAAGAGATTTTTGTTTTCTGCTTAGCTGGCACCAAAGTCACAGACAGTGCAATTGGAAAGGGGTGAGTGTGGAGCATGCAAAGGCAGAAGTACTTGAATGTCCGCCATTTTCCAAGCCAGCACCTGATGCTACACTCTTAAGGGTCCCCACAGATACCATCAACCCTCTTTTAACATTCCTGCCCCTGGGAGAGAGGAATAGCAAAGAGCACTGCATCAATCCTGTGATATATTACTTCAGCATCCCTCCCTCAAAGCACTTGGATTGGATCTCTGCTAAAAGACTCACTATGATTAGAAGAAGCTAGAGCTGTTAGCCACAAAACTACACCCCTTCCTCTCCCTATCCCAGTGTTTTCCTTATACGGAGGATTTGGGAATAAATGTATCTGGTTTTAGAGATGTGCTGTCTGTGCCTCTTCGAATCCTGTGTTTTCACATGTGTTTGGATTTGCTCTGATACAGAGAAGCCTGGCGTAGCTTCAGATAGCTGGGTTCACTTCAGGATTCATCTGAACCGGATGCACGCCCCTGGATTGCAAGAAATATACCATATGGTTGCTGATATTGAAAGAGAAGGAGAAATTGAATATAGGGATTTTGGAGAATGTAAGTAAAATGATGTGATTTTTAATTGTGCTGTTTTGGTTTTCATAGCTAAATTCTGGATTAGACCAGGATAGGAAGAATTTGCTCCTTCCTAATCTGACTACCTCCTGGTGGTTGCATGGTCATAACTACACTATCACATTTTAAGACAGAGCTTGGAAAAATGTGCTCTTTAACCTTTGCTATGCTCCTTTTAAATAATTCTTCTCCTCACATAGTCTACATGGTTGAAGGGTAGTTCCTCCCCCCATTTGTACAATGTATATTTGTGAAACTTTTAGTTTCACATCTGACCACTTTCAATTCTCTCTCTCCCTCTCTCTCCCTCTCTCTCTCTCCCCCTCCACCCCCTTTTCCTGTTTATGGATTTAATGTCATGTTGACTACAGCAAGATTACAACTTTGGCCAATTATCTATACCCAAAGTTCAACAGAAATTGTACCTTGTCAGTCCCCTTATACCAGGGTGGGCAACTTGTGGCCCTCTAGATGTTTTGGCCTACAACTCCCATCAATCCTTACCATTGGCTATGCTGGCTAAGGCTGATGGGAGTTGTAGGCCAAGACATCTGGAGAGCTTGACATTACCCATCCCTGCTTTATATCTTTCATAAATAAGACCTTGATGTGATTTATAATTTTATATTGATGAAGCCCCCCCTCCTTCCCTCCCTCCCCTGGCTTCTAGGTATGTGCTTGCCATTAAAGGCTAGTCTGCATCAGCATATGCATAGCAACATGGACTATGGCTTCCATCCCCATTGCAGGTATACAGGTACCAAGTAGTCACTACTAAGCACTTTCCAACACTGTGCCTGAAGTAGCAGATCTAGCCAGAAGAGAGAGCTTGGCATTAGTACAGCTTTATATATATATATATAGTATAATATATAATATAGCCTCCATAACTCACTTGTGGTTATATTTTTACAAGCACCTTGTAAAAAAAGCATCTTGTTTTTGTAAGCAAGCAAAACTTCATATAGCTGTGAAATAAAGATAATGAAAAGCCTCCTGGCTCCCATTTCTACAGGCAAGCCCTTAAATCAAGCACCTAAGGTGGTAAAAAGCATGGCATTCCATATTCTATTACCTGGGTTCACATCCCTGTTCAGCTACAGCTATGTAGAGCTAATTTTAATCACACTCCATTGAATGAGTTATAAGAAAGTAACAATTGGGACCTGCAAGAAAATGCTGCAGCGTGAAGTGCACCTGTTCCAATTTTTAGCCACTCCATTCCACTCCCCCTCTTCTCCCCACCTGGTTTTCCATCTCTCCCCCCCTCACCCCATCCCACCTCAGCAGTCAGTCAGTCAGCATTCCATGCTCACTGGGCATGCTCAATCCACATTGGGTTCTTTTTATGGCTGTCATCTCCCTTTCGATTTCTAAAGATGTTTTGTTGAGCAGGGCAAGGGGACCTGGGTGGTTCCTGCAAGCCTGCTGATACCTCCCTCTTGTGCATAGATGTGCAATGTTGCCTATATAAGGAAAGCTAACTCATTCTTCGTATGTGTGATTTTATGCTCAGGAGTGTAGTCTAAGCCTCAGCTTTCCATCCATAAAAATGGGAATAAAACTAGTATCGCAGGATTGTGAGGATAAACAATGGCAATACATAAAACAACCAGATCGTAATTATGTTTACTTGGAATGATTTCAAGACTTACTTCTAAATGAGAGTGCTCAGGACTGTTGTATAGATTATATCACCATCCCCAAATATGTAGCTGGATCTGGGATTTTATGAAACGACGGAAGGTAGGCATAGGGCACCAACCACTGGTACTATTTTTAAAACAATCTGAGGCCACATTTTTGCTAGCCGCTGGAAGACATTAAACTGGGACCTTTAGGAGTTTTAATAGTCACCTTGCTAGCTGCTCCAGATTTCCCCCTAGCCTTCTAGTTTTTCTGAAGTTTGTGCCACCTCACTACATAAGTTTCTTCATCAAGCAGTGATAAAAATAGGGAAACACATAGTCTCCAAGGATCCTTTGAATGTAAGGATATATTATACAATGGGGTTAGAATCTAAATGTAGGATTCAGAACCTGCCTTCCACAAAAACTAGGGGCTTTCCATGAGAGAAAGGCCTTTGCTCATGGCCAGCTCCTCCACCTGATTTTTGGGGATCCCTCCTCCCCTTCTACCCCACACAGCTTACCCTATGCAGCAGGGTCTCCTAATAACTCCTGGGTTCACACAACCTGCTAACCTACACTCAAGGGCTTAGTATGGGGTTGTCGAATCATGGATTGTTGTTGAAACTTGGGTTATCATGTTTTCCGAACCCAGCTGCAATGACAAACCATGTCTACCACAAACAACACACGGTTCACAACACAGCAAACCATGGGTTCTCTTGTTCGTTATTAACCTACCATGGTTTGTTAGTGCAGCTGGGTTCAGTCAACACAATAACCCACATTTCAACGACAACTCAAACTCAACCCATAGTCAATCCTTGAGTATCATGCTATGTAGATTTCCAGGGGGCTGGAGGGACTGTTGTGGGAAGGAAGGGGCAAGGAAATCCACTTCTGCTAGTGCTGTTAATCCAGTTTAAGCTTGGATCCCACTCCTCATGTATCATAACCTTCAGCCAATTTGCTTATTTTATTAATCTCGCTTCCATTTCTTTAGCATTATTTGCCACTATTTTGTTTTAAAGAGAGGAAACATAAAGGGAATAAAGCACATGCTCTCTATACACAAGGTCCCACTTTCAACCCTGGTATCTCCAGTTAAAAAGATCCAGTAGCAGGTGATGCAAGAACCCCTCCTCTGCCAAAGATTCTGCAATGCTGTTGCCAGTCAGGGCTGGCCCTACTATTATGCAATATGAAGCCGTCACCTCAGGCAGCAGTTGCTGGGAGATGGCAGCAAGATGTTGAAGGCTGTGCGGCCTATTGGCCCGCTGCTTTTAGGTACAGTAGTGGATGCTGTCACATCTTTCAGTGTTGAAGTCAGATTCATCTGCTAGTCCAGTCAGCTTTTGCACATGGAACAGGAGGGGGTGCCATTTTGCTTCTTTGCTTCAGGCAATAATTTGTGTTGGGCTAGCACTGTTGCCCATCAGAGTACACAGGATACTGGGCTTGATGGAAAAATAGTTTGATCTGGAACATTGTTTCCTATGTTCCAATGTATGTCTGTAGCCATAAATGTTAGAAACATTTTTAAAAAAACAACAATGAAACCTGTGCGAAAAACTATATAATGAAATCTGGAATTCTTTGCATTCTACAGAATACCACCAGGCCTCACAATCAGAAAGTATGTGTGCGTCACGTATGCCTGGAAATGTTTACCCACTTCCAGATGAGTTTGAAACTTGACACGGTGACACAGTGATAGGTCTGGCTGTACAATGTACCAGAAAAATCTAAAAACACGAATTTTGGGAGATTAAGTATTTTTAAAGAATTTAATAAAAACCTAGGTTTATGCCTATAACTCCCAGCATGCCTTGGGCAGGAGGCCAGACTTACTGGCCTTTGGTGGCCATTGTGAGTGGCTGCTGCATATATTTTACAACCCCAACACCTAAGGTTGGTCTCAAGCAGTTAACCCAATTCCATATAAAAGGAAAAAACCCACATAAATGGGTTGCATCCATTTGTGGTGCCTCCTCCCACCTTCTGTGTGGTTTTAAAATGTAACTAGATAAAACATCATGACTTTGAGGGGCCAAACATGCTCAAAGACACTCCGTCCTGATATTGCTGTTTTCTCAGAATCTGGGGGAAGCAAGTGTGTAGCCTTTGCCCTTAAGATGGAGAGGGAAGGGGAGGCACTCTGTGCATGCCCAGAAACAGACCTGACAAAGGGGGGGGAAGTGTCCAGCCCAGCCCTGGCCCTTCAGTACAGGTTCCTGATGTAGCACTTGGTGGGTGAGAAGCACAGGCCAAGGCAATCCCAGCAAGATTGGCTGGAGCTGGGTGTGCCCACTGATAGCTGCTTACCTCCCCTCCTTGGCGATGCTACTCCTCGACGCTGTATCAAGAAGCAGCATCGGCAACAAGAGGATGTCTCAGAGGATGCGGGCACCTGTGGGCTGCCAAAGGCATGCTGAGAGGTGTAGTACTGGCATGTAGAGTGGCTGATTTAATATAAAGTATGGGTGAGCAAACCCTGACCTCTCACTGTCTTTGTTCTCCTACCTGACTTTCTCCAGTTGCCACTAAACCTGCCCACCATTCCATTCTGGCCTCAGCTATATCAGTCAATCCTCCATTCACTCTTCTGTCTCAATGGTATAGTCAGGCTGTTACATAAAAACCATAAACTTAATTCAGAAATCCACAACTAAGATGGCCTGCTCTCCAGTTGTCTTCCACTACACCTCAGACGGTGTTCAAAGTTTAACACATTATTCAGGGACCTAGGCTTATGCCTACAACTCCCAGCTTGCCTTGGGCAGGAGGGAAGATTTATCAGGCTTTGACAGCCATTATCTGGCAGTAGCTCATCCTCCTGGACCTGAAGGAAGAGCGCCTGGAGTCAGCTGCCTCAGTTGCTAGGCCCCATCGGGAGCAGGAGGGGAAGAGGCTGCAGCACTGGGCTTGCTGCCAACGGCAACCAAGCGAACCATCAGTCAGCAAGCCAGCTCCCTCACGGCCTACCTATGGGCACTAATTGCACAGTGTAGTATGGACTGGCTCAGCCAGACTTCACTTCCCATGAGCTTCAGCAGCAGGACTCCAACTGGGCAAGTCAGGCACCACAGCAAAAGGCATGCCAGGAGTTGTAGTTTTTGTTTTCTGTGGGGAAAAGGAAAAAGATGGTGACAGCTTTAAGGCAAGCCCTGGCCATGCATTGAAGGTGAGAGAGAGAGGGATGGGGGGAAGAAACTAATTTGTTTGAAAGTTACCTCACAGGCCTAGGACTGGCCTACCTTGAAGGGTTGTCATGAGGGTGAGAGAGGGGAAAAAAGAAATGAATCTAAGTTGTTTAAAGGTTAATTCACAGGCCTAGCCGGCCTGCTTCTTTAAGATGATTACCTCACAGACAAATATTTAAGGGGGCCCAAGCAAAGCTGGATAGAAACTTGAAATCTGGCACACTGATACGTCTGGCTGAACAATGTACCAGAAAAATCTAAAAACATGAAATTTTCTTGACCATCCTGGCTCTCTGTCAAAACCTGTTAAATGTAAGTATTATATAGCAAATTATGCCAATAAAGTATTCTGTGTTGGCTGCTTTCCATTTTTCATAATAATAACTTCAGAGCACATGCATACAACAGTTCCTCATGTCTGCTGAGATCCGCTTCCCTACTATATGTTATTCAGATATCTGGGCAATGCCGGGTCTATTTTGAAAACATATTTTTAGGTTTGCATCTTTTTTAGCTGGTAGAAAGGGTGTTGTGTGTCCAGATTGTTTTTGAAGTTGGCTGCTCCAGCCAAGGCATGATGGGAGGTGTAGGCATTTGAGGTAAAACAAAAAATGTGGTTATCACGAAGCTCTAATTTAAAATACAGTTCTTATTAACACAATTTTCCATTTATTCTAATAAAATAATTTATGAACTCAACCAAACCAAAAAAACAAAAAAACCCAACTAACCTAAAGATGAATAAAGTGCACAGAAATTTATTATTTATCAAATAAATGTCATAAATATTATTCATGGACCCGAGCAATGCCGGGCATATCAGCTAGTGGTATATAAAGTAAGACAATCTGAGGTTCCTGTCTGGCTCTACCAAGCATATCTGCCTACATTTTGTTAAGAAATCTCCTATGAAAGAATAAGACAATCAAATGTACAAAATCTTCAAATGTAGTTTATTGAGACATTCAGCTATGTCTGTCAGTCTACACCCAAATTCACTACTAAAAATAAAATAATGTCCACATTTCACAGGAACAACAACTCTGGAGGACCCCCCCCCCCCAAAAAAAAACAAGCCAAGCCTAGTGTATAAATAAGTGACTAGTTCCTTTTCATATCAAAATTCACATAAAAAATTGCCAGCTCCCACCCCGCCCTCAGTCCCTAGTTCTACCTGAAAGCCATGATGAATGTAAAAATTTAAATACGCGCACATTGTTGTCAAAGAAGAAGAAAAAGGTGCAAATCCTATTAACAACTTTAGGAGTGGCATTTGCGGCGTTTGATCATACATTTTATGTACTCATTCCCAAAGGTGCAAATATCGCCAGGAGATTAATACTGCTTTAATTCAGCTGCAAGAAAATTAAAACACTACACAGAACTGAACAGCACTGAGAGGCTTCAATCAGCGTCCTAAAACCCCTCCCCATGTCTCTCCTGCACTCATGGGTGGAGTCGAGAGAAGAGTTCACTGGGATTTTAATTTACTTCACACAGCCCATGCTGTCCAGAGTGTTCATGAACAAAAAGTTCCCTAAACATTAAAGCGCTGAAGATTCCATCATAAAAAGTCAAGAATTGCTATAGATTACATGAATGCAAATGCCCGACCCCCGACATGCCCAAAGCACCACACCTGACATACTTGAGTGCTGTCCTGTCCCAACACAATCCTTGATCGCTTTCATTTTTAGAAAGAACCTCCGGCCCCTACAGTATTCTTTTGCCAGTGTTCTCAATTGAGCCCCATTCAGTGCAGAATGACAAGGCCAAGGATACGAAACACACACCTCTTTTCTCCCTCGGTTTTAATTCACCCTTTCTATATAAGCAACACTGTCCCGTTTCCCCTGTCTCGTTCTTCCTGTCCCCCCGCACCTCCTCAAGTTCCTGCTTCCCACCTCCCACTTTCCCTTCCAAAAATACTCAGTTTGGATTTCCAGATTCTGCCCTTTTGCAACATGGCGGCAGATTCTTAAAGTAGTTTCCCAGTGGAATGCACTGGCAGCCCTGTAAACCAAGCAGCTCACAGAAATCAGCATGGGATATTATGAATACATTTTGGCCAGCATTCTGAGAGTTAAACTTGTTCATGACAATAAAAAGGCTAGGATTCTGCCGGCTGAGCCGGGGGCTCCTGGAGTGCATATTCTTGCGCTAGCCTCTGCTAGTTCAATTCTGGATGCAGCCCCCGAGATCTCGCGTGACCACCTCTTCCTGTTTTGCAGCCAGTTCTTCTGTGGCAGTTTCCTGCTGGCTGTCCTCACTGGAAGATGCAGCGTCCACGCTGATCGAGCAGTCCTTGGCATCAATAGAGTCCTGCAGGGAACCAAGCCCCTTGACAGCTTGTCCATTGTCAATCGATCCACCTCCTGGCCCTTCCTGGCGTTCTACACCAGGGGGCTCAGTGGCCTCTTGCTGAACAGTATTTTGCTCTGCTCCAGGATTTGGCTGTGGCACAGGCTCCAATCCCAGCCCGGGGGGCTGAGTAGGGTTTTTAAGTTGGCAGTGGCACAGGGGGCAGGTTTCTTGCACGTACAGCCATTTCTTAAGACAGCCTGCATGAAAGAAATGGCCGCAAGGTGTGATGATAGCAGATTTCATGTCCTGAAAGGAAAGGGGGAGAGGTATCACGCAACGGCTAAGCACAAATGCAGTCTCACGAAACTGGCCCCAGATCCAGTTAGGCCCAGATGAATTGCTAATGGTAAACTATGATGACCCAAACTTCCATCTCCAGTGGTCATCCTTTATCATTATTCTCACAGAGGAGACTCTCAGGGGACAGAGCACATGGGAAGTTTAAGGCATAAAAAGGAAGTAACATTTCCAGGCTTATTTTCAAGTCAATACTTCTACTTGCTTAAAAGGTTACCATCTAATTTAGATCAGCAGTCGTTTAACTTCTGGGCAACCAGTTTTCTACAGCAGGGACAGGAAACTTCTGGTCTGTGGGCTGTATCCCTATCTGGCCAAGCTTTGGCCCCTCCTCTTTCCTACAGAGAGGAACACTCTTATCTCCAATCAGTTGCTGATCAGAGACAAGAGCTTTTTCCTGTGGGGCAGAGGGGGCGGGGCCAGGGGAGGAAGCTGCTGAGTGATTCAGACCTGCTTCCTTCTGAACTTTGTCCTCTTTACTACTGAGTAGACAGGCTGAGGCTTGATATTTGGGATGCTGAGTGATTCAGACCTGGTTACTTCTGAGTAGACATGCAGAGAGGCTCGTCCTGTTTATTTGTGAGCAGACATGCTGCTCGTGCATACTTCTATTAAATGGTAACGATGGATTTGGGGGGCTTTGATTTTTCAGCCTTGCCCCACTTTTGCCTCCGGCCCTGCCTGCCACTGGAATCTGGCCACCAAGAGCTTCTCTGAACTGGCCCTCAGGCTGAAAAATGTTTGTCACCCTTGCTCTGAAGATATTTGTGAAGAGGTATCAAAACTGATCTTGCAAAGTCACTGGGAATTTTATTCCTTTATAGTATTTCTATACTGCCAAAGTGAGTTTACAAAATGCTGAAAATATTAAGACGACATGATTAGGTTGCAACATAGAAAAAGAGTAAAAACAACATTGAAAACTGTAACAACAATTTAATAAGCCAAACTTAAAAAAAGATGCATCCTGACACACTTACTAAACAGAGAGAGAGAGGGCCACTCGCAACTCCAATGGGAAAATGACAGAATCTAAAAATCTACTTTATAAGTGGATACTACAAAGTAAGATGCCAGTACAAGCTTATCAGCATCTGATTGCCAGTAAGAGCCCTGCAATCCATTTCAGCAGTAGTTATCAAAGTAAAGTCCGTAATATGAAGTGGCTGCAACTGTTTCCAACAGATTTGGTTTTGAAAAGCAGCATTCCCCACCCTGGTGCCCTCCAGGTGTTTTGGACTACAACTCCCATCAAACCCCAGCCGGCATGGTCAACGGTCAGTGGTGGTACAGCATGCAGTCTCTTAAGCTATTATTTAAGTAATAAAACAAGCCCCATCCTATTTCAATGATCAATGCATCTTACAATATTCAGGTGTGGCTCTGCAGCAGTAAGTCTGCTTAAGGAGTCATCTGCCCTTAACCACATTTTAGGGTGACTGGTGCAGGGACTGATCACTCTTACACATATGCTTCCACCATTTGTACGGTGGAAGCATATTAGGTGGAAGCCTCTTCACCCTTCTACATAACATAATGTGTGATGTGGGTTTACTGCTCAAGAGTCTTGTAAATGCAATGGCTCAGTTTCCATGACCTTCCACTCCTCTCCTGCAGAGGAAGATTCTGGCAAATCAGGCCACTGTGCAGATTGGCCATATCTCATATCATATGCTATATTATACATGTAGTGGAGGGGCTCCAGTCCCTCCGTCATGCAGGTTGCAGTGTCTTAACAGGGTAACTTCCCCAGCTCAATTCATTTATAAGCCAACTCAAGACAGAAACATCAGTCCTTCCTATGATATACCACAAGGAGGAGACAGAGCCATTTCCACGAAACTTCTCTTTAGACAAACCACATACCTGGTAGCAGATGGCACAGATATCATTGTGTTGTTCCAACTGGTCTTTGGTAGCAGTGGGCAGTGATTTGATCTTATTCACCGCATCCCTGCGGAGAAGAAAGCTTTTCCATCCCAACTGAGCACGAAGCCACACATTGTAATAGGAGTGAATGAAGATGATCATCGAGCCCATCACAGTCCACTCTCCAAAGATGGTCTCGGATACTCCATAAGCTACAACGCAGAGAGCCACCAGGAACTCCAGCAATCGGTAGGTGCCATTCACATAGTAAATGACATCATCCATGTTTTCTACTGGCTCTTTCCTGAACTCCTCAACCATAAATAAGACGTAAATGAAGAGTGTCCCAAGTACCTGGGAATGTGAAGAAATGCATATTCGGTTAAAACAGGCCTCTCACAAGGCTAGAACTTACTGATATTATGTTTTGGGTGGGTTCATAGATCCCTAATCTAATAAAGCATCTGCGTTATGTACAAAAATACACTTAAATAAATTCCTAATTAACAAGACTCAAAATCAGGGCTTTATAAAAACAAACAAACAAACAGAAGATTTTATTTTAGTGTCAAGAGTTTCAACACAAATGCATTACACCACATGTTTAGGATAAATCTATACAGTTCATATCTCTGGACACCATCCAGCCAAACTTAAGCAGCTCTAAGTCCCATTGATTTCAATGAGAGATCGATGACATGCTCAACTCTATGAAAATCAATGGGGCTTGGAAGAGCTCAACTTTGGCTGGATTGTGCCCAACATTTTGACATAGAACCTTTACGTTTAAACTTCTTTGGTGATGGACATTTTCTATAATCATTCTATAAACTGTCCATCACCAAAGAAGCTTTAACATAAAAGTTCTATGTCAAAATCAATGGGACTTCATCATAGCACCCATTACAATCTTGTAATCTGTACTGTATAAACAAATGCATTGTGCTTGGTTAGGAACACGGGTGATCACAGTTCTTATAGATCAAGGGAACAAGATAGATGGAAAATGTTCCATCCGGACTTTCTAACAACGAAGTGCTTTAATCTTGCATCCCACCTTCCTGTTCTTATCTTCTAATATTCTCCCACCTTGTTTCACACGGACCTTGCTGTCCTGGAGGAACTAAAAATCATCAATAGCATACCTGGAGGGAGGTGAGAATACTGCTAGAAATAATTATCAGCAACCAGAAGTCCATGTGGAAAAACTGGCAGATCATGTAGGCCATGTAAGCTGGGAAGACCAGCAAGAACAAGCACAGGCTCACAGCACGAAAATGCTTCCAAAGGCTTCTGCAAAACATCAAAAAACAAATCTGGCTTTAGACTTCTGCACAAGGTCAGAAGTGACTTACTAGGAAGCATCCTCCCAGTGAGAATGTCATGAACCGTTGCTGAATGCACCAAACACGTTTTAAAATAATTTTCTCCTCATGACATGTAAACAGTATCTATGACCTGGTTCACACAAGGAGCGAGCAAGTGGGCTGGTTCTAGTCTGCTCACCTGCTTCTGTTTTCCTAAAAAAACCAGGAATGACTCCTTTCCGGGGTTGTTATTGTCATGTCTGAGCTAAGAAACTCTGGCTTGTTTAGGGGATAACCTAAGGAAAGAACCTCCAACGACATGCCAGACAAGATGAATCTGCCTTACTTCCCGTTCTACAAGTCAGCAGAAAAGGGCAAACAAAATGATCAAGGTGTTAGAACAACTCCCCTATGAGGAAAGGTTACGTTTTTAGCTCTTTAGCTTAGGAAAAAAGGGTGAATAAGGGGAGACGTGATTGAGATGTATATAAAATTATGCATGGTGTGAAAAAATGGGTATGGAGATTTTTTTTCTCCCCCTCACATACTGTATTTCACCGAATCTAAGATGCCATCAATTCTAAGACGCACCTTAATTTTAGGGCCACCATCAGGAAAAAAAGTGTTGCGTCGATTCTAAGATGCACCCCATTTTCAGACACCTAATATTGGGGATCAGTGCATCTTAGAATTGAAGAAATATGGTAGGGCTATGTATGCCCCTCCTCGATCCGCCACCCGGGGACCTGCCGGGCCGGGCCGGCCCGGGCATGAGTCCCCCTCCTCCCTTCCCCACTCACCGCCAGCGCCACCCCAGTCCTTGCTGCCAGCGCTGCCCTAGTCCTCACCGCCAGCGCCACCCCGGTCCGCATCGCCAGCGCAGGGGAGGCCACTGCCAGCGAGGAGCTTCCACCGCGGCAGTGAGAAACAGCTTTCCCAACTCACCTCCATTGCTGCCCTGGTTCTCGACTCCAGCGCCGGATCGTGGACTACTTTGTAGTAATGCTGCGTTTCCAGGTCAGGGAGGCCGCTGCAAGCGGCGCTGGAGTCGAGGACCAGGGCAGCGATGGAGGTGAGTCAGGTAGGCTGTTCCTTGCTGTCGCGGTGGCAGCTCCTCGCTGGCAGTGGCCTCCCCGGCGCTGGCGGACCGTGGCGGCGCGGACCATGGCGTTGCTGGCAGCGTGAACCGTGGCGGCGTGGAACGTGGTGGCGCTGGAGGCCAAGGAGGTCGGTGCCAGCGGCGCGGAGGCGATTGGGGAAGGCTGTCGCTTGGGGGCCATGCAGAGTTCCTTTGTGAAGGCGCTGTGGGTGGGGGTGGGTGTATCGTCCGGCAATTCTTAGACGCCATCGATTCTAAGACGCACTCCATTTTTACAGACGTAAATATGGGGGGAAAAGTGTGCCTTAGAATCGAGGAAATACAGTAATACTAAAATCCTGGGCCATCCCATGAAGGTAAATGATGGGAAATTCAGGTCACAGTGTATATTCACACAGTGTATATTTAGACTATAAAATTCACTATCATAGGATGTAGTGATGGCCACAAATTTGGATGGCTTTAAAAGGGATTGGACAAATTCATGGAGAAGGCTATCAATGGCTACTATTTCTGATGGCTATATATGCTACCTCCAGTATCAGAGGCAGTAAGCCTATATAAACCAGTTACTGGGAACTGTAAGTGCGATGGTGCAATTAAGCTCATGTCCTGCTTATGAGCTTCCATGGGCATCTGGTTGGCTACTTTGTGAATAGAATGGAAGATAGATCAATCTCTGGGCTATCCAGCCTGGCTGTTCTTAGGTTCCTATTAATCAGATATTGGCTTTCTTCTGCTAAGAGCCAAAAGCCTGGAAGGTCTACAAGACAGGAAAAACCAGCCTCTCAACCTGTCTTCTTTCTCGGCACAACCACTGAATACTGGGGTTTCTTATTATCATAATCATCATTATAATTATAATGATCATGATCATCATGAGCATGTGTGGGCTAGTACCTATGCCTCATTGGAAGCACCTACAATATCTGGAAGCGATTTTGGAGAAAGCAATTGCCTCCATCCCTTTGCAGACCCTTGCCAGCTAGGACATAACATCCAGTGTCTGCCACACCTACCATCACATCCTCTTGGCTCTGATCAGCCTCCATAACATGTTCCACATTGACAGGATAATATAAAATACTGGCTCTTCTTCACAACACACACCTATGGCTTTTTCTGGCATGGGTCTGCACAAGCTAATCAAGCACTGTATAGTTCAGTAATGTAGCAAGGTTCTTATTACTTTTGAATGTGGTCATCCTCCCATTTCAGCAGAAGGGGGAAAAGTGCTCAAATAGCCTTCATGGCATCATTATTATTCAGTAGTGGTATCAAGTTGCTTCTTACTCATGACCTAGTTCTACTGAGGATGACATATCCCATCCCGCTGAAAGGGTTATTTCTCCTTCGGAGTACACAGGTATTTCCTGGAAAAAAGAACTCACAGCGTCAAGCTAAAGCTGCTTCTATCTAGAGGACTTGCATATTCTAATATCAATCATTCATGGAAATACCAAGGCACAACATGTGGATCTTAAAATTTAAGAATGTTACTCAAGCACCATCTATGGCCTTTTCCGGATCATTTTTCCACAACCTGGTTTGAATCCGGAAGGACTGAGTTACAACCTGCTGTCACCAGGTCCAATTTACAGGAGTTAGGCTCACTGACATCCTGCAGCTCCAATATTCTATTTTCCCTTTGCTAATAAATTTAGCATTAACATGGTGCAGACAACCTGTGCGGGTCACAAGTAACCTCTAAACAAAACAGACACTGTGGATATAAATAAACCTCCCCTTATTTACAACATTTACAGGCTACAGAGAAGTGAGGAAGACAAGCTGCCCGGAAGATTGGGACGGCACAAAAATAACAGTTTCTTACCAGGGCATTTTCAAAAGTCTCACGCTAACGTCGTAAGTAAGAAGTAACACCAAACCACTTTTGGGCCCAACTTCCTACTACCTTTGCTCTGGGGAAAACAATTTCTAGCTATTACATTTAAAATTCTCTTTACCCTCTCTTCTGATTTATTGCCCTCTGTTGCTGTTTTCACTTTCTGATATGTATTGTTCACTTGCTACTGGCCTGTTTGTTCCGTCCTCTCAATCTCACCTCTATGCCTTCTGTCATGCTCAGTGAACTGAAGATATTCGTTTATATATCTATATAAGCACATACTCTCTGTTCCTCCCTCCAACTATGTTTTGGCAGATGGTTAGTAGAAGGGACAAGTTATCCCTCATGGTATCATTTTAGCAGTTTATTTATATGTGCTTAAAATATGATAACTGCTGAACCTGAGGACTAGTCCGGTATATTAGAAATAGTGCCAGGCAGAGCATGCTGGACTGCATAGGTTGTACCTCTTACCTGTACATCTATGCCCTGCAAAGAACTTAAGCCTCCCAGACATACAGGGCTGGTTCAGATGTAACCGAGACTGGGCTACAGTCCCCTCCCCTCTTGCCCTGTTTGAGACAAACTACTGCTTGATGTTTTCTCCAATCCAATAAACTATGGAACAGAGGAAGGTTCCCTTAGACTACGTCAGAACCTTGGTCCATCCAGCCCAATGTTGTTGACACTGACTAGCCGTGGCTTTCAGGCAGGATTCTATTCTATCCCTACCTGGAAATGCCAGGGATTGAACCTGGGGCCTTCTGTATGCAAAGCAGGGGAGTTATCACTGAGCTATGGTCCCTCCCTATGGTTTGTACTTACCCTGCAAACTAGCATTAGAAACCACAGTGTTTGTCAGTTCAAATGAAATGGCAAGCAATCATTTGCCTCAAAGCGATAAAGAAATTGTCATAGAGCAAGGAGTATGAGAGGCTGCAGCTCATCAAAGGCTTGCTCTCATAGAGCCAAACCAGTCTGGCGTCAAGTCTGAACCAGCCCCACAGCCCATGAGCCACAATTTATTGGATTTCTTTCCAAGACAACAAAAATGGAAAGACAGCTGTAGCATTTGAGAATGCATGGCTTACTTGTCTCTTGAAGCTCCCAGTGCTAGGACGATAGGATCCGCGATCTCAAGCATGGACTGCAAGATGGATGCAACCACAATGAAGAGGATAATACTGAGCAGGAAGGCCCGATGGACAACTTGCAGTTCAATCAACCCAGTTTGCACAGCCAGGATCAAAAGCGTGACTCCTTCCGTCATCCCCCTTTGTGTTTTAAAACAGAAAGTCCAACATCAAGAACAAGATTTAGCGTACTAATGAATTCAAAATGGTGTAACTAACACACAGCTATCTTCCTAAGGTGATTGAAGTGGTAAAACTGTTGCCTTTTGCAGATGATCAAGGATGTTTATTTATTTATTACATTTATATAACATGATTGAGGATGTTGACACAATAACCACTTTCATATTAGATCTTTGCCCCTCTTGGCTTATAAAAACTGGCAGGGAGGGAACAGCCAGAAGGGCCAGGGAAGTGATCAATGCCTCTTTGTGAGAGGTAGTGGTCCTGAGACACCTGAAAGAACTTAATAACTTTAGGCTGGTGGCAAATATTCGTTTCCTGGGCAAGGTCCTTGAGTGGTGGTTATCAACCAGCTCCAAATGCTTCTGGATAAGACCGATTATCTGGATCCGTTTCAATTAGGGTTCAGGCTTGGTTTTGACACAAAAACAGCCTTGGGTCACCCCAGATGATGACCTATGTCAGGAGAAAGACAGGGTGAGTGTCACCCTGTTGATTCTCCTTGATCTGTTAGTGGCTTTTGGGGTGACTGTCAGAGTTGGGAGTGGGAGGCTATGCATTGCCATTATTTCACTCCTACTCGGATAGTTTGCTCCAAAAGGTGGTGCTTGGAGACACTGTTTGCCCTGTGGATTCTCCAGTATTGGATACTGCAGCTATCGGTTTTGTCCCCCCTTGCTATTTAATGTCTACATGAACTTGGTCAAGAGGAGTTTTAGAGTGTGTTGCCATCAGTATAGCTCTGTTTCTCCTTTTCATTCTCATCACGTGAGGCTGTGGGTCTGGCTATCAGTTGCAAATACACAATGCAGAGGGTTGATCTTGAATTCAAATCTCTTTTCACGAACTAGATGGGCAGACTTGGGCAAGTCACCATCTTTCTACGTTACTTCTTCCTCTCTAAAACGATAATCACAGTGGCCCTATGTTAAAGACCTGTGAGAGTAAATAATATATCGTATTGTGACTGAGAAATGCTTTGCTACGTATTAGCTTCACCTGAAATGTCCTTCAATCACTACCAAACTATTCTGTCCTTGGCTCATTTTTATGTCCCGTTTACCTGCTTATGGATGGGAACAAGTTTCAGCAGTCTAAAGATCAGCTGCACTATTATAAATTCCTATTTTTATGCTAGACCATTGTCAGAGAAAGAGAACTATTTTCAGCTCTCGCTTTCTCTCTGTCTCCCTGCAACTTAAACAGGCTTTTGGGATGAAAGAAAATTACACTGGTTGTCAGACTGAAGAAAAAGGAAGGAAATGGTGGAATGAAAAAGAAAAGAACATGGGTTAAGAACATAAGAAGAGCCATGCTGGATCAGACCCAGGGTCCATCTAGTCCAGCGTTTTGTTCACACAATGGCCAACCAGCTGCCCATGGGGAACCCACAAGCAGTACATGAGTGCAACAGCACCCTCCCGCCAATGTTCCCCAGCCACTTATTACAAGGCTAGCACAATGCGCTGATGCTTTATGGAGCTAAGAAACTAGAGATATGAGACAAGGGAAACTGACTAGGACTACACATCAAGATGGCAAAAGCCATCACAGATGCCCACCCACCAAAACGTAACAAAAACTCCAAGTTAGGAAATAGAAGAGATGTTATAGGAAGGCTCCATGGAAGCAGTTTTCAAGAGGGTTCTCAAAAGTAGAGGAATGTTTCATCAGGGAACAACAGTTATAAAAGGGGCAGGAGAAGAAAACAGGAGAAGCAATGGAACCTTGGTAGAGAAATGACCACCAGATGTGCAACTGAATACAAGAAGATAAACAAATCAATGAATGAATCACAGAATCCTAGAGATGGATGGAAAGAATGAGGAACAAATAAGATATATTTGGAAAGCTGGAGTGGAGCTTTGTACGTTTAATTTAAAAATGCATTGCAAGGGACTTAAGCATCATGTCTCTTTATATAAAGGAATAACTAAAGAGATTCACGAGAGCCTGTATTTCAGTGAGATCTGAAGACTTTATGTGGGAGAGGTTATTTTTTTTAAAAAAAATGAGTACATAATGGCTCAGTTTGGACGACACATTAAGCAACGGAGGAGGGGGGGAACAATCGTCAGTTGTGATGCTTATTGTGTCATCTGGAGGGCAGCACACAACGCACACACAACTGACAGTATGTTAATCATGCACTTTAAAACAACGGAGCGAAACAACGGGCTTGCACGTTGTTTAGCCCGAAGCCCTGTTGTTTAAAGTGTTGTCCGAATTCAGCCCCCCTCTCTCCATGGACTATTCCGTTTTGGAATAGAGTTCTGCTGCCTAGAGCAGCCAAAAAACCCCAGCCGCTCTATGCAGCCAGCAGAACTCACGGTGCATGCTGGGATACGGCTGGGCGACACACGGAGGAGAGGCTACAACCAAACTGGCCGCCGCAAGTTTCTTGCAGCTGGGGCGTTTGCCGGTTCCGAGCAGCGCCGGCTGCAGTGTGTCGTCTGTGGAGCTCCTCCTGCCTAACACACGGTCAGCACGTTATTTACCCCTCCGTTGCTTAATATGTCGTCCGAACTGAGCCAATGTATGCTTTTAAAACTATGCAGTGCAAAACCTTTGCTTCAGCCTAACCAACCTGGCTTAAACTGTCAAAGGGATATACCTGACCAGCGGTGCACTTACCTATTCATAGCCGGGTCATTCATGAATGCTCGGTAGCCTTGCAGGTAAAACTTGCAGAGGGTTAAAACTCCAAGTGCAACAAAAGAGACTGTAAACACCAAACCCAGAAGGGAGTATGGAGTGCTGCAGCATTCTGCAATACTAGGAAGGAGAAAATATAGCTGAATTAGCTACACTATATAGGTAGCTAGAAACACAGAATGGGACTGAGACCACTCTACCCTCATGAGGCTTACGGTCTGTAGATTTAGCATAGCAATCCAAAATGAAAATGTGTATGAGCCTTAAACACCCCCACAGTGTAAGCAATATCTGTCAGATGGAGATATTTGGGTTCTGTCAGGATGTGTACAAGACAGCACCAACTTGAGTGCTGCTCTGCTTGAATTTAATGAGAAATAATTCTTCAGTAATCAAAAACATGAATGCTTTCAGTTTACTCATTGGCCTGTTTACACACAATGGTAAGCCACGGTGTGGCTTGTTGAAATCTGGATTGCCATTTACTGGGTTCACAGAACATGCTGTGGCTTGTTGTGGCTTGTTTAAGCTGGGATGAGCCGTGGCATGTGCAGGCCTCATCCTGAATGTTCAACCCCTGACCGTGGGGTTGTCGTGTTGTACGAACCCAGCTGGCAGTGGCCCTGCGAGGGTTAAACTATATAACATGGTCTGTTTTAGGGTTATGCGAGGATTTTTTATCCCTCGCAATACATGCTCGCTGAGTTCACACAACACAACAACCCTCGAATAGGGGTTGGATATTCAACTTGGCACTGTGACTCATCATGGATTAAATAACCCACAATGAGCTGCAGTGTGTCATCTGAACTCAGTCATTGTGCCTGAACTCATACCTGCAAACAAACTATTGTTTGTTAACTGGCTATAAACCACAAATAGAAGCCATGGTTTGTTGCTGGCTTATGATGGTTTGTCATGATATCTGATCCCAGAATCATGGCTTATCCTTGGCTTGCTTGTGCTGCTGAAACAAAGGTGCCAAGCCAAAGCAATCTGAAAATAAAATTGCTCTGAAGGCTGGCAAAATGGGCAGGAGAGAAACAAACTAGAAATAGGGAAAACAAAACAATTCATGTCCAAAGCAACAAACCATGTTTAGCAGAAACTATGGCTTAGCATTATGTGTGAATGGAGCCATTGGACTGGTTTGCATGATTGAACAGCCCACTGTGGTTTATTTATGCTGCGATGGCCTGTGGCGTGTGCTGGTGCTTGCATGTGGCCATTTTGAATATTCAAGGCATGGCTTGTTGTGTGTCATGGGAACCTGGGAGGCCTGCTCTAGGGCTATACAAGGGTTATTTAAGCCTTGCACAACCCCCACTGACCAGGTTCGGATGCCATGACAAACAGAGCCTTGAATATTCAAAAACTGCCCAGCACGCACCACGGTGCTCAGCAATGATCATGTGAATTGGGTTACTGATATGTCAATTCAAAATTGTCTATAAAGAAGCAGATGCATTTGCTACATCAGTTCCCACTTGGCCAAAGTATTAGAAATAAGTAGCTAATTGTGGTAGGACACCAAACATAAATAAGTTTTTATTTCTGGTTCATAGAGTATTTTTTCTCTACACAATTACTGGTATACACGAGGCCAAAGATGGCTCATACAAGCGTAACATAATTGTAAAAGAAGAAGTTATGTTGTCACATAGGGTTTGGGTCTCTTTTGAAGTGTAACCCTGTAAACCCATTCATTGGCTTACATTTATTTCTGGTTTTGCATTACTGCAGATGAAAGCAAACTAAATATGATCCTGGAAGAAATTCAGCAGCATGTATCAGTCCAAGTCATTGCGTACAGTAAAATTCTCTATTTGATTCCACTGAGAGTTTTGAAAACAACCCTAAAAATGAACTGGTTTTAAATTCTCTAATCAGGAAAGATGGCTTTCTAACTGCTTGGCCGCAACACATCTTATAGAGAGGTCTTCGATTACATAAGACTGTAATAAATCCTGAGGGACTTCAATGCTGGGAGGGAGTGAAAACAAGAATTTCTCTGGAAAAAAGTGAACGCACGATCCAAGGATTGTTCTGACTCAAAAAAAAAGTCCTTTGGGTAATTTTGGCTACTAAAGCTATCCAAAAGCCTTCTCCAGAATTTTGTTCTAATGCAGCCTCCAAACCACTTCACTGGAGAGAAAAGGAAAATAGAATCAACAGCTCCCAATGCCCAATGGTGTATATTTCACTGCTTATGAGGTGAGCCTTCTCAGCATTTCTCTGAAGGTGCATGTCTGAACTGGCACACGTGCAAACCTGCCTGGAGTGGCTTTGCCTCCTCTTTTGTAGAAAGCAAGTTTTGTCATGACTTCAGACAGCACAGATTAGCAATTGGCAGCTACAGGATATAGTTAATTACCTTGTTAGAAAGAGAAAGAGAAGCCTCTCCCTAGAGGCAGGCTGGTCCCGTGTGCTGAAGTAAGAGTAGATCTGAAGGGCAAACAATACAAGCCAGAACACCATGAAGAGGACAGGGACCACCAGCTGGTTCCAAAGAGACATTCCCAGGGCCAGGAGTCCATACACTTCAACCACCTGGACAAGGAAGAGAAAATTATGGCAGTTTCTTTTCGAAATCTAAGTACCAGCAGTAAATATTCAATGCATCCATAACTCATTAGTGGTGGGACGAACTGCGGTGGTCTATCAGAATCTAATCACAAACTGACAAACACCTACTATCTTTTATACATTCTTGATGACAAAGCACTTGCAAACATTTTTTTAAAAAGCAAGTGTCATAAATCTGAGTCACCACTTCCTCCTCCTTGTTCTTTTTTTGTTGCTACTGCTTAATTAAAGGTGCAGAAAACAGTGTGTGTGTGCACATGGTAGCCTTTTTTAGAGTTAAGACATACCATGGTGACTCGGCACTTTACTGACCCCTAAATAATAATAAGCAGTTCTCCCTTTCTGCAGCACAGTAGTCTGCGTTAGGTCATGTTCCCCCGGCACATTTGCCGTTGATACCAGGGAAGATCCCAACACCTTTGAACTCTGCAATGCTCTCTGAGCAGTAGTGGATGAGTCTGGAGCAATATGGGATGGGAAAGCAAGGGGAGATCAAAATGTTACCTAATACGGCAAAGGGAGATGGAAGCCGTTAGCTTTTCACAAAAGCTTCTGCAGCTTGTGGTTCAGTCAAGGCAATGCTGACGGCAGAATGGCCTGATTGGTGTTTTGAGAATTCTTTAGGAAACTGTGGCTCTAGCATTTGCAAACTTCCAAGAGCACCAAAAAGGTATTCAGCAGAAATAGTGGCATGGTGGTTTTGGAGAAGGGGATTTTTTTTAAAAAAAAAAGTTTTAGAACTACTTTAGAGGTAACACTGGGAATTACAGCATATGCATCTTTTCAAGGGCTCTTTCGAAACTTGGCACTCTGAAACTAGTGCTGGGTGACAGACACGTACTTCGTGAATCCAACTGTTACTTCTGCTCTGGAAAGTTTTAAATAGACTTTATTGTAAGGCATTTGCTGCTTCCTTAGGGTTGCTTCCCTGATGGAGAGATAGATAAGTACACACTGCCATCAGCAAATGGGAAACAAGAGGGCAAAGTTCATTAGACAAGACAGACAGAAACTAGCTTGCTTGCTCCTGGAAATGGGGTATGCAGCCAGTTTTACCTATACTCTTCACCCCACAGATATGATTTCAGAATTGCAGGGCTCTGGAGACATGGCTGCAAAGCAGGATGTGTGAGTTTACATTCTACTTTGGAACATGTTTTTCATCTGGCATAAAAAAAAACCTATCGATAACAATGTCACCTCCAAGTCCCAGAAAGAAACTGATGAGCCAAATATTGATTTACACTGAATTAATTCAAACTGACCAAAGGCAACCAATCATATAAGCGAGAGCAACTGGGATACAAATTTAGAAAATCTTTGTTAAGACAATTTAGGGCAATCTGCAGCAAGACAAGTGCTGGTCTGGGAATATATATATTAGTATAAAGACGGTTTCTTTTTGAGCAGTATATACATATTGTTATTTCAGGAGAAATAAGGTTATGATTACAACATGTTATTAGTAAACATTGTTATTCCCTAACCCTAAATTACAGTGGATTAGAATCTTAACAGAAAGTCAGTTTGGAGCTATAATTATATTCTGATTGCATGCAGATTGTCTGAGAAGTAATTCCGGGGGAGGGGGGAGAATTAACTTAATGGCAATTATGATCTCTTAGAACACCATTCCAGTCTCTCTAGCCTACACTGCACACTGCTATTCTTAACCACAGTTTATTTTTTTATTAGCATCTCTATTATCGGAACAGCAGGTTGTAAATATCGTCCAGATTGTTCAGATATCCCCAAGAAGTTAATGCCACGGGATGAAATCTAACGTCGTTTTTCTGCTAACGGAACTGGTTCCGTCAGTGTAATCAGGAGGGTGACAATTTTCTCATTCTCCTCCTTCCATCTACTGCATACTTTCAACATCTGCTCTGGAGAGTTGGGGGGATCCCCTGGAACAGATTTATAGGGAACACATTGGGGGAATAAAGAGGGAGACAGCCCCACTATGCAAATAGAGTTATGTGCACAGGAAGTTAGCACAACAGTGATATGATCTTGGTTCCTTAAGGACAATGCATCTGAACTCCCACCCCAGATGTTGCGATACTATGTTATTGCTAAATGGGCATTACGATTTCATACACAGATGTCATTAGAAAGCCAAGTTATTTTACTGCATTGACATTAATTAGGACTAAGGCAATCTAAACCATTAACAAACAACACCCTGGTCCTAACAAGATCTTCTGGGGAAGCCCTTTTTGGGTGACACATTTGTTTCAAGAGATGCATTGTAACTGAATAGCCTCCAGTAGCAAAACCTTCCCTGTGGTAGCACAGAGTCTCTCCCCGCTCTGCCTGTGTCTATCTTTCCTTAGGTTTTGGAGGCAAATTACACTGTTTTAATTTCTTTGGGCATTTAGAATTTGTCATAGGAGTAAACCTGCAACTATATTTGGAGCACCTACTGCTGTTAGTTTTAAAAAAGTTATACTGTACTCTTAGTTTAAAAACCAGTTAGGCTCTACTGTTTATATTGTTACCTGCGGGATCGCCTTCTCCCGTACAATCCGCCCCGCACGCTCAGGTCCTCTGGGAAGAACTTACTACGGTCGGCCAAGACTAGGCTGACAACTGTTACCCAGAGGACCTTCTCTTCTGCTGCTCCCAGACTGTGGAATGACCTGCCGGAGGAGACTCGTCAACTCAACAGTCTTTTAGAATTTAAGAAAGCTATAAAGACTGGTCTCTTCTGGCAGGCATATCCAGTGTAATTTTTAGAATGTTTTAATGCAGTTTTAATAATATTTGTCATGTTTTTAATTAGTTTTATGTATTTTATCATGTTGTTGTTCCCCGCCTCGATCCAGACAGAGAGGCGGGTAAGAAATAAATCATTATTATTATTATTATTATTATTATTATTATTATTATTTCTATGAACCACCTTGAACAAACTTTGTAGCAAGACACAATGTACATTTTGATATTTATTTAATTACTTATTACATTTATATCCTGCTTTTTTCTTCCAAGGAAACCAAGGTGGCGTACATAATCCTCCTCCTCTCCATTGTATCCTCACAACAACAGTCCTGTGAGGTAAGCTGGGCTGAGAGTCGGTGACTGACCCAAAATCACCCAATGAACTTCTGACTCTCAGTCCCAACACTCTAACCACTACACTCTAACCACTACACAACACTGGCTCTACACCACAAGTTAACCACAGAATAAATCACTGCAAGGGTTCTATGTTTTAGAGGTGCTACAGAATGTGTTTTTCTCAAAACTACATTTTCTGTAGGAGGAAAAAGGTCCACAGTCTGTGCACGAAACATTTGTCATAATTTTGAATAGCAAAGAGGAAATAGTAGCAGGTTTACACACTCCCATGGAGTTATCAGAAATATAGTTGCTGAACGCAACCTGGTTAACAATATTGTAAGAGGCTCAAAATGCAGAAGGCTTTCTGCTTATCCAGCAGCCATTGTAATTATATCGTAACTAACACTGCAAAGAAAGCCAGCATGGTGTAACAACTGCCTGGGGATGGTGGGAATTGCAGTCCTACACATCTGATAAGCACCAGGTTGGGGAAGGTTAGGCTACAGAGGCAGATTTAAGACTGGGCAGACCGAGGTGAAAATCCCTGTTCAGATACATAGTCACTGGTGACTTTGGGCCAGTCATTCTTGTTAACTTACCCTACCCCACAGGGTTGTTGTGAGGATTTTAAAAAAAAGATGCGGGAGAACCATATACACGGCCTTAAGCTCCACAGAGGAAGGGAAGGATAAAAATAATATGTCTATGGAGGATAGGCCAAAATGAAAACATGTATGCATACACTATATATGATCCCTTTGGATGCAACTACCATGCCTCCATAACTAGGGTTTCTGTTCTTAGAAGGCTGCTAGAAGGCTTACAAGTCCACGTTTGGCTGTTTCTTATTAAGGCCACTGCCCTTCCTATCTTCTCAGCCTTGTATGGGAATGGCCTGACTGCAGCATGAAGGGACATCTCAATACAGCTAAAAAGCAACATGTAGCATTTATACAGCAGTTTTTAAAAAATTATTCAAACAACTTTATATACATTATCTTAGAACCCTTGTAAGGTAGGGCAGTATTATTATCATCCCCATATTGCAGATAGGGGCTGAGGCAGGGATGTCACCTCGTGAGTTTGTGGTTACAGTGAGACCTGAAATTGGGCCTTTCCAGCTCTTATAGGGCATGAGAGCAGGGAGGAAAAGTATGCATGCATGAATGCCAGTCAGGTGCCCATCTCAAGACAATCTTCCATGCAGCTTCCCTTAGGATGTGGGGTCTTCACCAAGGCTGTCATAAGAGTCACAGGCAGAGGACTGAAGTTTCTCCTAGTAGAACAGGGATGGGCAACTTCTGACCCTCCAGATGTTTTGGCCTAGAACTCCCATGATCTCTCACCAATGGCTATGCTGGCTAGGGCTGATGGGAGTTTTAAGCCAAAATATGCGGAGGGCCACAAGTTGGTCACTGCTTGACTAGAATTTATGCAAACTCATAACAGCAAATGCAATAATATTAAATATGCAAAACTAAGTTATACTTTCGCTACATTCTTCACCATTAGCTCCCATATCTAATATTAGTATTAATTTTCCTTTAGATATTTGGCATGGGTCATTCTTCACAAAGGCAGGCAGCTATCTGAAACAGGCTTCATTTTCCCTGTCCATTTCACCTCCTCCCTCCACCCCTCTGCCCCCAACGAATGCACATGCATAAAAAACGGAGAGCAAGTTTGCTATTAAAAAAGAGAACAGGTCATCTTATTCATTAACAAGCTGATGGTTATTTATATGTCTTCAATTCTATAGCTACATTTGAGACTGCAGCAGTGTAATTAGCTATTTCAGTGATTCATTAACTTCACAATTTTGGATACATAGTATTTTTGGATCCTGAGGATTCATTCCACACACACAAAAAGGAAGAAATTAGGAACAGCAAGCCAGCTTCAGATTTAACATATTGCAATTGCTGTCAAAATGTGGCATTGCTTTCAGATAAAATTTCACTGAGGAGAAAGAAATGTATGTGGTGAGGGTGATAGGAGCGGTGGGCAATGAGGCTTCTACTAGTTCACTGGACCAGACAAAACTGAAATCCAGAGCAGTTTTTTCACCATTCAACAATGAAACCTTCCAGTGTATAAAGCTAAAATAGAGAGCTTGGAATTGTATATAACTGCAGTGCAATTAGTAGTTATGGAGGTTAGCCATTTTAGGCTGGACCCTCACTTGCATTTCATCACTTGAAAACACGAAAACAAACACAGCCAGAAGTTTCTTAGCAATCACATCACTTCCAGAACAATGCTTCTGCATCAAGAACATTTATCATTTCAGCAGCAAGCCATCAAGCGTTGAGTAACTGATAGGAAAACTTTAGTCCTTAGAGAGCTTGGAATTGTATGTTACTGCAGTGCAGTTAGTAGTTATCAAGTTAGCCAAGCTAAAATTAAGGGCACAATCCTATCTGGATGCTTGTCAGCCTCTGAATTTGGAGGCTAACAAGCATCCGATGCAGAGCATGGGGAAAGTTACTCCCACCCTGTATTTTTGCTGGATGGGTGGTTTTGCCCATCTAGCTAGAGCTCTGCAGAAGGGAAGGAAAAGAGGCTGAGGAGGGCTGGGGATAATTCATATCTCTGCTTCCCCATTCCCCCACCTCTCCCCACCCTCAGAACTACCCCTTTTGCCTCCTCTCCGAGGTTGCTGGCATGGTTCTCTCCATGCTGGCTGGGGTGGGGCGGAGAGATTGGACTCCTCAGTCTGAGTTCAGAACACTGTCTTGGACCTCAGATCCATGAATCCGAACTTTCCTATGCCCCCCCCCCCCCAACCGAGAAACACTGTCTAGGGGATATAGGATTGCTCCCTAAATTAACTTAAATTAAATTCCAAAACTGAGATTACTTTATTAGGCCAATCCTTTGAGTTGGCCTAATAAAGGTATTACACTAATATGGATTTTGTCTTTTTCCTTATGGCCAACTACAATTACCTTCATAATTAGTAATATGTTCATTGAAAAGTTATTTATTTAAAATACATTTTTAGCCGCCTTTCAGGGCAGAAGGTGCCTTACAACAATACATAAAACAGTATAAAAATTAAAAGGAATAGAAGCATAGACAGTAAAATATCAGTTAAAAGCAATAAAAGCTAACAATAAAAACATCAAGAACACGGGCAGTAGCAGCAAAACAGTATTTATTTTGGAGAAGGACATGGTAAAATAAAATGTTTTAAGGCCTTCTTAAAAGCCCGCAAGGATAGTTTTTTTTACGTTGAATTAGAATCAGTATCAGTACACCCAGTTTCTAATTCTGAACACTGAAGGGCACAGGAGCTGCCAGGATGCCAACCAGGTGAACCATTTTGCCTTTAAATCTGCTGACAAACCTACCGAAGCAGGTCATGAGGAAACACTCGGCTGTCACCCTTGAGCAGCGGCTGTGTATACTATCACATGCCCCAGCTCAATGGCCATGTTAGCTGATTTAAAGGGGCAAAGGGGCACACAAACCAGCAGCACCCTAGAGATGATCGTTTCTGTTGTAAAGTTTCTTTCATTGGTCAGGTCAAGAGAACATATATTTCCCAACAATTTCTCTTCAGGTTTTTCCAAAAATGTCCAGAGTCTCACCTCAGAAAACATTACTGGGGTTTCTCCTTATACATTCTTATCTAAAGTGTTACAGGCAGTATTGACTCATATCCAAATCCTGAATAGATAATTTGCACTTATCACATTTTATGAAAATACGCTCCAACGTATCAATAATATCAGTTAATACTTTCATCATACACCTTACCTGGACAAGTTCTCTATATGCAGACTTTGCCAGATTGTATGGTACCAGAAGATTGGAGGCCAAAAAGTAGAGAACTTCCAGGCCGGTGAAAATCATCGCAAATTTGTTGATGATGACAATCGTTTCCAGAGGGACCAGGCAAAGCCGTGCCAGCAGAGGGAGCATGTGAGCAGAGAAGAGCCAGATCTGTTTGGTTTTCATGACACAGGAGCAAAGGGTGCATACCACAAGTTGACCTGGATATGACACAGAACACCAATAGAAAAATCCTTTCACTTTAAAAACACAGACTGCATATTAATATAGCTCCCTCCCCTCTCCCCCTGAAAACTCACATCTAGAATATAGCCTGAAATGTTTTGATTAAACGCATTGTTCATATACAGCAATGGCAGGTTCACCAACAGCAAAGTTATAATTAGGGATCTTTTTATAAACTGCACCCAACTTTTAATCCAAATTTTTAAAAGCTATGTACATAAAACTGAGCACAGTTGCTATGAAAGCATTGTTCAGCTAGTCAACCTACTTTTAATGAAAGCGAAGTGGCATTCCCGGCATACTGTGAAAATATGTGAGGATCATAACAAAGATGTAACCCTAGGTAGTGGTTCTAAGGGCTTCCCTACACACTACACTTTAGAGTCTTTACAATCTGCTGTGCATATATCCAATGTAACAGGGGAATCCTAAGGATGTTTGCCCAGAAACTTCTAGGTCCAATAGCTCTACAATTCTCATATCTAAGCAAGAGATATATACTACTAAACTAGTTAAGACAACCATGTTGTTGACACTTGTTGGGACTGTTAACATGCACAAACACACTAGCATAAAATGAAAAAAGTTAGAAGGTCCTTGACTTCTACTGTATTCATAATACTGCAGCTCATTTTGACAATAAGCAATATTGATCTGAGTTGCTAAAATGTCATTTTAATGTTCCATGTATATTGATTCATTCGTTTTGCAATCTCCATCTTGAGAATGAGTCTATAACCTGGAGAATGGCCACAATATCCAGCCTCATTTTTGGTGGACTTCTCTGTTTCTTCTCTCATCTCCTGCTTTTTGCACCACCTAACCTGATAAAGGAGCTCTGGAGAACTTGCACACTATTTTGTGGCATTCTGATTGGTCCTAACAGAGGTATCATGCAATTTTGGATATTTTCCCTCATGTACCAGCACATCTGAGGGGTTATTTTTGCATGCCATAGGTGGACAGAAACCATTTTGGTGATGGTGGCGTTGCAAATATACATACTGCTGAGGCTGTTACTTCCTCTAATATGGAAACAACGTTGGCCACTATTTACCTTCATATACTGGTTCACTTCAAAATTTGGAGATTTTAACTTATTATATCCTTATGTTGGGATATTCCTATCTATATCAAATTTCTTTAAAAGCAATTAGATTACATCCCTATTTGTTCTTCTGCTGAAATTCTCTTTGAATTATTTGTAGAAATTCCTAACTGAGGATAATAGGTTAACTTTCAAAGTACCCGTTATGTGTGGACAAATTGGGGAAATCCCCCTCCTCTTTTCATGTTAAACAGTTTGCAATCTAAAATGCAGATTGCAGCAGACAAGGTATTTCACAGAAGTGATAAAGGGTCCCATCAGTGGAGATATTTATTTAGAAGGTAATCTCTTTTTGAAAGGCTGGATGATGTGGATTCTCCCTCATCTCTAAAACCTTGTTGTTATCTTTTCCTATTGTGCTCGGAAACCACGTGTGGCAACACATTACAGCTGTCTTAAAGCATTACACAATAAGCCTTTTAGGGGCATCAAATCCTTATGCGCCAAAGTCCATGTCATCAGTGGCATGAGAATACCAAGCTGCCCATACTTGCTCCTCCCATGAAAACTGACTGTGCAAGTCTTCCCTCCCTGGAGTAGTGATCTGTGCCATTCAGTGGTGCCTGTAAAATGTTAGTACCCAAACCCATCCTCCAATTTCATCCAGAAAAAAAGCATGTCATCTCATTGCTAGGCATCAGTTGAATACTGGCAAAATGTTAAAGCAAAACCATGCTTACTGCTCCAGCCAAGTGCACAATTTAGGCGTTTGAAGTACAGATCTTTGCTGATCCCTATCCATTTATAACTAAATAGAATACAGAACATGATCCACACAACACAGATGACAAAACTGAGGCAAGGCAGATGATCTGAGTGAGATTGTAAAGCTGCATATCCTGTCCCAATAATTTTGCACCTTCTTGATTTATTCCCTCCTGTCTCTTGATTCAAAGTGCTAATTTTAAGATTGGGCCAGGTTAACAGAAGGAATGCCTCCTCCCATATGTGAGTGCCTGGACCCTAAGATCATCCTCAGGGGCCCTTCTCCGTGAGCCCCTGCCAAAGCCTTCCCTGCTGTGGCCCCCCAGCTGTGGAATAAGCTCCCTAGAAAGGTTCGCCTGGCACCTACATTATACTCTTTTAGACACGAGGTGAAGAACTTTTTATTTTCTCAGTATCTTAACAGTTTATTAGTCTAATTTTTTACTTTGCTGTTTTAAATGTATATTTTAAATCTGTATTGCTGCTTGGTTTTATCCTGCTTGTGTTCTTATATTGTATTTTTATGCTACGGTTTTATACTGTTGTTTTATATTTTGAATAATTGTTATAGTTTTAATTTTTGTAAAGCGCCCAGACAGCTTCAGCTATTGGGCGGTATAAAAATGCAATAAATAAATAAATAAATAAATAAATTTCATATATTTTCCCTTTACAGGTTTCTAATTTTGGGTGCAGCAGCAAGAAATGCATCTTAATTTAAAAACCATGGTAATCTTCAAAACGAAACGAAACACAGTTACCGTATTTTCCGGCGTATAAGACGACTTTTTAACCCTGGAAAATCGTCTCTAAAGTCGGGGGTTGTCTTATACGCCGGGTATAGGACGGACATCACCCGGCGCGCTACTCTAGAGCAGGCCGCAAAGCCCACTGGCAGTAGCCGCCGGCGCCGGACGGGAGCGGGCGTCCTGGAAAGGTAAGGAGTGGGCGCGCGGAGGGGAGGAGCAAGCAAGCCCAGCAAGGAAGAAGAGGGGAAAGGCAGGTGCCACACGGCCTGGCCCAAAGGAGGGGGAGAACCGGGGAAGGGGGCAGCAGCGTCCTGGGGGTCAGCCGGTTGAACACCCCCCTCCCAGGGCCTTGGATACTGGGGGGAGCCAAGCGGGCCCAGAGGGATTCCGTGGCTCCCTGCCGCCCAGGTTGGGGCTGTTCTCATAGGCCACGTCCAGAGAGACAGAGAGCAGCACGGCTCCCGCCTGCCTGCCTGGCCCACCCACCCTCGTTGGCCCACTCACGTTCTCGTTGTCGTTCCCGCCCGAGCATTGCCAGGCCACCTGGGGAGGAGGAGCAGGCAGCGCACTTGAGCTCAAGGCCAGCCATGTCAGGCTCACCCCCTCCCTTGGAGCGCCTCACCAGCCGTGCAGCTCCCACAGGCCCCGGAGCCCCACGGCCCCTCCCTCAAGGCGCGCAAGGCGGCCGGCCAACCCCTCCCTGGCGAAGTCGCACTAAGCGCCAGGCCATGCTCCAACTTGCGGTCTCTGAAACAGCTGCAGTTTGCAAAGAGACCAGAGTGCTGGGCAAGGGGGGGGGGCAGGGAAGGGGAGGGCCGTAAACTGCCCCTAGCCAGCCATGGGGGAAGGGTGGAGGCTCAAGCAATGCAGGGGGACGGAGCACAGCAATGCAGGAAAGGAGCAGGCTGCGAAATCAGGGTCCGAGTGGGAAGAGGCAGCCTCGGCCCTGGGGAGGGGAGGAGGGCGCCGAGTTCCAAGGCTAGAGAAGAGCAGAACCAAGCCAAAGGGAGGAGCGCCTGGCCCCTCAGAGGTGGCCGGGTAGCTGGGTGGGGGAGGGGCTGGGAGCTCTGGAGGGCAGCCGGGGACAACTGGGGTCTCTTGAGTCTCCACAAGCAGAACTCAGGTCACAGCAGGAAAGGTGGCTTCGGGGGGGGGGGGGGGGAGCCTTCCTGGCCCTTCAGTGCAGAGCCAGCCACACCTCAGAGGCCCCAGGCATTCTGCAGGCCGCAAAGCCCGCTGGCAGTAGCCGCCGCCGCCAGATGGGAGCGGGCATCCCGGAAAGGTAAGGAGGGGGCGCACGGAGGGGAGGAGGAGCGGGCGCGCGGAGGGGAGGAGGGGGGCCCTTACCTTTCCGGGACGTCCGTCGGGCGCGCGGAGGGGAGTGCTCTCTACAAACGAGGCATTTTTCTTCCTCCTTCCTTGCCACTGGTTGAGGGACTAGCATGGTAGGAGCAGTCTGCCTTTTATCCTACCCCGCTAAATGTCTTCACCACTAAGCCAGTGTGAGCGGGGAAAGTAGCCCTACTTTTTTTCTCCTACTCCCAAGGTGTGCGTTCGCTATGTTCCTGTGATGAAGTGAGTCTCCCTGTGACAGACATTGAGTGTCACTGCTCTTCAGACCTCAGAGTACCCCTACTATGGTCCTGCAAACTGAATGCATGACACATGTGTATGCATACCAGCAACATTGGGGCGGTGTGCATATGCATCCCAGAAAAGCCAAATAGAGAAAAAATAGCAGCTGTGATTGACCAGGAATAGGTACTAGAAGACAAGTACTGTCCCTGATAAATAGGAATAATTGCACTGTTTTATGTTTACATGTTTGATGACAAACAGCCTTATGTTTATAAGTGACAGTTTTCCTGCTAAGTACCTGCATGTCATAAGCATTTGAATTAAAATTACCATACGCTGATGTTTTTTTAATTTTTATTTGGTGTGCGTTGGAAGAGGGGTAGTGTTATACAGCGAATATATCCCAAACTCTATATTTTAACTGGAAAAGTTGGGGGCCGTCTTATACGCCCGGTCGTCTTATACGGCGGAAAATACGGTATCTTAATGATAATGGAGCCGGAAAAGTCCCCTCCCCCCGCCCCCCAAGTAAGCTCAGACTTTGGACAGAAATTTGAAATAGCAATGCTTAAAATGATAAATAGCCATGTCACTCCAGAAAATAGTAGAATATACAGTATATCAAGTCTTCTCCCGCTACCCATTTCAAGCAATGTTATGCTACTTATATACAGTTCTATCTGCTTAATTTTTTATACTGATGATTTCCCCCCAATGATTGTATTTTTCGTTCTGATGTGTTGTAAAGCTGCCCAGATTTTTTATTTTTTTTGAAGGGTAGGATATAAATATCTTCCGAAAGACAAATAAAATACAGTCTGGTTGCAGGTATCAAAGACCTATAGAACAGATACAAACCATTGCAATCAATGTTACACTGACATTCCTTCTAGAGAGGGCAGCCTCTATAAGAAGCAGGTGTGTAGAAAGAAAGTGACTGCATGTATACGCCTGCTTAAGCACTACAGATTATCATACGACTTATGCAATTTAACCTGCATATTTCATTTATTTAAAATTATTTTAGGTCACCTTTAAGGGTAGAACCTTTATTATATAGGAAGAACCTGTATTTTGCTGCTGAATTAATATTTTTTCACATAAAGAGATTGGGTTCACATAATACAATAACCCGCAATCAAGGTTTAGAGTGGGTTGTCGTGTTCTCGGAACCCAGCTGAACAACCCATGAAGAGAACCTGTGGTTTGTTATTGGGTTGTTCATGGTTAACAGACCATGGTTTGTTAGCACAGCTGGGTTCAGACAACACAACAACCCTCAGTTCAACAACAACTCACAGTTCAATGGCAACCCACACTCAACATTGAGCGTGGGCTATCATGTTATGTGAACATGTGTTGGGATGAGGAAAAGCATGATCCTGGAAAGTATTTTCCCCTTTTATGAGTATTTATGGATTTAGCATAGTATACACACACACACACACACACACACACACAATTTAATGTAGTATGCCACAGACTCCAAAGCAAACCCAACTGTGAAGGCCAAATATTTTTTTATAAACATTGCAATAGTAGTATAGCTGAGGTATAAGACATATAGGAACAATAGACACACATACACCCACAAATATAGAGAAGATAATGTCAAATACCCACATATAATGGTGAGACCACTGTGTTAGAATAGATAGCAGTTCCAGCCTATCAGAGGAATGTATGGAGACTGGAAGCACAACCCCCGTACAGAGGTCATGTGGGAGGAACCTTAATGAGCTCAGCAGATTCTGCTTCACTTTTGAATAAAGGCTTATATCACAACAAGTAAGCATCTGTCCTCTGTGGGATAAAAGAGCAGTAATAAAACATGGTGTCAGAAGTGGGATTTGAACCCATGCAGGAATCGCAAGTTCATTCGTTTACTGAAACCTCACGAACTCAAAGATAATCCAGATATGGTGGATGATGATGATATACAGGATTTGTTCTGCCATTCCATGCACTCATGCAAATGCATGTCACATTCCTGATCCTGAACTACAAAAGCAAGAAACACCTACAAATGCATCACCAACAAAGAACAGCAATAAGTTACATGATCAAGATACTTCTGTATGCACTGATCTAGTTAAAAGTACGCGTACTCGTAGCCATATCAAGTCACCTAAGCGATATGCAGATTTTGTATGAAATGACTGATAGATAACACAACTATCAGTTAGTTCCAACAATGTTATCGAGTTAATAGTTCCACATGTTTAGTTTGGAAGTTATCGTTATGTTAATATATATATATATATATATATATATATTGTATCAATAAATATGACATTGGGGATGTTAGAATAGATAGCAGTTCCAGCCTATCAGAGGAATGTATGGAGACTGGAAGCACAACCCCCATACAGAGGTCATGTGAGAGGAACCTTAATGAGCTCAGCAGATTCTGCTTCACTTTTGAATAAAGGCTTATATCACAACAAGTAAGCATCTTCCCTCTGTGGGATAAAAGAGCAGTAATAAAACACACTGGAGGAAAAATGTATTTTGTGAAAGTTAGATGCGGAGGTCTCTCAAGTACACTGCCTGCTTGATAACCTGCAAAACGTATGTACTCATTGTCCTCTTAAACTGGGAAATACAGATTCTTGCTCTTAGATGTGGCACTTAAAGCAATGCAGGAAACTTGCACAACACTTCAGAACCCTGCTGTAAGGCAGAAATCTCTCTACAGGCACACTTGAGATCTCATTGCCTTCTGTAGTGCAGATGAACCAGTAACAGCTTTTTTCCCTTGCTAGAAGGTTCCTCCATCCACTCTACTCTCAAGAATTAGCTATATTTTGTTGCTAATCACTGACCGCATCCTGGGATTATTTTCACTGATCTCCTCATCCCAAAAATGTCCTAACAAACCACCTGCTACTATCAAAGAAACCACTTAAAATGACTAAGTTCTGTATATGTTAAAATGGTAAAATGCCAGATGCTGTGTATCATAGCTTCAAAACTACTATAAGGCCTTTAAGTAGTTCAAGAACTACAAGGCACATATTTACTAAAGATTGGTTCAGGTGAGGGTGGGTTTGATTTAAATCAATCACGATTTTAATCACTACTCAGAAAGACTCGATTTAATCATGTGACCCCCCTCCCCCAAAAGTGCATTCTTCCTCGCTATAAGCTTGATACATATTTTACACAACTCAGAGTTACCAAAGACTCATTCTTGCTGGTATAATCTTAATATTTACAAGAAGATGCAGGTTTCAGTTTTAGCTTCTTGTGCAGATCTATTTCATTCCCAACAATCTATTCATTTAATGTTTTGAAACTTAGCACTTAAGAGGTAAGGGGTTGATTCTGTGTACATCTCTGCAGACACAAATTCACAGTTTTGAGAACTGTAAAGCCAAGCATCTGTGATAATATCTTCTAGATAGAAAATTTGTCCAATAATCTTACAGAAATGTCTGGAAGAGCATGACATTGTGAATGGATTAATGGAATTCATTTACCAAAATATTTAAACATTGCATGAATATACAGCCTCATGCTACATAATTAAAAACTAATCCTTATTTCATGATGAATAACCTTTGGACTATAATGTATCTTAAAAAGAAAACTATTTTTAGATAGATTTTTCCTCAAAAAGCATTTTATTAAAAAAATCCAATTTAAATAAAAAAATCTGATTTAAATTAAAAAATCCAATTGTTTTTTTTTATTATTTTTTTAAAAAATCATTAATTTTTATCCACCCTGGTTCAGGTGTAATTATCTTGGCTTAATAAACTATGGTTTATTAAGCTGAGACCATTGTTGTCTTAACTAGTTCAAAGTCTAGACTAATTGCAGCACTAATATCTTTTGCAACCCTAAAAAAGTCAAAATCAGTAAATAATAATAATAATGATAATTTGTGAATGTGCACTGACCAGTAATTTTATTTATGAGTGCTAAAAGATTACCTATAAGCAAGTGAGTGCATATTCTGGGCTTCTGCTATCTAGCACAAAATTTGACTCTATGAATTCATTTATTTCAAAAGAAGACAAAAAAACTTCCAGAAAAAAGATTACAACTACATTAATTGACTGCTACAGCATCAAACCAGAACAAACCCAGAAACACAGGACTTTGTAGAATAAAACCCAAACTGTCAAGAATGCACATTTTCTTCCATATTATGATAAGGTGACCCTACACACATGCAGGGGCAATGAATATGATTTGGAGCATTCTTAAATGTCTATAAGTAAAAGATGCATCAGATCAATAACTGTAAAAAGGAATGGAAGAAATAACCCTGAATCTTAAAGAACATTTCCCCCCATGGCTTCATTCTTTCCAGATATTTTGGATCTCTAGTCTTTCTATAAAAGTCTTATTACATAGTTTTTAGAAATCAATGGGGGTGGATGAGTAAAGGCTGGGTAACTAAATATAAAAATATTGTTTTAAATTCCAAAAGAATATATGTCACAATCCAAAACCGTTCAATTTTTCCAATTGTTTTTAAGAACACCCCCCCCCCCTTTGCAAAAATGGTCCTGGGAAAAGAACATTTTCCCCCACTGAATTTTTCAGTTTTTTTCTGGGCCTTCACATCTCTATGTCCACACCCGGACACTCTGGATTATTTAGGGGTTAAACAAACCAGAGTTAACCTACAATTTGTTGTTGATTAACCTTGGGTTGTTTCACCCCTAAACAATCCAGGTTAGGATATCACACTAAAAACTTATGAACAGGGCAATTGTAGGCTGTTAATTGAAAGCAGAAGTGATGGGTACACCAGAGGCAGTGTGTTTGTTCATTCCTGCTAGATTACATCAATTCCTGGGTTCATTAACCCATGATTGCCATTACATGTAAATCGTGTTACAGAGAAGTAAAATTATGCCTGATGTCTTCCTACTGCGAAGTTTACCAGATACCCTCAGTCTCAACTAACCAAACACCACCTCCCTAAAACACTGCAGAGTTCCAAGGGCCACCAATTTACTGTTCAACTTTTAACGTTATTTTGTATTATTATTTTGTGTACTCCATTTCCTCTCATGCATCACCTGTACAAGTGGTGCTTTCTTGTTGCAGAGTGAATTGTAGAATGCACGGATTGCACACGTCAAGATTTAAAGTAACTTCACAACCGTACCATGTGCTGACACACACAAGAGGCTGGAAATCTTAAGAACTAGCTTCACTTGAAAGTGGCCACAGTCACTTTATGCCAGACCTTACAGCTTAATTAACTAGGATGTGAATGAGCAGTGTCACTCCTACATATAGGCTGTTTGGTCTTCTGAGACAAATTGCTCACTAACCCTTTGTCAGTGATGTTGGCGCTTGTTATCCATAGAAAGAAAAGAAAGGAAACCAGAAAAGAAAAAGAAACCGGGGGGAGGGGGGGGGAGAACAGCCTGAACAAACTAACAACAGAGTATTTCTCTGCACAAGTCTCATCCACTGACCTATTATTATGAATGCTGGGAAGTGGAATTTTTAAACACTTAGTTCATCCACTTTGGAACAGAAGCCATCCATTTTACTTGCTAAGTCCTTGCAAAGATCTGTGATGCTTAGACAATGAATCATAGCTGAGGGCTAGCTTGCATTGCTTTCAGTGTTTCATTACAGGAATGAGAAAAGTACAACCATATTAAAATGAAAGGCTATATATGTCTTGAGCTGAATTGTTCTGTTGTCTCACTCGGAAAAGTAAGCTAATGTCCCAGGTTCTAGGTTAACTGTAAATATTTTTCGATGTGGAGGTTTTGTGGGAGCTAATACAGCTGCAGAGACAGGAGAGGCTGCTCTTTTTCATGTACTAAACAGGTCATTAATGCAGAATGACAGCCCTAACCCAGGTTCTTGAGCGTATCTCCTTCCACTTAATCCACCCATTCCCATAAAAACGCTTTAAGGTGTTAAAACATGCTGCCTTTTAAGGGGGGAAAAACCGACAAGCTTAGTAACCAAGGGAGTGAGTGCATGTGTATACGTACACACACACAATCAGGAAATTCGTCCATTGCACAACAGGTGAGAACTGTTGCACTCTTGAACAGCTTCCTGCTGAACTAGCCCTGGACCTCAACAGTCTAGTGCTATAATACAGTGCCCTGTAGGATTTAGGATTGGGCCTAGGTGAGGAGAAGGATTCTCACCTAGCTCTGGACCTGGATGGACACAACAGTAGCGGGTGATCTGTTTACTTATTTTCACCTATCATTATGAAGGTTCACATGACCCCCTCCCCACACACACTGAACATGTGGCAGGGGCCATATGGACTCATCACAAACTTATGTGATGACTAGTAACAGTGTGGTACAGTGTTTAGTGTAGGACTGGGACTCAGGTGATCGAGTTTCTAGTCCCCACCTGGCCAGGAAGGTCAGTGGGTGACTCTGGGCCAATCACTGACTCTCAGCCTAACTTATCCCACAGGGTTGTTGTGAGGATAAAATGGAGAGGAGAAGGACCATGTAAGATGTCTTGAGCTCCTTGCAAGAGGGGGAAACGGAAGGATATACATGTAATTAATAATAATAATAATAATAATAATAATAATAATACTAACATGATATATAGAACTGACAGTATACAGACATGAGCACACATATCCATATGTGAACAGAATAGTGTACAGAAATGTATCCCAACTGTATAGAAATGGGCAGATTTATTATGATTGATATACACATCAGAGCTACTTTTGTCCTTCACACAGTGGGATTTGAGCAGCCTAATCATGTATAGGATTTCAGCCCTACTGCATGGCGATACAGATGCATGAATCCAAAGGTACATGATTCAAAATATATTGTGTTAACTCTTTAGCATGCTGCTCCCTTCCTAGCTCTTCTTTATTCCAACGGATCAGGACCACAATGCACAGGGAGGGGAGATTTAATCCTTCTTCCCCAGCTGTGACTCTCCCAAATCATGCCAAATTGTGAGCTTCTTATTTATTATCAGTAAAAAAGAATTGTGGGGGGAAGGGAGTCAGAAAGTGGAGACGAGGAAGGAAGTGGGTTGGCTTCATTAAAATTAGGCTAGACAATCTAAGCTCAATTTGGACATTTGACCACTACATCCCTGCCTCTCCACCCTCCTTGCCATGACCACAACAACTTGGTCTTGCTGTTTTTGGCATGCTGGAGTGGGGAGCTGTGAAGCAGGGAACCGGCTCTATACCTCATATACCTCATTGAGTGGGGATTGTCAATTGCACGGTGTATTCTGCAAGTTTTAGACATTTATGCTTTGCATTAATATAAAATGAAATGAACTTGATTTTAAAAACTCCATGCAGAAACTGCTTGGTAACTTCTCTCTCTCTCTCTCTCTCTCACACACACACACACACACACACACACACACACACACAAACACAGGCTCTGGACAGGTGAGACATTAGCATGAAAATAGTGGGATATAATTAGGTGTTTATTAAATTTATAAAAGGTAAGAATGAATGCATTTTATAATCAGTCATTTCAAGGCGAGGGGATCAATTTGGCTACCTATCAAACAGAAATTGGGAAATAGTTACTGAGCTAGCAGAGTTGTTGAAAGATTAAACCTAAATAGCTTTTTGTCTGTATTTTAAAATGCCAAGTAAATCAGAGATTTCCTTCTTTACTAAAAATCTTTACTAGAGAGCACCTATGTGAAGATTAAATCTAACTGTAAAACAGAAGCAGAATGAAAGTATGTTTGAGAGACAAAAGGGAAATAAACAGTGATTTCAAAATTACAAAGGGTCCCTGGTTTTCGTTTTCATAATCACTGAAATGGTGGGTGTTGCAAAATTATACCACAAAGCAAGATAGCAAGCCTCAAGTAGTCCCAGAGCCAGGCAGGATTTATTTACCCCAGCGAGTGCAAAAGCTTTGTGAATATTTTTTGTTTATATATGACATTAGTGTCTCAGAAAAGTGAGTCTTACAAAATTCCAGTGGTGGGAGGCTGCATGATGACATCATCAATATGGCTGCCACACTATTATGTAGCTGCCACATTTAAATATGCATAACTTCTCACCCATTTATGCTACAGAGATGATTTTTTTCCTGAAATTTTTCAATTTAATGACAAATACTTTTGTAATTACACATTTTTGTTAACTCTATTAGTTTTTGAAATAATTTCATTTGAACGTATAAAAACAGTGTTCACATTTGTTATGTGTGACGTTTAACCATGATTTACTCAAAAACTATATGACTTTCGAAAGAATACTCGAGAACAAAAAAGTTGCATTTTTAATGAGGATTAAGAAAATGTATAATAACATGGGGTTTACCGCAACGCCTAGGGAAATATGAGTGATATTTCGTTGGACGTCCACTTTCTCAGGATTGTATGATTTTACAAAAAATTGTACGATTTTTACAAAAGTATCCACCCTAAATATCTCCCGATCTGCTGCACAGATCATTTTGAACATGTTCATCTGTGATTTTTACAGCAGAACATGTTCAAGTGTTCTTTACAAAATTTCAAACAGGCCGAGTATGATGATATATAAAATAGACTATTTATTAGGTTGAGTTGTTTTTAATAAATGTTTTTAAAATCTTCTGCAAAAATTTACAATTTACAAAATAAAAACTATGTTCTGTGAGAAAGGTTAACAGATAAATTTCATTGGATGTCCTCTTCACTTTTATTGGAGCTGCTATCATCACTGTCGAAATCACTTTTCTCATCTTCTTTTTCACTGTTCTCTTCTGTGGCCATTTCAAGATTTTCTGGGAGTGTTGGACAATCGTATCATTTTATGTGGTACCTTCCATTTTCCAAGTACCAGCCGTGTTCAGTAGGATCAAACCCGTCGTCAGGTTTTCTACAATCTGCTCTTTTCCACAGCCATGACACTGAATTGCTTCTTTTAATCTTTTGGATCAATGCAGGTTTAGATGGAGGGAGCATTGTTGGGTCAATCCCTTTAACTTTGGAGAATGCCTTAGACTGGACTTTAGGTGTTGTTTTCTTCATAAATAGACTGTATCTTACTTCACTCACAGAGGAGTATCTAGGGTGGCCATACATGGCACAGACAAATTTCTCCAACCCAGCTATCTTTTCTTCGATTAAAGTTAATGACTCACCTAGCTGGCTGAGAATTTCTAGGAATTTATTATTCTTTTTCATGATTTCAAATGGTTTAACTTTTCCCTGTCTTGCAAATGCAGCTGTGAAAACAGACCCTGTAAAAGAGTGGTAGCCAGACAAGGCCTCTACCACATCATGTCTGAGCATCTCTGTGATACAAGTTACATTGATCGTCCTTCTGCTGTTGTTAGAAGACAAGCCACAATCAAACCAAACTCGAGAGTTTAGGAAGTGCATCTGACGGTAAATTAACAGAACCAACACATCAGTGTCATTTGCTCTAACCAGGATATTCTTTGCCTGATCACTACCATGTGATGTTTGTTGGATGTGCCAAATAATCCTTGTGTCTGCCTCTTGATGATGGCAAGCAAGATCAGACACCTCTATTGCCTCAACACTGACATCCTTGCTGGTGTATTTGTAACACACAGTCTCTGCTCTGACAAAGAGAATTTTGCCTGCCAGAAGTGAAGCATACTTCTGTTATTTCCACTCATTGCATAGGAAAGATGTAAGTGATGTTTTAAACTGCTCATTTCGAAGTGCATCAACTGCCTTTTTTGGGGTCTTCTGATCTGCGCCTGTTACTTTGTGTCACTAGTTGGTACAGTTGTTCGCCATTCATGTTCACAATCTTTTATACTTTGATAGCCGTAAGTGTCAAACGCCAGGTGCACTTCCTTAGCTGGTGTACTACTAGTAATGTGCTCCAGTAATTTACGTCCAAGAGCTCTGTAAGTTTCCGGGAACTTCAAAGTGTGCAACACGAACATTGCATCATATACAGCCACATCTATGTGAGGTTGACCTGTAGTTATATCATGGTTCTCGTCTAAATTCTGGTACTTTTCTAGTCTGTGCATCAACTTACTTTTGTCTGTTTTATTCATTGATCCACCAATCTGAGCAAGAGAGAATGGCACGGGAGTAAGGGGATACTCAATCACTTTTTTCACATCACATTTTTGAACAGCTGCTATATGAATTACTTTACCAAAAGAATCTAAAGCACATTTGGCAACCTCTAGTTTCTTTCGTTCAGCTTTCAGGTTACTGGATGCAATAGAAGATGCGCAGTTAGCTACCAAATTTCGAGGTATGGGCTTTTCAACGTTCTTTGAATCTTGCACGTACATTTTTTTGAACTTTTAAACAGCTTCTTGCCCTTTAGAAGAAAATGGAAGAAGATCCAGTGTGACTTTCTCATTGATTGTCTGTCCGGTTGAAATGTTCCTTAGAGGTGCCTGAGGATCCAATTCTTGAAATGGGTTTGAAAAACTATTCAGGGTTGAAATTTTTGTTCAATATCTCTGTGATCTTTTTCAATGCGTCCTTTTTGCAAATCATGCTTCGAATCTGGAGCTTTTGTAATTCCACTGCTTTCAAGTAAGCTATTCACTATCTCACTTTTCAATGACCTTGTGATCATCCATCAGGCTCCAGCAGATTCTGAATTTGCAAATGCTGTGATTCTTGTGAACCTTGAAGCAGCGTTGGCATTTACAGTCTGCTCTAGTGCCATGTCAACTGGTACCCTAGAGAATGAGTTACTAGAACGCTTTATGCCTAGACTGCCTTGAGAAACTGCATATATGACTTCTGGTGATTTATCCTGTTTGAAATTTTGTAAAGAACATTTGAACATGTTCAACTGTAAAAAAAAATCACAGTTGAACATGTTCAAAATGATCTGTGCATCAGATTGAGATATTTAGGGTGGATACTTTTGAAAGGAAAGCCCTGTATGATACACTGTAAATTATACAATCCTGAGAAAGTGGACGTATAACGAGATATAACTCATAATTCCCTAAGCGTGGGGGTAAACCCCATGTTATTATACATTTTCTTAATCCTTATTAAAAATGCAACTTTTTTGTTCTCGAGTATTCTTTCGAAAGTCATATAGTTTTTAAGTAAATCATGGTTAAACGCCACACAACCAATGTGAACACTGATTTTATACGTTCAAATGAAATTATCTCAAAAACTAATGGAGTTAACAAAAATGTGTAATTACAAAAAATATTTGTCATTAAATTTGAAACATTCAGAAAATAAATTCATCTCTGTAGCATAAACGGGTGAGAAGTTATGCATATTTAAATGTGGCAGCTACATAATAGTGTGGTAGCCATATTGATGATGTCATCATGCAGCCTCCCACCACTGGAATTTTGTAAGACTCAGTTTTCTGAGACACTTATGTCATATATAAACAAAAAAATATTCACAAAGCTTTTGCACTCTTCGGGTAAATAAATCCTGGTCTGGCTCTGGGACTAAAGTTTTCTGTTTTCCTTTCTCAAAAACCACAACCCATTAACAACCCATTCATCCACACAAAAAGGCTAAAAAGGTGAGACTTCTTATTGAAGGCTGCATGGCATAGTTTCGGTAAGTGAGGTGTTTAAAAAGTTATTGCCAGAAAGCAAACTTATTCCAAGGCAGACCAGCTCTAACATTCCCATAAAGTGTAGGCTGACAAATCCTTTTGAAGCCATGGGGAATCAAAAAGGCACCAATAATTTTAAGTCTTCGAAAACTAGTCAAGGCCACAAGCGCCACTGTGGAAAAAAAACACCTCCAAACCAGTCTTGAGTACACCACCAACTGCTTTGCACACCCTAGCCAGGAAATGCTTTGGGCCAGCATACATTTCTATTTTCTTTAAACAATAGTAAAGTTCATGGGGTATTTTATAGTTTTAGAAAACACTAGGAGCATTTAGTAGCACAAAAACCAGCAGAAGCCATCACCTAATTTAATCAACTAGTATTTAAGAAGCAGCACACAAGTCCTATGCATGCATCATTCGAATGTAGGACACTCATGTGTAGCCACAGCAGCATGGCCACTCTCCTGGCGCTGCTCCTGAAATCATGCTCCTGGGCTAGCTCTGACCCCCCACCTCCCATGTTGAGCAGAGAGGTCTGAATGGGGAGTTCTATTTGTGAGCATTCGCTGGCACATTGGGGCATGACACAATCCAGACCCCTGATAAAACAGTCTGGAGCTAGCCTAGGAGCCCAATGTTGGGCCCAAAGATGTTGCCCCACTCCTGCACTGGCACATTAATGCTCTACACATGAGTGCCCTATTCAGTAATGCATACATAGGACCACAGTGACTCAATAATTTAAGCCCAGTTGAGATGAAATACCAAGTCATGGCTTTCTATTACATGGGTGAGTCCTGGATTCTGAGGATCTACAACTTCTTCTCTTTCACACACACTGGACAAGGAAATTGGAAGTTTTTTGTTCCACTTTTAAACAATCCACTGTTCCCTGTTACATCTGAACTCATGGAACTGTAGTTTGTTTAAATTCTAGTTAGTGAATAAACCAGGATATGAAACCATAATTTGATCTGGGTTTGTTCTCACTAACCAGAGTTTAAACAGACCACAGTTCTTCCTGTGTTGCCACAAAAGAGGATGGGAGAGTATGTGAGGCTGAAGTTTGAGCAAGCAGGAAGGCCATGGTTTCCCATTATGTCTGAACTGGGCCTTAGTGTCAACATAGTAGAACGTTCATTTGCAGTTATATTTATGTCTGTGTATACCTATATCTCCTGTAAGAAATTATAGTTTGTAATAGATCATCAGCCCAATCTGGGTCCCTGAGGACAGCCATTTGGCTCCTCAGTTGCCAACCCAACTAAGAGGGGGAACCAAGAGGTTTTGAAGAGAACTGTAGCAGTGGCCACAGAACTTGCCAACAGCCAATTTTGGGGATAACAATGTTTTCATTCCTTCTTTAAACTGTCCCTTCAGTTTCTGATCAAGGATCTCTAACAAAAAAAGAAAAGGACAACAAACCCGGAGTCTAATGGCTGAAAAGGGCCTAAAGACAATTAATTTCCTGCCCTAAAGCTGGAGCATTCATGTACTATAAACTCTACTGCTTAATCCACATAACCCAGGTCATAGTATAGCACGAGTAGAAAACAAGGCTGAACAAGGAGCAGGTGGCATCACTACCATTAGTGACGCTATCCACAACATATCTTTCGCTGCCACCACCCTCTTCTTTATTTTTAAAATGAATGAGGGAAATTGAAACCTTTTTATTTACTTTTGCGTGTGAGTGTGTATCACCAATCTATGGCAACAACTAAGACCGAGAAAGCCTGGTTAAAATAACAAAACAATATTGAAAGCTATATATATATATATATATAGTTATTTAAATACAATTTATGTTTAAGGTTATTAAAATAAATTATACTTCCCTCCACCTCCCAGGGAAAACTAACTTCCCCACAAAACTATACCCTCAATTTCCTAATCCTACCCTGATGAAAGCCTGTCCTTCTCCCCTCATATCCTGCTCAACTCTCTTTCTCTCCTTTATCCTCTCTCACTCTCCACAACCAAACAGATGACAACATTCAAAGAGATCAACATTCTAACTCCCCCTCGCCCCTACTTACCATTACCTATAATAAAAAGAATTGGCTGAAGCAAATCAAGCCCTGAACCAACCATTCAAAATTATACACATAAACAACAAAATAAAATACCATTTCATCATGGAGCACCATTCCCAAGATGACACAGAACAAATAGCTCCCAACTGAAGCAAGTGAGCCAAAATTCCAGCTTTGCCTACAAAACTGTATAAACCCTTGCTGCAGATTTTGTTTTCTAATGTTACAAATATAACACACATTTCCTGTGGAAGTCAAACATGGGAACAGTTTTTAGGGGTGAACTGAAGATGTTTCTAATAGGGATGTGTATCGTATCGTTAAAATGTATAATAACGATATGATAAGGTCGTTATCGTGCATGTGTTTAATGATGACAATATGATACAAAAACCTACGATAATCATCGGAGATGATAATTTTTGGGTGATTTTATCATTTTATTGGACTGCCATATAAATATACCTATAACTTCTGTATTTTAAAAGTTAGAGGCTTGAAATTTGGTCACAGTGCTTAGGGGGTATGCCTAAGTATGTGTATGAAATTTGGGATCGATCCCTCCAACCCTCAATTTTATATGAATTTTTTAAAGATTATTTCAGTTCTGACAGATCAGAATGACAGCTCGATACGTGCATTCATTCAGACCTGTCAGAATGGAAACGATCTTTAAAAAATTCATATAAAATTGAGATTTGGAGGGATCGATCTCAAATTTTATATACATCCTTAGGCATATCCCATAAGCACTGTGACCAAGTTTCAAGCCTCTAACTTTTAAAATACAGAAGTTATAGGCATTTTTGTCTTTAAAAATAGGGCTGCAAAAAATATCGTTTTTTTCACAATTATTATTGTGAAGACGATATGGTTCACCTACGATATGAATAAAGAGGATAATTTTTTTGGCCCGAAATGACGATAACGATAAACGACGATATTTTTTGGTGTGCACACCCTTAGTTTCCAATGATGTGAAATGAACTTTATTAATATATCAGATTTGTTTATTTGTATATATTCCTCAAGGCCATTACAAAACAAACATTTAACAAAAGATACCAGAGAACAATACAAAGAAAACATATTTACATAAAAACACAAACTCAGATCATATAGAATAAACTCAATAGACGTACAGGGCAAAGAGCAAGGTGGCCCTTGCAAGAAGTTGATCTTTGGGCAAACTCACCTATTAAGGCGGTCATAAAACGATTCATGGAAAGAGGCTCTAAGTACATAGGCCCTTCATAGCCGGACTCCAGTTCACTCCTCACATAATCCCTGAAGAACATAATGAAGTACATATTAAGACACGTTTAAAGATGGATACAGTTAAGATTTTAACTGTTTATAAAAGACAGCAAAAACTGGGCATACTGCAAACACTGAGCAGTAGGAATTAGTTGATTTATTAACATAATATATTAAGGTTCACAATGATTTTTATGAGCAATTCCTTAAGTACCTTGATATGTTGTATTCTACTGCGTGGTTTTTTGTTTTTTTTTAAAATTCTATACTGCTTGGCCAAAAGTCACATGGAATTGTCCCTTCCGGCTGTGTAGAGAAAACTGTACAATAGGGGTAGGCAACTGCAGGGATCCAGGGACTATTTTTTCCCCTTGCCCAGGCACTCTCGTGGGGTGGTAAAAAACAAAACAAACGTTTTAAACGGGTTTGTTTTAAATGGTTTTAGAAGCTGTTTTTGAATCATGCTCTTTTCCTGTTTCAGAGTTTGGAACAAAAACTGCACCTCCAAGCACAGAAGTTTTCACTGGTGTAAAGAATCCAACTTGAGTGCCAAATAATGACAGCGCTGCAACTACAAACAGGGTACAAAAAAGGATTGTATGACCAAACTTAAGCCTGTTCAGCAAACCACTGCAGACAGGCTTGTTAACGCTGGCAACTGTACTTTCATAAATTAGCATCTGACAAATAATCAACGGGATGGTTTCTTGAAGTGAAATACATTTTATTCTTTTTACACGGAACCAGTCACGCCTAAAAGATTGTTTAGTAAAAACTAACATGCTGAAGTTTGGGCAATCTAAGTTCAAACTCCAACTGTCTTTATTAGATGGCCTGGGGCACACCTGTTTGCTCAGCCTTAATTTTCCTCTCTGTAAAATGAGAGTAAAAGCTCTCAAGATTGATCTCTAAAGACTGAAAGGACTTTGCACAGATGCTGACCAATTCTGCAAAAGGTACTGAGAATATGGTTTGCGGGACTTCCTTCCTGATTAAGAATATTTAAGAGTGCACCTTTATTGTGCCAACTGTTGTCTCTCCTTTGGTTTACCCATTTCTACAATTGGGCAGGATCCATACTACTGCTTTATAACAGTTTATAATGCTATTTACAACTGTTGGGGCCCAGGACACATTCTATATACTGTTTTCAAACTATTTTCAAAGTGTAGAACTGGCCATATACAGCAATCCCCTTTTGTTGTTGCAAAGACAAATGAGATAAATTGAAAGGCACACCGGGACTGTTATAAAAGGGGTGAGGGGATCAACACAATTAATATAATTGCATGTTATCTTTTCAGATTTTCCCAAGAGCAAACAAAACCTATTGAATTCTTATTTCATTCAGTGGAGCCATATAGAGCCGGCAATGGAAAACAAAAATGCAGTGTGGAAAATACTGAAGCCTAACCTTATTCCTCCCAATTCCTCCAGAAGTTTGTGGTTAAATATGACACAAAGCTTGGCTTATCCTGCTGATCAACTAAAAACTCTACCAAAAGGCAGGTTGCAGGTAATGACAGCCCATGCGTTAAACAACTCATGAGCTGTTGGGGATGAGCGGGAGAAAGCAGGCATGTTGTCTCCAGCCCCTTTTGATTAACAACCTATGATTGGCATTCACAGGTTGGTGAGTGTAACATGTGAAGCTGCATCGATGAGTTGTTTAGGAGCCAAACAATCCAGCAGTTAATCCAACAACAAACAATGGGTTACCACTGGATTGTTTAGCTGCTATACAACTACATCGGTCCGTGTTCACGTGTCATGTTCAACAGCCTAAGAAGCCCACTGTAGGTTGTTCATTAAAAGTGAAAATGGTGGGGACACAGTTGGCAGCATGCTCTCTCTCTCCTGCACATGCATAACAACCCATGGGTTGTTTAAACCATGGGTTGACATTACGTCCAAGCCTGTAATCTGAATAGGTGACTAAGTACCGTTACATGCTATGTATAGTTCCACAATACTTTTCGCTGATGGGTCTGTCCCTCCCCCCATGCCCAAAGGAAAGCATCCTCAGGAGGCTGGAATCTTCAGCAGAGAAGCAGTAGGAAAGTGCTGTTTTGCCCTTCCCATACCAGCCATTACTCTACCCCTAAGTCGCCTGCTTTTGTATGGGGCAAAAGTACGAGGCTCCGGAATACTTCCCCCTCTGGGTGGATGTTAGCTCTAGGAGGTGCTTTGAATGCAATAAAACAACTCAGAGGGAAAGAGCTAACCACAGCCTCTGCTGAACCTCTACGCTGTTTAAGAGTACAGCTTCCCATAAGTCCTTGGGGGAACAAAAAAAATGAGGAAAAAAGATTCACCCAACTAGACGAATGTGATGTTCATAACCTTGGCATGCATCAACAGAGCAATGTAACTGCTAATGCAAGTATGACTGAGGGAATAACTACGAATAACACACCAAGTGAAAGCACAAACCTTTATGTATATTTAGGGTTAGAGATAGAATATTAACTTATGATTTGTTTATACAGGCCTCCCTTTGGTTCATTTATCCTGCATCATATCGTGTTCAGAGTTATAAAACTGACACACAGAGGTATTCTCAATTAGCAAACACTTCAAACACCTCTCCTGTATACCGAAGACATGCCTTGCTACTACTCTGCAGATTTTTAAGTATGCTCAAGTTATGCTGAAGTGGCTCTCGTTAGCCTACCACCTGAAGTTAAAATGCATGAGAATGAGCAAAGAATCTAGAGGACTAGTTTCATCTGACCTTCTCCCTACATATTTCTTGCATGTGAAGCAATCTGCCACTCTGGAAATATACCCATTTTTTGTTGTAAAAAGGAGGCAGGGGCGGAGATAGGGTTCCTATCACCACCAATTAAAAGGAGGGAAAAAAGCTCCAAGCAGAAGAAATATTAATGCTAGTCTTCAGAATAGACTGCTGCAATGTGCTGTGTAAGGGGTTGCCTTTGAAGAGTGTGCGGAAACTTTACTTAGGCTGCAAACCTACACCAGCTTAATCTCCACTAAACTCATGAGTAGATGGGTACAGGATAGCGTTGGCCAAAAAATACATCAGAAAATACTGTTAAAAACTGGGACTGGCCAGTGGAAACATCCATGCCAGTTCTGAAACATCGGCTGCTGGTCCATTTCTGAGCACAATTCAAAGTGACGGTGCTTATCTTTAAAGCCCTCCATGACTTGGAACTCACATATCTGAAAGATCGCCTTCTCCCACACCAACTTGCCCAGACAATGACCTAACTATTGCAAGCCTTTTCTGGGTGTCCTCTCCTTCAGAAATTAAGGTGGCAATGACTGGGGAAGAAGGCTCTCTGTTGTGGAGCACCCCCACCCCCTTTGTACTATTCCTCCCAATGAGGCTTGCCTGCACCTATTTGTTTGTTACATTTATATCCCACATTTCTTCCAAGGAGCCCAAGGCTGCCTCCTCCTCCTCTCCAAGTTATCCTCATAACAACCCTGTGAGGAAGGTTAGGCTGAGAGTCAAGAGACTGACCCAATATCACCCAGTGAACTTCATGGCTAAGTGGGGACTAGAACCCAGATCTTCCGAGTCCCAGTCCAACACTCTAACCACTACACCACACTGGTTCGTCTACTTCTACATATTTTCAGCATCTAGCAATAGCCTTTTCCCCCAGCCCCGACACTTCTTAAACTGTGGTTGATTTTTTAAAGTTTGGTCCGGCTGCAGAGATTATTTTATTGCCTTGCTCCTTTTATCTGATACACAATTTTATATTTTAATTATTATTCTGTCTGCTTTAATTTTATTTGTGGGTGCGGGTGTGACCGTTGGCTACCCAGGGAGTAACAGTACTGAAGGGTGGGATATAAATCCTTTAAATAAACATAGAACACGTAAGAATAGGAAACTTAATGATGCTTGATATGGATCCTTGATGAGAAATAGTCAATGCACACGTGTACACACACACTCACACTTAAAACAAAGGGTAATGTTTAAATGCATTTTTGAGCCTACATGTATGTATCCTTGTTCATGTAAAAGAAGTCTCTGCATGCTAACAAAAGTACATTGTATTCACCAGTACACACGGTGGTTCTCCAGTTGCATCACATCATTCAGCTGAGATTTAGATGACCAGCCTTCTCTATTCAAAGCACATAACTACACAACCCCTCTCTAGTTTTCACACGATTACTAGAATCTTAGAGCTATAATCGTATTATCTGTAATAATGCAACAGTAAACACTGTAGAACCATCATGTATCTGTCAGAAAGACTTTGGAGGAGAAAACAAGGAGTCAGAGTGCAGACAGGAAGTGAGAAGCTCACAGCCAAGCACGGAGGTCATCAGCCTTCCCTAACCTGAGGCTCTCCATTTGTTTTGGACAACAACTCCCAGCATTCCTGACCATGGGCCATGTTGGCTGGGGCTGATGGGAGTTTAAGTCCAAAATATTTGGAGGACACTAGTTGGGGAGGGTAGTTTTTCATGGTCAGTGGGACTGGCCAAACTTGGTATCTTGAAATAGCTGGCAATGAGAAGGCAGCCAAGAACACTTGGTCATACCCTCTCTCAAAGTGGTGATGGGGATTTTTTTATAAATGTGTCCTCTACACCTTCTATAAAGCATAAAACAAAGCCCCTTTTCAGACGACATGCTAAGCCACGGTGGTTATGTATTCTGAGCTAAGCATTATGGCTTAGCAAGTCATGTGAACCATTCCTAACCATGGTGGCTACATAACCACGGTTTAAATACACTCACTAACCATCTGCTACAAAAGGGTAAACAACCTAACTATGGCTTAGTATTGCATCTGAACTGGCCCAAAGGATGATTAATTGGTCTTAGGATAACATTCATAACCCCAGGCAATAGGTCAGGATAAATCAAGTCATACAACTGCGATTCCCAAGACATTCTTACTTTAATAATCATTGTAACAAGAATGTACGTGAAGTGTTTTTAAAACCTAAATGCACCATATAAAATGCTATGTATTTTCAAAAATCTTCTTCCCAGTAGTTAAATTGCAGATTTGAGCCAAACTCTCAAGGAAAGCCACTAAGGATCTTTTCAGTACAGTAGCAGCTAAAATGCAGGAATAATTAGCTAAGTAATAGCCTTGCTTATTAAATTGCTATTAAGAGGAGCACTGGAAGAAATACATAGGTTGCATACTGTACAGCTTGCTTTAGGAGCATTTGTTTTATCTTGTGATGACAAACAGGTTGCTGACTAGCATCTTGGGGGAAGAGTGGTAGTGGGGGAATACTCTGTTATGAAAAAGAAGAATGAGCAAGACTTAAATGCACAATGCCACACTTCCAGAGATAAGAGTATTTGGGCACAATCCCGTCCTTTGCATGGACACAGCTAGGAGAAGGAGGCATTGCCAAGCTCCCATTCACTTCCCAGAGGCCACTGGCTAATGGAGGGCTTGGCAAGCTGGAGAATTCTTCCCTGGTAGCGCTAGGACCCCAGGGAAATTACTACAACCTCCTGCTCCTCTTCTCTGTTCAATTACTGATAGCCAAGAGTGACCGTACTCTTGCACAGACCTGGAGCCTGACTATTCAGATTTCTGGTTTGTGACTACGTGGATCGGTGCGTAATAGAGCTGTAACATTTCTTATATCAGTGCAAACAGCAGACACACAAAGACTGTGTGTGTGTGTGTGTGGGGGGGTTATCTCTGCCAAAAGAAAATATAAAAGTCAGGAAAAACAATACAAAATGCAAGTACTGCCACATGGAAACATGGGAGCTTGGAACCTGATATGCACCAGCAGAAGGGGGTTGGGGAAGGTGACTTCCCAATCCCTCCTGCTTCTGATGCCCTCTTGAATAGTGTGGGGTGAGAAGGAAAGGAGGAATTGCTGAAAGTTGGGTAGAGGTACCTCTTGCGAGGCAGTGCTGCTGCTCACCGAAGGTTCCTATGCCTGAGTTTTGGCATATTTCCACATTTGAGACTATATCGATTTTTTTAAAAATTGAACAAGTGATGGATGGAAAGGGAAGAAGCTGGCTTGATGGGGACATGTGAAAGGGCAGGCATGGAGGCAGAAGAAGGAATATGAAAGGGAACAAGAAGGGAAAACTAGAGAAATAAGAGAATTAATTGGAGTTGAGCCTATTGAGATTCCCTTGGAACAGATTAATTAGTGAAAGTTTTCCCAGACTGAACGGATGAAACACAATGACAGGAGGGAAGGGAAGCAGAGACGAGGCTGGAATAGGGCAGATGAGAGAGCACAATGAAAACAGGAAAGGAAGAGTGGTGTGTGTCTATATACATGTGTATAGGCATATGGACACACACACACGAAAGGATCAAGGGGGAAACAGAGTGAAGAATAAGCTAAAAAAATGTGAGGAAAAGACAATATCACTAGAAGTATATAAGGAGAAATGATTTGGTTAGAAAGATGAACAAATCAATCTGCCACAATAAATTTGAGATCCAACAAGGTAATATCAGAGACCTGTGGGAAAATTAATGGTTCAGGGATAGAAAAAATAGACCTATGACCCAATTTGCATAGAATATCTAGAAAATAGAGGATGAATGAAGGCACTATCAACAGATACTGCAGTAGATCAACAGATATTGCAGTAGTGTGACAGGAAGTAGAAAACACAAGATTAAAAGACATTAAAAAAGCCACAAAATGAGCTGGGCTTCCATAGCAACTAGGTTGGGACCATAAGCATACATATAGGGTGTGCCGGGTGTGCCTTGGCACCCCCTAATGTCTCAAGCAATAAGTGCCAAATTGAGAGGGCCATTGAGTAGGGATCCAGGCATGGCGGGAACAGCCTCCAGCTACGCTCTAACTGCTCTGCCAGTGCTCCAAAAAACTGTTGCCTCTGAGAGAGTGCTGTTGCTCCAGGCAGCAGGAGCAAACAGAATTGCTCTGCTGGGATCCTCTCTGCCAGGAGCTGCACCCCCTCAGCCACTAAGCCTCGGCTGGAGTGACTGCACTGACTGACCTCACGCCAACAGAGGCATGTGTGTAAATGATACTGGGTGCAAGCCAACCCAAAATGTTGCCGATGTGGCAGGAATGGCCCTCCGTCTGCTCTGTTGCCCCAACAGAGCACCGTTGCTCCCGGCAGCAGGAGTGAAAAGGAATTGCTCTGCTGGGAGCCTCTCTGCTGGGAACCACGCTAATGTTGCCTCGTAATCCCCTCCTCCGGCCAGTGTCATCACAAAACTCCACCAATGCTGGGGCCTGAGAAGTGTTTCCTCATTCCCCCCCCCCCACACACACACCCTCCCTCAATGGCCCTCCCATGGTCAGGCAAGCTGAGCGCAGGGTAGGGCATCAGTGTCTTGAGTATTCAATAAATATTCGCCTTAAAAAAAAGTCCCTAGGTGCACACCCTAACGAAATGTGCTGTGCACGCCTATGTTTGTGACTGCAGCAAAAGATAGAAATGGTAGGAAAAGCTTGAGGATTATATGATTGATGAAGATGGCAGATGAGACTTTTGGCTCCGTCAATATGAGCTCATTGGAAACCTTGGCAAGAAAGGCTTTGTTAGAACAGGACATGCTAAAACAGACTGGCAAGATCAAGATGGATTTCAGGACAAAAAAGAGACATTTGCTGGATGTGGAAGCAACAATTAATATTGATCATCATTATATGAGCCAGCTTATGATTTGTTGGGTTGTGTGGCTTGTGAGGCAATTCCGCTTTGCAGAATTAGCCTCCGATCACCTGGATCTGAGGCTGTTACGTGATGTGTGAACCTGGACACTTTGGGTTGTTTGGTTTGGCTTTCATTTCCAATTAACCGCAGTTTAACATTTCCTACCCCTAAACTGTGATGAATTTTGTATGATTAATGGAAACAAGCCAGCTTCATAAACTAAGGCTTGAAGTTGGCTTATTTAAGGAAGCCACAGTTAAGACTAAGTACAGATTGACTGGGTTCAGATGAAACGCCAAACCACAGTTAGTCTAAAATGAGAGCTTCCTTTTCCTTCCTTGCATCCGTGCTAGAGAAGAGAGTAGTGAGGAAACTAACAAGATTGAGGATCGTTCACATGACAATAAATCATGGTTTATCATTACATCCAAATTCAGCCATTGAATACAGACCATATATCCAAGGAGTCTGGAGAGAAAAAGAAATAAATGAACCTGTAATTTTAATAGGACAGTCTAAACTTTTGTTGAGACAGGATTTTTTATGTAGAACAAGACAAAAACAACCCACAACCCACCACATTTCTCAATTTAATTTGAGAAATCCTTTTTAAAATCCTGACTTGCATACCTGAACAATACAATTATTACAACTGACTTGTATACACATCTCTAAGCTGTTCATTTGCTCTTCCATTTCCAAACTCAAAGCATTTGCTCAAAGATAGATCTATTAGCTTTGAAAGTCAACATACTACTTTCTGGACATTGTTTTACTACACTAATCTGCCCACCAGAGAATCCTGAAAAGAATTGACTCTGATTCCACTTTCCATGCATTTCCCACAAAATATCCAGGATGGTTCCTCTCCTTCAAATTGACATCTGAGCTAAAGAGTTGGTTTTCTCCCTGAAAGCTAAATATATGCAGAAATTTGAGAATCTTACTCTCTTTGATTCTCCATTCTCATCTAGCTAATGTCTTAAATTTTTATTTCATTTTATTTCAAAGCCTAATCCTTATCGTAATGGTAGAGTAATAAATAGCAACAATAACTACCACAACATTATACTTTATTTACTGGCCACCTTCTTTGCTCCCTTTCACATATTTTGTTCACTAATAAACCACTAGCAGGCTGACTCATGCTCTGGCCCAAAGTAGTGTGGTTCAATAGCAGCTAAGGATGGCTTCAAATATGTGCTTACCACATATGAATAAGCAGGGCTGGCCCTACCATTACGCAGACTGATGCGCTTGCATCAGATGGCAGAGCAGGAGAGGTGAATTACACCACTCCCCCCCCCAACCAGGAGAACCTACTGCCATTGTCCCACCACCTCCAGTGCATGCTCTGGAAAGCCCCATGAGCCATTCCCCCACAGTGGCATTCGCTGCAGCTAGAGAGCGGCTGGCGGAGCTCTCTGGAGTAGCAGCTATCACCACCGCCGTACCCTTCCATCATGCCCAACATCATGCACCCGCCACAGGAGCCAAGAGCTTGGTCAGGCCCGCGACAGCTTGCACGAACCCTTGTGAACATCCCACAACCAGGAAGTGGTGTGAGGCAGCAGAGGAGGAGAAAGAGGAGGAGGGCAGGCCTGCCAGCAGCACATATTCAAAGGCTGGCTGACATTATAGAACCTCAGGTGGTAAGATAATTTGGGCCGGGACTGTGAATATGCTAACATAAAAGGCATGTCCTTGACACGGAAAAGTGACTCTGTACACGTCTGGGCACGAAACAACAAAAAAGACGTATTGCAACACAATACAGGATTGCATTTCAAGTCTCAGGATTGATCCCTGGCCACCCCTTCATTCACTGGGAAATCTAAACCATAGACCAGGGATCCCTAGCCTTTTGAGGTTGGTGGGGACATCTGGCTGCCATGCAGTGGGAGAGGCCTTCCATTCATAAATGGCTGTCGTGGAGGGCATGGCCAGTCACAATACACTCACTTCCCAAACTGGTGAGACTAAAAGAAATGTAAGTTGCCCAAAAACCTTAAGGTCAATGCAGAGGTGGAGACTGAGTTCCAAAACACAATACCACCCTTTTCAAACCACATAAAGATGGCACTGGAGGGCAGCGCTTTGTTTTGCAACATGCCAGCATTCCCATTACAAATGAAATAAAAAAACAGAGAAGCCAGCGAACTTGGAAGTGTCTGCGGGTACATCATTGCCCACCAACACCATATTGGAGACCCCAGCCTTAGATGTTCTTCATATATTGAACTAAAAGGCATTCTAAGACACTACCAATCTTCTTTAATTCTACCCAAGCAGATTTTTACAAGTTAACCAGGCAAAAACAAATGTAGTAAGTGTTGGACTAGGACAGAGGAGACCCAAGTTCAAATCCCATTCAGTCATGAAACTTACTAACTGACTTGGGGCCTGTCACTATCTCTCTCCCTAACCAACTCACAAGGTTATTGTGAAGATAAAAGGGGAGGGGGTGGGTGGGAAAGAACCAGGTACATTGTCTCAATCTCCTTGGAGGATATATAAATATATTTAAGAAATAAACTAGTTAGTAGATATTCATGAAGTTATTTGAAAACCAAAGCCCATGGGGGGGGGGGGGCAGAATCAATTCCTGCTTTTCTTACCTGGAGATTTGATGACCAGCATACAGCAACAGTGCAGTTAGAAAATACAGGTAGAGTTGAACCAGGTGTTGCCTGGGTAAGGTTAGGAGCACAACGCTTAAGATATAACCTGGAGAAGAAATGGAGATAATTCACAGTTAAGTACACACAAACTTTTAAATTATGGTTTTCATTCATTTTTTAAAAATCATGAATTGAAGGTCTTTGTTTCCTACAATTAAAAAGAAGCAGATGCCCCCATTGCCTAGAATGTGGCATAACTCATAAGAGATAAAAAAGTAATCTGTCATACTCGTAACAAAGCCCACTAACTGGCTATTCACAAAACACCAATTAGGTATCTCATGATAACTTTGTATATACATTTTTAACATATGGAAGCGAAGAGGGGAAAAAGCACATGCTTAAGGTTTTGCCTTTCTTTCCATAAATGCACATTAAAATTAAACACTATGACTTTCAAAGAGGGCAGCCTATATCTGTTCATTTGTCAAATCAACTTGAAATAGGATAAAACCCCACTGGGTTTTAAACTGAAAATTTAGAAAAATATAGATAAAGCAGAATTACAACAAAGTGTTTTGGAGCACCTTAACGACTTAACAAAATGTACCGTGGAAGAAGTTTTCATGGACCATAGCCTACTTCATCAGATGCATGAAGTGTAATCCTAAATTGGCAGGCATATACCCACAGTTGATATGTGTGTACATATGCCTGCCAATTTAGGATTACATTTCATGCACCTGAAATGTGTACTCTGGTACACAAAAGCTTATACCATAACATGTTTTTAAGTCTTTAAGGTGCCACAAGACGCTTTGTTGTTTCTAGTCAGACTACCATGGCTACCCTTCTGAAAATGGTCACGAAGTAGAATTAGGGTCTTCCTTTGCCCATTTAAGGCAACATTTTCACACCAGTGTAACAACCGATATCTACACAGGAGATTAACCTCAATTCTATAGTGCCAGCCAACTTTTTGAATGGAAAAGTTTAGAATTTGCCTCCTTGCCTATTCTCAGTTTCACACCACCGATATGGCTGCTCCACTGTTGATGGAAAGAAAGAAAGAACGAAAATTATTCCTTCATAACTACATCAGCCAATATAGGCACCTGTGTCCTCCTTTCCCTACAGTGAGGATAATAGCATATAATATATATATGGGAAATAGCATGGAAATTCCCTCCCTTTGCAGCGCTGCCCCACAGATACTGATAAAAGCTTTAAAAAACCCAACTCTTTATTATCATCAGGAGATCCAGTCACAGATCTCCTAACAAAACCAAACAAAATAATTTGGGAAGGGATCAATCAGCAGGGTTGGGGGAGAGTTATACTGATTACTCTGAAATAAGTCCTTCATTACTACTCCAATCTTCCTTTTCAGACAACAACAGTAACCTCATTGAGAAGCGCTGATGTAACCTTAAGAATACTTTAAAAGAAAGCAACCAAGGAATCAATACTTCATTCAGTCTCATAACACTTGGTTATTCTGAGTAAGAGCAACAGAAGTGGTTTATTCACTTGCCAATCAAATGAATTTCTTCATTAATAATAATAATAATAATAATGTAGCCAGCATAACTTTACTTTTTGTCAAAAAGATCAGCAACCTTAATGCAAATAAACTCAACTCTGAAATATGGAAAGACGTTTGAATCATCAAGACCTTTCCTTCAAAAAATAAAAATAAATAAATAAAACCCAACCATTTTGATACTATAATTTTTCCAATGCCTCTTCAAAGAATTCCCACTTACTTTATGAGGATTACATTTGAATGAGCCTTTTTGGTCAGGAACCTAATGATTTTCTTAGAACAGTTAAGGTTATTTAAAAGTTGCAACTTCAGTAAACAGAATGTTTAAATAATTTTACATCTTCCCTATTTAGGTATTTAGGTTTTATTGATAGTCATCCTACATGCTAGTTCTACAGCACCGCAAAGGCATTTGCAATATAGGGAGGGTGGGAGTGAAGGAAGAGGGAAACCAAGAACCCAGGGATTGAGAAACACAGACAATGGTTTGTTTGATCATCTGCCAGACCAACCCTAGGTACGGCAACAAATCATGTGTTAAATAAACTAGGTGTTAGCCACTTTCACCACTAAGTAAAAGAACTGCTTGTCTGTTTCCAACTTTATCTTATGTAACCAAGTTTTATCAGGTAATAGAGAACTATAAGAAAAGTGGGATTGTGTAAAAACTTCATACTGGAGTCTACATACACCCAAGACATTTCTAATGCCTACTGATCAACATGTCAGCTTTCAGTGACTGGGTTCGTGTGACATGTTAAGCCACAATAACTAGGTTCAGGTGTCACAGTAACCCAATTAAGCCACGATGGCTTAATTAACTCATCATGGATTATCCTGTCGTCTGGTGGGTTTTTTTTTTACCCATAATAATTTATTGGGCCAAAATAACCCACTCTGACAAGCCATGGTCTGCTGAGTGGGTTATTTAACCCATTGTGGGTTTTTTAACCCACCACAGGTTATCGTGTTGAGTGGCGGTCACTGTGGATTACTTTGGCTGACTTCAGAGCTATGCAGCAAGAGCAGTGAAACAGGAGGAGGCAGGCTATGTGATTTGGTCCCAATCCTGGGCAGGTGTTTGATGATGGATCAGTTCCCTCCTCACTAGGTGAGGAAGTGTGTGGAGTTGGTCCCATCTGCAACTGCAGTGGCTTATTTAGCCAAACTAAGTTACTCTGATAAGCCACGGTCGTCAGCAAGGTTTATTTTAGCCATTGTGGCTTATCATGTCATCCGGCGCTGCAGTGAGGGAATTGCTCAGTGAGCCACTTGGCAAGAGGGGCAGAAGCCCCTGCTACTCTAGCCCAGCAGGGCTGAAATTGCCATTTGTGATTACATCCAAGCCACTGCTCTGGCCCCCTTTCTTGGCTCCAGCTGTGATTGGGGCTGGGTCCCTTATTTTTTAAATGTTCCTGGTCTCATTTTGGCACAAAAATGAGACTAAGAACCTTGCCTGCTCTACCTCATAGTTTTCCCCACCCTACATGTTACCCAAACAGGCAGGAGTGCAGGCAGGGTGAGCTAGGATCCATTTCCTATTAACAGCTCTCAAAAGCAAGGCGAAGAAAGTTCACTATGAGGAGCCGGGAGAGTGCTCCATTATCTTGTATGGAAGCGAGGGTGCACAACATTTTTAAAAAATGTCTTTGTTCCATACTTGCGCAAGAACAGAACAAATACATTAAAAAATAGAAATTGAGGGTGGGGGGGAAGAGTGTCCTAGTGGAGGGGGCACTAGGGGTCTTTAATACCCACTTCCAAGAGGGATCCCTCTTTATGCAGGGATGCGGGAGCACCCTAGAGGCTGCCCCACTTGGGGATTCACTCACCACCCAGCCTCTTTCTCTAACCCATAAAAAACCTGGTAGTTTCCTAGATTGGGGAAACTAGATTGGGGAACATCTGCAGAAACTATTCCACTCTTTCTCCAAGGAGCTACGGGTGGCATATATTGGTCTCCTCTTGCTCGTGGTATCCTCACTCAGTCGAATGTGCATTGAATTGTCTAAGCTCACCCAATGAACTTCATGGCTGAGTGGAAAGACCAACCGGTGTCTTCCAAGTCACTTTCTAATCATTACAGACTTCACTGGCGTACTGAGGGCACGTTTACACATCCATGCCCACCATTTCGTGACTGGAAACTAACTTCCATGAATGAAACAGATGTCACAGTTTTGGACAGAGAGAAAGCAGTAATATCACTGCAAAGATTAATATATTTAAGCCCCTTTCATATAACCATTGCACATACCCAATACATGTCCTGGGGAAAGTAGCATCCTGTCAACATGAGAGGTGAAGCTGATATCAGGGCCTGCTCCAGCTGAACTGTTCTGTTCCCCACCATCGACACATAGAGCACTAATTTCCCAGTGGGAAGGAATAAGGGAGAGAAGGAAGCAGTGCCCAATGATAACTGCCCTGTCAGGATCCTAATGAGTCATTAACATTTTGATACTGTCTTACCCCTTCTACACATTCAGTGTGGCACAGCTGTTGGGTGAGAAGGGCATCGAAGCCATTCACATCTTTAGCAGCACACAAGACATCACTCTGAAGGGGTGGAGGGCAAGACCTCTCTATCTGTTTCTTCTACAGAATGTGACCCAAACAGTGCAAACCACAAACTGTTGAAAGTAATGGGTAAAAGAAGCAGGGCCAACGTCACTGCAGCAGCTTTTAGCTACAATACCGCTGCTTATGAACGTAAGCCAATATCTCAGCAACCATTAAAAAAACAAGAACCTAGAGATTTACCAAACATCACGTTGCAGACTTCCAATTTTTTCTTACAGGAGCCCCCCTCCTTGCCCAATTTGCCCTACCATCATCAACAACGTTAGCACTGTAAAATGCTCAACGTGGTCACGATGTGCCAACAGCTAAGAATGACCATTTTAATTTCTGTAAGAACAAAACAAAAAAGTCACATTTTTCTAGTCCCCCCCCCAAAATACAAAACAAAGGGACACAAGTCATTTGTACTCTCTCACTGTCACTTCTCAGAATCCAAAGACACCCTAAGTTAGTACGATAAGCAGGCAAACACAGTCTACAGCAAGCTTGGCCTGCTGCTTCAAGTTAGAACATTCACTGTGGATTCTTCAATGAAGATCGTTCACTGCTGGTCTGACAATATCCCTTGTCAGCAATGACAGGAAGCAAAGGTATATTCTGGCTGACAAGTGCAGGGTTGGATGTCTTGACAGCATCACTCTAATGGCTTGAGCAGACAGATCTTAGCCAACATACTCTACAAGCACTCAACTTTGGCTGCAAAGATAATACACTATTCAAGCTGTGCAGTTCAATCATGTCTTTCGACTGATCTCTTTCGAAGCAAGTAATAACCCTTGGGAGAGTTCACAAGTCTTGTCCGTTACTTCCCAATTGTGGACACCACATAACTTGGATATGTGAAATACATCCCAGTGAATGCTCTTACCACTTCAGGGTGACAATTCCCTAACAAGAAGATTTAAAGCAACTGGGCGACAGACTTACTATCTTGTTAACTAATTGTGAGAGATCCCCTTTGTCAACAACAGCACCTCCCCTGCCCAATTCTGCCCTCCCCTGTGTGCTTGAAAGAGCAGTGCAGGCATTTTATAGCAACCAGCAAGGATGGAAGAGGGAACAGAAATAGATTGCACAGCAAATTCTGAGTGCAGGACGGATGCTTTAGCTCTCGGGTGCCTTCTCACTGTATTAAGAAACTAATTTTCTGCAAAGAAATGAAGATAGCAATTGATCATCACACCACAGTAAAGGTTTGGGTTGTTTTTTTTTTGCTCCATGTGCGTGATCAGAAAAAGACACCAGACCGAGTCATAAGATTATGCATTCACTTAAAAATAGACACACTCTAAAATAGAATATTTGAAAATTATATCTGTCACTCAATGTAATGTCTGCCTGAGCATGACACACATTATAGAGATCTGCTAGAAGTGGTTAATCAAGTCTACAATTCTCTGTTCCTTGAGCGTTTCACATACAAGCAAGGATTGTTGGATACTTGTTTCTGTGACCCTGAAAAGTGTGTGTGTGTATGTGCGCGCACACACATGTTACAGTGCGTTAGAACCTTGATTAATGTTGACCAGTGTCAGGGATACGACACCCCAGGTATTCCCCTTAGCTTACTACCACAGAAGTGAGTGGCTGCTGAATGTGCTTGGGGATACATGAGGACAAATTCTGCATGACTTCTCCCTTAGAGGAAAGGTAGCATATTGCAGCATGCAGAAAGAAAGAAGCAAGGGAGAAGAAGAGGTTGGCCAAAGGGACAGAACTTGGATAAATTAGTGGGGGGGGGGGGAGATGGGTAGAGGACTCGGCTATAAAGAAAAGTCTCCTTAACCAGAGTCTCTCTAAAGTGGTGGGAGATCTAGAGTAAGCTTCAAAATTCTGCACTTGCATTAATAGCCAAACTCCATTTTCAACCATTTATCTTTGGCTGAGCAGCTAGCATGATACTTTGCAATTTCAATAATAATAATAATAATAATAATAATAAAATGGGATTTTTGGTGTGGGGGAGATTATGGTCAACTGACTGCCTAATACTGTAAGTAAAGTAAAGTATTACTTGACAATGGTCAAATATTCAATGTCTTTATGTAAATGGCAGCCTAATTTTTTAACTGAAGCTTTGCTCCCAAATCCTGCAGAAGCCTCTAAGTACAGACATATACACTTGTTAGGAACACCACGCCCTGTACTATATTTTGAAAAGTAAACCACTTTGGGTACATGTTTTTTTTAAAAAAATCCAGTTGAAAAAAGGAAGGGCAGTGGTGTTCCTCACTGACTCATACATTGTTCACTGGAATGCCTTTCTGCATTTTTAAAGGCACAGGTTTCAGGACTTGCAGAACATTCTCTCTGCCACCACCCGATTCTCTCTCTGTCATACAACCACACCGGCACACACCCATGCTCACACGTCCGTGCAAAAAGGATTCTCACTGCAATAAGACCATTTTAAAAATGATAATTTTCTTTCATAAATGAAGGGAGGATCATGTAACTATTTTACATGATTCCCCCTTCAAGTGCAATAATCACATGATTAAGTGCAATATTCACTTAATATTATGTGCAATAATCACCTGATTATGTGCAATCATTAAAGCGTGGGTTATGTGCAATTATCAAAGGATTGTGTCTGTTTCGTCAGATTTACAAGCATTTGGAAGGCACAGTGCATAGCAACTAATTTAACAGCATTATATGAAATAAAAAGGTAAGAACAGACAAAAAGAATAAACGGTCCAGCAAACATATTTAACTTCACCAGATCTCTCAGATAGAAAAATATATATTACTGTGACCTGCTTTTTTTTTTGCTTACGCTGTAAATTGCTGTGCACTTTCATGGCATTTTATTAAAAAAAATTGTGCGCGTGAGTTAAGGATTGGGGTGTTAAGGATTGTGATCCAACTCTATTACAACAGCCATGTATGTAATTCCTTGCCTGATAGCTATAGGTGATGCAGGGATTTCATACAGGCTAGTGGAGCAGGCTAGTGGAGATGGACAAGGGACAGTCTCTGTCCCTGAGTTTACATGCTAGCCATGGAAAAAGAAATATCCTTTTCTCTACAAATGCATGAAAATGCAGCAGGGTGGCAGAAGGGGAACAGAATGCTTTGCTCCACACTACCAATCCACTTGATAGAAGGCCCTTTTTTCTGAATAGATTTCTAAGAGGAAGGACTTCCCATCCTCCATAGTCAGCATGGAAATGCAGGCTACTAGCTTTTAAGCAGGCTAGTAAGATTTTGCAGGCCAATAACTTTTGTAGGCTTGTTTAAAAGTGTCTATTGAAGTATATTGTAAACAGTTACTTTGACAGCACCACAATGCTTCTAGTAACTTTTCAAAAGTAATGTTTCTATCTGTAATAAGAACTTCATTTTACATGTGCACTTACCATTATTGCATGTCTTTTTTGTTTATTTATATTAATATCCTGCCTTTCCTCTGAAGAGCTCAGGCCAGCATACATAATTCTCTACTCCCATCCCCAATTCTACACTCACAGTAACCCTGAGAGATATGTTGTGCTGAAAGACAATGATCGTATCAGCCATGTCCCCTTGTTCTGAGGCTCTGCATCACCCCAAGGATTCAGAAAGGTCACTGGTCACCCCATTTTAGTCACCCCCTTCTATATCTTAAATGTCCTGAGAAGGCAGGCTTCCCATCAATGTCAAACTCTGAGCATGACTTCCCTGCAACTTCTCTTATTCCTCAGCCCCACACTAGCTGTTAGGAATTACAGGCAGCATCTAGTGAGGGTAGTGCCATTGGAGGCTCTGCCAACCTTTTAAAGGTCTCAGTTGACTTTGCTAGGACAACAACTCTCTTTGTTGGAGAATATTCCAGTCAGCACTTCCTGCATTGTGCTATCCAAGTTCTTGAAAGCCCTGCCTAGCCTGTTGTGACTCTGCTCCGCTTTACCTGACATGACTCTGAGCAATCAGTAAGCACCTGTGCTATAGCCCGCTTCCTGTGGGTTTCAACCGAAGCCAGGACAGTATGTCAGCATAATAACCCATAATATGAACAAGCTCTTTGATGCACATATAGCACCTTTGGTTCTTCCTCTGTAGAGGTGATCAAAGCAAGAAGTCTTCCATTAACTATAGTTTCTTGTTTCACCCAAATCAGGAAGCCATGGCTAATAATATCAGAAAAAGCCAGGTTATTAACCCATCTTAAAACCATGGTATCCTGGCTTGTTCTGAAGTTGTTAGCCATAGTGTTCTAGTTTGGGCAAAACAGGGAACTATAGCCAAAGGATGACTTCTTGGCTTGCTCATGTGCAAAGGAAGAAGTGAAGCGGTCGTATGCATGGCCCAAAAAGCTTGTTCATATCTCAACTGGCAACTGGCTTCAAGACAGAGTGGGATTTGAGCCTAGATTTCCCCAATGCAAATGTGACACTATATACTTTATACCTTTTCCTCTTTGCCTGTCTAGTACAACATGATTACAACATGATCTTGGCCTCTAATTCCTGGCTGTTCCTGAAAAGGCCAAGATATCCTACGTTCCATTTTAGCTATAATCAGACAGATGCCATTAATTATGGCAGAACCCTCCATTTTCTGAGGTGGAGGGAGGGACTGGGATTCTTCCAATTAAGTAATGTTTGCTCAGTTCCTCTGCAAGGTGTATGTTAAATTGCAACAGCTAAAGTTAATTGGTGATGAAAATCCGTATGCTGCAGGGGATAGACATGTAAGTAGATGATTATCGCACACATACAATCATGGGATTATAAACAAACCATTGGGCTAAATCAAGCAACACAATCACTTACACTAGAGAGCACCAGGCCTAAATGGCAACAGCTGCACATCCTGTCATTCTCTGAGCCGGGTTTTACAAGGAAGTATTGCCAAGCATAATGGAAGAGCAGCATGCCAACAATGCTTTGGAAAGCCCAGACAATGTTCACCCAAAGTAAGTGATATGCTATGCAGAAGTGCCAAACTATAATGAACATCGTTCTCACCAATAGTGCTAAAGCAGCAATGTTCTGGAGCAAGGAGGATGAAACCTAAACTAATAAATATCTACAGCTGGGAGTCTGATCAGGATTTTACTCCTATACTGAGATAGCAGAACTATTTATCCAACCGTCATATTCAGTTGTGTAACACTGACTTAAGATATTCTTAGTATTTTTGCCAGTGGTTGAATTAGGCCGAAAAATCAGAGATTTCCAACCAGGCATGGAGCCAGGATTGTGGTAGCCACATGCAGATCTCCCAGGTGAGCAACCCAACTCCCCTGCCCTCCCTAGAGCCAGGCAATCCAACCCAGCAATCCTAGATTGCCTGCCCTCCCTGGACACTCCCCAACAGCGCTTCCCTGTAAGCTTACTGTCAGTGACAGAGACAGGAAGCAGCAGCAGAGAAGCCACTGCAGAGCTACCTGGCCCAGTGCGCTTCCTTTTCACCTGGTGAGGTGCATCACCTTTCAGCACTAGGTCCTTGAAAGCAGTGAGGGGTGAGATCCTGCCTGGGCCAGCACAACTTTTTTTTCTTTCAATGACGCAATACTGCGTCATTGAAAGAAAAAAAAGTTGTGCTGGCCCAGGCAGGATCTCACCCCTCACTGCTTTCAAGGACCTAGTGCTGAAAGGTGATGCACCTCACCAGGTGATTCTCCAACAGCCACCATGTTCTTTCTCCCCAATGTCTAGGAGCTCCACCCCTAAAGTTTAGTGTCATTAAAATCAAGGACACTGTGTGTGTGTGTGTGTGTGTGTGTATACACACCTGGACGACAACTAAGATCCTCAGAGGAGGCCCTATTGGCCATTCCGAGACAAACTGAATGCCGCCATGAAGAACCTCGGTGGCGGGCCTTCTCTGTAGTGGCACCAACCCTCTGGAAAACCCTCCCTCGTGCGGTTCGAGAGGCAGAAAATGTTACATCTTTTAAACGCCTCCTGAAGACATACCTTTTTACACAGGCTTTCCCTGGTTTTTAACGTAGCTCATTTTACACTGCCTTTTTAACTTTTTAATCTTTAAATGTATATTGTTAATCTTATGGTTTTTAATTGTGCACTGCCCAGAGAGCTTCGGCTGATGGGCAGTATAAAGATGTAATAAATAAATATATAAATAAATAAAGGCATAAATGAAGAATTGGGTGAAAATCTCTTTGATGAATTGTGCGAAAATGCAGTGAATCTTACTGAATAGTTCACTGGGATTATGGGATCTCTTAGAAACAGGCTTAGTACTACAGTGTAAAATATGTAGCAGCCAAAATGCAATAAAGGCAGTTTTGCTGTTATTTCTGTAGGGAGTAAAGATCAACGACCAAAGTGTTGTGATGAGAGTAAACCCAATTCATAGTGTATTTTCCCATAGACAGGTACAAAATATGCCAGAATTTACATTGCAAAATATACATGTAGCCCCATCACTTATGAATGGACTCTTCACTTTCAAATGGATAGTTTTCATAACAGCGTAAGTGAATAAGACTAAGGATCCATCTAATCCTTGGTCTAATGATCCATCTACTGTGCCTCCAACAATGGCCAACCAGATGCCACCATGAAACTCATAAATGGAGCAAGATGAACGTAATCCTCAACTGTTGCTTGATCCCAGAATCCAGTAATACATGGCCTCTGAATATACAGATCTTGTATTTAATCATCATGGCTAACAGCCATTGACAAATCTCTGTGAGGTATCTCATTGTTTGATAAAGCCATACAAGCTAAAAGACAGTACCACATCTTGTAGTAATGAATTCCAAGTGATAGTAATACTTCCTTTTGTCCTGAACCTTCCACCAGCCAATATGATTGAATGATTCTGAGGGAAAGTTCTCCCCAGTCTCTGCATCAAGCACAGATGCAGGGGCATGATCATTTCCCAGTTGTTAATTCTATGCTTCATGTAGGGAACCTCAACTATTTAAATACATCACATGTGTATTTTGGCTTCGAAATCATGTGAAGCCCATGGGTTGGAGCACCAACCTTCTTACTCAGGAGATGCTCAGGAGTCACACCCATAACTTTACACCAAAACATGCATGGGGAAGGGGTTGAAAAATACTCCTTGGAATCCAAAGCCAGTGTTCCATCCTTTCACATCTTGCCTGACAAAATTGCTTTAATCAGTGCCACTATTAACTCTAAATCACCACTCTACACAAGTCTGAGTATCTCCTGCACTTCTCAACTCTGAGTCATCTTGGACACTCCCATGTGCCACTGCTTGACCTTCCAAATCCTCTTGCATGTCAAAGCAGCTCCCTCTTCCTGCAGTATAAATATCCCTCCCACTCACCCCATTTTACTGGATAAGTGAAAAAACATCATCCATTCCTCACGCTCCGGGTGTGTAAGCAAACTCCACACAGAGCACTTCTTGACAACCGTGTCACTAATTTAAATGGAGGCAGGCCTCAGATACCAACGATGAAGCATGCAGTAGTAGCCATTGGTAGGACAGCTCCTAATGCTTCCTAGCCTTGGAATTAGTTCAGTAACTTTTGTGGAGTGTGGTTAGGGTGGAGCAGACCACCCTGGGAAAAGCTTGAAAGTCCCAATTTAAACTTGAGTACTTTTTAGACTCAAAATGTGATGTAGATATTGTACTTTGTCAATTATCTGTTACAGCTTTCCCCTCCCCATTACACATATACAATTCGTCCTTGCTCCTTTTTATCTCTCCTTTCAGGAAGGAGGGGGAGGTAGAAAGTGAAACAGTCTCACAAGTTGGTCTGTATAGAGGGGCTTCATTTGGAAGAATGTGCTCATCAAACTAGAGACTGTGGTCTGGTTTGGATGTAATGCTGAGCCATAGTTTGGCACTACAGAAATTAGCCTGGCTGAGTCTTATACTGCATATTCCCCCTCCCCTCTCTTCTGGTGTGGCTGAGAGGAGGAAGCATTAGCTAACGACAATTTGTTTTTATGTATGAACCATGAACTACTGTTTATTTTAACAATGGTTTATCTGAAAAAGCCAGAATCATAAGCCATGGTTCAAAGTTGACTGGTTCAGACATAACAACAAACTGTGATTAGCTGAAAACAGAAACAGATGCTTCCAATATCCTTTTCAAGGCTGCACTGCAGGAGAGGGGAGGCTGGAATGCATGAGCTCAAGAGTCATTCATGTAGTTCAGCATTATATCTTTATTGGCCAGGTAAATGCGGCACAGTCTATGGCTCAATTCAGATGACACAATAAACAACTGGTGTGGGGGAAACAATCGTCAGTTGTTTTGACTATTGTGTCATTCCAATGCTGCCACAGTCAACTCAGTGCTGATCCTAATCCACACCACAGTTGATTATTTATTACCATGTTGTGTGGGGAGTACCCCCTAAGGTTAGGGTTAGTCAACCCACCATTGACTATCGTGTCGTCTGAATTGAGCCTTTGTCTCTCACTCACTTTGTAGGGAGAGAGACACAGAGAGGGAAAGTCCTGCCAGCACCACTGAATTCACTTTGCAAAATGTAGTGGGAAAGAGAGAAATAGAAAATAGATGTAACATTTTAAGTGTTGCAGAAGTGGTTTAAAACACACATTCAATGCCCTGAAAACATAGGCCTCAAAATGCAGCGAATGTGTGTCACTGAACCATTTCCAAGATAATTGAAATACTATGGGTTGAGGGTCTTTTGTCCTCCCAGGCTTAATTTATTATTTATTTGTTATGCTTATACCCCACCTTTTCTCCAAGGAGCCCAAGGTGGTGTACATGAACCTCTTCTTCTCCATTTTTTCTTCATAACAACCCTGTGCGGTATGGTAGGCTAAGAGTCAGTGACTGGCCCAAATTCACCCTGTGAGCTTCATGGCCAAATGGGGACTAGAACTCGGGTCTCCAGTCCAACACTCTAACCACTACATCACACTAGCTCTCTTAACAGACTTAACAGCAGCTACCTCTCCTGATAACTCCCTGCATGAGTTGGAGAGGGGAGCTTTTAAGTGTCCACATGTGCACTGCATGCATATATGCATGTGTTTAATTGCCACTCCCACCCTGAGTGTTGCAAATGGGGAAGAACGCTAGTGAATTCCTCCCCCCTGCCCGCAAATATTAGAAATGCTGCCATAATAATAAACTGCCTGTCAAACTGTTGCTTTGATTATTAGCCTCTATTGAGACAGCTGCCATCATTAGGTATTTTGAGTCCATCAGGTGAGGGGCTTTTACTTCAGGGAGAGTGTAATAACAATAACAATAATAATAAGGAACATATCTGCTTTTGCTCAGTCAATGTGTACTTACCCACATAATGCATATTAAGGGCCAAGTATTTGTACTGGAAGAGGGGATTGTTGTTCAGGCTACTTCTTTGGATCTGCTGGAAGAAGGAACTGACATCCCATCTGTACAAGACATCCAAAAGCATGATGCTCGGGACCCGCAGGGCCACATTCAACATCGCTTCCAACTTCTCCTTTGCAGCCATTCTGTTTCTTATCAACGAAGGTCTAGCAGACTGTAAAGAGCAGAAATCAGCAAGTTAGTTTCAGGATCCCAAAAGTATCCACCATGGCATTAAAAGTTATGACACTGCCTTACACCCGGGCAGATTACTGGTCCATCTAGCCATAGACCAGTGATCTGCCCGGACTGGAAACAGTTCTAAGGGTATCAGGCAGGGGTCTTTCCTATCACTTCTTGCGTGTTCTTCTTGTATTTTAAAGTAATTTTACAGCTGTGAAAAATTAAAGATCTTTATACATCCGTATAGGTGCTTGTTGCCTGTTACGTTCCTGTCTCAACTAGTTTTAACTGATTGTTTGATGGTGCGGGTTTTTTATTTTGATTCTATGTTTGTGGATTTTATTTGTGTTTTGTTGGTATTTATGTACCTTGTCCTGACAGCAATTTACTCAACAACAACAACAACAACTTTATTCGCAGCCAATAGGGCGACTAACAAATTGAATAAATGAAATAAATACATTCACAGCATAATAAAAAGCCTTTAAAAACACACACACAGGATGCTCGCAATATTTGATGGACTGACAGCAGTGAAGATGCTGCCGTGTTTAGTCACCAAAGGGACACGTGATGGCAGAGTAAACTAGAAGAACTGCTCAAAGGAGTGAAATGCTAGGATTGTAAGAAGAGCCATACTGGATCAGCCCAAAGACTTCTCTAGCTGAGCAGACTGTTTCCCACAGTGGCCAACCAGATGGCACTGGGAAGCCTCACAACACAAGCAGGATCTTAGTGCAACATCACTCTCCAGCAACTGCTATTCAGAGCCAGTTATTGTCACCACTTATGCTCTGTTGTATGACACGGACACTGCACTCCGCTCAAGGCTTTAGATAGAAATGTAAGTTAACCCAACTTCTAGCTTCAGTTAAACTTTAATGTACAGAATTCATCTGTGTGGACAGAAGATTAGCTTTTATTTTATTTTTAAACATACTATTTTCCCTGCACAAAACATAGATATTTACAGCTGAGCTAATCACTTGTTTTTAAATCAAAGGAAGATACAGTAGCAACCAATTAAAAACTAAAGACTGGATCTAATGGTGTCATTCCTCTGACAGAACTGCTTCCATCAATGGAACCAAGAGAGTGTGTGTGTGTTGGGGGGGGGGAGATTCCCCCCAATGTGAATACTCAAAATATGATCTGGAAGGCTGGGAAATCCCATTGACTGAATTTTTGGGTGGCACGGAGGCAAAAGAGGAAAAGGGCAGAGGGAGAACGTCCTTCTGCAACAGCATGATGCTAACATTAATGCAAAATAATGAAAGAAAAGTAAGAGTTTCCATTGCAGTTTTAAAAACAAAACCTAGCTAACATTGAAAAGGCATTCCATACTATCTAGATCAGGGACAGACAATCTGGTGCTCTCCAGATGCTTTTAACTAGAGTTCCCACAATCCCTGATCATTGGCTGGGGCTTATGGGAGCTGTAATCAAAAGATTTGGGGGGGGGGGCTGGGTTGCCTACCCCTGCTCTGCTCTTGATGCTGTAGGGAAGGGGTAAGCTGATTTCAGTCACACACAGTCAACTTTAAAAACACCTAGTATTCTCTTATTTCACTAATGTGTTTTGTAAACAGTATACATCAAAGTACACACTTAGGATCGCTGAACAGCTATGGTGTAAGTAATCTGTATTGAGCAATCCTTTAATTTGCATTCTTGCTTATGAAAATAAGGAGAGCCTTGCAGGATCACACTATGAGCCACCTAGTCCAGCATTCGTTGCAAGAATTCCAGTAACTAGCAGGTTGCAGGTGGTCTACCAGAAACTGGCCTTTGGCCCACTGATAAGGCCACACTAATGTTATCTCTCTGCCCATTTCTGCTGTACACTTAAGACTGTGTTGCAGATTCAGTTAATGTTGGACACTGTGTTATAGGCTCCACCTCCTCACTTGCAATCCCTCATCTTCACAACAACTATTTTCACATACAAGTTCCATTGTGGTGTGCATGAGCGTGGATGGTTTGGAAATTTAGCATTCGTTTGGATGTACACACAAGCAGCCACTGGGATTTGGATGTGCCAAAAGAATGCTTATGGAAGGAAGAAGGAAAGCATGCAACATAACTGAGTAACAACGTCAGGCAGGCTATATTGCACCAAACCCAGGAGAATATATGGGACGCATTCCAAGTTAACTTTTTTAATAAAACAACAACAACATTGCTCATGGAGATCCTACTAACCTAGCCATGAAGCCAATAATTACAGAATTTCCTCCAAGGTCTTAAAATGAAAAAAACCACACACGATAGAATTGCTTTCACGTTTCCAGAAGCAAATCTGATTTTTTTTTTTTGCCTTTATCACAAAACACAGCTAAACCCATTGGTCCTTGGAGACATGCAAGCAACAAAGCTTAAGTGCTAAATGGATATTACAAGCATTGTGTATTGGGGCCTTCATCCACTTAGCTATTTTCTTATATTAAGCAGTAAGTATTAATAATAAATAAAATAAAATAAAATTCCAGCCGCAATCTAGTCGGGACGTCTTCCTGCCCGCAATCCTTAAGAAATGTGTTCGGCTGTGGCTATATTGTAGGTTTAGGCTCAAATATTTTGTTGATGATATTTTTGCATTTTCTATAGCTCCCACACCCCAGAAACCAGTTTAGCTTTAAGATCTCTAGAAGGCATGGGGAGCATGTCTAACAGGTAGGAGTCATATTTTGACAGCCTGGACAGCTAATTCATTGCCCTGGATTACAAGCTGCTTAGGAATCAAGCAGAAAATAGGATAGCTCCACAAAAACATGGCCTCCAATCAGAAAAAAATTACCAGGAACCGATACATGTGACTTGAGTCCAAGACTAGCAATAAACCCTGAGAGTAAGAATATATAGCAGGTTTTTCAGGGCCAGGAAATTAGTATAGTTCAGTGAAATTTCAAATAGCTGTGTAATTAAAAAAAACAATAGTTTGGATGGAGGTCTCATTGCAACAGACCAATCTATATGAACTAATGCCACTGCCATGTAGACTTGGAGTCATCTATAAAAAAGCAACCTAAGTTATTCTTCTATTCACAATATTCAGGGGATGCCATAAGCCCATGGAGGCTGGCTGAATAAAAGGCATTTGATTAATTCTTTAGAGGGAACTGAAGAGAAAGGTGATGGATTATATCAAGAGTGCATAAGCTGCGGGCTTCGAAGCCTTAATTGCACCCCCCCCCCCCAGGTCCTCTCCACACCCCCAGTAATCCTGATATAGAGTGCACTTTCCTCACTGATAGCAGTAGTGGAGAATGCTCTCCAGTCCATCCCCCAGCAATCTTCATACAGAGCGATCTGTATCAAGATCACTGGGATGTGTGCGGGTGTGTGCGTGGACCCTGAGCCAGCATTACCTGCAGCTGTCAAGGTTGAGAAGGTTGTGCACCCCTAGGTTATATGAGCCCCTCTAAAAAACAACAACCCACATCCACCAATACTATTATTTCTTAAAATCACAGTAATGTCGAGAGGAAGATGCAATACAGTGCAGCAGAACCATGTCAAAACTAAATACTTGTAGATTGAGAAGGGCAACAAGTGGCCGTCCAGCTGTTTTGATCTACAAATCCTAGCATCCCTGACCACTGGCCATTCTGGCTAGGGCTGATGGGAGTTATAGGCCAAAACAAAAGTTGCCCACCCTTGATGGCACATAACAGCAGCAAGCAGTACAGTATTTTGGAGAGGCCGGGGGATGCCACAAAGTATCTTTAAACTGATTACGCAGAAAAGCTGCATAGCTGATCTTGCCAACGTCAAAGCAGCACCCTCTTCAGCTTTAAAAGGCTTGTTAAAATCTAGTTCCACAAAACACTTTCAAGTATCTGTTTTACCTCAGAACAGAAGGTTACAACTGCAAACAGCCACTGAAATTTTCATCCATAAGTAGAGATACGTTGCTGTGCCAGTTGTCGGTGGGGGTGGGGAATTGACGGGACGACTGAGACACATTCCTCCAACTATAGACAACAGCCTATTGTACAGAGCCACACAAGCTACGTAAGCTCACATGCTACATCATAGCGCCATACCGCTGTTCCCTTTCAAGATGAGAACTTTCAGGCACTCCTTTCTCAGTTTTGGCTCAGCAGCCTGACACTTTGAACAGCCTTCAGTAACTTCTCGGTAATGCACGCCCACTTAAATTCTCAGAAAAAAGGAGTTCTAACATACTGTACTGGCTTTGCATAATAAGGCTGGAATTACTTGGCAGCAAATCCCACTGCATTCAATGGGACTTACTTCTGAGCAGACATATACAAAATAGTGCCATACAACTCCGAAAGGAGAAATAAATATAAGATAGAAAGAACTAGCAGCGATCTTCCCCCTCAGAAGAGAACCTTGACAACTGCTAACTCCCAGTATTGTATTATTAATATTATAAACAAGCATTGTAAACATTTTAACCCCTCCCTGATAGAACTTCTACCCCAGCTTCAGCAGTTCCACTGAGAAGAAAGCTTGCAAAGCCATTTCTTGGGAATTCAGCATGACCTTTTATGTGTCAGCATCGATTTGAGATAGGTGTGAAAGAAATGGCCTAGAGAGGGCTCATGAATGTTTAGTAACATAAACTGTGTCCACATGTCAAAGACTCATCCCAACCTGGAATACTCAATCCAGGGAAATTAATGTCAATCTGTCATTCAGTTAAGAGCCATTCCAGAACACATTTTAGTTTACCTGTTGAATGAAAGTGATGACAGAAAAGCCACAAACATCGACTTTCAACATGAAAGTGCAAGACTTCGGATTCGCAACGCATGAGAAAATTAAAGATGCACTTAATGCGATCTTTACTTGTATTTATTTTATTTATTAATTTCAAATATTTCTAGGCTGCCTGTCGGGCAAAAGCCTTCCCCAAAAAACTTACAACCATAAAAGGCATTATAATAAAAACCTGATGCAGTAATAAAAGAACCAACATTCATAAAAACAACAAGTACAACAGACACCAGCATTAAAAAATCTGGCCTAGACAGCACTAAAAGTCTACAACACAATTGCAGCTACAACCCAGAGCAGTCCAGTAAAACATAATCAGGGAAGGCCAGAGTAAACAACTAAGTTGGGATAGGCATCTGGTGTTTGATAAGAACCTAAGAGGCCTGCTGAATCAAGCCAAAGACCTATCTAGCCCAGCATTTTGTTCCCACTGTGGACAAGCATGTTGCCCCAAAGGAAAGCCCACAAGTAGGACAGAAGCGCAATAACACCCTCTCGTTCATGTTTCCCAACATCTGTTATAGGGAGGCCTATTGCTTCTACTGCTTGATGGCTATGAAGACAGACAGTGTCTTCGGAGTTTACAATTATACAAAGGGAACAAGATGCATTCCTGTTCTTTCCTAACTGCAGACCTGTGAAAAATAGATCTTTTTCGTCTTCCCCCAGCTGACAGAAGATGCAGAAGATCTCATTTGCATGAGATGGAGATAGGCCTCGGCATTTTGCCAGCCAAGCACTGCCAAAGTACAGTCGCATATTTGTAAGGCACTGGCTTTCTTACAACAAGAGAGAGTCTGTACAATCATGAACAGGCTAGATACTTACGCTAATTAACAAAAAAGAAATCAGTTAATTGGTACTATGAAATGAAATTAACTTTTAAATTCACACATGTGTAATAATTATGCAAGTGTATAATTGGCTTAGTAGGCATGTTTTCTATAAATGTGAATAGTCCAGTGGTAACGTAAGTGAAGTAAAGAGAAAACAGAAATAAAGCGAATTTTTAAAATGCAATTGTGCTAAGTAACAGCAGGTCAATTCTTCAAGCATTATCAGCTTCATGGAATATTTAAAAATACTTGATCATGATCATATAAAAGGTGATAAACTGACTTGTTAATTGACCAGAATGCTAATCCTAGGGAAGCATGAGACCTTACCTCCAGTTATTATCTAACATTAAAATAATAATTAAAAAAAACCCAATTCTGATCCGAAACCTCTCTCTCTGGTATGTAAAATACTATCCTGTACATGTTTTACTTACAAGAAAGTCCTACTGCATTCAATGTGAGTAAGGGAGCAATCCTATTGCCCCTAGATAGAGTCTGGGAGGGGCATAGGATATTTTGGCTCCCTGGATCCAAGGTCGGAGATAGCGCTCCAACCTCGGAACCAGGAATCTGAGCTCCCTACCAATTTCCCCTCACAGCCAGCATGTAGAAAACTGTGCTGGCTGCTTCTCTGAGATCACAAAAGCAACCTTGGAGAGGAGGTTCCTATGGACAGGGAGGGGACTGGAGAGGCCAGCGTCCACTATATCCTGAGGCCTCTTCAGCCTCCTTCCCTCTGCCACACCTCTGCTTAATGGGCGAAAACCTCCATCTAGCTGAAATGCAGTGGCAACCTTTACTGCACTCCTGCTTTGTACTGGATACTCATAAGCTTACGAGTATTAAGGGTGTATTCCAGAGGAATGTGCCCTGAGTGTATTTAAGATTGCAATCTTAATTTACCATCAGCACTAGGTTGTGCAGCCAGGTTTACACAGCACAAGGCAAGGCAACCTTTTTGAGCCATGAGTACACCAGGCAATGGGAAACTGTCCAGGGCACTGCCACAAAATGTCTGCTATGGGAGGCATAGCAAAGGACAAGTAAACTGCCCAAAAGACTAAGTAAAAGGCAGAGGTGGGGGGCTGAGCTGCAACACACTAAACAACTCCTTTGAACCCACAGATTTCAGAACCAACAGAAAGCTTTTTCCCAGCAATCCCAGCTGCTGGCAAGAAAATGTCTGTTGTTGTTTTTAAAGAAGAGAGAGGGGGAAAGGCACCTTGGAAGGCACCAAGAAAGGTAAGTTGCCCATCCCCTGTCATAACACCACCACTGTGACAATGTACTGATGTACTGCACCCACCAATACAGTTCTGGGCATCCCCGTGTCGCTCGTTACTGACCACTAATACATCTGCTGATGGATGGCAGCCAAGGAGCAGAATAAGAAACTAAATGTCATACAATTAAATATGGTTTTGCTTCTGTCTTACCACCACGAATGCACAAAACAGGTAGCAACATCTTTTCAACACGGAAAGACTGAAGTGATTACGGACTTTTATTTTATTGAGAGAGAGCAATACAGTGATGACTACTATCCTACATGCTTTAAAAGAGAATTAGACAAACCTGTAAGTTATTTTAATATATGAATTCCTACTGTTCTATTAAAACATTCAAAGCAGCTAACAAACTCATTTAACAAAAACAGAAGTTAAAATAATTTAATAACTATTATATTACTGTAGATCATAAGAAAAATGAAGTGGCTGCATGAATAAGTCATAACTAGTAAATAATAATAGAATTTATTACGGTCGCAAGACCAGCAAAAACTAGTAAAAAGAGCAACCAAGAGATAAAAAACCCTGTGTAAATAGGTCTTTAACTACTCATTATGAGCCAGGATAGCTAAATGGAATCTTCCCTGTTCATAAGCAGTACAGCTCTGGTGCCAGATGCTATGAACAAACAAGAGGGAACACCTATTACTATCAGAACCTATTTATGAGTTTCACAAGTCTTCTGGCTAGCCAATTTCAGGAAAGAGAATGCAGATAAGAGGAGTTGTAAGCCAAAACATCAGGAGGGCTACAAGTTTCTCACCTGATATATGCCATCAAGAACACAGACTGCAAGGTTCAGCAAATAGGGAAGGGAGGGTTAACTCTTCCCTCACCAGTTAGAACCACCCCCTTCCCCAAACCACTCACAACACTGCAACTAGGCTTCAAAAAGCTTCCATTGGATACATCTGGCCTACAGGCCACCTGGTGATCCCATTCTTGACTCATTTTTCCTTGCACGATCAGTGAGAGGGCACATAAATCAGAAGTAACAATAAGCAGAAGAAGGGACAGAGGTCAAAAGAAAATCTCTACCTTGCATGGGCAAATATAGTCTCCGTGACTAGATTATCTCTACCAACAGGCAAAATGTGAAAAGTTGGCATCAAAGCAACTACTGATTGAAGATCTAACTACAGTTAATACTGCATCGCAGTGCAATCACTATTAAGGTCAATACAACATCTAGTCAAGTATTGTCTACTCTTATTGAAACTCTGGAGAGAGGTTACTAGTCAGGACTAGTTACCTATCCTTTTAACTGGAGATCCCCGGAACTCAACGTGCAAAGCCAAGTACATGCTCTACCATGGGTCTATGGTTCATGCACAGAGGTAAGGATGCATCTTCTGGCCATGTGAGAGAGAAGTAGTAGTTAAAACATTTTGATTTTAATATAAAATATATGAATTAGGAAGTGCTTCTTTCTCATGCAACACAGCCTGGAAAATGACCATACTGTTAAACCTCAAGTGGAAAATAAGGGTTATGGACACCAACATTGCAGTTAAGGACTTGTCAGAATTTCCACTGCCCCCCACTCATTGTTTCTTGTAGTTTACTACAGTAGCACAGTGATTTTTAAATATCAAAGTGGGATTGGTTAAGTGTTCAAATTTCAGAAAGTTATTTAAGGAGGATGGTAGAAAGCAAGCCATGCAGTTGGAAAGATTTTGAATATTCTGAGTATGAACCTGCTGAAAAACAAGCCATATCTTCCCAACAGATATTATAGATATCATGGTGTGATACATACACCCACTAATATCAGTGGGATCAGATACAGGTAAGGGCCCCGTTGGCTCCCTGGATGGTTCTTTACTCCAACCATTCGGTGGTTTCCCAGTTTTTACCATTCTAAATGGTTGAAATGCCCCCCACTGAATTTTTCCCATTTCAGAGAAACCACTAGATTTTAGTCCATTTAGGATTAAGGGCTGCTGCAAGAAAAGCAATCTGGGTGCCCCAAACTGACTGTCATTAAAATGTACTAACTGGTGTTAAGCACTGTAAACCATTAAGCATTATTAAGCATCTTAAATAACAGAGTTTATTAGCAGCTTCAAAGTCTAATTTTTCTATGCAGGGGAACTAGCACCTGATCTACACCAAGCAGGATATAACACTCTGAAAGTGGTTTGAAAACGGTATATGGAATGTGTCATGGGCCCCAACACTTGTCAATACTCGTCAACACTTGTCCCAGATTGTGGAATGACCTGCCGGGAGAGATTCGCCAACTCACCAGTCTTCAGGAATTTAAAAGGTCTATAAAGACTGATCTCTTCCGGAAGGCCTACCCAGATGAATTTTAAAGTGTTTTATTGGTATTTTAATGATGTATTGGTTTTATGTGCTTTTAATCAGTTTTGTTGGGAGAGGTGGGTAATAAATAAATATTATTATTATTATTATTATTATTATTATTATTATTATTACCATTACAAAGCAGTAGTGTAAATTCTGCCTGGAAGTGATTAGGCCCAAGGCCCAAGCTGATGAGCTTCTGAAATAGCAAATGAGCATTCGGGATGACTGCTTCACTAGTACAACTTGCAGCATTCCAATCTAGGATGCCGCGCCAATGCAACAGCACAGCTATCTTAGCAACAGCCATCGCCACCAGATGGAGCAGTAGTGCACTGCACTGAGTTGGAAGAGTTGAGTCATCTCCCCTATACAGCAAATCCTAAATGCATTTATACATAGCTAGTTAGAGCAGTGCCCTTAACATTCAGTAGAAACCTTTTTTAATTCAACTGAAATTGATCAATGACTATTTGACAAGACTGTTCTGTTAGACTGCCTCATATAATGTCTCAGCTAGCAAGAGAATAAAAGTGGCGACAGAAAGCCTGCTCTGGAATGCCCTACTTGCTAAGATTTGGAAGAAAGAGCTAACTAGGCGATTTCAGAAAGTATAACAGAAATGGTCAGAGAATGGTTAAGAGAATGCAGGGTAAAATGTGCTAGATCTGTTGCAGAAAAAATAGCCTCCTGAGAAACACTGTCCCAGCCCTTTTTGCCACATGCACACTGTACCTAGTGCCACCAATAAGCAATTACATGCAACCTTGAAATCTGCAAGCTGGCCGCAGTCAACAGAAGGCACTTCCAGATAAAGTACCGAAATGCCTTGATAATGTGAAAGCTACTGCAGCTACTGTTTTTACCACGCCTGTCAAAGAAGTGAAATACTTCAGGCCTCTGGGGATGCTACACTGACCTCCAGAACAGGACCTCTTGGGGGTCACTTCACATTTTATATTCGGAAGATCTTAATGTGCACACCCATGCCTTAAAAGTGCCTTCCACACCATGGTGCTGTCTAGATGTCTTGGACTACTACTCTTAGTATTCCTGAGCATGGGGCATGTTGGATGGGGCAGATGCAAGCTGCCAAAACATCTGGAGGGCACCAGGGTGGGGAAAGCTGCCTTAAAAGGAATGAAAGTTTAACATAAGAAAGGCTACACTCAGTTAGTCTATATTCACAGACCAGTAGATTAGTCTCTGGAGGTTGTTACACAAGCATCTGTATCATACATTATGCCAACTAGCTCTCATGCACATTTATTGGGTTTATCTTTTGAGTACTCTACTCACATTTATGTTATGTTTTGAAAGAGGTAGCTCACCAAAGATTACAAATCAACTTTTTGGGGAGGGAAAAAAGAGTTGTGCATACTCCAAAACCGAAAATACTGCCCCTAGTTATGTTTTAGTTATATTTTGTATTATGGCTTTAATCTTGCACACGGCCAGAATATGTTTTATACGACAGGTGGTATAAAAACATTTCAAAAGAAAAATATTTTAACATAAAATAAAAACAACAAAGTTAGTGTGAGTACAGCATTCTCTCACAAAAGTAGTAAATAAGTCAGGTGAAACAACAGTGAACAAGTTCTAAGAAACAGATCCATACTGGTCTTCTATATGTGCACAAGTAAAGGCATTCATACATGTGACTTGCAAAATTAACATGCAAGTTCAAGAGATCTTGTCTGAACAAGCAAATGGCCTGAAACTAGCATAATTCTGGTTGCAGAAATTAAGAAATTTCACAGAGCTTCAACAGAAAATGATAATCATGAAAAGTTCAGCCTTACTGTGATGTAAAACACAGTTCTGATACTCCCAAAACTTCTGAAGAAAACTACTTTGGTGTTACTCATAGGCTCAGTTCAGACAATACATTAGTCAACGCAGTGCGAAAACTCTACTCAACGGTTGAGTTTTTAGGGGGTACGGCCCACACAACATGTTCTAACCCCACCGCTGTGTGAATGTGGCCTGCCACTGAGATAAATAAAATCCATCTCGATGTTTGATTGACAGTTCCTCTGCCCTCTCTCCTCCCCTGGTCCTCCCGATAGTATCCCATCAGCTATTGCTGCAAAAAAATCCCAGCTGCTCTCCTAGAGAGGTACTTGCTCCTTTCGTCGTTCTTGCCAGGGAACTCTGTAGCCAATGGAAAAAGTCAACACAATGCAACAGAAAACCCACCACACAACATGCAACACAACAATGGTGCAGGAATTCTCCTCTGCACAGCGTGGATATTCTGCGTGGAATGTCCCCTCCCCCCCAAAAACTCCTCCACTGTTGCATGGAGTTTTTCTGCCAGACAACACATTTCTCGATGGTGATGTAAAAACTCCACCATGGAGTTCTAAAACCACCGTTGAGGAATGTGTTGTCTGAACTGAGCCATAGTGATTTCTAAACAACTTCATATAAATTAATAGAAACTTTGTAAACAACTTCATATAAATTAATAGAAACGTTGCAGCATTCGAAGGCATCTCATAGATGCCATGGCTGTAAAGAACGTGTTGAATTAAGTACATTATTTGCCAAATTCAAACCTTCTACTGTTTCCCAGTAGAACTTTGGCAACTGTAGAGTAAACATAGTACATATTGAACGGCACTCTTGTCAAATATTTTTCCTATCTAAATCAAGTACAGATTAAAACCATATTTGACTCTATAGATTAAAAGAAGTCACTGCAGTCAGATACTTGGAATCATAGAACACATGAGAATATCGAGCAGCACATTGGTTCAAAAGTGCAACCAGAATAAAATAATATAAATTGGAATTTGAATAGTTTGAACTACCAGCAGACTAACTAAAACGAACCAAAAGACAAGGGATGCAATACTTTTTTCAAAGCGCATGCAAATCCCTCATACCATTTTATTGGGTTTCTCTGCAATTCTTAAATTCTTCCTCAGAAACATGAGCCATGAAGAGGAATGGAAAAAAGCTCTTTCCATCAATAAGGTGTGTGTGTGGGGGGGGGACACTCTGGTGCGTTGTCATCAGTACGCTGATGACACGCAGCTCTATTTCTCCTTTTCATCTTCATCAGGTGAGGCTGTGGATGTGCTGAACCGGTGCCTGGCTGCGACAATGGACTGGATGAGGGCTAATAAACTGAAACTCAATCCAGACAAGACTGAGACGCTGTTAGTGGGTGGTTCTGCTGACGGGATGGAGGGTCTTCAACCTGTTCTGGATAGGGCTGCACTCCCCTTGAAGGAGCAGGTTCGTAGCTTGGGGGTTCTCCTAGAACCATCTTTATCACTTGAGGCTCAGGTGGCCTCAGTGGCATGGAGTGCCTTCTACCAACTTCGGTTGGTGGTCCAGTCACATCCCTATCTGGACAGGGATAACCTGGCTTCAGTTGTCCATGCTCTGGTACCCTCCAAGTTAGATTACTGCAATGCACTCTACGTGGGGCTGCCTTTGAAGGCGGTTCGGAAGCTGCAGCTTGTGCAAAATGCAGCGGCCAGATTGATAACTGGGACCAGAAGGTTAGAGTATATAAGACCTACTCTGGCCCGCTTGCATTGGCTGCCTGTATGTTTCCGAGCCCGATTCAAGGTGTTGGTTTTAATCTATAAAGCCTTACACGGCTTGGGACCACAATACCTGACGGAACGCCTTTATTGACATGGACCTACCCAAACACTACGTTCAACATCTAAGGCCCTCCTCCGAGTGCCTACTCCGAGGGAAGCTCGGAGGTCGGCAACAAGGGAGAGGGCCTTCCTTGTGGTGGCCCCCCAACTGTGGAACGATCTCCCTGACGAGGCCCGCCTGGCGCTAACATTGTTATCTTTTCAGCGCCAGGTCAAGACTTTCCTCTTCTCTCAGGCATTTGGCAATATCTGAGGAGCCTGGGTTTGTTTTTGTTTTTGTAGCTTTTTGGGTTGTTGTAGTGGTTTTAAATGTATGTGTGTATTGTGTGTATGTTGTATGTTTTTGCTGTTTTAATTTTTGTATATTGTTTTTAATTGTTTTAATCCTATGTAAACCGCCCAGAGAGCTTTGGTTATGGGGCGGTATACAAATGTAATAACTAAATAAAGAAATAATTAAATATATTTGACTGATTAATTTCTCTACTCACTCTTTAAAATGTATAATGGGAAGCAGACAGAAAACCATAAAGAAAGATGCTCACATGTTGCAATGCAAACAAGAAAAAGAAGGAAAGATTCATTATTATGACTATCATATGCCTTTCCCCATTGGGTTGTGTTTCACCCCATGCAAGTTCACAGTCATGTGTGAGTACGATAGCCAACTTTTTCTTCTGCAAGGCTCCTGTGCATTTAACAAGCAGAAATGCAGCAAGTGATGAGTCTCCCAGTAATTCTAGGAACTGTTTCAAGTGCTGAATTTCTGCTTCATACACCATTATTAGAACGCAGAGGCTTTGCTGAGGAAAAAGTTGGCAATCACTTCGGTAAATATATATTCAAAATAGCATATGGACAAGAAAACTGATAACTGGAAGCCTGACAGAATTCCTACTCTACAGATTCAAGCTAGAGGGTATCACGATTACAGAAGAAAAATCATATTTGCAAGTTTAAAAGTTAAACCACCATTTTCTTATTGTGGATGATAACTTCATCTGCAGCCTGATGCTACGTAGTGCAAGTTCCATTAAGTTCAGTAGGTTTACTCATAAGGAAGTGTACACAGAATTGCAGTTTTTTTTATACTGTGCAGTAAGAGAAACTAAAGGTGCAATCCTATGATGTTTAGACAGAAAAAAGTCCTACAACTCCCAGCTTTTCTCCAGCTACAGGGTTGTTGTGAAGGTAAAGTAAAGAGGCGGCGGCACATGTACACTGCCTTGGTTGGGCTCCTTGGAGGAAAGCAGGGATATAAATGTAACAAACAAACAAAATAGCAAATGACACTCTTTGTCATATTTAACAGAGGAGTTTAAATGTTAAACCCATCTCTAAAAAAATAAATACAATGTATTACCTTAGTCTTTGGATTTCCAGAAATGTACACTGGTAGAGCAAATATACATGAGAGCACAATCAAAAGGTTAGCATATAAAGGGTATTATTGTTTCGTTAAAGTCACTTTTTTCTCCAAACCAGTATGTCTCCCTAGCACATGCTCCTTTCCTGTACTTGCCAGAGGACAAAGTAATACCTGATATAGAGGCAGTTTTCCAGTAACTACCCATCTCTCAAAGTATCAGTTGAAAATGGAAACAAACTGCAGCCCCAAAGGAAAAGTTAAAAATGAAAAAGCATTACAAGATTTAATTGATGGGAAGAGAAGGTTCCAAAGAGAGTTAGATTTGGTGACACAAGAAATATACCCAGGCAGAGTGCCCTGCTCTACAGATGGAGAAAAGGGGAATAATTCTTAAATAAGCATGTGCTTTAGGTAGAATGGGGCCTCTCCACTTCCCTCTTTCATACTGGGTTTCACACACAGAGGTTGCAAAGGTAGAGCGATTTCTAAGAGTAAAATGCTTGCAATGGCAAAAGCATTACTCCAATCTGACAACTATTACATGGATACTGGGATGTTTTATGATGTTTTATTGCTATTTTAATAATGTTTGCCAGTTTTTAATCAGTTTTATGTATTTTATCGTGTTTTATATTTACCGTTGTTCCCCGCCTCAATTCAAACGGAGAGGCGGGTAAGAAATAAATGTATTATTATTATGTCAGGGCTTTTCTTCCCACTCAACCAGTTCCAGATCTAGATGCTTGGGAATTGCTGGATTACACCTCTTTCCTTTCCTTCTGGGAAAGACCAGAATGTAAACAGACCGAAACCACAGAAGGAAGCCGAGGGCCACAAGTGAAGGTAACTGCCAAATCCGGAAGCAGGGTCATCACGACCGCTTCATCAACTCCTCCCGGGGGTATACGATTCAAGTTCCCATCGCAAGAGCCCAACATGTTATTTGGCAATGGGATTCTCCCCAACAAACCTCCCCAACCCTCAAGCTTCCTTCTAATGTCAGGAAACTCCCCCCCCCCTCCACCGCGTGCTACTGATTGCAATTCAAGACTTTCCATTAATCTACAACATCTTTGCTACAGAAACCCCCACCACCCTCATTTTCGGCTCCGGCAAGCTCAGCTGCGTTTGAACTCGAGTAACCCCGTGCAAAGCTCGCTGCCAACCCGAAGCCACCGCCGCCTTCGGAGCAGAGCGCAGCAAAAAAGGGAAGCGGAGACTACCCACCACAGATCTATGTTCCAGTCGGAGGGAGTGGGGAGGTTACAATACTAAAAGGGTTCCCAACTCCTTATGGGGGGGGGGGAGCATTCCAAGGACGCCGTGGGAGAGGGGGGGGGCAGAAGGTGGAATTTCACTGGGCCTTTAGGAGGATGCGGGGAGGGACCACCCATTTCAGCAGTTACGCCAGGAGTTTGGGTGGGAAAGGGGGGCGGCGTTGGCGTTGGAAGAAGGTCCCTGCTGGAAGGAGGCATTGAAGACCCTCCAGAACGGGAGCCGGAGGGAGGGAGGCAGTCATTCAGGTACCTCGGAAGCCAAAAGGGCGATGCGGGGGCGGTAGAGGCAAATCCTGGAAAGGACCCCGGGGTGGGGGAGAGAGAGCCCAAGGGGGGGGGGGCGTCCGGAAGGATCTCGAGCAGGAGGGGGGAGCGTTACATGCGGTTGCAAAAAAAAAAAAAAAAAGGGTTCGGGTGGCTTTGGAACGTTTCCCGATCACCTGGGCCGTGCGATCCGTCTCTACCCCAGCGGGGGGGTTCTGATTGTTTCGTCCGCTCCTCCTCCTTCTTCCTCCTCCTCGCGGCTCCTAGAGCAGCTGCCGCGGCTCCGTGCCTGGCCTGCACTGGCGTCGCGGCAACCGGTCGGCCTGCCCGGGCAGCATTGTGGTGGGGGTGGTGGCCCCGCTACGGCTCCAAGCGCCGGCCCCCAACAAGCTCGCGTTCCCCATTAACGGGCAGCCATGGCCCCGTCGCGTCGCTGCGCTTTGCGCCTCCAGCGAGCTCCACGAACAGCCAGCCGCCTCCGCCCCCTAGCCCTGTCGGCGAACGGCGCATGCGCCCGGCGCCAACGAGACAAAGTAGCTGGCTCAGCCGTGGCTCTGGAAACGCCGGCGGCGGGGGGGGGGGGGGCGAGAGCGAGAGGGCGCAACTGGCTCGCCCTCTCCTGGGGAGCTCGGTGCTTGCAAGTCCCTTTCCCGCACCGAACGCCCTGGAGGGTCATCCGTGCTCCCATACTGGAGCAGCTCCGCCGCAGCAGGCCTCCTCCTGAGAACTGTCTACAGCCATGCTCCGGCGAAACCCGTTCCTCACTGAGAATATAAAGCTGGGGGAAAGACGTATTTTCCCGTTGGCGAAACGCTCCTCCTTCCTTTTTTGGTGTGTGTGTGTGTATATATATATATATAATATATATATATATATATATATATATGTGTGTGTGTGTGTGTGTGTATATATATATATATATATATATATATATTCAACCCTCCCCTACTTCCTCGTGGTACTAACTACGCCGCTTGATTCTATCAAGGCTTACTCGGAAGTCAGGCCCTCTGTATTCCACGGTGCTTATTTACTACCAAGTAATTGGGAACCAGAGCTTATACGTGTCTACTCAGAAGCAAGCCCTGCTTATGTGCTCAAAGGGGGCGAACTCCTTTCAGTGCCCCTGAATTTCGAAGGACTTCGTTGTGAAGAAGTATGTATAATATACGTGTATCTAAAAGTTTAAACCAATACATTTATAAACTGGATGCGCTACTTGTGGTAATTTTTTTTGGGGGGGGGGGACTGCTCTATCATGCGCATCGCCTGCATATGCAGACGAATGTTTTGCACGATGCGTTTTTATTTCTTGCATTGTAGAAGCGGATCCTCAGTCACGTCTACCCACTATTTGGGCAACGAAGCCCTATCCTTTCCGGAAGACATTACAGAACACATGAGTACCTTATAAGTGTTGATCCACGTATATTTTCGAGACGTCCAGCCTCCATGTTGACTTTAAAATGCAGAATGTGTACAGCCATTCACACGAAAATATGTACATGTTTGCGTGGGAAACAGCTTATGAACTCCCATTGGTTTCAGTAAGGATGAAACACTAACCAAAATCTTTAAGGAGCAGGTCTGATTTGAATAGAGAGCAAATACATGTTTGAGTTCTTGGCGGCCCAGTCTTGACCTGTTTGTTTGGATCAATTCTGAGGATCCAAAGTCAAATGTGACTACTAAAGGCACAATTCTATGCATGTTTAGACATAAAAAAGCCCGACGACTCCATGCTGGTTGTGGAATGCTGGGAGTTGTAGGACTTGTCTGTATAAGAAAACATGTATAAGATTGTGCCCTTAGGTACAGAGAAACTGGCTGCTTTTCCTTTCTCAGTAGAACTTTTCTACTTTTTAGTCAGTAGTTTTGGCACATTCTGAGGATGTGGGTTTTATGTTATTTTACCTTTCTCTTTTAGTGCTTCAAATGCAAACCATATGCTGATTAGAAACATTGTTGCTGGGTTTAATTGATGTGAACTATTCCAAACCCTTGAAATGTGCTATATAAACGCTAAGTATTACTCTATTCTAATGCCCAAACTCACAGAATAGCAGATTTAATGCCAGCATTTTAGAATTATTACTGGACTCCACTTTAGAATAACAGTAACATCATCAACATTACCTTCTTGCTCCAGCTGGATTTCTTTTCTTTTCCATTTTGTTTTAAATGTATGGTTTTTAATATATCATTGCATTTTATAAATGTTGTCAGCTGTTTTGAGAGCTCCAGTCAAAGAGTGAGATATGTATCATCAAGATAAATAAATGTATACTAATTTGTGTCATTATTTGTCCCTTTTTTTGCACATTAAACATGGCAGTTCCTCTCCTCCCCCCCCCCCCCCATGAATCATAGAAAGATCATAGAAATTGAGCACTCAGAGTATATGGCTGAATTCAGACGATACAATAAGCAACTGGGGGAGGGGGAACAATCGTCAGTTGTATTGACTAATGTGTCGTCCGAATGCTGCCATAGTCAACTCAGCGCTGATCCTAATCCACACCACAGTTGATTATTTATTACCATGTTGTGTGAGGAATACCCCCTAGATGAACAACTGTAAAGTTGATTATTACCCCACCATTGACTATAATGTTGTCCGAATTCAGCCTATGAATGTCTGTGTACTCTATGTATACATGGTGCATACATAAGTGTTAACTGATCCTCTGTTGCGTATACAGTATTTCTGTACAGCGGGCAATGTGAATTACCCCAGTGATACCTGAGATCAGCTTTCCCTAGCCTGGTGCCCTTTGGATGTGTTAGACTAATAATTCACATCATCTGTGGCCAACTTGGTCAAGCTGCCTTAAATGTATCTTCGGCAGCCCATTCTTTGCTATAGCTACTGCAACACAAGCAGTGACTTCTGCAGTGATAGCTTTAATGGCATCTGGAGTAAGACAAGCAGGAACCAGTTGGAGATGGGCTGCTGTGCCCCTCTGGCTCTGAGGCATTATGTAGATTTTTGAATTCCTAGCCCAGTGAAGTCCTTTGGTTCCAGGAAATGCTGATGTCTTCCTTCAAGTCACATGTCCTTTGCAGAGAATTCTATACACTAATGCAATTTGATGTTGCTGGTAAATCAGTTCTTCCCCATCTCCATTTGCTATTGAGGTAGCTGCTGTGTAATATAGTTACCCAACTGATAAGGGTACCTATTTCCATTCCAACACCAACTAATACCACCACCCTACATTTTAAGTGTTTATTTCACTTTTAATCTTGTTAGTACTTTAAAAATGTTTGTTTACTGTGTGAATGATTACTTGGTTCCTTGAAAGAAAATAAAGTAGCAAATTCAAGCAAAGCTACTCCTTCCCCAAAGCAATAGCATGCTGTCTCAGAATCTTTTTCTTCTTTATAACACAATTTTTCTTTGAAGGATATATATATTTTTCACCCTCCAGCACTGCAATACATATTTTTTTGCTGTTTAAAGGAGTGGATAGACTCCCCCCCTCCCCAAATACTACACCCTGGTAGTGAAAACTCTCCCTCATCCTTTGGCTCCATGTGTTTGAACGGTGTCGTGCTATTGCTGCAGGGTTGGGACTAGTGCAAGGGTATCATCCTGTAAAGTCAAATGAAATCTACTTATAATGATGTGCCTGCATTACAAACTTTAGGACAGAACACAGTCTGAAGATGTGAGCAAAATTGCCTGTGGTTGCACAGTATGAAGCACAGTCCACTGCCAGCCAGGAGGTTCCAGCTATTCTGAGAATTGTGCCACTGCTTCCTTCCTGATGGCAAATTAACACATACCATTTTTAACAGCAAGCAAGTACACTAGAATGGAGGAATTTATATCTTTTGACCAGATACAAAAGAGGGTAGGGTTCCTGCAGCTTGAACTGTTGCCATGAAGAGGGAATTTCAGCAGGATCTGCATGCATACAAATGACACCTGCTGAAATTCCCTTTTCTATGCAACTGTTAAGGATATAGGAGCCCTGTCCTCCTTTTCATATGGTCACCCTAATTACAGTCACCCTCACCTGCACACTCCTTTTACTATTAAATAGGACCTCTCACACCCAGCTTGTAATTGATTGAGGTGGATCCAAGTCTCTGATCCTGTGTAGTTTGAGCCCAAGTTTCTGAATACTTGGGATAGTTGTCTTGATTATTTGTTTATTGAAAAGAACAATTAGCTTTCACCTTTGCAATTATAACCAAATGGGTAAGGGGCTAGTATTGATTCATAATCCATATCAGTAGTTTGGTCCTCTTGCTGAGATGTAGCAGCATTGCACTCCTTTTTTGTTTTTGTCACAATGCAGTAGTGACACATATTTCTAGAAAATACACCCCAACAAAGACATTTTCAGTTTATATCTATTCTTATTTTTGGAAGTTTATTTATTCACACCATACTTCCAAGTTCATGATGCTTTAAAATAGGAATGGCTGATTTATCCAGACAATTGGCCTTGGGCTGCAAATATATTTTGCAAGACTTCAATGTTTAATCAATTAATTGGTTAGGTTAATTCATCAAGAAGCTTTCAGTCAACTAAAAAAGTGCCATTGGTTCTGGTTACATCATCAGATTTTTTAAAAAACAGATGTATATCATATTTAGCCCCTGTGTTTCTTAAGAACCTTAGCAGCTGGTGCAACTGTAGAAGACGTATTCTCCTGACTCAATAGAATAAACAGACAAAGTCTCAGGATGCTGAAATATATGGTTTTATTCCAAGAAGTAGCCTTATACAATGGGTCTTCTTCAAGGGCTACATTAAAGAAAGGGAGAAAAGCACATGAATATACATTTAAGAATACAGTTAAAACATTCATTTTTAGAACATAGCAATAATGCTAATTATTACACTATAACTCATTCTTGGAGAAAAAACACACACGTATATTTTCAACATTCTGAGACTTCCCTTTATTCAACCTGATCATCTTAGATGTTCTCCAGTTTTGTTTTAACGTGATTCTCTTGCCTCACACAGCAAGGAGTCGTGCTTCTCAGGTAGTGCCTACTACTGCAGCCTTTCCCAGCCTAGTGTCTTCCAGATGTGATGTACTACAACTTCCATCATTCCACTCATTTCTGGACTTCCCCTAGGAAGCACCAAATTTGCCTTGCGTAAACTGGGTCCCATTTGTGTAACGTAGTTGGGACTTCCTGCATGTGCAACAGAATCAGCTGGGGGGGGGGGGGAGAATTAGCCAGGGAGTAAACCCTCTCCATTGGATTCTGCCATGAGTTCCCTCTCAGAGAAATGGGGGGGGGGGGGGAATATACGTTTTTAAAAATGAAATAAATAAAATATACTTGTACAATTAACTGGCTGGGAATTTTAATTGGGTGACAGTCCTAGCATTTTCCTGTGCAAAACTGGGCTTTTGTGAGTGTTTAGGCTCCATAATTAAAGATTGATTAAAAAAAATTAGACCCTGCTTTTCGGCCTTCAAAATGGCCCACTAGGTGGCTGATGCCATCCCAAGAACCTTCACGTTGATGCCGTCCAGTACAAAGACATTCACAGTTCTGGAATACATTGTTCTATGTTTGGAGAGTTGGTCTAGATATCCTCGCAAGGTCCTTTCCACCTCAGGTTCTTGACTCTTAGTGAATGGCTTTTCTATCAGTGTATTTTGCCTGGGGCATACCTCAAGTGAGAGCCTTGGACTGGCTAATAATCCTGGCAAAGTGCCCACTACCTTTCTTTTACAGGCATCAGCTTTAAGAAAGGCTAAGGAAAGGGCCAGAGACATTTTTACAAAGACTCTTCTTTCACCTGCCTCTCTCTTCCCTGGGGATGAGGACCTGGCAGTTTTTGAGAAAAGATTCATCAGACAGAGAGGCTGAATTTTAGAATCTGAAAAATAAAAACATTGGCTGGGGGTGGGTGAGTCTCTAGACATCTGATGGAGAAACAGTGAACTTTGAGACATCTGTAAAGTTAATTAGGGGAGAGGCAGTGGCTCAGGGTAGAGCACCTGTTTTGCATGCAGAAGATCCCAAGTTCAACCCTGGCTTCTTCAGGTAGGGTGAGGAAATATCCCTGCCTGAAACCCTGGAGAGCTGCAGCAGTCTGTGTCGATAATATTGAGTTAGATTGATCAATGGTCTGATTCAATATAAAGCAGCTTCCTATATTCCCAATGCTGAGAGCCTTCATCTTATGCTCAACTCGTACATTTGTGAATAAATGCAAATTTTACAAATGCTGCAAGCTTCTTCTGATCTCTTTCCAAAAGAACTGAATCCTGGGTGAACGCTGAATCTCTGAAACCTCACTGCTCAGGAGTGGGGCACATGTACGTAACAATATGCATCCTGGCATGACCAGAGTATTATATACAAGAGCAGCAATGTTCAAGTGTAAAAATCTCAGTCTCCACCACATTTATTTCCCTTACATTCTTACCACACCTTTGATTAAAATATGGTAGGGTCGTAAGGAAGGGGTGGGGGCAGAGAAAATTATTTAGGGGACCATCTAGCCCACAGGCCAGGAGTTGGCCTTCCCTAGTTTAGAGTATGGAATCCAATTTGTGTAGCTGTGTTAGCATAACCTCTTTTAGACAGACATAGGTCCCCTCTACAAGAGTTCGCCTTGATTCCCGATTCTCCTATTATGCACATCTCCTGACAATCGCGTTTACACCTAATACCTACACACGAGAGTCGTTGAAGCGCAGGATGGGCTCTATGCAAGGCAATTTAAAAGTTGTTTACATGCGGAGAATCACATGCAAATGTTGCTGAAAGTAATGCGCTTTGTCCCAGAGGAACTCCTCCCTTTATTCTCCCTGCTCACCAGAATCTTCTGCCTTTGGTTACCTGCCGGTAATGACCTGGTTAATTTGTTTGGCTACCTCTCTCCCCTCCCTGATCGCCAGGTAAAGTTGTCCCCCCTCCCAGAACTGCTCAGGAGTAAATGGGAATGTGCCTCATAAGTTTCCCCCTCCAGCACCCTTTGAAAACTTATTTTTAGTCAGGGCTGTCTCTCTCCCCCACCACCTTCGCCCGATTGCCATTTCAAGTGAACTGCTCAGGAGTAAATGGGAATGCGCCTCTCACACACGCATGCCAAAACAGACAGGGGATGCTGCTGCTTTGTTCCTTCCCCCTCCTCTTCCCAACGAGCTCAACCGTTGTAAAACATACACACGCATACACACACAGAGCTCATGTCAGGAACCTAGCAAGAAGCGAGGGGACGATATGTCTAAGCTGATCGCTAATTATGTGCACATCCTTCCTACTCCCTTTGCTTCTCGTGAAACCACCTCCATCTGGCCCCGTGTCTCCATGTAAAAAATATTCCATCAGGGTACTTAAAAGAAACTTTATTTTCGGTTCACGTTGGATCTCCTCTTCCTGGAGCTTCCATCCAGAGAGACGGAGACCAAGGAGGAAGTTGCCAGGAGGAGACAAGAAATAAAACTAAACGAAAAAGTGGGAGGTCTATGCATAACATCATGACCACAGTCCGCCCACTCTGATCGTTAATGCGCTTGAACAGCAATTGTTTACACGGACATAAGGTGCTCTTACTCCCACGGTAAATAAAACTCGCTATTTAACGCGAATTTGAAAATGTGCATAATAGGAGATAAAAAGTGCCTGTACTCCTCTTTTGCGCTCCACTCTTGTAGAAGGGAAACTGGTAATGCACCTTGAAAGAGCTTTACATTGCTCTTGTAATGGCAGCCATAAACTGTTCTGGCCAACCACAATACTAGACATTTGGCCATGGGGGGTATCCATGCACCTCCCCACTTCCCATATCCTCTGCAAGTTTGATGTCATATTTATATGGTTTTCCAAGCTGTTATAAAAAATAATCTTTCAATTTCTGGCAGGTAGGCAAATTAATATCCCCTAATCTCCAACATGTTGGATAGGATTTCTTTCTGGAAAATGTTTTAGTTCAGAGGTGCATAAATCCTCCAATAGAGAACCAAGGCGGACAGATTTGCAGCCTTGTATGGTTTCAGAGGAATCATTTATTTGTGAAGCATTTCAAAGGCCTCATGTAAGTCTCATAAGTTGTTGCTACAGGGTCTGCCATTATAATTTACCCCATTATTAACACAGCTTTATAAATTGCATTTCTCATCTTTCAGCAATCAACCAAAAAAGACTAACTCAGTTTTAGAAACAAAAGCTCTGTTGAGGTCTGGAGAATAAAAGCTTGCAGTACATAGAGGAATCTCATTAAAACTTTCAAAAGGTTTTTTTTTTCAGAACAGAGAGATAATGTGGAGGCCTGATGACAGTGGCTGGACAAAGCCATCACTTCAAATTAGCGAGAAATGAAATTCCTTGGATTTTGAGAGCAGCAGGCAAAACGTTCTGGGAGGAAGCAGAACAGATCCAAAAAGTGGCAGGGAAGAAAGTTCTCCATTTAGTTATTACAAGATGAAATATTTACAAGCTATATAGAGAGAGAGGGCAGTATGCAAGGCTATTGCTCTGCTTATGCAATTGATGTAACACTAGCGTAAGTGACATCTAGTGCAATGGCAATAGAATGTGTTGGTGCAATGGTGGTTTTTTTTGTCACGCCAGCATATGCTATTGCCATTGCACCACAGGTCACTTGCGCTAGTGCTACATCAATGTTATAAGCGGAGCAGCAGCCTTGGATACTGCCCAGAGTGCTTCATGGTATCAGCTGGGCACATAAAACTTAAAGGCTGGGATCCGAATGACTAATTTAGACTATTACAAGGGGCTTGGGCTTACTCCATGGAGAGAAAGTTTTAACAGTAGACACTCTATAATGTCAGTCACTATAGTCACACTCCGAGTGAGAATCCACAGTCACACACCCAAGGAGTGAAGTGCTCTTCTATTATAATACTCAAAGGAACTAATTGCATTTGTATGCAATTGGTTCCTGGTGAAATTCCCTCTTCATCACAACTGTTAAAGTTGCAGGAGCCCTGCCTTCTTTTGTATATGGTCACTCTAGTATAGTGCCTGCACCTTTAACAGTTGTGATGAAGAGGGAATATCACCAGGAACTAATTGCATACAAATGACACTGGCTGAAATTCCCTTTTCTCTACAACTGTTAAAGTTACATGAGCCCTGACCTGGATTTTATCTGGTCAGCTTAGTTTCAATCAGACGGAGTAGGCCCAAATATATCCAACTCTGACAGCTGTGTAAATTTGCTTTAAAGCTTTTCTGTAACAGACTACGAGCTAGTCCAACACATGTAAAGACGGCTCCATTCTCTTGTAAATAAAAAGACTACCAAAACAGAGGCTATCCAAGCTAATTAACGCTAAAATCCTATACACATCTATTGAGAACTAAGTCCCATTGAGTTATTCTCTGGTAAATGGGCATAGGATTGCAGCCTAAAAGTACTTTTTCAGACCGAGGAAATGGAAAACAGGCCTTGGGGGTAATAAATTCCTATTCTAAGCTTTATCTGAGGGTGTGACTTATTACATGCAGATGGCTGGAATGGCTCCAGCATTCCTTGTGATTGCCTCACTGGAAGGCAACTGTATAGCATAAGTGTGAATTTTTTAAGGGGGAAATATTGAGACAAACTCATATGATGTCTGTTTCTTTCTTGTTTGTCTGCTTGCTTGCTTTGCTTTTAATTTTTGCATTTTTTTCCAGAGAGAGAATCATACAGACAGATAAATACAGCAATAGCTTTTCTTTTATAGTGTTATAATTTAGATCCAAAGTAAGAACATACAAATTGCCTTGCTAAATGAGATGAACCTTGGTTCATTTTTTTAGTTCAGCATTCTATTTACATCAGCCAAATTGCTTTGGAAGGTAATGACAAAATGGTATTTTCTGTTTTGTTGTTTAGATGTATATTTGAATGTTTGGTTCCAGGCTTGATTTACTTTAACAAATCCTTTCTCCTACAGGCAATGGTAAGTTGCTGGAAGGGGGGAATTAGAATTTTAGCTTTTTGAATGGTGTTTCCTGATTGGCTGTTCCATTTTCAGTCGGGAGAGAGGGGAAATAACTGTTCTTGGGCAGGATCTACACTACTGCTTTATAATGGTTTTTACAACTGTTTAGGCCCAGGACACTTTCATATACCGTTTTCAAAATGTTATACCCTGCTTGGTGTAGATCTGGCCTAAAGATTCCTTTGGGGAGTTAGATAGTGGCTTTCAGAAGGGTGGTGGCATCACAAAGTTGTTGTTGTTATTATTATGATTATTTATTACATTTCTATACCACCCCATAGCCGAAGCTTTCTGGGCAGTTTATAAAAAATGCAGTTTTGTTGCTGAAATGAACAGGGAACATTTTAGGGTTGTGACCCACATATTTAGCTATTCTGCCCTTTTCTTTCATTTTCCCAACCTTACGATGTTTCTTAACATGGGGCAACCAGACTCTGCACAGAAGAGTCAGACTGTTGTTTAGAGGCCTTGCTACCATGCTGTAGGGAGATTGTACAGATTGTACAAAGGCCCTGTATACTCCTCTCATGAAGATAGCAGAACTCTCTAGGTGCAAAAATGCATCATGGATTTTACTTCACAGTATCACAGGAATTATCATTCCCTGATACTGTAGATTGTCTTACAAATCTTCATACTACACGTTTTAAGTAAAACTTGGTATTAAAAAGCACTTCACTCTTTCCAAAACAGAAAATAACGACAGGAGGGTTTTTTCCCCAATGTGCTGCAAAATTTCCATTTTTTAATTGGAAAAATTGAAAAACAACCTTATGAAGAAAAAAAAATCATTTTCCAGATTTTTTCTTGGTCCGTCACATATCCAGTAGGGGACAGGAATAACAGTTTAAACACTGATCTAAAACATTAACCATCATAGCTGGAAGAACATTTTATTCCTGTTGTTATACTATTTTGAGAGTGAATTTGAGATACTTCAGAGGTATCCAATGTACCAAGACAAACACCTAGTTTACTTATATCCACCATCAACAAAAGTTCATGTATAATTTGGAACTTGATCCAATTCACTGTGAAAGAGTATTGGAATGCGATAAAAATACATTATTAGCAATCCATTGGGCTGCAACAAGGGCTGTAACTTGCTCAATAGGGGTATTATGGAACACTCTGCCAAGGGAGGCCAGCCCATCTGGACACTTTTTTCAGGGAAGCAATTTTTTAAATCGTTCCCTCTTCAGGAGGGCTTTCTGGAGTAGGAAAGTATACTTTGCAATTTAGTAATGTTAGTGTAACTGTGTGCCATTTTAAAACATGTTAGGGTAGCTATAGTTCCAGTGGTAAAGCTAGGGTGACCTGATACACTTTTGATTGCTTCACCAAGTGCCCCACCCCTTCCGGAATGCCAGGTTAAGGAGAAGGAGTCTCTGAAGGGCTCCAGAGTTTATCAAAGCAGGTTACAAATCTTCATGTTCATCATTATCATCTGGGGGTAGTGATAATACACCAGAGTTGGGCAACTTGTGGCCATCCAGATGTTTTGGGCAATAACTCCCATGATCCCTCCCCGTTGGCTATGCTGGCAAGGACTGATGGGAGTTGTAGGCCAAGGTGTCTAGGCCACAAATTGCCCATGTCTGTCACATAGTCAACAAGAGGTGAGGAGAAGAGCTCCAGCCCAGCTTTCTCTGGCATGTTACTTTTCTAATTGCATTTCCAGCTATTCTCATGCCACCCTCTCAACAAAGAAGTTGCACTCATACTCTCTTCTCCCCTGCCTAGCTACGTTCTCTCACCTGTTCAGTCGCTCCAACCTCCTCCTCCTCCTCCTCTGGTTGCCCAATCCCTTCAGCGTCGTTGCCTAGGTAACAGCTGCCACCGGACGTCAGGAGGGAACCACACTGAGCATCATCCCGTCAATGTGGTCAGGAATGGAAGGACGGGGTCAAAAGTCATCTGTCCCATACTCTTCTGTGGGCGTGGCTGCATTTTGTTTCCGTTGCCTCAGGCTTCCACCTTGCGGTCCATAGACTTCTAATACATATAGAACAGGGCATAAGCCTATGTATGAAAACATCCGACAACTCCCAGCATTCTCCATAAGAGATGTAAGGCTTTTTTTTCTGTCTGGTCATGTATAGGATTGCGCCCTCAATGGCTCTACACGCAAGTGAACGCCGGATTTGGACTGGAGAGGGGTAGAAAGGGGTAATTTAAATAGATTGAGTTTTGTTGCAACCTAAGGGGTTCTTTGTATGGAGGCATCTTTAATTAATGAGGGCATAATAATACTGGACTACATTGTAGGGTTGTTGTAAACCACACTCAGCGTAACCCCCAACCAGCAATATTAACAGCGCAATCCTGTGCACATCTACTCGGAAATAAGTCCCACTGAATTCAATGGGACTTACTTCCAGGGGTATATAGGATTGCAGTACTATGGTACGCCCGCCTTTCAGACCGACTCCCCAAGTTGCAATATTCACAATCGACTACACTGCAAGGTTGTTGCAAACCACTCTTAGTCTGATGTCCCAACCTAGCCTACATTGCAGCGCTTTAAGCGACTCACTCTCAGTTTTCCCAACTTACAATATGGGGATAGAGCACTGTAATGCCATTGGAATTTGCAAAAGCAACACTATTTTTTTTTTAAAGTTTAGATTAAAAAAATCACACTAATAAACGTTTTACATGAAATAAGACGTGCATTACAAAAAGCAGGAGCATCTTTTTTTGCTGCCGCCTTATCTTTCGGAGTTGATGGCTGCTGCCTAGTAGTCACAAGTACGATACAGTTTTGGTTTCTCCGTTGACGTCTATGGGCAGTTCTCACTTATGTCCCCAGGGTGGACATTTAAAAACGATTTCTGCAACGTGAACTCGGAAATTGCGCATGCAGATAATGAGATGCCGCACTCTCTTTTGCTCTATCTCTGTGTTTTGGTCGCTGCATCCAGGTCTTTTAACTGAGTACTTCCGGTTCGCGCTGGGCCTTTGCTGCCGACTTCTGGTTCCCGGGACGATCGCTTGGGGTGAGACAGGGCTGCTCCTCTTTTTCTTTTGGCTCAGCTGATGCCTGATGGAGCTGCTGATATTGCAGTCCCTGGAGAGTGGGGATCTTCCCCTTTTCCACCCCGATTCACGAAAGGCCATTAACACGGAGTGCGCTATAACCTCCCCACCACAAGCACTACCATGTGTCTGCTGGTGGAAACCGTGGGTCCAGATCCTGAGAGGGCTCCTATAGTTTCAAGATTGAAGTGCTATGTATACTTACTCATGAGTTTAAGTCCTCTTGAATCCAGTGGGTTTCCTTTTAAGTAAGCATGCATTGGATTGGGCTGTAACGGTTCAGACTGCAAACATCTATGCAGAGGGCTGTTTTTTATTTATTTGCTTACAAATTATACAGCACCTAGCATTTATACACGCTAGATAGAAGCGATGATGGGGAGCTTCATAAAAAGAAAATTCTGCTTTTTTCTTCCATCATTCCACTTGTACGAGGGGAAACACATCAGTAGCTTAACAAATATCTACCTAGCTCTCCGGAGTTTTAGACACAAGGCCTTCCTAGCCATACCTGGAGATGCCAAGGATTGAATCTGGGAATTACTGCATACAAAACATACACACTACCACTGACATATGGCCCCTTCTAAAAGGGAAAAGCTACACTAGATGGAGTTCTCCTGTCTGCACCTCTTAAATGTACAGGAGTCCTTGCATGATCAGGCCTTTGCCGATCCCCATGTTTTAAAACAAGATTGTTCTGAAATAAAGGACAGTCTCTTAATACTGAGATTCTAAAATCTCTCCTTGCTTTGGAAGGCAGTCTCTTACTTGAGAGTGTCATATGCTTGTAGAACGTCAAGGGTATTGGCTATTTCAAAAAACCTTACTTTGGGCTGTTAAATTGGGTACTTGGTGCATAACATCCTGAAGCTAAGGGTACCCAAAATATCTTAAATTCTATGCATGTTTAGACAGAAAAAAATCCTACAATTCCCAGCATTCCCCAGCCAGCAGTGCAGCCCTAATCAAGTGGTAGTTATGTGGAGAGTTGAGAATATCTTCCACAGTAGCACTGTACTGGAAGTGTGAGACTAGATACCTTCCTCCTTCTAATTGGGGCTCTTGCATTCTATCCAGTCTGTATTGGCCTGAATAAAACTCTATTAGCTGTTCAGACAATCAAGGATTGAGGCACTTTGCTTGACTGAGGTACTTTACTTGGTGTGGCCTATGTTGATTTGATGTGCATATAAGTCTCCACCACTCCTCTTTATTACAGCTCAGCTTATCATGTGCTATGTTAAGCTTCTTAACAGACTTAATTGGACCCTTCAAATGAAGTTTAAAATGATTGGCTGCTTTTCTTATATTTTGTGTCCTGCAGCAGGAATATATGAAACAATTGTAATGTTGACAGATGGTTTTATTATTCTTGCTCAAAGTTAAAATAATTCCTCTTCAGGATAGTCATGGTTATATGCCATTTTGTATACGGAAAGTTACTCTGCCAACTAGTTAAGGCAACACACTGCTTTTGAAGCTTGCTATGATCATTTTATGAGGCTGTGTTACTTTTGCCAGGCATGGGTCACATAGTGGTTGATCTGCACATGAGCAAATGACCCATTGAAATTGTAGTTAATTACTAAGGATGCAATCCCATGCACGTTTAAACAGAAATAAGTCCTACAACTCCCAGCATTCCCCAGCCAGTATGGCTGGCTGCGGGATGCTGGGATTTGTAGGATTTTTTCTGTCTAAACATACATGGGATTGTTCCTTAAATGAACTATGTTACTGCTCTCTAGCTACTTCTCTTTTCCTTTGTACTCTAAAGTCCTCTATGGCCATATTCACCTATCCAGGAATAAGTCCTATTAAACTCAATGGAGTTTACTTCTGAGAAGACCTGTATAGAATTGCATTGTGAAATAGCTTCGAAATGTGTACAGACGATCACAGATATGGTTTAATGGGTTCTTCACAGTTCAATTTATTCTTGTTTACAGAGAAGTAAGGCCCACTGAGTTCATGCAACTTATTCTCAGGATTGAAGTACTATTTAGACTGCTTTTCCAACCAGATCTGGAAATAAGTTAGAATTCTCGAATTGTCTGACAATTGTTCCTTGCTTCCCATAGGTTCATTTCGAACATATGTTCCAAATATGGCTGTCTCTCTTATTATAAAATGGGGTGGGCAGGAATTTTTGATAACCACTTTGTCAGAAGAGGACACAGTTTTGGATCTCAAGCAGTCTCTCAAAGGACTTACTGGAGTGCTACCAGAGCGCCAGAAGCTTCTTGGACTTAAAGTGAAAGGTAATCTTTATTTTCTCCATGTCTTCCATTGCTAGGTGAGGTTGCTGAGACAGAGGTGGATGTTAGGTTGGTTAAGAGATAGATGCAAAGCAAACTCATGCCCTTTGGTACTAAATGAATCTGAAACAAGTCCACCTCCAGGTTTTACCTGAGCCCTAGGGGTGTGTGGGCAAGCTTCAAATTTATGTGATTTCCCCCCTCCTTTTCTTTCTTTCTAGAATGTTCCATTGCTTTTTAACACTCATTTACAAAGCAAGACACTAGTCTCTGTAAAGTGATTATATGTGTTAGGGTGACCAGATCCAGGTCAGGGCTCATGTAACTTTAACAGTTGTAGAGGAAAGAGAATTTCAGCCAGTGTCATTTGTATGCAATTAGTTCCTGGTGAAATTCCCTCTTCATCACAACAGTTAAAGGTGCAGGGGCCCTGCCTTCTTTTGTATATGGTCACTCTAGTATAGTGCCTGCACCTTTAACTGTTGTGATGAAGAGGGAATTTCACCAGGTACTATTTGCACACAAATGACTCTGGCTGAAATTCCCTTTTCTCTACAACTGTTAAAGTTACATGAGCCCTGACCTGGATTTTATCTGGTCAGCCTAATATGTGTACATTGTTTAATAACATTGCTTGGTCCTCTAGTCCAGCAATTATTGCAAGAATTCCAGCAAACAACAGGTACTACGTTGACTCACAAGAAATTAGTTAGCTGACCCCTGCTTTATGTTACTTGGGAGTTCCACAAGGTTAGGGGAACTTTGTAGCCCAACCCTGAACATGTTCATGCAGAAGTAAACCCCATTGTATTCAATGAAGCTTACTTCCTGCAAAGCAAGTTTAGCATTATATTAAAAAAAACAAAACCTACTAAGGCATACTCATCACTCACCCTGGCTTACATCAGTTAAAATTACAAATTCAGCATAAACCACCAACAACAAAATACAGTAAAGGCACATAGAACAAATAAAAAATACAAATAAAAACCTTATGCTAGAACAATAATGTTCAGCCGAAGACGGTTAAAGGAGGGGGCCTCCTGGGGCAAGATGTTGTGCAGTTGAGCTGAGGCGAGAAATTCCTATTTCTAGGATTGCAACCTTAGACATCTTTTTTTGTGAGGAATTTTGCTACATGGCACACTATTTCTAAAATGAAGAGTGATTAAAAGCAAACAGAGACTGTGTTTGAACAGAAAGACAAGTCAGGATTCTGGGGCATTCTGGCTTACTATGAAAAGAGGCACACAGCCTGTTTGCTCCTACTTGATCTTGACCCACTAGTGTGAGTGACTAAACAAACAAACCAAATCCCCCAAAAATCAGGATCTGTAAGCCAAGAGCAAATCCTGGTTTATGGCTCTGTCTTGTAAAGAGCACAACAAGTCAGGTTCCCAGGTTCAGTTGACATGCTAAACAAACCATTTCTGTTTTGCTTAGCTGTTTGTGCTAGCAGGTGGAGCCAAGAGCTTGGCGGAGAATGGGTTATGTGTCCTAGTTTACTATTCCTTGTGAATGTGGTCAGAGCATAAGGTGGTATGGGGCACAGTTATTCAAAGAAGAAAAATTTAAAAAGTCCACTGGGCTAGTGGAAGTCCCTTGTGTAAGCCTTCACAACTCTTTTGATGATGGCCGCTAGAGTTACTCGTCATTCTAATCTGGAGGAAAGAAAGAAATCTTTCCTGGAAATCCGATAGCTTCACTGAAACTAAATAAAAAATAAAAAACCAAGCTGTGTCACAGAGAGAGAGAATTAACAGGGATTCTTTCCTTGAAATATTTAAAGGGCCATGCCCTCACACAGTGGTGTACAAAAGAGAGAAGATACATAGGGTTGGATCCAACAGCCGGACAAGCAGACGACTGTTCATGCAACGGGATCTCTCCATCCTTTCCTCCCCTCTGCACATCTGCTCCAGAGGGTCCCCAACTCTCCAGAGCAGATTTGGAGGGCTTGTGAGGGACTGCAGTGGGGGAACAGAAATCATTCCGCCAGTGTTTTTCCTGATGGAATGGCATCATGGGATACAACCTTTTGATACATCAAAGTAGTAGTTGACATTACTTTGGTATTGTAGGCCTTAATGTGTCAGTGTTGAAAAAAAAGACTGTGCAGGGCATGTGAAAGGGGAGGGGGAACTGCAGAGGAAATGGCTCATTTTCACTGAGGAAGTTATGTGTTTATATTGCAGGCAAGCCAGCAGAGAATGATGTTAAGCTTGGATCACTAAAATTGAAACCAAATACTAAAATCATGATGATGGGAACTCGTGAAGAAAGCTTGGTAAAATATATACTTTTCTTCTATTAAACACATAGATAACAATTTCCAATGGTTGTAGAAAAGCCCGATTATAATAAGGCTATCAAAATACAATTGCACATAAGGGTGCAATCCCATACATGTTTAGACAGAAAGAAGGCCTGCAATGTCCAACATTCACCAGGATGCTGGGAATTGTAGGAGATTTTTTTTTCTATCAAAAAATGCACATGTTTGCGCCCAAAATGCCTCAAGAGCCTGCTTTCATATGTGTAAGAGCTCCATCACACCAGCGATTTAGTGCACTCTCACCATGCCTGGTGTGCAGATTTGCAGCACGGTACTCACATGATGCCTGCCTGTCCTGCTGACACCCCCCGCCTTTTCCCCAGCCTTTCCTAGAATGCTAAAAATCTGGATTATTTTCCCTAAATGCATTTAATCTGCCCTAAACCTCCATGTTGTTTTAAAGGAACTGGGAGCTTGAATGGATTGCATCAGGTCTTGGCAGGGAAAAGCAATATCTCCTAGCAGCATGCTCCAAGCTTCAATATAAAACCCAAACCTTGCATCCTAGGCTTGAAAGCGTTTTTTTTAAATCCTACTATGCCTGAATCTCTGCAGAGACAGGATTGTACTCCCTCGATGCCCCCAAAGAGCCAGACTAGATGTTCGTTCCATCTTTGCCCAGGAGAAAGGCGGTCTGGTTGAAGTGCTCATCTGACAGGACCTGACTGGAGGGAGAAAGAGAAGGGGTGGGGTGGAGTGGAGTGGAGTAGAAGAGCAAAGGAGCGAAACAACAGCTATTCAGGTGAAAGGGATCATAAGCTTGATGAGTGTCTGCATCAGAGGTAAAAAAAACCGTGGAGACAAACCGGGGGGAAAATTAGGTGTGATGGAGGCCTGTAGGAGAATTTGCAGTGCCATGCATTTACACATTATGTTTTCATTGACAAAATACAAGAAGCTAGCTTTCTGTATGTGGTGTGTATATAAGGTGTCCTGTTTGCTTTCCGTTCTATATGTTTCAGTTATTGGCCTGCTGTATCTGATAGGCTGTTTTCAGCCTTTAAAGTATTTACATACTGCCATATTCTAAGTGTCTTATAATAACAAAACAGGCTTTTGGTTGACAATATTAATTTCAGTATTGTTTTCTGTTTTTAGGTTATTATATTATTTTGTTATTATATTGCAATTTGTAAATATTTCAATAAATAAGAGTGCCTTCCACTTTAAACACAGCCCCCAATCATCCAAGTGGGTATCCAAGTGGCAGATGCAGTTCAATGTAAGCAACTGTAAAGTGATATATGTTGGGACAAACAAACCCAACTTCAAATATAACTTGATGGGACCTGACTGGCGGTGACCGACCAAGAAAGAGATCTTGGGGTTGTGGTGGACAGCTTGATGAAAATATCAGTTCAGTGTGCAGCCACTGTAAAGAAGGCAAACTCCATGTTAGGCATTATAAGAAAAGCAATTGAGAATAAAACTGCCAGTATCATACTGCCATTATACAAATCTGTGGTGGGACCACACATAGAATACTGCGTACAGTTCTGGTCACCACACCTAAAAAATACGATATTGTAGAATTGGAAAAAGTACAGAAAAAGGCAACTAAAATGATCAAGGGATTGGAGCATCTTCCCTATGAAGAAAGATTACAACAGCTGGAATTGTTGAGCTTGGAAAAAAGGAGGCTGAGGAGAGACATGATAGAGGTGTACACAATTATGCATTTCTCTCCCTCTCCCATAATACTAGAACCCGGGGGCATCCCATGAAGCTGATTGGTGGGAGATTCAGGACAGATAAAAGGAAGTCCTTCACACTGTGCATAGTTAAACTGTGGAATTCACTATCAGAAGTTGTGATGGCCACCAATTTGGATGGCTTTAAAAGGGGGGTGGAGAAATTCCTGGAGGAGAAGAAGGCTATCGATGGCTACTAGTCCTAATGGCAAAGTACAACCTTCAGTATCAGAGGCAGTAAGCCTATATACAACAGTTGTTGGGGAACATGGGTGGGAGGGTGCTGTTGCACCATGTCCTGCTTGTGGTTTCCTGGTTGACAGCTGGCTGGCCACTGTGTGAACAGAATGCTGTACTAGATGTACCCTTGGTCTGATCCAGCAGGGCTTCTGTTCTTAATCATGAAAGCCCTTCTCCATCTCCTCCCTAATTCATATCACATTTTCTTAAGACTATGATGCCATATTTACAATGCACACACTATTTAAAATATTGCAGAAGTGCAAAAGCTTATCTTTTCTCATACTACTCCAGTCATCGAATCCCCCTCTCCCTAACCTAAAAATTGCTTCCTTTGTTGTTATTATTAACAGTTTATTAGATCCCCCCCCATTTTTCAATGAAATATGAGTGACTCCCACTTTACTTCCCCCATCCTTTCCTCTTTGTTCCCTTCCATCCCGTTCAGGTTCCCTCCTCCTCTATTTATATCATCCTCTTCTTAAAGAGTATAGGTGTCATGTTAATAAAAAACAATTAAATGCAAACATTGGATAAATAAATAGTTACATAGAAATACATAAAATGAAATACTCATGTCCCAATTCCTTTACCCTAACCTTCTCTGGCCTGGTGCCTTCCAGACATTTTTTTGATGACCAGCATTTCTGGCCATTTGAATCTCAAATATTTGCAGGGCACCATGCTAGGGAAGGCTGCTTTAGCCCATGGAGTATACAGAGACTATGAAGTTTCTTTTCCTCCGCCCTCTCCCAAATAACAGCACTCCTCCAAAACAGCAAAAATGTATTCAAAACTCTCCATCTTTCCCTCTACCTTTGCCTTTATCTTTTTGGTTTCTTTGTGTAAGTGATTTTGCTCTTCTTGAATTTTATGTCAGGTATCAACATGATCACTTATCCACTTTTTGGTTCAATTTATATTCTTCTTCTTAAACAAACCCAAACCTCTACATTGTGCAGTGTGATGAAGAACAGTAAATCAGGATTCGGGTGAATCCTGGGTTACTATGAATGAGCAGTGTGCTGGTCTGTGCATCCCATTTGCTCTCTTTGATTCTTCCCTCTAACATAAGCTGCTAAAGAAATTCGAAATAGTTTCTATAGTGTGCCATATGAACCTAGGATTCTGGCTGATTGCACCCTTTATAAGCTAGGATTATATACAGGATCATGCAAAACTCCGTGGCCAGATTGATAATGGGAACAAGAAGGTCCGAACATATGGGACCAACTCTGGCCCTCTTGTACTGTTTGCCTGTATGTTTCTGAGCCTGATTCATGGTGCTGGTTTTAATCTATAAAGCCTTTGCACGGCCTGGGACTGTGGTACCTGATGTCACGCTTCTTCTGACATGAACCTCAACGTATACTGTGTTCAGCATCTGAGGCCCTCCTCAGTGCCACCTCCAAGGGAGGCTTGGAAGATGACAACAAGGGAGAGGGTCTTCTTGGTGGTGGCCATTAAATTTTTTGTACAACAAATACCTGAGGAAAAGAATATTTGTTTCCATGCTAACTTAATTTCTTCTTATGTTTATTATAGGAAGACATCCTTGGACCACCCCCTGATAATGAAGATGTAGTCAATGATTTTGATATTGAAGAGGAAGTTGTTGAGGTAGAGAATAGGTGAGTTCTTGCTGCATAGATAAATAAATGAAAGGTGGAGAGCATCCAACACAGGTCAGAAAAAGGGAGAAATGGGTTCTCAGGATGCAAAATGGTTATTTTCACAAAGCCCGATGTGTTTTGGCCTGTACTTTATTCAGAAGCCTTCCTCAGGGGGTTGTTAGATGATTACAGGAGACAGTTTTTTGCTAGAAGAAATTCTGCAGACACTATCTTCTAACAACCCCCTGAGGAAGGACTTTGAATAAAGTACAGGCCGAAATGTATCGGGCGTTGTGAAAATAAACATTTTGCATCCAGAGAACCTGTTTCTCCCTTTTTCTGACCTGCATAGAGAAATAACTGCGTGACTAATAAAGGTGCAACAGCGACATGATGTTTATATTGTTTGGGTTTAGGGAGGAGAATCTTCTAAAAATCTCCCGCAGAGTTAAAGAATACAAAGTGGAAATATTGAATCCTCCACGAGAAGGGAAGAAATTGTTGGTCCTGGATGTTGATTACACGCTGTTTGGTAAGTGATGTGCGTTATGTCCAAAACATTACTTGCTGTTGTATACTCTGTTTGTTTGTGTTTAATATATTTATATCCCATCTTTTTTGTAAACCCTCACATGGCAGCTTACGAATGAATACAATATATCAGACAATAAAAGTACTAAAGTACTAAAACAAATCAATAAATTAACAACTAAAACAGCAGCAGTAAAATATGAAGCCAGCATAAAACTATTAATAAAAAGCTAAGTGGACCAAAAATGTTTTAAAATATGTTTAAAAGCCACCTGTGAAGGGCCGTATGCAACTCCTGGGCAAGGAAGTTCCAAAAATGTGGGACTGGAACTACCACTAAAAAGACCCAGCTCCTGTTATTTGCCCTTAGTATATCACAATCTGAAGGTTCTTGGTGGCTGGCCAGAGAGAAGGGTGCCTGAGGCCGATCCCAGGGTAATATGAGTGCAGGTTGTTCTTCATGAAATCTGGTCCTATTCAGGATTTGAAAGGTCAGAACCATAACTTTAAATTGAGCCTGAAAATGAATAGGTAACCAATGTGATTGTTACAGAAGTAGTGTAGCAAGGTCCAAATATCCACTTTTTTTGCCTTTTGCCCCTGGAAGTGGTTTTGGAATTGTTTCATTGCAGCCTTCGTCATGTTGGCCTTGGCTTTGCAACATGAAAGTAAAACAAATTTATTTGTAATAACAAGTCTTTGATGCAAATAGGTATCCAAGTTCAAACTCATGCATTTGAAGGATTTAGATGACATAGGAGTAAATTTTCTTTAAAGGAAAAACAACTCACTCAACCACAAGTAACTCCTAAAAACTTAGAGTAAGACAAATTTCTCAATGAAGCTTGGAATAACTCTTTCAGAGTGGACTGATCCCATATTAAGATTATATAAAAATGAATGGCTTTAAAAAAAACAAAAACATTTGCTCTGAAAGTTTCAGAGGAGTAGCTGTGCTGGTCTGTTGCAGCAAAATAAACCCATCTTGGAGCACCGTACAAACATATTTTTCATGGAATAAGCTTTTGTGGGTGCATCATAAATCTTAGTCTTTCAAATACCACAAAACTCTATGTTATTTCTACTTTGAAAGTGTCTGCTGGCTTCTATTGGATCTCTGCTAGGTGGGATGCATGGGTGTACAAGTTTTTAAGGATGCGTCTTTACTTATATTTCACATGTTACATCAGTGTTTAACACAGAAAACACCAATATCCATGAAACAGCATGGGGCTGTCCTGAGTTCTGGGACATGTCATGCAAGGAAATCTTGTTTCAGACTTCAGGTAACATGAATGGGAGTCTGATGTTAATGGTTCAGTTCAGACGTAACAGTCTCAGTTCAAACCATGCATTAAGATCTTGGTTAGTAAACTGAGATTAAACTACAGTTCCTTGTTTCAGAAGTAGCAGAGAACTGTTACTTAAGCTAACCAGGGTCTGAGTACTGGTTAAAAGCTGAGGATAGGGAGAGTGTGTGGGCCCAATGGTCATTCTCAGCTTGCCAAACTGGTTTAGCAAGCTGAAAATGTTATATCCGAAAGGAGGCAGAGTTGTTGTTTTGGGCCATACAAAAATGAAATTGGCAGGATTAATCTGCAGGTGAAGGGCATGACATTTTGGAGATTTTTGGTCAAGCTAGGATGGGGAACCATGTGCGCAAATAGGTTCAGTACATAGAGTCTTTCTTTCTGGTCTAACACCTGGAGCTGCATACCTGCAGCCCTTTTAAAAAGGTTAAATATTGCCTGTTGAGGAGGGAGGGGGGCTGGGAGCTGCCTTCTGCCTTCCTGCTTTCCCTTCCTTGGCCAATATTGATTTGTATGATTTTATCTGTATGCCCTTGTCCTAGTGATATAGAGTGGGATACAAATGTTTTAATAAAATTAATAAAAATAAAATATCTGGTGGGATTTTGAGCATTTTGAAAAGGCTCCAGACACACAGCTCTAGGTGCTCTGCGCATAGTCCTTTGGATTGGGGTGCAGGTCTATGCCAGAGCACAGGTAAAGGGAAAATGGTGTTGGCATTTAAAGAACATTTTAAGCCACTAAAATGAACTGGCTGATTTTCTTCTCAGATCACAGGTCATGTGCAGAAACTGGGATTGAGCTGATGAGGCCATACCTTCACGAGTTCCTGACGTCTGCATACGAAGACTATGATATTGTAATTTGGTGTAAGTCGCTTACTTTGCAACCTGAATTTTTTTTGTCGCAACCCCATTTGCAACATAGGAATCTCCATTAGAGATGCTGAAGACTCTGTTTGCATCTCTTGCACAATGCTCAATGCTCCATTTTTCTGTTAGCATTAAATATTTTCAGCCAGCAGTCTGTTCTCCTTTTGCAACTGTGAGAGATGGTTTGATGAAGGGACATCCTCCATACAGCTGTGAGTTCTCTCTGGTGCAAGTACTCTGATCCAGAAAACGGGTTATGATTCCCTGTTAGCTGTCAACATGAGCTGCAATTCAAATAACTATTTTAGGTAGCCCAAGGCTTTGGGGATGCACTGTTTACATTTTGACCGTTTCCTTCCAAATGGCAGGTCTCCATGCTTTATTTCAAATCAGGTGTATGATAGCGCTACTGTTACAGAAATGCAATTGTAAATCTCTGTGAGTATATGGAACTACTTGCACGGTTCTTTGGATTTTGGCCATGAGATACGAAACTCTCTTAATACAATTTGCTGCACCTGTTTATTTGGCACTTCCCATTTGTTCATGTTCTCGCTTTACAGAACTAGATCTAATGTTGTCCTCTGCTCCTAGTTGAACAAAGCAATAATGTATTGTGTATAAGCTATTGATTTTTTTTTAAAAAAAACCTCATTAATGAAGTGAGTAATATGTGCTTTCTGTTTCAATGTATTTAGAATAATTCATGTTTAAAAATACCCCTAGAGGCATCCAGAATAAGCAGAAGTTCAGGTAACTAAGAACATACGGACCTACAATGACATGGGATGGAGTTGGATAAGCGAGTCACTTACTGGGCCAATCCACATAACTGTTGTGCTTGCACAGATTGGCTGACCTGTTTGCCACAAATGAGGACAGCATACAGGCTAAAACTAAAACCCAGTTCTGATGACGGGGGCCTTGCTGTATTTAAAAATCTGGAATCTATAGTTCATGAATATTGATTAGCTTATAGTCAGAATATCATGACTTGGGGAAAAAAACATTTTAATGACAGAGCAGCAGTTCACCTAACTTTAAAAGTTTCTCTCTCTCTTCCTTTCAGCTGCTACTAATATGAAGTGGATTGAAGCTAAAATGAAAGTAAGCCCTGTGTAAATGTAGGCTTGTGTGTGTTTCGCCTTTCTAGAATGTAGGATATTCTCTGAATGGCCTGCTTCATAGAATTATGAATGCTTTTAATTACAATGTCAAACTCTGTGGTAAGTATTCCAACTGGCACAATTGGTTTGGATCATCATTCCTGTTAGCAAAACTCTGCTCATGAGATGCTCCCGTGGGTGGGGTGGATTTGGCCATCTCTCTCTGCAGTCCCCCTTGCCCTCTGAAAATCTGTTTTAGGTTTGGAGGACCCCTTGGAAATGCATGGGAAGTCACATTGGGGGCTGTAGGGGGAAGGCAAAAAGGGGGAACTGTCAAAGGTCTCCCCCTTCTGCTTCCAACAGCAAGAGCCTCTGTTGAATCAGAGCCCCTTCTATGAATAGAATGAGCCCTTCCATTTGCAGAACGGCAGCACAGGATCTAAGTTAATCAGAGCAGCTTCCTAAGCAGTTTCACCTTTGCTTATACGCCTTGCTTTGCGGGCCTGCTTGTGAATAGCAAATGTGCCTGCGATATGGAGGTCTACGTTAAAATGTAAAGATCTTGCCAAAATAGCAGTATATCTGTTCAGCACAAATCTTAAGGCATCCAGTAACTGCTAAACTGGCAGAGGCCCAGCACCTGCTCCTGGGACATCACCACATATTTCCCACGGGGCTCCTTAAGCTTTCTCTCCGGAGATGGTTCCCAGAGGAACGCTCCAGCATGGATTTGCAGGGTGGGTGGAAGGCAAAAGCAGGAATAACAGTCAATTCCCTCTGCTCTGCCTCTTTCTGCCCCTTGAGTTATTTTCTGTCCCTTATATTGAATGAATTCATTGGGCCCTCATGCACTCTGCATGTAGTTTCCAAGAGCTCATCATTCAGTGAAATCCACAATATTCCCACTCCAGCAGGCCTGCATGGCTTGTGATGTACCAATCACAGCCCACGAAGAGCTTAATAAACCTGTGCTTGCAACCTGTCTGGAAGACCAAGAATGGTGGGGTTGTCAAAGCACTTTGCAAGCCCCAGTCTGTGGATCTGGGCTGTATGAGGCTCGATGGATTGTGAGTTATGAAGGTTTGCTTTGTGACCAGCCTTAGACACCATCACTAAAAATGATTGCTCGTCATTGTGCATTATTTTAACTGCTTAGATCACTTTCACAAGTGGTACTTATCCCTCACCCCTGCTGGAAAATGGCTAGTGTGAGATTTCTAATCTTAACAAGTATAACATGTGAAAACACATAATCCAGTTAAGAAGATGGGAAGCTGCTGTGTATTGAGTCAAGAGTATCACGGTTCAGCGCATTATAGTTATGTAGTCACAGGAAATCCATAGACTGATCTTAAGCATCTTTTTAGAAGGCACCATGACATTGGGGTTCTATTTGACTGGTCAATTTGTTTATGATTCTGTTATGCATGCTGAGTGTTCTCCAGTTGTAAGCTCTTTAATGCAATGGGCACAATTCGGCCATCTGTGTGTACACATGATGAAGGCCTCTGTAGATGCAAACAAGCCCCAAAGACTAGATATCTGTTCCTCCTACTGTTGCATCCAACCCCCAGGACTTGCATGCAGTCAAAAACCAGCCCATGGCCTAGCAACAGGAGCCACTCCAACCCAGCTGCTGTTCATGAATGGGGTGGAGCTTTGGCCAGATCTGCTGGTTTGAGTGTCTTAGCAAATCCCTGTCAGGTCCTCTGTGTTTAATGGTTGGGGTGATGGGAAGGAAGCAGCTGGCCATAATAGCATGTTCTTGGCCTCCTAAGTCCTCTTGCAGCTCGATCCAGGGTGGCCAGGGCTTGCCAATGAACCTGCCGCCTCCTTTCCAGCTCCCAAGACTGGTAAGTCAAGGTGACTCTGCTCTGCTCTGGCTTGAGAAGCTAGTGTGTTGCTACACACATGCATTACCCAGCTTCTATGCATAACTGAGCCAGTGTGGTGCAGTGGCTAGAGAGTTGGCCTGGGAGTTGGGAGGCCTGGGTTCTAGTCCACACTTAGCCATGGAAGCTCACTGGGTGACTTTGGGCCAGTCATAGACTCTCAGCTCAACCTACCTCACTGGGTTGTTGTTCTGAGGACGAAATAGAGAGGAGGAGGATTATGTACGCCACCTTGGGTTCCTTGGAGGAAAGAAGGTGAGATATAACTGTAATAAGTAAATAAAATAACTGTTAGGTTTGTACCCAGTAATTTGTGATGAGTTTTGGAATCTTAATACTGGGCCTAAAGAGAACATTTCGTGATTAGAAAGCTGCGCTGTAATATGTCTGGAGATCATAGAGCAGGGGTGGGCAACTTGTAGCCCTCCAAATGTTGTTTGACTGCAACTCCCATCACTATTGGCTATGTTGGCTAGTGCTAATAAGAATTCCAGGTCAACGTCTGGAGGGCCACAAGTTTCTCATCCCCTGCCCTAGAATTTCACTTTATAGAAACAAGTTTAAAAACAAAAACAACTCAAAGCTGTTTAGCTATGGACTTGTGTGTGTGTGTGTGTGTGTGTGTACCTGTGTGATCTCCAAAATAGCTTGTTTCCCTTCAGCTTTCGCTTTCCCGAAGCAGCACCAGCTTCTTTGACCTCTTGAAGGCCCTTTTCCTAGAAAAAAAATGATCTGTTTGTGGATTCAACGAATAAGAAGAATTGGTTAAAATAACAGAAAGTGGGGAAACTAGTTTACTGTTTATATGCAAGAGAAAATAGGGTCAAATACTTTTGCCGGGGAGAAAATCAGAAATTTATTGTAACTCGGTGGATTGTTTTTTATGTGTGTATTGGTTATGTGTTGGTTACTGTCATTGTTTGGTTATGTAGAATGTGTTTTTTAGCTTGTTGATGTCATAAAAATAAAAAAAAAGTTGAGACAGAAGGCCCTTTTCCTAGAGTAAATATTTTAATTTCTGATTCTTTTTGAGCTTGATTGTCATGTTTAGTGAACTGGGAAATAAAAATAAAAATGGCAATGCCTTCTGATGGGTTAGCAAGGGCAGCCAGTTTAATAGCTTGCATTGGTAACGTTGACACAGCTCGACCTCTTCTCTGGCCTCGTGATTTTTTTTTTGCCAGGAGAACAACGTGACCTCCAAGGGTGAGGCAGATTCAACCCACCTTCTCTGTAAAACAGCTACTTTTATGCTTGCAGATTTGCGTCGCCTCATAGCGGCTTTGAAAAGCCGCTTCCACCCCATCATAATACGTCTCCTTGGAGAGTGGAGTAGATATCTATTTTTAACATGTCTTGGTTCACTTCACCCTTTACTGCACTCGCTTGACAAGTGAATCGTACAAGGTTTGTAAATGACAGCAGTGAAATAGTCAGTGCCTCCAAAATAATAACAACTATTGTTTTTGCAATGCAGGAGCTGGGAGTGAGCACCAATGCAAACTACAAGATAACCTTCATGTTGGATAGCGCTGCCATGATAACTGTGCACACTCCAAGGCGAGGATTAATTGATGTATGAATATATATATATATATATTTACATATATTTTCTAGATGAGAGTATTTTCTTTATTTTTAGAAGTAGTATTTTTTTTTTACAAACAACTGAACAGTGTAGTATTAAAGTTAAAAGGTTCTTAATGATCATCTGGTTGAACATTTTGTTAGAGGGAGAAACCTCCATCTTTCAGCATCCTGTCTAAAAGATCAGTGTATGCAGTCATTACACTAGGGAAAGGGTAATCAGAGTGAGATGCCTGAGGTGCAACAGTTCTAGATGACTTAAGTAAGCATGCCAAATCATCATCATCATCATCATCATCATCATCATCATCATCATCTTATTGGATTTCTTAGTCGCCTTCCTCCTTAAAGAAGACTCAAGGCAACTTAATAAGATTAAAATATATAAATTTTAAACTGCTAAAAACAGTTCCCACTAAATGATCCCAATCTCGTATGCTACTTGGCTCACTTACTTGAATCACCTGAAGACAATGACTGGGTTCGGGTGATCAGCAATGGAAACAATGCAGCGTAGGCTGTTTCCCCCTCCCTACAACTCATGGCTTGCAGCAGGGGTTTTAGAATGGGTGAAAAGTTCCTATGCCTGCGCCGGACGCCGGGTTCAGATGACACAGCAATCCATGCTGTGGATTGCTGTGGCAGGGGCAATCTTGGTCACATGACCATCACGTGCGAAGGTGGGAGGAAATGATCGACTCCGTGTTGTTAGCCCCTGCTGATTATCCAAACGGGCTCACAGTCCATGTGTGCCACAGAAAGCTGTCTGTATCTCCAGATGACTTAAGGGACCCACCCAGCTGTGCTTCTCTTTTAGCATTGTGACTAGGCACGCTTATTTGAGTTGCCTAGAACTGTTCCTCCTCAAGCACCTTACTGTGATGACCCTTTTCCCTGCTTGTAGCATACTGAGTATATTGTGTAAGTTTGATCTTGGGTAAATCGTGAACTACCCTATGTGGGAAAAAGTAGCTTAGCATATTTTGAGAGAGTTAGAAATCGTCATTCTATGAATGTATCCAGAATTTTCTTTAATAAGGAGTGCTGAGACACAGAGAAAAAGAAATCCATATTGATGCTTCTTGAATTACAGCTATTTAAATGTATTTGTTTTTCTTTTTAACTTCACTGTCATGAAATGTGAAATACTGATTTTAATGCTTTAAAACTGTTTCCCTTTTCTATAGCAAATTAATTTAATGAATTCCTTTCATTTTGCAACACAAGATAATTCTGAATAGAAGCTAAAGTTGTCACTTGAAGCAAACCTCCCACAAACCAAATGGGAAACTTCAGTTTGTCCCATCCCCTCCATAGATATAACTTGGCACCTAGCCAAGTTCTCTTAGCTTTGGGTGCTTGTTTGTAAAATGGAAATATTACTTTGCAATCCTATACCTGACTAGTCAGATGTAAGTCCCACTGAATTTATTGGGGCTTCTATGTAAGTCTGTATAGGATTGCAGCTTTAATGGCCTGCTTGCTATGAAAGAGGAGGCCCGTGGGCCACATGTAGCCCTGCTGACCCTCACTGAACCCCCCCAATTAAAAATAAAATAAAATTGAACAAACAAAATGGTGGTCGCTTTGCAAGCTAAATTTGGCCATTTCTGCACTCCATAGCTGCCATAGAATGCTAAAAGAGTCAAATTTAGTTTATATAGTAGTAGTACTATGGAATGGTTCGCTGCTGAAGTTTGGCAGCAAACATGCTTTTTTAAAAAAAATCATCTAAACATCTCTAACAATGCAACCTATGAGATAGTAGTGGTGGTCCAAAAAGTGCAAAATGGCCCCCAGACCTCTCACATTTGCCCATCCATCATTTAGGGCATGCATGATTGTAAAGAACCTTATGCCGTAAAATTAGGATTTAAATGGTTAACTCTGGTGTCGGGATACTGTTTCACTTGGGCTTTTCTCTTAATTTTGCTTCTGCAGGTGAAACCTCTGGGGGTCATATGGGGAAAATTTTCAGAGTTTTACAACAAGAAAAATACTATTATGTTTGACGACATTGGACGAAATTTTCTGATGAATCCACAAAATGGACTAAAGGTAATTTTTAGCATTCTTGGAGCAATGGCAACTGTCTAAAGAAGGAAACCTATTAGACCTGGAAATACCTGATGACTTAATATGGGGTTGGGGGTCGAGGCAATTCATACTTGAGTACTTGAGTGAAAAGAGTAAGCTTGCCTAAAATGCTGAAGCCACAGCATAATAATTGCATTTAGCATGATATGACATCTAAATTAGTGCTGTGCTGAATCCTGCCCCCTATTTTTGGAAACTTTTTCTCTGCCTGCTAAAGAGGCATTGGGTTGTGGGTTTTTTTACCTCTCTAGCAGGGAGGGGGAGAATTTCAGAGAATTTTCTTTTTAGGGAGGGAGACAGGGTTTTTACATACCTTTTTAAGTGTCACCAGTTGTTGAGGAGTCTTCTTTCTATGTTTTTTTTAATCCCTTGCACTTGGAGGAGCTTGGCAGTTCTTCCCGAATGCCTATTGGAGACCATGTGGCCTCACCCTCTCCAATAGGAATTCAGGAAGAACTCCTGGGTTCCTGCAAGTACCGGAGGTGTTTTTTAAAAAATTAGAAGTAGAAAAAAGCCCTCAACAACTGCTGACACTATAAAAAGTAAGTGGAAATCCTGTCTCCCTTCCCAAGGAGAAAGTTCTCCAACATCCTCACTATCCTAGCCTCTTTCGCCAGAGCTGAAACCAGAATAATCAAATTTTTCAGCACAGCACTAGTCTAAAGTGTTCAGTGTTTCACAATCATCTCACTAGTCAACTCTCTATGGTAGGCTGCTAATATTATCCCCATATTGCAAATGGGGTGGGTGGATATAAAAGCATGTCTAAGGCCATCTGGTGAGCTGATGGCAGAGTCAGACATTGAATCGGGAACTTCCTGGTTTACAACTCAGTCTCCTGCAGCACAATCCTACACATGTCTACTCAGAAGTAAGTCTTGTGGAGTTCAGTGGAAGCTACCTCCAGATAAGTGGGTATAAGCTTGTAGCCTTAGCCACTATGCTACAGGAGCTGTCCTAGGCAGGATTTACACTATCGCTTTATAAGGGTCTTGACAACTGTTGGGGCCCATACAACATTCCGTATATCGTCTTTAAACCGCTTTCAAAGTTTATCTTGCTTGGTGTAGATCTGGCCCTAGTTATGCCTCTTTTGTTTTGAATGGCGATTGTTTCCCCTTTGATGACATCAATGAACAGTTAAAAAGTGGCAACAGTAATGAAATTGCTGGTAGAATCTTTCTGTTAGGAGATTTCTGTTAGACATATTACAGGCCAGGGGAGAAATGTGGTGTGGCTGAAATGAAGGCACAACTTGTACCGATCCTGGAATGGTTGTCAGCAAAGCTATATGTTAGTGTCTGTCTCTCCACCCCCACCCCCACCCGCCAAACATGTCAGTGCTTTGGGAAAGTGTTTGACCTGGAAAAGACATCTGGCTCTCATGATGCCAGCATTGCCCTCTGTAAAGCCTCTCTCGTTTGGAGAAATGGTGACAGACGCGTGCAAGTGGCTTTCAAAATGCTGCTCAGCTGGATGGAGGCTTGATGCAGTACAACGCTGGCAGAGCGCTGTCTTTGCCTCCTCCTGGGAAAACCGAGCCGGTCTACTGCAGCCCAGACTTAATTGACAGCGAGACAAATTGGAGGTGACTGTTTATGAGAAATGTTGCTGTAGAAGGAATCGAGATCAGATGTTCTACCAGAGGCAACAGAATTTAATCATCCCTTCCATGTGGGATTAACTTATTGTCCGCAAGCCTTTGATAAATGCGACAAGGGGTGCTTGGAATGAGTTTTATAAGCCTCTCAGAAGGACATGGTCACTGCTGGAGACTACTGCGACAAAGATAATGACAGCGGTCTCCCCAATTTATTTTATATGTTCTAGCAATTAAGTACGCACAGTGTGCTCTTATTTCCTCTGTCAAGGAAAAGCTCAAGTCACAGATTGATAGGGTTTTGAAGGGAGAGCAAAGCCTACAGTAATGTGCTCTAGTCTGGGTGGATTGATTTAAATCATAAAAAAGGGGTCAATTTAATCACTGATTTAAATCAAGTTTCCCATTGAAACATTTTCATATATTTCCTGAACAATGGTGCAGATCTGACCACTAAGCCATGTTAATTTATAACTAAATAGACTATTGTTTATATTGTTTCATTCTTACATCAGTTAAAAAAATCTGTTTTAGATATAAAAATCTGATTATTTATTTAATTATTTATTAAAAAGAACATTGATTTTTATCCTACCTAACTGGTAGAGCATGAATATGAAAGGACACAATTCCCTGCTCTCTCAAGTTTAAAATAGTCTTGGGTGGCAGTGTTGTGCCTGGGCCTTAGGAGTCACTGACAGTCAGAGTAGATAGTACATAGTTACTTATAAACATGTAAAGCTGTCTACTGATTCTTATATTCTCCAAGATCTCCGGCTGTGGTCTCAGGCTGTAACTAAGCTTAAGTGTGTGTAACTAAAATGATTGCATATTCTTCCTGTCAGGGTCCTCAACCTTTTTGGGCCAGTGGGCACATTTGAAAATTTGAGTGTGTGTTGTGGGTGCTCTCACAAAATGGCTACCGTGGAGGTGTTTGCCCTTTCACAAAATGGCTGCCTCAGTGGACATAGCCATCCACAAAATACCCATTTCCTAGAAGGAAAACTGGTGAGGCTAAAAGAAAAGTAATATGCACAAGAACAAGTAGAAGACAGAGGTGGGGCCTTGAGCTCCAAAACACCTCATTTGAACCTACAGTTTTCTGCTCCATTTAACGGAGGGCAAATTGATAAGGCTCAAAAACAATGAACTTGGCCAAGAAACTGGGCCTGTTCAGGCGACACTTCAGGCTCTGTGGTTAGCGAAACTGTGGTTCTCTGGGGTTGGCACTAACCACAAGCTGTGCTGTTGCACACAACACTTTCAGCCACGGTTAGAGCCGCTAACCCTGATGCAGATGGTCTGAGTGTGGTTAGTGAGTTTAGCATCGCACAAGACACCTTAAACCCTGCTGCTTACCAAAAGCTTTCACCAGCAGGGTTTAAGGTGCCTTCTGAATGGGCCCATTGAGTACAAGGCAGAGGTGAGGGTTGGCACTCAAATGCTAAATTATACATTCCCCCACCCCACAAAGCACAACAACATACCTATTTCGTAAAAGGCAAACTAGTGGTGTCAGAACACTGCCCCTCCCATGCAAAACATCTCCAGGGCCCCTAACCAAAAGACTCTTCAAACAAACACAGCTTGGGTTAGTTATCAACTCTTCAAAGCAAACTTTTGTTAGTTTGAGTCCAGCAGTAAGTGTAAGGGAACAGATAGACTGCGCTGGGAAACTAGTGGGTTTTGTAGTAGAATAGTGCACAGAACAAGCATGAGTTTTAGTAAGGGTTTTAGCATGGGAAACAAAGAAGATTGAGAGGGGAGTTAAAATTACAAAAGACCTTGGCTCGGCCACCTGGCGAGAGATTGATAGCCCAAGGGCAAAAATCAGGCCAGGAAGAACTGGGCTTATCTCAGCCATAAATTCCAAGGCTGGAAGGGGGAGGTGTGAAAGCGGAAGGGAGGGGGATCCCCAGGAGGAGGAATAAAGCTAGAGGCTTGGAGAATCTCTGGGTGTCTTTTCTGTCGTGAGGTGGCAAAAGGAGCCAGGTCCGGCTGGATAACAGGTTTTATTGTCTCTTATATGCATGCTGGGTCTTGTTGTAGATTTTGAAATTTTAGACTACTTAACCTGCTCTTAATCTAATAAAAGTCTTATATCTCAAGTAAATTGAGTATTGCTTTTGATTCTCTGGGTTCTGTGCATCTCTGCCTAGGAGACGGTGCCAAGGCCCATCTTTCCTTTACAGTAAGAACCCTACCACAAATTATCGTTGCTCTTGGGATCAGCTGCTTTGCTGCCACACATGCTGTTAATAGTGACTGTAGTTTATAAAAAACATGCACACAACAACAACAACGGAATCTTTGCATATGTTCCAACAGCTTGGTCCTTTAAGCTGCAGCACGGATACGGGTAGTACATAGGGGAGGAATACAGTCCCTTTTGAATTTTTGAGCCTACAGGAATTGTTAGAAGCCACTTCAGACCTCTGCTAGAAAGGGAGGGTGGAGCCTACCTGGACTTGGGGTGGATCCAATGACCAGCTGAAACAGTGATAGAATCAGGTTCTCAGGCAGAAAAGGTTACATGATTACGTATTGATTTTTTTTTAACATGTTACCTCTGGTATGTTCTCTTTTAAAATGTAATTGACACCTGGTTTCCTTTCTGAACAGATAAAACCCTTCATGAAAGCACATTTAAACAGAGATAAAGATAAGGAGCTTTTAAAACTTACTCAGTATCTCAAGGAAATAGCAAAATTAGATGACTTTTTGGATCTGAACCACAAACACTGGGAAAGGTAAGGATTCAATGCTGTTCTTGCCTGGTATTATATCCCAGCATTGTTATTCTGCCCTGCCTACTAGACTAATCAAAATTGAAATAAACGCCGTTCATAGAGGTTGGGAGATGTGCACCTCCTGTAAAAAATTGTTAGGAGGGTTGCATCTTCGGCTTTGAGGTGATGATGTGCCTGAATAGGTTCTTAAAGTGCCAATTTGATTTATTTAACTTTTTTCATATACAAATATTTGGGGAAACAAACAAACAAACAAACAGCAGTAGCCCTATTCAGGAATTCTGAAAGTTTATCTATGGGGAGGTGTGTGTGTATGCCCTGCCCCACTTCCAACCTTTCCAGCATTGGGAACATTTGAGTTGAACATGGTTACAGCCCTTCCTGTGATTGGGAGCCTCATGTGATCCTAACTGTGACTGTGCACAGCCAAATGAGTTTACAATTCCTCTTTAGTCCTTCTTCAGTGCAGGAAGGCTGCAGTGGAGAGAACAGGGTCAGTGTACACAGTGTTGCAGACCCTCCATGGATAAGCTTTCAGAACGCTTTGCCCTTTTTGCATGGTGCTTTCACAGATACACTTTCGGAATGCCTGAATAAGGCTAGTGCCTTAACGAGGTGAGATCACCATAAAACTGCAGTACCCAATGTGCCTGCTACCTGGACTTCTCCAGCTGTATATACAATTTGAGTAGCCCCAGTAACCTTGGTGGAATCTGATATCTGTCTGCTGTTGATTTTGCTGACTTAAGCGAATGAAATCTGCTCTTCTCACGATTCTGCTAACTGTGTGCACTGTACGTGGCTTGGCAGACTTAACTTGGCACTTGAGATTTAACTGCAGTTGACTCCAAGGAAAACTGCATCCCAAGCACTTTAGCTTAGCAGCCAAGGAGCTGCCGTTAAGGCATCTTCCTTGAGAGTTGGAGTGCTCCCCTACCCTTCTTCCTATTCCTGGTCTGCTTCCAGTCTTTGCACAACCACAGGGCTACTATTTCCCTTCCTCTTGTGATTTTGAAAGATTTGGCGATGAGGTTTCTGATTAATTCTCCGCGGTTTCCTATACACTCAAGAGTTGTATTGTGAATCAGCTCTTCGTTTTTCTTAGTGGAATGTGCGGCCTTTGTACTTCAGAGCAGGGGTGCCTGACATGAATTAATAGATGAGCCACTAAGGATTCTGAAACTAGCATCAGGTGGTGGCTTGAAATTGCTCAATCCAGATTTATGCCTGCCACTCTACCCTAAGTGTCCCCTACAGTAGGGCTCACTTGAGAGTCTCTACTATGAAATTCTGTATTTGGTTTGTTTGATGCTTAGAGACAGGAATGTACTATTTATTAGCAGACATTAAAGGTGTAACCAGGATCATAGGAGGTAACAGAAAATGAAAAAGGGAACTTAATACCACTATATATTTTGTAGAGCCTGTAGTAGCAAAACGATAGTCTTGTGGCACCTTAAAGATTAACACTCCACGAAAGCTTGTGTTATAGCAAGTTTGTTAGTCTTGAAGATGCCACAAGGTTCCTGGTTGTTTTTACCACTGTATATGTTTCCAAAATACCAGTAAACTATAGTTCCAATAACTCTGTGAGTTGTAAACGCACATTATTTCTGATTTATGTGTAGCATATTAATGCAGAGTTATTATTCAATCATATTATAAATGTTCAATATTTGTTTTTTTTCCTTTAGGTACCTTTCAAAAAAACAAGGACAGTAGCTTTCATTTGTGACATTGAAACCAAAAGAACTTGGAGACCTTTTGACCTTTCCTTTTGTGTAAACTAGAATAAAGTAGTGCTGGACACTAACTTAACGACCAGAATGACTGCTTATACCTGATCTTCCCTTTGGTTTGCTCTAGGTATGTCTTTCTCTCTCTCTCTTCTGAAGATCACTGCTAACAACAGAAAGGAAAACTGGTTGCTCTTTCTTTCGTTTATCTCTGGTATTACCATTGAGAACAATGTCACTTTTACTGCTACGATAGTATCCCCACATTTGTAAAGACCACAGTGTTTTCAAAGGGGGAAAAGAGCAAATATTCAGACCAAAAAATAAAAATTCCCAAACCCAGAAGTTTACAACGGCGCTAATTTTGGCATTTTCAGTTCTAGTAACAGTTTCCCGTCCCTGTTATGGTATTTAAGTCTATGACCTATAAGCTGTCTAATTATGTATTAGTATGTCAAGTGTTCCTTTTGTGCAAGACAGTTTTAAGGATGGAAAGCACCACTAGAGGGCAAAGATGCCTTCGTGTATAGATCTTGATGATAAAACTGTTAGGAGAGGAGGAGGATTTACAAAAAACAAAAACAAAAAATATTTTGTAACGCTTGGTTAAAAAACATTCCTTTCCTTTAAAAAATAATAATTTCCAACCAGAGGAAAGGTTTAATCCTGAAGAGAGCCAAGGATTAACTCCTTAAAGCACGAACATTTAGTTTTTCTGTTTTAGTGAAATCCTGTCAGGATACAAATGCTCTCTTGATGGCAATATTCCACCACAGCTATTCTAAAGCATCACTTAACTTGAGCTGCTTCAACCTGCACTGAGGAAGTGTGATGTGTCCACTGTCTTGAATTGCTGACAGTCCCTCATCATGCCCATCTTGTATTTGAAAGCAGACTGCCCCTTTCAAATTCAGATAGCATATATTGTTCTTAAGGAACTATAGCAGGTGTGCTAATTATAATAATACAAATAATAAAAATGCCTTTTCTTAAAAACCGTGTTCTGTCATTCTCAAACTTCGTATGAACAAGTGTCATGCGCTCGTTTTTGTCTGCTAAGGAAAGTACAGGATTTCTTAATGATTATTAGTAGTTCACATTGTACACGGCACTCCTAGTAGAATCTGCTGTATTGAAATCAGAAAATGGAGAAACGTATCAAAGACATGTGTCATGCTGGCAGTGGCAGTAGAAGATAACCAATGGTTTGACATTCGTGCTGTTGAGCAATGGATTCAAGACTGATTCTCTTCAATCTGCTCCACAGAAATGAGGTATACAGACCAAGGTAGCTTTGTGTATTCTTCAGTGAGCAAGTACTCCAGCTTGGATTTAAAATTCACTGTTAACAACTAGGAAACCTTATTTTCACTATATTAGTATATTTTCAGTTTGATGCACCAAGGACTTGTTAGAGTGACTTGGGTTTCATGAAACTGAGAACACTTAGGGGCTCATTTTGTCTTGTGTTCAAAATAGATCAGCTTCTGGATAAACACTTATGGGAATTTGGACATGCACTTATCTAGATGTTCATTCTTGGAGTTTTAAATGATGTTTTCCAACTGGATCAATAGATTGCAGTTTGCACCCGTGTATTAACATTTGAAGCTGCATTGGACTGAAAACATTAGCCCAGTATGAAAAACATCTTTAACAGGTCGCGGTTCTCCATGATTTCAGGCAGAGGTCTTCTCCCGTCTTTCTGTCTAAAACATTTTAATTGGAGATACTAGGGATTTAACTTGGGGATCTTGCAATGCAAGATCCCCAAGTTAATGTGTAACTTTTCCATTGAGCTATGATCTTTCCCTGAAAAAGAATTGCTGGTTGTATACTGAGTACAACTGATCCTTAGTCTTCTTTACATGTTGATTTGGTTCACATGTAATGATGGCCCATGGGTTAAACAACTCATGGGCTGTCAGAGACAAGTAGGAGAAAGCGAGGATGCTGCCGCCTGTGTGTGTGCTGCTTCCACTTTTAATCAAGCTATGATCAGGTTGGTTGTAGGTTGTTGACCATGAGGTGCGAACCTGGAATACCAGATTGTTTAGTGGTTAAACAACAACAGACCATGGATTAACTGCTGGGTTGTTTAGTCTTAAATAAATCAGCAGTCGTTTGTACATCAAGTTCAGCAAACTATGAATGGGCTGATCATACGTTGTTAATTGAAAGTGGAAGTGGCGGGCATGTGGGAGGCAGTGCACTCACTCTCTCCTGCTCGTGTTTAACCCTTGGCTGTTGTTACATGTGAACTGGACCATTGTAAGGTTCAAGTGATAGTAACATGATTCATGATCTTCTGAAATTTGCCTACATGGATTCATAAGTACATCATAATTCATGGATACAGCATTCAAGATTTAAGTGCTGATTCAGAAACGTCAACTGACTTGTGTCTATATGCATTTCAAGAACAGTCTCAAGGGAAGCAAGATGTTGGAGAGCAAGTAGTTATATTGCACAGTATTTATATTTGCATCATCTTTAGATCTAAATCTTTTTGTTATACGTTTCTCTGTAGTATATTAGTCATTTCGCTATCTCATGCCAATAGAGTGGAATACCTGCACAGCTTCTCAAACTACAATAATATTCATGGAGACTTTTGCAGACGTTGTTAGGCTGACCATATGAAAAGGAGGACAGGGCTCATGTAACTTTAACAGTTGTAGAGAAAAGGGAATTTCAGCCAGTATCATTTGTATGCAGTTAGTTCCTGGTGAAATTCCCTCTTCATCACAACACTTAAAGTTGCAGGCACTATACTAGAGTGACCATATACAAGAGAAGGCAGCCCCCCTGCAACTTTAACTGTTGTGATGAAGAGGGAATTTCACCAGGAATTAATTGCATACAAATGACACTGGCTGAAATTCCCTTTTTTCTACAACTGTTAAAGTTACATGAGCCCTGTCCTCCTTTTCATATGGTCAGCCTAGACTTTGTGAGTAGTTGCCTGCTTTTGAAAAGCAGGCAGATAAGACTGAATGGAGCATCGAAGCTCTAAGTTCCTCATAAGACCTGTGACAGCAAATATCATTGTCAAGGCAGTAGATACTAGGGAGGCCCCCCCCCCACCCTAAGCTATTAAAATGAAGCGATTATATCATGCCAGAATTGCTTTGTGGTTCAGTGCCAAATGGAGTCATACTGTAAGCCAGGAGTGGACAATTTCAGGATGTCCAGGGGATAGTTTTTGCTCCAGACACCCCACTGGAAGGTCATTTTCATGGACAGATCTTCCCCTGTGGGCCGCATCCTCCTGCAGGTGCCAAAAATGAGAAGAAGACCAAAATGATGTCTAGCTGCTACAGAGCACCAAAAGGGTCAAAATTAGTTTGTTTGCAAGCTGATACACTTTTGCAGCTCTGTAGCTGAACTTTCTTTCATTTAGGTCTGGTGTTAACATCACTTTTATTGCTGTTATAGTTTCCCCACATTTTTAAGGACCATATTGTTTTCAAATGGGGAAAAAAGCAAATATTCAGACCAAAGAATGATCCCCAAACTGATAAGTTTACTGAAGAGCCAGATCTAAAAACAGTTTCCCATCCTTTTATGGTATTGAAGTCTATGAACTCTAAGCTGTTTAATTATGTATTTGTATGTCAAGTGTTCCTTTTATGCAAGCCAGTTTTAAGGATGGAAAGCACCACTAGAGGGCAAGGATGCCTTCAGGTATAGATCTTGATGATAAAACTGTAATGAGAGGGGAAGAAATGGAATTAAAAAACAAAATTAACACTTGGTTGAAAAGCATTCCTGATGCCATTTTGTTTGCAAAAAAAGTGTTTACAATTTATTTTCAAGTCCCCTCCCCTGAATTTCATAGGGTGCAACGGCCTGTCACAAAGTGTACCCCGTCTTCTAAGGGGAACATGCCCCTCTGTCCACTTCCCATCCCAAATGAATACTGGAACCATGCAAATGCAGCAGTTACAGAGTTTTTAAAATTCCTGTTACAGCACAGGATGAGTTAAATCACTTGGTGCAAGAACAGGCTATCCTGTCTGCTTCTGTAGTAAGTAGTTCCAGGATGAAGCCCAGAGTCTCTGGGACAATAGCCCTAAGTATCTGCAGGGTTCTGGATACACAGTCAAAGCTTGAGGTAAGTTGCTGCAGAACTGGGACATACACTCTCAGAGCAGTACTGGTAAGTATCTGATGGAACAGGTTGAAGGTCTACAGTGCTGATAGCTGTGGGTTTATAGTGCATAACCCTAGAGCAGTAGTTGTAGGATCTGAGGGACAGCTTACATAATGCTTAAGGTTGCTGAGTCATTGCAGAGTCAAGATGGTCTGTTCTTGAGCTTGCTGGGGAATTACGCAAGTCCTTTCTCATCTGTCTGTTCCTGTGTGTTTTTGTTTGCTGCTTGATTGCACAAGTAGGTCTCTTCTGCGTTCACTAGCAGCCCCACCTCTGCTGCAGGTCCCTGGCCTTCAAGGAAGGCCACTACTCTCCACTTCCTCCTACCCCCTTCTTTACCTTCCAGGCTTTACTCCTTCCAGTTGCTTTTCAGCCATTGTTCCTGACCCTCTTTACTCCAGCATCATCATTTCTCTCTCCCTGCCCCCCTCTTCTGAACTTCGGACTTTTATCCTGTGCTTCTGCTCCTCTTCCTCTTTCACCAGAATCCTGGATCCCCTTAAAGAGCCCCTCTCCTGATTCCCTTGACTTTATGTTGAACCATATCTCTGTGGCTGGCTACTGCTGCTAGGCAACCAGGAATACCTAGGGGATTGTACCGTGACCCCTGATGCCTCCTCACAGGGCCATACTGGGGTGATGCAGGAGCTGCATGTTGCCCACTCCTGCTTTAAGCCAACCAAATAGATAGGAGCTGAATGCTGCTGTTATATTATTTATTGTCGGTATGCTATCCTTCAAGCATATTCCCAGGGAGATTTGTAAAATGAATAGACATGAAACAAAATGCAAATACAACAAAGTAATAAACTGAAAGCCCCCCCAAATAATGAAAGCAGCACAAACAGCCAGCTGGATTAAAATTGTATCTAAAAGGTTTTGGGAAATGAAAAGGTCTTTGCTTGGTGCCAAAAGGACAATGAGGCTGGCACCAGGCGAACGGCTCAGGGGAGTGCATTTCCATGACTCGTGGTGATCCACCTCACTCTCCAGAATATCCTCTAAGACTCTAAATCAGCCTTCTCCATCCTGCTGCCTTCCAGATGTGTTGGACTGCAACTCTCACAATTCTCAGCCAGCAAGGCCACTGGGGATGATGGGAGTTGCAGTCCCACACATCTGAAGAGTACCAAGTTGAGGAAGGCAGTAGGTACATATGGAGACAGGTGGTCTACGGAGAGGTTTAAAAGTCAAAATCAGCACTCGGAATTGGGTCTTAACTGCCATTTCTGGATAATCCTCAAAGCCCCCCCTCCCCTGCTGCCCCAAATAACGTAGAATCATAGAATAGTAGAGTTGGAATGGGCTTATAAGGCCATCGAGTCCAATCCCCTGCTCAATGCAGGAATCCACCTTAAATCATCCCTGACAGATGGTTGTCCAGCTGCCTCTTGAATGCCTTTAGTGTGGAAGAGCCCACAACCTCCCATGGTCATTGGTTCTATTGTTGTATTGCTCTAACAGGAAGTTTTTCCTGATGTCCAGCCAGAATCTGGCTTCCTGTAACTTGAGCCCATTATTCCATGTCCTGCATTTTGGGTTGATCGAGAAGAGATCCTGGCCCTCTGACAACCATTTGAAACATAAATGTTTTAACAAAGCCAAAAGATTGGTCTTTTTAAAATTCTAATTTGTTCCACTTTGCTAAATTTTATGGAAAACACCCAAAAGAGTTGGCATCAACAAAATAGCTAGGTGCAATGTGGAGAAGGGCAGCTTTCCCCCCACCCCTGGCCTTTGTTACTGGGCAAAGTACTGCCTGCGTCTAGAGTTTGTTATGAGCTTTCTTAAGGGAAGAATAAGACAGCTTTCCAGGTTGGTGCGGCAAATGCCAGAACCCATAAATTGGCCTTTCCCCCTTTAATTTGAGGAAAGGCCGTAGTTCATGTGGTAGAGCACCCACTTTGCATTCCGAAAGCTCCAGGTTCAATTCCCAGCATCTCCAGTTAAAGTGAGGAAAGAATCTTGCCTGAAATCCAGGAGAACCATTGCTGCCAGTCAGTGTTGACAATACTGGTCTAGATGGACCAACATTCAGACACTGGCTGAATTCGGGCAACATGATAGTCAATGGTGGGGTAATAATCAACTTTACAGTTGTTCATCTAGGGGGTACTCCCCACACAACATAGTAATAAATAATCAACCATGGTGTGGATTAGGATCACCGCTGAGTTGACTAGGGCAGCATTCGGACGACACAATAGTCAATACAACTGACGATTGTTTTCCCCACTCCAGTTGTTTATTGTGTCGTCCAAATTCAGCCACTGTCTAAGGCAGCTTCCTAGGTTTTGGCCCTCTGGCTGCTTGGAGCCTTCACCCCTGAGATACTTCTTTTAAGGTTGTCTCATTCCTGCTTTTGAGCTGGAGCCGGCTTTCGTCCTCCAGTTGCCCACCCCCTTTCCTGTCATTTTCCTTAGCCAGCATTCTGCTCCTCCTCATTTTACCTCTCTCTTAGATGAGGGCTGCTATTGTTTCTACTTATAAAATGTTCAAACCTACAGCCAGAAGACCAGTATTACAGACATATTTGTGTCTCACAGCATTGGAGGAGTCCAAAATTGCCTAACCCAGTTAAACCATTATAGCAGGGGTAGGTAACCTGTCAACCTCCAGATGTTTTGGACTACAAATTATCAGCCAGTGGTCAGGAATTATGAGAGTTGTCATCTAAAATATCTGGAGGGCCCTGAGTGGCATGTATCCCTGCATTATAGTGACCCTGAAGCCTTCTTGCCTTCCTCTGGAGCCTGTATCTGGGTTGCCATGAGTCGCCTTGATTTGCTCAGCTAACCAGGGTGATTAAGGAGGAATGGGAAAGATTCCAGCTGCTATATCTGCTAGGATACAGCCCAGGCAGAAAAGCCAACTTCAAGTGTACAATTATTCATAGTTTCTATCCCCCATTACAGCTACTTGAAGAGCTGAATAAGGAGTTCTCAAGGTGTGTTTTATAGGACTATTCTATAAGTTCTGCAGAAATCACTGGGAACTAATTTCCAACATTTCTCAAAAGGCTTAAGAGAAGGAGGTAGCTGGAAGTGAGAACACTACTTGAAAGAAATGGGGTAGTGACTATGTACAATGCATAGGTAAGACTAGGCACCTGAACTATGCTGTGAACATACTGGGCAGATTTAAGATGGGGCAACTAGCATCTCTTCTAGCACTTATAAAAATGCATGCATAAAAATAAGGCATTGAACCTAGCATCTCTTCTTACCCAAACTGAGTCACATTCTGGACTATTTTAGATTCAGAGACTCTGTTTCCAGGAGTAAATTTGCTGTCATCCTGGTGCTTTGAAAGCTTCAACAATGCAGTAGATAGGTCTGTGTATGTCTCTCATACACACACCTCTGCGGGTGTGTGTATGAAAGACATCTTAATGACTTCACGTCAATGTGAGGCCTCTGCACATGTGGTGAGGCTGACTTCGTTCTTGGTTAGCTCTGGTTGGTGGTTTGCTTCAGTCTTCTAGACTTGGCACAGAATGGGCCAGATTACTTTCCTGTCATTCGACTGTGGTTCTGCCACAAGAACCAGAATCAACCACATTAGCCAGAATCTTACATTTGTCACCTAGTTCCGTTTGGTGCAGAATTTGGTGGTGCCCATAAGCAACATCTCCCTTCACATGTTACCTCCTTGGCTATGGTGGCAACAGAGGTCATCCTAGCTCAATAATGGAGTGTATGCTTTGCACGCAGAAGATCTCCAGTGCAATCCTTGACATTGTCCGTTAAAAGGATTGGGTAAATAGCAGGTGGGGTGAAAGAACTCTCCCTGAGACCCTGGAAAGCCATTGTCAGTCAAATCAGCCAAAACTAGGCTAGATGAACTTACAATATAATCTGCTTTAAGGCAGTTTCCAAGGCCTGACACCACCTTTCCTTTGGAGATCAACTTTGTTACCTCATTCGGGTCAGGAAAGCTTCATGGTCCGGGTAGGGGGAGAATTATGAAATTTGAAGAAAAATCTGAATTTTTCCCACCCTCTCCCCACCCAAAGGGCAGGACTACTTTATAGTTAATGGGAATTAACAAAAATGCTTACAGCTCCGTCATTTTTTAAAGCTAAAGAGATAAAACTTGGCATCATGATAGCTCTTAAAGAGAGCTTTAGCCATGCCAAATTTGAACCAGATCCGTTCATCTGTTGAATTTTAGGCATTTTTAAAAGTTTGATGATTTATAATTATTATTTTTTAAAACTGTCATTTTTAAAGATAAAGTGATGAAACTTGGCACCACAATAGATCTTAAGTAGGGCTTTAGTCATGTCAAGTTTCAAGCAGATCTGTTCATCTGTTGATTTTTAGGATTTTTTTTAAATTTGTTTTAAAATATTATTTTAAAAACACGGTCATTTTTAAAGATAAGGAGATGAAACTTGGCACCATGATAGCACTTAAGTAGGGATTGAACCATGCCAAGTTTCAAGCAGATCTGTTCATCTGTTGATTTTAGGATTTTTTTAAAGTTTGAGGTTTTAAAATTAATTAAAAAATATAAAACACTGGAGCCATACCCTTCAAATTCAGGTTGTCAAACCTCCTCTTTGGTGTCTTGCACCTTGAGCAGTTTCAGCCCTTGGCATCAGGGGGATCTCAAGTTTTTAGCTAAGAAGTGCTGGGTGAGCACGGCACCTTTCCTGTTGCATATTTGGTGGGCAGTCGGGCACCTGGAGCTCAGCAGAGGCGAGGCATCCACAGATCAAAATGTGGGAAAGGAGAGATCAGTCAAAGCAGCCCACAGGGCAAAACAGAATGGGCAAGAGGCCTTTTTCTCAGAGTTCTCTCATGACCAACAGTGAGGTGCCAGTCGAGAGAGAGGCTATCATCTTTGCAGATGCCCTGTTGCTACAGACGTTGGAACCTGGCATGTCGTTGCTTTGCATATATTCTTTTGTATATGGTCACTCTAGTATTGCGCCTGCAACTTTAACTGTTGTGATGAAGAGGGAATTTCACCAGGAACTAATTGCATACAAATGACTTTGGCTGCAATTCTCTTTTCTCTACAACTGTTAAAGTTACATGAGCCCTGACCTCCTTTTCATATGGTCAGCCTATATATATATATATATATATATGCAGAATCAAGTCATTAGTAGATAGGACAGAGTATAGTGGGCCTCACCATGTTGTAAAGGTAAGACTCTGCTCTAACTCCTAACCTATTATGTTTCTGTAACATGGCACCCAGATGAGGGATGCTGTCTGTATGCCAGATAAATATGCACATAGGTACCCTTTTGTGATATTTACACTACAGTAGACAAAAGTTGATTACTAGAAGAAAAGTCAACCTTTAACTACTTTTTTCCATTTCTTACTACAAAAAACCCTTTCAAAAACTAAGTGTACTATTAATATTCTACAACATCGGTTAAAATTTGCCTTTGATGAAACAACGAACATTGGGAAGTATAGGGCACTTGGCTCAATTTATTTAGAAGGTGACAATGCTGACGTTGATGTCAGACTATTTGGAAGGTGGAACAACTTTTGCCTCTACCCTACCACTATCCTAAAGAGCAGTGCCTTTCTTTTTTCTTTTTTTCTTTCTTGAAAACATTTCGTGAAAACATATCTTGGCCACCTTTCAGGGCAGAGGCCCTCACAAGGTGGCTTACAACTAGGGGTGTGCACGGACCCCCCGGATCGGATCGGGACCCGGATCGGGACCTCCAATTTTGTCCCGGACCGGTTCGGACAAAATCGGAGGCCCCCCGGACCGGATCGAGTCCGATCCCGACTCAAAAATCGTACATTTTTGGAACGGCCGCCATTTTTTTCCCCATAGACTTGCATTGCAATGCAAGTCTATGAGGAAAAAATGGCGGCGGGTGGGTAAGGGGGGGCCTAACTCCCTCCCCCCCCGGGGCCGTCCGCTGTGGACGGCCCCGGCAGGTAAACCCCCTCCCCCGCGCTCCCTACCCCCCCTGGGGCCGCCTGCTTCCATCCGCTGGCGCCCGCGGGCGCCAGCGGATAGAAGCGGACGGCTCCGGGGGGGGGGTAAGCCCCCTTCCCCGCCACTGCTTACCTTCTCGGCCCGTCCGGCGCCGGCGGCTACTACCAGCGGGCTCCGCGGCCTACTCTCGAGTAGCGCGCCGGGTGATGACATCACCCGGCGCGCCACCCTGGAGCAGGCCGCGGAGCCTGCTGGTAGTAGTAGGCGCCGGCGCCGGACGGGAGCCGCCGGGCTGGGCAGGTAAGGGCCCCCCTCCCCCCTCCACGCGCCCCCTCCTCCCCTCCACGCACCCCCTCCTTACCTTCCCGGCCCGGCGGCTCCCGTCCGGCGCCGGCGCCTACTACTTCCAGCAGGCTCCACGGCCTGCTCTAGAGTAGCGCGCCGGGTGATGACATCACCCGGCGCGCCACCCTAGAGCAGGCCGCGGAGCCTGCTGGGAGTAGTAGGCGCCGGCGCCGGACGGGAGCCGCCGGGCCGGGCAGGTAAGGGCCCCCCTCCCCCCTCCGCGCGCCCCCTCCTCCCCTCCACGCACCCCCTCCTTACCTTCCCGGCCCGGCGGCTCCCGTCTGGCGCCGGCGCCTACTACTTCCAGCAGGCTCCGCAGCCTGCTCTAGAGTAGCGCGCCGGGTGATGACATCACCTGGCGCGCCACCCTAGAGCAGGCCGCGGAGCCTGCTGGGAGTAGTAGGCACCGGCGCCGGACGGGAGCCGCCGGGCCGGGCAGGTAAGGGCCCCCCTCCCCCCTCCCCCCTCCGCGCGCCCCCTCCTCCCCTCCACGCACCCCCTCCTTACCTTCCCGGCCCGGTGGCTCCCGGCCGGCGCCGGCGCCTACTACTACCAGCAGGCTCCGCGGCCTGCTCTAGAGTAGCGCGCCGGGTGATGACATCACCCGGCGCGCCACCCTAGAGCAGGCCGCGGAGCCTGCTAGTAGTAGTAGGCACCGGCGCCGGACGGGAGCCACCGGGCCGAGAAGGTAAGTGCCCCCCTCCTCCCCCCCCCGCTGTCCACTTTCATCGGCGGGCGCCCGCTGGCGCCCGCCAGTGGAAGCGGCGGTGGGCGCCAGTGGGCGCCCGCCGATCCGCCGATCCGCCGAACCGGTTCGGAGCTTTTTCGGACCGGTTCGGATTGGATCGGCCGATCCAGCTGCGGGATCGGAAATCGGATAATTTATCCGATTTCCCACTGGACCGGACTCGGATCGTGGATCGGGTCCGATCCAGTGCACATCCCTACTTACAACAATAAAATACAAAAATACATAAAATACATTTTCTTCATAAGAATGCCTGGCACCCATTTATTTATATAGATGAAAGTAGTGTATGTGGAACTCTTTGAGGGTGGAACCTTGACCTGCAGCGTGTTGTTGGTAACCCCAGTTTCTTGATAGAAACATGTTTCCCCTTCCACTCAACCTGTAGTCTTTCTGAGTGTAACCTGTTTTCTTTGTTCCATAGAACTTAATGGGAACCTTCAAGAATAAAACCCACCTGTCTGCATAGCTTGCACATTCTGGCTACACCCTGCATAGCCTTACTCTCGGTTCTATTTCTTGATCATGCTATTGTATGACCAAGAGACAGAATTCAGGAACTTAATATACACAATGCATAAGGACCGTGATATTTCTGGCTGGGGAGAGATTCCTGGTTGGACAGTTGTGATGCTCCTTTTGAGATTTTTTTTTTTTAGAGAATTGGTGCAGTTTAAATTAATGCCTGACTTCTTAAAAGCAGGGTTAAGAAGGAAATGATTACTAGTATTCTGGCTGAGCCCAATCAGAACTAATGCGAGAAGCAAGATTTTGAATTTTGGTATTTTAAATGCTTATTACAGCAGTTCTGACATCTGAATTGCTAAGCCGTCTAGTTATAGCGGATTTGTGTAGCAATAATAAATACCACTCCAGCTCATCTTGCTTTATTAGTACTGAACCATTACTCTGAGGGAGGGGGGAAGAGAAATAAAAGAAAGGCGGTGCCTAATCACTTATGTGGACAATTGTGGAGGGTGTCTAATTCCAAGCGTTCTTTCCGGTTAAGTGATTCCCAACTGTGGCTGGCATGTATCCATGCAGAAATGACTGGAGGGATTTATGAAGGAAGGGTGAAGGCAAGGTTACACCTGGCAAGTCCTCATTCCCACTTCTGCTCCCCTGCAATTATCTATTTAATTGCCTTGGTGGAATTTGTGGGTGAAAAGGAGATTCAAAAGCGATAAAAATAAATAGTGATTTGCATAATTTCCATGAAGCAAAGTGTTTGGGCTTAAGGTGAGGGAAAGCAAGTGTGACTAGCTGTGCGGGGACACTCAAGGCAGGTTCAAATAGCTTACCTGTGAGAGGTAGGTATGGATGAATATTGTTAAATCCATTCCATCTGTGTTTTGTAGTTTGCCAGGCATCTTTCGTTTTGTTGTCCACTCACTGACAAAATCAGTGCTAATCCCCACCCCCATTGAAAAACTGGTCTGAAAGTCTGCAAAGTCCATGTGATTCTGGAAAAGCTGGTCTGCTCTGGAATCTGCAGGTCAGATTCGTAGAAATCTGAACTCATTTGAATCCACTGCAGATTTCTCTGACATCCCTAGAGAGAGGAGTGTGTTCAGTTGCACAGAAGGAGGCCTGTACCTTTGCCATTGTTGGAGTGAAAGAAGGCGACCTTATGGAGGATACATTTATCAACAGGCCTTGTGTTGGCCAAGATAGCTAGATGGGGCCTCTGCATTCAGAGGCGGAGAAGGGCCAGATTCTGAGGATAAAGGGGAGGGTTGTCGTCTTCATGCTCCAGCTCTTTGGCTGGCTGGGCAGGGTTGAACTCTGTCCGAAGGAGCACTGGAGGAAAGAAGAGAGAAGGTCATTTTTACCACTTCCTCCTTCTCCGTACAACCTATGGGTTTCTCCAAAAATCTGTCTAGAAAGTTGGGTGGCTCTGAGATCCAGTGGTAAGCTCTGCTGGATCTCAGAGCCTTCTGTGAACAGAAGGAACCCTTGCATTCATAGATAGGATATTCGGATCCAAAATGTATAGAGAGACTTGAGTTTGGTGAGAGGCTTCTAGAGTTTCTCTTGGTTGTGAGGAAATCACTAATATCCCATTCATTTTTTAGAAATGTTGCCATCCCACTGAGGAGGAAGGCAAGCTAAGGCCCAGGGATGAATATCTGATTGAATAAATAAGAGATGATAGAATCTCTAATATTTATTTTCCTGGTTGTTTAATGGATTGTGCTGGAGTGAATGTATTTTACAAGTACTTACAGATTTTATTGGCTCTCTGTTTGTCCCCAGGTTCAATTCAAAGTGTTGGTTTCATAATAGAGTGACCAGATACAACAGAGGGCAGGGCCCCTGCAGCTTTAACTGTTGTGATGAAGAGGGGATTTCATCAGGTGCTGCATGCATAGAAACAACACCTGCTGAAATTCCCCTTTATACACAACTGTTAAAGATACAGGAGCCCAGTCCTCCTTTCCATATGGTCACCCTATTTTATAAAGCCCTAAATTGTCTGGGGACAGGGCACTTAAAGGACCATCTTCGCCCCATATGAACCTGCCCATCAGCTCCAATCACCTGAGGCCTTCCTTCAGGTAGCCCCTCTTCAGAGATTGGACTAGGGCCTTTTCTGTGATAATTCTCTCTAGCCATATTTGTCTGATGCCATTGTTGATTATCTTGTAGATGCCAGGCTAAGTATATCCTAATGTCAGTTCACATTGATCTGCTTTTAATTGCTATTTATTTCTGCTGCTGTCAATATTTTTAAGGCTGTTTTATTGTTGATATTTCATTGTTTTAAATTGGTTTTCCAAGCTGTTTTGAAGGCCAATGTGATGGACAGACAGGACAGGAATTGTTTCTATCAAATAAATACATAGTAAATGAAATAGTATTGTGAGGTTGTCCAAAATGGCTGATTTTGGTAGAGAGAGGTAGGCTATTTTATATTTCCACTGATGCAATTATAATGGTGAAGTGAGGTGCTAACCTTAACCAAAATTAATAAACTAAAAATGACCAAAAAGTTAAGGTATACAATATTTTTTTAAAAACTTAGTTTAGTATGTATACACACACACGCACACACACACACTAAAATAGAGCAATTGAAATACTAGGTACAATTTTGCATCAACAGATATTTATACAATTAGCTCTGTGCAGATGAAGGAGGCAGGCCAAATGCGTTTCGACGTTTTGTCTTCTTCATTTTAAGATGCAAGCATCTAGAAGAGGGGGGCTGCCTATCAATATCCTAGGAGCAGGATGAGTTGTGTCACTCCCCCAGAATAGCAAAGCCTACAGCCAGCGCTTGCCAAATTTAAACAGCCTTCGTTTCTCAAACAAAGAAGCTGCAATCTGCTTTAATTTGGAATCTAAGTATTTCGGTTTGGGCCCTGTCCTATTTGAAGACCTGTGCCTAGGTACACATTGACAGGTTTAGGTAGCTTTGTCATTTTTTCCTTGAAGTATTGTTTCAAAAAGTTACCCTGGCTCTGGTGTGTCATTTATTACCCTTTCCTCTTCCCCAATAAACTTACTATCTTTTTAGTTGGTTGTCTGTGTGCCTCTTTCTAAATTACCTCAGTACTAAATCCAGAGTCTTCCTCTTGGTTAATGCTCTGTTTAAGATTCTTGATAGAGGACTCCTAGTGTTATCAGTCAAAAGGCATCATGGAGTGATTCATGTTTCCCTCCTGAAGGAGGGAAGGAGCAGTGGGAAACCTGGGAGTGTTACAAATGGAAGGGGATGCCTTTTGGACTCATTGTAAAATTCCATGTTTCAGGCGGGCCGCCTGTACACCTAAAGCCTCGTCTGGAAGCACCTGACATCCTGAATCTAAAATTACCTAATCGCACTTCTGCAAATTACTCCAACTTGCACACAGGTCCTGATTTAGTGGGCCACTGCAAATGCTTCAGAAAAGAAGAACAACGACCTTTCCACATGAGACTGAGAAGACTTTATTTTAAACCAGCAGATCAGTGGAAACGCGAAGAGAACAAGTGGATGAGTGGATTAGAAAGGATCAGTGTGGGATGAGATGAGCAAGACAAAGTTGCCAGAGATGAATGAAACATGTTTTCCACAGATCACCAGTGGCAGTGATTCAGCATTTCCCATAATGCTTAAAATAGATCTTTCCTTGATTTACTCTAAGGAAAAACCAAAAAAATAAATAAAATGTAATAACTTTTGTATTGCACTTTCCAAAATTCAGAACATTTCACATGCTTTATTTGGTTGTAATCTGTACAATAACCTTGTAGAATGAGTCAATATTATCTCTCAGAGTGGAGGTGGGATGGGGGGGGGGGAGGTACTGAGGTTGAGACAAAGTGGCTTGCCTACATGGTTTGAACCATGAGATTTGGGATTTGAACCATGGTGAGATTTGAAACACGGATTACCTAAATTAGAGTTCAGTCAAAGGTGCAATCTTATGCATGTTAAACAGAAAAAATGTTTAGTGTGGTGGCCCTTTCTCCTTGGAACTCCCTGCCCCTGGAGGTCAGGCAGGCGCCAACATTAGGCTACTTCCAGCACCTCCTGAAAGCAACTCTATTCCAGGAAGCCTTCCTCAACTGACCAGCCACTATTTTCATTGGTCCTTTGTTTTAAATTGAACAATTTTAATTGGCTGTTTTAATCTTTCATTTTACTATTTTATTCCTATGTGCACTGCTCCGGAATCTATTTTAGATATGGAGCAGTATATAAACACTGTAAATAAATAAATAAATAAGTTCTACAACTCCCAGCATTCCCTTGCCAATGAATTCCCAAAAATTCTGGGAGTGGTAAGACTCTTCCCTTGTCTAAATATGCATAGGATTACCCTTTAGCCACTAGCTACGACAAAAACCATCAATGCAATGTTCCTATTGCCCCTCAGATGTCCACACATGAAGCTGCTGCATAGTGTGGCCATGTGTCCTCTTTTATAGAGGACAGTCCTCGATTTGAAGAGCTGTCCAATCCAAAGTCTGTTTAAAGATAAAGAACCATCAGAAGGAAGTCAGGAGCCTTGAACGGATGGAATGTTGCCACGAGGAACCTTGGCGGTGGGCCTTCTCTGTAGCGGCACTCTCGTGTGGTTTAGGATGTGGAAAATGTAATAGCTTTTAAATGTCCTAAAAACATACCTCTTCACACAGGCTTTCACTGGACTGTAATTTATCTAATTTTACATGGTACTTTTACTTGTAACGCTTAATTTATTGTATACTTCTTGTATTTTCATGATTGTTGCGCTCTGCCCAGAGAGCTTCGGCTATCGGGCAGTATAAAAATGTAATAAATAAACTTGTCCATCAACTGCACCTGGACAGCAGACTGAGCAAGGCACACAGTTCATCTGCTCACAGTCTTCCACACTACAGTGAGATGGACTGCATTTCTACATACATTGTATCGATGATTTCTAAGTTTGCATCTGCACATACACATTTATATAAACTGGTGCCCTCTTTTGTCCTCTTTTCTGGTGATGAGTGTCCTCTTTTTTGGCAATTCATGAATGGCCACCCTAACTTGCTGTGTGTTGATATCACCCACTGAATTTGAAGATGTAAGGAAAGGGTAGCTGGCAGAGGCCCAGTGAATGACTGCCTTGCAATGTATTATTTGCAGCTCCCCGTGTCCTCCAGATGTTTTGGTCTAACTCTCAGCATTCCTGATCATTGGTCATGCTGGCAAGGCCTCTGCAAAGTGAAATCCACCCGTGCCTTAAATTATATCCCAGCTTTCTCCACCCTGGTACCCGCCAGATGTTTTAGACTACAACTGCCAGCAGTCTTGACATTTGCTGGTGGAGGGGGCTGATGGCAGTTGTGGTCCAAAATATCTGGAGGGCACCTTGTTGGGGAAGGCTGGCTGTCACTGTGGTTGGTGCATCTACACCTAATAGAAAGCACTATGCAGAGATGTAAAATGCCAGGAACTGATGTGTGAATGGATGCTTCAACCTTTGAGGAGCAGGATGGATGCCTTTTAGAAGAGGTGGTTTATCTCCGCTTCGGTTATGGAGTAGTGATTTGTTTCCACTTGAACAACTGCATTGCAAAAGAGACATTTGTTGGTGTATGTTTGACCACTGGAACCACATATGGGGAAGTACTCCAGGGTGCACCTTGGAGATCTGATCCTGTCAGGAGTCTTCTTGTAACCACTGCAGTCAATCTGCAAAAGAGAAAGAATCGCTTTTGAAATCATATCACTTTTATATTGCGACAAGGATCATGCCTTGAATTGCCGTCTTCCCTCTGGGAAAATGATACAAAATCACAAGCAAAAAAGGGAGTTGTTTTCTGGTTAGAGAAAATGGCATTGGATCAGCTTAATAGCACAATCCCTATGCATGTTTTCTCAGAAATAAATCACACTGCATTCAAGGGGCTTTACTCCAAGGTAAAGGGAGTAGAGCCAATGAATCCCCTGAGTGATGCATTGTGTGAAGAAATACTTCAACACAAGGCAACTCCTTATCAGAGTCTCAGCAGAAAGGGCTGATCTGTGCATCAAGTTTGAGATACGGAATGTTGCTTGTGATCAGTGCATGGATAGATGGATGAGCACCTTTTGTGAATTCACAAAGGAATGACGAAGTCCAGGGGTGCTTCCAGACAAGTCTTTTAGCCAGCAATTGCCCTGCCTCATTTATGGAGTTCTACAGGAGGTCCAAACATGGTCATCTTCAATTTGTAACCCTCCCAGGTTCCCCACTGCTTCTTCTGTCCTAGATCTTTCCAAACACCACCACCACCAACAACAACAACAACAACTCCCCAGGAAGAAAGAAAAGACAGACAGACACACGGTGTCTTTTGATGGTGAGCTCTAGGAGCCTGGAAGCAGGTGAGAATTTTGGGCCAGGATATTTGGTGGGCAGTCTTCTCCTGTATGATCAGTGCATGGGAATCCAGGCAAGGAGTCATCAAAAGTCTGGGACCTGTAACACACATTTATGCTAAGAGAATATGGACACAATAGCTTCCAGCTCTCAATTTCTCACCGAGTTGTAATCACAAAAACCTTATTATCTGTTCGTATATTTATAACACTGAACTCTTGCTCATGAATGTTACTGTCATCCATATAATGACAGTTAAACCAAAAGATGGACTGACCTGTGGCCCACGGGAATGATGAACAACTGCAAAGGAAAAAATAATAATGATCAAAACTTTTTTTAAAAAATGAATTAATGCTGATGGCGCAAAAGTTTCTAAATTATTAGTTATAGTGACACAGCAAAGAGAGAGAGTGAGAGGTGGCAATAAACTGAGCCTCCTTTTCCTTGGAATACCCTTACAAAAAGGAAGAGATATACAAGGTAAGGCTGATTCTCCTGACCATGAGCGTCATCAGACAAGCTTTTTATCACACGCTCGTTACTGGCCACTCACGATATTTCATGGGTCCTTTCGACGATGCCGTTCCCCCCCCCCCCCCCCCATATCCTTCTGATCTTCTTTCCATCACAAAATAGACCCTGGTAAATCAGACTCTTTTGGGGGAAGCAAAACATGCCACTATTTCCTGCTATGTGCAGGATAAGCAGTACGAAAAAAGCCCCACTGAATGGGCCACGTGGTCTTTGTTTACTTCCTCTTTCTTAAGTGTCTGACGAAACAGGAAGCTGCTCATCACAGAAGCACGATTCAAAGCGACAGGAGGGAAACGCAGTCTGAAGAAGCTCCGTGTCTGGAAAGGTAGCTACACGTAGGTGAAGTACCAGCTGCTAGTGCTATGTCTAGAAATACTCATGTGAAGCCCAAGGATATGGGCAGAACTCTGCATGTATTCCCTTTAACACACTGCAGCCAATACTTGACCTGCTACTGGGCTCCAAGCCCATGTACACACATATTGTGCAATATCTGCCTTCATGTGGCTACTGCTGCTGCTGTGTGATCATGAAATCAATCTGGACATTGGCAGTTGTGAATGGGGAAACATTAAAAAATGCCATTGTGTGGGATTCCTGAGCAGAGATCTTTGAAAGCAAGTGCAAAGAGATCCTGTTATTTTTAAAAGAACAGAGTTCTGATTAAAAATATATATATTCCATCCTGTCCTGCATTGGATTGAGAACTTAAGATCACATTAAAAATGTACATATTTTCATGAGCATTTCTCAAAAGATACCCATTGGCGTATGTATTCCCTCTCCCCCCAAATGTAAGCATTTTGCGCACACTCTTAAAAATGTACACAGTTTTTGTCTGCATTTTTATAGGGATGTGCAGCAGATCAGATCAGATCCATGATCCGGATCCAATCCAGCAAAAATCAGAATGAAAGGAAACGATTCCGATTTCAAAAAATGGAGGTCTGATTTTTCCGATCCGATTCCCCCCCCCCCCCCGAATTTAATTGGGAAAAATCAGAACATCAGACCTCAATTTTTTGTGTTTTCGACATAGGCTTGCATTAGGGGAAAGAAAGCTTTCCCCCAATGCAAGTCTATGGGGAAAACATGGCAGTGGGTGAGTGGGACCTCCACCTCCCTCCCTCCCCCCACTCGTGCTCCTTACCTGCTGCCTTCTCATTGCCGCCCGCTGCCTCCTGCTGGTCCCGTCTACTGAGAAACAGGCTTCGCGGCCTGCCTCTCAGTAGAGTGCCGGGTGATGATGTCACCCGGCGTTATACTGAGAGGCAGGCCACAAAGCCTGTTTCTCAGTAGAAGGGACCAGCGGGTGGCAGCAGATGGCCCCGACAAGTAAGGAGTGCGAGTGGGGGGAGGGACAGGGAGGGGGAGTTAGGTGCCCACTCACCCGCACCCATGTTTTCCGCATAGGCTTGCATTGGAGGAAAGCTTTCCCCCAATGCAAGCTTATGGTGAAAACACCTAAAATGGCGTCTGATATGAAAATCGGACATCTGATTTTCATATCGGAATCTGATCTGATCTGATCTGATCCACGGGATCTCCAATTTTGTCCAATCCGATCCAGGGCAAAATCTGAGGTCCTGATTCCGATACGATTTTTCCTCCTGTGCACACCCCTAATTTTTTAATCTTTGCAAACTGCCATAGGAAACTTCAGGAAAGAACAGGTTAGGTGTCTAACTGCGTTCTGGCTCATTTTCAGGTTCAAGATTGCAAATTTGATAAATTTGCATTAAGACACCAACCAAACGTTTCTTCCCCATTCATACTATAAAGATTACTCTGCTCTCTCTCTCTGCCTTGACTGTTGCCATCTGGATGCACCCACTGACATGATACTGACCCCCCCCCCACCAGTTTTGCTTAGTGGTGGCTAGAAAGTGGTGCAGGCAACACCATGTACACGCTGCCACTGGGAAAAGGTTCACTTTTATGTTCCATTTGATGCGTGATATTAAGTCAGTGACCTGTGACTTCCCTGTTTCAAATTCCATCATGGTCTTGATGTTTTATGGAAGCCACTGCCTCCACCCTCAGATCCTTACCTGCAATGTTGGGCTAACAATACTGACTTACCTTACTGAGCTTTTAATGGGTTCCTGTCATCATGCAGGTAAAACTCTCCCTTTGAGCACTTAGTAGGGTGACCAGATAAAATCCAGGTCAGGGCTCATGTAACTTTAACAGTTGTAGAGAAAAGGGAATTTCAGCCAGTGTCATTTGTATGCAGTTATTTCCTGGTGAAATTTCCTCTTCATCACAACTGTTAAAGTTGCAGGGTCCCTGCCTTCTTTTGTATATGGTCACTCTAATATAGTGCATGCACCTTTAACTGTTGTGATGAAGAGGGAATTTCACCAGGAACTAATTGCATACAAATGACTCTGGCTGAAATTCCCGTTTCTCTACAACTGTTAAAGTTACATGAGCCCTGACCTGGATTTTATCTGGTCAGCCTAGCACTTAGGAAAAAGCCTGCTATTCTTTCAAAGTATGATTAACAGTGCAATCCCTGTGTGTCTTCTCAGAAGTAAGTCCCATTGAGTTCAATGGGACTTACTTCCAAGTAAGTGGAAGTAGGATTGCAGCCTATATATATCCCAAATTAAAGATATGCATCACTTGTAATGAGAGATATTTGGGAATATTTGCATTGCTTATATAAAACAGTTAACAATAAGAAGGCATGTACCTATTATGCAAAGAGAAGCCCAGGTATGGATGTTGGAGGAATCCACAATGGAATCAAATGAGTTTGGATTTTTATGAATCTGACCTACAGATTCTGCAGCGGACCAACTTTTCTCCAGTCAAGTGGATTCCGCAGAGTGGCGGACTATTTTTTCCTGCATTTTGGAATTTCACACAAATTTAGCAATTAAAAAATGTGCATTTTTTTTAAAAAGTCTCAAATGGGCATTTCTCCTATAGGCTACAGTGTGAAAATGCGCATTTTTGGGGGGGATTTGTGCATTTTGATGAGATTACAAATGCAAATTTGCAAAAATGTGAATTCGTGCAACTGTGAATTTGCACAAGTCTGGAAGCTCAAAAAACAAAAACAAACAAACAAAAAACCCCCGATTCTGTCGATGAGCAGATGACGGAACAAAAGGCACCTGACAATCCATGAAACACAGACAATCTTAGCCCCAGGATTCCCTTTGTGCTGTCTTGTATCTGCAAGTCAAATTTCCCTTCTGGTGACACCTAAATACAGGCTTCCCCAACCTGGGGCCCTTGTAATCTAAAATATCTGGAAGGCACTGAGTTGCTTAGCCCTATCTCAAAATATGTCCAGCATCACATGAATAGTTCCTTTCAAGATATGTGGCATTCAGAGGATTGGGCGGTATTTCAAAGACAACATAGTGGGGTTTACTCACTTGAGGTAAAGAAGCAGCACCAGAGAGCCAAAATAAGGAAGACCAGCTGAGCTGCAGCATTCATGATGCTTAGAGAGTGATTCAGTACAGATGCTTTTCAAGTGCCCAGCTTCCAGATGCCTCCCAGCAACAGCATCCCATATATATATATATATATATATATATATATATATATAACCAAGAAGTCCCTCCCTGCCTTCCCCCAGCTCTTGCAGTGATGAAATCTCCTTTCTCCCTAACTGGTAGCAAACCAAAGAATCCTGAAGACCCTTTCTATGTTTCTTCCTCGGACCAATTTGTAGAAACAAGTGGGCAATTATGGCCGGCTTTGTTCAGAGTCTGGTAAACAACTGAAATGTATAATTGAAATAAGTTGGCCATTTCCCATGACATGGGAGATCTGAAACTCTCTCTCACACACAAACAGCAACCCAACAGTGCTTACGGGCCTGACGGCTGCGGCCTGTCGAAACAGCATTTGACTGCAGGAACCACCACACCCACGCTGATTAAGACTGAAAGCTATACAGATGCAATCCACTCGGCTGTGTGCTCTATCCATAAATGAACAGTAATGTTCTAATACCCTACCTATGAAGCCTGCGGCAGAGCAAGCTGAATGTGTATTTCTAAAGACTGGTGCTGCCTCCACTTGTGGAAAAGAAAAAAGTGGTCAGCAATAATACTTGACTTTATGCATCATCTCCCTCCAACACAATGTCCAGCTTTTCCTGTAAAGGTTACAAGGGTATCGATAGATACAGGGTATTGGTTTGCTCCTTATCAACTTGCACACCATTATTTTGCAATCACCTGCCAGATAGAATCAGCTTTCGACAGGTGTTATTGACTAGTTCAACCCCATTTGGAGATGCGTAACCAATTTGCTATTTCCCCCCCTATTGTTAGGGGGGAAAATACTCAACTCTCACTTAGCCTGAGAGCCCCATGCACGCATATGGCAGCAGGGTGTATGTGTGTGTGTGTACACATTCTTTTTCTTTTCCCCCTGCTTGTAGGAGCACCATTGTCCAGGTAAACCAGTGGAGGCTGGTGGCTCCGATGTCAGTGGGGCAATGAATCTGCTCCGGGTTTCAGTCAGAACCAGCCAGAGCTCTAAAGGAGCTTAGAGTTTGGGTTGGTTCTGACAAAAGCCTTGAGTGGATTCACTGCCCCACAGACATTGGCGCCACCAGCCTCCACCGGAGTAAACAAGGCAGCTGATTCATTGCCCACAAGCAGAAGGTACATTTGGACATCATAATGAAGTAACCCATGGCAAATTTGAAGTGGTGCCCTGTTCTCTAAAACCAAGGGACGTGTGGCTCTCCTGATCTTTTAAGCCGTTTCCACACTGGCCTTTTATTCTGCAATCGTCCTCGGGCATCCCTGTGCATGCAGATGATGCACAGGGACTCCTGGGAGCAGGGGGATGGATGGGCACGGGTTTTCCCAGGCATATAGAATCCCTGGGAAAATCCAATTTTCCCCATGGTCCCAGGAACATCCTGAGACCGCAGGAGGTGTGGGCACCTGTCCCACCTGATGCCCACTTATTCACGAGTAAGTGGGCACCAGAAACAGGCAAGAAGCAGCGCGGAGCTGCTCTGTGCCTATCAGGGAAGGGGGAGGAAGCACATCCACTCGTAAGTTGCATCTATATAACACCCATTCAAAAGTTGATAATGTTATTATGTCCTCAATCCATTGCATTATGGGAAGTGTGGATTTGTCCTTCCAATGTGATAGTATAAGTCTTTTGGCTGTCATGAGGGCTCTGAAGATCTATCTGTGCTGACCATATGTGTTAACTTCCAAGAAGCCAGTAGGTAATTTAGGAGGGTATGCACATTGTCCATATTATAGTATTTCACTACAAAGTTTATCCTTGTTATAACCTCTTCCCAAAAAGGGGCAACTATAGGGCATTGCCAAAACATATGAGTTAAAGAAGCATTAGATGCATTACATCTCCAACAATTGTGCAAGTTAGACAAAACTTTATTAAAAAGATGTTGTGGAGTCCAATAAACCCGAAACAATTTGTTGTTGAATAACACGTTACCTGAGATCCATAGAAGCTTCAGATACAGATGCTTCAAATACAGAAACTCTGATTTCTCTTTATATTGTATAAACCTTTCGCCTTTTACTAAAGATCTAATAATGTTTAGGTGTGTTTTAATCTGCACTGTTGTTGAGTGCCAAACCTCCAGGCGTCCTTGTAGTCACACAAGAAAGATGTTCTCTTATGCCAGTCACAGCCAGATCAACAGCTCTGCAGGTTGCAACCCTAATCAACATCCATCAACACAGAGTTAAGTTCTTAAGTCAGCTTTGCACAATAAAATTAGACTATAAGAAGTTCCCTTTGTTGAATGCAGTATGCTAGGATGTTGTGACGAAACCAACGCCTGCCAGCAGTAGGAAACCTAAATGGCTGTTCCAGACCCGCCCTTAGGGAGGGTCTTCCTCTAGGGACCTCTTTTGAGTGACCAACCTTTTAGACCACCTCTCTTAAAGTTGCTCCTCCCTCCTCACCCAACATTTTGATCCTTGGATCCCTCTCTCCCAACTCCTTCCCACTGCTTTATAGTGGTATTGAAGTGCACTGATAACTGTTGGGGCAAAATCCACATTCCATATACCGCTTTTATAGTGTTAATTTATGCTTTTTATTCTGCATTCGTAATGATTTGACACAAGCTGTATATCTGGCCCAAGGTCTGGCATTCCCTTGGTGAATGGAGAAGTTTCTGCCTGGCTTTGATCTAGCTGATTATTAGCTGGCATCTGGCAAGACTCCTCTTTGCCAATGTCTCTCTGCTCTCTCATTGGCTTGCGCACAGCTGGTTCACCTGGTGCCCAGGCACCACCTAATGCCTAGCACCCCCCCACCCCACCCCAGGCACCACCTCATGGAGTGTGCTCGCTGCTGTCCTCCGCAGCACTCTGGCTGCTAGATGTTCCCGCCGGCTGCTAGGTCCTCCCCCTGGAAGCTGGCATTGCATGTGCATGCACGGAAGCCGGCGGGAGGGCCTAGCAGCCGGCGGGAAGCGAGTCCCTTTCCTGGTTGCTGCCGCGCCTGCCTGGGTCACTCCTGTGGCGGTGGCAACAGCAAGCAGCATGGCGGCCGAGGAGCCCACGTGTGTGAGACAGCGGGGTGCAGCAGCGAAGTCAAGCTGCAGTGCCCAACCTGCATCAAGCTGGGCATCCAGGGCTCCTATTTCTGCTCGCAGGTAAGCCCCACCGACCCTGGGGCGCCCTTTTGCCACCAGCTTCCTTCTTCAGGAGCATCCAGCCAGGGTCCCATCATCCCTGCTGCCGTAGGGTGACCAGATCGCCCTGGATTTCCCGATCCTAACCGGGAAAACTGGGGCAATCCGGGCCGACAGGGGGACTGCGGGGGCAAACCGGGGAAAGGATCAGCTCTCCTCCCACCCTAAAATGCCCACGCTGCTCCCTTGCCTCTGCAAGAAACAAGTGCTCAGCATTAGGGAGCGTCAACAAATTCCTTGTCTGGTGGCTAAAGCTTTAGCCACCAGACAAGGAATTTGTTGACGCTCCCTAATGCTGAGCACTTCTTTCCTGCCTGCTGCTCCTGCCTCGGCAAGAAAGAAGTGCTCAGTGTTAGGGAGCGTCAACAAATTCCTTGTCTGGTGGCTAACTGCTTTAGCCACCAGACAAGGAATTTGTTGACGCTCCCTAATGCTGAGCGCTTGTTTCCTGACAAGGCCGGGTGCAGCGCGGGCATTTTAAAGCAGGCTCTTCCTCCTCCTTTGCGTGCTGCTGCTTTTCCTCAGGTACCTCCAGGGAGCCCAGGAGCAGGGCAAGAAGGGTGAGGGGGCTGCAGGGGTCACGCGGCAGTGGAGGAGATCGGCGGTGGCAGCGGAGGACCCGGTAGGTCCGGGCTGGGTTTTTTTTTGGGGGGGGGGGTGGCTTGGTGGGGGGGGTTGTTTCCGGTGGGGGGTGGCAGGGGTGTCTGCTTGTTGGCCGCATGGCAGGCGGCCTTTTTAATTTTTTTATTTTATGTTGGGGGGGGCTGCTTTGGTGGGGTGGCCATTTTGGACCTGGATTTTGCTTTCCAAAATCTGGTCACCCTATGCTGCCGGCTATATTCCTCGGCTATGTTCCCCGTTCCTGGCATGCTCAGCGCCTTTCTACTTCCCCTTCTGTTCCCTGGGCAGCTCTGTGGGGTATTTTTAATTTTATTTTTGCAATGGCTCCGAGGCTTTCTTGGCGGCGGCGGCTGTCACCACAAGGCAAGTGTGACTCAGGGCATGTGAGGGGTTGCTGAGGCTGGGCCTGTCCTCTTGCGAATTGAGCACATTTTACTTGGAAGGAAGTCCCACTCAGCTCGAAGGGACTTACTCCTGAGTTGGCTTTGCTTAGGATTGCAATCTTCCCTTCCCCCCCCCCCCAAGTAGGGTTCTCTCTCACCCTCCCCAAGTTTGCCTCCTTTCCTTCCTCTTCTGTGCGTACTAAAGCCACAAAACGCCCCTTTCCTCCTTTCTTTTGTTTTTCATAGGTTCCCTTAGCTCGAGTAATTCCTTTTGTTGTGGTTCTGGGTTTTCTGTTTTTCTGTCATCAAGATTTGCAGGGCATTTTCAGAGAGAAAGGGGCTGGGCATGGTTATGCTTCCCAATCTGTCTACATGGGATTGTTTTGGTACTCCCAGGCGTTTTAGTTTATTGCCGAGAAGATTTCGCTGGAGTCTTTCCCCTAAAAACAGTGTAGAGAACTCTGTTTTAAAGGTACTGTTTATCCGTAACAGGTTGTTGCTCAGGACATGTTCAGATCCAGGCTTTGGTCCTGGAACTGTATTAATTTTGTCACTACAGCTGGTCCTGGTCCTATAGGCTGACCATATGAAAAGGAGGACAGGGCTCATGTAACTTTAACAGTTGTAGAGAAAAGGGAATTTCAGCCGGCAGGCAATTAGTCCCTTGTGAAATTCCCTCTTCATCACAACAGTTAAAGTTACAGGCACTATACTAGAGTGACCATATACAAAAGAAGGCAGGGCCCCTGCAACTTTAACTGTTGCGATGAAGAGGGAATTTCACCAGGAACTAATTGCATACAAATGGCCCTGGCTGAAATTCCCTTTTCTCTACAACTGTTAAAGTTACATGAGCCCTGTCCTCCTTTTCATATGGTCAGCCTATGGTCCTACAACATATTTTTAATCAAGAAGGGCAACTCTGAGCATGTGTGGAGTACTCAGTAACGACAGTTTCCACCCCCATTTGGTTTTCAGTCAAGTTTGAATTGTGGCACCTTTGTTTTTTTAGCAACTTACCCATTTCTGTCATATATGAGGCAGAAACAAGGTATATCTTACTTTTGTACGGGTCTTATGTCCATGGCATCTGTCTCATAGGGTATTTCATTTTTCTGTCTTCTGAGCAGAAACCCTCAACCAATATTTCAAAGTGGCTTAATACATTGAGAGGTGTTTTATTTTATAGAGTTATTTATAAAATATAATGTGGATTTGTTTGCTGTGAAAGTCTGACAGACAACTCTCTTCCTGGTTACATTTATACATAGTTGGCTTTGCAGTTTTTAGTCTCTTTAAGCAAAATGTCTTGGAAAGAATGTAAATTGACCAGCTAAAATCTGGTGTAGCCCAATGTCTGTAGACTATATTTCCTTATGTGGGATTTCAGGAATTTAGGGATAATTACTGCAATAATAGTAATTATTTTTAAGAAATGTAGAACAAATGGAAATAATTTAATTTTCAAATGGCAAGAAGATGTAATTTTCATTGTTTTTATGTACTCAAAAATACAAGGTTGTAAAAGCTGTCCTCAGAATGTTGTGCCTTGTATTGTGTGTGGGTGTGTATAATTACAAATATACCAAGAGGTAATGTAAAACGGTATTTAAGAAGAGATAAACACTTGAGAAGCCTTGAAGCCGTAAGCTAACTACTTAATTTCTGGGGCCATAAATGTATTGGAATTGCTTTCACCTGTATATTCAGTCAATGTTTACCTTAAAAAAAAATTCCCTGGGGGCACCACCTAATGCAATGGGCTGCACACGCCTATACTGCTCTGTCACCTGTGGCCTGGTAGCTCCCTCACCCCTTCACCCTCTTCTTTATCTGACTCCATGCCTTTGCTGGGTGCATCTGCAGAGATGTAGGACCCAATACTTACAGCTGTTGATGTCTGCCTTTTTATTTCCTTTCTGCTGCAACTACATAATTATTATACTCCGCACCCCAAGTGCATATTCAGGAAAATGAAGCACAACAATGCAGTGTACAAGAATTACCCCCTTCGTTTACAAACTGATTTAGGGTGCAATCCTATGCATGTTTAGACCAAAAAAAGTTCCAAAATGCCCAGCATTTCCCAGCCAGCCACATTGGCTGGGGATTGTTGGGAGTTACAGGACTTTTTTTCTGTACAAACATACATGGGATTGCGCCCTTAGAGCTGGAATGAACATTCACCTCAAAATCCACATTTTATACATCTTAGCCCATGTAGTTTTAAAAAAGGGTTTCAGATTTGGAGTTGCAATTCATTTTTATTACCTCACTGTGATGGCCAGTATTAAAAAACAAACAAACAGAAGAAGCAATATGCCTCAAATGTTGCAATAATGTTGTTAAGAATTTAGTACTTTCCGAATGCTTTTATTTTGCTTAGCAGAATCACAAGAAGGAGGAGCAAATGAAGGCAGAGTGCAAGGTTTCAACTACATGGCACCAAGCATTGCCTGAAGCTGGAAAATGAAAACGATAAATAAGGCATCTGCCTAGAAGAATGATGCAATGGAAAGTCACACAAGGGACTGCTGAGCTCCCAGCCTTCTATTGCCCCTTTTCTTCCTTTTTGAAGCTAATAGCAGTGAAACCTGAAGTGCACATAACCACCTGCTGAAAATTCTCCTGACTGGTATATTATGTAGAATGTTGGATTCCAAAACAGTGCTCTGTTTTTTAGTGTGGCCAACACAACTAAGAGAATACAACCTTTAGTTTTCCCATGGAGAACATCAATCTTGTTCAGAGCCAGCCCTACCATTAAGCAAAGTGAGGTAGCTGTCTTCATATGGTGGATGCTGGGTGGTGGCAGAGGTAGACCCCTCCCCTTGCTGTGAATACCTGTCCCAACATGGATAGGAGCAAGCTGTACAAATAATTCCTCATGGATAAATGCAAAAGAAGAAAAAAGAGGGCATGGTGCATAAACACATAGAATATACTGTACCTTATAGCAAATATTTATCCCAAGCCCTACATCAGTTTCTTGGTGGTTTGAGAGTCACGATTTTGGCCCTATGGGAAGAGCAGAGCATTGGCCAAATCCTGAATACCAGTATGGGATAGGGTTGGGTATCATAAGCAGGGTTGTTTGCCCAATGGCCCATCAAAGATTTGTTTTACAACAATTAACACAAAACACACATGCAGGACTATATTAGAAAACAGAATTCTTAATTCCCTCAGAGTTTAGTTGGAATCCTCACAGTAGCTGGGGGTAGGGAGTGGAATTTTCTCACCAATGAGCCAGCAAGTTATTTTGGGATGGCCTAGCCATCAATGACAATTAAAGGCCCAAGAGCTTTACAAAAGACCTGCTTATGGTAGAGATGAAAACTGTTAAAAAAGGGTTTGTTGATATGGCTTGATAAGGATTTTTGATCTGGGCATTGATATAAAATCAAAACCTGGAACTCTAGTTTCTCCCAAGCCTCAAAGAAACTTTTTAAAGTGAAGCAGAGACACTTTACGCTGCACCAAATCAAAGTTCACACCTCACATTCTAGCATATCAGAGGAAAAACACAGAACAACATAACCCAAAACATCCTCTCCTGATAGCAAGCCTCGCAATCTCTTCCTCCGAATAGACTGTGAATTAGACATGACTCAATGGCCCTCAAACACAGACAAGATGGCACCCCCAATGTAAACATTTCCAGTTCTTCGCAAGGAAAATTACTGGCCATTAGAGAAAACCAAATACCACCAAGTTACAGTGATCGAAGGTTATCAGGAAACAGTAAATTTCATTGAGGCGTCAAATGCCCCTGATATTGTTTTATTAGGGTTTAGGAAATTGGTTAGTTGAAACATTTATTGGCATGTATCCATCACAGGAGGGACGGGGTGTGAGTGGTATGTGACGTCAAAGCCTGTAACAGAGATAAATGAAACAGTTTTGTCTTTGTGATTTAGAGAGCTTTGGTACTACCCATGTGCCACTTCTCTCTCCTTCGTACGTTGTTTTGAATAAAGCTGTTGGACTGAACTCTGCCTGTTCCTAGTGATTCTTCAATTTGAGAGTTAGGGAACATTTCCTTAACAGGCTCAACACAGCTGCCTCCATTTTTCACCTCTCTTTGGGGGCGTGGCTACGGGCAGTGTCATGATGAGAACCTTCACTTCAAAATTTGCCACCACACCGCTGCTGAGTACACTTGGGCTCTGAGTGCGCCAGAGTGTTTTTGTTTGTTTGTGATTGGATATAGAGTGAAAACTAGAACTGCACAAACAGCTTCAGAAATGTCTCAAACTGATCTGAGTGCCAGATTTGGATCTAGAGGTTTGGTCAGGAGACAGGCTCAGAGATTTTGATGTACCATTTCCCCACCAATTGTTACCTCTCTAAGTCCTTTCAGCGTTAACCATGCTGCTGTTATTATTTGCATACTGTGGATGAAGCAGTACACCAGGGAAGTGGCAGGAGATTTGAGTGGCACTGAGTTATGACTAGGGCCTACATAGCAGTCATAGCCTTAGGCAGTTGAGAGGGGCATATGGGACAGCAAGACCCACTGCCACACAATTCCCTGCTTCAGAAGTTCCAGTGCAAAGAATTGTTTTTCCAGGCAGAATAATTCCAAAGCATAATCTGAGCCACTGCAAAACCAGTCCTGCAAAGAGACATTTTTCTTCCTATATAACTATAATAGGGATGTGCATGGACCCCCGGATCATATCGGGACCCGAATCGGGACCTCCGATGTTGTCCTGGATCAGTTTGGACAAAATTGGAGGTCCCTCGGATCCGATCGGATCCGATTCTGATCCAAAAATTGGAAGTCCGATTTTCGGATGGGATGCCATTTTTGGTGTTTTTGCCATAGGCTTGCATGGGGGAAAGAAAGCTTTCCCCCAATGCAAGCCTATATGGAAAACAGGGTGGTGGGTGGGTGAGTGGGGGCCTAACTCCCCCCTCCCTGTTCCTCCCCCCTTGCGCTCCTTACCTGTCAGGGCTGTCTGCTTCCCTCTGCTGCTCTGATCTACTGAGAAACAGGCTTCGTGGCCTGCCTCTCAGTAGTGCGCCAGGTCATCAACCGGTGCGCTACTGAGAGGCAGGCGGTGAAGCCTGTTTCTCAGTAGATTGGAGCAGCGGAGGGAAGCGGGCGCCCCAGCAGGTAAGTGGGGCCCTCCCCCTCCCCCCTTGCACTCCTTACCTGTCGGGGCGCCTGCTTCCGTCCGCTGCTGTAATCTACTGAGAAACAATCTACTGAGAAACAGGCTTTGTGGCCTAGTTCTCAGTAGACCTGGCGCTCCATGGAGAACTAGGCCGCAAAGCCTGTTTCTCAGTAGATTGGACCAGCGGGCGGCAGTGGATGGAAGCGGGAGGCCCTGGCAGGTAAGCCCCTCCCCCCTCATGCTCCTTACCTGCCGGGGCTGTCTGCTGCCGTCCACTGCCCCCTTCTACTGAGTAATAGGCTTCGCAGCCTGCCTTTCAGTAGCGCGCTGGGTGATGTAATCACCCGGCGCGTTATGGAGAGGCAGGCTGCGAAGCCTGTTTCTCAGTAGAAGGGACCAGCGGATGGTAGTGGACGGCCCTGGCAGGTAAGGAGCATGAGGGGGGGGAGGAGGTCCAATCCTCCAATTTTATCCGAACCGGATCGGGTCCTTTTGGACCGGTTTGGATCAGATGCGGGGATTGGAATCGGATAATTTTATCCAATTTCGGCCGGATCAGGTCTGGATTGTGGATCGGACCCAATCTGGTGCACAACCCTGAACTATAGGTTTATCCAATTGTTGCTTAATTCTATTTATATACATGAAACATTTTCTCTTTAAACACATGACACTGTGAAGAGGGAAAGGAGAAACCTAAGGAGGAGGGACTGGAGACCAGAGCCGGCCCTAGGACAATCTGTAAAAATGGGGTGCGTCTTAGAATCGATGGTGTATTAGAATCGCCGGATTTCTCCCGCACTTTGCAGAAGGAACTAGGGCTCTGCATGCCCCCCAGTGACTTGCCCTAGCGGGTCCCAAGGGACCCCACAAGGCCAGTCAGAAGTCCCCCCTTCCCCACTTACCTTGATCTCTGCTGCCTCAGCCTGGCAAGGCATCATTACTGGGAACTAGGCCACGATCCCGCTAGAACTCCCGAGATTGTGGCTTACCTCCCAGTACTGATGCCTTGCCAGGCCAAGGCTGCAGTGATCAATGTAAGTGGGGAGGGGGACTTTTGGGGCCCTAACCCTCCCCCTCCCCCCTTCCCTCCATCACTGTCGCCTGTCCTCGATGCAGCTGCCGCTGCTCCACGCTGCTGGCAACGCTTGCCTTGGCCTGGCAAGGCATCGTTACTGGGAGGTAGGGTGCGGTCTACTTCCCAGTAACTATACCTTGCCAGGCCGAGGCGGCAGCGATTAAGGGAAGGGGGGAAAGGGGGAAGGGGGGACTTGCGGGGTCCTCCCCCTCCCCTCGTCAGTTCTTCAGTGATTCACAGGATGCCTTTTATCTGTGTTGAAGTTGAAGTTATTATTATTATTAATAATAATAATAATAATAATAATAATATAGTGTTTATAGTGTTTACAGTATCTGAAGTGCTAAGTGCTTGGTAATATTGCTTCAAAGTAAAGCTGTGTTCCACTGATTTTGACCTAGCCCAAATGACATCAAAGTGGAAACTGGAAATGAAACACACTTTAAAACTAATGGAAGGAAGATCGCTTTTGTACTTAGTATCCAAACCACCAGTAGAACCTTGAAAGAAAGATTACAGGCATTTGGTTTTTGCCACCCAAGCTTACTGCAGGCAGTACATTAAAACAACAACAACACTGAGCTCAGCTTGATGTCCCCCCTCACCTCAGTTTGGTGCCTCTTCAGCTCTGGGCCCTGGACGACTGGCCAGTCACCCACCCCTAAGACCAGCCCTGCTGGAGACAGGGGGACAGGATGGGAGAAGTGTTTACTGTTTGTATTGCATTGACAAATGAAAACAACCACAGCCTCTAATTCACTGCAATTCTTAATTTTATCAGTAGGCTGAATATTTGCATACAAAATATTTTCCAAAATGTTTTGTGTCAAAGTCAAGCTGTTGCCATATTGCTTTAAAATATAGTGTTTTACTGATGAGAAAGGAGGACAGGAAAGCGTGCTGAATCTCCACTCAAGGGAGCCACCTACTGCCCATGAAGTGTAATCTGTAGCTTTTGTTTTTCGTTGGCTGCATTCGGAGGCTTCTCCGACAAAGAAGAGTCCAAATATTCTGCTGAGTTCTGCTTTATTGAAGATGTACACTGGAGACCATAGCATCACCTGGAGCTCAAAGTGAAGGGGGGGGGGGGAAGAGGGAACATACAAGCAAGTAGAAGTCACACTTCCCCACTGGATATCTCCAAGCGTTCGGTGGGAACAGGACAACGTAGCGTTCAGCAGTGACTTGCAAAGTTTACATCAGCATTTCCCCATGTGTTGGAGAGCAAGTTTCCCATTACTTCTCCTAGGGGGGGAAAAAGGAGTTTGCACATGTACATTCAAGTGATTTGGCTTTGAGCCACAGAAACACGATTACACATGCTAGGAACTGCTAAATTATGACATGCTAGTCTACTTATGTAAGGCCAGTTTCAGATCTGTCCTTATATAAGAGGGAAAAATAGTCCAGTCTAAATTTTTCCTCCCATTTGATTTCTCTCTCTCTCTCTCTCTCTCTCTCTCTTTTCTTTCTGACTTTTGGGGATCTCAAGTTGAGACTATGAAGTACCAAGATCCATCAGCTTAATCTTGCTTTGTGGTCTTGTACCTGTAAGTATTAGTGCAGGAACAGCGGTGGCCAATGCTGCTGCTAAGGCTGGATCTTGGGATACAGGGTCCCACAGCTCTGCCCCACCCAGAGAGCAGCAGGTGATGAACATAAGAACATAAGAAGAGCTATGCTGGATCAGACCAAGGGTCCAACTAGTCCAGAATTTTGTTCACCCAGTGGCCCACCAGCTATTGACCAGGGACCCGCAAGCAGGACATGAATGCAACAGCTCCTTCCCACCCGTGTTCCCCAATGACAGGTGCACACAGGCTTACTGCCTCTGATGCTGGAGGTAGCACATCACCATCAGGACTAGTAGCCATTGATGAGGGTTTCAGGGCAACAGAAGCAAACTCCCTTCTATTCCTGTAGTCATGATGGTGCTGTGATTTAAGTGAGCTAAAATGCAAAACTGCACGTGCTGAAAAGTATTCTAATTTTAAAATCAAAGCTGGGAAACGGTTTTCTTATTACTGTTCTGACCTATCAGAAATGTGGAAGCAGTTGTCAAGCATGGGATGGCAATTGCAGCGGCTGCGGGGGGAAGAGAAATGTTAGATGTGTGCTACACAACTGGAGCCTTATGCATGGCCAGCTTAAAAATCCCCCCCCCCGCCTGTAAGACAATTTAGGCCATGGTCTATACTATAATTACTATAATTGATCTACTAGTTCTGACAAGGGGAAAAGAATTGTACAGGACACTGATCTCCCCTCCCCCAATGTTTGGAAAGTCTTCTCAACCTACACCCCAGATCCCCCATCTTGGATATGGATTCAAGGGCCCGAAACTGGCATCACACCACAGACGTAGTACTGATTGTCTCTTAATCCTGTCAACATAGGGAGAATTGGCAGCTTGGAAGGGATATAAAACAAGCCCCTTTTCAAATCCTGTTCTAGCTCATGTCTTCTGCCCTACACTGTTTGAATAGTTGTGTGTTCTGGTAACTCTTAAAGTGATAGAGCAGCAATTTCATATCAACAGTATTGCAGGGATGGGCAACACACAGTTTGTGGGCCACATGTGTCCCCTCCCTGGCCTATAGTGTGAACAGTTTGTGGGTGGTTTAAAAAAATACTAGTAGGATTCTTTCTGATCCAGCTTTAATGTACTTTAAAAAAATCGCAAATGCATTAGCCTTTCCAACATGGAGCTTTTAACTTGTACCTTTCCATTATTTAACCACTATGTGGTGGTTTGGTATAGCAGAATTGTGCCATTATACTAGGTTTCTATAATACCATTCGGAAAAAGTTACCACACTTCCTTTGTTAGGGGTGAAAAACGTGATATTGGATGCAAAGCATGGGAGAGGCCCTGGAGGATGATGGTGTTGTGTAAAGGACCCACAAACTACCATGAGTGAGTTATCACGAGCACACGATAAAAGCCTTGTGTAGAAAGCTCATTGACTCACTACATTTAAAATTCATAAAACCTATTTCAACTTGTTGTAGAGGTGAATTTCTTCATGATTTCAGCAAGGAAACTACCTCTAAGTTTGTATTAATTAGGGCAGGAAGCATAAACAAGTGTTTTCTTCTTGAACTATAATCAAAGCCGACCACATGCAAATCCTAAATATAAGACTTTGCCTTTAGTAAGAAAGCAACCCGACCCAGCCTTAGCATCTGGTATTTCTGGGTAGCTACTGTCACTGGAAAAGAAGAAGACCAAACAAGAGATGGATTGACTCCATGAAGGAAGATATGGACATGAAGTTATAAGATATAAATAGGGTGGTTTACAACAGGTGCAACTGGAGTCACTGATTCATAGTGTTGCCATAAGTTGAAGTTGACATGAAGGCATATAACTACTACTAGTAACACTACGGTCAGGGGGCCTGAGTACTTCAGCAGCACCCACTATAGCTGATGCATACCAGCCTCTAATGGGATTGGGCTAATCTAGCCACAGTAGAGGTTGGCTGCAAATCATCTGCCATTTTAAATTTCCCACAATGCCCCAGGGTGATGCTATTTTAGTGCATTGTGGATAATTAATTGAGGGCAAAAAAAGGAGAGAAGCAGGTTCTCAGAATGCTAAGATACTTAGAAATAAAGTTGGATGATCTCCTTTTGGATAATTAATTGAGACCAGGCTATATGAAAGCCTTGTTCTCCCTTACGACCTTTCCTGCATATTAAGATCTTCGGGAAAGGGCCTTCTCTCTGTCCTGTGCCCATCTGAGGCACATTTGGCCGGACTAAGAGAGCATTCCCCTGGGGATTTGGAATTCCTTGCCACTGGAAGCCAGACTAGTACCTTCTTTGTTGTCCTCCCACCAGCAAGCAAAAACATTTTTATTCAGAAAGGCTTTAGGCTTTTAAGCTGAAGAGGCTTTATTTTAGTGGCAGGTGCTGTTTATTTCCTTCGCATGGATGTGTTTTTAATTGATTTGCGTTTGTGTTTTAATTTTACTGCTCTGCTTGATTTGACATTTTATTGCTGTTGGACTTTTAACCACTGTAGTAGAAAGGCGAGATAGAAATTTAATGAATGACTTCTTAAAATGGTGAGCATTTCACATTGGCCCACCACATTGGCCCAGACTGAAGTGCTGCTGCTGCTGCCTGCAACAGGTGGGAGTGGGAGTGGAAGCCCACTCATGTTGGAGAGGGCCTACCAAAGAGCACTTTCCCAGGGAGGCTGTCATACCTGGTCCCGCCCCCAAAACAACCCAACCATTCTAATTTCACCACTTGTTGTCCAGGGTGGGGGTGGAGGGACCGTCTTCAATATACTTACTCAACAGCCTTGCAAAAAGCACACCTGTTTCCATAGGTCCTGCCATCTGTACCACAGTGAGGCTTAGACTCTCTGGTGCAGAATGACTCTTTGGTCTGGAACTCACTACAGTCAATGGGCTAAAGGAAGAAGAACCATCTGTTCAGAGACAGTTTTGTTTTCTGCTCTATTAGTACAAAATAGCATGGTTGGCTCTCCTATTCTGCACTGACAAGAGAATCACAGGCCATTGGTATATATATTGCAAATACAATAACAAACAAGAAACAAAAAAGGGGAAAAGAAACCACAAAAGGGGGGGGGGAGAAGAAAACTCCATATAACCATCAGACTTATCCTCCATGAATTTCTCTAATCTCTTAAAGTCATCTAAGCTAGTGGCCACCACCAACTATTAAGATGCAATCCTATGCATGTTTAGAAAAAAAAAATCTATATCTTCCAGCATTCCTCTGCCACCATGCTAGGAGTTGTAAGACTTTCCCCCCTGACTAAACATGTATAGGATTGCATACTTGGACTTCCGGTGAAGGCATGGTCGGTCAGAGCCACAAGCTTTAGAGCTCTGTGGAACTGGATGGCTTGGCTGCCGTCTGGGGACTCCCAGACAGAGTTAATTGCCCCAGATGAAAGGGGAATTCAAAGAGTATGCCATAAAGTATCTCGTAAACCCTTTGATGCAGTAATGAAGTCAAAATGGAAATTTCGTAGGAGGGACAGCGCAAGGGGAGGAGATCATGGTGTCCATCGCTCACGAGCCATTCCAGACCTGATAAGGCATAAGACCGGCTAGCCTTCATTCCCCCAAAATGGGTAACAATTAGAGGGAATGGGATACATCTGCTGCAGCAAAATCAATTAGAATAATAAGTGTCTTGCAAAGAAAAAGAAAATGATCTCTTGCGGTATCTTGTGGGTGAGTCATTCTAAATACTTTCTTTGAAAGGAGAAGAGAAAGAGAAAAAAAGATGAAAGCTTTAAAATTACGAAGGGGATCACAGTTGTGTAATTAACATATAAACTGGATGGAAAAGGGAAGAAAAAAAGCAATAAGAAAGGAAGAAAGAGAGGTGGGGAAATAAATACCTAACTAATTGCCTCTTCTCTTTGAGAAGTACTCCAATGAAAGTGGGAAACAGTGCAAAGCTTTTATAATGAGAAATATTAAAAGAAAATCGAGGGAGTGTGTGAAAGCATTCCAGGAAATACAATTATGTAGGATTGTGTAATTAATTATGATTAATTCTACCATCTCACTTCAATCCTATCTTCATATGACACTTTTGGGGATGCTCAGTAAGAGAAAATGGCTTCTCTTGATTAATTTAGTATAATTTATGTGATTCGAAAAATCATCTTACAACTAGGACTGTGTGCGGACACCCCAATACACTTCGGAGGCCAGTTCAGGGCTGGTGGATCGACCCCCATCCACCTCGGCCAGAATCAGGCCTGACATTCTTTGGATCTGGATCAGCCAGGTACGAGGCTGAGGAAGTTGAGGGTACCCTAAACCAACCCCCCATGCTCATCCCTGAACCCCCCAAACCTGGCTCAGTGACCTGGTACTGGCCTTTTAAGGCTGCCGATTTGCACAACATAGACCTATGATGAAACAGAGCCCCCATCGTCAGTAAAAAATAGTGGTACCCCCACAGAAGATGAGGCTGCTGCTGGGTGTGAGAAGACATGTCTGGTAAGTTCCGGGCATGAGAGGGTGATTCAGAGGCCCTAACAGGGCCTTTGAATCATCTGGATTGGTCCAAAGTGTCCCAAAGCAGTTTGAACCAATCCCAACCCGCTTTGGGACAATCCTGACCGATCCAAGCCTGACCCAGATTTGGACCGGATTAGTCTGAATTGCCTCTCTTCGGCTCAGGATTTGGACCAGGAGCTGAAGCGGTGCATATCCCTACTTAAAACCACTCGCCGTGATCCAGAGAATGCTGAAGAACATTATCTGCTCCTTCCCCAGTTGCCAAACCAAATGAAAAGGATATTCGTGTAAGGATAGACAATTATGACCATAGGGCTGGATAATTATTCTTTTCAGGGGCGAGGGGGGATCTGACCCTCTGCCTATCCTCCTCAAAGATTTCTTCCAGTAAAACTAGTGGCTGACCAGGGACTGATGCAAACAAAATCCAAGAAGTAAATAAAAACAGCTGCACTAACCTGTCCCACAGTTTGGGTGGCAACACCTGCAACACAAAGATAAACAGGAGGGGTGACTAACATTTTGTATATCTAAAATGCTAGAGGACCAATGGAAATTGAAACCTGCATATACTCTATATTTGATGCACATGCATATTAGATCCCCCCCCATTAAACAGAAATAATATCCGTTGCTGGTAAAAAGCATCAGTCTATATAATGATGACCCCCCCACACACACCCCAGGAGTGAGGTGGCACTATTGTTTCATAAAAGAGGCATCTTTATTTGTGAAGTTGTGTGAAAAAACTACACAATGTCACATGGCTGATCATGCATGCAAGTAACACATTAACTGTGGTTAAGCAAAGGACTCATGCTTGCATTCACAACTGCAGCTTGATTGACTATGGAAGGTATAACTTCTTCATGTGTAAACAGGCCTTCACCATTCCACAGCAAACAACATGAGCTCTCTGAACATGGGTGTTCCTCAAACACAGTCACTGACTACAATCCAGCAGACAGTTTGGCAGACGTTATTTTAGGGGGCTTAAACTGGGCTGGATTGTGGGCATTTTGTTTAGTCGTGGTTGGACTAATTACTTTAGTGCAAAGTATTAAGAAATATATAACAGATAATAATAATGATAATAATAATAATAATAATAATAATAATTTAACCTTATGGCATCTAATACATTTATGATGGCATAAACTTTGCAATCAGAGTCCACTTCATCAGCTGTATTATCCAAATTTATGAAGTGTTATCCAAATTTGCAAGTGTGTGTGTGTGTGTCTGCATGTCTATGTACATATACACATACGCAATAGTGGAGGGACAAAATAGTAAGTAAAGGGACTTAAAATGCACAAAGAACAGACTATGGGTTAAAGCAAACATAGAGTAGACCCATAGAAATAAATGGAATTTAAGTTAGCCGTGTCTAATTTCAGTCCCATTAACTTCTATGAGTCTATATTACGTGAGTCTTGTGTTGGATTTTACCCTTTGACAATTACGTTTGAGTTCCTCTACAACCATCTATCTGTCTGTCTATCTACTTAGGGTAACACGTCACACCTTTGATGAGGCGGACTCTAGTCCATGAAACTTATGCCATCATAAATTTGTTCGTCCTGAAACTGTCGCAAGACTCTGTTTTTGTTGCAAGACAGGATCACTACTCCTCTGGAAATGATAACAAAATATGGTGACCTCATTAATAATTTTGCATCTTTATTTGGAGTCGATCCCCCCTCCCAGTTTCTCAAATGCATGCATCAATCAAAATAACTAATTGGAATTATCCATATTGCGTGGCTTAACACGATTCTTGGTGTTTATCCAGGCAATATTGGTCTCCAGCAAATATACCATTAAACTCGAGGTGGTGGGTGTGGATGAGTAAAAAACATCTCAGTTCAAGAAGTCACTGTGAACTTGGAGATTTGGCATTGCCGTCACAACTGGGATTTGCTACTGGTATTGTTTCTGCAGGTCGAAATGGGCATCAGCACAGTCTGCAAGCTTATACTCTGACTATCATGAATGTTATCTCACATTCATAAGTCCATAATCACTTGGCAGGTAGCCTCTTGGTGTAGCGCATGGACATCAGGCATTCTGGGACAGCAAGTCCAGGCCTTGTAAGACCCTCTATCTAGAAGTGCCATTGGACCAGTGGCAGCGGTAGGGTGAGTGGTTTCAGCTCATGTGACAATGGTTTTGTAAGCATAGTATTCCCTACACTATTGCCTGCATTGTGTTGGCTTGTCACTTTCCATACGACTGATGTTGATTCACTCGGATGCGTACTGATGCATTCCATCCTGTGTTCAAGCCTTGGTGCTGAATTCCTTGATGCCTTGATTATCTTGGATGTCAGAGCATTTTGAGACATTCCAGACAGCAAAATGAAGAGTGCACATGGGGCATTGCTGATAATGAGATCACACAGATCTGTCCCTGTACTCGTGCAGAGGAAGGGCTGGCCCTTCTGTTAGGCTGAGTGAGGCGGTTTTCCCAGGAGTGGTGGCAAAGTGCTGTTGTGTGTGCCACACAGCCTGCCCTGCATTCCCTAAGCAAGCCTTGATCTCAGTCTGGTTGGTGTCTGGATATGGAATGGAGTGGGAGGCACCTTGACCTCAGACAGCAAAAATGTTTTGGGCCAGCCCTGTGTGGAGGATACATGAATGCCTAATTGGTGACCAATCAAGCCAACTGAGCACACCAACCCATGTATTGCAATCTGCCTTCCTGGTGCTTGGCAACTCTCTTTTCTTGCAGTCCAGGTCAAACAGGAGGCTTATCAAACTCCTAGGAGACTTTCAGTACACAGTCAGTAGGCTGTATTTGGCTTAGTGGATCACTTGTTTTACAGGTCTGCATCAACTTTCTGTTTATGCTCAAAGATATCAGATAAAATTTGTGAGATAAAATCATGATGTAGAAAAGGAAACCATGTGCACAGGCTAATGACAAAAATTGACCTTAGAATCTTGGATAGCTGAAGCTACTTATAGAGCAGTAGTGGTGAAATACTTGGGGAATTATGTATTTGGATTGCTAGAATTACACATTAACATTCTGGTGCAAATGTGTGCAATAATTAATTTCAACATGCCGTGCTGAAAATATGCCACTACAGTCTATTTTCTTTCTTCCCAAATAAGTACAGTTGTCACAGAACTCAGCACCTTGCTTCCCATTGACAAATTTGTGTTACACCCACAGTATCATGTAAGGTACTGTTGACAAGGGGAAAAACACACACACATAGACACACATGTCGTTCATTTTAGAAACACATACAGTATCCAAAAATATGTTCTGGAGAAGGGAGTGAGAGATCAACCTAGTCTTTTGTTACAATCTGGGTCAGCCTCCACTGGAGACTGGTGGCACCAATGTCAGTGAGGCAGTGAATCCGCTCTGAGCTTCAGTCTGAACAGCAAGAATCCTAAAGGAGCCATGCAAGGTGCTGAATCTATTTTGGGGGTAGGGTTCAGTGCCTTGGATAGCACCTTTAGGGTTCTGACTGAGACCCAGAGTGGATTCACCACCCTATGACATCAGAACCACCAGCATCCACTGATAGCCTCTCTCCCCACGGTAGTCAAAGCTTGATGATGTTTGACATCAGAGAGTCCAGTAAATGTTACCTACCTGAGAAAAGGCAGACGAGAGCAAGGCTCAGAAGCACAAAGACACCTGCTGTTTTCATTCTGGTCCTATACGTTTATGTTCAAGTCACATAGATACTTTCTCAGTGCTGAAAATCAAGGGCAGCACTGACCCATCCAGCTGTCTCTTTATTTATACATCCAGGCCCCACCTTTATGATGGAAAGTACCTCTGCCTCCTTCGAAGAGCGATGATTAGCCCAAGTATTCAGCAGATGTTTATAGGGCTGTCCCCACCTTTAGGAATGCTGCTTCAATCATGACAAGCCCAGGCTACAACAATTATGTCAGGCACTCCTTGGAGCTTGTAATTTATCTGGCAATTGCTACTTTCCACTTCCTCCCTAATCATAGCATTTTCACAACCCTGAACTTCCCAACCAGTCATCTGGCAGGGAAAACAGCAATTGTTACAGCACATAGATACTTACCGAGTCCCTGCTGTGCAGATTTAAAGAGTCACAGGCTGTTTCTTAATAGGCACAGTAAAGTAACCAAACATAATGAATAAAAATGGTTCACATTGGGAGAATGTAATGGTTCCAAAATAGTTTTCTGTTTTGAAAGTGGAGTCTCAATTTGTGCAACGGAAAGGGAGAAGATGTTATAAAAAAAAAAGAAAGAAAAGCATTGTTGCTTTTAGAGTTGTGCAGGTTACATGTGCTGCTGATACTCCTGTGGGAATTAACTATGAATGTCGGTGTTGTTTTTCAATTTTTCGAAGGAATGAAAGGGACACCATCAATTTGCTCCTAGATTAGGGACTTCTGAGGTCCAACAAGAAACCTCTGTGTAGGGTGGCCATGGGCGGTATCCAACGATGCCCATGCGTTAGTGGGACCCATGCACTTGTGCCCATGTGCTAGTGCAACAGAAAGCTAGCAGTTCTGAAAACAATTGGAAAGGAACTGAAACACTTATTTTCCAAACAGGGGAAGGTAATTGGAGCTCACAGCAAGAAGCTCCACTGACCTGTCCTGTTCCAAAAGTGTTTTGGCTCATTTCCAGCTTCCTGTTGCACTTGAGGTGTGTATGTGAGAAAGACTGGAGGCTCAATGGTACTTGTCCTCTTTTTCAGAGGACAGTCCTCTGTGTGAAGAACTACTAGAGGATTAACCTCTTTTGAAGGTCTGCCCTGTGCAAGTCTAATTTAAAGATGAGGGAGACCAACAAGGACCTTGGAAATTGCTCCTCAGCAGTAAGAGGTAGGGCAGCAGACTGAACAAACAGGCATGCAGGTCACCTGGTCACAGTCTTCCCCACCATGGAGAAATGTGCCGTATTTCTATTTCTATTTCTATTATAATTATTTATAAATTTGCATCCATACACAAATTAGCATATTCAATTTGTATGCAAATCAGTGTCCTTTTTTTGTTGATGCATTTCCTCTTTCCTGGCGATGCATGGGGATGCATAGTACGACAAATTCATTTCAGTTTGTTTATGTTCAGGATTTTACCCAATTGACACCTTCCAGACTGAACACAGACTCAGACGCAATCTGCAGTTGAAGTCCATACATTTCCAAACTTGCAATGTGATTTGCCAACACCCCACCCCCTAGGGTGACCATATGGAAAGGAGGACAGGGCTCCTGTATCTTTAACAGTTGTGTAGAAAAGGGAATTTTAGCAGGTGTCATTGCATGCAGCACCTGGTGAAATACCCTCTTCATCACAACAGTCAAAGCTGCAGAAACCATGCCTTCAGGTCACTCTAGTATAGTACAAAAGAGGGCAAGGCTCCTGCAGCTTTAATTGTTGTGATGAAGGGGGAATTTCACCAGGTACTGCATGCATACCAATGACCCCTGCTGATATTCCCTTTTTCATTCAACTGTTAAAGATACAGAAGCCCTGTCCTCTTCATATGGTCACCCAACAGATACATGAATTAGGTGGGGGGAAACAAGACAGAGTTGGTTTTTACCTCTATAAAGATGGTAGCCCACTTCTAATTCCCAGACTACCTCACCCAACGGTTTCACGTACGCATTAAATTAGGCTGACCATATGAAAAGGAGGACAGGGCTCATGTAATTTTTAACAATTGTAGAGAAAAGGGAATTTCAGCCAGTGTCATTTGTATGCAATTAGTTCCTGGTGATATTCCCTCTTTATCACAACAGTTAAAGTTGCAGGCACTATACTAGAGTGATCATATACAAAAGAAGGCAGGGCCCCTGCAACTTTAAGTGTTGGCCCTGATTGGAGGGAAATGACCCACCTCCAGAAAGCACATCATTCCCTCCCACCATGCTAATGGCGGCCTTCAAGGGGAAAGTGTGTCTTTCCAGGACATTGTAGAAAATTGCAGAAAATCCCCCCTGACACCCAGGATGGAACAAAAACCAGGACAAATCCAGGGAAATCCTGACAGTTGGTCACCCTACCTTAATGGGCAAACATAGCAAGAGAAAGCATCCTGCAATGGAGGGTGTGACCCAGGTTTTAGACAACAATTCATAAAGCAAGCCATCGTAGAGGGAAAAATAAAACGGACACAGGGCATCAGTGCAGGAGACACAGATGACAAAACAATGAAGAGTTTTGGCCCACAAAATAAAAAGGGGAAGAAGCAGGCAGAAATGCAAGGAAGGGTGAGAGAAGTCATTAAGGACTGGCTGAAGTATCATGGAGGTTGTGAAGCACAGGGAGCAGATGAGATAGAATTGGTGAAGCTCTTCCAAACGATGAAAAAACCAGAGCAAGAAGAGATAGTGTTTGATTTAGCTATGCTCCATGAAGTAGTGAGGTTCTTGCACTGGAACAAGAGGTCCAGGAGACAGAGAAATGCTTACTCCATGGGAGCTGAGAGTCCACGGCTACCAGAAGAACTGATAGCATTAATGGCACAACTGCCCCCAGAAGAAGCAGATAAAATTGCATGCTTTGAACAAATGAGTACTGAGGTGCAGGAAAGTATAATTGCGAAATTAGACCAACTGGAGGAATGCTTGCTGTCCTTGTTGAAGGTGGATACCAACTTAGGTTTAGAGAAAAAGGAACCCCATGAGTTGGCCAAATTCTGTCGTGACAGGGGACCCACCAGCCAGTGTGGGGAGGTGGAAGGGAGTGCTACCAACCCACAAAATTGCTGACTAAAAAGGGCCCCAGAGGAAATAAGCCCTATGACAATGAGTATAGTCTCTTGGAACATCGCAGGGTGGGTGGGTAAATTAGCAGATAGGAACTTTGAAACCTATCTACAACAGTTCTCTATAATTCTCTTACAAGAAACATGGGTGGAGGACAGTTTTCCTCTGCAACTGCAAGGGTACAGAATATTCACTAAGTCTGCCTCGAGGTGCCAAAAATTTGGACGAGCGAGAGGGGGTTGTCAACCTTAATATCAGTGGAGTTCGAAAATGTTACACACATGGTGGAAATACAGTTGAGTGAAGGGATTCTCATAGTTAGGATCACCTTCTTAGGCGGCAGCATATTCCACTGTATTAATGTATACGTACCCCCGTTTACATCAATCTGGTTAGCGTTAGAGATGGTACTAGGTGAAATAGAACAATGTTATGAGAATTCACAGATAGTTATGGGAGGAGATCTAATCGCTCACTTGGGATTGACCAATTTGGAATTACAAAAACACTTAGCAGTCCATCTTGAGGATGGGGTATTACTGGATAGATGATCCGAGATAAGAAAATCAATAAGCAGGGCAAGAAACTGATAATGTTAGCCTATAATCACACATTGATGATATTAAATGGCAGCATAATGGACAAATCTAGGGGGCACTTTACCTATCTTTCCTTGAGGGTGGGTAGTGTGGTTGACTATTTTTTTTATCTCTCCTAACCTGTTGGGTTAGGTCAAAAGCTTTGGGGTGGAAGATAGACCAGAGAGCAATCACTATCCCATCAAACTAACTTTGCAGCTAGAAGACATTAAAGTTGGTGAGAAAAGGGTTTACCCAATTGAGCTAGCCCCCACAGGTAGCAGACGGATCAAATGGTCTGAAGTGTTAAGAAAGAAGATCGCAGACTTGTTACATGAACCCCTTCTAATGGACCTTAGGGGCCAAATTAATGAAGGGAAAGTTGAAAGCCTGGAGGGCTACCAGAAAATTGCAGAATATTTAAACCCCAGTTCACTCAGCAGAGCGTTTTCAAAATAGACAGATGACAAAGCGCTGGATGGTTTGACAATGAATGTAGAAAATCAAAGAACTAATAAGGCTTAGTAGGAAAGTCAGGAGGGAAAACCCAAATACGCCTCTAAAAATATTGATGGGGTAAAGAGCATTATACAAGGCACTATTAAGGAGAAAGAAGGCAGAATACAACAGTAAAAAGTGGGAGGAGTTAGATCAAGCAGTAAAACAGAAAAATGAAGGAAAATGTTGGGATATAGTGCATTCGGGCCTCCAAGCCTCTAGGGTGCAGCTGGAAATGCAAATTCCAGTGGCAACTTGGCAAAACAACTTTGCGAGCATTTTTGCAGGCCCAGAAGAGCCAGGGAGGGGCCAGGAGGATACCGACCTGCCAGTCTGGCTGGAAGTGACAGCGAGTGAGCTAGGAGGTTTAATAAGTAGACTAGTAAATGGTAAAGCCCCCGGAGAAGATATGCTCCCCTCAGAGTTATTTAAAGCTAATGCTAATTGGTGGGTGCCAATTCTGGCTAAACTGTTCTTCTATATCAATCTGACAGGAAATATGCCAGAAGGATGGAAGTCCAGCATTATTGTGCCATTATATAAAAAGGGTGAGAAAACTGACCCTAAGAGCTACAGGCCAATAAGTTTGTTAGATATACCATTTAAAATATACAGTAGATTTCTCTTGGACAAGCTCCAAGACTGGGCCGTGGGAAATAATATTTTGGCTAATGAAAAAGAAGGGTTCTGACAGGGGAGGAGTACAATTGATCACTGCTTTGTGTTAAACCACCTGATACAAAAATATCGTAGCAAAACGAAAGGAAATCTATATGTGGTGTTTGTGGATTTTGCCTCAGCATTTGCCTCAGTAGATAGAGACTGCCTTTGGCATAAATTAGCACCGTCAAATATAGACAGACATTTATTATTTTTGATTCGCAAATTCTACACACAGACAGACTCAAGAGTGAGGATAGGGTTGGGGGGCACTTTGACAGAGAAAATTGATACTAGAAGAGGAGTCAGACAGGGTTGTATACTGGCCCCCTTCCTGTTCAATTTTTATGTGAACAACTTAATAGAAGATCTAACAGCTAGGGACTGTTTTCCCCCTACCGTTGGAGCAAGGAAGATACAGATGCTCCTATACACAGATGATATGGCCCTTTTATCAACCACACAAGTTGGATTGAGGAGATTGCTAAGAAAATTGGGCAGGTTATGCAAAGAGGAAAAGCTGGTGATAAATTACACTAAAACGAAATTGGTGGTTTTTTCAAGGAAAAAATGGAGGCATACATGGTGGCTAGATGGACAGCAAATTGAGCAATGTGCAAGTTTTAAATACCTAGGGGTGCTCTTTTCTTGCAATGGTAGCTGGAAAAGGCATGTAGACTCAGCAAACCTGTCTGCGGGGAGAACAGCCAAAGCCATATTAGCATTCGGAAAGTATAAAGGCGGTTCGCGGGTGGTCCCTGTCCTGAAGCTATACTCTGCAAAAGTGCTCCCGCAACTGCTTTATGGGGTGGAACTGTGGGGGCAGGAAGTCGCCACTGCTATGGAGTGCATATAAAATAAGGTGCTGAAAGAATGGCTGGCCCTCCCAGTTGGGGTGCCCGCAGCCCTTTTAATGATGGAAAGCCAGAATACAGAATACAGAATACAGAATACAGAATACAGATACAGAGGCCCGGATCAGCCCGATTTGCTCCAGATACTATGCACTAGATGGCCATACTGAAATATAATTTTACAGCATAAGGAGTAGACAAAGTAAACTGCTATATAAACTGCTTTTGTATCCCTCATTTCCCCTTCCATCCTTAATGAAGTACTTAATTATACTTTTAAGTTTTATCAAATACAATTTGATAAATATGTTTGTGCACCCCTATAAAGTAAAAGTATAATGAAGTACTTCATTTTTTATTTCAGGGTGCATTCTATCTACCATTTTGGGGAGTGACATATAATTCCCTTACTTTGGGAATTCTTAAGTCAGCCCCTTTTTTGAACAACTTGTTCTGAACCCTTTATGTTATATAAACAGGAAAAGAAAAATATATTTAAAATACCGTTACTTCCATCTAAGGCACTAACAAATGCTTTTCTGTATACTTTTAGTGATTGGGCCACTGACGAAGACTAACAAGTCGAAATGCTTATGGCCATCGCCTAATGAGCACTGTTTTTATTCTATTACTTTATTTGTATATGCATAACAGTGTTCTTTGAAAATATTAATAATTTAAGTTTATTTGTATTAAATTTCATTTTATATGCATATCCTTAACTTCTTTTTTTTCAATTGTTTGTTTTTGGTTAAGGTTAGCACCTTGTTATCTGTGTTCACTCATACATGCCCATTCATGTACCATTGTGCCACACAAGATAGCTGCCTTAGAAAATTAGGACATTACCACCACCACCACCACCACCAAGATCAATATGATGCCATCTCCCTTCTCTGCCCTCTTTCTACAAACAGACCCAGCTGTCTTGTTGTCTTGTGACATTTTAGGCAAATGTCTGCACAGCTGATATATTTGTAACACATGTTAGAACTCCTGAATAGCTGAGCCTACAGCAAAAGATCAGAAGAATGAGGTTGAGGATTGTTCTGGGTGGAGTGTGGGTGTATGCCTGTGGTTGCCTTTATCTTTGCACATTTTCCTGACTATCATCAGGTTTCTGAGATCCAGGGGTCCCAGCTGCAGATCCAGGGATGCACTAATTGTTCATTCATTACGTCTGGAAAGCTGGAAACTGTCAGAATTTCTGATCACGTGCTCATGCGTGATGCTCAAGGATGCTTCTCTCCTCAGGCTGCCTTCCACATTGACATTGTGCTCCTGGGAGCTCTTTGGTGGCTGCTGGGAGCATGATCGTGCTGGAAAACAAGGAGCATGAGGAGAGTCATTCCTGCATACCGGATGGATATTGCTTTGGCAAGAGGCCACCACAGAGCTGGGGTAGGTGGTATGCTGGTGTGACTCCCCCCAGGTGCTGTCTTTCTCAGCAAAATCCTTGGCAAACCTATAGCTGCAATGGCAGCTCATGGGGGTGGAACGTGGGTGGCAGCTGTAACAGCTTGAGTGCCTGTGTCAGGCTGCATGCAGCTCATGGCCCACAGGCTGGCATACGTGGTCTACAAAATCAGCCCCGTGTACCAGGCATGTCCCATTTCTTGTATGACAGCAGCCTCACTGTATCCTAAATCATCCACCATCCCACTGAAATAAATGTAGAGGGAGAGAAGTTTGTCCCAAAAGAACAACCCAAGGCAGATTAGGATGCTTAGCTTTATTGGTAAAAGAAATTATGTTGCTGCAAGGTATTCAGTGGCTAAGAAAGCACAAGCAGAGGGAACAGAGATTTCTTTGTGGTGATGCTGTGAGCGAGGCATGAAATGACATGCATATTCTTTAGTGGATGCCTCTCACTCTTCGGTACTGGGACATCTGCTGCATTGGTTAAGGCACCTCACTTTAAGGTTTGGATTTCGACTGGTAATAGAAAGAAAAAGCACAGAACATGAGAACAACATACAAAGCCTCCTTGTGACGCATGAAACATAAAGAATATATCAGTGAGAAGGGCCATCACACCTGTGGAAATGATCAAGCATTTATACATGATTGCTGCTGCTGCTGGCTAAGGAAAAGTTAAGAGCCTAATGTGAACAAAGTTTGATTGCAGAATACCTTAAATAGGATATGGATTCAGGGATGCTTACAGGGAAGTCTACTCAAGCTTTTTATTTGTACAATATATGTGAAACCTATACTCACACTTCTGCATTACAATACAAGCAGTGGTTTTTGTAGGAGACCCCATCGGTACCACAGTGATATCGTCCGACTCTATTGGAGCACCGTCTGGGATAGCCAGGTCCACAATGGTGCTGGGGAGAGAGAGAGAGAGAGAGAGAGAATAAGAGAGAATAAGAGAGGATTTTTAGTCTTCCCCCTCCTTAGCTTTAGACTACAGGACATGATCTTTGACTTTAGTAAACCCAATGATACGGAGTTGCAGTGAATACATGCAGAAGATCATTCAATCACTATGAAATTATAAGTGGGCAAAGCAAGGTGATTGTGCAAAGAATCCTCCCAAGAGGTAGCCACCCATCTCATTTGAAGCCAGACAGCCAGGCAACCATCCTAAATACATCCGGTCTTTCCACAAAGAATATATAGTCTGAGGCTCTTTCTGATTCAGCTTTTATTTTCTCAAGACATGGATTTGCCTAGGTTTGCTTGATTTTCCAATTCACAAAGTTGTTTAAAGACAATAGAAGTTTGGATGATACTCGGCTGGGGAAATGTTCCTCCCCTCCCCCTTCTGAAGGCAGCTCCAAAGCTCCCCACCCCCATAAAATGAAGTTTAGGAGGGGGCAGAGGTCACTTCCAGATGCATCTTCTGACTGGAGGGGTGGTAGAAATATCCCTTTCTTTCTTTTGAAAAACCGGAGGCCACAGTTTTCTGCTCCAATTCCTACTTCACAGAAAGCAAACAGACATAAGGCACAGAGACAAAAATGTTGGCCAAGAAACTGAGTACAGGACCCAGGTAGGAACTGAGCCCCAAATGTCAAATGACATAGTTGCTGGCACAAATATTAATTGCACAGGAGACAAGCTGGAGTTACTCAGAGAAACAAAAGCATACACATGACACACAGATTAAATCAAGGCAAATCTCTCTCTCCCTCTCCCTCCCTCTCTCTCTCCCTCTCTCTGTCTCTCTCTCCCTCTCTCTCTCTCTCTCTCTCTTTCAGAGCTCACTTGGTCAAGGACATTTGGGAGTGATCAAACTGACAGCCTGGGTCTTCCCCTCATTCCAAGTGGATTCCAGCACCTTGGCAGGACAGCTGTCTAAAAAGGCAGGACAATTTCAAGAGACCTTAGAAAACCATCCAGATTCATCAGCCTCTGGGGGAAAACCTTTTAAACGTATCCTCCGCCCCTACTATGGTTCCAGGCAATCTGAAGAGCAAATCTGATTAGGGAATGAGCTGTCCATGTCAGCGGAGCCACCCCCCCCCCCACATCATTTCCCCCTGGTCCACCAGGCCATCTTCACAGCACCAGTTTGGCGCCAACTCCCTCATCAACCCTCTCCCAGGGCGGTGCATGTAATCCCGATGCCGAGGAGGGAGCATGGGGGTTCTGGGCGGCAATCCCAGAGCCACCATCATCTTCTTGGTGGAATGTGACCAATCGCTGATTGCCTTCCACCAGGCATCCCCCCTAGTTGAGCTCGGATTGGCCATGGAGTGACATCACATGATGGAAGCACCATGTTGACGTCACTCCCTTTGAAAACGTTTCCCCGACGTTTACTAAATGCAGCATCGCTGGGAAGCTCTGCGGTGGCTGCAAACCTGTGCCTACATCACCTAACCACACCCTCTGCTGGGGTTTGCCCATATGTAGACAGCCCCCTGAACTATTCTTATTGGGCAGAATCCATCTTCCTGGTTTTCTCCTAAGCCCCCTAAGCACAGCTACATCTGGAAGCTGTGCTTCCTTCTTTCAACATAACAGCCTTCCATTTTCACCATTCAAAACTGCCAAATTGAAGAGAAACACTACAGACATTAGTTTCATCCATATCAACGTTCTTTGCCTTCTGGCACAAGTATCACATATCTTAATTATCAGCAACTGGAGCAGAATGATGTAATGAGAAAACATAGCTGGTACTCACATGGATGTGTTGTGCATTGACAGCAACATCTGGAACCAAAAGAAGAAACATGTAAAAGCTATTAATTCATTATTCGAAAGGAGGATGATCAAATGAATGGATTTTTATTATTTCAGACTCCAAAATCCATCTTTCTGGAATCTATCTGTTTATTTCAGTTGAACTCCCAATTATATAAATAGAAGTGCAGATAAGGTTAAATTTGCATGATGTGTGGTAACTTTTTTTTTAAAAAAAATGGTCATATCGGGCATTGGTTCAAGGGAGCTTTAATGTTCGAAAGCTGCTCCCAATGTGGATGCAACCAAGGCGCTGGGTTGGTGCTGCTCCGCCACCAACAGTATGACTGGTGCAGGATAATAACAAGTTATTTACACAAAGGGAGGCAGCATGGGCTTTCTGGCAGCCATTAAGCTAGCCAGGCCTGCCCCCTTCCACAGCCCCTGGTGACCAATGAGAGGTCACCTTCCACCTGGGAACTCTCCCCGCTGCAGCATTAAAGCAAGCACAGATGGGGAAGAGCCATAGTAACCTCTCTTGGGCAGGAAAAGTCAGGGTAAGTCCTTGACTTTTCTGCTGTGGGTTTTTGGCTCCTTTCCCTGGGTGGCTCCGAATCAGTGGCTGCATCATAGAACCAACACAGCACTGATTCAGAGTGCATAGACAGCTCCCAGGAATGTGCAGTTTTGGAGTTATCACCACGTGATACCATTTCCACACAGCAAATCCTTGCATTCAGTATGATACATGGAACCACACCTGGATGTGGAACGTGCAAAGTTTATCACATGTTCTTCTGTGGAATAATTGTGGGATGGAGTACATAATGGGATTTGGGTTTCAGCAGGTGTATCTTTGTTTTTTTAAAAGCAAATCTTTGCAATGTATATACTCACCTGAGTACAAGAAGAACAGGGCCAGAGTGAGGAGCAGAAAGCAGGCCAGCTTCATGATTGTGAGAGATGGAGTGGTCTCAGCTGAATCTCTGCTATCGCTCTTCCAGGAGATGGTTCTCAGGTTCCACAGGAAGGGGTGATGTTCTACATCTCTACCAGGACTTACATTTATATATGCTTGTACGTGAAACCTTGATTATGAAATCATCCCCCCCACCAACTGCAAGTAATATTTTGATGTGGAAATGTGATATTAGAAAGGACTGTAATGAATGTAGCAATTTCAGTGCTTACTTAACTCTGCAGACCCTGAAAGAATGCTAAGAACACATGTTAACCAGCTTCTTAGGAAACAGTAAGGAAAGTAGCTTATTATCTTGATTCTAAGTCATAAGCACTAATATCATCTCCTGATTAAAAGGATATAAGAACAAACTGCATGCATTACTACACAGAGCATTATTAAAATAACCATTAAAGAAAAGACACCATACAATTCTCTGTGATCCTCATGAGATCCATCTCCATAGTTTTTTTTAAAAAAATAAGAATGATACCGTTTCACCACTGGAAAAGCTACCATGTTTGATGGTGTTGAATGCTGCTGGGACATCCAAGAGCACCTCAGGTCACAGTCCTCTGTCCATGGTCTTGGAAGTTATCCATCAGAGTGAGAGAGTTGAACCTTTCCCCGTTCCAAATTCAACTTTGGAGAAGGTCATGGGGGGCTACATTATAGTTGTGGGAGGGCAGGGAAAGGTCAACTCCCTCTGGCAAACCACAGAGAGCCACATCAGAACCCAGGTGAGTTGGATTTGGCCTGCAGCCCTGAGGTTCAACAAACCTGCATTAAGGCAACCAAGGCAGTTTCTATCCCCAAACCAGGGCAAAACCTGACTGGAAGGGACGTAAAGAATCAGCATCATCCAAAATGATTGCTGAGATGGTACTTCCTGTTTGAATATGTTGCCTAAGAGAATGGTTTATTGGAAACTGGGTGGTCATTACTGAAAATACTTTAATTGTTCTCAGCCACCCAGAGAGATCTGGTTATTGGTCAGTGTAGAAATGTAAGAAAATAAATAATGATTTGGTGATTTTCTTTTTTCAATGAAAGCACTACCACATATTTGTTCCAAACAGACAGTGTTGTCTTAATTAGTCAAGATGGGCAAGATACAAGTGAGTATGTAGTTGGCTACTCCTGTTTGAGAATTCTGTCAACTATGGATTGGCACGCCTGAAAATATCATATTTCATCGTTATCGGAATTTCGGACCAAAAAAATTATCGTCTCTGATAATATCGTAGGTTAATCATATCGTCTTCACGACAATTATCGGAAATCCGATATTTAATTTGCAGCCCCATTGTGCCCTATAGAGCTGAATTTTTGTTTAGAAAAAATGCCTATAACTTCTGTATTTTCAAAGTTACTGGCTTGAAACTTGGTCACAATGCTTAAGGTGGTATTCCTACATATGAGTATGAAATATGAGATCGATTCCTCCAACCCTTGATTTTATATGAATTTATTAAAGAACTTTTAAGTTCTGACAGGTCAAAAAGTTGCACAAACTATCAAAAATTCATATAAAATACAGAGGTGGAGGAATTGATCTAAAATTTGGCACATATGTGTAGCAACATGTGCTAGACATGTGTATGAAATTTGAGATCGAGCCCTCCAACTGTTGATTTTATATGAATTTTTTTAAGATCCTGCAACCTTTTGACAGGTCTGAATGAACGCACGTGGCAAGCTGTCATTCTGACCTGTCAGAACTTAAACGTTCTTTAATAAATTCATATATTACAATATATTATTAATGCATCTCTCAGGGAGGGGAGTTTTCCATCATGTTTAAAAGAAGCAGTGGTACGGCCGCTTCTAAAGAAGCCCTCCCTGGATCCCCTGGACTTTAATAACTACAGACCGGTATCAAACCTTCCATTCTTGGGCAAGGTGATCGAGAGGGCGGTTGCCTTTCAACTGCAAGTAGTCTTGGATGACACTGATTTTCTAGACCCATTTCAAACTGGCTTCAGGGCAGGATACAGAGTTGAGACTGCTATGGTCGCCTTAGTGGACGATCTACGCCTGAGTATTGACAGGGGGAGTGTCTCTCTGTTGGTGCTTCTGGACCTCTCAGCAGCATTCGATACCATAGACCATGGTATCCTTCTGGAACACCTGAGGGGATTGGGAATCGGGGGCACTGTGCTTCAGTGGTTCCAGTCCTACCTCTCAGGCAGGTTCCAGATGGTGATGCTTGGGGATAGCTGCTCTGCAAAGAAGGAGCTGCTGTGTGGCGTACCACAAGGTGCCATCCTTTCCCCAATGCTGTTTAACATTTATATGAAACCGTTGGAGAGATCATCCGGAGGCATGGGGTGGGGTGCTATCAGTATGCTGATGACACCCAAATATATTTCTCTATGCCTTCGATAACATCATCAGCTAAGGATAGTGTGTCTCCTCTAAATGAATGCGTGGAGGCGGTAATGGGCTGGATGAGGAAAAACAAACTAAAGCTGAATCCAGACAAGATGGAGGTGCTTGCTGTCAAAGGCTGCAACCTGGGTTTGGAGGTGTGTCAACCGGTTCTGGATGGGGTTACACTCCCCCTGAAAGACTATGTTTGCAGCTTGGGGGTGATCCTGGATCCTTCGCTCCAAATGACAGCCCAGATAGATGTGACGGCCAGGAGTGCCTACTATCAGCTTTGGCTGATACGCCAGCTGCACCCCTTCCTAGAGTTGGAAGACCTAAAGATGGTAGTGCACGTGCTGGTAACTTCGAGGCTCGACTTCTGCAATGTGCTGTACATAGGGCTACCTCTGTGCCTAGTCCGGAAACTTCAACTAGTTCAAAATATTGCAGCCAGGTTAGTCACCAGTACATCTAGGAGTGACCATATTACGCCAGCTTTAATATCGCTCCACTGGCTGCCAATTAGTTTCCAGGCAAAGTATAAAGTGTTGGTCATTACCTTTAATGGCCTACATGGTTTGGGTACAGGTTACCTGCGGGATCGCCTTCTCCCATACAATCTGCCCCGCACGCTCAGGTCCTCTGGGAAGAACTTACTGCAGTCGGCCAAGACTAGGCTGACAACCGTTACCCAGAGGACCTTCTCTTCTGCCGCTCCCAGACTGTGGAATGACCTGCCGGAGGAGACTCGTCAACTTAACAGTCTTTTAGAATTTAAGAAAGCTATAAAGACTGTTCTCTTCAAGCAGGCATATCCAGTGGAATTTTAGAATGTTTTAAGGATGTTTTTAGGATGTTTTAGGATGTTTTAATGCAGTTTTAATAATATGTGTCATGTTTTAATCAGTTTTATGTATTTTATCATGTTGTTGTTCCCCGCCTCGATCCAGATGGAGAGGTGGGTAAGAAATAAATTATTATTATTATTATTATTATTATTATTATTATTATTATTAAATCGAGGATTGGAAGGTTCGATCTCAAATTTCATACACTTACTTAGGCATACCATAAGCACTGTGACCAAGTTTCAAGCCTCTAACTTTTAAAATACAGAAGTTCTAGGTTTATTTATATGGCAGTCCGATAATCCGATATAATCGGGCTGAAAATTATCGGGTCAGATATTTATCAGAGGTTTTTCTATCGTATTGTTATTGTTAATAGGATGTCCAATAATGATCTTATCGTATTGTTATCGGACATTTTAACGATACAATACACATCCCTACTGTCAACATCCTCAGGCAGAACAGACTGAAAGATATCCACCAAAGTGGGACAATCACATCATCTAGAATAGCCACTGGAATGGATGTGAGCCATTTTATCAGCAAAATACTTTGTGAACAGTGGTCTTCTGGTGACCTTATTCTGAATAAGTCCTCCAATGCTGAGTTGTAAGAGATCAAGTAATAATGAGCCACTAGTAAAACAATACAGATGATATACTGTTTGCTGTGAGAAATTATGCAGACATTTTTCACTACCCCCTGAAGAAGACCTCAAAGAAAAGGCACAAACCCTAACGCAGTGGGCTTTCTATTAATATATATTTTTTTTGCATCCTGAGAACTACTTTGCATGCTACTTTTAGTTTTAAAAGTCTAAAACTAACCAGAATGTAAGTTTGCCTGATCATTACAAATGGACTGAATCTAAGTGTGGTGTTTAGTTGTAGACCACATGCCGGGCAATATATGGTAGTGTGGCCTCTCATATATTTCCCGGCTTCATGGTATACCATGCCCACCCCCTGCAAGTGATATCCAATGGAAGAGGGAACTTTGAATCTATTTTGTTAACTGCCTGAGTCTGCTCCATGTTCTAGAATCTGCCGAGGGGATCAACAGATTCAACAAGCATGAAACAATCCCCCCCTTTCAACATAAATTCCCAGCATAATTTATATTAAATCACGCCAGCCACCACCAGGTGATATACATCGTATGTACAGCAAAGAAGATGAAGATTGTGTGATCTGTCATATATTTGGTCCAGTTACATCCATGGTTATCATAGCAGTCATGATCTGGAGAATATAGTTGGTGTGCTTGATGTGGAAACTCACACAAGAGTGTGAAGAAAGGGGCTGCTGGGGCTGTACTGTAGGGATGTGTGAATCCACCTGGCTGGACCTGTGACTGGAATTTACGCATAACTAAGCAATTTGTGGCCACAATTGCCATAAAATGTGGTCATTAAGGGGAAAATTTAGATGAAATCTACAAGTGGCGTGCAACCCTACACTGGCAGGGAGAGCTGGTCCATGGAAAATTTTGGAGGTCAGATTCTCAGGGGTTTGAGCTCATTTCAGTCCTTTGAGGATTTCTCTAAATCCCCACTGTACTCATGTTGTCCAATACTATAGTTCCTTAGATTCCAGTTTCTATATCAGCAACTGAGCCCCAGCAGACCAAATTAGGTCTCAGGACTCTGGGCTCAATGTATAATTTAAGCAAATACGTCCAGAAAGGCAGTTCTTCTTCCTTCAGTTGACACAGTGGCCAAACGGAATCCTTTGTTGGGCAAAAGCCTGTCCTTTCCAGAACGTTTGCTTCATCTCTTGTGACACCGACATCTCACAATAAACTGCCATAGAATCCACCACAGTTTTGTATGGGGCAAATCCTGCAGGACTGTTTGTGAAGGTACAATTGGGAATCTGGTGTTTTCATGTCAAAGGTGCTTGAAAACATGGAAAGACAAGTTGGATCAGCATGGAAATGGTATAGTGCAGGTTGGTCCTGCCATTTAGGGTTCCAGCCAGTTAGCCATATTATTATTATTATTATTATTATTATTATTATTATTATTTCTTAGATGCTGTACTAAAAATCCACTACCAACGTGACTTTCATTAGAATTAAAACATACAAGATGTACAACAGTGACAACAATTTCCCCTTAAAATACCACCATCCCATAAAGCCCCCTCCCTATTCCAGAACACTGCATTCCACCCTCCGTCTATTCCCAACCTGACAGCCAGTCAGCATTCTGTGTCCCCTGTGGAGGCCCAAAGGTTGACTGGAAGCAATCAGTATTGTTCAGGGAGGTCAATTGCTGAGGTGGCACCTCCTGCTTGAATATTAAAAATGCCTAAGCATGCTATACTTGTATATGGGATAATAGGTAGTACTTGGTAGAAGTGTGGCTCCTGCTCTGGCACTTTGGAATGTGGGTCCATATGTGTGAGTTTGAGTAAGCTTTAAATGTTTTTGATAAAGGAAACTGTGTGTTTCTAATTATTATTTTTTTACCCGTGTAATTACTTTGTTCTACAGAATTGGTGGAAATTGGCAAGCATAGCTTCTCCTTCTGAGAGCTAAATTTTACCAAATTTCAGACAGATAAGTCCTGAGGTTTTGTCAAAGGGCAGACTTTACAGCTTGGAATATTAAAAAGTGTTTGCTTTCCTTTTGTTGTTTTGTTGGGAAATTGTATGAAGATGGCATAATTCATTGCCTTGCCCCTAGGTAATGAAAGTATAATTATCTGTATACTTTCAGATAAAAATGGCATACATTGTAGAGGCACCCCGTAGTAAGAAATAGGGATGTGCACGGACCCCCCGGATCGGATTGGGACCTGGAGCAGTACCTCCAATTTTGTCCCGGATTGGATCGGAACAAATTCGAAGGTCCCCTGGATCGTATCGGACCCAATCCCGATCCAAAAATCAGATGTCCAATTTTCAGATCGGCCGCCATTGTTCCCCATAGACTTGCATTCAAGTCTATGGGGAAAAATGGTGGCGGGGAGTGAGAGGGGGCCCAACTCCCCCCTCCCTGACCCTCCCCCCGCGGTTACTTCCCAGGGCCATCCGCTGCCATCCGCTGGCACCCGTGGGACAGGCGGAAGGCCGCGGCAGGTAAGCTTCTTCCCCCCACTCACACACCTTACCTGCCGGGGCGTCCGGTTCCCTCAGGTGTTGTAATCTACTGAGAGCTAGGCTTCGCGGCCTAGTTCTCAGTAGATCGCCGGCGAGTGAAGGTACCAGACGCCATGGCAGGTAAGTGGGGGGCCCTCCCTCCCCCTCACACTTCTTTCCAGCCCGGGCTGTCCGCTGTTGTCTGCTGGTGCCCGTGGGCACCAGTGGATGGCAGCGGATGGCCCCAGCAGGTAAGAACCACAGGGGGGGGGAGATGGTCCGATCCTCTGATCTAATCCGATCTGGATTGGGCCCTTTTTGGATTGGATCGGATTGGATCGGCTGATCCAGGGGCAGGGGATCAGGATCAGACAATTTTATCCGATCCCAGCCGGATTGGGTCCAGATCGTGGATCGGACCCGATCCAGTGCACACCCCTAGTAAGAAACCAGCAGTATTTCAGACAGACAGGTTCTGAGCTTAGAGAGTTATAACAAATGAAAAACAAAATGAAGCATTTCTTGTTTCCCCTCATCATTGTCACCCAAGTCATAGAAAGAGCAGAGTTCAAAGGGGCAGAAGCAGGATAACTTGTGTGTCCTGAGGGGGTGGGCTGTCTTGCCTCATGGTGGCTCTGAATCTGCTCTGCATCAGTTATATGATGCAGCCGCAGATTTGAGGTCACCCTGGGACAAAGAGGCAAAGTTGTTGAAGACGTATACCTGACAGATGCACTGAAACACATACTTAGGCATACCCCATAAGCACTGTGACCAAGTTTCAAGCCTCTAACATTCAAAAAACAGAAGTTTTGGGTTTATTTATATGGCAGTCTGATAATCCGATATAATTGGGCTGAAAATTATCGGATCGGATATTTATCGGCGGTTTTCCTATTGTATTATTATTGTTAAACACATGCACGATAAAGAGCATATTGTATCGTTAATTTTAACGATACGATACATATCCCTAATAACTAAGCACTTTGTGGCCGCAATTTCCATAAAATATGGTCATTGAGGGAAGAATTTAGATGACATCTGCAAGTGGCATGCAACCCTACATTCTCCAGACTGGTGCCTACACTGGAAGGGAGAGCTGGTCCATTGAAGATTTTGGAGGTCAAATTCTCAGGAGTTTGAGCTCATTTCAATCCTGTGAGGATTTATCTAAATCCCTACTGTACTCATGTTGTCCAGTACTATAGTTCCTCAGATTCCAGCTTCTATATCAGCAACTGAGCCCCAGCAGGCCAAATTAGGTCTCAGGATTCTGGGATCAATGTATAATTTAAACAATTACTTCCAGAAAGGCAGTTCTTCTTCCTTCAGTTGACACAGCGGCCAAACGGAATCCTTTGTTGGGCAAAAGCCTGTCCTTTCCAGAACGTTTGCTTCATCTCTTGTGACACCGACATCTCACAATAAACTGCCATAGAATCCACCACAGTTTTGTAAGGGGCAAATCCTGCAGGACTGTTTGTGAAGGTACAATTGGGAATCTGGTGTTTTCATGTCAAAGGTGCTTGAAAATATAGAAAGACAAGTTGGATCAGCATGGAAATGGTGCAGTGCAGGTTGGTCCTGCCATTTAGGGTTCCAGCCAGCTAGCCATATTATTATTATTATTATTATTATTATTATTATTATTATTATTTCTTAGATGCTGTACTAAAAATCCACTATCAACGTGACTTTCATTAGAATTAAAACATACAAGATGTACAACAGTGACAACAATTTCCCCTTAAAATACCACCATCCCATAAAGCCCCTCCCTATTCCAGGACACTGCATTCTACCCCCCTCTATTCCCAACCTGACAGCCAGTCAGCATTCTGTGTCCCCTGTGGAGGCCCAAAGGTTGACTGGAAGCAATCAGTATTGTTCAGGGAGGTCAATTGCTGAGGTGGCACCTCCTGCTTGAATATTAAGAATGCCTAAGAATGCTATACTTGTATATGGGATAATGGGTAGTACTTGGTAGAAGTGTGGCTCCTGCTCTGGCACTTTGGAATGTGGGTCCATATGTCTTGCCCCCCTCAGATCCCAAGCAGGACTTTGTTTTGGAAAATCTGAAGCTTTGTGTCTCTCCATTCATTGTCATGGGGAAATCAACAAATGGTGATAACTTTTTTGGACAAAATTTCATGACATTTGCAATTAGAGTAGCCCGTGTTTATGGGATGAAGCATGAAAGAGCATGCGAGAGATTTGTTTGAGAGGGAGGAATCTTTAAATGTTTTTGAAAAAGAAAACTGCTTGTAACTAATGTATTTGATGTGTATAATTATTTTTTCTACAGAATTGGTGGAAATTGGCAGGCATAGCTAACGGGGGGGGGGGGGAGGGAGGGGAGGGGGTGCGGTTTGACAGCTGTCAAACCCACCATATCGGAAGTTTTGGAACTTTTAAAGTAAAAAATTCATAGCCACAAAATGCCTGGACCTATGTTTCTGAAATGTCTCACAGATACGTACCTCAAACCCATATTCCATGTGGGCAAGTTTCATGTTTCTATCTTTTAAAATAAAAAAGTTAAATGGGTTTCTCTCCTCATTTCTCCCAAAATACCTTGCCACTACACGCTTGAAGCTATGCTTCTGAAAGTTCTCACACATGTCAATCAAATTGGTACCTTTAATGTGGACAAGTATCATGTTTGGATCTTTAAAAATAAAAAAGTTGAAGGCATAACTGTTTTTCACCCACTGCTACCCATTTTTTAAAAAAATAATTGCTACACAAGGCAAACACCTGTGGTTCTGAACTTTCACACACATGAGTCCCAACATACCATCTGCAATGTGGCAAAGTTTCATGTGTGGATCTTTAAAAATAAAAACATTATAGGTATTCCTGGTTTGTTTGTAAAAATGCATAGCCACAAAATACCTGGAGCTATCTTTCTGAAATTTCTCACACAGATGAAATTTCTCACACAAATTTCTCAAATCCATCTGCAATGTGGCCAAGTTTCATGCTTTTATCTTTAAAAATAAAAAGTTAAAGGCATATTTTTAATACAATACTAGGCTATGGGGCAAATAATTCAAAATGGCATCTGATATTCCAATTTCTTTGATTAAAATTGTAGACAAAAATATTGGATTGGAAAAAATCAGACCTCCAAATTTTCATATCAGAATCGGTATCAGATGTCCGATATCCTCCAATTTTAATCGGAATTGGATATCGGATCCGATACAATGCACATCTCTAAATTTAATTATAATTATCTGTATACTTTCAGGTAAAATGGCAAACATTGTAGAGGCACCCCATGGTAAGTAACCAGCAGAGTTTCAAACAGACAGGTTCTGAGCTTAGGGAATTATAACAAATGAAAAACAAAATGAAGCTTTTCTTGTTTCCCCTCATAATTGTCACCCAGGTCATAGGAAGTGCAGAGTTCAAAGGGGCAGAAGCAGGATAACTTGAGTGTCCTGAGGGGATGGGCTGTCTTGATGTCATCTTTGCCCCATGGTGGCTCTGAATCTGCTCTGCATCAGTTATATGATGCAGCCGCAGATTTGAAGCCTCCCTGGGGCAAAGAGGCAAAGTTGTTGAAGACGTATACCTGACAGATGCACTGAAAAGTCGGGGACTTATCCTGATTTTTCCAGGCAGAGAAGGGCACCAGTTTTTATTGCCAGATACATGAATTGCCTCTTCCAGCATGACAATCATGAATCACGTTCCTGGCAAAGGAGAGTCAGGCAGAGGGAAGCAGCTATCTAACTGAAAAAGACACAATGGTTGTTTACTAGTGTTTCGGATGACATCGTCAACCTCCACTTTCTCTCTTATGTCTTAAAATACACTTTAGTTGGTTGTTTTTGGGGGGTTGTGTTTTTTTGAGCATAGAAAATGTAGTCTTTTTGGCATCTCAACATGGAGCCCACGTCTCCCAGCAATGATGTTGCCTTATTCCACTATACTAGCACCCGATCTAAAGGGTATGTAGCAGAAAGTATGTAAGGGCAGGAAAGGAAACTATCTTCATATAGAGATCCTATCTTAGTTCTGCAATATATCTGGAAATAGATAGAGCAGATTAAACGGCACCAAATGCCAAGCACAATGTAACTGAGTTGGCCTGAGGCCTTGCTTTGTTACTCTGTCAAAGGTCTGTTGGGAAATGGCAGTTGACCATTAGGTTAACTGAGAACTGACAGAATTGGAGCTAATCGTTAGAGAGAGTCAGACCCTTTCTACACCATAGGGGTGTAGAGGGCGGGGAGTGGGTGATCCCAGAAGCAGCCACTTCCGGAATTGTTGCTCTCAATCTACATCACAGGCATGATGACCCGAGCTGCTCCCGGGGTGTTGCGTCTTCGTGGGCGCCATTTTATTTTATTTTTACATCAGAGAAGAGTGCTCTTGCACTACAGCAAATGGTAAGTTTAGAAGAAACGCACTGGAAAACGGGGGGCCCTCCCCCAGCCATCCTGGGGTTGGCGAACTTGGCCCCCCCTCCCCTGCTGGGCTCGGAGCTGCACAGTGTGGCTGGTACCCAGCTTGCAGTTATGCTTACTCAGGAGTAAACATGGCTGTGCCCAGGATGGGTGGGCACATTCTTCCTCAGTCCCAGGAACTTCCCAGGACACTGGAAGATCAGAATTTTTGAGGTTTCTGTAAACTCAAAAAAAAAATCCTGCCTGCCCCCCCCCCCCAGGACTCCCTGTGCATCATTTGGAATCACAGGGAGCAGCCAGGGGCCAACCCAGGCAAGACACCTGGTGTGGAAAGGGTCTCATAGGGAGTTGTTGATGTGTGGTGTGTGAGAGGATTAGAAAAAGCTGATGCCTGAATATTAATCTATTTGTTCTCTATGTGAAAACATATGCTAAGTTATTGTGTCACCTATTGATCTTTTTCAACACCATGTTTGGTTATTTCCAAGAAATAACCAACACAAATAATCAAAGGTGTGCAGAACTGACTATCTGCACAACCCTTGATTATTGTGTCATGTGGTGGGCTCCATTGACTATTTCACATGCCTAGAGAGTCGTGAAGCAAGAACTAAGTGGGCTAATGTAATGTAATGTAATGTCAGTAACAATGCCTAAACATTATTTATTTATTCATTTATTTATTTAAAATATTTTATTCCAACCCCCTCCCCAAAGAGAGTCATGAAGCAGGAGCAGCAGAAACCCCTGCCACTCTTGCCCAGCAGGGCTCCATAGGCATTTGTCAACCCTCCTGGAACGCATCTGTGGAACTGACAATTGTGCCATCCCTGGATGGGTCCCCATGATCGGCAGCTCCCCACGTGCTTTCCTGGACATTCACGTGCCGTCCCTGGATGAGGCGTCACAATCTGTGGCTCTGCAGGTATTCCCAGGGACATGCACGTTCTGCCCCTGGGTGGGGCGCCGCAATCGGTGGATGGATTTCTCCTGAAGTTTGCCATTACATGTCAAGTCAACTGGGCTTAGGGACATTGTAATGTCAATAACAATGCCTAAACATTATTTATTTATTTAAGATATTTTATTCCACCTCACCCCTCCAAAAAAGGCTTGCAGTTAATCTGTAAACAAGACAGTCCCTGCCTGTATCAATTCCAATCACTAGAGGAGAGTTACATTCCTATCTACAACCAGCCCAAAGCAGCAACCATCAGCAGTTTGCAACATTTTATATTATTTCATTTCAGTTTATAAATTTTGGGGCAGAAATTGCCTTGGTCACCCTGTTGAATGACCTTTGCCGGGAGAGGGACAGGGGGTGCAACCCTGTTGATTCTCTTGGACCTCTTAGTGGCTTTCGATACCAGCACCCATGGTATCCTTCTGGATAGGTTGTCTGGGTTGGGAGTTGGAGGCCCTTCATTGCAGTGGTTCCGCTCTTACATGGATGGCCAATTCCAGAAGGTGGTGCTGGGGGATGATTGTTCTGTGCCATGGCACCTAAGCCATGGGGTTCCGCAGGGCTCTATTTTATCCCCTATGCTGTTCAACATTTACATGAAACCATTGGGAGAGGTTATCCGGAGGTGTGGCTGAGGTGTCATCAATATGTGGTGACACCCAGCTCTACGTTTCCTTTTCATCAAACCCAGATGAGGCAGTGGCTGTTCTGAATCAGTGCCTGGGCATGGTAATGGACTGGATGAGTGTCAGTAAACAGAGACTCAATCCAGACAAGATGGAGGCACTGTTAGTGGATGGTTCATCTGTCTGGCTAGGTGATGTTCAACCTGTTCTGGAGGGGGTTGCACTCCCCATGAAGGATGGGGTTCATAGTTTGTGGGTGCTCTTGGATCCAGCACTGTCACTTGAGGCACAGGTGGACTTAGTGGCAAGGAGCACCTTTTATCAGCTTAGGCTGATCTACGAACTGGGCCCTTATTTGGACAGAGATAGCCTAGCTTCAGTTATTCACGCTCTGATAACCTCTTGTCTGGATTACTGCAATGTGTTATACATGGGGCTGCTTTTGAAAATGGTCCTTAAACTTCAGCTGGTACAAAACAGGGCAGTAAGATTGTTAACAGGGATTGGCCAATGAGACCACATTAAACCAATACTTTTCCAGCTTTATTGGCTGCAAGTCCAAGTCCAGTCCCATTTCAAAGTGCTGGTATTAACATTCAAAGCCTGACACAGCTTGGGACCAAGTTATCTGAAGGAAGGCCCATATGTACCTGCCTGGACCTTAAGATCATCTTCAGGGGTCCTTCTCTGTGAGCCCCTGCCAAAGGAAGTGAGCCAGGTTGTAACCAGGAGGAATGAGCTCTTTAGAGGAGGTTGCCTGGCACCTACATTATACTGTTTTCGATACCAGGTGAAGACTTTTTATTTTCAAAGTATTTTAACAGTTCCTCATCTTGGTCTTTTAACTTTGCTAACATGCCTCCCCCAGAGTCCTCGTCATCAGAAGACGAAGGGGAAGAGCAAGCTCCAGCAGATCCTGGGGAAGGGACTAGCTGCCAAGTCGAACAAGAGCTAGTGCTGCAGACATGATGCCCCGGAATTTAGTTCTGAGGATTCCAGCTCCCTGTCTCAGGTGATGTGCACCTGGCCCTAGCTGGCTGTGGCACTTGTGACCTTCTGGATGAGGTCTCTGAACAGCCATCCCCAACCTTGTACCCTCCAGGTGTTTTGGAGTACAACTCTCAGCATTCCTGGGCATTGGCCATGCTGGCTGGGGCTGATGGGTGTTTGAATTTAACACATCTGGAAGGCACTAAGTTGGAGAAAGTTATCTTGGGATATTGGACCAAAGCGCTCATCTTAGGTTGTTGCTGTCATCAGTTTGCTTCCCCTGCAAGATGATTTTATGGTCAAACTGAAAACCTAGTTATGCAAAAGCCTTTCAGGTTTTGCAATGCTTTCTTCATCTTTTGTGACAGTCACTTGTTTGAATAAACTGATATATAACACACCACTGTTTTGCTCAATGGCAAATTCTGCAGGACCAATCGTCAATTTATTAATATTATATTTAGTTATATATATTATTTATTTGTCTATCGTGAAATCTCTAAATGGTTTATCATTTATAGTTCAAATTCAAGCCAACCTGGAACTTTCATGTCAAATGTGCCTTAAAATTTCAAAACTAGGGGAACACCGATTCACTTTTGCTGCCAGTTATTCTCAACAGAATCATTATTGGTGGATACATTTGGTACATTTTGGGATGATTGTGACAACAGTGTTTTATGATTACTTCTGGGATCCTATTATATGTGTGCTGAGGAAGAGACAGAGGTGAACACATCAAGGGGGTTGTTAGAATCACATCAGTATGCTTGTCTGGATCTATCCTGAGTTACTTTGGCATAATCACTTGCAACAAAGGGGGAGAGGAAAGTCATAATAAAGGCCAGAGAAAGTGTAGTACCAATACTATGCACTAGATGGTCACACTGAAATATAATTTTACAGCATAAGGAGTGGGCAAAGCAAACTGCTATAGAAACTGCTTTTGAATCCCTCATTTCCCCTTCCATCCTTTAGCTGTTGAAAAGACTAGGGCATTGCATTGTCACTAAGGTTGTTTAAATAAAATGTATGTTTCAGTCCACAGCCTCTACTACCACCTGCAGCCCCTGTCTCCCATAGGACCTCCAGATCCAGATCTGCTCTGCAGGTTGGGAACCCTTCCCCTGGATCCAATCTCATGTGTACCTCCCCTGCCTGTAATCCTCGTCTCTTGAACCATGAGGTTTTTTTTTTTTTTTTTGCAGGAATACACAATATATTCATTGAATTCTGAGATAGTTGTGAGTAACTGTATTGGTGAAAATGAATGTCACTTTCCACTTCTTCTCTTGGCAGCCCTTCCAGCTGCTTGTGTTGTGGGGTGAAGGGGGGGTCATAAAAGTCAGGCAGCGGGACCATCCATGAGCAGAGCCCTTCCTTTCATGGAAAGTCCCTTCCTCTTTCAGAAATCAGATCCTGAATTCATCACTATGTATTATCTACCTATTAGAGAAAATAAAAGGGTTTTGGCAAGAAAGTCACCATTTTGCACTCCCTCATTCACTCTCATGCACACACCATTGATGTTGCTCACTCACACATGCCTATTCATGTACCATTGTGCCACACAAGATAGCTGCCTTAGAAAATTAGGACATTACTGTGAAAGACATAGCTTTTGAAAATGAACTGCTCTGCAAGGGGAGTTGTTGGGCGGGAAGCAGAAAGCGGGAACCTTGGAGCTCAAGGGAGGAGGGTGATGGAGGAACAGATTGTTGACATAGTTTCTGGGCTGGTTATCTCAAGCTGTACCAGCCAAGGTTAAGCAGGTGGATGTTGTTAACAAACTTCAGCTAGAAGGAATTAGGGAGGGCTGATTTCCTTGGCGAGGAGACCCGCCCGAGAGAAGATAGAAAAACGACGGTTTGGGCGGGGTTCAGCATCTCTTCGGGGCAGAGGCTCTGCTGAAAGGTGATCTCCGTTCGGCCAGATTAAGTCGGGTGTTAGTTAGAATTTTATTGTTTTTTTAGCTTGCTCAGTTTGGGGTTGCTTAGCACTTTTAAGAGTGTGATTGATTGATTGGGGTCCTAATTGTTTTATGGCTTTTGCTTGTTTGTGCTGCTAATACCAAACCTACCTCATTCCCTTCTAACCCCCCTTCCTTTCCCACCCAACCACCTAACCCTTATTTTGCTATATTGCGTGTATAATCCCTTTTGTTTTGACCAAGGCCTTAACTTAGTGTAGAGTGTGAATAAACTTGCTTTGGTCCCTGAATTCTGTGTGGTTATTTCCAGTGTTGGCTCAAGCCAGCTTTGGCTGGGGGAACTTGGTGGCGGGAAGGGAAACACCTTGCCATGGCAAGGAACGGTTCACGTTCTCTTGACATGGTGATCAGCGGTTGGGATTTATGAGCCAAGCATTGGAAATAACAAGGGGAGAATCAGGCACTACGAGGTTGTAAATTCTGGGGCTTCCCTAAACTGACTGGGAGTTGGATAGTTAGGGATGCCAGGAGAAAAAGAGACACCAGTGCCTAGCCCGCGTTGGGAACAAGCGGCAATGGAGACGCCGCTGGCAGGAGCGGAGCTAACAGTCCGCTGGGATGGCGATGAAAGGCAACTAGCTACCCAGCTGGGTGAAGCCGCTTTGGAGGAGGAAGCCAGAGGCTCAGCTTCGGAGGTCGTGCCGGAGGCTGGCCCTAGTCCTAGCCCTTTTGCTTCAGGACCGGCTGCTGTTCCTTTGGTGACTCAGCCACTAGACAGTGACAGTGGCAGCGACCAAGGGGAAGACAGCATGGAGGAATGGAAAAGGGCAATGCAGGACCTCATGAAACAACAGAGACAGGCACAGAAGCAGCATCTGGAGACATTAAAGCTACAGACGGAGGCATATAAATTACAGCTTCAGGTCCAGGAGTAGCGCCCTGAGTTCAAAGGCAGCCGCCTGGATCGAAAACTTTTTCCCAGTTACAAGGAGGGGCAGGATGTATTGGCTTTCTTCACCCTGTTTGAGTTGGCGTGTGAGGACCAAGAGGTCAGTCTGACCCAAAGAATGGCCGTTCTACGGGCTCAGGTCAGCGGAGATTTGGCGGACCTGTTGGGAACCGTTCCTCGGTGGGAGGCGAATGACTATGAAAAATTTAAAGAGACTGTGAGACTGCGGTTTGCCCTTTCCGCCGAGAACTGCAGGCAGAGATTTCAAGCTGTGAAAGCAGGGCCCCAGGAAGGATTTATGGCTTTAGCAGCTCGAGTGGAGAAATCCCTGGATTTATGGGTTGAGGCTGTGGGGGGCACTACCACGGTGAAATATCATGAAATGCTGGCACTGGAACAATTCTTTTCGGCTATGCCGGAGGAGCTGGCAGCTCTGGTCAATGATCACTGCCCCACGTCTCTGCAAAAAGCGGTGTTGTTGGCCGATCAGATGGGAGTGTACCAGAGGCGAGAAACAGCCAAGCCCGCTTGGCCGAAGAAGGTGGGAGCCCCAGCTGGAGGAAGCGGGATTCTTCAGGGAGCGGGAAAGGTGACCGAATCGGGCCCATGGCCGACACGAGGGGAGAAGAAGGGAGGGGAACCAACTCCAAAAATGGCTTCGAACCCCTCATCCACAGGCTGTTATTATTGCAAGGAGGAAGGGCATTTCAAACGACAGTGCCCTAAGCTACAGGAGAAAAAGGCACGTGAAGGCACTCCGAGAGTGGGGACGATGGAGCCGCAGCCTCACTCTGCCCAAGCAGCCGAGGCGTCGGACAGGGAGGACAGTGAGGGGCCATCCAGTGGAGAGGAGGCGACCCCTCTGCAAGCCACTTCGAAGCCAGCCAGCAGACAACGGCCAGCACCGCGCCCAGCTAGAGGGAGTCGTCGGGTGGATGAAGATGCATCGTTGGGGCTTGTCCAGCTGGGCCAGATCCCGTGGAGCCAGCTCCAGTTCTGTGAGTCTATTACCCTTAACGGGAGGGTGTGCCATGGGTGGAGGGACTCGGGAGCTGCGATCTCAGCCATAGACAAAAGATATGTACGGCCTGACCAAATCTTAAAGGGCCAGACTTTCACAGTCACTCCCTATAGTTCCCCCCCTATTACACTGCCTCTGGCTCGGATCCCCACTGAATATTGAGGATGGAAGGGGGACATGGTTTTCCTGGTCCATAGCAACTCCCTTTGGCCCATTTTGTTGGGAAATGACATTGCTTACTTGGCGGCCACTATGGGAGCGATTACACGGAGCCAGACAGCCACCCAGTCTCCCGCTTCCCCGAGGGCTCAGGAGAAGATGAAAGGGGTAGATGAGGCTAAAGAACCAGTGGGTCCCGACCCAAGTGAGGGAGTGGAGGAGAGTCTAGCGGAACCTTCGGTCCAGCCAGAGAAAAAAGGATTAGAGATGACATCAGGCGCTCCTAGTTCCGCCTTCAAGGCAGCTCAGCGTGGTGATGACTCCCTTCAGGAATGCCGTGAGGAGGCTGAGAAAGGAGTTGTAGCAATGACACCCCAACACCCTGTTCAATTCTTCTGGCAAGATGGAGCCCTCTACCGAGAGTTTGCTCCGAAAGGCATGGAGCAGCCGTGGAGGGTGTGCCGGCAATTGGTGGTGCCTCACGGCTTCCGGGAGCCCGTTCTCCAGCTAGCCCACGCTACAGCCTGGGGAGGACATCTGGGACACAAGCGGACTCTGAGTCGAATATCTAAGGAGTTTTATTGAACCTTGGTGGCCCAGATGGTGAAGGATTACTGCCGTTCTTGTGATGTCTGCCAGAGAGTGGGTTTCAACCGAGATCACCCCAGAGCCCCACTGCAACCATTACCCATTGTAGAAACACCTTTTGAACATATTGGACTGGACGTGTTGGGGCCTTTCAATCCACCAACCCGATCTGGGAAGTGGTTTATGTTGACAGTCATTGATTTTGCTACTCGTTACGCAGAGGCGGTTCCTTTGTCGTCCATTACTGCTCCTGTGCTGGCTAAAGCTTTGTTATCCATTTGTGCCCACCTAGGAATGCCCTGGGGTGTCTTATCGGATCGTGGACCAGGGTTTGTGTCCCAGCTGTTCCAGAAGATGTGGGAACTTGGCAGAGTGGAACATTCCTTTTCAGTGCCCTACCATCATCAGACCAACGGCCTGGTGGAACATTTAAACCAAACTTTGGGAAAAATGACCTGAGCGTATGCAGTGGACCATCCTTCAGACTGGGATCAGGGGTTGCCGCTGTTGTTGTTTGCTTATAGAGATGCCCTTCAAGAGAACTTGGGATTTTCACCTAATGAGTTGATGTTTGGGAGGGAGATTCGGGGGGCCCTCACCCTGTTGCGGGAGGAATGGGAGGGACCAGTAGCTACGGCTTCTCCCTCGGTGGTGACTTTTATGCGCAATCTTCAACGGACTCTACAAGGGGTGCAGGAGGCGGCCCGAGAACATCTTGGCCAGGCTCAGGCGGCTCAACAAGCCTGGTATGATCGGAAGGCCAGGGTGTGGGTGTTTCAACCGGGGGATCAGGTCTTGGTGTTGAAACAACTCAAGCCAGACAAACTAACCTTAAAGTGGGAGGGTCCCCTGGTGGTGAAGCAGAGAATAGGGGAAGTGAATTACCTCCTGGACTTCCCTAACACCCCCCGACGACCGAAGGTGTTTCATGTGAATATGTTGAAACTTTATGTCGATCGGCAGAACTTTGTTTTTGAATTACAGCTAGAGCCTGAGGAGGTCGGAGAGCCTTTAGACCTTCTCGCAGACTGTCAACAACCGGGAGGGGTAGACCAGGTGATCCTCCCCTCCACACTTACTCCGGAATAGCAGAGGGGGTTCCAGCCTTTGCTGGAAGAGTTTAGGGGTCTATTTCCACCACTCTGGGTCGAACCTCCTTGGCTCAGCATTCTTTCCAGACTGGAATACATCCCCCCATTCGTTCTTGTCCTTATAGGGCTACAGGGACCCAAGCCGCTACCATTGAGCGGGAATTGCAAGCCATGTTAGATCTGGGGGTGATTCGGCCTTCTGATAGTTCCTGGTCCTCCCCCGTGGTACTGGTGGGCAAACCCAATGGGGAGATACGCTTTTGCGTGGACTTTAGGAGGATCAATTCATTGACCCAGTTGGACCCCTACCCTATGCCTTGTTCTGATCATTTAATAGAGCAGCTAGGGGGCGCCAAATATATCACCACCCTAGATTTGACCAAAGGTTACTGGCAAGTCCCCCTGGATGAGGAGGCCATAAAGAAGTCGGCTTTTGTGCTCCCGTTCGGTTTGAAGAACACCCCGTCTACCTTCATGAGGATGATGGACAGGCTCCTGAATGGGTTGGGGGCCTTTGCCTGTGCTTATTTAGACGATTTGGCCATTTTTTCACAGACCTGGGATGAACACATAGATCATGTGAGGCAGGTGTTTACCCGGCTGCAGGAGGCCGGCCTGAAAGTGAAGGCCTCTAAATGTCAATTTGGGTTGGGGGAAGTGGTGTATTTGGGACATCGGGTGGGAGGCGGCCATATCAAACCTTTGCAAGCCAAGGTGGAGTCCATTCGGGACTGGCCTATTCCCCACACCAAGAAGCAGGTCCAGTCCTTTTTGGGCCTGGCAGGATACTACCAACACTGCCTGGCAGGATACTACCAGCAGCAGCTCCCCTGATCGAGTTATGTAAGAAACGGTGTCCTGTACAGGTGTGGTGGACAGGGGAGTGTCAGCAGGCCTTTGGCTTACTGAAAGCTCAGATGATGGTCGCCCCTATCTTGCGAGCTCCTGACTTTGAATTGCCTTTCACGCTCCAGACGGATGCTTCTGAAACAGGGTTGGGGGCGGTACTGCTTCAGGAAGGGCCGGATCATCAGCCTCATCCAGTGGCCTATTTGAGCAAGAAGTTGTTGCCTCGAGAAAAGAACTTGGCCACGATTGAAAAAGAGTGTCTGGCCATTGTATGGGCTCTGGGGAAGTTGTGACCATATTTGTGGGGACGCCATTTCCATCTTCAGATGGATCATTCTCCTCTGTGTTGGTTGGCCAAGGTGAAAGGGTCTAATGAGAAGTTACTCGGGTGGAGCTTGGCTCTCCAGGACTTTGATTTCACTGTGACCCATATTCGGGGATGAGATAATGTGCTGGCGGATGGGTTGTCATGAGCGCATTTGAATTAAGACAGCCTTTGGGTTTTTTTTTTGGAATTTCTTAAGACTGGGACTAACGGGGTTGAGAGATGAAGAACTTGGAGGTGAACCCAAAGTTTCATCTTCTTAAAGGGGGAGATGTGAAAGACATAACTTTTGAAAATGAACTGCTCTGCAAGGGGAGTCGTTGGGCGGGAAGCAGAAAGCGGGAACCTTGGAGCTCAAGGGAGGAGGGTGATGGAGGAACAGATTGTTGACATAGTTTCTGGGCTGGTTACCTCAAGCCGTACCAGCCAAGGTTAAGCAGGTGGATGTTGTTAACAAACTTCAGCTGGAAGGAATTAGGGAGGGCTGATTTCCTTGGCAAGGAGACCCGCCCGAGAGAAAAACGACGGTTTAGGCAGGGTTCGGCATCTCTTCGGGGCAGAGGCTCTGCTGGAAGGTGATCTCCGTTCAGCCGGATTAAGTCGGGTGTTAGTTAGAATTTTATTGTTTTATTAGCCTGCTCGGTTTGGGGTTGCTTAGCACTTTTAAAAGTGTGATTGATTGACTGATTGATTGGGGTCCTAATTGTTTTATGGCTTTTGCTTGTTTGTGCTGCTAATACCAAACCTACCTCATTCCCTTCTAACCCCCCCTTCCTTTCCCTCCCAACCACTTAACCCTTATTTTGCTGTATTGCGTGTATAATCCCTTTTGTTTTGACCAAGGCCTTAACTTAGAGTAGAGTGTGAATAAACTTGCTTTGGTCCCTAAATTCTGGGTGGTTATTTCCAGTGTTGGCTCAAGCCAGCTTTGGCTGGGGGAACTGGGTGGCGGGAAGGGAAACACCCTGCCATGGCAAGGAACGGTTTACGTTCTCTTGACAATTACCACTACCACCACCACCACCACCACCAAGATCAATGTGATGCCATCTCCCTTCTCTGCCCTCTTTCTACAAACAGCTCCAGCTGTCTTGCTGTCTTGTGATATTTTAGGCAAATGTCTGCGCAGCTGATTTTTTTTGTAAAACATGTTAGAACTCCTGAATAGCTGAGCCTACAGCAAAAGATCAGAAGAATGAGGTTGAGGATTGTTCTGGGTGGAGTGTGGGTGTATGCCTGTGGTTGCCTTTATCTTTGCACATTTTCCTGACTATTATCAGGTTCCTGAGATCCAGGGGTCCCAGCTGCAGATCCAGGGATGCACTAATTGCTCATACATTACGTCTGGAAAGCTGGAAACTGTCAGAATTTCTGATCACGTGCTCATGCGTGATGCGCAAGGTTGCTTCTCTCCTCAGGCTGCCTTCCACATTGACATTGTGCTCCTGGGAGCTCTTTGGTGGCTGCTGGGAGCATGATCGTGCTGGAAAACAAGGAGCATGAGGAGAGTCATTCCTGCACACCGGATGGATATTGCTTTGGCAAGAGGCCACCACAGAGCTGGGGAAGGTGGTATGCTGGTGTGAGTCCCCCCAGGTGCTGTCTTTCCCAGCAAAATCCTTGGCAAACCTATAGCTGCAACGGCAGTTTGTGGGGGTGGAATGTGGGTGGTGGCTGCAACAGCTTGAGCGCTTGTGTCAGGCTGCATGCAGCCCATGGCCCACAGGTTGGCATACGTGGTCTACAAAATCAGCCCCGTGTACCAGGCATGTCCCATTTCTTGTATGACAGCAGCTTCACTGTATCCTAAATCATCCACCATCCCACTGAAATAAATGTAGAGGAAGAGAAGTTTGTCCCAAAAGAACAACCCAAGGCAGATTAGGATGCTTAGCTTTATTGGTAAAAGAAATTAAGTTGTTGCAAGGTATTCAGTGGCTAAGAGAGCACAAGCAGAGGGAACAGGGATTTCTTTGTGGTGAAGCTGTGAGAGAGGCATGAAATGACGTGCATATTTTTTAGTGGATGCCTCTCACTCTTCTTTATTGGGACATCTGCTGCATTGGTAAAGGCACCTCACTCTAAGGCTTGGATTTCGACTGGTAAGAGAAAGAAAAAGCACAGATCATGAGAACAACATACAAGGGCTCCCCATGGCGCATGAAACATAAAAAAAATATCATTGAGAAGGGCCATGAAACCTGTGGAAATTATCAACCATTGCTAGATGATCTGATGCTGCTGGCTAAGAGAAAGTTAAGAGCCTAATGTGAACAAAGTTTGATTGCAGAATACCTTAAATAGGATATGGATTCAGGGATGCTTACAGGGAAGTCTACTCCAGCTTTTCATTTGTACAATATATGTGAAACCTATACTCACGCTTCTGCATTACAATACAAGCAGTGGTTTTTGTAGGAGACCCCATCGGTACCACAGTGATATCTTCCAACTGCATTGGAGCACCGTCTGGGATAGCCAGGTCCACAGTGGTGCTGGAGAGAGAGAGAAAAAGAGAGAGAGAGAGAGAGAGAGAGAGAGAGAATAAGAGAGATTTTTTAGTCTTTCCCCTCCTTAGCTTTAGGTTACAAGGCATGATCTTTGACTTTCATAAACCCAACGATACAGAGTTGCAGTGAGTACATGCAGAGGATCATTCAATCACTATGAAGTTATATGTGGGCAAAACAAGGTGATTGTGCAAAGCACGCATTCATCAGCCTCTGGGGGCGAATCTTGAAACTCCATCCCTACTGAGGTTACAGGCAACCTGAAGAACAATTCTCATTAGGGAATGAGCTGTCCACGTCAATGGAGCCACTCTTTGTCCCCCCCCAAATCATTTCCCCCTGGTCCAGTAGGCCATCTTCACAGCACCAGTTTGGCGCCACCTTCCTCTTCAACCCTGCACTTTCCCTCTCCCAGGGTGGCATGTGTAATCCCGATGCCGAGGAGGAAGCACGGGGTTCCTGGGCGGCCATTCTGGCACCACCATCATCTTATTGGTGGAATGTGACCAATCACTGACTGCCTTCCACCAGGCACCACCTGCCAGTTGAGCTTGGATTGGCCATGCAGTGACATAACATGGTGGAAGCACCATGTTGACATCACTCCATTTGAAAACATTGGGGTAAATCCCTGACTTCTTCTAAATGTGGGCCATTTTCACAGCACCAGGTTGGCACCGCCTCCACCTTCAACCCCACTCTTTCCGTCTGCTTGGGTGGTGTTGGGTAATCTCGATGCTGAGGAGGGAGCACAAGGTTTCTGGGTCCTGTAGCCGCTGCCCTGTTCCTGGTGGAACTCGACCAATCACTGGTCACCTTCCAACAGGCTCCACCCCTGGGTTGATCCTGGATTGGCCATGGAGTGACATCAGATGGTGGAAGCACCATGTTGACATCGCTTCCTTTGAAAACTTTGGGGTAAATCCCTGATGTTTTCTAAATGCAGCATTGAGGGAAGCCCCACAGTGGCTGCGAACCTGTGCCTACATTATTTAACCGATCGGGTGCAGCTCCACACCCTCTGCTGGAGTCTGCCCATGTGGAGACAGCCCCCTGAACTACTGTTAGAGGGCAGAATCCATCTACCTGGTTTTCTCCTAAGCTCCCTACGCACAGCCACATCTGTCTAAAGTGCAACTATTTCCTTGATCGCTGTGCTTCCTTCTGTCAACATAACAGCCTTACATTTTCACCATTCAAATCTGTCAAATTGAAAAGAAACACTGCAATCATTATTTTCATCCATATCACCGTTCTTTGCCTTCTGGCACAAGTATCACATATCTTAATTATCAGCAACTGGAGCAAAATGATGTAATGAGACAACATAGCTGGTACTCACATGGATGTGTTGTTGTGCATTGACAGCAACATCTAGAACCAAAAGAAGAAACATGTAAAAGCTATAAACCAAGCCTGTATGTTAAACAATTGTTCATTAGGAAACATTCAGAAAATTTGAGTGCATTTTATCTGACACTTCCTTTAATATTTCAAAAGAGAACATATTTTGATGCATGGCACAATGCAAAATTAATATAAATGGTATTGATTCATTAGTCAAAAGGGGGATGATCAAATCAATGGATTTTTATTTTTATTTTTTCAGACTCCAAAATCCATCTTTCTGGAATCTATCTGTTTATTTCAGTTGAACTCCCAATTACATAAATAGAAGTGCAGCTAAGGTTAAATTTGCATGATGTGTGGAAACTTTTTTTTAAAAATGGTCATATCTGGCATTGGCTCAAAGGAGCTTTAATGCTTGAAAGCTGCTCCCGATGTGGATGCAACCAAGGTGCTGAGTTGGTGCAGCTCCGCCACCAACAGTATGACTGGTGCAGGATAATAGCAAGTTATTTACACAAAGGAAGGCAGCATGGGCTTTCTGGCAGCCATTAAGCTAGCCAGGCCTGCCCCCTTCCACAGCCTCTGGTGACCAATGAGAGGTCACCTTCCACCTGGGAACTCCCCCCGCTGCAGCATTAAAGCAAGCACAGATGGGGAAGAGCCATAGTAACCTCTCTTGGGCAGGAAAAGTCAGGGTAAGTCCTTGACTTTTCTGCTGTGGGTTTTTGGCTCCTTTTCCTGGGTGGCTCCGAATCAGTGGCTGCATCATAGAACCAACACAGCACTGATTCAGAGTTTATAGAAAGCCCCCAGGAATGTGCAGTTTTGGAGTTATCACCACGTGATACCATTTCCACACAGCAAATCCTTGCATTCATTATGATACATGAAACCGTTGAGTGCAGTCATCCGGAGTTTTGGAGTGCGTTGTCATCAGTATGCTGATAACATGCAGCTCTATTTCTCCTTTTCATCTGCATCAGGTGAGGCTGTGGATGTGTTGAACCGGTGCCTGGCTGCGACAATGGACTGGATGAGGGCTAATAAACTGAAACTTAATCCAGACAAGACTGAGAAGCTGTTAGTGGGTGGTTCTACTGACCGGGTGGAGGGTCTTCAACAAGTTCTGGATGGGGTTGTACTCCCCTTGAAGGAGCAGGTTCGTAGCTTGGGGGTTCTCCTAGTAACATCTCTGTCACTTGAGGCTCAGGTGGCCTCAGTGGTATGGAGTGCCTTCTACCAACTTCGGTTGGTGGCTCTGCTACGCCCCTATCTGGACAGGGATTACTGCAATGCACTCTATGTGGGGCTACCTTTGAAGATGATTCGGAAGCTGCAGCTTGTGCAAAATGCAGTGGCCAGATTGATAGCTGACACCAGAAGGTTCGAGCATATAAGACCTACTCTGGCCCGCTTGCATTGGCTGCCTGTATGTTTCTGAGCCCAATTCAAGGTGCTGGTTTTAACCTATAAAGCCTTACATGGCTTGGGACCACAATACCTGATGGAACGCCTCTCCTGACACAAACCTACCCTTACGCTACGATCAACATCTAAGGTCCTCCTCTGAGTGCCTACTCCGAGGGAAGCTCGGAGGTCAGCAACAAGGGAGTGGGCCTTCTCTGTGGTGGTCCCCCAATTGTGGAATGATCTCCCTGACGAGGCCCGCCTGGTGCCAACGTTGTTATCTTTTCAGAGCCAGGTCGACTTTTCTCTCAGGCATTTAGCAATATCTGATGAGCCTGGGTTTATTTTGTTTTTAGGCTTATAGCTTTTTAAAGTTATTATAGTGGTTTTAAATGTGTGTGTATATTGTATGTTTTTGCTGTTTTAATTTTTGTATATTGATTTTAATTGTTTTAATCTCATGTGAACCACCCAGAGAACTTCAGCTATGGGGAAGTATATAAATGTAATAAAATAAATAAATAAATAAATAAACCATACATGAATGTGGCCCTTGCAATGTTTATCATGTGTTCCTTTGTGGAATAATTGTGAGATGGAGCACATAATGGGATTTGAGTTTCAGCAGGTGATTTTTTTTAAGCCAATCCTTTGCAGCATGATATCTATATATCTATATATCTATATATCTATAAAACTCACCTGAGTACAAGAAGAACAGGGCCAGAGTGAGGAGCAGAAAGCAGGCCACCTTCATGATTGTGAGAGATGGAGTGGTCTCTCAGCTTAGTCTCTGCTATCGCTCTTCCAGGATATGGTTCTCAGATTCCACAGGAAGGAGTGATGTTCTACATCTCTACCAGGACTTACATTTATATATTCCTGTATGTGAAACCTTGATTATGAAATCACTCCCCCCCCAAGGCAAGTAATATTTTGATGTGGAAACGTGATATTACAAAGGACTGTAGTGAGTGTAGCAATTTCAGTGCATACTTATCTCTGCAGACCCTTGAAGAATGCAAATAATATATGGCAACCAACTTCTTAGGAGACAGTAAGGAAAGTAGCTTATTGTCTTGATTCTAAGTAATAAACAAGAACATCATCTCCTGATTAAAAGGACATAAGAACAAACTGCATGTAGTACTCGACAGAGTATCATTAAAAAAATTAAAGAAAAGAAACCATACAATTCTCTTTGATCCTCATGAGATCCATCTCCATAGTTTTTGTGATAAGAATGATGCCGTTTCACCACTGGAAAAGCTACCATGTTTGATGGTGTTGAATGCTGCTGGGACATCCAAGAGCACCCCTGGTCACAGTCCTCTGTCCATGGTCTTGGAAGTTATCCATCAGAGTGAGAGAGTTGAACCTTTCCCCGTTCCAAATTCAACTTTGGAGAAGGTCATGGGGGGCCACATTCCAGTTGTGGGAGGGCAGGGAAAGGTCAACTCCCTCTGGCAAACCACAGAGAGCCACATTGGAACCCAGGTGAGTTGGATTTGGCCTGCAGCCCTGAGGTTCAACAAACCTGCATTAAGGGAACAAGGGCAGTTTCTGTCCCCAAACCTAGGCAAAACCTGACTGGAAGGGATGTAAAGAATCAGCATCATCCAACAAAATGATTGCTGAGATGATACTTCAAGTTTGAAGATGTTGTCTGAGAATGGTTTATTGGATACTGGGTGGTCATTACTTAAAATACTTTAATTGTTGCCAACCACGAAGAGAGCTCTGGCTATTGGGCAGTGTAGAAACGTAAGAAAATAAATAATGATTTGGTGATATTGTTTTTTAATGAAAGCCCTACCACATAATTGTTCCAAACAGACAGTGTTGTCTTAATAAGTCAAGATGGGCAAGATACAAGTGAGTATGTAGTTAGCTACTCCTGTTTGAGAATCCTGTCAACATCCTTAGGTAGAACAGACTGAAAGGTATCCACCAAAATTGGACTATCACATCGTCTTGAATAGCTACTGAAGCACTAGAGTAAAAGTTGGAATGGATGTGAGCCATTTTATCAGTGAAGTATTTTGTGAACAGTGGTCTTCTGGTGACCTTCTTCTGGATATGACCTCCAATGTTGAGTTGTAAGAGATCCACTGGCCGGCACTGTGCAGATGCAATGGTGTTGGAAAAGTAAGATTCCTTTGCAGCCATCGCAACCATGCAGTAGGCTCTGAAATGAGCTCTGGTTCACGTTCCATCATGTACACGATGGGTCTTCCTCCACCATTGCCTTGTCACCCTCTTGATTAATCCCATGGAACCCCATGAGCTATACCCAAGATAAGATGGAACTTAGGAGCTATTTTGTTAAGTACCTGAGTCTACTGCACGATCCAGAGTCTAAGGCCAGATCTACACCTAGCAGGATATAAGACTTTGAAAGTGGTTTGAAAATGGTATATGGAATGTGTCATGGGCCCTAACAGTGGTCAAGACCTGTATAAACCATTATAAAGCAGTAGTGGAGGTCTTGCCTAACTAGGCCAACAAAACTCCACCAGACTTTCCATAAACTTATTTAGATCCATCAGCCACAAGGGACAGAATATCCTAATTCAAAGGTGGGCAACTTGTGGCCCTCCCAATGTTTTAACTAACAACTCCCATCAACTCTCTCTCTCTTGGCTACATTGGTTGGGGCCAATGGGAATTTTAGACCAAAACATGTTGCCCTTTAAATTTTATGGCTTCCAAAAGTCTAAATATTGGTCAAAAATAAGGGAAAGGGATGCAAAAAATAAATTTCTTAGCAGTAATAATGATCCGCTAGTAAAATAATTCAGGTGAAAAACTGTTTGCTGTGAGAAATTCTGCAGACATTTTTCACTACCCCCCAAAGAAGACCTCAAAGAAAGGCACAAACTGTGATGCAGTGGGCTTTGTATTATTAAATTTATTTTTGCATCCTGAGAATTTCTTTCTCTTCTTTGTAACCTCCTTTGCATGCAGCACCTCTGTATGCATTTTTTAAAAGTCTACAACTAACCAGAATGCAAGTTAGCCTGATCATTACAAAGGGACTGAATCGAACAATTTTTAAATTATCTTCATCATCCTTCAATAGAAATTCCCAACATAATTGACATAAAGTCAAGTTCCACCATGCCTAGATGCCTTGTATGTTGCCCACAACAAAGCATCACATTGCCATATATTGGCAGTTTGGTGTTTAGTTGTAGACCACATGCAGGGCAATATATGGCAGTGTGGCCTCTCATATATTTCCCAGCTTCAGGGTATACCATGCCCACCCCATGCAAGTGATATCCAATGGAAGAGGGAACTTCGGATCTATTTTGTAAACTGGCTGAGTCTGCTCCATGTTCCAGAATCTGCCGAGGGGATCAACAGAATCAATAAGCATGAAACAACACTCCCATTGCTCTTAGGAAACTGTTTGGAGCCATCAGTCTGCAGGTTTGGGACATCCTAATTGATCCTCTGTAGAACGGCATAGCTTCCAACCGTCCAAACCTAACCAGAAAGTGATCTGATCTTCTTGACAAAGGAACCGAATCTATTTATTATAAAAATGTCAAGATCCCCCTTTCAACAGAAATTCCCAGCATAATTTATATTAAATCAGGCAGCCACCACCTGGTGATATACATAGAGTCCACAACAAAGAAGATGAAGATTGTGTGATCTGTCATTAATTTGGTGCCATTTAAGTTCATGGTTATCATAGCAGCCATGAATTCCTCAGTTGACCTGCAGAATGGAGTTGGTGTGTTTGATGTGGATACCCACACAAGAAGCTCTACTGGGTACTATGCAAAGAAACGAGGCTGCTGGGGCTGTACTCTAGGGCTGTATGAATCCACCTGGATCCAGTATGGGAAATCTTGATTGTGGCGAAATCCAGCCCTCTTGGAGCTCAATGGATTTCTCTGGTGTTCTTGGCTGGGCTTGCAGCCGCAATTTACGCATAACTTGCTGGCCACAATTTCCACAAAATATGGTCATTAATAATATAATAATTTAGATGAAATCTGCAAGTAGCATACAACCCTCCCGTTCTCGCTACTGGTGCCTACACTGGAAGGGAGAGTTGGTCCACTGAGGATTTTGCAGGTCAGATTCTCAGAAATTTGAGCTCATTTCAATCCTTTGAGGATTTCTCTAGATCCCTACTATACTCATGTTGTCCAATACTATCGTCCCTCAGATTCCAGCTTCTATATCAGCAACTGAGCCCCAGCAGGCCAAGTTAGGTCTCAGGACTCTGGGCTCAATGTATAATTTAAGCAATTACTTCCAGAAAGGCAGTTCTGCTTCCTTCAGTTGACACAGTGGCTAAACGGAATCCTTTGTTGGGCAAAAGCCTGTCCTCTCCAGAGTGTTTGCTTCATCTCTTGTGACATCGACATCTCACAATAAACTGCCATAGAATCCATCACAGTTTTGTAAGGGGCAAATCCTGCAGGACCGTTTGTGAAGGTACAATTGGGAACTTGGTGTTTTAATGTCAAAAGTGCTTGAAAATAGGGCTGTGCACAGCCCCCCCATCCAGATCCAGATCTGGATCCCGGGACTGGTTTGGACTGATCCGGACCTCCCCCAATCTGATCCAGATCTGGGATCTGGAGGTCCAGATCACCCCGATCCACTCTGGATTCGGTTTATGGATCCGGTCACAGCCCTACTTGAAAACATATAAAGACAAGTTGGATCAGCATGGAAATGGTGCACTGCACCATTTCCATGCTGATCCAACTTGTCTTTATATGTTTTCAAGCAGTGCAGGTTGGTCCTGCTATTTCAGTTTCCAGGCAATTAGCATTATTATTATTATTATTATTATTATTATTATTATTATTATTATTTTCTTAGATGCTGTACTAAAAATGCACTACCAACGTGACTTTCATTAGAATTAAAACATACAAGATGTACAACAGTAACAACATTTTCCCCTTAAAATTCCACCACCCCATAAAGCCCTCTCCCTATTCCAGAACACTGCATTCTACTGCCTCTATTCCCAACCCGACAGCCAGTCAGCATTCTGTGTCCTCTGTGGAGGCCCAAACCAAGCCGAAGGTTGACTGGAAGCAACCAGTATCGTCCAGGGAGATCAATTGATGAGGTGGTACCTCCTGCCTGAATATTAAGAATGCCTAATAATGCTATACTTGTATACAGGATAATAGGTAGTACTTGGTAGAAATGTGGATCCTGCTCTGGCACTTTGGAAGGTGGGTCCATATTAGGGATGTGCAGGGACCCCCCTAATCGGATCGGGACCTGGATCAGGACCTCCAATTTTGTCCCGGATCGGACAAAATCAGAGGCCCTCTGGACTGGATTGGGCCCGATCCTGATCCAAAAATCGGACCTCTGATTTTTGGATCGGCCACCATTTTTGTTTTCCCCATAGACTTGCATTGGGGAAAGAAAGCTTTCCCCCAATGCAAGTCTATGGGGAAAAAATGGCGGTGGGTGGGTGAGTGGGGACCCAACTCCCCCCTCCCTGCCCCTCCCCCCCACGTTTACCTCCAGGGGCTGTCCGCAGGTGCCAGTGGATGGCCCCGGCAGGTAAGCCCCCCCATGCTCCTCCTTACTTGCCGGGGTGTCCTCTTCCTTCACCTGCCGGAGATCTACTGCGAACTAGGCTTCATGGACTAGTCCTCAGTAGAACGCCGGGTGATGATGTCATCACCTGGCACTCTACTGAGGACTAGGCCCCGAAGCCTAGTTCTCAGTAGATCTCCGGCAGGTGAAGGAAGAAGACGCCCAGGCAGGTAAGTGGGCACCACTCCCTCATTCCATCCTCCCCTCCCTCCTCCCCTCCCTCCTTCCCCCGCGATCCTCACCTGGCTGGGCTGGCCGCTTCCATCGGCGCGTGCCTGCCGGCGCCCGCCGATGGAAGCAGACAGCCCCCCCCAGGTAAGCCACCCCCCGCTCCCTACCTGGTGGGGCATCTTCCTCCATCCGTTGCCAGTAAACTATTGTGAACTAGGCCTCGCAGCCGAGTTTACAGGAGAGCGGCAGGTGACGCCCGCCCGCTGGCGCCCGCCAATGGAAGCGGTAGCGGGCTCCAGTGGGTGCCCGCCGATCCTCCGATTGTGTCTGAACTGGATCGGGTCCTTCCAGACCGGTTCGGAAAAGATCGGACGATCCAGAGGGGTGATCAGAAATCGGATAATTGCATCCGATTTCCCCCGGATCGGCTCCGGATCGTGGGTCGGAGCCGATCCAGTGCACACCCCTAGGAGGGCATCCACTTAGGTCAAAAAAGAAGACAGATGTGGTTCTCAGAATGCTGAGATATTAATTCATGCCCAATGTGTTTCGTGCTATGTTGTTTTTTTATAAGGCCTTCTTCAAGGGGTTGGCAAGAGAAGTCTGCAGAAAACTCTTAACAGAATGATAGACTAGCAGAATTTCAGACAGACAGGTTCCAATCTTAGGGAGTTATAACAAATGAAAAACAAAATGAAGCTTTTCTTGTTTCCCCTCATAATTGTCACCCAGATCATAGAAAATGCAAAGTTCAAAGGGGCAGAAGCAGGATAACTTGAGTGTCCTGAGGGGGTGGGCTGTCTTGATGTTGTCTTTGCCCTGTGGTGGCTCTGTGTCTGCTCTTCATCGGTTATATGATGCAGCTGCAGATTCGAAGCCATCCCTGGGCAAAGAGTCAAAGATGTTGAAGACTTATACCTGACAGATGCACTGAAAAGTCGGGACATCAGCCCAACTCTTCCACCAGTCTGTCCTCGCTCAGAGCGCTCCGGGGGCATTTTGAGTGGAAGGTGACCTCCCATTGGTCACCAGGATCCACAGAAGGGTGAGGGTGTGAGCCCGCTGAGCCCAATGGCCACTGGAAAGCCTGCGCTGCATCCCCTTGTAAGGACAACTCACTGCCACCATGCACCAGCGATAGCACAGGCTTTGGCAGTGGAGTGGTAAAGACAACCCCCAGCATTTTCCAAGCAAGCTCCACCACATTATCTCTAACACTTACTGTTCCAGTCCTAGCATGGTTCCTTCTACACCACTTCCTTTACTAGCCACAACCAGGCAGGCACTCTGGGTCCAGAGTGGCCCAGCTGCCACACTAGTGCTGGGACACCATACCAGAACAGCAAAGTGTTTAAAACGGAGAGCTGATGTCCTGCATGGAGCAGTAGGCAAGGTGGGTAGAGGAACCTAGCTGAGTGGGCTTCTAATTGAAATCTCTACCAGGCCGACACTATACCCCTGTAATGTGCTTGAACAGCAAAGACTGTATTCAGGGTTCAGAGTTGAAGTTCTGTACTGAGAGAACAGAGCACCACATTTGCCGGTCGCGGCAGGTGACGTCATCACCCGGCGCAAGCAGGAAAGCGGTTGGCCGACATCGAGGAGGACGCCCGCCGCGGAGGATGCCATGGAGGAGGCTGCAGGTAAGGAGGGCGATTGGGGGGAGGAAGGGAGTGGGGAGAGCGGAAGGGAGAACTCTGCATGGACCCAGAGCAGATCCGGATTGCGGATCCGATCCGGCCCGATCCGATCAGGTTCAGATCGGGCCCAGATCGGGCCAATCCGCTCCAGATTCGGGATCCAGATTCTGATCTGTGCACAGCCCTAGTTGCCTATACAGTGGTGGGTTGCTGCCACATTGACCTCAAATCCCACTCTTTCGCTGCTGTGGGGCAGCAGTGGTTAATCCCAATGCCACAGTCAAAGTGCAGGGTGTCTCACAATTTTCATCAAGAACCATGTAGTGCTTGAGATGCTCACATTCATTTAAAAGGTCACCATAATCAAGGTCTTTGTGATATACATTAACCAGATGTTCACACTTTTTGTTTAGCGCATCAGAACCAATTGTTTTCAATTCACTGAAGAAGGAAAACAGATTTCCAATCAATGGATAAGCTTTTGCACATTTTGTCAGCTCAGGAATTAGAAAGTCCAGAACAGGAAGGAATGTTTCCACTTTGAACTTTTCACTTTTACTGAGTAGTACCTCTTCCCCTGATACGTCATATCTAGTAAGATGCACACCTCGCTTTCGTTCCCGGTTTTTTCACATCCCTATAATCTGAATCTGGACACCTACTCCTGGCTTTCAATTTGTATTCACTGAATTTGTCTCTAATTTCCTGAAGATAGGTTTTTAGAGACTCAAGAAGAGTCATTGGCAACAACTATGTTCACATCCTCTGACTACAGAACCTTACTTGTTTTGTTCACTCTTTCAAGAATGTCATTCCAAAGAATTGTGAGGAAGATCGTTTCCAGGTTCTCCATTTTCTCACTCAGTCCTTCTGCCTCTCGCCTTGTGTTCACTTCCTGTTCAGTGTCAGCTGATACAGAATCCAGTGCATGTTTAATTTTCTCGAAACCCCCATATAGAGCATGAACAGCATCAAAATGTGATGACCATCTCATGTCAGACAGACACTTGACCACAACATTTTTTCCTAGATGATGCCAGAACATTCCATCGATGTGTAGAAGCAGAGAAAAATGAATACAGACTCTGAACAAAGTCAAAGAATTTTACAGTCTGTAGACAACACTCTGCTACTTTGACTCCCACCAAGTTCAGGCTGTGTCCAGCACAGGGGACATACATGGCGAACTCGTTCAGTTGATGAATCCGTGCTTGCAATCCAGTATAGCATCCAGACATATTTGAGGCATTGTCATACGACTGACCACGGCAGTTTGATAGTGGAATTTTGTTCTCATTAAGGAAATCCACAACAGTGTCTGCTAAATTCGTTGCTCCATGAGAAAAGATGGGGATGAACTTAATAAAATGTTCCACAGGCTCACATCCTCGAATGTACCGGACAGTAAATGTCAGTTGATCAGTGTGTGAGATGTCTGGAGTGGAATCCACACTTATTGAATAATAATAATAATAATAATAATAATAATTATTATTATTATTATTATTATTATTATTTATAACCCGCCTCTCCCTTCAGATCGAGTCGGGGAACACAATGTAAAATACAATAATCACAAACAGTTAAAAAATTTAAAAACAAGAGAAAATGCATATTAAAACATCTTAAAATTCATCCGGATAGGCCTGCCAGAAGAGAGCAGTCTTCATGACTCTCTTAAATTCGTGAAGACTGCTAATTTGTCTAATCTCCTCCAGCAGACCATTCCATAGTCTGGGAGCGATGGAAGAGAAGGTCCTCTGGGTAACACTCGCCAGCCTAGTTCTGGCTGGCTTGAGTAAGTTCTTCCCAGAGGACCTAAGTGTGTGGGGCGGATTGTACGGGAGAAGGCGATCCCGCAGGTAGCCTGGGCCCAAACCATGTAGGGCTTTAAAGGTAATAACCAATACTTTATACTTCACCCGGAAACTGACTGGCAGCCAATGAAGTGATTTTAAAACTGGTTTAATGTGGTCACCCCTAGATGTACCAGTGACCAACCTGGCTGCCATATTTTGAACAAGTTGAAGTTTCCGGACTAGGCACAAAGTAGCCCTATGTACAGCGCATTGCAGAAGTCAAGCCTCGAAGTTACCAGCGCGTGCACTACCGTCTTTAGGTCTTCCAACTCTAGGAAGGGGCGCAGCTGGCGTATCAGCCGAAGCTGATAGTAGGCACTCCTGGCCGTCGCATCAATCTGAGCTGTCATCTGGAGCGATGGATCCAGGAGCACCCCCAAGCTGCGAACACAGTCTTTCAGGGGGGGGGGTGTAACCCCATCCAGAACTGGTTGACACACCTCCAAACGCAGGTTGGGGCCTTTGACAGCGAGCACCTCCGTCTTGTCTGGATTCAGCTTCAGTTTGTTTTTCCTCATCCAGCCCATTACCGCCTCCAAGCATTCATTCAGAGGAGACATACTATCCTTAGCTGACGATGTTGTCGAAGGCATAGAGAAATATATTTGGGTGTCATCAGCGTATTGATAGCACCCCATCCCATGCCTCCGGATGATCTCTCCCAGCAGTTTCATGTAAATGTTAAACAGCATTGGGGAAAGGATGGCACCTTTGATTCTTTTATTTCTTCAAGAATAGCACAAAGAACATGTTGTCCCATTAATTCCATAAATTCCTCTCAAATGTTTGCCGATAAATACAATGGGTTCCTCTTTCCTGGATTCCCATACAGTTTGAGATGTTCTTCCAAAAAAGGGTCAAATTCACTCAACAGCTCTAGAATACCTAAATAGTTTCCATTTTTTTGCTGACCCAATTATTTGATTTGCTCCACAAAATGGCAAACCTCTGGAGGCAAGAAAGCAAATTACAGAAACCACACGTGTCAACACTTTATGCCAATACTCCTGCTCTGAGAGATGATGCTGAAGTAATAAAGAATCTACATTTCCAGTTTCTTTATGCTGAATCAAATATGCCGTCATGTTCTTGCAATGTTCTTCTCCGTTTTCATGTTCTACAATAACATTGCTGTGTTTCCAGTCATTGAATCCTGATGTAGCAAAGGGAGATTCTGTCTTGGAAAATAGGCGACATACAAAGCAGTACAAACGACCTTGGGATGGTGAATAGAGTAGCCATTCACGCTTTACACACTCACCATTGCACAATTCACATTTGAACACATTCTTTGATAAATGCCGTGTCTGAGTATTCTCTCCTCCAGCTCCTTTATACATTCTGTGTGAGTTTGAAAGGTTGCTGTCATGATTCTGACATGATGTGGGGCCACTACGAATCCAGTAATCCACTGTGTTAGTATTGCTAATGTCCCATAGCCCCAGATCTGTGTCTTGGATCGCAAACTTCTTTACTGTTACAGATTTGAGCATTCCCTCTTGTGGAATGTCCCCAGCAGCAGGAACAGGTAATGATCCCATTGGTATGTCTGCTGGAACTGGATGATTGGGTGCAGGAGTGGATGTAGATGTGGATGCTATATTTGAAGGAGCAGTAGTAGTGGCTGACGTTGCACCTGGGTTGAACCAAGATGTTAATTTTGGAAGTTTGCTCATTTTCTCTTTCTCCTCTGCAGCTCTTTTCCTCTTCTGTGCTCCACTCAAAACATTCTGTTTCATTTCTGCTCAAAGGGTTATTTACGAAGTTCACTAACACGTAATAAGTGTACAGTTTCTTTTTCCTCACTTCACTTTTTTTACACTTCCTCCAACCTTTCACTACACAAATAGAATTCAAATAATCCAAACTCTCCACTGCGTGCTGCTGATTCACAACACTGTGAGGCAAGGCTTAGGCTAGGCCTTGCCTCACAGTGTTGTGAATCAGCAGCACGCAGTAGAGAGTTTGTAGAATGTAGACCTAGACAGAAATGAGGCTAGGCCGCCTAGCCTCATTTCTGTCTAAGTCTACATTCTACAATTTTCACATCTTATATACTGTATTTCCTCAAATCTAAGATGCCCTTTTTATCCCATTTTTGCATCTGTAAAAACGGGGTGCTGGTGCTCCGTCCAGGAGGAAGCCCACGCGACACGTTAAGCCATGGGAGGCAAGCCCCGGCCCGGCTACAGCACCAAAGCCAGCTTTGCTCCAGCTCCTTGCAGGTCGCGCACACTCAGTGCCCTCCGCGATGCACACTCCACATCTTTGCCCTGTGAGAGAGGAGGAATAGCAGCAGCTGTCCATTCACATATCATAAACTATCAATACATACATAGATTACCATGGAGCCCCTATGCTTGTGGCCCCCCCGGGCAACTGCCCAGCGTGGCCATGCGTTAAGATGCCACTGGGTAGCCAACTTCTGGTTTCTGCAGAAACCTTGCAGAGAAACAAGAGTAGATGTGTATGCAAAATGATTAGCGTGTGAGAACCATTTCTGGTAAGAGAAATCCAATTCCTGTGCTGAGCGTGTGCTCAGAAGCATCTCGTTCTGCAATCCTATGTCACCTTTGTACCCCAGCACTATCCCATGGTACCTACTTTCTTGGAACGAAGAAAGCTACATGAAAACACACTGCCCTCAATGCAGTCCTGCAAGTTGGTCCCTAGGGATAACATGTTTGATGGTGTTGATGGCTGCCATTGTGCAGATCCAGGGTTGGTAGAAATGAATAATTTCCTTGCAGCCATCAACGCTATGCAGTAGGGCCTAAAATTTGCTCAGGCTCATGTTTCATCATGTATGCCACAAATCATCTTCCATTATTGCCTTGTCATCCTCCTGATTTATTCCCCACAACTTTATGGTAACTGCTGTGTATATAAATGTTTGTTTATGCTTGGTAATGTTTAAGTGCATGGTGTGACCTCTGTGAATATCATAATGAGTTTTTCTAAATGATGAGGCTTTATTGCACGCTCATCATTCCTCACTCACAGTTGTTTATGGGTACTTCAGACAATATTGTCACCCTTTACTTTTCCTCCTGTGTTTTGAAAGCACTTTTGCAGGGATTTTGGGGGGCAAGGAAAATCCAGTATATTTTGGCACTTATTCTGCCCTGTCATAGTACCTCTTAGAGGTCATGTAGCAGAAAGTATGGAAAGGCAGGAAAGGAAAATAACTTGAAAACCAATCTTAATTCTGTAATGAATCCAGAAGTAGATACAGTGGGTTAAATGGCTTCGTCCAGCCCAGCTCAGTGTATCTGAGTAGACCTCAGGCCTAGGTTGTTATATTTGCAAAGTCTGTATAGCAGTAGTGCTTGATGACAAATTCTGAAATGAAGAGAGAGAGAGAGAGAGAGAGAGAGAGAGAGATGATTGCTTTTAATTAGGGGTGTGCACGGACCCCCCGGATCGGATCGGGACTCGGATCGGGACCTCCAATTTTGTCCCGGACCGGTTCGGACAAAATCGGAGGCCCCCCGGACCGGATCGAGTCCGATCCCGACCCAAAAATCGTAAATTTTTGGATCGGCCGCCATTTTTTTCCCCATAGACTTGCATTGCAATGCAAGTCTATGAGGAAAAAATGGCGGCGGGTGGATGAGGGGGGGCCTAACTCCCTCCCCCCCCGGGGCCATCCGCTGTGGACGGCCCCGGCAGGTAAGCCCCCTCCCCCGCGCTCCCTACCCCCCTGAGGCCGCCCGCTTCCATCCGCTGGCGCCCGCGGGCGCCAGCGGATAGAAGCGGACGGCTCCGGGGGGGGGGGTAAGCCCCCTTCCCCGCCACTGCTTACCTTATCGGCCCGTCCGCTCCCGTCCGGCGCCGGCGGCTACTACCAGCGGGCTCCGCGGCCTACTCTCGAGTAGCGCGCCGGGTGATGACATCACCCGGCGCGCCACCCTGGAGCAGGCCGCGGAGCCTGCTGGTAGTAGTAGGTACCGGCGCCGGACGGGAGCCGCCGGGCCGGGAAGGTAAGGGCCCCCCTCCCCCCTCCGCGCGCCCCCTCCTCCCCTCCACGCACCCCCTCCTTACCTTCCCGGCCCGGCGGCTCCCGTCCGGCGCCGGCGCCTACTACTACCAGCAGGCTCCGCGGCCTGCTCTAGAGTAGCGCGCCGGGTGTTGACATCACCCGGCGCGCCACCCTAGAGCAGGCCGCGGAGCCTGCTGGGAGTAGTAGGCGCCGGCGCCAGACGGGAGCCGCCGGGCCGGGAAGGTAAGGGCCCCCCTCCCCCCTCCGCGCGCCCCCTCCTCCCCTCCACGCACCCCCTCCTTACCTTCCCGGCCCGGCAGCTCCCGTCCGGCGCCAGCGCCTACTACTACCAGCAGGCTCCGCGGCCTGCTCTAGAGTAGCGCGCCGGGTGATGACATCACCCGGCGCGCCACCCTAGAGCAGGCCGCGGAGCCTGCTGGGAGTAGTAGGCGCCGGCGCCGGACGGGAGCCGCCGGGCCGGGAAGGTAAGGGCCCCCCTCCCCTCTCCGCGCGCCCCCTCCTCCCCTCCACGCACCCCCTCCTTACCTTCCCGGCCCGGCGGCTCCCGTCCGGCGCCGGCGCCTACTACTACCAGCAGGCTCTGCGGCCTGCTCTAGAGTAGCGCACCGGGTGATGACATCACCCGGCGCGCCACCCTAGAGCAGGCCGCGGAGCCTGCTGGGAGTAGTAGGCGCCGGCGCCGGACGGGAGCCGCCGGGCCGGGAAGGTAAGGGCCCCCCTCCCCCCTCCGCGCGCCCCCTCCTCCCCTCCACGCACCCCCTCCTTACCTTCCCGGCCCGGCGGCTCCCGTCCGGCGCCGGCGCCTACTACTACCAGCAGGCTCCGCGGCCTGCTCTAGAGTAGCGCGCCGGGTGTTGACATCACCCGGCGCGCCACCCTAGAGCAGGCCGCGGAGCCTGCTGGGAGTAGTAGGCGCCGGCGCCAGACGGGAGCCGCCGGGCCGGGAAGGTAAGGGCCCCCCTCCCCCCTCCGCGCGCCCCCTCCTCCCCTCCACGCACCCCCTCCTTACCTTCCCGGCCCGGCAGCTCCCGTCCGGCGCCAGCGCCTACTACTACCAGCAGGCTCCGCGGCCTGCTCTAGAGTAGCGCGCCGGGTGATGACATCACCCGGCGCGCCACCCTAGAGCAGGCCGCGGAGCCTGCTGGGAGTAGTAGGCGCCGGCGCCGGACGGGAGCCGCCGGGCCGGGAAGGTAAGGGCCCCCCTCCCCTCTCCGCGCGCCCCCTCCTCCCCTCCACGCACCCCCTCCTTACCTTCCCGGCCCGGCGGCTCCCGTCCGGCGCCGGCGCCTACTACTACCAGCAGGCTCTGCGGCCTGCTCTAGAGTAGCGCACCGGGTGATGACATCACCCGGCGCGCCACCCTAGAGCAGGCCGCGGAGCCTGCTGGGAGTAGTAGGCGCCGGCGCCGGACGGGAGCCGCCGGGCCGGGAAGGTAAGGGCCCCCCTCCCCCTTCCGCGCGCCCCCTCCTCCCCTCCACGCACCCCCTCCTTACCTTCTCGGCCCGTCCGCTCCCGTCCGGGGCCGGCGGCTACCACCAGCAGGCTCCGCGGCCTGCTCTAGAGTAGCGCGCCGGGTGATGACATCACCCGGCGCGCCACCCTAGAGCAGGCCGCGGAGCCCGCTGGTAGTAGCTGCTAGTGCCGGACGGGAGCGGACGGGCCGAGAAGGTAAGCGCCCCCCTCCTCCCCCCCCGCTGTCCACTTTCATCGGCGGGCGCCCGCTGGCGCCCGCCAATGGAAGCGGCGGTGGGCGCCAGTGGGCGCCCGCCGATCCGCCGATCCGCCGAACCGGTTCGGAGCCTTTTCGGACTGGTTCGGATTGGATCAGCCGATCCAGCTGCGGGATCGGAAATCGGATAATTTATCCGATTTCCCACTGGACCGGACTCGGATCGTGGATCGGGTCCGATCCAGTGCACATCCCTACTTTTAATATTTATAGATGGGGCCTTGATCAGGTAAATTCAATTTGGAATGGTCTGGGAAACATTAAGGCAATGCATGGCATGTGGCAATACATGGCACCCTAGAGATTCTGAGGTATGAGAAGAACTTTGTATGCTGGTGGTTCCAAGCTATGAGAAGAACTTTATGTTGCTAAGCAATAGGATATATAAACTTAGCTGGGAGTAGGGCTTTACCTCAGTTTTATCATGTTTGCCATGGCTTTTCCTGTGTCATTGCTTTGTCATCCTCTTGATCCATCCTGCCCAGCATCATGGAAAACTATAGGCCCCCCATCAGCGATATCCAATGGAAGGGGGGAACTTAGGAGCTATTTGGTTAAGTACCTGAGTCTCATTCATGTTCCAGAGCCTGTCCAGGGGAACCATAGCAACAAAAACTCCCCCATTGCCCTCACTCTCCAGGGATGGACAACCCTAAATGATACTTTGTAGAACTGCATAGCTTACACTAGTCTAAGTCCCTTTCTGCACCATAGGGGTGTGGAGGGCAGGGAACGGGCAAACCTGGAAGTTGCCACATGTAGAATGCGACAGCCCGGGCTTCCCAAGGATCCACAGAGGAGCGCACGAGCACTGCTCCACAAAGGTGAGTATTTTTTTAAAAAAACCGTGCGCGATCTAGCTCCCTTCCCCCTGCCATCCTGGGGATGGTGATTCTGCTTCCCTCCTGTCTCCTGATGGCCTCGGAGCCTCACGGTGTGGCTCCGTAGCCATTGCTGCAGCTGCACTTACACATGGCTAAGCGCGATTGCACCGGGGCAGGCAGCCACGTTCTTCCGTGGTCCCAGGAAGAATCAGGATTTTACTGGTTCTAGGGAACCAGGAAAAATCCCATGCCCCCCCCCCCCCCCCCCGCTACTCCCTGTGCATGATGTGGCTGCACAGGGAGCAGCCGGAGTCCATCCCAAGCAAACTGCCTGGTGTGGAAAGGGCCTAAATCTAACCAGGAAAATTTACATAAAATTAAGCTCCACCCCCCATATGACCCATATGGTGTCCACAACTAAATACCAGATGAAGAGTGTAGCCTGCCATACATGGTGTGCCAGATACCAACTGGGATAAGACCATGGTTGTCAAAGCAGCCATGAACTCCTGAGCTGACCTGGAGACTGTGGTTGGATCTGGATTGGCTACTACATGCAGAAACAAATACAGCCGCTCAGGCTGTACTCATGCTATCCAATAATTTAGTCCCCCAGATTACAGCTTATTCATCAGCTTTTGTGCACTCAAACCCCAACAGGCTGAATTAGGTCTCAGGACTCTGGGCTCAATGTATAATTCAAACAATTACTTCCAGAAAGGCAGTTCTTCTTCCTTCAGTTGACACAGCGGCCAAACGGAATCCTTTGTTGGGCAAAAGCCTGTCCTTTTCAGAACGTTTGCTTCATCTCTTGTGACACCGACATCTCACAATAAACTGCCATAGAATCCACCACAGTTTTGTAAGGGGCAAATCCTGCAGGACTGTTTGTGAAGGTACATTTGGGAGAAAAGTCAGCCTGGTGTTTTCCTGTCAAAGGTGTTTGAGAACATGTAAAGACAAGTCAGATCTGTAGGAAGTGCCAAGTGGTCCTGCTATTCAGGGTTCAAGCCAATTAGCCATATCAATGGCTATGAGTCCTGATGGCTAAGTGTAACTTCCAGTATCAGAGGCAGTACACCTGTATACACTAGTTGCTGGGGAACATGGGCAGGAGGGTGCTGTTGCACTGTGTCCTGCTTGTGGGTCCCTGATCGACAGCTGGTTGGCCACTGTGTGAACAGAATGCTGGACTAGATGGACCCTTGGTCTGATCCAGCAGGGCTGTTTTTATGTATTGTTATTTTTATTCTTATTTCTTAGATGCAGTTCTAAAAAAGGGGGGGACTTACATTAATAGGGTGACCAGATAAAATCCAGGTCAGGGCTCATGTAACTTTAACAGTTGTAGAGACAAGGGAATTTCAGCCAGTGTCATTTGTATGCAATTAGTTCCTGGTGAAATCCCCTCTTCATCACAACAGTTAAAGGTGCAGGCACTATACTAGAGTGACCATATACAAAAGAAGGCAGGGCCCCTGCACCTTTAACTGTTGTGATGAAGAGTGGTATCAACGAGCTGAATGGCTGCTAGTGTCACAGCTTTCTCAGTCAGGAAATCCTGTGGTCCCTCCTGCAATGAAGGTGAACATTCCCGCCCCCACAGCTGCAATGCTGCGGAGTTTTGAGGGGCTGAGCAGCAAAGGTGCTGTTATCAAGACATGGCCAAGATTTAGTTCACATCTTACTTTGGCACTTTGGAAAGTAGGTTGATTTGTCTTTGACTGATGCAGCTTGGACTCCTTCACCTCAAATCCGAATCAGAACTTTGCTTCCAAAAATCTGAAGCTTTGTGTCTCTCCATTGACTAATATGGCAAAAACAACAAATTATTATAAATGTGTAACTTTTTGATAGAGTTCATGACATTTGCAATGACAGTAATCCATGTTTAGGTGCAGAAAGTCCCATACTGAATGAAAAACAGATTGAAGCTTTTTTACTTTTCTCTCAAAAATGTCATCCAAGCCATAGAAAGTGCAAAGTACAAAAAGGCAGAATGACTTTGAATGTCCAGCATTTTCCAAGCAAACACCACCACATTATCTCCAGTGCTAGGCCTTTCCAGTCCTGGCATAGTTCCTTTTACACCCCTTCTCTTACTAGCCAGGCAGGCACTCCAGGGTCAAAAAGGGCCAGACCCTGCCCTCTGCAGGAGCCATACTAGAGTGACCAGATACAAAAGAGGGCAGGGATCCTGCAGCTTTAACTGTTGTGATGAAGAGGGAATTTCACCAGCTGCTGCATGCATACAAATGACACCTGCTGAACCTCCTAACATTTGCAAGTGTGTTTTCACACAATTACTGAGTGAAGAGCATGGAAGATGTGATTCAGTTGGTACAGCTCTAGGGTGTTGATCAGGTGCCTGTATAGGTTTGAGGAACCACTTCGCTTATAAAAACTGGCAGGGAGGGAACAGCTGGCTGGGCCAGAGAGGTAATTAATGCTCCTTGTGATAGGGAGTGGTCATCTGGCTGCCTGAAAGAGGCAGTAGTGAGACCATTCCTGAAAAAGTCCTCCTTGGACCTGGGGAATCTTAATAATGTTAGACCAGTGGCAAATGTCGCATTCCTGGGCAAAGTGGTTGCTTGCCAAACATCCCCAGTCTCTTTTGGATGAGACCATTTCATTTGGGGTTCAGGCCAAGTTTCAGCACAGAAACAACCTTGGTCACCGTGGATGATGACCTATGTTGGGAGAGAGATGGGGGAGTAAGACCTTGTTACTTCTCCTTGATCTCTCTGCGGCTTTTGATACCATCAACCATGGTATCCTTCCAGGATGACTGTGTGACTTGAGAGTGGGAGGTACTGCATTGCAGTGGTTTCACTCCTGCTTGGAGGGTCAACTCCAGAAGGTGGAGCTTAGGGAACATTGCTTGGCCCAGTGGATGTTCCAGTATGGGGTTCCGCAGGGGTCAGTTTTGTCCCCCATGCTGTTCAACATCAGCATCTAAATAAACCATTTAGTAGGGATGTGCATCGGATTGGGTTCGATCCACGATCCGGCCCCGATCCGGCCAAAATCGAATAAAATTATCCGATTATGATCCCCGCATCTGGATCGTCCATTCTCATCCAATCCAATCTGAAAGGACCTGATCTGGATTGGAAGAGATCGGAGGATTAGACCTCCTCCCCCCACTCACGCTCCTTACCTGCTGGGACCATCCGCTGCTGTCTGCTGGCACCCATGGGTGTCCGCAGACACAGCGGACGGCCCCAGCAGGTAAGGAGCACGAGTGGGGGGGAAGGGGGCTTACCTGCCGGGGCCGACCACTACCATCCACTGGCGCCCGCGGGTGACAGCAGATGGCAGTGGACGGCCCCGGCAGGTAAGGAGCTCGAGTGGGGGGGAGGGGGAGGGCCCCAATTACCTACCGGGGCACCCGCTTCTGTCTGCTGCTGTCCGCTGGTCCCATCTACTGAGAAACAGGCTTCAAGGCCTGCCTCTCAGTAGTGCGCTGGGTGATGACATCATCATCTGGTGCTCTACTAAGAGGCAGGCCGCGAAGCCTGTTTCTCAGTAGATGGGACCAGCAGATGGCAGCGGACGGCCCGGGTAGGTAAGGAGCACGAGTAAAGGGGAGGGGGCTTACCTGCCAGGGCTGCCTGCTGCCATTCGCTGGCGCCTGCGGGCGACAGCGGATGGTAGTGAATCGCTCCAGCAGGTAAGGAGCGCGAGTGGGGGGAGGACAGGAGGACTCACCCGCCCCCATGTTTTCCTCATAGGCTTGCACTGGGGGAAAGCTTTCTTTCCCCCAATGCAAGCCTATGGCGAAAACACCTAAAATGGTGGCCGATCCGAAAATCGGACTTCCGATTATGATCTTGATTTCAGTTGGAGCTGTTTTTTAAATTTATTTCCCCAGTCCCGTTTTGCACAAATAAACTCTTTTCACAATCCCCCATGCCTGGGGATTGTGCAGAAATGCTTTTTTAAAAGTTGCTCTGATTTCTGCAGGTGCACAACAGCAGGAAAATGAAGGACACTGGCTTGCCCCTCCTTGGCAAACATACAGGTGTGCAGGAGGAATGAGCCTGTATAGAGTTTCCTTCCCCAGGGCTGAAGAAAGATCTTTCATGTGGCTTGACTGTCAAAAGTCAAGTGGCAAGAAAAATCTTTGCCCCGAACTGGGGACAAACCCCTTTTTTTATGGAAAGGAGAGGGTGCCAACAGGGGAGTGCTGGTGCCATGTGGGGAAACCTCTGAAGAGTCTCCCCCCCACTGAGGCATGACTGGGAAACCTGCAGGGTCATAGAAAAATCATGAACTTACCTGCATGTTTCCCAGTTGTGCAATGGTGTGTGTGGGGGGGGCTTTGGAGGGGTGTTCCCCACATGGTCCTCACTCTCCCCCTGTCACCCTTCCTTCCTATAAAAAACAGATTTGTCCCCAATCTGGGGTGATGATCTTTCCCTCAAGCTGGGGATGAAGCTTTAAATCCCAATGCATAGGCTTCCATTGGGATTTAAAGTGCCCTGTCTCCAAAAATTGGAATGGGTTGGGATCCAATCTCCCACCATGGGCCCTTGTGGCAACAACATCCATGGTGCAGGGTTGGATCTCCCCCATCTGATTTTTGGGGAAGGGGCGCTTTAAATCCCAATGAAAACCTATGGAGGTGGTGACCTTCATAGGTTTGCATTGGGATTTAAAACACCCTGTCCAGAAAATCTGAGGAGGGGGTCCACTTCCCCACCAAGGGCCCTTATGGCAACAGTGCCTGTGGTGAGGAGTTTGATCCCCCCATTCAATTTTCTGGATGGGGCATTTTTAAAATTCTTTTGCAGCCCAGCTTTTTGTGCAAAAGAGGGTTTGGAAAATAAACATTTATAAAAAGGGCTCTGGCTGTGATCCAGATCCGAAGAAAAAGGAGAGCAAAGCTCTGGTGCTATATAAAAATATTTTTCTTTATTCTTTAATCTTATCCTCAGACTGCTCAATGCATTTCGGATAAAACCTTCGTCAGGAGCTACATGGAAAACAAGCAAAGCTACAGTTTAGACAACTCAAAGATAAGATGTAAAATTGCTTAAAATTAAACACAAAACACACAGATCAGATAAAACACATATTTTTTGCATTCCTTTGCTAACAACAAACAGACATGAATACTAAACATTTGCACATTCATCTAGAGATTTCACAAATGCACTGACCTGAGAGGAACAAAGGCACTTCTCTATAATTTCATGATTATTATCACAACATTAATCCATTACACAATATGGATAAATACAGAATAAAATATGAAAACAAAAGTTTTCTACTCATTAAACATCCCAGTGGGCTCAGTTGTGTCTTGAAACTTGGAAGCCAAGGTCAGTTTGAGACCAATTTAAGTCATTCCATAAACAGCTGGTAGCCTTGACTGCCTTATCACTCAATGATCCTGTCAACACTTAACGACCAACACTTCATTGTTATTTGAAATGTGTTTTGTTTTCTTGTTGATCTCTTTTTATTATAGGTTTTTGAGTTTGTTATCAAGAGATTTCACTGATTTACTGCTCCTCATGCTGAAGGCTTGTTATTATTATTATTATTGTTTATATGAGGACAAATCTCAGGGGCACTTTTGGTTAAACATTTCTTAGATAAGAAACATGGGCCAGAATCTTTTGTTTTTTGGGCAATAGAAAAGGTGAGAAGGGGTGAGACAGTACTCAGCAAAAGAGAACTTTTCTGGATCCTTTCCTTAAAAAGCCTGCAACTCAGCGGATTGAATGATTCTCTAGATTTGTCCTCATATAAACAACAGTAGAATTTAGAACAAGTCTCCAGCATGAGACAGGAGGTTAGGAGTGCAAGTGGGGGGGGGGAGGGAGCGGTTCCCCACTTACCTGCTGCCGTCCCCTGCTGCCTCCACTGGCCTCCTCTGGCCTCCGCTGCTTCTGGACTACTGAGAATTAGGCTTTGTGGCCTAGTTCTCAGTAGAGCGATGATGCGCCGGGTGATGACATCACCCAGCGTTTCCGCCACTCTACTGAGAACTAGGCCACAAAGCCTAATTCTCAGTAGTCCGGAAGCAGCAGAGGCCAGCGGAGGCAGCGGGGAAGGCCGCAGGTAAGGAGCGTGAGTGGGGGGAGGGAGGGCTGGCCCTAAACTGGCGGTCTGAAAATTTGATATATCCTAGAGTTATCGGACATATGGATTTCGGATCCGATCAGATAGGGCCTCCTTAGAAAATTATCGTAATCTTTAATTGGATGTCCAATAACACTATTATCAGATCGTTATCTGACATCAGAATGATATGATACACATCCCTACTAACCATGCACTGTGGGTAATTCACAAAATCACCTAGGGGGTGAAGACTATCAATAGCTACTAGTTCTGATGGCAATGACAGAGGCATTAAGCCTATATACACCAGTTGCTGGAGAACATGGGTGGGAAGGTGTTATTGCACCCGTGCCCTGCTTGTGGGTCCCTGGTTGTCAGCTGGTTGGCCACTGTGTGAACAGACTGCTGGACTAGATGGATCCTTTGTCTGATCCAGCATGGCTCTTCTTCTGTTCTTAACCCACAGTGCATGGCTAGTCACCCATCATGGGCTAGTGTGTTGTGTGAATATGCCCAGTGTGCCCAACTCTGACAGCTGTGTCAGCTTGCTTGAAGGCTTCACTAAACTAAGGGCTTGTCTCACCTATGCAAAGCCATGTCTGTTTGCTAGTATTGCATAAAAAAATATGGAGATATGTTTGTCCCAAACGAAGAATCCAAGATAAACAATGCTTAGCTTATTTATTGATCAATCAAACTAAGGTGTTGCAAGATTTACATAAGCAAATAGAGCAGAAATGGAAAGAAGGATGGCTTTTTTGTGGTGGTACTATTAGTAAGGCATGAAGTGAAGTGGATCTTTTTTATTTTCAGTGTTTCTTAGTCTTGTGCATCTTCAAATTACTGCCATTTTCTGTCATACCTCAGCTTAAGCGTTCTACCATTTTTGCTGGTGGCAGAAAAACAAAGCCAAGAACTCAGTGTGAGCATCCAGAAGATGCAAGCTCTTCTCACTAGTCAGTAATCAGAAATAATTTATTACTGGGCAGGATAACATGAGATATGTTAAAAGTTGTGCCTGTTGCTACTTTTCCTGCTGGTGCCAACAGTCGGTAAAAAACTTCCCTTCTCCAAGCTTCATCGTTCATGTGTGTCTGAAAATTCTTTCTAGGTAAATGTTCTGAGTCTCACTGAAACACAGATCAATTGCATCATTTCTTTTAAATGGGTTACAGGGCTGCCTTTAGAGAAGCGCTGCCCAATCTTGTCAGTTTTAGCTTTTAAATAAAACTTATACTCATATCCATGCTTTACAGAAAAGAAAACCAGATGCTGTAATATGTGATGCCATCAGAAACGCAAATGAGGTTGTTAGCATTAGTGACAGGTCAGGACAATAATTATACAGAGAAAGCAAATAGCACATTTTAAAGGCATCTCCCTTCCCACTTTACATTTAGACACCTGCAGAGTGGTAAGGAGATATTATGATACACGTATGGTAAAATAGTTGCATATATTCCAGCTTCTTCTGGAAAGATGAAGAGAGAAATCCACGGAACTGAATTTAGATTTCAATAAGTTGAATGGGTAGGTTCCTTCCAGCTTCAAGCAAATGAAATGACAGTTACAGAGATGGTGAGGGAGACCAAGTCCCATGAGGAAAAGTTAAAGGAGTTTGGCATAGTTCACCTGGAGAAAAGGCATTTAGGCAATTAATAGCTGTCTTCAAATATTTCCAGAACCAACAAAGGGAAGTGCTAAAAGTAGCAAAAGAGTGGTACAAAATCACACAAGTGCCAGTTTTTTTGTGCCACCTGCCCAAGTAAAGTTGTCAGTTTAGAAGAACAAAAAAACCAGGAGAATATGCAGCCATTGGATGGGGAGCACCAGGCATCGGTGCCAGATGCTACCAGAAATGTGTACTAGAGTTGTCTATCCCTGTCATAGTATCAGTTCCATGTAGTGATCCTTTTATTTTGTTTTATAATTTCAATTTATTGACTTAAAATTATTTTAGGTTACCTTTAGGGTTAAACACATTCCTTATGGTTCTTGATCAGAATCCCCTGACAAATGGAATCATTTCAGATGAAGTGGCCTCTAAAAAGTCTATGCATTATTGAGCTCCTTTGAGGGATGGAGCACATAATAATATCTGAGTCTCAGCGGTCATGTCTTCTCAAAAAGGAACCTTTCAATATGGTGTAGCCTGAGCACAAGAAGAACAGTGTCAGAGTGAAGAGCAGAAAGCACACCACCTTCATGATTGTGTGAGAGAGTGTGGTCCCAGCTGGGTCTTTGCTACCACTCTTTCAAGGAGACTGAAAGAACTGGACATGTTTAGCCTGGAGAAGATTGAGGGGAGACATGATAGCACTCTTCAAATACTTGAAAGGTTGTCACACAGAGGAGGGCCAGGATCTCTTCTTGATCAACCCAGAATGCAGGACAAAGAATAATGGGCTCAAGTTACAGGAAGCCAGATTCCGGCTGGACATCAGGAAAAACTTCTTGACTGTTAGAGCATTATGACAATGGGACCAATTACCTAGGAATGCTGTTAGAGGCATTCGAGAGGCAGCTGGACAGCCATCTGTCAGGTATGCTTTAAGGTCAATTCCTGCATTGAGCAGGGGATTGGATGGTCTTATAGGCCCATCCAACTCTACCATTCTATGATTCTATGTTTTGCATCTCTATGAGGACTTTCGAATATATAGGCATGTATCTGAAACCTTGATTATGAAATCTCCCCTCACTCCCATTCCAGGACCAGGTCTACACCTTGTGTCATATTGATACAATTCCATGATGGCAGCACTTTATCCTTCTTGTCCATTTGCTCCAAGTTTCAGTCAGAACCACTGTGCTCCAAGTTTCAGTCAGAACCACTCAGAGCTCCTTTAGAGCTCTGAGTGGTTCTGTCTGAAACCTGGAAAAGATTGACCAACCCTCTAACATCAGGGCCACCAGCATCCACTGATAAAATGACAAACTACATATAGTAGTCCACATACTAGTAATAATTATTTAATGATTATTAATTAAAACACATAATAAAATCCTCTAGCCCAAGAAGATCCTTCTACATGGGTTTCTAGAAAAAAATGGTGCAGTTTCACCACTGGAAAAGCAAACAGAGCCCCCTTTCCCTGTTATTATCCTATTGCTGTTAGCAAACAGAAGCTCAGTATTTTGTTGATTTCACCAGGGAAATCATCTAACCAGAAAGTGAGACAGGTATTTGGATCTTGGTTCTTTGTCAATATAATAATCAAGCAGACAATGGGAGGACCTTCAACCATTCATTTCCAGAGAGTCAAAATGGATAGAAATGTACGCTTCAAAAGAAGTTATTAGGTGTGATTCTTCTAATCCTTCCTCCAAACTCTACAGGGGGACCATAACCCTAGGAAAGCAGGGAATATGCATGCACTCCAAGAAACCGAGACTCTAAACATAATTTCTTTACCCTGAGAAATGGAAGAGGATTACATAGAATCCTGGTGGGTCCTATAGGCCAATGACCAAGCAATTGTGTTAGGGAGCTTTTGTTCATGAATCAGTGCAGCCACATTGAATCAGTACTGCCATCTCATTGCTGTGGTGGGAATGTTGCCATGGTTGATGGTGAACTGTAATGGAGCTATCCAAGGTACTGGACCCCATCCCACACCAGAACCTTCCTGCAAGGAGAGAATGTTACTACGGTTGATGGCATTAAATGCTGTTGAGAAGTACGGGAGAATCAAAAGGGTCACACTCCCTCCCTTCATTGTCCACTGCAAGTAATCCACTAGGGAAGCAAAGCCCCCCTCCCCTAACAAGGTCAAAAACCTAACAAGATGGGATTAGCCTTCTGATCAAGTACCTTTATGCACTGTGGCTGCCAAAAAGATAAGAAGAAAGATCCTAAAACTTCTTGTTGTTAGCCGGAGCACATTTGACAATTTGAGAAACTGTGCTGGGCACCATCACAAAAATGGTTGTAAAGGGAGGCATGGCAAAGGACAAGTAAAGACTGAGTATAAGGCAGCATTAAGGTTTGAGTCCCGACACACTAAAAGTCTCTTTTGAACCTGCACGTTTCAGCACCAACAGAAACTTATTTCTCAGCATCCCCAGATGCCAGTAAAAAAATGTGTTAATTCTTTTTTTTAATAGGGCGGGTGCCAAGAATGGTGTCTGGGGCACCACATAACTATAAGCTCTGCAACTGCTGATTGACTGACACGTTCAGTCTCCCACCCCTCCTCTTTGTGTGACTGATGCCTCTTTTCTAGTAAAATTGTAAGAACCTATTGTTAGATGCCACCGGTAGACAAACAGGGGTGCTGGGACTCACCCTCGCGCAAGGAGAGCAACCACTTCTTCCTGCAAGGGTGAGTCCCAATGTCACCGATCCTCATCCACTCACTGATACCTCCGATCTATCTCTTGCCACACCCTCAATGGTCAGCTGCAGTGGGTTGGCCCCCTTCAGGCATGACCCACTTGCAATACTAGATCCCTCAGAAGTTGACAAACTCAGGGAGGAGACATCTTTCCCCTTCCTACACTTGGAAGTCGTCGCTCATTGAAATTGGCACTCCCACCCAGGCAGGGGCAAGGCAGACACAATTAACAGATGTGTCCTGAACTGGATTAGAAGGATTAATGATCTGCTGCAGTATGGGATAGCTCAACATGGAGTTAGGACCTCCTGTGTTCCTCCTCCCAATCACTGCAAAAGTATATTATGTACAGACAGTTTCACTTTACATTAACTTCACATAATTGTGAAGTCAAGAGTAGTATGCAATCGATGTATTAATGTTACTGGCCTATAGCGTAGAGGAGATAGAATTCCTATATTATAATAATAATAATAATAATAATAATAATAATAATAACGATTTATTTCTTACCCGCCTCTCCGTCTAGATCGAGGCGGGGAACAACAACATGATAAAATACATAAAACTAATTAAAACATGACAAATATTATTAAAACTGCATTAAAACATCCTAAAACATCCTAAAAACATTCTAAAAATTACACTGGATATGCCTGCCGGAAGAGAACAGTCTTTATAGCTTTCTTAAATTCTAAAAGACTGTTAAGTTGACAAGTCTCCTCCAGCAGGTCATTCCACAGTCTGGGAGCGGCAGAAGAGAAGGTCCTCTGGGTAACAGTTGTCAGCCTAGTCTTGGCCGACCGCAGTAAGTTCTTCCCAGAGGACCTGAGCGTGCGGGGCGGATTGTACGGGAGAAGGCTATCCCACAGGTAACCTGGACCCAAACCATGTAGGGCTTTAAAGGTAATGACCAACACTTTATACTTCACCCGGAAACTAATTGGCAGCCAGTGGAGCGATTTTAAAGCTGGCGCAATATGGTCACTCCTAGATGTACCGGTGACCAACCTGGCTGCCATATTTTGAACTAGTTGAAGTTTCCGGACTAGGCACAAAGGAAGCCCTATGTACAGCGCATTGCAGAAGTCGAGCCTCGAAGTTACCAGCGCGTGCACTACCATCTTTAGGTCTTCCAACTCTAGGAAGGGGCGCAGCTGGCGTATCAGCCGAAGCTGATAGTAGGCACTCCTGGCCGTCGCATCTATCTGGGCTGTCATTTGGAGCGACGGATCCAGGAGCACCCCCAAGCTGCGAACACAGTCTTTCAGGGGGAGTGTAACCCCATCCAGAACCGGTTGACACACCTCCAAACCCAGGTTGCGGCCTTTGACAGCAAGCACCTCCGTCTTGTCTGGATTCAGCTTCAGTTTGTTTTTCCTCATCCAGCCCATTACCGCCTCCAAGCATTCATTCAGAGGAGACACACTATCCTTAGCTGACGTTGTCGAAGGCATAGAGAAATATATTTGGTATTATTTATTACATTTGTATACTGCCCCATAGCCGAAGCTCTCTGGGCGGTTTACATAGGATTAAAAACAATATACAAAAATTAAAACAGCAAAAACATACAACATACACACAATCTATACATTTAAAACCACATCAACACTTCAAAAACTACAAAAACAAAACAAAACAAACCCAGGCTCCTCAGATATTGCCAAATGCCTGAGAGAAGAGGAAAGTCTTGACCTGGCGCCGAAAAGATAACAATGTTGGCGCCAGGCGGGCCTCGTCGGGGAGATCGTTCCACAATTGGGGAGCCACCACAGAGAAGGCCCTCTCTCTTGTTGCTGACCTCCGAGCCTCCCTCGGAGGAGGCACTCGGAGGAGGGCCTTAGATGTTGAACGTAGTGTTCGGGTAGGTTCATGTCGGGAAAGGCGTTCCATCAGGTATTGTGGTCCCAAGCCGTGTAAGGCTTTATAGGTTAAAACCAGCACCTTGAACCGGGCTCAGAAACATACAGGCAGCCAATGCAAGCGGGCCAGAGTAGGTCTTATATGTTCGAACCTACTGGTTCCAGTTATCAATCTGGCCGCTGCATTTTGCACAAGCTGCAGCTTCCGAACCACCTTCAAAGGCAGCCCCACGTAGAGTGCATTGCAGTAATCTAACTTGGAGGGTACCAGAGCATGGACAACTGAAGCCAGGTTATCCCTGTCCAGATAGGGACGTAGCTGGACCACCAACCGAAGTTGGTAGAAGACACTCCGTGCCACTGAGGCCACCTGCGCCTCAAGTGACAGAGATGGTTCTAGGAGAATCCCCAAGCTACGAACCCGCTCCTTCAAGGGGAGTGCAACCCCATCCAGAACAGGTTGAACACCCTCCATCCGGTCAGCGGAACCACCCACTAACAGCGTCTCAGTCTTGTCTGGATTGAATTTCAGTTTATTAGCCCTCATCCAGTCCATTGTTGCAGCCAGGCACTGGTTCAGCACATCCACAGCCTCACCTGATGAAGATGAAAAGGAGAAATAGAGCTGCGTGTCATCAGCGTACTGATGACAACGCACTCCAAAACTCCAGATGACTGCACTCAACGGTTTCATGTAGATATTGAACAGCATGGGGGACAAAACTGACACCTGCGGAACCCCATACTGGAGAATCCACGGGGCCGAGCAATGTTCCCCAAGCACCACCTTCTGGAGCCGACCCACCAAGTAGGAGCGGAACCACTGCAATGCAGTGCCTCCCACTCCCAACTCAGCCAGTCGTCCCAGAAGGATACCATGGTCGATGGTATCGAAAGCCGCTGAGAGATCAAGGAGAATCAACAGAGTCACACTCCCCCGTCTTTCTCCTGACATAGGTTATCATACAGGGTGACCAAGGCTGTTTCCGTACCAAAACCAGGCCTGAAACCCGACTGAAATGGATCCAGATAATCAGTCTCATCTAAGAGTGGCTGGAGCTGGCTCGCAACCACCCGCTCCAGGACCTTGCCCAGGAATGGAACATTTGCTACTGGCCTGTAGTTATTAAAATTTTCAGGGTCCAAGGAAGATTTCTTTAGGAGTGGTCGCACTGCCGCCTCTTTCAGGAGGCCTGGGACCACTCCCTCTTGCAAAGAGGCATTAATCACTTCCCTGGCCCAGCCAGTTGTTCCATCCCTGCTAGCTTTTATTAGCCAAGAGGGGCAAGGATCCAATATGGAAGTGGTTGCACGAACCTGTCCAAGCACCTTGTCAACATCCTCGAGCTGCACCAACTGAAACTCATCCAAGAAAACAGGACAAGCCTGTGCTCTGGATACCTCACTAGATTCATCTGCTATAACACTGGAGTCTAAGTCCTGATGGATGCCAGAGATTTTATTCTGGAAGTGCCCAGCAAATGTATTACAGCGGGCCTCAGATGGTTCTACCATGTCCTTGGGGCCAGCATGTAAAAGCCCCCGGACAACTCTGAAAAGCTCCGCTGGGCGGCGGGTTGATGATTGAATAGTGGCAGCAAAGTATTGTTTTTTTGCTGCCCTCACTACCCCTGAATACAGCTTACCATAAGCACTTACCAGTGTTTGATTGCATCCATCAGGAGTTCGTCTCCATCTGCCCTCAAGCCGTCTCCTGTTTTGTTTCATCACTCTCAGCTCTGGGGTATACCACGGAGCCGTTCGAGCTCTACACAGGAGAGGGCGCTCAGGAGCAATCGTGTCAACTACCCGGGTCATTTCTGCATTCCACAGATCAACCAGGGTTTCGACAGAAGAGCCAGCCCTATCAGCCGGAAAACTCCCCAGAGCCCTCTGGAAACCATCTGGATCCATTAGCCTCCGGGGGTGGACCATCTTAATGGGTCCCCCACCCTTGCAGAGGGGAAAAGCCGCTGTAAGTCTAAACCTCAGCAGGTGGTGATCTGACCATGACAGAGGGGTTGATGTAAAGTCCCCCACTTTCAGATCCCCATCTCCATGTCCAGTTGAAAAAACCAGGTCTAGAGTGTGCCCTGCTACATGCGTTGGGCCGATGGTATGTTGGGACAGTCCCATGGTTGTCATGGAGACCATGAAATCCTGAGCTGCCCCAGATAAAGTGCCCTCGGCATGAATGTTGACATCCCCCAGAACCAAGAGTCTGGGGGACCTCAACCGTACACCAGAGACCACCTCTGTCAGCTCAGCTAGGGAGTCTGTTGAGCAGCGGGGTGGGCGGTACACCAACAGAATCCCTAATCTGTCCCGTTGGCCCAACACAAGGTGCAAACACTCCAGACCAGTAGTCGCATGCACAGGGAGCCTGCAGAGGGGGATGGAATTCCTATAGACCACAGCAAACCCCCCTCCCCAGCCCTCAAGTCTACCCTGATGCTGAACCAAGTACCCCGGTGGGCATAACTGGGAGAGACTAACTCCTCCCTGCTCTCCCACCCAGGTCTTGGTTATACATGCCAGATCGGCTGCCTCATCCACAATTAAGTCGTGGATGAGGGAGTTCTTATTATGCACTGATCTGGCATTTAAAAGCAGCACCCGGAGGCCTGAGGGCTGGCTGATAAGGCAACCAACAAGCCTGTGGGTGTGAGGGGGACCGGAACAAGGCACAGCCATTAACTGTCTGGGCCTTGTTCCCCTAACCTGGCAAGTCCTCCTCACAACGCCATATCTCCCTCTACCCGTCACTACCCTAATTGTGCTCCCCTCAGATCCCCCCACCTGGCCCTGTATCCTCCCTCCCAGGCACATAGCTCAAGCCTGGGGAAAGGGGAAAAAACAAACAAACAAACAAACAAACACCAAAGACAAAAACAAAGAGCCAGCAGGCAGGCGGGCACACTCCTCTCCTCCCCTGGCAGCAGGCCTCCTTCTCCTGCAGGTTGATGGCTTTCCCAGGCCCCTTCAGCCAGCAGCTTAAATATCCCTCCCAGGAAGGGAGGGGGACTGATGTAATTGTCCACAGCAGCTGGCTCAGTACCTAGGAGCCTGGTCCTGCAGGGAGTGGCAGTCTGCCAGGCTGAAATCCTCTGGAGGGTGGTGGTGGTGGTGGCAGCAGCGAAGACCAGGAGGCAGGCAGGCAGGCAGGCAGGCAGGCAGGCAGGCGCTCTCCTCTCCTCCTCTGGCAGCAAGTCTCCCTCTCCTGCAGGTTGATGGCTTTCCCAGGCCCCTTCAGCCAGCAGCTTAAATATCCCTCCCAGGAAGGGAGGGGGACTGATGTAATTGTCCACAGCAGCTGGCTCAGTACCTGGGAGCCTGGTCCTGCAGGGAGTGGCAGTCTGCCAGGCTGAAATCCTCTGGAGGGTGGTGGTGGTGGTGGCAGCAGCGAAGACCAGGAGGCAGGCAGGCAGGCAGGTGCACTCCTCTCCTCCTCTGGCAGCAAGTCTCCCCCAAATGATCAGTCTATGGCTCAATTCGGACAACACGCTGAGCCTCGGTTGTTAAGTTACCTACTGACGGTTGTTGAAAAAGGTGGTGCTCTACAGACAACACGCTGCAGCAAGTATCCCAGAAGGCACTGTGGCTGAAAACCATGGGCGCCGCCATTGAAACCGATGCAGGACATGCCTCCCAAACCCCATTGGCTGCCTCAGTCAGTGGGCGGAACTCAGCAGCCTCGGGCAAAGAGGCAGCCAGGAAGAACGGCAGCACCAATACAACAGTCGCACCCCACGCCCAGCATTGCAATTCCAATGTTGGCACCCACACCCCAGCCCCCAACCCCCCCACCTCCCTCCTAGAGCATCTTCTGCACACACAGGAAAGAAGGCAAGAGTGGGGTGGTGTAGAAAACTTGATTCAGCAGGGAGACCAGACATGGGCAATAAGGCACATGGGCACCACTATGCCAGGGCAGAACCTACGGAAAGGACAGTTGCCCCCGGGAAGGGAGGAGGCGGCTGGAAGGCACAGCAGTGAAGAGGGGACAGCCGAGGCCACACCCCCAGGGAGCCTAGCATGGAACGTGCCAAGGGGATGAGGTGGAGAGGGGCGGCACGCCAGGGAAGGATGACAGTCTAGAGATGGAACTCCACAGCCGATGCTCACAGGGGGTGGGGGTAGCGCAGCCAGATCCAGGCACTGATGCTTTTACGCACCCGGGATGCCTCCTCACGGGCGCGACGCTCCCGAATGGGATTCTCGGGGCCCGGCAAAGGCTCGCTGTCCAGCCGTGTTGGGCGGATGAGGGGGGACTCTCTGGTCGCCGCTTCCCCTGCCCTCGTCCTTCTGGGTGATGTGAGAGTGGAGGTGGCGGTGCAGTGGGGGTCTGCTTTGGGTGGGTTGTTGTTCTCCCTGTTCGTGTGGGGGGCAGCCCCTTGTTCCTGGGTGCCTGGGCTTCTTGCTTATTCCATCCCCCCTCCCCCCTTTGCCGTAGTGCCCTTCTGGTGCGCTTTCCTGTCCGTTTGGGTAGCTGACTGGGCACCCTGCGTGCAGGCTGCCTGGTGGGGGAGGTGGGCATCCTGGTTGCAATGGCGGCGATACCAGTGATCTGTTCTGTGCTTGCTTGAGCGGCTGCCCGCTTTCTGCCTCTCTTGCTGCTCCACTCTCTGATCTTCCGTTCTCAACAACTCAGGATCATTGCTTCAACAACGCACCAATTCGGACGACACGTTTGTCAATTGACAAATCCCCCAACAACTCGAAAATGAGTTGTTCATCTTGGTTGTTACTTTAACAATTGTGGGTTGTTGCTCCATTGTGTGGCTGAATTCGGATGACACATTTAACAACTCAACGGGTCGTTGCTTCAACAACCCACAGTTGTTAAACATGTTGTCCGAATTGAGCCTATGTTGGTGTTGCACCAAGTACCCAGGAGAGTACAGCTCCAAGAGACTACGTCCTCCCAGTTCCTACTCTGAGATCTCAGTAATTCATGCCATGTAAGCCTCCTCATCCACAATTAAACTGTGGAGGCGGTAAATTTTGCTTCGGACCAACCTGGCATTATTCTGTTATATTAGTAACAAATGTCTAATAATGAACTTTTGCACAAATCCCATACGTGTATTGCATTTGCCACATATCTCAAGAAGGAAGGACTAATAATTTCTAAAACATCCCTATAAATATTCATGGAAAAGGATGTATGTTTGTCCATCTGTTAGAACCAAAGACACTGGAAACTTGGCATGTATACTATCGGACCCAAGCTGTATGTATCTTAGGGCTCTTTTGTATTTAAAATGCATTAATCACTCAGGAGGTTTTACAGGGGAGCAGCATGGCAGGGTCTGTGCCTAGGGTTCCCAGTGCACATAGTTTGACTCAGTCAGGGTGGACACAATGGCTCAATTCGGACGACACAATAAACAACTGGTGTGGGGGAAACAATCAACAGTTGTTTTGACTACTGTGTCATCCGAATGCTGCCATAGTCAACTCAGCACTGATCCTCATCCACACCACAGTTGATTATTTATTACCATGTTGAGTGGGGAGTGCCCCCTAGGGTTAGGGTTAGTCAACCCACCATTGACTATCGTGTCGTCCGAATTGAGCCACTGTGTTCAACGTTGGCAGCTGTGTAGGTTTGCTTGAAAGCTTCATTTTATCAAATTTATCAAATTCTAACCTGTGCAAATCCGTTTAGAAGTAACACATGAAAATGTATGGAGCAATGTTTGTCCCAAAAGAAGAATTCAAGGTAGATAATGCTTAGGTTATTTATTGAGAAATCAAACTAGGGTGTTGCAAGCAAAAAAAAAAACAGCGATAGAGCGTAGAATAGCTTTTTTTGTGGTGATATGGGAAAGATATTCTTTATTTTAGATGTTTCTTAGTCTTATGCATCTTCAAATTGCTAGCATTTTCTATGGTCTCGCAGCTTAAGCCTTCCATTACTTGCGCTGGGAAGAGAAAGACGAAACCAAGAATTCTATGAGCATCCAGAAAATGCAAAGCTTCACTCATTACTCAGCAATCAGAAAGAAGCTATTACTGAGTAAGGTAACTTGAGATTTGTTAAAAGTGGTGCCTATTGCTACATTTCCTGCTGGTGTCAATAGCTCCCTTCATTGCTCATGTATGTCTGAAAATTCTTTCTAAGTAAATGTTCTGAGCCTCACTGGAACATTTCTTTTAAATAGGCTACAGATTCAGGGCTGGCTACAGAGAAACTCTGCTCAATCTTTTCATTTGTACATCTTTAGTGAAACCAATACTCACACATATGCATTACAGAAAAAACACTGGTTGCCATACGTTCTGCCATCAGAACCACAGTGCGGAGAGTATTCCAGGGTGCATATTTGTCGTGGATACTCACGACAATAATCCTGAAGAGAAAGCAAATGGCACATGTTAAAGGCATCTCCCTTCCCACTTTACAGTTAGTTCCATGCCAAGTGGTAAGAAGAATTTGACTACACATCTGACGTGTATGGACTGTACAAGTATGGTAAAATGATTGTCTGTATTCCCACTTCTTCTGGAGAGATGGAGAAGTAAATTCATGTAACTGAATTTAGTTTTCAATAAATGGAATGGGTAGGCACCTTCCTGCTTCAAGCGAAAGAAATGAGGGTTACAGGAGTCCTGGAGACCAAGTCACATGAGGTAAAGTTGAAGGAATTGAATACGGTTTGTCCAGAGAAAAGGCCATAAAAGGCACAATGCTATGGGTTGCACCATCATAAGACAGAAGCGTCAGTGTTTCCAGAACCCTACTGGGCTGAAGCCAGCAGTTGCAGCAATGTGAGAGGAGCATTGGCGGCCTTCCCGTCTTCCGATTTTCTCTAGCTGTATTTTTTTTGGCCTCTCTAATGATAGCATTTTGGGTGGGTTGGAGGTGAGCAGGCTGGCCTTCCCAGTCTCCTCACCTCTCTGCCTAGCAGAACAATTGCCATGTTTATTTCTGCACCAGCTGTGAGGGGTCAGGAGAGGGAGTCAGAACACTGTTACAGGGAAAATGTGGCTTTCAATCTTGAAAGTGAAAGTGATTTCTCAGTCTCCTGCCTTCTCCTGGACAGAAAGAGAAAACAATGACACCCCTCTGGCACCTGATGACAGACTGGGCTAAGGCAACAGAGGGTGGGGGTCAGTGGAAATCCACTGCCACTCAATCCAACACCCGAGCAAACACAATTTCTTTGTTTTAAACAATTTTTCCTCCACAGAAAGGAACAGTTATTATCAAATGTTACAGATTCACAATTTAATACTTTGCAAAGGTGACAAATTCAAAAGTCTATTGCAAACATTACCACCAACTGTTGTGTGGGAAGCATTTGAGTAGGGAGGGTGAGAGAGAGACAAAAACAGATGGGGAGAGGCAAGCCTGCTTCTTTGCCATCTGTCACCAAGTGTCCCAGTGAGAAGGATTTGAGGAGATGTGAGAGTAGGGTGACCAGATAAAATCCAGGTCAGGGCTCATGTCAATTTAACAGTTGTAGAGAAAAGGAAATTTCAGCCAGTGTCATTTGTATGCAATTAGTTCCTGGTGAAATTCCCTCTTCATCACAACAGTTAAAAGTGCAGGGGCTCTGCCTTCTTTTGTATATGGTCACTCTAGTATAGTGCATGCACCTTTAACTGTTGTGATGAAGAGGGAATATCACCAGGAACTAATTGCATACAAATGACTGACACTGGCTGAAATTCCCTTTTCTCTGCAACTGTTAAAGTTACATGAGCCCTGACCTGGATTTTATCTGGTCAGCCTATGTGAGAGGTGATGCAAAGAACATCAGAGGCCTGCCCTAGCCATACTGATTCCAACCCCAACACGGTAATCTACCTCAAATGCCCAACAGTTGCCCCTTTTAGGGAGAAAGCTATTGTGCAGATAAATATTGCATTGGGACACTCTTTAATATTTACTGATGTACATGCCCTCTTAAATTATTAGTGCTGTGCTGAAAATTTTGAACATTACATTTTCAGCATTTTGTGGGAGGTGGGTGAAAAAAAAGAAAAGAAAACTCTGGCAAAAGGTGTTGGGAGAGGTAAGCATTTTGGTTAATGTTGTCCTTGGGGAGAGGGACAGTATTTCCACATATGTCTTTAAGCTCCCCTCTACAAAATTTCGGTTTGACGCCTGGTTCCCCAATTATGCACATCTTCTCTCAATCGCTTTTACGCCTAATCCATATACATGGGAGGCATTGAAGCGCATTGCAGGCTGTATGAAAGGCATGTTAAAGTTTTTGACATGTTGAGAATCGCATGCTAATGTTGCTGAAAGTAATGCGCTTTGTCCCAGAGAAACTCCCCAACCCGGTTCCCTCCCTTTATTCTCCCCGCCCACCAGAATCTCCCGCCTTTGGTTTCCTAGGTTACCTGAAAGGAATGAGCTGATTAACATGTTCGGCTACCTGTCTTCCCCCCTCCTTCGCCCGATTGCCATGACCTCCTCAGGAGTAAATGGGAATGTGCCTCGCGCGCACACACGCACACACACCAAAACAGACAGGGGGATGCTGCTTTGTTCCTTCCCCCTCCATTTCCCAGCGAGCTCAACAATTGTAAAACATACACACGCACACACACACACACACACACACAACTCAGCTCAGGAACTCAGCAAGAAGCTAGGGGAAGTTATGTCTGCTGATGGCTAATTATGTGCACATCCGCACATCCTACCTACCCCCTTTACTTCTCATAAAACCACCTCCATCTGGCCCCGTGTCTCCATGTTAAAAATATTTCATCAGGGTACTTCAAAGAAACTTTATTTTTGGTTCACGTTGGGTCACCTCTTCTTGGAGCTTCCATCCAGAGAGACGGAGTACAAGGAGGAAGTTGCCAGGAGGAGAGAGGAAAGGAAACTAAACCAAAAAGTGGGAGGTTTTCTCAGCGAAGAGGCAGTTCTATGCATGCCATTACGACCACAGTCCAACCCCCTGATCGTTAATGTGCCTCCTCAGAAAGTTGCTTACATGGACATAAGGCACTCGTACTCCCGCCGTAAATTAAAACTCGCTAATTAACGCGCATTCGAAAATGCGAATAATCGGAGAGAAAACGCCCCTGAGCCCCTGATTTGCACTCCGCTCTTGTAGAGGTAAATTTCCTAATGCGCCTTGAAAGAGCTTTAAATCGCTCTTGTAGAGGCACCCATAGTGTAGGATGTTGCTGAAGGGACTGCTTTCTATTTTTTATTTTCTTAAAATGTCTCCGGCACTTGCAGGAGCCCAGGAATTTTTCTGGATGGCTATTGGAGAGGGGAAAGTCATATGGTCTCCAACAGGCAGTCTGGAAGAACTGCTGGGCTCCTCCAAATGCTGGGTTTAAAAAATAAATAAATAATAATAATAATAATAATAATAATAATAATAATAAATAGAGACAACTGGCTGCACTTTAAAAGGGTATGTGGAAACACTGTCCCCCTCCCCAAGGAGAAAATTCCAATATTTAGGGCTTGATTTTTGTTTTAACGTCTAAAATCTTGAAAAAACGTGCACATTGTTCAAATCTGCTCACTGCAGAAGTGAACTATGGTTGAAATCAAAACTGTTTTGAGGCAATAAATCTTTACATTTTTCAATTTGCCACCTTTTTGGTTCAAGCTGGTGGTTGAAATTTTCATTATGCCTAAAACCATCCCAGACAGATGTAGAACAATTCCTAAGAGTTTCCTAACAATCAGATATATAATTTTCAAGTCCATTGAGGACATACAAACATTTCCTTTTATTTATATAGAAGATAGATATTAGGGATGTGCACTGACCCCCCGGATCGGATCGGATAGCGGATCGGAATCGGACCTGGGGGGTCGGATTGGATCGGATCGGAGGCTGGTCGGATCGGATCGGACCAGATGTCCGATCCGGATCGGACGCCATTTTGAATGCTTTTTCTCATAGCCAAGTATTGTTTTACAAAAACGCCTATAACTTTTTCATTTTTAAAGATAAAAGGATGACACTTGGGCACATTGTAGACTGGTTAGGGATAGTTATCTGTGAGAAGTTTCAGAAAGATTGGTGCATGCGTTTTGTGGCAATTAATTTTTTAATAAATACCCAGGAATGCTTATAACTTTGTCATTTTTAAAGTTACAAACATGAAACTTTGCCACATTGTAGGAGGTACCTTGGGACCTATGTGTGTGAAATTTCAGAAACATAGGTGCTTGCCTTGTGTGGCAATTAATTTTAGAAAAATGGGTAGTAGTGGGGTAAATACAGTTACGCCTCCCATTTTTTATTTTTAAAGATACAAACAGGAAACCTGGGCACATTACAGGTACCACTTGCCTTGATATGTGAGTGAAATTTCAGAAACATTGGAGCTTGCCTTGTGTGGCAATTAAGTTTTGAAACAATGAGGAAAGAAACACCTATAACTTTGTCATTTTTAAAGTTACACACATGAAACTTTGCCACATTGTAGGTGGTACCTTGGGACCTATGTGTGTGAAATTTCAGAAACATAGGTGCTTGCCTTGTGTGGCAATTAATTTTAGAAAAATGGGTAGTAGTGGGGTAAATACAGTTATGCCTCCCATTTTTTTAGTTTTGAAGATACAAACAGGAAACTTGGGCACATTACAGGGAACACTTCACTTGATATGTGTGTAAAATTTCAGAAACATTGGTGCTTGCCTGGTGTGGCAATTAATTTTTGAAACAATGAGGGATTCATTGGACAGCACTTGCCCATAGGGATTCATTGGAGAGTACTTGTCCATAGGGAATCATTGGAAAGCACTTTCCCATAGGGAATCATTGCATTGCACTTTCCCACTGAGAAATGCAGTTATGCCTCCCACATTTTTATTTTTGAAGATACAAACAGGAAACTTGGGCACATTGTAGACTGGTTAGGGATAGTTATCTGTGAGAAATTTCAGAAAGATTGGTGCATGCATTTTGTGGCAATGAATTTTTTAATAAATACGCAGGAATGCCTATAACTTTGTCATTTTTAAAGTTACACACATGAAACTTTGCCACATTGTAGGTGGTACCTTGGGACCTATGTGTGTGAAATTTCAAAAACGTAGGTGCTTGCCTTGTATGGCAATTAATTTTAGAAAAATGGGTAGTAGTGGGGTAAATACAGTTACGCCTCCCATTTTTTTATTTTTTAAGATACAAACAGGAAACATGGGCACATTACAGGGAACACTTCACTTGATATGTGTGTAAAATTTCAGAAACATTGGAGCTTGCCTTGTGTGGCAATTAATTTTTGAAACAATGAGGAAAGAAACGCCTATAACCTTTTTATTTTAAAAGTTAGAAGTCTGAACATTGCTCACTTTGTAGATGGGTTAGGGGTAGATATGTGTCAGAAATTTCAGAATGATAGGTCCAGGCATTTGATGGCTATGGAATTTTTAGATAAAATGTTTCAAAAAAATTTCCACAGAGGCCCGGTCTTCCCCTCTTCCCCCTCCCGCTTCCCGCGAAGAAAAGGAAACACTCTCTCGTCTCGAACCTTTTGATCCTGTTGCTAGTATCCATTACAGGGCTCGTGTCTGCTTTCACTTTTTACTCAAGCAGAACGGCTGAGCCTAGCTGAGTTTTGCAGCCATGCGTGCAAGGAAGGATCTCTCTCATCTCGATCCCTTTGATCCTGTTGCTAGTATCCATTACAGGGCTCGTGTCTGCTTTCACTTTTTACTCAAGCAGAACGGCTGAACCTAGCTCAGTTTTGCAGCCATGCGTGCAAGGAAGGATCACTCTCTCTCGATCTCTTTGATCCTTTGTTCCTCCCCTTCTCCTCCCCCTCGCCGGCGTTGTGTGTGCGCCCCGCCGGTGCCCTCGCGTGCGGGCCGGTTCCTGGGCAGCAGAGGCTCTGCCTGGCTGCTGTGAGGCTCCTGAAGGGCTTGCCTAATGCGGGCTGTTGTGCTCCGCTGGGCCGCGGGGGTAGGTTGATGATGAAGAGGATGATGGGGAGGGCGTTCAATGGCCCCTCCGCTCACCAACTGACAGCGCGTGCTCCGCTCCAGACACCCGGCCTCGGCAGCCAGGTGGATACGCTGCCAAGCCCGCCGCCACCGCCCGCGCGCGCACACACACCACCCGTCCATTATCATTTGGGCAGCCCTAATTAAGGAGCGCTCAAAAAATGGCAAACCCCCCTCTCCTTTTTTCTTAATTCCTTGCAGCTCCCACGATTTAACCCTTTCCTATCAGCTACAATTAATTAATAGTAGGATGACCAGTACCAGGAGACTGGTGTGTACAAATGTTTTTTCTTTTTAGGCTTGAGATCATAAAGAGGCAAATATTCTACCTACAGTATTGGAAGCAGTATGTTGGGAAACAAGGGTGACCATATGACAGTTAAAGCTGCAGGAGCTATACTAGAGTGACCAGATACAAAAGAGAGCAGAGCTCCTGCAATTTTAACTTTTGTGATGAAGAGGGAATTTCACCAGGTGCCGCATGGATACAAATGACACCTGCTGAAATTCCCTTTTCTATTCCACTGTTAAAGCCCTGTATTCCTTTTCATATGGTCATCCTACTAATTACATTTTTTAAAAAAGTAATAATACATACTGCTTCATCAACCTACCCCCGCGGCCCAGCGGAGCACAACAGCCCGCATTAGGCAAGCCCTTCAGGAGCCTCACAGCAGCCAGGCAGAGCCTCTGCTGCCCAGGAACCGGCCCGCACGCGAGGGCACCGGCGGGGCGCACACAGAACGCCGGCGAGGGGGAGGAGAAGGGGAGGAACAAAGGATCAAAGAGATCGAGAGAGAGTGATCCTTCCTTGCACGCATGGCTGCAAAACTGAGCTAGGTTCAGCTGTTCTGCTTGAGTAAAAAGTGAAAGCAGACACGAGCCCTGTAATGGATACTAGCAACAGGATCAAAGGGATCGAGATGAGAGAGATCCTTCCTTGCACGCATGGCTGCAAAACTCAGCTGGGCTCAGCCGTTCTGCTTGAGAAAAAAGTGAAAGCAGACATGAGCCCTGTAATGGATACTAGCAACAGGATCAAAGGGTTCGAGACGAGAGAGTGTTTCCTTTTCTTCGCGGGAAGCGGGAGGGGGAAGAGGGGAAGACCGGGCCTCTGTGGAAAATTTTTTGAAACATTTTATCTAAAAATTCCATAGCCATCAAATGCCTATCATTCTGAAATTTCTGACACATATCTACCCCTAACCCATCTACAAAGTGAGCAATGTTCAGACTTCTAACTTTTAAAATAAAAAGGTTATAGGCGTTTCTTTCCTCATTGTTTCAAAAATTAATTGCCACACAAGGCAAGCTCCAATGTTTCTGAAATTTTACACACATATCAAGTGAAGTGTTCCCTGTAATGTGCCCATGTTTCCTGTTTGTATCTTAAAAAATAAAAAAATGGGAGGCGTAACTGTATTTACCCCACTACTACCCATTTTTCTAAAATTAATTGCCATACAAGGCAAGCACCTACGTTTTTGAAATTTCACACACTTAGGTCCCAAGGTACCACCTACAATGTGGCAAAGTTTCATGTGTGTAACTTTAAAAATGACAAAGTTACAGGCATTCCTGCGTATTTATTAAAAAATTCATTGCCACAAAATGCATGCACCAATCTTTCTGAAATTTCTCACAGATAACTATCCCTAACCAGTCTACAATGTGCCCAAGTTTCCTGTTTGTATCTTCAAAAATAAAAATGTGGGAGGCATAACTGCATTTCTCAGTGGGAAAGTGCAATGCAATGATTCCCTATGGGAAAGTGCTTTCCAATGATTCCCTATGGACAAGTACTCTCCAATGAATCCCTATGGGCAAGTGCTGTCCAATGAATCCCTCATTGTTTCAAAAATTAATTGCCACACCAGGCAAGCACCAATGTTTCTGAAATTTTACACACATATCAAGTGAAGTGTTCCCTGTAATGTGCCCAAGTTTCCTGTTTGTATCTTCAAAACTAAAAAAATGGGAGGCATAACTGTATTTACCCCACTACTACCCATTTTTCTAAAATTAATTGCCACACAAGGCAAGCACCTATGTTTCTGAAATTTCACACACATAGGTCCCAAGGTACCACCTACAATGTGGCAAAGTTTCATGTGTGTAACTTTAAAAATGACAAAGTTATAGGTGTTTCTTTCCTCATTGTTTCAAAACTTAATTGCCACACAAGGCAAGCTCCAATGTTTCTGAAATTTCACTCACATATCAAGGCAAGTGGTACCTGTAATGTGCCCAGGTTTCCTGTTTGTATCTTTAAAAATAAAAAAATGGGAGGCATAACTGTATTTACCCCACTACTACCCATTTTTCTAAAATTAATTGCCATACAAGGCAAGCACCTACGTTTTTGAAATTTCACACACTTAGGTCCCAAGGTACCACCTACAATGTGGCAAAGTTTCATGTGTGTAACTTTAAAAATGACAAAGTTATAGGCATTCCTGCGTATTTATTAAAAAATTCATTGCCACAAAATGCATGCACCAATCTTTCTGAAATTTCTCACAGATAACTATCCCTAACCAGTCTACAATGTGCCCAAGTTTCCTGTTTGTATCTTCAAAAATAAAAATGTGGGAGGCATAACTGCATTTCTCAGTGGGAAAGTGCAATGCAATGATTCCCTATGGGAAAGTGCTTTCCAATGATTCCCTATGGACAAGTACTCTCCAATGAATCCCTATGGGCAAGTGCTGTCCAATGAATCCCTCATTGTTTCAAAAATTAATTGCCACACCAGGCAAGCACCAATGTTTCTGAAATTTTACACACATATCAAGTGAAGTGTTCCCTGTAATGTGCCCAAGTTTCCTGTTTGTATCTTCAAAACTAAAAAAATGGGAGGCATAACTGTATTTACCCCACTACTACCCATTTTTCTAAAATTAATTGCCACACAAGGCAAGCACCTATGTTTCTGAAATTTCACACACATAGGTCCCAAGGTACCACCTACAATGTGGCAAAGTTTCATGTGTGTAACTTTAAAAATGACAAAGTTATAGGTGTTTCTTTCCTCATTGTTTCAAAACTTAATTGCCACACAAGGCAAGCTCCAATGTTTCTGAAATTTCACTCACATATCAAGGCAAGTGGTACCTGTAATGTGCCCAGGTTTCCTGTTTGTATCTTTAAAAATAAAAAAATGGGAGGCATAACTGTATTTACCCCACTACTACCCATTTTTCTAAAATTAATTGCCATACAAGGCAAGCACCTACGTTTTTGAAATTTCACACACTTAGGTCCCAAGGTACCACCTACAATGTGGCAAAGTTTCATGTGTGTAACTTTAAAAATGACAAAGTTATAGGCATTCCTGCGTATTTATTAAAAAATTCATTGCCACAAAATGCATGCACCAATCTTTCTGAAATTTCTCACAGATAACTATCCCTAACCAGTCTACAATGTGCCCAAGTTTCCTGTTTGTATCTTCAAAAATAAAAATGTGGGAGGCATAACTGCATTTCTCAGTGGGAAAGTGCAATGCAATGATTCCCTATGGGAAAGTGCTTTCCAATGATTCCCTATGGACAAGTACTCTCCAATGAATCCCTATGGGCAAGTGCTGTCCAATGAATCCCTCATTGTTTCAAAAATTAATTGCCACACCAGGCAAGCACCAATGTTTCTGAAATTTTACACACATATCAAGTGAAGTGTTCCCTGTAATGTGCCCAAGTTTCCTGTTTGTATCTTCAAAACTAAAAAAATGGGAGGCATAACTGTATTTACCCCACTACTACCCATTTTTCTAAAATTAATTGCCACACAAGGCAAGCACCTATGTTTCTGAAATTTCACACACATAGGTCCCAAGGTACCACCTACAATGTGGCAAAGTTTCATGTGTGTAACTTTAAAAATGACAAAGTTATAGGTGTTTCTTTCCTCATTGTTTCAAAACTTAATTGCCACACAAGGCAAGCTCCAATGTTTCTGAAATTTCACTCACATATCAAGGCAAGTGGTACCTGTAATGTGCCCAGGTTTCCTGTTTGTATCTTTAAAAATAAAAAAATGGGAGGCGTAACTGTATTTACCCCACTACTACCCATTTTTCTAAAATTAATTGCCATACAAGGCAAGCACCTACGTTTTTGAAATTTCACACACTTAGGTCCCAAGGTACCACCTACAATGTGGCAAAGTTTCATGTGTGTAACTTTAACAATGACAAAGTTATAGGCATTCCTGCGTATTTATTAAAAAATTCATTGCCACAAAATGCATGCACCAATCTTTCTGAAATTTCTCACAGATAACTATCCCTAACCAGTCTACAATGTGCCCAAGTTTCCTGTTTGTATCTTCAAAAATAAAAATGTGGGAGGCATAACTGCATTTCTCAGTGGGAAAGTGCAATGCAATGATTCCCTATGGGAAAGTGCTTTCCAATGATTCCCTATGGACAAGTACTCTCCAATGAATCCCTATGGGCAAGTGCTGTCCAATGAATCCCTCATTGTTTCAAAAATTAATTGCCACACCAGGCAAGCACCAATGTTTCTGAAATTTTACACACATATCAAGTGAAGTGTTCCCTGTAATGTGCCCAAGTTTCCTGTTTGTATCTTCAAAACTAAAAAAATGGGAGGCATAACTGTATTTACCCCACTACTACCCATTTTTCTAAAATTAATTGCCACACAAGGCAAGCACCTATGTTTCTGAAATTTCACACACATAGGTCCCAAGGTACCACCTACAATGTGGCAAAGTTTCATGTGTGTAACTTTAAAAATGACAAAGTTATAGGTGTTTCTTTCCTCATTGTTTCAAAACTTAATTGCCACACAAGGCAAGCTCCAATGTTTCTGAAATTTCACTCACATATCAAGGCAAGTGGTACCTGTAATGTGCCCAGGTTTCCTGTTTGTATCTTTAAAAATAAAAAAATGGGAGGCGTAACTGTATTTACCCCACTACTACCCATTTTTCTAAAATTAATTGCCACACAAGGCAAGCACCTATGTTTCTGAAATTTCACACACATAGGTCCCAAGGTACCTCCTACAATGTGGCAAAGTTTCATGTTTGTAACTTTAAAAATGACAAAGTTATAAGCATTCCTGGGTATTTATTAAAAAATTAATTGCCACAAAACGCATGCACCAATCTTTCTGAAATTTCTCACAGATAACTATCCCTAACCAGTCTACAATGTGCCCAAGTGTCATCCTTTTATCTTTAAAAATGAAAAAGTTATAGGCGTTTTTGTAAAACAATACTTGGCTATGGGAAAAAGCATTCAAAATGGCGTCCGATCCGGATCGGACCTCGTCGGATCGGATCGGATCGGATCGGAGGTTGGTCGGATCGGATCGGATTTTCCCGATTTTGGGTCGGATCGGATTCGGATCGTGGATCGGATCCGATCCGATGCACACCCCTAATAGATATACATATAGACAGATACATTTCACATGAATGCCATGAAACTGATATATTCTGTACAGATTCTCTCTCTCTCTCTCTCTCTCTCTCTCTCCCTCTCCCTCTCCCTCCCTCCCTCCCTCTCTCCCTCTCTCTCCTTCTCTCTCCCTGTCTGTCTGTCTGTCTGTCTATCTTTTCTTCTTTTTTGGTTTGTTGAAATCTTACAATAAAAATCAATTATAAAAAAAGCTATCACCGAAAGCTCAGTGGGAAAGTTCTTGGTTATTTATTTATTTATATTAAGTATTTTATACCATCCTTCAATAATATTCCTGAGGTGATTGAGAAAAAGGTTAAAACAATTAAAATGCAAATACAAAAACATAACAAACTTAACACCCCAGGACTAGGAGAGCAACATAAAGTAATGCTTAGGTTTTTATCTTGGATTTTACTGGTAAGGTGCTTTGGAAGGATTTGTATTTATAAAGACCGGAGATAATAAATAAATATGTTTTTACTAAACATGTTCTTCACTGTACTTTGCCCTGTCTGGAAATTTTTTTTTAACTCAAAGCTACCAGAAGGGGACAATCATGTAATAAAAATAAATAGCTGGCACTCACCCGTTCATTTATTTGTCCAGTGACAACATCTAGAACCAAAACATGTGAAGCATAAAAATTATACTGCAAATCCATACGTTCAACAATAGTCCATTTAAGAACATTTTTTTTAAGCAAGAAGAAATTAAGTGCATTTGTTTCCTGCCTCTTATATTATCATCTCAGAATGGCACAGTGAAGTTTGGCAATATGCAATATATTATTATTATTTTTAATTTTTTAAAAAAATCATTGAACAACAATTAAAATAAAATATAGCTACAATAAAAACAATTCCATAGGCTGCAGTTCCATCGTCCCTGGAAAAGCATCCCATATGATTTTGTGGAACTCCGTCTCCTCTAGTGGAGAGAGAGGGATCCACAGACAGAGAAAGCCCCCCCCCCCCGCCCCTGGAAGCTGCCTTTACGGGGACAGAAAGTTCTGCCACTGTTGTTTCTCTACCAACAGTATTCCAATGGTAGACAGGGAAAAACAAGCCATTTTGGGCCAGATTAGGAAGTGGATATAAAGCCCTCCGTTTCCCCTTGCACACCCCTGCAATAGGGTACAAACTATATGCCATCCCTAGAATAGCATACTTTATTTCTCTCCCATTGGAAGCAATGGGAGGCAAAAGTTCAGAAAGAAAGAAAAAAGGGAGAAAAAGATAGTCAAAGAAGGAAAACATTCCATGCCCTCCCTCCTCCACCAGAACAACAGGGCGTAGGAAGTGGCCATTCATCCGCTTGTTCCTCTCCTTCAGCTCTCCTTGTTGCTATGCCCATTTATTGTCACCGCTAAATCAATTGAAAGGAAGATGGTTAAATCAATCAAAAATACTCTATTCAGTTAACAAAACTAATTAAGGATATCATATTAACTCCATAAAACATGTTCAGTATCTTCCTAACTGGAAGTCAATCCTGTCAATTTCACTGGGACTTCTACCATATTATGTAGGGATGTGCACTGGATCGGACCCGATCCACGATCCGAGTCCGGTCCAGTGGGAAATCGGATAAATTATCCGATTTCCGATCCCGCAGCTGGATCGGCCGATCCAATCCGAACCGGTCCGAAAAGGCTCTGAACCGGTTCGGCGGATCGGCGGATTGGCAGGCGCCCACTGGCGCCCACCGCCGCTTCCATTGGCGGGCGCCAGCGGGCGCCCGCCGATGAAAGTGGACAGCGGGGGGGGGAGGAGGGGGGCGCTTACCTTCTCGGCCCGTCCGCTCCCGTCCGGCACTAGCAGCTACTACCAGCGGGCTCCGCGGCCTGCTCTAGGGTGGCGCGCCGGGTGATGTCATCACCCGGCGCGCTACTCTAGAGCAGGCCGCGGAGCCTGCTGGTGGTAGCCGCCGGCCCCAGACGGGAGCGGACGGGCCGAGAAGGTAAGCAGGGGGTGCGTGGAGGGGAGGAGGGGGCGCGCGGAGGGGGGAGGGGGGCCCTTACCTTCCCGGCCCAGCGGCTCCCGTCCGGCGCCGGCGCCTACTACTCCCAGCAGGCTCCGCGGCCTGCTCTAGGGTGGCGCGCCGGGTGATGTCATCACCCGGCGCGCTACTCTAGAGCAGGCCGCGGAGCCTGCTGGGAGTAGTAGGCGCCGGCGCCGGACGGGAGCCGCCGGGCCGGGAAGGTAAGGAGGGGGTGCGTGGAGGGGAGGAGGGGGCGCGCGGAGGGGGGAGGGGGGCCCTTACCTTCCCGGCCCGGCGGCTCCCGTCCGGCGCCGGCGCCTACTACTCCCAGCAGGCTCCGCGGCCTGCTCCAGGGTGGCGCGCCGGGTGATGTCATCACCCGGCGCGCTACTCGAGAGTAGGCCGCGGAGCCCGCTGGTAGTAGGCGCCGGACGGGAGCGGACGGGCCGAGAAGGTAAGCAGTGGCGGGGAAGGGGGCTTACCCCCCCCGGAGCCGTCCGCTTCTATCCGCTGGCGCCCGCGGGCGCCAGCGGATGGAAGCGGGCGGCCCCAGGGGGGGTAGGGAGCGCGGGGGAGGGGGCTTACCTGCCGGGGCCGTCCACAGCTGACGGCCCTGGGGGGGGAGGGAGTTAGGCCCCCCCTCACCCACCCGCCGCCATTTTTTCCTCATAGACTTGCATTGCAATGCAAGTCTATGGGGAAAAAAATGGCGGCCGATCCAAAAATTTACGATTTTTGGGTCGGGATCGGACTCGATCCGGTCCGGGGGGCCTCCGATTTTGTCCGGGACAAAATTGGAGGTCCCGATCCGATCCGGGGGGTCCGTGCACACCCCTAATATTATGTATGCTTAGAATGTTTGAAACCTGCTCCAAAGACAAATTGGCCCCATTTCTTGGAGACTGACAGGCTTTCTCTCAAGAGCCCTTCTATGTGATAGAGCCAATGACAGATGACAGGCCACGTGCATCCACGATGATTCCTGCATGGAACCCCCTGGTATGTGGGATCATGTCATATGGACGCAGCTTTAAGCATGTCTGTAGAATATTGTACTCCTTTCTGAGATGGAGTGTATAAGTAGATATGAGTCTCAAGAGGCAAATCTCTCCAGAAATGGACTCTTTGCAATAGGAAATATGACTCACCTGAGTACAAAAAGAACACCATCAGAGTGAGGAGCAGAAAGCCTCCCAGCTTCATGGCTGTGTGTGCTGGTTTGGTAGTCCTACCAATTAGCTCTCTTCCAAGTAGTAGATGTTTCTCAGGTTTCACTGGCAGATGTGAGGTCCGACACTTTTCCCATGTATATATGCATATCTCTGTGGCCTGGATGATGAAATCTCCCTCTCACCAATTAAAGGTATATTTTGAAAAGTGACATTACAAAGTACTGTGATCAGCTTGACCAATTTTGACGGTTCCTTTTTTTGGTTTTTGTCCAGAGCTCAGCATGCAAGAAATATGTGGCAACTAGCTTGTTGACACACTTTTGAGCATTTCATAGCAAATATCAAAAAGACTATACTGAAAAATTATGCATTGCTGTTGATACAATTCTCAGCTAAATTTATCACAATCTACTATAGATTGGATTTGTAGATATGACAGATATAATTTCATGGTTGCAGAAGCAAATGGAGTTCTATTTTCTATTATTGTCCTACTGCTGTTTGCAACTGAAAGTTCAGTTTTTTTGTTTATTGGGCCAGTGGTGTTATCTACTCACTGCGGAGAAGGTGAGCGAGGCCACCGGCAGTATCCAGGACTTGGCCCCATTCAACTCTATGGTTCTTACTCGTGAGTAGGCATGTCTAGGTTTCCTGACCAGAACAAAGTCGGCTTCCCTTTGCCATGCCAACATTGACCACAAATTTCTCCAAAAACTAATACTTTCTCTTTACTTATATTGTTTAATATAGGGGAAAACAGTGTGTTGTTTTACTGTAACTGCGCAATTTCAGGCTGCCTTACTATTGTATTTGTGCAGAAATAAAAAAAAAAACTGCAGGAGAAAGGAGGATGCCAGGGACGGGGTGGGAGATTTCGCTGGCATAGTAGCGATACGGGTGAAAAGATACATGAACTAAAATAGTGCAACATCGCACAGATGTGCAAGTGCCCAGTGCTTGACTTGCTAAGGAAACAGAGGGGAAAACCATAGACGCAAACTGGGGGTGGGGGGGAAAAGTAGGTGTGATGGAGCCCAGGCTGTGAGAGTGCCAATTTAAATTCAGAATGATGTATAAAGTGTGGGCTGGGTGGGATCCTTAGAAGATCAAAAGGGATACAAAAGAGTTGAAGGTTCTCCCAATCACGTGGCTCACTTCCTTTCAGTCTCTCCTCCAAGGCTTTTCTCTACAGACACACTCATTTCAGCTGGGTTCACACAACATGTTAATGCACCCGTGTTGTTGAACCATGGGTTTTCCTGTTGTTTGAATGCAGCATGTTTTCCACAGGTTTGCACTGAACAATCCAACAACATGCCATGGGTTCTCAAGGTGACTTGTTTGAGAAAAAAATATTCCACCCTGCATGGTTAATAAGGTACCCTGTGGAAAATGTTTAGACAACATGTTAACCCACCCTGCAGAAAACATGCTGTGTTCAGACAATACAATAACCCATGGTGTGTTAGCATGTTGTGTGAACCCAGCTTAATTTATGCTTAAGTTGCCATGTGATAAGATTCTTCAAACTCACCCAATTAAAGAACCATAGTGCATCTTCAGCAGAATGATATGGTATGGCTCCTGTTGGATTGTACCCATAGGCTGCTGTTAGACAAACCACATATTTGAGTACTTCCCAATGGAAAATATTTCTTGTTCATAGAAATCTAGCATGTCAGGGAGAAGAGGTCTAGCCAAGATGTCTCCCTAATCAGCTGGCTTTTGACATTCAGGGTGCATTTTTATGTGTAACATTACACTAATAGCAGCTTACTGTTTGCATTCTGAAATTTTATAGTCCATGATGAGTAGATTCTGCTGATTGTGTGGGTCAATCTTTAATCTGTGATATAAGTAACAAACATCCAATTATTATCTCTTGCACAAATCCCATAAGCATATAACATTTGCCACATGTCAAAAGAAGGGAGGGCTATATTTTTTAAAATAGATAATACATAAAAATGTATGGAGAGATGATGGACCAAAAGTAGAATCCATTGCAGATTATCTTGCTTAGCTTATTTATTGATAAATTTAGATGTTGCAGGGGTTTCATCTGCTAACAGAGCACAAGCAGAAGGAAGAATCTTTTCCGTTGGTGATGCTATTAGTAAGGCATGAAGTGGGACTGAATATTCTTTCTGAGATGTTCTTCAAGTTTCTGCATCTTCAGATTTCTGGGTGGAATACCTTTAGCACTTCAGCCTAAGCTCTTTACCAATTTCATTGGTGAGAGAAAGGCCCCATGCAGAGGACACCTTAAACCACGGCTTTAACAACAATGAATAAGGCAAAAAGCCTTTCTCTCACAGCCCAGCTTTCTGGCTTAACCACCATGGTTAAAGCTGTGATTTAAGGTGTCTTCTGAATGGGGCCAATGACAGAGCCAAGAATGCTATGTGAGAGTCCAGAAGGTGCAAGCTTTTCTCATTACTCATTGATGAGAAATAATATATTACTGAGGAGAGTAACCTGAGATCTGTTAAAACTGGTGATTATTGTTACACTTGCTGCTGCTATCAATACCTGTTTCACATACTAACCACTGCCAGCTTCCCAAATCTGATGCCGTCCACATGTTTTGAGCTACCTTATTAGTTGTGGCTAGTATGCCCAATGGTCAGGGTTAATGGAAGCTGGAGTCCGAACAACTAGAGGACACCAGCTTGCAGAAGGCTGATTTAGATCTTGGCTTAATCCAGTGCTTAATATTAATAGAGCGTTCTGCCCTGTAATCCTTTGAGAAAGACAAATCCCAGGGTGCCTCTAGATAGACAGTATCAGTCGCAGTGGCTTAGGAATGGCAGCAGTTGTGTTAAATGACACTGCCGCCAATCCGAAGCCATCTAGGGGCAAAGGGGCTTTGCTGCGAACTAAAAAAGTCAGCCATTTAGCCCAACTTTTTTCATTTGCGGCGAAGCGACGACGGCTTTTGCTTTCTGTCGCTTTTTCTCTGCCGCTTCTGGGGAGGCCTGCCCAGTCTACAGCAACCACTGATTGGTCGCCATAGGCTGGGCAGGGAAGGGGGTTGTCCAGTGATCCATAAGCTCACTGGACCACCTCCACCCCTCCACAGACCTCCCTCCCATCTCCCCATAAAATAAATAAAAAATAAAACAAAGCCCCGTCTTCCCCACCCCATGTTTAAAGTAAAATAGATTTTTAAAAGACGTTTAAAAAATGCCATTTTCTGCCGCCAACCACCCACCCTACTTCCTCACCCCCCCCCAAAATTAATAAACTTACCTTAAATGCCATTTGGCAGATGCAGCAGTGGTGGCTGCGGCTGGAAAGCCCACCATTGTGCTCCTTGTGTATAGAGGGATGCAAGGAGCGCAATTTTATGTCATGCCACCTGCCAACGCCGGCACGACAACTTACACACCCACAAAATATTTTTCTTGAATCCTCTGTTAATAATAATAATAATAATAATATATTTATTTATTTATTTATTTATTTATTTATTTCTAACCTGCCTCTCCCTCTAGATCAAGGCGGGGAACAACAATAAATATAAATACAAAGACCATAAAATAGATAAAACATTTAAAACAAAGCAAACTAATACATTATTAAAACATCTTAAAATTCAACTAGGTAGGCCTGCCAGAAGATATCAGTTTTCACGGCTCTCTTAAAGTCAAGAAGACTGCTGAGTTATCAAATCTCTCCCAGCAGGCCATTCCACAGTCTGGGAGCGATAGAAGAGAAGGTCCTCTGGGTAACACTCGTCAGCCTAGTTCTGGCTGATTGAAGTAAATTATTCCCAGAGGACCTGAGTGTGCGGGGTGGATTATACGGGAAAAGGTGATCCCGCAGGTAACCTGGACCCAAACCATATAGGGCTTTAAAGGTAATAACCAACACTTTATACTTTGCCTGGAAACTAATTGGCAGCCAGTGGAGTGATTTTAAGACTGGTGTTATGTGGTCACCCCTAGGTGTACCGGTGACCAACCTGGCTGCCATATTCTGAACTAGTTGAAGTTTCCGGACTAGGCACAGAGGTAGCCCTATGTACAGCACATTGCAGAAGTCAAGCCTTGAAGTTACACTGCGTGATCTACCGTCTTTAGGTCTTCCAACTCTAGGAAGGGGCTGTACCCATCTTAATTGGGTCACTTTGGTGTAATGATTTGCAATGTAATAGGAGAGCAAGTCCACAATAAAATGTAGTACCAATGATATACACTAGATGGGCACATGGGAATACTTACAACATAACCAAAACCAAACTGCTTTAAATTAGGGATGTGCAGCGGATCAGATCTGATCCACGATCCTAATCCAATCAGCCCAAAAATTGGATAAAAATGATCCGATCCGATCCACCAACCATCTGATCTGATCTGATCCAATCCGATCCAAAGGGACCCGATCCGGATCGAAAAAAATCAGAAAATCGGATGCCATTTTGAATGCTTTTCCCCATAGCCTAGTATTGTGTTACAAAAACACCTATAACTTTTTCATTTTTAAAGATAGAAGGATGAAATTTGGGCACTTTGTAGATGGGTTAGGGGTAGTTATCTGTGATAAATTTCAGAAAGTTTGGTGCAGGAATTTTGTGGCAATTAACGTATTAATAAATAACCAGGAATGCCTATAACTTTTTCACTTTTAAAGTTCCACACATGAAACTTTGCCACATTGTAGTTGGTATATTGGTACCAATGTGTGCAAAATGTTAGAAACATAGGTGCTTGCTTTATGTGGCAATTAATTTTAGAAAAATGGGTAGTAGTGAGGTAAATACAGTTATGCCTTCAACTTTTTTATTTTTAAAGATACAAACAGGAAACTTGGGCACATTACAGGTACCACTTTGCTTGATATGTGTGTGGAATTTCAGAAAGATAGGTCCAGGCATTTGGTGGCTACGATTTTTTTAGATTAAAAGTGACAACAACACAGAGTTTTGACAGATAAAAGAGGGAGGGGGAGGCGGGGGAGGGGGATGCAATTGACAGCTCAAGCCTCTGTGGAAAAACTTTTGTAACTTTTAATCTAAAAAATTGATACCCATCAAATGCCTGGACCTATCATTCTGAAATTTCTGACAGATAACTACCCCTAACCCATCTACAAAGTGAGCAACTTTCAGACTTCTAACTTTTAAAATAAAAAAAGTTATAGGCGTTTCTTTCCTCATTGTTTCAAAATACCTTGCCACTACATGCCTGGACCTATCTTTCTGAAATTTCACACACATATCAAGCCTGCCTCTACGGGCTTGTGTTTTAACCCATTCACCATGCGCCATTAACCCATTCACCCCTCCACACAACACTTTAAACAACTGGCTTCAAGCTAAACAACTTGCAAGCCAGTTGTTTCTCTCCTTGCTTATTTGGGTGGAATAGCATACCGTCAGTAGTTTGTGAGCAGCATGTTACCCTCCACACAACATAATAAGCAACACAACTGACGATTGTTCCCCCCCTCAGTTGCTTAATGTGTTGTCCAAATGCAGCCAATATTTCAGTATGCAGCTTCTATCCATGATTCTATCAGCCTCTGCCTTGTCTTACATGACTCAGACCATCCAGTAAGTGCCTCTGAGCCTCAAGTTGTCACAAGTCAAGCACTGCCCTAACATGGAATCTACTGCCTGCAGTCTGAAGAGTTACAGCCCACCATGAACAGATTCTGTATGGCTCAATTCTCTCTCTCTCTCTCTCTCTCTCTGAGCCTATCTACACAAGCAGGATAAAACACTTTGAAAACTTTTGAAAACTGTAAGTGGAGTGTGTCCTGGGCCCCAACAGTTGTCACTACTGTTATAAACCATTTTAAACAATTTTAAAGCAGTATGTTACACCCTATCCCAAGCATGTGCCTCTCCCAAACGTTTTGGGTTACAACTCCATCATCCCCAGCCAGGGAGGGCTAATCATTTTGTTTAAAATAGGTACTACATAAAGTATGGAAAGGAGTTTATCCCAAATGATGAATCCAAGGCAGATACTTTTGCTTAGTTTTATTGAGAAACCAAATTTAGACCAGCTCTTGGAGCACAAGCAGAGGGGAGAAGGGATTCCTTTGTGGTGATGCTGTAAGCAAGCCGTGAAATGAGATGGTTATTCGTCAGGAGATGGCCCTCATTCTTGCGGATCTTCACTTCTTAGCATCGTCCAAAGTGCCTCAGTGTAATTGTTCCACCACTTTCACTGGTGAGAGAAAGGTGTAGTTAAGAGCCGTGAGAGTCCTGATTACGGTAACCTAACATATGAAATCTGTTAAAATTGGCAGGCATTTCTATAATTTCTGCTGATGCCAACAGTTGGAAAAATGCCTTCTTTCTCCAACTTCATTGTCATCTGTGTCAGAAATTGCTTTCTAAATAAATGTTCTGAGGCTAACTGGAACAAGGATCTATTATCATCATTATTATTATTAATTACATTTATATACCGCCCCATAGCTGACGCTGTCTGAGCAGTTTACAAAGATTAAAAACATTGAACATTTAAAACCAATATACAAAATTTAAAAGCATAAAAAGCATAAAAACAAACTACATATCAACTATCCAGGGGTCAGTTAAAAAAAAAACACTGAACATATGCTGTTAAATGCCTGGGAGAAGAAAAAAGTCTCGACCTGGCACCGAAAGATAACAATGTTGGAGCCAGGCGAGCCTCATCAGAGAGATTGTTCCAAAGTTGGGGGGCCACCACTGAAAAGGCCCTCTCCCTTGTTGCCATCCTCCGAGCTTTCCTCAGAGCAGGAACTTGGAGGAGGGCCTTAGAGTTGAGTGTAGTGTATAAGTAGGTTCATGTTGGGAGGTTCATGTCAATTGAAGCATTTCTTTTAAATAGGTTACAGATTCAGAGCTATCTACAGAGAAGCTCTGCTTAGTCTTTTAACTTGCACTTCATGTGAAAGCTATACTCACAAATATGCATCGCAGAAGTGACACCTGTTGCCATACATACTGCCATCAGATGCACAGTGGAGTCTTTTTTCTGTTTCGCATGAATGTTGTAGATATCCTCGACAATAATCCTGTAGAGAGAGCAAATGGCACATTTTAAAGCATTTCCATCGTACTTTCCCTTAAGACTTACTAGACCTTTTTTAATTATCATAAACCTAATGAAGCAGAGAATCCTAATGAAGCATTCACCAAGTGTTAACTTACTGTGTACTGATTGTCTCCTTACCACTCTGCCAAGCGAGAAGGAGTATTTTTGCAAAGCATCTTCTGTACATGTATGATAAATGTCTGGTAAAATGGTTGTCTGTATTCACCTACTACTTTCAGGAAAATGGGATATCCTCAGGCCTAATTCACATGCATAGGGACCAGGTAATGTTTCATAAACTGTCACTTAACCTTCAAACCAAAGAAATAATCAAACTCACACCTTGCTAATGTGAAGCCAGCCTGTCAGGTAACAAACAATGTTAGGTGTATCTGGTGTCTTCCTCACATCCATAGTCTCTAGCTGTGTTCTCATTAAGCTTTATTATTTATTTATATAGTGCCATCGATGCACATGATGCTGTACAGAATAAAACAAAAAAACAGCAACTTCCTGCCAGAAAGGCATACCATCTAGTAAGTTCACAATCAAACAAATGAAAAAGGTGCCAAATAGTCACAGGAAGTAATAACACTAGCCAACATTGTAAAACAGTAAAATCAGGCTAAAATTCCAAAAGCTTTGAAGAAAAGAAGTTTTTAGTTGAGCTTTAAAAACCGTGATTGAACTCATGGTCCATAAATGCCCTGGAAGAGAATTCCAGGCATAGGGAGCAGTGAGAGAAAATGGACAGAGCCGAGCAAGGGAAGTCGAAACCCTAGGGTGGGTAAGAACCACAGCATTCGATGAATGAAGAGCGCAAACAAAGCTATAATATTAAATAAGATAAGAAAGATAAGAAGGAGCTAAATCATGACAGACTTGAAAATCAACAGAAGAAGCTGATATTGAATTCTAAAGTAAATTGGAAGCCAATGAAGGGATTTCAAGAGAGGAATAGCATGGTCAAAGTGACAAGCCAAGAAATTGATCTTAGTAGCAGGATGATGGATAGAAACCAGGGAACTAATGTGAGATGAGGGAAGACTAGTCAAGAGAAGATTACAATAGTCAAGACGAGAAATGACCAAAGCATGAACAACAAGCGTCTTGGCAGAAGAGACAGATAAGAGTGGTCGGATCCTGGTGATTATGCAATAAAAAATGACAAGACTTAGCTACCGCCTCGATATGAGAAACAAAGAGAGGAATTGAATAGAAAGCTGAGACTACATGCTTTCTCAACCGGATAAAGACTAACATTATTAGCAATAATAGAAAATGAAAGATGGGGAGAGGATTTGGAAGGAAAAATAAGCAATTCTGGCTTTGCCATGTTGAGTTTCAAATGACGCTTCAATTTTCAGGGCTTGCATTTGCCATGTTTTCCTCCTCAACAGATAGTTAAGCCATCCACACCAAGTAGAAAAGACCAACTTTCACATTAGGGACCCCATGATTTTAAATGCTGTGTCAATAAAAGGAGCATAACTGGTTAGTTTTTATGTTTTTATATTGTCTCTTTATTATTACATTTTGATTGTAAGGGGCCTTGGAAAGATTTGTATCCTTAAAAGAAGATTCTAAATGAGCATAACAAATAAACAAAGTACAATTATCTTAAAATGTTTTTTTTTCATTGTAGCTTCCCCTCTTTGGCACCTATCTTAACTCTGAGCTATTACAGGGGTATTTTGACATAATAAGAATAAATAGTTGGCACTCACCTGTGTATTAATTGCTTCAGGGACATCATCTAGAATCAAAACATTCAAAGTGTAAAAATCATAAAGCAAATCCATAAGCTGAATAAGTACATTGGAAAGCACACTTTTAACCACAGAATATAGAATGCATGTTATCTTACATTTCCTTTATTAATTCAAATGGGCATATCTCTATAAGAATACAGTAGTGTAAAGTTAATTAGAGATCTACCAGACCAATTTTGCTATTTGTTTTAAATGAACCTTAAGCAGTGTAGATGTGCAGAAAAAGGTTTAAGCTCAAGCTTCAATAGAAAAACACTTTGTTTCTTGGTGCCACCTCAAATAGTCTCCTATTTCTCTGGCTACAGAAATCTAGCAATACTCTCTTGCTAATGAGGCCAACCTGTGGCAATGTGGTGCTTGGCTAGAGAGGGGTGCACCCACTGAGGAAAAGCCCCATCCACATGCTGCCTTCACTTGTACAGGCACAGGAGCAACAGAGTGTCCTCACCAGCCCTGCTCAGGCCCACCCCAGGACTACCCTGAAGTCCTGAGGCCAGCCTGGCTCAGAGAGGAAGCCCCCCGAGAAAGCGGCTGCCATGGACAAGCCACAGCTGGAGGAGAAACTGGAGCTGCACTACAAGCAGTCCAGGCCTGGTGACAAGAGACTGAGGAAAAGCTGTCTGAACAAGCGAATGCAAAGCACTCTGGGAGTTCTAGTATTCAGTGGATGGTGGTGGGAGAGGCTTAGGAAAGGGGAAAAGCTTCAACCCCCTACCCCAAACCATTCACTTTGGTAGTAGTGGGGAGGAAACCTCTGCCATGGGATGTATTAAAAAAACTCTGGGAATGGTCATTTTGGAGGTTTAGCTTTTCAACTTTAAGAAATTGCAAATGCTTTAAAAAAGAGAACATTTCCCCCCTCACCTTTGCAAGTTTATTTATAGTAGTTTTATTTTAAAAGTGTACAGTAATTCCAGTTGGAATGGATACAAGCAAACATATTTTTATCCAATCATTCTTACACTACTAGCCCCTGTGGCAACATGGGATTTACACTAGTATAGTGAGATTTGGCAATATGTAACTCAATTTAAATGACAGTTATTAATCAGTTGAAAGGAAGATGATAAAATCAATGCAAAATTGTTTAAACAATTGACAACAGTGTGTGTGTGTGTGTGTGGGGGGGTTATACAATAGATTAAAAACTATCGCTAAGTCATCACTGTTGATTTCAGCAGTTTGTCCTCCTATGGGTGTGCTTAGAATTGCACCTAAGTTCCACTTTATATGCTATGGAAGCCCTGTGGAAGCTCTAAAAAATGAGCATGTGTGGTGGCTGCTTTGGTTGGGGGATGGGGGATGCACTCCGTGGGCTGGACTGAGGACCCTGAGGGCATGATTAGGCCCATGGGCTGGAGGTTCACCATCTCCAGAGTCTAGAGAGCATGATTTTTTTTTAAAACCTGGAGATTGCCAGGCTTTCCATTTCCTGGAGGCTGCCAGGCTGTCTCTAGAGTGTGCAGTTCTGGTATAAAGTCCCTCTATGTAATAGAGCCAATGCCAGATGACAAGCCACTTGCATCCATGATGGGGGGTTGCATGGAAGCCCCTCACGCCTGAAATCATGTCATATGGAAGAAGCCCCTTTAAGAATGCTCGTGGATTATTGCATTCTTTTCTGAGATGGATATGAGGCAAATCTCTCCAGAAAGGGACTCTTTGCAATATGAAATATGACTCACCTGCATACACAGAGAACACCATCAGAGTGAGGAGCAGAAAGCCTCGCAGCTTCATGGTTGTCAGCACCAGTTGGCAGGCTTCCAAGTAGTAGATGTTCTCGGATTCCACTGGCAGAGGTCTGACATCTCCTTCTGTCTTTTGCAAGTATATATATATATATATATATATGCATGTCTCTGCAGCTGGCATGAGGAAATCTACCCCTCCCAAATAAAATGGGTGTTTTGAAATGTGATGTTGCAGAGGACTGTGGTGAACTGTACTCATTTTTAACAGTTCTTATTTTGTGTGTGCAGTGCCCAGAATGCAAGAAATATGTGGCAACTAGCTTGTTAGCAAACCATAAGTAAATTACTCATTGTCTTGACATAAATCATAACAATTTTTTTAAAAAAAAACAAAAAACCAGACTATACTGACAAATGATATAATACATGACTCGCACAGACCATCTGTGCACTAGTACTTTATTGCTCAGTATCACAGTTCTCTGGGTTTTCCACTGGTGCCAGCTGAGCCCAAGAACGACTAGGAGCCTATCTACACTACTGCTTTAAAACAGTTTAAAACGGTTTATAACAGTTTGAGAATTGTTGGGGCCCAGGACACACTCCATATACAGTTTTCAAAACGTTTTCAACATGTTTTATCCTGCATGTGTAGATAGGCTCTGGCAGTGCATTGGACCCCCCCCTCCCAGCCACTCTCCTTGCTCCCTCCCAGCTGCTGCCCCCCAGCTCGCCTGCCCGCTGCTGAGCCCTCAATGTGCACTTGCGAGCTGCCCAGCCTCCCCTCCCACATACTCCTCCCTGCTCCCTCCCAGCTGCTCTGCCCATTCCCTTCCACCCAGCTCACTCCCAGCCACTGCCCCTGCTCGCCTGTCTGCCTGCCATCCCATGGGACTAACTTGAAGCCTCTGTGTGAACCAGCAATGATATGTTTCAATGTTGCCGTCCCCCCCCCCCCCCCCCGTCCAGCTGCAGAAGCTCTAAAGAAGCTTCTGTGCCATTAGAGTTTTGATGGGTTCTGACTGACTCACTAACATTGGAGCAAACAACCTCCACTGGAAGAAAGAGATGTGGGCTGCCGGTTCTTTTGTGGGGAAGGGGCAACTATGGATCTTGAACTACGCAGTCCAACTTTATGATTAGTCTTTTGTACATTCTGTGACCGCTCTAAGAGCATTGTGCACTGGGGCATGGAGGGGGGTGTATAGAGGGATTTCTTGTACGTCAATCTCAGAGTTTTCTGGACCAGAATTGGTCGTCCTGATTCTACACCTCTCCAAGCCAGGACCTTTGCACCCATTCTTATTCCACATCCATCCCTTATTCAACTGTAGAAACGGTCTCAAATTGTAGCTCCTGAACGATTTCTTTCATTTCATCCTCTTTGTTCTCTGTTCTCTCTCATTCCTTGTTCCTTTTTGCACTTGCTCAAATCCCTTGGTATATGTGCAAGGGTGTAGTAGGTAACTGAAGTCCCTCCAGGCATCAATGCACCTCCAGACAATCACCTTTTTTGGCACTCGCTGAGGTACACTAACCTCTCCCACTTTCCCACAGATGTCCCTAATGATCAACAAGGCGACCACAGCCGCAATGACAAATGCAACGCTTGCATCCACTTTAACTCTAGAGATTGAAACTCCAATCCTGGACATAACTTGCTTAAAAATCAGTAGTTCCTGTTTGCAGGTGTGCACTATAAAAATGATAAGCAAACAACTGGAAAAGGAAGAAGATGGGAATAGTAGTTATTGATTCAGTCCCATAATGTCTGAAGTAAGTGGAATGTGATGGGCAGTTCAGTGGAAGGAGAAACAACTGGTGAGGCATCCTACCCCTCCCACTTCTCCCACAGATGTCCCTAATGATCAACAAGTGGGCCCTAGATGAGCGAAGGCAGCCACAGCTGCAATGGACAAATGCAACGCTTGCATACACTTTCACTCTTGAGGTTGAAACTCCCATCCTGGACATAACTTCGAACATACGTGTATCTGCTATTGCAACAGAGGAACAAAGCACAATAAATTCTATTGCATGAAATGAGACACCACAGGAGACATCAAAATGAAATGCAGGTAATTTTTTTAATACTAAATCAGACCAACTTCTGTAATATCTGCCCTTAGAAATGAGGCAAAGAGGTCTTTAGGTTATCCATTGTGCCCTCATTTTCATTTGACAAAACTGAGAAAGGCAGACTAGGGGGTCTAATTTTTTTATTTGGCAGCTGCCATATCTCACTCAAGGAAGTAGGACTGTTGAGAGAGAAATATATTTTGTAAAACACAATGCCCTGTCACTGGGAAAATGTGTTTTTCCCTCTCCACACCCTTTCTTTGTGACAATGGTGATTGCTGCTGTCTGGATTGTGGTTTTGCAGCTGTTCACCTGCTAATTTAGGCACCTAGCGTCCATTTTAAGCCAGATTATTTCATTAGTGTAAGGCTGTATGACTAAACCATAAAATTCCTGCCATAATTTATTTTTGTCTCCTGTTTGCAAGGGTACCAAGGCACTTGATTATAAAACCATAAGACCTCAAGCACATTAGACTCAAACAGAATCATTCTGAAATGAATAAACTCAAAGTCCTGACTGGGGCCTGTGTGAGAGCTCCAAAAAGGCAACTTCCATCCTCTTCGCAAGACATCTCCTTTCTCCCAGCAATGTAATGCACATCCCAAAATCTGTGAACAGAATTTCCCCTTCCCCTTTGCAAGACTACCATACTGCAAGGAGTCTTATCCTCAGTATTTCCCTGTATGATTGACTTGCAAAACTTTAAATGAGGCATATGATATCATTCCTTCCTTGTTATTTGTATCAGAATTATGCATCATTCAGATTATGCAACAAGATCCCTAAGCAACAGATGTGACAAATAGTTGGCCCCAGAAGTCTTTGCACTCTTGATTAAGCATCTTACACCAGCCAGCATAAAAGACTTTCCTTACAAGTATTCATTGTTTGGTCTCTGCCTTTCTCATAAGGTACAACTTTCATAAAAAGAGAATAAAAACATTCAATATTCTCATATTACGTTTGACAGCATTCGCTCTGACAGGCTTCACTTTTCACTGACCTCTGAGCCTGCTGTCATTAACCTAAGTGGCAAGTGATTAACAAGGTTGAATAGTTTCCCAACCAAGCTCAGGAAACAAGAACATTCAAATAAGAAGTTTGAAATAAGAATGGCAGAGTAGGGAATAAAGGTGGTATTGTTCATATTTTTTGCTTATGATGTAATTATGACTTGAAATGTTTGGGGAAGTGAACAGAAGCGGAAAACACTTTAATTTTAAACTAGCCTAAAACAAAAGAGGTTGCAGAAAAGAAGGCAGATGGAACTGAGAATCAAGTATCTGTTTTGAGAACCTTAATGAACTTGTCAGCGGTTCTGACAAGGATATAAAATAAATCTATCACTCCTGAACCATATCTGGGAAAGTTGGATAAAATAATAACCCATTGTTAAAGTGTGCTGAGCTTAAGTTCTATTCCTTATGAAGCATCATGTAACTAGCTCATGCGGAATAATATAAATATTTGGGAGAAAGCTGAGAGACTTCCAGCCAAGAACACATTTCCTCATCTGGACTTCTCTATTCCTTTTGCTACAGCTCAGAAATGTCAGTTAAGAGATTTTGCTCTATTTTTTAAAAAATTATTGAATTGTGTATCAACTACCTTGTGTGTGTGGGGGGGGTGTATATATTCTCCGCTTTCATACTATATTTTGCTGTCATGTAAAGATCGCTTGATATTTTGAAGTAAAAGATGAAAAGAAAAGCCTGGATCTCAGAGTCCTATTAATAATCTCTGTTTCTTCAGAGCAGGATTCAGGATGAAGCCCACATTTCCTTGATGTCACTTTGTTCTTAGGGAATTGTATGGGATAAACTAACTGTTGATCCATGATCAGATAAATACAAAAATCTCTTCTCTCCGAATCCTTAAGCCAGGGCAAATTCAATGCATTAAGAATACAGAAGCCTGCCGTATTACACAAAGTAATAAGAAAAAGGGCAAGGAAATGCTGAAATTATATAAATTGGTGGTGGCTGGGAAGTGAGTGACTAACAGGTGTGTGGGGTGGGGTGGGGTGGAGTGGGAGGAGAGAGAGAGAGAGTAAGGCTGCCTCTACACCAGACGTTTAAAGCTCTTTGAAGTCTCATTAAAAATTTTACCTCTACAAGAGTGGAGCGTAAATCGGGAGTTGAGGCGCTTTTTCTCTCCGATTATGCGCATTATCGAATGTGTGTTAAATAGCGAGTTTTATTTTGCTCCAGACATTAAAGCGCATTTTGACTATGTGAACAAGCTATTCTCTGCATTAACTACTTGTAAAGTACATTTGAAACAACCAGTAAGGTCACCAGTTGAGTCCTCAGTTCCCTCCTGCATACAAGCATTTACGATAAAGCGCTTCAGCGATTATGCGCATCATCAGCTAACCAGGCGTCAAATGGAATCCATCTAGAGGGGGTCAGAGAGAGCGAGAGAAACTGTTATATGAACTGGATAGATATAGAGCTACTCTCACTATTGGTCCAAACTACCATCTGTCTATGTTAATGTTCCAACATTTACTGGTTTCAAATATCCATAAATGTGTGAGGCATACCCTCAGTTCCTTTGTTTCCTCTGAACCATCCAGATCTTGTGAAATATTATGTAAGGACTTTTACACTTTCAAAACCTCTTTCCTGCACATGTACTAAAACCCAAGGCTCTGTTCTTTAAGAATAAAGCCTCTAATAGCTGCTAGTCATGATGGCTACATGTAACCTCTAGGATCAGGGGCAGTCTGCTTCTGAATATGAGTTGCTGGGGAGGAACTAACAATTTCGCTAACATCCTGCTTGTGGGTTTCCCAAGGGCATCTAAGAACCAAGAGTCCATCTAGTCCAGCACTCTGTTTACACAGTGACCAACCATCTGTCAACCACTGACCCAGAAACAGGATACAGTGCATGAACATCCTCCCACCCATCTTCCCCAGCAACTTTCCCATATGCAAGGCGGCATGTTCATTAAACTACTCGTTGTTTTCCAAGGATAGTTCACATGGTAATTTGGGCTCTGGGAAAGTAAAACTAAAGCTCTCCCTCCCCAAAGGTGACTGACAACATGTGGGTGGTTGTGGGTGTATGACAGAGAGTGGGAAGGCCTTAACAATGGTTTTAAATTGCTACAGTTTTTGATCATTGCATTTCCCTGGTTTTTAAAAGATAGAAATTAGCATTACAGTAATCTGGGGGAAAAGCACACCTCCAGAAACTAAAAAATAAAACACAAACTGGGTAGATGTATACAGAAAAGCTTACTTCAGAATAAGTTTGCCCAGGATTCCAGCCAGCTTTCTCCCCTTTCTTCCCTCTCTTCATTCTCACAGCTATCTTAATGAGCACATATAGCGTGTGAATAAGGGGTGTGTACTGGATCGGGTCCGATCCACAATCCGGAGCCGATCCAGGGGAAATCGGATACAATTATCTGATTTCCGATCACCCCTCTGGATCGTCTGATTTTTCCTGAACCGTCCGGAAGGACCCGATCTGGTTCGGGAAAAATTGGAGGATCGGCAGGCGCCTGCTGGCGCCTGCCACTGCTTCCATTGGCGGGCGCCATTGAGAGCCCGCCGATGGCAGTGGACAGCGGGGGGGGGCTTACCTGGTGAAACTGTCTGCTGCCATCGGCGGGCGGCAGCGGGCGGCCACCGATGAAAGCGGACAGCGGGGGGGGGCTTACCTAGCGGGGCATCCTCCTCCTGCAGGGGCCTTCTGCTCCCGTCATCACCCAGTGTGGATCACCTGGTGCGTCGTCACTCTACTGAGAACTAGGCCGCAAAGCCCAGTTCTCCGTAGTTCGGAGCAGCGGACGGCAGCGGACGGCAGCGAGGACCCCTCCCTCCCCCCTTGCGCTCCTTACCTGGGCCTTTCCCGCTGCCGCTGCCACCACCACTGCCCCATACTACTGTTAAACAGGCTTTCTGGCCTGTTCGCAAGTACAGAACCGCGCCAAGACTTGGTGCTTCTCTGTACTGACGAACAGGCAGGAAAACCTGTTTAGCAGTAGTACTGGGCGCACTTACCTGCGGGGCATCCACCGCCTTCACCTGTGTAGATCTACTGAGCACTAGGCTTCGTGGCCTAGTCCTCAGTAGATCTATGCAGGTGAAGGTGGCGGACACCCCGCAGGTAAGGAGGATCGCCGGGGGGCCTTACCTGACGGGGGCCCTCCGCTGCCATCTGCTGCCACCTGGGCGGCAGAGCAAATGGTAGCGGATGGGCCCTTGCAGGTAAGGAGGATCGCGAGGAGGGAGGGGCCCCCACTTACCTGCAGGGCGTCCACTGCCTTCACCTGCATAGATCTACTGAGCACTAGGCTCACAGCCTAATCCTCAGTAGAGTGCCAGGTGATGATGTAATCACCTGGCGCTCTACTGAGGACTAGGCCGCAAAGCCTAGTGCTCAGTAGATCTACGGCAGGTGAATGCGGCGGACGACCTCGCAGGTAAGGAGGATTGCCGGGGGGGGCTTATCTGCCAGGGCCCCTCTGCTGCTATCCGCTGCCGCTCAGGCGGCAGCAGATGGCAATGGACAGGCCCGCAGGTAAGGAGGACCGCGAGGGGGAGGAGGGAGGGGGCTCCCATTTACCTGCCAGGGCCTTCCGTTGCCATCTGCTGGCGCCCGCGGGTGCCAGCGGATGGGAGCAGAAGGCCCCTGCAGGTAGCGCAAGGGGGGAGGGACAGGGAGGGGGGAGTTAGGCCCCCATTCACCCCCCTGCCACCATTTTCCCCCATAGACTTGCATTGGGGGAAAGCTTTCTTTCCCCCAATGCAAGTCTATGGGGAAAAATGGCGGTCGATCCGAAAATCGGACCTCCGATTTTCAGATCGGGATCGGGTCTGATCCGATCTGGGGGACCTCCGATTTTGTTCCAATCTGATCCGGAACAAAATTGGAGGTCCCGATCCGGTCCCGATTCGATCCGGGAGGTCCGTGCACACCCCTAGTGTGAATTTATGTTCAGTGTAATGTATGGTAAAGAAAGCAACCATTGTGGATGCTGTCCCCATCCCTGGGCATGCTGCCTGTGTGACCACCATTTGCATTGTTCCCTGCCCTGTGTGTTGTTCGAAATTGGCATGCGGTGTGTGTGTGCGTACTCAGACTACAACCTACGACGTGCAGTAGAGGTTGTAGGTTGGTATGATCCCACCTCGGGTTTAGATGACATGTAAACCTGCACTGCAGCATGTAGAATAATACAAATGGTTGTGCGTGCAGCATACATGGGAACAGGGGGTCAGTCATGATGGTTGCTTCCCTCGGCATGCTCCTCTGAATCATACTCTTTGACATCTAGAAGCCTACACAAAGTAGAAGGGCTTTTCCACGACAGTATCGAGGCTTCTGTATCCAGATTCTTTGCAGTATTAAGTTTGGCTCCTTCATACACACTTCTGGATGATTGGGTTTATCTGCAAGTTCTATATTTTCATTATACAGTCACTAGAAGTCACAGCTGTTATAGCGCAATTCCCCTTTACATGCAGAATTTCAAACTGTGTCTTTTTATTACCTCATTATCTGCGTTTCAAATAAAGCTGCAGGAATAATTGGAAAGCACAAGAGAGGCACTGGAGAATGTCAACGTCATGTAAAGGACCTGCAAATTCCTGTGAGTAACCAATCTCAATCTCAGGATAAAAGTCCCATATGGAGAAATCCATAGAAGGTTCTGGGAATTGAACAGCACCAATGTAGAAAAGTGTGTTGTGTTCAAGAAGCATCACGAACTTCAACAAAAGATTATTTGGAGTGAGGGATAAAAAAGCGCAATTAGGAACAAGAGAAAAAAAATCCAATTGCACAATAGCGGTTGCCAATTTTGCCACATATGTTGTGTTCTACAAGGGCCCTTTCCATCCCAGGCAAAATGCCTGGGATGGACCCCCATTGCTCCCTGTGAGTCTGCATGACACAGAGGGAGTAGCGGGCGGTGGGGGGGGCGGGCACGGGATTTTTCCTGGTTCTCAGGAACCAGAAAAATCCTGATTCTTCTACGGTCTTGGGAACTTCCCAGGTCCGTGGAAGAATGTGGCCGCCCACCCCAGTGCAGTCGCACTTACTGATGAGGCCATTAGGAGATGGGGGGAAGCAAAATCGCCATCCCCAGGATGGTGGGAGAGAGGGGGCGTGATTGTGTGCAGTGTTTTTTTTTAATACTTACTTTTGCAGAGGAGTGCTCATGTGCTCTCTGTGGATTGTAGAAAAACAATGGCCGCTGTGAGTTGCGACGGCCCAGGAGAAACCTGGGCTGGCGCATTTGTATGTAAATTGGGCAGGCTGATCCCAGAAGTGGCTACTTCTGGTAGGCTGACCAGATAAAATCCAGGTCAGGGCTCATATAACTTTAACAGTTGTAGAGCAAAGGGAATTTCAGCCAGTGTCAATTGTTTGCAATTAATTCCTGGTGATATTCCCTCTTCATCACAACAGTTAAAGGTGCATGCACTATACTAGAGTGACCATATTCAAAAGAAGGCAGGGCTCCTGCAACTTTAACTGTTGTGATGAAGAGGGAATTTCACCAGGAACTAATTGCATACAAATGACACTGGCTGAAATTCCCTTTGCTCTACAACTGTTAAAGTTACAGGAGCCCTGACCTGGATTTTATCTGGTCACCCTATGCTTAAGAGTATGCAAACCCTCCCCCTCTCCCACTATTGTGTTCCCAACCCTACTTCTGGGATCCCCCATCCTGAGCACTCTACACCGCTATGGTGTAGAAAGGGCCAAGGTCTAGAGACTTACTGTTTGTTTTGTTTTAAGTTTTTAATGAAAGCTGGGTATCTGGGTACTATGGTTTATCTCCAGGAAGTTAATTGTTCCTTCTTCCCCTTCCTGTGGTTGAAATTTAGAATGGCTATCCTCATAATGTGACAGTTTGCCATCTCTGTCTTTCCCTCATGTTCTCTTGTGGGTAAAAGCAGAGGGTTTTATGGTGCTTTCACATAGCAACATCAACAGCCTAATCCAATTAAGCCACAAAAGCCAGTATACATAAAGAGTGCTCTTGTGATTCTGGACTGGCAGGGATTGTCCTTTTAAGCAACCCCTCCCCCACTTCCCAGATGGGCGACATTCTTACGTTCTCCTTACCCCCATACCTCACCTTATCTCACCTGTGGGTTGGCCTGTGGAATTCCCACAGGCTCCCAAACCAAAGGCCAAGCAGGCCTCAGTTCTGCCTGGCTGGGTCTTCCAGAAAGCCAACCTCACTGTCTCTTTCAGGTCCACATCCTACCATTTGCAATGCAGCCACTGTCAACTGAGCTTGATGGAATCCCAACCCCAGGTTTAATTTACTGACCTCCCCCGGCTGGGCGTCACCAGTCCATGTTGCAGGGAACTGGAGGCTAGAGTTAGCCTATGGAGCAAGCATGCAGTAGCACAAGGTACTGTTGGCACTCTCAGAATTAGGGCTGTGCAAGCCTTAGGCCTCAGATTCAGAAATCTGAATCATGGAGGCCATTTTAAGACAGATCTAATTATTATTATTATTATTATTATTATTATTATTATTTATAACCCGCTTCTCCCTCCGGATCGAGGTGGGGAACAACAACAATATAAAACACAAGAATCACAAAACAGTTAAAATTTTAAAAAACAAGAAAAATACATCATTAAAAACATCTTAAAATTTATCTGGATAGGCCTGCCGGAAGAGAGCAGTCTTCATGACTCTCTTAAATTCATGAAGACTGCTAATTTGTCTAATCTTACACAGCCCTAGGCCTCTGTAAGCAAGTTACAGCCTACAACTCTCAGCATGCAGTGCTTGGGAAGGTTGTACTTCCAGGGGCCAGGAATGGTGGACACTAGGGATGTGCATGGCCAAAATTATCATATCGTATTGTTATCGGAAATTCCAATACAAAACAATTTTGGGTCCGATCATATTGGGGGGTACCCGGATTTGATCGGATCTGATATCCGATATATATCGGAAGTTCCGATATGATAACGATGTTTTCCCCATAGGTTTGCATTGGGGGAAAGAAAGCTTTTCCCCAATGCAAGTCTAGGGGAAAAACACTAGGTCAGCACTCCCTCTCTCCCCCCACTTGTGCTCCCTCTCCCCACTTGCACTCCTTACCCACCGCTGCCGCCGCCGCCGCCCGTACTACTGCTAAACAGGTTTTCCTGCCTGTTCGTCAGTACAGAGAAGCACCAAGTCTTGGCGCGGTTCTGTACTGACGAACAGGCCGGAAAGCCTGTTTAACAGTAGTACGGGGCGGTGGTGGTGGCGGCGGCAGCGGGGAAGGCCCAGGTAAGGAGCGCAAGGGGGGAGGGAGGGGTCCTCGCTGCCGTCCGCTGCCGTCCGCTGCTCCGAACTACAGAGAACTAGGTTTTGCGGCCTAGTTCTCAGTAGAGCGACAACGCACCGGGTGATGACATCACCTGGTGCATGGTCGCTCTACTGAGAACTAGGCCGCAAAACCTAGTTCTCAGTAGTCCGGAGCACCGGACGGCAGCGGAGGGCAGCGGGGAAGGCCCAGGTAAGGAGCGCAAGGGGGAGGGAGGGGTCTCCCTTACCTGGGCCTTCCCCGTTGCCATCCGGTGCCATCCACTGCTCCGGACTACTGAGAATTAGTAGACGTCATTAGTGAATTAGTGACGTCATCGCCCTGCATGTCATCGCTCTACTGAGAACTAGGCCGCAAAGCCTAGTTCTCAGTAGTCCAGAGCAGCAGATGGCAGCGGGGAAGGCCCAGGTAAGGCGCCTGAGTGGGAGGGGGGAGGGAGGGCCGGCCCTAAAATGGCGGTCCGAATATCCGATATGTCCGATTGTTATTGGACATATAGATTTTGGATCTGATCAGATAGGGCCTCCAGGAATATGTATCATTATCGGTAATCGGATGTCTGATAACTACCTTATCGGTTCGTTATCAGACATCGGAACAATACGATACACATCCCTAGTGGGCACACATGTCCTTGCCACTACTGGCACAACTGCCCACGTTTTGGTGCAATCACCCTCTCCTTGGTGCGATCAACCTCTCCTTGGCGTGATCGCCTCCTCAGTGTGATCGACTGCCACCTCCACAATCCAGGATACTCCAGTGAGTCTGAAGGGGCCCATACGTTACTTTAGCAGAGTAGGTGGCTCTTTGGGGAATAATAATAATAATAATAATATAATAATAATAATAATAATAATATAATATAATAATAATGATTTATTTCTTACCCGCCTCTCCGTCTAGATCGAGGCGGGGAACAATGGAATATGTGTGCCTATGGAATATGTGGAGACTCCTACAGGGCCACTGGAATATCCTGAATTGTGGGGCAGCAGCTGATCACACTGAGGAGGTGGTGATCATGCCGAGAAATGGGTGATCATACCGAGGAATGGATGATAGCACCGAGCAGTGGGCAATTGTGGCGGTGGTGGTGAGGTCACGTGCACCCCCCCCCCCCATTCCTGGCCCCTGGTTAGTGCAGCCCTCCCAGGATAATCATAGAAAATCTCCCCTTACACCCAGGAGAGAACATAAACCCAGACACAGCCAGGGAAAGCCAGACAGTTCGTCACACTACAAAAGGTGTCATTAGGCCCTGATCTTTTTGCTTCCTCCCACAACATACAGAAATAGAATCCCCAAAGATCCAGGTACATGCTACTTTAAAGATGTAGCTTCTTTTCGTCCCCTTTTTTCTTTACTCAGTGGGTCTAATATGGGGTCCAATATGGATGACTTTAGAGTGGGGGCAGGGGGCTTTAACTCTTTGCTCTATGTTTGCAATTTACATTACAACAAGACACCTTTTTGGCAATGTAAACTGGAGGCAATGATCCAGATTGGGAACACAGTAGTGGGGGAGGGGGAAGGGTTTGCATCCTCCTAAGCCTCCCCAACCAGGTTCTCAATCTATGGCTTTGGAAGGTCATATTCCATAACTAAAGGAATAGGCACTGAACCTAAAATATAGTAGATTTCCTCTGCATTCACCCTTGGAAACATTGGAGCACTAGCAGCATTCTTGCTTCAGAAAGAAAGTGTGCATGCGCAACATAAATTTGCCAAAGTTATTGCCATAGGTTATGAGGAAGCAGGACAGCCTGAACATTTGAACTGCTGCCCAGAATATCACTGAACCATTGAAAGGCAAGTCTCTTGAACAAGCCTGAATAAAGCCTGAATGGAGCACATCAGCATCATAAATTGAAAGAAATATATGATATACTGTGCCACAAAGTCAAGTAAAAAGGGTAATTTGTCAATTTTCATCAGTTTTTTTTTGCTGTACTTGTGGCAATTTTTATCAGATCATTTTGAAATTGTAAACTCCATTAGTAGATTTCAGATGCTCTGCTTCAAGCTATTGGGAGTGGGGTATGTCAAGAAAAGTGAGAATCTGGGGGTGAGGTGTCAAGAAAAGTGGGAATCCTTGAAGGAGGGAAACAGAATACTAGAAGGTGGGGAGAAGAAAAGGGAGAATCTTTTTCAGGATTCTCCTTTTTTTCTCCCCCCTTCTAGTATTCCATGCATATGGGCCTAATGATGGCAGGAAAAATGCACCCTTGCCCACCCCTAAATGACAAGTGTGTGACGGGTCCCAAAAGGCTGCCATCCTTGTATTAGCTCAACAGGTGTTGGTGGTGTTTTTATAAGCAATGGAATTTTGAGCCTTAGAATGGCAGAAGCTTTATTTTTCAGCTTATCACCTTAAATAAAGGGCATTTTGGTGCCCCTTTAATGCTTTCTATTCTGAACAAATGTAGGAAGGTTCAACTTCAGAATCAGATCCAGTTTGAGTTTTTATTTGAATAAGGTTGATGTTCTTTTAGAACCAATAATATATGCCACTTTAGGCTAAATAGGCCAGGAGTATTTACTTAAAAAAATATTACTCAGAAGAAGCTGTTTACTTCAGGATTGAATTATCCTCAACTATCCTCCTGTATTGAAGGTCACACCTAACTATTATACTTGGAAAGGTTCTCGTACAGATGAGCTGCCAATGCTGTTGGTGGTGAAGGATTTAAACACAGCGAAGTGGGGATGCACATGAGAAGTAGCCCCACACCTCAAGAATTGGTTGCCCTCTGGGGTCCACTAAGCTCCATCACTTTAGAGCTTATGTGGCCAGTTCATACCAATCAGCCTTGTATGCAGATATTGGTTGAGGCAGTGGCTATTGCCACCTATATAACCTCCTCCCCCCCCCCCCCTCCCAGCAGACCTCCCTGAGCAGCAATGGTGCTCCTACCCATATATTTGCCCACTGGCCTTTGGGTAGTCATGTCTCCTACTTTACAGGGCACATCCTATTTGAAGTGCTGCCCAGCCAAGTATGGATTAAACAAAAAGAACGACAGGGCCAACAGTTGCAGTTGTCATCAACTCATAACACTTGGGAGAGAAGGCTGATCAGGCAGATGGATCGCAAATCACCTGATCACAGCTTTTCCAACTATTGTGAGTGTCAGGACTAGCTCAAGCACCATTATTTGGGACCCAGGGTCAGATTCAGAATCAGACCAGGATGATGTAGATTCCAGGGCAATTGTGGAAAGTTCAAGGCCCGAGAGCTTGGCACCACCTGACTTCTCATCTGATTACAGACCGAAGGAGAGCGAAACTCCATTTCAGTCACAGCTGCAAAATGAGCCTCTGGTTTACTGCCCAGGAATGTCAGATATTGGGCAGAGGGAAGAATCTGAAGGGGAGGGTATTTCAGGAAAGTCTCCGAGGAGGAGATGTCAACACATGAGGAAAGAACAATTACGCCCTATTTGACATGCCGCTCACTTATGGGAACTCCCTGTCCAGGTGGGTCATTAGAAGATGGGCTCTAACAGCCACCCCCACTATTTAAATCAACATAACAGCCAGAGTGCATTTGCTGAAATCAATGTCTTTAGTGCTCAGAATATTTCCTTGTCAGAATTTAGGGTAAATTTGTGAACTCCTACTTCCTATGACTTTATCATGTAAGTTTCTACCTTGCAATTTGTTGCTAGGATTATGCTTCTGAATGAATTCTAGCATTGAGCCTGATTCTTAATCCAAGCACGGGGCCAATAACTTTTGTAGAAGCTATTTGATTTATTTGGGATATACACACTGAAAGTTCTGTCATGATCCTTTGGGAAGCTGATTGTGTAACTTGATCTTCTGCAATAAAGACTTTTGTTTGGAATGCTGACTGGTGTCGGCTTCTCAGAAAGTGCCTGGAAACCGATCTTGACCATGAGCTGCATTATATTTATACTTGATACATACGTGTTATTTCTAACAATGCATCTATATCTATAAATGAGCACATTCAATATTGTGTAGATCTGTGACCTCTTTTGTTTTCCTTTTTAATGGTGCATTTCCTGAGTTTTGGAGCTGTGTAAGTGACCACCATGGCTGCATCTGGAATTAGCAAGTTACTGCCTTCACCTTTTGCTATGAATGTCCTTGTCTCTTCCTATGTCTGTTGTTGCAAGTCCAAAAAATGATGGAGAATAATGGGAAAGGCTGTAATGACATGGAGGCTAGCCAAATGGCACCCTCCAGAGGTGGCTTTGGGCAAGTTTCTTTAGGGCTTGGCCCAGGATAGAGGACACTACGTCTCTAAATGGATGAGGGGAGGCAGTTTCCAACTCCTCCAATATGTTAAAAATGTTAAGCTTGTTATTACTCATCCAGATTCTCAAAAATTATATAACTACAATTGAGACCCAGCACAGGTTCCATGTTGTCTGAGTGTGCAAATCACCCCCTGTTTAAAAATCAGTAGTTCCTGACTGCAGGTGTGCACTATAAAAATGATAAGCAAATAACTGGAAAAGGAAGAAGATGGGAATAGTAGTTATTGGTAGGGGTGTGCATCGGATCGGATCCGATCCACGATCCGAATCCGATCCGCCCCAAAATTGGGAAAATCCGATCTGATCCGATCCAATCCGATCAACCTCCGATCCGATCCGATCCGATCCGACGAGGTCCGATCCGGATCGGACGCCATTTTGAATGCTTTTTCCCATAGCCAAGTATTGTTTTACAAAAACGCCTATAACTTTTTCATTTTTAAAGATAGAAGGATGAAACTTGGGCACATTATACACTGGTTAGGGATAGTTATCTGTGAGAAATTTCAGAAAGATTGGTGCATGCGTTTTGTGGCAATTAATTGTTTAATAAATACCCAGAAATGCCTATAACTTTGTCATTTTTAAAGTTACAAACATGAAACTTTGCCACATTGTAGGTGGTACCTTGGGACCTATCTGTGAGAAATTTCAGAAACTTAGGTGCTTGCCTTGTGTGGTAATTAATTTTAGAAAAATGGGTAGTAGTGGGGTAAATACATTTACGCCTCCCATTTTTTTATTTTTGAAGATACAAACAGGAAACTTGGGCACATTACAGGTACCACTTGCCTTGATATGTGTGTGAAATTTCAGAAACATTGGAGCTTGCCTTGTGTGGCAATTAATTTTTGAAACAATGAGGAAAGAAACACCTATAACTTTGTCATTTTTAAAGTTACACACATGAAACTTTGCCACATTGTAGGTGGTATCTTGGGACCTATGTGTGTGAAATTTCAGAAACATAGGTGCTTGCCTTGTGTGGCAATTAATTTTTTAATAAATACCCAGGAATGCCTATAACTTTGTCATTTGTAAAGTTACACACATGAAACTTTGCCACATTGTAGGCGGTACCTTGGGACCTATGTGTGTAAAATTTCAGAAACGTAGGTGCTTGTATTGTGTGGCAATTAATTTTTGAAACAATGAGGGATTCATTGGACAGCACTTGCCCATAGGGATTCATTGGACAGTACTTGCCCATAGGGATTCATTGGACAGTACTTTCCTATAGGAAATCATTGGAAAGCACTTGCCCATAGAAAATCATTGGAAAGCACTTGCCCATTGAGAAATACAGTTATGCCTCCCACTTTTTTATTTTTGAAGATACAAACAGGAAACTTGGGCACATTGTAGACTGGTTAGGGATAGTTATCTGTGAGAAATTTCAGAAAGATTGGTGCATGCGTTTTGTGGCAATTAATTGTTTAATAAATACCCAGGAATGCCTATAACTTTGTCATTTTTAAAGTTACATACATGAAACTTTGCCACATTGTAGGTGGTACCTTGGGACCTATGTGTGTAAAATTTCAAAAACGTAGGTGCTTGCCTTGTATGGCAATTAATTTTAGAAAAATGGGTAGTAGTGGGGTAAATACATTTACGCCTCCCATTTTTTTATTTTTAAAGATACAAACAGGAAACATGGGCACATTACAGGGAACACTTCACTTGATATGTGTGTAAAATTTCAGAATGATAGGTCCAGGCATTTGGTGGCTACGAATTTTTTAGATTAAAAGTTATTAACCTTTTTTACACAGAGGCTGGGGCTGTCAATTGCACCCTCCCGCCTCCCGGGAAGAAGAAGGAAACACTTTCTCTCATCTCTTTGATCCTTGCACGCTTGGCTGCAACTGAGGTAGTATCCATTACAAAAGGCGAAACAAAGTAGCACTTGGCTCGTGTCTGCTTTGATTGATACTTTCCCTTTTTACTTAAGCAGAAGGGCTGAGCCTAGGATCACTCTCTCTTGCTAGGATCGTTACGGGAGAAATTTTCTACAGTCTTCAAAGTGGTGTGTGCAGACACCTTGCCACCAAATGCCTGGACCTATCATTCTGAAATTTTACACACATATCAAGTGAAGTGTTCCCTGTAATGTGCCCATGTTTCCTGTTTGTATCTTTAAAAATAAAAAAATGGGAGGCGTAAATGTATTTACCCCACTACTACCCATTTTTCTAAAATTAATTGCCATACAAGGCAAGCACCTACGTTTTTGAAATTTCACACACATAGGTCCCAAGGTACCACCTACAATGTGGCAAAGTTTCATGTATGTAACTTTAAAAATGACAAAGTTATAGGCATTCCTGGGTATTTATTAAAAAATTAATTGCCACAAAACGCATGCACCAATCTTTCTGAAATTTCTCACAGATAACTATCCCTAACCAGTCTACAATGTGCCCAAGTTTCCTGTTTGTATCTTCAAAAATAAAAAAGTGGGAGGCATAACTGTATTTCTCAATGGGCAAGTGCTTTCCAATGATTTTCTATGGGCAAGTGCTTTCCAATGATTTCATATAGGAAAGTACTGTCCAATGAATCCCTATGGGCAAGTACTGTCCAATGAATCCCTATGGGCAAGTGCTGTCCAATGAATCCCTCATTGTTTCAAAAATTAATTGCCACACAATACAAGCACCTACGTTTCTGAAATTTTACACACATAGGTCCCAAGGTACCGCCTACAATGTGGCAAAGTTTCATGTATGTAACTTTAAAAATGACAAAGTTATAGCCATTCCTGGGTATTTATTAAAAAATTAATTGCCACAAAACGCATGCACCAATCTTTCTGAAATTACTCACAGATAACTATCCCTAACCAGTCTACAATGTGCCCAAGTTTCCTGTTTGTATCTTCAAAAATAAAAAAGTGGGAGGCATAACTGTATTTCTCAATGGGCAAGTGCTTTCCAATTATTTTCTATGGGCAAGTGCTTTCCAATGATTTCCTATAGGAAAGTACTGTCCAATGAATCCCTATGGGCAAGTACTGTCCAATGAATCCCTATGGGCAAGTGCTGTCCAATGAATCCCTCATTGTTTCAAAAATTAATTGCCACACAATACAAGCACCTACGTTTCTGAAATTTTACACACATAGGTCCCAAGGTACCGCCTACAATGTGGCAAAGTTTCATGTGTGTAACTTTACAAATGACAAAGTTATAGGCATTCCTGGGTATTTATTAAAAAATTAATTGCCACACAAGGCAAGCACCTATGTTTCTGAAATTTCACACACATAGGTCCCAAGATACCACCTACAATGTGGCAAAGTTTCATGTGTGTAACTTTAAAAATGACAAAGTTATAGGTGTTTCTTTCCTCATTGTTTCAAAAATTAATTGCCACACAAGGCAAGCTCCAATGTTTCTGAAATTTCACACACATATCAAGGCAAGTGGTACCTGTAATGTGCCCAAGTTTCCTGTTTGTATCTTCAAAAATAAAAAAATGGGAGGCGTAAATGTATTTACCCCACTACTACCCATTTTTCTAAAATTAATTACCACACAAGGCAAGCACCTAAGTTTCTGAAATTTCTCACAGATAGGTACCAAGGCACCACCTACAATGTGGCAAAGTTTCATGTTTGTAACTTTAAAAATGACAAAGTTATAGGCATTTCTGGGTATTTATTAAACAATTAATTGCCACAAAACGCATGCACCAATCTTTCTGAAATTTCACACAGATAACTATCCCTAACCAGTGTATAATGTGCCCAAGTTTCATCCTTCTATCTTTAAAAATGAAAAAGTTATAGGCGTTTTTGTAAAACAATACTTGGCTATGGGAAAAAGCATTCAAAATGGCGTCCGATCCGGATCGGACATCCGGTCCGATCCGATCCGACCATCCTCCGATCCGATCCGATCCGATCCGACCCCCCAGGTCCGATTCCGATCCGCTATCCGATCCGATCCGGGGGGTCAGTGCACATCCCTAGTTATTGGTTCAGTCCCATAATGTCTGAAGTAAGTGGAATGTGATGGGCAGTTCAGTGGAAGGAGAAACAACTGGTGAGGCACCCTACCCCTCCCACTTCTCCCACAGATGTCCCTAATGGTCAACAAGTGGGCCCTAGATGAGCGAAGGCAGCCACAGCTGCAATGGACAAATGCAACGCTTGCATACACTTTCACTCTTGAGGTTGAAACTCCCATCCTGGACATAACTTCGAACATACGTGTATCTGCTATTGCAACAGAGGAACAAAGCACAATAAATTCTATTGCATGAAATGAGACACCACAGGAGACATCAAAATGAAATGCAGGTAGTTTTTTTAATACCAAATCAGACCAACTTCTGTAATATTTGCTCTTAAGAAATGAGGCAAAGAGGTCTTTAGGTTATCCATTGTGCCCTCAGCAGACTCCCATTCTCTGGAGAAGTATAGTCCCACCGCTTCTCCTAGAAAGAAAAGTGTAACACAGATTAAAATGATTAGTGTGGGTAACTGAAGTCATGCAACATAATTACTTAATTTCTAAAGCTCTGCAACTCCTGTATAACAAAACATGCCTACTCTGGGTTCTTTCTTCTTGCAGTAGCCCCTAGAACAGCTTTCCTGTAAGCAACAAATGAACGCCTTGGTTCCTACCTTAGGCCACCTTCACTACAGAAAATCAGAGCTTTTCTAGACAAGGCCCATTTAACCCTCTGTTTCTACTTCCGGTTTCATTGCACAGTAACATCAGGGCCCTATATCAAGTTATTTTCCTTTCCTGCATTTCTGCTATATGACTGTAGGAATAATAAAACAACCCACGTGTGTTGGAGACTTGTGCAATGTCTCCTGATGCCCCCAAATACCAGATTTTACCCACTCCATCCTCCCTGCCATGCTCTTAAAAAAACAAAAGTGAAACTTGAGGTTAAGATACCATCTGATGCGCCCATAAACAACCATGAATGAAGAATGCCAGGCACACAATAAAAGTGTCATCTAGAAAAGCTCCCAGGGAAAAGTTCTGACTACTGGAAACTTTCTCTTCTTCTATTAAACTAATACAGTAGAGAGAGTGAGAGTGGAAAGTCGCTTGCAACTATCTGTATGAGCAGAGGTCATAAGGGCTGCTTTGCATAGTTGCCTTGGCACAGGATGCACTAATGATTTAATTACAGTCTGCTTTTTTGTGAGAATTCATAAATGAGGAAATAACTTCAGAGCATAGTCTTAGAGGCAGCATGATTGTCAGGCCAGGCTTTTATAATTTTCAGCTGATGAAACTGAGATAATCTATTTGGATGTGTGACGTCCACCAAATCTGGACAATCTTTGGCCTATTGACTTCTTCCACCTCCTCCTCCTAAAAATATTACAGTGCATGTGCACATAGATGAAGAAATGCCCAGAGCCTTTGAACTCGTTTTTCAATTCTTTAGTGTTACCACGACATTCAAAAAGTTAATTGTTTGTGTACATACGCAACAGCATTGCAGAAGTCACATTTGTTGCTGTAGGTCGTGCCATCAGAGCCACAGTGAGCTTGATAGTTCATAGGACAGAAATTTGTTTCTGCAGGGTGATCGCTGCAGTACCCCTGTGGAGAATCAGGGAACAGGGAAACCCACAACTGTTAAATAACACTTAAATCCCAGTTCACGAAATAAGCAGTGCAGCGGTGGCCTTTTGCGTGCACCCACACAGATGCAACTATTTCCATCAAGGCAATCTCAGCTCCCATTTTGGTAGATGCTTTTCTACCTACTGTTTCTCTGTATGTAACAAATGAACACTTTGGTTCATACCTTAGGCCACTTTCACTACAGAAAATCAGAGGCTGTTTAACCTTCTGTTTCTACTTCCGGTTTCATTGCAGAATTAAGGTCACAGCTTTATATCAAGTTATTTTCCTTTCCTGGGTTGCTGCTATATAAGTGCAGGTGGTGCTGTGGTATAACAAGATAGTGCATCTACACTGGTGGGGACTTGGGCTAATGTCTCCTGCCACCCATCGCCCCCCCCCCCCCCCCCGGCCTTGTACTCTTAAAATACAAGAGTGAAACTTGAGGGTTATGATGCCACTTGACGTACTCATAAAAACAACTATGAATGAGGAATGCAATGTGCAAAATCTAGAAAAGGACTTAGTGGAAACCCCTGGCTACTGAGAACTTTCTCCTCTTCCATTCAACTAACATGGGGGGGGGGGGGAGAGAGTAAGAAAGAGAGAGAGAGAGAGAGAGAGAGAGAGAGAGAGAGAGAACTGGTTTGCAACTATTTGTATGAGCTGAGGATATTAGGTGTACCTGGCATAGTTGCCTGGGCACAGGATACACTAATTGTTCAATTACCATCTGCATTTATAACATCAAAGTATAGTCTGGGTGGCGGCATGATTGTGAGACACATACTCTTAGGCTGACCAGACAAGATCCAGGTCAGGGCTCATGTAACTTTAACAGTTGTAGAGAAAAGGGAATTTCAGCCAGTGTCATTTGTATGCAATTAGTTCCTGGTGAAATTCCCTCTTCATCACAACTGTTAAAGTTGCAGGGACCCTGCCTTCTTTTGTATATGGTGACTCTAGTATAGTGCCTGCACCTTTAACTGTTGTGATGAAGAGGGAATTTCACCAGGAACTAATTGTGCATACAAATGACACTGGCTGAAATTCCCTTTGCTCTACAACTGTTAAAGTTACATGAGCCCTGACCTGGCTTTTATCTGGTCACCCTACAAACTCTTATTATTTTCCACTGATGAAACTGAATCAATCTATTTTGATGTGTGACTGTACAATTGTGACTTGTTCCTCCTCCTAGTAAAAATATCCCAATGCATAAATAAGTGGATGAATAACTGCCCAGAGGTTTTTTGGTTTTTTTTACTTTTTCAATTCTATCATGCTACTATGAAACTGAAAAAAACTAATTATCTAAGTACATCGAGGGTAGCATTGCAGAAATCACATTTGTTCTGGTTGGTCTTGCTATTAGAACCACAGACAGGTTCATAGTTAATGGACATGGTTGTGTTTCTGCAGAGTGATCTCTGCAGTAGTCCTGTAGAAAATTGGGAATTGGGCATTTCGCAACAGTTAAATAAAACTTAAAATCCAGTTCATGAACTATGGAGTGTTGTGGTGGCTGTTTGTGTGCAGCCACATAGATCCAACTATCTTCACCATGGCAATGAAAGCCCTGCTTTTTAGTAGATGCCTTTCAGGTGACCACGACTTCCCAGTTAACGTCCATTGGGCTTTGCTCTTTTCTTGGAGGATACACTAAGTATGGAAGATATGTTCATGCAGATGAGGTAATATCAGCATAGATCCAGGTACATGTTACTTTAAAGATGTAGCTTCTTTTCTCCCCCTTTTTTTTACTCAGTGGGTCTAATATGGGGTCCAATATGGATGACTTTAGGGTGGGGGCAGGGGGCTTTAACTCTTTGCTCTATGCTTGCAATTTACATTACAACAAGATGCCTTTTTGGCAATGTAAACTGGAGGCAATTGGGAACACAATAGTGGGAGAGGGGGAGGGTTTGCATACTCCTAAGCATAGGGTGACCAGATAAAATCCAGGTCAGGGCTCATGTAACTTAAACAGTTGTAGAGAAAAGGGAATTTCACCCAGTGTCATTTGTATGCAATTAGTTCCTGGTAAAATTCCCTCTTCATCACAACAGTTTTTTAAAAAACTTGTCAAGCCACAGGGGATTAGAGTTTCTAATCAGAAGGTGTTTATATTGACAATTAGGACGTCACTATCTCTAATCTCTGGTGTAGGTTTTTCTGAAATGCAACCTCCCTATCCCCTACTACTTTCCTTTTGTTTGTCCTGAATCTGCCACTACTCAGCTTCACTGGATGACCTGAGGATCTTCTCACTAAGGGAAGAAAAAAGTTAAACCTCTCTTTGCCTGCAATACACATGACAAAAAAGTAAGTCACACTGAACTCAGTACAACTTACTGCACTGCTCCACTTTCTCTATTCCATTCAATTTTATAAACATTCCCCCTTATTTGCCTTTCTTTTTCATTAAATAGCCCAACCATTGAAGCTTTTCCTTATAGAGCTATAGACATGGGTGCAAGTATGCCATAGGCATCCTTGAATCCACTAAGCCCAGCTACATCACCTTGACACCAGTTGGGTGGGGAGGCAGGCACCAATAAGAAAGAATTCTCCTCCTCCTTCAACTCTGTCTCACACTGGGAAAATGAAAGCAGAATCTCCAGGTATATAAAACCCCTCCTCAACCACTGTGACTGGAGAGTGTTGGATTAAAAGTTCATGCCCTATTGGCAGCTAGAGATGTCACTTGCCAGGGCTCAGTTCCTGCCTCCCCCTTTATGCCTTTAAAGTGGCCATGTACGCAACTTGGGAATCACGGAAGTAACTGAGCCAGCAGTATGCGCAGATTGCTCACTCAGGGGATGGACTGCCCCACTGCGCTTCCCGGGTGCTCAACAGGCCGTTCTGCAACTTGCACGGCAGCAGTGAAGATGGTTCGGCAGGTGTCCACAACACATAGCCAAAGGTTGCTTCCGTCCATCCTTATCCCATCTCCTCCTCTGCCTCTCCCTGATCATAAACAATCTGTTATATTTCCAAGACTGACTGGCTTGCCTTCAAAATTGTCAGGAATGGTCTAAAATGATCGAAAGGAATTCAGATCCATCTGACCAACTTTGGGCCACTTCAAAATGATCTGAATCAGATTCGGATGTCAAACAATTCAGCCCGAATCACCTTATTTTAGTTCAGAATTTGGATCTGGAACCAAAACACAGCACAGCTCTAGTATAGGCCACTAATTTGGAGGGACATAAAAGGAAATTGGACAAATTGGAGAAGAAAGCAATTAATGGCTACTAGGCCTGATGGCACTATGTTACTTGCAGTAGAAGCTGAAGTAAGCATATGTACACCACTTTCTGGGAAATATGGGCAGGAGAGTGCTGTTGCACTCATGTCTTGCTTGTGGCTTTCCCATGGGCAGCTGGGTGACCACTGTGGTAAACAAGGTTGGTTTTCAAACAGTGTTTTCCAGCATGAGAAAAGTATTATCTTGGACTTAGTCCTTTAGCTATAAGTCATGCTGCGTATAAAAACCCAAACCTTTCATCCCAGACTTGAAAGCCTTTTATAAAATCATGTAATGCCTGAATCTCTGCAGAGACAGGATTGTACTCCCTTGATGCTCCCAAAGAGCCAGACCAAATGTTCGTTTGCATTTTCGCCGGGCAAAAAGGCAGTCTGGTTGAGGTACTCATCTGACAGGACTTGAATGGAGGGAGAAAGAGAAGGGGTGTGCAGTGGAAGAGCTAATGAATGAAGGAGCAAAAGAGCAGCTATTTAGGTGAAAGGGACCATAAGTTTGATGCGCTTCTACCTCAGAGGTAAAAAAAATGCGAAGGCAAACCAGGAAGGGAAATTAGGTGTGATGGAGATCAGTGTTTTCCAGCAAGAGAAAAGTATTATCTTGGACTAAGTCCCTTAGCTATATTTCGTGCAGTATATAAAAAGGGTGTGTGGGTTGCCCAAGATAAGGTAAGTAGCCTGCAATGACAGCCATGCAATGGATTCAAGACAGAATGAATTGCTAAGCAGTTTTGGAGAATCCAAATAATATTTAAGAAATTGTAAATAAGGTTTGCCCACATCATTCCCTAAAACTAATTACCATTTCCCAATGAAATTGACATTACACATTTGCCTGTAGGACTCTGAATGCTTAACTTCAAGCAATTAACTTACCTGGTTGCTTATCTGAAGACATTTTCCATCGTGTTTTTTATCAACATTTCTGCCGAACTCCCTGTGGACGGAGGGGTTAGATGGAGAGAAACATTAGAAACTTAGTAATACTTTCATGTGCTTTGGCTTTATAAAACAAACTATGCCTTGCTCTTCTGAACCTTGTAGGCCACCAGTGAAAACCCAATTGAGATAGATCCACTATCTGCACCTGAATGCTTCTTGATTCAATACATCCTTCATATTCCAGTTTCTGACCCACCTCACATGTTATACAACCCAGGTTATTTTATACCCTGGGATATTGTGAATAAAGCAGGGGTGAATGAGGGTGCTAGTTCCCCCACTGCCCAATCACTCTCACTGGGGCTACACCCATGGCTGTCTCCCCCCCAATAATCCAGATCCCAATTCACATGTTACACTTAACAACTCATGGATGGACTGTCTCTGGATTATTTATCCAGTGGGTGTGATTGGGCAGTGAGAACCAGCATGCTGACTGACTTCTCTGTTCACAACTGCCCAAGGAGTTTGTATTTTTCTTAACCCCCTTGGTTGTTGAGAAGTTGTTGCTGAATTGTTAGGACTCCTAATTTCCATTAATCAGATCCATGAAACAGACCAGGGTGCCCAACCATTTTGGATTGGTGGGCATATTTGGAATTTTGAGAGAGTGTTTTGGGTGCTTTCAAAAATGGCTGCTCAGTGGGACTCTCCCATTCATAACATGGCTGCCATGGTGAGAATGGCCAATCAGAAAGCACTCATTTCTCAGATGGCAAACTGGTGAGGCTAAAAGAAAAGTAACTTGTCTATGACCGTAAGTACCAGGCAGAGGTGGTCGAAGTTTTAAAGCACAAAACCACACTTTTGAACCCCAAAGATGGAGCTGGGGGGGGGGGTTCTCACTTTGCAGAATTCCAGACTTCCAACCGGGAAAAATATATATCTTAAGAAATAAAAAAAAATCAGGATGGGTAAGGAGCTTTATGGGTGCATAGAGAGGTGTCCGCAAGCACCATGATTGAGACCCCAGAAATAGACACTATCAGTAGAAAGCCATGTGTAAATTCTGGTACTGAGAGAAAAAATATTGTGTTCAGAATTATGGGGGATTTTCTCCCTGCAGTACTGCCTAGGGTGACCAGATAAAATCCAGGTCAGGGCTCATGTAACTTTAACAGTTGTAGAGAAAAGGGAATTTCAGCCAGTGTCATTTGTATGCAGTCAGTTCCTGGTGAAATTCCCTCTTCATCACAACAGTTAAAAGTGCATACACTATACTAGAGTGACCATATACAAAAGAAGGCAGGGTCCCTGCAACTTTAACTGTTGTGATGAAGAGGGAATTTCATCAGGAACTAATTGCATAGAAATGACAATTAGTTCCTGATGAAATTCCCTCTTCATCACAACAGTTAAAGTTGCAGGGGCCCTGCCTTCTTGTATGTGGTCACCCTAGTATAGTGCCTGCAACTTTAACTGTTGTGATGAAGAGGGAATTTCATCAGGAACTAATTGCATACAAATGACACTGGCTGAAATTCCCTTTTCTCTACAACTGTTAGTTACATGAGCCCTGACCTGGATTTTATCTGGTCACCCTAGTACTGCCACCACTCATAGGGAAACTGCTCCTTCACTGGGCAATCCGACCTATGGGGTTTCTTATTTTTAGCAAATGTTTATATTTCTTTGCCTAAGGAAATCTCTGCCACTATAACTCAGAGGTCTATGAGCTGCCCTTTTTCTGCTTCCACCAATTTTGTTAGAATACTTCAAAACCTCTTAGTAGCTTAGTGTAAGAGCTTAGACATGAGATGCGCACCAACACTTGAGGCAAGATGAACAAGTAATCTCTGAAGGGATACTTTGTACATAAGAGACAACTAATATTTACATTTGGGGTTTCAAAGCACCGCTTAGTGGCAATTCTTAAGGATTCAAGTGACACTGTTGTTGTTACACCCCTCTGAAGGAGCATACCCCCTAGACAACGTCTGGAGAGGACATAGGATTGTTTAGTTTCTGGGATCCAAGGTTGGAACCTTGGATCCTGGCATGCAGGGAGGGCAAAGGTGAGTTTGCCCATCTCTACCTCCATCCCAGCCAAATTCACCAAGAACAGTTTATCTGGGTTTTTACTACTGCTTGTAGAACTTACTTCTGGCAAGATCTTAGCAGAGCCTCTTGGCAAACACAGACACCTACTCCGTACACCTCACCTTCACCAGCCAGGCATAGTTATCCCACAGAGAAAGAGTACCTTAACACCTAGGCCTTAGCTCTTCATTTTCTCCTCCATTTTCTCCTAGTCCTTTTTAAACAACCCTTGTCCCAACCAGCAGGGCTTCTCCCTCCTTGCATAGCAACAGAGTAATTAACTCCCAACTGCTACAATACCCAGCCAATCAGAAATAATTTTACCTGACCAAGGCCCCATCTAAAAAAACAAAATTGCCTCTCTCTCCCCATAGGGGTGTGGAGGGCCAGGAGCGGGAGAACCCAGAAGTAAGCACTCCTGGGTTCGGCACGATGAAGCTGCACCACAATGCGACGGCCCGGACTTCTCCCAGGCCATTGCAACTTGCCGCCACCACTATTTTTTTTTTTTGGTTTTGTAAAGAAGAGCACAGGAGCACTGCTACGCAACAAGTTAGTTCTTTTTTTAAAAAAAAAAATCCGCATGCGATCGCGCTCCCTCCCCCCCACCATGCTGGGGATGGTGAAAATTGCCCCCCCTCCTGATGGACTCGGAGCCACATGGTGCAGCTCCATGGCCATTGGTACAGCCACGCTTACACACGAGGAAGCACGGCTGTGCCTGGGATGGGCGGCCACACCAGCTGCCCATCTCGCTGCCCTCCCAGGAACAGGGAACAAACCAGGATAATAGCATTCCCTGAACTCCCAGGAAAATGGAGGGCTGGCCCCTGCCTGTTTGCAGGATGCTCTGTGTGTCATGTGGACTCTCTGCGAGCAGGTAGGGGCAGGCCAGGGAAAAATGGCTGGTGCGGATAGGGCCTAAAAAATTACTACTACTCAGTACATGGACAGTAACAAAATGAGTCCTCAGGTCTACGCAGATGCATGACAGCCTCACAGAGGCCATGCAGCATTACATAACAGGGCATTTCTTCACCAGAATTCTTTACTTCTAAGTGTATCTGTTTTGCATCTGACTCCAATTGGTAGAGTTTGCGATTCTAGTAGATCGTACAATCCTGAAATCTGACGACCTGTAGGGATAGGCAACTTGGTGCCCTCTAGATGTTTTTGACTACAATTTCCACAATCCACAACCATTGGCCATGCCGGCTGGGGCTTATGGAAGTTGTTGTCCAAAATATCTGGAGTGTATCTGTTTGCCTAGCCTGTTGGACTTTATCCAGGGAGATGTGGGCTGAAAACAGCAGAATGAAATCTAATAGGGATAAATGCCAAGTTCTACACCTAGGAAAAAGAAACCAAATCCCCAGTTACAAGATGGGGACTACTTGGCTCAGCAATACTTCAAGCGAGAAAGATCTTGGAATTGTTGTAGATCACAAAATGAATATGAAGCCAGCAGTGTGATGTGGCTGCAAAAAAGCAAATGCTATTTTGGGCTGCAGTAATAGAAGTATAGCTTCCAAATCACATGAGTTACTGGTTCCTTTCTATTTGGCATTGGTTAGGCCTCATTTTGAGTATTGCATTCAATTCTGGGCATCACAGTTAAGAAGGATGCAGAGAAGCTGGAGCATGTTCAGAGGAGGGCAACGAGGACGATCAGGGGTCTGGAAACAAAGCCCAGTGAGGAGAGGCTGGAAGAACTTGGCAGGTTTAGCCTGGAGAAGAGAAGACTGAGGGGAGACAAGATAGCACTCTTCAAATACTTGAAAGGCTGTCACACAGAGGACGGCCAAGATCTCATCTTGATTATCCCAGAGTACAGGACGTGGAATAATGAACTCAAGTTACAGGAAGCCAGATTCTGGCTTGTCTTTTTGAGTAGCACGACAGTGGAACCAATTACCTAGTGAGGTAATGGGCTGTCCAACACTAGAGGCATTCCAGTTGCAGCTGGACAGCCATCTGTCAGGTATGCTTTAAGGTGGATTCCTGCATTGAGCAGGGGCTGGACTCAATGGCCTTGTAGGCCTCTTCCAACTCTATGATTCTGTCTGGGTTTCCATCCCTGCTCAGCATTGAAGTTCATGGGAAATGTTTGGCCAACCGTCATTTTCCATTCTCAAACTAACCAGTCACATCTTAGCTATCTTTTCTCATTCTAGGATAAAATGGGTCTATTCCCATTGAAGTCACTATCAGCATCTTGGAAGAAAAGTGGAATGGAAAAGTGCCAAATACAATACTTATTAGGGCTGTGCACAGACCCCCTCCCCACTTCAGAGATCGATTTGGAGCTTCTGAATCAGCCCTGATCTGCCTTGGCCTGCTTTGACTCTGACCTGCCTTACTTCAGATCTGAAAGTGAAGTGGGATTTGGATGTCTGAATTATTTGGACAAAGAAAGGGGAGAAGCAGGTTTTCAGGACGTCCCCATGCTTACTCTGCCCCGCTCATGACCACAGAGTAGTGCCGGCCACCTGCTCCGTACCTGGACACGTCATGAGTGCCGGCAATCATCTGCGCCCTTTAATGGGTTGCCATTTTTAGTGTATTTCTGTAAAATCCTCAGGAAATGGCAGCTGTAAATCAGCCATGTACACGATATTATGCGGTTGTGTGTGGGGGTGGGAAGAGGTGGGGGGCTGTCCGGATCAGGCTGATGTGCTCTGAAATGCTCCGGGCCGCATTAACCCATTCTAAATCAAAATTAATTTGGTCCGAGTCGGCCCACTCTGGCTCAGAATATAGATACGGAGCCAAAGCAGTACACATCCCTAATAATAAACACAAGATATTATGGAAAGAACTATTGCTATTTTCATTTGCCCAGGGGGAAAATAGTTGTGTATGTGTATTACTTACAGGTTTTGACGACACAGATCGCATTCGCTGGGGTAAGTGGTGTCATCTGTTCCACAGACTGGTCTATACATCCTATTGCAGACAATGAGCCCTGTATCTGTTGCACGGAGTCTACTGCAATCTATCTATAAAATAAATGTATAGGATTTTGGAAAAACGAATCTATTTCCATATCTATATAATTTCTCCACCTCCAGGCTTTCTGTTTTTGAACTATCAATACTTAGGAAAAGGAAGAGTGCATTTTGAATCTACCCCTTCCTTTATTTTATTTTTCTCATGTAAGAAAGAAATAGCCAGAGCACCATACCAGGGAAAATGCAGGTCAATCTATATCTATATCTTAATCTATATATCTCAGATGTGTGGGCCCATTAGCTGGCTGCACAGGAGAAAGAAGTGTAAAATGACTAAAACCTAGAAGATACAGAATAGCCAGATGAGATTCTCTATGGAGATTCTCTATGCTACCTCAGTGTTACGTTATATGATTTTAGTGCTCTTTTGTCATAGGAACACATGCCACCATATTCATGGGTTTGTTAAAGAATCATTCAGTTCAATTCTTTGCAGTCAGGTTGTCACCACAGTGTGAAATATTTCTATTTAAAATACATCATCAAACAATATCAAATAAATTAACAAATGAACAACCGTATAGTCAAATTAATTTGAGGAGCATTGTTAGCTTTTACGGTCATGCTAGTAAATTACATGAAGGAGCAATACATCAGTTTAACAACTTTTCTATAAAGAGTAATGTGTTTCTGAGAGACATGTGGTGTTCAAATTTGAATGTTCAATCCATGCCTGCTATAGCTAAAAAAAGTTTACAACTTGGCATAGTCCAGATCTATACGGATATAACACGTTGAAAGTGGTTTGAGAACAGTATATGGAATGTCATGGGCCCCAGCAGTTGTCAATACTCTTATAAACCATTATAAAACAGTAGTGTAGATCCTGCCATAGTCTAGAGCTGTGTATTTCCTTTCTTAATTTCTCCAGCAATGCCAGTGACCACAACCTATTGCCCTAAAGGGAGATTAGAATCAGTTGATCATTCTTGATCTCATAGTTTGTAGTTAATCCTGCTACCTTCCCATGACCAGCTGTAAGATTTAGAATTTTTGGTAGGTTTCCTTTTCCATCAGCCAAAGTGAGAACTATGTCATCAAGAACATGTTTATTTTTATAGACTGTCCTTTTATTATCAATTCCTAGATGAACCTCACTTGTCTTATCTTGTCTGGTAAGGGCTCTGTGGCCTGAGCAAATACTCATGGGGACAGTTAACATTCTTTTTTGATACCTCTCTTTACGGGGTAAAGCTTCTGATTACTGCTCGATTTGAGTACTATAAAGTCTTACAAGCATTTATAAATTTGTCACCCAGTTCCATTGGTTCTCCTAGTTTCAATAAAAAAAAGGTCGTTTCAACTTGTCCAAAGCCTTTGTGGTATCAAGGGAAACAATGGAGCAAGGTTAATTGCAGCTTTTAAACTAGCTTGATTCTGAGAAACTTCCATATTGGATCAGTTACCTGCTTCCCTTTAACAAATCCATATTGACCAATTTTAATGTATTCAGAAGCCAAATCATTTAAGTGACTGGCCATCTGTCGTGAATTTCTTAATTTATGAAAGCCTGATTGATTTGGTTCCCATCTAAAATCGGGTTTGCGTGTGTGGTAAATGATTCAGATCACAAATGGATCTGTTTAACATTTTATTGAATACACAAAAGTTGATAAATGGAGGTAGAAAGAATAAACATGCCCCTGCAGGTTACAAAGCAGATGTCCACCTGTTTGCATGTCTTGGTCCCCAAGACATACGGAGCGCCTCTCCCTGCGGCCGAAGCAGGTTCTCCAGGCCGGGTGCGCAATTCCTCCTGAAGCGAGACTGACTAAGTTTCTTTGTTTCCAAGTTTATAGAGAGCTATAAAACATGCTGTTTTGAGAACTTAATTAGCTGCTTTGAGAGAGCCAAATTTTCCCAAATGAAAGGAAGAAAAGCCCCAGGCTAAGAGGTAAGGTAATGCACAACACCTTTATCACTGAGAGTAGAGGCAAGAAAGATACGGAGCTACATCTGCCTGGCTCTAATTGCTGAGGTATGCTTGGCCACTTTTTGCCAGTCACTGATTGCACTTTCCAATTCTACTTGTTGCAAATGCTGTCACCTCGTATTTTCTTTATGTAGTTTTAATTATTGCACTGATTTGGAAGAGCTCTTGTTTAAGCTGCCATCTTGGATGATGTTGTCACCTGTTGCTTTGTTGAGACAGTATTGAGAGTACTAGTATTTCCCACTTACATTTGGTGAACAGAATTTGGATTCTTCTCTTGTCTGCAGACTGCTGATTACAAGTTATATAAATTGTTCAATAAGTTGCAGAAAGCAGTGAAGGTAATACAGTTTTACTCACCTTTTCCCCAAGATCACTGAAGACCCCTGAAAGAAGACCAAAAGGCACATTGATGTGAGCCACCTTGAATTCAGATTATTATTATTATTATTATTATTATTATTATTATTATTATTATCATCATTATCATCATCATCATCATCATCTTTTTTCTTGCTTGTGGCGGTTTCGGTGCAGCTTAGCATTTTTTCACCCCTGCATGATAAATTGCATCTACCAAACTTCTATCTTCTACCCAGCAATTAAAAGTACAGGACATTTTCCTGAAGGTCTTTTTGGAAGAGAGCCTCACCTGAGAAGCAGCAAAGTGCCAGAGCAAGGACCACAAGTGCACCCATGCTCCTCAGTGATGAAGTGGAGATTGAATGCTGCACTGAGACTGCTGGTGTTCAGACAAGAAGCTTTTTAGGGCACCTTCACCAATGGGATTTCAAGAGCATATACATACCCACACACACACAGGTGTATATATATGTGCAGGAGTTTACATTAGATTTCCTCATTATGAAAGACGTGGCACTCTAAAGGCTGTTACATAATCCTGAAAGCTCTCTCTGACCAGTGGAGGACTAGGGCAGGATAGAGTTGTGGTGAAGAGGGGTCAGCTTAACTCTTTCCATCTTATTAATTGTCTGCTCAAGAAGTTGCTGAACAGGCTGCTTTACTTTCAGAGAGATAAAACATACAGGTTCCTCCTTTGTATCTTGTGTGTACACACACACACACGAGAGAGAGAGAGAGAGAGAGAGAGAGAGAGATACAACTTCAGAATGCTAATTGACCTGAATTGATAAGAAGCCGTTGCAGGTGAAGGACTCACCATAAGAATGGTTACATTTATTGAAGGATGCTTTTCCCTCCACCTGTGTAATTAGCAAAAGATGAAAACTGCTGTATTGATATAGATCAACAGATGCTTGAATTTTTGGACTCTCATTGGGGCCCTGGCTATGGGGATTGTCATGATGCCCTGGTTCACATATAATTATCACAAATCATGTGGGGTGGGGTGCTGCTCATGAGCCACTTCCTATTTGAATATCCAACCTCCAATTGGCCTGACTGTAGGTTGCTTGATGACATGCAAATCCAGATAATTAGTCACTAGGTTAACTGGGTTGCTTAACCCATGAACAACCCAAAGTGTCTGGGTTCTTACATCATAAGCAACCTACTATTGGGCCAATCAGAGGTTGCATATTCAAATTGGAAGATGCTTGCATGTGTCACTAAGCCCAGCAAAGCATGGGTTAATTAACCCATGCTTTGCTGATGAGTGCCTGCTTTTCAAAATTTAGCATTATACCACTACTCCTGCTCAATGCTGAACCAATTATCAGAGCTGATCAAAAGTTTCATTTTTATTATGGGCTTTTGGATATCAGAAGAAGGTTAAGTTTGGGAAGGATGGCTATGAGTGATCTTGGAAAAAATCCTTAAAAGTAAAGAAATAACACTGGAAACCAAAGTCAGGGTTATTCAGACCATGGTATTTCTGATCTCCATGTATGGATGTGAAAGTTGGACAATGAATAAAGTGAAAAGGAGGAAGATCACTCATTTGAAATGTGTCACTGGAGGAAAGTTTTGCAGATACCGTGGACTGCAAAAAGACAAATAAATGGGTTCTAGAACAAATTAAGCCAGAACTCTCACTAGAAGCGAAAAAGCTGAAACTGAGATTATCCTACTTTGGATATACAATGTGAAGAAATGACTCACTAGAAACAACAATAATGCTAGGAAAAGCAGAAGGTAGACGGAAAAGAGGAAGACCAAACAGGAGATGGATTGACTCCATAAAGGAAGATACGGACATTAGGAATGTGCACACCCGAAAATATCGTATTTTATCGTTATCGGAATTTTGGACCAAAATAATTATCGTCTCTGATAATATTGTAGGTTAATCGAATTGTCTTCATGATAATTATCGGAATTCTGATATTTAATTTGCAGCCCCATTGTGCCCTATAGAGCTGATTTTTTAAAAGAAAAAATGCCTATAATTTCTGTATTTTCAAAGTTACAGGCTTGAATCTTGGTCACAATGCTTAAGGGGTATGCCTAAGTATGTGTATGAAATTTTAGATTGATTCTTCCAACCCTCGATTTTATATGAATTTATTATGGGTGTTTAAGTTCTGACAGGTCAAAAGTTGCACGATCTTTCAAAAATTCTTATAAAATACAGGGGTGGAGGGATTGATCTGAAATTTGGCACATATGTGTAGCAACATGTGCTAGACATGTGTATAAAATTTGAGATTGATCCCTCCAACCTTTGATTTTATATGAATTTATTAAAGTTCCTGCAACTTTTTGACAGGTTTGAATGAATGCATGTGGCGAGCTATCATTCTGACCTGTCAGAACTTAAACAATCTTTAATAAATTCGTATAAAATTGAGAGTTGGAGGGATCGATCTCAAATTTCATACACATACTTAGGTATACCCCATAAGCACTGTGACCAAGTTTCAAGCCTCTAACTCTTAAAATACAGAAGTTATAGGTTTATTTATATGGCAGTTTGATATTCCGATGTAATCGGGCTGAAAATTATCAGATCGGATATTTATCGGATGTTTTTCTATCGTATCGTTATCGTTAAATGCATGCACGATAAAGAGCATATAGTATCGTTATCGTACATTTTAACGATATGAGACACATCCCTAACAGACATGAATTTACAAGATCTGAATAGGGTGGTTTACAACAGATGCAACTGCAGGTCACTGATTCATAGGGTTGCCAGAAGTCGAAGGCTCATAACTAACTAACCAACTTTGGAAGCTGAGGGCCAATATTCTTCTTAAAGAAGAGCTTCTGCCTTAAAATCAATTGTTTGGGTATCACATATATGAAAATACTTGTTGTTTTTACCCTATATGAAACAACTCTTTTTATCGTCCTGAGGGCTTATTGAAATGATCTGGTTGTTGTAAGAACTCATGGTTAATTTGTTAAGAAAAATCCAGACATGTTCAGGGATGGAACAGAGCTTTGTAGTAGAGCACAGGCTTGGAATACAAAGGTTCCTTGTTTAGGTCCATAGCATTCCCAGGTAGGAAAAGTAAAAAACTGGATGCCCTTGGACATACAGATGGAAAGATAATACATGAGACAACTCTTTAGTTATAAGATATAATTACAATGATGCCTTTATCTGACATTCAAAACCAATATAATCACTGGTTGATAAGGCGTACATATGCATCTAACGTCATGCATGCATTTATAAATTTCATACAGAATAGAACAGAAAACAATTATTAGAATACATTGATCCTAGTTCAGAAAATGCATTTATACTAGAATATAATTAATGCTTGTTGTAGAATGTAATTAATGCTTGTTGTGACAGGATTCCAGATAAACTCCCGTTTCAATCTCAATTTCTTCAGACAGGTCATGTATATTCGACTGGTATGTAAATAAACTGTGAGTATATATTTCAAATCTCCCTGCACTGGCTGCTATCTTCGTTTTCCAGAATTCTAGCTCTATTCACTCCTTCTCATAGTTTCAATCTGGCAATTCAGCAGTCCAGAAAACTCCAGTGTCTGAAGAACTGTTGCTAGTCCATGTAGACAAAACTGAGGAAGGCAGACTAGGGGTTTAATTTTGTCTTTGACAGCTGCCATGTCTCACTCAAGAAAGTGGAACTGTTGAGAGAGAAATATATTTTAAAAAACCACAATGCTCTGCCACCGGGAAAATGTGATCCCCCCTTCACACCCTTTCTTTGTGACAATGGTGATTGCTGCTGTCTGGATTGTGGTTTTGCAGCTGTTCACCTGCTATTTAGGCACCTAGGGTCCATTTTAAAGCCAGATTATTTCATTTGTGTAAGGCCTTATGACTAAACCATACAATTCCTGCCATAATTTATTCTTGTCTCCTGTTTGCAAGGGTACCAAGGCACTTGATTATAAAACCAGAAGACCTCAAGCACATTAGACTCAAACAGAATGATTCTGAAATGAATAAACTCAAAGTCCTGACTGGGGCCTGTGTGAGAGCTCCAAAAAGACAACTTCCATCCTCTTCGCAAGACGTCTTCTCCTTTCTCCCAGCAATGTAATGCACATCCCAAAATCTGTTGTAATATATGTGAATAGAATTTCCCCTTCCCCTTTGCAAGACACTAAGCCTCAGTATTTCCTTATATGACTGACTTGCAAAAGCTTAAATGTGGCATCTGACATCATTCCTTGTTATTTGTATCAGAATCAGAATTATGCATCTGAATCATTCTGATTATGAAACAAGATTCCTAAGTATCCACTGTGACAAATAGTTGGCCCCAGAAGTCTTTGCACTCTTGTCTAAGCACATTGCACTAGCCTGTATAATAGACTTACCTTGCAAATATTAATTCTAAATAGATACATATTGTTTGGTCTCTACCTCTCATAAGCTACAACTTTCATAAAAAGAGAATAAAAACATTCAATATTCTCATATTAAGTTTAACAGCATTCACTTTTTGCTGACCTCTGAGCCTGCTGTTGTTAACCTAAGTGGCAAGTGAATAACAAGGTTGAAACTTTTCTCAGCCAAGCTCAGGAAACAAGAACATTCAAATAAGGAGTTTGAAATAAGAATGGCAGAGTAGGGAATAAAGGTGGTATTGTTCATATTTTTTGCTTATGATGTAATTATGACTTGAAATGTTTGGGGAAGTGAACGGAAGGGGAAAACACTTTAATTTTAAGCTAGCCCAAAACAAAAGAGGTTGCAGAAAAGAAGGCAGATGGAACTGAGAATCAAGTATCTGTTTTGAGAACCTTAATGAACTTGTCAGTGGTTCTGACAAGGATATAAAATAAATCTATCACTCCTGAACCATATCTGGGAAAGTTGGATAAAATAATAACCCATTGTTAAAGTGTGCTGAGCTTAAGTCCTATTCCTTATGAAGCATCACGTAACCAGCTCATGCGGAATAATATAAATATTTGGGAGAAAGCTGAGAGACTTCCGGCCAAGAACACATTTCCTCATCTGGACTTCTCTATTCCTTTTGCTACAACTCAGAAATGTCAGTTAAGAGATTTTGCTCTATTTTTTAAAAAAGTCTTTATTGAATTGTGTATCAACTACCTTCTGTGTGGGGGTGAGTTGTATATGTTCTCTTCTTTCATAGTATATTTTGTTATCATGTAAAGTTTGCTTGATATTTTGAAGTAAAAGATGAAAAGAAAAGCCTGGATCTCATAGTCCTATTAATAATCTCAGAGTCTTCTTAATAATCAGGATTCAGGATGAAGCCCACATTTCCTTGATGTCACTTTGTTCTTGGGGAATTTTATGGGATAAGCTAACTGTTGATCCATGATCAGATAAATACAAAAAACTCATCTCTCAGAGTCCATAGGCAAGGGCAAATTCATTGCATCAAGAATACAGAAGCTTGCCTTATTAGGCAAAGTAAGAAGAAAAAGGGTAAGGAAATGTTGAAATTATGGAAATTGTCTTTGTCTTACCTTATATCTCTGTTTCACATTAAGCCATGAAAATGGTTGGAAAGAACAAGAGAGGCACTGGAGGTTGGCGACGTCATGTAGGGGACCTGCAAATTCTGTGAGTAACCAATCTCAACCGCAGGATAAAAGTCCCATATGGAGAAATCCATAGAGGGTCCAGGGAATTGAACAGCACCAATGTATAAAAGAGTGTTATGTTCAAGAAGCATCATGTACTTCAAGAAAAGATTATTTGGAGTGAGGGATAAAAAAAAGCACAACTAGGAACAAGAGAAAAACAACCCAAACGCACCATAATGGCTGCCAATTTTGCCTCATATGTTGGGTTCTACAAAATCTAGACAATTGCTGTTTGTTTGTTTTTAATGAAAGCTGGGAATCTGGACACTGTGATTTATCCTCAGGAAGTTAATTACCTCTTCTTCCCCTTCCTGTGGATGAAATTTAGAATGACTATCCTCATAATGTGACACTTAGCGATCTCTCCTTTTCCCTTATGTTCTCTTTCAGCACTCTCCCAGCCCTTGTGGGTAAAAACCTAGGGTTTTATTGTGCTTTCACATAGCAACATCAACAGCCTAATCCTATGGATGTTTACATGGGGTGGGGATTGTTAAGCCACAAAACGCTAATATACATAAAGAGTGCACTTGTGATTCTGGGATTGGCAGGGATCGTCCTTTAAAGTAACCCCCTCCCCCACTTCCCAGATGGGCGACATTCTTGCATTCTTCCTCCCCACACACCTCACCTTATCTCACCTGTGGGTTGGCCTGTGGCATTCCCACAGGCTCCCAAACCAAAGGCCTAGCAGGCCTCAGTTCTGCCTGGCTGGGTCTTCCAGAAAGCCAGCCTCACTGCCTCTTTCAGGTCCACATCCTACCATTTGCAATGCAGCCACTGTCAACTGAGCTTGTTGGAATCCCAACCCCAGGTTTAATTTACTGACCTCCCCTGTTGCAGGGAACTGGAGGCTAGAGTTAGCCTATGGAGCAAGCATGCAGTAGCACAAGGTACCGTTGGCATTCTCAGAATTAGGGCTGTGCAAGTCTTGGGCCTCGGATTCAGAAATCTGAATCACGGAGGCCATTTTATGGCAGGTCTGCCATTGCCTTGCACAACCCTCAGCCTCCATCTGCAAGTTACAGCCTACAATTTCCAGCATGCAGTGCCTGGGAGGGCTGCACTTACCAGGGGCCAGGAATGGTGGGCACATGTGTCCTCACCACTGCCACCACAATTGCCTGTTTCTTGGTGCAATCACCCTCTCCTCAGTGTGATTACCCACTTCTTGGCAGAATTGTTGCCTCCTCTGCATGATCAGCCACTGCTGCCACAATCCAGAATATTCCAGTGACCCTGTAAGGCCCCCCCCCAAATGTTTCACAGGTGCCCCACAGCACCTTGCTTTCCCTAAGAGCCTCCCACTTCCTTTAGCAGAGTGGGTGGCTTGCAGGGGAAGAAAGTGGCTGCAGGGTGCCTGCAAAATGTGTGGGGACGCCTCCAGGGGTCCCCTGGAGTATCCTGGATTGCAGGGCAGTAGCTTGCCATATTATGCAAAGGAATAAGAAAAAGGGCAAGGAAATGTTGAAATAATGTAAGTTGATAGAGACTGGGAAGAGAGTGATTAACAATAGGTGTGGGTGGGTGGAGCAGGGGAGAGAGACTGGGACTGGGACAGAGACATATTCTATATTCTAGTGCAAAGAGAGTGTGGCCCACCATGCCAAACACAGCCTACCAGGGGTTCAACAAAACCAAAACTCTGAAGCTCTCTTCAGGCATTCAAAAGTCTGATCATGGAAGGGAAACAGGGATGTACCCCTACCCAATCATGTTGTAAACTGGAAGACTTGAAGAGAGGCTCTTATCCACCATTTACAATCAAAAACATTTTTAAATAAGAGGTAAAACTGCTTCAGGAAGTGGGAGGAGGTGTGTTAGTGATTACATGGGTGCTAGCCAATTGGCACCATCCATAGCTGTTTGTTTTTTTTCCTTTTCAAACAGCAGCATGTTATGAACTTCCAGGACCAGTTTTTCAGGGTTTGTGCCAGGAAAGAAAACAGTGGGTCTGAAGTGAATGAGAGGAGGGCAGTTTCAAACTGCTTATACAATGCTAAAAATGTTACGCTCGTCTTCACTCAGAAAGATTCTTAAAGATTATATAAATATAATTAGGACCCATGTCTGAGTGTGCAAATCACCATTTGATTGGAAGTCAGCATATCCTGACTGCAGGCACACACTGTACATATTAAAGACAGACAACTGGAAAAGAAATGGATGGGAATAATAATAATAATTGATTCAGGCCAATAAAATCTTTAGTAAGTGGAATTCTGAGGGCAGCTCTGAGGAACAGGAGAGGCTGGTTATCTATAACATTGTGCACTACATAAGTGGAGCAAGATTTTGTCATGATGGATTGGAATTATAAGATCGGGGGTAGGGAGGCTGCTTTATGCAATGAATAGAAAGTGGTATACATGGCCTTTGGGCTGCAAATTACTGGGGAAAATATCCAGCATGTATATAACAGAGTGTAAGAGACAGAATCATTTTCAATTCTGGAATATATCAGATCTACACCTTGTGTCAAATCATTCCAAATGTGGAATAAAAAGCAGCATGTAACACTATGAAAGAGGTATATGATAGGGATGTGCAAGCCCAAAAATATCATATTGTAATTGGAATTTCGGACCAAAAAAATTATCGTCTCCGATAATATCGTAGGTGACCCACATCGTATTGTATCATTTTCAGATAATTATCGGAAATCCTAGAGAGTTGATTTTTGAGTCAGAGAAAGGCCTAAAACTTCTTAATTTTCCAAGTTACAGATTTGAAATTTGGTCACAGTGCAGACTGTGTTGCTAGTCTTGTGTGCCAAATTTTAGAATGATCGGTGCAAGCGTTACTCGGAAGTAGGCTTTCAAATACACTGTTTCAGGTGGCTGAAATGTGGTCCTTTTTCAAGAGACGTCGTCGTCCAGTACACATGGGCATCTCACAGATGGCCTTGAGGGGACTCATCTCTGTGCCCAATTTCAGACACACAGCTGCAGGCGTTACTAAGCTCTCAACAACATGCACTGTTTACGCCGGTAATGCACTCCATGCTACTGCTGCTGCTGAGACTTATAGGTATATTCATTAAACAAAAAACCTACGGTTTACAAAAACAATGCTAAGGGTCTACAGATTCCAACCAAGCACCAAAAAGCAGGGAAATTGGGAGTTAAGGCTCACAAGCCTTAACGCCACATCCTCCCTAAGGAGGCAGAAAGTGCAAGTGAAATTCTCATTCTCCCAAAGCAGATAAACCATGAGGACAGGGTGGAGAATATGATATGCAGAGGTGACTGTGGGGTTGTGGAAAACTGATCACGAACGACTTAGGGCCACCTACTTCTCTTTATTTGTTTAGAGCAGCCCTTCCCCAACCTGGTGCCCTCCAAAGGTGTTGGACTACAACTCCCATCATTGCAAGTCAGTATGTCCCATGGTCAGGAATGCTGGGACTTGTCATCTCAAAAATCTAGATATGCAATTTGATCTGCAGAGGTGACTGTGGGGTTGTGAGAAATGATGATGAACAACTTAGGACCAGCTACTTCTCATTTCTTAGAGCATCTCCTTATGTTGAGAGTTGCAACCCAACACATCTGACAGGCACCAGGTTGGGGAATGTTGTTCAAGAACAAGGGAAGGCAGAAAGTAGATCTCCAGAAGTTTTGGAATTCAACTTGTAAAAGCCCCTATCAGCATGGGCAGTTATCAGGAATGCCACGAGTTGATGTCCAAATCATCAGGATAGATCTATTTTGTGCCCACATCTGTACTAAAGTATGGTGTTTTCCAGCATTAAGATATGTGATCAATCAAGGAACTACAAAAGAGCTGCATCACTTTAAATAAACTGTCAAAACCAAATGAAACAACAATGAATGAATCTTGAATACCTAATCCAGATAGCCCTTCAGACATCAACATTAGTTTTCAACACATGGCATAGGATGTCTGTTTCTTGAATATCAGATAAAGGATTTCTCTTACTTGTTCAGCAGTGTGAGATCAAAGACAGAGCTACCACCTAATACTTTCATGCGTAAGTATTATTTTAAAATTAAGTATGAATTGATTTTTGTCTTCCCCATAACACATAACATGGGAGTTACAGTGCAACGCATCTGGAGACCACCAGGCTGGAGAAGGTTGACTCCTATACATGTCTTCTCAGAAGCCAGTGCCACTGAATTCACTAGAGCTTTCTCCCAAGAGGTATAGGATTGCAAACTAATCTCATCTGAAAGGTGTTCAAGACAGCCAAACTAAACCTCTTCTGCTCCACTGTTGCTTTGATGAGATGATGTATTGTGCAGGGATTGTGGGGAGTGAACAGTATATTTTTTATAAATACATTTAAAGAAAAAAAAGGCAGGATATTGACCAAAAGTTGGAAGTGCCTGGCACATGCTCTGGTTCTAGATCTGTAATGAATAGTGCCCCTTTTGTTATCAAGAGTGCTGCTATATGCGAGATGTGTGTGAGAGAAAAGTATTGGGCAGACCCTGTATTTGGTAAGGGTATGGAACAGCATTCCCCATCCTGCTGCCCTCCAGGTGTTTGAGATGACAAGTCCCAGCATTCCCGACCATGGGACATACTGACTTGCAATGATGGGAGTTGTAGTCCAACACCTTTGGAGGGCACCAGGTTGGGGAAGGGCTGCTCTAAACAAAAAAAGAGAAGTAGGTGACCCTAAGTTGTTCGTGATCAGTTTTCCACAACCCCACGGTCACCTCTGCATATCATATTCTCCACCCTGTCCTCATGGTTTATCTGCTTTGGGAGAATGAGAATTTCACTTGCACTTTCTGCCTCCTTAGGGAGGATGTGGCGTTAAGGCTTGTGAGCCTTAACTCCCAATTTCCCTGCTTTTTGGTGCTTGGTTGGAATCTGTAGAGCTTTAGCATTGTTTTTGTAAACCGTAGGTTTTTTGTTTAATAAATTTCATGGCTTTGTGTAACGGATGACTGGACATTATACAGTTTGACAACCAAGCCAGCATCAGCCAGAATGTTATACCATCTTGACATCCAATATAAAATCAAAGCTAGTGTTATGTGTTGAACTCACTTTTAACATTAATAAATCAACCAAAATGATTGCATCTCCCTCATTTTTAATGATAAAGAGATTAAACCTGGCATCATGGTAACTCTTAAGTAGGGATATAGCTATGCCAAGTATGAAGCAGATTCGTTCATGCCTTGATTTTTAGGAATTTCTTAAAGTTCAAACAGAAATCTCTTTGGGGTCCAGGACCTTGAGCAGTACAAGTTTAAAAAATGAAATTAAAGATAAAGATATGAAACTTGACACTATGGTAGCTCTGAAGTAGGGATTTAGCAATGCCAAGTTGGAAGCAAATCCGTTCATCCCTTGATTTTTAGAAATGTTTAAAACTTCAATTAATTTTTTTAAATTAACTAAAATGCTTACAATTCCATCATTTTTAAAGATAAAGGGATGAAACTTGACAGCATGGTAGCTCTTAAGTAGGGATTGAGCCATGCCAAGTTGGAAGCAGATCTGTGTATGCCTTGAGTTTTAGGAATTTTTAAAACTTCAAACCCAATACTCCTCTTTGGGGTCTAGGGCCTTGAGCAGTACATTAAAAAAAAATGAAAGAAAGTAAAGATGAAGAGATGAAACTTGGCACCATGGTACCTCTGAAGTAAGGCTTTAGCTATGCAAAGTTGAAAGCAGATTGGTTCATGCCTTGAATTTTAGAAAAACATTTGAAGTCAAACTTAAAAAAAAATCCTAAAAATCAAGGCACGAACCAATCTGCTTCCAACTTGGCATGGCTCAATTCTAGGGTGACCACTAGGGTGTGGCCTAGTGGCTAAAGTGTTGGACTGGGAGCTGGGAGTTCTGGGTTCTACTCCCCACTTAGCCATGGAAACTAGGGATGTGCACTGACCCCCCGGATCGGATCGGATAGCGGATCGGAATCGGACCTGGGGGGTCGGATCGGATCGGATCGGATCGGAGGATGGTCGGATCGGATCGGACCGGATGTCCGATCCGGATCGGACGCCATTTTGAATGCTTTTTCCCATAGCCAAGTATTGTTTTACAAAAACGCCTATAACTTTTTCATTTTTAAAGATAGAAGGATGAAACTTGGGCACATTATACACTGGTTAGGGATAGTTATCTGTGAGAAATTTCAGAAAGATTGGTGCATGAGTTTTGTGGCAATTAATTGTTTAATAAATACCCAGAAATGCCTATAACTTTGTCATTTTTAAAGTTACAAACATGAAACTTTGCCACATTGTAGGTGGTACCTTGGGACCTATCTGTGAGAAATTTCAGAAACTTAGGTGCTTGCCTTGTGTGGCAATTAATTTTAGAAAAATGGGTAGTAGTGGGGTAAATACATTTACGCCTCCCATTTTTTTATTTTTGAAGATACAAACAGGAAACTTGGGCACATTACAGGTACCACTTGCCTTGATATGTGTGTGAAATTTCAGAAACATTGGAGCTTGCCTTGTGTGGCAATTAATTTTTGAAACAATGAGGAAAGAAACACCTATAACTTTGTCATTTTTAAAGTTACACACATGAAACTTTGCCACATTGTAGGTGGTACCTTGGGACCTATGTGTTTGAAATTTCAGAAACATAGGTGCTTGCCTTGTGTGGCAATTAATTTTTTAATAAATACCCAGGAATGCCTATAACTTTGTCATTTGTAAAGTTACACACATGAAACTTTGCCACATTGTAGGCGGTACCTTGGGACCTATGTGTGTAAAATTTCAGAAACGTAGGTGCTTGTATTGTGTGGCAATTAATTTTTGAAACAATGAGGGATTCATTGGACAGCACTTGCCCATAGGGATTCATTGGACAGTACTTGCCCATAGGGATTCATTGGACAGTACTTTCCTATAGGAAATCATTGGAAAGCACTTGCCCATAGAAAATAATTGGAAAGCACTTGCCCATTGAGAAATACAGTTATGCCTCCCACTTTTTTATTTTTGAAGATACAAACAGGAAACTTGGGCACATTGTAGACTGGTTAGGGATAGTTATCTGTGAGAAATTTCAGAAAGATTGGTGCATGCGTTTTGTGGCAATTAATTTTTTAATAAATACCCAGGAATGCCTATAACTTTGTCATTTTTAAAGTTACATACATGAAACTTTGCCACATTGTAGGTGGTACCTTGGGATCTATGTGTGTAAAATTTCAAAAACGTAGGTGCTTGCCTTGTATGGCAATTAATTTTAGAAAAATGTGTAGTAGTGGGGTAAATACATTTACGCCTCCCATTTTTTTATTTTTAAAGATACAAACAGGAAACATGGGCACATTACAGGGAACACTTCACTTGATATGTGTGTAAAATTTCAGAATGATAGGTCCAGGCATGTGGTGGCAAGGTGTCTGCACACACCACTTTGAAGACTGTAGAAAATTTCTCCTGTAACGATCCCAGCGAGAGAGAGTGATCCTAGGCTCAGCCGTTCTGCTTGAGTGAAAGTATCAAAGCAGACACGAGCCAAGTGCTACTTTGTTTCTCCTTTTGTAATGGATACTAGCTCAGTTGCAGCCAAGCGTGCAAGGATCAAAGAGATGAGAGAAAGTGTTTCCTTCTTCTTCCCGGGAGGCGGGAGGGTGCAATTGACAGCCCCAGCCTCTGTGTAAAAAAGGTTAATAACTTTTAATCTAAAAAATTCGTAGCCACCAAATGCCTGGACCTATCATTCTGAAATTTTACACACATATCAAGTGAAGTGTTCCCTGTAATGTGCCCATGTTTCCTGTTTGTATCTTTAAAAATAAAAAAATGGGAGGCGTAAATGTATTTACCCCACTACTACCCATTTTTCTAAAATTAATTGCCATACAAGGCAAGCACCTACGTTTTTGAAATTTTACACACATAGGTCCCAAGGTACCACCTACAATGTGGCAAAGTTTCATGCATGTAACTTTAAAAATGACAAAGTTATAGGCATTCCTGGGTATTTATTAAAAAATTAATTGCCACAAAACGCATGCACCAATCTTTCTGAAATTTCTGACAGATAACTATCCCTAACCAGTCTACAATGTGCCCAAGTTTCCTGTTTGTATCTTCAAAAATAAAAAAGTGGGAGGCATAACTGTATTTCTCAATGGGCAAGTGCTTTCCAATGATTTTCTATGGGCAAGTGCTTTCCAATGATTTCCTATAGGAAAGTACTGTCCAATGAATCCCTATGGGCAAGTACTGTCCAATGAATCCCTATGGGCAAGTGCTGTCCAATGAATCCCTCATTGTTTCAAAAATTAATTGCCACACAATACAAGCACCTACGTTTCTGAAATTTTACACACATGGGTCCCAAGGTACCGCCTACAATGTGGCAAAGTTTCATGTGTGTAACTTTACAAATGACAAAGTTATAGGCATTCCTGGGTATTTATTAAAAAATTAATTGCCACACAAGGCAAGCACCTATGTTTCTGAAATTTCACACACATAGGTCCCAAGGTACCACCTACAATGTGGCAAAGTTTCATGTGTGTAACTTTAAAAATGACAAAGTTATAGGTGTTTCTTTCCTCATTGTTTCAAAAATTAATTGCCACACAAGGCAAGCTCCAATGTTTCTGAAATTTCACACACATATCAAGGCAAGTGGTACCTGTAATGTGCCCAAGTTTCCTGTTTGTATCTTCAAAAATAAAAAAATGGGAGGCGTAAATGTATTTACCCCACTACTACCCATTTTTCTAAAATTAATTGCCACACAAGGCAAGCACCTAAGTTTCTGAAATTTCTCACAGATAGGTCCCAAGGTACCACCTACAATGTGGCAAAGTTTCATGTTTGTAACTTTAAAAATGACAAAGTTATAGGCATTTCTGGGTATTTATTAAACAATTAATTGCCACAAAACGCATGCACCAATCTTTCTGAAATTTCTCACAGATAACTATCCCTAACAAGTGTATAATGTGCCCAAGTTTCATCCTTCTATCTTTAAAAATGAAAAAGTTATAGGCGTTTTTGTAAAACAATACTTGGCTATGGGAAAAAGCATTCAAAATGGCGTCCGATCCGGATCGGACCTCGTCGGATCGGATCGGATCGGAGGTTGATCGGATCGGATCGGATCGGATTTTCCCGATTTTGGGGCGGATCGGATTCGGATCGTGGATCGGATCCGATCCGATGCACACCCCTAATGGAAACCCATTGGGTGACTTTGGGCCAGTTGCAGATTCTCAGCCCAACCCATCTCACAGGGTTGCTGTTGTGAGGATAAAATGGAGATGAGGAGGATTATGTATGCCGCCTTGGGTTTCTTGGCAGAAAAAAGGTGGGATATAAATGCAATAATAAATAATAATAAAAACTGTCAGGATTTCCCCAGATTTCTCCTGGTTTTTGTTCTATCCTCAGTGTCAGGGGGGATTTTATGCAATAGTCTATAATGACCTGGAATTACACACTTTCCCTTTTAAGGCCACCATTAGCGTGGCAGGGGGGAATGACATGCTTTCTGGAGGTGTGTCATTCTCTTCCACTGCTCCAATCAAGGCCTTAAAAGGGAAAAATGTGTCATTCCCAGGCATTATAGAAAAGGGCCTGATTGGAGCGGTGGGGTGGGGTGAGAATGACATGCTTTCCCCTCCTCTGCTCCAATTGGGGACTTTAAGAAAGCCATTTTCCTGCCCCCCCCACTAGGTGTCCTCTTTTTTGGTTTCCCAAATATGGTCACCCTACCAGTTCTTGCACAAGCTGCATTTCCATCCCTAGATATTTACTCAAAAGTAAGACCCATTGAATTTCCTTGGTTCTTGAAAAGCAACACACTTGCTTTTAGATTTGCCAGTCTCAGCATTCTATGTGTGCTATGAATGTCTGCTCTGTCTGTACCTATAGTTTCCTGCAAAGTCCAGCCAGGGGAAGCCAGTAAATTAAACCCAGGGGTGGAGGGTGGGATTCCCATAAGTTCATCTGACAGCAGGTGCTATAGAACATGGACCTTCCAGGAGTGTTGAGGCTGGATTTCTGGCAGACCCAGCCAGGCAACTTTATGGCCTGTTAGTCCCTCCATTTGGTAGCCCGCAGAGCACCTGCCTCATAAGGCAAATGGCCACATGAGAACTGTTATTATGGCCTGCTACTTTGTCTGTGGTCCAGATCTCTTCAGAAGGGGGAACAGTGTTTTGTGGTTGGGGTCAGTCTAAATTATTTCCAGAGGTCCCTTACTCAGTGCCTCTGATAGCAAAAAGATTGAGGATTTTCCCCAACTCTGTTACTCTTGAAGTTACTAGGCCTGTTGAAAATAGATTTTATAACATAAGCATGAAAACAGTGAATACCCCTTTTAACTTGTTAAACCAATGAAAACATGCCACACAAGAAGTCTTAAGATATGAATGGTTTATAAAGAAAAGTAAATGCAAAAGAACATCAGATGCAGAAGTGAAATCTGAAACATTACTATTAGTAGTAGTAGTAGTAGTAGTATCCTGCCTTGTGCCCAATGCTGGGCCTCAGGGCAGCCTTACAAAACTAAAACATATACAGCTAAAACCTATAAATAGGAATATACTAGGCTGACCATATGAAAAGGAGGACAGGACTCATGTAACTTTAACAGTTGTAGAGAAAAGGAGATTTCAGCCAGTGTCATTTATATGCAATTAGTTCCTGGTGAAATTCCCTCTTCATCACACCAGTTAAAGTTGCAGGGGCCCTGCCTTCTTTTGTATATGGTCACTCTAGTATAGTGCCTGCAACTTTAAGTGTTGTGATGAAGAGGGAATTTCACCAGGGACTAATTGCATACAAATGACACTGGCTGCAATTCCCTTTTCTCTACAACTGTTAAAGTTACATGAGCCATGTCCTCCTTTTCATATGGTCAGCCTAAATATACAAAAGTTAAAAATATAATTAAATACTTTTCAATATTAAAGCATTTTAAACATTTTAAATACATAACAATTTAAAAGTCAAAGGTATAGACAGAGGTCTAGATTATTTGCCAAAGGCCTGCTGGAACAAAAAAGGGTTTGTCTGCCTCCAAAAATACATCAAGGAGGGAGCCAGTGTAGACTGCAAGGATTAGAAAGAAAATGCATGTGTGTACACTATGCAAAATAAACGACAACTCAACTGTTTCTAAACCTTATTAGAAAAACAGGGTGACTAGGCCGAAACCAACGTTGTAGGCCCAGAAGCACTTTGAAAGGTTTCAACATTGTACTTAAAACTTAACACCGGCCTAAACTAATTAAATGAAGTGTTTGAAGCTTTCAACTTTATAGCAGTATGGGCCAAACTCTTAGAAAAGAGGGAAGGAGCACTGTGTGTGAGTGGGGTGGGGGAAATTAAAAGAAAGGTATAGCTACCTATTCCCAGGAGAGATCTGAAGATCAGGTTACCATGGATCCAGAGGAGCCACACCCTGCTTCACCAGGGAGCAAAAGAGCAAACTGGCCTTATGAAGATAGCCCAAATTACTCTCAGAGCCATGCATGTTCCAGAAGAGAAAAGAGAAACTCTTCTTCTTCTTCTTCTTCTTCTTCTTCTTCTTCTTCTTCTTCTTCTTCTTCTCTCAAACGGTCTGTGCTAGAGGCAGCGGCCATTTCACCCACCCACCCCACATTCTAAGGCAGGAGGGAGGGGGAGAGCGATGCGCACTATGAGGGAAGATGGCTGCCTCATTGACTTGAATGAGAGGTTAAAATAGTCCTTAAAAGTCAACCGAAGGGAATTTTAAAAAACCGAAAAGCTTTCCACCAACTACAGTCAAGGAGGAAGAAGACCCCAACACTGGATTAATTAATAAGGCTCTACAAATTATGCAAATTGTGAGCACAAAAGTCGCAACCCGGAAGTAAATTTTACAAAAGCAGGGGACAGGTTTGTATTCCTTTTCTACCTTAAACTGCTCTCCTTCCCTCAATCTTTCACCAATCTTCTTGAAATTTTCAGGTAATGTAAAACAAACATTTCTTTCTGGCACCTGTAAATTTCAGAAAGGTTGATGAAACATTTTCGATTTTATGGCTGTTAGAATGACCCCCCCCCAATTATCACTTTAACATGGCGGAATGTGTTTTTTACTGATGGCCCTTAACAATGGAGGCACAGCTGTGCCTCCATTAATAAAGCAGAGGTAGTTAGGAACACCTTACAAAGTTGCCGTGGCATATGATGCACCAGTTGTTTACATACAATCCATGTAGAATGGAAAGCATACTTTGTAAAGGAATAGAGTATTGGTCGCAGTTTGATTGCGAGACCAAAGCCAGATCTACACCAAGCAGTATATAGCACTATGAAAGCAATATGAAAGCAGTATATAAAAGGCAGGTGCCACACCAATATGATATGGAGGTATTAAAGCAGTATGAAAGTGGTATATGGTATGTGTCTTATGGCTCCAACAGTTGTCAATGCACTTCAATACCACTATAAAGCAGTAATGTGGCTCCTGCCTTTTATATACCGCTTTCATACTGCTTTCATAGTGCAATATCCTGCTTGGGGTAGGTCTGGCCCACGTTCTTATCTTTTTGTCACTGATAAAACTGAGTCAATCTATTTGGATGTGTGACTGTATGACAATTCTGGACATTCTTTAGCTCAATGACTTGCTTTTATGCTACTGAAAATATTCAAGTGTATGAATAAGTAGATGACGAAAATGCCCAGATTTTTGTTTTACTTATCTTTCAGTACTATCATGTTACCACTACAATTAGAAAATGTTAATTATCTGATTACGTACAAGTCAGCAGTGCAGAATTCACACTTGTTCTTGTAAGTTTGGCCATCAGAACCTCAGTGAGATTCATAGCCCTGGGTACACTTGGGTGTGTATGAAGAGTATTTTCTGCAGTAAAAGTCTTGAGTAATAATCTGCAAACAGAGAAATGGAACATTCCACCACTATCCTGTTAAATAAAACTAAAATTCCATAAAATAAGCAGTGTAAGGGTAGCTGTTTGTGGCTGTCTCTACATGAGCAATTTATTGCGGTTTCATGATTGGCCACTCACAGATGTTTGCAGGTCCATTATACGGCATCTTCAATCTCCAGGACATCTCCTGCACTTTCCCCCAGTAATCTTGTTCTAACCCACCCACCCCAGACATCCCAATCCTTCTGAAATATTGTGGGATTTCCTAATGTGTGCAGCCAAAGTTGTACTACAAAGCACTCACTAGAGGGTGCTGTCCCAGTCAAGTATATTTGCACTGAGAGGAGGGGAAGTTTTCAATTACAGACCATGTGGTTAGCATCAGCAATTCAGACAATGTGGTTGCCCCTCTCTGCCTGTGTAATGCAGCCCATTACAATCATACAAAAAAGCAGGAAGCACAAAGCCCCAGTAAGGCAGCATGATTACCCCTTAATGGAGAGACATGCTGTGTATAACCACACAGATCCAGACATTTTTACCATGGTAATGTCAGCCCCCTTTTTAGTAGATTCCTTGCAAGTGGCCAACACATTGCCACTTTTGTCACCTGGATTTAGCTCTTTTCTCTGAGGATGCACAAATTATGAATGATATGTTTCCACAGATGGGCTTATCCTATGACTAGTGTCAGAACCCACAAAGACAGTCACTTTGAGGTAAAATTAGTCTCAGGTGTTTTTTCTTTCTGTTTCATTTAGCTCAAAGTTTTTTTTCTTTTTTTGCATCAATTTACTTAGTTCATCATGTGAATGCTAAACAAAATCAAATATAAAGCATAACAGCACCACCCACTGGTTGGAGAGGTTCCCAGGAAATAGGGTTATATTTACGCATGTGGGATTAATGTAATACATACAGCAATGTTTAGGAAAGCAGGAGACATTACAAGTCAGATTGTACATCCAACATCAACCAGTATTAGGGCTTTTAAATATATATGAATGTGTTCATGAAGACCTGAATAATAAAGAGCTACTCACCATATTTTGGACTGTGGCAGATTTGGAGATTGCAATGCATTGGGGGGGGGGATAACAGAAAATCACAATTACACAGTGGTGGAACAGAACCTGGACTATAATTTTTATGGAAAAGCTTAAAAAAAGAATTAAGACAGAATGGAATCAGCAAAACAATCACACGAGGTACTGGTTCCGCTCTATTCAGCACTGGTTAGGCTTCATCTCAAGTATTGCGTCCAATTCTGGGCACCACACTTCAAGAAGGATGCAGACAAGCTGGAGGGGGTTCAGAAAGGAGGGCAACAAGGATGATCAGGGGTCTGGAAACAAAGCCCTATGAGGAGAGACTGAAAGAACTGGGCATGTTTAGCCTCGAGAAGAGAAGACTGAGCGGAGACCTGATAACACTCTTTAAGTACTTGAAATGTAGGAGTGTGCACACCCAGAATTATCGTATCGTATCATTATCGGAAATCACTTTAAAAAAAATTTTTGGATCGGATTATATTGGAGGTAAATCGTATCGTATTTCCGATAATTATTGGAAATCTGATATTTAATTTGCAGCCCCATTGTGCCCTATAGAGCTGAATTTGTTTTTAGAAAAATGCCTATAACTTCTGTTTTTTAAAGTTAGAGGCTTGAAACTTGGTCACAGTGCTTATGGGGTATGCCTAAGTATGTGTATGAAATTTGAGATCAATCCCTCCACCCCTCGATTTTATATGAATTTATTAAAGATCATTTAAGTTCTGACAGGTCAGAATGACAGCTTGCTACGTGCGTTCATTCAGACCTGTCAAAAAGTTGCAGGATCTTTAAAAAAATCATATAAAATACAGAGGTGGAGGGTTTGATCTGAAATTTGGCACATATGTGTAGCAACATGTGCTAGAAATATGTATGAAATTTGAGATCGATCCCTCCAACCCTCAATTTTATATGAATTTATTAAAGATCCTACAACTTTATTGACAGTTGATTGACCGGGTCTCTGTGCTGTCATCTTGTTGTCTGCTTTTTTTCCCATAGGCTTGCAGTGGGGAAAACGCGTGCATAACTTTTTTTATTTGAAATGATAATGACATGAAACTTGGGGAGAAACTAGCAAGATCCAATCTGCAATGTTGAAAAAGTTCCATGTCTCTATCTTTTCAAATTAAAAAGTTATAGGGGGTCCCCCAAATGCCCCCCCCCCCCACTGTAACTTCTTCATTTTTAAAGATAAAAACTTGAAACTTGTGGGACATTGAAGATGGGATCTGGCTGGTCATTTGTGAAAAAATATCAGAGCAATTGCTCAAACCCTCAATTTTCTATGGATTTTTTAAAGATCATGCTTGTTCTGAAAGCTGATTTTAGCACAAAGTTATTTCTATCTGATATAGAGGCAGAACATTCATTGCAATGGACCCATCACAACAACCTCTTTTGGAAGCATGAAATATCGACTATATAGGCAGTTATACTGATTAACACAAGTCATTTTGCTCTGTATCAGGGGCTTCTCAACTCAACTCTAACTGGGGAAGTTCAGGTGGCAGCAATAGTCAGGAGTATACCAGGCAGAACCCAATCTGGAGAGGAAGGTTCTTGCCTCAGTTATTCATGCTCTGGTGAAATCCAGGCCCACTACTGTAATGTGGGGCTGCCTTTGAAGACAGTTCAGAAACTTCAGTTGGTGCAAAATCTAGTTGCCCAGATATTGGTGACTCATGTGACACTAATATTGTGCAAGCTGCACTGGTGCCACTGCATTTTGAGTCCAATTTACGGTGCTGGTTCTAACCTTTAAAGCCTTATATGGTTTGTGCCCATGCTACTTGGAGTACTGTCTTCTCCTGTACCAACCTGAATGCACTATGAGGTCATCAATAGAAGGTCCTTCTCACCTGCCTGCTGCCAATGGCAATTAGGTTGAAGAGCTCAAGTTGAGGGCCTCCTCAGTGGTGCCCCACACCTCTGGAATAAATTTCCATTGGGAGTTCATCAGGCCTCTTTGCAGCTCTTTAGGAAAGCGCTGAAGACCCACCTGCTCTTACTGGCCCTCCCTTAAATTTGGGCCATTGGTTTTCAGTGGTAAGTTTTGTTTCTACTGATTCGAATTGGCAACCTCAATTTTTATTGAAAAATGTTTTTTATGGATTTTTTTAATGTATCCACTGTGTGCAGTTTTTATCTTTTGAATTCCACCCTTAAAAGCAGCCTATTGATATTTTTAAATTGATAGAATCTTCAGAATTGCATTTTTAGGGACAAATTTTCTTTAGCACATAACTCTTATATGCCAATGCATTTTAAAAGGCTGAACTCTCATGTTGATAGGTGGGTAGGTAATTATACTTTTCCAGTTGCCTAGCTTCTCACTTAGGGCCAATCTACATACGAGGTTTTTGACGTTTTATAAGGGTTATGAAAACTCTTTGGGCCACATGACGCACTCCCTATAACGTTGTATATCTGAGTTTTTTTAAAACTCCCTTCAGTTATATACAACGGTTTCACTTTTAATAAATTGTTTTAAGTAAAATAATGTGTCCTTCCTTACCGTTTGTGATTCCTGGGGGCAGTGCTTCCTTGACCAGCGCCCAAATGCTTAGCAGTTGATTGGTGGGGAAGAAAGAGGAAGTGGGTGAGTGAACTACAACACTCACAATGCCTAGCCCTATACTCGCTAGGGTATGACAGAGGAACAAAGGAGGAAGTAGTGACTGAACTACAACCCCCACCATGCCTTGCCCTAAACTCACTGAAAAAACGAAAGAGAAAGAGACAGGGCAGAACAGCGTGTGACCTATATATGAAGCTTCCCACAGCTTCATATTTCGCCGAAGCTGTGGGAAGCCCACTATAACAATATCTATGGATTGGGGAGTATGGGCCACCCAAGAAACCAGGCCAACATAGGCAACCTCCCAGAATGGCCTCCGGTTACTGCTTCGGAAATAAAATGCCTTATATCAAAACTTAGAACAGGCAAGGCACCGGGGAATGATAACATCCCTCCCGAAGTATTTAAATCAAACTTAGAATGGTGGGCCCCAGTGTTGGCGGCTCTATTTACGAGTATCGATCAATCAGCTCTTATGCCTGAAGATTGGGGCCTTGCTACTATCATCCCATATATAAAAAAGGTGACAGATCAAATCCTGCAAATTATAGACCTATTAGCCTGTTGAATGTTGTTAGCAAAATGTATGCTTCTCATTTACTGGAAAAATTGCGGGATTGGCTAGAGCAGGAAAATCTCATAGAAGATGAGCAGGCCGGATTTGGGGCCGAGCGTTCCACAGTGGAGCATGGACTTATTATGCAACATCTAGTCGAAAAATACACATCCACCCCAGGGGGTGCCCTCTATGCAGCCTTCGTTGATCTAAGGTCAGCTTTTGACTTGGTCCCTAGAGACAAATTATGGGAAAAATTTGAAGATACCAATATAGATCGTTGATTATTGAGACTCAAACGCACCCTGTATGAGAATACCAGTCTTCGGGTGAGATGTTCCTCTGCTGGACATTTGACCAGGCTGATTCCTACTGCTATGGGTGTGAAACAGGGCTGTGTCTTAGCCCCTACACTGTTCAACTTCTATATAAACTCTATGGTTAGGTGCCTAGCGGAGGTACGAGCACAACCCCCCAGCTTGTCAAACAGATTACTGACAGTTCTGCTTTATGCTGATGACGCAGTGATCTTGTCATTAACAAGAGCTGGATTGAGGAGACTTCTGAGGACTCTGGATACTTATTGTAAAACTGAAGGACTACAGATTAACTATGACAAAACCAAGGTCCTGGTGTTTTCTAGAAGTAAGTTAAAATGCAAATGGCAAATAAGTGATCACCTGATTGAACAAGTGTCTACTTATAGGTACTTGGGAATTACATTCCATGCAACTGGAACCTGGAGGCCTCACTTAAAAAATGCCATTGCAAATGTGCAAAGGAGCATTAAGGCACTCCTTTCCTTTTATTACAATAAAGGAGGACAGCACATTCCTTCCGCACTTCAAGTCTTTAATGCAAAGGTTTTAGCACAGATATTATATGGAATAGAAGTGTGTACTTTTGATAACATAGTACCAATGGAAGTGGTGCAGACGAAATTCTTAAGAGCAATTTTGGGTCTTCCAAATTGTATACCAAATACATTAGTAAGAATAGAGGCTGGCCAACCCACAATAGAAGCTCATATGTGGCGACGTAAAATGCAGTTTTGGCTAAAAATGCTTTTTGTGCCTGTAGGTCTGGCTCCATTGACTCTGACAGACACATTCCACTCAAAGTGGAAAAAAACACTGTCTATGAAGCTCCAAAACCTTGGTTTCTCCTTGACAGCTATTCAGATCCTAGGGTACGAGAAAGCAAAAGCAGCTATCGCCCAACGTATCTATGATGTGGATCTACAAACCCACCTAAGCCAAGCAATCCTATATCATGGGTGTAGGGACTATAGATCTCCACTGGGACTTGCGAAACATCTAATAAATTTGACTGTGCCTGGACTTAGAAGAGCTTTTACACTGGCAAAGTTCAATGTTTTGCCATCGGCGTTGCTGGAGGGTAGATATAAAAAAAATCCTCACACTGGGAGGACCTGCCCTTGTGGGACAGGGGACATTGAGACAGCTGATCATGTTCTTTTACATTGTTGTTTCTATAAGGAACTCAGAACTATATGGATTGCCCCACTCATTAATAAAGTCCCAGGCAGACCGGATAAATTTTACCCGGACTATCTTCTGGCTGATCTGGATGACCAAGTTACATCTAAAGTCGCCAAATTCTGTGCAGCAGCCATACGTCGGCGTAGGGAAATATTAACACTATTGAACCCTATCTGATTGCCTCAAATTGAAGCCTGTATATTTTTATATGTATGATTTGTTCTCTTTGCTATGCTGGTTTTTTAACCGTAATAAAGTATTGTATTAACTGTTCTCCTGTAACGTGAGTCCTCAGTAATGTTCCAAAGGACTGTATAGATCGGCCCTTAGTGAGTTGTTTGAAATGAATATTGAGAGATTACTTTTATTGCTCTCACCTTGGACTTTAGCAGATTGCTTAGGGAGGGGGAAGAAAAGAACAAGATGCCTTCTACACTATGGTAGGGATGGGGCACCTTCAGCTTGAAGGCCTCATCCAGCCTGCAGAGGTTCCCCATCCAACCCTTGGAGTCTCCTTGGATTCCTCCATGGAGCAGGGCTTGATCTCTAAGCCCTCCTGCTCTAGCCCCACTGTTACCTCTGAGCTGTGACTGGAGGGTGAGTGGGAGCAATGTGCAGGGTAATTCCTGCTGTTACCTAGGCTGACCATATGAAAAGGAGGACAGGGCTCCTGTATCTTTAACAGTTTCATAGAAAAGGGAATTTCAGCAGGTGTCATTTGTATATATGCAGGACCTGGGGAAATTCCCTCTTCATCACAAAGTTAAAGCTGCAGAAGCCCTGCCCTCTTTTGTACATGGTCAAGAGACAGGGCTCCTGCAGCTTTAACTGTTGTGATGAAGAGGGAATTTCACCAGGTTATGTATGCATACAAACAACACCTGCTGAAATTCCCTGTCCTTTGCAACTGTTAAAGATACACGAGCCCTGTCCTCCTTTTCATATGGTCACCCTACTGTTACCTATGACCACAGATTGGAGATAACAGTGGGGATGTGGGTGTCAGGGGACTTCTCTGTGAGCATGGCGCTGGTGACTCAACCCATGAAGCCAGGGAGGGGTGACTCTCAGCACGGAGAAAGGTAAAATGGGTGGTGGATGGAGGGATAACATTGGGGAGCCGGGCCATGTACACTGAAATCATCTGACCTGCAGATGACCTAGTGGAGGGGAGCTCGGCCCGTCATGTAAACTATGTTCCCCATCAGTGATCTATTGCCATCTCTCAGGAAAACCAACACATAGATGATCTTCAGTACAGTAGGGATCTGCTAGGCTAAACTTGCCCATTCATCTTGGGCATCATAACATCTGAAATGCAACCAGATTCATGAAAGAATAGAGCCACTGAATTAAATGCATATTATGAGGTTATTTATTGTAGAGCAAGTAATCATAGGGGTAAGTACAGAATGGTCTAAATATCATTAAGATATTATTGTGAATACAGACAATTATCTGTAAAGTGAAGCAGAGCAGTAGCAAAATCTCTAATTGGAGAGCAAAATCTGAACTTGAGAACATTGGTCAGAGAAAGTGAAAATCTGAGATATTTGAGCAAAATATGATTCAAATTGATATGTTGGGTGGTATGAAAGTACACAAATTTGGAAATTAAGATTTTGAACATATATTTTGACAAATATCTGAAGAGGTCTGTCTGTCTGTGCACACAAAGTACTTCTGTCAGTGTATATGTACAGGGGATTGCCGATTGCCCTTCTATAAGCAAAACCCTTGTATCCAGTGGGATCATGCCTTTGTCATGTGCAGTTTCTTCCGAATTGTACAAAATGCCCCAGAAATGTGAGTTATTCAGAGAGGTGGCACTAGAAACTAGTAATGTACGAATGAGCAAAATGCACATTTGTCAAGGTTCTCCGATTTCCATCATTCCAGCTCATGTCTGTATTGGATTGCAAGATATATTTTTTCCCTTCATGAATGTTCATGTGTATATTATCATGCACATTTCCCCCAAAGCACACATCAATTGTGTGGATTTTTGAAAACTACACATTTTCTCCTATTGACTACAGCATGTTTGAGCACATTTTTCAAATATGCACATTTTTTTCATGGGCCTTTTTCAAATGACTGCCTTTGGGGGTGCGGTTGGGTAAACCGCTTTGCAAGTTCAGAAATGTATTGATGTCGAGCCATAGACTGTGTTCAGTTCTGCATTCAGTTCTGCGAGGAATTGGAGAAATTCTGGTAAAAATGAACTGGAATAAATTTCTCACCATACCTACAAGAAACACTTCTATGAAAACATTTAGATGGTTCATCTCAAGTTTCTGGCTTTCCAAAAAAGTAGTTTGCATGTCACAAAAGAAATCAAGACAGAAATGAATCCTCTCACTCTATATTAGCAAGCAAGCTAGAGGCTCCTTTTCTCTAAGACGGTAAACCTATCTGGGCTGTATCAGTTCCAAATTAAGTTGGAAATTCATCCATGTATAAATTCTTCTAGAAACATAGAAAACGAGGTGCCAGGGACAAGGGGCCTGACATGTTAGGTTTTTATATGCAAGGATTCATTCATTCATTGTATGGAAGAGAATTCTGTCATGTGAGCTCCCACTTGCAGTGTGAAGCAATGCAGTCCAGACACAGGTTGGTCACCTCAGTGGGGACTCGGCCTAAGCCGAAGGAGGGCTGTTGTTATTTGCATAGGTTCATCTGTGAAGATCTGATTGGTGGATGCAGCAGCACAGGTGTTACATTTGTAGGGAGTGCCTTGGTCCCATCAATTACTATGGAGGATTATATGATTCTCATTCAGCACTTGGCATACTCTCAGATGCTGGACAGCAAGAGTCTTCTTACTCATTCTATGAAGAAAAGAAAGAAGGGAAGACTCAGAGTTAGGATCCTTCTTCATTTCTCTAACCAAGGAGACAGCTCATAGGATTCTGTGCCAAAGCAAGATGGGATTTAAATATTGGAGGAAAAGGGGGATTTTTAAAAACCAGAATGATTCCAGGGTAGCCCCAAACATCTTGCTGTCTGAGACAAAGGGCAATTTTCACTGCAGTAGCCGACCAGACTAACAGGACTGATAGGACAACATAAACCGCTTTGTAGAGGACCCCCAGCACTGTATGTCTACGGAAAGTTGCATTATTTCTAGATAATTTGCATGAGGTTGCATTATCAATCTCAGTGGAGTGTCCTGGGGGTGGACTTAGATCTCCTGGACCCCCCTTAAGGTCCAGGATTCTGATTCCTCACCCTTACCAGCCTTGAGCTAATGTAGATTTTTTTTTCTCTCCCATTAGTTTATATAAGTGCTTAAAATAAAAAAGCCCAAAAAGCTCAGCCAGAAAATGGAATGAAAAACACCACCTACCATCAACTCTTGCCTTGGCTTGCAAAAGCCTCCGGGGCTTTGGAAGGGATGGATTGCCAGCTACAAAGCTCTGCTTCCTTACAATTGCTTTGCAACAACTTTTTATAAAACATTTTTTAAAAAAACTTGTTGGTTGCTCTCAAATTTGTTATTGCTTAGCACTGAAATGCTGAAACTATACAATCCATGAAAGATTATGGAAACACAGAAAGTGACTGGTAATAGCCAAAGGTTTTTGTTTAAATCAGTATCGTTAATTACACTGACACCAGCTTTGAATGTACAGTGGTGTTTTTTTTATCACTGGTTAGAAACTCAGTGTAAGTTGTTGTTATTATTATTATTATTATTATTATTATTATTATTATTATTATTAAAAGTTTCTATTGATTAGAGATTGTTTCCAGGCCAGCATAGAAGCTGGACATGGCATATAATGGTCTAATATTAGGGTCTTCCTTTTTGTGCTTATACACACTTCACATTTTGTACTAGGCATACAGCGGCAGAAGGCTTTACACACGTTGGAGTCAGGAACATACAAACAATAACATAGAGAGGGCAGTATCCAATAACATAGAGAGGTGGCGCTGTGCCCCACCATTTCCATTCTGCAAGCGACCCATCACTTGTGCATTGGAGATGCAGTGCTTCTGGGAGATAATGGAAACAAACAGAAAAGCTTATTTTTGGAATGGGACAGGTCAGTGGAGCTTGTATAACAGTCCTGATCCAGAAACTAGATTTCAGGGCTTCCTGTTAAATCTCCATTGCTTGCACAATGGAAGTGGCAGAGCTCCATTAGATGTAGCTCAGAGTAATGGTTTGTAAATAGAAAGAAATGGGGGCCAAGAAGAAGTCGGGGTGTGCATCTATTAAGAGCACCAATATTAAAAGCATCATACCCAAAAATGGAAAGGTCACAACATCTGGGAGTGTTTCACTTAGAATATAAGTGAGCAATTTCAAGGTGTACAAAATTATGTCTGGTGTGGAGAAAGTGGATAGGGAGACATTTTTCTTTCACAGTACTAGGACCCGGGGTCATCCCATGAAGCTGATTGGTGGGAGATTCAGGACAGCTAAAAGGAAGTACTTCTTCATACAGCACATAGTTAAACTATGGTATTCGCTTCCACAAAATTTATTGGTAGTCACCAATTTGAACAACTTTAAACAGGGATTTGATGAATTCCTGGATATCAATGGCTCCTATGGGATATATGCTACCTCCAGTATCAGAGGCAGTATGCCTATGTATGCCAGTTGCTGGGGAACATGGGTGGGAGAGTGTTGTTGCACTCATGTCCTGCTTGTGGGTTTCCTGTGGGCAGCTGCTTGGCCAGTGTGTGAACAGAATGCTAGATGAACTTTAGTCTGATCCAGCTCAAAATGGTTCTTTGAATCTGTTTGCATTTCCTTTGTGAAATGTTGTGTTCCGTTAGATTTCTTCAGTTTTCTGAATTTAGCTTTCTTTTCTCCAAAAAATTCCTTGGCACGGCTCACTAACCATGCTGGTGACCTCTTGGACTTGGTGCTACCTGTCCTGACTTGCATTATACTTTTTAGACGACCTCCTAATATGCTGATTTGCTGGTTTTGTCTAACCTGCAAGCATTTTCGGTCCTCTTCCATCTGAGCCGGCCTGGCGAGAACTCGGCCATTAGCGTGCTGGGAAACTGTGCACTTTCTGGAGGCTTCAGGCACCCTCCCTCTCCCCTGCACTCATCTAGGCCTGAAAGGGCCTCTAAACACTTGTGTAAAGAGAACCTTTCAGGCCCTGATGGGTGTGTGTGGGGGAGAGTCATTGGAAAGTTTCCTGCCCCCCTTGAACCCATTGGTGTCTGTAAGGGCCTCTTAACGCTTGTGCAGAGGGGGGAGGTGTGAGAAAATGCACTTTCCAAGCCTCCAGAAAGTACGGAGATTCCCCCAGCCACACTAATGGCATGGCTGGGGGAGTCTGCACACTTTCCGGAGGCCCAGAAAGTGCGCATTCCTGCCCCCTCTCTGCACCCACACTTGTTTTAAGAGGCCCTTTCAGGCCCCTATGAGCATGGAGGGAAGGAGGAGAACAGTTTTTCTCTTCCACTGTAATGGCAGCCCAAGGCTCCTGTGGATTTTTGACCCATCCCTACATTGAACCCTCTAGCATACCTGCATATTCATTCCTGTGCATAAAAAGTAAACTAACAATGGGCCATAGATCACTCAAGATAGTAGAACTATTCTATTAGAATTAATAATATGCAAATTCCATCAATGTGGAACTTTCATCCTTTTGTACACAGTTTAGAAAGCATTGTTCTATGCAAATGTGTATTGATTTCCATTCATGATCCTCCTCATGTTTTCACTTACGTGACTGCAGAACCCATAATGCTTCCTGAGAATATGTTCACCAGTCTCCCTGCAAAAATGAGAGAGAAGAATAATAGGACTCAGCAAGTAAAGCCCTTTTAAAATGCTTTTGCATTTCATCCTGTTATTTTACTTTAACTGTTTTTAGCTGTTTCAGTTTGTTTTACAATTTTGTATGTTAAACGTTTTACGTGATGTTGTAGTTTCAGTTTCAGTTTTTGCAAACTGCTTAGAGAGGTTTGGCTATTGGGCACTATAAAAATGAAATGAATGTGGAAAATAAATAATTATGTGGGTTTACAGATCCAATAGAACAGCTCCCATTATTTTCTTCATTGTGTCCCTATTCTGTTCTCAAGACATTACCAGCTGTGCGATAATAATTAATCATCTCCTCCCAATATTTATTCTTATGACTTTGCCGTTCTGTCTCTTACTGCATCCTATCATTTGAATCCTTATCCTTCCAGTATACACACTGACCGATTATTTGGGAAGAAAATATTCCATGTGTCTACCATACTTACTCATTGTGTACACAAATGAAGCATTCATTTCTATAGAGTTTGCCATCTGTGCCACAGACTCGTTTAAATAGCTGTGGGCATTTTAGCTTTACTGTGCCATCTCCTTCAGGAACCATGTACTTATTACAATGAATCTGCAATAAAACAGGGATGGGGGAGAATGAGTGAGTTCATTATCACTGCAACTTCTTGGGTCATTCTTTCACCTGACTCCTCCAGCTTCTGGAGCCTCTAGTATAGGAATGGTCAACATCACAGCCTCATCCTGCAGCCTTCAGCCTAATTTCAAAAGCTCACTGCATGCAATTAATTGAGATCTCTGGCAAGACTGATCTATCCCTTTCCTGGCAGCCTGCTGGGCAGGAAGGAAGAGGGAGAGTGTCATGCTCCATCATGAAATCATAGAATCATAGAATAGTAGAGTTGGAAGGGGCCTATAAGGCCATCGAGTCCAACCCCTGCTCAATGCAGGAATACACCTTAAAGCATACCTAACAGCTGTCCAGCTGCCTCTTGAAGGCCTCTAGTGTGGGAGAGCCCACAACCTCTCTAGGGAATTGTTTCCATTGTCGTATCACTCTAACAGTCAGGAAGTTTTTCCTGATGTCCAGCCGGAATCTGGCTTCCTGTAACTTGAGCCCATTAGTCCGTGTCCTGCATCCTGGGATGATTGAGAAGAGATCCTGGCCTTTCTCTGTGTGACAACTTTCAAGTATTTGAAGAGTGCTATCATGTCTCCCCTCAATCTTCTCTTCTCCAGGCTAAACATGCCTAGTTCTTTCAATCTGTCATGGTCTCTAGGTGATGGCTCAGGGGAAGAGGCATGGCATGGGGGGAGGGTTGGCTGTATCACTGTTGGGGTCAGATCTACACCAAGCAGGATATAACATTATGAAAGCAGTTTATGGAATGTGACATGGGCCCCAACAGTACTCAGTGCACTACAATACCCCTATAAAGCAGTAGTGTAGATCCTGCCTGGGATTAGAGTCAAATCAGGACCTTGGACATTTTACTGCTACACTGTCAGAGAACACTTGTCAGAGTTTTAGAGTCAGGCTATGAGAGTTTTTCTGGAAGCTCCACCCCTCGGGTGCTTTATCTCGCTATTAAGGGGCTAGTGACCTTTACATGCAGGCCTTGGCTTCTCCTTGAGAGTGAAAGTTGGAGGACTTGGTTGGGACTGCTCCTCAGGGTCTCCCTGTTCAATAGAGGACTGTGTGGTCCACTCCTTAGAGTCAGGGAGCAGTGGCACCTCCTGGCTGTTGTGTTCATGGAACATGGGGTCCATGTTCAGTGGGCCCCAGTTCAGAAGGACTAAGGATTGGTTCCTCCCCAGAATCACTGTATTTGGAGGGTTCAGTCTCTGATGGCTCCTGGTCTTCAGCCACAACAGAGAGAGAGAGAGAGAAGGGGTGGAACAGAGAGAAAAGGAGTGTCCCTATCCACTGTGGGGCTTGGGCCCTGCTCTCTTCCTCTGTGTGTCCCAACAGATTGCCCTTAAGAGCATATGTCCCTCAACAGATAGAAGGATGCTCACCCCTGCTTAAGGATTAAGAAGGGTTGTATTGTATTCTTCCTAATTCCATTGGTCTGTGAAGAACAGCAATATTGTCTACGAGCCTATATACACATGAAGGATAAAACACTTTGAAAACATTTTGAAAACTGTATATGTAGGCTGACCATATGAAAAGGAGGACAGTGCTCATGTAACTTTAATAGTTGTAGAGAAAAGGGAATTTCAGCCAGTGTCATTTATATGCAATTAGTTCCTGGTGAAATTCCCTCTTCATCACAACAGTTAAAGTTGCAGGCACTATACTAGAGTGACCATATACAAAAGAAGGCAGGGCCCTTGCAACTTTAACTGTTGTGATGAAGAGGGAATTTCACCAGGAACTAATTGCATACAAATGACACTGGCTGAAATTCCCTTTTCTCTACAACTGTTAAAGTTACATGAGCCCTGTCCTCCTTTTCATATGGTCAGCCTATGTATATGGAGTGTGTCCTGGGCCCCAACAGTTCTCAAAACTGTTATAAACCGTTTTAAACCATTTTAAACCGTTTTAAAGCAGTAGTGTAGATCGGCTCTATTTCTCTGTTAGGAAGATGCATATGATTTTTCTGAGAAGGAACAGAGAAATTAGGCGTATCCATTACAGCTCTAGCCCTATCGTTTAGTGATTCTAGTTCTGGACCAGAACCACACTTTGAACATGGCATCTCTTTAGTTGTAATGACTAAATGCTCCCTCCCCAGTCATCCCCCAAACCCACTGCTGCTGGGACTTACCTTTGCCATGCATCCTCCTCCATTAGAGTAGCAATTTAAAGGTAAGTTGGGAGCTCTCTCTTTTTCATAGATCTATGGACTCAAATTACAGTGGCTGGAAAGGGCCCTTTTCCTAGTTTGTGACCATAGATCTATGAAAAAGAGGAAGACCCTATCTTACCTTTAAATCATGGCTCTAATTGAGGTAGGTGGCAGTGGTAGTGATGGCGGTGGCAGCAGCAGCTCCTGGTTCAGGGTGGGTAGGAAGGAAGGAAATGGGGACTCCAATGGACTCCAGGTCCGCTTGTGCCTGGCTGCACAACGGGTGCCCAGGAATCCGCCCACTTCAGGAGGTTGAACCTCACTTTGGCTTCGGTTCTGAAGTGAGGTGGCCCAGCCCCAAAGCACTCCAAGTCAAATTGGGGCTGTTTTAGAGGCTCCAAAACAGCCTTCAAGGCTAGTTAGGGGGCTGCTGTGCACAGCCCCACAAATTTGCATTAAAGGAAGGCATGTGCCCCTTCCACATTTTATTTTAAAATGAAAAGGCATTTCACCCTAACCCAACATGCCTTGTTCAGCGTTTAGGTACTCAGCAGGCAGCAGCACTGGAAAGCCCCAAGGGAAGAAGTCATGGTTAAGTTCAATGGGAACTTTCCAGGAAGCACTGGCAGCATGGAAGGCTGCAAAGCAGAGAACAGGATAAAATGTGTAAAATAAATACCACGCCCACCCACACCTCTCAGCCAGCTCCATACAGTATGGTAAGCACTGGAGCCTTGCATGAGGTGGTGGAGCTGGAGGAACTTTGAATTGCGCTGGTCCCCCCCTGCCCCAGCAAGGAGAACCCACTGCTACCTCCAGCAGATGCTCTAGAGAGTCCTGCCATCCTTTCTCCCACCATGAGAGAGTGGCTGACGGGGCTGTCTGGAGCAGCCTCTAGCCATCTGTTGCTACAGGGTTGAGATTTTGGCTATGTTGAGTGAAATCTCGGCCATGTCCCCCAAAACTTTATGAGATCGAGACAGCATTCTGCTCAGTCTCACAAGTTCTCGACTGTGTCTTATAAGGTATTGGGCAAGTCCCATGAGGCCTTGCTGAGATCCCACAAAAGCTCTGCAGACACTCATAATATCTTGCAAGAGCCCTGGCTCAACAGCAAAGGTAAGGGGGGAATGGATGCATGGTGAAGGCAGGAGGGAGGGAAGTAAGGGAAGGTGTGCTGTGATGGCTCAAATTGACCTTCAGGTGCAAGAGAGCTGGTGCTGGGCTTGGGCCAGTGTGAGTATGTGTGTGGTAATTCTCATTCAGACCCCACATGCCAGATGCCATTGCATGGTCTATGGCCTCACGGGGTGGGTTTTAGACTGACCATATGAAAAGGAGGACAGGGCTCATGTAACTTTAACAGTTGTAGAGAAAAGGGAATTTCAGCCGGTGTCACTTGTATGCAATTAGTTCCTGGTGAAATTCCCTCTTCATCACAACAGTTAAAGTTGCAGGGGCCCTGCCTTCTTTTGTATGTGGTCAATCTAGTATAGTGCCTGCAATTTTAACTGTTGTGATGAAGAGGGAATTTCACCAGGAACTAATTGCATATAATTGACACTGGCTGAAATTCCCTTTTCTCTACAATTGTTAAAGTTACACGAGCCCTGTCCTCCTTTTCATATGGTCAGCCTTGTGGGTTTCCCCAGCATCCTATGGCTCCTCAGATGGTATCTAGGGACCATAAGATTGCACTTTTAAACTAAACAAAAAAACAAGAAAGCACTCACCTCCACCGGTATTCCAACACTACTGTAAACCCCTAGGACAAAACCAAACACAGATGAAAGATACAGTGAGCTCAAAGCACTCATTGATAGAAATTGAGTTCAGATTTCTAATAAGTGAAGCTGCAATCCTATAATACTTGCATGAAAGTAAGTCCCACTGAGCAAAGTGGCTTACTTCTGAGGAGCCATACATAGGATTGCACTGTAACTGTGGTCGCCTCAGCTAAGGGCTTTCAAACGTTTCACAGTGAGTAGGCTGACCAGATAAAATCCAGGTCAGGGCTCATGTAACTTTAACAGTTGTAGAGAAAAGGGAATTTCAGCCAGGGTCATTTGTATGCAATTAGTTCCTGGTGAAATTCCCTCTTCATCACAACAGTTAAAGTTGCAGGGGCCCTGCCTTCTTTTGTATATGGTCACTCTAGTATAGTGCCTGCAACTTTAACTGTTGTGATGAAGAGGGAATATCACCAGGAACTAATTGCATACAAATGACACTGGCTGAAATTCCCTTTTCTCTACAACAGTTAAAGTTACATGAACCCTGACCTGGATTTTATCTGGTCACCCTAACAGTGAGGTTCCTCACAGATAGATAAATGTTTGAGTCTCCTCAAGTGTATCTTGTACTTTGTCTCTAAATATAGCACATACTTCTCTCTGATTTCAGTGGAATTTACTTCTATGAGCCTATCTGCACACGCAGGATAAAACACTTTGAAAACATTTTGAAAACTGTGTATGGAGTGTGTCCTGGGCCCCAACAGTTCTCAAAATTGTTATAAACTTTTTTAAAGCTGTAGTGTAGATAGGCTCTATGTTAGCTTACTTCAGAGTCACACCCTAAGATGTAACATATTCTATCCACTGCCAAGGCTCTATTGTTGTTCCTTAAAATGATCCCAGATAATCGGTGTGCATAATCTGGTTTGACATCCCACTGAAATCAAGGGTGTTTTTCCAGAATTGCAAAATGGTGTGAAGTCCCATTAATCCATCTCCCCCTGGGTTGTAAGAGTTGTGTCCAAAAGAACCCCTCTGAGTAATATGCTGGAAGGTACTTACCTGAAAAGAAACAAAGGGCCAGAGAGAGGACCACAAATACACCCATGATCTTCATGGTGAAGACAATTATTCAGTTCTTTTGCCAACCTCAGATTGGGAAATAGCACGATCAATAGGGCTCTTGGTTTTATATATATATATATGCAGGAGGCACCCAAGATCCTGACATCCTTCCAGGCTCCTGTTGTTGCAAACATTTGATGTATTTGTTGAGGTGAGGGCATGCCACAAATTGAAATTCTCTGTCAGTAAGTACGTGAAGCATGAAAAACAAGCACAAATATTTAAGCATTCATCTGCATGAGATTAATAGCTATAGAAATTGTGTTCCCGATGAACTTGAACCTTTCTTGTTTAACATTTTCTAATGCTCTTTATGGTAGTAAGATTAGTAACAATGGTTACTAAATCCATTCATTGGCAGGAAATGCCTCTCTAACATACATATTTTGGAGCAATTGTAGAAGGAAATTGATCATCATGTTATGTGAGTGAGAATGACACCTTGGGGGGGGATATATAATATATTGGCCCTGATCCATCAAAATCAAGGGGCAAATTCCATAGGACACAGCAGTAATCTGGACTGAAACCTTTAGGCTACTTGCAGAGGTGATAATTTCCATTAGAGGAGGGACAGGATGGAATGCAAAGTGGTGTTAGTCCTGTCTCTGGCAGCCCATTTTTTCTACAATACTGTCAGTATTGTAGAAAAAAATGGGCTGCCAGAGACCTTTGTCAGTATTGTGGACCTGCATATACCTAGAAAACACAGGCGTGAAATCATGCACTGGTAAACGGAACTGGAGCTGCAGAGCAGGAAATTGACTGGCAGGGGAACAGTCAAGCTCTCTCTAACTCTTCCTTCTGTTTCACAAATGGCAATAAATTGTGTTTTCTAAAGGTGAAAGCACCATTGGAGGCATGATATGACATCTGTTTAGGTCACTCCTTAGTCATGCTTAAAGCATTAGAAATTGATGGTGTAAATTAGTCACAACTAATATAAGTCCCATCGATTTCAGTGGGATTTAGCTTCAGCTAGATGAGAGATAGCGCAACTGGAGGAATGAGAGGAGATGGGAGAACAGGGTCCCCCATCTACACGGAGCATTCATTCAAATTCTACTGAGCCTCCAAGATGATTTTGGCACATGATGCATGGCTCTTTTCGTAGCAAGTGCATGATTTCACGCTTTAAAGCCAATTTTTTTTTTTTGCAAACTCATGTTGTGATAGGTTTTCCCATCACAGCAGTTTCAGGAGAGTCCGTATGGCCTCAACTGCCTTTGGTGCAGGCTGTGGGTGGGGAGAGCAGCACTGCTTGGTGGAAGGGAAAGTCACATCATGAAAGGGTGGCCATAAGGAGGGGAGTGGGCTAAACATGTCTACATGGAACTAACTCATGGTGTTCACGTGAACTTCACTGTGTACGAGTGGAGAGAGCAGTTGGGAGAATTCTTTGCCTGCTCATTTAAAAAAATCTCTGGAACAGCAAAAATGTGCATAAGTTAAATGAGGCTAAAAGCTGTTCACCCTCAAGTGACCCTTTACTCCCGCCAAGAAAGAGTGGACACGAGGAGAGGTGTACACTAAACAAATCTCCTCAGAAGTAGCTCATTCTTTTCAATTGCACTTCACAGAGCACTGGATGGAGGAGAGGGAGCAGGGAGGAAGCCTCCGCTCACTTGCTGCACTGTACCTACACAGTGCTACTCAAGGGACTCCACCCACCCAATCCCTGAACTGATGAGACTTCAGGTGCCATTTGCTCCATGAAAGCGGATTTTTTTTAAAAAAAAAAAATGTATCGGACGCTTTTCTGGCTATGTTTGTTGCAGGAGGACAAACCTGATTTTTTGAAAATATGGGTTTAAATGGAACAAGGGTAGGCAGACTCACCTGTGCCCGCCTTCATGGATGCTCATGCCATTGCTATTGCCATCCACCTCTGCTCATCGGGCTGCACAAACCTTTGCTTGGCCCGGCGAGCACTGAGCAACCACGCACCCTTGCTGCCAAAATTGCTCACTTCCATTCCTGTGTCAGTGGCAGCCGTAAAAGCCCCATTTATGCAAGGGAGACATCCCTAAAATGGTCATTAGGGGGTTGGGGTCCATCAGTATGCTGGTGATACTTAGCTCTATTTCTCCTTGTCGTCGGAGTCAGCTAGGGTGGTGAAGGTGCTGGACCAGTGCCTGCAGGCTGTAATGGGCTGGATGAGGGCTAATAAGCTGAAGCTGAATCCTGATAAGATGGAAGCTCTGTGGATTGGTGGCTCCTGAGTCTGGGAATTGGGTAAGCTAACTATTCTGGATGGGGTTGCACTCCCTCTGAAGTAGCAGGTGTGTAGCTTGGGAGTACTCCTAGATCCATCCTTGTCACCTGAGGCCCAGTTGGAGTCCATGGCCTGGAGTATTTGGGCTCAGCTTTGGCTGATCTGCCAGCTATGACCTTTCCTGGACAGGGACAACCTAGATGGCAAATTCCTGCTCAGACTACTGCAATCACTCTAGGTGGGGCTGCCCTTATTATTTAATAAATAAATAATAAGAAATTACCTCAGAAAGCATCTCTGTATAGATGGGCCTAGGAAGAGAAGACCAAGTAGGAAACAAAGTTTAACTTAATCCTACAGATTTGGAAAACTTGGAGTTTTTTTGGGTGGGGGTGGGGGTGTTAAACGGACACAATCCTGTGAAAGTTATGTTAAGAACTTGAAGTCCCAGGGTATCTTGCCCATTTTTTCATGTGAATAATTGTCCTTTCTACTTAAAGCACTTTTCTGGTTTAAGGAAGATAACAATCACCCACTTCAGAACTCCATGATGTTCATTCAAGAGCATGTAGAGATGCCCCTTCCCTCAAAGTAGATTGGGCAAGTTTTAGATGCATAGGATATGTGTGTATATGCATATGTGTGTATATGCATAGGAACACTCATGCCTGCAGCAAATTGCTTGATCAAGGTACATGTCTATTACTTTCTGAACTTTTACCATGTCACATGAAAATACTGGACTCTGGAGCCTATGCATGGAGCTGAGGGAAGAGACCATGTAGCTCAGTGTTAGAGCACACGGTTTGCATCAAGAAGATCTCCGGTTCAATCCCTCGGCGTTCCACTTGAAGGGACCACATAGCAAGTGATGGGAAACACTACTGGAGAGGTGTGGGTGATTTTGTGGCCCTTCAAATATTTTGGCCTGCAACTCCCATCAGCCTAGAGAGCATACCCAAAGGAAAGGGATGATGGAAGTTGTAGGCTAAACCATCTGAAGGACCACAAATTGCCCACCTCTACTTGGGAGAGACTGCCATCACAAGCAGCTTCCTACATTCAACATCATACATGCTGATAAACAAATGTTATTTAATAATACTGATCATTTTTTCTGGGTTATGGATTAATTACAATATTTCTTCTAGTTGCCATGTGTCCATTTGAGATAAACCCTCTTTGCCACTGAATTATAACTTGATTTCCCAAGTCACTAATATGTCGAACACATTTCAAGAGGATCCATTTTCATTCTCTCATCGTAAGAATTTGAACAAATAGCTTCAGTTAATTAAAATGAAGCATCCCAAACAGTCTTGCAAAATCCTGGAAAGAAAATGGATATTATCAGTCAGATATTTTATTTCAAAGGCATGGTTTGTGATGATATATTTCTAAGGTGATGCTTAGTGCTGACCTATTGAGCAATCTGACATGCCAGCAAGGGAGGTGGGGATCCGCAGCACAGTGCCTGCCATTCCTGTAGTTCTGCTAGCTTGCTGTGACTAGGGTGGTCCACAAGGATAGTTTTTTTCATGCCAAGATTCTGTTGTAATTCCCCATGTATATAGAAGTACTGCAATCGAAAGGATTAGATATCCTCCAGAAAGGCTGGATGGGCACTGGGTGAACAGATTCAACACAATGCTGGAGGAAATGAGCCCTTGGTCTGATCCAGCATGACTATTCTTATGTTCTTAACTTCCATCTTTTCTCCATGTTCACTTGAATGCAATCAGCATGGAAGAATAGAATCAGATATATGTCAACAAAGAGATTCATTTGTTCAGGATGGCATCGAAGCTCTGGAGACATCAGCTATCATCGTGGTCCTGTATATTGGGTCTGGACAGGAAACAGCAGTGTTTTATTTGCAATTCTCAGAACCATATAGTTGTGGTCTGAGAGGTGAAGCAACTCTCTCCTTAAAGTTGTTCATACAGACACATTTGGCCTCTCTTGGATCACCTGAAATCTAACTTATACGAGGACTCAAAGGCAAACCAATTATTTTGCTTTGATATTTACCAAGGGTGTACTGTTAGCACCTGTCACATTGCTTCCTGATGGCATATATTCAAATTGAGAGAAAGAATGGATCTGTTGTGCGTTAGGACATAGTCAAAACATTAAACAAATTCCAAAACTCATTTGAGAGTGACCATAGAGCAAAAGGCTGACACTCTAAACTTCTCTGCTTTGTATTAATTTATACTGATGCAGATGGAAGTTAGATTATTGAACTGAAGAAATAAATATTACACTGATATGGAGCCTGAATCACTAAAAACCATAGAGATAAAGGAGAGAGATCAATAGCAGTTTGTCTAATGATACACAAGCAAGAGGAAAGGTTTCTAGTGTGCAATCTCATGCAGGTTTGGACTGAAAAAAATCCTACAACTCCCAGCATTTCTCCATGCTGGCTGGGGCATGCAGGGAATTGTCGGACTTCTTTCGGTCTAAACATGCACACTTCGTTAAGCCCTTTTGGGGCATTATTGTATACTATTGTTGTGGCCCAAATCACTGTGGAGAAGCTTTCCAGGTTTCAGCACATCTTTATTTTGATAGAAAGGACTTTAACATTGCAACAGAGAGCCCACCTTAGCCAAGGTGCAACTGTGAGTCTCGCTGGGCGTGCCAGCGGGTTTTATCTATTTACTTGGTTACAGACATGAAACGACTGAGCGTGCACAGAGTACTCTGTTGATCTAACAGGAATTCTAGCTGACCACATATTGATTGCCTGGGGCAACTGGGGAATAGAGGAAGTCTGTCTCGACCACAGACCTTTCGGTTTAGATGAGCATGGGGTGTATGGGGATGTGTGGGTGTCTTGTGATACACACAGACAAAAGTCACTGTTCAGCCATTTAGAATGCCTGATGTCTGGCTTTCTTCAGGTTGATCAAAACATGGCTTCCGAAATGTCAAGATAAAGCTCAAGATAAAGCTGTGGCCACAACACTACTTACCCCAACATAGAGTGAGGAGCAGCACTGTACTGAGTAGACCCTCCCCCTGGAATTTGCAGGTAGAACAAACATGTTTTCAGAGAGGGGGCCTTTGTGTGTACAGCTGTGGGTGGGTGAGCCTATATGCCTGAAGGCCCTCTCTCTGCAGAAGGTCACACTGTATATGCATGCACATCAGGGAAAGGGGCTACTCACTGCAGCCTTGTTCACATATTGGGGTAAGGAGCGTCCAAAACATCTGAGTAGGGCTTTTGTGTAGGTGCATATCTGTTCTGTGCTACAGACCAAAACTGACTGAACAGGTGAAGCAAGGCTGCTGCTACAAGACAGCGAATGATAAGGCACCTATGAATCGCCAAAAAAGAGATGAGCAGTTGACATAAACTTGGATTGTTTATATGTATAGATGCAAATGTATAAGTAATAACTATATTTTGAACAGAAATGCAGTACACACCACCAAAGTATGGACAATTGTGGCCCGTGTGCTTGCCTCTTCAACCCTGTTGTTCTGGTGCTAACTGTTGTGGGGCAGCCATTCTCATGGTTCTTCACCTTTAAAACGGGTTAGGACCTCACAGCCCTCCAAATAGAGAACAGTTCTCTGGCAACCCTTTGAATGAAGGACTGTCATCTGTAAAAGAGGATACAAGGGTACCCTAGGCCAGTCCGTCACCTCCGTTCTAATATCTCCTTCCTGAATGGCTACATTTGGTATTCTCTGAAGTAGACAACATTGTTGATTATTGTCTTGACTGTCAATGCATTTGCAGAAAACAGCAGCCCCATTCATCAGTTTTATTCATGAAATATAAAAGACTTGGAGCAAGGTGAACCTCTGCCAAACTATATACAAAAGACTTGTCACAAGGGAGGGTATTTGCACAGTCCCAGTCAGAATTGAAAAACATTGAGCTACAGTGTTCTGCCAAGATGTCTCAGAAATATGGCTTTCAATGATGCCGTGTAAATGTACAGTAATATTTACCTTCAGGGACAGATATGAGTAAAAGCGCAGCACAGCTAAATCTCATGGTCTAGTGCAGAAAGTATGAATAGTAAATACATTATATACAATGTTCTATGCAGGCCTTTCAAACAGAGTTTCAGTGACTAATAGCGAGGCATAATAAGTAGGGATGTGCAGGGACCCCCGGATTGGATTGGGACCCGGATCGGGACCTCCAATTTTGTCCTGGATCATATTGGACAAAATCGGAGGCCCCCCGGACCAGATTGGGCCCGATCCAAAAACCGGACATCCAATTTTTGGATCAGCCGCCATTTTTGTTTTCCCCATAGACTTGCATTGGGGGAAAGAAAGCTTTTCCCCAATGCAAATCTATGGGGGAAAATGGCAGCGGGTTGGTGAGTGGGGGCCTAACTCCCCCCTCCCTGTCCCTGCCCCCCACGGTTACCTCTCGGGACCGTCTGCGGGCTCTCGTGGGCACCTGCGGACAGCCTCACCAGGTAAGCCCCCCCCTCGCAGTTCTCCTTACCTGCTGGGGCTGTCCTCTGCCATCTGCTGCTGCCCAGGCGGCAGCGGATGGCAGCAGATGGCCCCGGCAGGTAAGCCCCCCCCCCACGCTCCTCCTTACCTGCCGAGGCGTCCTCTTCCTTCACCTGCCGGAGATCTACTGAGAACTAGGCTTCACGGTCTAGTTCTCAGTAGATCTTTGGCAGGTGAAGAAAGAAGACGCCCTGGCAGGTAAGTGGACCCCCCTCCCTCCCTCCCTCCTCCCCTCCCTCCTCCCCCCGCGATCCTCACCTGGCCGGGCTGTCTGCTTCCATCGGCGGGTGCCAGCGGGCGCCTGTCAATGGAAGCGGACAGCCCCCCCAGGTAAGCCACCCCCTGCTCCTTACCTGGCGGGGCGTCCTCCTCCGTCTGTTGCCGGTAAACTACTGCGAACTAGACCTCGCGGCCTAGTTTACAGGAGATCACCAGGAAAAGATTGGACGATCCAGGGGGGTGATCGGAAATCAGATAATTGCATCCAATTTCCCCTGGAGCGACTCCAGATCATGGATCGGAGCGGATACAGTGCACACCCCTAATAATAACATATATTATCTAAGATTAATAAATTACTTTTCAAATATGGAATGGAATCAAAACACGTAAATCAGCCTGTCTATTTTTATTTTTATGTATTTCTTTTGCAAATTTGTCCCCTCATTTACTTTTTTCTATTAACATTTTTTAATTTTGCCATAATAGCAAAATGTCATGTTTAATCCAACCACTCATGCCTTGTAAGTGTTATCTGTTCTCTCCACTGTTTTGAATAGACAATTATTGCTGCAATCAACATATAAGCTGTTAAGTCCATATGTTGTTGACTAACAAATCTATCCATAAAATTAAGATGAAACATGGGATGTAATGAGATTTTGTAACCTAGTATTTTCTACATATTTTATTAATCATTCTGATATGATAAGGGCATTCCCACAATAAAAATATCCAGTTTGTTTCTGAGATTCCAACAATGAATTGACATATTTAATGAAAAAATATGTTTCTTACTCGACAGGTTTCCCCAAATGTCCATTATAATTTTCTTTCAAGTACATTGTGCCCACTTAACCATATCACCTTTAATTTTTGTAGATCAAAGCAATATCTACAAATATTCCATTCTGTTTCGTTAAATAACCTGCTTTAGCTATTTATAAAATCTATGGATATACAAAGAAGAGAAAATTGTATATTTGTAACTTGGGATAAGTAACATAGTGTCTGTGTGTGTGTGTGTGTGTGTGTGTGTAATAATACACATACCTTATTTAAGATAGCAATCCTATGGCCCTTAGAAAATGTCTAGGACGCCATAAGATTTATTTATTATTGCATTTATATTCTGCCTTTTTTCCTCCAAGGACCCCAAGGCTGTGTACATAATCCTCCTCCTCCTCTCCATTTTATCCTCACCACAACAACAACCCTGTGAGGTATGTTGGGCTGAGAGTCTGTGACTGGCCCAAAGTCACCCAGTGGATTTCCATGGCTGAGTGGGGACTAGAACCCGGATCTCCCGACTCCCAGTCCAGCACTTTACCCACTAAACCACACTGGCTCTCAAGATCCTGCAGATCACATTCTCCATGCCCATAGACAGGCTACAATTGTGGAAATGAGATCTTCCCATCCCCGTCAGTACTTTGAGCTGCTGTGGAAAGCAACTGCAACCTCGGAAGTCACCCAGGGAGAAATGAGGAGGTGCTGGGTGGGCGGGGAGAAGTGAGGTCAAGTTGTACAATATCTTATGTCCTCTCCAGTCCCCTCCCAACCCATCAGAAGCTAGATGGGCTCAGAGACTGTGTGGTTGTTTGCACAAGCAGAACAACAATAAACGAACAGTTTGAGTTTAAAAATAAATAAATAAATCGAGAATTGGACTGCAAGGTGAGGCAGGAGGAATTACCATAGTCACAACTTTGCACTGTTGTAATTCCTACTTGGTATTTGACAATTACATATATTTAATAGGGAAAACATGATGTAACATGTAAGTTCCCTAGTGCCATAAATCATATGATGGCAGATGATTATGATAGTTGGAATGAGCGCCTTTATTCTTCCACGAAAGCCTGTAATTGCTTTGCGGTGAAGCGACATTTCACAAAGATTTATTTGCAGATACAAAGATTGCAGAGCACATTCGGTTTTTGCAGAGTCATCTAAAGACAGAAAACCATTTGTTCAACCAGTTCAAAAACTTATGCTACCATCTTATACACACTTACCTAAAAGTATGTCCCGTTGAACGTCATGTGATTTATTCCCAATAGGTGTGCAAAGGATTGCACTGTTAATTGCTTAACATCTGTAAATTTGGAACATTCCACTTTCTCCTTTTACAGATGATTAAAAGGATTTGAATTCTATTCCCCCAAGAATTTCAATCCTTTAATTTGAAATCCTGGGATGATGTCTGGAGGCAGTGTAGGGATGGATGAGGGAAAACAAGTTGTGACTTCATCCAGAACAGTTACTGGTAAGCATTTTACATTAGGCCTGTTAGTAATGTGTGGGATATATTATTTTGTTATTTTGTTAAATGTATGAATGTTAGCTGTGTATATTTATTGTTTTATATTGTTTGTATGATTTTACCTGTACACCACCCTGAGATCCTAGTGATACAGAGCGGGATACAAATGTATAAATTAGGGATGTGCACTGGATCGGACCCGATCCACGATCTGAGTCCGGTCCAGTGGGAAATCGGATAAATTATCCGATTTCCGATCCGACAGCTGGATCGGCCGATCCAATCCGAACCGGACCGAAAAGGCTCCGAACCGGTTCGGCGGATCGGCGGATCAGTGGGCGCCCACTGGCGCCCACCGCCGCTTCCATTGGTGGGCGCCAGCGGGCGCCCGCCGATGAAAGTGGACAGCGGGGGGGGGGAGGAGGGGGGCGCTTACCTTTCCGGCCCGTCCGCTCCCGTCCGGCGCCGGCAGCTACTACTAGCGGGCTCCGCGGCCTGCTCCAGGGTGGCGCGCCGGGTGATGTCATCACCCGGCGCGCTACTCTAGAGCAGGCCGTGGAGCCCGCTGGTAGTAGCCGCCGGCGCCGGACGGGAGCGGGCGGGCCGGGAAGGTAAGCAGGGGGTGCGTGGAGGGGAGGAGGGGGCGCGTGGAGGGGGGAGGGGGGAGGGGGGGAGGGGCTCCGCGGCCTGCTCCAGGGGACCAGCGGGCTCCGCGGCCTGCTCCAGGGTGGCACGCCGGGTGATCGAGAGCAAGCCGCAAAGCCGCGCTGGACGAGAGCGAACGGCCCTAAAAGGTAAGCAGTGGCGGGGAAGGGGGCTTACCCCCCCCGGAGCCGTCCGCTTCTATCCGCTGGCGCCCACGGGCGCCAGCGGATGGAAGCGGACGGCCCCAGGGGGGGTAGGGAGCGCGGGGGAGGGGGCTTACCTGCCGGGGCCGTCCACAGCGGACGGCCCCAGGGGGGAGGGAGTTAGGCCCTCCTCACCCACCCGCCGCCATTTTTTCCTCATAGACTTGCATTGCAATGCAAGTCTATGGGGAAAAAAATGGCAGCCGATCCAAAAATTTCCGATTTTTGGATCGGGATCATACTCGATCCGGTCCGGGGGGCCTCCGATTTTGTCCGAACCGATCCGTGACAAAATTGGAGGTCCCGATCCGGGTCCCGATCCGATCCGGGGGGTCCGTGCACACCCCTAGTATAAATAAATAAATAATAAATAAATAAATAAATCTTTAATAGCTAGAGACTTCCTTTCTGAGCAATAACTAAACTTTAACTGGGTTACTTTTAATGTAGGTGTCTCTTAATCCCTACATGATTTGTTTACAGGCCATATGTTACTGCCATATCATTGTCCTATGGCCTGCACCAGTGTTTATAAAAGCGTACAGAGACTTTTAAATGTTATGTTGTTAAATTTAACAGCTAGAGACTTCCTTTCTGAGCAAAAACTAAACTATGACTGGGTTACTTTCAACTGTAGATGTCACTTAATCCCTTCATGAATGGCTTACAGGCCTTTCATTACAGGCATATCATTGTACCTGTTGCATAAAGGCAGCTCCTGTGTTTATAAAGGTGTACAGAGACTTTTTTGTGTTCATATTTCATTTTGCTCCAATTTGCATTTATTTGTGTTTGTTTCATTACACCTGATATTTTTTTAATATTGAAAATAAAACTTTATAGAACATAATTAAGGAAGATGGCCTAATTCTTAAGACAAAAATTCCTGGCTTTGAGTTATAGTGAAACGTGTTGTTAATCATGTAAAGAACTTTCCAACAAAGTATATTTCATGAGAATCAGTGAACGGGAAGGCAGTAAAAAAAAAAAAAAAGGATGAATACTAACTCCAGACATTATATATATATATATATATATATGATTCATTTTGTTCAATAATCTAACTTCCATCTGCATCCGTATCTATTAATACAAAGCAGAGAAGTTTGGGGTGTCAGCCTTTTGCTCTGTGGTCACTCTCAAATTATTTTGGAAACTATTTAATGTTTTTACTATATCCTAATGCACAACAGATCTATTCTTTCTCTCAATTTGAATATACGCCATCAGGAAGCAATGTGACAGGTGCTAATAGTACACCCTTGGTAAATATCAAAGCAAAATAATTGCTTTATCTCTGAATCCTCATGTTAGTTAGATTTCAATTGACCCAAGAGATTCCAAACGTGTCTGTGTAAACAACTCTAAGGAGAAAGTTGTTTCACCTCTCAGACCACAACTATATGGTTCTGAGAATTGCAAATAAAACGCTGCTGTTTCCTGTCCAGACCCAAAATACAGGACCACGATGATAGCTGATGTCATCAGATCTTCAATGCTATCCTGAACAAATGAATCATTTTGTTGACAGATATATCATTCTATTCTTCCTTGCTCAAAATGCTTCGGTCCCTCTTGGATTGCATACTAGTGCACATGGGGAAGAGATGGACATAAGAACATAAGAACAGCCATACTGGATTGGACCAAGAGCCCATCTAGTCTAGCATTGTGTTGAATCTGTTCACACAGTGGCCAACCAGTCTTTCTGGAGGATATTTATCCTTTGGTTTGGAGGACTGGCATGGAAAAGAAAAGAAAAGCCATGATTTCCTCCCACCTTGGCCACCAAAACTAGGAGAACTATGGATGTGGCAGACACTCTGCCATGGGTCCCTACCTCCCTTGCTGGCATGTATGCTAATGATACCCAACTCTACTTCTCCTTTCCACCCAATTCCAAGGAAGTTGTATTGGTCCTAAACTGGTGTCTGTCAGCAGCAATGGACTGGATGAGGGCAAACAAATTGAAGCTTAATCCAGACAAGACAGAGGTGGTCAGTCAAAACGCAGATCAGGGAATAGGGATTCAGCTTGTGTTGGATGGGGTTATACTCCCTCTGAAGACACAGGTTCACAGCTTGGGTGCACTCCTGGATTCAGCCCTGAGCCTGGATGCCCAGGTTTCAACGGTGGCCAAGAATGCATTTGCACAGTTAAAGCTTGTGTGCCAACTGCGCCCGTTCTTTGAGGTGTCAGACCTGGCCACGGTGACACACGCCTTAGTTATATCCCATTTGGATTACTGTAATGTGCTCTACATGGGGCTGCCTTTGAAGAGTGTTCAGAAACTTCAACTGGTTCAGAGAGCTGCAGCCAGATTGTTGACCAGGGCTGGCTACAGGGAGCACACAACTCCTCTGTTAAAACAGCTCCACTGGCTTCCAGTCTGTTTCCGGGCACAATTCAAAGTGCTGGTTATGACCTACAAAGCCCTATATGGCTCGGGTCTAGGATATTTGAAAGATCATATTCTCCCTTATGAGCCTGCCTGTCCCCTGAGATCTTCAGGGGAAGCCCTTCTATCCATCCCACCACCATTACAGGCATGCCTGGTGGGAATGAGGGAGAGGACCTTCTCAGTGGCTGCCCTGGGGCTCTGGAACTCCCTTTCAGGGAAGCTAGACTAGCTCCTTCCTTCGTGTGCTTTCGGAGGCAGGCTAAAACTTTTCTGTTTCAGCAGGCCTTTGGGGAGTAGTTCAGACCTTTGTGGATGTACTGCTTATAGTTTAGATTTTTTAATTATGTGTATTTAAAATGTTTTAAAATGTTTTAAATATTTTAAAATTGTACTATGTTTAATTATATTTTTAATTAGATAGAGCCATCGCTCTATTGTGGAACAGGCTTCAAGGCCTGTTTATCAGTAGTACGGAAGCAGTGGGTGGCAGCAAGGAGGCAGCAGGTAAGGAGCATGAGTGGGGGGGAGGGAGGGAGGTCCCCAGTCACCTATCACCATGTTTTCCCCATAGATTTGCATTGGGAGAAAGCTTTCTTTCCCCCAATGCAAGCCTACGGCGAAAACACGCAAAATGGAGGCCCAATTTTGCATTTTTTTCCGATATTAATCGGATCAAAACAAATCGGATCGGGAGAAATTGGACCTCCTATGGCCAGCATCGGAATCGGACATCGGATGCCCAATTTCCACCAATTTATATCGATATCGGGTGTAGGGTCCGATACGATGCATATCCCTATTTATAATGTTTTTAAATGTTTAAAGTACTTTAAATTTGTACTATGTGTAATTATATTTTTAATTTTTGTATATCACTATTTGTTTTAACTGTACATGTCTTAATTTGTAAGCCACCTTGGGTCCCATTATTAGGAGAAAGGAGGGATAATAATAATAATAATAATAATAATAATAATAATGTAGGATTGCTCTGTAAGTCAGCACTAAAATTGCCTTAGAAATATATCATCACAAACTGTGCTACTTAAATAAAATGTCCAACTGATAATATCATTCAATTTATTTCCAGTATTTGCAAAACCATTTTGGATGCTTCATTTTCATTAACTGAAACCATTTGTTCAAATTTTCATAATGAGTGCATGAAAATGGATCCTCTTGAAATGTGTTTGAAATATTAGCGAGTTGGGAAATCAATTTATAATTCAGTGACAAAAGCAGTTTATCACAGCTGGACACATGGCAACCCAAAGAAATATTGTAATTAATCCATAACCCAGAAGAAAATAATCAGCCTCTATTATTCCATAATATTTGTTCATCAACATTTGTAGCCTGTGCAGATCAATGAATGTAGGAAACTGCCATCTAGCCCAGTATTGTCTACTCTGACTGGCAGTCTCTTTTAAGCAGGGGTGAACCATTTGTGATCCTCCAGATGGTTGGTCTACAATTGCCATCATCCCTTGTTGTTGACTGTACTTGCTTGGGCTGATGGAATGGGAGAACTCACCCAGGCTCAACCGGTTGGATGCTTACCCCACCACTGTTTGCCCATGCTTGCACACCACGTGAGCTTCTTTGGTGGCTCGCCCTCATCCGGAGACTCCATTGTGTGCAACAATGAAAGCTCTGGAATTTACGTAACTCCCCCGCTGTGTAAATGGTGTCAGTAAAGTCTCAACACCCATTGACACCTGGCCACATCCAACATGAAATTCAGGATATAGTGAAATGGGCAGTCCTTTTATGAAGTCACCTCATGCCATTTCCCAATTGTATTGGGGACTGCCTGGCTTGCTCAACACAATCCTGTTCTCCATTGGAGCGTGATCAGTCTGTCGGGTTCAATTCAGCCTACAGTTGAAATACTTGCTTCCAGGGTCACATGATTGAGTCAGCAGCCACTGTCTCCCCTGAGTCAGAACCACAACTTCCCAATAATTATGCTCATTTTAAAGGTCTTTTATTTTAAAAGTTCCATATATTTCCAAAACAGTGGGGGGAGAAGGTGGGGGGGAGAAGAAAGCCTGCCCCTCATCACCCCTCTGACTGCCCCATGGACCTTATCCCAGGACTTTGCATCCCTGTGGGCCAGCTGCATTCCCTGTCAGACCTTGAACTGGCAGACTTGCGGAATTGGGCTAAAAATCTAAAGAATGGCTTCCTTTGACCTTCCACTCACTTGCCCGGATACCTGATTCATCAAAAAACAAGTGGGGAATTACAATTGTGCAACAACTACTGAACTATGGGAGAGGTTACAGACTAGAAGAGCGCTTGTGTGCACCTCCATGCATGTCCAGGCACATCAACCTATCCAGAAATTTCACAAATGGTATCAGCCAAAGCCTGAACCAAGTCAGGGGAGATGGGGGGTGCCTAGAGAGGGGGGAAGGCATTCTGTCCCCTAGATTGGAGGCTCCACAGTACCCTGTCAATGATTTGGATTAAGACTGACCACACCTAATATCACCTCAGGGGGCATCCTCAGCACCCCCTTCTCTACCTCCACCTTCCCCTGTTCCTCAGCCACCAAGAGCACAAGGCTACAGAGCCTGACAGCAGCCTTTAAGAACTCCAGTTAGTAGGCAACATGGGTGGAACCACTGAAAGACCAGGCGCAGCCAGCTCTCTTAAGGCCTATGTGGACTCCAGACCTTTTCCTGAACAATAGCTCCTTATGGGAGAAACGTCCAGCCAGCACTTTGTAGACTGTACTCTCCAATGTCCTGCCCTGCCTCCAGCCTTGCCTCCAGCCTTCTCCTATGCGGATCCTGTCTCATTCAGAGGGATCCAAACAGAAAGTGAACACTGTGTGTGCGCTGCTTCCTCTGAGCCTGACACCCAGTGAGGAAACCAATTCTTAGAGCTTCAGGGGAGGAAGCATTCACAGCCAATGCCCCTCACTTCATCCAGTTCAAGGGAACATCTCCATCCTCCCCCCTCATCTCCATCTCTATGTGGCTCAACGAAAGGTGCCTGGACTTGAAATTGGGAGAGCCTACAATGGGAGACAGAGTGAAGACATCAAGGGACTCTTGAAAAGGCTACCTCACATGAAACGCTAAGCCCTGCCCCTTATTCAAAGTTAGTTTAACCCTGCATCTGCCAGAAGTCCCACCCCATCCCCAGACATCCCAGATTGAGGCATCACCTGATGGGGGTCATGGGACTCATCTATGAATTTGTCCATTTAGCCCCTGCCATACATGTGGGGCACTGGAAGCAGTTAGATACAGGGGTTAGGGATGTCAGTCACAGAGAAATCCAGCCCCTTTGGGCTCGCTGGACCTCTGCGGCACGCCTGACTCACTTTGCATTTGCAACTCGAGCCACATGGTTTTACAGAATTTTTTTGGTCTTGGCTTAATTTGTGCAAATAGGGATTTGCATACATTCCACCTGTAAATTATGCAGCCTTTACAGCCTTTACAGCCTTTGCATAATTTACAGCCAAATTTGGGCAAAAAAAATTAAAGGGAAATTCCACCAGCTCGCCTGACTCATTGCTTACTGAGTAGGGCCAGCTGGCGGAAGACACAACAGAGTCCTGGGGGCTGAGCTGACAAAAGCTTGTGAAGCTCCACCCCCCCACCCCCCCGACATCCCTCACAAGGGTTCAGGCTTAGGCAGGAGGGGGGGACAAAACACAGGAGTTAGAGAACAAAGCACAGTCAGGCACTCACACACATTACACAGTCCAGAAGCAGAGTCACAGAGAGGAGTCCAAGGATCAGTAGAACAGAGCATCAATCACAGGGAAAGGTCCAGGACGCTAGGTAGCAGATGCAGGATCATTTCCAGTCCCATCCCAAGACCTCCCAGTTCAAAAGTCCTGCCCTGGATGGAGGGTTTATCTGATGGGATTGTGTGACCTCTCTGTGAACCCCTCATGCTATGGTGGCTGAATAGGACCAGATTGGCATGATGTGTTTGTAGACAGATCACATGACCTCTTCAGGTGATCCCTTTCTCCAGGGTAGGACTTTTGGGCATGGGGTTGGAAATGCCCCCTACTGGGTCACTTCCATTCCCCTACATGAACAGCAGGAGTCTGCACCCCCATCCTATTGGTCCATGGAGGTACGATGACTTCATCTAGGAGTCACATGATGCCCATCCAGTGATCCCTCTTTCTGGGGCTGGACTCCAGAAGTGGGATTTCCAGGGATGGGATCAGACTTCCAGCAGGGGTAGAGTTAACCACCAGTTTGATGCGACGTAGCCTTTTTCACTCCTGCTGCGTATGTTGTGCCCAGGGCTTGTGTGGGGGATACAACCTCTCTCTGCCCCATTGCAGGCTAAATGAGCCACAGAGATGGTGTCTTTATGAGGCACCTTATGGGCCCTGTAGATCTGCCCTAGAACCCAAGACCCAGTGCAGGGTGGCACCACTGGCATGCAGACTCCCATCTTGTCCTGACAGGAGAAGAAACGGAATCAACTTCTCCAAGACAAGGAGTTGTTTGTCTTTTTTGTTTTTCACTGCAGTTTTATTGATTTCATTGTTTTAATAATTTCATGTAAACTGCTTTGTGAGGTCAGTCTATAAAGCAATATATAAATATTAGCAATAAATCAATATCCAGTTGCTCATTGTGTTAATGATGTCAGGGCAAGTTTGGCCATTTGTTTGAGAGTTTCTGGAAGGCCACTGTAACTGCTATAAGTTGGATGTAAACGCACATTTCCTAACTGCAACCCTGTGGGATGGTGGAAATCATGGGACCTCCATTCATACAGTAGTGAAATGAGGAGGAGAGGAAATTGCTGACCCCAAACTAGGCTGCACAGCCCCTCTAGTCGAGGGGACTTTAAATAGAGGAGTGTCCTCTGATAGACCTTCAAACAGAGGGATATCTTCGGCAAAATAGGACATCTGCCCACTTTAACTGTAGGCTATGCAATGTCCTGTCCATTGGTGCCAATGTGTCTATGGATGCCTCTCTTGGTGTCTGCAAGGTCTCATTTTTTTTAAATTTAAATTTGTAAGATTTTTTTAAATCACCATGTTTGTTTTAAACGAAGAGGTTTTGTTTTAGCCCCACCAGTTTGCCTTCTGGTTACTGAGTGTTTTGTGACAGGCTATGCCCATGAAGGCAGCCATTTTATGAATGAACATTGCACCCTTGTTCGTAGCCATTTTGTAAGAGAGCACATGACGCTCTCTCAAAATCCCAAATGTGCCCACTGACCAAAAAGGATTGGGGACCACTGGCTATTGCTGCCACTTTTCCCTGGTCTTTTCTCAGCCTCCTGTCTTTTCTGTCACTCTCTATCCCTCCTCCATTTCCTCAAGGCCTTTTTTCACCATCTCTGTCTCCTGTTTTCTCCTCAGAACCTCCCTTCCTTCTGTAGCCCTTGAGAGTTCAGTATCTTTTGGACATGGACCACGTCATGGAAGGTAGGCTGATGTGGCGGGCAGCATGAATGCTCACTGGGCAAGGGCTCCCTGAGCTCGCCAACCCTTATGAAAGCCACCAAATTTGCCAGGCTGGGAGAGAATGGCAATCCAAAACACATTGGTACCTCGTTTTTATAATCATTTTTTATTAAACCTTTCCCTGGTTCCACCCCTTTGCCTTTGCCTTTGGCTTTTTTTTTTTTTTTTTACTGCCTACCTAGGGTTTCTTTTCTTTTTGACTCTTCGGAGAGAATGGGCCAACTACGATCAAAATACAACAAGATCAGCCAAGGACTGTGGGAAATATGAGCTTCCCCCAAACTCCCTATTTGGTTGAATTGAAAGAAGTCAGTTGGAGGCTTCAGAAAGTCTGTGCTGAACTGTGGTATGAAGCCAGAATGAGAGGGTATAAAGGGGCTGTCTGGAATCTTATGGCAGAGCAGCATGGCCCAGGTTAATCAATCAAGGTTCTAGGCAGTGACAGGGAATTAAAGGGGCTGTGACCCACCCCTGCAGATTGGTAGTTGAATCACATGATTCATTTACTAAAGTCAATGTGATTTCAAAAAGGCTGCAATAGCAAGTGCAGGAGATGCAGAAATCAGGGGGCTCATGCCATGTGTGGGTGTGTGGGATGGGGGCGTGGAGGGGTGGATGAGGGGTTCTTGCCCAGGTCTGCTGGGTGGGGTCTCAGAGATGATGCCTGTGGAGGGTGCTCTGATTTGGGGATTGTGCAGGGGGTGAAGTCTTGTGTGTGACAGTGGGGGTTGTATTGGATATGGGTGTCTGAAAGTTGGTGTCTGGGGTGGGGCATCCAAGGTGGAAGCTCATGCTGGGGGCAAGTGTCTACACTTAGGGACTCAGGGTGGGGTTGGGGCTCCAGAGAGCTCATGCCTGGGTCTGCATGATGTGCACTCACGGAGGTGATGACTCGGAAATGGGCCGGGCATGCCCAGAAGCTAGGCATGCCCTACCCCCAAAACCCCATGAGCTATCAACTCTATACTGGATCCCCCGTCCCATGCCCCTACCCCAAACATCACCCCCAGACACCACCCCAGACATCAGCCCCATCTCAGACATCACCCTCACTCAGACATTGCCCCTGTGAGCTCCCACTCTGCAGACTCAGACATGAGCTCCTAATCCAGAGATCCCCCCAACTGCCTCTCCAAACTGCCCCTTCATGAGCTCCTGATCCAACTTCCCTGCTCCCAGACTTGCAAGGGCTTGGTGGATCATCACGGGCCTCCTGCCACCACACCTGTCACCCCTCATGCTCTTGTTCCTCGCAAGGTAGGAGAGTGTGAGGGCTTGGTAGCTGGCACAGCAGGAGTTCTCATTGTTGGCCACCAAGCCCACGCACTCCCCTTGCATGGAAAGAGAAAGTGAGGTTTGTCAGGCAGCGGAAAACTGCAAGCTTGCCTGACTCATCAAGGAACGGGTCAGGCAAGCCTGGGGATCTAGAGGATGGTGTCCAGGTGGGTGAGCCGGTGATTTCTCGCAGAACAGATGCCTGCACCATCCCTACTTGAAGGTGTTATTTGTTCTCTCCACTTTTTTGAATACACAATTCTTGCTGCTTCCTTATCTTGTTGTCTTACAAACCTGTCCATAACATTAAGAAGATGAAACATGAGATGTAATGAGATTTTGTAACCTAATATTTTCTATTTTATTAATCTTTCTGCAATATATAGGCTAAAGGACATTCCCACAATGAATGATAAAAATACCCTACTTGTTTCTGACATTTCCAGCAATGAATTGACATATTTAATGAAACGTTATGTTTCTTACTCGACAGGTTTCCCCAGATTTCCATTATAATATTCTTTCCAATACTTTGTGCCCACTTAATCATATAATCTTTAATTTTTGTAGAAGTAAAGCAATATATACAAATATTCAGTTTTGTTTTTCAAAAGACCACTTTAGTTATTTATAAAATCTATGGATTACATAAGAAACGTGTGTGAAAATACATGTACCTTATTTAAGAGAGCAATCCTATGCTGCCTAGACCATGGGCCTTTCTACACCGTAAGGGTGTAGAGGGAGGGAGGGACGAGCCTGGAAGTACCTGCTTCCAGGCTCATCGCTGTAATACAAATGAAAGTGTGATGACTCAGCTTCCTCCCAGGCCGTCGTACGTTGTGCCCGCCATTTCCCCACCCCTGGGCGGAGGAAGCGCACGAGTGCTCATGCGCAAAAGGTAAGTTTTTTTTTAAAAAAAAAACTGCACGAAATCGGCTCCCACCCCCCTCCCTGCCATCCCAGGGGTGGTAAAATTGCTGCCCCCCCTCCCCTGTGCCCATTTTTGCTGCCGCGCTTGCAGCCGGGATGGGCGGCCACATCTCCCATGGTCTTGGGACGTTCCCAGGACCACAGGAAGATTCGGGTTTCTCCCAGGATCCCTTATCCCAGGGGAACACAGACCCATCCCAACTGCCCCCGGGAGTCCCTGTGCTTCATGTGGACTCACAGGGACCACCCAGGGGCTATCCCAGCTGGTGTAGAAACGGCCATGTCTGGGGTGCCATAAGATATGCAGATTGCCCCCTCTGTATCCATAGGCAGAGCTACGAGTGTGGAGAAGGAGATCCGATGCTGGATCTTCCCATCCACTTCCCCACTCCAAGCTGCCATGTTGAAAAGTAAGTGCAACCTCATAGGAGAAGCCACACAGGGAGAAAAGGGGGCATGATGGTGCGCAGGGAGAGGAACAGAGTAGAGCCTATGGTTTCTTCAGTCCCCACCCAATCCTCCGAAATGTAAACCAGATTGATGGGTTTATTGCTGCTTTTTTACTGTTTGAACAGAGATGAAATTGCCTCAATCCTCCTCTTGCCCTGCCTGGCTCTTGCTGGCAAGGCACAGGATAGGCAGAGGGCTCCAATCAGGAGTGCAACCCATGGGATCGTGCCCTAAGTGATTTAGAGAAGGGATGTCTTACCGATGGATTATATTCTAATATGCATTGTATTTACTCTTGTTTGGGGTGGAGGAAGGGTCAGGATGATTGTTTGCACTTGCAAAACAACAATAAACAGACGTTTTGAGTTTAAAAATAAATACGTAAATCGGAAATTGAACTGTAAGGTGAGGTAGGGTTAATTACAATAGCCCACAGCTTTGCGCTACAGTAACTCCTACTTGGTCTTTGACAATTAGATATGTTCACTAGGTAAAACTTTCTTCTTTTAAGATTTATGTGTACTGAATGGTGCTATTAAGGGATCTGTGCATCTGTTAAGTGTGATCATCAACACTAATATTTTAATTAAATTAACATCAAGATATCCATCTATTGAAATCAATCAGCCTATTGGAAGATCCTTAGTTAATTTAGAGGACAAAAAAACGGAAGCTTTTAGATTATTAAACATATCCTTAAGCATGGACAAAATGAACAACTGATAGGGATCCTCTTAGTTTATTTTATTAAAGAAACACAGTGAGACTGATGGAGGTGATAAGATTTCTAGAGAGTCCATGGAAGTAATAAGAAAGGAAATCAAGAAGGAAGTGACTGGATGAGCAAATATGATTATTTTACTGCATCAGCAAGGTCTGTCTCCTTATCCCCACCCAGGCTAGTGCACCTTCATTGCCCATATATTACAGATATGAAATAGTTCCTTAAATTTAGGATGAAGGCAGGCTTTGCAGCGCTTAAGGATTCAGCAGCATTCTTGGTTGTGAATGTTAATTCTTCCATCACCTGCTCTGGAGAAAACAGAAGACATTTAGGCCAGTGGCTTGAAGAGATCAAAAGTGTTTTAGAGAAACTTTGATGGAACTGGCTAAGGTTATTACACATTTGCACCAAGGTAAACATTTGCCCAAACCACAGTGATACCACTTAAATATTCACTATTTATTTCTTGCACTAATAGAGAAGAGTGACTTTCAAAGGTCCGACTATTTCAATATGTGGAACAATACCTATTGGAACCCCTTTAATGTCTTTTGCTGCTATTGTTAGAATAAAGCTTTTCATTTTCTAAAAGAACTTTTTTAACAAGGTATATTGACCATTTTGCAGTTCTTGAGATTTTTTTTTAAATGCCATATTCCCAAATTCTTTTGGGGAAATGAAAACAATTGTTTGCAATCAAAAGGTCTTCTATACATTGTCAACCCATTGGGTTAAAAAAAACCCTGAGGGGTGGTGATCAGTTTGAGATCTGAAATTCAATGAAATTGATGATTTTCAGTTGCCAAACAGGATATAGGAATTACTGACACTATCTTCATGGACTGGAATCTTCTCTGGAAGAAGCCTGGAGCTGGAAGGGATGAGGGAACAAGCGATGTTCGAGATTGCTAGGATTCTCCAAACATCTCATGCCCAATTCCCATTTGTGTTTACAATCACTGGTCACTTTGTGCGAATGGGAAACTTGTGCAAATTTCCAGAAATCTCCCCAGATTTGCACAAAGACAAAAGCAAGACTGATTCAGTCTATTGAAGAGATTTGAACAAATTGTTCTGGGAATCAGGAATGAAGCAAACATGAGCACGTGTTCGACAACTTGGGGAGGATGTGTGCTCATGTTCTTGCTCATGTTCAGAGCTTTGCACAGGGCATGCACGCATGTTTTGCAAGCAAAAACGAAATCCTCATGCATCTTTAGTAGGGATGGGCAGACCTACATGAGTCTGTGCCCAGTGGGCACTCGCTGAACCCTTGCCGCAGCCTGACCCCGTTCACCAACATCTGACATGATGTTTCATTGGGTCTTGCTCCCAAATAAAGAGACATGTGATTGCAGACTTAGTGCACTGGGTCTAGCTATAATGAAAGGCCAAAGTGAAGTTCCTTGTCCCCTGTTAAGGGTGAACTAGACCTTATGAGGTCAATGTCGATGTCCAAATCCTTATTTCCTTTTGACACAGGGACAGCATTTGCAGTGGAAAACCAGTGGGTGCGAGAGCCCCTGTAAATACCACCCAGGCAATTTTTAATTGATCCTCACCCCTTCACCTGGATTCTGAAATCAGAAGTAAGCTGAGAGAAAAATGGATGGTAGGGAGACTTTTCCGGAGCACATCAGCAGATATGAAAGAGGTCGATAATATTTTACATTTGAATAGTGCTGTGAAATGCTCAGACTTCTACAAATGCGTTGTCTAGTTGCAATCCTTAAAATAAGCCTTTAAGATAATTCAGTATTATTATCCCCTTGATGCAGATGGTGGATGGGAGGACTGGGGTTGAGAAAGAGCAGCTTGCCTAAGACCACCTAGCAAAGTCATGGCAGAGGTGAGATTTGAACCATGGAAATGTCTGGTTTGTGCTCTTAGAGAGAAATGCTAGGGGCCCTAGAGAGCACCCAATCTCCCCCTTTAAGGCCAGTCAGAGCTCTGACTTCCGAGAGGAGATCCAAATGTGGATTTCTTACTGAGCCCCTCCCAGTCATTGCAGAAAGCTCTGTCACAGATCCTTCTCCTGAGGCTGGAACTCTGGCCCAGGGAAGGGGAGTGTTTTGGGTGGGCCAGTGGGCAGGGAGGAGAGAAGTCATGGATCCACTGGATCCAGCAGCCTTTCAGCACCCATCCCTGGCACAGAGAGCAAGTTAGGCAGGCTCAGAGGCCTTTCTGTAGAAAACAGGAGGAGGGAGAAGCAAAAACAGAAAAGAAAAGCCTCCATCATTCCTCCTACCCTGATAGCAAGAGCTCTGTTCTCAGAGGCCTCCATTCTTTGGGCTTCAAGCCCATAGGATTGCACCCACTGCCACTACATTACCCCAGGGTTAACCAGCATTAAGTTCTCCATCTTGACTACTAATGCTTCCTGGCAAGAGCCTCCTGGCCTTTACATTCCCACTACGTCAGCAGCTTTCAGCTTGGTAACATGCATGTGCATTGATTTGCTGAGTTAACATCTAGTTCCACCCTTAGACTGCACATCACTATCAGTAGTTGTATGCTTTTTTGGCAGCATTCGAGTGTTTTAATTGCCCACATCTTCTCCATTGTGACCAAATTCCTTTGTCTTTTTTCTTTCTTTTTTTACCTTTATCACTCTTTCTTCTTCAAACTTTCTGGCAGCCTGCACTCCTTTACACCTGAGAAGAGAATCATAGTGTGAGAGAGGTATTATTATGCATCTGAAGACCCACTTGTGTCAGAATGACTTCACCTTGGGTGGGTATCATAAGCAGCACTCGCATTAAGAGGAAGCCTGGGATATGCAGAAGGGGCAGAGCACAAACTGACCACACTATTTACTTTATGTTTCAAGTAAATGGGAGGAAGATGAGAGTAATTAATTATTATAAATCTGATGTCTAGAGACAATCTATATAATAAGAGCAGGACAAACCTTAGGGCATGGTCCTATATTCTTGATGCCAATCTCAGATTTAGTTTTGCTGAGAAAAGAAAGAGAACAAAAATGAATGAGAACATATATACATTCCTAATAACTTTGTGCTGGAAAGAGAATCTCATACACAGTGTGATCCCATACATGAATAATCAGAAATGACCTGAGTTCAGTTGGATTTAATCTCAAGAAAATGGGTATAGGATTACAGCCTGAATTCAAACAACATTCTGCAGATTAAATACTAAATTCTCTTTAGGATAACTTCTAATCCGCTGTCAAGATTCAGAAAGATTTCTTTTTCTAACTCAGCCTAAACATTTATGTTGGGTCTGTTGTTGATGGTTGCTTCAGCTCTTGTAAGCAATTGCATAGACATGCCTTTTACAAATCATAGTTCCTTAACAACTGTCACACATAATCCTTCATCTTGAAAATGCAAACTGTTCTGATATCACATGCCTGCTATGAGTTTATTCCAAGCCACATAATTCTGTAAAAATAAAAAAAGAGCCTGGATGGTGCAGTCGTTGATTAAGTGCCAGATGATGCACTCCTGCTGTCTTGATCAAGGCACAGTGAGGGACGATTGTAAAGTTCATTTCATTTTTATAAGAAATATGCAAATTTCTTCATATTTGGGACAAAACAAACTTGAGATTTAAAATAAATGAATGTGGGTCAAACTGAAACTAACATATTCATTCATCTAAGCAGAGGCCTTTGAGCGGTTTACTCTTTAAAATAGGTGCTCAAATCCCTGTGTATTCAGCCATGCTAGGGCTGTATGAGAGTTGCCTCATCTTTTTTTCTGACAGGCACCTCATCTTTAACAGCTATATGGCAGGCAGGTGAATCTTGGTTCTCTCCATGGTGGGAAATAGCTTTGCCTATTGAATATGGCCAGTGCTGGTGGGTGTCAGCTTGGTTTTAATGAGAATTTACCAAAATTGGCAAATTTCTTCATATCTGGGATTGAAACAACTTGAGACTTAAAAAAATCTGAATGCAGGTGAAAGTGAAATTGATAGAGTAATTCATATCTAAGCACAGCAGTTAGGTGTATGAATATCCCAGTCGATATCTGTTTCAGTTTCATTAATGAAAACATAGGTTATCCAAATATTAATATGGAAATAGCTGGTTATAAAAGGAAATATGTATGTATGTTGGTATACTCACAGGATTTTGTTACAGAGCATACATTCATTGCGGTGTGTCTCACCATCTGTGCCACAAACCTCCTGAGTGCTCCTCTTGCAAAGAACTCTTCCTCTGGTTTGGGGATACTTACTGCAGTTAACCTAATGAAACATAGCAATGTTATCAGAATGGACACCACTTGCAGAATGCCACTGTAGGGGAATAATGACTGTGATGTGCCTCCCTGCCACATTAAAAGCTTTGTTTTGGGCCTTAAACAAAATATTACGTTAAATGCGTAATGTGTAGGGGTTATAATAACATTTTGTTTTCGTTTAGTGTAAGCACGTAGGGCCCCTGATCCATATTGGAACCACCATGTGTGGATAGGGTGGTACACATGCCTCAGTCTGGATCAGGGATCCACAAGCTTACACGAAATCTAAACTGAAACAAAAAGTTAGGCTCCCATAGATCATACACATTTAACTTAGCATATAGTTTAGCCTTGGAAGAGATAATTACAAGCAATCTTTGATAGACTGCAACCCTAGAGTAGTTCCATTTGAGTCAACAGATCAGTAATGTTAATCTTAACCATAGTCTCACACTATTAACAGAGTTGAATCAAAGAAGGACAGAATTCATGTGCACTTCTAGAATTAACTGGCTGGCCACCACTTCAAAAACTGGATATCATCCTAGATGGCCCTTTGGTCTGATCCAGCAGTGTTTTTCTTTTGTTCTTATTCAATAGTTCCCTTTGCTGAGAAACTTTACCTGGATGACACTTGGAAGATGTTATTGCTAGCAATAAAAATAAAAATGCACTGCTGCGGCCTCAATTTTGTTAGATGAGGATTTATTAAATGAAATTTATGCTACAGTCAGTCAACTACATCTTAAGCCTAGGGCCCCTTGTTTTCTATTTGTCTCCTCTCAACTTTTGGTTCTCTCCATCTTGGTTCTCCCATGTCCGACTCACGTGGGACCTATGCGGCATGCAACAGTGGAAGAAGAATGAACACTCTGATAGATTAGAGCAGGGGTGGGCAACTTGTGGCTTTCCAGTTGTTTTGGACTACAACTTACATCAGTCCTAGCCAACATTGATTATGGTAAGGAAAGATTAGAGATGTAAGCCAAAACATCTGGAGGGCCACAAGTTGCCTACCCCTGGCTTAGAGCATCTGAATGCTTTAACGTGCTTCACAGAAGAATCAACAAGGTCATCAGGTATATCTCTTAGAGTTCTCTTGTCAATTCTATAGATTCTTCAATTCTTCAAGGAGCAGTTTTATACTAGCTTCTGTCATTGCTCCTCCAAGATCCTTATTCCTACCTAACCCTGTAGGAATCTCACTAGTTCTGGGATGGTATATTCATAATATATGGGCAATAAGCAGTAACATTTTGGAAACAAAAACAAGTAGCTAAAGTTGCATCCCTATGCATACTTACTTGGAAGTAAATCCTACTGAACTCAATGAGGACTTACTTTTAGACTCCAAGTAAACATGCCCAGGATCATGTTGCCTGTATCTCTGGCACTGTGAGTAAAAGATAATCTCACCATTCCATGATCAACTTCAGGACATTCACCTTCATGCTTTAGTGCAAGGAGATCTTCAGCTTTCCTGTAAAGAGCAGAAGTGTTAGATTGGCTTCCTACTATCACCGGCAATAATCACTCACTAAAGTGACAAAAGCCCATGGGCAAGTTATGGTGTAATGTGTACAGAACAGATCTAAGACAACATACATGCAGAAGACATAAGGGTTGGGTATGCACAATCAAATTGAACCATGGTAGCTCAAATAAGCCACCTGGTGAGGGTGGGCTATTGTTAGCATGCTTAACAAACAATGTCCTAAAACCATGGTGGCTTAAATAAGCCACTGTGATTTGCAGGAATTGTTCTAGGATTGTGATGGCTTGTTAACCATGCAAACAATGCACCTTCTCTGGGTTTGCAGGACACAACAACCTATGAAGAAGGGGACTAGATTATGGAACATGCTCGTGAGCACCCGCAATTTGTTCCTGTGAACCCTAGAGATGTCAGAGGAATCCACTTGTGGGATAGGGCTGCAGGGTCCTGGGCTTTCACCCTGAGGTCTAGTCCTAGCAGCACCACTGGTAGACAAACACCTGATAGCATTCTAACGTGTGTGTGTGTGTGTGTGTGTGTGTGTGTGTGTGATATCCTGTAGTCGCACATGCTCCCATAGTCACACATTTGGAGAGATACTGGCCAAAGCCATTCTCCCTCCCCAGGAAAAGCCAGAACTGCACCCTCCCTGCTTTATGTTATGTTATGTTCATGTTTACTTTCATGCTGCTTTTCAGTTGATACAGCACAGCTGATGTGGTGCAATAAGGATTATTACAATACATGATAAGAACAGCAGTAAAATTGCAAGCAAAATTATCTTAGGCATTGCTCAGAGTACCCAACTTCTATAGACCATAATTAGACAAATGCTGCCAAAGTATCAAGAGATGTGTTGCCAGTCCTGAACATATTTTCACATGACTATTGGGTGTAGAGCCATTATGGGAATGGTGCTTGAAAGTCCATCACACGATGACTTACAGACCAGGACAAGGCACTCATATGCGACTTCTACCATGAGCAGGATCCAGTTTTGCATTCCACTGCAAATGCCTTAAAAATTGACAGTAGCACTCCAAAAGCTGAATATGGACATCAATAGATGTGACTGGTTCATCAAGGACGGGGGTAGGGGCATGGTGAATATGCTATTTAAATTCCCACCTCCATCCACCACACAATGGTTCTGTGAATCAGCTCTTAGTGAAGGGAAAGTAAAATCCATTCATAACAGTTTCATTAGATACTTCATAGAATTTCAAGTGAATTCTTGATCGATGGCCTATGGTCTTATAGACAACATGAAGTTGTCTGGTTTTTTTAATGCAGGTCTTTCAAGGTCCTCTAGAATTGTGAGGAATTCTTGCTCTCTCACTCTCTTACACACACACACACACACACACACACACACACACTTCCTTATTCAATCATATCATTATGAAGGAAGTCCTATCTTAATCCTTGATTAAATTATCATTAAACATGTGTGACAATAAAAACCACACCCAATAATGACCAGAGTGCGTATTTGTAAAAGCATCAACATCTGTCATCTCTTTAACTGAGATTGTTTCTACCTTTGATTTGGTTACAGCAAATCACCAAGCAGATGTTTGATAGCTCACTATGGGATGTCAACACAATTAGTATCCCACAATGAAGGTTTGCACGAGTGTTGCACCAAGTGTCGTTTTTTACTCACATTATCTCTGAACACAGGAAACATTGATTTCTGTATGTTTTGCCATCGGTGCCACAAACAGGAGACCACAGAGCACTGCAGGAAGACCTTTCCTTCTTGACGTCAGCTAGAATTTTATAGCAGTCGAACTAGAAGGGGGGGAAAAGAGCTAAGATGTTTTCAGTGGTTGTTTCAGTGTTTCCACTTGGCTGAAATGATGGAGGCCCGTTACAATACAAGATCAGTTATGGCCATCCAATTCTTGCTAATTGTTTCAATTGGAAATGAAATTGTTGCCGACAAATATTAGTCAAAGCTCTAGACTGACAGATAATAAGTGGATGTAACATATGGCAAATAAATGTCCACTCATTTAGCAACAAGTTTTCTAAACTTAAGCATATTCATTCTGGAGTAAAGCTGCAGTCCTATGCAATTTACAAGGGAACAATTTACAGTCCCACAATCATCTTCCTTCAATCTCACAAGAAGTAGAACATAAGAAAAGCCATACTGGATCAGACCAAGGGTTAATCTAGTCCAGTACTTTGTTCACACAATGGCAGACCAGCTGTCGACCAGGACCCACAAGTAAGACACAGTGCAACAGCCCCCTCCCACCCATGTTCCCCAGCAACTGGTTATATAAGGCTTACTGTCTTTGATACTGGAGGTATCATTTTTGCCATCAGGACTAGTAGCCATTGATAGCCTTCTCCTCCAGGAATGTATCCAACCCCCCCATTTAAAGCCATCCAAATTGGTGGCCATCACCACATCTTGTAGTAGTGAGTTCCATAGTTTAACTCTGCTCTGTGTGAAGAAGTACTTCATTTTATCAGTCTGGAATCTCCCAACAATCAGTATCATGGGATGACCCCGGGTTCTAGTATTATGGGGCATGGAGAAAAATGTCTCCCTATCTACATTCCCCACATCATGCATAATTTTGTACACCTCTACCATGTCTCCCCTTATCCCCCTTTTTCCAAGCTAAACAATCCCAGCTGTTGTAATCTTCCCTTATAAGGGAAATGCTCCAGTCCCTCGATCATTTTAGTTGTCCTTTTCTCTTCCACTGTTCGAGATCTAGAAGCAATCCACCATCTTTCAGACTGGTGCACACCTCTGAATATAAGGTTTTTTTGCGGGCGGAGGGCGAACTTTGGAATCATAAACCATGTTCAGGGTCACAGATCTGGGACTTGGCCCTTTTAAACAAGCTATCAAGATCTTTCTCTTTATGCAAGCCTTTTACAACTAATATGCTGTTTTAAGTTAATGCCAGCTCTCTGTTTTTAATCTGCAACTGTTATAATCTGCAACTATTGTTATTGCTCTCATTTTATTGTAGCTTTTATTGTCTCCCATTGCAACTGATTTTGAGGACATTTGTTGAAAGACTGGCTATTCATTTGTCAAATAATCAAATGAACTCAGGGAGGCTTATTTCTAAGTAAACTGAATCAATTGGGCTCACTTATTCATAAGTAGGTTTAGGGCTGACAGAATCCATATCAGGACTGTCTTTCCCATCAGTTCACACTTTATATTATTCACTGCCACACTTGATCATTTTTGTGTACTGCTTTGATAGCTTTCACTCCCCATCCTTCCATTCCATGATTACCACTTAAAGCAATCAGTGTGCCAAACAATACAGAAACTCAGGGCTGCCATCAAAGGTAGTCACGGCTGGGAACCTGCCAAGGGCCCACAGCCCAGCAGGGGCCCACTGACAAGCCCCCCCTGCAGTTGCTCTTTCTCTTTACCATTGTGACCTACTTGTTCACCATAGGGGTGTGCAAGGGGTGTGCCAAGTGTGCCCAGGCACACCCTAATATCTCCAGCCATAAGTGCCGAATTAAGGGGGGCATTGAGTAGGGATTCAGAGGGGGCTCAAAATGCAGCAAGAACAGTCCTCCAGTTGCTCCACTGCCTCACACACACCCCAACAGTACACTGTTGCTCCTGGCAGGAGGAATGAAAAGGAATTGCTCTGCTGGGAGCCTCTCTGCTGGGAGCCACACTTCAAAGAGGCCAGGAAGATGGATCCTGAAGGCTAATATCACCTCGTAAGACCCTCCTCTGGCCAGTGTCACCCCAAAACCCCACCAATGCTGGGCCCTCCAGTGGACAGGCAAGCCAAACGTGGAGTAAGGCATCAGTGTCTACAGTGTTTAATGAATAAATGAATACAAGTAATGTCCTTTATGATTGAGTCTTCAATAAATGTTCACCTTTTAAAAACATCCCTGGCTGCACACCCTAAAGTAATGTGCTGTGCATGCCTATGTTGTTCACCTGCCTCTTGCTCTGGCCAAGACAACGGTGGTGATGAGGAAGACCATGGGATGCCTCTTCCTACATACTCATTGGCTCTCTGACTGTCAAGCAAGCAAACAAGTGGTAGCCATGATGAGGAAGAGGATGAGGAGCAAGAGCAGCTGTTGACATTGGTGGTGAGAAGACAGATCCATTGAAGAAGGGAGCTCATTGTGGTCATTTTGGCCAAGGGACTTCAAAATCCTGAAGCTGGTTTCTGCTGAGTAGAAACCCCTATTAGCATCTCTATTTAACAGAGCTGTCTTTGTATTTATCTGTAAATTAGCTGTTACACTCATAAGCCATGAGCTCTTTCTTTTTTTAAAAAAACACCTTTCTGATTTGCCCTGTAGTCTTGACATTCTAGTTTCTCAAAATGTTAGCAATAGTATTTGAAAGGCATTATTTATCATTGTTGATCAGATATGTGCTGGCTGGCTCGTTTGCTTCTATGAGGTTCATCAGACAAGCGTTTTATCACATGCTCGCTATTGCCCACTTACAGATGTGCATGCATCCTTCAGACACCGATGTCCACCTCCTGCATGCCTCCCGCTCCTTTGGCTTGTTTTTCCATCACAAAATAGACCCCTTTTAATCTGGCTATTTTTTAAAAAAACTGAATGTTCCACGATCTACTGCTGTGTGCAGGAAAAACAGCATGATTAAAATGGTCCCTGAATGGGCCACATGGTCTTTGTTTACTTCCTCTTTTCCCTCTGGGCAAAAGAGGAAGTAATGAGGGACAAAAGCAGGCCGGAGAAGCGACAGTAAGGAGAGGTGATTTCCCCCCATGTGATGGTGCTCTATGTTCGTACATTATGAAGACACTGGGCATTTGTACCAGCCTTGCGTCTTTTATTATTAGCTGCAATTCAGTCATACAGAAGCGTACTCTGTATAATGTACCCTTAAATAGCAAGTGGCAAAAATGATAATATAAATAATACACAAGAAGTTGTAAATATGGATGCCAGAGAAATCTGCAATGGATTCAAATGAGCTTGGATTTCTGTGAATCCAACCTGCAGATTTCACTGTGGACTGGCTTTGGCTAAATTGTGTGGATTCTGCTGAGAGTTAAAACAAAAAACTTTGCGGGGGGATTAGCACAACTGTGCACTTGCACAAATTTACATTTGGAATGAACAAAATTCTCATACAAAAAAAATCCAATTCCATCAATGAAAGATACCTGACAATCTGCAAAACACAGGCAGAATAGATGTAACAAAATCTGTACATCCCTAGCTGAACCTGATTCAATGCAAGACAGGGCTCATATACTTTCAACAGATGTACAATAGGAAGAGTGTAAGGATTTACAACTTCTCACACAATCATGCTGATGTGATGGGGAAAAGCTGCACCTTCTGAAGTGTAGTGCCAGCCTTCCAAGACCTGACTACATAAAAGTGCCTTCATAATTGTAACATTTGCATTCTCTGATCTAGGCAAAGAATAATCAATCTGGAAATACTAAAAGTCATTCTAGAACAATCTCTTGGTAAAAGGATGGAGAATCGATCAAGCTACCTGGGAGTCCTTCAAAGGGCAGCCCATACTTTCCTGAATCACAATTTTTCACAGTGAGAGATCCACTCATTTATAAGGGAGTACCCATCCTATAAATCCTCACAATAAAAGATCCCATACCTGAGATGATCCCTGTGAATGGATATATACATGAACATAATATGAGAATAGCTCATATACTCATTCACATGAGAATGGCTCACCTTCTGAGGTTCTCCTTTCTGCAAACAGAAGCCCAGTTCCATATTGAATCTGTTAACTTTAAATGCCTAGCCACCATGGGAATTTAAACATTAAATGATTGGGGTATAAATGAATTAAATAAATAAAATGATTTCAACCTTATTGTAAACACAACTAGGGATGTGTATCGTATTGTTCCAATGTCCGATAACGATCCGATAATGGAGTTATCGGACAACTGATTAACAATAACAATACGATACTGTACCCCTCCGAAATTATTGGATCCTGTTATTAAAAAAAGGAATATAAAAGCAGGGTTGATAGCATTAGATATTTTTAAAGCCTTTGATTGTGTGGAATGGCCAGCATTAAAAACAATTATAAAAACATTTGGGTTTGGAGATAAATTTATAAGAGTGATCAATCAGTTATACATAAATAATAAAGCAGTGGTAATGGTTAATGATGGGTTAACACAACAGATTACCTTAGCCCGAGGTACTAGACAAGAGTGTCCACTCTCCCCAATATTATTTGCAATAGTTATAGAAATTTTGGCAAATGTTATTAGGAAAGATGGAAGATTAAAAGGGATAGGAGGAAAAGAAAAGATAAAAATTACTATGTTTGTGGATGATACATTAATGACATTAGAAAATCCAATGGAGAGTTTGGAGGAGATAAAGCAACATTTGAGAGAATTTGGGGAGATTACAGGATTACAAGTAAATTGGGGAAAATCTGAAATGATGTTATTTAATTATAATAAAGAGGAAAGGGAGGAGTGTAGTATAAAATTAGGTCTTAAGATTAAAAATATAGTGTGCTATTTAGGAGTTACTATTACGAAAGATTTAGAAAAGTTAGAAGAAATTAATTTTAATAGTTTGAAGAAACAGATAATGAAAAAATTAGAGGCTTCTAGGAAGTTAAAGCATTCATAGTTTGGTAGAATAGCGGTTATTAAAATGAAGATATTACTGAAGATAATTTTTTTTGTTTAGAATGTTACCAATTAAAATAACGGAAGTTGAAATAAAGAGTTGGCAAAGTATGATAAATAATTATTGTAATGGAGATAAAAAAGCAAGGATTAATAAAGGGAAATGGTATAAGATACAAAAGAAAGGAGGGTTGGGACTTTCAAATATAAAGATGTATTACATAGCTAATCAATTAAGACATGTTATAAATAGTATAGTAGGAAAAGACGATTTAGAATGGTTGGAGATGCAGACAGGAGATATAGAGTTAGAATTACAAAATATATATTTTTAGCAAAATACAAAAGAAACAATTGAAGGAAATGGAAAATCCCCTTTTAAAAAACATTGTAGAGATTTGGGGGAAGTATATAAAAAAATTAGCACCAGGAATCTCTCCTCTGACTCCAGTTGTATTACTGGAGAACTTCCCAGGGAATCTAAGAAGAGATATGGAAGGGGTTTTGAGGGGACAGAAAATTACTAAAGTGAAAGATTGGTTGAAAAGAATGTCTAATAAGGAGCAAATAGAAGAAGTATTAAGAGGACAAAAGATCTCCTGGTTCAAATGTATACAATTGGAACAATGGACGCAAGATTGGAAAAAGAAAAATAAGGATTGCAGAGATAATACAAGATTTGAAGATTTAATAGAATCAAGAGAAAAGGAGGGGGAAATAAAAGTAAAATAGGTATGATAAGTGAAATATATAAAATACTGATAGAGGATGGAGACCAACAGGATTCTCTTAAAACAATATGGGAAGATGATTTAACAAAACAAATTAGTGATTACAACTGGGGGAGGATATGGGAATCAAGAATGCTAAAGTTATTAACAGTTAGGATAAAAGAGAATTATTACAAAATAATTTGGAGGTGGTATTTAACACCAGTAAGATTACATCAGATAGATAAGAAAATTTCGAAGATATGTTGGAGGGGATGTCAGGAGGTTGGAACATATTTTCATATGTGGTGGACATGTGTGTATGTACAAAAATTTTGGAAAAGGGTTTTTAAAGAAATAAGTGAAATAATTGGAAGCAATGTGGAAGCAAGTCCAAGATAAGTTAGAAGAGGAGAATTTTAATAAATTAAATAGGGAGATTGAGAAAAAATTATAAGAATATAGAAAGATTAATCTTTCATGGTTTGGTAGAATAGCACTTATTAAAATGACAATTTTGCCCAAATTTAGCTTTTTGTTTAGAATGTTACCAATTAAGTTAACAGATCTACAGTTAAAGAAATGGCAAGTTATAATAAATAATTTTTGTAATAGTAATAAGAAAGCAAGGATTAATAAAAGGCATTGGTATAAATCTCAGAAAAAAGGGGGATTAGGTCTCCCAAATTTAAAGTACTATTATATAGCTAATCAATTGAGGCATGTAATAGATGGGATCGCAAGATCAAATGAAATAAGCTGGTTGGAGAGCAATAGACAGGATTTAGAATTGAGGTTAAGTAAAAAAAAATTATTAAAGTAAATAAGAAGATGATAGAAAGATTAGAAAATCCATTGTTAGGAAATATTTTAGATGTTTGGTTAAAGTATATAAAAAAATTATAACCAGATATCTCCCCATTGAATCTGGTGGTGTTGCTGGAAGATTTTCCAGGAAATTTAAAGAAAGAATTAGAAACAGTTTTTAGAGAACAGAAAATTTTTAAAATAAAGGATTGGTTGGAAAAGATGAGTAATAAAGAGCAATTAGAAGAAGTATTGAGAGGAAAGAAAATAGCATGGTTTAAAGTTATCCAATTAGAACAATGGATGGCTAAATGGAGAAAGAACAATAAAGAGCTTCGAACTTTTACAAAATTTGAGAAGATGATTATAATGAGAGAAGAGGAGGATATAAATAAGAATATTAAAGGGGTGGTAAGTGAAATTTATAAAATCTTGGTAGAAGGTGAAGAGAAGTAAAATTATTTGAAAGTATTATGGGAAGAAGGTTTAAAAGAACAAGTAAATGATCAAAGTTGGGGGAAAATTTGGAAATTGCGGAATTTGAATACTATGTCAGTAAGAATAAAAGAAAACTATTATAAAATAGTATGGCGATGGTATTTAACACCAGTAAAATTAAATCAAATAGAAAAGAAACATTCGAAGCTACATTGGAGAGGTTGCCAGGAAATTGGAACGTATTTTCATATGTGGTGGACGTGTAAATATGTGCAAATATTTTGGTTAAAAGTAATTGAAGAAGTTAAAAAGATAATAGATTTAAAGTTTAAGATATGTCCTAGGATAGCTTTATTATCAATTTATGATAAAGGAGAAGGAAAGCAAAATGTTAAAGAGCTAATTACAAATTTAATGACTGCAGCGAGGTTAATAATAGCTAGACAATGGGAAGTACAAGGCAACTACCAAATAGAAGACTGGTATAAAGAAGTGTGGAATATTGCTATAAATGATAAGTTAACAAATAATGTTAAAGTTAAAAGAGGGATATTAAGGAAAAATGAATTTGGAGATATATGGGGAGTATTTGTGGAATATGTATTAAAAAGGGGGAAGGGGTGTGCACCGTCAGGTGAATCTATGCAGTTTGGGAAGAATGATTAAAAATAAATATGGTATATAAAAATGTAGCTGGTCCCAGGGAGGTGAGGTGCACTAGTTAGGTGAATTATGTTAGTTTTATATTGTAAGTCATATGATTTATAAGTGATATGTTTATGTGTTTCGTTATGTTATTGTATAAAAATTAATAAAAATCATTTAAAAAAAATCAATACAGAATACCTACGATATTATCGGATCCGAAATTTTTTTCTATCGGAATTTCCGATAATGATACGATGCGATAATTTCAGCCGTGCACATCCCTAAACACAACTACATGTAACACTGGAATGTCAGCCTGCAGAGGATAGTGCACTAAATTCAGCACCATGTCTTTCAAGATATATTGTACTTGGGGTTATATATCAATTTTTATTTAGCAACCCTACAAACCTGAAACACTGTTATTGTCTTGTGACCAATATTTGCTCCATCATTTTAGGAGAAATTCATTTTACCTTGACAGCCTTTCTTTTCTGTCTGTTGCTGAAAGGTCCTCTCCGACTATTTTCATTGTAGTATGTTGATGCTCCTGTCCTAGTAGAAAAAGCACATACATTTGTCCAATCCGTGAAAAAAATGTTCTCTGGCAAAGTAGCCACCACATCATCCAGCCTCTCCCATAGAAATTACCAATTGGTGTAACATGCTGACCTACACCAAGCAGGATATTGCATTATGAAAGTGGTATGTAAGAGGCAGGAGCCACACTACTGCTTTATAGTGGTACTGAAGTGCACTGACAACTGTTGGGGCCCATTGACACAAACCATGTACCACTTTCATACTGCTATATCCTACTTGGTGTGGCTCCTGCCTTTATATACCACTTTCATAGTGCTTTCATAGTGTAATTTCCTGCTTGGTGTAGTTTTAGAATATTGCTTGCTGTCTGTTGGACCTATTCTTGCTTGCCCTTCTCTCCTGCAGAATCTTATCCTGTCAAGAACCCTAAGGACCTGGCATTTTACTTTGATCCTGATGTTTTTTTGAGATGCAAAGTAATTTAAAAATAATGTTTCTAGTAGGGGTGTGCAGCGGATCGGGTCCGATCCACAATCCAGACCCTATCTGGGCGAAATCGGATACAATTATCCGATTCTGATCCCCCGCAGCTAGATCGTCCAATCTAATCTGATCCGATCCGAAAGGACCCGATCCGGATTTGAAAAGTTCGGAGGATCAGACCTCAGACCTCCTCCCCCCCCCACTCACGCTCCTTCCCTGATGCCTCCTCACTGCCGTCTGCTGCTTCAGTACTACTGAGAAACAGACCTTGCAGCCTGTTCCACAATAGAGCAACGGCATGCTGGGTGACGTCATCACTCAGTGCACCTTTGCTCTACTGTGGAACAGGCCACAAGGCCTGTTTCTCAGTAGTACTGAAGCAGCGGACGACAGCAAAGAGGCAGTAGGTAAGGAGCGCAAGTGGGGGGAGGGAGGAGAGAGGTGGAGGTCCCCCGTTACCTGCCGGCGTCCCGCGCTGCCATCTGCTGCTTCCGTACTACTGATAAACAGGCCTGCTTATCAGTAGTACGGAAGCAGTGGACGGCAGCGCAGGATACCGGCAGATAAGGAGCACGAGTGGGGGGAGGGGGAGGGGGAGGGAGGGGGAGGTCCCCACTTACCTGCCGGGGCCGTCCACTACCGTCCACTAGTCCCTTCTACTGAGAAACAGGCTTTGCGGCCTGCCTCTCAGTAGTGCGCCGGGTGATGACTTCACCCAGCGCGCTACTGAGAGGCAGGCCATGAAGCCTGTTTCTCAGTAGAAGGGACCAGCAGGCGGCAGCGGATGGCCCCGGCAGGTAAGGAGCACGAGTGGGGGGGAGGGGGAGGGAGGGGGAGGGAGGGGGAGGTCCCCACTTACCTGACGGGGCTGTCCGCTGCCGTCCGCTGGTCGCTTCTATTGAGAAACAGGCCTCACAGCCTGCTTTTCAGTAGCGGACTGGGTGATGATGTCACCCAGCACACTACTGAGAGGCAGGCTGCGAAGCGTGTTTCTCAGTAGAAGGGACCAGCCAATGGCAGTGGACGGCAGCGGATGGCCCCGGTAGGTAAGGAGCGTGAGTGGGGGGGAGGGATGGGGGGGAGTTAGGTCCCCAGTCACCCACCCCCATGTTTTCCGCATAGGCTTGCATTGGGGGAAAGCTTTTTTTCCCCCAATGCAAGCCTATGGCGAAAACACCTAAAATGGAGTCCGATCCAAAAATCAGACATCCAATTTTCAGATCAGAATCGGATCTGAGCCGAACTGGAAAGCCTCCGATCTAATCCGATCCGATCTGAGGCATCGGTTCCGGTTCCGATCTGATTTTTTCGGTCCATGCACACCCCTAGTTTCTAGCACTTATAATTTTAGGCAAAAGCTTAAAATCATGTTGAAAGCACATGCTAAAGCAGCCTTACAAAGCAGGTGGTCTCACAGTAATTGAGACTGGACTGGAATATTAGGGCTGTGCACGGACACCCCCCCCCCCCGATCTGCATCTGGATCCGGATATGTATGATCTGGATCTGATCTGATCCAGATCCGGATCCGGAGCCCAATCCAGAGACCCTCCTTTTCCCCATAGACTTGCAAGTCTATGGGGAAAAGGACTCACCGCTCTCCCCCCACTGTCCCTGCTTACCTGCTGCCTCCTCGTCGCTGCTGTCATCCACTGCCACCACTGCTTCCTCTCTACTGAGAACCAGGCCTCGGAGCCTGATTCTCAGTAGAGAGACATCTCGCCAGGTGACGTCATCACCTGGCGCGATGTCGCTCTACTGAGAAACAGGCTGTGAGGCCAGGTTCTCAGTAGAGAGGAAGCAGCAGCAGTGGCGGCGGCAGACGGTGGTGGTGAAAAGGAGGCAGCAGGTAAGCAGGGAGAGTGTGGGGAGGGCAGTAAGTCCAATGGACTCACCACTGGCCTGGTGTCCCTGGATGCCAGCTGCGCAGCCGGCATCCAGGGGCCCGGAAGGGCCGGACCTCCAGATTGATCCGGTCCGGCAAGATCCTGTGGACTTCATTCAACAACAAAGGAGGGACAGAAAAAAGGGGGGAAAACAGGTTCTCAGGATGCTTAAAATGCTTTATTTCAAAGCCCAATGCATTTCAGCCTGTGTTGTTTTAAAGGCCTTCTTCAGGAGGTTGATAAGAGATGTCTGTAGAAATACTCCTAACAAGATGATCGTCTCCTACTCTTGTTAGGAGTCATAGAAAATTAAGACAGAGTTTTGCAACCTGACTCCCCACATTATGGGAGTCAAATTCCACACTTAGCTTGTTTCGCACAGATCTTTGAATATCTAGCATACTCACCCTCCACAATTGGTATATGATCTGTAATCACCCTGTGCAATCCGATTATCCACTGAGCAGGGGTTATTTGCATTGTATCTTTGAAGTGACCCACTATATTCATTGCAGTTTTTCTGTCAATGGAGAAGAAACATGTTGACACTAGGTTTACTTATTTGCTTGTTCACAATTGGAAACCATGATTGAGTGGAGAGATTTACTCAGTTGAGGGTAATAATAATAATAATAATAATAATAATAATAACAACATCTGTTGGACTTGAACATGGACCCAACTGCAATTTGCATATATAAAATCCATATATTTCCAAGCTTGTGATATGTTAGACACACAAATGTAGGGAAAAATGTGTAAAGAATAATTTCTACATTTCCAAAATGTGGACAAATACACTTTAGTCAATGGATATATGTATCCAAATTGCATACATTTAAAAATGCAGAGAAAATGCATATATTATTGGCCTCAAGGGTTACTTTTGCACATGTTACTTTTGCCTCTTCTGCACTTAGGTGCTACAATGAAATACAGAGTTGGGAAACTGGTCATATCTCTACCCTGGACATAATATATTATCCTGTCTTAAAAAGCATACAAGATTCTATATTGGAACTGTAATGGGCCCTTGCTAGGAGGTACTAAAACTCCCTATGGCATTTTCCGTCAAGGCTTTGTTCCACATACATCTTTTGAAGAGATGCAAGTGTGATGGTCAAATCCATTAACTTCTGAATTTCTCAGATCTCTTATGCAGAGCCATAATTAATGCCACCTTGCTTCTCTCTCATGGTTTAAAAATGTGCTAATGTATGTAAAATGCATACATTAATGTATAAGTGATAACAAATGCATACCAATTTCCATATGGATTTTGAAAATAAATGAATCACAAGTGCCTGAAGAAATGGAACTGAATGCACTTGACCTCAAAAATCATGTCTAGATCAAGCTTGACAGAGCTGTCCGTCCCTAGGTCTGCTCTCTTTCCTACCAAGAGAATAGTGAACCACAGTATTCTAAATCAGGAGTGTTTCACATTCCCCCAACCCTTTATGCAAGCCTTCAGGGACTTTATCTAAAGGTCTTTCTAAATGCCTATCACTTGATCAGTGTGCTTATGGGCCTTGGAAGCTTGATGAGCCACATGTCATGTCCACATGCCATGTAGTTCAGAATGTGCCCATTTAACTGTCTAGTCCTCATGGCACATGAGTGCGTAAAGGTTCATGTGGAGATCCAGGCTCACATGGAGATCCAGGCAGCTGAGTGAGACAACATGTAGCTCTTCAGAAATTGAACATTAATGGCAATTATTTGCATCAATGTAAAGAGAACATAATTGCATCAGAATATTTTTTTTATTGTAACCCATTGTGCAAAGCATTAGATAAATTTTATTATGATGGCTGTGCTGATAGCTGTTTAATAGGATTATTATCATGGGATACCCAGAATGTTTGATTAGTTTGGTTTTAAACAGGCAACAATCATTCTTCTTCTCACAAACATTTACTGAGACAGAGACAATGGCTGGGTTCACATGCCATGGTTCACAAGCCCCCACATGAACAGACAAAGCTACTGTGCTTATTTTCCCTGCTGTTGCCCTTCCTCCCACTCAGCCAAGATGGTATCCCAGCATCCACTGCACCTCCGTTACATTGCTCTGATTGGCCTGTCTCACCAAGGAGTGTTCTCCTCTGACTCCGCTGGATCCATGTCATTATCAGAGCCTATCTATACAGTACCTTGGAACATTTTAAATAGTATTTTAAAACGTTCCAAATAGGTGCATTCCAAAATGTCTTAGGCCACATTAAGAAGTACTTACGTTACAAGAGAAAAAATTCTTCAGACTTCAAAGCAGTGTGTGCGGTCTCACACCCTTCTGTCCGTCTCTTTCTGTTTCGTTTTTACAATGAGTTTAGGGCAAGGCATTGTGGGCACTGTAGTTCACTCGCCCACTTCCTCCTTAGTTCCTCTGTCATTCCCTAGCTTTCAATGAGTATAGGGCTAAGTGTTGTGGGTCTTGTAGTTCACTCACCCACTTCCTCCTTAGCCCCACTTTCTTCCCCACCAATCAACGGCTAAGCATTTGAGCACTGGTAAACGAAGCACTGCCCCCACAAATCACAAACGGTAAGGAAGGACACATTATTTTACTTAAAACGATTTATTAAAAGTAAAAACCGTTATATATAGCTGAAGTGAGTTTTAAAAAACCTCGGATATACATCGTTCAAGGGAGTGCGTCATGTGGCCCAAAGAGTTTTCGTAACACTGATAAAACGTTACAAAGCTAGTGTGTAGATCGGCTTTCAGTGTGTTGCCAATTGTTAGCACTTTTCTGCTCTTCCCCCTGCCTAACTCAACCAGCAGTACCCCGATCCTCAAGATGTTCCTTCCTGTTCCCTCCCCCTCCTTCAAAATTGTACCCTTGTTCCTGCCTTTCTGCACTAAAAAGGGGCAAGGGCTCTAACTCCTTGACAGTTTGCTGGAATGGGGTGAAATTTTATACATGGGGTCTCCTCATGGGGAGCCTCCAAAAGTTGCATTGGATAACTGCAACTTTCCTTTTTCACAGAAAAGTGTCCAGAAACCAACCGCTTGCTACCCTTTCATTCCCTTCGTTTACCCACCTCTTTACCTTCCTTCCCTTCCCTTCCCACCCCATCTTCTATTCCTATTCCTATTCCACAGCCCCTAGCTTCTCCCCCCTCCACTGCCACCAGCCAGCAGCAATGTAACAACACAGAAATAGCAGAAAGCTGTTTATTGGCATACAAAGTGGCTTATTTGGCTTCTTTGGCTTGCTTGGAACTGGGCTTGCTTAATACTGCTTTGAAGCTACTAAATGCAATCTGTTGCTAGGCAGATCTTGGAGACAGATATCTGCTGGCTGGAGCAGAGCAGTAACAGCGGTTTTGACCGCTCTTGCCAAGTAACTCTGTAGGTGATCTTTAAATCACTCTTTACGCCACTGTGGAGCACTGGACTAAAAGATAAACCATGATGGTTTAAATAAACCTCACTACAGACCATGGCTTATCACCATGTCTTATTTTGGCTAAATAAGCCACCATAGTGGTGGAGAAACCACTTGCAAATGACACGATAAACCATGGTAATCTTATAAATCATGATGGATTAAAGAGACATGTGAAGCCAGCCAGGGGTGGGCAACTTTGTGAGATCTGGGGGAGATTTTCTTCCCCTGGCCTCCTCCTCATGGGCCACAGTGTACTGGGAGAGCTGAAAACAAACTGAGAAAAATTGTAGGGGAAAATGGTGTCAGTAGCATTATGGTGTATCAAAAAGGCCAAATTTAGCTGTAAACAAACTAAATTTCAGTTTTCTGGGACTCAGTGGTGCTACGGACACCATTTCCCCCCACTTTTTTCCCCAGAGGGTGGAGCAGTGGGGGGGTTGCATGCATTCTGTGTGGTGCATGTTGGCCACCCCCAAGTTAAAACAAGTGGCAGTGGGAAAAACTGGAACATGTGTTACAGCAGGGGTGCAGAACCTCAAGTTCGGCAGCCAAATCCAGTCTGCCTGGGGTCCCAATCCAGCCACCTGAGGGTCCCCAGATGGCCACACACCCCTAACCAGCTATTGGCACTTTCCTCACACTTTAAAAGTTTGCAATGCCCCTCCTAAGGCTTAGGTACTGGCAGTAAGAGCTTTGAGCTTACATATGCTGGTGTTTGGGGTATTTGGGGCCCTGACCCATTTTACCTTTGTCTAGGGTGACCATATGAAAAGGAGGACAGGGCTTCTGTATCTTTAACAGTTGGACTTAAAAGGGAATTTCAGCAGGTGACATTTGTATGCATGCAGCACCTGGTGAAATTCCCTCTTCATTAGAACAGTTAAAGCCACAGGAGCTTTTATATCTCTTTTATATCTGGTCACTCTAGTATAGCTCCTGCAGCTTTAACTGTTGTGATGAAGAGGGAATTTCACCAGGAACTAATTGCATACAAATGACACTGGCTGAAACTCACTTTTCTATACATCTGTTAAAGCTACTGGAATGTTGGCTCTTAGAGCTTTTCCAGAATGCATGTTGCCCCTTGGGCTGAAAGAGGTTCAACACTCATGTGCTATAAAATCAAACCAAACAATGCCATTTAACAGAGCAAAACAATCAAACACTGTATTAACCCTCAAACAGAGAAAAGTGCTTGTTACAGGCTAACTACAGTTACCGCCTAGCCTATTGCTAGGGTGTGTGTGTGTGTTTGAATGTCACTGTTGCAGCAATTCTGAAATCCTTGAAAGCTATCTTGAGTGATCAATGTACTTAAGAGAGAGCTTTGTGGAAGGCAAAACCAAAACTAAAAAACATGAAGAATGCCAAACAGCATGGATAATATCTCTTAGACTGATATGAAAAGGTCACAAAGAAGTCTGAAAATTGCCTAACCAAATGGGTGGGAGGCAAACTGATAGGGAAAATTCTCTTGCCTCAACATGTCATTGCAAGTTTTCCTCCTAAGTCTGCAACAAGAAGATCAATGCAGGGTACAGGAGCAACCAATTTTGAGAGACAGAGACATGGGGAGAGGCATGTATCATGCTGAGATGCAACACTGTGTTGTGAAACAGGGATTGTTGTGGCACAGAGATCCTTGAATATCTATGATTTGGCATACATCCAATATCCCAAAATGGATATTGTTAGGGTGGCCATATTTGGGAAACCAAAAAAGAGGACACCCAGTGCGGGGGCAGGAAAGTGCACTTTCTGAGGCCTCTGGAAAGCTCATCATCCCCCACCACCACGTTAATAGTGGCCTTAAAGGGGAAAGCATGTCATTCCCAGACATTATGCAAAATTACAGAAAATCCCTCCCTGACACCCAGGATAGAACAAAAACCTAGTCAAATCCATGGAAAAAACTAACGGTTGGTCACCCTAGAACTGGAGAAGTTGCAAAACAGTGCAACCAAAATGATCAAGGGGCTGGAACAACTTCTTTTTTTTCTTTTTTTTTTTAAAGTGTAATGTTTGAGACTCAGTGCCTATCCACATTGCCTTTAAAATGACTTATATTCTGTTTAAAAACATGGTTTTTAAGTCGTTTCGTTACGTGCTAGCAGTACTTACGTTTCATAGTGACTGCTTTTTCCGTGTTCACTGGTGTATTACAGGGTTAATTCCTTGACTCTTCTTGTTTAGTTTCTGTTCTGAAGGCTGCTTGAGTTATGGAGAAAGAAGTGGGTGGGTCAAGCAGCCTGAAGAACAGAAACTAAACAAGAACAGACAAAGAATTAACCATGTGTCACACCATGTGTCACACCACTGAACACTTTCAGGACAGAGGAAGCAAGTACTGCTCAATGTGTCCTAGCACGTAATGAAACGACTTCAAAAACCACGTTTTTAAACATAATATAAGTCATTTTAAAGGCAATGTGGATAGGCTCAGGGAGGGAATCAGCAAGTATGGGAGAACATGATAGAAGTATATTAAATGATTCACAATATAGAGAAAGTGAATAGGATAGGGTGACCAGATAAAATCCAGCTCAGGGCTCATGTAACTTTAACAGTTGTAGAGAAAAGGGAATTTCAGCCAGTGTCATTTGTATGCAATTAGTTCCTGGTGATATTTCCTCTTCATCAACAGTTAAAGGTGCATGCACTATACTAGAGTGACCACATACAAAAGAAGACAGGGCCCCTGCAACTTTAACTGTTGTGATGAAGAGGGAATTTCACCAGGAACTAATTGCATACAAATGACACTGGCTGAAATTCCCTTTTCTTTACAACTGTTAAAGTTACATGAGCCCTGACCTGGATTTTATCTGGTCACCCTAGAATAGGGAAATATTTTGCTCCATCTCTCATAATACTAGATTCTGGAAGGAAGTACTCTTTCATTCATCACACTGTTAAGGTATGGAATTCACTATCATAAGGTGTCATGGATGGCTTTAAAATGGGATTAACTAAATTCATGGATGATAAGGCTATCAATGGCTACTTGTCATGATGGCTATATGCTACCTATATGCTACAGTGTATCTTTGCATGTTAGTTGCTTAGGAATATGAGTGGGAGAGTGCTATAATTTAGTCATGCCTGTGCCAAAAATTCCAACCATTCCATTTTTGACATTTTGTGGGGGGTGGGGTGAAAACAAAAACTCAGGCAAAAGAGGCTGGGAGAGGTGAGAATATCAGAGAATTTTCTCCTTGGGGAGGGGAACAGGTTTTCCACATGACTTTTTAAATTTAGTCAGTTGTTGAGGGGTCTTCTTTCTTTCTATATATATATATATTTAAAAAACAACACGCCCAGCATTTTCAGGAGCCCTTTTCAGGAGCCCAGGAGTGCTTACTGGATGCTTACTAGAGAGGGTGAGGTCACATGATCTCCAATAGGCTAAGAACTAAGGCGCATCCAAATGCTGGAGGAAGAGGGTATTGTTGTTTTTTGTTGAAAATCTTTAAAAAAAATGAAGAAAGCCCCTCAGCAATTGGTTACACTTAAAAAAGGGTATGTGGAAAACCTGTTCCCCCTCCCCAAGGAGAACATTCTTTGAAATATCACCCCCTCCCTGCAAAAGAGGCAGAAAAAACAATTCCTCTTTCATAGGGAGAGAGAAAGTTCCCAAACATAAGGAGCAGGTTTCAGCTCAATACTACTATAATTTTGCTTCCCACAGGCATGTGATTGGCCACTGTGTGAACAGAATGCTGGACTAGATCTCATCTGGAAGGGTTCCTCTTATATTCAAGATTTAATACCATCAGAACTGACAATAAAACAAGAAGTACAAGGAAAACAGAGACACAACATGATCCTTTTTAACAGAGGTGGCACACCATTCGATTGATGAAGCCAACTTGCTGGAACCATTTTGGAGATTTAAGGTACACAATGCACACAGCGATGATGGAAGAATAGTTTTCCCAACCAGTCCCTGCCTCAGCTTAGGCTTGCTTCCCCTGGAAAAAGAGTGAGAAAAAAGCCTGCATATCAATGTGGCACTCAATACTGTTCCTGCACACCATGTGGAGAAGTTTCACAGCAATAATCTCTGAGCCACTATTCAAGGAAGCTTCACAACAGAGTCCTAACCTTGTTAACTCAGTTCACTGAGTTTGATAGGAATTTTTTAATAGCAAGTGTGCTTTAGATTTCCATCAGAGATGTAGATTCTAATGACTAATGAACATAACAAGTCTACAATTCCTATTGGTTGGAGAATTAAAGTTTTCCTCCGAGACAAAGGAGTTATCTTTGACTACAAAACTGAGTTGATGAATGCTTCCCCACCACCACCACCAGCAACCTCCCAAACCATGAGGAGAGTTCCCATTTTTTTTTAATTTCAGTCTTGGCCTAACATTGCTGTAAGTCAGATCATGAAAGCTGACAGTACTATATGATTAAACATGTAAGAATTGCTCAGTTAAACAGAAGATTCCTCTCTCTGCAATGAATGGTTGAGCCAAATGATATGGGACAAGTCAGTGTAATGTGTATAAGTTCCCCTCCTCATGGAAGGGTCCTATTCATTCATGCTTGGATGTAGGCCTGATCAGGGTCTGGGTAAGATAACTACAATAACTTTTAAAAAGGGAAAGAGGGGAGTAAATATAATTACTAAATAATCCACTACAAGACTACCAGCCTGCCTGACCCAACAATGGAAAACCAACCCTAGAGAATGCACTTGTACAGTCACATTGCAATACTCAGGCTCCACTGAAATGGCTCAAAATATCTTTTGGCAAATATCACCACTCCCATTTAGTGTGTGACTAAAGCTGAATGACGGCCATATTTTTGGCACTGTAGGACCTAAATTAGGGATGGATGGATGAATGGATGCATATCTAGTCTGTCAGTTTCACACATGTTCATTCATAAATCCATCACATCCCATATGCACTTTACCCTAAATATGCACTGATGTACACCAAAGTTGTTGAACCTCAAGGGTCCCAATCCAGCCACCCAGGGTTGACCAGGTGGCCATGCCTCCTTCCCCTGGCCCCACCCACTTTCTTCTTACTGCCAATCATTTAGTGGTTTCCCAGTTCTGCACCCTGATGTACAAGTTTTAACCTAAAATCCTTGAAACCATGCTACTGCGTTGGGGGCTGGCACCCTCTTTTGTGAATGAAAACCATTTTTGGGTGCAATCCTATACATGTTGAGTCAGGAAAAAAGTCCTGCCATTCTCAGTATTCCCCAGCCAGCCAGCTAAACATGCATAGCATTTTGCCATTAGTTGTTTGGGCATCTTAATATTGTGTTGTTTCCTATGCTGGCTAGTTTTAGTGTTTCAGTTCATAGCTGTTCACGCACCTGCTTTTACTTGTCTTATAATGTTATTTTGTTATTGTTATTGTTTGATGTTTTCCTGTTTAATTTGAAAGGGCTCTAGAAATAGTGTTATATAGGTGGGCTAAAAATTATATATATATATATATATATATATATATATATATATATATATATGCATTCCTACAGACCTGACAATGACCTGTAGTATGTAGATGCTGGAAGCTTTGAATGAACTGGATATCACACTTCAGTTGCCATCAGCACAAGAACTATATGGTTGTGTGAATCCATTGTTGCCAGATTAAGAGATGTCATTAGCACAGGATTGTTGAAATATTAGCCTCAGCAAGAAGTTGGGTTCCTATTGGGATGTCTGTTGTCAGTCCAAGTAGTCCAGAAACAAGTGTGTGGCCTAAAACAAGGAGGATTCGACTTCTAGAGCAGCAGAGAAGGATCAGAAGAGCCAGAGGCAGGAGTGTAGTCAAATCCAGGAAACAGAGAGGTCAGATTCCTATCCTCTATTTTGGAGAGCTGGTAGAGAACAGTCCTCTGTTTGAAGGTGTCCTCTATTTAAAGAGGTGTCCAGTCTGGTTCTAGTTGAAAGTCAAAGAACCATAACAAGTGAGGGCCTTGAAGTTGTCCATCAACAACAACTTCACCTGGACAGCAGTCTGAGGAGGCACACAGGTCGCCTAGTCAGTCTTCTCCACTCTGGTGAGATGTCTTGCATTTCTATTTAAATAATAGTTATTTCTAAATTTGTTCTTATACATATAAATTTGCTTGTGTAAATAATATACAAATTTATACCCTCTTTTTCAGTGATGCATTTCTTTTTTTTCTTTTTCTTTTTTGTAGGGGGGGGGGAAGATGCATAAGTGGCCACTTTACCAGGAAGACCTCAAAATCTGAGGCACCAATCAAGAGACAGAAGTAGTCGCTTAGGCAGTGTCCTCACACTAGCATCTAGTTACTCACACCAAGGAGCTACCCCTGAGGCCTGGGTTTTAAAATCCTGATGAACCAGGTTTGGCTCTGACTGGATGTTCTGACAGGCTAGTACTGTGGCCTACATGACAGTGCTCAGTATACCAGGTTTGCAGTAGGGAAAAAGTCTTGGTGGTGCATCAGGTAAGATGCCAGAGCCTAACTACTAGGTGCCTCAATTTGATAACCCAACTCAATCCAGCACCTCACTCGTGGGCCAGTTCACACAAGAGCCCTAATCAGTGTTAAGCAATGGCAGCTCATGGAGCAGTTTGAGCAGGCTTGCAGCATCCACTGCCTAGTGCCACTGCATGGGGGAGGAAGACCTGGCATCTTCACATGAGGGTGTTGTGAGTCAGGTGAAGAAGTCCCCGGGATGTATTAACTCAACATTGTGCAGGTTCGTGGCTGTAGCACCCAACACAGATCACTGACATACTTGCCTAACCTGTGGTGGGACTGCTAGCCATTCAGCAGTAGAAGCGAGCAGTCTCTGTGACATAGACTACTGCTGTTTTTAAGCTGTCTGTTCCTTAGTAGAAATTCCATCACCTCCTGCCACTTTCTTTGTCCATCTATGTCCATCTAAGCTAATAACAATTCAGGTTTCCTTGACTAAAAATATATTATTCCATTGATCACCTTTCAGCTGTAATGGCTCCCAAGGTTGTTTACAGTAATAGCAAATTAAAAGCAATTCACAATTAAAACAATTGAGATCTAACAAGCTAAATCCAAAACCAATAGGCAGGATACCTAAAGAAACAACAACAGAACATTATAAAAGGTTTTAAAACACACACACACACACACACAAACCTACACAAACATATGCAGGGACACCCCCTAAACTTGCTTAAATGAATCTCTGAAGTCAAGGGAGACAAGAACATTTTGAAATAATGTTGAAAGTTGAGATACTTCAATCAAGAGGTCCAAGGAAAGTACAAATTCATTTGCAGATTTGATACTATCAGACTTCAGCTCAAGACTGTGGGAATGTCTGTACATGGAGAAAACCCAGGGTAGTTCTGCAGTGGCACTGTGTTTATATGATGCAGAAGCCACTGCGGAGCCATCCCAGGGCTTTCCCAAGCTCTGAAATAAAAAAGTCAGGGACTTACCCTGACTTTTTACTCTGGAACGAAGTGATGATGGTGCATCTGCTGTCTGTCACCACTCTGGAGTTGCGGCAGAGGAGTGGCTGGGCAGATGGCGACCCCTGATTGGTTGCTATCTGCCCAGACAGGGGGAGGGTGGGCCAGCAAGCCAAATGGGGAGAAGGAAATGCTTGGTGGGGAAAGCCAAGGTTAAAACAGGGAGGGACGCAGTGGCGCGGCGGTGCACAGGGCAGTGGTTCACGGAGTGGCGACTCCTCATCCTCAGATGCAAACCCTGCACTCACTCCTTAGCATGGGACAACCCCACAGGAGCACAAGCATGGAGTTTTGGGGGCTTGCGGTGCCAATGCTTCATCATCAAGACAGCCCCTGGGAGTATCTAGCTCACAGAAAATAATTCTCTCTCTGTAAGTGTTTATGTACATTATTCATGCTGCTTTACCAATTCATTATAAGGTAAGAGTGAGTCACACCCTCTCTGTCTGGATTTTTAAAACCTCTTTTGACTGAATCTCATTTTCAGTTGTGCCTTGCAGAGTGATGTGACACACCTATTCCTTGCATTGCTGTAATAACATTTTTTCCTGCCCTAGCTTTCTTAAGGATGTGTGTATGTGAACAGAAGATACCTCCACATGCATCTGATGAAGTGGGCTCTGGCCTGTGCAGTTATGCTGCGTTTATTAGTCTTAAGATGCCACCAGCCTCTTGTTGTCATTTGCAGCAATAGACTGACATGACTATCCCTCCCCAAATGGTAAATTTTCTCTCCCCTCTGAAAAGAGAGGAGAATCAATTCTCCTTGAACCTCCAAAGAGATGGAGTTCTACAGATTAGGAGCCACCATAGAAAGCATGACTTTATTGGCAATCCAATCCACCAGGAACTTCCACTGTGCAAGCAGTCAACAGAGCTCATGCCAGGACAATAACAAACATCATTGTGTCATGTTCCAATTGTACGTGTTTGCTTTATTCTTCATCATCTCCTGGCATTCTGCTTCAGTATGGGAGTCTTCTCTCCAGAGGCACCTCTACAACTATCTCTGCTGGGGAATATAAGTGGGAGGGTGCTGTCACAACCATGTCCTTCTTGTGGGTCTCCTGTGGGCAGCTGGTTGGCCACTCTATGAACAGGGTGCACTAGAATGACCCTTGGTCTGATCAAGCATGTCTTTTATATTCTTATCTTGCATTGCTGGATTCTGTGGTTAACTGGCTCTGATCCTCCAGTGCTGATCAGGTAACTCCCACACTATACAGAATCTTTGGCCGGTGTTCAGAAATAATTTGTGTATTGTTCTCTGCTAAATCTTTGGACTGATCTCTTTTATGCTTCCAGCTTGCAAAAAGTCATCTTCTGGGTAGGGTGACCAGATAAAATCCAGGTCAGGGCTCATGTAACTTTAACAGTTGTAGAGAAAAGGGAAGTTCAGCCAGTGTCATTTGTATGCAATTAGTTCCTGGTGAAATTCCCTCTTCATCACAACTGATGTGGGGCCCTGCCTTCTTTTGAATATGGTCACTCTAGTATAGTGCCTGCACCTTTAACTGTTGTGATGAAGAGTGAATTTCACCAGGAACTAATTGCATACAAATAACACTGGCTGAAATTCCCTTTTCTCTACAACTATTAAAGTTACATGAGCCCTGACCTGGATTTTATCTGGTCAGCCTACTTCTGGGATTAGTTTTCTGTGAGAATATGATCTCTTAACCTGAACATGTGTTCTAGGCTATGAATGTTACGATATAGAATTTGCATTTCCTAAACTATAGTGATGCAAACATAGATAAACCACTAGATACAATATAAGAGAAAAGAAATAATCACTAATGGACAGGTAGTAGCTTGCATAACATCCTCACCTCATTTACGGTCCCACTGTTTGGGTTCCCTTGAGAGATTCTGTTCCCATTTGCATTCGGGCTTTGTCCTCTTCCAGCACCTCCACCACCAATCCTGCCTCCTCTGGCTTCTTTTTTGCTGGAATGCATGGAATGCAGAATAACATGATTAACAGGAATGGGAAGCTCAGAGTTCCACATTGAAATGCTTGTTAGAACCTGAACATAAAGAGAGACAGAACCATACCTACGTACAAGAAAGGAGCAAATGTAAATGAACTATCAGCTGGTATGTGGCACATACTTATAAGCTAGTTTCCTGGGATTCTGGCTGGAGTTGCTAGACTGTATGATAGAACTGGGATTAAATGGTGGGGGAAATAGGATGACCAGATGGCCTGGGGTTTCCCGGTCCTAACCAGGAAACCTGGGGCGATCCGGGCCAACCTGGGGGCGGTGGGGGCAAACCGGGGTGGCGGGGGGTCACGCGGCGGTGGCAGCGAGCGACGAGCGGCGGTAGACCCGGCGGTGGTGGTGGCGGAGGAGCCTGGGAAGCGGCCGCCCCAGCAGGTAAGTGCCCTCCCTCGCGCCTCGCGCTCCTTACCTGCAGGGGCGTCCACTTCCCTCCGGTGCTCGAGTCTACTGAGAAACAGGCTTCGCGGCCTGTCCCTCAGTAGCGCACCGGGTGATGACGTCATCACCTGGCGCGCTACTGAGAGACAGGCCACAAAGCCTGTTTCTCAGTAGATTCGAGCACCGGAGAAAAGCGGATGCCCCTGCAGGTAAGGAGTGCGAGGCGCAGGGCGCGGGGCGCAGGGTGCAGGGTGCGGGGCACTTACCTGCTGGGGCGGCCGGGTCTGCCGCCGCCGGGTCCTCCACCGCCACCATGTCCTTCACCACCGCTGCTGGGCTCGTGAGGCCAGAGGCCACGTGGAAGATACGGGAGAGGGCCGGATCTGGAAGTGATGTAATCGGCCCTCCCCGGCCTCTTCCGCGCGGCCTCTGTCCTCGTCGGGGCTCGTCGCGATGGCAACGAGCCCCGAGGAGCCCAGACGCCTGCGCGGAAGAGGCCGGGGAGGGCCGATTACGTCACTTCCGGATCCGGCCCTCCCCTGCCTCTTCCACGTGGCCGCTGGCCTTACGAGCCCAGCAGCGGGGGACCCGGCAGCGGCGGAGGACCTGGCGGTGGGGGATCCGGCGGCGGCAGAGGAAGACCCGGTGGCGGGGGACCCAGCGGCAGAGGAGGAAGACCCGGCGGCGGTGGGGGACCTGGCGGTGGGGGACCCGGCGGCGGCAAAGGAAGACCCGGTGGCGGGGGACCCAGCGGTGGAGGAGGAAGACCTGGCGGCGGCGGGGGACCTGGGGGCGGCGGCGGACCTGGCGGGGGTGGCGGTGGAGGACCCGGCAGGGGCAGCGGAGGAAGAGAACCCGGTAGGTCCGGGCTGATGTTTTTTGGGGGTGGGTGGCTTGGTGGGGGGGTTGATTTGGGTGGGGGGTGGCTTGGGGGGTTGTTTTGGGTGGGGGGGGTGGCTTTGGGGGTTGTTTTGGGTGGGGGGTGGCTTGGGGGGGTTGTTTTGGGTGGAGGGGTGGCTTGGTGGGGGATTGTTTTGGGTGGCGGGTGGGGGACCAGGATTTTGGGTTCCAAAATCTGGTCACCCTAGGGGGGAATAGATTGTTTAGGGCCTTCGGCAGGGCACTGAACCACTTTCTGTCTGAGGTCTTGATTTAATTTAGAGAAACTCTTAGGGGATTCATTCCAGTGGTGGGTGGGGCAAAAGGAAAAGGGGAGGGGCCATAATTACAAGCATATTGTAGCTTAAAGCTTTTACTACCAGTAACTAAGCCTTAAAATAAGCAGTCCAACCTTTTATAATGGGAAAAACATATACAAAAGCTGGGAAACCACCAAACAATCCATGCTTGGGGAAAGTGATGAGGCCTGAGGAAGGGGTGTGGTCATTTGGAGAACCCTGGACGGGCAGATTTGGCCCATGGGCCTGTGGTTTTGCATGCCTGGAGTGTTGAATTTGACCAAGGAATCCCGAGTTCAAATCCCCACTCAGCCATGAAGCTCACTGGATAACCTTGGGCCAGTCACTACCTCCCAGCTTAATAATAATAATAATAATAATAATAATAATAATAATAATAATAATTTATTTCTTACCCGCCTCTCCGTCTGGATCGAGGCGGGGAACAACAACATGATAAAATACATAAAACTGATTGAAACATGACACATATTATTAAAACTGCATAAAACATCCTAAAACATCCTAAAAACATCCTTAAAACATTCTAAAATTCCACTGGATATGCCTGCCGGAAGAGAACAGTCTTTATAGCTTTCTTAAATTCTAAAAGACTGTTAAGTTGACGAGTCTCCTCCGGCAGGTCATTCCACAGTCTGGGAGCGGCAGAAGAGAAGGTCCTCTGGGTAACGGTTGTCAGCCTAGTCTTGGCCGACTGCAGTAAGTTCTTCCCAGAGGACCTGAGCGTGCAGGGCGGATTGTATGGGAGAAGGCGATCCCGCAGGTAACCTGGACCCAAACCATGTAGGGCTTTAAAGGTAATAACCAACACTTTATACTTTGCCCGGAAACTAATTGGCAGCCAGTGGAGCAATTTTAAAGCTGGCGTGATATGGTCACCCCTAGATGTACCGGTGACCAACCTGGCTGCCATATTTTGAACTAGTTGAAGTTTCCGGACTAGGCATAGAGGTAGCCCTATGTACAGCACATTGCAGAAGTCGAGCTTCGAAGTTACCAGCGCGTGCACTACCATCTTTAGGTCTTCCAACTCTAGGAAGGGGTGCAGCTGGCGTATCAGCCGAAGCTGATAGTAGGCACTCCTGGCCGTCGCATCTATCTGGGCTGTCATTTGGAGCGACGGATCCAGGAGCACCCCCAAGCTGCGAACACAGTCTTTCAGAGGGAGTGTAACCCCATCCAGAACTGGTTGACACACCTCCAAACCCAGGTTGCAGCCTTTGACAGCAAGCACCTCCGTCTTGTCTGGATTCAGCTTCAGTTTGTTTTTCTTCATCCAGCCCTACCTACCTCAAGTGTTGTTGTGGGGAAAGGAAGGTAACAAAGGAGAAAACAATGCTGTTCTCTACAGGAGATGGGGAGAATAAAACACCTTTGGGTGTTCTGTTGTGTGGCAAACACCAATTTTAAATTTATAAAATTATTATTTCCGGCACCTTGGGAGGGGGTGCAGTTGGCAAAAATGGCTCCTGAACTTCTCACAGTTGCTTACCCCTGAGATAGTGGTTATACAAACATGGAAACAGGCTTGCTCACATATAGCCATCCTTAACTGGTGTCTCCTCACATGGATCCGTTCCCAGCTCAAAATCCCAGCTACTCTGTTTATGCATGCTGTGTTAGAATAGAGCCTGCATTTTACTTCTGGTGGTGGTGGAGTCATTTGGATATTCTGTCTCAAGTAGTGACATATTTTTTTTCTTCATTCATTCATTCATTCATTTATTGTCAGCCCTCAATATTCAGTCCTACTCTGAAAGCCTCTCTGTAGCCTGTGCATATCAGTCCAGAATTATCTGCATTGTGCATCTTTCCCACATCCACATAGCACTAGCATAGTTGGAAGCATGCAGAAGCCGTGTCCATGTGGCAATGTTCTATGTCACACCATCTTTGCTTTAAAAGGGGAGCTGTAGTCCACAAAAACTTATGCCTGGATCATTTTGTTAGTCTTTATGGTACCACAAGTCTCTTTGTTGTTTGTGTTTCAAGAGATTAACAGGGCTACCCTCTGGAAATTGCTACATAGGGTTGTATCCAATGTTAAACTAACATTGGCTACAAACCATTGGGTACAACTCTATAGATGAAATTTTAAAACAATTGGAAATAAGAAAAGAAATCTAACACTTAAAATAGAACTGTACACAGTAACATAGGAATGAGAGCAATAAATAGCTCAGTCTATCAGTAATGCCCTCACTGCTGGCCAAAAGTTGATATTCATATGGTATGGATTGGCCAGTTCTTTCCAAGGAAAGTTCTGTGTCAAGCCATACAACCTGACATGTGCATATCAGATAACTTATTACACTGAAGAAAATGGTCACGTTCAATGTTGCCGGTTTTAAAATACAGTAGTTTTCAATGAAGCAAAACTGGGAAGAATGCCAGATTGCCAACAGACTTTGGCTGCACATTATAAATTTGCCATTCTTCACCATTTTGGCTAGATCACTGTTTTGGATTTTCACATCTTCCAGGCCCATGATTTCATCATCCTATAGTTAGAGAACACTCACAATTTCACTGCACACATGATGCACTTATTGCTGTGAGTGTTGCCGGAAGCGTCGCGTACTGGGTCATTCTCACGGGTGCAGGTGAGCTCTCCATCAGGCCCCACCTGTGATCGATATTCATAGCATTCATCACCCCTCTGGAGAGAAAGAACATAATTTGCTTTGCTGGTCTAGTTCTTAGAAACGCTGGAGGATCTTCATCCACAGGAAACACATCACACATACATACACACACTTGTGTCAGGGTGTGACAGGGTCAACCACATGCCACCTATTATCTTGTCTCCAACTGGGGAGTTACTCAGAAGAATCTTGAGCGTCTCTGTCTTAGAAGCATGTGTTGGGTGTTGCCTATTATGGCTAACCTAATTATCATTCTTCGACAGGGATATTCATATTCAAAGCACACAACTGATCTAGATTATCAAGGATTTCTCCCCCACCTTTCCCAACATATTTAAAACACAGTGGAGACTACCAGTTCACAGCAATCACAAGGTGAACAGCAGCATTAAAAAAAAAATCAAAGATTGCACATGCCTCTATATCGACTATTGCAGAGGTTGATGAAAAGGTAAGAGTTGCAATCCAATCAACAGTGAATAAATAAAGCCAACAATGTGGCTTGGAAGGGCAGACAAGGAAGAGCCTGCCCTTGATATTGCAATATAACTTCATGGAAAAAATGTTATTGCTAATGTTTCAATAAGGATGACCAGGAAATGGATATAAACATCCACTTTAGTGTGTTGGGAAGGGCTTCTTAAGTCACTTTTGCAGACCACTGAATGGTCTGAAGGCAGCTTATGCAATTCCATCTCTGTGGCTATGAATGAGCTGGTCAGGTTTTCTTGAGTCACGCGAATTCTGCAGATTTTTTACAAACTTTCTGGAATTTTAAGTAAATTTAGCTGTAGAAAAATACATAAAATTAAAAAACACCAGCTGAAAATGTGCACTTCCCCCATAGGCTAAAGCATGACAATATGCGTTTCCAGGGGATTTGTCCATTGTAGTGGGGTGGTGGGTGAGTGTGAAATGTACAGAAATGTGAATTTGTGCAAACTTGGGAAATTGGAAAAACTCTTAATTCCGCCAATGAGCATTCGATGAATCAAAAGGCACCTGGCAATCCGCAAAACACAGATGGAGCTGATTTCACAAAATCTGTACATCCCTAGTGCACAATGCAAGACCTTGATTATGTACATAGTGTTGGCACATGTTTGGGATGAAGCTGGCCTTTCTCCTTCTTGGCCACCATGGGAAAGAAATACAGAATGCTAACAACCAGTGATACACATTTCGATAAAATTTTATCTCACCTCATTATTTCCATTTTGTGGTGGGTTGTTTTCAACAGAATTCATCTTACCTCCATTTTTGCTGCAAGGAAGTATTAAGAAAGTTTTAGTTTGCAGCAGATGAGTGGCATTATTTAGTTGAAAGGCAAACAGATTATTGTCTACTCACAACTTCTGTAGGCACATTATGCACTTATTGTTATGTTGTTTGCCGGAAGCATCACGCACTGGATTAAGCTCTCTGGTACAGAAAACCTCCCCATTTGTGAAATGAGGCCAATATTCATTGCAATCTTCATCCTACAGTGAAGGAAGAAGATTAATTTTTCTCCTTATAATTTTTCTCCTTATAGTCTCAATGAAGATAGACTGTATTAGCATGGGAATGTGAAGCCATTTCCTGGATCTAAGTCCACTAGAGTGCAATGTGATCAGGACAATTTCAATCATTTTGGATAAACTGGAGAGAAGGTACATGTAAGGTACCTTGGGTTCCTAGAAAGAGGAAAAAAGCAGGCACATAAATGTAATAATCACAATCATAAAAAATGGCTGAATCACACCAAGTGGCTCAAGTTTTCTATTTGAGGTGAGGAGCACTGCAAGTAATTTTCAAGATATTAATAAAGCTAATGACTTAATCAGAAAGAGTACAAACAGCCCAAGATTAGCACTGATTTCAACAGGAATGTTAAGTACAGATACAACTCTTTGCCATATAAATCAATCAGACAAATATGCTTCATATTAAATGAATTGTGCCCAGCGCTTGAGAATCAATTTTGTTTGTTTATACCTTTAAATGCATCATATTGTTTGTGGCCTTTGTAATGCATTCATTGCTTGTGGCTTTTAAAAATATGTTAGGTGCATGCTAAGACCAGAACTACTTGTCCTGTGGGCAGCTTGTGTTTGGAACATTTTTATACTCTGCAGAGTCACACTGGGAGGGAGCAACCTGAGTAGGACAAGCAGCAGGGCACATCCTGAACCCTTGTCCCTCCAACTGTGCAGCTATGCCACTTTAGACTATAGCCTTCATAGCCTTATGCCCACCCACTCCCACATACACAACTTCAGGTGGCCATGTGTATTGTTTCAGCTGGGAGGCACAAAGGCAACACCCATGCCACTCCATGCTTTAGAACTGCTCCTATATTCCTGATACATAGAGCAAGCACTTCCCTCAAGAAAACCCAGTTCGCCCATTCTGATTAAAAAGAAAAAATACTCTGAGCACTTGCATTTTCATGTTCTATACTCACTTAGGGAGCAATCCTATGGCCTGTAAACAGCATCTAGGGACCATAGGATTTTTCAAATTCCTGGATTCGAGGTTGAAGACAGCGCTGCAGCCTTGGACCCAGGAGCTCTAGCTCCCCTCCCCCTCCCCCCTCCTGTAGCCAGTGTGGAGAAGTGCACCAGCTGCCTTTCCTAGCCCCAAAAGTGACCTCAGAGAGGAGAAAAATGGGGCAATTCTGTGGCAGAGTGGGGAGGGGATTGGGGAGGCTGGCTTACGAAGAATCCTCCAGACTCTTTCCCTCCCACTCTGCAGAGACCCAGCTAGACAGGCAAAAAAAGCCCTTCTAGCAAAAATGTGGAGCAAGAGGGGCAGGGAGGTGAACAATGCCTCTGCTCTCCTCCCACTCTGCACAGGATGCCCATCAGCCTCCAAGTTTGGCATCTGATGGGCATCCCGATAGGCTTGCATCCTTAAATCATAATACCATTGTGACCTAAGGAATAAAATTAAGTTTGTTTCTGCTGCCCTGACAAGAAACGCATGTACTTGAGAATAAGCACCATTTCATTGTAGATAATTTAGTTTTAACTTAAAATAATAAAATGAGCATCTGTAACCAGGTACATCTGGCCAGCTGCCCCTGACTATCTTGCCTATGCAATGTCAGCCCTGCTGAGCCCCATCACCTGCCACTCTCTGGGTGGTTATTTGAGGGCTCTCTAGACTGCGTAGCCCTGGACTTCAGCACTAAGGTCTATCACTATCTGCACCACTGGTCCCACCCACTTTCTTTCTACAAGTTCTCTTTCTCAGTCATGTTCCTCCAGCTGGCCTGGTGGGGTGCTCGGCCCATGTTTATAAAGCTTTACCTACACAGCTGTACGTGGGATAAAAGAAAGCATTGCAATAAGGAATTAATCCAAGCAATTCTATCAAGAAACAAAGGAACAGTTTGAGAAAGAAAAGCCCAATAAGAAAAAGATTTGCTGTCTAGAAAAATATGCACGTAAGAAAAGGATTGGCCAAGATAAACAAGCTGCAATTAGGGCTTGCTTGTGCTAGGTCCCACACCTTGCCCTAGCTGGCGCTCTTGTGTGTCATTACTCCATGAAGCATTAATTGAATGCCAACAAAGTGCTTTGGATTTTACAAACAGAGAAGGCGGCACTGTCCCTGCCCTGAGGCGTTTACAGCCTCACAATAAAATCCTTGGCATGTCTATTTAGAGACGTAAGTCCCATTGAACCTAATGTGAATAGGGTCCCAGCCTCAACCACCGAAAGGCAATAAAGAAACGGAACATTGGCTTGCGCTGGTTAGAAATCAAAAAGCACTCTAAGGCCTTTTTTTACACCATAAGGGTGTAGAGGGAGGGCAAACCAGGAAGTACCTAATACACACCATCGGCACACAGGGAAGGAGGGAGGGTAATCCCGGAAATACCTAATATACACCATCGGCGCACAGGGACCAGCTGGGGGCAATCCCAGGCAAACAGTCTGGTGTAGAAACGGCCTCAGGCAGTTTCAGTTGTCAATTACCAAATGGCAGAAAAACATGGAGCCAGAATGTTGCTGTTAATTGCAGTCATTGCACAGAGACAGGTTTGAAGTGATTAGAGTGTCAAATAAGGACTACAGATACTTGGGTTGTCATTCCTGCTTAGCCATGAAGCTCACTGGATGAGCTGGGGCTAGTCTGAACCTCTCAATGTAACCTATCTCTCTAAGGCTGTACAAGCTAGTTTATACTTTGTCCATGCCAGTTTTGCATCTATTTAATCATAAGTCCATTCCATCCAATTTCTGCATGATTCTGCATTTTTTAGAAAGCACAACAATTTGCATTCATTTTTGTACACAACGTTTCCTAACATGCACATTTTATATGCATCTTTTCTGAATTACCACCTCCCTTTTTTCTTTCCTTTTTTTTTCTTGTAACTTTCAATTTTGTATGCTGTGTTTGAGTTGAGAACTGAATCATGAAATTTGGATAAGTATAACTGTGTTCTGATCCACATATTAGCTGGGAAGTGAAGATAAGGCCTGTTCACTTTTAAAATGCGGATCAAACAAAATTCTCCACCATCCCTACCGATCTTATTGGAAGTATAAAATAGGAGAAACCATATACACTACCCTGAGCTTCTTGAAGAAAACTGTAATAAATAAAATACATTTCCTATTCAGTAGCAAAACCGATGGGTCAAATGCAAGGCTTAATATAATAACATCCATATATATATATATATATATATATTTCAAAAAGTTATCAAAAGGCTCATCTTCAGTTCCTCACCATTTCTGAAGAAGTTTCTCTGGGCCAGACTCCTCTGCCTCTCCTGTTAATGAAGACAATAAACCCACAGAAGTTATAATGGAGAATGTAAATGGCATATCACTATAGGGATGAGAAACTTGTGGCCCTCCGGATGTTACTAGAATCTAACTCCCATCAGCCCTAGACAGCATAATCAATGGTTGGAGATGATGGAAGCGGTGGTCCAACAATATCAGGATGTTTTCTATCCCAGCTATAGCATAAAATGCATTACGAATCCTGCAAATCTTTACTTCACACAAGAATTTCTTCTCATGGAATGCATGCCATCTTGAGTTCCATGATGAAAGAAAGGTGGGAAATAAAACGTACTAGATAAATACATGTGAGAAAAGAAAACAGTAGAAATAAAGATTTAAAGTAGGAAAAGAGTGTTATTTGCTTAGGATCTTTACAGCTAAGGAATTTTCCTTACTGAATCCTCTCTCATGTACATAAATGGGATCCCATTACCATAATATTGGAGTGCCTTTCGTCTTTTACAGTCCCAATTCAATGGTAGTTAGTTGTGCTGAAACCCTATTTGAATCAATAGAACCTATTACCGATGTAACTAATTTGTCCCATTGATTTCAATGGGAATAAAGAGCTACTAACTTTCTCTGAAATATTGCCTAGGTATGTATTTGCACAAGCCATGCATAAGACATAACGTAGAGCCCATCTGTACAGATCTGGTTCTAATTCACAGAGAAAGAGATTGAATCAGTGATCGCTGATCACCCTACAAATATAGAACAAACCATAAGGAATGAGCCCAAATCTCCCATTATTGTTAATGGAGCCCCAATAATGAAATCCAGATTGCTTCTCTTTGAATGAGAGGCACTGTTGAACCTAAACACCGGCATGATTTCTAATAAGCCCTGCTGTCTGGAGGACTCTGAGTATCAAAGCCACAGGATTCTTGAATTCAGCTTTGGTGTAGATCTTTCCTGGGTTGGGAGAAAAGCAGTGCTTGAAACTGACCTCACTATTCTGGGGATTATAGGTTGTAGTGTTTGCCTCAGTCAGGGGGTTTCTGCCATAGAAATGGAACTAGGAATATTTCTGTAGGAGGAGAAGACAACGAGTATAGCTACTCTCATCATTGCATTAGCCTCTGTGAAGCAATCATATAGTTCTAATACTCACAAGACTTGTCGGCACATGACACATGTATTTCTGTGTGTTCTGCCATCAGGGCCGAAAACAGGATCATTGTCTCTATTGCAGTAAAAATTCCCATTTTGCAATAATTGTAGGAATTCACGGCACATGCCCTCCTAATGGGATGAAGGTGCAGTTAGTGAGACTTGCCTGCCTTCGGCCAATGCGTTCTTAAACTATTTACATTGATTGGAGTGAGCAACTTGGAAAAAAATACAACAGTACAGCCCTTTTCTGTCTTTTTGCTTTCTCTTCCTCTATCACTGAATATCAAGATTTATTTTGTTTGGCAGAAGAAGAAAAAGCACATAACAAAAGAACTTCTTCCAAAATTCAGACAGTGAGCCTATCTACACCAAGCAGGCTATAACACTTTGAAAATGTTTTGAAAACTGTATACGGAGTGTGTCCTGGGCCCCAAAAGTTGTCACTACTGTTATAAACTGTTTTAAACTGTTTTAAACCATTTTAAAGGTTTAGTGTAGATAGGCTCAGTGTTTTCTAGAGGGAAGAACAATCCCCAAGAGATTTGGCTGTGCAAGACCTATTAAAATCAATGGAAGCCAGTGGCAGGGGAGAACTTCCTAGTGGAATGCACTCATTGCTACCCAGGTGTTTCAATGATGATTATAATTCATGAGGACAGTGGTTCCATAACTCTGTACCAGGGCACACTAGTATGCTATGGAACAAAACTGCCTTACACCAACTCAGATAACTGTTTTCACTGACTGGTAGAGATTATGAGCTTATCTACACAGCAGTAGTGTAGATAGGCTCTCTCTAATGTTTCAGACAGGAGCTTAACCCTAGCCCTACCTGGAGACACTAGGGATTGAAGCGGGGGGGGGGGGGCTCTCCATGCAAAGCAAGTGCTTGTTCACTGAGCTTTGATGAGCCTTGAAAAGTTGAGCCTTGAAAAGTTAAAAGTTAATTGGATGTTTTCACCATTCCCATATAATATTGATTCCCTCTCTGTATTTAGGCAGAGTTCATCCCAGGATAGGACGTAAGTATGCACTAAGATTCATACATGCAACCTGCGATGGAACCCCAGAAGCATCATCATTGCTCAGGAAGCATTACCAAGGAGGCATAGGAGAGGATGGGATGCTAAAAGGCAAGGATAACTTGGCTATCCCAGAGTTCCCAGGTGGATTCCTGTCCATTCTTTAAGGCAGGGTCCCCAATGTGCCACCTGCAGGCACCATTTTATTCTTTTACCTGTGTAGTGTTCACCACTCCAAAATCTTGGATTTGGAGCTGTGCACAAATATTAAAAATAAATAAATAATATAAACCAAAGCATGCACAGAGACCTTCAATGGCTCCCCTCCTTGCCCCCATTAAGAACAAAGTTTTAGGAAAAACCTTTGAAATTTTTCTTCTCTCCCTTTTTAGCCCCTAGCCTTGCTCTTTCTCTTTCTCTTTCTCTGCCCTCTACCCCTTTGCCTTGCTATTTCTCTTCCCTCCTAGGGTGACCATATGGAAAGGAGGACAAGGCTCCTGTATCTTTAACAGTTGCATAGAAAAGGGAATTCCAGCAGGTGTCATTTGTATGCATGCAGCACCTAGTGAAATCCCCTCTTCATCACAACAGTTAAAGCTACAGGAGCCCTGCCCTCTTTTGTATCTGGTCATGCTAGTATAGCTCCTGCAGCTTTAACTGTTGTGACAAAGAGGTAATTTCACCAGCAGCTGTGTGCATACAAATGACACCGGCTGAAATTCCCTTTTCTATGCAAATATTAAAGATACAGGAGCACTGTCCTCCTTTCCATATGGTCACTCTATTACCTCCCAGTCTCTAGCCTTGCTATTTCATCTCCTGAACCCCTCCCTCTTTAGCTCACCTTTGACTAGCCAGGCTCACACAGGAGCCATTATAGAAATATCCACTGTGAGAGCCATTTTGTGGTGGCACCCACAGCAGTTTCTCATATTCCCAAATGGGCCCAAATGGGCTGGAGACCCCTCTTTAGAGAGTTGATTGATAAAATGGCTGCCTCTTGCTGACTTTAAAAGTGAAATTCACCTCCAGTTCTAATACAGAAAAAAAACCAAACTGGTCCAAGTTATAAACTGTTGGGAAGCGTTGAGCTAGGACAATGGAGATGTTGGCTCAGTTAAACTCAGTTAAACTTACTTTCACACATCAAATTTGGATATTCTTCACCAACGCAAGTGAATTTTCCCCATGTGGGCAACACCTAGCACTGGAATTCTCAAAGCCTATGGGCACTGATGAGTGTCTTACAATTTTGTGCCTTTTATTTTCCTTCCTAAAATCGTACAGTTGGATCCTTATTTAGTCATATTTAGAGTAGACCAATTAAAACCAATGGGACTTAAATAAGCCATAACTAAATTAATTCTATTGAGTTCTAGGGATCTATTCTGAGTATAACTAAGGCAGTTTCTACACCAGACATGTGTAGAGGGAGGGAGGGAGGGAGGGAGGGAGGGGCTGCGATCCCGGAAGTAGCTGCTTCTGGGATCATCGCTTTAATCCAAACAAAAAGTGTGATGACCCGCCTTCCTCCCGAGCCATCGCGCCATCGCGCCATTGCAGCTGCCATTTTTTATTTTTTTTTGGAACAGTGAAGAGCGCTCTTGCATTCCATCATGAAAGGTAAGTTAAATCTCATGGGAATTTGCCCCCCCTGCCATCCTGGGGATGGTGGACTTGCTCCCCCCCTTCCCTGATGGGCACAGAGCTGCGTGGCGCAGCTCCATGCCCATTTCTGCTGCCTGCTTATTTGAGAGTAAACGGGCAGCAGCCAAGATAGGTGGCCACACCTCCCACGGTCTCGGGCCATTCCAGGGACAGCGGGAAGAATCGGGTTTCCCTCAGGATCCCTTATCCCGGGGGAAACCCATGCCCATCCTCCATGCCCCCAGGAGTCCCTGTGCATCATTTGGACTCACAGGGATGACCTAGTGTCTATCACGCAGCAAATGGCCAGTGTAGAAACAGCCTAAGTCTAGAGAATCAACTGATATGCAGATGATGTGATGCCCATGATACAGTACTCCAAAAATAAAATGACCACAAGCAGTGCATCCAGTTTATAAATTTTATATATATTTAAAATTTAAAAAATTATAAAATTTAAAACTTTATAGCTTAAAAAAATAAACAGGTAAACAGGTTTTAAAATGTGAAATATTTCAGCATAAAATACCAGCTTCAGTCATCAAGGTAGCATCAGGTAGCATCTGGACGTAGTTGTTGACAGCCTTCTCCTCCAGGAATTTGTCTAATCCTGCTTTAAAGCATTCCAAATTGATTGCCATCATCACTATGTCTTGTGGTAGTGAATAATATTGTTTTTCTAAGTATTAATGGAATATCATGGTATTCCTGGTCTGAAGATATTTGAAGAAGCATTTATATATAGGATTGAAACAAAACCTTATACTCAGGAGGTTCCCTTTTCTTTTTCCAATAACAACCTGATTTAGGAAAAATAACAGAAAGTCAGGACTAACCTGGTATTTAGCTTGACTGGCAACATCTGCAACAAAAATACAGACACAGGTTGTAACCTTTTGCAAAGACTTTGTGGAAATTCAAATCTAAAGAAATGTTTCATTAATGATCCAAAGAGGTGGCAAGGTAATCTGAAATTCACCAATCCAGGTCTCTTTCTGCTTTGTTTCATACAATTAGGGCACACTCCTATGCATGTTTAGAGAATAAAAACTTACAAGTCCTAGCATTCCCCCAGCCACCTGGAGAATAGCTGTCTGGGGAAAGATGGAAGTTGTAGGGCTTTTTTCTGTATAAACATGCATAGGATTGTGCCTTAAATGCTTCTCTCACTCTCTCTCTCTCTCTCTCTCCTCCTCCTCCTCCTTACCCCATAGATGGTGATAGTGAAACAATCGAAACACTGTCCTGAGTATGCTGTACGTTCACTTTAATGGGACTTATCTTAAAACCAAGTACTTAGATTCAATAAGATTATGTATGGAACTATCCATCCACTAAACTGGTATAGAATCTCTGAATAAAGTTGAACTGAGCTATAATATATACACAAACTGCAAATTCTCAGGTTCATAGATGATCAAACATGAATTTTATGGTAATCTGTCTTGAACATCTGCATAATACCCATAATTTTGTGGGCGAGCTATAGGAAGTTCTTGGCACATCCTAGGCAATGTCATTTTTGTCACAACCATATTCCCACCCCAAACCAAGCCTAAAATACCTGTCCTCAATTAAACTGATTCAGATGCTTTAAAAACATGTGGTACTGCCCTGTTTGTTTCTTTTCCCCATTTCAAAATTGTTGTTAATGACTTGTGTGATATATTATTCTAGCATTTCAGCCTTCCCCAACAGATGTGTTGGACTACAATTTCTATCATCTCCAGCTGATGTAGCCAATGGAGGATCTGGGGTCGAACAAATCTGGAGGGTATCAGAAGAATTGTGCTGGATCAGACCAAAGGTCTATCTCACTCAGTATTCTGTTTCCTCAGAGACCCAGCCAGATGTCTACAGAAAGACCACAATCAGAAAGACCCTGGGGCAGGATCTACACTTCTGTTTTAAAGCACTTTAAAGCACTTTATAACAGTAGTGACAACTGTTTTGGAGTATGTCTTGAGCCCCAACAATTGTCAGTACTGTTATAAACTGCTTTAAAGAACTTTAAAACAGTACTGGCAACTGTTGGGGCCCAGGACACACTCCAAAACAGATGTCACTACTGTTATAATGCGCTTTAAAGCAGCAGTGTAGATCCACCTGAACACAAATGCAATAGCATTATCTCACTCATGTTCTCTAGGCATCAGAGGCATACTACCTCTGGAGGAAATATATGACAAGTAGCCATTGAGAATCTTGTCCTCCATGAATTTGTCTAATACATTTTTACAGCTATCCAAGTTGGTGACCATCACTATATCTTGTGGTAGCAAATTATGTATTTTAACTGTGAACTGAATAGAGAAGCATGTCCATTTATCTGTCCCAAATCTCCTACCATTCATCCTCACTAAATAAGCTGTGGTTCTAGTCTTATGAGAGAAGGAGAAAAACATCGCCTTATCCATTTTCTTCACTGTATGCATAATTTAATTTTATACACTTCATCGAATCCTCTCTTATTGACTTTTACCTAGGCTGACGATATGAAAAGGAGGACAGGGCTCATGTAACTTTAACAGTTGTAGAGAAAAGGGAATTCCCTGAATTACATGAGCCCTGTCCTCCTTTTCATATGGTCAGCCTACTTTTACCCCTATGCTAAAGAGCACCAATCACTAAAAACCTTCCTCATAGGGGAGTTCCTCCAGCACCAAGAATGTTTTGATTGCCCCTTTTTTGCAGAAGGCTGGAGAAAGGTGTAGTATTTAATATGAAGCAGCTTAGTGACCAATTAATGGGGAGCTCTCTACATAGATCCCAATTGTCATAATTAAAACAGTGTTTTACCACTTCTCGTTTAACATTGCTCTTATTCTGTTATTTTTGCTACTGCTATTTATTTCTCTTTCAGTATGTACTATCTATTCTGTTATGTTGGGGAACCCATTCCAAGAGCAGGCTTTCCAGATGTTTTGACCTACAACTCCCGTCACATTGGCCTTAGCGAGAATAGCCAATGGTGAGGAAACATGGGAGTTGTAGTCCAACAATTTGGAGGGAAGGCCACAAGTTGCACACTCCTTCATTATGCCATGTTATCTCCCTTGTTAAGGCACTTTTGATGGTCACACCTTGCCACTTAGCCACAATTTTAGGACCACCATGGAACCTGTAGGGGAAGAAGATGCAATATTTGCATAGAAACCTCAGAAAAGGTTACACCTCACACCTCAGATTTCCCAGGCAAGAAGACTCCACAGACCACAGACAGCCGACATCCTCTGATGCCAGTAAGAATTGAAATCAAAACAGACAGCTAAGATAGAACTTCCAGTCCATAGTTCAATTGACCAATTCATTGGTCTCACATATGAAAGTATCAATGTTTAGGTGGCATTTAGAGAGAGACAGGCTATCCCATTCTAGTCAGTATCCATAAGGGAAGATAATTAGATCTCTCCATATTCCTAGAATACACTTCTAAAAAAGGATACTGGTTATAGGTAAGTGTGAGCCAGCTAATATGAAGTAACTATGAATTGGGGGGGGGGGATAATAAGAATAGGTCATCCACTAAGTATCTCAGTTGGCTGGCTCTGGACCACAGCTCAGATCGCTGAGCCTCAGAAAATAGTGAACTCTTGGATTTGAAGCATAAACAAACCTAGTCCTTGGAATATTCATCTAAGGTCCTGGGATCACCATTTGACCTCTTCAGTGGTACACTGTCATATTCTTCTGCTTACACCCACTACTTCTGCAAGACTTTACACAAATTCGTCAGCTAATAACCTCTTGGAATGGCAGCATCAATGACAGACACCACAACAAACACAAAAAATCAAATAGTTGAAAGAAACTTCTAGACTCATCTAATTCATCTTTTTGCAAACACAGGATCACCTACATTTTCTGAGAATGACTAACTCATCCTAGAGCTGTGCACAAATGGCCTCTCAAAATTCTCCACCCTATTTGTGGGTCAAGAACTTGGGGGGACAATTTCACTGAATTTCTCTAAGGAGAGGAGAAATTCTCCAACAATTTCTCACAGGTAGGCATCACAATTGGCAAGGATTGTACAACAGCTTCTTTCTTTCTTCCCCCCCACCTAAGTTTTTTTTGGGGGGTTGCACTGCATCAACTGTATTGGCAGCCTGCCCCCCCCATTTTGTACCCTCCATAATGTCCCATATACCTAGCATCACTCCAGGGCATTGAGGGGAGGGATTGCAGCCACCCCAAAAATTAATGGTGAAGAAAATGTGGTGAAAATTCTGAAAAGTGTCCTTTAATTTCTAGGATGTAAGAAGAAAAAATATCAGGAATGTTGTGAAAGTTTTCTTTCCCCCATGAAAGGGGCTTCAATTTTTCTGCCTCATTCTCCGGGCATTTTATAATTTATTTTGGATGTGTGTTGTTGGTGTTTTTGACCTTACCTAATCACTGTAAGGTGCCTGAGGGCACTGTCTATATTTTTCTTTATATTACACATCTCACCATTACTCTACAGTCTCCAAGGCTGCTTGCACTTCCTGATCTGAAAAGGCCCTGTGGGAGGAATAAGTTTACGATATCTTCTCCTGGGTGGGAAGTGCAGGAAGCCAAAGAGGCTACAGGCTAGGGTGACCATATGGAAAGGAGGATAGGGCTCCTATATCTTTAACAGTGGTATAGAAAAGGGAATTTTAGCAGGTGTCATTTTTATGCATGCAGCACCTAGTGAAATTCCCTCTTCATCACAACAGGTAAAGCTGCAGGAGCCCTGCCCTCTTTTGTATCTGGTCATGCTAGGCTGGGCTCCTGCGGCTTTAACTGTTGTAATGAAGAGGGAATTTCACCAGGTGCTGCATGTATAAAAATGACACCTGCTGAAATTCTCTTTTCTATGCAACTGTCAAAGATACAGGTGCCCTATCCTCCTTTCTATATGGTCACCCTACTACAGGCTGTCAGAGAGATGATTGTAAAAGACAGGATGCACGCACGCACGCACGCACACACACACACACACACATACACAAACACTCCTCAGCCATCTCAGAAGTAAGGAAAGCATGAAACACTGAACCAAACCCAAGAGATTTTCTCTGAAATTTCTTCTCCTTTGAATTTATTTTCGAAGCAATTTCTTTTCTATCAAAATGCATGAGAATGGTTGAAATTCTCATGGGAGAAATTTTTGGCACAGCAGCACTAATATATACACACCACAACAATAATCTCTATTCAGTGCTGCTTGGTAGCATTATGCTTACTTTTATCTTATTACTTTAACTCACATTTTTATAATATCCATATGCATGTCAATCAAAATAATCTAGTGACTTCAGAATCATCCCCATAGTCATCTTCATTTCTCTCCAATGTGAACCCTGTTTAAAGAATTTAAGTATTCCAATTTCTACCAATAGGATTCAAAATGTGATACAATATTCAGCCTTGTTTTGACAGACAAATGCTGTTTCATCAAAAGGTCCATTAAAATTGTTCTCTCCTTTCCCCCCTCTCAATAAAAGTAAAAATTATGAAAAGAATTGTGTTCATCAGAATAAAAAAGCATTACCATTTCCACATGCAAAAGATCAAACAAGCTCCTTCTCCTATTGAGTAATATCTTAATTTCTTTGAAGAATTGAATGATGCTGACCCTGATTCTTAGGTAAAGACAGGACCTTTGAGATATCCATCACATCGATTTGTTCTGGTTATATAAGAAATTCAACCTACCTTCAAAGTGGCTGAAAAGTGCCAGGAGCACAAATACACCTGTCACTGTCATGGTAAGGATAGTGCTGGGGAAGTGTACTTTAATTCTATTAGAGCATTGCTTACAAGAAGCTTCACAAAAGGAGCTCCCGTTGTATAAGTATTTATAGGAGACCAGTTTCTCCACCTACCTTATGACATAGGCAAAGCACCCATCATTAGCCACGAAAACCAGTCTGATGAGGACTGATTTTAATTCTAATGATTCCATCAACATAACTTCCATCGGGATGGGACAGGCTGGGAGTCACACCCTGGATTTTGTCAAAATGAGGCATTTACCAATAGGTCACCCTGATTTTCATCACAAGCAGAACATCCTGGCTGTGGAAACTCCATCCAAAAATACACTCAAATCAAAGATTGTTTTGTAAACCACTCTGGGACTATAATTGAGGAGAAGTATAAAATACTTACAGTAATAAGAAATAACAATATTACTAGCCTGCACTTCAACGATTACAGGTTCATACAAGTTAATAAACCAGTTCAAGCAGAGATGACAGGATGTGATTTCTGAATAACACTGACTAGCACTGCTGGAAATCAAGCTACATTAAAGTCCTAGCTGGAAGTTCTCTATTTAACAGTGATAGCTCCAGTACCATGAGAACCTCACTACCTGATAGAGTTTAGACTTGCTGGCACTCAGAGCCTCTGCAAGGGTGGAGGACTGATTAAGATGGTCCCCCCCAGGAGGCTGATGAATCTGAATGGTTTTCTGATGGTTCTTGGGGATTTTCCTGTTGCCTCGGCAGGCAATTCTGTCAAAGCCCTGGTCAATCTCTGGAATGGAGAAATGACCAGGGTAGTGGACATGATTGCTCTTGAGCGTCCTCTCTCACGAAGTGGAGCCATACCAGCCCCCTAGTTTTCTAGGGAGCTGGTGGTGATTAAACGAATGAGACAGAGACTAGAGCAATGTTGGGGGGAAACTCGGAGTGAATCCCATCGAACACGGGCTAGAGCCTAATTGAAGGCCTATTCCGTGGCAATACGGGAAGCATAAAAAAAAAATTCTGCCACTATTGTGTCTGCAAAGAGCCATCCAGTGGAGCTGTTTCAGATGGTCAGGGGCCTTTTACATACTGGCCCCCAAGAGGAGAATTTAGACCTTTCAACAGCCTGCTGTGACCAATTTGCCCAGCACTTTGCAGACAAAATTGCTCGGATCCGCTCTGACTTGGATGCTATAGTAGATGCAAACCCAGTGGATGTAACTCTGGCACCTACTTGTCCAGTATCATTGGATACTTTTCAATTTGTACAGCCTGATGATGTGGACAGGATCCTTGGAGAGGTGAGAGCTACCACGTGTGTACTAGATCCTTGCCCTTCCTGGCTTATAAAAGCAGCCAGAGGGGGACTGGCTGAGTAGGTGAGTAGAGTGGTCAATGCCTCCCTTTGTCAAGGCAGAATGCCAGCCTGCTTGAAGGAGGCAGTGGTAAGATCCACATTGAAAAAGCCCTCCTTGAATCCTACCGTATACCGGCCAGTCTCCAATATTCCATTTTTGGGCAAGGTATTGGAGCGTGTGGTGGCCTCCCAACTCCAGGGATTCCTGGATGAAACAGATTATCTAGATCCATTTCAATCTGGCTTCAGACCTGGTTATGGACAGAAACAGCTTTGGTCACCTTGGTGGATGACCTATGCTGGGAACTGGACAGGGGGAGTGTGTCCCTGTTGGTTCTGCTAGACCTCTCAGCAGTGTTTGATACCATCGACCAAGGAATCCTTCTTGGTCACCTTGCTGGGATGGGTTTTTGAGGCACTGTTTTACAGTGGCTCCGTTCCTTCCTGGAGGGGTGAACCCAGAAAGTGGTGCTGGGGGGACTCCTGTTCAACTCCTTGGCCATTGGCCTGTGGAGTTCTTCAGGGCTCTGTTTTGTCCCCCATGCTATTTAACATATACATGAAACCATAGTGAGACGTTGTCCAGAGTTTTAAGGTGCGGTGCCACCAGTACGCTGATGAAACCCAACTCTACTACTCCTTTCCACCTAACTCCAAGGAACCTGTTTTGGTGCTAAACTGGTGTCTGTCGGCAGTAATGGACTGTATGAGGGCAAGCAAATTGAAGCTTAATCCAGACAAGACAGAGATGCTCCTGGTCAGTCGAAAGGCATATCAGGGAATAGGGACTCAGCTTGTGCTGGATGGGGTTACACTTCCCCTGAAGACACAGGTTCGCAGCTTGGGTGTACTCCTGGATTCAGCCTGAGCCTGGATGCCCAGGGTTGGGCAGGGGCCAGGAGTGCATTTGCACAGTTAAAGCTTGTGCGCCAGCTGTGCCCGTTCATTGAGATATCAGAACTAGCCAAGGTGACACATGCCTTAGTTACATCCCCTTTGGATTACTGTAATGTGCTCTATGTGTGGCTGCATTTGAAGGGTGCTCGGAAACTTCAACTGATTCAAAGAGCTGTGGACAGATTGTTGATCAGGGCTGGCTACACTGTTAAAACAGCTCCACTGGCTTCCGGTCTGTTTCCGGGCACAATTCAAAGTGCTGGTTATTATCTATAAAGCCCTATACGGCTTGGGTCCAGGTTATCTGAAAGACCGTATTCTCCCATATGAGCCTGCCCATGCTCTGAGATCTTCTGGGGAGGCCTTTCTCTCAGTCCCACCAACATCCCAGGCATACCTGAGGGGTACGTGGGAGAGGGCTTTCTCCGTGGTTGCTCCAAGGCTCTGGAACTCCCTTGCTAAGAAAGCAAGACTGGCTCCCTCTGTGCTGCACTTCAAGAGGCAGGCAAAAACTTTTTTTATTCCAGCAGGCTTTTGAAAATACTCTGGACCTATGTTAATGTATAGTTTTGTTTTGTTTTTAAAATCTGTTACTGTTTTTAAATTTTTAATTTTTAAAAAAATTTATTGTAAGTTTAATTCTATTTTAACTTTTGTAAACTTATATTTATAAGTTTTAATTGTACATGTTTTAACTTTGTAAACTACCTTGAGTCCCAGCCTTGGGAAAATGGTAGGATATAAACATAATAATAAGAATAAGACCAACAACAACAACAACAACATTTCTCAGGCCTGACAGATCACTTCAGCACAGAGTTCAGTTACTTCTGGTGTTGCTGACAACCCCAAACTATAACCAAGAATACATGTTGGTGTACTTGCAATGGTTTTCCCCCTTGAACACACTTTACCTACTTATGCATTAAAATAACTCCAAGTAGAGATCTGCAAAATCACATAGAAAATTGTTTAGGGTGACCAGATAAAATCCAGATCAGGGCTCATATAACTTTTAACAGTTGTAGAGAAAAGGGAATTTCAGCCAGTGTCATTTGTATGCAATTAGTTCCTGGTGAAATTCCCTCTTCATCACAACAGTTAAAGTTGCAGGGGCCCTGCCCTCTTTTGTATATGGCCACTTTAGTATAGTGCCTGCAACTTTGTGATGAAGAGGGAATTTCACCAGGAACTAATTGCATACAAATGACACTGGCTCAAATTCCCTTTTCTCTACAACTGTTAAAGTTACATGAGCCCTGTCCTCCTTTTCATATGGTCAGCCTATGCAAGACCCCAAAGAGGAGGTTTGACAACCTGAGTTTGAGGGGTATGGCTCCAGCAGTTTGTTTTTTAAAAAAAAAATAATTTAAAAAACCCAAACTTAAAAAACATCCTAAAAATCAATGGATGAATAGGTCTGTTTCAAACTTGGCAAGGGTTAAGCCCTACTTAAGAGCTATCATGGTGTCATATTTAATCTCTTTATCTTTAAAAATGACTGAGCTGTAAGCATTTTTATTAATTCCCAGTGAGTATAATGGAGTGGTTATCCAAAAATGGAGCGGATCTTTGACAAAGCTTCGATGAAGCTGAGCGACAGAGCTGCTTCAAAAATCAAAGAGAAGCAGCCCTCAACAGAACTGTGCTTCAAATTTTAAAGCTGAGCAAAGTCGCTCTGCACAGCCCTAGCGGTTATAATAGCCTGCTCAATTTCCCTCCTTAGATACATCTACCTTTCCTTGATATATTGTGTTACTTAATATATTATGGGTGGTGTTACCACATGTTCTCACCTACTTGTGTCTAACAGTGCACACATATCCTGGTAACACAAGTCAAGGAGCTTTAAACTAGATTGATAGTGTGCAGCAGCAGCAGCAGAAATGGCAATGTCTCAATATGGAATAAGCACCAGATCCGAACTTGGGCTCCTTCCTTTTCTGAAATGGGGAATGAGTGACGAAACAAGAGCTGAGTTTCAGATTTATCAAGTTAATATTTATTTACAACAATATGAAAAGTGGTTATATGAAGAAGAAAAAAATGGGCTAGACCAGTAGCCAATTATTTATGTCTATGAGAGATTCTGGGGATGGGACGGGGGGAGAGAAAGACTGAGCATGTGTACACCTTGGAGGAAGGAGGTTACTTCCTAATAAGGAAATGGGAGCGTGCTATGAACCCCAAATAGACATGTATTGGGTTAAATCGGACTAGAAAACTAAAAAGGAAGGTGTGTAAATGGCCTTTTCCCATAGATACACTGGAGTAGTATTGGGAGAGAAAGAAGTTTGGGAACAAATATGACCTATGCCAGTTTGACCTAGATAGAAGAATGGAGGAACACTGGTGTTGTGGGTTGATCCCTTATGGATTATGGTGACAGGTGTCTCTGTTTTGTGCACAGAGGCAAGGATGGAGGACCAAAAGTGAGCTCTAACTTTCCTGAACAAAAAATAGCAGAAACAGACCAGGAAAAGACAAGGGAAGGGAGCAGGCTAGGAGCTGGTATCATGTCTTCTTCTGCAGGGAAGACAATGGCATGCTCCCTTGAAAGGTGGAAGAAAACTAACCTAAAGCAAGGGGGTTTAATACCTTATTTGAGCCTCCTCCCCAGAACAAAAGGGAGTATAGATCCACCAAAGCTTTCTGGCCATAATGCCTTCAGCAAAAGTGGTGGGTGAAAGAGAAGTTACATGTGCATACTTTGGATCGAGGTCCCTAACCTTTACCAGTCTTAATAACTGCTCATTGGTTTTCCTGCTGAAACAGTGCTTTTTGGCATGGTGCTTCACAAGATATCGGTTCGGCCAAATGGGAGGATATGCCTGTGCTAGCATGGTTGCAAGTTAGGGTTAGGCATTTGCTAGGTATAGAGTTAGGTCTTGCACCTATCACATAGGTGCAAGCAATGCTCCACTTGCTGTGGTTATCAATGGAATGCCTATGTGTGTCGTCTTTTCTGCCCTTTGTGTCCAAGGTTGTACTTGACGTACTTTCCCAAGCATAGTGGATTTTCTGAAATCAAGATGTTATGAGTATTTTGAAATGGCAGCAAGCCTGAGTCCTCAGTAACAAAGGATTGCATCTGAAAATCCCAGATTCCTTGTGATAAAAGGAAGAACTCTGGTTCTCATCACCCAGTTCTTTCCTATGATTCCAGAATCCTTCAGCTTGTACAATTAAACCACTTCCTTCAAGAAGTGGTAGCAGTTATTGCTATGAGTAGGATGACCATATTTTGGGAACCAAAATCCCGGTCACCCCCCCGCCACCCTACCCACCCAAAACAACCCCCCACCGAGCGCCCGTGCCGCCCGCCCGCCCACCTCGTGCCCGCCCGCCCGCCTCACGCTGACTGCCCGCGCCCGCCCGCCCGCGCCACCCGCCCGCCTCGCGCCACCCAGCCGCCCGCGCCCGCACACCCGCCCGCACACCCACCCGCCTCGCGCCGCCCGGCCACCCGCGCCCGCATGCCTCGCGTCGCCCGGCCACCCACCTCGCAGCTGCCCATGCAGGTAAGTGGGGGGGGCTCCTCCTCCCGCCTCGCACTCCTTACCTGCAAGGGATGACCGCTTCCCTCCGGTGCTCAAATCTACTGAGAGACAGGCTTTGCGGCCTGTCCCTCAGTAGAGCGCCGGGTGATGATGCCATCACCTGGCGCGCCACTCTGGAGCAGGCCGCGAAGCCCGCTCGCAGTAGCAGCCGGCGCCGGTCGGGAGTGGACGTCCCTGCAAAGTAAGTGCGCCGTGTGCCCCCCTCCCCCTGCCCCCTGCTCCCTGCTTACCTTGCAGGGACGTCTGCTCCCGACCGGCGCCGGCTGCTACTGCAAGCGGGCTTCGCGGCCTGCTCCAGAGTGGCGCCGGACGGGAGCGGACATCACTGCAAGGTAAGCGCGCCGTGCGCCCCCTCCCCCCTGCCCCACCTGCCCCCTGCTTACCTTGCAGGGACGTCCGCTGCCGTCCAGCACCGGCTAGAACAAGCCCCGGATGGCGCAGGGAAGGAGGCCGGACAGACACGTACCCGGAAGTGTGGGCGCGTGTCATTCCGGCCGCCTCCCCTGCGCCATCCAGGGCTTGTTCTTGGCCAGCGCATTATCATTCTATGATAATGAGAGGGAGCAGCACACTTTGCTCCTCCTGTGTAAACCCCATGCTAGCTGGCTACAGGTTTTTTTAAAAAAAAATTAACTTTTTAACTTTTTAACTTTTTAACTTTTATCTTTTATTAACTGAAAAGTATTTAGCATTTGTAGGTAGTTTAACCTAACTGTTTTTAGCTCAGTTTTTATTCATAGTTTTTCTTGTTTGAAAACAACAGTTTGATTGAGAGTTCTATATCCCAGTTTGAACATTCATGACCTTGAATTTATATCAACTATAAATTACAACTAGAAATGGGAGACCAGGGGGCCGAAGACTACTATAAATCTAACTGCTTAACACTCATTATCGAGTACCAGCTACTTCGAAGTATAAGGACTGAAAGAAGAAACTAAAAAGGAGCAAACTTATTAGAACATAAACTAACTAAACTCCTGCACCTTTAAGAATCACCGCACAGCAAGCTCGAGAGAGACATCTAATTACGATATCCACTTAGGCGCTAGAATCCAGCTGGCTGAACTTGCCTCTATTTCTCTTCTGATAAAATAAGCCCTTTTCGGACCATTGTTTCACTGCTAATTAAGGCCCCTTAGTGGAGAGACCTCCTCAGCTGCCTGATTAGCTACGTCAGACTTGCAAGGGAAGTAACCTGACACCAACATCTCTGCTGAACTGTTTGGTGAGTACTACACCCACAAACTATTTTGCCGACAGCACAGTACGTAATTGTAATGGTTTATACCAGGAATGGGTATAAAGAAAAGGGACTCCCCTTGCTTTTAGGAGATGTGTCAAAATATGTTAAAACTCATAAACAGCTCAAAATTACAATTTTTTTCTCCACTAAGGAAGAATTACAGACAGAGGATGCACCCAGCCCATTAACTAATTCCAATCAGTCAACTAACCTTGACAATAATATAGTATGTGACTGGTCTCTGGGCCCCCACTGCATAATGAGGTTGGGGGATTTTGAGAAACTGGAGGAGTTTAGTCACTGTTTGGAAGAGGAACTGAGAGTGGTGGAGAAAGAACAATCCAGTGATGGACCTGTGGCTCTCATATCCCCAGACAGGTCTAACGGTAGTCATCCAGCTGCCTCTCCTCAGCAGATTAGCAACGGCGAGAATATTCCAGGATGTTCAGAAAACGGCAGGGTGGACCTAAAGTATGTGCTGCATGCTGTAGGTCTTTTGTTGGACACTCATTATGAAAGGAATGGGAGACTAATGCAGGCCTGGGGGAATGAACTAACTCTAATAAAAAAAGTTTTTGTCTGAAGCTAAAGACCTTTTAACCACGCTAACACTGATTGCAACTGGTAAAACAAACCCCAGCTCATACAATTCCGCAATTATCTTGGAGAACGCAGCTCCAGCATCTAATGACAAAATCTCTACTCCAGTGCCAATGGAGAAACATCCATGGCAAGTTTGTGCTCAGTTATGTTCCATCCCTTTAATAAATACGGACACTATGCCAAAGGATGAAAAAGTTAAAAGTAGCAATGATAAGCAGGGAATCGAAGATAAGGCTTATGTGCCTAAATCAAAGAGGAGAACAGCCCATCAGGTGAAAAAATCTAAAAATCTAAAGTCCAAGTCCATCACCAGGCCTCACTCAAAAATGAATTTTGGCAGATTGTTTAATATACTTGATAAGACGGACAATAAAAGTAAACCTGCCAGGTCAGGAATTAAAAACAACAAGGCAACTAAAACTCCTGCCTCGGAAGTCAAGAAAGGCAGTATCCAAAAGAGTACAAGTAATTCTACTACTACAGATAATACGCATGAGTGCAGGGCGGATGACCTCCTCGAACCTACTCAGCCCCCAAGTGTGGCTAACCAACAGCCCCCTAACCGGCCAAAAGCTGAGTTGAAAAGATCTAATCCAGGTGATGAGATTTATTGGTCCCTACAATGGAACCCAAGGATATTAGTAATCTCAAATTTCCCTAAACCAAAAGGAGTGATATCACACCCTGCTAGAATAGATCACCTCATTGCAACTCTTGCAGAGTCTGCACAAATATGCCTCTCTCAAGCTGGAGTTTTGGGAGTAGAATATCTTTATTTTAATCACTTTTCAGCTCGGGCAGTGGTGACTTTTGATTCCCTGAATACAGCCGCCAAAATATACAGCAGAAGAGAGCAGCTGCGGGATAGTGGTATGCTGGTTAGCAGATACTTCTTCAACACAGCCCCTCCGACCAAACTGTGTGTTAGGGATCCCTTTAAGTCGACCTACGGGAACACAAGTCCTGGACCACATCTTAATACTTCCATCAGCCCCAGGACAATTATTTGCTCTGAAGGGAACTCTGATACCAGATTGAGTCTCTCAAATCATGTGCCCAATTATACTCCCAGTAAAGAGGGTAGTACCGAGTCTAACCCGGGTGCTCTATTACAAGACCCTTTCCAGGAGGAAAATCAACTAATAAATAGTTTTGAGGCCTTACCTGCCCAAGAGCAACAGTTCATCCTGGACAGATTATCTGCACTGAAGAAATTATTATTATCTAAGGCAAAGAACGCCAACTCTAAGCCATGTAGAAACATGACAAGTGGAATGCCAGAAAAGGTAGGATTGATCAATCAAGATTCAGAGCCTGAGCAGGAAGATATGGCAAAAGATATGGCAAGCACTCAATTTGATATCATTAGATCACGAAATGACGAGTGTTTAATCCCTCAAAAAAATAATTTAACGATTCATCGGGCAATTGTAACTGCTTCATTAGATTGCTATCCTACAGATAGCAATCCACCTAGTAAGAGCTACGGAGATAATGAAGCCGACATACGTAGGAATTGCAGCGGGATGGGACCCACTAACAATATTGATATCACTGACATTAATACTAATATTAGCATGAACACCTGCTCAAGATTTGCCCGGACCACAGCAGATGACAGCGCTGATGGACTTTCAAAGCCTCATTTGCATCATCTGGAAGTTAGAAAACAACCTGGCAGACCTAAGAATGGATGTATTATTGATAATAAGGGAGGGAAATTGGACTTAATAGATGAAATGATCTGACTAACCGCCAGAGATGATAATATCATACTTAAGCTCATCTCGTGGAATGTTGCTGGCTGGGGCCCTAAAAATAAGGACCCCAGCCTTCTTAAATACCTTGCGGGATTTGATATAATATTCCTGCAGGAAACTTGGTCCAGTGATGAGATTTTTGTAAATGGTGTTGTCTCACTATGCCTACCAGCGTTCCGAAATAAGGGGAAAGGCAGGTATCGCCAAGGCTTGGCGATTTTAATTTCAACGACCTTAGACATTGACATAACAAAACTTTCTACCCACGATTCAGCGATACAGGCACTGCATATACATCTGGGTACCCTAAGGTCTGAACTGTTGCTTTGTAATTTTTACCTTGCCCCATTATCTGGCAAAGAAGCTATCCGTGAGGTTTGGCTGAAGGCTGAAAGCTTTTTAACGGAGTTGTTTGCTAAATTCCCAAAAGCCCTTCCAATACTAGCAGGCGATTTTAATGCCAGAACTAGTAATTATTCAGTTCCTCCATCAAAGGGCTCAGTGGGACATGATGCAGCTAAAATATCCCCGATAAATTTTGCTCGCCAGTCTAAAGATCGGCACTTTAATTTTGCCGGCCACTGCCTGTTACAGATGACCGCCAGAAATAACCTAAGTATATTGAATGGCCGATTTGATAGGGACTAGTATGGAGAATTCACTTGTACCCCAGGTAGGGGTTCTAGTGTTATTGATTATTTTATCCTCCATAACCAGATGCTAAACACTGTTAAACATTTTAGTGTGGCCAACCGACTGGATAGTGACCATCGCCCACTAGAGCTAGCACTGGCCTTGGAGGGACCCTTTCGGTTGAATATTTGCACCCCATTATTAGATATTCAAATTTATACTAATAGAATAAATTCTAGATGGACGAAGGAGTCGGCTGACATTTTTGCCCAAAAATTAAAATCAGACAGCTATCTTAAGTACACCAATATAATAACAGCCGCACATTCCCCTGAAATCTCTGCTGACGCGTATGAGAGGATGATCCAAGAAATATCTGATGCCTTACAGCCTAAAACCAATAAGATAGGGCCCAAACGACTAAGTAAAAACTGGTTTGATAGAGACTGTATTGAAGTAAGAAAAAAGCTTCAGACGGTGTATGCTGTTTACCGCCAGAATAACGAACAACAACTTCCCGCTCAATACTTCATCCTAAAGAAGACTTATAAAAAGCTTCTTAGACGGAAGAAGTATGAAGCGGACCGGGAATCCTGGCAACTATTAATAGCTGCCACAATTTCTAAAAATAATAAAGTCTTCTGGCAAATAGTGGCAGGGGCTACAAGAGATAGGATTGGTGCATTGCCTAACCAAATAGCAGCGGTAACTTGGGAAGAATACTTTAAATCTATATTTAACAAACACAACGAAATAAATCCTTGCCCTCTTATTGAGTCAAATTTTTCAGTATGGCCGCTGGTGGACCCCTCTTTAATTGAGAACCTGATAATCAACCTGAAGTCTGGTAAGGCTCCAGGCCCGGACGGAATTAGCACTAACCTGCTGAAGAGCGCCCCAGAGTGGTGGGCATCGATCTTAGCGCCTTTTTTTACCAAGATAAATAACTCTGGTCATCTACCTTCGGTCTGGAGGAAAGCAGTGATAATCCCAATCTATAAAAAAGGTCCTAGAAGTGACCCAAGCAATTACAGACCAATCAGTTTGTTATCAGTGGTGGGCAAGATCTACGCTAGCTACCTAAATATAAAATTGCGAGATTGGATCACTGACAGAAACATCCTGGGGCAGGAACAGATTGGTTTCCAACCTGGGAGTTCCACCAACGACCATTGTTTGACTCTGCTTCACCTGGCTTTAAAATACACAAATACTAAAGGAGGGAAACTCTTTTGCGCCTTTATTGATCTTAAGGCTGCATTCGACTCGGTATCCCGAGCACGCCTTTGGCTGAAGTTAGAGAAACTTGAGATTGATGGCAGGCTCCTATTTCTGATAAAATCTCTGTATTCTAATACCTCAGGCCAAGTACGCTGTGGATCCCAGGGACAGGTTACAGATGAATTCACCCTTTCACAAGGGGTTAGGCAGGGCTGTGTGCTGGCCCCAGCCCTCTTCAATCTATATCTTGCAGATCTTCCCTCTTGGCTTTCCTTAATTCAATCACATCCACCCAAAATAGGTCACTCTAGGGTTAACTTACTCTTATATGCTGATGATGCGGTTCTGATATCCCAAACACGCCTAGGCCTTAATAGACTGCTAGATAGCTTTGCAGAATATTGTAATGTTAACAAACTGTCAATTAATTACCAAAAAACCAAAATCATGGTTTTTGCGAAGAAAAAAGTTAGATTCCCTTGGAGAATGGATGGGCGGAAAGTCGACCAGGTTGATGCCATTAAGTACTTAGGGATCTGGTTTCAGGAGAATTTGGGTTGGCAAAAGCACTTATCCTTTATTAAAGGAAAAGCTGAATAGACTCTGGGAGCGTTATGTCGCTTTTTTATCAAAAGGGAGGTAGATTTTTACCATCGGCTATTAGAGTATTTAGAGCAAAATTAGTTGCCCAATTTTTATTTGGCGCACCAATCTGGTTCCCTCTCAACAAACGTTCAATAGAAGATATTCAGACATCCTATCTAAGACTCTTATTTGGAACTCCTAGGTGTGTAGCGGGGGCGGTTCTTAATTTGGAAGCAGGTCTTTCCTCTTTGAGCTCTTTGGCATGGACCCATTCAATACAATTCTGGCTTAGACTCTATCATGGCCTTTCCCCAAATTCTTTAGTGTCCCAGGTTCTCTTGGACACTTATGTCTCCCAATGGGTGAAAGAGATAGCCCAGAAGATCCACTTGATAGGGCTTCCTCCTTTTGTTTTACTTAATTCGGACATCAGAGTAGCTAAGAGTCTTGTGAGCCAAAGACTGAAAGATATAGATCTTCAGGAGCTGAAGGGTAAGGCCCACGGCCCATGTTCCCCACACTCTTTAGAGCTATTGAGAGAGGATGGCAAAGATGGAATGAACTATTTGAGATGGTTAACAGTGCCCAAATTTAGAAGAGCCTTCTCTCTAGCAAGATTTAATGCCCTCCCTTCTAACTTACTGGTAGGAAGATTTAAGAAAACCCCTATCGAAGAGAGACTCTGTCCATGTAATAATTTAGAGGCAGAGTCGGTCGAACACATGTTGATTAAGTGCATCTTCTATAGAGATGATAGGATCATCTTAATTGGCCCCTTAATTAAAGATTTAGCTGATAAGAACCCTCGCGAAATAGTAGTCTTTTTACTTCAGGGCAAAGACAAATATATTACAACCCAGGTAGCCAAATTTGTCCATAATATACTGGTCTGCAGAGCTCAAGTAGTTATATAAGATGTTCAGATTTAACGTACCCGTGAATATACTGTATAAATACTACTTACTGTTTATCTGTTTTTCTGGCCTGTCGGCCGCAATAAAGTTGATTGATTGAGTAGGATGACCATATTTTGGGAACCAAAATCCCGGTCACCCCCCCGCCACCCTACCCACCCAAAACAACCCCCCACCGAGCGCCCGTGCCGCCCGCCCGCCCACCTCGTGCCCGCCCGCCTGCCTCACGCTACCCGCCCGCCCGCGCCACCCGCCCGCCTCGTGCCGCCCAGCCGCCCGCGCCCGCACACCCGCCCGCACACCCGCCCGCCTCGCGCCGCCCAGCCGCCCGCGCCCGCATGCCTCGCGTCGCCCGGCCGCCCACCTCGCAGCTGCCCATGCAGGTAAGTGGGGGGGGGGCTCCTCCTCCCGCCTCGCACTCCTTACCTGCAAGGGACGACCGCTTCCCTCCGGTGCTCAAATCTACTGAGAGACAGGTTTTGCAGCCTGTCCCTCAGTAGAGCGCCGAGTGATGATGCCATCACCTGGCGCGCCACTCTGGAGCAGGCCGCGAAGCCCGCTCACAGTAGCAGCCGGCGCCGGTTGGGAGTGGACGTCCCTGCAAAGTAAGCGCGCCACGTGCCCCCCCTCCCCCTGCCCCCTGCTCCCTGCTTACCTTGCAGGGACATCCGCTCCCGACCGGCGCCGGCTGCTACTGCAAGCGGGCTTCGCGGCCTGCTCCAGAATGGTGCCGGACGGGAGCGGACATCACTGCAAGGTAAGCGCGCTGTGCGCCCCCCTCCCCCCTGCCCCCCCTGCCCCCCTGCCCCCTGCTTACCTTGCAGGGACATCCGCTGCCGTCCAGCGCCGGCTAGAACAAGCCCCGGATGGCGCAGGGAAGGAGGCCGGAACGACACGTACCCGGAAGTGCGGGCGCGTGTCATTCCGGCCGCCTCCCCTGCACCATCCAGGGCTTGTTCTTGGCCAGCGCAACCACGCTAGCCAATTACAAGCCCCGGATGGCACAGGTGAGGAGGCCGGAACGACGCGTACCCGGAAGTACGGGCGCGCGTCGTTCTGGCCTCTTCCCTGGCCGATCTAGGCCTTGTTCTTGGCCGGTGCAGTAGCGCCGGCTAAAAACAAGACGTAGATGGCACAGGTGAGGCCCAATTTTCCGGACTTTGGGGGATATTCTGAAATTTTCCCCCGGATTCAAATTTGGCCCCCTTATTCCGGACTTGTCTGGGGGGATCCGGACGTCTGGTCACCCTGGCTATGAGGCTGTACTCATGGCAGCTGGGTGAAACAATAATGTCTATTGCAATTATTGGTAAAACTCTTCAGTTTCATATGTCCAAGCCTTCTTTGGAATTAAGCAATACTAGAGTAAGGTAATACTACTACCACTGTGATGTAGGGCAGTAGTACTCCCTGAGATATAGAGAGGTTCAGGAGTGTATCCAACTCACTTTCAGATGCCTGTGGCCTCCCAACTCTTGAGTAGCCACTTAATTATCGATCATCCTTCCTTTGTTGCTTCTCTGATACCTGCTAATTATATACAAGCAATCTTTGTTGGGCAATACACTGGCCCTGCCCCCAAACTTTGCTTTAGATTCCATCTGCCTTGAACGCTTTCTTGTCTGTTGTTATGATCTGGACCACTTCAAGGTTATCCTACCTCTCAAAGATGCCATAAATCCAACCTGTTGGTGGAAAGCAACCTGGTTGCTTAGAGAGCCTGCTCTCATGTTGCTTACTGTTGCAGCCTGTTGAGCAAATCCACGTGGGTGGACACACACCCATACTAACTGCAACTTTTAACTACCACTGCCCCCTTGTCAATGTGTCGTTCACATCCCAAAAGGCATTCTTATTTTCACCACCCAGTTTCTCATACTCCTCCCCTGTGCAAGACTGTGTTGGTTGTGCAAGACTGCATTGTATCTCCTATATAACCGACCTTTCAAACAATGCTGCCTTTACAGCTCCACATGCTTTTAGATGTTCTTTTTGTTAGAGAAATTAGGTTTTGTGTCTTTAAATGATTATATAGAAGCATTTTGTATTTCTGTAAAATAGTCTCAGAAGACTAGTGTGGGGTTTATCTGGAAAGAGAAACCAAGCAAGCAGGTCTACCTACGCTTGTACTTCTGAGGCAGCTGTGTAGAGTTAAGCATTAAAACTATCAATAGAACTAGCCAATGCATAACTAATGATATGCAACGCCTTAGTTATTTTTCCAAATATACTTTAAAGTACTTCAAAGAAAGGTCACCTGGAGGAGGTCACATCAAAGAGACAGCACCTGGTGGAAAATATTGTGGACAGGTTAATGAGAGTTGATGTTGACGTCAAGGGGGTTGGAAAATACATGTATGCCATATATGCTATGTAGTGTATAAATACTGCTTGCTGTGTTGGGGGCGCTAGCCTCATTGTTGAACCCTTTTGCAAAAATAAAAAACTGTTTGTACCTCACTCTGACTCTTTTGGTTCCTTGTCCTCTAGAAAGACGAATCATTATAGCAATTTATGCAACAAAACTGGCACAACCAGATGGGACGTTTCTAGACCACCCTTGGATCGGACGACAAGATCTGGCCCGGCTCTGCCCAGGTGAAGTGATCACCGGACCCTTTTGAAGTCCACCACCGAGGCATCCGAGGAGGTGAGTCACGATACCTGAGAGGTTAAAGGACGTTATAAGGAACCAGGCAGAGTTGAGGACCTGGAAGCGGGACGCCGCCTGAAGGAGTAAGTATAATTCCTTCTATTTGTCTGTGGGGTTTTGAGAAGAATTACCCAGGATGGGTAGTGGATCTTCAAAAGAGGATAAGCCTCTGACTCCTTTGGAATGTGTTTTGCAAAACTGGGATAAGTTTATTAAAGATATGGATTATGGAGAGCAGTGGTCTAAGGGTTTGATGAGAAAATTTTGTGAGCGAGAATGGGCGGTTTTGGTATTGGGTTGGCCACCCGAAGGTTCTTTTATGCCAAATCTTGTTATGAAAGTACATGTTGCAGTTATGCAGGGTGGATATTGGGATCAGTTCCCATATATAGATACTTGGCAATATTGGGTGCAGACAGGTCCTAAATGGATAAAGAAAAGTAGTCAAGATTTGTCTTGTAAAGCCATGAGGATGAGCTCTGGAGGGAAACCAGGGAGTGTTAGAAGGATGCCCCGGGTCCTAAATGATTCCAGTCCCCCAGAAGATTATTATATCTCTCCAAGGTTAAGAATGCAGCAGGCACAAGCGCAGAGAGCTCAATCTCTATTTCAATCCCCTGGGATATTAGTATCACCTTCTGCTCCATCTTTTTCTGTATCACCAGTCTCTGGGACTTCAACCCCTCTGTTAACCTCTCCAGTAAGTCCTGTTGCATCTGTTTCTCCTAGTAGTCCATTTGAGGAGAGCCCTCCTGCTTATAGTATGCCCTCACCTGCCTATAGGGAATTGAAAAGACATATAGATAATATTTCAGAACTGTTTCGAGATTCAAGTGAGAGGCTAAGTAGGAGAAGCGTGGAACCTCAGGTAGAAGATGAGGGATCTCCTATGCATCATTTGCGTTCTCAAGGGAAGCCCACAAAGAGGGAGATAGTAGGAAGAGATAAAGGGCGTCTACAGATGCCACTGCGACAAGTTCCAATGGGGGACAATTTGGTTTTTGTACACAATCCGTTCTCTATGTCGGATTTGTATAATTGGAAACATCAAACCCCCTCATTTTCTGAGGATCCAGAGAAAATGATAAACCTATTTCAGTCTATAGGGAGAACCCATCAACCTAATTGGGCTGATATAGATATGATGATGAATATCTTTTTAACTACTGAAGAGAAAAGAACAGTGATGGGTCATGCTCGCACATATGCAGATACAGTGCTAGCGGCGGGAGAAAGGGTGGAAGATGTTTTTCCCTTGCAAGACCCCAAGTGAGATACTGGAGATGCAGATAGAATGAAATGCAATCGGTTTATGACAATTATCCTAAAAGGTATGGAAAAATCCATCATTAGGATACAAAATTTATCTAAAGTTTATGATATTCGCCAGGAAGCTACAGAAACCCCTGCTAAGTTTTTGGAAAGGTTATATCAAGCCTTTCGTTTATATAGCATCCTTAATCCAGACGATCCAGAGAACCAAACGATGGTAGCTCTAATGTTCATTGGACAGTCATACCATGACATTAGGCGCAAATTGCAGAAAATAGAAGGGGGACCAGGAAAAGCATTGAGAGAGTTATTGGAAATAGCTACAAAAGTATATTCCAGTAGGGAACAAGAAGAAGAGAAGAGAGAAGATCGTAGGATGAAGAGACAGGTGAATTTAATGGCAGTAGCCATAGGTAAAGCAGAACCAGAGAAGGAAGATGGGCGGCGAATGAGGTTGGGGCCCAATTAATGTGCTTATTGTAAAAAGGAAGGGCACTGGAAGCGGGATTGTAAAGAAAAGGGGGCTAGAAGAAACCCTAACCCACCTCCAGCGAATACCAGAGTGTATCAGGCAGAGGAGGGGGAAGAGCAAGAATAATGGGGACCGGGATCCATAGCCGCCACCCTGCAGGCAAGAAAAGCCTTCCAGGATCCCATGGTAGATGTAAGGGTGGACAGCAACCCCTGAAGGCTTTGGTGGACACAGGTGCGACGTTTTCAATGCTCCCCTCCTCTGAAGCTTCTATAAAATCAAGCTCCCGAAAACATGTGGTAATTGAAAGAATAGAAGGACGACAACAGAAGGTTCCTGTAAGTGTACCTCTTCTTGTTAAAATTGGCCATAAGGAATTAAGGCATGAATTTGTTCAATCCCTAACTTGCCCTGTTGCCTTACTTGGACGTGATATACTAACCAAGTTACAAGCACAGATTTTCTTTGAAGGTGATAAAATGGTAGTCTCTCTTCCTAAACAACAAGGATCAAATTATCAGATGGCTTTGCTGAATCCAAGTGAAGAGCCTGGACAGAATTCAGATCATGACCAGGAAGTCCAATCTTTGTTGAACCAGGTAAACTCTGAAGTACGGGAAGGAGGGTCTCCTGCCCGAGCCAAAGACATTTTGCCAGTAAAAATTGAACTTAAGGAGGGGGCGAAACCAGTGCGAATAAAACAATATCCCTTGAAATTGGCCACTCGAAGGGGTTTGAAACCTCTGATTGATAAGTTCCTGAAGGATGGGTGGATAGAGGAAGAGACCTCCCCCTTCAATACCCCCATACTTGGGGTCCCTAAAGGGGATACAGGAAAGTATCGTTTGGTTCAAGATTTAAGAGCCATAAATCGAGTGGTTAAGTCAGAGTATCCAGTGGTACCTAATCCACATACCATACTGACTTAGATTCCAGGAGAAGCAAGGTTTTTTTCTGTTCTAGATTTAAAAGATGCCTTCTTTTCTATTCCACTGGATCCTGAGAGTTGGGAATTGTTTGCTTTTGAGTGGGAAGACCCAGATACTGGTCATAAAACACAACTGAAATGGCGCATACTCCCACAGGGTTATGTGGATAGCCCCTCGATCTTTGGTCGTTGCGTACAGAAGGACTTAAGTACATGGAAAAGTGAGCACCCTCAGGTGACTTTGTGTCAATATGTAGATGATTTATTGATTGCTGCCCCTTCCCTTGAACTATGTCAGCAAAGCACAGTGTCTCTTTTGAATTTGTTGGGACAAAAGGGGTACAGAGTATCAAAAGAAAAGGCTCAAATCTGCCAATTGGAGGTGAACTTTTTGGGATACAAGTTATCACATGGAAGTCATGCCCTTAGTCAGGATCGTATCATGGTGATACAGCAGATGACCATTCCCCAGAATCCTAGGGCCCTAAGAGCGTTTTTGGGTCTTACTGGGTTCTGTCGACTATGGGTTCCTGACTATGGAGGGAAAGCTCGATCCCTGTATGAGTCTTTAACAAAAGAGGGGCTGAAAGACTGGAAATGGACAAAAGAAATGAATAAGGCTTTCCAAGATCTTAAAAGTGACCTGGCTAAGCCTCCTGTTTTGGCACTACCAAATCATCAGAAGCCATATCGATTGTATGTGCATGAACAAAAGGGGGTAGCATCAGGAGTATTAACTCAACCTTGGGGACCTACTTGGAGACCAGTAGGTTATTATTCTAAAGTGCTAGATCCAGTGGCGAAAGGCTGGCCCACTTGTCTTCGCGCCGTGGCGGCAACGGCTTTGTTGGTGGAAGAAGCACAGAAGTTAACGATGAGAGGAGACACTGAAGTCATTGTTCCACACGGAGTACCTCAAATTTTGGGATGTGAAGGAGATAAGCTGCTAAATCCAGCCCGGCAATCCAGGTATGAGATATTTCTCCTTTCTAACCAAAATCTTACGTTCTGGCGAGTTTCCTCTCTTAATCCAGCTACTCTTCTTCCAAATCCTGAGGAAGGAAAGCCACATGATAGTTTGGAAGCCTTGAATGAAGTGACACTTGTTCGAGATGATCTGAGAGATGAGCCAATCGAAAATGCAGACTGGACATTTTATGTGGACGGATCCAGTTGTGTGGAACAAGGAGAAAGGTATACGGGATGTGCTGTAGTAACACAGGAGGCTGAAATGTGGAAAGAAAAGCTTCCAAAACATTTTTCAGCCCAAGCTGCTGAGTTGGTTGCACTAACTCAGGCTCTGGAATTGGGAAAAGAGAAGAGAATAAATGTGTATACTGACAGCCGATATGCCTACTCCACTGTGCATGCCCATGGAGTGTTATGGAAAGAAAGAGGATTCATAACATCAGCAGGGCAAAAGAAAGCAAATGGAAAACAGATATTGGACTTATTAGAAGCTCTTAAGCTTCCTTTAAAAGTTGCAGTTATACATGTGAAAGCCCATGGAAAGTGTCCAGATGAGAGGAATCGAAAAGGAAATCATCGGGCAGATAGAGCATCTAAAGAAGCAGCGAGAAATGGAACTGCTTTGCAGGCTCATCAGAAGGAAAGTCCAGATAAGGTAACCACACCTAAATATTCAGAGGATGATCTTCAACTGGCTCATGATCACTAGAGGACTGTATTTGGAAGCTCAGCGAATTGTTCAAGCGTGCCCAACTTGTCAAAAGGTAGGAGCAAAGGCTCCTGGGCCCCCTGTACCAATGGGAGGAAGACCTTGGGCTTATTATCCCTTTCAAAGGTTACAAATAGACTTTGCAGAATTACCAAAAGAAATGGGATATAAGTATTTACTAGTCATTGTGGATCAATTTACGGGTTGAGTAGAGGCCTATCCTACACGTACATGTACTGCCTGCAAAGTAATGAAAAAGTTGCTAAATGAGATAATTCCTAGGCATTTGTTGCCCCAAGAAATTGGATCGGACCAAGGGAGTCATTTTACATCGCAACTAGTGAAGCAAGTAAGTGAAGCTTTGAATATAAAATGGGATTTACACACACCATGGAGACCTGAATCAGCAGGACAAGTAGAAAGAATGAACAGGACTATTAAGACTATATTGGCAAAAATATGTTCAGAAACAAAGTTGAAATGGCCAAAGGCATTGCCTTTAGCTCTAACCCATATTCGGTGTCTCCCTAGGAAAAGGATAAAGTTAACTCCATTTGAGTTATTGTATGGTTTTCCTCCTCGAGTTCTTCCTCCGGGCTATAGGATGTCTGTAGATGCAAATATAGGGGATGCAGAGTTACATGAACATATAACTGGCCTCCAGTCTATTTTGTCTTCTTTGCAGCGATATGCAGCTCCATTTCAGAGGCTTCCATTAGATGCACCGGTTCATCCTTTTGTGCCTGGAGATTGGGTCCTGATACGTAAATGGAAAAAGCAACCACTTAGAGAGAATTGGAATGGTCCTTTCCAAGTAATTTTGACGACCCATACTGCTATTAAAGTAAAAAGAAGCAATAAGTGGACACATTATTCACAAGTGAAAAGGTACAACCAACCCTTGACTGAAGTCCCTCCGGAAGCGGACTTTGGCACAGGAGAAGAAGTCAGCAACTAGACAGCACTCCATTGGATGGTCTGAAATTGAGACTAGCGAAGACAAAAAAGGAAAAACACCATGCAGCGTGGGTGTAAAGAGAGATAAACTCTGGTGTTATGAAAATACTCTGCTCAGTTTATTGCGATTAATATTACAATGTCCACGTGCTCGACGTTTCGGATACCAATCCTTCGTCAGGAGCTATATACGTGATTTAAAATACATAAAACAATTAAAACAATAATAAATTTAGGCGTGAGACCATTATATCAAATAATGCATACTTCACATAACACTCTCAGTCCTCTCCACATCCCATATTCTCCTCGAAAGCTCATTACACACTTGGAATCATATTACAAATTAATAGACTATTTACAAAAATTGCAACCCAACATGTGTTCAGTATTCTGCCCCATTTTATCAAAAGCCCTCACTTTTAATATGACACCTTTGTCTGATTTATACTCATTCATAAGGTGCTTCTCTGTGCTGTTGTTTTTAACCTCCAACCCATTTCTGTAAAATAGTCTCAGAAGACTAGTGTGGGGTTTATCTGGAAAGAGAAACCAAGCAAGCAGGTCTACCTACGCTTGTACTTCTGAGGCAGCTGTGTAGAGTTAAGCATTAAAACTATCAATAGAACTAGCCAATGCATAACTAATGATATGCAACGCCTTAGTTATTTTTCCAAATATACTTTAAAGTACTTCAAAGAAAGGTCACCTGGAGGAGGTCACATCAAAGAGACAGCACCTGGTGGAAAACATTGTGGACAGGTTAATGAGAGTTGATGTTGACGTCAAGGGGGTTGGAAAATACATGTATGCCATATATGCTATGTAGTGTATAAATACTGCTTGCTGTGTATCTGTATCTTGTTCAGCTTTGGGGGCGCTAGCCGCATTGTTGAACCCTTTTGCAAAAGTAAAAACCTGTTTGTACCTCACTCTGACTCTGTTCCCTTTTTAGAGAACTTTTTGGTTCCTTGTCCTCTAGAAAGACGAATCATTATAGCAATTTATGCAACATTTTCATTAAACTATTAGGCTGACCATATGGAAAGGAGGACAGGGCTCCTGTATCTTTAACAGTTGTGTAGAAAAGGGAATTTCAGCAGGTGTCATTTGTATTCATGCAGAACCTGGTGAAAGCCCCTTTTCATCACAACAGTGAAAGCTGCAGGAGCCCTGCCTTCTTTTGTATCTGATCATCTAATATAGCTCCTTCAGCTTTAACTGTTGTGATGAAGAAGGAATTTCACCAGGAGCTGCATACATTCCAATGGCACCTGCTGCAATTCCCTTTTCTATACAACTGTTAAAGAAACAGGAGCCCTGTCCTCCTTTCCATATGGTCACCCCAGTTTCACTGCCATAGCATTTTCTTTTGTTATTTTTCAAACACTTTGATATATGAAAATAAAAGGTGGCCAAATGTGAAAATTAGAAATACTGATTTATGAACCATGAATCTGAACTGATTTGATTGTAAGAGAGATTTGACCATTTTCCCCCTCTGAAATACTGAGGTTCTGTCATCTTTCCTCCCTCCGGTGTCTCACCCAACAAATCTACAAGTTCCTTTAAAATATTGATAGATGGGCAGAATGTAACAGGGGGCTCCCACCCCCTCCGATTCTCTTCTGTCCCACCACTTGTGCAACAGTGCTTGAGGCATCTTTAAGGTAGCTCCGCCATCCTGCATCCTTCTAAGAAATGAGCAATTCCACTCATTTGGGGGCTTCTCCTAGGAAGTGCTAAATCAGCCTTGCAAAAGTGGTGGGTCCCACATTCACAATCCAGTTGGCAGGACCCATTGCTTGTGTGATGGAATCACCAAAGCAGAAAACAATTGACAGGCCTTGGAGGCAGCCCACTGATACAAATTTCTTTTCTAAGGTTGTAATTCTCTAATACTTACCTGGTAGTAAAATCCCATTGCACTCAATGGGACTTGCTTTGGCCCTTTCTACACCTCCCGGCATTCCGGGATGGGGGGGATGCTCTCATGATATCCTAATCATGAGAGCCTCTTTTCAACATGCACACGCAGTGCACGGCATGCCAGAAGGAAAGAGGTTGTAGCGCCCACCATTTTTTTTAAAAAAAGAGCTGGAGGAGGGAGCGCACTTGTACTCCAGCGCAAACTGTAAGTGTTCAAAAAAAATCCCCCCTGGAAATCAGGTTCCTAATCCCCTCCCTATCATCCCAGGGGTGGCGAAATTGCTGTCACCCCCTCCCCTGATGGGCACGGAGCCGAGCAGCATGGCCCTGTGCCCATTTCTGATGATGCACTTACTCAGCAGTAAGCAGGCACCAGGCGTGATGGGTGTCCACACCTCCTGTGGTCTCGGGACATTCCTGGGACCATAGGAAGAAGTGGGTTTTTCCAGGGATTCTTTATGCTGTTTTGTATTTAATGTTATTCCCTGCCTCAATCCAGAGGGAGAGGAGGATAAGAAATAAATTATTATTATTATTATTATTATTATTATTATCATCATCATCATCATCATCATCATCATCATCTTCATCCCTGGGAAAACCCGTGCCCGCCCCCCTGCCCCTGGGAGTCCCTATGCGTCATTTGGATGTCCGAGGAGCAGCCAGGGACATTCCAGGGGGGAAAGGGCTGAGGTTAACCATGCACAGCATTACACTGCCAAGTGGATTTCTGTCTCTAAACTGAATTTTAAGTGGTAATGTTATGTTAATGTGATCATTTTTAATTACCGTATATGTTGTAAGTTGCCTTGGACTCTTATTTGAAAACATGGGATACATTTATTTTTTAAAAAATTAAAAAATGTTAAATATGAAGTTGAATGTGATGGTTGAGAGATGGTTTAAAAAAACCCAATTTATCTCTGGTTCAAAATTCTTTGTTCTGTACTTACGTTAGGTATCTTTCCTTGACACCTACAAAGCCTTTTGGGTATACTAATGCCAGCTGAGCTGGGCCTGCTGATACAATTACTCTAAAGGTTCAATGACCTAACTCAGACCAAATGAATTAATGCCATAGTATTAGCCATTTAGAACTCCAGAGGGTAATTTGCAATTCTGTAATCACCAATTAATGTTAATTCTACTACAACAGACATACTATGCACATATCACATAAAGTTGCTTATTTGCCTGCATACATACATTCTCCCCTCACAAACAAGCACACAAGCAAGCACAAACAAACACACATCATCAGTGATGCGCAGATTTACCTCAAGTGAATTTATTATTTCCTTGTAAAATAACAAATTCAGCCATGTTAGCTCAGACAAAGATTTGCCTTTCGTACAAACTCTCGTTCCATGTATAAGAGTTTTTGCACAAGCGCAATAACAAAGTGTATCTTGGGAGCTGTAGTTTGGAAATGCATAGTCCGTCATGAAGTAATGCATCACCACGTCTGTCCTTTTCCTGATTTATTGTTTTTGTGTGGGCTTTCTACGTAATATTTACTCACCATACATCACTATTCATAGAGAATCTAATACAATGAGGAAAAGAGAGTGAGTCAGTTGACTCCTTGAATAAGAGACCAAGGTATGTGTGAGAATGAAATGGAGGAAGGAAATATGTATACACCTCCCTGACTGTTTCTTTAAACATGATTGGCTGTGGTTAAAATGACATAATCATATTTTACCTTAAGCAAGAAAGGGGTTAATCCAACCAACTCAGTGTATGCTCAGAAATGGTATTGTTTAGATGCAGACTGTGCATGCAATTCTGAACTTAATAGCAAATTCATAAAACACTGATCCAGGCTCATTATAAATGGACAAATTTCTACCAGTGAGCCAACTAATTATGAAATTCAGTAACGATAAAACTCTGAAAATTGTGCACAGCTGCTTGACACATTTTGTCTAAGAAACCTTCATCAAGTGCTCCTTGTCCATGAATATCTATTGCTAACAAAACCTTCCCAGGCTTCCAGTATAACTGTTTATCTTGATAACCCTCAGTACAAAGAATGCAGAGATGAAATGCCTACTATTATGGCATTAATTAATTCCTGTCCCTCCCATCACCAGCTGTACAGACCAGCTGAGGCCCTTTCTACACCTAAGGGTGTAGAGGGAGGGAGGGGGCGATCCTGGACTTACTTGCTTCTGGGATCATCCCCCAGCTTCTAAACGGAAACACGACATCCCACAAGGAAAGGGATGTCACACCCACCATTTTTAAAAAGTGAGACAGAGGAGCCATCGCACAGCAGAAAAGGTAAGGGAACCTCCCCTGCATGCCCCCTACCCACCCCACCCTACCCCATGGGCACAAAGCCACCCCACATGGTTCTATGCCTGTTTTAGGACATGGGACAGTGGGGAAACCGGAATATCCCGTTTCCACTATCCTGGGGTTGTCCCTAGGTTGTCCCTGGTTGCCCCCAGGATCTCCTGTGCATCATTTAGAAGCATTGGGACAACCTAGGGATTACCCCAGGATATATCCTTGGTGTAGACATGGCCTGAATGGAACAACAAGCTCTTGTCTCTTAAGATCCCACCGGAATACCTGCTTTCTCCATCCCCTGGATCATTTTAGCATTTCATCAACTCCTCTGCACTGTAACAATCCAATTCGTTGTGATGACGAAACATGTCTTTTCAGAAAAAAGAAAAGCTTATAAATGCATTCCTAGCATACTGACATTAGACTCCACCCATCTTAAATAATTAATAACAATAACGCTTAGTAGTTAGTACTTCAAAATCTTCATAGTGATTTACAAACTTGAACTAATTAATCCTTTCTACATCCCAAGCACGTAAGTAAGTGTTGGCATCTGCGTGCCATCGATGAGGAAACCGATAGAGCGGTAGAGACTTGCTGGAAGCCATAGCATGACTCAATGGCTGGGGGAAGGAAATGTTTTTTTGGGGGCTCCGGACATCATTTCTAACATCAAGGGCTTTAGCATGTTCTCTGGACTGTAACAGCAGCATCCGATATTATCCTCAGCTCTTCTCTTTGGAGAATTTGATTCCGCGGTAGCGGAAGGCCATTGTGAATGCTAAAGCTGTTTTTGACCTGAATGCTGTCTAGATGGGGATCTCCAGTTAAATGGGAAAGCACCAGGGATAGGGAAACTCAGGCCTGGGGTCCCAATCCGGTCCTCCAGGGTTCCCCAAATGGATATGTCCCTTTTCTATTACCACCAATCATTTGGTAGCTTCCAGGCTTTTTACAGCCTCCCCACCCCACCCTGCTGCCACTGGTTGAACAGGTTGGGATGCCTTTCTAATGCTTAGTTGCTGGTAGTAGGAGCTTTAAGCTAAAATTTGGTCGTATTTTTATGTTTTTCTTATATATTTTTGGCTCTACAACTTTTGCCTTTGGCCCAACCCTCCACTGGAATGCAGCTAGTGACAACTTCTTCAAATTTGGCCTTAGGCTGAAATAAGTTGTGTCCCCCCACCCCCGCCAGGAGTACACAATACTGGGCTAGATGGACAAATAATCTGACCTAATAAAAGGCAGTCCCTGTGATCCCAGGTTCCATTCATGTTATGAAATCTGAGGCAACCCTGGCCCTGACTCCATGTGCTTCCAGATGAGATCTTTTTTGTGGAATTGCCCTGCTTCATTCGTGGAGGGTGTCCAGAGGATATCATTTTCTACTTGTTGGGATGACCAAATCTGTTTCAGTGTCTCTCATTTTCCCAATCGTAAGTTTGATCCCTCCTAGGAGTAAAGCTAAGAATGTATGAACAGCACCCATGAATCAGGCCAAAGGCCTAGCTAGGCCAGCATCTGTTCACACAATAGTTGACCAGATGTCCCACTGGGAAGCCCACAAGCAGGACTTGGGCACATTTAGCACCCTTCCTATGAGAGTTGTTTATGTTTTGGATGTGCGATGGGAAGGCTGAATTCAAACAAACGGGTGTTAATTCAACACCCTTCCTTTCAGCAAGGGTTCTGCTCCTGTTACTCTCACACCACATCCTGTTTGTCTGATTTTATTTGCTGACATGAAGTGTTCTTTAGATGATCAGCAGAAACTAAACAATCCTTTTGGAATGGAAAAAAACAGCCACTCGAAAGAATGGGATTGTAATGCATGAGTTCCGGACAATTGGTGGTAAGAAGACAGCTGCAATTAGTAACACAAGTACTCATTTTAGCATTAATATAAACCAGCCTTCCCCAGCCTGGTGCCCTCCAGACATTTTTGACATTTTTTATGTATGTATGTATGTATGTATGTATTACATTTCTATACCACCCAATAGCCGAAGTTCTTTGGGCAGTTCACAACAATTAAAACTACAAACTACAGCATAAAATACAATACAAAATATAATAGTTTAAAACTACAGTATAAAAGTGCAACTACAGTAAAACCCAGCACAATTCCAGCGATTTAAAATGCAATAGCATATTTAAAACAGCAGAGGTTAAAAAAAAAACCTGGAATGCTAAAATGCTGAAAATGCCTGGGAAAATAAAAAAAGCTTTTCATCTAGCACTGGAAAGAATACAACGCAGGTGCCAAGCGAACCTTTCTAGGAAGCTCATTCCACAAACAGGTGCCACAGCAGAAAAGGCCTTTTTCCTGGTAGTCACCTGCCACACTTCTTTGTGCAGGGGCTCCTGGAGAAAGACCTTCAGATAACCTGGCCCCAAGCCATTTAGGACTTTAAATGGTAGTACCAGTACTTTGAATTGGCCCTGGAAAGGGACTGGCAGACAACACAACTGGGAAAGTACTTGCATAATATGATCCCGGCTTCTGGATCATCCGATCTGATCCGAACCAGTCCAAAAGGACCTGATCTGGTTCGGATAAGATCGGAGGATCGGACCTCCTCCCCCCCTCACACTCCTTACTTGCCAGAGCCATCTGCTGACGTCCACTGACGCCCGCAGGCAGCAGTGGATGGCAGCAGACGCCCCTGGCAGGTAAGCCCCCTCCTCCCCCTCGTGCTCCTTACCTGCAGGGCTGTCCGCTGGCGTAATATGACCGGGTGATGTCATCAGATTATGATGACATCACCCAGTGCACTACTGAGAGGCAGGCCATGAAGCCTGTTTCTCAGTAGAACGAGGCAGTGGACGGCAGTGGACGGCCCCGGCAGGTAAGGAGCACGAGGGGGGAGGAGGACGAGGGCCCCACTTACCTGCTGGGGCCCCGCTTCCATCCACTGCTCCAATTTACTGAGAAACAGGCTTTGCGGCCTGCCTCTCAGTAGTGTGCCGGGTGATGACATCATCACCTGGCGCGCTACTGAGAGGCAGGCCGTGAAGCCTGTTTCTCAGTAGATCGGAGCAGTGGAGGGAAGCAGACAGTCCCGGCAGGTAGGGAGCGTGAATGGGGGAGAGGGACAGGGAGGGGGGAGTTAGGCCCCCTCACTCACCTACCCACCGCCATGTTTTCCGTATAGGCTTGCATTGGGGGAAAGCTTTCTTTCCCCCAATGCAAGCCTATGGCAAAAACACCAAAAATCACGGCCAATCCAAAAATCGGATGTCTGATTTTCGAAACAGGATCGGGTCCGATCCGAGGGACCTCCAATTTTGTCCGAAGCGATCCAGGACAACATCGGAAGTCCTGATCCGGGTCCCGATCCATTCCAGGGGGTCTGTCCCCTTGCCAAACTCTGCCACCACCACCCCCATCCCAGGGATAGTGAAATTGCTGTCCCTCACTCCCATGGGCATGGAGCCACCCCACACAGCTCCGTGCCCATTTGAGGACCTGAGAGCCCACAGCACACCAGCTGCAGTCCTCAGGGTTGTCCCTGGAAAGTCTCTGGTCATCCCCGGTTGACCCTGGGATCCCCTGTGCATCATTTAGATGCACAGGGATGACCTAGAGATGACCCTGGGAAAAAAAGGCTGGTGTAGACATGACCTCTGACATCTCTAGTGATAGAGCATATGCATTGCACACAAAAGGTGTCTCGTTCAATCTCCAGAATTTCCAGGTAGGAAGGAAAAATTCTGCCTGAAACCCTGGATAGCTGCTGCCAATTAGAGTCTGAAGTACTGAACTAGATGGACATACTCTGACTCACTATGAGATAGTGTCCTGTGTCTACAAAATATATGGTAAACCTGCCAGAGTGAACCTTGGCCAGTTCTCAGGGCTTTTAATAATTAATCTCACTGCTGCATTTATTCAGCTGTCCCTGCCCAATCTTCCATTGTGTATTTATGGCTTGGCTATACATCATAAGAAGACCCAAAGAGTGTTTGTTAGTCTGAATTATTTACCACGGCATTCAAAGATGGCAGCTTGTGTCAGCTCCCTAAAGCATATTGGTATTTTATTAAAGACAATGGATTTTAGAATCTATTACTTTGACAACAAAGGTCTTCAGTCTTTTTCTGAGAAATGATTGGTTTGCGATGTGTTATCATTAGGGGTGTGCACGGACCCCCCGGATCGGATCGGGACCCGGATCGGGACCTCCAATTTTGTCCCGGACCGGTTCGGACAAAATCGGAGGCCCCCCGGACCGGATCGAGTCCGATCCCGACCCAAAAATCGTACATTTTTGGATCGGCCGCCATTTTTTTCCCCATAGACTTGCATTGCAATGCAAGTCTATGAGGAAAAAATGGCGGCGGGTGGGTAAGGGGGGGCCTAACTCCCTCCCCCCCCCGGGGCCGTCCGCTGTGGACGGCCCCGGCAGGTAAACCCCCTCCCCCGCGCTCCCTACCCCCCCTGGGGCCGCCTGCTTCCATCCGCTGGCGCCCGCGGGCGCCAGCGGATAGAAGCGGACGGCTCCGGGGGGGGTAAGCCCCCTTCCCCGCCACTTACCTTCTCGGCACGTCCGGCGCCGGCGGCTACTACCAGCGGGCTCCGCGGCCTACTCTCGAGTAGCGCGCCGGGTGATGACATCACCCGGCGCGCCATCCTAGAGCAGGCCGCGGAGCCTGCTGGGAGTAGTAGGCGCCGGCGCCGGACGGGAGCCGCCGGGCCGGAAAGGTAAGGGCCCCCCTCCCCCCTCCGCGCGCCCCCTCCTCCCCTCCACGCACCCCCTCCTTACCTTTCCGGCCCGGCGGTTCCCGTCCGGCGCCGGCGCCTACTACTTCCAGCAGGCTCCGCGGCCTGCTCTAGAGTAGCGCGCCGGGTGATGACATCACCCGGCGCGCCATCCTAGAGCAGGCCGCGGAGCCTGCTGGGAATAGTAGGCGCCGGCGCCGGACGGGAGCCGCCGGGCCGGAAAGGTAAGGGCCCCCCTCCCCCCTCCGCGCGCCCCCTCCTCCCCTCCACGCACCCCCTCCTTACCTTTCCGGCCCGGCGGCTCCCGTCCGGCGCCGGCGCCTACTACTTTCAGCAGGCTCCGCGGCCTGCTCTAGAGTAGCGCGCCGGGTGATGACATCACCCGGCGCGCCATCCTAGAGCAGGCCGCGGAGCCTGCTGGGAGTAGTAGGCGCCGGCGCCGAACGGGAGCCGCCGGGCCGGAAAGGTAAGGGCCCCCCTCCCCCCTCCGCGCGCCCCCTCCTCCCCTCCACGCACCCCCTCCTTACCTTTCCGGCCCGGCGGCTCCCGTCCGGCGCCGGCGCCTACTACTTCCAGCAGGCTCCGCGGCCTGCTCTAGAGTAGCGCGCCGGGTGATGACATCACCCGGCGCGCCATCCTAGAGCAGGCCGCGGAGCCTGCTGGGAATAGTAGGCGCCGGCGCCGGACGGGAGCCGCCGGGCCGGAAAGGTAAGGGCCCCCCTCCCCCCTCCGCGCGCCCCCTCCTCCCCTCCACGCACCCCCTCCTTACCTTCCCGGCCCGGTGGCTCCCGTCCGGCGCCGGCGCCTACTACTACCAGCAGGCTCCGCGGCCTGCTCTAGAGTAGCGCGCCGGGTGATGACATCACCCGGCGCGCCACCCTAGAGCAGGCCGCGGAGCCTGCTAGTAGTAGTAGGCGCCGGCGCCGGACGGGAGCCACCGGGCCGAGAAGGTAAGTGCCCCCCTCCTCCCCCCCCCCGCTGTCCACTTTCATCGGCGGGCGCCCGCTGGCGCCCGCCAATGGAAGCGGCGGTGGGCGCCAGTGGGCGCCCGCCGATCCGCCGATCCGCCGAACCGGTTCGGAGCTTTTTCGGACCGGTTCGGATTGGATCGGCCGATCCAGCTGCGGGATCGGAAATCGGATAATTTATCCGATTTCCCACTGGACCGGACTCGGATCGTGGATCGGGTCCGATCCAGTGCACATCCCTAGTTATCATTGCCTTCTTCATGCACCTTTTGAATTGTTTAAGGGAAGTCCCTCCCCACATCACATGCTCATCTGGACTGGGGCTTCAAGAAGAAGGAGGAGTCTGTGGTGCTTAAATTCAATCCAATTGTATAAAAATCTTTCCTTCTGAGAATCCGAAGGCGTTGCTTCCTAGAAAACATTGTTCGTGAAAGTCAACAACCAATTTACAATGAGAGTAACTGTTCTCTTCGTTCTCTTTGCTGTGGGGATCATCTGTTTCTCAGGTAAGGGCAACATGGAAATCACTCCTTCTTCTTCTTCTTCTTCTTCTTCTTCTTCGTCTTCATCTTCGTCTTCGTCTTCGTCTTCGTCTTCATCTTTGTCTTCTTCTTCTTGCAAATGGGTTGCTCTCATACAAAGCAGAGTATTGGGAAATTGCACCTACCTATTTTGAATGAGTCTCGTTTCAAGAGATAGGGAACCAGGCTGCAAATATGAAATGCACAGCTCTGTGGGGCCTTGGAAAAAGAAGAGAGGGGAAAAGGGTTTATGTGAAACTTGGATAAGAACTAGAAATAAACAGCACAGAATAGGTTTAGTGTAGAATGCTAGTTGCATGAATTCTGGCATTGTGAAGTTATGCCTTGACAGTAAACACATTAGATGTGTATCGTATCGTTAAAATGTACGATAACGATACGATAAGGTCATCATCGTGACTGTGTTTAACGATGACAATACAATACAAAAACCTACAATAATCATCGAAGATGATAATTTCGGCCGATTTTATCGTTTTATCGGACTGCCACATAAATATACCTATAACTTCTGTATTTTAAAAGTTAGAGGCTTGAAACTTGGTCACAGTGCTTATGGGGTATGCCTAAGTATGTGTATGAAATTTGAGATTGATTCCTCCAACCTTTGATTTTATATGATTTTTTAAAGATCGTTTCCATTCTGACAGGTCTGAATGAACACATGTAGCGAGCTGTCATTCTGATCTGTCAGAACTGAAACGATCTTTAATAAATTCACATAAAATCGAGGGTTGGAGGGATTGATCTCAAATTTGGCACATATGTGTAGCACCATTACCCAATGCTGGAAACAAGCAGGAAAATTCTTTATTCCTCCAGTGAGGGGATCATTTTGCAGTATCCTGGGCAGTATCCAGTCCTATTTAGACTAGGCCAATTCACTTCAATCTGTTTAGGAGGGCCATTCTATACTGCCCACTGAGAGTTTGCTACCTCTCATTACATGGAGAAGCACATTTTAATCCATCAACATTATATCCTGATTCAACAAAACAACCCAAACAGAGAATTTCTATGATCCATTTAGTTCTAAAATTGCCACTTTTTTCTTTTCTTTTTTTTACAATTCATATTTTTATTAGTTTTGATGATCATCATAATACATAAATAATACATATGCATATACATCTATACACGAATGAGATCCATAGTTGCTGTAAATAGAATTTCACTCACAGGACATTCCCACTGGATGAAGAGATGAAGACGATTTTTGCCAATTTCTATTTTGCCCTGAAAAGCTGCTCTGAAAGGTCGGGGGACCTTCTGGAACAGTGTGGAAGGTGGCAGTAGTGGCTGCAAAGGGAAGGGAGAATTGATGGGAACCCCTTTCTTGCAGCAGGAAGCTGTACTTGTCAAACTCAGGCAATTTTGTTGAAGTGTTGAATATCTCAAATATTGTTGGAATGTTTTGATTCAACTATAATAAAAACCATCCTAGGCTACAGACTTTGCTAAATGTAGTCTGGATTTTTCCTGAATTATATTCTTCCCCGTTTACTTTAGGCAATGCAGAAACTGCTCGTCATACCAATACAGGGAGAAAGGTAATGTTTTGGTTATTTAAATGCAATGACTCTTGTTTTGGTGAAATAATGCTCTGTCAATAGGTTGTGGAAAGCAGCATAATATAAGCCACCAGGTACTAAACTGAAATGCAGGCAATGAAAATCCAGTTCTGACTTCTATCCCTTGTTTTGAGAAGACTGTGTTGAAATCACCTTGCCACATTGCCCTTTCTATTTTCTTACCTTTAAACTAAGCACATACCTTAAAAACTTTCAGACTTTTAACCAGATAAGATCTGAATAGCCTCAAACTGCCCAGTACACCTTCCAGCAGCTGGAATGAAGAATACATTGAAATAGGACAGAACTGCTAGGCTGAAGAAATTAAATTAATTTCAAGGCAAACTAGGATTCCTTCCTTGCACTTTCTTTCTTTATTTTACTAAAATATTTATTGAAAAAGTATAGAAGTACAAAATAGCTATATCATATATCAAGTACACATGTACGTATAACATACAAAGATACAGTCAATGATATTAAAGAGGAATTTTATCAAAACATAAAACTGGCAGCAGCATTGGATCATACCAGATGTTTAACATATAAGAAATAACTGGTCTCCATATGAGGCAGATGCCTTGATAGTCCGCAGTGGTTTTCTGAAAAGCAGTTGGCTTAATTATTTTAAGAAGAGCTTGCAGGTAGGCTGTTTGGATTCCATTGAATTCAATGGGATAGAAACAGACCAAGTATGCACAGGATTGCAGTCTGCAGGAACAGTACAACAGGGATTCAAATCCTGAACTCTTTTTAAGAATTATTAATAACTTTATTATTAGCTAGAATACTTTATAAAACAGATCACTGTGACCACTACTAAGTCATTGCTAGTTTTTGAAATTGTGAACACTAAAAGCTATTACAAACATTAAACAGCAGTGAGACCCATCAAATAGTCTTTCTTCCATTATTTACAAATATTTATATCTAACTTAGATCTAAAGATGTAAAGACTTATATCTAAAGAATTGCATTTAAAGCACCATACTAAATTCAAAAGTCAGTTGCTTTTGTTGGGAAACAGATGCCATGGCCTACAATACTTTAATAGTGTTCACGCATTGCATAATTCCTCTGCAATTTCATTGGTTTGCTACCTCAAGTGGACCCTTGTTCTCCAATCCCAACCTGTATTAAGGGACATGCCTTGCAGTTTAAATAAATGTTGGTATTGCCACTGCTGAATTATACAGCTTTTCTTTACAGCCTGCCTGTGAGCGTTACCCTGTACCAGCATGCCCAAGAATTTTAGACCCTGTCTGTGGCACTGACCAAGAGACATACCCCAATGAGTGTGAACTGTGTACGAGCAATCTGTACGTACCTGTTTTCCTTTATTATTTACATTCTTCTAGTTGTTTCCTCTGGAATGTTTTTTTTTTAACCATCTTTCAAGCTTTCGCCTTTATTTTAAGCAGATGGGAATGCCAGTAGCCACAGGGAAAAAGCTACTAGTGCGATATCGTTACTCTTTTGTTGAACCGGCCAGCATATTTTTTTAAAAAATGAATGCAAACAATACGTTGAACTACACATTCTTGAGAAAATTCACGCCACAATCACATGTGCACTTACTGGGGAATAAGCCCACTGAACTCTGTGGGACTTACCCTTGAGTAAACATGAATAGGATGATACTGTCCAGTGTTCAGAACAAAAGCACTCCATTATTAAAAAAAATAATGTTATGAGTTTTCGTTCATATAGTAAGCTGATCATCTATAAAGGTGTCTTCTTAATGGAAAAATGAAAAACAGAGGGAAAATAGTCCTTAACAAACAGTAAGATCAACCAAAGGCAAAGCTAATTTAAATGTATTATCAAACACCTCTCCCGACACAAACCTACCCGTACACTATGGTCAACATCTAAGGTCCTCCTCTGGGTGCCTACTCTGAGGGAAGCTCAGAGGATGGCAACAAGGGAGAGGGCCTTTTCAGTGGTGGCCCCCCAATTATGGAATGATCTCCCCGATGAGGCTCATCTGGCGCCAACATTCTTATCTTTTCGGCCCCAGGTCAAGACTTTTCTCTTCTCCCAGGCATTTAACAGCGTATGTTGAGGGTTTTTTGTTGTTGTTGTTGTTTGACCCAGAATAGTTGTTTTAAATGGATATTGTATTTATCATGTTTTAATGCTTGTTATGTTTTTAAATTTTGTATATATTTTTTTTAATGTTCAATGTTTTTAATTTTTGTAAACTGCCCAGAGAACTTCGGCTGTGGGGTGGTATATAAATGTAATAATTATGTCATTTGTATCAATGTTGTTCCCCGCCTCGATCCTGAGGGAGAGGCAGGTAAGAAATAAATAAATAAATAAATATTATTATTATTATTATTATTATAAATAAATAGTATTCTTTTCTGATTGCTGCCCAAGCCTTCTCCCCTCCCACCCCCAGGAACACTCTTTATCCCCCATCTCCATGCTCCATTTCAGCACAGTTCCAAACTTGAATCAAGATTCAGAAAATTATAATTGCAGGCATAATAGCCCCTTAGGAGGGGATTACACCTGCCCAATATTGGGAAAAAATAGATGCAGATTTTTGTGTGCATTATATGTACCTTTATATTTTGATTCTCTTTTTAAAAAGGAGCTGCCAATAACAATTTTATTCCTTGGAGGAATCGGATGTAAAATTCAGGATTTGTTGCCCCATCAGAGATCATGTCTGCCAAACTGCAGAATGATAGGCACAGCGGGGTTTGTGCATTTTGAGGATCTCCAAAAGAGGACATACTTATCTCCCTATGTTCCTTATGGATCATTGTCCTGAAAATTATAGAAGTGTCCCTAAGTAAGAAACCAGCAAAGGTTCAAAAGGGTAGGTGCAGCAGTTCATGTAGAAGGAGAGTTCTCCAATTTGGGACGGGGAGTGTTTTAATTTCCCTTCCCTCTAACCCCCATGGTTTTGGAGTAAATTTATATGAAAATGCACAGGTCATTAGCGGTGTCCTCCAGACAAGAAACCCAGCAGTAGCAGGGGCTAGGACATTATGATGCTTGACATCCAATTTAAGGCTTTTTCATAGTTATGTGTGCTGCCACTGGATAGGGTGACCAGATAAAATCCAGGTCAGGGCTCATGTAACTTTAACAGTTGTAGAGAAAAGGGAATTTCAGGCAGTGTCATTTGTATGCAATTAGTTCCTGGTGAAATTCCCTCTTCATCACAACAGTTAAAGGTGCAGGCTCTATACTAGAGTGACCATATACAAGAAGGCAGGGCCCCTGCAACTTTAACTGTTGTGATGAAGAGGGAATTTCACCAGGAACTAACTGCATACAAATGACACTGGCTGAAATTCCCTTTTCTCTACAACTGTTAAAGTTACATGAGTCCTGACCTGGATTTTATCTGGTCACCCTACCACTGGAGGAATGGTCATCTCATGGTGCCATCCATGCCCTCCCACAAAGCACAGTGGGCTAGGGAGGTCGTGGGCTCTCCCACACTAGAGGCATTCAAGAGGCAACTGGACAACCATCTGTCAGGGATGCTTTAAGGTGAATTCCTGCATTGAGCAGGGGATTGGACATGATGGCTTTATAGGCCCCTTCCAACTCTACTGTTCTATGATTCTATGAAGGCAATGGTAAAAATGTGCCCTAGGATTAGAAGGTGGACCCATAACTCATTCAACCAAGTCCCTTCCTCCTCCTGCATCTCTTAGCAAAACTAAAGCAAAATATGTTATTTTGAGACATAAAGACTGCCCAATTATGCTTGGGCTTTAGACTTGCTCTGAATTCAATGCACCTATGCATGCAAATTTAGAAATAGAAGAATGTTTTTACATCTCACCAATGTTAGCAGCCCGGGACTGTGGGTGAAATTACATCAGCTGCTGTAGCTGTGCTTCTAAGAGCAACTTGATGTGTAACATTTGGAGGAAGTAATCAGTTCAATCTGATACCCATTAATGGAAAGGAGGCAATTTTCATTGACCCTTCCTCCCTCTGTAGCCCACAGAAATCTGTCCTGAAGATTTTGTCGGTCCCTGGAAAACAGCATGGAAGGAAGTAGAGGGGCTGCAGGGAGGAAAAATACTGGCAAATATTACCTCCAGCTCTTTACCTGCATCATCTGAACTTCATTAGCTAGGCCAAATATGTTTCCATTCATAGAGGCATTCTTTGCACTGTAGCCAGGCTATCCCAATCCAGGAATGGTCATAGCTGTCATAGCAGTCAAAGCTAGTAATAGGCACTCTTTGCCACCCATGCAACGTGGGCCTCAAGTGACAAGGAAAAATCAGAGAGCTCCCCCAGACTAGACACCTCTTCCCCTATGTGGAGTACAACCCCATCCAGGACAGATGAGTTACCCAACTCCCAGACCTGGAAACCACCCAGCCACAGAGCCGCCAACCAACTTGGATTCCACTTTAGTTGGTTGTCTTGCATCACGGCACCAATCCATGTCATGCCTGGCCACACCTGACTGAGATGAATCAGAAACAGCTCGGTGTCATCTGCATATTGATGACAACTTTGCCCTAAATCCCCTAATGGGCGCACCCAATGGCTTCATACACCTGTTAAAAGGGTTGTTGACAGGATCATGCTCTGCGGCACCCCACAGCACCATTGCCAAGGGGCTGAGACACCATCTTCCAGTGCCACTCTCTGCAACCAACCCAGTCTTGTACAGAGCTACTGCAATACAGTGCCCCTTAATCCAACTTCACAGAGCCAGACCAAGAGAATACCATGATCATTTACAAGCCTGCTAGAAACAATGCACACCTCTATCTTCATAGTTTCAGAGATTTACAGGCAGTTAACCTGTGTATGCATGGGCTGAGGTCACTTTCACCATTTGCAGTTCTGCATGAAATTGGCACATCTGAGTGATGTCAAGAAACTTTCCATTCATGTTGGCTGGAAATTTCCACTTCAAGGAATATATATGAAATTAATTCAGGGCATGTAACCCTCGCTGAATGGAATAGTACAGCATTGGAGCATGAAATCTTGCCCATAGATTATTTTAAGTTCCCATCTGTTTGTAGTTGCTCCTGCCCTGAATGCTAGCAGGTGTCTTGGCTGGCAGCAATAAAGTCAATTATACTGACATGCCCTGTCAAAAAGTCTTATCATGGAGGCTTGTAAGAAGTCAATGTCAACTGGAAATACATATGCTCAGGTTCCCACGCGGCATGTTCTGGAGATCTCTCCACCTTGCCCTGCCCTGTTATTAATCTGTATATTTTATATTCTCTTTCAGGCGAAGGGGTACACACGTTGACATTTTGCGGAAAGGACCTTGTTGAAGAAGGAAAGAGTAGCCCATTCATTACCCACTGGCAGGGTGTTGCTGATAAAGACATGCAGAGTTTGTAACTGTTCTGTTGATTTATCGCCAGCTTTTATAGTCAATAAAAATTAAAGAATTGAACTCTCCATGTCAGAGTGTAGTTGGTTCAATGGTCTGCATTGAATAAGATGGCAAAAAGTTGGTTCAGACTTTTTGTTTTCTGCTTAATTCCATTCCCACCCCCAGCAAACAGTCTTTAGAGATGCAATTGTAAAGAGGATGAGCTCTATGAATTATGATTATATAGGTATAGTCAGATCTATCACCGCAGCACCAGAATATGCAGCAAAAGCCGTCTAGTGGAACGTTTTTGATTTGCTGACTTCCATAGACTACTTACTCAGCATTTGAAGATAGCATTTTGTATGGCAGGAATTAAAAGGACATTTGTAGCTGAAGCAAAGAAACATACTGTTTGACCAGTAGGTGGCTCCCTTGTACTGTCAGCGGCCTCAGTATCCATAAGTCCTACAAACTGCATGTGCAGTTCCTCCCTATATGTTCAGTGATACCTTTCATATCCCAGGATAACCAAAGACAAGCAGAACAGTGCTAGAAAGCATGGGGGTTAGTGTGTGTTAATTACATGTTAATTTGGTGTGACCAAACACTTGCTTTAGCTCTCGGTCAAAGATTCTCTAAGAAGCTTGTTCTTGTGATTGCAAGAAAAAGGGGAATATGTTAACCAGAAGCACACACAAATTAATCTGTTGTGGTCATAGGAACCACTGCATAAATTATATCTGAGTAGTACCTGGGATGTTGGAGAAATCCACAGTGGAATCAGACGAATTTGGATGTAGATGAATCTGGCCCGGGGATTCTGCGGACTTGCAGGCCATTTTTTCTTACTTTCCAGAATGCTGCACAAATTTAATAATGGAAAATATGCAGCAAAAGGGGGAAAAAGCCAGCCCAAAAATGTTTCCCATAGGCTAAAGCATGGAAATGTGCGTTTTGAGAGGATTTGTGTATTTGGGGGAACTTGTGCATTTTCGCAAGTGTGAATTTGTACAAGAGCAAATTTGTGCAAATCCGGAAATTAAAAGAAATCCAATTCTATGAATGGGCAGACGATGGAACAAAAGACACCTGACCATCCACAAAAAACATGGAATGGATTTTTTATACTCTGTACTTCACTAGGTAGAGGATGATCATTTGGAGAAAGTTCAGCAGAAGATAAAGGGTTACGAAGTCCCTTGCAACTGCTTTAATACACCAGGACAGTGTTGGCCAGAGATGCCTAAACCCAAGAGCTTCATACAAGGATACGGGGTGGTCTTGCTGCCCTTTCGCCTTCATCCCATCCCATCAGTTGCCAGGGCTGACCTTACTATGAGCCTCGATGAGCCATGTGGCTCAGGCAGTGGAGCAGGACCAGGAGTCAAACTGGGGGCCCTCATCCACCACCTGCAGAGTGTTGCTGTTGATACCCCCAGCTATGCACAGATTTTGTTAAATCCACTCCGCCTGTGTTTCGCAAATTGCTAGGCATCTTTCATTCCATCGTCCACTCATGGACAGAATCAGATGATTTTTACCAGAATTCCATTCTCCTTACACTAACTCTCAAGCACATGAGTGAACAGGCCCACTGACGAAGCTAAGTTTTGCATTACCACAATTTGTCCAGTGATGCTGAAGTCTAAAAAAGAGAAATTGGGGGGGGGGGGGGTCGTGATGACACAAAGGGGCGTTTTAGGTGGAGAATGTGGGAGAAGTTGCATAGCTAAGCTCACAGAGGGCTCAGTCTACTATTGCAGTTTTTATCCGTGTTGCTTTGTTTAGACTTAATCCCCCCTGACCTGAAACCAGGTAAGCTGTAGAGACAAGATTTTCTCATATATATTTTGTGATGGTTTTTTCCCCCCATGTTGGGCAACATGAGAGCCAGAACTCGATGCTACTTTATAAATGAAACACACTGCCATCGCCTCCTGCCCGCCACCACCCTTCTTTCTCTCCCTGCCATCACCACCCCTTGTGTTCTCCTTCCTGACACTGGTGTTTGCAAACAGTGCCACTGGCAGTGTGGGGGACTTCACTGCCTGTCACCTCCACCATACACAAAGCCCTCACAGACTCATTGATGGTGGCAGCTCTCACCAGTTTTTACACAAAAATGTTCCTGGGTTTGGGGAACTATTGTGCAGCTCTGCTCATGAATGCAATCTGATCTCATTGTGGAGATGTGTCGGGCCCAAAAAAGGGGCAATTTCCCACAACGGACAACCCAAAATCCAGGTAGGAAAAATGAATCAGGGCAGGAAGTGAATAAAAAAATTTAAATGAAAAGGGTTGAAGTCTGAGCCTCACCAGTGAGTAAAATAAAATGAAATTAAACAGTGAGGAGAAGCTGGATCTGTTCTAAGGTACTCAGGAGCCGAGCCTGAAGTCGCAATAGGCCAGAAAGACAAATTTAGGGTGACCATATGGAAAGGAAGACAAGGCTTCTGTATCTTTAACAGTTATATTGAAAAGGAAATTTCAGCAGGTGTTTATTTTATTCATGCAGCACCTGTTGAAATTCCCCTTTATCACAACAATTAAAGCCACAGGAGCCCTGCCTAGCATGACCAGATACAAAAAAGGGCAGTGCTCCTGCAACTAACTGTTGTGATGAAGAGGGAATTACACCAGTTGCTGCATGCATACAAATGACACCTGCTGAAATTCCCTTTTCTCTACAACTGTTAAAGACACAGAAGCCCTGTCCTCCTTTTCATATGGTCACCCTAGATTATGCCCCTAAGCAAGCAAAAACCTGTTGGTAAAACCTGGAACATAGACATAATATTCCTCTACTAAGGTGCAATTGCTCTTTGATCCATTGCACCCCCTAAACTTATCTGCATTCTGATTGGCTTTTTCCCCCTCCTCCCAATTTCGGTTCTGGATTACTGAATGACATGTTGGGGGAGGGGGAGAAAGTTTTTCATTGTTTTAGTGGATTGGCATCCTCCCAAGTATTATTTGGGTACCAAGGTATTTGTGAAACCCATGAAGGTCACCCAGAGTGGACAAACATAAGGAATACCCCTCTTTGTATCTCTTTCCATGCTGGTTCATTGTCTTAGCTTCAGCATTCCATTTTATCGATGTTTGTATTTCCTCACATATCAAAATCCAGGCTGACGTCCACTCTCAAGAAAGTCTGGCATGCATCGCAAACCAAGCCATGAGCCAGACTTGCTCATGACTAAAGATTTTCCTCCATTCTATTCCATAGCACATATAAGCACCTAAATTAGGGTGACCAGATAAAATCCAGGTCAGGGCTCATGTAACTTTAACAGTTGTAGAGAAAAGGAAATTTCAGCCAGTGTCATTTGTATGCAATTAGTTCCTGGTGAAATTCCCTCTTCATCACAACAGTTAAAGTTGCAGGGGCCCTGCCTGCTTTTGTATATGGTCACTCTAGTATAGTGCCTGCAACTTTAACAGTTATGATGAAGAGGAATATCACCAGGAACCAATTGCATACAAATGACACTGGCTGAAATTCCCTTTTCTCTACAACTGTTAAAATTACATGAGCCCTGACCTGGATTTTATCTGGTCAGCCTACCTAAATCCCCCAAAAGGGATCTGGGAAAAATAGCAAATGTTTTTATGTCAGGGTGTAACATATTTTTGAACCAATACCTAACAATTGAAGACCAGTCGAAGATAAGGTTTATCTTGCCTTCTGCCCTCTTCTCCTTTCTCATACCTCTACATATTAAAAAGGAAAGGACTCTGTCCCCTTAAAGCTCTGAAACAAGGCAGTGCTGCTGAAGGGGCTTCAGGACAAGAGTTTCCATGTCCTTTAATCCAGCATGAAAGAGGTAGTTTAGGCCAACCCACATAGGTACAATGTTCTATGGCAGTGGTAAATTTCCAGATGTTTTGGATTTCAACTTCCAAAATACCCTGCCAGCATGGCTAATGGTCGGGAATGGTGGGAGCTGAAATCCAGAACATGTGGGGCTCTACTTTCTGTCCAACCAGCCCCTTCTGGGGCAAGCAACTGCCAAGAGCTGGCCCAACCATTACACGGGTGAAGCACCTGCTTGAGGCAGCAGAGCAGGAAAGGAGTGCATTGATCCCCCCCCACACCCTGCCAATGCCAGGAGGGCCTGCCCTGCCTCCTTCTTGCTATTGCAGGCAGCCACGGCCAGAGCCGCTGCCACCACTTCCCTGTTTGCTCACTTGCTCAGCAGCCCCTCCCTCCTATAAGCTAGCCTGAGAGGCTGACCTCTCGCCATACTTGGTGCACAAGGTGGGAGCAGCGTAGGCTGACCAGATAAAATCCAGGGCAGGGCTCATGTAACTTTAACAATTGTAGAGCAAAAGGGAATTTCAACCAGTGTCATTTGTATGCAATTAGTTCCTGGTGAAATTCCCTCTTCATCACAACAGTTAAAGGTGAATGTACTATACTAGAGTGACCATATACAAAAGAAGGCGGGGCCCCTGCACCTTTAACTGTTGTGATGAAGAGGGAATTTTACCAGGAACTAATTACATACAAATGACACTGGCTGAAATTCCCTTTTCTCTACAACTGTTAAAGTTACAGGAGCCCTGACCTGGATTTTATCTGGTCACCCTAGAGCAGCGGCCATGCTGCAGGGAGGAAGGAACACCTGGAGGAATGGTGGTGGCAGAGTTGCTGCCAACAGTGGTAGGCAGGCTGGGTTAGGGAGCGGGACTGTTTCTCCTGCTGCCACTTGTCACTTATCACAAGGCAGGATCCGCACTACCGCTTTATAACAGTTTATAACAGTAGTGACAATTGTTGGGGCCCAGGGAACACTCCATATATAGTTTTCAAACTGTTTTCAAAAGCGTCATATCCCGCTTGCTGTAGATCTGGCCCAACTGTCAGGAATTCCCTGGATTTGTCTGGAGTTTTGTTCTATCCTGGGTGTCAGGGGTTATTTTCTAACATTTTCTCTAATGTCCGGGAACGACGCGCTTTCCCCTTCATGGCTCTGATTGGAGCAGAGGAGGGGAGAGAGAGCTTTCCCGCCCGCCACCACTGCTCAAATCAGTGTTATTCCCAGACATTAGCGAAAAGGCCCTGATTGGAGCAGGGGCGGGGGGCAGGAATGACATGCTTTCTCCTCCTCTGCTCCAATCAGGGCCTTTAAGCAACCCACTCGTACGCCCAGGATCAACATCAAGCCTCAGGAGAAATCCTTTTCTCTTAATGTGGGAGGCTTACTTGGAGGTAGGGAGGTGGGGGGTGGGGGACGAAAGAGGTGCCCCTGTGGGGGGACCTCTTCAGGTGTCTCCACACACACCCCAATTTTCTCCTCCTCCTCCTCCTCCTCCTCCTCCTCCTCCTCCTCCTCCTCCTCCTTCTTCTAAACTCATTCATGCAACCTGTTCTCAAAATATTGTTTACAGTAGTTGTTTTTGGACAGCATGTAACAATAATACTTTAGAGCATAGTTCAATCAATAAAACAATGCAAGGTGAAATAGAAATTGCAGTAACATCAAGTACAAATTGAGTGGATTAGTGTACACAGACCTGCATGCCAGCACTTTGAATGGGGCCTGGAAAAAGACTTTGAGCCAATGCAGATGATAAAGGACTGGTGTAATATGTTCACATTGTCCAGTCCCTGTTAATAATTAGCAGCCCTATTCTTATTTGAACTAGGTAAAGTTTATGAACCATTTTCAAAGTGAGCACCATGTACAGTGCATTGCAGTAATCCAAATGGGAGGTGGCCAAAGCATGGGTAAATGAAGCAAGGCTCTCTTCACCTAGGCAGGGCTGCAAGTCAGCCAAAGTGGATAACTCTGTTTGACCCACCAAGTTCCCTTTTGCCTCTAATGACAATGCAGGGTCTTTCAGCACCCCCAAACGTCAAACCTGATCCTTTAGTGCAGCCCTCTCCAGCCCCATATACCTGGGCAGATGGACCACCCCCTAACAGTACATACATTTGATTGAACCTCAGTTTATTAGACCTCATGTAGTTTATTCAGAGTGACCAGATCGCCCTGGGTTTCCCGGTCCTAACCAGGAAAACTGGGGTGATCTGGGCGACAGGGGAGCAGTGGGGGCAAACCGGGGAAAGGGTCAGCTCTCCTCCCGCCCTAAAATGCCCACGCTGCTCCCCATTTACCGCCCTTGGCAGGAAACAAGTGCTCAGCGTTAGGGAGCGACAACAAATTCCTTGTCGGGTGGCTAACTGCTTTAGCCACCAGACAAGGAATTTGTTGATGCTCCCTAACGCTAAGCACTTGTTTCCTGCTGAGGCCGGGGAGCAGCGCGGGCATTTTAAAGTAGGCTCTTCCTCCTCCTGCTGCTGCTGCTGTTGCTGCTGTTCCTCAGGCACCTCCAGGGAGCCCAGGAGCAGGGCAAGAAGGGTGAGGGGGCTATAGGGGGTCACGCGGTGGTGGAGGAGATCGGCGGTGGAGGAAGACCCGGAAGGTCCGGGCTGGGTTTTTTGGGGAGGGGGGGGGCTTGGGGGGGTTGTTTCGGGTGGGGGGGTGGCAAGGGGTGTCTGCTTGTTGGCTGCATGGTGGACGGCCTTTTTAATTTTTTTATTTTAGGGGGGGGGGTGGTCTGCTTTGGTGGGGTGGCCATTTTGGACTGGGTTTTTGCTTTCCAAAATCTGGTCACCCTGAGTTTATTACCATGCAGTCCATCCAGTGACTTTATCAGTAAAGTCTAGCGAACCGGCCACAGCTGAGTACTGGGTCTCTTCCCCACCTCCCTGTAACAAACCTTTAACTGTGGCCAGTTCACTAGACTTTACTGATAAAGTCACTGGATGGACTGCATGGTAATAGACTACATGAGGTCTAATAAACTGAGGCTCCATCAAATGTATGTACTGTTAGGGGACGGTCCATCTGCCCAGGTAAATGGGATGGGAGGGGGCTGCCCCAAATCATCAGGTTCTGAAAAATCCTGCATTGTCATTAGAGACAAAAGGGAGCTTAGTGGGTCAAACAGAGTTATCCACTTTGGCTGACTTGCAGCCAGGGCTTTGACAAGACTACTAATCATGTCAACAGGAAAATCCCCCAGCTCAGTCATCATGTTCTATAAGTCTATAAAGTCTTAGCAGAGTACATGGGCACTCTCACAAAATGGCTATCATGAGGGACTTCGCCATTCATAAAAATGGCTGCCATAGCAGGAATGGTTGGTAACAAAAAACTAATTTCCCAGAAGACAAACTCATGAAACTAAAAGAAAAGTAATTTGCCTAAGACCTTAGAACATGTACAAAGCAGGTCTGTGCTCCAAAACACAAAAACATTCTTTTGACCCCAAATAAAGATTATGCTGGAGGGCAGCACTCTGTTTCGCAAATACCAGACTCCCAGGTAAAAATAAATAATGAAATAATCTTGAAATAAAATAAAAATTAGGAGGGACTGGGTGGTCACCAAGAAAAGCATCCCATTGGAGACCACGCTTCACAGTCCCACTACTCTTCTTTTCCCACTCGGTGAGAGCCCTGTGGAATATTAGTTTCCTCATAAAGCCCTAAAGCATTTCATACCATTCTTGCCTAACCCACAGAAGGGACAAGAGTTCTTCTGAACAATTCTGAATTCTCTTTCCATTTGCTTTCAAGCTTCTCAAACAAACACCATCCCGGGAGGCCCCTTTTGAAATCAATCTTTACTCAGAGCAATTACTTTGAGCCGGCTGCTAAGTACTGTACAGCAAAATGCATGATGTTTCCACTCCCAAATTGGAATTTAATCCCATTTGGCTTTGAAGCACTCAATGTAAATGCATAAACAGACATTCATTGAAAAGAATGACTCCTATTTATTATTGGCTTCACTCACTGCTACTAATGCTGAGCCAAAATTCAGGGATTGGGAGTGGGGAATACTTCATGAACATCTCTCCCTTCCTGGATGAAATGTATTCTCTGATTTCTCTAATTTTTCAGCTATGTATAGAAAGGGAGAGAAAAGTCCTTCTACCCGACCCCCTGCTAACATGCACTATTCCTGCAAGTTCAGACTGCTTGCACTCTTTGGCATTGTCCTCCCTTTGAAAAATTTGTTTGCAACATGATCAGCTGCTGTTCTGGGCCCATCAACTTGCTCCTGCCACATGGATGAAACAACACAGCTCTATTGAATTAGCCAAATAATGTGTTGCAACTAGCCGCACAGGGGGGCAAGGGGGATTTTCAACCAGATCAAGTAAAGCTTTTCGAATGTGAAAATAATTCATAGAATAATTTGCAGAATAATTCTCTTCTAGCCTCACTACAAGTTGTCTTGTTTTGAGTCAATCATGCTGGGAATGATGGGAGCTGCAGTCCAAAAAAGATAAAGGCTAAAAATCAATGGTTGTAATGGGTGACAAAGAAGGGGGGATAGGCTAACCATACAATTGAAAATTAGGGCTGTGCAACGGATTGGGTCAGATCCACGATCCGGACCTGATCTGGGGGAAATCAGATAAAATTATCCGATCTGATCCCCAGCACCTGGATCGGCCAATCCAATATGATCTGATCAGAAAAAGACCTGATCCGGATCATATTGGATCAGAAGATCGGACTGCCTCCCCCCACTCGCGCGCCTCACCTGCCGGGGCCATCCGCGGACAGCCCCGGCAGATAAGGAGGAGCACAAGGGGGGGTTACCTGCTGGGGCCGTCCACAGCAGACGGCCCCAGCAAGTAAGGAGCATGAGGGGGGCTTACCTGCCGCAGCCGTCTGCTGCCATCCGCGGGCGCCAGCGGGCGCTAGCAGATGGCAGCGGATGGCAGCGGCAGGTAAGGAGGAGTGTGAGGGGGGCTTACCAGCCGGGGCTGTCCACTACCATCCGTGGGTGCCTGTGGGCGCCCGCGGATGACCCCAGCAGGTATGGAGTGCAAGGGGGAGGAGGGAGGGGCCCCCACTTACCTGCCAGGGTGTCCGCTGCCTTCACCTGCTCAAATCTACTGAGAACTAGGCTTCGCGGCGTAGTCCTGGTGCTCTACTGAGGACTAGGCCATGAAGCCTAGTTCTCAGTAGATTCGAGCAGGTGAAGGCAGCAGATGCCCTGGCAGATAAGTGGGGGGCCCTCCCTCTTTCCTGCTGGGCCCATCCGCTGCCATCCGCTGCTGCCTGGGCGGCAGCGGATGGCTGCAGATGGACCTGGCAGGTAAGGAGGGAGGGAGGCCCCACTTACCTGCCGGGTCCATCCGCTGCCGTCCGCTGGTGCACGTGGGCACCAGCAGATGGCAGCGGATGGCCCCGGCAAGTAGCGCAAGGCGGAGGAGGGGGCTTACCTGCCGGGCCCATCCGTTGCCATCTGCTGCCGCCCAGGCAGCAGCGGATGGGCCCAGCAGGTGAGATGGAGCACAAAGGGGAGGAGGGAGGAGGCTCCACTTACCTGCCGGGTCGTCCGCTGCCTTCACCTGCTCGAATCTACTGAGAATTAGGCTTCGCGGCCTAGTCCTCAGTAGAGCACCACGTGAAGGCAGTTCTCAGTAGATTCGAGCAGGTGAAGGCAGCGGATGTCCTGGCAGGTAGGGAGGAGAGCGGTGGGGGGCTTACCTGCCGGGCCCATCCGCTGCCATCCGCTGCCACCCGGGCAGCAGCGGATAGTAGTGGATGGGCCCAGCAGGTAAGGAGGTGTGCAAGGGGGGAGGAGGGAGGGCCCCCCACTTACCTGCCGGGGCTGTCCGCTACCATCCGCTGGCGCCCACGGGCACCAGCGGGTGGCAGCGGACGGCCCCAGGAGGTAACTGCAGGGGGTGGGGGACAGGGAGGGGGGAGTTAGGCCCCCCACTCACCCCCCCACTGCCATTCTTCCCCATAGACTTGCATGAAAGTCTTTGGGGAAAAATGGTGGCCGATCCGAAAATCGGACATCCGATTTTTGGATCAGGATCGGGTCCGATCCAATCCAGGGGACCTCCAATTTTGTTCTGATCCAATCTGGAACAAAATTGGAAGTCCCAATCTGAGTCCTGATCAGATCCGGGGGGTCCGTGCACATCCTTATTGAAAATTGATATATAATAACATGACAAATTAGGCAAAGATGGCTAAGTGTAACACAAGGTAATTAAACAAGCACATAAAAAACACACATAATTAGATATTATGCAAACACAAGATTAAAACACTGAAACTTGCCTGTTATTAGACACAAATGAGTCAAGATTTTACAGGAATCCAGTTTTAGTCCTATTTTGCCATGCATGGCTTCTTCAGAAAAACAATACTTTATGGATAAGAACTGCAAAACATACATGGTACAATATAATATACATCCCTTTTGAGGTTACACAACTCCAATTTAAACATGAAAACGGCATCGTATAATGCTCCAAACTGTTCTGTTAGGAATTGCTTCCCCTAATGAACAAAGCCAAGTAATAAAAACAAAACAAACACTTAGGAAGCCTTTTTGACCCAGAACAGCTTATTAATTCTCACCAAAGGAAGATTGACTAAGAAATAAATAAAAAGTTTCCAAAACATGATGAAGTTAAAAGACCAACATTAAAGCATGAATGTGGGGAGCTGCAGGCCGACAATATGCTGGAGGTCACCATGATGGGGAAGTCTGCACCAGCAACTCCAGCCTGGGAATGTTTGCACAATGTCTGACAGGTCTCTTTGACTGGTGATGTCAGTGGGACCTGGTAGCTATAATTGATAGATAATAGATCTATCTAGACCTATTAGACCATTAGGATCCACCGGGGATGACTTGCTGACTGTTCTACATCCTGCAGAGTTCTGTCTGGCAGCAGGCACTGACAATCACGTGCTTTTGACAGTTATTAAAAAACTTCCTTGTTTACCCTGTTTTCCCTAACCAAGAACAAGACTAAACATCTTTCTATTATTATAATGATGTATTGTGCTATAATTTGTTGTTTTGCAACTCTCTAAGACTGTTTGGGACTTATTTACTAGACAGGTAAATACAACAAAAGAGAAAGAAATTTAGAAGTTTTCCAGATGTCAACCTGCTGGCACTTGACAGCTAGTTGCAAATTATTTCCAAATGGGTGTTTGCAGTAGGACCCATTTATCTCTTGCAAAACTGCCCAGAAGCTTTAATCAAATCTTAACAAGATTACATTCTGGCCACCTTGTGCCTGCATCTTATCCATCTCAAATTTTACCTTGTGAAATGCCCAGGTGCCATTGATGCTGTGTTGACAGAACAGAACATTTACGTGGTTCAGCATTCCCTGCAGATGACTATGAATGGTGTATTTCTGATAACAACTGTCTCAAGGTGGACTATTCTAAAATCTATTCCTGTCTTCAAAAATACTTTACAGCTGTAATCTGTTTGACTTAGAGCTCATATACACCTAAGGGTGTAGAGGGAGGGGGAGGACCACAGACTTACCTGCTTCTGTGATCCTCCTCCAGCTGCCTCCATTGCATCCTCAAGTAGCCATCCAACAAAGCTCTTCTGGGTGACCTGTGGGCTATTAATATCCTCCCCAATAAATGGGGCCCTGGCCCTGCCAAGGAACCACTATCACCTTTTTGCATTGCACTTTGAGGACAAAATCACTTGTATCTGCAGCAAGCTTGCTGCTGTTAGTGCAGCTCCAGTTGAGGTGTCTGATGCCACCATCTTCCAATTTTATAGCATCAGTTCCAGTTGTTACAACTGCTTGCCCTCTCGATCCCTGTCCCTCCTGACTAATAAAAGCTAGCCAAGGGGGTGTGACTGAGTGGGTCCAGGGAGTGATAAATGCTTCCCTTCAGGAAGGGATGGCCTCTGCTTTCCTTAAGGAGACAGTAGTGCGATCACTCCTGAAGATGCCTACCTGGACCCAACAATACTAGATAACCGCCGCCCAGACACAAACACCCGTTTCTATGGAAGGTACTTGAAAGTGTTCTGGTGGAGCAAATGCAGACAATCTTGAAGGATACTGATTATCTAGACCCCTTCAAGTTTGGGTTTCGACCTGGTTACAGGACTGAATCAACCTTGGTCACCCTGATGGATGACCTTTATTGAGAGAAGGACAGGGGGAGTGCAACCGTGTTCATTCTTCTTGATCTCTCATCAGGTTTTGATACCATGGAATGGGTATCGGAGGCACTGTGTTACAGTGGTTCCAGTCCTACCTATGGGGTTGATTTCAGAGAGCAACATTGGGTGATTATTCCTTGGCCCCTTGGCAATTGAGCTATGGGAGTTCCACAGAGTACCATCTTGTCGCCAATTTTGCTTAACATCTATATGAAGCTGCTAGGAGAGGTCATTAGGGGATTTGGAGCCAAATGCCATCAGTAGGCTTATGATACGCAGCTCTTTCTCCCTGTGACATCTGAATCAGGTGAAGCTGTGCTAATCCTGTACCAGTGCCTAGACTCAGTCTGGATGAGGGCCAATAAAATGAAGCTGAATCCTGGCAAGATGGAAGCCCTGTGGGTGGGTTGTTCCCGAGCCCAGGAGATAAGCTCATTGCCTGTTCTGGAAGGAGCTGCATTCCTTCTGAATGATCAGGTTTGTAGTTTGGAGGTACTCTTAGATCCATCATTGTCGCTGGAGGCCCAAGTAGCTGTGGCAGCTCAGAGTGCCTTTTACCAGCTTCAACTGGTTCACCAGGTATAGGCTGTCCTGGACAGGGATAGCTTGGCCACAGTGGTACAGGCATTAGTAACGTCAAGACTGGATTACTGCAATGTGCTCCATATGGGGCTGACCTTTAAGCTGCTCCAGAAGCTGGAGCTAGCGCAGAATGCAGCAGCTCAGTTGTTGTTGGGAGCCACCTCTTTTCAGCATATAACTCCTTTGCTGAGGGAACTGCACTGGCTGCCTATTCGCTACTGGGCCAGGTTTAAGGTTCTAGTACTAGTCTGCAAAGCCCTAACAACTTGGAACCAGAATATCTGAGAGTGCCTTCTCCTTCACCAATGTGCCTGGCCACTGAGATCATCTGAGGGCATGTTCCTGGTGTTTCCACATGGACCTATGGTCCATATGGAGTCCACCAGAAGAAGAGCCTTCAGTGTGGTGGCTCCCTCCTATGGAACTCCCTGCCTTTGGAGGTCAGGCAGATGCCAATGCTGTATTTTGTATTTTACTCTGGGGGGGGGCTCTTCCTGAAAACATTATTGTTCCAAGAAGCTTTCCTGGAATAACCAGCTATGGTTCAATCTGTAGTTAGTTTTTTTATTCAGTTTTTATTCAGTTTTTTCTATTTGTTCACCACTCCAAATCTTAAGACAGGGAGCAGTATATAAATATTGTAAAATAATAATAATAATAATAATAATAATAATAATAATAATAATTTCAGCCACATTGCTAGTTATCCCATTTTCTCCCAGCCTGGAAAAAGTGGCAGCTTTCCATCCATATTTTGAGCAACAGGAGGTTGTTCATGCATTTTCATCTTTCTTCTCAAATTTTCATGCTCAATTTTTTTTTTGTTATAGCCTATACACTAGAAGAACTCCCAATGGACCTATATTTCAAGTGGCAACCCTAACTTATGTCCTTGAGGCCCTACATGAGGGGTAAATCCCTTTTCCCAATAGCATTCCATAACAGGCTTTGTTGTGCACCAAACATAGCTAAGCTATGTGCAAATTTTGGGGCAGACCAGACAAATGGGTGCTTAGCCATGCTCCCAAAATGGACTTTTTGCCCCATGGGGAAAATGTGCAACATGGTGTTCCCAGCCATAACAATAGATAGCCCAATTGAGCCACCCACAATCAAATAGGGCTATGGAATGGTGGTGGTGCAGCAAAAGACATTCCCTATGTTTTCTTGCAAATCAACTATTTATTTATTTATTTATTGCATTTCTATACTGTCCTAAAGCAAAAATGATAACCCACAGAGTACAAATGCCTTTTTAGTAATATCTGAAGACTTAGCGTGACCATGTGCACTGTTTTACAGAGGGCAGTTCTGTACTTTGAAATTATCCTCTATTTGAAGAGCTGCCCATGCCAAGTCCTACATGAAGTTAAATAACAATCAGAAGCAAGGCACGGAGCTTGAAGTTGCCAATCCACAACACTGGACTGTAGACTGAGCAAGGAACACAGGCTGCCTGGTTATGATCTTCCACATTATGGTGAGATGTGCTGTGTGCCTATTCATATTAAAATAATACTGTCTGAATTTGCATCTAGAAAGTGCACATTTCATGCAAAACAGTGTCCTTCTTTCTCCTTTTTGTGTGCGGTGCATGTTTTCTTTTTTGAGTAATTCACAATTTTTGGGCAAGACTACTTAAACAACTTTCTCTGCCTAAAGTCATATGGCAAACATGTCAGAGTGCACTTTGGCCAGACACAGTTCTCAGGGCTTTTAATATTTAATCTCACTGCCATATTTATTGAGCTGTTGTTCGTTTCATGCTTTCATTATATATGCCCTTGGCAGCAGTCAATATGAAGTCAAACTGCTGTATAAGTGTTAAAAAAATAAGCTATAACAGGGAAGACCCACCCACTCCTGAAGTCTTTCAGTGCGAATTTATGATGCAGCTGGACTTTGAAAGTAAAGCCAAAGGCTGTTCATTAGTCTGAATTATTCATCACGGCGTTCAAAGATGGCAGCTTGTGTATGCCCGCTAAGGCATGTTGGCATTTTATTAAGGACTATGGATTTTAGAGCCTAGTACTTCGACAACAAAGATCTTCAGTCCTGCCCTGAGAAATGGTCCCAGCTGGTTTGCAACATGTTGTCAAAATATGGCAGCCAGGTTGGTCACTGGTACACCTAGGGGTGACCATATTACACCAGCTTTAAAATCGCTCCACTGGCTGCCAATTAGTTTCTGGGCGAAGTATAAAGTGTTGGTTATTACCTTCAAAGCCCTACATGGTTTGGGTCCAGGTTACCTACAGAATCGCCTTCTCTCATACAATCTGCCCCGCACGCTCAGGTCCTCTGGGAAGAACTTACTACAGTTGGCCAAGACTAGGCTGACAACCATTACCCAGAGGACATTCTCTTCTGACGCTCCCAGACTGTGGAATGACCTGCCGGAGGAGATTCATCAACTTAACAGTCTCTTAGAATTTAGGAAAGCCATAAAGACTGTTGTCTTCTGGCGGGCATATCCAGTGGAGTTTTAGCATATTTTTAGGATGTTTTTAGGATGTTTTAGGATGTTTTAATGCAGTTTTAATAATGTGTGTCATGTTTTAATCAGTTTTTTATATTTTATCATATTGTTGTTCCCCGCCTCGATCCAAATGGAGAGGCAGGTAAGAAATTATTATTATTATTATTATTATTATTATTATTATTATTATTGTCATCACCTTCTTCATTCAGCTCATGAATTGTTTGAGTCAAGTCCCTCCCCACATCGCATGCTCATCTGGACAGGAGCTGCAAGAAATAGGAGGAGTCTTGGGTGCCATAAATTCAATAAAGTTGTATAAAAGTCTTTCCTTCCAGGAATCTTAAGATGTTGCTTCCTAGAAAGATTGTTCTTGAAAGTCAATAACCAATTTACAATGGAAATACCTACTCTTTTCCTTCTCTTTGCTGTGGGGATCATCTGTTTCTCAGGTAAGGGCAACAAGGAATTATTCCTCCTCCTCCTCCTCCTCCTCCTCCTCCTCCTCCTCCTCCTCCTCCTCGCAAATGGATTGGTTTCATCCAAAGTGAATATTGAAAAACAGGCACATAGCTGTTTCGAATGAGTCTCATTTCAGGAGAAAAGGAACCATGCTGAATATATGAAATCCACAGCTCTGTGGGGCCCTGGAGAAAGAAAAGAGGGGAAAAGGGTTTTTATGAAACTTGGATAAGAACTTGATAGCAACAGCACAGAATGAGTTTAGTGCAGAATGCTGGTTGCATGAATTCTGCCATTGTGCAGTTATGCCTTGACAGTTAACACATTGCCCAATGTAGAAAAGAAGCAGGAGAGTTTTTTGTTCCTTCAGTGAGGGGATCACTTTGCAAATCTACTTGCAATTTCCAAAGACTGAGAGTTTGCTGCTCCCTGTCTCATTAAGATGAGAAGCACATTTCAAAGCACTTTCTATTCCTGGTTGTTAAGAATATAACAAAAATCCAAACAGAGAATTTTGGTTATTAGTTTAGTTCTAAAACGGCTACTTTTTTCTTTTCTTTTTTTATAAAATTTATTTGTATTGTTATTTGATGATGATGATACATAAAGAAAAGAAGAACTCTTCTTCTCATATATGGATGAGATCCATAATCCCATTGAATGGATTTTCACTCACAGGACATTCCCACTGGAGGAAGAGATGAAGATGATTTTTTGCCAATTCCCCTTTCCCCCTGAAAAGCTGCTCTGAAGGGCTGGGGGACTTTCTCGACCAGTGTGCAAGGTGACCCTAGTGGCTGCAAAGGGAAGGGAGAATTGGTGAGAATCATCTCTCTGTACTTCTCAAACTAAGGTATTTTTTTAAAAAAAAAATGTTTGAATATAAAATCAAATATTGTTAGAAAGTTTTGATTCAGCTATAATAAACCACCCCAGGCTACAGACTCTGCTAAATGTAGACTGAATTTTTGATGAATAATATTCTTTCTCATTTATTTTAGGCAATGGAGAAGCTGCTCGTCCTAAGAGGGTAAGAGAGGAAAGGTTTTTATTATTATTATTTAAAAGGAATGTCTCTTGTTTTGGTGAAATAACACTCTACCAACACAATATAACACGTCTGTGACTGAACTGAAATCCAAGCAATGACAATCCAGTTCTGACTTTTATCCATCTCTTTGGGAAGTCTATGTTGAAATCACCTTGCCACATTGCCCTTCCTGTTTTCTTGTCTTAAAACCAAGTGTATACATTAAATACTTTCAGACCTTTAACCTTGAAGGCTGTTCAACTTCCAAATAGCCTTCATACTATCATGCATCCCTGCCATACTTCCCAATACATCTTCAAGCAGCTGGAGCAAACACATTGAAATAGGACAAGAGTACTATGCTAAAGAAATTGATTTCCAGGCAAGCTAGGCTTCCATTCTTTATTTCATTATTTACAAATACTTATAAACCACTTACATCTAAAGATTTCAAAGTGGTGTACACAAATCATAAAAATAAAGACCAGAACATAGAATATAGTTTAGGAATGTAAGATGGAAGGCCATCTGTCTTCAAGTGCAAGTGCAATTTTAGAGAGGAAATCATTCCACATACTTGTTGCTGTTATGCTAAATGCCCTTCTCCAGATGAATGTGGAACGGACCTTAGATGCATGTGTCATCATTCTTCTATGACTCAGCTAAATACAAAAGTCAGATACTTTTGTTGGGAAAAAGATGTGGTGGCCTACAATACTTCAGTCGTATTCATGCAATGCTTAAGTTCTGTGCAAATGTATTGGTTCGTTAGCCCAAGTGAACTCTTGTTCTCCAATCTCAATGTCTATTAAGGAGCATGCCTTGTAGTTTAAAATAGTGTAGTCATTGCCAATGCTGAGTTGTACAGTTTTATTTTACAGGATGCTTGTGGGAATCCCCCTCCACAAATTTGCACAAAAGAGTATATACCCGTCTGTGGCACTGACAACAAAACATATCCCAATAAGTGTATGCTGTGTAGGAAGAATGTGTAAGCATCTGTTTTCCTCTATTATTTCCATTTTTCAAATGTGGATGTTTGTTTCCGCTGGATTATTTTTTTTAAAAAAAAGTCTTTCAGTCTTCATTTTCAGTAGACAGGAATGCCAGTAGGCACAGGGGGGAAAGCAGTAATTGAGATAACTTTATGTTTTTGTTGAACCAGCCCATGTATAACAATATTGTAAGCAACACTTAGAACTACACATTCTTGAGAAAGCTCGGGCTGCAAATGGATGTACACTTACTTGGGAGTAAGTCCACTGAACTCAGTGGGACTTACCTTTGAGGAAACATGCATAAGATGATACTATCTAGTGTACAGAGCAAAAAAAAAGATGTAAAAAAGAAAATTAATGTTATGTGTTAAGGTTCAGATAGGAAGCTGGCCATCTGTAAATCATACTGGAACAATGAAAAGCCATGAACAACTGAAGAAACATAGTCTATAAGAAACTGTAATATCAACAGAAGGCAAAGTTACCAAAAAATGTACTATCAAACAGTATTCTTTGATACAAATAAATACAAATAGCAATATAGCAATAACAGATATATCAATTAGGGGTGTGCACGGACCCCCCGGATCGGATCGGGACCCGGATCGGGACCTCCAATTTTGTCCCGGACCGGTTCGGACAAAATCGGAGGCCCCCCGGACCGGATCGAGTCCGATCCCGATCCAAAAATCGGAAATTTTTGGATCGGCCGCCATTTTTTTCCCCATAGACTTGCATTGCAATGCAAGTCTATGAGGAAAAAATGGCGGCGGGTGGGTAAGGGGGGGCCTAACTCCCTCCCCCCCCCCCCGGGGCCGTCCGCTGTGGACGGCCCCGGCAGGTAAGCCCCCTCCCCCGCGCTCCCTACCCCCCCTGGGGCCGCCTGCTTCCATCCGCTGGCGCCCGCGGGCGCCAGCGGATAGAAGCGGACGGCTCCGGGGGGGGGTAAGCCCCCTTCCCCGCCACTTACCTTCTCGGCACGTCCGGCGCCGGCGGCTACTACCAGCGGGCTCCGCGGCCTACTCTCGAGTAGCGCGCCGGGTGATGACATCACCCGGCGCGCCACCCTGGAGCAGGCCGCGGAGCCTGCTGGTAGTAGTAGGCGCCGGCGCCGGACGGGAGCCGCCGGGCCGGGCAGGTAAGGGCCCCCCTCCCCCCTCCCCCCTCCGCGCGCCCCCTCCTCCCCTCCACGCACCCCCTCCTTACCTTTCCGGCCCGGCGGCTCCCGTCCGGCGCCGGCGCCTACTACTTCCAGCAGGCTCCGCGGCCTGCTCTAGAGTAGCGCGCCGGGTGATGACATCACCCGGCGCGCCATCCTAGAGCAGGCCGCGGAGCCTGCTGGGAATAGTAGGCGCCGGCGCCGGACGGGAGCCGCCGGGCCGGAAAGGTAAGGGCCCCCCTCCCCCCTCCGCGCGCCCCCTCCTCCCCTCCACGCACCCCCTCCTTACCTTTCCGGCCCGGCGGCTCCCGTCCGGCGCCGGCGCCTACTACTTCCAGCAGGCTCCGCGGCCTGCTCTAGAGTAGTGCGCCGGGTGATGACATCACCCGGCGCGCCATCCTAGAGCAGGCCGCGGAGCCTGCTGGGAATAGTAGGCGCCGGCGCCGGACGGGAGCCGCCGGGCCGGAAAGGTAAGGGCCCCCCTCCCCCCTCCTCGCGCCCCCTCCTCCCCTCCACACACCCCCTCCTTACCTTTCCGGCCCGGCGGCTCCCGTCCGGCGCCGGCGCCTACTACTACCAGCAGGCTCCGCGGCCTGCTCTAGAGTAGCGCGCCGGGTGATGACATCACCCGGCGCGCCACCCTAGAGCAGGCCGCGGAGCCTGCTGGGAATAGTAGGCGCCGGCGCCGGACGGGAGCCGCCGGGCCGGAAAGGTAAGGGCCCCCCTCCCCCCTCCCCCCTCCGCGCGCCCCCTCCTCCCCTCCACGCACCCCCTCCTTACCTTCCCGGCCCGGTGGCTCCCGTCCGGCGCCGGCGCCTACTACTACCAGCAGGCTCCGCGGCCTGCTCTAGAGTAGCGCGCCGGGTGATGACATCACCCGGCGCGCCACCCTAGAGCAGGCCGCGGAGCCTGCTAGTAGTAGTAGGCGCCGGCGCCGGACGGGAGCCACCGGGCCGAGAAGGTAAGTGCCCCCCTCCTCCCCCCCCGCTGTCCACTTTCATCGGCGGGCGCCCGCTGGCGCCCGCCAATGGAAGCGGCGGTGGGCGCCAGTGGGCGCCCGCCGATCCGCCGATCCGCCGAACCGGTTCGGAGCTTTTTCGGACCGGTTCGGATTGGATCGGCCGATCCAGCTGCGGGATCGGAAATCGGATAATTTATCCGATTTCCCACTGGACCGGACTCGGATCGTGGATCGGGTCCGATCCAGTGCACATCCCTAATATCAATATATACAAAAAATTAAAACCTGAATGTGTAAAACCTAAAAACTAACATCTATATTCATTTGCATTGAAGTATACTGTTCGGAAGTATGCATTTTCCTTAATTTTGGCTTTTGTTGAAATTTATAATGGAACATATGAGATCTGAAAGGTTTGAAGTAGTCTTTGGGCAGATATGTATCCACTTTGTCTGTTAATGAATTGTCATTCCCAATTTAATGCAAAGTTGCCTGATTTTGCACTTTGAAGCCACTGTGCAAACCAAAACTCAGTTATCCTTCAAAACTTCTCATATTTCCATATTTTATAATCAAGTTCTCCAGTTCAACAATGTTTACAAAAATTAGGGATGTGAAAGGCTGAAATTATTGTACTGTATCATTATCAGAAATTCCAATATAAAAAAAATTCAGATCCAATCATATTGGGGAGTACCCGGATTTGATCAGATCAGAAATCTGATAAATATCGGAAGTGTCAATACAATAATAGCGTTTTCCCCATAGTTTTGCATTGGGGGACAGAAAGCTTTCCCCCAATGCAAGTCTATGAGGAAAACACTGAGCCGGCACTCCCTCCCTCCCCCCACTTGCGCTCCCTCCCCCCATTCATGTTCCTTACCCCCCACCGCTGCTGCTGCCTCCATCACCGCCTCCGCTGCCTCCATTGTCGCCGCCATCGCCAGTCCATAGTACTGCTAAACAGGCTTTGCGGCCTGTTCATCAGTACAGAGAGGCGCCGAGTGTCACTAGAATGAAGCATCTTCCTAAGTTTCTGACCCCATAAACCAGGGGTGCAGATAGGGCTGGCCTTAGAAGTAGGCTAGCTGGGGCAGTCACCCAGGGTGCTGAGCTGAAGGGATGCCAAGTGGAATGGAGGGGGTCTGAGACAGCATCCCCCAATGCCACTCTCTGCAACTGACCCTTCCAGTACTGCAGTACAGTCTCAAAGACTTTACAGGCAATTACCCAGCGTAATCAAGGGCTGATGTCACTTCCACTATTTGTACTTCTACATCAAATTGAAACATCTGCAAGAGACTTTCCACTCATGTCCGGCTGCAACCTCCAGTTCAAGGAATATCTATGACATGAACTCAGGGCAGGTAACCATCTCTGGAGAGAGATGAACAGCCCTGGAACGTGAAGTCCTGCCCATAGATTATTTTAAATTTCCATCTCTTTTTAGTTGCTCCTCCCCTGAATGTTAACAGTTGTCTTGGCTTGCAGAAAAGAAGACAATTATACTGACAGATCCTGTTAAAAAGTCTTATCATGGAGGCTTGCAAGAAGGCCATGTCATCAGGAAATGCATCTGCTCAGGTTCCTACAAGGCATGTTCTGGAGATCTCTCTACCTTCCTCTGGGGAATGGAAGCTGATAATCAGTATATTTTATACTCTGTTTCAGAGATAGAAACGTCGGCATTAGAAAGGAAGGACCTTGCTTTACAGCCTAAACATGTACCCCATCTGCTGAAGAAGGAAAGAATGGGTCTTCTGGATGTCATCGATGAAGACATGCAGACTTTATAATTATCCTGTTGATTAGCCTCCAGATTTTATAGTCAATAAAAATGAAAGCATTGCACCCTTTTGTTTCAATCACTGTGTCGCGGGTAGTTTTTGATGACTGAAATACACCATCTTCTGCATTGTTTCAGATGGCAAAGGGTTGGGTCTGGCTTTTTATTTTCTGCCCAATTCTACCCCCCTCCCCAGCAAATGTTCTTCATATATGCAATTGCACTGCAGATGAGCTCTATGAACTAGGATGATCTAGGTATGGTCAGTTCTATGATCACAGCAACACCAGAATATCCAGCAAAAGCCATCTAGTGGAACGTTTTTGACATGCTGACTTCCATAGACTACTTACTCAGCATTTGAAGATAGCATTTTGTATGGCAGGAGTTAAAAGGACATTTGTAGCTGAAGCAAAGAAACATACTGTTTGACCAGTAGGTGGCTCCCTTGTACTGCAAGCGGCCTCAGCATCCATAAGTCCTACAAGCTGCATGTGCAGTTCCTCCCTATATGTTCAGTGATACCTTTCATATCCCAGGATAACCAAAGACAAGCAGGACAGTGCTAGAAAGCATGGGGGTTAGTGTGTGTTAATTACATGTTAATTTGATGAGGCCAAACACAGGCCTTAGTTTTTGGTTGAAGTTTCTCCAAGTTAGTGTGTCCTCGTCAGTGCAAGAAAAAAGGGAATATGTTAGCCAGAAGCACACACAAATTGCTGTACAACAATTTCAGCAATGTGTCAAAAAGAACTGTTGTGATCATAGGAATCACTGCATAAATTATATCTGGGTAGTACCGGTGATGTTGCAGAAATCCACAATGGAGTCAAATGAGTTCAGATTAATATGAATCCAACCTGGAGATTCTGCAGCAGAATCTGCAGTCTTGTGGACCATTTTTCTAACTTTCTGTAATTTTGAGCAAATTTAATAATAGACATATACGCAAAAGAAAAGGTTTTATAAAGCTGAAAATGTGCATTTCCTCCATAGGCTAATTTAGGAGAATGTGTATATGGAGGGGATGTGACCATTTTCACAAGTGTGAATTTGCAGCTAAAAAAAGAACCTGATTCCATTAATGAGCAGATGAAGGAACAAAAGGCACCTGACCATCCTTAAAAAGGAGATGGAATGGTTTGTTCACATTCCATACATCCCAAGGTAGAGGATGGTCATTTGGAGAAAGTTCAGCAGAAGATAAAGGGTTATGAAGGACCTTGTAATTACTTTAGTAAGCCAGGGCAATGATGGCCAAAGATGCCTAAACTCAAGAGCTGCATACAAGAATACAGGGGTGGCTGTGCTGCATTTTCTCCCTCATCCTTGTACCAGCAGTTGCCAGGGCTGGCCTTACTATGAGCCAAGAGCCACATTGTTCAGGCAGTGGATCAGGTGAGGAGGCAGATTGGGGGCCCTCATCCACCACCTGCAGCTGATATCCCCACCTATGCACAGATTTTGTGAAACCTGTTCCATCTGTGTGTCATGGATCGTCAGGCATCTTTCATTCCCTCGTCTGCTCATGGAAACTTGGAGCAAAGAAAAAAGGGGAAATTACATAAAACAAAAAGAGAGAAGTAAAATTCCTGTACTAGAGTGCAGTTCCACGTTGATCCATTGCACCCCTAAACATCCATGCTTTCTGATTGGCCTCTTTTCCTTTTTCCCAGTTGTGAAATGGAATTTCGGTTCTGGACTGGTGAATGGCATGTTGCAGGTGGGGAAGAAGCCTGCAATACAGTGTTCCATTTTTTTAGGGGACTGAAATCCCCCCCAAGTATTATCAGGATACCAAGATATTTGTGAAATCCATGAAGGTCATCCAGACCAGCAGGACCTAAGGAGTGTCCCATCCCTTTGTATCCATGCAGGTCTATTGTCTTTGCTCCAACTTTCCATTTTATCGGTGTTTATATTTCCTCACATACCAAAATTCTGCTGGCGTCCACCCTCAAGAAAGGCTGGCTTGCATCGCAAACTAAGCCATGAGCCAGACTTGCTCTTGAACAAAGACTTTCCTCCATTCTATTTTGCAGCATATATTCTATAAGGCCCTATTAGCTGAACCCGAGAGTCCTGTGAGAAAAAACTTCAACTGCTACTGAAAACCACAATGATCCTCTCTGAGAAGAGCATTCCATAATCAAGATGCCACTCTGGAATGTAACTTTAATCTCTGTTTGGCCTTGGGGGATGAGTTGTGTGTCCTTATCAGGAAGCTGATGGGGATATTTCACTTACAGCCAAGGGGCTAAACAAGCAGAAATAATGACACTAAGGCTCCTAAAAAGTTTCTTGTGAAATAGCACATACTAGCAGGTCAGTAAGCTAAAAGTAATGCGACCATTAGGTTAGAGACACTGATTAAGCTGGTTCTTTGAAAAAACCCTCCTTTGAAGTGTAATTAGGGGTTTTGATTTGATTAACATTTTATGATGCATTCTGTATTGAAATTAGTATAAAGGGGAGAGAGAGCAAAGAGTTCTTCACTGTTTTATAGGGTGACCAGATTTTGGAAACCAAAATCCAGGTCCAAAATAGCCACCCAAAGGGGGTGTGCAGCACCCATGAGATTGTGTTGGGACTTCAAGTTCCATCGTCCCCAGCAACATGCCCAAACCACCCCAGTTGGTGTTGGACTACAACCCCCATCATCCTTGTGGATTATGGTATCTGGAGCCCTACACCATCTTTTAGAGCGGGGCATCAGGCTGCCCAAGGAGCAAAAAGCTTCCACCACAGCGCTTGCTCGCTCCCCCTCCTCCCTGTTCAAAGCACTACCACGCCAAGCCCCTCGTGGGCGACACTCACCTGGGCTCATGTCGCTCACTCGTGCCGCTGCCGCTGCTGCTGCCCCGCATCGCCTCGCAGGAGGAAGTGAGAGCACCCAGCTCAGGTGTCCCATCGTCCCCCCCCCCCAAACCAGCCCTGGAGCCGGCGCGCTTGGGGCGGCGCCGAGGAAAATTCCCCCTGGGCGGGCGAGGCAGACTCCTCAGCACACTTCCTCCAGCCCCTCCCCTGGGTGATCTGGGGCTTCTTCTAGGCCAGAGTGACGGCGCTTCCTCCAGGCCGAGCTGAGCAGTTTCTAGTCCTGTGCGGTCGCGCTGGCCTAGAAGAAGCCCCGGATCGCCCTGGGGAGGGGCTGGAGGAAGTGTTTCCTCAGCGCTGCCCCAAGCGCACCAGCTCCAGGGCTGGTTTGGAGGGGGACAATGGGACACCTGAGCTGGGCACCCTCACTTCCTCCTGCGAGGCAACGAGGGGCAGCAGCAGCGGTGGCGCGAGCGAGCCAGTGACATGAGCCCAGGTGAGTATTGCCCACGAGGGGCTTGGCGTGGTGGTGCTTTGAACAGGGAGGAGAAGGAGCGCTCCAGATCAAGCCAACTGTTTCCCCGGAGGCTTGCCCCAGGGCCCGGTTGGCCCGGATCACCCCAGTTTTCCCGGTTAGGACCAGGAAATCCCTGGTGATCTGTTTTATGGTTTACATGAACAGTCTTTCTTTGCAAAGAAATAAACTATAGTACTAGAAAATCTTGCCCAAGTGTCTAACTGTTGATTGGAGCGTGCGGCTAGACAATGAATCTTTCATCCCAATTTTGGAATCATATAATACCACTACTGAAAAGACTGTTCCCCCTGTAGCCACCAGTCACATATCACTTGGTAAGGGCAGCCACAAAAGACTCTCAGGATCCAGGAGATACATGTGGAAGAATGGTAACTGGCGAGAAGGCATTATGGGCTTTAAAGGCCAACACAATCACTTTGAATTGTGCCTAGAAACAGACTTTGAACCAGTGCAGTTGATAAAGCACTGGTGTAATATGTTCATGGAGAATAATAATTCCTAGTGGATGCAATCAAATACTGATAAGTGCCTATGGTAAGGTATATTCAGGGGCAGCGAGGGCGGGGAAAAACAATACCTTGCTGCCACTATCAAATCATCAATCGGCCACCCAGCAGAGCTTTTCAGAGTTGTCCAGGGGCTATTACATGCTGGCCCCAAAGACATGGTAGAACCATCTGAGGCCTGCTGTAATATATTTGCTAAGCACTTCCAGAATAAAATCTTTGGCATCTGCCAGGACTTAGACTCCAGTGTTATAGCAGGTGAATCAAGCAAGGTATTCAGAGTACAGACTTATCCTGTTTTCTTGGATAAATTTCAGTTGATACAGCTCGAGGACATTGACAAGGTGCTTGTACAGGTTCATGCAACCACCTCTGTATTAGATCCTTGCCCCTCTTGGCTAATGAAAGCCAGAAGGCATGAACAGCTGGCTATGCCAGAGAAGTGATTAATGCCTCTCTGAGAGAGGGAATGGTCCCAGGCAACTTAAAAGAAACAGTAGTGACACCACTCCTAAAGAATTCTTTCTTGGACCCGGAAAATCTTAATAACTATAATCCAGTAGTAAATGTTCCATCCCTAGGCAAGGTCCTTGAGCGGGTGGTTGCGGGCCAGCTCCAGTCACTCTTGGATGAGACTGATTATCTGCATCCATTTCAGTCAGTTTTCAGGCCTGGGTTTGGCATGGAAACAGCTTTGGTCACCGTGTATGATTACCTATGTTGGGAGAAAGACAGGAGGAGTGTGACTCTGTTGATTCTCCTTGATTTCTCAGCGGCTTTCGATACCATCGACCATGGTATCCTTCTGGCACGACTGGCTGAGTTGGGAGTGGGAGGTACTGCGTTGCAGTGGTTCTGCTCCTACTTGGTGGATCGGCTCCAGAAGGTGGTGCTTGGGGAACGAACATTGCTCGGCCCTGTGGATTCTCTAGTATGGGGTTCCACAGGTGTCAGTCTTGTCCTCCATGTTGTTCAACATCTACATGAAACCTTTGGGTGTGGTCATCCAGAGTTTTGGAGTGTGTTGTCATCAGTACGCTGATGACACGCAGCTCCACTTGTAGTTCAGCTCTGGCATTCGTTACCCCTTTGGAGGTGGCCTCTCAGCCCCTGGCTTTTCAAGATAATGCAGATGACAGCCATGGTCAGGCATGAATTGCCCACCTGAGGCTAGATGATTTTATTGTAATTTTTCAGCAGTACAACACAAAACCTGTCACTTTTGAAAAAGGGGCATGGTTTCGAGTTTGATTAATGTAGCTACCATTTTCTTTATTTTCCTTTTGTTGTTTTGTGTTGTGTTCAACAAAAGCAAACAAGATAATATCCATTTGCAGGTTTTTCCTAAAGAAAGTGTAACCTGAGATCCATAGACTCTTCAGATACAGATGTTAAAGCAATGATCCATTGATTAGGCAGAATGGTACAGTCCACTCTCCTATTTCATTCTTGCTGGAGACCTTGTATATCATATTTATTCACTAATAATAAGCATACATAGACATGAATCGGGGGTCGATATAACTGATCTGCCTCAATAAGTGCTTCCCGTAGCAAAGGAGACACAGAAGCTGTAAAAGCGGCAGGGCCAAACCAGGCTTCTGACAAACGTTGTAAATCTAAGTATTGCCTTTGAACCACAGAAGACAAATGATATGTAGCACACAAAGCCAAGAATGGCAAAATTCTGGTTGCCAGCTATGCCCATTTCTAAAGAAGGTAGATCTGGCCATGGTGCAACATGGTTTAGTTACACGAATGCACCCTTTGCAGACCTGCCTTTGGGAAGTGTTCAAAAACTTCAGCTTGTTCAAAAGGTGGCATGAGGGCCTGTCAGTCACCCCACTGCTGAAACAACTGTATTGGATCCCTGTTTCTCCCCAGGCCCAATTCAAAATGCTGATTATGGTCTTTAAAACCCTTCATGGTTTAGTAAAGGGTTACCCCCTATATAATCCTTCTATAATTGGCAAACAATTCCTCTGTCTTACAAGACCTTTACTGCTGATGTTTGTAATCATTCTTTTTGCAAGCTTGATTTTTCTTAGATTTTGTTGGGTTGTTATTCAGTGGTGCAGTGGCAAATTTTGAATTGTCTGCACATATCATGATAGTCTCCATAGCCAGGCCTCCAAAAGAGAGTCCATAAAACCAGGCAGCTGTGGTGACCTGCATCAAGAAACCAGTTCTGACAGTTCTCCTCTGCACCAGGAATGGGGCTGTTGTAAAGCTCATGGGTTTAAAATGTCCAGCCAAGGCCAAGCCACCAGAATGTACTTGGCATTACCACAAGGAGCTACATAGTATTCTTAGGGAAATTAATTTTCCCCTAGTTAATGTGAGCACTGCAGAATATTTCCTTCTTGGACTGTTTACCTCTTGGCTATAATTGCAGGCCAAGCTGCCTAGAGCTTGAGCTTCATCACATCTACCTCCCCACCCACCCCCACCCCATTTGCTTCTGCTGGTTCCCCCCCACCCCATTTCCTAAGCGAGCCTAGTGTTTTGAATCACACGTGGTTGGTATTGCTGCGATACCTCAGCTTGGCCTGTTCCAAATTTGAGTTTCGGACTTTGCCCGTTCAGGGATAAATCGAAAGAGAAATGAGCAACTGCAGGCTCAGGGTGAGAGAACAGCATGACGGGGACGACATCATGCGAGTCCAGCGGTGAAAAAATGGATTCAAGTCACGGCAGGCAGGCATCAAACCGTGTGTGTGATAAACACCCTTGAGGGAATATGGAATGATGGCAATGACAGTTTCCCTTGGTTTTTTGCACAGATCAACTACACCTAATATCTGAAGACTCAGGCTGGCCATGTGTCTTCTTTTACAGGAGACACTCCTGTATTTTGAATGCTTCTTCTGTTTGAAGGGCTGACCAGTCCAAGTCCCATATAAAAGTAAAGAACCATCTGAAGTAAGAGATGGAGCCATGGGCGGGGTTTGAAATGGGGCCACCAAGGCATGGGCCCCGGATCTTTATTGAGCAATGCCTTGACTCTTTGGAACTGCCCCAATTTCCATCACCTGTCTTGATATAAGCCTGCGATCCTCCTCTGAATTCAGTAGCCTTGCAATTCCTAGGAAAACTTAGGGTTCACTCCCTTAGCAGACAAACAGGGAGTGTAGCAAGAAGGCACCAGCTTTTTAAACCTTTCCTTGCCCCCCAAAATCAAATGCCCTCCTCTGCCCTGTCCATAAATCCCTTTTTACAAAAAAGGGAGTCCCTAAGTGACGTGGTATTTCAAAGGCACACAAAGACACACTTGCCAGAAACCTAATATTGCAACATTTGGTGTAGGTATTAGAACCCAAGAGCCATTAAAAAAAAAGTTTTAGAATCCGAGAAACTGCCCAAATAAAATATTCGAAATACCTCCAATCCTGAGGTCTTTCAGCATAGTACTTGTTGAAGATGGATGGGGGGATGAGCAAGTAAGAATTTATTCCAATGTAAATTCAACTCTGTTTAATAGGGTTTACTCCCTAGTAATTCTGTAAGTTTGCAGACTAAGAGTGTGGGTTAGTATATTCTATACTACATTTCCACACTCTCCCTTGCCAGTGTGCCATGTTCAGTTCACAATTCATTGGCAAATGTATAAGGGGCCACACAACTCTTTGTTGGTCCCAGAACTTCCACGCTCACAGTCTGGATTTGGGCCTGAAAGATCAAGGAAAAGTGTGGGCCCATGGAAGACACATTTCAAGCAAGCGGAATTCAAAACATTCCACAGCTCTGTGGTAAAGCAAATAATTAGTTTGCCCTCTATAAAATTTAAATTATAGTAGTAGGGTTTTTCCCCCTGATTATGCACATATAATTGAAGGTGTAAATCAGCTTAGGCAATTATGAGGGATATATATTTTTGTCCAATAAGCCTGAGCTGTGGATCTTTGGATACCTTGCACTGCCCCTGGCTGGAGCTTGAAGTTGCACTTCCACAACACTGGGGCAGAGGGTGGACTCTCCACGGAAATGGAATGAGAAGCGTGTTCTGGTATTATCCCAATTTTCATGGAATCGGCTTTGGTCCATAAGAGGCACCCGAAGGAACAAAAGCAAAGTACACCATACGTAAACCCCACTTTTCATAGGTCATAAGAATCCCCCATACTTTGGTGTACGTGCCACTCTGCCACTGGGAGAGGCTTATTCCCTGCCCCCCTGCTCTGGGAAGTTAACTGGAAGGGCTGAATAAAGGCCCCCTAGTTTAACTGCACTCCTCTCCCCTCTCATCCAACATTGGGTGAAAGATCAAAGATTAAAACTGTGCCTTGAAGAAGGGAGTAAAAGTTATAGTCTCTGAAAGAGTCATGCCGCAATCCTAATAGATTGGAATGGCGAAGCTGCATTGTTATGTGTGGACAAAACAGGCTTTGAATGAATGAGTCATTCTCCAAATGGAAAGCATCCGTACTGGGAGGGAACAGTGTTGCTCCAAATTTCTCAATGGGAAAAGATGCTACCTAAAAACCTCTCATCCCAATCCACTGTAAAGCAGCAATATTGAAGCCCAGGGACAGGCAGACAGATGGCAGAGAGGAGGTGCCTGCCCTAGTGGAAGCCCAGCACATCGCCTCACCAGGTCCAGCACGGAAGAACGGGCAGCAGGAGTTGCCACCCTCTGCAAGCATTCTAGAACTGGCGGTGGTATTGATGGCAGCTTGTGTATGCCCGCTAAGGTATCTTAGTTTTTTTTTATTAAGGACTATGGATTTTAGAACTTAGTACTTCTACAAGAAAGATCTTCAGTCCTGCCCTGAGAAATGGTCCCAGTTGGTTTGCAACGTGTTGTCATCACCTTCTTCATTCAGCTCTGGAATGGTTTGAGGCAAGTCCCTCCCCACATCACATGCTCATCTGGACAGGAGCTTCAAGAAGTAGGAGGAGTTTGGGGTGCCATAAACTCCATCCAATCGTATAAAAGTCTTGCCTTCTGGGAATCCTAAGACGTTGCATCCCAGAAAAGATTGTTCTTGAAAATCAATAACCGATTTACAATGAGAGCAACTATTCTCTTTGCTCTGGTGATCATCTGTTTCTCAGGTAAGGGCAATGTGGAATTCCTTCTTCTTCTTCTTCTTCTTCTTCTTGCAAATGGGTTGGTCTCATGCAAAGCAGAAAGTCTTGACTCAGCAATAATAAAACCAGACTAGGATACAGATCTGCTAAATGTAGGCTGAATTTTTCATGAATATTATGCTTCCTCTTTATTGTAGGCAATGGAGAAGCTGCTCCTCCTGGCAAGGTGAGAGAAGAAAGGTTTTTTTCATTATTTAAATGTGATATCTCTTGTTTGGTGAAATAACACTCTGCCAATATATGGCAGAAGGCAACACAATATAACACGCCTGTGACTGAACTGAAATCCAGGCAATGACAATCCAGTTCTGACATTTCTCCATCCATTCGGGAAGTCAATGTTGACATTCCCTAGCCAAATTGCCCTTCCTCTTCTCATATCTTAAAACCAAGCTGATACTTTAAAAACTTTTAGACATTTAACCTTGAAGGCTGTTCAAGTTCTGAACAGCCTTTGTACTGTCGTGCATCCCTGCAATACGGCCCTATATATCTTCAAGCAGATGGAGTAAACAGTACATTGAAATAGGACAAAAGTACAACACTAAGGAAACTGATTTCCAGGCAAACCTGGGTTCCATTCTTTATTTCAATATTTACAAATGCTTATAAACCACTTACATCTAAAGATTTAAAAATGGCATACACAAATAATAAAAATAAAGACCAGAACATAGAATATAGTGTATCAATGTAAGATGGAAGGCCATAAGTCTTCAATATCCACCCAAAATTACAAAGATGTTGGTGCGAGTGCAGTTTTAGAGGGGAAATCATTCCACATAGTTGGTGCTGCTATACTAAATGCCCTTCTCCAGATGAATGTGGAATGGACCTCAGATGTATGTGGCACTGTTCTTCTAGGACTAAGCTAAATGTAAAAGTCAGGTGTTTTTGTTGGGAAACAGATGCGGTGGCCTACAAAACTTCAGTCGTGTTCATGCAGTGCTAATTTCTGTGCAGTTTTTTCCTTATGTTCTCATATTTGCTACCTCTAGTGAACTCTCACTCTCCAATCTCAACCTTTATTAAGAACGTGCCTTGCTGTGTAAAAGAATGTTGCTATTGCCAATGCTGAGTTGTATAGCTTTTATTTTACAGGGTAAATGCTGGGTATGTACAAAAGAATATCGTCCCGTTTGTGGCTCTGATGGCAAAACATATGGCAATGAATGTGTGCTGTGTTCGCGTAATCTGTAAGTATCTGTTTCCTTTTATCATTTACATTCTTCAAATGTGGATGTTTCTTTCTGCTGATTTTATTTTTTAAAAAATCAGCTTTCAAGCTTTTTTGCTTCAGTTTAAGTAGATGGGAATGCTGTGGTGTTCATGCCTGTTTCCAGTGAGAATTCCTGTTCTCTAAGGCCTTTCTCATCCCAAAGGGAAACACCTTCTGATACACATAGCTGGTTCTGCTCTCACCAGGACCTTGCAGGCTCAGATCCAACCCTCACTCAGTCTTCAATCTGTGAGGGCAAACCAACTTTTATGATCACTTGTAATGTTCCCTTTATTATTTTCTTATGTAGTCAAGAGCAGAAGGCATATATATACACACTTGATTAATTCCAACATTAAGTTGTTGAATGGTAAATCAGTAACCTTTAGTGTTCCTATCAGTATATGTTCTCTCATATACAATACACCCAACCACTCTCTCAATCACTTCAAAATTACCACAGACCTCCCCTTCTCTCTGTATTCTACAAGCCTAACTCATCTAATCCCTCTACCATCAATTCCCTATCTTATCTCTTTTACAAACCCTATCTGATCTAACCAAGCTGAGCACTCTATTTATGGCACACACACTTCACTCCCGTTTCACTCACTCAGCCAGTTAACATATACATGTTAATCCTACATTTCCCATCATTCATCTGACTCTCAATCTAGAGAAACACACCATAAACACAGAGATGTAACAAAAACACATAAAAATCACCATGAGTTCATTATATGTATGCATATAGCATCATAAATGACTAGCCAAGAGGGTGGGGAATTGAGATAGCTTTACTCTTTCGCCAGTGAATAAAAAATATTGCAAACAGTACTTTGAACTACACATTCTTGAGAAACTTTAGGCCAAAATTGAACTCAGTGAGACTTACCTTTGAGTCAATATGCATAGGATGATTCCATCCAGTGTTCAGAGCAAAAAAATAAAAATTAAAAATCCGTAAAGCTGACTTGATAATAGAACAATGAACATCAGAGCAAAAATGGTTCTTAACAAATTGTAAGATCAACAAAAGGCAAAGTTAACAAAAAAATAGATTCATTTTAATACATTTGCCTTAAGTTTAGTTTTCGTTGAAATTCCTAATGGAACAAACAAGAGTCAAGATGTTTCAGGAAAATGTACGGCTGTGCACCAGCTCAGGGCCAAACTTCGAATCTGAGTGGATCGGAATGGGTCCAAAAGCTTCAGGGCACCTTATGTTGTTATATGCATGTATCCCCACTCGCCCGCCAGAACCTGGAACTGCTGCATCTACCGCCTGCGGGATTTACTTTAGCCATGTGTCCTAAGTTAGATCCACCATTTTACACGAAGATTGGGGCTCTGAAACTTTCCTTGATCTATGGTCGCAAACTGCAGTGGCTGTAAAAAGCCATTCGTGGCCATAGACCTAGGAAAACTATAATGCCGCCAACTTTGTGTAATCGAGGATGCACCATGACGGTAAGTCCTCCAGGTGGTGTGGGCTCTGCAGGTGAGCGGGGGAAGAGTTCAATGGACTCCTGGTCTTGCACCTGGTCCTGAAGTGCCCCACGTCAAATTGGGGCCCATTTGGAGCTCCTATGCAAACCAAAACTCAGTTATCCCCCCAAAATTCACACATCTTCAAATTTTCTAATCGAGTTCTCCAGTCCAAAAATGTATACAAAAATGCATCGTTCCGGAAAATCACATTCAAAAATGCATTACATTAAGGATTTGGATTGAATCCAGATGTGAGCTGGATCAATTGCACTGGGGTGGAAGTGGGCTTCCCTGCCCCCTCCTTCCCATGGTTACTCCTCCAGTCCCCTGACAGAGAGTCAGGAACCACTGTTGAATGGAATGAACTGTGGTGTGTGCTAGAGGCGGTAGGGAGGTGGAGCACCAAACCTGAGGTGGAGGGACCTTCCATGAGCAAAGCCCCGTTTCCCAAGGAGGCACGTCCTGGATCCATTCCTTTGTTTACAACAAACATACACATTAGGCAAAAAATGCATGCGTTCAGAGAATTTTCCACAAAAATGCATATGAATTCTCATGCAAACTTTTTTAAAAAAAAAATCATCAGTGTTTAGGATAAACTGAACTTGAGACTGGAGAAGTGCTCAACATTTGAGACACAATGAACTTATGATGAGAAAAACAACAAACTGAAATAAATCGAAATAGGCAGCTTCTTTCATCCCTACTTTGAACCCTGACTGTATTAATTTCCTTACTGTCTGGTCATGATAAAAGGGATCAGAGTTTAGAAGTTGTAGTGGTGGTGTTGGTCAATAAAACCATCACTGATGTGTGTGGTGCCCTGAGGAGCTTACAGCCTAAAATTTAACACGAAAGAGACAAAGAAGGAAGAGGAATGAGTTTATAGGGATGAATGAATTGTTCAATTTTATTTTCTCTCATTTTCTCATTTTTCCATTCTGAAGTTTGTGGTGGAGCTCCAAGAGCAAAGGTCATGGGCAGGGACATGTCAGGATATTAGAACGGAAAAAAGCCTATAAGGGCTTGGAGTAGGCTGACCATATGAAAAGGAGGACAGGGCTCATGTTACTTTAACAGTTGCAGAGAAAAGGGAATGTCAGCTGGCTTCATTTGTATGCAATTAGTACCTGGTGAAATCACCTCTTCATCAAAGCAATTAAAGTTGCATGCACTATACTAGAGCAACCAGATACAAAAGAGGGCAGGGCCCCTGCAGCTGTAAGTGTTGTAATGAAGAGGGAATTTCACCAGGTACAAATTGCATACAAATGACGTTGGCTGAAATTCCCTTTTCTCTACAACTGTTAAAGTTATATAAGCCCTGTCCTCCTTTTCATATGGTCAGCCTAGCTTGGAGGCAAACTACATGGTATGCTAATCGCAGAGCCTATCACAGACACTTAGCCTGTTCTTTCCTCTAGGCTAAGTCCACCCTGATTCAGATTTGGACTGCTGAAATACCCTTTTCCATACAATTGTTAAAAGTAGAGGAGCCCTGTCCTCCTTTTCATATGGTCACCCTATCTTCATCACAAAAGTAGGGTGACCATATGGAAAGGAGGACAGGGCTCCTATAGCTTTAACAGTTAAAGAGAAAGGGGAATTTCAGCCAGTATCATTTGTATGCAATTAGTTCCTGGTGAAATTCCCTCTTCATCACAACAGTTAAAGTTGCAGGGGCCCTGCCTGCTTTTGTATATGGTCACTCTAGTATAGTGCCTGCACCTTTAACTGTTGTGATGAAGAGGGAATATCACCAGGAACTAATTGCAAACAATTGACACTGGCTGAAATTCCCTTTTCTCTACAACTGTTAAAGTTACATGAGCCCTGACCTGGATTTTATCTGGTCACCCTAGTCTAAAGGAATTTGTCAGACCTTCCAAACCAGTGTGGGAGGAAGCAGATGGGCTGTAGGGTGGAAAAGAACCAACCCCTCCGGTAGGAACAGAGCTACTACAATACAGTGGCCCTGAAGCCACAATCATGGGGCCAGGCCAGGAGTCATTACAAGCCCGCTAGAAATAATGCACAGCTCTATCTTCATAGTTTCAGAGACTTTACAGGCAGTTAGCCTGTGTATGTATGGGCTGAGGTTACTTTCCATATTTGTACTTCCTCATGAAATTGGCACATCTGAGTGATGTCAAGAGACTTTCCATTCATGTCAGGTTGGAAACTTCCAGTTCAAGGAATATATATGTAATTAACTCAATGCAGGTAACCCTCACAGAGTAGAACAGAACAGCATTAGAGTATGAAATCCTGCCCCAGTTTATTTAAAATTTCCATCTGTTTCTAGTTGCTCCTGCCCTGAATGCTAGCAGGTGTCTTGGCTTGCAGCAATGAAGTCAATTATACTGACATGCCCTTTCAAAATGTCCTATCATGGAGGCTTGCAAGAAGGAAATACATATGCACAGGTTGCAACAAGGCATGTTCTGTCTGATCTCTCTACCTTGCCCTGGGGAATGGAAGCTGTTATATTTTATACTGTCTTTCAGGCAGGGGGGTGAAAATATCCAGTTAATGCACTATGGACCTTGTTGAGGAAGGAAAGAGTGGCCTTTCGTTACCCACTGATGGGGTGTTGCTGATGAAGACATGCAGACTTTGTAACTATTATGTTGATTAACCTCCAGATTTTATAATCAATAAAAACTAATGCATTCCACCCATTCCGTTTCAATCTCTGTGTCAAGGGTAGTTTTTGATGACTGAAATACACCATCTTCTGCAGCGATTCAGATGCCAAAAGGTCTGGCTTTTTATTTTCTGCTCAATTCCACCCTCAAACTGTCTTCATATATTCAATTGCATGGAGGACGAGCTCTATGAACTAGGATTATATAGGCATAATCAGTTCTTAATCACAGCAGCACCAGAATATAAAGCAAAAACCCATCTGGTGGAATGTTTTTGATTTGCTGATTCGTAGAAGGCCTACTCAGTAGGGTGACCAAATGGAAGAGAGGACAGGGCTCCTGTATCTTTAACAGTTGTATAGAAAAGGGAATTTCAGCAGGTGCCATTTGTATGCATGCAGCACCTGGTGAAATTCCCTCTTCAGCACAACAGTTAAAACTGCAGGAGCCCTGCCCTCTTGGTCAGATACAAAGGAGGCAAGGAGCATGCAGCAGGCTCGTGGGTGGTGGTGCTGTCAGTAGCAGTGGGGATTCCTGCCGCTGCCATGCGCCATCCATAGCCACCATCCACAAACCCTTTGCACTATCTTTGACAGTGTTGGCCAGGAGAGAGCAAAGGGGTTGCATGTGGTAGTGGGGGTTGGCAGGGGTGAAGACTCCTGCTACCACTGCTCACCACCATTTTATGCAAAAATGTTCCTGGGTTCCAGGAACTATTGCACAGCTCGACTCACAAAAGGAAGCCATAGCAGAGATCCGTCAGACCTCAAAAGGTGTGGATTTGCCTGAAATGGACAAGCATAGGTTCAGCTTGGGAAATTTAACCCAGGAAGGAGGTGAAGAAAATGTTTGAAAATGAAAAAAAGGTTGAAGTCTGAGCCTCCCCATGAGTAAAAAAACAAAACATAACACATTGAGGAAAAGCTGGATCTGTTCCAAGCTACACTGGAGCCAGGCCTCTATCCCCAATGGGCAAATTATGCTCCTAAACAAGTAAAAACAATTGTTAGCAAAACCTGCAGCAAAGCAAAAAGGGGAAATTATGAAAACAAAAACAAAGAAGTAAAACTCCTCTACTAGGGTGCAGTTGCTCTTTGATTCATTGCACCCCTAAACATCCATGCTTTCTGATTGGCCTCTTTTCCTTTTTTCCAATTACCAACTGGAATTTTGGTTCTGGATTATTGAATGACATGTTGGGGGTATCTCCTTCCATAGAAAGTCCATTGTCTTCTCTTCAACTTTCCATTTTATCATTTTTTATATTTCCTCACCTACCAAAATGCAGGCCAACATCCTCCCTCAAGAAAGACAGGCTTGCATCGCAAACCAAGCCATGACCCAGACTTCCTCTTGACCAAAGATTTTCTTCCATTGTATTCCATAACCACCTAAAGGGAAAGTGGTCTTTTATGGCCGCTGTAGTTTGTGGCCATAGATATATTAAAAACAGAGAGCTCCCGTGGTAACTTTAAATTGTGGCTGAGCTATCAGGAAGAGGACATGATTTAAAGGTAAGTGTAGGTGGTGGCAGGAAGTGACTGGGAAGGGAGAGGAGGTTGGGGAGGAAGAGGGAGGTGATTCCAATGGACTAACGTGGACTCATGGCTGGCCTTCTGCTAGCTTTCCCTGGTGTGCAGGCCGTTGGAAGAGAGCAGCCCCGCACCACCCCAAATTGGGACAGTACCACCTGAGATCAGTCCAAGGTGCCCTGAGGCTTTGGTGCCAATATGCTTTGACCTCAGAGTACCTCGGGCTGACCTGATACCACCTCGGATCTGGGCCAAGGTGGGCCTATGATGCCACCCCCTTTGGTCCTCCTTTATTTCTTTTCTTAAATCAAAGGATCCCAACTATGGGATGGGACATCAGAGTGCTGCACTCTGACTCCTGACCTTTTCTGGTCTCACAGCAGCCAGACCAGCACTCTGTACTTGCACCTCCCCTTCTGCTGGCACCACTGAATCCTGTACCCTACATCAAGTACCTCACAAAACACTCCAGAGTGAAACAAAAAGAATGCTTATTAACAACAAGTAAGGTTATGGAGTTAAAGAGTGTAATTGTTTCATCAGGTTCAAATGCTTGTTTGTTTCAGTACAATTTCATATTCAACCCTGCCTACTCTACCCTCTAGACTATACTATCTCTCCTCCCTTCACCCTGTTCCCCAAAATAACAAAACACATTGTGTCTACACTAAATCTAGGCCCTCTCTCTGACAGACCCAACTCTTCGCTCTCACACTTCTAACTAAACTGCTTCTCTGCTAACTGCTCCCACTCCCTGCTAACTACCAATCCTAACATTTGAACCACCAGCCAATCAGCACTCACTCTCACATCCTGGTCACTCACTTCCCCTCCCACTAGAATCAACTAATTACTAACCTTGTTCCAGGAGTATGCACAGTAAATTCATCTTTAACCCGCAAACATTATTAAAACAGTACAAATACTTACATAACAAAACAGCCCTGAAACAGCAAAACATCACAGGGCCTAATAAGGCCATTTGGACTCAGATTCAGGGGTTCAGCCTGAAGCACCATGAACATCCCTGAGGCCATTCCATAACTGACATGTCACCAGCGAAAATACCCTTCCCCTGTAGCCACCAGTCACATGTCACTTTGTAAGGGCAGCCAGAAAAGATTGTCTCAGGATCCAGGGAGATACATGTGGTACAATGGTAACCTGGAGAGAAGCCATTACGGGCTTTAAAGGCCAGTGCCAGCACTTTGAGTGGGGCGTAAAAACAGACTTTGAGTCAGTACAGATGATAAAGCACTTGTGTACTATGTTCATATTTTCAACTCTCTGTTAATAATTAGCAGCCCTATCCTTATCTGGACTAGGATGAATTTATGGACCATTTTCAAAGAGAGCAGCATGTACAGTGCACTGTAATCCAAATGTGAGATTGCCAAAGTATTGGTAAATGAAGCAAGCCTTTCTCTACCTAGGCAAGGCTGACAGTCAGCCAAAGCGGATAAAAGCTGTTTTGACCCACTAAGGCTGCTTTTGCCTCTAATGACAATGGAAGGTCTTTCAGCACCACCAAACGTCAACCTGATCCTTTAGTGCAGCCCTCTCCAGGGCAGGTTGAACACCAGATGAACCACCACCAGCTGTCTGTCCCCATGGCAAGTCACCATTTTGCCTATGAAGGTGACTCGGGGATTTCTATAAAAGTAATGTTGTACAAATGGCAGCCATAAAGGGCCCATATACACAACATTACAGTTGCAAATAAAGCATCCACGCCAGTCATGTTGTGTTAATGGTCACTTTAAAAGCACCCTGTGACTCAGCAAGGGGGGGTCCCGAGGTCAGGGCATGGGGATGCTGGGGGATGCCAGACTCTCAGTTGTGTGTTTGCGACATCCCTACGATTTGACAGGACCAACAGTCAGGCCAACAGGAAAATCCCCCAGATCAGTCAGTGATCCACCTAGCTCAGTCAGTCTATAAGGATTTCATAGAGTCTCATGGGGGCCCTCACAAAATGGCTGCCATGAGGTGAAATGGTTGGTAAAAAAAATATTTAATTTCCTAGAAGGCAAACTGATGAGACTAAAAGAAAAAAAGTAACTTGCTCAAGACTTTAATAAAAGTACAAAGGTCTGTGCTCCAAACACAAAACCACTCTTTTGAACCCAAATGCAGATGGTGTTGGAGACCCCAGGGCTGGGTGAAATGAGACCCATCTTTTGATAATGGTCCCTGTGCTCTGGTTTTCACATTCAATGAGAGCCCTATGGAATATTCGTTTCTTCGTAAAGTCCTACAGCACTTTATACCATTCTTGCATGTCCCGGGAGGGGACAGGAGACAAGAGTTCTGAACACTTCTGAATCCTCTTTTTGTTTGCTTTCATGCATCTCAAACAAGCACCATCTCAGGAGGCCCCACTGGAAATCAATCCTTACTCAGAGCAATTACTTTGAGCTGGCTGCTAAATACTGTGTTAATCTGGTGCTAGAAGGGTTAAATCATGCTGCACATCAAACTAAAGATGGCTACTTTGATCTGGATGGGTTGAATAACCTCAGTGAGAGTTTGGTGAGACTTACAAGAACACCCCCTAAAAAAATCCAGACTCATATTTGAATGATCCCCAGATGTACCTTCCAGACCCCTGAACCATGGGCATGAAGACCTTGACATTTTGATTCTATGCTAATTGAATTTATGCCATTAACTAAGATTTGCAGGACAGTCTTTGAAGAAAAGGGGGAAAATGTAGTTAACTGTACAGGCAGCTTCAAGGAGCTTGTTCAAGGCCACCGTGTGCTGGCAGAGTGTATGGGCAAGCTGAACAGAGGAACTGAGTATGCTCAGACGCCCACTAGGAGAAGGAAAAGTACTGTTTTGATTTCTCAGATGTACCAGAGAGAAATCAGTCGATCAAGATAACACACTGATATGACAGACTTGTAGCCATGTTTTAGTAAACTTCAAAATAGGGATGTGCATCGTATCGGATCCAATACCCGACACTGATACAAATCGGAGGAAATCAGGCATCCAATGTCCGATTCTGATGCTGGCCGCAGGAGGTCCGATTTCTCCCGGTCCGATTTTTTTTTATCCGATTAATATCGGAAAAAAACCGAAAATCGGGCCTCCATTTTACGTATTTTCCCCATAGGCTTGCATTGGGGGAAAGACAGCTTTCCCCCAATGCAAGTCTATGGGGGAAACACGGCAGCGGGTGAGTGGGGACCTCCCTCCCTCTCCCTCCCTCCCCCCACTCGTGCTCCTTACCTGCTGCCTCCTTACTGCCGCCCGCTGCTTCTGTACTACTGATAAACAGGCTTTGCGGCCTGCATCTCAATAGAGCGATGATGCACTTAGAATATTTCTGAGCTTGGGACTTGGAGTTATTTCTGAAGATGGAACTAGAATTATATCCAAATCTTGGATTTTGTCTTTCACTCCAACTTCTACTTTTATTCTTCTCCTGCCTAAAGGAACTTAGCAATGCTTTAGCATAGCTTTTATATCCAAGTAATGTGTAGGAGGAGGAAAAGGGAGAGTTAACAAGTATGTTTTAGGGTTTTTTTTAGTTTAGCTTTAAACCGCAAGTAGTAAACAGGAGTGGATAAGGAGAAGTCATAAAATGTTAGAAGCTCATGCTATTTATCTTATTAGCTAAATTTGTAATGCCAGCTTTGGCAACTGCAATTCTTTTAGTAAATCTTATATCTTTGTTGCATTTTCTGTTCTTGTAAGCACAGAGAGAGATTTTACTCTTATACAACCACCATACCACCCCTTATTTTCTTTCATTTTGTGCTTTTCTAAAATAAATAGATTCTTATTTACAAACATGTCTGTGTTAATGTTTATCTGTTGGGATTAGATACTTGTCTATTTGGATTAGCACTGGTTACCCACCAGGGTGTTCTGGAACCATTTAGTGTAGGTTCTGAGGTTTAAAAGGACAAAATTTACATACTGTACAGCAAAATACATGGTGTTTCCACTCCTAAATTGGAACGTAATCCCATTTTGCCTTGAAGCACCTAATGTAAATGCATAGACATTCATTGAAAAAACTGACTCCTATTTAAACTTGACTTTTAAACTTGACTGCTACTGATACTGACTCAAAAAGGCCTGGAGGGGGGAATATGTCAGGTACATATCTCCATCATGTGAAATATATTGTCTATTCTCACCAATTTGTCAGCTAAGCATAGAAAAGGATAGAAGAGTCCGTCTACCCACCCACCCACCCACCACTAACATGCACCATTTCTGCAAATTCAGACAGTATTGTCCTCGCTTTGAAAAAGCTGTTCACAACATAATCAGTTCCTGGTTTGGTACCATTTAAAAACAATAAAATAAAATGTGCCTTCATTATCCTGAAAACAGTAAGGCTGTCATTTAACCAATCAGATTTGTCCAGGTGATGAGTTGGCAGAAGGCAACCAAATCTTGTGGGCAAGACCCTCAGACTTTTTCTGTCCGTGACAACATGACCTGGCCACATATGAGTGGCAACATGATGGCGCTGCTGAATCAGATCCAGGATTTACTCTCATTGAGAGGAAGGGACCTTCCACTGCTCCACTCACACCAGATCCCTCCACCCAATTTTTGGGGATCCCTCCTTCCCATTGTCTGAGCTCACTCGATTCACTGTCCTGACTCTGCGTAGTATTTCCCAAGGGCTCTCATGCAAAGGAGAGGTTTGGGATTTGCTAGATGTGATCAACATCGAGTGTACAATAAGCTCAGCCTATCATAAGTGAGGAGTGCAGCAGAGAATCAGATAGTTAGGCCGTTTCTACAATGGCCATTTTCTGTGGGATAGCCCCCAGCTGGTCCTTGTGCATTCACATGATGCACAGAGACTTCCAGGGGCAGGGGGGATGGGCACGGGTATTCCCCGGGATAACAAATCCCTGGGGAAACCCTATTTTTTTGCGGTTCTGGGAAGTTCCCAGGACCGTGGGAAATGTGGCTGCCCATCCCAGCTGCTGCTGCTCTTACTCATGAATAAGTGCGGCAGGGAAATGGGCACGGAGCCGCACTGTGCAGCTCCGTGACCATCAAGTGAGGGGGGACAGCAATTTCGCCATCCCCAGGATGGTGGGGGCATTTCAGGAGTAATTATTTTTAAAATGCACTTACCTTTCATTGGAGCGCAAACGCGCTCCTCCTGGATTAAAAAAATTAGTGGGCGTGATGTGTGATGGCCCGAGAGGAAGCTGGATCGTCGCACTTTCATTTGGATACAAACGATGATCCTAGAAGCAGGTACTTCCGGGATCCCCTCCCCTCCCTCCTTCTACACCCGTACGGTGCAGAAAGGGCCAATAGCAGTTAAATACATGTTTGTACTATGCTCTTTATTTTGACTGGTTAGTATTTCTTTAACTGAAGAGTCTAGGTGTGTCCCATAATGATATTCTCAGGCTTGCTTCCTGGTTCTAACTGCTCTCTCTATGACAGTTATGTTTTCTAATGACAGTTAGTAAGAAGTCTTCAATAAATTTTGATAACATTAGTTTCTTCTTTGTGGTCTCTGTGCATCACACATATGGGCTCTGCGCCTGCACTGGCCCTTGAACTGGGAAAATTTCCAAGCTGAGGCATTTTGGGCAGGAACTCCTCCTCCACACCGTACTGAGCAAGTGTTGTAGGTTCCCTCCCAACCCTCAGTTCTCTTTCGTCCACCATTGTGGCTACCTCGTCGGGATATCCTTCTAAAAATAATTTTATAATTGAGGCATTTTTTCTTCGCTTTCTTTCATTTATATTTTTCTTCTTGCTTAGTTTGTGTTAGTAGTTCATGTGGCCCTATAGTCACCTTTCCGTAAATGTCAAAAATGTGGGAGTAAACTTCCACCATCAGACGGCCATTCTCTGTGTCTCATATGCCTTGGAGAAGGACATGTGGTAGAATCATGCCTGTTTTGTAAAAAAAAATTCTAAACAGACACGAAGGCACAGGTCAGACAGACTTAAAGCCTTACTTTGGAGCAAGGCTCTGTAGGCGGTGGATCAGACTACTCCCGCACCGCACGCTGTTAATATGGGAGACACAAATCTGAAATCTCCTTCTGCTAAGGTAACAAGACTTCCCGATCAGCCTTCTACCTCTAGGAGAACATCTATTATCTCTTGTGCCAAGAGAATATCGAAAAAGGCAAAATCTAATTCCTTTAAAGCTCAAACTTTGGAGAATAGGAAAAAGAAAAAGTCTAATAAGACTCTCGGTATGGAGTCCTTGACTGTGAAGTACCCTATACTAGTGCCGACTCCACCAGTTGATTCTCCTTTGTCAACTTTTCCCACTGACCTGCCAATTGTGATTTCTCCATCTCCAGAACCTTCGACACCAACACCAGGCCAGGCTGCCTTGTTGCTCTTAGCATCACTGTCACCTTTGACATTGAGATGCTTGCCTCCATTACCACATCTACTTCAATCTCCCATACCGAAGTTTACCTCAATACTGATACAAGACGAGCGTCTCCCTACTTCAATTTCTGAAGGGGAGATCAGGGATTCTTCCCCACCTACTTTGCGTGTGCCTCCGAGAACTGCAGCAATTCACATTTCTCCACACACGTCCCATAGAGAGAACTCACCTGCTTCCAATTTCTCTTACAATTCTCAAAGGGAGTATAATATTCAATGGTGTCCTCCTCGATATACATCTCGATCACCGAGAGATTGACACCGATCTTGATCACCGAGAGACTGGGATAGAAGATCTGAATTAGAGCACTTCTGCTGTCACCTTAGATACCGAGATCTAAGTCCTTGCTCCTAGGATGGCATTATTATGATGACCAGGAATGAGATTCTCCTCATCCACAATGGCACCATCAACCACCTGCGTTGGTTTCTAGACCTACAACCATAGCCTGACAAGAAGACCAACCTACATTGAGAAATACTGGACTGAGGAGAATACCTCAAATGACACGATGACCTGAACCTCCACAGGTGTCAGGATTGGAGTCGTTGGGTCTATTGACAAGGTGACAGACTACACAAGGTCAACTGCACCCCCTTGTCACGGACACTCTTCAGCAATCACAGGACATTCTTGTAAGACCTCATGACTCCCAGGTTTCAGAGGGGGAGGATTACCAATCGTATACATCCTCTTCTCCATCCATTCAACTATCAATAGCTTCTCCAGATGCCGAACTGAATCCTCATGATGTTATTTCACCATCTGAGGACTTAGGGAAATTTTTGGACCAGATCCGTCAAATGGCTCAATCCCTCAGTATCACTGTAGAACAGACACCTTCTACCACTCAAGACCCAGTTTTCGATGCCATTGCTACTGACATTTCATGTCCAGTATCTATATTCATTCTTCCAGCTTTACTTGATACTATTAAACAATCCTAGAAGACTCCTTCCTCTATGCCACCGACGTCTAATCGTCTAGAAGGGTTATATAAAATACAACAGGCCAATGCCAAATTTCTATTCCAACACCCAGCACCTAACTCTGTTGTTGTCGAGGCAATGCAGGGTTCATCACCGGTCGACAAGGAGGGACGGCGCCTAGATCTCTTTGGTCGACAAATTTATTCCTCTATGGCATTAGACATCAAAGTATCTAACTATCAAGCAGCCATGTCTGGCTATCAACTTTTGCTTTGGGACAAAGTAGGTAGACTTTTAGATCACCTCCCAGATGACAAAAAGAATTTAGCTTGCCTTTTTCAGCAAGAAGCGCTAAAACTCTCTAGTCAACAGATTCACCCATTGAGGCACCAAGTTGACTGTGGATCTAAGGCTTTAGTCAGGGCCATCACATTATGGCTCCATGCCTGGCTTTGTTCTGCTGGACTTTCCCAGGAAGCATGACACCGTATTGAAGACCTAGTGTTTGATGGACTGGTTCTCTTCAATTCATAGAGTGATGACACACTGGATGCCATTGACAAGGTGCACATGATTGCTAAACGCATGGGCTTTACTCAACCTTATCAACCTAGACAATGTAAATAGTACAGATCCTAATCATCCTATTCTTTCTCTAATCAACAAAGACAACAATATCAACAACAACAACAATCCCTAGGACAACAGAGACAACCATTTCAGAGGAGACAATTTTAGCCTCCTAAATCAAGAATCTCTTTTCACAGGAATGAAGGACAGGGAAGACGGCATCTTTGACACCGTCATACCACTATCGATAGAGATCATGACACCTGTTTTCAGTACTCTTCTGTCAAACCACTTCCTAAACTGGACACTCATTACTACAGACAAGTGGGTTCTTGCCATTATACTAAGGGGTTACCAAATCAAATTTGATGTCCTGCCTCCCCTCAGTACCGAAGAGTCCACAAACCCTTCTCTGAGGCTACAGCTGGAATTAGACACCCTCCTCTTCAAACATGCCACTGAAACTGTTCCCATCAACCAGCCACAGAGAGGTTTTTATTCCAGATATTTCACAGTAATGAAAAGGGATGGAGGACTTCATCTGATTATGGACTTGAGACTTTTAAACACCTACCTTACTCCAAAGACATTCCATATGGTCTCCCTCGCCTCAATCTGCCTGATGCTGACAGAAGGAGATTGGTTTACGTCAATCGATCTCCAAGATTGATGAAAGACACTGAAGATACTTAAGTTTTCTCATTGCAGACACTATCTACCAGTACCATGTCCTCCCCTTCAGGCCTGCGACAGCACCGCGAGTGTTTTCAAAGTGTATGGCAGTGGTGTGTGCTCATCTTCAACTTTTAGGCATCAAAGTCTTCCCTTATCGGGACTGGCTACTGGTCACTCCAATGGAACAAGCTTTTAAAAGCCATCATATGCACCACGAACCTGCTCTTACAATTGGGATTATGCATAAATCACAAAAAGTCAGTATTAACCCCAAGCACCTCCATCCAATTCATAGGAGCTCGTTTAGATTCACGGATCGGCCGTGCATTCTTACCAAGTCATCGATGCCGCAGGATTACATTGCTTGCGACAAACATTCGACATCGACCATTGACCTCAGCATTCTCCATCCTACAGCTACTCAGCCTCATGGCATCGACAACTGCTGTAGTGGAATTTGCCCAATTCCACATGAGGACTCTCCAGAACTGGTTTCTCTGATCATTCATCCTGAAACTCAATACAAGACGTACTTTTCTACAATTACCGGAAAAAGTATGAGAATCCCTCCAGTAGTGGACAGTCCCATCTCACCTCATGCACGGCATTGCATTTCAACAACCAACACCGTCAATGACGGTCACTACTGATGCATCCCTTCAAGGCTGGGGAGCTCACTGTGGAGATTTAGGAGTCCAAGGTATGTGGTCAATTATCGACATCAAAGACTACATAAACATCCTCGAACTCAGAGCCGTTCAAAAGGCCTTAATAGCGTTCAAAACTCAATTAACAAACCACTCGATCCAGGTGACTTCGGACAACACAACAATGGTTGCCTATCTAAACAAGCATAGAGGGACTCATTCACAACCTCTCCTAGAACTTACTCTCAAAATATTGGAGTGGTGATGCCAAAGAGGAATACAAATAACAGCAATACACCTTGCAGGACTAGACAATGTCATCGCAGACTCCCTCAACAGGACAATGCAGACTTGCCATGAGTGGGAACTCCACAGGAGAGCATTAACCCAACAATAGACCTATTCGCCATCCTGAACAATGCTGTGACACAACGATATTGCAGTCGAGCAGAGGACAAGACTCGTTAGGTGATGCCTTTCTCCTCAGATGGACAGGGGAGCTATGCTACGTATTCCCCCCTTTCTGCTCATGACAGAAATATTAGCAAAAATCATCGGGGATCAGACATCTTGCATACTAATTGCACCGTGGTGGCCCAGGCAGCTATGTTTTGAGAACCTCCTGTGAATCTCTTGACATTGACACTTCCGATTACCACTCCTACCAAACCTACCAAGTCCAACACCTGGACCTGCCCACCCTGCGCTTATGGAATATGGAATGTTGACAATGACAGTTTCCCTTGGTTTTCTCCACAGGACAACTATACTTGTTCCATAATATCTGAAGACTCAGGCTGGTCATGTGTCTTCTTTTACAGGAAACAGTCCTGTATTTTGAAGACATCTTCTATTTGAAGGGCTACCCAGTCCAAGTCCCATATAAAAAGAAAGAACCATCAGAAGAAAGAGATGGAGCCATGGGCAGGGTTTGGAACTGGACCACCTAGACATGGGCCCCAGATTTTTATTTGAGCAGCTCCCTGAATCTTTGGAGCTGCTCCAGTTGCCATCATCTGTCTTAGTGCAAGCCTGTATCCCTCCTCAGAATTCAATAGACTTGCAGTTACTAAGAAAACTTAGGGTTCACTCCCTTAGCAGACAAACAGGGAGGGTAGCATGAAGGCACCAGCCTTTTAAACTAAAGGGAGACTGCAAGCTTTCCTTGCCCATTATGGTCATTATGTCCAGAGTCCAAAATTGCCTAACAGCCCCTTTGTCACCCAGCTTTCTCAGAGTATGCCTGACTCAGCAGAGACTTACCTGGGGGATTCCTACCGGGCAATCACACTTGTGCCTTGGGCCATTGTAGGCAAAGAGGCCTTGACAAGAAGAAGAGCAGGAGCATTGGCTGCTCTCCTAGCAGATGGAATATGAGAAGCCTTCCTCATCTGTTGATTCCTCCAAGCATGCCCAGGCCTCTTGCATTGGGGGGAAATAGAAGTGGGCTTGCTTGAAAGGGGGGGGTTGAAGCAGCAGTAGTGTTGAAGCAGCAGTAGTGTTGAAGCAGCAGTATGGCTTGCCCTGGCTTGCTGGCAGGTGTCTGGAGCTCCTTGGCTCTGCAATCATCTGTCTGGGATGCACCTGCTTTTGCATGAACCATGTGGCCAGATTCTAGTGGGTGCATGGTCCTCCTTGGCATCAAGGGTTTGCACTAGGCTAGAGAAAGGGAAATAGATATGAAAAGAGGATATGGGTCTTGCTTTTGTGTTCAAAAGCAACAATGCGTCGGGGCGCTCACATGTTTACTGTGGCATAATAAGTTTTTCATGGACAGGGGGCCACTGTGCAGGAAGTTATTTTGAAAGATGTTTTTCATGTAACTGGGGGAAAATGGCACTTGCTGAAGTAAAGGGACGGGTGCCCTGATGATCTCTGTTGCATTTGATCCCCCTAGATTAGCTAGCTTTATGCCCATGCATGCTTTCCCTCCTGCTGCCTCCCTTGAATCTTTCTGTCTGAGGTTCCCCCCCCCACACACACACACAAATCAAATGCCCTCCTCTGTCCTGTTAATACATCCCTTTTTACAATAAAGGGTGTCATGGTAGGGTGACCAGATAAAATCCAGGTCAGGGCTCATGTAACTTTAATAGTTGTAGAGAAAAGGGAATTTCAGCCAGTGTCATTTGTATGCAATAAGTGCCTGGTGAAATTCCCTCTTCATCACAACAGTTAAAGTTGCAGGGGCCCTGCCTTCTTTTGTACATGGTCACTCTAGTATAGTGCATGCACCTTTAACTGTTGTGATGAAGAGGGTATTTCACCAGGAACTAATTGCATACAAATGACACTGGCTGAAATTCCCTTTTCTCTACAACTGTTAAAGTTACATGAGCCCTGACCTGGATTTTATCTGGTCACCCTATACATGTTATTTCAAAGATACACACACACACAGTTGCCAGAAACCTAATCTTGCAACATTTGGTGTAGATATTAGAACTTCCAGATATTAAAACCCAAGAACCATAAAAAAGGTGTTTTAGGATCCCAGAAACTGCAAAATAAAATATTTGAAATACCTCCAATCTTTAGGTATTTCAGCGTTGTTGGTGATGGGTGGAGGGAAGAGGAAGTGAGGATTTATTCCGATGTATATCCAACTCTATTTAATAGGGTTTAATCCCTAGTAATTGTGTAAGTTTGCAGCCTAAGAGTGTGTGTTAGTATATTCTACACTACATTCCCACACTCTCCCTTGCCTGTGTCATGTTCAGTTTGCAATTCATTGGTAAATGTATAAGGGGCCATAGAACTTCCATGCTCCCCATCTGGATTTGGGCCTGAAAGACCAAGGGAAAGTGTCAGCCCATGGAAGATATGTTTCAAGCAAGCAGAACTTCGGACATTCCACAAATAATTGAAAGCAAATAATTAGTCTGCCCTCTATAAAATTTAAATTATAGCAGTAGTGTTTGTTTGTTTTCTTCTAATTATGCACTTATAGTCACAGGTGTAAATCAGCATAGACAATTATGAGGGGGGGGGGGGGTTGGTACTATAAGACTGAGCCCTGGATCTTTTAGATACCTTACACTGCCCCTGGCTGGAGCTTGAAGTTGAACTTTCATAACTCTGGGGCAGGAGGTGGAGTCTCCATGGAAACGGAATGAGAAGCATGTTCTGGCATTATCCCAATTTTAATGGAATCGGCTCTGGTCCATGAGGGGCACACGAAAGAAGAAAAGCAAAGTACACCATACGTAAACCCCACTTTTCATAGGTCATTAAAAAACATACTTTGGGGTAGGGGTTCTTCAGCCACTGAGAGAGGCTTGTTCCCTGCCCCCACCCTCTGGGAAGTTAACTGGCTGTGAATGAATGAGTCATTCTCCAAATGGAAAGCATCCGTACCGGGGGAGGGGGGAGTGCGGGAACAGCACTGCTCCAATTTTCTCAATGGGGAAAGACGTTACCTAAAACTAAAACCCTCTCACCCCAATCCACAGTAAAATGGCAATATTGAGACACAGGAACAGGCAGACAGGTGGCAGAGGGGAGATGCCTGCTCTGGTGGAACCCCAGCACATCGCCTCACCAGGTCCAGCACAGATTGAAAGGGCAGAAGTTGCCGCCCTCTGCAAGCATTCTGGAATTGGAGGTGGTATTGATACAAGTCAAATCATACTGATTTGCATCTATACATATAAACTAGAATGTGCACTTTTTGGGTGATCTGTGTCCTCTTCTTTGTCAAGTGACACGTGGACACCCTGCTTGAAGACCCTTCTCTGCCTAAACAGATAGGGCAAACATGCCAGAGAGTGCCTTGGCCAGTCACAGTTCTCAGGGCTTTCAATTTTTTAATGTCACTGCTGCTCTTATGGAGCTGTTCTTGGTTTTATGGTCTTGCCTGCAGTCAGTAGGAAGCCAAATGATGTACAAGAGTTGAGAATAAGCTATAGAAGGAAAGAGTTATTCCCCCAACCCCAGTCTTGCAGTGTATATGTATGGCTCAGCTGGACTTTCAAAGTGAGTAAGGCCAAAGAGTGTTTGTTAGTCTGAATTATTCACCACAGCATTCAAAGATGGCAGCTTGTGTATGCCCACTAAGGCATGTTGGCATTTTATTAAGGACTATGGATTTTAGAACTTAGTACTTCTACAAGAAAGATCTTCAGTCCTGCCCTGAGAAATGGTCCCAGTTGGTTTGCAACATGTTGTCATCACCTTCTTCATTCAGCTCTTGAATTGTTTGAGGCAAGTCCCTCCTCACATCACATGCTCATCTGGACAGGAGCTTCAAGAAGTAGGAGGAGTCTGGGGTGCCATAAACTCCATCCAACCGTATAAAAGTCTTGCCTGCTGGAAACCTTAAGACATTGCTTCCCAGAAAATATTGTTCTTGAAAGTCAATAACTGATTTACAATGAGAGTAACTGTTCTCTTCATTCTCTTTGCTCTGGTGATCATCTGTTTCTCAGGTAAGGGCAAATTCACCCTCCTCCTCCTCCTCCTCCTCCTTCTCACTAATGGGTTGGTTTTGTCCAAAGGGGAGTATCGGAAAACAAGCAACTGACTGACTGGAATGAATCTCATTTCAGGAGAGAAGGAACCATGCTGCATATAATAATAATAATAATAATAATAATAATAATAATAATTTTATTTCTTACCTGCCTCTCCATTTGGATCGAGGCAGGGAACAACAGTAAATATAAAATATGATAAAATACATAAAACTGAATAAAAACATGGCACACAGAGAGATGATTCTCACCAATTCTCCCTTCCCTTTGCAGCCACTAGTGCATATGAAATGCACAGCTCTGTGGGGCCCTGGAGAAAGAAGAGAGGGGATAAAGGGTTTATGTGAAATTTGGAAAAGAACTTGATAGGAACAGCACAGAATGGGTTGAGTGCAGAATGCTGGTTGCATGAATTCTGCCATTGTGCAGTTATGCCTTGACAGTTAACACATTGCCCAATGTAGAAAAGAAGCAGGAGAGTTCTTTGTTCCTTCAGTGAGGGGATCACTTTGCAAAACTACTTGCACTTTCCAAACATGGAGAGTTTGTTCCCTGTTTCATTACGCTAAGAATCACATTTCAGAGCATCGACATTATAATGCAATTCATAAGAAGATAAAACAACCCAAACAAAGAATTCCTATTATCCATTTAGCTCTAACATGGCTACTTCTTTCTTTCTTTTACAATTTATTTTTTTATTACATTTTGGTGATGGTGATGGTGACAGTGAAGGTGATTATGATACAAAAAGAAAAGAAGAACTCTTCTTCTCATATATGGATGAGATCCATAATCCCATTGAATGGATTTTCACTCACAGGACATTCCCACTGGAGGAAGAGATGAAGATGATTTTTTGCCAATTCCCCTTTCCCCCTGAAAAGCTGCTCTGAAGGGTTGGGGGACTTTCTCGACCAGTGTACAAGGTGGCCCTAGTGGCTGCAAAGGGAAGGGAGAATTGGTGAGAATCATCTCTCTGTACTTCTCAAACTAAGGTATTTTTTTTTAAAAAAATGTTTGAATATAAAATCAAATATTGTTAGAAAGTTTTGATTCAGCTATAATAAACCACCCCAGGGTACAGACTCTGCTAAATGTAGACTGAATTTTTGATGAATAATATTCTTTCTCATTTATTTTAGGCAATGGAGAAGCTGCTCCTCCTAAGAGGGTAAGAGAGGAAAGGGTTTTTTCATTATTTGAATGGAATGTCTCTTGTTTTGGTGAAATAACACTCTACCAATACATAGCAGAAGGCAACACAATATAACACGCCTGTGACTGAACTGAAATCCAAGCAATGACAATCCAGTTCTGACCTTTCTTCTTCCATTCAGGAAGTCTATGTCGAAATTCCCTTGCCAAATTGCCCTTCCTGTTCTCATACCTTAAAACCAAACATATACCTTAAAAACTTTCAGACCTTTCACCTTGAAGGCTGTTCAAATTCTGAATAGCCTTTGTACTATCGTGCATCCCTGCCATTCTGCCCAATACATCTTACAGCAGCTAGAGTGAGCAATACGTTGGAATAGGACAAGAGTACTATGTTAATGAAATTGATTTTCAGGTAAGCTGCAGTTCCATTCTTTATTTCATTATTTTCAAATATAAACCACTTACATCTAAAGATTTCAAAATGGTATACACAAATAATAAAAATAAAGATCAGAACATAGAATATAGTGTATCAATGTAAGATGGAAGGCCATAAGTCTTCAACATCCACCTAAAAATAAAAAGTTGTTGATGCAAGTGCAATTTTAGAGGGGACATCATTCCACATAGTTGGTGCTGCTATGCAAACTGTCCTTATCCAGATGAATCTGGAAAGGACCTCAGATGTACGTGGCACCATTCTTCTTGTACTAAGCTAAATACCAAAATCAGGTGATTTTGTTGGGAAACAGATGCCATGCCCTACAAAGCTTTAATCATATTCATGCAATACTGAATTTCTGTGCGGTTTTATTGGCTTTTTCTTATGTTTTCATGTTTGCCACCCGTAGTGAACTCTCATTCTCTTATCTCAACCTTTATTAAGGAACATGCTTTGCTGTTTAAAAGAATGTTGCTATTGCCAATGCTGAGTTGTATGGCTTTTATTTTACAGGATAACTGTTGGGCATGTTCAAAACTATATAGACCCATTTGTGGCACTGATGGCAAAACATATGGCAATGCATGTATGCTGTGCAATAAGAATCTGTAAGTATCTGTTTCTTTTGATCATTTACATTCTTCAAAGGTGACTGTTTGTTTATGCTGGAGTTTTTGAAAACCACCTTTCAAGATTTCTGCTTCAGTTTAAGTAGACAGGAATGTTCTGGTGTTCCTGCCTGTTCCCAGTGAGAATTCCTATTCTCTGAGGCCTTTCTCATCCCAGCAGGAAACACATGTAATGAAATTTAATAAGGATAAATGCCAAGCTCTACACCTAGAAAAAAGAAACCAAATGCACAGTTACAAGATGGGGGATACTTGGCTCAGGATCTTGGAATTGTTGTAGATCACAAGATGAATATGAACCAACAGCATGATGTGGCTGCAACAAAAGCAAATGCTATTTTGGGCTGCATTAATAGAAGTATAGCTTCCAAATCATGCAAGGTACTGGTTCCCCTCTGTTCGGCACTGGTTAGGCCCCAACTTGAATATTGCATCCAGTTCTGGGCACCACACTTCAAGAAGGATGCAGACAATCTGGAGCGTGTTCAGAGGAGGGCAACGAGAATGATCAGGGGTCTGGAAACAAATCCTTACGAGGAGAGGCTGAAAGAACTGGGCATGATACAACTCTTCAAGTACTTGAAAGGTTGTCACAAAGGAGGGCCAGGATATCTTCTCAATCATCTCAGAGTACAAGACGCGGAATAATGGGCTCAAGTTACAGGAAGCCAGATTCCAGCTGGATATCAGGAAAAACTTCCTGACTGTTAGAGCAGTACGACAATGGAACCAATTATCTAGTGAGGTTGTGGGCTATCTCACACTACAGGCATTCAAGAGGCAACTGGACAGCCATCTGTCAGGAATGCTTTAAGGTAGATTCCTGCATTGAGCAGGGGGTTGGACTCTATGGCCTCATAGGCCCCTTCCAACTCTATGATCTAGATCTAGATCTAGATAGATAGATAGATAGATAGATAGATAGATAGATAGATAGATAGATAGATTATAACATTAAATTCTTGAATGGTAAATTAGTAACTTTTAATGGTCCTATTAATATATGTTCTCTCATACACAATACACCCAATCACTCTCTCAATCAATCACTTCAAAATTATCACAGACCTCCCCTTTACTCTGTATTCTGCAATCCTATCTTATCTAAACACTCTATCATCAATTCCCTATCTTATATCATCTCTTTTACAAACCCTATCTGATCCACCCAAGCCAAGCACTCGGATTTATGGCACACACACTTCACTCCCACATCACTCCCACTTCACTCACTCAGCTAATTAGCACATACATGTGAATCCATCATTTCTACTGTAATTCATCTGACTCTCACTCTAGAGAAACTCACCATAAAATACAGAAATATAACAACAATATATAAAAATAACCATAAGTTCATTATAGATCATAAATGACAGTCCCCAAGGGGGTAGGGAATTGAGATAGCTTTACTCTTTTGCCAGTGAATAAAAAAATGCAAACAATACTTTGAACTACACATTCTTGAGAAACTTTAGGCCTAAACTTGAACTCAGAGAGACTTACCTTTGAGTAAATATGCATAGGATGATACCATCCAGTGTTCAGAGCAAAAACATAAAAAGAAAAAATCTGTAAAGCTGTCTTTGATTAGGGATGTGCATTGGATCGGACCCGATCCACAATCCGAGTCCGGTCCAGTGGGAAATCGGATAAATTATCCGATTTCCGATCCAACAGCTGGATCGGCCGATCCAGTCCGAACCGATCTGAAAAGGCTCCGAACTGGTTCGGCAGATCGGCGGATCGGCGGGCGCCCACTGGCGCCCACCGCCACTTCCATTGGTGGGCGCCAGCGCCGATGAAAGTGGACAGCGGGGGGGGGCGCGGAGGGGAGGAGGGGGGCGCTTACCTTTGAGGGACATCCGCTCCCGTCCAGCGCCGGCGGCTACTACCAGCGGGCTCTGCGGCCTGCTCCAGGGTGGCGCGCCGGGTCATCACCCGGCGCGCTACTCTAGAGCAGGCCGCAAAGCCCGCTGGCAGTAGCCGCCGGCGCCGGATGGGAGCGGGTGTCCCTAAAAGGTAAGCAGTGGCAGGGGGAGGGGGCTTACCCCCCCCGGAGCCGTCCACTTCTATCCGCGGGCGCCCGCGGGCGCCAGCGGATGGAAGCGGACGGCCCCAGGGGGGGGTAGGGAGCATGGGGGAGGGGGCTTACCTGCCGGGGCCGTCCACAGCGGATGGCCCTGGGGGGGGAGGGAGTTAGGCCCCCCCTCACCCACCCGCCGCCATTTTTTCCTCATAGACTTGCATTGCAATGCAAGTCTATGGGGGGGGGGAAATGGTGGCCGATCCAAAAATTTCCGATTTTTGGATCGGGATCGGACTCGATCCAGTCCGGGGGACCTCCGATTTTGTCCGATCCGATCCGTGACAAAATTGGAGGTCCCAATCCGGGTCCCGATCCGATCCGGGGGGTCCGTGCACACCCCTAGTCTTGATAATGGAACAATGAACAACAGAGCAAAAATAGTTCTTAACAAATTATAACATCAACACAAAGCAAAGTTTACAAACATGTATTTTCAAACAGTATTGTTAGAAACAAATGTATACATTCATTTGATACATTTTGATACAGTTTCCTTACATTTAGCTTTTGTTGAAATTCATAATGCAACAAACAAGAGTGAAGATGTTTGGGGAAAATGTACAGCTGTGCACCAGCTCAGGGCCAAACTTTGAATCTGAGCAGAAGCTTTGAGCTGAGGTACTTTGAAGTGGATCAGTATGGGTCCAAAAGCTTCAGGACACCTTGGCCCAATTTGGGGTGGTGGCGAGCCATTGTCCATGCCCTCCTGTGATGCCACACGGGATTCCTCTAGACTCCACACTCACTCATCCACCCCCTCCAACCCTCTTCCTCTTCCCTCCCCTCCCCCTCCCTCCCCATTCATTCCCAGAACCTGGAACTGTTGCATCCACCACCCTTGGGATTTACTTTAACTGCATATCCTTGATTAGAGCCACCATTTTACGTGAAGATGGGGGCTTTGTAATGTTCCTTAATCTATGTTCGCAAACTACAGTGGCTGTAAAGAGCCATTTGTGATCGTAGAACTAGGAAAACTATAAAGCCCCCAACTTTGTGGAAAATGGTGGCTCTGAGCGATGATGTGTCATGAAGGTAAGTCCTCCAGGTGGTGTGTGCAGTGGTTTTAGGTTCTGCAGGTGAGGAGGGGGCAATGGACTCCTGGTCTTGCACCCGGTCCTGAACTGTCCCAAGTCAAATCGGGGCCTATTCAGAGCTCCTATGCAAACCAAAAATCAGTTATCCCTCAAAAATTCACACATCTTCAAATTTTCCAGTCGAGTTCTCAAGTCCAAAAATGTATACAAAGATGCATAGTTCAGGAAAATCACATTCAAAAATGCATTATATTAGGGATTTGGGTTGAATCCAGATGTGAGCTGGATCAATTGCACTGGTGGAAGTGGACTTCCCTGCCCCCTCCTTCCCATGGTAGCTCCTCCAGTCCCCTGAAAGAGAGTCAGAAGCCACTGTTGAATGGGTTTATAGGGATGAATGAATTGCTCAATTTCAGTTTCTCTAATTTTTTCAAATTTCCATTCTGAAGTTTGCTATGTCCTGTTGGCACATCAGTTTGTGGTGGAGCTGCAGGAGCAAAGGTCATGGGCAGGCATATGTCAGGATATACAGTAAGAACAAAAAAAAGCCTATAAGGACTTGGAGGCAAACTACAAGGTATGCTAATCAAATAATAATAATAATAATAATAATAATAATAATAATTTTATTTCTTTATTACCCGCCTCTCCCTCCGGATCGAGGCAGGGAACAACATCAGGCATAAAATACACAAACTCATTAAAAGCACATAAAACCAATACATCATTAAAATACTAGTAAAACACCAATAAAACACTTAAAATTCATCTGGGTAGGCCTGCCGGAAGAGATCAGTCTTTACAGCTCTTTTAAATTCTTGAAGACTAGTGAGTTGGTGGATCTCTCCCGGCAGGTCTATCACAGGCACTTAGCCTGTTCTTTTCTCTAAGCTAAGTCCACCCTGATTCAGATTTGGACTGCTGAAATTCCCTTTTCCATACAACTGTTAAAAGAAGAGGAGCCCTGTCCTCTTTTTCATATGGTCACCCTATCTTCATTACAACAGTTAAAGCTGCAGGAGCTATACTAGAGTGACCAGATACAAAAGAGGGCAGGGCTCCTACAGCTTTAACTGTTGTGATGAAGAGGGAATTTCACCAGATGCTGCATGCATACAAATGACACCTGCTGAAATTCCTATTTATTTATTTATTTATTTATTTTCATTTATATACTGCCCCATAGCCGAAGCTCTCTGGGCAGTTAACTACTGTTAAAGAAACAGAAGCTCTGTCCTCCTTTTCATATGGTCTGCCTATTTTTGGAGTACCAGGAAGTGCACAGAGTAGACATTACAGCAGACTAGAAGTTTAATTGGAAAAAGGACACCCACACAGCTCACTGTGTTACTGACAAACACAACATTAACCCCCACCCACTACTAAATTCATAAGGAAGTCACTGCTTCAAGAACTTGCTGCAAATTTATTCATGTACTTTTTGGAAATTACAATAAAAATCCACATTCTCTGGAATCTGACTGAGGGTCTGGCATGGAATTCACAGCTGGTAACAGGTGCTCTTTGCTACCAAGGCAACTTGGGCCTCAAGTGACAAGGGAAAATCAAAGAGCGCCCTCAGACTACACACCTGTTCCCATATGTAGAATGCAACCCCATCCAGAACAGGTAAATTGCCCAACTCCCAGACCAGGAACCACCCACCCACAGAGCCGACAACTTAGTAGGGCTTAGCTTCAGTTGGTTGTGATTGCACCCAATGGCTTCATATACATGGGCTGATGTCTGTTCTAGAGGAATTTGTCAGACCTTCCAAACCAGTGTGGGAGGAAGCAGACAGGCTGCAGGGTGGAAAAGAATCTGCAAATATCACTACCACTAGGGATGTGTATCATATCGTTAAAATGTACGATAATGATACAATAAGGTTGTTATCATGCATGTGTTTAACAATGACAATATGATAGAAAAACCTACAATAATCATCGGAGACGATAATTTTCAGGCGATTTTATCGTTTTATCGGACTGCCATATAAATATACCTATAACTTCTGTATTTTAAAAGTTAGAGGCTTGAAACTTGGTCACAGTGCTTATGGGATATGCCGAAGGATGTATATGAAATTTGAGATCGATCCCTCCAACACTCGATTTTATATGAATTTTTAAAAGATCATTTCCATCCTGACAGGTCTGAATGAACGCATGTGGAGAGCTGTCATTCTAATCTGTCAGAACTGGAATTATCTTTAATAAATTCATATAAAATCGAGGGTTGGAGGGAGCGATCTCAAATTTGGCACATGAGTGTAGCAACATGTGAAGACGATACAGTTCACCTATAACATGAATGAAGACGATAGTTTTTTTGGTCCGAAATGATGATAACGATAAACAACAATATTTTTTGGCGTGCACACCCCTAACCACCACCAGCCCTGCATTTCATTGCTAGGACAAAGGAACTCTTTCCATGCAAGGGAAGGCACCTTGGATCTGACCCATTGTTTTTCTCTTGGTTTTCAAACTTCATTGGCTGATTTTTTAACATTAAGCTGTTCTTCAAGCAACAGATCAACCAGATCATTTTATTTCCTGGTCATCTGGCAACCCTATATATATATTTATAGAGCATTTCTATACCACTTTTCATTTCAAAAATCATGAAGTGCTGACAAGAGGAAATCATGACAAAATACAATAAAGCCCGGGAAATAGAGATAAACAGAGATGCAGCATCTGAACCAGTCTCAAGGGCAGCCCCACATAAAGTGCTTTAAAGTTTTCCAATATTTTGGTTCCCAATGCATAGACCACTGTAGCCAAGCTATCTTGATCCAGGAATGGCCATCGCAGCCAAAGATGGTAATAGGCACTCTTTGCCACCCAGGCAACTTGGGCCTCAAGTGACAAGGAAAAATCAGAGAGCTCCCCCAGACTAGACACCTCTTCCCCTATGTGGAGTACAACCCCATCCAGGACAGATGAGTTACCCAACTCCCAGACCTGGAATCCACCCACCCACAGAGCCTCCAACTAACTTGGATTCCACTTCAGTTGGTTGTCCTGCTTCAAGGCACCAATCCATGTCACCCCTGGCCTCCCTAACTGAGATGAATCAGAAATAGCTCAGTGTCATCCGCATAACTTTTGCAACACATTCACATCCCTAAACAGTAGAACATCACAATGACAACTTTGCCCTAAATCCCCTAATGGGCGCACTCAATGGCTTCATACACCTGTTAAAAAGGGTTGGTAACACGCTCTGCAGCATCCCACAGCACCATTGCCAAGGGGCTGAGACACCATCTTCCAGTACCACTCTCTGCCACCAACCCAGTCAGGTACAGAGCTACTGCAATACAGTGTCCCTTAATCCAACTTCACAGAGCTGGACTAAGAGAATAAATACCGTGATCATTTACAAGCCTGCTAAACACAATGCACAGCTATAATAATAATAGTAATAATAATAGTAATAGTAATAATAATAATAATAATAATATATTTATTTATTTATTTATTACCCACTTCTCCCTCTGGATCGAGGCGGGAAACATTAAATACAAAACAGCATAAAATACATAAAACTGATTAAAATGTATAAAACTAATGAATTATTAAAAACATATAAAACTAATACATTATTAAAAGGCATCTCAAACTTCAAATGAGTAGGCCTGCTGGAAGAGATCAGTCTTTATGGCTTTCTTAAATTCCTGAAGACTGTTAAGTTGGCAAATCTCTCCTTGCAGGCCATTCCATAGTTTGGAAGCAGCAGAAGAGAAGGTCCTCTGGGTAATGGTTGTCAGCCTTGTTTTTGCTGACTGGAGTAAATTCTTCCCAGAGGACCTGATTGTGCTAGGCAGATTGAATGGGAAAAGGCAATCCCGCAGGTAACCTGGACCCAAACCATGTAGGGCTTTAAAGGTAATAACCAACACTTTATACTTTGCCTGGAAACTAATTGGCAGCCAGTGAAGTGATTTCAAAATTGGTGCAATATGGTCAACTCTAGGTGTATTGGTGACCAACCTGGCTGCCATATTTTGAACTAATTGTAGATTCCGGACCAGGCACAAAGGTAGCCCTATGTACAGCGCATTACAGAAGCTGAGCCTCAAAGTTACCAGCGCGTGCACTACCATCTTTAGGTCTTCTAATTCTAGGAAGGGGCGCAGCTGGCCTATCAGCCAAAGCTGATAGTTGGCACTCCTGGCTGTCACATCTATCTGGGCTGTCATTTGGAGCGGCGGATCCAGGAGCAGCGGATCCAGGAGCACCCCAAGCTGTGAACGCAGTCTTTCAGGGGGAGTGTAACCCCATCCAGAACTGGTTGACACACCTCCAAACCCATGCTGGGGCTTTTGACAGTGAGCACCTCCGTCTTGTCTGGATTCAGCTTCAGTTTGTTTTTCCTCATCCAGCCCATTACTGCCTCCAGGCATTCATTCAGAGGAGACACACTATCCTTAGCTGACGCTGTTATCGAAGGCATAAAGAAATCTATTTGGGTGTCATCAGCATACTGATAGCATCCGGCCCCATGCCTCTGGATGATCTCTCCCAGCGGTTTCATGTAGATGTTAAAGAGCATTGGGGATAAGATGGCACCTTGTGGCATGCCATACAACAGCTCCTTCTTTGAGGAGCAACTTTCCCCAAGCATCACCATCTGGAACCTGCCCGAGATATGGACCGGAACCACTGAAACACAGTGCCCCTGATTCCCAATCCCCTCAGGCATTCCAGGAAGATACCATTGTCGATGATATCAAAAGCCGCTGAGAGATCCAGAAGTACCAGCAGGGACACACTCCCCCTGTGTATACTTAAGCGTAGATCATCCACTAAGGTGACCATAGTGGTCTCAACTCCATATCCTGCCTTGAAGCCAGTTTGAAATGGGTTTATTTATTTATTTTATTACATCTGTATACCGCCCCATAGCTGAAGCTCTCTGGGCAGTTCACATAAGATTAAAACAATTAAAAACAATATACAAAAATTTAAACAGCACAAACATACAATATTCACACACATTTAAAACCACTATAATAACTTTAAAAAGCTATAAGCCTAAAAACAAAGCAAACCCAGGCTCATCAGATATTGCTAAATGCCTGAGAGAAGAGGTCTAGAAAATCTGTATCATCCAAAACTGCTTGGAGTTGGACAGCAACTGCCCAGAAACAGAAGATTTGATACTGGTCTGTAGGTATTAAGGCACAGAGGGTCCAAGGAGGGCTTTCTTAGAAGCAGCCATACCTCTTAATAGTTTCAGATAATTACAGGCAGTTAGCCTGTGTGTGCATGGGCTGAGGTCACTTTCCATATTTGTACTTCCTCATGAAATTGGCACATCTGAGTGACATCAAGAGACTTCCCATACATTTTCTGGCTGGAAACTTCCAGTTCAAGGAATATATATGAAATTAACTCAATGCAGGTAATCCTCACTGAGTAGAACAGTGCTGGAGAATGAAATCCTGCCCCAGATTATTTCAAATTCCCATTTGGTTTTAGTTGTTCCTGCCCTGAATGCTAGCATGTGTCTTGGCTGGCAGCAATGAAGTCAATTATACTAACACACTCTTTCAAAATGTCCTATCATGGAGGCTTGCAAGAAATCAATGTCATCTGGAAATGCATATGTTCTGGTTCCCACAAGGCATGTTCTAGAGATCTCTCTACCTCGCCCTGGGAAATGGAAGCTAATCATCAGTATATTCTATACTCTCTTTCAGGCAGGGAGGTAAAAAAATCCATTTAAAGTGGATAGGACCTTGTTGAAGAAGGAAAGAGTGGTTTTTCATTACCCACTGATGGGGTGTTGCTGATGAAGACATGAAGTGTTTGAAACTATTCTGTTGATTAACCTCTAGATTTTATAGTCAATAAAAGCTAAAGCATTGCACCCTTCTGTTTCAATCACTGTGTCAAGGGTAGTTTTTGATGACTGAAATACACCATCTTCTGCATTGATTCAGATGGCAAAGGGTCTGCTCAATTCCACCCTCAAATTGTCTTTATATATGCAATTGCATGGAGAACAAGCTCTATGAACTAGGATTGTATAAGTATAGTCAGTTCTGTACTCACAGCAGCACTAGAATATAAAGCAAAATACCATCTGGTGGAATGTTTTTGTTTTGCTGATTTCTGTAGAAGGCCTACTCAGTAGGGTGACCATATGGAAGAGAGCACAGAACTCCTATATCTTTAATAGGGCTGAGCACAAACCCTCAATCCGATCTGGATTCCGATCTGTCAGGTCCGGATAGGGCCCAATCCGACTCGGATCAGATTGGACCTAATCCGATCTGACTGGATCCAGATCCAATCCGGATCCGTGCACAGCATTCCCTCCCACTTTTCCCCTCCCTCCCTCCCACTCTCCCTGCTTACCTGCTGCCTCCTTCACATCATCCCCCGTCGTCTTTTCTCCTCAATGTCAGCTGGCCGCTTTCCCACTCGCACTGGTTGATGATGTCACCCACCATGAGTGAGAAATGCGGCGCTCTAACCAATTAGAGTGCCGCATTTGCCGGTCGTGGTGAGTGACGTCATCACCCAATGTGAGCGGGAAAGCGGCCAGCCGACATCGAGGAGAGAAGACGACGTGGAGGATGATGGAGGATGACACGGAGGAGGCTGCAGGTAAGCAGGGCAATTGGGGGGAGGGAGGGAGGGAGGGAGAGATCGGGAGGGCTCTGCACGGATCCGAATCGGATCCAGATCACAGATCCTATCTGGCCCGATCCAGGCCCAATCTGATCCAGTTTGGATCCATATCAGGAGGCCCAGATCAGCCCGATCCGCTCCAGATTCGGGATACGGATACGGATCCGTGCATAGCCCTAACCTTTAACAGTTGTATAGAAAAGGGAATTTCAGCAGATGCCATTTGTATACATGCAGAACCTGGTGAAATTCCTTCTTCAGCACAACAGTTAAAACTGCAGGAGCCCTGCCCTCTGACCAAATACAAAAGAGGGCAGGGCTCCTGCAGTTTTAACTGTCGTGATGAAGAGGGAATTTCACCAGGTGCTGCATGCATACAAATGACACCTGCTGAAATTCCCTTTTCTATACAACTGTTAAAGATACAGGAGCCCTGTCCTCCTTTCCATATGGTCACCCTACTACTCAGCATTTGAAGATAGCATTTTGTATGGCAGGAATTAAAAGGACATTTACAGCTGAAGCAAAGAATCATACTGTTTGACCAGAAGGTGGCTCCCTTGTACTGAAAGTAGCCTCAGCATTAAAAATAAGTCCTACAAGCTGCACGTGGAGTTCCTCCCAATGTGGTCAATGAAACCATTCATATTGCAAAATAGCCACTGGCCAGCAAGGTAATGCTAGAAAGCATGTGGATTAGTGTGTGTTAATTACATGTCAATTTGGTGGGGGCAAACACGTGCTTTAGTTTTTGGTCAAAGTTTCCCCAAGAAGCCTTGTCATTGTAAGAAAAAGGAGGATGTGTTAGCTAGTAGGACACACAAATTGCTGTATTACTATTTCAGCAATGTGTCAAAAACTGTTGTGGTCACAGGAATCACTGCATATAGAATATCTGCGTATACCAGGGATGTTGGAAAAATCTGCAGAAGAATCAAATTAATTTGAAATGTTTATTAATCTGATCTGGGGATTCCACAGATTTGCAGACTGTTTTTCTAACTTTCCTGAATTCTGCTCAAATTTAGTAATGGTAAAATATGCAAAACAAAATTTTAAAAAACTAGCCCAAAATGTGCACTTTCCCCATAGTCTAAAGTATGAAAATATGCAGATGGGGGGTGCATTTTTGCAACTACAAATTTGCACAAAAGCAAATTTCTGTAAATTGGAAAATTAAAAGAAATCCAATTTTCATTCCACTGTCTGCTCATTGACCAAATCAGATGATGTTTTACCAGAATTCCATTCCCCTTGCACTGCTTCACAAGCAAATGCATGAGCAGGCCCACTGACGAAGCTAAGTCTTGCATTACCACAGTTTGTCCAATGAAGCTGAAGCCCGAAGTCTACAAAAGAGAAATGGGGGGGTCGTGATGGCACAAAGGGACATTTCAAGTGGAGAACATGGGGTAGGGAGTTCCATAGCTAAGCTCAAAGAGGGCTCAGTCATGTCACCTCTACTCACTTGCCAATAAGAAGACTCCCACCGCTGCCACCTGTCACCCACCACTGCCACATGCAAACCCCTTGCAATTGCACAAATGCAAATTAACACAAATTCCTCCCCTCAAAAGTTTTTAAAAAAACACCTGTTCTGTCAATCTGTGGATGGATCCACATGACTTGGAAAAAGCTGGTTCACTGTGGAACCTACAGGTCAGATTCATAGAAACCTGAACTCATTTGAATCCATTTCTCTGACATCCCTACCACCACCATACCCACACTGTCACCACGGCACCCCAGATAAAGGTCTCCAACCACCCAGTAGGATTTGCCACTGCAGGGGCATCCTACAGGATTCTCCTTCGCACCCATGCCTGACTGCGAAGAAGACCTCAGGTAGTTGAAGCGGAAAGGACGACTGGAGCGCTGATGGCGGGAAACTCGACTTATATCTGACAAGACACGACATAGAGAACATCTTCGTTCCTATGGAGTGGCAATACATGCAGCGAAGAAAGCTTTCTTCTCTGCACGCATTGCATCTGCGAATTCACGTCCAGCAGAACTGTTCAGGGTGGTGAGGGGTCTAACCTGGGCACCTTCCCCCCTGAATCCGAACTTAGAGCCTTCAGCAGTTCGCTGCGATGCCTTTAACGATCATTTCACAGATAAAATCTCTCGGATAAGAGCCGACTTAGATGCTGTCGTTATAGCAGAGGCTGACGATGGAGTGTCCACTGACTCCGCGAGTAGAATTACACTGGATCAGTTTCAGTTGGTGAGTACCGAGGATGTGGACAAGCTGCTTGGACGAGTGAGGAGGACGACTTGCCCTCTCGATCCCTGTCCTTGGCTGGTCGTCCAGGGAGGAGATGCAGTTAGATCACAATTACAATATATTATTAATGCATCTCTCAGGGAGGGGAGTTTTCCATCATGTTTAAAAGAAGCGGTGGTATGGCCGCTTCTAAAGAAGCCCTCCCTGGACTCCCTGGACCCCCTGGACTAATAACTACAGACTGGTATCAAACCTTCCATTCTTGGGCAAGGTGATTGAGAGGGCAGTTGCCTTTCAACTCCAAGCAGTTTTGGATGACACTGATTTTCTAGACCCATTTCTAACTGGCTTCAGAGCGGGATACGGAATTGAGACTGCTATGGTCGCCTTAGTGGATGATCTACGCCTGAGTGTTGATAGGGGGAGTGTGTCCCTGTTGGTACTTCTGGACCTCTCAGCAGCATTCGATACCATTGACCATGGTATCCTTCTGGAAAGCCTGAGGGGATTGGGAATCGGGGGCACTGTGCTTCAGTGGTTCTGGTCCTACCTCTCAGGCAGGTTCCAGATGGTGATGCTTGGGGATAGCTGCTCCGCAAAGAAGGAGCTGCTGCGTGGCGTACCACAAGGTGCCATCCTATCCCCAATGCTGTTTAATATATACATGAAACCGCTGGGAGAGATCATCCAGAGGCATGGGGCGGGATGCTATCAGTATGCTGATGACACCCAAATAGATTTCTTTATGCCTTCGATAATAGCGTCAGCTAAGGATAATGTGTCTCCTCTGAATGAATGCTTGGAGGCAGTAATGGGCTGGATGAGGAAAAACAAACTGAAGCTGAATCCAGACAAGATGGAGGTGCTCACTGTCAAAGGCTGCAACCTGGGTTTGGAGGTGTGTCAACCAGTTATGGATGGGGTTACACTCCCCCTGAAAGACTGTGTTTGCAGCTTGGGGGTGCTTCTGGATCCGTCGCTCCAAATGACAGCCCAGATAGATGTGACGGCCAGGAGTGCCTACTATCAGCTTTGGCTGATACGCCAGCTGCGCCCCTTCCTAGAGTTGGAAGACCTTAAGACGGTAGTGCACGCACTGGTAATTCGAGGCTCGACTTCTGCAATGCACTGTACATAGGGCTACCTCTGTGCCTAGTCCGGAAACTTCAACTAGTTCAAAATATGGCAGCCAGGTTGGTCACCGGTACACCTAGGGGTGACCATATTATGCCAGCTTTAAAATCGCTCCACTGGCTGCCAATTAGTTTCCGGGCGAAGTATAAAGTGTTGGTTATTACCTTTAAAGCCCTACATGGTTTGGGTCCAGGTTACCTGCGGGATCGCCTTCTCCCATACAATCCACCCCGCACGCTCAGGTCCTCTGGGAAGAACTTACTACAGTCGTCCAAGACTAGGCTGACAACCGTTACCCAGAGGACCTTCTCTTCTGCTGCTCCCAAACTGTGGAATGACTTGCCGGAGGAGACTCGTCCACTTAACAGTCTTTTAGAATTTAAGAAAGCTATAAAGACTGTTCTCTTCCAGCAGCCATAACCAGTGGAATTTTAGAATGTTTTTAGATGTTTTAGGATGTTTTAATGCAGTTTTAATAATGTGTGTCATGTTTTAATCAGTTTTATGTATTTTATCATATTGTTGTTCCCCGCCTCGATCCAAACGAAGAGGCGGGTAAGAAATAATAATAATAATAATAATAATAATAATAATTATTATTATTATTATTATTATTAAGGGCTTCTTCCTTAGTGTGAGGCATTGTTGCAAGGAGGCCCTGGAAAGAACCGCTGCACCTTTGCCACAATGGTGACAAAAGCTGTTTACGGTTATCCAGGAGTGCTACAGTTTTAAGTGTTTGCTGCTGCCATTGTGGCGAAGCAGCTGCATTGCAGGCACTCTCTGTAGCCACCTCACACAGAATGCCTCAGTCTGAGAGAGGTCCTCTTCTTCAGAGCATGGCATCGAGGGCCCCAGACATCCTTCAAGTCCCCTCCCTGCCACCACAAACATGGCAGCAAAAACAATTTTAAAAAGCAAGTCAGTAAGTTTGTGGGTGGGAGGAACAATCAACTTTCTGCATGGTGGTTGTTCCAGATTTAATCCACCCTGACCTGACCACCAACCAGCCAAAGTCCTACTGTTGCATCAAGGAGAGGGGGGAAAGGTGGGGTCACCTCAGGTGAAGCAATGTCTTGTGCCACCCCAGAACAGTTCCATTACAAACCCCCACTCCTCCTGCTACTATATCCCTTCACCACCTGATCTACACAATTCCCATGGATCCCCCATCTGGGAACCTCTCAACGTCTCCAGGATTCTTCCCACAGGAACGTACCTTTGATTGTAGTGTAAATCTCCGTGTTTTAAAATCTCTCTCTCCCAGAAAAGAAATACACTTTCCTTGTAGCTTGGAGCATAGCTGACCTCTCTGTAGCTATGAAAGGCAGACAAAAGGGAACTCTGCTAAGATTTCCCATTTATTTTTCTGCCTGCAGCTTCCTTGTCAGGTGCATTCAGCCTGCAAGACAAAACAAGACTCTGTGCATCTGCCAGCACTTGTAAGCTCAACATGGCCTCTACAACCAAGGTGGCCCCTTACCACTTTGTACATTTTCTGAAGCAATGAGGCTGATGGAATAAGGACCAACTGGATAAAGAAGTTGGCTTGCATGCTGTGGCACTGATTTACAAAAAACAAACTCAAAAAGACCCCACAAGCATGCTATTGAAAAAAAAAGTATGTCTGTCCTTAGATTGATGTTGGCAAAAAAGAAATGGAGTCCTTTTTTCCCTTGCTTTCTTTTTAAAGTTGTGAAAATTTGGGAAAGCCAATTTTCTATAAGTACTGGCAAACTGAACAGAAAATACTGATTTGTTTATTTTCAAAAAAGGCTCTGTAGCAAACAATATGGGTGGGCTTTTGAGAGTGCCAAAACTTGATTGGATAAAAGTTATTCATCTTCAGACTAAGTTCTCTAAAGTGCAGCTGGATGTTTTTCAATCAATGAAGCTAATGCATCCCAAAGCCATAAAAGAGAGCAAAAACTGTCAGCGTTCCCATGTTTATAAGAAGCACTTATAAAAGAGAAACACAACCCTTCAAATATACAAACAAGGTGACCTGATATACACCTTGTGTCAAATCATTATGAATGTGAAATGAAAAGCAGGCTATAAACTATGAAAGAGGCATATTGTGCCCCAACAGTTATCAGAGCACTTCAATACCACTATAAAGCAGTAGTGTAGATCTAGCCAAATTGTTTTGAGTAGGGATGTGCATGGGCCCCCCGTATCAGATTGGAACCAGGATCGGAACCAGGATTGGCGTATCGGATCGGAGGCTTTCCGGATCAGATCGGACCCGATTCCGATCTGAAAATCAGAAGTCCGATTTTCGGATCAGACGCCATTTTAGATGTTTTTGCCATAGGCTTGCATTAGAGGAAAGAAAGCTTTCCCCAATGCAAGCCTATGCGGAAAACATGGGGGCGTGTGAGTGGGGGCCTAACTCCCCCCTCCCTGTCCCTCCCCCTCCCACTCGCGCTCCTTATCTGCCGGGGCTGTCCGCTTCTGTCCTCTGCCGTCCACTGTTCCAATCTACTGAGAAACAGGCTTCGTGGCCTGCCTCTCAGTAGCGTGCCAGGCAGGCCGCGGAGCCTGTTTCTCAGTAGATTGGAACAGCGGACGGCAGCGGACAGAAGTGGGCACCCTGGCAAGTAAGTGGAGCCCTCCCCCTCCCCCCCACTCGCACTCCTTACCTGCCAGGACTCCCACTTCCGTCCGCTGCCGTCCGCTGTTCCAATCTACTGGGAAACAGGCTTCGCAGCCTAGTTCTCAGTAGAGCGCCAGGTTCTCAGTAGAGCGCCCTACCCCTACCCCCCACTCGTGCTCCTTACCTGCCAGGGCTGTCCACTACCGTCTGCTGGTCCCTTCTACTGAGAAACAGGCTTCGCAGCCTGCCTCTCAGTAGCGCGCTAGGTGACGTCATTATTATTATTATTATTATTATTATTATTATTTACATTAATATACCGCCCCATAGCCAAAGCTCTCTGGGTGGTTTACAAAAATTAAAAGATTGAACATTAAAAAGTCAATATACAAAATTTAAAACCATAAAAACATAAAACAACTGATATTTAAAACATTTTAAACTTTTAAGCCTGGCCACAAAGTCAGTTGAAACCTCAATTTAAGCTGTTAAAATGCCTGGGAGAAAAGAAAAGTTTTGACCTGGCACTGAAAAGATAACTGTTGTGACTCTAGCTAACTCTCTAAACTTCTGCTCACGACTTTAGGCACACTGACACACAACAATAACAGTGGGATTTCTTTTATTGTAATCACACGGAATTCAAAGCATACGGTTTCATTTCTGCAAGCACACACTTGAAGCTGAAGACGGACTAGACAGCTTTCAGGTAGAAACAGCTTAATGCGAACAGCACACACTCAGGGAATGACATTTAGAGTTACTCCCAGTCCCCAGAGATCAGGAGCGGCCACGCTGCGCTGAGTCCTCTGGAAACAAAGAGAGACTCTAGGATCAGGCCTCCTGACAGTAAAACATCGGTCATCTGGCAACTAAATCTTTACTCAGCCTGTCAGGGAATGCTGAGCTGACCACGGAAGCTAAATGCTAGGGAATGAACCTTTGTGACTTAGGGACATTTCCCAAATCTCGTAGCGTTAGCACTGAGGAAAGGTCCTCTCGCAGGTCTCACACACACACGAGTTTCAGAATAGCAACGATCAGCCTCTATCTTCTCTGTGCTCGTAACTTTGGCTCCATGCAGAGAAACAGCAGGCTATAGAACACGAATCCAGAACAGTAATCTCAAGTCCAAATCTATGAAAAGCCACAGCACACTTTTCATGGCATAGTTCTTAGAAGTTCCAAGTCCAAATAGCAACAGAACATGTACAGAGTGCATTACACAATTCCAAATCAGATAGAAACTCACAGCAGCAGCAGAGCAGCAGACAAGCAGCAAGAGGTTAGACAAGATAATTCCTAGCAAAGGAATTTCTCTTAGAACGTGGGTAATAAAGCATAGAGGCTAAGCAATTCTAAGGTACTTTGACAGACAGAGCTTCAGGCTTGTAATCTAAACTCACATGCCAACAGGGCGGCACGGTTCAACCTCTTCTTGATGACGACACAATGTGAGGACGAGAGCCCCCACCTTTCTTAAAACAACCTTCATTCTCACAGAAACTCAAGGCCTACGCCAACAGTTTTACTGATAAGCACAAAACAGAGACATTTTCTCATGACAAATTGCTAAGTCTTCAGTCTACAATTCACAGGGCCAGCCCTGTGAATTGTCTATGAAGCACCTGACACCCAACAATAACAGTGTTGGCGCCAGGCGGGCCTCATTGGGGAGATCATTCCATAATTGGGGAGACACCACAGAGAAGGCCCTCTCCCTTGTTGCCACCCTCCGTGTTTCCCTCGGAGTTGGCACCCGGAGGAGGACCTTTGATGTTGAGCATAGTGTACGGGTAGGTTCATGTCGGAAAAGGCGTTCCATCAGGTATTGTGGTCTTGAGCCATGTAAGGCTTTATAGGTTAAAACCAGCACCTTAAATCAGGCTCGGAAACATACAGGCAGCCAATGTAAGTGGTCCAGAATCGGTCTTATATGTTCAAACCTTCTGGTCCCTGTTACCAATCTGGACGCTGCATTTTGCACAAGCTGCAGCTTCCAAACCATCTTCAAAGGCAACTCCACGTAGAGCACACTGCAGTAATCTAACTTGGAAGTTACCAAAGCATAGACAACTGAAGCCAGGTTACCCCTGTCCAGATAGGGACATAGCTGGGCCACCAGCCGAAGTTGGTAGAAGGCACTCCATGCCACCGAGGCTGCCTGAGCCTCAAGTGACAGAGATGGTTCTAGGAGAACCCCCAAGCTACGAACCTGCTTCTTCAGGGGGAGTGCAACCCCATCCAGAACAGGTTGAACACCCTCCATCTGGTCAAAGGATCCCCCACTAACAGCATCTCAGTCTTATCTGGATTGAGTTTCAGTTTATTAGCTCTCATCCAGTCCATTGTCGCAGCCAAGCACCGGTTAAACACAGCCACAGCCTCACCTGATGAAGATGAAAAGGAGAAGTAGAGTTGCGTGTCATCAGCGTACTGATGATAACATACTCCAAAACTCCAGATGACCGCACCCAACTGTTTCATGTAGATGTTGAACAGCATGGGGGACAAGACTGACCCCTGTAGAGCCCCATACTGGAGAATCCATGGGGCCGAGCAATGTTCCCCAAGCACCATGTTCTGGAGCCTACCTCGCAAGTAGGAGCGGAACCACTGCAATGCAGTACCTCCCACTTCCAACTCAGCCAGTCATGCCAGAAGGATACCATGGTCGATGGTATCGAAAGCTGCTGAGAGATCAAGGAGAATCAACAGTCACACTCCCCCTGTCTTTCTCCCGACATAGGTCATCATACAGGGCGACCAAGGCTGTTTCCGTGCCAAACCAAGGCATGAAACCCAATTGAAATGGATCCAGATAATCAGGGTGCCTCTACAAGAGCAATTTAAAGCTCTTTCAAGGTGCATTACCAAATTTACCTCTACAAGAGTGGAGCGCAAATCGGGGTCCAGGCGCATTTTATCTCCGATTATTCGCATTTTCGCATTCGAGTTAAATAGCAACTTTTAATTTACCGTGGGAGTAAGAGCACCTTATGTCCATGTAAGCAACTTTCTGAGGAGGTGCATTAAAGATCAGAGTGGGTGGACTGTGGTCCTGATGTCATGCATAGAACTGCCCCTTCGCTGGGAAAACCTCCCACTTTTTCGTTTAGTTTTATTTCCTGTCTCCTGCTTACAACTTCCTCCTTGTTCTCCGTCTCTCTGGATGGAAGCTCCAGGAAGAGGTGACCCAATGTGAACTGAAAATAAAGTTTATTTTAACTCCCCTGATAAAATATTTTGTTCATGGAGACACGGGGCCAGATGGAAGTGGTTTTACGAGAAGTAAAGGGGGTAGGACGGATGTGCGGATGTGCACATAATTAACGATCAGCTGAGACATATTGCCCCTCATTTCTTGCTGGGTTCCTGACATGAGCTGTGAGTGTGTGTGTGCGCGTGTGTGTATGTTTTACAATGGTTGAGCTCGCTGGGAAGAGGAGGGGGAGGGAACGAAGCAGCATCCCCCTGTCTGTTTTGGCGTGTGTGTGTGCGAGGCACATTCCCATTTACTCCTGAGCAGTTCACTTCAAATGGCAATCGGGCAAAGAGGGGGGAGAGAGGTAGCCGAACAGGTTACCCAGGTCATTTCCGGCAGGTAACCTAGATAACCAAAGGCAGGAGATTCTGGTGGGTGGGGAGAATAAAGGGTGGGAAACCTGTTTGGTCAGTTTCCCAGGACAAAGCACATTACTTTCAGCAACATTTGCATGCGATTCTCCGCATGTAAACAACTTTAAAGCATGTTTCATTCAGCCAGTAATGCGCTTCAATGCCTCTCATATATAGGTGTTAGGCATGAAAGCGATAGTCAGGAGATGCACATAATCAGGGAACCGGGCGTCAAAGTGAAATCTTGTAGATGGGGCCTCAGTCTCATCCAAGAGTGTCCAGAGCTGGCCAGCAATCACCCGCGCAAGGACCTTGTCCAGGAATGGAACATTTGCCACCAGTCTATAGTTATTAAGATTTACTAAATAGTAGCCACATGTGCTGAGTTGCAGCTCATGCTTCTCAAATTGAAACAATATAGCATTGCACACTGACAATGAAAGTTTTTCCATCAGCCAATTTAAAACTATAGAGATAAGAGGAGCATCTGTAAGAGGCCTAAAAATACCTCTACAAACTTGTACTCTAGCATTAAGGCTAATTGTGCGATGCTGACATCTGGAGCTGGCACATTCTTGTAAATGGCTGCGGGTTTATCATTTGTTGGCAAGGAGCCCTGTCAAGTCTGTTATACAGATGGTTCATACACAAATGTCAAACAACACAATATGGAGGAAGAGCACGATGGGACAGGAAATGACAAATGGCATGAAAGACTAAATCGTTTCCCAAAGTGTTTTGAAAAAAAAAACATATTGCAGAAAGCGTACCAAAATGGGGTGGAGAGGGGGACACGTCCAGTAGGCACAAAGCATGGTGCTGGCATTGGGAAATTTGAATCGTAGAGCTCCATCACACCAAGTTTTTTTCCCCAGGTTGTCCCCACACCATCTGCCCCCATTTTGACAGTGCATCAAGCACTGATCACTTTCACATGTGTGCACTGTTGTGTGGTTTCAGCACTATTTCAGCCTGTGCATCCTTTCACTTGTGCAAGCTCGCATCGCTAACATACCACCCTGTCTCCTCCCTTCCCCTTGCAGTTCATTGGTTGTGGCTGGGAGGGACTTTGAGATGGATGTGAGACGTGGGTTCCTTCCCCTGCCCTAGTTCTTATTTTCCATTATTATTATTATTATTATTATTATTATTATTATTATTTCTGCACAAATGCCATTGAATGCAATTCTGGTAGGCTGAAATGGTGCACTTAAAGGATTAGGAAAAGTCAACCCCTTGCACGGCCGTTTCAACGAACTTAGGAGAAAGGGGGTAGGGAGAAAGAGAACACACAATGCTTTCCCTAGGATCCTTATAAACCAAGTTGGAGGACCGTATGATGGACCTCCTCAGTAAACTCCCGTACCAATGATCCAGCAGGTGTTCCCAAGGAGAATGATGGACCTGCTGTTCCCTTACTCAAGAGTAAATCCATTGATTTCACATTTACATCCAAGTCATACTAAAATCCTATGCATGCTTACCTTTGAGTAAACTCCATTGAACAGAGAGAGACTTACTTCTGAGTAAACAGAAGACCTCAGAAGTAATCACAGGGTTGCAGAGCACTTCTTTACAGTTTGCTGTTTTATAGACTTAAAAAAAAAAGGCTTCGGAGTGACCACACTATTTTCAGCCGTGTATTGTTGTACAGACTTTTGATCAGTCTTTTATCTATAGATGTAGATGCCAGTTTTTCCCAAAGTCTGGAGTGGGAGATTGAATCAAATGCTGTTTTTAAATCAATAAAAGAAGCGTATACTGTAAAACTCCTTTGGTTTTTTTTTTGCATATTTATCAATTAGATGGTTCAAAACCAAGCAATTTTCTATAGTTGATCTACCTTGTCGAAATCCGGCTTGTGCATCTGACAGGATATTCTCCTCATCCATCCAGTTATTTAACTTATTGTATAGATGTTTTGCATACAATTTACTAATTACACACAGCAAACTAATTAGTTGGTAATTTGTTAGTTCAGTTTTAGGACCTTTCTTATATAAGGGGACAATTATAGCAGTATCCCATGCCTTGGGTATTATCCCTGTTCAATCAATATGAGTGAATACAGCAGCCAGCAGTGGGGCCCACCACTTGATATTAGATTTTAATAATTCTGGTGGTATGAAATCTATTCCGGGTGCTTTATTTATATTTAATTGGGAAATGAGATCCTTGGCCTCATTTGTTGATACAGGGGGCCATTGTGGTAGATTGTTTGGGGATTCCCTAGACTGATGGGCCTTCCCATTGCACATGTCACTACCGGAGAACAGTGCCTGGTAATAAAACATCATTCATCTGGTCTAATTACACATATTGGATAGGTGCAAGCCCTGTCAAGTAGTCCTGTCACGGTGCGCCAAAAAAGACAACTATCTTTAGCGTGAGAGGCTTTCACCAGTGATTGTCAGGCAGTTGTTCAATCCTGCCATTTTTTCTTTTTGATCAATGCTTTGTATTTCTGCAAACTTATTATATACTCCCTCAACCAAGAAACAGAATTGGTATTTCTTTATATTTTCAGTAAGTTCTAATCATATGGCTTTTGGCCATTCTGCATTCTACATTACACACTATTAAAAGTCAGTTCTATACATGTTTACTCAGTCTCAGAGCTCCATCACACAAGTGATTTAGTGCACTCTCGACATGCCTGGTGTGCAGATTTGCAGCACAGTATTCACATGACGCCGTGCCTGTCCTGCTGACACCCCGCCTCTTCCCCAGCCTTTCCTAGAATGCTAAAAGTCTGGATTATTTTCCATAAGCACATTTAATGTGCCCTAAGCCTCTGTGTAGTTTTAAAGGAACTGGGGCCTTGAATGGATTGCATCAAGTAGGCTGACCAAATAAAACCCAGGTCAGGGCTCCTGTAACTTTAACAGTTGTAGAGAAAAGGGAATTTCAGCCAGTGTCATTTGAATGCAATTAGTTCCTGGTGAAATTCCCTCTTCATCACAACTGTTAAAGTTGCAGGGGCCCTGCCTTCTTTTGTATATGGTCACTCTAGCATAGTGCCTGCAACTTTAACTGTTGTGATGAAGAGGGAATTTCACCAGGAACTAATTGCATACAAATGACACTGGCTGAAATTCCCTTTTCTCTACAACTGTTAAAGTTACAGGAGCCCTGACCTGGATTTTATCTGGTCAGCCTACATCAGGTCCTGGCAGGGAAAAAGCAATCTCTCCCAGCAGCTGGCTCCAAGCCTCAATATAAAACCCAAACCTTGCATCCCAGGCTTGAAAGTGTTTTTTTTTAAATCATACAGCACCTGAATCTCTGCAGAGACAGGATTGTACTCTCTCGATGCTGCCAAAGAGCCAGACTAAAGGGTCGCTCCATTTTTGCCAGGCAGAAAGGTGGTCTGGTTGAAGTACTCATCTGGGAGGACCTGACTGGAGGGAGAAAGAGAAGGAGTGGAGTGGAATGGAATGGAGTGGAGAGTTAACAAGCGAAGGAGTGAAAGAGCAGCCATTCAGGTGAAAGGGATAATAAGCTTGACAGCTGTCAAACCACACACCCCTCCCCCGCCTTCTCCAGACAATGTTAGCTATCAAACCCACTGTATTGGAACTTTTAAAGTTAAAAATTCATAGCCACAAAATGCCTGGAGCTATCTTTCTAAAATTTGTCACAGATATGTACCTCAAACCTAAGCTGACCATATGAAAAGGAGGACAGAGCTCATGTAACTTTAACAGTTGTAGAGAAAGGGGAATTTCAGCCAGTGTCATTCATATGCAATTAGTTCCTGGTGAAATTCCCTCTTCATCACAACAGTTAAAGTTGCAGGGGCCCTGCCTTCTTTTGTATATGGTTACTCTAGTATAGTGCCTGCACCTTTAACTGTTGTGATGAAGAGGGAATTTCACCAGGAACTAATTGCATACAAATGACACTGGCTGAAATTTCCTTTTCTCTACAACTGTTAAAGTTACATGAGCCCTGTCCTCCTTTTCATATGGTCAGCCTACTCAAACCCATCTCCCATGTGGGCAAGTTTCATGCTTCTATCTATAAAAATAAAAAAGTTAAATGGGTTTCTCTCCTCATTTCTCCCAAAATACCTTGCCACTACACGCTTGAAGCTATGCTTCTGAAATTTCTCACACATGTCACCCAAAGTGGTATCTCTAATGTGGACAAGTTTCATGGTTGGATCTTTAAAAATAAAAAAGTTGAAGGCATAACTATCTTTCCCCCACTGCTACCCATTTTTCAAAAATTTATTGCCAGCACAGGCAAGCACCTATGTTTCTGAAATTTCACACATGAGTCCCAACATACCATCTGCAATGTGGCAAAGTTTTGTGTGTGAATCTTTAAAATAAAAAAATTATAGGCATTCCTGGTTTGTTAGTAAAAAAAAAAAGTCATAGCTGCAAAATGCATGCACCAATCTTTCTGAAATTTCTCACACAGAAGTAACTCTAAACCATCTGCAATGTGGCCAAGTTTCATCCTTCTATCTTTAAAAATAAAAAAGGTATAGGCATTTTTGTAACACAATACTAGGCTATGGGGAAAATCATTCAAAATGGCGTCTGATTCAAAAATCGGACGTCTGATTTTCATATCGGTATCAGATCCGATAAGATACAACAGACCTCCAATTTTTCCAATCCAATATTTTTGTAAATATGAAGTTCCGGTTCCGATTCCGATTCGATTTTTTGCGTTCATGCACATTCCTACTGATAAGGTGGCCCAATGAACCAGACTGAAGAGTTTACATATAAATAGGTGAGATTACAAATTAAATTAGAGAGCTTTTCTTCTGGCAGAGTATCTTCGTCTTATGGTTAAAGAAAGCTATATATAACCAATAGGCAGTATCCAATGCGACACAAATACTATATTTCTAGCCCATCATCAACAGCGTTAGCTGGCGCAGCAGAAGTAGGCCTGCCAAATGCCAGAAAAATAGTTGGAAGGGCTTTGTACTACATGCCTTTATGTTTTAATTAAAAAGGGGGGAATCTGTGAATAACTTCTTAAATTTCTTGGCAGAATTGGATGAAATTTGCAGAGGTAGTTCCCACTTCTTAGGGACTGAGCTTGCCATGTTGCAGATGACTGTGCACAGATGCTTTTGGGCAAGAGCAGCCTAGACAATGTGAGGGTAGCCCAAAGAGGATGATCTTAGCCCCCTATTTTCCTTGTAGAAAATGACAAACAACCTAGATGTGTTATGAAAATGACATAAGTAAGAAACCTGCAAAGTTTTAGAAGGTAAGTGCAGCAGTTTGAGTGGAAGAGGTGTCCTCCAATTATCATTTCCCCTTCCCCTCTGCTTTTTTAGACAAATTGTATGAAATTAGCACATACCATAGAGGTTCCACACCAAAGAAACCTGCAACATTTCAGATAGATGCAAGGACAAGGGTACAAGTGGCCAACATGCAGCCTTTAGCTGACGAAGCCTGAACATTTAGCTATATTTGATCTTTTTATTGATCCATATGCTCTAGATACCTTTTTTCCCCATTAAAACCCCCCACATTTTTTAAAAATGTTTTTTTTCATGTTGCCTGGTACTGTGGTCCATGGGGGGTGGTCAGTCCTCCCAAAGCTGCCCCATCTGTGGACTAAGATGTTATGATGATTGAAAACCAGTTTGCAGCTTCTTTTCATAGTAAAGCACTAGAAGACTGGTCCTCTCACAAAGTATAGTGATTGGAGAGCCTCTGGTAAAATGTACTCTAGGTTTATTAGAAGATGGATCATCAGCCACTCAAATGCTTTCCCCCTCTCACTGCTCACAGACAGCATTCAGAAAAATGAAACCAAAAGATGCTATTTGCAGGAGACAAAAAATCTGCACTTCTCCAAAACAGAAATAATTTTTAGGGGTTTTTTTAATCACTATAAAATACAACAATGGAGGGAAAATGCTGATTGAAGAGGATTCTCAAAGGAACTACAGAATACACAGGGGAAAGTGTGGAAAGAAACCAATTTGTAGAATAACAAATCCAGTTCAGGGAAATAATAGCACATCAAAGCCAGTTACCAAGCATATTACATAGCCAGAGCAACAGAGAAGCATACACACACACTATGCTATTAAACCCTTCGGGAATGGAATGTTCTGGAGTGCTCTTCAGACATTCTAATAAATGTGTGTAGGTCAGGAAAAAATGTGCTTAAGTTTAGAAGAACATGAAATGGAATCTATGAACAGGTGACTCTCTATCCAAACATTTGAATTAATGTACAGGGCATCAAGGCAGGTCTTACTGCTGTGATATGGCACCTCCCACATTCCTATTCACTGATTGTGCAAAAAAAAAAAAACCCACTGTAAGGGACTTGGAACCCTTTCTTAATAAGATTTAAGCTGGTGTAGATCTAGACAAATTTCAAGTGGCATTCTTAGTAGACTTTTTCAGAGCATGCAAGTGGATAATAATAATAATAATAATAATAATAACGATATATTTCTTACCCGCCTCTCCATCTGGATCATTTCCATGCTCTGATAAAGTCAATTAAGAATGCCATCATCATATCATCGCTTGGGGGAGTGGACAATTCACTGGACTATCTCAGTATTTGCCAGTATTTATTTTGTTCTTCAGTTCAGCAGTATTTTTCCCCTGGTTGAAATCAGTGGAGGCTAGTGACTCAGTTTTGGTGGGGCTCTGAATCCATTCTGGGTTTCAGTCAGCAGCAGCCAGAACTCTGAACTATCCAAGGTGCTGAGCCCTATCCCCAAAATGAATCCAGCAAAAAGATAGTTCCTTTAGAGTTCTGGCTGGTTCTGACTGAAACCCCACTAAAATCAAAGCCGAGAGCCTCCAATGGTTGAAATATAGGGCGTCATCAGATGAATGTTATCACACACTCATTACTGCCCACTCACAGTTTGACAACATCACCTGCCTCCCATGTATCTCCTGCCCCTTCTGGTCTTTTTTCCATGACAAAATAGACCTCGGTAAATCCAACATATTTTTTTTAAAGCAAAACTTGACTTCATTTCCTGCTGTGTGCAGGAAAAGCAGTGTAATAAAACTGCCCACTGAATGGACCACGTGGTCATTGCTGCTTCCTCTTTCCCAGTGTAAAGAAATCGTTGCTATTGTGATACAGCAGCAGGAGGCCATAGCAGTGGTAGGGATACACCATTTTCTTCCATCTGATGATGCTCATTGACATGGAGTCTTGCAAGCAATAGATCTTTAATTTTTTTTATGAGTTGTTTTTCTTTATTTCTGTTCCTCTTGTTTTTCCCTGAACATTTATTTTCTCCATGGGAATTCTTTTCTAGAGGTTTCCAGTATGCAGCTTCTGAACTGAAGTGGGAATATTAAGATAAACATTCTTTCACTTTCTCCCACAGTGAGGTCATATGGGTACAAATATGCCAGTTTAAGGGTCATCTACGGAATGTGGTACTATGGGAACTTAGGATCAAAGCTGAGCTAGGCAGGCACAATTTGTAAAAGTGTTGGCCTGTAGCTTACAAGAGATTAGCATTTAGCACTACACTCTGCTGAAGATTAGAGGGACAAACAAGCTTTGCAAAGGCATTATAAATAAGAAGTTGGCTGGGTGTTGCTGGTTCTTTAGGGTGCAATCCTATGGTTGTTTAGACAGAAAGAAGTCCTACAACTCCCAGCATTCCCCAGCTAGGGTGGTGGAGAATGCTGGGAGTTGTAGGATTTTCTCTCTCTCTAAACTTGCATAGGATTGTTCCCTTATTAATTTGTGTGTTTGTTCCTGGTCTTGATTCCAGAGCTTTGAGATGTTAACCCCAACAAAAAGCCATGCCCAGTCTTTAACATGTGATCCCCTTTTTGCAATGTCTGCACATGGAGTTGAAAATGAGAACCCACCAAAATGCTGATGCAAGTCCCTTTTATGTGGAATGAATAAAGGTTCACCAGGCAAGGCAAGAGGGAGAAGCTACTTCTACTGATGGCCCAAACAAAACACCCACCCTTTTACTGCAGTGTTCACAGCCTTTTACCCAAGCTCACACCAGAAAATTTCCCCAGTGAGCAAAGGGCAGTTGTGGTCTCTCAAACTATGAAAAAGCAACTTCATTTGATAAGGTAATATCCTGAACCAAAAACTCAAAAGTGCAACTATAGGCTGACCAGATAAAATCCAAGTCAGGGCTCATGTAACTTTAACAGTCGTAGAGAAAAGGGCCAGTGTCATTTGTATGCAATTAGTTCCTGGTGAAATTCCCTCTTCATCACAACAGTTAAAAGTGCAGGCACTATACTAGAATGACTATATACAAAAGAAGGCAGGGCCCCTGCAACTTTAACTGTTGGAAGAGGGAATTTCACCAGGACCTAATTGCATACAAATGACACTGGCTGAAATTCCCTTTTCTCTACAACTGTTAAAACTACATGAGCCCTGACCTGGATTTTATCTGGTCACCCTATGCAACTACTACACATGTACTCCAGAAGAAAAACCTAATGGAAATTGCAGGCCTCTTTAAGAATAAAGCTCATGCAAAGGATGTAGAATTCTGGCTGATAATTAATTCAGCCCTAAATTAAGCATAAATGCTCATAGGTGTTATTTGTCTGACTTGGATGGTTCATCTGTGCCCCCATTCTTTATGGAGACCCCGACTGTCCCCAAATAGCTTCTACTATGCCACCAAGTGTTGGCAGTGCACAGTGGTAGTAAGGTGAAAAAGGTGTGTTTTCACTTTAAAACAAAGCACAAAATTACACTCCCCTGAGGCTTTGGCTGTGCAACATTACATTAAAAAAAAAAGGTGAATGCTCCCCATGTGACTTGATTTAAAGCAATAATTCAACTTTTTTCTCATCACTAAATTGCTCAGAAATTTGGTGGAACGCAGTGGAGGTGATTTTGGTGGCAGTGGGGTGTCTGCCCCCCCCATCTCCTCGCTGAAAGGAAAGGGGAAAGGAAGTGAAAACCAACTCCAACTCTTTCCATTCATGGCCTTTCAGCAGAGTTGAGTGTGTGGGACAATGTTAATTTGTATTTGTGTTTTGTTTCTTTCCAGGTGAGTCCATTTCATGTCAGTAAGCCTTTAAGGGTGCAGTCCAATGCACGTTTAGACAGGGAAAAAAGCGTGGCTGGTTGGGGAATGCTGAGAACTGTAGGAGGATGCCCATATGGAAAGGAGGACAGGGCTCATGTAACTTTAACAGTTGCATAGAAAAGGGATTTTCAGCAGGTGTCATTGTTATGCATGCAGCACCTGGTGAAATTCCCTCTTCATCACATCAGTTAAAGCTGCAGGAGCCCTGCCCTCTTTTGTATCTGGTCATGCTAGGCAGGGCTCCTGCAGCTTTTGTTGTGAGGAAGTGGGATTTTCACTAGGTGCTGCATGTATAAAAATTACACCTTGTGAAATTCCCTTTTCAAGACAACTGTTAAAGCTATAAAAGTAGGGTGACCAGATTTTGGAAACCAAAATCCCGGTGTCCCTCCCCCGCCACCCCCCACCCAAAACAACCCCCACCACCAAGCCACCCACCCCCCAAACCCCCAGCCCGGACCTATTGGGTCCTCTGCTGCCGCCGGGCTCGTGCAGCTGATGCTGACGCCGGGCTTGTGACGCTGCTTCCACTGACGCCAGGCTCGTGACACCGACACCGGCGCTGCAGGGCTCATGCCAGAGGTTGCACAGAAGAGGGACGATTCCGGAAGTGATGTAATTGGTCTTCCCCACCTCTTCCGCGCAGGCATCCGGGCTCCTTGAGGCTCGTCGCCATCGCAACAAACCCCGAGGAGGCCAGAGGCCACACAGAAGAGGCGGGAGAGGGCCGATTTCATAATTTTCGGATTCAGCCCTCTCCCGCCTCTTCCGCGCGGGCATCGTTTCCCCTGTTTGCCCCCCCTGCCCCCCGGTTGGCCCGGATCGCCCCAGTTTTCCTGGTTAGGACCAGGAAACCCCGGGCGATCTGGTCACCCTATATAGGAGCCCTGTCCTCCTTTTCATATGGTCACCCTACTGTAGGACCCTATTCAGTCTAAACATGCATAGGATTGTAAAACTAGTTACAATTATAAAACTTGCATAGGATTGTAAAACTTAATAAAACTAGTTCTTGGTCTGCATAATGTATTTGAAGGAGGCATTTGCAACCATTTCCTTGTCCTCCCTGCAACATTTAAAGGAAAACAGAGGACTTGCCATGGAGTGAACAGAATCCATAGCTCAGTGGTAGCGCACGTTTTGTCTCTAGATGGTGCCAAGTTCCATGTCTGATTGGTTTGGTATGAATTTAGCAGTTGGAACGAACCTACCTTTGGAGAACCCAAATGAGCTTGAGCTTGACAGATTCACCCATCATTATCTGTGATGTTAAGGCAGATCAGGCAGTTACTACCTGTGGCTTCCTTGGAACCACCACCAAATCTATACATCATAATGTAGCTGGCACACCTAATTGCATTAGCTATCATCACAGCTCCAGATTTTTTAAATGTTAGTTCTTTTAATCAAAATGTGCATTCCGGAGATGTATTAGATTTAGCTCTCAGCTCAGGAATTGCATTCATCTGTCATTGCTTTACAGAATATAACGCCCTTTGTAGTTAATGAACAAATAGCCTCATAATTTGATTGTTGCAATGCTTTTCTTTCATACTGCACATGAGTAATTCCACCCCCACCCATGCCATTTCATGACCAGAACTGATAAACTGTTGTCTGTAAATGTTATGTTAGGCTTCAAACAAAACAAAAACTTGCCTATATCACCAGTCATTTAACTGGTGCTCCCGTTTGGGTAAGCTGATGGGGCAGTCAGCTGGGCTGAGGTCTGATGAACTGTGAGAAGGAAACCAAAGAGAATGGCATAAATGTCATGGGTGACGAAAGTGAGGATAAAAGAGGATCTGAGCACTTGGAAGCAGAAAGGAAAGGTCGCATACATAACTTAAGGAAGGGAGGTCAACATAACAACATAAAAGATCCATGCTAACCAGCTGTCCGTGGGAAACCCACAGGCAAGATTTGAGGGCAAAAGCACCCTCCTGCCCATGTTTCTCAACAAATGGTATACATATAGGCATACTGCCTCTGATAATGGCCATCAGGTTTAGCAGCCATTGGTAGCCTTCTCCACCAGGTCAGAGGAAGCTGCCTCATACCAAGTCAGGGCATTGGTCCATCTAACTCAGCAGTGTCTACACTAGGACTGGTCAACCCGGTGCCTCCAGATGTTTTGGAATACAACACCCACCAGCCAGGCATTATGGGAATTGTAGCCCAAAATCTATGGTTGTCTGCTCCTGGTCTACTCTGACGGGCAAGCAGCTTTCCAGGGTATCAGACATAAGTTTTTCCAATCCCCACTGGAGGTGCCATGCACTGAACCTGGAACCTTTTGCATGCAAACCACATTCTCTAACACAAAACCATGGTCCTTGTATGGTCTTGTGAGCTACCGGTAACAGGTGTTGTACAGAACAGTGGGAATGGCTGGATTTCATATCGATTCAAAACAGCCAGTCATGTTTGGGAATGTGTATCTCCAGCTAACTGTTTTAGTGGCTATTTATTTTCTTAAATTAGACCAGATGTTTAATGCTTGGGTTCTATCCCTGCCACTTACACACTGAAAGCAAGCCAATGAATTATCACAAATCATCACACAATGAGCTTCCTTGGAATTTAATACTGGCAGAAATCCATTATGGGAGTGCTATGATTAATTGTTTTAAAGAATTTGGTGTTGTGAACCACACTATGGAAATTTGAGTACACTTGTACTGCAGCGATGCACTGATAAGTATCAGAAAGTACTACCATGTTCTGGCTGAACCAAAAGTATGCATTCCCTGCAGTGTAGGGATATTTGAATGGAGTCCAGTAATAGAGAGATCACATCTGATACTGAAGCCAAATCTGAAAGCAGCAGCAGAAATGAACTGCCTTTAATTTGTTTTGAAGTGATAGCAGCTATGAAGAAAAGAGCTCTGGGGGACTCAAACATCATATTCAAAGCACATCTGCCAATTCTTGGTTTAGGACTTAACTGATTTCAAGCACCAAAAAACCATGCAATTCAAGGGAATATACAAAACCCTTAGACGAACATCATTGTATTCCTTCCAAAAGGCTTCCAGCTTTGAACGTAATGTCCATGAAGCAAAAGTAATGTCGAACTAATCCAATTCAATTCACTAGTCAATAATGTATCTTGCTGTGATTCTACAATTGAAGTGGAGACTCCTCCTCTTCCTCTTCCTTGGCTGAACATTTGTGTTTGCTAAACAAGAGGAAAGGCTGTTCATCCTTCAGTATCCCCCATATTTCAATGACATGTAAGTGCTCACTCTTCAACCATTTCCTTCCTCATCTAAGATAATACAACTTTGCCTATCCTCTTGTCACTCATCCTTCTCTCCCATTGGCCCTGGAATACGAAACAGGAAGTGGTTGTTGACTGTTTGCCTAACTGTTCCATTACTGGATTATGCTTCATATATGTAGCTTTCTCCTCTGGCTTATATGCTTCCTACCCTGAATTCTTGTTTTAAGTCTTGTCTTTCTGCCTGAAGTATTTCCTTAAGGACTTTGCCCTGGTCCTTTCTACCCTAGTGGTTCTGATACTGGTCTTATCTGCTCACTCACACAACTGATATCCCTGCCCCAGTCTTTGCCTTACAACTCTCCTCCTGACCTTGCCTCAATTTCTACAATGATTCTGTGAGCCATTTCCCTTAAATCTATCCCACACCTGGGCTCATGGCAATGGCATAAATGCTGTGACACACTTGCTGTTTAGCTGCATATTGCAGTTCTTCACTTCCAAGTCTTAATCTAAAAATCCTGACTTGACAGCCATTCAAGCTTTAGACAATTCCCCATAACACATGTATATACTGTTGGAAGTTTGGGGAGTTGGGCAGGAAAAAGTTAATGGAACTGGAATGACTGTTCCTTAATGGCCACCTATTCAGGTGTTTTGAACTTGAATAGGGCAAACACTGAGTAGAAGGAGTACTCCAGCCCTGACCCTCTCCCTCATTGCATCCATAGAGGGTGGCAGTCTGAAGAGGAAAACTTCCTGTATCCATGGAGACTCCATCTGAGCACATGAAGAGTCCCCATGGACAGAGGAGATTCTTCTTGTATTGTATCTACAGCAATACGAAGCTAAAGGCATGTTGAACTCCCCATTCCTTTCCAGTTTAGATTCAATCTGAGTTGGATTGCTTGTGCTTCCTTCACACTGCCTGTTGCCTGTACTTTAAGCTGACCAGACCCCCCCGGGGTTTCCCGGTCCTAAATGGGAAAAATGGGCCAAAATGGGCCGACCGGGCCCCAGGGGGCAACCTCTGGGAAACAGTCAGCTCCTCCCGCGAGGAGGGGGGCGGCGCGGTGCGGGGGGGGCAGGCGGCCTGCACGGGGCGGGCGGCGGCAGGAGGCACTTACCTGCTCGGGTGTCCGCTTCCCTCCGGTGCTCGGAATCTACTGAGAAACAGGCTTCGCGGCCTGTCCCTCAGTAGCGCGCCGGGTGATGACGTCATCACCCAGTGCGGTACTGAGAGACAGGCCAGGAAGCATGTTTCTCAGTAGATTCCGAGCACCGGAGGGAAGCGGACGCCCCAGCCGGTAAGGAGCGTGGGGCGGGCAGCGCGGGGCGGGTGGGCGGGCGGCGCGGGGCGGGTGGGCGGGCGGCGCGGGGCGGGTGGGCGGGCGGCGCGGGGCGGGCGGGTGGCGCGGGGGGGTTGTTTTGGGTGGGTGGGGTGGCGGGTGGGGGGGTTCCGGGATTTTGATCCTCAAAATCTGGTCACCCTACTGTACTTGCATCGCCATGTGCCTATTTTCCTTCACACTTGTATCTGGCAGAAGCAATGGGAGGTAATGCTGGGAGCCTCCATGTGATGCCCTGTTCATCACCTTGTTCAGCTATGGAGTTCATTGCGTGATCTTGGGACAGGCTCTCTCTCTGCTCACCCCTGGTGTAAATGAGTTGACTGTATTCCTCCTGCCATTAATACCCCAGCAACCCCCCACCCAACCCCATAAACATAACATTTGCTTTCTACTACAAAGAAGATTTGTACAGGCGCCTCATATCCTGCAGGACATGGCACATTTTTGACCTTTGGAATTGTGCCCCAGGATCCAGATGCTGCATCAAAAGGTTAAGCTATATTAAAAGCCCCTCATTGTTGTTATGGTGGGGTTTCCCCCCTTCTTTCTTTATACCCACACCTTCTTGTAGATGAGATGTTTAATTTATACTACAACCTACCTTTGTTGCTGCTGAAATAACACAGGGCCAGACCCCCACTGTGATCACTGTGTGTATTGACTGTTCATTATTACCACTAAAACATCCACCACCAATTCCCCTCTGCCCCCTGCCCAGGTTACAGAACTTTAATTGGACTCAATAATGTGGCCTGTAGACTCTTTCACCCCACTGATTGCCCTTTGCAACAAAGGCATGAAAATACAGGGACTAATTATGTCTCTGGCTTCCAAAGGAGGTGTTTACTGCTGTAGCGATTAGCCTTTCAACTACTGCTTTCCTCCAAGAGGTTTTTGACAAAGAAAACACACACCCCTGCTTAAGTCACTACACAGAGATGTACAAAATCAGAAACCTGACATTTTCTAACAACCATCTTCTGGAGTTTTTCTATATAAACTAGAGCTGATTTCTTGGCCCAGCTCTTGAGGCAATGACTTGCCCTTGCCTCAGCAAGTAGAATGACAATACCAAATGCAGTGTATGCATTGGATTCAAAATCCAAAGCCTGCAACAAGATAACGGAGACAAGTCAAAGATTTAAGAGACTGCACATAAATGTTTGTATTTTACACAAAGTACCCTGCTTTGGCCTAAAAATCAAACTACATAATCGCATAACGTGCCACTTTGGACCTATCTACACCAAGCAGGATACAACACTTTGAAAACATTTTGAAAACTGTATATGGAGTGTGTCCTGGGCCCCAACAGTTGTCACTACTGTTATAAACCGTTTTAAACCGTTTTAAAGCAGTAGTGTAGATAGGCTCTTTTCTTTACTCTAGAGTGTAAGCATGCATGGCCCAAATTTGGATTGAGGCCACCATGCACTGGAAATAGAGGACTAAATGTCTCATTTAGTTCCCACACACACACACACAGCAGAGTTAACAAGATGCTAACTGAGCACTGTTGTTGTTTTTTGTTACCCCCTCCCCCAACAGGGGATTTTGGAATCAAATCAGGGGAAATGTAATCCTGATCCCAATCTGAATCAGGACAACACACACTTATACAAGAATAACGAAAAAGCTAGCCTTCAGCTACGCACTACATCATTAGCATAACAAATAGTTTGGCTCTAAGGCTGCAATCCTATGCACATTTGCAAAGGGTTTATTCCATGTACGGATCTATAGGAGGGGGTGGCCGAACTGTAAACCTTCACACTTGCTTATGAGTAAGATGCATTAAAACCAGTGAAACTTACTTTCAGGAAAACACTGATAGAATCAGGCTGCACACCCTATCAATCTGACTCTAGTTTATGAGATTTTTTTGTCAGGCATTGCTGATACAATTTAAAACTCAATTCTACAGTTCATAAGTGTTAGAAACTTGCTCAGTTCTATCGTCATAAAGGTTAGAAACTTGCTTTCAGTAATTGTAGGCTTTGTGACTGTATGTATATCAACTGCCTAGACAATTATTTCCAGAGAGGTAGAGCCTATCTACACACGCAGGATAAAACACTTTGAAAACGTTTTGAAAACTGTATATGGAGTGTGTCCTGGACCCCAACAGTTCTCAAAACTGTTATAAACTGTTTCAAACCGTTTTAAAGCAGTAGTGTAGATAGGCTTGTAGACATAACTGCAAAAACAACATAGCATCTTCTGGCACTTTAAAGTTTACAAAAATATTATTACATAATAAATTTTCATGGACTGCATGCAGCCCACATGTTCAGGTACATGAACTCTTATATTGAATATAAGTATAGAGAGAGATGGTGGTGAAGATGGCGGTGGTGGGTAGAATTGTAAACAATGAGGTCAGAAGGAAATGAAATGCAGAAAGTACAGACATTTATAACTAGTTACTTTATTAAGCATGGAATCTTCTCTTGCCTGTGATGTACTGATCTGCAAATGGAACTCTGAGCCATAGAATAGAAGACGTTAAGGCAGGCAGAAAAGGGGCTGCTAATGATCATGCTATTTCCATGTGTATGTAGCATAAGAAGAACACTGCTGGATCAGGTCAATAGATCATTGAGTCTTGAATTCTGTTTCCCACAGTGGCCAACCAGATGCCTCTGGGAAGTCCACAAGCAAGACATGAAGGCAAAAGTCCTCGATGTTGTTCCCCAGCATACTGCCTCTGATCCTGGATGTTCCATATAGCCATCATGACAACAGGCTTTGGCTTCAGACTCTAGCTGGACAGTGTGGAAAGATTGGGGGGGGAGTCTTCTCTTGTGCCCCTGAACTATTCCTGGGGCTCTTGCTTTGGTTGCTTCCCAGCATTGCTAGTCCCTTCTATTAGGTTTGAGAATGAAATAGTCGCTGTTACTCAGTTCCTGGCACCATCCTAACCTGGCCAGTTGCCTCTGAGAAATTCCATTTCTCAGACCAAATGTGGTATTTGGCTGTATCCCTGCATCAAGGCAGAAACCATGCTCTTACAAGAATATTGAAGTGACTTCATTCACCAAGATGAAAACATTCACATAACTGAGAGTTAATGGTCCAAGGTCCAGGTGTCACCTGCACCAACTCTCTTTTCCTTAAAACTACAATAACTACGAGCCTCACCCAACAAACAGTGGCTACTCTACACCTGGGGTTCCATCATCTGGGTTGTATCCAATGTTAGTCCAACTTAGAATAAACCCATTGAAATAAATGGGACATCAGTTAAAGTAACATTGAATTCACCCCTTCCCTGTTTCCTTTTCTCCTCACTCAAATGGAAAACGGCAACACTGAAGAGACACAGCTAAGGAAGAGAAGCACACAACATATTTAGCAACTGCTGCTGCAGCAGCAACACAATTAAATCCATTATCATGCTCTTAGTTATGCTTATCCTATCCAAGCATTCCTCAAGCTGTGCAGCCCTGGCAAGCATTGTTCACTACATTTAGCTCTGAAGAGCTCTCACTTGGCTTGATATCAGACAGAGGGGCTACACCCAAGTTGCATTGACCATTTTTGTACCTTGTTCTCTTGTGCCTGAGAAATGGCTGCACATTAGGGATGTGCACTGACCCCCCGGATCGGATCGGATAGCGGATCGGAATCGGACCTGGGGGGTCGGATCGGATCGGATCGGAGGCTGGTCGGATCGGATCGGACCAGATGTCCGATCCGGATCGGACGCCATTTTGAATGCTTTTTCCCATAGCCAAGTATTGTTTTACAAAAACGCCTATAACTTTTTCATTTTTAAAGATAGAAGGATGAAACTTGGGCACATTGTAGACTGGTTAGGGGTAGTTATCTGTGAGAAATTTCAGAAAGATTGGTGCATGCATTTTGTGGCAATTAATTTTTTAATAAATACCCAGGAATGCCTATAACTTTGTCATTTTTAAAGTTACACACATGAAACTTTGCCACATTGTAGGGGGTACCTTGGGACCTATGTGTGTGAAATTTCAGAAACGTAGGTGCTTGTCTTGTGTGGCAATTAATTTTTAGAAAAATGGGTAGTAGTGGGGTAAATACAGTTACGCCTTCCATTTTTTTATTTTTGAAGATACAAACAGGAAACTTGGGCACATTACAGGTACCACTTGCCTTGATATGTGTGTGAAATTTCAGAAACATTGGAGCTTTCCTTGTGTGGCAATTAATTTTTGAAACAATGAGGAAAGAAACACCTATAACTTTGTCATTTTTAAAGTTACACACATGAAACTTTGCCACATTGTAGGTGGTACCTTGGGACCCATGTGTGTGAAATTTCGGAAACGTAGGTGCTTGCCTTGTGTGGCAATTAATTTTTTAATAAATACCCAGGAATGCCTATAACTTTGTCATTTTTAAAGTTACACACATGAAACTTTGCCACATTGTAGGCGGTACCTTGGGACCTATGTGTGTGAAATTTCGGAAACGTAGGTGCTTGCCTTGTGTGGCAATTAATTTTAGAAAAATGGGTAGTGGTGGGGTAAATACAGTTACGCCTCCCACTTTTTTATTTTTGAAGATACAAACAGGAAACATGGGCACATTACAGGTACCACTTGGCTTGATATGTGTGTAAAATTTCAGACAGCTGGGTCCAGGCATGTGGTGGCAAGGTATTTTTGAAACAATGAGGAAAGAAACGCCTATAACTTTTTTATTTTAAAAGTTAGAAGTCTGAACATTGCTCACTTTGTAGATGGGTTAGGGGTAGATATGTGTCAGAAATTTCAGAATTATAGGTCCAGGCATTTGATGGCTATGGAATTTTTAAATTACATGTTTCAAAAAAATTTCTACAGAGGCCAGGTCTTCCCCTCCCGCTTCCCGCGAAGAAAAGGAAACACTCTCTCGTCTCGATCCCTTTGATCCTTGCTAGTAGTATCCATTACAGGGCTCGTGTTTCCTTTCCTACTTTCACTTTTCAAGCAGAACGGCTGAGCCTAGCTGAGTTTTGCAGCCATGCGTGCAAGGAAGGATCACTCTGGTCTCGATCCCTTTGATCCTTGGTCGTATCCATTACAGGGCTCGTGTCTGCTTTCACTTTGTACTCAAGCAGACACGAGCCCTGTAATGGATACTACCAAGGATCAAAGGGATCGAGACCAGAGTGATCCTTCCTTGCACGCATGGCTGCAAAACTCAGCTAGGCTCAGCCGTTCTGCTTGAAAAGTGAAAGTAGGAAAGGAAACACGAGCCCTGTAATGGATACTACTAGCAAGGATCAAAGGGATCGAGACGAGAGAGTGTTTCCTTTTCTTCGCGGGAAGCGGGAGGGGAAGACCTGGCCTCTGTAGAAATTTTTTTGAAACATGTAATTTAAAAATTCCATAGCCATCAAATGCCTGGACCTATAATTCTGAAATTTCTGACACATATCTACCCCTAACCCATCTACAAAGTGAGCAATGTTCAGACTTCTAACTTTTAAAATAAAAAAGTTATAGGCGTTTCTTTCCTCATTGTTTCAAAAATACCTTGCCACCACATGCCTGGACCCAGCTGTCTGAAATTTTACACACATATCAAGCCAAGTGGTACCTGTAATGTGCCCATGTTTCCTGTTTGTATCTTCAAAAATAAAAAAGTGGGAGGCGTAACTGTATTTACCCCACCACTACCCATTTTTCTAAAATTAATTGCCACACAAGGCAAGCACCTACGTTTCCGAAATTTCACACACATAGGTCCCAAGGTACCGCCTACAATGTGGCAAAGTTTCATGTGTGTAACTTTAAAAATGACAAAGTTATAGGCATTCCTGGGTATTTATTAAAAAATTAATTGCCACACAAGGCAAGCACCTACGTTTCCGAAATTTCACACACATGGGTCCCAAGGTACCACCTACAATGTGGCAAAGTTTCATGTGTGTAACTTTAAAAATGACAAAGTTATAGGTGTTTCTTTCCTCATTGTTTCAAAAATTAATTGCCACACAAGGAAAGCTCCAATGTTTCTGAAATTTCACACACATATCAAGGCAAGTGGTACCTGTAATGTGCCCAAGTTTCCTGTTTGTATCTTCAAAAATAAAAAAATGGGAGGCGTAACTGTATTTACCCCACTACTACCCATTTTTCTAAAAATTAATTGCCACACAAGACAAGCACCTACGTTTCTGAAATTTCACACACATAGGTCCCAAGGTACCCCCTACAATGTGGCAAAGTTTCATGTGTGTAACTTTAAAAATGACAAAGTTATAGGCATTCCTGGGTATTTATTAAAAAATTAATTGCCACAAAATGCATGCACCAATCTTTCTGAAATTTCTCACAGATAACTACCCCTAACCAGTCTACAATGTGCCCAAGTTTCATCCTTCTATCTTTAAAAATGAAAAAGTTATAGGCGTTTTTGTAAAACAATACTTGGCTATGGGAAAAAGCATTCAAAATGGCGTCCGATCCGGATCGGACCTCATCGGATCGGATCGGATCGGATCGGAGGTTGTCCGGATCGGATCGGATCGGATTTTCCCGATTTTGGGTCGGATCGGATTCGGATCGTGGATCGGATCCGATCCGATGCACACCCCTACTGCACATAGGGTGCATTTGGACTATAGCAAGGGAGGAGCCTGGCATTACACAATGAATGTTTATCTCTAGCTTGAACTGTGAGGCCAGCAAGGATTAAAAGTAGCCAGGAATATATATTAATCGCCTTGGCACTGCCAGGATTCAAGACTTTCCAGGGCAAAGTCCCAATAGTTTCTCTAATGCTTGACTTACAAGAAATGTCTGGCAACCCAGAATAGTACAGAGTACAGTTTACTTCAACTATAAAGAACTGATGTACTGAGCAATTTATGAGCTCTGATCTCTTACATTATGGAACCATTTGGACTGTATGGATATGTACTGAGGTGGATACGGAGTTAAGGGGACTAAGGCGAGATCTACAACTTGTGTCAAATCGTGACAGTAACGCTATAACCCTCTTGTGCATTTATACCTCATAGGACACACATCGACATTTGTTGCAGTCTTTTGGATAAAGTGGAACAAAACACTGGAAATAACACTATGAAAGCAGTATATGGAATCTGTAATGTGTCTCAACAGTTGTCAGTGCACTTCAATCCCACTATAATTAGTAGTGTAGATCTAGCCTAAATTGTGATTGAGGAGATGATCACTGCATCAAAATAAGTGTGCAGTTTGTGGGTACCCCTGAATCCATCTCTGAACCTCGAATAGCATTCCCCAATGTGGTCCCCTCCAGGTTTTTCAGCTAAGACTCCCATCAACCCAGACTATTGGTTATGCTGGTAGAGACTGATGGGAGTTGTAGTCCATAACATCTGGAAGGTGTCAGATTGGAGAAGACTCACTACTACAGAATCCAGTAATAATATTATTATTATTATTATTATTATTATTATTATTATTATTATTATTTCTTACCCACCTCTCCCTCTGGATCGAGGTGGGGAACAACATCAAATATAAAAAAACATAAAACTGATTAAAAGCACATAAAACTAATACATTATTAAAATACCAATAAAACTCTTAAAATTCAATTGGGTAGCGTAGTTAACCAGAAGCACCTTTTATCAATTACATCTGTTCAAATGTCTGCATTCCTTCTTACTGTCCTATTTATGCTGTAATAGTCTGTGCTTTTAGGAGCAACTACTGTGATTTGGCCTCCCTTGAAAACAGCCCTGGGGATTTGGGAAGCTGGAGCACGTTCAACCCATCCTACGTGCTTCTAGACCCAATTCAAGGTGCTGTTCTGGGAGTGTGGCCATCCGGAGAACCCCAAGAGGCCAGATTGGGACCCTAGATTCCAGATCCCTGTTCTATGAATTCCCCACTCGCTCAACTGGTGAAGATAATCTGATAAGGCCTGGCTCCAATCCCCTTCTATATGGGAAACAAGAACATCCACAGCAAGAGGCACAGCCTTTGCAGAATTTATTCAAATTGTGTCTGTAATTTGCTTAATTTGTGCAAAATTGAACATATTACAGCCACAAGGTGCATAAATTATGCAAATTCCAGTTGCAATCAAAAGCAAGTATGAAAACAAAATAAAATAAAAGGCCAGCCTCAAAAGGAAGGTTTAACTATTCATTTACAAAGGACAAGCTCCAAGAGCTATTACTACACCATTTGAGGAAGCTCATTCCAATTTCTAGGAGCCACCACTGAAAAGGCTTATTCAGCAGTAGCCACCAGTTTAAGATAGTGGGACAACCAAAGGGTCCACATCCCTGGATCTTAAACTAATGGTCATGAAGAAATGTATGGAAGGAGACATTGACAGAAGTACCCTGGCTCCAAATGTTAGAAACATAGGAGACTACCTTATATCAGTTCAAACCGTTTGTCCATCTAGCTCAATACTGTCTATTCTGTCCATGCATTTCTGGGGTCTCTGCCACAGGTTTTTCCCATCTTCTGCTGCTTGATCTTTTAAGTCAGCAATGCCAGGGGTCAAACCCACGACCTTCCACATGAAAAGCGCATTTTCTAAAACTAAGCAAGTGCCCAGGGCTTTAAAGATGAATGCCAGCCCTTTGCATTTAGCTGCATATGGTTTGAGCCTGATTGAGCACCTTTATGGCCACATCATAATTCCAAGGACAGGTATCTTGAACAAAACACAGCCCATTTTTCCTTCCAACTGTGGTCACAAGTATGCCCTTGATCAAATTGAGCATCCCCTGCTGCAGAAATTCAGTGCTGATTATTTTCAGAGTGAGTGTACAACATTCAATTGGGGGGTCTGCTTTTCTTTCCCCAACGAGACTGCCTTTGTGTTCTCAAAATGCCTGCAGACTGCGGGTTGAAGCTTTAAATAGGGCAAGATGTCATTTGTTCCAGGCAGATGTCGGGGTGGAGCACGCTGCGTGATTTCCAGTTGCTGTGTCTCTAATGAGGTTTCGTTCATTGTCAGCTTCAGATACTTACAACACTAACCAGGACCAGAGTGAGGATAATCTCCCCAGGAGGCCCAGTCACAGAAAGACTGTGCAAGGAAAGAGGGAAAGGCAGTGTACGTGTGGGTCGCTGCGTAAGCATGAGACATCAATAAATTATTGGAATCAGTTTTATCTAATTGATCATTTAGATTTTTTGTTAGAATGCATGCACATTTGCCACCATTTCTAGGTCCTCCTTGTGTATATGTTCTTAACTGTGAGAGCTCCTCTTCGTTGTTGCTTTTCACTGTTATTGAGGAAAGAGGGAAAGGCAGTGTATGTGTGGGTCGGTGAGTAAGTATGAGACATCAATAAGCATTAGCAGCATAAACAGAAAGCAGGTCTAGAAAATGAAATGCTCCTATTTTGAAGCTGTGCTGCTCTGCAAACTGTGACAGGTGAACACATATGAATGAGATCAGAACCATGATATGTTCCTTAAGTGGCTTTTCTTCTGATTCAAAGCAGTCATCACCCTTGTACATGGCTCTCCCTGTAGTTCAAATATTAGGCTATGCTCAGCTGCTCAGCCACCACCTAAAAACTATCATGAGCTGGGATGGTGTAGTGGTACATTTTGAAACGCAGGGGCTCATCATGACAGCCCCCATAGGCACACACCCCAAGGAGAGTACAAAATGGCAGGCAGCTGTGTTGATCCATATATATATGTGTGTGTGTGTGTGTGCGCGCACGCACATCTATTACAATATCTTGTCGCTGGAGAAATCCATCCCCATCCCACCCCCAGCTACTGTAAGGATTGCAGCTAGGTTCAGAGGGAACAGGGAAGTCTGAGGGGAATGGCTGACGATAGAACCATCCCTACTCATCAAAAAGTCCCAGTGTTTTGGCCCTGTGAGCCCCAGTTCCACTAGACCACTGATAATGAGGGGACAAAGGTATTGCACTTCTGTGATGCTACCAGTATTAGAGCAATGACTTGTGCAGCTCCAGCTAAGGTTACAGCATGGCTATTTTGCTGGTCTTGCGACCGTAATAAATTCTATTCTGTATTCAGCATGGCTATTAACATCCACTCACCAAGAAACCTATAGCAGTGATGAGCAGAAGGTAGATTGGGATCTACTGGCAGATTTCTGGTGGATTTGTAGTAGATCAGCAAGGAATTCTCATTCCCAACAATTTAACAACAGCAAATAAAATGGCAAGCTAAAAACAATTGTTTGCCATGGTTGGGACTGTGCTACTACTTATTGCTTAGTCTCAAGTAGGGGTGTGCAGAGTGGGTCTTCTCCACCCTGAAATTCAGAGCAGCGCTCTGATGAGGTAATTACCTTCCTCAATTTTCAGAGGGGATCCGTCTCTCCGTCTCTGGATTACTCATGGGATGTGACTTGGCACGATTATAGCTCCTAAGTAGGTCTTTAGGCATACCAAGATTGAATGAGAACCCTTCATCTGTTGTTTTTTTATGATTTTTTTAAAAGTTTAAAGTTTTAAAATTATTATTTTTTTAAAGTCGCTGTCATTTTTATAGATCAAGAGATTAAACTTAGCATGATGATAGTTTTTAAATAGCACTTTAGGCATGCCAAGTTTGAAAGAGATCCCTTCATCTGTTGATTTTTAAAAAAAATTAAAAAAGATTCCCGCAAACCATTCACCCACATAAACACACACACCCACCCCCCTCTGAGTCTGCTTTAATCCACCCCTGCACATTTATGGAGGGAGCTTTTAACATCCATAAATGTGCAGGGGTGGATTAACACAGAATCAGAGAGGGGGTGAGGGGGTGTGTGTGTGTTTATGTAGGTGAGTGGTTTGAGGGATTTTTTTAAAAAAAAAAAATCATCAAAGGAAGGAATATCATTCAAACTTTGCATGCCTAAAGCCCTATATAAGTTCTATCATGGTGCCAAATGTCATCTCTTTATCTTTAAAAATGACAGTGTTTTTTTAAAAAACATTAAAACCTCAAACTTAAAAAAATTCCTAAAATTCAAGAGTTGAACCGATCTAATTCAAATTTGGCATGCCTCAAGCCCTACTTAAGAGCGATCACAGTGCCAAGTTTCATCTCTTTATCTTTAAAGCATTTTTGTTAATTCCCATAGGCAGGGTGGGGTTGGAGCAGCGAAAGTCCACCTGGAGGAATTAAGCAACACTGCAAAACAGCAAAACAGGCATGTCGAGAGTGTGATGAATGCTGGTGTGATGGAGCCCTTTCTATCCTCCTTCCTCCAAAGTCTTAACACTCCACAAGCAAGGAATAAGTTCCAGGGCAAGGACAATTGGGAAACAAAGAAAAGCAGAGAGACACTGCAGCTCTGTCTCTCACATTCTCTCTCACACACTTTCTCTTGTTAACACTCCATGAACTAGCAACGGAATGAGTTCCAAGGTGAGGACAAATGGGTAAATCATTTTCAATCCCTCCCCCTAAGCACTATGAGTGGAGGAGAACAGAACACTGTCATGGACATCACTGTGGCAATTCCTAATTGGTTAGCCACAGATGTCAATATCAATTATCAAAACTATCCCACCCCATCACTGTTCAATAATTACGGAGACGTTAGAAGCACTGACTGGCACGTCTCCACTCTGAGATTATTCAATGGGTTTAGAAATTGCCAGCCTCTGCTCTGGAAGATCAAATGCTCCACAGATGTTCGCAGTTATCAGAACTTTCCGGAGTGGAGAGCACCGAATAGTCTCAAGCCATATTCAGTTATTCACAAAGGGGATCAAGTCAACAAGCGAAGAGAGCAAGAGCGCTCCAGCCCTGCCCCTCTCTGTTGTCACGTTCATTGCCCTGAGGTTATGGAAGGAGATGTCTGAAGAGGACAGCCTCCTCTATCCATGGGGGCTCTCCATGTGAGAAATCTCCTGATTTTCCAGCATTCTCAATTGTGTGGAGAGATTCCATGGATGGATTAGGCTCCCCTTTTCAGACAGTTGCAATTCAGGAATACTGGTTGATGGAAACACCCAAGTAGGGAGGCGAGGCTGGATCATTCCCTCCAGCTCCATTTAACCTCTTTTTAAATGACTGAATAGGACTTAGAAACATAGGAAGCTGCCTTATACTAATCAGACCCTTGGTCCATCTAGCCTAGTATTATCAGCACAGACTGGCAGCAATGGCTCTTCAGGGTTTCAGGCAGGAGTTTTCCTGTCATACCTGGAGATACCATGGATCAAACCTGGGACTTTCAGCATGCAAAACAAATGCTCTACCACTGAGCCACAACCCCTCCTCTGTGTCCCTCACTTGTAAGAGATGGGTGTAAATCAGTTGACTGTGAGCCTATCTATACTGTACCTTGGAACATTTTAAATAGTATTTTAAAACGTTCCAAATAGGTGCGTTCCAAAACGTCTTAGGCCACATTAAGGAGTACTCATGTTACAGGAGAAAAATTCTTCAGTCTTCAAAGCGGTGTGTGCGGTCTCACACCCTTCTGTCCATCTCTTTCTTTTCGTTTTTACAATGAATTTAGGGCAAGGCATTGTGGGCTCTACGTTCAACATCTAAGGCCCTCCTCCGAGTGCCTCCTCCGAGGGAAGCTCGGAGGTCGGCAACAAGAGAGAGGGCCTTCTCTGTGGTGGCTCCCCAATTGTGGAACGATCTCCCTGACGAGGCCCGCCTGGCGCCAACATTGTTATCTTTTCGGCGCCAGGTCAAGACTTTCCTCTTCTCTCAGGCATTTGGCAATATCTGAGGAGCCTGGGTCTGTTTTGTTTTGTTTTTGTAGTTTTTTTTTTTTTTTGAAGTGTTGAAGTGGTTTTTAAATGTACAGATTGTGTGTATGTTGTATGTTTTTGCTGTTTTAATTTTTGTATATTGTTTTTAATTGTTTTTAATCCTATGTAAACCGCCCAGAGAGCTTCGGCTATGGGGCGGTATACAAATGTAATAAATAAATAAATAAATAAATAAATAGTTCACTCACCCACTTCATCCTTAGTTCCCCTTTCATTCCCTAGCTTTCAGTGCGTATAGGGCTAAGCATGGTGGGTGTTGTAGTTCACTCACCCTCTTCTTAGCCCCTCTTTCTTCCCCACCAATCAACGGCTAAACATATGGGTCCTGGTAAACAAAGCACTGCCCCCACAAATCACAAACAGTAAGGAAGGACACATTATTTTACTTAAAACGATTTACTGAAAGTAAAAACCATTGTATATAGCTGAAGTGAGTTTTAAAAAACCTTGGGTATTCAATGTTAAAGGGAGTGCATCATGTGGCCCAAAGAGTTTTCGTAACCCTTATAAAACATTACAAAGCTAGTGTGTAGATTGGCTCTTAGTCTGGGTCTTTGTGCAACTCTGGTGGCTGGTTTTAGTGTCAAAATCCAAGAGCTGCAGTAATTCAAATGTAGTTCTGCTTGTATATGTATATTTAAATGTGCAAGTTAAGTGAACTTTCATATCCTGAAGTTTGGGATGTGGGGATGAGGAGCCTTTACTCACGAGGAGCCTTCTTTTCTAAATGGGCAGTCCTTCTCAGAGTGATTATTCCAGACTCCCCCTTCAGATGATGACACTCTTGGGGGTTTGGGGGCTACTCAGTATCCATTTGAGAGGATGGAGTCAGCTCATCTTGTGGGACTAGGCCCTTGGCCACCTCCTTGGCCACCTCTCAGTCTCCTGGCATGGTCTGTTCCTCAGTGCTGTTTGCCTCTGGGAGCTCTAACTCCTCCTGTGAAGAGATTTCCCCCAGTAGGGATATAACACTTCTGCTGGGGACAGGTCTGACATGCTTTATAGCTTTGTTCGCAAATGTCCAGAAAAAGCTATATTTAGGCTTTGTTTTAGTTACATTTAAGTCCATTCAAGGGAGCTTATCCAAAGCATGTGTGTATATGATTGCAGCTGTAGACTTTGTTCCATTTCAGTATAGTGGCTATATCCTCTCTATGAGCATCATCACATGGGGGGAAATTGCATTTCCTTACCATCACTTCTCCGTCCTCATTTCTGTCCTTCATTAGGAAGTAAACAAAGACCACATGGCCCATTCAGTGGCCATTTGTATCGCGACTCTTTTCTTGCACACAGCAGAAGATCACAGCACATTCCGTTTTAAAACAAAAAAAAGTCAGATTAAAAGGGGTCTATTTTGCGATGGAAAAACGAGCAGAAGGAGCGGGAGGCACATGGGAGGCAGATGACATCGCCTTACAGCCATAAGTGGGCAGTAGCAAGAGTGTGATAAAATGCTTGTCTGATGACACCCTTTATCTCAGCATTGAGACATCAATGCACATTGGAGACCAAAGGGATACTGAGCTTTGGGAAAACAAGAAAACCCCGAATCAGGGCCAGATGATGACACATGTTAAATGTGAGTGATGTGATGTCAAATATGTGTGTGAGAATTGTTGTTGTTGTTGTTGTTGCTTAAAACAGCATGGGGAACCATTAAGCTCCATGGTGTATGAGGAACAGTGATGCCTCATGCCCACTGGAGCTGGTGGGGCAGAGGGTGGATCACCAGTGGCAGAGAACCACAGCAAAGGAAAACTGGGGTACATGGATTTCTAGATCATACCTGCAAGGAAGAGCAACTATACACACAAATAAACTAGCAAAAGCAACCAGTGGTGCAGCAGAATCATCTTAGACCCTGGACTTAGTGGTCTTTTGGAAGGCACAACTAACATTTCCTTCCACCTCCTGCAACCACCATTCTATGCTTTACATCTGTATGCCTGATATATTCGAATAATAACAACGAAACTGTTTGCCAAGCCAGATGTTAAAAAATAATACTTCTTAGCATGTGTAGTTTTGCATTTCAAACTTACCTAAGTCATTTTACCACCATGACTACAGGAATTAAATGGAATTTGCTTCTGCTTCCCTCATCAGCCTGCCCGCACTTTAAGATCAAAAAGAGAGGCCCTCCTCACCTGCCCACCAGTGAGAGAGGATGAGGGCCTTCTCAGCAATGGCCCCATACCTGTGGAACAAAATCCCACTGACAATCCGCCATGTACCATCCTTACAGGAATTTAAGAAGGCCTTAAAAACATTTTATTTTACTATGGCGTTCTCATAACGGAATACTGTTTTGCTGCTTTTGCCCTTGCTGTTTTATTACTTGCTGGTTAATGTTAGCTTTTATAGTTTTAATTGATATTTTACTTTCTTTGTTTTTATTGCTTTTACTGTGTATACTGTTCTATATGGTTGTAAGCCATCTTGGAGAGCTTCTGCCCTGAAAGGCAGCTAAGACATGTTTTAAATAAATACATAAATCACCTGCTGCTCTCTGGCTGGTCATTTGGAGGCCCTCTGGGGCCCTGGACTTTGACTCAAAGGTCTAACCCTAGTTACACCACTAAAACCAAGTATAAGCAGATTTTTAAAAAAGAAAAATAAATAAACCAGAAGCAGATGCTTTAGAATTAAAGAAAACCCATTGCAAGCCAAAGCAAAACAGATTTTTAGAAAGAAAAAGATAAGATACTGCTGGCTAAAGCAACCACAAGTAGATTTTTTTTAAAAAAGAGAAGAAAAAATTAACAGAAGCGGATGTTTTTAAATTAAAAAAGAAAAACCATTGCCAAACAAAGCAAAACAGATTTTTAGAACGAAAAACAAGAAAGAAAAGTTGTCCCAGCAACCACAGAGATTATGAAATAACAACAATAAAAGAAGGAAAGAAAGAATAGAAAGCAGATTAAAGTGCAATCTTATACATGCTTCGACCAAAAAAAAAGTCCTTCAACTCCCAGCGTTCCCCAGTTAATGCTTAAGATAGATTTTAAAAAATAGACAAAACATTCACTAAAAAAAAAAACCAACAGAAAGGAATTGTACCTACTTTTCAGGTCTGTACTGGACTGATTAAATGATTGATCAAATTAAATGAAATAATTACAGCAATCACACACATACACAACCTTCACTCATTCTCTCCCTCACTCTCGGCTGTGTTCCCACATAATGCTAACCCACAGAGGGCTGCGTTCAGGAATGACCCACGTGGGGTTAGCATGTTGTGGGGGCTGTTCCCCAATGGTAATGTACCTGTCTTCTGCAGTGGGGGTAAGTAGTCTCAAGGTGGCTGACCATGTAATCTCTCAAGCAATGAGTGGATAGAAGCGGCCGTTCTGCGGGGAAAACAAGGTGACCAACAAGACGGCTGCCTACAGAGTCCTGCACTTCTGTGAGGCTCTAACATGTACAGCCAAACATCTATGGTTTCCATCACATTGCGATGGCTAGAGCAGCCAGTGTGACCCAATTCTCACAGCAGTGGGCATTGGGATATGTGGCCACTGCTGCAGGAGGACAGTGTGGGAACCATGCCACAGGGATGGTTTAGCAAACCATGTTGCCTTTTACGGTTCACGGTCATGCGAATGTGCATCATGGTTTTCTTACCGCTCCATGCAGCATAGCTCCCCTCTCTCACACTCACTAATACACAACACAGAGCTCCATCACGATTTAGTGTACCAATCACATCAATACACTCACACATTGGCAACACGCACACAAACTTCTCAGGATCACCCACCCCAAAGCACACACACACGCATCCATTCATAGACAAACAGTCATGCAGCCCATTCACCCATCACATCAATTCACTCACACACTGGCCACACAAACACACAAAGCATGTGCTTCCAGCCCATCTCCCAGGGCCATTCTGGGGGTTCTCCTTGGCCAGCGCAACTGTGCAGGCCTAGAAACTGTCCAGATCGGCCTGGGGGAAGGGCTGGAAGTCACATTTCGGCACATCCAAAATGTGACTTCCAGACATTCTCCAGGGGCTATCTAGGGCTTGTACTTGCCCTGGGCGGTCACGCTGGCCAAGGAGAAGCCCAGATAGTCCCTGAGGGGGTGGCAATTCCTGGACTTTGGCTGAAATACACCTATTTCCCCCAGGATGCCATTTCGGCACCCCGTTTCTGGACTTGTCCGGGGGAAACCGGAAGTATGGTCAGCCTATCTTAAATCTAGGTCCGTCATCACAAGCACAGTTTTAAGCACACCCACCTCGACTTTGCTCCACTTCTTCAGCACTAGACTCACATGACATCATCCCCCTCCTGCTGTTCTCCCACCCTGAAGTCACAGTTTTTAGTTTCTGTTTCAATTTATCCCTGAACGGGCAAAGTCCAGAAACACTAATATTCAACAGGCACAAGCTGAGTACCGCAGCAATACTGAGCAAGTGTAAATCAAAACACTAGACTCACATAAGAAACAGAGGGGGAACCCACAGAAGCAAACCATTGGGGGGGGGGGGAGGAAATGTAGGTGTGATAAAGCCCTGTGTCTAGGAGCTCCCTCTTTTCTTTTCTTTTTTCACTTTTACTCTAGAATAGGCACAGGGAGCCCAATCCTGATATTTAAAGCCCCAATCCCCTCCCATGTTAGGCTCCTGATCAGCTCCTTATACCCCCACCCTGTGCCTACTCCAGAGTAAACATGAAAAGAGACATAGCAGCTCAGCACAGATTTAAAGTAATACCTGTTTGGCCCCAAATAGCAGTTTTTGGGGGTAGGGAGGGGGATTTTATCAGGATTGCCCAATACTCCTTCCCACAGAAAAGTAACTGGGTGCTCCTCATGTGTGCTTTGTTGAAAAACTGAAGAAAACAGATGTGATCACACATTTAATTTAACATCTACTTTGGTCTTCCTTCTATTCGCATGCTGGAAGATTATTATTTTTAAAACTTAGCTACCTTGTTTTCTTCATTGCCTTATAAGCAACAGCATAAGTAGTTTGCATATTTGTATTATGCCATTGTTTGACAGCCAATTTCTCCAGGCAATGTGAACAGGATATAAATGTAGCAGCTCTGGAAGCATAACGGTCTTGATTTTGCCTTTGGCCCTGTTTAATCTTGGGCAACAACACTTGTGTCCCTTAGTTTATATTACCCTGCTAGCCCAGCTGAAATCTGTCTCAGCCAATATTACAGCATTCCATCACTACAGAGTTTGTATCCAGGGTAGTCAATTGTGTATTGCCTTCAGTGTAATGACTCCAAGGCTTAGCTCGGACCACACTTTAGACAACGGAGGGGGGAAGAGGCAACCATCAGCTGTGTTGTTTATTGTGTCATACACAACGCACACACAACTGACGGTACATTATTAAGCAATGGGAAAAACAACGGGATGCTCCGCTCTTTATCCGAACCCCCTTGCTTATTTTGAGGTTGGGACTTTCAGCCACACGACAGGGGAGGGGCAACGTGTTGTGTGCCTGGCACTGCAAAAATAACATACCATCTGTTGCCTCCTCCCCCATCCATTGCCTAACATGTAGTCCGAACTAGGCCCATGAGGAGCAACGATTTTCCTTGGTTATAAATGCAATGACTTTGCTGTTTTCTACATCACTGTTAGAGAAATTATGTTCTGAAATTATAGACAAGAAGTACCCCATCTTAAGCTTACATAGGAACATAGGAAGCTGCCTCATACCAAGTTTGACCCTTGGCCCATCTAGACTGGTATTGTTGACAGTGACCCTGTTCAGAAGACACCTTAAACCACGTCTTTAACCATGGTGCTTAAGCCAGAAAGCCCTAAGCACCGTGGTTAAAACCGTGATTTAAGGCGTCTTCTGAACAAGGCCAGTGGCTCTCCAGGGTTTCAGATAAGAGTTTTTCCTGCCCTACCTGGAGATGTTGGGGGTTGAACCTGGGACCTTCTGCATGCAAAGTAGGGGCTCTACCACTTGAGCCCCTCCCTTCAAATTTAAGTTTTTTTCCTTCTGTTATGGACATTGAGGAGGGTGGCTTTTCTCACTACTGGGTCCCCTTCTTTAAAATGGCTCCTCCAAAAGTCATTACAATAGGCTGCCACCAATCAGGTTAAACCTCCTGACACACCCAAGTCTGTTCAGATGCTTTGGAGCTTCTAAGACCTTCTGCCAAGCAACACCTCCCTTCCCCTCCAGCACTAAGAAAAAAAAGGGGGGGGGAATATGCATTGGATTTTCTTGCATGAAGCCCAGGCTGCCTCTACACGAGACGTTTAAAGCTCTTTGAAGTCTCATTAAAAAATTTACCTCCACAAGAGCGGAGTGTAAATCGGGAGTTGAGGCGCTTTATCTCTCCGATTATGCGCATTATCGAATGCGCATTAAATAGCGAGTTTTATTTTGCTCCAGCCGTTAAAGCGCATTTTGCCTATGTGAACAAGCAATTCTCCGCATTAACTACTTGTAAAGCGCATTTCAAACAACCAGTAAGGCCACCAGTTGTGTGCTTAATTACCTCTTGTGTACAAGCATTTACGATAAAGCGCTTCAGCGATTATGCGCATAATCGGTTAACCAGGCATCAAACAGAATCCATCTAGAGGGGGTCCCAGAAGACTGAGAGCTTAACCAAACATTGTGAAATAGCCTAAGAACACAAGGGATAGTTGAGCAACCATGCAGTTTGATACATATGGAAGGTCTTAATGCGGAACTTCCTTTAAAGCAATGCAAATAAGGCTGTGTCTCTACGACACCACTTTGCTTCCTGATTCCCCTCAAACCCCGCAGCATCGCTGATGCGCAGTGGGACTAAAAGAGTTACATGGCAGGAGTGAGTGCAGGCTATCCAGCCTGGGAAAAATAGCAGTGCCATTGTCAGATGGTGGGAACCGGAAAGCACAACATCTGTGCTCTACAACATCTGTGCTGGTACAGTTCATTTAATTTATGTGTTATATATCTTAACTGTCATTACTTTCGTTCCCCAGCTTTTACATCACCATGGCAGCCATTAAGAGGCTTGTCAAGCCCACACCTTGCCCCCTGCCCTGCATTCCTGCGCCTTCCCTGCACTGGGATCCACCCCTATGTACGCCTACATTCTTAATCCAAACCAAAGCCACCACTGACAGATGAAGAAATGATGTGGTGACATTGGAGCAACTGAAAAAGTCACAATGCAGGTCACTTTTAAAAAAAGCAATTTCGCAGGGGAAAGTCCAACGTGGCTGCAAGTTGGCGGTTGCATCATTTAAACAGGATGCAACTACGCAGCCACGACAGGGTATATAGGGCATATAGACAAGCCCTAAATGCCAGATATAAAAAGAAGTTTCTTGTCCGGGAGCAGGGGGAGAGAAAAAGGCAAGGAAGCCACTAAATCATACATAGAGAATTCCAAATAAAAATCAGTACAGTCCTATGCAAGTTTAGAAAGAAAAAAGTCCTACAATTCCCAGCATTCCCCAGCCTGCTGATGCACTTACTAGCCACTTACTTGTCAGATCAAAAGCCATAGTAATAACCCTTTTCAATTTTAAGAGCTATAAGGATAGCTACAGGGCTCTTTTAGCAGTTCCATTTCTTTTATTATTAATACGAACCAACATATTTGTATTTTAAAATCGTTGCTCCTTACATATGTTGGGCAATGATGAAATTCACTATCCTTAATTACAATATGCATGAATCCCCTTGATCTATCTCAAAATCATTAAGCAGATCAGGATCAGTGCTCACAAACTGTCACCTGTGCCATCATGTACTCCATACCACCTCTCCAGTTCCATTCTGCTTAGCCTTCCCAATCATATTTGACAGCATTGAGCGTATTTGGCAAGGCATCTTTGTCCCACCAGCTTCTGAAGGTTATAAAAAAGAATTGGCTCAATGTGAGCAATTTGGTCCCGGCCCAAGATGTCAGGTTTCAAGCCAGCTCTGTCAAGCTTTTGTCGTCCCCTTTGGCAAGGTGGAAGGCCAAACTCCTGGCACCAATGGAATGTATGGAAAGCAAAGCAGGAGCAGGTGTCTAATATGTGATACTCCACAGAGATTAGCAGCCTCATTTTAAGGAAGCTTGAAGCATGGAACAGGCAGCAGAAGAATAAAAGGAGCAAATACATACAAAAGGAAAGGCATACACTTCCTTTTCAATGAAAAGGTCTATCATTTAGTAAAACATCAATTCCCCCATTCCCTAAAACGAGCAGTGTAAAATTAGCTACAGTTTATTATGCATGATGGGACTGGCCCACAGCCAAGTTCTGTGGCAAGGCTGTCATTTCTCATGGGAACCAGCTAAGTGGTTTTGTGGTTGTCCTACTTCTGCATAAATTCTTTTCCGCACGGATGTATATTTTATTCCAAGTACCCTTTCATATTGTGGGATGTGGCAAGATTGCAGGAGATGATTTTGGTGAGAAAGGACTGAGCAATATGGCAAGAATACAGGTGGTTTGGAATGTCAGGGTTAAAATACAAAAGATTGTTTAGCTGAAGTATGAGAATACAGCTATTAGAAGAATACATAATTCCCATTCTTTTATGCAAAGTGTTTGCACAGTTGAAGAGAAATGTACCACTATAAAAAATGCTTTGTATATGTTCTGTAATTTTAAAGTACTCTGAGTGACCTCTGTGTCATGGGGCGACCATATGTCAGGAAAAACCAGGACATGTCAGGATTTTTGGTAACAAATCCGGGAAGGGGGTGGAATCATGAAATTTGAAGAAAAATCTGGATTTTTTTCCATCCTCCCCCCCCCCCCCCGGCAGCTCTACTTTATAGTCAATGGAAATTAACAAAAATGCTTAGAGCTCCGTCATTTTTAAAGATAAAGAGATGAAACTTGGCACCATGATAGTGCTTAGGTAGGTCTTTATCCATGTCAAATTTGAAGCAGATCTGTTCATCCGTTGATTTTTAGAATTTTAAAAAATATTTGAGGGTTTAAAATTATTATTTTTTTTAAAAAATGTCATTTTTAAAGATAACGAGATGAAACTTGGCACTTTGATAGCCCCTACATAGGGCTTTAGCCATGCCAAATTTGAAACAGATCCATTCATCCATTGATTTTTAGGATTTTTTTTTTAAAAATGAGGTTTTAAAATTAATTTAAAAAAAATAAAAAGAAAAACATCATTTTTAAAGATAGGGATATGAACTTGGCATCATGATAGATCTTAATTAGGGCTTCAGCCATGCCAAGTTTCAGGCAGATCTGTTCATTTGTTGAGTTTTAGCAAGTTTACAAACAAAACTGAACTTTAAAACTAAAAAAAAAATTAAAAAGCCGGCCGGCAGCAAACCCTATTAAGCACCAGCTTGCTGTGGAGGATACAATCAGAAAAGATATTTGAGGGAAGAGGAGAATGTATCACACAGAGTATAGCAACAAAGTACAGCAAAAGCTACCAAAGTAGGAGTGAGTGAAGTTAATTTCAGATATGTTGAATGTCTCACTTGTCATTTCAGTGATTTTAACATTAAGATGTTAAGTAGAACAGATTTGTCTGAATTGTGTGCTGTAAAATCAGACATGTGACCAAGGCTATGTTCAAGTGGTCACACTCCCTTGGTGCTGGACATGCCCCCTGGAGGTGGACATGTTGGTGGGGATGCCCCTATGGGGGGCGATCATGTTGTCCTCCTTTTTGGTTTCACAAATATGGTCACCCTAATCTATGAGGACAAATGACAGGAAAAAGGAGGAATTGTCAGGACTTTTGATAACAAATCCAGGGAGAGGGAGGAATTGTGAAATTTGAAGAAAAATCCGGATTTTTTCCCACCGTCCCCACCCAAAGGTCAGGCCTATGAAGTTAAGGCACCTTATTTGTCCTTTGTCCTATATCTATGACTGCAAACTACAGAGGCCATAAAGAGGAATGGCCCTTTATGGATACTGTAGTTGGCAGCCATAGATATAGGAAAGTAGAGATGCCTTAACTTCATAGGCCTAGGGAAACAGGGCTGCTGCTGCTTGTGCCTGCACGTATGTTCACCTCTCCCTACCTCATTGCAAGGGCTTTCTGTAAGAGTGGGGGTGAGTGTGTGGATGCTTTTCGGGGTAGGAGAGGAGGGCGATGCATTCTGTGACGACTATGCTTAGCAAAAAGAGGAGGAAGGGAATGCAAGGAGCAAGGAAAATGGTAGGGAAGAATCCTGAGGGGAGGGAGTGGAGAGAGAAATAAGGAAAGCACATGTTTGGGATTTTGTGGGCAGTGACCAAATTTCTGTCAAGGTTTTGGGCTCTGTATCTTCTAAAATAAGAAGTCATAACTTTGTTTGGCTCATTGGGGAAGATAGTTTGGTTTTGTTGCTCAAGCACTGGCTTTGTGAGTAAGGGACACACCTTTTTTGGGGAACAGAAGGAAAGGGGAAACACTTGGAAAAAGAAGTTTTGTTCCTAATTGGTAGTGTAGAGGAATTAAAAACTTTTACTTCCCATTTAACACTGTGGGCACAATACTGTTGAAATTAAGCATTTATGCCCTGTTGATTCAAACATTTAACAGTACCATCCTATGTGTGTTTATTCAGAAGTAAGTTCCACCTATGTTCACTGGCAAGTTTCCCATTAAGGTATTTCCATTGGAGCTCTACTGATGAAAATTCTGACCAGCAAAATATCTTAACCTATGCCAATATGAGCACAATTCCCTAAAACTGTTATGTCTGGTTGATTACAAAGTATTGTCTTGTCTCAGAATTGTTCTGTCCCAACAAGGTAATATATGAGTGCATAGCATGGCTTGGCTTGACTTGTTTCAGTCTGTCTGGGTTTCCTAGGCTTTGAAAGCATCTTTCTGGAGAGCACCTGCTGGTTGCATGATCTACGAGGCTAGGTTCTGGTGAGTGCATATTTGTCCTTGACAGGAGGGGCTTGCACTTGCTAGAGTAAGGTGAACAGATGTGATGAAGCTGCAATCCTATTTTTTTTTTAATCTGGGAGTAAATTTATTAAAACCAATGAGACTTATTTCTGAGGTTTCTTTGGGCAGTTTTCTTTGGGTCCTTGATTGGGTTTTCTGTTCTCTGCATACTGAGGCAGTGTTAATTCAGGAGCCATTTAGATAAAAGGAGGGAAAGATCTTTGTCTAGCATTGTGATAATGGGCATCTGTTCTGGCTTTTCTTTGTATTGCTACTAACCATGGTCCTGTTTACATGGCTAATGAACCAGTGCTTTAATGACAATTTTTAGATTAGTTTCTCATTGATAAACCAGAAGTTGAAACAAGCTAAGAGGTGGTAGTGAGAAGTGACTGCAACAAGCCTTTAGTCCATTTTGTTCCATAACTAATGTTTGCAGGGTAATAGTATTTTATACTCTTTCTGAATGCTAGGTTGCTAGTTTGTTGTACTAGATTTTTCTGCATTGTTGACTGCTTCATTTGTTCAGTGGTAGCTGTATGCTGAATCTGTGAATATGGATATGAGAAAGGTGATGGGGGAAAGAGTGTTAAATGTTAGGAAAGTTGAGACTATGGTCATTCAGTGAAGGATTTGCAGTCAGAAGAGATATTTGAGGGAAGGGGAGACTGTATCACACAGAGTATTGCAAAAGCTACAAAGTACAGCAAAAGCTACCAAAGTAGGAGTGAGTGAAGTTAATTTCAGATATATTGAATGTTTCACTTGTTCTTTATTTCAGTGATTTGAACATTAAGATGTTGTGGAACAGGTTTATCATGATAGTGTGCTGTAAAATGAGACATGTGACCAAGGCTATATTTGGGTGGGCATGTCCCCCTGGGGGGTGTCCATGTTGTCCTCATTTTTTGGTTTCCAAAATATGGTCACCCTAGATGTATCTGAGTAGGCCTGAGGCCTAGCTTTGTTATTGTGTGGCAAGCCTATTTAGGGGTAGTGCTTTGTGATGGCTTCTGAAAGGGGAGGGGGAGAGCGAGATGATTGTTTATTAGTATTTATAGATGGGGCCTGGATCAAGGAAAGTAATTATTGATTGACTCTGAAACATCAGATTTTAATTGGCTGGGAGTTCTAGCTAGGTGAAAAAGAGTTGATAGTTAGAAACAGGGGTGTCTGTCATGGGTAAATCTTGCCCTTTGGGGGCTTGACAGATACCCTATGCCTTTGCTAGCTTAGTATGGGGCTTGTTTCTGAAATTTGGGGATCTTTTTGGGGAGGTTCATTAAATTAATTTGCAGAAATTGGTATTTAATGGGGACCCCCCCCAAAAAAAGTTCCCTCCCTCCCTGTTGCCATCACCCTGGCACACAACCTTCCCTCTTACCCTGAAAGTACCAGCTCCAGCCTGGAGAGCCCACCAGCTTTCCTTTCTACATGTGGGGGCTGTCCCGGCTGGGGCAGTGAGGAGAGTTGCATAGCAACGGGTGTTGGTGGGGAGGAAGGAAAGAAAGAAAGAAAAAAGGAAAGTCAGGAGCAGCCCTGACTCGATGCATTTGAGTTGGACCAGCTCACGGGGAAGAGAGGTGAAGTCTGAGGGGCCGACCTGCTAAAAGCTTGGCGAATGCCACTCCTCGTATGGATCCCTCCAACATCCATGGTTGGAGAAAGGCTGTTTGTATGTGTGGTATGAGAGGAGGACCAGGGAAAAGCTGAGAAGAAGGTGGATAGCTGATGCCTAAATATCAGTATTCCCTTACGCACAAAATATCTTTTTAATAAACTACCTATTCAATAGTTCATACTGTCTCTCGTGCTGGTTTCCGTCTCATACCTAAGCCTCTTATAACAGGCTACTTGGATATTTTAAGGTATTCAAAGAACTGGTAGAACTCTGAGTTATATTAGCAGGGAGTTCCTTAGGACCTGAAATATAAACATTTCTAAAAAAAAAATTAAAAATCTAAACATGTTTTTTTAAGTGGGGCAAAGGAGTGGTTCCCCCATAAAAATGCAATGCAGCTGAAACCAAAATATACATGCATGGGAATGACAAACTGCCAGTATCATACTGCCTTTATACAAATCTATGGTGCAACCACACTTAGAATACTGTGTACAGTTCTGGTCACCCCACCTAAAAAAAGATGATATAGAGCTGGAAAAAGTACAGAAAATGGCAACTAAAATGATTAAGGGGCTGGAGCATCTCCCCTATGAGGGAAGATTACAACAGCTGGGATTGTTCAGCTTGGAAAAAAGGAAGCTAAGGGGAGAGATGATAGAGGTGTACAAAAGTATACATGGTGTGGAGAATGTGGATAGGGAGACATTTTTCTCCCTCTCTCAAAATACTAGAACCCGGGTCATCCCATGAAGCTGATTGGTGGGAGATTCAGGACAAATAAAAGGAAGTAATTCTTTACATAGCTCATAGTTAAATTATGGAATTCACTACCACAAGATGTAGTAATGGCCACCAATGGTTCAGAAGCTGCAGCTTGTGCAAAATGCGGCAGCCAGACTAATACCCGGACAAAGAGGTTCGAACATATAAAACCGACTCTGGCCTGCTTCCATTGGCTGCCTGTATGTTTCCGAATCTGATTCAAGGTGCTGGTTTTAACCTATAAAGCCTTACATGGTTTGGGACCACAGGGCACGGAATAATGGGCTCAAGTTACAGGAAAACAGATTCCGGCTGGACATCAGGAAAAACTTCCTGACTGTTAGAGCAATACAACAATGGAACCAATTACCTAGGGAGGTGGTGGGCTCTCCCACATTAGAGGCATTCAAAAGGCAGCTGGACAACCATCTGCCAGGGATGCTTTAAGGTAGATTCTTGCATTGAGCAGGGGGTTGGACTCGATGGCCTTATAGGCCCCTTCCAACTCTACTATTCTATGATTCTATGATACCTGACGGAACGCCTCTCCCAACATGAACCTACCCGTACGCTACGCTCAACATCTAAGGCCCTCCTCCAGATGCCTACTCCAGGGGAAGCTCGGAAGATGGCAACAAGGGAGAGGGCCTTCTCAGTGGTGGCACCCCAATTATGGAATGATCTCCCCAATGAGGCTCACCTGGCGCCAACATTGTTATCTTTTTGGCACCAGGTCAAGACTTTAACAGCATATACTGAGTTTTTAATTGACCCCAGAACTATATTTAGGCCTGGCAGAGAGTTCACAGTTGTTTTAAATATAAACTGTTTTTATATGTTGTCTGTTTTTATGGTTTTATGCTTTGTAATTTTGTATATCAATTTTTAATGTCCAAAGTTTTAATTTTTGTAAACCGCCCAGAGAGCTTTGGCTATGGGGTGGTATATAAATGTAAATAATAATAATAATAATAATAATAATAATAATAATAATAATGGCTACTAGCCCTGATGGTTATGTGCTACCTCCAGTATCCAAGGTAGTAAGCTTATGTGCACCAATTGCTGGGGAACATGGGTGGGAGGATTCTATTACACCATGCCCTGCTTTGTTGGTCCCTGATCAACAGCTGGTTGGCCACTGTGTGAACAGAGAGCTGGACTAGATGGACCCTTGGTCTGAACCAGCATGGCTCTTCTTATGTTCTTATGTTTTTATGGACTTGATTGCTCTTCCTGAAAAAAAATACTTTTGACACAAAATGAGCAGTTACTGCGTATTGATGTCTCAATGAGGCACATTGGGGAGACCTAGTCATAACACTTGGCAATATTCCAGAATTCACTCTTTCTGTAAGACATGCATACCTTGCTCAGATTTTATCCCCTCCATTTTCTTTGAGGCACCGGCACAGAATCTGATGATGCCCCATCTAGCCTTGCACATGTGACAGGGTGTATCCCTTTTTCCACCCTTAGTCTGAATTGATGCTGCCTCCCCATTGCCCTGGATACTTAGCCTCTCTGGCTTTGAGAAGTGTGGACATCATTATATAAATAATATCCCCTCCCTTCCCTAATATCCATCTAGTCCAGGATGATTTCTGTATTTTGTTCTACCCATCTTAGTCAATTTGGCAACCTCACCAGCTCACTTCTCCTCTTGAAATGGCCACTGCAATCTTTCATGATAATAAAAAATCTACTGACTCCCTCCCTTTCCCTTCAGAATGCACACCAGGATTTAAGCATGCTGATTATCACTCTGAAATATGTGTACAACCCCCATAAAGCTATTCACCCATCCCTCTATTCCTTTGCACCTATGGGATGGGAAGGTGTGTGTCATGCCCAAGGGAAAGGAAAGTATGTCTGATGCTTAACGACTTCAAAGAGCAACTTGAAAGATGTTCATAAGATGTCATACAAAGAAGAAGGAGAAGATCCATACATTTTCTACAACATCAGTATCAACTTTGGGGAATTGGCGTACTATCCTATGCTGCCTGTTTGCTAGTGGGGCTCACTGCTAGTGCAACAGGAAGCTAGCGGTTCCTAAAGCATCTAGAAAGAGTAGAAATGTGAGCTCCACTGACTAGTCCTGATCCAGGGATGAACATTTCCACTTGTTTCCAGGGATGCATTGGAAGTGCTAGTCCCTGTGGCACAGTAGTGAGTCCTGTAGGTGCAACAAAACTAGAGGAGGTACAGTGACAATGAAGATACTGCCCTTTATCTACCCAGAGAGAATGAGGAATTAGAGACAAATGGGAAACAGAGGGCTGATGTTACAAGATGTCTTACTCTGCAATATTCATTGACTGCCTCTACACGAGAGGTTTAAAACTCTTTCAAGTCTCATTAAAATTTTTACCTCTACATGAGCGGAGCGTAAATCAGGAGTTGAGGCGTGCTATCTATTCGATTATGCGCATTATCGAATGCACGTTAAATAGCGAGTTTTATTTTCCTCCGGCCGTTAAAGTGCATTTTAACGGTCCGCAGCAATTCTCCGCATTAACTACTTCTAAAGCGCATTTCAAACAACCGATAAGGCCACCAGTTGTGCGCTCAATTTATTTATTTATTTATTTGATTTTATTCCATTTATATACTGCCCCATAGCCGAAGCTCTCTGGGCGGTTTACAAAAATTAAAAAATTGAACAATTAAAACACCAATATACAAAATTTAAAAGCATAAAGCATAAAAACAAGTTAAAATTACAATATCCTTCTGGGTCAAAGCACAACAACAACACAAAAACACAAAAACCTTATCATATGCTGTTAAATGCCTGGGAGAAGAGGAAAGTCTTGACCTGGCGCCGAAAAGGTAACAATGTTGGCGCCAGGCGAACCTCGTCGGGGAGATCATTCCACAATTGGGGGGCCACCACTGAGAAGGCCCTCTCCCTTGTTGCCACCCTCCATGCCTCCCTTGGAGTAGGCAACCAGAGGAGAACCTTCGATGTGGATCGTAGTGTATGGGTAGGTTCGTGTCGGGAGAGGCGTTCCATCAGGTATTGTGGTCCCAAGCCGTATAAGGCTTTATAGGTTAAAACGAGCACCTTGAATTCGGCTCGGAAACGTATAGGCAGCCAATGCAAGCGGACCAGAGTAGGTCTTATATGCTCAAACCTTCTGGTTCCTGTTATCACTCTAGCCGCTGCATTTTCCACAAGCTGCAGCTTCTGAACCGTCTTCAAAGACAGCCCCACATAGAGTGCATTGCAGTAATCCAATTTAGAGATTACCAGAGCATAGACAACTGAAGCCAGGTTATCCCTGTCCAGATAGGAGCATAGCTGGGCCACCAACCGAAGTTGGTAGAAGGCACTCCGTGCCACCGAGGCCACCTGAGCCTCAAGTGACAGAGATGGTTCTAGGAGAACCCCCAAGCTATGAACCCGCTCCATCAGGGGGAGTGCAACCCCATCCAGAACAGGTTGAATGCCCTCCATCCGGTCAGCAGAACCACCTGCTAACAGCATCTCAGTCTTGTCTGGATTGAGTTTCAATTTGTTAGCCTTCATCCAGTCCATCGTCGCAGCCAGGCACTGGTTCAGCACATCCACAGCCTCAACATGTACAATTACCTCCCGCGTACAGTCATTTACCATAAAGCGCTTCCGAGAAGATGTGCATAATCAGAGAACCAGGTGTCAAACCAAATTCTTGTAGAGGGGGTCATTGAGTAGTATCCAACAAAAGCCTGACATGCCAGACCCACCAGTCCAGGGGGGGAACCTTCCCCTTCCCGAAACACGTGTTTTTTTACATGTTGGGGCTTGCCCCCAGAAGCATGATATTACAACCACACATCGTAGGGGCCACACACAGACCTGGGCTGGTGGTGCTGTGCAAGCATGGACCTGGGCCCAGTGGGACTGGCCGTGCGTACATGGCCCCTACTGTATTAGCTGGAAAATCAACCAGCATCCACAAAAAATAAAATTAAAAGAAGTGTCATCCAAACTCACAGAAAGAACTGTGGTGGTGTGAAGGGCTGAAAATCCCCAGAGGCTACAGCCACCTGGGGATTAATAAAACTCAGGCCCTTCTTTCAGTCCGCAAAATGTGAAATCCATCAACAGTGTATTTGTAATTTCCTGGGTTCTGGGAAACTCTTGCATAAAGGATATTATGATGATGGTTTAATGATTTAGATTGATAGCCTATCCTAATTCACTCAGTTTCTCCATTTCATACAGCTGAAAATACAGCCCTGTACCAAAGCCCACAATCTGTATTAAACTACTACCATCTATTCTCAGTTCTCATCTGTTCCTTCTTACATGAGAATCATTCCAACTAAGTTACACAATATCACCCCATCATTTCAGCAGCTGCCTCCCAGAAAGAAGTACCATGAACTTGATGACTGGGATGTTGGTCCAATGACTGGAGCAACTTCTTGACTGGAAACAAAAGCCCAATCCTAGTGTTAAATATCTGGTGAAAAGGTTCTGAGCATAATTTAATATGTGTCATCTGTGATGAGAATAAAAAGACCAGCATGCTTGATAAAACAAAAAAATAAATAATAAAAAAAATACTCTCAGGTCCTGACCCATCCTGCACCCACTCAAATACACAGCCTTTCCCATAAAGAAATACACTGCAAAATCCTTCTTTGCCAAGTTTGCCGACCATAGTGTGCATGAACATGCATTTATATGTGTGTACTAAACATAAGAATCATCTGTTCCTTTGACACCCCCTCCCCTGATATTTACCTTCTAGAAACCTGAGGGAGCAGCTAAACCTTAGAACATGGCAACTCTAGCAACTCACAAAAATAAACATTTTGAAATGCAGCCCCGAATCTCATAAAAAGGAAGCGACTGTGATAGACCAGGGATATCTAAAAGAAAATGGGGACTGTTTGAGTTACTACAATTGGAATATACCCAAGGAAGACCTATGCAACTCATGAATAGGGTAACCATGTATGTATTTCCATAAAAGAGGAACTATATCACCAAATAAGAAGACAAAGGAGGACAGAGAATTGCTTCAAATCTGTATATGCTGATCTATATGCGTAGATGCACATTTGGGAATAATCACTAAGAATAAAAAGTAAGGTAGGAAACATGGCTACATTATTCATGAGAATTAGCCAGAAGAGGCCCCATTGTCCAACTACAGATGTCCAAAGTTGCTTCTTATCTGAATTCACAGTGAGCTCCAAGGCAATCCATTAATAGTCAGATAATTAAATGTTAAGTAGTGCAATTAAATAGAAAAGCTGTTCACCTAAAGATGGATTGATTTGGGGACATGCTGTGAAATCAAAGAATGTGGTGTCACTCAGTATGTAAGAGACTATAATGACATCTCAGGTCTCAGGCCCTGCCATTCCTATTGCATACATTTCCTGGAACATGTACATGATGCCCCTTCCTTCAAATCCCTCCTCAAAACCACATTTTCCATAAAGCCTTTGGCTGAGCTCCCTAATTCACATGCTTTGCTCTGCAAATAAGCCTATAACTAAACCTAAACACATGTAATTCAAACAAGTACATGTTACATGTCACTATCTTTACCCCTACCAATCCAACCTGCCTTTTTGTTAAATCTTACCAGATGAAGTGATCTGGAAGTTTCAATGTTTGCACATCTTTTATGTAATAAATTTTTAAAAATGAGGGAGGGTATTTCACAACTGGGGTATCACCCCTGAAAAGGCCCTCATTTGGCAGGGGAAGCTGGTGAAAGGACTTGAGAAGATAATCTTAGGGTCCAGGCAGCTATATATGGGAGGAAACAATCCCTCGGGTCACCTGGCTCCAAACTGTTTAGGACTCCCCCCCTTTTTTTATTGTGAATATCAAAGAAACAAAAATCATGCAAAAGGGGGAGAAAACACATTACATGTACAGGGATGACATCATTTTCATCAAGTGAACAAAAAAGGGAGGGGGGAATTATACATAGGTTTTAAAAAAATTGGCCCATATAATCCTATACTTATCCATTCACAAGTTATGCCTGTATATCATCGTTCAAATATTTATAACGTTATTAAGTCCTCAATTCATTGCATTATGGGAGGTGAGTGTTTATCCTTCTACTATGATAAAATAAGTCTTTTGGCTGTCATAAAGGCTCTGAAGATCCATTTGTGCTGACCCTGTGTTAGTTTCCAAGAAACTGGCAGGTAGTTTAGAAGGACATGTGCATCCTTCCATATGAAAGATTGATTCAGGACAAGATTTATCCTTATTTTAGTCTCCTCCCAAAAGGAGGGGACTACTGATCATTGCCAAAACATATGCATTAAAGAAGCATTAGGTGCACTACATCTCCAACAATTATGTAAATTAGATAGACCCTTGTTGAAAAGGCGTTGTGGGGTCCATTAGACCCAAAACAGGATTTTTTGTTGAATGAGACATAGCCTAAGATCCATAGAAGCTTCAGATACAGACTCTAAGGCAACAATCCATTGGTTGGGCAAATTCTCAATTCCAATCCTGTCTTAAACTGTGGGCATCATATTTATTTACTATATATATATATATATATATAGTTTTTTTAAAAAATCAATTTTTTAATTGTGAATTTGTGAACAAAACAAAAAACCATAAAGAAAATAAAAAATTAAAATAAGAAATAAACATATACAGCCACATACTTTAAAATCCTCAGTTTCAAATATCATGATTTCTAGGTAATTAAAAAAAAGGAGGGAAAAAGGTAGCATAAATTACACATAAACTTCCATAAAGGCAGACCAAATGTCTGAGTAAATGTCCATTCGTAAATGACGCCTATATGCCATTCTTTCAAATGTTGCTAATGTTGTTAAGTCTTCAATCCATTGCATTATAGAGAGTGTAGTTTTATCTTTCCAATGTTGTAAAATAATTCTTTTGGCAGTCAAAAAGGCATGAAAAATCCATTTCCGTTGACCAGGTGTTAGTTTCCAAGCAGCCGATACGTAACTTAAAATGACATGTTCATGTGAAAATATTAAAGAGCTTTCTAATACAAAATTTATGCAACTGATAATTTCCTCCCTAAAGGCGACAACTATTGGACATTTCCAAAACTTATGAACAAAAGAAGCATTAGGTATGTAACACTTCCAACAATTTGTTGATTTAGACAAACCTTTATTAAACAGACGCTGTGGTGTCCAGTATACCTGAAACAGTAATTTTTGCTGGATAAGGTGTAACCGGAGATCCACTGACATATCTGATACAGATGCCAAAACAATGGTCCATTGTTTCAATAAAATAGGACACTCCAATTCCCTATTCCACCCTGCTGAAGCCCCATTGTATCATATTTATTCAATAATAATAAATTTATAAACATGAATTGTGGGCTGATTTACCCGGTCAGCCTCAATCAATGCTTCCAATAGCAAAGGAGATTCTGAAGCAGTGAACACTGCTGGGCCAAATATAGATTCTAACAAATGTTGCAGTTGCAGATACTGCCAATCCGCTGCGGCAGGTAATTTAAATTTATCACGCAGAGCTGAGAATGACAGGAACTCGTCATCTGCACCCACCAATTGATCCAGGGTAAAAACCATTCTATCTGTCCAAGTCCACCATATAAACATTTTCTTTCCTATTTTTAAATCTGGATTTCCCCATATGGTCAGTTTGGCATGAGAAAATGGATCAAACTGTAATTGGCGTGACATTATATGCCACACATCTCTAACTGCTAGGATTGTGGGTGGGGCTCTTTCCACTTTAATATGTCAAGAACCTAATGTGATCCATTTGGAAAGAGGCTCCAGAAGGTTCAACCATATAAGACCTACTCTGGCCTGCTTACATTGGCTGCCTGTATGTTTCCGAGCCCGATTCAAGGTGCTGGTTTTAACCTATAAAGCCTTACATGGCTTGGGACCACAATATCTGACAGAATGCCTTTCCCGACATGACATGGAACAGACATGGGTCGACATGTCTGTTCCGCTGCTACAAGTCTTTCTAACAGTAATGGAGGCTCTGAAGCCATAAAAGCAGCCGAACCAAACCTAGATTTCAGCAAGTGTTGCAATTGCAAGTATTGCCATTCAGTCGTAGCAGGTAAATTATATTTAGCATGTAAATCAGACAATGGCAAAAACTCATCATCTGAACCTGTTAATTGATACAAAGTAAAAATCGCCTTATCCATCCATGTTCTCCATAAAAAACATTTTTTTTCCAATTCTTAAATCTGGATTTCTGTTTAAAAACATGGTTTTTTAAGTCGTTTCATAGCGTGGTAGGTCACACTGAGCGGTACTTACATTTCATAGTGACTGCTTCCTCCGTCCTCAAAGTGTTCAATGGTGTATTACAGGGTTAATTCCGTGACTCTTCTTCTTTAGTTTTTGTTTTGCAGGCTGCTTGAGTTACGGAGACAGAAGTGGGCGGATCAAGTAGCCTGCAAGGTCGCCCAGACCTTACTGATACAACATCTCTTCTGACAAGTCCTTGTTGCTGACTTCTAGCTCCATGGTAGGATAGCTTCCCAGCTATCTCAGCAGTCTTGTCCTGGAACCTGCTTGTTGTCTGGCTGGATTGCTCTCCTGCCCCACTAGTAGCATAAGGAACTCATTGCTTCAGTACTGACAGGAATGGAACATTCTTCCTTACCAAACTTAATGAGGTCATTCCTGGATGATGGTTATCTGCTGCATGATGATGTTCTAATGCATAATTGAAAAGGAGAGTGTACATCTCTACTTTGTTCTTGTATGCAAAAATATAAGTACCAATTTAATTCCATTAATCTTCCCTAGGGAAGTTTAAAATATGATTTTAAAACAGTCAGTATTATCAATGCACTGAAATCTCTATAAAGCATACCAGACTGGTTCATTGAATGCTTTGTCTATATCTAACATTAGAGCTATTATTTGCTCTGCTCTTTTCTCAGAGGTGGCAGTAAATCAGTTAATAATTTATGTGATTTGATTTTGATCCCTTCTTCCTAGGTAAAAAAAAAAAAAGTTTGATTAGTTATCATGAATAATAATTTAAACTATATATCACTATGTTTCCTCACCCTATGGAAGCAATACCAGGACAACTATGATGCGGGTAGGGTTGTGCATACACACACAAACATTAATTTGCCTCAGAGGCCATTTGAGAATCTCCAAAATGGCCCTGATTCGACTCGGGGTGCTTTGGGGGGCACCAAAGCTGAGGCGAGATTCCCCCCGAAACATGGCCAGCACCCAGTAAAGCTAAGAGCAAGGCTGACCAGGAGTCCATTGGACTCCCAAATCCCGCTCCCCCCCTTGCCATCTCCACGCCACCCCAAACCAGAGCCACTGCCACAGGGACTTACCTGGAAATGAGTCTTCCTCCTGAGAGCCAGGCCACGATTTAAAGTTATTGCAGAGATTCTCCCCTTTACGGCCACCATAGGTTATGGCCATAGTTGTACTTAAAACAGACAGCCCCCGAAATAACGTTAAATTACGGGCCTCGACTCTCAGTAGGAGGATTCGTTTCAGGTAAGTCACAGCAGGGCGGTGGCGGAAGGGCTGGGAGGGAGAGGAAAGGGAGTCAAGGTGAGTCCAATCATGGCCAGCCTTCCACCGGCTTTCCCCAGTGGGCAGATGGGGGGAAGGGCCCAGCACAACCCCAAATCAGTCCAAGCTTCGGTGCTTGTCTGCCTCAGACTCAGGGCACCTCAGGCCAACCTGGCACCACTCCAGCTTTGGGTGGAGGTGGGCCAAATCAGCGCACCTTGCCTCAGATCCAGGGATTCAGCCCAAGGCAGTTCACAGCCCTTGTTGCTGCTGTATAAACTGGCAGCTTCAGTTCACATGGGTAATGACCTCCACCAAGCCCCAATGGATGAATAACAATGATTTTTATTTTCTTATCAAGTAACAGTAACAGTTCATGTTCTTTCAAAGCCCAGTAAAATAATAAAATGATGCTCTGCCATTGTTTCTCTAAGATATATAGTTTCTGACTTATTTCTGCTTAGAATATATCCACACATCCATACAAACCTAACACATTTGGAATTATGAGGTGTACCTTTTATGTTAATACTAATGCATAATTTATGTGTACAAATAATTTATACTTTCCATGATGTCCCATAAACTATCAGAGATGGGTTCACAAGCAACACACCTAGGGAAAGCTGATATGTTGGGGCATTTATGTCAGCTGACTTAACACGTGAAGAATTTTAGTGAAATTGTTTTCAGCTGTTTAAATTGTTTTAAATTTTGTATATTGATTTTTTTGTGCTGTGTTTTATTGTCCTGTAAATTGTTGTGAACTGCCCAGAGAGTTTCAGCTCTAGGGTAGGATAGAAATAAAAGGAAATAAATAAATAAATACTGAACTACTTCTCCTTCAGTTTCCAACTGTCTCTCCCCTTCAACTGTCAAAACCCACTCAGAACCCCATGCCCAGGAATAAAATTCAAGTACCATAAAGTTGCACCATAAATACAGCTAACTTCAGTAATCAATATCATCTGAATTTTAAAAAAACAGTTTCTATTTCGCTACAATAAGTATATATCCAAGGATTTCTAAGTAGTTTACAAGAATTTAAAACATGAGAAAATAAAACGATACTATAAAAGCAGCAGGTAAAAAGTGCATATAAAGGCAGAGTTTAAAGTGATCAAGATGTTTAAAATAATGGGCTGAATACAAAGGTTTATTTCTCAGTGTCTAAAAGACAAAAGTTGGTGCCAGACTGAATTTACAGCTGCTGAAAATGGAAAGTCATCTCTTGTTGATACATATTTCACCACTGATAAAGGTGGTACTTGGAATAGGGGAGCAGCTGCTATTTTAATTCATGGACAGATGGGTACGGGATGAGACGCTCGTTCAAGTATTTCAGTTCCATGCTATTTAGGGCTTTAAAGGTAAAGCATCAGCACTTTGAATTGGGCATGGAAGTGAAGAGGCATACAGCAAAGGTCTCTCAAGACTGGCAAGATCTGAATGAGAAATGCCAGTCAAAACACTGGCTATAACATTCTGCGTCAAAATGTCAATGCTTATTTGGTGAAAAACTGGAAGATCAATTGCAGAAAAGGACATCCTGCAGTGTTTCTAAATGGGTGTCCATCACCACAGCATATTGACTAATATAAAATTTCTCACGCTGAACACTGATACATTCTCAAGCCCTACTTTCACTTTTGTATTCTTTATTGTTGGTCAAATTCCTTATTTTTAATTTGTTTTAGTCAACAGTTCTGTATTTTCCCTCTCTGTATTGTTGCTTCCCAATATTTTTGTCTTGCAGCTAGAAAAACATAGTCTACCTTTTCTGACAAAATCTTATGCATTTGGTTTTGCAGTCTTTATATCTTTTATCTTCATATCTTTTATCTGATGATAAATTAGTGCAGCAATAAACTGTGGCTTTATCTAGCTGTTCTTGTAAATGACATTAAGCTACCTTCACCCTTTTTAATATAAAGTGTAACATGCTTAAATATGCTTTTAAGGTGTTTCACAATATTTGTACAGAGGGAGATGAGGCTTCCTTATTTTTTCAAAAACTGAGTAATCTCTGTCCTAACAATGCTTTAAAAATAATATTGTTTAAAGAAGACACATTCACATGGTTTAGCATGATGTGCAAAGGCAAAGTTTATCCTATGATCCTATGATCACAAAGTATCTCCCCTTACCACACGACCAGAAGATTCGAGCATATAAGACCTACGCTAGCCCGCTTGCATTGGCTGCCTGTATGTTTCCGAGCCCAATTCAAGGTGTTGGTTTTAACCTATAAAGCCTTACACGGCTTGGGACCACAATATCTGACAGAATGCCTTTCCCGACATGACCTACCCGAATATCTACTCGGAGGGAAGCTCGGAGGGAAGCTCGGAGGTCGGCAACAAGGGAGAGGGCCTTCTCTGTGGTGGTCCCCCAATTGTGGAACGATCTCCTTGACGAGGCCCGCCTGGCGCCAACATTGTTAATTTTTCAGCACCAGGTCAAGACTTTCCTCTTCTCTCAGGCATTTGGCAATATCTGAGGAGCCTGGGTTTGTTTTTGTTTTTGTAGCTTTTTTGGGCTGTTGTAGCGGTTTCAAACGTATGTGTGTATTGTGTGTATGTTGTATGTTTTTGCTGTTTTAATTTTTGTATATTGTTTTAATTCTATGTAAACCGCCCAGAGAGCTCCGGCCATTGGGCGGTACACAAATGTAATAAATAAATAAATAAATAAATAAAGTGTTAAGTGTGCACTGGGCAGAAAAGCCTGATGGTAGACAGCTCCCCAAGGTGCATAAAACCCTTTAAGGGAGAAATACTAGACAGCAATGTGTTGTGAGGGGGGCATAGCATTCTTAGGTTTCCTGGCTCTGAACTCATAGAAAGGGCTCCAAGCTGGGGTCCAGGAAACTGTGCTCCCTGCCCCCTCTCCCTCATAGCCAGTACAGAAAGAATGTGGCTACCTCTCCACACTCGCAAAATGGAGCATGGAGGTGAGGAAAAGGAGATGTTCCCAGGGGCAGGAAGGGGAGAAGACTATGTGGGGCTCCAAAGTAGCCCCAGCCCTCCCCAGTCTCCTTCTCTCCCCCTCCCAGAAGCCTCTGCTAGATGGGAAAATTGCCCATCTAGCTAAAATGCAAAGCAGGTGGTGGGAGGTGCCTCCCACTCTACATTAGATACTCATAAACCTCTAAGTTTGGAGCAAAATGGAGCAGCCACCTGTATCTGCAGGGTTAGCTTTACAGTATCTGCTGCAGCCATGTTTCACCAACACAAGTAAAGGAAACATACCCAATAAAGACTGAATCCACAACATTCTTACAGACTTCTTTTTCAGCTTTGAGCCCCCTGGCTGCTACCCTTCAAAATACTTCTCTAAACCCCTCCCTCCTTAGAGATGGGCTCCGATCAGAGGTGGGATATAGTAGTATATAATGCTGGCAATTTGCCAACTCTAAACATGTTGTGCTACCGGGAATGACTGTTAGTGCACTGGGAAAATAGCACTTCCCACCACAATCCAAGAGACTGCCAAAAACTACTGCTTCTAGAATGGTACAAATCAGTGGAACTCCCTTCCACTACCTCCACTTACTTGTCCCATTCCAGAAATGGTAGTTCCAGGTAGTTTCCAATTGTGCTATCAAGCACAACTTTCCTGTTGAGCTAGCAATCATTCCCGCTAATGCAGTGGCAGGATTGGATACTGCCCACAGCAAAAAATACCAAAAAAAAAGTTTCATCAACTAATAATTTTAAAGGAGTAAAACAGCAGCAACAACAACAACAAAAAAGACCCAGAACAGGATTTTGAATGTTCATTCCTATTTTAAAAATAGATAGGAGGCACAAAAGAATAAATTACAAGCTTCCAGTACGTAGTATTTGAAAAATAAAACCAGAAAGATCAACAAAACTGCAGACATTTACAAGGAAGAAGAAAGCATTCACTAGCTGACTGAGCATCACATGTAGAATATAGATTATCTGTAACTGAAATTAGTATTAGTTCCCTACTCCCCACCCCCACTCCAAATCCACTCTGTAAACAATTCAGTTTAGATCTCTGGATATTTTTTTAAAAAAACACCTAATATGGACTGGGGTGAATGACATCATTGCCAGGTTACACAGCAGAGATGCAACTATCATTCTGTGGCACTCAGGAGACCTCTAAGTCCTTGGTGGGAGACAATGACATCGCAGCTGAATGCCGAGGACTGAACACTTAGGTCGTTATCACACGGGCAGTTTTAGGCACACCCGCGGGGAATTTGCTCCACTTCTTCAGCCCTGGACTCACATGATGTCGTCCCCATCCTGCTGCTCTCCCGCCCTGAGGTTGCAGTTTTTAGTTTCTGTTTCGATTTATCCCTGAATGAGCAAAGTCCGAAACAGGCAAAGTCCGAAACAGGCAAAGTTCAACAGGCCAAGCTGAGGTGTGATTCAAAACACTAGACTCGAATATGAAACGGAATCTGCAGAAGCAACCCGGGGGGGGGGGGGGGGAATGGTAGGTGTGATAAAGCCCTTAGACTGTTGTGGTGTTCAGGTTGCAATTTGGGCCTTCCCATTTCACGTTACATCCCTCCTCAAGGCAGTAGGAAGCACTTCATTCATGACCTGAAGGCTACAGCAGGGAGCCAGGCCCTGGATCCTCTTGTGCATGGGTTCTGCATCCAGAGCAACTGGCCACATGGGATTTCTTCTATTTCTCATGTTGTTCAACTGCAAGGGTTTCCATCCCTACCTGTGAATGACAAAATGAAAAACAAAGCCTTCACTTTCTTGGAAAAATCTCTCCAGATAAAATACAATGGCTCATGCAATGAAATGAAATGGATAGCTGGTGTAGCATAGTGGCTAACATTGGTGCAGTTAGGTAATCTGGTAGAGCACAAAGGAGGTCCCAGGTTCAATCCCCAGCATCTCCAGGTTGGGCTTCAAAAGAATCCTGCCTGTAACCTTGCCAGATTACAATGCTGGGCTAAATGGACCAATGGTCTGACTTAGGCCATTTCTACATCAGGCTGTTTGCCTGGGATGGCCCCCAGCTGGTCCCTGTGTGCCAATGGTGTGTATTAGGTATTTCCGGGATCGTCCTCCCTCCCTCCCTGTGCACCGATGGCGTGTATTAGGTACTTCCGGGATCACCCACCTTCTACACCACTATCATGTAGAAAGGGCCTTAGTATCAGACAGCTTCCTATGTTCCAATGCCATATGCTATCCTCATCCCACCCCAATAGTAATGTGTATTGCTTCAAGACGTGGCCATCCAGCCCTGCTGCGTTTGGTGGCCCTTGTGCTCATTCAGCTGAGTGGGTCATAGAACCTGCCCTAAAGTCCTGAACTGATGGCACCACTTGGGAATGGAAAATTATGGAATTCACTGCTACAATATGTAGTGATGACCACTAGCCTGGATGGTATTTTAAAAGGCTTAGACAATTCCATGGCAGATAGGTTCATCAATAGTTTAATGGAGCCTCCTTGTATAGGGGCAGTACACCTCTCAGTACCAGGTGCAGGGGACAAACAAGGACATCTTTGGGAATGCCAAAAACAGAGCCTGAAGGTTGCAGGACTATACTCCCTCTGAGCATTTAGCTATAAAGGCTTACAGCTAAGTGAAACATCTATGTTCAGAGCTTTACTGTTGAATCCTGCATAGATTTCCTTTAGTATTTTGCTGTGGGATTTTTTTCTGAACAGGTTATAAAGCATGTATCACTGTTTACAAACCGCTGGCCATGGCAGGAAGCATTCTCTCCAAACAATGTGCTCTATTTTTCTTAGACCAGAAAATCTTCCATTTGAGTCTCTGTTCATCAGCCCTTTTCCTTTCTTGTTAATGAATACACTATGAACAGGTGAGTAGCTTCTCCAAACCAGAAGGTCTTTTTTCTTAGTCATTTCTGTCTTTTGTAATGAATTGCTCGGGGAGAAGAAATGGTTGGCGGTGCTGGATTTTAGGACAGATTCCAAATGCCAGTAGTGACAAGAAAAACATAATATTCTAAGATGCATGGTCTAACACCATTAGATCATTAATCAGATGTATCTTTTGAATCAATCATGACCATGTAGGGAATTTGATGAGCATGGGTATAAATGGAAAGATAGTGAAAGATGAGGGATATCCTATGTTATATATGTGAGATATTTCTAGGTGCTCTTTCCAGAAACTATTTGCTTCCTAGTTGTCTTTCACATTGTTTTATATTACATGTAAACCAACTGGAGCTCTGCAGATGTTCTGGACTACAACTCCCACCATCCCAGACCAATTGCAGCACTGGTTGGGGTTTATGGGAGTTATAGTCCAAAACAGCTGGAGGGCACAACATTGTTTACCCCTGTCTTATACCAATTCACTCCTACCCTAATTTTTCCAGATCAAAACCCAGAAAATGGCAGCAGTCAAATGCACTTATACACAACCACCTGCATTTTGAACTGCAGTTTTTCGTATCTCCCTTTCAGTGCCCTACTATTGCAAGTGACTGAGCATGTGCCAATTTCACAGAAACCCACAGATTAAGGCCATGTTTACACAATGTTTTTTTTTCCTTTGGTAGTCCCTGTGCATCCAAATGACACACAGAGGATCCTGGGAGCAGGCAGGGACGACCCCTCCATTTTACAGGGGTAACTGGTTCCCCAGTTATCCTGATTTTACCTGCAGTCCCGGGACCATCCACGAGTAGCGGGGGTCAACAAGAAGGAAGGAGCCAGTCCGGGAGGAGTCCAGGGACATTGGAGTGGGGTCGGGGCTTTTCTTTTCTTTTTACGTATTTTTCAATGGAGCGCAATTGTGCTCTCAGCTCCTGAATGTTTATTTTTTAAAAAATGGTGCCCACGATGTCCCTGTTTGTTTCCAGGATGATGCGCTGGCATTTGTACACTGGGGGACAATCCCAGAAGCAGGTAAGTCCGGGATCCCCCCCACCCCCTGAAGGCCCTTAGGTGTAGAAATGGCCTAAGAGTACATTTGTGTGCATATTTTATCAGATGCAAGTCCTGCTCCTTCTGTGAACGTCTTCAAGTTAACCTATTTTAGGATAAAACCAATGTTTCCCCTTCTGGAGCGATTCTGCTTCACATATTCCCCTGCCTCTTTAGTCAGCCCAGATTGTTTCTCTCCAACAAAAGCTCTTGTTTAAGCTGAGGGCGGATCTACACACGAGTTTTTTGACGTTTTATAAGGGTTATGAAAACTCTTTGGGCCACATGACGCACTCCCTATAACGTTGTATATCTGAGGTTTTTTAAAACTCCCTTCAGTTATATACAACGGTTTCACTTTTAATACATCGTTTTAAGTAAAATAATGTGTCCTTCCTTACCGTTTCTGATTCATGGGGGCAGTGCTTCCTTTACTGGTGCCCAAATGCTGAGCAGTTGATTGGTGGGGAAGAAACAGGAAGTGGACCAGTGAACTACAACACCCACAATTCTTAGCCCTATACTCGCTAGGGAATGACAGAGGAACTAAGAAGGAAGTGTGTAACTGAACTACAACCCCCACAATGCCTTGCCCTAAATTCACTGAAAAACGAAAGAGAAAGAGACAGGGCAGAACAATGTGTGACTGTACACACCGCTTTAAAGACTGAAGACTGTTTCTCCTGTAACGTGAGTACTCAGTAATGTGGCCTAAGACGTTTTAGAACGCACCTATTTGGAATGTTTTAAAATACAATTTAAAACGTTCCAAAGGACTGTGTGGATTCCCCCTAAGCTTGTAGTAGGACAAGAGACCACGGTCATTAAATTGGAACTGTGTAAAGAGCTCAGCACTCACTACAGTGGGCATTGTTACGTAGATGGGAAGTTCCTGGGAAATTTATTTATAGTTACCCTATAAGCAAAATAAGATTTGGCAAACTCTGTAGGAGTTTACCAACATCATTCACATTTCCTTTATGGTCCTGAGAAGTTCACAGTTCCTCCTTTGGGTGGGTGTGAAATGCCTCATCACAGTCATCATCATCACAGGCACGCATCAAGTAAAGACAAGCCTTGAGCTTTAAGGTTGCCAGCTAGGCAATGCAGGGAAACTGTTTTCCCTTTAAAGGGCATGGGGCAGGATATAGTGGTATTTGCTGCTGCTGCTGAGTGGCAGGCAAAGCAGAAAGGAGCCCATGGAGAGAGAGACCCAGGACAGTAGTTGTAGCAGGGGCATGCATAGGGTGACCATATTTTGGAAACCAAAAAGGAGGACAACATGGCCGCCCCAAAGTGGGCGTGCCCACCCAAACATGGCCCTGGACACGTCTGATTTCACAGCACACAATTAAGACAAACCTGTTCTACATAAATCTTAACATTAAAATCACTGAAATAAAGAACATGTGAAACATTCAATGTATTTGAAATTAACTTCACTCACTCCTACTTTTGTAGCTTTTGCTGTACTTTGAAGCTTTTGCTATATTCTGTGTGATACTTCACTCAGATATCTTTTCTGACTGCAAATCCTTCACTGGATGACCATAGTCTCACCTTTCCTAACATTTAACACTCTTTCCCCATCATCTTTCTCATACCCATACTCACAGATTCAGCATACTGCTACCACTGAACAGGTGCAGAAAAATCTAGTACAACAAACTTAGCAACCTAGCATTCAGAAAGAGTATAAAATACAATTACCCTGCAAGCATTAGCTATGGAACAAAATTACCACCTCTTGTTTCAACTTCTGTTTGTCAATGAGAAATTATCACAATGCTAGACAAGGATCCTTTCCTTCTTTTATTGAATATCTGGATTCAAGACATATTTGGAAATTCTGTTCTCAGTGTGTAGAAAACAGAAATTCCAATCAGAGAGTGCTCTGCCCAAAGAAAACTGCCCAGAGTCCCATTGATTTCAATAAACCTTATTCCCAGATAAATGAATACAGGATTGCAGCCTTAAATGGAGGTGCTTACAGAGCCATTAGTATTTTATTGCTGCTCATGATAAATCTTCACTGTGATAGAATTTAAGCAAGTTGAACAGTGCAACATTAAACATGTCTACTCAGAAGTAAGTCCCACTGACTGCAGTAGGGCCTTCAATCCTAAAGTGTTAACATAAACGTAATTACAAACACAAAACAGGATCATTGACACAATTAGGAGGGGGAAGTTTCTGCAGTTGTGGAGCAAGTTGTCTGTCACACACAAGATGACCATAGTTTGCATAATTTGTGAATCTTCAAGATGCCACAAGACACTTTGTGGCTTTCAAACACAAAAGAACAAGAGGTGCCTCTGCTTCTTCACATCTGTTCATCTTTCTCTAGCAAGTGCAAGCCCCTGCTGTCAAGGAGGACTATGCACCCACCAGAACCTGGCCTCGTGGATTATGCAACCAGTAGGTGCACTTCAGAAATATGTTTTCAGAGCCTAGGAAATCCAAACATACTCTAACAAGCCCAAACAAGCCACCCTATGCACTCACATATTACCTTGCCCCTTAGTCCAGGCATTGCTGCTCACATCCCTTTTTGGAAGCAAAACCACTTCTGTCCCCCTAACCCAGGTAAGGGACCTGGGCCAGCTTGGAAAAAGCAACAGGTGAGGAAAACCTCTGGCACTCCATTAAACATGACAGCAGCCAGTATACCTGCTCACCCCTTGCCAGAAGCCTCACAGTCTACAATGGCAAAATGCAGTGTTTGGCTGCTTGCTGGGCGCCTCTCCCTGCCCAGTCAGACACCAGCTTACAATGGTGCTGTTAAGCAATTCTGGATGCTGGATGTAATGGTCGTACAGCCCCCTTTATATCTTAAAATGAATCATTTCAATTCCACATTGCACAACTGCTACATTTCTGGTGCTAGAGCAGTAATAATAACTTCTGGTTTATCAGTGAGAAACTAATCTAAAAATGTGTTATTACACCTCAGGTTCATTAGCCATGTAAACAAGCCAGAACAGAACAGAAAAGGCGTCCATTATCACAATGCTAGACAAGAATCTTTCCCTCCTTTTATCCAAATACATCCTGAATTTACACTGCCTCAGTGTGCAGAGAACAGAAATCCCATTCAGGGATCCAAAGAAAACTGTCCAAAGAAACCTCAGAAATAAGTCCCATTGATTTCAATAAAGCTTGATTTCAATAAAGCTTACTCCCAGCCTCTTCACATCTGTTGGAAAACATTGGCAATGTAAAATCCAAGCAATCTTTAGGATTATTCTTAATGGAAAGGCAGGTGTAAATAAAATAAATCCTTTACTAACTACATCTCATTTCTGTCTAGGAGGGAAGGGAACAGGGCCGGGTAAGGGCTTATGAGTGCCACCGCCACATACCTTCTTCTGATGCTGGTCTGCCGCAGCTGCTGCTCGTTCGCCGCCGCCGCCACCGCTTTTCCACTGAACACCGGTGCTGCTCCTGCTGGTTCCTCTTCTATTGCTGTTGGTACCGCTTCCTTCTTTTCTCTCCTCCTCTGCCTCCTTTTCTTCCTCCGTCCACCTTTCTTCTTCTTCTTCTTCTTCTTCTTCTTCTTCTTCTTCTTCTTCTTCTCCTCCTCCTCCTCCTCCTCCTCCTCCTCCTCCTCCTCCTCCTCCTCCGTCTGTCTTCTCCTCCTCCTCCGTCTGTCTTCTTCTCATCCTCCTCCGTCTGTCTTCTTCTTCTTCTCCTCCTCCTCCTCCTCCGTCTTTCTTCTCCTCCTCCTCCTCCTCCTCCGTCTGTCTTCTTCTCCTCCTCCATCATCTGTCTTCTTCTTCTCCTCCTCCATCTGTCTTCTTCTTCTTCTCCTCCTCCTCCTCCGTCTGTCTTCTTCTTCTCCTCCTCCTCCTCCTCCTCCGTCTGTCTTTTTCTTCTTCTCCTCCTCCTCCTCCTCCTCCTCCTCCTCCTCCATCTGTCTTCTTCTTCTCCTCCTCCTCCGTCTGTCCTCTTCTTCTTCTCCTCCTCCTCCTCCATCTGTCTTCTCCTCCTCCTCCTCCTCCTCCTCCGCAACCACGCTAGCCAAGAACAAGGCCCGGATGGCGGAGGGGAGGAGGCCGGAATGCCGCACACCCGGAAGTGTGGCAGCGTCATTCTGGCCTCCTCCCCTCCGCCATCCGGGCCTTGTTCTTGGCTAGCGCAACCGCGCTAACCAAGAAGAAGGCCCGGATGGCAGAGGGGAGGAGGCCGGAACGATGTGCACCCGGAAGTGAGGGCGTGCATCATTCCGGCCTCTTCCCCGGCTGATCTGAGCCTTGTTCTTGGCCAGCGCAACCGCGCTAGTCAAGAACAGGCCCAGATGGCATGAGAGAGGCCCAATTTTTCCGGACTTTGGAGGATATTTTAAAATTCCCCCCCCCGGACTCAAATTTGGCCCCCTTTTTCCAGACTTGTCCGGGGGGATCCAGATGTCTGGTCACCCTAGGCATGCAGATGTACAGCATTGCTCTAAAAACATCAGCCTCATGGGGAAATAGCTGTGTGGGTCACAGCACTCTCAACCAGCTCCAGTAAGATTGGGATGACTGGCCAGATTCAAGTCAATACTCTGGTTCCTGACCACTCAGGGCTCAGATGAGAACTGAGTTTGCAGGAATTAGAGAGGAGTTTGCATACCCCTAGAGACCGCTAAACCTTCTAAATATGCTTCACATTCTGAGAAACATGCCTGCAGGTAAACAAACAAACAAAACACCCAAGTATGAACACCCTAGGCTGCTACAGAGGATCATCAGAAGGGGTGGGGGATCCCGGTTCCCTAGCGTCGCTTCTCTCCCTCCCTCCCCACTTCTGTCACACAATACTTCCTTTTTCTTCACGGAGAAGAAGGAGGAAGTAAACAACGACCATGTGGCCCATTCAGTGGGCATTTTTATTGCAATGCTTTTCCTACACACGGCAAGTTTAGCTTCTAAAAATAAATTGGACTTACCAGGGTCTTTTTTTGTGGTGGAAAGAAAGCCAGAAGGAGCAGGAGACGCATGGGAGGCAGACGGCGTTATCAAAGGACCTGCGAAAAACATAAATGGGCAGTAACGTGTGTATGATGAAACGCTCATCTGAGGATGCTCATAGTATCGCAGTTCAGTATCTAAAGTACACAATGAGCTCATTTCGCGAAGATTTATTTATTTGTTTTGTATATTTTTATGCCGCTTTTCTACAGAAAATGGTACCCAAAGTGGGATGAGTTTCTCAAAGTGCTGGGTGGGAAAATTTAATCCTCCCCTACCCGCATGTGGTAGTCCAAATCTGGATACCCCACACATGTACTTGCACTAAAATAAACAAAATGGCAAGGATTAGCTGCATGCTACATATTTAACTCAACATGGTGTTTAGCATCATTTAACTGATAAGCAGCATTAGTTGTTGTTGTTTTTTAAAAGCCCTGTGGAACATCTAAAACTAACTAACTAACTAACTAAATACCAGTATATTTAATATAATGCCAAAATACCCACGTATTTCAGCTTAAAGCTCTTACTTCCAGTAAATAAGCCTTGGGAGAGCCATTTCAGTCTTTTAGAATGGGGAAACACCCATGCAACGGCCAGGAAAACATCAAATGTTTGGCAGCCAGGGGAACAGGCCATGGCCTTCTGGCAAACCCCAGAGGGACCGATAAGGACTGCTAGAGGTGCATACTTGGCCTTTATTCTATAATCATGTGTCCACCTCACAAAGGCTAATGAAGTGCATTTTCATATGTGCAGGTTGCAACCATGCCCTCTCCTTCCAGCCCACTTCCAAAACCCGGGAAACACATGCGAGATGATGATTGAGGTTCTTTTCAAAATTAAGCATGGGTTGGGGGGTTGGGGGGGAATGCATAATAATGATGCAGGGCCAAAACATGCCCAGGTGGGGCTGACTAAGGCCGTGAGAAAGTCATAACTTTTATGTCATATTCCACCTCTGTCAAATGTTACAGCTCCATTTCTGAGTGCCAGCTTTCCGGAGTTGGACGACAATGTCAGAAATTAGCCCAGCAGCAACTGCGTTCCCCCTCCATGGTGGGAGGTTGTTTGCATAACAAAGCCTGTCATTAAAATTCATAAGCCTACTTGTTTCATGGCTACACCTTGCCAGACAATCTGGCTTGTTTTGCCTCCTCTATTTCAGAGCGGAATACCTATTTGGATTCAGCTGCTGCTCACCTGTTGGTAAAGCCTTTTGATTTCTGGGCCAAAGAAAAGCATCTGGTCGCATTGCTGCTAGCCAAAGAAGAGCCTTTTCAAGGGAAGAATCTGGAAGATGACAATGCCAGCCACAGCATTTCATGTGTAGGACAGGCTGTGGTTATACCCACAAATCCTGAAGATGTGGCTAATTTTTGCTCTTTACCCCAGCAAACACATTATCTTAATATTGCTGTGAGTGCGCAATGAGACCTCAACAGCAAAGAAAATAATAAGCTAAATTTGAAGTGGTATACAGCGGAGAGGTTTTGCATGTGTGCTACAGATATCGAGTGTGGGGGAAGAAAGCAAAGGTGATGCTGGAAATTATTAGCAAAAGGGCATACGACAACAAACTCATCCATCTTGTAATGTCCTTGTGTGAACCTATGGTGTGGACACCACTTGGAATGCTGCACATAGTTCTGGTCACCCTTTTAAAAAGGATATTGCAGAACTGGAAGAGGCACAGAAAAGAACTACCAAAATGGAGTTGGAGAAGGGCTTTGCCACGTTTGGGGTGGGGGCTAAAACAAGATACCCTCCAGCCCCCCTTACTCTGTGCACTGTCGTGCTGTCTCTCCCCTCTTCAGGGCCCTGGCACTCCCCATTTGCTTCTCCATGTTCTACCACCACCACCTCACTGTCCCTAATGTCCTTGTTGCTCCACTCTTCAACCCACCCACCCACCCCACACACACCAGCTTACCAGGCAGTGGCAGGAAGCAGTCTGTTCTTTGTTTTTCTTTTGGAGCATTTAGTAGGAAGTTGCCTGCTGCTGAAACTCCTGCCATGTACACCATCTTCATTCCCCCTCTGGGACCCACACGGGACTCAGGGACACTCTGCAGTAATGAAGATGGCAGCGGTGGCTGGAGCTCAGCATCAGGCACAAGACAACCTAACAGTGCGATCCTATACATGTCTACTCAAAACACAGTCCCTTTAAGTTCAACGGGTTATAGGTATCCTGGTGACAGGTATCAGCCTGTGCAAGGTGCAGAGGCTGGGGCTAACATTGCCACCACCCACCGCCATCTCCTCTGGTAGTTGTTTGGGAGACTTCCAGGCTGTAGGGACCTCCCTCATAGAGCCACTGGAGCTGGAACACATTCCCTATGAGGAAAGGCATTTGGGCCTTTTTAGTTTAGATCAGTAGATCCAAGACAGACAAAAGGAAATGTGCCTTCACTCAATATATAATTAACTTATGGTATTCATTATCACATCCTGTGGCAGTGACCAGTGCTGGCTCTAGGGGTTGAAGGGCCCTTGGGCAAGACACCTTCAATGGTCCCCTCCCTCAGGGAGTCTATCTTCTCACCAGCATTGTCATTAGCTTATGATTACTACTACTCACTACCACCTGCTTGCTTGTTGAGCAGAGAGCCAATGAGCCAGCAGGCAGTGACAACTTCTGCTCTGCCATCATGTAACCACCATTTTGTGGGCCAGGAATAGAGGCACATGCACAAGCAGATTGCAATGGCAAAGAGGAGGAGCATGTCTAAGGGGCTTTTGTCAGCAGACCCTCTGTTGGGCTATGGGCCCCCAGTAGGTGCCTGACCATGCCGAACCATGATGCGATTCTGCCAGTGCCCACTAGTTCAGATGGCTTTCTGAAGGATTATTGGCCACATTTATGGAGCAAATGTTAGGCACAACAGCTAAATAGAATGTCCAACTTCAGAGACAATATATCTTTTTATACCAGAGGCAAGCTATAAGCAAGGAAGGGAGCTTTTGTCTCCATGCCCTGTAGATGTGCTTCCCAGTGGCTGGCCTCTCTGAGGAATAGGGGACCAAAGTAGAGGGACCCTTGGTCTGATCCAGCAGATCCTTCTTATGTCCTATGTTCTCACCTTAAGACTCAATTTCATCTATCTCACAGCACATCTGTCACCCAGCCTGGTCTAATGTTCAATTGCAGGTCTGGATGCTGGGTGAAAACCTGAAAAACAAGCTATAGGGAAAGTAATTTATGCAATCAGCCCATCGGTTCCAGTGTGACCGGCTGACACAAGTCAGCCACTGTGCAATGCAATTTTGTAGTCGACATGGGCTTCAGCTCCATGCAGTGCTGTAACTGATCATTTCTATGCTGAGAGATGACAGGTAAAGTCTGGAGTGAGTCAAGAGTGGCTGAATGTCCTTAAGAGCACTGCTGCTGGAATTCCATTATCTCATTGCTCATAAAGACCAGCTCCTGCTGCTGCTCCACAGTGAAATCAACTCAAATGCTGTGGGATTAAACATTGGTGGTTAGTTATTATTGCCATCGAACTGGCAACAGATGATGACTGTAGCAAATTTCAGTGGCTCAGTGTGCTTACTGTGAAGGCAACAAAGATACAGGTCCCATGAGAAACGGCAATGGTGCTGCTCCACCTGGCCTACTGGGCTCACTGAGGCTTATGCATAGTTGCTTGGGAGTCAACCTCACATAGATTTGGATTAGATATCTCCTAGCAAGCAGGTATCCTGCTTTTCATTGATTACCTTGAAAACAAATTATTCCAGTCTAAGGAACCTGTTTCATAACTTTTCTTTATGAATCTGTTATAGGAGTGTAAGATGCCCATTTTGTGCCCCTGTCCAGGGGTACCAGAATCATGCGTCTCATCACTCCAGTGTAATTATGCTAATGAAACATGTGGAACGTGTTCAGAGGAGGGCAACGAGGATGATCAGGGGTCTGGAATCAAAGCCCTATGAGGAGAAACTAAATGAACTGGGCATGTTTAGCCCGGAGAACAGAAGACTGAGGGGAGACATGATAGCACTCTTCAAATACTTGAATGATTGTCACACAGAGGAGGGCTAGGACCTCTCCTCAATCATCCCAAAGTGCAGGACATGGAATAATGGGCTCAAGTTACAGGAAGCCAGATTCCGGCTGGACATTAGGAAAAACTTCCTGTTAGAGCAATACAACAATGGAACCAATTACCTAGGGAGGTTGTGGGCTGTCCCACACTAGAAGCCTTCAAGATGCAGCTGGACAGCCATCTGTCAGGTATGCTTTAAGGTGGATTCCTGTATTGAGCAGGAGGTTGGACTCGGTGGCCTTATAGGCCCCTTCCAACTCTACTATTCTATGATTCTATGAAATAACCTGCACAGTTGAAGTGATAGAGATTAGAGCCCTCTTTAAGCATTACTCACTTGAAGAGGGATACATCTGGCCTGCGCAGCTACATGTTTAACCCTACTCCCAAGTCAGGTAACACTTACCAGCCCCTCACATCATGAGGGTGAGCTTCTGCACCCGGGAGACTTTGTTTCTCTGTAGGGCAGGGGTAGGTGCCTTCCAAATATTCTGGACTATAACTCCCAGTGGCCCTAACCAGGATGGCCAATGGTCAGGGATTATGGGAATTGTAGTCCAAAACATCTCAAGCACACCAGGTTCCCTGTCCCTGCTGTAGGGTCTCTGCATGATTTAGAATCCTGGAACATTGAGGTTCAAATAGAAATGGCTCCCCAGTGTAGAAGTTATCCCTCAACATGTGAGGAGCTGGGAGGAGTCGTACTGCATCTGTTGCCAAGGAATCCATTTTGGGGGTGGAGCTAGGCTGACCATATGAAAAGGAGGTCAGGGCTCATGTAACTTTAACAGTTGTAGAGAAAAGGGAATTTCAGCCAGTGTCATTTGTATGCAATTAGTTCCTGGTGAAATTCCCTCTTCATCACAACAGTTAAAGTTGCAGGCACTATACTAGAGTGACCAGATACAAAAGAAGGCAGGGCCCCTGCAACTTTAATAGTTGTGATGAAGAGGGAATTTCACCAGGAACTAATTGCCTACAAATGACACTGGCTGAAATTCCCTTTTCTCTACCACTGTTAAAGTTACATGAGCCCTGTCCTCCTTTTCATATGGTCAGCCTAGGTGGTGCTCAATAAGATTTCATTGGATTCTCCCCGCCCAAAAAAATTTAGTCCATTGTCCTCTAATTGGACCAACTCAAGTCTGCAGCACTGTCAGGCCAGTTAACAGATTTTCCGTGTTATTTAATTTGTACAAACTTGTGTATTTTGCACAAATAGCACAAAGTACAGCCACAATCCGTGCAAATGATGCAAATCTCTATCCTGATTTGTCCACACACAAAACAAAATTGCAAAAAATCCCCAGATGTCAAAGAGAACCCACAGCTTGGCCCACAAATGCAAGCCACATCAGGCAGGCAGCAGAAGCCTGCCAAGCCCAGAAAGGGACAGTTTTCTGAGCAAGGGGCATCTCTAATGTTGCCTCTTCATTCCAGTAATACCCGAATAAGGCTTACACTGCTCAGATTTGCATTATGGGCCCCACTTACAATGTTCTGGCTATTGTTTATGTTCACTTGCATGAGCATAAGCAGTATGGTCTCATCTCTTTCTGAACCAAACCTGAAACTTCTAAGAAGAAAGGCGGGAGACGTGGGAGAGTGGGCACGAGGAAGATCAGGCCTGGTCAATCCACACAGCATATGAAGTGATAGATTCCTGAGGTAGGTAGACTGTACCACTTCAAATGGCATGTGGGGGGCATTGTTCTGCTCCCTAATATAAATAAAACACTGGCACCTCGGGGGGAGAAAGGTTCTGCCCCAGCCCTCTGCATGCTATTCTGGTTTTCTGCTTGCAAGGTGATTTTTCCATAGGGGAGCCTTCAAAACTATGAACGTCTCCTCTGCAGTTTAAAGTGGTATGATCAATTCTACTTACTCAGGACTTTACTATTTCATGTGACTGCGAGCCTATCTACACAGTCCCTTGGAACATTTTAAATAGTATTTTAAAATGTTCCAAATAGGTGCATTCTAAAATGTCTTAGGCCACATTACTGAGTACTCATGTTACAAGAGAAAAATTCTTCAGTCTTTAAAGCGGTGTGTGCAGTCACACACTCTTCTGCCCTGTCTCTTTCTGTTCCGTTTTTACAATGATTTTAGGGCAAGGCATTGTGGGTGTTGTAGTTCAGTCACCCACTTCCTCCTTTGTTCCTCTGTCATTCCCTAGCAAGTATAGGGCTAAGAATTGTGGGTGTTGTAGTTCACTCACCCACTTCCTCCTTAGCCCCACTTTCTTCCCCACCAATCAACGGCTAAGCATTGAAGCTAAGCACTGCCCCCATGAATCACAAACGGTAAGGAAGGACACATTATTTTACTTAAAACGATTTATTAAAGTGAAACCATTGTATATAACTGAAGTGAGTTTTAAAAAACCTTAGATATACAACGTTATAGCCCAAAGAGTTTTCATAACCCTTATAAAACGTTAAAAACCTAGTGTTTAGATCGGCTGTGCATGTATAGACCAGGCTACAGTCGGACATGAAAGATAGTGGATGAGGAGCTGGGATGGGATTAAAAGAGAGAGTTGAGAGAACCTCTAACACAGGGGTAGGCAACATGATGCCCTCCAAATGTAAACCACAGCCAACATGGTCAATGCTCAGGAATTATGGGAATTATAGTTCAGAATTCTGGAGGCACCAGGTTGCCTGACCTTGCCCTAATAGATGTTTCTGAGGGAAGGCTCCCATCCTGTGCCCAACAATGGGGAAAGCCCTCCCTCCCACTCTTCAATTAAAGCCTAGGGGAAGACATCATGAGGTAATTCCTCCCATAGATCAGGAAGTGCAAGCAGCCTGGGAGGCTGCAGAACAATGGAGAGATGTGTAATAGAAAGAAAACACAAACACATCACCCTTGTCCTCCTGAAAGTGATTGAGTAAACTAAAAACAAAACAAAACACAAAAATAAAATATAAACAGGCTGAGAATGAAGCCCAATATTGGAAGCTCTTTCATGCGGAAGAAAATTTTCAGGAAATTGGAGGACAAATGTTTGACTGAGAACTATTTACACCTCTGCCTGGAGCTAGGCACAACACTGCTCCCCTCACACCTGCATTGTGGTGGAGGCACAAAAGGGGCCAGCCCGCCAACACAGTTGGTACTGTTGCCACTTGCAGTGGCAGCACAAAAAAACTAAAAACCTGTGCAAAAAAAATAAAGAAGCTGCGCTACAACCCCTGCCAACGGCAAGCCCTACCTGTGAGAAATTGTTGAGAATTTCTCCTCCCCCTGGAGACATTAGGTGAAATTGTCCCCTCAATTTCTCTACCCATAAATAGGTGGATAATTTTTAGATGCCATTTATACACAATTCTAGTTTATTGTGTCCCTTACAAGCCAGAATTGCAAAGGTTTGTGTCAATGTGTGCAAACACAGGTATTGAGGCTGTGTCTACACTGGCCTTTTTCCCCCGGGGTCGTCCCTGGGTTGTCCCTGTGTGTCCGAATGGCACACAGGGGATCCCGGGAGCAGGCAGGGATGACTCCCTCCATTTGATTGGGATAACTGGTTACTCAGTTATCCCAATTTTTCCAGCAGTCCCGGGATGATCCCAAGGACCACAGGCAGTGTAGGTGCCCATCCCAGCTTCTTCCCTCCTCCCCACAAGTAGCAGGGGTCAGCAAGAGGGAAGGAGCCAGTCCGGGGGGAGTGCAGGGGCATCGGGGGGAGCGGAGTCAGGGCTTTTAAAAAAAAACTCACATTTTTCGTTAGAGCGCAATTATGCTCCCGGCTGCAGTTTCTTTTTTAAAAAATGACGGGCGCGACATCCCTCTTCCTTTTCTGGGACATCGTGCTTCTGTTTAGAAGCTCAGGGGCAATCCCGGAAGTAGGTAAGTCCAGGATCGCCCTCCCTCCCTCTATACCCTTAGGTACAGAAAGGGCCTGAGTCCATACTTCCTGATCTGCACAAGTACAAATAACTTTACTTGTTGCTGGCTCAAGAGTGATATCTAAAATATTATCGCTTTACTTTTGAAAGCCAGGGGCTTCAATGCCCCCATTGTTTGTAGAGCACTTGCTCAACATCAGATAACGTATTACTCGTGCCTGGTGCTTGAGACTCCCTTGTGGTCTCGTCTTACGGTTCTGAAGAAAAGCCATAGCTATGAAAAAGAGGAAGAGGGAGAGGTTTCCTGATGCACTGGCCAAGGGTACATTAGGGCAACCTAGACAATCCTTACATTGTGGGATTAAGGGAGCAATACAGAGCTGCAGAGCTTGTAGAATGGCACTTCTCTTCTCACAGAGAAATTTTGTTGGAAGGGGCTTAAGACGTATTTTCTTTTTCAGGGATGGAGTTGGTGAGGGATGAAGATATAAGCAAGTCTTCATTGGTTAATTAATTAATTAATCAATCACAAGATTTATATCCTACCTGTCTTTTCAAAGGCAGTCCAAGCTGTGGGAAATGTTGTTTTTTCAGGCAACATATAGGCTAAGTAATTATATAATTCAGTAAGCACATATATAAAGCTGCCACATATTAATCTAATAATCAATAAGAAAAAGCAATTAATTTAATCTAGAGGCACATATAAAATGCCGAAATGCACTGTGGTGGCTCCCCAATTGTGGAACGATCTCCCCGACGAGGCCCGCCTGGTGCCAACATTGTTATCTTTTCAGCGCCAGGTCAAGACTTCCCTCTTCTCTCAGGCATTTGGCAATATCTGAGGAGCCTGGGTTTGTTTTGTTTTGTTTTTGTAGTTTTTGAAGTGTTGAAGTGGTTTTTAAATGTACAGATTGTGTGTATGTTGTATGTTTTTGCTGTTTTAATTTTTGTATATTGTTTTTAATTGTTTTTAATCCTATGTAAACCGCCCAGAGAGCTTCGGCTATGGGGCGGTATACAAATGTAATAAATAAATAAATAAAATAATAAATAAATAAAGTAGTTAAGAAAAAGCAGAAGAGCATTTCTAAAAGACGGAAGCAGACAGTGGAGCAAGATTGTCAGGTGTGTGACCTTTTGAACCATGAAGAAAGGCACAGAAAAGCACCGAGAAGGTTGCTCCATTTGCTGTTTTTGAGGAACTTAGCTAAGGCGAGTAGAAAGCAGGTGGCTGTGTGGTCGGGAGTGTAGCAAGGAGCGCAAATGGAGAATAGACTTAACCACTAGATTACGACAGTGGGGTCAAAGCTCTGCTAAGATCAATTGCAACTATGAGGAAACGGCTGCTTTAATAAATAAGTGTGTGGGTGCAAGAGTATAGGGGGAGGGGGGGGAATGAACAAAGGCGGGGATTTTAGTATTATAATCAGGCGAATCGGATAAGGTTGTAACCCTTAGGCCCTTTGGCCAATTGGAGGGGCCAGGGAGGGACTTCACCGGCCGGGACAGGTAATAAATACTGTAATGATCTTGATGTTTGGTGTGTGCCAAGCTTGTATAGCCACACCCCTTTTGCAAAAGGCTTTGCAATAAAGAAACTTGCTTTCAACTGTCCAGATTGTGTTGTCCTTTTCTAAAACAGAAGGGGCATTTCTAACAAAGCCAGCTAACAAAAATTAAATTAGAACAAGGATGCATCACTAGACAACCAAACATAAAAAGGAAGCACAAAGTAATAGTGCAGTTAATTGGGCGTGTGGGGGGGAGAGGAGAAATGCATCGAGGCAAAATAGCAATAAGGCCCACCAATAATAAAAATGCACTGCCTCCCCAAAGGCCTTCTTAAAAAGCCATATTCTCATCAAGTGGCAAAGCAGTGGAAAAAGTCAGATGAGCCTTCGTAGGAACAGTACTACTGACTGCCTAAAGATATTGTTAATAATACCTCACCTGCTGTCTTCTTTATGGTCCTTTCAGAGCCAGGCAAATAGCTGTTTATTCACCAGGCCTTTAAAAGAAATTATGTTTCTAAACGAACTTGGGGCTTTCACAGTTTTGGCGTGTGTGTATTTATATTCTGAGCTGGCAATAATTTTATTTTGTCTTCACTAGAAGTAAAGTTTTATGCTGCATTTTTTGTTGTGGTTTCTTTTTAAAATTACTTGATTTCATCTACTTACAGTTGCATTTTGTTTGCTTTTGCCCTGTAAATACCCAGCCCTATAAGTTATATAAATTAAACAATGGCCCTGGGTGCCTTTATTTTATTTTTTTTGCTAGAAAGGCAGGGGACAGATCAAATAAATAAACAAGAAAATAAAGAATGAAAAATCTTTTGTTGCTGTTGTTCAGGCCAAATTGTTTAAGCAAATGTTCAGAATTATGAATGTAGAAAAACTAGTGATAGAATTAAGGGGAAAACATTTCACAACTTGAAACCCATTTCTTAATCACTGTTGGGTCAGCTGGGGTGGTGAAGGTGCTAGAGGCTGTACTGGGCTGAATGAGGGCTAATAAACTGAAGCTGAATCCTGATAAGATGGAAGCTCTGTGGATTGGTGGCTCCTGAGTCTGGGAATTGGGTAAACTACCTATTCTTAGGGTGACCAACTGTCAGGATTTCCCCGGATTTGTCCTGGTTTTTGTTCTCTTCTGGGTGTCAGGGGGGATTTTCTGTAATTTTCTATAATGTCCTGGAAAGACACGCTTTCCCTTTGAAGGCTGCATTAGCATAGTGGGAGGGAATGACACACCTTCTGGAGGTGGGTCATTTCCCTCACACTGCTCCAATCAGGGCCTGAAAGGGGAAAGCGTGTCATTCCCAGACATTATAGAAAAGGCCCTGATTGGAGCAGTGGAGGGTGGGAATGACACACATTCCCCTCCTCCACCCCATTTGGGGCCTTTAAGGTGGTGGAGGTGAATGACATGCATCCCAGAGGCCCCTGAAAGCTGCTTTCCCACCCCCACCCCTCTGGGTGTCCTCTTTTTTAGTTTCCCAAATGTGGTCACCCTACCTATTCTAGATGGGGTTGCACTCCCTCTGAATTAGGAGGTGTGTAGCTTGGGAGTACTCCTAGATCCATCCTTGTCACTGGAGGACCAGGTGAACTCCATGTGGCCCGGAATACTTGGGCTCAGCTTCGGCTCATCTGCCAGCTATGGCCTTTCCTGAACAGGGACAACTTAGCCACAGTAGTCTATGTGCTGGTAACTTCCTGATTAGACTACTGCAATGCACTCTACGTGGGTCCTTGAAGACGACTCTGAAGTTGCAGCTAGTGCAAAATGTAGCAGCTAGACTGCTGACCGGTACATCCCACAAAGACCATATAACACCAGTCTTAAAAGAAATGCATTGGCTGCCTATGTGCTTCTGGTCGGAATTCAAGGTGTTGGCAATAACATTTAAAGCCCTAAACGGCTTGGGACCTCGGTACTTGAGGGAGCGCCTCTCCCTATATATGCCTGCCTGAGATTTGAGATCTGTTGGAGGAGCCCTTCTCTGCATCTCACCAATGCAAGACATACATTATGGTGGGATCTGGGAGAGGGCTTTCTCTGTTGTGGCACCCTGCTTGTGGAATACTCTCTCGTTGGAGGCCTGACTGGCACCAACACTGGCTTCATTTCGGCACCAAGTTAAAACATGGCTTTTCATTATGGCATTTGAGGGCTACAATGTCCATGGTTATACATAGTTTTAATAGGTTTTAATTGCTTTATTGCTTTTAATAAAATTCTACCCCTTTTAATTTGTTAATGATTTAATACATTTTAACCATAAAATTATTTGTGTTTATATTGTTCTGATTTTATCTGTATGCCACCCTGAGATCCCAGTGATAATAGGGCGGGATGCAAATGTTTTAATAAATAAAGAATAAGTAAACTGCCAAGGGCCCACATCTCAGCAGGGACCTACTGGCAAGAACTCCCTGGAATCGCTCCTCTTCTTTGTCATAGCTGCCTGCCTCTCACCTAACTCTCACTCTGGCCCAGACAACAGTAGTAGTGAAAAGGAGCAGGAGTAGATACCCTTGCCTGCTTGCTCACTGGCTCTCTGACTGCAAAGCCAACAAGTAGCAATGATGAGAAAGAAGATGGACAGCAACAGAAACTGGTAATAAGGGTGGTGAGAAGGGCCCACTGGGGATGTCTTGCCAGGGCTGGCCCTACCATGAAGCAGTAGGAAGCTGGCACAGCAGGGGGCAGAGTATGGGAAGGGCACCGCTCTCCCCCTCCAAAGGGTCTGCCACTTCTTGGTCCTGCCAACCGCCTGCATGGTGGGCCAGCCAGCCAGCCATACAGGCAGTCAGCAGGACCAAGAAGCAGGGGCCTCTCGCGATATTTTGTTCAACCTTGTGCAGGCGCCGCATGGCTCCTGAAGCTGAAAACAGTGTATGGGCAGCACGCTGGGGAGGCAGCACACGTGCATGCACAAGCAACAGGAAGACTGCTGGCGAGTGAGCAGGCAGGCGGACAGTTGAGGTGCATGCACATATGCACACCGAGAAGAACGAGCAGGCGGGTGGGCAGGCAGATCGGGAGGATGAGAGGGTGGTAGCATGGCAGTAGGTCCCCACTTCAGGTGGTGGCCTGCCTTAGGCCAGGACTGTGCCTTGCTTAAGGACCCTCTAAAACCTGTAGTTTACCTACAGATGAGCTTTTACTTCTTGTGATGGATTGCTTTTGCATGGACCCCAATGAATTGGCAGCTTAATCTGGTGGAAATCTGTGACTATATCCAAGCCTGCAAGGCAGATTTTGAGGGTGCATGGAGGGTTGCAGGGGGAGGGAAACTCACCCCCTTCCCAATCTCACTGACAGAAGCCATTACACCAGTATGAGAGACTAATTGGATGCCACGCATAAAATTTAATACAGAGTTTGTGTGTGTGTGTGTGTGTTTGAACAACAGTTCCATTGAATCCTGTGTTACCAGAGACAAACACACTGAACTAATGCAGACTAATGCCATTCTAAACCTCTGCTTGTATTTTAAACTAGAGCAGGAGAGGGCCCCTTCTGGCCTGCAGCCCTAATCCAGCCCCTGGGAGTTGCCCAATCCATCCTGCAGAGAGTTGGGCACCTCCCATAGGCCTTACCCCTTCTCTATTCCATGCCCTGCCACCACCACCACCACCCCACTCAAGTTCCCAGAGCTTGGCTAAATGTTTGATAGCTTTTCAGCTGGAGCTCCAAATTTGGTAGTGGGGCAGGTTTCATGAAACAATGCACCCCCAGTTAGCTGGAGGATTATGGGAGTTGTAGTCCAACACAACTGGAGGGTACCAGGTTGGGGAAGGCTGCAGTATACAAGAGTCCCTTGAAATTAAAGTGTAGTGGTGGTAAGAGAGCAGGGACTTGTCTGACAAAAATCAGGGTGTTAAGTAGAGTGACCATATGGAAAGGAGGACAGGGCTCTTGTTTCTTTAACAGTTGTGGTGAAGAGAGAATTTCAGCAGGTGTCATTTGTATGCATGCAGCACCTGGTGAAATTCCCTCTTCATCACAACAGTTAATGCCACAAGCTATCTTAGGACAATAAAGGAGACTACACCCTTGTTCATACCTAACATGTTAGAATGAAACCTTCACAGCAAATGTTTCCCAACCCTGATTAAAGCAACACTCTGAGCAGGTGGCAGTTTCACCTTTTACTCTTACTTTAATCCAAGCACCATCATGACTACAAGAACAATATAGAGGGCACCATGTTTGCTGCTCCCACCCCCATCATTTGCTGCTCTCTATGTGGTCTCCCCACCACCAGAGCAGTGGGGCCCTGGACATCAGCCCCAAGGTCCAGCCCTACTTGCACTGTAGCTTTAGATCTCTGAAGGGCAAACTAAAAAACCTGTTTAATTCCCCAGGCCAGAGGATTAGATCAGGTGGTAATGGAACAAGAAAAGCTGCATCACCTTTTATTCTATTTCTTTCCCCCTTTGTCTTTCTATCTTTTTCTTTTTGTGTTCCTCAAAAGTCACATGTGACATCTGGGCTACGATCTGCCTACCCTTGATAGGGTCATTTCTAATACAAATTATTCATCCTCGAACTAATCCGAAATGTGAAGACAGCATTCCCACATGTCTAGTTTTAGACTGACCTCACGAGCTTTTCTGCGCCCTCAATGTTTGTTTTCCTAGAGCTGTAACCTTTAGCCTCTTTGTTCCCAGGATCTGCCTTTAGCCAGATGCTGCGCCACACAAACCATTTTTCATCATTTTATTCATAAGAAGAGCAATGCTGGATCAGACCACAGGCAACTCTAGTCCAGCATTCTGTTTGCACCATGGCCAACCAGATGCCTCAAAGGAAAGCCCCAAAGTAGGAAAGGAGTGCAACAGCCCCCTCTTGCTCATGTTCCCAGTAACTAGCACACAGAAGCAGCCTGCCTCTTTCTGGCGGCCATATACAGCTGCCAAGACTAGTCACCCTAGATAGAACTGTGCATGCAAATCACTGATGTTATTGATGTCGCATTATCAGCTGTTTTCTCTGACAGTCACTTTTGATGAATCATTCATTGGGGCCCCATTTTTCAGGAGCCTCTTGCTTTCATTTTATGCTCTTCATTCTCCACCAGCCCCATTATGCAAAACATGGAAAGTTACAAGAATGGCAACATGGCATAAATCCTGCTATGTGCAGGTCCTGGCAGTAGGTGCCCATGCCCTTGGACAGTGGGTCAAACCAGATGGAATTTTGTCCTTTTCCAGAGAGGGCCAGCCCTACCGTTAGGTAGTGTGAGGCAACAGCCTCAGGTGGTAGATGCTGAAGGGCACTGAGGTTTTGGTGGACTGAGCTGTATGCCACTTGGTTTGCCCTACTGCCCCCCCCCCAAGTTAGCCTGCTGCCCACCGGTGTACTGGAGGATGCTGTCCCATCCCGTGTTGAAGTCAGACTCACCTTTCAGTCTGGTTGGCATCTTTATGCCAACTGGGCTGGGGCGAGGGTACCTTCATGCCTTTGCCTCCAGCAGCAAAATGTCTTGGGTTAGCTCTGTTTCCAATTAGTCATACCATGCAACGCTCCGCTAACAGCTTTAGTTACAATCCTGTTGTTACATTGGGATTTTAGGAGTGCTTTCTTACCTCTGTGCATGGCACCTTAGGACATCACTCTCCCTTTAAAAATTTTAGAGAGAGAGCAATGTTCCAAAACGTCATGCTCACAGGCAACAAAAGATGCCTCAAATCCCACTGCAGTGACATCGCCGTAATGACAGCTCTCCCCCAAGTGTTGCATGATGTGTGCAGCTGGAAAAGAGCAAATGATCATCCCGCTTGGATTTTAAGGACCGCTGGGCTCTAATGCAGCCCTCGAAAATTCTAACCGTGTGTCTGTTTCCCTGACTCACATTGCAACTAGTCTCCTCACTGGCTGCTTTAATATGTGGGGGGGGGGAGTGGGAGGGGAGGAAGGAGAGAAAAGGGGAGGGAGTTACCACACTGTAACAGCCCTGAGATTTTCCTTCTGTGTCCTTAGAATTTCAATAGCATGCTGAAGGAGAAACAAAACTCAGCAGGAAGCACAGCCAAGGATAGAGGGACAGATCACACGCCTGCTTATCGCCACCACTTGTCTCTTCGTCACTCTCTCCTCTCCCCAGGTAATGCCTCTTTCATTTCTTCACACTTGACTCATGCCTTTTTCTTTGAACAGGAAACCAGGGTTCTTGTATATGGCCTGTCACCATGGTATTAGGGCGCCAGGATGTGCATGTGTGTGTTCCAGCCAATCCTTTCAACAGCCGGCATTTCCACAGGCTGTGTGGGGCTCAATCCCACCTATTCTTATGGGGATGCTGCTAGCAAAGTAAAGTATCTGTAGTAAAGAGTTACCAGGGAGTGGGGATTGCCCTGTTCAGTAGCCAACAGCATGAACAAAAGAAATCTTAGTCTTGCCACTTTATTTTGAATGAATCAGTGTATATATTGCTTTGGAAACCTCTCTCTCTCTCTCTCTCTCTCTCTCTCTCTCCCCCCCAGACAAATTCCTCTTGTACACCTGCAGGTGTGTGTACTATCATACAACAGTAATCTCTCAGAGACTGGCTGATTGTTTTAAGAAATATTTTTTAGATATATGTTGTCTCCGTGTGTATATGTTTTACGTAAATGGGTTTTGTACTTTGTATAATGTATTTTAATGGTTTTTAATTTTCGTGAACTGCTCAGCTTTGGCTATGGAGTGGTATAGAAATACAATAAATGGAATGGAATGGAATGAAAATGCACTGGGAACTCCCAGAAGATCTTGTAGTGGGACCCTGGTAAGCAGCTGTGTTTATAGCATGAGTTACGCCTCAAGGCTACGAGGGTGTGCAGGTGAAGAAAATTTACTTTCACAAGGGCCCAACATGGTATGCAACGGGACTCACCCTGGACTGCTTTGTTACCTTGCACTGCCACTTTTCTGAAGTGGCAAGGAGTGGAAGGCATAAGCTGAAAACACCTTGAGAACCAGGGATGGAGTGGTGTGGGGAGCAGAATACAGACGCCTGGCAACCCATTGTCAAACCAAATGATACAGAAACAACAGTCAAATTTAATAGAACATTTGTGAACTGGTACATCAGAGTACATATAAGAAATATTTATAATTTTTCCTCTAGAACCCAGGGGGGCTGGAACTGTTTCTGTTGTTGTTATTGTTGTTGTTGTTGTTTTGTTCTAAACTCCCTTACTCTTGAGCAGAGGTTGATCTGGAAGTACTGGTAGATCTCTGGGTGATTTGGAGTAGAGCAACAAGGATTCTGAATAATAAAGGCAGCAACAAAATGGTGCCTAAATAATTATACTGCTGGCATTTTTAAAAAAAGTTTGAAGGGGGCAGGGGTAGCCAGAGATTTTTTTTATTATTATTTTTTGTCTTGTAGGTCTCAGAGCTTCATTCAGTTCTGGTAATCAAAACAAAGTCCTGGTCTCAGAATTCTTGGATTCTTATTGTATGTGTCTTGCACCATGCTCTGGTTGGTGGCTCTGGGGTTAAAAAAAAATGCAGATCCCACAAGCCTGATGTCTGCCCATTCCTGAAAAGTCTGAGCAGGTATGACTTTATGAAGGAAAGAATGGCTTTAACAATGAACACAAATTTCCAGATACTCGAGACCTATGTTATGTTCCCAACACTCCAGAAGCATCTTATTTTGAAGGGTTTTAAAATTTTTGTTTTCAATTAAGGGGCATTTTACTACCAACTGCATAATGGATGCTTAAGCACACGCTTCTTAGAAGTGATCCTCCATTTTCTTCTCATGTTTGATTTCTCTGCTAATCCTGCGCCACAAAATTCTGAAGCTCCTGCTACTCTTGTTACACATATGGGAAATGAAGTGATTTTATCACACACACACCAAAATAAACACAAATTTTGATAACTTTATAATAGGGACATGTGGATTTTGGTAAATCGGCTCCAGCTGTTTTTTGCAGATTGTCAGGTATCTTTTGTTCCATTGGCTCATTGGTGGAATTGGATTTTTGCTGTTGTTCTACTTGTGCTAATTCTCATTAGCATGAATTTGCATTAGCGCAAATACACACACACCAAAACAGAAAAGCTGGTCTGCAAGTCTGTAGAATTTTCATAACTCAAAAAAGGTCAGTTTGCTGAGAAATCCGCAGGTCAGATTCATAGAAATCTGAACTCATTTGAATCAATGAGAGTTCTCCGACATCCCTACTTTATCATACCTGTTGTTGCTGTTGTTGTTATTGTTCTCCTTCTTCTTCTTTCCACCCGCTTGCTCTAATTTCATGGAGAGCCAAAAGATGCAGCATGCAAGCTATTTATTCAGGGAATGTAAGATAGTGAGGCCTCTTGGGAAAGGAAATGTGCTATTGAGACATCATGGGCTGGATGCGGATGTGGTGTGATGGGAAATAGTGTTGAAACCACTGAAGAAAAGATTTCAGCTGAAAGTGTTGCTGAGATGCCAATTGCAGTTTGCTGCTGATTGTCCCAATTCAAAAACACGTTGATTTACAAAGCTACTACACGGAATAACTATAAAGGATATATGCAATCCTTCATGGAAGTTGAGGGAAAGATCACATAAATGAGAGTGACAGACAGACAGAGACCAGTGCCCAGTGTTGTGATATAGATAGCTTTGACATTGGCATAGCTCTAGTGAAAGGCAGACCAATCAACTAAATAATCCCATCCAATGCTGTGTTTTCAGCATTGCCTTTTCACTGTGTTTTTATCAGTGAACTGCCCTGGCAATGTTGAATTGAAGGGGGGCTATAGAAATGTTTACATAAATGAATAAAAATTTGGGAGCATTGTAAATCTACAGCAGGAGATGCTATTTGAAAGGTCCACCATGTGTGTCTAAGGCATACCCAAGCTGCTTGAGGGAGCGCCTCTCCGTTTACATGCCTACCGAAGATTTGAGATCTGTTGGAGGAGCCCTCATCTGCTTCCCACCAGTATGAGACATACATTATGATGGGACATGGGAGAGGGCTTTCTCTGTTGTGGCACCCCAATTATGGAATGCCTTCCCCTTGGAGGCCGGACTGGCACAGATGCTGGCTTCTTTTCGGTGCCAAGTTAAAACATGGCTTTTTATCAAGGCCTTCGAGGGATAAATTTGCCTAAAGCTGCATATAGTTTAATTGTTGTATTGTTCTTTTTTTTAAAAAAAATTGCTATTAGCTTATTAATGGTTTAATATGTTATTAGCTGTGCAAATTATTTATTGTTTTACACTGTTTGAATCTGTATGCCGCCCTGATCTCCCAATGACATAGGTAGGGATACAAATGTTAAGAGAAAGAAGATCAAAAGTGTTTACTCTTCAGATGTCCATTACAAAGCTGTTATATTCCTTAGTGCCTAAGAACCACAGAAGTCTAGCAGCGGTGCCATCTTCCAATTGTATCTGTGCTTGAAATCATGAGTGGGTCAGTTGAGCATCATCTGCCAATGAAAGTTCCATTTAAATATTAACTGATGGCAAACAAGACACATAATATATGCAGAAAGGAGCTGTGGAAAAAGCTCAGGCTTATGTGCTGGGTGCTCAACGACATTGGTGAGGGATCCTTCCATACTACATGGTTCCTGCTGCAAGAGGTAAAACACATTCACAACTCATCATCTTGCTTATGGATCCATGAATACAGCGCTGGCTCATGTTTTGGGGGGCCCTTGGGCAAGACACACTCAATGGGGCCCCTCCCTCATTCAGTCTGCCTTCTCACCAACATTACCTCCAGCTGCTCTTGCTCTGCATCCTCTTCCTCATCATTGCTTTCCATTGATCACTGGATAGGCAGAGAACCAGTGGGCAAGAAGGAATGTCATCGACCATTGTACCGTTTCACCATCATTGTCTGGGCTAGAGCGAAAGGCAGGTAAACAAACAAGTTGCAATGATTCAGAGGAGGAGCAAGTCCAGCAGCTCTTGTCAGTGAACCCCTGATGGAGTGTGATCCTTCGGCAGGTACGCAAACATGCTTACCCTTGATGCTGGCCCTGCATGAGGAATTTGATCTGGTACAAATTGCCCGATTTGCATTTCTCAGATGAATGTGTGGATCAGAGCTTAACAGGTTTTGCAGTTCTCTAAACATTTTGACACAGTTCTTGGCAGTTTAGACACGCTATCCTTTTTTCCCTTTTCTTTTTTTACAGAAAATACATTTCTCTATACATTTTAAATGCATTTTAAAAATGCATATTTAAAGTTTTCATCTGTTTTTAAAAAGGCAGATTAGCGAGGCAATGGGATAGAAAAGGCTTATGGTGAACACTTGTGGACGTGACAGGCAGATTTCCCCATTCCGAATCTTGCTCCCCAGGGTGTCAAAGTGGTGGCAAGCAAGAGGCAGAGGTCTATCCTTACCTATGATCATTTTGCACAAGGTTAGTCATTCTCAGAGACTCTGCTGCAAGGATGCCATCTTCAGACTTGGGTGATTTTTGTGAGGTTGCAGAAAGCCTAAAAATGGCCCTCCCATTTTGTGCTAAGTGCCTTAAATGCATTGTGTTCCTAACTTGGTCCAATAAAGCCATTAACCAAACAAGAAAACTACTGGGAAACCTGCTTGTCTTAGAAAAATGCTATGAAAGAAGCTGTGATTGGCCAGGTCAGCAGCAAGTATGGCTACATCACTATAGGAAGGAGCTGCTTTAAGAGGGAGATGGTGCTAGTTGGGTAGAGATACTGCATTTTAATTCTCCTGTGGGAAAGACATTATAGCAAAAATTGTAAGTTAACCTTTGCACACACAGTTTCCTGTCTGGCAGTTCTAAATTGTTTCTCTACCGTCACCACTGTGATGATAACCCCTCTGCGTGGGTGTGAACAGAAGCCTTATAGCATCTTACACACACCTCAGCCACTTGGAAGAAGAAACACGTTGTTATTCACTAAGGAGAAAAAGTGGGCATGAGGCACGTACTTTCTGACGAGGTGTTACCTCAACTCCTTTTGATATTTGGCCATAGAAAATCACCCTTTTCATTTTGAAAATGCACCCTCCCTCCTTAAGGACACATTCACATAGTTAGAATTAGGGGTGTATATCAGATTTGGCTGAATCCAGTATCAGTTCGGGCTGATTCAAAGTGATTCAGGAAATGTCCGAATCAAAGTGGGGCTCCTCTAAGGTAGGCCAAATTTGACTCTGAAGGTTCCAGATAGCAATTTGGAGATCCAAGGGACACAGAGATGCAGGCAGTGTAGCTGCAAAATTGCATAACTTCTCCTTTCACTCTACATATAAGAAAAACACCAGGATGGGGAAAGGGGACAGCAAAAGGAGGAATGTAGTTTTGAGACTTCTAATCACAGTGGATGGTTTTTACCAGGGATCTCCAATCAAAGTTCTTGGGGGAAGGGATGTTGAGTCAATATGTCATAGGACTGATCCAGTGTCCAGTGCTCTTTGCTTGTTCTCTCCCAGGATTAGCAACGTTAAAAGAGGTTTGCTGGAGTCTGTGGGACCTGGGAGAGTATAGACAAAAACAACACAAAGAAAGGGACCCTCACTGTATGTGACAAAGGAAAGGACCTATACTATGTGGACTCAATTTCCTAAATATATTTTGATTACAGTTTTTATTAACTTGATAAAATATAATGTTTACAATTGATGTAATACAATTTTTACACCATTTTACAATTTTTACAATTGATGTAATACAGTATTGTACAACATTTTACAGACAGTAATTCCGGATTTCATACATTCTGTTTCTGATTGTCTCTTCATCAGTGTTTGGTTGTATACATCGATACATATTGTTTATCTTAAAGAATATTTTCCACTTGAGAAGATCACTCTTACTATCTCGGGGGACGATACACTTTCGAGGTGGGAGTTATATATTTTTGTGTGTGTAATAATAAGTATTTTAGATTCTTAGCATCAACTCAGCAGCTTGCAACCATTAGTGTTCTCTTCAGTCCTGTATTGATGTATACAACCAAACACTGATGAAGAGACAATCAGAAACGGAATGTATAAAAACTGGAATTACCGTCTGTAAAATGTTATATAATACTGTATTACATCAATATGTAATATGTTCCTCACCTTGGGTGTACATAGTTGTACGAACATTTTCTTTTATTAAGGCTTAGTTTCTGCCCTTTCAGAAATAGTATGAAGCATGACCTTTTGCTATGAAGCATCCATATCTGTGAACGAAAAGAGAAGACCAGCTCCCCATCTATCTTTCTAGCACTATTTATTACCCTACAACTTTGATAATGTCTCCTTTCAAAGAATAATAATCCTGGACCTTTCTATTCCTGACAATTGACGTTTGTGAGATTAACGAAACATCCTAAAGTCCCGAGTCTCAGAGGACAGACATGCTTTCAAGAGCAAGTTTGTCGCCATCCTGTTTTATGTGGCCCATTAACTGTTCTTTCACACTTCTTCAGAACCAGATAAATGATGGGTGAACTTAACTCAGGTGAATTCGTTATTTCCCTGGATAATAATGAATTCACCCATGTAAGCTTGGGTAAGAATTCTTCCTCAAAACGAACTCTCATTCTACATAAATGAACTTTTGTGCATGCACGATATCAAAATGCATCTTGGGAGATGTAGTTTGAAAATGTGTAGTGTATCATGACAGCATACATTACTGTGTTATGTACCCCCTTCCTAAGCGGTTGTTTTCATATGGTCTCTCACAAAAATGCTCCACCACCAGTAGCAGTAAATAAAGTACACAATTACTTAACGAACAAAATAAAAGAAAGTGGTGTACAATGACGTCAAGTATGATCCAATGAGAAAGAGAGAGAGAGAGAGAGAGAGAGAGAGAATGCACTGACAAGGTTGGTTGTGAGGTAAAGTGACATCATCACAGTTTTCTGTAATACAGAAAAGGATTAAGCCAAGTCACTCAGTGCATGCACAGATACAGGTTGAGCATGGGCAGAAGGTAACAATTAATTCCAAACATACTAGCAAATTTGTAAAGAACTGATCCAGGCTCATTAAAAAGATGAGCATTACAAACAAGTGATGTCTGACCAGCAAGCTGACTAATTATAAAATTTGGTGTCATCACTAATCCAGATAAAAACGGCAGAGGAAAAGAAAGGGGTACAAGGAATGGATCTTAATTTAAAATTGGTAATATACATAGCCCACAGTCAGCTGGAATTGTTTCTAAATTGGCTCATGTTTTGCAACAACAACAATGCTTCCTCCTCTTTGTGTCTCTCATGTTCAAACTTTTGGTTGTGTTAATTGCAATCTTTTGCAGCCTCTAACAAAGTATTTATAAATTAGTGTGCATTCAGACTTCTCCATTTCTCTCTCCCATTTTAGCACCATGTGCTGATCAATGGATGCTTTGGAAGTTCCCTTTAGTTTTGTGGTTGGCTTCTCAAGCCATTGGGATGAGGGCTAGAAGCTCTACATTTCTCTTGCCATAAATCAAGTCCTGACTCTCTAAATCAGGAAGTAGGCAATCTGGTGCCTTCAAGACTACAGCTCCCATATTCTCTGACCATTGGCCGGGGCTTATGAGAGCAGAACAATATCTGGAGAACCACATGTTCCCCAAACCTGCTTGAAAGTATCTTTCTTAGGAGTTGGAGACCAAAACATCTGGAGGACATCTGTTTGCCTACAACTACAAAAGGTTTGATGTTTTATATGAAAATCATACCTATTTTAATCAGGAAGGTGGCATTTCCATCTGATGTTCGTTATGGGTGAAATAACGCAGTTGACGACTTGAAAACAACACTGCAATGCCTTCACTCTGGTGCCTTAACACCTGGTTTTAGTATATTTCTGTATTATTCCCTTCGTTCTGACTTTCTGCACTGCACAGTGACTCCAAGTCAACATGTCCTTTCTCCCCCCCCTCCCTCCCTCCCTTTCTCTCTCTCTCTCTCACACACACACACACACCGGATCTCATTATATCTTCATGTACATAGATTAAAAAGACTGTTCTTACTTACATGGTTGCTGTTCTTATTTACATCATTCAGCAAAATTCCATTGACTTCATGGTGCTAATCCTGCCCAAGGTCTCCCTGAGTTACAAGCCATTTTCAGGAAATATGAGGATTACTGAGGCCACTTAGAAACAATGGAACTTAAATCTTAAGAGGAAAATGACCTTACTTCGAAAGAATTTTCTTCATCCTCTAGCCCAAGTCCACTCCATCAAACATAGTTGGGTTATTCTTCTTCAGTGGCCCAGCAGAAGGAAGGACCTCACGATCTGAGGAGAGAAACCCTTCTTTTCTCTTTTCTTTCAGGGTTCTGAAAATTAAAATGAATAAAAATGGCTTTCAAAATGTATCAAGTTATGTCTAAGGCCAGATCTACACCAAGCAGGATAGAGCACCATGAAAGTGATATGAAAGCAGTATATAAAGGCAGGATCTGCACTACTGCTTTATAGCGGTATTGCAGTGCACTGACAACTGTTGGGGCCCATGACACATTTCATATAATGCATTCATACCTATTATGGGCCCCAAAAGTTATCAGTGCACTTCAATACCACTATAAAGCACTGTTTGCCTCCTTCTAGATCAGAGGTGGGCAACTTGTAGCCTTCCAAATGCTTGGGCCTACAACTCCCATGATCCCTCACCATCAGCTGTGTTGGCTAAAGCTTTTGGGAGTTGTAGTCCAAAACATCTGGAGGGCCACAAGTTGCCCATCCCTATTTTGGCTTAAACAGGTTCAGTGCCTATCCACATTGCCCTTAAAACAACTTATATTCTGTTTAAAAACATGGTTTTTAAGTCATTTCATTACGTGACAGGACACACTGAGCAGTACTTACGTTTCATAGTAACTGCTTCCTCCGTGTTCACTGGTGTCACACAGGGTTAATTCTGGATCTCTTCTACTTTCATTTTTGTTTTGCAGGCTGCTTGACCCACCCACTTCTGTCCCCATAACTCAAGCAGCATGCAAAATACAGAAATAACCCTGTGTGACACCAGTGAACGCTTTGAGAACGGAGGAAGCAGTCGCTATGAAACGTAAGTGCTGGTCAGTGGGTCCTGCCACGTAATGAAATGACTTAAAAAAACACGTTTTTAAACAGAATATAAGTCGTTTTAAGGGCAATGTGGATAGGCTCTCAGTTTTTAATTATTTCACTCTTCTCATGATCATTTCTGAATCATTGTAGTTTATTTTCTTTGCACTTGCTTCAGATTGAATTCATTCTTCTTAAAGATAAGTGAACAAAAGAGGGCACACTAGATCTGGCTTCATCAATACCTTTTAAAAGACTGTTAGTAACCCACCCTCCCCATTTCTATATGCCTAGTAATCAAACTAGTTGCTGTCTTTGCAGCTACAACACATACTCAACTTGTCATCATCTTCTTCTCCCCAATATTTTCTTTACTGCTTCTTACAAATGATGAATTACTTTTTTATTTTAGTTGATGATTGCAAAGAATGTCTTCTTAACAATTATTTACATGTTAATACACTTTGTCAGATTGAATTTCAGCCTAATGAAAATAACTATGAAATGAACAATGCATTAACAATTGTATATGTGCAGGTTCTAGTATTCAGACCTTCTCATGAAAATATGAAGGGCACCAATGTGGCCAGTCTCTCCCACAATGTTCTTATCTCTAGGTATGTGTGAATACATATTCTGGCTCCAGTGGTCATCCAGGTACTTCTGAATAATTGCCTGATCCTTCTCGGTACTGGAAATGTAATCCATAAATTTCATCAACATCCTTCGACTTCTCTTCCTAAAGTCAGCAATGCAAAGACTTGGAAATTCACTTCTCATTAGAAATAAGGGTGCTTTTTCTGTTCTTCCTATTTTTGTATCAGGGTGCAACACATACAAGAAATCATTTTGATTGACCTTGAAGCGAGGAATCATTAGAATTTAAGGCACTTCAAAAGTTCGTATGATTGTAATGCGGCAAATGAGCTGGATATTAAAGGATCAGGAGTTGAATCATTATTTATTTGGCATTTGAAAATATATGTTTTTCTGAAAGTTATACAAGGTGAGCTTAACAGTCAACTAGCCGATAAACAGATTATACAAGATGGTACTCACTTTGTTTGAGGAGGCTTGCTTGGCTCCTACATTCTTATCTGGAGCTTTGTTTAATGTTCTCATATCATAAATCTGCTGTGAACCTACATACTACAAATACAACTTAAAAATGGTAGCTGGTATATTGTATTTCTTCAAAGTCTGGAGTTGCACAAATTATGTATTTTCACAGTTCAATTCCATCTTGCCTGATGGAATTATCAGAGAAACCAAACTGCACCATTAATTATTTTAGGGCACATTTGAATCTGGTGTCAGGGTTGGGATGGGAGCAATTTGGGGAAAACCTTTTGAAAAAGAACATTCTCAGATATGGAGGAGACAGATGTCCCCTCTCAAAAGGATGTCCCAGCACTATAGATTACAGTGTTTCTACATTGTGCAGTTCTGAATCTGTATTGTTTATAGCTAGGGCTTGTATGGGATTCTGGCTTGTTTCCAGAAAATATGCAAGTTAGACAAGAATCACAGATACTAAGATTCTGACCAATATCATTTCTTTTCTCTTTGCTTCTTGACACTATGCTTTGCCTCTCTATATTGTTCTTAATTTTGAGTCTACCAATGAAGGGTTTTAATTGTTCTTAAAATTACTTTACAAAGAGTCGAACTTTATCATTGGCCTGAACCAGTGTTGCTTCACCACAATTGGCAAACATGTGGCCAAAAGGAAAAATGGGGACTAAAGTATGACATGTTTTATACTGCATTTATTCTATATGTCATAGACCACCTTTTATTATCCTCCCTTATTACCCTTACCCAAAAGGTAATCAGGCCAGATATTGAGGGAAGTTGCTTTATATCCTTGAATAGATTCTGAGCTATATTTATTTCTTAAGTCTCAGCCTTTAGCCTCATCAGCCCTACGTCTGATGGTGTTATCAGTAACCAGAGTGATGTGGTTGTCCCTGAAACCATGGGTTGCTTGGGCGAATAAGGGATAAGGGGTTCTTTGTGTGAAGTAGCACCTTTGTGGTTTGGGCAATTTAAAAGATACCAGTGAGCCTCCAGTGAAGAGTTAACCCACAAAGGAAAGTCCTAACTTATGTCTTAGGGCATATAAGGCAGGAGTGGGCAACTTCCAAGGTTCTGGGGGCTGCATGCCCCCTATTCCCACTGGGGGTTGCATCTCTGCCCCCGCCAGCTGCACTGCCAAAATTGCTGCTGAAATTTCGTGTTGCAGCAGTGGCAAAAAACACTGGCATGTGGTGAGTATGTGCCTGGCTTGGAAGCAAAATTGTTCTCCACGGGGTTTCTGGGAGTGCTGTTCTGCTTCCAAACAAGGTGCACTTTGTTTTGAAGCGAAAATGCTTCTTTTTTCACTGCCATCATCACAAATTCAGCAGCGGTTGCTGCATGTGGTCTGTGAGACACATGTTGACCACCTGTGTCATAGGGCGAGAGGACATTGCTCAGTGGAAGAAGACATGCTTTGCATGTGAAAAGTCCTGTGTTCAATCCCTGGCTTCTGTAATTAAAAGGATCAAGTAGCAGGTGATGGAAGGGACACTTCTCTGCCTGAGACCCAGCAGAAGAACTGCCAGTCAGAGTAGACAGTTCTGGGGGGGTCAATGGACACATAGTCTGATCTGCAGCTTCCTATGTCCTATATATGTCACCTGACTCTTAATTATTCTTTCCAGATTCTGATCAAACAAGATTGCATATATCCATCGCTCTTCTAGCTGTTCTCAGTGACCTTCAAGGGATCGACATGGAGACCTCACCCAAGAGCAATGCAATATCTGGGACTCATCCAACCCTGCTTTAACCTGACCTATGAGGCCACATACAGTTATTGACACATCATGTCACTTAATGCATCCTAATGCTTTCTCGGAAAGGAGGAAAAAAAGAGTTAAGAACAGGAAGTGGCTGAGACCAAACCAAAAGGACAAGATAGAAGATAATAACCATAAGAAGAGCCCTCCTGGATCAGACTAAACCTCAATTTAGTACAGCATCCTTTTTCCAGCAGAAGCCAAGCAGATGCCTCCAGGAAGTCTACAAAACAGGGCATGAAAGCTAAAGCCCTCCTCTGTTGTGTCCTTAGGATCTTTTACTCGGAAGCATCTTGTCTCTTATGAAGGTTCTATTCTACCATCATTGCTAATAGCTGTTGATAGACCTATCCTATATAATTTTTAAACAACTTGTAAAAACATTGCAAACTAAGAGTTTGATCATTCTGCAACAAGCTACTTACTCATCTGAGAATCACCCCTGACTATCTGTATAAATAAATCAGATGAGGATTTATTTGGACATATTCATTTTTCTCTAGATATCTTATCAGAGATGGTATTGGATTCTTAGGATCTTTTCATAGCAAATGAAAATATCCCAGTGGTCATGATACAAGGGCCTATTGGGAGCCTGATGAAAGAAAGTAGCTGGACAAGGTCTTCAAAGAGCTAGATGCAAGCACTTCTATCTGAGTGCCTGTAGGGAAGCTGCCCTGTGAGCCTGTATGGAGGAAAAGTGATACTTTTCTGTCACATGAGCATGAATTCCACAAACACAACAGACAGCTCTCTCTGTCTTTGGGAAAAGGTGGTGATTGGGGTCGTTCTCACTGGCCTCATTCTTGTGACTGTCTGTGGCAATGTGATGGTGTGCCTGGCTGTCTATTTCAACCGGCGGCTCCGCAGCCTAACCAACTGTTTCATTGTCTCCTTGGCCTTCACAGACCTGCTGCTAGGCCTACTGGTGCTACCCTTTTCAGCCATCTATGAGATTTCTTCCCATGTGTGGCCCTTGGATACTACCTTGTGCAATATCTACATCAGCTTGGATGTCATGCTGTGCACGGCCTCCATTCTCAACCTCTTCATGATTAGCCTCGATCGCTACTATGCCATAACGGCACCTCTCCGTTACACCACTGTGGTCACTCCTCTACGGGTGGCTGTGGCTATGTTCTTAATCTGGGTGGTGTCACTCATGGTCTCCTTCCTACCCATTCATTTGGGCTGGAACACCAATGACACAATTGTCCAGAATACACGTTCATCAATTGGGAAGAAGGTGTGCAATCTGGAGGTCAATCCTATGTATGTACTAGTGGATGGCTTGCTGACTTTCTACCTCCCTTTGCTAATCATGTCCATCACATACTATCAGATCTTCAAAATAGCCAGGGAACAAGCCAAGAGGATCAACAATGTCAACTGTTGCAAGACCGACAGACATGCATTGCCAACTGTGAAGGAACACAAAGCCACAGTGACTCTTGCGGCTGTGATGGGGGTCTTCATTGTCTGCTGGTTTCCTTATTTTACAGTGTTCACATACCGAGGCATGAAGGGTCAGGTGTCCGAAACACTGTTGACCATTGTCCTGTGGCTTGGGTACGCCAACTCAGCTGTGAACCCTATCTTATATGCTACACTGAACAGGGACTTCCGGACAGCTTATCAACAGTTGCTCAGGTGCCGGAGAGTGTGGCCAGATGCCAGAGAGACTCCCCTGACATATGAAATGAGAGACAAGATCTGTAATCAGGCCCTGAGCAAGCAGGAAGATAAACCTCTGCAGTTGCATGCAGTAAATGGGAAGGTAAACCCTTGCATCCAAGATCACATAGAAAGGTAAGATTTCGTGTTTGATGCTGAATTATTGTTGATGTTGATTTGGTGGTTTTAAAAAAGGCAGAAACTGAACATCCCCTATTTAGACTGATGATGCGTGCAAAAAAATTAGAGTGGCGCTCAGTTCACAGACAAATTTAAGAACCAAGCATCCATTGGAAGACTTGTGGAGAATAGTGAAATATGTCAAAGTTTGCCTAAGTCCAGCCCTAATCAGCCCAACAAAAGTTTGGCTGGGACCACTTTCAAGTTGTGTGAGTATTTCAGAAAGCAGAGGAAGATGTCTCAGTCTCAGCCCTTTGACTCATATTCACACAAAACATGCACATAAGCATTTACACTAGTAAATGTGACATTTACACTAGTAAATATGATATAAATGCACATCAGGGATCTATTTTTGTAGATCTTTTGTATGTTCTTGAGTGTGAGTTATAAAAATTCAAGGAACTGATAGGATAAATCCATGTTGAATGACACACTGGCCACTTGGATTTGAAAGTGATTGGCAAAGGGAAAGGGAAAGGGAAACGGTTGCACTTTGGCTGTCAGTATATTCCAGAATCCTGCATGGCATGTTGTGTATCCTGTGTTTTGAGTGGCAGCCAAGCTAATTAATCAGTACAAACACCCACCATGTCCATCGATTAAAATCTAGTCTAGCTTATTCTATTCTGTTGTATTTGTGTATATATTGTCAAACAATAGATACAAGTATTGTCTTAATATATGGGAACATAGGAATGTAGAACATACGCAGCTGTCACATACTACTGACAGATATTGGTCCATCTAGTTCATTATTGCTGACAATGGGCTTGTTTAGACAAAACATTAAGCCATGGTTAGGCTGCTAACCTTTTGGAAGCTAGTGGTCAGTGAGCATATTTAAATTGCGGTTATGTAACCACCATGGTTACCAAGTGGATGGATGCAATTCACTGCTCTTTAAGTACGTGGATAATGATTATGTGAAGCTTGATCTATCATCATCATAATTTTATTTCTTACCCGCCTCTCCCTTTGGATTGTGGCAGGGAACAACATTTGTATAATAACAATATAGATCAAATACATAAATTAATTAAAAGAGCATATAAAACAATCAACACTTTTTAAAATTCTTGATTTAAAGTTCATCTGGGTAGGCCTGCCAAAAGAGGCTAGTTTTTATAGCTGCCTTAAACTCAGAGAGAGTGTTAAATTGATGAATCTCCTCCGGCAGGCCATTCCAGAGTCTGGGGGCGGCAGAAGAAAAGGTCCTCCAGGTAATAGTTGTCAGCCCAGTTTTGGCTGACTGAAGTAAGTTCTCCCCAGAGGACCTGAGTGTGCAGGGCGGATTGCACGGGAGAAGGCAATCTCACAGGTAACCTGGACCCAACCATGTAGAGCTTTAAAGGTAATAACCAACACTTTGTACTTCACCTGGAAACTAATTGGCAGACAGTGAAGTGATTTTAAAGTTGGCGTAATATGGTCACCCATAGGTGTACCGTTGACCAACATGGCTGCCATATTTTGAACTAATTGAAGTTTCCGAACTAGATACAATGGCAGCCCTATGTACAGCATGTCAAGTCTTGAAGTTACCAGCATGTGCACTACTGTCTTTAGGTCTTCCAACTCTAGGAAAGAGCATAGCTGGCGCAACAGCCAAAGCTGATAGTAGGCACTCCTGGCCGTCGCATCTATCTGAGCTGTCATTTGGAGCGACGGATCCAGGAGCACCCCCAAGCTGCGAATGCAGTCTTTCAGGGGGAGTGTAACCCCATCCAGAACCGGTTGACACACCTCCAAACCCAGGTCATAGCCCTTGACAGGACGCACCTCCGTCTTGTCTGAATTCAGCTTCAGTTTGTTTTTCCTCATCCATCATTACCGTCTCCAAGCATTCATTTAGTGGAGACACACTATCCTTAGCTGACACTGTTATCGAAGGCATAGAGAAATATATTTGAGTGTCATCGGTATACTGATAGCACCCCGCCCCATGCCTCCAGATGATCTCTCCCAGCGGTTTCATGTAGATGTTCAACAGCATTGGGGATAGGATGGCACCTTGTGGTACACCACACAACAGTTCCTTTTTTGAGGAGCAACTATCCTCAAGCATCATAAAGAAGAAATCTCCAGTAACTCCACTGTGCAAAACAGGTGGACCAGCTGTAGGAGCTTCTCATGGAAATAAGGAAGATGATGAATATGCTGGTGGTCTGTGCTAGCTCCAATTAACTCTACTCTCAAAGATCAGACTAGTTGTTTCTGGCCATTGAGCAATTCCAGGGGAACCCAAATTACCTTCACGTCATTGCAATCACAGCATTGGAAAGATAATGACACCATGATTAGGAATGGCCCACACAACACCTTAAGCCATACTGTTTAGCTCAAAATGCTTAACCATCATGGTTTAGCATATTGCCTGAACATGGCCACTGACCGGCAAAAATGGCTCTCTAGAGTTTCAGGCAGAGTTTCAGACATCTCCTACTTGGAGATGTCAGGAATTGAACCTGGGACCTTCCACATGTGCTCTCCCACGTATGTACAGTCCCTCCCTATATGGGACATCAATATATTGATATTTACCAAAGTTTGTCTTAACCCAAAGTTAGGGACCTTTCTAAATGAAAACCCTCAAGTCTCAAATAAAAACAGGTTAATTAAGAAGAGGAAGTAGTAGCTCGGAGGACAAGAAACATAGAAAAGAGGAGCCTAAGAGAATACAGTTGCTAATTTCTTTGTAAGGTTGTGTCATTTTATGATTAAGACTAAAGACCATAAACATAGACAGAGGGCAATTCTCATAGTGTGGAAATTTTTGAAGTTTTTCAGTGAACGAACATCAGTGGGGGAAGTGATAAAGAAATTATGTAAAATGAAAGATAGATATGAAGAAGTGAGATTAAAATAGTACAGTAGCCAATCAGAGTACAGTAAGCAATCACATCACATGTCATGTTCCAGTGTAAGAGTGAAAAAGAAAATGGAAGATATTTGGTATGGGTTGCTCCCAGCAGGAGGTAACCTCTGCTAGCAGAAAGCTGTGTTGGTAATGAGTTCTTTGTCATTGGCTTTCTTGTCATGTTTTAAACTTTGTGAACAATTATCATGGTATCAGTTTGTTAATAAATGTTTTGAAATACAATCTATGAGTATCTATTTCTAGAAAAATAAACCTTCTGTCTCAGTATCTCAGTGGTAGCATCAAGGTAACCACATTTCTCTGAACCTTTCTCAGCCAACTATAGACAGGACGTTAGAGCCTGACACTAGTAAGCAAGGGATCTGCTTAATTAGATTTATTATCCTTAAATTTAACTCTTACACCTAACATAGGGAAGGCAGAGAATGGGGAAATGTGGTAGATGTGTTTAATGGCCCATTCCTAGAGTATTTTAGCAGAATGCACTGCTGAATTGCTCCTAAAATACAACATCCTGGATGAATGTCCAAAGTTGCTATTCCTCATGTCGCTTATGGAAGGGATGGTGCTGACATGGGAAGAAACTGTGGTGGTGATCTTCTCCCATTATCTTTTTCGCAGGGTTGCAATGTTGGGAAGGAGTCATAACAGAATAGCTGCCACCTTGCAAAGGTAACATAGGAGTGGGTCCTAATGAGTATAATTTTTCATTCCACCTATCTAATGACAAGCGACTACTCAACATGAAGCAACCTTCTTTTTCAAAATCAGTCACAGTTTCTACTTTGAAAAATGAGAGTTCGTGTTCAGTGTCTGAGAGCAATTTCTTTTCAACATTTTGGAGGCAATGCAAAGGATTTTGTGCCTTGATCTTTTTCTCATATATATGGACTTAATCTGGAAGACAATTCATAAATTTTGCCTCTGTTTTTTCTCCTTAAGAATTTTCATTTCCAAGCATTTGAAACTGCCACTCTTGGTATTTATTTCACATCACAGCTACTGATGAGGGCAGAAGCCAAAATATTTAGCTCTTAATATATTTTAAAACTAGAGAGAGAGACAGATGGACAGAGGAAAGGAGATGAAGTTAGGTCAATCCAGTCCCCTGGGAATGTGCTAATCCATCTCAAGGCCATGGTGTCCTGATATAAGTCTTTGGTACTTTCATTTCCACATTGATTCAGTTGTGCAGTGAAATGAATAGGGGATGTACTAGGTCTTGGGGAAGTCTTTAATTCTTCTGAAGAGACTGTAAAGTGTTGTAAATACTGAAGACAAGTGGATGTTCTGAGAGAAGCAAAGACAGATTGGCAAAGATTCAAAATGTACAGTGCTGAAAGAAGAGCTGGGGAATTCAGCATTAAAAAGAGCTAATAAAAGCTTTGGGGGCATAGTCCCCTAAATGAATAGTGATCTAAGAAGAATTTAGACAAGTTTGGGGGATGCTGGTTGTAATGTTGCAGTCCTAGTAGGCCAAGGAAAAGGGTGTGTGGGGGGGTGATATTTTAGGGATCAGTGAGAATTTTGTTCAGTTTGTTTGCAGATTTCTTCATAAACAGCATGAAAAGAATTTGAGATGTTAAAACACTTAATGTGAGAGAAAATTAAGCTACCAGATTCATCCATGCAGGCAGAGGGCTTCGAATGCTATGCTTTTAAAAGTCTGGGCTTGAAGCCCTGTGAATTCAGCCATATTTGCAGTACTGAATTAGAGTTGCCACCTTTTTTCTGACAAGCACTTCACCTTCTGCAGCTATATGGCAGGCAGATACAACCACACTAAGAATAGCTCTACTTATTGAATTTGGCTGATGCAGATGGTAGAGACTTTCATTTGGTTTATTGTTTGACAAGAACTTACCAAGAATGTGCAAAGTTCTTCACAAACAAGACAGAAAGAATTTGAGATTTTGTTAGAAAACAACATGAATGTGGGAAAAAGCAGAGCTGACAACTATGTCCACCCCTAGAATATTTTCATTGTTTCCCACAAGCAATTCTAAGTTCCATAACCTTCCAAAGCTTTTATCTGATCCCAGCACTGCTACTTGATCAATAGTGCAGCAACTTTCCACCTGGCAGATAATGCTTAGTTTTCCTACCATGGTTCCAGGAAGTGCCAACAAAGGATCAATTCTTCTGTTTTATCATAGCTAGGGCTGGTGTAAGGTAGTGGGACAAAGGGATTTCTCAACTCCTTCAGTGACAGAATGTTGCTTGAGCACCAACAATTAGGATTGGTGCTGTCTCACCCATGTGTTACAATCAAAGTCGTTAAAGTACATATTTGAGGCACAAATCTTGATTGTGTCGAGAGCCCAGGGAGATCCTACTTCCTTTGTTTTAGAAACAAGGGGAAATTTGAAGGGTAAGAGTCTTCTGTTAACAACCTATACTAAACTTTCATTCCAAACATTTTGCTCAGGTTACTGTTGAACACTGGTTCACCTGATGGTTCAGCCAACTCACTAGTGTGGTGGGGAAGGTGTAAGGTAAGGTGTTGAATCAGTTTCAGCCTGAGGGCCAAATTCTCTTTTGGAAAAGCTATCAGGGCCACATTCCAATGGTGGGCAGGGCAAAAGGCAAAAGGGGCAGTGTTAAAATAGCAGCATATAGTTGCTTAAAGTTCTTACTGCCTGTAATTAAGCTTTGGGGGGGGGGGGACTGCACAAAAACCATGGAAGAGAACATGGCCACCTGGAACACCCCAAAGTGTTGGATTTCATCCCTGGGCCTGAGGTGTTTCACCTCTAGTGTAGGGAGAAAAGTTAGGTCTAAGAATCTCTTCAGCTCTTTAAACTTAAAACAACAGTGTCCCCAGCAGAACTAGTGCAGAGAATTTGGATTTATTCGTTAGCTCACCCTCAGGCCCAGGCAGCCCAGTTACACTCAGCCAGTATATTTTAATAAGATTTTATTAAGAGAAGCAGATTTTGAAAAACCGTACACATTCTTACACATGATGACAGAAAAGAATCAAGTTTAGTCTTAATTTTTTTTCTTTAAGTAGGAGCTCATGGTCCCCACTAGCAGTGGTCCCCATCTGCCTCAGGACCCCCAAAGTTGACAAGACATCTTCCCTGCATACCAAGATTGAGATCAGAACCAGTTTCTTGGGCACACATCTTTTTATGCCTATAGGTTTAAGCTATCTCCTATGCAATATGCCAACCATGTTACTGATGTGATTTACGCTCATTTGTTGGATCTTGGTGTCCCCCAAAAACATTTCCCTCAAGCCCAAAGTGCTGCCCTCATCTACATCAGTTATGTTTCATTTAATTTTACTTAGCTGTAGTCTGGATGAAACCCCAGACTTTGATATGTTCTTGTGGTCAGTCTTTTAAATGTCTGTTCTATTCCGCCAGCCTTTTGTTTTGTTTTTCTCACCCAAACCGTGTTCCTTAGGACATGTTGAGAGTTGGTTTCTACTAGTGCTGATGTTCAGTCTTCATCTTTACTAACTTTAAGCAGGCTGGCATACCTAGGACAGCATAGTAATGTAGGGATGTTGGAGGAATCTGGGGTCGGGACATTGGAGCTCAGTTACCTTTCATCAGCTCAACTCCCTGGAGTTTGGCTCATTTCCCCATGAGCTGGCCTGACTTGAAGTTCATGCATTCTCTGGGGGAGAAGGTTATTTGCAGGAGCAATTTGTGTAATTTGCACAAATTTCGGACACAATTTGTGTAAATTACATAAATTATTGCCAAAATTGCATCTGAAATTTCAGCAAATTATGCAAATTGTGGTCACAATTTGCACAAATCGCTATTTACGCAAATTTTCCCCCCCAAAATTGAAAAAGTTCCAGGAAATTGGCAAAATAAAAACCATGTCTCAGCTCACAAATGCAAGCTAAATCAGGACTGCCATGGAAAAGGCAATGGACATGCCTATGCTAATATTTCCTTTTCAGCTCTATTGCTGCCTTCAGCCTTTTGCATAGCAGACCCCTTATGGTGGGCCTCATAATTTTTTCCCTTTTCTAGCTTGCCTTGCCTAATCTTATAGACCTTTGTTTGGAATACCTTATCGTTCCTGCAAAATGTATTCGTACACCAAACCTTCACAGAGATATTTTGCAGAAAAGGAACTCAAGCCCTACATATCCAAACAAATACCACTGGTGCTCTGACTATATACAGAATGAACTTTACTGCATTTCTACTAAGAGACAGAGGTAATATGCTGTGCTGAAAGTGATTTTCTTAATGGAAATCAAAATAATATCATTTATTCACAGCTGGTTGTAGGTACATCCAGATTCACCTTGGCTTCTGCTATCTTGCTGCTCCAGAGGAATGTTTAGGAAAGACCTGCAACAAAAGGTTACGTTATATCCCCAGCTCCTTTTACAGGGCAACACCCAGCCTCGAACAGGAGCCTCATGGTTTAGGGTTTAGGATGTGAAAGATTCCAGGAAGGGAGGGCAAAGCTCTGTGGTGGAAGTAGTTCCAAGAATGCTAGTTTTACATGCTCCTGCAGCCTTCACTTGCTGTGCTATGAAGTGCTAAAGGGCTCAGATTTGGGATTGGCTGCTAGCCTGACATCTGTGCACTAAATTGCTGTGTAATGCAGGGAGGAAACCGCCAGCTTACACAAGGAACCCTTGGGCCAAATGGAAGTGGGTATTCCCATCACTACCATGGGTTTAAATAGCAGGGTGGTTGTAGCCACTGGTTGTCTTTGCTGCGGGCAAGTGTCTAGAATTTAGATTTGCCTTGCACCTGGTTCATATTTCTAGGCAGCAAGAAATCTGCTGTATATTTATCTTCACAGGACTGTTTGTCAAAGTAATTCAGGTCAGCTATCCTTTACATATATTACTAAAACTATAAAGGTACAAGCAAATCAACTGTGCCTCTGTAGTAGGGATGTAATAGAATTTGGACCACTTTCTGTTGATGTGATCGCTATTTAAAGAAATGAAGTTGAAATGGATGGTTACAAGGCTAACATAAGCTTCCTACTTCTTTGGAAAAGAGAATATACATTTAATATAAATTATTCCACTGCATATAATTTATTTATTTACTTATTTGTTTCTATACCACCCAATAGCCGAAGCTCTCTGGATGGTTCACAACAATCAAACCCACAAAATGCATCATAAAATACAATACAAAATATACAAGCTTAAAACTACAATCTAAAAGTATAAAATGTAGGAGTCTGTATATTTGGCCAATAATATTAGAGTGAATTTTTTGAAATCAAATGCTGTTTCTTGCCAACGTTATAAAGATTAAAGATGCTGTGTGTCACATTTGTTTGATTTTATACTGTTTGTTTAATTATAGCATTCTTTTTTGCTTTTGCTGTGTTGTAAAGGCTAACCACTTCAACAACAGTAAACTTGAAACTAGTGGGCATTGCATCAATGTGCAATGTACAAAGTACAAGAGGTAGGAATAGTCTGGGTATTTGTGTTCAATAAATTAAGTGCCCATGTTAATGTAACACATTTCTCTTGAGACAGTGCTGCTTTCACTTGTAATATCAAACTGATTCTAGAGCTTTCACTGCAAAACCATACACCCATTTGTCTCTTATTCCATTGTCTCTTTGATCTGCCCTCCGGAGTGGAATTTATTGCAGGTCACATTTTCACTCTGGCTAGATTCAGACAACACAATGGCTCAATTCGGACTACACAATAAACAACTGGTGTGGGGAAAACAATAGTCAGTTGTTTTGACTATTGTGTCATCCGAATGCTGCCATAGTCAACTCAGCGCTGATCCTCATCCACACCACAGTTGATTATTTATTACCATGTTGTGTGGGGAGTGCCCCCTAGGGTTAGCGTGAGGGTTAGGGTTAGTCAACCCACCATTGACTATCGTGTCATCCGAATTGAGCCAATGGCTGAATTCGGACAACACATTAAGCAACTGAGGGTGGGGGAAACAATCGTCAGTTGTGTAGCTTATTGTGTTGTGTGGAGGGTAACACGCTGCTCACAAACTACTGATGGTATGCTATTCCTCCCAAATAAGCAACTGAGAGAAACAACTGGCTTGCAAAAGTGTTGTGTGGAGGGGTGAGTGTGTTAATGGCATGTGGTGAGTGGGTTAAAACACAAGCCCATAGAGGCAGGTGGCAAGAGCGACCAAAGCGGCGGCTGCCACTCTGCTACAACTGGTGCAACTTGCAGAGGCTGCTGGGATAGAACTCGGAGGACTAAGGGAGGAGGGAGGGTGGGGAGAGGGGCAGAGGCTGTGTCAGTCAAATGCTGGGTTGACTATTAGTCCACTCAACACCAGCCCCAACCACCCACAGCTGTGTAGGAATATGTTGTATGGGGAATACCCACAAAATAACCAACTGTGAGTTGGCTACTCAACCCGCCATTGACTAATGTGTTGTCCGAATTCAGCCAATAACTCACATTCAGGGATTGAGTGTGGGTTGTCATTGAACAGTGGGTTGTTGTTGAAATGTGGGTTATCATGTTGTGTGCACCCAGCCATGCTAACAAACCGTGGTTTATTAACCACAAACAACTGATGAAAAGAACCCATGTTTTGTTTTTGAGTTGTGAACTGTGGGTTGTTTGTGGTTAACCATCCATGGTTTGCTAGTAGGACTGGGTTCAGAAAACATGCTAACCCACTTTTCATCAACAACCCACGATTCACTGACAAACCACACTCAACCCTCACTAGGGATGTTGGAAAAATCTGCAGTGGAATCAAATGAGTTCCGATTTCTATCAATCAGTCCCACATATTCCTCAGCAGACTGGCTTTTCCCAAGTCACAGTTTTCAGAAATTACTTTCCAGAATTTTACACAAATTTAGTCATAGAAAGATATATCAAATAAAAAACACCAGCCAAAAATATACATTTCCCCCATAGACTAAAGCATGAAAATTTGCACCGGGTGGGGGAGGTTTGCACATTTTCGTGGGTGTGAATTTGTCTGTATTCAGGAAATTGGGGGGGGGGGGGAATCTGTTTCTGTCAATGAGCAGAAGATGGAACGGAAGGCACCTGACAATCCATAAATACTGGATGCACTAAAATAGTTATCTAAATAAACAAATAAATGCAAAATGGCTACAATTTCTGTGCTGAAAGCAGCTCAATGAGGTGCTGCTGCTAGAACAGAAATGTCATACATGTTTATGTCACTCATGCAGAGGTGCCACCACTTCACACAAACATGCGAAAGGACTGGCTGTGAGACCGGCACATGCCACATGCTACTCCTGAGGTCAGTGAGCAGGGGACATTATATGTGCACAGCCCTTACTCTTTGCCTTAGTGCCAGAAACTGCTTGGAGTTCTTTTGAGTGTTATGCAACAGAATTAGGTGGTGGTAAAGTTGCCATGTGTCCTGCTTTACAGAGGACAGTCCTCTATTTGAATGATTATCAGAGAACAGTCCTCTAGTTGAAGGTATCCTCTAGTTGAAGGGCTGCCCAGTCTGGATTAAGGGCTGGATTAAAGAAGGGAGTGAGATAGCGAGGGCCTTGAAGTTAACAGACCAAGCAGGCACATAAGCCTTCCCCACTATGGTGAGATGTATTGTATTTCCATTTCATGTCAGTGATTTGTTTATACATTATTTATCTAGATACATATAAGTTAGATTTTGCAAATTGTATACAAATTGTGTCCTCCATCCTCTTTTTCGGTGGTGAATATCATCTCTTTTTTGTGTAGATGGCCACCCTAGCTAGGATATTTTAAGGCTCTAGGATTAGCATGAGTAATAATAATAATAATAATAATAATAACAATTTATTTCTTACCCGCCTCTCCGTCTGGATCGAGGCGGGGAACAACAACATGATAAAATACATAAAACTGATTAAAACATGACACATATTATTAAAACTGCATAAAAATCCTAAAACATCCTAAAAACATCCTTAAAACATTCTTAAAGCATTGAGAATGTCCATACGGAGACTGTAGAGAAAGACAAATGGGAAGCACACAGGCTTACTTCCTTTCACATGCATTCTCATCGTGTTTATACTTATTTCTCTCTCTCAAGACAGCATATTTTGAAGTCAAATATAATAACCTGTATTTTAAAGCAGCCAGCAAAGATCAAAATGAGCCCCCTTTCTGCTGTTAATTTGCAATCAGGTTTAAATTACCTGGGCTTTCACTCCACCACAGGTTTACAGCTATCTATAAACCAATTACATTGTATTTGCATTGCATTGTGTTTTATTATTTTAAATATTTGTATCATATTATTTTTTTAAGGGTGCAATCCTATGTATGTCTAGACCAAAACAAGACCTACCGCCCTAAGCATGCCCTAGGCAGTGATGACTGGGACATGCTGGAAACTGTAGGCCTTTTATCTGTCTAAACATGCCTAGGATTGTGCCTTAACTGTTTCTATGTCATTTTAGTGTTTTAGCTGTTCACAATCCACCCAGAGAACATTGGTTACTGGGCAGATTAGAAATATAATTAATTAATACACATGCCCTCACACCACTCACTGCCAAACTAGATGGGACAGTGTTAGACTGATGTGAATTCATATCATGCTTGGCTGAGATGCAGGTTTTTTTCTTAGTGGATTGGTGTGGTGAGGGCTAAATTATCCCTCTGCCCATATTCTTTGCCCAATGACCACCACTGCTCAGCTAGGTTTTCCCCCTTGGTGAGGTTCCAAAATAGGCTGCTCACATATGAATCACCCCCCCCCCCAAAAAAAGTATAAAAGGGGCATAGGTTTGCATAACATTTGCATGTGCTAATTCATATGCATAGATTCAAATTCAGAAATTATTAATTCTATAATTTCTACAGAACACACAGTATAGTATGGAGGAATGTTTTCCAGGTAACCTGTGTGCCTTGCTCAACCTGCTATCCAGGTGTGAAGTGCTGATGGGCAACTTCAAGGCCCAGCTCTTCCTTTCAACTACCTTTATCTTTAAACTGGACTTGGATCGGGCAGCCCTTCAATCAGAGGGGACCCTCAAATAAAGGATGGTCCTCTGTAAAAGAGGACACATGGCCACCCTACAAAGCCTGAAGTAAGCACTGAGAAAAGTGGTTTGGGTGTAGCAGTTTGAGGGCAAACAATGTGGGCAGCTGTGCCACTGCTGCTGTCCTCTCAATCCCCAACCATTATATATAATTCAGCAAGACCCAGGTTGGGTCTAGGTTGACCTTGGAGGTGTTCTGCAGATTGTTGCTTTTCCCTGTCAGATCTGAGGAGAAATATGCTCATTTTCCCCTGCAGAACTAACTACATTACCGGTTGCAAATGAGGCTGCTTTGAGCTCTAATTCTGATTTTCCTCCCCTGGAGCTGGGCGACATAAACCAGAGCTCATGGAACAAAGTCTGTCATTACGTAGCTGAGGTATAGCAGAATAACAGCCTGAAGCATATATATCCTAAGCATATTGTTGTTTTGTGACACTGACAGCTTTCTCTCTCTCTCTCTCTCTCTCTCTCTCTCTCTCTCTCTCTCTCTCTCTTTCTCTTTCCCTCCTTCCACATTTGAACCTTTTTCAGCTCTAGGCCTTTTCCTTAAACTGCAGGCTGGCCAGGCCGTTAACAGTGGTTACTGTGACATAACTTTGACTGTCCTCTTCCAAAATCCATGCAGGACAGAAGGACACAGTTAGATTTCTGCTGGGGAAAGATTAAAAGCAGGGCCTCTTGGGTGAGTACCTGGGAAGTAACATCTAGAAAGGAATCTAAACATCTTTTGTATAGTCTGATGGAATTTCCTTTGTTCTGTGGCCATTAGAAATCGCTGGATTGGCGTTGTCTTTTTCTTTCTTTCTTTCTTTCTTTTTTCCATGACTTTCTAACAGCTGCCTGATATTTCCATGCCAAGGAAAGCTGCACCGGTTGGATTTCTGTCTGTCATGCAGCTGTCAAAGGCACAAAGCCTTTCTCGGGGGGGGGGGGGACAGCAACTTGACTCTGGATTGAGCAGACAGGACTCAAAGGAGAAGAGAATGACACCCCATGATTTTTCAGGTGGATCCAAATCCTTCCCACATTCTCGCTTTCTCCGCCCCCAGGCGCTTCTACTGGTAGCAGGGCTACCCTGCTTGTGACCAAGGGTGCTTCCAGATGAGGCTTTTATTGTGTAATCACACTGCCACAGAATTTTATGGAGGGCTCAGATGATGACGTCATCCAATTCCAACCCGCCTGTGTTTTCCCACCAGTTCTTCTGTCTTTTTTCTTTCCACAGAAAATCGTTAAGGAGGGAAAGAGAGAATAGCTGCCCACTGCCTTTTGATTGGTAGCCGTCCATCTGGAAGCACACAAGTTTTAGGAAGGTCAAAGGGGGAGAAAATCAAAATAAAAAAGGAAATTTCAATGAAACTGAGGATCACTCTGGAGTACTGTTATTCATTATTGTCTCTGTGTGGGAAAGAGTAGTGTACCAGACAATTTGAATGTGTGCTTTATGCATCTCTAGGGGGGTATTGAAGAGGTAGTCTCTGAAGCCAAAGAGACGTCTGGGAAATCCAGGGAGTCTGTGTGGTGGGAGAAGTTATTCTGGGATAAAGTCTGTGAGAAAAGTTATAGACAGACTGGCCTAGTATTTTGTCAACATCAGGGCTTGATAAATAATAACTTTACTCTCATATTGGACCACTGTCGATCTGTTAAGGAATAATATGCATGGGCAAGTTGCTGAAGTAGAGCCGCAAAGCTACATAACAGTCCTTCTCTTGCTTCCCATGCAGGCTGGCTTCCTTGAAACTTTTCTAAAAACAGTAATCAGAAACCCTCCATGAACTTCCCATTTCCCAGTAGTTATTCTCTTATTCACATGATAGGGAATAAATGATGTGCATATTCTCCCTAGCTTCTAGCACTGATCATATTTAAAACAAAACAAAAACAGATTCATGTAATCTGTGTTAGAAAAGAGAATGTTTTATGACTCTGAGGGCAGAACTAAACCTTATGAGAGAAACACAGGTTTTCCCCATAATGTTAATGTGGGGGCAGAGGGCACTGTCAACAGAGAATTGGAAGGGGGGCGTAGCTCAGTGGTAGAGCACCTGTTTTGCATGCAGAAGATCCCAGTTCAATCCCTGGCATCTCCAGGTAGGGCTAGAAGATCTTGCCTGAAACCCTGGAGAGCTGCTGCCAGTCAATGTCAAGATCTTAGGGTAGTGGTCTAACTCAGTATAAGGCGCCTTCCTATGTTCCTAATGAGAACTTCCTGGCACTCAACTTCCTGGCATTCTATAATCAGCTTTCTCTAAGTCAAAGTAAGCCAAACTGGTGAGGGATGACAACACCCTTTCTACGCACTGATGTCAGCCATGCAAGTGCCCCTTGTCCTTGCTTTCATAACATATTAAGAAATGAGTGTTCGGAACTCACAGCTGCTGAATCTGAATATCGTTCTGCCTTGAGTGTTGAAAAAATGAAGTGATATGCTAATAGAATCTGAGCTGGCAGTGACTGACCAAGAAAGAAATCTTGGAGTTGTGGTGGACAGCTCAATGAAAATGCTGACCCAGTGCGTGGCTGCCATGAAAAGGGCAAATTCCATGTTAGGCATAATTAGGATGGGAATCAAAGATAAAACTGCCAAGATCATTCTTCAAATCTGTGGTGTGACCACACTTGGAATACTGTGTTCAGTTCTGGTCACCACACCTAAAAAAGGATATTGTAGTGTTGGAAAAGGTACAGAAAACGGGTAAGTAAGGGGAAACATGATAGAAGTAAATGCAATTATACATGTTGTGGAGAAAGTGAATAGGGAGACATTTTTCTCCCTCTCTCATTATACTAGGACCCGAGGTCATCCCTTGAATCTGTTTGGTGGGAGATTCAGGATAGATCACAGGAAGCCCTTCTTCACACAGCACATAGTTAAACTATGGAATTCACTTACACTAGATATAGTGATGGCTTTAAAAGGGGATTAGACAAATTCATGTAGGATAAGGCTGTCAATGGCCACTGTATGTTTGGGTTTTTTGCTGATTGATTTATACACTGCCTTTCTACCCAAAAAGGCAGCTGATAGCTATATGCTACCTCCAATATTAGTGACTGAGAGCCTATCTACACTACTGCTTTAAAATGGCTTATAACAGTTTTAAACTGGTTAATAACGGTTATTAACCGGTTTAAAACAGTTATAAACCGTTTTAAAGCAGTAGTGTAGATAGGCTCTAACAGTATGCCTATGCATACCCGTTGCTGGGGAATATGGGTTGGAGGGTGCTGTTGCACTCATGTCCTGTTTGGGAGTTCCCCTAGGGCAGCTGTTTGGCCACTGTGTGAACAATGCTGGATTAAATAGACCTGGTCTGATCCAGCATGGCTCTTCCTATGTCCCTGTCTTCTTAGGGATCTGCTACTGTTGGCATATCTCACTAAGAATTTGTTGGGGGAGGAAAAAACTACCTCCATTTTTTCCTGCCACATTTATTTACCTGCACTTCATTTTAAAAAAATGCAACCCCAAAGATGCCAGATGTCAGAATTTGGGGGAGAGCTGGCACACAATTGTTAGATGATTGAATAGGCAAGTGCCTTCCCCCTTATTTCCTGTTCTTTCTCTGCAGATGAGGTATAGAAAGGCTATTATCACAGGTTGCATTGTCAAGGAGAAATTTTATCACCCTGCTTCAGTGTGTTCAGAATATTATAAAACAGTACAGCTAGGGTGACCAGATAAAATCCAGGTCAGGGTTCATGTAACTTTAACAGTTGGAGAGAAAAGGGAATTTCAGCCAATGTCATTTGTATGCAATTAGTTCCTGGTGAAATTCCCTCTTCATCACAACAGTTAAAGTTGCAGGAGCCCTGCCTTCTTTTGTATATGGTCACTCTAGTATAGTGCCTGCACCTTTAACTGTTGTGATGAAGAGGGAATTTCACCAGGAACTAATTGCATACAAATGACCCTGGCTGAAATTCCCTTTTCTCTACAACTGTTAAAGTTACAGGAGCCCTGACCTGGATTTTATCTGGTCAGCCTAAGCACAGCGTCTCACTAAGTGACAAATCTGAACCCTTGGTGTGATGTACTTTCCTTTCAAATGAGAGGCCTTGTGGTCTTCTGTTTGGAAAGTAAAGACCTGCAAGGCTGTATCACTTAGCATATGTACGTGTGTATGTGTGTGTATCCTTCCTGCATTGCTAGTGAGGAAGAAGCTTTATTGTGAGATTTCCAGCCAAGCAATTACTTCCAATTGACTTCACAATTGCCCTTTATAACCTCTGCCAACTCTTGTGGGTGTGTCGCTTGGCTGTGAAACAGTTATCCCAGAGGTGGCTACATTTCAATCACTGCCTTTTTAAATGATCCATCATTGACAACGCTTCCCTGGAAGTCCATTTCAGCTTCCCTCTTTAGCAAGAATCCCTAAACCCTGCAGGAATTTAGTTATTATCCATTTCCCCCCACCCCACATGTTTGTCATCCACAGTAATGGCGGAAAGCAATTCTGAGTCATGCATGGAAAGTTGAGCATTCAGACTGTAATCGAGTCATTATTTACTGTGAGTCTGAAAAACCTGGGTAGGGCTTAGCAAGTTAAGGTCAGAGTCACCTCTGCATACCGTCCCACGACCCTCTCCTGCTGATAACGTGCGCTTTCTGTTCTGCCTCTGCATTATTGACAGTGTCACAGGGATTAAAAAAACAGAGATCACCTGACTACCCAAAGCCAGATATAATTGTTATGCAGACTCCACATGGGCACTTATACCCTTGTACAAGATCACATGCAAATGGTGTTTCCAGCCATGGGGGGGTGGGGGGGGCTTGAGACTGCACTGCACTGCCCACCAGCAGCTGCTTCTGAAGGTGTAACTGTGACCCAGAGAATTGACATGACAGCCAGCAGCCCTTGAGTGCATTCATCACAGAGGCCGCAAAGTAGCAGGGATGGCAATGAGGACTGAGTAATGCCTTTTGAATTAACACAAGGGCCAGGCATGGCTAGAAGATCCACATATAGCTAGGCTGACCATCTGAAAAGGAGGTCAGGGCTCCTGTAACTTTAACAGTTGTTGAGAAAAGGGAATTTCAGCCAGTGTCATTTGTATGCAATTAGTTCCTGGTGAAATTCCCTCTTCATCATAACAGTTAAAGGTGCATGCACTATACTAGAGTGACCATATACAAAAGAAGGCAGGGCCCCTGCACCTTTAACTGTTGTGATGAAGAGGGAATTTCACCAGGAACTACTTGCATACAAATGACACTGGCTGAAATTCCCCTTTCTCTACAACTGTTAAAATTACATGAGCCCTGACCTGGATTTTATCTGGTCAGCCTAGATTAGGATGACCATGAGCCTATCTACACATGCAGGATAAAACACTTCGAAAATGTTTTGAAAACTGTATATAGAGTGTGACCTGGGCTCCAACAGTTCTCAAAACTGTCAGCCTATCTACACTACTGCTTTAAAATGGTTTAAAATAGTTTAAAGAGGTTTATAACAGTTTTGAGAACTGTTGGGGCCCAGGACACACTCCATATACAGTTTTCAAAATGTTTTCAAAGTGTTTTATCCTGTGTGTGTAGATATGCTCATTTGGAAAGGAGAACAGGTCTGGCTCCTGTATCTTCAACAGTTGCATAGAAAAGGGAATTTCAGCTGGTGTCATTTGTATACATGCAGCACCTGGTGAAATTCCCTCTTTATCACAAGAGTTAAAGCTGCAGGAGCCCTGCCCTCTTTTGTATCTGGTCACTCTAGCTATATTCCTGCAGCTTTAACTGTTGTGATGAAGAGGGAATTTCACCAGTGCTGCATGCATACAAATGACACCTGCTGAAATTCCCTTTCTATTCAGCTGTTGAAGACACAGGAGCCCTGTCCCCATTTTCATATGGTCACCCTACACCAGATGTGCTGGACTTCAACTCCCAGAATTCCAGTTGGGGAAGGCTGTATTAGATTGTCACAGAATTATTTATTTGTTTGTTTGTTATATTTATTTGTATCCTGCCTTGTCCCCAATACTGGGACTCAAGGCGGCTTTACAAAATTTAAACATATACAATTAAAATATATAAATAGAAGTATACAAAAGTTTAAAATATAATCAAACCAGCTGTAATTTAAAAAAAAAAATTAAAAGGCTAATGGCAATACAAAATTCAGCACATTAACAGAGGTCCAGACTATTTCCAATGGCCTGCTGGAACAAAAAAGTTTTTGCCTGCCTCTGGAAACATAGCAAGGAGGGAGTCAGTCTAGCCTCCCTGGGAAGGGATTTCCAAAGCCTTGGAGCCCTCTCCAGCATTCCTGCTAGGCCTGTCTGTGAAGATCACGGAACCAAGAGCAGGGCATCCTCTGAAGATTTCAGGGTATAGGCAGGCTCATAAGGGAAAATACAGTCTTTCAGGTAACCTGGACCTGAGCCATATAGGGCTTTATAGATGTATGGATTTAAGCTTGCTTCCTCACAATGATCTCTTTCAGCAGGTCTACCTGTAAATTCACTAGACCAGCATGCACCTTCTAGCTGGATGGTTTCTCCATTGACCCATCAGATATCTGCTTCTGCTTCTCTTATGGCATCATACTGTGCATTTAGACTAGGGATGTACGTATTTTTTGTAAAATCTAAACCATCTACATTGGGTCGCCAGGTCCCTTTCATTCCATCATATGCTCATTGATGGAATCAGATTTTTTCCAGTTTCCCAAATTTGCATTTGCACAAATTTGTATCTGTGCAAATTTGCATTTGAGAAAATGCATAAATTTCCCCCACCCACCCAATGCCAAAATGCACATTTTCATGTTTTAGTCAATGGGGAACATATGCATTTTTGGCCAGTAGTAGTAGTTATTGTTGTTGTTATTATTATTATTATTATTATTATTATTATTATTATTATTTTACACATTTTTCTACAACTAAATGTGCATAAAATTCCAGAAAATTTAATAAACAATGGTCCACAAGTCTGCAGACTCCGTACAACTCAGGAAAAACCAGCTCATTGGGGTATCCACCAGTCAGATTCATAGAAATATGAACTAATTTGATTCCATTGCTGATTTCTCTGACATCCCTAAATTAAACTGGTTCCCAGAGGCAGAGTTGTGACTTGCTTATATACTTTTTGTGGGCTATCAATGGTGAAAGAGAATAGCGTGAGTAACTGAACATTCACACCCTTGTGTTAGTTTTAGTTTTCTTACTGTTCCATTTCCACTTTGATGGAATTCCCTATTTTCTACAGACTACATGGGTTTTTTCCCATATTTCATGTGTTATTTCTTTCTTTCTCTCTCTCTCTCTCTCTCTCTCTCTCTCTCTCTCACACACACACACACACACACGCACTCTACTGTGCTTGCAAAATGTGCTTATTGCACAAACACCCTAAAATAATGAGAATGGGACACAGAAGTATGGGTGAACTTGTCCCAAAAGTGATTTATTATTTAAACAAAATTTGCATCCTAACACATGCAGGCCTATTGTTCTTAACTATGGAGCTGTGTGATGACTCAATTTACTTGCATATGCATGTAAGCAAACATAAAACCTGAGTGAGCCAACCCAGACCCTGGGTTGGGGGGTAGGGACGAGGGATTGAGAAATTCAGTTTGAATTGTAATGTAAACTTACCTAATTTTGTACTTTTGAACCACTGTGTGAACCAAAACTCCACTATCCTTTGAAATTCACACTTCTCCAATTTTTATTATGGAATTCTCCAGTCAAAATATTTGTACAATAATGCCTATATTAGGGGAAATAACATTTTAAACATGCATTGTATTAGGAATCTTGGTTGCCAAACTGTGTATATATTACTCATAATGCATACAAAACTGTATGTGTAAAGGAATGCCTCCTCCCATATGTACTTGCCCGGACCCTAAGATCATCTACAGGGGTCCTTTTCCATGAGCCCCTGCCAAAGGAAGTGAGGCAGGTGGCCACTAGGCGGAAGGCTTTCTCTGCTGTGGCACCCCAGCTGTGGAATGAGCTCCCCAGAGAGGTTCGCCTGGCGCCTACTTTGTACTCCTTTCGTCGCCAGGTGAAGACCTTTTTATTCTCTCAGCATTTTAACAGCTAAATTAACTCAATTTAAACCCTTGCTGTTTTAAAATTGTATTTTACATCTGTATAAATCTCTGCATTGCTGCTCGGTTTTACCCTGGTTGTGTTTTTATATTGTATGTTATTTTGTGTTTTTAAATTGTGGTTTGTTTTATATTTCTTAAAATGATTTCATGGTTTTAATTTTTGTGAACTACCCAGAGAGCTTCGGCTATAGGGCGGTATAAAAATGCAATAATTAATTAAATAATTAAATAATAAATAAATAAATAGACATGAGCATAAAAATGCTTAGGTATGTTCAAGCATGATTAGGCTGAACATCAGGGCATATCTCTAAAGAACCCTTTTCACCTATCTCCAACTTACTACCACTGTGTGGGATAGGATTGCTCCCAAGCTTATTTGCACTGGCAGACTACAAGTATTTATATCATTTAATTTTTTGTTATTTGTTTGTAAGTTGCACTCAAGGCAGTTTACAAACATAATGAAAATGGATAAGAACTCTAAAAACATTTAAAAATACAATTTTAAAAAACCTAGCAATTATAAAATAAAAACAGCACCCAACCCAACAGACACACTTACAGGACAAAGGCCTGCTTGATTAGAGCTGTCTTTGCCCACTGGTGGAAAGATAGCAGAGAGAGAGCAAACCTAGCCTCCCTTGGAAGGGAGTTGCACAGCCTGGGAGTGGCCACCAAAAAGGTCCTGTCTCAGGTCACCACCAAACACACTTCAGAAAGTGGTGGTCTCAAAAGAAGGGCCTCTCCAGAAAATCTTAAGAACCAGGCAGGCTCAAATGGGAGAAAGTGGTATTTCACGTTGCCATATAGGGTAGGCTGACCATATGAAAAGGAGGACAGGGCTCCTGTAACTTTAACAGTTGTAGAGAAAAGGGGATTTCAGCCAGTGTCATTTGTATGCAATTAGTTCCTGGTGAAATTCCCTCTTCATCACAACAGTTAAAGTTGCAGGGGCCCTGCCTTCTTTTGTATATGGTCACTCTAGTAGTGCCTGCACCTTTAACTGTTGTGATGAAGAGGGAATATCACCAGGAACTAATTGCATACAAATGACACTGGCTGAAATTCCCTTTTCTCTACAACTGCTAAAGTTACAGGAGCCCTGTCCTCCTTTTCATATGGTCATAACCAGCACTTTGAATTCTGCCTGGAAACAGGCCAGTACCCAGTGAAGCTGCTGTAACAAGGGAGTCACCTGCTCCCTGTAACAGCACAAAAGTTCCACATAGAGGGACTAGGGATGAGCCTGGTCATTTGATAATTTTAAATAATGCATTGAAGAACTTAAGGAACCATTTTACAAATAAGGGGAGATATTCAACAAGTAAGGGCTGGGGAGTTGTTGGACTTTTTCCTGTCTAAACTTACATAGGATTGCACCCTAAAAAAATTTCCCCCAAAGTCTCTGGCAGATGTTCCACAAGGGATGCAGATACCCTTCAAAAAAGGGGATGTTTTTGAAATTAAAAAAGAAAAAAGAAAGAAAGAAAAGAAATTAGTTTACTTCATCTTTGATCAAATGATATCCCTGGTAGTTTACAGTACATGAAAATGATTCAAAAAGTTACCCAGAAATTTTTGTTTCTCTGGTTGGTAACAGATTCCAGAGTTCCCTTCCCTTCCCTTCTGTGGGCCCAGGCAACTAGCAGTTGTAGTCAGCTTCCTGCAGTTGTTTGTCCTCTGGCCAATGGTTGAGCGAGGCTGGTCATCCCCTTGCCACAATGACCTTCCTGGTACAACTTCACAGTGGCTCTTGTCCTCTTTGCCAGTCTCCATTTTATCAATGTTGCTTGGATTTTTTTGGCAAGGTCTTAGCAAAATTCCAGGTTTAGAATAACAATGACAATAGTAGTTCTTAAAATAGTTTTCTAACACCACAGTATTTCCCATAAATCACTGGATAATTGGGAAAGGAACCCAATAATCTTCCCTGAAATGTGCGCTGTTTTGTTCTGTTTTGCTTTTGATGTTGTCTTTTATCATCTACTGCCATCACACATAACTGTGAACGTTTCTAAAAACAAGGATATTGGGGAAATTATTTAAAATTATCTTCTGACAGCAAATATGAATGACTTTCATTTGTGTTTCCTCTCTAGGAATCTGAACCTGCCATGTGATACATTATCCTCTACTATCCTGTCCTGCTGCCAAAGTCCCTGGTTGGCCAAGGTTCTTCCCAAGAGGACCCAGTGGATCCCAGTGTTTGAGGAACCAATGGCAAAGGTACAGAAAAGAAAGTAGCCCTCTACACCCCATTCAGTTATCTACTGTGTCTTCTCCTGAGCCAGGACCTGCTTTCTTATGAAATTAAAAGTTGCAAAGGATAACCCAAGATGGCTCAAAGATGGCTGAAAATTGTTGCATCTGACAGGCACATTATCTCAGTCTGGTCAAGGTGGCTTACTTTGGGTTGCTCCAATTGCAAGGACTTGGATTTTGCTGTAAGATTCTGGACTGTAATATGTGGGGTGTATATGAAGTTGAGAGTCTACGACTTTCTATACATTTGTATGTCTACAACCAGAAGATAAAAGCTTCCATCCATCCCCCATACCAATTGGTCAAGATTCTTTCTATCCAAGAAACCAGAAGAAAGACATGGACTGGAGATTGGAGAATTCTCTCTCTCTCCTGTATAAGATCTCAGAGATAAACTTGGACCTCCATTCTCCCACCAGGCGTACTGTCAGAGTGTTCTAGTACCTAGATTCCTAACAGGTGGCTGCTCTCTTCTTCCTACCCTAATCTCCAGGAGACATCCGTTCATTATATGCCATGTGTCAGGCAAAATTCAAATGACAAGAGATTTTGAATACAAGGACTGCACAGAGGAAATTAATGGGGCAAGAAAGAAGGGTGGGTTTGGAGGAAGTGAAAGAGAAGGATAATAGGACACTGCTCTTCTCTGCATGGTCAGGATACCACACATTCTCCCTATCGTTTTTTACCCTGTTAGAGGACAGAAACATTTTAATGACATTATTCTTTATGGAGTCAACTTGCATTTTTTAAATGGTTTATGATTTCCAAAACATTTGCTAAAGTGCATTTGGCAAAAATTGGGGATTTAAAATATTTAATAAATTTAGCTTCCAGGTTTAAATGATGTCTAGCGTCTATCAAAATATTGGTCTTTGGTATATTTCAGGTCAAAAACATGGGTAAGAAGAAAGAGAGGGAGAGAAAAAGAAAGAAAGAGAAACCATCTAGAAAGCTTATTGCTTCCAGTATTATGGCTGCAATCCCATGGCCCCTGGGAGGGTGTCTAAGGGACCATAGGATAGTTTGAATCTCTCCTTTGAGGGCAGAGAGGGGGTCCATCCTCAGAGGGGGACATCTGACCTCAGAACCCATCTCCCATGGAAACTTCCACATCGTTTGCCTTCATGACGTTGGAGCTCCCACGTTGGGAAAAGTAAGGGGGGGCAGATCAGGGGTCTAGGATATGGGAGGTGTGCATCCTCAGGATCCAGAGCCCTCCTACTCCTTCCCCCCCAAATCCACCCAATATAGGAAAGAATTTACACCTCCTTAAAACAGGAAACAGCAATATCCCTTACTTTTCTAGTAATTAGTCCAAAAGCAAAATAAAAATATGCCAGGCTGATTTTTTAAAGCTGGAATTGTTAACATAGCACAGCAGCATGCCAGGTTCAGGACCTCTCAGCCTGATGACTGCAATGGGACATTATGATTCCAAACATTTTAGAATTCTTTGAGGATGGTAACCAGCATTTTGACCGGGGGTGGGGTGGATCCAGTAGATCTACTATACCTGGTTTTTAATTTAGAATAGGGAGCAGAGGGGTTGACTACACATTACAGGCAAATGTGTAGAAGAGGTCCCCAACATATGACCCTTGTAATAAAACAAACAGTTTCAGAAGGAAGGGAGAATTTGGAGAAGGGAAACACCAGGCAGGCTGGAAAGTTTAGCTTTTTGCCACCCACAGCTTCTCTGCTCCAAATGTCCTGGTGAGATGAGAGGTGACATTTCCACAGGTTCACAGGTTCACCTTCCAAGAGAAGGTGTACATGGACAGGTTTGATATTTGGAAATTCATTCGCAACGATGTGAAAGAAAAGGCATCACAGTGCCACCTACCTGGCAGATGTGTTTTTACACCTCTAAACTCAGCGGCGCCGGCAGTCCCCATGTGAGGCTTGTCTGCTCACGTCTTGCAGAACTGTCTGCAAATATACTGCACAATCAAGGGAACAAAAACAGTGTAATTAGGCACGCAGAAAGACAGCATTCTAGTTAGTGTGTTGTGTATCTTGACATTAAACAAGCACTGAAGCTCTTGGCCTTTCCTGACTCCAGGTGGGTGGTAACAGCTCAAATTTTACCCCAACACTTACCTTGTGGGAATATATATATATATATATATATATATATATATGAATGAGAGGGAGAGGGAGAGAGTTCTGTATGGATCTCTCATCTAACCGTCATAATTCTGATCTCTTAATCTAGATCCAGGAGATTTATAGGGATTTCATGGTTTGCTGTTCTTGGATCTTCCACAATCCCTTTTACCAACAAACTATCACACTCTGACATGTGTTTGCATCATACACTACATGCACATACAGCAAAATGCATACATGTTCAAACAATCTGCAAATAACAATGACATAGAGGTTTCATGCTCTTTCTACATAGAACTTTCTTCAAAGAAAAGCTACAATGTGTGAAGCCTGGGGAAGGGGGTATTGATTTAAATCAAGTTTCCTATTGATACTACCTCATATATTTCCTGAACCATGCTGCAAATCTGACCACTAAGACATGCTAATATATAACTCAACAGAGTTTTGTCTAGTTCACATTGTTGTTTCATTTTTCACAGCCAGGCCTTGTATCTATTTGTCACTCTGTGAATCCGACCTGCAGAGTCTGCAGTGAACTGTCCCTCTTACCTGCATGTCCTCCGGATTTCACATGTGGGGGCTCTCTGGTTTTATAAGAGGTGACATGGGCTAATGGTAGAAGTAAGTGCTTTCCTGCCACAGATGGTGTAAAATACAAGAATTGCAACTATAATTATCCCACAATAGTCTAATGGCAACTGTGATTAGCCTATCTCACCATTTACAAAGCCAGAGCACCACCACACAAAATCCAGTGGCTGCACCAAGTCTCCAGGGAAATCCATGGGGTCCCAAGCAGCCTGGATTTCCCAATGGACCGGAGTTTGGAGGTTCTCCCATGCCACTTAGTGCGTGGAAGGTCAGCTGACCACCTTGCTGTGGGGTAGCTGACAGGCCAGGACTGCAGTCTAGTGGGATATTCTTAACCAATGGCACTTGGTCTGGCTGGTTGGCTGAAAATCTAGAGACTGTGGTGGCACAGAAGGAAAGACACCAAAAGCTGCCACTGGAGTCTCTGGTTCAAAGCCCTCTCCATCCCTGCCCCCAGCTACTTACACAAACCATAATGGTAACATCTAAAAGTCACTTAACCAAGCTTATCCCACAGGAAAACTGGTTCAATACTGCAGAACCAAGACTTATATGCTTGAAACCAAAGATACACCATACCCTCCCATCTTTGGAGTTCTCCCAGGGCAGTTGGTATGCCCTACTCTGAACATTTGATCTGACAGCTCCATGTGAGCTGCAATATCAAACATGACTAATATTATGACTCAGTGCTATGGTCCACCATAACCCAACTTCTAACTCATCAAAGCAGAGTTTCAGTTCATCATCTGTATGTCATGAAATAGCCAGAGACCTACTGGCTTTCCTAGGAACTGTAGCTCATGTCTACTTCCACAACAACAAAATTCTAAGAAAGTGATGCATAAAAGAAAAGGCTATCAATGGCTACTATTCCTGGTGGCTATATGCTACCTCCAGTATCAGAGGAAGTATGCCTCTGTTACTGGGGAACATGGGCAAGAGGATGTTGCTGCACACATGTCCCACTCATGGCTTTCCCATGGGCAACAGTTTGGCCATTGTGTGAACAGAATGCTGGATGAGGTGGACCCATGGTCAGACCCAGCTGGGCTCTTCTGATGGTCTTATCTGTAAGATATAATAGGTCTCAGCAATCCCTTAGCAATAGGAAGGGCAGAACTTTAAAATGCCAGTGAAGCTTATAATTTTAGGCTACAGGAAATCATCCCCAACTCCCCTCCCCTTACCCCTTACCCTCCCACAAAGAAGAAGAAAAGAGAAATGAAAAGGCTTTCTACCTAAGATAACAATTACAGACTAATCTAATTGCAAAAATAATTTCAATTGAAGTGTTTAATTACCATGCAAAGCAGAAAGAGCCACTTGCAATGGTTACAGTAGTTCTCCTGATTCATTGAATCAGGTTTGGGGCTTGGTTTGGGTTTTTTTTTATTATTAGATTGCAGCCCTGGGGCGGGGGGGGGGGGTGAAAAGCTTTGCTAATTAGGGTCTTGGAGAAGAGCTTCCCATTCTGCAATGTTCACTTTAAATTTTTATACTAATGAGCTTGCAAAGGGGGAGGGTGAAGGGATGGTCGCCATGAGAGAGCCTAGGATATGATGAAAGTTGACACACCCAATTACAGCGCTCTGCCCCTGGTATATACTGTAAACCCCACATAGGCTACAAGTTGACCATACCTGGTCTAGTGGGTCGAGTTCAGCAGAAGCCTCCTGTGGGCAGAATAGCTCCTTCCATCAAGGCTTGCCCAAGAAATCTTGCTGTCTGAGGTGAAGAACAAGGTGGTACCATCTCCTGTTTCATGTACAAAAGCTGACTAGATTATTTCTTCAACAGTGGTGATGGAACAACATCTCCATCAAACCTGAAGGCAGCAGGCTAACTTAGGGAGCGTGGAGCAGGCTGTGTGGTACACAGGTCTCTCCTCCAACACCTTGCTGCCACCTCCCAGTATCTGCCGGATAAGGCAACAGCTTCACTCCAACTAATGGTAGGGCCAGCCCTGCCTTCCATCCATGGGAGCCTTCTGATATAGCAGAGGAATTGCCCTAGTGAGATGAATGAAGCAACAATCTTGTCAATTCCTCCTTCCCTTGTTCCACCCACATCTGTTCTGTACAGTATAGGGACCCTCCAGAACAGTGGGGGAGGTGGTGCTAGAGGCTGCAGAGAGAGGGGGAATTGGTGATGATTGTCCCCCCAGCACCACTTGAACCGACAGGAGTGTTCTGGGTGCCACTCTGCTCAGAGAAGGCTCCCCCTGGTGGAAAAGGAGCTACAACCAAACCAATGTCTCCAATGGAATTGCTGTTGCAGTTGCCTAATTCAATAAGCACCAGATCTGTTCTTGCATTCCCAGTTGTTGAAGCTGTATGGAAGTTGTTGTTGGATGTTTTTGTTTGGAGTCCCAAGGTGCTGGGGTTCTAGGAAGTGTTTTCTTCCCAGTAGTGCTCTCGTGAAATGCTGTTTCTGCAAAGTGCTCCTTCTCTGTTTCCCATCGCTACAGTTCCTCCTTGTGTGCATGACATGAGGCCAGAAAGATATAAGCCCATGCAACAGGTCCTACCATCTGGGTTACAATCTCTTTATGTAGGCTTTATATATTGGCAGTGGGGTGCTATGACTGAGTGTTGAGCTACAACATATCTTCTGCTCTGTCGTGGCTATGTGGGTGGTGGGTGAAGTCAATGTGAGGGGAAATTATTGCACCAGGTCCAGGGCTGGTATAAATCTGCCCAGCTGACAGGAACATAGCCATGGTCTGGGAAAGTACCTCATACCGCATAGGTATGGTCCTTCCTGCCCCACCAGCAACTTCCCTCATTGTATCTTCACTGGCAAAACAGCTCTGGTGGCAGACAGTTCTGCTAACATATCTTTATTTATTTTTTAAAACATCTGTATCCCACCCTATATCACAAGGATCTCAGGGCAGTGTACAGATAAAATTATACAAACAATATAAAACAATAAATATACACAGCTAAAAACAAATTAAACCATTAATCAAGCTAAAAGCAGTACAGAATTTAAAAGCAGTAAAAAAAAACAATTAAAAGTTAAAACAGTGTGCGAACTTAGTGAATTTAGCCATCAATGGCTTTATTAAAAAGCCATGTCTTTACTTGGCACTGAAATGAAGCCAGCGCTGGCATCCATTGGGCATTCCACAGCCGAGGTGCCATAACAGAGAAAACCCTCTCCCATGTCCCACCATAGCGGATGTCTCGCATTGGTGGGACATGGAGGAGGTCTCCTCCAACAGATCTCAAGTCTCAGGCATGCATATATAGGGAGAGGCACACTCCCTCAAGTATGGTTCATATTTGTCTGTAGCTGGTACCCACAAGGCACAGTGTGTTGTGGCAGGCAAGTGGTTGCGATGTTATGGGCAGCTCATAGTGAGCAACTTACTCCAATAAATGCTGAAGGTGAACTGACACCTTAGGAGCCTCTCCCACTGAGCCACCCCTCCTAAGCTACACCCACTTGCTTGAAGAACGGGGAGAGTCTTAAAGGGCCAAGCCTCTCTTCCCTGTGCCCTAGGACAGGGGCAGTAGTGTGGGAGGCACTCGACTCCTCAGGCTCAGAGGATGCCACTTATGTGTGTCCTGGCTGAGGTTCTGTGAGCTCCTGCCCACCAGCTCCAGTCCCAGCAGGTTCCCCTGACCACTAGCCTCAGCTCAGCATCAGGGACCTGGTCCATTTCCCCAGCCAGCAGAACAGCAGCCTCAAACCTGGCTGGCTCATCCTCCTACTCTGACTCTGAAATCAAGGGCAGGGCCATGACAGGCAGTTCCACCAGTGTAAATTTCACACTGGCCACATATCTCAGGTTCTGTCAGCATAGCAGGGCTTCTCCCAAGTTCTATAACCCAGGGATGCAAAACCTCAGGCCTGGTGGAGGGGGGGGGAGGTTCACAACTGGTTCTCCTGGGTCCCAATCCAGCCCTCGAGGGGTCCCCAAATGGTCCTGCCCACTTCCCTTGGCCACACCCCCTTTCCCTCGAGCATCCAGGCTTTTTTACAGTTACTTCTTCTGTTCCAAACGGGTAAAAAGTAGCTCCCAAGGGTTAGTTACTTGCAGCAAGAGTTTTAATCTAAAATAGGTCCATATTTTTGTATTTGGGGCCCCAGCCCTTTTGCCTTCAGCCCCACACTCCTACTGGAATGTGGCCCCTGAGAGCTGGAATTTGGCTCTCAGAGCGAAAGAGATTCAACTCCCCTGCTATAACTCCTCAGACAACAGGACCCGCATATAGGATTGTGTCGGATGTCAAGTGTATCATAGAAATGTAAGTTGAAAGATTGGGAATTGTTGTGAGAAACGCTGTGTCTTTGTAAGCTTATCATTTGTCGCTGTTTCTCACGGGAGGTTTGCTAGCCAGGGCCTTAAGCTGGTGAAGTTTCTTTGAGAACAAATAATGTTTTGAAAAGGTGGGGGCAATCTTGCAAGCTGTCTCTCACATGGTGTCATCATCAAGAGGAGGTTGAACTGTGTCACCCTGTTGGCACATGAGTTTGGGTTACAGGTCTGAGGACCTGTCTGTCAAGTGGCTTGGAATAGCCAGCCTCCAGGCTATAAGAGGAATGAGCAAAGGGGAGGGCCTTTGCTAGGGATCATCAGTTCTACACTTGCCATGAACCTCCTTGTGTTTGGGATTCTATCTGTTTGGAGGTGTTGGATGCACTCTGTACATGCTCTGTTGCTATTTGGACTTGGAATTTCTAAAGACTGTGCTATGGAAAGTGCTCTGAGGCTTTTCATAGACTTGGACTTGCCGTTAATGTTCTGGATCGTGTTCTATGGCCTGAGAGAGCTTTCTCTGCATGGAGCCAAAGTACAGGCACAGGGAAAGTTTCCTAGGTCAACCATTACTGTTCTGGATTGTGTGTTGTGTGTGACCTGTGAGAGAGCCTCTCTCGGAGCCTTTGCTACAGGCAGGGGGGTTCCTGGGTCGAAGTTCGTTCTCTGGCATCTTGCTTACTTAGATCATCACAGTGCTTACTGGCAGACTGGGTGTGGTTTGTGCAAGATGTATTCTGTCTCTGCCGGTCTTCAGGCACCCCTGTGCTGGAGCTTTCCCAAGCTGTGGGCCTGTTCCCAATGAGTCAGCATGTTTCACATCTGGTAATTGCTCAGATAGGACTTGGTCTATCCCAACACTTCTCCCCTGGAGTGATTGCTGTTCTGGTTCACGTCAAGCCTTTTAGAGCCTAAAACTGTGGCTGTCATCAGCTTTATGTGGATATGTGTGAAAATGTAACCGTCATGCTTGAATTTCCATGTGATTTCACAAATAAAAGAGTCTCACCGTCTAGAGTGTCTTGTCAGTTTGCCTAAGTTCGTGAGCAGAAGCCTGGGGGTTGGGCAAATTCATGACAGATTGTGTCCATCACAGCTAGTAATTCTTTGCTGTTCAAGAAGGTTCTCATATAGAAAGTAGTATTTCTGATCGTAACTTTGAAAAGGAAGTAAGAGAAAATTAAAATGAGGATTTATACACAGAGTTCTTGACTTACATCAGGGATCTGATGGGGTGGGATCTACTCCGTAAAAGCTTATGTAATCATAAATTTGTTAGTCTTTAAAGTGCTACAAGACTCTGTTGTCAGACAGGCAGTGTGTGTGTGGAATTCTAATTCCAGTTGAGCCATAGATGGGATGGATCACCCTGTAATAATCTGCAAGATGTTCAATGTCTCCCTCTGTAAATTTAATATCTTACTTCTTGTTGCTATTATTCAGCTGCATAAAATATGGAAAATAACATAATACAAATAAAGATGAAACACAGAGGCATCAATCCAGAGAAAATGTTGATGTGAGGTAGTGAACTCAGTGAGCCACAAGGGGTCAGACGTATGAAAGGAAAGTAGATCTTTGGACTATATACGTTTGTTTCTTGGAAGCTAAAAGTTTGGAGCCAAACTGAACAACTTAAGACAGACAGGCTGACTGCAGCTGTAATTCCAGATATTAACTGGTTGTGACCCTTCTAGGGATGTCCAGATTTTGTGAAATCCATCCCATGTATGTTTTGTGGATTGTGCCTTGCTGTTCATTCCGGCATCTGCTCACAGACAGATTCATTTTTTTCCCATTATGTAGAAAAATATGTAAATACCTCTGCAAGAAAGTTTGCAACAATTTACATAAGCTATGTTAGCACATAATATTTAGCATATTGTCCTCCATTCCATTCAACTTTTCCCCACATATTTTTTTTCCAGTGTGGTATATGTCTCAGAACAATTACGTGTATTTTCCTGTGAATAAATTCACGTAAACCTTAGAAAAGTAAAAAAATAAATTTTAAAAATCTAGAAGTCCACAGAATTTGCACAGCCTGGGGACGCTGGTGCACAGTGGATTCTGCAGATTGGATCCTTAGAAATCCAAACTCATTTTAGTCTGTCTCAAATTCTCCAGTATCCCTAAACACTTCCCCACTGTTATCGGAACGTATAAGGCCTACCCAAGCCCATCAAAAGTGGGCATGGGATAATGCCTGCCTTCTGGATTCAGAAGCATGAGGTGTTTGCACCAGTTTAGCAGCCAGTACAATGTAGGAGTGCCACAGCAGAAAAAACCATCCTTGGATTAAGGCAGTAGTATTGAACCTTGGTCCCAGGGGCCATATCCGGCCCTTTTGAGGTCCAATCTGGGCCTCTGGGGTTCTCCAGATGGCCCTGCCTACTCCCCCTGACCACCAAACATTTGGTGGTTTCCTGACTTTTGTTTAGCTTTTCCCCCATTCTAAAACATTGAAACACATCTCCTAAGGCTTCATTACCGGCCATAAGGGCTTTAAGCTACAATATGCTGTCATTTGGGGTATTTTGTCCTTGCCCCCTTCTTGCCCTTGGTGCTGCCCTCCACTAGAATGTGGCCCCAGAGAGCTTCTCCAAAACTGAATTCTGCCCTTGGGCTGAAAGAGGTTCAGCACCCCTGATTTGAGGAAAGCAAAAGAAAAGGCAGAGGACCAATATCTCCTTACTGCCCTGGAAAATCCCATGCAAGGAATTGCCCAGATCCATACAATCACCCACTGTGACCAGCAGCCTGGGCTTGGGCTGAGATAAGGAGGGGCTGGCCAGATCCATCAGATCAGGGGCACCAGAAGCAGAGATGTTGGAAAGCAACCCACGTCCCAGGATCATGACTAGCCCTGAGCCACAGCCTGAGCCCATTCCATCAGGGCCTCTTGAGCTGGGGACACCTGAATTGGGACCCTGGGCATCCATATGCTAAGAGCCTGCACACATACCCCAAGGCCTCAACCCAGTCCACACCCACATATTGGTCAGTCAATGCAAACAACGAGCCTGGAGGAAACCCTCAGAAAGGAGGCTTCAAGCCCAAGACCTGCCTCTTTAAGACCTTCATGCTCATTTAAGGCCTTCTATTCCTCAAGGAAAGGGCAGATCCTGAGAGGGAGTGATCTGGACTAGGGATGTGCACTGGATCGGACCCGATCCACGATCCGAGTCCGGTCCAGTGGGAAATCGGATAAATTATCCGATTTCCGATCCCGCAGCTGGATCGGCCGATCCAATCCGAACCGGTCCGAAAAAGCTCCGAACCGGTTCGGCGGATCGGCGGATCGGCGGGCGCCCACTGGCGCCCACCGCCGCTTCCATTGGCGGGCGCCAGCGGGCGCCCGCCGATGAAAGTGGACAGCGGGGGGGGGAGGAGGGGGGCACTTACCTTCTCGGCCCGGTGGCTCCCGTCCGGCGCCGGCGCCTACTACTTCCAGCAGGCTCCGCGGCCTGCTCTAGGGTGGCGCGCCGGGTGATGTCATCACCCGGCGCGCTACTCTAGAGCAGGCCGCGGAGCCTGCTGGAAGTAGTAGGCGCCGGCGCCGGACGGGAGCCACCGGGCCGGGAAGGTAAGGAGGGGGTGCGTGGAGGGGAGGAGGGGGCGCGCGGAGGGGGGAGGGGGGCCCTTACCTTTCCGGCCCAGCGGCTCCCGTCCGGCGCCGGCGCCTACTACTCCCAGCAGGCTCCGCGGCCTGCTCTAGGATGGCGCGCCGGGTGATGTCATCACCCGGCGCGCTACTCTAGAGCAGGCCGCGGAGCCTGCTGGAAGTAGTAGGCGCCGGCGCCGGACGGGAGCCGCCGGGCCGGAAAGGTAAGGAGGGGGTGCGTGGAGGGGAGGAGGGGGCGCGCGGAGGGGGGAGGGGGGCCCTTACCTTTCCGGCCCGGCGGCTCCCGTCCGGCGCCGGCGCCTACTACTCCCAGCAGGCTCCGCGGCCTGCTCTAGGATGGCGCGCCGGGTGATGTCATCACCCGGCGCGCTACTCTAGAGCAGGCCGCGGAGCCTGCTGGAAGTAGTAGGCGCCGGCGCCGGACGGGAGCCACCGGGCCGGGAAGGTAAGGAGGGGGTGCGTGGAGGGGAGGAGGGGGCGCGCGGAGGGGGGAGGGGGGGCGCGGAGGGGGGAGGGGGGAGGGGGGCCCTTACCTGCCCGGCCCGGCGGCTCCCGTCCGGCGCCGGCGCCTACTACTACCAGCAGGCTCCGCGGCCTGCTCCAGGGTGGCGCGCCGGGTGATGTCATCACCCGGCGCGCTACTCGAGAGTAGGCCGCGGAGCCCGCTGGTAGTAGCCGCCGGCGCCGGACGGGCCGAGAAGGTAAGTGGCGGGGAAGGGGGCTTACCCCCCCCCTGAGCCGTCCGCTTCTATCCGCTGGCGCCCGCGGGCACCAGCGGATGGAAGCAGGCGGCCCCAGGGGGGGTAGGGAGCGCGGGGGAGGGGGTTTACCTGCCGGGGCCATCCACAGCGGACGGCCCTGGGGGGGGGGAGGGAGTTAGGCCCCCCCTTACCCACCCGCCGCCATTTTTTCCTCATAGACTTGCATTGCAATGCAAGTCTATGGGGAAAAAAATGGCGGCCGATCCAAAAATGTACGATTTTTGGGTCGGGATCGGACTCGATCCGGTCCGGGGGGCCTCCGATTTTGTCCGAACCGGTCCGGGACAAAATTGGAGGTCCCGATCCGGGTCCCGATCCGATCCGGGGGGTCCGTGCACACCCCTAATCTGGACCTGGAGGTATAAATGGCTTCAGTCAAGACCCAGATGCTGTTAGAGTGAATTGCTCACTTGGAGCTTTCCATGGTGCTGCAACTTCTGGCTTGCCTTGCCACACCATGCTCTGTAAGCTTCTAGTTAAATTCAGGATAAAAATTAATCTCAAGCAATCCCTTGAAGTATCCTCTGCCACTCCCACCTCAGGGCACAATGATTAACAACAAAAATTTTCACATGAAATAAGGCCTGCGCTTGAAATAGCATGAAAGCTATTGTAGCTGCTACCTTTTGTTTGGTTCCCAATTACATCTGCCCTGATACTTGGATTTCTCCAGTGGTTTCTGTGGCCAATTCTCAATTCCACTCCAGGGGAGATTTAACCATGTCTTCAACTTTAAACCAGACATTCCCCCATCCAGACAATGAGATAGTTCACCTTGTCCTTTTTCTATCTTTGTGCATGAGATGAGGCAACCAAGGCCTTAAACACAGTTGAAATAACACTGGAAATGTTCTTTCCAGGTCTTCTGTGCCAGATGACTGGTGGGGGAACACCTGTAAAAACAAGATGAGGGGAACACAACCAGCTCTCCCAGGCCTTTAGTGCAGCTCCCACAGGTCCCTTGACCTTACCACTACCACTGAATTCTCCCCACAACCATCACTTGTATGCTACCTCCTTCCCACAGAGATCCTCATATACACCATTCGCCCACCCACCCACCCACTGCTGCTAGCAGCAAGGAAAAAGCAATCTCTAACAGGATCACTAGGAAGTGTGTGCCTCCATGCATGCATGTGTGTATAACCTCCGACCCCTGAGCCAGCTTCACATGCAGCCCTCAGGACAAAAAGGTTTGTACACCTTTGTACTACATGGTGGCAATTTGGAGCTTCAAATATTGCGGCCTCTTGCTCATCACTCAAAAGGGACACATATTTGCATAAAATGTGCCTATGCTACTTTATATGCATAGAATCAATTATTGGGAAAAGTTATTATAATTTAAGTCAAAATATAGTGCTCTCACCATGGCAGGGAAAACTGTGAAGAAGTGATCTATGTGGCTACTCTGTCTGCTGTCCTGGTACTAACTGCTGATGGACAACTTCAAGGCCCGTGCCACTGTCCCTCCTAATGGTTCTTTATCTTTCACTGGGCTTGGACTGAACAGCCCTTCAAGTAGAAGATGCCTCCAAATAGAGAAGTGTGTCCAACATCCCTTCAAATAAAAGATTGTTCTCTGTAAAGTCAGACACATAGCCACCCTAGCTTCTAATCAATTGTTAGGTGTTTTATGAAGTCATCAATACCATGCTGGCTGGATTTTTTTTAAAACTTGCTCTGTGTGTCTGTGAGTCTCTCTGTGTGTCTGCTTGTCTTTATTATTGAGTGGACACACACACATACTGGCTACTACCCCATGAATCTCTCTCTCTCTCTCTCTCTCTCTCTCTCTCTCTCTCTCTCTCTCTCTCTCTCTCTCTCTCTGTGTGTGAAATAAATGGCATATTTAGACTGTTGTGTGATCCCACAAACCACATCTCACTCCATTGGCTGCTTAATCCTTCCTGAAATAAATAAAGGAAATGGTTTGGCTCTCTCTGTACAGAAGGTCAATCCATTTCCAGAGCCAGTGGGACCTGAGGTTGAACATTCATTATTGCCAAGGCCCGTTTGACCATTGCAAATGCATGCTGTGCTGCCAGAGAAGATTTTTCAGGAAAGCGTTTTTCAAAACCCTCTGCCCTGTTCGTACCAGCAGGCAAAACTGTGCGGCAAGAAGTCTTATTAAGAACATTTTTATAAGTGGATTGATGAAGAACTAAATAGAAAATGAAGTAAGGGCTGGGTTGCTATGCCCCCTGCCCAACCTCAAGGGAGAGCCACCTCCCTAGCAAACCCTATCATCACAGCAGGATCTTTCCTATGTGCAGGCAAACCATGCAGGTAAAAGCACTCTTTAGAGTCTCCATACATGGTATGCTCCTGCAACTCACTCCACCAGCAACTGTGGGATTCAGAAACATGACTCATAATTGGAGTTTGGATCTAAACATATGACAATGCCTCTGCTGCATTCTCTGTTGTTACAACTTGGGTCTGTTGTCAATCTGTATAGAATGGAACAAGAAGAAATTGCAGCCTGGGTGGCATGTCTCCTTCTTGTTCCCTGCAATACAAATTGACAACAGACCCAAGTTGTAACAGCAGCCATTGTAACATGTCTTCCTTTCATGTAAGTGTCAACTGCCCAAGGAATCACCAAACATCAAGAAAGTTTCAGCCAAGGCGGTGTGGCAGTTCCTGCAATGGTAAGTCCCATCTGCACAGTCCTTCTGACACCAGGTGGGTGATGGCTTCCAGAGGGCTCCGCCTGCCTTTAACCAAACAAAGAGAGAGACCTGGAGGGAAGATCACCAAAAAATCCAAGTGAGCAGTTAACTAAATAAGACAAGACAAACCCAAACAGCTTCTTGCAAGAAGTATCACCCAGGAATGATCTCATCTGCTGAGCACACACAGCATGTCCCAGAGTATTCCAACTCCCCAAATCTTGCCAACTATGAAGAAGTCAATATCAGAAGGCAATCAGTGCATTTACCAGGGTTGTCACTAGGAACCTTGAAACAGCCATCCAGCCTGACAAAATTAGGGTGGGGGTAGAAATTTGTTTGATTCGTATTTTCATGCGGATGTACCTAATGCTTATGAATTTTTATGTGAACTTTATGAGAGAAGGTTGGGATCAACCGAATTTAAGATTGAAAAATGAGAAACTGAATGAAACCAAAACTGATTCGTCCATCCCTACTGATAACAGCTGAGCTCTGCAAGAAGAGGTGCAACTAATCTGAGACACCGGCTGTTCTCAATTTTACTCAAAGTTACTCAGTTTTACTTTCTGGCTTTGGAGATGCATCTACCTCTATTCCTGAACTCATCATGTGCACTAGGGTTCATTTCTTCCAAAGTCCGAGCCTACAAAACAAATATCTGCATGCTGAAGTCCTGGTGCCAAAGATATCAGTACTTTGAATATTTGAAGTTGAAAACATGTTAAAATGGAAGACAGAATTCCAATTTTGCAAAATCCTGAATTGGGTGTGATTTGGATTGACTGTATTCAAGTAAGTGTGATAACATTTATTTTAGCCAGAATGTTATGAAGGTTGAAATTGCAATTATTATTATTATTATTATTAATAATAATAATAATAATAATAATATAACTCAGGAGAATGTTATTATAAGGTAGGACCAGTATATTTGCTTGGTCTGTTCGTTTTGGGGGGGGGGGGGAGTCAAATGTGTTTCTTTAACATTAAGTAACATTCTTGTCTCTCAGAAGTCCAATTTTATGTCCCAGAGCAGACATCTGGAAAATGTCTTTGACCAGCCAAACAAGAACAAAGAAGTGGCTGCCTCAGCACCTAAACTCCTAGCAGCTTAAACTCCAGACAAGGTAGGATCTGGGACTAATATTAAACTAAGGCTCAATTCAAAATAAACTTAGTAAGGACTAAGCCTCTTCTGACTTCTGAGTTTATAAACAAGCATAGGATTGCAGTGTAAGGACTTACCGAGAGCATTGCGTCTGAGGTCCATCCTTCTGACATTATTTCAACAGCAGATAACATGCTTGGATGTATCTCAATCCTATGTTTTTCTTAACTGGTTCTGTTCATTGGTGTTGAGGTTTGGTCAATTGGTGAGAGGAGATTTCGCATCCTATTCCTGAGCGGAACAGGATTCCGATAGATTCTACAGTACTATATTGTACCATAGAGTTCAACTAGTATCTACTACTATCTACTATGGTTTCCTATAGTATAGAAATAAAATGTGTCCAGGTGGTGCTATGAGTGGTTTAAGAGAAATCTATTACCCCTTTGTTATGGGGAGAAATGCAGAAGCAGCATTAAGTGTGATGCATCCTTCAGCTTCATAATATGATTGATTGTTGGCTGTAGTAGACTGGGGGCAACCAGCTGGAACTCTGGAGGGAGGCAAATCCTCTGCCATCATTGCTGTCATTGAAAGGTGTTAACCAACAAAAGCTCAAACAAAAGAGATGGGCTGCAGCACTTCCTCTGCCTCCCGAGATCTAGTTTTCCAACGAGTAGCTACTATATGTACAATAGCCGGTCAAAATAGGTAGACTCAGCAGGCAACCTCTACTATTAAATACAAATTCTATACACACACTACACCTGTAGTGACCAGCATTTATAAGATGTTCTGCCTATAAAATAGATACAGTTGAAAGGTAAAGGTTCTGGGATGACTTAAGAATTGACAGAACCGAGGAGAGGTGCAAGGAGCCAGTAAATCCACACAAGCTGGATATACGTATCTCTTTCAGGAACAGTGGGGTTTGGACTTAAGAAACCTTTTAGACAAAGCAGACAAGACCAGACAATTCTGTGTATTTGTTCGCACATCTGCCCTGCTCGCATATAACGCAGGGAGCGGGGAGTATATTATTATTTTTACATGACTAAGAGGACTAACCCTATGCATTCCAGTCCAGTATTTCTCAGCACACTTGCTTCAAGTCATTTTCTCTCTAGTCCAGCTTAGTTCTGGTATCAGAACTGTGCTGGGAGAAAAGAGCTTGAAGTAAATAGGGGCAGCAATGTAAGGTGGGGAAGGGGATGGTTTCACTCCCCTTACCTGCACATCCATGTCATGTCTAGTTTGGCCTAGCTTACATAGTTGAGATAGATGGGCAAATCCTGCCCACCCCCCACCCCCCACAATATATCTGTTGATGGGCTGTACTTTTGAGTACAGGTGTTTTGAATCCAAATCATATTTGAATTCTCCCTCTACATAAAATACCCTCAGACACCGTAGAAGGTGTTCTAGCATTGTCGGAGAAAGTTTGGAATTGTGAGGATCAGAAAAAGCCTCAGAAAACCTAATATCTGGATTCTGATAATTTCTAAAAATGAATATAGGTTCACACACAAACAGGTTGCAGGAAAATACAACCTAAGAGTAGCTAGATGCAAAGGAGAGAGGAAATTTCTCTGATGCCTTTAATATTTGCAGGTGCAACTAGCTGTAAACCATTTTGTAAACCAGATTGGAAGGGGTTGAGTGTAGGGATGTGTGAGAAATTAATTTCAGTTCATTTTTGACCAGGATGTGACCAATTTGCACCTTCCACAACTGAACATGGACACAAATGCAAACTGCAATCTGTTGGCCATACATTTTTGATCTTGCAATACAATTCACAGAACAACAACCAGCAATGCCTTAAAAAATGTGCATGAAAAAATATGTATAGTTGAAGAATGCATATGGCCTTACTTCAGTCAATGAAAGAAACTGCATGAAGTTTGAAAATGTGCACAATTGATGTGTACATTTGGGGAAGTGTGTGCAAAAATATGCATGCATTTTCATGCAACCCTTCCTCCCCCAGCAAATTCACAATCCGATATGGACACAAGTCGGAATGAGCTTCAAAGTGGAAACCAGAGAACCTGGATCAGCTCAGGTTTTGTTGAGCCACCCATCCCTAGTACAGAGTGCAGCTGGAGGAGAAAACATCAAGACAATTGGGAGTTTGGAAGCAAAGTGTAGAAAAGTGATGGGTGATATTTGGAAAGGGAAGATGGGGGCAACAAATGTTTGAGGGGGGAGAACAGGGGAGACAGTGGCATATTTCAGTGCAGTAGTGAAGGAACCAAAGGATTACTGATCCCTATCTCAGCTACCACAGGCATTTCAGTCTATCACTAAACAAAGAGACTTCCAAATGAATTCCTTTTTTAAAAAAAGTGGATGAGAAGCCCAGTACCTGTCATAAATGTTTACAAAATTAGCTTTTTATAAACTAATCTATTTTTCATCCTGTGAATTAACTATATGGAATAAATAATCAGAAGTAGAAAGCAGCACAATGCAAGGCTGTGGCATGTCTAGGTAAACCTAGGGCCATATTAGGTCTAATGTTGCCCACCCATAATTGAGCCCACCCTCACATCAACTTTTTCCACCACCAAGCTCTTCTTTACAATAGCTCCACATTCTCCTTGTAGCCAGTCACCCTTACTTCCTGCATTTCTCAAACACATCTCTTTGTTCTTCCTCCTCCCTCCCTTCCAATTTCCCCAAGCCATGCCGCTAGCCTAGCAGCTAAGTGTTGTCCCCGAACCACACAGGCGTTCAGCTGTCTTTGCCATAAGGAGGTAAATCCATCCAGAGTGAGCTAGTCCCAGACTGAACACTTCCCTGCGCCTGCATTCAGTTTGTTTGACAATACAATGGGAGGCAGAATTCACAAGCTATTCATCACTGTAATATTATAACTCATAACAAACCTTCCCGCATCAGGTCCACCTGGGCATGTGTGACAGACAGACAGCTCAGGCGTGGAGCCATCTAGTACATTTCTGAAGGCCAAAACTAAAAAAAAAAAAATCTTTCTTCTTTTTCTTTCCAGTCTTGTATTCTAATCAATTTCCGTCTCTTCCCTTGTCTGTCCAGCAGTCATTGCTTTGATTAAATCCCTAAAACCAAACCAAATGTTATTTGTCAGTGAGATGGATGTCAGCTGCAGCCAGAGGGAGTGCTTTTAAACTCAGCTGGCATTTTCTGTTCCACTCTTTCCCAATAGATACATGGGTACCCTTAAACATTAATGTACTTACATTTTTGACACATGAATGTTTCCACATAAAATACTGTGTGTGTGTATACCTGTATACCTGTGCATTTCCACATTATTCCTATATTTTGCTTCACCTCTCGTGGAATACACAAGCTGATGATTGTGGCATTCTTGCCCCTATCCTAATAAGAATTCCTTTCTTCTAAGGCCTTCCTCACCCCCAAACAGGAACCACCTTCTCTCATACCCACTGGGTTTCACTGCCACCAGGACCTTTAAGGCTCAGGCCCAACCCTTACTCAGTACTCTCTCTGTGAGGACACATGGACTTTATGCTTTAACTTTATATTCTCCTTTTATTATCTCCCCCTTATGCAGCCTTGAGCAGGATTTTATAAAACCAGAGAGATATTTATTAATTGCAATATTAAGTTGTTGAATAATAACCAAATCATTCCTTATGGCCCTATTAATATATTATCTCCCCCATCAAATATTCTATACACTCAAACAATTCTCTTACAACCACCATGGATTTTCACTGTATACTTAACACACACTCTCTCTCCTTCCCCCTTCCAACTCTACCAGACCATTTCCCTGACTCTGATCTAAACCCTCTGTCATCTTGTCCCTGTCTGCCTCACACAGCCACAGCACCCAGTAAATCATCAAAAAACCTGTCAGTTTAAAAGACCAAAAGATGAGGCTTTCTCACTTTGGTCCAAATGCCACAAAGCCAGGAAAGCTAAGACTAATGCCTTATTTGATGTGCCCTGTGATCAATCATTATGTTGTGCAATGTCACAAAATGTGCTTGCTTACAACTTACCCTCCATGTACCCATACTTTTAATGGGTCTTACACACACACACACACACACACACACACCCTCCAACAGTTTTTTTTCTCTGCCTGCCCCCACCCCTTATGCCAAATTGTCCTCAGGCTGGAAGGCCTTCAAATCCACAATTCATCTCACCATTGAGAATTGCTGCTTTAGAAACCTTCAGAATGCAAGGGTCAATTTGGTTTGGGTTATAGTTTTGTAAGGTACTTTTAGGGGGCAGCCCACTGTTCTTCTGCAAGAGCCTTCCATACCATACCCATTTTCATTATTGACCTTAGACATAGTTGAAAATGGGGGGGGGGGGACTATAATGCCTTCCTTCCTTCTTCTTTTTTTAATTAGACAGAAACAGAGATTCCAGGCAAGAAAATGGCGTTGTCTCTTGAATCTGCCACTTTTCTTAATAAGAAGGCTGGTCTTATCTTCTCACTTCTCACTTCAGGCAAGTGGAGGGTTTTGTCATAGAGCTAGATCCTACATCTGTATTATCCACCCTAACCAATGGACCTCTGGAGCTCTTCCATGTCCTAGCAAAGCTGGGAAAGGGCAAGAAGGATGCTTTCATAGGAAAGTAAGATGATCTCCAAAGGTGACTTTCTGATGCAATTTCAATATTTGAGCAGCTGGCCTGGCGAATCTCTTGGAGCCACCTGTATTTTCCCTTCCTTTCTTGTTTGTTGTCAGTGTAGCAGTGCCTGACAGATAAGGAGTTGATAGATTGATGGTGTGGCTTTGCCTAGGGCAGGTGTGATGGAGGCACTGTGGAATCCACTCCTCTTCTATATAGTTCTTTTCTACTTCACATGTGTAGGGCTTTGAGAAAAGGGCTACATGTTCACTTCACACCAAAGTGTAGTCACATCATATAGCATAGGGTGACCAGATAAAATCCAGGTCAGGGCTCATGTAACTTTAACAGTTGTAGAGAAAAGGGAATTTCAGCCAGAGTCCTTTGTATGCAATTAGTTCCTGGTGATATTCCCTCTTCATCACAACAGTTAAAGGTGCAGGCACTATACTAGAGTGACCATATACAAAAGAAGGCAGGGCCCTGCAACTTTAACAGTTGTGACGAAGAGGGAATATCACCAGGAACTAATTGCATACAAATGACACTGGCTGAAATTCCCTTTTCTCTACAACTGTTAAAGTTACATGAACCCTGACCTGGATTTTATCTGGTCACCCTAAATATAGCAGGCTTTGGAAGATTGTGGGCCCAAACAACATTTCTTTTCAAGGCCTATTCATCATTAAAGATGGGGGCGAAATTCATTTCCTTTGTATTTCAATGTGAATTTACCTAATTTCACACATTTGAATGAATGTGCAAACTGCAAGTCAGTTATCCTTCAGAATTTGCACTTCTCTGAACTTTGCAATAGAGTTCTACAATCAAAAATGCATACATAAAAGTGTATATTGGGTAAAGTGCCCACAAAATGTGTATATTAATGGAAATAATGTTTCAAAAATCCTTTGTATTGGGAAAATTGCAGAGATGTGTGTGTTGGGGGAAATTGCATACAACAATGCATGATTTAGGAGAAACGCACAGAAAAATAAGTATGAATTTTCATGCAAACTTTTTTTAAAAAACAACAACAACCAATGTTTGGGATGAACCAATTGTAAGACTAGAAACATGAGAAATGGAGAGACGCTGAAATTGACAGAATCACCCATTCCTAGACCAATCTCCTAATGAAAGTTGTTGCTACCCCAGCATTTTACAGGTTAATAGAGCCATTAGGAAAGTCTTAAGACTCTGCCATGTTAAAGCCCAGAAGGAGAAAATATGCTAATCCTCTTGTCAACCATAATTACACCCTAGAATACAACTCATCAAATATGTCTTTCATGCACTGCAGGCAATCCTCATCTCAGCATGGAGGCAGAAGTAACTAGAGACCAAAGAGACACAAGCAGGGATTTGATATTGCTGGGACAGGGCAGAGCGGCGTTGATATAAAATTGGACTTTGGGACACAATGCTTTTTTTCCTGGTCATAGGAAATAAATACCATATATATATATATATATATATATATATATATAATGCTAATAGCTGTACAAATGAAAAGTCTCAGTCTTCTGCTTGCAAGAGCTTACAATCTGATACTAACTATGTAGGGGCTGTTGACATAGGTAGGTGGCTCTTCTGAGAGTCTAGAACATGTGCTAGCAATGCGCAGCCTCTGCAAAATAAACGTATAAAGCAGGGGTGTTGAACCTCATTCAGCTCGAGGCCGAATGCAATTTCAGAAAAACTCGGGGGGGGGGGGTGACTTTCAATGGTGGGTAAGGCCAAAGGCAAAAGGGGTGGAGTAAAAAATGCCAGAAATGACAGCATACTTTAACTTAAAGCCCTTTTACTGCCTTGGGAGAGGTGTTTTAAGTTAACCTTTTAGAATTGGTGGAACTATGCAAAAGCCAGAGAACCACCAAATAGCTGGAAAGGGTTTATGAGCAGTGGAAGTGGGCACAGCCATCTGGGGAAACCTGGGGGTCCAGATAGGGATCCTGGGTAGACTGGATTTGGCCCATGGTTCTAAGGTTTGACACTCCTGGTAAAAACATGCACTTCAGCTTTGAGAAAGAACTGGATGTCAAGGGCCTTGTGGTAAAACAACAACAATGGCATATCAATGGTTCTATAAGCTCAAGGAGGTAATTAAAACAAGCTAACATGACTGTTCTTTGAATTAATTTTTTTTTAAAAAAGCCTGCCTTCTGGAAGCCCATCACACATCGGAAAACTGGCAAATCTGGGCTGGTCAGAGAAGGTACACTCTGCAGAGAGCACCACCAAGCCCTCGCTCCCAAATGAGTATATGGGTCTATAAGACTACAAGTCATGATACACATGGAGCTCTTGCGAGAAATGCACACTATTAGGCTGACCATATGAAAAGGAGGACAGGGCTCATATAACTTTAACAGTTGTAGAGAAAAGGGAATTTCAGCCAGCGTCATTTGTATGCAATTTGTACCTGGTGAAATTCCCCCTTCATACAAAAGAGGGCCCTGCCCTCTTTTGTATGTGGTCACTCTAGTATAGTGCATGCAACTTTAATTGCTTTGATGAAGAGGTGATTTCACCAGGTACTAATTGCATACAAATGAAGCCAGCTGAAATTCCCTTTTCTCTGCAACTGTTAAAGTTACATGAGCCCTGTCCTCCTTTTCATATGGTCAGCCTACACAATATGATGATGTCAGAGGGAGGGTATGTTTTGCTGCATGTTCGAGAGAGACAAGGGAGAACCTGAATGGGGCAGCCGGTTTTGGCTACAGCTCCCGTATTTGTTGTAATAGGTAGTTCTGGCCTGACTGTGTGTGTTTACAAATGCACATTTCTCCCTCTCTTGCAGTTCCCACCCCATTTTCAAGGGTAAAAATGTCTTGGGTATACAACTAAAAATGAGGGGATCGGCTATCAAGCAGCAGTTTCTTGGTTCTTATCCTATGCTACACGACCATCACCTTCTCTTGGAAAGAAATTTATTGATTTATTTACTTGTTTATTTTTATTACATTTCTATCCTGCCTTTTCTCCTCTTGTAAGGAACACAAGGAAGCTCATGTGGTCCTCCAACTTCCCATTTTTATCCTCACAACAACCCCATGAAGTAGATCAGGCTGAGAGTCAGTGATTGGCCCAAAGTCACCCAGTGAGCTTCATGATCAAGTGGGGACTAGAACCTGGGTCTCCGGTCCAACACTACATCACACCTCCTCTCTGAAAAGTTCATCCACACATATTCAAATACTCCAAACAAGGTAATGTGAAATTAAATGAAAGCAAGTGAAACCTGCAACCAAATGTTGCAGTGATAGAGTGCTTCTATTCAGGATTCCCATTCCCTCCCTCCCTCCTCTGCTCCCCCTACCTCAAGTTTTTTGGGTTTTCCCCCAACAGTCAGTCCACATGCTCTTCCTATTGAACATGCTGAGTTTTCATTGGGTTGCTTTTGCAGACATCCTCCCCCACCTTTGGAGTCTTTTTCCCCCTAAAGAGTTTTTTTTTGTATTTCTTCAAGCTTTGAGATTCCCCTGAGTCTGGTGGTAGTTCCTGTTTTGTGCATGAGTTGTACCATCATATTGGCAACATAAGCAACAGTGCTCTTCTCTGAAGACTGGAATTTGTATATGATCATGACACCCAGAACCATAAATCAAATTGAGTTTGTGCTAGCAACTATTTGGATTGATGGATTAACAAGGAGAAGAAGATCCTGTGTGTGTGGTGTTTGAATAATGTTCCAGCTGCTGAACTGCAGGCAAAAGGCTGAAGATGGGAAACACCACTCAGGACAGCACTCTCTTTGGGTGAAGGGAATGGCCAAAAGTGTTTTGACTCTCCGTAACTTTCTAAATGCAAAGTGGCCCATACAACAGGATCACGGTGACTAGATCCATCCTAAGCAGGAGCCCCTTTTAGATCTTCTCCACTTATGTGCACTGAATGCGTGGAGAAGGGCCATGCTGTTAGCCCCACCCAGATATCATGTGAATAGAACTGAAGGTCTCAAAATGGACACCTATGCACAATATTGAGGGTGGGACATCGGAAGTGGGGTACGACATTGGGGGTGGCCTGGCCTGCAGACCTGTTTCCCCTCCCACATCCCCATGTGTTCAGTGTTTTGTGGAGAAGGTCTGAAAGGGGAAATGATCTAGGAATGGAACCAGGATGAGGCAATGAGGGCATCCAACCCAGACGTGTCATAGATGATGTAATATATTGGCAATAATTAAAAGTTAAATCTTTTCACAGTGGACTAATTATGCTTTCAAGATGGTAGACAAAAAGGCAGAGGTACTTATGTGAGCAAAGGAGGCCAGACAGAGCTTCTGATTAGCCTTGCACACATAGGCGTGCACAGCACATTTCATTAGGGTGTGCAGCACCCAGGTATTTTTTCTTTAAAGATGAACTTTTATTGAATACTCAGTCATAAAAGACATTATTTTTATTCATTTGTTTATTAAACACTGTAGACACTGATGCCCTACTCTGCGTTCAGCTTGCCTGACTATGGGAGAATGAGGAGATGCTTCTCAAGCCCCAGCATTGGTGGAGATTTTAGTGACACTGGCTGAAGGAGGGGCTTATGAAGTGATATTAGCCTTTGGGGGCCCTTCTCCTGGCCTCTTTGAAGTGTGGCTCCCAGCAGAGAGGCTCCCAGCAGAGTGATTCCTTTCCCCTCTACTGCCAGGAGCCATGGCATGCTGTCGGGGGGAACAGCAGCAGAGCAGCTGGAGGGCAACCAGAGGACTGCTCCTATTGCATCTGGATCCCTACTCAATGGCCTCCACTATTTGGTGCTTGTTGCTTGAGACATTAGGCACACCGGCACACCCCTTGCTCACGCCTATGCTTGCACAGAGTAGTACATGCAGCCATTTCTGGAATACTTCTAGCGAGGAGGGAAAGCACCAGGGTCATGTGACACTGGAGAGCAGCAGAAGGTGCTTTTCAGCAGCCCAAGAGCTTCTAAGCAAAAGTAATCTGTCTGAACAGTGAAGGCTTGGAACTTCAGCAGCGATGCCTTTCAAGGTCCGGAACTGTCTCAATGAATCTTAAGCCAAATTCCTGAGGAGGAAGCTCTACAGCAGCCTCCCCCAATCAGGTTCCCCCAGATGTGTTGGACTGCAATCCCCAGCATCCCCAACCAGAATGTTGGGAGTTGTAGTCCTACACTTCTGGAGGATGCCAGGTTGGAGAAAGCGGCTCTAGAGCTTGGAAGCTGAGCCAGGCATGGAGACATCTAGTTATGGCACTGTCATGGGCCCTTCAACTCAGTCATTAGTACCCACTAGGTAAAGATTGCCAAGTCCATTAAACCCTCATGACTAAGAGCACTCCCACCAACGAAGCATCTCCCTGAGCTCTGGGAAGGGAGGCGAGTGGCAGGCTGTATAAATAACACATCCCCCCTCCATAGAGTGCCAATTGCAAACACCCTGAATATGCCACACTCCCCTTCTTCCTCCTCTTCTGCTTCTTACTCTAATCCAGCTGGACACCTCCTCTGAAAGATCAGCGCACAGATTAACAAGCAAACAGCAGCGGAACCCAAAGCAGTTACAGAAAGAAACACTAATGCCATCAAACCCAAAGGGAGTGCAGCGACAGATGCTGATTAAGCACAATGCCAGCTCTGGTAACTAATTTCTCAGAAGGAGGAATTACCACTGTATTGCTCCATCTTGAGAAAATCCCCTAGCTTTGTTGTCACAGCTGTCCCTCTTTGCTCCTGTCCCATCTCTATTTTCCTACATTGCAAATCGGGAAAAGGAACATCCAATGTGCACCCTGGGTTTCTTGCCACCTTTTTGCCATTATTTAATCCAATCATTACATTTTTACCCTACCCAATAGCCAAAGCTCTCTGGGAAGTTTACAAAGATTCAAACCCTACAAATACAATGTAATCATGCCATATAAAATCATTTACATTCAGAAATATAAAATAATTTTGAATTAATAATAATTTAATTTAATTATTAATAAATTGATATAATTTATATAATTTATTAATTTTATTTAATTAAAAAAACTTTATCACATGATGTCAAATGGCTGGGAATAGAAGAAAATGTTAACCTGGGAACAAAAATATGACAATGTTGGCACCAGGTGGACATTATTAGGGAGAGTGTTCCATTATAACGGGCCACTCCTGAGAAGGTCCTCTCCCTTATTGTCTTCCTCCAAACTTCCCTTGGAGGAAAAGAAGGGTTATTTACTTCTTCCAATGGCTTTGGGCCCAAATGCTCAGTGCCAGATCACATGCTTTGCATGCAAAAAGTGCCAGATTTAATCCCTGATGGAGAGGGAAAGCAACCCTTTGTGAAATGCTTCCAGTCGGTGTCAACAATACTGGGCTTGATCAACCAGTGGATTCAGTATAAGGCAGCTCCTATTTGCCAAGGGCATAAAATTGCTTATGATGCTGATGCTGCCCTACATGAAAGCAAGTGACCTCATGCTTATAGTCAGTAGGATAGTGGTAAATTTTCAAATGCAGGCTCTCAAGGTGACAGTCCCGGTGGCCATGCCCCCACGGAGAGTCCAGAAATGCAGGCAGCTGTGCTGATCCATGTCAAGAAATCAATTCCAGCAGTTTTCATCTCCGAGATCCTTTTTTGTAAAGCTAATGGGTCTTCACTGCCCCTTCAAGACCAAGCCACCACCTCCCAAATACTTTGCACTACAACAGAGTTAGCTTACAACAATCTGTTGTTCCTGGGAGAATCCATCCTCCTTCCACCCATCAGCTACTGTGAGAATTGAATCTAACCTCAAAGGAACAGGGAAGTCCAAGGGTGTGGCAGATGACACCATCACCCCTGCTCATCAAAAAGTCCCCGTACTTCAACCCTGCCAGCCCGGACTCCACTTCTTGTTGCATGTGCTGGGTTGCTCCGTTCTGCCAGATCTTTGATTCCAAGAACTCTCTGCTGCCAGTTCTGACAAAAAAAAAAGTCAGCTCCTATAGGGATGCTTCAATTTCATGACCCACTCTTCCACAACATCCTATATATGGTCACAGGGAAGTCATGTAATGCATAATTTTGTGCAATGTGGTCAGACTATAGAACAGGGGCAGTCAACCTTTTTCCACTGTAGACACATTTAACTGTTCTGAGCACCACCACAAAATGGCTGGGAGAGATCATCCGGAGGCATGGGACAGGGTGCTATCAGTACGCTGAAGACACCCAAATTTATTTCTCTATGCCTTCGACAACATTGTCAGCTAAGGATAGTGTGTCTCCTTTGAATGAATGCTTGGAGGCGGTAATGGGCTGGATGAGGAAAAACAAACTGAAGCTGAATCCAGACAAGATGGAGGTGCTTGCTGTCAAAGGCCTCAACCTGGGGTTGGAGGTGTGTCAACCAGTTCTGGATGGGCTTACACCTCCCCTGAAAGACTCTGTTCGCAGCTTGGGGGTATTCCTGGATCCGTCACTCCAAATGACAGCCCAGAAAGATGCAATGGCCAGGAGTGCCTACTATCAGCTTTTGCTAGGCTGACCAGATAAAATCCAGGTCAGGGCTCATGTAACTTTAACAGTTGTAGAGAAAAGGGAATTTCAGCCAGAGTCATTTGTGTGCAAATAGTACCTGGTGAAATTCCCTCTTCATCACAACAGTTAAAGGTGCAGGCACTATACTAGAATGACCATATACAAAAGAAGGCAGGGCCCCTGCACCTTTAACTGTTGTGATGAAGAGGGAATTTCACCAGGAACTAATTGCATACAAATGACACTGGCTGAAATTCCCTTTCCTCTACAACTGTTAAAGTTACATGAGCCCTGACCTGGATTTTATCTGGTCACCCTAGCTTTGGCTGATTCGCCAGCTGTGCCCCTTCCTAGAGTTGGAAGACCTAAAGATGGTAGTGCACTCACTGGTAACTTCGAGGCTCGACTTCTGCAATGTGCTGTACATAGGGCTACCTCTGTGCCTAGTCTGGAAAGTTCAATTAGTTCAAAATATGGCAGCCAGGTTGGTCACCGGTACACCTAGGGGTGACCACATAACACCAATCTTAAAATCACTCCACTGGTTGCCAATTAGTTTCCGGGTGAAGTATAAAGTCTTGGTTATTACCTTTAAAGCCCTACATGGTTTGGGTCCAGGTTACCTGCGGGATTGCCTTCTCCCATATAATCCACCCCACACACTCAGGTCCTCTGGGAAGAATTTATTCCAGTCAGCCAGAACTAGGCTGATGAGTGTTACCCAGAAGACCTTCTCTTCTGCCGTTCCCAGACTGTGGAATGGCCTGCCAGAGGAGATTCAACAAATTAGCAGTCTTCTGGAATTTAAGAGAGCCATGAAGACTACTCTCTTCCAGCAGGCCTACCCAGTTGAATTTTAAGATGTTTTTAATAATGTATTTGTTTTTTATCTGTTTTAATGGTTTATCTATTTTATGATTTATATATTTATATTTGTTATTGTTCCCTGCCTCGATCTGGATGGAAAGGTGGGTAAGAAATAAAATAAAATAAAATAAATGGCTACCATGGGAGGCAAGGCGAAGTACAAGTCATCTGTACAAAGGGCTGAGTACAAAGCAGAGGTGGAGCACCACCACACTAGACAACTCCTTTGAACACCAACAGAAACCTACTTCATAGAAATCCCAGCTGCCAGTCAGAAAATGTAGAATTAATTTTTTTAAATAAAGTTTTTTAAAAGGGAGGGAGGGCACCTTTCTGAGCACCAAGAAAAGTGTCTGTGGGTGCACAGTATAGAAGGACCTTACGCCGCCATGCTCATCCCTTCACTTAGCTACAGCATTATAATGTTCCACCATGTCTCATAAATGTTTCCTGGTAGCCTTTGTGCCTGACAGTGGTGAGGAACAACATCTTTTCCAGTGCAATTTTTCGGCATTTCTCCTGTGTGAGGAGACTAATTTCAGAAGCTCCGTGAATACGTCTGTGCTGTGTATGTGCATGTGAGTAGGAGTTTATTTCCTCCAGGAGACGGCGCATAAACGTATTAGATATACCTCTGAATGCCAGTGCACCACATGCTGGGGACACGCCACAAGGGAAGGCTCTTCCTTCCATTCCCTACTTGTAAACTGAGGCATATGCTAAAAATCAAATGCTGGCTTAGAGGGGGTTTGGGTCCAATCTGGCGGGGGGAGGGGTTATGTTCTTCTATTTACTCTGCTCCCTCCCCAGGAGATCTCTGCCTAAGTTACAGGTAAACAGGAATGTCCACATTTAAAATTGTTTTCATTAGCACTCCATTTATATGACTAAAGGGCATGTTGCCCATTGGCCATGCATCTGCAGGAACTGGCTGCAAGGATGGAAGTGTGCATGTGAGATGGATTCAGATTTGCCATGTCATCTCAAGCACGGCCAAACCACGAGCCTTTTTCTCCGGCACGACTGCACAAAGAAGCATCCATCATGCGCTATGACTCCCTTTAGGCTCTGGTAATACAAGGCAAAGCTAGTAAAAGAAAAGCCTTCCAGACAGCCTTATAGCACACCACCACCAATCCTTTATCCCTAATGGAAGTCGTTTTTCTGTTTCATTTCCTTTCCCCTCCGGAAAATGAATGTGGCTTTCTATGCAGAATATGAAACTGCCTGAATAAATAGTCCCTGTTGGCCGCTCTCCTTCCTATTCTTCCCCCAAAGGTGCAGGAAATGAAAGCTCTCTCTTCTTTCCTCCCTCCTCCAAATATGCTTCTCAATATACCAGAAATAGATTTAATCAGAGCCAGCATAGGATACAGCAGCTGGTATAGCCACTCACAGAGGGTAGATTGTCCATGAAAGTGCAAAATGTGCCAGCTTGAAATCCAGCAAAAGTTCTACTGGCTGATCAATGATGACTGTTCTTTCCAAACCGCTGTATCACAAAAACAATTCCTGCAGCCCAGCCATGCAATATCTATTTAAAAAATACTGCCTTCCTCGCTCCTCTCCATAAAGCGCACGTTGAGGAAACTCTAGACCTTATATCAGAAGATCAGATCATTCCCATGTACAAAAAACACCAGAGAATGAACCATTGGTGCAGATGACAAGACCCCCTCTAGATGGATTCCGTTTGACACCTGTTCCTCCGATTATGTGCATCTTCTCGGAAGCGCTTTATCGTAAATGCTTGTATGGAGGAGGTAATTGAGCACTCAACAGGTGACCTTACCAGTTGTTTCAAATGCGCTTTACAAGTAGTTAATGCAGAGAATCGCTTATTCACATAGGCAAAATGCGCTTTAATGGCTGGAGTAAAATAAAACTCGCTATTTAACGTGCATTCGATAATGCGCATAATCAGAGAGAAAACGCGCCTCTACGCCCGATTTACGCTCCGTTCTTGTAGAGGTAAATTTTTTAATGCGCCTTGAAAGAGCTTTAAATGCCTCTTGTAGAGGCAGCCCAATATTAAGAAAGAGTATCTGGGCTGAAGCCAATGCAAGGCAAAGAAGTGGCATAACTTTGAGAAGACCAAGGCATACATGGGAGGAATCTTGCTAATGGGATTCTGAACAGAAAATCAACCATCTGCAAAGTCAGATCAGTTTTGCAATTAAAGGGCAGGAGAGTACTGGTAGACATGATATTGCCTCTCATTATATCTGCCCGGATCAAAAGAGCCATGCAACTCACTTTGCACACTCAGTAGAGCTCACTGAAAGCAAACCCCATTCTTGACCAGCAAACTACTTTTGAAACTCAAGGCATCGTGTGTTGGGCTCCACTGTTCAAAGAGATCCACCTGAAGTAGATCTTTGGATCCCAGCCAGGAGTTCCCGATCCCAAATGGGAAAGGGTTGCCTGATGTATAGGCTCTGTGAAGCTGATTAGATCTTGCTCCCCCAGCTCTGGGAAGCTGAGGATTAACAGCCGTTTCATTCTCTCATGCGCATATGCTCTAACTCATCGGAGCTCATATCCATTTCCGTCGACACTCAAGCTCAATCAAACTGACAAGCAAGTCTGGTAAAATGAGCACATTCTCATCTCCAGCTGGAAGTGGAGAGTCGGGTGTTGCAGAGCTCAAACCAGGTGCCCTGGGGTCACAAGCACTGGCTTTTTGCTAGAAACATACGAAGATTTTGTTTCCGTTCACAAATCATCAGAACCTGCCCCATTCACAACGCTAAATGCAAACAGGGACACCTCTTTCAAAAAAAACCCTCACACATTCCCAATCTTGGGATCGCATTCAAAAAAATGCATTTTTTTAAAAAAAATGCACTATAAAATGTGTGTTTTTCCAAAATAAATAAATAAAAGAGTGCATTTTTACATTTTCATTAATGGGGGAAAGTGCAAAGGTTTTTTAAAGGAAAATGCTCATGGAAATGTCCACTTTTCCCATTTGAAAATGGGCACTTCCCATTCAAATAAAAAAGAGAAACAGGCTGCAAATAAAAATGAGATGAACTGAGCTTCAAAGTGGAGTTCAGAGGATCTCAGTGAACTCGGCCACCTCTTGTTCTCCCATCTCTACTCTTTACTCCCTATGCCAGACTTCACCAACCTGATGTTCTCCAGATGTTTTGGACCACGGGTGCCTCTTCACGAGAGGTTTAATGCTCTTTGAAGTCTCATTAAAAAATTTACCTCCACACCAGCGGAGCGCAAATGGGGCGTAGAGGCGCGTTATCTCTCCGATTATGCGCATTATCGAATGCGCGTTAAATCGCGAGTTTTATTTTGCTCCATTCGTTAAAGCGCATTTTGACTGTGTGTATATGCGCTTATGCGCATTAACTACTTGTAAACCGCATTTTGGACATCCTTTAATGCGCTTCGCCGTCTCTTGCCGCCTCTCGTGCAGAGGGATTAGGCGTAAATGCGCTTCTGCGATTATGCGCATAATCGGCTAACCAGGTGCAAAAGCGAATCCTTGTAGAGGGGACCCACAACTCCCAGCATTCTTGACCATGGGCCATGCTGGCTGGAGCTGATGGGAGATGAAGTCCAAAACATCTTGAGGTCACCACACTGGAGAAGGCAGCCTTATGCCCTGGGGTACAACTGCAAGTAACCCTTCGACGGGACATGGCATTGTAGCCTCTAACCATAGATAGATCCTGCATCTTCTGTCACCAGACTGCATCCCCATGGATATTCCCTAGACCTAAATGCCAGAGAGAGAAAGAAAGGGTTTCCCCAAAGACCATGTTAGTAACACTCATTTTATTTCAGTGTGCTATGCACAAGACATACACATTGTGGGTTATATAAATTGTGAATACATCTGACTGTGGACACACTGAAAAATATATTTGTGAGTTTTAGTTTTGCACAGTGGTTGTGCAAGAAAGGGATGTACGAGAATTTCAGTTCAGTTCATAAAACATCCAAAGTTGCCCTGTTTGTGAATCCAAACGTGAACAAGAGTGCATTTTAAAAAATGCACATTCCCAAACTTGCAATCGCATTTGGAAAATGCATTTTAAATGAAAGCACATACATACATACATACATACATGATAGATAGATAGATAGATAGATAGATTGACAGATGATAGATAGATAGATAGATGATAGATAGATAGATTTGCATACTTTAGTCAACAGAGGGACAGCGCATTTTTGAAAAATGTGCACACAATTGTACACTTTCCCTATTCAAAATGCACCCTTTTCACGTTCAAACTACCAAAAAAACAGGTCACAAATGAGAATAGCAGTGAGCCAAACTGAGCTTTGAAGTGAAGTCTGGAGAATTTCAGTGAGCTTGAACATCCCTGTTCTCCCATCTCTACTTGAAAATTCTTCAGCCCATTTATGTGATGCATTCACGATCAATGTTTAACATGCAATATCCTTATGTTGTTCTCCTTTAATCAGTCTCCGAAAAGTGCTCACAGGTGATGTTTAATGTTCCAGGGCTGGTACAGCTGGGCAATTAAAACAGTTACGCTTAAAGTATACCCCAGCTTAGCATCACCAATTTTGTGTCTGTCAGAAACCAATTTACAAGGCCGCAGACATCTGCTCCCGCTCTGCGCAAGGGCAACAGTAATTAAATGCAACAGTTGGGACAAACAAATGAAGCAGAAGGGACAAAATAAGGTGTCATAAACCAAGCTTTACTTTGTATGTACATTATATGATGTGCATTGCTCGTCCAGCTATTACAAGCTGGTACTCTGGGGCTGTTAATTACCACTTGCAAAATATGTTGATCCTTAAGACTCTGCTTTAAGACAGGCTGACCAGATAAAATCCAGGTCAGGGCTCCTGTAACTTTAACAGTTGTAGAGAAAAGGGAATTTCAGCCAGTGTCATTTGTATGCAATTAGTTCCTGGTGATATTCCCTCTTCATCACAACAGTTAAAGGTGCAGGCGCTATACTAGAGTGACCATATACAAAAGAAGGCAGGGCCCCTGCAACTTTAGCAGTGGCCTCATCTTTAGTTTTGGACCTGGATATACCAACATTCCCATTTTTCTCAATGTAGCCTGGTTTGCCACTGATACCAGTAACACCCAGATGGAGTTATCCCTGCTAAGTTAAGCTATGTGCTGCTTCCAGCACATAACCTATGCATTTGTAGCAGCCTCTCTCCGTTTGAAGAATATTTTCCATTATTCATAGTTATCTCGCAACACATACAAACAGAACTAGTCGCACCTACAAGATACAATAAATTCTTAACAAGTCTACCCACTACAGTGCATATTCCGCTACTTCTCCACATGGTAGCTATGCTTGTCACAAAGCTCTGTAGCGAGGGTGATTTTGATCTGAGGCACTTTCAAACAAATGATTCCCCACTTGCATCTGAAGTGATACAGTCATGTGAGCAATGCCTGCAGATAGAAGGCAGCTCTTAGTAGACTATGTGGATTGGTGACAATAAAGGTTTCTTTCTTATTTTAGCCCCACGTGGTGGTGGGGGAGAGAGATTCTGGGCAAGAAAGGTTTAAACTTCCCCTACCTGTGTGCAGTAGTTCTGATCAAAATTGGTGACCTGCATGCCTACTTAAGAGTAAAACAAAACAAAATCCAAAGAAACGGTCAGTTGCATACTACAGATTAGGTATCATGTAGTTTCAGGCCCAGCAAGGAGAAACATAGTAATCGGTTACAGTAGGCTGACCATATGAAAAGGAGGACAGGGCTCATGTAACTTTAACAGTTGTAGAGAAAAGGGCATTTCAGCCAGTGTCATTTGTATGCAATTAGTTTCTGGTGAATCTGAATTTACTTCTGAGTAGGATTATGCTATGCTGTCTAGTCATTCATACAAAGTTAACCAGAATTAACCTGAACTTCACATTGACTATCCATTTAATATTGCTAGTATATTAAATGTCTGAGTTGTAGATTGTGGTGTAGTGGCTAGAGTGTCAGACTGAGAGTCAGGAGATCTGGGTTTTAGTCCCCACTTGGCCATGGAAGTTCACTGGGTGACTTTGGGCCAGTCACAGACTCTCAGCCCAGCCTACCTCACAGGGTTGTTGTTTTGAGGATAAAATGGAGAGGAGGATTATGTACGTTGCCTTGGGTTCCTTGCAGGAGAAATGGCAGGATATAAATGGAATAAATAAATAAAATGTAAACTCTGTAATCTTGTAACTTGTAGTCAGATGTTTTGATAGTGGTATAGTAACAGGGTTTGGTAGAAACTCACCACTGAGGCCATATGGTGGGTGCTTATCACCAGTTCTCCCAATAGGGTACACAGCAAAATCTGCAGAATGCTATGCCTGGAGCAAGACTTTTAATAGAAATTGACTTGTGAAAATCTAGTTTATATTACATCTTAAGTGTGATAATGTTTTAAAGAGAGCTGCTCTTTCTTGCTTAATATTAAATCACACAAATAGGCCTGAGAAAAGATTGCTACAGTGACCCAATCATTCTTTCTCTCTTCTATCTACACCCTTACCTGGTAATAAGTCTTATTAAACTCAGTGAGGCTTGCTTCTGGTTAGGGAACAATCCTATGCATGCTGGCTGTGGAATGCTGGGAGTTGTAGGACTTTTATTCTGGCTAGAGGATTGCACCTTTTGGCCCCCTTTCTAGTCTGTCTTTACCGCATATTTTCCATTTTCTGTTTCGTCTAGCACTGGTGTACTCCCTCCTAACCACAGTGTCCCTTAGCTATTTTCCCCCCTAATCCACAACCTGTTTTCTTTAGAAAAATGGAAAATAATAGATTTTCTTTTCTATTGATCTTGTATGAGGACAGCAAAAAGAACTACCATAAAGAAATTTGTATAGCAACTAAAAATACATATTAATTTCAGATACATTGAATGTCTCAATTGTTCTTTATTTCAGTGATTTTAACATTAACGTATTTTGTAGAACAGGTTTAACTTAATTGTGAGGTGTAGAATTAACATGTGACCAAGGCCATGCCCCCTTGGGGGCGGTCACATCAAGATGGGCCCACCTTGGGGGTTGGGCATATTGGGGTGCGCCCGCCTCCTTGAGGGCCGTCCATGTTGTCCTCCTCTTTGGTTTCCAAAATATGGTCACCCTACACTGGTTGAAATTCCCTTTTCTCTACAACTGTTAAAGTTACATGAGCCCAGACCTGAATTTTATCTGGTCACCCTACCATTAGCATCCCTGTGGGAGCTACACACTTTCCGAAGGCCCTGGAAAGCGCACTTTCTCACACACCCCCACTGCTCCAATCGGGGCCTTAAGGCCCCGATTGGAGCAGTGGAGGGGCGAGAAAGTACACTTTTCCCGCCTCCACTCCACTCACGGCCTTTAAGGTGCACACCCTAATAAAATGAGCTGCACATGCCTATGTTGTAAAACATATTGTGTGTGTTTTTATCTTGAGAATGGAGGAGAAAAGCATAATTGAGAAGGGCCTAGAGACTGAAAGGTGGCAGCAGGGTGTCCAGAAAGATGTAACAGAGGAAAGTGTACAGAGATGCATATTATATCTCTCAGTTGAAGCTGAATTTGGGGTGGTGAAGGGAGGTGGGGGGAGTTCTTCCCACTGCAGTGGTGTTCCCCTTGTACTTTACTTTTTCCCACAGAAACGAATAGCATTGGCAACAATTCATTTATATGTGGGGGGAATAAAAGGGGTGTTGCATATGTGGGGGGAGTAAAAGGGGTGTTGATAAAACCACACTTGAGACACAAACAACAAGCTAAAATCTGCTGGTATTTTGAGTAATTTGGCCCTGTTTCTTTTGTCTTGGGCCCCATCCACCACTGGAATTTGGCCCCTGAGAGCTTCTGTGAAATTAAATTCGACCCCTGGATGGAAACAGTTTTGACACCTTTGCCCTGAAGCATTATGAGGGCACCGACTCACCCTGCTCCGCACTTTTCCTCTCGTATCGCCTCAAGGAGGAGATACAAATGTTCCCCTTCTGTTCTAGCATTTTATATCTGAGCTCTAAACTGCGGCAAACCTTAACTCTGGTTCACTGAAACAAGCCAGCTTCGTAAACTACAGTTTGCTGTTTACTTGTTTTGGCAAACATGCATGCACTTTTGCTAAGTGAGGTGGGGCCTTGCATTTTTACCACACCTTAGTTAAATGTTAAAGACTTGGGCCCTTTCACCACAGGGTATAGAGGGAGGGCGATCCCAGAAATACCTGCTTCCAGGATCGTTATCTTCAGTCTTCATGGAGGAAGCAGAAGTTCTGCTTCCTCCTGGGTGTGACGCGCTCATCATGCCCGCCATTTCATTTTCCCCTGGGCCCCGAGCTTCGCACATGAGCATTCATGTGCTCCAGTAAGGTTTTTTTTAAAAAAAAAAACCTGCAACTCCCTGCCCTCCTGGGAGTAGCGAAACTGGTGCCACCCCCTCCCCTGATGGGCACAGAGCCATGTGGTGTGGCTCTGTGCCCATTTCTGCTGCTGCGCTTACAGGTAAGTGTGGCAGCAGTTGGGACAGGCAGCCACATCTTCCACAGTCTCAGGAAGTTCCCGGGGCCGCAGAAAAATTGGGATTTGCCAGGGATCCCTTATCCCTGGCAAATCCCGTGCCAGCTCACCCCCCACCCCCGCCCCCGGGAGTCCCTGTGCGTCAGGTGAATGTATAGGGATCAGCCAGGGCCAATACCAGGCCAAAAACCTGGTGTAGAGACGTTCTTGCTGAGTGGCAAGTCTTGAGCCATTGTCATCTGCCTATCACTTCCTGGTGCCTTATGTCACTGCAGTGTAGGGATCAGAATTGGAAGACAGTGGCTAGGCCCACTGGAAACTAACTGCATTCTCTCAAGGTTTCTCTCTGCAAGTGGCAACTATCTGTTCAAGGAATTTTAGTAAAGAGTTGCTCCATCTCTGCCAAGAAGGCTGGTTGTTTTTGCTTTTCTGGGATATGGCTGAGAAGAGGCATATTATGTATCCAAGATTAAAATTCCTATCCTTTTCCTTGCTCTGTTGGAACTGGTGTAAGAGCGGGAGGATGCTATTGTACACACATCCTATCTGTGTGCTTCCCACAAGCAGCTGGTTGGACACTATGTGAATAGATTCAGGTTAGGTAGGGCTCTTCTTATGTTTTTATGAGATGTGTGTTTGCAGGAGATGCCGAGTATAAATATTCTGGCATTATTTTATGAAAGTTCCTATTTATATCTTGCCTTTCTACCAAATAATGGTGGCTCAAGGTGGCTAAAAATAATAAAAACCAAGATTAAAACAAAAAAATAATTAAAACAATCATAAAATTAAATTAAGCAAAATTAAAAGCAAACCTTAAAAGAAATAAACTCCTCCCAAACCAGCAGCAGTGATGGCTGGTGGCTCTGATTTCAGTGGGATTGTGAATCCACTCTGGGTTTCAATTAGGGGTGTGCAATGGATCGGGTCCAATCCACGATCCCAACCCAATCCAGGGGAAATCAGATAAAATTATCTGATCTGATCCCCAGCACCTGGATCGGCCAATCCAATACAATCCGATCCGAAAAGGACCCAATCCAGATCATATTAGATCGGAGGATCAGACCCCCTCCCCCTACTCGTGCTCCTCACCTGCCGGGGCCGTCTGTGAACAGCCCCAGCAGGTAAGGAGGAGCGCAAGGGAGGGCTTACCTGCTGGGGCCATCCACAGAGGACTGCCCTGGCAAGTAAGAGGCACGAGGGGGGGCTTACCTGCCGCGGCCGTCCACTGCCATCCGCGGGCGCCAGCAGGCACCAGCGGACGACAGAGGACAGCCCCGGCAGGTAAGGAGAAGCGCAAGGGGGGGCTTACCTGCTGGGCCCGTCCGCTGCCATCCGCTGCCGCCTGCAGGTGGCAGCAGATGGAAATGGACAGGCCCGGCAAGTAAGGAAGAGCACGAGGGGGAGGAGGGGGGGCCACTTACCTGCCAGGGCATCCTCTTCCTTCATCTACTCGACTCTACTGAGAACTAGGCCACGAAGCCTAGTTCTCAGTAGTTTCGAGCAGGTAAAGGAAGAAGACACCCCGACAGGTAAGGAGAAGCATGAGGGGGGGCTTACCAGCCAAGGCCGTCTGCTGCCATCCGTGGCCGCCAGCGAGCGCCTGCGGACAGCAGTGGACGGCCCCGGGAGGTAAGAACCATGGGGAGGTAAGGAGCAGTGGGAGGGGGGAGGGGCCCCCCACTTACCTGCCAGGGCGTCCTCTTCCTTCACCTGCTCGAATCTACTGAGAACTAGGCTTTGCGGCCTACTCCTCAGTAGAGCACCAGGTGGTCATCACCTGGCACTCTACTAAGGACTAGGCCGTGAAGCCTAGTTCTCAGTAGATTCGAGCAGGTGAAGGAAGAAGATGCCCCGGCAGGTAAGGTGGAGCGAGGTGGGGGCTTACCTGCTGGACCCATCCGCTGCCGCCCAGGTGGCAGCGGATGTCAGCAGATGGGATGGGCAGGTAAGGAGGAGCGCGAGGGGGGAGGGGGGCCACTTACCTCCTGGGGCGTAGGGGACAGGGAGGGGGGAGTTAGGCCCCCATTCACCCCCTGCCGCCATTTTTCCCTATAGACTTGCATGCAAATCTATGGGAAAAAATGGCAGCCGATCCAAAAATCGGACATTCGGTTTTCGGATCAGGATCGGGTCCAATCCGATCCAGGGGATCTCCAATTTTGTTCCGATCTGATCCGGAACAAAATTGGAGGTCCCAATCCGGGTCCCAGTCTGATCCGGGTGGCCCGTGCACATCCCTAGTTTCAATGAGAACTCTAAAGGAGCTATCCAAGGTGCTCATCCTAATCCCTAAAATAGGTTCAGTACCTTGGATTCCTCCATTAGAGTTCTGATGGGTTCTGATTGAAATCCACAGTGGATTTACATCCTCACTGAAATCCGGGCCACCAGCCTCCACAGACCAACAGAATGCCCTTCAGAGGTAGACTATTTTCTATGCCAAGTGCTTGCTGAAATAAAAATGGTGGAAAGACAACAGAGGGAGCCAACCTCGCCTGTCTTAGGCAGGGAGCCTGAGAGCAACTACTGAGAAGTAGGGGTGTGCACGGACCCCCCGGATCGGATCGGGACCCGGATCGGGACCTCCAATTTTGTCCCGGACCGGTTCGGACAAAATCGGAGGCCCCCCGGACCGGATCGAGTCCGATCCCGACCCAAAAATCGTAAATTTTTGGATCGGCCGCCATTTTTTTCCCCATAGACTTGCATTGCAATGCAAGTCTATGAGGAAAAAATGGCGGCGGGTGGCTGAGGGGGGGCCTAATTCCCTCCCCCCCCCGGGGCCGTCCGCTGTGGACGGCCCCGGCAGGTAAGCCCCCTCCCCCGCGCTCCCTACCCCCCCTGGGGCCGCCCGCTTCCATCCGCTGGCGCCCGCGGGCGCCAGCGGATAGAAGCGGACGGCTCCGGGGGGGGGGTAAGCCCCCTTCCCCGCCACTGCTTACCTTCCCGGCCCGTCCGCTCCCGTCCGGCGACGGCGGCTACTACCAGCGGGCTCCGCGGCCTACTCTCGAGTAGCGCGCCGGGTGATGACATCACCCGGCGCGCCACCCTGGAGTAGGCCGCGGAGCCTGCTGGTAGTAGTAGGCGCCGGCGCCGGGACGGGAGCCGCCGGGACGGGAAGGTAAGGGCCCCCCTCCCCCCTCCGCGCGCCCCCTCCTCCCCTCCACGCACCCCCTGCTTACCTTCCCGGCCCGGCGGCTCCCGGCCGGCGCCGGCGCCTACTACTACCAGCAGGCTCCGCGGCCTACTCTAGAGTAGCGCGCCGGGTGATGACATCACCCGGCGCGCCACCCTAGAGCAGGCCGCGGAGCCTGCTGGTAGTAGTAGGCGCCGGGACGGGAGCCGCCGGGACGGGAAGGTAAGGGCCCCCCTCCCCCCTCCGCGCGCCCCCTCCGCGCGCCCCCTCCTCCCCTCCACGCACCCCCTGCTTACCTTCTCGGCCCGTCCGCTCCCGTCCGGGGCCGGCGGCTACCACCAGCAGGCTCCGCAGCCTGCTCTAGAGTAGCGCGCCGGGTGATGACATCACCCGGCGCGCCACCCTAGAGCAGGCCGCGGAGCCCGCTGGTAGTAGCTGCTAGTGCCGGACGGGAGCGGACGGGCCGAGAAGGTAAGCGCCCCCCTCCTCCCCCCCCCGCTGTCCACTTTCATCGGTGGGCGCCCGCTGGCGCCCGCCAATGGAAGCGGCGGTGGGCGCCAGTGGGCGCCCGCCGATCCGCCGATCCGCCGAACCGGTTCGGAGCCTTTTCGGACCGGTTCGGATTGGATCGGCCGATCCAGCTGCGGGATCGGAAATCGGATAATTTATCCGATTTCCCACTGGACCGGACTCGGATCGTGGATCGGGTCCGATCCAGTGCACATCCCTACTGAGAAGGCCCCACTTTGTACTAATACAACATACAAGGAATGTGGTATTCTTATTTGATCTGTTACTCAAAGGCAATGATGGCTCAGCTTCACGGCCATATTTTACTCCTATAGCACAGAGCAGGGTTAAGTGACTTGTGTCCCTCCAGATCTTTTGGCTTACAACTCCCACAGTCCCTCATTATTGGCCCTGCAGGCTAGGGCTGATGGAAAAACTGCAGGAAAACACTCCAGGGCTGAATTCACATCATGTTTTTATGCTGATTTTTAAGCCAACATTAACTAAGTCAGAAATTCACAACACACCTGCGCCATGCACTGTTTCCTCTCTGCAGCTCTCCTTTTCATTTTGCTACTAGGACCAGCAAAATGAAAAGTAGGTTGTGTGGGGTTGGGCTGTGCATTTTAGTACCACTTTGTTAAATGACCTGAGGGGCCTTGGCTGAGAGGCAGGTTATAAATTTAAGAAATAAATAATAATGCACACACACACACCCCAAAGGAAACCTAAGAGTGAAAGTACTCAGCTTGATAAATAATTGCCTGATGCAGTTTGTCTGTTACTGTCTTCCACTATTCACTTGACAGAGACGATTAAATGATTGGTGATGAATCATTCAAGTGAAAGTGCCAACAACCCCACTGGGCCCAATAAATACTGAACACATAAAAGGCAAATGACCTTTGGGTTCAGCATTCTGTTAGCTATTCCTCAACATGTAATTCAAACAATTAATCTAATTTCTGGCTGACAGAATGGTCCTTGTCTTTCCAACTCCATCCCATCCATTGCATTGTCCCCAATACCCACTGCTAGCAGATTGGCACTGAACTTGAAGTGACAAATTATTTATTTGAACCCAGGAGCACCCCCAAACTACACATCTGTTTCTTCATGGGGAGTGTAACTCCATCCAGAACTGTCAATTGACCTATGTCCCAGACCTGTGGCCACCCACCCATAGTGTTTCCGTCTTACCAGGATCTCTCCAAGCTAGGAGTATGGACGTATAAATGGCAAATGCAGTTCAATGTCAGCAAGTGTAAAGTGACTGTTCATGGTGTGGAGAAAGTAGATAGGGAGACATTTTTCTCCCTCTCTCATAATACTAGAACCTGAGGTCATCCCATGAAGCTGACAGGTGTGAAATTCAGGACAGATAAAAGGGAGGACTTCTTCACACAGTGCATTTCCAAACTGTGGGATTCACTACCACATGATGTAATTGATCCTTCCCAATTTGGATGTCTTTAAAAGGGGGTTAGACAAATTCCTGGAGAAGGCAGTAGCTATTAGTCCTGATGCCTCTACGCTACCTCCAGTATCAGAGGCAGTAAACCTATGTATAGCAGTTATTGGGAAATATGGGTAGGAGGGTGCAGTTGTACTCATGTCCTGCTTGTGTACTTCCCATCAACAGCTGGTTGGCCACTGTACGAACAGAGTACTGGATTAGATGGACCCTTGGTTTGATCCAGCAAGGCTCTTCTTATGTACTTTTATTCAAAGTTAGTTTCTTGGCCCACATACACAGTATTCCAACTATGATCATACCACAGATGTGGTATGATCGTACCACAGTATTCCAACTATGATCATACCATAGTATGATATTGGCAGTTCTTTTTTCCTTTTCCAATGATGCCCAACAAGGAATTAGCCTTTTCTATAGGAGCCATACATTGGGGCAACATTTTCATCAAGCTATCCACCACAAACCCAATATCTCATCTTTGGCTAGTCACCACCAGTTCAAATCCCATCAGCATATATATACGAATTTTGGCATTTTTGTCCCATTGTGCGTCACTTTACACTTGCTTACACTGATCCGCATCCAACATTTGGATGCCCATTGCCCCAGTTTGGATTTATCCTTTTGGAGTTCTTCACAATCCCTTTTTGTTTTAGCCATCCTAAATAATTTGGAGTCATGAGCAAGCTTGGCCACTCAGTGCTCACTTCTAATTCTTGATCATTTATGAATAATTGTAAAAACACTAGTCCCACTTCACAGCATGGGGGGGGGGGGCACTGTCTACATCTCTGTGTTCTGAGAATTATAACCCCAACTGTCCCAGAGCCCATGCCTCTCTCTCATGCAGCTCGAACCCTTAAGGGGAACTGGTTGGAGGACTACCTCCCTGATTTACTCATTCTATTTGAATGTTGTCTCTGCACAGAACCAAAATTTCTTATAGAGAAAGAATGACTGTTTAACCAGTTTACGTCTGTAGAATGGATCCAACCACAGAAGCAAGAGACTACTCTGGGGGTGTCCAATGTGATTGCACATGTCTCCTTGTGCCTGCCAGGCTCCCTGCCCATCCTGATCTTTTATTTCCTTTAGATTGTTTTTAATGTAAAAAAAAAATAATCTGCGAGGCTGCCATGCATCAAAGTGAATCACTGCCCTCCAGTGCCATCTGTATTTCCAAGAATATGTCAGGGCCCCGTGTGTATTCCAGAGACATTCTTTGAAAATAAATATGGTGGGTAGCTGCTGGCCAGCACTTTGTTTTGAAGCATGCCCAGCCACACAGAAAAAAGACAAAGGTAAGCTGGGAGTAGTAGGGAGTGACTTGGAGGTTTAGAGGGTGTAGGGGGGAATATGTGATTTGGAGTTTGGGGCTGAGCAGTCCAGCTGTGCCTTGTATTCAATTTCTTTACCATGTGGCTTTTCTCTAAGCCTCCAAGCCTCATCAGGCAACCCACCCACCATGTTAGCCTTTTTGTGAATGGGCAGCCCCCAATGGCCGCCATTTTGTAACTGCACCCACAACACTCTCTCTACTCTATCAAATTTCCAAATATCCCACTGACCCAAAAAGGTTGGCAATAGGCCCTGTGGGACTATTCTTCCCACAGGGCCAACTGACATCAACTGCCCTATTGAAATGGAGGCAGGAGAAATCAAGGGGAACATCAGGGCCTGCTCCAGTTGAATGGCCCCCTTCCCCCTCAGGGCCAACTGATACCAATTGCCCTGTGGGAAGGGACATCAGATGCTGGCCTCAGCTCCAGTGGAGCCGGTTGTGTTCAGTTTTGGTTTTTGAGCATGTGGTTCTTGCTGTGTCTGCTTTATTTTATAAATATTGCAAGCCCCTTTGAGGAATCCAGTCAAAAGGTGCTGCTTTTAGAAAATCTACTAAATAAATAAATATTAACAAGACTCTATCTACAGAGAAGAAGGAATTGTGATGTTTTATATACTGATCTGCAGTAAAAAGGCAGCATGGGATTATTTTAATTTTGAACTCATCAGTGTTATTAATTTCTCCCTTTTCAGTCATAACAAATATTATAATATGATTTCACACATACACACACACACACACACACCCTTCTGGTATGTCAGCATTCACATTTCCAGCAGTGGGTAAAACAAATCTAGCTACATCATTTATAATACTAGCAGCATTGTTTGCTTGTTTTTATTAGCATTACCCTTGTGACTGTTTGCTCAGAGGTACTTTGAGAATAGAAAATGAACTTGATGCACAAACCATTTCCTCCCCTCCCTTCCCTGCCACCTTTTCCAATCCAGGTCAAGGTTGCATTCCAGGTTTGCTGCCATCAGTGAGGCATGGCAATCCCAGGAGGTTTCTCTGAAGAGGTAGAGAGGCACAGAAGATTTGCATTTTAAATAACAGAGCTCACAAGTGTCCCCCAAGCTGATCCCCGGAACCAAATAAACAGAGATGTCTGAGCTTGTACTGACTAATGAAAAGGAGCATGGCGGAGAAAGATAAATGCATGCAAGAGAATGTTTGAGTTGGGATTAGATTTAGGAAGCAAATAAATAGCCTGGTGACCTTCTCAGCCAACCCACAGCCCAGCCCCCACCAGGTAGATGGTCCTCATGGGAACAGGTGGGCATTATTCAAGACTTACAGATTAAAGGTTTTGTAAATTCCATGTCGGAGATTTTGTTTACTCTCTTCAGACTTGAAGCTCTTGCTGCCCAGAAGTGTAGGTGGATGCCTGCTGAGGGGATTAGTAGCTCTAAGCAGCTAAAGTGAGCTCCAATTGAAGGGATCAAAGTCAATTCAGAGAGTAGCCATATCAGTAATGATGCCAAGGAAGAGTTCCCCTCCCTCTCCCCTGCAAAGGCTGCATGTCCTTAAAGCCCTCTGCAACAGCAGTCCTATACCCTCTTACCTGGGAGTAGGCCCCAATGAATTCAATTACTGTGGTATAGCTTTGGCTTTTGGGTGGTATAGAAACATAATAAATAAATGGATAAATTAGATAGCCATTCTTCCAATTCTTCCAACGCTATCGAGCTCAACTATGAAAAAAGCCTTAAATTGGTTATAAAAAGATAAGATGTACTGGATGTACTGTGGCCAACCAGCTGCCCATGGAAAAAGCACAAGTAGGTCATGAGTACAACAGCACCCTCCCACCCATGTTCCCCAGCAACTGGTGTACATAGGCATACTGCCTCTGATAGTGAAGGTAGCCATAGCCATTAGGACTAGTAGCCATTGATAGTCTTCTCCTCCAGGAATTTATCCAACCCCCTTTTAAAACCATCTAAATTGGTGACCATCACTACATCTCGTAGTAGCAAATTCCATAGTTCTGTGTGAAGAAGGACTAAATCTCCCACCTATCAGCTTCATGGGATGACCCTTTGGATTCTAGTATTATGGGAGGGGGAGAAAAAATACTCCCTATCCACATTCTTCACACCATGCGTAGCTTTGTATGCCTCTATTATGAATCCCCTTGCTCGCCTTTTTTTAAAGCTGAACAATCCCAGCTGTTGTAACCTTTGATCATAGGAAAATTTCTCAAGCCCCTTGACCATTTTAGTTGCTCTTTTCTGCACATATTCCAACTACTTAATATCCTTTTTTAGGTGTGGTGACCAGAACTGTACACATAGTCACGCCATAGATGTGTATAAGGGCAGCACGATCTTGGCAGTTTTCTTTTCAGTTCCTTTCTGAATTACGCCTACCATAATTCATCATTCATTCTAACTCTCTAGGCCCTGTACCTATCCTGTGTAAGCACCTTGGATAGCTCTTTTAGAGTTTTGACTGATTCTGACTGAAATCTGGAGCAAATTCACCACCCCACTGACATCGGAGCTACCAGCCTCCACTGACATCAAGCCTGTGATATGGCAGTGGCAGGAGGAGGAGGAGGAGCTGCATTTTCACATTAAAACAAGGCACAAAGGGAGCACAGAACTCGATTTAATGCAAATGTGCACCTCCCTGGGGCTTTTGGAAGCATGATTATGGATGAAAACAAGGACCCCATCCTCCAAGCCCAATACTGTGGGATGAGAGGGACCAAGAAGAGCTGAGATTGCCAACATTGCCAATGTTAGTGGCAAAACAATGGAAAAAGCAAACTAGGGTGGGCCAGGATGCGCAGGGTCCACTTGCCTGCCTCAGACGGTGTAGTATCTTGTACCAGCCCTGCCTTGAGGCCCAGACTAGCTGAGATGGCACCCAGGAGAGGATAAGTGTGGCATGAGAGCCAGTGTGGTGCAGTGGCTAGAGTGTTGGACTGGGAGTCAGAAGGTCTGGGTTCTATTCCCCACTCAGCAATGGAGCGCACTGGGTGATTTTGTGCCAATCACAGACTCTCAGCCCTTCCTACCTTACAGGGTTGTTGTGAGGATAAAAAGGAGAGGAGGAGGATTATGTACGCCACCTTGGGTTCCTTATAGAGGAGAAAAGGTGGGCTATAAATGTAATGAATAAATACATAAAAACAAATAAATAAGTGGAAGGTCTTCTTGTGCCAGTTTGGGTAACAGTGGGGCTTGCTAGGCATTGGAGTGAAGAAGGGGTTGTGTGTGGCAGCTGGACCAACTGAATACAAAGCTGCCATGCAAATGTTTCCTTGCCCCCATGTGTACTTATGTGTGTGAGAAAGAGATCAGAGAATGAGGGGATAGTACCATGGAAGTCACAAACAGTATGCTAGCTCTCTCTCGCGCTCTCTCCCCCTCTCCCCTCCTGCCTGTCGCAAACAACCAAGCTCATCTCTCAGGGCTACAGAAGTAAATAAATCAGATCGATCCTGCATGGACTGAATATTTGGGTAGGTTCCTCTACTTTGAATTCTTTTCCCACCTCAGCTTTCAATCATGAGCAATTTTCCCTCTCCCACAGATGAGGGCGGGGGAGCCTTTCACAATGACAAATGTTATTCTGTAGGAAGACATAGTGTGGAATGGGACCAAACAGTGAGCTGCTTCCTTATGATTTCCCAGACTTGTTCCCACAGAGCTTTGCCATCACATTCCCTGTGAGAAATGGCATTATTTCCTTTATGAATCAGCTCCTTGGGGATGCTTGTGGAACATGGGAGGAAGGGAAGGGGCAAACCTACCCACTGGGTCCTTGCCCTTTTTCATGGCAAAGCTTTCTTTTTGTGCTCACCTAGATGGTATTCATTGTAAGAATATTTATTCTTCAGAATATCTGTTTTCCAAGGGACAGACATTAGCATATAAGTTACAGACCAAAGCCTTCTTCAGGGATGCAGAACTCTACACATGGCGGGCAGAAAGAGATGCAAAATTCTACACAAGGAAAGCAGAAAGAGATGCAGGCTCCAGCCCCTCCTGCTCCCCACCCCCAACTTCCTCACATGCAGGACATGAGCACAATAGCAACTTTAAGAGGTTGAGTTCATTCTGAGGTTTTGCTTTGCGTGTGTGATTCTTTATTTCATATATTTATGACCTGCCTCTCAACCATGATCTTTTACGTCATTTAACAGAGGGGCACTAAAACATGCAGCCCACATAATCGCCTGTCCATTTTCCCCGTCCTATTACTTCTGGCATAATCAAGAGCTAGGAGCTACAGAGAGCAAATCTGTGGTGCATGCATGCTGTGAGGCCCCAACTCAACTGTTTTTTGGCTTAAAGATCAGCATATAGTGTGGGAGCGTGATGTGAATTGAGCCTGAGGCATTTTTTTTCTGCAGCAAAGAACACCAAAAGAAAGCTTTGCCATAAAAGAGGGCAAGGACACAGAGGATAAGTTTCCCACCCCTCCCTTCCTCCCATGTTTCACGAGCAACTCGGAAGAAAACTACTCCAGACTGGAATTATTTTGCTTCAAAACGATTAGTAGACATTTCTGAAGAACAAAAACATGTGCCTCGTCTGCTGTTTCTCTCTATTATCCATTGAACTGTTTATTTGTTCCCCACTTTTCATTATACAACCATCCCAAAGCAGGGTACAAAATGATAAAATCATATGAGAGTTCTACCAGCAACAACCTGCCACAGTGGAAATTACCATTTCCTTGTAGCATTAAAGCTATTGGATTGGTTATAGATGTATTCAACTAGGAAAGGAGGAGGAGGGAGCCATAAGTAAGGCTCCGACAGCCGAAGGGGAAACAATTGTGCAAAGCATAACATTTCTTCACCATTTCACACTCCTATTAACTCCCTTGTGACCTTTCATCATACACACACAAAAACACACACACACACATTCACAAGATGCGCCGCTGTGCCAGTGAGCATAATGCCAATACATCCAGGCCTTCCTCAATCCAGTGATAGTCGCACGCAGCCTGAGACCATGCTTGGGGACAAGTGTATCCCATCAGAGGTGGCTCCATATTTGGGGCAAATGGGGCAGCAAACCTCTGCCTCTTCCCCACCCACTTGTGGCAGAGAAATCCCACTATAACCAGGTACTTTTGCTCCACTTGCCATGCATGATCTTTTCCTGCCCTCCTCCAACAATCTCATATTACTTATGCAATACTCAGAATTGAAAGCATTTTTTAAAAAAAAGCCTTAAGGTTCCTCCAACATAAACATTTTCCCCTCAAAGTTGTGTTTTGTGCAGCCTTGACTCCAGGAAACAGTAGCTAAAACTCAAAGCAATTGAACTTTTGTTTTTTGTTAGCTGGAAGTAAGTACCCTCTGCTTCCAGATCAATATTATTTTGTCAAGTTGTGGGTATCAACAAATTAAAAAGCTAATAAATTGATACCGAGATGCCAGACAACATGAAGATGTCCATTGCTGCAGCTTCTGACTGGATGACCAAAATTCAGCCTGTTCTGTTTGGGTTGCAAGCCCCATGAAGGAGCAAATTCATAGCTTGGGGGCTCTCCTGGAGCCATTATTATTATTATTATTATTATTATTATTATTATTATTATTTCTATACTGTCCCATAGCTGAAGCTCTCTGAGTGGTTTACAAAGATTAAAAACCATTAAAAATACAGCATACAAGCCATTACTGTCACTTGAGGTTTAGGTGGCCTCAGTGGCATGGAATGCCTTCTATCAGTTTCAGCTGGTGATCCAGCTATGACCCTATCTCCAGGGATAGCCTACAAGATACGCTCTGCCTGCATTTTATTGCAAGAAATTGTGAGGAAACCATTTTACTTTTCTTCACTAAAAGAAGTTTGTGGTCTCTTGTTTTAGCCTTATGTGCATGTGGGAGTGGTAAACACTCATTCTGTTCTGCCTTTTGTTTTGTTTTCTCTGCTGCCTTTTTAATAAGAGGCCTCAATACCAAATAATTCCATTCAGGAGCTTCATTACTAGATCATAATTAAAAGGGGGGTCTTACTCCTCACAGAGGCAATGCTGCTGCTCCTAACCTGCACTCTGCCTCAGAATAGTGCCCCAGCAAAGTTCATTAGAAATGATATTCTGGTGCTTGACCTTCAAGTAATGCAGATATATGGCACATTTCCACTAGCAGAAGTGTTAATGGAGAAAAGCACAGTGGAGGCTGATGGCTCGAATTTCAGTGGGACTGTGAATCCATTCTGGGTTTCAGTCAAAACTCTAAAGGAGCTATCCAAGGTCCTGAAGGTATTTGGGGAATATGTTTTGGCACCTTAGATAGCTCCTTTACAGTTCCGACTGGTTCTGACTGAAACCTAGAATGAATTCACAGCCCCACCGAAATCGGAGTCACCAGCTTCCATTGGAAAAGCAATTTCTCGTAACAGCTGTATTTCCACCAAAATTGCTTTGGGGCAGAGGGCATTTGTCATCAGCCCACTGCACTATGAGCAGGTTAAATGTACAAGACTACATTAAAATAAGAGGGAGCAAACGTTTGCCTGCAAGGAGCTTTATGTTCCAAGGCTGGATGCCTCAGCCAACATCCCATCTATTTCCGCAGAGCCCCCAGAGTGACCACTGCACTGACTTTTGTCTCTATGTGCCATTCTGAAAAAGGAAGTGCAGAACTCTGTGGCTGGGTGTGGGTGGGTGTGCGTGTGTTAGTTAAGCCTTGAAATCCGTGAAGGCAACCCACATTTTGGAAGGAACTTCAAAAGCCATCCAGCCCAAATCTGTGCGCTAAAGCAGGATCCGCCATAAATCGTTTTAAGGGCATTAAAAACAATACTTGAAAATACTGCTGTACATCTGTGTGACAGGAATGAGTTATCGTTGCCATAGAAACCTTAACTTTTGAGGCCCCAATTTTGAGAATTGCACAAGCGTATAATTTGCCATTGTCGTGATTCTATGATAAATTGTTGGTGCTGCTGCGCACACACAGAAACACTTAAACATCCACAATGAGGACTGGCATTTCCAGTCACTAGGACTTATCCTTATCACCACAGAAGGAAAGGCCATGAGGTGTGGGCCATGGCAGAGATTTGACCTTCAATTTTAGAATTGTTAACAGGAGAGCTGTTTTGAATTGAGCATAAGGGGCAAAAGGCCAGAAACATGAACTCTGCCCACTGATTCATTTCTGTGAGCATTGGCACATAGGCAAAATGCTATTTAACTATTTCCCTCCCCATTGTAAGCAGCAACTGAAGCTTTGTTGGAGTCATTTCCTTATCGGGAATCTCATCCTTGTGCCTGTATCTCAGCAGAGCATTATAGTGGAAGTTCTAAGACATCCACATAGGGCCTGTTCAGTCAACATGCTAAGCCGTAGTTAGGCCGCTAACCGTTTTGCAGCAAATGGTTAGTGAAGATGTTTAAACTGTGGTTATGTAGCCATCATGGTTAGGAATGGTTAACATGACATGCTAAGTCATGGTTCACATGACAGCCTAAGCCATAATGTACATAATGTACCATAATGGCTTAACATGTTGTCTAAATAGGGTCATTGTGAACCTCCCTGAGGTTAACATTTTCACAAGTATTTCATTCAGATATAGATATAGATATATATGCTGGGCCACAACATATTCTGGAGCTGGGCCACAACAAGTGATTATATATATATATATATATATATATATATATATATATGCTGAAAAGACACAAGTCACAAGCTGGGATAAAGGAAAGAATTTGTTGTAGCCCAGCTCCAGCACTGCAATGGGCCTTATAGTTTATAGCCAGGATTTGATTCAAAATAGTCTGGAATGTTTGGAGTCTATTCAGTCTGTAGAATGTCAGAATTTATGTGAGCTTATCTCTTTCAGTGTTCTTAGATGAAAGCAGGTGGGAGTTGAGCTACCCCTGTCCAGGTAATAGCATTGGCCTTGGCTGCTTCTCCAAGAGAACCTTACAGAAGAGGGAGTGATTTTAGAGATGCCACACAAGTTGGAGCATCACAATTGAAGAGCAGAATGGAGACTCCCTGTTTGGGCAGGGACAGGGCCCCTGTTGATGGACTAAAATCTCTTGTCAATTGGTTGTTCAGGAGGAGGGCTGTCACAGCCACACTTTTGCTTTTAAGCAGATGCCCAGGCTTTGAGCCTTTGCTAGGAACATTCTGGTCTTCACTGCCCAGCTGCTAATAGTACCAAAATTCCTTGAAGCATTCTTCACTTGGACTCTTCATCCAATTTGGACTCTTGTCTCTTTGAGCTTTGTATTCAAAAGTACTGCTATACTTTTCATAGACCTTGAATTCTTGTTTGCTGTGGATTCTCTATGTGCAGCATCAATTAACCAGAGCGCTTGCTGGCTTGGACTGATCCTGACCCCTGGGGTTTTCCATGCCTGAACCCAAGTAGTATGGAGATACCAAACTGAAAGCTACGGTTGTCGAAATCTCTGTGTGTGGGGGATAACCTGGACTTACACTTGAACCCATCTTGACTCCTGGAAGGCCTTGACTTCTGAAGCATGCGGTTCTAATGAAGATTTCATGGTAAAACATAACCTCTGCAAGTGTGGACTTCTTTAGGTCTTTTTCTAGAACCTTTGTTTTGTATTGCCTGGGATGGCTTACACTAGGAATCATTTGAGTCCTGCCCTGTATTTGAAAACCCTTGTCTTAGATTTCCTGGGATGAATTACACCAGGAATCTTTCAAGCCCCTTGCCCTGTAGTCTGAGCCATACAGATTGCAAGGGGGGGAACCAAGTTGTCTATATCTCTGACACAGTTATAGTTATTAGCTTTGGAATGTTTAGGAATCACTTGTGGAGCCTATAGCTAATTGTCCCCAGCTATGTGACTTCTGAAGAATGTAACCATTAAGCTTTAACCTTGGGATATGTGTCAGAATGCCAGAGTGTGTACTTAAAAGATCAGGCCTATGACAGAACTCTGAGGAAGGGGTGGCAGAAAAAGCTGTGTCTAAAGAAGAGGGAAGGATTTTTTTATTTTTGAAAAAGAAGAAGAAGAAGAAGAAGAAGAAGAAGAAGAAGAAGAAGAAGAAGAAGAAGAAGAAGGAAGGAAGGGACAGTGAATGGGTGAGGTAATTTTGGTTGATCAGGGCTAGTGTCATGGGGAGGCATATACAGCTTCTCCATCTTTGTTGGAGAAAGAAGAAGGAAGACAGAATCCACCTCACTACAGCATGTAAAATGGGAACTAACGGGCTCAAATTTATTTGTTCCTTTTCTCATTTATCCACTTCATTGGACTGCATCTTTACAAGTAATAAAGGCATGTTTCAAAGTGCACTCCACTCCTGTGTTTATGAACACAGCCTAATGGGACTCCCTCCATTAAATGTGTTTCCATTAGGAAACTCCCAGTGACCTTTTAAGTCGTTTAAAATCAAAGACATGCAGCATTGGTGCAATTCCATGCATATTAGCAAAAGTGTGTCATGCAGCTAAATGGAGTTATATAACTTTTTTGTCAGAGGAGGGGGTGTTGTAAAGAGAGGATTTGCTTGCCAATGTGTTTTTAAAATGGCAGAATCATCATCATATTTGGTGGCACATTGCATTAAGAGCTTTATTGCCCTAGATACATACTTTTCAAAATATTAGCAATTGATCCTGTTATGAAAGAAAGACAGCCAGACATGAATTATGATCACTTTTTCAAAAGTTACATGCTTCTGTTCCTAAAAACACCTTTGGCTGCTTCAGCTCATTGGAGAGATTTTTAAAAAGAGGATTGGCTGTCCATATCATACATTTCTGGAAGCAGTGGACTTTTCCAAGGAAAGCATAAGCACAATTTGGTTTCCATCATTTATTTATTTATTTATTGTATTTTTATACCGCCCCATAGCTGAAGCTCTCTGGGCAGTTCACAAAAATTAAAACCATGAAATCATTTTAAAAATATAAAACAAGCCACAATCTAAAAACACAAAATAACATACAATATAAAAACACAACCAGAATAAAACCAAGCAGCAGGAATTTATCCCATTATGTCCCCTGCTATTCTCCCTTTCTTGTATCATCTGCCTTTCTTTTTTTTCCCCCCTGTTCTGTTTCATCATGGAGAATACAGGCACTGAATTTGCACAACTGTGTAATATATAATGAGTGAAAATATGCATGGAGGTAATTAAAAATGACTGTCAGGTGATCCATCATAAGTGTTGTCCCAGCCCCTGTTTTATTGATGTTATTTGTTTTTATCGTTATTTATTTATTTATTTATTTTGCATACTGCTCTGAAACTTTTTGATGTGGAGTGGTTTACAAATCCTGTAACAAATAAACAAAGACCAGATCTGTGAGAGCTGCATCCAGGTACATTTCTGAAGCATGGCAACGTGAATGTCTGAACACATGTGATCAAATCCTGCCAGACTAATCTGATCTCATTTTTTTGATCTGGTAACCTCCCTTGTGGACTGTGGGAATGCTGTGGACATAGTATATCCTGACTTCAGCAAAGCTTTTGACAAAGGGCCTCATGACATTCTGATTAACAAATTAGCTAAGAGTGTGCTAGATGGAACTGCTATTAGGTGGATCCATGGTTGGCTACAAAATTGGACTCAAAGAGTGCTTATCAGTGGTACCTTCTCAAACTGGAAGGAGGTAATGAGTGAGGTACCACAGGGCTCAGTCCTGGGCCCAGAGCTCTTCAACTTTTTGATTTGAATGAGGGGGTGTAGGGAATGCATATCAAATTTGCAGATGCCACAAAATTGGGTGGGATAGCTAATGCCCTGGAAGACAGAAACAAAGTTCAAAGTGATCTTGATAGGCTGGAGCGCTGGGCTGAAAGCAACAGAATGAAATTTTATAGGGATAAATGCCAAGTTTTACACCTAGGAAAAAGAAACCAAATGCACAGTTACAAGATTGGGGATACTTGGCTCAGCAATACTACAAGCAAGAAAAATCATGCTTGTAGTATTACTGATGAGCAGTATGGGGGGATAATCACATGGGGAAGAGAAGCTTAAACCTTCTTCCCCCACAATCTCTTCCTGCCCATGCTGCTCATCTGATCAGTGGGAAACAGCTGAGCAGTTGGGAGGGGAAAGGAAAATTAGGGAGCATGACCTGGGAGGAGAGGTCGGCAGGCTGGCTGGGGAGGTCCCAGTGGGCTGCTGGTTCCCCATTCCAGATTTATGCATTCCTACACTCATTTACTTATGCATTCCTAAGCTCATTGTGTTTCCTTGAACTCAGTAGGATTTATTTCTTAGTAACCATATTTAGGGTTAATAAAGCTGCTACATATTTGAGTGAACTGGGCAATTAACATTAACCATTTTAAGTGTGTCTTGACATAAACATTTGTTGCAGAATTACAGTTTGTTCAAGAAGCTACATTGGTCTCCAAAGGGTTAAAATACTGACAATACTGTGAGAATAAAGATATTGTGACAACAACGAATGCTCTTTGACATGGCTCTAAAAACTCCACAGCATTTCCTGGATGAACATACCGCAGGTTTTCAGAAAACACTGCAGTTTTTAGAAAGTCTGCCTGACATTTTGCGACACAATCCCATTCTGCGGAACTATGAATTTTGCTCAGAATTTTGTTAGGAATCCTACACATGACAACACCAACTCAAAGCAGGTCAGATGTTCCTTACAATCAGCAAACCAGCTACACCCAGCAGTGATCAACAATTAGCACCAGCATGATCACAGTTCCTGGGAGATTTAATTGTCCAGCTTTTGTCCAGCACAGTGGAGGCTGGTGACTCCAATGTTAGTGAGGCAGTGAATCTGCTCCAGGTTTCACTCAGAATTCTAAAGGCACTATCCAAGGTGCTGAACCTAATATGGGCCCATGGTTCAGCACCTTGGATAGCTCCTTTAGAATTCTGCCTGAAACCCGGAGCCGATTCATCACCCCACTGCCATCGGACCCACCAGCCTCCACTGGCCCAGCCTGCTTTGGCTTGACCTCCTTTGCAAGTGAGCTTCCCTTTGCTGCTGTATGTTGTGTGCACCAAAACTGGAACTGTAGCGATCGGATGAGCAGCACAAGCAACTAGCATCCACTTGTTTCACTACATATGCTTACTTGAAAGGAAGTCCCACTGTGTGAGTTTAGGGTTGCAAACTAAAGATGTTTCTGGGAGCAACACTGCCACATTTTCATGGCTGACTGCAATTCAATGACGTTTCACTCTGTCACCACATTTGTTTCCCTTTGGGCACTGTATGGACTGGCAGTGACCTGGATGTACAGAGCCCTCCAACCCGCATCTCCAGTGGCTTCCTCCTTTCAAATCTGGGCACTAGCTTGGTTCCTTCAATGCCATGAGCTTTTTGGGGAAAGCAAATCCTTCTCCCTCCTCCCTCTCTCTCTCCCTCCCTCTCTCCCCCATCCACCTGCTTAAAGCTTCTTATACTAAATCTATACAGACACAATTAGCATTATTCATATTCCATATGCTCAGATCACTAGTTATGAATATTAAACTGTTTTCCGCTCCCAGGCATTTTCAGATAAGAGGGTCGCACAGAAATTGTGCTAGAACAGCAAAGACTGTCTGAAAGCAACAGTAAAACTGCCAGGAGATCTTCCCCCAGTTCTTCTTAAAGGGAGATGGTATTTCTTAGTGCAGTCAAACATCAGACAGCCCTCCCTGAATCAGGGAGCCAGTTAGGCCTGAGGTCTCCAACATGATGTGCATGAGCACCAAAGTGCCTGTTGACACCTCTCTTGGCGCCCACCAGGTGACCCTGACCCCCTTTTCATTTTTGCTTTGTTTCATAAATGGGTGTTTTGTTTTGTTTTAACTAACTGGTAGGCTGGCATGCTGCAAAGCAAAGGGCTGCCCTCCAGCACCATCTTTATATGGGTTCAAAAGAGATTATTATGATGATGATGATGATGATTTTTATTGAGCTCAGATCCCACCTCTGCCTTGTACTTAAGCTGTTGTGCAAGTGACTTTTCTTTTAGTCTCACCAATTTGCCTTCTGGGAAATGGGGTTTTTATGACCTGCCATGCTCACCATCACAGCCTTTTTTTTAATGAATTGGCAAATCCCCCCATCACAGCCATTTTGTGAGTGTGCCCATGACCCTCTCTCAAATTTCTGAATATGTCACTGAGCCAAAAGGGTTGGGTACCTGTGAACTAGGACCTTAGCTTTTGACCTTCCATTGCAGGGCCAGCACAATTATAGTTATCAAGGGATGTGATTACTAACTGAAAAATGTGCCTAGCAAGCTCTGCTCTTTCTATGATCACTGATTTGTGACCAGTTTCATACAATGAGCATTGCCAGTTTTCACAAGATAAGCATGGTTTGTCTCACAATGGACGAGCTACAATCAATTAAGGCAGCCTGAAGCAGATACAGTTCCTAGAAGAGAGGAATCTCAAATGTTGAGATGGAGGCAGCAGGAAAATGAACCTCGGAATTGGCAGTATTTGGCACTGTCAAATCAACAGGCACTGGCCCTGGGTCAGGAGTTTGTGGTTCTGTGAAGGACCAAATGGCGTATCCAACATTTCCCCTTTTCTTGCCCCCAGCAGTCCTTTGGGAAGTTCCAAGTCCAACTTGTCACTATCACATGACCTGTTGGAGGTGGAGTGCAGAACCTCAGGCCTGGGGGCCAAGTCCAGCATGCCTGGGGTCCCAATCCAGAACTCTGTGGTTCATCAAATCGCCACACCTCCTTTCTCTGGCCCCAACCCTTTCCCCAACCATTGATCATTGGGTAGTTTCCCAGCTTTTGTGCAGTTCCCCCTCCCTTTCTAAAAGATTGAAATGCCTCTCCTAAGTCACTGGCAGTAAAAACACCAATCTAAAACATTCTGGTATTTTTGGTGTTTTGGCCCCACCCATTTTGCCTTTGGCCCCACCCCTTTCATCTTCCCATCACTGAAATGCAGCTGCCAAAAGCTTCTCTGAAATGGAATTTGCCTGCTGTGTTGGACCCTATTTTGAATATCTGCTGCCCCCACCTTTCCAACTCCACCCTGGGACTCTTTTCTCCTCTCCACCTGGCCCGAGCTTTTTGTAACATCTTGGCTGATGAAAGGATCTCCATACTTCCATACTTGCACATTTTTCTGACTTTTTGGCCTGCCTAATAAAGGTATTACACTGATATGGACTTTGTATTTTTCCTTAGGCCAGCACAGCTCCATTTGCATTCTCTGTAACTCTCTATTGGTGGTCTTTCATTGGAGAGTGATCTTTCTGAGGGACTGAGCTATGAAGGTCTAATCCTGTACTTCTCAGCATGTGTATTAGGTATTTATAAGAAGACTTCCTAGGAAAGCTTCCATAACAATTGCCAGATTTAGCTCATCTATACTTCTCACATACTTCTTTACTTATTGTGCTGAGAGATTAAATTCCACCTAATCTTTGTACTCACTGCTGTCGCTCAGTGATGTTGCTCTCTATTCTGCTGCATGATGCTTTATTTCTTAAAGGTATTTCACAAGGAACTGTCTGGTAAGGTTTGAGTTTATGCAGCCCTGCTCTTTTACCCTGGGTCTGATCCCTCTGATTTTAAGGACAAGACTCAGCAATACAACGTAAATTGTTTTTCTGTGTTTTGTCATCAATTACATTTCCAGCAGGTATGTGTCAATGAACAAGCCAATTAGTTACACTTGGAAAGGCTCAAACAAACCACGTCGAGCCTTACAGAGGCTTGTTCTATTTTGACAACTGCTAGCCTACACCCTGAAGACAGGTGGTGTTTAGCTGAGGAACTGTGGAGGTCAATTGTCTTACAATTTAACAGCACCAAGCTGAGACTGCAAAAAAAAAAAAATGGAATGAAATTGAGGAGGGAAATGCCAATGGCATGCCATGCAGATGATTGCAGTCCACACTCCTGTTCACATAGAACAACTGATATTTACAGAGCTGAAAGCTGAAAGAAAAGGCAATGTTCAGGAAGATCTAGAGACTTGGCATTTTTCAGCACAATCCCATGCTTGTCTACTCAGAAGTAAGTCTCATTTATTTCAGTGGGGCTTACTCCTGATTAAGTGAGTATACGATTGCTCTGTTACTCTGAATAAGCACTACAGGGTACTACATTCTGAATGTATACTACTCATGTGGCAGAAATGGAGGTAAGAAGAATGCATGTAGGTGCCACTAATTAACATCACTTCCTGTGTGTCTAAACTCTGAAGACCTCAATTGAACTTCAGGCCTTCATGGAGCAAGTTGTCTGCTTGGAGCTATCCATGGTCCTGCCATTCCAATGTGTTAACTAAGTTACCATCAGGCATCCATTATGCACCATAAGCTTTCACTTGCAGTCAGAACACAGTGCCTGTTGTCTCCATCCCCCCATCTCCCTATCTTGTGCTATTTTACTCACCATGTCTGGAATAACTTCCACATCTTTTCAAGAAACTATAGTGCTTTCCTCTCTCTCTCTCTCTCTCTCTCTCTCTCTCTCTCAGCTTGTTGTTCTGTCCAATTTGGTTCAAGGCCCCCAGAGGTACTAAAACCAAAAAGGACATGCAGGCAAGGACTTGGCAAGTGAGCTCAATTTAGGTCAGGTCAGGTCCAATCAACTCCATGTCCAGTCCAATCAAGTTTAGGGTGCTGAATACTCAGGAAACTTAGGCCAGGCAGAGTCTTCCAAGACCATGGCCAGCTCCAAGTTAGCTAGAACTCAGGCAAACAGAACCATTGACCCAGCCACAGGCAAACGCTGTCTGAAGCCTTATAAAGGCCAGCAGCTCAAGACCTGAAGTTAACTCCATGCCCTCAGAGAAGCAGTTTGTTTCTTAAAGAGCTGGAATTGGGTCACCTGTTTCCCCAAACCCATGGCCCTGACTGACAATGAATAATAGGGATGGATTCAGGTGGGTATCAAGAAGCTGTTGAGGCGAGGCTATCAGGCCAGGGTAGGCAATGTAGTGCTTTCTGAATGTTTTGGACTACAACACCCATTAGCTTTAGCCAGCATGGCCAATGACCAGGAATTATGGGAATTTCAGTCTAAAACATCCGGAGGACACTCAGTTGCCTACCCCTGAATTAGAATCAAGGCATTTGGATGGGCAGAAGACCGAGAGTGTTTTCCCTTCTCTGCAAACAGAATCTTTCACACCCCAACCCCTAATAGCTTAATCTTAATGATCAAGATCAGGGGTAGGCTAAGAGTAGATCAGGATTCACTGGTAGACCTCTGGGTGTTCTGCAGTAGATTGGCAAGGCTTCCTGGCTTCCAGTTGTTTAACAAGACATTTGGAAGCGGGGGAAACCAGACGTAGATTTGTGACACTTGGACTCTGGGCCCAGTTCTGCTACTGTAAACGAACACCTGGACTGAGTTCTTACTTGGAGTACCCTATTATTTTAATTCTCAGTATCTGTCTGGACCCCAGAATCATTATTTTGCACCTGGCTCCCATTAGCAGAGCTCAAGTTGTAATAATAATAAAAAGGAAGTTGTTCCCATGAGTTTAAAAGCTGCCCACCCCAGGACTAGATCCCATGTCTATATGCCATTTGCAGGGAAGGGAAGCAGGAGAAAGTATAGTACAAAACAGATTGCTCTGGGTAGGAATCATGTCACCTCTACTATTTTGCCCAGAACATAACATCTTGTTGATCCTAAATTAATGTGGAATAATTTCAAGGGATAATTTAAATCATTGCTGTTCTAATGAACATGCGAACACTCTTACAGCCATGGACCTCTGGCCTACTGGAGTGTGTAATTTGCACACTGCTCCTTATTTCTAATCTTGGAGCACATAAGCATTAGCACGGCTCCCAAACAGAGCTTGTGTCATGACCTCTTGATAGCCATCCATAATCAGGACATAGACTGCCCAGACACTGCATGCATGTCATCCTAATACTGAAGATATCACAGGAACAGGAATATGGCAGAAGATGCTGTGGAAATGGGTGTGACTGGAGACGAACCACCTCTGATCAAGGTATGCAAAGAGTGTATGTAGCACTGGATCAGAGCAATCTGATGGTGCAGTCGGAGCACTCCAAGTTCAGAGTGCTCTAACACTGCCAAAACCCCACTGGGGTCCTGCTGGCAGAAAAGAGGAAGGAGCAGCAATCATTGCACTTTCTCATTTTTCCCCCTTTGAACTGTTTCCCTCCCATTGCAAGCAATGGAATGGAAATCATTTTGATCAGCTCCAGTGGTCTGGAATGTTTGGAGTGTAGTTTGGGGATTGTGAAGGTTTTGGGATCGGAAAGATCCAACCATGCCATGCCCTCATCTTCCCCCCCATTCCCCCTCTCCGATGTCAGAGCTCCAGTGTCAAATGTGTGAGGGGCGGATCTTTCTACAAGGGTAGGGAGGAGGATCCAATGCCCCCCTCCAAGGTCAGGTGTCTATGTCCAGCCTCAGAGGGGGGAATCCAGTCTTTTTTATGAACCCTGAGACACCATCCTAGGGACCACAGGACTGCACCTTCAGAGATGTCAATGCCATGTTTAAGATCCCGTTCATGCAACCCTGTTAAGTTGTGATGGAGTAAAACAGAGGAAATCACATTTCTTTTTCAGTACTGTCTGGCCATGAAGCTAGAGCATCCCTTTAAAGAGGGGGGAGAGTGTTCTCATTGGCTAGTTAAACGTAAAAGGGGGAGAAAATGTGAAGGAAATTATTTCCCTTCCTTTCACAGAAATCTTGGATACCTGCCTGTTCCTTGGCAGATCGTTCTCATGACTCCCACACACAGCACCACCAAAGGATACAAAGGGGTAGCATTGACTGAGTGCAGGGAGACCTGCCATGTCAGGAACGTTCCAGGGCTACTAACGCAACAGTGATCTCACCCAACCTGTAATTAATATGTAATCTGCAGTGCCTAATTAAGTAGTTCTCTTCCCCCCCCTCCAAACACACACACACTGCATTGATGAAATGGCAGCGGAAACTTGTATGCTCTATTTTGTTTGAGTTTAACAAAGGAACTGTTTCTACTAACTAACCAAAACAAAGGAAAAGTTCTCCCACCTTTGCTGGGCTGGTGTTCTGATTTTAAATTAGGAACTGCACTTTCTTAGGCAGGAAGCATTTGAAACAACCTGCTGCTAGCTCCTCTTGGTCTCTCCCCAACAAATTTGAGTGCAATCTTACTGGCTTCAGAAACGATTTTCAGCTCCATGCTGTAATGTCCAAAGAGGAATTCAAGAAGAAGCTTGTTAAGTCAGACTAAAGTTCCATCAACTCCAGCATCCAACTTCCCACTGTAGTCAACTGGATAGTTCTGAGAAGGCTGCAAGCAGGACTTGATTGACTTTCCCACTGACTGTTTTGGGCACAATCCTATGGATGGTCATAAGCCCCTGAAACTGGGCACTTACAAGCATCCTATGCAGGGCCAGAGGAGCTGCAGGGTCTTTGCCTCCCTGCCACCCTTCATTTACACTAGACAGGCTTATTTGCTTGTCTAGCAAAGTGTTTCAGAGGGGAGGGATAGAAGCTGTAGAGGCCCCAGGACAGCTTGTATCCTAGCCTCTCCAGTCTCCTCCCCTCTCCGCACACAGAAACGGCCCCTTCTCCCCTTCTCCAAGGTCACATTCCTAACCTCGGAGCTGGCATAATTCTTTCCATGCTAGTTGCAAGAGGGAGAGGGAGGGGTGGAGCTCGAATTCCCAGCACTACCTTCAACCTCAGAGCTGGAAATCCAAAATATCCTATGGCCCCTCAAATGCTATAGAAGCCATAGCTCCCTCAAATAATTAAGTAATTACTTACATTTATATCTCACCTTTCCTCCAAGGAACCCAAGGCAACATACATAGTCCTCCTCTTCTCCATTTTAGACTCACAACAACTCTGTGAGGTAGGTTAGGCCAAGAATCAGTGACTGGCCCAAAATCATCCAGTGAGCTTCATAGCTGAATTGGGACTAGAAGCTGCATCTCCAAGGTCCTAGCCTGAAACTCTAGCCACTACACCACCCTGGTTCTTACACTAACTGTTGCCTCCAATCAATTGATATTCAGTGGCATGTTGGTGCTGATTTTGGGGGTTCCATAGAGCCATCCTGTTTGATAGACCTATCCTCCATGAAATTTCTAACACTTCTTTCAGCCATTTTAGCTAGGGCCTCAACACATCCTATAGAAACAAATTCAATCAATTAAGTATGTGCTTTGTGAAAAGATATTTTCTGAATAATGAACAGGGCACATCAATGTGTGTAAGAGGCAAGGTTCCTGATTGTGCAGAGGCTTCTACATTGATGGGAGGAGGGGGAGGATCACAGAGAGCATTTGTTCAAGAGTAAAACCAGACAAATAATTATAAACAAATGTACAGAAGACCAAGAAATTCCTCATTTGAGAGAAGGCAGTTTTAAACAAATAGGTCCATAGGGCCCACTTGAGCACTTTTAATGATAGGGCATTACATGGGACTAAAGCCAAAAAGTCCATATCCCTCATGGCTGTTAGTCTGGTCACTCTCACAGGCAGGCATCAAGCATGGCTGCCTGCAGCCCATCTCAAAATGCCAGGAAGGTTGGTACGTGTGCCATGTGCTAACATTATCCAATGGTACATTTCCTTATCCCTATGAGAAGCAGCCAGTGATATGGAGTAGGGGCAGGGAAGTGCAAATGTGATATTTCATGTCCCTAAGGGTCCAGCCCTAGGCATATTTAGACAGAAAAACGTCCTACAATTCCCAGCATTCCCCAGCCAGCATGGGAATTGCATTCTAATGATATTAATTAGAATAACTGACAGAATCCCAGGAAAAAGCCATGTTGCATAAATCACTTCCTTTCTTTCCATATAAAATGGCAGAATTTATCCTAAAGAAAATACTCCTGGCACTTTTAATCATTGTTTTAGCACCAAATCCCATTTAAGCATTAAGGAGATTTTGAAACTTTGGTCCAGCACAGCCGATGAGCCTAAGTAACCAGGCAGCAAAAGGCTCAAGGCAGAATCCACAATGGATAAATGCTGCTTGATGAATTGGTGCATTCTTCCAAGGAAAATAGCCATTCCTATAGGGAAATAAGTGACCCATGAGACAAAGACGTCTGTGTAGTGGACAGGCTTGTAAAACTTACTGTGGGCTGATAATATTCGTTTTACGTATCTGTAAGATTGCTCTGAGTTGTTATTGTTGTTTTAAGGCATTGAACCAGTTGCCATCGAATTAGTTGCCATGGTTTTGAATATTTTTTGCCCAGCTAAACTACTGTCTAAGGAAATAAAATAGCTAGATTAGATTATCCTCTCTCCCAAAGAAAAGCAGCAGTGGTAAAAAAAAATAATTTAAAAAAAGCCTTTCATTTCCTAGGCCTGGCAGATTAAATTGAGGATAGGACTCATATTACTTTGGTGGTAATGTGCAGGAATTTCAGCAAGCAAAAGCTCTTCAAAATAGTTCTACACATAGCATTGGAAGACATTCCACTTGCCAAAATTCTCAGCATCGTGTATTGAATATGACAATCCTGGGTCTTTTACTAGAGATTTGGAATTTTTATGGTTGGGCATTCTTCATAAATCATGCTGTGCTTTCCCTTTCCCTTTGAAATGTAACTGACCACAGAACTAATGCCATAAGCTTTTACAGGTACCCTGACCAGTGTGGTTGCCTCCACCTCTGTGGTTACTCCCATGCAGGCCAGGGTTTGTGCAAGTCTTCTATTCACATGGTTCCTCAAAAACAGAGGTGAACAACTTGTGGCCCTTCAGATGTTTTGGCCCACAACTCCCATCAATCCTAGCCAGCATAGCCAATGGAAGTTGTAGTCTGAAACATCTAGAGGGAGTAGGCATGTCGGAGAAATCTGCAAGAACATGATACTGCTCTCTACAGGTGTAAGAGAGAGAACCAGGTTAAGCAAAAATTGTGCTATGATAAAAGGTTGAGGTCATTGCAGGCACTGAACCCAAGTGATAATGTTTGCATTTTTAATGGTTACTCCTGGGCTCAGGAAGCACATGTATTATGGGAAGTGGCACCAAGATCTTACGAAGTACAGACTCGAGATGGACATTCTTATCACCACAACAGGAGATATTTCAGGGGAACAGGATGGAATGCGGGATCAGGAAGAAGCTAAAAATGCACTGAATCAGTTCAGTGTTTCATAAGGCAGGATGGAAGAGCAAAAAGAATGTAATCCTACAAGTGTTGCAAAGGACGCTGAAGTGACTCCACGTAGATCAAAGAGAATACGCAGAGCACCAGAAAGACTCATTGAGCAATGTTGATATTTGTTATTGAAGTTAATAGCATATTTTATTTATTTTTATAAAAGAGGGAGATGTGGGAATAGTGCACTGCCTCTTTAAGCTTTGTTATGCATTTAGTAATGTTAACAAGGAACTGGTTTGGACTAGTTAGAATAGGCTGACCAGATAAAATCCAGGTCAGGGCTCGTGTAACTTTAACAGTTGTAGAGAAAAGGGAATTTCAGCCAGGGTAATTTGTTTGCAATTAGTTCCTGGTGAAATTCCCTCTTCATCACAACAGTTAAAGTTGCAAGCACTATACTAGAGTGACCATATACAAAAGAAGGCAGGGCCCCTGCAACTTTAACTGTTGTGAAGAAGAGGGGATTTCACCAGGAACTAATTGCATACAAATGACACTGGCTGAAATTCCCTTTTCTCTACAACTGTTAAAGTTACATGAGCCCTGACCTGGATTTTATCTGGTCACCCTAAGTTAGAACACAAGGCATGGCTAGCTCCAGAAAAGGGCAGAGCTCCATGCAGGACAGTTGCTGAATGCTTTGCTAATTGATCAATAAAGTTGTTTCTATAAAGTACCAGTAAGTCTTGCTTCTTCAAATAGAAAACAACATAGCCATAATGTTTAGCTCAAAATGCTTAACCATCATTGTTTTCGCATGTTGTCTGAATAGGGGCAATAGCTGTATAAAAGATCTGCTTCTGGAGGAGATGAAAACTTCTAGAACTGGTTTGTGGTTGTTGAGATAGATCCACACAGCTGCCTGGAATTTTGGGCTCCCCTTGGGGGACATGGCTAGGGGGACTGTCAAAATATGTGCACCTCCATGTGTCTGGTTTGACCATCGGAGTAACTGTAAGCAGATGAGGAATGTAAGTGATTTGCTCTTGCATGTCAGAATTCTAGAGAGAGCAACAGTAGTTGCCATTCAAATGAATGTGCCTGTTGCCAGCTGCAAAGCAAAAGGTGTCTCTGAGCTGAAGATCTTGGGTGCCATCCCTCTCTAAATCCTCCTCCACATCTTCAGCTATTTCCCGATTATGTCAGACTACTTAGTCAAGCTGAGAATCGTCTAATTTGGAGTACACAATTTGTTCCTAATGTGCATTTTAACAGCCAGATTTTGTTTTCAGGTGTGTAATTAATTTCTTAACATGATTACTCTCCTAGGAAACTGTGAACAAACAACTTCTGCATTTCAAGCTTGGGGGGAAATACTATTGATGCAGGCAAAATTGAGGCAGTAAATGAATCTTCAAAGCCCTTGGGGGGGAAAGAGGACAATCAAATGTTGGATTATACTGAGTTTCGACGCTCCACCAAGGAATTACTCAAGTGCCATGTACTGAGTCTCAAAAGGATAAGCAAAACATAATCTACAGTTTGATAAAATGAAATAAATGGCTGCATTGCAGAGAAGGTGGCCAGTAGCAAAAGAGGACAGGACTCCTGCCCCTTTAATAGTTGTGTGTAGAAGAGGAAATGGCAGCAGGTACACCATGTCCTTAACATACCTGTGGATGCCACCCATGGTCTTGTCTATGCTCCCTGCCTCTCAGGATTTTTAAAATATTGTTTTTTATCCTTGAAGGCAGACTTGGAAAATAAAAATGGTGGGTGGATGGAGTCCAGCACTTCATTTTGGAACATGCCCAACTGCCCAGAAAAAAAGAGACAACATTAGGTTGAACGGTGATGGGAAGCATCCTGGAAGGTTGTGGGGGGAGCAGGGGAGGGGGGCTATAGGAGATGGCAGGGAGTAGGATGACCATATGGAAAGGAGGACAGGGCTCCTGTATCTTTAACAGTTGTATAGAAAAGGGGATTTCTGCAGGTATCATTTTATGCATGCAGCACCTGGTGAAATTCCCTCTTCATCACAACAGTTAAAGCTGCAGGAGCCCTGCCCTCTTTTGTATCTGGTACAAGTGACACCTGCTGAAATTATATTTTCTATTCAATTGACAAAGATCCAGGAGCCCTGTCCTCCTTTTCATATGTTCACCCTAACAGGGAGTGAAGGGATGTTTTGCCTGTGCTATGTGTGTGTGCATTTTGCCTGTTTGTTTGGTTGGTTGGTTGGTTGGTTTTGTTGTGTGTGTGCTTGTGTGTGTGTGTTAGCTGGTTGGTTGGTTTGCTTGCTTTGATGTGTGTTTTGCCTGTTTTTGTGCATGTGTGTTACTGTTTCTCTTAGCATCTCAGGTTTGCCTTCTGTGAAATGAGCATGTTGTGCTTTGTTTGGGCACATATGTGGTTTGGCCTTTGGGGCACAGACTCCACCTTTGCCTTGTATCCCATTTCTTGGCCATGTTACTTGTCTCTCAGCCTTATCAGTTTGCCTTTTGTGAAATGGGTGCTGGTGCAGAAAACTGGGGGTTTAGAAGAGTGGTTTGGTACTTAGATTTCAGGGCATGTTACTTTTCTCTAACCTTCACCAGCTTGCCTTTAGGAAATGGGTATATTAGGACTGGCCGCACACACCATAGCAGCCATTGTATGAAAGGGCAAGCCTCCCCCCCCCCCATATCAAATAGGGTGGCCACTTAGAAATCACGAAAAAAGAGGGAATACATCACTTAAAAGAGAGGACAGTGATGTGCATAATATCTGCAGATGCTAATTTATATGTATAGATGCCAATTTAGAAATAATTATTATTTAAATCGAAATACAGTACATCTCACCCACTGGAGGTTGGTGGCTCTGATTTTGGTGGGTCTATGAATCCATTCTGTGTTCAGCCAGAACCAGCCAGAACTTTGAAGGATCTATCCAAGAACTTTGAAGGAACCCAATCCCCAAAATAGGTTCCACACCTTGACTGAAACCCACAGCAGACTCACAGCCCCACTGACATCGGAGCCACCAGCCTCCACCCATAGTGCAGACAACTGTGATCAGATGACCTGTGTGCCTACCTTCAGCCTGCTGTCCAGGTGTTCACTGTTGATGGGCAACAGTTCTTGTGGTTCAGGATCTTCATACTGGAACTGGACAGGACAGTCCTTCAAACAGAAGACTGCCCTCTGTAAGCAAGGATGTCTGCACCCAAAGCACTCTCTCAAAATTCCACTTGTGCCTGCTAGCCCAAAAAGGTTGGGCATCCCTGAATTAAATCATGACTAACTTATCTAGTAGATTGCAGTGGAACCCGCAATCAATGCAGTCCATTTATACCCAATTTGTATAAATGGTTATAACAATACAGTAGTGAATTATGAAATATCACACTATGTGCATCTGAAAGAATTACATGGTACAAGATATCCAACTTGCAGAGGCCAGTTTAAATCTGCTTTGGCAACTAACAACTCACCTGCCTCCAGTGTAGAATCCACTAATTATTTGGAAGGGAGCCAGCACTGTGTACTGAAAGGAGACTGAGGTCCAAACTAAGCCTGAAGTTAAATGCTAACTGTGTCCTTTTAAAAATGCAAGTTTCATCCATGGGAATGGTGGAAAAGTAATGAGGTAATAATTAATGGCCCCAGTTTTGACAGTGGGCATGTCCAGGGGGTGATATCATGGTTGAGTGGTGTAGCACTTTTCAGGGGGGTTCAAGAAGCATTCATGAAAAAGCCAGATCATTTCCCCCTCTGTCCACCAGGATATCTCCATGAACCATGCTGGAAGCCAGTCATACAGACCATACAACCCTTACTGGTTCCACTCCATTCCCTATCAGTTGTGTGAGCCAATGAGAGTTTTGTGTGGGGTGTAGCATTCTGCATCTACACTACAAGAAATAAAAGTGCTAACACAATTCCCCTGACCAGATTTGTCCTGAATTATGTTTAGTTACTAAGAAACAGCAGTCATACATCACTGAAGCCACGTTGAAACAAATTATTCCGCCGCTAGCATAACTGGTATGTTGTTTACCAAATGAGTCCACAATGCACAATTGTGATCTACCTGCCCAAGATGGTAACATGCTAACTATAATCCGTAGCAGTTTGGATTCAGGGTCTACAAGGGATTTAAAGGGATCAGTTCCCAAGTGAATTTGACACCCCAAACAAGCCCCACAGCATGTGGTCAACTCCAGCCCACCTGCCCATGGCATTTATTCAGCAACTTATAGCATCGTTTACTTTCAAGAAAAGGAAACTACAAGGCGCCTGCAAGCAGCATCAGTTGCCCTAGAAGGACCACATCACATTCTTTGTCTGAACCGAATGAAATGTTAAATATGCATTACGTGAACCCTGCTTTGGATGCCTTTGCCAAAAAGATAGCTCAGTCAGTCGTTTTACAACTAAATAAATATGGATGTAAATAAAGCCTGCCAGGATGAAAGCAAGATGCAGTAATGTTATTCGGCGTACTTGAAACAGTGCAGCCGTATACCGTATTTCTTCGATTCTAAGACACACTTTTCCCCCCCATATAAATGTCTCTAAAAACGGGGTGCATCTTAGAATTGATGGAATCTTAGGATCACAGTTTTCAAATTTTAGATATATTTTAGTGTTTTATTTTATTTCATTTTTCATAGAATCAAAGCTTTTTTTCTGTTGGTGATATTGCAATTAAGGTCCGTCTTACAATCGATGGGGTCTTAGAATCGAAGAAATACAGTATATGGTCTCTCAGTTTTACACACATCACGAAGAATGACAGCCTCCTAAAATCTTGGACATATCCTAGATCATGAACCAGCCACATAAATGAATGGGTCCCAATCTAGCCAAATTTAGCTGTGACTAAGTCTGCAATTCTAAACACAGTTACTAGGAAGTAAGTCATTGAACATAATGGGACTAATTTCCAACAAGTAAACATAGGTTAGCACTCCACGTCTCACTGAAAATGATAGAACATGTTAGTCACAACTAACTTAAATCCCATTCCTTTCAATTGGATGTAGTTACAACTATAACTGGATTGGGGCCATTAACTATTATTAACCAGTAAGGCTGTATCTTTCTCCAATTTTAACTCAAAATCATGATCAGCATTATTATTATGATGATTTATTCTTTCCCAGCAGCTCTGCTGCTCACAGGTTGAGTTTCTAAATGGGGAGGCGCCAAGCCAAAGCACGAATCTCACACAGTTTCCTGTTATTTGACCTTAGACACTGACCTTTTCACAACCACTTAAAGAAAATGAGTGCAAATTTTAAGCCATTCAGTAATCTTTTCCATTATCTGAAAGGTCGTGTATGCTGCTTCTACCCATTTCTTGTTCCTTTTATTATTGTATCTGTTGACTTTGAGTACTTCCAGACAATAGAAAGAAAAAGTCAAATTTCTCCCTAATACTATACCAGTGCTAATAGCACATTCTCTAGCCCCTATGCAACAGCCACATTTCAAAGTGCTCCACACATGTTTCATATCCAATTCTACAACCTATGCTCTATTTTCTTCTCTTGCTACTTACTTAGAGCGCCATCAGATGAGCATTTTATTTCACGCTTGTTACTAGGCGCTCACAGATTTTTACAGGTCCCTCTCGCAACGACATCTGCCTCCCACCCCTTCTAGCCTTCTTTGCGCTACAAAAAAAACAACCAGTAAGTCCAAATTATTTTTAAAGATGGACGATGCCGCTATTTCCTGCTGTGCACAGGAGAAGGAGTGGGATCAAAACAGCCCACTGAATGGGCCATGTGCATGTTGTTGACTTCCTCTTTCAAAAGAGGAAGTAATGAGGGACAAATGCATGAGTGGAGAAGCAACGGTAAGTAAATGTGATTTTCCCTTATGTGATGACCTGCTTACTGTCCAGCTGATCCATCAGTGAGGGCTATAAGAACAAAATGTTTTCAAAAGTTAAAATCCTGCTGATCAGCTGTTTGGGAAGAGAAGAAGAGGAGGGGATTCGGTCTCTCCCATTCCCTATCAAATAGCAGGACTTGAACCTTTTCAGGATGTAAGCCTGTGCATGTTTAGACAGAAGAACAACTCCCAGCATTTCCCAGCCAGCCTTGCATGGTTCCTATCCTGGCAGACTGCAGCCATTTTAGATCCCCAAAAAATGTATTGCCCAATGTTGACATCAAACAAAGCATTTGGAGACTCTAAGGTGGCCAATGTTTGATGAGGATGAGAGCCAAGTAGCTCCCATATAAAAGCATTGCATGCTTGAGTAGGGTGACCAGATGCAAAAGATTGCAGAGCTCCTGCAGCTTTAACTGTTGTGATGAAGGGGGAATTTCACCAGGTGCTGCATGCATACAAATGACACCTGCTGAAATCCCCGTTTCTATACATCTGTTAAAGATACAAGTGCCCTGTCCTCCTTTTCATATGGTCTCCCTTGGGCGACTACATCCTGGAGGAAGAAAATGAAGAAAACTAGAACAATGCGAGGGAGAATAATGGTGGGAAACTGGAGTCTTCCGGGTGAGAAGAGGAAAAAAGGAAAGCAGAGTGACCTGAGGGGAAGTGGGAAAGATACTGACTGATGGAGAGAGAAAGCACACACACACATGGACACACTCACAAACATGAGAGAGAGAGAGAGAGAGAGAGAGAGAGAGAGAGAGAGAGAGAGCACTCACAGAGGCACTCTCTTTACTTTTCCATTGGGTCTGTGCAAAACTTGGATCCAGTAAAATGGGTCCTCTTGAATTTGCAAGATTTTTCATGGAATTCCCCACCATCACCACCACCAAAATCAGCATCAAATTAAATGTATCTTGGTGTCCACAGACTGCACGCTAAAAATCACAGATGTGGTGCTTGCCATTGTAGCCATGGCACAAAACATGGATTGGAGTTATGGATCCTTATTAATCTTTGAGATTTTCTTTACATGGAACCCTCGAAAGAACAATCAAATGGTAGGTCACCTCTGTGACATAAGCTTTCACTGGCTGAATTCGGACAACATGATAGTCAATGGTGGGGTAATAATCAACTTTACAGTTGTTCATCTAGGGGGTACTCCCCACACAACATGCTAATAAATAATCAACTGTGGTGTGGATTAGGATCAACGCTGAGTTGACTGTGGCAGCATTCGGACGACACAATAGTCAATACAACTGACGATTGTTCCCCCCCCCCCCAGTTCCTTATTGTGTCGTCCAAATTCAGCCACTGTCTCTTGTTTTATTTAGTTTTATTTTGTGTATCAAAAAATAAGGTCCAGATGTGACTGTATCAAAAGATAGAAGGCACAACTGAGAGAGTGTTTCCAACGTAAAATCTTTAAAGATAAAATGCAATTGTGGGCAAAACTAAATAAAACTAAATAAAACAAGAGACAATGAAAGCTTATGTGGTATGACAGAATGCCTTGCACAGAAATGGTATTGTCATGAGGCAGGATTTAAATGTTTTGTATAAAATAGTTACAAATGTTATTTTTATTCAATATAGCTCCTGAAGAAGGATTGATTGGCAATCCGAAACATTGGGCTAATCGAAGAATTGGAAAAGAGTTTTTATAACGGATTAAAGAACCTTTTACAATTTGCACCAGAGCAAGTCTCCTTCAGTTTTTCATGCCCCCCCCAGCAGCCATTTTGTGGTGGCACTCACAGTATTTCCTCTAAATGCCAAATGTATCCACAGGCGCAAATAGTTGGAGGATCCCTGATTTGGATTCTCAGGAATAAATAAGTTAATAAATGGTGTCAACAATGGAGAACAAAGAACAAATTGCTGCATGGTTTTACCATGGTTCTGCTTTTATATCGTATTTCTATATGGTGTTCTGGCACTGTTTTATACTTAGAATCATGTTGATGGTTTTAACTTTTGTGTACTGCCCAGAGAGCTTTGGCTATTGGGCAATATATAAATGTAATAAATAAATAAATAAATAAATAGTGTGGATGCACCCAGTGTTGATTATGCTTGTGCTGTGTTCCAGGGGTTAGTCTCCCTATCTTTGGGGGACAAGGCTGTGGATGTAGAGGAGGCATCCATGTGGAAAAGGGAATTGCTCTCAGTTGTCCTCACAGCTCCAGACGCTCCAGTGCAAGAAGAGCCCCTCCAAGGAGGTCAGATGGCTAATCTCTCACTCTAGCCAAGAAGTCTCATTGGAATCATGGCCTCCCTCCATGCCACTGAAGTCAATGGCTATTGAAGCAGGCCAGGCTAGCCCTCCCTTGTAATGGAAGAGGCTTCTCTCACTGGAAGTGAAGATAGCCACCCAGACTGAGGTTGCAGCTCTACTTAAGGCTCATTCTGGGGCTGTCTGTTGCTGTCGCAACTTTTGAGCCTTGCCCCTATGAGTCCTCAGCTTGAGCTGGACCTTGTGCCTTACTTTGCTTTTATGAAACTCCTGCCTTGCTTTGCTTTGCTTTACCTAGACTTTGCCATGATTTGTGAGGCTTGATTCTGCTTTGCTGGAACTTGAACTCTTGCTGTGAACCCCTATGGCTTGGGGGACAGAACAGCTTTATACTCTAGTCCAACTTGTTAATGATCAGGTTCTCTGAGCAGTGCACATTATATCTGGAACATTGTGTCCTATTCTATTACTCTATGGTGATGTGTGTTAAGGAAATGAGTGAGCCAGCCAAATTTCATAGACAGGGCGAAATGTTGTGGACAAGTTCAAATAGACATTTTGAAGAGTTCTATATATCAAGAAAATAGTGGGCAATTGTCACTACTCAGCAGTGCTAATAAATGTGTTCTGACTGAGCAGGAAAACCTGCCAAATAAAACACAGTGAGATCTGGCACTGATTCTGATTAGGTTCCACTTCCTTACTTTTGAATCCAGCCTCATAAATCCACCACTGGGAAACCAAAATATTAATAAAGTTTATTTAAACATATATTAAAGGGAGACTTTCCTTACTCCAAATGGTCTTTACAGGGCTGATATGAACCTGTATGGCTGGCATGGGGGTCATGTGGCCCTCCAGATGTTGTTGGACTGCATCTCCCATCAGCCTTGGCAAACATAACCAATCATGAGGGATGATCATTCTCCAGGAGCCCTGGCAAAGGAAGTGAGGTGGGTGGCTAACAGGAAGAGGGCCTTGTCTGCTGTGGCACCTTGGTTGTGGAATGAGCTTCCCAGGGAAGTTTACCTAGTGCCTACGTTGTGCTCTTTCTGGCGACAAGTGAAGACCTATTTTATTTTATTTTAGCTCTGTTGTTTTACATCTGTTGTATTTTAAATCGCTGCATTGCTGCTAGGTTTTATTTGGTTTGCACTTTTATATTGTAGTTTTAAGCTTTTACATTTCATATTGTATTTTATTATGCATTTTGTGGTTTTAATTGTTGTGAACCACTGGGAGTCACAAGATCTGGGCTATTGTCCCCACTCGGCCATGGAAACCCACTGGGTGACTTTGGCTAGTCACAGACTCTCAGCCCAACCTACCTCACAGGGTTGTTGTTGTGAGGATAAAATGGAGAGGGGGAGGCTTATATATGCCGCCCTGGGTTCCTTGGAGGAAAAAAGGTGGGATATAAATGGTGTGTGTGTGTGTGTGTGTTGCAAATAAACACATTAAGAGGCTATTTGTTTCCACTCCAGGACTGGGGTAACATCTTGCCTCTCTCTCCCTTTTTGCATCTGCAATGAGCAGTGGATAGTACTAGAAGCAGCCAGCTTTCCATGGTGCTGCACAGGCCAATATGACAGTAAGATGTTAAGTAGCCTGCGTCTCTTGTTTCATCCCATTATAGTATTTGCAAAACCATACTGATTGCAAGGGATTATCTTGGCTTCATCAGGGCTTTACAAGATTCCTCTACAGCCAGCCTATGTGCTTCTCCATGCCCTCTCCAGCTGTCCTAGGAAGACGGCTGTGCTTGGGAAGCTAATGATCCACTTACTACAGTTTCCAGTCCTAGTCTACGTGTCATAATCACACTCTTTTAAAATGCCATGTGCGTGTGCATTAATGTCACGTCAAAGACTATTTGTCCATTTGAAAGGTCTCCTCGCCTGGCTTTTCATATAGCATATACTTTGAAGTTTCCTCATTGGGCATTTCTTTAGCAAACTGCTTTAGCAGTCTTCCCCACAGCCATGCTGCCTGGGGATGATGGTAATTATAGTCCAACATATCTGGAGGGCACCATGGTTTTTTGCAAGGATTTTTCCAGGTGTGGGAAGCAAAGCTACACAGAGGTTTGTGATTGTAATTTGTATGTTTAGCATGTGTTTGCTACAACATATCTGCACATTTTCCTTGTGTGTCTTCACATGCTTTGTTTCATAGAGGTATATTCCATGACTTTTAGAAGTCTACACAGCATGGCAGAAAGTCCTTGGAATTTTACAGCCACTAACACAAAATACTATTCTAGTTGAGCTTCACACAAGAGGCCTCATGAACTAAACTTTATTTAGAGGGATATTTTAAAAAACTATGTACAATAAGGAAAAAATCAATGCACAAATGCAGAACAGCAGTTTTAAGAATGTGGCATTGGATGTTTTACGGCATCACTGTCCTTATCATAGAATCATAGAGTAGAACAGGACCACAGAGATCATCTAGTCTGCATGATGCTGATACATTGCTTTTTTTTCCTGCACATTTTGTGTGTGGTTGCACATTTTGAATATGTTAAAAAAAATTGCTATGCTGATCCATGAGAAAAACAAAACACAAAATCCATCTTTATTAGGACCTACCAAACTTCCACAACATTGTGCAGGCTTTCAAGTTCTCCAGAACTCTTCATCATGCAAAAGGAAGAGAAAATGGTGGGAGGGGGACCAAGTCTCACCATTTGACCAGGAGGTCTGCAGTTCAGATAGACCTGGGAGATTTTCAGTCTGAATGCATTAGTCAGTGGTGGAGATGAAACCAGAAGATTTTCTACCACCTGAAGACAGGATTTGCAATGGGGGTTCCCTTCCCTTCCAAGACTACATGGCAGGGGTGGGGGATACAGCAGGGGGCTGGGGGATCCAGCAGAGGCAGCGGAGGGTTAGGGAGAGCTTACACCAGCCTTGCTGGGCTACTTTGCAGGGCTGGTGTAAGCCACACTCTCTCTGCCACAGCTCTAACTCCAGTAATGTAGATATAAAAATGAACTTTATCTGCTTTCGTTGTAAGAGAAATTCTTGGGGCGAAATATTGATAAGACTTGAGTTAGAAATATCGTGGACCTACCTTTTCTTTTGGGTAGACCCACTACTGTCCAATCTGAGCTAAACTAAAATCCTGATTTTTCTGAATTAATTTTTGGAGGCAGCAATCACTTCCCAAAAAAGCTTTACAAGGAACCAGGAAGTTATTTCCCCAAACAGTGGGTATGTCAGGTGACTATGACTTCAGTCATCAGCTAAAAACCCTGAAAAGCTGGAACAGACTATTTTTGTTAATAAAAGGAATGGGCAGAATAGTGTATATTTTACCTCATACCTCAAGTTCTATAAGGGCTAGAGACTTGCTTTTTCTTTTTAATAAACGTTGGGAATCTGGAAATTATGCTTCATCCAGGAGGGTGTAATTGCCCCTCCCTTGCCCTTTCCTGCAGATAACCATGGAGAGCACCCACTTGGGGAAGGCTGCTTGCAAATAAATACCTGTTTAGGAAGCAATCTTGTCTGGATCTAGAAACAAAACGTGGTAGCAAGTTGAATTTTTATTTTTATTTTCTTTCTTTTGTCTTCAATGTGTCTTGTTGTTAAGACGCATTTCTTTACTCACAATGTCTTTGGCAGAAATGTTTAGGATCCAAGACTCTAATACATAATCAATGTGTCTTTTAATACCTGTTTTGTTAGAGTAAAGAGAACAAACTCTATTTGACAATCACTGATTAGCTTTTTCTGCAACCACCTTAGCCTCCTAGAAGCTCCTCGCCCACCTCTGCAATCACAATAACATTCCCTTTCCTATTCTTAAGCCCTTTTCCCACCATCCTCTTCTTTTCATGTTTGCCTTCTTTCCTCAACTCCCTCTTTCCCTGTCCTTCTTTTTCTCAGTACTCCTGGGAGTTCCCTCCCACTTAGCTTTCCAGTCCTAAGCCTCCCCCCACTTGCTCACTCCTCCTCCAGCCAAACTATTCATTGCCTGCACAAAAAGAGATCTAAATTGCAAACGTTATATCATTCATTTCCATTGGCAGTTAAAATTACTGTGAACATTCCATGACATCACAGAAATTCAGCCAGTTCCTGTCAGGAAATTGATCACCATCTCCACCACTAGTCCAGAAAAATCTTGCAGAGTGCCTGTTTTCATACTCTTAAATTAAGTCCTTTTCATACACTTAAATTAATGGACAAGGCTTTTTAAATCAGCTTTATACTCTTGTCCCTCATGCTATTCAGAATCTACATGAAACTGCTAAGTGAGATCACCTGGAGATTTAGAGTGCAGTGCTATCTGTATGCTGATGACACACAGCTCTCTCTTTTTCAACAGATGCAGGTGATGCAATGGAAAAACTCATCAATGCCTGTCTGTGGTAATGGACTGGATGAGGGCCAACAAACTGAAGCTCAATCCAGATAAGATGGATATACCTTTGATGGACCAGGGTAGAGGTATTCTACCTGTTCTGGAAAGGGTTTCACTCCCCCTAAAGGATCAAGTTCATAGTTTATATGTAGTTTTGTACCTGTGGCATGAAGCACCTTTTACCAACTTAGGCTGGAACACCAACTATATCCAGGATGGTGGTAGCCTGGCCTCAATGATCCATGCCCTGGTAAACTCCTGTTTAGAATACTGCAATGCATTGTATATGGAGCTGCCTTTGAAGATATTCCAGAAACTTTAGATAGTACAAAATACAGCAGCAAGAGTAATGACTGGAATTGGCCATAAAATCATATTATCATACTATCAGTTTAGGGCCACAGTATTTGAAGGATCACCTCTTCCCAAAACATCCTACCCACACTCTGGGAATATCATCAAAGGCCCTGGTCTGAGAGCCTCACCCATTATTGAGATTTGGTGGTTGGCTACTTGTGAGTGGAATTGTGGAACGCCCACCCCAGAGAGGTCACCCTGGTGCCTACTTCATTGATTTTTTTGATACCAGGCAAATACCGTCTTATTTTCTCAGAGCTTTTAATTTGCTATATGCTTAAATGCCCTGTATCTTTGAGATGTATTTTAGAACAGTTTTTGACCCTATTCAGATGACATGCTAAGCCACAGTGGTGAAGCATTTTGAGCTAAACATTATGGTTCATGTGGAATGAATCATGACAGCATGTCATGTGAACCATTCCTAACCATGGTGGCTACATAACCACGATTTAAACACACTCACTAACCATTTGCTACAAAGGGTTTAGCGGCCTAACCTAGGCTGACCATATGAAAAGGAGGACAGGGCTCCTGTAACTTTAACAGTTGTAGAGAAAGGGGAATTTCAGCCGGTGTCATTTGTATGCAATTCGTACCTGGTGAAATTCCCTCTTCATTACAACAGTTAAAGCTGCAGGGGCCCTGCCCTCTTTTGTATATGGTCACTCTAGTATAGTGCCTGCAACTTTAATTGTTGTGATGAAGAGAGGATTTCAACAGGTACGAATTGCATACAAATGACGCTGGCTGAACTTCCCTTTTCTCTGCAACTGTTAAAGTTACATGAGCCCTGTTCTCCTTTTCATATGGTCAGCCTACCTAACCTAACCATGGCTTACCATGTTGTCTAAACAAGCCCATTATCTCTCTATGTATTGTTTGATCTTTCTTAGTATTTGTTGTTTAGCCTTCACTATTTTAAATTGCATTTGTGACTGCTCTTGGTTTTTTATTGTATTTAGCTGGATTTTATGGTGTTTCATTTTGTATTTTGTATTTATGTACATTATCCTGAGGGTTGATGTACCTGAAAAAAGGTGGGTCACTAATGGGCAATTCATAAGTTGAATGAGTAAATGAATGAGTGGATTTAATATAACACAATAATGCTAAAGCTGGTTGCATAATGTGCTGCATCAACACATGCTGAACTTCAGTTTCATTGTGTTTCATGTTACGTATTAAGAACAAATGTCCAGTTATGCACTGTGGAACATATTACTAAGCTATGTTACCAAGCTGCATTATTTAGAAGTTTTGATATGCTTGCTTTACAGTTATCAAAACCATTTCTGGTTTAATTAATTGTAATTCTGTGAAGATAAGGGACAAGATAGGTCTATGGGCCAAGCACCCATTATTAACTGTGATCATTTTTTACACCTGATTTTTTTAAAAAAAAAATCACCATGAAGAAACATGAAGATGAAACCTTCATCCTTTTCAATGCTTTACATCTTCTAGTGACTAGAATTGGACAGCAGTGCAATGTACTATGGAGGTCTCTCCAGCTCTAATGTCATATAAGAGTAATAGTGCCCCATCTGCTCTGTTTCCAGTGGAGCTGCAAAGAAAAATTGGACGTTTGGATAGTGTTTAGAAAACCAATAGACTGAAAGGTCACTATGATCACCTAGTATGCACCCAACAGACTAGAGAGGTTTGCTTTTATGAAGTATCAGTTGGATTGTTCTCTGAGGCTAAGCATCTATCTACTTATCTATCTAAAATTATTTCTAGGCCTTTAAGAATGGATCCCTCTCAAGGCAGGATAAAAGCTAAAAACCACACAAAGTGGATACAATTTTTTAAAAATCATAAAAAATACATTTCAATAAAATCCATGCCGAGCTCAGCAGGGCATAAGAAGTGGTGGCTTTTCCATCACCAAGTCTTCTTCCCCAACTCCCTGTAGGATTGCTTGCCAATTACTAACCTGGCCATCTAGCTAGGTCATTTTAGACCCTGGACATAATGGTCTTATGGGGCGCAGGGGGGTTACATGACCAGAAGTGAGTTCCACTAACTTGTCCTCATCCAGAAACAAGTGTTGCAGCTTGTTTCTGGAGTTGCTGTAAGAAACGCCAACTCCTTGTTGCGTGAGCAGGGACATCAGAATGAGCAGGAGTGCATGGATACTGCCCGCTATTTCCAAATATCCATCCAGGCATATAATATGCCAGTGTTATGCTCATCTCTATTTTCTTTTTTCCCTCCTTGTTTGGGTGATGTGTAAGAGTAGAGTGACCACATGAAAAGGAGGACAGGGCTCCTGTATCTTTAACAGTTGTATTGAAAAGGGAATTGCAACAGGTATAATTTGTATGCATGCAGGCACCTGGTGAAATTCTGTCTTCATCACAACAGTTAAAACTGCAGGGCCTAAACTAGAGTGACCAGATACAAAAGAAGGCAGGGCTGCTGCAGCTTTAGATATTGCGATGAAGAGGGAATTTCACCAGGTGCTGCATGCATACAAATGACACCTGCTGAAATTCCCTTTCCTAAAAAACTGTTAAAGTTACAGGAGCCCTGTCCTCCTTTTTATATGGTCAGCCTATGTAAGAGGCCACCCTAGTGTGGACTCTCCTTGTGCAATTACTGTTATGTGCAGTATGGAAAGCTTGACTGGTCGTAGCCTCTCTCCAAAAACAATTCCCATCCTGCTAACACCAACCCATGGTTTCTAACATTTAGAGCTCTCTAAAAAATGGTGTGGCTTGTCGTTGAAGTGTATGCCTTGCCCAGCTTAGCAGGTGCCCCACACATGCTCTGAATGCCTAGGTTTCTTATTTAAAGGCCTTCCCATAAGATGAATAAATAACAACACTGAGGAAGCAAAAGGCAATCAGGCAGCCTTAATCACCCCAATGAGACTCTGAAAACTGCAAGCAGCTTAGAAAGAAACAGTGACTGGAGAAAATCCATTGGTGCTTTATCTTTTACAGCATGTGTAAAAAGGATGCGAGCAGGTCTGATAAGAACTGTGAATTCTTTTAAACAGCAAAAGCTATATCAATAACGCTGAACCTGCTTCGAGGGGAACTGGGGAGGGGGGAGCAGACAGACAGACATGGTGATTTTCTTTTAGTGCTGGAACAGGTGGCAGGGGGACTCTGGTTTATCATCAGACTTTGACTTAGCAATAAGCAGTTACTGTTTTTTCAGAAGTATCTTCATCCCCCTGGGCAGCATAAGAATGATAACACCAAAGACAGAATTATTTAATACTACAAGAGCCATGTGCCAGTAACGGTTTAAATCTGGTTTGTCTCTTATTGCCATATTCATCTTAGGGGAAGGGATCCCCAATACAAGTTCATAGGGAAAGGTTGAGGATGTTCCCAAGTGGCTAAATCAATCTGTTGGGAATTACCATTTTTATGAAGACATACCCATGTCTCTGCCTGCTAGGGATTTGATTAGCTCCCAGAATGTGATTAGGTTAGGAAGCTGGTGGTGGTGTTGACTCCTGAGTAAACATATGCCTTGGCCTATTTATCTCTCTTTCCAGCTCTCTTGGCTCTGCTCTCACTCCTTCCTCCATGCCTCAGGGCTGGACTGGAGGAAGCCTGTACATGCTAGCAATCTGAAGGTGGTGGTGTTTTGTCTGCATCAGCACATGCGTAACATCAAAAATGATGCCCAGGGAAATCCTGGCAGCTGAAAGAGATAGCAAAAATACTATAGCTGTGTGTGATGAAACATGTGTATATCTTGTCATATATGATGAGCATAGATGCCTATTTTGTGCATACATGATGGGAAAGCATGGATGGAAAGTAGAGGGGCCAGATGACCTCTTTTACATTGGACAGTCCTGTATTTGAAAGGCTGTCAGAGTTCTGTCTCCTCTTTGAAGGTGTCTTCTGTTTGTAGCGCTGTCCTGTCCCAGTCCAATTTTAAAGATAAAGAACCATAAAAACTGTTGCTCATCAACACATGGGGCACCATCACACCAGCATTTTATCGCACTCTTGTCGTAACTGGTTTGTGATGTCGTGCATGTCCTGCATGATGTCGTGCATGTCCTGCAGGCACCCACCTCTTCCCCTCTATTTTCCATGTTTTCCTAGAGCAGGGAAAGTCCAGTTTTTTTCCTCCATGCAGGATTAAAGCACCCTTCTGCCCCATGTATTGTCCTTTGTTGGAGGCGTGCTATGTCCTTTGTTGGAGGCACGTGCTTTGAAGGGAGGTCTTGCTGACGAAAGAGGAGGGCAGGGCAGTTCTCCTCCTCCAGCATGCCATGTCGAATGAACGGGCTTTTGCTGACTCAATTGAATGGACTTTTGCTGCTCCAACTCCACTCTCATTGCCCGCAGAAACTGCACCCAGCTGATGAAATGTTCAATCGGTAAAGCGCTAGAAAACAAAACCAGAGTGAGGGGAAGAAGGCAACCACATCCATCACAATGTCCATCAATGACAAGAACCAATGAACTGGAGGGTAGGGGAGAAGTGGCGGGGTAGGGTGGGGCAGGGTGGAGTCGAGTGGGAGAGCAAACAAGCAAAAGGAGATTTCACCGGTGCATTGGCAATACCACAAACACACATGAAAGGGACTATTAGCTTGACGTGCTAATGAAACAGAGGTGAAAAGCGTGGAGGCAAACCAAGGGAAAAAGTAGGTGCGATGGAGCCCATAGCACATGGACAGCAAAATGAACAGGCAGACACACAGGTCACCTAGTCACAGCTCTCCACAGTATGGTAAGATGCACTCTAATTATTATTATCAAATCATCATATTAAATTATTACATTTCCAAATTTGCATCTATACTTATAAATTAGCATATGGAGATTATATGCAATTGCAAATGCATGTCCTCTTTTGTCCTCTTTTTGAGTTAGGCATTTCCTCCTTTTTGGCGATTCATAAGTGTCTACCCGAATGGAAAGGCAGATCCATATGCCAGTCTGAAACCTTGGTTTATGGTGTTTTCCCCATGGGTTTGCACTGGGGGAAAGAAAGCTTTCCCCCAGTGCAAGTCTATGGGGAAAAACACTGGGTCGGCACTCCCTCCCTCCCCCCACTCGCACTCCTTACCGCTTACCCGCCACCGCCGCCTCTCCGAAGTACTGCTAAACAGGCTTTGCAGCCTGTTCGTCAGTACAGAGCCACACCAAGTGATGTCATCATCACTCGGCGCCTTTCTGTACTGACGAACAGGCCACAAAGCCTGTTTAGCAGTACTATGGACCATAGGCAGCGGCAGCAGGGAAGGCCGCACGTAAGGCGCGTGAGTGGGGGAGGGGAGGGAGGGGTCCCCAGGGGTCCCCCCTTACCTGCGGCGTTCCCCGCTGCCGTCTGCTGCCCTCCACTGCTTCCAGACTACTGAGAACTAGGCTTTGCGGCCTAGTTCTCAGTAGAGCGACGACGCTCCGGGTGACGTCAACATCTGGCACTTCGTCGCTCCACTGAGAACTAGGCCGCAAAACCTAGTTCTCAGTAGTCCAGAAGCAGCGGAGGGCAGCAGACAGCAGCGGGAAAGGCCGCAGGTAAGGAGCGTGAGTTTGGGGGAGGGAGGGACGGCCCTAAACTGGCGGTCTGATAATCCAGTATGTCCAATAGTTATTGGACATATGGATTTCAGATCCAATCAGATAGGGCCTCCTTAATAAGGTATCATTATCATTAATTGGATGTCCGCTAATGATCTTATTGGATCGTTATCGGACATCGGAACAATACAATACACACATCCCTAGAAAATGGTATGGGGTCACTTAAACCGATATCTGCTTTTCTTTGCAAAAAATGCAGAACCATGGGCCTCATTTTGTAATTATTTATTACATTTATATTAGGGTGACCAGATGGCCCGGGGTTTCCCGGTCCTAACTGGGAAACCTGGGGCGATCTGGGCCAACCGTGGGGCGGCGGGGGCAAACGGGGGCGGCGGGGGGTCACGCGGCGGTGGCGGGAGGCGGGCGGGCGGTGGGAGGCGGGCAGCGCGAGGCACTTACCTGCTGGGGCGTCCACTTCCCTCCGGTGCTCTGAATCTACTGAGAAACAGGCTTCGCGGCCTGTCCCTCAGTAGCGCGCCGGGTGATGACGTCATCACCTGGCGCGCTACTAAGAGACAGGCCAGGAAGCCTGTTTCTCAGTAGATTCCGAGCACCGGAGGGAAGCGGACGCCCCAGCAGGTAAGGAGCACGAGGCAGGTGGGCGGCGCGAGCGGCGCGGGGCGAGCAGCGTGGGGCGAGTGGCGCGGGGCGGGCGGCGCGGGCGGGGGGGGGGCGGGCGGGCGGAGCGAGGCGGGCTGGCAGCGCGACGCAGGCGGGGGGGCCGCGCGGGGGGGCGAGCGCGCGGGCGTGCGGGGGGGGTTGTTTTGGGTGGGGGGGTGGCGGGGTGAACCGGGATTTTGGTTCTCAAACTCTGGTCACCCTGATTTATATCCCCCTTTTTCATCTTGCAAAGAGCCGAAAGTGGCTTATGTGGTCCTCCTCCTCTCCATTTTATCCTCACAACAACCCTGTGAGGTAGGTCATGCTGAGAGTCTGTGACCAATCCAAAGTCACCCAGCGAGCTTCATGGCAGAGTGGGGACTAGAACCCAGATCTCCCGAGCTCCGGTCCAATACTCTAACCACTACACCATACTGGCTTTAAAAGTGAGAAACACTGCATGAGTACTAAAGAGTCTGCAGATGAAATGAACACTGCCAAGTAATTTCCTGAGACTACAATGCATCTCCGCCCAGCTCTTTTCTCATTACATGCCAAACCAGCCATCGAATCTCCAAGGCTGGGCGAGGTGGTGAACTCTCTCTAGATTGCAGGCGAAATGGAGCAATTTGTGTCTGAGGAATTGGAAAGAGTTTCACCTGTTGGGAATACGCAATTCATGTCTCTTCACCTCTTCCTCTACCAGGGAAGATGCAAGATTATTTGCTGGTGGTTTTCCAGATGAAAAGAAGTGAAAATCGTTTCCATTAGCTGGGCAGACATGCAAGAGAATCTGCTGAGAGCAAGCTCTGTGATGGAATTCATAATTCAAGCCACTCAGTTCTTCTTCTCCACCTCTGAGGAGATGCTCCCCCCCCCCTCTCTCTCTCTCTCTTGCATGGGCAAAATACAAGGAGCTTCCAATGGATTCATTATTGATTTATTGGTTTATTTACAGCATTTTTACCCTGTTCTTCAGTCCTAAAAGAAATAGCCCCAAAGCTGCTTACAATCCAAATAACACAACACAAAAGGAAAAAGGATTTAGGCAGGAGGGCCGAAAAAACAGAAATTCAGCACCCAGTTCTTCATTTCAAAGTTCTTATAGGTCTTCTTTCTGGCAGGGAAGGGTGAAACAAGCACCCTGTTGTTTTTCCTTCTCTGGTTGATGTATGGGGCTTGGATGGTCTCCGCTGTGCCATGATGTTTCTTCTGGGAGGAGGAAATGATGCTGGGAAGGAATTAAATGGTGAAAAGGGAGCTCCAATCATCCATCCCGGGTTGGCATGACAAGAATATAAATGACCCCTCCCCACTTTCTCTCTGTGCCTGGACTGGATTTCCAGCAAGAACAAGAACAACAAAACCACACACCAAAAACCTATCTTAGGTTAACAGTCTAAATTTCCTTCCTCAGATCACTTCCCACCCAATGCTGGTGTGCAGCTGTGTGCAAAAGCTCCATTGACTTGCAAGCAGACGTGTTATGCACTTACACAAGAAAGGGACATTGCTATGGTGGCAGACCAACTTTGGTATTTTCCCCCAGGAGGGAGATACAATTGGCACCAACTTTGCTTTTTTGTGCCTCTTATTTTGTCATTTTCATCTTGTTATTGGATGGTGTTTGTCTTTTTATAACATGGGTGGGGAACCAGATTGGTCCCAGGGGCTGGAATGCCTCCAGGGACCAATCTGGAGGGTTGTATGCCCCTCCCCTCCAAATCCCCACCCACTGATGTCACCCAATCCCATTTTTCCATTCGTTGAGCAGTGAGCAACATGGAAACTTCTCTCTCTCTCTCTCTCTCTCTCTCTGTGCATGGAGAAAGGCACTTGGCAGGTGGCACTCCTCCAAGCATCAGCTGTGTGCAAAGGTGTTTTAATTGCTGCTCGGCCTGATCGGAGGGACTTGGAGGAGTGTAACCAACTGAGCCATAGTGTTGAGTGTCAGGTGCTTCATAGACAATTCACAGGGCTGGCCCTGTGAATTGTGGACTGAAGACTTGGCAATTTGTTATGAGAAAATGTATCTCTGCTTCTCTGGTATGTGCTTATCTCAAATGGTAGGCCGAAGGCCTTGAACGTTCTCTGGGAATTAAACTATGCTTTGCAAAGGTGGGGGCTATCTTCCTCACACTGTGGCGTCATCAGAAGAGGTTGAACCGTGCCGCCCTGTTGGCACGTAAGTTTAGATTACAGGCCTGAAGCCCTGTCTATCAAAGTAGCTTAGAATTGCCCAGCCTCCACACTATATTGCCTTGGTCCTGAGAGTAATTCCGTTGCTAGGAATTATCTCGTCTATCCTCTTGCTGCTCTGCTACTGCTGTGAGTTACTATTCTGATTTAGAATTGTGAGATGCACTCTATACATGTTCTGTTAATGTTTGGACTTGTTACTTCTAAAGAACTTTGCCATGAGAAGTGCACTGTGGCTTTTCATAGATTTGGACTTGAGATTACTGTTCTGGATTCGTGTTCTATAGCTTGCTGTCTCCATGGAGCCAAAGTTACGGGCAGAGGGAGGCAGAAGCTGATCGTTGCTGTTCTGAAACTCGTGTGTGTGTGAGACCTGTGAGAGGACCTTCCTCAGAGCTAAAGCTACGTGAATTGGGAAGGCTCCCTAGGTCGAAGAGGTTCATTTCCTGGCTTCTGGCTTCCGTGGTCAGCTCAGCGTTCCCTGACAGGCTGAGTGAAGATTTTGTTGCCAGTTGACCGTTATACTACTGTTAGGAGGCCTAATCCTAGAGTCTCTCTATGTTCCAGAGGATTCCAGTGCAGCGTGGCCGCTCCTGCCCTCTAAGGACTAGAGTTAATCTCTAAATGTCAGTCCCTGAGTGAGTGCTGTTCTCATTAAGCCGTTCTACCTGAAAGCTGTGTGGTCCGTCTTCAGCTTCAAGTGTGTGTTTGCAGAAATGAAACCGTTATGCTTTGAATCTCCGTGTGATTACAATAAAAGAAATCTCACTGTTATTGTTGTGTATCAGTGTACCTGAAGTCGTGAGCAAGAACTTTAGAGAGTTAGCCAGAGTCACGACACATAGTCTCAAGAAATGCTCATTGAGGTCATGGCTCAGTTGCTCTCCTGCCCCTTCTCCGAGGGGGAGGGGCAGTGCTGGATTTAGGAACAAGCCAAGTAAACCACTCATTTCCCAGTGGCCTCTAAATATGTTGCAAATAACTAAGTTGTATTCTAATGGAAGTTACCTTATCTTAAATATGTTGGAAAGTCTGGTGTGACTTACAGCAGAGTTGCCTTATGTCGAGGAAGTGTGGCAACACAGCATTTAGTATTGGAGGCAATAAGTGCAGACTAGAGCCAGTTTAAAAGAAGTTCAAATCAATTTACTTTCTTAGTGCTTTTGTACACATTTCAGAGAAGGTGTTTAACTACAAGCACTCCCTAACGTTGTGTGGTACCATTTCATTACCCTCCCTATTATAATGTAATGCACTTTTCTCTTTATTTTTATGGTATGGGACCTCTGAAGCTTGGCATGGCTGAGGGCCTCAGCATATCCTGGGAGGGACCTCACATCAGGACTCCATGGACTGGAAGGGTCAGCCTGATGGGCAAAGTTCAGCTTGTAGGCTGGAGGTTCCCCATCCTTGTTTTACAGTGCTATATATAAAACATCCTGGGATCTACTGCAGATGAAGGATGGTTTATACATTTTTTAAATAGATTAAATAAAAACAAATAAATAGCTGCGCTAGTCTGTCACAGAAAACCAACAACAAAGAGACTTGTGTCATTTTCAAGAAGAGAGAGAGAGAGAGATGATAGATGCATACGTTTTCATGGACTAGATCCCATTTCATCAGATGCATGAAGTATTATCCTCACTTGACATATGAATTACAGACATACAGTAGGCATGGAGAAAGAGAAAACAGTAAACAGTGGGGGCACATAGCCAAGAAATGCCAACATAAGGGATGGGAACCAACATGCATCACACTGTTGTGCTTCCCTGGACATCCCAGAGTTCCCAGCATGCCCTAAGACAAAGAAAACATTTCAGCCATTTAGGAACAGTGGGAAAGTAGGCCTGTTCCAACGAATCTTCCCCTCAGCGCATTCTTTTGAGCCTGCAATGCTCCTTAAGCCTTCAGTATCCAGCTGCTGTCACAGCTACCATGAGTTTGTCCAGTTTTTTGCCTCACAAAACACTGCAGCACTGCATAAAGCACAGTATATCACAAAATAACCAAGAGGTTGGCAGGAGAAAAACCACTTCACCACAATGTGAAACATGGCAGTGTGGTTCCTTGAACAGGAAAACACCTCTCAAATGACTCGACTGCTGTTTTGTCAGCTAATGGAAAACACACAGGGAGCTGGTTCTGATGTTTATTACCCTCTGCTTCCACTTGCCAGTCAGCAGGAGCAAGCGGCTCCTTTACCTCCTGTAGGACTCCTATAGCTTTTATATCTGTCCAAGGAGGTTGCCCTGGAGCTGACCTAACTCTGCTTGGCCTTCTGCCTTCAGGTGCCAGCAGCACAGCTACTCAGTTTCAGCCTCTCTCATTTCCCCAGATAGATGACAGGCAAACCTGACTGGAGGCAATTACTAGCCAGAGACAGAATGTCACATTTTGGATCTCAGCAATCAGTGCTGTGCCTGAGGTTATTCAAAAGCACTGAAACTTTGCTCCCAAGGGAACGCTTATCCACTTCAGAAGCCCTACTTCAAGCTTTCAAGGAAATATTTAGTATTCATGGGAAGTTGCTGGACAGGTTTAAGGCCCAAATTTATGTTTTGTTTAATAATTAATAATAATAATAATAATAATAATAATAATAATACATGAAGAGACAGCATTTCCATGACTACCTTTCAAATGCCAGTGAAAACTACTTTCTCAGAAGCACACCTCACAACCCTCACCTTCTCTCACTTCTTTTAAAAGCCTTGACAGTGCTGGAAATTAGAAGTCAAAGCACCAAAACAGGAAGTCAGTGGCTCAATTTTAGGGTGACCAGATAAAATCCAGGTCAGGGCTCATGTAACTTTAACAGTTGTAGAGAAAAGGGAATTTCAGCCAGTGTCATTTGTATGCAATTAGTTCCTGGTGAAATTCCCTCTTCATCACAACAGTTAAAGGTGCATGCACTATACTAGAGTGACCATATACAAAAGAAGGCAGGGCCCCTGCAACTTTAACTGTTGTGATGAAGAGGGAATTTCACCAGGAACTAATTACATACAAATGACACTGGCTGAAATTCCCTTTTCTCTACAACTGTTAAAGTTACATGAGCCCTGACCTGGATTTTATCTGGTCAGCCTACTCAATTTCTATACTGCGGCACCTCCCAGAATGCATTGCTCCCAGCCTATTTCAGTATCTAAGCACTGTCATACTTAATTTATGTATATTTTTTACTTCTGTCCAATACTTCTGTCCAATAGGAGAGCCTTTTTATGAAAGTAGGAGGCAGGTGGAAGATATGTATAGCCTCCCTGTTCTTGTTACATTGATGGGACTAGGGTGGCAGAGTGTTCTACTTTACAGTCTTCTACCTGAAGAGCGGCCAGAGGAGAGTCCTCTATTTCAGAGTTTCCTCTATTTGATAGGTTGGCCATTGCAAGTTTGGTTTAAAGTTGAAGAACCATAAGAATAGGAGACTTGAAGTTGCCGATCCAGAGTTAGCGAAAAACAAAAGTGCAAAGGCAGGAGACCATCTAAACTAGATCCACGAATAGAACAAAAACGTCCCAGGATGCTGAAACAAAGATTTTATTTGTAAAAAGGCTCAACTCATTTTGGTCTGTTTGATAGTTGGAAGGGGCCTATAAGGCCATCAAGTCCAACCCTCTGCTCAATGCAGGAATCCACCTTAAAGCATGCCTGATAGATGGTAGTCCAGCTGCCTCTTGAATGCCTCTAATGTGGGAGAGCCCACGACCTCCCTACATAATTGGTTCCATTGTCGTACTGCTCTAACAATCAGTAAGTTTTTTCTGCTGTCCAGCCGGAAACTGGCTTCCTGTTTGTATTTTAAGACCTTCTTCAGGGGGGTTATAAGTATTTCTGTAGACATTTTTATACATGCACACACACACCAAAGAAGGCCATAAAATATAAATAGTAGGGATGTGCACTGGATCGGACCCGATCCACGATCCGAGTCCGGTCCAGTGGGAAATCAGATAAATTATCCGATTTCCGATCCAACAGCTGGATCGGCCGATCCAGTCCGAACCGATCCGAAAAGGCTCCGAACCGGTTCGGCGGATCGGCGGGCGCCTACTGGCGCCCACCGCCGCTTCCATTGGCGGGCGCCAGCGGGCGCCCGCTGATGAAAGTGGACAGCGGGGGGGCGGAGGGGAGCGCTTACCTTTTAGGGCCGTCCACTCCCGTCCGGCGCCGGCAGCTACTACGAGTGGGCTCCGCGGCCTGCTCCAGGGTGGCGCGCCGGGTGATGACATCACCCGGCGCGCTACTCTAGAGCAGGCCGCGGAGCCCGCTGGTAGTAGCCGCCGGCGCCGGACGGGAGCGAACGGCCCAGAAAGGTAAGCAGGGGGCGCTCGGAGGGGAGAAGGGGGCGCACGGAGGGGAGGAGGGGGGCCCTTACCTTTCCGGGCCGTCCGCTCCCATCCGGCGCCGGCGGCTACTACCAGCGGGCTCCGCGGCCTGCTCCAGGGTGGCGCGCCGGGTGATCACCCGGCGCGCTACTCTAGAGCAAGCTGCAAAGCCCACTGGCGGTAGCCGCCAGCGCCGGACGGGAGCGAACGTCCCGGAAAAGTGAGGAGGGGGCGCGCGGAAGGGAGGAGGGGGGCACTTACCTTTTAGGGACGCCCGCTCCCGTCCGGCGCCGGCAGCTACTACCAGCGAGCTCCGCGGCCTGCTCCAGGGTGGCGTGCCGGGTGATTACCCGGCGCGCTACTCTAGAGCAGGCCGCAAAGCCCGCTGGCAGTAGCCGCCGGCGCCGGACAGGAGCAGGCATCCCTAAAAGGTAAGCAGTGGCGGGGAAGGGGGCTTACCCCCCCTGGAGCTGTCCGCTTCTATCCATGGGCACCCGCGGGCGCCAGTGGATGGAAGCGGACGGCCCCAGGGGGGGTAGGGAGCGCGGGGGAGGGGGCTTACCTGCCTGGGCCGTCCACAACGGACGGCCCCGGGGGGGAGGGAGTTAGCCCCCCCCCTCACCCACCTGCCGCCATTTTTTCCTTATAGACTTGCATTGCAATGCAAGTCTATGGGGGGGGGGAAATGGCGGCTGATCCAAAAATTTCCGATTTTTGGATCGGGATCGGACTCGATCCGGTCCGGGGGGCCTCCGATTTTGTCTGAACCGATCCATGACAAAATTGGAGGTCCCGATCCGGGTCCCGATCCGATCCGGGGGGTCCGTGCACACCCCTAATAAATAGGCTGAAATGAGTTGGGGCTTTTTCACAAATAAAAACTTTGTTTCAACATCTGGAGACATTTCTCTTCTATTCGTGCATCCAGAGTTAGCACCTGGGCAGCAGACTGATCAGGCAGACAGGTCGCCTGTTCATTCTTCCTCACTATGGGTATAGCATTTCTATTTAAATTATAATTAGTCTTTCTAAATTTTCATTAATACATATACAATAGCACATGCAAATGTTATGCAAATTGTTGCCCTTTTTCCCTCTTTTTGGTGATGCATCCCTCTCTGTCTTTTCCTCTTCCTCTCTCTCTCTTTTTCCTTTGTCTATTTTTGCAAAGCATAAGGGGCTACCCTACGGTGGGGGCAGCTTTGGAGCAGGAGGCTGCAGTCCCCCTATTTTCTCACAATTACTGTCCTTAGGGTGACAAAATACAAAGAAGAAATGGGTCCTGTACACTTAATATCCTGTTCAGCAGTTAGTTGTGCTAGAGAACCAGTTGGAGAAAGGAGTGTTGGGTGGCAGACCACCTCACAAAGTAGCCTCTTGCCACCGAGGCTGCTCCTTGTAAACAACTTTTTTTTTGTTCAGTTTGGCAGTTGTCAGATTTGGCTAGGAAGCTGCGAGTCACCAAGACTTCTTTTGATAGTTATGTAGAAGAGGGAATTTCAGCAGGTGCAGCTTTTCTTATTGCTGTAGGACACAGTGTACATGACAGACCTCTCTCTCTCTCTCTCTCTCTCTCTCTCTCTCTCTCCTTGAAAACTATGAGAAACAAACAGGAGCCACATCTTCCTTTGGATGTGGTCATCCTATGGGAATAACATAGCAGGATCCAGATTGCGCTATCTTACTTGGGACAGGTCTACACCTCATGTCATATCGACATGATCCCATTCTGGTGATGCTATATCCCTCTTGGGCACTATTACCTCAGAGTTCACACAATGACATCTACTGCAGGATTTGGTATAATACTAGGGGGGGAATGGAATATGGAATCTGTAATGTGTCCCAACAGTTATCAGTGCACTTCAGTACTGATAGAAAATACCAGTGTAGATCTAGCCCTGCTCTAAGGTACAGAGCAAACGCCTGCCTCAAAGAAGAAAAGAGTGGGAATGGATATCCCAGAATCTTGTCTTGCTTACATGGCAATGGATTATCAGTTTATGAAGCACTGACATTTTTCAAATGTCTACATGCTATTGAATGCATGGGGTGGGGGGGTTCCCATAAACCACATTACAGGCTCAGAAAAGTACTTACTTTGACCATCAATGGCGTTCGAATCCAAACTGGGTAAAGTACAAAGTGAGTAAATCCTGATCAAACATGAACTGAAACAAGTTTCTCATACTCCCCTACCATAGCCAGATGCTTATACATTTAGGGTTTCATGGGAGTATTTTGTTTGCTTTCAAAGAACAAACCCTCTCTTTCTCCATTTGACATTAGACCAAACCTAGATATGGAATACTGTTTTAAGGCAGCAATCCTATGTTCCCCAGACAGCACCTGGGGGGACTTAGGATAGTTCAGTTTCTAGATTCTGAGATCAGAAACAGTGCTCCAACCTTGGAGCTCAGAAACTGCACTCCTCACTCCTGCCCCTGCCCCCTCATAGCCAGTGCAGTTCTGGCTACATCTCCATGCTCAGAAAGGTAGTGCTGAGACAGGAAAAGGGGGTGTTCCTGGGAGAAGGGGGGAGGAGACTAGGGCAGCGGCCATATGATGTTTACTATGGCTGCCCCAGGCCAGATCTACACTTTGTGTCAAATCATTATGATCTCATCATGATAAAGCTATATCCCTCTTGTGCAATTATACCTCGTAAGACACACAGTGACATTTGTTGCAGTAATTTCGATAATATGAATTAAAAAGCAGGAAATAACAGGGAGAGGCGGATAAGAAATAAATATATTATTTTATGCAATGTACAGTGTGCCCCAACAGTTATCAGTGCACTGCAATGCCGCTATAAAGCAGTAGTGTAGATCTAGCCCCAGCCTCCTTTCCTCTCCCTCCAAAGCACTGTTGCTAGACAGGCAAAATCGCCCATTTAGCAGAAATGCCGGGTGGATGGAGAGTGGAGGCGAAGATTACCTCTGCGCTTGAGCCACCCTGCATTGGATACTTGGCAGCCTCTCAGTTCAGAGGCTGCTGATTATCATCATAGGATTGCGCCCTTAATGACATATATCCAGAATCACTTATATTAATTGTCTTTAACATACTTTAATCATTGTTTTGCATTCACATTTGACTGATGAGAATGCCAAAGGGTGTAATATTCCCACCCACCCCATTCCTTCAATGCATGCTTATAAATTGAGGGAGAACTCTTAACTGTCAACATAAAATAGAGAGGGGAATAGTTAATCACAGATTGTTCAGGTCAAATTTTAAAAAGAAAAGTGCAATCGTATGCATGTGCCTTGATATTGTATTCGGAAGAGAGGTCAAAGAAAAAATAGTAGCCTGGAGTTCTAGTTGCTACTTTGCTGCCAAAACTATTTCGTTCTTTTCATCTTGTGTGGAACATCTTGTGCTGTGGTTTGCTCTGTACTTCATTTGCTTAAAAAGCCCTCCTCTCACAGTATTGCCCATTGCTTTAATTGCTCACACATCTTTTAAAAATGGAAAGAGTGTCCTCCTCATGCCTTTGATTTGCATCCCCCCATCCCTTCCAGAGAAGTTAAACTCCACAGGTAACTAACTGCAGCATGGCATGATCCAATCCAGAGAATAAATGGAAGTCCTTAGGCGGCCTGTTGGAACTTCCTTGTTATCAGGCTCACACACCTGAGCTGGAAATAGCATGATAAGAGGGAGAGGAAGCTATCCAGAAGCTCAAAATTAGCCAAATTGGAATAGAATGACTTAACAGGAGCTTGCAATAGGAATATTACAATGTGATAGGCAACCTGGGACACAGAATATGTTCCATGTGTATGTGTGCATATATATATATATATATATATATATATATATATATATATATATAGTGGGTGTGGGTGTGGGTGTGTGGGTGTGGGTGTGTGAGAGAGAGAGGAGGGAGGGAGAGTATGTGCTTCTCTTCCTCTTCTTCTACCTGCAGCAGCCCCTGCATCCTCTCAAAACCTGTTACGGAGGGGGGTGTTCTCCCAACCCTCTGCAGTGGCCTTCGCCCAACTGCTCCTTCCAGATGTTTTGGACCACAACTCACAACATTTCTGACCATTGTCCATGCTGGCTGGGGCAGATGGGAATTGTAGTCCAACACAACTGGAGAGGCCCCAGGCCGCCTGCCCCAGCTTACATGATTCCTTATCTCCTGCCTCCCAAGAAAGAGGGGGCTGCCTCTTCGGCCAGTGATTCAGAAAGATTCTGAAGCTGCTTCTCGCATCTCTGCCCTGTCTAGTTTTGCTGGGCAATCATTCAGCCCATCGCATCTGTCAGGGGTAATAATGTTCTATAATTCCCATACAGAGAAGGTTACACTTCACCACAAACTGTGGCTGACTCTGGATAATGCTATTAGAACAGAATTGACACAGAATACATTAGAGAGCCATTTGGCCTATTGTCATTCCATGCCATGCTCAGGGACTGTTAACACTCAAAATCAGCAGCCCGGTCAGGTGCTTTGTGCTGATTTCTTTCCCAATCAACAATAACAACAAGGATATTGGTCTGCTTATGTATTCCACGTTCTCTCTCTCCCCCCCCCTTATTTATTCACCTGCTAACCAACTGCCCTTTTGTATCATGTGTTTGGAGGAAAGGCCTCTGGGGACGTCTGGGTGGGGGTGCAAATTGTCTCTGTCTGCTCGGCTTGCTGAGGAGCACATTGCATCTGCACCACAGAGTTCCTCGTGGTTGGAGCTAGGTCAGCCAATGTCAGGGCCGACTCGATGCTTTTGCCATCCCACTGTTGCAATGTTGCCTCTAAGGATAGCATATGTTTCTGTCACACATAGGAATGAATTGTTACAGCCAGGGGCTGACCTTCTTTGGCTGTCAGAGTTGCATGTTTACAGCCCAGGATGACTGGTCGATGCTTCTTCAATGGGGACTAATGGGTCAGAGATAATTAGAGATTTCTCTGGAGTGTTTAGAAGGAGATAGCCATCAGAGTTTGGAGAAGGTGACCCATCTTGGTCAAGCGGAAGGACTGGTGGTGGTGTGTGTGTGTGTGTGTGTGTGTGTGTGTGTACATAAAAAAACTACTCAATTTTGCAGCTTGAGTCAGAGAGAGAGGTGGGGGGGAGGCCATAGAGTTGACTGGCATAGATGTAGAGTGTCTTCGGAGAGTTTTATCTGGGGAACTAAGCACACTGCCTGCTAGGACTGCTGATGGCATCTACTTATGCTTTACTTGCATATTTGTAAATAAAGTAAATATTACCCCCCCCCCAAAAAAAAAACCCAAAATCTCCAGTGCTCTTTTGTCGAAACGAAACTGAACCCTGGTAGTACTAACCCCTAGAATGTCTTACCTCTTGGGGAAGTGGGAAGTACGCAACAGAGTTGTGGCCATTCACATATGTGGGACAAAGTCAGAGGGCTACTTGGGGACAGCATTGAATGGGAGCTAAACCTGATGTTAGACAGATGTTAGGTTCCCCTCCAACTGTGCAAGAAATTATAGCACCCTTGCGCACAATGAGAATCACTGAGAACAAAGAGCTAGAGCCGTTCTACACACTAGCTTTATAATGTTTTATAAGGGTTATGAAAACTTTTTGGGCCACAGGACGCACTCCCTTGAACGTTGTATACCCGAGGTTTTTTAAAACTCACTTCAGCTATATACAACGGTTTTTACTTTTAATAAATCATTTTAAGTAAAATAATGTGTCCTTCCTTACCGTTCGTGATTTGTGGGGGCAGTGCTTTGTTTACCAGCGCCCAAATGCTTAGCTGTTGATTGGAGGGGAAGAAAGAGGGGCTAAGGAGGAAGTGGGCGAGTGAACTACAACACCCACAATGCTTAGCCCTATATCCATTGAAAGCTAGGGAATGAAAGGGGAACTAAGGAGGAAGTGGGCGAATGAACTACAGTGCCCACATTGTAAAAACGAAACAGAAAGAGACGGGCAGAAGGGTGTGAGACCACACACACCGCTTTGAAGACTGAAGAATTTTTCTCCTGTAACGTGAGAACTCCTCAATGTGGCCTAAGACATTTTGGAACGCACCTATTTGGAACGTTTTAAAATATTATTTAAAACGTTCCAAGGTACTGTGTAGATAGGCTCCTAGCACCTCTTGACCGACAGTTCCATTTCTTGATCACTGTGATGTGTGACCACATTCCATTGCTTTCAGCCATGAAGAACTTTTGCATACAGTCCTTCTGCTCTATGCATGTTGGAATATCGGGATTGCCTACTTGGATCAGCTCTTTCTTTTGATTTTTATCCACAAGCAAAGGCCCATTTTCCATGATGCCAAGAGGGAGGCAAGAACACCGTCAGAGGCAGATGTGTCTTGATCTGGGGTAAGTAATATGGTGCCTTCTGGATGTTTTAGAATACAGCTCCCATTAGCCCCATCCAAAATGGCCAATGGTTGGTGATTATGGGGGTTGTAGTCCAGAACATCTGGAAGGCACCAGGTTGCCTGGCCTAGATCATTCCTTCTTTTAGGAAGTGACACATTTGGGTAAGGATGCCTCGACAGTAGCTCTCAGTAGTCGTATCCTGTACATAAGCTATCCAAGTTTGTGATGCTGGTTGCCAAGTTTGTGATGCTGTAAACCATAGGGAACATTTCCAGAGGGATAGCCATTAGGCTGACCATATGAAAAGGAGGACAAGGCTCATGTAACTTTAACAGTTGTAGAGAAAAGGGAATTTCAGCCAGCGTCATTTGTATGCAATTAGTACCTGGTGAAATTCCCTCTTCATACAAAAGAGGGCCCTGCCCTCTTTTGTATGTGGTCACTCTAGTATAGTGCATGCCACTAGGCCCATACTGGAATGGCTGCATTGACCGACCTCATGCCAACAGAGGCACATGTAAATGATATCGGGTGTATGCCATGCCAAAATGTCACCCACGCAGCGGGAACGGCCCTCCAGCTGCTTTGCTGCTGCTGCCCCCAACAACACACTGTTGCTCCCAGAATTGCTATGCTGGGTGCTTCTCTGCTGGGAGCCACAATTCAAAGAGGCCAGGAGCAGGGCCCCTGAAGGCTAATATTGCCTCATAAGCCCCTCCTCCGGCCAGTGTCACCGCAAAGCCCCACCAATGCTGGGGCTTGGGGAGTAGCTCCTTATTCCCCCACACACACACCTGCAATCTGCCCTCCCGCGGTCAGGCATGCCGTACATGGAGTAGGGCATTAATGTCTACAGTGTTTAATAAATAAATGAATAAAAATAATGTACTTTCTGACTGAGTATTCAATAAATCCCTGGGTGCCGCACACCCTAATGAAATGTGCTGCACACACCTATGCCTTTGATGTGGAGATTGATCTCTGCATTAGGGAAAGTACAATTGAAGCAGCTCTAAGAAAGTTGGACTGAGTCTTGCCCAGGGTGAACCGAAACCTAGGAGAGAAGAAACTTGCTAGCGGTCAAGGAACAGTGATCATAGAACAATAGCCCTCGAGAATTTGACTTTGCTGGCCATCCCTAAGTCCCTCTTATTATATAAGGATGTTAATGAAATGAGATGCAGTATCATGTTACAGCCTTGCGAATAAGCCTGCCCACCCAACACCCAACCCAACCCCAAAAAACAACCCAGTTAGTAGCCCACTTGCCTTTCTTTATTTATTTACTGCATTTTTACACCACCCAATAGCTGAAGCTCTCTGGATGGTTTACACATCTCGGCTAGTCATTTGTGGCATATAACTTTCCTAATCAGTTGCTGAAGGCAATTCAGAGTCACTACAGGCAGCCAGGTGAGTGTCTATTTACACATCAAGTCAAAGGGACCTCTTACTGCAGGAGTAGGGAACCTTTTCTGCCCCAAGGCCCACATTCACTCCAGGGAAGGATGTGTGGACTCAGAACAGTAGTGAGTCCAAAGTCCATTCCTCTCACTCTCCCTACACACACATCAGTCCCTTTCATCCACACATGTGCCATTCACACAGACACACAGCCATTCACATACTTACTGGCAACCTGATTCCATCGCTATTCTCCAGCATTGTTCTGCTCCTTAAGGCAAGATCAGGGCTGTGTTTATTTCAAACTAATACATTTGTAAAATTTAGCTAGTCAATTGAATGCAGTCCATAGTGCTTCCTTTTGTTGTGTTGTATCATCATGCGTGATGGAGGAGATGTGCTTGCTGTGAGGTCACACGTCTCTCATGTGGGGGGGTAGCACAAGTTTTCCATCTGTGGTAGCCATAGCTTTATCTTGAGTTTTATCTTGACATAAGGGAAGCCATGTTTTGATAAATCTGATCAATCTGAATATGAGAGGTCAGACATCGGGCAGTCTAAATGGCAGAGTAGTGGCTTTTTAAAAATTGTCTGTGTGTGTATCACAAGACACCCCACACCCCCACATGCCATGCCTATCTAAAATGGAAAGGCCTGTGGTTAAGCCAGACTTCCCTTTTTCTTTCGTTGCCCCAGGCAACCAACATGTGGTCAGCTAGAGTTTCCTGTTAGATCAACAGAGTACTCTGCGCGTGCTCAAGTGATTTCATGTCTATAACCAAGTGAATAGATAAAAACAGCTGGCACGCCCAGCGAGAGTCAGAAAGGTGCTCCTTGGCAGAGGTGCATCTTCCTCCGTTGCAACATAAATTCCTGGAAATCGTCTCCATAGTGATTTGGGTCCATGACACATATTTGCATGAGATCCTGGAAACACGGAAAGAAGATGCTTTTGTCTTCTCCCCCAAACGTTGCAATACACAGAGCCAACCTGAATCGCCTTTGCTTTTTGTCTTGGTTCCATTTAGCGCGTGCAGCTGTTCTTTCACCTGGCAATATTAAGATTTGTACTGGTTGGAGGTGGGGCTTCTTTGCTCAGAATAGGTGTGTGAATATCCCTAGAATAAATAATTCGCTGTGAAAAAATAATCGTTGCTGTTGTTTTTCAAGAAAGAAAAAAAGAAGAAATGAGGCAAAATACAACAAACCGTGCACATTTGCTTTTCTTGGCTCATACTTTGATTACTTGGCAGCAGGATTTTAATATTACCTATTTAAGTATACACAAACTTTAGCAATTCTACCATTTGTAGAAATTATTCTGAATTGTGTGTATTGCATCTATAGCAGGAGTAGCAGTTTATTTATTTATTTATTGAATTTCTATACTGCCCAATTGCCGAAGCTCTCTGGGCGGTTCACAAAAGTTAAAACTATTAAACGTGAATGAAGATATAAAACAAACAACAGTATAAAACAAACAGTATAAAAACACAATATAAAAGTAAAATATAAAAGCACAACCAGGGAAACCAAGCAGCAATGCAGAGATGTATACAAATTTAAAATACAGATTTAAAACAACAAAGTTAAAAAATTAAGATAATATATAAAAATAAAATGTAATAATAATAATTAATAATAAACTGATGAAATACTGTGAGAATAAGAAGGCCTTCACCTGGCGTTGAAAAGAGTATAATGTAGGTGCCAGGCGAACCTCTCTAGGGAGCTCATTCCTCAGCCGGGGTGCCACAACAGAGAAAGCCCGCTTCCTGGTAGCCACCTGCCTCACTTCCTTTGTCAGGGGCTCATGGAGAAGGGCCCCTGAGGATTATCTTAGGGTCCAGGCAGGCACATTTGGGAGGAGGCATTCCTTCAGATAACCTTGCCCCAAGCAATTTAGGGCTTTGAATGTTAATACCAGCACTTTGAAATGGGCCTGGACTTGGACTGTCAGCCAGTGAAGCTGAAAAAGGACTGGCATAATATGGTCTCGTTGGCCCATCCCTGTTAACAATCCGGCTGCCCTGTTTTGTACCAGCCCTAGTTGTTGTAAGCTGCCTTGAGCATGGAAAAGGCAGGATAAAAACATTTGTAATAAATATATAAATAACTCCACTTCAAACTGACTGCTGAGAAGGATACAAAGTCACCCCTTGGCCCTGCTGTTCCCCGACCCCACCCCAGTCTCTTTCCATTCCGTGAGCTTAGCTTTGATAACGGCATCCTCCAAAAGAGCCATTTCATCCTTCTGCCATCACCCAGCACCTCCCTGCTTATCCCCACAGCCCTTCTTTACTTTTCCAGGTGCTTCATCTCCATTTTCCATCAGCACGACCTTTAATTTAGAAAGAGGGTTTCTTCCCACCTCCACCCACCCCGCTCCTGTCAGGCCCTGTAATTATTATAAGCTCATCTGCCTGAAGGGAATGGCTGATTTATCTGCTTTGCCTCTCCTGATAAAGGCCCAATTGCAAAAGCTCCCAGCTGCCTAGATAATATTTAAATAGCTTCTTTCATACTCACCGCTTGCTTGGGGAATTTGATGTGTGTTCTCTCCCCCCCCCCCTCTTTCTTTCTTTCTTTCTTTCTTTCTTTTTCTTCCCCACCCCCTCTATAGATATACAGGGAAAATCCACACAAGAGGCATAAGCTTCATGCTGGCTTCCCCATTGCACTACTGGGGGGGAAAGCGTGTTTTGTGTGAGATGAGAGACATTCTACAATTGAAAATGTGGGGGTGGGGGCTTGTGTGTGTGTTTTCAGATCTTACAAGGTATTCTCCTACCCAGAGGTCATTCTGTTGTGTATCTTCTATTAAAGAATATCAACAGTGACTGGACAAGTTGGCTAGGACATGCATTGTAATTCTCCACATGTTTAGCCCTTCAGCACAATCTTTTCCATGTTTACTTAGAAGTAAGTTTCATTTCCTTCAATGTGATTTGCTCCCATCCCAGGGAAGTGTGCACAGGACTGGCTGAAGCTGAACGTAAATGGTAAATGGCTGATCCAGGCAGACTACATTGTGGCATTTTGTATACATGGGGGTGGGGTGGGAACTTGGGAAGTGAAGCAGTCCCATGTGTGCATACTTACGTACATGTGTACAAGGACCTGCTTCACCTCCCACTCCACACGTACATTATGAGAAAACATCCCGGCGCTAAGAGTTGCTCAGCACTGGAACAGGCTGCCACGGGAATTGATGGGCTGTGCTTTGTTGGAGGCATTTAAGCAAAAGACACCCATCTATCAGGAACACAATAGCTGCAAGATTCCTGCATTGAGCAGGGGACTAAATCAGCCAACCTGGGGACCTCCAGGTGTTTTGGACTACAACTCCCAGCATTCCACCATGCTGGCTGAGGCTGATGGGAGTCAAAGTCCAAAATGTTTAGAGGGCACCTGGATGGGGAAGGCTGGACTAGATTACCTCCAAAGTCCCTTCCAACTCTAAAATGCTATGGTTCTATGTCTGATTCCTACAATCTTCCCACAACAAAAAGGATGCACACAGAGACCCTGTTCAGATGACATGCTAAACCACAGTGGTTAAGCATTTTGAGATAAACATTATGGCTTAGCATGTTATGTAAACCATTCCTAACCATGGTGGCACAGTTTAAACAGTCTCACTATCCATTTGCTGCAAAAGTGTTAGTAGCCTAACCATGGCTTAGCATTTCATCTAAACAGGACCAGAGAGGCCCATGTATGCTCCACATCACAGGTTATGTTGAATGCACAGAGGAGGGGTGATCATCCAGGCGTACTGCCCACTATTATACACAATAGCCCCCACCAAAGACTGTACACCAGTTGCCATAAGAGTGCTTCTCTTCATTGTGAGTTTATTGACCATTGTCCCTTTCTGTTTTGATTTAGGAAATGGCTTTGTCCTTTGTGTAGCAGATGTTTTCCATGGTTTTTTTTTAAATAATTTAAAAATTATTTTGTTTCTTACATTTCTATATTGCCCAATATCCGAGCTCTCTAAGTGGTCCACAACAATTAAAACCATAAAATACAATATGATGCATGATAAAAGTTTAAAACTACCATATAAAATAGAAATGAAAGCCAAAATAAAACCAAGCAGCAATACAAAGATTTAAAATACAGTAACAGATTTAAAACAGAAACAGAAAGACTAAAATGCCTTGGGAAATAAGATCTTCACCTAGCACTGGAAAGAGTACAACGTAGGTGCCAGGCGAACCTCTCTAGGGAGCTCAGTCCACAACCAGTGTGTCTCATAGGGTCTGACCTGAACATTTATTTATTTATTTATTTATTTATTACATTTATATCCTGCCTTTTTTTCCTCTTGCAGGGAACCCAAAGCAGCTTACATAGTCCTCCTCCTCTCCATATCCTCACAACAACCCTGTGAGGTAGGTTACGTTGAGAGCCAGTGACTGACCCAAAGTCACCCAGTGAGCTTTATGGCCCAATGGAGACTAGAAACCAGATCTCCTGAGTTCCTGTCCAGCACTCTAACGACTCCACCACACTGGCTCGAAGTCCTTTTATACAATCATAGCACAATCACATATTTACAAATTATAATGAGTCAACTTTTATAAAACTTTTTAAAAACTTTAAAACCGACATTGGAACGAGATTAAAAGTACCCAGTCTCAAAATCCCCTCAATTAATGTAAATGATCTTCTCTACAGTCTACGACATCTTTGTCCAGAACAGACTGGTGAATTTTTTTTGCTGCAACCGCAAATGTTGCCACCTTAGCTGTGATGGCTTTAGAATGATCTGCTAGCAGGTCGCAGATAATATTTGCTGGATGCCAGCCCGCTCTTGCGCTCAGGAGCTCTCCCATAAAACAGGCCCTAATATCACTATACAAGGGGCATCGTAACAAATAATGCATCACGTCTTCCACCTCCTCTGTTCCACAAATACAAGTCCTCTGGTTGTAAGGCAACCTTTTATACTTTCTCTCCAAAAAGGCAGTGGGCATTATTTGAAAGCGAAGGGCTGTGAAAGCCTTTCTGATCACAGGGAATGACAAATCTTGTAAGTACTGAAGTCCTTTTATAAGAAATAACCAAATTCTGTGCTTTGCCATGCTCCTTCCAATGACTGCTAAGCCAAAGTTCAGAGTCTTGATAGCATGCATTTTTCATCCCCTTGTTTTCTTCGCCTAGTTATCTGCCTGTCATTCTGTTTTCTTAACCAATATAGATTGTGAAAACAATCCTGAGTTATTGTCCCAAGTAGTTCTTGTAAATATTTTCTATTTGTTTCTTTAGTAGCCATTTTTTTCACAAAGCAACACACACAGAAAATAGAACACCTGAACATTAGGCAGAATATGCAAACAGCTAAGCAGACACATGATAAAAATGGCTTTTGATCACTGCTGGCAAGTTGCTTGGTAGCAGAGCAGACACAGCCAGACCCTATGGTATTGGTGACCCTTGGTGAGTTCACTTTAAGAGACCCAGTCCGCAAACAAGCAGGTCTGGAGCTTGAAGTCATGAAGAACAATTAGCTAAGCAATCTTGCCAGAAGCAAAGCAAAAGTGACTCACATATGCAAGGTTAAATTTAGTAACACTACTCAAGTCAAGCAACACTTAATCAGGGAGCTCCTGGTTGAGTGGGCAATAATTGGATTATCAATATGCAGGCATATTACAGCCCTCAAGTTCTTTCCCCCCAGGTATGACTCTACTACCGACTGGGAATTTTCCCCAATTTTGGGAAGTGTCAAACTCTTCACTTAACATGAGGCACAGCACTGCCTTGATTGATTTTGCCCGTCCTAGCTCATCCTTTTGAGATTTTTGATGGCTTTTGCCATAGGTCATGTTCACTTTTTGTTGGTGGTCCAAAGTCACTACTAACTTTACCTGACACCTTTCCTCTCACCTTTTGATTAACATTTGTTTAAACAGTATAAGATAGGGGTCCCCAATGCAGTGGGCACAGGTCCCCAACATCATGCCTGTGGGCCTCCAAAATATTTTTATTTTTATTTTTTTCTCTCTCTCTCTGTATACACACACACACACACACACACATACACATGGAATTGTATGAAATGCATTCAACTTTCTAGCAGTTATACATGGGCTGCAACAAAAGGGAACCAAATATCCAAATAAGTATCCATTTCAAGGTGACGTGTGTGCTGCCCTTTCAAATATTGAAAGTGTTGTAAGTCCTCAATCCATTGCATTATAGCAGGGCAGTGTTTATCCTTCCAATGTTGTAATATCAGTCTTTTAGGTATCAAAAGGGTTCAGAGAATCCATTTATGGTGATCATTTGTCAATTTCCATGAAGCAGATACATAATTTAAAAGAAAGTGTGCATCAATGAATATTAAAGATAGTTCAGGGGGGGGGACTGTGTAATAACTTTCCCTCAAAAAGAAACAACTGTTGAGCATTGCCAAAACATACGTTTAAAAGAAGCATGGGCTGTATTGCACTGCCATCAATTAACTGAATTAGATGATCCCACAGTGTCCAGTAGACACAAAGCAAATGTTTTTGTTAAGGTACAGCCTAAAATCCATAGACACAAAAGGCAGACGCCAAAACAGTGATCCAGTGATTAGACATTTTGTGGTGGTGCTCACACATGGTCTCAAATTCCCAAACGTTGGGAATTCCCAAACGGTTGGGGGGGCCTGGCATAAGAACTTCAGCTTTCAAGCCCACAATGTTCCTTTCCATCCGAAGGTGAGGTTCCATGCTGCTGAAATCACAAAGTTCCTGTCCAACCAAACCAACCACTTGACTGGATAACCCATGTGATTCCAGTGCATCTGACTAGTCCCACCCTCCTGCTGTAGTCACTCGTTCCTGGCTTGCCTAAGGCAAAGTACCACCCCACTGCTGAAATCACTTGGTTTCCTGACCACCTCACAAAGGCAAGATACCACATTTTTACTTTTGCTTGTAGAACAAGCCCTGTTAGCTCATCCTTTGGCTCTCACTTGCTCCACTGAAATCACCCTGAGCCTGAGGTACCCCAGAATTCTGCCTCCTTGTCTTAGCTTCTGGAGTTTGTTGGCTCCTATTCTGTACCCTCTGCTCTATTGTATGTTGGTGCGAGAGGGTTATAATTTCAATTTGTTCTATTTTGGAATTAGTTTGTGGTTGGAAGCCCAGCCCTAGCCTTCTCCTAGTTGACTAGTGGGAAGACTTTGTGCACAAGGCACTAGAAATGAGTGTGTGTGTGTGTGTGTGTATGAGCTAGAGTTTCCTCCATTCTGTCCTGTTCTTTCACCACTGAGACCCACTCCCATAGCCAACCCCCACAAGATCTTTCTCTCCTCCCTGCTCTTACAAGCTCATCCCTGGACTTTTCTCTTTCTGTCTCCCACCCTACCCCAGCAGCATTAGGGCCCCAAATTGGCCTAACCCCCACCTCCTCAACTCCTCTCAGTACCACAGCCCCACTCAGTCCAACCCAGCCAATCCACACCCACCCACCACCAAGTCATCCTTGCACTGCAGCCTCCAGTTTCATCTCCGAGCAGATTTCAAAGCTAATTTCCCCGCCACTCACAACCAGTGCATGAATCTTCATTCCCTCCATTTCACAAATGTGCTCCGAGGTCTACTCTGCACATATGTGTTTGTAAACTATGAATTAATCACCAATATATTAGAGTTCTGTAATAATCCCTTAACAAGCTAAATTCCCCAGGGTAATCATTGCGTATTTTAATTATTATATGATTCGTTTTTTAAAAAATCACAATTTTTGAAGAAACTTCTGTGTGTGCGAGAGGGGGGGGAGGGAGATTTGGGTTATTTCTGCCAAGATATGTTCTTGCCAGAGTTAAAAGGCTCCTTAATGGGTGTATCCTTGAATGCATGTATGCTTGTACACATGTCCAGAAAGGCATTCAGTAACATCACACAATTCATTTAAATTAAGTGTAGTGGTAAAAAATATATATGCAATTTTAAGGCTTTCTATGAATCAGGACACAACCCTTGCAAGAATCATTCCCAGACCGACCATTTTGAACTTCTCTTTTAAAAAATGTATCTCTTGCTTTATTTAATGAGAACAGATACTACATTGGTGCTCAAAGTGTGTCCTCGATCCATTCGTAAAGATGTCAAAGAGAACTTATGGCAGGAGCAAATCTGCTGGCTGCCACCTCTTCCAATTCTTATTCTAAAGTCTAATGACTTTTATTAGAATATACAATTAGATCAAGCCAGAGTGTCTAGACTATCAAACAAAATATGCATGATGCCTGACTGATCAGAGATGATGAGGTGGCACTTGGAATGATCCAAGAAAGCCTTTTTGAAACATGCCTTCAGCAGGATTTCATGCAAACACAGCTGCTTCCTCCACCCCTGAAACAAGTTGGCATTAAAAAAATAACTGTTATTACATCAAGCTCTGAGTATGATTGATCCTCAAGGGTCTTTAGTCTGTGGACATCCAACAGTGAAGACATGCTGGTTATCAGGGCAACAATCCTAATTAAAACGAAAACCTTATGAAGCTGCTGGTTTTTATTTGCACTTGTCTGTTAGAATAAAGAGGGTAGTACATTGAATGTTTGTAGCCATATGCCGAGGTCAATAAACATTTTCCAATCCTAGTTTAAAAGATCATCTAGCGATCCTAGCTTAAGATAAGCCCATAAAAGTCCCATTGATTTCAATGGGCAAATTAAACATGCGTTATGCTTTCTCCTGCTGAAGTCAAGCTGACTGAAAACTGGTTAACTTTGGCTGGATCTTGCCCTTAATTTGAATGTGAAGTAGGAAACCATGATGTTCGAACGAGAAAGGGAAGGCACTGCTGCAATATCATTTGAAAGAACTGGCAATTTTTTATTGATAACGTGAGACCAAATACACTATTATCTGTATTTTCTGAACATATATTTGATTTATTTATGTTTAATTGTCACACATTTGATAATGTTTACATTTTGAACATATATTTGATTTATTTGGACATTTAAGGTTAACTTTGTGGACCTCTAACAAAATTAAATATTTTACATTAATGTGTAGGGATGTGCACTGGATCGGACCCGATCCACGATCCGAGTCCGGTCCAGTGGGAAATCGGATAAATTATCCGATTTCCGATCCCGCAGCTGGATCGGCCGATCCAATCCGAACCGGTCCGAAAAAGCTCCGAACCGGTTCGGCGGATCGGCGGATCGGCGGGCGCCCACTGGCGCCCACCGCCGCTTCCATTGGCGGGCGCCAGCGGGCGCCCGCCGATGAAAGTCGACAGCGGGGGGGGGAGGAGGGGGGCACTTACCTTCTCGGCCCGGTGGCTCCCGTCCGGCGCCGGCGCCTACTACTACTAGCAGGCTCCGCGGCCTGCTCTAGGGTGGCGCGCCGGGTGATGTCATCACCCGGCGCGCTACTCTAGAGCAGGCCGCGGAGCCTGCTGGAAGTAGTAGGCGCCGGCGCCGGACGGGAGCCGCCGGGCCGGAAAGGTAAGGAGGGGGTGCGTGGAGGGGAGGAGGGGGCGCGCGGAGGGGGGAGGGGGGCCCTTACCTTTCCGGCCCGGCGGCTCCCGTCCGGCGCCGGCGCCTACTACTCCCAGCAGGCTCCGCGGCCTGCTCTAGGATGGCGCGCCGGGTGATGTCATCACCCGGCGCGCTACTCGAGAGTAGGCCGCGGAGCCCGCTGGTAGTAGCCGCCGGCGCCGGACGGGCCGAGAAGGTAAGCAGTGGCGGGGAAGGGGGCTTACCCCCCCCCCGGAGCCGTCCGCTTCTATCCGCTGGCGCCCGCGGGCGCCAGCGGATGGAAGCGGGCGGCCCCAGGGGGGGTAGGGAGCGCGGGGGAGGGGGTTTACCTGCCGGGGCCGTCCACAGCGGACGGCCCCGGGGGGGGGAGGGAGTTAGGCCCCCCCTTACCCACCCGCCGCCATTTTTTCCTCATAGACTTGCATTGCAATGCAAGTCTATGGGGAAAAAAATGGCGGCCGATCCAAAAATGTACGATTTTTGGGTCGGGATCGGACTCGATCCGGTCCGGGGGGCCTCCGATTTTGTCCGAACCGGTCCGGGACAAAATTGGAGGTCCCGATCCGGGTCCCGATCCGATCCGGGGGGTCCGTGCACACCCCTATTAATGTGCTTCAAATTTGCAAAGAACTCTCAGTCATGTGATTATAATCTTAGGCTATTGTGGAAAATCACCTTGTCGGGAACTGCAACAAAGGCCTGAGAGACTGCCACTCCTAATTGCCCTCCATGATGAGAAATGAAAGTGCCAGTAGCTCCCATTAGCAGTATAGAGACTACTAAGAATGATGATTATTGATTGCCTCTCGCAGTTTGTCTGCAATGTACACACACCCCATTACCAAGATCAATAGTCATAAGAGGCAGGCTGTTTCACTGCATGTGTTATTTAAAATCCTCACACCCATCACCATCACCACCACCACCACCACCACCTCACATTAACTCCATCCTATGGGATTCGTACCTTGAACTGGGGAAGTATTTTAAAACTTGCTTAAGTTCCGTAAGCAGAAGTGTCTTATCTAACCATGCTTAAAGATGCTGTCCAAACATGAGAGGTGGAGTGGGGTGCCACTAGGGTGGCCATGGATACTACTAGACAGAGGACAGTCCTCTGTTTGAAGATGTCCTCTGTTTTGCAAAGCTGCCAGTCCAAGTCCCATTTCAAGATAAGGGACTCCAAGGAGGGCAAGTGGCAAGGGCCTTGAATTTGCCCATCAAAAGTTATCATCCAGACAGCAGACTGAATTGGCACACAGGTCACCAAATTACTGCCGTCCCCACTCTAGTGAGATGCACTGTATTATTTCTATTTGAATTATAGTCATCATTTCTAACTTTGCATCTCTACATATAGATTACCACATTCAGATCTGTGTCTCCTTTGGTCCTTTTTTTGCGGGGGGGGGTGCATATCCTCTTTTTGGGTGATGTGTACGTGGCCACCCTAGTATAGACTCTCCTTGAACAATTAGTGCTTTGTGCATTGTGGAAATAGTGACTAGTTCTAGCCCCTCTCCCCAAAACTCTTCCCTCTTCCATCCTGCAGAAGTGTTCAACCACCTTACCTGCCACTGGCAGTCTGGCCAAGAAGCACGTGGCCCTATGTCACCCTTCCCACTCGATGTTGTATCCCACCATCTTCCTAGCAGGTCAACTATGCAACTGGAGGTGGCCTCAGAGGAGGAGGAGGATCTGTCACTAGCCCTAGTGAGGGTCAAAGGAGTTTCAAGTGCTCTGCTGGGTTACAGGCTTCTGCTGTGTACCAGTTCTTGAGCAAGGGCCCAAGTTTGGTCAGGTTTCTCAGGAAGAAAGAAAGAAAGAAAGAAAGAAAGAAAGAAAGAGATCAGCACCATGGAAAGTTCCACCTGGGGCTGGAAGCTAGACAGGGTTGCCTGTATGTGCTTCCACAAGGAGCAGCTCAAGTCTGAGACTTAAACTGATTGATCCTGCTTCTATACTGATTGAGGCTTGGTCTCTTCAAGGGACCTGAGCCTGTTTTAGCCATCTCAGACTGTAGCAATGTGGAAGTGGCTGGAATATGCTAATACCCTCGTGGCCCAAGTCTGAGGGTGGTAATGTAGCTACCTCTGGATGCAGGGGAGCCACCTTTTTGGTGAACTGGGTCCTGGGGAGGTGGAAGCTTCATGACACCTTTTTGTGGTTGAGTCATCTCCTTGAACCATTAACACTGGAGTCTCCTCAGAGGGCAAGAGGTTGGGATTCTCTGAGGATGAGGGTTCAGGCTCCTGGTGCAGGACAGTCAGAGGATGCTAGTAGCCCTCCCAACACCACTAACAGGAGTGATGCCCTACTTAAGGAGGCCATGGCATTGGAAGAATTAAGCACCTACAATGGTCCCACACACACCTATTCCAGGCCCACCAAAACCATCCCCAGGAACCAAGGCAGAGCTGTGTCCAGACAAAAGCCCAGAGCTAGAAGCATAGCATCCATCTGGTAGCACATCAACTATTCAAGAGGAGAAATCCTATTCTGAATTGGGGATGCAACGCCAAAATGAGAAGGAGTGAGGAAACAGCACCCCCTAGAAAGCTGCTTAACTGGAACTCAGCCCTTGCTCAGTTGGAGCCTAGCCCTTCCTGAAGCAACACCTCTGTTATGGTGTTCCCTGCTGGACAGCTGCCCTGCTCACTTGGCCTACTTCTGCTAAGGCAGGAATTGACCTTTATGACACCAATGGCAGAGAGAGGACACTCTCATGGCGGCAGGGGATCATTCTATTTCTTGTCTGCCTGCATCTCAACCCCCACCCCCTGCCCCATTAGGATAAAACTAAACATTGCCTCTCTGGATCACCCATTTAGTTCAGCATTCTGTTTTCCACAGCAGCCAGACAAATGCCTCTGGAAATATACATATAAGCACATACATTGCGTATCCCTGATCAGCGTCTTGTACTCAGAGGCATGGTACCTCTGAACAGAGTGGTTCCTTTTAGCAAGCTATCATAGCTAATGGCCACTGATATCCCTATATTCCAGCCATGTATGTGTGTGAGAGAAGGGGGGAGAGAGGGAAAAATACATACTAGTAAAGGCAGCTTGTGTTCTGCAAATATGGTACAGATACACATTCCTAGCTGCTACTAGCAAGCCGCCCACTCACGGCTGATTCAAATGCATAGCGGAGCAACAGAACTCCCACAGCCCACCATTTTATCGCATAGGTGTCTTTGCTTGCACTGTGCTGGAACATTGCCTTGTCTTGCGAGGCAAACGTCCTGTTAGAAAGAAAAAACTGTTCCGTGTTTTTTTCTTTAATGTCCCATTTGTCAAACCATTCTAGTGATCAGGGTGCTAGGGCAGGAGAAGCTTAACTACTCTTGGGTACAATCCATGCTTCCCATTTTGAGAGGAAGGTATACAAATGTGCACACCTGCGATTTTTCTCATAATGGGGCTCCCTTGGGCTATGTTTCAACCAAATCTCAGTTTTCTAGCTACTGTAGAAGCAGCTTAGACATCCCAGAAATTATTATTCCTGCCTTTGAAGTAGAAATGAGGGTTTTTCCCCATTTCTCATTTGCATAGCCCCCCAGTATGACTTTCCTTCCTGCCCACCCATTTTATTCTAGACAGCTGACCACAAGAGGTCCAAGACTATAGAAAACTGGGATCACATGCACATGTCTGGGATCTCATGTCTGAGAACACATGCACAGTTTCAGGGTAGGGTTGGGAACCAGAAAATAGGGGGTAGAGATTGCTGTGAGTATTTCATAGAATCATAGAATAGTAGAATTGGAAGGGGCCTATAAGGCCATTGAGTCCAACCCACTGCTTGGTACATGAATCAACCTTAAAGCATCCCTTATTTATTTATTTATTTATTACATTTGTATACTGCCTCATAGCCGAAGCACTCTGGGTGGTTTACATAAGATAAAAACAATTAAAAACAATATACAAAAATTAAAACAGCAAAAACATACAACATACACACATTTAAAACTGCTACAACAGCCCAAAAAAGCTACAAAAACAAACCCAGGCTCCTCAGATATTGCCAAATGCCTGAGAGAAGAGGAAAGTCTTGACCTGGCACCGAATAGATAACAATGCCAACTCGGAGGAGGGCCTTAGATGTTGAACGTAGTGTTCAGGCAGGTTCATGTCGGGAAAGGCATTCTGTCAGATATTGTGGTCCCAAGCCGTGTAAGGCTTTATAGGTTAAAACCAGCACCTTGAATCGGAATTAGAAACATACAGGCAGGCAATGCAAGCGGGCCAGAGTAGGTCTTATATGCTTGAACCTTCTGGTTCCAGTTATCAATCTGGCCGCTGCATTTTTCACAAGCTGCAGCTTCCGAACCACCTTCAAAGGCAGCCCCACGTAGAGTGCATTGCAGTAATCTAATTTGGAGATTACCAGAGCATGGACAACTGAAGCCAGGTTATCCCTGTCCAGATAGGGACGTAGCTGGGCCACCAACTGAAGTTGGTAGAAGGCACTCCATGCCACTGAGGCCACCTGAGCCTCAAGTGACAGAGATGGTTCTAGGAGAACCCCCAAGCTACGAACCTGCTCCTTCAAGGGGAGTGCAACCCCATCCAGAACAGGTTGAACACCCTCCATCCAGTCAGCAGAACCACTCACTAACAGCGTCTCAGTCTTGTCTGGATTGAGTTTCAGTTTATTAGCTCTCATCCAGTCCATTGTCGCAGCCAGGCACTGGTTCAGCACATCCACAGCCTCACCTGATGAAGATGAAAAGGAGAAATAGAGCTGCGTGTCATCAGCATACTGATGACAACGCACTCCAAAACTCCGGATGACTGCACTCAATGGTTTCATGTAGATGTTGAACAGCATGGGAGACAAGACTGACCCCTGCGGAACCCCATACTGGAGAATCCACGGGGCCGAGCAATGTTCCCCAAGCACCACCTTCTGGAGCCGACCCGCCAAGTAGGAACAGAACCACTGCAATGCAGTGCCTCCCACTCCCAATTCAGCCAGTCGTCCCAGAAGGATACCATGGTCGATGGTATCAAAAGCCACTGAGAGATAAAGGAGAATCAACAGAGTCACATTCCCGCTGTCTTTCTCCCAATGTAGATCATCATACAGGGTGACCAAGGCTGTTTCCGTACCAAACCCAGGCCTGAAACCCGACTGAAATGGATCCAGGGGGCGTGGCCTAGCAGGACATGGGATAGGTCGCAAATCCTTCGTCCTCCGAAAGAAGCAATGAATTAACTGTAAATTCCCTATCCTAAAAGAGCGGTCTGATACATATAAGTCTGCTATGGAGAGGGGAAAGCTTGCTAATGAGACTGCAGCTGGATGGAGATTTATGGCTTTATAACCGGCGTGACAGAGGGAGGTGACGGACCGACAGCTTTGAAGTACGGTGAAGGTAAATAAAGGACGTATATACGATTGCTGGCTGATTGAATAGACTGTAGAGAGAACAGAACGACTGCTAACATTCAGAAAAGAGATTTTTAAGCTTTGGAAAGCTTTTAAGCTTTCAAGCTTTGAAAGATTGTTGGCTGTATAACGGTTTGGCTGGGAGGAGGGGCTAAGTCTGCCCGAGGAGAAACGAAACTAAATTAAACTTGACAGACTTGGCAATTAAAAGAACAATTAAAGGATTATAAGTGATTAAAAGACTGTTCGGGAGACGGAGAAGCCAGAGGGAGTGATTGAGGTGAAGAGAAAGAGACTTTGATCCCTGGCTAGAAGTGGCTGTGTGCTTATCGGATAGGCTTGAATGGTGGATGACTTATGAGCAAGAAGAAAATAACTTCTTGGAGTCGATCTAAGGGAGATCATCCGTCCGATAGGAGCTACAGGCTACTCCGTACTGACGAAATGTCGGAAAAGGATTCTGAAAAGACAAAGAAGCAATCCCCTAGTCATGCCGGAAATGCCAGTGCTAAGACTGGAACTAAGCCAGGTGCAATTCCTAAAACAACCACAGGGAGGCAAGCTGACCCAACAGATGAGCTGATTCAGAATATCCAAAAGATGCTTGATTTAGCTATATTAAAGCAAGATGGAAATATTGAGCAGGCTTTATTGAAGCAAGAAGAAAGGCTGGCTAAAAGGATCACCGATTCGCAACAGCAACTCTTGGCAGGCCTTCAAAAGGTGGAGAAAGAGGTTGGAGCTTTGCAGGAAGAAACTGGAGAACTAAAGGTTTTATATAAGAAGCAAGAGGAACAGCTAACGCAACAGGATTTACGGCTTATAGCGATGGAAGACAGGGACCGGAGAGCAAATTTACGCATAAGGTCTTTTGGGGAGCAGCAAGGGGAGACCCTCAATAGTATAAGAGAATTAATCTTGGCATGGGTCAAACAGTTAGTGCCACAGGAAGATTGGAGAATGGAAGATATCGAGCGGGCCCATAGGGTGGGATCTGGAAAGACAAGAGAGTTCCCAAGAGACATTATTGTGAAATTTGCTAATTACTATAAAAAAGAAAAATTAATGCAAGCAGTTAGAAGTCAAGGTCAACCAACGCTCCAAGCAACACCAATTGAGGTTTTCCAGGATTTATGCCCCCAGACGGTGCAGTGGAGGAAGAGCGTTAGAATCTGTACAGGGGCATTGAAGATGAAATCGATCTCCTATAATTGGGGATACCCAGTTTTCTTGAGATTTATGTGGAACGGGAAGCAGCAAAGAATAACATCTTGTGAGCAAGGAATCGAGCTGTTGGAGAAGCTGGGCATAATGGATGCCACACCGGCTGGAGAAGAGAAGCAAGACGAAGGCGCGGCAGGAGGAAGCAATGAATAGACTTTAATATATATTGTAAGAGGGACAGGGAGAAGAAGAGACATGGAGGGGAGGGTAGACGTTATCCCGGAATGGTGGGCCGAGTTCCCCCCCCCTAAGAGTTCTAAGAAGATTGGGACCAATGCCCAGGAAGCTGGTGAGGAGGGGGGTGAAATTGGGGGTGAATGTGGGGGGGAGGGTTAGGGAGGGGGGGGGAATGTGTTACACAGAGGGAGACCGACTTAAAGATTTGTATGAAAGAGAGAGATGGAAAATAAACTTAGATTGGCAACACTGAATGTTAAAGGGCTAGGAACGGTAATTAAAAGAAAGAGGATTGAAATGTTATTAAAGAACAAAAAAATAGATGTAATTTTTTTGCAGGAAACTCATCAGGCCAAAGATGGAGTTAATGAGCTTCGAATGAGGGAGGTGGGCGTTTACGAGAAGGCATATGGAACTTCGAAATCGAGAGGGGTGGCAATAATAATTTCAAAGACATGTGGTATAACTATTCAAAGTGTAAAGAAAGATAAAAATGGAAGGTTTCTTATTGTGTTCTGCAAGTTGGGAGAAGAGGAATATGTATTAGTGAATGTTTATGCTCCAAATGGGAAACAAATGGATTTTATTGATGAAGTATTTAACGTGTTGGGAGAAGTGGGTAAAAAGCACATTGTGATGGCAGGCGACTTTAATATGGTACTAGATATAGGGAAAGATAGGGATAACATACTAAAAGATACTAAGAGGGTGGGGAAGACAGAGTTAAGCAAATTAATGGAAGGGAAAGAATTAATGGATGTGTGGAGAGTTTTAAGAGGGGAAGAAAGGAAATATACCTTCTATTCACAGAGATTTAAGAGCTATTCAAGGATAGATTACATTTTCGTATCAAAAAATATGTTACCTAAAATCATAGATTGTGATATTGGAGTTATCAAGGTTACTGACCACGCGTTAATGACAATGGACATGGAAACCAAGAAAGATTATAGACAAGCAAAGAGATGGAGACTGGATGTAAGGTTGTTGAATAAAAAATATATAATGGAGAAAATAAAGAAAGAACTGCAGGAAATGTGGGAGATTAATGAAAAAGAGAATAACAGGCAGGACATATTATGGGATACAATGAAAGCTGTGGTAAGAGGGATTTGTATTAGGGAAAGATGTACATTAAAAAAACAACAGGAAGCTCAAAATAAAAAGATTGAAGAGGAGGTAAGGAGTTTGGAAGATAAGTTAAAGGAGACAAAAGATAAACGCCTGATTGCCCAAATTCAAGCTAAGAAAAAGGAATTAGAGAAAGAAGAATTAGAACAAGTTCAAAAAAATTTGTTGTATTTAAAAAGAGACTTTTTTGAATATAGCAACAGGAATTCAAAGATGCTGGCCAGATCCACACAGTTGGAAAAGGCTAAGAATATGATAGGGACAATAAAGGATAAGTCAGGGAATAGTTGTAATTTAATGAAAGATAAATTAAATATATTTAAGGATTTTTATAGTGAATTATATACATCAGGATCGGGACCGCAAGATAAGGTATTGGAATATGTAGAGAGGAATTGGAAAATAAAATTGCAGAAGCAGGATAGGGATTATATGGAAGGCTTAGTTATTGAAAAAGAGATAGAGGGAGTTATTGATAAACTGAAAGGGGGAAAATCACCGGGGATGGATGGTTTGGGGTCGGAGTATTATAAGCTTTTTAAAGAAATTTTAATACCAAGATTAAAGAAATTATTTAATACTATAATAGAAGGGGGGAAGACTCCGCCATCATGGGATCATTCCCTGATTATATTAATTCCAAAACCAGGTAAGGACTTAACGGATCCCGCATCATACAGACCAATTTCCTTAATAAATCAAGATTCAAAGATTTTACAGCAATAATGGCAAAAAGAATGGCCACATTTATTTGTAAATATATTAAAAAAGATCAGTGTGGATTTATTCCGGGTAGGCAAATGTCTAATTTAATGGGAAGAGTATTAAATATAATTAGCATTATAAAAAAAAGGAATTTAAAAGCAGGCTTGCTAGCATTGGATATATTCAAAGCCTTTGATTGTGTGGAATGGCCAGCACTCAAAACAATATTAAAAACATTTGGGTTTGGAGATAAATTTATGGGAGTGATAGATAAGTTGTATAAAAATAATAAAGCGGAAATAATGGTTAATGATGGGTTAACGCAACAGATCACATTAGCCCGAGGAACTAGGCAGGGATGTCCTCTTTCACCGATCTTATTTGCAATAGTAATAGAAATTTTGGCAAATGTAATAAGGGAAGATGAAAGAGTGAAGGGGATAGGAAGAAAGGAGAAGATTAAAATGAATATGTTTGCGGACGATACTTTATTGACAGTAGAAGATCCCCTAGGGAGTGCAGAGGTGATTAAGAAACATTTAAGAGAATTTGGAGAAATTACGGGATTAAAAGTAAATTGGGGGAAGTCAGAAATGATGTTATTTAATTATAATAAGGAAGAGCTGGAAGAAGGTAAGGTTAAGTTAGGTCTTAGACTTAAAAATATAGTACGGTACTTAGGTATTAATATTGATAGAGATTTAGATAGGCTAGAGGAACTTAATTTGGTAGCTTTAAGAAAACAAGTAGGGGAAAAATTAGAAGTATATAAGAAATTAAAACATTCTTGGTTTGGTAGAATAGCAATTATTAAAATGAAGATTTTACCTAAGATTAATTTTTTGTTTAGAATGTTACCAATTAAAATATCAGATGTAGAGTTGAAAAGTTGGCAAAATATAATTAACGCATATTGTAATGGGGATAAGAAAGCTAGGATTAATAAAGGGTTATGGTATAAGGCTCAAAAGAAGGGAGGTTTAGGACTTCCAAATATTAAGTATTATTATATAGCTAATCAGTTAAGATATGTTATAAGCTGTATTCTAGGGGAGGAAGATTTGGAGTGGTTGGAGACGCAAACTGGGGAAATAGATTATAAATTGAAAAATATTTTTTAAAAAAAAATTCAAAAGGGAGAATTAAAGGGACTGGACAACCCTTTGTTGGTAAATATAGTGGAGATCTGGGAGAAATTTAGGGGGAAGTTGATACCAGGAGATTCACCACTTGCCCCAGTGGTAGTAGTGGAGAATTTCCCAAGAGTGTTAAAAGTGGAGATTGAAGCGAGATTGAAAGATAAGGAAATAATTAAGTTAAGGAAGTGGATGGAAAATTTGAAGGATAATGAGCAAATTAAAGAGTTATTGATAGGTCAAAAATCAGTATGGTTTAAATGCATACAATTAGGGAAATGGACTCAGGAATGGAAACGGAAAAATAAAAAGTGTAGAAATAATACAAGATTTGAAGAATTAATAGAGTCAAAAGGTAGGGAAGAAGAAAAGAAAATTAAGAAAGGGTTGACTAGTGAGATATATAAAATATTGATAGAGGAGGAATTTCAAAATTCACTTAAAGCAATAAAAAAGGTTTGGGAAGAGGATGTAAATGGAGAAATTAAGGAATATAACTGGGAGAGGTTGTGGAATGCAAGAATGTTAAAATTGTTATCGATCAGAATTAAGGAGAATTTTTATAAGGTATTGTGGAGATGGTATCTAACACCGGCTAGATTTCACCAGATAGACAAAAAAATATCTAAACATTGTTGGAGGGGATGCCAGGAGGTTGGAACATATTACCATATGTGGTGGCGCTGTGAATATGTACAAAAATTTTGGAAAAGGGTATTTAAAGAAATAAGTGAAATAACTGGAAGTAAAGTGGAATTAAACCCGAAGCTTGCTCTACTAGCAATATGGGATAGAGGGGAAGAGGACAAAAATAAGAGAGAATTGATAAACAACCTCCTGACACCTGTTAGACTAATGATTGCAAAAAATTGGAAAGGACAAGGAAGCTATACAATAGAAGAATGGTATAAAGAAATATGGGATATGGCTCTGAATGATATGCTGACTTGTAAAATGAAATTAAAAAGGGGAATGTCCGGTAAAAATGATTTTGGGGAAATATGGAGTCCCCTATTGGAATATGTATTAAGATCGGGGAAGGGACAAACACCTTCAAAAGAGTCTATAAATTTCTGGATAGAATAAAAGATTAAGAGAAGGTCTCATGGAGTGGGGGTGCACGGGGGGGATTGTCGAGGATTATGTATGTATTTTATGTTATTATTATGTTGAAATTAATAAAATTATTTCAAAAAAAAAAATGAAATGGATCCAGATAATCGGTGACATCCAAGAGTGCCTGGAGCTGGCTCGCAATCACCTGCTCCAGGACCTTGCCCAGGAATGGAACATTTGCTACTGGCCTGTAGTTATTAAGATTTTCAAGTTGTCCAGCTGCCTCTTTCAGGTTGTCCAGCTGCCTCTTGAAGGCCTCTCGTGTGGGAGAGCCCACTACCTCCTTAGGTAATTGGTTCCATTGTCATATTGCTCTGACAGTCAGGAAGTTTTTCCTGATGTCCAGCCAGAATCTGGCTTCCTGTAACATGAGCGCATTATTCCATGTCCTGCATTCTGAGTTGATCGAGAAGAGATCCTGGCCCTCCTCCATGTGATAACCTTTCAAGTATTTGAAAAGTGCTATCATGTCTCCCCTCAATCTTCTCTTCTCCAGGCTAAACAAGCCCAGTTATTTCAGTCTCTCAACATAGAGCTTTTGTTTCCAGACCCTTGATCATCCTTGTTGCCCTCCTCTGAACACGCTCCAGTTTGTCTGCATCCTTCTTGAAGTGTGGTGCCCAGAACTGCACACAATACTCAATGGGGCCTAACCAGTTCTGAATAGAGGAGAACCAGTACCTTGCACAATTTGGAAGCTATATTTCTATTAATGCAGCCCAAAATAGCATTTGCTTTTTTTGCAGCCACATCACACTGTTGGCTCATATTCAGCTTGTGATCTACAACAATTCCAAAATCGTTCTTGCTTGTCGTATTGCTGAGCCAAGTATCCCCCATCTTGTAACTGTGCATTTGTTTTCTTTTTCCTAGGTGTAGAACTTGGCATTTATCCCTATTAAATTTCATCCTGTTGTTTTCAGCCCAGCACTCCAGTCTATCAAGATCACTTTGAAGTTTGTTTCTGTCTTCCAGGATATTAGCGATCCCACCCAATTTTGTGTCATCTGCAAATTTGATAAGCATTCCCTGCACCTCCTCGTCCAAATCATTAATAAAAATGTTGAAGAGCACTGGGCCCAAGACTGAGCCCTGCAGTACCCTGCTCATTACCTTCCCCCCAGTGTGAAATGGTACCATTGATAAGCACTCTTTGAGTCTGATTCTGTAGCCAACTGTGGACCCACCTAATAGTTGTTCCATCTAGCCCACTTTTCACTAGTTTGTGAATCAGAATGTTATGGGGCACTCTGTCAAAAGCTTTGCCGAAGTTAAGATATAATACTATGTCTACAGCATTCCCACAGTCTGCAAGGGAGGTTACCCTATCAAAAAATGAGATCAGAATCTGAATCCCTCACGCCGGCACCACCTTTGTAGCCAGTTGTTTGCCTGGAGTATTTTTCTTTCCCTTTCTGATCCTCTTCCAAGAACTGGGAGGATGGATGAGAAAACTATCTGGGCCCCAAAGTTCTTGAGTTTCTTTCCCAGTGCTTCAAAGTCAGGCGTGATTTCTTCGTAGTTCTGCTTGGCAATATCATTTGTTCCCACATGGATGAGAAGAAAAGGATATGTGTCAGTGGGCTTGATGAGCTTTGGCAACCCTTCAGTCACATCTCTAATCTATGCTCCAGGGAAACAGCATACCTGGCGAGTCCATGGGTCTTCGCAACATACTTGGGTTTCAATCCCATGCAGCAGGGAGTCTTCCACAATTACTACTCTTCTCTTCTTCTGGTCAACTGACTTTCTGCCTCTTGCTCACTGTTGCACGGGGTCTCCTGTAATTCTTCCTCTGCAGGCTGTCCTCCAGTCTCATCCTCTAGTAGCTGAAAGCAATTGCATAACTCTAAAGGTTCCACTGGTGCAGAGTGTCTTCTAATTCTTCTGCTCCTGACTGTCACCCTTTTCCAAGGAGTTTCCTTTTCATTGGCTTTTCTCATCTCAGCATTCTCCGCTTCTGCTTCAGCTTGCTGTTGCTCTTCAATCTCTTGTGCTTCTTGTTGCTGTTGCAGTCCCACCGTTCTGTCTAAGAACTCTTCTCCTTCTCTTATTCCTTGGAGGGTGGACACTCGCCGCTCAAGTACTTACACTTTTTCTTCTAATAGTGCAACGAGCTTGCACTTGTTGCAGGTGTGGGCCATGTAGATCTCAGGCAGGAACATGAACATTGCACACAGTTTGCAGGTCACCACCACTAGAGACAACTTTCCTTCCATAGTCTCCATTACTGTTTTGGAATTTTGTTAAGGACCTCCCGCTTGACCTCCCCTGCTGAACTCCCCCTGACAAACTCCTGTTTGCTCTCTCTGATGGGTGACTTGTGACCCTCCAGATATTGCTGGACCCCTATTCCTTACCATTGGCTATGCTGATTGAGGCCAATGAAAGTTACAGTCCCACAAACATCTAGAGAGCCACATGTTCCCATTCCTGATTTAAGAGATGGCTGGTGCTACAACCATATAAATAGATTGCCTATGTGGACACCTACCTGGACCTGAGATCTTCTTCCAGATGCCCCTGGCAAATGAGGCAAGGCAGATGACGACAAGAGAGAAGGCCTTTTCGGTTGTGGCACCTCATCTAGAGAATGCTCTCCCCAGAGAGGCTCACCTAGTGCCTATGTTATGGCACTTGGTGAAGACCCTTTTAGTTAGTTCAGGCATGGTTTCCTTGAATTAAGCCATAAACACTTTCATTACCTGTTTCCAAACTAAGGGTTCACCAGGAAACCTTGCAGTCGTATGAAAAAATGTTAGGTTATTCGCTTACCTGGTTCTCTGTCCAAATCTCTATTTGAGAGTCATGAGAGCAAGGTAGTCTGTGTCCATGAAGCAAGCCCACCTGTGACTTCTTCGTCTTTTTTGGATCTCCCTTTGAGATGTAAGCAGGATGAAGACAAACTAATCTTTGAAAATGCATTTTACAGAGCATAGCTGATTTAGATGATTCGTTAGATCATGCACATTGTCCACTCTTGTATCAGTTCTTTGATGGACTGGCTTTATTTTTCCAGCTGTTTACTGCTGGAATTGCCAAACACATCTTTACTTCTCTGATGTTCACATTTCCCTTTTGGAGGCTTGGGAGATTCACACATGTATGTTCATCACTGGATAACTTCAACACGTGAGGATTTGTATACCTGAATGGGCCATCATGGATGTAACACCACCTCTAGAATTTACATGCTACTTCAAATGTGCAACTATTCAATGGAGTCAGCTCATACAGCCATTTATCAAGTGTATCATAATCAAGTACATGCATGTGTCAATCACACCCTTGGAATTAAAGTACTGCAGGATGTTTTGATCCCTGGGATGATTGGCAGTCAATTAGGAGTCTTTCACACTGGCAGTTGATTTCTGAATCTGTTGCCAGACCAATATACCCCTTATTGTTGCAGGGGTCTCATTTCATCAGCCATAGTTAGGTGTAACGGTGTACTGCTGAAGCCACCAGCAATAAACATCTGCTTATCTGTGAGTGCAGACAGTTCTGAAATGTATCAACGGGTGGAAATGGCAGGGAAGCAGATTTTGTCTAAACGTTAGGTGAAATGTCCTATCAGGAAGAGCTATTCAGCAATGGAACCGACTGTCTCAGGTGGTCGTGAGCTTCCCTTCATTTGTGGGGAGGTTTAAGCAGAGGCTGGATAGCCATCCATCAAAGATGCTGTAGTTGTAAGATTCCTGCATTGAACAGGGAACTGGACTAGCTGACCTTCCAACTCTATGATTCTAGGAAACATAGCGCAACTTCATCTGGTCAATGGGGCAAATGTAGTTGGGTAAAGTGCCCTTGTTATGTCCCCCACTGGAGGATCCTTCTCAGAGAAGGAACTAGAGCTCCCTGAGATCAAGAGTACCCAAGATCAGCCCATGTCAGAAGACCAGGTGGAGCCTGGGCCTCAGGGAAGATGGCATCAGGTCCATCATGCAGGAGGCAGGAGGATCCATCTCTGACACAGAGGCTTAACCATCCCTAGCCCCCAGGACCATCATCACTTCAAACAGCAGGCCAATAAGGCTCCTTTGAGAAGGAGTTTTTGATGACAAAGGAGGACTCCTCAAGAAGAAATGTCTCATCATGAGTAGGACTCTTGCCACGGGACTATAATTAATTACAGCTGAGCCCTGGGTGGGGCTCAGGAGTCTCTGGCTATATAAGCCTTCATTTTCCACCTCACCAGTGCTAGAAATGCTGTTGCCGCCACTGCTGCTGTTGCTGCTGCTCTTGTGGCGGCGGCAGCGGCAGCTGTTGTGGCCTGACCTTGATGTGTGTTTGGCCCTCTGTGTTATTGAGCAGAACAAACATAGTTTAATGTATCTTAGCAAATTACCATTATACACAATTACAGTGGGGGGGGGGGGGGAACACTATGCAATTTAAAACTCTACTGATGGACAATCAAATGTTGAATAATTTTCCATACAGCCTTTAAACTTTATAACACACATCTGTAAAGCATTGGCAAAGGATTTAGATGTTCTGAAAGATACATACTTCTCAGCATCAGACAATAAAACAAGCCTTTACAAGGGATGATCTTCCCTTCAACGATCTGAACAATGGATGAATGAATTTGGTTCTAAGATCATTATATATAGAGAGCATTCTAGCAGTACATGAATAATATCTTCAATTAGCACAGAATTGCAACTGCATAGTCTATCCTTCTTAGGAACCCTCTTATGCCGACCCACCCAATCTGCCAATGGGAGAACATTTAATCTTGTCTGTGTTGTTGAGTATTGGACTTTCTGACACTGCCTTTTGGAACTCTGATTATACTTGATTGCTACCCCATGCTTTTGACCTTTGCTATATCTGTGATTTCCCTCAGGAAAATCCATCTTTGCCTGTTAAACTGTGTTTGCTGAGCTTAAAGACTTACCCAGCCAGGGCATGACAGCCCTTTATATTCCCCCATATTCCATTGCTCAGTGCACAAGGATATGGAATATATCTACTTCTCAACATATGAGCAAATCAAAGACAAAGGGCAATACTTGTGTATGAACAGCACTGGGAGGAAGCACTTTGTTGCTGGGAGTGCGTTAAGTGCAAACACACGTATCATCTGCTCTATGAAGGGAAGGGTTGCAGCTCAGTGGTAGAGCACATGCTTTGGATGCAAAAGGTCCTGAGTTCTATCCTTGACATCTCCAGTAGGTCTGGGAGAGATTCCTGATTGAAACCATGGAGAGCCTCTGACAGTCAATGTAGACAATACTGAGCTAGATGGACGGGTGGCTGGACTTGAAAGAATGCAGCTTCCTATGTTTGTATCAGTCTTTCCCAACTTTGTGTCCTCCAAATGTGCTGGACTGCAATGGCAATTTTGTCAAGGAATGATAGGAATTCCTGTCTGGTGCATCTGAAGGACACCAGATTGGGGAAGGCCATTTCCTATGAATGGCCTAGAATTCATGTTGTTGCATGACTGCCAATCCTAGAAGGACATAAGAAGAGCCATGCTGGATCAGATAAAGGGGCCATCTGGTCCAGCATACTGTTCACACAGTGGCCCACCATCTGCCCATGGGGAAACCCACATTCAGGACATGTGTGCAAGATCATCCTCCTGCCCTTGTGCCCCAGCAACTGGTGTACATAGGCTCATTGCCTCTGGTAGCGGAGGCAGCACATCGCTATCAGGACGAGTAGCCATCGATAGCCTTCTCCTATAGGAATTTGTCTTGCCCCCTTTTAAAGCCATCCAAATTGGTGGCCATTGCTACGTCTTGTGATAGCGAATTCCATAGTTTAACTATGTGCTGTGTGACATGATGCAAGAGGCGCTTACAAACTCATCAGCCTCCAATTCCTCCAGTGAGAATGTATGGCAAGAATTGCCCTATATCAGAAAAGAAGGAGTTGTGTGAAGGAGCTCTTAGAGAGCCTGGCAAGAACTGAGAAAATAGTGTTTTAAAATCCCTGCTTTAATCTAATTTTCAAACAGGTCTGTTTACTCTAGTCTAGCTATGAAGTCTCGGCTGCATAGCTCAAGTTATTATACAACAGGACAGAGGAACATCTCTCAACCCCTAGCGCACATTATTATTTGCAATTGCCATTGCACTATTTAGTGTAGAAGTCTGCAGCATTGGTTAATAGCATTATATAAATAGTTTGTATTTATGTTTTTGATTACACAGTAATGAAAACTCTTTTATAACAGCAATGTAGAGCAAGAATGTGCTGCCTTAAAATTGCAATCTGTGCCAAGACTCTGCCATTTTAGAAGTGGACTTTTGGTCCTTTATTTCTGTGTAGCATCTATCAGCGGCTGATAGCCATGATGGCCGTATATGACCTCCAGGTTTAGAGGCAGCATGCCTCCCAGTACCAGTTGCTGGGGACCACGAGAGGAAGGGGGTGCTGTTGCACTCATGTCCTGCTTTTCATAGACATCTGGTAGACCACTCTGGTGACAGAATGCTGGACTAGATAGGCCTTTGGTCTGATCCGGCATAGCTTTTTTATGTTCTATGGTCTTGGACCCATTACATGTGGGTGTGTCTAAAACTGATGCTGTGTATTGCAGAGAGAGGGGATCCATATGGCTGTTACAACAAGAATTTGAGAGAGCCGTGAAGACTGATCTCTTCCGGCAGGCCTACCTAATTGAACATTAAGATGTTTTTAATAATGTATTAGTTTTATTTGTTTAAAATGTTTTATCTATTTTATGGTCTTTGTATTTTTATTTATTGATGTTCCCCTCCTCGATCTAGAGGGAGAGGCGGGTAAGAAATAAATAAATGTATTATTATTATTATTATTATTGTTGTTGTTGTTGTTATTATTGGTTCACCATATAAAAATTGGATAAATCCTTAATATCAATAACTAGAAACAATGTTGGTTTTAAAGACAGGCTATAAGCTGCCTTTTGCATCATCATCATCATCATCATCATCATCCCAAGCTGTTTCACAATAGTAATATCCATACAATTATAAAATAATTCACACAAATAAAAGCAACAGATCAGCAGAAAAAAACAGAAACTACAACCTGAGACATTAATTAGAGGAACATGAGAATAGGATGGATGGCACCTGAAAGATGGTAGAGACTGTGCCACGCGAACTGTCTATGGAGCAAGTTCCATTATTTGGATGCCACCAGAGAAAAGACCCTCTCCCAACCCATTAATTTAACCTCTTAAACCAGGAGAGGGTTCCCTCAACAAAATCTTAATTGGCAGACATGTTCATTGTGAGAAAAGTGGTCCATTAAATATATCTCATTCATTTCTGTTATAATACTTTTATACGACTTAGGGCACAATCCTATGCATGTTTTACAGGGGGGAAAGTCCTGCAATTCCCAGCATACTGCAGGCAGCCATATGAATTGTAGGACTTTTTCCTTTCTAAGAATGTATAGGATTGCATCTTTAGTATATCAACTTTCCTAAGTGGTTCACATTAAAATACAAGATAGAAACAATAAATCATAAAAAGCATTACAACACCATAACAATAAAACAAGGTAGTAACAGAGTCCCTTACAGGTCAGGGTGGGTGCCAACACTGAGAAGACCTGTGTATGTACTGCTACCTGGCAACATCCCATTGGTTGTGGTATTAGCAGTAAGGCCTCGTCAGAGGATTTCAGGGGTCGACTGTATATATATATAGGAAAAGATAGTCAGCTAGGTTGAGCATTGAAGGCTTAAGGTCAGGTTTGGGGATAAGGTAACTGGAAAAGTTTTCACAACCATGGTTAAGAGAATTACACCGCATACATCATCAACTGAATTTGTTTACCTGTTAACAGCACAGCAGTTTATTACTTCCCATGGAAACAGCTCTGAAATTGTTTACATGATCAAGAGGACTAAAATGAGAACATATTTTATTACTGGTAGCATTTTGCTGGTAATGGGGCTCCTACGAGAGGGAAGAGTGGAGGAGGAAGGGGCGAAAAGAGGAAGGGGAACGAAAGAAGTCCTCTGTATAAAAGAGAGGGCAACAGCAAATGAGTGGAGTTCAGTAAGAGAGAAAAATGTTGAATCTTCTCTCGCCAGGCCAGGCACATCCTTTTAGAACTTATTTAGTCATGAATGAATTGCTAAATAATAATTATAACAGGAAAAGGGCTAAAATGAAGCACAGCTGCCCTATCTTGCCATGTTAGACTAGCCAGTCTCCCATTTCTGCACAGCCGGAGGAGCTGTTTGCAGAAATTACATTCATTTTGGGTTCCATATTTATTTATTTAGAACATTCGCTGGCTCGTTCACAACGTGCGCATGATAATTTAAAATAAAGAAAATACATCGGAATGTTTCATTTTCCCAGCAGGGTTGAATCAGAAATGGGTTTGAGCCAACAGAAAAGATGCTTTGCCATTCTTAACAGCACAGCACTGTGGAAGAGGAACATCTACTGGTCTTGCCAACATTTTAGGGCCAAGGCCTGTGGGGTGGATGGATGAGGAGCAAAAGAACAGATACTGCAGTGATGGATAGGAAGGAAGCAAGAGTGTTTGGCCCAGGGAGACAGACAAAAAGAGGGATACACTCTCATTTTATCACCATCTGGGAAAAGACGATTAAAAAAAATGAATCAGTGTCTATAGTGCAATCATCTCCTTTTGCTGCCCAGTGATTGGAAAAGGATGGGAAACAGCCTCCAAAAATATCGTTCTTGCAAGCATCAAGGTTATTTATTGGTATACTGAATCCATATTGCATATCGTATTATTAGATAACACTGCTGAATCCATTCCACTGCAACAGGAACTGTAACAGAACAACCTGCAGTGAAATCAACCTGGGGTCTCTCGGGGCATTTATCAGAGTAATTGTTCCCACTTCTGGCAGGTGAATCAGTAACACAACCAGGTAGCAGTGACATTTCATTTGCACATCAAGAGTTTTTAATAAACAAAACCTGTGGCTTTAAAGAAATCAGCGTTGATCAAATTGTTCTTGGTTCTAATACTACACCTACACCGGGGAAATTTATAAGCAAAGTTCCTGCCGGTTCTAATACAAAAGTCTAAGGCAAAACGGGCTTGAATTAGTTCAAGCATTCAGGCACTTGTATTCAGGTCTTTGCTGCTTTAGCGCCAATGGAAATTCTGCAATAAAAGTATATGAACTCCCTGCAACATCATAGCAGATTTTGACAAGCCAATTGCTCCTAGGATGTTTGGCCCCTTCATTTGGATGCAAGACATTTCACTGTGACTCAGGGAAGGCGAGTATTGCAGACTCACTGACTTATTATTTCCCCATCCCCACATTGTACATCTCCAACTGCCTATCTGATATTTTGACTAGGATGGTCTCATCACCATATCTAGGCTGACCATATGAAAAGGAGGACAGGGCTCATGTAACTTTAACAGTTGTAGAGAAAAGGGAATTTCAGCCAGAGTCATTTGTATGCAATTAGTCCCTCTTGAAATTCCCTCTTCATCACAACAGTTACAGTTACAGGCACTATACTAGAGTGACCATATACAAAAGAAGGCAGGGCCCCTGCAACTTTAACTGTTGTGATGGAGAGGAAATTTCACCAGGAACTAATTGCATACAAATGACCCTGGCTGAAATTCCCTTTTCTCTACAACTGTTAAAGTTACATGAGCCCTGTCCTCCTTTTCATATGGTCAGCCTAACCATATCAAACTCTCTTAGGTCTGTTTGTGCTCTAACCATTTTCCTGTGACCAATGCAACAACTGCCTTCCCTTTGGCCTTGCCTTGTTATACTTCACTTATCTCACCAAGCTCCACTGCTAAAACCATTAATCTAGGGTGACCAGATAAAATCCAGGTCAGAGCTCATGTAACTTTAACAGTTGTAGAGAAAAGGTAATTTCAGCCAGGGTCATTTGTATGCAATTAGTTCCTGGTGAAATTCCCTCTTCATCACAACAGTTCAAGGTGCAGGCACTATGCTGGAGTGACCATATACAAAAGAAGGCAGGCCCCCTGCAACTTTAACTGTTGTGATGAAGAGGGAATTTCACCAAGAACTAATTGCATACAAATGACACTGGCTGAAATTCCCTTTTCTCTACAACTGTTAAAGTTACATGAGCCCTGACCCGGATTTTATCTGGTCACCCTACATTAATCTCTCTCATTCCCTAGAGTAGGCCCATATGATACCCTTCCTCAAATCCCCATGTTAGCTTGGAGTTGAGTTAACTTAAACTGCAATCCTGTGCACACTTACTTGCGAGTAGGTCCCATTGAACTCAATGGGGCTTGATTCTGAGTAGACATGCCTAGGATCATACCCTTAAGGAAGTTCACCAAAGAAAGATTTCTGCCCCCCTATGCCTTCGTGCAGCCATATGAACCCATCCCTCCCAAAAACCTCTTTAGAGGACTGGGATGGGGTTGGTTCTTGACCAATTCAGGATTTGCTGCTGGGGAGGGTGGTATCACCCAAAATCAGACTTGTTTTTGTTTAATTTAAAAACCATATTTTTCACTTTGTTCGCCAAAAGAGCTCAAAAGTGGCTTCCAGCAGCAAAATATACATAAAATTAAACCAAATTTATAAAATGCATTAAACAACTATCAGTTGCATTAAACACTAAAAATAACAAAAAAAACCCTCCTAAAGCCCCCCCAACCCTTCCCCCCTCAAACAAATGGAGACACGGAGCCTATCTACACTACTGCTTTAAAATGGTTTAAAACGGTTTATAATAGTAGTGACAATTGTTGAGGCCTAGCCAAAAGGGAAAGGAACCCCAGGAAAGAAGCCAAAAAAGCCAAATGGTAGAACCAAAGGATGAATATATATATATATATATATATATATACACACACACACACACACCACACACACACACATCTCCAACGCGTTTCAGACAAACAGTGACCTTCTTCAGGGCAGTTTAATATTACAAGACCTCTCATGTGAGCCCTGAAGGACACCGTTTGTCATTCTCTGGTTCTACCCCTTTGCCTTTGGCTTTTTTTGGCTTCTTGCATCTATGCAAGAGCTCTGGGGTTCAAGCCTTGGATGTAGTCTCCCACAAGACAAGGCACTGGCATACCTGAGAGAGTCCTCGGCCAGCTACCCCCAAGCTGTACTTCATGGACCAGCCTTCCCCAACCTGGGGCCCTCCAGATGTTTTGGACCACAATCCTGTGAGGTGGGTGAGGCTGAATTGCTGTGGAACTCTTGAGTGTAGCGTTTGCCTGTTCTATTTCATGTTTCCAGGCTATGGTGCCCTATGGCAAAAGATATCATGAGTGTGTGACCAGTAGGACCAATGGTTGGAGTGAAGTGCCTGGCATCCACCAACAGAGTGTCTTGCTGTCAGTGTGGGCAGAGGAGATGGGGTGGGCAGTGATTTTTATTTATTGTCCATGAGTTCATTTGGAGGTCATAAGACTATAATCGCCTCTTGTGTTGGAGTTTGGGGCTGAGAGCAGGGTCAGTGGGAGTTTAGGGTTTGCAGTAGTCCTGATCCTTTCCCCAACATTTCCTCATCACCTCCACATTTTTATACACTTACCTCCACAACAAAGTCACAGGAGTGGTAATTCAGAGTGCAACCACTGGCACTGCATCCAGATGGCATATCCTTATGATATTCACGTAGCATCACTGGCCAAGGCATATCTCAGAATTAGCCAATTTAGGGCTCTTTCATCAAATCCTAAAGCTCTCCAGCTGTCATATCTGCGACACAGGATCTGGAGCATGTGCCCCAAGTATGTGTACTTACATTTTCTCACATTCACCTTATGTTCCACTTGTCTCTACCTTTCCTCCCTTCCTTGCCTCTCCCATGGAAATAGGACATTGTGCAGTTGATATTTTGATGAGAACAAGCTTCACTTCGAAGAGGAAGCCTTTTTTATTTAAGATATTCCATAATGGCATGCAAATTTACGGTATATTATAATTATTGTTGTTGTTATGGCAGCAAAATCTGACTAAAAGATTTCCCTATATCTTGATTGCAGTGATTAAAGCTGCCACATGTACATATCAATGATGTTGATCATTACTAAATTGATGTGTTACCACCATCAGAGCCCCCAGACACTGAAAATGGATCCATATTTCTCTGCCCCTGCCAATCATGAATCACTCTATTCCTTATTTCCCCATTTCACTATCACTATTTTGACCAAAAATATGTATTGATTTACCAGTCGCCTCTAATGTAAGAGCCTCCAAAGAGCCTTCAAGGTAGTTCTCATGAAAGTTTAATTCAAATCATCTAAAGCGGACATTAATCTAAACTAAATTAGATGTATGCAAGAAGGCTGTGCACAAATTCAGTTATATAAAGTTTTCATCTATTGCGACATTTATTCCAATCAAGGGATTCTGGGGTTGCAAAATATGGACCTTTTTGGTACAAGATTCTATTCTGACATTATGGGAAGCTATAGAATAGAAATGATCTGTAATGGGTCGCTACGTCCCCTCCAAGGTGGAGCTTGGCTTGCACTGAGCACCACCAAACAGCCAGCATCAGCTGAATAAAACCCTTCCCCCGTATGATGGATTGTGCAAAGTGCATTTAACCTACTGGATAGATTTCAATCTAGATGATCTGATCTTAAGAGCCTGTCACAATTCTTACACTGACTCAGCCACAAGGCTGAGCTCATTAGCACAGTTATTACTCTAAAGAGCATGGTACCTCGGTAAACACTGATGCTGCTGCCATTTAAGAGGCATGAGGTTCGAATGTGTACTAGGGAGCAGGTCAGAGAGAAGAAAGGGAAGCCTCCTCCCGCATTAAGGAAGTGAATCATGTTGCTGACAACCTTGGAAATTGAAATAACACTGCAACAGCAGTATGTTCTGAAGGGTTTAACCCCAACCCAAAATGAAAAGGGCAGAGTTCAAATAGATAGCCTTTTCACCCAGCAATCAGAAAGCATTTTTAAATGACACTGAAACTTGTGAATGCTTTGATTTAGCATGGCCAGGTTAGCCCATTATTGTCTCAAACAACATTGTCTATTCTGACCAGGGGCAGTGGCTCTCCAGGCACAAAGGCAGAGGTCTTTACTATCACCCACTACTGGAGGTGTTGGGGAGTGAGACTGGAACATTGATGATGATGATGATGATGATGATGATGATGATGACTTTTCTCATGGCAGTTTTTCTAGATGGATGTGAAGGGCTTTGCCAAGTCATGCTGTCTTTTACTAATTCAGGAATTTCCAGACTATTGAACATGTTTTAAGTATAACTGCTTTCAGGATGTTGGTGTGGATGCAGTTTGGTAGTCCCAGCTTCTGAAAGTTTTCTGTAAAAATATTGCTGGCTGGTGACTGATGTGACTAAGGGAATAACTGTAACCTTTTCCTGTTGCCATAGTTCTTTAACTTCCATGGCCAGTGGTATATATTTTTCCCTTTTCTCCTCTTTCTTTTCTACAACATTTTTGTCATTATGTATTGCTATGTCAATGAGGTAAGTGTGATTTTCTTTTCTTTTCTTTTTTTGTCTATCTGTTATGTCTGGTCGGTTGCAAGGTATTGTCTTGTCTGTATGAATTGTTCTGTTCCAGGATATTTTATGATCTGCATTTTCCAAGATTGTTTGAGGTAAGTATGTATAGTTTGGTGTGGGTTGTTTGATGAGGTTGAATTTGATGGCAAGTTGTTGATGAATTATTGTTGCAGCTGTATTGTGTCTGCCAAAATTTTACATCCTCCTGTTACATGGTCTATTGTTTCTTAGAATTGATGACATTTTCTACTACTATTATTATTAATAATAATAATATTTATTACTTTTGTAGGCTACCCAATAGCCAAGACTCTCTGGGCAGTTCGCAATTAAAACCATAAAATACAGCAGATCAAAACATAATATAACCCTTTAAAATGTTAAAAATAAAATGTAAAACCAAAATGAACCCAGCAACACTTACAGCCCAGGGAAAACCAGGAGGCATTTAAAGGATGTTACATATTCCACCTCCTGAACTGCACAAGGGAGGGTTTTCCATATGGTGGGTGCTGCTACAGATGGTGGGTGCTGCTACATGCAATAAATGTAGTTGATTTATTTACTACATTTATATCCCACCTCTCTTCCAAGGAGCTCAAGACAGTCTACATTGTTTCTTTCCAGCACCTCCATTTTATCTTTGCAACAGCCCTGTGAGGTGGGTCAAACTGGGGAATAGTGACTGGCCCAAGTTCACCCAGTGAGATTTATTGCTGAGTGACATTTGAACCTGGGTCTCCCTATCTGACATTATACCCCAGGGCAGATGACATGGTGCCCATGGGCACCAATTTGCTCCAGGCACTTTCCCACCATTGGTACCCACCAACATACCCACAGAGACATCCCACTCCTCCCCATTTTCATTTTAAGAATATTTGTATTTTTTTCTTACTGGCAGCTGGGATTGCTTCAAAGCAAAATGGGAGCCTCAAACTGCTGCCATCTTAATTTCCCGCGAATGGAAGTTATTTGTCCTTTGTGACTAGCCCTGCCCACTCACGGCAGCCTTTTTATGGTCATGCTCAGGCAGTTTCTCAAATTTCCAAATGTGCCCACAGGCCTCAAAGGTTGCCTACTCCTGCTTTAACCAATACATCACTCCAGCTCTCTCAAGCTTCTCTGGTCATGACGCCCATGAAATAGTCCAACAATGGAATGCCAAACTGATGGAAGAGACCAGAGAATGGTCTATTGCAAACCAGCATTTTCAATGAGAAAATAGTGTAATGACTTCAAAAGACAGAGATTAGCATTGGACCATTACTGCGTATTATTATATCCTAGCATGTCTGAGTAGTCTTCTTTTCTGTGTTTATAACATCATCAATTCCCAGTGTAGGTTCTCACTTTGTTTGTTCAGTGCTGACAGCCAGCAAATGCTCATTTTCCTTCTACTCTGTAGTCTTCCTTGATCCCTTGGTAATAAACAAACCTCTGACAGAACGCACCAGAATCAGATATTATGTGTAATTCGCCAACATACAATGATATTGTCCTTCCTAATATCCCTAGGGCAAAGTTTAAAAAGCTGTTTGGTCTTAATGAGTTCAAGTTGAGCATGATATTTGATGGTGTCTCTGGAATCTAAAAGTGCACAGAGAGGTTTGCACTTTCACATTAGTAGGACCATAGAAAGCAACAAAAAGAGAGTTGGGGGAGTTGATTCCTAAGCCCAAAGTAGATTTTTGCAGATATGTTTTCCAGTATATTTGTACAGATGAATTCTTAGTTTATATTCTGTTAAGGACAGATTCTCACCTTGATCTGTGTTTTCCTACTGATCTGTGTAATCCCACTGATCTCACCAAGTTAACTGATTGACTAAGGTGTTACCCATTGCAGGTATGCCGTATAGGTGGCAGAAGACAGACTTTCATGATCTGAGCTCTGAAACATTTTATCTTTTTAAGGCAAAAGAGAGTGCATGAAAGAGAGAGACAGAGACTTTCAACTCAACTCTGCAGAAAGCTACAAAATCCCTAATAAATGTTTCAAGTCAGATCCCCCCACCTCCTGAAATCTAGCTAGAAGACTTTGAAGTTCAGAAAAATGAATCTTAGCAGTTTGCCAGTGAGTTTTCTAAGCTTCTTTTAGAGCTGTTTGCAGATATGGAAACTTCTAAGCAAGTAGTATTCTGCATTAGCTCCAAGTTGGAGCCTACATTAACCATGACGCTATACTTTACAAAAGTAAATTTAGATCAGTAACTGGTTGAACTTTACTGATGAGTAACTGGCTACAGTGGAAGAATAAATGGAGAGTTCAACATTTCACAGTTGAAGGGAAGAAATAAGTGCAGTCCTCTATATTGGGACTGATGTTGTTTAACTTCTTCATAAATGATCAGGAGTCAAGGATGACACCCAATTATTCTGGATGGTAAACCCAAACTGATTGTGAAGACCTCCGAAAGGATCCTTTGGAACTGGATGGATAAAGTAATAAAATGGAAAAAATGAGGTTCAGTGTAAGTAAGTGTATCATGATGGACATTGGAGCAAAACAAATATTCTTTATTTATGTGTTCTATCTCTCCTTTTGATCCTACTCCTCTCCGTTTTATCCTCACAATAACCCTGTAAGGTAGGTAAGGCTGAGAGTCATTGATTACCAAAGTCACCCAGTAAGCATCATGACTTAGTGGGGACTAGAACCCAGATCTCCGCAGTCCTAGTCCAACACTCTAATCACTACACCACACTGTCTCTAAATTAAATCCTACATTAATATAATGTGACTAGCTAGGAATGAGATTGTTTTAGTTGTGGTTGGTAGCTCAATGTAAATTAGCTTCAGCTATTGGGCAGTACAGAAATGTAATAAACAGTCTACTTCGTTTATGTGGTGCAGTCATATTCGGAATAGCGTGTGCGGCTCTGATCACGCCCAAGATATCATAGAACTGGGAAAGATGCAGAAAAAGGTGGGAAAAAACAATCAAGATGTTGAAGCAACCTCTCCTTTGCTAGCTTCAAAGCGGCATGAGAGAGGCTAGTCTCACATGTGAAAACGCTCTTCAACTCACAGGTGCAGTAAACTGTGGTCCCTTCTCTCAGCTCCTCTCCCTCCTCCTTCCCTCTCAGATAACTACCCCAAATTCTGTATCTTCGGCAGAAAGATGCTTAAGAAGTAAAACACAAATTAAATAGAAGCATGTAAGGAAGTGTCATAGGTTTGGGCCTGCAGTTCTAAGGTACAGGTGAAGAACTTCTTTCAGCCCGAGGGCTGAATTCCATTTTAGAGAAGATCTTGGAGGCTGTATTCCAATAGTGGGAGGGGCCAAAGGCAAAAAGGGAGGCACCAAAACCCCTAAAATACAACAGATCACAGCACGTTTCAGTTGAAAGTTCTAACTGCCAGTAATTAAGTCTTAGGAGAGGAATTTCAACTTTTTAGAATGGGGGAAAACAACAACAACAGGCTGAGAAACCAACAATTAGCTGTTCTGGGACCCTCTCTCTCTCTCTCTCTCTCTCTCTCTCACACACACACACACACACACACACACACATGCACACACACAGGGCCAGATTGGGACTCCTGGAGGGCCACATTTGCCCCCGTGCCTGGGGTTCAGTGCCCCTGTTCTAAGCTTACCCAGAGAAATCTGATGAATCCAGACCCCTACATGTGGCTGCTCTTTTCTCCCAGTTGTTCCTCCTCCCCACCCTTCTGTTGATAGAGTTGCCATAGCAACAAGAGCCTTCGCTGTTCCAGCAGCCCAGAGCCTCATCAGAATATGACACAAGAGCTGTGTCAGCCTTCCCCCCTCTCTGGTGCCCTCCAGATGTGTGGGACTACAACTCCCAGTAACCCCCAGCCAGCACTTGAATTGTAGTCCCAACACATCTGGAGGGCACCAGGTTGCAGAAGGCTGATATATCATATTATGTAGCACCAGTCATTCTTTGGAGTTTGGGCAGTTTGATCACATAATCCAGGACACAATAATTAGCAATGATCTATTTGGGTTTTAGTTCATCAATCTCATCCCTAGGTTCACCAAAGCTTCCTGGAACACAATTGACTGGAAAGATCTGAGCACAGGAGTGTACTCACTCCCATTGTCTTTCATTTCAACTGGACTCACACTGGAGAACTTCCTAGTAGATTGTGCATTTGGTCTTTTATCAGCAACAACTTTTGTCCAGCCATGGGAGTGTCTCTCCACAACTGCATGTTTTGAGTTAATAAAGCCCAACAATGGACACACATTTTAAACAGCCAAAAGTCCTTTGAAGTTCAAATCCAGCTTTGTTTTTCCTCTCTTTAAGATAAGTCCTAGCAATGACAAATGCTTATTTCCAGGTTTTGTATTAAGTAACTGAAAGATAAAATATTAATTTCTCCCCCGATTGTTGGTAGCAGCAGGCATTTGGGCATTAGTTATGGCCTAATTGTTGTGGGTTGATTGTAGACGAACATTTTCTGTATTGTATTTTGATTAATTTATTTTAGATTATGTTATGGTGTGTATTTTTATTTGTATTGTGTTAATTCTGGTTTACATTGATTTTGTAGTTTGTTATAGTAGTAGTAGTAGTAGTAGTAGTAGTTTCCCACCCTTTTTCTCATACTGGGACTCCATAAACTATAGAGTACTTATATATGTAAGTCACTTCAAGACTGCTATTGGGGTGGAAAATGAAGTGATGAAACAACAATGTAGAGCCAGTGTGATACAGTGGCTAAAGCGTCAGGAGATTTGGGTTCTAGTCGCCACTTGGCCATGGAAACCCTCCTTACTGAGCTGAGCTCTCAGTTGGAAGTCAGATGATGGAATTGCAGCCCTATTCATTTTCCGTGAAGAGTTAATAGTAGAAGGTGCTATCGGCTTCCTAGAAGCAGCATGGGAATAAGAACCCTTGTTATTGTTAAGATGGCCAACTGTAGTTAGCAGCTCTCAGTGACCAATTTTATATGGGTTCAACAAAAGGAAGCAAACCACCAGAAAAGGTTAGGTTCCAAAGTGAGGTCAGAAGGCCATCCAGGTCTGAGTAGGCAGTGTCTAAGCAGAGAGTAAAGTAGTCAGGCAAAGTAAAGTCCAAAGGCAGGTTTAAAATCAGTCCAAGCACAGAAGGGAAGATATCCAGTAAAGAGAGCTAAGCAGACAAGGAATACACAAGCAGGGACTAGAGCTGATACACAGATGCTGTTCCAGCAACTCTCTGCCTGAAACTGAGGCATTTAAGCCTGAGCTTCCTGAGCCCCACCCAAGGTTCAGTTGCAAATCAGAGGTACTCTGGAAAAGGACCTAGTCATAAGGAGTGTTGCTTTTTACTCAGGAGCTCTTCTTCATTTGGCTGCCACCTTTGCCTGTATATTTAGATGCTGACATTTTTGGAGGCTAGGCAGCAGCTTGATATCTCTGAATCACAAGAGGGAGGCTCCACTTCTCCCTATGGAAACCCACTGGGTGACTTTACTCTCAGCCCAACCTACCTCACAGGGTTGTTGTGAGAATAAAATGGAGAGGAGCATTATGTACGCCACCTTGGGTTCTTTGGAGGAAAAAAGGCGGGATATAAAAGCAATAAATAAATAAACTAGTGTTCATTCACGCATCCCAGCAACTGCCAATGCAAACCACAGTGCAGATGCCAGACCCATGATGACAAGCTTCACACACTTTCACAGTAATGTAATTCTTTATTTGCAGTCAACAGACCATTAAAACATCATTTAAATACAAGTATAGGAGAAAACGTAAACACAACTGAGGAATAAGACAAGGTCAAGGGATAAGACAAGGATAAGACACTTTCACAGTAAATCTGTAACATGATATCTCATTTGTATAAATTGGACTTTGGTGTTAAGACCTTCCTCTACTCTCAGTCATTTGGCAGCATATGATAAGGTTTTTAATCAGGCTCTCACTTGACTTTTTCTGGCTGATGGCCCCATTCAGAAGACACCAAGCCACAGCTTTAACCATGGTGGTTAAGCCAGAAAGTTGGGCCCCATTCAGAAGACACCTTAAACCATGGCTTTAACCATGGTGAATATGGCAAAAAGCCTTATTCACCATGGTTAAAGCTGCGGTTTACAGTGTCTTCTGAACACCTTAAACCTTGGCGGGCACCAAGAAAGGTGCCCAAGAGCACACTGGTGTTCACAGACACCACTATGTGTACAAGCAGAGCTATCCCAACCACCTCAAACTGCCATCTAAGACAGATTGGGATCACGTGGAGGTTTCCCTCCACTGACGGAAAAGAGCTCCTTGAGGGAGGACAATCTGAAGTCTCCAGTTAGGCAGCCCACAGAAAATTCCATGGGCATAAAAATACTACTGGTGAAGAGGGGAAGATAGGATCAGGTCTCCCCTCTCTACCAGCCTGGAGCTGGCACAACTATTCCCCACCCTTCAGAAACAATGCAGGGGAATTAAAGGCACAACAATAGAGCATGGAAAAAAGGTGAGTCTGCCTGCTCCACCACCCGCCTTCAGTAGTAGGGCTTTGGAAGCAGCATTGGCTGCTGAACTAGATGGGCCTTTGGTCTGCTCCACCACGTCTCTTTTTATGCTCTTATACTCCACCTTGCTTTTGGCATGCTGTGCTTGGCATTGTAAATACAAGTTGGGGAGATCTAACTGGATCATATCAAGAGATCTGTCAGTGCTCCCCCCCCCCACCCGCCCCTGTCGCACCAGAACACATTTTAGTCAAAGGCTTTGAATGTACTATTACATATCCCGAGCCTCTGGAAGAGTGACATCCAACCAAATAAATAAGCTCGTCTTAAGCTGATCACACGCCCAGCGACTGTTACACTTCTAATTAACTACATTTGGGGAGGAAAGAAAAACATATTACAACTAGACAGTGAAAAACAAAGCAGGCAGCAGATCGTTTGTCTTCGTTTCTGTTCAAAATCAGCTCTGAATCCCTTAAGGCCGTACTGCCACTTTCCTTTTTTCAATCAATGACTATATCAACATTCTGTTGCAAAACACATATTATTTATTCCTTCATTCCGCTCTTTAGTCAACCCGATTCTTCCTACCACACCACACCACCCGCTCCCCCAAGCTTTCAGCATCCCTCGTGGCGAGTGTCTGGACCCTAAAGATGCAGATGACAAACGTCCCCCCTTTAAACGGGCGAATAAATGAGCTCCGCGGGCGAGCATGGGCGTTGTTTGCTGATGGCCAATTAATTGGGCGTCCCTCCAGATGGAAAAGGCATGCGAACAGCCGCCTCTCTCTTTAACATATATAGTCAGTCTTTTCAGAGGGTCAAAACAAGTGTGCCAAGTGGGGCTCAGTGATCTTTTTAAAAAATTTACGCTCCTGATCCGAGCTTTCGGGGTTGTATTCAACGCTAGTCTAACGAAGGTCCCATTCATTTCAATGGGTGTACTCGAAGTAGGACTAACGTTGGCTACAGGTCTTGGGATCCAAGTTGGCACGGGGCTGCGCTTTACAACACCAGACGTGAGCACTGATCCTTTCTCCCCCGGGAAAGGAAGTATCCCCCTAGGTCGCTTTTCACAGTGGAATCCATCGCTCCTCTTCCCTTACGTTCGTCCGTCTCCCCGTCAAAGTTGCTGCTTTCACCGCCTCCCTCGCTCCAGCTCGGGATTTCCCAGGCAGCCGAGCCGACGCGACGGAGAGGCTGGTGGCGGTGCGAAAGCGCGACGCGCTCCCCTCACTGCCCTCCCCTTTATCTTCCCGACACATCTGCTCGCTCTCCAGGAAGGGATGGCTCGCCCGGCGCACCGGGCTGCGTGAGCGAAAGAGGGGGAGCGCGCCTCCTGGGCTTCTTTTCCAGCCGTTGGGAGGAAACAATGGTCCGGGAGCCCACTACGGCCAATGTATGGATGATAAGCTCGCCTCCCTGCCAGGCGTGAGAGGCGGCTATTTTTAGAAAGCCCGGCAATTTCTCTTCTTTCCCCCCGCCCCATCACCCCTTCTTCGCTCCCCTCGCAAAGCTCGGAGTGCGAGCGCCGTGCAGGGAAAGCGAGCCAAGGCATCGAGACCGCCGCGATCTCCCCGGGCGGAGCTCCCCGGGCGGCCAGCAGCACGCACGGCGAGGAGCCCTTCCACCACCGCCGAGCGCCCAGGTTGGTACGGCTCTTTTGTCTCGCCGCCGCGTCGCCCCTTCCTTCCCGCCTTCCTTCGCCGCGCTCGCCCCCCTCGCCTCGCTTGTCTGGCCCGCTTAGGCCCAACAAAAGGGAAGGGAGAGCGAAACCAGCGTGCCTCTTTAACCCCCTCGGGGCTGGGCGTGTCCCCAGCCGCCGCCGCTTGCACTGCTTGCTCTAGCCGCTGCAGCCCGATCGCCGACTCTTCCCGCCGACCAGATATGGTGGGCGCGTGGGGACAAAAGATAGGGACGCGGGTGGAAAGGGGGACTCCTCTCCCTGCACTGCCCCCGGCCCTGCTCTCCGGCAATGGCAGGAAACGGCCTAGCGGTCTTGTTATTGTTGAAGGAACCCGCTCTCCTCCTTCGCTTTCCTCCTAGCCAACCATCCCTCTGTTCTTGTAGGGATGTGTGCAATGGGGAAAGAGCTCCGGGCTGCTTTCCCTGTAGGTGAAGCAGACGCGCCAGCCAACCTCTGTAAGGCATGGAGGCTTCGGCAAAGCCTCCCGTTTCCTCTCCTTTCCCCTCCCAGCTCCTATTAATAGCAGGAGAGCTTTTGTCTTTCTTTTTCGCATCCTTTAATTATTCCCGTGACTGGGCTGGGGAAGGGAGAAAAAGAGCTTTAAAAAAGCAAGGGGGTGGGGAAGGAGAAAGGGGCGGGGGGGAGCGAGAGAGAAGCCTTCTTCTTATATAATCCGGGTAATAAAGGAGCAACCACAGGGCAGTCTGGCAGCAACCTGGGGGAGGAGGGTAATGCGGAATTCCCCCATGTACAGACACACACTCACTCGCCCTCAGCCCTGCCTAGCTGTATGGTGGGGATGTTGTGGTAAAACCAAGGTCAACAGGTACTTTTGAGGCCTTGTTGGATGTTTTTAGTTGACATTTTAGTCTCATTCCCAATCCCCCAAGAATCAACAAAGTCTGTCAAGGGGAAAAGGAGTTTAAATGCAAATATAAAGGCCTCTGGTATTGAACTTCTAGGAGGGAATCTGGGCCCAGGTCTTCCTGGAACAGTAAAATTGCCATGGCTTTCTGACATGCATAGAGTCCAAATGCTACAAGTTTCATTGTGTAGATAGTGGAACTTTATTGGTTTGGATCCAAAATTAGGCATACTTGGAGCAGCCCCATTAAACTCACTGGGCCTGTTTAGACAACACACTAAGCCATGGTTAGGCGAAACCATAATGTTTAGCTCAAAATGCTTAACCGTGGTTTAGCATGTCACCTTGAACAGAGCCAGTAGGACTGAAATTAGTCATGGCTAAGTTACGTTGCATTGATTCCAGTGATCCTACTGTAAATACAACAAAGTCTAGATCCCACCAGACTTGAATCTTGTAGAGGAAAATGTAAACTTGCTTTTAATTGCATTTTGATTGGACCTGCAATTATGTGCATTGGGACTCAGCAGGCACTGCAGAATTGCAAATATATTTATTAGGGCTAAGCAGGCACTGCAACAGATGGTTTATACCTGAACAGGACTGGTTCAACACTGTACACAGTTACCACTGTCCTTAGTGCTCCAAACTCAGTGTGTCATGTAGTCTTTTCCTGACTGCTGTGCAGTTTGTGCTGGATTGGTGTACATTGGATGCCTGCAGGACCCAAGCAACAGCTCGGGTCCTGGATGTCTCAAGTCTCAGTAGCAAGACAGAAATTGCACCCAGGCAAAAGATGGAAACGCACAGTGATCACACCACCACCTTTTGGCCATATCAGAGTCAAACCCTTTATTTACAACAGAGAATCTGTAACTAAAGTCTAAAATACTGTTCTTTCTTTCATTAATGGCAATAACATGGGAAGTTACCAGAGCATCATTTACTGAGGACATTAACACAGCCTTCATCAATCTGGTACCCTTCAAATGTTTTGAACTTCAACTCTCATCAGCCCCAGCCAGCATTGCCAATTGTCAAGAATGCTGGGAGCTGCAGTTAAAAACCTTTGAAGGGCACTGGTCTGGGAGAAGTTTCATTAATGCTCTTTCCTCATTAGTTAGGGAAATTAAAGTATGTTTTCTCCTTTTGTTCCAAAGACGTTTGGAATGATGGGGAGGGGGGTGATTTCAGTCTGCACAATGATCATGATAACTCTCCCAGTTTGTTAATCCAGAATAAACTAAACACATTTCTTTAGGATTGCAAAAATCTACTTGTAGGTATGCACCAAAAAGAATGGAGGAAATCTACCCATTTTCCATGTTCTAATCACCCTTATATGAACAAACGGCAGGGTTGATTGTTGTATTTCAGTTGCAACTTTGTAGCAAAAGCATGATCACCAATTTCCTCTCTAATGTGTGTTCTATCTACAGTGTGATTACTCCATTACCCATAATAGTTGCCAAGGCATGCTTCTAATCTAGTAGTTTTTAATGGTGGTTTCCATCAGGTGGCTGTGTTTGTTGTACCTTCATCATTTTGTATATAGGAATGGTAACATGCTAAAGGGATGGTAGGAATATGTGCAAGTAGAGTGACTGGACCTCTAGAATTTTTCAGAGCGGATTGGATTTCTCTACTAGCAATATGGCCTGGCTTTCTTTAGTAGCCGTCTCCAGCACTGTGGGCAACCCTTGCTCATCCAATTGGATGAGAAGAAGAGAACAACGGGAGGGGGAAGAAAGGAAGGGAAGCCAAGGTTGAGGAAGTGAGGAAAGACCGGCATGTATATATTTATGGCAATATATATTGAACAAAAATATTTAGACATCTGGTGGCCTTGTTCTGTCATTTTATCCTGAATCATGTCTAGAAGGGGGAGCGTGAACCAATAAGAAGACATGTGAGAAGATCTATGGATATTTTATAAGTGCATAAATTATGGCAACATAATGTTGATGTTGCCAGCAGAAAACATGAATACACTTGTAAAAGCTGATTGGAGTGGAAAATATTAGTCAGTTGTCCATTCTATGGGTCATGCAAAGAAGGACCTATTGCAAACAAGAAACAGCTTGCTCTAAATTAAAAATTTTGAAACTGTTTACTCTCAGTTTACCCTTTCCAGTTTAGCTTGGCTACCATTACATACTTTCTGTAGAACTCCTACATTGTAAAATGATTTAGGGCTTGATTTAGGGTGCCCAACCAGGCCTGTTGAACCTCATTTTTGCTTTACATGAACAGAGTACATCCCAGAGCACATTCAGTATTCTTCTCTGGCTGTGTACTGCAGTGAACTTTGGAAGTGGTGTCATGCGGTGCTTTAGAGAAGCTTATCTGTCTTTACTGATCTTCTTGTTGAGGAGCCCTTGATAATAGGGTTGCAGTGTTTAATTGATGGTTCTGTTAGATTGGTGGATAAAAAGACATTTTAATTTACTAAAAAGGTGTCTCCTGACTTACTGTAATAGATATATATATATATATATTAATAATGCATGTACATATAAAAACTTCAGATGGGAAACACCATCTTTAAAGAAGAGGGGATGCCTCTTCTCAACACCTGTGTGCATTATCTAAAACCAGATAAAGTATGTTTGTTGCTTCAAAGCTATTGTTTAACAAGCAAGCAAATTTATGCAAATGTAACCCCTGACAACTCAACTTGATAGGCTTCTGAGGAATCTCAGTGTTCCCTGGAACAAAGTTGAGAAGCCTGTGCTCTAAGTGAATGGTAAAATTCCCTCAAGATTGGAGAACAGGAAAGGTTGACCCTAGACAGGGGTGGGCAACTTGTAACCCTCCAGGTGTTGTTGGGCTGCAACTCTCATGACTAGCCAATGGTGAGGAATGATGGGAACTGCAATCGTACAAATTGGAGTGCCACAAGTTGCCCACATATGCGCTAGGGGGTGAAGTATCAAATCTGTCTCAAAGCGTTGTGTGCTTATCCTCCTTCCTGTGGATTCCGCTTGTAACATAACCATTGTGCCATTTCTGGGGTAGTGATGGCACCAGTATTTCAACTTCAGAAAATAATTGTGTTCAGAAAAAGCCAGGGGCATTGTGAAAAACAAACTGACGTGTAAAAATGGATTTCTGCAACTTCTTTGAATCCAGCTTGAGTGTTTGTTTCTTCGATTGCCGCATGCACTAACATTAGCATTGAAATGATCTCAGCTAGACAGAGCCATTAACACCTTGGAGAGGTAGATGAGAAATTGAGTTCACACCTTAACTCTTCCTAGGTTTTATTTGGAGCACTTTGCACTCATGCTCACAAAACAGGCCTAACAGTATTGCTGATAGACTTTTTTACATGGGAAAAGGAGATAAGTGTCAAATTGTCAGATCATTGTTGTTTTGGTCGCATTACAGTATCACCTAGAATCCCCAGTGAGCTGGGCAAGGAACATGCAGAGAAAGAGAGATACCTTGCCCTAAACAGTTCTTTGAGATAAATAAATAAGGCCATGATAGTTGTTTAACGACATGACACAGTAGATCAGTGACAGAGTTGGGAATAAAATCTAGGTTTCATTATTCTCAGAAGAATTGCTGTCTACTCATGAGCTAACCTGTGTGTGATTTAATTTTCTTGCAAGAAACATTGTACAGCATAGTAGCATCTTCGAACATAATTCAGCTGAAGATTTTTATGTGCATAGATTTCAATGGGAGAGAATTACACATTTGCCTCCCTCTCCTGTTGAGACTTAAGTTTAACTGGTTGGATCATGCCCTTTTAATACTATATTTCCTGCTTGATTATCACAGTAAGAATACAGAGTAGCGAAAATATAATTTATGGGCATATTTTTACACTAAATATTCCTAAACTCAATGAATGCATTCCTCAGGCTCTTATCAGTCAAACCATTAGCAATCCCAATTCCTTCCCTCATATAGATTAAAAATATAAAGGTTTTTTTTTCTCCATTTGGATTTTGGGTGTTTTTCTCTGGACCAGCATGGCTATCTTTGTTTGTTTTTTAATCCAAAATTAAGGGGGATTGAGCAGGCTTAATCTCCCTAAATCTTCCCTTGGTCTTTTTGCCAGGATCTTCATTTAATTTTGACTGAATCTCAAAGATAGTAGTGTAGAAAATTATACATGATGTGGAGAAAGTGTATAGAGAGTAGTATATCTTCTTCTCTCATAATGCTAGAACTCAAAGTCATCCAGTAAAGCTGAATGGTGGGAGATTCAGGACAGATAAAGGTACTCTTCACACAGCACATTATTAAACTATGGAATTTGCTCCTACAAGATGTAGTAATGGCCACCAGGTTGGATGGCTTTAAACTGGGGCTGGATAATTTTTTGAAGGGTAAAGCTACCAGTAGTTATGAGTCATGATGACTACATTACCTCTAGTATTCAAATCATAATGCCTCTCAATACCAGTAGCTAGCCAATGCAAGCAAGAGGCTGCTGTTATGTAGGGTATGTATCTGGTCAAGAAGGTAGGGCTCCTGCAGCTTTAACTGTTGTGATGAAGAGGGAATTTCACCAGGTACTGCATGCAAATAAATAACACCTGCTGAAATTCCCTTTGCTATACAACTGTTAAAGATAAAGGAGCCCTGTCCTCCTTTCCATATGGTCACCCTAACTGCCACGTAAGGGCTGGACGTGCAACCGTTGCAATTAGTGCAATCACGAACATTCTTTTTCTTTTTTTCTGTGATGTTTCTGTGTCTGGCCTACAATTTCACTGCCATAGTGATATTATGAAACTCATCCCATGAGGTGTGGCTGGAATTGGAGTCTTTGCCTATTTAAGTTACCACTTGATTAGTTTGCTGAATCCAGTGCTTGACATCTGACTACTATAGTCTCTAAGAACTGACTTCCAAAGTCAGAACAATGGTGCAGGTAGCCAAAATAGTTTCTGACAGTGGCTAGGACTAGGTGCGTGAGAGGAAATGTAGAAGATGCTAGAATCGTTATTGAATGATCCATGTTCTGTCATTCACTCGCAGCTTCTGCCAAGGAGGCGAGGAACACCTGGATAATGAGATTGTGTTCCCTGACCAACTTGGCTTGATGCCATTCCTGGATTGACTCTTGTTTCTTAAAATAAATCTGATACACTGTTAAAGCCAGTTTTATTCTTTGCTTCCGCAACACCCCACCCAAAGCAAATCATTCTTGTGAAAAAGCTGTCCCACCGCACCCCCCAAAAGATGTAGCAGTAAAGATGGATTTTATTCTTGCAGCTTTGTAGTCTTGAAGAATAGTATGGCTGAATAGCATGTGAAAGTCTGGCCAAGGAAGGAGGACGTGTTTCATGTAAATGCAATTCTTTGTTTTTATTTCTTCCTTAGAATTATTCTGATTATTATTATTTTTTGGCAAGTTATTTTTTATTTATTTATATATTATTGCCATCAATGCACATGGCACTGTACAGAATAAAACAATAAAAAAAAATACCTGCCCAAAGGCTCACAAAAAGTTGTCATCACATGTGTTTGGGAGCAATTTCAATGTGCAGATATATTTGTGTCTGCCTTAGCAAAACCTTAAAAATTCCCATTGCCCTTTGCCATGACTTGAATTAATAGGCACAAACCAGTCAAAACTAAATACTTTGGAGCTCCACTGATGTTATATTCAGTGGGTGAACAATGATTAATTTTGATTAGATCAAACCCTCAAAGCTTCTAGATTGGCCTGGGGCCCAAATCTGACCTGAAATTATATCCTTTCCAGGCATATCCAAACATATTGAAGGTTCATGACTGGCCTGTAACAATGCGTTGTGAGTGACACTGTGGATTAAGTTGTTTTTGTTGTTGTTATTTGTACTATTGCAATATTTTGTCAAGCACAATATATATGGGAAGTTGGTGCACAAATAAAAGCAACATTGATCATTGTAGGGCTTGCACCACACAATGGTGCTGGTGTTTTTCCAACTACACTTGCATCAGAGATTAGTGGCTTTTTAACTTCTATGTTGTATATGAACACTACACAGAACCATATTATGGGACTCCATACATCTTCAACCCACATGATGCACTTGGATCATACTTGGAAGTGCTTCTCCAAGCAGGGCCATCACTTTTAGGATAAATAGCGGCCTGGGAGAGGAGTGCCTTTGGTGTCCCCTCCCATGGTCAGCTTTGCGTGGCCACCATGATGGTTTATAGGGTCTGGTGCAGGTGCAGTGTTGGGGTCCCTGCTGCTGCCCCCTACATGGACCCATATATATGTGTACAAAGTGCTAAGTGTTTGGTAATGTCGCCTCAAAGTAAAGCCATCATATGACATCAGAGTGGAAATTGAAAAAGAAACATACTTTAAACCTACTTGAAGGAAGATCATTTTTGTAGTTAGTATCCAAACAACCCATAGATCCTTTTTTTAAAAAAAAGATTACAGACACTTGCAGACAGTACATTAAAAAGACACAGCCACTGAGCTCAGTTTAGCACCCTCTCAGCTCAGCTTAGCACCCTCTCACCCAGCTTGCCCACCTCTAGCGCCGGCCCTCCCTCCAAGCGCCAGCCAAGTCACACACTCATCATCATGATTGGGGAGAGAAATGGCATGGAAAGAGAGGCTGCTGCTGCTGCTTGGAGGAGCTCCTCCAAGTGTTGGCTGGGTCCCTTTTGCTATGCAGAGAGAGGCAAAGAATTCCATGCCTCTCTCTCTGCACAGAGAAAGTAAAATGGATGAGAATGATGTCAGGGGAGGGGGCAAAGCCTGGGAGAGAGGGTGAGTCTAGTGGAGGTTCCTCCATCATTCAAATTTGGCTCATGGGCCAGAAATTCCTCAGGTGTGCTGTACATGCAGAAAAAGTATATTAAAAAGAAGATGAACTTGCAACTATTGTAAATTCCTGAATATTGCTGACAATATTGCTCTCCAGGATCAATGTGGCTTACCACCACCACCACCACACTGAAGTTAACTAGAGTCTTTTTGAAGCCTTTTTTAAAAAAATAAACCATAAGATAATATCACTCACAAACTGATGAGAAGGAACAAAAGCAGAGGAGCATAAAGACACTGTTATAGTAGAGTTCTGGGTTGGAGGGTAGGGGTAGAGTTCTGGGTTTGATGCCTTTTCTGACATTCAGATGCTTTCAGCATTCCAGATCATAAGTAGGCATCTGAGTTCTAGTAGCTGCTTCAGATGTGTGCCAGTGATGTACATCATTTGAGTGAGAGGACCACTTTGGAAGAATAGTCATGGCATTATGTATTATAGGAACAGTTGCTTCTCCACTGATGAACTCAGTGAAAACTGGTTCCGGGAATAGCACTGAGCAGCTAACTCTTATGAGGTCCACAAATTCTGCTCCCCAGAATAGATGTTCAACTTTTAAAAATATTAAAACTCCCTTTTACAAGTTAATTGAATGCACACAAAATAAATCTCAAAATGCAGTATACATACACACACACACACACACGTGTGTGTGTGTGTGTGCATACTGCATTTGAGTTTTATTTTTTCTCATAAAGAGTCAAATAGCACACTTGAAGCATTGAGGGGAGGAAGAAGCTAACCACTGAACCAGTGTTGAAACCATTGGTATAAACATCTGTTTAACGTCTGTCTTTTTCACAACGAAGGGAGGACGAAGCCATGCTCATCCCATTGGTCGGGGGGGGGGGGTGGAATCATGGCACATTCTGTTTTTAAGATGCAGCTGTGTACTGTCACGACTCTCTCCCTTGGGACTCCTTTTTACCTTACTCTTTAAAGGATCCCAACCATGAATACAGTTGGTATACAGCTGCCCACTCTGTGGATTATTTTTCCTTTCAGTTTCCACCTCTGGGCACCACCTTTTACTCTCCCACTGGTTCTGTGATTCGCTGACCCTTCTTGGTCCCACAGCAACCAGCTTAGCACTCTGTGCTCCTTTTTATTCACCTCTTTACTTCACTGCTGCCACCATATAACTCAGTACCTTACTTCAGGTACTTAAAGAATCCAATCCAGGATAAAATAACTTTTATTGAACAAGAAGTTTGCACATTTTATCAATCTTGTGGTTTCAATTGTCAGTACTTGGTTGTTACACTAAATATATATCGTATCCTTGCCTACTCTACCCCTCTAAAGTCAAATCTAACTCCTCCTATTCCATTTAATTCCCAAAACAAAATAAACACAGACCCTACACTGATCTGTTCTCTTCAGCAGACTAACTCTGACTCTCACTCCCAACTACTAACTACTAACTAATTTCAACTGTCATTCCCCTTCACACACTTGAATCCCACAACCAATCAGCATTCACTCCAACATTCCATTCACTCACTCCCCCTCCCAACTGAATTAACCACTTACCAGCCTTACCATACAAAATCCAAACAGCATTTACATCACAGATAAATAGCATAAAACAGTAAAACATCACATGCACGTCCTTAGGTAACTTCAGTAGCCAAGTGATAGCATTCCCCGGAAAAACTTGGCTGGAGTTTAGCTTGTCTGCTAAAAGATCAATATTGACCATTTTTGACCAGGAAAAAAAAGTAAACAAACTTCTGATTTGATTTCAAACCATAAATATCTTGGATTTCCTGGATGTATTTGCTTCAAGCTAAGAAGAGTCATGCCAGATCTGATTAAAGCCTATCTAGCTTTCTATCCCCAAAGTGACTGACCAGATGCCTATGAGAAGCCCACAAGTAGGAACCATCCTACTCATGTTCCTTAGGAACTGATATTCAGAGGCATGCTGCCTCCTATACCAGAGGTAACTTGTAGTCCTGAACATCTCTTTGAGAGTAGGGTGGGAGATCCTTGCTTGTAGCAATACGGAAACAATGTACAATGTGCCGCACTTTTGAAAACTTGACAGAACTCTTATATCAACACAGTGAGAGATGGACTCTTGGGAGCTAGAGAGTAGGGATTAAATCATAGTAGAACCACTGTTCCCATGAGATGTTGGGACCTACCAAAATTCACCACATTGAACTCAGACTCAACATGAACACCTATGACAGACCCTGGGATATTTGAGGGTTGTTTAATGTTCAGTCAACCTCTGCTGCCCGAGTTTGGATGACACAGCAAACCATGGCAATCCTCCACCAGGGGTTGAATATTCAAAATGGCCACTGGCATGGGCCACTGACACACACTGGGCTGCGGTGATCGTGCAAACTTGGTCAGAAAGTCAGGTGACCTGCTGAATGGAGTGAATTGTGGAGGAGGGGATCCCAAAAAATTGGGTGGAAGGATCTTCAATGAATGGAGTTCTCCCTCTCATGGAGGGCAGATCCTGGATCTTACCCTATAATTGGGCGCAAACAAACACTGGGCTGCAAAGGGGTGGGAGAGATAACTGGGAGGAAAGTACACATGACTGTACCCCCTGGAATGTTTGTTTTTACTTTTAAAACATCAGAATGGGAGACATCTATATTGGATCAGAGCAGTAGTGGTGGAGGAAAGGAGGTATTTCCCCCCCCAATAGTGTTAAAAGGCTTGGGAGGGGGCATTTTAGATGAAAATAGCACAGGGGAGAGCTGACTATCCCCCCTCCCCAGCACCAGTGCCCTGAAAAGCATTTGGAGTTCACTGCAACTGCTTTGAAGTAGAAACAAAAATGCTTGGAAATTCAGGTGGGGATCTCTCGTGTAGTGTGTTGCTTGGCCCTTAATAGATGGCTGAGGCAGAGCTGCTGGCAAGGGAAGAGCATTTGGAGAATAATGAGAGGCTGTCCTATGGGAGTCATTGCTAAGCAGACGTGCAGATGATAGAAGTGCTTTCCTCTCTTCTGCTGTGCCTGGTGGCTCCTTGCTCGCAGTGAATGTACTGGCTCATGGGATAATTTACAGCCTTATTGTTGCTGCTGATGTCATGTAGCTGATGCTCCCACCTAAGCAAAGCCCTAACACCACTGAGGGTGACCGGGAATGACCCCCAAAAGGAGGGGCAAGAGTGCAAATCCAAGCTATCCTCATCTTTTCCTCTTCATCTTTGTGCCTTCCAAGGGTGTATCCTGCCTGCCTTTGACATGCAGTACCTGACCGAGGAGCCCTTGTGTTAGTTACCCGACGGAGCACTTGCCTAGAGACACAGAAAGGTAGGTGCATTTCCCTTCTACTCCCAAGTTGCTCCTGTTGCTCCTCTTGGGTTCTGGCTTTGGGTGCAGGATGGAAATCATTTCCCCCACCTACTTTGCTTTCCAGTTGTTGAACTCACAAGGAGAAAGGTACAAATCATAGTCCAGCATTTGGGATGTTTAGAGATCAGGTGTTACCTGCAAACCGGTATCAGGGTTATAAGAGAACTAAAACAAATGGGCTTTTGTACTCTTGGCTTATATGTCTCAATCCTTATTCCATCATGACTAGAGATGCTTCCAAATTTTGTAATTAGTTGGCTTGTTGGTCAAAACATGTCCATAATGCTCACCTGTGTAGCAAGCTGGGATTGTTGTATTAAGAATTTGCTGCTACGTTCAGAATTGCTTGTTATTTTTGTTGCATGTGCAGTCTGCATCTAAACAGTGCCATTTCTGTGCATGCACTGAGTTGGTTGGTCTAACCCCTGAATGACCCACTGCTGCTTCAGTCGTCATCATCGCTGCCACAGCTCTGGCTCCTCAAGGAAGGGAAGGACTCTATAGGTCCGTCTTCTTCTCTCCTCCATGTACCAGCGATGGGTGATGGCGAGTAAGCGTCTCATCACACAGACAGGTGACGTGAAAATAAGCAGTCCAAGAAAGGGGTACATAACATGGTGACACATGATGTCATGATGCCCTACACGATTCCAAATTACAGCTCCCAGGTTGCACTTTGATACTGCATGTGTTCAAAAACTCTTATACACGGAACAAGATCTCGAATTATGCAGAACTCTCATCTGAGCTTACATGGGTGAATTTGTTACTTTCCGAGGAATAGCAAATTCAGCTGGAGTAAGTTACTAATCACTGATAATGACAATCTATGGTTGTAAAACAGAGCGAGATCTGCCTGATGTGTTCCTTTTGTCCAGCTCTGGAGTATCCAAACAGTTCTCGTGTCTCTAGTGTGTGTATTCTTGTAGTGGGTATAGAACTATGTTGTGAAATTAGTAGCTTGAAAATAAGGAGGGGCCAAGGGTTTGTTTGCCTTTTGTTATTATTTTGTTCTGGAACAGTTGCCATTTGTCTACCGTGTTACTATGGGAGGCTTGCAGTTATGCCCTGTACGTGTCTGGCTTATTTCTACTCACTGCTTAAAGTAGGCTTCCAGATACATATAGATAAAAGTAGATGTTCTCTCTCAGGAACTGTAGACAAGGGCTAAATTAACAATTCATGGAAGCCTAGAGTTGGGAGCAATGGAGGCTGGTGGCCTTGATTTCAGTGGGGCTGAGATTCCATTTTGGGTTTCGGTCAAACCCAGCCAGAACTCTAAAGGAGCTATCCAAGGTGCTGAAGCAATTTGGGGGATAGGGTTCGGCACCTTGGACAGCTCCTTTGGAGTTCTGACTGGTTCTGACTGAAACCCAGAATGGTTTCACAGCCCCACCAAAATCAGAGCCACCAGCTTCCACTGACTGGAAAACACCTGAAAGGTAATCTAGTCCAACCCACTGCTGACAGAGGGAATCCACTGCTGCAGCATCCCTGATAGGTGGCTATCCAGCCTCTGTTTACAAACCTCTAACAACGGGGAGAATCCACCACCTTCTGAGTATTCAGCTCATGCCATCAGGACGTTCTTCCTAATGTTTAGTCAAAATCCCCTTTCTCGTCATCTGAATCCATTTGTTGGGGTCCTACCCTCTGCAGCAACAGAGAATGAATTTGACAGCCCATCAAATATTTGGCTGTCATATTGCCTCTTAATCATCTCTTCTCCAGGCTAAACACGCCCAGTTTCTTCAAGCATTCCTCATAGAGCTTGGTCTCCAGACTCCTCACCATCTTCATCACCCTCCTCTGGACTCAATCCAATTTGTCAGTTAGCCTTCTTTAAACTTCAGTGCCCAGATCTGGACACAATGCTCCACCTGCGATTTGACCCCTGGAGAATAGATTGGTTCCATGATTTCTTGCAATACTTCTGTTGATGCAGCTTAGAATTGGGTTTGCCTTTTATCTGCAACATTGCACTGCTGACTCATGACCACCAAACAGTGGCAAAAAAAATAGAGACCTCCAGATGTGTTAAACTGGCTGGGGAATGCTAGGATTTGTAGTCCATCACATCTGGAGCTGAGGAAGGCTGATCTTAAAGAAGTTAACTCCCCTCCCATCCCCCTCAAAATGCAAATGTGCGTTAAAGCAAGAAGTAGCTCTCCAGATGTTTTGGTCTTCAACTCCCAACATTCCTGATCACTGATGATGCTGGTAGGGTCTTCTGCAAGCTGGAAGTTCAAAACATCTGGAGATCTACCTTCTGCCTGCTCTGCCTTAAAGTATATCTCTGCCTTCCCCAACCTGGTGCCTTACAGATGTTTTGGACTACAACTCTAGGCATTCCTCCCCATTGGCCATACTGTCTGGGGCTGATGGGTGTTGTAAACCAAAACTTGTGGGTAGCACTGGGTTGGGAAAGGCTGGTATATCTATATGAGGCATACATATTCTCAAGGTTGCCTCTTGCATAATAGCTCAGCTAAAGGCACTGAAAAGCTTGCCACTCTTACAGGCTTCAGAACACAGCATTGTCAGCAATTCTACACATGTACATAGCAAATACCCACACAAAGAAGAAATTAAGATCTGTGTGTGTGTTTCCTTTGCTTTCTCCCAGGATCTAGGCACACACTAATTTTTATTAAGAGATTGCATAAGTGTCTGATGGATTGAGGCAATATCTTTCACACACCTCTCATTTGGAATGTGGAGGCTAATGAAGTGATGACTGCTCAGAGCTCTAACAAACAGGCAAGCAATCTCTATCTAGCGCTATTTAATATTTATTTGGCGGCGACAGTGTGCGTTAGACACTGTGCAGAAGGGATACAGTCTGTCTCCAGAGAGCTGACAGTCTACAGCGTAGGGCCAAATGACCCATCACATTCAACCCACTGTTTAAAAATGCACTTTTAGTTTGAAGAAAAAGTGGTCCTGCAGGGCCCTGATCCATGGGGGTTCACAGTGGTTTTCCCACCAAGCCCTCTGGCTGTTGTTTCAAGAGTAAATAGGTTGTAACCAATGTGAGTCTAACTTAAGCCCCATTCATTTCAGTGGATCTACTCTAAGTAGGGCTAAGTTGCAGTCCTTTCAGTGGAAAACCAGTATGGGCCCTGTACACCAGCTTTTCCTTCCAAATGAAAGTAGCACTTCAAAAAAGCAAACAAACTCTGATTTGTCCATAAGCTGCAGAGACAGTCAGCTCTTTAAGAATGGCTGCATCACTTCTCCACAGTATCTAGCGAGGAGGGGGTGGTAGCTCAGTGTGACAGAGCACCTGCTTTGCATGCCAAAGGTCCCAGGTAGGGCTAGGAAGGAATCCTGCCTGAAACCCTGGAGAGCCGCTGCCCGTCAGTGACGACAGTACTGGTCTAGATGGACTAAGGGTCTGTCTCTGTACAAGGCAGCTTCGTGTATTCCTATCTTGCTCTCATATAAATATTAGACAGCATTAGAAAGATGGCTTTGCCTGTTTATTCATCTTCAGCTGTCATCAATTCATTAGCTTCCATAATCCAAGCAAGAGGTATGTGAAAGATTTTGCCCTGAACCTTTAAGAGTAGACTAGTCTTCCCCAGCCTCTTATCTTCCAGATGTTTTGGACTGCAATTCCCATCTTCCCTGACTATGAGCCATGCTGTCTGGCCTGATGGGAGTTGTAGTCCAAAACATCCAGAGGGAGCCAGGTTGAGGAAGGCTAGAGCAGACAATTCTGGGCTAAATGCAAAAACAATTTGATGTAGTATAAGGCAGCCTCCTAGCGGACCAGTAGTCAAGTGGTGTGGTACAAGGGCCTTGCATAGTTCCTCGACTCTCTCCATGATTAGCAAATGCAGAACTAATTCTTCAAATAAGCAAATGTAACCAAATGTGTGTTCATTTACACAGCTCACAAAATTCAGCTTACCTGAATTTCAGCTTGCCCAAACATCAGGTTAACCTGCTGTTGAAATGGATAATATTTTTGAGCACAGAGGAAATACATCCCTGGCCAGACTATGGCTTTTGCCACTTCTGTCTCTGACCAGCAGGGTGAGAGATGGAATATGAGATTTTCCGCATGCACCATCAGACAGGTAGAGAAATGAATGGGGTTGCTTTTCATCAGTCCTATACTTCCTTCTCCTAGGGTTGTGGGGCTTAGATGCCTGGTTTTCTTCAAAGCTTGAGCCACACACTTTGTGCCAATTTCAGGGGGGCCTTTGAAGCCTTTCTAGATTGCTATAGGGGCAATGACTCTCTTCCATTTGGGGTCTCCCGAGTGCTTCCTTTGCTTGATGGGGAGAGGAAACTAAGTGGCCCCACCTGGCATTCCCCTCTCCGCTCCCTTCCCCCGAGACCCTCTGCAGTGCACTGTGTTTCCCTGCCATAAATACGTATGGGTCGGACCCACCAGAAGTGTGCACGTCTATACAACATGAGCGTTGCAAATCTTTCTAAATGCCTGCTCTGGGAGGAGAGGCCACGGGGAGTGCTGGCACTAGCGATAATGCCAAGGCCGAAGGCATGATGGCTCTTTTGTGGGAAACGGCGTGGAGCCCTTTGCAGGGAGTGGAAGAGAACCTTGACAAACCATGAGAGAAGTCTTAAACCTTCAAAGGGAAGCCACCTTCCTCCCTGCAAACTGAAGCCTTCAGTGCTGATGTCAGAAAGGGAGGCATTCAGAGGTTCCCATTTTCTGTTCAAATCCACTCTGGGTTTCAGTTGGAACCAGTCAGCACTCTGAAGGAGCTATCCAAGGTGCTTTGCAATTCTGACTGAAACCCGGAGTGGATTCACTGCCCCACTGACATCGGAGCCAAAATCCTCCACTGGTTCTTGTGTGAATGTGTGTTCAGTAGTGCGTGGCGCTGAGACCTGGGACTTTGTTCACTCTATACAAGCCTTAAGACCAAAGAATCTCCCCTTTGGGGTAACTAGAGCTGGTGAGTGGCATTCAGTTCTGGTCTCCTTGGGACGATTCACAGGCAGTGGTACAGCAGTAAAATTGGAAGTGAAGCTCCTCATCATGACAGTCCCCAAAGCCACACCCAACAGTCTCCCTGCCTGAGCTGACTGACGTGGTTTCGAGCATGATGTCGAGGACCCCAAGGCTTATGGTCTTGGGAACCCACCCACCCCAGAGCCCACCCTTTGCTTTGTAACTCAGAGAAAGTGTTGTGGGCCCTTCTCACCCTTTCAACAGAGTTACAAAGCCCAGATCATCTATGGGACTTTTCTTCAGCAGTTTTTACTCGCTCTAGTACCTTGATATAGCCCCTTCCCCTGCAACTGCTCCTGCTTCTTCTCTCCCATTTCAAAGAATTCTGACTTTACTCTTTTCTCCCTTTTCAAACTTGGTTCGGCACTGGACCCCTGGCTCGAGAATCTCTTGACTCCTTTCCCCTCTTTCAATGCACACAAACAAGGGCCGGTCACTCCTTGAAAAAATCTCCCTTCCTGTCTAACGTGCATTGGAGTGTCTGCTGCTGCATCTTCTACTGACCCTGTTGCTGCCGCTTGCTTGCTCAGCATTTAAAACCCAACAGAAAAGCACCCCACGCCCTGTCACAGCCACAAGCCTTGCCCTCCCCATCTGTACTCCTTTCCTTCTGACTCGGCCTCAGCATGAAGCGGAGGCAGGTGCACGCCATGCCCAAACTTCCCCACTGCTGTTGCGCTGCGAAGTTGGATGCTCTTCACCTGGCATGTGGATGTTTGTTGGAGGAGCAATTCTGAAAGCAGGAAGGGAGACAGCTCTCCATCCCAGCCGCATGGAGCATTTCCAGCACATCCGAGTGCCAACAGCAGAGCAATGACAGGTTCCTGCACATAAGCCAGTTGTAATGCTTCTTGCTGCCATCCTCTCCTATGGAGAAGACAGATGGCGTAATGTGATCGTTAATTAGAGTAATGAATATTTACTGGATGTTTAGAATTTCGGCATCTGGAAACCTGAATGGAACTCTGAGCACTGTTGTGTTGGGTTCTGTACAAACGTGCCCAAGGAAAGCATGCTTTGCCAAAGAGAACTGAGCACAGAAGCATAAGAACTTTAGGAGAGCCGTGCTGGATCAAGCCTAAGACCTATCAAGTCTAGCATCTTGTTTCCTCCAGCATCCAGTCTGATGCCCATTGGAAGCCCACAGGCAGGTATATGAGAGCCCTCAGGACTAGTAGCCATTGATAGCAGCCAATATACACCAGTTGCTGGGAAACATGGGTGAGAAGGTGTTTCTGCACCATGTCCTCCTTGTGGGTTCCTGGTCAACAGCTGGTTGGCCACTGTGTGAACAGAGTGCTGGTCTAGATGGTTCCTCGGTCTGACCCAGCAGGGCTCTTCTTATGTTCTTATGAACTTGTCAGATCCCCTTTTAAAGCCATCTAAATTAGAGTGACCATATGGAAAAGAGGACAGGGCTCCTGTATCTTTAACAGTTGTATTGAAAAGGGAATTTCAGCAGGTATCGTTTGCATGCATGCAGCACCTAGTGAAATTCCCTCTTCATCACTAATCTAAATCGGTAGCCATCATCTTGTGGTAGCAAATTCCATAGTTTAATTATGTGTTGTGTTATCTCTCTCCTGAATCTTCCACCATTCAGTTTCATTGGATGACCCCAGGTTCTAGTATTATGAGAGACAGAGAAAAATGTCTCCAGATCCACTCTCTCCACCCCATGCATACATTTATACACTTCTATCATGACCCCCCACCAAACTCACCCTTTTTGCTAAACTAAATGGCCCAAACTTCCCTCATAGGGTAGTTGCTCCAGCCCCTTGATCATTTTGGTTGCCAAACCCTATTTTCCAGATCTACAATGCCTTTTTTGACACGTGGCAACCAGAACTGTACGAAGTATTCCAATTGCAGCCACTGCATGGATTTATATAAGGGTGCTACAGTATTTGCAATTGTATTTTTTAATTCCTTTCTTAATGATCCCCAATATGGAATTTGCCTTCTTCACCGCTGTACACTGAGTCAACATTTTCATTGAGCTATCTGTCACAAACCCAAGATCTCTTTCTTGCTCAGCCATTGCCAGCACAAACAGCACAAACAGGCAAAAGCCATAAAACGATTAGGACCCCAATCAGTCAATCACACTCTTAAAAGTGCTAAGCAACCCCAAACCGAGCAGGCTTATAAAACGATAAAATTCTAACTAACACCCGACTTGATCCGGCCGGACGGAGATCACCTCCGAGCAAAGCCTCTGCCCCGAAGAGATGCTGAACTCCACCCAGACCATCGTTTTTCTACCTTCTCTCGGGCTGGTCTCGTTGCCATGGAAACCAGCCCTCCCTAATTCCTCACAGCTGAAGTTCGTTAACATCAGCCACCTGCGTAACCTTGGCTGGTACGGCTTGAGATAACCAGCCCAGAAACTATGTCAACATTCTGTTCCTCCATCACCCTCCTCCCTTGAGCTCCAAGGTTCCCGCTTTCTGCTTCCCGCCCAACAACTCCCCTTGCAGAGCAGTTCATTTTCAAAAGCTATGTCCTTCACAGTCACCCGCTTTCTACACAGGTGCGTGACATCCCAGAAGTAAACAGGATGTCACGCTAGCCATTTTTTTTAACAAGATGGTGCACTTGCGCTCCAATGCAACAGTAAATTTTTAAAAAATCCCCTGAAATTACAGCCCTCACCCACCCCCCCGCCACCCCATGGATGGCGAAAATGCAGCCCCCCTCTCCCCTGATGGGCACGGAGCTGCGCAGCGTGGCTCCATACCCATTTCTGATGCCATGCTTACTCCCGAGTCAGCAGGCACCAGGTGGGACGAGCGCCCACACCTCCCGTGGTCTCAGGACGGTCCCGGGACTGCTGGAAGAATCGGGTTTTCCCAGGGTTTTTTTATCCCTGGGAAAACCCATGTCCATCCCTCCCTTGCCCCCGGAAGTCCCTGTGCATCATTTGGAGACCCATGGAGCACCCAGGGACAACCCCGGGAAAAAGACCGGTGTAGAAATGGCCAAAGAGGAAAGAGAAAGAGGGGCCAATTTTAACACACACACGCACTACTGATTTCATATGGTTAAGTGTTTATTTAACTATCTTTTTTATTTATTTGTTTTTATGCTATATTTTAATTCAGATTATGTTCGATCTGCTATGTTTATTTGTTTTTATTCTGTTTTGTTTCTAATCTGGGTTTGATTGTTAGCTGCCTAGAGCACCATTTTTGGATAGAAAAGTGGGATGTAAATGAAATAAGTACATTTAAAAAGCCATTTCTTTTCACAGAAGATGAGAGGCAGTATTGCACACGTTTAATGGCTTCCCAGTTAAACTATACACATTAAGCAGTTGCTCGCGTTTGTAGTGCAAGTTGGCAGGAACAATCCTTTGCAAACTTGCTTGGAAACAACTTCCACTGTTCAGTGGGGCTTACTTCTAGGTAACTGTCATAGGCTGCCTTAGGCTGCAATCCTATGCACACTTACCTGCAAGTAAACCCCATTCAACTCAGTGGTCTTCTTTCCACATATAGGATTGTGCTATAAGTTGCCTGCTTCATCAGATCTTCATTTTTACAGTGAGAACTGTGAATTTAAACTAACCAAGCAGGGACCGCATATCCTCGAAGACCCCAGAAACTAAGTTAGGGTGACCATATACAAAAATGACCTGATACAAAAGAGGGCAGGGCTCCTGCATCTTTGACTGTTGTGATGAAGAGGGAATTTCACCTGGTGCTGTATGCAGCTTTACCTGTTGTGATGAAGAGGGAATTTCACCAGGTGCTGCGTGCATACAAATGACACCTGCTGAAATTCCCTTTTCTATACAACTGTTAAAGATATAGGAGCCCTGTCCTCCTTTCCATATCTTCATCCTAGTTTAAATGCAGCTTCTCCAGTTTCAACAGCCCTGTGATCTCTTGGAGGACATTGAGAATGGGGGTTTCCTTGCCAATGATCAGCATTTTTTAAAAAAAATAAATAAGGACAGTTGAGCGTATTGGAGCTGTAACATAGGACAGCACTCAAATTGTGTTTTGTTTTGTTTTATAATTGAAGTCCCCCCAAAATGATCATAGTGTTGGGGAAGTGGTGCAGCTTATCACTAGCCCATTTGCAGGCCACATTCAGGAGAGGCCCATGACAGTTTCACAAGCTCATTCCATATTGCAAGAGAAATGGATGTACTGTATCTGCAGGATGAAATTCATTTTTCCCAATGACAAAAATATTGTGGTTTGAGTGCTGGGCAAACATATTTTCTCCACAATAAAAGCATAGTTTCAAGGGAAGACAAATGGACAATGTGCTGTAAATGAGCAACAAACATTATTTATTGATATCCTCAATGTGCCTCACAGCCTTTGGCAGAACAACAGAAGCACAAAAGGCAGATCTCTGCCCTGAGGAGCTTACATTGTAAAGTTAAGCATTGAGGTGGGGGTGAGGAGACAACAAAAGGAGGGGCGAGTGAGGCAAGTGTAACAGGGATGGTTGGGTAAAAATGCAGTTCCACATAATTTAGGATCTAATTCAGTTGGAGATCAGGGTCCTGGCTCCATTTTGGGCCTGTTCAGACAACATGCTAAGTCATGGTCAGGCTGCTAACCCTTTTGCAGCAAGTGGTTAGTGAGTGTGTTTAAACTGTGGTTATGTAGCTACCATGGTTAGGAATGGTTCTCACAACATGCGAAGTCATGGTTCGCGTGACATGCTAAGCTACAATGTTTAGCTCAAAATGCTTAATCACCATGGCTTAGCGTGTCATCTGAACAAGGTTGTTGATTGCACATGTAAAAATAGAGGCTGAGGTAGGGTGGTGGCCAGATGCAAAAAGAGGGCAGGGCTCTTGTGCCTTTAATAATCATGTAGACAAGGAAAATCTAACAGCATCCATGACAAACTGCACCAGCTGAAATCCCCTCTTATATACAACGGCTGGGTTCACACAACAGCTATCCCATGCTCAGTGGTTGAGCGTGGATTGTTGTTGAACCATGGGTTAGCATATTGTCTGAACCCAGCGCATTTTCTGCAGGGTGGCTTGTTAACCATGCACTGTGGCTTATTTTTCTCTAAAAGCCGCCTTGACGACCCATGGTTTGTTGTTGGGTTGTTCTGGGTAGCTAGCAAGCCACTGCCTGGTTAACAAGCCACCCTGTGGAAAATGTTCTGGGTTCAGACAACACGCTAACCCACGGTTCAACAAACAAGTCATGGATCAACATCACTGAGTGTGGGTTAGTGGGTTGTGTGAATGGCCCCACTGATTAAAGGTGCAGAAGTCCGGTCTCCTTTTGCATCTTACCCCCTTCTGCTAAGGATTTCTTAAAATGATATTTCTGCTCTTGCAAACAGAGCTAAGGACAGAAGATAGCCTCACTCAGGATACTGCAGGGGAGACTAAGTAAGAATGGTTGGTTGGAGGGACAGCCAATTGTGGGTGGAGGACCAACACAGTCAGGGGACAGAGCACATGGATAGTAGGGTGACCATATGAAAAGGATTTCAGGGGCTCCTGTATCTTTACCAGTTGAATAGAAAAGGGAATTTCAGCAGGTGTCATTTGTATGCATGCAGCACCTGGTGAAATTCCTTCCTCATCACAACAATTAAAGCTGCAGGAGTATAGAGAGAGTGACCAGATACAAAAGAGGTTAGGGCTCCTGCTGCTTTAACTGTTGTGATGAACAGGGTTTTCACCAGGTGCTGCATGCACACAAATGACACCCGCTGAAATTCCCTTTTCTATCCGACTGTTAAAGATACAGGAGCCCTGTCCTCCTTTCCATATGGTCACCCTAACAGGTAGGGCAAGCAGTAGATCAGGGCTGGGCAACTTGTGGCCCTGTGGATTTTGACCTACAACTCCTATCATCCCTCACCATTGTCTATGCTGACTGAGGCTGATGGGAGTTGGAGTCCCACAAGATAGGGAGAGCCCCCTGTTCCCTACCTCTGCAGTAGAGGATCAGTGTAGCAAATCAACAAGCTCTTTTTTCTATTTTTTAAAAGTGGTTTATTTGTTTTGCCTATAAACCCCTTTTGGAGAGGATAATGGGGCACAGACCTTTTAAAGTCCCCCCTCCTCCCCCCCCCCCGTATTCATGAAAGCACCCAAGGCCATCCTGCGAAGAGAATGGGCTGGTGATGTTTTTAACCACCAGGTTGTGCTGCCCCATCTGCATTTTCCCCAAAAGGACATTCCCAAACTGCCTTCACAGGGGAGATATTCTGCATCGTCATTTTGGCACCAGCCCCAAATTCATGGAGTTTAAAAATTAAAGAACAAAGACAAATGACTATGCCAATTTAATATTTAAATACCCAGGCAGCTGGCCTGATTTAGCTCTCAGCTCCCTTCGGTACCCTTTTGAAAATGCCACCAGGATCTAACCCCTTCCCTGACATCTGATCCCTGCCCAGCTCCTCTTGAGGTTAGACTGCAAAGATTGCTACCCAGGCGGAATTCCTCAGCTGTCTATTTCGCCAACAGCCTTCCCTCCAGCTGTGCATTGTCCTGGGGATCTTTAAAAGTACCATTTCACAAAGTGATTTTCCAGAGGCAATTGTCATTTTTCCCTTTCCCTTTCCTTTTTTTTTTTTTTTTTTAAAAAAAGCAAAGCAGAGAATTGGAAACCACGAGACTGAAACCTTTTAGGACTGCAGCCATGAGAATGTTCCCGCCACATGAGCAATTCATCAGAGTAAGAACTTAGCATCAGAGGCTGTGGATTTCCTTCCAGTGGAAGTTTTTAATAATAGATCACATGAATTTAAAGAAAAGCGGGATATAAATAATCAAGCCTTAATGTTCAGGGAGGGTGAGCTGCCCACTGGGTGACCTTGTAGGATCCTTCCTTACCATATTATTTATAAGCGCATTTTTGAGCTTTCAGCATATTTGGAAAGCAGTTTCATTTCTTTTTTTAAAAAAAACAAGCAAATGGAGAGGTGCCTAGGAAGCTTCTTTAGACCAGGTTGGACTGTCCTTCTAGCCTAGTTTTGACCCTGTTCAGATGACACACTAAATCATGGTGGTTAAGCATTTGTCGTGTGAACCATTCCTAACAATGGTGGCTACATAACCACAGTTTAAACACACTCACTGACCATTTGCTGCAAAATATCTTTTTTCACTGTAGATTGCGGGAATTGAGCCCAGAGTCTTCTGCCTGCAAAGCGGTGCTTTACCACTGAGCTATGGGCCCTCCCTAGAGCTAGAATTTGTTGAGCATAGGAGAGGAAAATAAGGGAGAAAATGCACTCAAAATGTTTAAATTCCCGCTGTCCGTGGAACTGCCCCACATGCCAGGGTTTCACCACTTGCCTCTGATCAGTGCACATCAGGGGCTGTAATTCACAGGCATGGCCTTTGGAGGGCTCAGGAGAGCACTGCAATCCCATGCTCACTTACTGGGGAACTTGCCATTAAATGCTGTGGGACTGACTTCTCAGTAGTAGACATGCATAGGATCCAGATGTCACCACACTGCTGGGGCTTTTCTGCTTCAGGCAAAGCCCATGGTTTTGCCAGTATCTTACTCCCTGCAGAATGGCGGTCAGGAAGAAGGAGAAATGGTAACGCTTTCCTTTGAAATGGGGTAGGATGGGGGCACACCGGATTTTTCCAGAATCAATGGGTCAGATCCAAAAGTGTCTTGCACAAATGGAAAGACACTTCTGCTTTTGTGAGGCAGCTCCACAAAATGTTCTCAATTCCCTGTACCACTCCGGGCCCTCTGTGCCCCATCCCATAACATTCCAGAGGGTCCTTCTATCCTCTGGAGTGAGTTTTGGGCAGATGCAAGGAGCTATAGGAAGGAGGGGAGCCAGGAAAGTGTCTGTGCACAAGCAGAGTTCTGCTGGCTCTTCTCTGACCTCACCTAATGTCCCTAGTATGAATTCTGGGCTGGCGGTTTTGCGGCATCATTCATAAACAATCCAACAAATATCATATAATCTCTTCTGTTTAGCTGCTATCAGGCTATTAAATTTCAGTCCACTTTCTTATGCAGCATGGCTTAGGAGCCATCCATGTATATACAAAGCCTTCTGTTAGGAGAAGAGCTAAAGTTCTTACAAATTCAGAGACTAAGGGGTAGGCAATTGGGTGGCCTAGACTACAATTCCAATAATCCTTGACCACTGGTTATGTTGGCTGGGGCTTATGGCAGCTGAAATCCAAAACATCTGGAGGACACCAGGTGGCCTACCCCAAACATCAAGCACATGTCACACACTCACATATTGTGATGACTTAGCAACTTAACTTCCTTACACTCTCTTTTTATTATTATCTTGGTCCCAGAGTTCCAGAGGTGTAATGGGTGCCCATTAGGGTGGCCATGGAGGACAGGACAGGACAGTCCTCTGTTTGAAGGGCTGGGCAGTTGGGCTGAGAGTCAGTGACTGGCCCAAAGTCATCCAGTGAGCTTTATGGCTGCATGGGGACTAGAACCCGGATCTCCCAACTACACCACACTGGTTCTCACTTGGTCACTGCCTTCCCCACTATGGTGACATGGATTGTATTTCTATTTCAAGGGTGGCCCTGTTCAGGCAACATGCTAAGCCATGATGATTAAGCATTTTGAACTAACCATGATGGCTTAGTGTGTCATTCGAATAACATCTTTTCAAACCATGATGTCTACATAACCACAGTTTAAACATGCTCACTAACCACTTGCTGCAAAAGCGTTAGCAGCCCTAACTATGGTTTTACACGTTGTCTGAACAGGCCCAATAGTAATTCTTTCTAAATATGCATCTATACATATGCATTAGTATAAAATATTATGCACATTGCTACCCTCTCTTTTTTTGATGAACTGCTGCATGCCATTGTTTAACTCCCAGCGATTGGGGGCCCAGGGACAAAAGCTGAGACAGAGTGCCATACAACAACCCCATTCTGGTGACTCAGGAACCCTATGATTATGTGGAAGGGTGGCCTATGCACATTTCCATGCAATCCAAAACATTGTATGCACAGGCATTTTGATTACAGAAGCTGTGTCATGACCACCCTCTCTGCTTCTTTATATCAAGCTAGATGGACACAAGTGTGCTATGTCTTAGGACCCTACATTGAGGAAACCCCAAAATGTACCATTTTTGCTGAGGCTCAGGTCTCTTCTTGATTGATCTTTTCTCCCGGGTCAGTTTTGCGCATCAGCACACCCTCTAGGGGTAGTTCCAGATGGAGAGCTCCTCACGCCACCATCAAAAGGCATTGGGCACAGGGGGATTATAAAGGTAAGATAACATCATTTGGACCCCCACCCACTCCTGTAAAATCCTGTGTTTGATGCAGGAGGATTGCAAGATAAAGGCCTTCTCTGGAAACAGCCCCAGGACGAGACCATTCTGGCCCCATTGTTCCTGCTTTTCCGGCCCTACAGGACATTTCTCTGCTAATCGTAACTGCTGGAGGAAGGTGCTTGCCCAAGAAAAATGACCCATGTGTCTCTCAGCTGCCACAGAGCTCCCAAAACACCCAGGGACACAAGCAACTATGACTAATGGGCTCCACAGGCATCTGACAGGAACAGTGCCTTCTCCAAACACACCTCAAGCCTGGCTCTATCTGTGATGTCACTCCAGAAAATCTCTATTAGAGTCAATTATGCCACTGCTACGTTTCTCTCTCAGTGCCTCTGATGAATCACCTGCGAAGGCTGAAGCGGAGCTGCTGGGAGAACCTTCCTCAAGGCCCTGGTCAGGAATCAAGCTGGCAGATGTGCTGAGCAGCCCTGGTCCACCAGCTTCTTTTTCCCCATTTCCTGTTTCCCTTCCCTGAGCTTGGGATCAGCCAAACAATCAGTCGAGTCTCATCGGGAATGCAACAATATACAAACAGTGCCTGCCTGTGAACAGCACTTTCGGGAATATGTGCATCAATAACAGGAGCTTGGCATGGAAACCTGGCTCAGGTGCCATCTGCTGTTGCTGCTGCTGCTGCTACTCTTCCCCCCCCCCCAAAAGTCTGTTTTGTCCATGCCACACAGCCCTGTCAGCAATTTGTTATGCACAATTGACTTATTCTCAAGAGGTAGCGTTGTGTGTCCTGTATTCTGTACCACCACGATCGCAGTGCACAAGTGCAGAATCTGCTCTTGGTCACAGAATTTAGCATCCGTAGAGCCACTTCATCATGTTTTACCCCAAAGAGGTGAAAGAGGAAGCATAAGCAAATTGCAAATTCTCTATATGCTCTTCCGAGTCTCTTGTGAAGGAGGAGCTTTAGGTTCTGCGTGTGTTCATATATATGGAGGAATTGGGGGAATAGATGTGAGATCTCAAGGATACCCAGAACTGATTTATTTTGGAAAACAGAACACAATTTCAAGGATATAAAACATACAGAAAATAGATCCACACTTTGCCTATTTCATTCTGGGAGAGAACAAGTTACTATCAATTTGAATGATTTACTGTTAGTGCCCCAGTCATCTCTGAAAAGCGAAGCAGGGTGTAAGAGGGGGAAGCAAATTATATCCTATGAGATATCACAGGGAGAGAGAGGGGGAACGAGAGAGAATTCACCTCTGAGATATCAAGAGTTGTCAGATAGATAGATAGATAGATAGATAGATAGATAGATAGATAGATGATAGACAGAGAGAGAGAGAGAGAGTCCAAAATAATCTAGTGGGACTCTGCTTAGCCAGAAGTAGTTGTTTTTTCTTCTCTGCCAGCATTCACAGAAATACAATGCCTAGTGCAATAGGGGCATGTTTTTCATTTTATTGTCTTGTATTTTATGGTTTTAATTGTTGTGAACTGCCCCGAGAGCTTCTGTTATTGGGCAGTATAAAAGTGTAATAAAAATAAAAATGTTTAAAGAAACTCCTGCAGCAGGTCTGAAGCCCTGTGCTATAGACCAAACATCCCCACCTCACCCCACCCCCAGATCTCTGGACTACACTCCCATAATCCTCATCAAGCAGGTAGCTGGGGTGATGGGAGTTGTAATCCAACACATCTGGAGGGTGCCAGCATGGGGGAGGCTGCTGTGGGCAACCATAGCCTGACGTGCTCAACCATGACTTAATTCGCTCCATTGCAGCAACAGCAGCAGAGTCAAGCAGGTGCCAAAGAGGTCCTTTGCTAGGAACAGTCCATAACCCTGGGCCTTTAGCCTCTGCTTGTGGAGTTACAGCCTTCCTGTCTGAGCTTCTATTCTCATAAACTTCATAGAACAGCTTGCTTTGCTGTGGGCAGTGCACACATCAGCAGCTGGCACGGCTGAAAAAGGCGTGTTTGCATGAGCAAACAGAAACCCTATTAGCAGGTGGCTGGACACTTCTCTACTGCTTTTTAAAATAGATATATTTTTATATTTAACCATTTTTTTCAGTGAAAAAAGAGAGAGAGAGAGAGAGAGAGTCCCAGGATTTTAAAAAATAAAATTTTATTCCCCAGAGTAGCCCAACACATTTTAGCTCTGTACCCTATATTTCAGGGGCTGTGTAAAAAGTGAACAAATACATCACATTAGTTTACATTTCTAAAGAAAACCTTTTAAAATATCATACTAAACTTCATATACATAGGAACATAGGAAGCTGCCTTATATGGAGTCAGTCCGCTGGTCCTTGTAGTTCCAGAATTGTCAACACTGACTGATAGCAGCAGCTCTCCAGGGTTTCAGGCAGGATTCTTTCCTAGCCCTACCTGGGGATCCCAGGGATTGAACTTGGGACCTTCTGCATGCAAAGAACGTGCTCTTCCACTGAGCTATTGCCCACCCCCTTTCGATATTCCAACTACTCCTCTGTAAACTAATGTATTGCTATCTTATACCATGTCAGGCTATTTGCCCAACTCACCATGTATTGTCTGGGGTCTCGAGCAGAGAGAGAGATCCCCCACCACTGACCTGATCATTTAAGGGTGGAGATGCCAGGGACTTAACTGGAAACCTTCTGCATGCAAAGCAGGTGCTCCCCATCAAGCAAACAAGTGAGTTGCTGGTTTTGAGTGTTTTATTGATCTCGTCATGAGCCACTGTGCGTGCCTCATATTGAGGCAGGAAAGTGGGTTTAATGAAATAAAGTAAATGTTCAGTACTGCTGACATGATCCTATCTATATATGCCGTGGTCTTCCAGCAAAAAGCTGCAGACTCTTTGTGGAAACCAGAAATGATTTCTTTATCTTACCTGGTCAGGAAAGATTGTTGTCTTCATATGAAAACATCAAAATATAGGCTTGGATCTGAAGATTCTGCCGCACTCACACAAGGGAGGAGGGTTTCCAGTTTTCTCTGCTGTCTCTATACCCTTGCCTCCCTCCCTCAAAAAAACACTCAGGAAAGTCCCGTGACCCTCTGGAATCAGCAAAACACCTAGACACAAAATGCACTGATATTTATGTGGAAATATCTTCTCCAAACACATCTGTATTGAGAAAATACACACACACACAATAACAAACTCAGGTGCTGAATTATGCTGGCTATGTAACTACTGGGCTACTGAGAAACAAGAAGTAGTTATCAGCATGCTCGGGGGAACCCCAAGGTTTGCAGAAGTAGGGGAAAAATCTTTTTGGACAAGCCCAAAGGGTGCAAAACAACAAGCCTACGAGTGCAAAACCCACCAAAAATCAGTGTGATGAAGACTGAGTATGCTCAGTGGCCACAGAATGGTGGGTGTCTGTTGGCGGGAGGGAATGGTTGGCGGATGACAGAAAATGGGGAGAGCAGGACTGGGCTCGGAAACATACAGGCAGCCAATGCAAGTGGGCCAGAGTTGGTTTTATATGTTCGAACCTCTTGGTCTGGTTATTAGTCTGGCTGCCTCATTTTGCACAAGCTGCAGCTTCTGAACCGTCTTCAAAGGCAGCCCCACATAGAGTGCATTGCAGAATCTAACTTGGAGGTTACCAGAGCATAGACAACTGAAGCCAGGTTATCCCTGTCCAGATAGGGGCGTAGCTGGGCCCCCAGCCGAAGTTGGTAGAAGACACTCTGTGCCACCGAGGGGGATACCGCTTTTTGGGATGACTGGCCATCTGTACCTGAGTTAGAAAGAGAGAGAGCTGCCATGTAGCCCACCTACTAAGGAATCCTGAGGTCTAAGGTGGATGCTGAAGGACGGTTCCTAAAGGCACCAGCCATTTCAGGACTGTTGCTAGAATATTGAAGATCTAGTACAACTACTAACAGTTGAAATAAGTGGAATTCTGACTGAACTGTGAGAGAGAGCTTAAATATTTGGGGGGGAGTGTTGCATCCTTTAATGTTGCTTAAAGAAATTTGTTCTTTTTTTATTTGAGTTTTACACTTTTCATACACACACACACACACACACACACACACACACAGCTCTAATATGGAGCAAGTTTTTTTAAAACTAAGACCAGGCAAAATGGATTCTATTCTCTCCTATATGAGACATAAAAGAAACATACTGATTGCCTGCTAAGTTATTTGATCAATGCCTGTCTCTCTTTTATGCTGTGCATCATGTTTTGTATTTCAGCCATGCTATGTACTTCATGCAGTTTTGTATATTTTTGCTGTATTTGGAAAATTGTAAAGTGGGGGCCGCCTAGTAGACTAAAGCAGTGGCTTTGAAAAAAAGCAAAAGAATATACTTTGCATGTAAGAAGTAATTAGTCCTTGGTTTTCATTGCCCCAGAGGCCAGCTCCCAGAGGAAAGATCCCATCAAGAGCTGCTTCATTCTTGCATAATTCACGTACAGCAACTGTTGCTAGTCACCACTAGAAGCAACGGGCTGGCATTGATCAAGTTCTACAGCAGGAGCCCTTAGATTTCGCTAATAACTCCGTTCCTCATTTGTCCATGGGATGTGGGTGAGAAAATCTGGTGACATGACATTTCTGTCGTGTCCAAAATGGGAAGGACACATTGATGCCTAGTGACTAATGAACAAGGGGCTTGAATACACTTTATGGGTTGTAACTCAAAATAGATTAGCTTTAACATACTGTTGCAGCCATGGATTCTTCTGTTATCCTAGAGCAGGGATGGTCAGTGTCTAATTGAGGGTGACTCGCTTCTCCAAACAGAAGTCCAAGGCCCAGAGGTGTATTTTGTTGTGCAAACTGACACCTCACTTAGTTGAGCTCTATGGTAAAGTTCTTGCCATCTGCCAGTAGGAAGTTATTGGAGCATATATATTCAGACTTAGAATTATAGCCAAGTATTTGTATGTGCGTAGTATGTATGTGTTACATATAAAGTGCAGAGGGATTACATAACTGATTAAATTTTATGGGCAGAATCCAACTAATCCTGTCCACCAATGGAAGGTTTCCATCAATGGAACAGTGGAGCATGATTTTCAGTGTTTTCCCCCTCTACCTGTACCCCACCATGCCCCCAAATCCAGTGGAGGCTCCAATTTCAGTGCAGTTGTGAATTCATTCTGGGTTTCAATCAGAACCAGCCAGAACTCTGAAAGAGCTATCCAAGGCATTGAATCTATTTTGGGGCTTGGATTCAGCACTTTGGATAGATCTTTTAGAGTTCTGGCTGGTTCTGACTAAAACCAGGAATGGATTCACAGCCGCACCAAAATCAGAGCCATCAGTCTCCACTGCCCAAATTCCACCAGTGGGGGGCACCTGCAGAAGGCTACAGAAATGGGGAAACAATAGAATATCATGTCCTTACCTGTTCTGCAGACAGGAGGCTGGCATCATTGGAGGTCATTCATTGGATTCTGCCCTACTCTGTTTCTTACAACCTAAAAGCAATTGTCTTTTCCTTACTGTATGTGATAAAGCCTTTCACCACAACCTTCAGAAATATTGGGAAGAGCTGTCATGGGCCCAGATAAATATGGTCCTAAGGGCTGGACTGAGCCCACAGATTTCTAGTTTGCCATTCCGCTCATAAGGTAGGCTGGATTCCTGCATACCTTTAGCAGTCGGGTGTCTAGGCCCTGTAATGTGTTTCTAGACAGAATGTTGAGGACAGCTTGTCAGTGTTTCTAGCATTACATTACGTAGCAGAGGTTCAGAAGGAGTGATTCTTGCATTTGTCATCCTTGCCCCAAAGTAACATTGAATTTAGCTTTCAGTTACACAATATGGTGTGATTCTACCCCATCTTTTCGTAAAACACCCCCCAGAACTATAGGTATATGAATGCTTAGGGTTGTTACTGGATCTCACCTCTGCAATATCATACTGTTAATGTAATTGTTTGTGTTTCCTCCCTCTGGATTGATATCTGGTTCAACTCCAATTTGGGTGCACAAATAGATAAAATTGGATTTCTTTTTTCCCTTGTCAGCCTCCTCTTATTGTATTTGTTAATGTCAAATATTATACCAGACTGGAAGGCAGTTTTCTGTTTGGGCTATAAGCAGACAATAAGATGTTAAAAAAGAAGAATTGTGAACCAGATCAAAGTCAGGAGTAAGATGCCAATTTTTGGGATGTCTTAATTGTGGGTTCAACATTTTCTTCTGGCAGTGGATGGGGTCTTAAAAGGGAGTGCTGTTTGCTCAATTCATTGCAAAAGTGAAAGGAGGAATCAAAGCTAATCTACAGCTTGTGTGGAACTTAGATAGAGTGTATTAGCCCTACCCCAGCCCTTGTGCCATTGGTTTTGAAAAGAGCATAAAAAGAGCCCTGCTGGAGCCGATCAAAGGCCAATCTAGTCTAGCATACTGTTCCCACTGTGGCTAGCATGCCTAGTGGAATCCTACAAGCAGGAAGTGAGGGCAGGAGCATCCAGTCATATTCCCCAGCAACTGGTATACAGAGATGTAGTGTCTTTGAATCTGGCATTAGGATATACTAATAGCCATGAAAAAACATCATGAATTGTAACCATGGAGTGAGTCTTAGAACAGTCCTAAAAACGAACCTCTTCGCATAGGCTTTCCCTAGACTGTAATTTATCTGATTTTATATTTCACTTTTACCTTTTAACATTTTAAATGTACTGTATATTTGTACTTTTATGGTTTTAATTGTGCACTGCCTGGAGAGCCTCAGCTATCAGGCAGCATAAAAATGTAATAAATAAATAAAAAGAAGGAAATTACTCTGGAGACACTTTGAGTGATGCATAAGCATCCGAATGGTGGGGTAAAAAAAGAAAAGAAAACCCTTATAAAATAAATAAAACACGTAGAGCAGTAGAAACTGGGCAGTTGCTGAACCATTCTGTTCCCCAAGTACGATGCTGAGACCCTTAGCCCTTCCATCCATCCAAACACCAGGCTATGCAAAAGCCTACAGGCCTCCTCTCCTTGCAGTCCTCACAACGCAGGGCACTTGCGTTAGTTGGCAGTTCAGTAATTAGCATCAGAAAGTGATTGTCTTCTCAAGGGGCATCAGGGAGCTGCTACCCTCCTGGGCCTTTTTGCCTAGTGGAGTGCTTTGTTGTTCCAAAATAAGTCTCACTGCCAATGTGTCATCCATGCCAGTGTAGGCAGGGCCTATGCGAATGTTTATTTACAAGTGTGCACACCTGCAAAGGATATCCAGGCCTCTGTTTGGTGTCAGGAGGCAGGCAGGGGGGAGGAGACAGTGGAGCGCTCACGTATTCCTACGCACATTTTTGAAGATGGCTGCAGCATTGTATTAGCTTTTACTACCAGGTGAATAGACATATTTGTCATTGGTTATTCAGTGCAGGAATATCTAGGGTCATGTCTATATGATGCTGCTTTGCCTCGTGATTCCCCAAAACTCTGCAGTAATCACGACTAAAGAAGCAGTGATAGAGTTACACACAGGAGTGAGAGCGGGCTGTCCAGTCCAGGAAAAATCACAGTGATGGTTAAAAAATAGCTCCGTTCTTGCTATCTTAAAAATAAAGCAAAGTGGGGGGAGGAGGAAACAGCAGAGTCACCTGAGAGAGAAATGAAGACCTGAGCAAAAACCCAGCACCAGGAACCATTCAGCTTATCAAGCCTGCCCCCTGTCCTGGGTTCCTGTGCCACTTGGATCTGCCCCTAGCCACACCCACTTCCTTAACCCAAATTGAGGGCACCACTGACAGGTTCAGAGGTATCCTAGTGGAGAAAAGTACACTGATCTGTCTAATCAAAGGACACTTCGCACTCTCAAAGCTATCGACACAATGGGGATGTAGGAGAACTAAAGTGTGGTCATGTTCATATTATTGTATGGCCAGTGTTTGTCTGTACATAACCCCTTGCCTGCACACATGGTGAGAAGTTTCAAAAGACCTCTATTTGCAGTGAAGGCACTACCACCTTGCACACTCATGGCAATGCCAATTCCCGCTGAACAGATCACATTATGAAGCTAGAGCCTAAATCGGATAGAGCCCAGCATTGTTTGAATAAAGGACAGTGAGGAGACTCCATTGTAGCTTGCTTTTGTGATGGAGATTATGTAAACAAAAGACAGTGAAAGATGAAAGTCAATGATTGCTTTGCAAGGGAGAAAGGGGGAGAGAGAGAGAGAGACCAGACCACATGCATGGCTAGGTACTGAGATTAGCTTGCTGTAATGATTCCCTCCTACAGCAACCAGTGTGTGTGTGCAGAGCACAGAGGTCATTTGAAGAGCAAGGGTGCTGTCACATACTTCACATTTTGAGTGGAAAATGCAAGGAACATAAGCACAGGCTTCCACTCAATAATCTTTTGCAACTAGAAAGGTAATCCATGAAAGGATCTACGGAGGGCTACAGAGGAGCAAATGGGAAATGATTTGCCCTTGCTAAACACACACCCCTCTACTGGGCACTATTTTCCTAAAACCTTGCAATCGCTATATAAAACATGCCTCTTTGGAGCTTCCTTTGGCCTTTCTAGTGCTACCACTGAGAGTAGTTTTCGGATATTACCAGTTGTCTTGGGGTGAGGTGGGGAGACAGAGAGCACCGAATGGCTTGTAGTTCCTGTTTTGGAGCTTCCTAACTGGCATTCAAAGTGGAATGTGTGCATATCCCCCCTTCAAATGGTGGGTTGTGTGTATGATGCTTCACCCTGTGGAAGTGAGAGGCCTAATGCTGATATTGCCATCCTATTGCCACTGCTTGAGGAATTTTCCTTCCATTACCCTGTATCCTCAAGAATACCTGGGTGCCTATGTTGCTGCTCTATAAACTGCCAACCCCAGTTCACATACCCCAGTTCCTAGTATTTACCTCTACTAAACCACATGGGATAACAGCAAGGTTTCCCACCACCTGAGAAAAGAGAACAAATGCACAACCACACTATCATTGCCCCCACTCCCTTACCACCACCAAGTGAACTAGAGGCCATGCAGGCGCTCTGGAGAGCCAAGTCAGCCAGAGGAAGTGGTTGGTGCAGCTGTTCAGAGAGGTGGCTGAAATACCTGGCTCTGCGGGGATCATTCTGCAGAGGCAGGCATGTCTCAGGAGGTCACCTGAGGATTCCCAGCATGAGCCAGAGAGCAGGTAACTGCCCATCCTTTGTTTCACTCCGAGGATCCCCGCAGAGAGAAACAGAAGGCGGGTGGCTGCTCCAGAGAGCCCTGCTGGCCACTCTCTCACTGCAGCATTTGCCACAATGGGAGAGTGGGATCGGTGGGGCTCGCTAGAGCGCCGACTAACATTGCAAGTGAGTGACTGTGCCAGAGGACCCTGCTGGCTATAGCAAATGCCCCAGCTGGAGAGGAAGGAGCAGGCCATTTTGGAGAGGGTGGGGAGAGTGGCACAACTTGCCTGTCCTCCAGCTCCACCACCTGAGGTGGAAGTTTCACCTCACCTCATAAGGGCTGGCCTTGATTAATAAGCATGACTGGATTCGCACAACACAACAAGCCATTGGGGTAGGTTGTGAACCATGCCTATTTCAGAGCGGCTTGTCATGTTGTCCAAACTTGGCCAGATTGGTTTGTGCATGGATAATAAACCATGCTGCCATGTTTGGTCAACACGACAAGCCAATCTGAAACAAGCATGGCTCACAACCACTCCCACTCCCATGGCTTATCATGTTATGTGACCCCAGCCAATCTTTGTTTCCCTATTTAATAACAGTAACAACAATTCATGTTCTTTCATGACCAAGTGAAATAGTCTTTTGTAAATCGCCCAGAGAGCTTCGGCTATGGGGCAGTATAGAAATGTATAATAATAATAATAATAATAATAATAATAATAATAATAATAACAACTCACAAAACACCACATGCTCCATCTCATGCATTGAAAGAACAACAATTAACACGAAAGAAGGAGCAAGAGGTCTGCTAGACATTAACACAATGCATGCTAAACAGAAAAAATCACTCAGAGAATTCTTCCACACTAAAAACACCCCCATTCATAAAGCCATAGTAACAGCAGATAAAAATTACACCCCACTTAACCTAGCACTACAAAACGAAGACCAAACACGACCACTCACACTCGCAGAGAAAAAAGAAAAATGGGCACAAAAAGCACTCCATGGGAAGCACTACAACATAATACAAAACTCACGAATAAACAAAGAACAATTGTACGAATGGCTCAGGAAGGGTGAGCTACTTCCAGAAACAGAAGGATTCCTAATAGCTATACAGGATCAAGTTATAGCCACCAAGAACTACCAAAAATACATCATAAAAGATAACAGCATAACAACAAACCTATGCAGGAAATGCCATCAGTTCCAAGAAACAATAGACCACATAACAGGAAGATGTAAAATTCTGGCCGGAATGGACTATACAAACAGACACAATACAGCTGCAAAAATAATTCACCAACAACTGCCAATCGAATTCAACCTTATCAAACAATCTACACCATACTATACATACTCACCCAAAATAATCTTGGAAAATGCAGATCATAGAATGTACTGGGACAGAACAATTCATACTGACAAGACAATACCCTGCAACTGACCAGACATAACGGTCATAGACAAAAAAGAAAAACACACATACCTCATCGACATGGCAATACCGAATGACAAAAATGTTGAAAAGGAAGAAGAAAAGAGAGACAAATATACACCACTGGCCATGGAAGTCAAAGAACTATGGCATCAGGAAAAGGTCACAATTATTCCATTAGTCACCTCAGTCACCAGCATCACATCAAAAAACTATACAGAAAACCTTCAGAAACTGGGCCTACCAAAATACATCCACAGCAACATCCAGAAAGCAGTCATGCTCAATTGTCAGGAAATTCCTGAATCTGTAAAAGACAGCATGACTTGGCAAAGCCCATCATGTCCGTCTAGAAAATCGCCATGAGAGAGAAAGAGATGAAATAATAATAATAATAATAATAATAATAATAATAATAATAATAACAAACTAGCACACACAAAGACATCTAACTCATTTTCCCCTCAATCCCTAGCTTCCAATTGTCACAACCACTCTTAGAACCCCACTGACACATCTTAACAGTAAAGAAGTCCAATCTCCATAAAGTTTTATCACCAGAACAGCTAATCCCATTAGTAAATACAACCTGCTGCTTGAATAAAAATAACAATTCCCCATTTCACCACAGCATGAACTTCCTGATGTAACAACATCACGGAGGACACTTGGTAATCACCTCTGCTTCAGGCATACAGTGTGGGTGACATGAAGCTTTTCACTTCTCCAGAGCCTCTTGTGTTGATTTTCTTCATCTAGCAGTGGCTCAAAATTTGATTTGACTTTTTGAATTTCAAACATGATCAAATTTTGCTTTAGAAATTCCAACATCCTTTTTAAAACCACACCACAAGCCTTGAACCTTAACATTTTCTGATGAATGTCAAGGCAACAATGTTAAATGTCACCTTTTCAGATTCAACATTTTTACCACATTTCAAAGGGAACAACAAAGAACCCTGTATCCAAAAGTATGCATAATTGGGAATGTTGCAGCTGTGTTGGGGGAGAAATAAAATTATAATGTACATTAGAATGTTTGCAATGAAGTTTGAATTAGAAGAATTCACTTGAGATCCTTTTCCTCAAATTAGTTTTGACTCTGCGTAATGCACTGATTAAAAGCAAGACAATTAATGAAAACTGTTAATGAAGTGACAGCCCTGCTCTTTTTATGAACATGCCTTTTATCATTGTGTCCCTTTATTTCTCAACTTTTGACACCCCCAGTTCCCAGGAGAGCTGAGAGCATAAATAGATAAGACACTGAACTACTGTTGCAACCGGGACATGTAAAAACCTTAGGCAAATGCAGAGAGATGTTTAAACGCTTCATGAATCCGAGTGCTTAAGTGTTCTGGGTTGCCTTAACGATTGCCTAGTGTGCATGCACAATGCCTTTCCCTCACTCCATTCAGTGCACAGCAGAGATGTTTTCAAACCGATGTTCATACCCTTGGCAAAGAAAACCTGTGAGAAAGCATCCTTCATCTGTTGCCACTTACCTCAGCAAAGCAAGCAAGATGTTGGGAAGAAAGCACCTGCAGCTCACTCAGGCTAGAGAAGGAATAATGTGGGGGGGGAGGGAAGACATCCCATAAATATCATACATATCAGCAATAGGTGGAACAGGTCCCAGAAGGAAGCACATCTGGATGGAGCAAAGCAAAAATCAAAGGTGATCCTCTGATCAGAACAGAATTCCTTACTTTGCATCTTCATAGGGCTGCCTTGCAGTTTAAGTGTATCTGTCCCCTGGGAATTTGTGCAACAGCCTCAAGCAGCATCTAGTAGTGGTGCAAACATTTCCAGATTTTCGCGGTCTGTGAATCCAGCACAATCATAATTATTGTCCTGAAGTCCATTCAATGCATAATGAACTTAACCTGGCTCTATCTTGCCCCTACAAGCTCAGGAGAAAGCAGCAGGATCTCACCCATCTCCTTTTCCAGCTGCTCACTTCCATATATATTTTTCAAACCCTGGTTATGAATCCTAGCTAATCAGATGTCATGATATAGTAGCATTAAGGTGTCATATTTTAAAACTCTCCTTCCAGAAGTAGGCAACCTAATGCCTCCAGATGTTTTGGACGACGACACCCATGATTGCTGCCCATTGGCTATGCTGGCTAGGGCTTATGGTAGTTGTAGTCCAGAACAACTGGAGGGTATCAGGTTTCCCAGCACTTGATGTAGTCCATTTAGTCATCGGTTACAAACCAGACATTTGGGCACCTAAACAAAGACAGAACTACAGGATCTAGGTAGAGCTTCACTGATCACTAATTGAATCACCTTATACCATTGGAAATCCAAATTCTTGCCTGAAATATACTCTTGAATAGAAAACATGTCACACAGGGCAAAAGTTTAGAGGGCCGCCTTGAATACACATTAAGCATCTGAGAAATGCCATCCTTTATGGCCTTCCTTTCTTCCTTCCACACAGCAGGTAGGGAACCTTTATTGTACATTTCCTGTCCTAGTCAGATTGGAATAGATCTGTCGGTGCAGCAACCTGAGTTCACACTAACATGGAATTTCCTTGTTGGTGTCAGTACAGGCACCCCCCCCAATGCAAACAGCAGTTATAGGGCAGTAATTTTCATTTGAATCATGGGGTATGTGTATGGACAGGGTAACCTCTCCTTCCCCATCCCTGTGAGTCCCTGACCCATATCTGGTATTTACCTTTTTTAAATATATATATTCCTGTCATGTCTAGTTTGGCCATCAGAGCAACAGTGTCTTATACCAGTAGAGGGCATACTTCAGGCTTGCAAGATCTATTCATTATTTTACTAGATCCTTGAGATCCACCAACTGAAGCCAGGTAGAAAACCATGTATGTCACCCACACAAGTAATAAGAATTAACTAACAGGTGGTTTCTCTGAGCACCAGCTCAACCCAGGAAGTTGCAATCCGTACCAGAACCAAGTTCACATGTCTTTTCATTAAAAAAAAATCTCTCTTGGTTTTTCCCCGAGTGTTCTTTTTCAGAAGTGGAATTTAGGGAGAAGTTTTTAACTGATGCTTAGGGTGACCATATGGAAAAAAGGACAGGGCTCCTGTATCTTTAATAGTTGTACTGAAAAGGAAATTTCAGCAGGTGTCATTTGTATGCATGCAGAACCTGGTATAATTTCCTCTTCATCACAAGAGTTAAAATTGCAGGAGCCCTGCCCTCTTTTGTATCTGTTCACTCTAGTATAGCTCCTGCAACTTTAACTCGTGTGATGAAGAGGGAATTTCACCAGGTTCTACATGCATACAAGCTGTTGAAATTCCCCCTTTCTATACAACTGTTATAGATACAAGAGCCCTGACCACCTTTCCATATGGTCACCCTACTGTTGCTATTGTTAGACAATTGGGAGTCAGAAACCCTTGTCGATTGATTACAAATCATCGAGAACTCTACCAGTAGCTCCTGATCTACTTTATGCCCACTCCTGCCATATGCACCTGCAACAGGACTCGCTCTGAAGCCTGTTGTTTTCTTTGTGAATCACTGAGCTTGGCTGACCCATGTTACACCAATGTGCTGTCACACACACCCCTAACCAATGATATAAGAGGCTTCACTTCAACAAAGCCCCTACCCCCTACCCACGATGCAGGCTGAGAAGGCCATCTAGATGGGAAGATTGTGTTTATTCTCCCCTACCTTTTTGCTTATGTGTTGGTTCCCTTACGAGGCTGAGTTACGCATTTTAAACAGGCACCTCCCCAAAACCCAATTACCTCCAGAAGGCAACCTGATAAAAAGCAACATAAGTGGCTGTGTGAAAATCTCCCTGTGCAGCAGCCTGGGGGAAACCAAACACAACAAAAGCCTCTGAAAATTGAGTTAACCAGCTTTAATCCATTTGAAAGATGAGGAGCTTTGATAATTATTTCCTGCAGAGGTCCACAAGGGAAGGGAAGGGAGAGACGTAAATAAATACATGCCCTGCACTAATGGGTTCGGGCTGACCTACAAGGCTGCCAATTCCTCGGGCTTTAATTATTTTTCATTTTGCGCCACCTCCTGCTTTCCCTATCTCCCCAGGGGGAAACTGTCTGGAGAGGCTGTCTGCCGAACCCCAAAAGACTGTGCGTTGGACTACAGCTCCTATCATCACCAGCCAGCAACTAGGGATGATAGGAGTTGTAGCCCGACACACTGGGAGGGTGGCAGGTTGGGGAAGGCTGCAGTACCCAGTTCCAAAGAGCACAGTGTGATAGGCTGACCAGATAAAATCCAGGTCAGGGCTCATGTAACTTTAACAGTTGTAGAGAAAAGGGAATTTCAGCCAGTGTCATTTGTATGCAGTTAGTTCCTGGTGAAATTCCCTCTTCATCACAACAGTTAAAGTTCCAGGCACTATACTAGAGTGACCATATACAAAAGAAGGCAGAGCCCCTGCAACTTTAACTGAGAGGGAATTTCACTAGGAACTAATTGCATACAAATGACACTGGCTGAAATTCCCTTTTCTCTACAACTGTTAAAGTTACATGAGCCCTGACCTGGATTTTATCTGGTCAGCCTAAGTGTGAGATTTGAGAAGGGCAGGAAACCCCTGATGAAGCCCAAGTGTTTCTGCTGGGGCAGCCAGCCGCTATGAACCAAATAGGTCATGAAAGCCTCAGGCAGGTTATTGGCACTGCTATCTGGGTGACACAGTGGGCCAGTAACACTGACTACCATTGGATTAGCTTTAACCTGGGCATATCTAATTAAATGGAATGCTATCTTCAAAGTGAAAATGCTAGGAAGCCACATGCACAGTAGTATTTCATTTCCTCACTCAATGTCATTTGCCTGCCTGTTTTTAGCCGTCGTGATTTTAACCTGCCTGTGTAATTGCCTTCCTCCCACAGCTGCTGGGATATTCATTTCATGGGAACAGGGATGTATGGATTATGTAAAATTGTTCCATCTGTTTTTCTTGGATTGTGCTGTGTCATTCGTTCTGGCGGACATTCACAGACAGATTCGATTTTTTTTCCTGTTATGCAGAAAAATACGCAAATAATTCCATATCAAAGTTCGCAACAATTTACATAATTTATGTTAGTACATAACATCTAGCATATTGTCCCCCATTCCATTCAACTTTTCCCTGTGTTTATTTTCCAGCATGGCATATGTCTCAGCGTGGCATATACTTGCATGTTTCCCTGCAAACGAATTTTCATAAATTTGGAGGAAGTAAAAAAATAATCCAGAAGTCTACAGACTCCGCACAGCCTGGTCAGATTTTTAGAAATCCAAACTCATTTTAGTCCTCAAATTTATCCAAAATCTTTCCATAATTAGGTTGGAGTATATTTATCCATACATTTATTCCCAATGGGCTGCTCTTATATCCAATATGGAAGTAGCCAGTATGTGTACTAAGAGAAGTCATGGTACAGTTGCATTTGGAATATTATGCACAGTAATAATGCACTTGTGTATATACCTGTACCTCGGGAGAAAATGCCATGCATCTAATGAAGTGAACTGTAGTCCATTGAAAATTTATGTCACAATACGCTTATTAGTCTTTAAGGTTCTACAAGATTTTGTTGTTTTTGATGCACCAGACTAACATGGCTTCCCTTCTGGAAAGTGTGTACAATTTTGTCACCCCAATTCAGAAAGGATATCCTAGAGAAGGAAATGGCGCAGTTGTGCATGGTGCAGAGAAAATGGATAGAAGGAATTTTGTTTCTCCCTCTCTTGCAACAATAGAGCTTACAGTCACTTAATGAAACTGAGTGGCTGTAAAGCCGAACACCCAGAAGAAAGTACATCTTCACACAATGCTTTGTTAGTGAGTGGGATGGTGTTATTGTATTCATGTCCTACTTGTGCACTTCCTATCTGGTTGGCCACTGTAAGAGTAGATAAGCCTTTGGTCTGATCCAGCAGGGCTCCTCTTACATTCTGTATTGGTCCATGGTTTTCTGTGGTGGAGTCAGTTTTCAGAGTTTTACAAGGCTCTTCTTGCCATTCTAGAAAAGAAGGTCCAGCAACCAAGTTGCAAACTACCTACAAGAAGATAATTACTTGTCTGCAAAGTGAGTTCCTGCAAGAGATGTCACTGACTCATGTTTAGCATTAGGCCATTTGTAAAATGGGAATGAAGTAAGTAGACATTTTCATTTGAATTGAGCAGCTAACCATTCCTTCAGTTCAGGTAAAGAAAAAGGGGGGTTGTGCGGATGAGGCCAAAGAAAGATACCATATTTCATCGATTCTAAGATGCACTTTTTCTTCCATGTTTACATCTGTAAAAACAGGGTGCGTCTTAGAATTGATGGCGACTTAGAATCGCCGGATTTCTCCCGCGTTTTGCAGAAGGAGGGAGGGCTCTGCATGCCCCCCCAGCAACTCACCCTAGCGGGTCCCGAGGGACCCCACAAGCCCAGTCAGAAGTCCCCACTTCCCCCTTACCTTGATCGCTGCTGCCTCAGCCTGGGAAGGCTTCAGTACTGGGAAAGAGGCCGCAATCTCGGGAGATCTCACGAGATTGCGTCCTCCTTCCCAGTACTGAAGCTTTCCCAGGCCGAGGTAGCAGCGATCAAGGTAAGGGGGGAGGGAGGGCTTGCGGGGCCCTCCCCCCCATTGCCGTCGCCCATCCTCACTGTTGCCGCCGCTGCTGCACACCGCTGGCAATGCTCGCCTCGTCAATGCCTTGTCAGGCCAAGGCATGCGCTGGCAGCAGCGCAGAGCTGCAGCAGTGGCGGCAGCAGCGAGAATGGGCGACGACGATGGAGGGGAGGGGGGAAGGGGTGCTAAAATTAAGGTGCATCTTAGAATCGATGCAAAGCTTTTTCCCTGTTGGTGGCCCTGAAATTAAGTGTGTCTTACATTCGATGGTGTCTTACATTCGATGAAATACGGATATGTGATGACCGTGAACAGGCCATATGCTTAACAAAAACAAAAATCTCTGTTTAGTGACTAAATTTGAATCCATTGATTTTGATGCCCAATTACTTCATTATGTGTTTATGGATGAACACTACACATCCCATCTAAGTGTTGCAGTAGTGATTTGAGGCACAGCCTCTCCAGCGGCTATCATACTGGCTGTGCTAACTCATGTGCTGAACTCTTCCCTTCATGGGTTCTTGGGACACATACTATCCTTTCAGTTTCCCCATTAGGAAACTGAGGATGGCAGTGTTCATGTTGCTCCTTTCCCAAATGATCCAAGAGCTAAGAACATAAAAAGAGCCCTGCTGGATCAGACCCAAAGGCCTATCCAGGCCAGCATTCTTTTCCAGATGCCTCTGAGAAGCTCACAAGCAGGACAAGAGTGCAATAGCACCCCTCCTGCTCATGTATGACTCTCAACTGGTGTTGAGAGTCATACTGCCTCCTATATGGAGGTGATATATAGCCATGACTAGCAGCCATTGATAGCTACTGAAGGGGCTGTGGGCTCAACATGCTAAAATAATTAAAATTTTGCACCTAGGCAATTCCAAATCCTGTATCAAGATAAACCAAATTCAATGACCTTTCTAAATTATGCAAATGAAACCAATGGGCATAATTTATCTCATTGTGCATAATTCTTTTCAGGCTTCGCTTGTCATAAAAAGGGGAAATGAGCTATGTAGTGTTCTGAAGTTCCACCCCCACCTATACCTGCGTGAAGTCTTATTCACAGGGTTCCACAGGGGTTTGGAAACAAAGCCCTATGAGGAGAGACTGAAAGAACTGGGCATGTTTAGTCTTGAGAACAGAAGACTGAGGGGAGACATGATAGCACTCTTCAAGTACTTGAAATGTTGTCACACAGAGGAGGGCTGGGATCTCTTCTCAGTCATCCCAGAGTGAAGGACACAGTATAATGTTCTCAAGTTACAGGAAGCCAGATTCCAGCTGAACATCAGGAAAAACTTCCTGACTGTTAGAGCAATACAACAGTGGAACCAATTACCTAGGGAGGTTGTGGGCTCTCCCACACTAGAGGCTTTCAAGATGCAGCTGGACAGCCTTCTTTCAGGTATAAGGTGGATTCCTACATATAGCAGGAGGTTGGACCCAATGGCCTTATAGGCCCTTTCCAACTCTACTATTCTATGAGTCTATTACTCACACAATGCTGACTACCACTGCCCTCTGATGAATGTGATGATGCCCAACCTTCCTTCCCACATTAGAGCTGCAAAAGGGGGTGGCTCGAATTGTCCCTGAAGTTATGTGGTGCTTCTGAAGACCTTGGAAGCCCAGAGCATCTGTGGTGATGATCCCGTCCCATCTCTGTTCCATTGCAGGGAAGAGGCCTGGAGGTTCTTTGACCATTGCAATAGCAGCTGCAAAGAGGATTGCAGGGGGTTTGTGAGGTTGGCAGTGCAACTCCAGGGTGTTTCAATTGCCTTAGAAATGCAGTGGCCAAACTGACACACCCCAGTTCTCCTCACTGGAAAGGAAAGCTGTAATTGTACACTCGGAAGTGCAAGCCTCACCATGACAGTTGTCACATCTACGCCCCTAAGGAGAGGCCAAAAATGCAGGCAGCTGTGTTGACCCATATCAACAAACCCGTTCTAGCAGTTTTCATTTCCACCAGAAGCAGATCTTTTGTAAGGTCAATGGATCTCAATGACCCATTCAAGACCAAGCCGCCCTAGAACGCTTTGATTTACAACAGGGAACTATACATCATTGCTGGTAAAAATCATCCCCCCCCCCCCAGCTTCTCTGAAGATTGCACCTAAGCTCAGAAGGAATTAGGAAGTCTGAAGGGGTGGGTGTAACAATATTTAATAAGGATGCCTCGTGAGGCAATGAGCAGAGAAAAAACAACAGGCAAACCAGAATGAGCATTTACCAGTCCCACGTGCACACCGCCTATCTTAGAATAACAAAAGGAGACCATGCCCTTCTTCAGTGTCCTGTTACGCTAGCAGGAGCAAGAGAGTGAACACACCTGCTCCCAGCAATGGTAGAACTCAGAGAGAAAGGGGGAGGAGCAAAGGGAAGACATCACAGGAAACCACACTGTAGGCTATAGAAATTCTAAGGCTAGCAGTGGTCAAAATCCTCAAGAACTAACTGCAACACTGTCCCCTTCCAATAACTTGCAGACGAGGGTGCAATATCCCCAACAAGTGTAACTGTGGGACTATTCTCCCCACCCCACCCTCTCTAAGCTGGAGAGAAAGGCTAAGAATGATCAGAAACCTCTCTCCCCTCCCCACAACTTGATACTTGAAGAGGATTGTTCCTGGTCTTGTCCTTCATTCGACGGTAACTACTGCATATACAGGCACCCCTCTAGATGTCGAGATTTCAGCACATATTGTCCATATATTTCCATGCACATCTTCATGTCATAAGAGCTAGAAACAGGCTTTTAAAAAGGACAGATTGCTGCATCTATTTGCACATGCCATCCCCCTCCCCATACATACACATGTCCCTGACTATTGGCCCCAATACTGAGGTTAAGGGAGGTCAGTGTGCTCACTCCTACTACTTATAATTTGAGGCAGTTTGGAAGAGAAAGTAATTGACAGGGCTTTCTATAAAGAGAAGAGTGATAAGAAGGTGAAAGAAACTTTAGTACGGGGGGGCATCCACATGACAAAAAAAGAACATGGAGGAGGAAGGGAGGCTAAAGGACACTGTACAGACCTTATGTTCATGAAGAGCCAAGAAGGAATGACTCACTCTGTAGATGGCAAGAAATCTGAAAGGGAAAGAGAAGGCTGGCATAGTGGTTAATGAAACAAAGGGCAAGCCATGAATGGACTGAGACTTCTTCGGCCAGAGTCCCAGGGCCATGGGAGCAGAGACTGAAGGACTATACAGCACAGTGGCATATAAGGAATGTACTCATGTTACATAAAACAATCAAGACAGCAGAGCCAGAAGTGTACAAACTAGGGGTTGTGCTGTTGATAATTTTTGGAAAGATCCCAGTCAGCTTTGAAATGGCTATCGTATTGGTGGTAGCATTTCCTGTGTGGGACCATCCACAAATTAGTTCACAATTGCTTACTTATTTACTGATTGATTTAAACTGTTATATTTTTGTATGTTGGCTTTATGCTATTCTATTGTATTGAGGATATTTGCGCATTTTGAGGAATTGATGCATTTGCGCATGTGTGAATTCATGCAAATTCACATTTGTGTAAATTCAGGAATGAAAAAAATGATTCTGTCAATGAGCGGATGATGGAACAAAAGGTGCCTGACAATCCTCCAAACACAGACCGAATGGATTTTACACAGTCCATACATATCAACACACTCATTAGTGTGAGGCATACTTAATGGATAGACCCTAAGCATCTTGAATTCTGAGGCACAGACCCAAACTGCAGTAGTGGGAAGAGAGAAGAGGCAGCATGTACAAAGCTAGATTTTAAAGACATTTCTCCAGAACCACAGAAGCTGTCTGAATCGAAAAGTTTCTCAAGTCTCTTTGCGACCACCCCAGAAAGAACTCTTCCATTAGTTTTAAGGACAGCAAAGAGGGTGAGGGGCTTTTCTCCTCCAGTGCAACATGCTCTCCTGTACCTCCCTTAAACAGAGCTAGCAAGCCAGAGAAAGCAGATGCAGTAAATGGGGCTAAGAATAGGAGGAAGAATTTGGCACTAAAAATGTTCTTGCATGGTTGGCAGGGCTCCTGTCTCCCCCAGCGCCACCCCTGGTTCTGAACAAGAAGTCATTTGGGTTTTTTTTATCAACTGTATTCTTGTTCCAGGAACATACAGAGCTGTGCTCTGGTACCTCAGCATGAAGGGCAAGAGGTTGGAGAAAAGTCTAATTATCAGTCCTGCAAGCATCATTGTGCTCCCCTCAGATTCGGGGGGAAGATGATCTATTATAGCTGGCTGCCCCACATTGGCATGGGGCCTGGGAATAATGGGGGTTTGCCATTCGTGTCATTTGGATACTGCCTGGAAGGCAGAACAAAGTACTGGAATTCCTGCACTATGGATTTGTAGTTCAGGCAGCATTTACTAATTCTGCTAACAGGAATCTCCAAACTTTGCAAATGGAATATATTATGTAAGTCAAGCCAGCATTTTTGAGCTCATTTATCCCCACCTGAATGAGCCAGGCTTATTTTAGAACAGCCTTTCCCAACCTGCTGCCCTCCAGATGTTCAGCATTGCAACTCCCATCAGCCCAGCCAGCATGACCAATGGCTGAGGATTATGGGAGTTGTAGTCCAAAACATCTAGAGCACACCAGGCTGGGGAAGATTGCTGGAGGATGTATGAGTGAGTAAAGCCAGTACTGTGAGCAGTTATTGAGCACAACACTTCCCCACTGCTGGAGCTCTGAAAGAAGAAGTTTTCCTACACCGAAAAAAACTCTGCCACCTTCTGAAAATTATGAATAGTCAGGCATGAATCTGAGATGCATGTCGAAGAGCTTCCTAAATATGGCCCACCAAATGTATATCTCAGACACATATTTAATCTCCTCCCTCTATCTTGTATTGCACTCAAGATGCCAATTGGTTGAGCTAATGCAATGTTATGGAATGTTCATGAATATCAGACTACTGTACTGAGCGATTAAAGTTGTCCCCAGCAAAAGGTTTACAGCTCAGCTTCTGTGAGAAGGGATAGCTGCTAGTTCCTCTATGATTAAAACTTCACATAAGTCCTGTGGTAGGAGGAGCTGTGGGGCAGGCCGAAGTCTAGAAAGTTGCCAACATAAGAGGAACAGAGGCCAGAGACAGGGTGTCTGAAGGAAAAGGGCACAGTTATCAGTGAAATGAAGGTGAAAGTGAGAGGAAAGGTAGGCTGACCATATGAAAAGGACGACAGGGTTGATGAAACTTTAACAGTTGTAGAGAAAAGGGAATTTCAGCCAGTGTAATTTGTATGCAATTAGTTCCTGGTGAAATTCCCTCTTCATCACAACTGTTAAAATTGCAGGGGGCCTGCCTTCTTTTGTATAGGGTCACTCTAGTATAGTGCCTGCAACTTTAACTGTTGTGATGAAGAGGAAATTTCACTAGGAACTAATTGCATACAAATGACGCCGGCTGAAATTCCCTTTTCTCTACAACTGTTAAAGTTACATGAGCCCTGACCTCCTTTTCATATGGTCAGCCTAGGAAAGGGGTTAGGAACTCTGAGCTAGGAAACCAAGGGGGCATGGATTGCCAGATGTAGACTCCGAGAGGGCCCCTGTACCTTTAAGAGCTGTAGAGATGGAAATTGCTGGCAGCTGTTGTTTCTACCATCAATGAAGTATTGTGACCTGGAAATTCTAAGGGGCAGTAAAAGTGAAGAAACTGTGCAGTTGGGTGCAGAATTTCACATATTGATTTGAACTAGCCTGCCAATTCTTTTGACTTTGAGCTTCTAATATTACAAAGCTATTTTTCCCTTGTGCTTCCAGAAGACAAGGAGGAATGTGTACTGTTGCTTCCATGATAAGGGGTATGCAAATAAATATCTTCGACAGAGAGATCTTCCATTTGGATTTTCACTTTCCGCCACCCCTCTCCCTCTGTCTGTCAGCCTTGTAGTGCCAACATCAGGGTGGGGACTAAAGTAAGAACTGGATCTTCTGGATCTTTACCTGTCCTTTTTCTTTATTAGGGCAACCTACAAATTCAGCATGGCGTATGCAGAGGTTTGCCATGCACTCTCATGATACATGTTCTCTTGTGTGCTAAAAAGTTTGGGGTTGTGTCAGAAATCCTGGGAGGCCGTTGATTTTTCCACGCATTAACCTGATTGACATTCTGGTACACTAGCAACTTGATCTTATTGTAGGATCAAGCCACCAGAAGGTAACGTAGAAGTGTAACAAATACAGCATTCCTTCTGCAGAGCCATTTTCTAAGGGAAATCACCAGAGTTGCAGAGATTGTTGGAGTTACAAGCAAGAGCCACTGCTAAGGTGCTCATAGGCAAAGTTCTTTTCAGACAAGTGTTTTATTGCACAAAAAATGTACTTTAATGAAGTGTTTTGAAGATCTTGATAACTTCACCTCCTCCCCATCTAATGCATCTATTATGGGCAAAGTGCATTTTCAAAGCAATAAACTGCAATACGTTGGAAAGTCTCTGTGATATTACTGATGGCAAGTTATACATTCCTCCCTACACCATATCCATACCATTCTGAGACATAAGAAGAGCCCTGCTGGATCAGACCAAGTGTACATCTAGTCCAGCACTCTGTTCACACAGTGGCCAACCAGCTGTTGAACAGGAACTCACAAGCAGGACACAAGTGCAACAGCACCCTTCCGCCCATGTTCCCCAGCAACTGGTGTACTGCCTCTGATACTGGAAGGATCACATAGCCACCAGGACTAGTAGCCATTGATAGCCTTCTCCTCCAGGAATCTGCCTAATCCCCTTGTAAAGCCAGCCAAATTAGGGGGCATCATTACATCCTGTGGAAGTGAATTCCATAGTTAAAGTATACATTGTTGTCTCTCCTGAATCTCTCACCATTTAACTTTATTGGATGATTCCAGGTTCTAGTATTGTGAGAAAGGGAGAAAAACATCTTCCTGTCTATTTTCTCTACACAATACATAACTGTATACACATCTGTCATGTCTCCCTGTATTTGCCTTTTTCCCCTTTGTAAAAGTTTATGCATACTTTTACTAATAATAGTTTTGAACTGTTTGAGAAAGTGAGTGCTTCCTGTTGTATGAATCCCCACAGCAATACTCAAAGAGCCTTTTAAAATTTACTTTGAAAAGAAAAAAATCTAGGAAACACTAACAGAGTTCACACACATATACATACACATGCTATTCCCTTCAGTAATGCCCATTCATTTTGTAATGCTTCCTTTTTAAATTGAGTTTAAAGCTATGAACTTCCCCTTTCCATCACTAGGGCACAATCAAATTGCCTCTTTACTCAGTGCTCATAAGCCTCTACCACTCCTCCCAGTCTGCATTTTAGCTAGATGGTCTAGCTGGGGCACATCGGGGGGGGGGGGGAGGCTGGAGAAGTCTTGGGATAGCTCGTATCTCAGCCTCTCCCCTCTCCGCCCACTGGAATGTCCCCTCTGCCCCCTCTCCGGTGTCACTTTTGCGACCTTGGAGTAGCAGCCGGTGCAGGGGCGGGGAGCTTTGGGGTCGGAGTGCTATCTCCAACCTCAGATCTGGGAATCCAAAGTATCTATGCCCCCACCCCCACGCCCGATGATGTCTAAGGGTCATAGGATTGCTCCTCCCCTCAGGTACGTATCTATTTTGCTAAATTGGGTTGAGGTGGAATACATAGAATTACAATAAAGAAGTGATTCTCCAAAGATGGATAAATACAGATATACATCTCTCTACAAATAAAAAAAATAACAATATATTTACAAATTCATGAATACATAAAAAGCCCAGGAAAATAAAAATATATTTGCTCATCACATGCAAAATAAAATGTTGACACTAGAACTGCTCTGGAGAGGGATTTCCACAAACAGGATGACACCACTGAAAAGTCCCTCCCTCTCCCTCTCCTTCCTTCTCTCTCTCTCTCTCTCTCTCTCTCTCATGACCAGCAGCCTTACCTCAGATACCAGCTGGAGCTGGAGGAGAGCCGCCAAAGATGAGCTCAGTGCATGGGCAGTGTCCATGACATTGCTATCCCCCCTGAAGCAAGACTATCCCCACCTCACTCTCCCCCCTTCCAATCCAAGTAACAAGATAGTACTTTACTAGTAAGTACTATCCTGGAACAAGATTTTCTTTAGTGCTAAGAAAATCATGGAGGTTTGCTGGAAAGGCCTGTATTCTCAGGTCACTACATATCCAGATCTCTCTCAGAAACCTCCTTGGGGAGGCAAGGGGAGTTTCCACTCAGTTTATGTTCATAGGGGGAAGCACACACTGGTCTGCAGAAGAAAGGCTGTCCCACCCAGCGACATTCCACAGAACCTAATTAGAAAATGTGGACAGGGTAATTATTCCATACCAGACAGTTCTGTGCACACACCATCTGTCGTGCTTCTTGCCCCTGGGGGAGGGAGAAAAAATGAAAGCAGGGAGAGAGAGTGAAAGAGAGTGAGAGCAGCGTTCTCTGCAAACTACTCAAGCTTGGAGAATGTTGGCGAATAGATTCTAGGGAAGAAGCAAGAGAAGAGCACAGTGGACGAGACACCTACAGAAGCGGCTTGCATGGTGATTAGGAATTACAGGTTTTGTTGGATCTGTTCCATCTGTGTTTTGCAGATTGTCAGGCATCTTTTGCTCATTGACAGAATTGGGTCCTCTTTTACCAGAATTTCATTCTGCTTGCACAAATGTGCACTTGCGCAATACACTAATGCACATTCACGCTAATGTGAATGAGCACAAATCCCCCGCAAAAGTGGGAAACCAGTCTACAAATCCCCAGAATCCCCACGTCTCAGAAAAAGCCAGGTCAGATTCCAAGAAATCCAAACTCAGTTGAATCCGTTGTGGATTTCTTTGACATCCCTAACAGCGATTCACTGGTGGCTTACCTTCTTCCACAACTGTGAGCCCCCTAAATGGCAGAGGGGACCCAGTACCCTTAAAAGAGAACAGCCTGGAAGCTCATGGGCTGCTGCTTCAGCACCTTGCAGTTGCTGAGTGAGTAGCAGTGCCTGCCAGTCATGCAGTGGTAGATGTTGAAGTGCAGGTGCTCATCATGACAGTCCCCTTAACCACGCCCCCAAGAGAGGACAAAAGTAGTATCCCCATAGCCATGCCCACCAGGTGGCTGTGCTGATCCATATTTATCTGTATGTGTGTTCGTCAACTTAACAGTCTTTTAGAATTGAAGAAAGCTATAAAGACTCATCTCTTCCGGCAGGCATATCCAGTGGAATTTTAGAATGTTTTTAGGATGTTTTATTGCTATTTTAATAATGTGTACCATGTTTTTAAACAGTTTTATGTATTTTATCATATTTTATATTTACTGTTGTTCCCCGCCTCGATCCAAACAGAGAGGCGGGTAAGAAATAATGTGTGTATTAGATATGCATGCATGGCGCAGCTCACAACAATGTATATGATGTGTGGTTTTATTGATTGTTTTATCTTTATAAATTGTTTTAACTTTGTATGCTGCCTCGGGTATATTGGATATAGGTGGGATATACATTGAAATAATAATAGTAATAATAATAATAATAATAATAATAATTTGTTGCTGGGAAAATCCATGACATCAGTGTCCCTGCTAAGCAAAACGTCCTGGCGCTTCAACCTTGTGAGCCATGGCTCCACTACACCACTGGTGCCTGCTGTGGGCAACATTGGCATCATAACCTGCACCCAGACTCTTGGCGGCTGAAGTCGTGGCTCTTGTGCCACTCCCCCTTTTGTTCTCCAGGAAGAGCCCTCCTCTTCCTCCTCCTCCTCCCCCATTCAGCTGCACTCAGTGCTGGAAGCAGGTAGCCTTGCAAGGCACTGCTGGCTTTCACCTTTAGGTAGTCATCCGTATTTATGTATTTATTATTACGTTTATATCCCACCTTATTTCCTCCAAGGAACCCAGGGTGGCCTACATAATCCTCCTCCTCTCTATTTTTTTTCCTCACAACAACACCCCTGTTCAGTAGGTTGGGCTGAGAGTCTGTGACTGGCCCAGTATCAGCCAATGAACTTCCATGGCCGAGTGGGGACTAGAACCCAGATCTTCTGACTCCCAGTACAACACTCTAACCAGTACACCACATTGGCTCTTATAGCTCTTTAATTTATGGGTGAGGATTAGAATAATTGGAATGAGGTATGTGTTTTCCTGGCCATATCAATTCCTCCCCTCCTGTAGGTCAGCGGTGGGCAGAAGGTACATCTTCAGATGTTTAGGACTTCAACTCCCAGAAGCCCCTATCAGCAATAGCCAATGGTCAGTAATGAATCCCAAACATCTGGAGATCTTTCTGCCCACCCTAGCTTCCCTAGGTGACTGAAAACTTATCACAGCCCAATGAAGTGAAAAACACTTAGGGTGGCCCTTGATTTGGTTGGATTCCAGCAACCATTCTCAAATGCTATCATGAGAAAAATCCTCTTGGTACAAAGGACTCTGTGGCTGAATTCGGACGACATATCAGGCAACGGAGGAGGGGGGAACAATCGTCAGTTGTGTTGCTTATTGTGTCGTGTGGGGAGTAACACACCACACACACACAACTGACAGCACGATAATCAGGCAATTTAAACAACGGAGGGAAACAACGGGCTTGCACGTTGTTTAGCCCCAAGCCCCGTTGTTTAAAGTGTCGTCCGAATTGATCCCCCCCTCTCCATGGACTATTCCGTTTGGGGATAGAGTTCTACCGGCCAGAGCAGCCGAAACCACCCCCCCCCCCCCGGCCGCTCTATACAGTTGGCAGAGCTCACGGTGCATGCTGGGATACGACTGGGGGACTGAGGGAGGGGGAAGGAGGAGATACTGCAACCAAAGTGGCCGCCGTCCGTTTTTAGCAACTGGTGCGTTTGCTGGTGCCGAGCTGCGTCGGCTGCAGCATGTCGTTTGGGGAGCACCGCCTGCCTAATACACAGTCAGTACGCTATTTCCCCCTCCGTTGCCTAATATGTCATCCGAATTCAGCCTGTATCTTGCTCTGTGTCCGGAGCTCAAGATGAGACTCAGTGGAGTTCCAGCCACTTTCTCACAAGCTTGCATCCCTTTCTTGCAGCTGATCTGGCAGCAGGAATAGAGAAGGCATGGAAGTACTTCATGAAGTGCTTGATCAGACCCTCATATGATGTGAAACATTTCAGATATGCTGAGGGGTATAGAGGACCCAGTTTCACTAGTTGAGCACGTATAAATCCATTTGATATTAAGGTGGAAATGCTTAACTCACATTGAAATCGTTGGGATGCAAAATAATAATAATAATAATAATAATAATAATAATAATAATAATAATTTTATTTCTTACCCGCCTCTCCATTTGGATCGAGGCGGGGAACAACAGCAAATACAAAACATGATAAAATACATAAAACTGATTAAAAACATGGTGCAAATTATTAAAACTGCATTAAAACATCATAAAAAAACATCCTAAAGTGTTTAACTTAAAGCTAGATTGTGCCAAATGTGTAGCATCTGATATCTGGTTTCCCTCTCATGTTTCAGCAAGACTGGTGTTAGGCATCATGATGCTCCCCTATGATGATCCATTTTAAAATCAGGTTTTGATCTCTCTCAAATGTGGCTTTTTAATCATCCTAAATAATTTCAAGTAGCATTGTCTTCTTTGTGACATTGGAGTAAAAAAAATATGTTCCCTTTTATTTCAACCTCTTCTTTCTTCTCCCAGATAGAATCCTCTTTCCTCAGGCACCCTTTTCCAGATTTTATTTTAAAGTCACTGCTTCTAAATACCCATGGCAAGATGGCTTCTTTTTGAAGGAATTCTGCACAACTTACGTAGCGCTTCAGCCTCTGCTGCACCCCACTCCTCCTCCTCAGTCCCATGCGCTCAAACCAGCCAAGGTGTGTGGCCGACCCTGCATCACAGGTGTGCAAAGGGCCAGGCCTTGACTGGTACTAGCAAAGCTCTGAGCTGGCTGGACTGGTACCGCTAGTCATCGTGGAGGCATCATTTGACAAGCATTGTGTGACAAATCACCTAATGAGCTGAAGCACTGCTGAGAATGAAAGACTTAAGAAACCAACCCAGGGAACAAAAGAGGCATATGTCAGTCGATGATCGATGGGCTCTTTAATTCCACCCGGCTGTCATACCTATCTGTAATGAATTTCTACTCAGCTGTATTATTTTTAATACAATAGGAAGCAGGCATTCCCTCCCCCACTCTTCCATGGTGATTGGGGAGCTGGGCTTTAAAATGTCTTCAGCTCCACCACAGCCAGGTTGGAGAATAGGCCATCATCCATGTTCCCCAGTAACTCAAAAAGATCATGACGCCACAAACCTGCACTCATCAGTCCATAATCCCAAGATCTTCAAGCCATACAGGATTTTTCTGATGCTCTTGGGTGGTGAAGAGACATTTCTGTCTTTAAACAACAACAACAAAAACAAGCCCCATTGGCCTTTCCCTGGATACTTCCCAGTGCCTGCTAGGACTATTCTAGGGTGACCATATGGAAAGGAGGACAGGTCTCCTGTATCTTTAACAGTTGTATAGAAAAGGAAATTTCAGCAGGTGTTATTTGTATGCAGGCAGCACCTGGTGAAATTCCCTGTTCATGACCAGATACAAAAGAGGGCAGGGCTCCTGCAGCTTTGACTGTTGTGATGAAGAGAGAATGTCACCAGGTGCTGCGTGCATACAAATAACATCTGCTGAAATTCCATTTTCTATACAACTGTTAAAGATACAGGAGACCTGTCCTCCTTTCCATATGGTCACTCTTGTGGTCCAGCCCAGAGTGCATTTCCCCTGCCATTGCAAGCTTGTGTTTAGTAGCTTGTTCTGGGCATCCGTTCCTTCATCCCAACTTGTTCGAGAATTATCGTCAGCAAGCATCTTGCAGCTTCTCTTTCTGGCCTCCTTTTTCCTTCTTGCCCATTAGCTGATCCGTGGTGCAGCACTGATCTCTTTCCCCAGTGACTGAGACTCATTGCCTTGGCACCCAGAACTGGTGTTCTGCCCGCTAGGCAGCCTAGCCTTTCACTCTGTGTGCACTGAAGTCATTGGGAATTCACAACCCCGTGTAATGCATTTAAAACAGGTAATCCATAAGTAATGATCACGGGGGTGTGGAGGAGAAGGGGGGAAGGAGAGGCAGGCAGTAGTGAAATGTGTTTCTTAATCAGGATTAAAACTGAGCAACTATTGTGGGAAAGAGGGAGGGTTTGCTCACAGAATAAGCTATGCTCCACTCCTAATCAGGGGAAAACTTAACTTCCTAGGTTTTTTTCAGGATGGAGATAGCTTCCAGGGCTGTGTAGTTTAGGAAAAGGAGACAGAAGGGATGTTGTTCCAGCATACGCCTTGTTAGAAAGGAGCATCCAATGATGTTGTTAAGGGGTTATGCAGATAATGTTTGCTACTCTGCCACAGCCTCTGTGTTTGGTCTTGGAACAAAGGATGGGGCTGAGAGAACTTGCTCTCAAAGTGGGACTTAATACCCACCCTGTAGTTCCTGCCTGAACAGGCCAATTTTATAAATATTTGGTTTACCCTCAAAGTTTGGCCGTGATCTTTGTGAGTGGGCAGTGACTGATTTCATGGCCTTCTCTGGCAACCATTCTTCACTCTGGACAATCCAGAAATGTGAACATGCCTGGGACCTTGCAACCAAATTCTTTTGAAAGCCCTGATCTTTGGCAAGCCATCGTTTTTGGTGAGCCAAAAGAAGGGGAAGCTCTGGAAAGCTGCCATTGCCTAGGAAAATAGACCAGCCAGTTCCTCGGATTTCTGTCTGCAAATTGAACATAATGCTTTAACTCTCTTTAGACTCACCTTCCTCACTTTAGGAAGATGCATTACAGGAAGTGAGTTTTTGCAAGCTGGAATCTGATGGGAGGAAGAATTTATTTATTATTATTTTATTAATCTTTTTTCCTTTTATTGACCTTGTTCAGATGACATACTAAGCCATGGTGGTTAAGCATTTTGAGCTAAACGTTATGGCTTAGCATGTCATGTGAACCATTCCTAGCCATGGTGGCTACATAACCACAGTTTAAACATGCTCACTAACCATTTGCTGCAAAAGGGTTAGCAGCCTAACCATGGCTTAGTGTGTCATCTGAACAGCCCCATTGTGAATTTAACAAAACAAAACAAAAAAATCGTGAAAAAAAGTGAAAAAGGAACGGAACATTACATTACATGCATAGTAATACCAATATTTCATCAAGTACAATACTCTTTTAAAAAAGCAGGGGGAGATGATGCATAAGTTTCAGAAAAAGCAGACCAACTATCCATATATTTATCCATTCGTGAGTGGTGCCTATTTACCACCTGTTCAAATGTTGATAGCATTGTTAGGTCCTCAGTCCATTGCATTATGGGAAGTGAACGTTTACCCTTGCAACCTAGTAATATCAGTCTTTTGGCTCAGAAAATCCATTTGCACTGGGAGGAAGAATTTCCATGTCTAAAGATGAAATGCTTTTAAAACCCCATTGGGAAAGGGAATGGCAAAGTCTTTTCATGCTTCTTGAATAGACACGTGAAATAGTTGCGCCCCACTTGAGCCCAATGGGGTTGGCATTGCCTTACAACAGGGGTGGGCCACATGTGCCCTCCCAGACTCTGGTATGGCCCCCGCCACCACTGAATGTTCTGGAGTGTTGTAGGCCCTAGAATGTTCTTCAGCTTTGGTCTTGTTCACATCCAAACTCTGTGTTGTGTTTCCCAAGCTAGTTTGGAGAGAGAGAGCTGAGGACCAGCTCTACTGATGGCAAAGCTGGCATCCATCCACTAATTCTTTTATGTCGCACATTTCCATTCTTAAGCAGCTACAGAAAGCTCCACAGACAGCTCTAGTGATGCCTCTCTGATGCTATCCAATTTCTCAGTCCTCCCTCGCAAATAAAATATCCTCCACATGCCGTTTACAAGCAAATGTTAATGGTTCTGTTTTTCTCAGTCATGTTCATCTGCTTTCATTGACATCCCATAATCCATCATTTGGACACAAAAGGCCTTATAGTTCTTGTACATCTCGAGGTCACATGCCCCACGCTTGGAAGTACGATGTCACCCTTCACAATGGGAGAAATCCCCTTTTTTCATCCATCTCATCCATCCAGCTGTCAGTTCTGCCCTGTGGCTGCCTTTTCCCTTCCTTTCTCCCATTAGCTCCTCCACCCGGACATTGGGAAGAGAAAACGAGAGCATTTTAGTTCACTCCATGCTAACGTTCAACCTGGCCTTACCTGACCATTTACTTCAAAAGACTGGGAACAAGGACAGCTAGAAGAAAAGCACAGGGACAAGACCGCAACAATAAGAAGGTGACGGCACAGCTGTTCCAAGGGCTCCAAGGTCCCAGTGAAGCACCTTCAGGGTCCAAAAGTCCGCAGCTGCCCTATTTGACACCTGGCAAGAGGACTATCTTGGAAGCAGCTAGGGACTCGCAATGGTGAGAAAGTGGTGGCATGGCGTCCCAGCAAGAAGAGATTCCTCCTTTCCTGCCCCTTCATGGTCCTCCATCCAAGTCACAGTTCTTTTCAAGTCTGGATTTGGAAACTAGTCCTGGCGCACCACATCCTTCCTTTCCTTTATCCCCTCACCTGTCAATTAAAGCTAAAGCACCAAACAAAGAACATGGGATGCTCCTGTCGGGGCTGGCCCTATCATTTGGCAGAGTGAGGCAGACATTTCAGGCAGCAGATGCTGGGAGGCAGCAGCAAGGTTTTGGAGGAGAGAGCTGTCGTGACTCTGGCTAACTCTCTAAAGTTCTTGCTCACGACTTCAGGTACACTGATACACAACAATAACAGTGAGATTTCTTTTATTGTAATCACACGGAGATTCAAAGCATAACGGTTTCATTTCTGCAAACACACACTTGAAGCTGAAGACGGACCACACAGCTTTCAGGTAGAACAGCTTAATGAGAACAGCACTCACTCAGGGACTGACATTTAGAGATTGACTCTAGTCCTTAGAGGGCAGGAGCGGCCACGCTGCACTGGAATCCTCTGGAACATAGAGAGACTCTAGGATTAGGCCTCCTAACAGTAGTATAACGGTCAACTGGCAACTAAATCTTCACTCAGCCTGTCAGGGAACGCTGAGCTGACCACGGAAGCCAGAAGCCAGGAAATGAACCTCTTCGACCTAGGGAGCCTTCTCAATTCACGTAGCTTTAGCTCTGAAGAAGGTCCTCTCACAGGTCTCACACACACACGAGTTTCAGAACAGCAACGATCAGCTTCTGCCTCCCTCTGCCCGTAACTTTGGCTCCATGGAGAGAGACAGCAAGCTATAGAACACGAATCCAGAACAGTAATCTCAAGTCCAAATCTATGAAAAGCCACAGTGCACTTCTCATGGCAAAGTTCTTTAGAAGTAACAAGTCCAAACATTAACAGAACATGTATAGAGTGCATCTCACAATTCCAAATCAGAATAGTAACTCACAGCAGTAGCAGAGCAGCAAGAGGATAGACGAGATAATTCCTAGCAACGGAATTACTCTCAGGACCAAGGCAATATAGTGTGGAGGCTGGGCAAATTCTAAGCTACTTTGATAGACAGGGCTTCAGGCCTGTAATCTAAACTCACGTGCCAACAGGGCGGCACGGTTCAACCTCTTCTGATGACGCCACAGTGTGAGGAAGATAGCCCCCACCTTTGCAAAGCATAGTTTAATTCCCAGAGAACGTTCAAGGCCTTCGGCCTACCATTTGAGATAAGCACATACCAGAGAAGCAGAGATACATTTTCTCATGACAAATTGCCAAGTCTTCAGTCCACAATTCACAGGGCCAGCCCTGTGAATTGTCTACGAAGCATCTGACACCCAACAAGAGCCCTTTGACCCCTAAGCTAGACTGTTGCCTTCAGGTGTGATGGCGGATGCTGTCCCATTTCCACTGTTGAAGGAAGATTCAACTACCAGTTCCTCTTTGAAGGTTTTTTTGTACATGGAATGTTGAGGGGAGTGCCGTCTTGTCCTTCAGCTCAGGTACCACAATGTCTTGGGCCAGCCCTGGCTCCTGGCTGTCGTGATTCCAAGCTGTCCGGGCAAAATGCGAGACCATAAAGAGGTCTGCTGTGTAATTCACAAAGCTTTATTCAACAAATAAACATCTCTTCATACCTAATGGGAGTGTGAATGCTAGGAGCTATCTTCTAAGCTTAATTAGCCTAACAAAGCTAAGCACTTGCTTTTCAACCAAAACTGGACAGTTTCCCTGCAGTCCAACAGGCACTATACCTTGGGGAGGGTCTTTTTGGAGAAGCCTCTAGCAAGTGGCTACCCTAAGGGATCACCTCCTCTCAACTCCGCCCATTTGACCCTGCAGCAGACTATGGGATCTGTCAACTCCGATGTCCCTTCCCTCCTCTGAAAGAGGCTCAGTTCCCAGGAGTGAGAGGGAGAATGGTCTCTGAGCCATCAGCATCCTGTCCGATAAGCTCCTAGGGAGATTCATCCTTGACTCCTGAGGAGTCTAGGAGAATCTCCTCCCTCGCTTCCTGTCTTGACTGATATGCTTCTGATCCTTCTTCAGATTCTGAGCCCGATTCAGCCCCCAAAACCCTTTCCCCCACACCAGGGAGAATAAGCCTGATCCTAACAATGTTCAGATATGAAAAATGGTTAACCAAATCACCATATATCTGCCTGTTTCATATGCAACTCCTTCAGAACAATTTTCAGTGTAATGAAAATGACCAGTCAGCTGCGCAAAACATTATCCAAAGGGAGTTTCAAAACATTTGCTATCTTCATAACATTGATTACAAACGACTTATTTGTAGACCTATTTAAAAGGCATTATCTCCAAATAACTTCTTCACAGGGTAAACAACCTCCAAGCATCTCAGTGCTGATGGGAAACAAACTGCTATTTAAATGTTTATTATGCACAACTTGTGCAAACATTGTGTAATATATGAGTACTATGTAGTGAGCTTTTAAACCATGTTTCCAGTCTGGTGCTTGTTTTTGGTTTTCAGTATAGACTGGAATCCTCCTGTTGTTCCTGCACACAAGCATCATAAAGCAGGCCAGAATAGGGCTGACCTAAGTAAAAGCTTTGAGCATGAAGATGGTAGACCTCATGAGGCTGGTGCACAATGCTTGCACATTGCTTATGGATTAACCTGGCCATGTCTGAAGTGACTGTGCATTGCTCCCATCCCTCACTACCCTTGACTGTGGTCCCTGGTCCCATGAACCATCGTTTCCGTTTACACACCAGCAGGCTAATCCTCTTACTGACTGGAGGCCAAGGGTTTTCAAAGAGTGTAGCCAATATCCTTGGAGCATTCCCAACTCCACAGGCTCTTCCCCCTCGTGGGTCAATCGCTCTCATTTTCCCTCCCACCCTGGTACTTTCGTATCACACATGAGAAAATATGCTCCCATAGTACTCTACCACAAACAGCCTTCTCAATATTATTGAACAATAGGGTCTGGAAGAGGATGGTGTCTTAAGATGTTAAGAACTTTCATTTCATTTGGGATCTTTCAGAATGGGAACATTCTTTCATTTCTCCACCCCCCACTCTCCAAAAAAAACCCTGATCATTTTCACTTACTAAAAAAAAGGGGGGGAGTCTTCTGCATTTGAAATCGGTGGGGGTCCCTACTTTCTGGTTGTGGAAAACCAATGTGTTGGATTAATACTCAAGCAAAAAAGAAAGCTTTTAAAATAGTAATTAGAGAGTGAGATTGGGGGCGTGCTGCTGCTTGGTGAACAAAAGGCTGTACATTAACATTTTCATTTTGTCCTAGTGACCAACACTACTGCTAAGACAAGTGCTTTTACTTAATTATTTTATAACCACCCTGCTAAACACATACTTCTTTGCTGAACTGCACACAAAAATATATCACTCTTATTCTCTCTCTCTCTCTCTCTCTTCCTCCTCATGAGCACACAGTTGACTGCCTGTTGTTTCACTACCCTGAAGGCAGCTTCATACATTACAAAATCCATGTAATGGAATTGTGTAGATTGCACATCATAACATGGGACAATCTTCTAGCAGTGTAAATGGTTGTGTAGACACAGGACTGTCATGGGCTACAAGCCACACATATATGTAGCATTTTGATTGCAATACACACACAAGCACACACACACAGCTGGGCTACACTTCCTTGCTTGCACAGTAGGGGCAGTGGTGATCCAGGTTTGCCTGTTGGCTACAGCATCAGAAGTATCCACTTTAGCTGAGAATATTAAAGTAGTCGGTGTCTTTTGTTCTGGCAATAGCCCACATTTATTTAACCTATCTAATGATCTTCCTCCATGGCTCAGGTTCAGACTTGCTGCCCCGCTGCACTTTGCTCCTGAGTACCCTACTGATGAGTTGATGTAGCACCTGGAGCCCTCCAAATGTTTTGTACTGCAGCTCCCCAGTGATTGAGGATGATGGGAGTTGTAGTCCAAAACATTTGGAGGGCCCCAGCTTGAGGAACGCTTATGTAGCATTGTGGCAGAGAGGCACTGAGCTACAGATCAGCAGGTCCCTAGTTTAAACTTGTAAGGTGTCAGGGGTGGAGCTGGTTTCAAACCATGATTTCCAGCAGCTGCATTTGAGCACCTTACTTCCTGCACTACCCGCACACTGGTTCCTCAGCCAGTCTGGCAAGCTAAACGTTGTGGTTCAAGAGTGCCATCTTGGCCAGGGGTAGGCAGATTTCAGGCTTGTGAGATCTACTTTGATTTCTCCTAGTACCCTGAGATCCATCAACTTGGGCTTGTTGCAAAAGATTTAGAATTACAGAATTACAGCTTTTTCCCCCCTGTGGAAGGGCTATGAGATCCATTCAGTTCTGGTGCTCAAAATAAATTTTGCACCATGTCTTGTTTGTAGGTCCCTGGTCAACAGCTGGTTGGCCACTGGAGCAAGCAATAGAGGAGAGGGTAGAATATATCTGCTGCTAGCCTTCCTAGGGTGGTTTGGAAGATCTGGGATATGGAAGGAAAAGTGGGAGTCCTTGAGAGTTTGATTAGATTGCCTACTTCAGCCTTCCCCTCCAGGTGATTTGGAGTACAATTCTCATCATCCCCTACCATTGACCATGCTGGCTGGGGGTGATGAGAGATGAGGTCCAAAGCACTCGGAGGCACCAGGTTGGGGGAAGGCTGGCCTGCCTCCTCATGCACTTCCACAGATCCCAGAGCTTCTCTGGTGCCTGGGCATTTTCCTGCTGCCAGAGCAGTCTCTGATATTAGCTGAGATCTTGGTGCAGTGCAATTTCACTTGCATGCCTAATGAAACCAAGGAGAGATGTTCTCCCACACTAGAAAGTCTGAATGTCCAGCAAACTGAATATTTAATAATAAATATTTGCCACTGGCCTTCCCTGAGCAGAATTAATCTGATTTGAGAAAGGCTTTTTTTTAATATCCTGGAGTTAGTTTATTAGGAGATACTAACCATGTTCCTCTTCTGGGCTCTTATTAGACAGACCATGACCCTTTTTCATTACATAAATGGCCTCACGTCTTTGCTTTAATTTAAGTCAAAGGGAACCAAGGCCATTGATTTCCCATTTGCCCCGATATGGCATCGTTTTTTTTAAAAAAGCTTGGTGGAATCAGAGAAGTTAGCAGGAATTTCCTCTGGGACATAAGCCTCAGAGGGCTTACATGGCTGTGATATCTATTGGAAAAGCTGCCTTCCCCAATAAGATCATTGGCACTATGGCACAAGCGCAATCTATTTCTTTTTGTTCTATGATTCCTCATGGCCTCCCGTGACTGTACAGCCTGAATGACTCACACACATGTATCTGTTTAAGAACATAAGAAGAGCCGGGCTACATAAGACCAAAGGACTATCTTGTCCACCACCCTATTTCCCACAGCAGCCAATCAGATGCCTCTGGGAAGTCCTCTAGCAGGACATGAGGGCAATAGTCCCCTCCTACTGGTGTTCTCCAGCAACAGATATTCAGAAGCATCCTGCCTCTGATACTGGAGGTATGACTACTCGCCATTGACTGCCTAATCCTTCAAATGGCACCTCCTCCATCCCACTAATTAACACAGGAGGCAGTCTCCCCAAGCCATTGTCCTGTGTAAAGCCACATCCCAGGCCCAATTCAGGACTGATCCTTACTTTTAAGGCCCAAAATGGCTCGGAACCCAGAAGCATCTTCCTAAGAACATAAGAGCCACGCTGGATCAGACCAAAGGTCCATCTAGTCCAGCGTTCTGTTCACACAGTGGTCAACCAGCTGCCCTTGGGAAACTCACAAGTAGGACATGAATGAAATAGCTCCCTCCAGCCCATGTTCCCTAGCAACTGGTGTACAGAAGCATACAATGGCTATTAATCCTGATGGTTAAATGCAACCTCCAGCATCAGAGGCAGTAAGCCTGTATACACTAGTTATTGGAGAACATGGGCAGGAGGGTGCTGTTGCACTTGTGTCCTGCTTGTGAGTTCCTGTTCAACAGCTGTTTGGCCACTGTATGAACAGAGTGCTGGGCTAGATGGATCCTTGATCTGATCCAGCAGGGCTCTTCTTATGTTCTTATGCCTCTGATACCCAAGGTAAATATATAGCCATTTTAGCTATCTGGATTCTGTACTAGAAGCACCCTTGATGCAGAGCCCTTCTGATGTTCTTAACCAAAACATATTTGAATTCCTTTAGATCAGAGTTGGGGAAACTCTGGCCCTGCAGGTGTTTGTTGGACTCCATCTCCCATCAGCCCCAGTTAGCATAGTCAATGACCAAGGATGATGGAAGGTGCAGTTCATGGGGGTCCATGCCTAGACAAAGTTGAAACTAATGAAGAAGACTGCCCATTGAAGTGTACAAATCTCTTTTCATCAAGAATATTGTACAAATGTTCTAAAAACATAGCTGCTGCATTACAGGGAACTTGAAGCTGTTTTCCTGAGGGTTGATGGCTTATCTTCACAATATGTCTGATTTTCTTTTCTTTTTTAAACCCTTAGCATGTCTTTTTAGTTAATTATTGTTGGCTGGCAAATAGCCTTTTTATGAAAGCAGACTTTGGTGGACCTTGGCTCCCAAAAGCTTGGTTATCTTGGTTCCCAAATGCCTTAACACTCTGAAAGATTCAGGGACAGGGCAAAGAAAACATCCACATATTCACTCCCCCACTGAATTCTCTGTACAATAAAAAGGGCCCATTTCTGAGATGACCACCCTAAAATAAAGTGGTTTTCAAACAATGTCATAAAAAGCCATTAGCTGTGTTATTAGGAGATTCATAAACCAGAAATGAGAAATTGAAAGACTGAATCATCCACTGTAGTCCATCTAGCTCAATCTCCTGTGACAGTCACTAATACTTAAAGAAACTCTCAAGATAGTGGGAGGAATATTCCATCTGTGAAGAAAGTCTCTTCCCAAGGTGACTTAAATCTGGAGAGTTTTGCTTAGTTCAGTTCGATTTTATTTCGATATTGCCCATGATTTGGAGAGTCCAGTAAGAAAGCACATGCATGCACACAACAGGGCAGTTACTTGATTTTGTTTCCCCAACCCCGATGCATCACATCACAAGCAATGTCTTAACCTTTGGAGAGTTAACTAAACCTCTTGCAAAGCAGGTTGAGCGGTGGGGAGAGGAAAGGTGGGGTGGAAGAGGCTGGTCAGGGAAACCTGTGGAAAGCTTCACTGCATGTTTACCCTACACCAGCCTTCCCCAACCTTATGCCCTCTAGATGTTTTGGACTACAACTCCCACCATTTCTGGCCAATTGCTCAGAGGTGTTGAAATCCAAAACATATGGAGGCACAAGGTTGGGGAAGGCTGCCCTAAACACATTTTTTGATCTGGATCCATATCACTGTCTAAGACTTACACCAAGTCCAATGTCATTAAGGACGGGTTGGGAGATGTTCTTGGTGATTGTCCCATCGTTTCAGAACACCCATCCACTGGAGACTTGAGGTTCAGGAGTTTTCAGTGACCTGTTTTGGATGACATGATAATCAACCGGGGGCGGGGGGAACAATCGTCCATTGTGTTGCTGATCAGCAGCATTTGGACTACTTTTTAAACAACGGAGGGGGGAAGAGGCAATGGACAGTAAGTTATTGGCAGCATTCAGATGACATGATAATCAACACAACTGATTATTGTTCCCCCACCCCACCATTGATTATCGTGTCGTCGAATGCTGCCAGTGAGTTATACAAAAACTTCTAGTCTGGACTGGCCTTTTAATGGCTGAATATAAACAGATGTTTGGTATTTTATTTTATTTTTGTTAGGCAGTGTTCTGCATTTTAACTGTGTGTTCTGCCAATTTTATCATGTTATGCTATTACCAATCCTGTATGAATGGATAAACATGTCACAACTTTATCTATTATTGTAATGGATGGTCGTGTCATCCCACCTTCTTTGCTTCTTTTAAAAAGTTACCTTCTGTCACGTTCCAAGGGATTGAGTTCCACCAGCCGATGCCACCCTCTCAGACAGCCCTTCCTTTTGCTAACACTGAGAGCTCTGCATCTGTTTCAACCCTTTCTTGTTACATTATGAGATCATGAGAACAATCACTCTCCGCCTGCCACCTCTGTGCCATTCATTAGTTTCTCGACTTGTATCAGAGTAGCCCATCTTATTTATTTCCTCTGTAAAGGAAGCAATCTCTTTTATTTTTCAGCTCCTCTTTATATGACACTTTCTCTAGGCCCTTAATCATTCTCATCACTTTGCTCAGAGTCCCTTCCAGCTTTTCAATATCCTTTCTGAGGAGGCTAGCATTGAAAGCATCTCATGACTCTCCTTTGTCTGCCATCACTTTATGGTGTTGTTTTTGCAAAGAGTGTTCTGATACACTTTACTGGTGCACTTAGTCATCCTTATATACATGAACAATACGCTCCACCTTAGTTGACCCATCAATGCAGGTCCAGTCCAAAAAGCCTGTCTTTATTGGGATTTCTTAAAACTCCTTAAGGCCATCTCACCACCATGCTTTCAAGTATATCTCCCTCCAGTATATCCCTGCCTTTCTGATATGGGTGAATTTCTCCTAGTAGTCAAGAGGATATAAGCCACTGGTGTGGTCTACCATGTGCTTTCAACAATAAACACCTTTCAACCAACAAACAAGTTACTCCACTTTATCTTGTAGGGTTTGCAATTGCTGCAAAACAACATTCTCAGAGGAAGGGAGTGAAAGTGTATGTGTGCGTTCATTCAGATACCATATGGATTATTTATATTTACAAGAGGCTTTTTCATAAAGGCTGTGCAGGAGTTTATGCCTTTGAAAACACCGATCCTTTTATTCAGCACCCTGGACAGTACCACACAACACTTTTATTGACTCTGAGCTTCTCTTTCTGAACTGCAATTCAGCAGATCCGATGAGATGATAACTTTGATTGAAACATTGAGCAGGTGCATGGTGTGTGTGTGTATGTGTGTGTCAGGAATAGATTTATTTCATCTTATTTCCTGCTTGCCTTTCCACTTTTTTATGGACGGTAAAGCAATTGCATCGACTACAGGTAGCTGCCTGGGCTTGATGAGTTGGGCAACAGTTCAGAAACGTTATCCCTTCAAAGGACGTAGTCTGCATCAATTTTGAATTCTCCTTGATAAAGGACATCCTTTTTAAAACAGCTGCTTAACAACTCCAGGCACGTTGGTGATCCAAGCTGTGGCCAGTCACCGTAAGCCAGTTGCGGGGTTCATTTATTAAACTCCATGCAGATCTCCCAGTTTACAGACTTCCTTAGGCATGCTGTGCTCAGAGACACCCAACTAAAGCAGACACATTCTAAGGCAAGGCACGACACAGCAGCACCACACAGCAGAGACCTATAAGTGGTTTTTGTAATGTCCATTTTCAAAGGCAATTTTTCTGCTATTTTATGAATTGCTATAATGGAAAAGGTGGTGGTGGGTTCTCTTTGCTGCTGTTGGGATCTCTCTGAAGCCCTCCATGGATTGCTTTTTAATGTGCTCCTATTCTGTGCCCCTCACCTTGTCCAACCATCTGAGCCTATCAAACAGAGAAAAGGGGGTAGCCAATTCTAGGAATCTGTTTTCAGGGGAGTCTGCCAAGGACAACTCCAGCTTGGCCCAGCTGGGCTCTGTAGTTGCAGAGCTGGGCTCTGTAGTTGCAGAGAAATGCATAATTCCTCTTTAAAGAAATCTGCTCCATGTCTTGCTAGACAATTGCCAGAGTGCAGTTCCTTGTTTACAGATTTAATGGGATGCCTTCTACTGTGTCCGGCCATCATTCTGCCCAGAGCAGTGACCGTGACTGGTGGCAGCTTTTTGGGTCTCCAGTTACTGCCAAGTGTCAGGGGCCGAGCCCGCAGCCTTATAAAATGCCATTGCAAAGCATGTGCACTACCAATGAGTTATGGCTCTCCCAACCTCCTTTCATTTCATTTTTTTTAATTCAAGGAAAGGAATATTCCCTTTCAGTCTTGTTTACTATTAGGCCTGTCAAATGTTTACACTGCCAAATTAGCCTCGAGCTGCTGAAGTGTCAAACTTTTTAGAACGTCGTCTAGTCTGCCTTTTGAAGCCTGCATTCTGTGGAGGATCCTCCCACTCCCCAGCAGATTTTTCTAGTACATAATCACCCTCAGGGCCAGTGTACGCATGGCTGTGTGTCATTTCAACTGTCATCTTTGGAAGGTGGTAGCTGAATTGGTGAATTAACTGCGATGAGAAGCAGTACAATTGGGTGACACTGAGTGATGTGAAAGTCCCAGCTGTGGGTGATAGATGATGGGCAAAGCACCTTCACACTTAATACTTCCCATGATGAACATGCATGGGTACCAGCCCATTGTTATAATGGTGTTTGCCTTATTTTCAGTTGGAATTTCAAGCCTCTGTCTCTTTCTTGACCCTCTACTAACTAAGGAGATGCATGTGTGGAAACATACACTGCATTGGGTTCAATACTTTATTACTAAAGCAGACATTTGGTCCTCCACCACGCCACACATACACATTCCACCTATAGAAATGATGTGACAATTGAATCTGACCAACACTAGTGATGGTGCAGCATCTTCCACTTCATCTGATGGAAGCAGGTTAGCTTAGGGCAGGCAGGGCAGGTTGCTTGGAATACCCAGCTCTGCCTTCCATCATAGGAGAACAGCCAGAGCCCCTCTACACCACCCCTGCCTCACCTGGAATTTGCACGTCATCTACCTGTGTAGGCTATGAGACCCACAATATCTGCCCCTCTCCAGTCTGACACATTAGACTGGGCAATCAGCTCAGGAATCCATACAGTGGATTTGTGAACTGAAACGGATGAGTTGACGTGAGTCATTGAGCCTCAGCAAACCTTCTGTAAGAGTAGCCCTGTGAGTGCCCGTCCAGCCCTTCACAGGGCAGTGCTTATTTCCCATAAACCATTCTTTTGATCAACTAAAGAGACCAAACAATCTCAGCAATACAGTGCAAGTTGCAGTTTACAGACCACACTGGCAATTTGTGCTGCATAGTGACTTGTAATATCTAGGAAGGATTCTCTCAGTCTTAGGGATAAGTTGTGTCCTTCTTTGGTTTCCCATTTAAATTGGCCGTGGCCTGCAGCTGAGACTCTCCCTCACAGATATTCCCAATGCATAGGTCCATCTCACCAGCATAGTGGACCTATGCAGAACATCTCCAAGGAGGCACCTATTGCTGCAAAAGGAAGGCAGGGGACACACTCACACTTTTCCCCTGCTTTTCCATGCTGCTATTGCTTCCCCCGAGAACCCATTGTAAGACAGATCCTTCTGCTGTCCCTTGGAAGCACCAAACATGGCTGCAGCAGCCCTTGGAGATACTGCTTGGGCAAACCGACATTACAGTTTGGCCAGATTAGTGATTGCCAGGGAGTGATTGCCAGGAAGCCAATGGAAAGGTGAAGGAGAAGATGAATGACTGCTGAAGCTAAGCAGGTCTGGCCACATAAGCTAGCTGCATGGGATCCTAATGTAAGCCTCTCCAAAAACATTGGAGAATTAAGTGTGATAACTACATTCCCCTTCTTTGCTTAAGGTTCCCCCTTTGGATTTGCTTAAGGTTCCCCCTTTGGATAAGATTAACAAGTGAGGTTAACTCTGGCATGACATTTTCCTTCCTTGCTTGCCTATCAGAGCACATGTCACACCACCTTCTTTCTACTGAATACAAAAAGTGTGTAGCCAGCATGTTCAGGACATAATGCTCTGCCAACCCATCTCCCCCGTTCGGCCCAGCTGTGTAGCTTCTAGGCCGATAGGGGTCATCTCCCCCTGCCCCCCCCCCAGTGAAGCCCCTTGAGGTGCTTTAGGATCAGACAGTGCCCCAGTGAAGCTCAACAAAAGCCTAATTGTGTGTGTACTGGAAGTGTGTGTACACTATTGGAAGCTTACAATTCTCAAGTAGGCTTAAAGAACATGTAAAATTCCCCCCTACACACACACACACGTACACACACAAACACATTTCAAGGGCTCCTCAGAGCCCAAGACTTCCTTAATTTGAAGCCAGCATGGCTGTTGGCATCTTGCAATTGATCCTTTCTCTGCCTCTGCAATCTCTGTAGAGCAGCAAGTGCAAATATTGCCACGGAGGGGTTGGAAGCACTCATGCTTGGTTCTATGTGAGGTTATCCATCCCAGACAATAGTAACCTGATTACATTTCCAAGAGCTATTTGTCAACAACAGCAACTAAAATGCATGGTCCGGTATAAGGAGCCTGAGTGGTTGCACTCTAAAAATACATAAAAGGAAAGGTTGCCACAGCAAAGGGGGGAGGGGCTGTGCATCTCAAAACTGTAATGAAAAAAAAAGTTGGGATTAGAAAAGGTTCTTTTATTATCTTAAAGTGTTTCTGAACATTTACACTTGGTTCAGTTTGTCATTGCTTGTCTATTTTCCATCTTAACATTCGTTTTTCTCAAGAGTATAAGCTGTTCTTTGGGTCGGGGATTTTTAGAAAAATGCTGAATATTTGTAAATATGTGTATTCACCAGGAGCTATGCTGTATCAGACCAAGGGTCCATCTAGTCCAGCATTCTGTTCCCATAGTAGCCAACCAGCTGCCCACAGAAAACCCACAAGAAGGACATTATTGCAACAGCAGCCTCCCTCCTGTTCATGTTCCCCAGCAGCTGATGCACATAGGCATATTGTCACTGATACGGATGGTAGCATTTTGCCATCAAGACTAGTAGTCATTGATAGAGTATGGGAAGGAGGCACAGGTGCCTCCCCACCCCTCTCTTTTCTCCAAGAATTCCATACATTTATGACAATCCATGAAAAGTGGCTTGTGCTTTGATGTCATTTGCTTAAAGTGGATCGTGTCTTGTTGATACTCAATCTAGAGATGTACCTGTAGTTAACTTTTTAGTCTCTAAATGCCACATCACCACTCAATTTACAACGGCTTAGTACATTATTTTGCAAGGGCTCCATCCATTACTTCTGATAAGAAGGGAATGATGCTCTCTGATTGGCTGCAATGCATGCTGGGAGGTGTAAAGCTTTTCTCTCTCTTCATGCTAGGGCTGTGCATAAAATGGCAGATAGCTCACAAAATGGCTGTCATGCTTTAAAATTCCGAATCTGAAGTTGGCAGAAACCTACTACTATACGGTGTCTGGAGGTATGTGGGGGATTCTTATCACTATATCCGCTTGTGTCTGTCAATGGGCTAAGTGAATAGGTAGGAATGAATGTATCAGCATGACTGTAAACTAACAATTAAAACAAACAAACTCTGATGGTGGAGGGGGGAAAGTGGGATGATAGCTGGAATGCAAGAAGTTTGTTGTTCACCCAGCCCTAGAGAATATCATATGATTGGTACCTGTGAAATAAGGATTAACTTCCAGGCTAGAGAATGTGGGTGAGCAGCCCTAATTGGGAGAGGACAATGTACAGATCAAACAAGCTATTTGAGGTACACACTGGAAACAGCAAGTGAAGCCATAGTCTGGGAGCAATGGGGAACCTCTCTCTGGAACAATGATGGACATGAAGAGCCCCTTGCTTTATTATTTTGTTATTTGGTCTCAGGATTTCATAAAGAGGGTTGCTTGTGTGTTTAATTTTAAGGAGAGATTCAGAGGATGGAAACAAGGGAGAGTGCCTTTTCTGTGACAGCCCCCTCCCTGATTATGGAATGCTCTTCCCAGTGAAGTCTGCCTGACACCAACGGTGTTATCCTTTTGGATCCAGGTTAAGTCTTTCTTCTATTCCTAGGCATTTGGTAGCATATGATAAGTTTCTAGCCAATCCTGGGATTTTTACTGTTGATTGTTTTAAATTATTTTTGCATGTAAGCAGTTTTATATTATGTTTTATATTGCCTTTTAAATAAATACATATTTCCCCCTTCCTATGGGGTATCAAAATCTAGAGATATCAGATGGTTTAACCCTGTTGCAAAATAAAATGGTCTATGAAGTAGGATTGGTGGGAGTCGATCCCTCAAACAAAACTGGCTTGTGATGCTGGAGATTTCCAGAAAGGGAGGGAATTGTTTGTGTGTTTCCTTTGGGAGTATTGCCTTCTCTTGTAGCATGTAGTTGGTGCCATTTGCTCAAGTCTTATAGAGCTGTGTGCTCTGTAGGTGCTTTGAAAGTGACACACTGTGAGTAATATGGATAGAATGCCTGCTCTGTGGAGCAATTTGCCTAAGACCAGAAGGTGTGACTGCCTTTCAGTCCTGTTGTTTTGATTATCAAACACTGCTGTACTTCCCTTTTATGTCATTTAATGTAGAAGTGAATAGACATTAGGCTTGCAGGATCTATTTTGTCATGGTGTTGGATTTTTGAACCCCAGGATCCACCAGCTGGAGTCAGGTTCAAAACAGTGGCTGGATAGGGGACATAAACATGTGCTCCCAAAATTAAAGTGCAGGATGCTTTGAGCCACATGTTCAGCCCAAGAGTTTGTTTTCACTGTACCAGAACTGAGCTCATAGCCCTTTGACATAAAAGATCCACTCCTTGTTTTCCTTCAAATGTCCTTACTTTCAGCAGCGTAATTGAGGGGGGGGGGGCTTTTAGTTGCTGTTATTGTTAAAACAATTTGATGTTTTCTTGGAAATCAGCCAGAGATTTACCAGTAGATCCCAATCTACATTTTACTCAGTCCAACTATAATGTAGGGTGATCTTATTATGAAAAGGATTACAGGGGCTCCTGTACCTTTAACAGTTGTATAGAAAAGGAATTTCAGCAGGTGTCATTTGTATGCATGCAGCACCTGATGAAATTTCCCTCTTCATCACAAGAGTTAAAGCTGCAGGAGCCCTGCCCTCTTTTGTATCTGGTCACTCTAGCTAAAGAGGGCAGGGCTCCTGCAGCTTTAACTCTTGTGATGAAGAGGGAAATTTCATCAGGTGCTGCATGCATACAAATGACACCTGCTGAAATTCTCTTTTCAATACAACTGTTAAAGATATATATGGTCACCCTACTATAATGCATATTGTATATTTGGGTTATATGCTGAAATTCTAAATGTTTCTGCAAATATTTGTCATACTTCAGTCAATTTAGGAATCCTGCATTCTCCATACAGGGGGTCCTCCATTTGCCCCTAAGCTAAATCAGTGATATTGAAAATTTTAAGTGTAAGATATGGGTACCTGATATATATCTTCAACAGCCAGTCATATGTTTGAATATAGACTTTCTAAGAAACCATGAGGGATAACCCTGATAGGAGCTGTTTATAGGCAACCCAGTTTCACAATGGATAGCTGGCGTTAAGGCTATAAAGTGATAGCCGAAGTTTACTCAGCGGCAAAGGTTAGAATCCTTGACATCTGTCAATGCAGTGTTTGCAAGGGGCATCTGTAGGGGAGATAATAAGCTTGAATAAACAAGAATGTTATTCTTCTTCGTGGTCTCTGTGCATCACACACATGGGCTTCTGCGCCTGCGTGGAGGCTCGATTCAGGAAACTTCCATAGCTATTAGTTAATTTTCGGCGGGAACCCCTCCCCCACTGCCGAGTGCACATGCGTGAGAGGGTTCCCGCCTGGTACCTCAGTTCTTCTTCGACCACCATCGTGACAGCATCGTCGGGAACATCGTCTTCGGACTTCTGTAGAAAAAGATATAGAAAAAGATAAAGAAAGATAAGAAAACAATAAAAGGATCGCTAAATCATCGGACAAAGTGAGAACTTACCTTCAGGTTGTTTCTTATGGCCCTCTGGGCCCCCTTCAAGAAGTGCTCCCTTTGCGGCAGCAAGCTGCCCCCTTCGGGCACAGCCTCTGTCTTTTTTGTCTGGGTGAAGGCCACAAAGTCGCGTCGTGCCCCGCTTGCCAAGCTTTCTCGAACCAAACGCGAAAACACCGGGCGGACAGACTTCGAGCTGAACTTTGGTCTAAAGCCCTGGCAGCAGCCGACTCCCCGGCAATGGCATCTCCATCGGGGGTTATGGACCAAGACCTGCCCATTGTGTCGGGGCCAGGCTCGCCCGTGAGCTCTCAGCGCGGTACAGCTCAGAGACAGTCACCCAACTTACCGGGTACTTCTCTAGAGCCAGCGGTGGCAAAATCTCTTCCAAAAAAGAGTCAAAAGCCCAAACCGCTTGGAGATCAGAAAAAGAAAAAGAGGAGGCTCGACGCCGAAAAATCTCACCAACCACCCACATCAACACCGAGGCTCGATGCAGAGCCATGGTCTCCATTGACCTCGACACCGAGGCGAACCTCGACACTGAGGTGGGAGACCAGCTCGCCGAATGCTGCCCTAGCAGCGGCCTCGATTCCAAGGATTCTATCCCCGCTAGCGCAAAGGTCGTCTTCCTCATCCGCCTCTCGACACGACTCCGAGCTTCGCTCGACACTGACCCTCGCCACCGGGCGCACCTGACCTGATCCCGGACCGTCATTGTTCGATGCCGGCCCTCGCCACCATGCGCGCCTCGACACCGAGGCTCGATACCGACAGGGCGACGTCACGTTGGCCGACATCGACCTCGCCAGAGGAGCTCCATGTTTCTCCATGATCATCCATAGCACCAGGGCAGACAACAACATTGCCCCCTACCCTGTCTTCTCCTCACCAACACGCTCGTTACCATGTCCACCCCAGACAGCGAGACCACTCTTATCGCTCCCGATCTCTGGCATCAGACTGGGACCGGCACTCCCTTGCCCCCAGGTCACCATGATCCGACCTCAGTCGGGATCGTCGGGAGGGCTATGGCACCTCCTGTGAGGACAGATCCCGCCACGGTGAATGCTCCCTACCACCTCCAGAGCGCCGTGCACCGTCAGCACACCACTTAACCCCGCCCCCTCCACAATCAGAGAGCAGACACTCTACATCGCAATACTCAGAGAACAGAGATGACACTCGACAACGGCACTCTGATTCTGACTCGGACGGCTACCGATCGGACTCTTCTTCTTCCACTTCGAGAGACCGACACACGGCATCCCCGGATTCTCTAGTGGCGTCCCAGGAACCAGTGTCACCTTCGGACGACTACGGCTCTTTCACGGACCTGATCCAACGAATGACCCAGTCTCTAGGGTTAGAGACACATCAACCAGAGCAACGAGTGAAGGATACTATCTGTGACGTCCTCCAGGCTGAATCTGCTTTGACAATTGCCATTCCCTTCGTCCCAACTCTCCTCCAAACGGTACACCAAGCATGGAAATCCCCCGCTTCACTGTCTCTCACATCCAAACGGCTGGAGAACATGTATAAAATTCTGGACAAGGATACAGAATTTCTCCTCACTCACCCTCCACCTAACTCTGTTATAGTAGAAGCTTCACAAGGGCGCTCCCAAAAGGCACATTCCATCCCTGTGGATAAGGAGGGAAGAAAGCTAGACCTAATGGGATGTCGAATATACTCCACGGCGGCACTCAGCCTAAAAGTTTCCAACTACCAGGCAACAATGGCGCGCTATCATCTGTTTTTATGGGACAAGATGAGCTCACTCTGTAACCACCTTGAAGGAGACCAGCTCACACGAGTATTCCAGACGGAGGCGGTCCGTCTCGCCAAACAGGAATTGCATACAGCCCGCCATCAAACGGACTGTGGCACCAAATTACTCGTTGGTGCCGTTGCGTTGCGTCGGCACGCTTGGCTCCATTCAGCCGGCCTATCGCAGGAGGCACGCACACGCATAGACAATCTCCCCTTCGATGGCACGGGCCTATTCCATACAACGATGGATGACGCTATGGATTCCGTTCAAAAGGCCAAAACCACGGCAAAGAAGATGGGTCTTACAACCTACCCACAGCACTCCAAAGCAAAGCACTGGTCACGACAACCTCTGGCTACCATGAGTCGTTATCAGGCTGATCGCCCATTTGGCAGACAACAATCCCAGCAACAACAACAGCCGAAGAAGCAGTCATTTCCGCCTACCAAATTTCGTTCACAGAGAACAAGGAGGGACTACGGAGATAGACGGCGTCTTTGACTCCTCCTTCCCCACCACTACACCTTTCGGAAATCGTCTCTCCCCATTTTTGTCAACATGGGAGACCATTACATCAGACACTTGGGTCCTTTCCATCATAAGAGATGGTTATTACATCGAATTCGATGACCTACCCCCCTCTGGGGTGTTCCAACCAACTTATCCATCCACCCCTCTGCTCGCAGAGGTCACAACTCTCTTGGAAAATGGTGCCATCATACCAGTACCTCCTTCCCAAAAATATCAGGAGTTCTACTCCCGATATTTCACCATCCCAAAGCCAGATGGAGGTCAACGTCCCATTTTGGACCTCAGGGACGTCAATGCATTCATCACCCCAAAGAAATTCCGCATGGCATCGCTCGCCACAATTCTAACGCTCCTGACGAAGGACGCTTGGTTCGCGTCCATTGACTTACAGGACGCTTATTTTCACATCAACATCCACGCTGCAAGCCAACGCTTCCTGCGGTTCGCCATCGGCTCACAACCCTTTCAGTTCAGGGTCCTGCCATTCGGACTGTCCACAGCCCCCCGAGTCTTCACCAAGTGCATGGTGGTTATCTGCGCTTTCCTCAGAAGACAGGGGATTCAAGTCCACCCGTACCTCGACGACTGGCTCCTCGTCGCCTCCTCCCGCACTCAACTAACCAAGGACGTCGGCTATGTGCTCTTCCTCCTAAACCATCTCGGACTCCTCATCAATCTGAAAAAGTCCTCACTCAAACCTCAAAGAGTGCTAAAGTTTATCGGCGCAGTCCTCAAGGTGCAAAGAGAGAAAGCCTACCTCCCGACGGACAGAGCCCTCACCCTCTAATCTCTAGCCAACCACACCGTACTTCACCCAAGGCTGTCAGCACTTCACATTCAACGCTTGTTAGGACACATGGCGGCAACTACGATGGTTATCCCGTTCGCTCAACTTCGCATGCCCCGCCTTCAGCTTTGGTTCACCAGAGCCTTCCACCCACAAACAAACTCCAAACGCACCCTTCTTCGAGTACCCCCGGGTGTCATACGGTCAATTCGATGGTGGACTCACCCTGATGGGTTGGGGGGCGCACTGCAATTCCCTTCAAGTGCAAGGCGCGTGGTCAACCAGAGAGCGGACAGCACACATAAATCTCCTAGAACTAGCGGTGCAGAAAGCGCTCAGAGCTTTCGAACACCACCTCCACAACCGCCACGTCCAGATAACATCAGACAACAATACCGTCGTTTACTATATCAATAAACGGGGGTACAAAATCCCCACCCCTGTCAAAACTCGCAATTCACATATGGACCTGATGTCTCCGCAGGGGAATTACGTTAACGGCACTACACATTGCGGGACACCAAAATCACATAGCCGATCGTCTCAGCCGGCACCTCTCCCTGGCACACGAGTGGCAAATACACCCTCGGGCATTCCAAGCTGTGTACAAATGATGGGGTCGCCCCACGTTCGATTTGTTCGTGACAGTAGACAATGCCATTTGCCCACTCTTCTGCACCAGAGCATGGCACGGCCTAACATCTCAAGGAGATGCATTTCTAAGGAACTGGACGGGACATCTATATTTCATGTTCCTGCCTATTCCCCTCATTTCACAGGTCCTGGCCAAGATCAGAGCGGACCAAACAGAATGCATCTTGCTCACCCCATGGTGGCCCAGACAGGGTTAGTTTGCCCCACTCCTGAACATATCGCGGGGCCGCCACTTCCAATTCCAGACCCAATGGGATCTCTTATACCAGGCACACGGCCAGGTAACCTACCCGGATCTGGACTCCATACACCTCACAGCTTGGAGGCTAATGCCCCCATTTTAGACGCAAGGGTCCAGGACATTTTACAAGCGGCCCTCAGACCGTCTATGAGAACATCATATGCCAGGAAATGGAAGGCCTTTTCTACCTTCGCCTGTCAGAACAGATTCTCTCCCGCATCCTGCTCGATCCCGCAGATCCTGTCCTTCTTAATCCAGTTGGTTGACAAAGGTTTGCAGTTCTCCTCAATTAAAGTTTACATTGCGGCTATATCAGCTTCGCACGATCCAGTTGACGGGTCGACGGTTTTTTCTCACCATTTAACTAAGCATTTCCTCAAAGGTCTCACTAATCTTGCTCCACCCAGGCAACCCCTCCATCCTGCATGGAGCCTGTCAGTGGTCCTCCAGACACTAACCACAAAACCTTTTGAGCCATTGGCTACAACCGACCTCCGACTTCTCACCTTAAAAGTCCTCTTCTTGGTCAGTATCACTTCAGCTCGTCGAGCAAGCGAACTGGCTGCCTTACGAGTCGATGAACCCTACCTCTTGCTTCACCGAGACAAGGTTATCCTCAGACCTGACCTCCACTTCTTACCAAAGGTCGTCTCTGCATTCCACATTAACCAGGACATTGTTCTGCCTGCGTTCTTTCCATCCCTGGTAACAGCACCGGAACGAACCCTCCACATGCTGGATGTGCGATGCGCCTTGGCGTTTTACAAAGCCCGCACTGAAACCCTACGCAAGACAAAACGCTTGTTCGTTTGCTATGGCACTGCCAAAAAGGGCCAAACCTCCTCACCACAGCGCCTGGCGGTGTGGCTGGTCCAGTGCATCACCCTGGCTTACAGACTGGCGAAACTCGAGCCACCAGTGCCACTCAGAGCACACTCCACTAGAGCGGTGGCCACGTCATCAGCATTCCACCGTGGCATGTCCATTCCAGAAATCTGCCGAACAGCTACCTGGTCCACGCCACTCACCTTCGCCCAGCACTATCGTCTGGACGTCAGGGCTTGGGCCGACTGTTCCTTCGGCAGAGCCGTCCTATCATCTATCTTCACATGAAGCCAACCTCCCGATCTCTGGGTAAGTGAGCTTGCTAATCGCCCATGTGTGTGATGCACAGAGACCACGAAGAAGAAGGACAGGTTGCTCACCTGTAACTGTTGTTCTTCGAGTGGTCATCTGTGCAGTCACACAACCCACCCTCCATCCCCTCTGGAGGGCTGCTCAGGCCTAACCTGACGTGGGTGCTCTAAAGAGGTTACTTCAGCCTGAGCCTCTCATCAGGGGTCTCAGAAGAACTGAGGTACCGGGCGGGAACCCTCTCACGCATGCGCACTCGGCAGTGGGGGAGGGGTTCCTGCCGAAAATTAACTAATAGCTATGGAAGTTTCCCGAATCGAGCCTCCGCGCAGGCGCAGAAGCCCATGTGTGTGACTGCACAGATGACCATTCGAAGAACAACAGTTACAGGTGAGCAACCTGTCCTTTTCATAAGACTACATTGGTACTGTAGTACATTGATACAAGAGAGACACAAACTGAGTTTGGATGACCAAGAATTTCAGGTAAGTAACACTTGAGTAACTGGATTTCTACTGTAGCAATATCTAGGGCTAGTCTTCAGCGCTGCTCAGTCAAGCTCAATAAGCATAAACAAGAGGCTTTTGCTCGGCCCGCTCAATGTTTTTGATTGATACTGAAACTAGAAGAACAGGGAGTACCCCATAATTACCAGGCAGAGTTGAGTAGCTTGCCCACCACCAGAGTGACTTTCATTCTGGGGGAAGTCCAGCTCCGTAGGGAATAATAACATTAAAGCATTGATCTTCTGTCCCTAAACTCTGCTACTTAATGAACAGACCCGAGTGTAATTATTGTACTTTCATTAAAACAGATGAAGCGGGTTTTGGCGTCCACTGAGGAAAGGACGGAGGGACCTAATGTTCTCAGCAATAGATGGGACGGAATCAACAGCAGGGCAACCCTCCCTGCTCCTTCACACAGCTTTGAATTGACACATTTTACTCCTTTGATCAATTAGGTTTTAATACTCATTAATCATCTTTGATGAAGCACAAGGCAGTCAGCCTCAGTGTCCGTCTGCAATGGAATATGACTCTGAACTTTTGCCAGCCTCTGTCTTGCCTTAAGGTTACCTTAATGAGGAACAGGGAGCCATGCCTTTTGAGTTATTCATTGGGGCTTTTATTCTTTTCTCTTGATCTAATGCCAGAAAACCAAACGAGGCTTATGCCCCAGATTGGTGGATGCTGGATCAGGCTAGGGAAGCTTTGCGTTCTGACTTGCTGTTGCAGTGGATCTGCCTCTCTCCACTAACAGGGAAACTTGGCAGTGAGCCCTACCTCCACCTGCAAGCATCTTCTTCAGATAAGTTTTGCTTTGTTTCACTCTCGGGAGACAGGTTCCAAGCCAAGTGGTGTAACAGACCCAAAATCTTCCACCCTTGTTGATCTAAATCTCCCCTCCTTGTATCACACTGGCACTAGGGACAAAAGCGGCCAGCATCTTTGTACCTCGAAATAGAAAGGCTGCTGACTGGAATGGTCTGTGTCACCAGTGCAGATGTTTGAGGGGAAATGGAAAATTACTCCATGGGTTTAAGTAAATGCCAGTCTCATTTGCATAATCTCGGAGCCTCTTAGACAGAGGTGGGCACACATCAAGCTTCCGGGATCAACTTCTTTTTTTCTTTTCTTTTTTTCTGAATCCCTGAGATCCAGTAATTGGAACCAAGTGTGTGCATAGTGGCTCAGTGGGGCAGAATTAAAGAAGGGTAATGGGTAGCTCTGGGCATATATTTTCACACACAAATTGATTCCTAATTTCCTCCCAAGTGTTCTTTGTTCCAGCAGCCAGGGAGGGAAGGAGGGAGGGGGAGAGAGAGAGAGAGAGCCTTTTAGTTGTTACATTGTTAAAGAGTTGGAAGCCAGAAACCCTAACCCTAACCCCTTGCCAATCTACTGGAAGTCACCCAGAGATGTATCTGTAGATCCTGATTTACCATTTGCCCACCATTGCTTTTGGAGAAATGGCACTGGTTTGTACATCATGGTTTGGTATGATGAATAATCTGTGCTCCACACCTGAAAAGGTAGGCTACTTCACACATTACTACTACTTCTTTTCTGAAGGGTTCCCAGTGACCCCCTTGCATGGCATATTTTGGGCCTTTGTGGCCCACAGGAGCTGCAGTGGCCGATACAACCATGTGCCAGCCGATATATTAGTGTGGGGAGGGGGGGTTCTAAAATAGCTGAGTCTGCTTCATTTAACAAGATTAAGATTTCACTTTACTCGCACTGGCACAAGGAACCCCTTGTGCTGCTACAACTGAAGATGATCTGCAAAAGCTGGTGAGGGATTAGTACAACCCGCTGAGCTACACCGATGAGTCAATAAAGCAGCAGTGCTCGAGGGCAGGTGAGTTGGAGACTAGGCTGCAAGTACAGGTGCACCTAGGCTGGAGCCTGCCAGCATGAATACTGGCCAAAATGGCATCCAGCAGGGCTTCAACAGAGGCAGGCTAGTTAGCAGGATGCTCAGGAACATAGGCAGCTGCCTTGTCAGATTACTGGTCCATCTAGCTCAGTATTGTCAACACTGACTGGCAGCAGCTCTCTGGGGTTTGAGACAAGGGTCTTTCCTCGTCCTACCTGGAGGTGCCAGAAATGGAACTTGGGGATTTTTGCATGCAGAGCAGGTGCTCCACCACTGAACTATGGCTCTTCACACCCTCACTCACATCTGGTTTAGGAAACATGCTGTTGTTCAAGGTGGTGTGGACAAAACAAGAGTCTGATTTTGTCACCTTGTTCACACATGGAAACAAAGATCGCCAGTTCTCATGCCACCTAAACCAGGAAAGAAGGAAGTGGGCAAAGCTAACCGCAATCTCATGCTCCCAGAGCCCGTTGTAGAAGCAGCAAAAGGCGGGACATGGCAGCCAGGCCCAGGCCAAGACATTTTGCTGCCTGAAGCAATGGACAAAATGGCACCCCTTCCCATTCCATGTACAAAAGCCGACTGGACAGGCAATTAAATCTTTTTTCAACACTGGCAACGGGCAGCATCCTCTTCTGTACCAGAAAGCAGCGGGATCGCTTTGGGGGTGCAGGGCAAGCCACGTGGCGCACCCAAGCTCCCTCCTCCAACACTTTGCTGCCACCTCTCAGCATCTGCTGCCTGAGGCAACCGCCACACTCTGCCTCGTGGTAGGGCCAACCCTGATGGCACCTGCAGTCCTACTTCCTTCAAGTAGTGCCACGACGGATTTAATGCACGGGAGTGTTCAAACGTCCTTCTCTCACTTGCAGTGTAAAGTCCTGCTTATTGTGTGTTTATAATTATGTGATTACGGCTGGATGTGTAGACTAGCTCACAGTAGCCAAGAGAGAAAGAAGGCAAAAGAGAGGCACAGTGGAGAGAAATACTTGCCTCCGTTCATGTGCAAATCAATGGCCAAGTGAGGAATGTAACCGGTGTGCTGTGATCTACAATACAAAGAGTGCTTTACATCGGCTGTCTTGAAGTGAGTTTATTTTTTAAATGCCAGTAAATAAGACCTTAGCGTATGGAGTGATGTTCTTCACTCTCATTGGGCCGAAGGTAACTATTGATGTTATAGGGATGTGCAGTGCTGAAAGTCCTCTGAGCCTTTTCAAAGGCTATTTAACAGGAACCGGCCCACGCTTGGTTGCTTGAATGTTTGGCTTTGTGGCATGACACTGTGATCTTCTTGACTCTTCAGGGTTGAGTTCTTTTCCCTGTGTATCATTCAGATCAGTTTTTCGCCGTAGGCATGGCAAAACACTGGAAACGCAACCCTCCTTCAAATAGCAAGCATTAGTGCTGGGGCACAGAGCTTATTTATCAGGCCTTTTAATAATTCCTGGCGCGACCCCTCCATCTCTCCCCCATTAATCACCATTAGGCTTCTGTAGCCAAGCACAGATTATTGAGAGGCACCACGGGGCTGACTGAACAGTAGGAGGCTAATGGGCTTCAATAATTTGAAGCATTCCTCCTTGCCACAGCTGCTGGGGCAGGCTTTGTGCCTTTTGGAAGTCTATAGTCTCTGCATAGGCCTCCCCTCCACTCTTGTCTCCTTTCCCATTGTGTCTTTCCTCCCTTGCCTTTCCACTGCCTCTTTGACTACACAAGCAGGAGTTAGAGTTCACTACCCCCAACAGGTCAATGTCATTCAGACAACGTTTACCTGATGAGCAGCTTCCCTTCTATTTCCATCCCTCGAAGCAAGCCCCAAGGCAGTGTTCCCACAGCTGCCCCTGATGGATTCATTAAGGCATGCTAAAGCACAAAGGACCATGTTCCTCCTCCCTTGGGAAGGCTGCCTCTTTTGCCTTGGTAGAGAGGCATTCAGACGCTAGGGGTAGAAATCACAAGCATGACTGTGTTTACTCTTTGCAAAGGTAACTGCAGTCTCACCCCAAGAAAGCTAAGTTCTGCAACCAGTACAAATCAAGCTGCTTGATTTGATTTGATTGATTGAATCAGGAGTGAAGACCCTCGAGAATGGAAGAATAAAAATTAATGGCAGCTTCCAGTGGACAAAATGTTCTGCAGCATTTCTACATGAGCACACACTCACACACACACGCCTGTCCATCTCAGCAAGGGACAGCAAGTCCACCGAGACAAAAATGCCAGAAACAGATTTTTAGCATAGCTCAGCAGCCTAGTCCTCATTAGAAATTAGTGTCAAGCTTCTTTGGAGCACTCCCCACAAACCCAGCCCTTAGGCTCATCTTTTTTCTGAGCAGTGCAGAGGTGGCCCTTAGTTTTGCAAACACACACACACAGCTGGCATTTTTCCAGTCTTGGACTCTCTGTTTGCCTGAGGTTTTGTTTCTCTCACAGCACACCTACCTGTCACCTCATTAGATGAATGTGCCTTCATGTCCTGCCTAGCCTCTTAGGGCCAAATTAGACATGGACGAAGTGGCAGGCATGTGTGTCTTCTTATGTATCCTGTCACATGTAAAGTGTGTTTGTATGGCTGTGGGGGGTGTCTTATTTTAACAGTAAGAGGAGTACATGAGGAAGGAGTGTTGAAGCTTCCCCTTCTCACGCCTTATCTCCCTTCAACCCATTGCTCCAAACCCTTTTCTCCCTTCCCAGCTCTCCATCCCATATCAGAGCCAAGAAGGGAGAAAAGTGCTCAGGGCCAGCAATCCAGGAGAAGTAGAGCAAAAAAAGGGGGGCTTTTCTCTGCCGCGCACACCTGTGCTCAATGAGTGCTTGAGGCAATGTGCAAAAGAAAGCCAACAAAAAGAATACAATACGTGAAACAGCAAAAAGCTAAACGATGCAAGCTGGGGAAACTGCCTGCTTTATATGTGAATGACAGACCTGTTACGTCTAGTTTTCCTGTTGGGATGCAATCCTAAACACACTTTATTTATTTATTTATTTATTTATTTATTTATTTATATATATATATATATTGCATTTTTATACCTCCCCATAGCCGAAGCTCTCTGGGCGGTTCACAGAAATTAAAACCATGAAATCATTTTAAAATATATAAAACAAGGCACAATCTAAAAACACAGAATAACATACAATATAAAAACACAACCAGAATAAAACCAAGCAGCAGGAATTAATACAGATTAAAATACAAATTTAAAACAGCAAGGATTAAAAATGAGTTAATTTAACGTTAAAATACTGGGAGAATAAAAAGGTCTTCACCTGGCGACGAAAAGAGTACAAAGTAGGCGCCAGGCGAACCTCTCTGGGGAGCTCATTCCACAGCCGGGGTGCCACAGCAGAGAAAGCCCTCCTCCTAGTGGCCACCTGAAGCTAAGAAACATGCATAGAATTGTGATGTTAAGAGTGTTTTCAAATGGAGGGCTACAGAAGAACATAAGAAGAGCCCTGCTGGATCAGACCAAGGGTCCATCTAGTCCAGCATTCTGTTCACACAATGGCCGACCAGCTGATCATGGGGAAACCCGCAAGGAGGACATGAATGCAACAGCACCCTCCTGCCCATGTTCCCCAGCAACTGGTGTACATAGGCATACCACCTCTGATATTGGTAGCGTATAGCTGTAACTCAGATCAAGTTAGCCTGGACCGCAACTTTGACTTTCTGGAGGTTATGCAAACTAAACGAGAGAGAGAGAGAGAGATGCACACACGCTGTCTTCTCAGTGGTACAGGTAACCAGACCTCTGGGTTCTGAGGTCACCACGCTATGCTTGCATAACATATGTTGTGCTTACATAACACACCCACATAATGTGTCCGTGTGTGTGTACGAAGTCCTACAGCCCTTTGTTGTGGGTTTTTGATGTTGAATTGATCTCTTTGTCAAGCTGGCCCAGATGCCCATCCCAACTATAGCGTTGGCATTAGGAAGCACAACAGTTCCTTTGGCAGCTCTCAGGACTAATGGACACAAATAAATTCCCAACTCATACACACACAAATCCAAAAAAACCCTACATTGGAAAGAAACCTCTGTAGCTCAGATTTGCTTCTCCGGAAGGAATGAGGTGGTCTTTCTTCATGGGCTTGTGAGTTCCTCTACGAGGAATCCTGGGGATGAATCACTGAGAGGTAAGGTGGCCTTGGCAGCCAGCTGCACCCAGGCTGCCAGGAGAGGCTGGCATGCTCATGCCTCATTTCAACTGCTAATTGTCATCAAGGTGAATCATTAACGGCGCACAAGAGGGGGGCACAGCAATCCATGGACCTTGCAGCGGTGGAGCGGGGTGGAAATAGGTAAGTCAGAAGCAGAGCGGGCCATTCAGGCTGAAAGAATCCCACTCTGTTTCCTGGATCTAAGAGACAGAGGTGGCTTGCAGTTTGACAGGGTAAGTAATGGGTGAGTTGTGGGCCTAATGAGGCTGGAAGGAAGTCATAGGAGAATGAGAAAGACTCACAGCACTTGGATCTCTCACTCCCTATGGAAGGACTGGGCAATTTGTGGTCCTCCAGATTTGGGGGATGGGGCTACAATTCCCATCAGCCCTAGCCAGTATAGCCAACACATCTGGAAGGTCACAAATTGCCCAACAGGGTACTCCAATCTCTCTCTGTCTCTGTACCTCCCTCCCTCCCTCCCCATCTCTCCTAATACCCCTCTAGGATAAATTCTCCTGACAGGTCACTTTACTCCTGCCCCCACCACCTCACTTGCACATCATTTTAAGATGTGCATATTCCAAATGCAAACTTTGCCTCCCAATTTTGGTGCTGCTTATCTCCTGCTTTACTGGCTAAATTCATGCACAGAGAGAGAGAGAGAGAGAGAGATACAAAGCTTCAGACACACAAAGGAACACAGCCCAGGGTACACCTGCAATCCACCCAAGGCAGGTGAACTCCAGGAACAAACCAATCACACAGCCCAGGCCCTGCTCCAGCTGGCTCACTCTCACCTCCTGGGTACAAATTCAGTGGCCCCAGCTTTGTTATCCTTTTTTGCCTGCTGATTCAAATGAAAACCAGGAATGGAACCAAACCCAACAGTGGAAGGGAGGACAAATAGAAATGGTTTACTGTAACAAACAGCAGGTGCACTGTGAGAAACACTCAGCTGCTGCAGGCCATATGGTTGGCTTGGAGATCCTATTTGGGATACAAACTACAGTTCTCCAGGATGTCGTCACCTCTCCCAGTCAAGACACAGTGAGGATTAAAGTCACGTTAACCCTTTTGCAGGAGAACGAAGGACCAGGTACAAAGTTTGGAGGTTGCCCTTCTTCTCTTTTCTACTGTCCCCACCAAGGATACCTAAAGCCCCAATTTTACATGACAGGGTAAATGCTTCCCCAAGTGGATGTACAACTGAACAAAAAACCCTGCATTTCTTCAAGTACAGAGAAAAGAAAAAGCTGGCTCTTTTGCCATGAGAAAGACCCCCTGTGTTTTCAGGATAGATCAGAAGAAGGCAGCCTGGTGCTTTGCAGAGGTTTTGGACTACAATTCCCACTAGCCCCAGCCAGCTTGGCAAATGGTTGGGGATTATGGGAGTTGTTGACCAAAACAACTGGAGGGCACTAGGTCATCCACCACCGGGATAAATCATTTCCCCAATGCCTGTTAATTCTTACCACCAACCTACCTATATTGACGTAGGTCTAACTTAAAAGATTATTTGATTTTAAAAATCCACAATTTAGTTTTACATCTAATGTATCATGCATCTTGCCCATGCAATCTATATTGTACTATAGATCTGTTGCATTTGGAATGCATTGCTGTGGAATAAGGAAGCATCACCATCTGCAGCAAAGATGGGGATTGGCATCTGAAAAGTGGCAGCAACAGTCAGTAGTAAATTGCCAAACTCCACTCTAATCCTGCTCTAAGCAGTACAATACATGTTGGCTGAATTTGGACGACACAATAATCAACTGGGGGGGGGGGGACAATCGTCACTTGAATTGACTATTGTGTCGTCCGAATGCTGCCATAGTCAACTCAGTGCTGATCCTAATCCACACCACAGTTGATTATTTATTACCATGTTGTGTGGGGAGTACCCCCTAGATGAACAAGTGTAAACTTGATTATTACCCCACCATTGACTATCGTGTCGTCCGAATTCAGCCATTGTATTGTACTTCACCCTTCTACCATTCTTCATAAGAGGCCTTCAGCTCCTGATGATGCTCATTGGGTAGAAAGGTGAAAGTATATATTGTGAGACTTTAATCTCCTGAAAGGTTTGTTCCTGTCTTGGTCTCCAGATGAACTCATTTTTTTATTATTTCAACAGGTCAGTAGGCTTGTAAAATCTGAGAGATGAGTCAGGAAGTGTCCCAGGAAATCAACCATTCCTAGCAATTGATGGACTTCTGTAATTAATTTTGTGTTTAAAAACTCTCAGTTGCCTTTACTTTCTCCAGTTCAGGGCAGATACACTCCTCATCATTCATTTGCCCAGGAAACATGCACATAGACCACCAAACATACATTTCTCCTTGTTGAGTGTGACCTTAGCCTCCTGAAGCTGGTCAAGGGCCTACCACAGGGGAATTCATATGACCAGATCATATGAACTCAATGAGATTAAAAGGTGTCCATTTTACCAAGATAGCTGCACTTTTGAATATGGATGATATTAGCCCTATCCCTGGGAAAGACTTGGGGGTTGCTGATGTCCTTTCTAGGCTGCCATTAGCAGAATGGGTAAATGGAGCTCTAGAACAAAAACTTATAGCCCACCTGCAGTCCACTGTTACTTGCCTTCCAGCATCAGACATTGAGGGCTCATCTACACCTTCAACCCTTTTGAGAGGGAGGAGGGATGAAGGGTTTCCCACTTCCATGATTGTTGCTCGCAGGGCACACGCAAGGGAAATTTCCCGCAAGTAAAGGAGAGCCATCGTGGGAGGTTGTGTGCCCCGTGACGGTGCTTCTGGTGTGAATTGGTAGAAGTGAGAGGGACTAGACATATTGGTACAGAGCATGGAGGGGGGGATATTTAATAAATCCTCCGAGATGCGCACAAGTTCAAACACACAGCAACACAGGGGGGATAGGTACTTTGTCAAAATTGTGCTATTGCACATCAATATGTTTGTGCAAAAAAAAAGAGAGACAGTTAGCAAACAGTTTGCAATGAAACACGGTGATGCCCTTTCACACTCCCCTGGCAGTGGGTTGGCTGTTCGCCGAGCCAGGAACTCACAAAGGGGGGGGGCATACCAGCTGGGGACTTCAGGATTGTAGCGAGAGATGAGGGAAAAGCCGCTACAAAACCAGTCAGAGATATTCTGGAAAAACTGAGCGGTCGTCCCAAGATCACCACGGAAGTAGGTGGACGTCATGTGGCCTGGTAGGGATGACCTTGATATTATTCATGAATAAACGGCTGGTGTAGATGGCCCCTGAGTTGCATCCAACAAGAGGATACAACTCTGTGTAAAGTAACCCTGTGTATATAAAGTATAGTGAAGGCTGGCCACAGAAATACAAATTAGATTGAGAGTAGCAAATGTTTTTGCAAATGTGCCATGAGATTGCTATTCAAAATTTGTTGTTGATGAGAAGGACCCATCTGGTCATTTCAGTCAAAATGCAAAAGGAGATCCTCTCTTATATTAACAGTGGACACCAGGGAACTGCAAAGTGCTGAGCACAGGCAAAGGAATAAGTGTGATGGCCAGGGATCTTGACCAAAATAGAAGAGATGGTGAAGAAATGCCTGAAGTGTATTTCAGAGGCTACTGCCTGCCATGACCACTACTGCCATCAGAATTACCTGAGAAGCCATGGAAAAGGATGGTGCTAGACCTCTTTCATTTTCAAGGGACCTCATACCTCCTTATTACAGATTACTTGTCCTGCTTCCCCAAAGTTGCTGAACTAGAGAACCTGAGTGCCAACACAGTGATCTTGTTTTATAAATCCATATTTGCCAGACTCAGCATCCCAAAGCTGGTCCAGAGTGACAATGGACCTCAGTTTCTACCTCTGAAGATATCAGAATTTCAGAGGTTTGCAAGTTAATTATTGATTCCACCACGAGACATCTAGCCCCCAGTTTCCTCAGAGCAACAGGTTTATGGAGGCAGCTGTCAAAATAGTAAAGGTGCAACTGAAAAAGAATGCAGTTCCACATAAAGCCCTAATGGAATAGTATCTCCTCGCTCCAAGGCAGACAGCCCTGCAGAGTTGTTCATGGTCCGCTGTCCCCACACTAACTCCTTCCCCAGAAATAGACCTGGAAGAACTAGTTAATTGGCCAAACCACAGAAGAGGAGACAATAGAAGAATTAATACCATCATCATGGTGCCCAATTACAGGAAGACGTAGAGCCCAGAGAGGTGGTTTGGGTTTGTGACAAAAGAAGATGAGGAACCATCAATGAAAAGGCACAAAGACTTCACTCTCATTGGGTAGTTACTCCAAAAGGGAAACTCAGACAGAACAGTTTTGATTTGGCACAAGCCTACCAAAAAGACACCACTAGAGAACAAAAATGGACCCATGTCAAACTGACCATCAGGGGAAGAGGACAAGTAAACCGAGATTCTGCATCAGGAGGAAAAACTCCAGCCAAAAGGTGAACAGGAACACACACACACAACCTTCACCATACAGAACAAGGAACAGGAAGGAGGTTTGCCCATCACAGAGACTGGATTGAGAACAGCTCTCTGGATTTGAAGAATCTTAATTACATGAGGTGGGCAGGTTAGGAGATAGTTGTGGGAGAAGTTCCTGGTTCAAGTGTAAAGGGGAAAGGCCAGGAAGGGGAGGAGTCAAAGCAGAGCAGAGAGCTGGGGAACGTGGGATTGGTCAGGCAATAAACAAACAGTTACTCACTTTGCCAAGTTGTGGAAGTTCTTGGTTAAAGTTACCCAAAGGTTTGGGCAACACGACAGACACAGGTTCTTGTCAGATGGTTTTAGGTGTCACTTGTTTTTCATTCTTCTTATGATCTCTTATACGTCTGCATAGCTGGAGATATGATGTATCTCTGCCTTATTTTTAGGTGGTTACATTTCACTTCCCAGCTGATAAGTCATTCAGCCACCTGAGTTACCTATTAGAGGGGGGGATGGAGTCTTCATAGCCCCATCGCTTTTCCTGCATAGCTTCCATCTGGATTCTGGTGTGTTTAGTGTGTGCAGTGCTAGAATGCGATGGATCCCTATGAATGGACTAGTCTGTATACATAGATATGGAATGTGACAGAGATTGGCTTGGATAGCTCTTTGTTTTCTTCTAATTCCAGTAGTCCTCAGCCCATTCTTGTCCTTTGAGCATTTTTCTTCCAGCATAAAGGCCACCTGCGCCTAGCGCTTTGTTTGCAAAAGCAATCCACAGGGACTGCTGAAAAGAGCTTGCTCTGTGGGACGTTTGTGGTTCTGCTGCCCAGCTACGGTTTCACCTGGCTCCAGCCCTGCTTCTTAGTCTTTGAACCTTTCAGGATTAGATTATTAATGAGCCTTGGACAATAGGGTGAAGGGGAAGGAAGCAATTAGCAGGAGAGCAGGAGGGAAATATTTGCTACACAAGAGAATAAAAGGCCTGTAATTTCCCACCCAACATGCAGCAGAGGAGGGAGAACAGCAATAATTATCATCATAAAAAACCACGCAGCATTTTCCACGACAAAAAGAGCTCATGCTGGGCAGTTCTCTCCCTGAGCATTGGGACGGGGTGGAGGAGGGAAGTATTGACGGAAGATGCTGCTGCAATCTCTGGATGGCTTCATTCATCCATTTGGCTCCACACAATTCCAGCTCCGCACCAGGAGTGAAGTCGGCACCTGCACTTGCTGGATGGAGATTCAAAGGAAGGCAGAGAAAAGAATGGTTCAAAAGGGATTAGTAAACCCAAGAAGGATGAAGAGAAGGGGGGAAAAGTGGGGGAGGACAAGAGCTCAGCAAGAAAGGCAAAGGATCAGGTTACCCAAGGGTGAACTATATAGCCTAGTTGAACTCTCTACGACAACAACAACAGCTTTTACAGTGTATACACTTAGGAACTGGAATTGATAGAACAATCATTTTTTCAGCTTACCCCTCTATTAAACCTATACAGCCAAATCAGCCATTACATGGACATAAATGATGCGTATAACTCTGGCCATTGTCATAGACAATAATAATGTAAGAAGAGCCCTGCTGGATCAGGCCAAAGGCCTATCCAGTCCAGCATTCTGTTTGCACAGTGACCGACCAGATGCCTATGGGAAGCCTCCTGCTTATGGTCCCCAGCAACTGGCATACATGCCTCTGATACGGGAGGTAATATAGAGCCATCCTAACTTATAGCCATTGATAATGTTACTTGCATGCCCTTCTTTTGCATTTTAGGAGCCTACCCTTCCCCACAGTTCAGATCATCTGAATCTTCTTCACAGGAAATTACAGCTCGTAATGAATAGAATTATGCCTATTACCCTAATGGACAAGTTTTTTGGACTTGGATGGTGTGAAATGTTTCTATATGGTCTAAAGTTAGGCACAAGTAAATTCAACACCTTGAATTGTTCCCAGAAAGTGTTAGGAAGTCAGTGCAATCATTGCAGCACCCAGTAGAATGCATAGGCAACCTGCTGCCCTCCAGATGTGTTGGAATACAAATTCCATAATCCCTGAGCTCTGGTCATACCAGCTGGGTTTTATGGGAGTTATCATTCAAAACATCTGGGGAACACCAAGTTGCCTAATCCTGCACTAGAATATGCTCCTGGCAATCTATCTCTGGGAAAAGGCAAGCAGCCATACTCTGCACCACTGAAGCCTCTAGATCGGGGTGGGCAATGAGTGTGTGCCTTTGTTTTAAAGGAAGAAAGTGGCTTTATTTGATGTCGTTGAATTCAGAGGTGTGATGGGCTCCAGGGGTTGAAGATTGGTCCCTGGACCCTCCGAGGTTGGCCATCCCTGCTCTAGATCGTCATCAAGAGCAGCTCTCCATGTAATTAATATCATGGAGCGAAAATGCATGTTACATGGGAAATCGGTGATTAGATTTTCCACACAATTTGAAACACTCAGATGCAGTGATGGAGAGCTGCCAATTTCTTTGGAGAACTGGGACAAGGGCACGTAGGCATGGCTAACCCTTTAAGGGAAACCCTTTGTGCCATTTTTTCCCATTCAAATTGCCTCCACCCACAGCACTGCGCAAGCTGCTGTCTGCCTTGTGGAAGGACAAGAACACACACCCTAGGGCACAGTGCCATGGGGGGCAGTTTTGATTTGGGTAAATGGACTAAGCAGAAAACGGCACAAAGGGAGAGGGTTAAACACCTTTCTCCCCCAGCTGCTCTGCTTCTCCAAGGAAATTGCTGCACATACAGGTTTCATTTCAGGCTGTTGGTTTTTGTTTTGTTCTTTAAGTCTGGAAATTGAATTACAGCTCTCCCATGTAACATGTAGTTTGGCGCATCGCCGTCTAGCTGTGAAGTTGCAAAATACCTCAAAGTTGAAAGCTAGAGTGAAAACAGTGGCACAGCAGTGAGCGATCAACAGAGGCACCTGCACTGCTCTGACAAAAGCTCGTCAGCCCTGGAAAATGGTGTGTGTGTGTGTGTGTGTGTGTTTCCATTCATAGCTTGTTCCTCCTATTGAGTTCATGATTACTGGATTGCTTGCTGTCTTAAGTAGTTGTGGCTTTTGCTCTCACATGCAACGCTTTCTGTTCTCTGGTTGGATTGGACGGATACTTTGTGCAGCCACTTCGAGAGAGTGCACTGGTAAGACACCTTGTGCTAAGGAGCTCACAGTCCCTTTCATTAACAAGGCTACCTTTGGTACCACCAGACAGCTGTTCCTCATAACAGTATCACTGGCAGGCAATCGCAGAGCATGACAAATCAGAGCAAGAAGCTGAAATAAATTGGGACTGGGGTCCAGGGAACAGAGGAGCTGCCATCTACTGCAGCTCCTCGTCCACAGACATCACAATGCACTTTGGCAATTAGCCTTTATATTCCTCTGGAGGCTCAGCAGCCAGAATTAATCCAGCGTTTTGAATTTACTTAATTGTATTTATTTTGGTGTGTTCCTAATAAAACTGCTGCACAGGGCAGATGCTGATGGCTTCGCAAGAGCTGCAGTAGCAGGAATTGTGGGTGAACATCCCAGAGGAATTGGCAAACTGTGACTCTAGAGCAGCAAAGCCTTCACACCACTGTCAGTCCAAGGCAGGGTGAACGCCAAGGCAAAAAGTCCCATTCAGAAGTTAGCTCAAGGCAAAATCCACGCAGTGGATGCCCTCTTTGCTAAGGAAGTCAACGGACACTGGAAACGTCTCTTGCATAAGCCCCGCTTGTCATGAGGGGAAGTTGCATAACAGTGCACTTCTCACACCAATACCTTTTCTTTTCAACAGAGCTTGTTCAGGAGGGACTGCCTGTGGATTGGGCCAAAGGTGTTTGACCACTGGGCACAAACCTACATAAACATCTTCTGAGTGGTCCTACCCACACCCTGATTCTTCTGAATGTTGCTTTCCTTCATCCTGCCCTGGCTAACTGGTCTCAAACCCGTTCCTTGACACTTCTGAGGTCAAATCTTCCTGCATGGCAATTCGCCCAGAGGTGCCAGGGACAGAGGAAGATGACTTTTAAGTTTCTTTTAAAAATTAAGGGGAAAGAGACCTAGAGAGCTTTTCGGCAACGGCCCTAATGTGTCTTGGAAGCTGACAGAGCAGGTAATTGCTAGATTATTCCCCCCCACTTGTCCCAGTGATTAGTTTCTCTCTGTGCTATTTCTGTTCCATTAAATGTGTGGAAAATGGAACCTCTCCTCTGGCCCTCCTTTCTTCCTCCCTCCCTCCCTCCCTCCCTCCCTCCCTTCCCCTCAAAAGTTGCTCCCATTGCCTGTGAGCACTAGCTGTTCTGACACCGATTCACTCCTTGAGCAAGATTGTAGCCTTTGTTAGACTGACACTTTCTGACAGTTCAGCTGGGCCTTTTAGCCAGAAGTAGTTTGGTGGAGCAAGAGCATGGGCTGCAGCTCAAACAGTCTTGGATGCAGTGCAGTGATGAGCCCCTTCCCTGTCTTTAACAATCCCACGTCACCTTGAATGCTTTAAGTTTTCAGTGGTGCCCACTGGGATCCGTTCTCTTCATTGCCCTCTGAGAACTCTACCTTCTGAGCCCTTGCCATGTACACCAGTCATTAGTGATCCAGCAAAAATAGTATTATTTGGCAGAGGTTCAGTGTAGAGATGCTAACAGGCCTCAGGTTACAACGCTGGTTCATCGCTCTTCTTCCAATTTCCCATGTGCCTATATTGTGTACCATTTCCTCATATTTATTAATATTAGACAGCCTCCTAAGTCATAATTTCCTGATGACTTAGGAGACTCCAACATTAATAACTAAAAATAAATAAATAAATAAATATTGGACAGCCTCCTAAATCATAAATTTATATCCAGGGTCTGCTTAGGTAGTGTCACCTCCATAAATCCCTCTTTGCCGTATCCCTGTTGCTGGGTGAGGAGCATCCTTGGGCTTTATAAATCCAGACATATTAGACAGCGTTGAAAATAAGGCACCATGGCGCTGTCTGTGAGGAAGGAATCTCTAAGATCACACCCCAGGATTCACTGAATATTTAAAATGATACTTGATTATTCATAGGCAAAAAAGGCAGGGTTTACAGAGGGAAAACAAGGATCAAGAGAATGAGCATAGACTCAAGGGAAATTTAGGCCCTTTCTACACCATAGGGGTGTAGAGGGAGGAGGGCGGGCGATCCCAGAAGTACCTGCTTCCAGGATCATCACTGTCAATATACATCATGGGCGTGACGTCCTGGGCACCATTTTTGGGGGGAGGTTGTGATCCGAAAAGTGTGCTCCTGCACTCCAACGAAAAGGTAAGTCAATGTAAAAAAATAAAATGCACATGAAATTAGGGGGCCCTCCCCCCATCATCTTGGGGATGGCGAAATTGGTGTGTCCCCCTCCCCTGATGGGCATGGAGCTGCACAGTGCGGCTCCGTGCCCATTGTGCTGTCGCCCTTACTCACGAGTAAGCGCAGCAGCGCCCGGGATGGGTGGCCACATCTCCCACAGTCTCGGGAAGTTCCCGGGACCACAGAAGATTTGGGATTTTCCAGGGATTCCAGATAGCAATGGGAGTTGTAGGACTTCTTTTCTGTCTAAACATGCATAAGATTGCACCCTTGGGGCTTTAAGTGTTAAAAGCAGCCCTTTAAATTGAGCCAAGAAATGGACTAGGAGCTGACAAAGACCAGCCATAATGGGGTCAAAAAATGCCCAGTCTAAGGAATAGTTGTGTCAAGGCATAAAGCTGAAACTGGAAATCATATTACATGAAGGGAGAATAACAGGTTTCTCTGTCAGGTAAAGCTTCAATATGATTTGATTTTGTTATATATTATATTGTTGGTTTTTGGGTAAGCACTGCCTTGAGCCCTGTGGAATGTAAATTGTATGAGTGAGTGAATGAATAACAGCCAGAGTCCAACAGAGAAATGAGATGTGTGAGCCCAAGGGGGCTTCAGCGGTTTCTTGAGTGGCAGCCCACTATGCTGCATGGCAGACTGCTTTGGAAACTGAAGGGAGTTTCCAAAGCAACTTGCGATATGACATGGGAATCAGCCATTCAAAGCGGGGAGGGGTCCAGAATTACACTGCAATAGCACAAGCTATTTGCATTACCAGTTCTTTGGATCCAGGCAATATTTATGAACTGGCTTGAAGCAGCAGCATTTTGGGGAGTGGAACCAGCGGAGGTTGGTGGCCCCAATTTCAGTGGGGCGGTGAATCCACTCCGGGTTTCAGTCAGAACTCTAAAGGAGCTATCCCAGATGCTGAACACAAGTTCAGCATCTTGGATAGCTCCTTTAGAGTTCTGGCTGGTTCTGACTGAAACCCGGAGCAGATTCACAGCCCCACTGAAATCGGAGCCACCAGCCTCCACTGAGTGGACCTGCTGTGTATGCAAGAACAGAGCACAGGAAAGAGGCAAAGCCATTAGGGGAAAGTGAAGGAGCACACTCCCACCCCACCTTTTATCTCCTTTGTGTCCTGTCTTCTGTGCTCCTGGGGCCGATACAATGCTAATGTGGAAAGTCACAAACTATCACCCAATTACTCCCACTCACTCCTGGCATTTGATAAATTGCCTCTTGGGAGCAGAGGGGAGTGGGATTGCTTTACTGAACACAGAGAATCATACAACCCATTGCCACAAGTTAGTAAATAAACCCTTGTAGCATACCCAGTTCATGTATTTAAATATATACACAAAGTATGTGTGTACACTGTTCACATACACATAGCAAGCATGCACCGATGATGATGATGATGATGATGATGATGATGATGTGATATCAGTCGTGATATCAGTTGTGATATCAATATGAATGGCTCTTTACAGCATATACTATTACTACTACTGCTGCTACTACTATAGCTACTAGATTACTTATGTGCTACTACAAATGAGTAGCTTCTTCATAATAAATCATTAAGGTTTGCCCACTGAATTTATCAGTCAAATTAACTGATGGGAAATTCAAAGAGGGGATTTAAACTATATGTGTTTGAGAGCTGTCTCCTGGGAAAGGGAGCTACTGTAAGCAACCTTTGTGTGTTGCTTGGAGTCAGGCAGTGAATGTAAGACTATTTCCAGACATCATGTGATTGGCCTGTGATCAGCTTAGCAGGAAGGCCTATTAGAAATGAATGGTGTGATCCAACCCTTCCCGCATATGGGTACTGCTGCACACATGGGACCTGTGGAAGCTGGTGGCTCCAATTTTGGTGGGGCTGTGGGTTCATCCTGGATTTCAGTCAGAATCAGCCAGAACCCTAAAGGGACTATCCACCCAATCCCCAAAGTAGGTTCAGCACCTTGGGTAGCTCCTTTAGAGTTCTGAACAAAACCCAGAATGGATTCACAGCCCCACTGAAATCAGAGTCAACAGTCTCCACTGTGTGGGACAGGATCACGTCAAATAAAACGGAGCTCTTCCCTCACTTTCTCCCTTCCCAGCCAGCCTTTGGCCAGCAACATGCAGCTCAACCATTAGTTCCAACTGGAGGACCATCCCCAGCTCCTATATGTTGATCCAACAGCTTAATGCTCCTCCCCAGATCTTCAATGTGTGGTCAACATACAGGAGCCATGTATGATACTGCCATCGGAAGAGCTCCTCCATCTCAAAAACTACCCCACTGTCCTTGCATTGGGTGGCCTAGCCTCCACCAATAGGGAGGATATAATGGATCTCTGAACTCAGCATTGCACCTGCCACGTGCACAGCTGCCGTGGCACACACATCAAAATAATGGTTATTTTGCTAACTGAAGTATAAAAATCACACACTTATACTCACAAATAATCAGGCTCACCTGCAGTGTAACCAGGCACATTCATAACTGCACACATGTAATCCCACAAGAACAAAGGCTCTTAGGTAGGAATAGCAACAGATTTGCATTTATAGATGTGTACACCTTTCAAACATGCATCTTCCATGCTCCTATATTTGTCCACAAGCTCAAATGATGCACACACATGCAAAAATGTGCATGACTATTTGCATGAATGTATGCACATTTAGTTGCTGAGGAGCAGATCTGAGGTAATCTCTTGGCCCTCACCAAGTTGATGACCTGTTTTAGTAAAATGCCAATTTAATTGCATGTGGGAACACATCAGGCAATGTATAAACATCATTCCTAGTTTATTAACAGATTTGCCTTCTTTGACATTTTAATTCCTTTCATGTTGTTGTTGTTGTTGTTGTTGTTTAAGATCCACACACACCAAACATTGTCATTAACTTTACTGATTAGCTCTCAGTGACAAAAGTGGGACCATGGATCATTAAAAGCATCTGAAATATGGGCCTTCCAGCAAGTTGTTAGTTCCGCTAGTAAATAAAAATTAAAAGTTGGACATTTCCAGTATAAATCATTATAAAGTACAGAACAGTCATATTTCATCACAGTGACTCTTGGTGTGTCTGTTCAGGGGGTGGTGGGTTTTAAATATAAAATAGACTAGCAGGTATATAACATTTTCTGCACTTAAGGTATAAATTTATGGAGGAGGGGAGGCATAGGAACAAGTAAGAAAGGCAGACCAAGGGAGGCTAGGGAAAGGGCCGGATAATTCATAAACATGTATTTTTGTTGGTAGTTGGAACATGGCCACACTCTGGAATAGAAATGTCAAATTCAAATATTAATGGGAAGCTGCACGACCCAACACAATCAGGACAAAAAAGCAGAATCATTGTCTAATTGCTGCATTATCATCAACATCTTTGATTAATTTATTTATATTTCAATGAAACATCTTATTATCATCATCATCATGAGAGAGTAAACAAGGACCAAATTAGCTAGGATTCTGCTGCCATTTGGGGCTATGTTTGGGGAGCTTTTGTACGAATATAGCTAAATTAATTGATGCAGTTAGCTTAGCGTAGCTCACAGACATGAAGAGATGAAGGATGGATTAACATTCAGAAAGCCAGAAACAGAATAGGGCCATTCTCTGCCTAAATGTAACAATATTTGAGAAATAATCCTTTGCTTGTAAGACACCATTAGTGGATCATGATAGAACAGTTTTGAGAGGCAATGTATCAGGAATGTTGAAGACAGGCTGTGAGGCAATGGGGAAATATTCCCCATTCAGTGGGGATTGCAAGGAGAATTCCCCACAACTTTGTCTTAATGTAGCCATAGTCACCCAATAACTACACCCCTCCAAATGATTTTCCCCCATAGCACGAGGTATACAGGGGTATTGATAGTTGCACACATGGCTGTTTCTTCATTTGATAGAAATCACCAGGGGTGGCAACTGTTGGCAGTGGACATGTGAAAAGAATGGTAACAAAACAGGCGCTCATTGATCTGAAAGTATGCCTCTCACCAGTTGCTGGGGAACATGCATGGAAGGCTGCTGTTGCACACATGTCCCACTTGTGGGCTTCCTGTAGTCACCTGGGTGGCCATTGTGGAAACAGAATGCTGGGCTTGATTGGCCTTGTCTGACCCATCACAGCTCTTCTTATGGAGCAGTGGGAAGAGGCTGTAGTTGTGGGACCACAAACCACTGGATGTGTCTTATGTTTTTCCATTTGAGCCAAGCTCTCCTGATCCTAGGAGTTGGACCTGTCTTTGTCCAGAGGGTGTCACTTCTCACATTGTGTACTGTACAGTTATATGATAAGCAAAATGGATTCCACATGCGATGCTGTGGATTATTTTCTATCCTGACACCTCTGGCAGAGTCACTCTGTTTCTTTGCCTGCTCAGCAATCTAGGGAGAGGGAATTGTTGTTTTAGTTCTTGCCTTGTGTGCGGAAGTAGTTTAGGGGCATTTCTAGGCCTGGGCCCATGGGACCTCAGCCCTGGATCTATTCCTTAGAGTCCTGAGTGTTCATTCATGCCAATAGAAGGTTTTCTTTTAAGCTTGGGGTGGGGCAATTTTCCTACAGCAGGAAAAGAGGGAGAGAAGTAGGAGAGGGAGAGAAGTAGGGATGGGTCAGGAGAGATTGAAGATTAATTGCAATTGTTAAGAAATTACTAATTTGGGATAATCTTGGGTGAGGTGCAAATTAAATAATTTATTTTATTTGAGATTATTTGGATGAGAAATTAATTGGCTGGCTTCGCTTTCTGTGAAATTTAAATAAGTCCTAGGAATTATTTCTAAATTTGCAAATAGACATAAATTAAAATATGCAGATTTGTATCCTATGGGCCTGGACCCTGAATCTTTTAAGTGCCTGCAGTAGATTAATAATTATGCTAAGCTAAATACAACCAGTCTAGATAAAAGCCACAGCCAAACCGATGGCCTCACTCTCTGGGGTTCCTGGTATGCAGAGCTTGCCTGCCAAGCTCTCTAGATTGGCTCTTATAAAATGCAATGTAGATCAGAACTAGGTGGCTTAAAATACAAATGGCCCATTTAGCATAAGAGACAGAATGGTCATATTTTACAATGTGGACAACACATATGAGATGCAGATAAATGTAATCCAAAAGAAAGACTTATTCACTGAAAACTATCTCCCTCATTTAGTCTTGAGGAAGTCCACAGTTATTTGAGAGTGTCAAGTATCCTAGTTGTCACATCGGAGAGGAAATCCCTGTGGGGGAGGGATTCTGGTTTAAAATGATTGTGGCTAAATAGGTGATAGAAGTTCCAAAGCATGTCCACCTTTATATCCCTTCCTCAGAATAATGTTACCTTTGGATTTGTGTGATCAATCTAAGGCTTCTGTTGGAGACTTCTGCGTATCCAACTATGACCAGCTACCTTGGCCTAAAAAAAGAGGCTGAAATTGTATTAATTGCTGATATAGCTCTTTGCAGGTGTGACATGTGGTTTTATCTGTCTTTTCATAGCAACCCTGAAATGTAAACAATTATTACTGTTCCCATTTTGCAGATGGAAAACTGAGGTTGAAGGTTAGTGGCGTGCCCAATTCCATCCAGTAAACCTTGCTGAACTGAGACTGAATCCAACTTCCCAAATTGAAACACAGCAGGGATAGAACCCCATTGGCTTGCCATTTAAAATATCCCAATAATTGTATGTTAGTTAAGTTTAGAGCAGGGTTGAGGAACCTCTGGCCAACAGAGCAATGCAGCCCTTAGGGCCTCCCCATCCAGCCCATAGCCCCCCCCCGCCCCCTTGCCTCATTCCTCCTGTGCAGCAATTCAGCTTGATTTTAAAAAAAAAAGCTTCCATTTATGTTCTTGGAAGCTTTTTAAAAGCCTAATTGCTTGCTGCATGGGGAGGGGTGCAGTAAGGCAGTGAAGTTTATCCCACCTTGCCCTGTGTGCCATGATCCTCCTGGAATTCTCCCTGAACGGCATTTATGCTTGGGGGGAAGCCTCCCTTTGGCTCCAGTGGGAGGCTTTTTCAAGCCTAATTGTTGGGGTCTGGAGAGTATGTTCTGGAAGACAGAAACAAAGTTCAAAGTGATCTTGATAGGCTGGAGCGCTGGGTTGAAGTTCTACACCTAGGAAAAAGAAACCAAATGCACAGTTACAAGATGGGGGATACTTGCTTAGCAATACTACAAGTGAGAAGGATCTTGGAATTGTTGTAGATCACAAGCTGAATATGAGCCAACAGCGTGATGTGGCTGCAAAAAAAGCAAATGCTATTTTGGGCTGCATTAATAGAAGTATAGTTTCCAAATCGCTTGAGGTACTAGTTCCCCTCTGTTCAGCACTGGTTAGGCCCCATCTTAAGTATTGTGTCCAGTTCTGGGCACCACAAATCAAGAAGGATGCAGACAAGCTGGAGGGGGGTTAAAGGAGGGCAACAAGGGTGATCAGAGAGGTCTGGAAACAAAGCCCTCTGAAGAGAGACTGAAAGAACTGGGCATGTTTAGCCTGGAGAAGAGAAGATTGAGGGGAGACATGATAGCACTCTTCAAATGCTTGAAAGATTGTGACACAGAGGAGGGCCAGGATCTCTTCTCGATCATCCCAGAGTGCAGGACACGGAATAATGGGCTCAAGTTACAGGAAGCCAGATTCCGGCTGGACATCAGGAAAAAACTTCCTGAGTATTAGAGTAGTATGACAATGGAACCAATTACCTAGGGAGGTAGTAGGTTCTCCCACACTAGAGGCCTTCAAGATGCAGCTAGACAGCCATCGTACAGGCCCTTCAAACTCTACTATTCTATGATTCTATGTGTATGTGAGAATGGAGCAATGGAGGCTGGTGGCTCCAGTTTCAGTGGAGCTGTAAATCCATTCTGGGTTTCAGTTAGAACCAGCTAGAACTCTAAAGGAGCTGCCTGAAGTGCTGGACCCTACTTCCCCAAAATAGGTTTAGTACTTGGTATAGTTCCTTTAAAGTTCTGGCTGGTTCTGACAAATCCAGAGTGGATTCATAGCCCCACTGAAATCAGGGCCACAAGCTTCCACTGGAATGGAGGTATGTGAGACAAAGTGTCAGGTGGCCCTGTGGCTTTTACTTTGGTCCCGCAATAGGGAGGAGCTGTGGCTCAGTGGTAAAGCACTTGCTTCACAAGCGGAAGGTCCCAAGTTCAATCCCTTCTATATCCAGGTTGGGAGAGGAAAGAATCCTGCCTGAAACCCTGCTAGTCAGACAACACTGGACCAGACGAACCAAGAGTCTGACTCAGCATAAGGCAGCTTCCTATGTTCTTTTGATGAGATGTGATGCCCGAAGATTAGCCACGATGGAGGCTAAATTGATTCTCTATCCCGGTTTAGTTCAAGTGATCCAACAGGTAGAATCCATGACCAGCACTAGATCATTACGTTTTACTGGAGGTTTCCCTGACTGATCTCAGTGTAAGATCCACATCAGTTGCTTCTGTTTTTGAAAACTGCCAGCAGGCTTCTAAAATCCAGCCAGTTGTTTTTCTTCCCTTTTTTTAAATTACAAAGCCATTGTGACACCCAGTGTTTAGCACTTGTAAAGGAGCCAGGGCTTCCCCTGGCACTATGTAGTTATCTGAAGCTGTCAAATGACATTGATTCCCTGCTCGGCATTCCTGTCACTGTCACCCAATATGGAAATACGTATATATGTGTGTATCTCAAAGCAAACTGGTTGTCACACACACACACACAAGAGCCAGCAGGGGCCCCTGTCAACTCCCCCAACCCCTTCTTCTCAGCTAGTACTTAATTGCTAGACGCCCTGGGCGGGGGGTTGAGCAGAGTACCCACCAAGTGTGAAGTAGACACTGTTTTGGTTCTCGCGCTGGAGTATGATTAATATTAGCCAGCCAGATGGGAGGAGATGACAAGAATAATGAAGTGGCTCATTAGGGGACGCTGGAGGTCAAGAGCCGCGATGCTTTAGGATGGGGGGGGGGGAGAGAAGGAGGTATGCCCTCCTTGGGGGAGGCGCTGGCGAAGAAGGCGCGGGCGCAAGGGGGCGGTGTGAAGAGAGAAAGAGACACGCGTTTGGTTCCCAGCCGGAGGAGGTTCCGCCTGTAGGATCCCGAGCGTGAGGCGGCCCACTCCGTCGGGGAGCGCGAGGAGAGAGACGGTCAGGCGCGTCAGGGTTTGAGCGGAGTGATTGGAGAAGCTGCGGGAAGAGAGGAAGGCGGGATTTGCGCGCAGGACTGGAGAGCCAGCGAGAGCAGCACCGTCCTTGCTGCCGGCCACGGGCTCGTGGAGTGCCCGGCGGGTGAGTGAGTCCCTCTGGGAGGAGCGAGCGGCGTGGTGCTGAAGGGACAACTCGGGGCTAGGAGAGGGAGGGACGGGGAGAGTTCGCCCGGCAAGGCGGAGCCGCGAGGATTGGTGGGTCTTAGGGAAGCCGCTCCTGGGCAGTGGGTGGGGCATCCTTCCCTCCGCCGGCTCCTGAAGCGCCTGAAGTTGGAAGGACGGGCGCGGAGGGGGATCAAGACGGGGCATTGCCCGGCGAGCTCCCTCTGCTTTTCCTGCATGTAGAAGGAACTTTGAGCATAGCGCGATTTCTCGTCCTGGAGAGGATTGCTGGGCTCTCCCGATCAGTTCTCGGCTGCAATTGGATCCGAGCCCGGAATCACGCCCCTGCCCGCGGCGGAGGGAACTGTCCAAGTGCTGATCTGGGCTTTGCCCGCTTAGCGCCAGATAAAAGGGACTCGCGGGGAGGTTGCGCGATCTCTGCCCAGTCTTGAAGCGAGCCGCGGGCGTCCGGCTGCCTCCTGCTCTGCATGTTAATAACTCGGCAGTGCGGATAGCGGCTGGATAATGCGCGGCGCGTGCGGAGAGGAGGGGGGCTGCACGTTTTTCTCCACCCAGCCGGAGTCGGAGGTATGGACTCAGGAAAGGGGGTGAACTTGGCTGTGGGGTGGAGTCATGTGCAGTTTACTCATACACATACACGCACGTATTCTTTCCGACGCGCACGCACGCACGTCTGACATCGGATCCATCTCAAGGAGATGCGGAGAGTGCCCCACAAGTGGTCTCCTCCACACATACCCTTCCATGCCACTCCAACTCCCATGATCCCCTCTGCTCCCGTTCTTTGAACAGATACCCTGACTTGTCGCCTCTGGCTCGCGTCATGCGCCTCTCGCTCCACACACCCTACCGGGGTCTCGCTAGCAGTTTCTAGCCAGCCGGCAGGCGAACCGTTAAAGGAAATTGACCGACCACCTGCCTGCCCGCGCCCAGCTAAAGCAACCCCAGCGCCGGGATGATCGCCAGAGCGAAATGCTCCCCTGGGCGAAGGGGTCCCCTTGAGACCGCCAGCGGCTCCTCGCCCTGTCCCTGCCCGGCAGATCTATGTTTGCAATGCAGCCGGCCCGCTCTGTCGCGGTGCTAGAGCAAGGGAGCATCAGTGTCTGCTTTAAGGGAAAAGACCCAGGAAGTTTCCTCTTGGCTTCCCTGGCTCTCACACACAGACACACATCAGCTCAAGGATGTGGTCGATTTTCGGAGCCTCAGATAGGAGGGCGCCCCCACCTCTCTCTGTCTTACACACTCACACAGGGGCGTGGGGGTTGGAAGCAGAGAAGCTGACCCGAGATTTACAACCACGCCATGTGAATTGTTGCACTCAATGAGTTTTATCCAATGTTAATCTGACTTCAGCCCCATTTGCCCAGAGCCTGTTGCAGCTCGCCTCATCAAAAAAGCCTCAGTGCCCCCTGCTTTCTGCTCTTTTAGCCTTCTCCTACCCACCCCCATCCTCCCCATTTTGCATGTTAAGTCCCATTCTAGCTGTAGATTTTCATCCCCAGCCACTGGCACGATTGAAGCAGCCTGGATTTGTTTTGGGGGGGGGGGGGCTCCCCAATCATTGTCCCAAATATTGGTCCCTGCCTTCCTTGCCTGACCCCAGCCACACCCCCACACTGCACTGCTTGAAAACCTCCCCTGCATATTTCCTCTTGCCTCTCTTCAGCAGTGGACCTCCTCCCACCACCACCACCACCCCGCCACCCTCAGCTTTGGCTTTGGTTACCACCTCTCCCTTCTCACAGCTGGGCGCCTGGGCTAGCAGCTGGCATAGTAACTTAGCTCTGATCCCTTCTATGGGATCCTTAGGAAGTCTCCAGAGAGCCGGTGGCTGGGCCAGGGCAAACCCAACAGTATTCATCCATCCCTGGGTAAGGACAGAGGAATGGTCTTCTGAGTCTTACAGCAGGTCCCAAAACCACAGAGGTGGATATTCTAACCCCCCAAAGAATCCTCTAGCTTGTAAATGTGTGGGACTACAACTCCCATCACCCTTAGCCAATGGTTATGCCGGGTGGAAATGACGAAAGTTGCAGTCCAAGACATCTGAAGGATACGAGCTTGGGAAGGCTGCTCTACATTTTCATACATAACACTTAATGAACCAGTGAACCTGGTGTTTTTTTTCCAAAATAAAAAAGGATTTAAGTAATAAATGGCCATCAATCATAAAATTGACTCATCTCTTAATTATATTGTCATACCAATATCAAGCAGAATGCCCTATACAAAAGCATTCCGATCTCATGTCTCTTCCAGTCTTTACTTGAAAGCCTCGAAGGAAGGAGATGTCAATTCCACAGTCTCTCTGGACTGCTTGTTCCATTTTATTTTATCCATTTTTTTCCAGCACATAATCCCCTGCAAAATTTCCTTGCAAAAGAAACATCTCATAAATGCGCATCTAATGCAGGCATACTTCCTGAACCATTTCACCCCTCCTCCCTCTCTGTTACATAAAAACTCCATTGTTACACATAGCCTATATGTGTGTGCACAACCACCTCCATCATACGGATATTGTAGAAGCATCATACAGCACAAATATGTTACATTATGTGTGCATTCAGCTCCAGGGAACATGAACCACTCATTACTTTCATCCTGCACATCTCAGTCATGTACCTCTAACATTGTCTGGCTTCCAGTACATGTGGATATCCCTTATGCCTCCAGTATCAACACCTTGCTTTGTGTTAAAATAACCTGGTCCCACACATGTTCTTGTCTATTTTCCTTCTCCCATGCATGCTTCCTCGCATTTCATATGGTGCACAATTTACTAATAGTATATTACTGCTGCTTTTAAGGAATGTTGCATAGGCTGACCATCTGAAAAGGAGGACAGGGCTCATATAACTTTAACAGTTGTAGAGAAAAGGGAATTTCAGCAGGTGTCATTTGTATGCAATTAGTTCCTGGTGAAATTCCCTCTTCATCACAACTGTTAAAGGTGCAGGCACTATACTAGAGTGACCATATACAAAAGAAGGCAGGGCTCTGCAACTTTAACTGTTGTGATGAAGAGGGAATATCACCAGGAACTAATTGCATACAAATGACACTGGTTGAAATTCCCTTTTCTCTACAACTGTTAAAGTTATATGAGTCCTGTCCTCCTTTTCAGATGGTCAGCCTAATGTTGCATATCTCCCACTGACTCTGACATACCCTACACTACTCTCTATAGGTTTGTGATAGATCATTAACTATTATACTAATTGCTTGTTGTATTGACACACATCAACGTCTCATGCTCCCACATGAGTTATTCATACACCCACTTGCTAGCATTCACCATAACATGAAAAGTGGTTTTCAGTGCTGTGTAAAATGCTTTCTGTTCATGCTGAGAGGTCCTCTCTCCCTAATTTCTGTATATTTTCTAGGATTGAGCCCTAACATTGAAAACAGGGTTTGGGACTGAGCCTAGTGAGTCCTGCCTCAAGCTACAAAGTGTGCCTCTTATCTATTGTTTATGTAATTCATTTGTTACATTTGTATCCCACATTTTCTTCCAAGGAGCCTGTGGTGGCAAGCGTGATTCTTCTCTTTTCCATTTTATCCTCACAGCAACCTTGTGAGGTAGGTTTGGCTGAGAGTCAGTGAATGGCCCAAAGTCAGCCAGTGAGCTTCACCCTCTCAACTCTCTGGCTCAATTCGGACGACACAATAAACAACTGGTGTGGGGAAAACAACCGTCAGTTGTTTTGACTATTATGTCATCCGAATGCTGCCATAGTCAACTCAGCGCTGATCCTAATCCACACCACAGTTGATCATTTATCACCATGTTGTGTGGGGAGTACCCCCTAGTTGAACAACTGTAAAGTTGATTATTACCCCACCATTGACTATCGTGTCGTCCGAATTGAGCCTCTCTCATACGCACAAACACATCCCATTTACTTGATCAGGTATACACAACACAAACTTTCTCTGTTCCTCATCCTGATTTTCATTGTACACAGTCAACCCTTTAGGCACCTCTTACATGCATCCCTTGCGTACAGTTTTTGCACATCCTGCAACCTGTCATAACCTGTCACATTACCGTTCCAGCACACTTTACTGTATGCTTGTCTCCCAGACAATAAATGTTGCATGTTTATGTCATAGAGACGTATCTTAAGGCCAAGATAGCTCATGTGGGAGAGCCACAAACACTAGTCAATGTTTGGTTGATCACTCTTTCCAGAAGGAAGAGCCTGCGCCTGGGTCCAGCTGGGCCAAACATTTATTTTACTATTCTGCCCATGCTGTTAATGAGAATGACAAATAGGAAGCCACTGAGCTGCAAGACACTGCCTTAAGAAAGGTGACTTTCTGGCTGGTGGAACACACCTGCTCATTTTGTTTTTGTGAAATCTATTAGGTGGTTGGTACACTGACCTTTCTTTGTGCTGGTTTGACACTTGTAGTCCACCTTAGTACTTATTGCCCTTCTTTGTAAACTTTTTAGTGACCACTTGTTTGGTGCAGTGCAGTGTAAGATGCGACTGTACCAAGCATCCCCAAACCTACTTACATTGTGCCAGAAGTCCAAACCTACCCGACTTTTTTGACTTGGGCTCTTTCTAGAACACTGGAATGGAAGGTTCCTTAAGAAATCTGGGCAGGTTCTGAAGGATGGTGCTATCCATGGCTCCTATGGGATTAGAGATTAGACCCAGGCCACTCTGTGGCTGGTGTCGAAATGGAATCTCTCACACTCGTACATACACAGTCTGTGGAGCTGAGATGGTGGACCTCACTCTTTCAAGCCCAATTTGGTTCAGTCAGGATTGGATAAAGCATGATTGTCACAGGTTGTGTGAAAAGGCAGATTTCCCAGGTATCCAGGATTTTCAGTTTTCAAAGAGTTGGTTCTCTTGGCCCATTATGCATGTGGCGGCTGATAGAAATGCAGGTGAAATAGTTCAGAGATTGGTTGTCTGCCCAGGATGAGCTGGTCAAATGCAAGCTTCACAGAATTTGTTTTTACTTTTAAATGTCGCCGAAAGTTACTCTCAATAGGGACAGGTGGTAGAATGTTAAATGCACAGAGAATGGCTGAATTCCTTCATAGGAAAGACAGTGGCAGGGAGCCAATGTCGTTAGCAACTGCATGACAATTTTCACCCACCACCCTTTGCCTGGGGGCCACATAAATTTACCCACAGCCTACTCAGTCAAATTCACCTTCACACACCTTCTCTCCCACAGCTTCCCCTGACCCCATTTTTAATGGAGTTGGGAGTGGCCTTTACCCAAGCATGGCACATACATGGGAGGAAGTGGGGAGGGACTTTGAAGGCAGTGGAGCAACCCGCAGTAGAGGGTGGAAAAGAGAAGATCTCTTCCTCCACCAAATGTGGAGGAGGAAGAGAGCTTGCCGAGTGCGGTTGAGAGAATTGGTGTGGGAGAAATTGGATGTGGGCGTCTCTATATGTGTCCGTTTTGTGCCAGAATGCCTGAGCACGTGGCTGTTGGTAGACTCTGTGTGAGTGGGTGGAAGAGAGGGAATTGCATTGTTGGAAATGAAACAAAATGTATATTTGAGGCATGGAGTGCAATTTTGAGAAGTAGTGTCCGTGAGGGAGTGGGGGGGTGCGTGGGGGTACGGGTGTGAGAGAGAGAGAGAAGCATGTGTCTGTAAGAGAGACAACTGTCCTTGGGTTATGATATAGCCTTCATGCTATAAAAAGAGTGTAGATTTGATGCAGAGAATGGCTGAATTCGGACAACACGATAGTCAATGGTGGGGTAATAATCAACTTTACAGTTGTTCATCTAGGGGGTTCTCCCCACACAACATGGTAATAAATAAACAACTGTGGTGTGGATTAGGATCAGCACTGAGTTGACTATGGCAGCATTTGGACGACACAATAGTCAATACAACTGATGATTGTCCCCCCCCCCCAGTTGCTTATTGTGTCATCCGAATTCAGCCATTGTGTTCTTACCTGGGGGGGGGAGTTGTTTTTACAACTGAAGGCCTCATCCCATGTGATTTTTTCCCATGTAGCTTCATTTGCTCCCTTGACTAAAAAACCATGAGCACATAATTACTTGCCAAGTGTAGCACAAGTAAGCATTTTGCCATGAAACCGATATACATAGTTACCTCCTGATGGACATCACTGCAGCAAAATCAATGTGCTCAGCCCACTTTTCAAGCATTGCTGTGCATATTAATCCTTGTGGGCCCTGAGGGCCAAATGAGACATGATGTTAAATCTTTGCATTTAATGTGTAGTTTTTTTAAAAAAAAAATGCTAATAGCATAAGTGGGAAATGGAAGCTGATAATTATTGCAGCAGTCAGAGCAGGGGGCGGGGGCTAACCATTTCCTCCCCTGCTGCAGTCCTGAGGAAAATCCTTCCTATGAAATTGGCATTTGCTTGGGGGGGGGGGGAATCCATCATTGGCACCACAGAAAGCTTTTCTCTCAACACAAATTTTAGCTTAGGATAAAGAATTTTAATCACAACTGCCGCAGAGGAGGAGGAAAGGGTTAAATCCCTCCTCAACCTCTAAGCTTCCAATAATGATCAGCAGCAGCAGCAGCTGATGCTATTTGCATTCATAAACCAAAATAAAATTGTACACCTCACATCTAGTTCTAGCCTGAGTGTTTGGCTATCTCTAGACACAATTTTGTGGGAGGTTCTAAGGCAGGGAAGGGGATCCAGGGGATCTTGAGATGTTGCTGGACTTCAGTTCCCAGCAGCCCCAGCCAGCATGGTCAGTAGCCAGGGATGATGGGAGTAGTACAGCAACAACTTCTGGAGGGCCACTGGTTCCCCACCCTCATTCTAAGGGCAAGTGAATTGCGTGTTCGTGTGCGAGAGGGTAGAGAAGAGTGGATGCTTGTGTATTTAGCAGAGCAGTGAAAATAAAGAGCACAGTGGCACTCATTTCTGAATGTGTCTGTGCCAGCCATTAGAGTGGAAAGATCTTTGTCCTGGGGCCAGGGAAATTGGCATTCCTGCCCGCTCTGCACAGGGCTTACGCTGCCACCATCCCACGCATGGTGCAAGCTGTTAGCTTCACAGATGGGGCTCCATATGGCACTCTGTTGACTTGTTTATTTGTTTGTTTGTTTGTTGTCTGGAATGTTATGTCTGCTTGTGCCCAAGGAGTCAAAATGCTCAGAGCTAGGTGGGAAGTTGGGATGATGGGATAATTGTTCAATACCACACAATCCATTGCTATGACTGTGATGACCAGCCATCCCTTGCTCCAAAGAATTTGTCACTATCTCATTCACCTTCAGTATGAAGTATCAGCAGGGAAAGTGCCCATTTGGTTTGATCAACCTTCTCCAACCTAGCACCCTCCTCCAGATGTGTTGGACTGCGGCTCCATCATTTCCAGCCAGAATGTCCTACACATCTGGAGGCACCAGGCAGGGACAGGTTGGGTTAAAGAGAGAGATCTGGGCTCTGAGTTCAACAGTCAGGTGGCCCTTTTGGAATCCGTTCTCTCCCAGCCTCAGTTTCCCATATGTAAAATGGGGATGCTTACGACTTGTAAATGTGAGGAGAAACATGACAAGGATTGCAACGCACTAAAGCACACTAAAAGTGATTATGATGGTGCCTCTTGTTTAGTAAAGCTCATGGCATATGAAATCACAACAGCGTGGTTTATTGTCTTTCTGCTAACTCTCGCCTTTTATTAGTCACTCTTTACCTTCGTAGAGCTCTTTTTGGGCATAGTGATAGTAGAGATGGGGAAGTTGTCTTGCAGTCTAGCTTCTTTGTCTATTTTCTTCCTGGAACATTGTTCCCAAAAAAATAAAAACCTCACAGGAACATAGGAATTTTTTTATATGGATCAGACCTTTGGTGCACCTAGCTCAGTATTTGGCAGCAATGGATCTCCAGGGTTTTAGGCAGGTTTTTTTCCAGTCCTACCTGGAGATACTGGGGACTGAACCTGGGACCTTCTGCATGAAAAGCAGGGGCTCTACCACCAAGCTACGGCTTTCTCCTCTTCTTATTTCTACAAGAGTAACCTTATTTCTGCAGCAGGACCAGACAGTTTGCAATCTAGCTAACATGTTGGCTGTTTGACCCTGTTTCTCTTGGGGGGGGGAGGGGAAACAGAGATGAGACAAACTAACCTTGACTGATTTGCCAAAGCATTGCCTGGGGCAGAGCAGGGCTCATACTGAAACTGCAGAAAAGTTCTATGTAACTCAAAAGCTCCAGCATTTTTTTTAATACTAGTCTAATAAAATATAGCACCTAACATGAGCTGTGTGTTTTTCCCTTCAAGAATGCATTGTTAATTGCTTTATAATTAACTTTAACTTTAATTTTTGTTATGTCTCTCCCTTATTTTTTATATAAATCACAAGATGGAAATGCTACTGGTGGATTGGGGTGGGTGGGGCTGTTTTATCCAGCCAGATGGTCTGTAGGCTCGAAACGCTATCACCCAGTTTTATTTGGCATTGGTGGGCAGTTGAAATGGATGAGCTCATAGGCCTTCTCCATCTCCAACGGCTGTGATGCCTCTGCTTATTATTATTACGAACATTTATCTTGCCTATTTCTCGACGGGAATTTTCCAATGGGCCTCATATTCCAAGCCTCATTTACCAAAGAGCCAACTCACTTCCCTCAAACTGTGTAATGCTTCGCAGTGGGGAAACCGCACCACTTTCAGATCCCCTCCTGCCTTCTTACAGCAGAATTGATGTTTCCAAAGAGGGCAATCCTAAAAGAATGGCTAGAATGCTTACGTCTATTTGAACGGAGCTCATCACAAAAAGGGAGTACGAGGATGCAGCAGAATAACTCTACTACCCTTAATGTTGAGTACATAAAGAATTTCCCAACCTTGAAAGTTGCCACATCCCATTCAGATGGTTTTCCTTCTCCTTGGACTGATTCAGCCCCATAGCATAAAATCAGAGAGATTGATGGGGGAGAGATGCCAATGAGCGACAAATGCTTCTTCCATGATGGACCTTGAAAGCCCATAGGGAGGAGAGAGCTGCAGTTTAGTGCAGAGCATAAGTACGCCTCTTATCCTGCTAACACACTATTATTGCCTGCAACCTGGACCTCAGCAGCATTCTCTGCCTTACCAGAATGAATGTAATTATCAAGAAACAACAGTGGCTAATTTATGTGAGACAGGGCAGGATCAATCGAGTGGGGGAATGCTGCTTGATTGGCCGACAGCAGGAAAAAGCACACACATGCCCAAGCTCCCAATGTGATCGGAGGAGAGATGTTCTTCATTTTCCATCCCAGAGGCATACTTGCACATGGTTCAAGACAGGCAGAGACCTCACCTCAGCATGTCTCAGCAATTACAGACCTAGATAGGTTTGAGTGGCTTGCTGGCACAGCATCACAAATATAGGGTTGTTGCTGCAGCAACCCGTGACTGGCAGTGTAACAAGCTGTGCGGAATCTTCCAACAATTCCGGATAAGAATCTGCTTTTTGTGATTAGGGCAAATGAGCCAGGATCAGCTGTACCGGATCAAATTTTTTGGTTTCCCCAACAAGCCAGTATTTGTATATGGTGCCATGCAAGTGTTGGAGTAGTATAAAACTCTTGTTATGCCTGACAAAGAGATCTGTGTGTTAGCTGGAACATTTTCATACGTCTGTGCCAAAGGAAGCTGGTCCAGCCAATAGATCAGTACATCAAAACGTAATAGAAATACATAAGAAGAGTCCTGCTGGATCAGACCAAGGGTCCATCTAGTCCAGCACGCCGTTCACACAGTGGCCAACCAGCTGTCGACCAGGGAACCCCAAGTAGGAAACAGTGCAATCTATAGTTCATAGATCAATCTATAGATCAGTCTATATCCATGTCATACCTGTTATTGTTTAAAGCTGCTGTAATTTTTCTGGGAATGGAAATGCATCTCCAAGATTTGAGTGGCACACAAATGCTGACTATCCGTTTGAATTCTTTGTGGTATTTTGAAGTCACCACTTCATAGCAATATCGTTAGAGTAAAATCTCATGATTTGAATACCAAATCATATGAGGTAGGATGAAACTACAAAAGATCCATCAGTCCCATTTGATTGACCAGCCAGGAACTAACAACATGATCCTATGCATGTCTATTCAGAAGTAAGTCCCAATGCGTTCAGTGGGCATTATTCCCAGGTATGTGTGCATAGGATTGCTGCCTGAATGTGTTGTGCACCATTCCCTAGTCATTTAGAAATATGGCAGATGATGAATGCATTTACATATACTGTAAGAAACTATTTTGCAACAGGGTCACTAGAAACTAAAGTTCAGTTGTGTGTAAAAATGTCCTTGAAAAAGATCCAAGTGTGAAATACATTTTGTTTAATGAAGTACACTTCTGTGCATGTAGGGATTTTCTCTCCTCTTTTTCTACCATTGTGATTTTTCTGGGTGTGTGTCCATAAATAGATTGACTTATAAGCTCCCTACTTCTGTTGTACAATATGAGAGAGAGAGAGAGAGAGAGGGAGGGAGGGAGGGAGGGAGGGAGGGAGGGAGGGAGAATCCTGGTATAGTATCTAAGGGCAGTATCAGACAGTGTCATACCACAAACTCAAATAGCACTAGTGGAGCTCCCCTGAATCATTCCATTGTGAAGCCGTTGCCTATTATGCCATTTGCACAAGTAGTTGCATAACCAGTTGCACAATGGGGTTGCCCAGCCAGTTGCACAAGCATAATGAACAACTGCTTGCACAAACATAACTGTAGTTTGATTCTCCTCTTGCGCATAGTTCAGAACTTAGCTTCAGTTAGCACAATGTCATTTGCACTAACAGAATGACACAGTTGGATACAGCCCTAGGATTAGACTGCATGGCCTTCTGAGATTCAGATCCCTGCCATTCTGTGGTTGCAGGACTACACCTGCCTCGCCACTCTCCTAATCCAAACTTGACCAGAAAGAATACAAATGATTCTACCTTGCTCAAAGGAATCTTAGCAAAAGGAACCCCTGAGGAAGGGAGGAACTAGATCTCCCTTAATGCAGTCTTAAAACCCATGGTGCATGACTCATTGCCATAATAGCAGAATGAGTCTTGGTTCTCTGCCACAATCCTTATTCATATCCAATCATCTCAAGACCCATCACATATTGGCAGTTGTTTCCAGGTTGCTCAGACTCCTATCCTCAAAGGTGCAGTCCTGGAATGAGCTGATCACTGGCATCACCCTGTCTCTGGAAAAAGGCTGGAGAGGTTGGGGGGGGGGGGGGGTGAAACTGACATGGAAAGAAACTCTTACATACAGTGATGGGGCTGCCACTGGGATCTTGACACCCAGTCCTCAAAGAGCAAAGGTCCAGTCTGCAAGCCCTTCTGAGCGCCGCATCAGATGAAAGACAAGTTATAAGAGCAATACATATATGGAAAACAAATAAAACATTTCAAGTGTTGCATTTCCCACAATGACCTATTGGAGTGGTCATCAATGTCTAAGCACTAATCAATCTTCATGTTGAAGACTAAATGCACAAGTGCATTCATTGCCCACTCTAGTACTTTCCAATGTTTTATCCAGCATAGGCTTAAGACTTCAGCTTTCCCCAACCTCCAGATATTTTGGACTATGACTCCCAGCATTCCCAACCATTGGCCATGCTGCCTGGGGCAGATAGCAGTTGCTGAAATCCAAAACATCTGGCAGGCAACAGGCTGGGGAAGGCTCATTTAAGTCTTCCTGAGGGAACTGATTTCATAACTCCAACTGCAAGGAAATACAAGCTTACCTGGAAGTAAGTCCCATTACATTCAGTGGGACTTATTTCTCAGCAGGCATACATAGGATTGCACTGTTCATGCATCTCATTATCTGGAGAAAATACCTAATAAATGCTCCCATTTATCAATTTCATATGTCCCTCACTCCTGATTGAAGGGAAGGGCCATGACTCAACGTAGGGCACTTGCTCTGCATACAGAAGAAACCGCTTCAGTCCCCAGCAACCATAACCCCTTTAGAGTTCTGCCTAGTTCTGATTGAAACCCAGAGCAGATTTATCACCCCACTGGCGTTGGAGTCACCAGCCTCCACTGCCAGTGTCTCCACTCAAGGGGTCCCTTCCAGATACACAACCTTGGCAAGGGTTGTTTAGGAGGCTCGTCACAGTCAGACTGGGGTGAAACAAGAAACAGGTGGTGCCTGGGTGCATAAGTGTGCTTTCCTTCCTTTCCATTGAAGGCAGAAAGAGTGAACCATGATGCAGTAGGAGCTTTCATTCCTCTGGTTGGTTCACAAGACAGTGAGGCCTTCCAGGCCACCTTTAGCCACTGGCACCACAGGTGATCTTGCCTTGTCGGGTCCAGTTCTCCTGCACTTTACCGAATCAAAACAGAGGTCCTAAACTGATGCTCATCACTTAAGGCTTCCTGCCACAGTACTTTTTTAGACATTCAGATCCTCACACTTGTGTCATGTGAGGTGCCAGTGGTGGAGAGTTAGCCGGTGCAGGTGCAAGTATGAAATACAGAAATGAGAGTTGGTGGTGGTGGGACAGGAGTATCACTGCTATTAGCTTTCTAACATTTCCCCTTCAAAACTGGACTGTGCTTGAGGGAGGTGTGGAAAGTGCTGCATTGTTGTTGTTTTAAAAAGAGAGGCACCATGGCTGAGGGTTGCATGGGATAGCCACTCTATGGCTGAATTCGGACAACACAATAGTCAACTGGGGGGGTGGGGAAACAATCGTCAGTTGTATTGACTATCATGTCATCCGAATGCTGCCATAGTAAACTCAGTGCTGATCCTAATCCACACCATGGTTGATTATTTATTACCATGTTGTGTGGGGAGTACCCCCTAGATGAACAACTGTAAAGTTGATTATTACCCCACCATTGACTATCGTGTTGTCCAAATTCAGCCAGTGTCTTTGAAAGAAGCCCTGTTCCTTAATTCTACATGGGTCTACATGAGTGGGGATGAGCTACAGTTTATTCAGTAGTAAGGAAAAGGCACTCCGTACATGGTCAGAGGAATCTTTCCTTCATTATACAACACTACATCTTGTCTGTTTCTTTGAAGGTTTAAGGCAGCCAAGCTAAATGCTGCAAACTTATGCTCACCAACTTTGGAGTAATTCCATGGGACTTCTTTCCAAGTAAGAGTGCATAGAGTCGGGTTGGTTCAGGCTGGGGAAAATATGCTAATATGGAGAACATTCACACGCTACAACATGCACACATCTTCACATACAAATAGGGACCTGAAAAGATGAAAATAGAATATGGGGAACAGACACAACTGTGGGTTCACAAGCCCATGGCATTTTAAGGGTGCAATCCAATGCATGTTTAGACAGATATAAAAGGCCTACAAATCCCAGCATCCCTCCAGAAAACGTGGCTGGCTGGAGAGATGCTGGGAGTTGTAGACTTTTTTCTGTCTAAGCGGGCAGAGGATTGCGCCCTTAACCTCGCTTCTGATCTCATAAATAGATCAGTAAGAGAAAGGTATGCTGGGTGAGGGGGTAGCATATGTAGGAAATGTAGGGTCCCGATCCATGGCAGCCATTTCAGTTCCATGTTCCAGCCTGCACCCACCCTCCAGTTACCTGGAGCCTGTAGTTCCTCTTGCATCAAGCAGAATCCTCAGGTTATGAACCCAGCAGGAGTTGGCTGCAAAGTGTGAACGAGCAGGAACTTGACTATGGAAGTACAAAGAGCAGCACACTGATTTTCTATTCAACCTTTGGAGTTTGGTTTTAAGGAAATTTTTAAGGAAAATTCCACTGAAGGGGAAATGTCAAAGAAACAAAGAGGTAGTCTATTGTCATCTGCCTGAGTCTGTAATCGAAGTAGATTAAAATTGCATTGGCACCCCACCCCGCCGTTGCCAGCTAGTAAATTAACATATACAGCTAATTTAAAAGGCTACTGTGTAGGCGGGATATTTCCAACAATGCCAGGTGCAACTGTATTAGGAACTGCATTAGGCAAAGCCTTCTAGTTGTAAAACGTGTTCACCAGTTGAACCTATGATGCACCCTTGCGTCGGCACTAAGACTATCAGAGAAATCCACAATGTAGTCAAATAAGTTCAGGTTTCTATGAATCCAACATGTGGATTCCACAGCAGAATGTTTTTTTTCCAAGTTGTGTGGATTGTATTGACTTGTGGACTTTTTTTATTTTTATTTTTGGTAGCTGTGGGGAGGGGGGATAGAATTTACCCGAAGGTGCATTTGCAAACAGGAAAAAAAATCTTGTACCTCCCTAAAAAGAAAAACATGTCAAGGAGTGGGTGATGAAATGTAAGATGCTTGACAGTTTGCAAAACACAAACGGAACATGTTTAACAAATAAAATCCATACATCCTTGGCATGCATGCACATTCATATGCAACACACCAGACACACACCGCACACACTTCTCCAACTCCTTCCCAAGAGCATTTGTTTTGATTAGATGAAACCAACACTCTTCCCAGAAACCTCAGTTCACAAACCACCCAACCATCCAGAACTCCTGACTTCCAGCCCTTTTTGGCCCTCTAATCCACTCTCTTACGGAAGGATCCTGACATCCCACACACTGTTACCTGGAACTTTTTCAGGGGGCAAAACTGGGAAAAGTGATCTAGGAATAGGCTTTATGGTTCCTGCTACAGAAGCTCAGTTCCCAGAGTGTCCTAAGAAGCAGACAGGAGCCTTCAAGCACTACTTCTTAGGATGCTCTAGGAATGAGCTTTCTATGGCACAAACTAATACAGCCTGTTTTTAGAGCATTTCCCTTTTTTTTCTTGTTTTGGGGGAGGAAGGGGAGGGGGACCAACAGCCAGGGGTTGTGTGGTTTGCACCACTTCTTTAAAGTGCAGGTTCTGTACCTATAAGATATCCTGTCTTGGAACATAGGGTGGGCTGTATGGCCCAGTGAATGTCTTACCCTAATTACTCATGCCATTTTGAACCATGGGAAGCTGCATCTATTTTAAGTCTTCCCTGCCACTCCCATTATGCTGAAAGGGATCTTTGATGCTTCTTATTGGAGATAGTCATGTTCGATTGATATGTGTTTGCAGCTATGCTAGTGGCCAAAGGAAAAGAAAGCTAATAGTGCAATCCTCTACATGTCTATTTGGAAGTTTGTCCCATTGAATTCTATGGGGTGTATGCTCCCAGATCAGTGAATATGGGATTGAAGCCTTTGGGTATGTTCACATTAGTCCTATTGTCACTTTACTTTTCTCCTTTATTTGCTGACCAGATATGAATGTCGTGCATGGAACTACAAGCTTGTTGGTTGTATTTTCCTAAAACATTGTTGAATTTGCACAATTGTACCAATTTAACCCCCAATAACTTAGGTGCAGCATACCAAAAAGGTGTGCTCAAAAAGACAGGAATGGGATCTTAAGTCTGAATTGTGAACTAGCAAAGCTCCATAAGCATGCAGTGATCGATTTCTACAATTCATTGCCACAACAGAGTTTTGGCCACAGGCTTAGATGGCTTTGAAAAGGATTAGATAAATTCACGGAAGATGGGTCTGTCAATGGTGATGCTCCTAGCCCTGATCGCGAAACATGGAACTTATTTATTTTATACTGGCATCAGTTGTACACCAGTCTGTTCAGGAAATAGTTTTAGAGTAGACCAAAGAAAGTACTTTTTCCCAGAATGCATAATTATTTTACGGACAATGGATTGATTAGTTTAAGTCATACAATACAGACTTAATATATGGACTCCTCTAACACAAGATGTAGCAACAGCACCTGGCTTATGTAACTTTACAGAGGTATGAAGGAAGGGAGGGGATTGCCCTTGTTCCAGCAGTGTATGCAGGGCAAACAACCATCAAGGCAGGCTGCCACCACCCCTTACATCCACCTCAGCCTGAGCCAGGGGACTCTCAGACCTTGCAGGACATGCTTGAGGCTTAGAGAATAGGGGTTTGGTCCACTACACCCTCTTCCCAACCTTCAAGACTGAAACATTAAGCAGTAGCAATTAACCAAGCAGAAGGCTTCATTAACCAAGGCTTACTTGGAAGGAAGCACACACAACTTTTGAGGTTGGTGTTAAGCTTATAATTTAAGGAGAAAGGGGGGAAAGGAGTAAAAAGGCATACAAGAACCAGCATAACCTTTGGAAACAGTACTTCAGGCAGAAGATAATAAAGGTTACTCACACCTGTCTGCACATACCCAAGTATGGGTCTTCACATGGAACAGGGTGTCATGTTCAAAGTCCCAAGACAAGATATGGATACACACACCTGATTCTTTTTATGCTCAAGCCCCTGACAATGCCAAGGAGATCCCTTTAGCCAATCACAGGCAGGCTGGAAGACTGTTCCCAAACCACTGGGAGGGGGTAAAAGTTTCTTACGGAACACAGCTGAGATCATTCAATCAAATTAACCAAGTATTGCTCTGGCCTTGGAGCTAGAGACATCTTGAGATAATACACCTGCAGGTGGCTATATCACTATGGGCAACTTCAGCCTGGCCAAATGGAGTCTTACAAACAGTTAGAGCACAAAAAGAAAATGGGATTTGTCAAGGGGACTTAGACAAGTTCATGGAGAACAGAGCTACCAATGGCCTTGCCTTGACAGTTAAATGGGAGTATACCTCTGAATACCAGTTGCTAGAGGGACAACAGTGAGGACTGCTCTACTCCCATGTACTGCTGGATGGATGGTCACTGTACAAAACAGGATGATCAACTAAATGGGTCCTTGGGCTCATCCCATGGAGCACTTCCTAGGGCCAAGACACACATTACTTAAAAGATGTAGCCAACAGCAACAGCTTTTTTACTCTCCACTAAGCCCAGGGGCCTGATCAGCATTGAGTCCCTAGCATGGAAGGTAGGAAATTTTAATCCTTCAGCCCTGTTCTAGTCTTGACTCAGATTTGAGGTAGGGGAGCAGTGCCTGCAATATATATAGCCAAATAATTGTCTATTTGCTTTATTGGATCATTACTTAGTTATATATTTTACAGGTGTAGGGGGCCCAATCCAGACAGGGACCACAGTGTGTGGGTTGTGGGGGGGAAGAATTAAAGGCCTGCTACCGCACCCAAAGCTAGAGTCCTGATCTAGATTGGGAGTCCTGCCCTTACTCTAGAATGAAAAGAAAGACCTGCTAGCTACATCTTTAAGGGTGCATTTCTATGCATATCTAGACAGAGGTCCCCTCTGCAAGAATTCAGTTCGACGCCTGGTTGTCCGATTATGCGCATCTTCTCGCAGTCACTTTTACGGCAAATTACTATACGCGGGAGGCGGTTAAGCGCATAACAGGTTGCCTTACCGGTTGTATGAAACGCGCTTTAGAGGTGTTTAATGCGGAGAATCGCTTGTTTACATGGTCATAAAGTGCTTTAACGGCTGCGGTAAATTAAAACTCACTATTTACCGTGCATTCAATAATGCGCATAATTGCATAGAAAAAGCTCCTCGACCCCCAGTTTGCGCTCTGCTCTTGTAGAGACCAAATTTTTAATGCGCCTTGAAAGAGCTTTAAATCGCTCTTGTAGAGGCACCCAGAGAAAAAAGCCTGGGGGACGCTAGGAGTTGTGGGACTTTTTTTATCTGTCTAAACATGCATAGGATTGTGCTTTAAAGTAATGAATACTCTGGAACTTATATATGCTTGTGCCACTTTTCCACCACACACATGGCATTCAGCGAGCTTAAGATCAATCATAATAAGAGTGAGCCATATTTTCAAATGCACAAATTGAAGTTACAAAACTTCACTGAATGCCCATGTTTAGAGGCAGTCTACAGCTAATTCTTAGCTGCTGAGAACAAGCAACTGAGCTCACTGTCTCTGTCAGGCTCTGCTAGTTAGCTTCCTAGGAGTTTCTAGCGGACTACACTAGACAGGCTAGACAGGTGAGCTAGACAGGCCTTTGGTCCGATACTGTGAGGCCCATGTTCTTACCCTCTCAAATTTTAAGACACACGTTTTCCTAAACATTGTCTTGGTGGTGGTTTGTTTTTAATTTTGTTAGCCGGCTTTGGTGTTTTATAGTTTGTTTGTTTATTTGTTTACTTACAGCACTTATATACTGCTCCACATCTAAACGGATTTTATATAGAAATGCAAGGGGGGGGAATACCACAGACCATCATAAAACTAATATCTGGCACAAGAGTGTCTTATCTATAAAATAAGCCTTTTCCTCTTATTAACAGAACGTTTCTGCTCTGCATTGAGCCTAACTATGCTTCTGAATGGAGAATGAAGGACTGGACGAGTTCCTTGGCAGAGGCCCAGTCAGGGACAATTATACTCTGCCCCTTATTCAGTCCCTCTCACCTGATCTCTTCTCTTCCTTTCTCTGCCAGGTAGCCCCTGACCAAGAGAGTTCCACCAGCAACACTGGATGAGATTTCTACCATTGCCTAGAGCTCACTAACTCTGCTGGCAATATGGATTTTGTGATGAAGCAGGCCCTAGGAGGTGAGTCTTACCTCTCCACTCACAGCATTCTGATGTAAGCCCATTCCAGCCATACTCAGAGGTTGAGAGAAAGGGGTGGAGCCAGGGGAAGGGGCGTGGCCATCTGGGGAATCCCAGAGGGCTAGATTGGGACCGTGGGCAGGCCAGATGTGGCTGCAAACCAGAGGTTCAACACCCTTGCTGTAAGGATGAAAACATCAGTGGCTGGTTTCAGACGACACATTAAGCAACGGAAGGGGGGAAAACAATCGTCAGTTGTGTTGCTTATTGTGTTGTGTGGAGGGTTGCACACCACGCACACACAACTGACAGTATGCTATTCCGCCCAATTCAGCAACGGAGAGAAACAATGGGCTTGCACGTTGTTTAGCCCAAAGCCCCGTTGTTTAAAGTGTCATCTGAAACCAACCCCACCCCCTCTCTCTGTGGACTATTCTGTTTGGGACTAGAGTTCTGCCGGCCGGAGCAGCCGAAAACCCCCAGCTGCTCTATACAGCCAGCAGAACTCGCGGTGCATGCTGGGATACGGCTGGGGGACTGAGGGAGGGGGAGGAAGCAGACGTAGCAACCAAGATGGCTGCCGAACTTTCAGCTGCACAAGGACTGAAGTTGCAGCATGTCGTGTGTGGAGCACCGCCTACCTAACGCACGGTCAGTAAGCTATTTCCCCCTCCGTTGCCTAATGTGTGGTCCAAAACCAGCCAGTCTCTTTCCAGGTCATCTCAGTTACAGACATGTGCATTCATAAGATTGTTTCATCCCCTTTCTACTTCAGTCTTCTAATTTTTAAAACACACACCCAATTGTTGTTGTTGTTAAATGTAATTCTTCACAAAAAAAACATTTTGTATGCTTTTTACCCTAACACACCCATTTTTGTATGCATTTTGGTTCATTTTTTGAGCTGAGAACAGTATCGCAAATTTCAGAGAACTGCAAAATCTGAAAAATAACTGCATTCTAGTTCACAAATGAGACCCCCTCTAGATGGATTCCGTTTGACGCCTGTTCCTCCGATTATGCACATCTTCTTGGAAGCGCTTTATCGTACATCCTTGTATGCAGGAGGTAATTGAGCACTCAACAGGTGACCTTGCCAGTTGTTTGAAATGCGCTTTACAAGTAGTTAATGTGGAGAATCGCTTGTTCGCATAGTCAAAATGCGCTTTAACGGCCAGAGCAAAATAAAAGTCGCTATTTAACGCGCATTCGATAATGCGCATAATCGGAGAGAAAACACACCTCTACGCCCGATTTGCACTCCGTTCTTGTAGAGGTAAAATTTTTAATGCACCTTGAAAGAGCTTTAAATGCCTCTTGTAGAGGCAGCCCAAGTGCAGGAAATACGAATCTAGTTGGCCCACATGAAAATGCAGACCAAATAAAAATCCTCAAGCCTCCCTAACACTGTACTATATTGAAAATCTGTGCTGAAACATGGTGATTTTGCATCAATCAGTGTAAATATACAGAGATTGCATACATGAGACTGGGTGATTCTAGAGATCCCTTTTAGCTGCTTGATCCTTGCTGTGTAGTCACCAGTTCCCATGCGGTGGGGAGAATTCTGTTCATGCAGAAATCAATCAATCAAGGAGGAGGAAGAGCAGCGACGGTTTCCATTTTGTACCCTGTACTAAGACAGAGTAAAGAAGATATTCATTCAGTTCACAGCCAAAATACACCCACTGACTCCCTAGTCCCCAACCCTGGTTAGCACAGGCCTATTCCCTCTGCCTTCCAGAATACATCCCTGGTTCCAGAACCCGGGCTATTAAATCAGATTCTAACTACCTGGAGGCACCAATTCATGTGTGGCCCAGTGGAGAAAAGCTCTATCCATCACTACAGATGTTTGAATTTTGTAAAATCCATTCCATCTATGTATCACAGATTGTCAGGAACCTTTTATTCGTGTCAGCCACTCATTGGCAGAGTCAGATTTCTTCCAATTTACTGAATTTGTGCAAAGCTACCTAACAAAGTTGTTCTGAGGATAAAATGGAGGGGAGGATCATGTAAAGTATGTTAAGTTTCTTGCAAGAGGAAAAAAGGCAGGATATAACTGTAATAATAACATATAAAATCATCAATCAGATCTACTTTCACCCAGACATAGCTGGGTCATGCGCAGACTACCTTCCCTTGTCCTGCATGGCTCTACGGGGATTGTGCTGGCAGAGTGACCAGCAGCTCCTCTGTTTCTGGCTGTGTGAAGGGCTCGGCTGGTTTGGGCAAAGTGATGATGAGTCACAGAAGCGAAGAAGGAGGGAAACATGGAGCTCAGGAAGATGAAAGACCCTGAAGTCTCCTGGGAGCCTGGGGAGCCAAGGCTGGTTTGTAACTCCAAATTGCTGACAAACTGCAATGGGAAATGAGGCTGCCTGGCTCTTAGCTGAGCAACTCAGCGCAACACAGTGCATGCCAAGCCCCCGGCTCCTTTGCACACAGATGCACGCCGGCTTGGGGAAGGGAGAGCAGCTCCTCCCTATGGCAGAGAATGCTCACAGCATGTGAATCACAGGAGGCTTCAAGAAAGACTTGAACGAAAGGTTGAGACTGGGAAGTCCAAAGGCCAACATCAGCTCAAGAACTCATCCAGCTACGATGTTTAACCTGCACTGAAAATGTTCTCATAGAGCCGGTCCTGCCATAAGGAAGGGCGAGGTGACACAGACTAAAGTAGTAGATTTGAGGCACCTTTCCCATCATATAAATGTTTTTCCCCCACTGGGAAAAGCCTCAGTAAATCCATTGACAATCTGGAATGTTATGTGAACTGGGACTGCACAAGCACCCCAAGGATCTATTGGCTAGTGCCCATGACATCGCTCTGGCAACAAAGGCACATTCTCCTTCTTGCCCAAACAGCACCACTCTGTGACTGGAAAATAAGGTCATTTAGAGTTGATTCAATTCATAGGGGGCTAAATTCCCCTCCCTTGGTATCATTTCAGAAGGAATGCTCAGGTAGCTTTTTTAAAATGGCAAGGAGGAGATAAACACTATAGAAGGTACCTCTCTCTGCTATAGAAATCCCATAACCTTTGGTATTCCCTTTTCTTTCTTTTTTTACTGGAGTGCATAGCTACCTTTAAAAAAAATGAAACAGCAAATGGGCATCTATATGCCCCAGCATGGCACTCACCACAGCATAACCAACACCCCTGCAGCAAAGCTATCCTCTCCCCTTGGGGTCAAGATATTGCTTGTATGGCACTGTATTCCAGCTTGCACCGTTTTACAGCAGTACAGACCAGCTAAGGAAAGATTCTTAGATTTTCTCACCATCTAAGAAACCCTTCAATCCAGGCTAGTTATATCTGAGCTCCCTCTAGAGATCTGCCAGGGAAATACGTGGATAGCTGTTCAATCAACCAACATGTAAGTCTCAGATAGAGAGTGAAAGGGCTGCTCCCAGCATTGCCTTTTACAAGCCCACCTTTGCATATATATGTATATAACCTTCAGGTGTGGGCAAAGGTAGATCTGGATCAACTGGTATATCTCTGGGCGATTTGCAGTAGTTCACCAGGGATCTCCAACTCCCTTGTGTTCAGCAATAGCGTGATCAAAGTATACTTAAAAATAGCAACAGTAAAATGATTTTCCCCACAAATAATAGGGTGGAAAGAAAGATAGCTTTGGGGGGGAGATGTAATCAGGAGTGGATTTTTCTATTGAAGGACTCTGAGCTCAGTACTGTTCTGGTCCTCAAAACAAATTCCTAGGCTCAGAATTCTGTCATTCTAGGTGTTTGTCTTTTGCACCAGGCTCCAACTGGTGGATCTTGGAGTTCTAGTAAAAAAACTAAATAGATTTCACAAAGCTGACATCTGCCCACCTCTGCCTTATATCCATGTCTTACTGCACCCTTGCGAAAAGGTACATTCGTATCAGAGGTGAGCAGTTTGTGGCCCTCCAGATGTTTTGGACTACAGCTCCTGTAATCCCACACCATTGACTATGCTGGCTAAAGCTGATGGGAGTTGTAAGCTAAAATATCAGTGGGGAGGGCACAATTTACTTTATATACTGCTCTGAAGGGCTGCCTCCAATGCAGGCAAAAGCAAAGGGGGAAAGCAGATTTTCCTGTTCTTGAGGTAGAGGCATTTTCCACTAGAACTGCATATCCCATGGACAGGTATTCCATCATCCTGGTCACTAGCAGAGCTCTTGCCTAGGAGCTGACAAGTGCTATAGAGAGTGGGTTGGAACTGGCTCACTGCTAGTTTTCCACCCACTTCACCACCTAATTCAAACTGAATCTTGTTGGGACCCAGCACGGAGCAGGCCATCTGCCCTCTGGGCTGCCATCTACAAACAGCCAGGCTTTCCATCTTCCCCTGACAAAGAAAATGTTGCTGGGGCTTGGGGCTCTCGCTATGCAGAGACACTACATCTTGGAAAGGGAGTGATCCAGTCGTTGGCCCTGCGATTAGCTAATACAGCAGTGGGCAAAACACAGCCTGCCCCCACCCATGGCAATTTTTGTAGGGGGGGGGGGGCTGCCACAGCCACCATAGCCATCACAGATGAATTTGCCACTGCAGCAATTATGACAGCAAACATACATACACTGCTACAATTTTGCAAGAATATAGAGAGCACATACCTTTTTTAGAAGCAGAATTGCACTCCCCCGAAGCATCCTGGGAGCACACTCCTGCTTGTAAGCAAGGTTCACGCTCTCTGAACAACTTGTTTTCTTCCCAGTTGATTGAGGGAGAAGGGAGTGTTGCCGCAGAAGCAGATCTGCCAGTGGCAATTTCAGCATGGGGAATTATGGCAGGGGAAGTATGTTGCCCTGGGGTGGGGGTGGGGGCAATCTGGACCCTCAGAAGTTGCACACCCCTGATCAACTAGTTTTCAGGTGTCTTGCAAGGCAGGTGGAGGGGCTGGTGGCTGCTTTGCCAGGCTCAAGGAGCTACATCTGTCCATCCATCCATCATCTCCTCCCTTTCCCTCAACAGGAACAATCAGAACTCCCAGACAGAGATGGCTTGTCTTTTCTTAATCCTGTCTCCTCCCCATCTTCTACTGCTGCATTGAGCTTTCTGGTTTTTAAACAGAGGGATGGCAGACAAGAAAGACTGTAAGCCACCTGGCTGAACTTGGATACAGGGTCATAGTGACAAGTGGGCTAGCATGTTATGTTGGCTGCAATGAATAAATGTAGGATGATCGATTGAACAAGGGAAATGGGCCAGCCTGCAGTTCTGGCAGTCAGGTGCTAAAAGGGACACATGAAAGATTGTGGCCCATCATGCCTTCTTCCAAGCTGAAGCCTGCAAGAGGGTCTTGGCCAAACACAGCAGGGGATCCAGGAGATGCTGCAGGGGATCAGGACCATGGATAGCTCACTCTGGCTGCATATGGCAAGGCAAAGTGTAATGTACTTGGGGAGTTGTTCTAGCAATAGAGCCGGTGGTGAGCTTACAAGCAAAGTAAGATGTGATGCTAAATGCATCACACGAAAGGACATCAGGGTTTGTTTGTTCATTTGTTTCTTTTCATTTAATAGAAGACACACAAGGGTGCAATTTTTATTAAGACTACAGAGCACGGGGAAGGGTGGTTTAACCTTTCCTTCGCCAGCTGCAGTCCTGATCAAAATTGCCCCAGCACCATTGGGAGCTTTTTCCCCCTAAGTCTAATAGTAGGGCAGCAGAGGGAGTAATTTTCATCAGAACTGCACTTGCTGCAGTCCTGATGGAACAAACACCTCCTGCTCCTCTGCTATTAAATGCGGTACAATGGCTGTAAGGGGCTGTGTGGTGTAGTGGTTAGAGTGTTGGACTGAGACTAGGGAGACCCAGGTTCCAGTCCGCACTCAGCCATGAAGCTCATTGGGTGACTTCAGGCCAGTCACTGACTCTCAGGTGAGCCTAATTCATAGGGTTGTTGTGAGGATAAAACAGAGAGGATGAAGACCTTGTATGTCACCTTGGGCTCCTTGGAGGAAAGGTGGGATATAAACGTAACAAATGAATAAGTAAAATTGTTGCATATTACATAACTGAATCCCGACCATACTGGTAACATTGGGATGTCTGGAATCAAGTGGGAGAGGTGGACCACATGGGAAATCTCCACATTAGCTCCTCCGGCCCCCTGGGAAAGGTTGAACTGATGTGGGCACTTGCTGTGTGATCTGCCATCCCCAAGGGTCCTCAGCTAATTGCCATACACTGCTCTGGCTACAGAAGAATAAGTGCTAGAATTCCCATGTGTCTCCAGGCCAAGGGTCTCCACCTCTCCCACTTGATTTGTCTCCAGGCCAAGGATCTCCTAACCCTAACCCATTCTGGATTGAGATTTGGCGAGGCAGCTCCACTTAAATTATCCTGAGCATCTTCAACCACATTAATAATAATAATAATAATAATAATAATAATTGTATTTATTTATTTATTTATTTATAACCCGCCTCTCCCTCCGAATCAAGGCATGGAACAACAATAAATATAAACACAAGGACCACAAAATAGATAAAACATTAAAACAAATTAAAACCAATACATCATTAAAAACATCTTAAAATTCAACTCCACTGGGACCTGTTGTTGTTGACTGCTTGACTATATCTAAAAATACATTTCTTATTGTTCCTCCCATACAAAAATATTAAGGAATTACTCAGATGAGCTCTTTTGAAGTAGAGCTTCATGGCCCTACACACACACACACACACACACACACCTTCATATTTTGAGGTTCAGGTGAGTGGAGTGGTGCAGGTACAGTAGGGGAAGTCACTGAGAGGTTCCCAGCTAGGCCAAGGAGCCGGAGCATCACCTCTCAGTAGTATCTAAACTGTCATGTGCAGGGGCCACCAAGGACATGGGCAAAATGCTGGGAGGTGAAGAGGAGAAGGATCCCGATGCCCAGAAGAAGGAAGAAGAACGACAAGAAGCCCTGCGTCAACAAGAGGAAGAGCGCAAGGCCAAGCACGCCCGCATGGAGGCAGAGCGGGAAAAGGTCCGGCAGCAAATCCGCGATAAGGTAACTTTTCTGCTGGATTTCAGTGAAAGGCCATATAGCGAAGACCTTGAGGGGAGCAGTTTGGGAGAAACGACAAATATAGAATAGGACACCAGGGAGGCATAACCTATAGGGAATCTAAGAAAACATTATTGCCAGGGCCAAGCCAAGATATTTGCAAATATGATGAACCAGGCCTGTATTATTAATTATTAATTATTGCTATTATTATCGTCTTCATCTTGCTGTTGCCAGATTGATATTATCACCTTCCATATCCAATGGGCAAAATTCCATTTTGAAGACCCAGCCAAATGAGTCTGCCTTATCTGGGTGGTGTATTGGTTGCCCATCACAACAAACTCTAGCTCTTCCCATGTTCCATCCTGGCCTTAAGTGTCCATTAATATTAAAGGAACTCTGAGAGGCACAAAAATATATATATATCCTTGCCACAAAAATTGCTTTGGATGAGTATGGGCAATGGGAAAGCTTTCGTATGCTGAGCTTCCCTATTTGGCTGTACGTAAATCCAATTTCTTTTCATCACAAGGCACTGGTTGGTCCATGGGGTGGTTAATCCTCCTTTCCCCAGTTCTAAAGGTTTTCCCTGTAACTGAAGTTTGCTGAGAGCTTATTTTGCTGATCTCTTTGGGAATTCCGCAGAGCTTCCTTTGCAGTGGGGGAGAGTCCTGTGTTCTGCCTCCCAGGATCTTGGAAATAAAGGTCTTTGGGGAGGAACTTGGACCCTTCGAACCTTGTAACTAACACAAGGGCTCTTGCTCTCAGTCCTCCTTGTGGGGTTTCTGTGTGGAAACAGGTCGCTGGGCTAGATAGGACTGTGTTCTGATCTATCAGAGTTCTTCTTATGTACCCATGGATAGATAGATATATTTTAAGAAACCCTGGCTTTTATGTTTTGAATTAGGAGTGACCTGATTTTCTAGGAATTGGCCTCTTTTTCTTGACCATACTCTAAACTGCTTCTGAATTTGAACCTTCAGTGCTTACCTCCATGCTTCAACATTCTGCTAAGCTATACTCTGCTACAGCTTTTCTCCAGCCCTCGCACTAAAACATCCCAGCCCTGTCTCTTCTTCAGTGTGGTAGACAGACAGACAGACCCAGAGTGGATCCACCACCTCACTGGCATTGGAGCCACCAGCCTCCACTGACTGAGAGGAAAGGGGCGCCCTGTTTATTGACAGCAGCTATTCCTTCCTCTGGCTGCAGAGCAGCCTCACCCCCGCACTCACTAGTTCAATAGCCATCCATTATCACTTTTGCAGTGTGGTAGGTGTTTTTTTAATTTTATTTTATTTCTAGAAAGGCTTTGAATTTCTCCCTCCTGATCCCAGTGGCAATCCCAAGAGGCTACGCCTGGCCTCCTGCAGAAGCAACAGGCTGTTCAGCTAAAACAGTACACAGGCCCTTCAAGCTTGATACGCCCCCTGGGATCTCGTGCACGGACTCATGAATGATTCTCCTCTCGTCTGCTATCTCCCTTTGTGCTGAGGATGAGAGGAGAATCATTCATGAGTTTGTGGTGTGCAGTCACAACGGGTAGAGCAGCCTTTGAAGCCAGCAAGCAGCAGCTGCTGCCTGCTCTGAACCCTGTATACCTGTTTTGGCTCTTGTCATCCTCCTTTCTCCTTTCCTTTTGTCCTAGCTATTACTCTGATCGTGATGTATTCACCTTGTGGGAGAGGAGGGATTGGGTGAATGATTGGAGATAAGCTGAAGGCCAGCGTCTTTCCTCTGATTTGGGAACTAGCCAAAATGTATCTATATTTCTGTGTGGACTGAAAATGACCAGGGCCTGCTCTACACCAAGCAGGATATAACAGTTTGAAAACAGTATATGGAATGTGTCCTTGGCCCAAACAGTTGTCAAAACCATTATAAACTGTTATAAAGCAGTAGTGTAGATCCTGCCCATGATGTAAAAACAACCTATCAACCCTATGTCAGTGGACTGTCCCAGAATAGCAAAGAAAGGGCCAATGATTAGCATGCTGGGAGGAAGTGGAGGACTGATTCCTCATTTTATGGTGGACCCAGACCCAAAGCAAGAGGGATGGGCAGGAAGACTCAGGACTTCCTATCCAACCTTGGCCCTGTCTTCCAAGGACTAGCTCACACAGCACTTGATGACTATCCACTGGATGAGCGACCACAGAATATGTAAGCAAACTCCATTGAAAAGCACCAGTGCTTGAGGTGATAGGAAGCTCTGTCTGTGGGACATGTATCCCACAGACAGATTCCACCATTACTTGGTGGAATCACCGACTGATGGAACATGCATGTGTAAACCAGTCCTTAGAAGCAGATCTGTATGTCTGCACCAGTGTGCCTGTATGTCTGCCTTCTCCTCCTAAGCTGTTCTGTCAGCCCAGGCAGGGGGAAGTAGTATTGTTGAAAAGCTGAGATGAAGGCGGGATTTGTGCTTATAATCAAAATGAGAGGAGGGGAATGTTATGCAGCCCCACAACCCCTGTGGAACATATCATTAATTTAGCATGGGGGTGGGGGTCATGAGGATACGGTGTGGATGCTGTCCTTCCTGCTTCAAGATAGTATATAATATTAGTCCTATGTAGAGTAGACACATTGAAATGAATGAGACAAATTAGTTGTGACTAACAAGCCTCATTCATTTCAATGGATCTACTCTACATAGAACTAACATTGGATATTATCCCCCAGCCTCCCAATAGTCCCGCCCATCTTAACCCCAGAATGTGTGTCCTGCTGCTATTGGGCCCCATCTTTTCCTCCAAAGGCTGAGGTTGGTTTGCTTTCTTCAAGTGGCAGCTAGTGCCAAGGGCAAGTGGCCTCTGGTGTTGCAGTCCCCATCTTGTTTGTCAGGACTAGAGCTGCTCACGTGGAGCGGAGCCAGCAGGGAGAGACTTGGCCGAATGAAAACAAAGAAGACCACGTATTTGCGGCCAGTGCAGCCATTGACATGCAGTGCAATCCTGCACCTGTTTACCCAGAAGTCATTTTGTCCAGTGGAGCTTCTTCCTTGGTAAGTGTTCGAAGGAGCGCAGACTAAAGAATGGCTATCACCACTCCATTAACAACTCACGGATGCCATCTTGCAACCCAGACGTCAAGGTTGGATCGGTACACCTGAGGACTGGAGAGGCTTGTAAACCCCTTTCCTCACCCCCAGTGCCTCTTGCACCTGACACCAAACTGCAAGAGAGGCAGCAGTAGCAGCCCAAGTACGGAAGCTCTGCCCTCTGAGGGTCTAGCATCTAGCCGGCTGGAGCAACCATTTCCTCCAAGATCTGCCATGGCCCAGAGATGCAGAAGTGACTAGATCATCTTGAAGTGGGGGGGGGGGGGGGGAGAGAACTTTCATGCACCTTTGCCATTTTTCATTCTACTCACCTTTCCCCCCATCCCACCCCACAGTTGGTCGGTCTACAGTTGCCATACATCCTGGAAATCCAGAAACAGCCCAGATTCCAGGAAATTCCAAAATGTCCCTGCCAGTCAGTTGGTTAAGAATCCCAGATTTCCAGTCCAGCCAGCTGGAATAAACATGCACATAGTATTGAGCTGTAAGACTGGAGTCCTAGGCAGAGTTATTTAGGAGTAAGCTATACAACACACAGCATGGTTTACTTCTATATTTTTAAAGGTTTTCATGGTTTACATTTTTGTAAACCGCCCAGAGAGCTTCGGCTATTGGGTGGTGTAGAAATGCAATAAATAAATAAATAAATGTGATATTGTGCGTGTAAGACTGGACATGCTCTCTACTCCCACCTCCTCAAACTGAAGGAGATATACACATGCGCACACATTTAGATAAGACAGCCATCACTCCTCCTCAACAGTGCAGGAAGGCTTCTTTCAAGGCAAAGGGGAATTACGAGAGAGCGAAAGGACAGGCTATTGCACTCTTACAAGCCTACCCTTGACTCAACACCTGTCAGGGGTTGCTTGCCCTCCATAAGGAGGACTGAGGGAGCGCCAGTTCTCTCCCACACTCACTTTGGCTCCCACGCACCTCCCCTGACGTACATGAGGAGAGTGGGGCCAGGGGAGAGAATCTGGTCAAGCTGACACTAGCCGGGACCAGCTTTGGAACACACAACCCCATCCTCCCTTCTTTTTCTCCTCAGAAGCCCTGGATAAAGCACACAGAGGCCTCACAGTTGTCATAAACAGCAAAGGCTCTCCCTTTTCCCCCATCCCCTTTCTGCCTGCCACTGAGGCGAGGAGTGGAAGAGGCATGAGTGCGTGCCCTTCAGGTCTAGCGATGCTTCTGTCAGTGGAGTAAAAATCATATTTGCATGAATGGTTTTTCTGCCTTTGATCTGCCGGCTCTATTGAATAACGGTAGAGGTAGAGCAAAACAGGGTTTGGGCATACTGATTGCCTCAAGTCTTGATGCTAGAATAATAGAAATATCAAGAAGTGAAACAAATGTCTTGGCTATCTGGCTTGAAGTGAGGACTTTAAAGCAGACTCTGTTAATATTCAATGTTTATCTTCCCCCGTCTCATTCCAAGGAAGAGTCATTAACATCCTGGCTCAAATTAGAAAGTTTTTATTTAGACCAAATAAGGAAATATCCATGCGCCTTCCCTATAATTTTAGGAGACTTTAATGCTCGGACTGGCCCCTACCTAGAATTCCAGAATTTTGCCCAAACAAATACAATTACGAACAAAGAAGTCCCTAAAATCAAACTACGGCACTCGAAAGATATTTTTACAAATTATGCAGTAATAAATTTACTCCATTTTGTTAGAGAGAATAATCTGGGGATCTTAAATGGGAGCACTGCAGATGACCAATGAGGAGAGTTCACCTTCGCATCTACGAGAGGCTCAAGTGTAATAGATTATATCATGGTACACAAGTCTTTGAAAACTGCAGGATGTGACTTTAAAATCCTGCAACGTTCTGACAGTGATCACTTTCCTTTGGAATTATCTCTTAAGATTCCTGGGACACTTAAACTGATGATAGATACTACTCAGCTAAGATTACCAGAAAATAATAAAGATCTTAGAAATCTAAAATGGCCTAAGATAACTGCCCAGGATTTTAATATGTTAATCCAGTCTTCCCAGTTCTCTAAAGTAAACAAGAGAATAGAAGCTGACAGATCCCCGACGAATGGTATAAAGATATACGAGGATTTGGTGCAGGAACTGAGCCAGTCTATAAGGACGATGGTTCCAGGGGGGGAAAAACCGGGAGTAAGGGCCAATAAGAAACTAGCCAAGGAATGTGAGGATTGTAGGAAAAGAATACAGAATATATATCAGGTGTACCGGATGAATAATGAACGAAAATTACCTAGTTCATATTATGAAGCAAAGAAGGAATACAAAAAACTTATGTACCGGAAAAAAAATTGACGCGAATAAAGAGTCCTGGCAGCTACTCATTGGGGCTATGGCCACTAAGAATGCCAGAACTTTCTGGCAGATAGTCTCAGGAGAGTTAAGCACATCTGGACGCAATAATGAGTATCACATGTCAACGGTCACCTGGGAAAATCATTTTAAGGAAACTTTTAATTCTCCAGGTACTATAATTTCTTTCCCAAAATTACAAGATGATCTCTCTGAATGGCCGGCCGTAGATGTAGAAACTATAGAAGATCTAATAAGAAAACTCAAAACGGGGAAAGCCCCCGGACCAGATGGCATCCCCAATGAAATAATAAAAAATAACATCTCCTGGTGGGCTGAATTGTTAGCAGCGCTATTCACATCAATAAATAGGCATGGACAAATTCCAACAGATTGACAAAAAGCTATAATTATTCCAATTTACAAAAAAGGCTCAAGGGATGACCCATCAAATTACTGCCCAATCAGTCTTCTGTCCACTGTCGGGAAACTGTATGCCGGATATCTAAACCAAAAACTAAATGAGTGGATCACCAGTAAGGGTTTTCTTGGTCATGAACAGATAGGGTTTAGGGCGGGCAGTTCAACCTTGGATCATGCCGTAGTGCTGGTCCATCTTGCACAAAAATATATGACACCTAAGGGCGGGAAACTGTTTGCTGCTTTTATAGATCTCAAAGCAGCTTTTGACTCGATACCGCGTGATCGTCTATGGGAGAAATGGAAGCAGTATGACATTGAAGCTAGGCTGACCATCTGAAAAGGAGGACAGGACTTGTATAACTTTAACAGTTGTAGAGAAAAGGGAATTTCAACCAGTGTCATTTGTATGCAATTAGTTCCTGGTGATATTCCCTCTTCATCACAACTGTTAAAGTTACAGGGGCCCTGCCTTCTTTTGTATAAGGTCACTCTAGTATAGTGCCTGCACCTTTAACAGTTGTGATGAAGAGGGAATTTCACCAGGAACTAATTGCATACAAATGACACCGGCTGAAATTCCCTTTTCTCTACAACTGTTAAAGTTATATGAGCCCTGTCCTCCTTTTCAGATGGTCAGCCTAATTGAAACTAGACTGCTTTTTTTGATCCAGTCACTCTACACTAATACAACAACCCAAGTACGCTGCTCAAAACAGGGACATGTAACTAAGGAGATATTAGCTACAAGGAGGGTGAAACAAGGATGTGTATTAGCTCCTACTCTCTTTAACTTATACCTTGCTGACCTTCCAGTCTCGCTGGCCTCTATATCTTCTCATCCCCCAAAGATCGGACAAACAAAAGTCCCCATCTTATTATATGCGGACGATGTTATTTTAATATCCCAAACTAGGCTGGGACTTAAAAGATTATTAAACGGATTTGCACATTACTGTGAAACAAATCTTTTAACTATTAACATTACTATTAACTAACATTAACTATTAACATTACTAAATCCAAAGTGATTGTATTCTCAAAAAGGAAGGTAAGATATCTGTGGTCTATGGCAGGCAAGATATTAGAGCAAGTGAATGCCTATAAATATTTGGGATTATGGTTCCATGAAGGTTTGAATTGGAAGTGCCATGAGAGGCACATAAGGGCAAAAGCAGAACAAAGAGGCAGAGCACTGACACGATTTTTTTTCACTAAAAAAAATACCAGCAGTAGTCCAAGTTTACAAGTCAACTATAGTGCCGCAAGTCCTGTATGGATCCCCAATATGGTTCCCTCTAACAAAAGGCACCCTTGAAGGAATCCAAAATTCTTTTTTCAGGACAATTTTTGGTGTACCCAGATGTGTTGCAGGAGCTCCTTTAAATCTTGAAGCTGGCCTCAATTCCTTAAAATGCTTAGCCTGGGTTTACTCGGTGCATTACTGGCTTCATTACCACCTAGCAGTTTCTACTGACTCCCTTGTCTATAAAATACATTCTGACTCTTATGTATCATCTTGGTTAAAAGCAGTCACGAACAAAATCTCTAGTATAGGGCTATCACTCCCACACCTCTATACAATAGGATTAAAAAATGCCAGAATAGTAACTAAGCAAAGACTACTGGATATTGATGGGCAGGAGTTAGGAACGGCATCTAAGGGTTCCTGCTCCCCGCTGTCATTGGGGCTGACACTTCAAAGCAACAGCAATGGGGCACAATATCTAAAATGGTTATCAATTCCAAAATATAGGCGGGCCTTTACGCTAGCCAGATTTAATGTGCTACCTTCTAGATTATTGGAGGGTCGATTTGAGAAAATCCAGTGGTGCTATAGATGTTGTCCATGTAATAAATCTGAGGTGGAAACAATAACTCACGTTCTGCTATCCTGTGAATACTATTGCCAGGCCAGAGCTGATTTAATTTGGCCCATTATACACTCCTTTCCAGGAAGATCACCTGAACATCTCTCAAATCTGTTACTACAAGGTTCATCTAAGACAATAACAGAACAGGTGGCCAAGTTCCTGAATTTGGCAATACAAACAAGAGCTTTAATATCAGCCTGATTATTTTAGATTATTTTAGAATAAAAGTCTCTGTATTTTTTTACTTAGAATGCTTTTATATTTATGATTCCCTAAGTAGCTACTAATATCTGTGATACCTTTGGTCTATTGACTGTAATAAAGGAATGATTGAGTGGGAAGGGAAATTCTCAGCAGCATAAAGTGGGGTGGGGGCGGATTTATTTTCTGCAAACATTTTTGGGGGGAACTAACAAAAAAGGTAGAAATCTAGTTACCTTGGCAAATTCTGAATGTACATAGTGGCTTTAAGATATATACATACAGTACACGTAGTAATTTATTTATTTATTTATTTAAAGTTATTTTTAGGCTGCCTTGAAGGATAAAACCAATGTGTATGTGTGCGCGCGTGTGCGTATCTCACAGACACACACACATACACACACAAATACACCTGAGTAAGGCTTCCGTCTCATCAGAATTAATTTGTTTTATTTATGTATTTATTTTCCATTTTTATTCTTTCCTTCAAAATGCTCAGGGTGGTTTACATAATTCCTTCCCTCCTTCCCCCCACAACAATCCTTTGAGGTAGGTTTGGCTGTGACAGAGCAAAAGTGCCTCTGGCCCTAGGTTTGCTTCCCTGCTGCCTCTCTGTCTGCCTCTCTGTCTCTCTCTCTCTCCCACACACACACAGGGTACCTCTACAAGAGCGATTTAAAGCTCTTTCAAAGTGCATTACCAATTTTATCTCCACATGAACGGAGCGCAAATCGGGGGTTGAGGTGCTTTTTCTGTCCGATTATGCGCATTATCGAATGTGCTTTAAATAGCAAGTTTTAATTTACCGTGGGAGTTAAAATGCCTTATGACCATGTAAACAAGCGATGCTGTGCATGTAAACAACTTTAAACCTTGTTTCATGCAACCAGTAATGCGCTTCACCTCCTCCCGTCTATAGGGATTAGGCGTAAAAGCGATTGGGAGAAGATGTGCATAATCGGCCAACCGGGCGTCAAACTGAAATCTTGTAGAGGGGACCACACACACACACACACACACTATGGCAATTTCTGCACCACCTTTGGACATGGGATTGCCCCTGGGTGGTCCCTATGAGTCCAAATGACGCACAGGGACTCCCGGGGGCATGGGGGATGGCCATGGGATCCCTGGGGAAACCTGATTCCTCACATGGTCCCGGGAATGGCCTGAGACCGTGGGAGGTGTAGGCACCCATCCTGCCTGCTGCCTGCCTACTCACAAGTAAGCAGGCAACAGAAATGGGCATGGAGCCGCACCATGCCCATCAAGGGAGAGGGAAGCAAGTCCGCCATCCCCAGGATGGTGGAGGAGGTGGGGGGGGGGGGACAATTTCAGGGGGTAATTTTTTTTAAAAAAAAAAAACATACTTACGTTTTCGTTGGAGCGCAAGTGTGCTCTTCTCAGATCGACGAACAAAAAAAATGGTGGGCGCAACTGTGACGGCTCGGGAGGAAGCCAGGTTGTCGCACTTCCTAATGTGTAGTAGAGCAACAATCCCGGAAGCAGGTACTTCCAGGATCGCCCTCTCTCCCTCTACACCCTTATGGAGTAGAAAGGTCCCAAGTTTGGGGGTTGCTCACTTCAAGTTCTAACAAAGAAGGAAACAGGTGTTCTTAAATTGTTGACTTGCAGTGAGGGATTCTACTGCTCATTTCCTCTCCTTTCCTCCTCTTCTCCCTCCCTTCCACCCAAATTATCCTGGTTTTGTGGCACCCCAGTTTTGTGGCATATTCAGGTTGCAGGGTGGCACCCCTAAAAAATAAATAATACAGACTAGCAATAGAAATCTGTCCTTTACAGGAGGAGCTTGTGTCACGGAAGGCACTCCTTGATGTGCCGCTGATGAGATCTTAACAGGGTTATCCCTACCATTAAGCAGAGTGAAGCAGTTGCCTCAGGCGGCAGATGCTGGGAGGTGGCGGCAAGGTGTTGGAGGAGACACCTGCATGTCATGCGGCCTGCTCTGTGCCTCCTAAGTTAGCCTTCAGGAGTGGTGGAGGATGCTGTCCCATCATCAGCATCGAACACAGATTCATCTGCCAGTTCAGTTGGCTTTTGCACGTGGAATGGGAGGGGGCGCCATCTTGTCCTTCACCTCAGGCAGTAAAATGCCTCAAGCAACCCCTGGATCTTAACTTAGGGCCTGATGGCAGAAGCAGTCGAGGGTGTTGTTGCCAAGGCCTGGACTGTTGCCAAGAGTCACCTCCCCTTTGCCTGCCTCTGAGTCCCTCTTGTATCTCTCTCACACAGTATGGCCTGAAGAAGAAAGAGGAGAAAGAGGCTGAGGAGAAGGCGGCCCTGGAGCAGCCCTGCGAGGGGAGCCTGACGCGCCCTAAGAAAGCCATCCCGGCAGGCTGCGGGGATGATGAAGACGAGGATGAGGAGAGCATCCTGGACACGGTGCTCAAGTACCTGCCCGGGCCACTGCAGGACATGTTCAAGAAGTAACCACCACGCCAGCCACCCCCTCCAGCTCCGCCCACTGTTCCCGAGCACTGCCTCCTTGGCTCTTGGGTCAGGGTTTTAGGCGAAGAGGGGATTCTCATGTCTTTTTGACTTCATTTGATCTCTTTTGTTTTCCTTTGGGTTTCATTCCAAGGGGAGACCCACACATGTCCTTGTGCCACGGGGCCCCTGACAAGCCACCTGTCCCTGTTGTCCCCAGGAGGAGAAGCACAGCAGGCCCAGGACCTGCTCCCCCCCCTCCCTGCACCCCACCAGACCAAAAAGCACTCTCACCTGCTGTGCTCCCTGGAGCCACAGGCTGGGCACTGCCGGGAGCCTGGCTCCCCTCCTCCCCACCCCCGCCCTCTCCCAGGCAGAGCTGGGATTCCGTGGTTCTGCCTGGCAACACGGTGGAAACAAAACCTGCGAACAGGAGGGTGGGGAAATGGGACCAAATTCACTGCTGCAACCTCACGGGGGCCCTGGAGAAGGGGCGATGGAGGGGGTCCAGGCCCCTGCACAAGGCCAGACCCACCACCACCACGCACATTCCTCGGCCCCATACTGACTGCCAGGGAGGGACTGTGTGTGCCCATTTCCCTCCACACCACTGTTCCTGCCTAACTCCTTGGGGCAAAGCCAGCCCCCTGCACATTCCGTCTCTGGCCAAGGGAGTGAACAATCGGAGCACCCCTTGCCCCTAACCCTAACTTCCAAGGGCTGTCAGCATATAAAGGATTGTCTTGACCCACACTTGAGGAGGAAGAGCTTATTTCAGGAAGAAACCAAATTTGCACTATAAACACCAATGCAAAGACATATGATGCACACTGAAAATTGTGAGGGGAGGGAGCAGAAATTTTGTCCCTCACAACCACTTCGAATTCACATAGGGTGACCAGATTCAATCTAGGTCAGGGCTCATGTAACTTTAACAGTTGTAGAGAAAAGGGAATTTCAGCCAGTGTCATTTGTATGCAATTAGTTCCTGGTGACATTCCCTCTTCATCACAACAGTTAAAGTTGCAGGGGCCCTACCTTCTTTTGTATATGGTCGCTGTAGTATAGTGCCTGCACCTTTAACTGTTGTGATGAAGAGGGAATTTCACCAGGAACTAATTGCATACACATGACACTGGCTGAAATTCCCTTTTCTCTACAACTGTTAAAGTTACAGGAGCCCTGACCTGGATTTTATCTGGTCACCCTAAATTCTCACACACACACAGAGACTCACACACAAAGACACAAAAGGCCAAATTCACACTTCCTCAGGATCTGTGGGGTGACCCTTGGGTTTCAAGAACTCTTGGCTCCCTCATGGATGTGGGGAACGAGAGGATCTTGTTTTCCCCCTTGCTGTCTCAGTCATCTTTGTTTACTTTCTAGTTGTAGTGGTGTCTTACCCCCAAAGTGCCCTGCAGCTAATGCAACTGCAGATGACTGAGTCAGAGGATGAGGGGTAGAGATCATGCCCTTGATTCTGCCCTCTCAACTGCTGCTCTGGGGAGAGCGATGTATTAAGAGCCTGCTTCGGGGAACAGGAGATAGAGAGGAATACACTCAAAGGAAAGGAGGCCCAATGGCTGGAGGTAAGAGAAATAGCTTGCTCTGTGTTATATTGATGGAGAACCAGAGAATCTTCACCTTCCTTAAAGGGGGCTGAGCTGGGTGGCAAAGAAGATCAAGGAAACTTGGTGCAGAATTGAGTCATGATCTTCCAGGAGCATCAGGAGCCTACTGGCAACTCTTGGTTGGCCGCTTCATCTCTCAGAATGGGGGAACGCAGCCCCTAGGCCAAAGGCTCTGTCACTGTGTCAAACCCAATAAGCCCTTCTCTGTGTCCTCTTGGCCCAGGACCCTGCCACAGGCCCTCACCCCACAGATGGAGATGTAGTGCAGAAGGCAGCAGAAGCTCAGACACGAATCTTTTCTGAAGCGCTCTTGCTTCCGTGACAAATATCTTTCCCTTTCATACTGGCCCTGTTTTCTCCTAAAATGAAGAGATGCCAAGGACCCCCTCTGCTCAAACACACGCATACACTGATTCAAGGGAGGAGCCTGTGAGCTCCCCCATCTCTGCAGCCCAACGCTGCCCATGGGTAAAGTGTTCTCCGGACACAGGTCATGGCGCTCCTTTGTCATGCTGTGGTTGCATCCACTCTCTGCCTGCTACTCACCATCCTTTCTCCAGAACCGCAAAATGGGGTGATGAGATGAGGGGGAAGTCTCACTGCTGGTTCGCCTGCCTCCCCACCCATCCAATACCAATGGTCCATGGCCACCATTGAGAATGAACTCATGGGCCTGACATTCCATGGGAAAGTTCTGGGGTTCTCATTCTTGTGTGTATTTGTTTGGGAAGGAAGGTTTGTCCCTGATTGTCCCTCAAGGTTTACTGGTGCCTGGGGGCTTTTGTTTTCATCTTGGGGTTGAGTTTCAGTTTGGGAGATGTCCGTCCGTCAGTTCATCCTCCCTCCCTCCCGCCCTTCCTTCCTTCCTTCCCTCCCTAATAGTTAAAGCCATATAAGTTAGACTGCAATACTATCAACACTAAAAACTCGGCAGGCCACGCTCTCTCATCTTGTACAAAGGAGCGTCCTGGGGCGGGGCCTCTCCAGCCACCCCCATGCCTGCTTGTCTGTGTCTCTGGCCACGTGGCCCATACGTGTTTTTGCATCAGCGTCTCTGTAACAGGGTAAATCACCCCAATGCCTGTCATCTGTCTTATTGTCTCTGCTAGTCACTCACTAGATGGTCACCGTACAGCCCCATGGAGCTTGGGGGCAGAGGGGTCCTCAGGCAGATGAAAGAGAGGAGAAGGGGCTGGAGGTGACGAGGGGCCAGCCTATTAGTACCTCATTTGTCCACAAGGCATTTGCTATGGCTGATCATTGTGTGTGCGTGTCATCATCGCACAGGGCAAAGAGCATGACTGTGACTGACCAGCGGGAATCCTGGAAGGCCATGCTGGTTACCAGCAGGTGAGCTTTATGCCACTGCTTTGCCTGGGCTTACACATGTCCATTTGTCTACTTGAACCTCCCAGATGAATGTTGAAAACCGCAATAAGTCCACTTCTCACACAGGGCAAAGGGCTGATGCTGAAGCCAGCGCCCCACCTTGGGGTGGTGCTGCTGATGCTCTCGGTTTATATTTTTACTACCACACCCACTAGTTGGTGACCCCACCATCCCACAAAGTGGGCTAACAAGGATGCCAGTGAGTCCCCAGCTCCCACCAGTCGCAAGGCTTCCACTAGTCTCAGTGGCCTGTCCTGGGCAAGAGCTAAAAGCAGAAAAGGACCAAATCCTAGAGTATTTGAGGGACATTGGGATGGCAATACCCACAGCAAAAGGGAAGGATTAAACCTGGCTTCACCCTATGGCAAGCTCATATTCCCTGTGTGATATGAGAACCGCTGCACCTCCACTGTTTCCTGCACCGCTGTGGTAACATCAGCAGCCCTGAGCCACATGAGGCGCCCACACACCAACAGCACTATGCCTAAAAATAGCTGAGGCAATGCTGGTGTGGGGAGGAGCCATTCTGTGACACCTCAGGCCCTGACATTAGTTCTGTAGCACTGGAAAGCAATCAAGCGGTTCCCAAGTCCTCAAGGTAGCATGGGGAGAAAGCTCCTTGTCTGATGCTTCAGAACCACAGTAACTTAATTGAGAAGAAGCTGTTTCCAATCTGAAATGTTTGTGCACTTCAGTGCATGTGTGAGGGGGAGCAGGAGGTGGGAGGGAGATAATGGGCATAGTACAGGGGTGGGATGCAGCGCATGCAGCCCACACCCTAATTTCAAAAACATTCTGCATGCAATAAATTCGGATCTCTGACCAGAACAATCCGTCCAATCCCTGGTAACCCAGTGCATTGGGGGGGGGGGGAGGGAGAGAGAAAAGGGGGTGTCAGAAAGAGAAAAGAAAATGACAGAAAAAGGTTGATCACCCACTTTTGCCTCTGGCCCTGCTCACTACTGTTTTCAGCCTTGCTCATGGCCAACGTACCCCCCATCAGATCATCCATGAAGGAACGTGGCCTTCAAGAGAGAGGAAATGGTTGTGCACCCCTAGATAATGGTTGCGCACAATGGAACCAATGACCTAGGGAGGTCGTGGGCTCTCCCACACTAGAGGCTTTCAAGAGGCAGCTGGACAGCCATCTGCCAGGGATGCTTTAAGCTGGATTCCTGCATTGAGCAGGGGGGTTGGACTAGATGGCCTTATAGGCCCCTTCTATGATTCTAGATAGCATGTACACTGGGGCGTTTTGCCAGCCTCCCTCCACCATCAGATGTATAAGGGATATGAATCTTGCATCTTCCAAGACCACTTAACTCCCTTTTGTTCCTATACATTTTAAGGCCCAGCACCATCACTGAAGGCATGCTTGGGTCAACAGAGTTATGCATGCATCTCCGGATGTGACCATTTGAATGAGTGCATGTTTGATGGTGAATGTGGTGTGGGTGTGGGTGTGGGTGAGATAGTAGAGATACTGGTTTTCTGAGGTGGTGCATATCTCCAAGCGTGTGGATGTATGAGAGTGCAGGCAATGTTGGCGATGCACATTTGAATGGGCCGATACGTATCTTCAGGGGTGGGATGGGGATCATGTGTGTTGGCATAAAACCAAGTGGAATGCTTGAGTCTCTCTGTTCACACGTGTATCAGTCTCCGTGTGTCCAAGTGTGCACTCCAGTTGTTTTCAAATTGCTTCCAGAGCAGAACATTCCTCAGGGGCTCAGCACTGGCACAGAAGAATCGATTTGAGGTATCCCCATTGCCAGAGGGCCCTGCAGAATTCTTACATGCATGGATTTCCCTTTCTCTGCTTGCCTATGACTAGCCTGTAGAGGGGGGGGAGCCTGCTGCCCTGTGCTCTAACCTATTGGGATTGTGTGAGCCATCCTGCCTTGCTTGTGCCATCTGCTTTGTAGAATCTTTGTGTCTAACTGGCTTGTCCTCATCCCACCTGCTCCTGGGAAGGGCAGCTATCACAGTGATGGGGCTAAGTGTGCTGGATGGAATTCCCCTAATGGAAAGATCCAGTGCAGACTGAGCACCCTCAGGCTGAAGCTGCTGGAGAACTTCCGTCTCCTATCAGAGAGCTGAACAGCCAGGCTGTACAGTTGAACCGGAGGCTCCGGAGTGCACCATATCTAAGCCATTGCCAATGCACCCTTCAGCCTTTTGTTTAACCTGGGGGCAAGCGGGGAACCCGTGGCTCCCCTTTCCCTGCCTGTGTGGGGTGGAGGATATAGGCAAAGGGGGCAGTGAAGATGCGAGGAGCTCCATCCATCCACCCTATGGTGACCATTCTGCTCTAACTAGTCTTTGAAGAAATAATAAAATAAAGAAATTTGTACATTGCCCTGTGTCAAGTGTCTCTGGCAGTAAACTTGGGAGAAGGGGCTGTAACGTGGCGGTGGCAGCAGTGGCAATAGTAGTGGTGGTGATATCAATCTATAGAATAGAATGAAGGTTGACATGGCAGCCTCCAACTACAGGAGGCTTCAACTTGGAGAGAGTTTCAGTGCAGCCTCTAAGGAGACAGCCTTTTACCATGCAGCCTTTTGGGGTGTCCGGTAGGCTCAATAATGAGTTTTGCTAAATTAATTGCATCAAGGTGAGGTGTGTATGATCCCTAGAATATTATGCAGCCTGCGGTCCATATAATCTTGAATACTACATGGATCCCCCCTCATGAAAAATATGAAAGAAGCCATCCAGGTAAGGAGGGGTAAGTGAATTATTTCCAGTATTAGAGCAAATCTTTCTGGCAAGTTTGTACCAGTCTGACAAGGCTGGGCACATGGCCACTGTCACGCTCTGGGCCAGACCCCTGCTGGGTCCTACAGTGCTGGCCATAAGCTTATGAAGGGATGGCAGAGATTACAGCCATTCTCCAGCTACATCATCAGAGCTGTGTAAGTCAGAAACACAAGGCAGGGAGGCCAAGAGCTCAATTGGCCCAGATGCAGGCTTGCTGCTACTTCTGCTGGGTGACCTTGGGCAAGTCCTGGCATCCTTGTGTGCCTCGGTTCTCCCTCTGCAAAGCAGGGTAACCTTTAACCCCCATTGCCAGTGGCTGCACATCTTAAGACTAGAACGACTTTGGGAATTGTGATCTAAAGTTGATCATTCATTCAGCACATAGCATAAGCAAGGGTGCACAGCCTTTTTAGGCCCCAGGGCTGCATCAGGCTTACACTGGGGTTGCAGGGGCCAAATGTGTGTATACCCACATACCTTCACATATGTACAACATAGAACTTGCACACACCACTGAATTACTATGCAACTCCTGCCCAAGAGCGTTTTAGGGGCCTGGCTACGAGCTTTAACAGATAAAGCCAACACTCCCTGCTGGAAACCTCAGTTCACAAACCACCCAGCCATCCAGATATCCTGGCTTCCAGCCCTTCTCCCTCCTCTAATCAACTCTCTTCATCAAGGATCTTGACATACCACATTCTGTTACTTGGAACCTTTTCACCACAGGGTGGGGAATGCTCTAGGTAGGCTTAGAAGGCTGTTTTTCCTTTTTTTAAAAAAACAGACTGTCCTTGCAGTACAAGGCCCATTTCATTTCCCATGAGCTCTAACTGTCCCAGACATCAGGATTTCTGGGGGTAAACTACCACTATTCCAGGGAATAATATTTGTGAGCAGGGGAGAACACCACCCCCTGGGTTGGATCCAGATTCTGTCCTATGTGAACAGACTGCATGTTGCATAAGCACAGTGACATTTCCCCCTTATGCAGTGTCATTCCACTAAATTTAGGATCCTGATCCATTATACTAGATTAGTGCACAATATTATATGATATATATTGCACAACATGCTTTGCCTAATACATGCGTGCTTACATTCAGGCCAGATTTCAATCTGTGCATGCTGTACTACTGCTTGCGCAACATTTTCACAGAACTGCAACCCTCCCACAAGCACATATCAGGATCCAACTCCCTGGAAATTCAGAGTTGACATTCCCTTCTTTCACGTATTCCTCATATTGTTTAATGCTGCTTTCCAAAGCAGCGTGACCTAGATAAATGCTGTGGCATCCAAGTTCTGTAGAATAATTGTCCATTGTCTCATTATTCCTATAAGGCAGATGGCTCTTGGCACTTGTTCCAGACATACAAGCAGTGCTAGCACCTGAACCACATTATACAGTGAGTGGTGCCGTCACATTGACCATGTGCTGCCAATAAAAGTGGCCTAAGATTACCTTTGGTACCACTGCCCTCTCTGAATGCCAGACTTACATTTGGCAGCTCAAGGGAAAAGAGGGTTTGCAGTCCTTCCAATGATTTTGCACGGAGTTCAATAAGCAGGTCAAAGAGGTCCTGTCCTCTTTTTCATATGGTCACCCTAGACTGCAGCAGGGAGGTGGAAGAAACTACTTCCTGAATCCTCCATAGAAAACAGAGCAGAGGGATACTGGGAAATTAGGCCACTATGATATTATTGAACATGTGTCATTTTATCCCACTTTTCAGGCAAATAGGGTCTCCCAATTGGCTCACATCATTTTTTTTAAAGTGATACATAGGTCCCACCCTCAGGCTTACAATCAAAAAAAGACAGCACACAAGGGAAGGGCTTGTGGAGGAATACAGTACAGATGGGAGTTCAGCGTGAAAATGCCAAGACAAAGTGGTGAGTTGGCAACAGGCATTTATATTCAATTGGGGCCAAGCTGATTTCCCCTTCCTGGTCATCTTTTGCTTGGATGGAAGCGTCACAACCCACCCAGCAGCCCTCAGTCCTTTGAGCAATGGATGGGTGGATCTTCATTTAAAACACACCCATCTACAGGACACAAGCTTTTATTATATGTATAGCAGTAAAGCTGACACATCCTCCTGACCAATAGCTACACACAGCAGAGGTTGGTGGTACCAACTTCAGTGGGGCAGTGGATCCACTTTGGGTTTCAGTCAGAACTCTGAAGGAGCTATCCAAGGTGCTGAACACATTTTAGGGCTACGGTTTAGCACTTCAGATAGCTCATTTAGAGTTCTGATTGGTTCTGACTGAAACCAGAGTGGATTCACTGCACCACTGAAATCAGAGCCACCAACCTTCACTGGCTACAGACGTACATAATACAGCCTTTTCCAGTTTCGTGCCCCCAGGATGTTTTGTCCAAAGCTCCCAGTTTCCTGACCTTTGGTCACGCTGGCTCAGGCTGATGGGAATTGAAGTCCAAAACATCTGGAGGACCCCAGGTTGAGGAAGGCTAACCTAATACTACTCACTGTTTATTATTAAATTATTTCTAGAGAGTCCTGAGGTGGGCAACTTATGGCCCTCCTGATGTTTTGGCCTGTAGACAAAATGGGGAGGAATACTGGGATTTGTAGGCCCAAATACCAGGAGGGCCACAAGTTGCCCACTCCTCATCTAGGCGCTGCTTATAAAACAAACATGAAAAAGACATAGGCCCTGCCCTCAGGATTTCTGCCTATGGGTTGAACCCAATGTGAGCATAACAAAAGTTCCATTCATTTAAATGGATCTACTCTAAACAGGACTAATATTGACAACTCTCCTAAAAGAGTAAATATGCAGTGGAAGAAAAATGTGGGAGGGAAGCAGATGAGACCATGGTGACAGTAGGAGCTACACAAGTACTTTTCTGGATGCCCCAGCATTCACCACAGAAAGAAATGGACCACCTTCTCTATAAAAAGAAGGAGCACAGAAAAACTCTGGGACAGCCTCACATGTCTTCTCTAAGCCATGGTTTTCTTTGAGGAGAACTTCATCCCTGTGCATCAAAAACAAAAACAAAAACCCATATGACTGGTTCAGAAGATACGCATGTCAGAATAAGGCCTTCAGAGGTACCTCACATGGATGCCGTGGTCCATGTGAACACGATGGAGGAAAAGCCGCATATTTGGCAGGAATCTCGGTTGGTCTTGTGTTTGCCTGCCAAATTCCTGAGGGCAGCCCTAAGGCTGGTGGAAGACTAAGGGAGCTGATTGCCCTAAGGGTGAAGGCAGCAGTTAGAGAAGATAATAGTAGCTCTTTCAGCTTGAGGGCACAGCCCTGCTCAGAGCAAAATTAAGTAATCGCTATGATTAGTGCCATGGATTGGAGAGCAAAGGAGCAGGGCCGCCAGCTAAGACTCCTGGTTTGAGCCAGAGCTGCAGCAATACTCTTGCATCTCTCCCAATCTTCCTCTGCTGGCTCCCCTGTGCCAGAATCCTCTGCCAAGGAGAGCCACAAGCTAGAATTCACATGGGTGCAATTCCAGGTCTCGTTTCCTTTGCCAGCTCTGACTTTACTTCTTTACTTCCTGTCCAAAATAGGCTGCTAGAGAGTGGGAAGCAGTCTGAGAAAGGCCTCACTTCTAACTGCGTTCACAATGTGACATGGCAGGGCACCCTACAATTCCACGCCTCAGACTTAGCAGTTGCTGGGGAACAGCAGCAGAAGGGGGGCTCTTGATCTCCTGTTCTGCTTGGGGGCCATCATGGAAGCATCTGGTTGTCCACTGTGGGAAACAGGATGTTGGAATTGATTGGCCTTTGGTGTGAAAAATTATGACACCACTACATGTTGTCAATCATGATAAGGAAGAGCAGAAATATTAACAAAAAACTGCCAAGCAGAATGAGAAAACTTAGATGCGATAAAATTTGAAGTTGTTTCACAATGAACCAGTTAAGTGGGTGAAGTCAGATGCAGCCTTCCACAATCCCCCAGAATTTGGACTGCCCCTTATTAATAATAAAACAACAACAACAACAACAACAACAGGAAATGTATCACCCCAAAGCAGGCTCAAATGTGCATAAAAGTTGCATATGCAAATCTATTTGCACAAATATGAATTTAGAAATAATTTAAATTTAAAAATCTTAGTATGGAAGACTGCAACCAAGTGACCTGTGTGATCAGTCTGCAATCCAGGTGCTCACTGTTGATGGGCAACAGTTCTGATGGTTCTTTATCTTTAAAGTGGAATTTCAAATACAGAACAGTCCTGCAGTAGCCCTTCAAATAGAGGACTCTCCTTTAAAAGAGGACACATGGCCACCCTAACTCCTGACCATCTGCCATGCTGGCTGGGGCAGATAGCAGTTCGTCCAAAACATCTGGAGGCCACTAAGTTTAGTAAGGCTGCTCTGTTGAGATAGGGAGCTCCATCAGACAAGCTTTTTATCGCATGCTCATTGCTGGGCACTCATGAAGTTTCGCAGGTCCCTCTCACGACATCACTCGCCTCCCGCCCCTTCTAGACTTCTTCCCGTGACAAAAACAGACCCTGGTAAGTCTGATTTGTTTTTAGACATGGAACTTGCTGCTTTCTCCAGCTGTGTGCAGGAGAAGCAGAGTGATAAAAACAGTCCACTGAATGGGCCACGTGGATGTTGTTTACTTCCTCTTTCTTCTCCATGAGAAAGAGGAAGTATTGAGCAACAAAAGCAGGGATGGAGAAGCATGGTAGGTGTGATGTTCTACTGTTTAGGAATGTGAATGTTTTACAAAAGTTATTGTTTGTAGTTGCAGGTCTGGGTGAGTATAGAATGAGTGGTAAGTGAGTGCTGATTGGTTAGTTGTTTGGAGTGCCTGGATTGGTAGAGTGTGTGAGAGTGGGAGGAGCTGAGGAGTGAATATATATATGTCAGACAGAGGGAGAGCTGACAGGGTTGTTTTGGGTTGAATTGAGGAGGGGGGTTGATTGTGGATTGAGGAGAGAGAGAGAGAGAGAGAGAGAGAGAGAGAGAGAGAGAGAGAGAGAGAGAGAGTATCTAGTGAGGTGTTTGATTGATTGATATTGTGAGAGGAAACAGTTTAGCTTTAGGAACATTTTGGAACATATAAGCATTATACTTGTAAACGCTACACAAATGAACTAAAGAAACCAATAAGCTTACTGTACACGCAATATACTTTATGTTAATTTCATCCAACTGGTGTGGTCATTTAAGGTGTACCTGAATAAGGTACTGGTGGCAGCGGGAACATAGATACTTGTCTGAGGCCAGGTTGCTGGGCTGTAGAGCTGTGGGGCCTAATAGTTAAGGCTGGACAGGGGCAGCAGCAGCAAGGGACTAGGATAAGGTCTCACACGTGGTGGATTTAGCGGTGGGATTACGAATAACCCAGTGCAAGTTGTGGGATCTGATTAGATCCAGGGCACATCACAGGTATTAGCTATAGCTGAGGGATAAGAAAGAATCCAGGGCTATTGAGCAGAATATTGTGGTCCGTGCATGTTGGTCAGAGTAAAGACCAAGGAGTTCTATCAGGAATCTCAGAACTAAGAGTAAGACACACCAGGTCTCAGGGGAGACAATAACAAGTAAATTAACAAGAAACTGAAAATAAAGTACCTCAGAACATGGCAGAAATTTGGGCTCTGAAGAAAGATGCCCTGATTGAAAAGTGTAAAGATTTAGGAATTGCATATGAGGGAAAGACTGCAAAAGAACTAAAAGTGATATTAATCAAACACCAAATACCTGACCCTATTGAGGGGGAACGTTATAAGACTCCAATTACAAGTGATCCTGCTCACGTAGAGATTTTAAGAAAGCAGAATAGGATTAAATTGTTAGAAATAGAGAAGCAACGAGAGAGAGAGAGAGAGAGAGAGAGAGAGAAAGAGAGAGAGAGAGCATGCGAGGCCTTATCCAAGCCCCTTGCAGCTGCTACCCCTGTCCAACCTTTACTATTAGGCCCCACAGCTCTACAGCCCAGCAATCTGGCCTCAGACAAGCATCTATGTTCCCGCTGCCACAAGTACCTTATTCAGGTACCACACCAGTTGGATGAAATTAACAAGTGTTATTAACATAAAGTATATCGCGTGTACAGTAAGCTTATTGGTTTCTTTAGTTCATTTGCGTAGCGTTTACAAGTATAATGCTTATATGTTCCAAAATGTTCCTAAAGCTAAACTGTTTCCTCTCACAATATCAATCCTCTCACAATATCAATCAATCAAACACCTCTCTCTCTCCTCAACCCACAATCAACCCCCCTCCTCAATTCAACCCAAAACAACCCTGTCAACTCTCCCTCTGTCTGACATATATATATTCCATTCGCTCCCCAGCTCCTCCCACTCTCACACACTCCACCAATCCAGGCACTCCCAACAACTAACCAATCAGCACTCACTTACCACTCATTCCATACTCACCCAGACCTGCAACTACAAACAATAACTTTTGTAACACATTCACATTCCTAAACAGTAGAACATCACAGCAGGGAACCATGATTTTCCCCCACCTGATTGAGCTCATTATGGTTGAGAGAATTCTAGTGAAGTTGGATGGAGATGGAGGATAGCTCAGGAGCAGATGCTTTGCAAGCAGAAGGTCCCAGATTTAAGGTCTCTCCTTAGTATCTCCAGTTAATCAGTTAGCAGGTGATGTGAAATACCTTTCTCTGCCAAGACCTGACAGTCAGAGGAGAGAACACTGAGCTAGGTAAACAAATAGTCTGACCCAGGATACACTCATTTTGTATGCCTCCGTGACATAGGGCCAAAAAGTTAATGCAATGCTCTTGTATTACGTGAAAGATGTCATTATTTATTTACAGTATTTATATGCTGCCCACTAGCCTAGTTCTCTGGCAAGCTTACAACACCATTAAAACACAGTGATAAATAAGAATATACAATGCAGCATTTTAAAAAATAAAATCCAGCAAAGAATAAAAACAAACATACTGTCCTGCATCTGATGAAGCAGGCTCTAGTCCATAAAAGCTTATGCTACAATAAATTTGTTCATCTTAAAGTGCTATAAGACTCTTAAGAACATAAGAACCAAAGGCCTATCTAGTCCAGCATTCTGCTTACACAGTGGCCAATCACAAGTATGACAGCCTGCCGTTCATGTTCCCCAGTAACTGATACAGATGGGCATACTGCCTCCAATACTGGAGGTAGTATGTGGCCATCATGACCAGTGTCCATTGATAGCTTTATCCTTCATGAATTTGTCTAATCCCCTTTAAATGCCATCCAACTTGGTGACCTTTGCTACATCTTGTGTTAGTGAATTCCATAGTTTAAGTATGTGCTGTATTAAGTACTTTCTTTAATCTGTCTTGAATCTCCTACCATTTAGCTTTGCTCTAGTATTTGTGTGTGTGTGTGTGTGTGTGTGTGTGTGTGTGTGTGTGTGTGTGAGAGAGAGAGAGAGAGAGAGAGAGAGAGAGAGAGAGAGAGAAGGCAACAGCTCCATATCTACTTTCACCACACCATGCATAGTTTTGTTCACCTGTGTTATATTTCTCCTTACCTTTTCTCTAAGCTAATCAATCCCAGACATTGTGACCTTTCCTCAAAGGGTAGTTTCTCCAGCCCCTTGATCATTTTGGTTGCCCTTTCCTGTAACCATTCCAGCTCTGCAATATCCTTTATAAGTTGCGGAGATCAGAACTGTACAGAGTATTTCAATTATGATCATACTATACATTTCATAAGGGCAATATAATATTGGCAGCTTTATTGGAGCTCCTTTTCTAATTATGCACAATATAGTTTAATGTTTTTTATTGTTGTTGTTGTTTGTTTTTTCTTCAATAGGGTAATAAAACAGCTACCTTCTGGCTGCATATATATAATGACTATGATCAGTGGCCAATGTAACACAAGCACTAATGTAACTTGCATTGCACTAACGCAAGCGACACCCAGTGGAATGACAATAGCATTCACTAGTGTGATAGGATTCTCTGGAAAGCCCATCGTTCCAGCTGTTGGTATTGTACTAAAAGCTCCTTACACTAGCAAAACAGAATTTACTTTAGCATTTGTGTCACATCGGATACTCCCCAATGATTTAAAAAGTTAACACATTTTATTTTAAAAGGAACAAAACAAACCACAATGAACTCTCAAAATGTGTCTCCAACTTGAAAATTTCAATATACTATATACATTTTTCACCTAAATTTATTGAAAAACTCATCTGTTACAATGACAAACCTTGCCAGGGTATATCCATTTCTGCAATGACTAATACCTTAATTATCCATTGAGGTACACATAGCTTTTCAATATTTAGCCATGTAATTTTTGAGATGACTAATGGTGCAATCCTATGCATATTTGGAGAGAAAAATGGCCAACAACTTCCAGCAAGGCTGGCTGGGGCATGCTGGGAGTTGTAGGCCCTTTTTCTGTCTAGACATGCATAGGATTGCACCTTAACACTGTCTTATACATGTCAACTCAGAAGTAAGCCCCATTGACTTCAGTAGCATTTGCTCTCAGGTAAGCGTGTATAGAACCTTCCCCAGCCTGGTAGCCTCCAGATATTTTAGATTACAACTCCCACAAGCCCCAGCCAACACTGCCTATGGTAAAAGATGGGTGGAGTTGTGGTCCAGAACATCTGGAGGATACCACTTTGGGGAAGGCTGCTATGTAGGTTTACCCCCCTATGATATTTTGTAACAATAAATTTAACATTTGACATGTTTCTTTAAAACATCCAAAGCATAGTAAAAAGCTCGGCCTTTTATACCCAATCTGAAAAATTGCATCAATTAAGTTAACTTTAATATGTTTGAGCAAATCAAGAAACCCACCATATACAGGGGGGGTCAGCATGGTCACTTTTATACATCCAGCATTTATTTGAACCAATTTTCAAAGATCTCAATCAATCTTGTTGGTGTACTGTATCACTGCAATGTTTTATACTGAGACTCTCTTGAAGAACATAATGCAAATACTTACATCCCTAAACAGATTTTACTCCAGATTATTTTTGGTATGCCCATGCCTAAATCTTTAGCCCGTGGTATTTTATATGAATTTGTACTTCTTATATAACATTGAAAGATCTCATTGTTTGCATTTTCTCCTTCAATAAATTGTATTTATGATTGCAAATGTCCCCTTTTCTTAAACTCTTTAAATAGAAAGTGTCTTACTTGAAATTATTGGAACCATGAAGGGATCCACCCATTTATTTTCACTATTTTCTCCCAGCTCCAAAAAAAAATTAAATTAATAACTATAAGATCGTTACAACTAACACCTAACTTCTGTAATAGTTTACTCCAGCATTTCCCATTGCGTTGATCACAGGATGATGAGGAATCTTCTAATTCTTTCATCAATGTTGTTTCATCCCATACATGGATGTAAGAGTAGAAACAGAGCTATTCATCCAAAACAAGCAAGGAAGTGATGGTCAGGCTAAGCACAGCAGCCTACAAGAGATATCCTACAGGTCACTTGAACAGCATTGTGTCCTTTCGATAGGAGGTAGTAAAGATTAGTACGAATTTCAGCCTCACCTTACCTCTCTCCAATCCCACCTGAGTGCTGGGGAGAAGGGCTATACTCTTGGAGTACAATCCCAACCCTAGTCTGCAGGAGCTGATTTTGATCCATGCTCCTCTCCCTGGCAATTTTATAGTAAGAGTCACTGGAAGGGCTTAAGTTGCATGCAACTGTGTATCAGCTAAGTATTTTAGCGCCCCCACAAACAACAAAAACAGGATGTCTGGTGGATTCCCTCATTTCCTGCAGAGAACTATCTTCCCTTCCAAAGAGTGGCTGGGTACCAGAGAGAGTGTGCCAGTGGAGCTTCCTGAAGGGAAACAGCACTAGCATCTCCATAATTCATGACTGCAGCCGTTTGATCTCAGCACTTTGAAGATGCTGCTAACAGATTGTACTAATGCAGCAGCTGGCATGGCAGGGAACAATTGATGCAAAATGGGGAATGGGTTTTAATTGGCTCAACACTGGGACTGATCAATTAAAAATATCTCTGCAAGGGCAGCTGCGCAAAGCACAGAACACTGCAGCAAACAAACACACCCTTGCATGTGTGCCTGGATGCACACATCTGTGCTTATATGCCATGCCAACACACACGCACACTCTATGCCCTGAGGGAGAGGAACATAACATAGGAGATTGCATTTCATTCCAAGTCAGGGGGAAGGGCCTTGACTCTTACTTAATTCTGTACAGCATATATTATATTATAGGTACTTATGATGTCTACAGTTATAAGACAAAGAAAAAATGGGGCAGGAAGCCCTGATACCCAGAGGAAGTTCCAATGCCCCACATTAAAAAGGAGAATTATCAATTGCCAGCTTGATCCAGCATCAAGAAAATCCCTTCTCAGTTTATGTGCTGATGCCAACCGAAAACCATAGTTGAGCCTCATGGAATACTAGGTGACAGGTACAAATTGAACACCCAGTTAATACAACTGTCCTAACCCAGAGCCTGCCAGGCATTGAATCTGGGGTTCATTCCTTCAAAACTTTGAGATCTAGCAGATCTCTGTGCTTGTGTAATCAAAAGCCAAATGCTGTGGTCTTGGGCATGACAGAGGCTGCAGGCATATACTCACTTGCCAGTAAATGGGACTTCCGAGTAAACCACACAGGGTTAGAGAGAAGGATAAAGACCACAAACACTGCCTCTACAACCTAAGGACCACACTGCCCTCCAGTGGAAATAATACTCTACGACAGACTTCATGGAGCTGGAAGTTCATATCTAAAGAAAAAGTTGCCTGGACATTTGCTGGTGAAAGAAGGTATTGAATAAAAAGAGCCATGTTTTTTGGATGTTTTAGGATTTTTTATGCAGTTTTAATAATATGTGTCATGTTTTAATCAGTTTAATGTATTTTATCATGTTGTTGTTCCCCGCCTCGATCCAGACGGAGAGGCGGGTAAGAAATAAATTGTTATTATTATTATTATTATTATACTTCTTTTGGCAGGTTCCAATGTCCAGGGTCCACATCTAGAGATCTTGCTTTACCATTCACACCATCATTAACAGGATATTTATTTCAAACATTTATACTCAAAAATGAATTCAGAGCACAATATGTTCATTCGGAGTGAACATTTCCACCACCACTAATTTCTATTTGGATTTTTTTTTGTAATGCATGTTTAGTGGAGCCCTATTTACTTATGTGTAAGTAGCAGCCTGCTGGACCAGTCCGCGGGTAGTATCCAATGTTAATTCTACGTAGAGTAGACCCATTGAAATGAATGGGACTTAAGTTAGTTGTGCCTAGCTTATAAATTTCAATGGGTCTATTCCACATAGGACATACATTGGATATTCCTCTGAAGCTCCATCTAGTCCAGCATCCCTATTAACAATGGCAACCAGACTTTCCAAGAAGCCATAAGCAGGGAAAACATATCCCCCAAGTTTTGCATTTTTTGCACCTTCCAGTTTCACTATGTCATTCCTCAGAGAGAAGAGATAAAAGAGGCACATATTGGGTAATCTCAGAGTAATTATTTCACATCCTTTTCCTGGTAGTTCAATGTATTGCCCTTTTAAAACTACAGCACACAGAGGTTCTTCATTTCTTTATTTTAGTGGAACAAAGTTATCCAAGATACAAAAAACAGATTCATACAAAAAAATAATTGTATTCCTTTCATTATCCTAAGGTTCAAAAAGAATCAAAGACATAAACCCTCCCAGAAGAGGTGAGTTAACAATTCCTCCGAGGAAAAAGGAGGGTTCCAAATGTGGCTGCAGTAGACCAGCATATCCCTCAGTCTTTCCATCCTCAAAGGAAAATGTAAGTGGATGGCAATGACACAGTAACCCAGATTTGCAGGCGGCTCTGCCTGCTATGCCCCCAAGTAACCAGAAGGCAGAGTCTGACTGACACTGAAATGCACTGGCAGCTGCCCTCTTTGCAATAAAAACCCAGTGAATAGCCTAGACACTGGAAGGGGAATTGATCAACCAGCTCTGTGCTTTCCAGGATGGTTGGGCAGCAAAAGCTTCAAATAGCAGGCTTTCTAGGCAAGGAAATGCCAAGCCAAGCTCCTCCTCCAGAAGGGGAAATGAACCCAATACAGAAGCAAATCAAACATGGCTTGTGAACATCCTGCCCCTGGCTCAGAATCCCAGGTCATAGCCTCCAACAGACTTCTCTTAGGAGTCATTGGGGAGACCAAAGAGCTTCACGGTGCCAGCTTCTCTGCTGCTGTCGTATTTACCATCTTTATCATCGCAGGCGAAGGCCAGCAGAGGACGCTTTGGATGCCAAGCCACAGTGAAGGTTGGGGACTCGCACTGCACTTCCCACAGCTTCTCCCCTAAAAGATAAAGATACAGTCAGAGAGTCCCCTAGAGCCAGAATAGAGACTCCCCAATAGCAGCTCAGCAAGGATGGGTTTAAATCAGCAAGAAAAAAGGTCGACTCAAATCAGTGATTGAAATCAAGTTTCCCATTGAATTTTTTTCATGTATTTCCTGAACAATGGTACAAATCTGACCACTAAGCCATGTTACTTTACAATTCAATAGATTATTATTTACACTGTTTCATTCTTACAAGAAGGCTTTGCATCTCTACATCTCTCCATATACTTTGCATGCTTTCCTTTTTTACCTATAGAGGCAATTTCCTAGGGAGGTCATGGGCTCTCCCACACTGGAGGCCTTCAAGATGGAGCTGGACAGTCATCTGTCAGGTATGCTTTAAGGTGGATTCCTGCATGGAGCAGGGGGTTGGACTCAATGGCTTTATAGGCCCCTTCTAACTCTACTATTCTATGATTCTATGCCTTTAAAATATTTTCACATAGGGTCTTCTTTATGACCAGCACTCATGACAGTTTGAAGTTAACAGCATAATCCTATACGTGTTTCCTCAGAAATAAATTCCATTGAGGTCAATCGGACTTACTCTCAGGTAAGTGGATATAGGATTACAGCCTTAGTATGAGAATACAGCAAGATGCATACTGGTCTTCAGTGTATTTTTTCCAGTGTTGCTCCTTTTTGCTTCACTCTGTCTTTGTCCAGGCTTGCCCTCACAAAAACAAAGTAGAAAATCAAAAGAAAATGCCCATGATTGATAGGTCAAAGCAAGGTTTGATATATACTGGGCAAGGGAAAAAAATCAATTTAAAAATGTAAAAGGGGGGGGGGGGGGGTTGGAGGTTTTTAAAGAATCCACCATTTTTATCCTCCCTGTTATATTGTCTTTGTTTTAACTCCTCTGCCTTGTTTGGCCCAACTCCGCCACCACATAAGGACAAAAGAATAATTGTATCTAGCCTGTGTCTTTGCACAGGTGACTAGGGTGACCATATGAACAGGACCAGTTACAAAAGAAGGCAGGGCTGCTGCAGCTTTAACTGTTGTGATGAAAAGGGAATTTCACTAGGCGCTGCATGCATACGAATAACACCTGCTGAAATTCCCTTTTCTATACAACTGTTAAAGATACAGGAGCCCTGTCCTCCTTTCCATATGGTCACCTTATTAGGGCCAGACCAAGAAGTCATCTACTTTCAATAAAGGACAGAAAAAAATATAACACATATTAACAGTGTGTGGTTACTCAGAAGGAATTTGGTGTTCAATTGGAGGTTTTCCTCCTAATAACTGTGTTTAGGATTACAACCTGAATTACTTTTGTGACAGGCGGTGGGAACAGCAGCACTTACCTGTTTCAACCTCAGCAATGTCAATGAAATGGTCTTCAGATGCTGAAGCCAGCATCTTCCCATCATGGCTGAAACTCAACGTCCTCACAGGCCAGTCAAGTCTGAAACATGGAAGCAAATGGGTGAGGGCAGAGAAGGGAAAATTGGTAAATTACAAGAGCTCTGCAACTAGCATTGCCTTCTTTCCAACAGAGGCCGAGTTAGATGGAAAGCACAAAAACAGTGCATGAAGCCAACAGTGTTCCTATGCTGTTGTTCCTAAAATCTGGTATTGCAGAGGTAGAAATACCACCACTGTGCATGGAGGTTTCATTGAGGCATGATGCCTAATACCTGTTGACAGACCATGCATTTGTCTAGTCTTCTTTTAATGCTATCTAAGCCAGAGGCCATGACATCTTGTAACAAGAAATTACCTTTAATAAAGTATTTCCTTTTGATTTTTCTAAATCGACTGCCAATCAATCAGGCTTGTTGGTTTACCCCAAGTTCTAGTATGAGAAAGTTTTCTTTCTCCATTCAATCTCCATACCACTTATTTTATGTTATTTATAACATAACATAACACATGTTATTAATCTTTATCATGGCCCTGCTTACTAATCTCTTTTTAAACAAAAAAAATCACTTGAGCATTTCCTCATGAAGAAGGTGTTCCAACCCCTTGATCATTTTGACTGACCTTTTCCAGCTATATATAAAACATTTTTCATGATAAATTGTAGACCCTATTCCAAATTTGGTTGCCCCACAATTTAATACAAAGACATTAAGATGCTGCCCACTTAATATTCAACTCTTTCCCTAATAATTATCCAATATGGAAATTGTTTTTCCCCATAGCCCTTCAGGGTGGCAAGAAACTGATTTAGAAATTTTAAAATACTTAAATTTAAATTTGATTTTTTTAAAATTCCAAATTCAGTGGGTTGGTTTGCCAACCTTGGGTTAATTTATTCGTGGGGGCTGTCATATTGTGCTGGACACCAGTTTTGCATGGCCTTGTCATTTCGCCTTGTTGTGCAAACCCAGGTTGCAAGAGTTGTTTTGGTGTTAGACAATTCTCAAATAAGCCTAAAACAAGCCATGGGTTATTTGAGGGTTATCTAACCCTCAAATAACCCTGCCACCTAGGTTTGCATGACACAATACAGTAAGCTGGATGCCCACTGGCACTATACAAAAATGGTACCCATGGGTGCCTGCCGCGACAGCTTCCACAGGTAAATTAATCTAATATGGTCTGTCTTGTCATGCAAACCAGGTCAGTGTGCCTTTTTTAAGGAAAAGATAGAATTTTCTTTTCAGCTACATTAATACAGACAAAAAAAATACATAAATAATCTCTTAAAACAGACATTACTACCTATCAAACATATTAAACTAAAGTCTATTCTTCTAAGTAAAAAATAAGCCATGGGGGGAGTATTTTTATTTATTCATTTATTATTACATTTATATTCCATCAGACAGCCAAGGGAGAGTCCCATGACCTTCTCCTCCTGCCTCCTTAATCATTGGAGATAGAGAGGTGGCTGAAAATAGACAAGCGCCTGCCCAAATCCAGGCTATGTGACTGCTGCTGAGGCTGCTAGAACTGAGGGAACTGCTCAAGGCAACTTACATGGTCCTTCACCTCTCCATTTTATCCTCACAACAATCCTGTGAGGTAGGTTAGGCTGAGAGTCAGTGACTGGGCCGAGGTCGCCCAGTGAACTGCATGGCTGAGAGGGGACTAGAACCCAGATCTCCCAACTCCCAGTACAACACTTTTATCACTACATCACACCAGCTCTCTCCAAATATCTAACTTTTAAGCACTATGAATGATATTTATTAATAATAAAGTATATTTATTATTATGGACTTCCTACAAGACCCAGGACCAGTAAGTCATCACAGAAGCTAGGATCCACGTGATGCCATCCTGTGTATCACAACACTCATCTACAAAGCCAAAACTGGCGACCTTGTATACCTATTAATCCTAACTACATGAGCTTTACAGTGAATTCATGTTATGAATACATATGATTACACTAACTATAGGAATTAGTATTTAACCCATTACAAGCTTTCGTCTATAGAAAGTTATTGACATAGTCTTCTAGGAAGTGATCTTACTTGGCATTACTGTAACAAAAGACGCAAACAGAAACCTGTCTCTTGTCTCTAAACCGAAAACTCTGCAAGGGCATGAGCGGCATGAACAAAGGTTTTGGATTACACTCCTAGAGAGAATAAAGGCTCTGCTTGGTTTGACCAATATGTTTCAGTTATAGCAACAAGATGGCATGGTTGCTTGTTCAGGAAATATATTAATTTTTAAAATGGGAAACTAGATTTAAAACTAATGATTTGAATGTGCCTTTTTTTCTTGGTATTTAAAATTACCTTGCTTTAAAATCAATTTACCATGCTACCACTGCAAACCAAGTTCATAGAACTATTCACTGTGACCGCAAAATCTTGTGTCATGGAAAGTAACTGCCAGAGAGCGTATGAGGATTTCTTGCCCCAATGCCCATTACTTTACACTCACTTATATAGATAGATAAGTAAGGTGTAGCCCTATCTGCAGCCCAAAGAGTTGAAAAGAGGGTTCAGCACAGGTCAAGACAACTTACCTAGAAAAGCATCGCACACATACCAGCTCATCCACGTCCCAGAGGCTAACAAGTGCGTCAGCACTCCCTGTGGCAAAATACTTGCCCATTGGGTCAAATTTGATGCAGATGCAGTTTGAGGGATGGGCATTAATTGACTGGATGGGCTTTAGGTCTGGGTAGCTGTAGAAATGGAAAGAAATTAAGTTGGAGTGAGACTACAGCAACAAAGCAGTCCTTTCAGTAGCTATGTAACATCTTGAATGCTTTACTGACTAGTCATCAAATGCAAGGCAAAACCTCCTCAACAGCAAGAGACCCACAAACTGCACAAATCCATCTAAATGGGCTTTGGGATAGTTTAAGCCCCTAAATAATTACAATGTGGATGGCAGAGCTTATTTTATAATTCATGCTACGGAGCTAAAAAAAAATCACTGGAATAGAGGAGGGAATATAACGATGTTTAAAAGGTATCAAAGTGACAGATACAGAAAAGGGATGAGAGCTGCCCCATTGTGAGGGATAAAGCTGTAGGTCTGTTTTAGCCCAATGATGGTGTGAGCAGGGGCACGTGGTGGATCAGAAAGGAGGAGCTCATACTTCTCCTAGCTTGTGCCTGCATGGAGATACCTGCAGAATATCCTAGAACCAAAGTTCACCATGCCAGTTTTCAATTCACATGGAACTTAGCTTTCTGCACAAAACAAAGCAATCACATCCCAACATCTCTCTAAGTTAGATGATAAACTGACGAAACAAAGAAAATGATTTTTTTAAATTGTTTTTAAAACTTGTGTGTGACAAAACAAACAATTCTCTACTTGAGTATCTACCATTAAAGGTCAGGCAAATTCACTCCAATCAGGATATTTTCTGGCAAATTTGTCTGAAAGCAAAGACTCAAGAGGAATTATTTTGACCAAACCAAGGGTTAGCAAAGGCCATCACATAGAGGGTAAAAATTTCATCCATGTGACCAGGGACCTACACTGTGACTGAACCTGGAGGAATGAATGGGGTAATGGGAAATCTTCTGGGGGGAGTACCTGTTACCCTTGGAGCCATCCCTGTGACGAGAGGAACTTCATAGAATAGTAGTCATTATAAATTTAAAAATCAGGAAAGGAGAAGATTTGGCAAAAGGCCCCAATATGCTTGCTGCTTGGTACAAGGCACTACAAGACAGGCTCAAAGACAACAGCAGAAGGCCAAACAAGGAAAAATGTTGGATCCTCAATACTCTATTGAGAGATGCCATAGATCTACACATAAGGTAAGCACTTTCCCCTATCCACTACCTAAACCAAAAGACAAGGCAGCCAACTCACTTGCTGCCATTCCTAGAAAAGGCCATGCTGAAGGTACCTGAGGATGTTGATGCAACCGTTGCCATTGGTGAGAAAAAACATGTTGTTGTCATTGTTCCAAGAGATCTCATTCACCTCAAACTTGAACTGTTCCTCAGCTTTGGACCGATGTGTCTTAGCATCAATAAAGGTTACCACATCATCCTTGTTCCCTACTGCAATAGTCTGGCCGTCAGGGCTCCAGCAAATGTTAATATTTTCTCCTGTAAAAGAGAGGAAGGGATAAGTGAACCCACTGAGTTACTGCCTGGGGCAAGAGCACTTCACAGGCAACACAACAGCTTTTGCATTTGTAAATCAAGGATCACTAACAGGACATAACACAGCAACACAGCCCTATAAAATATGTGATACAGCTATGTTCCCCACACTTTCTTCAAATAATTTTATTTATTTTTCCATTTATATCTCACTTTTCTACTTCACACAAAGAACCCAATGTGGCTTACATGGTCCTCCTCCTCTCAATTTTATCCTCACAAAAACCATGTGAGGTAGGGTTAAGCTGAGAGTTACTGACTAGCCCAAATCATCCAGTGAGCTTCATGGCCAGTGGGGACTAGAACCTGAATCTCCTACGTCCAGTCAAGACACTAACAACTACATGGCACTGGCTCTAATAACCAGTGACCAAAAAGTAAGTCAAATCATTATGTATCTGAGCCTTTGCAAAAACCCAGAATATATTCAGTAATACATTATTATCAAGGCAGCCTTATTATTAAAAACTTAAGAAGTAAAAATGAAATTCTTAAATGGTTTGTAATGGCACTGATGTTCAAAAAATGTATTTATAACTGATATTTCAATTAGTGCTTTTAAAATGCAACCATAGTAAACACACATTTTGGTTTCAGCCCAAGCTATGAAGTAAAAAGATAGGCTTGGATCACAGAAGACAAAGAAGGAGGCAGGGAGTGAGAGAGAGAGATCCCTGTGGGTCACAGTTGCCAGTGGAGAGTGACTACTTCACAGATCAACTTGCTCTGTTTCTAGAGCATGCCCCCCTCCTTAGAAGAAGCAGATACATGCAATAGTAAAAATAACAGCAACAACCACAGAACACATGAGGTTATTACAGCAGATATTATTCAATGAATAATATTATCACCCACCTTTGGTGTTCACTGTGGCAATGCACTTAGTGGTGCGGACATCCCATATGCGAATGGTTTTGTCTCCAGATGCAGTTACAAATAAGTCTGGGTTACTTGGGTGCCAGCACAACTGATCCACACTGTCTCCATGGCCACGGTAATTGTTCTCTTTCACCTAGAAAAAAGGATTGTTTTAAATCATTTCACAGAGCCAAAATCTTCTACAAAGTATTTTGCACTTCACAAACAGCCTTGCAACAAGATTTAATTATCACCTAAATACTATTAGGCAAGCAAATGACTTTTGGTTCAAGCATCCTTTGGGAATACAGTTTTGAGAGTAGTCCAGTACTCCAGTCAGCCAGAACTAGGCTGACGAGTGTTACCCAGAGGACCTTCTCTTCTGCCGCTCCCAGGCTGTGGAATGGCCTGCCGGAGGAGATTCGACAAATTAGCAGTCTTCTGGAATTTAAGAAAGCCGTGAAGACTGTTCTCTTCCAGCAGGCCTATCCAGTTTAATTTTAAGATGTTTTAATAATGTATTTGTTTTTATCTGTTTTAACGGTTTATCTATTTCATTGTTTTATATTTATATTTGGTGTTGTTCCCCGCCTCGATCTAGATGGAGAGGCGGGTTAGAAATGAAATAAATAAATAAAAATAAAATAAATAAAATAAAATAGAAGGAGCATCTTTTAAGATTCAAGAAGTACCCTACCTTTCAGTATGAAAGACTTCCCAAAGCTGCTCAAGATAGACTAAACCAGGACTGGTGAACCACTGATCCATGGGCTGGATGTGGCCTGCCAAACTCTCTTCCCAGGCCCCTGAAAGTTAGTAAAATATTTTGCAGATTGCTAACCTTTGTGGGCTTATTTTCAAGGGTGCAGGATGTCCAAGCCTATCATATCACAAGCTCCACAGAAACGCCCAAGAGAACTGGGGAAGCTTCCCTGAAAAAGTTCCTTTCCTGAAAACGCAATCAGACTCAGCAGAGCAGCAGTCCCCATAACAGGAGAGGGGCATGCAAATGAACAAATATTTGCATATGTTAAGAGAACAGGAGAGCATTAGATGCAATCTCGCAAGCCCTACGCAGTTTCATAGTATACTGAACCGATCTGAAATCCAGTCCCATTCAGTAGCTCCGCGACTGGTCTGAACTGGGTTTGAAATTGGTCCAACTGATATGAATAACAATAATTTGACGAAGGTACCAAGCTGAACTATTAACGACGCAAGAGCGTCCCGAACTACAATGCCCAGAGTTCCAGTTCTTCGTTCCCACCGCGTCCCCTGCCTCGCCTCTACTTTCACGGACTCGGCGACCCCAGAACTGACCAGCCGGTCCTTGTCGAGCACGAAGACGCTGGCGGTCTTGTCAAATGAGCCGGAAGCCAGGCGGCGTCCGCAGCAGCTCCAGGCCACCGAGTGAACCTTGGCCCCGTGCGCCGGGAACTCACGGCTACGCGTGTTAGCCCGGAACAGGTCCTGCATGGCCTGCACGTACGGAGAAAGCGCCATGGCAACCTGGCCAAACCGAACCAAGCGCCGCTCATCGAGCGCCTTTCACTTCCGGCAAGGACCAAGGTTGTACTTCCGCTACGTCATTGGTTGAGTCCACTTTCTCTTAAAGAGATGAAGGATAGAAATTGAGAACTCCGCGCGGGGCTCACTTCCCACTCTGATGCGCATGCTCCAGATCAGTAGAGGCTGGTGGCTCTGATTTCGGCGGGGCAGTAAATCCACTCTGGGTTTCTGTCAGAACCAGCCAAAACTCTAAAGGAGCTATCCAAAGTGCTGGTCCCATTTTGGGGATAGGTTTTTTTGGATACCTCCTTTAGAGTTCTGGCTGGTTCCAACTCAAAGCCGGAATGGATTCACAGCCCCACTGAAATCGGAGGCACCAGCCTTCACTGCTTGAGGTGCGAGGCAAAACTTGTGGAAGGCTCATCAACGCATTATTTCGTTGCCTTGCTTTGAAATAATCATGTCCTCTATCCAAATTCTTCAGCTAACTGGGTGGAGCTGCGGGACTTTCCCAACCTGGGACCCTTCAGATGTTTTGAACTTCAGCTCCTATCAGTCCCAGCCAGCATGACAAATGGTCAGGAATGCTGGGATTTGTGGTCTAAAACATCTAGAGGACGCCAGGTTGGGGAAGGTTGTTGTTGATGAGCAGAATGCTAGCTTTATTTTATTTTTATTTTTTAAAATGCCTGGGGGTTGGGTTGTTGCTGAGTTGTGGGAAGGGAAAAGCCAGGATGCAGCATGTGAATTAAATGTCACAAAGAATAAGCATGTTGTCCTTGCCTCTTCTCATACAACCAATGCCCCCCTACTAGCAAAATTTGAAGCTTCATTTTTCTGCCTTTTTCAGATTGCATGAATTATTCAAGTTGCCAGAGGAGAACAAAGTAAAAATCAGATACAATAAATCGTAAAAAGATCTTGAATCCAATCTTTATATCCTGTCTTTTCTATTTCCATGCTTAACAATGCAATCCTAAATATATCTACTCAGAAACAAGTCCCATTTATTTCAATGAGACCTACTCCCATGTAAATGTGTATGGGATTGAAGCCCAAGGTGGTTAATTAATAAAAAACTATGCCAATAGAAAGTTTAGATGTAATTATATTTATGGATTTTCTGAAGTAAGTATGACAATGGTTAATCTGTACTAAGGTTTATCTGTCCTTGCTGTCCTTGCAACAGACGCTACACAAAATTTCATCTCAAGGGACTCAGGACCAGATAATAAAATGGAAAAGGACAGCCAAATATGTTTGCTGTCAGGATTCCAGCAGTTGGCTATTTCAAGTGTGGCAGTTTATTTCAATTCTGACAGCTCAGATGAAAGCAGAATTTTTTGAATCATGCAGTATGTTTAAGCAACAATATAAACATCACTGTTTATATTTGAAACTGGATCATACAACATATTATGCAAAGACAAATCATTCTTTCAGCACTGTTATTTCCAAACTGCAAGGTACCTTTCAAATTTTTTCTTGGTGTTCATCTTCTTCTACATATATAAAAGGAAGTGTTTGTCTGTATGTCCTGGATGGCCTCGAAAACCATACATCTGATTGTTATGAAACTTTTGGGATAGGTTCTACCTCTTTCTGAGATGGTTATAGGCAAGGTGAATTTTTTTAAGGAAGGAGGGCAATGTAGAAGGAGCTGAAATGAATTACAGACAGATGCAGCAGTGGGCAGGGCAAGGGAGCAAGTAGCCCAGGTAACAGAAGAAGTTGGCAGTTGATATGGTGGGAGGGTGGGGGAAAGGAAGAGTGCGGAAGAAGGGAGTCATGGCTGACACAGAGGGAAGCTCAAGACATCCTTCAGAAGATGAAGAACAAAACAAACCCCTCAAAGAGCTACGAGGGTCACCAAAGCAGGGGCTGTGCCGAAGGGCCAGGGCAGACATAATGTGTCCAACTCTGGCAGCTGCATAACTTTGCCTGAAGGCTTTGCTGTATTCAACTCTGACAGGAATATAAGGCTTTGTTGTATCAAACTAAGGGCTCTTCCCAAACTCTGTAAAGCCGGGTCCTTTTGCTAGTTATAAACCTGAGCTGAATATAAATTATTACAAAACAAGGCACAGACATTAGCTTATTATTACTGCAGATCTACATGGAACTAACCAACCTTTTGTGCTTGTTCACCTGTACTTATGGCAGTTATTGTCTGGTTTTGCATACAAAGAAGTCCATGCTTGATGCCTCTAAATGATTATCTTCCAGATGGAAGAAACGCAGTTAAAAGCCCTGTAAGAAATTTATTTATTTATTTGCTGCATTTTTATCCTGCTTTCCAGACACTTACTATCTCCCAAAGTGGTTTGCAGCAAAAAGAGAAAGAGAGGAGCTGCTATCAGGCTTACAAACTAAAAAGACAACACACACAAGGGAAAGGGACTGGAAGGAAAAGGAAGAGGAGTGAGATCGGTTTTTCAAGGTCAGGCTAATCTCCCCTTTGTGGTGTTCTTGCTTTAATAGCAACTGGTAGCTATTTGGCCAATGGATGAGGTCAGAGAATTCTTTGCAGTCCCAGCAGGGCAACTTCACTTGGAGCCATGATCTTGCCTTGCTGGTGTTCCTGCTTGAATAGCAATCCATGGCTCTTGTTCTTTTGGCTGTTGGATGAGCTCAGAGCGTTCTTTCCCAATCCTCTTGCAGTCCCAAGGCCAGGGGGAAACTGCCTGTTAGGGCCAAGTGTTCTTTCTGACAGCGAAGGGGTAGAGAGTGCTACTGCTCCTTCTCTGGCTGATGGATGTGGCCAGGGTGCTTTATCTCCCTTTGGCTTAATGTTATTCCTAGGAAACGGGACACCACCTCCCAATGTCCCTTGGCCCCCTGGCTGATGGCAGAAAGCCACATCTGCTTCCCTTCTGCTTTCTAGTCCCAGGGTAAAAATATCAGATAAACAGGGAAATCTCTGTGTTTAACCTCTCTGGAGTTCATTATTAACTCTTCTGATCATGGATCAGATAAACATGATTATTCTAAGGGCCATTCCACACATGATTTAATTAGTAGATTAGCCATGTGTCCCTCAAAGTATATGAAAGGTTAGTTCACTTTTTTTTTCATACTCTGTGTACATGGACCAGGACTGCCAATCACAACTCCCTGAAATATGTATATGCATTTTTTTTCAAGTAACTATACCTTTCAGCAGATACTTGTAACCTATGCTGGATCAGAGAAATGCCTATTTAGTCAAGCATTCTGTTTCCACAGTGACCAAACCAGATGCCCATGGGAAGCCCACAAGCAGAATATCAACGCAGTAGTATCCTCCACTTGTTTCCCCCAGAAAATGGTATTAAGAGGCTTACTGCCTCTGATACTGCAGGTAATATATAGATACCATGACTAATAGTAATTGATAGCCATTTCCTCCAGAAATTTGTCCATGCTGTTAGCCATTGCTGCATCTTCCAGTAGCTAATTCCATAGTTCAACTATGCACTGTATAAAGAAGTATGTCCTTTTATCTGTCCTGAATCTCCCACCTTCAGATTCATGGGATGACCCCGACTTCTAGTATTATGAATATTATGATATTCTCCCCACACCATGCATAATATTATACACCTCTGTTATGTTCCCCATTGCCTTTTTTCTAAACTAAAATCCTGAAATATAACCTTTCCTCATAGGGGAGTTGTTCCAGTCCCTTGATCTTTTTGGTGCCATTGGCAAACTCGAGCACCTCACTACTGACTCCAGAACAGAAGAAGAAGAAGAAGAAGAAGAAGAAGAAGAAGAAGAAGAAACAACACTGGTTCCCATACAGACACTTGGGGGAACCCACTGTTACATCCCTTTATTGGGAGAATTGACCATTAATTTCTGTTGTCTTCTTCCTGGTCTTTAACCAGTTAGTGATCCATAAGAAGACCTCTCCTCTTTTCCCATCACTGCTAGGTTTGCTTAGGAATCTTTGGCGAGGGGACCTTTTGAAAAGCAACAAAGGGGATTTTAAAACAGCTGTAAAAACCAAACAAGACAAAAAAGGACTGCTAGTTCATGATGCATTTACCAAGCTCCCTGGGACAGGTAGGCTACTTATAGAGCTGCATAACAGCTCCCCCCCCCATTAACTCAGTGAGAGCAGAAGCTCCATCTACTTGAACCATGTGCCAGAGTCCATGGCAGCAGCCCCTCTTGGCCTCTTCCATGTAAAACTCTGTTTGCTGCTCTTATTCGCTTGCTCTCAGGGCACTGACCCTAGGACAGTTTCAGTTTGTGCTGACGTTTGCTTTTAAGCAAATAAATGCATCACTGGATGACTGACTAAATTTAGCATTCAAGCACTTTGGTCCTGCCCTATTTCTGAATTTATGATGTTTATGAAATCATGGCAAAATGTCCTGCCTTTACCAAACAGAAAGCAGAGAGCAAATATTTTGGGAGCAAACACAACAGCCACAGCTGCACAGAACAGAATCTGTCATTTCTGTGGGTAAACCCTGTAGGTAAAACTACTCTTTTTATGTATCCCTAGGCAATAATAATAATTTAAAAGTTGCGTTAAGATCAATTTGTCTGGTTTGAGAGAGCAAAAGCTCTTGATAGCCATTTTGTCCCCAAACTCAAAAAGAAGCAGACAGTGCAGCAGGCCTGCCCACCTCATGACTGAGTGATTGACCATGATCCAGAGTACATGGCTGGAAGTGTGTGGTATACTGTGATGGGACACACTGTGAGCAGGTCTGATCTGATGTTATGAAATTAAGTCACTGGGTTAGGCTGCAATCCTATACCTCCTTATTGGAGAGTAAGTCTCATATACCTAAATGGGGTTTACTTCTGAAAATTCATGAACAGGATTACACTGTGTGTCGCTATCCCCCCCCCCCCCATCTAGAAAAGATGCCCTAGCATGCAAAAACAGCTAATGGCATTCTCCACCTCCAAAGTTCTGTGTCCATTTTATTAAGAAAGGGGAGAGAGAAAAGATTGCCAGCTAAAATCATCTAGAGATAGTAATAAAATAAAATAGATTATTAAAATAAACTAAAATAACAGACCGCAAAACTCATTCGGCAGTTTTCAGTCGGAAACCACTCAGGAGCAACTCAAGACACCGTCTCTGTCCCGCCTCCATTTTATTATTATTTTGTGTTGGTTTATTGACCGTAAATAAACAATTCTTATTATTATTTCATCAGTAAACAATGCAACATAAAAACACTATTGCCCCCCAGGCATGAAAAGTTATCGCCAATGACGGCGATCCAGATATATAAAACTGTAGGCGTGCGCAAGGGGTGTGCCAGGTGTGCCCAGGCACCCCCTAATGTCTCAAGCAATAATATCTCTCAGCTGGGAGCCACATTTCAAAGAAGCCAGGAGGAGGGGACGTGAAGGCTAATGTTGCCTGGTAAGACCCTCTCTGGCCAGTGTCACCACAAAGCCCCACCAATGCTGGGGCTTAAGGACTGCCTCCTCATTCTGCCCCCTTCACCTGCAAAGGCTCTCCAGCAGTCAGGGAATCTGAATGTGGAGTAGGACATCAATACAACAGTGTTTAATAAATAAATGAATAAAATAATGAGTCTTCAATAAATGTTCACCTTTAAAAAATAATAACATTCCCTGGGTGCACACTCTAATGGAATATGCTGCGCATGCCTATGCGGGTCTACCGATCTTGGGAGCTATAGAAATGTAATGAATAGGTCTTTAGAAACCAGTTAAAGCTGCAATCCTACTCCCACTTGCCAGGGAGTAAGCTCCATTGAACTCAATGGAATTTCTGCTGAGTAGACGCGTGTAAGATTTTACCGTAAATCAACCGTCCCGCTTTCAAGATAAACTCGGACATTACTAAATCTATGGGGAACAAAGAAAGGTATTTGGGGCGCTGTTAAGCCCCGCCGTCTTCTGAAACAAAGGTCGTAGGATCAGAGAAACCGAACCGAGGCGCAATAATAAACCCAAGGGGTGGAGAGGGAAGGAAGGAAGGAAATATCATCCCCTGCAGTGTCCGTCAGTCTGGCCGTGCCCATTTCGTTGGCCACGCCCATTGGTGGGCGGGACTGACTGGATGGGGCGCTATGGCCGAGGACGTCGTTCTCCTCATCGAGTCGAGCTCCGATGGGGAAACCTCCGGCTGGTATTCGCGGCTTTGCCGCCGGCGGCTTCTCCAGAAGACGAAGCGGAGGTTACGGCGGCAGCCGAGGCGAGGCCTCGAAGTCCCCCTGGTGAGTTTTGCGAGGCTTGGCCCAGCGTGCCAGCAATAAAGATGGAGGAGCGCTTGGTCGTCGCTTGGCTCCCTGACAGGATATTCGTGATTCCCGCCCGTTCCACTGCTTGGGTCTCTGTCTCTCTCTCTTCCCGGCTTCCTCCCTCAGTTTTGTGGCTGAGAAGGTTTGCTGCCTTGCGTGGAGGGAGGATCTTTTCCGTCCTCCTCTGCGGCTACACCTGCTTTTTTAGTGCGCGTCAGTGGAATGCACAGCCGCGCCGAACCAGAAAATTCCGAAAAGCAGTGGAGGCTGGTGGCTCCGATATCGGTGGGGCTGTGAATCCATTCTGGGTTTCAGTCAGAACCAGCCAGAACTCTAAAGGAGCTGGTGGCTCCGATATCGGTGGGGCTGTGAATCCATTCTGGGTTTCAGTCAGAACCAGCCAGAACTCTAAAGGAACTCCTTTAGAGTTCTGGCTGGTTCTGACTGAAACCCAGAATGGATTCACAGCCCCACCGATATCGGAGCCACCAGCCTCCACTGCCAAAAAGTTTAATGTTTGAGAGCTTAGAATTGCATGTCTCTCTGAAAACACCTTGGAACAAAGTCTGGGTTTCTGGGGATTAAGGAAATACCCCATTGAGATGAACCTTTCCCAAGTTGTTTCAGAAAAAGGTGAGCTATAAATGTTGACATCAGTAAGGAAATGTATGGACCATGCGACACCTTCAAGTAAATGCTTATTTTACCTTTATCCCACTCTATATTTTAAGAAGTATAAAGCAAGTGCACCTAATTGCATTTTGATGAAGGTTAGAGACTCTGACCTTACCACCCTGTCTTCCTTATCCATGAGATCCCTGCAATACGAACGACACCCGTTTCCATGTGCTCTCTATTGCCTTATATTGCAGACCTTCCTTATATTTCCCTCCTTGCTTTCCCCTACTGGATGCCATTGCCCTGCCCTGATGCTTGATCATGACATTGTTGCTCTTGCCTTGAGCCAGAGCTGCTTTATAAATGTACCAGAACAGAAACGTGGAAGTTGCCTTATGCTGTCTAGCCCTGTATTGTTAAATTTTGACTGGCAGCAGCTCCCCAGGAGCTCAGATAGTGTCCCTTCCCACCGCCTACCACACATGATCCTTTTAACAGGACATGCCAGGGACTGAACTTGGGACCTTCTTCATTCAAAATACATGCTGTGCCACTGAGCTGTGGTGACTCCCCGAATGCCAACTGTAAGTAATGGTTACAATTTAAAACAATGGAAATAATAATGATAACTTCTAAAACACCTAAAGTTTTTAAAGTGCTGTTTAAATATATTTTTTTAAAAAACAGGACGCTCTGCCCATGGGTTCACAATCTAATAGACATGATCCAAAAGAAAAAAGGAATGGCAAGGGAAAAGGAACGCAAACAAATTTCAGATGTTTTGAATGAGAACTCTCAGCTTTCTTGACCATTGGCCGTGCTGGTAGGGAGTGATGGGAACTGAAGTCTAAAGGGTACCAGGTTGGGAAAAGCTGATTGAAGACAGATGGGCTTAAAGATCAGGCTGTCATCAACCTCCATGATGATTGTAGTATGTCTGAGACTAAGGCACTAGACTGGTGAAGGAGGAGAAGTTAAATGGTAACATGTGAATCCAGGAGTGAATTTAAGAAGGATCGCACTGCAGAAAGCTAAAAAATAAGGTTGCTAGGTTTTCCTGACACGATGGGGAATGCTTTAAGCTTTACAGTGTAAAGGAAAAAATAAAAATTAGATGATCGGGAGGATGTAGTATGGTCAAAATGTTGATATGGGTTTCGGAGGGGATGAGTATCCAAAGAAGAAATGGCAATCCCCGAAGTAGAACAGCAGTTTCTGTAATAGCGTTCAAACTGAATGTGCAGATTTGAAATAGAATGAAATTCATCACAGTGGTGTGCTTCTTGAATAACTGTCTGTGCAGTATGACATCATAATGCCATAGTGCCCGTGGATGTTCATGCTCTAGTAACATCCAGGTTAAATCACTATTATGTGAGGCTGCCTTTTGAAAATATTTGGAAGCTTCAACTCTTTAGAACGTGGCAACCAGGTTATTATAATCTGGGGGTGACTGCTGCTACCGCATCACACCAGTATTAAAAGAATTTTGTTTGATTCTGGGCACAATACAAATGCTCTTGTTGACTTTCAAAGTCCTAAATAGCTTCCGTATCTAAAAAATTGCTTTCCCCAGGTTCCCCCACTTTATGCAGTAAGGTGAGAACGGCTATTGGACAGAGGACCTTTTTAGTGGTGGCTCCAAAATTATATTCTCTCTTCCTGAGTTTTTTAGCCTGGCATGTATTTTGTTTTCTGCTAGGCTCCAGATGAAGTCTGTCCTGTGTACATGTGATTTTGAGTGTACTAGTTTTATTTTGTTTTAATCTTCTGGTTTGTTTGTTTATTTTTCCTGTTTTCATTGTTAGTTTGTTACTTTATTTATTATAAGATACCTTGAGGCTCTTGTTTACAAAAGAAGGGCTAGAAATATCTTTCAATGAATAACAATGTCCAAACTGGAGTTACATCATCCAGATGTTATTGACAGTGTTCCATATAAAAATAAAATTACCATGCCAAAATAAAAATTATGGAAATTCCATACTGGGTGACTTAGTTCTGCTGTGCTTTCCATACCGGGGGCAATTATTTTACCTAGGGTGATTATGAAAAGGAGGACAGGGCTCCTGTAACTTTAACAATTGCATAGAAAAGGGAATTTCAGCAGGTGTCATTTGTATGCATGCAGCACCTGATGAAATTCCCTCTTCATCACAATGGTTAAAGCTGCAGGAGCCCTGCCCTCCTTTGTATTTCGTCAAGAGAGCAGATATATGTGGTATAAAGAACATTGTAGCACATGTAATTCATGTTTGCCTTGCTTAAAACATTACAGTGTATATGTTAGGAATGAATACTTGTGATTTTACTACCGTTCTGTTCTTTTATGCTGCTTGTTCCTGCCATTCTGTGTGGACTACACCAGTGTATAGAGTCAGGAAATTATCAATTTTATTTCAGTGTTTGTACCCCACGTCCTTCCAAAAGGAAGCCCAGAGCAGCTGACAACAACATACCAAAGCAAATAATAATATCGAACACAACAGCAAACTATCTGAAAAATTATCTATCAAATCATCTTCCACTTGCTCCTGATCTATCTGTTCTTATATTTTATCTGGAGGCTGCTACACACCACTGGACAGATGTCATTCCAGTCTTGTGGGCTGTTATGTCCTGGCAATATTCTTTCAGTGAACTTAAATTCAGATTTTCACGACACCCTTTGCCTTTCTGTTAATTCCGCTTGGGTTTCTGTTCATTCTTTCTTGGCATTTCCCCAGCTTCCCAGTTCATATAAATATACCTTGCCATTTGGCTTAACTGTCATTATTTAGTTGTCCTTTTAGTTTTGTCCATTGCTTTTGGTTTTCTGACATTTTTTGCCTAGCATACTTTCAGTTGTCTGAGTTACATATAACCCTTGTTGCTGCTGTTTGCTCTCGACTGTCACTTGTAATAATCCTATATCCAGTATCAAAACATCCAGATGTGTAATGGCTAGGACAAGCCTGGGCTTGCCTTGCTTTATGTCTTAAAACAGGGAACCGTCTCAGTGTTGTGAGCTGGAGTCCTGAAGCTTTGATCATGGAGTTGTGGATTCCTATATACAATGCCTTTTTACATAAGAGGCAGAGAGGAATTAAGAATTGATTGCCTGTTGTTATGGATTCTTCTGTAACCAAGTAGGTTATAAATGCCTGCCTGTTGTATCAACTAAAAGCAGCCCTTTGGATAAAGGAGTCAGATGGTTAGATGTTGGACAGGGTGATCATATGAAAAGAAGGACAGGGCTCCTGTACCTTTAACAGTTGTATAGAAAAGGGAATTTCAGCAGGTGTCATTTGTATGCATGCAGCACCTGGTGAAATTCCCTCTTCATCACAACAGTTAAAGCTGCAGGGGCCCTGATCACCCTAATGTTAGAAACTCTCAGAGTTATAACTTGGTACCCAGTTTGATCTCTTAACAGGTGCTCCCATTCCTGATAGTCAGGATTTCTATCATGTTTTCTTTTCTCAATGGATTATAGCAGCTGCTAATTTTAGTATGTGTAACGGTGGATCAAGTTGGCAGAACTAGACTTCTTCGTGGTCTCTGTGCATCACACATATGGGCTCTGCGCCTACGCAGAGCTTTTTTCGAAAACATTCTATAGCTAAGGCAAACGTTTTTGGCGGGAACCCCTCCCCCACCGTCTACTGACTCCGTGTTCCCGCCTTTCTCTTCAGTTCTTTTGTCAACCGCCTTGCTTTTTTAAAAAAATTTTTTTTATTTATTTCAACATAATAAAACATAACAACAAATAAAACATAACATAACATAATAAAACATAAACAACATAACCCTTACAATCCCCCCCGTGCTCCCCCCCCATGAGACCTTCTCTTAATCATTCTTCATCCTTCCAGAATTTTAACGATTCTTTTGAAGGTATTTGTCCCTTCCCCGATCTTAAAACATATTCCAAAAAGGGACTCCATATTTCTCCAAAATCACTCTTACTGGACATTCCCCTCTTTATTTTCATTTTACAAGTCAGCATATCATTCAAAGCCATATCCCATATTTCTTTATACCATTCTTCTATTGTGTAGCTTCCTTGTCCTTTCCAATTTTTAGCAATCATTATTCTAACAGGTGCCAGGAGGTTGTTTACCAATTCTCTATTAGTTATTTTCTCATTCTCTCTGTCCCATATTGCTAGTAGAGCTAACTTTGGGTTTAATTCCAATTTACTTCCAATTATTTCACTTATTTCTTTAAACACCCTTTCCCAAAATTTTTGTACATGTTCACAGCTCCACCACATATGAAAATAGGTTCCAACCTCCTGACACCCCCTCCAACAATTCTTAGACACTTTTTTATCAATCTGGTGAAATCTAACAGGTGTTAGATACCATCTCCACGTTGTCTTATAGTGATTCTCCTTAATTCTAATCGACAACAGCTTTAACATTCTAACATTCCATATCCTCTCCCAGTTATAATCATTCATTTTTTCCATTACATCATCTTCCCAAATCTTTTTTATAACATTAAGTGAGTCCTGAAATTCTTCCTCTATCAATATTTTATATATCGCACTAGTCAGCCCTTTCTTAGTTCCAATTTCTTCTTTTCTTCCTTTTAGTTCAATTAAATCTTCAAATCTGGTATTATTTCTACATTTCTTATTTTTCAGCTTCCAATCCTGAGTTCATTTCCCCAATTGTAAGCATTTGAACCATGCTATCTTTTGTCCTTTTAAAAGCTCTTTAATATGCTCGTTATCCTTCATCTTTTCCATCCAATTCCTTAACTTATCTTTCAGTCTCGCTTCTATCTCCGCTTTTAATACTTTTGGGAAGTTTCCCACTACTACAACTGGGGCGAGCGGAGAGTCTCCTGGTATCAACTTCTCCCTAAACTACTCCCAGACCTCTAAAATATTTCCCAACAATGGGTTGTCTAGTACCTTCAAATCTTTCTTTTGAATTTTAATAAAAAATACATTTTTCAATTTATAATCTATTTCTCCTGTTTGCATTTCCAACCATTCAAGATCTTCCTCCCCTAAAATACCATTAATAACATATCTTAACTGATTAGCAATATAATAATACTTGATATTCGGAAGTCCTAAGCCTCCAATCTTTTGAGCCTTGTACCATAACCCTTTATTAATCCTAGCTCTTTTATCTCCATTACAATAAGCGCTAATCATATTTTGCCAACTTTTTAACTCCACTACCGAAATCTTAATCGGTAGCATTCTAAACAAAAAATTAACCTTTGGTAAAATCATCATTTTAATAACCGCTATTCTACCGAACCAAGAATGCTTTAATTTTCTCTATGCCTCTAATTTCTCCCCTACCTGTTTTCTTAACAATATAAAATTAAGTTCCTCTAATCTTTCTAATTCTTTATCTATATTAACTCCTAAATATCGTATTATATTTTTAAGCCTTAATCCTATCTTAGCTTTACACTTCTCCAACTCCTCCTTATTATAATTATACAGCATCATTTCTGACTTCCCCCAATTAACTTGTAATCCCGTTAATTCCCCAAATTCTCTCAAGTGCTTCTGAATCACCTCCCCACTTTCTAGGGGATCTTCTATTGTCAGTAATGTGTCATCCGCAAACATATTCATTTTAATCTTCTCCTTTCTTCCTATCCCCTTTAATCTTTCATCTTCCCTTATAACATTTGCTAGTATTTCTATCACTATTGCAAATAAGATCGGTGAAAGTGGACATCCTTGCCTTGTTCCTCGAGCTAGTGTAATCTGTTGCGTTAACCCATCATTAACCATTATTTCAGCTTTTTATTTTTATACAGCTGGTTAATCACGCCCATGAATTTATGTCCAAACCCAAATGTTTTTAATATTATTTTTAACGCTGGCCACTCCACACAATCAAAGGCTTTGAATATGTCCAATGCTAATAAACCTGCTTTTAAATTCCTTTTTTTAATAAGATTAATTATATTTATAACTCTCCCGATTAAATTAGGCATTTGCCTACCAGAGATAAATCCACATTGATCTTTTTTAATATATTTAAAAATAAATGTACCCATTCTTTTTGCCATTATTGCTGTAAATATTTTTGCATCCTGATTTATTAAAGATATTGGTCTATAAGATGCTGGGTCTGTCAAATCCTTACCTGGCTTTTGAATTAAGATAATTAAGGACTGATCCCACGATGGCGGAGTCTTTCCTCCTTCCAATATGTTATTATATAATTTTTGTTAATCTTGGTATTAACATTTCCTTAAATATTTTATAATATTCCTGCCCCAATCCATCAATCCCCGGAGACTTCCCTCCTTTTAATTTATCAATAATTCCCTCAATTTCTTTCTCAGTAACCAAGCCTTCCATACAATCTCTATCTTGCTCCTGCAATCTTATTTTCCAATTTCTTTCTACATAATCCTGAATCTTATCTTGTGGTACCACATTTGATGTATATAGTTCTTTATAAAATTCCTGAAAAATAGTTAATTTATCTTTCATTGAATTACAGCTATTTCCTAGCTTATCTCTTATTGTCCCTATCATATTCTTAGCCTTCTCCGACTGCGTGGATCTGGCCAACGTCTTCGAATTTCTATTATTATATTCAAAAAAATCCCTCTTTAAATATAACAAATTCTTTTGAACTTGTTCTAGATCTCCTTTCTCCAATTCCTTTTTTTTTCGCCTGAATTTGGGCAAATAGACGCTTTTCTTTTGTCTCTCTTAATCTCTCCTCTAAACTCTTTATCTCTTCTTCAATCTTTTTATAATGTACTTCCTGTTGCTTTTTTAGGGTGCAGCTTTCCTTAATACAGATCCCTCTTATTACCGCTTTCATAGTATCCCATAGTATCCCCTGCGATACCTCTTTTTCATTTATCTTCCATATTTCCTGCATTTCTTTTTTTATTTTCTCCACAATGTTTTTATTATTTAAAATCCTTACTTCCAATCTCCATCTCTTTGCTTGTCTATAATCCTTCTTCATTTTAATATCCATTGTCATTAATGCATGGTCGGTGACCTTAATTACTCCAATATCACAATCTATAAGTTTAGGTACCATATTCTTTGATATAAAAATAAAGTCAATCCTTGAATAACTCTTCAATCTAGGTGAGTAGAAAGTATATTTTCTTTCATCCCCTTTTAAAGCTCTCCATACATCCATTAATTCTTTCCCCTCCATTAATTTACCTAACTCTGTCTTCCCCTCCCTTTTACAATCTCTTAAAATGTTATCCCTATCTTTCCCTTTATCAAGTACCATATTAAAATCTCCTGCCATTACAATATTCTTTTTCCCCACTTCTCCCACCATATTAAAGACTTCTTCAAAAAATTCCATTTGTTTCCCATTTGGAGCATAGACATTGATCAGAACATATTCCTCCTCTCCCATCGTGCAGTACATTATGAGGATCCTTCCATTTTTATCTCTCTTTACACTTTGAATATTAATACCACATTTCTTTGATATTATTATTGCCACCCCTCTCGCTTTAGAAGTACCAAGTGACTTTTCATACACGCCCACATCCCTCATTCGTAGCTCATTAACACCCTCCTTTATTTGATGAGTTTCCTGCAAAAAAATTACATCAATATTTTTTCTTTTTAACAACATCTTTATTCTTTTCCTTTTAATAACTGTTCCTAGCCCTTTAACATTTAAAGTTGCCATTCTTAATTTATTTTCCATTTCTCACATTCACACATATCTTTGAGTTGGTCTCCCTCAGTGAAACACCCACACACCCCTCCCTTACCCTCCCCCCACATTCAACCCCATTTTTCCCCCCTCCTCACCAGACATCTGGGCTCTGGTCCCAATATTTTTAGAACTCTTCAGGGGGGGGGGGGGGAACCCGGCCCAACTTCCCGGAATAGAGTCCAATCCTCCCCTCCTTTTTTTTTCCCCTTATCCCTTATCCCTGTTACTTCATTATATCTTTATTCATTGCTCCCTCCAGCCGCGCCTTTTTCTTGCTCTATTTCTCCACCATCCATGGCATCGACTATGCCCAGCTTCTCCAGCAGCTCCATTCCTTGTTCACACGATGTTATTCTTTGTTGTTTCCCTTTTCACATAACCTACAGCTGGGGATACCCAGTTTTTTTTAGGTTTATCGATTTCTTCCTCAGTGCTCCTGTACACATTCTGACACTCTTCCTCCACTGGACCATCTGGGGGGAAAGATCCTGGTATATTTCAACAGCTGTTGCTTGTATCATCGGTTGACCTTGTCGTCTGATTGCTTGCATGAGCTTTTCTTTTTTATAATAATTAGCAAATTTAACAATTATGTTCCTTGGGAGCACACCTCTCTTCTTATATCCAACCCTATGGACTCTGTCAATATCCGGGTTCTCCCAAGCCTCCTGAGGCTCTTGAAGTCTTATCCACGCCAAGATTATATCTCTTAAATCTTTTGGAGTCTCTCCTTCCTGTTCCCCAAAAGCTCTTATTCGAATATTTGCACGCCGATCTCGATCCTCAATAGCAATTAGACGTAGATCATGCTGAGACAGCTGCTCTTCCTGCTTCTTGCAAACTCCCGTCAGGGCTTTAGTCTCTGTCTGCAAATCCTCCACTTCTTTGACCACTTCCTTTAAACCTGACATTAGCTCAGTTTGTGTATCATTAATTCGTTTTGCCAGCCTTTCCTCCTGGTCAGCCAACTCAAGCCTGATCATTTTTTTAATATCCTCCTTTAATTCATACATTGGGTCTGGCTGACCTCCTCTGGTGATCTTAGGAATTACAACTGGCTCATCTGCTGCTGACGCAGCTCCTTTAGTTGGAGAGGATTTCTTAGATGGCTGCTTGTCGGGCATTGTTTCCTTCTCCGTCTGAGTCAATCTGTGCCAAGTTTTGTCCGAAGCACGCTCTTTAGAGAGTCTGACCCAGGCGGGGGTGGGTGGAGGGGGCCTCTTCCCCCCTTTTTGCCTCTTTTTGCTCATAAAATATCATATATTATCCCCCCCCCCCCCCGTCAGCCTGGCGACTCAATATTTCTCCTTGTTGTTATCCAGCAGCCATGCAGCGTAATACTTTTACTGGGGTTTAAAGCTCTTTTTTCTTCACATATATTTTATCTCCGTCTCTCCCCCAGTACTCTGTCAGCCACTCGGCCTTATAACTTCAATTATAAGTCCATAAATTACCTTCGTTAATGGCCGTTCCTCCTCTCAGTCAGTTTCGTTTCTTGTCGCTGCTAAAGTAAACAATCCTCCGGTTCAGCTCACGCACAAATGGATTACTGCTTCCCGTCAATATTTCATGACTTTAATTACCTCTCCAGCCATTCCAAGATAAGGAATTAGTGCTTAAATCATTGCTTTTTTTAGGAGCTCGAGTGATTTACGACTCTACCCCATTCCCGATCAGGCCACGCCCCTCAACCGCCTTGCTGATAGGATGTCTTGTTGGGAACTTCTGTCTTTCTCGTGAGGAGAAAGCTTTAGAGTGCTATGGTTTTTAGTTATTTTACTTTGTTTTTAGTTCATTTTTAGTCTTAATTGATTATTGTTATTCTTAGATACTTTATCCTCCAGCGATCTTGGATCGCGTTGAGGGGATCGCACGGCTGTTAAGGTCCCTTTTGAAAATGTGTTAAGTGCATCAGCAAGCTTCCCCAGCAGACAGACTTTTCTCTGTTTGATTTGTTTTGGGAGAGGCTCAGGTCGTCGAAGCCTGTCACCACTGTATGGCAATTCTGCGGATAAAAGCTCTAGAAGCCATGGATTCTTCCAGGCAATCGTTACATTTATGGCACAGGCTCCTTGACCTACTGGAGATATGGCTCGCGCCTCATCCGACCTTCCAACTTTTGGACGCTCCCTAGCTATATCTACAGCAAGAGGGATATCTAAGAAGGCCAGGTCACATAAGCCTTCTGGGGCTTATCACGTGGAGCAATTCTACGGAGGAGAGCCCCTCTGCATCCTCGGACCCTGACTCTGACCATGAGTCATTCCGATCTTTCAGCATTTGGATGTTCTCTACCTGTGTTTCTACAGCTATAGAGACTGGGTTCCGACCCCTCCGCAGCTGTTAGGAGCCCCCCTGATACCGAGGGTGGCCCCTTTGGCAGCAATGACGTAACTGGCTCCTTCGGTACCGAGGTCTAAGCTCTCAATACAGGAGCTTCTAACATGCAGCTTCGATGTCAAGATGAGACATCTAACAGGCAGAATCGACATCAAAGGGTGAGACTCAACTTCCTCCGTCGGTACCAATCTCTTGGTACCAAGACAAGACGTCTGACATGCAGCTTGAAGTAGACATCTCTCCACCAAGTTAATTAGCACAGCCATTACAGGCTAGCTGCCGATTACAAGGCTGCTCCCTAGAGCCACTACAATCGGAGTGCTATGATTTCAACAGAGAGAGTTTTTATGCCTGTGATGTCTAGGGGCATCATTCTCTGGTCCCTGTAAAAAAGAAAAGAAAAAAGGGAGACAGAACTTCAACTGGGTTGCCTCCCCTGAGAATGCTGTACTAGTACAGAGATTGGCATCAATTATGAGGGGGACACTTCTTGCAATGGACCCATAACTCCCGTACCAGGCATTGATACCAACCCCTATATTGGTACACATGCCTTTCTCGATACCAAGCAGCTCCATCGGTATCATGATTGCCACTGGAGGAAGTTTTCTCACAACTCCCTCCAGCTCCACCAAGATCATTGTCGTGACCTGTCCACAGGGCTCAACAGTTGGCTCATGATACTGTCGTGAATGCATCAGTATGTCCACCTAGCTCTTCCCCTTTCCAGCCCCACTCTGTGGGGTGTCAAAAAGATCAGCTTGGGGAAGATGAGTTAAATCATAGAACTAAGCCTGATTCCTCTCAATCCTTAGAGAGCTATCATTCGAACCCAACATTGCTCTCTTCTGCATCGCCTGTTGATGGGGTAGCTGTACAGAGTGGAGCCTCCTTCGGAAGACCTATATCACTCTCTGATTTAATATTTGGTCCACTCCTCTACATATCTCTTCAACCTGTTCTGGATTTGAGATGGCTCAATACGTACGTCAGAACCAGGAATTCCTGATGACACATATCCTACTTTCGGGTACCCCCGTTCAGCCTAAGCCCTGCCCCCAGAATATTTACAAAATGTATGGCACTGGTCCTTGTGTTCATTTGCCTACAAGAGGTAGAAAACTACCCATATTTAGACAACTGGCTTCTGGTGGCATCCTCGAAGGAAATGTTATCAAAGGCAGGGTGACTACTCAATTTATTGAGCTCTTTGGACCTCTTAGTAAACACAGAATCCAGACTCACCCTGGATCTAACAATTCCATTATTGCACCATTCTCGATGCCGATGCGGAGAGGGCCTATCTTCCTTGGGACAGAGCTTCTCCCCCTCTACTCTCGCAGGCAGGCGTATAACCAAAAACGATATTCCTGCATCCCAAATACAGAGACTTCTTGGACTAATGACGTCCACAGTTACTGTTGCTCGATGGGCAAGGCTTCAAATGCGGGACTGGCAAGGATAGTTCCTGACAGTTTTTTCGAAACAATACCACTGTTAAAGGGTTCAAAGGCTCGATAACGAACTAAGTGCAACAGACCCTACATTGGTGTACTTGCACAGACTATTTGCTATGGGGCATGCCTTTTTTCACCTCCTCCCCCATCTCAAGTCCTCATACAAACATTTTCCTGTTCGACTGGGGATCTCTTTGCAGCCCTCTTGACCCCAAGGAATGTGGCAAGGGAGAAACAATATGCACCACATCTACTTGCTGAAGCTCATAGCAGTAAGTAAGGCGCTCCAGTCTTTTGAGACTTACCTGACCAATCACAGAGTGCGGACTATTACGAACAACACACCTGCAAGCAGGGGAGGAGGAACCCACTCTCTGCGTTTGCCCTAATGACAATTTTCGACTGGACCATCCACAGGGAAATCTCATTTCGACCCTAAACTTTGGCGAATGAAACAAGTATCTAACGGTCTTGCTCAACAGAGTTCAGAGGGACCCACACGAGTAGCAGCCTAATCTTCGGTTCTGTCTCGAGTTTTTTCAGGAATGGGGGACTTCAGAGATAAACCTCTTCGCAACACCTCACAACACGATTGGTCGTCTGTTTTTGTTCGAGAGTGGGGAACTGGAACGGGTCCCTGGGGGATGCGTTCCAGGTCAAGAGAACTGAAAGTCTGTTTACCTGTTCCCCTCGTTTTTCCTCTCATTCCATGAGTACTGTGGTATGATAATATTAATATTGTGTAGTCCACACAGTCTACATCATAGTCACCCCCTCAGTAGCAGAGACAGGTGTGGCTCACTCTACTTCTGAAGATATCACAGAGTAGGATCCTCCGACTCCTGTCAGCACTGATGCTCCTTACTGGGTATGGAGACAGAGTCTTACACCTCGATCTACATTTGCTCAGGGGCATAAACTTCTCAATTTGGGGGGGGACCGCCCCCTTCCCTATCCAGCGAATGGCGACCAATCAGGGTTCACCATCGGCTCCGCCACAGCTCCAAAGATAAAAAAGTCGCAGTAAGTGCCTGACTTTTTAAAATCGGAGCTTCAGGGATTTGCCCCTGGATGGCTTTGGGATGTCAGCTGCATCAATCATATAGATGACATGCTGCCACTCTGGATCCACCCTGGCCTGAGGCAAAACAAAGATGTACCCACACTGTAATTCCTAAATGGGCAATCTTTTGTCCTACAAGGCCTAAGGGGGTAGGAGAAAATGAATCTGGGGAAGGTTGACCCTGACATAAAAGGAGAGTGGCTTTTGTCTGGCAAGGCGATCTGCTGGGCAGCTGAGGAGGAAGCAGGATGTGCTTGGATGTAATTTAGACTGACTCCCAAACACATAAGAATACAAACAACAGGAGACTGACTGAGGAATCTGTCAGTCAGACTGTGAGCTTACTGATGTTATTTGGTTGGGCATTGCCCCCTTTGGGAAATCCCAGTGGGGGCTTGAGCCCCCCCTGTAGTTTATGTCCCTGCATATGCTCAGACCCATGGCATGGGGTATCCCAATACTGTAACTACTTTGGACTTGAGGTCAATTCCATTCTTCTTCGTGGTCTCTGTGCATCACACATATGGGCTCGCGCCGGCGCCGAGCCTCATTCGGGAAACTTCCATAGCTAGCCTAGCGTTTTTGGCGGGAACCCCTCCCCCCACCATCCCACCGCGCATGCTCCGGGTTCCCGCCTACCTCAGTTCTTCTTCGACCGCTGGTGGAATAGCCTCGCGGGAGACTTCCTCCGACGTTCCTGTCGGTAGTATACTTCTGAAAGAGAAATTGTTCGTAGTTAGGTTATAGTTTATAGTTAGTTAGCTTAGCGTTAAGTTTGTTGTTGAAATAAAAAAAAATAAAAAAAAATAGAATAGAATAGTTTTTAGATAGTTAGGAGGAATTCCTGTGGCCTTGTCTGCCGCGATATGGCGCAGGCCGCTTTATTTAAACATTGTTCGAGGTGCAAGGCCAAATTGACTCTGACTGATGGCCACTCGTTATGCCTCATATGCCTGGGTGAGGGCCATGTTGTCGAAACATGCCCGCATTGCATGTCCTTTTCCCGCCAAACGCGTCGGAATAGAGCGGACAGGTTAAGGAGCCTACTCTGGAGTAGTGCCCTTTCGGCGGTGGACAAGCAGAAAGGAAAGTCTCCAAGACGAGACACTCAGGCGGAAAAGGCTCAATCGTCCTCTGGGGAGCGCAAGCAAACGCTGGTCAGCCGCTCAAGCCCAGCATCGCCCAGCACCACTCTGCAAGTAGTGGATGCTCAAGGGCATGGGGTTGTGAAATTGCCATCGACAACTCAACCCCCGACAAAAAGGCAGCCGAAGCTGAAACACAAGGAAAAGTCGAAATCCGCCAGGTCTTCGGGATCGAAGCCGGCGGCGCCTGCATCTTCGACATCGAAAAGACCGGCGTCGACATCGCCATCGGCATCGAAGCCAAAAAAGGCTAAATCCTCGACCTCGACATATCAGCCGACGTCAAAACGCATTTCATCGGTACCGGCGTCGAAACCATTGCCATCGACACCGACGAATCGACCGACGTCGACCCCGGTACCGCCTGCTTCGGTACCACAGGATTCTCGCCGAAGCAACCCAAGTAACAGAGCAGCATCGCTACCGCCCTGGCCACACCGCTCGCCATACAGCCAGCAGGAGATCTCCTCTGAATTGGATATATCGGAGATCATCACGGTGGACCAGCTCGACTCCGAGGGCCTCCCGGGTGTCGGTACCGAATGTATCGGTACCGAGCGCATCGATGCCGTACACTCGCCGCCATTAGACTATGACATCGAACCAAATCTACCACCTTCGCCTGGCTCGCACAGATCGAGGATTTCTGCTGCCCGATCCCGATCTTCTGTCAGATCATGCTCACAGGATTGGGAGGCGTGCTCTACTCGTACTCAGGATACTTCACGTCAACGAACGCAGAGGCGTTATCGCTTCGACCCGTATACGGGTAAGCGGATTCTTCCTCTCGCCACTACCGGGCGGATGTCCTCTGAAAGACAGCAGCCATCGATACCGACGAGACGCGACCCTTCGCCGGTATCGATGGAAGACTACGCCTCAGATACCTCATCCCTCCCGTCCCCACCACCTACGGCGCCTTCTCCACCTGAAGGGGTTATAACTTCGGATAGAGTATCACCGTCGTTGGAATTGGGAGCGTTCTCTGACCAGATGCAACGCATGGCACAGTCCCTAGGTCTTGACTTGCAACAGCCTAAGGAACCGCTGAAGGACAAGATCTACGACGTCATGTATTTGGATCCAATTCCCCAACCTACATTGCCAGTAGTGCCTACCCTATTACAGACATTGCAAGAGTCTTGGACAAACCCAGCTACAGCAGGTCCTACGTCGAAAAGACTGGACGCTTTATATAAGGTCCAGGAATCGGATGCACCTTTTCTGTTCATTCACCCAAAACCCAACTCCATAGTGGTGGAGTCATCAGTGGGCAAGATGGGAAAATCCCATACCGCTCCAACAGATAAGGAGGGACGAAAGCTCGACGCAGTAGGCCGAAAAATTTACTCTTCAGCAGCACTGGGTTTCAAGGTTGCCAATTACCAGGCTACCATGGCCCGGTATCAACTTTTTTTATGGGAAAAAATTTCAACACTCACGGACTTCTTGCCAGATGATCAGCGGGAGCTTGCTAGAGTGTTTCAGGCGGAGGCAACCAGGCTGTCAAGACAACAACTTGCGACTGCGAACCATCAGACGGATTGCACAGCTAAATCAATGATGGGAGCAATCGCCTTGCGCCGTCACGCCTGGCTTAGATCGTCGAACTTGCCTGTGGAGACAAAAACTAGAATTGAGGATCTCCCCTTCGATGGGGAGGGACTTTTCCATGCCACCACGGATACAACAATGGATGTCATCCATAAGGCAAAAATGACAGCAAGAAAGATGAGTGTGCCCTCTCACCAGCAACACCAGCCACAGGCACGTACACGTCGTTGGTATCGGCCGCTCCCGTATCAACCACGCCAGCAGCACGACCGGGCACAACGTTTTCAATCTCAACAACCACATTCATCATACCAGTCGCGAAAACCGTCCACTCGCTTCCCTAAGCCACGGAAGCAAGACTTTGGAGCGAAACGTCGTCTTTGACTCCTCCAAAGTACGTCGCAGAGGGGCAGCCAGTTACAACAGGCTCTTGCCCTTCCTGGCGGCATGGGAGAAGATTACCACCGATCGCTGGATACTCTCTACCATAGCCGAGGGATACCTTATCGAGTTCGTGACCACCCCACCACTAGGCATCGTGCGATGCACACAGCCGTCAGTGGTCCTCCTCCAGGAAGTTATAACACTCCTACACAAAAAAGCGATCAAAAAGGTCCCCACAAAATTGATAAAAGCGGGTTTTTACTCGCGCTATTTCACGGTTCCAAAAAAGGACGGAGGCCTCCGTCCAATTATGGATCTAAGGAAACTGAACAAATATATTCAGCCAAAGAAGTTTCGCATGGTCACATTAGCACAAATCCTCCCATTATTAAAGCGAAACAAATGGTTCACGTTAGTGGACCTCAAAGATGCGTACTTCCACATTCCGGTGCATCCCGTACATCAAAAATTCTTGCGTTTCCAAATCGGGCATCGAGCGTACCAATTCGCGGTGCTGCCTTTCGGTCTCCGAACAGCGCCGCGTGTTTTTACGAAATGTATGTCGGCGGTATGCGCCCATCTCAGAAATCAAGATATCGAAATATACCCATACCTGGACGATTGGCTGATCGTATCGACGTCTCGGTCTCAAGCTTGCAGCGATCTTCAAGTAGTCACGTCATGCCTCGCCGATCTCGGTCTGCAAGTAAACACAGAAAAATCAGTTTTTCAACCTACGAAGAACCTTCAATTCATAGGGGTGTGTCTCGATTCCTAGTTAGGCCGCGCGTTTCTTCCTGTCGAGCGCAGAAGACGGATCCAAGCCCTCGCCACACGTCTCCGTTACAAACGCAGGACAACGGCGTTCGCGGTGCTGCGATTACTGGGCCTAATGGCTTCCTCCGTGTTTGTCGTCCAGTGGGCCCGCTTACACATGCGACCGCTTCAACAAGTCCTACTCCGGAATTACGATCCAGAGCAAAATCCACGCAAGACAATACTTACCCTTCCAACTACCGTCATCCCGTCTCTGGAATGGTGGTCGGTCATGACTCATCTGTCCCGGGGCATACCATTTCATCAACGAGAACCATCTCGAGTCCTCACCACCGATGCCTCACTCGAAGGTTGGGGAGCTCACGTCAAAGACCTAAAAATGCAACAAAAGTGGTCACGCACAGAGAAAACCCTGCACATCAATGTTCTAGAATTGTTGGCAGTGAAAAGAGCGTTACGTGCGTTTCTCCCCGAGTTGCAAGGTCACCACGTTCAACTACTCTCCGACAATACGGCTGTAGTATGGTATATAAACAAGGAGGGAGGAACACGTTCTTCCCATCTCCTCAATCTAACACTGGACATTTTCCATTGGGCCATACATCACCACATATGCCTATCCGCACTACACATTGCGGGAACAGACAACGGAAAGGCGGACGTACTCAGCAGAGAATTCTCAGAAACGCACGAGTGGGAACTGGCCGTAGACATTGTGTCAGCTTTGTTCCACAAATGGGGTGCTCCAGTAGTAGACCTATTTGCAACCTCTGCCAACGCAGTCTGCCAGAGTTACTGTTCTCGGGCGGGGATTGGACCTGCATCTCTCGGAGATGCATTCCAGTGGGACTGGTCCAAAGGCTTCCTATATATCTTTCCGCCATTCCCATTGATCGCTCGGACAGTGGCCAGAGCGAGCCGATGTTCAATGAATGCCATAGTGGTGACTCCATGGTGGCCACGACAACCGTGGTTCACTTCACTAACTCGACTGGCTCGGGGGCAATTCTGGCATCTCCCAAAGATCCCACACCTGTTATCCAAGAACAGCGGAATGATCCTGCACCCCGACTTACAGTCCCTGAAGCTCACAGCTTGGAGGATTCAACCAACTGGCAGTCACTTACACTGCCACCAGGCTTAAAAGCTATCTTTGAAGCGTCCATAAGGCCTTCTACTAGAGCTTCATATACTAGAAAATGGCAACGGTTTAAAGCCTTTGCCACTCAAATGGGATTTGATCCTACTAAGGGCTCTATTTCTGGAGTCATAGATTTTATGTATTCACTTCACTCAACTGGGTTGAAATGGTCGTCACTCCGAGTATACTTGGCAGCTATCTCCCGATACCACGATAAGATTAATGGGTTCTCTATCTTCACACACCCAGTTACCACTACCTTCCTGAAAGGTCTTCGTAATATGTTTCCACAAATAAGACCCGTTACGCCTCAATGGAGCTTATCGTTGGTACTCACTGCCCTCACGGGAAAACCATTCGAGCCTATGGCCACGGTTCACATTCGTTTGTTGACTCTAAAAACAGTATTCCTAGTCGCCATCACGTTGGCCAGACGGGCGTCAGAACTGGCGGCGTTAATGGCCCATCCCCCTTACACGCAATTTTTTCCAGACAAAGTAGTTTTACGTCCCGGCCCGTCGTTTGTTCCCAAGGTTTCCTCCTCGTTCCACGTTAATCAGGATATCGTTCTTCCGACATTTTTTAAGGGCCCTCAGGACCCACTTTGTTCCACGTTGCATACCCTCGACGTTAGAAGGGCGTTAGCTTTTTATAAAGACAGATCTGCACAGTTCAGAAAATCTGACAAGTTATTTGTTTGTTACGGTGGAAAGACTAAAGGCTTGGCGGTATCTTCTCAGCGCCTTTCCCACTGGATTGTTGACGCCATCGTACTGGCTTACCAAGTGCTCGGAAAAACACCGCCGCAGTCTTTTTCTGCACATTCTACAAGGGGACAAGCAACCTCGGCCGCTCTGTCACATGGGTCTTTAATCCCGGACATTTGTAAAGCCGCGACGTGGTCCAACGCTTCAACCTTTGTGAAGCACTACAGACTTGATACGAGAGCGGTCAAGGACGCATCCTTTGGGAGAGCTGTCCTTTCTTCCATCTGCCAGTGACTTCCAGCGTGCACACCCTCCTCTGGTAAGTACTGCTAATTACTCGCCCATATGTGTGATGCACAGAGACCACGAAGAAGAAATGCAGGTTGCTTACCTGTAACGGTAGTTCTTCGAGTGGTCATCTGTGCAGTCACACAACCCACCCACCATCCCCTCTCTGCAACGCTGTCGTTGTACAGGAGGTTTGTTTCTGCCGGTATGCTCCTGAGAAGGTTACCTTGGTTGCGAGGCCATTGCGGTCTCAGGGAACTGAGGTAGGCGGGAACCCGGAGCATGCGCGGTGGGATGGTGGGGGGAGGGGTTCCCGCCAAAAACGCTAGGCTAGCTATGGAAGTTTCCCGAATGAGGCTCGGCGCCGGCGCGAGCCCATATGTGTGACTGCACAGATGACCACTCGAAGAACTACCGTTACAGGTAAGCAACCTGCATTTTTTCATCCAGCCTGTAGCCTGGCAACGAAGAAGTAGTATACTGCACAATGGGATTCTTTTCTAAATATGTGGATCTTCAGGGCCTCAAGCCCCGTTCAGCCTCCTTAAGGATGTACTTAACGCTTTACACCCCCTACACACTATAGGTGTTGTGTTTTCTTTTACTGGACAGTTTACAGTGACCAAATAAGTAGCCAATTCAGAACTGAACACAAACTCCTTTTACTTCAGGTAAATAACTCACAAACACAAAACAAACTAATTAACAGAACTCGCCTCAAGGGAAGATTAGGCAAATGACAAAAGAAACAATTGCTTTCTGTAAGAGACCAAAAAGAGAGTCCTTTCCAGCCGGACTTAGTCACTAAGTTGCTTCTCTTTTCTTATGGAGCCACTCCTACCTACTTCTCCCCACTCTGGCCTCCTCCGGAATGTTGCATGCTTTAAAGCGTCCACCGGCTCCTCTTCCTTCTGGGAAGCCGGTCAGGGTTCCTCAGCTGCAGATAAATTTCCCTCCTCAGCGCTAATCTCTGAATTTACATCTTCTGCAGCTGGAACAAAGACCTAGGGAATCAGTCTATCCCCTGGTGCTACCAACAGATCCTCTTCTCGTCCAGAATCTGATTCTGCCCCCTCCTCTCTCAACTTATCAGCCTGTTCAGGGTAAAAGGAACTAGACACAACAATAGGACTGAAATAGTTGTCGATATGCAGGTACTTGACCATTTTACCTGTTTTCACACCAACCCTGTTGTTAGGGGGTTCCTCTGTGCATTGCGAATCTGGCTCCTCTAATCGGGAGTTTCATTCTGGCATAGGGTTTCTCCGTCGTGCCACACTCTCTGACATTGAAACCAGTTAAACCAATGGCACCCTTGGATATCACGTTAATTTTCTTGGAAGGTTGTTTTGCTGATGGCTATATCAACACTACACAGATCGAGTGAGTTAGCTGCCTCAGTATTGATGCACCCTACCTGGGCTTCCACACAGGGCTAGAACAGACAAGTTTCATAAGACTCAAGAGTCGCAATGATTCGTGGAGTGGATCGTACATGCTATTAAACTGCCCTACAAGTTGAAGGGTTTGCAACTCATTGGTCCGATAACAGCTCAATCAATGTGCAGTGCATCAACGGCGGCATCTTTAGGCAGGGGATTGTCAATCCCGGACTTATGTAAGGCAGCTATTTGGTATAAGTCCTTTAACTTCATTACACGCTACCGCTTGGTTGTTTGTACCAGGACAAACTACAATTTGGGGCGAGCAATTTCTTTGTCTTGCGAGGGAACATTGATCTACGCCTACCCTCCACCAGGAATTGAGTTTGTTAATCGCCCATATGAGTGATGCACAGAGACTATTGTGATGCCCTGCCTGCACCTCTGACACTCACTGGGCTACACAACAGGGCTGTCTACACCACTCGCACTCAGGGCTTACTTCAACCCCCCCCCCCCCCCATGCTTATGACGTGTTTGAGGGTTTAGGCTTACTGCTGCTGCTCCAGTCCCTGCTTTACTCTTTTAGGCCCCACATCTCCACAGACCAGCACCCTAGCCCTCAAATCCCCCTTTGTTCTATCCGCCGCCACCAGTACCTTCCTCAAGTACACGTCCAATGATCACACCAGTTGGATATAATTAAATGTAATTTATTAACAAGATGATTTCTCAGGTAAGAAAAGCTTGATGGTTTCTTTAGTTCAACAGCGTATTGGTTACAGGCACAATGCTTAATGGTTTCAGTCAGTAATTTCTCTTCATAACATGTTTCAAATATAATCTTCCAAGTTCTACGTTTCTCCTGCTTACTCTATCCACTCTAAGCTACACTACACTCTTTTCCACCATGTAGTTCCACCAAAATAATAAAAAACGTTGGCCCTTCCTAGCCTCTAATCCTGTCAACAACAACTTCCCTCACACACACTGTCCCTCGTCATATATATATATATATATATATATATATATACACACACACACACACACTATTCTCTAACTCCTCCCACTCTCACACAGCCAGCTAATCTAGGCACTCCCCCGCCACCATCCAATCAGCACTCACACATGAACTCCCCCCTTATACTTACTCGGTTACAACACAACTGTGAGTCTATTTAACTTATTTCTTGGAACTTTTGGCATTTTATAAACAATTACCTACAACTTTCCATGCACAAGGACCTCTAAAGTAGCTGAACATCGCAACCACAAAGAAGAAATGCAGGTTGCTTACCTGTAACTGTAGTTATTCGAGTGGTCATCTGTGCATTCACACAACCCACCCACCGTCCCCACTTTGGTGTCGATGTAAATGTACTGTCGATACCGAGCAGTTTCTCTCCTAGTTATGGGGCCAGCAAGTCAGTCTCTTGGAACTGAGGAGAAAAGTGTGAACACGGAGTCAGTAGAGGGTGGGGGAGGGGTTCCCGCCAAAAACGTTTACCTTAGCTATAGAAGTTTCCAAAACAAGCTCTGCGCAGGCTCAGAGCCCATATATGTGAACGCACAGATGACCACTCAAAGAACTACGGTTACAGGTAAGCAACCTACATTTTCATACCACTATATCCTGCTTGGTGTGGCTTCTGCCTTTTATATACCGCTTTCATAGTGTAATATCCTGCTTGGTGTAGATGAGGCCAGTGTAGGTCCAGGCCTGCTGCCACTTTTATATTCACTCACATCTGTGTTTTTATTGCCAAATAAGGAAATAAACGGGTGTGAGTCACTGGAAATCACATGTGCCAGGGCCGACTGAATCTTCATAGGACAAAGAGAGATTCCGTTATTATAATTTTGTGGGTGCAACAGTGATGAAAGTTATTTCCTCTGAGGCTTGCTTGAGATTCAGCAGTTCAGTGGCAGTTAAAACAAATGAGAGTTATCAGGAGGCTCCTCCTCTTTCCTTCCCCCCACATTTCCTCTTGTGTCTGCCACAAGGACCCAGAAGCTTTGAGAGAGAGAAGCAAGAACCCAAGGGGGTGAGGAAGCACTGTTGTGCAAAGGACTCCTAAGATCTGGCTGCTTTGGCAGTCATTCCCAGCTGAGGGGTATTTGGTCAGAGGCTGGCTGTGGTCTGGAAATCTAGTAGAGGAGTGGTAATCAGAACATCTGAAGATTGGAGGGAGATTTGTTTACATATTCTCCCTACCCTACCCTCTGGCTTCTTGCATCTATCACTGGAAGCCAGAGGCACAGAAAACAACGGCAAAGACAAGTAGGTGAAGCCCTACCCTGTGATGGAACTATGGATCTAGAGTTGGGGGTGAGCAAGGAGGTGCCCAGGTTTGCTGACAACACCAAACGGCTGAGGACGACTGAAACCAAAAGGGATAGTGTAGTGATTCAAAAAGGAGAAGGGCTCTGGTTCAGTGGTTGAGCACCTGCTTTGCGTGCAAAAGGTCCCAGCCTTTCCATCCCCAGGCAGGGCTGGAAAAAATTGTGCCTGAAACCCTAAAGAACCACTGCCAGTTAGTGTTGACATTTCTGGGCTAGATAAACTAAGGGTTTGCAGCTTCCTATGTTCCTATGATCTCTCCAAACTGGGAGAGTTAAAGAGTTCTTTAACTGGTAAAAGGACAGAAAGTAGAGAGGGGGAATAACTGGACAGATCTTGCAATGGGTGAACTGTAGGCTGTATTGGGATCTGTATTGGGATTTGTGCTTTTTAATGTTTACAACTGATTTGGTGTTAGGGATAAACTGCAAGGTGTCCATGTTTGCTGACAGCATCAAATTATTTAAGGCAGTTTAAAAAAGAAAGGACAGTAAAGGATCTCTGCGCACAGAGAGAATGGGCATTAAAATGGGGAATGCTGTTCAATTTAAGTAAGTGTAAAATGATGCACATGAGACCAAAACTCCTAACTTCATAGATATGCAGAAGAAGTCTGAGCTGACTGTGATGTTCAGCTACTGTTGAGATCCTTGTATGTAAAAGATTGTAAGTAGTTGTTTATAAAATGCCATAAAAGAAGTTAAATAGACTTACAGTTATGTTGTAACTGGGTAAGCATAAGGGGGGGGGGGGAGTTCATGTGTGAGTGCTGATTGGATGGTGGCGGGGGAGTGCCTGGATTGGCTGGCTGTGTGAGAGTGGCTGTGTATATATTTTGGGAGCTGACAGGAGAGTGTGAGGGGGAGAGAGAGAATTATTGTTGACTAGATTAGAGGTTAGGAAGGACCAACGTGTTTTATTATTTTGATGGAACTAGATGGTGGGAAAAAGTGTAGGGTAGTTTAGAGTGGGTAGAGTAGGCAGGAGAAACCTACAACGTGAGAGTTTCTATTTGAAATGTTATGAACAGAAAGTACTGAAACCATCAAGCATTGTGCCTGTAACCAATATGCTGTTGACCTGAGGAAACCATCAAGCTTCTGCTTGTTAATTATATCCAATTGGTGTGATCTTTGGAAGTGTACCTGAGGAAGGTACTGGTGGCAGCGGACAGAAGAAGGGGGATTGGAGGGCTAGGGTGCTGGGCTATGGAGCCGTGGGGCCTAAAAGAATAAAGGCGGGACGAGAGCAGCAGCAGTAGCCCTAAACCCTCAAACACGTCATAAGCACGGGGGGGGGGGGGGGGTTGTAGTAAGCCCTGAGTGCGAGTGCCATGGACAGCCCTGTTGTGTAGCCCAGTGAGTGTCACGGGTGCAGGCAGGGCGTCACACTGACTGACCCAGGAAAGGGATCTTGTAACAGGATCTGTAACAGGAATAGGGAACATTTGGCCCTTCAGATTTTGTTGGATTATGTCTTCTGTCATCCCTCACTATTAGCTATGCTTGCTGGGGCTGATGGGGGTTGCAGTCCAACAATATCTGGATGGCCAAACATTTCCCCACCACTGCTCTATAATCTTTAATGTTTCTTAAAATGACATTAATCTTGTCAGATCAACCCAACCAGTGGGACCTGCAACCAAATGTTGTGGTGTAGAGTGCTTCTATTCAGGGTGCCAGCCAGCCAGCTAAGTAGTCCTCCTTCCAGGGTACTCCATTCCATTGCCCCTTTCCACCCACACCTTACCCCGGTTTTCCATTCCTCTCTTCGACAATTAGCATTCTGTGAGCACTAAGCAGGCTCAATCCTCATTGGACTGTTTAGCAGCTTTTTTCTTCCCTTAGGGTAGAGTTATTCTACTGTCTGACCACCTTTGGTTTGTATCAGGGGTGGACAAAGTGCTGCCCTCCAGATGCTTTGGCCTACAGCTCCCATGATCCCTCACCATTGCCTATGCTAGCTAGGTATGATGGGAGTTGTAGGCTAGAACATCTGGGGAAAGGGGTACAAGTTGTTCAACCTAGTATATAAGATATGCCATTTGAATTTGTCTTGATATTCTCTTCTGAGTCTGTACCTTTTCTTCAGAATTCTGAGTCAGATGTTGTTTTCTTAGCTTTATATTAGTGACTTCTTCTAATTGTTAGGAAGCCTGCTTATCTGATTTTTGAACTTATGCTATTTGGAATAGAGATGTAAAATTTCCATAAATATTGAGGCCATGGAGAAAAACAGTTTTTCCCCAGTTTTTTTCCCCTGGAAAAAATAGAAATTTGGAGAAAAATTGTAAAATAAGCACTACTTTTTTTTTAGCGCTCTTTACAGATCTAAAGTCACTTTGTTGCTTTAAGACAGCCTTCCTCAACCTAGTGACTTCCAGATATTTTGGACTTCAGCTCCTGCCACCTCATGCAGCATGGCCAGTAGTCAGGAATGCTGGGCACTGTAGTCCAAAACATCCTAATGTTGTTTTACATATAACTTAGTTTGCTCATAAAACTATCAATATGTTTTTTTAAAAAATTAAAAGTAAACTCAGTAAATTTGTAATTATTGTCTGAACAGATTCAAACTACATTATATGATAGGGTGACCAGATAAAATCCAGGTCAGGGCTCATGTAACTTTAACAGTTGTAGAGAAAAGGGAATTTCAGCCAGTGTCATTTGTATGCAATTAGTTCCTGGTGACATTCCCTCTTCATCACAACAGTTAAAGTTGCAGGGGCCCTACCTTCTTTTGTATATGGTCGCTGTAGTATAGTGCCTGCACCTTTAACTGTTGTGATGAAGAGGGAATTTCACCAGGAACTAATTGCATACACATGACACTGGCTGAAATTCCCTTTTCTCTACAACTGTTAAAGTTACAGGAGCCCTGACCTGGATTTTATCTGGTCACCCTAAATTCACACACACACAGAGACTCACACACAAAGACACAAAAGGCCAAATTCACACTTCCTCAGGATCTGTGGGGTGACCCTTGGGTTTCAAGAACTCTTGGCTCCCTCATGGATGTGGGGAACGAGAGGATCTTGTTTTCCCCCTTGCTGTCTCAGTCATCTTTGTTTACTTTCTAGTTGTAGTGGTGTCTTACCCCCAAAGTGCCCTGCAGCTAATGCAACTGCAGATGACTGAGTCAGAGGATGAGGGGTAGAGATCATGCCCTTGATTCTGCCCTCTCAACTGCTGCTCTGGGGAGAGCGATGTATTAAGAGCCTGCTTCGGGGAACAGGAGATAGAGAGGAATACACTCAAAGGAAAGGAGGCCCAATGGCTGGAGGTAAGAGAAATAGCTTGCTCTGTGTTATATTGATGGAGAACCAGAGAATCTTCATCTTCCTTAAAGGGGGCTGAGCTGGGTGGCAAAGAAGATCAAGGAAACTTGGTGCAGAATTGAGTCATGATCTTCCAGGAGCATCAGGAGCCTACTGGCAACTCTTGGTTGGCCGCTTCATTGTGATGAAGAGGGAATTTCACCAGGAACTAATTGCATACAAATGACCCTGGCTGAAATTCCCTTTTCTCTACAACTGTTACAGTTACATGAGCTCTGACCTGGATTTAATCTGGTCACCCTATTATATGACTTCTACAGCTTCAGAAGTACAGGATGCTACAGAACAAAGCCCAAACTGTCAAGAATGCACACATGTTGGGAAACTGAGCATAAATGTATATCAGTAAAATACACTTTAGTTCAATAATTTTAATGAGGAATGAAAGAAATAACTATGCTAAGAATCTTACAGAGAGGATTTAAAAAAAAACATTTTCCCCATGGCTTCATTATTTCCAGACATTTTACATCTTTAGTCTTTCTATAAAAGTGTGCTTATTACATAGTTTTTAAAAATCATTTTGAAGTGAGTAAAGGCTAGGTAACAATATATAAATACTTTGTCCTAAATTCTAAAAAAAAAAATATCATAATCCAAAACTGTTCAGTTTTTCCAGTTTTTGGGGGGAACAGGGCGACAAAAAAAAAAACCTTGGGGGAAATCCCCCCCCCCCTGAATTTTTCCGGATCTTCATATCTCTAATTTGGAAGGTTGGGAACTAGGAAATTTGGAGAAATAAATTAAGATTCAGGGGCCTGTGTAAACCAGGTACCAATCTGAGTTCTGCTTGAGGGGGTAGATACTGGTTGGCAGCTTGATGAGAAGCGAGGATCTCTCCTGCCAAAATGGAATTCTGTGGGCCCTTTAAATCTGATGCAGCGTTCTAATATCTCAAAGTTCCAGAGGCCGGAAGAAATGGCAGTTTGGCACCTTCCCTTTGGTTTCAGTGTCAATATATCAGAAGTATGTTTAAGCCTGCTTGGGTCCTCTATTTACAGCTGCTTTGCTTACAGATGATGGTGCTCGTGGTGGGCAGTGGGAGCTTGTTCTTTTTTTCTTTCTTTTTTTGCCATAACCCTGAACATTCAACCATAGCCACATCCTCTGAAATGCAATTATATGAGATTTAGTTTGCTGCTTCCTGTATTGTAAATCCTCCACAGTAAGCTACACTGTTTATTGGTTTGCCCCTTATATAATGCTCCTGGTGCTGGGTTGTTGTTGTTTTTCCCAAGGGGTATGTTCTTTTCAGGTGTCTCACCTGGGGCTGTTACTATCCCACTCTGTGCCACCTCCCCTCTATAACCTTTAGCAAAGCACTGCCACATAGACGTTTTTAATCCAGTTGCTTTTTCATCTGGTCAAGAGGGCAGGGCTCCTGCAGCTTTAAGTGCTGTGATGAAGAGGGACTTTCACCGGTTGCTGCAAGCATACAAATGACACCTGCTGACACTCCCTTTTCTATACAACTGTTAAAGATACGGGAGCCCTGTCCTCCTTTCCATATGGTCACCTTATTCCAGACAGACTCCAAGGATAATATTTAAGGGCCTGCTCATTCTGCAACTCTCTGCTCATAGTGTCGCAACACTGTACGGAACACCAAGTCAATTAAGCAGAATAAGGGTGGTCAGACGAGGCCCTCTGAGGCATTCAAGAGGCAGCTGGACAGCCATCTGTCAGGTATGCTTTAAAGTGGATTCCTGCATTGAGCAGGGGGTTGGACTCGATGGCCTTATAGGCCCCTTCCAACTCTACTATTCTATGATTCCCTCTTCTGCTGGCCCCACCCCTTTCCCCCCAGCCACCAGTCATTTGGTCATTTCTTGGCTTTTGTGTAGGCTTTTCCCCATTCTAAAAGGTTGAAATATGTCTTCTAGAGCTTAGTTTCAGGCAGTAAGAGTTCTAGGTTAAAATGCACGTATGTTTGGCCCTGCCCCTTTTGCCTTTGGTCCCAACCCCTTTTTGCCTTCAGCCCTGCCTACACTAGAATGCACCCAACCCTGAGAGCTTCTCCAAAATTCGGCCCCCAGGCTGAAAGAGGTTCAATACACTCATCTTCGGAAATATAGCAGTCACTAAGGCAGCCTTTCCCAACCAGACTACAACTCCCATCATCCCTCACCATTGGGTGTGCTGGCTGGGGCTGATGGGACTTGTTGTCCCAAAACATCTAGAGGGGACCAGGTTGGGGATGAGTGTTTTAGTGGGTGCAGGCCCCAAACCAATAATGGGTTTGTAAATCAAAGCTGGGCGGGATGGAAGTCTTTTGTTCAGATATTTTGTTTCATCCCGGGTTGTGCACTGCCCTGAAATTTCTCTCTTCTCCTCCTCTTCCCCTGCTTTTCTCCTTGCAGGAGATTATCGATCTGACCGGAGATGACCTGGTTGTGCGAACGGTACCATGCAATGACTTTGGTGTCATCGATCTGACCAAAGCTGAGGAGACCATGGTCAGCCCTCTTCACGGCAGCAGCTACATTGCTCCGGGCCTTATGTGCTCGACACCGGACAGCACTCAGCCTGCATGCTCCCCTAAAATCCTTGCCATAGCAGGCGTGGAGAACAAATTTGGCGGGCCAGTTGGCACATGGGACAGAGACTGTGAGCGACTTTCCCCCAAAGAAGATGAGGTGAAGCAACCTTACTTTCAAAGCAGCAGCTTATCCCTCATCACCAGCTATGGTGTGGACTCTGAATGCAGCAGCCACACCACTTACAACAGCGACTTGGGCTCTTTGGGAAGCCCACAGCTGGAGTCGGATGTTTTCTCCCTCTCCTCAGCCAATGATAGCACTGAATGCCAACCCTTTTTGGACTGTGTGGAAGAGTCTCCCAGTACTTGCCTGCCTGAGGGAGACCCCAACCCCCAGCCTTCCTCAGCCAATCAGAGACATTCCCCAAGCCCCATCTCCTCCTGCCCTTCTAGGAGCATTTCCACATCTCCGGCAGAACCCGATCTGCTTTTGCTAGAGGCAAATAACCCAGAACCCAGCGCTGTGCAATTGGAGGTTCAAGAACCGGCTAAGCGGCTTGACATCAAGGTTTGGTTGAAAACATTGCAGCATTTCCAGGGGGTTCCTGTGCATCACCCCTTTCTCCAAAGTGTGGTGCAGGAAAATGATGCCAGACAGGTAATTTGTGGGAGAGATCATTTCCCCAAGCAGGATTTGAGCATCTGGAACCTTGTGAAAAAGACGCAGACTTTTCTAAGATTGAGGGTACGAATGTGGTACAATGGACACACCGTTCAAACAGACTTTGGACAAACAGAATAGTAGAGTTGGAAGGAGTCTACAGGGCCATCGAGTCCAACCCCCTGCTCAATGCAGGAATCCACCTTAAAGCATACCTGACAGATGGCTGTCCAGCTACATCTTGAAGGCCTCTCCTAGGTCACTGGTTCCATTGTCACATGGGGCATCGCTTGTGTTTGTGCCCATAGGCTGGTGGGGTAGAGGACAGGGCAGATGCTTAATATTCTATTGAGATTGCCAGTGAAGGACAGTAGAAAAGCATGAGTGGCACGTGGCAGTTGGGTTTTGGAGCAAAGGTACCTGTTTGCGGAGGGATCTCAGTGCCACAAGTGGGAAAGAGACAAGCGTGTATGCAGGGGGAGGCTGTCCCAATATCTCTAGAGCCATCTCTATGTGAGATCAAGAAGACTGTAGAGCAGGGGTTTCCAACTTGGATGAGTTGGAGGGCAAAACATCCTACCTAGCAGATGCTCAGGGGGCAGGTTAATAATTTCCCCCAAAAAGCAATGGCTGGGTTCACACTACTGCAAGGGGAAACCATGCACTGTGGGATGTTTTCCCCGCACATGCCACTTGTGCTGCCAGCATTTGCTTAATTACCCATAATGTATCACGGGTTGCCATGTCGTCTGAACACGGCACAGCGGGGATGGCTTCTAACCCACCTGTACTATAAGCCGTGAGTTGTGGAGTGAGTTAGAAGTTAGTGTGGGTAATTAAGCAAATGGTGGGGTGGGGAAAGTACCCATATTGCAAGGTTTCCCCTGCTGATCATGCAAAGCCACCCACTTGAGTTTGACCCCAAAACTACCTCTAATTAGGTGTTAACATTGGGATGGGTGGGGATGCAAGATAGTTTCTGGAATGTTGTTTTTTGTTTTGAAGCATGTATAGCATAAATATAACAAATGGTTTTATGCTTTGCTGTATACTGCGTACTGAAAGAGCAAGCATTCCCATCCCTCCGAAGTCAGCTATGACAAGATCTGAACATCCTTCCAGCAAGGACAGACCCTTTGACCTATTCAGGCATGGGTGGGGAACTTGTGGCCCTCCAGATGTTGTTGGATTCCTACTCCCATCATCCACGATCAGTTGGCCATGCTGGCTGGCACTGGAGTTGGAGTCCAACATCTGGAAGGCACCAGGTTTCCTGGCCCTGTATTTAAGTCTTCCTAGCCCTGAGTTTGTGTTAATAATTTTGGGATGTAGTAGGTATGCCATGGTCTGTAGTGGGAGCTTGATAGGCCTTATGTTGGAACCCCAGGAGGCTATGTGCTACCTCCAGTAGCAGAGGCAATAAGCCTATGTACACCAGTTCCTGGGAAATATGGGTGGGAGCATACTGTTCCACTCATGGGCAGATGGCTGGCCAGTGTGTGAACAGAATGCTGGACTAGATGGACCCTTTGTCTGATTCAGCAAGGCTCTTATGTTCTTATGTACTGCTACTAGCTTTAAGTTCTCTTCTCCAAAATATAATCTACATTGACATACTTAAAAGCAGCATACATAACTCTCCTCTCTCTCTCTCTCTCCCTCCCTCCCCCCCATTAGCTGTTGCCTTATTGAGTTCTGTTTTTTATTATTTTGTCTAGTTTGGCAAAAGCATATTATTGTTGTTGTTTTTAGTGCAAACTCTGTGTTGCCATGGGGGCTAGTAGCGTGAGAATAATTGGCTAAAAATAGGTTTGCCCGTTTCCATTCCGACTGGAAGAACTGTACACTTTAAAAATAAATGTACTACAAATAAACCAACAAACATGGAAACAAGAAAAAGATGTTCTTTTTAAAAAGAACATTACCAGGAAGGAAACCCAGTCAGGCCTCACCAGGGCTGCCATGTTGGTTATGGGCAGCAGCAGCGATGGTGACAGGAATATGAAGGGGATCGCAAGATTTCCGTTGCCAGAGGAACAAGAGACTGATTGGCATAGAGCAAAGAATCATAGCATTTTGCTATTAAAGCTCGAGCTTTGAACTTTTTTGCAATTTCAAAATTTTCTGCACATCTACACTGCTCAAGCTTCAAGGTTTTTTTAAAAAAAAATGAGCAAAAGTGATCTGGTAAATCTTTAGTAATAAGTCTTACACTATCATATTCTAATATAAGTCGACCCACCTTTTTACCAAAGAATGGCACTCAAGACACCTAACAATAAAATTGATTAAAGTAGGGGCACACAAAGGAAGAAGATCTCCTGTTATCATCACATTAGTATGTTCAACCTGTAATGCCCTCTCAGCAGAATAGTGTTGTGATGACTAGAGCCCTTACTGAGCCAAAGTGACTACATCCCCTGCCTCCCTAACTACTTGGGGTATTTAAAAGAGGCCTTGTTAGCTTAGTTGGGACAGTGCTTCACTAATGTGGATAATAAGAGGTGGAAGGAGCTGTACTGAAGGCGCTCAACAAAAGGTGCAGGGCTAAGGTCATGCAGACTGCGATATCCAACTTGAGCCATGTGTACATCCAGTGAGGCATGATAGTGGATCTTCCAGCAAAGCACAGATTGACAGCCACATGATTGGTGTGCGTGTGTGTGACTAACAGTGCAGTTCTATGTATGTGTATTCATAAGTAAGTCCCGCTGAATTCCATGAGATTTACTCCCAGGTAAATGTTTATAAGCAATATGGCCTAAACGTTTTGCTTGTTAAGCTATTACAAGAAATGTCTCCTATCCTTTCTCTTCCATGAGAGCTGCTGACAGGCAGAAAAGATTTTACAAAAAGCTGAAGGCTTTTAAAGGAAAGCGATGTTTCCTTCAGCTTATTGAAGAGTTTCCAGAGAGGATTATGTTGGACCAAATGAGCAAACCAAGTCTCTGTGCCCAGCAGTGACATGAATTTTGTGGGAAATTGCGGGTTGGAAAACTTACTGGGAAATTTTAGGATGTTTGTTTTTATATTTGGTAAATAAGGTTAAATGTATGTCCGTTTTATTTGCATGCTGTTTAAAATATCTGAGCTGTTTTTCCAGTAGCCAGAAGTGTTGAATGGAAATACCTGATTAGGAAAACATGTCAGTATATTGCCCTTGGTGTGGTTTAAGTGTTTATATTCAAAGAAATTCAAAGCTTTATTTGGACATTGTTTTTATTGCATCATTTGGAAATATTTGAGTTCATGACAACTCAACAGCATACTGTCCTTTACATTATTTTAAGTTTTAAGAAAACAGTTTTCAGTACCTTCATTTTTTTAACATACTAATTTTAGGATGCTTGAAGAGCTGTGTACATAAATATGTGCACTCCCTAGAGATGCTCACCTGGAAAAAGTCAATTACAATTTTGATTTAAGATTTGAATAGTACCATATCCATTCCAGCTGCCCAATTCAGGTAAACAATTCTTATGAGTAGTATCCAACTGTGACCCAGTGCTAGTGACCTTGCACTAGCTAAACCAACACTTGCACACCATAACTAGCACTTGCTAGGGCAATGGAAACAAGTACCACTTTGCCACCAGATTTCAGCAGAGGCACTGAAATTTAGCAGCAAATTGGCACTTTTTCCCATTGCCCTAGCAAGTATTGGTTTAGTGCAACATTATTAGTGCTAGTGCTGGGACAGTTGGATACTACCATGTGTTACTAATGGCTTTTATGAAAGTATGAGTATCTTAATGAATAGAAAATGTTACACGGAAAAAAGCAATAAAAAACTCAGAATAAAATTTTCCACACCATATCACTGTTGCCTATCAATTGCATGCAATTTTGATGTCTCACTGTATTTGCAGAACAAGCCATTGAAAGTCCAACCTATCCCATCCCGGAGATTGAGCATGGTGTCTAGTACAATTGAGGAGAACTTCTTCCAGGGCACCTTGGACTTCCTTATGGATTATGTGTCCTGCCAGCACTACCCCCCAAAGGAGATAACATCGTGTGTGGTCAGGCAGATTCTGCTGAACACAGAGCACCAAGATGTGCAACCAGAAATACAGAAGGATGCTTACATGTTGCTGATGAAAATCCAAGCGTATGTACCCCATGTATTAGCATTCTTGTGTTTGATGCTAATATATATAGGACTGCTAATCCTTTCCTTTAAGAAAGCCCCTTCCTCAGCTTTGTGATTGTGGTGTAAATTTGGATTGTCTGTTAAGAGATTGCTTAAGGCAGGGATGGGGAACCTCTGGGCAACATGCCAAATTTACCCCACCAGGCTCATGGGGGGCCTAAGGGAGGCATCTCTCTTCCCCTTCAGAAGGGAGAGGGCAGCAAAGTGACTGAGCAAAGTCTCAGTTGTTTTGCTCCTCTCTTGCCTTCCCTGTGCTGGGAACACAAACGAGGAGTGAGCAAACCCTGCACCTCAGTGGGCTTCACTCCTCCTGGGCTTTCGCTGAGGGAAAACCTGGGTGAAGTGAATTTGGCCTCCCTACTGGAGCACCAGCTGGAGGAGTCCTCTAGCTGGCACCTTGGACAGGAACTCTGATACACTCCACCCAGGCTTTCCTGGGCTGGGAAAGGCCTGCATGCAGCAAAGCAAGCTCCCAAACCGAAGCACTGGCTGAAGCAACAGAATATAACATATAGCTTAGCTGTGATGCACAAGTATAAGAGCAGCCTGCAGAATCTGATCAAAGATCCATCTCATCCAACACTCTGTTTCAGCAGAGGCCAACCAGATACCAGTGAGAATCCTGGCATGAATGCACTAGCACTCTCCCAACGTTCCCCAGCAATTGGTGTTGAGAGGCATACGACCTATGATCCTGGAGGTAATTTGTAACCATCATGATTAATAGCCAGTGCTACCCTTATCCTCCATGAATATGTCTCATGCCTTTCAAAGCCATGCAAGTTGGTAGTCATCATTACATCTTTTGGCAGTTAATACCATGCGCTGAGTGACAAAGTACTTCCTTTTCTTCTCCCACTATAGAGTTTTATGGGATGATGCTGGGTTCTAGTATTAGGGCAATCCTGTGCCTGCCGGCCCACATACCCAAAGTAAGCTGAGATTGGTCAGAGAGGAGCTGAACAACTTTGCAACTAACTACAGCGCTATAGGGAGGCCCTCCTCACTTTTTAGAACCAGGGCTCTAAGAAGGAAAGTGTCTTGCTAATCAGAAAAGGCCAGGGCATGGTCTGTGAGTACCTGATGCTGCCTCCTTGCTGAAACTAATTTGTAGCCAAGGACTCAATAGACTGGTTATTGGAGTTTTGAAATGTGTTATAGACTGGTTATTGGAAGGAAAGGTTGTGAAAAATATTTGATGGTGTAACATTCTAAATTTTAGGCTTCACCCAGCCAAGGCTGAGACAGTAGTGTGGGACTGGCAGCTGCTGTGTAAAGTCATGGAAGAGCAGGTATGTTGATTCCACCTCACTGTATAGGAAGGATGATTTTTAAGCAGTTATCATTCTAAGAGCCCTCACTTTGCAACTCTCAGTGCAATCCTGTACCTGTCTATTAATATGTAAGTTTCACTGACTTCAGTGGTACTTCCTCCCAGATAAGGGAATATAGGATTTAGAGTGGCCATGTGTCCTGTTCGGCACAGGATAGTCCTCGGTTTGAAGACATCCTATTTCTGAAGGGCTGATCAGCCTAGTGTAAAGATAAAGAATCATAAGAAGGGAGATGGAGGGGCCTTGAACTTGTTCATCAGCAATTAGCACCTTGACAGCAGTCTGAGCAGGCACACACATCAGCTCAGCCAGTCTTCCCCACTAGTTGGGAGCAAGAGTGAGGAATTGCCTTAGCTATCATGCACACTGCATCATAGAACCATAGTAGAGTTGGAAGGGGCCTATAGGGCCATCGAGTCCAACCCCATGCTCAATGCAGGAATATACCTTAAAGCATCCCTGACAGATGGTTGTCCAGCTGCCTCTTGAATGCCTCTAGTGTGGGAGCACCCGCCACCTCCCTAGGTAATTGGTTCCATTGTCATACTGCTCTCACAGTCAGGAAGTTTTTCCTGATGTCCAGCCGGAATCTGGCTTCCTTTAACTTGAACCCATTATTCCGTGTTCTGCATTCTGGGTTGATCGAGAAGAGATCCTGGCCCTCCTCTGTGTGAAAACCTTTTAAGTATTTGAAGAGTGCTATCATGTCTCCCCTCAATTTTCTCTTCTCCAGGCTAAACATATCCAGTTCATTCAGTCTCTCTGCATAGAGCTTTGTTTCCAGACACCTGATCATCCTCAGTGCCCTCCTCTGAACCCTCTCCAGCACCTGGTGAACTCCACATTGCATTAACCTCAGCCAGCATGCCCAAAAACTGGGCATGATGGGAATTGTCCAAAACATCTGGAGAAGAGGAGGTTGGGGAAGGCTGAGCTACACACAGACACATAGACACATAGACCCGCTTTTGAGAGAAGACTGAGCCAAAGTAGGAATTGAGCACTTCAGCCTTTTCTTTGTCATCTGTTACCAATTTGTTATCCTCATGAAGCAGTTGAACCACCATTTCTTTCCTCTGTTTTTTACTACTCATGTATCTGAAGAAAGCCTTTTTATTGCTTTTAGCATCCCTCACTAGCCTCAGCTCCTTCTCAGTTTTAGCCTTCCTGATACCATTCCGGCACTTCTGTGCTACTTGTTTGTACTCTTCTTTTGTAGCCTCTTCCTATATGTATCCTTTTTTATTTTCATGTAATCTCTAAGCTTTTTGTGGAGCCACATTGGTTTCTTCTGTTGTCTTCTATCTTTTTTCCTTGTTGGAATTGTTTGTAATTGGGCCTTTAAAATTTCCTTTTTAAAAAACTCCCACCCATCTTGGACTTCTTTTCTTATTAGGGTCACTTGCCATGGGACTTTACTTATCATAGTTCTGGGTTTATTAAAACTGGCTTTCCTGAAATCCAGAGTACGCTTTTGGCTACGCTCGGCTTTTGCTTCCTTTAAAATCAAGAACTCAAGTATGATGTGGTCACTTTCCTCCAGAGTTCCGTAACTGCCAGTTTATCCACTAAGTCATCCCTATTGGTCAGTATCAAGTCAAGGATAGCTGTTCCTCTAGTTCCTTCCTCTACTTTCTGTAGGAGAAAGTTATCAGCCGCACATGTCAGGAATTTCTTGGAGGGACCACTTTTGGCAGAATTTGTCTCTCAACAGATATCGCGGTAATTGAAGTCCCCCATTACTACTACATCAGATTTCCCTGAAACACTGGCAATTTGCTTTTTAAAAGTTTCATCCTCATCTTCTTGATTGGGTGGTCGGTAGTAGACTCCGACTATCATGCTCCTTTTATTCCTTTCCCCATTTATTTTAATCCGGATGCTCTCGATGGGGCTCCCAGGCTCATCCTCTTGTATTTCTGTGCAGGGATAAGTATTTTTAACATAGTACGACTCCGCCTCCCTTTCTATTTCTTCTGTTCTTTTTGAACAAGTTATATCCTTCAATTGCTATATTCTAGTTATGGGAGTCATCCCACCAAGTTTCTGTTATACCTATCAAGTCATATTTGCCTTCATGTATTAAGAGTTCGAAGTTCATTCTGTTTGTTTCCCATGCTCTGGGCATTAGTATATAGACATCGAAGCCTATGTGCTGTGCAGTCTGGCTTCTTTCCTACATTATTGTGAACACTGTTTTGGGGTACTATTGGAGCTGTTCTCTCTGTTACGGTGCATAAGCCTTCATCCGTTGTTGCCTCAAGGTTTACGTCTCCCTCCCCCGTAGGATTCAGGGGTTTTCTTACCTTGTGCGTGTGTAATGGTTGCCTGTAATTGGCTCATGCCTAGAGATGTAAAATTTCCAGAAATTTTGAAGCCATGGAAAAAAACCATTTTTTCAGGGGGAAATGGAAATTTTTGGGAAAATTGAAAAATGCAATATTAGCACTTTTTACGGGTTGAAAGTCCCTTTGTTACTTTAGGAACATAATATGTAGTTATGTACAACTTGGTTTGACATAAAATTATCACATTTGGTATATTAAAAATATAGTGCATTCAAGCAATTTATTACAAATTGAATTTACTTTTTAAAATTTTTACCTTTTTAAAAAAACAAATGGAGCTACAAGCTCCTGAACTGTAAGGAACCTCTTTGGTTTTGCCAGTTTATGAGGTGCAGGCAAAAAACAATTAAAAAAACAAACAGCAGAAACCATCAACATTAGTAACAAGGAAAATTCTTTATGTCTCTGCTAGTCCTCCACAGTGTCAAGCAGACATAAAGCACCCATTCCCATAAAAAGAACTGAGAAAAAAGGGGGACCAAGATTCAATGAATATGCATGAAATTTAATCAGACTCATTTTCTGAGCTATAGCTATCACTATCAGTTTCAGTCTCTGCTTCAATGGCAGTGCCCCCTAGAAGCAGAAATGCATCTCGCTCTTGTGTTTGAGAGTTGTAGTCTTAGTTTGCAACCTAGGACTTGTTTGTCCTCGGTGCACAGAAATTGTAATAATCTGATACTGTACATAGTTTTTAGAAATCTTTTGGAGAAGTAAATATATAAACACCTTGTCTTAAACATTTTATGCATGATGCTAAAATGAAACATTCCATAATCTGGTTTTTCTTAATTTTTTCCAATTTTTCGGAGTGGAAACAGAAAAACCAGTTTTTTTCCAGGCCTTCACATCTCTACATGCCTCATGTCTGCCGCTCACCATGCTAAACCTTTTATTGCCGAGGGACTAGGCTCATGACCAGTCATGATTCTGTCTCTGCAATTGTTTGCCTCCCATAGGAAGAAAACATTCCTGGACGACTCCTATTCTTGCAGTATGTGATCCAGACCTTAGAGGATGACTTCCAGAAGATGGCCAGAACAGGCTTTCTGAACAGATCTATTGCCAAGGCAGTGCTTTCCTGTGACCGGTGCTTCAGCAACGTAAAGTAATTGGCATCTTAACCCCCTTACAGAACCTCCCTGGGTGCCAGACCCTTAGGCAATTCCACTTTTCAAGGGCTGTCTGCCACACTGAGCAACAACAGGCCTGGATAACCTTCACACGTGGGAGTCTGCCTAAAGCACTGTAAATATTTGTGACGCCACACTTGGACAAAGTTCATGAACTTCTGCAGGGAACATCTGAGACCATTGACCACACACCAGCCCCCAAGGGATACATAAGCACATCCCTAACTCACGTTCCTATTTTTGTCTCAGGGATGTAAGTGAATGGCTAGTGGCTACAGTCACCGGAGTAAGGATTTCCCAACACAGAAGACTTCAGCAGAAAATGAGAAGTCCGTCATCAGAGACATCCAGGTGCGAGAGCAGCAGCTTCACCCCAGAACTGCACTTAGACCAATCTGTGCAAACAGATGACATGGCTCCACAATTTCAGACCCAAAAGTAAGCAGAAGAGGAGTTGATGTTTTTCTCTTTGAGCTTTGCTTTATAGATTCTCCACCCCAACTCCTGCAAATACTTTCAATTAAGCAAAACCATACTAGTTTTAAGATGTACAGGCTGATGTATTTCACAACCTAGGATGACCAAGTACACTAGGAAACTACTGATTTCCCAGAGTGTATTTATCTTTGATGGTTGCTTTAGGGTATTCTTTATGGTAAGGATAGTCTTGGAAGTGTCAGGTGCTGGTCTGTCTCTGTGCCTGGGACTTGAGCCTGTTAAGCCCCAGTCCTGCCTCCAGTAGATGCCAACAGAAAATAGAGATTAGTATCCTCTTGGACAGAGCCTCCCTTGTGTTACTATTATCCATACTGCAAATCGCTAGCTGCACAAAATAAATGTTCCCTTATTGGAGCTCCATGCAGTTGCAGGGACATTTGGGTCATGTAGTACCCATACTAGAATTCCCCGGAAACCAGAACTGTTGGTACATACTAGGTTTCCCGAACCTGGTGCCCTCCAGATGTGTTGGACTGCAGCACCCATCATTTCCAGCCAGCTTGGCCAATGATGGGAGTTGCGATCCAAAACATATGGAAGCACCACAGGGACTGCTCCACATTATATCGGTTATCTAGGACCATGGCTAGATACCCAACAGTTGGGTGAAAAGTAACATTGTTTCCTTATTGTCTGGCTTAGGGAGGTGGCACTTCTCCAGAAGATGCTTTCTATAGCTGTAGAAGTGGACAAATCTCCAAACTGCAATGCCCATAAAATTGCAGATATGATGTTTTCTGAACTACTGAATATTCCCAAGCGCTGCCAGAGGTAAGGGAATGTGTAAACAAATCCTGAGTTGATTCCTGCTCAGAACTGTCATTCCTTGTGCTGATGCCCAACTGTCCTTGTGCCAGTCAAAATATTACTTCAAGCATAAACCTGGGGCCATGCAATATAACTGCATGTCCCCAGGTTTATGGACCATGGGTTAAATCCAGCTGTGTAGTAGTGCATGTTTGCTAGTACAACAGGACTTTCTCCCTCACTCCTCTCCCACCCCCACAGCCCTCTGTACCACTTGAAAAACTGCTCCAGAGCTTTCCCAGCTCCCCAGAGCTGATTTTGAGGGCACACAAGGCGGGAGGGTGGAAACTCTTAAAAATATAAATAAAACAAAGAGGACTTTACATCACAGTAAGCTTTAGGATTGGGTGTATGTTGTACAATTTGACAGTTTCAGTGTAGAAGCCTAGATAAATATAGACGAGATCAAGTAGTAGTAGAGTCTAATCCATACAAACATCACACAAAATAATTCCATAGCTGTATCTAGAGCTTCACTAGATTATCTTGTACCATTTAATACTGTCTCATATTAATCCATTTGTGCGCCATCTCAGAGGCAGGAAAACGGGCTATTTACCAGAGTGAAAAGAAGCAGATAAGCTTCAGTCACAACCTGTCCTGCCCTTGAGTAAACATTACCCAGTGTTCGTGAAGTAAACATCCACAGCAGGATAATGTGCCTTGGTGGCTAGTTTGCTTGAGGTGGGTGGATGAGTATATGGTCAATGCATCTTTTTCATAAGGTTGCCTGCTAGCTACTTTGAAAGAGGTCATTCTTTTTATTAATTATTCTAAACTACCTGCTGGTTTCTTGGAAACAAACACAGCGTCAGCGCAAATGGATTTTCAGAGCCCTTATGACAGCTAAACGACCTATACTATCGTATTGGAAGGATAATTACTGACCTCCCATAATGCAACCGATTGAGGACTTAATAACCTTATCGACATTTGAACTGGTGATATACAGGTGCAACTTGCAGATCAGACTATATGGCTATATAGTCTGATCTTTTTGAAATTTATGCATAATTCTTTTTTAAAAAAAAATTTGATGAAAAAATGATGTCATCGATGTATATGTAATGTGGTTTTTCTTTTTTTCATGATTTGTTTTTTGTTCTGTTTTTTACTATTCACAATAAGGAGGGAAAGGGGGGAAATTAAAAAAAATAGGTCATTTTTAATTCTACTTAAGAATCCAATGTTAGACCAAGAATCAGGCATAAGAGACATGCAAGAATTTCCTAGGCTCATCCCCTTTCACAGCTTAGAAACGCTCTTTTCTCCAATCAGCTGCTGATCCAAGATGAGCCTTTCCCTGCTGGAAGAGGGGACAGAATCTGGGGGAGAAGCTGCTGATTCAGTCCTGCTTGTTTCTGAGTAGACATGCAGAGGCTTGGTATTTGGGGAGTTATTTACTTCCAAGTAAACATACAAAGGTTTGTCCTGAGTAGGCATAATCGGTAAGAATCACATTTTGGGCTTGTCACCTCTTTTGGTTATGCCTACAGTGGAGTGCAGCCCACACACACACACACGTACACCAAAAAAAATCCTTTCCCTGGTTGGAATGCAGCCCTTGGACTGAAAAAGTTTCAATACCTCTGCCCTTAGTTGAGGATATTTTCAACCTGCCTTTTTAAAATAAGGTAATTGGGTGTGATGCACAGAGACCACGAAGAACTCCAGGTATCGTTAGATGTACCTGATTATTTCAATCCTTTTCAATCTGGCTGCTTCCAAGGGATTTTTGTTGTTGAATCCTTAGTGATCCTGTTGACCTATTCTTGGATGAGAGAGGAGTGTGATTATCTTCTGAACCTCTGAGTAGCCTTTGCTACTAATTTGACCATAGTATCATTCTGGACTGCCCTTAGTGGGGGATATTACTCTGCAGTTTTTCTGCTCCCTCCTATACAGCAGGTTTCAGAAGGTGGAGCTAGACTAATGCTTCTGTCATGGGAAAAAGCAAACAATTATAATGTCCATTCAGATTCTTCAGATATTATTTTTATCTCTATAATCCCTGCTGGGAGAGTTCATCAGGTGCTATAGGATGCTGTCATCGATATGCAGACAACACCCCAACTCTTTCCTTTTCATCTGCTCCTGGTAAAACACATATTGTCCATGGACAATTTAAGTGCAGAGTTGGACTGGAGGGTGAATGAATTTAAACTCAATCTAGGCAAAATAGAAGGGATGACTGGGGGAAATTAATGCAATGGATGGAAGGGGAAATCAGTATTTGAATCTACGTGCAAAAGATGGTACAGAAATTAAGAAATAAAAATAGGGAAAACTTACCATTCACCTGTCTCTCTTCTTGCAGGGAAGCCTTCCTAAGCAGTATGGAATGCCATCTCCTGCGATGCAAAGTGTTGGAGCTCATTTTCCAACATAGCTGCGCAATACCCACCAAACAGTCCTTGTCTTTGGCAACAATTTTGCATTTTCTGAACCACTTTTCTCTGCTGTTGACATATCAGGTATTTCAGTGTTCCTTTCCTTCATTTATCATGAGGGGAGAAAGAGCTGAAAAGGCTGGGTTACCCACCCTCTCCCTTATTTATGTATTGCTTAATATTTCTCCACTTTTTATTACAAACTCTTTAGGGCATGGAACCACCTACAGCATGCAAAATTGTTAAAATATCATCAGTAGAGGGCAGATGTAAAATCCCAAGTAAAACAACCTATCTGTTCACAGGACAATGAAGCAACGTGGCAAAGATGGGATGAGATGCTTCACCACTTGAATTTATTGTTGCTGAGTTATCGCAGCATAGTCTTAGGTGAGCAGCTTGTTTACAGCTCATCAGCTTGTCGGTGCAGTACTTAGCTTGATCAAGATATGCTACTATTTAGTGTCAGCTAGGAAACAGCTAGTGAGCCATCTCAGACATGCTTATTCATCACTCATTAAAAAGCAATCTACAGAGCAGGAGCTGTATGGCAAACAATGGCGGAAAAACTGTTTGTTGTTGATACAATTGCCTACGCAGTCTACCCCTTTTATCTATAATTGCAATTCCAATTATGTCTATTTTTTGGTAAGGTCTTTTTCCTTTATACCAGAGTGGAGTAACTTCAAGGTTCAGGGCCATTATTACTCCCTCTGCATGGCACCTCCAAAAGGGGCGCCACTCAATTTCAACAGCAAACTGCTCCATGACACTACAGACCTCTACAGTGGTTACATTTAGGTTGTTTCCAAGCTAAATTTAACCTTTTGGGTATTCCGTAGCTGTTATGAAGGCCATTTGACCGGGGGGGGGGGGGGGGGGGGTTAAAAACTCCAAATCTTTTATCTCATGAGGCAGCAATGCCTGGTGTTACCCACCTTGCTTTATATACAGCATTCATTGCTGATAAATGTAGGAAGAAAACAAACTTACAATGACCTCAGCTTTCCATAAAGAGTATTTAGGTCCTGATAACTGAAACCAATCCACTTCAGCATTCAATAACGGTTTCCTACTTCTATTTGTAGGGCACTTAAGAAGTTCCGTGTGTGAACGGTTTAATTTAATTATCAAGGCTGCTAAACCCAAACTACAATCAAATGATGATATTGAAGTAAGCGATATAGAGTACAGCATTCAAAGCTTCCAGAAGCAACTCTCTCAAACACTGGGGCAGCCAGTTCCTTCACCCATCATAGAAAAAATTAAGCTACTCCAAGTTTTGCTTCTCACTACTATGGATATCTGACATAGTAGGACTATAGCCAGCTAAAAGATGGACCTCTTCCAACTGGAAACAGCTGAGCAATGAGTCTGCAAATAAGAGTTCTCAACAGGAACACTAACACATCCCTTTTAGTATTCCAGTATTGTTTTGTATTGCCAGTCAGCAGGCAGCTGAAGCAGTTGAACAAGTTCACTTTAGACTTCTGTTTGCTGTACGAATTTGTTTGTTCCCACTTGAGTTTTGTATGGCTTTTTTAATAAATTATTTTACTTGTTGAGTTGTATAACATGCTTAAAGGTTTACGGGGATATGAACAATAGAAATTTGCTACAATCCTTTAAGTATCTACTCAAAACTCAGTTTCATTGAGTCCAACAGGTTTTCCTCCCAGGTAAGCGGATATAATATTGTAGACTTCATGACATGCGGCAGAGGTGTCCAGCCATTGCAGTAAATGCTCTACTGCTGTAATAATATCCTTAAATTCACAATGTTGTTGCTTTTGTTTTAATTCTGTTGAAGTGTTAGGCACAGAGACATGAGCACAAAACATCACAAAATAAATTAAACATTGACTAAGAAGCTGGATCACTGTTTACTGTGCATAAGCAGTGATGGCAATGGCTAACAGGGTTGACAGAGCCAGAATGCTATTAAAGCAACACACATTCAAGGTGTTGCTTTTGTAATGAGGGAACAAAAAGGATGGATGAGACATCACCAAGTCGTTTAGCTACAGCACCACCCATAATTTGTCAAAACATTTGGGTTTAGATAGAACACAGACCCTTTTCATGGCATAAAAAAGATTAGTGAGGAAATCTCAATAAACATGCCATTAAACAAACAGTGTTTCTATATAATGGATATTCCAAGGCTGCCATCTCTTTGTTGTAATGTAAAGCCAACCGGCAGCTTAAGAGTTTAGACCAAGAAAATATGAACAGTACATGCCCCAGAACATATACAGATTATACCAGGTCTTTCACTGCCTGACTGCTCCAACAAAAACCTGTGAAAATAGCTTTCTTCTAGCCATTGTTATTAATAATGCTCACAACTAAGTTGTACAGCCAAGTAAAAATCTTCCCATGTTCTAACTAATTTATTTTACTTTGGATCCCCTTGCCTCCTAAGGATGCATAAATAGGGATGACCATTGTCCTTTTTTCAATAACTCTATTTCCATTTCAAATTCTTTTCCCAGGAATTGCCACTAGGAATTCCCAAATACAGCCTCAGGGACCAAATGCCACAGTCATGATTCTCTTTTTATTAAAGCAGAGTCTTGCTACTTTGGGAATGAAGGAACTTGCCCATCATACTCTGGCTTCAACCTCATGATATGCTGAACCATTTGATGTCAAGAACGAGAACTCTTTATAACCATCGTGTATTTCATACTCCAGGCCTAGAATGGCTACCATTATTCTTTTCATGTTGAAACATTAAAACATGGCTTGCCTAGACAGCCGAGCAGTGAACCAGCAGGTTTGAAGTAGATTACTGAATTCCTCCAGGAACAAGACTCTTAGCAAACAGACTTAAATTAATGCTGTATTCCCTCAAAAAATTTTAAACCATTATTAAGATGGTAGTCATACACTGTACTTCAGTAACCTGGCATAAATAAGCAATGTCCACAAAAGAGCCAGACACAGCAGTCCACACATTCAAACCAAAAAAGCTCCAGCAAGTTGGTGGCTTTCCCTTTGTAAAACTTAGCTATATAGAGAAACACAGGGCTGGACATCACAACTTCATTGGTAAAATGGCTATGGCTTGATGCTGTACAGAAGAAACCTTTAAGGGAAAAAAAGCAATAAATTCATAAAGTTGCCCAGATCTTGTAGCTCAGAATTATAGATGGTGATGAAATAAGAGACCATTTCCTATGTCAACTGGTCATGAATGGAATGGGAAAGACAGTCCAGGACCATTTGGTCCATTATCAAATGCCAAGATCATCCTCCCTTTTAAGTGAAGGTGTTTCTAGAACCCAGTGGGAGTAAGCACATTCATGTCCCGGGGCTTGAGGTTATGGGAACGTGGGGTCCGCCCCTGTTCTTCCATAGCTGGAATGTCCATCTTGGGAGGCTTGAAGGTTGTGGAGTCTTCTGCCAATCTGGTGGCCTGGGCACGCATTAGCTCCATCGGGGATGGCTTCTGCGCACCCTTATAAGCCTGGATGGTAAAGCCCCCTGAGAGAAGAAGAATATACAAAGGTGCTAAGAAAAAGGAAATACAAGCAAGCCATCACACATATTTGTGTACATATACAGTTGCTTACAATACAATGAAGACTCTTTAAAGCAACAGTCATTTTAATAAGTTCTAAGCACTAACTATGATCAGTCATGTGCCATGTGAAAGTCCATTTGTCATCAAAAGATGTTTAAATGTATGCCTATACTCCAATCACCAAGCTACCACTGGAACTGCAACTGACATCTCTCTACTGATAAAGTGTTTGCACTTAACCTACGGTTTGCACTTAATCTAGTAGCTTTGTGTTGAGTAGATTTAATTGTCACTGAAAGATTCAGCAGTAGTTGTGGAGAATCAGTATTAAAGGAACAATCATATGGTTAAGAGTCAGTAATATTCACTATAAATGTTTTCAACAAAAGTAAGTGGGCAAAGTATCTGTTTATCAAGAAAGTACAGAACTAACATTTCTTGGGGGCAAAACAGGAGTAAACGTTTAGTAAAAAAATGCTATGTACTGAAATGAAAGATTAACACTGCTGTAACTACAGAAGCACAATCAGAAGCAGTGGGAGACGAGGTGAGAGTCTGAGCCCCAAGTTTCATTTTCTGGCTTCTGAATGCAGTATTTGAGCCCTGTGCCAAAGACTGCAGAAAGCTGTAGGCACGTAAGTACAACATGCCACCTGAGCTATGTATTCTCTTCTGCAGCTCCAGTTCAAATCTGCTACAAATTATTTTAAAAAACTAGGTCTCTTTATAATCTTGTCTCTTCCTATCTTTAATCTTTCAAATCAAATCTGTACTCTGCTCCTTAACTTCTTTGCTACTTTGGTCTTTTGTGAAGTGAGCAAACATTTGGATCGCCCTTGTCTGATAGAGATGGTGCTTTCTTAAAATGTTACTATACCAGAGTCAGTGGATCTCTGAAGAGCTCTTGGTCCAAAGAGGCTCCATTTTTCAGATGGTACTTTATCACTGTCCCCACTGCTGGAATCCATGGAGCCAAGTTCAGAACCAGTGATGGAAGTGGAGGTTCCCTGACTAAACCAGCCCCTATAGTAAAAGAATCAATTAAGAACAGAAACTGGGGAAGCAGACTTCAGTAGCATCAGACTGCCACAAACATCCAATCCCAATTAAACAGCACTCCAAGCCGGGTTTATAGCACAAGATAATTCAGGGGAATATTCCCCCACTATATATCCACCCTCAACAGAAAGATTAGGTATCATTAAAAGCACAACTTTAAAAACTACTCAATTCTCTAATCTGAACCTATATTCTCAATACCGCAAGAAACTGGGATTCCTAGCCATTTAGACACAGTGTTAAGTGCCTTTTGCTTTCCTCTTGGGAAATGTACCTGTATGTGCGCTTGGGAGAGGACTGGGGGGTGTTGCTTGGAGTGGATTGGACAGAAGAGGCCTGTTTATCTTCTTTTGCCATCTCTCCACTTTGCATCTTTAGATTCTGTTAGAAAGAGCAAAGGCATGCAGACAGAAACTTTCTGAATCTAGTCAAGTGAACAATTAACAGTCAACTCCTTTCATTAGTAAGGCTTAATACAAGCATTTAGTGACATTTAAAAAACTGCATGTAAGATTACATGGAGAGTTTTCTGCCTTAAGATCAGTAGTTACATTCCAAGACATGCCATCTTTCAAGTCACCACCCTCTGTTACTGGACTATGTATCAGCTTAACTTGAGCTTCAATGACCAAGCATAATAGTTGTTTCCCAGTAGTTAATTGTTTTCCCTATCTCAGAAAGGTAGGCTTTTGGTGCATTGTAAACAAGAATTTAATAGGTTCATTGCCAACATCTTAAGACTGAATTCAGAACTCTTAAACACATGACCAGCCAGTGTACTTAGATGGAAAGAAACAAGCCAATCATAATGTGTCAATGACATCCATTAGCAAACATCCCACCCCTCCACACTTAATTCTGTAAAGTAGTAACTGACCACTTCTACCAACTAAAACAATTAACTAGCTAAAGCCCAGTGGGACTCAAAACACCTTACATGGAATGACTCAGCCACACGATGGTATTTTGTCTCCTCTGCAGTGAGGCCCTTGTGGGGAGTGTATCCGGCATCTCTCAGCCCTGCCTGCTGCTCAAAGCGCTGAATGCTCTCCTGAGTTTGTTCTAGAACGGACAACGTGACACATTCACACAAGCCACAAAACACAGCTGCCTGCCACAAATTTCTAAGAGGCACTGTCATACGGTATTTACAGTTACTAGACATGATAGAAGTATAAAGGATTGGATTTTTTAGACCATCTGCACTACCAGTAATAAAGGGCCAGAGCAACACAGGTTGATCTCAAACATTCTGAAGAAGAGGATTTTAGATGATGGAAACAAACAGGACTTGAACAAATTAGACTATGTCCCTAACTCTGGGTCTCTTCTACAAGACATATTATATGTCTCATGGCTCCAGAGTCAGATATTCCAATCTAAACCTTGTTGGTAGCACCTTCTGTCATGCGCTAATGACTCTTCCAGTGTAAACCAGTATGTATGGAAATAAAATCTTAGCCAAGAAAGAAGCAACCAGGTTTAGGAAGAATACCCTGGGAATGTCAGTGTCATGATTCCCTATCCCTTTGTGTTCATTGAAGTCAATAAAGAGGTCTCTTAGGAAAGCAATCAACCTTTATTTATGCAAATGACCTCTTCCTTCAGCTGAAGGGGGTTTAAAAGTAGAAAGCGTTTTGCCCCAAGGCATAATTTAGCTAAGTAAACAAAACAGTTGATCCATTCAAGAGAAAGAGAGTCACACTGTAGAGGGATCCAAATTAAGCCTTTTCTGAGTCACCAATCTTTCCCAGCTCCGCTTTCTGATCTCCCTGGTCTGCACTTTCCCTCCTACGGAATTTGGCATCTCTGAGATTGCTGACATTCTCCCCTTCAGATGAGGAGGGCAGCTTCTCAGCCTGAGGTTTATTTACATCACCATAGATAAGCTCTGGGAACTGTTCATTGGCAGCTGGGAAAGAGCCCATGGAATTTAACCCTTCCCCTTCTGGTATGGATTGGAATGTCTGTTCGAATTCAGAATCAGATTCTGAATTAATGTCTGACATCCCTTCGCCCTGCGCAAGGGGAGGGGGATTAGACACAGAACATAGTACTGCCATCCTCCAAGCTTTTGCTCTTCAGTCAAAAACACTGCCCCTCTTCCTTGGTGGTTGTTTTTAGGTGAATGATGAGTAATATCTACCATCTTGGGAACATAAGAAGCTGCCTTATACTGAGCGAGACCATTAGTCCATCTTGCTCAGTACTGTCTACACTGGCAGTAGCTCTCCAGGATTTTAAACAGGTCTTCCCCAGCCCTACCTGGAGATGCCAGGGATTGAATCTAGGATCCTCTACATGCAAAGCAGGCGCCCTAAGGAAGCATATTAAATATTTCCAGATATCATTTCTTAAAAATAAAGGGAGCATCTTTCAGTGTTTTGCAGTAATCTTACTACATTACTTTAACATGGTGGAACAGCAGAGATTTCACACTAGAGGCTTCCAAAACAGAAAACTAAGGCAGAGCCAGCAAGGTGGAAAAATGCTTTACAAATAGTAATGTCCTAGCCCCACTGTTATTTAATCTATATCTGTCAAATCTTCCAGGCTGGCTTGCTTCTTTGCAGTCCCATCCGCCTAAACTAGGCCCTCTAAAAGTCTGCATACTTTTGTTCGCAGATGATGCAGTGTTATTATCCCAAACACGATTGGGCCTAAAGAGGTTGCTAAATGGCTTCGCAGATTACAGTCTTAAAAATAAACTAACTATTAATCATCAGAAAATCAAAGCAATGGTCTTTGCCAAGAGAAAAGTGAGGTTTGTATGGAGGATGGGAGGTATTAGAATTGGCCAAGTTGATACCTATAAGTATCTTGGCATTTGGTTGCAAGAAAATCTGAAATGGGATGTTCATGTTAAATATATTAAGAATAAGGCAGCTCAAACAGCAGGTGCCATTTTGAGATTTTATTTTTCAAAAGGGGGAAAATTTCTCCCTGCAGCGATGCAGGTGTATAAAGCGAAGTTGATACCTCAGATACTATTTGGGGCCCCGATCCTGAGGCAAATTCTTGGGATGCCTAGCTGTGTGGCTGGAGTTGCTTTAAATCTTGAAGTTGGTAGCAGTACATTAAAATGCCAGGCCTGGATCCAAACATTACAATACTGGTTCCGTAAATATCATAATCTTGCTATCAACTCCCTGGTAGCCCAGGTTTTTACAGACTCATATGTATCCCCATGGACTGAAGCACTAGCGCTCAAAGTCAACTCAATAGGGCTTTCTCCTGGCCTACTGCTAACACAGACTTTTGAATGTGTTAAATGGACAATCAAGCGAAGACTGATTTCCAAGATAGCTGTGGGGCTACTCCTGGCCCGTGCTCTCCCCGGTCGTTGGGGATATCAAATTTTGTACCTAATGAAGGGATGGTATACCTAAAAAGGCTAACTGTTCCTAAATATAGAAAGGCCTTTACTATGGCACGATTTAATGCACTGCCATCAAAATTGTTGGAAGGCAGGTATAAAAAAATCCCTGTGGCCAATAGATGCTGTCCGTGTAATGGCTCTGAAGTTGAGAGCACTGAACATGTATTGTTCTCTTGTACTTATTACAACCAAGTTAGGGAAGAATTATTGAGACCACTCTTCCAAGATTGCCAAGGGTACTCTAAAGAATCCCTGTTAACAGAACAATTGGTTGTAGATCACAGATGGGGAAAGAGAAATACTATTAGCTGTCATTGACTGAGTACATTTTTTTAATGTTATATTGTAACTTGTTTTCTAATGGTCTATTGACTGTCAATAAAGACTGATTGATTGAAATAGTAATGAATCAAGCATATATGAGGAGGCTATGCAACCTGCATTCCAGATTTTCTTCCTATCGGTAGGAAGAATATACTGTTAGCAGCCCATTGCGTTTCTCATTTAATTCACTGTTAACTCATTAGAAGAGTACATTCTTAGTTTTCCCCAAAAGATTTAACTGTTACTAATGCACATAAGTGCCAAGTTGACTTCCACTGCCATTCATTTTAAGACCACATTTACTGGAAAATGGAGTGAGTTAGCCAAGCTAACAAGTAAGAGCTGGAAGCACAAGCCCATCAACATGGGCACAAAATGTAGAATTCCATGCCACAGCATTAGTGACGAATTGACTCTCAAATCTTCTTCTGCCAGTTCGGATTCTAGGATGCAGATGCTCAAAAACATCAAAATTTGAAGGTAAAGTGCTTTCAAATTTGCTCTTACGGTATTTTGTTTATAACTTTGTTTAGAACGTTAAAGGTTTGTCCCCTTCCATTAGGAGGGTATCCAATGTCTATGCAGGACCTTCTGAATGGATATAGCTGTTTCACAGTTTAGAAACAAACAGAAGTAACCCACACAATAACGGGAAATAGTCTATACTGCAAAATCCCATTTCCATGTAAACTTCTATTAGAGGAATACAAGAGCTCTTACTTGTAATGAGAGAATTCATGATGATGTGAGTGGCCTTGGCCTTGACTATTGGAATCTTGTTCACAGTCTCAGTGGAAGATGAGGGGGTTATGGCAGATGGATGCATGCTAATCTCCCCTTCCTCAACCTGTGCAGAAGAAGCCAGGGAGTTTGAGGAGAAAAAGGCAAAATTATCCCAGGAGAATCTGACACACTTCTCCTGATCCTCATGGAGTGGACCTTGGAACTACGTATGAACTATACAAACAGACTCAATAGTAGGTGCTCTTTGACATTTCCATTCTCCCTCCTATAATATATTCACTATATATACATTATTTTGAAGCCCTGGTCTTGCAGCCAGGGCCTCAGGAAGCTACAGCTCACTCCTATTTTCACTGAAAAGTAAATGTGTTGTACAAAAACAAGTGAAAATGATTTTCTTCTATAAAAGATCTGCCTGCTCCACCCCCCCCATCCATCCATGCATAGTTCTCCTGCCTAAAGTGACAACCATGGCTTTCATACAATTCCCTGATTCTGAAGAATAAAACCAGAAAGCAGAATGATAATGATCACAATCAGTTACTCTCCACCTCCACACAGCCATTCAACCCTTGCCAAAAAAAAAAAACCACTTGTATCTTACAAAACACAGTCAAACTGTTAAAAAGTTATTTAAGTTGTTTAAGGAGACTATAGAAATCTGAAGACTATAGAAATGTGTAATTCAGAAATATGCTAATTTGGCACATGTGTCCTTTTTTCCTGTCTTCCTTTTAACGAGATATTAAAGCATTAATTTTACTAAACACTTCGCACAACAACAACATTGGTCTCGTCAGGCTTTTCTTTTTTTAATTAAAAAAAAACCCTAACATTTCCAAAACAAGAATTAGAACACACTGTTCTAAGGCAACAGGGAATCTATTTTTCTCAACCATTCAAAGAAAATATTGCATCAAAATGTGATGCTTTTACATGCTTTCCATCGGAGTTACTCTATTTATGGATCTCTTAATTGTGGTACTTGCATCCTTTATTGCCAGAGACATTTCACCAAGTTTGACCTGTTAAGTCCATTATAATTTTTTACAGAAGTCTGGCTTTTAAAAAGTATAAACTGCACCAATTTAGATGCCCGCCAACATGCTTCATTTCAGTGGCCACTTTATGTAAGTTGTCATCCCCTCCTCACTGGGACAATACAACTGGAATCTAATGGACATTTCATAGCACCTTTGCATTGACTCTAAAAACTCCATACCTTGGAAAGCTCCTCATATTTGCGTTCTGGGATGACTGGCTGTTTCCACAGGATATTGGAGCACATATCTGAAGGAGGAGGAGTCATTGGTGCGGTATCCTCCAGGGCATCATCATAATTGAATGCCCGACGGCTCATTCCAATTGGCTGGGACATCTTTCCTAGAAGGCTTCCAGAGCCATGCTCAATAGCTAAGGATAAGACATGGAGATTTCACCATATGCTGTGCCTTTTAGAACCTTAGCATTTCACAACAAGTAGTACAGATCACATTAGCCCTTCTTTTATTAAGATGCTCTAGCATCAGTATCACAGGTTTTGAGAACATTTTTGATGTGGCTAACTCATCCTTAAATCAAGTGAAGCTTTACATGCAATGTTACAATCTAAGTAATGTGTCCGATCTAGTATAATCATTTCAAAAAGTAAGGGTTAAGATAATTAGAGTTGGAAAATTCCTAGGCCAAAGCTCCTAGAAATATTGTTATCCAGCCCAGAACTACTAAAACCCTAACTCCAATCACAAAATCTTTTATAGACATTTCCCTGATTTTCATGGGACTTTCTTCCATATAAGACACACTAATATTAAGAACACAAACTCAAGAGACAAAGCGATAAAAATCATAGATACTCAGAAATGTTATTCTGATATGAAAGGTTATGTGATCTGAAGTATTTTCCACTCCCGATAAATGATACCAGTTTTCCCAAAATTGATGACCATAAATAAAAAAATTTCTCAAACTCAGAGAAAGAAGCACACAAGCTGTCTGGCTTCAATAAATGCACTCAACAGCACTAAACTGAAGAGATGATAGAATGCACTCTATCAGAATGAAGCAATACACACTTCTCTAAGTGATCTAAAAGAAAAACTCTTCAAGGAACAATCAGACTGAGAAAAAATTCTAACAGCTGCACTACTTCATTTTAGTAAATCAGTCATCTAGCTAGTAGCTGTTGATCATTTGTACCTCTAATTAAGGGGGGAACAACAACTGCAACAGGCTAGCTCACCAACACAGACACATTATTTAAGCAAAACATTAGCAGCCTCTTTGGGATAAGGCCAGACTTTTAGATGCATTTAACTGACAAGTATAAGACTACTATTAACATATGCTTGAGAAATTTGAATTGGAGACCTATAATATTTAATAAAATTGCCTCTAGACACTTCAAAGAATTCACATTTACTTAGAGAATTAGTTTTACCAGGAACATCTGTTCGTCTTGAACCCATGATTGAATGGCAGGTGTTCCACTATATGGAAATCCAGAACAGAATTGTTGTTACCTAATAAAAACAGAGGGTATTTGGATCTGCAAAGTCACACTAGAACAAAGGATCCTGGTCTAAATCAAGGGTGCCTTAAGGAAGCTCTACATGTGCGTTTTTTAAGTTGGCTTAACATTTATCTTGAAGGCTTAAGTAAAATAGCAATTATTTATTTATTTATTTACAATTTTTATCTACTGCTCCCCATCCAAGGATTTCGGAGCAGTGAACAAATACAAAGAGAATAAAAACACATCAAAAATATATTTTTTAAAAAAGAAATGAAGTGCAAATAAAACCATGGCTGGTTATTTAGGGAAAGCTTCCTGGAACAACGTTTTCAGGAGGCGCCAGAAAGGATACAATGTTGGAACTGCCTAACCTCTAAAGGCAGGGAATTCCATAGGAAGGGGCTAACACACTGAAGGCCCTTCTCCTGGTGTACTCCAATCGGACCATAGGTCCATCATGTGAAACCACCAGCATGCTCTCAGAAGACCGGGCAGGTTGATAGATGAGAAGGGGATCTCTCAGGTATCCTAGTCCCAAGTTGTTTAAGGCTTAGGACCAGGATACCTCAGAGAGCGCCTTCTCCCCTATATCAATATGATATTTATGACCTAATTCATCAGAAATTAGTTTGTCTAAGTATCATCCTAACAAATATTTTTGTAAGAAAAAAGCTAAAAGGTCTTACCACAAGTTATGATGAAAGAAAGATGTCAAAAAAGGACCATTCTGCTGCTGAGGCTGAAACTAGCAAACCATCCCCACGAGATTCCATGCAGACATACTAACAAAAATTTAGAAGTAAGAAATACTTTACTAAACTAAAGTAATAAAAGACACTCAGCAATTGCCTTATTCAATCCTACCAGGTGTATTCACAATTGTCTGAAATATTCTAAAGGGAGGAAATACTAAACTACCCTGAAGTACCCACATTTAGATTGTGTAATATTTAAGTGGCCCTAACTAGATATATCAGGCCAACTATTTCAAAGAAACCTGAACTTGGTTAGGCTGCAAGAGATCTGTAAAAACCTACATGTTAGAGGTTAGCATATTAGTACTGCAATTACAACACAGGGACATACAGCTGTGCTTGAACATTCACTTCCCCACATCAATCAACATCTGAGAAATCTGCCTGAAATTCTTAAATACAAGATAAAGCTGTCAAGACTTCTAGATTACTGCTAAAAATGGAAACAAAAGTACTCTTGCAGTTAACCCCACAATCTAACATACACACTTAGTGCACAATTTAAAACAATGAAACCTTAATACAATAAAGTAAGAACATTAGAAACATTAAAACAGCAATGTAATTTAAAGGGCTAAATTAAAAAGATGCAGAGCTAAAAGCCAGGAGAGTCAAGACCAATCATCATCTAAAATTCTCCTCTAGGTACCACCTCAGACTCAGAACCTGGCAATGGGCGAGGGCCTTCCCAATGGCAGCTCACCAATTATGAAATAAAATCCCCAGCAGGGCCTGCCTGGCAGCAATACTGTTATCTTTTCCAGATTAAAAACCTTATCATGTGCTGCCAAATGCCTGAGAGTGGAGGAAACTTTTAACCAGTTCATGGGAACTTCTTATTGTTGACTGTTAAAATTGTTTGGATGGGGATGTGGGGGTGTAGATATGTGAGTCTGTTGTCTTTTTATGTGTCTTATGTAGTATTTTTATGTGTCTTATGTAAACTGATTTTATACTATGTACAATTACTGTATTTTAATCTCTGTATACCAGAGAGCTTTGGCTATCAGGTCATATAGAAAAGTAATAAATGAATGAATTCTACAGTTTGGGAGAAAGCCCTTTCACAAATGACTGAGGACCTCTCCTGCATATCTTAGCAACCAAGTAAGTTCATACTAAAATAGACAGTCCCTTAAGATAACCAGGTCCTAAGCCTTTTAGAGTTTTAAAGGTTAAATCCAACACCTTGAGTTGAGCCAGAAAGCAATAGGCAACCAATACAGGTCTTTCAAAATAGGTGCAATATGGTCCCAATGTCAGGCACTAGTTAGCAGTCACATTTTGCATCAAAAGTCACATTTTGCATCAATCGAAGCTTCAACTATGCTTCCTGCTATCTCAGGAAACATTTTCCTCCAGGGAAACGCTGACTAGTTTCCTCAAACAGTAAAATTATCAGGATGGGTGGTATGCAAGTAAGATACCATACTTTATTGTCGATTTTTCTACCCATCACCAGTGTAAGAATACTTTCTTTCCCCTCAAAGATCCCATTAAAAGCCTGACTGGAAAAGGAGCACATCCAAGCATTATCCATCTACTCATACAATCATTTTAGATGACTTTCATGCAATTAAATTAGTAGAAAGATAAACGCAACGTCAGGAGGGATTGTGCAATGGGTTTAATAAAGTAAAAGGGGGTCTACAAAATGGCCACGTAAATAGCCTTTCCCAAGCTTCTACAAAACCCCTAGACTAAGTGCGTTTAAGGAAGGCAGCCTAAGAGATGGCAGCTTCAGATTTCAGGACAAATGGCATCTCTTGTCCAAGCCGCCGCAACCCACTGCGAGATATTTTCTTTAAAAGAAATGTGTTTCACTTTTGCTTCCCTCGAGCAGATACTAGGAAAAGACTGTGCAAAATAAATTCCGCCATAGCAGAGGCAGACTCGGTCAGCCCCATCCTCAGTCCCCGCTCTCCTCTCCAAGCTTTGCCCAAAACAAAAGCGCTCCGGGAGCCGAAGCGGGCCCAGACTGAGGCTGCTCGGCGGCCAGCCAGCCCTGCCCTCTGCTCGCCGTAAACAACAAGGCCCCGCGGCGGCCCTCGCTCGGCTGCCTCTCGCATACCTGTCATGGGCCGCCCGCAGCCCTTGGACTGGGTTCCCCCAGTACTAACAGGCCCGCTGGGGCAGCGAATCGGACGCAAGGTGGAGGCGAGACAGGCCGCCCGCGAGCAGACGCGGATCAGCAAGGCTCGGAGGCGCCATGGCGCAAACCAAGCCGGGAAGAAGAGCCCAAACTAGACCAAGCCGGCTCAGCTCCGGCACGGCTGACGACAGCAACGTTGACTAACAGCTGTCGGCAGAGGGAGCTATATATAGAAATTGGTCATCTCGCGAGAGCTCAACAGGTGGGAGGGGGAACTAGTAGTGTTTGGTAGCAGGTATCATTCAGAGGTCGATCCGGTTTCGTGAATCCTTCTTGTAAACCTTGTTATAGAATGATGGGAAATGGAATGCTGTGCTCTGGTTTTGCGTAATTGTGCTGAACTATGTGTGCATTCCTACTACAATCGTTCGACGATCGATCAGTACTGGAATCTTGAAAACATTTGTATGATCCTAATTGAGATTACAACGATGACACATGTAGACGATAGCATTCTTATGACTAAACTAATCAAGAATATATGATAGGTCTGATTATAGAACGGTCACACTGCCTTCACAACAGATTTATGTGGTGTCACTTTCCCCATAAATTATTATGAGTTGTAACCAGTTAGTCCTATTAAACAGATTAGATATAGATGATAGATAGATAGATAGATAGATAGAGTATTGAGTGGCTGGTTTCACAGGACACATTAAGCTACGGAGGGGGGGAAGCAACCGTCAGCTGTGTTACTTATTGTGTTGTGTGGAGGGTTACACACCACACACACACAACTGACAGTACGCTATTCCGCCCAATTAAGCAACGGAGAGAAACAACGGGCTTGCACATTGTTTAGCTCAAAGCCTGTTGTTTAAAGTGTTGTCCAAAACCAACCCCCGTCTCTCGGTGCACTATTCCATTTGGGCATAAAGTTCTGCCAGCCGGAGCAGCTGAAAACTCCCCAGCTGCTCTGATACAGCCGGCAGAACTTGCAGTGCATGCTGGGATACGGCTGGAGGACTGAAGGAGGGGGGAGGGAGGAGACACTGCAGCCAAGATGGACGCTGGAACTTTCAGCTGCTCAGCGGACAGCAGAGCACTGTGTCATGTGGGAAGCACCGCCTACCTAACACACGGTCAGTACGCTATCTCCTCCTCTGTTGCCTAATATGTCATCCCAAATCAGCCATCGAGTCCCAGGATACTTGGTATCACAGAGCCTTGGTTTGAATAAGTGGCCACTTTGCTAAGGGAAAGAGCAATCTCACTTTCTCCTTTACTTATCTTGGTCAGCTGGATGCACAAGGTTTATTGGAAATAAAATGTAGAGGGCAGAGAAGGCTAATGTTAGCCTAGATTAAAAATAAGTACTTTGAAAGTGATTGTCCTGAATTACTAGGAAATAAGTCCCACTGATTTCTCTGAGGTTTATTTCAAGATAAGTATTTGCATTGCCAACTGACAGATTTTTATCCCCATGAAGAGTTGTTAGAATTGGAGGATACAAATCCAGAAAAAAATCTAGCAAGTTGTGTTGCTCTTTATGACACTAAAGCTGTGAGGGCCAAAAAATTGTCTCATTGGCTTCATTTGCTTGTTTTTTATTTCTTTTAAATTAATAATCATTATTTTTTATTATTATTATTATTATTATTATTATTATTATTAATAAGGCTTCATTTGCTTGTAGTACAGTGTGTACACACACTGTGAATGTGTATATATGAGCAATGAGGTGAGCAGAGGTAGATGACACTATTTTGCATGGTGCATTTGGTGAGAGTCCAGCAAATGTATCAAACAAACATTGGTAACCCTGGTAAGTAAGTATGCCTTGAATTACAGCCTAAGGATTGGGAATAGCATTGCCTGTGCTCCTCTTACTCCCAAAACATTCATTTTCAAGCATACATATCTAAATAAACAGATTTTCACAAGGGGATAACAAGAAGAATCTAGTATCCCTATACATATGTCAAGGAAAACTGTGTACTGTAGGAGTGGCTGACCAAACAAATGAACCTAAAGGGCTTCTTGCGTTTTGATCACTCCCAAAAAGAAAATGATAAGTTTCAATGTGAAGGTGCAGGCCATTACATAAAAATACTCACGGCAGTTACAACATGTAATATGTTTAAACCTCAAAGATGTCTCAAATGCATTGTACAAATGCAACAGTTCTGTGTGGCAAGACACCTTGGGTGAATTTGGATGACACTTTAGGTAACGGAGGGGGAAATAGCGTACTCACCGTGCGTTATTTTGGCAGTGACGCAGCAGCACCCGCCACATGACATATTGCCCCTCCCTCGGTCGCACGGCTAAAAGTCCCGGCATCCTTCTGGGCTGCTGCGTCTTCTCCCTCCCACCTCCCTCAGTCCTCTGGCCGAATCCCAGCATGACCATTTGGCAAGTAGGGGTTTTAACATCTAAAACTGAAGAAAAGCGGCATTTAGGATTGACCCCTACTTTTTTGATGACCTTTGTAAAGCCAGTGACTGGGTTTATACAACATGACCACCCACACTCAATGTTGAACTGTGGGTTGTTGTGTTATGTGAACCCAGCCGCACTAACAAACTATGGTTTGTTAACCAAGAATAACTCACGAAGAGAATCTATGATTTGATGTTGGGTTGTGAACTGCGGGTTGATCAGGGTTAATAAAACATGGTTTGTTAGCGTGGCTGGGGTCACACAACACAGCAACCTACACTCAGTCCTTACTAAACCTTGTGGGGTTTTGTGTTATGTAAACCCAGTCTTTATCTTTACATCCTCTCCAACACTTTGATGTCAACACTTTGCCAACTTCACTGGTGTAAGGTACCATTTTTGTACTAATTTTAAGGCCCCTTCCTTAATTTTTACAGGTGTTGTTTGGAAAGGAAATTTCTCAAAAATACCCTCCCACTCTTTGTCTGCAATTCCTTCTTCCAAATCTCCTTCCCATATCTGCCTTACTGTCCACTTTCCACTAATCTCGTACCTTATTAAAATTTTATAGATTTGTGTTATTGTACCCTTATCCCCAGTATTATATTTGTCTACAAATTTTTCCCATTCTGTTAGTTCCCTTGTAAACCCAGTCACTGAGTGCCTGAATCAGCAAACCAAGAAGGCTCATTGCTAGGGAAAGCATTTGCTTGACACTGCAGACCCAATACTGCTGTTATTAATTTTTTGAGTGACAATACGTCAGAAAGGAGAAGATAGAGAACTTATTCTGGAGAGGGAGTTTCCTGCCCCCCAGGAAAAAGTGTATAGTTTTACTCCACAATATTTTGGATAGTCATAGAAAGCCTTGTTAAATGTCTCTCTTGGATTCATGACATAGGAGGCTCCTCAAAGATCTATAAGAGAAGGAACCAAACTGAGGCCTGAGCATAGATTCAGAACTAGCTGAAGCAGTAGCATGGTAACCAAAGCCATGGTTAAGTTTTTTCCACCTGTGAAATTGTATAGAGGAGAGCAAGCAATACTTTTTCATATCTCATATGTTTAGTTGCTTTAGTAAGAAAGAAAGCAAATTGGTGATACATCTAGAGCTCAGATTCTATAATTAGAAGTGCTGGTGCTTCTTCTTGTCCCAGATGCATGGAGATATGTTGTGGTTACTCAGTGGTGAGGGAAACACATTCTCCATGTGTTCATAGAATCATAAAATCATAGAATAGTAGAGTTGGAAAGGGCCTTTATGGCCACCGAGTCCAACCCCCTGTTCAATGCAGGAATCCACCTTAAAGCATCCCTGACAGATGGTTGTCCAGCTGCCTCTTGAAGGCCTCTAGTGTGGGAGAGCCCACCACCTCCTTAGGTAATTGGTTCCCTTGTCGTAATGCACTAACAGTCAGGAAGTTTTTCCTGATGTTCAGCCAGAATCTGGCTTCCTGTAACTTGAGCCCATTGTTCGGAAATAATCAAGAAGAGATTTTGGCCCTCCTCTGTGTGACAACCTTTTCAAGTACTTGAAGAGTGCTATCATGTCCGCCCTCAGTCTTCTCAAGGCTAAACATGTCCAGTTCTTTCAGTCTCTCCTCACAGGGCTTTGTTTCCAGACCCCTGATCATCCTTGCTGCCCTCCTCTGAATCCCCTCCAGCTTGTTTGCGTCCTTCTTGAAGTGTGGTGCCCAGAACTGGATGCAATACTTAAGATGGGGTCTAACCAGTGCTGAATAGTGGGCAACCAGTACCTCGCACTATTTGGAATCTATACTTCTATTAATGCAGTCCAAAATAACAATTGCCTTTTTTGCAGCCACATCAAGCTGTTGGCTCATATTCAGCTTGTGATCTACAACAATTCCAAGATCCTTCTCGCTTGTAGTATTGCTGAGCCAAGTATCCCCCATCTTGTAACTGTGCATTTGGTTTCTTTTTCCTAGGTGTAGAACTTGGCATTTATCCCTATTAAATTTCATTCTGTTGTTTTCAGCCCAGCGCTCCAACCTATCAACTTCCTGACTGTTAGAGCAATACAACAATGGAACCAATTACCTAGGGAGGCGGTAGGCTCTCCCACATTAGAGGCATTCAAGAGGCAGCTGGACAACCACCTGTCAAGGATGCTTTAAGGTAGATTCCTGCATTGAGCAGGGGATTGGACTCGATGGCCTAAAAAGCCCCTTCCAACTCTACTATTCTATGATTCTACGAAGATCACTTTGAAGTTTGTTTCTTTCAGAATATTAGCTATCCCACCCAATTTTGTGTCGTCTGTAAATTTGATAAGCATTCCCTGCACCTCTGTGTACAAATCATTAATAAAAAATTTGAGAAGCACTGGGCCCAGGACTGAGCCCTGCGGTACCCCACTCGTTACCTCCCCCCAGTGTGAGAAGGTACCATTGCTAAGAACACTTTTGAGTCCGATTCTGTAGCCAACTGTGCATCCACCTAATAGTTGTTCCATCTAGCCCACTTTTCACTAGTTTGTTAATCAGAATGTCATGGGACACTTTGTCAAAAGCTTTGCTGAAGTCAGGATATACTGTATCCCAGCATCCCCACAGTCCACAAGGGTGGTTACCTGATCAAAATATTAGATCAGATTAGTCTGGCAGGATTTGTTCTTGACAAATCCGTGCTGGCTTCTAGTAGTCAGTGCATTGTTTTCAAGGTGCTTACAGATTGACTTCTTTATAATCTGCTCCAAAATTTTCCCAGGGATGGATGTCAGACTGACTGGTCTGTAGTTCCCAGGTTCCTTCTTTTTGCCCTTTTTGAAGATAGGGACAACATTAGCCCTCCTCCAGTAGTCCGGCACTTCACCCATCTTCCATGATTTTGCAAAGATAATAGACAGTGGTTCTGAGAGTTCTTCTGCCAGCTCCTTTATTATTCTCAGATGCAGTTTGTCGGGCCCTGGAGATTTGAACTCGTTTAAAGAAATTAGGTGTTCCTTGACCGTTTGTTTATCGATCTCAGACTGCAATCCTGCCCCGACAGCTTGTACTTCACTTTTTCCAGGAGGGTCATAGACCTGCTTTTGGGAGAAGACTGAGCCAAAGTAGGAATTGAGCACTTTGGCCTTTTCTTTGTCATCTGTTACCAATTTGCCATCCTCATGAAGCAGTTGAACCACCATTTCTTTCCTTTGTCTTTTACTATTCATGTATCTGAAGAAAGCCTTTTTATTGCTTTTAGCATCCCTCGCTAGCCTCAGCTCCTTCTCAGTTTTAGCCTTCCTGACATCATTCCGGCACTTCTGTGCTACTTGTTTGTACTCTTCTTTTGTAGCCTGGCCTTCCTTCCACTTCTTATATGTATATTTTTTTATTTTCAGGTCATCTCTAAGTTTTTTGTGGAGTCACAATGGTTTCTTCTGTTGTCTTCTATCTTTTTTCCTTGTAATTGTTTGTAATTGTGCTTTTAAAATTTCCTTATTTAAAAACTCCCACCCATCTTGGACTCCTTTTCTCATTAGGGTCCCTTGCCATGGGACCTTACTTATCATAGTTTTGAGTTTATTAAAATTGGCTTTCCTGAAATCCAGAGTACGCGTATGGCTACACTCAGCTTTTGCTTCCTTTAAAATCAAGAACTCAGGTGTGACGTGGTCACTTTCCCCCAGAGTTCCCATAACTGTCACTTTATCCATTAAGTCATCCCTGTTGGTCAGTATCAAGTAAAGGATAGCCGTTCCTCTAGTTTCTTCCTCTACTGTCTGTAGGAGAAAGTTATCAACCACACATGTCAGGAATTTCTTGGAGGGGCCACTTTTGGCAGAATTTGTCTCTCAACAGATATCGCGGTAATTGAAGTCCCCCATTATTACTACATCAGATTTCCTTTAAACACCGGCAATTTGCTTTTCAAAAGTTTCATCCTCATCTTCTCCTTGATTGGGTTGTCAGTAGTAGACTTGGGCTATCATGCTCCTTTTATTCCTTTCCCCATTTATTTTAATCCGGATGCTCTCGATGGGGCTCCCAGGCTCATCCTCTTATATTTCTGTGCAGGGATAAGTATTTTTAACATATAATGCAACTCCGCCTCCCTTTTTATTTCTTCTGTTCTTTTTAATCAAGTTATATCCTTCAGTTGCTATATTCCAGTCATGGGAGTCATCCCACCACATTTCAGTTATACCTATCAAGTCGTATTTGCCTTCATGTATTAAGAGTTCAAGTTCATTTTTTTTTGTTTACCCTGGGAATTAGTATATAGACATAGAAGACCATGTGCTTTATAGTCTGGCTTCTTTCCTAAATTGTTGTGAACACTATTTTTGGGCACTATTGGAGCTGTTCTCTCTGTTATGATGCGTAAGCCTTCATCCATTGTTGCCACAAAGTTTACGTCTCCCACCCCTGTAGGATTCAGTTTAAAGCCCTCCTGATGAAGTTCTTCATGGAGTGGCCAAACACATTCTTCCCAGCCTTGTGAGGTGCAACCCATCCCTTGCCAGCAGTCCATCTTCCAAGTAGCGTAGCCCATGGTCCCAGAATCCCTCAAGTTGGCACCACCTTCATAGCCAGTCAGTCACCTGGAGTATTTTTCTTTCCCTTTCTAATCCTCTTCCAAGAACTGGGAGGCTGGATGAGAAAACTGTCTGGGCCCCAAAATTCTTTCCTTCCCAGAGCTTCAAAGTCAGACAAGATTTCTTCGTAGTTCCGCTTGGCAATATCATTTGTTCCCACATGGATGAGAAGAAAAGGATATGTGTCAGTGGGCTTGATGAGCTTTGGCAACCCTTCAGTCACATCTCTAATCTGTGCTCCAGGGAGACAGCATACCTGGCGAGTCCATGGGTCTTCGCGACATACTTGGGTTTCAATCCCACGCAGCAGGGAGTCTCCCACAATTACTACTCTTCTCTTCTTCTGGTCAACTGACCTTCTGCCTCTTGCTCACTGTTGCACAGGGTCTCCTGTAATTCTTCCTCTGCAAGCTGTCCTCCAGTCTTGTCCTCCAGTAGCTGAAAGCGGTTGTATAACTCTAAAGGTTCCACTGGTGCAGAGCATCTTCTAGTTCTTCTGCTCCTGACTGTCACCCTTTTCCAAGGATTTTCCTCTTCGTTGGCTTTCCTCACCTCAGCAATCTCCATTTCTGCTTCGGCTTGCTGTTGCTGTTCAATCTCTTGTGCTTCTTGTTCCTGTTGCAGTTGTTCTGTCTAAGAACTCTTCACCTTCTCTCATTCCTTGGAGGGTGGACACTCGCCGCTCAAGTACTTTCACTTTTTAAAGTGTCCAAGAATTGTTGGAGGGGATGTCAGGAGGTTGGAACTTATTTCCATATGTGGTGGAGCTGTAAACATGTACAAAAATTTTGGGAAAGGGTGTTTAAAGAAATAAGTCATATAATTGGAAGTAATTTGAAATTAAGCCCAAAGCTGGCTCTACTAGCAATATGGGCAAAAGGTATTGAGAATATAAATAAGAGAAAATTAATAAACAACCTCCTGGCTCCCGCCAGAATAATGATTGCTAAAAACTGGAAAGGGCAAGGGATATATACCATAGAAGAATGGTATAAAGAAATATGGGACATGGCACTTAATGATATGCTAACGTGTAAAATGAAAATAAAGAGGGGAATGTCCAGTAAGAATGATTTTGGAGATATATGGAGTTTATTTTTGGAATATGTATTAAGAACGGGGAAGGGGCAAATGCCTTCAAAAGAGTCTTTACATTTTTGGAAAGAAGAATAATGTATAATTGAAGGTCTCCTGCGGGGAGGGGAGCACGTGGGTATGCGGTATGTATTGTATTTTATGTTGTTTAGGTTTATGTTATGTTATGTTGAAAAATTAAAAAAAAAATTAAAAAAAAGTACTTTCACTTTTTCTTCCAATAGTGCAACCAGCTTGCACTTGTTGCAGGTGTATGCCATGTTGATCTCAGGCAGGAACACAAACATTACACACACTTTGCAGGTCACCACCACTAGAGTCTCTTTTCCATCCATAGTCTCTATTTCCGTTTTGTTTCTGCCTTTCTATTGGAATTGCCTGTGTTTTGTCCTGTCCTCTCTGAAAGTGAACAACAAAGTCCCCTTCACTTTGTTTTACAAAAACAACATTTTGTTAAGGACCTCCCTACAGTCCTCAAATAGAGCACGTATCAGATATTAAACTGATACTACAGAACAGATACTACACTTGATCTTAGCCAAAAGACCAAAAAGCACCAAGAAGCACTTCATAAGTGCTGTGTTTGAACTCCAACATTCAATACTGGCTCTGGAGCTGAGGGGCATTTGAGTTCGGACTCAAAATAAGCCCTGTCGTTGTCCATCTGTCTGTCCTTCATTTGCTTGAGCTTATTCATTTAATATATGGGGGTGGGCTTCTCCAAGAGAAGTTTGGAGGAGAGCAACAAGGGAGTGGGCCTTTTCAAACTGTGGAATGTTCTTCTCAATGAGGTGTGCCTGGCACCAAATTGTCATCTTTTCAGTGCCAGGTTGACTATTCCCAGACATTTGATGGCATATGATGGGCTCTTCAATGCATCAGTTGAGTTTATTTATGGTTGTCACTGATGTTTTACAGCACAATCCTATATCTGTCTACTCAGTAGCAAGTCCCATTGGATTCATGGGGATTTACTCCCAAGTGAGTATAAGATAACCCACTTACCTGAGAGTAAAGCCATTTAACTCAATGGGAGTTCTTTCTGAGTAGACACACAGGATTGTACTGTTTTATGGGATGGTTGTATTTTAGTGGATAATTGTTCTAACTGTTTTATATGTTGTATATTTTAATTCTGTTATGAATTGCCGTATCTTTTTTCTTTCTTTTTTTAGAAAGCTGTCAAAGTAATCTTAATAGCAGTAATAGGGTGACCATAAGGAAAGGAGGACAGGGCTCCTGTATCTTTAACAGTTGAATAGAAAAGGGAATTTCAGCAGGTGTCATTATTATGTATGCAGCACCTGGTAAAATTCTGTCTTCATCACAAAAGTTAAAACTGCAGGAGCCCTGCAGTCTTTTGTATCTGGTCACTCTCATATAGCTTGGAAGTAAATACTGCATTCAGGAGGTTTTACTCAGTACGTAATTGTGCTAGAACAACAATCTTAGTCACAGTGTCATATGGATTTGAAGAAAAGCCAGTATGTGTATTAGAGAATGGGGATAGCACTATTAGAGTCATATACACCTAACTGACAAATGACTTTGGAATAGTTTAGTATAATAAAAAATTGTGTGTCTGTGTGTAGCTCAGCCTTCCCCAACCTCTTTTCCTCCAGATGTTTTGGACAATTCTCATCATGCCCAATTTTGGGGCATGCTGGCTGAGGTTAATGCAATGTGGAGTTCACCAGGTGCTGGAGGGGGTTCAGAGGAGGGCAACGTGGATGATCAGGGGCCTGGAAACAAAGCTCTATGCAGAGAAACTGAAAAAACTGGACATGTTTAGCCTTGAGAAGAGAAGACTGAGGGGAGACATGATAGCACTCTTCAAATACTTGAAAAGTTGTCACACAGAGAAGAGCCAGGATCTCTTCTTGGTTATCCCAGAGTGCAGGACACGGAATATGGGCTCAAGTTACAGGAAGCCAGATTCCAGCTGGACATCAGGAAAAACTTCCTGACTGTGAGAGCAGTATGACAATGGAACCAATTATCTAGGGAGGTGGTGGGCTCTCCTACACTAGAGGCATTTAAGAGGAAGCTGGACAGCCATCTGTCAGGTATGCTTTAATGTAGATTTCTGCACTGAGCAGGGGCTGGACTTGATGGCCTCATTGGCCTCTTCCAACTCTACTATTCTATGATTCTATGAAAAATAACTGTGCTTTGTTTTCTGGTTCTGTTCGAGCTGTTTATGTCCTATTTTCAGTCTGTACTCTTTTTCCAGGCACATAAAATAATAATAAACAAACAAATATCCCTGGGGGCACACCCTAATGAAATGTGCTGCGCACGCCTATGCTTGTATAGATAACTATAAAGATAATCATGTTGGCCCATGAGAGAGAGAAAATCCAAAATCCACAGTTGGGCAATGCCAACCCAACTTCCCCAAATGTGCAAGCTTTCAAGTTTTTCAGATATCTTCATCAGACAACACACTACCAAAACCGGGATGATACTATTTAGGCTGATGAAGAGTTCTGGAAAAAAATGTAAACTTTGCACATGTTTGCAGAATTTAGATAAAGTACCTAGAGTTACAGTGCTATGCATGTTTAGACAGGAAAAAAAATTCTGACAACTTCCAGCATTCCGCAGCGAGCCATGCTGTTTTATGTCTAAACATGCACATGATTGTGCCCTAGTTCAATTGCTTGTAGTGGAGGCTGGCTGCTCCGATTTCGGTGGGGCTGTGAATCCCCTCTGGGTTTCTGCCCAACCACCCAGAACTCTAAAGGAGCTATCCAAGGTGCTGATCCTTTGCCCCAAAAGGCGTTCAACACCTTGGATAGCTCTTTTGGAGTTCTGGCTGATCCTGACTGAAACTCAGAGTAGATTCACAGCCCCACCGAAATCGGAGCCACCAGCCAACACTGATTGCTTGCTTTCCGCAGGGGAAGGGAGGGGGGAGCAGAGCGAGCAAGTCCCCTTTAAGACGCTGCATGACGTCAGCGAGGCTCTGCCTGTTTGCAGTTTGCAGCCGCCCGCCGGGAAATTCTCTGGCTGTTTAGATTGAGCGCTTGCGGCGCTTAGCTCAGCTGGACGCGGCGAAAGCTTGCACTTGTTAGCGGACGAGCCGATTCCGCTGGGCAAGAGAGAGAGAGAGAGAGGCAGGTTGGGAATTTACGAAAGAAGGAAGACAGAGAGAGAAGCCAAGGCCAGAGGAGGCTGCAGCGCAGAGCGGGTTTCTCCGTGCGTCCATCCGGCTGATCGGAGATCGGTCTCCCCCTCCCCGGTTTCTTTGGCCCATGGCTCCTCCTGGCGCCTTCAGACACCTGAGCCTGGCGCTGGGAGCGGCGGTGGCCGCGTTGGGTTCCCTCCTTTTCATCGCCTGGAAAATCTACTTCCGAGACGTCAACGACAGCTGCATCGGCTGGAGGGGGCGCTGGGAGCAGCTGCTGGAAGCGGAGCTAAGTCGGAACGCGCCTAAGGAAGCGGAGGTAAGGCCGAGGGCCCTCTACCCTTGCAGAGACCTGGGGTAGTATCCAATATTAGTTCTATGTAGAATAGACCTATTGAAATAAATGGGACAGGTAAGTCTTAACATCTCATTCATTTCAATGAGTCTGATCAACATAGGATCAGCCCCACAAGTTCTTATGTCTAAAACGAGGAAGATCGTGTCTTTTACTCTGGAAGCCAGAGCTAGATGTATGTGTGTGTGTGTGGAGGGGGGGGGGGTGATTAAGGAAAGGCATATAGCACACTCTCAGATCAGAGGCAGGCTTCATTATCTTATATTGGGCAAAAAGGAGGAACCTGGGAACTAAAAACCAGTTAGTCTGACATCAGTCCATGGGAAAAATTTGGAGCAGATTATAAAGAAGTCTGCAAGCACCTTGAAAACTGACTTCTTTATAATCTGCTCCATATTTTTCAGCATTTTATCTGGTCAATGGGGCAGGGCTCCTGCAGCTTTAACTATTGTGATGAAGAGGGAATTTCACCAGGTGCTACATGCATGCAAATGACACCTGCTGAAATTCTCTTTTCTATACAACTGTTAAAGATACAGGAGCCCTGTCCTCTTTTCCATATGGTCACCCTACCTAATATCTGTCCTAGGTAAACTGGTGGAAAGCAGAATTAAAGATAAAATGCATTGAGTTAAATGGGACTTACTCCCAGTTAACTGTAAAGATTATAGCCTTGATCACAGTAGTGGCACCAGGAAAGAAATAGGGGAAGGGAGGCACAAAAGGGGCAAAATCTATAGTGTGTACAGAATACCGTGTACAGTTTTGATTGCCCCATCTGCAAAGGGTTCTAACAAGCTAGTTTTATAAATAAGCATTCACATAGCTCCTTGTCTGTGTCCTGAAGTGATACAGTCCAGGACTACGTGGTTCTACTGATTTGCACTAATTGGCTCATTAAGTTTGATTAATCCAGCCTTCCCCAATCTGGTGCACTCCAGATGTGTTGGACTGTAACTCCCACAATTCCTGGTGAGCCTTCTGGGTTGGGAATGGCTAGATTAAGTGAATGAAAGGAAAGAACAATATGTAAGCCTGCCTTATATCTGCTGGTCTATGACCGTAATAAATTATATTTGGATTTGGAGCCTGCCTTATATACTATACTTCCTCCTCCTCTGCTGCGTCTTTGCGTAGTCACGTGAAGATGGAAAGAGGCAGGCTTCCTCATTCTGCTGCTTCTCCTCCTGTGTAAGTTACCATCACTTTAAATTTATCTGCAGCTGGGGCTCCCTCGTCATAAGGGGCTGGCCAGCTGTGCTATTTGCAAGCAATTGTGTGATTTTAGAACAGAGCAGTACTAGCATAGGAAAGAGCTTGAGCCTCTATCTGGCTGCTGTCCTCCTATCTCAAATCAGTACGGCTTCCTTTCCTCCCATGTTCATCACTATTTCAAGCCAAAGACACTTTGGGAGCATTTAATCTACTGGGTCAAGATGCACTGGAGCTGCCTATGCATCTCTGTGCTCTTTTGCACCTCTCCTCACCCCGCACACACCACCTGGTGCCTTGTTGTCCCCAATGCGATGACCTCCCTCCATAGCCACACAGCATGGCTGTGTGTGGCTGCAATTTTTTCCTAACCAAAGGAAGCAGAGACAGAGGTGCTCATGGGTTGACTGCTTTTATTTATCACATCTGTGATTTATCACTCTAAGGAGTGGTGTCCCAATTTAAACTTACATCAACCTGACAAATTAGACTAATCACTAGTGTGTCACTACCTTCCTCAAAGCCACCCAAACCAAATGGCACATCTGCAAAATTAATAAACCAGTCCGGCTTTTGTCAAATGGAGTGTTTTACACAGTAGAACCTATATCTGGGATTGAGGTTGTGACTTTTCCTTAGCCTGTGTAGTGCCTAGCTTGAGTATTTCTTCACCCCCATTTTTTCCAATCATGTGCCAGGGTTACAAGGGGAGCCCATGGTTAGTCTTCAAACAGTATATGTTTAAAAACTGAAGGATCTCTCAACATTTGCAATAGACGACAATCCCAGCTGCTCTTCGAAGTGGACAGGCCAGGAGGTAATGGTGATTGGTCTCTTGAAGATGACTACTGGCAGAAGAGGACCCTTCTGCTTGGTTTCCTTGTGCATATGCTAGCTTTGGGCATATGCAAAATATCTGGAGGGCATTAGGTTGTGGAAGGCTGTTCTATTTCATACTATCCTATCCTACCTCTAACAAGATAAAGTAATTTAGGATGTTGTGGGGAAACAGGAAATACAATGCTAAGAGGTATCTATCTAGATATCTTCCAACAGCAACATAGGAAGCTGCCTCATACTGAGTCAGATCATTGGTCCATTTAGTCTAGTATTATCAACACTGACTGGCAAAGATGTTTCAGGATTTCAGGCAGGACTTTTTTCAGCCATACCTAGAGATGCTGGGGATTGAGCCTGAGACTTTCTACATGTATAATAAGTGCTCTCCCTCAAAAACAGGTTTACACAACCTGTACATAAAGTCTGATTTCATAATCTTCTTGGCAAGTAACCACTGATGAAACTGCTAGTCGTGAAAGGCCCTTCTGTAATTGCAGCATTGCTCGAGCTAACCCCAAATTCTTCTCTTTGCAGTCACATTCCTGTGAGTATCAGGTTTTGGTTCTAGGCTTGGATGGAGCTGGAAAAAGCAGCATTCTCCATTATGTCTGCAGTACAGAAGCCAAGAAGTGCATAGCTCCCACTCAGGGCTTCAACACAGTGCAACTGCAGGATAGTGGCCTCCAGATGGACCTCGTGGAAGGTAAGTCCTGTCATAGGCTCCTGGGGGCAAGACACAGTCTGGAACAGACTAAGTGGGGGAGCATAGGAATGGCTTTTTCTGACCTATCCCACTAGGGTGTGTGTGTGTGTGCGCGCGCTGCATCTTGAAGGCCTGTGTTCTGCCCATTTAGTCCTTAGGTTATGTTGCCCCCTAGGCTTTGAATTGGTAATTGCTTTAGTTTACTCCTGTTAGCAGGCTTAATACCGTGCATAGATTACTTGCCCTAGGAGAACTTTTTATCTGGTTTGCACCAGCTCTTCCTTTGGAAGAACCCTCCCTCAGGTCTGGTTCTCTGCTGCTGCTGCTCTGGATCACAGCCTGAAGGCCTGGCCTTCTCTTGTCTTTTCACCATTAATCCATTCATCTCACCAATCCATTTCATCTCATCCAGCCACCTCATCCTTTTACTGTTGAGTATTTTTCCTGTATTTATTATTTATTGTTTGTGTAAAGTGAAATAAAGGTGAAGATTTGAGTTTCAAAAGTGGATTAGTTGTGAGTTTAACTGCCTGAAAAGACACACAGCCCAATGTGTGTTGAGGCCAGAACACTAAGGATGAACTGAATTTATAGTCTCCTGTATCAAGCGAAAGAATAACACTTATCACTATTTTGGCATTTTCATTTCCACCCCACCCCCACCCGAACAGTGCTTGTGAGCCATTGTGACAGGAAACTCTTTGGATGCCACAAGGAAACCTATTTGAAGTAATGCCTCCCCCTCGTTTAAATCCACTTCTCTCCTTGGGCACTGTGTGTGTGTGTCTATATGCCACAAACACGCTATAGACTTAGCTCTCATGAGTTTTGACTCCAGTTCTTTATCTCAGTTGGTGGCAGCCAGAATCTACGCTTCTACTGGAACCAGTACCTGAGCAAATCCCACATTCTGGTGTTCGTAGTGGACTCTGCAGATGGCTCACGCCTTCATACCGCCCGGCAGGAGCTCCACTGTTTGCTGGCTGAGGTCCCTCAGTTGCCTTTGATAGTGTTGGCTAACAAACAGGTGGGTCTCTCGAACAACCTTTTTGATTGCCACATTCTCCTGTGGGTAATTTATTGGGTGGGGCTGAAGCCAGCAGTGGGTAGGGGCAGAGCCAAAATTGAGTGAGTCACCCTTTTCTCTTAATTGCCCTTTTCTCTTCCCCCCCTTCAGCAGGCTCCCAGGTAAATGACAGATCGTTCTTGCCAGAGCTCTAAACTGACCACAAGTGGAAGGCTTTTGAAATTAAGCTGCTCACACCAATCTACAGGTCTACCTTGTCTTGTCTAGACTCCTAAGCCTTCTGCATGGAGTTTGCCTGTACTAATGTGGCTAATCATGCTCAGCATTTAGCCCTCAAGGAGTCATTGTCCAGGATTTAGCACCAAGTGTAATTGTTTCCTTCTCTGCCTTACTTGACATGCTAACCCTTATCAGATGAAGAGTAAAAGTAGACATGAATGTGTGGCTAATTAGGGATCACTAGAGAGAAAATAGCTTGTGGGGGGACTATTGTTTAAATGATGATCTATGCCCATTCTAGGACAAGAGTGATGCACTGAGTGTGGCAGAGTTACACGAGGAGCTGGCATTGCACACCTTGAACAGTCAGAGGGAATTCTTTCTCTTGCCCATAAGTGCTACCTATGCTGGACTCGCCACTGCAAACAGTGTTCTCCACCTGAAGAGCCTGCTGATCAAACTCCTTGCCCAGATCTAAAAGGTTTTCCAACAACTCAAGGACATTCAAGCCAGGATTTTCTTCCTCCCAACAGAGACTTCAGATACCTTTTCAGCACTGTCTGGGAGATACAGGCTCTCTATCCTCAAATAAGTGCCCTTTTTACCTGTACCCTCAGCTTCCTTGCATAAGAGAGCCCAAATGTCAATATTACCTTGGATACAGGCTCTGCTACTTTGGGTAAGAAGGAAGCACAACAGAGGCAAAGTCCACTGCTTCTGGGGACGTCAGTCTTGGGCCAAGGGTGGCTTCTGGCTGTTCATCCCACTAAGAATACAGGCTTAAGGAACTGCAGTTTTAATACTTGCACTAAGGATTACCTTTTTTAATTACTGTTATTATAGGACCTACGACCGTCACATCTATAGTAAAAAAAATAGGAAGAGATGAAAGCAGTGAACCTGGCCTGTAACAGGACTTCCTTGCCTATGAAAGGGCTGGAATACTCGATCCCTTGCTGTCCTTTTGGGACATTGGGGGATTGATCTTGCCCTGTGAAAGATAATTCAACCCTAGTTGCAGATAGTGGAGAATGGGCTGCCCCTGTCTCAAAGTGGCTGGGCATAAAATCTAAGAACGGATTGTATTGGCATCTCAGCAGCAGAATGTGTGTAAGCAGCTGTACTTAGGAATTGCCCCAGACATGCCAGCACTTTAAAAAGGGGTTTTATTGCACTCATGAGCAGTGATCACACCTGATAAGTAGCTGGGGGGCTAACTGCTCCTTCTGCAGGGCACTGGGTGTCCTTGATTGACCACCATTCCCTGCTAGGCTAAGCATGTTGAAGTAAATCTGTGTGTGAGGGAAGAGCTCCTGGAAGCAGTTTTACAGCCAGTTATTCCCCAGCTGCCTTGGCCTGATGATGCCAAAGGAAAGTTGGTTCCTAACAAACTCTTACGCTCTGTCCCATAGGCACATAACTTGGTGCCCTCCAGATATTTATTACAGCCCCCATCATCCCTGGCCATGCTAGCTGGGTCTTATGGGAGTTGTAGTCCAAAACATCTGAAGGGCACCAGATTGCCTACCTCTGCTCTATCCCTTTAGTAGTCAATGGATGCTTCCTTGCCTGCTGCTTATGAAGGGAACACCTTCAGCAGGGATGCTCAAGGGGAACCAGGAAATCTCAATTGCTGAGGAGGAACGGATGGGCCCAGGACAATTTCTGCACTAACTTAGCTGAACATCCCCTCCCCTCTCAGGTACCATGTTTGAGCTCAGTCACCTGGCTATCAAAGTCTTATCGGTTTTTCACTCTGAAGTGGAAACAAAGACAAACCTGTGCACAAACCGCAGGCAGAAGTGGCTGTGACATGCAACTGGCAGGCCACCTTTTGGGCTGCCGGTGATGTAGCCTTTTAACTTGCAGCAGGGAAGACCTTGGCCTTGACCAAAGCACCAGTCTCGCCTCTGGCAGAAGGAACAGTTCTACATGTTCACTTAGCCAGTTACACACTCTTTTTTAAACTGTGTGTTTGCCACTACTTTGTTTTTTTTCTTCTTCTTCTTCTGTCCTCTTCCTTTACAGCAAGAGAATAGCAATGCCTGGGTTAGGCTCCATTTGTAGAACCTGATACCTCTTCTCTCTTTATCCCACCACAGATTATAGGAAACTTGGTTTGTAGCCAGTGGATCCTAGCCCTAGGTTCGTCTCGCTGGTATAAAGTTAATGGCCGATTGTTTACACTAGTTTTTCTGCCTTCTGTATCAATAAATGTTGTTACCTCAGTTATAAGGGATGTGGCTCTGTGTTCCTCACAACTGGAGGAATTGCAAGAAAGCAGCTTCAAACAGCACAGCTGCTAGGAAGGGCAGAACTCAAAGACTGTTAAGGTCGCTGCTAATTCAGATTGTTCAGTAGATTTGACCCAGGACTGAAAAGCCTTTCTGGCCAGATAATCACACACAGGTTACAGAAGCCTTGTCCATGTGAAATTCCCTTTATACCTGTATAAAGGCAATAGTGTTATCATGGTTGGCCTCCAGATGCATAAAAGTAGAGGATTCATACTGCTGTTAGAAAAATCAAGAAAACAAAGACCACTTTCAAAATGGTAGTTTTCTACATGGTTCCAAAAGTATGTCATCTGAAATATTCATACTCATTCAAGAGTCATTGAAAACATGTTGGGAAATCATGTTTCCTTGGCCCAAAGATGCACCAGATCTCCATTATCAAACAAATAGGCATGGGGAAATCTTAGGAAAACCTCCAGTGGGATTGTGGCTTATCCCATTAATCTGATTGGCTAATGGCTGTTGGCGCTTTGCCACACACCTGCTAAGATGGCCTTCCTGCATTAGGCCACCACCAAGGACACCAGCTCTTTCCGTACCTAGCTTATTGGCTCCCTGTGCATCTATCCAAATGGCCTCATCTAGATACCACTAGAGTCATCAGCAATCTCACTAGCCTGTCTCCTTAATACCATGCTTACAGCCAAAGAACATTGCCCTGAGGGTCTCATTATTAGTCATTGTGTTGGCTTTTTGTGGTAAGACTTGGATTTAACATGTTACTCCTCTGAAAGTACACACATTCATGGCCCACAAGCCTGTCTTGATGCTGCCTCTCGCAAACCCATTGCTGCTTCATGCAGCAAGCATAGGCAATATATCCTCTGACTGAGCTTTGTTTCTGACACAGGGCTTCGGAAAGTAGTTTATTTCAACTAGGATCAATCCAAAGCCAAAGGAAATAACACAAAAGCTGAGCGCAGCAAGGGCTCTCCACCAGAGCTCTGACCAAAGGTCCTATCCACCTAGACGTCTTCTTGCTTTGAAGAGCAAGATTTTATGTATGCTAAATATCAGTTCCTGAGCACCAGTCACTTGAGGGCAAGCCAGTATCTGTATTAACAAAAGTGCAGCTTCTTTTGGCCATTGCTGTGGTGAGTAAAATCATTGTTCCTCCATCTTTTCCTGCTTTAGAGAGGCAACAAATGTCTGGTACTCCTCAGGATAGAAACGTTTATACACATTGATCTTCCTCTTTATTTGCTTTGGTGTGTCCTGATAATAGTTCTTCTCATCACGAGCCATAGCCTAGGAGGTGAAGAATATAGTTAAGAGCTGAAGGAGCAGGCAGCTAAGTCAATCAATAGGCTTAGAACACCTCTCACACCCAGAAAGCAAACAATATACTATACATCAAGCCTCAAGCAGAGGTTGTACACAAAGCAAACAACAAACCATGGAAATGCAGTCAGAAAGGGTAGGTGCATTCAGAGGGTGGATGCAACGCACTGGACTTCAGCCAAAAGAAGTCATATATTCTGACTGGCAAGAAGCAGTATACAAAGCAGTAAGGATGGAGAAAGGAAGCAAGCAGAATGTTCAAGACATTCTGAAAATTGGAGTTGTTAACACTAGCAGTTGCAAACATTCAACCCAGAGATCTGAGTCTTCTGCAGCTTCTAAATAAGGAGCACCCACCTTGTAGTTTTCGCCATGATTCCGGATCATATGCTGGACGTAGTCAATAAGATCCCTGGAGAGAGTCTCTGACTTCTTCTCTGGGAGGCTGGCCTCCGCTTCCAACTCTGGGCAAAAAGAAGCAAAGGTAATGAGGCAAGGCCTGTTGTAACAGAAATAGAACACCTATATTCAACTAGCAGTTCATGGAGATCATCCGCATTCCCTCTGGTGATAGAGATGCCCTGACCTCCTATGAAAGATGTAAAATCCACACAATGGCTGTATTCAGACAACACTTTTGTCAATGGAGGGTTGACAAGTCAACGATAGTTGGGTTTTTTGGGGGTACTCCCCACACGACACGTTCTTATGCTCCTGTGGAGTGGATTCCTACTCAAACTGGCATTTGACAGACAGGCTACCAACCCCTCTCCCTGCCCTCCCTCAGTCCTCCCGCTGCTATCCCAGCAGCCACTGCAAGTTGCAGCAGAGCACCCGGCTTGGTTTTGGCAGCTCTTGCCTGAGAACTTGCCAGGCGAAAAAATCAACTCAATGGGTCAGAAACACCACTGGCTCAGTTCGGATGACACAAAAAACACGGGTTGTGCGAGCAATCAACTCTGCAGCCAGTTGTGTTTCTCCAGTTGTTTTTTTGCCAAAAAAAAGTCAACCGTGGGGTGGAAATTGCCCATCAGATGACACAGATAGAAACTGTTGACCATTCCACTGACAGTTGACTCCTAAAACCATTGGTGTTTTTTGTGTCGCCCGAACGCAGCCAATGTGTTCAGATGAAATCTCATCCTAAACTCTAATGCTATTCTGACTGCTTTTGAAGCTGGAACATTAAATCCAGTAGGCATAATGGCTACATCACAAGCGTTGAACCTCTTTCAGCCAAATTCTATTTCAGAGGAGCTGTTAGGAGCTGCATTCCAGTGGGGCCAAAGGCAAAAGGAGGAAGGCTAAAAGTACCAGAAAAAACAGCATACTGTAGCTTGAAGCTCTTTTTGTCAGTCACTAAGCCTTACGAGAGGCATTTCAACCTTCTAGAATGGAGGGAAAAAACTCTACAAAAGTCAGGAAACCAAATGATCAGTGGTCAGGTGAAAGCAGGCAAGATGTGACCATCCGCAGAAACCCAGAAGGATGGATTTGGCCCTTGGGCCTGAGGTTCTGAGACGCTGGGCTACACCGTGAATCAACAAGAATTGTGGGAGGGTCTATAGTGAGTTTGTGAATGAGCAGACATATGGACTTCACAGAGTAACAAAACGCTACTAAGAGACCTGTGTAGCATAACACAGTGAATAGATTTTAGCAGGCTTTAGCTGACGAGTAGGCCTCATTCCCTGATGGGCCTCTCATAGTTATGACACCCTTTTCTTATAGTCTTATCTCAAAATGAGCTGGGAGGTTTTCACTCCTAACTAGGCACTAGAAAGGCAATTAGTTTCCAAAGCTGAACTGCTTTTGGGAACCTGCAAGAGGGACACACCCCAACACACACTTGCTTCTTCTGAGAGGGGGGAGGGAGGTAGCCTGTCAGCTCCTGAAATGGAGGAGCTTATAAGATCCAATCCATGGGGTTCGTGTTTTGGTCTTGCTTCAGGGGGCAAAATGCACGGTCAGCCTGGAGAACTTCTGTGGCTCAAAGGGACAGCTTCCATCTATTGTGGGGGCCCTCAATAGACAGACACTCAGCCATGAGAGCTTAATTAACTGGAAGGAGGTGTGAACTTTCTTTGCATGTATATATTCTGCATTCATTTTCCATCAATAAACTGTCACCTTTTTACACAAGTGTCTTGTTTTATCTTGGTAACCAAAAGAACCTGATTGATGACTTGGACCTGACAGAACCAGAACCCAGATCTAACATATTAGCAATGGATGTTCTGGGACTCTGCTGTTTCCATATCCCCAAGATTACTTGCAGTAATACAGCAAAACTCAAAGGTATGCACCATATGTGACAGGCATGAGTCTGTCTAGAAGAGGATGGGAGGAGTTCTAATTCAAGAAGTGACCTACAAGATATGACTAACAAAAAAAAAAAACCCACCACACACCACAAAAGCTGTGCTGGATATCTCCAGTGTTTGCCTGACAATGAGATCTGATAAATCCAAAAAAGCTGTACTTAATTTGAATGGGACAAGTCAAAAGGCAAGGGCAGCTCTTAGGACTTGCATTGCAACTCTTCAAGTAAAGGATTTTGCTATGAGGCATCAGGTCAACACTGTACACTGCCAATATGAAGGTGATACCAACCGTTTAGTACATACGGCTTCCGCACAGTTTTCATCTTTGCCTCTGGTCTATCAACTTCCATTTTCATCACCTGTAGTTTAAAAGATATTGTGGTTCATCTTGTACACAAGAACATCTATGCATTACTTTGTATGCCTTTTTAAAACTCCACCTGACTTTTAAAATTCCGTAATGTGTTTATTCATCATTTTGTCTTAAGGATTTTAAAGGGTCACTGGCTACTTGCTTTTTAAATGCCATCATGCTTATTTATAGCAACTGTGCAAAATAACAGCACATAAACAGCAACATTCTACTTGATCTGTCTTTCAGGAAAACACTAGAGTTATATACTTCAGCTGACCTGGATGCAATGGTACATCCCCAATTAAACCATTATTTTATAGAATAAGCTATCCATAGAACAGCTTCCGTAGAATAAGTTATAACAACCACCTACCATTTATCTACCAAGGTAGCCTGAGATGTCAATGTCAAAATGCATTCCCCTCCAAGCTCACCAGAATTTGCATAGAGATTTTTCATAGATTAGCTGAAATGCCAAGGGAAAATTCCAATTCAGAATTCACCCAGTTTGCCATCTGACTCCTAACTATTCTGTTTTCATATGAACGCAAAACATTTTCTTCAAACAGATTGGATTAATAACATTATATTTTAGCTACTGTATCTCTCTCCTGTAGACTTGCATCTAGCCAGGCATGAGAGAGCCATTAAATCTTTTGTCCAGACTTAAATACAGCAATTTTTCATGGGGTAATTTTCCACACTTTTGTGCAGTTTCCATTTTACACAGTCTTGCTGGGATTGCATCCATCACCCATTAACAGATACCCAACCTAACAATAGCTGACCTTCCAGTCTGTAAAACTTGACTTAGGTCCCCTCTACAAGGATTCGCTTTTGCGCCCGGTTAGGCGATTATGCGCATAATCGCTGAAGCGCATTTACACCTAATACCTCTGCACGAGAGGTGGCGAGAGGCGGCGAGGCGCATTAACAGATGACCAAAATGCGCTTTACAAGTAGTTAATGTGCATAAGCGCTTGTTCACATAGTCAAAATGCGCTTTAACGGCCGGAGCAAAATAAAACTCGCGATTTAACGCGCATTCGATAATGCACATAATCGGAGAGATAACGCGCCTCTACGCCCGATTTGCACTCCGTTCTTGTAGAAGTAAATTTTTTTAAGCGCCTTGAAAGAGCTTTAGACCTCTCTTGTAGAGGCAGCCTTACACTTTTCCACTTGACTTCCACATCACAACCTTACTTGCAGTTCACACAGCACCCACCTGTCGTATTGCCTTTGGAATAGGAATGGCCTTGTTTGGATCAACAGCAAGGCCCATTTCCGCCAAGTTCTGTGATACTGATTTTGTCCTATCCCAGGCATGTCGGATTTGGGAGCTAGACAAGATTTTAAAAAAAGAAAAAAGAGCTTTACATCAATACTAGGCATTTTTGAAGGGGCTTCCTTCCCTTTCTGATAAGAGTTGTCCCACAATTGCAATGTTAGCAATTGTTTGTTACAAGACAGTTTGCTGCTTGAGGCAGAGAAACAATTTACTTATACACACACCCACACACCAAGGTGCAGAGTACCCATGGGCAGTCAAGTTATTTAGGCACCCTAGACAGAAATTCAACAAGTACCTCTCCTGCTCCCTGGCAGTAAAAACACAACAATAATAAATAACAATTTTCTGGTTTTTCACAACTCCTAAAATCAGCTGCCTGAAGTGGCCACTTCACTCTTCCTAATGGTAGGACTTACCACTGGGGGAAAAACATTAACAATACCAATATGGATCAGAAAAACAGCTGTAAGACTGGAAACTAAAAACAAACAAGAGACAGCTGTACTGCTTGTGTCCCAAACGTGTTTCGATGTGAGTCTTTATCAAGGGGAAAACTCTTGAAAGGTTTTTCAAGAGGATTCCCATTCTTTTTCTTCATCCAAAGAAAACAGTATAGAAACGTACTAAATAAATAACTACGATATCCGTTCTCACCATCAGCTGCAGAAAGAACTAAAACGGGTTACTTTTTTCACGCGTACAGCGCAATCCTATGCATATCTGCTCAGAAGTAAACCCCACTGAACTCAGTGGACCTTAGTCCCTGGTAATCGTGTACAGTATTGTACCCTTAACTTCAGTGCTTGGCTAAAATTAAAACCGAAGGGAGAATCTGAAGGGGAAAGGATCCACTGTGTTCCTGGAGCGATGCTCCATCCATGCCCTGGCCTATCCGACCTACGACGGTTCCAAAGCCAGACCAGTATGTTCCAAACGTCTGGGATAAACCCTGGGCGCCAACGGACCGCCCTACGAAGGTTGCCCAACCGAAACTCGAGGCTCGCCTCCTTCCTTCTCAGCCCGACCGGCGCCTTTTAGTTCCCTTCTCGGCCACTCACCATTGGATACGCGGCGCCGAGCGCTTGCGGAAGGCCTTGTTCTGCTTCTTGCGGTTGACGTTGTAGTTGTACTTTTGCCGCCGGTTCTTCCCCTTGGCTTTCGGCATCGCGGCAGCTCTCAAGACTGACCGGCCACCAAGCTACACGCGGCTCCTAGGGTAGAAGCCCTCTCCGCCACAGCAAGAGAAGGGGCGGGACCAATTGCCGCAGTGGCCGATAGGAGTTATAGCTCTAAATGAAAAACGTTTAGGTGGACTACATCTCCCAGCAAATCTAGGAGAACACCCAGCGACTCGAATTGCATGCTGGCCTTTCCCTAGACCCTAGCTATTGGCTACAAGGGCCGCGCCCGTCGCCTCATTTGTACGGCGGCTGAAGGGAGTCAGTCCAATTAGAGGGAAGCCAGCAGTCACCTTCCTGCTCTGGGTTCCTGGCGTAATTGACCATGGCTCAGAGCGCTCCACCGCCGTTTGACCCCAACCGCCCCCCATTGATCGAAGGCTTTACGCCAACCGCCTTCCAACACCGCCAGGAGACCGTTAGAGGCAAATTCCTCCGCAAAATACGCGAGAACCCCCTCGTGCCCATTGGTAAGAGCCTGAGAATCTTGGGGTGGGTCCTCTCATGAATCGGTGGGCAGGATAAAGAATTTGGGAGGTGGGTAGGGTTGTCTGCTCTGCCATGGGTCTTGTTCCTTTAATTCAGGGGGGGTAGACGATTAATTTAATTCAGTGTCCTCCAAAAGTTTTGGACTACACCTCCCATAAACCCCAGCCACCATGGCCTGCAGTCAGGGATTATGGGGGCTGTAGTCCAAATAATCTGAAAGGCACCGGGGTTGCCTGTCCACAGGTAATGATTCAACAGAGAACTTGTTTACCAGTATGGAAAAGGCAGTATTAGTGCATGCTGTGCCATTTTAATTTCTGCCTGTCATATAGCATTTGAAAGCAAACTGCCTCTGTCCACAGGAGAAAGTCTAGAAAGGGAAAGTAAGTGTTGTTTTAAAGATGACCATGAGTTCTTGGAATTACAAACCTGATCAGTGACAGGTAGGGTTCTTTAAAAACAACTACATTCGCCTGTGCCTTTATCAGGAACCTGATACACAAATATTACAAGCAAAACTTTTCCTGCCATGGAGAGAAATATAAAAAACATTGCCAGCTAAATGTCTACGTCAGAATATTATTAAAAAGCATGGGAATCAGGCCAAACATAAGGTAGCCATTGCAGTGAGGAGAAATGGTGTAAGAATTGAATAAAAGCTGTTGAATGATGAATGGTAATCTAATTTTTGAATTGGCTGGATTATGCTTGGGAGGAGAGCTGTTGATGGGGGCGGTAGGAGGGGAATAAAATCCCCAATGTTTATGTAAATGGACTTTCATGACTTGCTTAAAAACTGTGGGTCCAAAGGACAGATTGTCACAGTTTTTTAGATCTTGTATGAACTTCTCCTTTCCCTAAAGCAGGGATGGGGAAAGTGTGGCCCTCCAGATGTTGGATTGCAACTCCAGTCCCATCATTCCTCATCATTGGCTATGTTGACTAGGGCTGCTGGGTGTAACATCTAGAGGGCCACACACACATTCCCCACCCCTGCTCTAGAGGATGGAATTATGTTGATTCCCTGTGTAATCCATTTTAACCATACAGCTAATCCAATGATTCCGAAATGGTAAATGTGACTATTTAAACCCTGTTCAATTCATTCACCAATTTTCCTAACTGAGTGGGGAGACTCCATGCAGCACGGATCCCCTTCTATTTGTGTATGTTCAGATCATTTAGACAACTGAGATCTAAGAGAAGAATGGCTTCAGCACCCTAACCCTTTCAGTTTGTAGAATTCTTGATGGTCTGTTTCTTGAGGTCAGTTCTACCATGTGAAGTAACTCAACACTTGGCCAAGGGGGAGCTGAGGCTGAATGAAAAAGAACTGAAGGCTCTTGTTTGAACAAAGGCCTCGTAGACCATAGTCCAACTTTCTGCTCATAGGATTACACAGGCCTCCATGATTGCATTTCCTCCTTTTGACACTTCTTTCTCTTGTCTTTCCCTTTAGGCTGCCTTGGCACAGCAGGTGTTTTGGGCTACGGGCTCATCTGCTTCAAGAGGGGCAACATCCGCCAATCCCAAATAATGATGCGGGCACGTATTCTAGCTCAGGGCTTCACTGTTGCAGCCCTAGTGGTGGGTGTGGTGGTGACAGCCCTGAAATCACAGAAGTGAACATGCTGCTGGTGTGCAATGATCTCTGACTATCCTGTATCTTGCAGGGTAGGAACGAGCCCTTCTGCCCCGAGAGGGCACTTGCCTCAACTTGCGGGATGATGTCTCAATGAGACGTTGAGAGTAATTATCAGATGCCAGAGAGTTCAATGTTATTTTATAACCTGTTAATATATTGATTCAATCTTGGCACAGGTGTATACATTTTTTTCTGCAGCAATGTTGTAGCCTTGTTGTAAGGCCAGCTTGCCGACCAGGTCGATGTCTCAGAATATATGTTAGTAAACCTTATTGGAAGGAGTGACTGTATTACTTTATGGGCAATTGTATGGTTCACGACACATTGAAAATAGCACATGTTGATTACAGGATCTTAGGGCTGGGTATGACAACCAAGGTATTTTTAATGTTAAGGAATGTCTGCACTCTAGTGGTTTTGGTTGCTCTTTCTGAAATATTGTCACTCTCACAGTCAAGGATAATCTCTTTTGCATTCTCTCTTTGTGTTTGCACTTGCTAAACTGCAGCAAAATTGTAAGCTTGCACACTACTCCAGGGATGGGCAACATGTGGCTGTCCAGACGTTGGTTGACTGGAATGCCCAGTAGCTCCAATAAGCATAGCCAATGATGAGGAGTGGGAAGCTGCAGTCAAATGATATCTGGAGGGCGACGTATTCCCCAGTCCTTGCCCTACTCAGCTCCCTGTTGGTGATTTTCAAGCTTTCTGAACTACTTGTACCAGCTGGTATCAGTTCCTCATGTATTCAAGCTGCTAACTTGAAAGGGAGGGGCCATGAAAAAGAGACTGCATGCACCCTGGGTCAAATGGTAATGTGACTTAGGCTGAAATTCTATACCTACTTACCTAGAAGTAAGCCCCATTTAATTCCATGGAATTCACTTTGGGCAGCCATGTATAAGATTGCACAGTTAAGTTCACCTATGGTTTATACATGCTCCATATTCTGTGATGGACAAAGAGGTGCACAAATGATATTTTGACAAGGACATAAACATTGGTACAAATTTTAAGGGCATTATGGAAATAAAATGGACGTGCAGCTTGGAATGTATTGTAAGTGAAGACACATGAAATGGAGTGTGTGGGAAATCTTTATTTTCAAAGTATTCATGTTCAAGTCATAGCAGCCATTATGATTGCTTTGATGGATCAAGTATAACCCTGCGACCATTGGACATGAGGAAAGCTGTGTTGACAGCCTGTTGACAGCATACTCTGTTGAATACTTTATTAAGCTAATCTAGGATTGCAATTTTTCAGAAAAACTTCTTTGATTATCCAGTTGTAACATGGTAGAATCAACTTTGGTTACATTTTGTGGCTGGTAATCAAATGTAAGACTGAAAAAAATCTGATATGTGGAGGGGAAAGAGTTAGTCTAATTGTCAATTCTGCTGAGGTTAGATTACTTTCCCCTGTCCTTTCTATGGACACATTCTTATGGTGGTCATTTAAAAAAAAAGCAGGGGCCACCAAAGTAGTTTGAAATGGTGTACTTTGCATACATGAGTTGTGCTGCCCTGATTTGTGTGGGAGATCTGCTTCACTGGATGGAAGTTCGATACCGAATGAAGAGAGACCAGTGAAGAAGAGGCACAGTATTATTCTAAGATTTCAGGATTAATGAGAGGGATGAAAAAAACTCTACTGTTGTATGTGTATTCAAGGCCAGCAGATTAGTTCACGATCCCACCCACAGAGCAGCTGTGGAAAGATTGGAGATGCCAAGCAAGTTAACAAATGAAGATCTGGCAGAGCTTTCAATGGTTCTTTCCACAGCTAGAACCCACTGCTCTGTATTGAATTAGCTCTCATTTTGTCAAATCCTCGCCCAATGCAGTATTGTCAGCATGATTGTTTGGCACCTCTACCTGTTTTAAAATAAGAATGGTTTAAATCAATCCTGGATTCCATTGGAGCAGTTTCATCTACACTGGCTTGGATTGATGTCAGCTTCATTTTAATTGTTGTTGACATGGGATGAGTGGGTGATGATAAAGTTGGAGTCCAACACACCTGGAGGGTATCAACTTGGGGAAGTGTGTTCTCCAGGATATACATTTACTTGAAAGCAAGCCTGAATTCAATGCAACATACACCTAATTTTGCTTAAGATTTCAGCCTGGGTCACCCAGCAACTGTGTCAACTATAGCCTGGAACCATTGATAAATAATTAATTCCACAGATATTGATAAGCCAAAGCAGAGATGGAAAATGAGAGTTCTGTAAGAAACTATGATTCCACCTATAATGAGATGGCGGTTTTTTATATATAGCATTTAAAGTTCAGCCTAGCTATGGTCCTCCTAGTTCCTCAGTAATGATATCTGCCTGTGATTTTAAGGATATCAGATTTCCAAAAGAGTGGACTTCTCATAAAGCTTCTTAAGAGAGCAATACTGTACTGTCCCCCTTCCAAGGTCGGAGTTAGCACTCCAATGTCAAAATGAGGAATCGGAGATCTGACCCACCACCTCACAGCCAGTGTGGAAACAATTGCACCAGCTGCCTTCTGATGTCAGAAAAGTGATCTCAGAGGAGAAAAGGGGGTATTCCAATCGGCAAGGAGGGAAGGAGACCAGAAAGGCCAGAATATGAGTTGTCCTGAGCCTCTTCCAGCCTCCTTCCCTGCCCCTCTGAAGCGCCCTTCCTCGATGGGCTAAAAAACAGACTAGTGAAACCTGCAGGGCAGGAGGATGCCCTGTTCCACTCTGCACTGGATGATTAGACACCTCCATGTTTGGGGGTTTCCGTTAACCAAGAGCACAGTTCTTATCCCAAAATCCTATTTTTATTTTATTTTTTGTATTTTCAACATGGTATAATAATTTCTAAAAGATGCTGATAAACCCAAATATCTTCTTGCAGGGTGGCCTGATTTAAAGCAAGGTGATTTAAATCATGATTAAATCAGCAAGAAAAAAATGTTAGATTTAAATCAAGTTATTTCCTAAATAATAGTACAAATCTGTCTACTAAACCATGTTAATTTATTACTGTTATTTGCACAGGTCCATTCTTACAAACAGGCTTTGTATCTCTTTGTCACATGGTAGTCATTTTGTATGTTTTCCTCTCTCATTTTTTTACCTCTAAAGAGAATATCGTTAAAATATTCCTAGGTAAGATGTTAAGACTAGCACCAATGACAGCTTGAGGGGTTAAGTATGAGAATATAGGAATCTGTGTACTGGAAATTTTGTGTTCTCCTCTTCTTTGAGTGTAAATATTCATATTTGAGAAATAATGGAATTGATTCTCCATTTTTTCATTTAAATTTTGAAAGAACAAAAAACTTTATTTTTTATCTACCCTGCACCAGGATATGTAAAATATTAGATTTATTCATGCGTAAACTCAAGTTATGCTGAGCTGGTGTTCACAGCAAAACTGAAAATGTAATCTGTTGCTTTATTGTCTTATCAATGCAATTGATAACATGTGTATTGTCTATTATCTATAACTGGTGTTGTTTAGAAAAACAGCTAACTGGCTTGCAGTTAATTGACCATCTAAGACATACAGTAGTTCCTTCTAGAGCAGAGGTAGACAACTTGTGGCCTTCCAGATGTTTTAGTCTACAATTCCCATTGGCTCTAACCAGCATAGCCAGTGCTGAGGCATGATGGGAGTTGTCGGCTAAAACATATGTAGAGCCACAATTTGCTGACTCCTGTTCTAGTGAAGTTTGCGACACATAATTCAGCGTGTCCTGAAACAAATGTATAGACAGGAAACTTTTTAAAACTCAGCTAATAGAATGTTGTACGTATTTGTAATGGGGAGTTATAAATGAATATACTTGCACAACCTTCCCTTTCATAGAGCTGGGGTGTGAAGTGGCGATTCAAATCTGTGTTAGTGAACATAGGAAGAATACCATTTTGTGTGTGTGTTTACAGAAATCAATTTACTGCCGAAGTGTGCCTTAAGTGCCCTATAGACCAAATGCTAAAAACCTTTGTTTTTAAAAAACGGAGTAAAATAATTTCTTTTTCCTAAAGATGTAACCCTAGAATTAAGCTCCATTGGAGATAGTGGAACTTAATTCAGCAAAACAGGCATAGGATAAGTGCACATACCTAAGAATTCCAAATGCCCCTTCAGAGGGAAGTATCCAAATTGGCTATCTTCCCTCTCCACCAAGGATTGGTAGGTCACATCCTAGGATATCCATTCAATTCCTTCCCTGCTGTATGTTCCCCACTATATCAGAGCAGTATGGAAAGAAAGCATTCTGTTACTCTTCACTCAGTGTCTGGAGTAGTGGCAGTTTATTGATAATAGGTGGTTTAGCAAAGTCACAGAAATTAAAGTTGGGGTGGGGGTGGGGAGATGGGACAGGACAGCTGCAAACAAAGCTCCCGCCCTCCCCCCAAGTGCCACCCCAGCTTACTGCTGCTACTGCTTGGGGGCACAGGATGGAGTGGTATTTAAATTCTGGGCTTATTGAGTGATTCCAAGCAGAGGATTTTCTTTGTTTCTAGGCTCCAGTGCCAATGTCAATCTTGGACACGGTTGAAGAAGTATCTGCCTGAATTCCATAAGCTCTGATAACTGGTCAAACCCGTTGCTCTCGGATAGCAGCTGTGGACTGTGAATGTCTTTGTAGCTGATGGTGACAGTGCCCCTACCACCAACCTGGAATCTGTCTCATCTCCTTGCACAGACTTGTATGTGAAGCATTCACGCCGTTTTGACCTTTGGAGGAGTAACAAATACCCAGAGGGAATATCCCTAGAAAGAGACCTTGTGAAGGTATTCTGTTTTTCAACACTTTCATTTTCTAGCTGTGATGGCCCAGAACAGATGCAGGATGATTGCCACAAACTTTGCAATTCAAGTCAAAGCACCTTTTATCAAACAGGATATGCGGGAGAAAGACCTGCTAGTTATTTGTGTGTATTTTTAGCCCTATACTACAAGGGTCCCTGTGTAGACTATTACTTCACATAAGGTCTACTTCCAACCCTTTGGGGGTTCTTAGTTAGCAAAAAGCATGAACCTTGCTAAGCATCTTACCTGAAGGAGCTACTGGTACCTTTCTCTGGAAGATGCCAAGGCCCAAACCAACACCTTTCTGGTAACTCTGTAAGCAGGGATGTGGAACATGTTGCCTTGCAGCCATTGTGGGACTGCAACTCCCATCATCCCTCACCATTGGCCATGTTGGCAAGGGCAACTGGGAGTTGCAGTCCAGCAGCATCAGGAAGGCCACACTTTCCCCACCCTTGTAAAGTTTTCATGGGGTAACGTGAATCATGCCATTTTTGCAGGATGAGGCACGGCCGTGACCCCTCCACACACACAGTGCACCAGAAAATTCACCAGTTACTGCCTCAAAGAAAATGCATGGAACAAAATGTCTTCTCTGGAGTAGGAACTTCAGTTTTCCTTATGGAGCTCCTTCTTGCAAATGCTTCACTGTGCCAGAATGCTATAGTGAAGTCACTCTGCAAAACGATGCAGCAGAGGACTTTTAACACATGAAACAATATGCAGCTACATAATAGCCAAAGCAGCTCCCTGCAAAACCAAACTGAGCTATGAGGCAAACCCAGATTACTCATGTATGCTGTGCTTACAGTATAGGCTGACCATATGAAAAGGAGGACAGGGCTCATGTAACTTTAACAGTTGCAGAGAAAAGGGAATTTCAGCCAGTGTCATTTGTATGCAATTAGTTCCTGGTGAAATTCCCTCTTCATCACAACAGTTAAAGGTGCATGCACTATACTAGAGTGACCATATACAAAAGAAGGCAGGGCCCCTGCAACTTTAACTGTTGTGATGAAGAGGGAATTTCACCAGGAACTAATTGAATACAAATGACACTGGCTGAAATTCCCTTTTCTCCACAACTGTTAAAGTTACATGAGCCCTGTCCTCCTTTTCATATGGTCAGCCTAGCTTACAGAAATGTTTTCATGGACTCAGATGTTTCAGCCCCAATCTACAAGAGAAGACTGAATTCACGGTCCACATCTCCCTAACTGGCCATGGTTTCCTGGCTTTCCAAAAGGTGTACTTCCCAAGCCGTCTCGCAGCCATGCGTGGGCGTTTGTGCTCTTCAGACATCTACATCTGCTAGGGCTGGCTCCAGTACATTTGCTTAAGGCGCAGCCCTTTTCAACAATACACCTAAAGGAGAAACTGGAACGATTCTTAGCTTCTCTTCAGTTACAAAGGAGATTGCAAGAATCAGAGATAGCGGCTAGGAACCAAGACTAGAAAAATCACCCCTTGACGTTGCTGTCTATCCAGTACCTGGAGGAATGATTCCTCTCGGTGGAACTGTAGCCCTGCATTCATCTCTTTCCTACTTGGGAGACCATCATGGCAGCAAGGATATCAGCTGCAGTATGCCAAGGCCAGTAAACCTCTGCACATTTAGGGGAGAAAACCTCTGGAACAAAAGTGTGAAAGGCCTATGGTTGCAAATCTAGGAACACTTACATGGGCATAAGTCCAAATAAATACCATGGCACTTAATTCTGAATAAACATGCCTAAGACCCCCTCTAGATGGATTCCGTTTGACGCCTGGTTAGCCGATTATGCGCATAATCGCTGAAGCGCTTTATCGTAAATGCTTGTATACAGGAGGTAACTGAGCACTCAACAGGTGACCTTACCGGTTGTTTCAAATGCGCTTTACAAGTAGTTAATGCGGAGAATCGCTTGTTCACATAGTCAAAATGTGCTTTAATGGCCGGAGCAAAATAAAACTCGCTATTTAACACGCATTCGATAATGCGCATAATCGGAGAGAAAACACGCCTCTACGCCCGATTTGCGCTCCATTCTTGTAGAGGTAAATTTTTTAATGCACCTTGAAAGAGCTTTAAATGCCTCTTGTAGAGGCAGCCTAAGAGTGTGCTGTAAATTATGGTGTTTGAACTGTGTGCGCTGATTCCTGTGATGGGTGATACTAAGAAAATTGGCTTGGGTTTGCTTAGATGCCTCATGGAGTTCTATGGCTCTCTTAGGTGAACGAGGGGCATTGCTCTTACATTTCCTCTATCTTAAACTGAAAAAGCAATCACAGAAGATCCCGTGAATCCCATGTCATACCCCTGCATTTAGAACCTCCTAAGCAAATATGGAATAACCAGCCTTGTGTGAGTGAAGGAAGGCACATGGGATTTCCTCGCATAGTCTCCTTATTCATCACCTAAACCCAAAAAGATCATTGGCTTTGGGGATATCTTATGATACAGAAGGAATCGCATTCTGTTCCATGGAAGTAAGTCTTACTTGGGGGGTTTCCTGCAGCCTTTCATGATTTCACACAGGCCTCATTTTCAGGCTCTCCATTCCACTCTAGACCAAGTCTAGAGTGGTCTGTTTTCATTATTACCCTCTCTCCTTTGTGCTTGCTTTCTCCAAAGGACTCACTCCCCAACAGAGATCTTTCTACTATTTGTGCCAGGGATATCATGCCCCAACTGGGAAGCGCAACTGCGTTCCAACACTCTACCCGTTGACGGCTCTGGAGAGATGCCGCTCATTATCGCTGGGATAAAACGAGCAACATGAGCCGGGCCTCAAAACTTGGGAATCCTGCTTCGCAGCCTCAAGCTCATATTTGGGGTGGCTTCCTAGGTCTGAGACAAAGTATTAGAAGGGTGAAATGTGTTTTTACCTACTGTTTTAGCCAGGTTTGATGGCCAGGCCTGCAAGAGCCACCAACAGTGAAACAGGAAGTGACCTTTCCTGAAGTCAGCAAGTGTGGGAGCAGAAGAGGGCAGTTGCCTGAGGAACCACGCCATTAATAAATATGTGTAAAAAGATACCAACGCACCCTTTAAGCAAAGTAAAATCAAGGGGAGGGATACAGGCAGCCACCCAACCAGAGTGACACAAACATATGGAGGAGAGAGAAAGGGGCAGGGGTGGGATGCTTTGGTGTCCCCCTACTGATGGCCATCAAAGCCTGTTGTGCTGCAGCTAAACCTGCTGCCCAAAGAGCAACCTGCATCCTTACCCCGGCCCCAACCCCTTTTCGGCTAGGCTAGCGGGCCAGGGGCGTCTGTTTGAGGGAGATCAGCACTGAGCGCATGCGAGAGACATCCTTGGACTGCTTGCTGCTCTTAGGGTTGAAGTCACAGAGTTGGGCCACTTTCTCCCATTCGGTGCCAGGCGTCTCTTCCTTGGACTCCTTCAGGAAGGCTTCCTCTGAAGCTCTGGAGAAAGAGGCAAGTTGGAAAAAAGTCAGGCTCATAAAAGAAGACCTGTGAGCATTCCTGTCTGTTTACTGGATGGAAGGAGGCTTTCCAAGCTAATACCACCCTTCTTTCCAGAGGGAGGGATGGAGACTGCAGATCTTGCAAGACTGAGTACATGGAGTCCTTAAATTTTTAATGGCTTTTAGTTTTAATGTATTTTAATGGTTTTTAATTTTTGTGAACCATCCAGAAAACTTTGGCTATGGGGCGCTATAGAAATATAATAAATGAAATGAATGAAATTAGTGGACTCCTAGACCAACCTTCCCCAAACTGGCATTCTCCAGATGTTTTGAACTACAACTCCCATGATCCCTTAGCATTGGCCATGCTGTCAGGGGCAAATGGGAGTTGTAGTCCAGAATATCTGACGGGCACCAGATTGCTCAATGCTGCTATAGATTATGCAACTACTCAAAATATCTTTCATGTGCATAAATATTTGAGTGTGTCAATGAAGGAGACAACATAGGTCAAAGGTGGCTCTTTCAACGTTTTCTATAGCCATGCTTCTTGTAGAAGAATGCCTCTGTAAGATCCAAAATGGCACTGCATGATCCACCAAGCCAAACACAGCCTATTAGCCAACTACAGCAGCCAACTACGAATTTCCAACTATGGATTAGTCAACTATGGATTCCCATCAGGAGCTTGGAAATCTTCCTGTTTTTGCTGCCTCTCCAGGATTGTAAAACAAGGTGGTTGTCAAGCACTGGGTGGTCCACACTAGAAGGCTGGTGGGCTGTATTCAGCTTGGAAGGTCACAAGATGGGCAGGCCTATTCTAATGAGTTTTTACAAGAAGGCTTCAAAATGACATAGATCTTCTTAAAAGGGTTGCAGAAGGGCCCGGGCAGGGGAAAGGATGGAGAGGATTTGTGTCGCTCATTGCAGCGGTACCACAAGCGCTGTCCAATAGGTGTCTCTGACACAAGGGCTACCTGATCCCACAGTCTTTGCTATCACAATAGACTAGCCTTTCACAACCTGGGGCCTGACAGATGTCTCAGACTACAACTCCCATCATCCTTGACCCTTGGGAGTTAGTTCAAAACACTCGGAGGGCCCCAAGTTGGGGAAGGTGGCAACAGTTGAATTTACTGAAACTCCCACAACAAGAATTCTGCCTTGCCAAAAGAGATCTGAATCCTATGCAACAGCTGAATAGCAACTGTTGATCATTTATGCCATGAACCCACCCACCCCAAAGTGTATTAATAAAATATCAGGTGGCCAAGACACATGCTTCACACTTCAAAGCAGGTGTGGAAGGTGATGGGAAGAAGACCTTGACATTCACTGCCTACATAAACACAGCTGAGAGAAGCCTGTTTATTTGGTACAATCACCAAGACATCCTTGGGAGGAGTTACCAAACTGCAGGCTACGAGCAGCATCTCTCAGGCTTTGCAATTCCAGGTACGCAGTCAGAATCTTGTACTTTATCAAAGCAAATATGAAGATGCCCACAATTCCAGCTTATGTCAATAGGATTGGTATAAGTGTTAGATATATGAAGCGTTTTTGAGCGCTTTGGAAAATGCTATATTAATTCTAAGATATGCTATTATTTACTTGAGAATTGGGGAAACTATGGTGGCAGAGAGCATACCTGTACCACTTCATTGCTTCTCTTCCTACATCCCTTCCCCAATATCCCTGTATGCCACCCTTTGCCAACCTGGTGTCCTCCAGATGTTTGGCACTTCATTCCCACCTGATGTCTTCCAGTTGTGTTGGATTGCAATTCCCATCAACAAGCTCAATGGTACAAGGTGATGGGAGTTGCAGACCAACAGCATCTGGAGGGTCATGCCTTCCCCATCCTTGGCAGATGAGGGTTCCCCCTAGGAAAGGGCACAAGGAAAAAAGAAGAGCAAGAGAGACGTACACGTAGCCGATCACATCGGCATCCGGTTGCTGGTAAAAGGCTTTGTCAGCAATCCTACGGTGCGACCCAGAGACAGGAGAAATGCAGAGCAGATAGGCAGCAAAGAGTTAAAGAGAGAGAGGTGGGTTAGTGCCCTTGGAGGAGGAAGCAGCAGAATCAGTCATGGCAACAGGGCAGCAGAGGAGCTTCAGTAAGTTTGTTAGAGGTTCATTAGTCAAAAGCTTAGGCGAGACAGAAGGCAAATATTTGATCCCTTACAAAGATCAAATATTTGGAAGGTGCTACCACAGTGACAGTTGTGAAGCAGAGACAGCAACTACGGCATCCCCAAAATTAACATCAGCAGTAAGAGAGAATCTATCCAGGATGTTTACAGTAACTACAGCTGCTTCCAGACAAGGCTTTTGTTGTGCAATTGTCCTGCCTCATTCACAGAATTTTATGACGTCTTTCACTTGTAACCCTCCCATATTTTCCCACTGCTTCTCCAGTCCTTTTTCCTTTCCATAAACTAAAAAAAAAAAAAAACAGTTGAGGAAAAGGCGGCAGAGCTACACAATGCCTTTTGAGGGTAGTGCTAGGGACGCATCCAGATGGACAGCTCTTAGCGCTACCAGTCAAAAGGCACTGTACAGCTATTCCGTTTTTTCTCTCCATAGTGGTTTTTCTGTGGTAAGAAAAAAGAACAAAGAGGTGGCAGGAAAGCACAGGAGGGTGAATGAGTGGAAAACAAATATTTAGGATACACACGCACACCTGTAAAATTCTGTGAATGAAGCCGTCATTTTCATATTATCAGCTGGTTGTAAACGTTAGCTCCCTCACAAGGGTGTGATAAAAGCCGCATTTGGAAGTACCCCAAGGAGCCCTCCATTTGGAAGCACAGTACGCTGCATGTGGAGGAACTAAAGTTCACAATCAGCAGATAATATGGAAACCACTGCCTGCGTGTGGCAGATTTAAACTGAAACAAAGCTAGTCTTGCTGCCTGTCAAGCCCTCTCACCAGAATCCATTATTTGGTGCTGCTTCCTTTGGTAAAAAATACTGAACTGACAGGACTGATGTGGGGAAAGGTCTGATAGTAGAGACAAAGGTTTGGGATGATTTACCGACAAGCATCTTTACCCAGTCCACCCCTGGGGACACAAGGCCCTGGAGCCAAAAGGGACCATAAACTTTTCATCATGCTATTTCAAAGGAGGGGGGCAGAATGTTTTGAACTTCAACTCCCAGCATTCCTGACAATTGGCCATGCTGGCAGCTTCTGGGATTTGAAGTCTCAAATATCTAGAGATCTACCTTCTGCCCACCCCTGTCTATGTTACAGCTCCACAGGACAACTCTGTTCCAGAAGCCTGGAATATTTTGGCAGTGGTGATGCTGTTGGCAAGTTATTGTTGCTGTTGGCAGTGGCTAAAAATGGGTAGGCGGCTTTCCCGCTCCCAGCTGTACCTGTTGTTGACCCGGTTCCTCTCCATCTGTTCATTCTGCCGCAAGTTCCACTCTTCTAAATCCTTCTTGGCCTTTTCACGCCACTCTTGCTCTAACACCTTGGAAGTAGCATCTAAAACAAGACAGACACTTGACTGGCAGGCAGAAAGGATACAATGGGACCTCCCATCCACAGAGGAGCGCCATACACAACTGGCTTTTATGACATGGGTGTTTGGAGATGCTCCAAAATGCTGGTAGAAAGGTCTGCACTTGGCAAGGGAGCGGGGCCCTAAACGCACCTGCTCATGAGGAATTATATAAGCCATGTGCACAGCTCAAGAGGAAGGAACGGATTTCCCTGTATGGGAAGGGAGATGGATAGGAAGCTATGAGTGATGAGGACAATGGTGTAGCCTGCATGGAGTGCACATGAGCAGAGAGCACTGATAGCTAAGTAAAAACATGGCAGGAGCACAAACACTCCAGTAATGAGGGAGGAGAAAAATTGCTGTTTACCCAGCAAGTCAGGCTCACATTTATGCAGAAGGTCCACTGATGCTGTCTATTCCAGCTGAAGCCCATAGCTTGCCTGAGGTGAAGCTTGTGGCCAGTGCTTCATCTATTACTTCTACTGCCCATTCCACATGTCCTCCCATTCCATATGTGGTGCTTTCAGGTTCGATTACCATCTCTGGGGACATCTCCCTCAGCATGCGTCAAAACTCTGCCCCCATCACTGGCTCACATTTTTCTTATCTGTCCATTTTCCCATTCCTTCAGAAAAACTACACTGGTCTTCCCCTTCTTCCCTTTAAACATTTCCTTGTAGCCTTTTTCCTAGTTCATTTCCCTCACCCCATCATCTTCTTCCCTCAAAAAACGTAACTGCAATGCATACACACCCTGCATGTTCACAATGTGGATTAGTACTTTTTTGGTTTCCACCCACATGCATGTTTTTAATTATTCCTACCCAACTCTTGTAGTCTCTTTTTCTGCTCCTCTCGCCACTTGCGAATGCTCTCAGGCTCCTGTGTCAACCGGTCAGCTCTGGCAATAGCTGCGTAGGCATCTGTAGGTCCATTGGATTCCTTCAGAAAAAGGTAAGGTTTGTGTGAAATCAAGCATCTTCTCCCCTAGCTGCCCGGCAATTTATTTATGTGGAATGAGAAAGCATGAAGATACAAGTCTCTAATCCTTACCATACTAAAACAAAAACTTGCACTAGCTCTAATCCTAGTTGTCCAATAGACATAAACCATCTTCTCCCAAGGCCCATGCAATGAACAAGGTGGGAGAAGATGGACCAAGTGAGGATAGTCTTAAGTGTGCTCTCATTTAGGACTATAACCACAACTGCCTCCAAGCAAACAAAAACAGGACCTTCTGAAAGCAAAACTTGTAAACTGTCTAACAGAACTCCTTCATTAGCCATGTAGGCACAGCAAGCAGCCCAGCCTTAACACAACTTGCCTTTACATTTCCAGCCAACATGATTTTCATGTCTGTAACCCAGGAGAGCTCTGGCAGTTCTAAGGAATAATGGCTGCTTGCTGTGCCTCTGTGATGTCACTTCTGTGATGTCACAGTCAAGTCTTCAAAGGGGAGTGTCTATTTGAAGAGATCTTAACTCTGAGCAGAACTGGACAGTCTAAAGCCTCTTTGACATCATCAAGTGTCATTGCCATAGCAAGAGCCAATTTTCACAGACTCAAGCTGAAATTATGAGGGCAGTGCTAGATGTGGTCATCTTTATTTAAAGGCCAGTAATGATGATAATTAAATAAGCCAGCTGCAGAATTTGAGAAGGCCCACAGTCTAGGTTGTATTTACACCTGACAATTTTCTTGGTCCACAGTGGTACTCCCTACAGTGAGTTCACGGAGGGTGGTGCAGTGGCTTGTTGTTCCACAGTCAGCAGAACAACTCATTTTTCATCTCACTCAGAATCAACCAAATGGCTTACTAGTGCTCTTCTGAACCTGTCACTGCACCCTCCAGGATGATAGCTTTCATTTTTAAAAGGAGAGCTCATTTCCACGTGAGGGACTCTACAATCCAATTCATGTGGCAAAACTGTTTTCACAGTTGGGCATTACCTTTATTAGAATCAACCAAAACTCTACAAAAATGTGCAAGCTCTTGAGTTCTCCAGAATTTTCCCATCACTTGTATACCCTGCTCCTTCAGTACCGCCAATTTGCTTGCCCTTCCTTATTGCAGGTTCTGTTGTTGCAACAAGGATGTGATTAAGGCATCATTGGATCATGGGATAGATTTGGCCACACCCAGGTTCATGTAAGAGGCAGCGAGGTAAACAAGAAGAATTCTCTCAGACAGGAATGCAGCACCTGGCTTTGGGAGGGGCCGTTGCTCAGTGTGACAGAGCTTTGGCTTTGTATGCAGAAGATTACAGGTATGATCCCTGGCTTTTCCAGGTAGGGGTGAGGAAAGATTCCTGCCTAAAACCCTGGAAAACTGCTGCCATTCAGTGTTGACAGTACTGCACTAGTTGGGCCAAGGGTCTGACTCAGTGTAAGGCAGCTTCCTATGTTCCTAGCAGTAACAATGAAGTGAAATGTTAAGGCAAGGTAGGGATGCAGTTGCACTTTGCATATAGCTCTCAAGGTGTTTCTGGAGGCTTCCAGATGAGGCTTTTATAGCGCCATCTCCCTGCCTCATTCACAGACTCTGATGGGAAGTCCAGACATCGTCTTCCAGTCATTATCGCCCCCCCCCCATTCCGTGTGTTCCCACTGCTTCCCACAGAAAACCTTTGGAAGAAAAGTGGAATTGCTGCACAATGCCTTCTCCTAGGTAGCTAGGAGTCCTCTGTCTGGGAGGGGTCTTTATCTGACCACCAACATCATACAGGTTCTGGGCTTGGACTCTGTAACACCAGATTGACCTCATATTGGGAGCACCGCTTCCTTCTCCTGAAGCAACAAACTGTTCTGGGAGATTCCACATCTTCCCCCACCCCCAATTCTAGGTTCTTTAAGGGGGTCGGTTTCAGCCCTCAATCCCTCACCCACTGTGGGATGAGCAAATTAACACATCTATTCTTCCAGTCTTAAATTGCTGGCCATCCCTACCTTGAGGTGTACCTGGACTATTCTTGACCCCTGACTGCATTATGCTCGGATCAGTGAGCATGAATGCACAGTTCAGATGGCAGCACTGTTGCTTCATTGTAATTCCAGGCCCTTTTAGGTGCAAGCTAATTGCTCCACCCCACCCCACCCCACCCCCCACCATGCAAGTAGAAAAATTGACCCAGTGTTGTTGGGTTGTTGTTTTTTACATTTGGACCACTTCTCTGGCTATGAACATTTATGGTCCACGGACTGTTACCGGGATTCAACATATCCGGAGGTGAACAGAAGGGAGGCAAGTTGCTTTTCTGGGGTAGGCAGCCAGTCTCCAGTGTTGGGGGTTTAAGGGCTCTTCCAGACAGAGAGCTCCTACTGCTAACAATCAAAAGGCATTGTGCAGCTATTCCATGTTTTCTTTCTTATCGGATTTTAGTGGGAAAACACTGGAGGGTTATGAGTGGAGGACGTCATCATCTAGACCCTCCATGAATGAGGCAGTGTGATTCTACAATAAAAGCTTTGTCTGGAAGCACTCCTAAATCAGAGAAAAAGATAGAGAGAGGAGCAGCTGCAGTTAAGTGGAAAGTTTTGCTTCCACAAATGCTGCCGCTTCTAGTCTTGAACATGGCTATTGGATTACTCTCCACCCTCACCCCAGTCCACTAATCTAATTAAATCTACCTATCTCCAGTGGGATTATGTCCCTGTAAACCAAACTGATACCATGACAAAGAGGGAGTGAAATGCTCCATAGCAGCCGCTGCCTCTCCAGCCACCTGGGCACTGCCTAAAGGACAGCGCATCTTCATTGCCACACAACCCTATGTGCGAAGCAATTGTGGGCTGGTGTTAGCAGAAATGGGAGAGTTAAGGGACTGCGTGGAGGATTTGGAATGGATAACTTGCTCACAAGGCACAATCCTACTAGCACAATAGATTTACACCACCAGGTTAAAAAATGGCATGGAACTGTTATTCAGCAATCCTATCTCAGTAAGCACATGATTTAGCACAGTCATAAAACTACAACAGAGAAACAGGGTGTTTATGTGTGTGCATATGTACACTAAATAACGATGCTATTTCCAAGACTTTAAAAAAATCACAAAGAGAGGCAGCAAACACCTGGATGCACCTTGGATGGCCTTTGGGAGAAACGTCACAAGGACATGGGCCCATGGTTGCCAAATCAGTGTTCTTTCACACATCACGCAACAAACCTAGTTTCCCCACTCAACAGGGAACTGCTACCAGCCCTGGATCTCTGACAGGTATACACGTCTGCGAGCACCTGGCTGTTCACATTCACTCTTTACATTTTTAGGTGTACAATTAAAAATCTTAGATGCATATTCAAAAAAAGATAATGGGTGCCTATTTCTACGCTTACATTAGTGAAGTCTTCGGTTGCAAGAGCAACAGTGCTACCCAGATCTACACAGACAAGAGTAAGGCTGCAATTGTATACACACTTACCTCCCACTGAACTCAATGGGTCTCACTCAGAAGTGGACATGTATAGGATTGCACTGATGAGCACTCATTCATGTTTTCCCTAACAAAAACAAATTAAAGGGAAAACTAGTGCTGCCTCTGCTGGTCAACTCTATCCTGTCAGAATCACCTAGAGTTGCATCCCGCAAACTCCCACGGCCTTCCTAACTTGGACGGTTACTTTCTACTATTGGACTCCTCTCTAATGAAGAAAAACACTAAAGCCCCTGAGCCTCCTGGTTTAGTTGTGCAGCATCAGGGAGCTGCAAGAAGGCCCTGTCAGTAATGCAAGAACCAAGCAACCTTTGTGCAATGTGTTTGATGATTCTGATAATCTTCCCCGTGTGAAGGGATAGAACATAGATGGGGAATGTTTGGTCCTCCAGATGTTGCTGGACTGCAATTTCCATCATCCTCACCACTGATCATGCTGGCTAGGACTGATTGAACAATCAGTCCAACAACATCTGGAGGGCATCCTGCTCCCCATCTCTGAGACAGAAGAACAGCCTCCCTAATTTTCCTTAAGCTCCCTTAAGCATTTTTTGAAACAATACAAACACATTTATCAATGTTTTAACACCAGAGATTCAAAAAATCCCCTTTCATTACTGCTCTATCCATGCATGGCCTCTCTCCTCAACATGAAAAAACAAAAACACCTCAATTTCCTGTTCCTCCTCATCTATCTTGTTCTTCCCACACCCCAAAACCATTCCTTATTTCATTGATTATTCAATCCTACAGCCAATTAATCCCCTCCATGCAAGCATAATAACCTCCCCACTACAATAACAGTCCCCTCAAATAGCCTCCAGTTGCCATTCTGCATGTGATGATGCCCAGAAGCAGCTGCTACAGATGAGGGTCTAGGGCAGGGGTCGGAAACCTTAGACCCTGGGGCCAAAACCGCTCTTCTGGGGCTCCTCCTCCTGTTGGTCTTGTACACTTGCTACATAATTCTGGCCCCATAGACCAAAGGTTGCCCCCTTTGCTGGCCCAGCAAGGTGCACAGATTCTCACCTGAAAGAGATCTCCATTCACAGTGGCCCCTGTACTCTCCGTTTCACCTGCAGAGCAAGGAAAAGAGAAGCGTGTTGGTCAGTGGTAAAGGGCAGAAGCCCAAGGAGTATGGCTTTCATTAGATGTAGGCTGACCATGTGAAAAGGAGGTCAGGGCTCATGTAACTTTAACAGTTGTAGAGAAAAAGGAATTTCAGCCAGTGTCGATTGTATGCAATTAGTTCCTGGTGAAATCCCCTCTTTATCACAACAGTTAAAGTTGCAGGCACTATACTAGAGTGACCATATACAAAAGAAGGCAGGGCCCCTGCAACTTTAGCAGTTGTGATGAAGAGGGAATTTCACCAGGAACTAATTGCATACAAATGACACTGGCTGAAATTCCCTTTTCTCTGCAACTGTTAAAGTTACATGAGCCCTGTCCTCCTTTTCATATGGTCAGCCTAATTAGATGGGGAATAGGTTCACGCAGCAGCTTCCTGCCTCATGATTGGACTAGGGTGCAAATTGCCCAGGTCAAACAATGAATCTCCCCTCATGTCAGAGGGGTACATACAGAAGGAGGAAAAGCAACACATGGGATGAGCAAAGAGAGACACAAAGCATCCTGTGTAGAGGTAAAGATTCGGCATAATGGGGACTGAGGGTGCAAGAATCTGAAATACTCACCCTGATCTTCCAACAACCCCAAAATTGAGCCCTGATAGACCAAGCCAATGGCTGTAATTCAGTCCTCCCCAACTTGGTGCCCTCCAGATGTGTTGTACTGCAACTTCCATCATTCCAAGCCAGGATAACCATTGGCCATACTGGCTGGAAATGATAGGAATTGCAGTCCAACACATTTGGGGACACCATGTTGAAGTGGGCTGCTGTGTGTTGTTCTTTGGGGGCAACCTGCTCAGGAAAAGCCCATTTATCCACTTACGACTCATTCTACTTTACCTAAGGCCTAGATAAGGACCCAGCTATTAGTACCTGTGGTAAGGAGACACTGCTGATATTAAAGTTGCATGGAATGTGATTAGAAGCCAAAAGCAGCTTTTCTTCAATCCTGCAAAACGTCCAATATCTGTTTACCCTGAAGTAATCCCACTGAGTCAAACTGGTCTTGCTTTTCAGTAATGTGTGCTTAGGCTTGCTGGACTCATTGCTAAGTAAATGTGGTGAGGACTGGACTAAAAGAATTGTGGGGATGAGCTGCTGTAGGCAAAAGTCATCCTCAAATGCATGAAGTGGAATGTTAAAATAGTGGGATGGATGGATAAACGGGGGGGGGGGGACGGAATAGGAAGTAGCCAATGTTTGTCCTTCTTAGAGTAATCTCACTGAAATGAATGGGACTTGAGTTAGTCACAATTAACTCTAGTCCCATTCATTTCAATGGGTCTCCTCTAAGTAGAACTAACATTGGATACTACCCATAAAGTTAACAAATAAGGTGTGCAGCCTGATTCTATGCATCTTTACTCAGAAATCAATCCACTATATTCAGTGGGTCTTACTCACAGGTATAGGTTTGCATACGATTGCAGTCTACAGCTACCAGAAATGCAAGAAACACATCCTGATAGGAGAGGGACGATACATAATTTAAACATAACCTGCATTTGCTGAGATACTAATATGTAGATGGTAAAAAGGATTGCAATCCTGTGCAATCCACTGCACAGGATTGATTTCTTTTGCTAAGGAGATATTTAAACCATGAGAATCAGTGTCAGATTTATTAGCAATTAAGTTTTGCACTGCAGCTTCTCATTGTAACTATTTCTGAAACATTTATTTTATTTCATTTATAATGATCTCAAGGTTAGAGAAAGAACCACTAGGGAGACCGAAATCATTGTCCCCCTGCACCCGACTATTGCCACTGATTTCATGATGTTTCTCTTTTCATGTCCATTTTGTACCCATTCATTTTCTTGTGAAGACACTTTCCAGTTTGGTTTATGAAAATGGCAGAAAGGCATTGTTGACAGATGACGGCATGTATGACACCACTGGATGTGCAGATGATTCCCTCATCCAAGTGTAGTAGGGGAAGGAGATAATGCAACCTCCTATTCTTTCCCTTTTTGCAGTTTTAATAGCACTAGAGCTCTGTCCTGCCTTGAACGCAGCAAACCTATAATGGGTTAGTTATTGACTGCTGATATGAACAGTCTTGGTTGGTCCTATCTAGGAGCTTTTCTATACAAGCTTGTTAATCCACTGTATCTACTTTCAGTTTCTTCACAGAATTGAGATTTGATCTCTATACAAAGAGCTTTTCCACTACATAACTTCTAGGTGGTGCTATGCTATAGCAGGATAGCATAATTACACAAGTAGGAAAATACATTTTCTTTTGTCTTCACAAATAATAGTCCACTCTCCCCACTTAAAAACAAACAAACAAAAACAGGCAAGTGCTCCTAAAAAACAGAAGCAATACTGATAGTTCATAACATCGTCCAAAGAACCTGCACACAATTGTGACTAAAGAATAACAAGGGCACAATAAATGTCTCATTAGAAAAGCTCTAGAGTTGCCAGTTGCCCGTTATTATAAAAAGATAATCCCTTACTACATGTAAGATTGGCCCCTTATGAAATATAATAGCTGCCCCTTTATTTCAGAAGCAGCACCTATACCAGCTGTCCCACACTTGATACCCTCCAGATGTGTTGGACTGTAATTCCCATAATTCCTGACCATTGGCTATGCCAGCTGGGAATGATGGGAGTTGCAGTTCAATACATCCGGAGAGTATCAGGTTGGGGATCGCTGTCCTAGACAGTGTCATATTTTTTTTAAGGTGGGAGAACACATTTTGGCTAATTGAACCAAGTTCTGCCCCTGACTTGGCTTACTGGGAGACCTAGGTGCCCCTCACTATCCATAAAAATCTTTTCATACCCACTACTGAGGCTAAACTAAGATGGTCAAGAACAGCCAATCCAGAGGAAATGAGGGATCAGCTCTACCCCCCCCCCCACAAAAATGACCTGTAAAGAGGCAAGAAAGCCTTTGTTTCTTTATTACGTTTCTATACCACCCAGTAGCCGAAGCTCTTATCAACAGTTTAAATAGGTTCTGAGACTCCAGATTGCTCACTTGGAACGTGGTAGTCAAGGCCACATGGGGACACAGTGTCTTCCGTTCACAAGGCCTTTGAAAACAGTAACCATGGCGAAAGAGTATGTAACTTTCTTGCTTGGGAAAAAGATATTTTCAGGACTAAGCAGAGTCAAGAACAGACCTGTCTTTTACTCGTTGTGCTCTTGTGTTTTCAACATCAGCATGACATGCAGAAATTAAGGAGGAGATTCTTTTCTTGGCCCTGAGACAAAGCGGTGAAAAAAGCTTTGCCTGCTAAATTTCCATAAGCTAGAACGATGGTAAAAGGCACAAGAGCAGGCCAGTTAAAATAGCTGACAACCCTAAGTCCGTGGCAAAGGCGAGAGGGGCATCCTTGTGCTGTCCCCCATGATAACAGTATCAGCATCCTTCCTTTCCTGGTGCCACTTCCTTGCAGATGCCCTTTCCCTTCCCTGACATCGCACAAAGCCTGAATATCCGGCTACACCCAGGATGACTAGGTCTGGTCTGGTAACATTTGTAGGGACTCCTCCCAAAGCCAACCCAGAGCTTCAGTATGTCTGCCTCACCTATATGATGCACCCACACAGAATCATCCCTTCTGTGGTGCTTGCCAGACCGCAGCCATGGCAGGAATTAGCCAGGGAAACAGGAACTCCCCTGATGGGTCCTGCTGAGGCTGTTTTGCCCTAGGCGGACTTGTCCCTAGCTGGCCAAAAATATGCTGTCCTTTGATCTTCCCTGCCAGGGTCTGCTCTGAAGATGCTGTCCCTTGATCTTCCCCTCCTGAGGCTGCTCTGAAGAGTGAAAGGTGCGTGCCTCTTATGAGAATCCCAACTCCAAAGCACAGCTGGTCCCTGGCCCAAAAGACTGAGCCCATGGCGCAATGCCACAAAGATGTCCTCTGGGAAGGGCAGAGGGTCCGATTTTGATAGACCCGGCTTCAAGTCCTTCCTATGCCAGGGATGGGCAGCCTTGGAAAAATCCCCCTCGTTTTGCCTCAGTTCTCCATATCTCTAAAATGGGAACAGTGGCCTGCCAGAAAGGCTATAACTCTTTACGTTATAAACTGTAGCAGTAGCAGCAGCATCCCTGTGGAAGCTGGTGGCGATGCTAACGAAGCATTCAGGTAAGGCTACTGCTTCCCTCTCTCCCATGAAACCCAACCCTTACAGGCCTCGCTCCGGCGACTCAAAGCTTGTGTCCTCCTGTTACTGGAGAGACCGGAGAAGCCCATTCCGCCTCCTTTTTCGGCACCGGCCAGACTGGCCTCGGCCGCTTCCTGTTCGAACACAGGTTGGGGGGGAGACCCTCCTGCCGCTGCCCCAAGCCGGCCGCGACAGCGACGCAACGCTCAGCCCCAGCTAGACCCACCGCCGCCACCTGGCTTAGCCGTACCCCCGTCCCTGCCCACCCGGGCGACCCGCAGATTAGGCTGCCATGACCCCCGGGGATGGCCATGGCCGCGGATGATAGGACTTGCACTCCGACCGCTCTTGGAGGGCGCCCTGCGAGGGAACGCCGCCCGTAGGCCCCTGCGTGCGCCCCGGTGCCTCTTTCTTCGCCTTCACACTCACCCAGCAGCTCGCCCCCCGCCTCCTGGCCGCCTCCCGCGGCCCCGTCGGCCGTGCTGAAGCCCTCGTCGTTCTCGATGCCCGCAATCTCGCTCTCCTGCTGAGCCAGGAAGGCGGCGGCCGGGTCCTCTTCTGCGGCCTCGGCCGCTCCGCTCTCCGACGAGGAGAAGAACCCGAAATCATCAGCCATGTTGGTTGCTCCCCGCACTCTGCTCCTCCTCCTCCCTTGGGCACCCTGAGCGGCGCCGACAGAGCCCGGGCTGCCAAGAGACGCGCAGGGAGCGAGCGGAGCAATCCGCGACCAGGAACCCCCGGGCTCAGCTGTCACTGCGGCGGCTGCAGGAGGAGCCTGGCAATATTACAGGAGCGATGGGAGGTGATCTCACCAAGCAGGCTGCCGGCGCACCGTGGAGCCACGAGGGGGAAGCACTGCGAGGGATCTCTCGCTTCGCGTTTGGGGGAAGAGAATCGGTTCCGCTTTGTCACTATCACCATCGCCAACCCAAATCGTGGACATCTTGATTTGGGTATATAAACAGTGCATTCTACGTTTTCCCTGATAGCGCCATGCCAGCAAAAGAATTCGCATTGGATGAAAAATGCAGCTCCGTGACACATCCAGTTTTCATTTTTGTTTTTTTAAAAAGTCTGTCAGATAATCAAGACAGACAGATTTTCTGGTTTTTGAAGAGTGTGGGCTTAACTGTGAACAAATATACTTCAGGGTACAATCCTAGGCATGTTTAGATAGAAAAAGTCCTACAATTCCCAACAAGGCTGGCTGGGACATGCTGGGAGTTGTAGGATTTTTTTCTGTTTCACCCCAACATGAGTAATGTCTGAATTCCGCTTTCTTGGTGCAGACTTTAGATTAACCTTTTGCAAAAATCTGATTTTTGTTTAGTGTAGAGTAAAATACACAGTCCTGTGTTTCATTTAACACAGCTTCTGCCCCAAAGAGCTTGCAATCTATACCTTCTGTAAACATGCCAGAGGAAACCAGAAAACAAAGGAGCCCCTGCAACGTTCTCTTTGCTTACTATTTGCTTAAGGCAGGGGCAGATGGGAGCTAGATTGGTGAACTATACCCAAAGGATAAGACCTCATGCACCTGATGAAGTGGACTCTGCTGTAGTGCATATCATAAATCTGTTAGTCTTTAAGGCACCAAATTCCAGGGAACTACCTAGTCCCTAGATCCTAGTGCCTGCTAGTTGCTGGGATTCTTATGAAAAATGCTCATCTAGTCTAGGTGAACCTTGGACTGATCCAGCAAGGCTTCTTCTTAAAAGTATATATTCAGGATCACCAAACACTGATTAGCTATTCTTATTAAGATATCCTGGACATGCACTCCTGGCTTGTAAAATTACAACACAATCTTATATGTAACTACTCAGAAGTACATCCCCTTAAATTCAATGTGGCTTATTCCCAGGTAAATGGGCATAGGATTGCAGATTAAAAAGCACTGGTAGACAGTGGAGATATGTGTGTGTGTGTGTGTGTGTGTTAAAGGAAAACACTTCTCTGGCACTTAAGTTGTTTCATCAATCACATACATTTTAGTGATGTTGGACTGCTTCTGTTTTCCCAAAGGCTTTGTGCATAAAAGCTTGCTCTTCCAACACCCTTTCTGTGTGTAAGTGAACATTTAGTGCACAATTTGAACTGTTTCTGAGCAGCAGCAAGCATAAACAACTTTCTCGCTTCCCCCCTGCCTCCCTCTCTCTCTCTCCTCTAATTAGTTGCTGCTCCACACAGCACGCTTCTGCCAACTTCTAACCCCGTTCCCCATTCTAGTTGAGTTACTAGAACACAACCTGGAGAACCTGCAGTGTGCCAAGGGATGGGAAGGAGTGCCAATGATTTGCCTCCTGGATCATTCCCCCACCAGTCCCCTCGCCTGCCCTCCTCCTCTGCTTGCTACAGGATAAAAATAGAGTCCCGTTTGATTAAGAGCTCAGTGAGCAAGAGGATTGGTGAAGGAACAGGGCAGGAGGCACAGCAATTGCATCCTCTTCTACTGCTATAGTACTTTTATAAAGAGATGGGGCAGCAGGATCTCCAGGGTGTGATCTGGAAACTCTATTTCCAGTATGCAACAATCAGAAATCCTGATATGTGCACCATCTCTCACCCTTTCGCCCATCCACAACACTGCAATTGGAGGGTCAATCCCAGGTTGCAATGCAGCAAAGTAAAATGTCCCGCTCTTCCTAGAGGCAGCAGGATATTTCTCACATTTCTGCATATACCAATGAAACAAGCAGCCGAAGGATAGAATGCTCTACCTGGAGAGGATCACCTGACACCTACACTCCTGTCTTTTCAGCAAAAACTTTTTTACCAGGACTTTGAAAAAACATTTACTTTGTACTGGTTTTCATTACTGCTTTTAATTACTGCAGGAATGGGGAAACTCTGGCCTGCCAGTTTCTTTCCCAGGCCCTATTCACCACATAGTGCTAAAGAAAGTCAAGCTTTCACAAGCACTGAGTAGGGAAAGGCAGTCCTATGGTCCATGCACAGTAAGGGAGGAGCAATTACTCTGTGCCTTGCTCTGCACAGAGCAAGGAATCCAGCGAAGTCAGGGGTGGGGCTTTGGGAGGGGAGACATGCATGAGAGGACATTTGTTTATCTTCCAAGGAATGGGTTCCTAATAAGGAATAATTTCCCTCTTCCTCAGAATGACACCCTCCTTCCCCAAGTCCCTCCTTCTCCATGACAACGGAGGAGCTGTCACCCAGAGATTTGGACACCACTCTTAGGTCCCCAAAAGTCTCTTCCATCATTCACTCTGCTCCTCTCAACTTCTCTAGGTCAGAAACTTTAGCTTCAAGAGAACGTACCTGATCCTTGAGAACCAGGAGCTCAATTACACTGTGTACACACCAATGACTTCTCTCCAAGTGGCAGATACTCATACATGTGGCACTCAGAACAATACCCTGGATAGCTCTCATACCCATGCTGACTTTCTTCCTTCATACCTGTTTTTGTTTAATTGTGTAATTGGGGTTTGTTTGCTTGGAAAACTAAATTATTTACTAGGAGAAGATGGGGGATTTATTTACAGTTATTTATTTATGGTTACTTACTAGGAAAAGGCAAGGAAGAGTCAACTGCCCTGGCCTTCTCACCCTGTTGCTAAACTCGTATGAATGCTTAACTATATGTATGCTGGGACTAAAATGCTTCATCACTGGGGGTCTTCACATTCGGAGAACTGTCTTAAAAAGAGTCTAGATAAATTCATGGTGGATAACAGTGTCAATGGCTGCTAGTCAGGATGATAGCTGGAGGTTGAGAGGGCTAGCAGAATCAGAAGTACTATGCCACTGAAAATCATTTTCTGGGGAATAACAATGGGACAGGCATTGTGGCCTTCCCAGAGGTATTCTGCTTGGTCACTGTGGTCCAAACAACATGTTCTACTGATTATGTAGGTGTAGGCTGGCCATATGAAAAGGAGGACAGGGCTCATGTAACTTTAACAGTTGCAGAGAAACCTATGTAAACCACCCAGAGAGCTTCGGCTATGGGGCGGTATACAAATGTAATAAATAAATAAATAAATAAATAAATTTCAGCCGGCCTCATTTGTATGCAATTCGTACCTGGTGAAATTCCCTCTTCTTTACAACAGTTAAAGCTGCAGGGGCCCTGCCCTCTTTTGTATCTGGTCACTCTAGGATAGTGCCTGCAACTTTAACTGTTGTAATAAAGAGGGGATTTCACCAGGTACTAATTGCATATAAATGACGCCTGCTGAAATTCCCTTTTCTCTGCAACTGTTAAAGTTACATGAGCCCTGTCCTCCTTTTCATATGGTCAGCCTATGTAGGTGTAGCTGAGGCATCTCTTTACTTCTGGGGCAAGCAGAGGTGGTCTCTATGTAGATTATGACCACAGTGCTCCAGTTTAATCCTTCCCCCAACTGTTCTTCCCTGAAGCTCCCACTGATTCCAGCATTTTATTGCATAGATTAATCATGACTATCATAATCCGCAGAGCCACACAAAAACATTCTTTTGGAGCTACATTTGTTTTTCAAGATACAAGACTGTAATGGTAGAGGAACCCATTTACCCCAGGCAAAATGTCTATGCTACCTGCACACACTCACACAAGACAAAAAAAATCCACACACACAAGCATACTCAGCCAGGCAAAAACCCTCTCCTCTCTCACCCCCACACAGCAAGTACACCCCCTCCCCATTGCTCCAACCAGTCAAGGCGCCAACTACAGCTTTCTGATGCCACCTAACCCTTACTAGGCGCATAGCAGCATTTTTCTCTTCTACATAGACATCTCAACCTCCAGCCATCATCCTGAAGCCCAGAAAAAGAGACCTGGTCTGCTCAGCTATGCTGCTACTCTTTCTTTAAACAAGCTCCTTATATGGGCTCCTACTGAGCAAGGGTACCAAGCAGGGCTTCCAGGATGATGCACTTCCATACTGCACCAATCATGGATTGATCTGGCTCTCCTGAGCATATGCAGGACCCAGATTTTTACTCTTTATCCCAATCCATTTGTGCAGTCTGGAGAAGAGTTGTCCTGGGAGCCCTGCCTGGCACGTTTGCTCAGCAGGAGGCCAGAAAGCTATGGAGTTTCCTGGGAATAATACTGAGCAAGTGCACCCAGTGCTCTTGCTCAGTAGGAGGCCACAGAACATCCAGGGCATCAAAATGGCCCAGCAAGTGTGGGAGTAGGCCCACCATGCTTGCCATGACACGAGAGGTGAAGTGGGAAGGAGGTGGCACTACAGGAGGAACAGTCCCCACTTCGCCCCACCCCTATCCTAGCACTGCATCTGAACATGTAGTTTGGCCCTGTGTAAAACAGAACACTGGATTATATAAGCCTTTGGTCAGATCCAGCAGAGCTCCTCTATGTTCTGGTGAGAAGTTCTGGCTCAGTGGGATGTCAGAAGAAGCCAAAGTCTGAAGCAGCCCTCTGTGTGCTTGGAGCTTGCACAATATATCAGGCCTTTCACTAATTCTGCCTTCAGACTCATCTTGCCTGTGATGGCTGCTGCTTTCCTATCATTCCCTTCTCAACCTGTACATTTGAAATATATCAGTTTGCCGAGATATACTTTGAATACTTGGGGCTTTTGCTCATGCAATGGGGAGTGAAATGCCAGGCAGCCATCTTTACAAACATACCCATCATTATATTAGGGATGAAAGGACAGGAAGGGAGGCAGCTGGGTGAAAACTGACTCTGCCACCTCTGTTTTGGAGATATGGGCAAGAAATTCCAACCCCGTGTGAATTCCAACCTTGCTTATAATCAAGAGTTCAGTGGCACAAGTCATCCTCCTTCCCTTGCAAGAGTATATCAGTGTCTCCACCCTTCAGATGTTTTGAACTACAACCCCCTCAATCCCTTGCCACTGGCCATGCCGGCTGGGGTGGATGGGAGTTGTGTTCCAAACTGTCTGGACAATGCCACGTTGCCTACCCCTGTGGGAAATTGGAATGGGCTTTTTCAGAGTTGATTTATTATTTTTCTAAGAAAAGGATAGAATGATACAGGCTTGCTTCTTGACCTGTGTAAATTATGATGTGCAACACAAATCATCATTTCCCTAACTTTGGTCCATGAAACTCTCCTCTGTCACATCAACAGAGAATTCCACAAACGTGAACCTGTCACTCTGCAGTCTCAGATGGTCGGCAGCAATCTGCTCTTGTCAACTGAAGCACAGTGTGAATGCCACATCATGGCTCTCAAAGGCACAGCTGGTTACAGCCAAACAGCAATTGGTTATTACTGACCTCTAGTGGTGGCCTATTTTGCAATCTACACAGATCCTCCAATCTTATCAGAGGGAATATAGGGCTCCACCACACCTATCCCCCCCCCCCCTCCCGGTTTGCCTCATAGGAGGGATTTTGTTTTCTGGGCCTCAGAAATATCATGCAGCCTCATCTGCTCTTTCCTTCAAGGGACTCTCTGCACACTTATTTATAGCAAGAAATTACCTTGCAAAAGAAAATATATAAATATAGTCATAAATATCTCACCAGGTGAATAGCACATCTGAATGTCTGCCTTTGTTTTTGCCTGATGATGATGCTGCCACATCACTGTGAGGTTAAAGTCCTGGATTTCTCCATTTTCTCCTAAGAACAGCTCTCACTTTGACTACTCCAATGCAATTGGATGTGCTCTTATATTGGGAAGAGCCCTGCAGAATACAGGGCTTACTTCTGAGTAAACCCTACTGAGTAAGCTCTACATGGGCTTGAAAATAACCAGAAAATCCAGTCCTCAGTCAAAAGAACTGTTAGTCTAATACAATGTCTTTGACATATACTCCATCCACTTCTACCACACAGATATAAAAAGGGGTTCCACGTTTCCATTACGTGCAAACATCCATGTTGTTGGAAGAGAAGGGGGAGATGTTATGGAATTGCAAGGTCCTGCATCATGCAAGGCTCACATGGCCAAATCTATGTTCCCCTAGACTCAGGACCTCCCAGTTCCATAAAATACATTGGCTGGATTCAAACGCTTGACCTCGCTTCTTGCAAGCAGTGAGTTAGGCTGCCTCTACAAGAGGCATTTAAAGCTCTTTCAAGGCGCATTAAAAATTTTACCTCTACAAGAACGGAGCACAAATCGGGCGTAGAGGCGCGTTTTCTCTCCGATTATGCGCATTATCGAATGCGCGTTAAATAGCAAGTTTTTTTGCTCAGGACGGCTGCCTCTGCAAGAGGCATTTAAAGCTCTTTCAAGGCGCATTAAAAAATTTACCTCTACAAGAACGGAGCGCAAATCGGGCGTAGAGGCGCGTTTTCTCTCCGATTATGCGCATTATTGAATGCGCGTTAAATAGTGAGTTTTATTTTGCTCCGGCCGTTAAAGCGCATTTTGACTATGTGAACAAGCGATTCTCCGCATTAACTACTTGTAAAGTGCACTTGAAACAATCGGTAAGGTCACCTGTTGAGTGCTCAATTACCTCCTGCATACAAGCATTTACGATAAAGCGCTTCCAAGAAGATGCGCATAATCGGAGGAACAGGCGTCAAACGGAATCCATCTAGAGGGGGTCTAAGTCTGTTTAACAAGGAAATCCAGAAACTGGTTTCACAGAGATTTGAACTGAGAGAGAATATATATAATCTCACAGGACATATGATATAGCAAAGACCACATCTTTGTGTCAGAGAAAGGCAAGTCATGGAAAGGTGGAAGTGGATGGGGTATGTGCCATAGACATAATATTAGACTGACTATTCCTTTGGCTGAGGGCTGGATTTTCTGGTTATTTTCAATGCTATGACTCTCAGCAAAAGCCTATGCATAATTACTCAGAAGTAAGCCCGATTGTATTCAGCAGGGCTCTTCCCCATGCAAGGACACATAGGATTGCAACCTTTCACTCATTAATGGTGAGAGAGCCCTTGCTAGAAAAAAAAAAGGAGAAATCCAGGAATTTATCCTCACAAGTGATTTGGCAGCATCAGCATCAAGAAGAAACAAATACTGAAATTCATGCTTCTCCAAAACTCAGACTGGGCCTGTTCAGAAGACAACTTAAACTCTGCTGGTTAAGGCTTTTGGTTATGCAGCAGGGTTTAAGGTGTCTTGTGTGATGCGTTTTGCTAAACCCTGCTCAGTGCTCACTAACCACAGTCAGACTATTTGCAGCAGGGTTAGTGGCTCTAATAGTGGCTTAAACTGTTGTGTGTGACAGCACAGTTTGTGGTTAGTGCTAATGACAGAGAACCACAGTTTTGCTAACCACAGAGCCTGAAATGTTGTCTGAATAGGCCCATTGTCTTCTGTGGGGAAATGTTTTGGAGTGTTTAAAGGCACAATTCTGAGGCATAGTGGCTGGGAAATATTGGGAATTGTTGGATTATTTTCTGTCGCACTGTAACTGTTTAAAAGCTGTTTAAACTGCAGCTGCTTCTTGCGCTAGGAGTGAAGAAATAAGCTTCCAACATTATTGTCTCCCTGCTGCAGATGAAAGGGATGGGGAGGCACGTAATGCAGCTCAGTGTGAATATCCCTATATTGAAGACTGAGGTGAGGGTGAACAACCATTCAGCATGATTATCTTTCCACATTGCAGATGAGGGTTCAGGTTAATTCCTAATGGTTTAGGTCTCCTCTACAAGGATTCGCTTTTGCGCCTGGTTAGGTGATTATGCGCATAATCGCTGAAGCGCATTTACACCTAATACCTCTGCACGAGAGGCGGCGAGAGGCGGCGAAGCGCATTAACGGATGACCAAAATGCGCTTTCCAAGTAGTTAATGCGCATAAGCGCTTATTCACATAGTCAAAATGCGCTTTAACAGCCGGAGCAAAATAAAACTCGCGATTTAACGCTTAAACAGTGCAATCCTGTGCACATCTACTGGGAAGTAACTCTCATGGAGTTCCAATAGGACTTACTCCCAGGTAACTGCATACAGGATTGCAGCCTAGGAGTCATTGCCTACTCAGTATTTCCTGGCATAGTACATTCACAGGTTACAGGTCACTCCAATTTTACATTTTAGCCACGTGATCAAAATGCAGACAAACAGCAGAACAATTACAAAACTGATTTATAATTTCACATTAGAAGTTAGGTAGTTACCACAGAGAGAGAGAGAGAGAGAAATTTCTGTTATGGCATCCAGCTTGGAAACCCTTTCCTTTGGGAAAGTTTTCCTGGTACTTTCACTATCATTGCTGATTGACCGTGCCTAACAGCACAATGTTATACTCAAAAGTAAGTCCCATTGAGTTCAAGGGGATTTACTCTCAGGGATAAGTTAGTATAGCATTGCAACAGCCCTAATCACTTGAACTCACCACACAGTCACGTTGAAAGCGGACAGTTTCAGAGGCCGGGGGGGTGGGGAGCCTTCAGATGTTGTTGGACTCTAGGATGAAAACCCTGCCAGCACAGCAATAGTTAGGGATGTGAGGTGTTGGGAGTCCAATGACACAAACGAACTCCCTCCTATGAAAAACACACCTCAGATTGCACAACAGGAAATCTAATTAATAACTTGCACGCGCATAACCACACCACCCCAACCCACCAAATGCAGACGTGCCTTACAACCACGTGGTGCTTTTACTTTTCGAACACTGTAATGTAAAATGGAGATTCTCCAATGTAACCAGAAGCAAAGTGGGAGCGCGTGAAAATATGAACTATGGGTGTGACGGTAGACTTTTAGGACTTATGCACACCCCCAGCTTCTGGATTTACATTGGAAGCCACTTTTCGTGTGTGTGTTCCGGCGCATGTTCAGACAGAAAAGAGTCCTACAATTGACAGCATGCCCCAACCAACAGTAGGCCTTTTTTTCTGTCAAAACATGCATATGGTCAGCCCTTAACAGCCTGTCAAAGAAGCGCAAGGCTTCTGCATGTAAGTGAACGATGGATCTTATCTGCGAGAGCGGGCAATTTAAGGAGACTGACCTTTTCTACAATCTCAGGAGATTTGGGGCTGGAAATACAAACCAGCCTGAGTTAGTTCTTCTTCTAAGCTGCAATATTAACCCTGGGCTACATTCAAGGTTGTCATAAACTATTCTTTCTCAGCCACAAGCCTCCAATCTGTAATATGGGAATAACTGACTGCACTGACAGGAGAATTTTAAAATATTTTATAACAAACAAACAAATCACATTTTCACACAGAATAAAACTTGAATTAGAGAACGAATGTTGCTCCATCTTATTTCTGGCTGAATATATTGCTACCCAATCACAGCTACGCTGAAATCCCTACATTTTTCCTTTGGTTTCTTTGGTAGCTATCACTTCCGTCCCGGAGGAAACCCCAAAATAGTATGAAAAGCAACTAGCAAGTTCCGTCTGTAGAATCTTGCATTGTATTATGACTCTATTATTTTCCTATCTCTATGGGTGCGACTGGCAACTCTACTCTTTTTTCTCTACGCTGGCACGCACGTATAGAACGTAGACGGAAGTTTCGAATTGTCGCGTCACGTCCGTGGAGTGACGCAGCTGCGGGTCAGAGGCGGCAGCAAAATGGCGGCTCCAGAGGAGCGGGAGCTGTCGGCGGAGCAGACTGAGAAACTGCTTCAGTTCCAGGTGCAGGACTCGGGCAAGGTGGATGGGTGGAAGTTAGCGGACCGAGCCAGGCCATCCGCCCCCTCGCGAGCCCGATCTTTCCGTCCCTTGGGGCTCTCTAGTGCTGGGGTGGCCAAAAGGAGCGGCGGGAGCTTGGCCTGAGGTTTTTGCTGGACGTGGGATGGCGGCGGGGCCGTGGGGTGGGGGCAGCAGGGTGGGAGTGGAAACAAGAGTTTTTCCGTGGAAGCGTTTAGAGTAGAGTGGCCACACTCGGGCCTCAGTGAGCGCATGGCCAGGAGTCTAGGGACGCCACCTGGACGTGAATCCCATCCCCATGAAAGTCCTACTTTAGGGCGGGTAGGTTCGTTTCCATGAAGAATTTGGAGAGGACTGCAATTTAAATGTCCTTGAGATAGGCCTGTAGGCTGGTAAACTCGTTGGGAAAATAGTTTGTTTGTTGTTGGGACGAGGGCGGTTGCATTTTGTCTACGAAGTTCATCAGTGCTAGCAGCTATTTACACTTTAGACAGCCTTTCTCAACCAACTGCCCTCCAGACGTTTGGACTGCAACTCCCATCATCTCTGACCATTAGCCATGCTGACTGACATGACTGGGCTTATAGTCCAAAACAACTGGATAGTATCAGGTTGGGGAAGGCCACACTTTAGGATGGTTAAGAAAAACAGGAAATGAGTCAGTACACCTGTATAGGGGAGGAACATAACATTCTATTCCAAATTGGTTAATAAGGGTGCTTGTAAAAATGGTTGTTCACCTGTGCTATAGGGGTGGCAAATAAGTTCACATAGAGCCCAGACATACATGTATTCTCTTAGATGTAAGCTCTGCTGAGTTCAGTGGGTATGCAAGTATAAAGGTATAGCTGTGCAGTCTTCTATTCTATCCTTATCTGTAGGGCAGTAAATCATTGTAATAAAAATAAAAGTGAAGAGATTGTTTTCCAGTTTGCTATTCCCTAACTAGCCAGCACTGTTTGGCAACAACTTCCAGAGTAATTGACAATTGTGAGAATTCTTGCTTGATTTAATAGATTGCTTATATCAGAGGATTTTCTAAAAGTAGAAAGGAACCCATTGATGATCCATCCCTATCAAATCAAACTATTATAACCCAGACTCTGGTGTTGCTTCAAACACTACAACTTATGGTTGACTTGTATTTAGCCTTTATAGCAGAAGTATGCAACTCAGTGCTGTCCAGATGTTTTGTTCTACAGCTTCTGTCAACCCTAACCAGCATGGCCAATGTTTAGAAATGCTGGGAGTTATAGTCCAAAACATCTGGAGGGCACCAGGTTGCCTTCTCAATACTAATTCTTGGAAAGTTTGGTTGATAGTTTGACCCCTATTAATTTATGGGTAGGCTCATCCTATACCCTTCAATTATCTCTTGTTGCTGACTGTGCCTAGGGACCAGAACCAAGGGCAGCATTAACAAGTTGCAATAAGAATTTGGATAGAATCTGAGTATGTGAAAAATTAATACACTGTTGCAAGGAAGTTGGATAGATCTCGTGAGGTGGGTGAAAGACAGTACCAATTCCAAGTCCCCAAATCAACCATTGTAGGTTTCTTCATCCCAGCAGTCCTTAATAACTTAATAATCACAGTCCTTAAGAACTTAATAATCACAGCGCCTATTAGAGCCTAATTTCTAGGTCTGCTATCTCTGCCCACATCCCATCATAAAATGTGACTATGGGCAGACTCCATTAGATGGCTTTCCACCATCCATGCTTTGTTTACCATTTAGCCTGATTAAGAGTTCTGGAGAATTTAAAAGTTTGCACACTATTTTGTGACATTTTGGTTGGCCTAATAGAAGTATAGCCTAAATATGGATTGTGGAACTATATTGTCTGTTTTTTACTCTGCTTTCAGTATAACTTGTTCTAGAAAAATAATTTGATAGTCTTGGTCAGCAGGAACTGACTTGTGAATGACTATGTATTTATTTAATGTAATATGTCAAGGCCCTGATTTAATATATATCAGATTGTATAATCATTCTTATAAGGTACAATTTCATACCGAATATACAAAGTATTCCAGATACATATAACTTTTATCTTCTCTATGCATCTTTGGATAACCAGCATTCTTGGATGCTACTTTTGTCTTTCTACATTTCCCCTTTTATTTAAAGTGTTATTGATAACATTGAACCCAGCAAGTGTCTGTTTCACTTTGGTAGTTTGTAAAATCTTTAAACAAATACTGACTACAAATAGAGATCTGTGAAGATCGCTGATTGTTTTTGTTATTTTCTGCTGGAGTGAAACTTGGTATTTTTGAAATACCTTCCCAGAGCTAGTTCTGGTGTACTGTCAAACTGCTTGTAGCTGAATTAAAGGATTTTTGGTGCCATGTAGTAAGTTTCAATAGGAACTGCCATACTTATTAATAACTTGGATAAGAAGCACTTCTAACTTTATTGATATTATTTTGTCTCCATTTATAGCTTAAAACAAATCTGCTTTCTAGTATCAAGGAAAAATATTTTCTGAGCATAAATGTAATTACTCTTTTATAAATAACATTTTGCTTCTTTGAGAAAATTATTTAAAATTTGCACATTATCAGGTGTCCTCAAATAGAAGTTAAACTAATAGCATACAGCTGTGGTTTTTATGTTGTGCTCAAAAACATGCAAGCATGGAAGGTCATTTGTTTAGCATTGCAGGATCACAAGACACTTGGAGCATAATGTAATGAAACATGGGTTGACAGCTTAGAGCATGTGTGAGGACTGATAGCAGGAAAAGAGGTTTCCCCTCCCCCCAACTTTGAGTATTAAAGTGCAACAGCATTGTCTAGAAAATGAGAACCTACAGACTGTTCCAAGCACTCAGACACTATAAAAGAAGCCCCAGAGCAATTTGAGGGAGCCTCATGGTGGAGTAAAGTATATCTTAAGTGGTGTATGTTTTGACAAGAGAGCAAGCACTGAGAAAGAGTATCTTCGTCCTATTTTTACACTGTAGGAACAACAAACATGCATCTAAATTTGTGTTCTGTGTTCTGTCAGCATGTTGCTGGAAATAAACTGGCTGTTATACTTGTGTAAAGAAGAATACATTTATCCACTTGAACAACAAGGATGCTGTTGTAGAATATGATTGTTATTTATAGTGCCCTTCCCAACCTCGGTGCCCTCCAGATGTGTTGAACTACAACTCCCATCATCCCCAACCAGAACTGGCCATTGTGGCTGGAGTCGGTCAGAGTTGTAGTCAACACATCTGGAGGGCACTGGGTTGAGGAAGGCTGATTTATGGTCTACGTATTTTCTATTTGATTTTTTCGGTTTTGTGTAAACCCTTTGATATCTTTATGTGAATAAATTGATTATTGAAATTTTGAACTTCCAGAATTGAAAAGCAACTTGCTACTTATAAGTAGTGAGAAATGTTTGAGCCCCTTTAAGAAGAAATCTGTTGCACAATCTGATCAAAGTTGAGCACATTAATTCCTTTTTATTTCAATGGAATTTTAAAACGTGCTTAAGTCTCATTTAAACCATAAAACTGCTTAACTTTGGATTGTGCCCCTGGATTTCAAGGGACAATGGAGTTAATAGAGGCATGGGATACCCTCACTTTCATTTCCTGTGCTGGTGTTTCCCCTTACAGCATCTGCTGCTGCCAGCCAGTCCCTCTCCTTTGAATACTTGGGAAAGTACACCAGGCCTTTTAGCCCTGGAGAGCACATATCATTTTTCTAACATTGTGCAACTGTTTTCCAAGCAGTTCAGCTTGGCTTCATCTATCCAAGTTGCTACCCTAGGGCTTGAAGGGTTGAATCAGTATAGTACCAGAGAGAACCAAGTTCCCTCCAAAATAAATTTGGAAGCATCTCTGGTTTCCCATGGCAAATGACTTTTGTATTTCAAGCAGTGGCAATACTTTCTACCATTGTGAAGTGAAGTTTGTGATGTGGGGGGAGAAGCAATCTACTTCAGACTATTGAAATGTCAACTAAAGATCTTTCAGTGTAAGATCTGTGAGTCTAAGAGAAATGTTACCAAATTGTGGCTGGGAATAGCTTCATGTTTACAGTCTTCGGTCATCGCAACTTGAGTGAGAACATATTCCCTAAAACTTGGCTTTTGTTCTGCTAGAAGTCAGGTGCTCTTCACCCTGGAAACATAATTCTCTGGAATTTGGCAGTGGCTTGGAGATAGCTATAGTGTCTTTCACAGGAAGCACAGAAATGTATCTTTTATATGACATATTAGAATAAAACTACATATGTTAAATCTATGAATGCTTTTAAAACGTATAGATTTTTAAAAAATAACCACAGAAAGCCCAATCAGGTTTGGGACCATGGCAAAAGGGGAGAAGGGGTTTAACCCTCCCCCATGCTCTGCTCCAAATGAAAATCCCCTGCTCCTCAGAATCATGTCAGGAAAAGGAGTTAATCCCCTTTCCATCCATTGCTATCCCAATCCTGATACCCCCTCAGCTATTTAGAAAAAAGAACTAGGCATGGTAAATGCGGTTACATACCTAATGTTAAATCTAATTTGATCCTCGGTCTTGAGTCTGTACTTGAAAGCAAGATTTTAAAAGTCTGAAATCTCTAAAATCTGCCATTTCCCCCTGATTATTTAAATTTCAGCTTTCATGGTGCTTTAGAGATCTCTCTTTCTCTCTCTGTCCATCTCCAGCTGTATATTTGTTACAAAGCATAATTAGAATAATTAATAAAATTTGTTTTATGACCATTGATACGTTATTGCTGATGTATAGGCATATATAAGTAGACCAGTATTTTTGTATATGGACTCTTTGTGAGCTGCTTTGGTGTCTGTGCTGATGAGGAGTGATGGGGTGAGGGAGTGTATTGAACTGTGAGTTATGCTAAAGTGTATATAGCATAAAGCAGGATGAGTGGAAGGTAAATCAGGGCCTACTAGCAGATCTCTGGGTGATTTGAATTAGATCAGAAAATAGTTGCTTAACAGTGGCAAAAACAAAATGATACCCCCCTCCCCCAATTATACTACAGAATGAAGGAAGCCTGGGGTGGGGATAACTAGGCACAAATATTGTGTGGAAGGATACTTCTGATACTAAGAACAAATTCTTGGAATCGGGATTCTTTATTTCTTTGTGTATGTCTTTTGTACCTACCTCTGCTTTGTGGGCTTCTCGAGATTCTAGTAAAAAACAAGGTAGATACTAAAGGAGTAAATTCTCAACCCATGGCTAAAAGTGCTCATTTGCCTTTAACCTTTGACACATACATGAAACACTGCTATGTTATGTACTTGTTTTCCTCACATAAAGCTGCTACAGTCTTTTACATAATTTTTAAACAGAGAAAAGTCTGGCAGCCAATTTTACTGCACATGACAGCAGTTCTAGATGCATAGAAGAGCACAAATGAGTGTTTGAACCTTGTACATTAGTAAACAGTGGGAGCATTTTAAGTTCATTGAAAAGGTCATCAGTCAACCTAGAAATGTGAAGAGACAGTAAGTACACATGCCCATTCATGCACATGATTGAGAAAAATATCTAAATTTGTTGAGTTTTTATTTCAGGGTTTATTTGTAAGATGTACGCTGTTGGTATCAGGGGGAGGAAGAATTTGGATTCTTTCATTAACTGTAAATGTTGTAAAGAAATCATTTAAAGTCCTAATTGGGTGATTCACTGGTTTGCAGAGCAAAGCTTATTACCGGACATGTCCAGCACAATTGAAGGTTGAGCAAAGATGAAACAAGACCAGGAATACCAGCTTAACTGGCAGAGTGGAATGCTACAGCTTGAGGGCTTTTGTTTAATTATTTCTTTATGCCTGCATCGTTCAGTGCACGATGGCATTATGGATAGTGGCATTAAAACCGTGGAGACAAAATATCCAGTGTTGTTCCAGCGTTCGATATAACTATGAATTCCTGACTACGAAGAGAAGATTGGAGATGAATCATAATTTGGACAAAGAATGCTGAGAAATTAAAAGCTCAAACTAAACTAGAAAAATGTGCTAATGAAAAGAAGTAAAAGCCTTCTTAATCATAGCACTGTAAATCAGGGCTGCTCTTTATAAATAAGAAAATTCAGAAGTGAAGAAGAATGCAAAGAACTTATGGGTGGAGAGCCTCAAAACTTGAAGTCCAATGTGAGAGATATCCATTGTATGAAAGTCCCTGATTTTAATGTCATCTTAGGTTAAAACTGTACTCATCATTCTAAACAAATGTGCATCTATTTGAAAGAGGAAATTTGTGTGTTTTCAAACTTCATGTTGATTCTTTCCATGTCCTTAGAGGCAGGTAACAACATTGAATACAAAATAGTATAAAATACATACAACTGATTAAAAACATAAAAAATACATTATTAAAATAACAGTCAAACATCTTAAAATTCAATTAGGTAGGTCTGCCGCAAGAGATCAGTCTTTATTAGGGGTGTGCACGGACCGCCCGGATCGGATCAGGACCCAGATCGGGACCTCCAATTTTGTCTCGGATTGGACAAAATCGGAGGCCCCCCGGACCAGATTGGGTCCGATCCCGATCCAAAAATCGGACATCCGATTTTTGGATCTGCCGCCATTTCCCCCCCCCCCCTCCCCAATAGACTTGCATTGGGGGAAATAAAGCTTTCCCCCAATGCAAGTCTATGAGGAAAAAAATGGTGGCGGGTTTGTGAGGGGGGCCTAACTCCCTCCTCCCCCCTGGGGCTGTCTGCTGTGGACAGCCCCGGCAGCTAAGCCCCCTACCCCATGCTCCTTACTGCCCCGGGGCCGTCTGCTGGCGCCCACGGGCGGAAGCGGACAGCCCCAGGAGGGTAAGCCCCCTCCCCCGTGCTCCTTACCCCCCAGGGGCCGTGTGCTTCCATCTGCTGGTGCGCTACCTAGGAGCAGGCCGCGAAGCCCGCTTGCCGTAGCGGCCAGCGGCGGATGGGAGCGGACGTCCCCCGAAGGTAAGCGGTGCGCACGGGGGCCCCTCCCCCCTGCTTACCTTTGGGGGACATCTGCTCCCGTCCGCCGCTCCTGCCTCCGTTGTCCGCTTCCATCGGATCGGATTGGATCGTCCGATCCAGCGGTGAGATCGGAAATCGGATAAATCGGATAATTTTATCCAATTTCCCCCTGGATCGGATTCGGATCGTGGATTGGACTCGATCCAGTGCACATCCCTAGACTTTATGGCTTCTGAGAACAGCAGAAGAGAAGGTCCTCTGGTTAACAGTCATCAGCCTAATTTTGGCTGACTGGAGTAAATTCTTCCCAGAGGACCTGAGGGTACGGGGTGGATTGTACAGGGGAAGACAATCCCGCAGATAACCTGAACCCAAACCATGTAGGGCTTTAAAGGTAATAACCAACACTTCATACTTAGGCCAGAAACTAATTGGCAGCCAGTGAGTGATTTTAAAATTGGTGCAATATGGTCACCTCTAGGTGTACCGGTGACCAACCTGGCTGCCATATATGAACTAGTTGAAGTTTCCATACTAGGCACAGAGGTAGCCCTATGTACAGCGCATTGCAGAAGTCGAGCCTCAAAGTTACCATCACGTGCACTACCATCTTTAGATCTTCCAACTCTAGAAAGGGGTGCTTGTTCTCTCTTCTTAGATGCATGTCAAGCTTGTATTTTGTGTTCATGTCCTGTATGTCTCATCCTGGGGTCTCCAACACAATGCCTGAGGGCATCAATGCTCCCATGAACACTTTCCTTGGTGCCTGCTAGGCTCCCTGCCCCTCCTACCCTATTTTATATTTTACGATTTAATTAAAAATAATAACTGGGAGGCTGTGTTGGCATGTTGCAAAGTGAACTGCTGCCATCCAGTGCCAACTTTATTGGGATTCAAAAGAGTGGTTTTGTGCTTTGGCGCTCAGACCTCATCTCTGACTTGTACCTAGGTTTTGGAGCAAATGACTTTTGCTTTAGTCTCATCAGTTTGCCTTCAGGGAAATGAGTGTTTTGTGACAGCCCATGCCCATCATTGCAGCCATTTTATGAATAGAGCCCCCCCAAGGCAGCCATTTTGTGAAAGCACCAACAACACTATACCAAAATTCCAATTGCATCCAGTTACCCAAAATGTTTGCTGAATTGTGTTCTAGTCTGTCCTGTGTTGTTCTGCCTAGAGTAGAATTTAGTTCTTCTGCAGTTCATAAACAAGGGCAATTTGTGACACCCCCCGCCCCCTATTTAATGAGAAAAGGGATGAAACACTGTTTTGAAGTCTGGTGATAGCTATTACAACATCCAAATCAAATATGGTTGTGCTGCAACTATAAGCATGCATATTCACTTATGATTACATGCATATTGCAGTGGCAAAGGAGGAGAAAATTGTGGTAGTATATGTGGGGAAGGACAGTTCTGATAAGTTTGCTCTCAGCTCAGTGAGACATAACAGAGAAAGGAATGGTGGAAAACACTGGCGATACTAATTATTGGGCTAGTTCAAAGCTAGTACACTGCCTGAGTAAAATATTAAGAGTCGTATTTAATGCCTCTCCACAAAAGTCAATTTTTGTTTTTGCAAAAGTAGTTGATACCAAATCAGTTATGCAGTTCAACATTTTTGTTTTTGATGGTAAGAGTAGGGAGAACTACCAGTGCAAAATGAAAAGATACCACTGGCAAAAGAGAGAATACTGATATGAATTCATATGGTAGAAAACATCACCCACTGGAAGTATCATTGGTGACGGAAGAATTACCCTGAAGCATTTCTAGAATTGGGGCACTTGGCCTCAATTTTGAAAAGCTAAGCATCTCTTCCCTAGTAAGAGTGTCAAAAACAAAGGTTTTCTGGTTTTCTCCATGTTTTTTCGAAGTTCAGAACAAAAAACCAAGGCAGGTATTAAGTGTAGAATAAGTTTGCCATATTTTCAGGTTCTTGAATTATTTTAACTGTTCGTTTCTCTTGTGAAGTAGTTTATAAACACCTTATTGGTGACTAATTTGTGAAGAGAAGTGAATTAAACGAAAAACACAGAAGTTAACTTTGATTAAACAAATGCCTTGTGTGTTGATTTGACTTAAGTTCCTCCACTCCCTTTTGTTCTAGGATTTGACTGGCATAGAGTCCATGGACCAATGTCGTCATACACTGGAACAACACAACTGGAACATAGAGGTACTGTACCACTTGGGCTTGCTTATTGCACTGATTAATATAGTGACTCTGCATCTCCAAAGTCAGACCTTGTCCTATGGAATAAATTGGCAATGAATCCGTCTCAGGCTATGCTAGTGATAATCAGGACAATATATACTCTATGCTTAAAAAACAAAATCCAAGTTCTTCATCAAGATCATTCATATTTTGCAACCTCTATAATAGATCATACAAATGAAAATGCTCCCTGTTTTACATCATGCTTCAATTTTGTTACTCTGCAGAATTCTGGTAATCACAAGGGGAGGCAAGCAGCTGAGCAAAGTATTGCAGTCCTGCCCTACTCCTGAGCATTAAAAATATTACTCACTTGTCTCTTTGGCTTATGCCCACATTGTTTCAAGTATATCTCTCAGTTATAAGGGCTAGAAATGTGCCTTGTTCTGTAAATGTAAGCTGCAGTTTTCAGGAAGATGAATTCTGAGTATTCCATAAATAAGTGTCTGCATTCCTTTAAAATCTATGTTCAAGTTTAAAAGTTCTTGGATTCTTTGTAGTCAAGCTAACGTCAGCAGCTGGTGTAACTCCCCCTTTTTATTTCTAAGAGTAAAACAAATTTTCCTGATGTAGGGTTGAGCCATGTACAGCCGAACAATGTCACTTACACTTTTGTGAAGCCCTTGCGGCTTCTTTAAGATCCTAAGAACCTGTTGCACATTATGGGGGGTTTCTCCCTTGTAGTTATAGTGCAGAGCAGAGCTTGAATATATAGTGGCCAGAAAGGAGAAGTCAGTTCTTTGTGAATTCTCATGATGAGTCCATTTGGCAATGATTTCCCTCGTTTGAATAAATTTAGAATAAGAATATTGCTTATATTCAGTATCTTCAGCTATAGCATATATTTCATGAATTTGGAAGATGCCATATATTGAAATAATAGAGTTCACCAGGATTTCTGTGCTCTGGAAATATTTCTGAAGTGACTGTCTGTGTTACATAAACTGGTATTTTTCTAGATGAACTGGTATGCTGTACTTCTCCATGTTTTGGAAGCATATTTCATTGAACTGAATTCATCCCAGTTGCATATTTAAAATAACTCTGAATACACACTGACAAATGAAGTCCTTATATTTTATTCTGTTCATTGGTGTGTGTTTTAATAGGCAAGCATGTCTGCAACTTTCTGTTATGTGTCATCTCCCCAAATCCAGGCTTCATTAACTGCTGTGAGTGCTTCTAGCCATACCTTGGTCTTTCAAAGTGTAGGGACATCTTATGAGTCACAATCCTGTTATCACTTAAGATTTCTGAATGGTGTCTTCTATACTGCAAACTAAAAGCATGCCTAAGTCCTTTATGTGGTCCAAACTAATTCATCACGGTGACATTCAGAATAGTTCAGATGTTTCTTGTTGACTATTCTTTTATGGTCCTCCTTCCATAGGCAGCTGTTCAGGACCGATTGAATGAACAAGAGGGTGTCCCAAGTGTCTTCAATCCACCACCTCCTCGACCGCTACAAGTCAACACTGCTGACCACAGGATCTACAGCTATGTTGTTTCAAGGCCGCAGCCAAGGGCAGGTTATTTTATCATTGAGTTTAGATTAAATACAAAAGGTTGTGTTCTCTGTGACTAATACTATGAAAAAGAAAGCACCTACAAGGAAAATATTTTTCCTGCAAGTTTTCTGGTCTTGGAAGTGTTTAAATATTGTCAACTGCGTTCAACTGAAGTGGGATTTTCTTCCTATAGAACACTGGACTTTTGTAAAAGTCCTTTATTCTTTCCATAACATGTGATACATTTTGTCATGGTGTTTTAAATTGTGAAAGCAGAACAGTTTCTCAACATGAAGAATAACCTTGTTGCATTGCACTTCAGAAGTGATGGTATTCTTAATTTTTCCAATGTAGTTTATCTCTATAAATGGTTAAAATCTCTTTGGTAACCAATAAATTATAATCTCAGTATATGAGGGAAAAGGCATGTGAAGTAGGCCTTAGTTAACTACCACTTTTTAAATGTATGTAGGTTTAATAGGTGCTGTCATCTCCATTTAAAAATATAGAAATCAGGTGAGATTTAAAAGCTGAGATTTTGTTCATTTTTTAATATGCTCCAAGCTGAAATAATGGAGAAAAGCAGTCAGCGGTTTCCAAGCTTGTGTTGAAACCTTTCGGCAATATATCTGCTGCTGGGTAAAAGACATAAAACCTGTTGTTAAAAGGAATGTAGTAATAAGTACCTAACTCTTTGTCATTTCAGGGCTTGTTAGGTTGGGGTTACTATTTGATAATGCTTCCATTCCGATTTACATATTACACATTACTTGATATATTTAGGTAAGTCCAAACCTATTTCATGTTTCTGTATGTTGATTATTGCATTATTCTGATGTTTGCCATCACTCACTAGCTAAAATGTCTGACATTCTATGGCAGAGGTGATTAGGAAGGATGCATACTGGTTTGCTGGTGGACGGGTCCACCCATTAATCACCATACTCTGGTCATCTTGCAAAGATGCTGGGCTAGGTGAATCTTGCTGTGACCCAGTCTTTTACATTTTACATTGTTCAGCAAAGCTGTCTGCTAGGGATATAGTAAAGCATAACTAATCATGAGTATGAATTTTTGTTTTGTAAACTTAAATCACTCCAGTTGGTCATGGGGATACTAGTTTTTTTAAAAATAGAACACATAGGACTGACATCATCCCAATCATGTTCTCGAGGTGCTAGAAATCTAGTAAGCTGATGTTTCAATTTTATATGCTTTCCTAGGTTTGCTTTGCGTTTCATACGCCCTGATCCTCGTAGTCGGGTCACTGACCCTGTGGGTGACATTGTTTCATTTATTCATATGTTTGAAGAAAAATATGGAAGAATACATCCTGTCTTCTACCAGGGAACATACAGTCAGGTTGGTGCAAGAAGTTGACTCAGAGATATGTGGGGTTGTCCTGTTGGTATTAACTGTTTTGAAGAGGGGATTCTTGCAGTCTCAATCTTTTGTTTTACTTCTAAGAGCACACTTAGGTGCAGCATCTTGTAATAGAGCAGTTGGTTGTCAGGATGCACCTGATTGAAGGGCATATCCAGGTTTAGCCACTGTATTTGTTCTGGAGGAGCACTTCTGGACAAGGAGAGCCAGGGGAAAGCAGTTTTAGATCTCCTTTCCCAAGTGAAGCAGGTTTGCTGTGCATCATTGTGTGGTGATACCCCTGGCACAGTCTTTCCCTATATGTTACATTGAAGCAGAGTGATCTTCTGATGAAATGGCACTGCTTTTTAACTTCGGCACTCTGTCAAATTATCTGGGTTTGGTCTCCCTAAAATGTCTTATGTCCTTTCTCTCGAAGGCACTGAATGATGCCAAAAGGGAGTTACGCTTCCTCCTTGTTTACCTTCATGGTGATGACCACCAGGACACTGATGAATTTTGTCGGTAGGTTAGTTTAGTTTTTTAAAAATAAATTATGATATTCATGGGTTCTATATTTGGCTTCAAGTGAGTTGTCATTTATCCTCTCTCTACAGCAACACACTCTGTGCACCTGAAGTGATCTCCCTCATAAATGCCAGGATGCTTTTCTGGGCTTGTTCCACAAATAAGCCAGAAGGATACAGAGGTAAATGTTGGGATGCCAATTCTGCCTTGATTTAACACTTTCTCTAAAAAAAATAATACATGTGGCATTTAAACTTAGGACCACTGTGTTTAGTTGGGCATATTCTAAAATAAGTGTACTGTACATTGTATTGCATCTTACGTTGCAACCTTATGTGTACTTCCTAGAAAAGAAATCCCGTTGAACATGGTGGGGCATGCTCCAACTGTGTTTAGGAAGGTGAATTAATTATTTGCATCTATCTTGACTGCAGAAGATGTAGGGCAAATACTGTTCCTGAATTGACATTTTCAGAAAGGAAGTCTGAGGAACTGAGACAAATATTGGTGACAAGATAAGAAGTTTTAGGCCTTATTGACAAATTGAAAACAAATCACTGAGTCCAGATAGTATCCACCTAGTTCTTCAAGAGCTCAAATGTGAACTGGCTTATCTTCTAACAAAAATATGTCCCTAAAGTCGGCGTCTGTGCCTGAGATCTGGAAAGTGACCAGTTTTTTAAAAAGGGATCATGGACGATCTATGAAATAGCAGGCCAACACCTGTTCCGGATAAAGTGGTGGAAAGTGGTATTAAAGATAAAATTATCAAGCATGTAGAAAGACATGTCTTGCTAAAGTGGACTCAATATGTCTTCTGCAAAAGAAAAGTCCTGTCTCACTAATATTTTAGAGTTCTTAGAGAGTGTGAACAAGCCTGCGTATAAGGGTGATCTTGTAGACATTGTTTTCAACAAAGTTCCTCATCAAAGTCTCCTGAACAGGCTTGGCAGTCACAGGATAAGAAGCGAGGTGATCTTATGGATCAGTAAGTGGTTAAAGAACAGAAAGTGGAGAGAAGGAATAAATGGACAGTCCTTGCAATGGAGGGATGTGGGGTACCACAGGGTTCTATATAGGGATTTGTGCTTTTTAACATTCATAAATGATCTGGAGTGAGGTACAAGTTTGCGAAGTGGCTGTGTTTGGTGACAGCACCAAATTGTTTAAGGTGTTGAAATAAAAAAGGACAGTGAAGAGCTCCAAAAGGATCTCTAGAAACTGACAGAGTGGGCATTAAAATGGCAAATGGAGTTCAGTGTAATCGAGTATTGTGTTGCACACAAGGGCCAAAAATCCAGACTTCACCTATATGCTGTTGCAGTCTGAGCTGGCAGTGACTGACCAGGAATGTGATCTTGGAGTTGGGGCGGACAGCGTGATGAAAATGCTGAACCAGTATGTGGCTACTGTGAAAAAGGCAAATTCCATGTTGTGAATCAAGAAAGGAATTGAAAATAAAACTGCCAGTATTATAATGTCTTTATCCAAATTGCTGGTGTGATCACACTTGGAATGCGATGTACGGTACTGATCACTGCACCTTAAAAATAATATTACAGAGCTGGAAAGGGTGAAGAAAAGGGCAACCACAATGCTCAAGGGGACTGGAGCAATTCCCCTGTGAGAAAAGGATACAAAGTTTGGGGTGATAGAAGTGTATAAAATTATGGACTGTGTGGAGAAAGTAGATGGGGAAAAGTTTTTCTCCTCATAATACTGGAACCTAAGGTCATCCAATTAAGTTCAATGGTTGGAAAATAAAAGAAATAAAAGGAAGTTCTTCACATCGTGCATAGTTAAATTATGGAAATTGCTGCCACAAGTTGGCCACTAACTTGGACAGCTTTGAATGGGGATTAGACAAGTTCATGAAGGATAAGGCTTGCCGTGGCTGCTAGTCATGATGGCTAAATATTACTTCCAGGATCAGTGGAAGTAGACCTCTCAATACCAATTGCTGGGAACCATGAACAGGTAGGTGCTATGGTGCTTGGGCCACACTTGTGGGATTCCCATAGGATCCAGTTGTCCACTGTGGGAACAGAAAGCTGGACTTTGGTCTAATTCACTAGTTGTTTGTATTCATCTGTCAAAATAAGCTCTTAATTGGAGCAACTTTGCTCCTGTCATGCTCCCTTTACTATAAGGTGAACAAACCATACCATACCTTTTTTTCTAGAGCTTTTGGATTATGATTGAACTGCTTCCCTCTTGCAGTATTGAGGCTGTGTTGTGTTTATTTTTGCATGTTTTAAAAAAATCATTCTTATTTGTTTATTGCATTTATATCCCATCCTTTTTTTTCCAAGGAACCCTAGGCGCCATACATGATCCTCCTCTCCATTTTATTGGAAATGTTGTTAGCCATCTTGAATATTCTTTGAATGGAATAGGTAGGGTATAAATATTTTGGTATGCAGACTGATACAAGCTAGAATTGGCATCTCATTTTCATTTTGTCTGCAAGCTGCCCAGCCCAGATCTAAAATGTTATGCTGTGTGATAGTCCATGGATGGAAGTTTGCTGAATTCTAATTATTCCCTATCTGGTCTCCCTAATTTCTCACTGAGTTCTGAGATGACTCCCCACCCTGTTACTGAATGATGTTAGACGGAGTTGACAGAATAGGGTGTTAGACAAATGGTCTGACTCCATTTATGTCAGCTTCATATGTTCAAAATGGATTGTGTACTGAGATTTCCAATAGTGACAGTGTTGTATTTGTCTCAGTATCTCAGGCTCTACATGAGAACACCTACCCATTCCTGGCAATGATCATGTTGAAAGATCGCAGAATGACTGTAGTTGGAAGGTTAGAAGGACTCATCCAACCTGATGACCTCATTAACCAGTTGACATTCATCATGGATGCCAACCAGACATACCTGATGTCTGAGCGCCTGGAAAGGTACTAGGCTCAAAACAGGGAAACCATCTCTTTCTTCATCCTTCCCTCCACCCCAAAGTACTTAATGAGTTTGTGTTGGGTCAGCCTAAGTCAAATGTTCCCAAAACTGGCTTCCAGTGACCAGGACTAGTAGGATATTTGATTCTTCAAAGCAATCCATTTCTGTGCTCAGTGTATGAGATTGGATTTGGGCGAGAATACATGGCAGTGATTGAGGGAAATTTCTCCAAAAAGATCATTTATCTTAAATTCTTCTTCATGGTCTCTGTGCATCACACACTATGGGATCGCGCCGGGGCCGAGCCTCGATTCCAGAAACTTCTATAGCCTAGACTTTTTGGCGGGAACCCCTCCCCCCACCGTCCTATCGCGCATGCTCGGGATTCCCGCTTACCTCAGTTCTTTTTCGGCCGCCGTGCTGCTTGCCTCGCGGAAGACTTCTCTTGGATTCTCTGTCAAATCGTTCGTATTTTGACTTTATTCTCCCTTAGCTTAGACTTCTCCTTTCTTCTACTCTTTTTCTCTATATAATTTTTTTTTAAAAAAATATATTAATATTTTCTTATCTAGTAGATAGTTTCTCCCGTTTCTATCCGCCCTCGGCCCCCCCTACTCCCCACCGAGTCGGCGGCCATGGCGCAGACGGCACTATTCAAAACTTGCACGTCCAGCCGTGCAAAATTGACTCTTTCCGACAGTCACTCCCGGTGCCTCTTGTGCCTGGGCGAGTCGCACGTCGTGGATGCCTGCGCCCACTGCAGATGTTTCTCCAGGCAGACCCGTAAAAACGGGGCAGACAGACTACGAGCCCTTCTGTGGAAGAGAGCTCTCGAGGCGGTGGACGCCCCTGCGCCGATAGCAACGCCGCCGGCTACCGTTGCAGCCCCTGCCTTGGCAGAGTGGCCTAAGAAGCAACGTGGGACTTCCCGAACAACCGAAGGGGAAAAGGCAAAGAAGCCGAAAAAGGCGGCTCCCCCTCATGAGGAGGGGCATCGGAAGAAGAAGGATAAGGCAAAACAAGCAAAACCGCCTAAGGAGCACCCGAGGAACCCTCCGTCCTCTTCGGCTCCGCGCCAGCCGGGCTCGGCATCGGTACCAATGAGATCACCGGTACCGATGGGCCAGTCGCTCCCGTCTCCTCTGGCATCGGTATCTATGCCACCTGCAAAACCGAAGCGCCCCTCGGTATTGAGCGCCTCGGTACCGAAGCCTTGGCGACCACCACCGGCACCTATAGGCCCGTCGGTACTGCGCCGACACCACTCGTCGTGGTCACCAGCGGAGGAGGGGATCCCCGCCTCGCCCGCCCGCTCCCTGACGGGGTCGATTCAACACATCTCGACTCCGACACCGGTGACGGGACCGGAGGACATGGCTCTCGACCCGCTAGCTCTCCATGCTTCCCCCCGTCCTTCCCATCGCCCTTCTCGGTACCGAGGGACCCCCCGGCAGAGTTCCGGTACCGATCTCGATCACCCACGCCATCGCAAGATTGGGAGTGGCTTTCGGAGCGCTCCGCTCATTCATGGGTGTCTCGTTCCAGTCAGGGAGGAGGAGATCGCCCTCGCCAGTCCTACCTGTACGACCCCTACACCGGGGCGCGACTGCGCACCGGCAGCCACTTCGTCCCTCTGCTACTGCCGAGGAGACCGGCATCGGCCACTGTTACGGCACCGCTCCAAGTATCCTCGATATCGAGGCCCTCCCCACGGGTTGATCCGGTCGACGTCCCCACCCCTGCGTCTCCACAGTCGGCAGAGGATTATGCATCCGACTCCTCGTCTTCGGCTGACGCCCCGCCATCGGTACCATCACCGGAAGATGCGGTGGGTTCGGGTGCGCGTACTTCACCCTCCTCGGAAGTAGGCAACTTTACTGAGCAGATGCTGAGGATGGCACAATCGTTGGGGGTGGAACTCAAACAACCCACAGAGGATTGCGTCGACTCCATCTACAACGTAATGTATCCTGATGTTCAAGCCTCCCCAGCATTGCCATTTATCCCTACGCTACTCTTGACTGCCCAGGAGTCTTGGAAAAACCCTGCCACCACGGGCTCAGTTTCCAAATGACTCGACTCTTTATATAAGATTCAAGAAAAAGGTGTAGGTTTTCTATTCATACATCCCAAACCAAATTCAGTCATCGTCGAATCCGCTCAGGACAGGACGTCTAAATCGCATTCCGCCCCAGCTGATTGGGAAGGGCGCAAGCTGGACTTGTTCGGCCGCAGGATTTATTCCTCATCTGCCTTGTCAATGAAGGTGTCAAATTACCAGGCCCATATGGCCCGGTACCACCTTTTCATCTGGGACAAAATCGCAGCGCTCCACCTACCAGAGGAGATCAGACAGGCAGCGCAAGTCTTTCAGAATGAAGCCATCGCTCTGGCGAAACAAGAATTGACCACTGCCAGACATCAGATTGACTGCGTCTCCAAATCTATGATTGGAGCCATCGCCCTCCGCCGCCACGCTTGGCTCCGCTCATCCAATCTCCCGCAGGTGTCAAAAGCAAGAATTGAGGATCTCCCGTTTGATGGGGAGGGCCTGTTCCACTCCACCACTGATGCAACTACGGACACTATACAGAAGGCTAAGACAACAGCGAAAAAAATGGGGTTCTACCCCACCACAGCAGCCTACCCATACAGGTCACGGCGTTGGGGCCGCCAGCAGGCATACCCACCTCGTCAGTTTACAGGTCGCCAACAGCAACAACGCTTTGCCACGTCATCGCAGCCGTCCTTTCAGCATAAGAAGGGCTACCACCAGAGCCGCTTCCGGCAGAATCGCACCAGGCAGGACGCGCCCCAGAACCAGCGCCTTTGACTCGCTCTATCCCACTCCGCACTCGCAACCTCTGTTCGCAAACCGTCTCCGAAGGTTCCACAAGGCTTGGGCACACATAACCTCAGACAAATGGGTCTTAAACATAATTCGGTACGGCTACCGAATAGAATTCGACGATCAACCCCTGACGGGCTCTATCAAGCTCACGCAACCTTCAAAAACGCTGAGCCAAGAAATAACCACCTTCCTACTCAAAGGAGCCATCGTGCTGGTCAACCCACAGGCCTTGCAGGTCGGCTTCTACTCCCACTACTTCACAGTTCCGAAGCAGGACGGGGGACTCCGCCCCATCATGGACTTGAGGGACCTCAACGAGTTCATCCCGACCAAAAAATTCTGCATGGTCACACTGGCTATGATCCTCCCGTTACTCAAACGCAACCGGTGGTTCACACTCATAGACCTAAAGGATGCCTACTTTCATATTGCCATCTACGTGGAACACCAGCGCTTCCTCAGGTTCATGGTGGGACAGAACGCTTATCAATTTACTGTCCTCCCCTTTGGCCTCAAAACAGCGCCCTGGGTTTTCACAAAGTGTATGGGTGCGGTTTGCGCTTTTCTGCCGGCATCAGGTGTGGAGCTCTACCCTTACCTGGACGATTGGCTCATAGTCTCCCCATCGCACAGACAGGCACTGCAAGATGTTGCCACCACGAAGCATCTTCTTCAGAGACTGAGCCTAATCATCAATCAGGAAAAATCCATCTTCACTCCTACACAAACCATCCAATTTATTGGAGTTCGTCTGGATTCCACTCTTGGAACAGCTTTCGTTCCCACGGAACGCGTGAACTCAATATTTCACCCCGCACAACGGCTGCAAAACACCCCGAAAGTACCAGCCCTCCTCGTCCAGAGGTTGCTGGGGCTCATGGCTTCGTCGGTATACATCGTCCGGTGGGCACGTCTCCACGTGAGACCACTCCAACAATTCCTCTTAGCCGATTTCGACCCATGTACACAATCCAACTGGGTGAAACTGACTCTCCCTCCTTCTCTGCGGCTGACATTCGCTTGGTGGATGACACCCCACAACCTGGACAAGGGCCTGCCCTTTGTGGAACCAGGACCGACCCGAACGCTCACCTCGGATGCCTCATTAGTGGGCTGGGGTGCTCACTGCGATCACCTGGCGATCCAAGGAAAGTGGTCCCCCCGGGATCAGGCACTTCACATAAACATCCTAGACCTGCTGGCAGTGCAGAAGGCCCTCCATGCGTTCAAATTACACCTCCAAAACCATCACGTCAGAGTGGTCTCCGACAACACAACGGTGGTATGGTACCTCAACAAAGAGGGGGGCACTTGGTCCCCAGACCTTCTCCAGCTCACGTTGATAATTTTCCATTAGGCAATCCAGCATCGGATGCCCCTCACAGCCATCCACATAGCGGGGGCGGACAACCTCCAAGCGGACACCCTCAGCAGACAATTCCTAGATACCCACGAGTGGGCCTTGTCCACTCATGTCCTGGATCTCCTATTCGCCAAGTGGGGAACTCCAGTCATAGATCTATTTGCCACCACAGACAATGCCATCTGCCTTGCCTTCTGCACGAGGGCAGGGATAGGCGACCACTCCCTAGGAGACGCCTTCAACACACCCTGGGGGACAGGCCTCGCCTATGCCTTTCCCCCTGTCCCACTACTAGCCAAAGTGGTTGCCACCCTATCTCTTGGTCAAATGAGTGCCATTCTGATAGCACCATGGTGGCCACGGCAAGCGTGGTTCACCCCATTACTCCAGCTATCCGGAGGGGAATACCGTCGCCTTCCATTGCTCCCGGATCTCATCTCCAGAGAACGGGGATTAATTCTTCACTCAGACTTGCCCCAACTCAAGTTAACGGCCTGGCGGATCCGCCGTGCTGGCAGGACCTCGCTCTCCCTTCACCAATAGAAGAAATTTTGCGGGAGGCCAGGAAGCCATCTACATGGGCATCCTACGGCAGAAAATGGGACAAGTTCGCCAAGTTTATAAATGATAGAGGGTTGAACCCTATATCTTGCGAGATTGTTGACATTTTGCTCTTCTTGCACACTCTCTACGCAACTGGCCTCAAGACGGCCTCTATCAGGGTCTACCTAGCTTCGATTTCAGCTCGTCATGACTTCATCCAGGGCTTCTCCGTTTTCACTCACCCTTTGTCTAAACGCTTCCTCAGAGGCTTGAATAACCTACGCCCGCCAATGCGTTCTATCATCCCTCAGTGGAGTTTGTCCGTCGTCCTCGCGGCGTTGTCAGCTAAGCCCTTTGAGCCGTTGGCTACTGTATCCACCAGACTCCTGACCCTTAAGGTGGCATTCCTAGTGGCCATAACGTCCACTAGAAGGAGCTCGGAACTGTTCGCGCTGATGGCTGACCCACCATACACCCAATTCTTTCGTGACAAGGTTGTTCTCAGACCTGGCCCATCGTTTCGGCCAAACGTCGTTACCAGATTCCACATGAACCAGAGTATCGTACTACCCACCTTCTTTCACGCCTCTTCGGACCCACTGAGCTCTAAGCTCCATGCCCTCGATGTACGTCGGGCCTTGGCCTTTTACAAATCTAGAACTGCTAGTTTTCGGTAATCCGACCGCCTATTCGTCTGCTACGGCGGCAAAGCCAAGGGCCAACCAGTCTCCTCTCAGAGATTTGCCAAGTGGGTAGTACACACAATCTCATTAGCTTATCAGCTGGCAGGACGAGATCCGCTAGAAGAACTGAGAGCACACTCCACAAGAGCCCTCGCCACTTCTACAGCTTGGAATCGGGGTATCGCAATCCCTGAACTGTGTAGAGCAGCCACATGGACTAATGCCTCCACCTTTGTGATGCACTACAAGCTGGATGTTCGTGCCAGAGCAGATTCCTCCTTTGGCTGGGCTGTCTTGTCCTCCGTACTCCAGTGAGCAACTAGCGAGTCTACCCACTTCCGGTAAGTGGTTTGCTGATTACTCGCCCATAGTGTGTGATGCACAGAGACCATGAAGAAGAAATGCAGGTTGCTTACCTGTAACTGTAGTTCTTCGAGTGGTCATCTGTGCATTCACACAACCCTCCCACCGTCCCCTCTAGACCTCGCTGTTGGCCTGGTCCAATTTAGCTATCGCCATGCATGCAGACTCTCCTAGGTGTATTGTTCTTGTTGGCACACTTATCTCGTTCGCGAGGCAATACGGTCTCATAGAACTGAGGTAAGCGGGAACCCCGAGCATGCGCGATAGGACGGTGGGACGAGGGGTTCCCACCAAAAAGTCTAGGCTATAGAAGTTTCCGGAATCGAGGCTCGGCGCCGGCACGAGCCCATAGTGTGTGAATGCACAGATGACCACTTGAAGAACTACAGTTACAGGTAAGCAACCTGCATTTTCCTAGTCTACAGCTCCTCAGTGCTCAGCTGTGTACAGAGATCTCTTCACACAAGGTGGGAGGAGCCAGATAGAAATTTCTGTAGTACTATAAACTGCAGACATAACATCTGGTATGTAGTCATAATGGGGACAAAATGGAAGCCTTCCCAATTTAAAACACACACCCTCCTAAATAAATAAATAAAAATAATCTGAAATGACTGCTCTAAATCCTATGGGCATTGACCTAACAGTTCTTATTTGGTTGGTACTAATTTCCCCTTCTCTATTAGAGAAGAGAGAAACCAAACTCAGGTCCTGAGACAGCAGCAGGATGAGGCATACCTGGCTTCCTTACGAGCAGATCAGGAGAAGGAACGCAAAAAAAAGGAAGAGCGTGAGAAGAAGAAGAGAAAGGAGGAGGAGGTGCAGCAACAGAAACTGGCGGAGGAGAGACGGCAACGGGTGAGAAGCAAATGTGTCAGTAGCATTGAATCACAGGACTTGGTTTCAGTTTTCACAATGGGAATAGGTGCCACAGCTTCAGAGTACATCTTGCACTGGCTCTTGTAGTCTGGCTCTTACCTGCCAGTGAAATGGGGAATGGGTGCAGTTACCAGTTTCTACAAGGCCATTTCTAGTTGATTAGTCTATATTTCACAGTACAATGTAAAACAAGGAGTTCCTTCTATTTTCCCAGTTCATTAATTTACATCTTCAATAAATACAGAACAGACACAATCTAAGGGGTTTTGCGAAGAAATTAGTAAATGCTGTTTAGAGTACCTACACGAGGGATGGGGACCTTCTTTTAAGTTGAGGACCCACATTCCCTGGGGGGGAAAGTGAGCAGGACTGGAACTGATGGTGGGTGGGACCAAAGCCAAAAGGGGGAGCGGCACACTCCATTCACATTCAACCATCCCCCCACCCCCCACACACATTCACTCTCCATCTATCTCCCCGCTGCCCCATCTCACTCTCTCCCTTCCTAGTGCAGGAGTTAGACTTAGAAAAAAGGTCCCATTTGTGTGAGGGGGACCCTTTCCTTCCTCACCTGCCACCCTCTAAAAATCCTCTCTGCTCCCCAGCAATTGGATTTGGGGCAGGGGGTGGAAATGTCCCATTCACATTATTTTTCTAAGCCTAATTGCTGCATGGGGTGGAAGTGCTGAAGAGAAAATTCAAAGGCATCATGGGGCCGAGGTTCCCCACCCTACCACTTTAACACTGTATATTCAGTAGATTTAGATACAATATTCAGAACTTCAGATTTGTCAATTAATCCATTAAAATCAGAACATTGTCTGCAGCCTAGCAACTCTGTGGCTGTGTATCTTGGATCATAGGGATTTGGAAGGAACCTTAAGAGTCAAGACAGGATTCCCTATGCTTTTAAACAATCCTGATTGTTTGCTCTTTGTTGAGAAACATCTTTCAAATATCAAAGGAAAGGAGACTTCTACCTTCCTTAAATGACCTGTATTAGCTAGCCTTGTTCTCAGCTATAAATTCTCTTCAGTGATGAATCTTTTTATGCAGTTTGTAACAATATTGTGTCTGCCTTTGACATTCAAGTCTATGTTGTGATGAAAATACTATACCATCTCATATGTTTTTAACATGTAAGAACAGGCATTCTGATCAGCGAACCCATGCTAGCAGCACCTTACTATATAGAATTCAGACCACTTAACATGTATTTTCATATGTTACCAATTATACCTTTTAACTTGAACAGGTGTCATTGTTTAAATTTGTCTAGGGTTTCTCCCTCTCCATTCATACAATTGCTGCATATTATAAGTAGCACAGCTACTTGCAGCATAAAGCAGTGTTGTTTTGTTGCCAGATGCATACATTAGTCCCCATTCTCACAATGCTTATCACTCAAATCACCTTTTTACTTCTGCTGATAACTTTTAGGGTGCTTGTGTTTCAGCATGAGATTTCAGGCATTAGTGACTTTGTATGGTGCTTGTTTCATAGATGGGTTATCACACAGTCTGCACGATTCCTGTGGGTTAAACAATCCATAGTGGCTTGTTTAAGCCACAGCAGGCACCATTTGCCTAATTACGTGCCTGGGCGCAGCATGTGGTATTGTCCAAACCAGACAGCATGGCTTCTCGGAGGGGGAAACAGCCCTCAAATTGCCTGTTATTGGGTTATTTGAAGGTTGTTTCCCCTCCTACAAACTGTGTCACCAGGGTTTGGATGTGCCAAAGCAGGTAATGATACACAGCACATGCTGACAGGTGTCATGGTTTAAGCAAGCCATAATCTTGTTTAAGCCACGGTGATGGTGTAAACCAAGTTGGTGGTTCTGTGTGTTTGTCCTTTAGTATATACTTTGGGAAAGAAGTGTAAGGTTGGAAGTCTTCATGTGATAACTTAGTTTAATTTATTTGACTTTGCCATTGGTATATTAGAACATATGTTTTAATGGAAATCTACTAACAAAACGATGATTTCATTTGGAAAATGGGCTGTTTTTTAGAATACATGCAAAAATGTGTATCTTTCAATAGGAATAGTTAAACAGTATCATAGTTACCAATGAAAAGTTATTGCAACTGCAAATTGATAGGAGCCAATCCTTTTGATAATTCTATTTCCATAGGGTGGGTTCTTCTTAGTCCCAGAGTCCAGTGTTTTAAAACTAATTTCCTTTCTCCCAAGGAGAGGATGCAGCAGAAACCAGTGTGCATTTCACACCTTTCTACTGGAAGACAACCCAGTGCTCTGAAGAGAGCATAGCCCAGCTAAAGTTCAAATGAGTACCTTTAAAGAGTTTTTAGTGCATGATTTGACTCCCATTGAATTCAATAGGGTGTAAAAGAGCTTAACTCTGGATGGGATTAGTAGGGGTTAGTACTCTTCATAGTCTTGCAACCTTATGAATCTCTTGCAGTAATTCTGCATTTCTGCAATTTGCCCTTGGCCTATATCTATGAAATCTGATTTCGTCATGTATTTGGAGCTGCTGCTTGTTCTTCATGTGTTCATTTTATCCCTGCAGACTTTGCAGGAGGAAAAGGAACGGAAATCTGAATGCCTTCCTCCAGAGCCGCATCCTGATGACCCAGAAGGTGTCAAGATCATCTTCAAAATGCCCAATGACTCCAGGGTGGAGAGGCGATTCCATTTTGCGCAGTCTTTAACAGTAAGGAAGGGGCAAAGACTCCTAGCTTTGTGGATGACAAATTATGGGTGACTGGCGAACAAATATTTCAGTTCTTAAATTGCCTAACGCACAGGCTATTTAGATAGATAAAGGAAAACATAGTCAGCAGTGGGATGGAAATGGTGGAGCTGAGATGAAACCTGAAGCAAAGCAGAATGATATTCTTACTTTTATTCATTAAACAAAAAACCTACGGTTTACAAAAACAATGTTAAGGCTCTACAGATTCCAACCAAGCACCAAAAAGCAGGGAAATTGGGAGTTAAGGCTCACAAGCCTTAATGCCACATCCTCCCTAAGGAGGCAGAAAGTGCAAGTGAAATTCTCATTCTCCCAAAGCAGATAAACAAAGCATGAGGACAGGAGAATATGATATGCAGAGGTGACTGTGGGGTTGTGGAAAACTGATCATGAACAACTTAGGGCCACCTACTTCTCTTTTTTTGTTTAGAGCAGCCCTTCCCCAACCTGGTGCCCTCCGAAGGTGTTGGACTACAACTCCCATCATTGCAAGTCAGTATGTCCCATGGTCAGGAATGCTGGGACTTGTCATCTCAAAAATCTAGATATGCAATTTGATCTGCAGAGGTGACTGTGGGGTTGTGGGAAATGATGATGAACAACTTAGGACCAGCTACTTCTCATTTCTTAGAGCATCTCCTTATGTTGAGAGTTGCAACCCAACACATCTGACAGGTGCCAGGTTGGGGAATGTTGTTCAAGAACAAGGGAAGGCAGAAAGTAGATCTCCAGATGTTTTGGAATTCAACTTGTAAAAGCCCCTATCAGCATGGGCAGTTATCAGGAATGCCGCGAGTTGATGTCCAAATCATCAGGATAGATCTATTTTGTGCCCACATCTGTACTAAAGTATGATGTTTTCCAGCATTAAGATATGTGATCAATCAAGGAACTACAAAAGAGCTGCATCACTTTAAATAAACTGTCAAAACCAAATGAAACAACAATGAATGAATCTTGAATACCTAATCCAGATAGCCCTTCAGACATCAACATTAGTTTTCAACACATGGCATAGGATGTCTGTTTCTTGAATATCAGATAAAGGATTTCTCTTACTGGTTCAGCAGTGTGAGATCAAAGACAGCTACCACCTAATACTTTCATGCATAAGTGTTATTTTAAAATTAAGTATGAATTGATTTTTGTCTTCCCCATAACACACAACATGGGAGTTACAGTGCAATGCATCTGGAGACCACCAGGCTGGAGAAAATTGACTCCTATACATGTCTTCTCAGAAGCCAGTGCCACTGAATTCACTAGAGCTTTCTCCCAAGAGGTATAGGATTGCAAACTAATCTCATCTGAAAGGTGTTCAAGTCAGCCAAACTAAACCTCTTCTGCTCCACTGTTGCTTTGATGAGATGATGTATTGTGCAGGGATTGTGGGGAGTGAACAGTATATTTTTTATAAATACATTTAAAGAAAAAAAACATGTATTTATAAATACATTTAAAGAAAAAAAAGGCAGGATATTAACCAAAAATTGGAAGTGCCTGGCACATGCTCTGGTTCTAGATCTGTAATGAATAGTGCCCCTTTTGTTATCAAGAGTGCTGCTATATGCGAGATATGTGTGAGAGAAAAGTATTGGGCAGACCCTGTATTTGGTAAGGGTATGGAACAGCATTCCCCATCCTGCTACCCTCCAGGTGTTTGAGATGACGTCCCAGCATTCCTGACCATGAGACATACTGACTTGCAATGATGGGAGTTGTAGTCCAACACCTTTGGAGGGCACCAGGTTGGGGAAGGGCTGCTCTAAACAAAAAAAGAGAAGTAGGTGGTCCTAAGTTGTTCGTAATCAGTTTTCCACAACCCCACAGTCACCTCTGCATATCATATTCTCCACCCTGTCCTCATGGTTTATCTGCTTTGGGAGAATGAGAATTTCATTTGCACTTTCTGCCTCCTTAGGGAGGACGTGGCATTAAGGCTTGTGAGCCTTAACTCCCAATTTCCCTGCTTTTTGGTGCTTGGTTGGAATCTGTAGAGCCTTAGCATTGTTTTTGTAAACCGTAGGTTTTTTGTTTAATGAATTTCATGGCTTTGTGTAACAGATGGCTGGATATTATACAGTTGACAACCAAGCCGGCGTCAGCCAGAATGTTATACCATCTTGACATCCAATATAAAATCAAAGCTAGTGTTATGTGTTGAACTCACTTTTAACATTAATAAATCAACCAAAATGCTTGCATCTCCCTCATTTTTAAAGATAAAGAGATGAAACCTGGCATCATGGTAGCTCTTAAGTAGGGATATAGCTATGCCAAGTATGAAGCAGATCCGTTCATGCCTTGATTTTTAGGAATGTTTTAAAGTTCAAACAGAAATCTCTTTGGGGTCCAGGACCTTGAGCAGTACAAGTTTAAAAAATGAAATTAAAGATAAAGAGATAAAACTTGGCACCATGGTAGCTCTGAAGTAGGGATTTAGCAATGCCAAGTTGGAAGCAGATCTGTTTATGCCTTGAGTTTTACGATTTTTTAAAACTTCAAACCCAATACTCCTCTTTGGGGTCTAGGGCCTTGAGCAGTACATTAAAAAAAAAGAAAGAAAGTAAAGATGAAGAGATGATACTTGGCACCATGGTACCTCTTAAGTAAGGCTTTAGCCATGCCAAGTTGAAAGCAGATTGGTTCATGCCTTGAATTTTAGAAAAAAAATTGAAGTCAAACTTTTTAAAAAAATATCCTAAAAATCTAGGCACGAACCAATCTGCTTCCAACTTGGCATGGCTCAATTCTAGGGTGACCACTAGGGTGTGGCCTAGTGGCTAAAGTATTGGACTGGGAGCTGGGAGATCTGGGTTCTACTCCCCACTTAGCCATGAAAACCCATTGGGTGACTTTGGGCCAGTTGCAGACTCTCAGCCCAACCCATCTCACATGGTTGCTATTGTGAGGATAAAATGGAGAGGAGGAGGATTATGTATGCCACCTTGGGTTTCTTGGTGGAAAAAAGGTGGGATATAAATGCAATAATAAATAATAAAAAACTGTCAGGATTTCCCCAGATTTCTCCTGGTTTTTGTTCTATCCTCAGTGTCAGGGGGGATTTTATGCAATAGTCTATAATGACCTGGAATTACACACTTTCCCTTTTAAAGCCACCATTAGCGTGGCAGGGGGGAATGACATGCTTTCTGGAGGTGTGTCATTCTCTCCCACTGCTCCAATCAAGGCCTTAAAAGGGAAAAACGTGTCATTCCCAGGCATTATAGAAAAGGGCCTGATTGGAGCAGTGGAGTGGGATGAGAATGACATGCTTTCCCCTCCTCTGCTCCAATTGGGGACTTTAAGGTGGCCCCAGAAAGCCATTGTCCTGCCCCCCCACTAGGTGTCCTCTTTTTTGGTTTCCCAAATATGGTCACCCTACTCAGTTCTTGCACAGGCTGCATATCCATCTCTAGATATTTACTCAAAAGTAAGACCCATTGAATTTCCTTGGTTCTTGAAAAGCAACACACTTGCTTTTAGATTTGCCAGTCTCAGCATTCTATGTGTGCTATGAATGCCTGCTCTGTCTGTCCCTATAGTTTCCTGCAAGGTCCAGCCAGGGGAAGCCAGTAAATTAAACCCAGGGGTGGAGGGTGGGATTCCCTCAGGTTCATCTGACAGCAGGTGCTATAGAACATGACCTTCCAGGAGTGTTGAGGCTGGATTTCTGGCAGACCCAGCCAGGCAACGTTATGGCCTGTTAGTCCCTCCATTTGGTAGCCCGCAGAGCACCTGCCTCATAAGGCAAATGGCCACATGAGAACTGTTATTATGGCCTGCTACTTTGTTTGTCTTTAGTAGTCTGTAGTCCAGATCCCTTCAGAAGGGGGAATAGTGTTTTGTGGTTGGGGTCAGTCTAAATTATCTCCAGGGTCCCTTACTCAGTGCCTCTGATAGCAAAGAGATTGAGGATTTTCCCCAACTCTGTTACTCTTGAAGTTACTAGCCTGTTGAAAATAGATTTTATAACATAAGCATGAAAACAGTGAATACCCCTTTTAACTTGTTAAACCAATGAAAACATGCCACACAAGAAGTCTTAAGATATGAATGGTTTATAAAGAAAAGTAAATGCAAAAGAACATCAGATGCAGAAGTGAAATCTGAAACATTACTACTAGTAGTAGTAGAAGTAGTATCCTGCTTTTTGCCCAATGCTGGGCCTCAGGGCAGCCTTACAAAACTAAAACATATACAGCTAAAACCTATAAATAGGAATATACTAGGCTGACCATCTGAAAAGGAGGACAGGGCTCATGTAACTTTAACAGTTGTAGAGAAAAGGAGATTTCAGCCAGTGTCATTTGTATGCAATTAGTTCCTGGTGAAATTTCCTCTTCATCACACCAGTTAAAGTTGCAGGGGCCCTGCCTTCTTTTGTAGATGGTCACTCTAGTATAGTGCCTGCAACTTTAACTGTTGTGATGAAGAGGGAATTTCACCAGGGACTAATTGCATACAAATGACACTGGCTGAAATTCCCTTTTCTCTACAACTGTTAAAGTTACATGAGCCCTGTCCTCCTTTTCATATGGTCCGCCTAAATATACAAAAGTTAAAAATATAAATATTTTTCAATATTAAAGCATTTTAAACATTTTAAATACATAACAATTTAAAAGTCAAAGGTATAGACAGAGGTCCAGATTATTTGCCAAAGGCCTGCTGGAACAAAAAAGGGTTTATCTGCATCCAAAAACACATCAAGGAGGGAGCCAGTGCAGACTGCAAGGATTAGAAAGAAAATCCATGTGTGTACACTATGCAAAATAAACGACAGCTCAACTGTTTCTAAACCTTATTAGAAAAACAGGGTGACTAGGCCAAAACCAGCGTTATAGGCCCAGAAGCACTTTGAAAGGTTTCAACATTGTACTTAAAACTTAACACTGGCCCAAACTAATTAAATGAAATGTTTGAAGCTTTCAACTTATAGCAGTATGGACCAAACTCTTAGAAAAGAGGGAAGGAGCACTGTGTGTGAGTGGGGTGGGGGAAATTAAAAGAAAGGTATAGCTACCTATTCCCAGGAGAGATCTGAAGATCAAGTTACCATGGATCCAGAGGAACCACACCCTGCTTCACCAGGGAGCAAAAGAGCAAACTGGCCTTATGAAGATAGTCCAAAATACTCTCAGAGCCAAAGGAATGCATGTTCCAGAAGAGAAAAGAGAAACTCTTCTTCTTCACTCAAAAGGTCTGTGCTAGAGGCAGTGGCCATTTCACTCACCCACCCCACATTCTAAGGCAGGAGGGAGGGGGGAGAGTGTGTCGCGTTATGAGGGAAGATGGCCGCCTCATTGACTTGGAGAGGTTAAAATAGTCCTTAAAAGTCAACCGAAGGGAATTTTAAAAAAAACGAAAAGCTTTCCGTCAACTACAGTCAAGGAGGAAGAAGACCCCACCACTGGATTACTTAATAAGGCTCTAGAAATTATGCAAATTGTGAGCACAAAAAGTAGCAACCCGGAAGTAAATTTTACAAAAGCAGGGAGACAGGTTTGTATTCCTTTTCTAACTTAAACTGCTCTCCTTCCCTCAATCTTTCACCAATCTTCTTGAAATTTTCAGGTAATGTAAAACAAACATTTCTTTCTGGCACCTGTAAATTTCAGAAAGGTTGATGAAACATTTTCAATTTTATGGCTGTTAGAATGACCCCCCCCCCCCCCATTATCACTTTAACATGGCGGAATGTGTTTTTTACTGATGGCCCTTAACAATGGAGGCATGACTGTGCCTCCATTAATAATGCTTCCTATTGTATAATTCTTATCCTAGCAAGAACCCTACAGACTAGATTAAGCCAAGGCTCATAAAGGGATTCAGACCTGGATCTTCCACATGGAAACTTACCACTTGTTCTGTTGCACCAAGCAATGGGCTGGATTTAGGTTGTCCCTGCAGTCCCCAGAGTTACTTCTCGCAATTGCTTGGATGAGGTTTTTAGGGGGGTGTAGAGAGAAGGAGGAATTGTCAAAAACCGCCTGCTCCCCACCTCTTCCTCCAGTGGCAAAGTCCCACGGGAACTCTGGATCCAGGCCAGTGTCTCTTTGTGGAAATATGGGATGACTTATTGCTTACGTTCTATAGGAAATGGGTATGTTGTGATTTCTTAGTGGAAGTTTCTATATTGACCTTTAAGGTTCCCCGATTATTACAAAATAATGGATGTTCTTCCAGTAAACACAGACGAGGTTGTGATAATGTGAGAATCTGTGCTTCCTGCCAGCTGTTACTAGGCTGTTACTGTTAGCAAGAACAGTCCTTTGGCAAATAATTGTCTCCTGCTTCCCCAGGTGATCCATGACTTCCTATTCTCTTTGAAAGAGAGTCCGGAGAAGTTCCAGATTGAGGCCAACTTCCCCCGCCGTGTCTTGCCCTGCCTTCCTACAGAGGAGTGGCCTAACCCACCCACGCTGCAAGAAGCTGGACTCAGCCACACGGAAGTTCTTTTTGTGCAGGACCTCACGGACGATTGACACTTTTCCGAACTAGAGAGATGGAAAGAGAAATTCCTACTATAATACAATATTTTTTTTAAAGACTGCTGCGTGCAAATGAGGGATCAGAGACTATGTGGCCTGGGCCAGCCACGTCGTGTGTCTGCACTGTCGGGAGAAACTGCACACACTTGGGCACACTCCACCCCTTTTTTACATTCAGAGGGCAGATGGGAGGGGCCAAAATTGCCCTCCCAAGAGAGGGTCAGAAATGGCAGCTCTTGGTAAATATTGCTTTTATTGGAAATAATATACCCCACATTCTGACATTAGGAAATCTGATGTTTTGCTGCTTGTGACAACTAAAGGACCGTACTGTGGGCCAGGTTGAGATCTTCTGTCCTGATTGGGGAGAGACAGGCAGAGGGTTGTTTCTTCCAGCTTCTCACTCTGTATAAATCTATTAAATATTTCTTTTGCTTTGTAATGACCAAAGGAGAATGAGGGTAACAATGTTTTTTTTTTTTTTTTTATCAGGAGCTGGTTGACATTCTTAACAACAGGGGCTCTTCTTCTCCAGGGTTCTTAGCCTGCGTAGTGTAATAAATTCTGCCTCTAGTGTGCCTGTGCTAACACCTTTGACTGTCAGTGTCTTAATGCCTATACAGACTGCACCTGACTCAGTTGCACCACATAGAATGAAAAGATGGCATGACCCAAAGTGTGCAGATACAATTGAAGAGGCTACATTCCCTTAGGCTGTATTATAGCTTCAAACTGGATTCAAAACTTCTTTTTTTATTTCAGTGCAGCCCCTGGGTTCACTCTGGAGGAGCCTTTGATTGTGCCTGTGTGAGATATGTCCAGTCTCACCACATGAGGTGTCTACAGTTGTAACTGAAAGAAAGGTAGATAAGTTAAACTAACTGGTACCCTGTCATTTCATCAATGTTAATGGGTATACTGCCTGCCTAGAAAAGGCTACAAGAGTAAACGATGAGCAAACATTATAAGCTAGCGCCATAAAGAACTATACACAGTTTTTGCAGAGCATAGAGCTCCCTCTCATGATTGCAGCCTTTGGGTTAGTTCCAGACTTGCCTCCGTGAAGACAACTGGGATCCAGCAGAGGGTTCCCACTTGAGCAGGGGTGGGCAACTTTAGGCCCTCCGCATGCTTTGGGCTATAACTCCCATCAAGCTCTAGCCAACCTATCCAATGGGGATGGAGGATGGGAGTTGTAGGCCAAAATACCTGGACGACCACAAGTTGCCCATCCCTGCATTGGATGAAGGGGGTTGGGGCACAATTTTCTCCAATTCCCCCTGCAACCCTCTGGAACAGCCCAGGAGGTGGCATTGGGGGACTGCCCCCTTTCGTCCCAGGCTAGTAAAACACAAGTGAGTGCAAGTCTGGTGCCATCTCATTATCTATACTAGATGTAGGGAGATTAACCCCCCCCCCCCATCATACATTGGGGCATTCATGGGGTCAGAAAGGAAGGCTGCCTTCTCATCTTTCTAATAAGAACACTGTTTCTCAGTTGTATATACTTAGGCTTGCGGAAGAGCACAAATATGATTTGTTCATGGAACTTACTGGGTTCTTGTAGGTATCCTTGAAATAGAGGAGCCTCCACCCACTTGCTACTGTGTGTGTTGGAGATAATCTTGCCTCCTGCGAATCAGCATCATTTGGAATCTGAGCTAGACTCACGAAATACAGTATTACTTTTATTTGCCAGACTTAGCTTCCATTCTATTTTGCTTGACATGGTCAGAAGCAAAAGAAAACTGGATTTTCTGTATGTCCTTTTGATGTATGAATTCAGAAAAAAAAATCTTAGTAACATTTGTAGGAGACTTTATGAGGAAAAGAATAATGTCTTCCTGTGGGATGGGATACAGACTTAAGATGGGCCTTGCTGTCTGTGCAGAGGCATATGTGTAGTACAGTCTTTGTCCTTCAGTTACTGTGAGAGCACACAGTAACGTGCATACTTACTAAGACATACTTAGTTCTTACACAAAATGATCTGATGGTAGTCACAGTGTAGTGCAGTTTCCTAGCTACTGCCAAAGATTCAAGTAATCTGTCTCGGCGGTGGAGGTTGCCCCAGTCTCTTTCCTTGTTGACACAACCATTTTGATGCCTGTTACAAAAATACTAAGAGATCATGTGGAATTCCTGAATGAAACAGTGCCCTTTTCTGTACAGCCTAATCCATAGCCTGTAAAAAGGCAGAAGACATTATGTTTGTGTGTCATCTTCCATAGAAAGCAAAACATGAGAATTATTTCATGGGAATCATGCACAGAACTCTAGCTGCTGCAATTGCATTGTTGGGTGGGATAATCTTAATATCCAAAATTTTGCGCCAAACTAAGTAGGATGGAGGCAGCCAGGTTTGTTTGATCATATCTCTGCCACATACTCTCATACTGTCTCCATGCCTGGCTGATTTAATTTTTTTATTGTTTACAGCTCAAGGAGTGTGGAGGTGAGGGGAGCTTTTCCCCGTCACTCCAGACACTTCTTCCCAGCCAGGTTCGAATATCAGAAGTGAGCTAGGTTGGAAGAAGAGTATGCAAAAAGTGTGCAGGAAGAGATTCCTGCTCCTCTCACCTTACCTTTTTCAAGTAAAAATTAAACCCACCTACTCCCTGCTTTATATGTGTATGGGGCAGACACCTGAAAAGTGGTGGGAGCCCCCATCACATCCTAGGGTAGCCATGACAAAAAGGTGGTGGTAAATGTTGATTCACAAGCCTGTTGCTCTTAACACCCATGTTCTCAGCCAGTCTGCAAAGCCTGTTTTATCTATACCTTAAATTGGAAAAAATACTTTTTGCCATAGCCTTTTAGAAAACAAAGATTTCTGTACACCCAATCTTGAAGTAGCTTGTTCCATCTTAAAAAAGCTGTGTTGTATATGTTAATACTAGTTATTTACCTAAGCATGAGCAAAAACGCTTTGGGAAAAAAACTCCCCAAAGTTCTAGTCTTTATTTAAAGAGAACACTGGCATTAAAGGAGGTGGTTTACACTATGAAAGACTTAGAGCTTCTAAAACTCCCAGGACTGACATGATTTTTGTAGAGATTGATGTTGGGGGATGTACTAAGGGGAACGTGACTAAATCCTACTGTAATCACTGAAACTGTACTTTTTCCACTATTCCCAAGGGGACTTAGTCATGAGAAATTATTGCTGTACTGGGCCAACTAGGGTCAGTTTTCATGCTTGTGGGGAGGAATCCAAAACCTAGTGTTCTGCTGGTTGAGCTTGGGTATCCTGTTGTTGTGGGTGTTAGCCTGGCTTGAGCCAGTACAAAACATTGAGAAGATTGAGACTAACCCCTTCCTTGTAGAGCCAACATGGGTCAGCGGAATTAATTTTTCTTTGCTCCTGATCAATTCGTAAGGTTCCAATCACAATGGGATGAGGTATTAGCACTTTGGAAGAGGGAGTAGTTTTCTTATTGCACTGCACTCAGCAGCTGTTTTCTGATACTCCTAACCTCAATACTCCTTCACAAGGTTGCATTTGCGCATACCCACTACTCTCAGGCAGCATGAAGCTCCTTGGGTTCGCTTCACCTATCAAAATATGTTGTATTTTGAGAGGGTACATGTGAATACATTCCCTTATCTGACTAGTGCATTGATACAAGGTCATTTTTCAGTGGGATAATTCTAACTCCTGTGCTATTGTTTTCTGCCAAAAGAGACTCACTGGCTGAATTCGGACAACACGATAGTCAATGGTGGGGTAATAATCAACCTTACAGTTGTTCATCTAGGGGGTACTCCCCACACAGCATGGTAATAAATAATCAACTGTGGTGTGGATTAGGATCAGCGCTGAGTTGACTATGGCAGCATTTGGACGACACAATAGTCAATACAACTGATGATTGTCGTCCCCCCCCCAGTTGCTTATCGTGTCGTCTGAATTCAGCCACTGTCTCACCTCGCAATGGCAGAACCAGGTACAAAAGTGTTAACTTCTGTTCTTACACCTCACCTGAGCTGCATGCTGCTCCCGCCCACCCTGCTTTCAGGGGCACCATGAGAATGCAGCAAGAAACCAGCATCAGTACCATTACTCAGAAGCAGAGAGAAGTTAGATCTAGACATCTTATGGCAGCTTTCCCTAATTTGGTGCCCTCCAGATGTGTTGGGCTACAGCTTACATCATCCCCAGCCAATGGGCATGCTGCCTGGGGGTGATGGGAGTTGTACTTTGTCTGGAGGGCACCAAATTGGGGAACGCTGTTCTATGGCATGTACATGACTTCAGCATGCAGGCGATTCACTGAAACCTTGATAGTTTACATGGCCTTGTTGCATAAATGACCTTTACAGGAGCCAACCATATCATCTGAAAACTGGCCTGTTTCAGGAGCCAGTTCGAAAACAGTGCACAAAAGTGTGTCAGACTTCAGAAAAAGGTGGATGACTGTATTTGCCTGAGGAAAAGCGGGCGAGAGTCTGGCCATAATTTTTTTTTTAAAAAAAGCCTGAGCATTTCTGTTCCTCTCCCTTTTATGGTTTGAGTTCAAAGTGGAAAGCTGATTCACATACTTGCAGAACAAAACCATTGGGAAGAACTCTTTCTGCCCCCTTCTCCTTAGCTTTGGCCTTGTAGATCCAAGAAATTCCTCTCCTCGAACAGGTTCCCGAGAAAGAACCTTGGGACATTTTATTTCCACATACTGATGAGTGCTGTGCAGTGCAAAGGAGGGCAGAAAGTCTATTGGGATCTACTGGTGGATTTGTAAGGATTTCTCACTGCAATAGTTTCAAAAAGGCTCCTCCATGACAAATGAAGCCACTGAAATGGAGGATGCTTGGAAGTGAGTAGGTTTGTGAGTGAAAGAATGGTGAGCTTAGTTTTGGTACTGAAAAAACAATCTAAGTCTGAGTATGTGCCCACAGGTACCCTGTTCCGTAAAGCTTAAGTTTACCTTTGGCCCATAGCCATTATTTTTTTAGTCTGGTTGGTAGATCTTAGGGGTCTAGCAAAAAGCAAAACAGCTCCATAAACCTGGTCTTCCCCCACCCCCCACTAGTGTAGTGATTAAGACTTTAGCACTTGACTTATCAGAACTTAATCAAAGTTCCTAGCCTTCCTGTAAGGCCTTGGCCGAGCAAAAGCAAGTGGTGCCTCTGCCTCTGTGTTCACTTTTCTAACAAACATGTTAGCTCAGTGACAAGATCCTTTCTTAGAAGGCCACAGCCCATGGCGAGTTTGTACCCCTTCCTAAAGGTGTCCACTGTGCTCAACCTCCCCAGTGAACATTGGCAGAAACCCTAGTTGTGAATACCTCCTCTAAGGAAGGCCCTTGTGTATCATGGCTAAAAAAGCATAATTTTGGCATAATATCCACACCGTGGCTTTAGCTACAGTGCTAAGTTTGTGTGTGTGTGTATGTATGTATGTATGTATGTGCCAGCTCCCATTTGTTGGCTATGCTGTCCTGGCAGGATCAGCCAAAACTATGTCAAGAGACCCCATTGATATGCTTTTACTTAGCAACTGCTTGCCTCTCAGATGCAACTGTGAATGGCTTAAGACTTACCTTTTAGAGTTGTATTACTGCTTTAAGATGCATCTTGTTGAAACTTTGGAAGATGGATATTCCCCTGCTGAGCAAACATCTCTAGAGCATAGCTAGAAGGGAAGACCTTTAAAAAGCCTCTCACAAAGGTGCTGGCAAAAAGGGAAAAAGACTTCCATCCTCACAACAAATGTCACGTATCTTTCTCAGGATGGGGAGCCTGTGGTTTTCCAGATATAGACTGTGGCTTGTATCCGATGTTTACCTGGACTTATTTTAGACAAAGTCCTTCAACAAACGTGGAAGTCATGGGATGAGAGATGTCCTCTTACGGATCAGTAGCTGGCCATCCAAATTGGTGGCTATCACTGAATTCCATAGTTTAACTATGCGCTGTGTCAAGAAGGACTTACTTTAATCTATCCTGAATCTCCTACCTGTCAGTTTCATGGGATGACCCCGGGTTCTAGCATTATAAGGGAGAAAACTGTCTACTTATGCACTTTTTCCACACCGTGCATGATTTTGTACATCTCTATTATGTCTCTCCTCACTTGCCTTTTCTCTTAAGCGAAACAGTAACAGATATGGTAACTTTTCCTCATAGGGAGTTGCCCTTTTTCAATTTTACAGTATTCTTGTTTTTGGGTGCAGTTATGAGAACTGTACACAGTACTCTAAGTATGTTCACACCATAAATTTCTGCAATATATTTATAGTTCCTTTCCTAATTATGCCAAACATGGGATCTGCATTTTTAACAGCAACTGTACACTGGGTCAACAATTTCATCAAGCTGTATACCACAACCCCAAGATCTTTCTTGGTCAGTCACTGCTAGCTTCATTTGCATGAAGCAGGGAGATTTTGCCCCAACGTGCAAAAGGTTTTGCTTACCCTGAACCGCATTTGCTATTTTGATGCAGATTCACCCACTTTTGAGACATCCTTTTGGTAGTCCCTTTTTCTTTCAGCTATCCTAAATGATTTGGTGTCATCGGCAAACTTTGCTACCTCTCTGCTCACTCCGAATTCCCGATCATTTATGAAGGTGGAAAGCATTAGTCTCAGTGCAGAACACTGTGGGACCCAATGGTTTTTGTTTTTAACCAGTCAGGACCTTTCCTTTTATATCATGACTCCTAAGTTTGCTTAGGAGTCTTTGGTGAGGGACACGAAGAAATGCCTTTTAGAAACCCAATTAAACAATGTTTATAGACACTCTCAAAGAACTCTCAAAGGTTAGTGGTCCAGAACTTCCCTTTGTGGAAGCCATGATTATTCATTTTTTCAGCAGGGTTTGTCCTTCTATGCGATTACTAATTTTTATCTTTAATAATGTTTTCAACCAAATTATCTAGAACAGATGTTAAGCTAACTGGCCTGTAATTTCCTGGATCTTGCCTGGTTCCCTTTTTAATAACCAGCGTTACATTGGCCATTTTCCGGTCCTCTGTTCTAGAGGCTGATGTTAGAGATACGTTATATTTTTTTGTTAAAAGATCAGAAATTCAACAATTGAGCGTTTAAGAACTCTAGAATGGATACCATCTTGGGCCAGTGATTTATTAGCTTATGACTGGTGAATAAGATTGAGAATTTCATCTTTTGTCACCACTATTTGCTTCAGTACCTCGGACTCCCTGAAAATATCAGTTCAGGCGTCTGTCCTATATCTTCTGCACTGAAGACAGATAAAAATAATTCATTGAGCTTCTCCACAATTTCCTTATCCCCCTTTAGTACTCCTTTAACTCATCCAATTGTCTCCCTAGCTGGTTTCCTACTTCTGATATATTTAAAGAATTCTTTGTTCCACAAAATGCTTTTTTGCAACTATTATTGTTTGCTTGCATTTCCTTTGTGCAAGTTTGTGTTTATTTTTGTTCTCATTTGGGCAAGACTTCCATTTTCTGAAGGAAGCTTTCTTTTCCCTAATAGCTTCCTTGACACTGTTCGTGAACTGTGATGGTGACCTCTTGGGCTCCGAGCTACCTTTTTAAACTGTAGTATATATGTGAGCTTCTATTATTGTAATTTTGAGTAACCTCCAACCATTTATGGTAAGGGGAGACATGACAGAGATGTATAAAATTATGCATCATGTAAAGCAAGTGGATAGGGAGAAGTTTTTCTGTCTCATAATACTAGAACCTCATCCAACGAAACTTAATGGTGGGGGACTAAGGACAGATGAAGAGTTAGCCAGTTGAGGTGTCAAATCAAGATGACCTCATCTCCTATTATGAAGGCAGCGGTTTAGCTGCCTGTACCCTGAGACCTACTAAACACAAAGGCAGAGAGGCATAACAATTCCCTCTTGCCCATGGTGTGTTCCTGTCACCTAGATTATACTTCCTATTAGTAGCTGGAAGAGATGGCTTACCAGTCAAAGCTTATTTTTTCACCTTCTCTCTGGAAGTTAGCTCTGTAAACATGAACAAGTGAGACAATCCATCAACACTATACTCCTCTTTGGAAATGAGAGACAATGGCTGATCTAGAGAGCCAGAGCCAGTGTGGTGTAGTGGTTAGAGTGTTGGACTGGCACCCGGGTGACACCACCATTAAAGAAAAAGGGCTCCCAAAAACTACTCATCCACACAGTAAGCCCGGAGGCCCAATACAGATTACAGGATATAGGCTGTACCACTCTGTACAAATAGCAGCAGCTCATAACAGTAAGTGCAGTCATCAAGGAATCCTAATTTTAAGAAAAATATGGTTTCCATTTATTTCCTATATTTCAATCAAGTAGAGTTGCCTTTATGTTTTTCTGCTTACTACTCTTCCCATGTCTGCTATGTAACTTGTATTTTCATTCTTTCATTAGAGAGCTTCCACTTAGGCTGTTTTACTCTAGATGTTTCAGAAGCATATTGGTGATATGCTAAGGATTAAAATTAAACTTTCTTTTGTTTCTTTAGTGATCGTGTTATATTATGAATATTTTTGTGCCTTAATATTTTTTTTAAAAAATATTTTGAAATTTAATGTTCATGAAAAAGAGGCTTGCAGCATCAAAACAAAAGCTTCCCTTGTTCAGCATCCTGTTGCCCATAGTGGCGAAGAAGATGCTTCTAGGGAAGTTCATCACAAGACATAAATGCAACACCCATTGGCTGCCATAGCTCTGAATCTGGAGGTTTCAAAGAGTCATCATGACCACTAGCCACTAGTTGATATATCATCTATGAATTTGTCCACATACACAAAGACACCAGGTTTGATACTCCCTTATTCTAGACAGCGATGCATTTAACTTTCTTGATATTTAACAGCCCAGTGATCTAGCACAAGCAAAGCTGTGCTCTAACTGGGGCTCAAGAAAAGTATAGTTTGCTTTTGAAGAGAGTTACTTCAGGTAGGTGAATATGGTTGATAAAGACTCCATATAAAATATACTAAATACCACATTTTAGCTTGTTCTTGGGTTTCTTCTACCATCTGAGTTGCAGCAGATAGAAACAACCACAGTCACCCAGTATATGTTCTTAGAAACCATAGGTGACATGTCACCACTGAGTAGCTCCTTAGAATGCTAAAAGTGCCCTAGGTTGGCCTGGTCCTACCCCTGCATGTATATGGACACGAGTTTAATATTTCAGGAGCACCATAATTTCAATGAAGCCTTTGAAGGAAGCCACTACCTGTTTCTGGTACTTTGATGACAGCATGGAGCAAGTTAACTTTTAAGCAGATTTCTTTAGAGCACTAATAACGATTGTGACTGAAGGTGATAATCTTGTGAGCCACTAGAGGTGTCATGAGAATTCTGGATGTGGGAAATTCCAACTGAAAACCTTGCTCAGGGATATGAAGTTTGTTCTCATGCTGGTCTTTGCTAAATCAGAGCCATAATGAGCCAGAAAACCAACTTTAGCTCCTTGGAGGAGGGACTGGATACATGTAATAATAGTTTTGTTTTGTTTTTAAAAAACACCTTCCTGAGAGCACTGCCTCCACCAAGAGAAGAGACTGGCCTGCCCTCATTGGTATACATCATACATTTATTAGTGAATATCCCTCTCAAAATCAGCCACAACATTAAAAAAAATAATGATTGCACTACTTGGTCAAGCAGAACTAGCAACTTTCATTTTAAAAAAAGTACAAATCTGTTAAAAATTTCAATCAGTATAATACACATATATATAATACAACATACTAGTTATGTTAAATGCTACAAACCAATATGATTCCAATGGAATGGAAAAACAAACACTTTTTTTTAGAGATTTAAGAACTTTTTTCTTCTCTATATATTAGCCTTTTTTCAAATACATACATGGGAAAAATGAGGTAACTGTAAATGTGCAAGTAACAGAGCAAAAAAAATTATATATATATATTTATAATATATATATAATATATATATATAAACTTTCTAACACAGAACAAATGCCCTGGTGCCCTACAGGGAGGCTCCTCTCCTTGTAGGGTGAAGCTGAGCTATCCCTCTGGAGGGCACGGGACTGGTATAAAAGAACAGTAAACAGTCCACTATCCCACCACAGGAAATCATTGGTAAACAGTGGCATCTACAGCGCAATCAGCAATCACAAACATCCTAAATAAATGTTTTAGTAATTTTTTTTGTGGTTTTTTTTTAAAGTTTTGTTTTAATGATAATAATTTTAGCTGCTCATTGGAATAAATTCTGCAGCACACGAGCTGTGAGCTTTCGAGTCACCATCAGAAGAACCGTAAGGCTTTTCTACCCTCCCCACCCCAAATAGCCTTTCTGAAAAGATGGCGGGGGAAGGAGAAGAGAGCACTGAAGACGGATGGGCGTCGGCACGATTCTGATTGGCTATAAATATAGAAACACCTCCGGGTGGTTTATATATGTTTTTTTTAAATATATATATATACAGTAAAGACCTTTGGTTATTTGTGTCGTTTGTGGAATAAGGTTTTGCTATTGTGTTCGTGTTGTGTTTTTCCTTGAAGAGCTGTGAAACAAGGGGAAAGGCCAGGGGAGGAGGTGGGTCTGACACAAGGCACTGGCTTGACATGTGAGGGGGAGAGGAGGAATCAACTGGTCACAGAAGGACTGGAAAGAAGGAGATGCTGGTGTCTGTGCAGTTTTACTATGGCAAGCGGCCCATTCCTCCGTGTGTGTGCTTGTGTGTGCGCACACGCACGCATGAGCCAGGACCTGGCTTAGGTGTCAAACTGCAGCTATCCCAACCCTCTGAAAAATGGGTTGAGAAGGAAGAGGCTAATTATTTGACTTTGTCCACCATATTATTTGACTGCACCATAATCTGCATCAGCCAAAACACAAACAGGGGGGGGGAGGGGGAAGAGAGAGAGAGAGAGAGAAAACCCTTAAAAATACTAACTTAATTCAACATAAATTCATGTCATTGATTTTTTTTCCTTAAAGAAAGCAAGCTGGGGCCTGCCCAGAGTTCAAGAGGTTAGTTTCTAATTTCCTAATCTTGCAGCAGGCCAGCTGCTTCTGTCAAACAGAGATTGCGAGTCAGTTGTGGTGCAACCGACCTTGATAGTTCCTACCTACCTGCCCAGTTGCGTCCCTGACTGATCTAACTGCATACGCTTGAGGGGCTGAAGCCCAATTTTATCCTGGACTGTGACTGAAGGGGCAAAAAAAGGTTCCCAGACTCCACCCATCCTAGTGCTCTGAGGACTTCCAAACCTCAAAATGGGTCAGGAATCCCAGCAACCGGCGGGTAAAAATAGCATCTCATCTCTGCCACGTATGGCTGGGAGCACTAGTGGCAAAAGACCTGGCAGCCCCCAGCCATGCTCGACTTTCCCCTGCTTTAGAGGTAAGTATTGCTGAGAGCCAGTGTGCTCCGAAAAACACCGACAACTACACATTGCACCTGGCCACGGATTTACCACAGGCTCCTTCCTTCCTCCCCAGCCACCCTCCCAGCTCAGAACACCCCATCCCCACCCCCAGAAAAGAGCTGCGCAGGAAGGCAAGTTTCCCTTGCAAGCCCCACTCCTGGGCTGCTCCAGCCCAATCAGACGAATGGGACACCCCCCATCTGCTCCGTTCCATAGTGCCTCTTTATAGTCATGTGCCCTTTGTCCCAGAACAGTCAAGACACAGCTGCTTGGGAGCCAGCAAGTACATTGCTGGGCCTGAGTCAGACATTAATGTGACCTACTTATTCTAGAGCAGTTAGGTGAAGGAGCAGGAGGGAGGTGCCCCATTGATCCAGACTGGCCTGGGAATGGCTCTTGCTACTGCTGCTGCTGAACGAGCAGGGAAACCATGGCCCCGACTTGGGCTCTCTCACAGCCACCGCTCTCATCTGCCGCCACCCACTGCAAAGGGGAGACCAAAAAGCCAGATTGAGAATGCCAGTTGGAACAAAAAGGGTCTCTGAGGCGGGCAGCAGAAGACGCAGGTGGAAAATGCAGCGCCACCTGGTGGTTGCTGGAGATCAAATTCTGACTGACCCTGCCAGACTTGCCGCCTAGATGCCGGACGACACTCCCATGCTGGTAGTTAGTGGCTGCACAGAGGGAAGTGGGGCGCGGGAGAAAGGAGCCTGTCAGCCGGTGTAGCTTCTCCCACCTCTGCAGCACCATGGTGGAGAAGCTGCTCCTGCCCAACTCCTCCTTCCACAACAGCCATTAACTGCTCAGGAGCCCTGACCGATACGGAACCTTGCAAGCTGACCTCAGGCTAAGTCCAGCAAGACCACACGGCCTCCTCCAGGCCCAACCAGGTTTCAAATCAATTTCTAATTTGGAGGGGAGGGAGGGGAAAGAGAAATGCCCCGAAAAGCGTTAACGGTCCTTGTGAGGCGTTGCGGACATGTGCAGTACAGTGCATGGCAGTAATCAGCTGAGCACAAAGAACTCCCTCTTCCCCACCCCACCCCCATCACCCCACAGCTGGCTAGAGAGTTAGCCAATACCAAGTTCCAAGCTGGTCATAACATGCATGCATAATTTGTGAACATTTACATTAGGTTTTGTCGTCCTCTCCCGAGTCCTCTGCCAGGCTTCAGAACACAACCCAACTACACGGCGAGGGCTTCTCTCTTGCTCCACGGCATAATCATGCAAAACAACTTTTATTTTAACGATAACAGGTTTCTGTAACGGTGGCAGGTTGGTTGCTTTCTTGCTTCAAACCAGCAGGTGTTTTAGGTAGGATAGTGTATGTGTGCAGACACAGGAAGGCACACAACTTAAGTGTATGCTTGTCATGGCAAAACACACCCAAGGTACCTGACCCAGAGCACAAGCATCAGGCCATGCAGAAAACCCCACTGGGATGGCGGTAGCAGTAGTAGGCCAAACTTGATTGGGGGAGAGGAGGGAGGGACAGAGTAAGAAAGGCAGACAGGCATGAAGAGGGCGGATATGCCTGCCGGGTCTTATCCAAAGGGAAAGAAAGCCGATGCATCGCATACAGCATCTTGGAGGGAGGAGGGATCACCAGATGGGCTTTCTCCATGATAGCTAGTGCAAGGGTAGACAACAACAAGATTAATAATAAATAATTCCCCATCTGCTCTCTGCCCAGGATGCTGCTGTGCAGAGCCTCACAGCTGCCCAACAGCTTTCAGGGGCTTAGCCTGGGCTTGGTACAGAGGAGTGGGTGGGAATTATAACGGGAGGGTTGAAGGCTTCTGCTTCAGTCTGTTGAGCATCTCCCCCTCCTATGCAGGAGGAAAACGGGGAGAGAGAAAGAAAAACACCCAGGCACCCTCCTGGGAATAAAACAAGTGGTTCAAACCTGATTTTGGGGAGGGGAGGAGGGTTCATGGCAATGGGTGGGGAACCCAAATGTATATTAGCAAGAAAAGTAACTTGGGTGGGCATGTGCAAAGGGAAGGGAAGACGAAGAGGCATCCACTGTAACATGATTCTCTGTTCCAAGACACAGGCTCCATCTGATTAGGTGCTTGTCACAGGGATTCTGGCTTACAATTTCCCCCCTCCTCTTTTGAGGAAAAATGGGTCTTTGCCCCATAATCACCTCACAGCAACGAGAAGGAGGGTGGAGTGAGAGATTGCTGGGTCCTGGTTCAGGCCTGTTTTCCCCTCCATCCCCCAACTAGTTGTGAGAACAGCCCTGAACTCCATTCAGCATCTCAGGCAAGCATGGGAGGTGGGGGCATGAGAAGCCAGAGGGGCTACGGTGTGCGTGCGTGCGTGCGTGTATAGGGAATTCCAGAAGGTGGCTCTGGCCCATGATCTGTGTGGGGGTGGCCACAGCTGTTTCTGGCAAGGCCTCAGGCTGCTCAAATCAGTGTCGCAACCATCCAGCCTCTTCCACTCCCCACTGCTACTGCTTGCCATACAACACCGTGCTCTGGGCAGGTGGCTGGCAGGACTACTGAAGCAGGCATTTCCACACCTGTCCCTCCCCCCCTTTGAGCTGCTCTGCATTTCAAGAGCCCCAATCTGGCGCCGCCAGAAGGGGATGAGTTCAGACTAAAATCAGGGTCAGACATCCACAGAACTAAAACCAAACAGGAAAGGAAAACCAAAAACCAAATAGGAATGCAAACACCTGGAGAATAATGGCGCAAAGGATGGAGAGTCTTTGGAGTGCGGAGCACATGGGGACACCTCCCCCTACAAAGCATGACACCGCGGAGCTGGCTCTACCACCAGGCCCAGTCCATGCCATGGGGTGAGGGGGAGGGGGTGTCATACATTGCTTATATTCTCACCACATCCCAGGAGAGGCCCCAGAGGCTGAGCGTACAGGATGACCCAAGCCCCTGGTCCAAGGTCCGTAATCTGGGGTGAATTTGTGCAGCAGTGCGTTGACGAGCCTCACTCGGCCTCCCGGTGCACTTCTGAGGCATCTGCTCGGCAGATGGGGCACGTGCGGTTTGCCTGCAATAACCAAGGCAAGAATGCAAGCATGAAACTTTGGATGTGGCCATCTTGGCTAAACCCCGTCCACTGCAGAGGCCTACCATTGGAAGGTGCAGACAACTATGACTGTTGAGAATTGTGGTCCAACAACATTTGGAGGGTCACAAATTGCCCACTCCTATAATCAAGTCAGTGTCCCTGCTTAAGGGACATATACATAATTTATCCACATTGTTGAATGGAGATTAAAGCCGTTAGGAATTTGACAAGAATGGTAGGGAAGACTGGCTTGCATAATCTACTTTGAGATCCACCAACCAGAGCGTGGTGCAAATCACTAGGGATGTGCACTGACCCCCCCGGATCGGATAGCGGATCGGAATCGGACCTGGTGGACCGGATCGGATCGGAGGTTGGGCGGATTGGATCGGATCCGATTCCGATCTGAAAATCGGATGTCCGATTTTCGGATCAGACGCCATTTTGAATGCATTTCCCCATAGCCTAGTATTGTGTTACAAAAATGCCTATAACTTTTTCATTTTTAAAGATAGAAGGATGAAACTTGGGCGTTTTGTAGATGGGTTAGGGTTAGTTATCTGTGAGAAATTTTAGAAAGATTGGTGCAGGCATTTTGTGGCAATTTTTTAATAAAAAACCAGGAATGCCTATAACTTTTTCATTTTTAAAGTTCCACACATGAAACTAAGCCACGTTGTAGGTGGTACATTGGGACCTATGTGTGTGAAATTTCAGAAACATAGGTGCTTGCCTTGTGTGGCAATTAATTTTAGAAAAATGGGTAGTAGTGGGGTAAATACAGTTATGCCTCCCACTTTTTTTTTTTTAAAGATACAAACAGGAAACTTGGGCACATTACAGGTAACACTTTGCTTGACATGTGTGTGAAATTTCAGAAAGCTAGGTCCAGGCATGTAGTGGCAAGGTATTTTTAAAACAATGAGAAAAGAAACGCCTATAACGTTTTTATTTTAACAGTTAGAAGTCTGAAAGTTGCTCACTTTGTAGATGGGTTAGGGGTAGTTCTCTGTCAGAAATTTCAGAATGATAGTTCCAGACATTTGATGGCTATGAATGTTTTAGATTAAAAGTTACAAAAGTTTTTCCACAGAGGCTTGGGCTGTCAATTGCACTCCCCTCCCCCGCCTTCCCCTCCCTCTTTTATCTGTCAAAACTCCGTGTTGTTGTAACTTTTAATCTAAAAAAATCGTAGCCACCAAATGCCTGGACCTATCTTTCTGAAATTAATGACAGAGAACTACCCCTAACCCATCTACAAAGTGAGCAACTTTCAGACTTCTAACATTTAAAATAAAAAAGTTATAGGTGTTCCCTTCCTCATTTTTCAAAAATACCTTGCCACTACACGCTTGAAGCTATGCTTATAAAATTTATCACACATGTGAACCAAAGTGGTATGTCTAATGTGGAGAAATTTCAGAAGCATAGCTTAAAGCGTGTAGTGGCAAGGTATTTTTGAAAAACACTGAGTTTTGACAGATAAAAGAGGGAGGGGGAGGAGGGGGAGCAGGGTGCAACTGACAGCCCAAGCCTCTGTGGAAAAACTTTTGTAACTTTTAATCTAAAACATTCATAGCCACCAAATGCCTGGACCTAACTTTCTGAAATTTCTGACAGAGAACTACCCCTAACCCATCTACAAAGTGAGCAACTTTCAGACTTCTAACTTTTAAAATAAAAACGTTATAGGCGTTTCTTTCCTCATTGTTTTAAAAATACCTTGCCACTACATGCCTGGACCTAGCTTTCTGAAATTTCACACACATATCAAGCAAAGTGTTACATGTAATGTGCCCAAGTTTCCTGTTTGTATATTTAAAAATAAAAAAGTGGGAGGCATAACTGTATTTACCCCACTACTACCCATTTTTCTAAAATTAACTGCCAAACAAGGCAAGCACCTATGTTTCTGAAATTTCACACACATAGGTCCCAATGTACCACCTACAATGTGGCAAAGTTTCATGTGTGGAACTTTAAAAATGAAAAAGTTATAGGCATTCCTGGGTTTTTATTAAAAAATTAATCGCCACAAAACGCCTGCACCAATCTTTCTGAAATTTCTCACAGATAACTAACCCTAACTCATCTACAACATGCCCAAGTTTCATCCTTCTATCTTTAAAAACGAAACAGTTATAGGCGTTTTTGTAACACAATACTAGGCTATGGGGAAATGCATTCAAAATGGCATCCAATTTTCCGATCCGGATCGGGTCCCTTCGGATCGGACGTTGGCGGATCGGATCGTTTTTATCCGATTTTTGGGCGGATCGGATTCGGATCTTGGATCCGATCCGATCCGCTGCACATCCCTACAAAACACACACTTAGAATGGGTTATCTCCCTCTATTGCCCCCAAAAGCAAGGGCCATGTGACAGAGTTGTATGTGGTCTGCCAGTCCCAGGTTCATCCCTGACAGTTCCATTCCTGGCCACAGCTCAGTAGTAGAGTAGTGAAAAGATCTTCCAACTTCTTATGGAAGAAAAGAAGACCACAGAGGAAAGCAGGAAAGAAGCACAGAGAGGAAATTATACTCGTAGAAGGAATAGCTCTCCAGGTGAAGTACATTTGAGATAGCCCTTGATCTCTCTGTGAATATCCAATCTATGCCAGTCTTTCTCCAAGGGATGAGAGGAGTGTAGAATCATCTTCTGTGACCTATGCAATAAGCTGCTGACCTTGGGAATGGTGGGGTCGGGTCTTCACACAACTATGGCTCAATTCAGACAACACGTTTGTCAACGCAATGCGAAAACTTCACTCAACGGTTGAGTTTTTAGGGGGTACTCCCCACACAACATGTTCTAATTCCACCATTGTGTGACTGTGGACTACCGTGGAGTTGAGTAAAATTCAGTTTGAGTGACAGTTCCTCTGCCCTCTCTCCTCCCCAGTCCTCCCGATGGTATCCCATCAGCCATTGCTGCAAAAAACAATCCTGGTAGCTCTCCTAGAGCGGCACTCCCTCCTTTTACCACTTATCCCAGAGAACTCTGTAGCCAGTGGGAAAAAGTCAACTCAATGGAAACTCCACGGAGCCTGCCACACAACATACCACACAATGGTTGTGCAGGAACTCTCTTCTGCACAGCATGGATATTCTGCATGGAGTGTTTTTCAAAAAAATTCCACCGTTGTGTGGAGTTTTCCCCGCCAGACAACACATATCTCAACAGTGGTGTAAAAACTCCACCGTGGAGTTCTATAACCATCATTGACTAACGTCTTGTCTGAACTGATCCTATGTCTTTGTGGAAGGTTAGCAGGCCTTCCCTTATGGAAGGGACAAACAGTTCTGAAATTCTTTATCGTGATGTAAAGGCAACTATCAATAATATCTTTTGGAAGTGAAATTGTCTTCATGAGTTTGAATGGTACTTCCGTAAGTGCCGAAAGGACAACTTGGAGTTTCCAGGATGAAAATCTGTGAATTTTAGAGGGGGGGAGAGCTTGGTACTGAGACTCTTCTGAGAAAGCACTTAAGATGAGGGCTGGAACTGAGAGATAGGCATTTCAACTTAGAGAGGCCTGATGATATGGCTGAGTCTGTCTGCGTAGAGTGGCAGGCTTTAAGCCCATATTGAGGCCTACTTACAGGAAGGAAGAGGAGCTCTTTGATGCCTGTGGTGTAAATGGTGAGTCTTTTATGTCTGCACCATCTGGTAAAGGCATTCCAGTATGTTTCATAAACGTGTATTGTGGAGTTTCTATTGGATGCCAGTAAGGTGGCTGGGAAGACTAGTGGTATAGGTGAATCTTTTGCCCTCCATGCAGCTAACCTGAGCCATGTGGGATCTGGGTAGAGAATCGGTCTCTGGGAGGGAAGACTGGGGTATGGGGGAAGGAACCAAGGTTCTTGAATGAGCTGTAGGGTTTCTGAGAACCATGGCTTTCTGGGCCAGAGGGGAGTTATTACAATAACCACTGCCTGTCCAGATTTTTTGCAGTACCCTAGACCAGAAGTGGAGTTGTAGAAAAGGTGTTGAGTCTTGCCCTTGACTATGGCATGTTTAGAGCATCCTCATCCTTGGCTCCATAGCCGCAGAATCATGAAAGGAACCGGGGGAGTTTGTGGTTGTGTCTTGATGCAAAGAGCTCTATATCTGTTAGAAGACGGATGGATGGAGGCTCCATTTTCCTGGATCTATCCACTGCCACCTAAGATAGTCTACAGTTCAGTTCAGCTTGCCTCAGATGTGCTGGGCTGAGATGGAGGCCAGATGACACTCAGCCTAGAGGAATATAGCTTGTGCCTCTTTGTGAAGGGAGCAAAATTTCCACCCCCTTTGGCAATTAATATGGACTTTGGTTGTAGTATTAACCACCCGCATGAGAATGTGTCAATATTGCACCTGAGGATCAAAGTGCCTCTGGCTGCTAATTACAGGTCAATTAACCTATTGAGCGTCATGAACAAACTATATGCCAGTCACCTCCTCGAGAAACTATCAAGCTGGATGGAGAAGGAAATTTTTTTGGAAGATGAGCAGGCAGGCTTTAAACCAGGGCACTCCACAGCTGACCAAGGACTCATATTACAACACCTGGCCAAAAAGTATTCTTCTGTCTCCGGGAGGGAGGGGGCACTTTATACAGCCTTTATTGACTTTAAGTCTGCTTTTGATCTAATCCCAAGAGATAGTTTATGGCAAAAACTTGAGGACACTAACATTGATAGGCGACTGTTGACCCTTATTTCTAGCCTCTATGCTAAAACCTGGGTGCAGGTGAGATGTAATCATGCAGGCCATTTGACCACAGCGATCCCAACTTATATTGGTGTTAGACAGGGTTGTGTTCTTGCCCCCACCTTGTTTAACATTTATATTAACTCTCTGGTCAAGGAGTTCTCTGAGATAAACTCCCACCCTCCTAAGTTGGCACATAGATCTTTGTCCATTTTACTATATGCAGTACTTCTCTCTCTGACATGCATTGGCCTGAGGCGGTTACTAAGAGTTTTGGACATTTATTGTAAAACTGAAAAGCTGGTGATTAATTATACCAAATCTGAAGTCTTAGTTTTCACGCAAAAGTGGACTAAACATCACTGGCAGATAAATGGACACCCAATTGAACAGGTTAAGTCTTACAAATACTTGGGAGTAATCTCCCAATCATCCGGCTCCTGGAGGAGTCAAATCTCCAAAGCCATTGCAAATGCACAGAGGAGTGTCAAATCACCAATTTCTTTCTTTTATGCTAAAGGAGGACAGCACATACAATCAGCCTTACAAGTGTTCTCAGGTAAGGTGCTAACACAACTGCTTTATGGTGCGCAATTGTGTGCTTATAATAATTTTACGGCTATGGAATCTACCAAACAAAATTTTTGATAAATGTTCTTGGTCTTCCAAGCTGTGTGCCTAATTTACGACTAGAGACAGGGCAAATCTTTTGGCTAAAAATGTTATTTGCCCTCAAGGCTTGGCCCCTTTGACCTTGACTGATGTATTCCAGTCTAAATGGAAAAGGGCTGTTGACGGGGAAACTGTGCAATATGGGTCTCTCGCAAAATGCCATTTTGGCCTTAGGTTTGTTAAAAGCCAAAGAGGTTATATGCCAGCGTATTGGGGACATTGAGCTACAAGACCTTATAAGAGCAGCAACCCCATATCCTGAATTTAGAGATAGGGGGCAGGCTTTTTACCTGCAACCTATTTAACTCTTTTAACTATCCCAAAATACAGAAAAATGTTTACGCTGGCTAAGTTTAATGTGCTTCCCTCTGCATTTTTGGAGGGTAAAAACAATAATACTCCATACTCTGAGTGCTTATGGCCCCTGTAAAGATGATATGATAGAAACTGTGGGCCATGTATTGTTGTACTGTTCTTTTTATTGTGTTTTTCGGCATATCTTTATTACTCCCATTTTACACGGAATACCTGGGAGATCTGATGTGTCTTATATAGATTATCTTCTGGCCGATCAGAATTAGCAGATAATTTTTAAGGTGGCAAGATTTTGTGCTGCTGCAATTGCCTGTCGGTGTGGGATGATAACATCTGATTGTGATAATGTTTTAATTTCTTAAAATGTGGGGGACATGCATAATGTATATTCAGTTAATTGACTGCTTATATACTACTATACTTATAATCCCATTCTACTTTGTTGGCTCTGGGAATACTATATGCGCCTGTAGTGTTGTTTTGTTTCTGCTGGTCTTGTGACTGTAATAAATATTGATTGATTGATTGAGGTCCATCCGAGTTCTAGCCAGTTGATGCTGTTTTTTGTTTCGTTTCTTGCCAGTAGCCTTGGGCAACCTGGTTGTTGTAATGAATTCCCTATCCCTCCAGGCTGGCATCCATGGTCACCATGATCTTGGGAGGCTCTTGGAGTGGTGTACCCAGCTGAAGATTCTGTAGGATTTGCCACCCAAGACGGGAAGGCTTGAGTAGCTGAGTACGGTGTATCTACTGAAGTTGTTTATTGTAATCTGAGCATGGAAGGGCAGAAGTAGCCACAGTAGAGGGCGGGAACGAAGTCTGCCCAGGGGTGATGCCTAGGCAGGGGATCAATAGAGAGAGGTATTGCAAGCCCATCAGAACTGCTAAACTTCTGTGGCAATGGTGTGCTGTCATTTGTTGAAATTTGAGTGCTCTTTCTGGGCAGAAGAATATATGATCTATGGAGATGTCAGTGAGAGCTCCCAGATGAAGGAGAGAATGAGGGTTGTAAGAGATTCTTATTTTGTTGATACTGAAACTACAATGATCAAGACAGGCTGTGGTTAAGTTTGGCTTGTTCAGCACCTTCTGTTTGGAGGTTGATCTGAGAAGCAGTTATCTAGATAGGGATAAATATGGATCCCTTGAAGATGAGGATGGGACATCATGATTTTGATGAAGCCACTGGGGCTAGGCCAAAAGGTATCACTCTGTATTGGAAATGTTGAGTTTGATAGGTGAATCTCAGAAATTTCTGGTAGTGTGCGGAGATGTGAATGTGGAGATATGCCTGTAAGGTCGACTGAACATGGTTCTCCAATTGCCATCTTTCTTTGGCATGACTAAGAAGATAGGGTAAATACCATGAACTTTTGTTGTTCCAATACTGGTTCTATTGTTCTTATGTTGAGCAGATGCTGGATTGCTCAGGAGGGTCTGTTGTTTAGGTATGGAGCATGATGTCAGAAATGGGAGGAACTGAAGAGAAAGGGGTTCTTGGAACTGCGGATGGTGTGTATGACCCAGCGAACTGAGACTGATTGCTCCCAGGCTGGAAGAAATTCTTGCAGTCTTCCCAACACTGAGATGTTCTTGGGGTCAAAATTGTTGGTGACCTGGTTTTGTTGGTTGGAAGGAAGCAGAAAGTTTGGGAAAAGAGTTGGCAGAGCTGGAGTTTCTGGATTGCAAGCATGACTTAGACCAGGTTGGCCTAGGGTATCTGTAGTTTTTGAATCAAAAGGAGGAAAGGTTAGTATTCTTGAAGGGATGAAAGAAGCGTAGGTTCTCCCATAAGGTTTTATGGGCATTGCTTTCTTTTTGTCTTTTGTTTCTATCAGGATGTCTTTCAAGTCATGGTCTGAAGGCACATGAGGCAGCCACCTTGCTGAAGCTCAGCAAGTCTAGGTCTGGGCCAGTGCTTGGAGGGGAGACCACCTGGGAACCACATGTAACCACCCTGAGTGCCACTATGGAAGAAAGGTGGAATATAAATGTTAATAAATAAATAAGGTTATGTCTCTGAAGAAATGTGCCCCCCAAAAGGCAAGGTGGAACTATTGCGTCGCGATGGTATGTCCATGTTCCAATGATTGAGTCAATTAGATCTGAAGCCACAGTAGCAATGGCTCATGGAATTAATTGGAGAGCATCTTAGGTGGATTTGCTATAAAGGGGAAAGACTTAAAGAGTTTGATCAGCCTCCTATAAAGTGAGGTCTGGTTTCAGGTTCTTATTGTTTATATTTTCAATGCAGAAAATTGAAGCCCTTGCAAAATAGGAGACTTTCAAGACATATAAGACAAGGGCTGATAGGTTATGGGCCTTCTTTAAAGCAGTGCCAGACCTTCATTTGCCTTGGTCCTTATGGGACGTGACCCCATCTTTCAGCATGATTGCTCCCAAGATTAGCGCAGCCACTGGGGCATCTACAAGTGGTGTCTTAAGCTTTTCCATGATATCCTGGAGTAGTGTATAGAAGTACTGTGCAGTGTCTGCACCTTCTTTTACCCTGTAGGGGAGAGGCCAATTACTCTTTCAACAGTTTAAAAAAAAAATTGGGAAAGGGAACCTTCCCTAGAGTCAGGAAACATGGCCACCACCACCCTTGAAAGTGGCTGTACTTTCTCTGCCTCAGTAGGATTAATAGCTAAAGTAGAGATTGCCTTAGATAGTAAGGATAAGAATTTCTTCTATTTCTTTTTAAAAAAAACACAATTTGTGAAGGCATCTTCTGTTGTCTCCATGTCTGACCGAACCCACTCCTCCCTTATTGTCCTGGGAAGACAAGGGGTAGTTGCTATCCTGTAGTGGAATAGGATTAAAATTAAGTGACTTGATAGTATTCCCTGTGGCTGTTAAGCAGGAATTAGGTGAACCCTCCCTGGAATCCACCAAAGAGTGTCGGCTGTGTGGAGATCAGCTGTTTGCTAGATTGTTGAGGCTTAAGCCTGTTAGCAGTTTTGAATCTTTGGGGGGGGAGAGAATCAGAGGGGTGTGGGTCACAAGTGTGTTTGGCATTTGCGGCCTGGCATTGCAGCCTGTTTGTCTAAGGAGTTGGTCAGCTAACTGATCCAAGCCAGTTTTTGTGAGCTGTGAAAGAACTGATTGATAAATTAGGGAAATATTCTTAATGGGAGGGGGCTGTGACTCCTCAGGCCTTGTTTCTTTGGTTAAAAAGAATGGATTCATCCTCATTTATAAAAGTGCAACTCGAATCCAAAATGGCCGCCTGCTGTTTGTGGAGGGGTGCTTGTGTGTGGAAATCAGTTATCACTCTCACCCTTCTTTTTGCTGAAGAGCTGATCCGCTGTGTCTGGGGCTTCTGAATCCCTCCTTCAGACCCCAAATACAGACCAATAAAGGGCTCTGGATCTGTCCTAGAGAGGGTGATATGATCCATAGACACAAGTGCCTCAACTCCCTCAGTGGTGGCTGCTTCCCTTGGGGTCAGGCTGCTGCTGGCTGCATTACTGTTGACGAGGATTAGCAGATGGGCAGAGCGGGCAAAACTGCCTCTTTCCCCCCGAGTGTGGCCGGCAAGATCACACTCTGATCTGGAGCTGAGGCCATGGGTCCAGCTGTCTTTCAGCAGCTTCTGCATAACAAGTCATGAGTAACTTTATTTCCCTTTTTTGCAGCTTTGGCAGCCACTTCTCTTCCAAAGGAGCCATGGAGAAGAGGAAGAAAACAAACAATAGGAGGACGCAAGAGTGAAGATGAAGCTTTTTTGTTACTTTTTTCAAGAGTGAGGATGAGCTCATTTAAAGGTAAATAGGAAGGAAAATAAGTATAAAGATAGAAAAGGTAAATCTCAGACTGGAAGGAGATAGGAGAGAAGCTCCGTCCTGGATGTAAACCAGGGACCAACTGGCAGAAAGGAGCCTGGGACTGGCAGACTACACAAAACTCTGTCACATGGTCCCTGCTTTTCTTGGGTGATAGATGGAGCTAACCCATTGTAGGGATGACTTCCTTACACCAAACTAGAGATATGGGGGTGCCCTCCCACTGCCAGCTCTGGCCCCACCAACCGCTGGCATGCCCCCCCCCCCACCTACAGATTACCTCCATGGGAAAGCAGTCCTTGACAGAAAAAAGGTTCTTAGCCTCTGCTCTAAAGCTCTGGTTCATGGTTACCATGAGGCCCAGTTCCCTGTTCAAGTGTCTCATTCCTCCATTGTACACTTGCTGATTAAGCCATAGCACTCAGCCCAGAACAATCTTTTGCTGCAATGGCTCCTTGACTACAGATCCTTTGGTCCAAGCAGCAGTTGTTACCTTTAACCATTTGTCAATGCACTTAGCATGGAACTCGTGGTTGCAGGGCAGAACTCGCAGCAGCTGCCTTACTTCAAAGTCACTGAAGCACACAACACACCTGGGGAAGTGGGAAGAATCCAATCAGTAAGGTAGCAGGAGAGAAGACACTCTTTATGAAGAGTCTTCAAGAATTGCATGATCTAGACTTCCCATTGTGGTAGGATTTCCTTACATCTAGTTGTAGGTACTTATCTAGGCGCCTGATACCAAGGGTGCTTTCAGAAACGGCTTTTATTGTGCAATCACCCTAGTTTGTTCACGGAATTTTATGGGAAGTCTAGATATTGCTGTCTTCCATTTGTAACCCTCCCATGTTTCCCCACCACTTCTTCCATCTTTTTTCTTACCGCAAAAAAAATATTAAGGAGGAAAGACAGAAGAATTGTACAATGTCTTTTAATTGGTAGCACTAGGAACGTCCATCTGGATGCTAGAGCACCTGTAGTTCCGGGGGAGTCTGTAGAACTTCTCTAGGAAAACTATTTCACTGCTGAACTAGCTGTGCAAGTGGCCATCTGCAAACTGAATCCACTCTTCACAGAGCTCATCTAAGGCCGCCTCTTTATGGTGCCTCTTCCGCCGTATAGCGGTGGTGGCAGGCAGCACCCCCCGAAGGGATGCTCCTTCCGGTGATCTACACGGAAGGGGCACCACGCCGGCTTTTCCTGGGACCACCGCCTGCGCAGCACATGCGGCGGCCCAGCGTCAGATGAAGGGGCAGCTGGGTGCATCGGCTCCCCTACTCTAAGGTAAGTTGCTTTTTGTTTTGTTTTTTTTAAAAAATGGAGGGGGGAGGACTGCGGAGACGGTGCAGCGAGCGTATGGCTCGCTGCTCCATCCCCTTCCCTGGCCAGCCCGCTCCGATCTAAAAAAAGTCGGGGTGAATGGCCGACTTTTTTAGAGCGGAGCAAAGGGCCTTTGCCCCTAGATGGCTTCGTACTGGAGGTAGCATCATGTAACACAACTGCCGCCAGTGCAAAGCCATATTGACAGACAGTGTCCGTCTAGAGGTACCCTAAGCCTAAGGGCAAAGCCAGGTGTTACCTTCCAGATGTAAGTGGGCTGTTTTGTTGTGGGGAGAGCTTGGTTCTCCTCACCCTCACTCTTTTCCAGACACGTGTACCAATGCAGATGTATTCCTCTCCTCCAATGCTTTGGGAAGACATTTGGCTGCTTTTTTTTGTTTGTTTTGGCATAACTTTCCATCACCCCACTGCCAAGCAGTTATCCATTTAAATTATTTATTTAGCACTTCACCTTTTTTGTTTTTTTTAAATGGCAATCTGTTGCTTTTTTAAACTTGAAACAATGCTCTGGATGAAGGGGGAGGGTGGCTTCATGATTGCTCCCGTCAACTACACTGCCTTCCCTTCTCACCTGGGCACTGTTTATTCCATACACAGTCAAGAAGCCGTCAGAGGACTTCTCTAACCTCTGCCCCAGTACTTACAAGGTTTGCTCTGACTGATGGCTCTCTGGGTTGAAGCGGTAGGATGGAAGGTGCTCAATGTCTGCTTTGGTGAGTCCCCGTGGCTTGGCCTCTCCTAGCCTCTCAGCCAGATTCAGTAACGCCTAATGGAAATTTAAAAGAAAGAGAGACACGCAATAGAATCAGCTTTCTGGCCCCAGAGAGCAGCAGCATCTTCTGTTGTACCTTTGCCTCCTCTTGCTGTCACCACCCATTTCCTTAAACACAGTGGTCCTAAGCTCTTTCTGACACAGCCAATATGCAGAAATGTGTGCTGCCCTAGAACGGGTGCAGGCAGACTTTAGACTTGCAGGATCTACTTTGTTTTCTATTAGAGCTCAAGAGCCACCAACTGGAGCCTGATAAAAATACATATATACACGTAGAATTAAAGAATTCCGAGCCCAGCAATTTATTCTGAATCCCAGAACGGAACTGACTCTCACAGTCCTTCCACACACACAAAAAAATCAAATCTCGGCTGCCCCAAATTTTCCTCACTTCAGCAGTATAATTTAGAGTGGGATGGAAGGAGAGTCATTTTGTGGCTTATTTTAGTTACAACAACTGGGAGTCAGAAATCTTTGCCAACTTACTGCAAATCACCCAGAGATGTACCAGTAGATCAAGATATGCCTTCTGCCCACTCCTGCTCTAGAGCATTTCCCACATTTTGATACTATCAACAACCTACCTCATAGTTTTCCATCTCTACATCATCCACATCCAAGTCCAAACTTATTGTGGGGCCCACAGCTGTTGGTGACACAGGAAGCATTGAACTGCAGTGTCCAAAAAAAAAAAAAAAAAGTTGCTCATGGTTAACAGAAGCAGAAGACACACGTTGGCACACATGCGGGCCAGAACCAAACCCTGTATTTTGACCCAGTATGTTGCTAGGGGAGAAATGGTGGCCCATATTACCACAGAGGGGCTACCTAGAAAGGCAGAGCCTTCAAGACATTTGTCCTCTACTCCCAACGTAGGGAGGATTCCAGGGAGCAATTCTCTCCCCTTGGTTAATGCAGAGCCAAACAGCTACTCACAGGAAGTATGGCAGGAAGCTCGGGTAGTACGGTGGAGGTGGGGGTGGCGGGGGTGGCAGGGGCTGCTGCAATCTGTATCGCTGGGTATTCAGTCGCCGGGGCATCATGTGTGGATATGGCTGTTGGGAAGACCAGGAGCTGCGTCAGTGTTGCCTAATGCCTAGGCACAGACACACGCACACATGCGCACGCACACACTCTCCGTATCAAGTTGGGGGGGGGGGGGCGAGGAATCTGCATCCAGGCAAACAAAAGTTCCATGCACCAAGAAAGGCGGAATCCTGCAACACTATCTATTATACAATTCAAGCAGGTTTGCAGAGCCTTGTCGGTTGTCGTTTTTTTGCTACGTTGCATAGCCTATTCTGGTTGGAAAGGGGAGCAGGAAGGAGTTATGCAGGGCACTGCAGCCACCCTCTCTTATTGCTGCAAATGTTATTCAGTCATCTAAGAAATCAGCAAGCACTGCCCACACACTTCCAGGCATATTTTTTGCAGCCACAAGGCCTACAAATGTGCCGGCTCAAAGAAAACTGACAATATCCAATGCGCCCTCTGCAAGTTTTCTGCATCCTCCTGGAACTGTGGCATACACTTCTCCCCGTGCACAAGAGATTTCCGTATTTGTCAGGGTGACCACATTAGTGGGTGAATTTGAGTTGCAAGAGCAAAGGACAGACCATGAAAACTGTGTTAGGTCATCATTTGCATCTGCCCAATCCAGAGAAGCTGCTGGAAGAGAACCAGTCAACTTTGAAAAGCGACCTACGCACTCCTGGTCATCTCTTTTGCCCCATGTGGTGTGCAAATGAGGCCCAGACTCTCAACCCTGCTAAGGCACAGGGGCTCTTTCATAGGACACTCACCACGCCAAAGGGCAGTTCCTGGTGCAGTGGGTCATGAGTTTGTGGAAGGTAATGCAATGGCACAGAGGGAGACAGTGCAGGAGTGTGGTGGGAAGGAGAATATGAGAAACCTCCGATGGAGTGTTGTTCACCCCGAAGTTCCACCTCATTATCTATCCTTTGCAGTGGCTGTGGAGAAAAGCAAAGAAGATGCAGTTCTAATTGGCAACAGCTCTCAAATACACCCATGGAGTCAGAAACGGTCCAGAAATGCTGTACTGAACAGGACTGCCCAGCCACTGGAGCAGAGAGCACAGCTCCAGCTTTTACTGTAGGGAACCAAGAGATGGCACTGCTGCACTAACTCTCACATGTCATCACCAGGATAATCTGGTAGGTCCCTTCCAGGGTTAACTTGATGGGAAGCCACTTCCTCCTCCTTCTGCTCCTCTTCCCAGCATTTTCTCTATGGGCAGAATGACATGTGACAACAGCAAAACCAAGTTCGCAGATCACAGCAATCGTGTGTGTGTGTGTGTGTGTGTGTGTGTGTGTGTGTCTGTGTGTGTGTGATTTCCTCTGGATGGGAGGGAAGTTCTCCCAGGCTGGTTCCAAGACTGGAAACACACATGTAGTGAGGGAAAAAATGGCTGCCAGAGCAAGAGTCTTTGCAGTGGAAAATCCTTCTGACCGGCTTCACTGCTGTTTGGTGGTGACCCATGTCGAAGGACACAGGTCTGCTGCCATCCTATTTGGCTTCCCCTATACCTCACTACTGTCTCACAATGCAGACATACAAATCACCAGTCCTTGCCCTTCTTAGAGAAATTCCAAGTTTTGGTGTCTGCACGTGCAGCAGGGATCTTGCATCAAATACAACATAAGGTACACATCACCAGCCATTGTCCATGGCTATGATGGAGGAGGGTGGGAAGAGGAATAGAGCAAAGCAGCTTTCATCAACCTAGTGCTTGCCAGATGTCCTGGACTACAACTTCCATGACCCCCAGCCAACATGGTAGTTGGTCATGCTGGCTGGTGGGTTATAGTCTCACACATCTGGAAGGCACCAGGTTGGGAAAGGCTGAAGTAAAGCATACTGTCTCAATTACTGACATAAGGCAAGGCATTTATGAATTGCATTAAACAACAAATGTAGAAAACACATACAAATGAACCCAGTACTCAGCACCTTCTGATTACCTAACAGTGACATCAAAAATCCTCCTCTGGATGGATGTTAAGTGTCAGTTTCTGTGCAGAAGGGAGTTTTCCTTTCAGTGCATTCTTATTTCTTCTCTCCCTTGTCTTCCCAATGTCCTGCCCCTACATCCTCCTCTTGTTTCTTCAGCTCTTCTCCCCAACAATTGTCCCCAATGGACCTGCCACCTCCACTTTATGACTTTTCTCTCACTTTCTAGGCCCCCTCCCTCCCTCCCCTTGCCTGACAGCAATGCTCAATGCCACCCAGTAAGAGGATCCAACCTCCAATAAGAGAAGGCTTCCAGCACTAGCAGCAAAAATGCACATGGCCAAGACTAAGCTGCCTCTTCCCACAATTTCCAACCTGATCTTTATTTAGGAGGGACTGACTAGGAGCTTCCTCTTGACTATTCTTTCTATGCTCAGATACCAAGAATTCTGGATGACTCTTCTTCGATTAATGAATTTCAAGGCGGAGATTTAGTAAAGTCCAAAGGGGTTTCGGATATTCCTTTTGATGATGGATTTTCTGTAACAAGACTAAATCTGGTATTGTGTACACTTTACTTTGGGACAGACTTTATTTCAGCAAGATACATTCAGTATTCTATATATTGAAGGACCACTAAAGAGAAGGGCCATAGGACACATGCTTTACATGGAAAAGGTCCCAATTCAATCCTCAGCACTTCCAGAGCGGACTGGAAAAGCCCTGTCCTAAGCGCTAGTTCAAGGGTCCCTATACTTTTTGGGTCAGTGGGGCATATTTGGAATCTTGAGACTGTCGTGGGCACTGTCACAAATGACTGCCATATTGGGGGAGGGGCTTTCTCATTCATGAAATGGCTGCCATGGTGGGCATGGCTGGTCCACCCCCACCGCCACCCCCAAAAAAAAACATTTCCCAGAGGGCATACTAGAGAGACTAAAAGAAAAGTAACTTGCCCAAAGCTTATGAACAAAGCAGAGCTAGGGCCTGAGCTTCAAAACACTAAATCACTCTTTCGAACCCAAATAAGAGATGGTGCTTGGGGTAGACTTTGCTTTGCAGCATGGCAACCTCCCAGACTTTTTTTTTAATGAAAAATGTTAAGACAGAAGAAGAAGAAGAAGGAGGAGGAGGAGGAGGAGGAGGAGGAGGAGGAGGAGGGTGCCAAGAGAGGTACCCGTGGGCACATTGGTGCCTGTGGGCACCATGATGGAGAGAGACCCCTTTTCTAGATTGCTGCTGACAGCCACCATAGACAGCTCTGAGCTTGATAGACCAATGCTCTGGCTTGGGATAAAGCAGCAGGTCTATCTTCTTCTTTGCCCATCTAAAACCCTAAAAAAAAAAACCTCAACCCTCATTTTGCACTGTACACCAGACACCATTCAGCCCATCTATTACTGATGTGGACACTCTTTTACAATGCTGGCTGCTCTTTTTGACTATCACGACATGCTTGTCATCGCTCCCTCTGGCAGCAAGACCCTCATGCTGAATACAGTGTATGAAAAAACACCACTACTAGCTGGTAGGAATGGAGGACTACACAATGTACTGGGAGGGTCTTGCTCCAAATCTGCCATCCCTGAATCATTTGGTCACCCTTTACTTTCTTTCCCTTCAAAGGGAAGCCATGAGGGTGGGAGGAGGAAGGCCCAAAGCATACAGGAAGAAAAAAACAGACAGGGTACAGGAGGCCTTGGGGGGGGGGGGGGGCACAGCGGTATAGCCCAGCCTTCCCCAACCTGTTACCAGCTAGATGTTTTTGATTTCAAATCCCATTAGGTCCAGCATGAATGGGAAATTATCAGGAATGCTGGGAGTTATAGAGCACCAGCTTTGGGAACCCTGGTATAGCCTGTAAAAATCTACCCTAACATATGGAAGTCTCGTAAACTGGTATAGATTGGCACTTTACCACAAACCAGATTCAAACATATTAGACAAGGCCAGACAGGTGAGTGGCCTCAAGCCCCCTAACCCAGATAAGCCATCACTACCTCAGCTCCAGTTACCCACTTACAAATTGGGAACATTAGCAGCCAACCTCAAAGGATTATTGTTTGTGCATGTTGGGGGATGGAATAATGATGTCAGCTGTTTCAGACACTGCAGGTTCTTCAGGAATGTACTGTTTTAACCTTGTACTGTTTTAACCTCAAGCACTTTTTAAAGTAGAAAGGCAATTCATAAATAAGAAAAACATGTCAGAGCTACCATGGGTGATCAGTGGCAATGAGGAACCACTCCCCGCCCTAATCTCACTCTCACATTTATGCAGAACTCTCCCTGTTCCACCAGAAACTCTCCCTGTTCCACCATCCCTGTTTTCTGTCATGTGCTGCCATTTTGATTGTAAACCTGCAGGCAGGGACTGCCTTGTTTTTATTGGTCATCTGTAAGCTACTCTTGGGGGCAGGGGGCAGATGTTGGCTGAAGAGCAGTGTTAAAAGGCTTTAAATCAGGAGAGTTGAAACTCAAGCCTGTGGGCCAAATTTGGCCCCCTGGGGTTTCACAGACCTTCTTTCCCTGGCTCTACCCCTTTAATCTGACTGCTATTTGGAGTGCCATTAGACTTCCAAAAGAGATCTTAATTCTCAATCTACATTGTCCTATAAGTACAATGTACTTGTTGGGGAAGGTCATATCAGGCCAGGCTTGGGTTTGTGTCTGGTCTGAGCTACACAGGAGTCTAGGCAATAAATTATCGTATGTAGAGGACCATGAAAAGGGGATCTTTCTATCACACAGATTACCTAAATTCCTCATGACCACTGGAAACCTCACCCAGATACAATTTCAAGCTTCTCTTTACAAGCAAGACAACTACAGGAGACTTTCTCTGAAGATTGATGCTCGAGACATCAAGGAGACAGCAGACTGTACGCTACGCTAGAGGATCATGGCCATGCCAGCTTTGACATCTCTCAACAGCAGCAGACCTGAGTGTGGGGAATCAGGCCCCATGTCTTCCCAAGAAACTTACCATGCGAGGATGCTGTGGTTGGAGTGGGACAAACTGGCTGAGGGGAGCCATATGTGGAGGCTGGTGTGGTGGTACAGGCGGTGGAGGGTGTAGGATATAATGATCGCTGGAAATGAGTGGCGGGAATGTTTGGTAGGAGACAGGGAGCTGTTGCATGGCACAGGCCTGGATCAGCTATAAGAGGAGAGAAAGAAACAGAGAGAAAAATAAAGATTTCATGAGAAGGCTACGTGCCGCATGCTTAGGACCAGAGTGTCCTACCTGAAGGGCTGCCAATGTCAATCTGGCTATAAAATAGGGAAGATGCCCACTGGCAGCAGGTTGTCTTCTCCTATGACTGGCAAGGAACACCAATAAATCTTAGCCTTTTAAGTATATGGAGGGAAAAAAACAGACCCAGCTGATCAGGTGTCAAGCCCAAACAGTGCAGTGCAGTGATACTTTCCCAAATTGGAGAACAAGACTTTACCCTGTGCTGCTCTCCCCATGCCAATGGACTCACGGGGGGTGGGAGGCAGCAGAGTGGGTAGTGCTGTCCGCTGAACATCACTGAGCATGCTGGGAGCTGCTGCGCGCTGCATCCAGGAATGTGCTGGCCCGTGTGAATGGGGAAGCCTTGCGTTGTTACTGTGGTCACCGTGTAAGAGAGAGGGACAGCTCCCTGATGCACCTGGAGGGAAGAAAGAATCAAGTCACATCTCCTTGCATCCAAACTACCCCACCATCTCCACTCCGCCAGCTGAGCCCACAGCTAAATATGGCAGAATAGATTTGAAGTTAAGCAACATTACAAAGGGAAGCACTAGTCTCAGGTCTGAAGAGGACTACATCAGCCGGTGGCATTACACAGAACGCAACCACCCAGCAGTGCTGCCAGGTCCCTCTCCCTGGCATGCAAAAACACAAAAAGGAGGCTATCCCAAACCAACAGAACCAAGCAACTCAGACAAGAGAGGATATAAACCACTAGGGATAACAAATCAAAGACATAATGTACACACAAAGCTTCTTAAAATCATCCAAATATACAATGGGGCATGTTTCAGTTAACCACAAACACTAACTGATGAAATTCAGTGCAAAGAGGAGTATTCAAAATATAAAAGATTCCTTCGAAGAGCCATAATGGAAAGCTTTCTGGAGGAACACTCTGCCCGGATTATCATGTCTAGATTTGGAGACTGAAGTTGAGCTCCAATATTCAGTTCCTCTAGGAACTAACACTCCAGCTGACTCTCAGATTAAAAATAATACTGATTAAATCACAGAATGAATTCCGCACCTTTGAGCTGTTCACCTCGGATCCTACTGAGAAGCTGCAGGCCTTTGTATGGCATATGAATGGTTGAAGCTCTGCATCCTAACTGGCTCTCAGTGAAGTGAATCTCTGGAGGTGAATCAAGTAACTAACAACCCATCCTGCAACTGGAATTCTTGGGACTTTCTTTTAAGAAACCTTTAGATTTTGAACCGTCATCCATATATTCATCAGTTCTTTTGTGCTTTGAAATGCACACATTATATTTTTTACTCAACTCTAGTGGTTTCTTCTTCCTGTTTCTAGGTCCCCCCACCCCCTTGGGAGACGTGACTTGCCCAGAAAACTGTTTGTTCTGGAATTTTTTACCTTCTGTCCCCTCCCCGCCCCAAAAGGCAATGTGAGCAGCTCCCAATTAACCTTGAAATGAAGGCATATCCCTGGCACTAGAGGACATGTCTAGTTTATTTTTTATTCCCTTCAGTGAAAGTGACTTGAGTCTTGTTTTTATTATGTTTCATATAAATGGCTTATAATATAGTTTTAATATTTACTCATATTGCATAGAGCCTCTGAAGAAGGATTTACATTTGAAGTACATTGCTCTACACAAACACCTGCAAGGCACTGGTCTCCTTAAACATACTTCTGTGCATCTGGAGACTCCTCCCTTCTTTTACTGGAAGACATGGCACACAGTTTCATTAGTCTAAGAGACTTCCACATTAGGACATTAAATCACTGGTTAAGAGGTGCTAACCTTTTGCCATGCACTGCTGGAGGGGGCACCCTCATCAAGCACTCTACTGGCCTGGATGCAGACTGCCACAGGAACACACAGCTTTACCTTTTGCTCAAGGCTACTTGGAACCCAGCCAAGCTAAACTAATACAAGTCATAATCTGGAGCACAGCAGCCATGGGATGCCAACTCCCTGGGGAATGACGCACAACAGCAGAGGGACATATTGCTAAGAGTCATTTCTAGAATAAAAGGCCAGGAGCATTACAATATGTGTATGAGTGTACGTGTATACATTTAAGTATGAAATGTATATCTATATCTGTATTTATCTATATGAAATTAAGGTATCCTGTATCCCAAAGTGTTGAGAGACAAACTATAGGTTACCTGAATTACGTAATGTGTAGCCGCCCCCCGCTTCTGCTTTCTTACACGGAAGTAAGTGTGCACTGCACCAATTCAGATTGGGATCAGCACAACAGGAGGGCAGGATGAAACCTTCCCCCATCCCCAATTTGCTTCCCAAAATTCACCCACCACCCCACCCAATGCTACAAGCTAACACATACATAAGGGATTTAAAAAACAAAGAAAATACTTCACTGGCATCAATGGAGACTTTTTTCTTTTTCACTCCCATGGCTGGGGTGGGCGGGTAGGATTCCAGGAAGCAAACATCTAGGGAGGGGAAGGTGCACACTAGTCCCAATCTGAATCAGGGCTCCCCGCTTACTCATGAATAAGAAAGCAAAAGGGTTAAGCTACAAGTTAAGGTAATATGTAGTTTGATCCTTAGAGGTTTTGCCTCAAACTGTCTGGGAGGAAGGTCTGAGTGAGGGAACCATCTTACCCAGTGGTTGCTGCCTGTCACAGAAAGACAAGCAAGTTTAGCAGGACAGGGGCCCAAATCTAGGGGGAACCAAATCCCTGACTTTCTGGACCTGACCTGTCCTTCAGAATTCCAGCAGCCGCAGTGTGGATGTTGCCATGGAAACAGGGCTCCCACAGCTATCGGGCCTGCACAGGTATATGAACTAATTAGATGGGATATGACAAGGGCTCTTCATATATTCTATACCATGAAATTTGCAGGCTGGTTCATAGTTTGGTTTTCTGAGAAGCTATGTTTTAGTTTTAAAGAAATGCTGCTAGGTCTGACAGCTATGGGAATAAGGTTTCCCATCAGACTTGCAAACCAGGACGACTTGAGCACACATTACGTTGTCCGTGACATCACTGGCTGAGCTTGGCCCCACCCCCTTGCGGCTCTTAGCATAACCTGTGAAAAAGCACACACACACACACATGTATAGACTCTGTACAAGGGAGTGAGGAACCTGCCTGGTCAAGGGTCCCCAATCTCCTATACATGCATAGGCTCTTTCACAGGTTAGGACATTGGGGTGGGGCCAGAGGGCAAGACCCCTCGCCTCTATGTGCACTTGTTCAAAGTCCTCAGTATGCAGGGGTTTTAGTGGTCAGGTGGGCTTGCTCCCCAAACAATTTCCCACTTCCTAGGCCCACCACCACCATTTCCTTTCCTCTCAGTTTCCCCAGCCCTTGGTCCAAAATATTCTGGACCCTGCAAAACCTCCAATATTTATTATTTTAAAGAATTTATAAAACAACACGATCATCCAAAAACGGGATTGCAGGCTGGTGTACCTAAAAATGTAATATCAATACAATACCAAAACAATATGAAATTAAGAGGGTTCAAACTATTTAACCAGATGCAAATTCAATAATTTAAGATACAATGCTATGGTCCCTAGGAGGACATTCCCCTGACACGCTCCGGGCTTTGGAAATAATTTCCCTCCCACTGGATGCAGTGGGAGGGAAATTGTAAAACATACATAAAAAGGAAAAAAACTCTACAGTTGAGGGGGGCAAAGAAACATTGCTCCTCCCTCTCTACCAGTGTGTGGCGAGCAGGGCTTTAGATAATGCAATTCTTCCATCTTTTAATCTCCCCTCCGCCCCTGCCCTGCAGGTTGCTCTGCCCAAATACTTGGGCAAAATTTAAAAAAATGTTTTATCCTGGCACCGAAAGGAATACTGCAGGCTAAGGTGCTGTGTATGTGTGAACTGCATAAGTTATAGTCCAGGCGCCCTCCAGATTTGTTGGACTGCAACTCCCAGCATCCTCCAGCCAGCTATGCTCACTGGGGGACTCTAGGAGTTGTAGCTTAACACATCTGGAGGGCACCATCTTAGGGATGGTTGATATAACCCTTTCCCTTCTATGCTGGTGCAACAGGGTCCTCACCAATTATTTCCTCATGATGATTCAAACAGTTATCGTTCCCCTCAGACTGTACTGTAAGAGCAGTGGGGAGGGAGCCACATTTTTCACGTTCTGATCAGAGGCTTTTGTATATGGATGATGTGAGTAGAGCAAAAAGGGATATGAACAAAATGTTCCCCCCTTGGTGCAGAATTGCCTTGGAACTACATCAACTCAAGGGTATGTGGTTCCACATTGGCCAAAGGAGAAGGGAGAAAGCACTAAAGGACTCCTTAGGATTTTATCCCGAAAATTCAGGGGACTTGACCCAATCCTAACAAGCAAAGACTCTCTCATATTGTCATGCTATTGGTCTATCTAACCCAGTACTGCCTTACTTCAAAAAAGGCGTTTCCCCCACCTTGTTACCCAAGATTTAACTGGGAAGCCTAATGACTGAAGTTGGGTTCCTATGTATGCAAGTACATGTGCTCTACCACGGAGCGATAGGCCCTCTCATGACCTGCAAGCAGCACAGGCACCCAAATAAACAACCACTATGAGCTAATGAAATAGTAGGGCCATTCACTTCAGCACACACATCAGCAGTGACATGTCCCTGGATAAGCTTGAACTGCCATTCTTTCAAGACAACAGAGGGATATGCTAGCTGACTGTACCATACAGATGAGCTTCAAGAAGGATTCACATGTACATTTCTACTCACCTTCCAAGATGAAAGATATTTAAGAATGCCCAGTATTGGGTATATCCAATACAAACAAACTTCCACTTCTTTAATGGAGGGAATCCATAGGGAGAGGAGGTGTTTTTCTTGACTTGGTTTACTATCCTTGGCCAACTCAAGACCTCCGGTCAAAAGAAGGCAGTGTTTTGGGGCCCATGGGCACATTTGAGAATTTGAAAAACTGTCCTAGGCACCACTACAAAATAGCTGTCATGGGAGGTGTGGAAAAAATACAGTAACAAAGAACAGGTAGTGTCTGAACCCCAACCTATGAAATAATCCCTAGGAACCCGGAGTTTTCAGCACTAGCAGAAATCTATTTCACAGTGATCCCACACCAGCTAGTATGATTTATGTGTGTGTATGTTGTTGTTTTTAAAAGTGGGAGAGGTAGATTAGGGCCCCTTGGTGAGCACCAAGAAAAGTGACCAGGGGTGCACTGGCGCCCGGGGTCAACACGTTGCCTACACCTGCCCTAGGCAAACTCCAGCCAGCATTTATCCACTGTCAGAACAAGATTCCAGCTCATGGAATTCATTACATTCTGAAGACATCTGCTATACTACCATCACTCCCCACCAACACACACACACACACACACACACACACACACACACACTCCCTACCTGCTCATGGAGATCCACCATGAATGGATGCTGGTGGGGTGGGTGTGCAGCCGGGTGAAGCATTCGTGGTGGCGTGGTGGCCAGAACGTACGCCGGGTGCTCATCTACGGGGACTTGTGGCTGTGGCTGCTGCTGCTGGAAAAAAGCCGGGTGCAAGTAGTTCTCATCCTGGGCTAGGAGAGTTTGCAGAGGTCGCTCGCGTCGGCCCCAGTGGTGCCGGGAAGGAGGGCTGTGGAGCCAGTTGTGGGGAGAGAAATATAGAGGGGTGACCCCAGGGGCCAGCCAGTTATCTGTGCTGAGCTCTCAGCTACAAATACACCCATTTTTACAGCAGGGCTAGGCCAGAGTTTCAACATGGGCTGGGGGACTGGATGAACCAACTGCTGATGTAGCAAAACTAGGACACAAGATCAGCCACAACACTGAACATACAGACTACGTGGCATCATCATTACCAAGATTCTGGTTTGATCAATCTCTTCTCTGCCCTTTATCTGGAGAGGATAGACAGAGAGCTCTGCCAACCTCACCCAACATCTAAGATGCCAAGCCTTTGATATCCTTCCAGACATGGTACATTCCAAGTGTCTGGAGCAAAGCTTGCTCTCTACCCTATGTGACAGGGCAGGGAAATGCATGGCTCCCCAGATATTGTTAGACTACAACTCCCATCAACCTTAGCAAGAATAACCAACAGTGAGAGTTGCTGGAAGTTGCACTCCAACCACATCTGGAGAACACATGTTTCCCATCCGTGCATTAAGGCAAGTAAAGAAATCCTAGGGACATTAAACACAGGCTTGCTATGGATGCCTTTCAAATGATGGCCCAGCTATGTGAGAAAGCATCTGGCTCTTGTAATCATAACCCACCATCTTTCCTTCTGCATCTTCCAGCCTGTACTTTTGATATTCATGGCAGCACAGAAGACCACCTGGACTCTAGATTAGTTTAAGTCTCTTCAGGCAATCCCTGATTAATTTTGTTCAGATATCTGTACAAATGCCTTGCAATTACACAATCCAAGAAATGCAGGCCTTATTCCTCACTCTCTCCATCAGATCTCTCTCCATCAGTGATGATATATGGTTTGCAAGTTGTATGTGCCAATGGCATAGCTCTAGACGGCCAATACAAAGGGTGTCTCGTGAAGATTTATAGGAGAGGAAGATGGGTACTGGTGTGTACAGCATTTCACCCAGAAATTGCAAGCCTGATTTAATATGGAATGCAGTGTTGTTATTCTTAGCTACATAAGGATCTCTTTGGAAACTACTACAGGTGCCATTTTCACTAGCAGCAGTCATGTAGCAGAACCCAGAGCTGAAAGCAGTAATCTTTGTAGAAGTACATATATAACATTTATTTTGAAGGAGGCATAGGAAACCTCCAGATTTCCCAACGGGTGATCAATGTAGTTAAGAAAGGATGTGCTGTACCTTCTCCTGAGGTGTGCTGGACTGCCACAGCTTCCCACTGGGAATTGCCGCTGGTCAAAGGGGTCAGAAGGAGGCCACCTATTCACTGCCAGTTCCCATGGTCGCATTGGGGATGTTGGCAAGGCAAAAGGTGAGGCTGGATCTCAGGCTCCAAACACGACTGCACGCCAGTCCTGGGAGATCTGCAGGAAGTAAAGAAATAGCTGCTGAGCCAGAGCTTTGAAGCAAAAAGAGGCTTCAAGCTATTTCAGTTCACGACAACCACCTCTGCTGGATCACTCATCCTAACGGGCGCTACAACACTGGTAGGCCACAGCACAGCAGCAGATGGTGGGGTAAAAAGCTCCATGTCTTCAGAGACAGACCAAGCCTCTCACCGTATTTACATCTCCTCCCACCATGCACATAAAATGCTTCTGAGAACAGTTCCCACTTTTAAGCAAGCACAGACTGGGCACTCAGGTGGACTGTGCTCATATTCCCACCACCACTGCCCCTTCTCCAGCTGCCATACACTTGTATGCCTCTTTCAGGAGGTGAATTGCAAATTATGCCCCCCTGGTAGAGAAGTGACTCTGTGGAATGCATACATGAGAGGCAGTGTAGTGTGGTGGTTAGACTGCTGGATGTGAACTGGGGAACCCCGGGCTCAAATCCCCACTTAGCCACAAAGCTCTGTCCAGTGACCTTGGGCCATTCACAGCCTCCCAGCTTAATCTACAATGCAGAGTTGTTGCAGGGATTGAGGGTGGGGGTCATAGGTATGCCACTCTGAGCTCCTTGGAGGAAAGGCAAAATAAAACCTGATACATGGATAGATACAGAGGAAATGATGGGTGGGAATGGAAAGAGGACAAATTCAGAGCTATTTAATGCACTCTACATGGTGTTGCCATTGAAGACGATTTGAAAATCCGTTGGTGCAGTTTGCTGCTGCAAGGATTTTGACTACAGCCAAGTCTTTGGAAGTGTTACTCCCTTGTTGATTTCAGATGCAATTTCAGGTGCTCGTTGTTACCTTTAAACCCCTTAACAGGTTAGTACCACAATTCCTAAAGGATCGCCTCAACCTATATAAGTATAAGGAACAGCTGCTGGGGACATACGAGAGAATCTTTCCATTGTGCCACCCAGTATGTGTGGAACTCCTTGCCCCACAATATTTGTTTGTCTTCTACTTTACCAGTGCTCTATTGCTGCTTCAGGACATTTCTTTTCCAGCAAGACTTAAATTTATCTAACACAAAGGTTCTCTGGTTAGATCCACTACTGCCCCCTTTTTAGTCTTTAGTCTTATTGTTGGGGGAATTGTATTTTTATTCATCTGTGATTTTTGTATTGATGTTCTTTTATGATCGTATTATTGGTTGTTTTTATTGCTTTGGTACATAAACCACTTTGGGTGCCTCCCACTGAAAGGTGGAAAAGCAATACATATATTCCCCTGAGGAATTCCTGCCTTCCTTGGCAACAGTAGCGAAATGACACAATATATACACGGCTCAGCTTCTAGCGGAGCGACGGAACCCAGAAGGTAATTCCCCCCCCCCCCCACTTGCATATATGGAATATTATTATTTATATATTGCCTTAAAAGTTTTCTAAGCCCTTACAAAAATTAAACACACGCATACACACAGTTCATGCCCACAGGTTTACAATCTGATAGACACAATACAAAAAGAAAAAGGGGTGGTGAAGAAATAAGAAAACAAGCAAGTTCAGGATAGAACTAGTTCTTAGATAATCATTAAGATGATCAAGTGGAATAGTCACTGAAGAAGACAGTTCTGGGAGAGGAGGCGGGAAATGGCACTTAGTCCCAACTGAGCTGGAGTGAAATGTGGATCAAGTCTGGGACATAACTAGCAAAGGCAGAAAGACCCCAAATTTCCACCATGTACATCACTCATTCATTCAGCTGCCACTTTGAATACTATTCAGGCATTCTCTTTGAACATAAGCTCTTCGTGCACAAAGAAGGGGAGCGAGGACATGAGCGCACTAGCTCTGTCCCACCTCACCTGGAAAATCAGTATTCTAACATCTCGGGTAGAGCCTCCAACATAGAGGAGGCGCTCTGCTGCAGTGAGACATCCTCCATGTGTAGAAGGTGACAAGAATGGGAAGGAGGGAGCAGAGCACTAGCGTTGCATAGATTATGCTATTTCCAAGTGTCCAGATATGAAACACTTGACGAAAGACCTCTTGAAGCTTTGGAAACTGATTTTATTCTGCGCAGAATAGGTGACCTCTGGGCGCTCTCGCTGCTTTCCAGAGTCACACCCTCCAAGGTTCAAACAAGTACTTTTATACATCAGATGTTACATGACATTAGCCCTCATCCCATTGGTTTACAGCCCCAAAAACATCATTTCCGGCTACAGCTACTCTCGAGTAGACCCAAGTAGTGGCCAGACGTGGCATTGCATTGCCATGTGCTATTTTACTTGTACCCAGAGATGCTTTGCAACGTCCCTCCACTTCTATCATTCCCTTATATGGTCATTTTGTCTCTCCAGGTGTGCCACGGTCACATCTGGATGAGTCACACTCCTGGTTACAATGGAGTCTGATCTGGAGAAGAAGGAGCATTGGCAATATTGACAAGCTCCTAGTTCTTGTGCCACCAAATCACTTGCAAGCAGCTTGACTTTTGCAGAAATGGATACAATGGACAGGCAGTGGGGAATGGGGCTTTGGGGTGCTGTGTATGGACAGTTTGGGTGTGCGTATTAGCGAACACATGTAGGATGCGTGTAAGATGCGTGTCAGGGGAAATGAACATGTTTTGTGGTGAAAATCATAGATCTGTTCAGATTTCTACAACACTAGCACACTTATCCCTGCTTCCCCTCCTCATGTGTAGACCTTACACACAAGAAAAATGAATAAAAAAGGGCAGGCTTTTACAACCTGGTGCCCTCCAAAGGGTTTGGACTCCAACTCCCATCAGCCCCAGCCAGCATGGTCAGGAATTCTAGGAGTTGTAGTCCAAAACATCTGGAGGACACCAGGTTGGGGAAGGCTGGAATAGGTGCAAGTAAGCCAGCTCTGATTCACACCCACTGATTACCACTGCCTGGCACCCGTGCCATTATGGACAAGTGCCAAATGGCAAGAAAAACCAACCTGAAAGTTCACTGGCAAGAACCCAGATGTGTGATATGTTTGCCCAGACATGCAGACAAGTGAGTGCTTGTTCATATGTGCCATATCTACAAAGCAGTAGAGGCTTTCACACACTACCTTAAGGAAAAGGTACTGGAAACACAAAGTCCGTGCACATGTCAAACTGGGCCAAAGGTCCTTGAACAGAGAGCTGCTCACTCTTACCTTCCCCAACTGAGCAGCTTTGTCTTCATCTTCTTTTTCACACACACATTAGTTTCTAGGTGTTTTCATATCTACAGTTATTTTCTTGGGCATTCTGATTCAGCTGCTGAATGCTACAGATGACAGTGCCACATATTTAGTTAACATGTGAAGAAACAGGAGGTCATGAATCTTGCCAGAAAAAAAATGAATAGATGGAAGTGAGGTCCACATACCACTGAACATTCCTAAGAAGAAAGCCACTGTGGGGTAGCGGTGAAAAGCATTGGATGAAGGGTGGAGAAACCCAGGTTCAAATCCCCACTCAGCCATAACATTCATTGGGTGACTTTGAGCTAGGTGTGGTCTTTCAGCCTAACCTACCCCATAGGGTTTTTGCAAGGATAAAATGGAAGGAAAGGGGGGGGGGACCATGTATGCTTCCTTGAATTAAAATTTTAAAAATTAGGAAGTCCTATAGGATAGCAATTTGGAAGCAGCGGCAGAGCTACTATAGGCCAAACCTGGAGCACAATGTCTTTCTCTGTATTCACATATAGACACCCACACCCACATACATACACACCCACACACAGAAAGCCTGTGAAAGATGGCAGCCTGCAGCCGGGCTCCAAGCTCTGCAGATGTAGCATATACTGGACTATTCCCCAGAATGAATACATCTACCATATTTCACCAGCCAGGGAAGGCCACATTGGTATCATCAGAACAATTTTAGTTTGATGAAATTCTAGAGTACCCAAAGCTTATTTCCAGTATTGCAGCTGACCTACTCCCATCTCTCGCATGTGGGATGGAGGGCAAAAAGCCCTGCTTCCTCCACCCACCCAAGGCACAATGTAAAAGGCTGCCACATCTGCACTTGCTACTGGACCTCTTATCTATTTCTCATCAGCATCTGGAGCAAGTTAATAAATGCTATTGTCAGTGCCCGAAGCCTTCCAGAGTTTCCAAATTGTCTGCATGTTTATCATCTCCTTAATGAGTAGAGGCATGACCCCAGCCAAATTCTGACATATAAGCATTATGTTCATTTACTGAATGCAAACATACAACCACATGCATACTGTACTGTACATTATTTCCCAGCCCTAATCACCATAAAAATCTTCATGATCAAGATTTAATGAGCATAGAGACAATATAAAGATCAGGCACACATACAACCCCGAATCTCTACTTTCAGTGGCCACCTTCCACTTCTAATCCCTGCTTATCATTATAGCGTTTATACCTATCACATATACAAATGTATTTAAATGGAAACTTTCTCTAACGCCACCCCACCCCCCAGGGCTGACCCTAGGACAAATAGCAGCCTGGATGAGGACTGCCTCTGGCGCCCCCCCCCCCCCAGGTCAACTTTGCAGGGCCACCACGATGGTTTATGGGTTCAAGTGTGATGTTGGGAGCCCTGTTGCTGCCTCCTACAAAGACCCATATATAGGTGTATAAAGTGCTAAGTGCTTGGTAATGTTGCCTCAAAATAAATCCATGTTCCTAGTTTTTACCAAGCACAAATGACATTCAAGTGGAAACTGAAAAGGAAATGTACTTTAAAGCTAAATGAAGGACAACCAGTAGAATCTTGAAAAAAGATTACAGACACTTCCTTGCCATCCTACCTCACCACAGACACAGACATGGAGTTCAGCTTAGCATCCTCTCAGCTCAGCCTGGCACCCCCCTCAGCTCAGTGCCCCGGGTAACTGCTCAGCTTGCCCACCCCTAAGGCCACCCCTACCCCTACCCCAAACATGGAGCCACACCAACCATCACCATGTTCTCAACAGACCACCATCAACCCTTCTCTTAGCTAGCTCAGCTATGTTGCTGCTGCCAATTGCAAAAGAAAGAGCAAGCCTTGTTAAGCAATAAACACAGGCAAGTTGTTAAACACCTGGTTTTATTGTACAATAAACAACATGTTAAGTGAGGGCTAGCTGGGCTGCAGCACACTGCAAGCTCCCAAAAAGGATGCGTGTGTATTACGTGCTGTGGCTGTAACACAGACCCACGTAGCAAGGATGGGCCAAGAGTGTAGTAAGACTGGTGTGCCAATAAATTGTCTGACTGGACACTTACCAGTCTATTACTTGACCACAAGTAAATTATTGTCAAATATCCCATAAAGCCATGATACTGGCAGTGCCTGTTAACTACATAGCAAAGCTTTAAAAATTGACTCTTAAAATTTAAAATGCAATAGCTACAGGCCGAGCCTGATTCTCCAGAATAAAAGCCCAAAGAGAACCATTCACTGAATTGGTCACATGTATAGAAAACATTACCTAACATTTTCAAGTAGCCCATGCAACGTAGTGGTTAGATACCAGGATAAGCAACCTGGTGCCCTCCAGAACGATGCTTTGGACTACAACTTCCATAATCCCTGAATGTTGACCATGCTGGCTAGGGTTTATGGGAGTTGTAGTCTAAAATCTTTGTGAGGTTTTCTGATTGCTTACAACTCCCAGAAAACTCCAGGTGCTGGATTAGGATTAGGGAGACTGGGGGTACTAGTCCCATGCTACAATGATGCTTACTGGGTGACTTTGAACTAGTCACTGATTCTCAGCCTATCCTACCTCACAGGGCTGATGTGAAGATAAAATGGAAAGAAGGATCATATAAGCCACCATGGACTCCTTTCAGAAAAGGTGGGATATAAATGTAATCTATAAAATACTCCTGGCTATCACTGGAGGAGAAGGCTATCAATGGCTATTAGTCCTGATGGCTATGTGCTGCCTCCAGTATCAGAAGCAGTAAGCCTGTATACACCAGATGCTGGGGAACATGGGTGGGAGGGTGCTTTTGCACCCGTGTCCTGCTTGTGCGTCCCTGGTCGACAGCTGGTTGGCCACTCTGGGAACAGAGTACTGGAGTAGATGGACCCTTGGTCTGATCCAGCGCGGCTTTTCTTATGTTCTTAAGAGTGTCAGGCTAGGACGGAGAAGATTCAGATTCTAGCCATCATAAAGCTCAATGGGTAACCTTGGGCCAGTCACCATCACTCAGCCTAATCTACCTCACAGGGTTGTTGTGAGAATAAGTGTGAGGAGAGGAAAGAACTATGTATACTGCCCTAAGCTCTGTGGAGGAATGGTAGGATATAAACACAGTCAATAATAAATAAACAAAAGTATAATAATTGAGAATAGGCTAATGTCATTGTTCATTATAATAACAATTGAGTACATATGTATCAAGCTTGTTGGTGATTACAGTATTTTTGCTGTTCTAATAAAGTTAGTGCTTTAAAATACTTGATCGTGATTTAACAATTATTTGCTATTTAACATTATTTAATTATTGTGAACCGCCCAGACTACTGGGTGGTATAGAAAGTGTCTGGATGAAGGAGCCTAGGAGGGAAAGACAGAGGGCAGGGTTCAGTACATACAAACCCCATACAGCCCTTTGATGTTTCAAACTGCACCCCTTTCCCCCTGCTTTAGACATGACCAGGACAGGCCCACAACTGAAGACATGAGTCTGCTACGGTAACTCACACTTTTGGTCCCAAGGGTACAAAGCATCAGTTATTGCCCTGCTGGTGGAAGTAACATTGGAAAGAAAGCAGGTTGACCTCTATAAATCAAAGCACAAGAAACACATTGCTACTACTCAAATCTTTGGTGATAAGGAGTGACACAAGGAAATAGAGGAACTGTTTTTTGAACTGGTCTGTGAAAATCAAGAGCCTCCATCATTCACATTTCCAAACTTCCAGATTATAAAGTGCTTTCTCAGTTCAGCCTGAGCCATGCCAAACACTTCATGTAGCATAGAAAGAAACCTTTAGAAACATATATAACAGCCCAAGTCAGTTCAACCAAATATACACTCTATATAGGAGCACTTTGACTATTTTAAAAGCATAAATCAAGTCCCTTTTAGTTACAACAGTGATTGAGTCCTAAATGTCATGCATGTATGATATGCGTTAGACATTGCTTTCAATAAATAAATGAATAAAACTTTACTTGTTTACAGGGACAAAATACGTATTTTATCAGAATGAATACCTGGTACGTGGCTCGGTAGCTAACAGGCAGCCAGTGCAGTTCTTTTAACACAGGTTTTATATGGACATAGCTAGGTGTCCCTGTGAGCACCCTAGCTGCTGCATTCTGCACAAGCTGCAGCTTCTAAACCACATACATGGTATCCCCACATAGAGTGTGTTACAGTAGTCTAATCGTTAGGTTACCAGTGCATGAATGAAAGTGGCTAAGCTATCTCTATCCAGGAAAGGGCGTAGCTGGCATACCAACCAAAACTATGGCCCATCCACATGGCCACAAGGATGTAAGAGTGCACAAGAGGAAGTATGTACTAGTGGGAAAAGTATGGATCAGAACACTGATCTACTCCCTGCTCTGCCACAGAATCTATACATTCTGCTCAGGTTTTTAAAAATCATCTGTAAGATGTAGACTGGCATCTGGGTCTATAGATACACTGGGTTTATAGATACAAATCAACCTGCACGTATCATGAGGGCATAAGAAGTAATGGCTCCCACCTTTTAGCTCTCGAACAATGGCCACCATTGGCATTTTGCTCAAGAATCTCATACCAGCAGCCTGTAGCATGTCTACATACTGTTAATCATGCGTACATCCCACTAATTATGCAAGGGTATGGGAGAATCACCATCTGCCCCAACAATAATGCCCACATCAGAAGTATGACTCAACTAGGAAGGCTAGCAGAACAGAGATAGATCAACACACAGAGCACCCATAAACCAAACTCAAGGCTGATTTTCATAGCCTTCGTCCCACCCTCTTCATAGCAGTGCAATAAGGCATATTATCAACAGAAAACACCACCACATTCTCTGGAGGATGACAAGACTCCTGAAGAGAAGCTACCTCTTAGAACAAGCTGCAGCTGTCACCAGTCATCTCCATTTGGGGAGAAGGACCTCTCCTTGTCATTTATTGAAGGAAAAACTGGAATGCAGAGAAGACAGTAGGCTCACATATGACAGAAAAGAACAAGGAGTACTTTAGAAGCTGAGACATCAATTTCTTTCATACATGCAGCAGGCAAAGAGCTCTTAAAACCTCTAGGAGGGATACGGTCACCTGTACACTACAATACACTTTTCTTCCCGGGTCATGTTAGATTTGTTATAAAAGTTTCCGCATCACAGCTCTACCTCTTCCTAACTTTTAGTAGCTTGATCCTTAAATCAGTCACAGCCCAAGCAACATTCTTCCATCCATCAGCAAACATATGGGAATACTATGTTGTTGAAGGTGATGGATATAAATTCAGAAAACGAATAAAAATATGCTCTCAATGAACACCAACTGCTCCAATACAGGGACACCCATCCAGTGCTCATTATCTTCTGCAGGACACTAAGCTTTCCCTAAAGAAGCTCTTCTCTTAATAACACTATAGCTTTCTCAAGCCAAGTTATTTATTTATTTATTTATTTATTATTTTATTTCTAACCCGCCTCTCCATCCAGATCAAGGCGGGGAACAACAATAAATATAAGTAGAAAAATCATAAAATAGATAAACCATTAAAACAGATAAAAACAAATACATTATTAAAAACATCTTAAAATTCAACTGGGTAGGCCTACCAGAAGAGAGCAGTCTTCACGGCTCTCTTAAATTCCAGAATTTAAGAATTCCAGAAATTGCAAACTGCTCCTCCCCTCCAGAAAAGGCACCCAAACAGCCTACACACATACACATATATCAGTCAAGTACTCCAGTATGGGAAACTGTGCTTCAAGGGACAACCGTAGTGTTTTTTCTATTTTACGCCCAACCAATTCAACCAAAACCTTTCTTCTGCTAGAAGAATGGTCAGAGATATGGGCAAGGGCTAAATGGGGACCTGGTGCAGGCCATATTTGGCCCATGGGCTGGAGGCTTCCTATCCCTGCTCTAGTTGTAAAAGGTGCTCATCTTCAAATGCTGCTAGGTGGGGTGGGGGTGGGGAATCAACAACCTAACAGCAAGTTTGGGATGCCCATTTAACATTAGAAAAACAAGACAATACTCCAGCATTGCAGAAATATCACACCAATATCACAAATAGATAGATAACCCAATACAAATCACAGTAGCCTTTTCGGTACCTCCCTAGAACAGGCTACATTATTCCAAAGGGGAAATTTTTAAGTTAAAAGGTCCTACATGAACAATCTGTAACAGAACACTACATTCAAGAAGACCAATGTTGTTATATTAGATCTGGAGAAAATGAATTGAAATTATCTGGTACATCCACTTGCCTGAAATACGCAGGCTATAAATGTAGATCCAGTCAACTTTCTATCTCAGCCTTCCCCAACCCGGTGCCCTCAACATGTGCCAGATACAGCTCCTACCATCCCCAACCAGTGCCTGCTGGCTGGGAATGATGGTCATTGTAGCCCAGCACTTCTGGAGGACGCCAGGTCAGGGGAAGGTTGTTTTATCTAGTTTAGACCTTCTGGCTCAGCTATAGCACACTAGCAAGGCACTATGGAGATGATGGCGTTTCTTGCTGATCAACAAGAAAAATGGAGAAACAGAAATTATTTACAACAGCTTGTCTTGTGTCTATACCATCTAGTCTCTAGTCGGCAGTGTATAGACACAAGGCAATCTGTTGGAAATGATTTCTGCAGACATTGTTACAACCCCCCCTGAAGAAGGCCTAACTGAAAGCTGGAGGACAAAACACGTTCAGCATTTTTACAATAAGGTTGTCCACAGCACCTTGAGATGTTTCTCCCTTTTTCTTGTTCATCTTGGATGCTTACCTGCCTTGCACCCTCCTTTATTGCTGATCAGCCTTGTCCTGCTGTTCTCTTGTACGACCCATCTGTCTGCAGCCACCTGTTTCCTTTTGTCTTATTGAATGAGAAAGTTCTTTTAAGGAGGAACTATCCTACACAGGTCTGTGCTGCCTGTAGGAGGGTAGAACCATAATCCACAATTGGAGAATTGAATGATGCGAGCGAAAGATATATGTTTTGCTTAAAAAAGCAAGAAACCTGAAAGCACAATCCTGTTCTCTTGCCGAAGACTTTGCACATTGAATAGAACTACACGGAAGAGTCCTTGCACCAACACAATTAAGTTAGTAGTCACACTACACAGCCAGACATCTCCAATACTGGGGCAGAGTGAGGGAGTTTGGATGTGCAGCTGCAATATGGAAGGCCAAGGGCAAGTCACAAAAGTGTGGAAAAAGAACAGGGAATTAATGACAGCAGTCGGTATACTATTCACCCTGCTAAAACAAATTCCAGCCTATTTTGCACTGGCATAACACTACGTACATAAAACTTGAACATTAATTTAAGATTATCATATGACTCAATACACCCTGCTAATTCTCCTGGATTTTCAATATTGTTCACTAGCTTGGGGACACAAGTTGAGAAGTGGCCTGCAAAATTCCATAAATAAGTATTAAAAGAAGAAGATTCCATCACTATTAACTTTGAGTCTCCCAAACTCTTCAACCTACACTATGGTGAATGAGGATTGCAGCAAAGTGAAACAGCAGCTTCCTCCTCTGCAATTTCAGCCCTAATAATGTAGGTCAGTGCATGGCTTTAATTACTGTACTATGAACTAAGAAAACCCCCAGCCCATTTTGGCTTTGGCCATGCCAACCACTGGCATATGGTTCTCAGAAGGTAACCTACAACAAGGAAATGTGGCTCTCAGGCTGAAAAAAGTTTCCCACCCATGTGATGAATGGCTATTTGCATTCAGTCTCCCAAACTCTTCAACCTACACTATGGTGAATGAGGATTGTAGCAAAGTGAAACAATTCAAAACAATCACAGACATTTTTGCACCTGATTGAAACACTGAAAATTATGCCCTCTGCTTTAGATCAGAGCTAAATGGCCTGAGGCAGGAGCATGCTCTTCTAGAATCTGCAGCCTGAAACATCTGCTCCACACTGCTCATAGAACAGAAGCAGCAGCAGAAAAGAAAGAAGAATGCAGAACTGTTTATACCAATACAGCTCAGGTGAGCCATAGGACTGACCAACACATTACTTCATGATTGACATGAACCCCCAAAGTGGTAGGGAATGCATCTTTTAAAAAAAACCTGTGCCATCCATTATTTGTGCCTTTAATTTCGCATTCCAGTTTTTCCAGCTCTTGTTTTGTCTTAAATTGGCTTAGATATTTAGAAAGCCATTTCCCAAGAAGTCACTTCTGCTCTTGCTTGGAAGAAGCATTATGGTTTCATCTGTCTGTCTGTCTTGAAAATGACACAAGACACACTCCTTGTATTTTCTGACCAACAGGGGCTTCGTGTTCCACTTGGGCAGCTCTACACAGTGTATTTTTGGTCTGCACAAGTTTGCACACTTCTAAACTCACATCTTTCTGTTGTATGAAATTTGAAAAGTTCATTTTCTGTGTATATACATTTGCTTCCATGTGCAAAGCTAAATTTCCATATACACTAGTCTTTGAAACAAATCCACAAATATTTCCAGCCCACTCCCCACCCCCTTTACTAGCCTGAAGTAACTCTTTCACACTTTATGAAAGTTTGCCTTCCTGATTACCTGAAGAAGATTCTGGGTTTTACCCAATGGGTTGTATCCAATGTTACTCTAACTTAAGTCCCATTCATTCAACTCTTCTCCAAGTACAGTTGGATCTACTCTAAATAGGACTAACTTTGGATATAACAGTCTTATTTGCTGAAGGCAGCCAAACAAATGGCTATTTACAAGCCTGATGTACACACACAGGCAGGCACCATCCTGTTTGTAATTATACTAAATCAGTCTTAACCTAGATAGGTTGTTGCTGCTCAGAGGTCATCTGCATGAAGTTAATATTTCCATTTAAATAAGCATACTATTAACAGTACATGATTAAAACTACTGCCTTGGTTCACCTTTGAATCCTTAATTTAATGCAAATTAAGAACTAAAATACCAGAGCCTGGAAAGCTAGATCCTTCAAACTTCAATACAAATGGAATCAATTATGCAAATATTGTGTGAAAATGTTATTTGATTATTATCCAGTCTAATAAACCAACCAACAACTTCATTCAGCATGAGCAGAAATGGTAAAAGGATGAGACAGTATCATACTCAGCCCTAACTGCAAAATAGTGCAACAGAGGAAAAATAGAAATTTATTTTCATTGACCATCATGACATGGGAAGATTCTCCCAGTTCCACTCATATAAAAACAAATAATGGCCTTCACCTTTATAAACGTCTCTCAGCACTCATGAACTGCTTTTTTTTCTCAACAGGAAACAAACAGGAAACCCGTCACACCTCTAGCAAAAACCAGCAAGGCCCTGAACTTAGGCAAGAAAGCAGCATCTCTCTCTCTCTCTCTCTCTCTCTTCTGTAAGTGAGGACTGGAAGGAGGAATTCTCTAGACCAGGAATGGGCAACTTGTGTCCCTCCAGATGTCTTGGCCTACAACTCCCATCAGCCCTCACCACTGGCTATGCTGGCTAGGGCTAATGGGAGTTGTAGGCCAAAACATGCAGAGGGCCACAAGTTGCTCACCCATGCACTAGACACAGCTGCAGGTAGCTGCTTTGACTGAGGACTGGAAACCATTACCAGCACTAGGAGGCTTCTTTCCATATATGTGATGCCTCACTAAAAGCAAATGGCAATGGGACACACTAATGGAGGCTGCTGTTTGGTCCCTCCTCCTTTTGGGGGGGGGGGAAGAGGGACAAAGGACCAGGAAGTAGAAGGAACAGGACTTAGGCATTCTTCAAAAACAAAAAATAAAGAGATCTAAAGTTGCTTAAGGCCGACGTTGTCATCCTAAAGAAAAAGCTAAGATTTTGAAGTCTTTCTTGTCTACCAAATACAGTGGTTTCTCTGTGCCTGCCTGGTGAAGAATCCTATTGGCTGACACTGTGCAGCAGGACTAAAAGTGGGGAGAAGGCACTTTTATTATCACAACCATCAACTCTTCTGCATCTACTGATAGCAAATCAAACTCCTAGGTTCCATCATTAAGGACTCTCTACCGCCAAACAATATGCCAATTCAACTAAACATTCTTTGGCTAGCCATTACTATGAAAGCTTTCCAGCACTTTGAATGGAGTTAACAAACATAATAAAACAAGATTTGCACTGATCAGCATTGCCCACAAAACTAGCAAGATTCTTCACAATAATGTCACCGGCCAATTCTGTACAGTATTACAGCAGACCAAAGAAACATTAGGATGCAGATTGAAGACTGCTTGAGCTATCACCCCAACTTTGGCTGCACCTCCAAGTGGCTCCAACTAACCTAAATGCTACTTTTCTCCAGTTGCTCCATTATGTTAATTCCCATCTAGCAATGATTTCCCCTAGGCCTCAGGTTCTCTCTTTCATTGGAAATGCTTCCTACAATTTTCGTAACAGCCAGAAGCAAGTACTTATAATAACCCTATGTTTAAGGTCTGAACATTCATGCCACAGAACATGGCTGGGCTGTTCACACATAACAGTAGCAAATTGTGGGTTAATTTACGTAAGATGTGCCACTATGTGTGCCGTGCGCATTCTGTAGTCTTTTTGAATACTCAAGCCCCAATTAGGTCTTCTACATGACATCTGAACCTGGACACTATAGGTTAATCATGGGTTAAATAATCCAGTTAACCTAACTACTAATCATAAGTTAACTGTGTGAACCAGGTCAGAATCTGATCCCTGGGAAATGTCATTTTTAATATAATATTACTAACTTCATGGTTGCAAAGAGATATTTATAGATGCACTGGTAAAATCCTGTATATTTGCGTAATTTATCCTGAGGTCAGTAAGCAGCTTTCCTCCATGCAGAATTGGGAACTCTTTAGTTCAAAATTTGGACTTTTTTGTGTGAAGTACTGCTATCACCAAGCAACTTAGGTCCCCCCTCACACGCTCCTTCAGTCTCATATAATTACTAGTCACATTGCAAAGACTCTTCCCTCAACAAACCAGGATTATTTTGCTCTGCCACTTGCAGAAGCCTCCCACTTTATTTTCTCTAGCTCCAAAACCTAACCAGAAATGGTTTTTTGCTTCCTGGATACATTATCTGTGCCCTTCTACGCTTTCAACTCTATCCTTTTATTTCCAAAATGTTGGGGGTGGGAGAGCCAGTTCTCTCTTGAGGAACAGTCTGTAATACCATTTCAGTGCTCACTGTAACAGCAGACACATACGAACTTTGAAGACAATGTTGAGGAAGGTTTGACAGAGCCCATTAACCACCAAGAAGCATAATTGCAAAAGGGACAATTACATTCAGAAGGAAGGTCACATGGAACTGTCCTCTTACTGACACACAATACCAGTAGAGGCTGCAGCAACAACAACCTTTTAACACCCTCTAGTAAGGAAGACAACATGGGCCACACAGTCCTCAAAGAAAAAACACCACTGTGGGCCAGATTTCCTGTCTGAGTTTTAAGCACCAGCCCAACAGAAGCAACAACTGGCCGTTTCTGATTACAACTCCCATCAATCGCAGCCAGCGATTGCCATGTTGTCTGGGGTCAATGAGAGCGGTAGTCTAACACATCTGGAGGACACTGAGACGGCCTAGGCTTATTCAGGGGAGACTAGATGTATAGTTCCTGCTGTTTTTCCATCACAGTTCCCAATTTCACCTTCAGGAACTTGTACTTGGAACACAAATGCTAAAACAAAGACACAATGGGGATTCAGAACACACCTCAGCGCTTTTCAGTTCGGAATATTGTCATTACCCTGACAGCTGCCAACTCCTGCTTAGAATAAATTCTGCATCATAATTACTACACTGGTAATAGCTGGACTTACTATATGCCACTGGACAATTCCTCAGGCTATGCAATGGCAGTTTAGTTTTCCTCGATGGGTATGGTACATTCGCTTCTCCCCTCCCCCGCTTTGCCTTTGCAGCACCAAAACACATTTTAATGGGGGTTGGCCTTTCTGTTCCTGGGACCGAGGACCCGGAGGGAGCTTCTCCCCTCTCGCCCCGGGCGGAGGACCTAAGGAATCAAGAATCGACCCGTTTGTGCCAAGGTTGGGATCTGTAACTTTAAGAGCAGCAAGATCACAGGCCATGTGCTCTGTGCGAAACAAAAGCAATAACAAAGAGAGCGGAGGGAGCCTCGTCCTTCGGCCTGGCCCAGCCAAAACGGAAACTCAAGGAAAGCAGAGGAGCAGACAACTATCCCATCAACCCCTTCCTAACGCAGCCCGGGAAGCCCCTTCCCCCAAATCCTGCAGGAAGAGATGACCCCCTTCATCGCCCCTAGACAAAGGCATCAACAACGTCGAAAAGGAGCAGCACGTGTCAATGAAGGAGGAGAAACTGCTCCCCCACCCCTTTCCCTCCGTCCTCTTCCTCAGCCGAGCTCCGAACAAGCCAGCCCGCACCCCTTTCTCGCAGCAACGATCGCCTCTCCCTTAGCCAAAAGGAGCAAGCAGGAAACGTTGGCCCTCTCGGGGATTTTGTAGCCTAAGGGGCATACAAAGCGAAGAGAAACGAGGCGGCGGCGGCACCTCGCATTTTGCAAGGGAAAGTAAAAGACATGATCGACTGCAAACCCCTAGTGCTGCAGGTGCAGCCCACAGTGCAAGATGAGGAAATGCCCCGAGCTGCATTGGTGTTGGAGCCAAGCCGCAGTTTGCATTAGCTCCCACCTGGTTCCCCTCCCCCATACTATTGCATAAAGGCTGACCAACACCCGGACTGCATTTGTATGTCTTTATTGTGGTTCTAGTGGGCCTTATCCAGCGGGAGGTTTGTAGATCAACTGTCCAAGCCGCACGACCCTCCCTCTCCTCCCATCCCCTGCACCGCCAGCTCGTGACTGAATGCATATAATTACGCCCCTCCTCTTCACACCTCCCACCCCACCAGCCCGGACCTACCTACCTCTCCGTGTCTCTGGGTGCAACTGCAGCCTAAATAACCCCTTTTTGTTGCTGCTCGTGGGCGCCCGCTCTGGGCCCTGTGCCCGCGCCCCCCCCCCCCACAGCTGTCGCGGCTATTTCCGGTGACTTCTTTGTTTTCCTTTACGCTCCCAGGGCGCTGCGACCATCCCCACGTTCCCAGCAGAGCCAGGTAAGGTAAAAGGAGTGTCCAAGGCCCCAGGTCTCTGGCCCTTTAAGAACCACCCGCGCCGCCGGGGTGTAACAAACGGCGCATTTTATTCACAACATTCGGAGCTGAGAGATCGCGCGCGTGCGTGTGTCTGCCTTCCTAGCGCGAGCAGAGGGGGGAGGGGGAAAGCGCGGGCCCGGGAGGTAACACGTGACCAGGCGCGGCGCTGTGGCTGCCGCTATTCAGCCATCGCTGCCTTGCGCAGTCGCGGTTGCTCCCGTCGGAATAAGCCGCACGCGGCAGTAGCGGGGGACACAACGTAAAGAGGGGGTGTTAGGAAGGAGCCATGGCAACTGTAACCGGGGCTCGGGATGGAACAAGAATTTGTAACATTGGGATACGGCGTACCCACGCAAAACGAGCGAGGAAGCCAATATACTGTGTAACTTTTTTGTGTTTTTTTATTTAAAAAACCGAAACACATAGACAGACGACGCTGGAAGGCTCATACATCTCAGGCAAGTCTGGCACAAGCCATTTTGTCGCCCCTAAACTGAAATGTTGCAGTATGTAAATCCGAATAGAACTTTCAAACCCCATTATTTAAGTGCCAATGAATGGTTGCCAGCCCTTCCGCTGTTACTATCTAGGAAAGAGATTGCTTGGGTGGCAAGCGGGCTTGCATTTCATTTCTTTCTCTCAGTACTTATATGTTCTCTGTAACCGTGAGAGAGAATCTGTGCATGCACGCACCTGCCAACGTAAAATAATATTCCACTAATCTGATGAAGTGAGCCAAGACTCCCTAGCTTTTGCTGAACAATTCTATGCACGTTTAGGCAGAAAAAAGTCCTACAATTCTTAACATGCCTCAGCCAGCCAGCGGGATGCTGAGAGTTGTAGCATTTTTTTCTGTCTATATGCATAGGATTGCACCTTAATTTGGCTTGAAATTGTTAAAAAGGTCAAATCAGTGTACAGCAGCATTGAAAAAGGCAAATTCAAATATTCGGTATATTTAGGAGGTATTTAGAGTAAAGCAGGAACAATCATAATGCCATTGTATAAACCTTTGGTGTGCTTACATTGTACCCTACTTCAAAAAGGCTAACTATTATAGGACAGTGGAAATTATCAAGGTGCTGGAGTTGCTTCCCTATAAAAGGTCAAAGCAGTTGGAACTTCTAAGATTTTTTCAGGGGTGTGTGTAAATGATCAATGGGAATATGAAAAAGACTTATGAAGTTAGGAAGAGATTAAAAAGGAGACATTTCTCTCTCTAAACTGGAGCTCAAGGTCACCTAATAACCCCACCACACTAGGCAGTTGCAATGATGGTTTTAAAAGGAAATTAGACCCGTTCTCTCTGAATGTATCTAGGGACGACTGCTCAGCATGATAAATGAACCTCCGTGTGCACTGGTAGTCTATCACTGAATGCAAAGTATTGGAGATGGAGCACAGATCACGTTCACTCCCTTCCAAAGAGATCTGGCTGGTTCATGTTGTTTGAAAAAGAATGCTGCTGAACCAAATTAATCCAAAGTGAGGCACTTTTTATACAACCCAACCCCCCTGGATTTAATCCTACATCGTGCCGCCTGGGACCTAGTAGAATATGTGAGTTTTGTCGAACCAATTGGAAACAGTGACCGTAATGCTCTCAGATTTAATACATATTTCAATGGGAAAATACCAAAGAAGTCCAACTCAGTCACATTTGACTAAAAATGAGGAAACTTCTCTAAAATGAGGGAACTAATTAAATGGAAGTTGAAAGGGGGAGTCAAGGGGATTAAATTCCATAACATGCTTAAAACTACAATAATAGAAATTCAGCTAGAATGTATTCTACACGTTAGGAAAGGTAGCACTAAGTTCAAGAGGTCACCAGCATGGTTAACAAGCACTGTGATGGAAGCTATTAGAGAAAAAAAGGATTCCTTCAGTCTTGCCCAAAAGAGGAGAACAAAAAGGAACACAAACTTGCAACAAAGAAGATGCAACATACAATGAGAGGTGTAAAAAAACCCCGTTGAGGTCACTAATAACATCAAGGCCACAATAAAGAATTCTTTAAGGGTGCAATCCTATGCATATTTAAACAGAAAAAGTATCCTGGGGATCTGGGAAATTACAGACAGGTTATTTTAATGTCTGTTCCAAGTTAGTTGAAAGCATTATTAAAGATAAAAATTAGTAATCATATAGAAGGACAAGCCCTGCTGAAAAAGAATCAACATGTTTTCTACAAAGGTAAATACTGCCTCACTAACATTTTAGAGTTCTTTGGGAGTGTCAATAAACATATGAAGAGGGGTAATCCAATAGACATTATTTACTTGGACTTAAGGCCACCCAGAGAAATCCAAGACCTCCAGGCAATGGAATTTTTGGGGGGGCACTGTTCCTTTGCCCCTTCTCTGGGCAAGCCTGCAAATTGGACTTCCAAAAGGTTTTGGCTAAGTCTCCCCCCCAAAACTCCTGAACAAATTCAGTAGTAATGGAATAAAAGGAGAGGTCCTCTTATGGATATGTAATTGGTTAAAGAACAGAAAGCAGAGAGTAGGAATAAATGCAGGGGTGTAAACAGTGGGGTCCCACAGGGATCTGTATTGAGACCAATGCTTTTCAACTTGTTCATACAGGATCTGGAATTAGGAGTGAGCAGTGAAGTGGCCAAGTCTGCTGATGACACCAAATTATTTAGGGTGGTTAAAACAAAAAGATATTGTGAAAAGCTCCAAAGGATTTCTCCAAATCGGGAATATTGCCATCAAAATTGCAAATGTAGTTCAGTGTAAGCAAGTGTAAAGTGATGCACGCTGGTTGTAAAAAAAAAATACCAACTTCATGTATATACTGACGGGATCTGAGCTAGCAGTGACTGACCAAGAAAGATCTTGGGGTTGTGGAGGACAGCTTGATGAAAATGTCAACCCAGTGTGTGGCTGCTATGGAAAAGGCAAATTCATGGTGGGGATAATTAGGAAAGGAATTGGTAATCTCCCAAAATTATGTTCCCATTACAGAAATCTATATTGCAATCACACTTGGAATACTGTGTACAGTTCACTGCAACTAAAAATGATATTATAGTGTTGGAAAAGGTGCAGAAAAGTGCAACCAAAATGATAAAGGGATTGGAGCAACTCCTCTATGCAGGAAGGTTACAATATCTGAGACTTTAGAAAAAGGGTGAGTAAGGAGAAACATGATAGAGGTGAATAAAGTTATGCATGGTATGGAGAAAATGGTTAGAGAGGTGTATTTCTCCTCCTGTAATACTAGAACCCGGGGTCATCCCATGAAGCTGCCTGCTAGTAGATTCAGAACAGATAGAAGGAAGTCCTTCTTTACACAGTGGCTACTAGTCCTGATGGCTATATGCTACCTACACTATCAGAGGCAGTATGCTTATGTACACCAATTGCTGGGGAACATTGATGGGTGAGTGCTGTTGCACTTGTGACCTACTTGTGGGTTTCCTGTGAGCAGCTGGTTGGTCATTGTGTAAACAGACTATATGGACCTTGGTCTGATGCAGCGTGACTCTTCTTATGGCCTTAAGGAAGAGGAGGCATTCTGAGAGGAGTTTCTATGGTAGTACGGCTATATAGGGACTGTATAGCATGAAAGCATGTCTTTGGGATCATAGTGACATGAGGGGAGTCTTCATAGGGGTTATTCCAAGTAATTTACACACCTGGCCTCCAGTGGCATACTCATCCACCTGCTGAAGCAGCAACAGCTGTTCTAAGCACAGGAGTTGCAAGAATTACCCTGGAAGCAATAGCTCACCTTTGCTGGGTCAAGTGTTATAGGTGGGAGTGTCTGAGAGGGGGACTCAAGCTAAGGAGAGTTCAGCCCCCAAAATAGTAAACCTAGCCCTCACATTGCTTTCTTATTAGTGCAGTGGAAGCACTAAAGAGCAAACTCTGCCTCTGAGCATGTGTAGTGAACTCCCCTGACAATAAAAATTTGGGAGATGTACATCCTTTCAGCTCAGAGGGTGCAATTTCCCAGCAGCAGGCTTGGCTTGAATTTCATTATATTTTGCTAGCTGCGGAGACCCTCTTCTGCCTAGGGCAGGCACCCTTTGCCTTTTATCACCCCAGGCATCAGCTCATTTTGCACAATGGGTCGAACTGGCCCTGCTCTAAAAAGCGATACAATGTAAGCCTGAGAGCAAGAGGATGCACACTAGCCATAGGGACAGGAGGATGCTACACAGTGTAACCATGTTATTGCTGCTTATAAGGCAGCTCAGCAGGATGTTGTTTTGCAATACATCTTCAAAGCACAGTAGAAAGAAGCACCCCAGATTTCTTCTATTGCTGAGGGGAAAGCACCTAAATGTTGCCATCTGTACACATTTACTTTGGAGTAAACCCTTTGAACTTGATGGGACTCACCTTTGAGTAAACACATGATTTAGCTGAGCAACACAACAGGAGAGGGGTTCAAAATTTGATTTACAAAAGTGACTGACTTATTATAATTTCTCATTGGTCCTGTTCCAAAGACACCTTAAACCATGGTGGAAAAGGCAAAAAGCCTTATTTACTGTGGTTAAAGCCGTGGTTTAAATTTTCTTCTGAACAGAGGCCATTGTTATATCCTAGAAATTGCTAGGACAATAGAACTAGCATATCTGGGGCTAAAGATATCAGAAAGATCTATGAAGTTTGAAAGCACAGCATCAAGTTACTTTCTACACAGAAACAATCAGATATATGTTACAGGAGCTAAAGAGAGCTGATCTCACAGCCCAAGACTTAAGCCTATGCATGTTTGCACAGAAGTTAAGTCCCCAGTAAGTTGCATAGGATTGCAGCCCTAGAGTCTGCAAAGAGGAACAAGTATTTGCATTCTGCAGAGATATAAGCCAAAGTATTTTACCAAATCCCAAAAGCTGATTCACACTATATTCAGATATGTGCTTGCTGAATATGTAGTTAGTTGTTATGCTGAACTCAAAAAGAACAAAAAGAAGGATGCATATGTGTTCACATGTCTTTGGTACAAGCTCAGAGTTACAGCCAGTCAGAGCTCCTTAGCAGGTCTTTGCATATCCGTAAGTCATTGGAGATGTGGATCTCCCCTACACATTTTAGACTGCTCAGTGCAGCAAGTACCTGAGTATGATGGCTTTACGTAAAGTATAAATTAGCCTCAAAAATGCCACCAAATCCAAGCACTACTACTGCATGCCAAAAGGTTTCCCCCCGCCATAATGCACCCCCAGTGTGTTATTTTTAATATTTTATAACCTATAGAAAGTAGGAGTGACTCATGGTTAACTAGCATGCCCAATCTAATCAGTGAAAAAATTCACTGGATTTACAAATGTGGGAAATCTAAGTACAGTTCTTACTGTCAATTGTGAAGATAGTCCAAGAGCAATAGTGTGGTATTTTACTGCAAAAATCATGGATTCTTGGCTATCAGCTGTATATTGCAGATGTAAGACAAATGCCTACGGAAGTTTGCAATCATCTTGGAAATGTTTCACACAACCCAAGGTAAAACCCATGGAGGTTAGTAAGACTATCCGGGAGTAAAATTTGAATAGCATCTTTTTGATAAAATAAACATATTCCAAAAAATCTATTTTGTCATAGGCATCATGTATGGCATTCAAATGTAAGTCCTGCTTAAGTCTCATGAAGTCCTAGGATGGTGAGTGAGAAATTGGAGTCTCAGACTGGTTCTGTTAACAGATGTATCCTAATCCAACCTCTGTGAGGGAGACATCAAGGAAAAATTAATGTGTCTCTCAATTCTTGGTATGGGTTCAAATACACATTTTCACTTTCATCCTAGGTTTTCATGAGGATAAATTTGCCTGAGGCGTCATGCTTAACTCTGAAGAGGATGTCCACAATGCCACCCACAGTTTTCAAAATCATCCTCCCCAACTCTCCCACTCACAGTCCCAGCACAAAAGATCTACTCACCCCAGTTACTCATGTCTTGTTCACCCCCCAAACTCTCTCTTTCACACACAAACACTGCTTTCTCCTTCCTCTTTCAGATCTCCCCACAGCCTAACCAAATCCCTCCTGTCACCCTGCAGTCCCTCCCCACCCCTTCTACTTTCCCCTCCACCTTCCCTGTTGGGTTACTTCCAGCCCTGATCTCACTGCTTCCTCTCCCTCTCCCACTGTACCCCCAGTCCTCCTCTGGTTGATCCAGTGTCCTCACAAAACGTCCTCCTTACCAGGCAGTGGCAATGGAGTAGCTTTTTCTCTTCCTTTTCAGGCAGCTGGAAGCACTTCAAAGTGAAGTTCTGGCCTCCAGCGGCACACCAGCTTTACTTTTTAAGAATACCTTTGGGTCCACAGGGGACTCGACATTCTGGGCAATAAAGATGGTGGACAGCTGGAGGCCAGTACTTCTGTTTAAAGTGCTCCCAGCTTCCACAATTAAAAAAAATAATTTCAAAAAATACTCCCCCCACAACTCCCTCCTCCCACCATGTATTGGCAGGAGACTTTACAGGCACTGAGGGAAGTGTCTGTGACTGCAGTAGCCCCTGCCATGCTGGGGATCCTTTATCTAGCCTGTGCAGCAATGATGCTTTGGAAAAATGTGTTTGATAAATATCCTACATTTGGTGGGTCTTTTACCATGAAGATGTCACTATATCAATTTACTCACAAGACATCCCACTGACCTCTGAGTGGTAGTTCTTGCTTTGGGACTGTGTATGAGTGTCTCCTGCGTGATTTACAAACTTCCATAGACATACAGCTTACACTGCAATAAGCAGCTGGTAACTCAAGATGCAGCATAAGGGCTATTTCACAAATAGCCTCTCTAATATGTACCTATAAAAAGTTGTACATGTACATCTTAAAATGTAATTAGCCTGTTCAGATGACACACTAAGCCATGGTTAGGCCACTAACCTTTTTGCAGCAAATAGTGAGTGTGTTTAAATGGTAGCTATGTAGCCACTATGGTTAGGAATGTTTCACACGACACGCTAAATCATGGGACACACAACATGCTAAGCCATAATGTTTAGCTCAGAATGCTGAACCACCATGGCTTAGCATGTCATCTGAACAGGGGCAATGTAAATATGGGACAGTGTACATATTCAAGGGTACATATCACACATGCCATACCCAGACATGGGATCATATACACATTTGCTGCCACAATGTATAGAGCAGTTCCACATTGAAAAGTTTGCATTCTGGACACTGGCATTATTTATCACAGGCTAAAGTCACATACATTTTACCTCAAGTACTCAGTGAGATTACACACCAAGGAAATACACATCAGATTGCAGGCCTAATCCCCCCTGCTTTTTTTCAAAAAGAACTTACAGAACTGCTTACCAAATAGCAATCAATATGTTCCCATCTCACTTTGCAAACCAATCCATTTCATATGATTTCTGCAATGATGAATACTACATAATTATATATTTAATAACTTACTCTATATAGGTAGTTGCTGTGGTATAGCTTGTCGAGGCACAGAACAAAAAAAGGTGTGACTTCATGTATTTGATATACTTCCATCCTTGTATAATCATAAGACAGAAAACTAAGACTAATACCTAGGTTTTTGGATCAAGCAGAGATGCTAATGCAGGAACATTACATAGTATAAATTGTTCAATGTAGAAAAGCTTTTAGAGAAACAAGCTATAAGTATATGTTTGTATTAGAAGGGTTCTGCCATGATAAAACAGTCTGGACTAGTTATAACTGTGATATATCAGTTTTATATTAGAGCTGTTTGTTTTGTTGAGACTGGCGTTTGGATCTTATTCCTCTCAATCCAACCACCCTCACAAAAACAGAAACCATCTCTGGCATGCATTTCAAAGCCCGCATTATTCAAAGAACGGTATTTCCATGGCCTGGTTAGCCATGATATTAAATGCACATTGCTCTGATTTATTCTTTAAATATCAGCTGGGGGTGGGTGGATGGGGGTTCCAATCAGGACTAGGAGTACAGGGGAGGATTTCTTAAAAAACCTTCCCCCCAACTGAAAATCATACCCCCCTCCAGTCTGCTCTTAACCCTGGAGTCTAATAGCTGCTTTACAATGATGACATGGGGAGAAGTGTGAAAAGCCCTCCCCACCGCACAATGAGGACTACCCCAACTGCTATTAAAAGAACTAAAATCCGGCACATGAAAAGCTTACATATACCTAACCTCCTATATCTTAAGCCTCAGAATTTTCAACCGACAATAGAGCATTCTAACTTGCTCGCCAAGTGCCATTTTGCACTCTTTTTAGTTCCTAACCCTACCACATCTTTTTATTTAAGTGCAAGAGCATGCCATGGAAGAAACAGCCTAATGATAGAGAACATAAGAAGAGCCATGCTGGGTCAGACCAAGGGTCCATCTAGTCCAGCACTCTGTTCACACAGTATCCAACCAGCTGTCGAACAGGAACCCACAAGCCAGGACAAGGTGCAACAGCACCCTCCCACCCATGTTCCCCAGCAACTAGTGTATACAGGCTTATTGCCTCTGATACTAGAGGTAGCACTTAGTCATCAAGACTAGTAGCCATTGATCGCCTTCTCCAGGAATTTATCCAACCCCCTTTTAAAGCCATTCAAATTGGTGGCCATCACTACATCTTGTGGCAGTAAATTTTAACTATGTGCTGTGCAAAGAAGTATTTCCTTTAATCTGTCCTGAGTCTCCCACCAATCAGCTTCATGGGATGACCCTGGGTTCTAGCATTATGGGAGAGTGAGGAAAAATGTCTCCCTATCCACATTCTCCACACCGTGCATAATTTTGTACACCTCTATCAGGTCTCCCCTTAGCCTCTTTTCTAAGCTGAATAATCCCAGCTGTTGTAACCTTCTGTCACAGGGGAGATGCTCCAGTCCTTTGATCATTTTAGTTGCCCTTTTCTGCACTTTTTCCAGAACTATAATATCTTTTTTAGGTGTGGTGACCAAAACTGCACACAGTATGCTAAGTGTGGTCCCACCATAGATTTGTATAAAGGCGGTATGATACTGGCAGCTTTATTCTCAATTCCTTTTCTAATAATACCTAACATGGAGTTTGCCTTCTTTACAGCAGCTGCACACTGGGTTGATATTATCATTGAGCTGTCCACCACAACCTCAAGATTTCTTTCTTGGTTGGTAACCACCAGCTCAGGAGTCTTTGGTGAGGGGCTTGGAAGTCCAAGTAAACAATGTACACTCATCTCCCCTGTCTACATGTCTACTGACATTCTCAAAGAAGATTCATGAGACAGGACTTACCTTTGCGGAAGCCATGTTGATTCTTTTTCAGGAGAACTTGTCCTTCTATATACTTACTAATTTTGTCTTTCATAATGCTTTCAACCAATTTACCTGGAACAGACGTTAAACTAACTGGCCTGTAATTTCCTGGATCCACTCTGGATTCCTCTTTTAAGGTGATGATGTGTTTCAGAGTTTGTAGTAATTTTCCCCTCATTAATGTCATCATAATTATATGTGAATACTGATATGCAGCAAGATTTATAAGAGTAAAAGAGTTCTCGATGTTCTACAGAATTTTCAAATTAACAAGTATGCTCTGGTACAGCATGCCTAAAGCCATTCATGTGTATGTCTCTCTGTCTTTCTGGGAATGCTCCCCACTATTACTGCCAACTTCCCTCTCAGATTTATGAGGAAATGGGAGAGAGGAAAGAAAAGGCCCATGGGCCAGGGCCATCCCCACCATGAGCCAAAGTGAGGCAGTGCTTGCCTCAGGCAGAAGATTTGGGGGGGGGGGGGGTAACAATAAAGGGCAGCAAGTTGTCAATTACTTGTTGATTGTATTTTTGCCACAATGAAAGGTGCCATTGGGGGTTTCTGCCTCAAGCAAGAAAATGTTTGGGGCTGTCTCCAGCTGTGGCAGTTGTCAAGCAGCCACTAGCACTCCTCTTTTGAGTACAGAAAGCCTAGCAACTTCCTTTCCTCCCCACACACCAAGAACAGGCTGTGTAGGGGAAGAACACAAAAATTTAGACTTGGCTGCACTGATCCCCTCTGCTGCCCAGGAGCCATTATTGGGCGAGTTTGCATGTCACACTAATCCAACCCTTGGAATAAGCCATGGTGGGTGGGTGGCCTGTCCATTAATCCCGACACATGATCACATGCACAGCAACTTGCTGTGACTTGTTTCTCTCTCAGCCCTCCCAGCTACTGCTGGCATGTCTTTAAGGGGCCTTTGTGGAAGAAATGGCAGTTTCCTCATTTCCTACGTCAGCACCCTTTCTGCAATTGGTCTGCTGGGGTTGCTGGATCACAAGGGAAACTCCTCCCCTTCTCACATCAGATCGCCAAAGGGATTTAGGTTTCTGAGCCCTTAGGAATGTGGGAACACATTCGCAAGAAGTTTATTTTTTTTAGGTCTTGCAAATATATTGAGCACAGCACAGCCATATCCCCCCTCTTGTCAATGTTCTTCTCAGTTTCATCCTCCATTTTGGCACTTCACAAATAACCCCCACCCACCAGATCAGATCACAAAAATGAAATAATTTTCAGAGCCCATATGAACACAGGGACGTACTCGCAATTCGGGGTATGTGTCTTGTGCAAGGCCACCTGCCAGCTATTTAGCCAAGCATACCAATGTCCCTTCTCGTCAGCGTCTTTGTCCATTTCATCCTCCACCTTGGTTTTTCCCTTGCTAGCTAACACCTTTTTAAAAACAGGCTGCTTCATGTTCTACTGAAGTAAAAATACCTGCCCCTAAAGCTCCTTCTCCTACAGCCGCCAGCCACTTTTAACTCCCCACCTCCCTTCATGCTTGTCGCTTCCGTCCACTGTCATTGTTAGCTGTCAGATATACATATGGGTTACAGAGCAGTGAGTGGGATCGCTTAACATATCCAAATGTCATGGCAAAGCAGTAACACAGAGGGAAAAATGCACAACTTTCAAGACAGAGCAGTAAATAGGAGGGGGAAATTGTGCAAATTTCAAGACAGAGCATTGATAAAATTGCCCCCAATGGGTTCAGACATCAGAACAAAATATTCTAAACAACACTGCTACAAATCATGTTCTCAGGGTAGCTTGTTTCTGAAACACAACCCATAATGGAAAAGCTGCTCCAGGTTGGGATGTCACACTAAGCTACCCTGCAACCATCCATGATGATAACCCATCATGGCTTAGTGTGATGTCCAAACCAGGTCATCGTCTCTTGCATGTTTAGAGAAAGTCTAGGCCTGCATCATCAGCACCAGCAGTGCCTGGTTGTCATAGGTTATCTCACTGTGCCCTTAGGATAAGATAGGCTACATATCCACATAAATTGTCTGTCTGTCATAATATCCAAGCACTTCATCGGTAACCGTACAAATAGGAAAGAGATTGTTTTCCTCAAAGCAAACTTGATGTTGAGGTGTCTTAGCAACTAAGACATTCTTTTTTTCCCTTTTAAGTGAAAACTATTCTTAGCAGAACAGGAGAAAGGAACAAAAGACAAACCTTGGCCAGAGTGATCAAACTCTGTCTAGGCTGTAGCACTTCAGACTGCAGGTGGGGGTTTGCATGAGTGAATCCTCCACACAGAGGACAATCCCTGCATATAGAAAACTAGGCCTTCCTTCTAGTTTTCCATGTAGAGTCTTCACTTGTAGTCTGAAGTGGTAGAGATCAGAGCCAGACAGGTTTACCATTTCAGTGAGAAATAGGACAGTCTGAAGTGCAAGTTTTGGGCACCTATCCTGCATACTTGACTTCTGTTGTGGACACTGAAGACATCTGGGAATCTCTAAACATCATGTTACCACCCTAAAACTGCTTTGAAATAAGCAAGATCCTCCTTTTACCATTTACAACAGATCAGAAATACTGAGAAGTCTCCCACAAAAACCGTTTTCTCCCACAGGTTCAAAGGACAAGATCTGTGAATTATGCCATTGAGCAACTTCACAAAAGAGAGAAACCTCTTATCTTCAAAAAGGACAAATAACTGGAAATGCAAGATATGCTTTTCTAAAGAAGGGTATCATGCTACATTCGAATAGCATTTTTGCATGATTTGGAGGCAAGGAAGTGAGAGAAGACATAGGAATATATTAGATGTCAGCTACTAAAAACATCCAATTCCACCAGAATAATCTAGCACATACAGACAACATATACCCTTTTAATTTGAGAGCTCTGAAAGGGGAGACAATAATTATTATTGCTAAGAATGTTTATAGCACTCTCCCTAAGGTTTCCAAATGCTTCACAATATTTTAATAATCCTTGAAACAGCTGTGTGAGATAGGCCAGCACCCTTATCCCATCTTACAGGTAAGGGTCTATAGTCATGAATAATGCTTGCCTCCGACACAGGGAGAAGATGCATTGAGTGTAAAAAGTTAAACGATATGTTTCTGGTTATAATATCCAATGGCTCCTGGAATATTTACCCTAACACCACTCATGTGGCTTTTTATAGAAAGTTTTTACTTTTGTTTGATGCAAAATTCTAGAGTTTTGTTATTCAGAACATGAAATAGCTTGTCAGGAGTCCTCACCCCCTTGTTCAATTTTTAGAAGACTTTCTAATATGTTACCTAATATTGGGGACTGTGATGTAACAACAAATACCCAGAAGAAGTGGATGTCATGGATTGTCACAAAACATAAGGGTATTGCCTCCTTTTTATATAACTATTCTCTCCAAACTGCTGGGAAAAGGTGGGCTTTAGAGCTAGATAATATAGGACAGGAACAGCCTTGGTTGCCCTGATTGATGACTTATGCTAGGGAATGGATAGGTGGAGTGGAACTCTGTTGGTTCTTCTGCACCTCTCAGCAGCTGTCGATACCATTGACCATGGTATCCTTCTGGATTGTTTATCTGGAATGGGCTTGGGAGGCACAATTTTAAAATCATCCCAGGCCTTTCTGGAGGAGTGGTCTCAGAAGGTGGTGCTGGGGGACTTCTGTTCCACCCCATGACCGTGAGAACCTTGCAGCACCCCATAAGCTATCTTGCTTTTAAACATCTACATGAAACCACTGGGAAAGATATCAGGACATTTGGGCTGAAATGTCATCAGTATGCGGACAATACTCAGCTCTACTTCTTGTTTCCATCTGCACGTCCCAGGGAGATTGCTGGACTCTTGAACTAGTGTCTGGAGGCTGTTTGGGGATAGATGAGGATGAACAAGCTGAAATTTAATCCAGACAAGATAGAAGCATTGTGGGAAACCAACTACTTTGGATGGAGGTTTACAACTGGTCTTAGATGGGGTTGCATTTCCCCTAAGAGACCAAGTGCGCAGTCTGGGAGTCCTCCTGGACTCTGAGCTAACTGGGGAAGCCCAGGTGGCTGTAGTATTCAAGAGTGCATTTTATCATCTTAGACTGGTGCATAAGCTGCAGCCCTATCTAAAGAGGATGGGCCTTGCCTCAGTTATCCACGCACTAGTGATGTCCAAGCTGGACTACTGTAATGCGCTGTACGTGTGGCTGCTTTTGAAGATGGTTCAGAAACTTCAACTGGTGCAAAATGTGGCCGCCTGAGTATTGGTAGGGGTGAGGCAATTTGATCACATAATACCTATACTCTGCCAGCTGCACTGGTTACTGGTGTGTTTCCAAGCCGAATTCAAAGTACTGGTTTGGGCCTTTAAAGCCTTAAATGGTTTGGGAGTAAGTTAGTTAAAGGATTGCCTTGACCCACATCAGCCTGCCTGCATTTTAAGATCAGAAAGAGAGGTCCTTCTCATTTGCCCACCTGTGAGAGCAGTTTGGTGGGTGACCACACATGAGAGGGTCTTCCCTGCAGTGGCCCCACACCTTTGAAACAAGTTGCCATTGGAAGTCCATCATGCTCCCTCATTGCAAGCTTTTAAGGAGGCTTTAAAAACATTGTTTTCCTGTGGCCTTCTCTTGATATGACTGCTGCTGCTGCCATTATCACCACTGTTATTGTTGCTGCTTTAATTGTTGTTTTTATTGCTATTTTATTATGTTTATGTCTTTATTGCTTTTAATATTTTAACTGTTTTTATATTTTATTGCTATAAGCCACCTTGAGAAGGCAACTGCCCTGAAAGGCAGCCAAGAAATATTTTAAATAAGTAAGTACATGGCATGACCCTAGAGCCTGGCATAATCAAAGTTATCACCTGGCCTGTTTGAAAGCTGGGTTCAGGGCCTAGGGAATATTAAATATTCAGGGCAATAGTTGCCACAATCAGAGGTGATATGAACGTGTATGCACTATTGAACTAACCCTCTTGACAATTAACATTTTTAAATGTAATTATCAGTTCAATGTGACAAAAGGCAAATGTTCCACTACCAACAGCCACCTCAGAAATATAGCAATAGCTTTCTGTGCAGGTGCTGTAACACTTCATTTTGTTCAGGCACCTTTTCATATTTGGTTCACTTCCAATTCCAACAAAAAGGAACCATTAGAAACTCACATTTTTGAGCCCCAATAACCTTAAACACGCACAATCACAATCTATTATTTCAACCCCACTTTTCTACAAAAACAAAGTGTTCAAATCAGCTTATAAAATGAAGATTAAAAAACATCTAAGTAAAAACCCATCAATACTCCCAAATACAAAATCAGGCATTAAAACAACCAAGGCATTAACAATAAGACAGTAGTAACCTCCAAATCAACAAGCCAAAGCTTAAAACAAATTATACTTTAAACACTGAAGCAGGAAGGTCTTCAGTAATCATCTGAAAACAACAAGGGAATGTGGCAGATCTCCACCAACATGGAGTTCCATCCTATCTCCACTTAAAGAGCTCTCTCACTCTCCTAATCTCACAGATGGCTGGGATGGAATGGGACACACGTGTGCACACAATCACTCAGACAAAGCCTTCTACATTACGATATGCTGAATTCACCCTTGCATGGTCTATTTTTTAATATATAGTTACAATTCCCATGGTCTGCTATGGTGGTTTCAGTTTAGAAAGCAAGAGCGCATACTCAGGATCTCTTAACACTAAAAACTAGTATGTATGCAGTGATGGCAAGTATACACTCTGTCTTAAGAACATAAGGAATATCCTGCTGAATCAAATCAAGGTCTATCTGGACCAGCATACTTAGGAAGCGTCTCAGCAACCATCAGACACTAGGTGACCCACACCAAGTGGGACAACATCTGCTTCTACCCATTGCTGTCTACAGCACACATCTGCTTTCAACAGCTCACCATGACAGCCTTTGCAAACTGGCTGTCTGGGTTGACCCCTACTCCCAAAGCAGATTTACATACACTTAGGCTACAATTCTATGCACACTTACCTGGGAGTACGTCCCATTGAACTTAGTGGTGCTTTCTTTTGAGTAGGATCATATTGCCATAGGGTACACTGCAAGGCATGTGTATGCATCTCTGTCTCCTCGGTTGCTAGAAATAGAGGTTATTCAGTTCCAAACTTCCCTGAACACAGCCTCTTTAGGAGACCATCTGCTGTTCCAGACGTGTGTTGCTTCCCATGACCCAAATATAAGGCCAGATCATCAGAAGGATTAGACTGGGTAGATTGCTTAAGAATTCTCTGATCTAACTTGGTTTGTATTTGGGCTCTGGGTTTACAGGAGAAATTCTCTACCTCATCTCTCCCCATCACACCCACCTTAGCATAAACCAAACCAGCCCCTGGTTAGATAGATGGATGGATGGATGGATGGATGGATAGATGATAGATAGATAGATAGATAGATAGATAGGTTCCTATCATAATTTAATAAAGAGCATATGGGTCTTAGTTTTCATTTTAAAAATATTCCAGCCTCCAAGGGTGAGGGAAATCAAATTGCTCTATTTATCTGAATAAATCTTCAATGTGTTTTACTGCTTAAAGACTTAGCAAGTTACTTTGTAGTATGGGAGTAAGGGAGTAATTAAAGGAAAGCCAGTCCTTAGGTTTTAGTCAGAAGGACTTCCTCTTAGTCAACCTAAATGAAAAGCTTTCAGAGGAACACAAAAGGGGCATTATAAGCAGGACTATATATATTCTGTGTGGACACAGAAAAGACAAAGAATAAAGGTACAGAGTAGAATTCAGCTTTCTGATAATTTCAGCTTTAAAGAAAAAACAATAAACAGAAAAATAAACAAACCCAAGTTTCTAGCCTTGATGGCTGTAGGGATAGACTTAAAATACCAAAATAAGACTTGCTGTAGTTAGAAGCAGTGCAGGGCTTCAGTGCCTGCCCTGCATACACCTCTAGCATCCCCAGGAGTGGGAGAGGCAGAATAGATTAAGCTATACATATCTGCTCAATCTGCATTCTAGGGTCCAGGTTTGCTTTGCACAGAAGTTGGATTATGTTGCTGAAGAATTTTGGCTTTAAAAAGTGCACTCAGCTTAAACGTTTAAAAGAGAGAGAGTGTAAACATTTATCGTGGAACACTTGCAGTTCAATGGTCTTATAGAAACTTCCTTAATAGAGGGGTTTGTGAATCCCAACTCGTCCTTATTCCAGAAATGCATAAAATTAGAAAACTGGCTTTATGAGGCCTAGAACAAACAGAACAGCATCTACAAGCGTTACTTGCCAGACACACTGCTCATGGTAGTCCAGCAACAAGCACCCGAGTTTCCCGCTTCCTATAGTCATCGCTATTTCATTCTTCTAACAGGTTCATAAAATGGGGTTAATTAAATCTCTCTTAAAACTCCCTTCCACTTATATCAAGAAATCCATAGTTTCCTGCCTCCCTCTCTTCTTCATGAGGCTCTGGGCTTTACTGCTCAATCAATTCCCTGAAGCAGGCTAGCATCTGACACAAGCAAAGGGAACACACAGTGCAAGAAGCAAGTATTGCTGCTTCACAAGCCACTGCTATTTTAAAGCATTTCCCCCCCCTTTCCTCTGCTCTTGTTTGTTATTACACGTTGTCTGTAAATGGGAGCCATAAACAATGTCATTTAGCAGCAGCTGCTGAAGGGAACTTCACTTCTACCACCGTTTTACAAGCCAGATTTAGTGCCCAATGAAAGGAGAGAGAGGCCATGCCATTCATGTTTTATCAGGCTCCAGCACTGAAGGGGAAATACCAAAGCAACATGCGACCATCCCCAGAATTTGGGACTCCTCTTGGCAAGAGCACACTGTCCACTGAGAACTGCGGAGCACTGATCTGTTTTTTCACTGCTTAGATCAGAGAACCTAGACAAGCATCCACAAATATATCACATGCCTGAGGAATAACAGGAAAAAGCAGTGCTTTCTGCTCAAAGCGTTGCATTCAAATTATGTGAATAGAGTGGTGCAACTATTAAGCAAATGGGGCTGAGGTCCAGGGCCCCAGCCCTGCACCAAATGACCATCCAGAGAGTGATAGAGGGCAGTGGCAAACATGCCCAGCATCTGCACCAGCCTGGTCATGCCACAGCATCCTTCTTAAAATATTTTATAGTCAGGAGCCTGTTGATTAGGCATACCATGATTACAGATGCCCATTTTATTATTTTTACTTCTATCCTTTTATTATCCTTTTCTCCAAGAAAATGGTGCTTATTCTCAAGGAAATCCATGCTTCACAACTGAAGTAATACAGATAGCCGTTTAACCCCCACTTCCATAAGACCATTAAGTCAAGGGTCCAAAATTACTTAGCTGCACCACTGTGTGAAAAGAAGCTTCTTATTCTCTGGCTGCATTCAGACAACACGATAGTCAATGGTGGGGTAATAATCAACTTTACACTTGTTCATCTAGGGGATACTCCCCACACAACATGGTAATAAATAATCAACTGTGGTGTGGATTAGGATCAGCGCTGAGTTGACTATGGCAGCATTCGGACGATACGATAGTCAATACAACTTATGATTGTTCCCCTCCCCAGTTGCTTATTGTGTTTTCTGAATGCAGCCTCTCACACATACACGCACACACGAAGGCTCATATAGCAGAAGGACAACAGAGAGAAGCCAATCTAACCTCATTTGGCAGAGAGTTCCAGAACTTAGGAGTGGCCACAAGAAGACTCTCTCTTATGTTCCCACCAAATCTGCTTCTGATTGTTGTGGGACCAAAAGAAGGGCCTCCCCTAAAAATCTCCTATATGAACCTACCAGGCAGGTTCATATGGAAGAATGAAGTATTTCAGATAACTTGGTCCTTTAGGCCTTAAAAGATTACAGCCATCATTTTGAATTGTGCCCAGAAACTGATGGATAGCCAATGAAGCTGTTGTAACAAGAGTGACATGCTCCTTGTATCTGGCCATGTTCAATGGTTTGGCCAAAGTATTCTGGACCATACAAGTTTCTGAACACTTTCAAAGGCAGCCACATGTACAACAGGTTACTGTAGTTCAAATGGGATGTAACTGAAGCATGTGTCACCATGGGCAAATCCTTCATCTCCAAGAATGGGTTCAGCTAGCCTCGAATGTGCAAACATACTCCTGGTCACAGCCAAAACTCAGGCATCCAGATTCAGGGTTGAATTTTGGGAGTATACCTAAACTGCAAACCTGAGTCCTTAAAGGGAGTATAGCCTCATCCAGGACCCCCCTCCCCCAGTTCCAGCTTGCCCCCTCTCCATGTTGTTGTTGAAATTTGCACACGAAAATAAGACATCAATAACATCATGTCTACAATGGCTTCAGACTTCAAGAGGTGGCAACAAGGGAGAGGGCCTTTTTGTTGGTAGCACTCCATCTGTAGAATCCTCTCTCCAGTTTTGCATGGCACCAATATTGATGTCCTTTAAAGGTTCAGAGCTTTTTATCCTCCAAAGCTTTTAGTTGAGTGACAAGTGTTCGTGCTGCTCTTTTCTGCTGTTTTTATTGTTAATTGTTTTTATCATTATAAGTTGTAAGCTGCCTTGGGTACTTTTAAACAGAAAAGTAGGGCGAGTTAAACAAATACAACGTATTGTACTCCACATAAAAAAGGCAAGAGAAGCAGCTAAGCCTCAGGGAGAGTTATGCTACATTGACAATACATTTTCCAGACGTCTAGGCTCAAACCACGACAATAATTTCTAGTCATTGAAACTTGTATTGACTGACAATTAGCCCATATATGAAAGATTAGGATCACACTGCCATCTGGAAGCCTTCCTGATAAGCAGGTCAGAAGTAGATCATGCAAAGAAGTAGATGATACCAAATCTTACTTACAGGAGGCTGATCCCACCCTGCATGGCCCTCAGAGACAGTTGGGAGTCAGAGATTGCAACATGAAGATGCAATGGGACAAGATCAACCAACAGATCTATGGAAGACAGAAGTGGAAGAGCACCTACTTTAAATGTGGCAGGTACTGCTTCAACCCCGGCATCTCCAGATAGGGCTGAGAAAGATCCCTGCCTAAAGCCTGGATATCTGCTGCCAGCCAGTGTTGACAATACTGGGCTAGATGGACCAGTGCTCTGACTCAGTAGAAGGCAGCTTCCAATGTTCCTGTGACACCCACTGGATGTCAGCCAAGAAACTGTGGACTACTGCATACGTTATAGGTTATACATACAATGGCACAAGAGAATGAGTCTTGGGTTCAGGCACTTCTTTTGACTGCATGTAGAATCTTGAAATGGGAATTCCACAAGTATGTCTCACTCACAGAATCTTCCCACCTCTTCTACAGCAGACCAGATGGATTGTGTGGGTGAGGTCTACCCACATGGGCCCTAGTTCATGGGGTGGGAGCAGAACTCTGACTTGTGTAGTTGACTAGAATCCTGGGAGCTAATCATAGCCAGGTGCAAAATATTGGTTCAGGTGGTAAACATACATTAAGAATTAAGGTATAGGGTGTCACTGAGCATATGCTCAGCCCAGGAATCTGTGATCAGTATTAAAGCTAAGACAAGTCCTTTCACACACACAAAACACTCATCTCCTCACACACACACCCCAATCACAGCATTCTTTTTAAGAAACCTAATTTGGGGGAGGGGACAGAAAGCTTTTTAAGGTGCAATCCTGTGCATGTTTACACAGAAAAAAGTTGCACAACTCCCAGAATGACTGGCTAGGGAATGCTGGGAGTTGTAGGACCTTTCTCTGTTTAAACATGCATAGGATTGCAGCTTTAGTTGTTGCTATTGTTAGACAATTCGGAGGCAGAAATTCTTGTCTATCTACTGAAAATCACCCAGAATATCTACTTCCCTAGTTCATATTCCAGGTTCTCTGCACATTGGGTTAGGTGTGTGAGGCCAAAGCTTGCTTTTGGAATCTGCTTCATATATAGTCTTATTCAGGGTCTCAACATAATTTAGGAGTATACAGTGCTACTCTAAAGTCCTTGATACAAATGTAGCAAATAAATGAAATGTAGACCAATCTCTACTCAGTTGTGCAGGGATGGAGCACCTGTGGCCCTCCAGATGTTGCTGGACCACAACTCCCAGTACCCCAGACACTGCCCGTAGAGGACACACTAATGCCTTCCCTCCCATCCACATTAGTCATACTTTGCAGTCACATACTTAGGGCTAAGGAGCTGCCTCCAAAATCACTTGTATTAGCTCTCCCTCCCCCTAGGAGGCACTTTTCTGTTACACACACCACACCTTCACTGAGGTGACCCCGGGCACAGAGACAATGGTTGGCTACCTATGCATGCACTCCAACTGCCAGAAAACGTAGAGGGGCAAAGTCAATACAGCAGAGGAACAAGCTGTTCCTGACTCTGGAGAGAGAATGAAGTTGACATTATGCTACACAGCAACTAGAACTGGCAGCAGGGAGAGAAGAACGAAGGGGACCATTTTCCTTGCTCTCGGTTCAGCACTAAAAAGAGGGAAGTCACTATCATAACATTACAGTGACCATACAAATAGTACTGCCTGGGCTAGCCCCACGGGAATTGGGTGTGCATCCAGCACAAGATGCACTGCTATGAATGCTGTGATGGTGCATGCAGACTGTAAGGCAAATGCAAAATGAACGCACACCTGTCTGCTGCTTCAGAGCAGTATTTTTTTTGCCTTTCGACATGAGAACAGGAATGTTCAGGCTTTAGGTTTTTTGGGTTTTTTTAGTTTTAAATATTGTTTCTTTAAACTTGTGTTTTATGGTATTGTTTGAATTGTTGTGTATATATATACTTTTGTGAGCAGCTTTGGGAGCATTTTCAGCCAAACAGCAGCACAGAAATAAACTGTAACATAACATCTAGATATGCCCTAGGCAAAACAGAGCATTTGCATCCACTAACCATATCTGAAATATAGAGGGTATTGCACAGAGCGGATAGGAAGAGAACGTTGGCCTCTCTTCCTATCAGCATTATGCCACCTTTATTATGTTTGATCTGAGTGTTGTTCTTTAGAAGAGACATGACTTCTGCGATCACCCTTAGAATACTGTGTACAGTTCTGGTCACCACCCTAAAGAAAGGTATCGTAGAGCTGGAAAAGTGCAGAAAGGGGCAATTAAAATGATCTGGAGCATCTCCCCATGAGGAAAGGTTACAACAACTGAGATGGTTAAGCTTGGAAAAAAGGAGGCTAAGGGGAGACCTGATAGGGGGGTAAAAAATAGAGTGGTGAATGTGGATAGGGAGACATTTTTCTCTCTCTCCCATAATCCTAGAACCCGGGATCATCCCATGAAGCTGATTGGTGGGAGATTCAGGACCGATAAAAGGAAGTACTTCTTTACACATGGCATAGTTAAACTATGGAATTCACTACCACAAGATGTACTGATAGCCACCAATTTGGATGGCTTTAAAAGGGGGTTGGATAAATTCCCGGAGAAATCGATCAATGGCTACTAGTCCTGATGGCTAAGTGCTACTTCCAGTATTAGAGGCAGTAAACTTATGTACACCAGTTGCTGGGGAACATGGGTGGGAGGGTGCTGTTGCACCATGTCCTGCTTGTGGGTCCTTGGTTGACAGCTGGTTGGGCCACAGTGTGAACAGAGTGCTGGACTAGATGGACCCTTGGTCTGACCCAGCATGGCTCTTCTTTTGTTCTTATGCTATGACCACTGTCATACCCATGATGTGATGAGAGAAAGGAATCTATGCAAAGGGGCTACATTTCTGCAGACATTGAAGGATGCTGTCCACCAGACAGATAAATAAGTCACTATTGTGCTATTAAGAAGGGAAATTTCCAAAAGATCTCTATTGCGTGAGAGAGCACAAAACAGCAACTGCAATCCCAGGCTCAGCTTTGTTTGCCTTTGGCCCAAAGAGGTCTCCTGTTAGGATGCCCTACAACGTTTTTACAGTCCTTTCCACCAGGACTGGCAAGAGAGTTGAGCCTTATGAAGTGTCCTCTGAATGCTAAGGAACCCACTGCCTTAAAGCTAGACTGAAATAGATGTCTCCCCATTCAGTCAATGCACCATCACCTGCCCCTAGATTATGAATCACAACTGGAATTTCCCTGTCAATATCACATCCTTTCATGACAAGTTTGTCGTTCATATCAGTTTATTCCAACAGCCCCGTGCTTAAGGCAGCACTTTCCACATTTTCAGGAAATAGCAGAGCCGTGCGTCTGCTATTTTGTGTGTCCTATGGCACCTGAAAGACAGACAAATTTATTGTAGCACACATTCTTGCAGGCTAAAGCCCACACTGCCGGATACATGAAGTAAAACAGTGCAGTTACTTATCAAGCCAAAAGCCAAAACCAGCAGGTTCAACAGAAGAGAGCCCAGCTTCCTCCCTCCGGGGAGACCACCTTGAAAGCAAGCACCTGAAGGTGACAGACCAAAGCTCAGCAATAGCCTCTTGGCGTTATTAATATTCTGAAATGCTATGAAGCCAGGGTTATTATTTTCATTGTAATGTGCGTAATTGCCCATACAGTGCTACATCAGGAACCAAATATTCACCCTCTCTGTAGAACTGGCAGGATGTAGGGTTGCAGCCGCTGCTTTCGTTCTTTGCTTGACTGACAGTGAGGAAGATGACAGAGAGGGCAGCAAACCGCTGTTTAATATTAGCACTGCTACAGTAGTAGGAAACACACCCACACAAGGTGTTTTGTGACTAGGGATGTGTAGATTGTGTAAAACCCATTCTGTCTGTATTTTGCAGTTTGCCAGACACCTTTTGTTCCACCATCCGCCCAGTGCTGGAATTGGGCTGGGTGGGTGGGTTTGGTTCCGAATTTATGCAAGTTCACACATGTGAAAACACAAAAATTCCCCCATAATGTGCATTTTCACAATTTAGCCTACTGGGGGAAATGTACATTTTGGCCACTTTGTTGTTGTTGTTGTTATTATTATTATCATCATTTATTCCATTTATATACTGCCCCACAGCCAAAGCTCTCTGGGTGGTTTTCTATGCCAAAATTTGTACAAAATTCCTGAAGGTTTAAAAAAAAGTTCCGCAAGCCTGTGGAATCCACCTGGCAGGGGACAAACTGGTCTGCTGCAGAATCTGCAGATTGGAGTCATAAAAATCTGAACTCATTTGGCTTCATTGCAGATACCTCCAACATCCCTACTTGTGACCTACAGGGGCCCATCTGCCCCCATCATCATCCAGACAGCGAGCAAGGAATGACTTGCTACTACGTAGTCATTTCTTACGATGCAGGACTAGATTAATCTAGGGCCGTGGCCAAACATTTGTTCCATGGCAAACAGTGTAGTCGATTGCTCTATCACTCCATTCCAATGAGCAGTGGCAGCACATTGCTCCTACTTCGTTTCTTTTGGAGAAAATCATTTCTCTATTGATCTGAGGCAGCTACCAGGCTGGCATGAGGCAACGAATTCCCACTGTGTTGCACAATGGCGCAATGGGACTCAGCCGCCAAAGTGGGGCAAATCCCACCTGTCCTTTCATCTTGTGGGTTAGCAGCAAGTGGAAGCCTGTGATGGCAAGTCCCTAGCCCAGTATCATGGGAGGGAGAAGTCATTCAATGCAAGGGAAGGGGAGCAGAATGACAAAATGCACATGGACTGGCATAAGCGAAGAGATGGTCAATAGATATTACCAAGTGACTCCTGATCCAGGACGTAACTTCACTGCTCATATTTTTCACTGGAATTAAGCCTGGAACAAGTAGAGCAAACGTTTAAGTCAGATTCTGCAGCAGCTTTTCCTAATCTGGTACCTTCCAAATAGTTTAGACTACAACTTTCAGCATTAAGCAGGGTCCTGCTGGATCAGACCAAAGGCCTATTGAGTCCAGCATTCTGCTCACTCAGTGGCCAGCCAGCCAGGTGCCTGTGGGAATCCACAAGCAATAGCACTCATCCTGCATTCCTGACCATCATATTACCGTCCAGCATTCCTGACCATTGTCCATGCTGGCTGGGGCTGAAAGGAGTTGAAGTCCAAAACATCTGGAAGGCACCAGGTTGGGAAAAGCTGAGTTCTAGGCTTGACCACCTTAACTAATTTTAAAAAGCGGTCCAAGGTAGCATACATCATATTACAAGTTATGATGTGTGGCATTATCATTATTTTAGGGTAGGTGGGAGGGAAGACAAAGTTAAGACTTTCCACATTTTCTGATACAGACAGACTTCTTCTGATGTATATTATCAGAATTGGATTAAAGATTGTGTGGAAACTATTTATTGGCCTAACTCTTGCTATGTATGTGCGGGAAAGTTTATAAAGTAAGCCAAGACTAGAAATATAGACTTGGGTGTTTTGTATGTGCAAGAAAGGCCACTATCATTATTGTTTCAAAACTTATCTATCATGTAACTAGTTTTAGAGGCAGATTTATAGAAACCAATTCTGTCCATAATTTCAATTAACTCACTTATTTTAACTTATTGGAAAATAATATTAGTCAGTTATAGATTGCTTACCTCGCCAAACTTCTCAAAACTGTTAATAAGATGTATACAAAAATGAATACTATTGTGTATTTCCACAGTGGTTTAAACAGTCATAAAATCCAAGGAAAGAACTAATATAACTTTTCTTCGGTCAGAAGAAGTAACAACTGATAATAGCTCAGGTTGAGATCTGGCAAAACACATGCTCTCTTTCGAAACGAATATTTTTCACCAACCAACTAAAGCAAGAGTGGGCCACACGGAGGCACTTATGCCCATCTTTGCAGGCCACCCTGTGTTCCCCTGCTACTACCGTGGCTACTGGATTTGCCACCGCCATGGTATCAGTGGGTAAAATTCATGGCAATTTTGCAACTAGGTACACAGGGAGTGCACCCTTTGTTTGCAGGCAGAATTGTGCCCCCAGAAGCCCCCTGGAAGCACAGGCATGCATGCCCAGCGCTTGCCCTGTTCCAATGCAAAATTGCTCTGATTTTTGCAGCCGCAGCGGGGATTCAGTGGAGTCCCCATTAGGTTCCCAGGGAAGTCCTCCTGTCCTGGAAGTTGCCCATCTCTACTCTAATCCCTGCTACAAGTGTGCAATAGCACCGTCCCAAAAAAAGAGAGTGAAAGAAAATCAAAGGAGAGGTTTTAGTATATCCCTTTATGATGCACCTCAGCTGCCCTCTACCACTTCTCTGTATCTTGGCTTCGGCATGGGAGTGAACAATGGATGTGTTTATAGGGAGAACGCTGCTGCTATTCACTCTGAGGAAACCAGGGAGGTTAAGGAGACCATGCCTGTGTCTTGGCTGGTGTAGAAGTGAACCAGTGAGCAGAACCAATGCTGCCCTTCAGCCCTTGCTCAATTGAAAACACGGCCTCCCATTAGAAATGAATGGCCAACAGGGGATCTATATAACATAACTGCTACAACCATCCTGAACTACAAATCCCATCATGCAACACTCCCTCTTTGTCAAAAAGGAGAACATGGGGTTTTGTAACCAGAGTCTCCACATTAAGGAAAATGTATATGATGCAGCACTAAAAGAAAGCATCAAGACTTTTGCTGCATCTCCAACATCCAAACTGATCTCTAGGCCAGGGAGGAAAGGCCAAAAGCCAAACATTTCTCAAATGCCAGAAGAGGTTTCATTGCTCTTGCAGTTGATATACCAAACGCCCACAATATTGACGTCCTAAGTCATTCCGATACGAGGACAGCGATCCAAACATACATATCTCTAGGAGATCCTTTCCCTGCAGGGTTTGACAGTCTACACACAAACCCGAACACACACACACACACACACTGGTGTGCAAAAACTTCCCTGGCACAGTGGCACTGACCCCTTCATCAACTGGCCCGCGAAGAAGTTCACCCCCAACCCCAGCCGTTGAAAAGCCTTCTTCCAAGCGATCCTCCCATGCAACAAACACCCGCCACAAAGGGACAGCCAAGTTCCAGGCAAGGCATCCGACGTCCGCTCAGCAAAGGAGGGCATATTCCACCCACAGGCCGCCCCGTGGCACTGCCACGCCCAGCAGACAGGGCCCCTGCTCGTTGCTTCTTGTTATTGGGTCGCACGCAACACAATGGAGAAGCGATGCATCATCCCGCGGTCCGTAGGCAGCAGCAGCAGCAGCTGATGCTCTCCCGCTGCCAACGCTCCGGCGCCTAAACAGCAAACGCAGGTTCCCAGCATCACCCGCTACTGCGCCCCGGTGCAGCTTCATTCGCCCCTACCTCACACAAAAGCCTTTCCACGCTAGGGCAGCCACCGCGTTTATGCTATTCTCTGGTCGGGGCTTATGTAATGGGCCTTGCTGGGGCTTTCCTAACCAGGGGCTCTGCAAAGGACGATTATTATTATTATTATTATTATTATTATTATTATTAATTCAGCAACATTATTTATATATTTATTTCCCTCCCCACGGATCTTAAGCAGTCAATCCATGTACGTGTTCGGGGACGCGGGGAGGGGAGCCAGCACAGCCCCATTAATTAATTCTCTCCCCAGAAGCCCCGATTCCTCCCCTCAGAACAAAAGAGCTGCCCTAGGTCCCCGGCAGTCACGGCTGCACAAAGCAGAAGCGCCAGAAGCGAGGAACCGGAGCGGGGAACGCCCTCTCGCTCTCTTCCTCCCCGCTGAGCAGGGCGCGGAGAGGAGCGCGGCTCCCTACAACATCCGTCCATCAGGCCCCGATCGCCCGAGAGGGTTTTGCGGGGCCAAGCTCTGCTGCTCCCGATCCGGCTCTACCTACGACGGCTCTCCTCTTTTCCCACCCCCGGGCGGCAGGGCGCGCGCATCCGCACCCGCGCTACAGCCGCTCTCCGTCCTCCGGGGCAGCGGATCCTGCACATTCAACCCCCGCCGTCCGCCCTCGGATTGTTTCCATGCAGCCCCCGCATTCTCGGTGCGAAAAGCCGCTTCGTCCCCGCCCGCGATTGCCAGAAAATCCTGCCAATTTTTTTTTTTTAATCAACCCCCTCCCCGATACGCCGCAGGTGCGTAAAGCCTGGCCGCCTTACCTGACACTCGTACCCCCCCGAGTCAGTCACCTCGCATAGCCGGGCGCTGAGAGCCCCGCGGGCTCAGTCCTCCTCGGAGGTCCCGGCTCGGGCCCGACCTCTTGGATCCGCCTCCTGTTCGCCGCCGCGGCTCTGTTTCCCAGCCCCTTCCCCCCTCCCCCCTCGGCTAACTCCCTGATGGAACCAGCCCTTCTGCTCGGCTCACGGAAGAGCAGCAGCCTCAGCCTCCCCCTGCCGAGGAAGTGGGCCCGTCCGCAGCAGGCTCCATCTGTACTGACGGCAGGGAGAGAGAAACTTAGGAGGAAGACCGTATTGCTCCTAACGGTATGGTCCTTTGAGCCCTTCTGGAGGGCTTCCCACAGCAACGCCCGTAATGTGCCAAAAACACGCGCCTTTCGAACTCGGAGTTGAGGCACTTCGGAATGCTCACCAGACACTGACCGGACCATAACGCGTTTAAAAGAGACACGGTGAGAAAGGAATCAAAACGCCCAGGCAGGCAGAGGGGATAACAAGGCTTGGGAAATTGCTCTCTGTTAAATATGCTTCTCTGGCCTACATTCCTTCCCCATAGAGTTTTAGCAATTTTCTCCACACACACACCCCATTTCCAAATTGGAGCCCCCTTTCTCTTATTCCAAATAAGTGAACGGAACAAAATCATTCAGGGAAAGAATCTTACAAAATGTGGGGGAGGGGTGCGTTCCTGTGCAAAATTAACTATTGCTTACCCTGGATGGACATAGAATTGCCCCATAAGCATTTATTTTTAAAGTCTTTCCTTTTAGGCCCTTAAATTTGTGAGTGCCTGGTCTAACTGTGATGGCATTATGAAGGTGGAAATGAATGCTGTGCCCAAACAAACACCTTCCCCTTTCCCCCACCCCTAATCATTTCCATTTCATTTGATAAAAAAGAAATTGCTTTCGAACAGAAATTCAAAGAAGGACATTTCAAAGAAATTCTCATAGATGGGGTTTGGGAATCCTGTGTTTTCCTAACGTGAAGTGGCTAAGAGGAGTTTGTACAATTATCTCCCTGCACCCTGTAGCTTCCCTGGCTTCCTGCACTTCAGTGAAAGCCAAGGGGAAGACATTAGGAGGCGATTCCTCCCATAGGACATTTTTTGATCAGGAAGTGCAGGCAGCCTGGTGTTGTAAAAATCTGAACAGATCTATGATTTGCACCCCAAAACACGTCCATTTCCCCTGACACGCATCTTACACGCATCCTACATGTGTTCGCTAATACGCACACCCAAACCGTCCACACACAGCACCCCAAAGCCCCATTCCCCACTGCTGCTTGCAAGTGATTTGGCGGCGCAAGAACTAGGAGCTTGTCAATATTGCCAATGCTCCTTCTTCTCCAGGTCAGACTCCATTGTAACCAAGAGTGTGACTCATCCAGATGTGACCTTGGCACACCTGGAGAGACAAAATGACCATATAAGGGAATGATAGAAACGGAGAGACGTTGCAAAGCATCTATGGGTACAAGTAAAATAGCACATGGCAATGCAATGCCACGTCTGGCCACTACTCGGGTCTACTCGAGAGTAGCTATAGCCAGAAATGATGTTTTTGGGTCTGTAAACCAATGGGATGAGGGCTAATGTCATGTGACATCTGATGTATAACAGTATCTGTTTGAATCTTGGTGGGGTGTGACTCTGGAAGGCAGTGAGAGCGCCCAGTGGTCACCTATTCTGCGCAGAATAATAAATTAGTTTCCAAAGCTTCAGGAGGTCTTTCGTCAAGTGTTTCATATCTGGACTTTGGAAACTTGGGAATAGCCTAATTTATGCAACAGCTGGCGACCGCGGCAGGACCCTGGCGACCCGTGGACTGGAAAGAGGACTGCTACCTCCAGGGAGAAAAACAGGTGCCTTGGATGGGAATTTCCCCTCCACTCCTCGGAGCTCAGGTCTCTGGCCAGGATCACGGCTAAACAGGGTACCAAAAAACCGAAAGACCCAGAGGCTGCGGAATTTAGGTAGGGGCGTCGGCGTTCCGTTTGCTCCCCACCCGTCCTCTGATACACGGTACATTTTCAGCTCATCTTTTCTAGGCTGCACTTTTGGGGGGCTCCCTTTAGCGCTAAGGCTAGTTCCCATTTGGGCAGAGGAGCAGCGTAAAAGACTGTTCTAATCTGCCAAGGTGTGTGTGTGTGTGTTAGGTAGGAAGATGGGGGTTAAGCGTACCACTCAGAAGGAGGAGACCCCCCTTGACTGTGTATTGCACAACTACAAGTCATTTTTGTGGGGGTGGGGGAGATTTGAAAAAGGGAGACTTGATCAAGTATTGTAATTTTGTTTGGACGTCTTTTGTGAGATGTGTGTGGCCAAAAGGGGGAAACTTGGGATCTGAAAGTGGTGAGAAATGTGCATGACTATGTTATTGGAATGAAGATGTGGGATCAATTGCCTTACATTGATACATAGTTGGGAGCAGTTTAAAAGTAGACCCCAGTGTGGGAAAGAGAGATTCCTCCCTCCTTGAGAAAGGAGGGAAGTTCAAAAGCTATTGTATAATTTTTGTATTGTTATATGAATCAAATGAAAAGAGTAGAGTTTTAAAATATAGCTTTTCTCATTTGAAGCCTTTTGTTTCTCATGCGTTTTAAATCCATAAGAAATGGAACACCAAAAAGAAAAGTTACATAAAATGAGGCTTCAGAAGAGTAAAGAAATTGCAGGCAGACTGATAGAGTTAGAAAAGTCACTGTATTAAGAGAGCTGAATACGTAGCCAGTAAAGCCAGTGTAGCATAGTGGTTAGAGTGTTAGACTGAGACTTAGAAGATCCAGGTTCAAGCACCAGTCAACCATGAAACCCACTGGTTGACTTTGGGCCATTAACTGACTCTCAGCCTAACCTACCTCTCAAGGTTGTTGTGAGGATAGTGTAGAGAGGAGGAGGATCATGTATGCCGCCTTTGTCTCCTGGGGGGGGGATAGATATACATGTAACAAATAAAAGTTCAGACCTGGGACAGGTTTCTAGCTGCAAAAGCTGTAAAAGAAAGCTTTGAGGCAGCTGAAGCCATGGAATCCTGCTCCACGGACACAGGGGGTTTAAAATATAAAAACTGCCGCTCTGATGTCTGATTCTTTTCAATGAGAATAAGAGATATTTGCAAGCAAACAACTTAAGTTGAACTTGCCCCTTTTCCTCTCCCCCCCCCCCCCCACTTCTTCCTTCCTCCCTCTGGCTCTGTTGCCAGCAACAAAAGCCAGTACTTAAAGAGGTAATTAATACCTACTGGACCCTTTATGTACTTAAAGGAATCCTTTTGTTCCTGAGAAGTATCAGCTCTGCCTTGAGGCAATGGGCCATCAGCACAGAGATAGACAGAAAGAATAGCCACAGCTGTCCTGGCCTGTTCTTTTTTGTTTAGGCAGGGAGGAGGAAAAGGGCAAGAAATATTTGAAATGTGGCAAGGGCGGTGTCCCATGGAAATGAATGGGGTTACGTTTGGGCAGTTGTAGAGATTTGTGGCGTGTGGCTTTTTGAATTCTGTATAAGAACCCTGATCAACATATGAGTGACTGCATGGGGATTTTTGTCTGCTTTTGGGTCAGATAAGCCTCACTTTGCAAAGGGATTAATAAACTGGAGTTTAGAAGATTGAATGTAAGTTAGAATGCACAAAATAGAGAAAATGGCCACCCATTTTGCATGACTTAGGTTTGAGGGAGGGATGGGAAGTGATGCCCCCGCCTTACACCCCAAACCCTGCCCAGGTGCCTCAGCAGTCCCCGCAGCAGCTGCCCCATTTTTCCATTTTGCCCCTTGCCAACAACTGCCCAAAGAGCAGCACAGAGAGATCCATCCCAACGGCTGGATCCTGCCAGCCCCCAGCAACGCTCAAAAGCAAGCCTCGCCCCACGAGCCCTGCTCTCTCCCCAAGCAGTTTTAAAAGTTGAAATCCACAGTTTTGGTGGCGGGAAACAGAGGAAGAGAGGGCAGAGAGGCGCAGCAGCAGCTGCTGCAAAGAATCTCCAAGAAGCAAGCCAGTAACTGCAGGCAGGCCCTACATCCCAACATCCTGGCAGAAGCCACAAGGAGGGGGGCTCTGATCCCCCTCTGGTGGGCTAGTGGGCCATGCGGCAACAGTCCAGCCGGCTTTAAACCCAAGATGGCAAGAAGCAAGCTGCAATGCCCCCAGTGGTTAGATCTTGCTAAGAGACAAGGGTGTGTGTGAGGAAGCCTTGCCACACCAAGCGCAACTAACCCATTGCTAGCTTCAGAGATTGGCATCCATAGACTCCATAATGAGCAATTGAGAGTGAATAGCCAAGAGGATGCCCTGGTTATAGCAAAGGTCTTTCAGGAAGCTAGCAATGCTCTAGAAAAGCTGCATGGAGCCAAAGAATTCTCTCCCCGGCACCTCCGCTCGCAAGAAGCAGCAACCAAAAAAAAAGAGTTTGGAGAAAAGAAACCGGACCCAAGCGTTCCAACAGCAACATTGGCTGTGCCACGCAGCATTCCAAACTGAGAACCACATACCCTAGATGGCAGAGCATCTGCGCCCCTTCCTAGAGTTGGAAGACCTAAAGACGGTAGTGCATGCACTGGTAACTTCGAGGCTCGACTTCTGCAATGCGCTGTACATAGGGCTACCTTTGTGCCTAGTCCGGAAACTTCAGCTTGTTCAAAATATGGCAGCCAGGTTGGTCACCGGTACACCTAGGGGTGATCACATTACACCAGTTTTAAAATCGCTTCACTGGCTGCCAATCAGTTTCCGGGCGAAGTATAAAGTGTTGGTTATTACCTTTAAAGCCCTACATGGTTTGGGTCCAGGGTACCTACGGGATCGCCTTCTCCCGTACAATCCGCCCCGCACACTTAGGTCCTCTGGGAAGAACTTACTCAAGCCAGCCAGAACTAGGCTGGCGAGTGTTACCCAGAGGACCTTTTCTTCCATCGCTCCCAGACTATGGAATGGTCTGTCGGAGGAGGTTAGACAAATTGACAGTCTTCATGAATTTAAGAGAGTCATGAAGACTGTCCTCTTCCGACAGGCCTATCCAGATGAATTTTAAGATGTTTTTAATGTTGTATTTTTCTCTTGTTTTTAAATTTTTTAACTGTTGTGATTTTTATGTTTTATATTGTTGTTGTTCCCCGCCTCGATCCGGAGGGAGAGGCGGGCTACAAATAAATATTATTATTATTATTATTATTACCGCAGGCTGATTTTACAGGGAATGGCTGCTTCAGTGCAGAAAGTGGTGGATCAAACCAAAGTCTACCAACTCAAGCAAGAACCGAGTGAGAATCCTGCTGCCTTTTTGGAATGCCTGATAGAGAGACAAGAAGCATTCTGACCTAGATCCAGAGGCATGAGCAACCCAGCCAATCCTATCCACAATGTACATAGCAAAACTTACAGCTGCCAGGAACAGCACGAAGAAAATAAACAAGACCACAAGACAAAGCAACAAATAGCACTACTGGCGATGGCAATTAAAAGAGAAGAACCGGGTAAGAAAATTAGCAGAGGGGGGAAGCTAAGGCCCCCCTGGACGACTGAAAGAAGGTGAAGGAGTGGAAAGAGAGAAGAGCCAGAGAAGCAAGTTGAAGATGGCCCAGATCCCCTATGCTCACCACTGAATTGCTGGCTGCAATTGAAGAGAAATGGTGGCTGAAAGAATCCAGGGACTGATTGCCCCAGGTGAAGGAAGAGGATGTGAATAGAGAGAAAAGAAGGTTGATAGAAAGAATAGAGGGAGAAGCGTTTCATGTGTTCAGCACATATCCCCTCATCACAAAGGTGGGGATAGCAAAGCTGAAACATGAATTCTTGGTGTCAGAAAAGTGCCCAGTCACCCTGCTTGGTTGTGATCTGCTAGCAAAATTGCAAGCGCAAATCTACTTAGAAAGAAGAAAAATGATAATAGAGTCACCCAAACAGCAAAGCTCTAACCATCAGATGACCATTTTTGAGAAAAGTGCTGAACAGGGAAAAGAAAAAAAAAGATTATGCTTTGAGTTATTTCTTGGAGCAAGTGTCACCCGAAGCTTGGGCTGAAAGTAGACCTGCTCAAGCAAAGAATACAACACCAGTGAAAATACAGGTGAAGCCAGGAGATCTGCTATTGGAAATGGACACCAATCATGGAGAAGGCTTTCCTTGAATTGAAGAAGGCTTTGATGTCACCTCCTGAAAGGCATAGCGTTTGGAGTGCTGACTCAAAGAATAAGAGACATCGAAGTACATGTCCCACATGATGCCCCCCCCCCAAATTTTAAGCACAGTTGGAGAGAAACCTCTGAATCCCAGCAGACAGTCCCGCTATGAAATAGCTCTGCTAGGGACACCGGGACTGACCTTCAAACTCAGCAACATCCTGAACCCAGCAACCCTCATGCCAGTAGAAAGAACGATAGAACATGACTATGTAGAAGTCTTAGAGCAAATGACAATCGCACGACCAGACCTGTAAGATGTGCCTCAGAAGAAGTGGAGATGTACGTGGATGGATCCAGTCATGTCATAGGAGGCAAGTGCTACACAGGTTGTGCTGTAGTAGTCCTGAAAGGAGAGACTTCAAAGAAAGACTTCCAACCAGCTGGTCAGTGCAAGCTGCAGAGTTGACAGCACTTGCAAAAGCCCTAGAACATGCAGAGGGCATGAGATGCTATAGAGAGAGAGAGGCTTCATCAAGACAGAAGATCGCCAATGGACCACAGATTGAAAGACTGCTGGAAGCATGAAAGAAGCCACTTCGAGTATCAGTGATGCATGTCCATGCACATAGAAAAAGTAGCTGTCCAGAAGAACGAAAAGTTAACTAGTTGGCAGATGAAGCATCAAAAGAGGCAGCTATGGAGGGACCAGAGCCAGAACCAGCAACTGAATCTCCTACCAGTAAAGAGACAACACCAGTTTACTCACCAAAAGAAGAAACGGCCGCCAAAGAGTGCCAAGCAACAAAGACTTCAGAAAGATGGTGGGTTCTTCCAGGAGGAAAAGTAGTGTTGCCAAGACCTCTGTTGATCCAGCTAGTACTAGCCTTACACCAAAGCACTCACCTGGAAGGGAGTGCTCTGGGGGGACTTAATGACACGGGAAGTGGTGGCACCAAGACTGTATGTTGAAACGCATAGAGCTGCAGCAAATTGCCCCACTTGTCAGAAAACCAACCCAAAGGGACACTCTCATCCCCAACCTACAGGTGGCCGGCCATGGACCTTCTACCCATTTCAAAGACTTCAAATTGACTTTGCTGAGCTGATGCCAACCCTCGGGTACAAATACTTGCTAGCAATCGTAGGCCAGCTCACGGAGTGGGTGGGAGCATTTGCACAAGGAAGGCCACGGCACAGGCCACAGCCAAAGTCCTCTTGAAAGAAATCATTCCCCGTTTCCTGGTGCCTGAGGTGATAGAGTCTGATCAAAGATCACACTTTATTGCACAGGTAGGTTGTGAAGTGTTGATAGCCCTGGGAATAGAATAAGTTCTCCACTCGTCCTGGAGACCACAAGCCAGTGGTCAAGTAGAAAAGATGAACAGGACTCTAAAAACAGCCTTAAGGAAACTAGCTATAGAGACAGGGTTGAAGAGGCCACAAGCATTGCCTCTTGCCCTTACGTGAATCAGGTGCACCCCCAGGGATAGGTCTAAATTGTCACCTTTTGAAACTGTATATGAGAGGCGGCCTTGCATCCTGCCTCTGACCGTAGCTGAAAATGTGAATTTAGAGATAGGTTGTCAGGAGATACAAGAGCATGTAATTGCCCTTCAGTCCATTTTATCCACCTTGCATAGGTACGTGGCGCTTTTCCAAAGACTGCCCTTGGATGTGCCTGCGCACCCATTCAATCCAGGCGATTGGGTCCTAATTCGAACTTGAAAAGACGAGCCTCTTGCTGAGAAATGAAGAGGGCCATACCAAGTTTTGCTGATTTCCAACCCTGCTGTTAAAGTTGCCTGAAGAAAGAGGTGGACCCATTACACATGTGTCAAGAGAGCTCCACCAACAATCCAGGCCAACACAGCACCAGTCAAAGAAGAGTAGTCGGTGAAGAAAAGTGATTCGGACCTAAAGCTGTTGTTCAAGCAAAAGCAAGAGCCTTGAACTTGTTATGGTTTCTGTGTCACTCGGGGGGAGGGATTTTGGTTTGGATCTCCCTCGGAGAAGCTCTGAACGAGGACCAGTTTGTGAAACTTATTGTAAACTTCACAAAAATCTAGACCAACAACACTTGTTTGGCCTGCGGAATAGCTCCTTTGTCACACACACACAAGAGGGCTGCCTTTTGTGGCCCACCCCATCAACTTGAGAGCCTTACTAACTGACCAGTCCTTGGAAGAAGAATGAAACTGACCCACACTCCTAAAGGGGAGTGTGTGTGCATATCGCAGAAGAGAACTGGAAAATTTGTGGGAACCTGCTTTGTAGAAATGTAATGGGTTCTTGAAAGTAAATAGTTATGATTGTATGGTAAGATTGTGATAGTTAAGAGCACCCTTTCCAAAGTCACAGATAACTTCTCAAACCCTGGTGATTTTGATAAAAAAACACAGATCAACACACAGGTTGTGGTTGATATGTAAGAAGTATGCTTACAAGCGGCTCCCAGTAGATTAGAGTAGAAGCTGTTATGTGAGAATGACTGTCTTTCTGGTTATATGTTTCTGTATCATTGCTGGTTGCTGTTTCCAATGTACAACTTCTTTGTCGGCTGCCTACAAGACATGCAGGTATGAGAGAGCCAGTTAGAAATAACACAAGCAGCCCCTTCAATTAAGGAGAGCCTTGAGGGGGGACTGTTGTAAAAATCTGAACAGATCTATGATTTGCACCCCAAAACACGTCCATTTCCCCTGACACACATCTTACACGCATCCTACATGTGTTCGCTAATACGCACACCCAAACCGTCCACACACAGCACCCCAAAGCCCCATTCCCCACTGCTGCTTGCAAGTGATTTGGCGGCACAAGAACTAGGAGCTTGTCAATATTGCCAATGCTCCTTCTTCTCCAGGTCAGACTCCATTGTAACCAAGAGTGTGACTCATCCAGATGTGACCTTGGCACACCTGGAGAGACAAAATGACCATATAAGGGAATGATAGAAGTGGAGAGACGTTGCAAAGCATCTCTGGGTACAAGTAAAATAGCACATGGCAATGCAATGCCACGTCTGGCCACTACTTGGGTCTACTCGAGAGTAGCTATAGCCAGAAATGATGTTTTTGGGTCTGTAAACCAATGGGATGAGGGCTAATGTCATGTGACATCTGATGTATAACAGTATCTGTTTGAATCTTGGTGGGGTGTGACTCTGGAAGGCAGCGAGAGCGCCCAGAGGTCACCTATTCTGCGCAGAATAATAAATTAGTTTCCAAAGCTTCAGGAGGTCTTTCATCAAGTTTTTCATATCTGGACTTTGGACACTTGGGAATAGCATAATTTATGCAACACTGGGAGGCTGCATTGCAATGGAGAGATTTCAGTAGAAAGAATAAATACATGTGGCTGCACCCTCGGCATTCTTGCAGTGATTAAATAAGCTCAAGAACACCACCAAAAGAAATTCTAAAGAGTTCTGAGAATGAGGCGAAAAACAAACAAAATTGGGAAATTGAAGGCCAGATTTTGGTACAGCGTTAGCTCCACCTTTTCCCTGGACCTGGCCACAACACTGCCCCCACTACTGCTATGGGACTTTCAGGGAAGAAGCATCTGTATCAGGGACATTTTCCTCAGAACATTTCTGAGATTTCTCTCTCTTTTTTTTAACAAGCCACCGCTCCTTCCGAAATAGGTCATAGCAAAATTTTCTATATATATTCTCCACTCTGAGTGTGTGTGTGTGTGTTGTGGTGGCTGCTTCTCCTGCCCTCTGCCCCTCCCCTGCCAATGCCCCAGAATGATGCTGGGTTTGTGGAGGATGTGAAATGGGGGCTAGATCACCAACACAGGTGCTGCTGTTACCACTTGCCGTGGCAGTGCAGAAACCCTTGTGGGGGGTGGAGGGAAGAAGCTGTGCTACAAGAACTGCTAGTGATGAACCTCAGTTCTGAGAGACTGTTGGAGAATGTAACCTCCCTAGAGAAATTCAGTGAAATGGTCCCCCAAGTCTCTTTGCCATGAACAGGGTGGGGAATTTCAAGAGGCCATTTGCTCACAGCTATAGGTAGGATGTCTCTGAGCTCCATCACACCAGCGGTTTAATGCACTCTCGCCACATCTGGTAGTTTTGCAGCGCAGGACTTACATGATGTTGTCCCTGTCCTGCACCCATCTTGTCTCTTTTCCTCTCTTTTGCGTGTTATTTTGGTGCAGGGAAAGCCTGGATTATTTCCCCCAAGCGGATTTAATGCGCCCTTAAGCCTCGGTGTATTGCTGTCCTCTTGGTTTTTCATTTGTGGGTGGGTGTGCTTTGAGAGAAGGGGTGGGGTGGAGTGGAAGAGCAAACAAGCGAAAGGGAGGTTTCATGTGAAACCCATGAGAAAGGGACCATTAGCTGGACGTGCTTATGAAACGGAGGTAAAAAATACGGAGGCAAACCAGGGGGAAAAATAGGTGCGATGGAGCCCACTGCTGACATACAGTGTGATTCAGTGAAGCACTGTTGGCATAGCACAAGTAGAATATGTCCCATCCGGTTGAAGCAATGGGGGAAGAACTATGTGTGCAAGCACCTTATGTGACCAAGTCTGCATGTTCCTTTTCCTCTTTCTGGCTTGCATCACAAGTCGTACGTTTAAAAAAGTGACTCATGCATCTTGTAGTTACAGCTGTAGGCTTGGGCTACCTGGGTGAGAGATATTATCATATGAATAGATTGCACATCCATCTCCTGCCACAGTATAGGAGGCTTGTTTATTGTGGAGCTCGAAGACATGTGCTTTCTGGCAAAAATAAAGGTACAGCTGCTGACTCAAAGAACCTACTTTGAGCAGCTCACAAAATATTAACCAGGAGTGTGCTATCTGCTGCCACCTTGTGTTAGTGAGGGTACATTGCCTCACTAACTCAGTTTTCCATCCCCTCCCAGCAGAGGCTGCATTGGACAGAGGTGGGCCTGGGAAAATTTGCACACAAGATGAGATCAAGGCTCACTCTTAGGGTGACCATATTTGAGAAACCAAAAAAGAGGACAACCTGTGGGCAGGGCAGGAAAGTGACTTTTCAGGGCCTCTGGAAAAAGCGTCATCCCCCACCCCACCACCTTAAAGGCCCCAATTGGAGTGGAGGAGGGGAAAGTGTGTCATTTCTGCCCCCCCCACTACTCCAATCAGGGCCTTTTCTATAATCTCCGGGAATGACACACTTTCCCATTTAAGGTCCTGATTGGAGCAGTGGAAGGGAAATGATGCGCCTCTAGAAAGCACATCATTCCCTCCCAAAATGCTAATGGCGGCCTTAAAGGGGAAAGTATGTCTTTCCAGGACAATATAGAAAATCACAGAAAATCCCCCCTGACATCCAGAATAGAACAAAATCCAGGACAAATCCGGGGAAATCCTGACAGTTGGTCACCCTACTCACTCTGGCACCTATTTGGAGAGTGGCCTGTAATATCAGTTGTTGTGTGCCACATCACAGAAGCACTATGCAAAAATGATAAAGGCCAGGTTTTCAAAGCTAAATTGTCTCAAATAATTATAAATTGGCCATTCCTATACATTATTATACCATACTACTATACACACTTTCACAGAATAGTAGAGTTGGAATGGGTCTATAAGGCCATCAAGTCCAACCCCCTGCTCAATACAGAAATCCATCTTAAGGCATACCCAACAGATGGTTGTCCAGCTGCCTCTTGAATGCCTCTAGTGTGGGAGAGCCCACGACCTCCCTAGGTAATTGGTTCCATTGTTGTACTGCTCTAAGAGTCAGGAAGTTTTTTTCTGATATCCAGCCAGAATCTGGTTTCCTGTAACTTTAGCCCATTATTCCATGTCCTGCATTCTGTGTTGATTGAGAAGAGATCCTGGCCCTCCTCTGTGTGGCAACCTTTCAAGTATTTGAAGAGTGCTATCATGTCTCACCTCAGTCTTCTCTTCTCAAGGTTAAACATGCCCAGTTCTTTCAGTCTCTCCTCATAGGGCTTTGTTTCCATGTTTAAAACATGTTAAAAAAGTGTGTATAGGCTTGCAACCCAAGTGTACAACCCAGTACTTGGGCTGCAATCCAATGTACACTTCTCTGGAATTAAGTCCAATTGAAGTCAATTGGGCTTACTTCTAAGTAGACTATATTTTTTAAAAAATGTATGCGAAACTGGAGGTGAGCAAAGAGCCAGCAATATATTTCTCAAGAACAACTAATGCCAGATTTCATCTAATTTCAAACTAATTTCATCTCCTTTTCTTATAGAGTTACTATCAAAAAGCTTAGTACATCAGCAGAATGCTGTGGACATAGTCTATCTTGATTTCAGCAAGGATTTCATCAAGCTCCAGTACAATATGGGCTAAATGATGCTACTGTTATTTGTAGCTGGTTGATGGACTGTACCCATAGCGTGCTCCTGAATGGTTCAACAACCTAGAGAAGTAAGAAGTGGGGTGCTGCAGGATTCTGTCTTGGACCCAGTGTTGCTCAACATCTACCTATATAACTTGGATGAGGGAGTAGAATCTACAGATGACCCCAAACGGGGATGGGTAGCTAATATGCTTAGAAGACAGAAACAGGGTTCAAGATGATCATTGCAGAATGGAAAACTGAGCAAAAACTAACAAAATGAATTTCAACAGAGATGAATGTACAGTTCTGCGTTTAGATCGGAAGAATTGGTTGCACAAATACAGGATGGGTGACACCTAGCTTGACACAGGGTTTTGGTAGATCACAAGCTACACATGAGTTAGCAGTGTGATGTACCAGCTTAAAAGGCTAATGAAGTTCTAGGTTGTATCAATGGAACTATAGTGTCCAGATTGCAAGAAGTAATGCTTTACTCAGATCTCACCTGGACTATAGTGTCCAGTTCTAGAGATTGCTATTTAAGGACGACCTTGACAGACTGGAATGTGTCCAAATGAGAGTGAAAAAGATGCATTTTTGAGGGAAATAATGATGATGATGATGATGATGATGATGATGATGATGATGATGATGGCAGGCAACAAAAAGGGGCCAAGTTCAAAGTAGGGGAGGGGAGACAAGACAGCTTTTGCCACAATATCCCCTGGGATATGTGCCAGAGCCAGCTGGAGGAATCATAGAATAGTAGAGTTGGAAGGGGACTACAAGGCCAATGAGTCCAACCAGGACTGAGGGGGAAGGAGGGGAGAACAAGCCACAGCATCTTTCGGGCATAACGTGGGTTGTTCAATGAAGAATTGACACTGCGTGGCTTATTTGCAGGATTGGCTTAGTGTTATGTGAAAGCCTGCCTCAAATGATAGCCAAATATGTGAAGGGCTATCACATAAATAATGGAGCAAAATTGGTTTTCTGTTGCACCAGAGGGTAGGGTTCAAGCCAGTGGATTCAAACTACAAGAAAGGGAATTTTGACTAAACATTAGGAAGAACTTCCTGATGGGATGAGCTGTTCAGCAACAGATAAGACTGACGTTGAGCATCTCTACATTAAGCAAAAAAACCCAGCTCCTTAGTGGGCTTTCATCTTGTGCAGCCATTCCAGGATTACAATGGGCATAATAAACATGCCATCCCCTTTCTTCTCATGCTTTTTTATTAGTGGTTCCTGTGATGGGGAAGTTCCATATGTTCCATTTAAACAGCCAGCAGAATGTGCTGCAACATTACAGGAACATTTTGTTATCCAAGAAATACATCAGCTTTTTCATAGCAGTGTATATTTGTTACAGGAGTTTCGGCGAGTTAAATCTCAGTGGAATAAATCTCAAAAACACTGAGAAAGGCACCCAAGGATAACGATGTCATGAAAAGGACAGAAACTTCCGTGAGTAACCAACCTTGATTGCATTACATATGCTCCATGTGGGGAAGCTCTTAAACTCTCCCTCATTAGAAGTTTTTAAGCAGAGGCTGAAAAGCCACCTATCTGGGATGCTGTAATTGTGGATTTCCTTTATTGGCTGTGGGCTGGATTAGATTACCTTTGAAGTCCCTTCCAATTTTATGATTCTATCTATTAACCCAACCAACCTCACAGTTGTTGTGAAACCAGCAGTGCAATCCTATGCTCAGTAAATCCCATTAACCTCAATGGGACTTGCTCCCCAGTAGCTGTGTATAGAACTACATTCTAAAGTGCTGCTCTATGTTGATAATTTCTATGGAATCTGGGAATCATTCATTAATTATGCTAATAGCAATAAGAACATTACTGTACCTCCATCATGGAATACGCTGGAAACATCTGCTAGGATAAGAATCCGGGGGAGGGGGAATGTTTTGATATATTTTCCTCTCGCTTTGAATATATACAATTACAATCAGTCCACCGTGTCACCTGATTAATTTGGGTCAATATTGATTGTGTGTATCAAGTGTATCCCGTGTTTAATTATTGTGTTATGTTTGATGTGACTGGACGTTACATCCTTTTGTTATAAATGTAAAATTCAATAAAAATATTTTTTTCAAAAACCTAAGAGGGATAAAAAAACCCAAGGCATGCCATTTGATAAAATCTCTGCACAGGCAGGAGAAGTATCATTTCCTGTTCAGCCAGCAAACTATCTTCCAGGAACCTGAGTTAAATTCCTTCGAAACCATAAAAGAATAACAATTGGATTCAAGCTACTGCTGGTGGGTACACAGGCCAGTTTTATTACGAGTAGCCATCTGAAGGTTATTCTTTTAATACATTTTTTATTATTTTTCAACATAACATAATACAACATAAACCTAAACAACATAACATACAATACATACCGCATACCCCCGTGCTCCCCTCCCCCCAGGAGACCTTCGATTATACATTATTCTTCTTTCCAAAAATGTAAAGACTCTTTTGAAGGCATTTGCCCCTTCCCCGTTTTTAATACATATTCCAAAAATAAACTCCATATATCTCCAAAATCATTCTTACTGGACATTCCCCTCTTTATTTTCATTTTACACGTTAGCTTATCATTAAGTGCCATGTCCCATATTTCTTTATACCATTCTTCTATGGTATATATCCCTTGCCCTTTCCAATTTTTAGCAATCATTATTCTGGCGGGAGCCAGGAGATTGTTTATTAATTCTCTCTTATTTATATTCTCCATACCTTTTTCCCATATTGCTAGTAGAGCCAGCTTTGGGTTTAATTCCAAATTACTTCCAATTATATAACTTATTTCTTTAAACACCCTTTCCCAAAATTTTTGTACATGTTTACAGCTCCACCACATATGGAAATACGTTCCAACCTCCTGACATCCCCTCCAACAATTCTTGGACACTTTTTTATCTATCTGATGAAATCTTACCGGCGTTAAATACCATCTCCATACTATTTTATAATAATTCTCCTTAATTCTAATCGACAAAAGCTTTAACATTCTTGCATCCCATATCTTCCCCCAGTCATGTTCATTAATTTGTTCTTTTAAGTCATCTTCCCAAATCATTTTAAGCGAATCTCTATATTCAGCTTCCTCTGTCAGGATTTTATATATTTCGCTAGTTAGACCTTTTCTAGCTTTAATTACTTCCTTCTTTCCTCTTGATTCAATTAAATCTTCAAATCTTGTATTATTTCTACACTTCTTATTCATCTTTTTCCATTCCTGTGTCCATTTTTCCAATTGTAAACATTTGAACCAAGCTATCTTTTGTCCTTTTACCAACTCTCTAATTTGCTCCTTATCTGTCATTCTTTCCATCCAATTCCTTAACTTAATAATTTCCTGACCCTTCAAACTTCCTTCCAATTCTACTTTTAAATTCCTTGGGAAATTTCTCACAACTACCACTGGGGCGAGTGGAGAGTCTCCTGGTATTAAACTCCCTTTAACTTTCTCCCAGATCTCTAGAATATTTTTCAGCAACGGGTTGTCCAGTCCCCTCAAATCTTTCTTTTGGATTTTATTATTAAAAAAGATATTTTGCAATTTGAAATCTGGTTCCCCTGTTTGCGTTTCTAACCATTCTAAATCTTCCTCCCCTAATATACTATTTATAACATATCTTAACTGATTAGCACCATAATAATTCTTTATGTTTGGAAGTCCCAAACCACCTTTCTTTTGTGTCTTATACCATAGCCCTTTATTAATCCTAGCTCTCTTATCTCCATTGCAATAAGCATTAATCATATTTTGCCAACTCTTTAACTCTACATCCGATATTTTAATCGGTAGCATTCTAAACAAAAAATTAATCTTGGGTAATATCTTCATTTTTATAACTGCTATTCTACCAAACCAAGAATGTTTTAATTTCCTATATGCCTCTAACTTTTCCCCTACCTGTTTTTTCAAACTTACAAAATTAATTTCTTCTAACCTGTCTAAATCTTTTGCAATATTAACTCCTAAATAACGTACTATATTTTTAAGCCTAAGACCTAACTTAACTTTACCTTCCTCCATCTCCTCTTTGTTATAATTGAATAACATCATTTCTGACTTCCCCCAATTAACTTGTAGACCTGTGACCTCCCCAAATTCTCTGAAATGTTTCTTAATCAGGTCCCCCTCCTTCAGGGGGTCTTCTAATGTCAGTAATGTGTCATCCGCAAACATATTTATTTTAATCTTCTCCTTCCCTCCTATCCCCTTCAATCTTGAATCCTCCCTTATAACATTTGCCAAAATTTCTATTACTATCGCAAATAATATCGGTGAAAGTGGGCAACCTTGTCTTGTTCCTCGGGCTAGTGTAATCTGTTGCGTTAACCCATCATTACCCATTATTTCTGCTTTATTATTTTTATACAGTTGATCCATCACTCCCATAAATTTCACTCCAAGCCCAAATGTTTTCAAAATTAATTTAAGTGCTGGCCATTCCACGCCATCAAAGGCTTTGAATATATCCAATGCTAATAATCCCGCTTTTAAATTCCTTTTTTTAATAATATTAATTATATTTAAAACTCTTCCTATTAAATTAGGCATTTGCCTTCCTGGGATAAATCCACATTGATCCTTTCTAATATACTTATGTATAAACGTACTCATCCTTTTTGCCATTATTGCTGTAAAATTTTTTGAATCTTGATTTATTAAAGATATTGGTCTATAAGATGCTGGGTCAGTCAAATCCTTTCCTGGTTTCGGAATTAATATGATCAAGGAATGATCCCATGATGGGGGGGGGGGTCTTTCCCCCTTCTATTATACTATTAAATAATTTTTTTAATCTTGGTAGTAAAATTCCTTTAAAAACTTTATAATAATCCGGCCCCAAACCATCCAATCCCGGAGATTTCCCTCCTTTTAATTTAACTATAATTCCTTCTATTTCTTTCTCAGTAACTAAACCTTCCATATAATCCCTGTCTTGCCCCTGTAATCTTATTTTCCAATTCCTCTCTACATATTCCAATATTTTAATCTGTGATCCCATATCTGATGTATATAATTCTTTATAAAATTCCTGAAATATATTTAATTTATCCTTCATTAAATTACAATTTTTCCCTGTCTTGTCTCTAATTGTCCCTATCATACTCTTAGCTTTTTTGGACTGAGTGGACCTAGCCAGCATCTTTGAATTTTTATTACAATATTCAAAAAATTCCCTCTTTAAATATAGCAAATCCCTCTGGACTTGTTCTAACTCTTCTCTCTCTAATTCTTTTTTCTTAGCTTGGATTTGGGCAAATAGACGTTTATCTTTTGTCTCTCTTAGCTTGTCCTCTAGGTCCCTTACCTCCTTTTCATTCTTTTTCTTTTGAGCCTCTTGTTGTTTTCTTAGGGTACACATTTCCCTGATACATATCCCTCTTACTACAGCCTTCATAGTGTCCCATATTAAACCCTGCGAGTTTATGTCCTTTTCATTAATTTCCCATATTTCCTGCATTTCTTTTTTAATATTCTCCACTATATTTTTATTATTTAGTAACCTTGTATCGATTCTCCATCTCTGAACTTGTTTGTAATCCTTCTTCATTTTAAGATCCAACGTCATTAATGCATGATCTGTGACTTTAATTACCCCTATAGCACAATCTATAAGTTTAGACAACATATTTTTTGACACAAAAATATAATCAATCCTGGAATAACTCTTAAACCTTGGTGCGTAGAAAGTGTATTTCCTTTCTTCCCCTTTTAATACTCTCCAAACATCAATTAATTATTTTCTCTCCATTAATTTGCTTAATCCCGTCCTCCCACCACTCTTGAGAACTCTTAATATATTATCCCTATCTTTCCCTTTGTCTAATACCATATTAAAGTCACCTGCCATCACCATATTCTTTTTACCTACTTCTCCCACTGCATTAAAAACTTCATCAAAAAATTCCATCTGTTTCCCATTTGGAGCATATACATTAATCAATACATATTCCTCCTCCCCTACCCTGCAGGAAATAATCAGAAACCTTCCCGCTTCATCCTTCTTCACCCTTTGTATAGTAATGCCACATTTTTTTGAGATTATAATCGCTACACCTCTCGCTTTAGAAGTACCAAAAGACTTTTCGTAAACGCCCACCTCCCTCATCCGAAGCTCATTTACACCCTCCTTTGTTTGATGAGTTTCCTGCAAAAAAATTACATCAGCTTTCTCTTTTTTTAATAACATTTCTATTCTCTTCCTTTTAATAACAGTTCCTAGCCCTTTAACATTTAAAGTTGCAACCCTTAATTTATTATCCATCTCTCTCTTTCCAACACATCTCTATATTGGTCTCCCTCTGTGATACACATACCCCCCTCCCTCACCCACCCACCCACATTTACCCCCCAACTTCACCCCCCTCCTCACCAGGCCTTCCTGGGCAATGGCCCCAATTATTCTTAGAACTCTTCGGGGGGGGGGGGGGAGAAGCAACCCAGCATTCCAGAACAGAAACCCGACCCTCCCCTCTCATATAATCTTTTCTTATCCCTATTACAATATTATTTCTTCATTAACGGGTTCCACCCACGGCTCCTTCCTCCTGTGGATAATCAGGACCAACTCCCCCTCCAGCAGCAGCATCCTGCTTTGTTTCTCCAGCAGCCATGGGATCCACTAAGCCCATCTGAAGGTTATTCTGTAGCAGCAGCAAAAAGACAAAACTGTAAAGGCAAACTTCATCAATACTCTGGTGATGGTCTGATTGAATTAGTGGTGAAAGTGAGTGGGTGTGGTGTGGTACATAAGCTATACATTTTAAATTTTAAAGTATTATAGTAATACATTTGGGACCCATTTGCTTTGTGGTTTAAGCTAGGCATGGCATCATTTTTCTTTCTTGTTAGAGTTATAAATATAATAACATAATATAATTATATATTCTTTGAATTAAATGTTGGCTTCTTTAGGAATGGGGCTGGTTATAGATGGGATGAGGAGGTGCACAGTGAATGAGATGAAGTTGGAGTTTCAAGGCCAAAACCAATACTGGTTGCAACAACAAGACTTTATATATACACACATGTATATCCTTATTTATATCACTGGAATAAATAATATCTTGTCTATGGGATTTTGTACATGAGGCATTTATTGTGCACTCATCATTCTTTACCCATGGTTGGTTATAGATTCTTTAAACAACAATGTGACCCTCCAGTTTGTCTCCTGTGTCTAACCAGCACTTTCGACGGGGTTTCTAGAGGAAGGAAAATGCAGCATTTGATTGTGAATGCGAAAACAAGTGAAATTTCCTCTTGTGTATTTGCACTATTCTGCTATACAACAGTGCCACCTAGTCATTATGTAGTGGGAAAGGAAAGGAAACGCTCCTCATGGAGTACTAGGATCTCAATTCTGCGATAAAACTGAAAGTAGATATGGCGGATTAACAGCTGATCAACTGCTTTTTGTAGAAAAGCTGTATGAAAGCCCTTGCACATACTCAAAAGCAGGTCCCACTGAGTTTGATGGCAGGCAAGCGTGAATAGGATTGCAGCTGGCAGAGGTTCTATGGCAGAGCTACTGCCACTTCCTAAGCCCTAGTAGCTTGCTGCCACAGAGTGGGAGGTAGGGGACAGAGTTTTTTAAAATTCTCCTCCTATTGATTCCAGTGGGCAAGCCCCTTTGGGGGGGATCATGCTAAGCATCCTCGGCCACCTCTGACATGCCCCTGGAATGCCCCATTTCCCCCCAGCACTGGTGGAGCTTTCCATGAATATACCAGAAGACCCTAGCTGCTCAATACCCTCCCACCGGTGGGCGTCTCTGTCCACTGGCAGAATAGTATTTGCACCACTTCTTGTAGCCTGCCAAATGCCAGTTGTAGGATTGCATCAGGATTCCCAGTAATGCTCTTGGACAGTGCATTTCAGTGAGCTTCGTGGCCTTCGTGTTTAGCTTGTGTCTTTATACTCTTCAGAAAGGACATGGTTCTAAGATCCAGTGGAAGCCTCACCCAGGTTGGGGAAGGGAGATGAAATTCATTCTAGAGAAGGAGAAAGCATCAGAAAGTCTCTGACGTGCTTATTGCTTAAAGAAGATTTGCTGCATTTATGGACAGGCATAGCCAATCAAACGTAAGACATTTGTGGATCGTTCCTGTGTGATTTTATACTGATTTCAAAAATTATTTTACTCTTGTTTTTTGGTAAACTGCCGTTGGAATCATTTGGGTGAAGGGTGCTATATAGATGTATAAAATAAATGCATGGATTGGTGGCATTCCGAAATAAAAACATCAGCGAGGGGCTATATAGCTCAGTGGTATAGCACATGTTTTGGATGCATATGGCCCCAACGTCTATTCCTGGCATCCGATTAAAAGGCTTTTAAGGCCTCTAGTGGAGACCCTACCACCAATGAACTAATATTATAGAGCTAGAAGAAGCAATGATATTATAGGGCTGTCAGTATTTGTGTGCTTAGAAAGGATTGCAAATACTCTGTACTAAAGAACAGAAAATCTGTGGTGTTGCCTTTTGGATACAACGAAGCAAATTTTGCTATGCCCTCTCCACGGATGGAGCCTCATTCTTCAAATGTTTCAAAGCACCATAAAAGAATGCGGAAAAAAAAACTCTTGATATCATTTGGAGTGAATACAGCAAAGAGGCCTAAGTTCTTCTGCATAGATTCATGGCCAAATGAAAAGAAATAGTGAGGCCAATTTGCAGACTCCCACGATGAGTGAATTGCAGGTGGTGGTGTATGAATAGTTCAATAGGAGGTGAGGGGTCTTTTATTTTACTGATAAATAATATCTGTAGGCATCTATGAATTCAGTATTTTGAGATGCAGATGACCCAACTACAGTTTAGCTAAACGTTTTATCAAGCAAGTCCTAGTCCTTCACGGTGATGTTTCAAATAGGAACATAAGAAGAGCCATGCTGGATCAAACCAAGGGTCCATCTAGTCCAGCACTCTGTTCACACAGTGGCCAACCAGCTGTTAACCAGGGACCCTCAAGCAGGACATGACGCAAAAGCACCCTCCCATCTATGTTCCCCAACAACTGTAGTATATAGGATTACTGCCTCTGATACTGGAGGTAGCACATAGCCATCAGGACTATAATCATTGACAGCCTTCTCCAGGAATTTATCCAACCCCCTTTTAAAGCCATCCAAATTGGTGGCTATCACTACATTTTGAGGTAGTGAATTCCATAGTTTAACTGTGTGCTGTGTCAATCTGAATCACACAGCACACAGTTTCTCTCTCCTGAATCTCCTACCAATCAGCTTCAAGGGATGACCCTGGGCTCTAGTATTATGGGAGAGGGAGAAAAATGTCTTGCTCTCCATATCACACATAACTTTGTACACCTCTATCAGGTCTCTCCTTACCCTTCTTTTTCCCCAACCTAAACAATTCCAGCTGTTGTAACTTTCCCTCAGAAGGGAGATGCTCCAGTCTCTTGATCATTTTAGTTGCCCTTTTCTGCACTTTTCCAGCTCTACAATATCTTTTGTTGACTAAACAGTGGTCATACATGTATCATACTTAGGGTAACTGTGGATTTTTATCATATATTTATATACAAGTAGATAAAACTCCTGGATAACCCAATCAAGAACTGGATTGATGTGGTCTACTTGCATAAATATAGTCTTGTGTTGCACTAGAGATTATATCATCTGTATTTGTTTATTGTTTTGCATTATATCGTATTTTATTCTTTTAAATATATGAATTGTATTTTATATTTTAATTGTGCTTTAAAATGGCTTTTTGTATTTTAATTGACTTTAATTCACCCAGAGAACATTGGTTATTGGGCAGATAGAAATGTACTATAAATTAATAAATGTTATTTGTCCAAAGGGCAACCATGTTTGCTGACTGCATTCCTTTTTTTTTTTTAAATCAACGTCACTTTTAGGTCCAAGGTTTTTATCTTTCAGAGAATGTGATTGTGACACTTCTAAACGACATACTTCATTGTCAGGCAATGATGCATTTGGGGTCATCAGTTACCCATTTGCTCTTAAGGAAATGATTGTATGTATTGTTGTTGGAGGCAAAACTCATACTAGGAGGAAAATCACATGGGCTTGATTGTGCTAATATTGCCCAACTGGAATTATTGATATTATTTCAGTGGCACTCTTTGAAAGCACCAAGATCACAGGAATTACAGCAATCCCATGCAGATGTTTACATCATGCGCATGAATGCGTGGTGGGAATTCAGCAAGGAGTTCTTCGAAATCCTGGCAGAAAACTATCCATGACTATAGTAGGTTCCCCCTGGAATTGGATATTGCATACAGTGTAGCTGCGTCACACTCAAGAGAAATAACAGAATTAATACACGTAACAGTTCACACATCCATAAATGTTGGTGCCAAAAGAGTTAGTGGCAACACACTACTGATGAACTTATCACTGACTAGTTTTACTCGGCTCTGTTGCTACCAGAGTCGCTCCTGCTACATGCTGCACAGAAGAGATAGAGAAGGAGGAGTAAGGGGTCATGCCTCACCATCGCTTTGGGTTCCTGCATTATTTTGATAAAGAAATGTTGGGAAAGCTCTACCAATGACAGTGATGTTCACAGGTACATAATGGCTTTAAGGAGGGCAGAGAAAAATTGCTCATTGGGAACAAGGAAATGGTATCTTGTGGTTAAAAAGTGGAGCAATCCAAAAGCACAATATCACAGCGCCTCCATATTTTTAAGGTGTATGACTGTGCTTCTGCAAGTTCAAGCTGCCATTTGTCAATCTCCTACATCTGCCCATTTAACCATTAATTTCAGGGTGAGCAAACTCTGGCCCGCCAGATGTTTTGACCTATAACTCCCATGATCCCTCATCATTAGTATGCTGGCTAAGGCCGATTGGAGGGCAAAATATCTGGTGGATCTCAAGCTGCCCACCCCTGCATTAATTGGTTCTTCTATCCATACAAGAAATGCAATTTAATCCTTACCCAATTTCACTATTCACTGGCAACCTGAAGCCCCTCCAGGTGCTTTGGACTTCAACTCCCACCATTCCTGGCCATTGGCCATGCTGGGCTGATGGGGGTTATAGTTCAAAACATCTGGAAGGCACCACTGGAGAGGGAGGCTGGAGAACAGTTCACAAACTGTCAGAGTTAACACGAGAAGACAGGTCTCAACCTCAAAACCTCACAATCTTTTTTTAAAAAATAAGAGTTCAAGTTAAAGTTCTTAGAGATGTGGTGATTTAATTCAGATGACCTTCTGAATCTGTATAATTGTGCTCCTGAATGGTTTTCACTTGGCCTGCTGAATTGCTAACCTCCTTCTGAGCAACATACACTTATGGAACAATCAGGCCTAGAGATGTGAGGGCCCCGAAAAAAACCATAAAAATTTGGGGGAAACCTGGTTTTGTTCTGTTTTTCCCCGAAGCCTTTTTTGGGTTTTTCCCAAAATATTGGAAAAATTGAAAAAAAATGAAGAAAAAAAAGATTATGGAATGTTTTATTTTAGCATGATGCATACAATGTTTAAGACAAGATGGTTATATATTTACTTCTCCAAAAGATTTCTAAAAATTATGTACAGTATCAGACTATGGGTGCTTTATGTCTGCTTGACACTGTGGAGGACTAGCAGAGACATAAAGAATTTTCCTTGGTACTAATGTTGATGGTTTCTTCTGTTTGTTTTTTTAATTGTTTTTTGCCTGCTCCTCATAAACTGGCAAAATCAAAGAGGTTCCTTACAGTTCAGGAGCTTGTAGCTCCATTTGTTTTGTTTTTTAAAAAAGGTAAAAATTAAAAAAAGTAAATTCAATTTGTAATAATTGTTTGAATGCACTATACTTTTAATATACCAAATGTGATCATTTTATGCCAAACCAAGTTGTACATAACTACATTTCATGTTCCTAAAGTAAAAAAGTGAATTTCAGTCCATAAAAAGTGCTAATATTGCATTTTTTAAATTTTTCCAAAAAAATCTTTTTTTTCCACAAAAAGCCAGGTGGCTTCAAAATTTCTGGAAATCTTACATCTCTAAGGCTCTGTAATCCTCAGGCACAAAGGCCAGGGACCAAAAAGAGCTAGAAGCTGCTACTTACAGTTTTTATTGCACCGCCCCTCAGATACCTGCCATGGCTGCTTCACACCTTCTTTATAATGGAGAAACTGATCCTGTGCCAGTTTATCAGGTACTCACACTTCTCTGAGTGTTTGTTTGCCTGGAGACTTCATGGTCAGATCTTGTGTTGTTTGGGGATTGCTGAATTAAAAGACCTGGCATAAAGATTTGTTTTTAATTCATGTTGAAGGCCTGGATTCAAGCTTTGCTTCAGCCATTTTACACCCAGCTAGCCTAATTGTCAGAAAGATGGCTGCTGCAAAGGTTCTGCTACCTGCCGTTGTTTACAGCATTGCCCCAGCAGCCATTTTAGCCCTTCTGGAGTCTGTGCAGTGCATTCCTTTTCATGACCGCTTGGGAGTATGTCTCACTGTGCTCAGTAGGTCTTGCCCCAAGGTGCCTCAGGTGGTTGGAGCTTTAGAATAACCATGCTTGGCTTTGCTGAAAAAAGTAAGTGGAGATCACCAATAAGATGATTCATGTATCAAATTTAACTTTGTGCCTTACAGCATGATCTTATGCTAGCCTACTCAGAAGTAAGACCCTTTGAGTACAATGAGACATACTCTTAGATAAGTGAGTATAGGATTGCACACTTAGTGATCAGTTATTAGAAGTACTCCAACTCAAAGGCAATATGAAGCGACTCCAAGATACGTAAGAACAGCTATAAGAGGCATACTTAAGAACATAAATGGAAGAAGTTTGAAGTCACCAAGCTATTGTTAAGACCATTTCATGTTTCAGATGTAAGTGCCCTAGAGGTAGCTGTAAGGTGGGTCTGGGGATTGAGAATAAAATTGGCTTATTATTTCAGGCAATGTGATATTTTATATTTTAAATTTGTGGGCCAATACTAATCCAGCAGTCACTTCTATGAGTCCTCTTTCCCAGGTTAAAGAACACAGCAGCTGTCCGCCAAAATCAGTAACTTTGCTCTTGAACATTAAAGGAGTGCACACAAGGTCTCCATAAATTCAGTGAACACGTGGAAAGGTCTGTGGGACTACACAAGCTAGCCCTGCCCGTTAGTGGAGCTATGTGCTTCCTTTACTTCTGATAAACAATGGTTCCCAGGGTCCATAGGATTGCTCTCCCCACCTCATCCTGGAGTTTTGGAGTTACTTTACTTTTCTAGGTGCCTTGCTCTCCTTTGTCATGCCAGAGCTATTCCCGGCTTTTAATGTTGAGAGGTTTATCTCTTTCTCCCTTTCCTAAGAAGAAATGGAGAGGGGTATTAACTCTCCCATTGATTTGTTACAACAAACTCACCTCACAAATCTTATAGCAAAGTTGTGCACAGCCGCACAGCTGTACAGGTGCACTTTTTTGCACTTTTTTTTAAAGCAGATATTCACAGTAGTGCTGCTGAGTAGTGAAGATGGACAGAGTGTACAAAAATAAATAAATGGCTAAACTTCTAGATGATGAAGGTAAGGGAATTGCCTTATTTCTTGATCAAAGAGGTACCTCCTGCCAAAGGTGAGTGTGAAAGTGTAAAGTTTGTTGTGTTTTATATTTTATTGTTTTAAAATTTAATGTTGTTAATTGCTTTGAGGAGAATTTGCCTCGGAAAATAGTATAAAAACATCTAAAATACAAAATAAATTAAGTGGGGCAGAAAGGTTCCCAAACTGGCATGGCAGGATAAAACCACATCTCACTGATCAATAGTAAGAATAGCAATTTCCTACACTTGCATTACAATGACTGGGGTGGGAGGTGGTCTTGTGTGGATAGGCCCTTAGTGCCAATTAGAAACCTATATGTTATTCATCAACTTCAACTTTTAAACTTCCATTTGCTGACTGCTGGTGTAGTAAACAACTACTAAGTCTCACGTTTAGTGTAGTCCCTGTATGTTTAATTCTTCATTTGGATTTCATCATAAACTTCTCTCTCTCTCTCTCTCTCTCTCTCTGTTTAAGAATAATTGGCTTTCTAAACAGTAGCCTGCTCTGGTTTTTTTTTAAAGTTCTGCTTTCCATTCCTATATTTGTTACTGTTATTGATGCTTGGAGTTTTAGTAAAATCACAAAAAGAGCAATCCTATGGTCTCCGGGGCAAGCGTCCCAAGGGTAGTAGAATGGCTCAGAAAACCCTCTGAGGCAGCACTCCAACCTTGGGAAGGGGGAGCCAGAGATCTGATCAAGACACCCCACCTCCTTGCAGCTGGTGTGGACAGAAACGCAGCTGGCCACCTTCCGAGGTCAGAAAAATGACCTCAGAGGAGGAGAAAAGGAGGCGTTCTGGTAGGTGGGCAAGGGAGGAGAATGGAGAGGCCAGGTTATGAGATATCCTGAGCATCTTCCAACCTCTTCCCCTCCCCCTCTGCAGTGCCCTCGCTAGACGGGTTGAAAAGCCTGTCTAATATTGTTTCCACCGCTCCTCCTGCCATCCCAGCTTCAGCCTGGCAGGGCATAGGAATCTCGGAAGCCTTCAAGTTCAAGGGTTTCTGAGTAGAGAGGACAAAATTCGTAGCATCTGCCCCATGTTTAGACAGAAAAAAGTCCTGCAATTCCCAGCATTCCCTAGCCAACATGGCTGGCTAGGGAATGCTGGGAATTGCAGGACTGTTTTCTGTCTGAATATGCATAGGGGATAGCACTCTAAATTTAGTGACATTAATACAATCTAAATGGAGTTCATTTGGTCTGATTTTTGACTAACAACATGCTGGAGTAGCGGAGACTGGAAACTGGACACATTCTGGACCTACAAAGCAGGACGCTTTGAGAGACCCAACACGACCTCCTAAGTCTTGGCATTATCCTCCCCTTGGTCAGGATGCCTGTTCAGTGTCCTGGCTGGTCACAGCAGTAGGACTGACAGCACACATAAGCCCAAACGACACATTGTCAGGCTGGCACAATTTCCCTCACTTCCTCCAGTCTAACCCATCTTCTGCCTGAATGGAGGCAGCACAATCCTCATTTGTTCCTGTAAGTAGGTCACTGGGGAGGCTACAGCCACTCTCCACCCACACTCCATACACTGCCCAAGACCCTGTCTGATGAATCCTCTTGCTTGTTGGTTACTTCCTTCAGTGTGAAGTCAAAGGCATAAACCAGCAGCACAAGGAAAGGAACTCCTCTGCCCAGCCAGTGCACAGGCTTGCCTGGCCTATGGAGGGCTCCCAAATACAAGGCCTGAGTGTGAAAGGGACCATGAGGCATGATCAAGCTCAGAAGCCTGGGGTAAGATAGTAGTAGCTTCCCCCCCCCCCCCGCTTGTCCCATGGGTAGGGCTATCGCCTTGATCTGCCTTGAACAGCTACAGGACAGGCAGAAATTCAGTGTTTCGCCACATGTAGATGCAACCATGTGGAAAGAAAGAAGGACCTGTTTAATTTCTTCCTGCTATGCAGTTATGAAAAAGCACAGGAAACAAAGCAAAAGTAAACCAGGATGGTGACCCTCTCCATCATCATCATCATCATCATATGGCACAAGCGCTTATTTTCTTCAGGAATATTTGCAGGGGTCTTGAACCTCTTTAAGCCCAAGGGGCGAATTCAGTTTTGGAGAAGCTCTCAGGGGTCACATTCCAGTGGCGGGTGGTGCCAAAGGTGAAAGGGGAAGGGCCAAAACCATAAAAAAATGCCAGCCTATTTTAGCTTAAAGCCTTTACTGGCTGCCAGTAACTAAGCCTTAGAAGAGGCATTAAAACCTTGCATAATAGGAGAAAAGGTACAACAGTTGCATAGAAAAGGGAATTTCAGCAGGTGTCATTTGTATACACGCAGCACCTGGTGAAATTCCCTCTTCATCACCACAACAGTTAAAGCTACAGAAGCTATACTAAAGTGACCAGACACAAAAGAGGGCAGGACTCCTGCAGCTTTAACTGGTCAACCTACTTCTCCCTAAGTAGTTACTCCCCATAGAAATGTCCATATTCACCCTGCAATGGTGATTGGATGTTGCAGAGAAGCCAATAAAACTGATACACCAAGTGCAGGTGAGTCATTGGTCGGATCTACACTGCTGCTTTAAAGCGCTTTATAACAGTAGTGACAACTGTTTTGAAGTGTGTCCTGGGCCCCAACAGTTGTCACTACTGATATAAAGCGCTTTTAAGTGCTTTAAAACACCAGTGTAGATCCTGCCATTGTCATGTAAGCTGAGGCAGGGCCATAAGTGGTAAACCAGACCAGTGCTTAATATGAGAAGTGGAGTTGCAGCATCTGAGAAGTGAACTGGTTGTGGGAATGGGCATGTAATAGTTGCCAAGCAGCCAATAGTTTGGAGAATCCTCTCCTGAACCCCCAGGAAGAACGACAGCATGGGACACATTTGGGGATTGACAGCTACCGAAACCTCAGGAAAGAAGAAAGCCCTATTCAAGGAAGTTGGGCTGAACTCCTGTTGCACTAATTTCAGTTAATAATTGATCAGCTAATTTACAGCAGGAGCCAAAGTCTGCGGGAAGGTCCCTGTCTTCCATTACCTGCAATGGAATCAAGCAGCGTTCCCATGATCCGACATGATACAAGGTAAGGGGGATGTTGGTTGTCCATCAGTGCTGTGACCAGGGGAAGGGGGATGAAACGGATGCTAGGCAGCCCTGTAATCTCATGAAGCAGCCACAGCAAGTGCTTTGCCGACACAGCAAGTGCCAGGCCTGTGGGCAGCCAGGGATCCGGCAAAGTCCTTCTGTATTAACAGAGTGAAAAAACACGCAAGGAAAGTCAGCACTGGGCCTGGATGACAGCAGGCACCAGTCTAGATTATTGCCTGTTATGAGGTCCTCCAAAGAGGTCACCCTCTTCAGTAGTAAGTTGTACTGACAGAAAGTATAACCCCTATGTGACCACTGTCATTGAAGACCTGGAATTCTACTGAATCACTTTTTGGCCTCCTGTACACCTCCCCCCACCCGCAGAAGCTCCCTAAATCAGTGATCTCTGGAGGCCTAAATCACCCTCATCTATACCCTTAAAGCAGGAGTGGGCAACCTGCTGTTGCTGGACATGGTGTGTCTGCATTTAAACAATAGTTGGACCTTCTTATTTTCAGCCTTCCCTAGCCTGGTGCCCTTCAGATGTGTTGGACGAATACTCCAATCATCCTCAGGACACCTGAATGGGGAAAGGCTACTCTAGTTTATTGTATTTAATATAATTCTACTTGATTTCTGGTGCTGATTGATTCTGTTTTGCCATTTAATGTTTTTATTCTGTTCGAAACGGGTACAATCTGTGTTTTATTTTTTATTTAAAACATTTGGTATCTGCTCCAATAGTCTTTGAGTGAGACAGGGAATAGAAATGTCTGGATATTGATGATGATGATGATGATGATGATGATAATAATAATAATAATAACTAAAAGAAATATCCTCTTGGGACAAATGTCTCCAATGCGTAATGCCAGCAGCCATTTAGAAACCCATGCTTGAGTTTTCTACCAGGGTCGGCCCTACCATTAGGCTGAGCGAGGCAGTCAACTCAGGAAGCAAATTTTGGGCAGCAAATTTTAATTTGTTGTTTAATAAATATTTTATTTCTTATTCTTGTATTTTTACTTCCAGAAATGAGGAGAGATGCTTGTGGGATTTTCTGCCTTGTGCTAAAATAACTTGGTTGGTTGCCTTTGGGTCCTATATTCATTGAAGGGGCATTTGCTGCTCTGCCTCAGGCAGCCAAATGCCTTGACCTAGCCCTACTTCCAACCATTCCTGTTCAAAAATGTTCATTCCTAGAATGGTGGCAAACAGACTATCGCTGCCAAAAGTTTGTATTTTTAAATGCCATGTTTTGTTTAAACCATGTTCATAAATTGCCAGTCATTGGTCACCTGTGGCAAATAAGAATTGCCTGCAGAGGAGGATGTAAAGAAGATGTTATAACCATGAAGAGAGTCATCTTGTTGGATTTTTTCCCCTGGGGATCAACTTGTCCTGTCCCACAGGCAACTTGCTCCAGCTGCTATGTCTAGGACTTGACTGGCATAGAGGAGTTTGGTTCCTTGGGTGGAGCTGGGGGTACAGCCTCTGAGGTTACGGACCTGGAGGTTCTGTTTCAGGGGATCCTGGCACCATGGTTCCCAATCTAATGGACTCAGGCCCAGTCGTAACGTTAGGGGTGCAGGTTCATTTCCATCGCCTTGTCCTGCAATGCCACTGGTCCAATGGATCTGGCCACACCCTCCTTGTTAGAGTCTGAGCCTAGGCTGCTGCTCAGGATGATGCTCCTGACACAATGTATCAAAAGTGACTAACACAGGTAGGCGAGCAGTAAAACACTAATACTAAAAGCTGTTGTTATCCAATGAAGTTTTTTTGTGCATAGATTCAGGACAGACAAGAGAAAGAATTCATTATGGAATTCATTGCTAGAATGTAGTGGGTGCTAGCAAAGATGGCTTTTCACAAAGACAGAAGACAGGTCAATCAAATGATATGAGCCATGTCAAGTCAACTGAGATTGGCTTCCCCACCCCAGTGAGGGTGTGGGGGCATCATGCTTGTTGGCCAAAGTGCCTTCTATATTGTTATAAATAGAGTTCTGTGACAGGTTCATGTAGGCCAGAGTCCAGACCAAGCTTTGAGATTTAGGGTGGCATCCAATGTTATTGTAACTGCTTTTGATCATGGAATTTTACTTTATTTTGAAATAAGATTAACAAAATAAAGGTAACAAAAAGAAGGAGAACATACATAATAATAAATCAAAATCACCAAAACAAAGGAATTCGCTAGTTCAAAGTCTTAGTCGATCTGATATTTTTATGGAACGTCTACCATAAAATGGTAGAAGCTCAGTACCTAATGAAAGCAAAAATACAAATTCTACAACATATAAAAGGAGCATGGGCAGGTGTATGCCATTTTGTGCATTTGTGCATATTAATCAACTGAAGTACCATTCATTTCAATGCGTCTCCTCTAACTAGTACTAACATTAGAGGCTAGACACAACATAGCCTCTCATCTTCCAAGCAGGAAAAGGTGAGACAAACAGAATGTTATGGCTGAAAAGTAGGGTGGCCAGATACAAAAGAGGACAGGATTTCCACACCTGGAATAGCTGTGTAGAAGAGGAAATTTCCACAAGTGTAGCTTGTCATGATGAACTGCCTCTTCTGAAATTCCCTCTTCTCTTATTAAAGGAACCCTGAAATCTGTTGCATCTGGCCACCCCTGTCAAAGTATGGCTTAAGATAGGAGTGGGGAAAATGTGGCACTCCAGATGTTGCTAGAATCCATCAGCCCCAGGCAGCATGGCCAATGGTAGCCCTCCAGCAACGTCTGGAGGGCTACAGATTCCCCATTTCAGGCTTAATGATGAACTAACAGTAAGAACATTAGAAGAGCCATGTTGGATCAGACCAAAGGTCCATCTAGTCCAGAATTCTGTTCACTCAGTGGTCGACCCACAAGCAAGCCATGAGTGCAACAGTGCCCTCCCACCCATGTTCCCTAGCAACTGGTGTATGTAGGTATACTGCCTCTGAAACACTGGAGGTAGCATATAGCCAACAGGACTAGCATCCATTGATAGCCTTTTCCTCCAGGAATTTATTCAGCCCCCCTTTAAAGCCATCCAAATTGGTGGTCATCACTACATCTTGTGGTGTACTATCTCCATGCTGGCAAGTAATCCTAAATATTCTGCTGAAAAGGCCTGACAACAGTATCCTAGGAGTCATAGGATTGACCAAGCTATGCTTCTTGCAAGGGGACAGAACTCTGGAGCTCGATACCCCCTCAGGGTTTTTCTAAACCCCTTTGCTGAAAGAGTAAGACTCTAGGCCCATAATTTCTACAGATATAGGAAAACGTGCAGGCAATAGTCTGCCCAGCTGCCCAGGAAGAAGTAACTCTGCACCCAGTTTCCACTGTTCAAGCCAATGAATCCAAAGACACCTGGCACATTTGCCTTTCTCCATTCCTCTTGGGGCCTGTGTGTACTTCAGCCTGTACATTGGACTTCTCTTCATTTGGTATGACACACTACGTCATTGATTCATCCTGGTTGGGCTGTGCAATTTGATAACCTTGGGATGATAAGCATAGTTCCCCTCCCGCTTGTTCTTACATAAAATGACAACAGAGATAGGAGGTTTCTGTTGCCATGGAATGGTGGTATCACATGTATGCAGTCAATACCAAGCCTATTACAGTACTTGAGAGGTATAAACAACACCATAAAATGTCCTATGTGAGCAAATCTGCAGGGTGAACAGTATTCTGTCAGCATCTATCCCCCCAGATGTGGGATGAGTATTTGCAGTGAACATCCTTGATGCTCCCCAGGGGAAGCCAATTTTAGCAGCCTAGTGGGGTTTTACTAGGGTGACCATATGAAAAGGAATACAGGGGCTCCTGTATCTTTAACAGTTGTTTAGAAAAGGGAATTTCAGTAGGTGTCATTTGTATGCATGCAGCACCTGGTGAAATTCCCTCTTCATCACAACAGTTAAAGCAGGAGCCCTGCCCTAGCTATACTAGAGTGATCAGATACAAAAGAGGGCAGGGCTCCTGCAGCTTTAACTGTTGCAATGAAGAAGGAATTTCACCAGGTGCTGCATGCATATAAATGACACCTGCTGAAAGCTTCGGCTATAGGGCGGTATAAAAATGCAATAAAATAAATAAATAAATAAATTCCCTTTTCTATACAACTGTTAAAGATACAGGAGCCCTGTCCTCCTTTCCATATGGTCACTCTAGGTAGTGGTTAGAGTGTTGGACTGGGAGTCAGGAGATCCGGGTTTGAGTCCCCACTTGTCCATGGAAGCTCACTGGGTGACTTTGGGCCAGTCACAATCCAGCCTATCTCATAGGGTTTTGTTTTGAGGATAAAATGGAGAGGAGGAGGATTATGTGCACCACTTTGGGTTCCTTGGAGGAAAAAAAAGGTGGGATAGAAATGTTAACAACAACAACAACAACAACAATAATACAAAATATTATCACTAAAACCTGTGTTGCATAGTGCACTACCACTGCTCTGCATGTGGCTTTTTGAATGTCGGCGTGTGCAAACTGTAGCACAGGGGGGCTTCTGAGAAGTCAAGGTTTTAAACAATGTCCTCCTCGATGGACATCACACCTGCACCAGGCCTGGGAAACACCAGAGGACCAGACTGGAACACCAGAAGGGTTGGATTTGGCTCCCAGGTCAACATTTCTCCATCCCAACCTTGTAGGCACACAGTGACCCTTCTTCCTTATGCTATATTCACATCTCCTTTTGCCCTTGCAGGATGCTTTGGCTCAAATGGACACTTCTCTCCATATTCCTGGCAGTAGGTAAGATTTTCCATGGTGAGGGCTCCCCCTCCCATCTGTGTTGAAACTGTATGGCCTTGTGCCTGGTCGTACAAGTGTGGGATGGCTGCCCTGAAGGCTAAGGCTGTAGTCTTGTGTGCTACAACTTGAAATCAATGGGATCTACATCTGAATATATACACATAGTACTGGAATGGCACCTGTGTCCTCTCTCTTTGGTAGTGTGTGCATGGGAAGATTCAGTGGAGCTATCTATATGTCAGGACTTGTCCTACCATTAGACAGAGTGAGGCAGCTGCTTTAGGCAGCAGATGCTGAGGGCAAGGAATGGACAGAGCTGTGTGTGCCATGCAGCACCCCCAAAGCTAGCCTGTTGCTCTTAGTTCATTGGAAATACCAAGCTGGAGAAGAGGTGGCTCTATATTGGGGGCAAATGGGGCAGCAGCCTCCCACCCACTTGTGGTAGAGAGATCCTCCCCAGTCAGGTACATTTGCTCGAGTGCATGGCAGGCAGCTGCAGAGTGCCACACCTGTTCTTCTCCTGTCCTTCTGCAGCCATCTTGGTAGAATTTTGAGCAGCTGCCCTGCTCACTTCCACACCAGCTCTATAGTCTTGTGGGGTGGGGAGGTGTCTATATGACACCACATTGGAATGTGATTAGCTCAAAAGTCTGCAGCATCGCTGCTGAGAGGCGAAACTGAAAAGGTTAGATGGGGCAGGAGGGCGCGTGGGCTATCCAGCCAGGAAAAACCACGGTGCCAGCAGCCCTCCCCTTCTCAAGCCCTCCCCCTTCCTTGCGTTCCTGCACTTATGGAGCTACGCTCATTGGATAACCCGAACTGAAGCCGGGAAACCATGTGGCGACCTTGGAGCAAAGGTAAAAGTTGAGGTAAATCGAGACTTTGGAAATGCGCAGTTTTGAGGGGAAAGGCCCAATGTGGCTGCAACTTGGCAGCTGCATCATATAAACAACGCAGTACCACTGCGTAGCCACTATGGGCTTAACAGAGCATATAGGAGTCAACAACAATAGCAGGACATATCCTTCAGAAGTTAGGATGGGAATAAGGGAAGAATCAGGAGACGGGGTGGGCGGTGGGCAGCGGAATGCCTGTGGCTCCATGGAGAAATACTCACCCCAGCCAACTGGTTTTCTTGCAGCATCCGGGAACACAGCACCACGATTTGAGATGAGCAGCACCTTTTCCTTGCCGGAAGACACACGTGTAGGTGAGTGAAGGAGAAAGGGCTGATGCAGCATTCAAAACCTGAAGGCCAACATTTAATTTGGTGCGTGTTTTGATGCTCAAATCATGCACCATAAACAAAAAAACACCTACCCAAATCCATATTAGCAAGCATTTAATCACATCACCCGAACCAATGTGGTATCATAACTACTTGAACTTAGTTCAAATATGTTTCATAAAAATAATGACCTACAACATTATTATCACACCCAATATAGAAGTCATTAGTATAAATGGTACATATGATGCAAACATTATTAAGACGGTGTAAACAGAATGTATGAAGCAGACTATCCTAAATGGCATTAATAATCAGCTACAGATAGTATGTGAAACAGCATAAAAATCTTAAATTCATACATTGAATAAATCACACTTAGTTTGTCTATATATTTCTGTAGCATAAATAACCTGCATATAAATAACTACCCCAAATACTATAGTTAATAGGCCAACTCCTCATTTTTGAGAATGGTGCTAGATTCCCATACCACCTTTCCCAGTGTGGTGCCCTCCAGGCATGCTGGAGAAGAGCATGCCAGCTGGGATAATGGGAGTTGTAATCCACACATATGGAGGGGCCCAGGTTGGAAAGGCCACTCCCTGGATCTGCCTTCTTCTTGCCTACTCCGAAGCTCAGATGGGAAGACACACACAAATCCATTGATCCTCTTTTTGCTACCCATACCCAAGCCGAAGATGGGAAGAGAGATTAAGGAACTTGGGAGGTGGCTCTGTAAAGATGATTATTGAACACAGATACCCTGGCCTGTTCGGTTCCTCCCACCCTCTCTACTTCTGATCCCCATTTCTCTTGGCAGGGGCCTGGGTTTTTCAACTGGTGGCTGTGGATGCTGACAGCGATAAGTTGTACTATAGCTTACAGGGTGAAAACAGCTTCTACTTCTCAGTCGACGACGTATCGGGCAATGTGACACTGAATCAAAGACTGGATTATGAAGTAAGGGTGACCGAGGGGATATCTTCATAGTGCCACTTTGGCCGCTTGTTCCCTCAAAACCCCGCAGCATCGCAGCTGTGGGGTGGGAACGTTAAATCCCCACGGCAGGAGGGAGCGTGGACTTTCCGGCAGCCATTCAGCTCATCGAGCCCACCCCCTGCCTGGCCTTCCCACACTTGCCGTGGCCTATCTTCGGCTCAACCCGAAGCGAGGTCAGCATCAACAGACAAACAAAGAAGGTGGTGACCTCAGAGTAAAGGAAAAAGTTGTGGCATGTCCACGACTTTTTAAAAGCGCAGTTTCGAGAGAGAGAAATCCCTGTGGTGGCTATGGGTTGGTAGCTGCCTGCGTTGTATAGACAGCCCCCAAGAGAATGAAGGCATTTAACAGGGGGAGGCCAGTAAACTCTTTCAATTTAATGCATTGTAAATGAGCTTTTCTCAAGCTTTGCACTGATGTCAATGATTTGCGTGATGTGTCAAAACTCTGGCTCCGTATGGGTGCATCCCAAGAGCTGTCTTTCCCTCGTCTCCCACCTTCCATATGAATGCTAGGACAGAGCATTCAGCCGCTCTGCTTGGGTGACAGTTCCTGAAGAGGAGGTTAACATAAGAAAGGGATGGGTTTTCCTGTAAGACCAAAAGACAGAGAAATGCATGGGAATGTATAAGAATTTAATTTTGATTCGTTTCCAACCAGAATTTGCCGCATTCACATCCCCAAACATGAACCCAAACATGAGCACTTTTTTTTGGGAAATGCTCACATATTCCCAAGTTTGCGTTCACCTTCAGAAAATACGCACTTTAAAAAATGGGCATTTTGGAGGAAATGTGCATTTACACACTCTAGTCAGTGGGGAAAAGTGCACAGTTGAGTGTGCACTATAAAAATACACCCAAATGCGCACTTTTCCTATTAGAACAACATCAATGAATAGCTTTCAGTTAGGAATGGAAATGAGGCTTTGAGGTGAAAATTGGACAACCTCAGTAACAGAGCTTTGGCTATTGGAGTGGGGGGGGACAGAAATGAAATAAATAAAATAAATTTGAGCTTCACTGATTCTCCCAGTCTTAAATAGGCACAATTAGGGGCTCCCTTCATGGTGCCAAGATGGCGCTGCTCTCCTGCCAAACCCTGTGGTATCACTGCTGCAGGATGACAGCAAGCAATATTGATGGAGGGAGGCAGTGTGGGCTTTCCGCCAGCTGTTAGGGTCATTGGGCCTGCCCCCTCCCCCAGCTTCCAATGATCAATGCAAGCTCACCTTCTACCCAGGAACACCCCCAACACAGCGCCGGAGCAAGGACAGGTGGTGCAAGAGCCAAGCTGACCTCGCTTCCGCTGGAAAACTTGGGGGAAGTCTCCAACGTTTCTCCTGTGCATCTTCGCCTTTTTGCCCCACAGTGGCTCCAAGTTGGCGACTGCATCATATAACTAATGCAGTGCCGATTCGGAGCCACCGCAGGGCAAAGACGACATTTAGACAGCCCCTATTGTGTAGGTCTGTATCAATATTGGATTAGATTTTAATTTGATCAGACCCAGAGTATAAAGTGAAGCCTCTAAAAGGTTATCTACTGTCACTGCCATCACCTCTTTAACTGCTGCCACCCCACCCTCCCGCCTGATGAGGAAAAGGAAATCACCTGGGCTATACATGGAACTAGACTGCCTGGAGATAAGCCTTCCCCAACTTGGTCTCCTCCAGAAGTTTTGGACTCCAATTCCCAGAATTGCTGACCATGGCTGGAATCCAAAACTTTTGGAGGGCACAATGTCAGGGAAGGCTGTCCTGGAGCTTTGTCTGCAGAAAAAATGGATAGAGATCAAATTTGAAAAGGGGAAAGGAAGGAAGACGAGGGTGGCAGAAGAGTTGATGTTAGAACAATTGGTTTGGGGGAATACTGAGATTATGTCAAGAGAATGCAGAGGATATGAACATATGCTCGTGATTAACATTGGTGTCCCTGTTCAGATGACACACTAAGCCATGGTAGTTAAGCATTTTGAGCTAAACGTTATGGCTTAGCGCATTGTGAGAACCGTTTCTAACCATGGCAGCTACATAACCATGGTTTAAACACGTTCACTAATCATTGGCTGCAAAAGGGTTAGTGACCTAACCATGGCTCAGTGTGTTGTCTGAACAGGCCAGGTGTTTCTTAGGCCAGAGTTCAGCCATGTCTCCAGAACACAAGCCATTTCCCCCTCTGTAAGATCAAACCTACAAAAACAAAATTGTTATGTTTTGCTTTAGATCTAGATCATAGTTGCTCTGGAATGGATAAGTGAGCCATTTAGAAGTAGCCCTTTAATCATTATTCAGTTCAGTGTGGTGCTTCCTTGCAGATAGAACTCTGCAGGTATCTTGTGGATTTCAGCTATTTTGCTTTTTCCTGACTGCCAGCTGGGCTCACATCTACATGTTAAATTTAAATCTTTTCTGTAACCTGAAATGTAGCCAAGGTGTTTTTGAAATGTTCTTAAAAACACCTGCCTCATGAAAGCACTAGCTATACCTGAAAATAGAACCTTTCCTCCTCCAAAGGGCAGTATGGTTTTATCTTGGGAAGCAGCAGAACCTTGGGTGATACCAATTTAAGATTTTTTTTCAGTGATTGCAAGACAGAGTTGCTTTGTTCCTACTACCTGCCCCTAGCTAAAATGCCTGGAAAAATTATTTGAATTCTGGAAACCAATGGAATCTTGTCCCGACTCAACAGGAATTTTCATTTCTAGCTAAGAAGCACAATAATTTTATCTTTATTTTCTTCTATGCCTTTAAAAATTATCTTCTGTTTTCCATGATTTTAAGATTATCCATTTTGCCATGGGTTATTCAGACACTCTGGCAAGACTGATTTCACTTGGTTCTATATTAGTTATATCTACCTCTGTGTGTGTGTGTGTGTGTGTGTGTGTGTGTGTGTTTAAATAAAACCCCAAGATCTACCTCCTAGAACCAGGCTCAAAAGACATATACTTAGAATTAAAGAATTCTGAGCCCGTGAATATGTTTTGAGATGTGAACACATCTCACAGTCTTGTCGTAGAAAAATCTATTCCTGGTAGCCCCAAACTTTCTTCATTTCAGTAGTATAATTTAGCCCAGCAGAGGGGAGTAATTTTATTGCTGCTGTCATTAAATAATTAGAAGTAAAAAATCTTGCCAATTTCCTGCATAGCAATCTACAAATAAAGCCAGATCTACCTTCTGCCCACCCTTGAGTCAAATATTAGTCTTTAGGGTGCAATCTTGTCAGGATAGTCGAACTCGGAGGCTAATGACTAACCAGTGCAGGACAGACGGAGTATAGAGGGGATCCTCATCTCTGTCCTTTGGGAGCCCTGCATTTCTGACTAGATGGCTGATTTCATCTGTCTAGGCAGGATGTTTCTGAGCAGCGGGGAGACCGAGACACACATAGGAAGCTGTGTAGAGCAGTTTCTGAGTCCCCTCCCCACAACTGCCCCCTTTTCACCCCCTCCGTGCTCCATTTACAATCGCGGGAAAGTAGTCAGTGCCACAAGAATCACACTGGCTCTGACAGGACAGGGGAGGGAGTGCAGAGTGTGGTTTCTAAGAACAAAGCTTGGGGTGCTGGCTCTGACCTCGGTTCCCAGAAACCAAAAAATCCCATTGCTGTCTAGTGGCCATAGGATTCCTCCCTCTGGAAAGTAGATGGACTACATAGATGTCTACATTACTTCAAAGTACACTTGTGATTGAATTAATCAGGTATCCTTACCTACCTGGAAATAATCGGATCCCCTTTGCACGATTACTTAGCAATAAGGCTGCTGCTTACTCTGTGATTCATCCCACATTGATAAGGGATCACATAAACTCTTCCACCCACATGAACAGTCAGCAACCCAGGTGCGGCAGCTTCCCAAGGGGCTATGTATCTCTTTTACGTACCATGGCATCAGAGCCATCCTTCATCAGTGTAGAAGCAGCCATAGAAGGAACAGCAACCACTCATGATGTTAAGAAAATAGCCAGACATCTCTAAGTTGTGGCAGCTACCGTGAATTATTAGACCTTTCTAGCCTACTTTCATTTGTAAAAAGCCACTACAGGACTTGATCCCAAAAAAGGATGTTGGCTTAAATAGATCAGTCTTCAGATCTGTGACAGATGGAATAGATTTGTTGGCCTTAATATACTAAGGTATACTAAGGGGAAGGTGACACATTGACTAATTCATGGCAAAACTATCAGTGGCTAAGAATTCTCTGCCTCTTTCAGACCTGTAAAAAAAGAGGCATCCGAAACTAATTTGACTTTGGGGAAGAGGCATGATGATGTTGGCATGACTCTTTATCAAAATGCTTTTGTTTTGCATTTTCTTTCCAGCAAACAAAAATCATTCTTATTGATGCCGGCGTGACAGACAAAATGAATGTAATGGTAAGTGAGGGAACATACGGAGGGGGTTGGGGCGAGATCACACTGGTGATATGTATGGAGTAGACATCAGGGGAGTCTGCCTGTAGGGCAGGAGTAAGGTAGGTTGGCAGCCATCCCAATTCTCAGGGGATTAGGAGTACCAGTTGACCAAATCATACTCTCACTAAATCATGGGTGGATAACCTGTGGCCTTCCAGATGTTTTGGGTTACAAGTCCCAGCAGCCCTTGCCAGCATAGCCAATGGTGAGGGCTGATGGGAGTTGTAGGCCAAAACATCTGGAGAGCCACATGTTGCCCACCCCTGCACGAAATTTACCGATGGCTGCTGAGATCAAAGACTCTTGGGCCAGGTCTACACCAAGCAGGATATGACACTTTGAAAACAGTTGGAGAACTATGGAGCGTGTCCTGGGCCCAAACCGTAGTCACTACTGGTATAAACCGTTTTAAAGTAATAGTGTAGATCCTGCCTCAATCATGAATTCAGGAAAGGCACAGTACCCTGTGTTGGGTAACCAGGTGCAAAGGCTGATAAGGCACCTGTACCTTTTTAATAGTTGTGTACAAGAGGGTATTTCTGCTGGTGCAGCTTTCCTCCCAACCCTCCATGATGAGCTGTACCTGCTGAAGTTGCTCTTTTATACAACGATTAAAGGTCACCATATCCCTATAGCTCAGGCTTTCTCCACCTGGGTATGGAACTCTGGGATGCTGAAGCCTCTCTGTGTCTGGTCTCTTACATCACTGAGTGTACCACTCTTCTCTTTCCCCAACAGGTCCTTAAAATACTCACCATCATTGTAAAAGACAGAAATGACAACAAGCCAATATTCCAGAATGAACCCTATTTTGCAGATGTTCCGGAGGTATCTCTGCCCTTTTGATCTCATGACCAGAGTTATTTTATATACTTCTCTTCTTTGTGCTGATGAGTCCAGTCCAGTCCATAGGAACATAGACACCTGCCTTAGACCAAGTCAGACCATTAGTCCATCTAGTCCAATATTGTCAGCACAGACTGGCAGCAATGTCTCTCCAGGGTTTCAGGCAAGGTTTTTCCCAGCCCTGCATAGAGACACCAGGGATTGAACCTCAGACCTTCTGCATTCAAAGCAGGTGATCTACTACCTAGCCACAATCCTGGGTTGGAGGAAGTCAACCATGGAAGCAATACAGACCCCTAGGCATGCAATCATTTTAAGGAACCTGCCCTTTACAAGTGGATTGGCAGCCATCTCTATAATCTTAGAGCAAATTCAGTGTGTGGCCCATGTGCCACATGGAAAGCTACTTGTGAGAAACATGTTCCTACTCAATTTGGCCAATGCCAAACATATAGTTGCAACCCCTCTGCTTGTTATCAAAGCATGTCCTATAACAGCCTTCTCCAACCCGGTGCCCTCCAGATGTTTTGGACTCCCATCAACCCCAGCCAGCACGACCAATGGTCAAGAATGCTGGGACATGTAGACCAAAACATTTTGATGGCACCAGGTTGGTGAAGGCTGCCCTATGGGCATTACTTTGACAAATGACACTAAGGCCTCATCTACAAGAATTCGGCTTTACGCCTGGTGAGGCGATTATGCGCATATTTGCAGAAGCGCATTTACGCCTAATACCTCTGTACGAGAGGCGGCGAAGCGCATTACTGGAGGACCGAAACGTGCTTTAAACTGTTGACATGCGGAGAATCGCATGTTTACACGGCGGTAAGTTGCTTTAACTCCCGCCGCAAATTAAAACTCGCGGTTTAACGCGAATTCGATAATGCGCATAATCGGATGTTTAAAGCGCCTCTACGCCCAATTTGCACTCTGTTCTTGTAGAAGTAAATTTTTTAATGCGCCTTGAAAGAGCTTTAAATCTAAGGATTTAAGGAATCTTCATTTTTATGGGCTATGCCTTTCCAGTGGAAAGGACTACTGCCTGCTTAAAAGTAAGCGAGGGGTGGGGTGGAACTGTTCCAGGAACTTCCAGGCTGGAGCAATGATAACTCATGATCTGCAGGAATCTCAGGGTGTGTCCACAGTGGTGTAGTTTGGTAATTTCAAGATGTGTACTGTGCAACACGCACTGCTGTTTTTTTAAAAAAATATAAATGTAAGTGGGACTCAATTTTTATTGGGATCAAAGGGCATGGGGAGGTGCAGTATAACCCTTCCCTCCCCAGCCATGATCCCAGTGAAAATATCACCCCACCTCCTCGGGGTAATTATGCTTTGAAGGAAAGCTTCCATTGATGATAATGGAAGCATTTTTTTCTATTTCTAATTGCCACATTGGAGGTGGGGTGGGGAGGATTTTCACTGGGACTCCAGCTATGAAAGGAAGGGATAAATCTCCCCTCCACGCACAATGAAGTCACAATGAAGTCAGGTCCTTACACTCTGGAATGAACTGTCTTAAGGGAGGAGGAATTTTTTAGATGGCAATGTGAATTACTTCACTTACTTCAACATGTGATTAGAGATGTGAAGGCCCGTAAAAAAAACAGAAACATTCAGGAAAAAAACTGGGGTTTTCCCTGGTTTTTCCAAAGCCTTTTTTGGTTTTTTCCCAAGAAATTGGAAAAAATGAAGAAAAAACAGATTATGGAATGTTTTATTTTAGCATGATGCATAAAATGTTTAATACAAGGTGTTTATATATTTACTTCTCCAAAAGATTTCTAAAAACTATGTACAGTATCAGATTATTACAATTTCTGTGTACCGAGGAACAAGCAAGTCCCAGGTTGCAAACTGAGACTACAGCTCTCAAATACAAGAGCGAGATGCATTTCTGCCTCTAGGGGGCACTGCCATTGAAGCAGAGACTGAAACTGATAGTGATAGCTATAGCTCAGAAAATGAGTCTGATTAAATTTCATGTATATTCATTGAATCTTGGTCCCCCTTTTTTCTCAGTTCTTTTTATGGGAATGGGTGCTTTATGTCTGTTTGACACTGTGGAAGACTAGCAGAGACATAAAGAATTGTCCTTGTTACTAATGTTAATGGTATCTTCTGTTTGTTTTTTTAATTGTTTTTTGCCTGCTCCTCATAAACTGGCAAAACCAAAGAGGTTCCTTACAGTTGAGGTGTTCTTTACAGTTCAGGAGCTTGTAGCTTCATTTATTTTAAAAAATAAAATACAAAAGGAAAAATTTTAAAAAGTACATTCAATTTGTAATAGTTACTTGAATGCACTATACTTTTAATATAACAAGTGTGATAATTTTATGCCAAACCAACTTGTACATAACTACATTTTATTTTCCTAAAGTAACAAAGTGACTTTCAGTCCGTAAAAAGTGCTAATATTGCATTTTTCCAATTTTTCTGAAAATTTCTGTGTTTTTTTTTAAAAAAAAACCCGGGAAAAATGTTTTTTTCCATGGCTCCAAAATTTCCAGAAATTTTTCATCTCTACGTGTGATTAAGTGAGCTCTTCTGATCTTGCCCCTCCCTCCGCTCATTCTGTTGAATGGGGTCCTCAAATATCTGTCCTCAAATCCTGGTCTGAATGTACCACTGTATGCCCAGAGCAAAGGAGTCAATGGACTGGACAAAGTTGTCTGCTTTCTCTGGCTGATCCATCTCTGAGTCATGATCAGGGTGCTCAAGCCCCTGTGCAGTGCCTACCGCTTGCACTAATGCCTGTGTAAGTAGGCTGAAAAAAAGGCTCCTGCCCATACCATATCCCACCGCCCCACCCCAATTCCTCCCAATCATACTGTGGGAGTGACTGAGGGACCTCTCTGGTCAGCATGATGAACTGCGCATGAGGGATTTGCTGAAGCCTGTGTGTCAGTGTTCTCCACTCCAGCACTCCACATGGATTTGATCCATCCCCTGTATTTCAGAATACAGCAGTTGGCTCCTTGATCTATACTGTCTTGGCTGTGGATGAGGACAGTGGAAATGCTGGGCGAGTCTCCTATTCCATTGAAGAAGTGAGTGTCTGAAGTATAAAGGGGAGGGTTCAATGAGCACTAAATATAGTTCAATGAGCACTAAGGTACGAAGAGCCAGTCAGCATGCCGGGAGTTGTAATCCAACACATCTGAAGGGCACCATGTTAGGGAAGGCTGATCTAGCCTAAGAGTGTCTCTCCAGGATCTCAGACAGAAGCTATTTGGCTGCTCAAGTTCCTTGAAACAAGAGATGCAAAGGATTGAACCTGGGACCAGTGGCGGCTGGTGGCTTCGATTTCTTTGGGTCTTTGAAACCATTCTGCATTTCATTCAGAACCAGTCAGAAATCTAAAAGGGCTGTCCAAGGTGCTGAACAAATGTGGTGCTGGGGTCAAGCACTTTGGATAGCTCCTTTAGATTTCTGACTGGTTCTGGCTGAAACCCACAATGGATTCACAGCCCCAATGAAATCAGAGCTACCAGTCTCCACTGCAAAGCATGTGCTCTGCCTGTGGTACCAGTGAGTCCCAGCTATTTTTTGTCTGTGCAGGGTGTTTCCCTAGACCACCCTTCTGGCTGGTGATAATGGGACCACATTTACGACCTTGGAAAGCAGGTTCTTTCCACAGCAACCGTGAGGGGGTGGAGGAAGGGATGGAGCATCTATGGCTTTGGGAAGGGAAATCCAAAAAACCCTATGGTCCCTGGGACTTTCTCCATGGACTATAGGGTTGTGCCCTAAATAAATGAATGAATAAATACCTTGCACGCTATTCACAGGTCAACCCAAACAATCCGGAGAATCACCAGCTCTTCTACATCTTGTACAATGGCACTGTGGTGCTGAATGGGTCACTCAGTTACAATAACAAGAGCACTTTCTACCGTATCAGGATCCTAGCCAAGGTGAGACTCCCTCGATGAGAAGTGGGGAAGGAAAATATTGGGAGGGAGGGGAAAGCAAACTCTCCCTCTCTGTGAGGCATTTATGATAAAAACTGAGGGGCAGCTAGCTCCTGCGGGCAGGGCAGGTGTGCGCTGTGACAGCTAACTGAATGGATTAACCAAGCATTCAAAGTACAGGCAGCCAGAGAGGCTCTGTCCTCCTTTTCTTGTGTGATGCCCTCCGCCCCCACTTAGGTACAGTTTTAAAAGGCTATGAGGGTAGGGTTTGGGTAAGAAATGTTTATTTTGTTTTTTAAATTATGTTTATGGGTGTTTATTTTTGTTTGTATTGTGCTGATTATGCTTTATCTTCATTTTGTTCCCCCCTTCCCTGTTAAATGAATTATGGATTTCTGTATTTGTGTGTGTCAGTTGCTTTGAGCTCCTTTTTGCAGTAAGAAGTAATGCATGATGATGATGATGATGATGATGATGATGATTAGATTAAATGTATGCATCACTTCCCACTTCCCATTATTATTATTATTATTATTATTATTATTATTATTATTATTAACAACAACAACAGGGGAGCTGGGGAGGGGGTTGTGTATTTCATTAAATGTCTCCCTGCCATTTCTCCCACAATTTGGATTAATCAAACCAGCTTTTCAAGCAATGAGGAATGAGATTTACATTGTAAGTAGCCACCTGTACATCATAATCTATTTTTATAATTTAAAAAATCTGCCGCTGCCTTTTACTTTCTTATTTTAGGATGCATTAGAGGATTCTTGTATTTGCGTTTAACAGCAACAATGACATTTTTTAAAGTATAAAGAAAAAGGTTGCCTACCAGGCAGACACTTTAAACTTTAATGTGCTGGCAACATTCTGCAAGGAAGGCTTCCTAGGGGTAAAGCAGTGTGTGCTTGTTACAGAATGGCAGCGGGGAGACTTTCCTTTACAGGTGGACTCTCTTTTGGTAAGAGTCCTCTCAAAAGAATTACTGATAGGTTCCACCACACACTGATTCTTGCCAACTTCCTCCAGTCTGGCACCCTGCAGTTATGTTGGACTACAACTCCCATGATCCCCAGCCAACATACTCCTGGTAATTGGGGGTGATGGGAACTATAGTCTAACACATTTGGAAAGTTGGGGAAGGTGGCTCTAGGCTGTCGAGCTGTATGAAGTAGGGATGTGCACTGACCCCCCGGATCGGATCGGATAGCGGATCGGAATCGGACCTGGGGGGTCGGATCGGATCGGATCGGATCGGAGGATGGTCGGATCGGATCGGACCGGATGTCCGATCCGGATCGGACGCCATTTTGAATGCTTTTTCCCATAGCCAAGTATTGTTTTACAAAAACGCCTATAACTTTTTCATTTTTAAAGATAGAAGGATGAAACTTGGGCACATTATACACTGGTTAGGGATAGTTATCTGTGAGGAATTTCAGAAAGATTGGTGCATGCGTTTTGTGGCAATTAATTGTTTAATAAATACCCATAAATGCCTATAACTTTGTTATTTTTAAAGTTACAAACATGAAACTTTGCCACATTGTAGGTGGTACCTTGGGACCTATCTGTGAGAAATTTCAGAAACTTAGGTGCTTGCCTTGTGTGGCAATTAATTTTAGAAAAATGGGTAGTAGTGGGGTAAATACATTTACGCCTCCCATTTTTTTATTTTTGAAGATACAAACAGGAAACTTGGGCACATTACAGGTACCACTTGCCTTGATATGTGTGTGAAATTTCAGAAACATTGGAGCTTGCCTTGTGTGGCAATTAATTTTTGAAACAATGAGGAAAGAAACACCTATAACTTTGTCATTTTTAAAGTTACACACATGAAACTTTGCCACATTGTAGGTGGTATCTTGGGACCTATGTGTGTGAAATTTCAGAAACATAGGTGCTTGCCTTGTGTGGCAATTAATTTTTTAATAAATACCCAGGAATGCCTATAACTTTGTCATTTGTAAAGTTACACACATGAAACTTTGCCACATTGTAGGCGGTACCTTGGGACCTATGTGTGTAAAATTTCAGAAACGTAGGTGCTTGTATTGTGTGGCAATTAATTTTTGAAACAATGAGGGATTCATTGGACAGCACTTGCCCATAGGGATTCATTGGACAGTACTTTCCTATAGGAAATCATTGGAAAGCACTTGCCCATAGAAAATCATTGGAAAGCACTTGCCCATTGAGAAATACAGTTATGCCTCCCACTTTTTTATTTTTGAAGATACAAACAGGAAACTTGGGCACATTGTAGACTGGTTAGGGATAGTTATCTGTGAGAAATTTCAGAAAGATTGGTGCATGTGTTTTGTGGCAATTAATTTTTTAATAAATACCCAGGAATGCCTATAACTTTGTCATTTTTAAAGTTACACACATGAAACTTTGCCACATTGTAGGTGGTACCTTGGGACCTATGTGTGTAAAATTTCAAAAACGTAGGTGCTTGCCTTGTATGGCAATTAATTTTAGAAAAATGGGTAGTAGTGGGGTAAATACATTTACGCCTCCCATTTTTTTATTTTTAAAGATACAAACAGGAAACATGGGCACATTACAGGGAACACTTCACTTGATATGTGTGTAAAATTTCAGAATGATAGGTCCAGGCATTTGGTGGCAAAGTGTCTGCACACACCACTTTGAAGACTGTAGAAAATTTCTCCCGTAACGATCCTAGCGAGAGAGAGTGATCCTAGGCTCAGCCGTTCTGCTTAAGTAAAAAGGGAAAGTATCAATCAAAGCAGACACGAGCCAAGTGCTACTTTGTTTCGCCTTTTGTAATGGATACTACCTCAGTTGCAGCCAAGCGTGCAAGGATCAAAGAGATGAGAGAAAGTGTTTCCTTCTTCTTCCCGGGAGGCGGGAGGGTGCAATTGACAGCCCCAGCCTCTGTGTAAAAAATGTTAATAACTTTTAATCTAAAAAATTCGTAGCCACCAAATGCCTGGACCTATCATTCTGAAATTTTACACACATATCAAGTGAAGTGTTCCCTGTAATGTGCCCATGTTTCCTGTTTGTATCTTTAAAAATAAAAAAATGGGAGGCATAAATGTATTTACCCCACTACTACCCATTTTTCTAAAATTAATTGCCATACAAGGCAAGCACCTACGTTTTTGAAATTTTACACACATAGGTACCAAGGTACCACCTACAATGTGGCAAAGTTTCATGTATGTAACTTTAAAAATGACAAAGTTATAGGCATTCCTGGGTATTTATTAAAAAATTAATTGCCACAAAACGCATACACCAATCTTTCTGAAATTTCTCACAGATAACTATCCCTAACCAGTCTACAATGTGCCCAAGTTTCCTGTTTGTATCTTCAAAAATAAAAAAGTGGGAGGCATAACTGTATTTCTCAATGGGCAAGTGCTTTCCAATGATTTTCTATGGGCAAGTGCTTTCCAATGATTTCCTATAGGAAAGTACTGTCCAATGAATCCCTATGGACAAGTACTGTCCAATGAATCCCTATGGGCAAGTGCTGTCCAATGAATCCCTCATAGTTTCAAAAATTAATTGCCACACAATACAAGCACCTACGTTTCTGAAATTTTACACACATAGGTCCCAAGGTACCGCCTACAATGTGGCAAAGTTTCATGTGTGTAACTTTACAAATGACAAAGTTATAGGCATTCCTGGGTATTTATTAAAAAATTAATTGCCACACAAGGCAAGCACCTATGTTTCTGAAATTTCACACACATAGGTCCCAAGGTACCACCTACAATGTGGCAAAGTTTCATGTGTGTAACTTTAAAAATGACAAAGTTATAGGTGTTTCTTTCCTCATTGTTTCAAAAATTAATTGCCACACAAGGCAAGCTCCAATGTTTCTGAAATTTCACACACATATCAAGGCAAGTGGTACCTGTAATGTGCCCAAGTTTCCTGTTTGTATCTTCAAAAATAAAAAAATGGGAGGCGTAAATGTATTTACCCCACTACTACCCATTTTTCTAAAATTAATTGCCACACAAGGCAAGCACCTAAGTTTCTGAAATTTCTCACAGATAGGTCCCAAGGTACCACCTACAATGTGGCAAAGTTTCATGTTTGTAACTTTAAAAATGACAAAGTTATAGGCATTTCTGGGTATTTATTAAACAATTAATTGCCACAAAACGCATGCACCAATCTTTCTGAAATTCCTCACAGATAACTATCCCTAACCAGTGTATAATGTGCCCAAGTTTCATCCTTCTATCTTTAAAAATAAAAAAGTTATAGGCGTTTTTGTAAAACAATACTTGGCTATGGGAAAAAGCATTCAAAATGGCGTCCGATCCGGATCGGACCTCGTCGGATCGGATCGGATCGGATCGGAGGTTGATCGGATCGGATCGGATCGGATCGGATTTTCCCGATTTTGGGGCGGATCGGATTCGGATCGTGGATCGGATCCGATCCGATGCACACCCCTAGTATGAAGAGAGTCTAGCCACATTGCCAGAGGCCCATCCCTTAGGCCCAGCTCTAGAAAATAAAATCAAAAAGAATCCACTTGGATTTACTTGCCCATAGCCCAGAAGATACAGAGCTTAAATATCCAAACATCACAAGGGGTAGCTTAGCAACCATGCCATCTTGCAGTTGGGGATGATTTTAGTGAGAAATCCTTTTTTAAAACAATATATCCAAATGTTCAGATTGGAAAAATAAGTAGGGGAGGGTGGAGGAAGAGAACAAGGGAAGGCAGCAATAATACACAGAATTCCAAATTAAATCAGTAAGAACAATCTAACTCTGTTATTACATGTTAACTACTTGAGCGAAGACATGGGTTTCAAAGCATGGCAGGATCCATTGCAGAGAAGAGTGCCTGAAAGAGAACATCTTTGGACTCTTGATGTAGGTGGTTCTGGGAGATGAAGTCTTATATATTTTTGGGAAGCTGAACCCAGGAAAAGCCAGATCCTTTCCAGAGACAGACACTTTTATCCAGTGGTGTGATAAGCTCCATTTTTGACATCATAGGTCTTAGCAGCCAATCAGAAAATTGTTTATAGGCCAGAACACTCCAAATTTACATGTCAAAAGAGCTATCAAATTCCAAGTATGCAGCATTGTGAAAAAGAGCTTAACTTCTGGATGTTTATTCAGAGTAAAACCCAGGATATATGCTAATTCAGGCTTCCCTGTGGAAGTGCAAAATCCCAGGTGGCCCTGTTCAGCTACATCACAATGTAGGGGTTCCTCACAGTGCTTCTATGGAGGACGAATTCTTATTGGGTAGGTAAAGAGAGGGGAATGACAACAAGTTCAAGATATCTTTGTATCTCTCTCTCTATTTTCTAGGATAATGGGGGATTGCTGGATGATAAATTGATCTATCAGAACAACACAGCCTATCTATCTGTGACAGTTGTTGATGTGGCTGACCTGGACCCCGAATTCTTGGGAGGTCCCTATGCAGGCTCAGTACCAGAGAATTGTGCTCTGGTAAGGAACATCTTCTGCGACTCTCTTTGTCTTCTCTTTCTAGCTCTCAATGGCTACTAGTCACGATGGCTTTATTCTACCCAAGGATCAGAGTCAAAGTGGTTCTGAATCCCAATTGTAGGGAAACATGATCAGGAGGGTGCTAAAGCACTCGTGATCTACTTTTGTGGGTTTTCCATAGTCACTTGGTTGGCCACTGTGGGAACAAAGCAGTGGACTAGATAGGTCTTTGGTCTGATCCAGCAGGGCTCTTCTTGTGTTCTAATGGTCTAAGGCCCTAATCCTCAAGGGGAAAAAATCTGTGGTTTCTGACATGGCTGCTTTTGACATGGAGGGGCCTTTTGTGCCTTTTAGTCAAATTATTCCTTGCTGTGTGTGTGTGTATGTGCACGCAAGCACGCATACATATGTACACATATGTGAGCTCCCCCCACCCCCAATCATCTCAAGGGGAAATGTGACATCTCAGCAAGCCTGCCTTGCAACTTTGGTCAAAATGAGCAAGAAAGGAATGTGAAATGGAGGACAGGGCTCCTGTAACTTTAACAGTTGTATAGAAAAGGGAATTTCAGCAGGTGTCTTTTGTATGCATGCAGCACCTGGTGAAATTCCCTCTTCATCACAACAGTTAAAGCTGGAGGAGCCCTGCCCTCTTGACCAGATACAAAAGAGGGTGGACTGTTGAGGTGGATGACAAGCCACCCACAACCCTAAAACAACCTATGTGTTCTGGGGATTTGTCAATCCCCCCAAGAAACTACCCTTGCTGGGTTCCCATGTAACCACAATCTACACACACACACGCTTGCTGTGGCTTGAATATTCAAAATGGAAGTGGCTGCCACAACAAAACTCCCCATAGGGAAATTCACCCCAGGTGGCTTCTTGTAATGTGCAAATTGGTCCACAGAATGATGTGTATAGAGAAGGAAACAGAGTTGCCAACTTGAGTCATTCGTTTTAGCTGTGGTTAACAGCAGCTTGACATGTAGGTATTTATCACCTTCTAAGTCCTGCAGATCAAGCTGCAGTTAAGTGAGCAGGCAGAAGGGGTGGGTGAGAGATTGGCAGTCTTAGGTAGAGGTGTGTGTTCTTTCCTGTTTACTGTCGTTGACACAACGTAGCCCCTGCCCTCACTGAGGCTTTCCTCGTTCTAGGGCACCTCAGTGCTGAAGGTGTTCGCCATCGACAGAGACAAGAATGTGAATGATGTCATCTACTATAGCATCAGCAGTGAGTGACAGAAGAGTGGGGGCTGGGGAGGGATGAGCCTTGAGGTGTGCGAGCAGGACAAAGATGTAGGAGTTACTGTGGTTCAGTAAGTGCATTTAGGTGGTTTATGTGATTTGGGGACTGGTGTAATCGACAGGACGCTAAGAACAGGGAAGGGAAACACTAAGAAATTAAGGGGCTGAAATTGGGAGCTAGCAGAGTGACTGGCGAAAGGTCCATGCAGTGCATCAGTTTAGGTTTTACTTCTATCCCAGCGAATCACCCATGTTCTTCTCACTGGCATAATGGTTAAGCCGCAGTGGTTTAGCACTTTGAGCTAAATATTATGGCTTAGTGTGTCTTGCGGACCATTCCTAACTATGGAGGCTACATCACCACAGTTTAAACACGCTCACTAACCATGGTTTAGTGTGTTGTCTGACCAGGCCCATTATGTCAACGAAGAAAACAGCATTGTTGTCTATGCTGTACTTTCATGCCAGATCTGCTGCACCAAGCACTGGCAGAGTTAAATATGTAAAAGTGTCTAGTTTCCACATCCTGCACTTATGCCTTGTCTCTAGAGAACATTTTAGAAAACATGTTACATTTTACACTGTGGGGTTATGAGAGCTCTAGGCCAACATATCTGGAAGTCAACACCTTGTCCAAGGCTGATGTAGGGCGTAGGTCAGAAGAAGACAACCTGGGGCTCTCCAGATGTTTTGTACTGCAACTCCTAGAATCCCAGATTGTTGGCCATGGTGGCCGGGATTGTTGGATGATGTCATTCATAGCATTTGAAGAGTATCAGGTTGCCTACCACTGCCATAGAATCCACCCCATCTTTCTCTGTCCCATCTCTGGGATGCTAGAAAGGCCAATCTAGCTGCCTTATGCCTTCCTCCCCAAGATGCCCTCCTGGTTTCCACTTGCCTTGCTGGGTAGTTGTGCTCCACTCCTTTGTGCCTTTTCTTGTGACAAGTTGCAGATGGCTCCAGAACAGGCTTGTCACCACAGTCTATATGATGCTGAGCAGCTGGATTTGGAAACCTCTTCTTGCCTCACCCCAAGGCCTGATGAAGGAGAGGACAGAGGCTCAGCTTCATAGCATGTAGGAATGGGATGGTAGGAGGATTGTTCTTGTAGGAGAACTTGATATTCCCCATTTCCTGTAGACTCAAGGGAAAATTGGTCGTAATGGTCTTCCCAGGCTAAACTGCTTCTTCCCTCCAATGTGACTGATGAGGTGTTTCTTTTTTCTCCCTCTCTGCCAGATGCCACTACCTTGTTTACAATTGACAATACCACAGGAGTCATCACTGTGAGTGGCAACCTGGACCGGGAAGGTGTTCCAGGTGAAGAGGTGCAGCTCCAAGTCGTGGTGAGTACTGGAGCAGTCCTGGGAAGTGGGAGATCTCTGCCTCTCCACACCTCCCATCCATGGCCTCAGTTTGTCTCTTTTGCTTCAACACCCAGGCTCGAGAAAAAGACCTGAACATTTACCAGCAGGTGGCACAAGTGAGCACTTTTGTGACCATCCAGGTCACTGATACCAACGACAACACTCCTCGGTTCTATCTTTGCACGTATCCTGCCTGCAACTTCACAGGCTCTCCACAGGGCAAATTTTCTGGTCAGGTTGAAGAACATGCTCCGGCCAGAACACCCGTGGACTGCCTCAACATTGTGGCCTATGATCCTGACAAGGTGAGCATGGGAGGAGAGATCATAGAACTTCTTGCAAAGGTAGAATAACACGGAATTATATGTTTCGAACAAGGCTTGATCAGTGCAGGCTGGTGGCTCCAATGTCAGTGGAAGCTATTCAAGAAGCTATCCAAGGTGCTCCTGCACCTTGGATGGCTCCTTTAGAGTTCTGACTGGTTTTGACTGAAACCCGTAGCAGGTTCACCATCCCACTGACATTGGAGCCACCAGCCTCCACTGGGGTTGATGTTGGTGCTCTGTTAGGGCCACTGGATTCACCACCCTTTAAATCTATGTCTAGGATCTCAGATGTTGGCTGTTGGGACCACCAATGGAACAAAGTGCTGATTATGATTTCTGGCAAACTTTGAATCCCCACAGATTGAAAATAGCTCTTTGCCTTTTCTTTCTTAGCACCACATTTTCAACTATACTCCTGAGTTTGTCAGTAGGATCTGTCTGTCCGTCCGTCCATTCGTCTGTTCGTCTGTCTGTCTGTCTGTCTGTCTGTCCGTCCTTCTGTCCGTCCATCTATCCGTCCATCCATCCATCCATCCATCCATAATTAGTTAATTTAGATCATTGAAATTAAATTCTAGGATAGTCAAGCACCTCCATTTGCTAATGCACCAAATGGTATTCTAGTACCTTCACTGGTTTGCCATTGGCAGCTTCTGAACACTTATTTGTACACTCAAAACATAAGCTAGATGTTAATCCAAATATTCCAACTCATTTAATAAGTTCTTCTTAACACACTTGTATATTAAGTAATGTACCGGGGGCAATCTGACACCATTACAATTTTCTTTGGTGATAAATTGAGATAGGGACCCCCTACGTTAAAGCTGAAGAATTCTAACTACTGGCAAATTCCAAGGTATGGTTGAAAATGCAGTGCTAACACAGAGAAGGCAAACAGTTACGCATCACTACTACCTGTGTTTCTATCCTTGGGGATCCAAAGCTTTCAAAACCCATAATGAGTCTTTGTTCCCCTGGCAGGGCCGGACCTACTATTAGGCAGAGAGGTCACCTAAGGCAGCAGGTGCAAAGTATTGGAAGAGAGAGCTGTGTGCCAAGTGGGCTACCCTGTGCCCCCTAAGCTGCCTCGCTGCCTTCAGGTGTGGTGGAAGATGCTGTCCCATCAACAGTGTTGAAGAAAGATTGCACTGCCAGTCCAGTCAGCTTTTGCACATGGGATGGGAGTGGGTGCCATCTTGTTCTTCACTTCAGGCAGCAAAATGCCTTGGCCGGGCCCTGATTCTTGGTTGGTACTAACCAGTTTCCTGGCCTTATGAACTGTGTTGAAAGCTTCTAGTTTCTGAGCCACTCACTTTCTTTCCTGAGCAGGGTACCAATGGCACCTTCCAGCTGTCCTTGCGGGGGCCAAATGCAGATGCATTCTCAGTGTTACCCCAGCAGATTGTGAATGAAGGCACCGTGCAGGTGCTAGTGAGCAATTCCATTCTTGTGGATTATGAAGAGACACCTACGATGACTGTGGAGGTGAGAGAAACTGAAAGTTAGGCCTGTTCCCTGCATGTTATCCTGTGCTGGCAGCTTCTTGCTAGACTGGGAGCTAGACTGAGCAGTTGAACACTCTTCTAAAATCTCCTTCTGTATATCTTCACTCTAGGAGGCCGAGGGAAGGATCAATTTGCTTCTATTGACGTTGGGCGAGCGTAAGCCCACACTTGTACAGCATCAATAGTGCTTCCAACATGATAGGTTTCCATGGAATCTGTCATACTAACAAGCACTTTTGTCATTTCGTATGTGTTGGCTTATGGACACACGATGTCAGTAGGACTAACACAGGGACAACACTGGATCCTTCCCCTAAGTGGGAAAGATTGTCAGACTCACCAGCATCTATCCTTAGGGAGACTTTTATTCTCCTGTCAGATTGTTTGGGAACTGTGCATTTAGCGCTATGGGATCCATCTAGTATAGAACCAAAGCACCCCCTCTGACTGCTGCCCAGGAAATGGGCTTACAACTTCCACTGCAGCCCAGAAATGTAATATTTGCAGCCCAGAAGATAAGCATCTGCCTGGCTGGCCCTGTCCTGTTCCCCTCTGAGGATAATAAGAGTGGCAGCAAGAGTCCTCCTGGAGGCAATTCTGCTCCGATGATCATGAACACGCATGGGGTGAGGCTTAATGACTTTGGTTCCTTCTCATCCTGGCAGATTGTAGCAAATGACACAGGAAAGGCAGCTGATTGCTGCTCCTTTGCCACTATCACTATCCATCTTGTTGACATCAATGACCACAGGCCCGAGTTCAATCAGAGCGACTACAAACTCTACGTGCGAGAGGAGAGCCCACCTGGTACCGTGGTCTCTTCTAACATCACAGTAAGGAAGCTCCACCACTGCCTTGGCACAAGGAGGGAGAGGGGCAGTTCTCTCTGGGTGGGATCAGAAGGACTGATCTTCTCTGATGTGATGGCCTAGATACGTTACTTCCAATTGGGGAGCATGCATCATGGGCTTCATGGCACCCTGGATGTGGCATTCCCTGCCCAGAGAAGCTCACCTGGCATCTATGTTGTGGTCTTTTAGGTGTTAGGTGAAGACCTTATTTTCCCAGGCATTCTAGTCCTTCGTTTTTTATTGCTTTTAAACCAGTTATTGTATTTTTCACTCTTTACACTGCTGCTGGGATTTTGGTTTTATGTTGTAGTTTAAAACTTTTAAACAGTTATACTATATTTTATCATGTTGTATATTATGGTTTTAATTGTCATGAACCATCCAGAGAGCTTCGGCTATTGGGTGGTATAGAGATGTAATACATTAAATAAATTCAAGTAAAATAATTCCTCCAAGCCAGCTCTGTTCCCAGGGATCAACCCCACAATTAAATAATTAATGATAATGAGTAGGTTCCTTCTGCTTCCTGTAGGCCACAGATCCGGACACTGGGATATTTGGAGAGATCACCTACCAGCTGCTGCCTACGAGCATGTATGTCAATGTGCTGCCATGGAAACAGGGAGGAGCAAGTGATGACTTGTGGGGTAGGCTGACTTTTGCAGGGGAGGGAATAGCCCCCTGTCAATCCTAAGGACACTGTCTGTTTATCTGTCATGCAGCCGGTCCACTTTTACAGTGAATGCAACAAGCGGAGCAGTGCTAGTGGCCAATGGCAGTTTCCTGGATTGGGGAATCCGTTCTGCCTATTATGCTACCCTGCAGGCCATGGACGGGGGTGGCCTGTCTGGTTCCACACAACTGGAGATCTCAGTGGTTGATATCAACAACAAGCCTCCTGTTGTGATTGGTTCCTACAATGTGTTTGTCCCCGAGGGCAAGGCCAATGTTTCTGTCCAGATCCAGGTAAGGCCAAAATACCACCCACCTTTTTGGGTTGCCTCTCTGCACTTTCGAGAAGTAACCATAGGATAATTTACTCCTAGAATGAATGTAATACTTTATTTATAGCACATGTACCCGAAAGCTTATCCTTGGGATGTCAGGGCTCCCTTCCTGCCCAGCGTTGTTTTACCTGTTTCTTCCCCAAACCCCAAAAATCTCTGAAGTCATCTCCATTCTTCTTAAGTTGCTGTGTGCTACGAGGATTAATCATGCATTTGTGTGCATTCCGTACATCTGTAGGATGTGCTGTGAAAAAGGCAGAACATGATGACTGGGATCAGACATCATGATCACCCATGATGGGTTAAATAAATCATGATGGCTTCTTTAACCCATCATGAGCTATCATGATGTCCGAACACGGCCAATGTCTTGGACAGAATATTGTCTCCTAGGCAGAATATGATCCCTTGAGAATCTGAATTTTCATATTTCTTGGTGGTGGTGGTGGTGGTGGTGGTGGTAATTTTTAAGGGAAATGTGTTTCCAAACTTTCCAGCTGAGAAATGGAGCTTGAGAATGTCCTGGTGAAATCTTAGAAATCAAAGAGAGAGAAGGGCTTGGAAGCCCTGTACATTTCTGTCATTTGCCTGCTGACTCTATGGCTGTCAACTAAGCCTAAGAAAGCTATAAAGACTGTTCTCTTCCGGCAGGCATATCCAGTGTAATTTTTAGACTGTTTTTAGGATGTTTTAGGATGTTTTAATGCAGTTTTAATAATATTTGTCATGTTTTAATTAGTTTTATGTATTTTATCATGTTGTTGTTCCCCGCCTCGATCTAGACGGAGAGGCGGGTAAGAAATAAATCGTTATTATTATTATTATTATTATTATACACTGCTGTTCACACACACATAATATACACATACATACATAGATATGGATCAATCCAGCTGCCTGGATATTTTTGGCCTCTCCTTGGGGGCACGGTCATGGGCACTGTCATGATCAGCGCCTGCACTTCTGAATTTGCCACTGCATCACTGCTGCTAGGTACCTTCAAATTACTCCAAGGAGAAAGCTGCTGTTACTGATTCAAGGTTGGGGGGGGAGCGTGGAGAGAAAAAAGGAGGAAGTTCTTCATACTGCTTTTGCCTGCCCAGGGAAGAGAGGAATGAAAGCATATCTTCTAATTAAAAAAGAATTTAGAAGTGGATGTGAAAGTGAGTGGGTTGGTTGGTTGGTATCTGTATGGATGAGGAAACATAATCTGTTTTGGATTGCAAGTGGAGGTGTATTATGGCAAGGGGAGATATTTTTGTCTGCCTCCCTGTGAGTCTATATGTGTCTGGTCACCTATGTGAATGAGAGAGCGAAAATGTACATGCATTTTCAGTGTGGCATTGATGTTGTAGCTCCCAAGGTAAAAAAACAGTCTGGCCAACCTGGTAGAGAGGAACAGTGGAGCAGCTGCATAATTTTAGACCCTGAGCATAATGGTCTTTTGCCCCTCTCAGACAATAGACAACTAACATTTCTCTTTCCCTCCACCAACTGTTTCCACATTCCTGATATGTTAGAAAAAAAACAAAACAATACTGTTTGCCAACCCTGATTTTTTTAAAAAAGACTCTGAACATGTGCAGCTTTGCATTATAAACCCAATCAAATTATATCAGCACCATTACTACAGGAATGAAATGGAGTTTGCTTCTGTTGCCTTCATCACCTGCCACTATCTGGGTGGTCATCTGAGGAAGCCCTGGGCTACAGGGCCTTGGACTTTGGCCCCAAAATCCAGATTTACCTGCACCACTGCAGAGGAAGAAGAGATATCATCACCCAAGGCCAATATAGCATAGTCTTTCCTAATCTCAACCTCATCTCCAACAATCTATGCTCTAAGAATAGCTGAAGCCAGAAAGATTGACTCCTTCCCATTATTTGCTAACAAGTCCTTAACTTCTCTTCCCAGGCCACTGACCAGGATGACCCAGAGACCAATAATAGCCGATTGCAATTTGAGATTTTGCCCGGTGAATTCAGTAGCAATTTCACCATTGACCCAGACACAGGAGTGCTGAGCAACAAAGAGCCCTTGGACAGAGAGGCCATCCCTCTGAAATTGGATGGCAAAATGGTGGTGATGGTATTTGTGCATGACTTGGGCATCCCTCAATTGAACGACACTGTCAATATCACCATCACTGTGGAGGTAATCATGCTCTCTGCCAGTGGATGTAAGAAAAGGATGCTTAGAGGAAGTGGCTGAGCCTTAATGCATAGAGATCTTTGCCCTGCTCAAGTAAGGGATCCAGTTTCTAGAGCAGCCTTCCCCAACCTGGTGTCCTCCAGATGTGTGGACCAACATGGCCATGCTGACTGGGAATTATGAGAGTTGCAGTCTAACACATCTGGAAGACACCAGGCTGGGAAATGCTGCTCTAGAGTATATGGTGGGGATGGGACATGTGTCACACCCCAAGACTGGAACTCACTCCCTTTTTTGCAGTAGATGGATAGCTGCGATACGGATGTCTCAAAAGCTATGTCATCCTTGTCTACCTACAACATAGCAAACTCTCCATATCTTCCTATAGTTCTGCCATTGTTGCTTGAATCTCCCATGTAATCCCCCATAGATCGCCTATGTTATGGACATGGAAATGTTCCTTTACTAGCTCTTTCTTTCTCTTTAGGACAGAAATGACAACACACCCAGATTCAACAGCTCGGTTTATGAGTTCTATGTTAAAGAGGGCAAGCCAGGTACAGTGTGCTGCTGATCCTAAGTCTGGAGTGGAAAGGAAATGAGGATATACCCAGGATTGTAGCATGATGCAAAGGCCATTGCTGTTTTATTTTTTTAAAAGAAAAAGAAAAACCTCAGCCAATAGAACTGAATACTAACAGCTATGTAATTGTTAAAAGTAACAAATGATGATCAAGTTAGTTTGATATAAAGCCTTCTGGAAAACAACATCTTACAGGCCTTCTGAAAAGTCAGCATACCTCCTGATAGGTGGCACTCAAAAAGACCTTCTCCCTGATGATTAAGATAAGGAGAGATGCTCCTTCGAATATGTCAGGCCTAGGCTGTTTAACCTTTATAAAATTACGAACAGCAGCTTGAATTAAGGCCAGAACTAACAAGCAACTAATGTATGAGACTGACTGGCATTGGGAGACTGGAAGGGGTGATGATGCAGGAAACAGGAGGCGCAGGGATGCTTTTTCCTAGTTTGGGGCATTGCCTTTCATGAGTAACAGAAGAGTAGAGGTTGCATTGCCTGTTAAAGGTCTGGGGAGCAATATAGATAGTATAGTCCAGCCCAGGCTTCCCCAACCTGGTGTCCTTCAGTTGTGTTGGACTGCAACTCCCAGCATGCTCATAGCTGGAGTCCAACACCACTGGCAGGCACCAGGTTGAGGAAGGCCAGCATTGTCATTCTAACTAATCTTTCATTCCCAGGAATCTTTGTGGGAAATGTGGAGGCCACTGATGCCGATCAGACGGAGATTAATAACCGTATCTCATTCCGCATTGTAAGCAGTGTGGGTTCCAACAACTTCCGAATGAACTCCAGATACCTAGGACCTGGCTGGTACCAGGGGACATTATCTCTGGACCCAGATGTTGCTCTTGACTATGACCAGCTGCAGGACAAGTTCTTCAGTCTGACTGTGCAGGCTGAAAATTCAGACTTTGGGGGGACCATGGATGTGGACAATGCCACAGTGAAGGTGAACGTGCTGGATGTCAATGACGAATCGCCAATCGTTGTGCCATCTCCCCCACATGACATTGATGTCTTGGAGAATGCCACCCTGCATGAGTTAGTAGCCATGCTGGACGCCACTGACCTGGACACCAACCACTCACTGGTATTCCAGGAGTTGTCCGTAGCATGCCTCAGTGGCTCAGCCAGTGCAGGTGATGTATGCCAGCACTGGTTCTATCTGGAGCCCAATGGCTCCATCTTTGTGAACAGTTCAGAGATAGACTACAAGGCCTGTGACCTAGTGGAACTCACACTACGGGTTGAGGATGAGTTCACCGAGGTGGGAGACCCCTACAGTAGAAATGGTAAGGCTTCTGAATGATCTCTTGGCTTCACACCTCCTCTGACCCTTGAGCATTACAACCTTCCTTAATCTCTCCTTTCTCTGTACTGCTAGGACAAATCTTCTGTTCTAGCAGGAGATGATTCAGAGAGCCATGCAAGACTGTTGCGTGATGGTGGTGGTACCATGTGCTCCAGCTAAGAGGCATTGCACATTGAAGAATAGAAGCTGTCACTAGTACCTGGAAGAGCTTGTACCATGACCTCACCTACCTGGTGGGCACAGTTGATCAACCAACGTAGTTGCCATTGGAGTTGGCATGGGGGTGCAAGTAGGCGTGATGGTAGCACAGTCCAACCTGTGTTGTGCTGATTACCTATGAAGCAGGGGATTGGGACAGAAAGATCGAAAAAGTAATGTGGAGAAGGAAAGCTTCCCTCTTCCCACCTGTGCTTCTCCCCACCTGTGCTTCTTCATCTCCCCACTATCCCTTACCTGCTGGAGACTTTTTTCTCCCAACAGAAGTTACTTACTTCTGGTTACGGAGCTTCACCGGGAAAAATATGGCTGCTGAGAAGCTGTTTCAGGAAAGAAACCATGTGAGAAAAAAGGGTTCAGCTCACCCTTTTCTGCCTGGCTGAACTGTCTTTTTAAATACCTTCTTCCCTAACCCTCTTGCTTGATATGCATTTGGTGGTGTCATGGCCTTGACCTAAGTGCTATCAACTTATTTTCTTATTGGTATGGTTGTGCTGGTATCAATCCTACTTTGGCTCTTGGAATGGTGGCTGTGGAAAGAATGCTACCACTGCTACTCTAGTCCCAGTATCTTCACAGCTGGTGGTTCCTTTCCCCTCTGGAATGGAGATATCAGCACTGCAGGCAATGGAACAGCAACATGAGGAGGGTACCTTTAGCTCAAGGGTGGAGAACTTCTTTCAGCCCAAAGGTTGAATTCCATTTTCAGAGCAGCTCTCAGGGCCACATTCCAATGGTGGGCGGGGCTGAAGGCAAAGGGGGCGGGGCCAAAACGCCAGCATATTTTAGCTTAAAGTTTTTCCTGCCAGTAACTAAGCCTTAGGAGAGGCATTTCAACCTTTTAGAATTTGGGTGCAGGGAACCATGCAAAAGCCGGAAAACTCCCAAATGATTGGTGGTTGGGGGAAAGGGGGGAGGCTCAGGGGAATGGGGCGTGGCCATGGAATTAACTCACAGGTGGGCCAGATTTAGCCCTCAAGACTGAAGCTCTGCACCCCTGCTTTAGATCATTCAGGATATGCCTCTGGCTGAAAGACTGGAGACAAGTCTGAATAGGAAGTGCATTATTGTCCTACATGCTTGGAGTAAGTTTATCAATGCCTGCTACCTTGGGGGCACAGCAGAGCTACCCGGCCATTGACTGGAACCTCCTCTTTTGTGTCTTTTTTTTGCAGAGATCTTGAAAATCATAATTGTTGATGTGAATGACAACCCACCCATGTTCCTTCCCATCACCGACACCTTTGGTGAGAGCCATGTGCGCAAGAGAGTCACAGTTGTCACGATGTGCCATCCCTGCCCTGGAATGGATAGGTGGTGGTGGCGGAGGTGGTGTGCGAGACGGTTTCAAGGATTGTATACTAACTCTACCCTGTTCTGATAGAAATGATCTTTGGCTCTGTGGCAGGGATCTGTCCTTTGGGGATGAATCCATCAGACATCTCCACAGAGCATCTTTCATGAATCATCATCACTCACGGCAATTCTCAGAAAGTTCCTTCACCAAAAGGGCATTTTGCCCTCAGTTAGTGATTAGGATCAGATCTTTCCCTCTTCCATAGCCAACACGTAGGCAAGGCGGGGGCTGGGGGAGAAGTCAGCTTTCTATCCAACACTCTTTAGCCAGGGCAAATAAATGCTCAACTGGAGAACCAGTCATTGGCAACTTGGAGGGCCTGGGAACAGAGGGCAACTTTCTCCTTACAACTTGCAATTAGAAGTCAGGCTTTGGGGGAATGGGATATTTCTCATCATGCCCTGCTCTTCAGCACACATGACCTGATCTATGCCTGGTGGGTTTATTTGTTTGCAGTGCTAATCCCAGAGATCTCTCCAGTAGACCTGCCGGTGGCTGTAGTCAGGGTAAGAGCGTGGTCTCTGTGTGTGTGTGTGTATTAATTTCCCAACTCCTGCCTGAGTTGGGAACTGGCCCCGGGTTCCCACAAGCTCCACGACAGGCAGAAACTATATTTCAAAGAAGCCCCAACGTTGGTGTTATCATTCTTCTTCCAGGCTAAGGATGCCGATTCGGGTGTCAACAGCATGATCACATTTGCCATCTCCAGGGTTGTTTTTATTGAAGAAAACGGACAAGAGCAGCAGTTCGGCAATCTTTTCAAAGTGGTGACAACGGTAGAAAATGGCCTCTACGTCGGAAGCATCCAGTAATTGATGGGGTTTTATTCTTTGGAAGCATCATGGAGACCACTTTAGCCTGACAAAGGCTTTTAAAGCATGCATGTAGGCATAAGGCACGGAGGAGATGTGGGTTGTGTGGCACAGCCCCGCTCCCACCTTTGCCACCCCGGATTTCTCCACAATAAGTAGGAAGATCTCAATGCAGAGTCTAGCATTTTCAGCTGTATGTGCTTCAAATCCCCCATTCGGCAGCAGGAAGGACAGGATGTGACATTGGGGGCAGGGCTGGCACACGTACCTCCCCATGTTTTATGCTCATACACTTGCGGCTCTTGGGGGTCATCAATTGGGCAGGAAGAAAGAGGACATTGGTTCCTAGCCCAGACAGAGGTAGCAAAATAGGATCTATCATGGGTGTGAAACCTCTTTTAATCCTCAAGCTGAATGCCTTTTCGGAGAAACTCTTGGGGGCCATGTTCCAGTGCTGGGCAGGGCCACAAGCAACAGGGGCAGGGCTAAAATACCCAAATGCCAGCATATTTTAGTTTCAATCTCATACTGTCGATAACAAATGGGCAGTTCAGACTTTTAGAATGGGGAAAAATAAGTGAACAAAAGCTGGGAAACAGCCAAACGATTGGTGTGGGGGGGGGGGAAGGGCGGGAGCTTGGCCATTGGGGAATGCCAGAGGGCCAGAGTGTGACTCCAGAAGTGCTGGATTTGGCCCCCAAGCCTCAGGTTCTGCCTCCCTTGGGTAGAACCTTCAAAGAATTACTCATTTGATTGAGGGCATAGAGTTTTCAGTGGTGCTTCTGATTTTGGATCTCGTAGAGGCTTGAGGGCTGCCTATGGAGCTGAAATGTTAACACTATAAAGACTTGTTGGGCCAGTTTCTCTCTCTCTCGCTCGCTCGCTCGCATGAAAACTGATATTCCAATATAGATTCCACTCCAGTGTATGTTTTATCTGGTCTCCCTGTGAGCTTCCCCCATGCTCAAAACAGGGCAATAAGGTCACTCATGCAAGGGCACTGCAAGGCAGGTCTGTTCCTGCGTTGGAACAGAGCCTGGGATCAAAAACTCCCCTGCCACCGCCCTCCTGCAACACCTCTGATGCTGATGCCTGTGTTCCCACAGAGTTGCAAGCAACCTTAACAGTGTACTGAAGGGGCGATACAAGGTGACGGTGGAAGCTGAAGACCATGGGACACCTCCGCTGAGTTCTCTGGAATCACTGGATGTAAGGCTGCTTTCTTGTCTAGTCAACTCCCAGAATTTATTTATTTAAAACATTTCTTGGCTGCCTTTCAGGGCAGAAGTCCTCACAAGGCGGCTTACAACAATAAAATACATGAAAACAGTTAAAATATTAACAGCAATTTAAAAAAATCACAGTGAAATAGCAATTACAAACAATAAAAACTAGCAATGGAACCAGCCAGAACAAGAGCAGCAAGGATCATGGGAAGGCCATGGTAAAGTAAAACGTTTTTAAGGCCTTCTTAAAATCCTGTAAGGAGGGTGCACGGCAGCCCTCCAATGGGAGTTTGTTCCAAAGGTGTGGGGCCACTGCAGAGAAGGCCCTCTCCCATGTGGACACCCACCTGATTTCTCTCACAGGTAGGCAAATGAGAAGGGCCTCTTGTTCTGATCTTAAAGTGTGTGCAGGCTGACATGGGTGAAGGCGGTCCTTCAAGTAACTAGGTCCCAAACCATTTACAGCTTTAAAGTTCAAAACCAGCATGTTGAATTGGGCTAAAAAACACACTGGTAACCAGTGCAGCAGGCGCAGTATAAGCATTATATTACATTATATTACATCCAGCATCTGAGAACTATCTTCTCTCTTTCTACAGATCTTCACTGTGGACCAGAGCTACCGTGTCAAGCTGTCTTTTACTTCCTCGTTGAATGACGTGCAAGCTCAGATCAATGAAATCAGAACGTATGGCATACTGTCCCTCTTATTCAGTGGGTTGGTCCAGGGCCAGGGAGAAAAAGGCTTTGACGTAGGGCAAGTGGCAAAGTGTATGGAGAGGTCATACTTCAGGCAGAGTTGACTATGTGCTTCTTTAGATTAAAAAGAAAGTGTGTTTGCTTATCTGGACTTTGCTTCCTGCTTCTCTTTACAGAATTGTAATGATCTGAATTACAAAGGAGGAGAGGGGCAGCCACGTGGTCTGTAATTGAAAACTTACCCTCTTCTCGATGCTCATAGTATTGAATGGGACAGCACTGTCTAGTGGGTGCTTTGTAGTGCAACTTTGGCTGCACACGGTAGGAAATCCCAAGATATTTCAGAAGAATCGGGATATCCAAGGTGTTTTTTTTTTAAACTGAATACCTGGGGGAAGGAGCTGGAGATGTGCAGGAGGTTCATGTTATAGTCAAAATGACCCACAAACTTCTGTGAGACATTGGTGGATGTTTTTGTGCATCTCTCATGTAGGATATGGAATCTGATACAGACATTGACTTCTTGAGAAACAACTTTCATTTTGGGTTAAAAATGAAACAAAACACAAAGCTTCTATCATTGTTGTGTGGAAAATGTTAACCATACAAGAAAATAACTGCCAAATGACAACAAGCCAAAGAATGCTATCATTCCAGTTACTATGCATTACAAAACAGGGCATGTATCAATGGCATGTACAGGTATTTCACAACTAAGTGTAGTCCAACCTCCCCCAACCTGATTTCCTCCAGATGTTTTACATTACAGCTCCCATTATTCCCAGCCAGTATGGCCAATGGGAGTTGTAGTCTAACACATTTGGAGGGCACCAGGTTGGGTGAGGATGGTCCATAATCCCTGTCTCCCATGATAAACTGTTCAGAATTCTGTGAAAATTCCCATACTGTAATTAGAATCCATGCAGTTCATGTGGGTCTCCTTGCATAATGATTTCCAATTTGTTTCCACACAGGGTTTGCACCATATCCTGTGCTCACTCATATCTTTCTACATTGCACTGAAACTCTTCTAGGATCATGTGCAGTGTTGACACAGTTGGAAAGGGCACTGGCACTTACTTTCTTTATCACATTTCTATACCATCCAATAGCTGAAGCTCTCTGGATTAGATCCACACTCAGGCATCCTTGGAGTAGAGTCATTGAGGTTGATGAGATTTGTTAGTACATCCGTGTGATTTAAATGGGTCTAGTCTAAGTATGAGTAAATCTGGACCCAACCCATTGAGTTTGAAAAGAAACATTTTGCCTTACTACCAGTCTTCCTAATGATAACATAGTCTTGGTTGCTCTTATTTATTTATTATATATTATGTATTTATTTATTTATTTATTTATGTTTATATACTGCCTTATCTGCTAAAAACCCTCAAGGTAGTATGCAACTATTTAAAACAATAAAACCTTGCAATAATAAAAACAAGAACAGTAAAACATTGCAGCATTAAGAACAGCCAGTGCTCTTAGACCCTGGGCTCATGTTTTTACAAAGGAAATCCACTGCACAGGAAATTGGGGATGAACCCTTACACATTAAGTTCAGCCTGTTTAGAATATTGCTGTGTGCCTCTTCCTCTCACTCCTATGCAGAATGATTCTTCAGACCACCTTATGGTGCAAATCAGTGCAAAACACATACATTTTCAATTAGAAGTGCAAGCAAAGCAGTGTATGTGTGTGTGTATGTGTAGGGGGAGGGATTGCTTACATATTCTCAGAAAAATTCAGTAAGCTATGGAGATGCCAGTTCGCCTTGGAGAATTCATTTTTAAAGCAAAATCTCAAAGCAGGATGGATATGTGCAGGCGTAAATTGTTTCTGCGGAGGCTGTATTCGTTACAGATAACAGAGGTGTTAAAACATTTGACTGAATTAGTACAATAGGTGTTCTGTGCATTCTGTGTCCAGGAGGATCATTGCTCGGAACTAACCTTTTATTTTCTTATTGTTCCCTTGGAATGTGGATGTAGTTAGCATCTAAATGTTAGACGCTAAGAATGGCTGCCCCCATGATGAATAGTTACGTGTGCTCTACTCTGCTGGTCCCAATGTCACAAGTGTTTTCAGATTTAAAGCATTATTCTGAATGCTGGTTTACCAATGACATTAGTATCTCATGTCTGAAGGTGCAGAGCATGTCCTATGCTAGACAGAAGCACAGCATGTAGCGAAGGGCCAGATGGCAGTGCCGTTTCGTGATGCTCTCAGTATTACAGCGGTAACCTCTAGTGAGGTGAAAGCATAATGTCTGGATCTTGTGGGTTATTTAAGTCTAGAATCTGTCACTCAATTTCCGCTTCCTGTTTCGCTTCCAGGGCTCTGAGTAAAGCAACCCAAACAACCGTCTACATAGTAACAATCGCACCTGAGGTGTCAGCCTCCAAATCTAACAGGTGACTGGGACAGAGGGCGGCGACCAAAAATGGGAAGTGGGTGAGGTTCAGGAGAAGGCAGGACTTGTCTGAGGAGCAGGAATGAAGGAGGAAGGAAAAAGATGGGTGTGGCAAATTGGTTATGGTACCTGTTGCAGCTGCAGCTAGTGGGGTGTGTGAGGGTGTTATTTATTTAATTTATTTATTTGTAACATTTATTTACTGCTGAATATGATAGACTCTCTCAGCAGTTAACAACATTAAAATACTGGGAGTGCTGGGAGGTAGTATGCTTAAATGCTTGTAGAGCAAGTGGAGAGGGGAGAAAGAAATTTGCACTATTTTATTTATTTATATGTTTGACGAGCCACATTTCAGCCCAAATAGGGGGCCCAAGGTGATTTACAATTAAAACGTTAACCAATTATAAAACTTCAAAATCAATTTGAAAATTTTAAAGAAATGTGGTTTGTTTGTTTTTAAAAAGAAAGCTTTTTAAATTGGCATTAAATTGGTTTCAGATTCCCCAGGGTGCCTCTACAAGAGAGGTTTAATGCGCTTTGAAGGTTCATTAAAATTTTTACCTCTACAAGAACGGAGCGCAAATCGGGCGTAGAGGCGCGTTATCTCCCCGATAATGCGCATTTTCGAATGCGCGTTAAATCGCGAGTTTTATTTTGCTCCGGCCGTTAAAGCGCATTTTCCCCGTGTGAACAAGCGATTATGCGCATTAACTTCTTGTAAAGCGCTTTTTGGACATCTATTAATGCGTTTCGCCGCCTCTCGCCGCCTCCCGTGCAGAGGGATTAGGAGTAAATGCGCGTCTGCGATAATGCGCATAATCGCCGAACCGGGCGCAAAAGCGAATACTTGTAGAGGGAGCCCCAGTCACGCTGGGGAATGCTGGGAGTTGTAGGACTTTTTTCTGTTTAAACATGCGTAGGATTCTGCCCTTATAATTCTAAAAAGCCATGTGAAAGCAAAAAAAGAAAAAAAGCTTTAACAGCCCACCTAAAACTGAGTAAAGCAGGGTCCAGTCTAACTTCTTTTGGGAGAGGATCCACAGAAGGGTACCCTGTCCTGTGTCCCCATCAACCTAACCTCTCTTGATGTGCGGAGGGGATGTGAAAGGACATCTGAAGAGGATCTTCAGCTATGGACAGATTCTTATGGGGAGAGGTGGTCTTTCAGATATCCTGGCCCCAAGCCACTTAGGGCTTTATAGGTAAGCACCAGCACCTTGAATTGTGCCCAGAAACAGGTTGGCATCCAGTGCAGTTAACACAAGACCAGTGTGGTTAAGTAAGTGTGTGCCAGAAAGCAATCTGGCTGCTGCACTTGAGGAGCCACGAGCTTTTTGAGGATCCAAGCACTGAGTTGGCATCTGGGTGCTGTTTGTAGCTAGTTACAATGTGTTAGAGGATGTTGTTGGCTCCATAATGCTGATTCAGCAGGATTCAGCTGTGTTTGCAGGTGAAGGTGGCCAGGTGGGCTGCCAAGCCAGTTTGTGGAGGGGTGGCTCTTTGATCAGCCACGGTGCTAGGAAAGTGCCCATGCCAATATCCCAAACCTGCCCCTCTGTCAGCAAGTCCCTCTGACACATCATTACCTCCTATCCTGTAGGGCTGCAGGGAAGATCCTTACAACGGTGGAGGCCTATTTCATCTACAGCAATGGCACAGCTCTTGGGGACAAACGTGTGCGCACGTAAGTGGCTGGTTGTTCTGGGGCTGCTGAGCAGGCAAAGGCTAGTGTGTGGGCAGAGAGAGGACACAGCAGCAGCAGATGGGGAAGGAATAGAGTATGGGCAGATGGTTATATATTGAAAGGAATCTCTCTGAAAGGATGGCCCATGCAGAGGTTTGTCTGGAAAGAGGGGGAGAAGAAGGAGAAAACATGGGGTCCTGAAATTCAATCCCCTTACCTCCTCCCTCCTACAATTTTAGCTAAGGGTTTGTCTACACACTCTATATACCCCGTCGTGGCTGCGCAGTTGTGCCCCATTGTTTATATAACGCAGCTCTTAACTCGCAGCCACATTGTGTTACTTCCTGCAAAACTGCGCTTTTTTGATGTGCTGTTTTACTGTGACTTTTTACATTGCTCCAACGTCACCATGGTTGTTTGTTGTCTGGCAGTGGTGGCTTCAGCTTGGATTAAAAGGGTGGGGCGTAGTTAGGGGCGGATCCCAGTGCAGGGCAGGCATGGGAATGCAGGGCAGGGGGCGGGCTTAACAAGCCTAATAATGGCCTCCATGGAGATAGTTATGTCTGGGGGACAACACTAAGGGCAGTTATGATGAATGCTGCATAAATTCAATGAACTGCAGCAGTGCATCTGTGCTGCTACAGGCTTTCAAAGTTGTGCAGAGTTGCCAGAAAACAAAGAAACAAAAGATTTTCACGGGTTTGGGTCTCTGAATATTTGCTGCCCATTACCGCCATCTGACAACTGTGTTGCGATTTTTCCTGGCTGGATTGCCCATGCTCACTCCTCCCATATATAATCCTATCAATGCCGCTTCACAGCAGCGATGCTGTGGGATTTGGGGGGGAATGAGTAGGCAAAGTGGTGTTGTATAGATGGCCCCCAAATCACGTTACCTTCTAAAAATAGTAGCTGAAGCAGCCATCACAAAGAGTCAGGCAGCCAGGCTCCCTATACTCCCCCCATGCCCCAGCCTGTAATTTGAACCCGGAAAAAAATCCCTAATGTATTCAACATGCTTATTTGAACCCACTTTCTTCCAACACCAAGGAGCCTGTGGACAGTGTGTCCTAACAGTCTCCTGATGGTTTTCTCTGTAGGCTCATCCAGGAAAACCCTGAGGAACTGTCACGGTTGCTCGAACTCTGTCTGTCTGTTGTTGTGAGTACTCTCATTTCCTGCTAAAACTCCCAAATTTAAAGGAACAGCTCTGGGGTCTATCTGAAATAGTGTGTGTGAGTGTGTGAGAGAGAGAGGGGGGCATCTGGGGAAGATCAACCTTGGCCCAGGGCCAAGAGGAACAGCCAATGCTTGTGGAGAAAGGGGCTTCCAAGAAGAACGGCACATTAGAAAATAGCCATGCGCTGAGCCGAGATTAGTAAGGTGAAGGTCTCCATATGCCTAGGTTGCAGCTATGCTATCACCTAAGGATCATTTAGATGCAGGCACTTGGCTGAGGCAGTGGAGTAACACATCTGTATATCTCAGGGTCCTGTGGCGGTGGACTCGTCCAGCAACGAGAAGGAGCTGTTTGGTATCATCGCAGGACTGGCTGTGGCTGTGCTCCTTATAATCATCGTCATGATCGTGACCATAATCGGCATGAGGAGAAGGTACAAAAGCTCCCCCTGCTCCAAAACCAACCCCAAACTTATTATGACCCCCGCACATGCTCTCCCCATCCCTGTACAATGCTGCTTCTGCCCATGTCTGTATACGCCATACCTATGGTGTTGCATGCTGTTGCATGGCACCACTCTTCTGCCATGGTTAACTTCAGTCCACATATTTCTTCCAATTCTGCAACAGTCTCCTATCAGGACGGCACTTTCCCTGGCCAGTTCCCCACCCTTCTCCCCTTTGCCCATTTCCCCACTTTTTCTTTTTGCAGCCATGTGAGGAAGCTGAATGCCCTCAAAGCCCTGAAGGTGGCTTCAACGTTTTCCGGAATTGCTGTGCAGCAGGGACCAGCTATCCCTGGGACCAACAGATACAACACAGAAGGGTAGGTTTTGGAGGTGGGGGGGAAGGAGAGGTCTGCTCTGCTAGAGAGAGAGGGGGGGGGGGTGTCGCTTGCATTGACATGCAAAACAGCAAATCAGAAAGAAATGTCAATGCCTCCCTCCCTCCTGGTATCCACTTTGTTACTGACTTGCTTATAAAGCTCCATCTGATGAGCTGGTCCTATGCTGAATTTGGGATGCGATGGCAGCAGCATACAACAGTGTCTCCTGACCAATCTGGAAAAGGGATGATATGACTGGAATCAATGGGGACTTTGGAAACGATTGCGGGGCTCTGCAGACATAGCCATTTTGTCTAATCATCTGAAGAGGAGTATTAACAAGTACAATACATTCACCCTCGGACCAAACAGGATTTGTTCCCTGCCGTCAAATCTCAGACCCTATTCGGAAATTATTAAATATATCACTCCAAGTTATATAAATTACCTCTTGCTGTAATGACCTTGGATATATTCAAGGCCTTTGATTGTGTGGAATTGTCATATTTCTTAGGAGTTTTAAATAAGATGAAATTTGATCAGAAATTTCTTAGCATATTAGATAAAATATATAGTGATTCTACAGCAATGATTAGGGTAAACAATGTAAATTCACACAAAATAGACTTGAGGCGAGGTACAAAACAAGGTTGCTCTCTTTCACCATTATTATTTATTCTAGCATTGGAACCTCTGGCACAAAACCTCCAAGACAATCCAGATATTAGGGGGGTAAAAATAGAAAATGAGGATCATTTTCTAGGGCTCTATGCAGATGACATGGTTCTGACCACAGGCCAACCATTTAGTTCAGCACCTCACTTGAAACAAAATGTAAATAATTTTAGTATGGTAGCTGGTTTAGAGGTAAATTATAGTAAATCAGAAATAATGTGTTTAAATTATCCTCCACTTGCACAAAAAAAAACCTTGTCTGAAAGGATGGGGATACCACTCTGTCATGTAAGTTTTAGGTATTTAGGGGTCCAAATTACTAGGAATCTAAATAATTATACAAAGCAAATTATAAAAAAGAATGGAAAACCATTAGTTCAGAGATAAGGAAGTGGAAGAAGCAGCAGTTAGGCATTATGGATTGCCTAGTTGCCATTAAAGTGATGTTGGTTCCAAAACTTTTATTTTTATTTCAAACGCCAGTCTGGATACCAAAAAGACAATTACAACATTGGCAGAGACAATTAAATTTGTTCATATTTGGCACAAAAATTCCTAGGATACGCAAATCACTTTTATATAAGCAATATAAGAAGGGTGGGTGGGTAATCCCAAATCCGACATATTACTATGAGGCTTATCAACTCAAACATATAGTTCCCTTGATGGAAGAGGATAAAGAGTGGGTTAAGATGGAAGGGATAAAGAGTGAGGGAGTTTCAATTAGCATCTGGCCATTCTGGAAACATAACTTTCCATTATTAGAGCGGGTACAGAATCCATTCACATTGACCACATTGAAAGTGTGGACATTGAGACTGGAACTATTAACTCCAGGGCTCTTGCCATTAATTCTGATTGCTCACTACCCAGCTTTCGAAGTGTGTGCATTTCTCTCCCAGCCAGCAATTCAAATTGCAGCTACTAGGAATTTGTCTGCGTTTGAACAGGAGGTGGTGAGATGTACAGGAGCAACAAAGGGTTTAACATCTAATTTATAGAAGTGGATAGTAGCTCATGAAACAGGCATTAGTGACCCACTCTGGACAGTCTGGGAAACGGATCTTGGAATCCATATAGAGGGAGGAAATGGAATGCATTGTGGGACAGGTGTCCATTTAAAAAAATATCAATTAAAAATCGGGAATTAATGTTAAAACTGGCCTTCAAATGGTATCTCATACCAAGGAAATTATAAGTGATGAGCCCAGGGACATCCCCGGTGTGTTGGAGGGGGTGCTCAGGCACAGGAATGTACTTACATATGTGGTGGACCTGCCCTAGGGTATATAATTTCTGGATATTGGCCTCTCAAGAGGCTAGTTTGATAACAGGACAATGGGTTCATCCATCCCTTCACCTGGCCTTGCTAAATTTATATACAGAGTTAGATGTCAACCTGCTGAATAAAGAATTAGTGAGTCATCTATTGTTAGCGGCAAGATGGTTGATAGTGAAGTATTGGAAGCATGATAAAGGGCTTAATATCAAAAACCGGTATCAGAGAGTTTTGCAGATCTCTTAGAGAAATTGACCCAAAAGTTAAGGATTGCTTGAGGACAATTAGATGGCAACAAGTTTGAAGGGATATGGAGGAAATTCATTGAATATTTTAATAAAGCAGAACATTGGAGAATGCCTCTGTCAGCATATATGGATCTATGGAGAGCATAGGACTAAGGAAAGGAGATTCCCTTCTGAACCTGTTTGAAAGAAAACTCGGTCTGCAAATGGATGGTCCAAGGTTTAAGAGGAAACATAGTGTATTATCCAAGTTAATGGATATCAATATTAAAAACAAGTGGAAATTGAAACTGTAATGGATTGTAAATGTATGACTTATTATGTGACTTATGTACAAGAATGAAAGAACAATAAAATTATTCTGCCCACCTCCCCACCAAAAAAAGAAAGGATATGGCCTTAGGCCCAAGGAATTTCTAGACTTTTAGCCAACCTCTGGGGAAGCATTATTGAATCTCTCTGAAGCTTGTTGTGTGTGGAAGAGCAAAATTAAGGTAGAACCTTCTGGTTGTCTTTTTGGCTGAAGATGAAAGCACAACACTGTTGCTGCGCTTTCCTCATCATGTTGGCCATTGCTGTTGAGAATGCATTGGATGAGCATCTGTAGCGCTCCCAGTGGCCTTGTGGTACTTGGGTTGTCAGATGCTACATTGTGGCATTTTGCACTGGACCACATGGTTGAATGACATAGTCCAGCCATCCCCAACATGGTATCCTCCAGGTGTGTTGGACTGCAACTCCCACGCTGGCTGGGAATGATGGGAGGTGCAGTCCAACACAACTGGAAGGCACCAGGATGGAGAAGATTGGTTTAATCTAATGGGTTGAATTTGTGGCAATGGAGCTACTCACCGGTGGACTTTTCTTCCCTAGGGCCAACCCTGTGCTTGGTTACTCCTTGGACCCCTCTATGGACCTTGGCTTTGAGGACAACCCCAGCTTCGAAGTGAACAGGTACTACTATATAGCCTCTCTTTCATCTCCATTCCTGTGTAGAATCAGGTTGTGGTGAAGCTAGTGTAATCGATTTGCTTTCCAAATGCCATTTTTCATATGTAGAGAGATGTGAGTTCTCCACTCACTCGTTGTAATATTTAGAATGATGTTAGGTATTGCCATCATGTTGTGAGACTCCATGTGCCCCCACTCCATGTTCCTGACATCTGCTCATGGGCGCATGGAGACTTGCACCCACAAATGATGAGTAGCTCCAAAGTCAGCCACACGTCTTTCTCTTTTACAGCCTGAATTCCCTGGATGAGAACATGGTTGATGCTCCAGAGAGTGGTCCAACCTCTGCTGCGCTAAAGGTTAGGAGACCTAAGCCTGTCATTCTTCCATTGGACGTTATCCTGGCTGATGCGCATTCCGGCCATTTGATAAGAATCATACAGTAGTCTCAATAGTATTTGATCTGCGCCCTGCACCCTTGGATAGACATGCTTGTCTGCAACCATTTCCTGACTTGAAGCCTGAAAATTGACAGGCAGGTGGGAGGTTGAGCCAGCTCTTTTCCTGGTGGGAATTTGAGTATCACTTGAAAGCCACAGGATTCCGTGCCATGCTGTGGAATAGAAGGAATCAGGAAAGGGATGTAATGGGAAGTCACTGGTAACTGCTGGTGCTATTAGGAAAAGCCACAATACATACAGAGAAAACTCAGATCTCCAGTTGCATTACCTTTGGAAAAATCAAAGGGAATAATATGTGTGTGTGTGTGTGTGTGTGTGTGAGAGAGAGAGAGAGAGAGAGAGAGAGAGAGAGAGGTGTATTGGTAACATAGGCGTGCACTGGTATATCAAGCCTACATTTAGAGCCACTACTGCTTTAAAATGGTTTAAACTGGTTTATAACAGTAGTGACAACTGTTGGGACCCAGGACACACTCCACATACAGTTTTCAAAATGTTTTCAAAGTGTTGTATCCTGCTTGGTGTAGATAGGCTCTTATTTAGCACTATTTTTTAATAGTGCTTTTATTAACAAAATTTCTAAGTGATGTAGAAAAGCCAGTCTACTTACAGATTCCCTTCCTGGAAATGCCTTTGTGCCTTTTATGTGTGAGCCTTGTCCCTTCCCATGAATAATGATACTAAATGCGTAGCTTCTTGACTGAGGATGCAGCAGAATTGTGACCCTGTGGAGCAACCCCTATGTAGGAAATTAGGTAGGGGCCAAGGTTCCAAACTGCCCTGAAGGAGTCTTCAACCCTAATTTGAATCACTGAATGGGTTAATTGTTGGGAGTCTGATCCAGGTGCTGCAAATGGCTGGAAGTTCTAGGCTGTACATGTCTCCAAATGTCCGTGGCCCCGTTCCAGATGGAGCAGAATGGACGGGCAGATGAGGTGGTAGAGTCTGAAGGTGGTAGTAAAGACTGTACACAATTTACCTCACAGCAAGTAGAAATTAGCACAGCAGGGAACAGGCTGGGCCAGAACCTTTCCCCCTGCTGTTTTAAAATATTGTTTTTTTGGAGGAGAGGGTTTGGTGTGTGTTGTTGTTTTGCTTACTGTGGGACATTTTTCTATGTGAGGGAGCAATAAAAATGCAGTACACCTGCACACACCCATCCACAGTCTGAAGTGGCACAGTCTGCTCAACCACCTCTGGCTTCTGCCTCCGCATTGGGCCTGCATGTGTAGACCACTACTCTCCCGTCCCGTTTAACTGTCAAAAGTCTGCCCTTTTTGTTTTGGAGAGAGCCTCTGGCCTGTCTTCCCCACCCTCCCCACCCCAATGTCAGGTAGTGCAGCCTGATAATGACCATGCAGCCACATCCTGGGCCAGGGTCACACATTGGCTGAATTCGGACAACACATTAAGCAACTGGGGGGGGGGGGAACAATCGTCAGTTGTATTGACTATCATGTCATCTGAATGCTGCCATAGTCAACTCAGTGCTGACCCTAATCCACACCATGGTTGATTATTTATTACCATGTTGTGTGGGGAGTACCCCCTAGATGAACAACTGTAAAGTTGATTATTACCCCACCATTGACTATCGTGTTGTCTGAATTCAGCCATTGAGAAGCACATCCAGATCAGGTAGCCTACTACTGGTAAACCAGCCGCAGCACTGTCTGCACACCCACGTGTACCCCCTGCTCTCACGAGGTGCCAGCTTATTTAGCACCTTTGTCATTAGGCCTTACAGAGGCCCTTCCAATCCACTGCAAGGATCACTAAGAGAAGAGCCTACAGTCCATCCTGTACACCACAGGGGTCGGGTGGAGAGGCCTTCAGATTTTTGGGCTACAACTCCCAGAAACCTTGATTATTGCCTATGCTGGCTGAGCCTTATGAGAATTGTAGTCCCAAAATCTGGGGGCACCAGGTGGCCTCCCCTTGTTCTAACTGCACTCTCTTTCTCCCCCCTCCAGCTGGACAAAAGAAATGCTCCCAGCCAAGCCAATGATAGGGTGGAACCCTTGAAAGCTGCCTTAGAAAGCCGTAACAAAGACAAGCCGCAGCAGCAAAGACACCCCAAGACTACCCCTTTACGCTCTGAGAATACCTCCTTGAACACTACAGACCTGTGATTGCACAAGTTTTATTCTGGCAGAGGGAAAATAACCACGTACGAGCAGGACTTGTATAGCAACTTTGGCCCGGAGACGTTGCATCAGCAAATGCAATGCATAATAATAAAATCACAGGGAACTTTTTTTGATCAGTGGCTTGTGGTTGTCTGAATTAACTCCAGGTCTACATTCTAAATAAGAACAAGCCTGACCTAAACTAGAATAAGAGACCATACTGAACATCCAGTCCCCTGCCACCAGCAAGTAGGGATGGGGGAGAAATGTATTCAGTTTGTGTTTCAGGGCAAATGTACCTAATTGTGCACCTTCAAACCACTATGTGAACTGAAACTCAGTTATCCTTCGAAATTCGGATTTCTCCAAATTTTGCAATGAAGTTCTCTAATCAAAAGTCTGATCTCTGTAATCAAAAAATGTGTTCAAAATGCATATATTGGTGCAAATAACATTAAAGTGCATTATATTAGGAACACTGCTTGTCAAAAATGTGTGTATGAAGAAAAGATACACACAAAAAGGATGTATTAGGAGAAATATACACAATATTTATGAAATGTCATGTAAACTTTTTTTAAAAAAAAATCTCAGTGTTCGAGACAAACCAAACTTAAGCGTGGGGGAAATGAAATTGAGAAAAACCAAAATTGACAGATTTGTCTATCCTTATCAGCAAGGTGCCACCTAAAGGCAGGGGCTGCTGCTTACCATTTTACCCCAGACTTCATACTGCATTGATGGCCAGACATTGCATTCAGTTTCCCTCTGCATGCAGTGCCTCTGATACAAGAACAAGCTACTGCCCTGATTTGGCTTCATGTATCCTGGAATCACCTTTTCTTTTTCTAGGAGTATTGGGGTTATTCTGCAAAGGGCTTGGATAAATCCTATTGTGGGATTTGATGGTTTGGACCCATATAGACTCTGTCGCCCCAGAGAAGATCCTCCACGGATGCCAGTTAAGGTGGAGTGGCCGTGGTGGTGGCAGTGCCTTTGGCACGCAGTTTGGGCAAAGTAGCACATAGGGGGAACCATCACAGCGGGATCAAAGATCTACTTAAGGTAACATCTCTTCATCGTTGCAAGGAAAATGTGTTGTGCCACTATGAGGAATCTTCCAACCCCAAGTTGGACTATGATAAAGCACCTTTTGCCATTTGATCAGTGTTGGAAGGCAACAGTGTTTATGATGGCCAAATTAGAAAAATGAATAGGTTCAGATGGGGGTGGAGGAGCATGTGCCTCATACTCATCAGCCTGTGGTCTCCTACCTTGGTGTGCTTGATGGGCACTGGAACTCTCCCATTTGGTTGCCACAGAATCTTGTTGCATTACCCCGGCATCCTGTCATCTGTTCATCCTGCAGTACACCATGAAATGGCATACCATTTTGCATGGTTGTGTGAAGGATGTGTATCCTCAAAATAAATAACCAGTAAATGAGAGTTAGTGTTTTCCCCACTACCCAGGGTTTCAGCAGTAAGAAGATGCTGGTTTGTTCCATGAAGTACCAAGGTGTACAAAGCAGAGATCCATGAGCATTTATCATTAACTAAGCAAGCCTTCCCCAACCTGGTACCTTCCCAGTGTGTTGAACTACAACTCCCTTCATTCCTAGTCAGCATCAAGTTGGGGAAGTCTGATCTAAACTGCCAAGAAGTTCAGGTGGGCCAACAAACTTCCACCCACTTTCTTAAAGGCACAGCAGTTTCTGTCAGGTAAACCTAAAGCTTGACTCCCTTATCACATTTTGCTTCTGTATCATTTTAAGGATCCACAAGGCTGACTCTACCATTAGGTAGTCTGAGGCAGCTGATCTGGGACATCATGAGAGGGCAGGAAAATGTTAGTTATTTATTGTGTCATTATTGTATTTTTACTGTGAAAAGGGGGAAATGGCTGTGGGATTTTCTGCCTTAGGTATCAGAATAATTTCACAGGTCTTGAGCAGAGTGCATCTTGACTTGGAGTATGTGTGCCCAAACACACCATTTTCTGCTCTTCCTCAGGCAGCAAAATATCTTGGGTCAGCCCTGATAACCTGACAGCCACTTCTTAGAATTCCAAGTTGCATTCCCTAATGTGAGGAACATCCAACACATTCCACAACGTGTTGATTCAAGAAATTACTTGCCACAAGAAGGGGTTTGTTTGTTTTTCTCAGGAAACCGTTTTGGATATTAGTATGACTTTGGGTAGCATGAGCTACTATCCATTCCCATGACAGGTTCAAAGTGGAGGTGCTTTGCAGTATCTTGTCCTAAATACCCTCAACACGGAGTGCGTATGTGGGTGGAGTGGGTTAACTGTTGATTAAATGCCACATGATTGATGCACCCTCAGTCTGCATCGAAGATGAACAAAGGTGCAGCATCATGACAGCATCTCTTCCAATAGCTTGAGAGCCCCATCCTTATGCAGATTACTCAGAAGTCCCACTGAGTCCAACGGAACTTACTCATGAGTATGTGGGTATACTACACTGTGCATACGATATACCAGCCTTCCACAACCTTTGGCCATCCAGATGTTTTGGGGCTCCATGTTGGCTGGAGCTGATGGGAGTTAGAAGTCCAAAACATGCAGAGGGCACCAGGTTGGAGAAGGCTGCTATAGATTGTGTGTATATTATGGGATAACAGCTGGAAATAAATCTGGAGCCCTGAAAAATAGATATGGGGCGTGGGCCCCACGGGCCCAGCAACAACACCCCAGCAAGGAACAATGAGTGATGTTCTAGCTCAGCTTTCCCTGTCCTGGTACCATCCCGATGTCAGGCTACAACTCCTTTCAGCCACAACCAATGGTTGTTGATGGTGGGAGCTGTAGCCCAAAACATCTGAAGGTCATCAGGTTGAGGAATGCTGTTCTGGCAGAGCTGATTTACTCAGAAAGGGGGAAGGGTCCTTTGAAAGATTAGCTGATCAAAGCTGCATACTTGTGGGTTCAAGAAAGGTATGGCATCTCCAGCTTCAGAGATTAGTAGACAAAGCTTGTATATGCATTGAATGGAAATGGGGAAGTGACCTGGAGCATCTAAGAAATGCCAAATTTTGATCCTGGTGATCCTCGATTCTGTCCTTCTTCTATAGTACTGAACTTGAATCTGAGGCAACCTTGCTCATGCCAGAGCTAGCACTCCCAGGCATGCCCAGAGCCACTGATCCCAGTCCCTCGTGGAAACTGCCAAGATATGGCTTCTTGCAGCACTATTTTCCCAGCAGCCTCAGCAGAGTGGGCCTATGTTGAGCTCAAGCAAAGGAAACCCACCTCCTCTCCTCCCAAGCCCTTGACGAACACAAAGAAAAAGCCCCCTCCTGGGCAGGTTGGAATTCTTTCGGAGAAAATTTTATTATCCAACAGCCAGGTTTACAAGTTTGTACTCTAAAGATATAAAGAAGGGGGGGGGGGGGAAGAAATCCAAAGGCAAAGTTACTGTTAACAACTCATCATTGCTTGGTACTAGAGATCCATATGGCACGTGAACACCATACTGAGAATAGCACACCAGGCAGGGTGTAGGAACAGGAAGGGCCTCAGGAGTTCTATGGATTTCCCTAATAACTTGGGAGGGGGTGAAGGGTGAGGGGGGCATGCAGCATCCTGCTGGAGATTTGGGTGCAGCTGCCTCTGCTTCGCGCTCTGACCGGATGGGATGCCTCCCCCACCACACCTTCTAGGTTTGTGGACATGCTTCTTGCAGCATAACTAACTCTGAAGATGTGTCCTACTGAGAAGAAAGCTGGTGCCAGAAACCCCAGTTTTTGGGTGCAGGCTTGTCAGACCCACAAGGCACCTGAAATCTCTTGTGACTGGAAGGCTACTTTTGAGCGCTGGGCACTGTACGGACCCCATGTATCCGGCCGGCTGCAAGAATTGCCACTCCCTCAACACCCATCTTTCCCAACCTGGTTTCCTCCAGATGTTCTGGACCTCAGCTCCCATCAACCCCAGCTAGAATGGCTAATGGTCAGGGATTCTGGGAGTTGTAGTCCAAAACATACAGAGAGCACCCAACTGGGGAAGGCTTTCTTGCCCTGCACCCAATCTTATTCCCTAAGATCTGTACTGGTTAAGCTACGACAGGTTACCAGGACCAGACACATTAATAGCGAGGTGTTCCGTAGGCAGAGCTTTGGCTAACTCAGTGGCAGTATTTGCTTAGTTCCATTTTGCAGTGCAGTGGGGGTTGTGGGAGCTGAATTGCACTGAATTTGGCACCGACCTTGAACTTGGTATCAGCCAAAAGCCTCCACACAACCTGCCAAAGAGCACAGGTCCCACCCACTGTAAACTGGTGGCGGTTGAGCTGTTCATCCTCAGAGAGAACATACAGAGGGCTACCTCTTCCGCTGGACAGCAGGTGTGCCTGTTCTCTGCTGCCTCTACTGATACACAGAGGTCTCTTAATGGGCGGTTCCTTGGTAGAGCAGAAATGTTCCCTTCCCCAAGCTCTACACATGATACTGCCAGCCTGTGCTGTCCACGGGGCAATCCAGTTTTAAGGCAAACCCTTCCTGGTAAAATGGGATAGTATTAGAAAGAAAAGCCCTGCAGCCACCAGTTCATCAGAACATCCTAGCAAGTTGGCAAGTCAATTTGCACTGCAGAAGCACCACACAATGTCTATGTGCTGACTGGCTTTTGCAGGTCTGGGGAACAAAACTTCAACACACACATCCTTTCTACCCCCACCCACCCAAAACTCTGTATATCCCAGGTAGCTGCTTCTGAATTCAGAGATGATGGCACTTCTGCTATTAGCCACGTAACGCTGCAGATCAAAGCAATGCTGTCCTGCTTTTCTTGCTTAGGTTCACTTGCAGCCTCCCCCCCACACGTGGCCCCCTCCAGATGTTTTGGACTAAAACGCCCATCCATCCTTGACCAGTGACTGGGGCTGATGGAGATTGTTGTCCAAAACATCTGGACAGGCACCACCTTGGGGGAGGCTGGGCTACTGTATTATAAATGAGCCCGAATTTTTGTCCATCTAAGAGAGGAAGTGCGAGATCCTTCAGGTTTGCCCGCTCACCTCACAGTCCTGCAGTGACACAGTCGAAGATGCAATTGCTGAATGCTGTTGATCTTCAGAATTATAGAAGGGATAAAAAACTCTGGTCCCCTTTTGGAGTAAAGCCCACATGTCCTATATGAAGGAGTTCACTCTACATTTAGAGTATGACTGCCCCCCCTTTTTTTCCTGGCTGGCCTCCAAGCCAGAAGGAAATTCAGCAGGCCACCCCATTCCCCCTCTCTTCAATTGCACGGCTGGGAAAAGCTGAATGTGCTGAATTTCCTCCTTTTGTGCAACTGCTAAAGGCCCAAGAGCCCAGCCAGAAAAAAAGTTGGCAATGATAATTTATACAGAGGTGAGGGGGACTGCAAACACAAATTAACATTAAATTTCCTAGCAAACATTAGGACGGTACTACAGACAGCAGAGGTGTTCTCTGACTCTATCAAAGGGGGTCCATTTTTGGCACTCTACTTTTCTCAACTGGAAGCACCTCTGAGACAAGGATAGCAAAAGCAGCTTCTTTGGAAGAGTGAACTCATCATCTTAAAAAAAAAAAAGGGTGGGGTAGGGAGAGAGCCTTTGTTTCCGCCATGCAACCATTCCCTCCTCTCTTTTAACTCAAATTAGCAACTATTTTGCACACTCATTCCTTGACAGATTCCCTTGTTTGGAGACCACGACCACAAATTTCAAAATCCCAATGCGTAAAATATTGCGTGTTTCGGGGCAGGGCGGGGTGTGTGTGTGTGAGTGGTCAAGGTGGAAAAAAGGAAGCAGCATTTTCAAGACACCCTTCAGAAAGAAAAAGAGGGAAAAAACCACAAAACAATAACTTGATTCAGAGGAAACACAACGGAGTAAAGAGAGTTTTTTAAAAATGCCCCCATATTCCAACACATATGAATAAAATATCCCAGCCCACCTGGACCCCTTGAAAAAACCAGGACCATAAAAACTAGCCATGTTTCTGATGGCACCAGGCCTCTTTGCTCTCTAGGGGAAAAGAAAGCTTAAATCGCAAAGAGGCAAAGATACGCACGCTCACATGTACACAAGCTAGGGCACCCAGCGAGCGGCGTTCTCACACGCGGGACACAGATCCTTTCAAATGATGAGTTTCTCAGGCAAGTTGTTTGTTTGGTGGCATTGGCACCGCAGCCTGTGGTACAAATATGCCCCTGCTTGGACTCAACAGAACTCTTTGGCCAAGCAAGCCCTGTACCTCCAAGCCATCACTGAGAACCCGAACTGTAAATTCAAAATCAAGGGCATGAATTTTGGACTATGAAAGAGACATAAGTATTAGCCATGAATTGGCTTGCAGAGATGCAGACAAAGTGCAAGAGAGATAGCGTGCAATCCTATACATATCTAGACAGGAAAAAAGGCCTACATCTCCCAGCATTCCCTAGCCAGAAGTGTTGGAGGCAGACTTGGTTGAACCTAGAATAGACCCATTCAAATAAATGGGATCTAACTTTACCGTGAATAACTTTCCATCCCATTGATTTCAATGGATCTGCTTTAAGTACACCCAACTCTAGATCCAATTCAGAAAAATACATTTTACTTTTCCCCCTGCAGTGGGGCGAGCCTGGTTTCTCTTGAGCTAGAATTGCCCATATTCTGTGCGCACAGTAAAACGATGCATCTGAATAATATTATGCAAACTGACTCATTTGGTTTATAAAGTTCCAGACCTGAAGGATTAGATGATGATGACGATGATGATGATGATGATGATTATTTTGCAGTCTGTGGAATGTTTCTGGCAACAAAACTACAAATGGCAGGAAGAAAGCTTGTAAGCATGAGAGGGGCAATATCAGTGTACAGGCAAGAAATACAGTAGCTGTTCAAAATAGGCATCGGGTGGGACTGTAGCTCACTAATGGAGCATTTATACTTTGCATGCAGAAGGTCCGAGATTAAATCCCCACCATCTCCAGGTAGGACTGGGAATGGCTCCTGTCTGAAACCTTACAGAAGGGACCCCCAACCTTTTTTATAGACCTGGGGGTACATTTGAGCTACTGCTGTCGGCACCACCGCAAAATATGGAATCAGTGAATTGCTGCTTTGGCATCTACCTGTTACATCTATGGATCTTAGGCTGCTTCTTATTCAGCAAAAATGTGAGTTTTGTGTCTATTGGCCACTGCAACATGTCTTTAATAAGGGTTTGCCTAATTGCTGGTGGTGCAACACAGTTAGTGTTTCTTTTAATATGTGTTTTGACAATGTCCAGTAGTAGCTTCTTTTTGGGAAGAAGTTATTACACAGATGAATTTTGTACTGGAAAGGTCCTTAATGTTCACTGATGTACTCGCTCTTTTACCTGCTTCATGGAAATTAACAAATGGTCAGCATAAATGGATTCTCTGCATCCTTCTGAAGGCTAAAAGACTGATATCAGAACATCGTAAGGATAAACACTCACCTCCTAAAATGCAATGGATTGATGATCCTATAATGCTTTTAATGTTTGAATGGGTGGCGAATAGATGCCACCTTCAAACAGGGTATTTGGTCGACTTTTGTTGAAACCACTGCCAATCAGTGCTACACTATTAGGCAATGTCCTAGGTTTCTATGACATGGAGGTTACTTTAGTACCAGCATTTTTCTTTGAGTCTGGAATCGGTTAGAACAGCCTTCCCCAACCTGATGCCAGCAAGACTGTTTTGTGTTTTTAATGGCATTACATGACTTTTGGATTGCATTTGGACCAACAGGCTGACCATATGGAAAGGAATCTTTAACTGTTGTGTAGAAAAAGGAATTTCAGCAGGTGGCATTTGTATGCATGCAGAACCTGGTGAAATTTCCTCTTTATCACAACAGTTAAAGTTGCAGGAGCCCTGCCTTCATTTGTATCTGGTCACTCTAGTTTAGCTCCTGTGGCTTTAACTATTGTGATGAAGAGGGAATTTCACCAGGTGCTGCATGCATAAAAATGACACCTGCTGAAATTCCCTTTTCTATGCTAATGTTAAAGAAAAGGAGCCCTGTCCTCCTTTTCATATTGTCACCCTATACAACTCAAGCTGAGCCAAAGCTTCTTGGAAGACGTTCTTCTGAGAAAACGCCTGAAGTTTTCTTCTTCTTATCACCTCCCCATCTCCTAGAAACCAAATGCTACTTTGCAGAATTTTCTCCAGATTTTAGGTGGTAATCACCTACCTCCCACCCCCGCCCAATGCTCTGGAACGATGCTAGCTATGGGGCATTGTGGAGGATACAAAATGGTGGTCAGGCTGACAACACAGTCGCTGCTGCTGTTGCCACTTGCAATGGCAACATACATAGGCTGACCAGTTAAAATCCAGGTCAGGGCTCATGTAACTTTAACAGTTGTAGAGAAAAGGGAATTTCAGCCAGTGTCATTTGTATGCAATTAGTTCCTGGTGAAACTCCCTCTTCATCACAACAGTTAAAGTTGCAGGGGCCCTGCCTTCTTTTGTATATGGTCACTCTAGTATAGTGCATGCACCTTTAACTGTTGTGATGAAGAGGGAATATCACCAGGAACTAATTGCATACAAATGACACTGGCTGAAATTCCCTTTTCTCTTCAACTGTTAAAGTTACATGAGCCCTGACCTTGGTTTTATCTGGTCACCCTTAACATACACAAAAGAGCACCTTTAGGAATAAAAGAAAGAAGCTGTGCCAGTCTCAAGCCCCACCTCTGAGAAATTTTGGAGAATTTATACTGGCACCTGAGCATGGGTATTGAACCTCTTTCAGCCTGAGGGCTGAATTCCATTTTGGAGAAGCTTGTGGGGGGCACATTCCAGTGGTGGTGGGGGGGAAAGGCAAACCAGGGCAGGGCCAAAATACCAGCATACTGTAGCTTAAAGATCTTAAGTAGGCCCTGGGAGAGGCATTTCAAAAGTTCTAGAATGGGAAAAATCTATGCCAAAACCCAGAATCCAGCAAATGATATGTGGTCAGGAGAGCAGGATGGGGCCTGGGGAAAGGGGCAGGGCCGTCTACGGAACTCTGAGGCCCAGATTGGGAAATCATCAGGGCCAGATTAAGCTAGTGGGCCAGAGGTTCTGCACCCCTGTCCTGGTGAAACAGCGCCCCTGCTTTCTCTGCCAACAAACAGGATGGAGGATTTTGAGGAGTCATTTGCCTCCACCAATAGTGCACAGCCTTAAATGTCCTGATGCAGCAGGAGAAAAGACAGCTGTGGCTCCAGCTGCCTGTTCTCACCTGAACATGCCCCTTTCTCCCACCCTTGCTGTGCAGCCCACCTAAAATCCTGCTCAGTCTAGGGGTGGGGGTGAGCAGACAAGGGAAGAGGAGGAGCAGCAGACCGGAGGAACTGCTGGGGTCTCTTCACCAGTTGCGGTGCGGAATCAAAAGCAAGACACACACACTCTCTGAGCCGTGACCTGTGAGCCCTCACACCAACCCATTCTAAACCCAAGGCAGGAAGCTGTCAGGGCAGAGTTCTCCATTTATGCTGCACAGATTTATGACAGTCAACTGCTTATACTAGGCTCAAAATGCACCCACCACCCACCCACACAAACCCTGCTTTCTATTTGCTTCAGGCGACAATGCCTATTTTCCGGGTTAACTACAGGGAAACGGTGCCATGCTGGGATGATCCTGCCTCAGGGGTTTAAACTTCATAACCTTCTCTGATTTTAAAACGAAGGCTACTGCTGCTTAAAGTGATTTCCGCCAAACCAAACAGCATGCAAGGAATTGCTGGCACTTATTTCTCTCTCTTCTGCTTTGCATGCAGTTGAGCATCTCTGGGCATGCCCCTGCCCAAGGCTGAGATGGCCTTGTCAGAGGCTCCAAAAACAGAAAGGTTTTAAGAGGTGGAAAAGGCAGCTAGCAGTTTTCTGTCCTGTTGACAGGGAAAGGGAAAGCTGCCGCTTCTATTATCTATACCAGACTCTCATGATCCCTCATTGTTGGGTATGCTGGCTAGGCCTGATGGGAGTTGTAGGTCAGAGATACTGCAGGGCTTAATTTGCCCACCCCACATCTGTACAATAACCTGGGTGTTGTGTTCACCAGCTTAACATTACACCTGAGACACAACTCCGGTTGAGTGCAGGAGGGAGGTCAGGTGGATGCACTTTTTACAAAAGGAAATCAATGATGGCAAAGGAGCTTGGGACCATGCCTTTCAGGTTAATTTTAGGGTTTTGCCCACTGCAATTCAGGATAGCTAAGCTGCCCATCATGTTCTTCAGAACATGGAACGTGTTAAGGAACTGAACACTTCTATTTTTTTAAAAGGGGGGGGGCAGAGAAGGTACAGTGGCTGTGATTTTCTTCCACAACATACAAATGAGATGAAAATGAGAAGTTTTGTTGTTTTAAGGAGAGGGAGGAACTGGGCTAAGTTGTGTGTATGCACCTGAACCTTTCAAGGTTTGACCATTTCTTAAGTGCTTTAGGGTGCAATCCTGTGCATGTTTAGACAACAATGAGTCCTTCAACTCCCAGTATCCCCCAGGCGAGATGCTGGGAGTTGTAGGACTTGTTGCTGTCTAAACATGCATAGGATTGTACCCTAAAGAAATTCAAGATATTCCAAGTGTGGTGATAACTCAGAGCTTGAATTTTTTGCATTCACAAGGTCCTATATTAATTCCCTCAAACGTTAAGTCTGGTTGTCACCATCACAAAATGATGTGATGACGGTACCCAGTAAAGTGCTTGCCCACCTATATGTTCCACACATGCGCCGTCCTGTCTAAAAGCACTTACCGTGGGAGTTGGGCCTATTCACATAAAGAGTTAGGATGCTAGCGATTAAACATCTGGACAGTCATACCAACTCACATGGTAAGTGGATTTCTACGTCACAAGAGTGCACATGAAATGCTTATGTGGGCAAACACCTGATCCATAGTTACCGTCATAGCTGTTTCAGTTTACGAAGGATGGTGTGGCTGAGGATCCTAAAGAGATGGTTTTCAGACATGCTGCCAGCCTCTAAAGTCATTCCTTATATCTACATTCATGATACACTTGTATGGGGAAGAGGGCCTTTAAACAGAAACATTTATTATTAGTGGGTGGCAAATTCCACTCTCTTGCATCTTGCATGGGCCTCTTTCAGAGGACAGGGACCTCTGATCTTCAGTGTGGATTTGTTTTTAAACGACAGATGTGACCTGTCCGGGGGACCCATACCTATAGCGCACAAAAAGTCCAAGGAAGGTTTACGAGCCTACAGGAAACAGACAGGCTGCTGTGACCCTCCCATATTGTCATGAACATTTGGCATTGTGGAGGCATGTCCCAGCATGCCAAGCTGCACTATAAGTGTGAGCACTGCCTTCTGGGACATGTAAACTCCTCACGCCCATATTTCTGACTAGGGCCTAACGCTGGCCAGCAAATTTTTCCCGGCGCTATTTGTGTCGCCCTTGTAATATAGTATTCAGCGTGCATTTTCAGGAGACTTCACTGGGCAGTAGATAGGGGTGTCCCAACCCTTAGGTTTCACGAGACTTAAAAAGGGGGTCATCCCACACATTTGCCTGAGAAACTAGATAACATTTGCATTTTCCCCAGCTGCCATGAAACCCAAGAGATGGCAAGGGGCTGCGTCATTCCATAGCCGGGCCCCCACGGGAACAGCAGCGGGGCCGTCGCACGTTCTGCAGGAGTGCCCTGAACACGCTGGGTTGCCTCTTGACCTCACCCTTGTGTGGGGGGCCTTTGATGGAGCTGGAGCGGGTGCTCTGAGGAGTCATCACCGTCTGGCGGCCGTGCTCTTCAATCTGCTTCTCCAGATGCTTCTGAATGGCCATGCCTAGGACCTCCACCTCCATGGAGGCCCCGTACACTTCCCACGTCATGCCCTTCTCATCCCAACTGACCTCCCGCACGGGCTCCGGTGTCTCTTCCTGGGCCCCTTTGACGTGCACCTCAGGATAGGATGCCTGTGGGGATTTGGTCACAGGAGTCATGGGCCCTGTGGCCACCGACCTGGTCTCCACCGGGATGGACACCTGCATCTCCACATCTTTCTTGGCCGGCTTCTGCTCCGGGCCGGGGCTCTTTAGAGAGATGGTGGGGCCCAAGCCTCCAGCATGGAAGGTGAAGGCCGTGGAACCGTCAGGCGGATTGATGGGACTAATGGCTACTGACACCAAAGACACGCGATGGCCAGCTTGAGTCCCAGCATCTTGCTGGGGAGGAGTGACCTCAAAGGTGCAGGCCTTGGTCAGAAGTTCCACAGGTTGTTCCTCAGTCACGGCTGTGCTGGCGGCTTCCGGTGTTTGTTGTTCCTTAGCTTGGGTTTGACACTGGATGCTAGAGGGTGCTGCTGTTTCTTTGAGCCCTTCTGTCTCTGAGTCCTTCGTGGCTTTCCCTGGGCTTGTTGGTGACTCACCTGATAGGCCCTGGGGAACAGCAGCCAGGAGGGCTTCCGATGCTGTGCTGCAGCCCCCACCTGTGTTGGTTTCCAGAGCAGGGGACCTCACCTCCCTGCTAGGACCCAATCTGTCCCTTTCTGTCACAGGCTCGCCCGGCTTCCCTGATGTGCTTTCAGCCGCTGAAGGCTCTGGAACAGATTCCTGGGTGGCTTCTGTTGCGAGGTGATCTCCGCGTCCTTCAGTCAAACGTTCTGCTGCTTCACAGACGTCACCATGGCTGGGTGGTAACGGGTCCCCCTCCGTAGCAGGAGGCTGCCCTTGGCTGGCGTTCTGCAGGCCTGCGGGAAGCTCAGGGCCCCCCTTGGAACATGCCGTCCCCGCGGCTCGAACACTTTCAGCCTCGGCTTTGTGTGTGGTTGGTTCGAGAAACACCACGTGTTTCAAGGAGGCTGGTGCACTGGGCAGGTCTTTATTGGCTCCCTTTAGGCAGGACTCTGCCAGGAGAAGCCTGCAGGCCTCCCCGGCCACAGGGCTCGCTTTTCTTTCCAGAGGGCTGCAGGCTTCAGATGAGATACCAGGAAGCTCTTTAAAGCTTGAGGCTTGCTGGCTGTTGTGGTGCAGATCGCCACTGGCAGTGATCTCTCTTTCCCCTCCCGATTGGCTTGCTCCAGCCCCTGTGTCTTTAAGAGCCACAGCGTCTGTGGCAACAGCAAGATTCACAGAAGGCTTCTTGTCTGCCCCCAGGGCCTTCTGGTTTGGGTTGTCTACCATGGTGCCTCCCTGGCTGCTCTCTTTGGCACAAAGATCATTGACGCAGCGGTTCCTCATGGTAAGATCTCTTCCACCACATGTGATGTTTTGGAGGCAGCTGCCTTTCTCCCCACTGCAAGGTGAGATGGGGCTGGGCTGGGGAGCATCCTCTGGAGCAGCGTCTGGTTTCAACAACTGCAGCGCCTCTGGCTCTTCAGCACTGCCCATCTCTAGGCAAGGCTCCGGCCATGCTATTCCACAACACCTCTCTTGGAGGAGTCTAGAAGGAGAGGGAAAGGAGAAAGAGGGAAGTTTACACCTTCGCAGGTTCTACGTAGAAAACACCATCAACTCAATGTTACCTGTATTTGGAGCCTCTCTGGTTCCCTGGTGAAATCCGGCACATTTGCACTTACTAAACAAGCACATAATTTGGTAGCTGAAATGGAACTGACTTACTTGTTTAATTTATAGCCTGCCTTTCCGACAAAGAGCAAGTGCTAACAATAAAATTCCAGGGTGCTAACAATAAAATTAATTTGATTTTTTTATTTAAAATAAAAATTAAACATTACTTTTAAAAGGCCCTTCAACAACAGACCAGTCAAAGGCCTGTCTGAATAAGAATGTCTTTGTTTGCTGGCAGAAGAACAACAGAGAGGGCGGCAACCTAGCTTCCCTCAGCAGGAAGTTCCAGAACCTGGGAGCAGCTACTGAGAAAGCCCTGTCCCTCCAGTGGTGATGGGACTGAGAGAAGGGCCTCCCCCACGTATCTTAAAACCAAGGCAGGCCCATTTGGGAAGGCTGTCTTTCCAGTGTCTCAGAGTGTTTTTTTAATTCTTATTTTTTGAAATATCTAATCTTCATATTTCCAGAGAAAAGCTGGGAAAACAGGTGGCTATTACCTTCTGACAATTCAGAAGCCAGAAGGTGATTGGGCAGGGGGGGTTAATGGTTATAACATGGGATTTACTATTGCAGCTTTCTGCCCATCTCCTATAGCAGGGATAAGAATCTTTTCAGTTCCGTGGGTGTGTTTATAAAAAATTTTTCCAGGCCTGGAGGTACGTTTATGACTGTGGGGGAATTCTTCTTCTCTTGCCCCCTCCCCCCAATTTCCTCTTATTTTGCCCCCTCCCCAGCTATTCTTCCCTGTCCACAGACTTTACTTGCCATTGAATTCCAGTTTTCTTCCCTCCACAATTCTTTGTGTCCCCATCCCTATCCACTATTGTGGCACGTGCATGTCGTTTATTTGGTCAATTGCATATATATCTCTTTAAATAATTGCTGAACTGTTCATGCATCTTCTGAAAATTTTGGGAATAACTGCATTAATGACAATGGAAGGATGATTTCCCCCCTCTATCAGAGTGGGCAGACTTCAGGGTTGCCAGACCTACTTGAGTATGTGTGTTTTTCTAGAATCCCAAGATCCACCAGCCAGAGCCACGTGCAACAAACGTACACTCAGAATTAAAGAGCAGGGTGCCTCTGAGCCTAGGAATTTGTTTGCTGTACCACCTGAGCCCACAGTTCTTTTACATAAAAGTCCTCTCCTAGTTACCCAGTGCTTTGTTCATTTCAGCAGCCAAATTTAGATGACCAGTTAGCATGTCATTTTGCTATTCCTGGGTTCTTTAACCCAGGAATTGCCAAGGATGAGCAAAGTGACAGACATGCTGCCTGCCGTGCACACATCATTTCTGCTTTAAATGATCAACCCAGGATCACCACGTTTCTGAATTGTTTTGTGATGTTTGAACCCGGAAACTCAGGGTTGCTTATGAGTTTGTTGTTGGGTTAACTCTTGGTTGTTTAAGCCAAAAACAAACCATGGGCAATTGTTGGGTTAAAGCTGGGTTGTTTACCCCATGAACAACCCAGTTTCCAGGTTCGCACATCACGAAACAGCCCAGGAATGGGCAGTTCCTGGGTTATTAACTGAAAGCAGAAATGACGAGCACACAGGAGGCAGCACTTTTGTTGCTTTGCTTGTCCTTGGCAATTCCTGGGTTAAACAACTCAGGAACTGCAGCATGACATACAAATCAGGTCATTTTGTTGCTGCTATTTGTTGTTGTTTAATTAGGAGTCTGAAATCCTTGCTGCTCTATTACAAATCATCCGGTGATCCACCAGGAGTTCCTGATCTACCTTTTGTTCCCCTCTGTTCTCATGTGTAGCCTCGTAATCTATGATATGACCTTTACAGGGGACCCAAAGAGCAACACACTACACTAAGCAGTTTAGAATATTTAAGGTACTTCACATACGTGATCTCAGCAATCCGATGGCCCAGGCACATAGCACACACCAGTGCACCGACTGCGCAGATGGCTGCTGCCATCATCTCCTGCAACATTTGCACACACAAACTGGCGGCACAGTTTGCACACATATATTTGGTGCCAAAAGCTGCGGAGGAGCCGTGGCGACGATGGAAAAGAAGCATTTGCTCCAGGGGTGTTTGGGTTAACAATGAGCCGATAACAGAAATCCCACTGTAAGTCCATATTAAATTCACACCACCCTCACATCTAAACATACCACAAACTCTTGGGAACACTTTTTAAATGAAAATCTGGGAGGGTGAATGGCCCACTAATTAAGGGAAATCTTTTATATCTTCGATTGGAGATGACAGGGCATTCTCCTCCAAGACCCCTCCCCACCCCCATAATAGGTTTCATGTGGGGAATGGGACAGCACAGGGGGACCCAAAGCCACCCTACCTGAGAGGATGGGGAACCTCCATGGGCCCAAGGTTTCCCTCCCCTTCTTTAGCCACAGGCCAGTACAAACCAAAAAAGCAAGAGCAAAACATCCAGAATTAGCAACACAAACAGATATTATGAACATCACTTCAATGCCACATCCCTCCAACAGAATAAAAACCACTGCAAATCCACTCATACTTTGCACAAATGGTGACATATTGTTTAACCTCAACTCTCTGGCCACGTGGAAATAGCTCGGCAGCTGAGGAACACCTGCAGCCAGCCATGGCTTCCTTTGCAGCCTCCTCTGCTGCGTTGACTGCTCTCCCGGCCCCACTGCTTGCATCGCTTAACCCTGGTGTGGTAGCCGTGCCGTGGCAGGTTGAAAGCAGTTCTACCCAGTGCACCATCTGCAGAGTTTGTGTGTCAAAGTGTCAGCCTGTCAGGAAGGAGTGAGGGGCTGGTGCAGGTACAACTTGGTGGCTCTCAGGTAGGGGGTGCCAATGTTAAGAACGGCACATATCCAGACACATCTGGAGGGGGGTTTCCCAATAAAGGGTCCCTGCTGACTTTCACTGAAACTGGAGTAGGGCAAGGGTGGGAAAGGTGTGTCCCCAGGTGTTGTTGGCACTGCAACTCCCAGCAACCCTAGCCGGCATACCCAACGATGAGGGATGATGGGCACCGTAGTCCAACAACATCTGGAGGGCCACAAGTTCACCATCGCTGGAGTGAGGAAGTGGAAGTTAATCCAGAGATGGAAGTTCACCTAAGCTTAGTTCGGGCAGAAGAGACTGGTCAGTTGGCCAGCTGGCGTTTATTTATACCAGGCTACGGGCCCATTACTGCCTGCCAGTGACTGGGCCAACAGAAGAAGGTGCCAGGCCTGAGACAGATATGCTGGCATCTGAACCTGGGAAATCACCTTGGACAGCTTTCCCCTCTGACTGCTGAGATTTCAACAGGCATTCCCACACACTCTCAAGCCTTTTCCTGCAGCCCTAATGACTAAAAACTTGTTTTTTAAACTAAAAAAAAAAGCCCCATGAGATTCTTAGGATGGTGGTTTCTGTGCCCAATACCAAATTTTAAACTTGTGCAGGGTAGTCACAGAATACACATTCTTGTCTATGCTGGATATGTACTGTTAGCAGTAGCCAAATCTTTATTTATAGCAGAATACAAACAGATTATTAATTTGGCTTCTAACATTGCAGGACTAAGAGACAGTGTGCACATTACAGTCATTTTCAAAGGCCATTATAAATGGTTCCTTATAGAGATTGTCCCCACGTGGGGAGCTATTATCATACTGCAGCTCCCCACAAGTCTCACGGCAATTCCCTGTCTTGGAACTAACTACTACGTGTTATGTGCAAATACATGTTGACTGAAACCTGATATCATTTTTAAAATATAAATGAAAAGCAGTTTCAGCAAGGCTGAATTTTGAAGGAAGCAGCAGCGAGGGAGGAAAGTGCACTTTATTGCCCCATAATCCTTGCCTTGCTCGCCATTTCTCCACTCCAAAATATCTCCTCCAAATTTCTCCACTCTCAAAATGCTAGAAACCAGACTCATCCCATGAAGCTGATTAGTGGGAGATTCAGAACAGATAAAAGGAAGTACTGGAATTCATTTGCTACCACGGAATGTAGTGATGGCAAACAATTTGGATGGCTTCAAAGGGGGTTGGATAAATTCCTGAAGGAAAAGCCTATCAATGGCTACTAGTCCTGATAGCTATGTGCTACTTCCAGTAGCAGAGACAGTAAGCCTATGCACACCAGTTGCTGGGGGATAGGGTGGGAGAGTGCTATTGCATTCAAATCCTGCTTGTGGGTCCCTGATCAACAGCTGGTTGGCCACTGTGTGAACAGAACGCTGGACTAGATGAACCCTTGGTCTGATCCAGCAGAGCTCTTCTTATGTTCTTCCCTTTCTTGCTGCTTTTCTGCTCTAAATCCCACCCACCTCCCAAAGTGGCTGTCAAAAACCTTCCCAAAGTGGCTTTTAACAAACCTTCCCAAGTGGCCTGGGCTCAGTTAACGTGTACTTTGTTCATCCTAGAACATTAGCAGAAATGTTTTCTGGCTAGTTGAAGAAGGATGAGGTTGCTGAAAGAGAACGACACTTCCAAGAAGGCAGGTCAGCAGACATATTACCTAAAACTGATAGTCTTGTACACCTGGAATGCTGGCTGGGGATGCTGGGAGTTGAAGTCTAACACATCTGGAGGGTCCCAGATTGGGGAAGGCTGAGATGGACCAACATCTAAGAATAAATTCTCACCCACCCACAGCCTATGTTATTAAAACTCAACAAAAATATTACATCTTAATTATATTATGATAGTTACACACTACCCCACCATCCACAGTCCTATACAATATACCAGTGTTCTTCAAACTTTTTCCCCCATGACCCAATGGAATAATTTCACATACAAGATCCCTATTTCTGTGCTTAGTCGGAAAATGTCTGACATGTAATTTGCTTTTGACTCATTAGTCAACACATACTGTATTAATTTAAGGAGATTCTTTATAATTAAGTAAGTCCCTGTGAGCTCTCTGGAAATTACTTCTAAGTAAACATGCATAAGTTTAGGTAGCTAAAAGTGTTTAATAGTAGCTGGATCGTGCCATTATATGTGTGTGTTTATGTGTGTGTGTGTGTGTGTGTGTGTGTGTGTGTGTATATATATATATATATATATATATATATATATATTCAGACATATTTAAAAGGCAACCCACCCCCCCCACACTGTAATTCCTAAATGGGCAAACTTTTGTCCCACAAGGCCTGAGGGAGTAGGAGAAAATGAATCTGGGGAAGTCTGAACCTGACACAAAAGGAGAGTGGCTTTTGTCTTGCAAAGATATCTGCTGGGCAGCTGAGGAGGAAGCAGGATGTGCTTGGATGTAATTTAGACTGACCCCCAAACACATCACAATACAGACAACTGGAGACTGACTGAGGAATCTGCCAGCCAGGCTGTGATTTTCCTGATGTTACCTGGCTGGGCATTGCCCCCCGTGAGAAATCCCGGTGGGGGCTTGAGCCCTCCCCATAGTTTACACCCCTGGGCCCAAGTGTATGTTTCCCTCTAAGAAGCGTCTGCCAGGCAATCCCACAGGGCAGCCATCGCGGCCTCCCGGGCTGATCCAGCAGTTCTCCACAGCTGAAAGGCTTGTCTTCAGCTCAGTGAACCAACCTGTCCCTCTCCTCACTTTATTTGTGTTTTTATATTGTATTTTTATACTGTTGTTGTTTTATACTTTGAATGGTTTTTAAGGTTTAAATTTTTGTAAACTGTCCAGAGTGCTTCGACTATTGGGCGGTATAAAAATGCAATTAATTAATTAATTAATGCTGCCCTCCTTCTGCACACAGCAGCAAGCTCTGTTCCCCAGACTAGAGAGAGGCACCTCATCCATCACTGCTTCCCCACACAGGCACTTCAAGGGATTGGCATATTTTGTTTTGAGTGCCAGATTGCCTGTCAGTTCTGGCAAGCTTCCCCCAACCTGCTGCCTTCCAGACTGTTTGGACTACAACTCCCATAATCCCCAGTCAGTTCACTGGGGTGGTGATGAGAGTTCCTTATGTGTACACACCCAAGGATTTCTATGTCTTCTTAAAAGATTAAGTTATTTAGCGTGACATGGGCTTCCATGCTCAGGAAGGCATGGGAGGCTTCTTGCCATTGCCAAGGGGCTATTTGATATGGCTCTGATCAGACAAGAGGCTTTCGCGTTGGATGCATGAAGGGGCATGAGAAAGTGGGTGCATCTGTATACACACACACACACACACACACACTGAGGTACAGTGGAAGGAGGGGGTATAAGAAAAAAGACACTGTCAAAGTTAAACTTAAAGGTTGGATCCAGATCTACACTGGATCAACTGCTCTGGCAGAAATAGATCGCCACCACCACCTGCTTCTTCCCACAGTAGCCCTTTGAAAATGCTACACAGAGAGTTAGGAGAGATGAGCTGTGCTGTGTGTGGGGAGGGGGAAAGGGGAGAGCCACCAAAATCAGGCGGAGGGACCTTCCGCTATCCTTCCGCTATCAGAGCATTTCCTCTCTAATGGAAGGTCTCTCCGTCTTGTGGAAGACAGATCCTGAGTCCAACCCAAAGATAACAGAAGCACAAAAAAGACACCGTGACCACTGAGATGGGGGGGGGAGGCAAATACATGACTCTCTCAGGCAGTGGTTTTGGGGGAAGGCTGCTCTCACTAGCGTAGCTGAGTAAGCAGGGGGCCTGGAAGAGGCAGGCTTGCCAATGGCATAAGCATTAAGCAGAGCAGCACAGACACGCCTGGCTCTCCCCAAAAGATGGTACTGACAATGCAAACGAACAGGAGCTTTCTAAAAGAACAACTCCCTCCTCCCCCACAGCACACATTCCCCAGCTTTGGTCACCTCATAAGTGGAGGCCGAGTACGTGCAGCTCTGGCCTTTCCCCAGGGGGGATTTGGAGCGAAGGAGCTCAGCTGGGGCGGCTTTTCATTGCATTCCATTACGTTTCCCAGGTCTGCAATCGTGCAGGGACACGATGCTCCCACAATCCCCTGGAGACTGGGAGGGTTGTTGGTGCTGCAAGTGCCTCAGGGTCATTTGAGGAGGCTTTGATTTACACCAACAATTTTATGAACGCTCTGCCCTCGCCGAAGACAATAAGTCTATTTATACCAGCCGTCCACACCCCAGCACTCTCCAGATGTGCCAGAGCACAAGTCCCATCAACCCTAGCCAGCTGGGAAGATGGGAGTTGCAGTCTAACCTGTCTGGAAGGTGCCGGCTTGTGGGAGGCTGATTTATACAAAAAAGAGGCAGAGATGCTCCAACCCATCAACAGAGACTGCTGGAGGAAGGCAGAGGTCTTCGATTAGGGAGCTGTCCAGAGGTATAGTGCTTATTGCTAGACCAATAATTCTTTCCTACTGAGTGGTAATGCAGCTGTAGCACATGCTGGCCTAGGGAACTACTGTGGCAAATTCAGCAGGTGTGCCACGGTCACAGTGGCAATGCTTTCCAGGGCCCGCACGGGATTACAACAGAGCGTGTTGTAGGTGTGGGTCAGGATACTTAGTGTGTTTTGACATCAGCCCCAAGAAACGTAGCAATATGAACTGGAGTTGAAATTCACAAAATTTCAGGGAAGGCTGGTGGTTCCGATGTCAGTGGGCCAGTGAATCCTCTCCAGGTTTCAGTCAGAACCAGCTGGAACTCTCAAGGAGCTCTCCAATGTGCCTTGACATCGAAACCACCAGCCTCTGCTGCAAAACCAAAATAATGTCATACATAAACTGGTGGGGCGGGTAGGGGAAGATCACACATTGTATGCTCTTTGATTTTTGGTAATAGCCCATTCAACTACTAACTTAGGAATTTGGACTGGGTAGCAAAGGAGCGAGTGAGGAATGCAGGTCAGAACTGGTAGGGTGCTTCAGGCGGCTATTGTAGGTCCTCTAGTTTACAAATGGGGGCTTAGTCCCAAGTATTCAAGTTCAGGATTGAAATGCCAACTGCAAACATTGAATACAATTATATGGATTTTCCTAGTGTGCAGGATATATTCAAAGTGCAGAATCTGATTTTTGGGGGGATAAAGAATACAGGGTTTTTAGTGCAGAATTTCCGCTGCTCTGACTAAAGTCTCATGCAGAAATCAGTGCAACTCACTGTGACAGGACAGATTCTCCCATCACAGCTGCCTGCTCGGTCTGAGCAGTGACATGTTGTGAGATGTACTTCCCGTCAGTGTCTGTCCATGTGCTTATCAACTATGTTCTCCTCCAACAGGCAGCTTGCCCCTCTCCATCAATCACCCTCTTTTCTTTCCATGCACTTTGCTTAAACACCTACATTGTTTCAGCTTTGGCCACACAGGACTGGATGTTGCCCAAAGTCAATGAAATTCAACACCTCTCCTACGGGATGTGGTTCCAACATGCCAACAGAGCATGCATCAGTTCACATGATCCATAGTGTATCTAACAGCAAAGAGCAGAAGGCACACCTTGCCAAAGGTATACCAGGTAGCTCTAAAATGCACACATCTGAGTCTCATGTTATATGGAACAGCACAAAAAAAGACCCTTCAGAGTCACAAGCACATTCTACTGAACATCTCTCCCACAGACAGGGATGCTGGAGAAATTTGATATGGACTAAAATGAGTTCAGATTTCTAAGATCCGACCTGCGGAATCCGCTGTGGTCTGGCCTCCTCAGGCCATGCAGAGTCTGTGGACTTTAGGATCTTTTTTTTAATATCCCCAAATTTACATGAATTTATTTGCAGAAAAACACACATGTTTCTGAGGCTGAAAAATATACACAGGGGAAAGCTGAATGGGGACAATACACAAAATGTTACATAAATTACATAAACTGTTACAGTCTTACAGAATTATTTGCGTATTTTTCAACATATTGAAAAAAATCCTAATCTATCTGTGAATGACACCCATAATCCAAGAAACACACACTGGATGGATTTCACAAAATCCAGACACCCCTCCCCACAGAAAGGATATCACAATCTCTGATACCCCAGAGGATTTGTGGAGAGAGGAACCATAAGATCTTAACTGATGAAAAGAGTCTCCTTCCTGATCTTAATGGGCCATAACTGAAGTACCAAATTAAGACATCTTTCATGTATCCACCCTGAATACACCATGGTCCTTTAATCCCACACTTATCTACTTCAGAATTGCATTTCTTTATTTATTAAAACATATTTTTAATCCTACTCTTCAGCCAGAAAAACTCCCAGAGTGGTTTACACATCAGTAAAAAAAGAGAAGACACTCCCTGCTCTCAGGTTTACAATCTGAAAGATAGGACACAAAAGGGAGGAGGAAAAACAAACTACTGGAGTTCTGATAATGACTACCTGGGATGGAAACAATTCAGGGTGAGAGAAGAGCCAAAAGGAAATGGACTCTCAGCAGAGCAGATAGAATAGCCACTCTTCCCAACTCTCCCTTTGCTGCACACCTGTTTATAACTGCTGGATAATTTCCACATTAATTACCTCTGTGTTGCATCCTCTATGGACTTATTCACAAAATCAAGATTCAGAAGTTCTAATTTCAAAGTCATTGCCTTAAGATAACACATCCCTAGCTCCAGATGAATTAAAGTTAGTTGTGCTCATGTCCCATTGACATAAATGGAGCTAAGTACTGCTACCTAAATAGAAATAGAGCTATTCCCTAAAAAGCCATATTCTACTCTCCGATATAAATCTATTAAATGTCAATTTATATCCATTAGATCTTGTATCACAGCCTTCTTTTTAAGCTTTTCTTTTAACCTGACTAAGTCTTCTCCCTTTATTATACTGCTTGAAGCACAATCCTATGGATGTTTATTCGGAAGTAAGTCCCACTGTGTTCAATGGAGCTTGCTCCATAGTTTAGGAGTGCAACCTTACACTGATGCATCTGAAGTAGGTGGCCATGGGTAACATCCAACGTAAATCCAACTTAAGAGTGCACCTATTGAAATGAATGGGACGTAAGTTAGTCATGACTAACTTACGTCCCATTCATTTCAGTGGGTTTACTCTAACTAGGACTTATGCTGCGTGTTAAACTGGTGAGGAGTTCCCAAAATTCCCACTTTGAGTGACAGAACTTTTCCTTTCAGGTATGTGCTCGGCTGCCATCAAAATCAACCAATCACTTTATACTGACTTTTCCAATAGAATATTCTCAAATCAGCTGACAGCAAAACATGACCATATATATTCTATCCAAATTCAAGAAAAAGCTGCTTCCTGAAACCACAGCCACCAGATTAGAATGAGGCAGAATTCCCAAGCAATCCAACAATCCACTTCCCAGACCAGGGAAACAAGAGGGTACATATGAGAGGCAGTCCTTTTAGGGAGCAATCCTGGCAAGCAGAGGAGTGGATACTTCAGCTTCCACCAGAGGGATGTGCAACAGGATTGGAAGAGACCAAAGAAGCGCTTTGTGCAAAACAGAATCAGAATAAGGAGTTATGAAAACTCCTCTGTAGGATGACCATATGGAAAGGAGGACAGGGCTCCTGTATCTTTGTTGCATAGAAAAGGGAATTTCAGCAGGTGTCATTTGCATGCATGCAGCACCTGGTGAAATTCCCTCTTCATCGCAACAGTTAAAGCTGCAGAAGCCCTGACCTCTTTTGTATCTGGGGTTGTGCTGAATGAAAAAGTTGACCTAATATGTGGCTATTGTGAAAAGGGCAATTTCGATGTTGGGGATCATCACACAAGAAATTGAAAATAAAACTGCCAATATTATACTGCTCTTATCCAAATCTAGAGTGACCAGATACAAAAAAAAGGGCAGGGCTCCAGCATCTTTAACTGTTGTGATGAAGAGGGAATTTCACCAGGTGCTGCATGCATACAAATGATACCTGCTGAAATTAAAGATACAGGAGCCTTGTCCTCCTTTCCATATGTTCACCCTCCCTTTCAGATCATGGCCAGATATAGATATAAGCAGGCTTGGCATAAGTTCAAAGCAAAGATGCTACTTTTACCACACAATTATTTAAAAAGTGTAGAATGGGGTACATCTACCCTGCCTCTTCACCACCACCACCCCGCCCCTAGCTGTCCAAGGTTATAACATGCATCTACAAATAGTATCAGGGTGAAGTCATTATTCTGCCCCAGTAGTTAGAAGATAAGTTTCGACTGGATAAGAAGCTTTCAGCAAAAACTTTGCCTCACACTGGAGTACATGAGCCACATGAGCACTTTCCCACAAGGCTGTTTATTTTGATGCATAATTTGGGGAGCCAGGCTCTGGGGGACTGGATGAATGTTGTGCTACAAAGAAAAGTGTGGTGGTAGTGGCAGGAACCAACAATCAACTGCCATAATACTTAGGCTAATCACGAAAACAAATTCAACAGCTATTATTGTGAAACAATGATAATAACATTTTTGAAATTGTAATAGGTCACTCATCCTATTATGTTTTTATTCCTCTCTTCCTTTGAGAAATTCAGGGCAGGATACCTAACCACCACCATTTTTATCTTCACAACAACCAGTAAGGTAGGTTAGGCTGAATGTGTGTGACTGGCCCTGCATCACCTAAAGAGCTTCATGGCTGAGTGGGGATTGGAATCTGGGTCTCCTCCGTTCTAGTCCAAACAATCAATATACTAGTGGCCTTTGCCAATGATGACTGTTTGTGTACTTATTTGGTGATGCCTGCTGTTATAGCAGTGGGAGTAGTTTTGCTATGCTGCTAGGTTTGCCCATCGTTCCTGCAGAGGTAGTGGGCAAGTTGCCTTACTCCTGCCCTTGCTAACAGTGACATTCTTGGAATATTTGATCACAGTAAAAAAATTTTGACAACATCTGACCATCAACTGACCACTGTTTCAACTCTACTTTCCAATCATTCCAAGTCATTTAAAAACAACAGCACCCTACCCAGTACTCCTGGCAAGGCCTGGATGATTTACTTCAGAGCTAAACTAAACATGACACCATTTGTGCAATTGGCAATTTTTTGATAATGATGATAATAATTAGTTGAAGTGGGGAGGTGGTATTAGAAGCCTGCAGATCATAAATTATGGGAGTAGGGCATCTCAAGTCCACCCACTTAGTACAGCCATCCCCAGTTGGCCACGCTGATGGGAATGGTAGTCCAGCACAATTGGATGGTGCCAGCTTGGAAGGCTAACTGGTATATCTCCATGCGCTCTGCCAGGGTCTAGCTCTACTTCCAGAGCTATGAGCTGTGCTAGCCACATCTTGTTGAAGAAGCGTATATGAGGCCAATGTGCGTGGAGTTCAGCCACCTTAATTCATATCCTAAAAGGGCAGGGTACAAACATTAGAATTGATAGATAGGTAAATAAATAAATAACCGTGTATACTGCACACCTGCATAGGGAACATTAATTACTGGATGGATCAGAAATTTAATAATAAATTTTAAAAAATAATAATCACTTCTGCAAACCTCCATGTGTGCTTGTCTTTGGGTGTGACCCAATAATCACTTGATAGCATGGCCCTCAGGCCAAACAACCATAGACGTTCCTCCCCTGCTCTTCTGTTATGCTGCATGAAAGGGATTCTCAGCCTTTAATGCAGGGGAGAGGAACTGGATTGGGGTGGGGGCTGCACAACCCCTCCACCCCCACAGCCCGAATGACATATGGAGGCGTGCTGGCTTAGCTGGGGTGCTTCACCTACCAGTTTGAGGGAGACTGCTTTCTAGGGCTTACACCCATCTCTGCCTACTGCCTCTCACAGAAAGGAGAGTGTGAGAGACCATTTTTAACTCTGCAGTGTAAATGCAGCTTTTGCTAAGACACGATGATGAAGGGAGACGCAAGAAAAGGCCATAATGAGAAGGAGGCAAAATGTCCCAGCTTTCCTAGTGGCTTTCTCTTCCTACCACTCGACATGTATGTTATGCCAGTTTTGCCTCTCTGCAGCTGCTAAATTAGCCTTCCCCCAACATGATGCCCTCCACATGTTTTGGACTACAACTCTCATAAACCATGACCATTGGCCATGCTGGCTGTGGTTGAAGGGAGTTGTAGTCCAAAACATCTGGAGAGCCCCATGCTGGGAAAGGCTGGGCTAAATAGTTGTGTCTCTATTAATATTGACTCCAGTTGTAGGAGCAAGTGTTGATAGCCAAAGAAGCATAACTGACTCCCTCTAGGTGCTTTTGGGCATACACTTGTTGCCCATATTCTTTGTCAGACAAACCTTTGGGTATGAGAGACATTGGGGCTCTTGCCACAACCAGGCAAGCAAAACCACAGCTCATATTTTAGTACCGACAGAAAAGCAGTGAAAGCAAAATTGAAGAAGAAGCTGCATGTTCTCATGGGCCCTGAACGCTACCCAGAGGTATGCCAATACACCTCTTTTCTCTGTCCATCTCTAAACCACCACGGTCCCTGCAGAGGGAAGTGGAATACCATTCTGGTCAGGGCCCTCAAAAGTGGTTCCTAAAGCTTTTCATTGTCCCTGTGAATAGAATCGAGAAAATGTTATGAGAAAATGTCTGGGTCAGCTTGTAGTGATAAGGCTTTTCTATGGCTGGCTGAATATTAGTTTCTTCTTCCACCTTGCAAAATATTTGAACAGGAGCAGCAAAAGCCTTTTAAAAACATAAGTTTTGAACCTATCGTGTTTTTCTTTTCTGGTGATCATGCAAATGTGACGATCTACAACAGGCTTATAAACAACTTGCTGCGCAATCCTACACACATTTACCTGGGAGTAAGACCCATTGAACTCAATGGGGCTTACTTCTGAGTAGACAGCCATCATATTATACTGTTGGTCACCTAAGAGGAGTTAAGAATTGCCTCCAGGTGACCAGAAAGTAAAGTTTTATAGAAGCCATTTCAGCGGTGCCCTCCTGCAAATGACCCCGGGGGCCTGCATATAGCCCATATGTTGCTCATCCCTGCTATATCAATAGCAAAGTCATACTCAGAGTGTGTTCTTAAGCAGCCAAAACGAGATCATCCACACACGAGTGGGGGGGGGGGCGTCAACAAGCTCAGGAAAACCTCAGTTTGCAAAAGTACAAAAAAAGCCTTTACGGGGAAAATCTAAGCCCCCACCAATAAAAACTAGAGGAAGGAGTCCAAAGGAGGACTAAACATGTTCAGTGGGCCTGGAATGCTGCCTGTTGAGAGGAGAGGGGGAATGGAACGGAATATCCTAGAAAAGGGCATGGCTGGCTGGAAGCCTGAACAGGAGCACTCTACCCTGCAATGTTTTGTTGCAGTTCCCACTTGTGTAAATTAATAATAAAGAAGAAAACGCCTCTGAGCACATGTACTTACCCCTCACTAATGAGCAGGTAAAACCAGCATATCTGGGCCTGCAGTATCAAATCTGACTTCAATTGAGGTTCTTATTTCAGAAACCAAGCACTGCTGTGTATGCGTTCACCTCCAAAGAGGAAACAGTTTTGAAGGAATCAAAGTCAGTAAAGCAGCTGTGCATTAAAACACAAAAAGGTGTGTGAAGCCATGTTCCTCCATTAGCCACAGCCTATCTCCAGTCCATATTCCAGTCTCTGGGTAAAGTCATTTAATGGCTTGCTTGCAACCATTATCCCACAGCTACCTGAGTGGCATAGCACAGCTATGGGAATCCTGGAAATGTGCCAGGAGTAGAAGTGAATCCAAGTACTCAGTTTGAACTGTTCTCGCTCTGCCTTGGCTTCATTTCCAACGATGAAAAGTCATTACATTTCTTCTCCACCAAGGCAGACCTGGCATCACAAGGGCTCCAACACAGCCTTCAGACGGAGTATTTCCTCCTAGTTAACTCCTCCTAGTTCGTGCTTACAAAAAAACAACCCATTCAGATCCTATTTTGGACTGGGCTAAGTTGGGCAGGGTATGGGCAACTTTCAGTTCGCATGAGGAGCCAGCCATGCCAGAAGTAGCGCAGGGTCCCAGACTTACATGCTGCCTCGCGCATGGCAAGCACCCCATGAGTTGTGCTCCTCGCAGGGGTTGCCTGCTCTGCCTGTACTACTGACAAGTTGGCACCAATTACGGGACATCATCTGACTCTGTAAAGGTGAACACACTGGTCCAAAGCAGCAGCACTTAAATAGTAAACTCAAGAAGCACCTGTTCCAATCCCACTTTATCCATGAATTCCCGGGGCGGGGATACCGCTTTAGACTTAAGTCAGGGCAATTGGTGCCTTCGCTCAGTATTGTCTACACCAATCTTACCCAACCTGGTACCCTCCAAATGTTTTAGACTACAATTCCCAGCATACCTGACCTTTGGCCATGGTGGCTGGGGATGATGAGAATTGAAATCCAAAACATCTGGAAAGCACCAGGCTGCACTGAAGGGCATCAGCTTTCCAGGGTTTCAGAGGGTCTTTCCTGGCCCTAGCTGAAGATGATGGGGAGCAAACGGGGACCTTTTGCATGCAAAGCATGGGCCTTTCTCAGCCTGTTTCCAAACTATAGAGTTCATCATCTTACCGTTTGGCCTACCTAACCTGGTTGTGCTAAGGACTGAGATAATATCCTCCTCCCCCCACCCATCCCCGTTGAATTTTAGCACTACAAAATGCTGAATATTCCGATCGCTGCTATTATTACAAACCTAAATCGGGAGTAGATTGTTCCTGCATCCACACTGAACTCGCCAGCCTCCCCACCCCCACCGCGCACGCACAGCCAAAGGCCCCATGGCTCCAACTTAAATACACAACCAGGAAAGCCAAATCAAGCAAGTCAAAGAAAGAGCTCAATGAAGCGAAAGGCCTGGGAGTCAAATCCCTTCCTGGAGAATGCTAGACCCAGAGCAGAGAAGCAAGACAACCCCTAATAATGTGTAGCCCCGGGAGGACAGAGGGGCTTTGAAGCAAAGCGGCGGCGGCTAGCTGAAGAAAGAAGCTGGCCGTAATGGCTTGCGCGGCGCGAAAGCAAACATGATTCATTGGGGAGGAGAAAGGCGGCGAGCGGAGCGGAGGGGGGCAGGGAGCGGGTTGTCAGCCGAGAGAGACCAGTCTCCTCGGAAACCGAACTGGCGCCCTGGCTGCAAACTGATGAATGGAACCCAACCCGCGCCATGGAGGTGGCAAAAAATACGCTGGTCTGAGCGCACGGGGGAAATGCACATCTCCACAACCAACCGGCAGGGTGTGCACGGGCACGCGCGCCACCCTGGTATGTATCCACACGCACACAGAGAGAGGGCATGCGTGAACACAAATAACAAGCAAAGAACACAAGCTCGACGCTCAGCCCACGCGCCTGCTTAAGCGTGGCGGCAGGCGTGCAAAACACACACAGTGGACACAACACATGGACAAATGCGCGCGCACCCACCCAAGACGACAACACCTTTACGTTTTATGCCGCGTGGTCGCACACAATTGGGGGGTGGGGAAAAACAAACAAACGCTGGAGACAAAATCCCTCTTTCTGTTCGTGCATGCACACAGCAGCATGGAACTCGCTTGCTCGCTCTGCACATCCCAACTGTTTTTACAGGGGGCTTCCACAGTTACGCTCCCGCTCGCAGCACACGAAGGGAAGAGAGACACCGTGCGCACGATCCGGCTTCCCACACGAAAGGCGGCGCGGGGGGGGAAACCGCTCCCTCTGTGCCGCGCAATCCCTGGGCGATGCCCGCGCGCCGTGATCCCAGCCATCTCCACTGAGATAACCTGTAGGAGTGCGCGCTGGAGCGACGGCCCGCGATTCCGGCGCCGCCACCGCGGCTCGGGTGAGGGCAAGGGGTAGCGGCGAGATCGGCCTCCGAACAAAGCCAGCTCCGCTCCACCTCGCACGTGCTCGTCCAGTGCCGCCTCTTCTTCCCTGGCAGCGGGCGGAGAGCGCCAAGCGCTGGCAAGGGTCAAAGGCGCCCCCATCTGGGACCCCGGCGGAGAGGATCTCGTCCCCTGAGTGTCGGTCGGGCCTGGACTCCAGCTCCCTAACCAGACGGGGGCGCGGAGGAGGGTGCCTTTACCTGCCTGAGTCATGAGCTGCCCCCGGGTGCAGAAGAAGCGCTTGTTCTTGCCCCGCGCCGCTGATCCAGGCGCTGGTGGCGACGAGAGTGTGTCGCTGCCTGAGAGCATGCGTGTGGGAGGGAGCCAGGCATCTGATTTCTGAGAGGGAGGGAGAGCGAGAGCGAGGGAGGGAGGCAGCCTGCTCAAGCACTTGGAGATAGGGGGAGATGCAATGCTCCCAGCAACGGGGGAGGAGAATCTAGGCTCTGTCAGGGGCTGGAGCTCTTCAGGAACCTGCACAGGAGCGTGGGGGAAGCAGAGTGGATCTCCTCCCCCACCCCCCGAAGAGCTTTTCTCGTGCCGAACTATATCAGCGCCATTAGCAGGCCGAGGCAGAGCGGGTAGCCTGACAATGGATTTCCCTTCTCTCCACACGCCGCTCCCCACCCCCACATCTCCCTGTGATCTGGCGAAAACAGCCTCGCAGAAGCAAAAGGGCATCTTCCAGTGAACCTGCTCCTACTCCAGAGAAGCAGTAAAAAAAAAAAAAAAACCACGAGCGATTCTTGCTTCCGGACCCTTTATGACGAGAAGGCTCCAGTCCTTAAACAGACTCGAAATGATGCTCTCAGGACAGGACTTTGGGGCAGAAGGCCAGGGCCCCCACTCAGGAGTAGCCCTCAAACACAGCAGGTCGGCCTTATCACGTTTTGAAGTAAGTGAAATGAGGCATATTGCCATCTAACTGGCTGTGTAAGACCATTAAGTTCAAAGTCTGCATCGCTCCTGACCCTTACTGGGGAATAAGCACCACTGAACATAGCGGAACTTAACTTCTCACGCACTGGACATACTGAAGACTTCCTAGCTTCAACATTAGGCCACCATTTCTTTCCCCATTTTGCTTAGCATCCAGCTTGATGAAGAGCTGCGTGAACTCAAAAGCTTGCTTACTATTTTGTGACATTTTGGCTGGTCCTAATAAAACCATTGCCTGGCTGCACATTTTGAAATCTGTCTAACAGGCTGAGAAGTTTTCACTGGGAATCTCTTAATCTTTAGATGCCACAATACGTTTTCCTTTGATTCTCCAAGCTCTTTGCCTTTGTTTACTCTCTGTGCTTACCCTTCTATGTTCTATATACAGCAACTAGCATATGGTTGGTGCTACATAAATATGGGAAAGTGGCAACCATATGATTAGCTACAGGGAGAGAGAGATTTTAGGACTGAGAGAAACCTAGAATCATATGGAGTCAAGTTAATCCAACAGCTTTAGGCCGCAAGGCAGTTTTATAAATGATTTATTTAGGGTGCAATCCTATCAATTGACTCCTCAATGATTGGAAGCTCACAAACCTGGAGGTGCCTGGTCATCCTAGTCCAATGTTGGAGTGCCGTCTCTGACCTTGGAAGAGGGAATCCGAACAATCCTATGATCCCCGTGATTTGTGCAATAGGATTGTACTCGTATTTATTTATTTGTTATAAGCCTGGTCCTCACATAAGAAGAGCCGCTGTTGAACAGAGCAAAGATCTATTTAGTCCAGCATTCTGTTCACATGGTGGCCAACCAGATGCTTATGGGAAGCCCACAAACAGGACATGAGTGTAGTAGTGCTCTCCTGCTGATGCTCCCCAGCAACTGGTGTATATAGATGTATTTGCCTCTCGTACTGTAGGTAGCATAGAGGCATCAGGACTAGCAGTCATTGATAGCCTTCTCTAGGAATTTGTTTAATCCTCTTTATAAAGCTGTCCAAGTTGATAGCCATCACTACATCTTGCGGTAGGAGATTCCATGGTTTAACTGTGCTGTGCAAAGAATCATCGAATCATAGAATAGTAGAGTTGGAAGGGGCCTATAAGGCCATCGAGTCCAACCCCCTGCTCAATGCAGTAATCCACCTTAAAGCATACCTGACAGATGTCTGTCCAGCTGCCTCTTGAATGCCTTGAACCTCCCTAGGTAATTGGTTCTATTGTCGTACTGCTCTAACAGTCAGGAAGTTTTTCCTGATGTCCAGCCGGAATCTGGCTTCCTGTAACTTGAGCTCGTTATTCCGCATCCTGCATTCTGGGTTGATCGAGAAGAGATCCTGGCCCTCCTCTGTGTGACAACCTTTCAAGTATTTGAAGAGTGCTATCATGTCTCCCCTCAATCTCCTCTTCTCCAGGCTAAACTTGCCCAGTTCTTTCAATCTCTCCCACCACTTAGCTTCATTGGATAACCCGGGATCTTATCAATTTTCTCCACGCCATAATTGTATATATTTCTATCATGTCCCCTCTTATTGTCTTTTTAATAAACTAAAAAACTCCAGAAGTTTTGTCCTGGGGGTAGGCAACGTGATGTCCGTGGGCACCAGTGTGCTCCCGGGCACCTTTCTTGGTGCCGCCTGAGGCACTCTACCATTCCACTTTTATTTTTTTGAAAACAATATGAACACATTTTCTTAATGGAAGTGAGGGCCCCCTGCCTCTGCCATCTTCATTTTCCATTAAGGTCTCTGGACCACATATGGGACTCAGACACATTCTTAGGAAATGAAGGTGGTGGGTGGATACAGACCGATGCTTTCCTCTGCAACATGCGCATTCTTTTGCGACTAGCCATATCTTTCATGGCAACCATTTTCTGGTGGTGCCCAGTACAATTTCTCATATTCCCAAATGCCTCCCCGTTGTAACCTTTTGTCCTAGGGGAGTTTGCTCCAGCCCCTTGAACATTTTGGTTCTCCTTTTCTGCACCTTTTTGAGATGCAGTGACCGGAATTGTACAGGGTATTACAACTCTGGTCACACCATAGATTTTTATAAAATCATTATAATATTAGCAGTTTTATTTTCTGTTTCCTTTCCTAACATGGAATTTCCCATTTTCACTGCAGCCGCATGCTGGGTCAACGTTTTCATCCAGCTTGGAGAAATCATTTTGGAGCTCTTTGCTGTCCTATTTTGTTTTAACCACCTTAAATAATTTGCTAAACATCAATAAGATTCACAGCTGACAGGAGAAGCATTCAGATTTCACCTATGTGCTGTAGAGTCTTACTTCTCTGCCATCATCACAACATTGTCCAGCGGAGCTGTTTTGGATGGTGCAGGATTTTCCCAAAGTCTGCTGCAACTCATTTGCCTTAAATTTGGATATTTTTAACAGAGTCAGAGATGGATGCAGTTAGAACATCATGTGGTCCGGCTGTTATGGATACGTTTCAAGTTGTGCAACTTGATGTGAAAATACATGCGGTAGTTTGATCCAGACTAGACTACTGTAATGTACTCTACATGGGACTGCCTTTGAAGACCACCCAGAAACATCAACAGGTGTCATGCTGGGTTGGGGCTGATGGGTGTTTTAGGTCAAAACTTCTGAAGGGCATTACATTGGGGAAGTGGGGCCCTAACAACAACCACCAAAGTGTCTAACTTTAGCAAGGTTTGGCTCCCCTACAACAGTGCCTTGCCATTTCAATGACTTTTTCAACCACTGACTTTTTCAACCAAGATTATTTATAACTGAGAATATTTATTACCTCCCTTGGTCCTTGTGGTTTTATAATGACACATTCTTCAAAGCCTGGCTCATAACATCCCATGAGAAGATTGGCTTGCATGTACAATAAGGGAAGTTTGTAGTTACAGCTGGTTAGGAGATAACATTTACAATGCATTTTTGTAACCAATACTTGCTTCCTTTCAGCTCGCCTTTACTCAGTGAAAATGTCAGGGCTGTGACCTTTGAAAGAGGGTTGGTCTGAGTAGAACTGGTAAGCTAGTGCCACCTTTACAGACTTAAAACATTTCTAGGTCAACTTTTCTGGACAAAGTCCTTTCATGGCAGTGTGCAAGAATAGAAACATGAAATTACAATAATATCGCATTAAATCACAAACGTTAAAAAATTAAAAATACAGAAATTATGTTCAGCCAACATAAACCAATTTTTCAAAATGCACAACAATAAATCAATATAAAATCACATCAGTTAAAAGCCACATAGGTTTTTAAAGGTGTTTTTTAATGCCAAGTTTGAAGGGATCAGCTGTACATTCTACATAGTAGGGGCCACTACTGAGAAGGCTCTGTCCCTAATGCCCACCAATTTGACTGATTTTAAAGGTGGGCCAGCAAGCAGAGCCTCCAATGATGATCTCAGGCAGTTTCATCTAAGTGCAGGTGGTCCTTCCAATACCCTAGCCCCAAGCCTTTTAGGGGAGTCTTTCCCAACTGGATACCCCCAAATATGTTCTACACTACAAATCCCATCAGCCTTAGCTAGCATGTTCAATGATCAGGGGTGATGGGAGTTGTAGTCTAAAATGTCTGGAGGGACCCACGTTGGGGAAAGCTGAGCTAGATCCCAAACTGGAATGTTATAGTGGGAGGGAACTTGGCCTCTGAAACTTTTTAAAACATGATAAAAAGAACAAATCTTTTTTTTAAAAGTTCATAAAATGGCATGGGGGTGGGGGGCATATGTTGTGTCACTCATTGCTCATGTTATCACATGCACCCAACCAGTATCTACATGAATTGTGGGCATGACCACATCCCATACAGCAAAAATGCACTAGCTGGATGGGGAAAGGGGAAAGATGGCACTTCCCCCAGTGACAAAAATCGCAGTTTGGGTGACAGGACAATGAAGTATCTTGCAGTAGAAGCATTTGGCTCCTCTGATCCAGATCTAACAAGTGCATTTATTGCACAAAAAATCATATTGAAAGATCTGGTGGATCGTCAAGGATTAAAGAGGTGTTTGATTTTGGACCGCACATTCTTACCCAGGTCATCACCACAAGACCTTGCATTCCAACCCCTAACACACCCACCCAGCAGGAAGCGAGTCCTATGAAGAGCCAAGCGGTACTGTCCAGTATATGCAGGCAGGCTGCAGATGGGCCTCACCCCTATGCTCTTTGAACAGTGTCCCCCTCCTGCCTTTCATCTTCCAATTCTCCTCCACTCCCAACATCCAACAGTCTCACCACCCTCTGCCCTGCCTAGATAATGTCTTTGGGGGGAAAAAAACCCACAGAGTGCAAATCCACCCACAGCCTGAATCTACAATTGATGCCACCCACTCTGCCAACTCCATCAGAGATGCCAACATGTGCTGCTGCTGCTGCCGCCAGCAACATGATGAGAGACCGGCTGCTTCTTTGGAGAGGGGATGCAGGTGTAGCACCCGCTGCATTGCCATCCTTGTACGCCCCCTAGCCATTACTTCATGCCCCCTTTTCTACTAAATGAAAAGGGGGCCCTCCTTCTCCTTGAGGGTCTGTAAAGGAGGGACATGTGCCAAAGGCTTCATTTTGAGGCAACCTGGGAGAGGTTAGAGAGAATAGCAGCACTTTGCACAGACCGCAGAAGCTCTGCCTCCCAGCTCTGGCTTTGTCTAACAACATCCCACGCACTCACACGCTCTGCAGCGATGAGGAAACCACTTCTACTCCCCAGTGGCAGGTTCTTCATCTCCCTCACCCTCCCCTGTTGTGAAGGATTCTCGGCTCCTGCTGTGCCTAGCTCAGAGAGGCAGCATTCAGCAGGTGAGCATTCTACAGTCCCAGAGGTCCCTCGGGTCTGTTCAGGGTCACATCCGCTTGAAAACAACAAGACAGCAGATTCAGGGTCCTAGCCTGCCTCACGTGGCACTGCTTGTGAGAACAGATGCTGAAAAAACCTGGGGAGGGTTCCAAACTTTCCCACCCTGAAAGCCTTGTATTTGGGGCTCTGTGCATTCTGCGGTTATGCAACCACAGATAATTCATAGATGACTTCCTGCGAGAACTGAAAGCATGAGGAGATAAGGCAGCGGAAGCCGTGAAAGCTAAACCTGCTTTAAACCATTTTGTAAGCATGTAGGGTAAACATGCCTTTTAACAATGGTCACAGTCTGGGGGCAATTCCGGCAAAGTAACCGTTTTCCTACCCAGTCTAAGTTGCCACCTCCCCATTTTCACCTGGGTAGTATGGGAATTGATCTACATCTAGCCTGGGATTTTCAAAATCCAGGGAAAGAGCAGAATAGTAAGGGCAGCGTTTTCCTCTTTTCCCTTAACTAGTATTGTGTTTTACTCTGTTATCCTTTATGGTTTTATATTATTTTATTCCTTTAGTACTTGTGATCTGCCTGGAGAACATCTGTTATTAAAAATGTAATAAATAAAGAACACATTTCTGTCCATCCCTCCTTTAATGTCACTTGACCCACGAGTACATATTGCTCAGTCCTGCTGCTCAGGAGCTTGGGGTAGGAGAGAAAGTGGGTTGGTCAAGGCAATGACTCCCTCCCTCCCATCTGCCACTTCCACTATGACCTTACTCACCCAGGAGTGGGAAGGGCATGGCATTTGGAAGAACATACTCATAGGTGTTTGGTTTTTTAAAAGGTTGCTTCTCCTGATCCAGCTCTAATTATTTCAATGAGGCTTGCTAAAGAGACCTTATGCACCATCTTAATTAGAGGAAAGGAGGGTGTGCCATTTGGATTTTTTGCCTCAAGCATCCAAATGTCTTGGTACAGCTCCAGTCATCCAAGATACCAAATCTCATTTCCTAATCGTTTAAAGACATATTTCAACTGGCAATAAGACAACGTAGCTAGATAATTATGCACCTTTTCTGTTGGAGATGGGCTCCAGTGATTAATAAGTCAACAGGGGTTACTCCAGAAGTTAAGAGACCATTTACCGGCCAAGAACAGCTATTGCAATGTATGGAAACCCTCTTATCGCAAAGTCCTTTGATGTAATGGAGATATTATACTTCAAAGAAAGGAAATGAGCTGAGACAGTGTGCTTGAAATAGACAACAGAAACCAAAGATCATCAGATTGAATCCCTTATTGAAGATAGTCAATTACAATACAGGAATACCTTTGCAGTACAAATTGCAATTCCAATTTTAACAATACCATCATCATAAAGCTCCTTCTATCACAGTTCCCAAGGTACCAATCCATCTCCTGTCCTACAATGCTTTCCACTAAAATTCTGTCACCACATTTCTTGGCTTTGTTATCCTTGCCAACACTGTGGTTACTTTGCTGGAGCATGCACTATTATATGTTTACAGACAAATAATAGGCTCTAATAGGAGCAATTATCATCATCATCATCATCCTGCCCCATAGCCAAAGCTCTCTGTGCACTTTGCAAAGATTAAAAACATTGAACATTTAAAAAACCAATATACAAAATATCAAACCATAAAAAGCATAAAAACAAACTACATGGCATAGTCATATTTGTACATGTGTGTGTACCAGGGCTGGCCCCACCATTAGGCAGAGTGTGGCAATCGCACCATGTAGCCGATGCTGGAAGGTGGCAGCAACTTGTTGCTGGAGACAGCAGCAGATCAAGAAGCCTGTCATATGCTCCCTCATCTAGCCTGCTGCCTTCAAGTATGGTGGAAGATGCTGTTCCATCACCAGTGATGAAGAAAGATTCAATTGTTAGCCCAGTCGGCTTCTGCATGTGGAATGGGGTTAAAGCACCATCTTGTCTTTTGCTTCAAGCAGCAAAATGACTTGGGCCAGCTCTAGTGTGTGTACACACACACGCGCACACTTGCATGCTTACTTTTGACTGGTTTGCAGTCTACTTACTTGTGTTCATTTCTTGAATCCTGTTGGTTAATATTGGGCAGATTCACATGCTCATTTTCAGCCACAGTGGCTTAAATAAACAACCTTCCATGATTTGCCATACATACTGGGCACCTGTGGGTGTCCATTCCATAACCCAATCCCTGCTTGTAGGTTGTCATGTCATCTATATCCTGCGAGGGTGGGTTGTTGGTATGATTAACAACACCCCCAGAACCCATGGGCTGTTTTAGGGTTGTGAGTGGTTCGTTCAGACAACACAACCTACAAGTGGGAGTTGGGTTATGGAATAGAGCACATACCACAAACCATGGTGGTTTATTTAAGCCACTGTGGCTGAAAGGATTGTGTGAACCAGGTCATTGTTATCAAAAGGACTCTTAACCCCAGAAACTGTGGGGCAGAGAAGCCATCCTTCCACCCCCATTGCTTCTTCCCCTTTCTCTTTCTAGGGTTCCTTTCTGTCCTCCATGCTAGCCAGTCCTTGCTCCCATCCTTTCCCTCTCTTTGTCCACTATCTCTAAACCTGGCTGTGTCTCCCTTCGTTTCAGCCTCCATTTCTGTTCCCTTTCCTAATCTTTGTCTGTCCCATTTTCCAGCCTTTACTCACCACCCACACAACATTTTGAACCTCCCTGCCAACAACAAAGTCATCCACTACTTTAGTTATATTGAATTTAATTTATGGAGGTAATGATGGCTGATGAATGGGGTAATTAATTGCAGGGGGACTGATTAATCTGGTGAGGAACTGGGAAATGAATTGGGAGGTGTTCAGTACTCTGTCAAAGTTTTGAAACTCCATTTTGGTGCAAACATTGTCGTTTTTAGTGGGTGGGTGTGCAAAAGGGCTCATGAAAAAACACTGTCAGCTTCTCTTTTTGTGTGTGTTTCTTCACAGCCATTGCAAATTAATTGTAATTCATCCTAAATAAGAAGAGGAACTTCTTATTTAGGATGAACAAGGTGCAGGGTGCAAATTAACTGAATTATTGATTTTATTTGGGGTGATTTGGATTGGGAATTAATTGGCTGGGTTTGCCTTTCGATACCATCGACCATGGTATCCTTCTGGATCGCCTGAGGGAATTGGGACTCGGGGGCACTGTGCTTCAGTGGTTCCGGTCCTACCTCTCGGGCAGGTTCCAGATGGTGATGCTTGGGGATAGCTGCTCTTCAAAAAAAGAGTTGCTATGTGGTGTACCACAAGGTGCCATCCTTTCCCCAATGCTGTTTAACATTTACATGAAACCGCTGGGAGAGATCATCCGGAGGCATGGGGCGGGGTGCTATCAGTATGCTGATGACACCCAAATATATTTCTCTATGCCTTCGACAACAGCATCAGCTAAGGATAGTGTGTCTCCTCTGAATGAATGCTTGGAGGCGGTAATGGGCTGGATGAGGAAAAACAAACTGAAGCTGAATCCAGACAAGACGGAGGTGCTTACTGTCAAGGGCCACAACCTGGGGTTGGAGGTATGTCAACCAGTTCTGGATGGGGTTACACTCCCCCTGAAAGACTGTGTTCGCAGCTTGGGGGTGCTCCTGGATCCGTCGCTCCAAATGACAGCTCAGATAGATGCGACTGCCAGGAGTGCCTACTATCAGCTTCGGCTGATACGCCAGCTGCGCCCCTTCCTAGAGTTGGAAGACCTAAAATCAGTAGTGCACGCACTGGTAACTTCGAGGCTCGACTTCTGCAATGCGCTGTACATAGGGCTACCTCTGTGCCTAGTCCGGAAACTTCAATTAGTTCAAAATATGGCAGCCAGGTTGGTCACCGGTACATCTAGGGGTGACCACATTACACCAGTTTTAAAATCTCTTTACTGGCTGCCAATCAGTTTCCGGGCGAAGTACAAAGTGTTGGTTATTACCTTTAAAGCCCTACATGGTTTGGGTCCAGGTTACCTACGGGATCGCCTTCTCCCATACAATCCGCCCCGCACGCTCAGGTCCTCTGGGAAGAATTTATTACAGTCAACAAGAACTAGACTGACAACCGTTACCCAGAGGACCTTCTCTTCTGCCGCTCCCAGATTATGGAATGACCTGCCGGGAGAGATTCGCCAACTCACTAGTCTTCCGGAATTTAAAAGATCTATAAAGACTTATCTCTTCCGGCAGGCCTACCCAGATGAATTTTAAAGTGTTTTATTGGTGTTTTATTGGTGTTTTAATGATGTACTGGTTTTATCTGCTTTTAATCAGTTTTTGTATTTTGTGTTTGGTGTTGTTCCCCGCCTCGATCCGTTGGGAGAGGCGGGTGATAAATAAATATATTATTATTATTATTATTATTATTATTATTATTAAAGAAATCCTAGTAATTAATTCCACTCTTCATTACATTCTGCTTCTGCATCAGTTTGCGCATTTCTCCTTATATGTGCATTTTTATGCACAGTCTTGCCTAATTTAAGCATTTTTACAAGTAGCTTCCCTTAATATAATACTTTTTTATACTTTATAATTTTTTTGTGGGCACTTTCACCCAATATACACATTTTTATACGGTGTTTTTTCAAGGAACTACACCCAACATTCTGGAAAGTGCAAATACCAGAGGATAACTGCATTCCAGTTCATGTATTCATTCAGGAAGTGCAAATTTGGCATGTTCTTATATAAATGCAAATCAAACAAAATTCTCCCTCATTCCTACTTACTACCAACCTGAGAGCTCCAAACCCCTGTTTACTGATTTTTGTGCTATTGCACATATCACAAATTCTTAAAATGTTATTTTCAAACGTATGCAGCCAAGGTGTGACACAGACATGGAGCATGTGAAGAGCTTTTATGCTACTCTGAAAAAGCCATAACCTGCAACTTAGCTTGAGTCAGCGTGTTCGACATGGCCCAAAAACGGGACATAGAAAATATGGAGTTCTTGGAGGAAATTGCACCAGGCGCTGCACTTTGGAATCAAGGCATCTGTAGTATGCAGGCGAGGGGCTTCTAGAGCAAACATGCATTTGTCTTTCATTAGAAAAATCTGACTAGGATTAATTATGATGTTACATGTGCCGAAGTGAAGACTTATCCCAAAGCCCTTCTCTCCTTGTAGTCTAACTACCCGTTTGCAAAGTGCGACCATCCTGCTCATTTTAAAACTGCCCATGTGTGATGGCTTTTTTCTGGCTACATGACGAGGGAGCAACGGTCATTCCCCCACCCCCAGCTGTCGAAGAAAGAAAGAGGCTGGGTTTGGATGACACGATAATCAACCAGGTTGGGGGGTGGGGAGAGGCAATAGTCTGTTGTGTTGATTATTGGCTGGTTTCGCATGACACATTAGGCAACGGAGGGGGAAATAGGGTACTGACCGTGCGTTAGGTAGGCACTCCTCCACACATGACACGTTGCTACTCTGTCCGTTGAGCGGCTGAAAGTTCCGGCGTCCATCTTGGTTGCAGCGTCTCCTCCCTCCCCCCTCCTTCAGTCCTCCAGCCATATTCCAGCATGCACCGCAAGTTCTGCCAGCTGTATCAGAGCAGCCGGGGGTATTTCAGCTGCTCCGGCTGGCAGAACTCTATGACCAAACGGAATAGTGCATGGAGAGAGGGGGGTTGGTTTCGGACAACACTTTAAACAATGGGCTTCAAGCTAAACAATGTGCAAGTCCGTTGTTTCTCTCCGTTGCTTAATTGGGTGGGATAGCGTACCGTCAGTTGTGTGTGCATTGTGTGTAACCTTCCACATGACACAATAAGCAACACAACTGACGGTTGCTTCCCCCCACTTCCGTTGCCTAATGTGTCGTGCGAAACCAGCCTTTGTGTCATCTGGAGGGGAACTGGCACACAACTCACAGTACATTATTTTCTGGAATTAAACAATGGGGAAAAACAATGGGCTGCTCCGTTGCTTATCCGGGGACCCATTGATTAACATGTTGTGTAATCTCCCCCATCAAGTGCACTATTCCGGAAGGTCATAGAGTTCTCCGGCAGGAGTGGCCAAAAGCACCACTGCCGCTCCTGTTCAGCCGGCAGAACTTGCAATGCATGATGGAATAGGGATGGGAGGACAGGGAGGAGGGAGGGAGGAGCACCAGCTGCCCAGAAGCATGCCAGGACTTTCAGCCACAAGACTGGAGGAGGGGCAACATGTCATGTGGGGAGTACCTCTGAAATAAGGTACTGTGCGTTGCCTATTCCCTCCTCCATTGCTTAAAGTGTCGTCCGGACACGGCCAGAGTGAATGCACTGTCCTAATGCATAGCGCAATGAGCAAAATAAGTGTGCTCTGGGTTCTGTGACAGATTGCAACAGAGGGATTTGCAGGACAAGAGAAGTAATTTCTATTTTTAGGGGTCCCTCTGTTTTACTGGGTGAGGGGAGAACTAGATGTTGTGGGAGGCCTGTGGCTGCTGTTAAAAATTAATGGAAGATAAGGCTATTAATGGCTACCAGTCATAATTACTATATGCTACTTCCAGTATAGGAGGAAGTATGCCTCAGAATATCCATTGCCAGGGAATATGAGTGGGAAGGTACTGTTGCACTCAGGTCATTATTTTTTTATTATTATTACATTTCTATATCACCCCACAGCCAAAGCTCTCTGGGCGGTTTACATAAGATTAAAACAATTTAAAATTATATACAAAATTTAAAACCATAAAAACATATAGTATACACAAGAACATACATCTAAATATAACTATTTATTTATTTGTTTGTTTTATTTCTAACCCGTCTCTCCATCCAGATTGAGGCGGGGAACAACAATAAATAAAAATCATAAAATAAACCATTAAAACAGATAAAAACAAATACATTAGCCGAACCTAAAAACAGATCCAGGATTGGTTAAGCTTATCACATACTACTAAATGCCTGGGAAAAGAGAAAAGTCTTGACCTGGTGCCGAAAAGATAGCAATGTTGGCGCCAGGCAGGCCTCATTGGGGAGCCTCCCTCAGAGTAGGCACCTGGAAGACCTTAGATGTTGAGCGTCGTGTAGGTAGGTTCATGTCAGAAAGGTGTTCCATCAGATATTGTGGTCCTGAGCCATGTAAGTCTTCTTGCATGTATCTGGCTAGCCACGGTAGGAACAGGATGGTGGACTCAATAGGCCTTTGGCCTGATCTATCATGGCCTCTTCTTATGTTGATGTCTCACTCTCCCCCAGTAATGTGCGGTGAAACAGAATGCCTGATGTGGCTTTCTCATGCTCCATGCTCCCCTGTACCCACTCCAGCCAACTGAGTTAGACAAGGGCATGGCATACAGGACTGAGAGGCACAGGAGCCTAAGGCTATAGTTCAGCAGACCTCTTCATCTTTAATCCAGCCCTGTGTTGGTATATGGGATTGTCTCCCAACAGTGAGCACAGAAACAACTATTTGCAATGCAGTATTGGAGCTGATACAGATACTCAAGTGCCTCCCTGTGGTGCACTCTGCCTTTCTCCCTTGGCTTTTGCTGAACAGAGTCCTACCAGAAGCTTCCCTAATTGCTATTTGTTGCTGGATCCTCTTTTCCTTCCCTTCTGAGCCTGAACTCGCTCTCCCGGAGCCCAAGGCAAAAATGGCAGGGATTCCAATTAGTGAATGGAAACTCACACAAACTCCTAGGAAACCCAAGCAGTCCGTCCCCCACATTTATCCAGTGTGAGCAATAGCGGAAGGCACCATATGATTGAGAGGCATCTCAGCCATCCCCGAATACATGCTAATCTGGCCTTGTGCAGCCTGGAACTCCCCAGATGGGTTGGACTACAACTCCCACAGTCCTCAGTCAGAGAACAGTAGGCATTGTAGTCTAACCCATTCAACGAGCACCAAGTTTGGGGAGGCTGTGTTAATCTAAGAACGTGACTTTTCGATCTTCCAGCCAGCTGCTTTCACCCATTCTTACTTGCTTAGAGTAGGGAGAGCAGAGGAAAGATACATACAGCGGGAAGAGGGCCCACTACCCTCAGTACACAAAGTGAACAAATTAGCTGCTGCATCCTGGCATTTGAAAGAGGCTAGGGTCGGGCGGACGCCCTATAATTTATCTGATGCCACTTGTGCTTTGTGCAGTGACTCACACATGAATCACTCTCCAGTTGCTAATTCACACCACCAAAATCACTGCTCCTTTCGGGTGGGTGGAAGGGAAGAGGCCAGGGTGCATAGGAAGAGGGCTAACCAGGATGCCCTTTCCTTGGGGAATGGGAGCCACAGGATGCATCCAGTCATTGCAGCTCGTCTGAAACACTACAATGACAACGGCATGGCAGTTCATCACCTGCCTTCACCTGGTATTACTACTGTGCCCAGGAGCCATGCTGTCCCCTCAGTTATCTGGGGGAATGGCAGCACAAGGGAAATCATGAAGGAGGCCAAAGCCAGTTATGGGTTAAAACGCCAGTTGTCATGCAAATGCAAAATCTGCATCAGCTAGGAGGCTTGTTCACATTACACCATCTCTCCTAAGCTTTATTTTCCACATGAACAATGTTCAGAGAATAATAATCCGTAACTCCCCTCCAGCACTCATTTCACAGTTTAACCATGTCTACTGCTAAGTGGTTTTTATTTTCTGACTTGCATTTTTAATCTTTGCTGACTTTGCTGACTAGTGGGTGCACAGGTAGCAGACCTGACGTGTTGAACAACAATTCCCATCATCCCCATTCAGCACAGTCATGGGAGTTGTAATCCAAAGACATCTGGAGGGGCACCATATTGGGGAATACAGTGGCAGGATCTCATGTAAAGGGGAGAACATATGCATTACACCCTCGGAGAGCTGAATTGCATTCCTGATGCATGAACAGCCAAGATGCATGAATTCCTTCCTTTGCCCACGAAGGTGCAGGCGCTGGATTCACAGGATGCTCAGCTTTCTAGGAAGTGGCCCTTTCCCAGTGTTCTGTGACAGCATTTTAGAGATTTGAAAAATATGGTCCTATTTCATTTCCCCAAGGTTTTTCTATTCTTTTCTTTTCTGTAGCTCACTTTCCCTCTGGCTTTACTCATGATATGTTATTAATCTGAAACCCTTTACCACTGTTATTGCTCTCGTTGGAATTCTTTCCAATTTGTTAAAATGTGTAAAAGTATGGTGACAATAACTGGATATCACCCCAGAGACTTAACCAGTCCTGAATAGCAGGGCCAGCTCTACTATTAAGCAGAGTGAGGTGGTAATTCTTAAAGTGTTCTGGGCACAATAAAAGAGCAGCAGATTACCAGTTATTTAATTACTAGATGTTTACTGCTGAATGTGGATGCATGAGGAAGCACATTTTGGATTTTCTGCCACAGCAGGCCTGGTGCCAGCACCACTGGCATAGGCAGGCAGCTGCCAGGGCCCACGTACTCCCATAGAGTGCTTGAGGGGTGACACCTTGCCTGGGCTCCTGCCACCATCCTCCTGTCATTGCCATCTCCCAGCACCCCCTCCTGCTGCCATCTGGGCCCCTCAGTATAATCATAGAATAGTAGAGTTGGAAGGGGTCTATTAGGCCATCAAGTCCAACCCCCTGCTCAAGGCAGGAATCTACCTTAAAGCATCCCTGACAGATGGTTGTCCAGCTGCCTCTTGAATGTCTCTAATGTGGGAGAGCCCACCACCTCCCTAGGCAATTGGTTCCATTTTCGTATTGCTCTAACAGTCAGGAAGTTTTTCGTGATGTCCAGCTGGAAACTGGCTTCCTGTAACTTGAGCCCATTATTCCGTGTCTTGCACTCTGGGATGATCGAGAAGAGATCCTGGCCCTCCTCTGTGTGACAACCTTTCAAATATTTGAAGAGTGCTATCATGTCTCCCCTCAGTCTTCTCTTCTCTAGGCTAAACATGCCCAGTTCTTTCAATCTCTCCTCATAGGGCTTTGTTTCCAGACCCCTAATCATCCTCGTTGCCCTCCTCTGAACATGCTCCAGATTGTCTGCATCCTTCTTGAAGTGTAGTGCCCAGAACTGGACACAATACTCAAGATGGGGCCTAACCAGTTCCGAAGAGATGAGAACCAGTACCTCACGTGACTTGGGAGCTATACTTCTATTAATGCAGCCCAAAATAGCTTTTGCTTTATTTGCAGCCACATCACACTGCTGGCTCATATTCGGCTTGGCAGCCTCTTCACAGCCCCTCTTTTAGTGTGCAGCAGCGGCAGCAGTTGGCTTGCCATGCATTCATGCTTCTGCTGCCAGTCTTCACAGCAGGAGCGCAACGATGGCTTTTCCTGTAGCCACCGCCGCGCCTGCCCAGCATCAGCTGGAGGGGTGGCTGGAGTGGCAGGCCACCTACTCTAAGGCAAGTGGGGGGGAGGATAGCAGAGGCGGTGCAGCGAGCTTATGGCTCGCTGCTCTACCCCCTTCCCTGCCCAGCCCACTCCACTCTGAAAAAAGTTGGGCTAAATGCCTGACTTTTTTAGTGCAGACCAAAGGGCCTTTGCCCCTAGATTGTATCGAATTGGCGGCAGCGTCATGTAACCCAACTGCCACCATTTCGAAGCCAGCGTGAGGCAAAGTGCCCGTGAAGAGGTACCCCCTGTGATCTACAACAATTCCAAGATCCTTCTCGCTTGTTGTATTGCTGAGCCAAGTATCCCCCATCTTGTAACTGTGCATTTGGTTTCTTTTTCCTAGGTGTAGAACTTGGCATTTATCCCTATTAAATTTCATTCTGTTGTTTTCAGCCCAGCGCTCCAGTCTATCAAGATCACTTTGGAGTTTGTTTCTGTCTTCCAGGGTATTAGCGATCCCACCCAATTTTGTGTCGTCTGCAAATTTGATAAGCATTCTCTGCACCTCCTCGTCCAAATCATTAATAAAAATGTTAAAGAGCACTGGGCCCAGGACTGAGCCCTACGGTACCCCACTCGTTACCTCCCCCCTGTATGAAAAGGTACCATTGATAAGCACTTTTTGAGTCCGATTCTGTAGCCAACTGTGGATCCACCTGTTCCATCTAGCCCACTTTTCACTAGTTTGTTAATCAGAATGTCATGGGGCACTTTGTCAAAAGTTTTGCTGAAGATATACTATATCCACAGCATTCCCACAGTCCACAAGGGTGGTTACCCGATCAAAAAATGAGATCAAATTAGTCTGACAGGATTTGTTCTTGACAAATCCATGCTGACTTCTAGTCATCACTGCATAGTTTTCAAGGTGCTTACAGATTGACTTCTTTATAATCTGCTCCAAAAATTTCCCAGGGATGGATGTCAGACTGACTGGTCTGTAGTTCCCAGGTTCCTCCTTTTTGCCCTTTTTGAAGATAGGGACAACATTAACCCTCCTCTAGTAGTCCGGCACTTCACCCATCTTCCATGATTTCGCAAAGACAATAGACAGTGGTTCTGAGAGTTCTTCTGCCAGCTCCTTTATTACTCTAGGATGCAGTTTGTCGGGCCCTGGAGATTTGAACTCGTTCAAAGAAATTAGGTGTTCCTTGACCGTTTGTTTATCAATCTCAAACTGCAATCCTGCCCCGACAGCTTTGTTGTATCCAAGAAGAGGCAGAGTAAAAGTATAAATACAAATCCTTTATTTAAAACATGCCTTGCAAGGCCAACAACACAGGCATATACCTGACTAAGCCTCCCTGCGTTACTATCCACAACTCCTCTTATAGATTACCTCAGCCTTCAGCTGAGTCTAATCTTTAGTCTCTTAAAGAGACAGTACTACCATCTTCACATTTCTCCCCCTCTTAAGAAACCTCCATAATCCCAACACTACATAACATAATCTTTAGTCCAAGCAGGTGGGTGTCTGATGCGGACTGGCCGTCTTCCTGGTTCACTTCCCTGTTGGTCAGATCCAGCTGCTGGCATAGTCTGTAGTGTGGGTGAGAAGGGCAAATCCTCTAACCCAAAATGAGTATCTTCATCATTTTGGCAATCCACTGGAGCAAGATAAGAAGCATTCCACACACGTCCATCAGAAAGTTTATAAGTATAAGGTCCTTTTTTTTCAATAATTTTTCGAGGGGATGTAAATCTCTGTTCTCCCTTTCGCAAAATCCCTGGTTTCCTAACTCGAACAAAAGAGTTACACTGAAATGTTTGTTCCTTAGCACCACGACGTCCATCTGTATATACTTTAGATTTCCTTTGTTTTTCTTTACCTCTCTCTCTCATCTCAGGTTCCAAAGATATATTTAGTCTAGGTTTCAGAACTCCAGCCACATTCAATTTAGTATGCATTTGTCTGCCATGCAACAACTCTGCAGGTGATCTCTGAGTTGTTGCATGCTGTGTAGCTCTATATACTTGCAAAAAGTCAGTAGTGAATATTTTCCATTCTTTCCCTTCTAACTTAGCTGTTTGTAAGCTCTCTTTCAAGCTTCTATTAAACCTTTCAATCTCCCCGTTAGCTTGGGGGTAATACACAGATGATCTCCAATGAGTAATATTACGTTCTTCTAGAAAGGTTTCAAATTCCACTGAAGTGAACTGAGCTCCATTATCTGAAACCAGTTCTTTTGGGTTTCCTTCTCTACTAAAAATAGTAGAGAGGAAGCTAATAATTGTAGCTGAGGTAGCTTGAGATGTAAATGCTACTTCTGGCCATTTACTGTAGTAATCAATTAAGGTAATGGCATAACGACACTCAATTGGAGCAGCATCAAAAGGTCCTACAACACTCAATTGGAGCAGCATCAAAAGGTCCTACAATATCAATTGCAACTTTCTCCCATGCAGCATCTGGAAGCGGAACTGGCTGTAATGGTGTTACACGTGTTACTGCTGTCTTATCATGCAGTTGACAAGTAACACATGATTTTATGGCTGTTTCCGTCTGAGAGTCCATCCCTGGCCACCAATACAGATCTCTCAATCTTTGCTTAGTTCTAACAATCCCTTGATGGGTATCATGTGCCAAACGTATAAATATAGACTGCAATTCCTCTGGCACAAGTAAACGGTGTGTTCCCCGTAACACATATCCATCATGGAAAGAGAGTTCGTCACGTATTCTAAAATAAGGCAACAAAACAGATTCAAGCGTTTTCTTATTACTAGGCCATCTACTTGTCAAAAAAAATCGTAACTTTTGTTGAATTGGACATGCCAAACATGCAGCTAAGAATTGCTCTTTTGTAACTGCAGTAAGTGCACTAGTAATGATAGCGACTACTTCTTCATCACTCTCCAATGGATTCCCAGATAATGACAAAGGCAAACGGGACAAACAATCAGCCGTCACATTTTGAGTCCCTGGTCTATATTCCATTTCATATGTAAAAGACAGTAATTTTGTTGACCATCTTGCAATGCGATTTCCTACTCGACCCACACCCTTTGTGGTTAACAATGTTGTCAAGGGCTTATGATCAGTGCGCAGTTTAAATACATGGCCCCATAAATATGTTCTCCACTTTTCTGTAGCCCAAACACAAGCTAGCACTTCTTTTTCAATAGTTGAATATTTCCTTTCAGCTTCAGTAAGTGTTCTTGATGCAAATGCAACAGTCTTTTCTATATTATCCTCATGAAGCTGTGTCAGTACTGCGCCAAGCCCATAATCAGAAGCATCTGTTGTCAAAATTATTAGTAATGCAGGATTAAACAATGCAAGTGCAGGACTATTTACAATCAACACTTTTACATTCTCAAAACTAGACTGTGCAGCATTTGTCCAACTAAAATTTGATGTTCCTCTTAGCAGTTCACGAAGAGGCTCAACAATAGATGCATAATTAGGAATAAATTTAGCATACCAAGAAGTAAGACCCAGAAAAGAACGTAAGGTTTGTACATCATTTGGGGAAGGTGCCTCTAGCATTGCCAACACATGCTCAGGATCAGGTTTCAATCCCTGTGATGAAATTGTATGTCCAAGAAAAGAAAGCTCAGTCTGTCTAAACTTACATTTATCTACATTAAGCTTCAAGCCTGCTGCGCTAATACAGCCCAATACAGATTGTAAATTACTTTCATGTTCCTCAGGGGTATTTCCAAACACTATAATATCATCCAGGTAACATTGGACCCCCTTTTGGTTCTTAAGAATTATTGACATCATCTTTTGAAAAGCACTAGGTGCTGATGCAAGTCCATAGGGGACACGTTTAAAACGGAATAATCCGTCATGTGTAATAAATGCTGTAAGATCTCTACTATCTTCGTGCAACATAACTTGATGGTATGCACTCTGCAAATCAAGATTCGAAAACATCCTTGCTCCCCGAAGTTCTGCAAAAACTTCTTCTATATGTGGAAGAGGATGGCTATCAATTACTATAGCTTTATTTGGCTCCCTCAAATCTATACAAACACGAATGTCACCATTCTTTGCCACTACTATGGGTGAAACCCATTCAGATGAGTCTACCTCCTCAATAACATCTTGTTGTACTAATTTATTAATCTCTTCAGAAACAGCATCTCTAACTGTAAATGGTAAACGCCATAACTTCTGGCGTACAGGTATCATATTTGACTTCATTTTAACTTTATGAACAAACCCATGTGCACAACCAAGTTTCCATTCAGTTTGGTCTTTTAACACAGCTGAAACTGGTGTCTGCTCTCCAAAAGTACTCAGCTGGGGGGGAACAACACTCCCATCAACTATTCCAAGGTTCAATGCAGCAAATATATCCCTCCCCAAAATAGAAGTACCATTAGGGACAATGTAAATCTCTGCAGTTGCACAACATTGTCCAAAAGTTACTTTTACAGGTAGACATCCACATACAGGAATTTGGTTCTTCAAATAACACACTAACTGTATTTTTGGTTTTATGAGTAGTATATCCATGAAACAATGGTGATACAATGACTCAGGCAATATAGAAACTGCTGAGCCAGTATCCACCATTAATTCAACATCTTTTGATACTCCTATAGCAGAAATATTCACAGTACACATAATTTTTTCTACTGCATATGTAGGACTAATCCTGTCCACACTCAAAATAGTAACATCTGGTATTGTAACTACATGCACTTGCTGGTTATTACGACGACATACTTTAGCAAACTGTCCAGTTTTTTTACAATAGTTACACTGAACATTCTTAGCTGGACATCCTGTATGGCTGGCGAGATGTGAAGACCCACAACGGAAACAGTATTTAATTAGGCTTTGACTCGGCTGATTAAACTGCTTTTGACCAGCTTTCTTTTTATCATCATCATCATCTGTCTGTCTTCTATTTAAACGCTTATGCCATGGATCCACTGCTTGCACCACGCCTTCTTTGTCTAAACTCATTAGTTTAGCTTCTGCCAGGGCTGCCTCAATTTGAGTTGCAATTGTTATAGCTTTCTCTAATGTAAGGTTTGTCTCTAAGAGTAAGCGTTCTCGTATACGAGGCAAATGTGTTTTCTCAATTAGTTGGTCTCTAATCATCTCTTCTGCCATATCTCCAAAGTTACATGAGCTCATTAAGTCTCTTAAAGCAGCAGTATCCGGTTTCTGCTCACGCTGACAAAATTTGTAGCGGTTAGCTACCACATTCACTTTTGGCACAAAAAAGTTCTTTAAAGCATTACATGCAGTCTCATATTTATCATCAGCAAGTGGAAGATTGTAAAATATCCATTGTCCTTCAACTCCCAGGCAATGAATAAGCAACACACATTTTCTTGCTTGAGAAAGTTCTTTGTCGCTAACTGCCAACAAGTAATTTTCAAACATCCGAATCCAGACAGGGAATGCAACTGGAGGCTCACCTGGACTCTGAAGAAAAAATGCTGGTGGGCTCAATGACAAAAGAGCCATCCCAACCTCGTCGCCAATATGTTGTATCCAAGAAGAGGCAGAGTAAAAGTATAAATACAAATCCTTTATTTAAAACATGCCTTGCAAGGCCAACAACACTGGCATATACCTGACTAAGCCTCCCTGCGTTACTATCCACAACTCCTCTTATAGATTACCTCAGCCTTCAGCTGAGTCTAATCTTTAGTCTCTTAAAGAGACAGTACTACCATCTCCACAAGCTTGTACTTCACTTTTTCCAGAGGGGGTCATAGACCCGCTTTTGAGAGAAGACTGAGCCAAAGTAGGAATTGAGCACTTTGGCCTTTTCTTTGTCATCTGTTACCAATTTGCCATCCTCATGAAGCAGTTGAACCACCATTTCTTTCCTCTGTCTTTTACTATTCATGTATCTGAAGAAAGCCTTTTTATTGCTTTTAGCATCCCTCATTAGCCTCAGCTTCTTCTCAGCTTTAGCCTTCTTGACACCATTCCGACTCTTCTGTGCTACTTGTTTGTACTCTTCTTTTGTAGCCTGGCCTTCCTTCTACTTCCTATATGTATCCTTTTTATTTTCAGGTCATCTCTAAGCTTTTTGTGGATCCATATTGGTTTCTTCTGTTGTCTTCTATCTTTTTTCCTTGTTGAAATTGTTTGTAATTGGGCCTTTACAATTTCCTTTTTAAAAAACTCCCACCCACCTTGGACTCCTTTTCTCAATAGGGTCTCTTACCATGGGACCTTATTTATCATAGTTCTGAGTTTATTAAGATTGGCTTTCCTGAAATCCAGAGTACGCATATGGCTACATTCAGCTTTTGCTTCCTTTAAAATCAGGAACTCAAGTATGACGTGGTCACTTTCCCCCAGGGTTCTCCTAACTGCCTGTTTATCCGCTAAGTCATCCCTATTGGTCAGTATCAAGTCAAGGATAGCTGTTCCTCTAGTTCCTTCCTCTACTTTCTGTAGGAAAAAGTTATCAGTCACATGTCAGGAATTTCTTGGAGGGACCACTTTTGGCAGAATTTGTCTCCCAACAGATATTGGGGTAATTGAAGTCCCCCATTACTACTACATCAGATTTCCTTGAAACACTGGCAATTTGCTTTTCAAAAGTTTCATCCTCATCTTCTCCTTGATTGGGTGGTCGGTAATAGACTCCGACTATCATGCTCCTTTTATTCCTTTCCCCATTTATTTTAATCGAGATGCTCTCAATAGGGCTCCCAGGCTCATCCTCTTGTATTTCTGTGCAGGGATAAGTATTTTTAACACATAGTGCGACTCTGCCTCCCTTTCTATTTCTTCTGTTCTTTTTGAACAAGTTATATCCTTTGATTGCTATATTCCAGTCATGGGAGTCATCCCACCACGTTTCAGTTATACCTATCAAGTCGTATTTGCCTTCATGTATTAAGAATTCAAGTTCATTCTGTTTGTTTCCCATACTCTGGGCATTCGTATATAGACATCGAAGCCTATGTGCTTTGCAGTCTGGCTTCTTTCCTACATTGTTGTGAACACTGTTTTGGGGCACAATTGGAGCTGTTCTCTCTGTTATGGTGCATAAGCCTTCATCCATTGTTGCCTCAAAGTTTACATCCCCTGCCCCTGTAGGATTCAGTTTAAAGCCCTCCTGATGAGGTTGTGGCCGAACACATTCTTCCCAGCCCTTATGAGGTGCAACCCGTCCCTTGCCAGCAGTCCATCTTCCAAGTAGCATAGCCCGTGGTCCCAGAATCTGAATTTCCCACGTCAGCACCACCTTTGTAGCCAGTTGTTCAACTGGAATATTTTTCTTTCCCTTTCTATTCCTCTTCCAAGAACTGGGAGGAGGGATGAGAAAACTATCTGGGCCCCAAAGTTCTTGAGATTCCTTCCCAGAGCTTCAAAGTCTGATGCGATTTCTTCTTAGCTCCGCTTGGCAATATCATTTGTTCCCACATGGATGAGAAGAAAAAGATATGTGTCAGTGGGCTTGATGAGCTTTGGCAACCCTTCAGTCACATCTCTAATCTGTGCTCCAGAGAGACAAAATACCTGGTGAGTCCATGGGTCTTCGCGACATACTTGGGTTTCAATCCCACGCAGCAGGGAGTCTCCTGCAATGACTACTCTTCTCTTCTTCTTGGTCGACTGACTTTCCGCCTCTTGCTCACTGTTGCACGGGATCTCCTGTAATTCTTCCTCTGCAGGCTGTCCTCCAGTCTTGTCCTCCAGTAGCTGAAAGCAGTTGCATAACTCTAATGGTTCCACTGGTGTAGAGTGTCTTCTAGTTCTTTTTCTCCTGACTGTCACCCTTTTCCAAGGAGTTCCCTCTTCGTTGGCTTTCCTCGTCTCAGCATTCTCCACTTCTGCTTCGGCTTGCTGTTGCTCTTTAATCTCTTGTGCTTCTTGTTGCTGTTGCAGTTCCACTGTTCTAAGAACTCTTCACCTTCTCTTATTCCTTGGAGTACATGTTGTCCCTGGCAGCACTGCAACCACCTCTTCCCCCTGGGTGGGCTTACCCAGTGGTAGTGCCAGTGGCCTGGAGCCAAGCAGTCACTCAGCTTCCAGCCCATTATGGCACTCTCATAGCCAGGGAGGCCAGCCTGCCCACCTGCCCAAGAGAGGGTGGTAGTTGTAGATAGGGTGACCAAGTATGAATCGTCAAAAAAAGAAGACATGTGTCACCAAATAAGGCCTCATCTACAAGAATTCGGCTTTACGCCTGGCTAGCTGATTATGCGCATATTCGCTGAAGCACTTTATCGTAAATGCTTGTACGCAGGAGGTAATTGAGCACTCAACAGGTGACCTTACCGGTTGTTTCAAATACGCTTTACAGGTAGTTAATGCGGAGAATCGCTTGTGCACATAGGCAAAATGCGCTTTAACAGCCGGAGCAAAATAAAACTCGCTATTTAATGCGCATTCGATAATGCGCATAATCGGAGAGAAAACGCGCCTCTACGCCCGATTTGCGCTCCGTTCTTGTAGAGGTAATTTTTTAATGCGCCTTGAAAGAGTTTTAAATGACTCTTGTAGAGGCAGCCTAAGACAAAAAAGGACACACATTTGCATAAAAGTGGTACATGCTAATTTATATGTATAGAAGCACACTTTAAAATACTTATTATAATTTACATAGAAATACAGCATGACAGGAGATGCACGGCCCCATCCCAACACACCTTTTAATCCCATCTATGTTCAGACAAACACCTGACCAGAGCTTAATGCCAATTAGTGATGGGGTGAATTCCTCTGGTCAGTCTTGGGCTCCTGCAGCTTTAACTGTTGCGATGAAGAGGGAATTTCACCAGGTGTTGCATGCATACAAATGACACCTGCTGAAATTCCCTTTTCTGTACAATTGTTAAAGATACAGGAGCCCTGTCCTCCTTTTCATACGGTCACCCTAGAGAAACTAAGGGTGCTTCCAAACGAGGCTTTCATTGCACCATCATCCTGACTCATTCCTGGAATTTTACGGGGTGGTGGTGGTCCAGATGACATCACGTTCCAGTTGTAACCCTTCCTGCATTTGTCCTTTCCTTCTTCTGCCTTTTTTCTGATTGTAGAAAATCTGTTAAGGAAAAAAAAGACAGAACAGCTATACAATATCTTCTAGCCAGTAGTACCCTAAGTTTCCAAACTGCTTACTATACATTGAGGTTGGAGTGGGATCTTTCTCCAGATGCCTTCCTTACTGGAAGACAGACTGCCATTTATTCTTAGCAGAGCCCTCTTTTCAGTGGCACCTTCTCTCCTTGTGAAGCTCCTTTCTTCTATTAAGTTAATAAGCCAAGGCGTTTATATTAGGCTGACCAGATAAAATCCAGGTCAGGGCTCCTGTAACTTTAACATTTGTAGAGAAAAGGGAATTTCAGCCAGTGTCATTTGTATGCAATTAGTTCCTGGTGAAATTCCCTCTTCATCACAACTGTTAAAGTTGCAGGGGCCCTTCCTTCTTTTGTATATGGTCACTCTAGTATAGTGCATGCACCTTTAACTGTTGTGATGAAGAGGGAATTTCACCAGGAACTAATTGCATACAAATGACACTGGCTGAAATTCCCTTTTCTCTACAACTGTTAAAGTTACAGGAGCCCTGACCTGGATTTTATCTGGTCAGCCTAGTTTATATATCATTAGTCATTTGGATTGCAGCATGCTGTTTCCTTGTCCTGCTGCTGGTTTGTGTGTGTGTGTGTATGCCTGCATGTACGTTTTATTAAGGGTTTTTTAAATAATGTATTCATATTGTACTGTTTTGTAAGCTGCCTTAAGGGCCCTCTGGATGGAAAGGTGGGATAAAAATGGAAACAAAATCATGGTCATCTTTGTGATCCCAGAACCCAGCAAGAAACACAGGTTAGGAGGATTAGTGTGAAGGTTGGAAGAGAAACGTTTTCTCTGTATGGGGAAGGAAATGAGTTGGCCCAGGGATGGGCTATGGTCATGTAGTAGCAGGGAAAGAAAGGGGAATCCAAAGCCGGCCTACAGCAGACTGCAGTGCACTTGGCAGAGAGCTGGTGATTGCCTCCCAAGGACATGCTGGGCTTGAGTGAATCGTGAGCCCTGCGAAGCACCAACGTCTCCTGCCTGAGTGTTCTGTTACACTGTCTTCCACAATCAGCCCCTTTCCCCACCCACGCTCCCCCTTCTATCCAGATCATATGGTGGCTCTATACGAAGAGGGGAGGGGGGAGGGACAATGCTTCCAGTGCTTGCTGAATCTGCCTCAACCAATGGGCATCCATGGTGCACCTGGTTGCTAGGAAACACAGAGGATGCAGCAAGAGAAAATGCTCCTTCCAGTAAACAGTGGGGGGGGGGGGAGACCTAAAAATAGGGAAGGAATAAAAATAAAGTTTATTAAAGCACCAGAATAGTGGGGCCTCTATAGGGCAAGATGGCTTCAGAAGATAAAGAACCCTAGTTTGCAGAGGACTGATACATGTGGGGATGTGATGGCTTCTTCAGTCTCTCATGCAACAAGCAGCCCAACAGCTTTCACAGAACTGGATCTTCCACTTCCTCCTCCAACCAGTGACTTTTAGCACAACATTGTGAGTATATGTGTATAAGCACGTGCATCTTACCATATATTTGTATGCATAGAAGGTTCTAATTGGGTACGTGTTGGCACATTGTACTCTTTAAATTTGCTTTCCACTTTATCCTTAGGGCCAAGGGTGGTTTATGCTAGCACTGGACAATAAGAGTTTCAGTCTTGAAGATTTGCAATCAAACTCTGTCAAAGACACTCATTTGTTTGACTCTCAAACAAGAGTTACTTTCCCCCTTCTAATGCACCTGTCATTGCCATCACTATCCAAAACCTCCCAAGCATCCTCCTCACCTCTGACACATTATACCAAAATGGATTATCCACACCACCACAGTACATCTGTTCCCAGCTTAGCCTTTGCTCAGGGAATTCCCACTCCAATCCCAGTTATCACAGACTTTACCCTGACCATCCCTCACCTCCTAGCAGATAATTCCTGTCTCCTAACCTAGGCTCACCTGATTGCCTGTGATAAACATCCTCTAGAATCATATAGTTGGAAGGACCCTTGGCAGTCATCTAGTCCACACTGTTGTTCAGTGCAGCTATAGCATCTCTGACAGATGGCTGTCCAGCTTCTGCTTCAATACTTCAGGTAGAGGAGAGGCCACCACCTCCTTGGGCAGTCTGTTCCACTGTCCAGTTCCAGCAAAAATAAAAGGCAACTGTCGATCAACAGTTGCTACTCTGCTATTTTAAGTAAACCATATGACACTTCAGCAGCAGCAGCAGCAGCAGCTAAAAGACACAGTGTACCTGGATCCACCATCTGCCTGTCAATCTGCCCGTTGTTTCCAGCAGTAAGGAGAAAGCAAGGGAGAAAAGGAAAGAAGGCCCCTGCTACTTTTCCGTTTTTCACCCAACTTGTTCACCTCAGATGCGGGGAGAGGAGGTTTCTCCACCCTGCTGAACTCTGATCCTTAGAGAGCAGACAAGGGAATAGAGCTCCATCAGCGGCCTTCCTCCTGCAGCTGCTTATGAAGCTGGCATGGTAAGCTATGCAGGCCTGCTTACATTCCACATCCTCCCACGAGACATCTGGCTCTTATAGGGAGGCTGACTGCTGCTTCAGCACCATGATAATGGTGCTGTGGCCCAGCTGCAACAATGACCAAGATGCCTCTGTCAGTGTGGCCTGATGTGGACCACCTCAAAACTTCACACCTCTGGTGACTGTCAAAGGGGCCTCCTTCAGCAGCAGCAGCAGCAGCAGCACACCCCCTCTTACATTAGGGGTTTGGTGTGCACCTTTGTTGTCTTGTGATGGGCTGGAATCCAGACACATCCCCCTCCAGTATTGCAGCCTTGGGGTCAGGGGCCTGATCCTTGTAGAGGCTGGAAAGTTGATCCAAATGAACAACCGCGGTGATGCTAAATGTCATCGCTGAAAGGCAAAAAGGAGATGCACCAACACTAGAGAAAGGGTTGTGTGACATCATACAGAAATCAAAATTAGTAACAAATAGATAGTGATGGCCCTCCAGCCAAGCAAGTGCTTCTTGATCTGCAGCTGTGATAGGGTCTGTAATCTTGGTAGACAGTACTTGGATTAGTTTGTTTCTTCTGACTGAAGATAATGATGTCATTAAGGTAGGCAAGGTAGGAAAGGGGAAATTCCCAGTGAGCTCCAGAATGTAGTCTTCTAAGTATTGAAAAGTAGTTGCTGCACTATGAGTCCAAAAGGCATAATGAGAAAATGAAATAGGGCGTGGGTTCGAATCCCATCCTCGTCGCCAGTGTTGTGTCCACAGACCTGGGACCCTTGGAAGTAGGAATCTGGTTCCACACAAAACTTAGGAGGTAGACATTTATTGTAGTGCTCCTTCTTTGCAGGCAGCTACAGGCAGACTGACCTTTGCATTGCCAGCCTGCTACAAAACCTGGAATGGATTATCTGTGCTTAATTGCAGGTCATTCATAAATCCTGGCCTGGCTCAAAGAATGGGCCTATCACAAACACTACAGGTGGCAAAGTCCATTTTCTCTCAATCCTGTAGTCACAAGGGGATCTACCAATTTCTTTTTGTCAACTTTGCACATCTCTATGTGGCATCAGGTATAGGCTGACCATATGAAAAGGAGGACAGGGCTCCTGTATCTTTAACAGTTTCATAGAAAAGGGAATTTCAGCTGGTGTTATTTGTATATATGCAGAACCTGGTGAAATTACCTTATCATCACAAAGTTAAAGCTGCAGAAGCCCTGCCCTCTTTTGTACATAGTCAAGAGGACAGGGTTCTTGCCGCTTTAACTGTTGTGATGAAGAGGGAATTTCACCAGGTTCTGTATATATACAAACGACACCTGCTGAAATTCCCTGCCTTTGCAACTGTTAAAGATACAGGAGCCCTGTCCTCCTTTTCATATGGTCACCCTAATCAGGTAGGCATTAAAATTCACTATGTTATTTACTTCCTGAAAATGAATATAAAACTGCTGCCATTGGGCTTTGGCACCAACTTTGATCAGTGTTGATAGTCACTTTGAGAGGGAGTTCAATGACACCTTGAACTTCCCAAGCCAGACCTATGGGGGCGGGGCATGTTGTAGAGAAGCAGCTGTCATGGGGACTGTACCACTCAGCCTGAGAGTGTATTTCTATAGTGTGATACACCAAGATCAAATGGCCAAGGGGCTGGAAAAGCCACAAGTTCTTCTTTCTGGGTTGCTGTCAGGTCATCCCTAAACCTGGAAGTGGATTTCCACTGGCAAGATGTGGACATCAGGAAGGTTCCTAGGTCAATAGTCCACAGGGGTGTGATGTCACTTGGCATTCTTGTTTGCCAGGTCTTAAGATAGTTGACACGTAGCCAATCCACAGTCCACTTTTAGACAATTCACACTCCACAGCCCAGCCTATCACAAGAACCCCTTCCTCAATGTGCCTCTCTCAATTTCCATGGTTATACTGTAATTTCTGATCCTTCTTTGCTTTCATAACTAACAGTCACTACCTGAGTACAAACAAGATTTCGTTGGAGCTGGCAAACGTACAAACTATGGAATCTGCTCCCTCAAGAATTACAATTGGTCACTACTATTTTGGCCTTTTAGAAAGGCTGTAAAGACACATCTTTCCAATTTAGCCTTTCAAAATGTATAGTTCTAATGGTTTAATATTTTTATTGTTTTTAACCATCTTGTTTTTAATGTTTTAAGATTTTAGTGGTTAAAACTGCTACACACCACTTTGATAAAATATTGGAAGATAGGATGATATATAAAAGTAAATAAATAAATAAATAGTTGGCTTCCTCCAAAACTGGAGGTAATGGCCAAACAAAAGTTCAAATGGAGCAAGCCCTGTGGATGTCTGCGAGGTCCATCTTCTGCAAAAATGGGGTGGGGGTCAGGTACAAGTCCCATTGAAAAGGAGAGTCTTCTGACTATTTCTGGATAATTGTCTTCAGTAGCTGATTAAATCATCCATCTGGGGGTAACATGGATGTATACAGCTGCTTAATCTGCAACATCTGGCATAATAGTTTCATGAAAGATGAAGTAAAAAGAGTCCCTTGATCTGTTAAGATCTCCCAGGAAAGTCCTACTCATGAAAACAATGGTATTCAGTCCTGGGCCTCCCCTGCTATGTACATATTTTTTAGAGGCATGGCCTATGGGCATCAGATGGCATAGTCCCCAATAATGGAAATGTATCTGTAATCTAGGTTATCATGGTGAGGGCCCCTGCAAAGTCCATAGCAATCTGTTCAATGGTGTCTCCGTTACGGGCATGGGGGTCAGAAGTATCTGGGGCTGTCCTTATAAAAATGCCTTCTAGCAGACCTGGCCAATATTTACAACCGAAGGCCAAAAGAATTGATCAATAATCCATGCTACCTGGTATTATGTTCTTGAGCAGTGATGGCACGAAGAGAAAGACTGCTGCTAACACCTTTGTTGTTTGGGATACTAGCAGCTGGCTACCTCCTCCAGGCCCTTAAGACATCATGCTACCTTCCACGATGCTCCCCCTTGCTTCTCAATCCAAAGAGATCTGGCTGCCCACCATTGACTTAGCACAACCATTTCTTGCTGTAACTTTTCCAAGAAGGCATGCTCCTCTTAGTCTAGCCAGATGACTGGGGATGCCTACTGCAAATCCAGTGATATAGGGAGATCAATTCACTTCCAGCAGGTGAACCTGTGGGGAAATTTAAAACAAATATTGGGACCTTGGGCTGACACATCCCCTACCTAGGGCTGGCTTCAGCCTGCATCTCCTTTGTTGTGTCCCCCATTGCTGGTAATAATGAGTAGCTTGGCAGTAGTGGCTCCAGATGCTGTGCACACTCTAGGGATGCACAGTTGCTGGAGAATATAAGCGTGACACATCCTGCTTGCATTCTCCAGACTTATTAGGCAGCAATAGTGTACAAACTAGAGAATAGTCATTTGTACACAACCAATACTGTGACTGCATGACTAGTATTCTTGCAATAGAAAAAAACACTCACAACTCGGTCCAAAGGGTACAGTGTACATTTTCTCCTGCTGAGAGATATATCTGTAGAAGCGGCTCTAATTCTATACCAGTATCTTTGTGTGCCTATCTGAATTTATTTGAATTTGCCTCAGTTGTTTTGATCTCTAAAAAACCCCAGTGTTGATTGCTCTCTGCCAATTAGGTCTCTTCCCTTATTTGAAAGGTGACAAAGGAGGAGTTAGCTTTCTAGTAGCCCAATAAACCTAACTGTGAGACTCAACACAGGTAGGACCCAAACTGTGAGCTTAGTATTCAGCTATAATTTTGTTTAGTCAAATGATGGTATGAGAAACCAACCCAAATCCAAATTGCCATTCTCACATCCTACCGGCCCTTGCCCTCTGCCTCTTGTTTTCCTTCTCCATCATCTAGCTCTGCCAGTCAGAAAGAGCTTCATATATGCTTAAAACAAATCCATCTGTGTTAAGATCAGAGCAACAGGTGCCCTGATCCCACAATCACCATGACAACTGTGTGTTACACAAGAAGGATGTGAAATTATAAACTGCCATACCTCTCCTGGAGCTGGGAATAGCATCAAATGAGTGTTCCCAGTCAATGACTTTAACCACCCCTGCAGAGGTGTGTGTTGGTGATGATGATGATGATGGAGAATAGAGATGTTTTGGAAAGAATCTGCTTAAAAAGGCTGTATAACCATCACCTATATTTTTTGCCACTCACCCTACATATCATGAACCTTAAGGATAAAAAGGTTGATGCCATTTCAGTCATCATTTTGGAGTGGGTGTTTAGATAGAGATAACCAATTAGAGCGCTACATTTGCCAGTCGCGGCAGGTGATGTCATCACCCGGCGCGAGTGGGAAAGCGGCCAGCCCACAGCAAGGAGGATGACTACACGATGACGTGGAGGAGGCAGCAGGTAAGCAGGGAGAGTGAGGGGAGGGAGGGAGAGAGTGGGGAGAGCGGGAGGGAGTGCTGTGAACGGACCCAGATCGGATCCGAGTCGGATCAGATTGTGCCCGATCCGATCCAAGTTGGATCAGGCCCGATCCGGATCTGACAGATCAGGATCCGGATCAGATCAGGGGGTCCGTTCACAGCCCTAGTATGTACCTTAATAAAGAGATAAACCTGGTTCACACATAATAGCAAATTGTGGGTTAATAAGTCCACAATTTGCCAGGCATGAATGGGAACAAATAAGTGTGGTGCCTCCAGCATGCTCCTTCCGGCTGGCCTACCCAGTTGAATTTAAGAGTTTTATTGGTATTTTAATAATGTCTTAGTTTTATGTACTTTTAACCAGTTTTATGTATTTTATATTTGATGTTGTTCCCCGCCTCAATCCAGAGGGAGAGGCGGGTAAGAAATAAATATATTATTATTATTATTATATTATTATTGTTATTATTATTATTAATTCCATTTTCATTTTACAACCTACGATTGCCCCGATCGTAGGTTGCTCTTACAACATCTGAACCCAGGCATTCTGGGTAATTTAGGGGTTAAACAACTCAAAGTTAACCCAAGAACAAATCATAAGTTAGAAATGGAAGAAAATGACATCTGGAGGTCAACCCCTCCCCAGCTCCTATAAAATTCTGTGAAGGAGGCAGGGTGATGGCAGGATAACAGTGTTGTCTGCAAGCACCCTAGCTCTACTGGCCACACTGACAATTTTGTGTTAGAATTACAATGGAAAAAGATGTCATCTGGACACACACAGCTTGTAAAATTCTATATCTGAGGTAGGCTGCACAATTTTGTGCAAGATCACAATAAAAGCCTCCTTAAGGAAGCACTCCTAATTTTCTGTGTGCAGCGATTTAATATTTTAATATGGATGAGTTTTCATGTGATCATGTGATCTCCTCACCTGCTGTCTGGTACAGTCCAGAGTTGCTTCCATACTAGAGTGCTTTAGTGCTGCTGAGGCATTGCTTTTCTATAATTAAAAGTGAAATTAGAACAAAGGTTCTGCTCAAAATGTAGTGGCCCTGTTCGGATGCCACGCTATGCCACGCTGGTTAAGCATTTTGAGCTAAACATTATGGCTTAGTGTGTTGTGTGAACCATGACTTAGCATGTCGTAAAAACCACTCCTAACCATGGTGGCTACATAACCACGATTTAACCACTTTGACTAACCATTTGCTGCAAAAGGGTTTAGTGGCCTAATCATTGCCTAGTGTGTTGGCTGAACAAGCCCAACAGAACAATACATTATCCAGACATGCCTTCCTTTCCCCTTGATCAAGATCTTTCTATACTGTTGATTCACAAGTAAATCCCATTTAGTAAAGGTCATTCCCAAGGTTAATTAGAAGTATTCTGTTTATAGGTCTGCCCATTTTATTGCATGTTGAGCTCAGCTGGGAATTAGTGATGAAATGCCCCCTTGAATATCCTCTCTTAATTGCTCTGATGGTCTTCGTTCATCTTGCTGCAGGGAAGGAGGGGGCTTTAATTACTGCTTTCCCTGCATTTTTCTGGTATTTGGTTTTTTAAATAGTGAAGTAGCCGTTACCAAAGAAACCCCTCTGACCCTGTTAAGAATCTTGTATTTTTCCGAACAGAGGTGTCCTTCCTTGCAGTTGCATGAGGAAAAACAGCTTTAATTGCAGGTGCTTTTCCTGATATAGCCAGCACGGGGCCTCGTACCAACAGCTGGTCCATCCTCCTTTCCCAGCTAAAAGAAGTGAGATTGGCAAGATAACAATAGCAGAAAGGGATGAGTAAGATGTTACCGATTGTCTTGGAAACACATGCTCCCCGTTCCTATGCCATAGAAGGCTGGCATCTCAGGCGGAAACCCATCCACCCCCCCATCCCCAGACTCTCCTCTCACTTGTGCTAAAAGGAGCATGTAAGCATATGCCCCCACCACCGACACCACCAGGATTCTCCATTTACAGATAGATATCACACATAGTGCAACAGCTACACAGATTTTGTACACACGCCTTGCTCTGATTTACCAACAAATGCTGGGCTGCCAACCACAAATATTCAAATGTATGAGTGAGGACAAAGAAATCAGGCTACTAATGACATGATGAAAAAGACAAGATTAGGTGTTCTTTTAACGTGTGTGTGTGTGTGTGTGTGTGTGTGTATGTGTGTGTGTGAGAGAGAGAGTTCAGAGTTTAAGGAACACTACATGTACAAACACCATCTCTGCTCTGGAATGTTTGCTAGCTTTTCATTTCATTTCTATTTATTTCTCAAAACACAACAAAAAATATTCATCAGGATTTCAAAATGTGAGGCAGTGAATGTGAATACTTCAAAAGCAAGAATTGGCAGCCATGCAAATGAAACAAGACACAGCACTACAAATGCAGTTAAGCTCCCATGAACCCACAGGTTGCTTTACTTCCATGTGAAGAAAAATCGTTCAGAACAGACCAAGTTCAACATAAAGCATTGTCTTGCACCCTCCATCATCACACATCATTCAGAGTATCATGCCCCATACTCACATATTTAATGTTCTAACTATTGTTTTATTTATCTGTTCTTTTATTGCATCTTAAGACTTTTCATTATTACGTGGTTTTATTTTTATTGTTGTAACCTACCTTGTGTCGACTTTGCATAGAAAGGTGGCTATTCCTTCTCATTCATGCCCTCCCGCCTCCATCTGAGTGAGGCAGATGGTGGCCAAAATAGGGCTTTCTCAGTGGTAGCACCTCACTTTAAGAATGCCCTCCCCAGAAAGGCTCACCTGGCACCATCGTTTCAGTAGCGAAGGAAAAAGGGAAAAACACCATACAGCGTAGGTGTGAAAGAGATAAACTCTGGTGCTGTATAAATTCTTTTGAACTCTTTTTATTGTTGTTATTACTCAAATATCCACAATGGTCGATGTTTCGGAAACAATCCTTTGTCAGGAGCTAGATATTTTTGGTACGCTGCCAAAGAGTTGTTTTTCTTAAGAGATAACTGTTGTACTGCTTTCTCCATTTGTTATCTCTTAAGAAAAACAACAATAACAACAATAAAAAGAGTTCAAAATAATTTATACAGCACCAGAGTTTATCTCTTTCACACCCACACCATCGTTTCAGTTCAAAGCGAAAACCTTTTTATTTGCCCAGACCTTTTAGCTGCTGTTATGTGTTTTTATCTTGCTGGTTCTGGTTTTGTGGGGGGGGGGGGGGGGTTAACAGTAGGACTTTTTTCCTGTCTAAACATGTTTGTGCCCTTAATCAAATGACCTAAAAGCAGAGGGGGTGGGGAGAGGAAATGTACATAGTAATTAGCTGATACAATTAAGTGTTCTGGTGATGTGGGGTAACAGCACAGTTGGCAAGGGAAAAGCAAGGGGCCGGGGCACAATATAAATTAAAGAATTTCTTTATGGATTTGTATGGCCACTGATTCATAAAAGGAATTATGCCCTTTGGATAAAAATGTAGGGCTCGTTTGATGGCAATATGATAATGCTATGGGTCTAGAAGGCAACAATTTCCCTTAATATGGAGACACAGATGAAAGAATGGCTGCACCGTGGCTACTGGGTGTGTAGCTTTAAAGAAAAGAGAGAAACTACAGACCTATTAATAATACATATGCAGCTACTTTGCGAATTGGAATATTCTTTAGGCATCAACTCTGCCAGTTTCTCTCTCTCTCTCTCTTTCTCTCTCTCTCTTTTGCTTTTGAACTGAGCATTCCTATGCTCACATTATGCCAGGGATGGTGGGGAAGAGAACAGCCACCGTATCCAACACATGGCCAGCACTGGAGGGGAGGGAAAAATGCACAACCAGAAAACACAAAAACAGTCGAAAAACAGTACAGAGATCCCCAATCAAGGACTGTGCCAGCGACAACATTCACATTCCACCTAAAAACAGAGGAGTCAATGCAGCGCTGGATTTAGGAACAAGTCAAATAAGCCATGGCGTGGGTGGGATGGGGGTGGGCTCATAGCATGAGGGGCCTCTGAATAGGCTAGAGATAACTAAGATGTCAGATAATAAAATGAAATTGCTTTGGCTTAAATATGTTGGAAAGTCTGATGTGACTTACAGCACAGTTGCCATATAGAAAAAGCATGACAACACAGCATTTAGTATTGGGCCTCATCTACCAGAATTCGCTTTTATGCCTGGTTAGGCGATTATGCGCATATTCGCAGAAGCGCATTTACGCCTATACCTCTGTACGAGAGGCGGCGAAGCGCATTACTGGATGACCGAAACGCGATTTAAACTGTTGACATGCGGAGAATCGCTTGTTCACATAGTCAAAATGCGCTTTAACGGCCAGAGCAAAATAAAACTCGCTATTTAACGCGTATTCGATAATGCGCATAATCGGAGAGAAAACGTGCCTCTACGCCCGATTTGCACTCCGTTCTTGTAGAGGTAAATTTTTTAATGCGCCTTGAAAGAGCTTTAAATGCCTCTTGTAGAGGCAGCCTTGGAGGCAATAAGCCCAAACTAGAGCTAGTTTAGAAGAAGTTCAAACCATCATATTTTATGAGTGCTTTTATATCCATCTTCAGAGAAGGCAGTCTAACACTGGTTAGCTACAAGCACCCTCTAACGCTGGGCGGTACCCTTTCATTAGCTTTCCTATTATAATGTAATACACCTTTTTTTCTTTATTATGTCTTAATCTGGCCCTGAGTCAATGAATTTATGCAAAAGGGGGCATCCCCCCCCCCATAGCTCATACCTCTGCATCACTATACAGTCTAGGGTGACCAGATAAAATCCAAGTCAGGGCTCATGTAACTTTAACAGTTGTAGAGAAAAGGGAATTTCAGCCAGTGTCATTTGTATGCAATTAGTTCCTGGTGATATTCCCTCTTCATCACCACAGTTAAAGGTGCATGCACTAGACTAGAGTGACCATATACAAAAGAAGGCAGGGCCCCTGCAACTTTAACTGTGGTGATGAAGAAAGAATTTCACCAGGAACTAATTGCATACAAATGACACTGGCTGAAATTCCCTTTTCTCTACAACTGTTAAAGTTACATGAGCCCTGACCTGGATTTTATCTGGTCACCCTACTATACACACACAGGAAACACACAAAGCAACACCAGAGTGCCCCCACCCCCACCGCTGTGAAGTCCCAGTTGCACAGGCACTTCATTCCAACTGCAGGTAGACTTTTAAAGAACAACAGGAAGGTTTGCTTATTAAACTGATCGACTGACTGGCTGGAGAAGACTGGAAGCTGTAGGGCTTCTCCCCCCCCCCCCCCATCTAAACATACATAAGGTTGCACCCTCAGTTGTTTAGTGCCTGCTTCCTTCCCTCTGTTTCTCTTCCCCACAGCCTTTCTCTATTCTCTATTCCTCAGCCTTCTCTCTCTTAACAACAACAAAGACTGGATTGTGAAGAGGAGCTGCTGCATGGAAAGAAGGAAGGAAAATCCGGAATGGATTTCTTTGGGAGAGAGCAAAAGACTGCATTTTGTAGCCATTTTAATCTTGGCTTTGAAAACAGATGCTTGCTATGCTATGCTGTGTTGAGGCTTGCCCAGGAAGTTGGGAAAATATTTAATTTTCAGAAAGAGGTTTGCAAGAGACTCAGGCTTATAGGGAACAATGCCATAGGTTCTACTAGCTCTTAATTCTATGGGAGGGGCAGGCTGCCATTTGCTGAGTGAAAGGAAATTATATTCTGCATGTGTTCACCAGGGCTGTATTATATTCTTGCTGGCTAGTAGAAACTCTTTTTGGCTATTGTGACATTATTTGTGACATTATATACTGTGACATTAAAGCTGTGACATTATTTATGGACCCCTGGCCAAAGTTATTTGCACCTACAGATTCTGTAGTAGCATGTTCACTGCCGAGGCGGAGCTCTTTGCATTTGCAACAGATGTGAGGAAACCCTTGGCAAAGAGAAGTGAGAAGCAAACAGGAGTCAGAAAAGATCAGGGCAAGACTGACCTGGAGGATGCACATTCGAAGCCTGATTTGCTTGGCTGGGGTTGCATGGTGTTGGTGCTGAGCATTCTCTCTTGTAGAAAGGCACAGTGATGTCTGAGGCTATGCTCCCCCCACACCCTCCTTCCACAGATGGCTGCTTGCTTTATCTGCAAGAGTGCTCTGCCAATTCCTGAAGGCAGCCATGCAGAAAGGCCAAGCTCCAAAGCAGATGTAGTGCTGACAGATGGAAAGCAAGTCTTGACTTCAGAAAGGGGTGGGCTGGACCAATGAAGGAGAATTCTATACACACACACACACACACACCCTGTATCCAACACCAAGTGCATAAATATACATATATTTTCTGTTCACCAGTACAAATGGGCAGGCCAGGATTAAGGAAGTCCCATTACTAAGCATGAGAGAGATGTATATTTATCTCTGATGCGCAGTCTCTCTCTCAATTTATTGACCCTATAACCCCATCCCAGTTCAATCCTCCGCCACCCCTTGTAGTCCAGCAGATTGGTGCAATATTTGGCCAAATTGTGCTTTTGAGGATAGAAGCATGAGACTTGAGGCACAGGTAGGACTTATTCTCATGAAGATTTCAAGCTATAGGGCCATCGCAGATTTCCCCCCTAACAGCAATGGCGGACATTTTTCAAAATGGCCTCCTAATCTGCCCTATTATATGTTTGATGCTCCTTGGGTCAAAATGAATATGATTTTGCTTGAATTTGGTCTGTAAATACATGTGCAAACATCTACCATACACACTCATACACACAAGCACACACACATGTGCACATGAACAATGAAACAATTCCAGTGGAACTGTCCAACAACTCATGATGAGGATCAATGTACTATAATGTTTGGTGTGTACCATATTGAGATGATGATTCTCAAGGTACTTGGAGATCTTTCCGGATGAAAGGGGTGGACTGGAGTGCTTGTTCAGGCTGGGGTTACCACAGCAGAAAACACTGATTCATTTATACAAGCGTCCCATGTGACACGCACCTATAGGGCTCATCAAATCACAGCCAGTAGTCCCTATGTATTTCTCCAGCAGGCCTATAATGAGGACAGCAAAGACTTAGAAGACAATGGGCACTTTTTGTTGCTTGAAGACTGGTGTAAGGAAAGAAGTAATGTATGCCCCCAGTTCCAATTCTGGTACATCATTCTACAGTTGGAGCTTGTCTTGATGATTTATGTGAGAGCGATACGAGAGGAAGACTTCCAGCTCTACAATGAAGCCCTGTCCAAGATTTTTCCTTGGTTCTTTGCATTGGACCATACCCACTATACAAGATGGATCCCTGTCCATTTATGTGATATGGTTTCACTTAAAGACCACCACTGTAAAATCTATGTAGAATTCAGGAAAGGGAAATTGTCACAAAAAAAGTCCAAACGTGCCTTCTCTGCTATTGACCAGGCCCACGAGCAGAATAATGCATCTGTAAAAGGTAATGGGAGGGAGCTGTAGGCCTAACAGAAAACCCAGCAGCTCTGCGTTGATGGATGGTATCTAGTCCTGAGATAGCCCGCTTAACTGAAGAATTTGAGAATTCAAGTAATAAGAGATGGGACACAGATGAACATCACCATGAGGCCAAAAAGTACTCACAGACAGCATTTGCAAAATCTGTTAAGTCTCTTACTGAAGAGATATGGGGAATCTATTTAGTGAAAAGAGCTGTGATCTTATTGTACTTGACAGTAGAAACATTGTAGATCCAGCAGTGGCAGACACACTATTCTAGACTGAGAAACTTGGAGTTGACCAATATGAAACATATGTCAGTGAGGGGCTTATCAACCAATACAAACCTATCACAGATCCTATCAAATGGAACAACTTCTATATCTTCAGTCATCTCCAATCAGAGAAAAGTCAAGTAAACAGCTGCAAATAATGTCCCTAAGAAATGACTGCTTGCTTTTCTCTAGACTTTACATTGCATCCCAGATACGCAATGGTGATCTAGATGACTTATTTTGCCATGAGAATCAAGCCTATCCCCCAGCACTGTCAAAGATAGGGAGTCTAAGAACAGGAACAAAGTCTGATTGGTTGCACTGTTTGGACGAGCTCACACCTGTGAAAGAAAAAATCTCCAATCCTATAGTGCAGGTGACCATTCTTGATGGTGCTGCCATCGTCAACATGCTGCAACCAGGGCTTGCAAAAACATTCCAGGATTATGACACTGATGTTTTCCTTTCCTATATCAAATCACAGCTTCAGTATGTAACAAGATTAGACATCATTGGTGATGTGTATAGGCATGAAAGCTTGAAGAGTGACACATGCAGCAAAAGGGAAAAATGTTTTTGGAAATGTGTCGAGCCATCCTGTCCCCCAAAACTGGCAAGAGTTTCTCCACATTGATGACAATAAGACTGAGTTGTTCTCCTTCTTGGCAATGATGCTAGCAGGCATTGACACGAACAAACAGGTGATTACTACAAACTATACCAATGTGTTTTATGTAAATCATCAAGATGTCTTGGGGCTGGCTCTGTGCTCACACGAAGAGGCAGACACTTGCATCGTACTCAAGTGATGCTGTGCAGCAAGGGTATAATAAAGCCCTAATACGCACTGTTGACACCGAAGTTGTAGCCCTGGTCATAACATCGGCACAGCACCTGCACATTAATGAACAATCGGTGGCTTTTCCAGTTGGGAAGAACTTCTGTTTCCTTGCTGTTCATAAGTTAGCAAGAGCTCTGGGTCCTGATCGATGTATCACCTTGCCAATGTTCCACGTAATTACTGGGTGTGATGCTGTGTCCTTTTTTTGAAGGCAGGGGCAAAAGGACTGCATGGGACACCTGGAATGCATATGGAGATGTTACCTCAGCTTTCTGTACCTTCGCTGATAGGCCAAGACAGCAGGCAGTAGAAGAGTGGCTGAAGCCACTGGCAAGATTTATAGTTTTGCTATATGACCGTACCAGCGGCAAAAAGTACATTAATGGTGCAAGGAAGCAGCTGTTCATGCAGAAAGGTAGAGCAATTGATGGTCTACCTCCTACACAGGATGCACTCATTCAGCATATCAAAAGGACTGTCTACCGGACTGGTCACTGCTGGGTCCAAATGATGATTGCAAAAACCACAGCTTCCGTCTCCGAGTGATTAGGGGTGGAAGAAAAAGAATGGGGGTGGATGGGAAATATGCTGGACAACCCTACCAGAGGCTACACAAGCTTGTAGGGAACTTCAATGATGTGGTTGCAAGAAAGGCTGTAGAGGACATTGTAAGTCGCACAAGGCTGCTCTACAGTGTATTGCTCTTTGTCTTTGCGGCGCATTTTGTACTAATGGGGGGGGGGGGGTCCCAACAGTATCCAAGTGTATTTGGCTTTGAAAAAAAATTAGTGTGGTAGGCCTGGTAATGACAACATTGTATTTACATAAAATAAACAGCACTCATTCTGATCTTATTTTAGTTCTTTTTTTCCACAATGCCTAGTTTTAAAAAATAACATAGGTCTATATTCTATTACAGAACCTAAAGGGTTTTTTGTTATTAACTCCCATTGATCTTTTTGTACACTTCTAAATTCATAATTCAAATAAATCAGTGCTCATAAACCCTAAAATAGTCATCATTCCCCCACAATTGAGGAAAATGGCTGCCGATTTTGTTACAAGGTAAATCTGAGATGGCCCTATAGCCAAAAATATTCAACATAGTATGGTCTACAAGTGTGCCAAATTTTATGCTTTTATCATCAAGGTCATAATAATTTCACCTATCTGCTGGACTATTGCTAAGTCTGGTGCCACTAGGAATGCCCTCCAGCTTTCAGAGGTTGGGAAAAAGATTTCAGTACGTGTGGAAAGATTCACAGCAAGGTTTAAAGGCTGTAAGGCCCTGGTGTGTGTGTGTGTGTGTGTGTGTGTTGAACCAACCACCATAATTTTGGTCCCTCAACAAACCAGGTCAATTAAGTTCTGTGGACTAAAGGTGTCCTCTAGGGTACTGTTCCAGCTTGATGCAGTCAGCTGGCAAAACAGTTGACCTCACAGGCCAATGGGGACATATCAGACCATTTAAGACCCTCACATCCAAGTCAGCTCCTCAGTCTAAGCAACTGGTCTCAATGAATTAATTACGCAAGCTCCTTAGCCTTGCCTGCCTCCTCCAGAATCTGACCACTAGCCTTTTTTGTCCATGCCTCAGGCCCTTTTGATCGACTTGTTTTCTCCAGATCCTGACCAGCTGCCTGCCTTTGACCACATCACTTATTTTTGTCCCTTTTGATACTTGATTGCTGGCACCAGAACTGGGCCTAGCATGTGGCCTGTCTCAGAGTTTGGCCAAGGCCTGTCTTTGGGTATATTCAGGATGAACTTGCACCCCCAAAAAAGGGTGTGTGTGGAAACAGTGAATTTTTTAAAAAATTGTTGGCTATTTTTTGTATACATTATCATAACCAGAGATAGGTGCTCCTGAGAAAGTCACAAGAGGTGCAAAACACCACAGTGGGGAGTAGCCCTTTGTGCCTCCTTATGTGGTGCCTTTGCGTGCCACTAGAACTACTTTCTCCGCTCATGCTTTCAAACCATTCTGAAGTGACGTTTTTCCAAGAGCAGGCCCCACACACGGAGCCAGGAGATCTCTCTCGCATCTCCAAGGCAGCCAAAACATTCTGGCAATGTGCAAGCAAACACACCAAGTTACATTATTATCCCCCACCTGAGACACCACTCCCTTCAATTTCTCTGAGAAGGGCTGCCCCAAAGGATTAACAACAGATCTCATGCAGACATGGCTGGCGGGGGGTTGCTGGGAGTTGCAGGATTTTTTTTCTGTCTAAACAAGTGTAGGATTGTGCCTTAAAATGTCATATAAGAAGCAGCTGCATGCTCTTCTAAGAGGTCTTAAAATCTGATTTTCTCAATTCAAATGGTGAAGCTTTTGGAGAGTTGTGTGATATGTTTTGTATAAACCTAGATATCAGTTAAACTTTTCAACAGTTTCTTTACATGAAGAATTAACATGGTATTTGACATTTGTGCTAACTCAAAAGCAGATTTGATTGTAAGATATACAAATGCAAAATGGGCAATCTTTGTGAGAAACCTAGAATAGGTGAGGAGTATCTACAAAAATGATGGAAACAAATCATGCCCACACATCCTTAGGATCCATCCATTTGCCTGGGAATACTTCAATGCTTTTAATATGGAAAGACGTTTAAACAAGGTGAACAAGATACGGCAACAAGTAGAGGAAACAAAGCCTCAGTCATACCTCCCATTTACTTCTATATGTCACCATCTGAAGATGGTTTGATGGAACTACCAAACCAAACAATAAATGTTTCCAATTCAAGTAAATGCTAACAGGAATCCTAATACTAGTGAGATATAGGATCTAACACATATTTCTTCACATTCCTTTGTGTATGTATAGATTGGGGACAGGAAGAAGGAAATAAAAATAGTTGATTTTCCTGCTGCAACAGATCAAGTTTAAATTATATTGCGGGAGAATCACAGAAAACGCCCTATCGCTCCCAGTACAGAATGCAACGCCAACAAAAATCAAGGACTAAACTTTAAAGTCTCTAAAGGGAGAACCTCTGAGAATGCACTTTTATGATGCATTGGTTCAATTTATGCTCACTAAAGATACACACTGACATGCTCATTTCTGGCTTTGGAATAAATAGCAAGGAACAAGTCTTGATGGACCAGAAGTCATGAACTTTGCAACTGAACTCTTTGTGTAGCCCTGTATAGCTCCCTTGAAATTACTTAAAGTACACTGAAGTGGATGTGGGGGAATGGCCTAATGCAATCCTGTCTTTCATTTCATACAACTATTTAACACTGTGCACAAACATCTAAAGCTTGGTCTCCCTATAAAATGGCGCTGTAAATAACTTCCTCCAAAGTGGCTTTGGTTAGAGACAGGACCTTGGATGTCATGGATCATTAATTTGACATAACTACTGAAGTTATAATTAAGAGATTTTGACTATGTTGCTGGTCATGCTTGATCACCATCCAGATAATTGGGAACTAAAGGTCAGAATACACTATTTTCCCCTTTGGCTGGCAGTAGGTCTTACGATTTGACCTAAGGGCTACATTGTCACCCAGTACTAATAAGCTCTGTACCTACATTAGTCAGGTAAACAAATGTATTTGACATTCAGTAGATGTTACGTCATATGCTCTAGTGAGATCTGTGTACAAACTCTCACACATTCTAACAAGATCTACACACCTGCTTTAGACATTGGTAAATAGAGTGTCTATGCTATGGCTAAGAAGGCGATTCCTACTCAAAGAGATCTACACTCAGGCACTGTTGGAGAGGATGATTCCACAATGGCACATTTATTGAGGTTTACAAATATTCAAATGCACAAGCTAGTTTTGGGGGAATTAGCTGAGCAAATGGAATTGCTGACAGTTACACCAATTGGGGGTGCTCCAGCCTTCACCAAGTAGGGTGACCAGATTTTGAGAACCAAAATCCCGGTCCCCCCCGCCACTCCCCCAAAACAACCCCCCCACCGTGCGCCTGGTCAAGAGGGCAGGGCTCCTGCAGCTGTAACTGTTGTGATGAAGAGGGAATTTCACCAGGTGCTGCATGTATCCAAATGACATCTGCTGAAATTCCTTTTTCTATACAACTGTTTTAAGATGCAGGAGCCCTGTCCTCCTTTCCATATGGTCACCCTAATCTCAACCCCATTCCTGTGCTTTTATCCCTCCTTTTCTGAAGCTGTGGATGAAGACACCTGGCTTCTTGACTGTTTCAAAACGAAGTCAGTACTGATCACTCAAAAGCATGCTACTTCGTAACACAGGCTTCCTGGAATTGTATTCACTTTCAAGGATAAATTAGGACTGTTTTCTTTTTCTAAACCTACACACTTGCTATCTCCCCTCCTAAGACTGGGAGCTAAAGTGGAATAAATATCCACAACTGTCTTTTTAAAATTCCAGATCAAAGATGAGTATCTCTTCAACAGATTCTGCTATACAGATAAGTGACTGCAACAGGCGATGAAACACGACAGCATCAAAAAGAGAATTCTCTGCCTGAGGTTTGTTAGAACAGTGAAGCATTTTTGGATGATCTGAGAGTTATCAAGGGGATCTGAAAAATCCAAATGCCCTAAAAATAGAGTGTTCCTTCACAATGGATTCAACGTGGCTACATTCATGGAAGTCATTTTTTTCCATTAGTGCTTGGGTTGCATAGTCACCAGTTGTTCTTCTGTTTCCCCAGAGCTTCCCTTATCCCAAGGACACTGGGCCACAGATGTTTGCAGAACACTAGGGGAATGATGACAAGTGGCGGCAAGCAATAGACTATGAATGATAAAGTCATTGTTAAGAACAAAACGCCTTGCAGCTTGGGTGCATTGTCTCGCATTAATGCTGATGAAAGCTGCTCATCCATCATGAAGTCTGTGGACATTATCTCACACTATATACACCACTCTTTCAAACAAGGGGAAGGGAAGTGTCCCTGTCAGTCTATTCAGAAGTACGCTTTGCCAATGGCTGCAGTGGTGCTTGCATGTCTTGAGTATATACTATGAAAAATTGGTTAAGTGCCTGATTTTAAAGTCAGCACATGGAATTTAAACCAGGAGTGCACTACCATTTTAGCCCCAAGAGGTGTATGTGGTGCTGGAGGCACGCACACATCTGAGCGATCCTTCCTGATACAGGCTGTGCTTTCTTGCCTTCGTGGCTATCAGCAGGGAAACGGCAATTTGTATGACGATTGCTGGGATTGGGGGGGAGGGGACAGCCTTCTCTGCACTCCCCCAATGATTCTGCTCTCCCTTCCCTTGCTGCTGCTACCAGAGAACAAAGAGTGATCTGTATCAGGGTCTCTGGGTACGGGGGATGGAGGAAAGAAGGCTAGGAAGCACTGGCAGCAGAAGCAACGGCAGCCACAACCAGAATGGTACAACCAGCAGGAAAGCAGCAGGGAGGAATTCAGTGATGGCGGGAATGGGGGGAGGGAGGACAAGGCACCTGCGGGAGCTGCAGTTAAGGCCTTTGTGGGGGGGGGGGCACAAGTTGTGCACTCCTGATTGAAACCAGCTGAGCTAGCCATTGTGTGAAAGAAAAAACCACCGAGAGAACGTCCATCTTAAGCCATAATTCCAAAAAGGGGGTGGGGGAAACTGCAGGCATATCTTCAAAATTTGCCCCATAATCGGAATGAGAAACTTTGAACAAATGAAAGCTCAGCTTCTCACACTTTGCAAATAAGCACTCCCACTATTGTCATAGGAACCTGTAAGATCAGTTGCTTACTGTTAATACATTCACTATGGCAAAGTGACAGACTGGTTGTTTTCAACTTCAAATGACTTGGAAAAATGCTGAGAAAAAGATCTGAGTGAATGAATTAAAGTTTGTGTTCACTGTATACTGTCAAAAAACAGGCAGGATGGTGGAATAATGAACAAAATTGGCTCTGGTGATATTTAAGATCTGATCCAGAAATCTCAACCTTTTGCTGCTGTTTGGAAATTCCACCTCTACATTTTAGACAATCAGGCCTTTGGCATGATGTGGTCACTGGTGCAGAATGTACATCCTCTTGATCTCCATGTCTGTTGTTCCCAATCCCTTCCTGGATTCTCCTGAGTATATTTCTGCTTTCCCCACCATTTAAAATGGATTTCCCCCTTTTAAAAACGTATTTAATATCATTTAATTGCATTTTCTTTAATGTCAAGTGCTCCAAGCACTATTTGGCTTATAAATAGGCCTGAGCTGTATACATACCATATATATGATTAGGCCAGAGATACCTGGATTCAAACCCTTGCTCCGCCATGATATTGTTTGCTGGTATTAAGCGTGCAAGCCATTTAATTACACAAAACTCTTCATCAGTCATAAATGAAAAAATAATGAAGGTTGCAATTCTTAACCAGGTGGCTTCGAACAAGTCACTATTTCTCTGCCGTTGCTGGGATGTTGTGTGGGCGAAATGGTCAGGTATGCCAGCTTGAGTGCTTGGTGGAATGCAAATGTACTAGATCAAGTTGTAATTTCTTTAATTATATTAGTCAAGAATAGAATACACACCAATTGCACTACAATAAGTAAAGCTGAATGGTGTGTTTTTCTTTTTCTTTGACCAGGAATTGAATCCTATCATTTCAGATGAAATATAGTGCCCTGCTTTCTATGGCAGAGCCTACTGAGCCCCTGGTTCAGCACTTAGCCCTCCTCAACAAAGAAAGCATTGTTTCCTGCCCTCACATTCCTGTTCTGCCATGTGGTGTATGCAGCATTATTTATTTATTTCCTGACTTTTTCCCAATAGTGGGACTCAAGGCGGCTTACAAATGAATACAGATAGAGACATGCAAAAAATAAAAATATAACTAAACATACTACAATATTAAACATTTAAAACATTTTAAATATGAATTCCCCTCCCCCAAATCCAATATATAAACAACGCATAAGCAGATGTCCAGACTACTCCCCCAAAGGCCTGCCTCCAGAAGCACACCAGGGAGGGAGTCAGTCTAGCTTCCCTGGGAAGGGAGTTCCAGAGCCTGGGGCAGCCACTGGGAAGGCCCTATCTCGCATTCCCACCAGGCGTGCCTGTGATGGTGGTGGGACCGAGAGAAGGGCCTCCTCTGAAGATCTCAGAGGATGGGCAGGCTCGTAAGGGAGAATACGGCCTTTCAGATAACCTGGACCCGAGCCATATAGGGCTTTATAGGTCATAACCAGCACTTTGCATTGTGCCCGGAAACAGACTGGAAGCCAGTGGAGCTGTTTTAACAGGGGAGTTGTATGCTACCTGTAGCCAGCCCTGGTCAACAATCTGGCTGCAGTTCTTTGAACCAGCTGAAGTTTCTGAACAGTCTTCAAAGGCACCTCCACGTAGAGCACGTCACAGTAATCCAAACAGGATATAACTAGGGCAAATGTTGCCATGGCCAGGTCAGACACTGGTATTATTGCTATACTGCAGTCCTATGTCTAATTGTTAGGAAATGTCCCATGAAATTCAATGGGGCTTATACCCAGGAAAGTGGTTATAGGATTGCAGCCATAGCTATTAAGTACTTCTAAGAAATGATCACTACAAATACTCTTAAAATGCATTGGATCATTTGCAATTTAGCACTGAGAACAATTCACATGCAAAAGCAGGCTTTCCTGTGTAGATGTACTTCTGGATCAATTACTGTCTGTTCAGAAGGGTGCTGAATGCACAGTTGCTGTTGCTGGAACCCTGCCTTCAGCACCTGGAGCTGCACACATGGTTTCTTTCAATATTATTGATCACTGGAAAGGAAGGCAGAATCTACACACACATAATTAAGACCTGATTAGTGATGTCAGACTTGACACTGCCGGTGATCTGCTAGATCTGTGGAGCTTACGTTTCCTGAATTATAATATGGAGGCTATTTCCAGATTCCTATAAAAGCCAGGCATTATTGTGGTAAGTTTCAGTTTAATGGTGAATAACTATTACTATTTATCCTCTGATCATGCTAGCAGACACTAAAATCTAGGGTCAGTGGTTGTAATCTGTTAGTAAAGAACTGTAGAGGACTGGCAGTTTCCTACTCAGATCTTTTGAGACAGAACACTCTCAGTTAAGAGATCAGTAATTATAAATCCCTTGAAGGCATTGTGATATAAGTGCTTGCAGAAGCCTGTCCTGCTCAGCAGTGATAACATGATGTGATAATTTAGAAGCTTTCATTCTTTAGAGCTGTCAGCTGCACACCATCCTTTGACATTAACTTGATCATCAAACAGTTTAAAATAAATAAAATTGCTTCATTTTATTTTTAAGGTTAGTCAAAAAACAAAGCAAAAAACAGCTCACTTGTTGATAGAACATTTTTTGAAAGCAGCTTAATGAGCTATTCACCTGGCAAACCCCAGGGCTTCATCATACCTACACGCGCTTATGTATCTTTTCACCTGTATCGTTACTATGCTTGTGAAATCTCTTGCCTCGCCCCGCCCCTACGTTCTCCTCCCCCCTGTAGTTAATTTTTATGTATATAGTTTATGTATTTTGTTTCTGCACAAATACAGTAGTATAGGCTGACCATATGAAAAGGAGGACAGGGCTCATGTAACTTTAAGAGTTGTAGAGAAAAGGGAATTTCAGCCAGTGTCATTTGTATGCAATTAGTTCCTGGTGATATTCCCTCTTCCTCACAACAGTTAAAGTTGCAGGCACCATACTAGAGTGACCATATACAAAAGAAGGCAGGGCTCCTGCACCTTTAACTGTTGTGACGAAGAGGGAATTTCACCAGGAACTAATTGCATACAAATGACACTGGCTGAAATTCCCTTTTCTCTACAACTGTTAAAGTTACATGAGCCCTGTCCTCCTTTTCATATGGTCAGCCTACATACAGCAGCCTGAAACTGTACAATTATAGTAAAACTACACACGATGCTTTCTCTTAAGATCCTATTAAACAAGATAGGTGAAGAGAAAGTATTACAATTAGTTTGTAGAGACATTTGTGGTCAATACTAGCATAGCAAGGGGAAGCCAACATTGTTCTGGTCAGGAAACCTAGGGTGACAAGATAAAATCCAGGTCATGAGCCCTGACCTGGATTTTATCTTGTCACCCTAGCCTAGACGGACCTACTCAAGAGTAAGAACAAAGGGATTTATGCCTTCTATATTCATAGCTGGTACAGACTTATTTAATTTCCCATTACAATAGTCACTCCAATGTCTAGAATCAGGGAGCTGCTTGGAGATACAGGACCCTATGGTCTGAAAGGTAAGAGGGATGACTGCCTGCCTTCCCCGCCCAAATGGCACCACTGGGTAGCAAATGATCTGGTTGCCAGATCAATTCTTGTACCCCAGAGTTAAAGGTGCAAAACTGAGCACTGAAAATAATAATTTTTAAATAAACTATATAAGTTTTTTAAAACAACAAAAATTGTGCATACAGTTGTGGAAGGAGGAAACACATGTAGATGGGAAAGACAGAAACATTAGTAGGGGGCACAAAACACAATGAAGAGGGCTGCTCTGGATACACACCATAGTTGTCAATGTTTTCCTTCCTACCTTTGGGTAGCTCGGCATACTGTTTTGGGTTCAGTTGAGCAAATCCCATTCAGCAAATCCCATGGCATCTGTGCATTGCCACCCATCTGCACAGTATGCTGGAGGAGTCACAAAGTCACTGGTGCAAGGCTAAGAGGCACAAGGCATATGTGATTTTGTCAAGAACAAAGGTAGCTAATTTGCAGATGTGCCTTCCATCCCCATTCGGTACTGAGAATCCCTATATAAAGTTGTCATTTGAAAAAATAAATGGAAATATGCTCTTACTTTAAACAACTAAACAAGGGGCAAAAATTAACAGGGGATGCATTTCCTAGCACTGAAATGGAGAAATGGAAAAAAACTTCTATTGATTTCTGCCTGTTACCCAGAACTGCGGTATCTTCTGTGTAAAATAAACAAACAAACAAATAACACTGATTGCAATACTACTCTAGAGCATGGATGAACTACAAGGAAGAGGGAGCATTTATTTATTATATATAGGAATTGTCTTCTCACGTTCTTGCTTATGCAAAGCCGCATGAACGCTGGAGTAAATTAGGGCAATTACTGGGAACTCCGATCTTTTCAGGCCTCCCGCCACAGCTTCCATTTTTCAAAGAAAAACTCCTAGTCCTCATGGTTGTGGGGGTGAGGGGAGACGAATAGCACAGAAATGTGTACCTACCCTTTGGTTCACTCAGTCTTCCAAAACGGTTCCTCCGTGTCTGAAGCCTGGATTAATTTAAATCAGGGATAGGAAAGGTGTAGCCCTCTAGGTTGGAAATCCCATCAGCTCTAGTTAGCACAGCCAACAGTCAGGGAAGATGGGATTTGCAGTCTAATAACAACTGGAGGCCTACTGGACTGAAACATTACTTATCTCCTCTCTTGCTCCACCCCAGCAGCTCATAAATTCCATCTCTACGACCCTCATTTCCAACTCATCGTTCTCTATCAGAACGTTTCTACCCTATGACCCCAGCCTCAACATCCCCCATCCCCGGTCGCTGCCGCCTTCCATCCTATTGGGCAGACTCCCCACCAATCAGAAACTTCAGTACTCGGTGCTCCTCCCATAACTCGTGTTATCCTAGTCCCACCCGTTCTCGTCGCACCTTTTCGCCCTCAGTTGGCAGCTTTACTTGTGCGGGCTCTTCAGCCTGCAGGGGGACGGAACGGCGTTCCCTCAACCGCCATCCCCACATTTGAAATGCAGTTGTTGCTGCGGGTGCGGGGACCGCTTTGGGGAACGGCCCCAGTGGCGGACTATTCGTGGCAGCCCCGTGCGGGGCTCGGGCTCCTGGCAGGGCTCCAGGGACGCCAGGCCGCGTCTCCATGGCAGCAAGCCGGCACCGGCTGGCCTCTTCTGGGCAGAAGCGGCGGGAAAGCGCTTGTGCCCCGCAGGTGGAAGCACACTGACGAGGGTGACGGGGAGCCCAGCTTCCTGGGCATGGTGGAGATATTCTGTGATCGGGCGGCGCGAGTGGTGGAGAAGGAGCTGGTGAAGCGGCTCCGCACTCCCAAGGACGAGAACGAGCGAGAGCAGCGGGTTCGCGGGATCCTCGACACGATCCGGAACTGTGGCCACGTCCTGGAGGTGGCCTTCCCCATTCGCAGGGACAGTGGCAGCTGGGAAGTGATCAAAGGCTGTCGGGCCCAACACAGCCAGCACCGCAGGCCCTGCAAAGGGGGTGAGGTTAGGGCGCTTCCTCTGCTGCAGAGGTTTTAAGTGCAAACATACAAAAACGAGGTTAGCGGTGCTCGAAAGATTTAACAGATCTAGTTTGCAGCCCTACTCGTTTACTAGGCAATAAGCGACATTGAAGCACGTGGAATGTCTGAGTGAATATGCATAGGACCACACAGTTATTGTGGTAGAAACTTTAAAAGACTACATCTCACGTCAGTTGCATGAAATGTTTTCTTCAATTTTTTGCTTCGTCAGTTTCAGAGTTTTAGTCTACAAATGACAGTAAATCTCTTTGTCTCTAAGATGAGGGGGGAAGAAGCAACCGTCAATTGTGTTTTGTGTTGCTTATTGTGTTGTGTGTCGGGCAACACACAACACACACAACTGATGGTACGTTATTAAGCAACAGGAAAAAACAGGCTGCTCCGTTGTTTTTTGGAGCCCCCTTGCTTATTATGAGGCCCAACTTTCAGCTGCGCGACGGGGGGAGGGGCAACATGTTGTGTAGAGGGCACTCCAAAAATAACATACCGTCCCTTGCCTCTTCCCCCCGCTGTGCCTAAAGTGTCGTCCAAACTAAGCCTATGTGTGTTCCTGTGAATATATGTGTTTGCTGTAACAGACTAAGACAGTTACCTCTCTAGAATTTGTTAAAAACAAAAAGAATTATATGAAAGAAATGTTACCTCAAGTGAAACAGCTATCCAGCCCTGGAAAGGTGGAACTACAGAAACAGGAGGGGGGGGGGAGAATCAGGATAGAATGCATGGCTAGTGAACTATATTTGGCTTGGGCTTAAGCTGTGCAGCTTTGTTTTGCATCCTATGAGGGGCAAAGGTTCCAAATGCAAATGTTGGGAATAGTTGCAGGATTAGGTAAAAACAGAAATGTTTTTCCATGTTCAGATCTGTCAGACTAACTCTTTCCAATCTCCTCTGTTCAAATGTAAATCATGGGATGAAATGTTATGGATAGCAAGCTTTGATATGGGAGCTTTGGGAGACCATAATTATGTGAAAAGCAGGATAAAATGTAGTAAATAAGGCCAGTGTTGGATGAGAAGGGGAGGATGCAGTTCTAGCATGCACACACACCTGACAGTCCCTTTTTAAGCCCAGAAGGTGTTCTTGGCCTAGCCTCAAAACTAGACCATCTCTCTAGTGGCCCCCCTCTGCTAACATCCTCCTTCTCAATTCACTGATTGTTTCACACTAGCCATCTTTCCTAAAGTAATCCAGGCCTTTCCTACCCTTAGTGGCTGCCTCATCCTACAATACCCTACCCCATGTTCTTTTCTTCTTTGGTTTTGCATCTTAAAAAGCTTGAGAAAAAAAAACTTTGGTGGTTAAAGTTTCATGCCTGCCACTGAGTTCACTGACTAATTAAACTCCAATTTGTTTTATTGTACTGATTGAAATGAATGAGACTTAGTCATAACCAATGCAAGTCTCATTAATTTCAGTGGATTTACTCTAAGTAGGATTTATGTTGAATTTTACTGACCTCGGGAACTTGTTGAAGAGTGGCATATAAAGTACTAATTAAAAATTATCTGTTCAAGTTTTTTGTCCAGTCTGTCCTTAAGGCAGGTTAGGATGGTAACAACTGGAAGGAGCCTTATGACTCCAAAACCTTCTCCATGAAAGCTACTTTTTAAATTGAGTTTTCAGAGAGTTTGCCAAACCCACCACTTTTGTCAAGGCTTTGGCTGAAGTGGCCTCTCTTTTTTTTCTGTTGCCATTTAAATTACAAGTGTAATTTTTGCTGCTTGTTTTATATTGATGACATTCTAAGCCACAGTGGTTAAGCATTTTGAGCTAAACATAATGGCTTAGCATGTTATGTGAACAATGACTTAGCATGTTGTAAGAACCATTCCTAACCATGGTGGCTACTTAACCATGGTTAAATATGCTCACTATCCATTCGCTGCAAAAGGGTTAGCGGCCTAACCATGGCTTAGCGTGTTGTCTGAACAGGCCAGGCCTATTTATAATAGTTGCATTTTAAGTTCTTATAGTTGTAAACTGCTTAGAGTTCCCAGGAAAGAAGTATACAAGTTCATTTGATGACTTTAGTTGGTTGCTTTCCAGCCAGGCAGTTGGCTTTCTGCTGTCTTGCTTGCAAAAATAGGGATAGAGGAAGAGTTACAAAAGTAGAACTCCTTTGAAATGTGGTGTGCAACTGTACCCTGCTTCTTTTCTCTTACTTGGTTAATGCTACCATCTAGCTCAGTACAGAGGCACTACTGTCTGTTGGACTGTGATTTTTAGTGTGATCATTAGCATTGTCCAGGAGATTTTTTAAAACTTACGTTAATACTAGAAATGGTTCCTTGTAATCTGCTCAGTGGTGCGTTCTTTTAGAAAGAATGACTTGACAAAAGTTATGAAAAAAATACAGATATTTGGAATATTTGAGGGGAAATTGGAATATAAGCAATACTGTCTTGCTTATAGATTCTAGCTTCAAAGTATTGCAGATATACCCAAAATTAGAGATTGGCTTTTAAATTGCTATACCATCAAGTAAGTGAGCATACCTTTTTGCCAGCTGGCGAATGGAGTGGGGGGGGGGAATTAAAAATTAAAAAGATTAGGGAGGAATGTGTCCACTGATAGATATTAAAAAGAAGCCAGCTTCCCTGCCCCTTTTCTCTTTTTGCTGGATTATGAGTTTCGTCCTTATTAATCCTCAGTGTACCGTGAAAAGAGGAGTGGGAATAAATGAGGTGCATACTATGGTGACTTTAGAGAAGGTAATTCCAGATGGCTGCTTCTGCAGTTTATTTTATTTTGTGATGATTTGTCGGAACAATATATATATATATATATATATACACACACACACACACACACACATAACTCAAGCCAAGTTATAATGCCTGAGCTGCTTTATATTTATGGGAGTGCATCTTCACAAAGTGATAATACCAGTACAACAACCGCTATAGATGGAGTTTCAGAGCCTACCAGGAACAATAAATAGTGCTGCTCAGTGTCCTTAGAATTGGAGTGGGTGGGGATTTTTATAAATCAATATAAATAAATGGATAAATTTGTGTTGTACATATGATGACTATTCCCCTGTTTGTTTTTCTCTTACCTTTTCATAGGGATTCGTTACAGTCAATCAGTTAGTGTTGATGAAATAAAAGCCTTAGCTGCTTTGATGACATACAAATGTGCAGTGGTAGGTAAGTTAGTACTGTTTGGGTAAAATGCTAGGATGTGGTGATAAAACTATTCAAGTGATAAGATTCATGGAATTGCTTGTGCATATTTCAGAAACCTAGTATGCCAATTCTCAGGCATTTGGAAGTGGAATCCACTGGTAAAATTATTTTGCCTTTTGAGAGACACTTCCAAACTAATTCAACCTTTCACGCCCTACTTTCCCCTCTACATAGCAAATGCAGGAATATCACATTATTAGCTGGCACTAATGTTAGTCTAGATCAGGGCAAAAAATCTTTTTGGGCATGTGCGTACATTTGGCAATCTGAGAAACTGTCCTGGGCACCACCACAAAATGGCTGCCATGGGATGCATCGCTAGACACAAAGGACAAGTAACTTACCCAAAAGACTGAGTACAAGACAGAGGTGTGTTCTGAGCCTCAACACACTAACTGACTCCTTTGAACCCTCACTTTTCAGCACCAACTGGAACCTGTGTCTCAGAAGGCAATTTTTTTCCTCTCCCACCTGCCAGCCAACTTCCCCCACCCTACATCATCAGTTGTCTCTAATATCATGGCTCACCACACATACACACCCACCCACCCACAATATATAGGGAAGGAAGGAACCTGTATCTTAAAGGGGCTGCACAACAGTAATTGTGTGCTGTCTGCCCAAGGAAAGAAAGAAAACTCCTGGAAATGTGGCGGGGGGGACTCTCTTGCTGTGTCACCCACCCGCAGTTTGAAACACTTAAGTGCATTACGGAACTGTCACTGTTGGCAAATCTCAAGCTGATAAAATGGGGATAGTGAGAAAATGGTGTAATAAGATTGGGTTTGGGGTGCTAGTCTGAATAATCTCAAGAATCCCACCAGCCCTGTGAGTCTATGGTTGTGAAGAGAGACTGCTAAAATGGATCAAACTTGTTGGTCAAGTTTAGTCTGGCCACTTCTAGGTCTGTGAATGGGAGGTCTTTCTCCACTGCTCAAGGAATGTGCTAACTGAGTCTGGAGTGGGAACAAAAGAAGCAGGAGAGTTAGTGAAGAGTTTGTGCTGAAACCAAGTCAGAAAAGGAAGCAGAGAGATAACTTTGTTCTCTGCATGAATTCCTATGGCATTATGGGTTCCCCTAGAAATTGATGGGGAACAGGAAACTATTGGGGTGTTAATTCTGTGAACATTAACTTTATACTTAGTCTGTATCTCTACCTATAAAGCTGAAAGTATGTGTGTGTGATGTATGTCCAGAAATGGTTACCCATTTCCAGATGAGTTAGAAACTTGAAATTTGGCACACTGATAGGTCTGGTTGTAGAATGTATCAGAAAAATCTAAAAACACCAAATTTTGGGTTTTAAGTATTTTAAAGAATTTAATAAAAAAACCTAGGTTTATGCCTACAACTCCCAGCATGCCTTGGGCAGAACTCCGAGCACGCCTCCTTTGGCACCATTGTGAGTATGCGGGCGGGTGCCTGATGCATGCCTTTCAGAACCCAGACTCCTAAGGTCGGTCTCAAGCAGTCAACCCAATTCTACATAAAAGGAAACAACCCAAATAAATGGACTGCATCCATTTGCGGTTCTGCCTCCCACCCACCATGCGGAGTTTTAAAATCATGACTAAATACAACAGTGTGACCTCAAGAGGCTGAACTCTGAACATGCTCAAAGGCGCCCCCCCCCCCCCCCAGTCTGATATCACTGTTTTCTCAGAATCTGGGGGAAGCATGTGCAAGGCCTTCACCCTTATGAGGGAGGGAGGGAGGGAGGGAGGGAGGGAAGGCACTCTGCGCATGCCCAGAAACAGGCCTAACGAAGGGGAGCAAGTGCCCAGCCCTGGCCCTTCAGTACAGGCTCCTGATGGAACACTTGGTGGGCAAGAAACGCAGGCTGAGACAGTCCCAGCAGGACTTGGCCGGAGCTAAGCATGTTTACTGACAGCCACTTCTCCTTGGCAATGCTACTTCTCGATAGAGCATCAACAGGGAAGCACCTCTCAGAGGACGTGGGCACCTGTGGACTGCCAAAAGCATGCTGGGAGGTGTAGTACTAGCATGTAGAGGCTGATTTTAACTAAAAAATGGTTTAGCAAACCAGGTCACTATGTGCAGATCAGGTCACCATGGCTGGGTTTGTACGACACAATAAACAATGGTTGCTTAATTAGGCAATTGTCCGCTGTGTTGCTTATTGTGTTGTCTGGCGGGAAATGGACAACTGACGGTGTGCTATTTTTCCCAAATAAGCAATGGAAAAAAACAACAGGCTGCTCTGTTGATTACCTGGAGACCTGTTGTTTCACGTGTCGTGTGGCAGGCTCTGTTACCTAATTTCATGCATCAAGTGCACTGTTTTTGCAGCCCATAGAGTCCCCCGGCAAGAGTGGCGGAAAGCACCCTGGCTACTCTGCTGCAGCCGGCACAACTTGCAATGGCTTCTGAGATTGGACCTGGAGAACTGAGGGGGGAGGGAGGGGGGAGCAATGACCTGCCAGAATATCACTCAAGCACAATGTTGACTATTCACATACTCGATGTGAGCCTCAGCCGCACAACTGTAGCAGGGCGGCATGTCGCGTGTGGAGTACCTGTGCTGTAGCGCACTGTCAATTGACTATTCCCCCCTCCGTTGCCTAAAGTGTCATCTGAACCCTCCCTATCGCTCCATCCTAACTCAGCTCCTACTTCCCTGACCTCTCACTGTCTTTGTTCTCCTTCTAACTGATTTTCCCCAACTGTCACTCACCCCGCCCACCATTCCATTCCAGCTTCAGCTATCAGACATTCCTCCATTCACTTTTCTGTTTCAATGGTATAGTCAGGCTTTTACATAAAAATCATAAACTTTATTCAGTAATTCCTGCATCTGTCTTGGAATGTTGTGGTTTAGTTATAACAGAAAAAAATGCAGCATAAAAATATCAAGTTAAAAGGCTTGGGTGGGGGGAAACACTTGGAACTGAAAAGCCATTAATGCAGTCACTAGACAAGGCTGCCTAGGAAAAAGAAATCCATAAGCAGGGTGCCACAACTAAGAAGGCCCACTCTCCAGTTGTCTCCCACCACACCTCAGACAGTGTTCAAAGATTAACATGTTATTCAGGGACCTAGGCTTTCGCCTACAACACCCAGCATGCCTTGGGCAATTTAATTTGTTTAAAAGTTAATCCACAGGCCTAGTACCAGCCTACTACTTTAAGATGATTACCTCACAGGCCAGAGCAACGGCGGGTATATCAGCTAGTATATTTATATCACAGAAAAGCCTTAAATCCCCATTGTCCTAAGGAGAGTGAACCCTGGGTAAGTGCTAGAGCCCCTAGAATTTCTCACCACTCAAAAGTGGGATGCAACACATGTGACAAGGACATAATGAAATGGGTGAATGGTTGGAGGGAAATGTACCTCTCTTTTGCTTCTGTGTCTTTTGCTTGTATTCATTATTTTATCAAAAGTGCCTCTTTTTTTTTAGCTGAAGTTGCTAGGGATTGAATCCCAGAGTGTTTGCGTAAAAGTCATGTGCTCTACCACTGAGCTATGGCCCCTTCTCATAGCTTTTTGTTTTTTCTTTTACTCTTAATATTCTCTCTCCCTTCATTGAGGTAGGGTGCAGCAGAATATTAGAGAGGAAATTCTCTACATATGAGTAGCACACTTTTAGAGTGGCACACAAGCAAAGAAGGTCAGGAAATAGCACTGCTTCTGTAACCCAAACTACATAGAGTCACTGGCAGTAGTCTCAATAGCGAATGTTGATGCATCAATGCCAATAATATCAATATCTCTGTAAGCAAATTTTAAATTGATTGGATTTCTTTTACTATATACTAGCTGATATACGTGACGTTGCTCAGGCCTCCTAAGATATATGTCTGTGATGTAATCTTAAAGTAGTAGGCTGATGCTAGGCCTGTGAGTTAACTTTTAAACGAATTAAATTTGTATCTTATTTACCTCTTTTATCCTCACAACAACCCTGCAATGTAGGCCAGTCCTAGACCTGTGATGTAACTTTTTTTAAAAAAATTCTTTTCTCCCTCTCTTTCTCTCCTCTGACACATTGAACTTAGCGGCACATTGAACTTAGCGGTGGCAGGTGGTTCTAAGTGGGAGGTTTGGAGCTCTTCTAAATTTGTGAAAAGCTATTATAGGGTCTAGGCAGCTACTTGTATGTAAGGGGTTGTAGGAACTGGAAGGGTGAGTGTTATTGTGTGACGGAATGAGCAGGTTTTGGAACAGTGAGGCTGGTGATCTGTGGGCTGAGGAGAAGCTTGTGAAATAGAAATTACCCTACTACCTTGAGGAATTTGCTGTGCTGTTGCCCTATGGTACTACAAACTACTGCTTCACCTTGTGGGTGCTGTTATTATGTGTGAACAGGAAGCATGGTTGTTCCTGGTGGTCATATTTCAGCTTTAGAAATGCCTTCCTCCCAAATTATAACAAATCCTGAATCTTTTCCAAGCAGTAGTAATGCCATTTTATCTTGGCAAGCGTTTTGCTGCCAGGGAAGAGCAGATGGCTCTTTCAGTGGTAGATTCATTTTTAATATAATCGAACTGTTGGTTTTTAAACCTTGTTTTAGGAGAAGTTCCTTATGTAGAGCCTTTGTGATTAGGGTGGGGTTAAATTCTCAACCAATACACTCTCAACGGTTATTAAAGCAGTTCCTCTCATTGCACATCTGTAGGGATAGATTAGGAACAAAGAGGTGAGATGGCCAATTGCTGACTTGCCTGTTTGGTAACTTTCAGATGTTCCGTTTGGTGGAGCAAAGGCCGGTGTGACTATTGATCCAAAGAATTACTCAGTAAGTGTATATCCTTTCCTTTTCATTCCAGGAGTGATGGTGGAAATACTCTGACAACTTGCTTCCAGCTATATTTTAGACATTTACTAAGTAACCATATTTCAGATGTGAACATGTCTTAGAGCTGATTCTGATGCATTATGAAAGAGCTCTGTATAATGTGTCCCAACCGCTCCATGGGAGTTGCATTTACATGGAGAACTCTAGCATATGTTAAACAAGCCCTGTACAAATTTAGCCACAGCTTCCCAGTGTCAATTCCTGCGATCTTAATAGTCACTTTTCAAGTACTGCAGTCACAGATTTGCTGAAAACAAGCTGTGGCTATATCTGTGAGAAACTCAGTTCACGTGCTACTATCTTTTATATGGATTATGTCAGCAGTTATGGCAAGGATAGTCAAAGGACATCAAGTGTTCCATCCCTGGGCAAGGTCCTTGAGCGGGTAGTTGCAAGCCAGCTTCAGGCACTCTTGGATGAGACCGATTATGTGGATCCATTTCAGTTGGGGTTCAGGCCTGGCGTTGGTACAGAAACAGCCTTGGTCGCCCTGTATAATGACCTACGTCGGGAGAAAGACATGGGGAGTGTGACTCTGTTGATTCTCCTTGATCTCTAAGCGGCTTTCAATACCATGAACCATGGTATCCTTCTGGGGCGACTGACTGAGTTGGGAGTGGGAGGCACTGCATTGCAGTGGCTTTGCTCCTACTTGGTGGGTCGGCTCCAGAAGGTGGGGAACATTGCTTGGCCCCGTCGATTCTCCAGTATGGGGTCCCGCAGGAGTCAGTCTTGTCCCCCATGCTGTTCAACATCTACATGAAACCGTTGAGTGCGGTCATCTGGAGTTTTAGAGTGCATTGTCATCAGTACGTTGATGACATGCAGCTCTATTTCTCCTTTTCATCTTCATCAGGTGAGGCTGTGGATGTGCTGAACCAGTGCCTGGCTGCAACAATGGACTGGATGAGGGCTAATAAACTGGGGGCGTGGCTTCGGAGCAATGGAGTGAGGGTGGAATTTTTTCTCTCTCGGAGCAGTGATTTTTTAAGCAACAAAATCCCTACTTTGAGACTACGAACTGTAAGTTACAAAGTAGATTTATGAATCAGAATTAATGCTGCATTTGAGGAGGGAGAGATAAGTTTACAGCGGCCGAAGTAGATAAAGTATTCTGGGCCAGTTGCCAGGAATAGGCGATTTGGATATTACTTTGTGGAGAATATATTTTTTCCTCATACTGAAGTATTTTAAAAGGGGATAAGAAGATTATAAGACTTGTCTGGTGTTGTGAGTAAATTGGGACGTGCTGCTGACTTTTGGAGTATTTGGCTGAATGCCAGATGAATAAAAAGCCTCAAGTTAAGCTTTTATCTTCTCCTAAGTGGGCGAGGAACCTTAAACAGCACCCTTCTGATAAGAATTTGGATCAGTTTACCAGAATTATGGCGGAGAAAACACAGGAGAAATCACAGAAGAAAACCGCTCCTTGTCAAAGTGGAAGTGGGAATCACAAAGCTGGAACTAAGCCAGGAGCTGTTCCTAAAGTTGCCAAGCCACAGGAATGTCAACAGATGCCATCAGAGGAAATGCTGGCTAACTTTAAAGCTATGCTGAATGAATCTTTGGCAAAGCAAGAGCAGAATCTTATGAGAGAGGTCAAAAAAAATATTTTAGACTCCCAAAAGGAGATTTTAACTGGCTTTCAAGATGTTGTGGAGAAACTGACATCTTTGGAGAAGCAAACGGAAGAAAATAGAGAAATTAGCAGACAGCAAGGAATCCAATTACAGGATATGGATATGGATCTAATTGCTATGGAGGATCGAGACAGAAGAGCAAATATCCGAATTAGAGCTTTTCAGGAGCAGCAGGGGGAAAACCCAAAGATTTTGAGACATATGATATTGAAATGGATTAAGGAAGTGGACCCCCAAACAGCTTGGGAAGATCAAGACATCGAAAAGATCTATAGAGTTGGATATAAAAGAAGAGGAATGCTCCCAAGGGATATAATTGTAAAATTTGCGAATTATTACAAGAAAGAAAAGTTAATGCAAGCAATTAGACCTGCGGGACAACCGATGCTTCAATCAACACCAATTCAGGTCTATAATTATTTTTGTCCTCAAACTATTCAATGGTGGAAAAGTGTGAGACTGTGTACGGTTACCCTGCGGAAGAAGGCTATTGCGTATAGCTGGGGATACCCAGTTTTCCTGAGATTTGTGTGGCAGGGTAATCAACACAGAATAACATCATGTGAGCAAGGGATGGAATTGCTGGAGAAGCTGGGACTGATTGAGGAAACTGCAGAGGGAGAAAGAGAGCTGGATGAACAACAAGGGGCAGCAGAAGGAGGAAGTCTGTGACTGAGTTTTGGATTAAAAAGGGATGGAAGAAGATTTAAAGGGAGAGGAAGGTCTACTATCTCTTCGGGGTCGTGAGGTCACCTCCCCCCCCCCCCAAAGAGTTCTAAAAGAAATTGGGACTATTGCCCAGGAAGGTCTGGTGATGAGGGGGGAGAAATTTGGGGTAAGTGTGAGGGGGAGGGGGAGGGAGGGGGGTATATGTAACACAATTGGAGACCAATAAAGAGTATTATGATTGGGAAGATGGAAAATAAATTAAGAGTGGTAACTTTAAATGTTAAGGGGCTGGGAACTATTATTAAAAGAAAGAGGATAGAAGCCTTGTTAAATAAAGAAAAAGCAGATGTTATATTTTTGCAAGAAACTCATCAATCGAAGGAAGGTGTAAATGAGCTTAAAATGAGGGATGCGGGCGTTTATGAGAAGGCATATGGTACTTCTAAAGCGAGAGGAGTAGCGATAATAATTTCTAAAAAATGTGGTATTAACATACAAAAAGTGAAGAGGGATGAAATGGGTAGATTTTTGATAATTTATTGTACTGTGGGGGAGGAGGAATATGTATTGATTAATGTTTATGCTCCAAATGGAAAACAGATGGAATTTTTTGATAAAGTTTTAAATGCTGTGGGAGATATGGGGAAAAGGAATATTGTGTTGTCAGGTGACTTTAATATGGTGATGGATAAAGGAAGGGATAAAGAGAATATAATGAGGGATTTTAAAGGTGATGGTAAAACCGGTTTAAGTAAACTGATGATTGAAAAAGAATTAGTAGATGTTTGGAGATTAATAAAAGGAGAAGAAAGGAAATATACTTTTTACTCACCGAAGTATAAGAGATTCTAGGATAGATTATATTTTTGTATCAAAGAAGATGATTTCAAAGATTATAGAATGTGATATAGGAGTTATTAAAGTAACGGATCATGCATTAATGAGTATGGATATTAAAATGAAGAAAGATTATAGAGAAGCAAAGAGATGGAGAATGGATACAAGGATTTTAAACTGAAAATATTGTTGAGAAAATGAAAAAAGAAATTCAGACAATATGAGATATTAATGAAATAGAGCAAAACTCTCATGGGATAGTTTGGGACACGATGAAGGCGGTGGCAAGAGGGATGTGTATTAGGGAATCGTGTCTCTTAAGAAGACAACAGGAAGCACAAAATAAAAAGATAGAAAAGGAGGTAAGAATAACAAAGGATAGGTGCCTATATGCTCAACTTCAAGCTAAAAAGAAGAAACTTGAGAAAGAGGAACTAGAAAGGGTGCAAAAGGATTTGTTATATTTGAAAAGGGATTTTTTTGAATACAGTAATAAAAATTCTAGGATGTTGGCCAGGTCCACTCAGTCGAAGAAGGCAAAGAATACGATAGGGACAATCAAAGATAAAACAGGGAAAAGTTGTAATTTAATGAAAGATAAATTAAATATATTTCAGGAATTTTATAAGGAATTATATGCATCTGATATGGACCCACAGGTAAGAGTAGTGGAGTATGTAGAGAAAAATTGGAAAATAAGACTACAGGGAAAAGATAGGGATTATATGGAAGGTTTGGTTACAGAAAAAGAAATAGAAGAAATTATTGATAAATTAAAAGGAGGGAAATCTCCGGGGTTAGATGGGTTGGGGCCTGAATATTATAAGATTTTCAGAGATATACTGATACCAAGATTGAAAAAAATATTTAATAGTATAATAGAGGGAGGGAAGACCCCACCATCAAGGGATCATTCTTTGATAATATTAATCCCGAAACCAGACAAAGATTTGATGGACCAAGCTTCTTATAGACCTATCTCTTTAATAAATCAAGATTCAAAAATTTTTACGGCAATTATGGCAAAAAGAATGAGTACTTTTATAAGTAAATATATTAGGAAAGATCAATGTGGATTTATTTCGGAGAGGCAAATGCCTAATTTAATAGGGAGAGTTCTGAATATAATAAATGTTATTAAAAAAAGGAATATAAAAGCAGGGTTGATAGCATTAGATATTTTTAAAGCCTTTGATTGTGTGGAATGGCCAGCATTAAAAACAATTATAAAAATATTTGGGTTTGGAGATAAATTTATAGGAGTGATAGATCAGTTAATGATGGGTTAACACAACAGATTTCCTTAGCCCGGGGTACTAGGCAGGGGTGTCCACTTTCCCCAGTATTATTTGCAATAGTTATTGAAATTTTGGCGAATGTTATAAGTGAAGATGGAAGATTAAAAGGGATAGGAGGAAAAGAGAAGATAAAAATTAATATGTTTGTGGATGATACATTATTGACATTAGAAAATCCTCTGGAGAGTGGGGAGGTGATTAAGTGGCATTTAAGAGAATTTGGGGAGATTACAGGATTACAAGTAAATTGGGGGAAGTCTGAAATGATGTTATTCAATTATAATAAGTAAAGAGAGGAGTGTAATATAAAATTAGGTCTTAAGATTAAAGATATAGTACGTTATTTAGGAGTTAATATAGCAAAAGATTTAGAAAGGTTAGAAGAAATTAATTTTAATAGTTTGAAGAAACAGATATTGAAAAAATTAGAGGCTTATAGAAAGTTAAAGCATTCATGGTTTGGTAGAACGGCGGTTATTAAAATGAAGATATTACCTAAGATTAATATTTGTTTAGAATGTTACCAATTAAAATAACGGAAGTAGAGTTAAAGAGTTGGCAAAATATGATAAATGCTTATTGTAATGGGGATAAAAAAGCAAGGATCAATAAAGGGAAATGGTATAAGACACAAAAGAAAGGAGGATTGGGACTTCCAAATATAAAGATGTATTATATAGCTAACCAATTAAGACATGTTATAAATAGTATATTAGGGGAGGATGAGTTAGAATTGTTAGAGACGCAAACAGGAGAAATAGATTTAAAATTACAAAATATTTTTTTATTAAATTACAAAAGAAAGAATTGAAGGGAATGGATAATCCACTATTAAAAAATATTTTAGAGATATGGGAGAGATTTAAAGGAAAATTAATACCAGGAATCTCTCCTCTAACTCCAGTTGTAGTAATGGAATACTTCCCAGGGAATTTAAAAAGAGAGTTGGAAGGGGGATTGAGGGGTCAAAAAATTATTAAGTTGAAAGATTGGTTGAAAATAATGACTAATAAGGAGCAAATAGGAGAGATATTAAAAGGACAAAAGATAGCTTGGTTTAAATGCATACAATTAGAACAATGGACACAGGAGTGGAAAAAGAAGAATAAGGATTGTAGAGATAATACTAGATTTGAAGATTTAATAGAAGCAAGAGAAAAGAATGGGGAAAAGAAAAGTAAAAAAGGTTTGATTAGTGAAATTTATAAAATTTTGATAGAGGATGGAGACCAGCGAGATTCTCTTAAAATGATATGGGAAGATGATTTAAAGGAACAAATTAATGATGATAACTGGGGGAGGATTTGGGATGCAAGAATGTTAAAGTTATTATCGGTTAGGATTAAAGAGAATTATTATAAAATAGTATGGAGATGGTATTTAACACCAGTAAGATTACATCAGATAGACTAGAAAATCTCAAAGAACTGTTGGAGGGGATGTCAGGAGGTTGGAACATATTTCCATAGGTGGTGGAGTTGTGAATATGTACAAAAATTTTGGAAAAGGGTGTTTAAAGAAATAAGTGAAATAATGGGAAGCAATGTGGAATTAAGTCCAAAACTGGCTTTACTTTCAATATGGGATAAAGGAATTGGGAAGCTAAGCATGATGGAATTGATTAACAACCTCCTGGCACCCGTTAGATTAATGATAGCTAAGAACTGGAAGATGCAAGGGAATTATACAATAGAAGAATGGTATAAAGAAATATGGGATATTGCGCTTAATGATAAACTAGCATGTGATCTTAAAGTAAAGAGGGGATTATCCAGGAAGAATGATTTTGAAAATATATGGAGTCCATTTTTGAAATATGTATTAATAAAGGGGAAAGGATGTTCACCTTTAAAAGACTCTTTACAATTTTGGAAAAATGTATAATATAAATGAATAAATGCAGGTCTCAGGGGGGAGGGGAGCACGGGGGAGTTGTGAAGGGATTGTTAGTTTTGTATTGTATTTTATGTTGTGATTATGTTGTATTTTATGTTGAAAATAATAATAATTTTTTTTAAAAAAGGGCTAATAAACTGAAATTCAATCCAGATAAGACTGAGACGCTATTAGTAGGTGGTTCTGCTGACCAAATGGATGGTGTTCAACCTGTTCTGGATGGGGTTGCACTCCCCTTGAAGGAGCAGGTTTGTAGCTTGGGGGTTCTCCTAGAACCATCACTGTCACTTGAGGCTCAGGTGGCCTTGGTGGCATGGAGTGCCTTCTACTTCCGTTGGTGGTCCAGCTACGCCCTTATCTGGACAGGGATAACCAGGCTTCAGTTGTCCATGCTCTGGTAACCTCCAAGTTAGATTACTGCAATGCATTCTACATGGGGCTGCCATTGAAGATGGTCGGAAGCTGCAGCTTGTGCAAAATGCAGCGGCCAGATTGATAACAGGGACCAGAAGTTCGAACATATAAGACCTACTCTGGCCGCCTGCATTGGCAGCCTATATGTTTCCGAGCCCCATTCAGGGTGCTGGTTTTAACCTATAAAGCCTTACACGGTTTGGGACCACAATACCTGATGGAACACCTTTCCCAACATGAACCTACCCGAACACTACATTCAACATCGAAGGTCCTTCTCCGAGTGCCTACTTCGAGGGAAGCTCAGAGGTCAGCAACAAGGGAGAGGGCCTTCTCTGTGGTCGCCCCCCAATTGTGGAACGATCTCCCCAACGAGGCCTGCCTGGTACCAACATTGTTATCTTTTTGGCGCCAGGTCAAGACTTTCCTATTCTCTCAGGCCTGGGTTTGTTTTGTTTTTTAAGCATACAGCTTTTTAAAGTTATTATACTCGTTTTAAATATATGTGTATATTGTGTGTATATTATATGTTTTTGCTGTTTTAATTTTTGTATATTCGCCTGTTTCTGATAATATGCACTTTTTCCTGTATTCGTATTTACATCTTATAGCGGTAAATGAGAGTCGTTAAGGCAAATTACGGGCATCGTAAAATGCACTTTGCAATTGTTTATATGCAGAGTTTCGCTGAAGAGTCAGTTCAGGGGTGTGTTGTTGAATGTGGAAAAATTGACGAAAGTACCGCCCTGTCTCCTGATGTACCTCCCCCGGACTTTCTCGCCGTTCGTTAACTCCGCCCATCTGACTTTCTCGCCGTTGCCTGTCCAATCATGATTGTGCGTGACTTCACATGTGGGTTTGATTTCTAAACATTGGATATGCCTACAATTATAGTTATTAACAGGGCAGCATTGGCTTTGGGACCTATTGTAAAACCATAAAAGCATCATTTTTCCAGGTACTGGACGGCCATGGTGGACAGCTGCCCACATAGCATCCGCCCCCACCCCCACCCCCGGTATTGCTTCTGCCAAGAATCAGACGCTGGATACAGGACTAACACCCCACCATGCTTGCAGCAGCTTCCCCTTATCTGCCGTCTTGGAAATGTGCTGCTTCAAGGACAATTTTTTTGTGTATCCTTTCCGTTACAATGTTGCATTTCACACTGATTTCCCCAGTTCCATACAAACTGGCTATTATTCTGTCTGTCTACGGACCCTGACATGCCAGCTCACAACGGTTCTGGGATGCCCAACACTGAGCGGGCTAGAGTGCAACCTCGCCATGCCATAACATGGTCTCTGCATCGCAGAGGTGGGTGACTGGGAATGCGGGAGAGAGGGAGGGATGAACGCTGCCCACAACAAAAATACTGGATGGCACTGATGTCCTCTCTTCCCCCCCCCCCCCAGTCCGCTTGCTATTCTACCAATTGCGTCTCCTTCAGCGCAGAATGAGGAGATGGGAGCATATAGTCTGGCATGACTGCTCTCTGGTACCACTCCGGCAACCGGCAGTGCCATTTGAATGACCGGCATGGCAGGGGACATTCCAACTTGGGAGAGTCGGCTTGGATGTTGCGTCTGTGGACTGACATTAATTTCCATACGATTGTTGCAATTTCCCTCTTATTCGGAGCGTTCCGCCCAATCCCCTGTGTTTTCCCCACTTGCGCTGTGCCTTTCAGATTACTCTGGCCACACTTTTCAATGGGATTTTGGCCACATGTAACCATTAGTAGAATAAAGTTATTGCATTGCTTTATGATAATAAAATAAGTGTTCCTTTTGTTGCGATACACACACACACACACACACACACAAAACTTCCAGGAAAATCAATGAAAGAAGGGAGAGAAGATATGAAGCCCTATGCATGCTCGGGCGCTAAGCTTCCCGGGGAGAAAGTCCCCCCCACCTGCTCAATGCTCCTTACTCCCAAGTAACAGCGCTCAATGGCAGGAACAGCCTTGCACGTAAAGTACTTTCCCTTCCTTTTTCAAGCCGTTATTCCAGCAAGGGAGCAGGGTGTGGGAGGGAAGCCTTAGCGGACCACAAATTATTCTAAAAATGAAGCACGCACATTATTCCAACCCCCTCGATTCCTGTAGAACCAGCTCCATGTGAGTATCCACTCGTCTCGATGAAAGAAAGATTCCAGTGGGTATTGAAAAGAAACTTTACTTTTAGTTCCGGAAAACTGAGATCAGCCATTACTGAACAGAGAAGTAGGAGGAGGAGTTTCGCAGCAGAGCAGGATCACAGCTATAGGGTTGAACGTGGGTAATTTGATGAAAGTACCTCCCCCTGTATCCTGAAAGTACCACCCCTGAGGAAAGTGGAAAAAGTGGCAGTAAACTTGGGGGCAGGCATTCACTCATGACATCACAAGCCCTGCCCACCAAACTATGTCCATGGTTAGTATTAATCTGAATGGTCAGTGGTGGGTTACACGACCAAAATACGATTGAATATCGGAGAAACATTAAAAGTCGCGTTTAATCGACACCCTGGAAACATGCATTAACAGAGGCTATAAGTCACATAGACATCTGATCTGCGCCCCGCTCGTGTGTACAAAATGACGTCCGAACGAAGTAAAGGCAACCCAAATAAGCTGTGAAGAGGTACCCATTGTATTAAATTGTTTTAATCTGATGTAAACCTCCCAGATATCTTTGGCTATGAGGCAGTATACAAATTAAATAAATGGCAGCTTTTGGCAATGTGTAAACTGATCCTTAGTACCAGGTAGGCATCAGGAGCTTTCTATGGGCATTGCTTTCCTAATGACCCAAAACAAACAAGCACCTTCTCTGGGTGAGGGAAAGCAAGCAAGCACCAATTTTTGATTACCAGTTTGTTTAGCCAAACAGGTAATAAAGCACAGTGTTGCATAATTGGAGCTGGTGCATGCCCTTAATAGGGTAGGTGGGTGTTGAGTCGTCATTGAGAAGGAGTAAACATTTATTTTTGCATACAAAATGGAGAGACCCACCTAAGGACAACTGAACTCCTCAGAATTATATCTACTAAGCCATGGAGAGTGTCCTAAGGCAAGGTACCCATGTTGAAAGATTTCTGTCTCATCACGATTCAATGTTCCTCTGCAAATCAACCTGATCTAGGCTGGATGCCATAGATCCATACCTGGTCAACTGTTGGCATCCTTGCAAGAACCCATAGTAACAGCTGGATGTTGATGTTCTTATGCAGGAGAATGAACTGGAGAAAATAACAAGACAATTCACAATAGAATTGGCCAAGAAGGGATTTATAGGTAAGAGTACCTACTACTTTTTCCCTTTAGGATTACACGCTGCCCCATAGGCAAATGGAAGGAAATTGAGATTAATGTTTTACGTCTGCCTTCTCTGGAGGGGGGCTGAAATCTAGATTGTCTAAGGTTAGCTAACATGCATGCTAAAAGCTTGGAATTCCCACCTTTCCTTTAACCAGGGTTGTATGTATCCCTGTGCAAAGACAGAAAAAGCACAGAATTTGGTGTTCAGTGCAGAATTCAGGTGTCTGTGAAAATCTGCTTTCATTTTTAAGTGTGTTTTAAAGCCCTTATAGGCATGAATATAGCAGGTATGTGGAACATGTGGACATGCAGATGTTGCTGGACTGGAACTCCCATCATCCCATTAACTGTGCTGGCTAAGACTGATGGGAATTGGAGTCCATCAGAATCTGGAGGACCACACATCCTCCACTCCTGGAGTATATGCTTCAAAGTATGTTGGAAATGCCAACTGAAATCTCAGAAGGCAAAGTGTGGCTGAAATAAGATTCCAATGGCCATAGGATAGGACTTCAGTGCCCTGCATATCTCTGCTTTATCAGTGTTTAACTTAAACAGAATGAGGGAGCAATCCTATAGCCCCTAGTTAGCGTCTGAGGTGCCATATGATATTTTGGATTCCCCTATCCAAGGTTGGAGACAGCACTCCAGCCTTGGAGGGAGGAATCAGAGCTTCCCTCTTCCCTCTCCGATGTAGCCAACATGGAAAGAACTGCACCTGCTGCTCTCTGAGGTCATGAACTTGACCTTGGAGAAGGTGTTGTTTCAGTGGTCAGGGAAGGGAGGAGACTGGAGAGACCAGGATAGGAATTATCCTGAGGCCCTCCAGCCTCCTTCCTTCCCCCTCCAAAGCACTCTAGTTAGATGGACAAAAAAAACCATCTAGCAAAACACGCAGGGCAGGAGGACGAAGATCGCCTTTGCCGTTCCTCCCACCCTGCATAGGATGATTGTAAGACTCCCAAGTTCTGTATCCACTTACTTGAGGATAAGTCCCATTGAACTTGATGGAACTTACTTTTGAGTAGATATGTATAAGATTACATTGTAAAAGTTGCAAATATGCAGGTTACATAATTCAGAATCTTTTGTGCCCCATTTTTAAAAAAAGTTCAGCCTTTGCTTTTCTAGTCCTCATTATCTCAGAGGTAAGTTCAAAAGCATGATGCCCAAATGCTGAAAGAGTTTTTTTTTAAAAAAAAGCTTGCAGTCCTATGCACACAAGTAATCCCAGACCTATGGGAATTCTGAATAAACATGCATAGGAAAACACTGTAAGATGCCTAAAATTAAATGTTCTTCAAATTTTTTTATCTCTGTATAAACCTTTTTGAATGGTGAATTTATACTTTCCAAATTGGAACAAGTTATTAACACTATTATAGAATATGTGACATATTTCTGTATTCTCTAGTTTTGACAACCTTTGTGTTTGTGCACACAATTAACAAATTATTAGGATCACGAGGTCTAATGTACAGCCCTTCAACTCATAATATATATCTCTTTTGCCTGTCATGCTAAGTAAATTGTCAAGCTCTACCCTAATCTATATATCCTGGAGTAGAATATAAATAGTATAACCTTTTCCATCTCTGGCACATAACATACAGGGCATGTCAAAGAGTAGTGATGGCTAGTCTTTCTCTGAGCATCTCTGTATCAATGTGTTTGAGATTCTGTATGAAGTTTGAGAAGGAGTCAGCAGTGACCTCTGCTGAAATGTGTTGATGGCAAAGCTTTGAGGTTCAGTGTGTCTAAAAAATACAGAAAAGCTTTATGTTTCAGGGCTCTACCAATTTTAAATTATAGAAGCCTGCATTCTCTCCAGCGACATTTGTGAGTGTTGGGTAAAATAAACCTGTCAAAAAGCTGACTACTCTAATTTGTTTAATGTGGGAGAGGAAGAAGATTTGATGAATCTATTGTCCCTGGCAGGTCCTGGAATTGATGTAGCTGCTCCTGACATCAGTACAGGAGAAAGGGAGATGTCTTGGATCGCTGATACTTACACCAGCACCCTTGGTTACAGGGTAATGTTGATTTTTCATACAAAAGACTTAGTATGTGGCTGCTTTTGGAAAAGTAGTATCTTTGAATACTATTCATCTGCAAAGGTCTGATTTGACTTGTAGGGCTACGGACTTGGCTCTAGGCTCTATTTAGCATTTTAAAATGTTTTCTCCTTTTGAATTATCTGAATACATGTATTTCTGGAGAGGGCTTGTCTTTTGTATAGTAAATGCGCAAGATGAGACAGTTTTGTCATCTGCTGTTTCATGTTTGGAATTGTAGGATATCAACTCCTGTGCTTGTGTAACAGGGAAGCCCATCAGTCAGGGAGGAATCCATGGACGAATCTCAGCCACAGGCCGTGGAATTTTACATGGAATTGAAAACTACATCAACAACACAGCATACATGGATCTCATTGGCCTCCAAACTGGCTTCTCTGGCAAAACATTTATATTGCAGGTAAAGACGAAGTTGAGCTGTTGTTGTAAAACATAAAATATCCATTTTCAGAAAAATCCTGGTTACTTGGGATGCGTAAGAATTGGGGCTGACAGGTCCATTTTCCAGAAACCTGAGAAAATTAGTAATGATTCTTGATTGTTGCTATGAAGATGGTCATAGCCTGCCATTGACAGCAGGTTTTGACTGCTACAACTGAGGAGTGACTCAACAAATTATGGGAAATGTGGAAATTATGAAATTAATGTACTATGTTAAATCGAGATATACAAATGAGGAACAGATTTCAGTGTTACTAATCTCTGTTTATTTTGTACTATGAAGCTTGAAATATAGAAATTGTGCAGCATTTTTTGAATATTCCAAATTATTATCTGGTATTTGCAATATTTTATATTTCAGAAAATTGCTTTATATATTGTCTTGACAGTATTTAAAATAGTAGTACGGATTATATAAACAGATAAGGAAGTGATCACAGAGAAAGTGGTGTGCCATGATCAACATGAGTACATGGCCAAATCTCCGAGATAAAACTCCAATTACTTACCAACTGTGCCAAACTGGTTTTACACTTCTGATTATTATTAAACTACTGGATTTGACTCATCCCATAATATATTTTTGATTTGTCATTTTAAGAAATGCATTTTTCTTTTTCTTTTGTGCATTCGCATCTCCCTGATTTGGTGGCAGAGGGCTCACAATCTTCAGAGTGGTACTCTGCTCCATCTCCACACATAACATCCAAGGGACCTTGAATCACACAGCAGACACCTGAGCCAAACACAGCTGCACCCAGGTGAATGGATTCTTCACACATCAGTCTTCCAGAACCTCCAGAACCAGTTTGGCACAATGAAGGTGGATCTGTTTGCATCTCCAACAGATCACAAACTTTTCAGATTCTTTTCTAGGTTCACTTGCCCCAGAATTGAAGTCCTGAACTCTTCCTGGCTTCAGGTCTGCTTACCACCAAACACCCTTCTTCTCCAGGGTGCTATGGAAGATAGTCACACAGCAGCAACAGTGTTATTAGTAATGTCCTATTGGTCTAAATGCCCATATTTTTAGAGCTTCTCCACCTGGCAAGAGACAAATTATGGTTCCTTCCAAATCTGTGTCTGCTCTCCCAAGGCCCAGTCATTCACTTGGACCCAGGCTGGCTCCACCCAGCCACCTGGCTTCTGAGAGGACAGTGTTAGGTTTCTCCCACACAGAGTTAGGTTCCTCTGACCAGTAATTGGCACCCTCATCTAGGAAAGATTCCACGATACACATAGGTGAAATTTATAGGAAGGCCATCACGTACTGGTGCCATCATAAGGGCCAGGAATATTGATCAGTGTAAGATAAGAAAACCCCTTTTCTTCAGATGGAGATGGGCTTAAACCCAAGCACACTGTGTAGACAAACAGTGGCCATTTCCTCGTCCTTCCAAACCCAGGCCAGGCACTGGTCAGCTCGCATCCATACCTCAAGTGTGCCTTGCCTATCAGCCCTCCTTCAGTTCAGAGCTTTCCTTCCTGGAACCTCCACATGGCCGTTACAGCACTCACCAAACCACTGTTTGAACCTCTTAAATTGGCAACCTTATGCCTCATGTCTCAAAGGATCCAGTTTCTGGTGGTTATCACTTCTTCTTGAAGAGTTTCGGAACTTCTGCTCTATCAATCAGAGATGGCCACCTTCCAAAAATACAGTTATTCTCCACCCAGAGCTGGCCTTCCTGCTAAAAGTCAACTCTCCCTTTCATATTTCTGTCCTAAACCCCCTCACCCGACAAAGAAATGGTAGGAGTGAGGCTTGCAGTGCGCTATTAAAGTCTACGTAAAATGCGCTGCAGCTTTTAGACTGTCAGATTGTCCCTTCTTTCCTTTTCACCTGTTGCTATTGGAAAAAAAGTATCCAGTTCTACCCTGGTGAGATAGATTAAAGCTTGCATCTTTACAGATTATGAAGAATGACATCTGCCCAAGCCATCCAGTGTTACTGCCCACTCATCCAGGGTGGTGGCAATGTTGGTTACCTTTGGCCCCCATGCTCCTCTGGAAGCCAGCTGCAGAGTGGCTACATGGTCAACACCAATTAATTCATCTATGACATCTATGTCTCAGCAGAGGCCTCATTTGGCAGGCAGTTACTATAGCAAATACTCTCTTCTTCCTGAGACTTAGTGCATGTAGATTCATCCTAATGGCAGTATGCTTAAGTACATCCCATTCGTGGATGCCTTCCGCACACTTATCATGGGAATGGAACATTGGTCACTTACCGCAAAGGTTCCTTCTGGATTAGTATGACAAAGGCATCCAAACCACACCCTATAAATTGCGTCACTGAGTCTTTTTCTTCAATTGGCTATCAGTTCACAATCTCATGCGTATGACTGCACAATGCTCACTGTGTATCTTTTTGATTTTTGTTTGGAGGTAGCCTTGCATTCTCTGTCCTTTTTCTTCTGTGGTCTCCATCTATTAGCTTCAGCCACAGATGGAACTGCCAGGATGGTGCCTGGGATCACCAGTTAGTCATGTGATCCCTGCTTTCTCTGGGCAGCAGAAGAAGTTAACCCATTCATGGATGCCTTTGTTACACTAATCTGGAAGGAGCTTTCACAGTAAGTGACCAATGTTCCCTTCTTACATCAGGCAGTCTTAAAACTACAGTATTCACCAGAGTCACAGGCCTAGCAGAAAAAAATACCACAATGGCATTTATCATCACATAAAGCTCTTATCTAAAATGTTTCTGATGCATAATCAGGGATGTAGAGCCCATCCTGGAAGATTATCCTTTCTCACAGGCCTTTTGTGGTCGGCCTGTCCTTGCTTACAAGCACCTCCCCCTCAATCTGAAACACTGTTGACCACCAACTATGGGCCACCTAAGGAAAATACAAATCTCAGTATCAGTTCTGTTCCTATATCTATTTGGGCAACACTATCATAGGACCAACAATATCAGCTTTACAAGCAAGGGCTCATTCACCTGCACAACTAACATGGTATACATAATTTGCTAGCAATGCCCTTCTGCCGTTTACATAAGCCAAGCAGGTCTGCCTATATGCAAGAGGATAAAGAGACACAAATTAAACAGTAAAAATAATAACACAGAAACCACTGGTGGGTAGAGGGGTTATTTCAGGACATTCTGACTGTAGTAGATTTCAGGTGTAATCTTATGCATGTTTAAACAGTATATTCCTACATCTCCCAGCATGCCCCTGTCACCCTGGGTAGCACCTTTAATCACCATATTCCAGTGAACAAATTTCAAAGGCCATGATGGCTGGGGACGATGGGAGCTATAGTCCAACATAATTTGAGGGCACCAGGTTGGATTGCTGTTGTGACCACTACACCATGTCGTTAAGGTGCCGTAGCATTCTTGTTGGTGGGGGGTTTTTTTGGTTGTTTTTTTCCTGCAACAGAATAACATAGCTGCCCCTCTGGACTTTGCAGAATTTTTTCTGTTCCTGTGCACAGCATGATTAATTGAACAAGAGAAATATTTTGCTCAGGGAGAATCCCTTTGGGATACCAGCTTTCCATCAGAATGTCTGTCCTGCTAATATATTTCTTTGTCTGTAAATTTTTAATCTGGCCACCTGCCAGTTTCCCTTCAATCCAAGAGAAATGTGTTTGTCCCTTAAGCAATTTCCCCCTCAGGTTGAAAAACTTAGCTAGCATTGCTGAGCTTGTACAAGAAACTGTCTCTAAGTCACCTCTATTGAATTATGTTTGCTGAGCATCCCCTGAGGAATACTTTGCTTCCTCTAATTAACTTACCAGGAAAATTAAACTGAGAGGGGAAGCCCTCTAGTCTTTGGGGAGTGTTGTCTTTGTGGATTGTTTTTCCTTGTCTAATAAATCAAGTGTTATATTTCCTCAACAAAATCCAGGAGGGGTACAGATGAGTTAGGTGTTAAATAGTTAAGAACAGTTGCTCTAGGGGGAAGAACTCGGCTACTGTGAGTTCTTTCCCATCGGTAATAATCTTTATCTATTCTTGGCAGTTAATCTAAACTAGAATAGATTGTATAGTGTGTTTGGCTGTTGCCTCAACTGTTGCCATCATCCTAAGGGAACGCTTTACCACAGTTGTCATGTTTAGTTTTTGGTGCTCCTATGGATTTTATCTTTGAAAAGTTCATTCAGACAACTGATTCTTTGGTGAAGGGACAGTAAGTTAAGATGTTAGATGACACAAATGATTTAGGCAGGGATCCTAATCCTGTAGACACATTAAGAAGAGAAAAGGAAATGCTGCCTGGGGGAAAGGAAAAACTGTCCTGAGCAATTCAGAACTTCTTTTATTAAGGCATCCATCCATTCATTAGGAAGGAAAGGAGACCCACTTTGTTTGGAGTGAAATAAGTTCTTCTGCTAGATGCCCCCTGATTCTCTAGTACAAAGGAGCTTCTGAGCATTAGTATTTTGTGACCTCAGATGCTCTGACCTGCAAGCAAGGTCTGCTTAGGCCTCTCAGTCTTGACTTTATTTTCTAGGGAAGCCAGATGGATAGGGTAACTTGAACAGATTGCAAAGCAAATAAAATAAAACAATTTCTAGCCTACATTTGATTCCTTGCTAAGGGTGTCATGATTACCTTTCAACATGATTAGTTCTGCCTGGAAGAATGTGCATAGACCCGTGTGTTCTAGTTTAAACCTACTTTTACAGCACAGCACGCTCTTAGATGTTTCCTTGCTGACTGAAAGCTTGCTCCATGCTTTCCAATTCTGTCTTCAGGGCTTTGGCAATGTGGGCCTGCACACCATGCGATACCTGCACCGCTATGGAGCTCGCTGCATTTGTGTGGGGGAGTTAGATGGTGCCATCTGTAATGCTGATGGGATCGACCCCAAGGAACTACAAGATTATAAGCAGGTATGTTGAATCCCAGAGGAACATGAGGAGGCACTAGTGATTGTTTTGTCTCCGTAAGAACGACTGCGGAAGTAACCCAAAAGGATGAGTGAGATTTCTCCTGTGAAATAATACTTTATTGGTTAGCAATAATCTGATTGATGAACACTTGCATACCTGCTCTCCTTCGATGTTGGGCTTGACAAACTGAAGTGTGCTTCTCATTCCAGGCGCATGGCACCATAGTTGGCTTTCCAAAGGCTAAAAGACTTGAAGGCAGTGCCCTTGAGGTACCTTGTGATATCCTCATCCCAGCTGCTATTGAGAAACAGCTCACAAAGGCGAATGCTTATCATATCAACGCAAAGGTAGAACTTAGAAAGAGTGCTGCTTGTTCTGCATAACTCTGTTTCCGGGGGTGGGGTGAGGAATAAAACCAGTTTTATTTGACTTAAGAACAGAATTTGGTCTGCAACAAACCTTGGGCTTTTTTAACACAGCCTAGATCTGCCCAGTATGGGACCACTTTGGAGTTGATGTGCTTATATGTATCCATTAAAAGATAGCAAATATATGGCTGGGTAGTGGGTGGATAATTAAACTTGCTCATTGTATATGGAGTAAACTCCCTAATAGGGACCCTGTGTGGTGTAGGTTAGAGTGATGGACTGAGTCTCTGGAGACCTGGGTTCTAAGCTCCCCTGTGCCATGAAGCTTACTGGGTGACTTTGGGCCAGTCACTGACTGTCAGCTTAACCTATAATAATAATAATAATAACGATTTATTTCTTACCCGCCTCTCCGTCTAGATCGAGGCGGGGAACAACAACATGATAAAATACATAAAACTAATTAAAACATGACAAATATTATTAAAACTGCTTTAAAACATCCTAAAACATCCTAAAAACATTCTAAAAATTACACTGGATATGCCTGCTGGAAGAGAACAGTCTTTATAGCTTTCTTAAATTCTAAAACACTGTTAAGTTGACGAGTCTCCTCCGGCAGGTCATTCCACAGTCTGGGAGCGGCAGAAGAGAAGGTCCTCTGGGTAACAGTTGTCAGCCTAGTCTTGGCCGACCGCAGTAAGTTCTTCCCAGAGGACCTGAGCGTGCGGGGCGGATTGTACGGGAGAAGGCGATCCCGCAGGTAACCTGGACCCAAACCATGTAGGGCTTTAAAGGTAATGACCAACACTTTATACTTCGCCCGGAAACTAATTGGCAGCCAGTGGAGCGATTTTAAAGCTGGCGTAATATGGTCACTCCTAGATGTACCAGTGACCAACCTGGCTGCCATATTTTGAACTAGTTGAAGTTTCCGGACTAGGCACAAAGGTAGCCCTATGTACAGCACATTGCAGAAGTCAAGCCTCGAAGTTACCAGCGCGTGCACTACCATCTTTAGGTCTTCCAACTCTAGGAAGGGGCGCAGCTGGCGTATCAGCCGAAGCTGATAGTAGGCACTCCTGGCCGTCGCATCTATCTGGGCTGTCATTTGGAGCGACGGATCCAGGAGCACCCTCAAGCTGCGAACACAGTCTTTCAGGGGGAGTGTAACCCCATCCAGAACCGGTTGACACACCTCCAAACCCAGGTTGCGGCCTTTGACAGCAAGCACCTCCGTCTTGTCTGGATTCAGCTTCAGTTTGTTTTTCCTCATCCAGCCCATTACCGCCTCCAAGCATTCATTCAGAGGAGACACACTATCCTTAGCTGACGATGTTGTCGAAGGCATAGAGAAATATATTTGGGTGTCATCAGCATACTGATAGCATCCCGCCCCATGCCTCCGGATGATCTCTCCCAACGGTTTCATATAAATGTTAAACAGCATCGGGGAAAGGATGGCACCTTGCGGTACGCCACACAGCAGCTTCTTCTTTGCAGAGCAGCTATCCCCAAGCATCACCATCTGGAACCTGCCCGAGAGGTAGGACCGGAACCACTGAAGCACAGTGCCCCCGATTCCCAATCCCCTCAGGCGTTCCAGAAGGATACCATGGTCGATGGTATCGAATGCCGCTGAGAGGTCCAAAAGTACCAACAGGGACACACTCCCCCTGTCAATACCCAGGCGTAGATCATCCGCTAAGGCGACCATAGCAGTCTCAACTCCGTATCCCGCCCTGAAGCCAGTTTGAAATGGGTCTAGAAAATCAGTGTCATCCAAGACTACCTGGAGTTGAAAGGCAACCGCCCTCTCGATCACCTTGCCCAAGAATGGAAGGTTTGATACCGGTCTGTAGTTATTAAAGTCCAGGGGATCCAGGGAGGGCTTCTTTAGAAGCGGCCGTACCACCGCTTCTTTTAAACATGATGGAAAACTCCCCTCCCTGAGAGATGCATTAATAATATATTGTAATTGCGATCTAACCACATCTCCTCCCTGGACGACCAGCCATGAAGGACAGGGATCGAGAGGGCAAGTCGTCCCCCTCACTCGTCCAAGCAGCTTGTCCACATCCTCGGTACTCACCAACTGAAACTGATCCAGTATAATTCTACTCGCGGAGTCACTGGACACTCCATCGTCAGCCTCTGCTATAACGACGGCATCTAAGTCGGCTCTTATCCGAGAGATTTTATCTGCGAAATGATCGTTAAAGGCATTGCAGCGAACCGCCGAAGGCTCTAAAATCGGATTCAGGGGGGAAGGTGCCCGGGTTAGACCCCTCACCACCCTGAACAGTTCTGCTGGGCGCGAATTCGCAGACGCAATGCGCGCAGAGAAGAAAGCTTTCTTCGCTGCACGTATTGCCACCCCATAGGAACGAAGATGTTCTCTATGCCGTGTCTTGTCGGATAGAAGTCGAGTTTTCCGCCATCGGCGCTCCAGTCGTCATCCTTTCCGCTTCAACTCCCTGAGGTCTTCCGTATACCAGGGCGCCCTGTTAGAAGCGGGTCGGAGAGGACGTTTGGGGGCGATCGTGTCGATAGCCCTAGTTAGGTCTTGATTCCATCTATCAACCAGGGCTTCTACAGGATCGTCGACGATACCAGCCATAAAACCCTCCAAGGCTTTCTGGAATCCAGCAGGATCCATCAGCCTTCGAGGGCGGACCATCTTAATAGGTCCACCACCCCTGCAGGGGCAGGTGGTAGCTGTGATACTAACCCTAACCAGAAAATGGTCTGTCCATGACAACACGGAGGTATTCGTTACCTCCGCCCACAGATCTGTCTGTTCGGAACTGAAAACAGCATCGAGGGTATGACCCGCTGAATGTGTGGGTCCAGAGACCAATTGGGATAGGCCCATGGTTGTCATGGATGCCACGAACTCCCGAGCTCCACCTGACAAACCAGTCTCGAATGGGATGTTGAAATCGCCCAGGACCAAAAGCCTGGGCGAATCCAACACCAGCTCCGAGACCAGTTCCGTGAGCTCAGCCAGGGAGTCTGATAGGCAGCGGGGTGGCCGGTACACCAACAGAATCCCTAGTCTATCCCTGGTCTTCAGACTCAGGTACACACACTCGATGTAATTCAGTTCACGAACAGGAAGTCTGGTCAGGTTAAGATTATCCCTGTAGACCTACGTTATAAGGTTGTTGTGAGGATAAAATGGAGAGAAGGAGAACCATGTAAGCTGCCTTGAGTTCCTTGCAAAAGGAAGAAAAGGTGGGATATAAATGTAATAATGAATCAATAACAACAACAACAACACACAAAGCCAGCCCTGGGAGAAAAATTGGACTGGTTTTAACAACAGCAGAGTCTTGTTGTACTTTAAAGACTAAAACATTATGGCATAAGGTTTTGTGGATTATTTTGGGGACTGTTTTTCTCTGCATTAAACTATGCCTAGGCAGCAGATCATGCCACTTAGGCCTCATCTACAAGAATTCGGCTTTGTGCCTGGTTAGCCGATTATGTGCATATTCGCAGAAGCGCATTTACACCTAATACCTCTTGTACAAGAGGTGGAGAAGCGCATTACTGGACGACCGAAACGTGCTTTAAACTGTTGACATGCGGAGAATCGCATGTTTACACGGCGGTAAGGCGCTTTAACTCCCGCCGCAAATTAAAACTCGCGGTTTAACGTGCATTCGATAATGCGCATAATCGGAGAGAAAACGCGCCTCTACGCCCGATTTGCGCTCCGTTCTTGTAGAGGTAAATTTTTTAATGAGACTTCAAAGAGCTTTAAACGTCTGGTGTAGAGGCAGCCTTATTCTGGAGACTCCTGAAGCAATTTATTGGGAGCTGCCAGGACTGAAATTGGAAACCCAGGGCTGCCCTTGTTAATGTTGGAATGAGTATTGTGGTGGGGCCCTTCAGTTCTGGGGGGTGGGGTTGGGGGTGGAGGAAGAACAGGTAAAACATCCTTTTTTGTTGTTTATGGACCCATAGTCATAGGAGATGTGTGATTCCTACATGATTTCCTAATTCAAAACAGTGTGGGAATCGTGATGGAGCTGGGTATGTTGAGCATAGCATTCGTCATGAGAATCTCCTCCATTTTAAATATATAGTTGAAAACAAACTCCTCCACATCTTATAAATCTCTCTTAGCCCTTAGAGGGTTCTTACTAAGCTCCCATGTATTGGAAAAAGGCTAGACAGCTCTCTGGTACTAAACATACATGGACTGGTGCTAAATGTAATGGATTCTTGAAATAACTTCTTACAGCCTCATTTCCATTCTCTGCACAGAAATACTTTGCCAAGGCAGCAGCTTGAGGTTTTCCAGTATATTAGGTAATGTTATTCTGGTACCTCTTTTTATCTTTTTGCGCTTCACAGATCATTGCTGAAGGTGCTAATGGCCCCACAACCCCAGAAGCCCATGACATTTTTCTGCAGAGAAATATCCTTGTCCTCCCGGTATGTCTGTACAACTCTTGCCTCCGCTGGTGTCCTATTTCATGCCTTGATACTTGGGCCCCTGGCTAAGCTGCCACTGTGGAGCATTCTCCTCTGTAGCATCTTCTCCCTTGTGGCAGAATTGGGCAAGAGTTCTGCTCTGCAGTTATATGATCATGCATGACTGAACTCAACAGCGTTACAAAGGTAGGCATACATAGGGAAGACTGGTAGTAATTGGATGTATGAAGATGGCTACTTGAGCCAGTTTTGTATTTGCTTGTTGCCTCTCCTTTCATTGGAGGCTGTGGTTATTCCAAAACTGAGGTTGGCACAATATTAAGTATAGGTGTGACTTTCTCTGTTATATTGCTTTTATTATCCTGGTATGTTTTTATCAGCTTTATCACAACTAGCTCAAATAACTAAAAGCAGAACTCTGTCCATAAACAAATCCTTGTTCCCTGTGATGTAAATATCTATTGTCTCTCGTGGAGGTTATTTAATGTATGTTGGACTAGAATAGAGAATATGTATCTTCTCTGCTCCCAGTGAATGCTAAAGAGGTGCATTATGCTGCTTTCTTTACTGCTGTGATTCTGAACAGCTATCCCCAAATAAATGAGCTGAATTAGTCGTTCATGGGAGATTTATCCACTTCCTCCAACCCACTTTGGATCAATAGCAACAGCATTTCTCAGTGAAGCCTTCAGTCAGCAAGCATGCAGAGAGGGGTGATCAGGTAGATGTTATATACTTGGACTTTCAATGAGAAGCTGAGTATGGGGATAAATGGCAGTTCTCACAATGGAGGGAAGTAAGCAGTGAGGTCCTTCAAAGATCTGCTTTGGGACTGGGGTTATTTTTATTTATAAATGTTCTGGAGTCAGGGGTGGATAGCGTGGTGATAAAGTTATTAATGAGGGTGAAATCCTAAGCAGACTGAGAAGAGCTTCAAAAGGATCTCTCCAAACTGGTTGAATGGATCATAAACTGACAAATGAGGGTTATTTGTTATGAGAGAAAAATGTGCATTGCAACTGTTTCAACATAAAAATGGATGGGGTCTGAACTAGTGGAGAGTATATTGGGGTCAATGATGGGTAGCTCAAGGAACACATTGACTCAGTGTGCAGTGGCAAATTCTGAGCTAGAGATGATTAGGAAAAGAATTGAAAATATAACCGGCAGTAGTCCATGGTGCTGCTGCTGGACTCCCCATCTCAAAAAGTGTATGGTAGAGTTGGGAGAGATTAAAAAGAAAAGCAACCAAAATGATCAAGGGGTTGGAGCACGTCCCCTATAAGGAAAGACAAAAGGATTTGGAGATTTTTTGTTTAGAACAATAGTGACTAAGTGGGGACAGGATAGAGATTTATAAAATTATGCATAGTGTAGAGGGTTTCTCCCTCTGTTGCAGTGCTAGAACTTGGGGTCACTTAATGAAACTGATTGGCAGCCTATACAGGACAGAAAAGAAAAAGTACTTCATCACACAGTGCATAATTTATGGAATTCACTGCATTAGATGCGGTGATGGATTCTGGGTAGCATGGTCTCTCAGTGAGGACAGGCTTATCAATAGTTATTAAGCAGAATAACTAAATGAAACTTCTGTGTTCAGAGGCAGTATAACTCTGAATACCAGTTGCCTAGGAGGGAAATAGCACAGGAGATCAATTGCCTTCATGCTCTGCTGCGAGCTTCCTGTAGGCATCTGGTTAGCCAGTGTGGAAAACAGGATGCTGACCTAGATGGACCCTTAGATTGATTTAGCAGGATTCTTATGATGATATTGGTGTAAAAGGGGTATTTTCCCCCTGAGCGTTGGCTGTTTGGGGACACGGATTGTATTTGGACAGTATACATTTAGTGATGATCTCTCTGGGCCCATGTTGTGGATCCATGGACTTGACTGACAGCTATATATCATGCTGAAAATAAATGCTCGCAGTGCATCTGTTTCATTCTGAGATGTAAGTAGCGCAAAATGCTCGGCCTACTATTGGCAGGCCATATGACTTAAAGTTATTGCTCTGGAGTATGCTACCACATAATGGTGCTGTTATCCTGTATTTAATCAGCTCAATGTAAGTAAACCAAAACCTCTAGACCTTTTCAGGGGCTTTCCATAACGCATTTGACACAAAGCAGTGTTTCCAGGTGGCCAGAACAGAAGGTAACTTCTGTTCTAAGTAAGGTACGTTAAGGAATGCCAGGTATTCCCAAAGCATACAGATTGAAAATCACAAATTGATCCAAATCTTCAAATAACTAGGAGTCACAAGCCGCCTACTGCCTTTCTTTGCCCCATGTACCCATGTACCCACACACACCTGCTAGCATTTCTCCCTCTTTTCCGACAGTGATTCCTTGCAGCTCATTATAGTATCATTTCTCCCTTGTGCCCCCAAATCCTCTGCTTCTCTGTCCTCCTCGTTAAAGCCTAGGAATCTTGGTTCCATTATTTGTATTACAGTTACCCCAAATTCTCCTCGATCAAAGTGTCACTGTGTGGCTGGTATAAGAACGGAAGGGGCAAGTATGTCCACGTACACCATCTATCCACAGGAGTCAAGTCCTTGTTGTGCACCAAGTTGGCTACTCTATCTATTCCCCTGGGAGGCGTTCCATGCAAGTACTGTGGACCCACTAGCAGCTCATAATTATCATTATTGGGATGTTATTCTAAAGCAGAACTGCAAAGAACTGCCATAACAGTTTCAGTTTGCTGCTGCTGTGCTCATGGCGCTTTTTACAAGATGGGTCTAGCAGGAAGGAAGTGCTGGATATCTTTGAGTAGATGGCATCATGTTTCTGCAGCTCTCTTATTTGGGTTTACTAGAGAACTCTTAACAACTTCTTGTCTCTATGGAGCAGGATTTATACATAAATGCAGGTGGTGTAACAGTCTCCTTCTTCGAGTGGCTGAAGAACCTGAACCATGTCAGCTATGGGCGCCTCACTTTCAAATATGAGCGTGATTCTAATTATCATCTGCTGATGTCAGTGCAGCAAAGTCTGGAGAGAAAGTTTGGGAAGGTCAATGGAGAAATCCCTATTGTGCCCACACCAGAATTTCAGGCTAGGGTGTCAGTAAGTAATAATATCCTTCATTGATTTATTTTATTTATATCCCATTCTTCCTCAGAAATAATCCAGGGCAGCTAACAAACTATATAAAGCACGGTATGCCACATAAACAATATTAAGGTCATGAAAATCATAATTATATAATAAAATGCAATAAAAGCACCAACGCAATCAATCAATCAAAGTGGTTACACATTCAGTCACTTTTCTGGCTATTTTTATTTTCTTTGAGGAAAGCCCCTGGGGGACGAGCTTTTAGGCTCCCCTTTATTTTCCTGGGATGCTAAATGGGACAATTTCATTCCTGCCTGGATACAGCACGTCTCCCAATTTTTGGATGATGGGAGCTAGGGCAGTCTGTTGCCACACTATACTCTAAAGGTCACCTTAAGATTTATCTCTGAAACAGTATGCCCTCTTAGTTTGGTAGAGCCTGTGGGACCTGGGAAAGTGTAGCATTTGCTGCTTACTTGGAAAATGTTGTATGTTCAAGTGTCTCTGCCATTGTATGCTCCACATCAATCACCCACCCATGCTCTATTGCACTTTATGTGACTTCAGTGTCAATTGAGAGAAAACAAAAATATCTTTGACTGTTTTCCATTTATCATAACCCCCTAGTCCATGCACCTATCCTCCTGAAATTTTGTAGGTTTCTGCCTAGGGATACTTCTACGATATATACCATTTTCATACAACTGGCCAAAAATTCCATGGAGGCGGGTAAAGAGGAAGTGAATCACTTCCCACCTCAAATTTTGACACGCCCCTTCCACAAAAAAACCACTGCATTTATCTTGATTTTTTTGCAGGTTTCTTAGCTAGAGTCACCTCTATACTGTATGTCATTTTTCATAATAATCACGCACAAAAAATGTAGGGGAATAAATGGTTCCTGGTTTGGACCCCCCCCCCCCCCCCCCATGATTAGGGCTGCTTGCTATTTCACAAAGCTCCCTGCAACTATTCATCTGTACCTTGGCAGGCCCAGTCCCCTTAGAAGGGGCAACATTCCCTGCAAATTCCATCCAATTCTGACAAGAAAGAAAAGTTTCCTTTTTAAAATAAATAAATGCAAATTTAAAGGTGCATAGAACAAAGACACCTGCACCTATTTGTGTGATATTTAATGGGTGTAGTCCGCTCATAAAGGACTACTATGCTTGCTTGCAAATATCATTCAAATCGGACAAATAGAAAAAAGTTACAGCCATCAGTTGGTTTGCAATTATAGTTAATGTGAGGCATGAAGATTTGGATTTCTGAATCAAGATTTGGACACGAACTGAAGTGGGCTGCCTCTAAATTGGGCTGTTTGCTGAAATAGCGAATCTTGTGGTCTGTGTGCATGCTTAGCAAATGCCAATATTGTACTGCATGTTTCTCAAGATTGTATTTTCTTGTAGGGTGCCTCAGAGAAGGATATTGTGCACTCAGGCCTTGCTTTCACCATGGAACGTTCAGCCAGGGTAAGTGCCCTGGCATTGCACTTCTCTGTTCACTCAATATATATATATATATATGGATACCAGGCCAAGCCCTCATTACCACATAGTGAGAAATCTCTTACTCTTTTGAATCATGTGCATTCTTCTGTAATATCCATTATAACGTTATCGAAATAGTTCTCATTAGTACAGTGACATAATGCAATTCTTTATAACCACCACCTTTGAACTTTTAGATGAGCACAAGTGTACTGGGATGATGTTTGCTGATGTTTGTGTTTTATTTTCTAGCAGATCATGGGTGCAGCCACAAGATACAACCTAGGTTTAGACCAAAGAACTGCTGCCTACGTTTGCGCCATTGAAAAGGTCTTTCAGGTTTACAGTGAGTCAAGCTTCACTTACTGAGGCTGCCTGCTTGCTGGCCTGTCTGTTGGCAAAAGACTAAAAAGTGTGTATTGCCTTGGGGAAAAAAGGAACATCGCAATGAGAAAACGAGCCCAAGGTGTTGCTGTGGAGCTCTGGAAGCTTTCCCTTTTGTTTCTATCTCATTCTTCCCTCAGTGTCTCTGATGCACAGCTGTAAGCCATGTTTGTTCTGAGAGCAGTTTGTCTTAGACCTGTAGATGGTGCCAGCAGTCTGGGGATGCTGCTGCTTCGCTGAATTGTATAGTGTAACTGTTAAAATTAAGCATCTATTGGAGTTCAAAGTCTCTTATCCATCATTTTATTCCATGTGGTTCTATTTTACTGTGTTCTTGGAATGCTCTGATTCTCTTGTTTAAGGGTATATCCTTCTTGGAATTTGATCTTTCCAACTGCTTGGTGGTGTCTTCTGCAGACGAGAACCATCATGACGAGTGAATCTGCTTCATTATGCCTGCCATAAAGGTGGGATTCCACGTTCTAGCACGTATTTTATTCTCTGCACTATATTCTTTTACATATCACAATATATTATCCCCACCCATAGCCTGAGTTCTCTCTGTTCTATCCTGATCATGGTATGCCTTCCTCATGCATCCTCAGAACCTTCAGCTTTTTTTCTCATAGGTACGCAAAAGGTGACCATCACCTGAGACACTGCATTTTACAAAATATGTTAATGGTGAACACTGTGTGCCTACATTGTGGCCTGGGTGTTAGTTATGCATTGTATTGCTGCACAAAGCTCTGGGTAATTTTGTATCAATATAATACTCTTATCAGTTCAAAAATGCAGTTCTGTGTGACAGAATTGTCATTCTGGCAGAATTGTTGAAAAGAATTGCTCAGCTTTGAATATGCAAACATTGGCATACCTGTTGTGTGGCCATACTGTTTTCAGCAGCAGCATTATTCTTTACTGACAAGCCTGGAGAAGAAGTTTGCTCAAAAGGATTTTTAACTTGTTGCTGGCATGCATGCTGGCTTGGGGTGGCACGTGCCCATGAATTGTTTGTCTAGACACAATATCATACACACTATCTATTGCACAAATATAGTCTAGTCAACCTGCTGAATTTACTGTTTACACATTTTGCTTAGCAGCTCTGCCCATTGGCTGAAGGTGACTTCTCATATTACAGTGAACTTAGGAATCTGCAGGAACCAGAAGCAGCCATGGCGCCCTATAACTATGTGTGACTCAGTGGGGAAGGATAACAAGAAAGAGGAAACTCAGCTTTAGCACAGATGTACTGTCCCTAGACATTGAGATTGCGTTTTAAAATCTACTAGCAAAGCAACAATACGGGCTTGTGGAAATATTTCTATTGTGAGTGTGGTATCTTTCTTTTTGGCTTAGCAATGTTGTTGAGATTATTAGCCTATGAAAAAGTTGAGGTTGTTTTTAACCCTACTTGAAAGGATTTTTGTCCCAATACCATTGTCCTAAGGACCTAAACACACTTAACGACAGGAACTGTAGCATATAACTGCCATACCAAGTAATTACAGTGCTTCCATTCCTCAGGGTTGTAAGTTTTAAGTATCACTTTTTCCTCACACTGTATGAGCACTTCTGATTTTCCCAGTTGTAAAAAGTGATGGATGGGAATGCCAAGTTCAGATATTTTCAGATCCTGTTGCTTGTAGGCACACTGTGATGGACAGCTCTCTCTTTCCCAGCTGGCACATAATTTTTCTGCACATCATCAATTGCAATTATCACTAGGTTGAAAAGCTGCTTGTTACCAGAAGTCCCTACTTTGTTACTGACAAGTGAGTCAATGGCTCAATTTGGACAACACAATAAACAACTGGTGTGGAGGAAACAATCGTCAGTTGTTTTGACTATTGTGTCATTCGAATGCTGCCATAGTCAACTCAGCGCTGATCCTCATCCACACCACAGTTGATTATTTATTACTTTGTTGTGTGGGGAGTGCCCCCTAGGGTTAGCATGAGGGTTAGGGTTAGTCAACCCACCATTGACTATCGTGTCGTCCGAATTGAGCCATTGGCTCAGTTCAGTCAACACGTTAGTCAATGCAGTGTGAAAACTCCACTCAACTGTTGAGTTTTTAGGGGGTACTACCCACACAACATGTTCTAACTCCACCGTTGTGTGTCTGTGGGCTACCGTGGAGTTGAGTAAAATTCAACATGGTGTTTGAGTGACAGTTCCTCCACCCTCTCTCCTCCCCCAGTCCTCCCAATGGTATCCCATTAGCCATTGCTGCCAAAAAAACAACCCTGGATCTCTCATGGAGTGGCACTTGTTCCTTTCACCGCTCTTGCCAGGGAACTCTGTAGCCAGTGGGAAAAGACAACTTTATGCAACAAAAAGCTTCATGGAGCCCACCACACAAGATGCAACACAACCGTTGTGCAGAAACTTTCCTCTGCACAGCGTGGATATTCTGCATGGAGTGCTTTCCAAAAAAAGCTCTACCATTGCGTGGAGTTTTCCTGCCAGACAACACATTTCTCAATGGTGGTGTAAAAAACTCCACTGTGGAGTTCTAAAACCACCATTGAGAGAGGTATTGTCTCAACTGAGCCATTGATTAAAGTAGATTCACAATATCATATTCTCACTGGAAAGCGAGGACATTGTTTTTGAAAATGTTTCACAATGAAGATAGTCTTGTGAATGTTTCAGCATATATTGTCTGATTTTGGACCTGCATGATTTAGGCAGGCTTGGTTTCCCCCCCAGATTGACTAAAGTTGGGCTAGGCTGTGATTGGACCATCTGTTGAATATTTCAGAAAACACTAGGATGCCCACAGAGTTCCATGAGATGGTTACAAAAGTTACTTCATTCTGGAAAAAATGGTTCTGTGAATCCTTACTGCTGGAGATGATATATTCTCAAGTCTTTATTGAAACCTTTCCAATACGCATGCAACCTTTTGGAAACAGGAACATATGATCACGTCGCTTGTGGAGAGCTTGTTGTTAAGTTTACTTCTTGGCCTTACTGAGATGAACATGCCATCTATTGTACCGTTCTGAATTTCAGCAGATTTGGTTGGCTGATCACAAACTTTGTCAAGGTTTGGCAGCCTGGGGCCTGTTTAGTTGGTAGCAGATGTGCTAGGTTCTGCTGTGTGCTGAAAACTTTTGTCCCTCAGTAAACCTGAAAGAAGGACACTTTTCAGCAGGTTTAGTAAATACATCAGTGGTAAATAACCAGTGCTTCTGGTGACATGTGTCCGTTCTTACAACAGAGTGTTGGGAAGAAGTGTGATTTGTTGGCACCCTGAACTTTACTGCTCAGTCATTCTGCAGAAATCATCCCAGAAAGGCAATGCAGTCAGCATGGCAAATAGCTTAGTGCAGGAGAAGGCACGGTTGATTCTGCCTGGCTGCTGGTGGAATTTTTGTTGTTGTTGGGAATGCTCCAGACTGGTTGATCTTCACTAATACGCCAGAATTAGAGTTTGAATCTAGGGAAGTTGTCAGTATGATTGAATGGATTGGAGCCCCTCTGTCTTGCTTAGGAAGAATACTTACTACGATTTTTCTCAGCTACATAGCAGTGGTGTTAACTGCTTTTGATATTGGTATGCACAGTGATGGTTTATTTATCCAACATCATCAGTGATATGTTACTTTAAGAGTAATGATCACATGAGTTGTTGGAACAACATACTAAGGAATGTGCATATAGAATTTCCATTGCTTGCAGTCTTCAATGAAGTCTAAATGAGTCCATGACTCTAAAGATGTTTTCATATCATCTTTTTTTCACCACAGATCTTATGTTAGTAATGCATTTTTTGTTGCTTTTCAAATTCTCCAAGTAAAGCTCCTTCCAGTCATGTCCCAACCCAACATCCTATCAGGTGCTACAGATGCCCTATAGAATTTATAGAAAAGGGAAAGCTACTGGTTTCCAGAATAGGCCTGGAGATGTGCCACCTGGAAGATAGTTTCTGGGAAATGCATTGTATATGCCTGTGTTTAGTAAAACTTGGTGGACAGGGAGAAAGTTTTTATCTGTGCTTAAAGGCTTCAGAAAAAAAACAGACTCTCATAAATTGACTCAGAGATAAAGGAGCAGAGGGAATGAGTTTTACCTGCATAATAATCTACCTGGCAATTACTTTCATTTTCATTTTGTTGTCATGCTAATTTGCAACACAGTGTGCTAATTTCCAGTTTGCGCTTTATCCTGGATGAGCTAGTCTAGACATTGGTCTTGTCACTAGAACTGGCATTCCTGCAGCATGTTTCCCTCTCTCCAAGCCCTTCCATTTAAAATAAAACAACTTGTTGCATGAGCAACCGCTGTCACATTGTGAGTTTTCCCAGCACATGTTCCACCCCTTCCATGTTCCAATGGCCTTCATTGATGGAGTCCAGTTTTCCAATTCACAGAAATGTGGTACTTTTGCTTCCCCTACTACATGTTTTGGGCATTGTTAGCACATTACTACTACACAGGGAATATATATATGTTATCAGTACAGATAATGAATGAATGAAATTACATTTTGTTCTTGGTTTTTTTGCTAGAGTGTAAATTTCCAAGTTGGAGTAAAAAACCTATGGAGAATCTTAGTGATCACTCTTGGGACTATTTTACTGAAGTAATTTCATTTGTGGCCTTAGAGTGGGACTGCTGTTGGTAGGGGCCTTTTGTTAGGGGTTGAGTTATGAAGGATACCCTAAGTGACTTGCGTGAAATGCAGTAGTACCAAATGTGAAATCACACATTTGGGAGAAATATTTTGTTGTTGTTGACAGTTGAAGACATTAGCTGGAAATATAGAGGAAGATAGAGATCTTCAGAGAGAAAATCTAGAATTACTTAATAGAGCCATATAGCTTGAAACTATAATTACTTAATAGAGCCATTTTAGGATTGCAGGATGTGTGAACACTGGGCAGAATCTACTTTAGAAAGATTCAGGCTTAATCCAGACTGGTGAACCTGATATGTGTCAAATAAGTATATGTTCTTCTTTGTGGTCTCTGTACATCACGCTTATGAGCTCTGTGCCTGTGCAGAGCCCCATTCAGGAAGCGTCTATAGCTGAGGGATTTCTGGCGGGAACCCTCTCCCACTGCCCCAGTGTCCATAGAGGGGTCTCGCTTATTCCCACAGTTCTCTTTCAACCATCATTGTGGTACCCTGGTTGTTCGCTGTTCATATTCTACCTTATCTTTCAGTCCTGTCCTGTTTTTTCTTTCTGTTACTACTGCTTTTGATTTTATTCATTTCTTTTACGCTTGAAATCTCCACGATTGACTATGGGCATAAGGCCATGAAGGCCCCATTTTGGAAGTGTGTCCATTGTGATAGTAAATTACCTTCCACTGACAGGCACTCCTTGTGTCTTTTCTGCCTGGAAGAAGGGCACAAAGTGGAGGCCTGCACTCATTGTCAAGCCTTTACAAAACAGGCAAGACATAATCGCTCTGACAAGCTGCGAAGACCAGAATTAACCGCTATGTACAAACACAGCATATTAAGACCACAGTCACTATAGCATTTGCAAGGGAAAGCCAGGCCTGAGTCATCCATTTCTATGTTCGAAAGAACTAGGAAAAATGTAAACTGCTATACAGACGGGAGTATGTAAAATGTTTTTTCAGAAGACATCGTAATGATAAGGAACATAGGGATAAGGTTGTTGACATTTTTTTTAAAGGGTAGACTATTTTTAAATGGTTTAAGGTGCAGACATTACTAGCTATATATAATTGAACAAAATAATGTGAAAATTGATTATTGTAATGCTTTTATAATGCTTCTTGTAGCAGCAATGTTGATGATGGCTGGACAGTTAATCAGGGATAAGCAGCCAATATAGATGGCTCATACTTGAAAAGGATTTATTCAGAAAATCTGTGTCAGGCTAAACTTCCTCCTGTTTTCAAAAGTGCAGGACACAGAATATTTTCCCTCTAGTGTAGCCTGCCTGCAGAACAGCTTTTGAGTGGGCTTGTTGCCTTTTTCCAAATGTACAGAGAAGTACACTCTTAATACCTTGCTCAGCAAGACTTGTACATGCTGTTTCCCCCCCTCCCCCACTTTCCAATCTGTCACATGTACAACATTGCATATGACTAATGCACTAGCTGCACTAGCAGCCCAGCTGGTATATGTAGGTTAGATGTAAATTGCTCTGTATTAATATGTAGAAATAACTGCCTCAGAAGATTATCAACAGTTGCTTTGGGGTTTTAGGTAGACCAGATGTAACGAAGGATAAGGCTTGTGTATTTCGTGCTATGTAGGAGAGCGCATTTTGGCAAGTACAGCTTAAGAATATAAGATTAGTTCTATTGGATCAAATTAATGGCCTATGTAGTCCAGCATCCCGTTTCCCACAGTGGCCAACCAGATGCCTCTGGGAAGCCCATGAGGGCAATAACCCCCTCCCACATTTGTCATCAAGCAACTGCTAATTTGAAGGCATGCAGCTTCTAAAACTGGAGGCAGCATGTAGCCATCATGACTTGTAGCTACTGATACATTTGTTATCTATGAATCTGTTTAAAAAGCCTTCCAAGTTTGCAAAGCCTTCCAAGTTTGCAGCAATCACCAGATCTTATGGTAACGAATTCCATAAAAAAGATATGTGCTGTTTGAAGAAGTACTCCTCCTGCCATTCAGCTCATTGGAAGAGCTTGGGTTCTACTTTCTCCACACCATGCATAATTTTTATAAACATTAATCATGTGTCCCTTCTCTCTTCATCACAATTTTTCTAAATTGCCTCATGGGGCAGGTGGGGAGGGGTGCTTAACCCCTTTGAACATTTTAGTTTCCTTTTTCTGCACATTTCATGGCTCTACGGTATTCTTTTTCGAATGGGGAGACCACAACTGCACACAGTTTTCCAAGTGTGTGCTATATATTGATAAAAGGGCATTACAATACTGACAAGTTATAATATTGATCCCGAGCTTGTTACAGACAAGAAAAGAGTGTACCTGCTGTTCAACTATAAAGAGAGCCTTCTGTTTTACTTCTAGCTGATGAGGTTTTGCTGGTGTTGCATTGGTTTACTTTGCTAGAAGCAACACCACTTGCTGCCCCTAGGAAATGCCACGTACACTGTCTTGAAAAGCTAGTAGCTGTAGTACACCTGAAAAGCTAGTAGCTGTAGTACACCTGACCCATAAAAAGCCACCTTATTCACTACACAAAGCAAGGTAACTGCTCCCCTCTGACCTGTGAACAATGTGGAAGCAGACAAGCAGCTACAGACAAGAGTTGGCTTTATTCATGAATACAGGGGCAGCTGTGTCACTGGCAGCTGCCCCAGGATTGCACACACAGCGACAGTGGGAGGTATATATCCATGCCACAGTCACAACACAGAGCGCTGGGGACAGGAAAGGGAGGGTACTCCTTTTGTTTGGGGTACACAGACACAACTTCTGCACTGCAAAATCAGGGAGTCTCTGTTACAAGACCAGAGGGGCCAGGAAAGGGAGAGGTCACAAAGGTGTAAACAATCCATTCAGAGATATAAAAAAAAGTTCCACCAATGGTAATGGAGCGGAGTTGGCGTGATTCACGTGCAAGCAAATGTACAGCAGGGCCAGTGCGGGGTCCCAGCCAAGGTGATGGAATGCTCTGCTTAAAAACGGAGAAGATACAACATGCTTCTTACAGACACAGGGAAGCCTGGCCTTACTGCGCTGGGAGGGAAACAGGGTAGTAAGACCGGGCTCACAAATGCGCGCACATACACAAACCGCTGCGGTCAGGGTTGTCTTCAGAATTCTTTGTTTCTCTTAACGCTAAAGACCACGATACATAAAACACAGATCCCGATGAGGTCCCTTGGAGCAGAACTGAAGGAAGAACTCATGACAAGATGGGGTGTGGGAGCTCCTGTCCGTCGCCATCTGCATCAAGACCTTCCTTTGGAGAGGTGGATGAGGATTGGGAAGGGGAGGGTCATTATTGTTATTGTGCTGCTGGTGGAAGTGTTGGAAACAGGGATGGCCATTATGCTTCCGGCTCATATTCCTGATATTCCTCCTAAAAAGAAACAAATATTCTACCATGAGATGAAGGAAGGACATGGGCCAAAACAACTCAGCATTGGAGGTGGGCAGTGGCCAAGCAGAGGATACATGGACAAGCTTATCTGAAACAGAGCTTCCAGGCTCACTCATTTTATTCTTTGTTATCCACTCTTCTGTTAGGTTGGCTATGCTGATTTTCACCAACCACCACGCTTGATAGTTATCGCACAATTGGATACTAATAAGCTCCCACATTTAAACTTTTCTCTAGGCTGCTTAATATATATTCCAGTACAGACCAGCCCAGCAAGAGTTTCTGTGGATGCAGCTACTCTGCTCTCCTGTATGACCTGAATGAGTGCATCCATGTTCACAGTGAGGCCTCCCACTATACATTTCCCCTCAGCCCATTGGTCTTTATAGCTCAGTACTGTCTACACTGATTGGCAGAGACTCTCCAGGGTTTCAGGAAAGATTTTTTCCCAACCCTAGCATGACATACCAAAGATTAAATATGGGCCCTTATGCATGTAAAGGATATGCTCTACCACTTGAGCCTTGTTCCTTCCCCATCTACTGCTTGCAAGTGCACCTGGATCATCAGTTGATGGGACTTGTGAATCTGTCCTTCAGGGGACTGATGAAAGGTTAATATACTTTATTTCCCAGTATTCCCCCACTCCCATTTCCTCATCGGAGTGCTCTAATTCAGCTCCACTCACCTGTGGTGGTTCTTCATAGTTCTCACCCTCAGGTTCCAACAGTGGCTCTATCAGTGGCTCCTCCACAGCTTCCTGGCCAACCTCCTCAGGCTGCCAAAGACAGAAGTGCACATTACTCATTGCTGGCAGCACCCTCCCAATAGATGCCCCCTGAAAGCCCCATCATAGCCATAATCAACTTGTCCTTGAGTGCTGTGGGAGCCAAGGGATCTATGTAAAAGTTATGTAGGATGTATATGTTACACATCTTTTTAGTCCTATTTTGGAAAACATTGAATAACAAAAGAACCAGGTTGTTGGTAGCACTGAGCATGGGAACAGAGGGGTGGGTGGGGTGAGAATATGATGTCATCAATTAGTGATACAACAGGGCTACTAGGAGGAGAAGGAGGGGGTTGGAAAGAGTAGTGATAGGGAGTCATGTGGTCCCAACCTCCTGCTTTGGGGTAGACTAATGACCAGATACTACAAAGGGGACAGGATTTGGCCCTTACTAATACCTACCCTAAAGCTGTGCTAATCCTGAATTCCAATCTGCAGCTTCTTCCTGTATCACAACCTGTATCAAGAACTCCCAGGAGTGATCCAACATTCCTCCACAAATCCCTCCCGGGGTCCCCCTTTCTAGTACAGATACTGTGCTTGACAACCTCCATGGGCCCATGGGTCCTTTGTCCCAGATTCCTGAGACCTGTCGCAAATGTTTACATAGTCAGAGGGAAGGAGGCAGGCCGTGTTGGCAAAGGCCAGACAGGTTTATAGATTGATTTCAGCCCACACTGCAGTTTGCTGCCACATGAGTATGCTGGAACTTTTCTGGAATGTCTCAATGGAAACTCCAGCCTCATTTTTGAGAGCTTGGCCAAGCTACTTTCAAAGGCCAACTTGGGAAATTGCCTCTGACAGGAAGAGTTTTGCTAAAGCAGGTCCCATTCCTCAAAGGGGCCCTGGGATAGGATCTGTTTGGGCCAGTAGGTTTCTGCATTTCCATGTTGAGTTTCTATTCTAGACACAGGGCATAAATAGCAACTGCTACGAAAGCAGCTCTTCCCCAACTCTCAGCTGCCAGGTATAAAATAGCCTTAGGTTAACATCGCTGTAAAATGTGATCAGGCAAGCTTAGAGGTGGGCCTGAGGAGCTGCCTGTCAAGAGAGAGGTCCCTCCTCCATGATAAAATCAGAATGGGGGAGAGCACACTGACAGTTGGGATTTGTCAGTTGGGTGTAGAGGGTTAGCCTGAGAGAAGGTCGGTTTGGGGTGGGGTGCGTTTGATCTATGCCTGCCTGTGTCACCCACATTTCATTGTGGCAGCCTTTAAATGACCCCAGAGTTAGAGTCAGTGTAGGTAGGGATTGCAGCAAGTTTCTGTATTTCTTGAGTGAGTATATGTTTTCCCTCTGTAAACCCTGCTTTTTTGCCTATGAAATAATCAAGTGCCATTTTAAATATTCAGTGAATCCTGTGGTTTGATCTTAGAGATTCCTTCCTCGCAGACCTCCCCCATGATGCCTTATTTATTTTTATTTATTTACACATTCATATACCACTCCATATCTATACAAGTTCCAGAGCAGTGAATAACAAAGGCACAACTGTACAAAAATAAAAGATTAAAATACCATATTAAAATGATTAAAAACAAGCCAATAAGAACGTGGCTGGTCATTTAAGGAATGCTTCCTGGAACAGGACTGTTTTCAGGAGGCGCTGGAAATAGGGTGGCTCTACCATGAAGCAAGAGGAAGCCGGAACGACAAGTAGTGAAGAAGAGCAGTGCTCTCCCCCTCCAAAGGGTCTGCCACTTCTTGGTCCTGCTGGCCACCTGCATGGCAGGCTGGCTGGCCAGCCGTGCAGGCAGCCAGCAGGTCCAAGAAGCAGCCGCCTGCTTGCTTCCTCGCATGCTGCACCATGCCTCTCCTCCCACTCTGTTCCTCTCTGCTTGCTGGTCCTGCCTCCCTGGCAGCCAGCTTCCTGTTCTTTGCATGCACACGCGTACACGCCTCCCTGGCACATGGCCTGAACGGATTGCGGCTTGTTTTATATTTTTAAAATGATTTTATGGTTTTAATTTTTGTGAACCGCCCAGAGAGCTTCGGCTATAGGGTGGTATAAAAATGCAATAAATAAATAAATAAATAAATAAATAAATGCAGCGCCTGCATGACGTTCTGGGACGTCTTGTGATACTTTGCCAGATGCACAGGTGCCACACGGCTCCTGAAGGCGGAAACACTTTACAGGCAGCACACTGGGGAGGCACGTGCACGTGCAAAGAACAGGAAGCCAGCTGGAGGGCAAGAAGAGCAGGCAGGCAGGCAAATCAAAAGGGTGGGAGGGAGGCAATGGCAGCTGGTCTCCGTTTCAGGTGGCAACCTGCCTTGGGCTGGGCCTGGCCGGAAGAAACACAACATTGGCGCCTGTCTGACCTCCAAAGGCAGGGAATTCCATAGGAAGGGGGCAACAACACTGAAGGCTCTTTTCCTGTGGACTCCATTCTCAACCCTGCCTACTTTGTCAGGATTTATAAAGCCCAAGGGTGCTCCTAGCCCAACCATGGGGATATGGCAAAGAGGGATTAGTGGCGGTGACACTACCTGAGCAGAACCTGGGTATAAAGAGTTATTTATTAATATTCAAGAGCCTCCTAGGTCATTGACAGGTGGTACGTGTCACAGTTGCAATTCTTGATTTTAAGTGGCTTTTTGAGGGGTGAGTGGGGGGGGGGGAATTAAGAGGTGACTGGCTGGGAATAGTTGGGAAGCTACAGATAGTCCTGACATAGTACTGACATATGGGAAGGGGGACCCAGAGTTTTCTGAGCTTTTCTGTTCCATGCACAGGAATGCCCTTCAGGTAATAGGGCTGATCTGTCTGATGACTTAGCTTACACATGTTTAGATATTTCAGGGAGGTCTTACATACTCAGCTATTTTATTTCCATGTCTCCAGTTCCATTGCAAAGGTCTGCTGAGACTATGGCTGGTGGATCTATAGCCCTTGGCTTCTTTGTGGTTGGACTCACCAAGGATCTCAGCTCCTCTTTCGCTTGAGGGAGGGGTGAGTTGTGATTGACACAGAACATCCAGTCCCCTGCCCATCCCAGAACAGGAGCTGCCAAAGGCAGGGGAGGAGGGGGCTGCCACCGCAGAGTACCCTTCCCCCATGCTGAGTAGAAAAGAGCGCCTGCTCCTGCCCGGCTGCACTGGCCTCATTTCTTCTTCAGCTGTTGCTATTTTAAGCTAAGCTGGAAGCAAATGGCTCGGTGGCAGCTTGGCTGCAACATTCAAGAGCCCTTCCTCAGATCGACCAGCCCTGCAGCTTCCAGACCGTTTCAGTGTCTGCCGACTGCCCACCCAACCCAACTGTGCAAAACACATTTGCTGACAACTGTGCACGTAGGCATGCTTCTGAGCACATGCCAGCACAAATGTACACGTTCGTCGCCCACCCCTGCGAAGATGAAACACATGAAGATCCACTAATGTGTGATGCTGACATAAATGATTACAAAGACACCCTTTGAATATACACAATTATTGGCATGGAGATATACAGACATGCTTGCATGGCGTTCAAATGGACATTCATCACATGTTATTGTATGGCACATGACACACACGGCCTCAGGCATGGATGCTGTTCTCATGCACAGGCATGCCTATTCCTGCCCACGCTGTTTGTACCCTCAATCTGACAGATGTCAGAAAGACTGGCAACCCGGGCACTCTCAATTCCCTGTCACACAAGCTTATTGCCGTTCCTCTTTCACTGCTCACCCAAATGCACTTGTGTTCTGCCAAGAACAGAGTCCAGCAAACCCAATACTGTGGCCAAGATTCTGTTTTGTGTGACGAACCTAGGCAGGCAGGATCTTGCACCAATCCCAGATTACACTTGTTCTCATTTCCCCATGAGATTTTAGGGATCTGTTGCCCTTTGTTTTGATGTGAGATTCATATTGCCACTGGCTGCAGACCCTGAATAGCTCTCAAGAGTCACCTGAAGGGTGTGGGATGCTCACCTTTAGGTCAGTGGGGAGTTCATCTTTCTTGACCAGTCCTGTAGCAGCTGCAATATTGCCAGCCCCAGAGAAGACAGCTCCACCCAGTTGAGATGCCTGCTCCTTCGTCTTCTCAGCAACTGCGAACACCAGGAGAGGGAAACCAACAGACTTTAAGAGGCCATGCAATTTGCTCTTTATACAGGCTTCACACTATATGGCCTTTCACACCCTGTGTGAGGGGCAAAGGCTCTTGACATCTGGAAGGCTGTAATGACTATCGCAGCAGGCAGATTGATCATATAGACCTGCTATCTACCTCTGTCTTCCATGCAATCCCCCTTCCCTGTGCTTGACACTGCTTCACCATCTATGCATTTAGGAAATCCCATTCCTTTTCCCACCTCAGTACTTTGCTGGCTCAGGTTCACCAAACCATTCAGGTTCCTATGCCCACCTCCCCTGAAGGCTGAGGTTGTATCTTAGCCAATCCCTTCAGCTGGCTCTGCAGGCACATGAGAAGCAGCTGGAAGGCTTTGTTCTGGGTCCAGTTACATAAGAGGCTTTAGTGACATCACTGTCCTATTAGCCCGTGATCTCTTGAGCCACCCACTCCCTGACCAGACAAAGCCAATCCATGGTGTGTGTGTGTGGGGGGGGGAGATTGGACAAACAGTCAGTACCTGAGGCCACACCTTGTGCAACGCCTTCCCGAGTTATGCTTCCTAAAGGCAAAGAGAGGATGAGTAATTAAAAGAGCCAGAGATGTGCTTTTTCAAGGGAGGGGGGATATGCAGGGCAACAGCCAACAGGATAAGAAGTGGTAATTTAGCCAATGCCCCACAGTCCCAGTCACACTTCCCTGTCCCAGTCAGAGACTCTTCTCAGGGAGATAATTTCCCTGTAGGATAAAAATGACATGATGTGGTGCTTCTTCATGCAGCTCATTTTTCATCCATCCTGTTCAGTCTGGTCAATCCTACTCAAGTTGCCTTATCAAGGATTAGGGGAGAAAATTCTGGAGCCTTTCTGGAAAAGAAGCATTTGGGAGGCAAAGGGTGGGGGTGTTTCAGGTCATGTGACTATGCCGCAGGAACACCTGAGGAACTGGACCTATGCAGGCTCCCAGGGACAACAGGGACCCACTCCTTGATAGGCAAGGCTCATGGGCCTCAAATTAAGGGAAGGTCTCAAATTCACAGACTGCTTATTCTTTTCTCTTTGGGCAGCAGCTTGAGGCTGGATGTGCTATTTCAAGCACCTCTGGCCAAATGAGGTTGAACTGACTTCCCTTGGGGATGACGTCTAGGCTTGCATTGCTACAAGGCCCATTTGAAACAGAATCAGTTTCTGTGAGCTGCAAAACCACCAAGAAAAGAGGGGCAGGGAACAGATGGGGAAAGAGCAGTGTAGTGTCAAAAGGCACATCAAAGGTGTCTGGATGAATCCAAATATGTACACAGGTGCTGAAACACAGCTGGCACCTCAGGATTTATCACAGGCATGTTAACTGATCAAAATAAAATGGGTGTCATAAACCCTTAAGTCACTGGGAAGGACTAACTCAAAGGTAAGACGCACCAGTATGTCAGGTGACCAAAAGCAAAGGAGGGCAGGGCTCCTGTACTGTTAAAAGATGAGGAGAGGGAACTGTGGTAGATGCAGCTTGTCACACAAGGATCCAAAATGCTCCACCTACTGAACATTCTCTCTTAAAGGTAAAAGAGCCCTGTCCTCCTTTGTTTCTGGCCATTGTAATGTGTAGGTATGTATCTCTCTAGAAGTGATACTCCTCCCAGTGAAAGTACCATGTCTCATTCCGGTAGCGTCCCTGCCCTGTTCCCTACTGTAAATTAGGTAGGCTGAATGATGGGTTTCAAGAGCACCATCTAGGCTGCCATACAAGCCTGCTTGAACCATAAAGGCCAATCTTAGCTCACAAAGCTCTATAAAGCCCAGGACTCAGAACTAGAAATGTCCAGAAGCATTAAAACCATGGAAAGAAAAAAACAGATTTTTTTGGAGCGGGAATCCAGAAATGTTGGGGGAAATTGAAAAATATGCAATATTTTTACTTTTTACAGATCTAAAGACACATTAGAGGTTGGATCCAGATTCTCCATTGTGTCAGCAGAAGAACAGTTTGCAGAATGGGACTTCTGTGTCATCTCCTCCCCCTGCAGCTCCTCATGTACCCTCCAAATCTGCTCTGAAGGTTTGAGGGACCCCTCTGGAGCAGATTTGGAGAATGTGGGGGGGGAGCTACAGAGGAAGGGTGAGGATCTGGAATCCTCATTCTGCAAGCAGTGTCCTTCCACTGGTGAAATAAAGAATCTGGATCTACCCCAGATGTATTAACATGGTTTGCTCACAATTTTTGTAAAAAAAATTAATATCAAATTTAGTAAATTTGTTATTATTGCCGAATAAATTATACTTTTGCATTTAAGATATAAAAAGGATAATTTTATGAGCAAACCAAGATATAAATATATTTTAGGTTTCTATATTTTGTCTGATCAGTGGGAACATAGCAAGTAGTCCCTGAGATACCTAAATCATCCCAGAAGCCAGAAAAAGCACAAAGAACTGGAGGCAGAGGAAGGTACATCATCTGTTCCTGTTTGTGAGGAATTGCTTGGGGTGGAATTTAGGGAAGGAAAAGCTATTGAGAGCTTATTTAGGTGGGGAAGACTCTCTTAGCTATTAGGAATAATCAAACATATTTAATTAAGAAGCATTAACCAATCTCAACCTATTATTCAAAGAGTGACATTTTATTCTCTTTTGTAAATATTTCCCTGTAATATTAGTTGTTCATTTTGAAAGTTTGTTTCTAGAGGTGATGTCAATCCATGCATATGTCATAGGAGACAGGCCACTGACTTCCCCCACCCCTTGGTTTTACCAAGGGCTTATTTTGGTGGCAGCGGTTAAAGATTGTATAGCTGAGGTGACATTCCCTAATGGTGAGTTCTAATTGGGAACTTTATTAAAAACTGTGGCCATGAGTTCCATAGAAAGAAACATCGGTGGGATATCTGACACACTTTTCCATCACATGTGGTGACAGTGGTGTGATAATCTACAGCATTTATCTCAGGTGGGTTTTAAAACTACGTTTAAAGCATCTAAGCAGAACAAGCCTAGAAAACACAGGACTCTAGAACAGAACTCAAATGGTCAAGAATGCACATTTTCTTCACATATTAGGATACGGTGTCTCTAGTCACATGTTGGAAAGCTTTGCATGATGCAGAACCTCCCTGAATGTCTTTCAGTAAAAGATGCATTAGGCATTAGCTCAGTCATTTCAATAAGGAATAGAAGAAATAACTATGCTGGGAAACTTACAGGGATGATTAAGAAACCATTTTTTCTCCATAGCTACAAAATTTCCAGAAATGTTACATCTCGTCTTTATCTTACTATTATGTAGTTTTTAGATATTATTTTGGGAAGAGTAAAAATTGGGTAGCAATATATGAACACCTTGTCTTAAATATTTTACTTGTCACTGTAAAATTAAATATTTAATAATCAAAAACCATTCAGTGTTTCAAAAGGAAACAAAAGGTCTATGGTGGGGGGGGGAACCCCAGAAAGAAGCGACATGGGGGAGGGGAGGGGTGTCCCAGAACATTTCTGGGTTTTCTTCCTGGGCCTTCACATCTCTTCTAGGAATTGGCTCCTGAGTCTGAGCAACTGATCCCTAGGGTGAGGAGGCTTTGTAGTTCTTGCTTCCTTATTGTCGCCTTGGCTCTTGTCCTCTGCTTGGCTACATTTACGTTTAGGTACGTATATCCTTCTTTTTCAGGCAAAACCCCTTCACAAAACAGCTTACAATCAGTTAAAATAGTGTAAATACAATTTAACTTTGCCCTTGCACCTGACTTTGATCCCTCTGATCCTGATTTGTTGTTTTGGAACTCCAACCCTGCCTCTTTTGGACTCTCCACCTGCTTCTGGGATTTACTCCCAGGTAAATATGTGTAGGATTGCAGCCTTAGACTCTCCGAGATGGAAGATCTGTGGCAGGTGTCTCTCTGTACCCATTTCTAGAAAGTTGTGTATTACTGCTAGTTGCTGTGAAATAGTTAATTTGTATTTTCACATGGGAAATGTGTGTGTGTGTGCAGGGGGGGGGTATTGCAATAGAAACGTGGTGCATGTGGACAAGTCTGAAGTATCCCCTCCCAGCTTCCTCCTTCCAAAGCACCCACTCCCAAAGCTTGTTTTCCTTACAGGAAATAGCTGTCAGGGTTTAAATGGACAAATATAGGTGCAACATGCAGCCTGCCCCTTAGATTAGGGTGTGGAACATGTGGCCCTCCAAATGTGGTTGGACTGCCACTCCCATCATCCCACACCTTTGGCTCTGCTGGCTATGGGTGATGGAAATTGCAGACCAGCAAGATCTGGAAGACCATCCGTTTCCACCACAACCTAGGGCCTAGCCCCTCTGGTCAGACAATCCTGACAGCTAGCCAAGAGATGGCAGCCAAGAAGGAAGCTAGAAAATCTATTCTAGAGTAGTGTGAGAGAGCAGTAGGCAGCAGATTTGGGAAGGAAAGTGTCCCTGGTTCTAAACATGTGGAACTAAAAGCTGCCTAGCACATCTTGGCACTATATAAACATGGTACAGTGGTTGTAAAAGAACCTTATTTACACAACAAGGACAGATAGTCATTCACTGAAATGCAAAGACGCTCGGCCCTACAGCATTCTAGCTGCAAAGCTAGTCAACTATCACGGTCGTGCGGCAAGGTCTTGTGCTGGAGTTGAAACAAGGGTTGACTCTCGCCAACAGACTGGAAAGGCTCGTTCCCAGCCAAAGGATCATTCTGTATATTGTCATCAACCGTTTAAATCCTCAACCCAATCCATGGCAAACCCAAAAAATCATTTTTGGGTTTGCCATGGAGTAACAATAATCCAATCAACCGGAAGTCATAGTCAAATCATAGTTCTGACAAACATCTGTCCAGTACATGCAGTTCTAAATGCCCCTCTGTTGCAATCACATGTTGCCTTTTTACATATGTACATGGGCAAGGGAGGGTGCTTAGGTATATACCTAAAAAGCATAATGTATAGTGTGGTCTATGATGTCCATCTAAAGAGATAATGAAACCTGGAAGAATGGCAGCTGCTTTCTTTTGTATTTATTTCATTTGACTGCTCTTCCTTAGGAAGCTCAGAGCAGCTTGCATTGAATTCTCATGCAGTTTCCTATCTGGGCACTAGCCAGAATTGCTTAGCAATAACAATGTAACAGCATTATGTGCCCTAAGGCATAAACCATTCTTTGGGCTCCACATTAAAAATATATATTTAAAAAAATAGTAGCTGTTGTGCAAGAGATATGGACTAAAAGTCCTCGCCCAGTTGAAATCAAGGGCAACATTTTGCTGACTGATAAGGTTCATGTATATGTATTTGGTCATACCCAATCCTGCAGCTCCCTCATCCAATGGCCATGTTGTCTGGGGATGATGGGGATGGTAGTTCAACACATTTGGAAAGCACCAGGTTAGGGAAGGCAGCTCTGAAACATCATCCCAGAATGCAGTGCAGCTGCAAGTGGTGAGGCTGGGTGATTATGAATGGAACCGTTCATGCCATGTGCAGACATCTGCATCACAGCTGATCTTGGGGGAAAGCCAGAAACTCCAAGACAGAATCCAAATCAAGTGAGGCTGGGGATCTCAAAGAACATAGCTAGTGGCAACCATGCCCACTTGCCATGCAAGATGTTGGTAACCAAAAGGCGTTCTAGGCACACTGCGGCAGAAAGCATCCTCCTTATGATGATTCTAGAGCAGAAACTGAGAGGTGGAGCTGTTCACCCTTTTGATGGACGAACCAACGTCTGGAGCCCTGGACTCATATGTGGTCCAAAAGGCCCCCAGTGGTAGGGTGACCATTTGACAGGAAAAAACAGGATTTGTCAGGATTTTTGGTAACAAATCTGAGAAGGAGGGATTATGAAATTTGAAGAAAAATTCAGATTTTCCCCATCCTTCCCACACCCAAAGGGCAGCTCTACTTTATAGTCAATGGGAATTAACGAAAATGCTTACAGTTCCGTCATTTTTAAAGATAAAGATATGAAACTTGGTACCATGATAGTGCTTAGAAAAGGCTTTAGCCATGCCAAATGTGAAGCTGATCCATTCATCCATTGATGTTTAGGAATTTATTAAAATATAAGGTTTTAAAATTATTTTTAAACCCATCATTTTTAAAGATAAAGGGATGAAACTTGGCACCATGATAGCTCTTATGTAGGGCTTTAGCCATGCCATGTTTGAAGCAGTTCCATTCATCTGTTGATTTTTAGAATTTTTTTTAAAAAAATTGAGGTTTTAAAGTTATTTTTTAATCCGTCATTTTTAAAGATAAAGAGATGAAACTTGGCACCATGATAGCTCTTAGGTAGGGCTTTAGCCATGCCATGTTTGAAGCAGAACTGTTCATCCGTTGATTTTTAGGATTTTTTTAAAGTAGGAGTCACCGGACATGAACAAGCAATAAGCTGGCACCCTACTCCTGGTCACAGGGTACAAGTGCACAGCACGGCTGGACCATCGAGAGACTTTGCAGAGAGAGGGAGCGGGAGATAGTTTGAGGCTGGAGGCTTTGGTTTGGCTGAAATGACTTAGAAAGACAACAGAGGCTGCACAGACAAAGCAGCGACACCTGTTGTAACTTAGCCCCCCGGTGCTGGCATGCAATGCAGGGCATTAGAAAGAGGGTCTCAGAGTTGCATGTTTGTTCAGGAAGTAAAAAGGAGTTCAAAGTCTGGATGTGCAAAGTGGTGCCAACACACAAGCCTTGAGAAGCTAATGTATATAAGTGAGAAATGTGAATGGGTGAAGTAGTGTCCGCCGCCCACAACACCCACCCTAATGTTAGAGTAGAAAACTTGTGACAATCATACAAAACTTTCACCCTAAAATTGAAATTTATAAATAAAGTCAGCCAGCCGGCAACAAACCCCGTTAACAGCAGCAGCAGTAGCTTGCAGCGGAGTGAGGATACAGTCAGAAAAGGTATTTGAGGGATTTGCTGTAAAATCAGACATGTGACCAAGGCTTTATTCAGGTGGGCACTTCCCCCTTGGTGCTGGACACTCCTCCTGGGGGCGGATATGTTGGTGGGCATGCTCCCTTGGGGGCTGACCATTTTGTCCTCCTTTTTGGTTTCCAAAGTATGGTCAACCTATACAGCGGCCTTCCAGAAATTCTGACTGAGGGCCAAAAAAGCAATAACATCATTCATGCAATGAGCAACTGGTTATTGATTTATTAAAGGTTTTTATATATTGCTCTATAGGCTGATCTCACAAAGCAGTTTACATGAAATCATTCAAACAATAAAATCAATAAAATTGTGCAATCAGAAACAGAAAAGACAAACAACTCCTTGTCTTGGAGAAGCTGATTCTGTTTCTTCTCCTCTCAGGGCAAGATGGGAGTCTGCACGTCTCTGGCGCCACCCTCCACTGAGTCTTGGATACTGGGGTAGTGTCCATAAGGTGCCTCATCAGGATACCATCTCTGTGTCTGATTTAGCCCGCAGTGGGACAGAGAGAGGTCATATCCCCCACACAAGCCCTGAGCATGACATGCACTGGATGAGTGAAAAAGGCTATGTCACATCAAACTAGAAGCGCTGCGCCTTCTTTTAATGGGAGAGGTGGTTAACGCCACCTCTGCTGAAAGTCCAGCCCCATCCCTGGAAGTCCCACTTCTGGAGTCCTGCCCTGGAAAGAGGGATCACTGGATGGGGATCATGTGACCTGTGTAGAAACTCATCATGCCACCTCTTCCTATTCAGCCACAATAGCTTGAGGAGTTCATAGAGGGATCACACGATCCCAACAGATAAACCTTCCAGCCAGGGCAGGACTTTTGAACTGGAACACCTTGGGATAGGCTTGGAAATGATCCTACATCTGCCACCTAGCCTCCCGGACCGTGCCCTGTGATAGATGCTCTGTTCTACTGACCCTTGGACTCATCTGTGCTTCTGGACTGTGTAGCGCATGTGAGTGCCTGACTGCATTGTGTCCCTTGACTGCTGTGTTGACCCCTCCTGACTAAGCCTGAACCCCAGTTAGGGATGTCGGGGGAATCCATTTTGGGGGTTGAGCTTAACAAACTTTTGTCAGCTCATCCCCCCTGGACTCCACTGTGTCTTCCACCAACTGGCCCCACTCAATGTGCAATGGGTCAGGGCAACTGGAGGATTTTTCCATTAAAATTTGCTTTGCCCAAATTTGGCTGTAAATTATGCAAATCTGCATCATTTACTGGTGAAATGTATGCAAATCCCTATTTGCAGAAATTAAGCCAAGACCAAAAAGAATTTGTAAAACCGCATGGCTTGGGTCGCAAAAGGAAACTAAGTCAAGCATGCCATGGAAGTCCGGCGAGCCCAAAAGGCAACCGACATCCCTAACCCCTGTATCTAACTGCTTCCAGTGCCCCACATGTATGGCAGGGGCTAAACGGACAACACCATAGAGGAGTCACATGACCCCCATCAGGTGATGCCTTGATCTGGGATGTCCAGGGATGGGGTGGGACTTCTGGCAAATGCAGGGCTAAACCACCTTTGAATAAGGGGCAGAGCTTAAAGTTCGATGTAAGGTAGCCTTTTCAAGAGTCCCTTGACCTTGACTTTCCCATTGCAGGCTCTCCCAATGCCAAGTCCAAGGACCTTTCGTTGTGCCACATGGAGACAGAGATGAGGGAGGAGGATGGAGATGTTCCCTTGAACTGGATGAAGGAAGGGACATTTGTTGCGAATGCTTCCTCTCCTGAAGCTCTAGGAATGGGTTTCCTCACTTGGGCAGGATCTACACTTCTGCTTTATAATGGTTTTGACAACTGTTGAGCCCAGGACACACTCCATATACTGTTTTCTAACTGTTTTCAAAGTGTTGTATCCTGCTTGGTGTAGTGTCTGAACCAGGGTGAAGTGGCGTATCCACATCAGAGGAGGCTGGAGGCAAGGCTAGAGGCAGGACAGGACCTTGGAGAGCACAGTCCACAACGTGCTGGCTGGAAGCTGTTATTCAGGCGAAGGCCTGTAGTCCACATAGGCTTTAAGAGAGCTGGCTGCACCTGGTCTTTCAGTGGCTCCACCCATGTTGCCTATTAATTGGAGTTCTTCAAGGGCTGCTGTCAGGTTCCATAGTCTCGTGCTCTTGGTGGCTGAGGAACAGGGGAAGATGGAGGTAGAGAAGGGGGTGCTGAGGATGCCCCCTGATGTGATATTAGGTGTGGTCAGTCTTAATCTGAATCATTCACAGGGTACTGTGGAGCCTCTAATCTAGGGGACAAAATGCCTTCCCCCTCTATAGGCACATCCCATCTCACCTGACTTAGTCCAGGCTTTGACTGATGACATTCGTGACCTTTCTGCATGAGTTGATGTGCCTGGACATGCATGGAGGCTCCCACGGGCGCTCTTCTAAACAGTAATCTTTCCAATAGTTCAGTAGTTGTTGCACAAATATAATTCCCCACTTGTCTTTTGATGAATCAAACAGGCAAGGTGGAACGTCAAAGGAAGCCATGCTTTAGATTTTTACCCCAATTCCATGAGGGCTGCCAGTTCAAACTCTGACAAGGAATGCAGCTGGTCCACAGGGATGCAAAGACCTGGGACAAGGTCCATGGGGCAGACAGAGGGGGTGATGAGGGGCAGGCTTTCTTCTTCCACTGGTTTGAATATGTCTTAAAAATGAGCATAATTATTGGGAAGTTGTGGTTCTGACTCAGGGGAGACAGTGGCTGCTGACTGGATCACGTGACCCTGGAAGTAGGTATTTCAGCAGTAGGCTGAATTGAACCCGATGGACGGATCACACTCTAATGGATAATAGAATAGTGTTGAGCAAGCCAAGCAGTCCCCAATACAATTGGGAAATGGCATGAGGTGACCTCATTAAAGGATATCTATTGCCCATGGTTCTGGATTAGTCCCTATATCCTAAATTCCATGTTGGACAGGACCAGGTGTCAATGGGCATCCATCAATGATTTCAAGAAGGACAGGAGGGGCTTTGGGAACAGCAAAATATATCCTTGCTGGAGAGGCAAACTGGGCTTTTGTTGGTGGCTAGGCGCCTCTCAGATGTTGGACAAACTGCTGTGAGACACATCACAGTGGAGGCCATGGATTTTCCCATCATCCAATTACCCAAGATTTTCCCTGGACCCACTGCAGCAGAGTATCCCAACTGGCCACAATCCAAACACAAGTGGAGCTGAAGCTGCAGTCCTTCTCCTGGGCTGAGAGATGAGCCTGTGCCACACCAAGCTAGGTGAGTTTAGACCCTGGTGCTCAGCTGTGAGAGCCTTCCTCTCTTATGTCTGGGTTGGAACAAGCTCTCCTGGCTCAACAGGAGACTCAGAAAAAGTAGTCTGCATGGATGGGTAGAGAAAGACAGTGGTTGGTTGGTGGTGGGTGGGAAGAGGTCTCCTTGCCTAATGAGCCATTTGGTTCACGAGCTCCCAAGATGTGTTGCAAGGCACTTGTCGGGGCCCTTGCTTCTGGGTCCCTGGAATCGTGAAACACCTTTGAGGAATCCTCCTTGAAGTGGAAGAAATCCCAGGGTCCTTCTGTTTCATTCTGCCATCTACAGCAAGGGGCGGTGTATCGAAGTCACAGGAGAACTCTTGGCAGATGACCTGTGAGACCCTGAGGCTGCCCTCTTCTGAAGCTACCACCGAGTGAGCCCATCCTCCCCAGCCAGGGACTGAGCCACTACTGTGAAGTTGTTGCTGCAAAGTTTTTTATATTATTATTATTATTATTATTATTATTATTATTATTATTATTATTATTAATTTCTAACCCGCCTCTCCATCCAGATTGAGGCGGGGAACAACAAAAAATATAAATACAAGAATCATAAAATAGATAAAATATTTAAACAAATAAAAACAAATACATTATTAAAAACATCTTAAAATTCAACTGGATAGGCCTGCCGGAAGAGGTCAGTCTTCACAGCTCTCTTAAATTCAAGAAGATTGCTAATTTGTCGAATCTCCTCCAGCAGGCCATTCCACAGTCTGGGAGCGGCAGAAGAGAAGGTCCTCTGGGTAACGCTCGTCAGCCTAGTTCTGGCTGATTGAAGTAAATTCTTCCCAGAGGACCTGAGTGTGCAGGGCAGATTATATGTGAGAAGACGATCCCGCAGGTAACCTGGACCCAAACCATGTAGGGCTTTAAAGGTAATAACCAACACTTTATACTTCGCTCGGAAGCTAATTGGCAGCCAGTGGAGTGATTTTAAGACTGGTATTATGTGGTCACCCCTAGATGTACCGGTTATCAACCTGGCTGCCATATTGTTTGATTGTAAAGAGCCCACCACAACCATGGGTTAAGTTTTATTTATTAATCTATTATATTTATATCCTGCCTTTTTCCCTGCCAAGATCCTAAGGCACTTTACAAAACCCTCCTCCTCTCCATTTGTATCCTCAAAACAACCCTGTGAGGTAGGTTAGGCTGAGAATCACTGACTGCCCCAAAGCCACCCAGTCAGCTTCATGGTTGTGGGGGACTTGAACCCAGTCTCCTGAGTCCAAGCCCTATACTCTGACCACTACGCCTCACTGGCTTTCGATGCCATCACCTCAGAAGCCCTGAGGTATCCCTCCCATGAAGCTGGCAGTTGACAAGTTAGTTGTGACTGATATCACAATAGGCCAGAAGCCAAAGCTGGAAGCAGGCCTGGCATTAACCAATGGCACCCTTGGCCAGTAGCCGGGACCCACGGCTGTCCTGATATCTGCCCCCCCCCCATACATACACTTCAAGTAGCCTTGAGACGCCATTTAAAAATATCCAGAATGCCCCAAATCAGAGCTTCATCGTGGGGAATGCCACCAAAACAGGAAAGGGTGGGAAAATTCAAGCTCGGGGGGGGGGGGGGCAAATCTGGCCTTCCAAGAGTGCCAATCTGGCCCTCTCCACATCGTCACACCCCCTTCTCCTGGCACCGACCCTTTTCACCACACACGATAATTTAGTGGTTTCCCACCTCTTGTGCAATTGTCATGCTGTTCTATAATATTGAAATGCCTCTGCTAAGGCTTTAGTTACTGACAATAAGAGCCTTAAGCTAAAACATGCTGATATTTTTCGCATTTTTGTCCCCATCCCTTTTGCCTTTGGCCTTGCCCATTTTGCTTTGCCCCCTGCACCGGATATTGTGTCTCCGCTAGGATGACCATATGACAAGAAAAACAAGGATTTGTCAGGATTTTTGGTAACAAATCCAGGAAAGGGGGGGGGGATTGTGAAATTTGAAGAAAAATCTGGATTTTTTCCCATCCTTTCCCCACCCAAAGGGCAGCTGTACTTTATAGTCAATGGGAATTAACGAAAATGCTCACAGCTCCGTCATTTTTTAAAGATAAAGAGATGAAACTTGGTGCCGTGCTAGATAGGGGTTTAGCCATGCCAAATTTGAAGTAGATCTGTTCATCTGTTGATTTTTAGGATTTTTTTAAAAGTTTGAGGTATATATATATATATATATATATATATACACACACACACACACACACATATACACACACACATATATATACATACATACACACACATAATTTTTAGAGATAAAGAGATGAAACTTAGCACCACGATAGCTCTTAAGTAGGGCTTTAGCCATGTCATGTTTGAAGCAGATTTGTTCATCTGTTGATTTTTAGGAATTTTTTAAAGTAGGAGTCACCGGACATGAACAAGCAATAAGCTGGCACCCTACCCCTGGTCACAGGGTACAAGTGCACAGCCCAGCTGGACCGTCGAGAGACTTTGGCAGAGAGAGGGAGAGGGAGATTGTTTGAGGCTGGAGGCTTTGGTTTGGCTGAAATGACTTAGAGAGACAACAGAGGCTGCACAGACAATGTAGCGACACTTGTAACTTAGCCTTACGGTGCTGGCATGCAATGCAGGGCATTAGAAAGAGGATCTCAGAGTCGTGTGTTTGTGGAGGAAGTAGACAGGAGTTCAAAACCTGGATGTGCAAAGTGGTACCAACACACAAGCCTTGAGAATATAATGTATATAAGTGAGAAGTGTGAATGGGCGAAGTAGTGTCTGCCGCCCACAACACTCATCCTAATGCTAGAGTAGAAAACTTGCGACAATCATACACAAGTTTTTTTAAAAAATTGAAATTTATAAATAAAAAAGTCAGCCTGCCAGCCAGCAGCAAAGCCTTTTAACAGCAGCAGCAGCAGCAGCAGCTTGCAGCAAAGTGAGGATACAGTCAGAAAAGATATTTGAGGGATTTGTCTTAATTGTGTGCACAGATATTACTCCTGTGGGACAGGAACCTCATATTTCTTTCTTCAAGGTAGTGATTCTGTGGGAAGTATATTGTATTCCTCTAACATCCATCCCAGAAAAATGATTCACCCCCCCCCCCCCCATCAGAGCAGAAATTGCAATTGTGAGCAGAGTGTGGAATATGGTTGCTTGGGCTGTCACAGGCACCTATTGGACGGGGCCTGTGACATCACTATGAATAAGAGATGGAATCCCATCCATTACTTTCCCCCTCCATCTTGTTTTCTAACTTAGGACATCGTTTATGGGCCCAGGATTTGGCTGAAGCTAAGCAGGTGTAAGTCTGCTTAGTGTCTGGATAGGAGCCCACTTGGGATGTCACCTTGGAGTTCCACGATGGAAGAAAAGCAGGAAATAAATGTCCCAAATAAATAAATAAATATTTTATATTATTTGCTTTCTTGGAGGCACTGCGGTATACGAATGTAATAAATAAATAAATATGTACTCATAAAAAATAAAACCCACCAAGAACATTTTCTAAAGGGAATTTTAGTATTGGAAGAGTGTGCAATCCTCCTATCCCATGCTGGGGCACACATATCCTCCCTAATTATTTTAAAGTGTTGAACACAAATGCAGCTATTTTGCTTTGAAACATGGTTTCTCCCCTTTCCAGTCCACCAGGAAAGGATATTGAGCTACTGGCACAGGATCGATGCTAGCGTTAAGCACAGCACTAACAGAAAAAAGCACAGATTCTGTTATTTCCTTGAGAAGCCTTTAGCTATAAATGGCATATTGATGCTTGGATGGAGGGAGAAACAGTAACCTATTTAACACTTACGTTCTCTAATGGACAATTTTTCGTGAGGTGTGACGATCTTCTACCAAGTTCTTATGGTACTTGGAATTTCAAAGACTTGTTGCATAACAACTAGAGACAGTGCAGTGTAGTGGTTAGAGTTGGACTGGGTCTCAGGAGGCCTGGATTGTAGTCTCCACACAGCCATGAAGCTCATTGGGTGACTTTGGGCCAGTCACTGACTCTCAGCCTAATCTACCTCCAAAAGTTGTTGTGAGGATAAAATGGAGAGAAGGGCCATGTAAAGCCACCTTGGGTTCCTTGTAAGAGAAAAAAAAAGTGGGATTTAAATGTAAAAAATACATAAATAAGCTACACCTCTCCACTTCAGATACCGAAAAGGGTGAAATGGAGCCTGGTTTATATCACATATGCTGGAATAAGCTAGGCATTCCTCACTTTCAGCTCTTAACAAAGGCCATTTAAAAAGTGAAGGTGTAATTGGGGTCTGCCAAGTTCTTCAGTCACGGCATTCTATCAAAATTAAAGCTTCTGTAAGTCAGCCTCTATCTTGTGAGATCATGAAGAAAAGCTGTAAAATGTTAATTTACACACAAGGTGAGTTGCTGAGTCTGCGAGACCCGAAAGCGGAGCCAATTTTGCACCCCTCCTTGCCCCCACTTAATTTGTCGCCATGGCAATGGCAAAAAATTGGGGATTTTGCAAGAAATGGAAGCACCTGCCCTGTTTGGAAGCCAAATTGGAGCATGATTCTGCTTGCAAACAAAGTGCACATTCCCCATGCACCTTCTTTTCTTGCAAAATTGCTGCTCTCTCTGCTGCCGCCAACACAACACCAAATTCGGTGGCATTTTCATCAGCAGCAATTTTGCTGAGGTGGTGATGGTTCAGATCCCAGTGGGTTCCAAGGGCGGGGAAATGCAGCTCCTCGACCCCCGATGTTGCCCACCCCTGCCCTAAACATGATGTATCCACCAAGCTGTACTATGGATTATCAGTCTACTCCGCAGTGTAGCGGTGTGGGTGAACCTTTGCGGAGATGCTTCCATTTAAGACAATGTGATTTTGGGTACCACGAAGGCTGGTTTCACCCTCAGCTGCTGTGTGGGGCACCCTAAGGCAACAGTGTGGATGGGCCTCGTGACTCAAGGAACAACTGTATGTGTAGAAGCTGTCCTTTGCGAAGAGGGTAGATGCTCTCTGGATACAGCGAGTGTATCGACATCTACCTGAATCTGCTGTGGCTCATGCAGGTGCCCATTTTGAACTGCAATTTTAACACTCGTCTGAGTGTGCAGAGACAATCATTTAGAGTAGCATCAGAGGTTCCACGGCTCCAGCCTGGTTGGGAATTGCACTGGGAAAGCTCTACCCTCGGATCTAGATGTGTGACAGCACCCCATTGTTACTCAGCAGTGAAATAGTGCCCCGTCTATATTCAGAGGCACTCAGTGATGTAGTAGAGCAAGGACTCACAGGATCAAAGTGCTGGGAGTTTTTGACCAGCAGGGACACTGATGTCATTTGCTGCTACCCCTGACCCCCCCCCCCTCAGAATTCCCTGTTCTCAGCTGAGCTGCAATCCTCACAGGTGGTAGGAATGGGGGGGGGGAAGGGAAATTTCCAACAACAATACAATGTTTTAAGCTATCTTGGTTGTAACACAAAGTATTGTGGGGTGTCTTGGTTTTGTATGGACAATCAAGACCAAATGACTTTACAAAAGTTACCAGCTCCGGGTGGAGATGAAAGCTGCTAGAATTGGCTTGTTGATATAGATCTACAGAGCTGCCTGCATTTTTGGAATCTCCTTGGGGCGGGATGGGGGTGGTTATGGGGACTGTCATGAAGAGTGCCTGCACTTCAACATTTACCACTGCACTACTGGAGGCACTCCTATCTCTCTCTATAAAACACTAAGATGATGCATGGCAATGAGCTATGAGAAGAACTTTGTACACTGGAGGTTCCAACCTATGAAAAGAACTTTGTATTGCTAAGCACCAGGATATATAAACACAGTTGGGAGCGAGGGGAGGAGCGGCTGGGAGGGAGTGTCAGCATAGAAACATATCATTGCTGAAGCAGTATGCACAGAGGCCTCAGGAAAGTGGGGGGGGGGAGTGGATGTGAGTGAATGGGGATAGCAGCTGGGAAGGAGCGTGGGGGAACAGCTGGGAGGGAGGAGCCCAGAGAGGACGCTGGGCAGCTCGCCGGCACACATGGAAGCCTCAGATTAGTCCTGTGGGTCAGCGGGCAGGCGAGCAGGGGGTGGTGAGTGGCTGGGAGGGAGCGGGGGTGAGTGGCTTGGAGTGGGGGGAGTCTAATGGACTCCCAGTCGGCCTCACACCCGGTTTTTCTGGGCGCCTGTGGAAAAGCCAGAAAAATATGGTACTGAGCGATAAAGTACTAGTGCGCAGACAGTCTGCGCACATACACCAAGGCTAAGCCCTTGTGCTAATTGAATCCTGGGATTATTTAATTTGCATCTCCATGGGGCATATATCTCCCCCCCTTCTAATTCCACTGCTTTCCATGGGCCCAGCCTCAACGTATTTGCGCAAGTAGACAGGAGCTCTCCTATAGTCAACTTTTCAGCCCTCTTGTTACATCAGCCCCTGGTGGGCAATTCTGAGACGGCACTTGCTCTGCTCAACGGCCCTTGCCAGCAATTCAACTCTGCTCCCCCAGGGGCAGCCTTCCCATGCAGCAGGGTGAAGCAATCCGCTTCAGGTGGTGCCATGAGGGAGTGATGGGGGGGGGGGGATAGATGAAGGCAGATATGTTAGTCTGAATGGTGCAGTAATAGTTTTCAAAGGGGGGGGACTCTGTAACTCTCCAGATACTGTTGAACTGCAACTTCCATCAGCCCCAGCCAACATGACTGGGGGGAAGGGTGAAACCTGGAAGATCACAGTTTCCTCACTCCTGCTTTCAACTAGGCGGCCCTGATGAGTGGCAAGGGAGCATTTAGGCTCTGTGCCAGGCAGCAAAATGTCTGGGGACAGTGCATTGACTTTCTCTTTCTAATACTTTCATTGGCCACATCTGCCTAGCCATTGAGCCTTTCCAGTCATTGAGGCCAGCTGCACCCAGCTTTTCTCATTTCCTGAGTGTCCCTACAGCATATCCTAGCAAAGTCTGTGCATTTGTCTCCCAGTATAGGGCCACTGCATTTACTTGCCAAGCTTTCCTGCTCCTCACTGGGGCCTTTGCTCATCACAAACGCATCCTGTACAGTGCTGGTAGATATAGCCTTTCAAGCCCTGGGAATGCAGCTGAGGCCAACACACTCAAGCCCTCCCAGCAGGGAATCCCATAATCAGCCATGGGAAAGAGGTTCACAGCCTTAGAGAGGGTGGTAGGTGATGGGTGGAGGCCACTGTCCGAGCCATCACAGTAAGTCATCTCTTAGGCAGAGTAGTCTGCCATGATCTGATTTCCCTTAACAGGTCCCCTGGGGACAGGCCAGAGTACATGTGCACAATACCTGAAATATCACCAACCTGGGCAGATGAGAAAGGAGGGCTCCAGCACACCTGAGGCTCTGTACACTACTACCAGTGCCTACTTCAAACAATACAATTGGCATGAGGGCTGTTTGACTCTCTCGGAAGCTTGCCAGCAACTGCCCCGGAGAAGCGAAAATCCTTCCCTGGCAAAGAGCATTAGAGTATTTACTGTCCAGAGGCCAGGTGACAGCCAAGGATTTCACACCCTCTCAGTCTGCTGGACCGGGGTGACCTGAGAGGTTGTAAACAACAGCCATTCTAGAACGGACACCTTGGGGCATCTGTCCCTCGGGCCAAATTCGCTCTTCGGAGCCAGCTGGTGTTTTTCCTATGGCACACCCGCCCAAAGGGAGATGCACAACTCAGCATAGTAGGGATCAGCCATCAAAACCAGCACAGCTGTCTTTCCCTTCTTGCAAAGCTCTCCTTGCTCCTGGAAAGTGTGGAGCACAAGCAACAGAGAGGGGCAACTGGCACACGTGATCTTAAATGCACCTTTACCTCTAACGTGCAGGTTTTAAAAAACGCACGTTGGTGCCAATCTCCCCACCCTCGAAACAAATGCCAACTTCAGAAGGGGGAGGATTTTCCTCAGGACAGCAACAAGGAAGGAATTAAATTCCCCCTCCATGCCTGCAGTGATCTCATTCATGTTCACGCGCCTCCTGCCCCTCCCCCCATGGGGACAAAGAAGCTGATGGGAGTCTGAGGCAGGAATTTTTCCAACTGTAAATAGAGATGCCAGTGATTGAACCTGGGAGCTTCTGTATGCAAAACATGTGCTTTTCCATTGAGCCATGACCCTTTCCCTGATTAATGCAAGTTTTCAGAATTTGACTTTTCTCACTACCAAATTTGGGTTATCTTGGTGCATGACTTTGATTCCACCACCACCCACCCCAAAGCACACATAGCCTTGTGTGCAAATCCCCCTCCAGGAATGACAATGAACTACCTCGCCACAAGAATAATGAGACAAGAGAGACTCAAGAGGAGTGAGGAACAATCGTGCATCATGGGACACTTGAGGCTGTGGAACTCCCTTGAAGAAGGGGAAGGCTGGAGGCTGATGAACATACAAACCTGCCTAACCTGATGCAAACCACTGGTCTTCTAGCTCTGTAATGCTTGGGTTGATTGATAACAGATCTCCAGTTTCAGAGAGATCTCCCCCCAGTTTTCACTACTTGAGATCCTTTTTAACTCAGGGTGGGGAATCTGCAGCCCTCCAGATGTTGTTGGACTCCAGCTGTCATTAGCCCTAGCCAGCATGGCCAATGGTTGGGGATGGTGTGATTTGTAGTGCAACAATATTTGGAGGGCCACAGGTTCCCCGCACCTCCTTTAACAGGGAGCTTCGACCACAAATGTAGTGCATGCAAAACATGACCACCACTACAAGCTTCTTTGCCTAGCTCCTCTCGTAGATCCACTACAGCAGGGGTGTTGAACCTCAGGCTTGTGGGCCAAATGCACCCCTCCAGGATTCCCCCGATGACCCCTTCCCCTTTCCCTGGCCCCATCCCCTTTCCCCTAACTGCCAATCAGTAGTTTCCCAACTTTTGTGCCATTTTTCTCCATTCTAAAAGGCTGAAATTATTATTAAATTATTATTATTATTATTAATAATAATAATAATAATAATAACATTTATATACCACCCCACAGCCGAAGCTCTCTGGGCGGTTTACAAAAATTAAAAGATTGAACGTTAAAAAGACAATATACAAAATTTAAAACCATAAACATAAAACAGCTGACATTTAAAACATTTTAAACTGTTAGGCCTGGCCACAATGTCAATCAAAACCTCAACTTGAGCTGTTAAAATGCCTGGAAGAAAAGAAAAGTTTTGACCTGGCGCCAAAAAGATAACAGTGTTGGCGCCAGGTGGGCCTCATCAGGGAGATCATTCCATAATTGGGGGGCCACCATAGAGAAGGCCCTCTCCCTTGTTGCCGTTCTCCGAGCTTTCAATGACTATATTGTGGTATTAGTGCTATATGGAGTCTCACCCCTTTGGTCTCTTTTGCCTTCAGCCCTGCCCATCACCAGAATGTAGTTTCCCAAGAACTTCTTCAAAATTGAATCCAGCCCTTTGGGCTCAAAGAGGTTCAACAGCCCTGCGCTAGAACCTGGAGATGGGACCACTAGGAGAAAGCCCAATGAGGCATGCAGATAAGATCTGATGATGCAGCCTTCATTTTAGAATATGGTTTTCCAGTAAGGTTGGAGGAGAACTTTGCCAGTTGTTTTTTGGCTAAAGCCCAAAGTCTGTATAGGTAAAGATGATGAATTGAGCTGTGGGATGGAAAATAGGCTGACCAGATAAAATCCAGGTCAGGGCTCATGTAACTTTAACAGTTGTAGAGAAAAGGGAATTTCAGCCAGTGTCATTTGTATGCAATTAGTTCCTGGTGAAATTCTCTCTTCATCACAACAGTTAAAGTTGCAGGCACTATACTAGAGTGACCATATACAAAAGAAGGCAGGGCCCCTGCAACTTTAACTGCTGTGATGCAGAGGGAATTTCACTAGGAACTAATTGTGAACAAATGACACTGGTTGAAATTCCCTTTTCTCTACAACTGTTAAAGTTACATGAGGCCTGACCTGGATTTTATCTGGTCACCCTAATGGAAAAGGAGTTCCTTGGGACTTCTCAGCATTTAGATCACCTCTTGTCTCCTTCTAGTGTCCTCTCCCACTGCAAATGGAGAAGGTAGAATCTATATAGCCTACAAACACTCCTTCCTTCCTCCACCTCCCTGAACTCTTGCTCATCATCTCTTGGGGGTCTCTCTTTTATCATTTACAACTGTTAGTTCATAAGGGTAACTGAGGCATTAGACCAGATTGCTCTAAGGGACATGACTTGCTTCCTTGGGACATTCCAATTAAGAAAGCAGCTTTATTATACGATATCAATAATGTGCACAATCCTGTTATTAAGTACACAGAAACCAGAAGTGCCTGTATTAGGATCCCAGAGGGATCCATTGCAGGCCCAGCAGTCTTCAATATTTCCCTTTAATCAGCAATCTGGAGAAAGGTATTAAAATCTCTGCCAATAAAACATGCCCAAGATACAAAATGGCTCTAGTGGTAATTAATGAAAAGAACTGGGCACTTCCAGCAATCTGGACTGCTTGCTGTGCTGGGCCTGTTCCAAAGAGACATGTTGATGCGGCCAAAAGCAAGGTCATCTGTCTAGGAAAGGAACAACGAAGAATGTAGGGCATCCCTAGGGAATGGGAGACTCTGTCCTGGAAAGCGGCAGCTCTGGGGTTGTGCAGAAGAGCACAGGCCCAGATTCCCTACCACATCCCTCATAGTGCATGATAACCAGCCCTCGTTGTATTTTCTCACTCACTACATTTCGGAAACACCACGCCAACACTCAAGAACACTCTGCATGGATTCATTACGCCTTACATCCGCACACCAACCTTTCGTTTGCACAATCAGCAAAATTAATGAGTCGCGAAATGGTGTTTTCTCTCTCCACTGTTACACTGGTTGCATGCCGAAGTAATTATAATAATTAACCATCGGCTTGTGGGCGGGGTGGATTCTCTACTATAGATCAAGGCTAGACTGTCCTGACAACTGGATTCCTCAAACAAATCAGCCCTTTTCAGGAGTTCTTCTCCTAATGCTACCTACCTCTGCCTCCTCCCTCAGATTCCCATGCCTGGCCCTGCCACCCCCCACGCACTGGAGGGCAAACATCTGCAGTGGGGAAGCCTGCTCTGCGCATGTAGACACTCAGGGCCAGCATCAAAGGTAGGCACGGTAGCCACCTGCCAAGGACCCACACTGACAAGAGCCCCCTTGATGTTGCTCCTCCTTGCTTTTGCTCTGGCCCAGTAAACAGTAGTGGTGAGAAGGAGGAGGAACAGATGCCCCTGCCTCCTTGCTCCCTGGCTCACTGCCTGTCAAGCAAGCAAGTGCTGGCCATGATGAGAAAGATGGGGAGCCATAGCAGCTGATGACAATGAGGGAGGAGGGCATTGAAGGTGTCTTGTCGAAGGGCCTCCAAAACTGGGAGGCTCTGTGCACCATACAGCAGCCTCCATGATCAGGCTTCTTAAATTGCAAGTACATAAGGTTTCCTGCTGCAGTTCTTCACTCCAATGTGTGGAGAACAGCAAGGCCAGGCTCGAGAATGCAATGGAGGGGGTGGAGCTGGCTAGCATGTCTCGCCCCTCATGTGATTCTAAGCATGTGAAGAGAAGACCATTTGCACAGGTCTCTAGAATGCAGTGCATCTGAGGTGATAATAGCAGAAGGACTTGCATAGCTCAATATTATGCAAGCCTTCTTAGAAGTAAGCACCGCTGTCTTATATGGAGCTTAGTCTCAAGTAAGTGAACACAGAACCGCAGCATTAGTTCCTTCTGTGAGGCTCACCAGACTATGGCAGTCTCCACATGCAGCAGAAATGAGGTAGTAGACTGGTCTGTCTTATGTGACCTGAATGGAGCTGGGGATATGAATATTTGTGATCTGCTCCACCCAAAAGCTCCCTGCACATGGTAAACTAGCGTGTCAGAGAGGAGTTTATGCTAAAACCATTTTATCTGATGTGTTAATTTATACAAGCTGGAATGTTTGTTTGTTTTTACATTCAAAAATGTGCCTCCCTCACAGTCATAAGTGGTATAGTCCAACACCCCATCCACCCCCCCTTCCACATCAGGGGTGGACAACTTGTAGCCATCCAGATGTTTTGCCTATAGCTCCCATGATCCCTCATCACTGGCTGTGCTGGCTAGGAATGATGGGAGTTGTAGGCTAAAACACCTGAGGGGGTTACATGTTGCCCACCCCTGTTCTTCACAGTGGGCAGAATATCCTTAAATCAGTGTCACAACTTAACCCCCGCTCCCTACTCTATTTCTTCCTGCACCAACCATCTTTCCCCACAGGTGAGCCCACAGAGATCTTTGCACAGTTAGATGTGTGCAGCCTGCTGCTGCATGCATGGACAGTAGCACCAGCTCTTTCTTCTTCTTTGTGCCTTTGGCCATCCTCTGCCAGTCTGGCAGGGCCAGCCCTACCATTAGGCAGAGTGAGGCAGCCACTTCAGGTGGCAGATGCTGGGAGGAGGCAGAAAGGTGTTGGAGGAGAGAATTGTGTGCCTTGCTCCCTCTAAGATGGCCTGCTGCCTTCAGGTGCAGTGGAAGAAGCTGTCTCATAGCTAGTGTTGAAGAAAGATTCAACTGCTAGTAAAGTCAGCTTTTCTACATGCAACTGGAGTGAGCACCATCTTGTTCTTTGCCTCAGGCAGCAAAATGTCTTGGGCCATCCTTGCACCCTGGTGCCTCACGCCAGGCCTTGCCTGTTTCCTTGCCTCTTTTCCAGGTGGCTACAACACCAAATTTTATCTGTGATCAGAGGGAAGTTCCACCTGCCTCCCTCCTTTGAACTTCACACCCTCCTCTATGTATCCCTGCAACTCTGCCCCAGAGCTTGAAAATGTAGGCCCTACAGATTATTATAGCTGGCTATTGTGAGCCCAAAATCCAGAAGTTTCTAATGGGGGTGGGGAGACTGTCTAAGTCAGCCTTGTCCAATCTGGTGCTTTCGAAATGTGTTGTGACTACAACTCCCAACTCCCTGGGTCAGCATGGCCAACGGTCAGTGATGTTGTAGTCCCAAACAACTGGAGGGCACCAGGTTAGGGAAGGCTGATCTAGGTATGCTCCCTGTAGTAATTTCTTCTGCCCTGATTGCTTGCACCAACTCTGCCAGGAAAGGTTGGAACTTCTCCATCTGTATACATAAACAACAAGAAGAATATATTCTGGGGTCCTAGAAATCCAAAAGTCCACAACATTTGAAACAGCCCTGGGAATCTGAGCTTCCTTTTTTATTTTTTTAAGAAATGGGTTATTAGTATTTTATAGCTGTGGAGGCCAACCTAAAAATGTTCCAACCGTTTTTTGTGTGTGTGCTAGAGTCAGACATGATCAGGCTCAGGTGGACATCCAATGTTCACACAGTAGGACTTCTTTAGTGAGCACAACCATCAGCCACACCCTGTAACATCCAATCAACATCTCCCTAACCTTACAAGTACTGTTCTCTTTCCCTTATGTTCCAACTCTTCTTTTAGAGTTGAATTAAGTAAATGCTTAATAGCAATTTTGCAAAGAATACACATCCCTAAAATGCAATTTAAAAATCATGCAACTAAGTCAGGTATGTAAAGCTATGAAATTAAGCATAAATTTCTAAATTGGCATAATGTATTCTAGTTGCAGAATCTCAATTTTGTTGCTGCAAAACTGAGATTTTTAAAAGCATATAATTCCAGGGCCCCTGATATCCTTTCTTTAATGGCATCTGTGCAGAGACACTGCAGAGAACTAGACAAAGAGTTTTCAGAAAGCCTGGAGAGATACAGGCAGCAAGGCATAAAGTGGGAAAACATGGCAGCTACTGCAGTCCCAGCTTCTGCCAGGAAAGGGAGGAATATAACGGATGAGGAACCAATTCTGCACAGGTGCTTCCAAAAGGGGGCATCGTAGAGCAAAACGGCAGAACTTAATGACTTGTGGAATCGCCTTACTCCAGTTACTATGAGTGAGGGATCTTAACTCTACTGTTTCCAACAAGGTGTGCTGCTATATGCCATGCCAATTAGAAGGTTTCTAATTTCATTGATAAGTCTTCCTAGAAGCATAAGATGCAAATAATTGTGCCTTTTCTATAGGAAAACAACCAATAACAGAAAAGAACTATACTTTGCAAAATGGAGGGCAAACGTTACGGACAACAATAGAAAGATAAGATGTGAGGAAGAGAAAGATGGTCAAGATAAACAGCAGGTAAAAGTGAAAGATGCCCTCGATCAACCGGAGAAACTAGGCTCAAGTAACATTCACACGGTTACTTCAGTTTAATGAATACACTTAAACTCTTTCTGCTCTTTAACTCTTGTAGCATTCACACCGAGAGAGGAAGTAAAGTGAAGATGAAACAGGAGTAGGGGCTCCTCTTTAAACCTCAGGCCACCATCCTCTGCACCCCTGCTTAGGGATAAGTCCCCTTGGCCTCGTTGGGATTCACTCCTGAGCAGGTATGTGTAGGATTGCATGGCTATTCTTCAACTGTTCATTCATATGATCATTACAGGAGAAGGACCTGCTCATCTCATTCTCAGGTGGGTACTGCTCTCTAACACACAGTATGGCTGCTTTGGGCATAGGAAAAAGAACCAAGAAGAACTCTGGGATATCCCACCACCACACCTCCACTGTGCATAATCCTCCACATCATGGACCATCAGCAGTATGTATCCCCATTCTTAATACATGTGTGCACAAGTACAGAAGTTATTAGCACATTTCCTACAGAAGCACCTAACTCCAGCTGCTTGTACATCTGTGACTACAACCTAGCATTTCTCCTAGTTTGTGCCTGGTGCTCCCCAATGAGACCAATCACAGTCTGGGAAACTCTGTAATGATTTGGATTGGGAGAATGCAGAGATTTGGATGAAAGGAAGAAAGAACTGGATCTACATAGGGCTTAAACCAACCTTATTCACTATGCAAGCCTTCCCCCAAACTGGTGCCCTCCAGAGGTGATGGGCCACAACTCCCATCATGGGCTGGGGAAGATGGGGGTTGTGGCCCAACACCTCTGGAGGACAAAAGGCTGGGGAAAGCTGGCCAAGGCTCTGCATTGAAAGATGATCCAGGCAGGGTTGGATTCCTAAGCTGGCTGCTGGGAAGACAAGCTTTCAGGAAACAGTTTGGACCTCATTAACGGATGGAAGTGTCGCCATCACACAGTATTGCTCTGCCCCCAATCCAGGATCAGGACCTCCCCTTTCTTTCTAGCAATGAATTTGTGCCATCTACTTCCCTTGTCAATTTTGTTTTGCTAATTTATTCTAGAAGCAGCAGCTAAACTCGCCTTCCCCAACCTGGTGCCCTACAGATGTGTTGGACTGCAACTCCCATGATTCCCAGCCAGCATGGCCAATAACCATCCTAAACATGACTACTCCCAGTCCACTGTCCCTGACCATGGTTATCTCATGATCTTAGCAAGGATTTTTATTTTTTTATTTTTTTTTTGCAAATGGCATCAGATTTATTAGTGTGTGGCTCCAATTGTATGCATTCCATGTTGATTTTCTCTTCAATTTTATTGAACCTACAAATCCAAGGAGGAGGAAGAAGCCCTTGTATGTACAGGGAGATTGCAAAGAAAAGTACCAGGACAGTGAAGGACAAACTGGAATCCTGGTGAGAAGATGGAAGTCCTGGAAGGAGGTGCTCCCTTGACATGTGCCTCACTGTCCTGATTAGGGGAAGTGGTCCAATTGGAGATGGTTTGGCTAGTCCAAGCAGATTGGAAGGGTTTTCCTGGTGAATCTATAAGAACCAAGGCAGCTCCTGAATACAGAGCAGTCACATATGAATATTCATCTATCCATCTTTTATGCAGAGCCGAACACAAAATCAACCACCTTCACGCCTTTTCCCAATAGCGTTTCCCAAGGAACTATAGTTTTATGTCCTACCTGTGTCCTAGCAGAAAACTACCCAAACACCAGCGTAGAGACTGAACCTGCCTGAAATTGGGGCAGGGTGAGGAGGAGCCCTTAGTGAATTCCACAAGGACTGGCCCCTTATATACACACACACACACACACACACAATTTTAATCAAATCATGGTTCCTCTATTACCTTCTAAAGAAAAATGCCCAAATCCAAATTAGTGTAATATCTTTATTAAGCCAACCAAAAGATCACATTAAATGTGCAAGCTTTTGAGATTCCCCAGAAAGCTTCCACATTTAATGTGATCTTTTAGTTGGCCTAATAAAACTATGACACTAATATAGAGTTGGGCATTTTTCTTACAGATAACATGGCCACCTTTGCTTTTTCTTCTAAAGGGAGTAGTTAAGAGGGCTGGGCCTCCTCTGCCCCTCTGCAATTCTAGCCACGAACTGAACCCCAACTGCTGCATAAGAGGACCTATATCTATAGGTAGCAACTTTTTTTGAAGAAGTTGTGTAGGAAAGGCATTAAGTCAATAGCCTGTCCTGCATTATGGTGTACATAGGAGCAGACAGAGACATAAATTAATGCTGATGTCTTTTATTGGACTAACCCTTCCTTTAAAGAAGATAAACAAGCCTTCATGGTCATAGAAGCCTTTATCATACAAAATTATACTATTCCTTCCGGTATATTTGTTTTGCTTGACCAAGACTTCTGTAAAACCTGAAAGCTTGCACATTTGCACCTTTAAGCTTGCACTTATAAACAATTGTTTCATCCAATAAAAATAAGTTATCCATCTTGCACCCCTTTTTTTCTCATGGGACCAATCACAAGAGAAGCAAATAGAAGAGAGGAAGGAATATTGTTGCAGAGGTTGGGTTTCATTCTAAGGTTTCAAGAATTCTGGATGCATAATCAACTGTGTCACTAAGGGCATGATATGCATTCTGTGCACCTTGGTTAGAAGAGCACAATTCTGCTGCTCTTCTAACGAGAATTGCAGGCAGTGCTTTCATTTAAATAAGATAATCACTGTGCGATTTGGTGGGGGGGGGGGGAAGAGGGTAGGCAAATATGTTAAAAACAAACGATAAAGAGCCCTGCAGGTAAACCCTAGCAGGCAAAACCTTTTGCTTGTTGAGGGCAAATTGACATCAGGATGAAGCCTGGCCTCTGGGTGGGGGGGAGCTACAGAAAATAGCTTTGCAGATATTGCTCCAGAGCATTATACTCTGGTTTTCTGGGTCTGCTGTCACTCTGTGAATTGTGCCATGTCACTCCCCAAGACCACCCTAAACAGGAAAAAAACCAAATTTGAATCAGGGAAGGGATGCCAACTTGCCTAGATCAGCCTTCCCCAGCATGGTGCCCTCCAGATGTGTTGGACTACAACTCCCAGAATCCACAACAGGGGAAAGCTGTTCTAGAAGGACAGAAATGGAGGGTTCCCTCCTCCCTCTCTACTCTTCCTTCCTTCTGCCTGGCAGATTTGTTCCTCCAGCATGGGGCCGGGGGGCACAGCCCATGGGTCAGCTCTGCAGCTGCACTTGGAGAGCCTTACCGACATAGAGCACGCCTTCCTTGGTCTTCTCCGCTGCCACCGCTACCCCTTCCTTGGTCTTCTCTGCTGCAGCAACAACCCCTTCCTTTGCCTTGGACAAGCCCTTCATAAACGCATCCATCCCGGCACTGAGCTCTGCGTGGGGAGACAAGACATCGTGCAAGATGGCTTCGGCAGAGGACTCTGCCGCTGCTTCCATCCAGGGAAAGTGGGGGGAGGGAAGAGAGGTGAACCTCTGAATGGCTCTGGTGGCATTTCCCCAGGCCCGGAGCCATTGTGGCTACCACAATAACATACTGTCCATAGTCGACAGTCCCCAGGTGGTGTTTTATTGTGGCCACAGCCTCCCTTTTGCACAACAGTGCTGGAAGAGGCAGGCAGAAGACTGTCGCTGCCAAGAGGATGCTCCATGGGTGGAAGGTGGGGGAACATTTCCAGGGCAGATGCCCCAGTCCAGCTTGGTGCCACTGGAAAAGCAACCTTCTGCCCCCAATTCAACAAGTCTCCTGACGGATGTTCCCGCTGCAAAGGCTCTTCTCCCCCCTTCAACCTTCTACTGCTCCCCCTCCCCTCCCAGCTGCTGTCCTCATCATTGCCCTGGCCTACCTTAATGGCTGCAACTGCTACCTCTCTATTTTCACCCAGGGATGGAAATGCCCCCCTTCATGCCCCCGTTCCTCAGAAGCATCAGCTCCCCGCATCTCTCTATCTTTCGAGAAGATGGGAGGAGAGAGAGAAAGAGAGAGAAGAGAGGCTGGGATTTAACCTGGATTAAAGCAGTCAGAACGGGGATGACTCCGTGTCCTTGAAACCGGAGAAGGGAAGGGAGGGGTGAGAACAGGAGAGGCGGCTCTGTAAATTATATGGGGGGGGGGGGTTTAGAATATCCGAAAATATGAAGCATCTCCTTTCTCCATCAGGAGATCGATTCCCAGTGGAAGGGAAGGAAGGACCACGCTTGCCGGAGGGAGGCAAGAAAGATATCCCCCCCCCCTCGCCAAAAGAGAAAGACCGCAACTCTGCGCACTGGGGGAGGGATTCACCTTCAGGCCATCGTTATGCCTCCTCCCTTCCCCGGTCCCATCCATCTATCGGGGCTGTCTCTTCCTGCTCCCAGCATCGGCGGAGAAGGTGTAGGGGAGGGAGGAAAGCGCGCCGAGGCGCCGCTCACCTGCGATCGGCGATAGCGCTGGACTCGGATGCGTCTCCGCCGGGGGGGTTCAGATCATGCCGGGCCGGGCGGGCAGGCGGGGTGGGGTCGGGGCGCGGTGCGACGGCGGAGTCAGGGCAGCCGCTCTGCCATGGAGCGGCTCGGGTGGGGGGAGGAGGAGGAGAGAGCAGACGAGACGCCGGCGCCTTCTCCTTGCCGCGGCTGAATATTGCAATGAGCCGCCGCCGCCGCCGCGTGCTCTAGTCCCGCCCGGCGCGGGGATTTCATCATCGCTCGCAAGCCGCGCTCCCCGCCCCTCGGCCCAGCCCGGATGCAGCAGCGGGAACCCCGTGGGTCGTTGTTGCTGCTGCCGGCGCCAGGACGCTGACCTGGGGCGGGGCATCCGAAAAGAGGGCGCAAACTCAACCTGCCCGCCTGCCTAGCGCCCGGGAAGGGCATGCTGGCCGCGCGTCTTAAGTTGCCTGGCGGGCAGAGGCGCGCCGAGCGGAGCTTGCTTTGCACGGATACAGAGGAAGAGGGGGACACGGCCAGGGTCTCTGAGAGTTGAGAGGGCGGCAGGTAGAAGCATAGTCACAGGCTTTGCCCGCAGCTCGTGCGGCTACCTGCATGGCTTGGTCACCCAGCAAGAGGTGGCGCCCTCTCGCTTTGGTGGCTCGAAGAAAGGACCAGGCACATGGGCGTGGGGCGCAATCCTGTGCCTTTTTAGACGGAAAGAAGTTCGTTTGGGGCATGCGGTTCAGCACCTTGGACAGGTCCATTAGAGGTTGGCTGATTCTGGCCTCATCTACAAGAATTCGGCTTTACGCCTGGTTAGCCAATTATGCGCATCTTCTCGGAAGCGCTTTTATCATAAATGCTTGTATGCAGGAGGTAATTGAGATGCTTCAGTGGCAGCTTCCTGACATGGCCCAGGAAGAGGACATCCACCATGCTTGGGGGCCCCGGGACTCTTGTACTGGTGTAGACGTGACAGAGACCCCCTCTAGATGGATTCCGTTTGACGCCTGTTCCTCCGATTATGCGCATCTTCTCGGAAGCGCTTTATCGTAAATGCTTGTATGCAGGAGTTAACTGAACACTCAACAGGTGACCTTACCAGTTGTTTCAAATGCGCTTTACAAGAAGTTAATGCGGAGAATCGCTTATTCACATAGTCAAAATGCGCTTTAACGGCCGGAGCAAAATAAAACTCGCTATTTAACGCGCATTCGATAATGCGCATAATCGGAGAGAAAACGCGCCTCTACGCCCGATTTGCGCTCCGTTCTTGTAGAGGTAAATTTTTAATGCGCCTTGAAAGAGCTTTAAATGCCTCTGACTAAAACCCCGAATGGACTCTTAACCCCACTGAAACCGGAGCTACCAGCCTCCATTGCCTACAACTCCCAGCATTCCCCAGCCAGCTGGGAGTGGTAGGACCTTTTTTCCTGTCTAAACGTGCATAGGATTGCGTTCCCAGGGAGACGGAGAGGTATCTCTTGACAGCTCTTAGTTAGGATGCTTACATGGATCCTCCCGATTCAGTGTACTCCTGAATAAGTGCCATTTACTGGGGGGTGGGGGCAGGGTAGCTGTTGCCTTCATGCACTGCTTCTGGGCTTCCTGGGCATCTGGTTGGCCATTGTAATAAGCAGGATGTGCGATTAGATGGAGCTTTGGCCTGATCCAGGACGGCTCTTTACAGCATAATCCTATGCATGTCTACTCAGAAGTAAGTCCCATTGAATTCCATGGGGCTTACCCAGCAGGTAAGTGTGATTGCAGCCTAGTAAGGCCCATCTTACTTAAGATGCTTCCTGAAGAGGCTTTTATTGTAAGATCTCCCTGCCTCAGTCACAGAATTTCACAGGGCTCCATCCGAAGCCATCCACTTGTATTCATCCTGTATTTCCCCACTATTTCTTCCATCTTTTTCCTTACCACAGTAAATCTATTAAGGGGCAAAAAAACACAAATGCTGCACAATGCTTTCTGTCTGGGAGCACTAAGGACCCTCCATATGGAAGCACTTAAGGAGAGAAAGATGGAATAACTGCTCTGTGTCCTTTGATTGCCAGTGGTAGGAGCCATCCATCTGGAAGCCACCATGGCCTCAAGAAGAACAGTATCTAGATTAAGAATAAAAACAAAACAAAAAACTAGATTTCAAAACTGGTTAAGGGTTAATGTGTGGTGTCAAGTTGTTTTAAAGCAAATAAATAGATGCCTGGATGTACTCTTTGTATAATTATTTTACATATTCCATTAAAACATGTTGAGTCTTGTTCACAAGCACTTGCAGGTTTGTTTCCATTATTAAAAATGCTAATATTGTGATTTTTGATGTTGTAGAACCACAAGGTGGCCATTAAAGTGTTTAAAATCCAGTATACAAAACATTAAATAAAATACAATAATTATTAAACAGTAGGAAAAAGGAAAAAGTGGCATCAACAGCAGATCTAACCCAGGAATGCATATAATCACAAAATCCTGCTTCCAACATGTGCCAGAGATGTAGCAAACCAAACCAAAAACAAAAAATAGTGGGAAATGGTGATAAAGAAGATTAATGAGATTTTCCAATTAATTTAGAGCCTTAACTGTTTTTATGTTTACTGAATTACATGAAAATTATTCTTCCATTAGGCAAACAACAGCCAATTTTATGTATACTTACAAATGCCAGAATTTTGATTGCTAAATTATGGAAGAGAAATCAAAAACATAAGTAGAACATTAAGAAAATTTAGGATTAATTTGAGATGGTTAAGTTTACAGCCTTTCAGAGTATGTACACATGCACACAGTTGTGATGGATAAGTAGAACTCTGTGATTCAATATATTAGAAAAGACTTAGTTATACATATGTCTTTTCTGAAATTATAAGATTTAAAATGGGAAGTTTTAACCCATTGGGTCAATCTTAAAACGTTAGTGGGAGTATATTTTGTAATTAACATGTTATGTAATGTGTATGTTTTAATGTTTGTATCTTGTTCTCTATTTATAGAATTAAATAATAATAATAATAATAATAATAAACACAAAATAATGAAATATTAGATAATATGAAAGAAAATGAAACATACAAATATTTAGGATTCCAACAAAACATGAAAATCAAACACTCCACAGTAAAAACTCAACGAAGAATGCAATATAAAACTCGCCTATCACAAATCTTAAAATCCAAATTCAACTCTAAAAACATTTTCAAAGCCATTAACACCTACACGACACCCATCCTCACATACTCATTCGGAACACTGGTCACAAACTGAACTTAAAGAAATAAACGGACTCAATCTCACCAAACTCGTGAAAAAGTACATGCTCCATCCCAATTCATGCATTGAAAGAATAACAATCAGCAGGAAAGAAGGAAGAGGTCTGCTGAATATTGACACAATTCATGCTAAACAGATAAAATCACTCAGGGAATTCTTCCACTCAAAAAACACCCCCATTCATAAAACCATAGTAAAAGCAGATAAATGTTACACCCCACTCAACCTAACACTACAAAATGAAGACCAAACACAACCACTCACACTCACCGAGAAAAAAGAAAAATGGGCACAAAAAGCACTCCATGGGAAGCACTACAACATAATACAGAAGCCACGAATAAACAAAGAACAATCATACAAATGGCTCAGAAAGGGCGAGCTATTTCCTGAAACAAAAGGATTCCTAATAGCTATACAGGATCAAGGTATAGTAACCAAGAACTACCTAAAAAAAATCATAAAAGATAACAGTGTAACAACAGATTTATGTAGAAAACGTCATCAGTTCCAAGAAACAATAGATCATGTAACAGGAGGATGTAAAATTCTGGCAGGAATGGACTATACAGACAAACACAATACAGCTGTAAAAATAATTCAATAACTGGCCATCAAATTCAATCTCATCAAACAACCTACACCAGAACAATTAATACAACAAGACAATACCTTGTAACCATCCAGACATAACAGTTATAGACAAAAAAGAAAAACACATGTACCTCATTGACATAGCAATAACTGATGACAAAAATGTTGTAGAAAAGGAAGTGGAGAAGAGAGAAAAATATACAGCACTGGCCATGGAAGTGAAAGAACTATGGCAACAGGAAAATGCCACAATTATACCGTTAGTCACTTCAGTCACCCGCATCACATCAAAAAACTATACAGAAAACCTTCAGAAACTGGGCCTACCAAAATATATCCACACCAACGTCCAGAAAGCAGAAATTCTTAAAACATTCTCAATTGTCAGGAAGTTCCTGAACCAGTAAAAGACAGCATGACCTGGCATAGCCCGTAATGTCCATCTAGAAAAACTGCCACGAGCGAGAAAAAAGTCAATAATAATAATAGAGTCCCCAAAAGGCCTGTGAGAAACAATCACCTTCACTTGGTGCTTGAAAGCCAGCAGGGATGGAGCAAAGTGAACTTTCCCTAAGAAGGGAATCCCCTAGTTTTAGTACCACTGCAGAGAAGCCCCTGTCCTATGTGGGGCATGCTGGGGATGGACACTCAGGGCCTGCAAGGAAATATCTTAATGTACAGATACAGGTAGGTTCATATGGAAGAAGGCAGTATTTTCTGGATGAGGTTTTGGTTTGTTCACCCTCATCCAGCCCACCATTGATCTTAGACACCCATTTAGAGCTTTGAGTCCTCCCAAGGATTTGATGTAAAGAAGAGGGAGAGCGCTGGGTGTTCTCAGCTTACTGATGGCATCATATTCCAAATCTCTAGGCAGCATTAACTAGTGGTCTCATGTAGATTTCTGTCAGTGTAAGAGATGAGATAGATCCTTACAATACCCCCAAACCAACACCACCTTTGTCCCTTCAGGAAGAACTAGAACCACTGCAAAACAGTATGTTTCCAGCAAGGTGATTCAGATAAATACCATGGTTAATAGTATCAAAGGCCACTGAGAAGAATGAACAGAAACATATTCCTTCTGGCCATCTGCTATAGGTTGTCCACTGCAACAATCAAAGCACTTTCGGCCCCAAAACCAAGTTGGAAGCCTGGTTGAAAAGCCCGATTGTCTGTATCCAAGAATCTCTGGAGATGAGTTCCACAACATGCTGTAATACTTTATTTAAAGACTAGGGGCTAGACAAAAGTTATATAAATTGCTTGAGTGAGCAAGTGAGGATTTCTTTAGAACATAAGAGCCCTGCTGGATCAAGCCAAGGGTCCATCTAATTGATCACTCTGTTCACACAGTTGCAAACCAGCTGTCAATCAGGGACCCACAAGCAGGATATGGTGCAACAGCACCTCCCACCCAACTTCCCCGGTAACTGGTGCATATAGGCTTACTGCCTCTGATACTGGAGGTAGAACATTGCCATCAGGACTATTAGCCATTGATAGCCTTCTCCAGGAATGTGGCTTCATTTGGTAATCGGGATCATTCCCTTCCTCGGGGAGGCAATTACTAGGGCTGTGGTGAAAATTTATCCTATGAAAATTTCAACCATTCTCATTCAGTTTGATAGAAAAGAAATTGTTTTCAAAAATAAATTCAAAGAAGAAATTTTGGAGAAATTCTCATGAGATTGGTTCAGGGTTCTTGAGCTTACTTTACTTATGAGATGACCAAGGAGTGTGTGTGAGTGTCCTGTCCTTCATTGCACAGTCACCTCTCTGACAGCCTGTAGCCTCCTTGCCTTCCCGCACTTCCTGCCCAGGGGAAGACATCATAAATAGGGTGTTTCAGGTCAGGAGGCGCAGGCAGCCTGGGAGGCTGTAGAGCAATGATGAGATGTGTAAAAGAAAGAAAAATATAGACAGTATTCTCAGACATCTCACAGTGATTATCTAAGGTCAAAAACACCCCCAACACACATTCATGGAGTGATGATAGGTATATATTGTGGATGCAAAATGGGGGTCAGGCTGCCAACACAGTTGATGCTATTGCCACTTGCAGTGGCAGTGCAGAAAACCCTTAGGGGGAAAAAGAAAGAAAAAGGCTGTTGTACAACCTTTGCCAATTGTGATGTCTACCTATGAGAAATTGTTGGAGAATTTCTCCTCCCCCTGGAGAAATTCTGTGAAATTGTCCCCCCCCCCCCCCCATTTCTCTACCAACAAATAGGTTGGAGAATTTTGAGAGGCCACTTCTGCACAGCTCTAGCAATTACCACCTTCACAACATAGTTCCTCACCCTCTTCTGGCCAATCTAATGAGATATGGATCAAATCTTTAGCCCCAGACTTATCACAGAAACCTCTCCTCCCAACCCCTGAAGTTCAATGCCTAAACTTCATGTGATGTGGCAGATCTTGAGATTTTTTTGTTCTATTATAAACAGGAAGCTCCAGCTTTTATTGAAACAGAAGTTGTAGGGGAATGGCAAATCTTCTCCCTATCCATGCCACTTTCCTGAACTCAATCACCTCCAACCCTGAAGCTGCCATTACAATGGGGTTGTAAGCCTGTGATGGGGGCTTTGGACTGCAGATGGGGACTCTGTAGAACAGAAGCAATCTGCAATCATTGGAAGGACTGGAAGTTCATAAAGATGTTGTGCTTGCCAGGGACCATTGGCCCTTGGCAAGTACAATGTACTTTACCTAAGCTGCCTGGCAAAATGGTCCTCAAGTTGCTCCTTAAAACATCCATCCAGACTGATTCTCAGCACCTGATGACATGGACAGCCATTGCCACCATACACCTCACCACAGGCTCAAAGTAGATTTGGCTCTACAAGGCAGCATGTTTAGCAACATGAGTAGTGATCTGGAAGTCCCTGGTTCAAATATCAACCTCACCATGAAGTCAATGGCAAGCTCCTTCTTCTTCACCTTCAAATACCCCTTTGAGTCACATTTCTTCTGAGAAACTTTTCATTGACCTCACCTTTTCTGTATTATCTGTTACCAGTTCAGCTGCCACTATCCCATAGTACTATCCCTTGTGGGCCCTGTGAGTGACATGGGACCAGACAGACAAAGTCACCACCTGTGTGGCAGGAAAAAAAATACTCCCATTAAGACTAGCACTAAAGAGACCCCAGGTTCAAATCTCGACTCAGGCATAAATCTCCCTGGGTGGCCTTGGGCTAGTCCCTTCTCATTGCCTCTCAGCTCAACTGACCTCACAGGGTTGTTATGATTGTAAAATGGATAGCAAAAGAACCACATGCCCTGCCCTGAGGTGACCCCATTTTAGCTAAATGTTGAGTCCTAGCCAACCAGGAGAAACAAAAGTGGTTGATTCCACACTCTCTTGGTCTTTGAAGGAGGGAAAAAAGGAAGGCCTGGCTCTTTAACAAGTCAGGTTTCAAAGTGAAAGGCGGTTCTCAAGGGTTCCTTCTAAATAAAAGGAAGATCTGAAGAGGTAGGCCTTGTTATTGTTTTGGAAGATGGCAGCAGCAATGATGGTAAGTAGCACTGGGTCGGCTTCTGCTAAGTTCCCCTTGCACTTCTTTTACCCCAACGATAAATTGTGGGGCTGGTGTGTTCCTGCAACATTGTTTTAGCACAAAAACTTCTTGTTTGAACTTTTAGAAGAGGCCTTATTAACCTCAAGGGGAAAAAACAGGCTGGGTATAATTCAGTGGCTTTGTTTAGTATTCTGAACACTTTTTTTTGTCTCTGATGCAAAGCCAGCAATTTCCCCCATTAAAGCTGCAATTCTGGGTACATTTAACCAGGGTGGGGGTGGGTTAGTTTTATTAAATTCAGGGGACTTACTTCTGTCCAAATATGCACAGTATTGGGCTGTATATTAACAGGTCTTCCAGGTGGAGATCCTGGTTTGTCCAAATACCTGTCCCCAGGTGACTTGCCATTTCTCTCTCATCCTATGATGAGACCCTTCTGTGCATAAATAGGGAGGAGGCCTACTAGTGGCTCCCAGTCCTGCTTCTAATCCCTGTACCTTTAACAGGAGAGAGAGAAGCTCTTCCCACAATATGTTGGGGGCAGGGGGGTGGAGAGAACAGGGGGAATAGAAGGGGTAATCTTCACCTACTTAATTTGTGCTTGTCATGCAGCTCTTAAAGGTGCACAGTCCTTGCCAGGAGTGACAGAAAAAGCTGTTAATCCTAGGTCTGAAATGTATTGATCCTGGAACCTCTAGTCCCTGCAGGCCTAAATTATATATTATTTTGCTTATTTATGCAGTAACTAAGCCTTAGAAGCATTTCAACATTTTAGAATAGGCATGGGGGGGGGGGGACTGCACAAAAACTGGGAAACTTGGGGGAAAGGGACTAGGGGAAGGGACATGGCATTCTGGAGGGCCAGGTTTGGCCTCCGGGCCTGAGGTTTTGAGCTCGAGGCGTGGCCTGTTCCATGTGGTGTTTGACTCCTTTGTCACAGGTTCTGTCAACTATGTAATGGGTCTACTTCAAATGGCTGGCGCTCCTCTTTGGAGTCAGAATAAAACTGGGGCAAATTCCTCTTATTCTTCCAAAACGTCCCTCTCAGCAGTGTGAGAAAGCACTTGCTTCTCCCACTCCAGGGGAAGGACGTATTAGCTTGCTACATGGCTTTTCTTTGTTTTTAACGGTGTGTTTTGGGTGGCAGCTCCTTCCAGCTTCTGTTCTGTCCCTGAGAGAGAACAGAAGCTCAGACCACATAGGGCTCCCAGTTCCTTAAGAGACAAGCGGCTCTTGTTTCTTCTGCAAAATCTTGCTGTTTCAGAGGCACCCTTTCTATTTGACTCCTTCCTGATTCCCACCTGTGCTCTTTGCTTAGCTAGTCAGAGCCTGTGCAGGGAACACTTGCCTGGGACAAATCCGCAAGAGGGGCCTGTAATGCCTGTTGCCCTAATGCACTGTCCATTTGCTCAAATGTTAGGTGAGCATGCAGGAAGAGCAGCGGAAGCACAAGGCCAGGAGAGGAGAGGTGGTTGTGGAACGCTTCAGCAAGCACCCCTTGCAGAACAGGTATTAGATGAGCAGCAACATGCATTGTGCTACTGATTTGCATTATTGCCAATTTTATGGCTCTTGTCCTATTTCATCACCTTCTCAGTGCAATCCTGTGATGCTAGTTTTCGTTTCTTAACCGCCATTCCTCCTGTTAAGCTGAAAAATCCTGGTTAAATGCCTAAATGTGGCCAAGAGAAGCATGCCATGATACAGCAGATATTTCCTGCCAAGAAAACTTTGCTGTTTGGTTTCAAGAAACCCTTCAGATCCTCCTGTGATTCTGGAGATATCATTGCTGTTAAACATGAAAACTCTATACTCTCGCCTTGAATGTCCCTTAACTATCCTTGTTCCTTTCTTCTCATTGCGGGGGAAAGTGGAAGAGAGAATCAAACCCCACAAATAATTTAACCAATCCTCATCCCGCTTGAGTTCCTCCCATTATAGTGGGTCTAGTCACATTTGGTCGAAGATGAACAATCACCTTCCAGCTAGAACAGCTAGTGTGTAGAGCTTGTGGCATGATGTGCTAGCATACCCAGCATATAGGTCTCTCCTATGTGAAGTTTGTGTTGCATAGCTAGTGGCTCAATCATACCTTCTGGTCACTTTTGTAGATGGGCCCTGTGGTTCTTCAAGAATGACAAGAGCAAGACCTGGCAGGACAACTTACGGCTTGTCACCAAATTTGACACAGTGGAAGACTTCTGGGCGTGAGTGCATTTCAGTGCTTCCTCTTGCTCTTAGTCCCTGGATCCTGAAAAAGGAACATCATTACAGGGTTGAGTCTTTTCTTTTTTAAGCTTATAAGTAAAATAGCAATGTGCCTATATTAAGTGAGAGGAAAGGTAGGAGACTCTGAGGCTGTTGATCTAGGAGCCTCTAATATATACTCGAATAAAGGTTCTGCCGGTGTTATTTTGCCAACTTTTCTTCATTGGTGTAAGTGGATCAGTATGAAACGAGTCTATTCTATTAATAAAGGGTTGGGGTTTTTAAAAAGATACACTTGGATAAGTAGAGATTTGCAAGCAATGTCTTTATATACATTGGCTGAATTCGGACAACATGATAGTCAATGGTGGGGTAATAAACAACTTTGCACTTGTTCATCTAGGGGGTACTCCCCACACAACATGGTAATAAATAATCAACTGTGGTGTGGATTAGGATCAGTGCTGAGTTGACTATGGCAGCATTCGGACGACACGATAGTCAATACAACTGACGATTGTTTCCCCCGCACAGTTGCTTATTGTGTCATTCGAATTCAGCCATTCTGTTATTCACTGCTCCAGCAAAAGCAGCTGCATAACAGAATTCAGAAGCTTCTTTCCTGCGTGGCGTCCAGAAAAGAACCTTTCTGTGTTGGTTTCTTCTTAAAGAATACTTGAGGGCACACTTGCACTGGATATGCAGACTGGCTCTCTGTTTTCCAGAGGGGCTTGTAGTAGAAACAGCCTTATGGCACCAAAGTGAACTAGAATTCCAAAAATTATATGCCACAATAAATCTGTAAGGAAACTTAAGTCTAAGGGGTAGTGTTTATGTCTGTGCTTGGAAAATGAGTTGCGTTTAACATTCTTGTTAAGAGTTGCGAGAGAAACAGGGGCATCAATATTGGACAAAGCTGCTTCCTTTTAGGAGCTGCCTCACACCTTGTTTAGCATGTACTTGTATCTTCACGGAACATGTTACATGCAGCACATCTTAAAATGCAGATATGTGCTGCAGAAAGCTCCTAATGAGTCGTGGTTTCCTGTGGCATGTACTTGGGTTTTGCTTTTGGGATGTTTATGCGAAGTACCTTATGGGCTTCTCCACATGGGGCTTTTATCTTGTGATTGAGATTCGTTACTCATGGAAGTTTGCTGGTCCTTTCCATGATGTCGATAACCCCCAGTGTCTCTCTCATGTTTTCGAGCATTTCCATGGTTTAATTTGAAACAGAAATAATGAGCTAACAAAAAGATCCGCTTTCAATCAGCCTGAATTTGTTCATGAAAATAGGAAGTGGTGCTATATAACAACAGCACCTTCTAGTGGTTATATAATGAAACATATAGAACTTGCAGATAAATGGTGAAAAGTCGGAGGTGGGGGGAGCACATGTATAGAGCTGATCTTAATCACACAAAGAATCCAGAAGCAGAAGCCCTGGTAAAATCGCTGGACAAAAAGCCTCAATATGGAGAAACCCAATAATCTGCCCACTCTGTTTCTGACACATCTGTCTCCTCTCCTTGAGAGTGTAGGCTGTACAGCCATATCCAACTGGCTAGCAAGCTGACATCTGGCTGTGACTACTCCCTTTTCAAGGTAAGTCCTCTCCCAGTTGGCAACTTCTGACATCTCTCCCTGTTCAGTTACACCCCATGTGAATCTCCTGTGGGAAGTTGAGCAGGGAAAATACACACTCAACCTGCAGTCGTAGGGTCTCTTTTCATTTAGGTTTGGGTTTGGCCACAAGCCTCAGTACTATGTTTGGGCTGCTGGGAGTGTAGTATGTTCTGGATGAAATAAGAATGCCTTGTAACTTCATCTAGCAATGAGGTGTGTGTCTGACTCGTGTGTAATAAGGTGGCAAGCACTTCTTGTCACTTGGCATTTTCCTTGCAGGATGGCATTGAGCCCATGTGGGAAGATAACTGGAACAAGCGTGGTGGTCGTTGGCTTATCACATTGGCCAAACAGCAGAGGCATACAGAACTTGACCGTTTCTGGTTGGAGACTGTAAGTAAGCAGAACAGGGTGCCTCTTTCCTTCTTGAAATTTGCTATTTCCCTGGTTTCTGGCCATGCTCCTGGGCAGGGCCCAAGGCATCTCTCATTCCCTTTTGGACCGGTAGGAATGCTCCCAAAGTTGTCCTCCTTCATTATATTCCTTACCCAAATAAAATCATGATGGCATATTGGGTTCGAGATGACTTGCACCACATGATGACATGACATGGGAGGAGGAAAAGCTATACAGTGTTTATCTGCCCAGTTGTCTGCTGGGTTTCTAAGTTAAACTACCTACTGCGGTCCTTCCCATGCAATGTAGCTCTTATTTTTTTAGTAGGAAAACTGCTTAAACTGGTTAAAAACCTTAATGACTTTACTTGACCATAGTACATCGTGCAAGTGCTGACAACTGGTTCCCTGTGCATTTCTTGTATTTTCTTCTTGCCATTTCTGCGTAGCTCCTGTGCTTGATTGGAGAGATGTTCAATGACTACAGTGATGATGTCTGTGGGGCTGTGATCAACATCCGTGCCAAAGGGGACAAGATTGCGATCTGGACCCGGGAGGCAGAAAACCGGGATGGGGTCATCCATATTGGGTATCTGGCAGCTCCATTTGTTATAACTTTTCCATCTGCCCAATAACAAATGTTATTGCAAAATGCAAAACAACAAATGTCACAGGAATAAACATAAGGTATATTAAAAAACTCCAAAATGCCTGGCAGAAAAGGTCTTCGCCTAGCATGGATAACATAAAAGTGTGGGTACCAGAGGAGCCTTCCTGGGGGTGTGGAGGTTCCCCAAAAGGGGTGCCGCAACTGAGATGTCCCTCTCTCTTGTAGCCATATACCTAACTTCCTTTGGTAAGGCACCTGGAAGAGGGCCTCCAGGGATGACAGATACATCTGGGAAGAGACATTCCTTTAGATCAGCTTTCTCCAACCTGGTACTCTCCAGATGTTTGGGACTTTGACTTACATTAGCCCCAGCCATCATGGCTAATGGTCAGGATTCCTGGGGGATGTACTCCAAAACATCTGGAGGTTGGGAAAGGCTGCTTTAAATACTGCAGTCCTATGCTGTTTAGAGCTTAAAAGATCCACACCAATGCTTTGAATGTGGATCGGAAGCGGACTGGAAGCCAGTGCTGCTGACAAAGCACTAGTGTCGCATGATCACACTGTTGTGCTATGTGACTGAGGAGGATGCCCTTGTTACTAAACACAATTGGGATTGTTAAGGTGTGTTTTTAAAGTGTTTGAAGCCTTGTGTGAACAGAGACAAGTTCACATGGAATGAGTTTGTGGAAGTCCCTGGTAGCCTAGGCGAGGAGCTCTTCAGTGGGAGGAGATGATGGCCATACTGGTTATAGCTACAGAAGATAGACAAGCTAAGGTAGGTAGCCTGGTCACAAAATGATGTGGGTCTTCTCTCTCTCTCTCTCTCTCTCTCTCTCTCTCTCTCTCTCTTTCTCTCTCTCTTTTTCAGGCGTATATACAAGGAGCACCTGGGCCTAACTTCAAAAGTGGTGATTGGTTATCAAGCTCATGCAGACACTGCCACCAAGAGTGGCTCCCTCATGAAGAACAAGTTTGTGGTGTGAAGCTACTAGTATGAAGCCTCACTTGGCCATATCTCAGGGGGAACAGGATGGACAAGTGATGGAGATCTAGCTTATGTCTTCTCTTAGCATTATAGTGTATACAAATAAAGTGTATTTTTTTTGTCCTGGGCTGGAGTATTGTGGAAACTGCTAATTTTTGGGATCCGCGTCATTCCTATTATCTTCGTTTTGATTTCCTTTGCCCTGAGAAAAGTGTACTAACAGGAGCTGCTTTGTGTGACTTCCTAGCTCTGTTGAGGGTGGGAGGAAGAAACACACAGTTGCCATGCAGCAGGGTGGCTGGAGTGTACAGGAGGATGAACACAACATCTGGTACCTAGGTAACAGATGTGTTTGCCAGCATGTATATCCCTCTTCTCTGCCACTCCCCCAGGTTGTATGCCTTCTTGGCTTGCATGGCTTAAGGCCAGGAGAATACAACAGAGAATACAACAACAACCTTTATTTAAGTCCATAGACCATTATCCATATACAGCATATATTACAGTGCTACAGAAACGTCATCAGTTACAGTGATCTAAAAGTATGGAATTTGAACTGTAATTCGTGTGCCAGTCCAGTGGAGATAAGGGGCCCATTTATTCTGCTAATTATGTATTTTATCTTTTGTTCGCTTTCTAGTGAATTATACATTCATGTGGGCTCTACAACTGATAGCAAGATTAAGAAACTTTGCAACCTGAATAGAAATTTGCTTATTGTTCCCTTGAAGAAGGACAATTACCAGTCTGTCCTGCATTCTGCCAGGAAATTTCTGTGTAATTGGCCATTTAAGCGATCTTCTAACATCATTATAGAATCCGCAATTAAACAAAACATGTGCAATTGTTTCTACCTCCATATTATATTAAGGCCAGGTATTTAGATAATGAAATGGATTTTGCCCTTTTGGTGGAAAGTGATTTTATGCTGATCCACAAGGAGAGCCATTTCTGTAAGGCTGGCCCAGTCACGGTGAATTGTTTCCTGAGTATCTATGCTCTGGGCTTAATGAAGAAGCCTTACAGAGCCAACTCTTACGTAGCTTTTAGGTGGCACATCACTTTGGTCCAGCCTAACCTGCTCTTATGGACTTCCGCCACCAGAGCACCTGTCTTCCTGAAATCTGATACGAATGGGCCGGTTTCTGTTAGGTGCAGCAGCTCTTGGATTGAAAGGGCTGCAAGGACAGGCTCCTGCTCTGAAACAGCCTGCATGGCTGTTAAGGATGCTGCAAAAGTGCCTTGGAAGTCTGTGAAGTGGCTTCCTGGGATTAAAAGAGATGAAATCAGGTTTGCGTCTGCAATTTCTGAGCTGCTGCCAGAGCGTCATCTCAATTGCCATGAATAAGGTGGGCAGCAGGCCACCTGGATGTTATAACTAGCCCTGGACCGCCTATATATAGTTAACTGCAGTGAAAGTACCACCGGAGGCTGGTGGCTTGGATGTCAGTGGCGTGGTGAATCTGCTCCAGCTTTCAGTCAGATTGCTAAAGGGGCTATCCAAGCACCTTTAGAGTTCTAACTGAAACCCGGAGCGGATTCACTGTTTCACTGATGTCGGAGTCACTAGCCTCCACTGGGAAGTACCCATTGCCCAAGCTAAGCAACTCCACGGCGGAGCAGGTGAGTGTTACTCATACATAGACCTCTTGTTGGGTGTTACTGAGTGAGGAGTGGCAGAACAAGAACTGTTTTATGCTGTGCCAGGGCAGCCATTATTAATGGGCCTGTGGAAATCCTCTGAATGCAGTGGTGTGAGGAGGGTGACCTAGCTTGGGGGGGGGGGTGCACCCCACTTACACCTGTTTAAAAGTCTTAGAGCTGTAGCATTTTCAGACTCTTGATGCTGCTTTTAGAGGTTTCAGGATATATTTGAAATGAATTGATGCTAATCTTGCCTAACAAGGAATTATCCACTCTCTTTCCCTTACTGTGGTTTCCATCCTTACTGGTAAGGATGGAAACTACAGCAATAGTGGCTTGTAGCATTTTCCAGATATTCCTGAATTTCAGAGCCATGCAGGTACCTGGGTAATATAAGGAATAATTAGGCTGTCACTGGCTGCTGGCTTACAAAATGCATCTTTTTATCATTTTGTTACTGCATAATGCACTATATGATAGGGGAAAGAAGTATGGAGCCCAAACATTAAGGTCATGACTATAATGTCATGAGTGAGTCTGTGTTTGGACCTTAGATATATTTGTAGAGTGGTTCATGGCTGCAGTCTCAACTGTCCAAATTAGATGTGCAATTACATATTTTTGTTAATGTAACAGTTGGGGGCAGAGGTGGAGCGGCTGATTGGGACCTGGGTGGATAGAGAAGCTTTAAGCCTTTGCTCCGCACTGTGGTTCTGATCCTGATCAGGTCACTAGTACCTGCTGTTTCATTGGAAGGAATGTTTTCATTTCTGCCAATGCAAGCTTTCCTTCTAATACATATAACAGGTACAGGGCCCCCAAACTGGATTAGGATTGAAATGGTGAGCAAAGGATTAACTCCCCTCATTGAATTCCAGCACTTGCTATTTACATAAACAAAACAAAATATTCACACATCTGGTTTGGCCCTGTGATATTACATGAATCAATTAATGGTGCACCTTTTAGTGAAAAGTTTTTTTTAAATCAAGCAGCACATGTTTGTATATGCAGTAGGCTTTTCTAAAAAGCAGAAGTTAAGTACAACCTTAAGAGGTAGGAGAAAAATTAGGGTGAAATCCTAAGCATGTTTAGACAGAAAAATGCTGGCTGGGGCTTGCTGGGACTTGTAGGACTATTCTATCTAAACATGCATAAGATTGTGTCCTTAATTTACTAATCCCCATTGAATTAAACAACTAGCAGTATAATCCTATACAAATCTGCTCAAAAGTAAGTCCCACTGGGTTATGGAGTGGGTACTTAGTCCCAGGTAAAGGGGTAGGGGACTGCAGGCTAAGATTTGGGTCATTCTAAGGTTGCCAAAAACTGAATGTTAATGCAAAAAATTGAAACGCTAATACAAGTAGGTAGCACTTTATATTATGGGTGAGTTCAACAATCTTCATTCTTAAATGTCATGACCTGAATTGATATGAATACTATTTTTAGATTTTTTAAAAACTGTGCTTTGTCATAGCACTAGTAGAACCAACAAGAGGAGAAAAATTGATCTAAACATTGTAATCTATGAATCTACTCAAATGTAACCCCAACTGAGTTCAATGGACTTCTCCAATTGGGTGCTGTCCAAATGTGTCAGACTACAGTCCAACACATCTGGAGGGCACCCAAATGGAGAAGGCTGGTGTGTTTAGGACTGCAGCTTTAATCCTAGTTCTTAGAATATGGTACATGGTGTTTATGTTGATATATGGTACTAGTAGCAACATGCTCGTGTGTGTGTGTGTGTGTGTGTGTGTGTGTGTGTTTAGGTGGAAAGCTGTGTATTTTTAGGTGAGCACCTTTGCATTTTAGTGTTAAAGAGAATTTCTCCAATAAGAGGATTATGTAACAGGAGATGAAATGGTACAGTTAGTGTCAAATTGTTTTAGGCAGCAAAGAAATAGCATAATAGAGCCTGAACACTTTGGCTAATCAAATAGAAACCTGGCAGACCAAGTAGAAATCTTGATGGCTAAATTGGTAAAAATAGAGTAACAAAATAAAAACCTTTTCCTTTAGAAAGGAGGAAACTGGGCAGAGTTGTTAAAATGACAAAGTTGTAAAGGAAACACTCAAAGCAAAACCACATTTCATTAAGTCCATTTACAGACCTAAGGCTGTGCCCCTCTGGTACGCTATCTTCTCAACATCCCTCCCTAGCCATTATTCATAAACTCTGGTGTACCAGCCAGCTTACACATGGATTTTGAAGCAAGGTACCTAAATTACTGTGAGTTTTTCTACATGAGGTTGATAATCTGCTCTATCTACTTTCGCTTTTGTGGCAGAATTGAGATCTGTGCTCTACCCAGAACGTTTCCTTTCCTGCTCTTCTGCTACATAACCTATAGGTGGTACTGTGCTACAGCAGAATAGCACAATTACAGGAGTAAGAAAATACATTTCCTTTTGCTTTCAGAAATAATACAGTTTTTGCTCTAACCGCCCCACAGAAACTGCTCTTCAAAAACAAAAGTGAAACTGGATGTCCTCTAATGAACCCATAAACAACTATGAGTAAGGAATGACAAGGACACAATACATGTTTTGTTTAGAAAAGCTTTGTCTGACCCCTTTTTTAAAAAAGTGTAGCTACGGAGCGAGCACACACAGTTCTTCAGTAAACTCAATTAAAAAGATAAAAGCAAAAAGCTTACTTAAGGCAGGGGTAGGGAATCTGTGACCCTCTGTTGTTGGACCATCGGGCAGATGGGAGTTGGAGTTCAATTACTTCTAGAAGGCCAGTTTCCCCACTTCTAATCGAAAGGGTTTTTTAAAGAGCTTGATAAGAACCTCTAGACTTGAACTACTGAAGTAGTCCTTCAAATCTGCTACAGGAGCACATGAGTGAAATGCTGGCAGTGGCAGCCTCTGTACTGTGGCAGTTGGGCTTAGCACAGAGACTAGCCATAGAGACTGCATGTAGTTGGGTCTGTTTTGCTTCCCCACTGCCACCCAGCATTGATTTAAAAAATAAAACCAGGGTGGCATCCTGGTTGTATCATGACCTCCCCAGGCAGGCTTACATGGTGCCATCATCATCATCATCATCATCATCATCATCATCATCATCATCATAATTTATTTCTTACCCACCTCTCCCTCTGGATCAAGGCGGGGAACAATAAATATAAATACAAAGACCATAAAATAGATAAAACATTAAAACAAATAAAACTAATACATTCTTAAAAACATCTTAAAATTCAACTAGGTAGTCCTGCCAGAAGAGATCATTCTTCACGGCTCTCTTAAATTCAGGAAGACTTACATTTGGTCTTTTTAGCACATAGTGAAGATTCCTCCCCCCCCCCCCCAGGGTTTTTAGTCCTTCAGTTTTGTTTTTATGAAGTTGTATTTTTAGATTTTTTACTGCTGCTGGTTCTTATTGTTATAAACTTTTATATTTTTTATCGTCTTGTTTTTTAGTTTTCACTTTTATGAACCACTCAGAGAGCTTTGACTAATTGGGCAGAATAGAAATGTAATAAAATAAATACTTAATCCCATTGAAATCAATGGGATTAAGCATGCCTAACTCTGTTTTGGATTGAGACCTCTTTCTCCTTTGGCATTTACAGAGCCATTTAATGTCAGAAGAAAAGGAGCAGAGAGTGAGGAAATGTGCCCAGCTGCGTAGCTCTGGGCCTGGGCTTTTGCTCCAAGGTAATACTTTAGAAAAGCAAATAAAATAAATTAGGAAGCCTAAACATGGCACAAGCATAGCGGGCGGGTGGGGGGAGAATTACTTGAAACTATTATCAACTCAAGTAGCCTCCAGCCAAATTTCCCATTGTAACTGCAATGGGTTGTGTGTTCTGGGAACAACCTTATTCCCACTCCAGGTACAAAACCATGCACTTTGTATCCACAGAAAACTCTATCACTGCAACAGAAGTGCTAACTTGTGAAAAGATGTTTGAATCTCATGGCAGATATCGCTGCTCAACACAAGACTGCCTTAGAAGCAAGCAGTGCCCACTCTGTGATATTTGAACTTGCATCTGATGAAGTGGATAGTGTCCATGAAGGTTTATGCCGGAACACATTTGTTAGGCTTTAAGGTGCCATGGGACTCTTCTTTATTTTGTTTTCCTGCAATTGATTAACACAGCTTCCGCTTTGAAATCTATGATACTTGAAACCAGTCAATGCAGAAGCAAGGCCTACTGACCACAGTTGGTCTTACTCTGCTAAGTATGGTTAAGGTTTCAGAATGAATGCAAATGAATTATTTGCAAATGCATTCACTGCAGAGAATAGAAGAGGGTGAACCACGCTTAAAACAATTTTTTTTATTTTTAGGTAGTAACTTTTATTTTAAACAGTAACTCTAGCTAAAATGAAACAACACAAAGAGTTCCTATGCAATGTTGCATTGAAATCATATGGTCAAATTCCTGACCCTACCCTTCTCCAATCTGGCGCTCTCCGGATGTGTTGGATGACAAATCACCCCCAACCACCAAGACTATGGCTATGCTGGCAGGGGATGATGGAAGCTGTAGTCTCACACATCTGGAGGGTATCAGGTTCGGGAAAGCTACCCTACACTAAAAAAGGGCATTTGCTTGAAAACTAGGGGTGTGCATCGGATCGGATCCGATCCACGATCCGAATCCGATCCGACCCAAAATCGGGAAAATCCGATCCGATCCAATCCGGCCAACCTCCGATCCGATCCGATCTGATGAGGTCCGATCCGGATCGGACGCCATTTTGAATGCTTTTTCCCATAGCCAAGTATTGTTTTACAAAAACGCCTATAACTTTTTCATTTTTAAAGATAGAAGGATGAAACTTGGGCACATTGTAGACTGGTTAGGGGTAGTTATCTGTGAGAAATTTCAGAAAGATTGGTGCATGCATTTTGTGGCAATTAATTTTTTAATAAATACCCAGGAATGCCTATAACTTTGTCATTTTTAAAGTTACACACATGAAACTTTGCCACATTGTAGGCGGTACCTTGGGACCTATGTGTGTGAAATTTCGGAAACGTAGGTGCTTGCCTTGTGTGGCAATTAATTTTAGAAAAATGGGTAGTGGTGGGGTAAATACAGTTACGCCTCCCACTTTTTTATTTTTGAAGATACAAACAGGAAACATGGGCACATTACAGGTACCACTTGGCTTGATATGTGTGTAAAATTTCAGACAGCTGGGTCCAGGCATGTGGTGGCAAGGTATTTTTGAAACAATGAGGAAAGAAACGCCTATAACTTTTTTATTTTAAAAGTTAGAAGTCTGAACATTGCTCACTTTGTAGATGGGTTAGGGGTAGATATGTGTCAGAAATTTCAGAATTATAGGTCCAGGCATTTGATGGCTATGGAATTTTTAAATTACATGTTTCAAAAAAATTTCTACAGAGGCCAGGTCTTCCCCTCCCGCTTCCCGCGAAGAAAAGGAAACACTCTCTCGTCTCGATCCCTTTGATCCTTGCTAGTAGTATCCATTACAGGGCTCGTGTTTCCTTTCCTACTTTCACTTTTCAAGCAGAACGGCTGAGCCTAGCTGAGTTTTGCAGCCATGCGTGCAAGGAAGGATCACTCTGGTCTCGATCCCTTTGATCCTTGCTAGTAGTATCCATTACAGGGCTCGTGTCTGCTTGAGTACAAAGTGAAAGCAGACACGAGCCCTGTAATGGATACTACCAAGGATCAAAGGGATCGAGACCAGAGTGATCCTTCCTTGCACGCATGGCTGCAAAACTCAGCTAGGCTCAGCCGTTCTGCTTGAAAAGTGAAAGTAGGAAAGGAAACACGAGCCCTGTAATGGATACTACTAGCAAGGATCAAAGGGATCGAGACGAGAGAGTGTTTCCTTTTCTTCGCGGGAAGCGGGAGGGGAAGACCTGGCCTCTGTAGAAATTTTTTTGAAACATGTAATTTAAAAATTCCATAGCCATCAAATGCCTGGACCTATAATTCTGAAATTTCTGACACATATCTACCCCTAACCCATCTACAAAGTGAGCAATGTTCAGACTTCTAACTGTTAAAATAAAAAAGTTATAGGCGTTTCTTTCCTCATTGTTTCAAAAATACCTTGCCACCACATGCCTGGACCCAGCTGTCTGAAATTTTACACACATATCAAGCCAAGTGGTACCTGTAATGTGCCCATGTTTCCTGTTTGTATCTTCAAAAATAAAAAAGTGGGAGGCGTAACTGTATTTACCCCACCACTACCCATTTTTCTAAAAATTAATTGCCACACAAGGCAAGCACCTACGTTTCCGAAATTTCACACACATAGGTCCCAAGGTACCGCCTACAATGTGGCAAAGTTTCATGTGTGTAACTTTAAAAATGACAAAGTTATAGGCATTCCTGGGTATTTATTAAAAAATTAATTGCCACAAAATGCATGCACCTATGTTTCTGAAATTTCACACACATGGGTCCCAAGGTACCACCTACAATGTGGCAAAGTTTCATGTGTGTAACTTTAAAAATGACAAAGTTATAGGTGTTTCTTTCCTCATTGTTTCAAAAATTAATTGCCACACAAGGAAAGCTCCAATGTTTCTGAAATTTCACACACATATCAAGGCAAGTGGTACCTGTAATGTGCCCAAGTTTCCTGTTTGTATCTTCAAAAATAAAAAAATGGAAGGCGTAACTGTATTTACCCCACTACTACCCATTTTTCTAAAAATTAATTGCCACACAAGACAAGCACCTACGTTTCTGAAATTTCACACACATAGGTCCCAAGGTACCCCCTACAATGTGGCAAAGTTTCATGTGTGTAACTTTAAAAATGACAAAGTTATAGGCATTCCTGGGTATTTATTAAAAAATTAATTGCCACAAAATGCATGCACCAATCTTTCTGAAATTTCTCACAGATAACTACCCCTAACCAGTCTACAATGTGCCCAAGTTTCATCCTTCTATCTTTAAAAATGAAAAAGTTATAGGCGTTTTTGTAAAACAATACTTGGCTATGGGAAAAAGCATTCAAAATGGCGTCCGATCCGGATCGGACATCTGGTCCGATCCGATCCGATCCGACCCCCCAGGTCCGATTCCGATCCGCTATCCGATCCGATCCGGGGGGTCAGTGCACATCCCTATTGAAAACAACTGGGAATTCCTCTATCTGTTGTGCCCTAACTCACTGTAGTGCTTTTACAATTGGGTCAAGCTTTCTCATTATATTTATCCGACCTCTACATTGTTGTAGTTGGTAAAACCACAACTGGTTGTTCTATCTGCAGGAAAAATAAGCAATCTATTATTACTTTCCATTAGAGGTCCATTTGTCAGCTTTCCAATAATAAATACCTTTTCCTCTCCCCAATCCAACCCCTATTTTTTCCGTACTAAATACACCATGTTCAGTTGTAGCACTTTGTATTCTGTCTCTTTCCAACTTGATAATAATATTTATTTCTTACCCGACTCTCCCTCAGGATTGAGGCAGAGAACAACATCAATACAAATGACATAAAATACATAAAACTGATTAAAACATATAAAATTAATGCATTATTAAAATACTAATAAAACTCTTAAAATTCGACTGGGTAGGCCTGATGGAAGAGATCGGTCTTTATGGCTTTCTTAAAGTCAAGGTGCAAAACTCTAGTGCCCACAACTAACTACCATATGCCAGATTAGGTCTTACCACTGTTGAGCAGAGGTATGACTTATTTTTGGACTTGTTCACATGTACACATCATCATACTTTGACCATAGCATCATGTGCTGTATTGCTTGTATGAATCAGCCATTACAGGTAAATAACCACAGACAGGACTTTCAAATAACCCAGTATGAACAATTTCTTCAGTAATACCTGTGAGAGCTGGCAATGCCCTCCCCATTACTGGCCACCGTTCAGTGCCATAAGATGGATATTATTTATATCTTAGTTTTTGGTCCAGGTTTCTGGTTATTAAAATGTAATGTTCTCTCAGGACTCAGCCGAGCCTCAATTGTGTTTATCTGGTGTACTTATTCAGTCCTCTCAGACAGTTCACGCCCCCCCCCCCCCATGTATACTTCATGTGTAGCCTTTTATAGGGCTTTATAGTCCCTTCAATATTTATTATTTTTGTTGTTGTTAAATTTGTACCCCACATTTCCACCAAATGGTGCTCAGTACAGTCTGGATTTCAGCCTTCTCCCTTCCCATGGCTGCTCATTCTGAGCTCTCCCTCCCTTTCTCTTGTACACTGTAACAGCATCACTAACTTTCTTGTCTTAAAATAGGAAACGTATTCCACCAGCCAAGAGACATAATGAGTGTGCATATTTTTCAGGTATGGTACAAATGTGGTGAATGCCACGAGCCGGTAACTGGGGTAAGAAAATAGGGTCTGGGTCAAAAAGATAGGGAATTTTATCATTTTGTTGCTGTGGCTCTGTAAGGGAGCAGAGACGCAGGATCCTTTCAGGCAGTGGGTGCCAGCACTGACAATTGTAAGGCATTGTGCAACTATTCCATATTTTCTTACGTTTTCTGCATCAAGGACAGTGGGGAAACATGGGGGGGGGGGGAGTTACAAGTGGAAGACGATACCCCACCCCCACTGCGTTCTGTGAATGAGGCAAGGCAATGCCATGAAAAAAGCCTTGTCTGGAAGCACTTGTGGGGATCATCACCACTGTGATAAGCTGTGGAGATTATGATACATCTCATAGTATTATTATGATGACAGCTGCACACAAACACATTCAAGTCCCCAACCCCAAATCACTTTAGGGTGCAATCCTATGCACGTTTAGACGCATCGCTGGGGAATGCTGGGAGTTGTAGGCCGTTTTTCGTTTTTGTGTCTAAAGATGCATAGGACTGCACCCTCAAAATTAAAACACGGGGGTCATGTCAGAAATAATGGTGTGCGGGGGTAGGGGGCGGGGAAAGCTCCCTGAAGCTCCTAGCCCTGTTATTCCCCCACCCCAGTTTTAATCTAGTTTTCCTGGTTTTTAAAAATAGCAACTTGGGATGTGCGCGGGAGCAACTGTGGGGTGTCCAAGAGCCCCCAACACGACGCTATCCCTCCCGCGTCCCATTTTCAGCCTGCTTTTGCACCCATGGTGTTGACGTTTGGCGCCTCTGGAATTTACGTTTCCTCTTGTTCCCCTTGGCTCGCTCCACTGCACCAACCCCAATGGCCCCAACCGCCACAACGGCGGCGGTTGGCAGTAGGATTCTGAGCACGGTCGTTCACCTCCCCTGCTTAGCCGAAGTCCGAAGAGCGCGCGCGTCGGCTGCACGAAGGACAGGTGGCCTCCTTTTCGCTGCTCCCGCAGGCTGCAGCGCCCACTCCGTTCCTCCAGGGGGCGGGCGAGACAAGGCGAGGCGGCGGCGGCGGCGGGGGAGCTGGGCCGCTGGCGGGCGGCATGGGGCTGTGAGCCGGCCGGGCAGCGCCCAGGCCCCGCCGCGCCCGCCATGCCAGTCAAAGCCCAGCACTTCCAAGGGCCCCAGGTCAGCTGCTGCGCCAAGTACCTGCTCTTCGCTTCCAATGTGCTCTTCTGGGTGGGTGAGCGAGCGCGACGCGGCCCGCCTGGGCTGGGAAGGGGGCAGCGGGGAGGAGCCGAGCGCCGCTCTTATCTCGGGGCGGGGTGGGGGAAGGACAGCGCGGATTGTGGTGGAGGGGACGGGGGGGGGGGGGGAGAGACGCACGCGGATGGGTATTTTCCATCTTATTGTCCGCCACAACGTCTGGGCTTGACTTGGAGGGGTGGTGGGTGGTAGGTGGTGGGTGGGCGGTCGCAGGCCTAAGGAGAAACAGAGTGCAGTGGGGGGATCTTTCCGCTCGCACCAGGGGAATAGCTAAGACAGTTTTGTAGGTTGTTCCAATGGGAACCCCGCGAGGTGCCGTGCTGAGTTCAAGGAAAATGTCCTTTTCCAGCACCGTCCATTTCCCTGGTACTAAGAAGCTCAGGCAAGTTATTTCAAAATCCTGAGTGCAAAAAACAAAGGGGCAGGAGTGGTTTGACCGCAGAACAAGAAGAAAGCCCGCTTTTGAGCCCACATTGTTCTGCTCCTTCCTCCGGCAACAACCCATTATACAGAGAAGGCAAATCGAGGCATGCCATTTAAAAATCATTACTGCAAAATGGGGTGGGGTGCGGGGAAGAGATCCACACAGCCGCACAGTAAATTGCTCCTTTGAATCCACACTTTTCGGCACTACGGGGGGGGGGGGACCCATTGCGCATAAAAAGATAAACTGAGGCGAGTAACTTCGAGATCATGAGTGGAAAAGTAGACTGAAAAATAGAGTGTGGGGGGAATGGAAATAAATTGGGGGGAAATGAGGGAAGTATCAAGGTGTTGGGGATGCTAATGACACTGTACCCCCCCACACACAATTGTTCCCATATGTCCCCATGCAAATGAAAAATGGAAACAAAATTGGGGGAAAATAGCACATGGTTGGTAGCTCCAAGGACCCCACCCTCATGATCAGTAACATGCCCCCAAGTCTCCGTAAAAAAAAAAAAAAAAAGGAATGTTAAAAAATTACATTTTTAAAAAATTAGGGGCTTCCCTCCTTACCCACCCACCCCCCACTTTAAAATCACAAAGGAAGCAGCCTGTATTCTGGCTACTAGTGTTTACCACTAGTTTCTCTTGAAAAAATGGCAGGAACAGGAAGAATATAAAAAACAAAACAAAAAAACCATTAGCTGTGAGTATCTTGAGGAGAAACAAATACCTGGGCCTGGACCATCATCACACAGGGGGAAATCACGTTTGTTTACTGGTGCTTCTCCACCCAGGTGTTTGTCCCTCATTACTTCCTTTTTTGAAAGAGGAAGTAAACAACTTGCAGGTGGCCCATTCAGTGGGCCGTTTTGATCCCGCTTCTTCTCCTGCACACAGCAGGAGATAGCGGCAACTTCCGTCTTTAAATATAAGTCAGATTTACTGGGGTGTTTTTTTGTGGCGCGAAGAAGACTAGAAAGGGTAGGAGGCACACGGGAGGCAGACATCGTGAGAGGGACCCTTGAAAATCCATGAGTGCCCAGTAATGAGCGTGCAATAAAATGCTTGTCTGATGGAGCTCCTGGTTAGCTTTAGGAGAACGATCAGGACCATATTTGGAAGTCTGGCAGAGCAGTCCTCACAGATGCTGTGTCTTAGACATCCCTAAGAAAGTTAGTCACAGAAGGAAGGAGACAAAGAGTTTTCCTGCTCCCAAGCACCAGCCAGCCACCTGCTACCACAAATGGAGGTTGGGAAGGGAGGAAAGAAGACAAGAGACCAATGCTACACAGTCAGGGTCAGTAACTTGCTCTCACCTGGTGAAAGGAGGAGAGAATGGCTTTGACTGGCAGATCACCCCCACCACCCTCCTACCCTTAATAAGAAACCACTCCGGTTCGATATATGAAATGTGAGGCTGCCGTTGGTCCATGTAGTCCAGTCTTATCTATTTGGCATCATCTCCCTGTGGTTGCAAGGCCATCTCCTCTCCTGAGCTCTCCGTTGATTGAACCTGGGACATTTTTAATGCAAAGTATCTCTGAGTTATGTGCTTGGCCCTCCAAAGATTTTTCTAGCTTTTATTGTTTGGCTGTGTTTCAAATAGAGCAGCATTCTCCACCCAGCCCCAGCCCCTTGCAACAACAACAGAAGTTATTCTCTGGCTTAGAATGTTAGATTAGATTCTGGGCATGTATGACCAACATTCAGCAAACTAGGTGCCCAAAGCCAGCTGCCCCAAATTCTACTCTTGATGAAACTCACATTGAATGCTCTGAACTATATTGCTGTCCCATTCCACCAAGCAGCCCTTCATTTGGTGAGTATCTTTCCTATTTGGGTCATTGCTCTTGATTTTGTTTCTTGCTAGTGTTTTATGCAATGGATGTCCTGCATCCAGATCTAAAACCCTCCCTTGCTGCACAACTGGTTAGCAACTGCTTGGCCACTGTGTGAATAGAATACTGGATGAGATGGGCCCTTGATCTGATCCAGCAGGGCACTTGTGTTATTTTATGTTAATTTCCAAGCAGCTCCCTGCCATGGTAGGTGCTTTGGGACAGGTGCTGACTAGCAAATGAAACAAAACTACAGTTTCCAGGGAGCGATACAATAAACATGTGCACAGCACATGTGTCAACATTATGAACTTTTCTGAATGTTCTCAGAAAAAGCTCAGAAATGCAGTGAAGGTTTTAGTGGGGCTAGCTCACCCACCACTGCATCCAACTTCTGCTGTTCCTTCTGGTTTCCGTCCCTCCCCCAACCTCCGCCACTGTGGAGATCTAGGCTGATTCCTTCAAAACTTGTGGTTTAGCAGCTGCAGGACTGAAGCTCCCTACATTTGTCTGTGGCTTTTTCCAGTGGCTGACATAACCCCAGAAGGCTCTGTGGTTAAGATAGGAGTGGCCTGTGATTCCAGACAGCAAACCTGCTCCAATCATTGATATTTCCCTGTGACATGCATATCACTGCATTGTGTGAAGAAGTGTCTTGTGCCTGCCATATTAGCTGGTGCTGTGTTAATGGAGCAACATGTGCCTGATTATGTTTGATGTAAATAGCTTTTAACGGGGGGGGGGGGGGGAATCAGGAAGTGGTCCTGGTAGGCATGTTGCAGCCAAAACAGCAAGGCTGTTGTTTTTACAGGGAAGCTGTCCCCAGTCTCTGATGCATCTTCAGGTTATGAGCAAGTTACTCCTTACTTGAAAATAAAAATGAACACCTGTTTCCAATCATAGTCTGTAAGGAGAATTGGGGCTGCATCAAATGTGACAAAATTCTGACACAGAAAATAGTTCTTCACAAAATACATTGACCATCCAGTCTCAGTCTGTGTACACTACTGTAAAATGCATATATACATTTGCATATGATAGTCTGTGCATGGTTTGCATTGCATGATCGTTTGTCCATAATAAAGCTTTCCATGTCAGAATTTCGTCACTTTGAAGTGGATTTGAGTTTCTCAAGCTTAGCGGCCTGTCCTGAGCTGTTGTGACTGTTCTAGATTGTACCAGTCACGTTTGGAGTTAGAACAACGCAGCATTATTATGTATGCCAGGGAAGCCGGGATTAACTGGAGCTGCTGCCTATATCACGTTCCCAGTGTTGATGGTCATTGGCAACAGGTACTGTTGCTCTTTGTGAAATATGTATTTATTAAATAAATAACTATATTCTCTGGGTGGTTCACAATACACATTAAGCAACAAGACCATGACAAATAAGAAAATTCACAACATAACAAGTCAAAATCACAAAGCAAGAATTAAACCCAATAATACTCTACAGTTTAAATTGTTCATCAACTCTAAGTGAAATAACAGTGTCTTGACTTGCTTTCTGAAAAAAAAACAGGAAGAATGATGACAGGCAAACCTCCTGAGGCTGGGAGTTCTCTGACTGGGTACCACCAGCGAAGGCTCCTACAGATCAGTCTTTCTTAACTTGCTCCCTGCCACATATGTTGGGCTGCAACTTTGGAAAAGCTGTAGCTCAGTGCTAGAGTGCATGCTTTGCATGCAAGGTTCTAGGATCAATCCCCAGCATCTCCAAGAATGCCTGAACCCTGGAGTAAATCCTGCCTGAACCCTGGAGAGCTGCTGCCAGTTTGTGTTGACAGTACCGGGCTAGATGGTCTGACTCCCTCTGTTCCCATCACTCCCAGCCAGCACAGCTATGCTAGCTGGGAATGCTGGGAGTTGCAGTCCAACATATCTGGAGGGGCACCAGGTTGGGGAAGCCTGCTCTAGATCTTACAGCAACCAGTGTACCTCAAGACAGTAGCAGCAGTCACAACTGAGCCTGTTCGGATGATCTGTGTGCAGGAGGCGTTCCTTCAGATAAGAACATCTGAAGCAGCCAATGTTTGTGCAAGTCCTGGGACTTGACGCAATCTGCTGAACAGCATGTGGCATCTCGGCTGAGAGTGTGATTAAACAGAGGATCTGGGAGGCCACTGGGCAGAGGAATCAGAAATAGGGCCATGCAAAGCTAGGCATTCTGTGGTTTTGGTGTAGGTTCCCTTGAATTCCTTGCATGTCATGTTCAGCCTAGGCCTTATCTAAAACTTTACCCTGTCCATTGGGTTTATAAACATACAATGTTTTCTCTTAATGGGCGGAACTGTTGATGCTTTCCAACCATCCACTTACTCTTGGTTAAGACTGATGTTATGGATTCATTTCAGTCCTGGTTTAGGAACTGAAACTGCCTTGATCATTCTGTGACCTCTCTAGCTTTGTCAGGTGGGGGACAGGGGAAGTTCAGTTCTGTTGATTCTCCGTGATCTCTCCATGGCTTCAATACCATTGATCAAGGTATATTTTTGTCCAAGCTATGGGTAGGCAGAACTGTGTTGCAGTGGTTCTGCTCGTACCTGCTGACCAGTTCCAGAAGGTGGTGCTGTGGGGTTTGTGGATGAGCCTGGAGCACTTATGAAACCTCTCAGTGGGGTCATCTGGGGATATAGAATGCGTTGTCATCAATATGCAGTGACATGCAATTTGATGTCTCTGTTTCATCTAACCCAGGTGTGATGGTGGAAAACCTAGATCAGTGTTTGGCCACAGGAATGGACTGGATGAGGGCTAACATTGCAGCTCAATCTAGACAAGACAGAGGCAGTGTTAGTGGGTGGTTCCTCTGTTTGGATGAGTGTTGTTCAACCTCTTCTGGAAGCAGAGGTGGGGAATTCATGGACTACTGCTCCCATCAGCTCCAGTTAGCATGACCAATGGTCAATAATGATAACATTTATAGTCCAGCAACATCTGGACAGCCGCAGATGTTCTCCACACCTACCCTATGGGATCAGGTGTGTAGTTGGGTGGTGCTGTTGGATCTATCATTTGATAGGTGGCCTTTTACCAGCTTAGACTGTTATGCCAGCTATGGCCCTATCTGACTGTGGATAACCTGGCTTCAGTGAGCCGTGCTCTAGTAACCTCCCGGTTGGATTAGTATAATATATTGTATGTGGAGCTTCCTTTGAAGATGAGCAAAAAAATTCAGCTAGGGCAAAACATGGCAACACAAGTTTTAACATGGGTTCTTTCTCATCTTCACTGGCTTCTGATTTGTTTCTGGGCCCAATTGAGAGGGCTGATTTTGACCTATACAACCCTGCACGGCTAGCTAATATCTAAAGGAATCCCTCTTTGCATCTGTACCTACCTATGCCCTAAGACCGGGTGGGGAACTTCAGGCCCAGAGACCAAATCCAGCTCTCCTGGGATCCTACCTCCTTCCCATGGTCCCACCACATCTTCCCCAATGACACATCATTTGGTAATTTCCAGGCTTTTGTGCAGTTTCCCCTCCCCCCTCCTAAAAGGTTGAATGCCTCTTCTAAGGCTTAGTTACTGGCAGTAAGAGCTTTAAATATGTTGGTATTTTTGCTATTTAGGCCCTGCCTCTGGCCCTGCCCACAACTGGAATATGACCCAACAACCCCAAGAACTTCTTCAAAATTGAATTCTGCCCTCGGGCTGAAAGAGGTTCTCCACTCCTGGCCTAAACTCATCGGAGGGGAGAGACTATAGTTCAGTTGTAGAGCATATGCTTGACAGAATATCTCAGGTTCAATACCCAGCATCTCCAGATAGGTCTAGGAAAGAATCCTGCCTGAAACCCTGGGGAGCTGCGTCCTGTTGAGAGTACTGGGTTAGATGGACCAAGGGTCTGGCCTGGTTTAAGGCAGCTTCCTGTGTTCCATTGACAGAGGCCCTGGTCCAAATGCCACCTCAATCTGAAGAGCCTTGGCTGGCTGTGAAGGAAAAAGGTTCCTAGAAAGGCACGGGTGACACCTATGTTGGTGTATTTTCAGTGGCAGACAAAGATTTTCCTGTTCTCCCAGGCCATCTAACATTCTTTTCACATCCTCTCATTCTAAATTACCATCATGTAAAATGATATTATATTTTTGTCTCCGCTTTCCTCATAGCTGTCCTGTTCTTAGCTCTTATGATATGGGCTTAGCTCTCCACATGACTAGGTGAATTTTGATGGTAGCGGTTAGTAGATTTTCTTGCTTGTGCTGTTTTACACTTTATTGTGGTATTTGTATTTTATGTTTTCTAAAATTTGTTTTACATTCTTTGTACACCACCCAAAAAATCGTGTTACAGGGTGACATAGGAATAAATAAACAGATCCATCTAGCCCAGGGGTAGACAACCTGGGGCTCTCCAGATGTTTTGGACTACACCCCCATTAGCCCCAGCTAGCATTGCCAATAGTCAGAGATTAAGGGAGTTGTCGTCCAAAACATCTGGAGGGCACTAGGTTACTTACCTCTGATCTAGCCCATTACTAACTGTTTTGACTGGCCATGGTTCTCTAAGGCCTTGGGCAGAGAGAGGTATTAACCCAGCCTTGGTACCTGAAATCCCTTCAGCTGGAGATGCTGGAGACTGACTATCTATATGCCCAGCACATGCTCGACCACTGAGCTATACTTTCTTCTTAATTAAGTTTACAGCTTTCAGCTGACCGGGTTTTCTACTCTTGGCCTATTCCATTTTGCACTATGCTGTGTTTTCAATGTCTTAGAGATGGAGCTAGCATTAACCAGGGTATGCAACTACCTGTAAAACCTATTTGACCAATTAAAATAAGAAACAGACAGATATTATGCGGGCAATGCACTACTTTTATCATATCACCTCTGGGGAAACTATTGTCAGAGTCCTGTCCAGGTAGAGCTGCTGTTATGACTGTCTGGTTTATACTCTAAACTACTGGCCATGGTTTGTGCTGGTGCTTTAGCTCTGTTACATTTTGGGGACACATACATAGGCAAACATCTGGCCAAACTCCCAAGTGCAGCAACCACCAGTCCTGAAAACTTCTCCTGATATTCCATCAGCTGGGGCCATTTGAAGGATTCTTGCTGCGGGGTTGCACTTGGGAGGTGAATGAAGTGGTGGAACATCTGTTTGATTCTGTATCGGAAGTTATTATTCTTCATTAGAAAAAAATACATGATTTGTGTTGTCTTTATAGCTGAGAGACTTTATCAGCATGACAGGATCTCCTGGTTGCATAGTATGTAAATTTGGTTTGCATTGCTTCTAGAACATTTATCTTTTCCTGTGGAGAGGGTTTACTAGATCAATCTTCTTTTCTCCCTCCCTCATCTTCAGAAAGAGCTGTTCCAGTGCTGAAACAGTGCTGTTGCTTACAGATTAAGATTATTGCAGACATGGCTGCTGCAGATTTACATAACTGCACTAATATACAGTAAACCAGAGAGGGGAGAAACTCACCTGGGCATGAGTGCCATCTCATGCATCAGGGAAAATGGTCAAGCAGAGGAAAGGGTTGACAAGGAAGGATCAGATCCATGCCATACATAAAGATTAATGCAAGCTTTGCAAGAAAGTTTTGGGTGTGTGTGTTGTATTCTATCAAGCCTTTTGGTGTAAAATGGTTTGCCTGCTGGAACAAGAGAGGTTAAAGTAGGCAAAAATGATGGTTCAGCCCTTCAGTGGCTTGCTTGAAAGAAGAATTCCTAGTGGGTGGCAAATGGTTCTTCTGCCCAGGATTGGTTGCTAGCAGCATCCTTTTACTGGAGAACTTTAACCAATGGCATCCATCATGTCAGGGTGGGGACGGGGTGGGTGGGGGAAGACTAGCAAGGTTGGAGTGAGTAGTTTGAAATCAAGGAATGAGGCTCTCCAGGATTGTAGGGGAAACTTTGAACAGTTCTCCAAAATGCCTCTTGTTCTCCCCACAAATGCAGGCCTGGGTGCAATTTTTTTTAAATGGTAAAGTCATCACAAAGTAAAAATTCTACCATCTCAGTTATGTGTTGTGAACATTATATTTGCATGAATCCTCAAGTGGTGACAGCTGGCATTATCAAACCACAGTGAAGTTTTTGTAAACCTGATATGGAAAAATCACCTTGATGTCCAAATGTGAGGAGCTGGGCCTTAGTTGGGGAGAGTCTACATGCTCCTACATCTAAACTCTACTTATTTTTATGGGAGGCATATAAGAATGTTGTGGTTTTGCTGAGGGCAAGGTGGGAAGCTGGCTTTAGGCAAAGGTTCAGTTCAGACATAATGACCTTGGCCTAATAAACCACGATTTGTTATTTCAATTTAACCATGATTTATTAAGCCAAGGAACAACATGTTGCCCGTATGCTCCCTTATGCACCACCTTCAGCACTTCTATAGTGGTTTACTTAAGCCACAGTTTCCTGTTCCACCCAAACTGGAAAACTGTGATTTACTCTCAGTTTACTAATCAGGCTCAGATCCTGTTTTCATAATGAGGTTAAACTATGGTTTCCCAATTTGGGTAGAACAGGAAATTGTGATTTAAACAAACTATGATAGAAGTGCCGATGCTGGACATGAGTGGGTAGCACACAGGTGCGATGCTTGTTCTCTGTTTAATAAGCCATGTTTTATTAGGCCAAAATCGTTATATCTAAATTGGCCCTAGTTAAACACCACTCTGCATGCTGAGGGTGTATTTTTGCGTCCTCTGGGATGGAGCAACATCAGCCCATCACCTTGTTGGGCCATTCCAGGAGCACCTGAGTCCTCTGTGTCTTGCCCATTGAGACACCTATAGAAAATTTCCCACAGGTGGGAGTAAGCAAGCGGCAGTTGCCATCGGAAAAGGGCAAGGCCTGAACTGTGGGCAAGGGAAGAGTTCTGATCAATGCTGCTGCTGTTTCAGAAATGTCCCACTCTTACCATGGGAACAGAGCAGCCATTGTCTGTGTTGTGCCAGGCTTTGAATGCTCCAGACGCTGCGTCTCCGGCCTTCTGTTTTACAAGGGCTGGCAAGTCAGGGCCCAAATCAAGGGGGTGTGATGCTAGTGTTAAAGGGGCTGGAAAATGGTGGGGATTCAGTCTGATCCACCCCATAGTGCAGAAGCATAAAGTTGGCCTTGCAAACTTGAACGTTTTATTAAGGGTCTTGCTTTGGTATTTGGCTGCATAGATGCAGGACTGAGAGCATGGCTGCCTGGGGGATGCTGGGAGTTGTAGTCCAACACATCTGGAGGACACCATATGCCTTATTCAAAGTGGGCCACTTCCTGTCCATTGGGGATCCAGCACAGCTGGGTAGATCCAGGTCAAGGGGATCTGGATTTAAGATCTCCATGGCATTGATTGCAGCATGCAGGGGATATGGCTTCTACAGCCAAAGGAGGTAGCTGACAATATTATACCATCCATCTGTACCTATTTAATAGCACAGCCTCTGTTTTCGTATTGTGTGCACAATTGCTGGTGTGTACTCAAATGAGTACCTAATGTTGGAATGTACTTCTGCCAGCTATCAGCTAGATCTGTGCTGTGACAGTGGCCAAGTTTATGACATGGATTTGTCAATATGTATATTCTGGGCTCTATGAAAGTGTCGTTTTGGAAGTTAATGCTTGAAAAATTATGGGATGGGGACAGCATGTGGTGTCCCTATTTTCCTCTGGCACATGTCGAAGGGTCAAGAAATCCAACATCCGTTTTATAAAGAGGATCTTAAGATCCGGGGAGCGGGGCAGGCTGAGTTGCCTCCATTCCTCTGCCTTTATGCTCTTGACTCTCTCCCTGTTCCTCTGTCCCAACATGTCTTCTTCCATGTGGGTCAATACGCCACACTAAAACCTGTTTCTTTATCAAAAACTGCAAATCATGCAGTCATCCTAAACACTGACTTCCCCCAATCTGGTGAGCTCCAGATCAGTTGGACACATACCTGGCTGGGGATTGTAGTCCAATATATCTGGAGGGCATCAGATCGGGGAAGGTTGGACTAGGGAGTAAGTCCCATTGAACCCAGTGAGGTTTACCTCAGAGTAAACATGCATAGGATTGCGTTGTAAATTATGCAGCTAAAACATTTTAAATGTCTTGTGTGTGTGTGTATGTGTGAGATTGAGAGAGAGAGAGAGAGAGAGAGAGAGAGAGAGAGAGAGAGAATATGTGAAATTTCTTGCACTTGCCAAATTTAGGCTTGCTGGTTGCAAAAGTTGGAATCGTTTTAGAACAGAATTCAAGGCTCTGTAATTACCAGGCTCTGGGATCCAGATCAGGAGAAGAGGGCAGCCACTATGTTGGTCCTAACCTAATAGCCACTGACAGGCACAGAGGCTCCAAGCCAAATCACACATGGATGCAGGAGATGTCCTATATTGTTAATGGGGTTCAGGGGCTGCTAAGCATGCATGGGGGTTGGCAGTGCTAGAGAGAGCAGAGGTGCTGGCTTTTAGGAAGAGCACAATTCATGGGCAACGTCTTCACCTAGAGGAGCATTTTGCCTAACCCAGTCCACAAGCTTCCAGTCCTCATTGTTCCTTGCAACCAGGCAAACTTGCCTATACTTCCAAAGAGGCAGCCCTATAGGAGTCTATAAGCCTGAAGCAGTGTGGTAAGTAGCTTGAATGGGGATGTCTCCAGGATTAAAATTTCTGACCTTATTCTTCATCAGAATGTGCAATGCATGGGACAGGCCTGGCTTTGTATGGGAGGCAAGGCTGGGGATGATTCTAGCATGATAACGAGGCCTATACATGTGAGCAGAGGGTCTTGTCAGTGTGGGGGCACATCCCTCCCTCTTCTTGCGCTCTGCATGACTGTGATCTTTCCTCTTTTGCAGTTGTTGGGGGCTTCCTTCCTGGCCATTGGTTTGTGGGCCTGGGCAGAAAAGGTAAGAGTGAATAGTGCCTTGGCCATCACATAATGGGGGGAATTTTCTGGCTGGTATATGGAAGGCCCTCTCTGACACCCAGGACCGTAGATAGCTCTGGTGCTCCTGAAAACCTGGTGTGGGCACCAGGTTCCAGAACACAACGTACCTGTGAACCAAACCAGGTTCTCCAAGCAGCTCTCTGCCTTTGGCTCTGGGACAAAGCATTAATACGCCTTGACTTCTGAGCCCTTTGTGGCACATACCTATTCTACCAGCCCCTGACACTGAACAGCACATAGATCACATACCCATGAACCCAACGTCAGGAATGTTATGCCAGGTGTGTTTGGTCATGTGTAGGAAAAGCCTGGCTCTTGGCTGTGGGGTCAGGTTCAACCCATCTCCCCTTCGCTCCCTGCCTTGCTCTGTCTCTCTCCAGGGTGTGCTTTCCAATCTGTCATCCATCACAGACCTGGGTGGCTTTGATCCTGTCTGGCTCTTCCTCGTGGTTGGAGTGGTGATGTTTGTGCTGGGATTTGCCGGCTGCATTGGGGCTTTGAGGGAGAACACGTTCCTGCTCAAATTCGTAAGTCTTTCTTCCTTCCTGAATGTCTAGCTAACAACACAGGAGCTGGGCATCCCCGTTCAAATCTCTACATGGCCACAACCTCAGTGGGCAAGCACACGCAGTCCTCAGTCCACCTCATTTGTAATACAGAGATAATAACACTGGTCTACTTTATAGGATGACTGAGATACTGTATGTGAAGAGCTCTGAGTACTAAGGAGACACACCATAGTTCAGATTTCCCCACTCTTGTGCCCTCCAGATGTTTTGGACTGCAGCTTCCATGATTCCTAACTACTGGCTATGCTGATGGGAGTCAAAGTCTGACACATCTGGAGAGTATCAGGTTGGAGAAGGCTGGTCCAGAGCACTACTTAGTAGCAGTATTATTTCTGACCCAGCCTTATTGGGACCCAGCCTTGAGAGAGGCTGCAGACAGGCATTGCTGCACACAAAGTGCTTGGAATGGAACTATTATGCAGGGAGCCAATGGGGTTTTTTTTTGGTGTGGGTGGAGTGGGATTTTATTGCTTGCTTGCATTTTTTATACTCCCCAATAGTCGAAGCTCTCTGGGCTCTTCACAAAACAAAACTTAAAACCATAAAATATGGTAGGATAGCATAGTAAAACGTAATACAAAAGCCTTAAGTTTAAAACAGAACAAAAGCAAAGTAAAGCCCAGTAGCAGTGCAAAGGTCTCTCCTCCTTCCTTATTTCCCACCCCCTATATTTGTAGGCCACCCTATAACAAAAGTTCTCAGGGCCGCTTATGTCTGATCAGGGTGAAGGCAGCCCTTACCGTTCAGCAGGGCAATGTGTGGGTTCTCAGAATGCACCTGCACTGCCTGGACAAGCAGGATTCATTGGTCTTGCATTCCGACAACATAACTCTGCTTTGCCCCCCAGTTCTCTGTGTTCCTGGGGCTTATCTTTTTCCTGGAGTTGACGGCTGGCGTCTTGGCCTTCATCTTCAAGGATTGGATCAAAGATCAACTCAACTTCTTCATCAACAGTAATGTCAAGGCGTACCGTGATGACATCGACTTGCAGAACCTCATAGACTTTGCTCAGGAATATGTGAGTTGCGGAAATTCCTGTGAGCGACAGGCCTGTCCCTAGTTGTTGTGTGTGTGGTGGTTTTCATATGAAAAAACCCCTCTGTTCTTCTTTGTGGTCTCTGTGCATCACACATTATGGGCTCACGCTGGCGCCGAGCCTCATCCGGAAAACTTCTATAGCCTACACTTTTTGGCGGGAACCCCTCCCCCCACCGTCCTATCGCGCATGCTCGGGTTCCCACCTACCTCAGTTCTTTTTCGACCGTCGTGCTGATTGCCTCACGGGAGACTTCGTTCGTATATTTTTCTTGTTCTTATTGCCTTTCTAGCTTAGACTTACCAAATTCCTCCTCCTCCTCCTCCTCCTTCTTCTCCTCCTCCTTCTTCTTTTGTCGCTGCTTGTTTTTTTTTCTTTCTCGTTCTTAAAAAAAAATATATATTAGATATATTTTTTCGTATATACCCGCTGTTTTTTCTGGGCGCCTTATGGCACAAACGGCCCTGTTTAAAACTTGCACTAGCTGCTGGGCCAAGCTTACTTTATCCGATGGGCATACTCTATGCCTTCTTTGCCTAGGAGAGGCGCATGTTGTTGAGTCCTGTGCTCATTGCATGCATTTTTCTCGCCAAGCCCGCAGGAATAGGGCAGACAGATTGCGGGGTTTACTTTGGAAGAAGGCACTCGAGGCGGTAGATACACCGTCTCGTTCTCTCACCCCGATGGCGACTGCAGGGAGTTCTGAGCCGCAAACGTCGAGCCGCCCAGCGTTGGTCAGGCCACTCCCGCTGATTACTGAAGTAAAGGCGAAAAAGCCCAAAAAGACAACCGGGCCCTCGGATGAGGCTCAGCGAAAGAAAAAACAGAAGGCTAAACACGCCGAAAAGGCCGATAAGGTCTCTATAGATCGGTCGAGAGCGAAATCAGCCCTCTCGGTACCGTTGTCATCGGGACCCGCCTCGGTACCGACGAGATCTCCGGTACCGATGGTGCACCCGACACCATCTCCTTCAGCCTCCGTTTCGATACCTTTGGCTCGGCCAGCACCAACTCCGTCGCCAGCTCCCTCGATACCGAGAGGTCAGCCTGTTGAGGCCCCTTCGCCCGCCTTCTCGATACCGAGCCGTCGTAGGCCACAGTCTTCACGTGGAGAGTGATCCCCGCCTTCACCTTTGGGCTCAATCTCTTCTCTATCGAGACCACTCCTGGCACCGTCACAGGAGGGACATGTCTTTGACCCTGAGCCGCTGGCTATGTTGCCACGCTCGGTACCGTCACCCACCCCGGGATCGAGGATCGTCAATACCGCTCACGTTCACCTACACCTTCTCGAGACTGGGATCATTTCTCGGATCGGTTGGTCCAGTCATCGGCATCGTGCTCTAATCTCCCGCGGGATACCTACTATCGTCACCGCACTCCGGATGATATCTCGAGACGGTACCGTTATACTTTGGATCCATACACGGGTCAGCATTTAAGGGATGACGAACCCTTTGTACCTCCGGTCCTGCCAAGGCATCCTCCCTCGACTACGGTTTTGGCACCTCCGCCAGATCCACCGGTACCAACGCCTCCACCGGTACTGACTCAGATGACAGAGCTCCCGACTCCATCCTCTCCTCAATCACTGGAGGACTATGCCTCAGATTCATCATCCGTCACCTCTGCTCCACCCTCGGTACCGTCACCTGAGGATGCTGTAGGAACCGAGAAACGTGCTTCGCCATCCGTGGAGGTTGGAAGCTTTACTGAGCAGATGCTCCGCATGGCACAATCTTTAGGAGTTGAGCATCAACAACCTATTGAGAAGTGCATCGACTCCATCTACGACGTAATGTATGCTGATTCGTCTGCTACTCTCGTTATACCTTTGATCTCTACATTGTTGCAGACTGCCCAGGAGTCATGGAAGAATCCATCCACCATGGGACCGGTGTCGAGGTGTTTAGACTCGCTCTATAAGGTCCAGGAGAAGGACGCAGGTTTTTTGTTCGTCCACCCCAAACCAAACTCCGTAATTGTCGAATCTGCACAGGGAAAATCTTCGAGGTCACATTCCGCTCCAACCAACAAGGAGGGCAGGAAGCTGGATATGTTTGGCCATCGAATCTATTCATCTTCAGCACTGTCCATCAAGGTAGCCAACTACCAAGCTATGATGGCCAGATACCAACTGTTCCTCTGGGACAAGATGTCGTATCTTCTTACATACCTACCAGACGAGAAAAGAGATTTGGCACAAGTTTTTCAGTCGGAGGCTTCGCGATTCGCAAAACAAGAACTAACAACGGCAAGACACCAGGTAGATTGTATCTCTAAAGCCATGATCGGGGCAATCGCCCTCCGTTGACATGCTTGGTTTCGCTCTTCAAGTCTACCACAGGAATTGAAAACACGAATAGAAGACCTACCATTCGACGGGGACGGTTTGTTTCATTCCACGATGGATGCCACCATGGATACCATCCAAAAAGCGAAGACCATGGCGAAGAAAATGGGTTTTTATCCACCCACAACGTCGCAATCTTACCGTCCGCGTAGATGGTTCCGGCAGCAGCCATACCCTCCACGCCAATTTCAAGGGCGTCAGCAACGCTATCAGGCCCCCACATCTCAGTCTTCTTTCCAGCACAAGAAACAGTATCAACAAAGCCGCTTCCGCCAACCACGCAGCAAACATGACCCTGCGCAAAACCAGCGCCTTTGACTCCATCCCTCTCACTCTTCCTCCGCGTCTCGCCTTTGGGAACCGGCTCTTGCACTTCCACGATTATTGGAGGGAGATAACTTCGGACAAATGGGTCCTAAATATCATAAAGAATGGCTACCAAATAGAATTCCTTTCCCTCCCACCCGCCAGTCATATCAAAGTGACTCCACCATCGGAGGTGTTGCTTCAAGAGGTTGCCAACTTACTTCAGAAGGGAGCCATCATTCCAGTTCACCAGTCAGACCTCACAACAGGCTTCTATTCCTGCTACTTCACAGTTCCCAAGCGGTATGGTGGTCTCCATCCCATCATGGATCTAAGGGACCTCAACAAATTTATCCCAACCAAAAAATTCCGTATGGTCACGTTAGCGATAATTCTTCCACTACTGAAGAGAAATCGCTGGTTCACTCTTATAGATCTGAAAGATGCCTATTTCCATATCGCCATCCATCGGTCATATCAAAAATTTCTCAGGTTCAGGATAGGCTCGAACACCTACCAGTTCACAGTTCTTCCCTTCGGACTTAAGACAGCCCCCAGGGTGTTTACCAAATGCATGGGAGCAGTTTGTGCCTTTCTAAGAACCAAGGGAATAGAACTCTATCCATATTTGGACGATTGGCTGATAGTGTCCCCCTCTTGACTCCAGGCGAACTGAGATGTGACAGTGGCCAAGATCCTTCTGCAGAAGCTGGGGTTGTTGATAAACATAGAAAAATCAGTGTTTATACCTACATAGACTATCCAGTTCATCGGCGTCCTCCTAAATTCACCATTGGGAAAAGCCTTTCTCCCAGAGGAACGAACTCTTACTCTCCAACAGCTTGCTCGGCGTACCCTCAACTCAAGCTAAGTCAGTGCCCTCACACTACAAAGACTATTAGGCCTTATGGCCTTCTCGGTGTATGTGGTCAGGTGGGCAAGGATGCGCATGAGACCATTGCAACAGTTCCTCCTACTCAATTACGACCCAACAATGCCTGCAAACAGGGTCAGACTTGTCCTGCCCCCAGACCTACGACCCACTCTCACATGGTGGACGATCCTACACCACTTGGTGACTGGCCTGCCCTTTGCGGACCCAGGACCTACTCGCACACTCACCACGGATGCGTCCCTGCTGGGTTGGGGCACCCACTGCGATCACCTAGCGATTCAGGGAAGGTGGTCACTCGCCGAAAAGAGCTTACATATCAACAAGCTAGAACTCCTGGCAGTAAAGAAAGCTCTATGCACATTCAAGACACATCCCAGGGGCCGACACGTTCGGATTGTATCGGACAACATCACGGTTGTCTGGTACCTCAACAAGGAAGGAGGGACTCGATCTCCCCCCCTCCTTCAACTGACTTTGACCATCCTTCAATGGGCTATCAATCACGAGATCCACCTCTCCGCCATCTATATCGCAGGGATGGACAATGTCCAAGCGGACGCTCTCAGCCGTCACTTTCAGGACACTCACAAGTGGGAGCTATCCCCAACGATTCTGCATCTCCTGTTTGTTCGGTGGGGAGAACCTACCATAGATCTATTTGCCACCGCTGACAATGCTGTCTGCGACGTTTTATGCTCGGAGCGGGATTGGGCCGATCTTCTCTAGGAGATGCGTTCAGCCTGTCTTGGGGAAGGGGACTGGTCTGTGCCTTCCCTCCGTTTCCGTTGGTTGCCAAAGTGATCACGAGGCTGTCGCGATACCGGACAGATGCTATCCTAATAGCCCCCTGGTGGCCGCGCCAAGCATGGTTCACTCCTCTCCTCAAGCTGGCCAAGGGAGAGACATGGCACCTCCCTCTACAACCAGACTTGATCTCCAAGAGCAACGGTCAAGTTCTCCACCCAGACCTTCAACAACTGCGACTGACTGCATGGCGAATCCAGCCAGATGGCAGGATTTAGATCTTCCACCTACAGTCAAAGCTATTTTGCAAAAGGCCAGAAAGCCATCGACGAGAGCATCTTATGGCAGGAAGTGGAACAAGTTCGTTCAGTTTGCAACCTCCAGGGGACTTGACCCTAAGTCCTGTCCCATTCAGGATGTTCTAGTTTTTCTCCACACCCTCTGTGAGGCTGGTCTAAAATCAACTTCTATTAAGGTCTATTTAGCGGCTATTTCCATTAACCATGATTTGGTCGCAAACTTCTCTGTGTTTACTCACCCACTGTCCAAAAGTTTTATCAAAGGTCTACGAAATATTCATCCACCATCTCGTTCTATTGTGCCTCAATGGAGCCTTTCAGTTGTACTAACAGCCTTGACTACAAAGCCCTTTGAGCCCTTGGCAACTATTGACATTAGACTGTTGACCCTTAAGGTGGCGTTCTTGGAGAAGCTCGGAACTTTGTGCTCTTCTCATTGATCCCCCTTATACTCAGTTTTTCCGAGATAAGGTAGTTCTGAGGCCTGGTCCGTCTTTTCTACCTAAAGTTGTGTCCAGTTTTCACGTTAATCATGATATTGTGTTACCTACCTTTTTTCAGGCTTCCTCGGATCCGTTGACATCCAAGCTCCATTCCTTGGATGTGAGATGTGCTCTAGCTTTCTACAAGTCTAGATCAGCTAGATTCCGAAAATATAATCATTTGTTTGTATGTTATGGTGGAAAAAGTAAGGGCCAGCCTGTCTCTACCCAAAGGTTCACTAGATGGATCGTACAGACCATCTCCCTGGCCTACCAATTGACAGGAAAGGAGCCGCCAAACTCTTTGAAGGCACATTCCACTCGAGCTTTGTCCACTTCAACCGCGCTTGACCGTGGAGTGCCTATCCCTGACCTGTGTAGGGCTGCTACTTGGTCGAATGCTTCTACCTTTGTTACGCATTATAAGTTGGATGTTAGAGCCAGGAAAGACTCTAAATTTGGTCGTGCTGTGCTCTCTTCGATACTTCAGTGATGTTCCAGCGAGTCTACCCTCCTCCGGTAAGTTTTTCTCTTTTTGCTGATTACTTGCCATAATGTGTGATACACAGAGACCACGAAGAAGAAATGCAGGTTGCTTACCTGTAACCGTAGTTCTTCGAGTGGTCATCTGTGCATTCACATAACCCACCCACCGTCCCCTCTTGGCCTCGCTGTGTTTGCTTGCTCAGTTAGAGTGACTATTGTGCATGCATAATGTCTGTTTGGACATATCTCCATATTTGGTTATTTCATCTATCTCGTTCGCGAGGCAATTCAGTCTTGTAGAACTGAGGTAGGCGGGAACCCGAGCATGCGCGATAGGACGGTGGGGGGAGGGGTTCCGGCCAAAAAGTCTAGGCTATAGAAGTTTTCTGGATGAGGCTCAGCACCAGCGTGAGCCCATAATGTGTGAATGCACAGATGACCATTCGAAGAACTATGGTTACAGGTAAGCAACCTGCATTTTTGTCACGTGACAGCTTGAGAAGCAAGCCTGACAATTGAGTTAAGGGTTGCTTGTCCTTGGCGAGCAGCTGGCTGCAAAGCTATGTCCAAAGATCCAGTCCAAGCCAACACCATTAGAAAGGTGAGGTGTAGATCAGACTGAAACATTTTAAAAACTTCTGTTCTCTCCATTCTTTGAGAGAGTATTCTCCGGTTTTACAATGCCAATGGCTGTGTACAGCAAGGATGCAAACTCTACGTCTGGCTCATACTGCGTAAATTCAGGGAGAGACACCTTTTCAAGCCCTAGTGCAGAGTTCCAGCCCAGGTAACGCAGCAGGCCCACAAGATCACTGGGCACTTATGTCAGTAATCCTTACTCAGTTTTGTTTCTCTCTTGAGATGCTTCCAGATTGGTGGCTCCCTGTGCTACCCGAACATCGCTCTTTTGCGCTAATCTATGTGCAGAGTTGCAATTGATTTCATACACTACTGGGAGTGCAGTGCTTCTTTGGAGCATACAGCCCACTATGTTCAATCCATAATAGTGGCCCTAACATGGCAAAGTGGGCACGGAATGGACAAGTTACCTGAGTCGGCTATTTTTAATCCATTTTTAATCCTTTATTTTGAGCAAAAGTACTTTTATTTAGGTGCCATTGTGTGATTACTTCCATAGTTGTTGTTGTTGTTGTTTTAAAAATCACTATTCTAAAGGTAGGCAAAAAAGTGTTTTAGTGCTAATTAAAGATCAGCACAAAAATCAAAACCAATAGCATGGTGCTAAGGTGGTGTCAAGCAGAAAGGCAGCATGTTGTTTTTGTTTTTCTTTCATCAGTGTTTAAAATTGTGCTGAAATGCTTTCTCATGTAGGTGCTATTGTGTGAATATTTCATAATGTTAAAAAAATGGGCAAGGAGGCGTTTTAGTGCAAATTAAAAGATGAACTAAAAAACAAGCTCTCCGCTAAAATGGCACTGACAGAAAGGTATGCCAAAGTCAATGCACACTGATAGGCTCATCCACCCGATATGTCACTGCACGTGGTAAAACCACAGGAGCTTGTTTCATGCCAGGTGTTTCCTCTGGAATAGCCATGCTTTGTTCATGTAGTTTTTACAGAGCGTCTTTATGTTGTCTTCATTAAATTGTCATTCTCCTGTATTTTCGTCCCTTTTTTTTTGGGACTGCAGAAAAAAACAAAGTAGCACAATCACCACAGATTGCCTTACTGCATAAGTACATAAGAAGAGCCATGAGGGATCATATCAAGGGTCCGTCTAGTCCAGCATTCTGTTCACATAGTGGCCAACCAGCTGCGTGAACAGAAACACACGAGCAGGGCACAGTGCAACAGAACCTTCCAACCCATGTTCTCCAGCAACTGGTATACGGTGTATATAGCCTTCCCCAACCTGGTGCCTTCCAGTTTTTTTGAATTGGAGTGTCTGACCCTTGGCAATGTTAGCTGGGGCTGATCGGAGTTCAAGTCCACAACATTTGGAGGGTACCAGGTTGGGGAAGCCTGCCTTAGTGCTACACCCATGGAGATTGTGCTGCTCTTCCGTTCTGTCTGCAGTGTGAAAAGAGGTGGAAGAAAACACAGGAGCAGAACCATTGATAATGACCTCTTGCAAATTCCCTGTAAAACGTTTTCTTTAAGAGTCATGATTTTGATGTGTCCAGTGAGCTCTTGGGTGCATGAATCTGTCTATATGTATTTACTATAATGTAACTGTTACCTTTCTTGTCAGTACCATTTTATTAGCGCGTGTGTGTTTGGTGAGCCTTTTAATTTGCTCTGAAGTGACTTTTTGCCTATCAAAAAATACGTGGACATATTTGCACACTAGAGTTTCAATGAAAATCATTTCAGTGCAAATTTTTTAAAAATTGATTTCCCCCCCACTCCCAACACTGCCTTTCTAGTCAGTGCCATTTTAGCACTGGGTTAAGTTTTTAGGCCAATCTTTTAATTAATGCTAAACCCCCTTTTTAGACTACCTTAAAAAAAACCTGTGAAAGTAATCAAGAAATAGCACCTGTGAATTGCTGTAAACTGCTCAGAGAGCTTCAGCTATTGGGCAGTATAGAAATGAAATAAATAATAACAATAAATATTTTATGCAAATTAAAGGATCATTTAAAAAATACATATATCAAAGCAATGATTTTTAAAATGGTGTGCTTGGAATTTTCCCTTTCTTCACCCTCACTGTATTGTCACAACCACTAGTGTGACTGGAGTACAGTGGGATCTGCACACGCAAAAACACGCTTTACACTCCAAACAGTGGAAAGTTCATATGTAAATTTGCATGTTATTTAACAGCAGAAGAGCAATGATTAGGTAGTGCTAGGGTCCACCAGTCTGGATAAAAGAATAAAAGAAGATGGAAGAGCTGTGTTTAGTTGACTAAAACCTGTGTGGATTGTACTACAGTTCCTCTGGTCTGAAAAGAGATGGAAGAACCACAGGGAAAACACAGGAGAACAGCGATATGATGACAGTGCTATGTAGATAACTCAATAAAATTGAGTGAATGACACATAGCTACTCTAGAGTAAATAACTAGTGTGGAAGCACCACACTAGAATGGTGTGAGGTCCAAACCAGAGGTGACCCTGCCATCTGGTGGCTGATGATGCAGCTGCTGCATTGCCGGAATGTTTCTGGCAGCCTATATATGAAAGCGATGGGGACTCTGTGCAAGGGCAATTAAATGATTTGCCCCATATAATATTTCTGACCTCAAGAAGTCCTACCTCAGGACCAGGCTTGTCAGTCACATCCATTTGTGGACCATGTATTAGTGCTGCTGTGTGTGCTTGTTTTCTGGACACTTGTCCCAGTTTAGCACTGTCTCCCTCTAGTGGTCTTGCTGTGGGGCTCACGGACCTAATGACTGGAACCTCAACATTTATTTCAACTGCACTGACACCAACCCCAGCCGGGAGCGCTGCGGGGTGCCCTTTTCCTGCTGCGTCAAGGATCCGGCGGTAAGGTGCTGAAACCAAAGGATGGGAAAGAAGCTGTACATTTAACCCCAGGAACAGCTAACTGCAGGGTTGGGTGGATTCCTTATTGCTTATCTAGACCCAAATAATGTTAATACTATTTCTATTACTACTACTACTGTCTCCTTTAGACCCAAATAATGTCTGTAGACCATTCTTAAGGTCAGAATTGCTCAAGCGCAGGCAATATTGCCTAGACTGGGGTATGTAATTGGGCCAGTTTAAATTGACTATGATCCAGTCCATCCCAAAATATCTGTAAATCCATAAACCAGATTGGCACAGTGATGTGTTTCATGGATTATCATTTTCCGGAATGGGGGGGAAGCAGCCTTCCCCAGCCTGGTGCCCTCCAGATGTTTTGCACTCATCAGCCCCAGCAACACAGTCATTGATTGAGGATTCTGGGAATTGTAGTCCATAACATCTGGAGGGCACCAGATTGGGAAAGGCTCAGGTTGATGGTGAAGCAAAGTGTTGCCACTGAGCTATTTGGAAAGAAGTGGAATGCAAAGCAAGTGCAGGAGAGAGTCAGAGGAGAAGCAACGAGCCCCTTCCCCAGGAAAAGGTTAGGGAGCTTCCCAAATGCTTGGATTATCTTTGTGTCCACTCTTTCCGCAGGAGGATGTTCTCAACACGCAGTGTGGCTACGATGTCCGCCTTAAACTGGTGAGAGCCGGTTTGGTTTGTTGGGGAGGCACCAGGTGGATGTGCCTTTTGGGACAAGGCTGAGCTGGGATCAGAGCACGTTGGTGTTCTGGGTGAAGGGCCAAGATCCAAATGCAGGGTTGGGACGATGCCTGTTCTGAATTGGGGCTTGTGGACGTGGGTCCAGATGGGAGGGCTGGGCTGGGACAAGTGGCCAGGGAGTAGATGGTCTACCGGGTGTGGGAGGGGGCTATCTGGGCTGCTCCTGTTTGAGCTGAAGCCATTCTGCCCTCTGTGGGTGGGGGAAGGCCCTTCCCTACTGCTTGTATGCCCTGTTTGCCTTAAACATCTTTCCCCTTCTTCAGGAGCTGGAGCAGCAAAGCTTCATCCACACCAAAGGCTGCGCTGGACAGTTTGAGAAATGGCTCCAGGACAATCTCATTGTGGTGGCCGGGACCTTCGTGGCCATCGCGCTGCTCCAGGTATAAGCTCTGGTGAAGCTGGGGTTCTTGTTCACAAGCGCGGCTCCCAAATTGGGAAACTTCATAATGTGGCCCTGAGTTTCAGATTGTGCAGCAGGAACCTTCAGGAAGACGTTATTTATTTAATTTCTAAGATTTATCCGACACCCTATAGCCAATAATTCTCCGGACAATGCAGTGAACTGCACAAATAAAGTCCCAAATCCACATAAAAACAGAAATGGCACCATAAAAAAAATCAGAGAAAGGCAGCAGTCTGGAACCTTTCGCCTGGGGATCGGGCAGATCTCTGTGCCCATCCGGTCTTTGGGCTGATCCTAAGCAAGAAAAGGATTGTGGGGGGAAATTGCACAAACTGGCATTCTTGTCTGTCCCATGCAGAAGTTATGTCCCTGGCTGACCCAAAGTGGACCATGTTGCTGATCTCTCAGTAATCCTTTTCTTCTCTCCAAAAGGGAGCAATTTCCTTGCTGGCGTAAGGGAAAAAGTGGAGTGGTTGTCAATGGTTGTTGGTGGGGTGCGGGGAACTCCTGAGATTTTCAGGTTTATTTATTTCCTTTATATATTTAAAAGATGTATAAGCTGCCTTTTAGGGCAAACCCTCCCAAGGCAGCTTACAACAACGTAAAACCACACAATATCAAAACACTCATCAAAGCAAAAATTGAAAAATTAACAGTTAAGACCAGATGGCATCATATATACAAGAACCCCAGTCGATTCCTATTATAGGCCATGGTAAATGGGGGCATCTTTAGGGCCTGCTTGAAGGCCTGTCATGATGAGGCCAGGGGGGCGTCCATTGGAATACAGTTCCACAAAACATGGGGTGGGGGGGCGGCTGTTAGAATGACTCAGTGTGTCTGCCCTTGTTCTGGTTTGCCAGTGCAGTGGAAATGACCAGAAGGGGGGAGGGTAGATGAGGCTTTCAGGCTACTTCTTTAAGAACATAAGAAGAGCTCCGCTGGATCAGACCAAGGGTCCATCTAGTCCAGCATTCTGTTCACACAGTGGCCAACCAGCTATCGACCAAGGACCCACAAGCAGGACACGGTGCAACAGCACCCTCACACCCATGTTCCCCAGCAACTGGTGTATATAGACTTACTGCTTCTGATAGTGGAGGTTGCACTTAGCAATCAGGGCTAGTAGCCATTGATCGCCTTCTCCTACCGGAATTTATCCACCCCCCTTTTAAAGACATCTAAATTGGTGGCACTCACCACATCTTGTGGTAGCAAATTCCTTAGTTTAACTGTGCGTGGTGTGAAGAAAGACTTCTTTTTATCTGTCCTGAATCTCCCACCAATCAGCTTCGTGGGATGACCCCATTGGGTTCTAGTATTACGGGAGAGGGAAATGCCCTCGCTCCGTCTGTCCCTGGGTGTGCAGCTCTGTGAGGCAGGAGATGGAATCGGCTAGGGACCTCCATCCTCTTGCTACTCACCCCAGTGTGGGAGGTATTCGGCCCCAAGATGGAGCCTCCAGCACTCATCCGTTCAACCTCCTGAAAATGTGCACAGAGGGTCAGGGAGCCTGCTAAATGGGGTGAGCTGTGCCAGGTGGGAGGGGGGATCCCTGAAAATCAGGCAGAGGTGCCTTCCGTGGGTGGAGCTTTTTCATCCACAGAAAGCAGATCCTGGACCCAGCCCACAGAGTTGAGAACGAAGTGTGTAAAGGAAATGAATAGCCTTGCTGATGGTCTCAGTGTTGCCCAGTGTGAGCATACTGGCATGCGATAACAAGTGCTTCTCACCCTCTCTCCCATGGCTCATCTTCAGCGTTATATTTCAGATCTTTGGTATCTGCCTGGCACAGAACCTAGTGAGCGACATCAATGCTGTGAAAGCCAATTGGTGACACCAGAAGAGGGCCTGTGCCATCGTCTTCCGTAGACCCGCCATGCCCTCTGCAGAACCGAAGCCACAGTCCCAGCCACAACTATTGGATGCTGCTGTGCCATGTGATCAGCTCTTTGTTTATGTGCATGTGTGCGTGCATGGATGGATGGAGCCAGTGCTACCAGTGTTAATGGGTGCCCTACTGTAGCTTTCCCTTCGTGGTTGGGGCACACGTGCCGTATGAATTGTGGATGGCAATGTAAATAGTATTTATAGAGGGCTTCTGGGAAGGGCTCCTTCCACCCCACTGCATAATCTGTGGAGCCAGAGGGCCCGTGGCGCACTTGCAGGCAGCTCTGGATTTGTGTGGGTTGCCACAGGAGTCCCCTGTGGATGAGGCACGGCTCGTGTGGCTTCCTGGGTGGAAGCTGGTTGGGACCCTCATCCTATTCCTGCTGCCTGGAGCAGCTCCTCCATCTCTGCCCTCCCCAAAGCTTCTACTTGAATGTTCTGTGCTACTCTCCCCATCTGCTCAGGCCTCCTCTCTGCCAAGGGGGCTCCCCTCTTCAAGTGAGAATGGATTTTGCTGACTTACGTGGATCACCAGGTTGGTCTCTGCCCTCCTGATCCTCTCGTGGGATCAGGATCAAGACCGAAGGGTTACCGACAGGACGAGAGGCTGCTGCGCCTCATCTTCTGTAGCAACCCTCCCCTCTGCCTGCTGTGTTTTTCCAAGAGGACTTTTAAGGCCCCCTTCTGCAGCTATGCACGTACATTACAGAGAGGAGTGTGCCTAAACGGAACCAAACACGGGCCCATCAGCACCTACCTGCCCGGAGAAGGAGACTAGCACTCTGCTCTGTTGGGTAAAAAAAATAAAAAATAAGATAGTGACACTGTAATAGAGGTGAAACCTGTTCTGGCCACATGGTAGTTCTCATTTTGTGTATTAAAGGGGGAGGGGGGGGTAATGTACATGTTTCTTTAACTTCAGTCTTACATAAGTTTTGGGGAGCAGCCGTTTGCTTGAGTGCGAAATATGCAACCCTTTGTATGCAATACCTTCTCTTGTTATGCATTTGTCGGAAAGGCCCACGGGGAGCACTGAAGACCTCTGTGGCCTAAGCTGAGCCATGCTTCGCCCTGTGGTGCCAGGCTCTTTCCAGGAGCTGCCTCTCGACCCATGCTCCGAGGACTGGCAGGGACACTGCTGAGAGGACTTTGGCACATGGCAGGCAAAGGCTTCGTGTTTATACATTCGCCTGGGTGGCCATGGTCTCGGTTCTACCACTTCCTTGTCCACGCTGTCTCTCACACAAGATTCTTCCCTATTTCCCCTGAACACTGCTGCTAACAGGACTGATCAGATCATTTGAGATTCTGTTGACCTGCTGTACCCAATAAATCAATCCCTACCAAATAGTTGTCGTGTTCATTTCCCCCCTAACTAGCCCAGCTAGGCTTTGTGTCGAAGGAGAGATTTCCTTGCTTTGAGCCCAGTTTGTCTTGTTCTTTGTCTGTGAAATGGATATATGGGGATCGGAGCGCATGGGGATGCTCAGTGGAGGCTGGTGGCTCCGACTTCGGTGGGGCTGTGAATCCATTCTGAGTTTCAGTCAGAACCAGCCAGAACTATAAAAGAACTATCCAAAATGCTGATCCCTGCCCCCAAAATAGGTCCAGCACCTTGGATAGCTCTTTTAGAGTTCTGTCTGGGTCTGACTGAAACCCAGAATGGATTCACAGCCCCACCGAAAACGGAGCCACCAGTCTCCACTGGGGATGCTGTGGTCCACCTGCTGTCTCCCTATCCCATCCCACCCCACCCTCACAGGAGGATAAGACTGTGCGCTTTTTGGTTGCAGCGCCAGCTTTTCTCCACATGAGGGTGCTCCTGACCAGCTTTCTTCCACCGATAATTACAAACAACTATGCCCCTCTGTTGTTTATTGCCTGCAGCAAGGAGAAATGTATGCTTTACACACACACCCTCCACACACACTTTTGCATAAAGCATACATTTCTCCTATGCTTTATGCAAAAATGTGGGAGGGGGGGTGAGGGAGGTGGTGGATTGGGGATGCTTAGCCAGTTCCTGTCTGCCATGGATTTCCTATTCGCTGTCACCTTTGGCAGCTGAAGCTTGTTTGCTGATGTACTTTACAGTAGCATCCTTTCCCCATCCCCCCACCCCACCCCCCAAAAAGGGGAAAGCTATTAGGAAGCTGTCAACATCTATGAAAATGGAAACTAACTACTGCATATGTAAAAGCCACAACCTATCCATCTTAATCAGAGAGCAAAAGAGAACTTGCTAAGCAGATTTACTTTTAACTCAAAACGTCTTCCAGCATGCTTGACTGTTGTAACTGTTCTAGGGCTTAGTAATACAAATACGCTTCCAGTGAAACTACAGGCTGCCTTGACAGCTCATATCTGCCTTCTCGTCTACTTAGGGTTTCTTATTCCATTAATTTGCATCTTCCTGATTTTTCTAGGTTGTTGTTCTATCCCCCCCCCCCCGCCACACACACACACACACACACACACACACACACACACACACTTGGTTGTTGATGCTCTTTTCAGGTCAACTCTCCCTTGTCGTGACTTTGGCTGCTGGCTGTGGATGTTATGCATTATAACACTGTTATCTGTAAGTATTTGGTGGCCCAAATGGGCGAGGCAGGAACAGGCAACCTGTTGCCCTCCCACTGTCTTGAACTACATCTCCCAGAAGGCGTACCCTTGGTGTTAAGACTCTTTGTTTAAATTAAACCAACTTTAGTCAATGGACTGTTTTTGAGGTGCATGTTTATTTGTGCTTGCAGGTTGACTGTTGCCTCAAACAAATTTTTCTCCATGTGTGTCCTTATCAATCAACCCTCCACTTTAGGCATTTTTTGTAATATTCCACGTTTATGCACCACTAACTGTGGCACCTGCTGGTGCTTTTATTATTATTAATTTAAAAAGCTGTTAATCATAGATTGGTTCATTTGTCTTCTGTGTCTGCTTGTTGGAAGAAAGCCTCATTTTTGTTTGAAGGAGAAGAGTGTATAATGACAATGTGTATATTTTTTCCTTAGACAAAAGTTGTTGATTTAAAAAAAATATTTTCTTTCCCATCTGGGCCACCAAATGACAGCAGATGACAATTACTACTATTTTACTGTCAATGACTTCTCAAATGGTTTTATTTTATATTGTCAGCCGTCCAGATAACTTTTTGTTATAGGGCAGCCTACAGATGCTGCAAGTATAGATGAACAACGAAGCATACAGCACCCACCCAGCAAAAATGGCTGGGAGCAAATACTAGAAAATTATTTTTGGCTGGGAGTTGTAGGCCAGCACATCTGGAAGGTGCCAGATTGGGAAAAGCTGCTTTAAAGACTAACAGATTTGTTATGGAGATATGCTTACTTCACTTTACGATATCAAAAATGTAATGGATAGATTACTATCAAGATTCATGAGTACAAAAAGTCCTTTCTTACATCCCGACCAGAGAGCTAGAGAATCCACAGCCACACAAGCTGTTACCACAATATGAATGGAACCAAAAGAAGTAAGAAAGGTGAGAAATGGTTTGATTACCCCACCCCACCCACAAGCACTCTAAGGAAATGTGTCAATTTGAGATTGTCATTCTCTACTTGTACACAACTAAGTAACATCTTGCTTGGCTTCATTATCAGTAAAAAGATAAAGCACATGAGGGAAAAGTTGGTATTTGGAATGAGTCATATAATGCAATAGAAGCCAATCTTTAATAAACCTGGAAAGAACTTCAGTTTTGCTCAGAACCATTTAGCCTCTTTAGATCTGTGGTTCAATAAGAAAAATTGACTTTTAAGTAAATATTTGTGTCCATCCAGTTAAGGAGTGTTGGAATTCAACTAAAGTTTAATACACTCCACTAATATAGGTAGACTGCAGACAGCTCCTTATATATTGGTAAAACTCTATCACAGACAGCAACCATAAAAGTCATTTTTAGGCAGATTTGCACTAAATGTAAAAGGAATTGTCATAATTACTTTAATGTATAATGCCAAATTTACATACTATCAAATGAATTGTTGCAGGATAGATAAGACTAGGGTCTTATTCAAATCTACTTAACAGATGCCGTGTTGAGGAAATTTAGCTAAGTTTGGGGAATATATTAGCATCCTAGTTACCTTGGATTACTCTATCTCTAGAATCATGATTCTCTGGGCCCATCTACATTGTAAATATCCACATTATTTTTGTACTGTTTTACTGTCACGGTTCCCCACCCTGCCCCAATGATTGTAGTTTGGTGACAACGCTGAGGATTCTTTGTTAGAAATCATGACACAATCCTCACAAAGCTACAGTATGCAGGGATCCCTGAAGAAAGGAATAAAATAACATAAGAGCCATGCTGGATCAAACTAAAGATCTATTCACTCCAGCATTCTGTTTTCCACAGTGGCCAAGCCGCTGCCTGTGGAAAGCCCTCAAGCAGGACATGAGAAATAAGAAAAGCCATGCCGGATCAGACCAAGGATCCACATAAGTGCAATAGCACCCTCCTACTCATGTTCCCCAGTAACCGGTGTTGAGAAGTGTGCTGCCTCTGATACTGGATGCAATATATATAGCCATCCTGGCTGGAAGCCATAGCTAGCCTTTTCTTCCATCGGTTTGTTTAATCCCTGTTTAAAGGAAGCCATCACTACATCTTGTAGTGTATTCCATACTTTAAATATGTGCTGTAGTATGTAGATCAGGGGTGGGCAGAAGATAGTTTGGGAACTATCTCTGGGTCACTGGCTGGTTTGCAGTAGACCCACAAGGGTTTCTTTTATTAACAAATCCCAAAGCGGTGCACAATATTCATGAAAAACAAAATTGAGGCAAAAATCCACAATAAGACTGAAAATCTAACAAAGCTAAGCATTGAAATCTGGAGATACTTGGTTAAATGAATATGTCTTCAAGTACATCTTCTTTTGGTCATAATCCAAATAGTTTAACAACAAAAGTCTCCCTGCGCACAACGTAACCCCCTGAATTAGGCTGGTGAAACTAAGGCCTCCTCCACACGGGGCGTTTAATGAGCCTTGAAGGCTCATTATAAATTTTACCTACACACGAGCGGAGCGCAAAACGGGCGTACAGGCGCGTTATCTCCCCGATAATGCGCATTTTCGAACGCGCGTTAAATAGCGACTTTTATTTTGCTCCGGCCGTTAAAGCGCATTTTCGCTGTGTGAACAAGCGATTATGCGCATTAACTACCTGGAAAGCGCTTTTTGGGCATCTTTTAATGCGCTTCGCCGCTTCCCGCCGCCTCCCGTGCAGAGGGATTGTGAGTAAATGCGCCTCCGCGATAATGCGCATAATCGCGGAACCAGGCGCAAAGGCGCATTCTTGTGGAGGGGGCCTAAGAAAGCTTTGGGGGAAACAAATGGATTTTGGATGAAAGTACTGGTACTGAAAGCAGATTCCTGGGCTGTGCATGATTTCAACTGTTTCTCTATTCTAAGAGTGTTGCTATCCACTCTGAGCCACTATTTTGCACCTGGTTCTGGCTGGAAGACCTCTATTTTAGGAAAAAGAAAAGTTGACTTTGCAAGCCTGCCATCGCTCCACCTCAGCCTTCCCATCACCTCAGCATGCTGGCTGGACTGATGGGAGTTGAAGTCCAGCCCATCTGGAGGGTTCCCAGTTGGGGAAGATTGCACTAAGCCAAGTCAATCACTGGAGTTGAGTTAGTATAAGGCAGGTCCTTGGATGCTCCTTTAGTCTTCTGTATCCCCCACATCTCTAAATCCAAGTCTGGTCCAAGCGTTTAGAACTGGTGTGTTCAAACCAGACACCTGCTGGATTTAAACAAGGAAGGATTATTTTTCTACAGAAGAACAGATAAACCTGGAAAGTATGAGTGGCTTGGCTTTTGTCAACACTTCTTTTTATTAAAAAGGTAATTGCAGGTGCTGTGCACTGAATTCTTTTGCCCTCTTCTTTGTGATGAGGCAAATGATATTGACTTGTGAAACTCAGCTACCGCTCTGAGCGATTTCTTCCTTTCCTCACATGGGTACTTCCTAACTTAAGGCTGCAGTTTAAAGGCTTGAAGACTCCCCTGAGTCCCTCCCATGCCTCTCAACAGATGGGTAACGTTTTATTAAAAGGAGTAATGTATGTGACTCGCTCCCAGCCATAAGCTCCTCTGCTCCCTCTAGTGGTCCCTTTTTACCATTTGGTGCCTGCCCCCCTGGTACATCTCTCTTTCTCCTGTACCTTCCTGAGGAGATGTAGAGGATGCCTTCTTAAAAGATAGATGTTGTGAGTTACTAGGGTTAAGGTTTTTCAGGCTCCACACCACCATCCCTGGGTCTTGACTCTTCAGACATAGATGCACCTTGTTTGGAAGACAAGTGCATGTAATTGCAGACCTGCACACACTAAGACGCTGCATCATGCGCAGTCTACTGTTTTGCATGCTGTAGGAGGGAAGATTTTTTTCGAACGGTCAATCACTTATTATAATTACATTTTCCTGTTTATCTTTAACATAAAGAACAACCATCTCTTCCTTATTAAAATCAGGCCGGGTCAGACGATTCCACAGTCTTCCCCAACCTGGTGCCCTCCAGATGTGTTAGATTACAGGGTCCACCATCCCCACCATATGGGGTGCATGATGGGAGTTGCATCAGCCAGGCTGTCTGGAAGCATGCTGGCTGGGGAAGATGGGAGCTGTAGTGTCCACAGCAGGTAGAGATGGTAGTCTCTCTCACCTGGAGGATACCTGGTTGGTAAAAGTGGCTTATTGTAAAATAAAAGAATACAGTGAGTGGGCATAGAGAGGTCTTCTACAATGTGTCATAGTGGGGCGTGGCCAGGAGGACAATGATCCTTGGTGTGAAAATAGGGGTGCTGCTGATGCCTTGTTTCAATGTGAGTTGGAGGGAATACAAACTTCTAAACTGCTTCTGGAGTGTTATAGTTTACAAGTCTTCTTGCATGAACAGTATATAATCACCTGCCTGCAGGCAGGGTTTATTGATTTTAATTCTGCTTTGTCCAGTGCCTATATCATTTGGCATTTAAGGAAAAATAACAAATAATGTTATTCCAAGAATGTGCTGTTTCTAATGTTCCTTCTTTTCAGACTCTGTGTGTGTGTTACATGTATATATCAAATTTTAAGATGAGGCGCAGACTGATGACTGAGAGTAGAGTAGGAGTGAGAAACACTCATCCCTCCAGATGTTATCAGACTGCAAGTCCTATCAGCCCCAGCCAGCATAGCCAGTGCTGAGGGATGATGGGAATTGCAGTACAACAACATCCAGAGGGCCACAAGTACTCCATCTCTGTAGTAGAGGCTGCATGCAGGTTGCTGCTTTAATGTTTACTGTGTGGTAACTTGTCGCTGTGCTGTGGGGCAGAGATGGGCCAAGGCAGAAAATCCAAAATGGCACCCCATCATATTTACTTATTTTATATGAAGTATTTTTTATCCTGCTCTTTGGTGCAGCGCTCAAATGGTTTTTAAAATTATTTTTACGAATGTTCGGGGGGGGTGTTTGGGAGGCTGGCCCCCCAAACTGCCCCAGCCCTCTAATTTGCACCACCACTGCTTTCTAGCCAAAAAGGGCTCCTCAAGCAGCTTACAGTCAATGAGTAATCAAGACATTCTCTGCCCCAAAGGCTTACAATCTAAAAAAAACCTCAGCACTCAAGGGAAAAGGGTTGGGGAGGCCAGTAAATTAATGATAATTGTGAGCTAAGTAATTGCCACTTTGTTTGTTCTTTAATGGTACCCTAAAGTCCATCCCGTGAAGCAGGCTTCCACACCCTGCCTAATGGCAGGGCCAGCCCGGTGGAGAAGAGGTAGCCTGTGGCTTCCAACTGCCCAGTTAATCCTCAGGTTTGATCCCTGCCTCCAGTCTGGTTTCCCAGTTGCCTGAGCAGCTGTGGAGGGGTGGTAAGACTGGGGTTAGCCATGCAATCAGAGCTACAGGTAACCAGTATCCCGTGCTGCTCGAAAGGCCGGATGTTAAGTGGGAGTCCTGGTCCTGGCTGATACAGCCCATTCATGGTGCATTTAGAAGAGAAGCTCTTTATTTCAATCATGTCATGATTGGGCTTACACTGTCCTGCTAAATCTGATAGTGTGAACCATGCAATGTGACTCTGTCTCATGGCAACAGCTTTTAACCACCCTTTTTATAGATCTGAACCTTCGCTCATGTTCCTTACAATTTCAAAGACTGTAATTATTTTCATAATCTCAGTTTTGTTTGCCACATCAAATTTGCTGCCTTGAAACCTGCAGAGTGCCGCATTTTGAAACTGGAATATTGAATCCTGCAGCATTCTGAAATATCTAATCTTCTCTGCCTAAGTCCCTTCTTGCAGATGTCCGCTGTACAATGAAAGGGACCAACATTGCTTTTAGTTTGTGCCACTGCTGTTCAGGGAGGGAGGTCTGTAAGTGTAGTTAAGGCAGAGATGCATCTGGATCGAACTTCAGAGCTGTATCAGATGCAGATGATGCCCTTTGCTCACAGAAATAAAGCATGGTGAAAACTGGATTGGAGCCTCTGCGTATGATATAGGCACAAATAGTGTGTGTGTATAGTTGCATGAAAATACAATTGGAGACAGATTATCCTCATATCATTAAGTAAACCACATTTAGGGATACTGATGGACTTCAACTTCCACCAGCTCCAGCCAGCATGGTCAATGGTCAGGAATGCTGGGAGTTGTAGTCTAAAACATCTGGAGGGCCCCAGCTTGGGGAAGGCTGCTCTACAGGCTTGTCCCATGGCGTATCACAAGTTTGAATTTCTGCTACTGCTTTTGCCCTGTCGAATACTGATCACCACTGCTGTAAAATGCTAACAATTTCACCATTGAATTCACAGTCAAGAGAATATTCAGAGAACAGCCGTCATCGAAATTTACACAGGAACAGGTTGAGAAATCTTTGGGGCAATTCATATTGGCTCTTAATTATTGCAACCCAATACTATACTACTACTACTACTACTACTAATAATAATAATAATAATAATATATTGAATGCCCAGGAAGGAATAGAATAACTTACAGTTGAAATCTCAATTGAGAAAATAACATAATTTAAACTTTAAAAATGGCATTTAAAAAGTACCAAACCCCAATAAAACAGAATTGTGGATGAAAAGCCCCAGGTTTGAATGTGGCCAATGATAATACTGTCATAAAGCTCTGTTGCCCAACCATCCAAAGGGTACTTCCCTGAGACTGATTGAGCTAGATTGAATTATAATCCCAACCACAGCAAGCCAAGGCATGCAATAGCCAAGTAACTGCAGAGGTATGTATGCTATCAGTGGCCACAGCAACTGACTCCTCTGTTGCATCCTCAACAAATAATAAATAATCCAGTACCTGAGGAGCTGTTGCAGTTATCATTTGTGACTGCCAAATTGGTTTCCTCTTTGGCAAGCCAACTACCAGCCATGTCTTCACACTACACATGCTCATTAGCAAACATGTAAGTAAACAAACAACAAAGAAGGGAAACATATCTGCTTGTTCCACCGTTGAAAGGGGGGAAAAGTGTGGGGAGGGGAGCCCTTGATTCCACCTGATGCCCAGGTTTGAATATTAAATGGCTGCCAGTGCAATTGGTGTGAACACACACAAATAATATCAAATCAATATAGCAAGCCATTAAAGGCAGGATGCAAAGAAGAAAGCAAAGAGTTAGGAAGAATTAAACAGCCTTTCTTGGTCCAATGCAATCCATCCTGTGACTCAGTGACCAGCCAAGCCTTTTGTATTGTTCGTAATAAGATGGAAGGGGGAATTTGCCAAACGTTTGCCAATTTCTCCTCTTCAACCCGGCAATTAAATCCCGTTTAGCGCCCCACTTAGAATGAGACCTATTTTAAGGAGTGTTTACAAAACTATGGCTGCAATGTTGTACACACTTGCTTGGAATTGGTCCCGCTGGTTTTAGTGCGACTTACTTCCTAAGAGCCTGTAACAGCACGGCTGCCATACCTAAGACTTGGGGTCCCAGTCCAGCCCTCCTGGGGCACTGGAGTTCCCCAGATGGCACCCCTTTTCCCCCAACCACTGATTTGGTGGTTTTATGACTTTTGCACATCTCCCCACCCCCCATTCTAAAGGATTGAAATGCCTCTCCTAAACCTTTGTTACTGGCAGTAAGCGCTTTGAGATCTTATGCTGGCATTTGGGGTGTTTGACCCCACCTCTTTGGCCTTCAGCCCCACCCACCCTGGAATACAGCCCTTGAGAGCTTCTCCAAACTGGAATTTGGCCCTCTGGTTGAAAGAGGTTCAACACCCCCATTGTACAGGATTGGGCTGTCAGTCTGCTTTCCTGGTCGCTGGAAGATCTTGCTCCGTCACATCCCAAAACCCAGGCACTTCCTACACATCAAAGGGATAATTGCAGATTCCCTCCAGATTCCTGGTCATTGATGTGCCATACCGAGTGCTGGACTACTTGAATTTGGAAACTCTTCCTTAGTAGGCAGGCCAGCCTCAGCCGACTACACTAGCCAGACTCAAGTCTACCAGAGAATAGCTACCTCGATGATTCTGCAAGCAAAGATTCTGGACACACAAGAACTCCTGTGATGATGCTGGTGGAAAGAGCTAGGACACAGCTCAGGTGAGCAGAAGCAAAAGAGGGAGGGCAGGACTACAGTGCCTTTAATATATATGCAGAAGCAGGAATTTCAGCAGGGACATAAGAGCATCTTATTCCTAGGAGGTGGCCAAATGCAAAAGAGGACCAGGTCCCTGCACCTTTAGCAGTTGTGTAGAAAAGGAAATTAACAGTTATGTACGAGGGAATTTTCAACCTGCTGATGAAATCTCCTTTCTTACACTGCTATGAAAGACACAGGACTCAATCTACTTTTGCATCCAGCCATCCTCCTTGAGCCAGGTCAGATTTGGAGCAACTCCAAACATCCTCCTCTCTCTGAGAACCCCTCCCTTCTACTTGAAGGCCAAAGCCTCAGACAAGCCGGCCACTCCTGCAAGGCAGGCCGCCCCAACCCAAAGGTAGTCTTTCTTCACAAGATTATCTGTTCATCTCAGGGCTGCGGCCTTCAGATGTTGTTGGATCATGGTGTCCTTTTGGAATGGGTGTCTGAGTTGGGGGTAGGCAGTTCTGCATTGCATTGTAGGGGGACCATATGGAAAAGAAGACAGGGCTCCTTTATCTTTTAACAGTTGTATAGAAAAAGGAATTTCAGCAGGTGTCATTTGTATGCGTGCAGCACCTGGCGAAATTCCCTCTTCATCACAACAAGTAAAGCTGCAGGAGCATGGTCCTCCTTTTCATACTGTCACCCTATGTGGTTCTACTCATACCTGATGGGCAGTTCCAGAAGGTGGTTCTGGGGAATTTATGGTTGATCTTGGGGCATTTATGAAGCTGCTGAATGTGGTCATCCAAGCATCTGGAATGTGTTGCCAGCAACATGCAGGAGACATGCAACTCTCGTTTCTCTTTTTCATCTAACCCAGGTGTGGTGTTGGAAGTCCTAGATCAGTGCTAAGCCACAGGAATGGACTGGATCAGGACTAACAAGCAGAAGCTCAATCCAGACAAGACAGAGGCAGTGTCAGTGGATGGTTCCTCTGTCTGGATGAGTGGTGTTCAACCTCTTCTAGAGGGGGTTGTACTTTGCTTGAAGCAGGAGTGGGGATTCTGTGGTCCTCCTGATGTTGTCGGACTGCTACTCCCATCAGGCCCATCCAGCAGAACCAGGGATGATGGGTACTGTAGTCTAGCAATACCTGGAGGGCCACAGGTTCCCCACCCCTGACCTAGCCCATTTTCAGTGGCTCTTCAGCAATGGTCTTTTCTATGACTTGCTCTTTGACTATGTAACTGGAGACTTTCAACTGGGACCTTTGGCAGGCAAAAAAATTGCCCAGTCTCTGAGACAGCCTTCCTGAACCTGGTGCCCCACCCCAATATTGGACTACAAATCTCATCATTTCTAGCATGGCTGGTTGAGACTGATGGGAGTTGTGGTCCCACACATCTGGGGGAAGGCTGCTCTAAGATATGGTCACATCCCCAATCTGTGCAACTTCCCACCCCACAAGAAGCTGCATCTGTCCAAAATCCCCTGTCTTAAAGGTACAGGAACCTTGACCTGCTTTTCCTACAGCCACATCCCAACCACTCAACATATAGAGTAATATTTCAGTTGGTAAAACTCTCCTGCTGCCACTGAAGCCAGGAAGACAAAAACAAAAGTGTAGCTAAACTTGACATATGAAACATAATGATAATTCTGAAAATAATAATATTATAAATTCCCTCCTACATCATGTACTATCACTGTTTGGCTAAGTGCCCTCCTCCCACCAGCCACAGCAATGAAACGTAAACAACCAAGTATAAAAGATGCTTCGACAGAGAGACCTAGAAATAAAAGAGCAGAGGATGAGTCTCTGGGGAAAGCAAACCAAGGCAAGAAGCAATTTAGAAAGCTAAAAGTTCCATATTTGGGAGTCTCTCACCATAGTGAGATGTGGAAAGCTGAGCCGTAAGAACTGTAGCTGATCCATACAACTTATGGTATAAGGAAGCCAGGAGGCCTACCCGGTCATGTAATGCATGTGCAAGGAATATCATCAGGACAAGACTCAAAGAGAGAGGCACATGATCATAGACTTCTAGAGTTGGAAGCGGTGGAGGCTGGTGGCTCCGATGGGAGTGGGGCAGTGAATAGTCAGAACTCTAAAAGACCCATCCAAGGTGCAAAGGTCAGTGGCAAAGCACCTGCTTTGCATGCAGAAGGTCCCAGGTTCGATCGCTGGCATCTCCAGGTAGAGCTGGGGAAACCCCTGCCAGAAACCCTGGAGAACCACTGCCAGTCTGAGTCTAAAATATTGGGCTAAAATGGCCCATGGTCTGACAGTATAAAACAGCTCCCTATGCTCCTAAAAGACCTAGTGACTGTTCACTCTCATTCAATGGAAATATGAACTGACCACTGGGGGGCGGACATGGTCCAATCATGAGTGTGTATCTATCTCCCCCACAGTCCTCCCCACACCCACCACATCTAAGCATCATTATGACCCTGGCAGGGACCCTTGCTATTCTCCAGCACAGGATTATTTTACTAACGGTTTCAGAGACGCACCAAGCATGTGGACCCCCCCCCCTTTCATTATGTCCCTCCTATGTATTTTTCCTGAAACTATTTAGAGCAACATGTGTTTCTGGACGCTCTCCCCAAAGGAATGTGTGTTTCCGTTTCCAAGGAACTGTCTTCTCTTTCTTTCATGATTACTACAGTACACTGCAACACAGAGAGTTCTTGTCTCACCTGAAACTGCGACATTACTGGGGAGCATTTCTGGTAAGAAGAACGTGGCATATTCTTAACGGCTCTAGAGTTGGACCTTTCCAGAGGACCTTTGCAGGACAAACAGGCTAGCCAGCATTTCCTATGGCTTGGTGTGTTGCTCCAGCGATGAACAGCAGACCCAGTGGAGAAGGCCAGGTGCCTCTTTGGAATGTTTTATTGTTAAAATTACGGGTTTCGAGATAAGCATTTCCCTACACACTGGAATTTCCATATTAAGTATAAATTCAATACAGGCAATCCATACATACAACCTTTTCTGGGTTGTGATAATAGAGAACAAACAAGTAAGGGATGGTGAATGAAGGGATGGTGAATGCTCATCCTCCTGCAGCTGCCACAGGAACTCTCCTTGAAACTGTTATGGATTCTGCTAGGAGGGCTGTACCATTCGTGGGCTATACCACTCATTCTAGCAACACCCTGCTCCTCTCTGGGCCTGTGGTTCCCTCCAAGGTTGCAGCCATGGCAGGGCTTTCATGCCCCCTGCGCTAAAGCACCCAGGATTTAATGATAGTTGCCCAAACCTGAGTCTGCCCCACACAACACATCTTCTCCAGCAATGTGTCTTCCTTAAACATGGGCTTTTCCTCTCAGACCTAATAATGGTCTCCAGTTAATTTCTAAACAGAGAGATGATGAGGTTCAGGGCTGCCCTAGAAATCACACCATGTGACCTGGAAATCTAGATCCCCAATCACAGATGTATGAAGTCAAGCTAGAGTTGCTCATTGTTCAGGAAATGCACTTGGCGCATGCTCAGAAGCACTGTCATTGTCATCATAATCCCTTTACAAGCACTGGGGCTAAGCCCGGCCATTGAAAACAGGTTCTGGGATTGATCCCTGGTGGCACGCATTAAACCTTACTCATATTCCTCTAAAACATCCCCCTACTTCCAAAGATGTTGGAGGCTCCGGGGAGCCAGGAAGACAGGAAAGAGGTACCCAGTTAATGGCTACTAGAAGGCCAATTGCTAGGGAACCGTGAAGTTCTGAATAGGGGTGTATGAGAATTACATTTATGTTTGCAAATCATGCAAATACGTCCTGTTTGCGATCCTGAATGTTTGCAAAAGCATCTTTTTGGGGAAATTTTGCAAAAATGTGCACTATAAAAAATGTGTGTTTTTTCCAAGATATGCATTTTCATACTTTATTCTGTGGGGAGAAAGTACACATTTGGGTGCAGACTTTTTTAAAAAATGCACATTTCCCCCAGTCAAAATGCACACTTTTCCTGTTTGAATGAAACAATGGAGCAAGCTGAGCTTCAAGGTGGTGTTCAGAGATCACGAAAACCTGTTCACCCATCCCTTCTGGAAGACAAGTAAACAATTATGCGGAGACCTTTAAGTAGAAGTAGGACACAGTAATAGAGACATTGTTCCATGTTGGGGTTAGAGAGAACAGGTTTGTGCTGATCAGCAGGTTTACCAAGGTGACCTTCATGGACAGCACAGAGCCAATGGATTTAAGCAGGGATAGGAAACAGAAGGAGAAAGCAGGAATAGGTGGGGAGGGATCAGCTCTGAGGGTATATGCACTGAGGGGCACCCCCACTGCCACACTGCCCTTCACTGGGCAGTCAACCTACAACATGCCTGCCAGGGTTCACAGAGCACAGCCTCGAGGGAAAGTTGCCAGTTTGAAGGCCGCAGACTGAATGCAAGCAAATGGGATTGCGTTCTGTCCTCCCTCGCTTTCACATGCACCCTCCTCCCAGCCCATTCGCTATGCCAGCTCCGTCACACTGACCCTGGTGAGTGAGGCTGGCGCTGTCAGAGTTAATTTGCTGCTGGCCCCTCTCAGATGCGCTAAGGAGGTCCCCCCCTCCCCCGCCTTCTGTTTGCCTGTCATTTCCTTGCCCTGGCAGTGAGGCTTTTAGACTCAGCCTCCATTTCAGGCTGTTTATGCCATCTCCTCTGCATGGGGAATTTGGTGGCAGTAACAAGTCCCTCTGATGGGCAGCTGGAGGGAGAGACCGTCCGCGGAATTCCCATGGAGGAAATGAGAGCAGCCGAGGAAATGGTCCCTGGAAGAGGAGTGACTGTCCCGCTCCAGAACAGAGACAGGTTCTGTCAGGCACAGAGCAAAACCTGCAGCCTGGAAATAAATCTATCATCTATCTATCTATCTATCTATCTATCTATCTATCTATCTATCTATCTATCTATCATCTATCATCTATCTATATCTAATCTATCTCATTTCTATACCACCAAAAAGCCAAAGATGTCTGGTCGGTTCACAAAACAAAACTTAAAACCATAAAATAGAACATAGTAAAACATAATCTAAAAAACCAAGTTTAAAACAGCATAAAACCAAAGTAAAAACCAGCAGTACTGCAAGGATCTAAAAATGTACTACTGAAGTTTTAAAACTGAAAGATTAAAAAGTTGAGGAAAATTAAAAGCTCTTCACCTGGGGCCAAAAAGACTACAATGGAGATGCCAGGTGAGCCTCAATGAGGAAGGCATGACACAACTGGGGGCCACCACTGAAAAGGCCCTCTCCTTAATTATTACCCCACTTTTTTGGTGGCAGCACCCAGATAAAGGCCCCTGAAGATGATCTTAGGGATGGGGCAGATATATATGGAAGGTGATGATCCTTCAGGTAACCTGGCCATATAGGGTTTTAAAAATTAATACTAACACTTTGAATTGGGCCTGGAAATGGACTAGCAGCGAGTGCAGAGCATAAAGCAATGTATGTGTGTATTGTGTGTACGTTGTACGTTTTTGCTGTTTTAATTTTTGTATATTGTTTTTAATTGTTTTAATCTTATGTAAACCGCCCAGAGAGCTTCGGCTATAGGGTGGTATACAAATGTAATAAATAAATAATAAAATAAATAATAATAATGTGATCCACACAGTCAGTTGACATCCAGACATGGATGCCTATTGCATTCAGACATGGAAAGTTGTCTGCCACTTGGAAGCAAGCCACAAACCCATGAATCTCCTGGGAGGCCTCATATATTTCTTCCAATGCCCTCCATCTCACGTTATGGCCACTGCCACTCTAGCCTCCCAGGGATCTCCTCGCTCAGGACTACTACCAGTTATTAACCACTGCCCCTAGCATCTAAGGGTGATCCCAAACATGACCACGCTATTAGTATCCCATAAGAGGCAGCAAGACTGGGTAGACAGTCATTCTTAGTGGGTGCCCCATCCTGATGGTGGAAGAACCGAAGCCTAAAACAAACCAGGGCCAGATCTACACCAACCAGGATAGAACACTTTGAAAGCATTTTGAAAACAGTATATGGAATTGGCTCCAACAGTTGTCAAGACTGTTATAAAACTGTTATAAAGCAATAGTGTAGATCCTGCCCATCTTTTCATTCGGGATAACACTGGGTGACCAAAGTCAACCCTGTTGGGAAAGGGGTTTTCTTTTCAGTGTTTGCCATTAAACCAAAAATAATGAAAGGGAAAAAGAGAATTGAGAGTGGATGAACAAACTACTGTTTGGCTTGTTTCCAAAATGCTTTTCCTCTATGCAGAGACTGGGCTTTGGTCCTACTGGCATTTTGTGATGGAAGAGCTTTTACTCCAGGCTGGTAAGCCTTTTGGTTGCTGGGTTTTTTTTCCTGTTAGTAGGTATAGTGAGTGAGGCTAATTAAATTATTATTATTATGGCAACACCTCCACATCTTTCCAGATCCTTGCTAGTGCTGAAGGGTTGTCTGGTGTGTCCCAGATGGAGATACATTGAAATGTAATTTGGTTTCCATGTTTGGTATTGCATCTTGAGCAACTGATTATTTTATAATAACAATAGAACATTTATCCTCTCTAACTGTATTTTGTTGTGCATGAAACTTGTTTGGAATGCCTTATTGGCTGACTGGTTCTTTTAACTAAGCATGATCTGAATTCAAGAGTAACTAATTTTTTAGATATTGTTTGGGTTGAAATGTTGGTGAATGATAGACTGATTGAATTGTGAATTGCATTAGGCTGCTTTGTTCAATGGGGCAAGTTTAAATTTACTAATGGCAGAAAAAAAGAATGCAAAAATCCCGACTTATTTTCTCAAACAATGGCGCCTCAGTCTGATTATAGCTCAGAATCAACAGGTAAAGGCATCAGTTAGGATGCTAAATCTCATTTATATTAGAAGGATTAAATCTGTTTTTTAAAATCTGAAATTGGCATACTAGAATGCCATATTGATTTTTTGATTGCAATATTAGTTAAGCACCCTGAGGATGCAGTAAGAAAATACCTTGTATGTTCTGGAAAATAAACATAACACTGATTAGATACAGAAGGATCTTGTAGAACAACAAAAGGTATTGAGTGACAAATGAAGTATTCAGGAGTAATGGTTAAGTTAGTTAATTCTGCAAATTGAAGATTATGAAAATAACACTAGGAGAAACAATTTGATATGTAAATTGTCCCCAACAGACTAGAGATGGAGGAACATCTTATTTTTGTGGGAAACTTGATAGTTTCTTTATTAGTCTTGTAGGCAGGAGAAGCAGGGATGAATGCAGTGTTTAGATCGAAATTCCCAAACATTCTTCTATTGCTGTTTAACCATTATTTAAGGCAGTTGATACAGCATATTGCCTGGCAAAAACCTGACTAGATGATTGTTCAATCCTTAGTCCAGATATTTTCAGACTTATTACCTGAAATGTTAAGAAAATAAAGTTAAAGATTTTGCTTATATTTCAACAAAATAAGATTGATTTTCAGTTTTTCTATGATCTCCCCCACCCCACCCCACTGCCCCGAAGAATGAGATAGCATGTATTTCTACATGGCAGGAAGGCTATTTATTTATTGGGGGGGGGGGGAGGGAAATAACTCTATCAAAGGGAATGGTTAAAGCAGATCCGGCTTTCGTAGAGCGGCTACTACATCTGTGCAATATGATGAATCTTCCTAACTCTTTATAGGAAAAATAGACTCTGTACCTATGTCTCTGTGCCTTGCTTTTTGAAATAATAATGACAAGGAACATAATATACTTTCTATCCCTGTCTTGGAGTCTAAAGGTTGCAGCAGCCTCTACAAGGTACCCCCTTGTTTATTGACAAATATATAGCCTGAGTAGCTATTTTAGGAATACAGAAGCAAGCATACAGCCAGTGCAAGTGCTAACACATCAATTCTGTCCCCCAATCAAAAATATATATATTCCCAGTCAAATCAAATGTGCTACTATTGACTTCTTCTCATATATATCCTACCAAAATTTGACAGAAAAAAACTAGTTTCAATCACCTCCTGTTTGATGTTGCACGTGACTCTGGGCACATAGACTGGTGTGTGTGTGTGTGTGTGTGTGTGTGTGTGCGAGAGAGAGAGAGAGAGAGAGAGAGAGAGAGACCAGTGTGTCTGCACCTCCAACCTTGTGAGGTAGGGCAGGCCTGAAGACAGCCTTTTGCCTCTTCCTCAGATGTAGTTCTGCCACCATCATCACTCCTGTATATTTTTTAATATCCATTATTCTGCCCACATGAGAAGCCAGACTCTTAGCTTGTATATATGGAGAAAGACAGGGCTCTTTTCCAGACCTTCCCGTAACATCCTTAACAACCAGGTTAGCATGTTTATCAAGCACTGAACTCCCCTTCAGACTAGCTGAGAGAATCAAATCAGCTCCAGTTTCCAATTCAATATATTAAAGAACCAAGCAGAGTAAAGTGAAGAAACAGTTGGTTGCTTTTAAAATAAAACCAAACATCAAACTAGCTCACTAGCACTCACTTCTCAGGATTCTAAGGATAACTCACCAAAGCAGCTTGCAGGTGGGGGGTGCAGATGAGGCTCACCTGGGCTCCAAATTCTGGCTTGGTTTGGTCTCCACTCTTTGCCAGCCAACTGGACACAAAGAAGAGATTTCACACGAATGCAGGTATTTCTATGGGTGCTGCATAGGTTCCAGAGACGGAAATTCAAACTGAGCAACCTGTAGCCTGGGAGGCCCTGTTCATGCATCTTCCAGGTGACTTTTTAACATAAGCTGAGTCATAGGGGGAGGGGGAGGGAAGCTGGAGAGTGAACCTGGAATGGGCAGTGATGTAAATTTGTGTGCCTAGGCTGGCCACTTTATTTCTTCTGAGGTATTTTCAGCAAGGGTTGACAGGAAAGAAGACTGGATTCATTACAGTGTTTGAGTCATGGACTACGGTGGATACTCTACTGAAACCGTCTACTCAGCATGCTGATGCAGTAAGGCAAATTTAATGTTAGGGATTATTAGGAAAGGAATTGAAACCGAAAGAGCCAGTATCATAATGCCTCATATAAATCTATACTGTGGCCACATTTGGAATGCTGTATACGATTACGGTCGTGCCGCATCATAGCAGTGGGAAAGGTGCAGAAAAAGGCAACCAAAATGATCAAGAGATTGGAACATCTTCTCAGGGCTAATCTTGATTTTGCATTTTCCAGTATGTACATCTATAGGGAATATGCCAAAAGAAAAGTATTGCTGCAGAGAAGGGAATAATAGAAAGGCAAGTGTTTCAGAGCCATGTTTGACACGGTAAATTTCCAGGATGTTTGCTGAGCATGTCTATGAGCTGTGTGCACCATCTGAATAAATGGTCACCTAGTGGGATCACTGGAGCAGTGGGTTTCCTGTACCAGCTTGGGGTTGGGCTAGATGACCTTTGAGGCTCCTTCTGATTCTATGATTTGCAAGATGCAAAAGACCACTCTCAAGCCATTTCCTTACATGCATTCTTTAAAAGGCACACAGACAACAAAGTAGCTTGAAGAGTGCTTGTTCGGGGCCAGTTCCGATGTGTCAGCCATCAAGTCACATTGACCCTCGGAAGTGCTTCCATATGAAATGCGGCCCAACGAGTTCATGGAGAATATTCACTCCACTGCCAGCAAGTGCCAGGAATATACAACACTGACACGGAAATGCTCCAGGACATTTGAGGTGGGGGGGGGCAGCCTTCAAATGGGGCAGTTTAAGCCAGGCTGGTTGTCTGTGGCCTTCACCATGTGGAAGCATTTCCAGTGTTCTCCATATCGGGATGCCAGAGAATGGATTCAAATGTGTCCAGATTTCTATGAGTTTGGATTCCGCAGTGGACCAGCTTTTTCCAAATCACACGGATTCCATGGAACTGCGGAGCGTTTTTTAAAAACAAAAATGGGGGGGATTTGTGCAAATTCACACCTGTGTTAATGCACATTAATGCAATTACACATTAACACAACTGCACATTAACACAACTAATGCACAAGTGGAACAAATTTCTCTTACATCCCTAAAAAACTCAAATTCTGACAATGAGTGGACGATTAAACAAAAGATGCCTGACAATCCGCAAAATACAGATGGAATGGATTTATCAAAATCCCTACATCCCTACTGTCGAGTAATCATGTTTGGTCATTGGACCTTAGTGAACACTTGTCCATTCCTTCCATCAGGCAACTGAAGGTTTTATGGAAAGAGACCATTTAAAGCTTGTGGGGTTTCAGGCCATGAAAGATCTTGGGAGCCTACCATTCTAATTTCCCTGCAAAGCCCTGGAGCAACCCTACATCAGGAGTGCCAGGGCTTCCCAGACCTAGCTAGGTGGTATGAGGCCCTAGAGTAGGTGTCAGTGCCGGTAGAGCCTACCAGGGCACTGGGACCCTGGCAATTGCCTGAGGGTGCCAGGTGCCACCCCCAGACCTGTGGCCACTTAAGGCATGACGACAGACACACCCACGCTCACATCCTTCCCCCACCCCCTGTTTTTGAGCATAACAGAATGCATCACTGACTCGAGCTGAAGGAACATCGCTGTGGCTTCTCTCGCTTCTCCTTTGTGCTAGAATGCTTGTGCAACAGCCATTAAGGCAGGAACCATTTACACCTCCTCCAAATCCATTAATACCTCATTAACACCAGGAGTTTTCTGTGGCTCCATTCAAAGTGCATTAGAGTTTATTGAACAAATTTGAAGTACGTTGTCTGGTTATATTTTATTTTATGTTTTTGTAAACTGTCAGCAGGTGCAACTGCTGCTTTCTCGTTCACTCTAGAATTTGTTGGTTAAAGAAAAACAATCCTGGAACTTTTCCTTCTGAAATTGTAGATGAAAAAGGGGAGGGGATTTAATTATGCCATACACTTATTCTGGCCCTGACAGCAAATGCTCTGACCATTAGAATTAACACCCATACACCCTTTCCAATGGTTATTGGTGTTCCTGATTTCCATTAATGCAGCCTTTTCCACCCTGGGGAGCTCCAGATGTGTTGAACCACAACTCCCATCATTCCCATTATGTCTATTTTTATTTTAAAAGTGCCGTTCGATCACCACTCCTTCCAGTAGCTGAGGACCACAAGCCAAAGGCCTAAAAAGAATTCTGTTTTTCATTCTGTGAAACAAAGCCCTAGGAGGAGAGACTGAAAGAACTGGGCATTTTTAGCCTTGAGAAGAGAAGACTGGGGCGGGAGATATGATAGCACTCAAGTTCAAATACTTGAACGACTGTCACACAGAGGAAGGCCAGGATCTCTTCTCGATCATCCCAGAGTGTAGGACATGGAATAATGGGCTCAAGTTACAGGAAGCCAGATTCCGGCTGGACCTCAGGAAAAACATCCTGACTGTTAGAGCAGTACGACAGTGGAACCAATGATCTAGGGAGGTTGTGGGCTCTCCCACACTAGAGACGTTCAAGAGGCAGCTGGACAGCCATCTGTCAGGTCTGCTTTAAGGTGGATTCCTGCATTGAGCGGGGGGGGGGGGGAGTCGATGGCCTTATAGGTCTCTTCCAACTCTATGATTCTATGATTCTATATTAGTATCATCAAGTGCCCTCTGATTCTAGTGTTATGCCTGAGCTAAGCACACCGGGTAGGATTCCGACATTTATTTTGATTTACGTAGAATGGGCAAGGATGTTGCATGCAGGATGGCCAGATTGCATAGTGTGTGACTAAGCATTCAAGTGTACCTGTACATGACTGGGTGTGCAGTGGGGTGCATGGCAGTGAGTGATCGAGCATTACATGCACATCGTGAGAGAGTGAGAGAGAAGGCATGACTAGGGATGCAGTTTGGTGTGACACCATGGAAAGGAAAAGCTTAAGAGCGGGTATGTGGTTGTGTCGTGTGTGTGTGGCTGTTTCGCTCAATGGTGGGGGGTGTTTTCTAAGAAGGAAATCTGTCAGGGTGTGCACATGAGAGAGAAGGCAGAGAATGTACTTGAGATATTTCAACATATTCCAACATAACGGGATACTAGCTTTACCACCTCCTTTCCCAACCCCAAGCATGGATGCATCAACATGCTCTTATTTTATTGCCGGCTCTACAAACATTTCCATTAAATCAACGATTCTGTGTAAGGTAGAGCTTGAAGTAGCCTTTTCACATGACAATCCCAAGGCCCCAGTTCAGTGTCTTTCACCTCATCCAGAGAAACAAGATAAATGCTGTGTCCCAGGCAGAGCAGCCATCACTGCAGCAGGTGGGGCATTGGAATACTGTTCCTGATTGCACTATAGGGCTTCCTTGCATTTTCAGCAGGCTTTATCCTGCCATGTACCTCGGACCACCCCTTATCTTCCCACTCACAGATGTCTCTGGGTTGGATCCAGATTTAAACAGGATCAACTGGGCTTGTGGAAGTGGACTTCCCTGCCCCTCCTTCCTACCGCAGCCCCTCCAGCCCCCTGAAAAGGCTACACACAGAGTCAGGAAACCTGCTGAATCGGGTGGGCGGTGGTGGTAGCGGTGGTGGTGAACCTCCCCAAAATCAGGTGGACAGAGCTTCTGCAAGCAGAGCCCTTTCTCATGCAGAAGGCCCCGAGAAGGCAGACCCTGGGTCCAACCTGCTGTCTGTAACAGAAAAGGGAACTTGTGAAGGGAAATTCCTGCCAAGCCTGTTCTAAAGTGGGACTGCAAAGGCAGAAGGAGGAATGCTGACACAGCACTTGATGAGACAGGAGTAGTCCTGCTTGGGACTCCAGAAAGATGGAGAAATGCTGGGATCTGCAGCCCAAGGTCACCTTGGTATACAGGCCAGTGCTGACAAAAGCATTAGAAAGAAAGAAAGAAAGAAAGAAAGAAAGAAAGAAAGAAAGAAAGAAAGAAAGAAAGAAAGGTTATCTTTTAAATGAAGTCATAACCAGGGATTTCATGTGATTGGGAGAATAATAGCTTCCATTTATCTCCCACTTCCTGCTCAACCAACGTGTGTGTGTGTGTGTGTGTGTGTGCATGCAGGTGCAGGTGATGTGGGTGGAGAGAGCTCAACCCCTTTTGCCTTCTTGAAGCAGTGAGTGCAGGAGGGTTGGCAGACACCTCCACCACATCGCCCCAGGACTGGAAGACATGCCTTTGGTTAAGAGCGAGGAGTCCCTTGGGACTGGAGGGCAGTTTCATCATTCAGTTAAATATCTTGTATAGGAAGTGTGCTTATAGGCTAGAACCCCTCCCACCCACCCCACACATCCCATGCAGGAGTGAGTAAGAACTGGAAGGGGCAGCCAGGCGGGATAGAAGGGCCCCTGCAGGGACCCTGGGGCTGTTTCCAGACAAGACTTTCAACTCGTTCATGGAATTTTACAAGGGAGTCCAGACAATGACATCTTCCAATCGTAACTCCCCCATGTTTCCCCACCATGTCTTTTTTCTGACCCGTAAGGAGGGAAAGACAGAATTGCTGCATGGCATCTTTTCATTGGTAGCACTAGGAGCCGTCCATCTTGTGGCACCCCCTAGGCTATTGTACTCCCCCTCCCCTTTGCCAACAGCACAACAGTGGCCCCTGGAGTGTTTTCACACAGGACCTCAGGCTCATTTGCCTTAAACTCTAAAAAAATGTTGCCCTGTACTCAGGATCGGCCCTGCAATTAGGCAGAATGAGATGGTTGCCTCAGGCGGAAGATGCTGGGAGGTGGCAGCAAGATGCTGGAGGAGAGGGCTGCGTGCCAAGCAGCCTGCTCTGTGCCCCCTAAGCTACCTTGCTGTCTTCCAGTGTGGTGGAGGAGATGCTGTCCCATTGCCAGTGTTGAAGAAAGATTCAACATGGAATTGTGGGGGGGGGGGCTATCTTTTTTTGCCTCAGGCAGCAAATTGTCTTGGGCTGACCCTGTCTGTAGTAAATATTAGATGCACTGTAAGGTAATCCTTACTCACATGGGGAATAAAATTTATTCCGCAATCAGCTAAAGAGGAAAGCCTGCCCTTACCACGAGCCATGTCACAGTATGATTCAAGCACTTTCCCACTGTAGGGGGATATCCCTGTCTGCTGGTCTCCAAAGCATACTGGTACTCTATACATGAGCTGCCTTGGAGCATTTCAGGCATTCCCGTCAGGCCTCCAGCATTTGACTTCAGCATGTTGTAAATGGTTTTGAACTGTGCTTTATAAAAGCCACTAAGCATGAACGCCAGGACAAATGAACCTTTGCATCTCACCCAGCTGAGTCCATGAAAGCCTCCCATTCTAGTGGTGCTCTTGTCGGATCTTGCCTCTGTGACAGGGCTGCCGCTTGCTAGGGGACGGTCAGGGCTAGATGTCCGATTTCATCTGTCCTGGACATCTGATATCCTTCATTGAGGAAATATGAGCTGTGCTCCCTGGAAGCATTCCAGACCGGGGCATGAAAAAGTTCTTGCTGAACCCACAGGCAGGATTCTCTAGCTGCATTCCGGGCTGGGTTCGTGCTGACGGCTGCAGCGCCCTGCCTGGTGCCTCTCCTCTCTCTCAGCCTACAGAGCCCTGGTGTCTGAGCCAACCTGTTCCCTGCATGCTCTAGAGTTAACTGCTGGGTGCACTGGGCCGGAAGGTCCCATTACAGTGCAGTTCATCATAAAGAGAGCTGCGAGGCAGGATCCTGGGGGCCACGGAACATCATCTGCAACAGTCTCTAGATGGGCTGAGCGGCGGGGGGGGCGGGGGAAGGGGAACGGCTTCGAACTAATGTTCCTTACTTGCTCGTGCCCATAAATTTCCCAGCCTGTTTCTGGGGAATAAAAAGTGCTGAGCCTGAATGAGGCAGCCCATCCATCTCAGAGCAAGCTCCCTGCTTGGCATGGCACAGCGAAGAGGGGGTGAGTGGCAAGGAGATGAAGGAAGAGTTACGCAGAAGGCATTTCTGTTCAGATCTGCATACCAGGCCCAGGCAGCACTCTTTGCATACTAGACAGGCAAAATAGGGGTGTGGGCTACATGACACAAGACGTTAAATACGTGGCATGCAGCTTTACCCCCTCGGGGTTCAATCCTGATTTAAGCTGGATCAATTACATTTGCCAAATTGGACTCCAAATTTGCCAAATTGGAAGGACACCTTCTCCTTCCCAATGCAGCCCCTCCACGCACTCCTCAGAATGTGACACAGAGAATCATGAGACCCTGCTGAATGGGGTGAGCTTTGGTGTGGAGGGGGTGGGATCTCCAAAATCAGGCAGAGGGACCTTCCCTGAGTAGAGCCCTTTCTCTTGCAGAAGGTCCCTCCCTGTCATGGAAGGCAGATCCTGGACCCAACCCTCTCTCTTCTTTACTTAAAAATTGCCCGGGGTCCCAGTCCTTTCCCTTCCAGATTCTTGTCTTCCTGAATCCCTCCTTCCTGTGCAGGGACTAAAAAAAGGAAAAGAAGAAAGCCTCAATTAACACCAATGTCTCAGCTGGTGGGGCAGTAACAGGCAGTGGTTAGAGCAAGAAGGAATGTTGTTTCAGGGTGGGGGATGTCACAGAGTTCCAGCAAAACGTTTTCTCCACTCCTGCTGCTGAGCATAGATTTTCTTTCAGCATAGTTTGAATTCTCACAAAACATGCCACCCACTTTTGTACAGGGTGTTTATTGATTTATTTCATTGAATTGTTACAAGTATATCCTGCTGTTTCCTCCAAGGAGTCCAACACAGCGTACATAATTCTCCTCTTCCTCCTCTCCATTTTATTCTCACAACAACCCTGTGAGGTAGGTTAGGCTGAAAGTCAGCAACTGGCCCAAAGTCACTCACTGAGGTTCATGGCCGAGTGGGGACTAGAACCCGGATCTCCCCAGTCCCAGTTCAACATTCTAACCACCACGCCACATGGTTCAGCTGTTCTTGGTGGGGTGACTGTCTACATTGGACTTAAGGGGCTCTCCATGAAGGAAACCTAGAACCCAGGAGTGTGAAGGGTTAAAATAAGGCCACATAGTGACGTTGGTCTTCAGGCTAAAGGGAAGGCAGCTGTTAGTGCTGTTCATGGACTATGGGGCATTCAGATCTGGGGTGTTGCCTCTGCCCTAGACAGGACCATTTACTCCCAAACTCCAGCTGAGACTCTCTCTTGTTTCTCTTGTTATACAAAATGGGTAACAGCAAGGGCTTTAAAAACAACACCATCATCCTAATGGCATTACAAATCCCTGCAAGCCATCGAAATGAAACAGCAGGTTGATTCCATCCAAGTCCACTAGCCAGGAACTCCTTCTTGCCTGAGGTTGTCTTCCAGCGGAGGCGCTGTACAGGAGGTTGTTTGGCTTTGAGCTTCAAGGCCTCACTTCAAACCAATGTTTGTATCATGTTTTTAACCTTGTTTTATCATGTTTTGTGTGTTTTAAAGTTGTTTTAAATAATGCTGGAACAAACAATGTTATCTACGGCTCACTCCCAGTTTTAATCGTCAAAGTGTGCTTCTGTTCCTCTGTTTTTGTTTTTATCGTAGAGGAACCTGATGGATAGCCTTGTATGGAACATTAGCGTAATAACTCTATTAACTTTTCTAGTCTGCTACTTTTATCTTTTTACCCTCATTCCGGACACGATACAACAGAGCATATCAGCTAAATTAGCGTTGTTAGCTTCAACAGCTGGTTGACTAAGAATGGACTACGACTCAACTCTACTATTTCCACAGTGTTGGAAACCTGCAATGTATTGAGCTCAGTAGTTACTAGTGTGATAAAACAGGAATATGGTTCTTACCAGAAGTAACTACAGAAGCTTGGGAATGTTGCCTTCTCTTGAGTTAACTTCACATAGATGATGTAAACAAATGAAAATTACACAGTTTTACGTTCCCAGAGGGATGGAGAATAAATACAGAGAGACAAGAGAAGAAACTACCCAGTTCCTGAATTCAATTTTAGGCTGGTCATTTGGCACAAAGGGAGACCTCAAGATTGTCAACATGGATCCATCTTCCAATAATATTGCACTAGAGCTGGCTTTGGCAGAAAACTTGCCCCTCCCCAAAGTTTAACACAGCCTTTAAAGAACGCTTTGTCAAAGCAGTTAAATGAGCTGATGATAAAACAAACTGATGAACTGACTGGTAAAGAGAAATCAGCCAACCTAGAGGGAAAAGCTAATAAGAACAAGTCACTCTCTCAGAAGGAACTGATAAAAGAAGGTCTGCCAATTGAAGGCTGGCTTTTTATAATAACGAGAGACATAGAACTAATTAAAACTTTTTTATCCGAGTGTAACAACCTTTTAACCACTCTGGTGGAAATGTATATAAAGACAGGCCCAAGGCTCGAAGGTGAGGGTTTGGGGAAGAGTGTGTAGTAAAGTCACAGTACAAAAAACAACAACCCCAGACATTGGGGGTTAGAAAGGATTTTAAGAGAGTAGTTAAGAAGGAGAGAGGAAGTAATGTGAAATATAAAAATATATTTTAAAATCCAAAGATTCAACGATACAGTAAAATGAATTTGGAGAAATTGTTTAAGCTATTGGACACTAGCCCTAAGCAGAAATCAGAATCAAAGAATATGAAGCAGAGTAAGAAGAAAATTCTATTAAAGGGAAACAGCCACAATATTATTAACCCTCATCTGGAAGAGACAGTTGCCCTCCCATCATGTTCTCCCTTACACTCCTCAGTGCAGGTTGAGATTCCAGATCAGCAGGACCCATGGGACTATGTGCACTTGTGGCCCAAAGTACCCCAGAAGAGGAGGTTAGATAATAAAAAATATTGGTGCTATCTAACTATCCCAAACCTACCGGTTTCCTCACACAAACTGAGCGCAATTTACACCCTTTAAAAATTCTGAATGGGATTCTCCCAGGATTGTTTACTACAGATGACATACTACAAGTGGAATATCTATATTATAATCACATTTCCGCACGTGCTGTGGTTACTTTTAGTGGGCGAGATAAAGCCAGACTAGTCCTTAAGTGCAAAGATGCGCTCACCAACAGGGATATTTTAACATCAAGATTCTTTGTGAATTTAGCACACACACCCAGGCTGTGTGCTAAATTCACACCTCATGCTCCCCATCTCATGCTCAAATGACAGCTTAGTTAGGGTGGATAGTTATTTGGAGAACTTAATAGAGTTCAACTCTTTCAAAGAGAACACCCCTTCTCACAAAGCCTGGGTGCTATACGGCCATCTTGAGGAGGCTTATTCTGGGCCCCAAGCTCAAATGTTAACCTCGGAATAAAGATAGCTCTGCTTAAAGAGGAGAGAATGTTATTAGACTCTTTTTGTGCACTACCACTCGCAGCATAAAATGAAATCATGGTAAGATTTGGAACTCTGAAATACCATTTATTAAATTTGCAGTCAAAGGGTAGAGGTCCCACCCAGATTGGGAATGGATATTGGGCAGCAGAGGAGCCTGGCTTAGTACAAGATGAACATCTGGACAATATGAAGGATGAAGAGAGAATGAACTATGAATTCCCTGGAACAAAGAAATGCTTCCCTAAATGCCAGGTCACTGCAGAAGTCAATTTGATATTAAATAACATTGAGCACAGTAATAATGAGAAGGATTCACCCCCTATTTCAGCTGATGCAAATCCTTGAGTATCTAAGCCTCTGTCCTGGATGGACATGAGATATTTAGGTGAAGAGGAAAATGGACCTCTGCAGAAGGAAACCAACCCAGTGGGAAAGCTATCCTGTATGATATGCCCAGTGGTTTCAAATGTTAACAGACTGAGCCCATCTATAGAGGCTATTGAATACCTGGAAGATAACCTGTGGAATCCAGTTAAGTTGCCTAATACTCGAGAGCCATCTCATAGGTCGTTATCACATGGGTGGTTTTAAGCACACCCACCTCGGCTTTGCTCCACTTCTTCAGCACTGGGTTCACATGACGTCATTTCCCTCCTGCTGCTCTCTCGCCCTGAGTGCTCCATTTTTTATTTCTGTTTTGATTTAACCCTGAACGGGCAAAGTCTGTTTCAGGCAAGTTCAGGAAGGTTCATCAGGCTGAGCTGAGGTATCGGAGCAAAACCGACCAGGTGTGATTCAAAACACTAGATTCACATAGGAAATGGAGGGGGAACCAGCAGAAGCAATCCGGGGTGGGTGGGAATGGTATGTGTGATAAAGGCCATAAGCAGGCAAGCCCCAAAATCCCATCTGCTAGGGCTTGACAAGGCCTAAATTCCTCAAGTGCCCAGTTGAGACTCCTTTCATGAAATATTTCAGGGCAGAAGAGGAAATTGGCAGATCCATCCTTCTTGGACTTTATCAATAAGCATGATATAATCTTGCTACAAGAAACATGGGCTAGGGAAGACTTAGTCCTGAATGGCTTCACAGCCTACTTGCTGGAAGCAAATCCAGGCTCCAAGGGAGGATGTCCACAAGGTGGTCTGACACTGCTGGTCTCCACAAACATCCGAGCAGTTAACGTTAGGCTCAACCCCTTGGCTGGTCTTGCAAATGCTTTGGTTATTAAATTTAAGTGGGCATGGTTACTTGTTATATGTCTATCTCCCTCCTCAACATCAAAAGAAATTGGTGAAGGATACCTGGCTTAGAATAGAAGAATTTATTGTCAGTCTAACAGCCCTATACCCAGAAGCCTTTGTTATAATGGCAGGGGACTTTAACACTAGGGTGGGGGGAAATGAGGAGGCTTTATGTTCACATTTCCACATACTCCTGCCTGTAATAGATGAGGCCCTAAAAGTTCCAGTTAGACAATCTAAAGATAAGAATTACAATTACACTGGCTGTGTCTCATGCAAACGTTAAACTGGCTCAATTTAGTAATTGTTAATGGGAGCGTGGATGGTGATAGAAATGGTGAATTCACCTTCCTGTCCAGTTTAGGGGCATCCACAATTGATTATTTTATAGTCTCCCACAAATTGTTAAAAGTTGGTGTTCAGGTGTATTGTAGAAAAATGTACTGAAAGTGTCCATCTGCCCCTGGTTCTATTCTTAAATTGTGGTATTCAAATGACTTATGCAGAACAAAAACCAATGCTAAATGGAGAGGTTGAAATAAGAGCCTCTCGTATGAGATGGTCACCTAAGCTGGAGATTGATGTAAAAGAGCTATTGTGTATCCAGATAGGTGTCTCCACTAACACAACGTTTTGCTGTCAGAGAATTCCATAGAAACTGCTTTTGAAATGTTTCAAGAGTTGAGCCTGGTTTTACGAAGTTCGGTGAAACAAAAGAGCTTGGCTCGAAAATGCACCCCTCTCAGTAAGTCTAAACATTGGTTTGACAATGAATGTATTATCATGAAATGATCTCTGGTTGAATATACAGGGGGGATTTATTAAAAATACCTTCAGAATGGTTTGAGTTGAAGATGAGATATAAAAAATTAATCAAGGTGAAAAAAAGCCAATCTCAGCGAGAGTCTGGAGGGGTTTAATAAAAGCATCCAGGGAAAAGGATGCCGCTACTTTTTGGAGGATCGTTGCTAGGGGGTGGCCAAACTTATCAGTCTGTATGGTGTATCATACTCCTGTGAGCTCCTGGGAATCCCACTTTAGTAGCATATATGCAATAGGGCAGAATGGCCATCAGATTGAACGGGCTAATATATGTAATTTCCCTGAATGGCCTCCTGTAACTGCTTTGGAAATTAAGAATCTTATTTCCAATCTTAAAGTGGGCAAGGCACCTGGGAATGATAATATCTTACCTGAAGTATTCAAATCCAACATCAATTGGTGGGTTTCCCATGCTGGTGTCACTATTTACAAGTATCGGCAGTGGTATGTATTCCAGAAGACTGGGGCCTTGCCATCATTATTCCAATCTACACAAGAGGGAAAAGATCAGATCCTGTGAATTATAGACCCATTAGCTTACTAAATATAGCCATCTATTGGAAAACTGCAGAATCGGCTGGAGCAGGAAAATATTATTAAAGATGAGCAGGCCAGATTCAGGTGAGACCATGGGCTTGTTTTACAACATCTACTGAAAAGTACACAGCTACATGGGTGGGGGGGGGCTCTTTGTGCTACTTCCATTGTTTTTAAATCAGCTTTTGAACTTGTATCAAGAGACAGATTGAGGGAAAAGTTTGAGGCCACTAATATTGACCATCGTCTATTAACTCTCATCTGCAGTCCATGTGAAAATACCTGACTGCAGGTGGGATGTAGCAGTGCAGGCCATCTGTCTGGGCCTGGTCCCACTTTTAATGGAGTGAAATAGGGATGTAGTTTGGCCCCTACTCTGTTTAATTTCTACATCAACTCCCTGGCCAAAAGCTTAGCAGAGGTATGCTCTCACCACCCCAGTTTGTCTAACAGACCTCTGTCAATTCTGCTTTATGCAGATGACACAGTCCTTCTATCACTGACAAGTGTTGGACTGAGGCATTTGATGAGGGCCCTGGACAGTTACTGTAAAAATGAACTATTGCAACTTAACTGTAATAAAACTGAGGTTATAGCGTTCTCCAGGAAGAGGTTAAAGCACCAATGGCAAATATGTAAATGATCATCCAATTGAACAGGTGACTACCTATGGATATTTAGGAATAACATTCCACTCATCAGGAACATGGAGGGTCCAATCAAAAATTGCTATTGCAGACATGCAAAGGAGTGTAAAGGCACTCCTCTCCTTCTTTTACAACCAAGGAGGGCAGCACATCCCTTCTGTTATCCAGGTTTTTGCTGCCAAAGTATAGTCCAGATGTTGTACGGATCAGAAGTATGTGTATATGAAAACTTTGTCCCTTTGGAGGCTGTGCAAACCAAATTTTTGAGAGCAATATTTGGTATTCTAAACTGTGTGCCCAATGCAATTATATGGCTAGAGGCAGGTCAAATTTCAATAGAGGCCCGCATAGGGCTACGTAAATTCCATTTCTGGTTAAAAATGATGTTTGCGCCTGTCGGACTGGCTCCACTTACGTTAACTGACTCCTTCCAATCAAAGTGGAAAAAATTACTAAATATGAAATGATTAACCTTAGGTTTTTCTATGACTGCTATCCTAACCCTAGGGTATGCCAATACAAAAATAGGTATCTCCCAGCAAATTCGAGATATTGAATTTCAAAATCATTTAAGTGGAGCAACTCTATACCCGGCTTTTAGGGATAACAGAGGGTCATTCGCACCTGCTAATGATTTGCTAAATTTCACCATCCCCAAACTCAGAAAAGCATTCATGTTAGCTTAGTTTAATGTTTTACCGTCCACACTGTTGGAAGGTAGATTCAAAAAGATCCCTTATAGTGCATGGATTTGCCCATGCAAGATGGGAGAAGTAGAGAAGTGGGACACGTCCTACTTTACTGCCACTTTTATCAAGACCTTAGATCCTCTGTCATAACCCGCACTCTCTCATACAAAAAATCCCAGGTAGGCCAGAGGAATTCTACCTGGAGTATCTCTTGTCGGACCTGAACTTTTCAGGTCACAGCTAAAGTGGCTAGATTTTGTGCAGCAGCCGCCATCTGTCGTAGAGAGGTGATAAATTAACAGCGTTGAAGGTTCTACAGTTGGGTTTCTCGTGTTTTCTTCTGTTGGCGCTTGTATAGTCCCACTTTTAATCTCTCCATTTTAACAGTATTTTACTGTTTTCTAACTATATTATTGTTCATTCATTCTGGTATGCTGGTTATTTACCGTAATAAACCTGAACTTGAACAGCTGAGACTCTAGTGTGGTGCATGGAGGAGCTTTGGGCTATGAAATACCTGCCTGCTACGAAGCCAAGCGGCGAACGGCCTGGTGGCAGTATCCTCACCTTCAACTGGAGTCAGTCAACTTCCCCTGCTGCACCCACTGCAGATATATCCAGTCTTGTCAATAGCAATAATAATGAAGATCTCCTCCTAATGATAGAGGGGAGCAGATGGCATCGCGTGTGGCTAGCCTGGCACAGGAGTGGAGTGGTGCGGGGAGGCGCTTTGCACGGCAGGCACTGTGCCGAGCTGAGACGATGCTGCATCTACTGGGAAAGGAGAGATTGGCATCTTGTGTGCAGAGAGCAGGGGAGGCAAATTGGCGGGGAGGTTGTACTTCTCCTGTTGGAGCCTTCCTTTCCCATCCTGGCATCCGAGGCCACCAACATGGCCAGGCCTTTACAGACCATCTCCAAGCAGGATTAGGTGGGCAGGACATGGCCCAGCCCCAGGCGCTGACTGGCAGGGCTCAAGCAAAGGAGATGGATGAATGGGGAATGGACAGAACTATATAAGGGACTAGGAGCTTAAAGAGCCCAGCAGCAGGAGCTTGTCATGACACAAGCCCGTTACTGAGCAATGGGGCCTGGGAAGCTGGATACATTCTACAAGAGAGTCACGTCCCATTTTGGAGGACAGCACTCTGAGCTGGCCACTGCAAATGCAGACCAGGAGCTCACCAGAGCACATGGAGTGTGCTGACTGGGATGGTGGGAGTTGTAGTGTACCACATCTGGAAAGCTTTGAGTTGGGGAAGGCTTCTGTAGCAATTTCGGAATGGGGTGGATTGGAGGGGGGGCAGCCTGGCAAATGGTGAGATCATACCGCTTAAGGTTGTGCCCAGGAAAGTAGCATGGCCTCATCGCTGTTCATAGTGCTGAACAGAGTCATGCAAGATGAAGGTGAGATGGGTCCCTGCTCCGGAGGAGCTTCCAATCTATATTTTGGAGGGGAAGTGGGGGGAGAAGAGGGGCATGGGTAACAACATGTGGATGTGATCTGGAGTAGCAGACAGGCCTTATTTATATTTATGAGTATTTGCTGCATTGATTCAGCACCACACTGTATCTGGGGTAGCCTAAGCTTTGTTCAGCTGGGACTGGGACTGGGGGGAATCAGCCACTGGATTCACCAAATAGACACTGGCTGAATTCGGACGACACAATAAGCAATTGGGTGGGGGGAAACAATCGTCAGTTGTATTGACTATCGTGTCATCTGAATGCTGCCATAGTCAACTCAGCGCTGATCCTAATCCACACCACAGTTGATTATTTATTACCATGTTGTGTAGGGAGTACCCCCTAGATGAACAACTGTAATGTTGATTATTACCCCACCATTCACTATCGTGTTGTCCGAATTCAGCCACTTTGTGAGGAGGACTTTGAAAGGAAAGAGAGGGGGGAGGGAGATGTTGTCCTATTGGCTTTCTGGGAGTTGTGGGCGTAAGACACTCTGTTTGGTACACTGTTTTGTCAGGATGGGGCAGCCCCTGAAAAGAATGGGGTCTCAGGGAATTCCTAGGCAAAAGCCACGACATAGATCACAGAACAGGGCGGCTTTGCCAACCCAGTCAAGCTGTTGCTGTGGGCAACTGCCCTAAAAGCCTGGCTGGTCCTAGCCACAAAGATTTGCCATAGGCCTGGACCGGCAAGTCTGCCAAGAATCCGAAGGGCCTTTCCTGCCTTCAGTAATCCCAACCAGGTGGTCTGTAGCCACTGTTCGGCTGACTGCACCAGCCACCGTCTTACCTCCTCCCACTCCGTTAGGGTCACCTTGGTTGGTTGCCGGCAGCCAGTGAGTAGCTGGCATGTGGCCAAGCCTGGAAGCATTTGTTCCCTTCCTCTCTCTCCCTCCCTTTCTCCCCCCCCCCCCACCACCACAGCCTCCTTGCTTGCCTGTTCACTAGGAACCTCGCCAGTGCACACCCCCACAGTCCTATCCCTGGCTGCAAGCTGCTTTTCACTGCCTTGGATGGATGGATGGATTGATGGGTTGGTTGCAGAAAGGGTGCATCCCCCCCTCCCACACACCCTGTTTCCTCCAAGGCCCTGAGATTAACACATGGTGTGGAAAGGTGCACTGTTTGTGGACTGGGCTTCACTCTAGTAACACTCTGGACCATGCAGTCGACATCACAGCCTGATCCTTCATGTGGGACCAGGTTTGGGATTTCATCAGAGAAGTCTGGTGGCTCCAATGTCAGTGGAGCGGTGAATCAGCTTCAGGTTTCAGTCAGAACTCTAAAGGAGTTATCCAAGATGCTGAATCTATTTTGGACATAGGTTTCAGCACCTTGGATGGCTCCTTTAGAGTTCTGGCTGGTTCTGACTAAAGAGCCAAAAAAAAATTTGCTAAAAAGCATACAACTGCACAAAAATATGGAAAAGCAATATTGTAATAGGTTACAAAAAAATAATCGCCCCACTGACATCGGAGCCACCAGCCTCCACTGCATTTCATGCTATGTGGGATTACACAAGAGGTTCATGGAAGGACACATTGGCCTAGTAACAGGCTTGGTGGCAAAATCTTAGCCATCGATGGGAGAAGGGAGAGCATCCTTTGTGAGCAGGGCTCTACCAGTGCTGTCGGTGGGTTGGATCCATAATCTGCTGTCCATGGATGGAAGTGTCCACTTACGGAAGGTGCCTCCACCTGATTTCTGGATCCCCCTCCCCCACATGCCACCCCATTCAACGGGGGAGGGGGGGCAACCTTCCGGGTAGCATTTTCAGGAGGCTGCCGGTTGGGGTGTGTGGAGAAGAGGGGGGCAGGGAAGTCTGCTTCTGCCAGCCTAGATGTACACTCCTAAATTTGGATCCAAACCCCAGATCCATGGGCCACTTGCATGCACACAGGCATGAAATGAAGGGTGCTGAGCTCCAAGTGCCATATTGAACTGCACCTCTTGTCATGCCTTTCAGAAACACGACAAGCTCAGACCTAGCTGGAGCTCACCTGGGAGATATCATTGTGCAAAGCTGACACGAGGGGTTGATGAATCCAGGCTCACTGGGAGCCCAACAATGTGCCAGCGATCAGGGCAGAGCACATGCTTTGCTCATACCACATCCCAGGTTCACTCTCTGGCGCATCTGGTCAAAGGGGGAGGAGCAGGGCTGGGTGTGAGTGACCTCGGCCTGATCTCTGAGCTCTAAACGTGAATTCCCCAACTGGAGCCCCTCCTGATGTGTTTGACCACAATTCCAATAATGGTGGCTGGGGATGATGGAAGATGTAGTCCAACACACCTGAAAAACACCTGAAGGCTGCTCTAGACACTGTTCCTCTAGAAGGGCCAGAAGACCCCCCTGTACCCTAAACTTGCCAGGTTAAAAATTAAAGGGCAACGGCCGGTACAGGTTCTAGTCCTCCTAGAGGAGATCCACAAGTTGGAGAAAAGCTGCTCTCCTTTTGGAGTCCATGCTGGCATTGCCAATCAGGCATGCTCTGATGCTGGAGATGATCTAGAGAAGCAGCCAGCAAACCCAGGGCAGATCTTAGCTCAAGAGAGATTGAACACCCCGGCATAAGCGTGCGCAGCACATTTCATTAGGTGGTGCCCCCAGGTTTTTTTTAAGGTAATTTTGGGATTAAATTCCATTTAACTAGGGTGACCATATTTTGGAAACCAAAAAGGAGGACATCATAGCCGACCCTCAAGGAGGCGTGCCCACCCCAACATGTCCAGCCCCCAAGGATGTGTGCCCATCCTGACATAACCGTCCCCAAGGGTGTGTGACCTTGGTCACACGTCTGATTTACTGAACTGTAAACCAGAATCTAAAAGTCAATAAAATATGATATCGTCGAGCATCTCTGAATCCTACAACTAAACCATTACTGTTGTGAAATGCAGTCAGAGCTTGGAAAAGGGGGGAAAGGGACAGAACTACAACATCACCACTTCCCTGTCTCTCAAAAACAAAAGTGGGTTACATCACCATCAAAGAATACAAATGCTGAGATTTCAGCAGGCATTATGACACACTTCAAATGACATCTTTGCAGCCAATAAAGGCTAGAATCCTTTTTTAAAAGAAAAACTCAGATTTTCAGGTGGCTGAACTCTGGGTCCAGCAGTATCACATTCTGCATTTCTGGCTATTACAGAAACAGATCAGATCACCAGTCCAATTGCTAGTCCCCACCAGAGCAAACACATTGAAGCAATGAAACTTAGATAAGTGTGGACTTAACAAGTTCCCATTGATTCACTGTGTCTATTCTAGTTAGGAGTAGCAATTGGATTTAGGCCTCCAAGTTGTATGCATCCCTCTTGAAGTGTGGTGCGCAGAACTGGATGCAATATTCAAGATGAGGCCTAACCAGTGCCAAATAAAGGGGAGCCAGTACCTCATGCGATTTGGAAGCTATACTCTATTAATGCATCTCAAAATAGCATTAGCTTTTTTTGCAGCCACATCACACTGTTGGCTCATATTCAGCTTGTGATCTACAACACATGCAAGTAAAACGATCCAAAGTTATTCTCTTGTCTGAAAAGCTATGTAGGAACAGTGAGTAGCTGTAAAAGGCACGGGGTCATATGTTATACATCATAATGTTGTACATTTTGATATATACATGAAAATCCTTGCAGGTAATATATAAAAGAACTGGCAAGAAAGTTCAGAGACTTGGGCACCTGGGTAAGCAGAAATAGGAGCAATAAGCAGAGGTGGAGTCTGAACATCCAAAACACAAAACTCTGTATTCTTTGAATCCACATTTGTTTGCTTCTGCAGAAACCCATTTTTAAAAAAGCAAAGTGAAGCATATTGGCTGGTAATTAGACCGAGGTTCTGTGTGCAAAGCAGAAAACCACTCCTTTGAGCCTGCAGTTTGAGCCCCCACCTCACCCCTCACCCCTTCATCCTTAGGCTTCCTGCTGCTCAGCTGCTAGCAGCCCGCCTGTGCTGCCCGCCGCCTGCCCACCTGACCTGCCCACTACTCACTCACCCACTGCTCGCTTGCTCACTCGACCGCCACCCGCTGCTCGACCGCCCACATGCCCTGCCTTACTTACCCCCAGGCCCACGCTGCTGCTGCTGCTGCCTCCTTCTTTTTTGCCGCTCATACTCAGACCCCGCCTCTCCCACAAGTCTTGCGAAATGGGGATGAAATGTCAGAAGTCTCATCCTGAAGTATCGCAAGACTGGGGGAGAGGAGAGAGCAGGTAAGCTGTGACTGCTCCGTTCCCCACCACCACCACACCTTTCCCCATATGAAAGGGTCTCTTAACACTTGAAGTAAGAGGCTGTTTCATACTGGGAAAGGTGGGAGGGGGATAGAGCAGGCCGCATGTTCTCTAGAGGCGTGGAGATCACCTAACGCCATTAGCGTGGCTGGGAGAATCCTCCCAGCCACACTAATGGCGTTAGATTATCTCCACGCTTTCCGGAGCTCTGGAGAACGCGCAGCCTGCTCTGCCCCCTCCTCCACCCCTTCCCACCTTTCCCAGTGTGAAAGGGCCTACTGGGAAAGGTGCTGGGGGGAGGGGGCAGAGGAGGCTACACATTGTCCGAAGCTCCGGAAAGTGCGCAGGTGGCCTACGCTATTAGCATGTTAGTCATGCTAATAGTGTAGGCCATCTGTGCACTTTCCATAGCTTCGGACAATGCACGGCCTGCTTCCTACCCTTCTCTCCATGCTGCACCTTTCCCGGACTTTTCATTAGGTGGTGCCTGGGCACCAGGTGAACCACCTGTGCGCACGCCTATGCACCCCGGGTTCATTTAATCTTCTTCACTGATGGTTTTCTAGAGAATTGCTTCTTCTCTAGCTCTGAGCGCTGCACTTGACAGCATCGACAGCATGAAGCATGCATACCTGTGGCCCGAGAGAGCTGCTGTGCATGGTGGTGCTTGCTGTGCTCCCTGCTAAACCCACCGGCAGCTGCAATGCTGCAGATGGCTATGGCACACTCAAGGTGCTACCGGGATCAGCTTCCCTTTCAGCTGTGGAGTATGTGTGTGTCGGGGGGGGGGGGGGTGTGATCATAGGCACCCTGCCGCCCAGCTGCTGTCTTCCCCCTTTCATTGCCCCAGCTCCTGGACAGGCAATTTCCCCCAAGCTAGGCTGGTGTGCAAGCAGCTGGTGGGTTTTGCCTGCGCCCAATCGATGGCTAAGCTGCGGCAATCGTTTACAAACGTCTATTGACAAAATATGAGCAAATCCATTAAGGTAGTGGCTCGGTAACAAGCGCCCACCTGATAATTTGATTCTCCCCTCCCTTCCCAAAGCTGGAAAGACACAATCAATCCTGCCACTTGCAGGCCGCCTCATTACAGCTAAGCCTGATCTTGCTGCCGCCCCTGATGGCTCCAATCATTGCACGCAGCAAGGGAGCCCCTGCCACTGGCCTAGCCAAAGCCACATGCCAGCAGGAACCTCCTTGTGGGCTTTTTTATCCAGTGGCATGAAAGCTGCCTTCCAAAACACATACGCACACCCAGGCAGTACCCTTTCCAGCATATGAAACCGGTGACGTCCTCATGCTAATCTTTGCTTGGTGACTCAGATGATCCAGCCTTCATTGCTTTCTAGAACCAGGATGTTTGTAAAATCACTAAAGCCTTTGAAGTCATCTATAAGTAGTCCTACCTATTGTCTAGCGGAAAGATTTACACAGACTGGACTGTCACTTTGTAGGAAGTAGGGCTCTGTTCAGAGGGAAGCATTTGGTGTAATTGGATGTTGCAATTAGTTGATGTTTATCAAATAGACACGTCTGGCAAAGAAACTCTGCTTCTCTGCCCCCCTCTCCCCCCACTTATCAACTTGTTATTTGTAGTCGTTAGTTGTTGTTATCAAGCAGAAAGAGCCTCTTTTAATTAATGAAGGGCTGAAACTCTTTTCTCCATCTGTATGCCTTAAGGAGACCCAGCCCAAAGGCTGAAAGATGGGACAGAAGTTCATTGGTTGGGGGGGGGGGGCTCTTAGGAGCCAGTTTGGTGCTCAGAATAATTTTGAATGTTCGGAGCAATGCATGCACATGACCTCCCATTGGACTATAGCTCCTATCATCCCCAGACAGTGCAGCCAGCACCCAACAAGCTGGGGTGATGGGGTTGTAGTCCAGCACACCTGGAGGACCTTAGGTTAGGGAAGGCTGTCTTACAACAGCCCTGTAAGATAAGGTGGTTGTATCATCCCCATATTTTGAATGTTGGGGTGGGTGAGAGGTGGCTCTCCCACAGCCACCTACTAAGATCACAGCAGAAGCAAGATTTGAATCAGGAGCTCTTTGCCATGATGCTTCAGGAGCTGTCAGTGCTGCATGCTTCCGGTAGTAAATCTGTCCCTGCTTAAAATACAGTGAAGATCAGTGTGGCTCTGAATGCGCTCCCTCCCTTTTTGTCTGTGGCTGCCTGAATGGCTGGATAATTGCCGCTGCGCTATGTGTGACAGCAAAGTTTGCTCTGCTGAAAGATCCTTTCTGTAAATTAAGGTAGCCCAGAGGCTTCTAAGAAGCTGGTCAAGCACTAGGCAAACCCCAGGTTTCTGGAACTTCTCATTTTAAAAGATCGGGAGATGCTCTTTATGGGGCCATCTCTAGTCAGCCCAAGCAGTATGCGATTGACCCTTTCTGTGGATATTAGGCTGTGAGTGGGAAAAGAGAGGCATTGAATCTGTCGAGGGCTGATGTTGCGCATCTGGTACAGGCCCATGTGCCCTGCACGTTCCCAGCTCCTGTGTCTTGGCCATGTCAGGGAAAAGGGACCGCGAGGGGCACTTGGCCCAAGGCACCTGCTCTGGCATTTGGAAATGTTAGGATTTTCTTGCAAATGCCATCTTCCATCCTGACTCTATGTTATAGGAAGATGTGCTTTAAGACCGCTGAGGTAGGAAGGCATTGCCTTGTAATTACAGGGTTTAGTTTTTCGAGCGGGAGTGGAGAAAGACACCGCTCTGTTATTGTATGGCTGCTTCAGGGATAGCAGCTGCTATATTACTCCAGGTCTCTTCAGGGAAATGGATGCTGCCCTGTTTCAATAGGGTTTCCACCAAATTGCTGGGGTAGGCATCACGTAGTTATTGCTGTGCCACTGGGGGAGCATGTCTGTGCAATCATCTGTAATTATAAGTGTGTTCAGGGACAATAGCCTCTCTTTGCAGTTCGTTGTGACAGTTACTGTAGGGTAGGGGTAGGCAGAAGACCGATTGGGATCTTCTGGTAGATCTTTGGGTGATTTGCGGTAGGTCTCCAAGGACGTCTGACAGCAATTGTAGGCAAAATGGAAAGCAAGGAACTAATTCAGCCATGGCTGAGCACACAAGAGGAGCCCTGCTGGATCAAACAAAAGGTCTATCTAGACAGCATGCTGTTCCCACTGTGGCCAACCAGTTGCCTGTGGGAACCCCACAAGCAGGACATGGGCACAATAGCACCCTCCTGCTTGTGTTCCCTAGCAACTGGTATTCAGGGGCATACTGCCTCTGGGAGTGGAGGTAATATTATTTAGCCATTATGACAAGTAGCCTTTGATAGCTTTATCCCCCAGGATTTTGTCAAATCCCCCTTAAAAACCATTCAAGTCGGTAGCCATCACTACATCCTGCGGTAGCGAATCCCATAGTTTAACAACATACTGTGTGAAGAAGTCCTTCCTTTTATCTATCCTGAATCTCCCACCATTCATCTGGCCTTGTATTGATCAATTACCTCTTAACCTTGGTACTCCTTATGAAGGGTGGCCAGGTTTAATCTTTTACAGAGGACAGTCCTCTGTTTGAAGGGCAGCCAGAGGATAGTCTTTTATTTTGAAAGTCTGTCCAGTCCAAGTCCAGTTCAAAGATAAAGAATCATTAGAAGGAGAAGCTGAAGGGCCTTGACGTTGCCCATCCACAGCACCTGGGCACCAGACTGAGCAAGGCACCCAGGTCAATCTGGCCACAGCCTTCCCCGCTATGATGAGATTTAGGCAGGATCTACACTACTGCTCTAAAATGGTTTATAACAGTAGTGACAACTGTTGGGGCCCAGGACACACTCCATATACAGTTTGCAAACCGTTTTCAAAGTGTTATATCCTGCTTGGTGTAGAACTGGCTTATACTTTATTTCTATTTAAACTATAACCATTATGTCTAAATTTGCATCTATACATGTAAATTAGCACATACAAATTTTATGCAAACTGATGTCATGTTTTGTCCTCCTTTTTGCTAATTCACAAGTAGTCACTGTGAAGGAAAGAGACCCCTTTCCTTCCAGGTAGGCGCAGAACTCTTTAACCAAGTTCCCCCCAAGCCCCCCTCTCTACCCCAAGGCTAAATAGCCCTGAGCCAGCCGTTGGAAATAAACACACAGGTTAAGGACTGAAGCAATTTATTGAGAATCTTATAGCTAACTATTTAAGGCTCTAGTCAGTCCAATAAGCTTTTAAAATGCAAGCCAGGAAAGAAAGGGAGGGGCAGGGGAAGGGGGTGGGTGGGATGAGGTTTGAAGTAGAAGTTAGCAGCAGGAAAGCAATAAACTCAACCTTTCTCTCTCTTGGTTGCAGTGGTGCAAATGCATGGGAGAGAGAATGGAAGGAGAATAGAGTAGGTTTATATTTCTTTGCCTCTTATTCCCATATTTTGATTATAAGCCTTCAGAACAGGGAATTGTGGTAGATTTAGAGGAGTGGCTGAAGAGGTGATTGAGGTGGTGAAGCCCCCACAGTGTGACTTGTGAGTTTGTGCAGCTCTTCCTACGAGTGCTCTGCCACATCCCAGACAGGCTGTGAGATTGCGGCACTTCATCTCTTTAACGGCTTTTGAAAAGTGGGGTGAACTTGGGAAAGCTGAACATCAGCTGGCTTTGTGTGTTAGATCAGTGGGTAGGCAAAAGGCAGATCCAGACCTACTGGTAGGTCTCTAGGTGACTTGCAGTCAATCAGCAAGAGTTTCCCACTCCCAACAGTTTAACAATAGTGGTAACAAAAAGGGTTTATTTTCCTCCTAAATTAGGCTGCTGAAAAAAAGAAAGCTTGCAGGGAAACAGGAGTAGATCATGGTTTATCATTTGCGTGTGAAAGGAGTTGTGTGTGAGCTATGGGTTCCGCTAACTGAATTCCAATTCCTGGCCTGATATGTGCTCAGAGGCACCTTGTTCCACAATTCTGTGTCTCCCTTTCCTGAGCCACTATTTTGCACCTGGCTCCAGCTGGTGGACTTCAGAGTTCTAGTAGAAAGCAGATCTAGATCCTGGCCACAAACCTAAAGTCTGCCCACCCCATATTAGATCATTCATAGAAGGAGTCAGTCACCATATAATCAATCAGAAGCCCCACACGCTGTTTGCCATCTTTGCTCTTTTTTCTTATTCCACAACCACCACGAACCCTACTAAATACTGTCACAATCCTGCTTTTTTGTTATAAAAAATAACCCACCTACCCCCCCCCCCCCACTAGGTTGTGGCAGAATCTGACAATTGATGGCAAACAATGCTTAGAAATTGCACTTAGTCTAAAATACAGCTGCTAGGTTACTAACCGGAACCGACTGATGGGAGCCCATCTTGCCAGTTTTTAAACAGCTTCGCTGGTTGCTGGTCCATTTCCAAGCACAGTACAAAGTGTTGGCATTTGCCATTAAAGCCCTAGCAATCAGCTTGCGACCCAGGGAGGGCCGCCTCCTTCCACATGAACCTGCCTACACACAAAGAATCTCCAGAGGGGGAGCTGTGCTGGTCTGTTGCAGCAAAAACAACCAAGAGTCTTGCAGCATGTTACAGATTAACAGATTTATTTGGGGATAAGCTTTTGTGGACTACACTCCATTTCATCATGCCTATATTATGCACAACATGTTCTCCTGAGTTACAGATGCATGTGTGTATTTGTGGAACACACACACACACGGTAGGAGGGGGGAATTGTAAAGAGTGAGCTCAGAGGAAAATGAAATGCAAGAAGTACAAACAGTGATAATCATGTGAGTACAAACATTGACAATCATGTTTTGTGGCTGATAACACAAATATTAGAAGTCTTAGCTGGATTAGACAAGGGTCTATCTAGACCAGCAGGGCCAACCAGCTGCCCACAGGAAACCCACAGGTAGGAAATGAGTACAACAGACCCCCCCCCCCGCCCATGTTCCCCAGCAACTGGTGTACATAGGCATACTTCATCTGATACTGGAGGCAGAATATAGTCATCAGGTCTAGTAGCCATCAATAACTTTATCTTCCATGAATTTATCCAATCCCCTTTTAAAGCCATCCAAACTGGTTGCCATCACTACATCTTGTGGAAGTGAAGTCCATTGTTTAACAATGTGCTGTGTGAAGAGGTACTTCCTTTTACTTGTCTAGAAACAGCCCGGCCTTGGGGCTCGCATTGGCACTGTACACCAAGATAATCTTTGGAGGCCAGATGTCCCTGCCTTCTGGCGTTAGGGAAGCACCTACCAGAGAGGGGGGATTTTTGGTGATGGTGCCCTCCCCTTGGAGGAGCCTTCCCCAACCAGGAGCCTTTCAGATGTGTCGGTGGGGCTGATGGGAATTGTAATTCCATGTATCTGGAGAACACTGGATTGGAGAAAGCTGCTCACCTTCCAAAGGTGGGTGGTACCACTGAAAGTGGAAGGCTGCCCTTGAGGCTCACCTGGTCTTGACTCCAATGTCTTTTTTTGGCTCCTGCTGAATTCGGATGTACTCTGTTTCTATCCATTTATGCTTTTATTGTTCTGCTGTTTTTATTGGTCAGCTGTGATTTATGGCTTTTATCTGTTTTTTACATGATCATTAGCTTAGCTACTCTGGAAGAAGTGATGCTGAAGGGTGTGGTAGAAATCCCTTTATTTAATTATGTTTTATGTTTTTATTATTTAATTATGTTAAACAGCCCTGCTGAGGAAGGTACTCAGTGTTATAGTTACCTTCAGGGTGAGGGCTGAAAGAAGGTATAAACTGAAATTGAGTCAGGGAAAGAGAGAATCGGCTTGGAAGCCAGGGCTTCCAGATTTGCTGCTATTCATCCTTAGGATTGATGCTTTGGGGTTAGTGCTGCCTACCTGCCTACGTGCTTTCTTGCTTGCTGCTGGCTCAGCCTGCCAATTTGTACATGGACAGATACTAAACACCATGCAAGTCTCCAGAGCTCTCTCCGCCAAAGGAAACTCAAAACACCTGCCACCCTGCAGTCCTCTGTAATCTCAGAGGAGTGTGCTTCACTGATCTCTCTGCCAGGGTAAGTGTCCTCCTATGCTCTTATTGCCACAGGAACATTGGGAATTGCCCTATACTGAGCCTGACCATTGGATTGCCAAGCAAGCCATGGCGTCTTTCCTGGCTTTCAGACTGGAGCTGCTACCTTGGGGTGCCTGGACTTGAACCTTGGACATCTTGCCTGCAAAGCAGGTGCTCTCCTAGGGAGCTACGGGGGCCCTCCATCTTTCTTGTCATCCCACGATAAGATGGAGCTGCTGAACCTGCCAGATGGGTGGAGGCCAGTCCCTGTCAAGAGAATCATCAGGGAAAGGCAAGGTGCTGCATGCGCCGTGCTTCCTTTGGATAGCTTAATAGCTCTGGATGGCTGATTCTGACTGGCTAGCAAGCAGGCTGTCTTCCTCCCTCCCTCCCTCCCTCCCTCCCTCCACCACAGCTGGGACCAAACAGGTGGCAAAGCACACACAGAGCAGGAGGGGAAGGGAGCTGCAGCAGGACAACTGTGCAGCAGTGTCCAATCATCAGCAGCCAAGCCATTTACAGGCTATGTAACTCCACCTGTGCTACTTGGCCCAGCACAGCAGTTGCAGCAGGGAAGTGGCCCTGAGAACGGCAGGGCAGCTGAGCAAAGCTAGCAGCCCCCCCTTCCTGTGGCCTTCCACAGCTATCGGTTAAAGTCTCCCCCTCCTACCTCTCGCCTTCCTGCTTTTGCACATAGGGAGCAACGTCTGACTTCACTGAGCCTTCATGGTCCATAGAGATCCACTCTGTGGTGAGACTGGCATTGCCAGAGCTACCTCACTGGCTCCGGATATTTGGGCTTCTCTGACTTTTGCTCCATCCCTGCCCCCCGCCCCCCTCCTAGCAGGAGGGGATCTGGAGAATTGAACAGATTTGCCCCTCTGCCCCTGGTTTTTCTCAAATCCCTTTGGCAATGCTACGTATGTGGTAGGAGGGAGCAATGATGCTGATTCATTTGAACGTGCAGAAATGTCAAATTACTCATTGCCTAGCTAGGCAGAACTGCGCTCAGTGCTCCACAACAGGGGCTGCCACCAAAAAACAGCATCCCTGTGCCAAGTGCTTTCTTGCACCTCTTTCCATAATGTTTAACCACATGCACCCAGGTCGTGACATCATGGGCACAGGATATCTGCCCAGGCTGTAATGACATCATTTGCCCATCCTCATTCCATATCACTGGCTGATTTAAGGCTAATTCATTGAGCATTGCATTTATTTATCAAGGTTGATCTTTTTTTCTTCTTTTTTTTAAAGGAATCTCCCCCCCCCCAAAAAAAAAAACCTAATCAGGAGGACTTTTTTTTCGATTTCCATCATAGAGGAAAATGGCAGCACTGGACATATTCTAAGTAATCTGTATGAATTGGAGAAGTCTGCTAAATTAACCACTAACCTTTCCCCACACAAAACCCCCAACCTTAAATGCATGCAGATACTGTCCAAGAAGGAGACATGGGGTCTGAGGACTAGAGTGAGCATGGATTCTGGCCCCATTGGAGGTGTTTTACTCTCGCATGATGCAGACTGAACCCCCATCCTCCCTTCCACCAACACAGACTTTGTCAGCTCCCTCCAGCATAGCGCTGTGTTTGGTCACTGCAGAAGATGCCGGTGGAGCTGTCAATAAAAGATGCACATTTCTGAATCCGGCACAATTGTCTGAGACATTAATTAACTTCAGAGTCAATCCTTCGTCTCCAGAGATGCAGGTGAAGAGCTGGGATTTAGGTCACTAGCGAAACGAGTGTGGTGGTGTTTCTTTTCTTCTGTTATTTTGTTTCGGGTTTTTTTTTAAAGGCGCTGTTAGAGGTTTGTCTGCAGCATTTTACATCCTAACACTCATCCTAATGTGGGACTGTAGCCATTAGCAAGCTCTGTGGCTGGCACTGGAATCGCAGGAAAAGGATGCACATGTTGGGTCCGAGGAGCATTGGCAGTTCTTGACGTGGTGGGAGGAACAGCAGAACTGGGACAGCAATGGCCTGTAGGTGGTGAGGACTATAAGAAGGTGTCAGTAGTGGAGCCCTGCAAAGCGAGGGAGCCTGAAGATAGAATAGGAGGGGAAGCAGTACCTAGGGAGGTCGTGGGTTCTCCCACACTAGAGGCATTCAAGAGGCAGCTGAACAGTCATCTGTCAGGTATGCTTTAGGGTAGATTCCTGCATGGACTCGATGACCTTATAGGCCCCTTCCAACTCTACTATTCTATGATTCTGTGATCAATACCAGGTCAAGATGAAGCAGCTTAACTTGAGGGAAGTGTTCTGGTCATTCAGGAGTGGAGAAAACCATGAAGAGGGCTTCTGTGTACATCCCACTATACAAGCACACTAATTGACCCTGGGCATGGAATTAAGCACCCAAAGAAACTTAGATGTTTTGTTTAATAAGCAGGTTTCTAGCATCCCAAGCTGGGAATTTAGCCTGTGACAATGTGCTAGGTGAAGTTTCAGAAGGGTGGTGGAAGGGGCTGATGAGGATTTCCTGGAACCAGGAAACTGGGGCTTCAATTCCTCTAGAGCAGGGTTGGGCAACTTGTGGCCGCCAGATGTTTTGGCCTACAACTCCCATTAGCTTTAGCCAATATAGTCAATGATGAGGGATCATGGGAGTTGTAGGCCAAAAGAGCTGGAGGGCCACAAGTTGTCCAACCCTGCTCTACAACCCCTTTCCCCTCTCCCATATCTTGCAGAAACAAAGGCTGGTTTCGGACAATACATTAAGCAACGGGGTGGGGGGAAACAATCGTCAGTAGTGTTGCTTTTTGTGTTGTGTGGAGGGTAACACACTGCTCACAAACTACTGATGGTATGCTATTCCGCCCAAATAAGCAACGGAGAGAAACAACTGGCTTGCAAGTTGTTTAGCTCGAAGCCAGTTGTTTAAAGTGTTGTGTGGAGGGGTGAGTGTGTTTATGGCATGCAGTGAATGGGTTAAAAAACACAAGCCCATAGAGGCAGGTGGCAAGAACGACCAAAGCGGCGGCTGCCACTCTGCTACAACTGGCGCGACTTGCAGAGGCTGCTGGGATAGCACTGGGAGGACCGAGGGAGGGAGGGGAGAGGGGCGGGGGCTGTGTCAGTCAAATGCCGGGTTGACTATTAGTCCACTCAACGCCAGCCCCAACCACCCACAGTTGTGTAGGAATATGTTGTGCAGGGAGTATCCACAAAATAACCAACTCTGAGTTGGCTACTCAACCCACCATTGACTAAAGTGTTGTCCGAAACCAGCCAGTATGTTGCAAAATAAGCAAATTTATACACATTTGCTTAACTTGCACCAGTTATTTCAGTTCCAGAGCCTTTTCTTGGCGCACACAAAATTCTGTGTGTGTGTGTGTGTGTGTGTGTGTGTGTGAGAGAGAGAGAGAGAGAGAGAGAGAGAGAGAGAGAGAGATTAGTGCAGTGTATGCAAATCCTAGAACTGAGGGATCTGCAGAAAAATGAGGGGCACATTGGTCAAATGGGAGTGAATGCTAAACTTAGTACAAGAATAGCAGAGATGAAGGGTAATGGATAGAAATGAGCCCCTGGGGCACCCGTGGCTGGCTTGGGTAAGGAGAGGACTGATGGGCAGCGTGGGTGCAAGCGTGTGATGCTGGCAGGGGTGCTGGAACAAGTGCTGCACGTCAGGATTGATGTGCAGAAGCAGAGCCGTATCTGTATGTTTGGAGCTGGCAAGACTGGAATAGTAAAAAGTGCTGCATTGAGGTGCATTGGCAGAGCTGCACGGGGATGGGCAGGAGTATGGTAAGGTGCAGCAGCAGGTCGAGGTGCAGATGGAGCTGTGTGTGTGGGCAGCTGCCAAGGTCCTGCCAGACCCTCTTGCCCTCCTGGCTGCTTCTGCCCAGAATGAGGAGGCTTTGCGGAAGGCACTCCGCTCCGCTGCTTTTCTCTCACGCGCGCCACCCTGTTATGACGGGGTCACCCTTGGAAGGTGCAGGCAGGAAGTGCCACTTTATGCTCGTCGGCAAATGAAGCTTCTATGCGACGCTGCGCAATCTCTGCAGAGGGAAGAGGTTAAGATGCTCAGGAACCGATGTGGGGAGGTGCAAGGGGGGGAAGGGAAGGCATCTACCTCTAGCACAGCTGGGGCCCACAAGTGGCCTCCTGCAGAACCCTTCTAGGCAGGCTCCCCAGCTGCCTCCAGTCTGCTCTTCCCTTCCAGCCAAGGGAGAAGCCACAGGTGTCTTCTTTGCATCCCGCAGCAAGTGAGGCCAAACTGCAGAAGGAACACTAGCATTGTTCTGTGAGCACAAGTCTGCTCTTCTGCAGACAGAAATGGAGGAGGGGGAAGGAGGAGCCAGTGGCTTTCAGGTGAAACATTCCCAAGATCTATGAATGTAGAGGTGTCCTGACTGTTACTATTGTCCTGTGCAACTGACTTTTGAACAAGCATTAATATTTTTCAAGAAAGGGAGCCATATTAGTCTGTTGTCGACATAATGGGAGAGACCTGTAGCACCTTAAAGATTTCGTATGTATCTGATGAAGGTCCTTACTGTCACACACACACACACACACACACACACACACACCACTTTTGTCCTTTACCCCAAGCTGGAAATGATCAAAAGCTAATGGTGTGGAAGGGGCATCCACACCAGCAGCAGTTGAGAAACATTCAGTGTGCATCCACAGGGGAGGGAAAAAGAGACCTATTCCACCCCCCAAAAGGCAGCAGGTGGGAGGGGTTCTGGGGGTGGGAGGGGATTCCCTTAAACTCTTTTTGATTCAGCTCTTGTGTCACAATGGCCAAACTTTTCAGAGGCACCCCATGCCTGACTGTGGTGCTGGCAGCAATAGCAGCATTATACCTTGTTGGTGGGGTAGCAACAGCGCTACAAACAAGGCCAGAAGAAGGGCTTCATTGGTATTTCATGCTCAGAGACACAGACATTCTGTCTCCTCTCCAAATAGAGTCTTTTGGTTTTGTTTCTATAAACTGATGAGTGGGGAGAAGGGGAGGGGGTAAAGCAGAGTGACTGACAGGTCTACCTTCTAATCCTAGGACATGTTTTACCAGGTCTTCTCCAATCACTATGCTTTTGGGGAAGGCAAGGATGAGAACATAAAATAGCCATTCTTCCAACACCATCAGGCTTCATTATGAAAAACCCTTAAACTGGTATTCAGTCATCATACCTCTCTAGCCCCTGTCCTTCTGAAACTTTGCAGGTTTCTTGCCTGGGAATTCCTCCACGATACAGGTCATTTTGATACAAATTGCCTCTAAACAGGGGCAGGGGAGGAAGGGGATGCAAATCAGCCCCTCCCAATTTGAGGACTCCCCTACCACATGAACCGCCACATGTATACTTCTGAAACTTTGCAGGTTTTTTAATTCATGATACCTCTAGTTTGTCTGTCATTTTCAGGACAGTGGCCCACAAAGAACATGGAGGAAGAAGGATTTTCTCTTTGAGATGCCTTCAGAATGTCAGGGCTGCTCTTGCATGAAAACCCTTGCACCTACGTACCTGAAACTTGAGGCTCAATTCTCTCAGAAAGGACAACTATCCTTGCAAATTTTATCCAATTCTACCAAGAGATTAGGAGTTGGATCCAAATTGAGCCACATGTTTCTAGAGCCATTCAAATCCATGAGTCTTAAGTTAGTCATGACTAACTCAAGTTCCATTGATTTTAATGAGTCTGCTCTAAGTATGAATAAACCTGGCTCAAACACACACAAAATATTAAAGTTCAACATGCATGCACGCACGCACACACACACACACACACCTGTTGTTCTGACATTTGGCATGCGCAATCCCCCTAAGGGGCTACTATGTCTGCAAATATCTTCCAATTCTGACAAAGAGAAAAATAAAGTTATAGCCATTCTTTGATTTCCCATGATAGCCACAGATCATGGAAAATGGCTTGAAGCCTTGGATGTCCTAATCCCAGCTCAGGTCTGTTACCAGAGTCAAAGCGGATGACCTCCACATCATTCTGAGCACAATTGAACCCTTTTTTGAAGTGCCAAATAAGTAGGGTAACCATATGAAATGGAGGACAGGGCTCCTGTATCTTCAACAGTTGTACAGAAAAGGGAATTTCATCAGGTGTCATTTGTATGCATGGAGTCTAGTATAGCTAGAGTGGCCAGATACAAAAGAGGGCAGGACTCTTGCAGCTTTAACTGTTGTGATGAAGAAGGAATTACACCAGGTGCTGCATGCATACAAATGAGACCTGCCGAAACTCCCTTTTCTATGTTACTGTTAAAGATACAGGAGCCCTGTCCTCCTTTCCATATGGTCACCCTACAAATAAGGGACCAAGTTGAATCTGGGAATCAGTGCAAACCTCTAGTTTCCAGGCAAAGAGACCAGATGGGCACCCACTAAGAACAGAGCCTTTTTGGTTGTGGTGTCCCAGTTATGAAATACCCTCCGTAGAGAGATTCAGTAGTTACCTACCTTTTGGTTTTTTTCATAAGCCTTTTAATTATGTTTTGCACTCCCCGTTGTGTTCCTTTTTAAAAAAAAACAAAGCTATTTTCATATTGATTTTCTGTGGTCTTGTGCTAGTTCCTTTACTGATCTTGTGCTGTTTGTATGCTGGGTTTTATACATTTTCTGTTGGTTGTATTGATATTGTTTAAAATCTCTTTTGGTGTTATTTTATTTTGCCTTTCATGTTGCCTTTATAAGTTTTGTAAACTGCCGAGAGGACTTCTTGATAGGCAGTATAAAAATGCCACAGATAAATACTAAGCAAGTGAGTTTAGAAGAGGAAAAGTCAGCAGGATTGAAGCACATTAAGTGGATGCTGCACACCAAGGACCAAGACTCCAAAGTGAACAGACTCAGACTGTCAAATGGGGGTGGGGAGTTTCCTCCACACCCAACAAATGCTCCCAGTCAATATCAAGCCACTTCCTGTGCTTGGGAACAATCTGTCATGGCAACAGGATCCTTCCTGCCAAGTCCCGCCCCCCGCCCCTGCACACCCCACCACTTCAAGACTAAGATTACCATCCTTGATGGGCATTTGCCCAGCCATTAGAGGAGCAATACAAACTGCACTCTGCCCCACAGCATATACTTCTCTGCTGTTCATTTATGGGGAACTCAGGGCCTCTGTGTCCTCCTCAGATTCCTGGCCGATTCAAGCCAGCTCTGCTAATCACTTCGCATTCAAGTTTAAGTGGGGTAGTATGCCATGTTCCCATGGCAACCTCCCCAAGCCATACAAGAGCGAGTGGTTGTTTTTTTTCTCCATATGAGAGAGAGAGAGAGAGAGAGAGAGAGAGAGAGAGAACAAGATGACAAGCCAGCAACAAGATTATCTGGGTGTGGGAAAGCTAGGACAAGAAAGGAAGACCTCTGCACAAGGGTTGGGATCATAATAGCTGGGAACTCTTCTCATCTCCAGCTTCTCCTGTCCAGATCTGGTGTTTGTTAATAACAGTCCATCCAGGCAGCAAAGAACTTAAGGCTCAGCTGGGTGAGGAGTCCAGGGCTAGGCAGGCTTGCAAAAGTGCATCAAGTGAAGTTCAACCTTAACACCTAGGTCAGCCCAACTGTGGGAGCGCAAGAAGATGGGGTTTCACCACCAAAAGTGGGTAAGTGGGGTGGGAGTAATCCAGAGTGTTGCTCCTGCGCTGGTCTGCAGTTTAGCAATGTCCGGTCTACACCTGCAACAGAATAAGATGGCAAGACTTCTGGGATGGTAGAATGGGCAGTACCACTTCAGACTGGAGGTGAGGAGGTGCTGTTTTTGAATGCTCTGTCATGTGGAAGACTCCCTGCAAGTAAAACAAACTAGCCCAACAAGATTTTTTTAAAATGCAGAGAAACATTTAAAAATGGCACAAACATACACACACCCTCCACCTGCTGCCGGAACAGGTACTGTCCATTCTACCACCTCAGGAGTTTACTGCCTCCTGCTGTATCTGTAGACATGGCCTCCACTTATTACAGGGAGGTGTGTTCCCTAGGCCACACCACCCTAAAGGAGCTCTGTTAAAGGGGATTCACTCTCAAGGTGTGTGCTTTGGAAGAGCTGTGATGTCTCCTGTTGCCTCTGCAACTGGTGTAGTGGTGAAGGTAGGATTGCCAGAGATGAAGGAGTTTCTGTAGGAGACAGCAGGGTGGGTGGGGGAAATCACTTGTATTTGAGGATGTGGACAAAGCAACTTCCTTGGGAGCAGTGGCTGGAGGCATCACAGTCCTTCCTCCTCCTCCCCTGTAGAAATCTCTGATAGAGATGCTTCAGTGGCAGCTTCCTGACATGGCCCAGGAAGAGGACATCCACCATGCTTGGGGCCCCCGGGACTCTTGTACTGGTGTAGACGTGACAGAGACCCCCCTCTAGATGGATTCCGTTTGACGCCTGTTCCTCCGATTATGCGCATCTTCTCGGAAGCGCTTTATCGTAAATGCTTGTATGCAGGAGGTAATTGAGCACTCAACAGGTGACCTTACCAGTTGTTTCAAATGCGCTTTACAAGTAGTTAATGCGGAGAATCGCTTATTCACATAGTCAAAATACGCTTTAACGGCCGGAGCAAAATAAAACACGCTATTTAACACGCATTCGATAATGCGCATAATCGGAGAGAAAACGCGCCTCTACGCCCGATTTGCACTCCGTTCTTGTAGAGGTACATTTTTTAATGCGCCTTGAAAGAGCTTTAAATGCCTCTTGTAGAGGCAGCCTGACTCTGGGTCACAACAACACAGCTTCCCTTCTCCATTGCCCATTGTGTAGTGAGCTGAAAGGTGTTGCGTGTGCAGGGCTGGCCCAAGACATTTCGTTGCCTGAGCAGTACTCACTTCCAATCAGAATCCATCCGCTCACAAAAGCCTTCCTAAAAAGGGGAGTTTTACAATTCTGTTTAAAGGATACCAGTGCTGTGCTCTTGCAGCCTGACCACATGCAAAAGATGATATCTGAAGTATATAGGTCCCAAGCCATTAGAGGCTTTCAGGTTCAAAATCAGCATCTTGGATTGGACCTGGAGGCCATGCAGCAACCTGTGCAGTTGCTACATACCCCGGTGGATATGGGCCTCATTCTCAAGGTCCCTGATGTGGATTGCTTGGAGAAAGGAACAGCTCTAATAGCAATTGAGAAACAGTGATCTTGCTGAAGATCACTGGGAAGAGGCTTTAACTGCTTTCCCCAGCACTCTTGATTAGGGTTGCTTGGGTGGGGTGGGGTGGGGTTTTAACCTTGTCCCTCTCTCCCCAGCAATCCTGCTCAAGATCCCTGTTTCTCCACTGTTACTAGCAGAAGGGAAACAGTGGACTTCATCAAAATCACGAGGAGAGGTGAGATTAAAGCCCCTCCCCGCCTCCACAATCCTGATCAAGATTGCTCTTTCCCTGCTGTGGGGAAAATAGGTGGAGCACCCCAGGGTTTCTGTGTGCCACATACAGCATGTCCAAGGGCCACATGCGGCCCAGAAGCCATGAGCTGCCCGCATGTGTTCAAGGAGGTGAGCCACAGCATTTTCCAGGCACCTGAGAATATTTTCTCCTGTTTTGGACACATCAGTTCTTTCCCCTATTGCTGTTTCCATAGCATTATGCACCAGCTGCAGTTTCTGAGTCACCCTGAAAAGCCAACTACCAGCACTCCCTCCTGCTGTACAAGTACGGAACTTGTATGGTTCCAAGTTCCTTTTACAGTGTCCCCACCTCCCTTCCCCATCTCTCATAGCCCCAAGTCCTTTCTCCTATCCAGGCCCTGAGTCCGCAATCCCAAGCTCAGCATTAAGTATAGCAAATCACAATTTCCCTTAAGAAGGTGGAGATTTATCTGGACAAAGTTTCCCAGCTCATAACCATGAATCCATCAGCTGCCTTTACTGGCCTGCTCAATCTTTCATAACTCCCAGTTAAGGACATGGCATGACAGGTGGATAAAAGATGAAATAAGAGGGCAATAAGTGGGATTTACAGGGATCCCTGCATATGTGGCTGGGGGGGGGGGGGAGTTGCTTTCATGCTTCACAGTATTACACTGCATCCATGGCACTTCTCCATTGGAAGAATCACTGTGGCAGGAGGTTAGGCCTCATTAGACTCGAGTTCAATGCAATTGGTTCCACCTAACTGTCCTAAATCTCAGTGGGAAGGATACACTCCCTCTTTCCCTGTAAGGTACCTGGTTGCATATCCCCAGGGGCTATACTGAACCTGAAACTACCAGCTCCCTTAGCCTAAGTTCCTTGGGTGAGATTTCTTTGGCAGGAAGAATAGCGCAGGCCTGGAGCACACCACCTCATGCCCTGTGGCTCTGACCTGTGGAAGGGTCAAAATCCTGGCCAGTGTGAATACAGAGTACAGGAAATCTGACAGTTCAGCCCATCTGCCTGAACAAGAAGCTCTTCATTGAGAAGAAGGGGAATGAGAGGCATGTTGCTCAAGACTCAGAAACTAGGGGCAGTAGTCATCATCCCATCATCTCCTGATCTCCTGCCATCTGCAGTTTCAAACATGGTTCCTATTCCGGCAAAGCCTAAGGTTGCCTTCCCCAACCTGGTATCCTTGTGATGAGTTGGCCTACAACCCCCAGCATTCCCCAGCCAACATGGCCACTGGCCATGCTGGTTGGGAGATGCTGGGAGATGTAGAACAACACATCCAGTTGAGGAAGGCTGGATTAAAGGAATGTTGTGGAGATCGGCCTTTTTTTACTATCATTGAGCTTCAGAAGGGTCCCAGCAAGAATCACAACCTCATCTCTCCAATGCCCTGTCAGTCAGTTATAATTCATATCCCTGGACACGGATTTTCTATTTAGTCATCATGGCCAATAGCCATTGATAGACTTAACCTCCCCCATGGTTCTTTTTCTAATGCCTCTTTTAAAGCCATCTAAGCCAATGTCTGCCAACACATCCCGTGGCAGTTCCATAAGTTAATGTCTTGTATGAATGTATACTTCCTTTTGCCTGTCCTGAACCTACCACCCATCCATTTTACTAGATGAACCTGAGTTATAGCATTATGTAAAAATCATCATCATCATCCCTGCCCAGTCAGGTCTAGACCCCAGATTGGATCCAGACTTGGAGCAAACCCACTGAAATCAATGGGACTGAATCTAGTCATGACTGACTTAAGTTCCATTGATTTCAATAGGTTTACTTAAGTCTGACTAAGTCTGGATCCAACCCCCACCCACCCCAATCTTTTGGGCCCCATTCCTTTTATCTGCAATTCCAGCTGCCAGAGGCTGCATTGCATCTTGCTGCCTTTGATGTTTCCCTTCCTTCCCTCAGGATCAGGCACATTTTTTCCTCCTTACCTTTTGATATGAAATCTTGTACAATCACTGATCGCCTCTTCTGGCTTCCTCATACATGGGACACGGTGGCAGACAATGCCTCTGTGTTTCAATCGCCTCTCGGTCACGCTGATTGCACACTCTCTTCTCTCTGGGTATGCTCTGCGTACGTGTCTCTGTGCGTGTGGCTTCTGTCTATAGAATGCATTTCTGCTCTTTAATCATTTATTCTGTATTTGTTGGATGTCTGTTTTAAGGACGTTCAAAAGTGTGGCACCGTCCTGGAGGCTCCCCAACTATTCTGTGAATTTGGGGGGTGGATGAATAATCTCTCCTATTATATGCCTTTCTTTTGAAGGCAGCCTGGGCTTCGCCTTTCACAAGGGTTACCGTCAGAACCAGATCAATTCAATTTCCTGTGTTAGGCCCAGCGTATGGCATTCTTAATGAAATGTCCACTTCATTAGATAATTGGCCCTTTCCTTTACGAACAGCTTGATCCTATGCACGTTTGTTTGGAAGTAAGTCCCACTGAGTTCAATGGGGCTTACTCCCAAGTAAGTGTGCATAGTACAGCCTAAAGCAGATGTAAGGCCACAGCCAGATATTCATGGGAGAGACCTGGTTTTGGAAACTGCCAGTGTCCAAAGTAGAGAACAATGGAAATGCATAGGACCATAGAATCAAAGAATAGTAGAGTTGGAAGGGGCCTATAGGGCCATTGTGTCCAACCCCCTGCTCAATGCAGGGATCCACCTTAAAGCATATCTGAAACATGGCTGTCCAGCTGCTTCTTGAATGCCTCTAGTGTGAGAGAGCCCATGAGCTCCCTAGGTAATTGGTTCCATTGTCATACTGGTTTAACAGTCAGGGAGTTTTTCCTGATGTCCAGCCCGAATCTGGCTTCCTGTAACCTGAGCCCATTATTCCGTGTCCTGCACTCTAGGATGATAGAGAAGAGATCCTGGCCCTCCTTTTCAGGGACTAAGTTCCCCAGCAAGGTAAGTCCATAAAATATGTATATAGCAGGGCTCTGTTTCATTTGCCATTGACCTCACAAGGAAGCCAAATCCTGAAAATTACTGAGGGTAGCTGTGTTAGTCTGTCGCAACAAAAACAATAGAGTCTTATGGCACCTTAAAGCAAGGGTCCCCAGCATAGTGCCCACAGGTGCCATTGCATCTGGCAACCCAGGCTGAGGGGCCTACCGAGCTATCTTCCTCCTCTGCAAGTGAATGGAGCAATTCCTCCATTCACTTGTACAGTGGGAAAAACTCCTCCTCCTTCTTAAATGGCTGCAGGGGTGGGAGCAGAGTGCACCAGGGGCAACAGGGTCCTTGATGGGGGGTGTTGCTTCCTATACAAGCCAATGGAGATCGCTCCATTCACCTTTATTGGGAACAACCCCCCACCAAAATTCAGCAGGGGGTGAACTCTGGCCCCCTCCTGGACCTTTGGGGTAACGGTTTCCTTGGCAGGGTGTGTGCTTCACCCCCCTCCAACTGATTTACAGCAGGAGGGTTTTTTCGCTCCCTAAACAAGTAGAGTGAGATCACTCTACTGGCTTGTAAAGGGAGCAAAAAAGCGCCTCACCCTGCCAAAAATCAGCTGGAGGGGGTGAGCAACCCCACCAAAATTCAGCTGGGGTGAACTCTACCCCACCCCCAGGACCCTTGGAACAACAGGGCCCTGGGAAGGGATGACCCTCACTTTGTCCAGCTGGTTTTTGGCAGGGGGACTTTTTCTAACCCCATGCAAATACATGGAGAAATCCCTCCATTCAGTTGCATGGGAATGTGGAGAGGAGAAAGAGAAGCCAGAGAGAGGGGGGTGGGGGGATCAGAGAAAAAGAAAGAGCCAGAGGTGCAGGGTTGGGGGAAAGAGAGAGGGGGGGAAGGAAGGAAGGAAGGAAGGAAGGAAGGAAGGAAGGAAGGAAGGAAAGAAAGAAAGAAAGAAAGAAAGAAAGAAAGAAAGAAAGTGGGGGAGAGAAGCCAGACACAGAGTAAGATGTGGTGAGGAAGAAAGAAAGAAAAGGAGCTAGTAAGAGAAGCAGGGAAATAAAGAACTAGAGGGGAATGGAGAAAGAACCACCAGTGTGGCTGTGAAGGGGGGAAAGAGAATGAGAGAGAGAGAGAGAGAGAAGGAAGAGCAGTTAGAGAGACTTGAGGGAGGAGCCAGAGAGACAGAAGGTAGGAAAGAAAATAAAAAAGAAGAACCAGAGAGAGGAGGGAACAAAGAACCAGAAGGGGGGTCAAAGAAAAAGGAGCCAGGAGGGGAGGGAGCCAGAGTGACAGAAGGAAGGAAGGGGAGTCAGAGAAGGGAGAGAAGAAAGAAAGAAAGAAAGAAAGAAAGAAAGAAAGAAAGAGAGAGAGATGGACAGATTGACAGAAGGAAGGGAAGGAAGGAAAGGAAGGAGAAAGAGAAGCAAGAAAGAGACGGGGATCATAAAAAAGAAATAGATGGGTTGGGGAGAGAAATAGAAAAGAAAGGAGCCAGAGAGATGAGGTGGAGAAAGAAAGGGGAAGCTGAAAGAGGGGGGAAGACAGAAGAACCAGAGTGGGGGGAGGGGTGATAAAGGAACCAGAGAAGAAGAGGAGCCAGAGAGGAAGAGGAAAGGAGGGGAGCCAGAGAAATAGAAGGAAAGGAACAGAAAGGAAGAGGAGCCAAAGAGTCAGAAGCAAGCAAACAAAGCGGGCGGGCGGGCGGGGGGGGGGGGGAGGAGGGAGGGAAGAAAAAAAGAAGAGGACCACAGAGACTGAGAAACCGAAAGAAGCCGGAATGACAGCACATACAGGGTGCACATTCATGCTCACACATACACAGATAAGAGGGCACTTCTAACATTTTTGTGATTGCTCCCCCACCCTCCATTTGTAGTGGCAGCATCCAAGGTGCTTTTTAAAATGCCAAATGCACCCATAGGCCCAATAGAGTTAGAGACCTCTGCCTTAAAGACTGGCAAATTTATTCTGCAAAGAGACTATGTACTGTCTGCATTGATGTTTGTCTCCCATAGCAGCTCAGGTTTTGGCCCCATGCTGATAAGACAAAACAGTACACTAAAAGCTAAGCATCACATTCATGCAGTTTAGCTCTGGCTGGACTATGTCACTTCAAACTGCAGCTGCAGGTCTGCTATTTCCCCTACCCTAGGTGTGTTAACAGAAAGAAAGATGGTTGGTTCCCCCTGCAAAGCTGAATAATGACTGCACATGAAACAATTGTCTAGCAAAAAAACTTAAGACTAAAGCTGAAATCCTGAGCGCACTTACTAGGGACTGAACTCAGTGGGATTTAACCCTGAGTAAGCATGCTTAGGATTGTTCTGCATGGCTCCTTAGGATCCCTACCCCTGCGTATACGCTATTCCCAACTCCTTGTAGAACTATAGCAGCAGCTGCTGCAGAGTGGCATAATTAAATGCTGCCATTAATCCCGTCTCCAGGCTTGAGATTTCTGCTGTTCTTTTAAGCAAGACAAGGTGGGGGAACTCAGGCATGTGGGGTGCATGACAACCATTGCTTTTGTTTGCAGAGCAACGAGTGCCTTTTTTTTCTTGGCTTGTAAGGTACTTGCTGCAGACAAGTGTGCTTAATGGTACTCCATACTGCGGCAAGAGTGTCCACCCTCTGTTGTCTTCCCCCAGCAAAAGCACCACGGAGGCACTTATCCACACCACGCAGTGCTGGTCTGCTTCAAAGGATGCTTTTGCCCCTGATGAGAGTAACTGTAATTTGTTGCCCCAGTGGTCCCTGGTCCCTGGTTGCACTTTCTTGTATAATCCATTGAGATGCTCCGTTCCATTGACAATTGGAGAATCTCTTAAAGCTTTGGATGTGTAGTGTTCTGATCTCCGAGAGCTACCTGGCTCTAATGCAGCAGAGGTCTGAAACAAGTATGATTGCAATAAATGAATGTCACAGGTCTGGTTTCAAAACAGTGGTGTTTTCTATTAAAGTTAGTTTTATACAGGAAGCAGAAAAGGAAGGAATGAGGTAATCAACGCTGATGGCAGTACTTCAGAAGGTGGGTGGGAGAATTCCAATTTGAATGCTCTCTCATGTCAAAGCAAAAACCCAACTCCCTGAATGTAGAAAGCTAGCATGCTGAGGAGCAAGGTTCCTTTATTTATTTATTAGTTGCCCTATGACAAATTGAGCTACATACAAATAAAATATGATTAAATATTTAATAAAATCCACAGACATAACATAAACAACAAAAGCAGCACACAAAAACTAACAGAGACAAAACTCCCATTTTAAACTAGTAGAGTTTACAACATAACAAGAAACAACCATGGATGGATCTAAAAAGTTTCACAGAGTTAAAGCAACTTTAACATGCAAACTGGGTGGCAAGAGTATATAACCATTTAAATAGCCTGTGATAATGAAAGGGAGTTGCCTGGTGATGGAAGGACATTAGGATAGGCACCAGGCAGATCTCTCTGGGGAAGGCATTCCATAACTTGTGGGCTACCACTGAAAAAGCCTGCTCAGGAGTAGACACTTGGTGCACACCAGTAGGTGAGGACACTCGGAGCAGAGCCCCTGATGTCAACTTCAGGGCACAGATAGGAATTTGTGGAAAGAGATGGTGGTCTTTCAGAAACTGCAGCCCCAATCCACAAAAGGTTTTACAGGTTAAAACCAGCACTTTGAATTTGCTGTTCTATTTAAATCCTACGCCTGCTGCGCTGGTTTTCTACTTAATAGGAGAATGCTGAAAAAAGTGATCGCCGACCTGCAGCCAGTCTATTTTATCATCTCATTCTGCTGCATTCGTAGACAGGGCCTCAAGCCAACCTGAACCTGAAGAACACTTTAAATAAAAAAGACAATAGGGGTTTGTCAAGTTTGTTCAGGAAATATGTCATTTTCTTAAATGGTAAAGGGAATCATTGTTTGTAATGACTGCTTTTCATGTAACTTGTAAAACAATGCAAAGGTCTGAGTTATGCTAAGGGCTGACGCATTTAACCACCCCTCCTACAGGGCCTGCCTTTTCTCTTTCTTTTTTTGCTCATGGCAACTGCCTACTCATGGCAAACTGGTTGTTTGCCTCCTCTGCCATGAGTAGAAGATGCACAGCACTGCTCAAATGCTCACGTTGAGGTTTGTTTTCATGTGCAAAATTGCAGCATCTGCTCATAGCGAATGAAACAACCTGTTTGTCACAAATAGGAAGCCACTCCGAGCAAAGGGGGGAGGGGTTGTTTTGTTTTTTAAGTGATTGAGACCAGGCTGAATGTGTGAGTTTGCTTTGTACATTTTGCCAATTGCTTTTGTCATGAAGCACTGCCAGATCTGAGCTGTGTGCCCATTTTTCTGTCTGCCACAGTCAGGTAAAGACAAGAATGAGAGCTGAGCCAGCTGCCTCTGAGGCCAATCTTTAGTGCCTTGGCCCTGCTGCCACACAATATTTTTATATACAGACTGATACTATCAAGTTTGTAAAGCCAAATAGGGCTAATCAAACACACTCGCTTTCTAGGTTTGAGTGGAACCTTCTCCCTCCACTCCACTGGACTATGGAAGTTCAGCACATTGTTGGAAAAGGCAAAACACAGAGATACAATGGATTAAACCTTCTGCAAGCAAAGCATGTGCTCTATCACTGAGCTAGGGCCCCTTCCATACAGGATAGAAGTGCTTATCAGAATGCAAGATGCCCATTACTTGTTCAGAGTTAGGGTCTCTTCAGATGTGGGGGGGATCTCATTTCCTTACCGTTGCTCTCTTCCTGGTTCTCTTCCATGTTTGAAATGAGTACAATTATACGGGGAAGAGAAGTGACCTTGTGACCTGTACACTTCAATGGGACAGTGCCCTCTAGTGGGCATTTTATAGTGCAACCTCAGAAGAGTTGGGTTTTCTGAGGTTTATTTTGTGACGATAAAACTGAGAAAAGGAGCGAGAGACACTCAGGAGGCTGACCGTGTCATCAAAAGGACCACGAACATCCGTGAGTAGCCAGTAACAAGCATGCTATAAATCGCTTGTTTAAAGAAGCTTTTAAGTTACCAAGGCAGCAATCCTACAAACAACTTTCTGGAGGAATACATAATTTCTCTAACTCATACGTATTCTGAGAAAACATGGGAAGAAATAATGTAGGGTGGGGAGGGGAAATCAGTACCAACAGTTCTTAATATACCAACAGTTCTTAAGGCTACTCTACCATGACTTGTTTTTCCTTGGTTAGGCTGACCAGATAAAATCCAGGTCAGCGCTCATGTAACTTTAACAGTTGTAGAGAATAGGGAATTTCAGCCAGTATCATTTGTATGTAATTTGTTCCTGGTGAAATTCCTTCTTAATCATAACAGTTAAAGGTGCAGGCACTATACTAGAGTGACCATATACAAAAGAAGGCAGGGCCCCTGCAACTTTAACTGTTGTGATGAAGAGGGAATTTCACCAGGAACTAATTGCATACAAATGACACTGGCTGAAATTCCCTTTGCTCTACAACTGTTAAAGTTACATGAGCGCTGACCTGGATTTTATCTGGTCACCCTATCCTTGGTTTATTCTTCATGGCCAGCCACTACAGTGCAAAGCTGTATGTATCCCCCTTTCCCCTTCCGTCAATATACAATACAGAGAAAGTGCATTACTTACACATTTATTTTGTAAATCCAATCTGTGTAACCCTTGGAGATTCCCTTATGGCTGATAAGCTTTCAGTTTCCAAACAATGGCTCTTATCCTCCATAATACGAATCAAACACCTTTGTAAGTTACTTTCCCCAACCTGTAGCATATTCACAGGAAGGAGCCTTATGGATTTTCTCCCCTCTTGCTTTGTTACTTGCAGTTCCATCTTTCTTTCCAGGCTGGGCACTCAGCATTGATCCTTCTTTGTCTATATTTTTAGGCTGAGTGGTTAATGTTGTGTTGGTCCCACAAAACGAGACAGTAGAGTAGCTTAAAATGATCCTCTTTAAAGAGGCATACACTATGCTATATGCAAATGACTGTAACTAAGCCCTGATATTTTGTATAATATACATATGCAGACTTAGGAGGTTGCAATGTTGAGCAGAAGGGAAGGGTACTTCATCTTTCCCCCCCTAGCTATTTTTCTGCTCAAAATTGCACCACTGATGTGTTTTTCCTCCTGTGGCAGAAATACCAGCTAGGGAGGGAGGATTTTTGAGTAGAATAACAAGTTCACTTCCCACCTTAAAATTGCAGCTTCCTCAAGGTTACTTTTCATTTAACAAAAAATCCGGGCTTCACTACATGCATCTGCATGTAGCATAGTTGGTCTCCAAATTTGCCCCCCAAAAAGTGTATTTATTGTACCTGTGCAGTCCAAGACCAATCAGCTCAGTGCTTAGAAAGACTATGGAGAATTCCCAAGCTTACCAGCAACTTTTGCTAAGTCTAACTGCGTCATTTTTGCCTATATACCATAGGTGTTGGAATGAAACCAGTCAAGCAGATCAGGATGCTTTCCATAAAAACAGTTAAGACTTGCTTTTTTTTTGTATGTGATTTTGAATAGGAATCAACTAATATCATTACAGCAGCGTCCACAGCTTCATTTCCTACCTAATGATGTCACAGGTGTCTCTGTTCTAGCATTTTATAGTTTGACTATGGGCAATTACACACAAACAGCTGCCCTGTGGTGGAAGCTGTAAACTGTGCCACATAGACTATAGCAGCAGCTGTCTCTTTGTGGGGAGCCTTTTGTCTGGAATAGCTCAACACACAGAAAGGCCTACCTTTGCTAACCCCCCCCCCCATCCAATGAGAAAATCCACGGTACATATGGGTTTGTGGATCCATCGATAAGAATGGCTTGTTTACACTATGATTTAAAGTGTCTAGACATGGTGACTGCCCAACATGCATAGCTATCCAATAACTCCATGAACAGACCACAGATGTGTAACTTCTGTTAAGAGTGCATAATGCCATGCAGTGAACCTGCCGTATCTCCATCCCTCCCGTTGTTCAGCTCCAAGCATCTCATGCCAGGACTTCTCAGTCCTCCTCTTCCTTCCTCAATGGCAGCACCAAATGGCAAATCTGCTGAAACAGCTCTGAAACTACCCATTGAGTTTGCCAGCTTCCCTGGAGTGAAAGCACAAACGAGCAATTGGTATCATTCTGGAAACAGCCATTCCCTCTGATGCTTCTCCAATGACAGCCCTGAGTGGCACTCTGCAGTGTGCCAAAGAGGGCCTTTTGTCTCCACGCTCCTGCTTGCAAGGAAGCCAAGTGCCACTCTTTGCCATGCCGACAGTTCATAATCCCATTGAGATTTCCCCTGACGGTTGGAGATGCATCCTTGTCATTCTTCATACACTCAGGCTCCCTGGAGTCCAAGGCCCTGCTCTTGCCATGCTGCTCCTTGGGGTAGCTAGGATACCATAATGCTCTTGGCAACCCATCCCCAACAAAAGACCCTCTTGCCTCTCTCAGTTGATAAGAGAGTGGCTATGAATTCATCCCTTCTGCTCCAAGCAAAGCTTTTCCCCTGGGGGTTCTCTCACTGTGCCCGCATTCATGCCAGTCTGACATGCCAGTGGAATAGCCCTTTGTGGGAGGAAGTCACATGACTAATGCATAAAATGTTCCTGTTTCCAGGGCTTGGCACAGACCGGCTCCATGGCAGAGTTGCTCCAAAGTTGGCATTGGTCCAGGAGATGGTTCATACCTCTTTGAGAGAGGGATGGGGAGAGAAACCAGTTTCTTTATAAGAAGCTATAATTTGACCATTCCTGAAGAAACATAATGTGGAGCAGATGAAATAAAACATAGGCTGGTGGCTAACAATCCCTTCCTAGGCAAGGTGCTTGAGGGGGGCAGTTGCCCGGCCAACTTCAGTCACTCTTGGATGAAACTGTTTTATAGATGCATTTCAATTAGGTTTCATGCCTGGTTTTGGCAAAGAAACTGCCTTTATTACCCTGTGGGATGACCTCTGCCAAGAGGAAGACAGAGGGAATGCAACTCATTCATTCTTTTGGGCCTCTCCACAGCTTTCAGTGCCATCGACCATGAGATCCTTCTAGACAGACTGTCCAAGATGGGTGTTGGGAGGCACTGCTTTTATATATGGTTGTACTTCTACATGGATGGCCAATTCCAGATAGTAGTGCTGGGGAAATAACCATTTCTCCTATGCTGTTGAAAATCTACCATGAAATTGCTAGGTGGTCATCCAAAGATTTGGAGTGGGGTGTCACCAAAATGTGGATGCCACCTAGCTCTATTACACTTCTTCAGCAAACTCTGATGAGACATTGGCTGAATTCAGACAACACGATAGTCAATGGTAGGGTAATAATCAACTTTACAGTTGTTCATCTAGGGGATACTCCCCACACAACATGGTAATAAATAAACAACTGTGGTGTGGATTAGGATCAGCACTGAGTTGACTATGGCAGCATTCGGACGACACGATAATTAATACAACTGACAATTGTTTCCACCCCACCCCAGTTGCTTATTGTGTCGTCTGAATTCAGCCAGTGTCAGGGCACAACAATGGATTAAATGATAACAGAAATACTGAAGCTCAATCCAGACAAAATAGAGGTAATGTTAGAGGGTGGTTTGTCTGACCAAATGAGTGGCATTCAAACTGTTCTAGAGGGGGTTGCATTTCCCGTAATGCAGAGTGGGTAACTTGTGGTCCTCCAGATGTTTGGGCCTATAACTCCCTTCAGCTCTAGCCATCATAATCAAATGTGAGGAATCATGAGAGTTGTAGGCCAAAATATCTGGAGGGCCACAAGTTACCTGCCCACACCTTAATGGATCAGGCTCGCAGTCTGGGGATGCTCACTGATCCAGCACTGTAGATGCATATGTGACCTCTGCGTCAGAGTGCCTTCCATCATCCTAGGCCGGTATGCCAACTGTAACCCTACCTAAACAGAAATGGCTTTGCTTCATTTATCTGGTAATCTCCCATTTGGATTACTGCAGTGCACTGTACATAGGGTTGCTTTTGGCAATGGTCTGAAAACTTCTGTTAGTTCATAACAGGGCTGCAAGATCATTGAGTGGGACTTGATGGCTTCAGCATAATACACCATTTCCAGCCAATAAAGAAAGAAAGGCCTTGCTTTTGGTAGATGACAGTCTCACTTCCCGAAAGAATGGAACCTGTAGCAGGCCTCCTTGGTAGACCTAAGACCTATGGGGAAGACATTTATGCGAGAGAAGGCATTCCCTGAGAAAGCAGAGAAACAGGCCATGTAGGGTTTTAGATCACAAAACATACTGAACTGGGCCTGGGAATAAACTGGTATGTAATGCAGATGTTTCAAAACATGTGTAATATGTTATCTCTGACCCACACTTGTAACCTTAGGTTTAGGCTGTCAGTGGCTGTACTGGGCACTATCAACATGGTGTGCAACCCTGCCAATTCAAGGATTTAAGATTGCACTGACATGTGTAGGTTCTTTCAGATCTTCACTGAACATGGATAGGAGGGAAGGATGTGGTGGGTAGGCACAAACCACTCCAAACACTAAATAAATATGTAAACAAGGGTCATGTCTTGTTTCTATTTCACACTTAAGCTACATATTCTACTGACTTGCCCTGTACCCACATTATCATAGAGACCTTGCCTATGGGTAGTGTTGCCAGCTCTAGGTGGCGAAGGGCAAGATCCTCCACACCACCTCCCTGCCAGCTGACTCTTTGGAGTTCCTCCCCGGAGGGCTGCACAGAGACAGACTGATCAGCATCCTGCTCTGCTGTCTAAACCCAGTCCCCTGCTGTGTCTCTGCCTGGCTGCACTCATTTCAGGAACTCTGCTCATTCTTGCTGGCTCTCGTTATGCAGCACAGCTGGCACCTGTCCTCTTTCCTCTTCTCTCCATATGCTTGTCATGGTCTGAGATGAGCTATGAAAAGTGGCTGTGTGCACACGACATCCACTCACTCACTCACTTCCCCTCCTCACACACACACACACCACACAGCCATGGCCCACCTAATCCTGTGTCCCCTCTGTATTCCTAAGCCCATTCTGAAACCAGCCCACATTCTGCTGTGCTCAGTCTCCTCTCCAAATGACCCCATCTCAGTGTGCCAGAGATTTGACCCAAATTCCTAGCACGAAGCAGCAATTTTACATACTCACCCTTGCATTTTGGCCCTTCTCACTTTCATGAAGCTCCCACCCACCTGTGTGAGGCGGAGAGAGAATCCTGCAAATATCCTCCAAAGAAACAGCAGCAACAAATGATTCCCCCTACCCTGCCCCTCCCTCCCTCCCTCTCTCTCTCTCTCTCTCTCTAGTTGATTATATGTTAACTGCCTGGGAAAACGGGATACAATGCTGAATATTTGTGCTTATGATCTCTTGTGGTTTTTAAATGCCAGCTAGGGGCAAAAGGCAGGTTTAACACTTTTCCCCACATCATGGTCCTAATTAAAAACAGCCTTGCAAGTTGTTAGTTGTTCCATAGGGAAATCTTATGTATAACAGCTTGGGGGAGACAATGCCAGTCCAAGACATTTTGTTTTCTGAAGGTGAACCCAAACAGTGCTCCCCACAAGGACCAACACTTTAAAAAGCCATTATGCATTATTCCATATCAATTCTTGCCTTCATCTATTATCCACCCTGCTTCAGGTATGATCTGAAGTGGACACTTCTCCCTGCTGCATGATAGGACTGGCCCTGGGTGGTGGATTTTGAATGGAGAAAATAGCTAGGCTGACCATATGAGAAGGAGGACAGGGCTCATGTAACTTTAACAGTTGTAGAGAAAAGGGAATTTCAGCCAGTGTCATTTGTATGCAATTAGTTCCTGGTGAAATTCCCTCTTCATCACAACAGTTAAAGTTGTAGGTACTATACTAGAGTGACCAAATATAAAAGAAGGCAGGGCCCCTGCAGCTTTAACTGTTGTGATGAAGAGGGAATTTCACCAGGAACTAATTGCATACAAATGACACTGGCTGAAATTCCCTTTTCTCTGCAGCTGTTAAAGTTACATGAGCCCTGTCCTCCTTTTCATATGGTCAGCCTAAAAATAGCTAACTCCTTCTTGATCACCGCCATGGTCCTAACCCTATGGTGTGTGTGTGTGGGGGGGGGCACTATGGCTGCTATTAGCTTCTTTAAAAAACAACAACTAGGAGATCCTCATCACAGATCTCCCACAGACCTTTCCCTACGGGAAGCAAGTGGGACAGAGGGAGCCCAACTACTTCACTCTATTTCCCCCTTCCTTCAAATCCTGTGCACAGGAGGGCAGTCAGTCACTTGTTCATCTGCATACCACAATCTAGGGCCATCCACCTCTTGTGTACAGTTAGTATAATAATAGTATACTAATAGTGCAATCCTATACTCATGTTAAAGTTGGAGTGGGCTGTGGAGATACACTACTGCTATGCTTAGGATGAGCATATGAAAAGGAGGACAGGGCTCCTACATCTTTTAACAGTTGTAATGAAGGGAGAATTTCAGCAGGTCTCATTAGGATGCATGCAGCACCTGGTGAAATTCTCTCTTCATGACAACAGTTTAAGCTTCAGGAGCCCTGCCCTCTTTTGTATCTGGTCACTCTAGTATAGCTCCTGCAGTTTTAACTGTTGTGTTGAAGAGGGAATTTCACCAGGTGCTGCATGCATATAAATGACACCTGCTGAAATCCCCTTTTTCAGTACAACTGTTAAGGTACAGGAACCCTATCCTCTTTTCATATGGTCACCTAGTTAAGAGGACAGGAACCCTGGCCTGTCATATGGTCACCCTTGCTATGCTGGCAGAATGGCCACTGTGTCCCATGTGTGCTCGGCTTGGGAGAAGAGGGAAAAACAAACAATGTGGGAAATGCAAAAACAGCATAGACCAGTAGACACACTTACAAGCACCCCCAGAAACAGAGCTACTGTCCACTGATGAGGATCTGTGCTGGTGGCAATGTGACACCTCATGTGCAACGCAGACATAGAGGGAACCAACCCAAACAGCCAAGCTTGTCCATCACATCACCATGCAAGACAACTTGGCAGCAGCCACAGGCACAGGCAAGGGAGCCCTGGGATATGACTGACAATGGGATACAGCTAAGGAATTCTGCAGTGGGAAGGAGATCTGAGCCCTTGAGGACTCTCATTGGGCAAATAATGGAATACGGAACAGAGCCTTTCCCTGCAATCTTTGGGAATGAGGAAGATGGCAAAAGATATTATCTGAAGAAAAGGTGGGCAGAAGTTAAGACTGTGGGCCACTGTCTAATTTCCGGTGAACGACTTGGCTGCAATGGTTCCTGGAAGTTTTGCCCCCCAAAATAAATAAATTCTGGCCTAGATAAACTTTTGATTCAGCAATATATTCATTATGTTCTTAAGCAAGAAAGCTTCCCTGACTGTCAGGAGACCCTGAGAATGCATTTCTGCCTTGTGCCTGGCAATAACTACCTGGATTCCCTTTCAGATAAGATTGCTACATTTTACCTAAGAGGGGCTCTGTGCAATAAGACAACAATATGTGACATGATAGGCAGAAATTCACCAGGTGTTTCATTCCTTGTCAAGTACATTTCCATGCCAGTTGCACCAGTTGGTTTTCTTCCTCTCACATGATAGTTTAAAGGGGGGAGTGTTCCTCCTTCCCAATAATTTATTATCATTCCTTTCACAAGATGGCACAAGGTTCAAAGGAACACAACCTGCTGGGCTGAGGACAAAGGAAATGATGTAAATGTGTAAGAGTTGATCACAGGATAACACGCTAAAAGGTCCCTGCGTCTGGTTCTATTTGCTGCCATGATTCCCCTATGATTTTTGCGAGTACATAGAATATTTCCCCAAGTGTTTGCTGGCTCATTGAATTTGTCCTGAAATGGGATGCTGACTGTAACCCTTGTTGATAGGTTTCTTTGCACACAACCAAGAGATTCTGCTATGCCAATGGGTGTGAGTGCTGCATGCATTTCTGGCCAATAGACCTTTTCCAGCTGTGGCTGCATCAGCATTGGGCTCATGAAAACTTTTGTTTTCTGGTCTGCCTACCCCAGCTTAAGCCTATATTATATGTTTCTCTCCACTGACTTCCTCTATTGCTCCATTTTAAATTTGTGCTACTGCCCTTTATGTCTCCTCATAGTCTTGCTCCTTCTTATCTGTCTTTATTACTTTCTTTCCATTCTCCTCCTTGGTCCTTCTGTTCATCAAATACAAATCATACTTAAACCTCCCTCATGCCATTTTTGTTGGTTTGCTTTCTCTCTCTTGGCCCCTTGTGCATAGAATTCTCTCCCTTGGGTAGTCAGCTGGCCCCTCTTTGCCTGGCTTCAATGAAGTATTAAAAACACCCAGCTCCTTCTTTTGCATTTCCTTCTTGAAATGCAAGAGTTCTATTTGGGTGTTTCCATTTCCCCCCTTATTATTAGGTTAATTATTAAATAGTTTAAAACTCTTTTGCTTCCTTTTAGTCTCATCCAACAAAAACAAACTTTCCCTCCCTCCACGTCTCCATTCTTTTCCCTCATGTTTTTTCCCCAAATTGTGAGCTAGCACAATTTGATTCACGTATATATTAGGCATTTTATAAATAATAAACGATGATGACACCATGTGGGCACTCAGTGATCTTTGATGCAAATGCTCACGTGTTATCGGTACAGATGGGGCAGGGGGAGATGGACCACTTGTTCCAGGGTTACAAACACACACGCAGCCAGACCCTGGTGCCTGAACATGGATGGAACAGCGAGTTGGCAGAGCATAGACTTTTAAGTGTGAGAGGGAAATGGGGCTGTGCTCAGAGGTTTCCAGCACTACAATCTGTAAGCCAGTGCATTCTGGTGGCATTCTCCAAGGGGAGGCTCCTGGAGGCTGGCCACAGACCAAGTGCTGTTGCTTGCCCCTAGGCAGCCTGCATTGAGGCAAGAGAGCCCTGTTTCTCTCTGCTTCCATGGCTGGGTGTTTCCCCTGCACCCCTGTTCCCTGGGTAGGGACTTACTTCCAAGCCCGTCAGAATTACTTTGTCTGATTGTACCTGCTGCAGAGAATCAACCCGATTACCTTCCTTGACATAGATCTATCTGAACAGCTGAGGGAGGAAGGACTCCATTATCACCAGCCCAACTCTCCCAGAGTGCATGTAGCTCCTGACAGGTGAGAAGAAGCTCTGCAGTCTGCGCAGCTCCTGCTGCAATGGCTGAAAGCCACAGCCTGTCCACTTGTAGGGAGTGTGGGAGCTCTATGTCAGATGGAGCCATATAGGCACGCAAAGGGTTGCAGGAGGGGAGCCCCTCTTGATGTGGTTTCCACTGGGCATGCCACATGCTGGCATGGATAACCACCCCACACAGTCTGCTTTTGGAATGCCACTTCCCAAGCTCATCAGATGTTCCATGGGGACGGCTGTCTGAGCAAAGGTCCAGAGCATGCCGGGACTCTGATTATTTAGCATTGTTAAATTGTGATTAGCTGGAAGCAAAGCCCAACCATGGCAGCCAACACTGAATCATATTACATAACACCAAGGCAATGCCATGGATAGGATTCCTAGTCTGTGAAACAGCAGGGGAAGGCATTATGCAGGGAGTAATGTGCCAAAGTGACTCACGTCCAGTACACAGGACAGTTCCGTGGAGCCCACATGAATATGTTCTGTATACCATAAGGGTCAGAGAGGCTGCCCCGCCCCACTTCTTCTCTTCCTACCACGAAGATCCAGGGAGCACCCCTTCTTCTCTAAGAGCGTCATCAGACGGGTGGATTGTCGCATTTCCCTACCGTCGCTATGGCCTCCTGCTACTGTCCGACAATAGTGACGATCTCTGTACACAGGGAGAGAAAGGGGAAGCAGCAACAACCACATGGCCCATTCAGGGGTCATTTTATCGCGCTGCTTTTCCTGCACACAGCAGGAAATGGTGGCACATTCCTTTTTTGTGTGTGTGTGTGGATTAAAAGGGGTCTGTTTTGCGACGGAAAAAGAAGCAGAAGGAGCGGGAGGTGGACGTCTAAAGGATGCGTGAACATCCATAAGTGGACAGTAGCAAGCGTGTGATAAAACACTCATCTGATGACACTCTAAGTCTCCTAAAAAATCCTGGGAAAGGAGCTGGGATTCCTTTTGTTTCTGGGCCAGCAGAACTTACTACCTGAAGTGGGGAGGGAGGGAGGAGGCATTTATCATGCTGCAACAAGGCAGCCATTTAATCATGTTATGAGAGCAGACAGCACCAATTTCTGGGATAGGTGTGGGATAGCCAGTCCCCCCTCCCCCCCACACACATACATACACTTAGGAAACAAGCTGCCATTGGTCTTTGTCACAAGCATGACCTGGTTCTCATCTCAGCCAGAGACACAAGTTTTGGAAGGAAGAAAGCACGGATGCTTGTGTTCATGGTAGCCAGTGAGAAATGAGGGACAAGGGCTGGGGTCAGGCAGAATGGAATCAAACAGAGAGCACAGACAGGTCAGAGGCTTTGGATCAGTTAAAGGGCAGGAAGGGGAGGGGATCAATGGGAAACAAACAGGTCAACAATATTGGCATCTGGCAGCAATCACAGGGGCTGCAGTAGGCTGGGCAGGAACAACCCTTTCCCCAGCCTCATCTGCTCTCCTCAAATCCTTCCCTGCTGCTCTTCATCCACATTTTCCCTCCACCTCTTGCAAGATCAGGTGCACTTGCTTCAGGGATGGTGTCTTTGTGTTGAACTGTAATGAGATTTCTGCTTGGCTGCGTGGAGAGAGGGGATCCAAAGCAGACATCTTGCAGTGTCTCTTCCTAGCCATGCTACCAGCCAGCCTAATGTAACTGTTTTTCTCTCAACAGGGTTGGCCCAGCTTTTGTGGGCTGAAAACCCAGCCTTTGTGGCATCCAGGCAGAACTAGTATAGGATCGGGCCAGGAGCAAGCACCACAAGGGCAGTTAGCCTAAAAACCTCTAAGAAACAGTAGCCTCTATCGGATATAAGACTAAACCATAGCGTAGTGTTACATGCATGAGCCTGTCCCCCCCTCTCCTCCTCCAGTGCAGACGTGAGGAGGCAATCAGAAGCATCCACTCCCAACAAACCAAACGGAGAACTGCAGTTAGTTTAACCGTCATTTTTCTGAACAAACTAAGATCATAACATAAACCCATGGTTTGAAGTTGGTTTGCTTGGACAAATCAGAGTGAAAACTAAGCACAGTTTGCCCCAGTTTGTGTGTGTGTGTGGGGGGGGGGGATTAACAGCAGTTAGTTAAAATTGGAAATTGATTCTTCTGATCTCCTTCTTGCAGCAGTGCCAAAGGAGAAGAGAAAAGGGGGCACACATGAGGCTTGTTCACATAGCACCAAACTATGGCTTAATATTACATCTAAATGCACCCTCAGTGTATGTATATGAATATATGAGACACCGAGAGTGAGGAGGAGCCCCAGTGATGGAAGTATATCAGGCCCAGTGACAAAGCATCAGAGTAAGGAGAAGTGAAGTTAAGCACCCATGTGAGTCTAGCAACAGAGCAAGGATCCAGGGCAGTCTAATCTTCCTTGCATTCTGCTAGCAAATAACTCGGCTTTGCAGATAAACACATCCAGTAAAAACATTAAAGGAAATAGCTATGCAGATAGAAAGCCAGGAGTCTGGAAGCAATCTAGTTCATTACATTGAGTGTCACATGTTTGATTATGTGCCATATGTATGACTATCTGCCTGCTGGACAGAAGTCACGGGTGTCCGGTGTAATGAGCTCATGGCTGTCAGGATACAGGTCTGTTCCCTGGAAGCCAAGGCTGCAGACCTGGAGAAGCTGAGAGAGGCAGAAAGGTTTGCAGATGAGACTCTCAGAGACATGATAGCAGCATTCCAAACCCTGGGTGACGGCTCCTCAGCAGTCATGGAGAATGTGGGTGCCGAGGAAGGAGGGTGTCACTCCAAGGAAGAGAGAAACAATTTCTTAAAAGGGACATTTCTTAGAGGATGAACAAATACGATCATGTGGCAAGAATATGCCCCCAGGGAGCTTGTGGTAAAGGGAGGTACAATCATACAAAACATAGGCAGCTGGCTTTTTGATGGGTGTGTAGACCGCATGGTAAATTGCCTGCCTGGTGTGAAAGTTGTGGATATCATGTGTCATCTAGATATCTTGGTATATAGTGCTGGTGTGCAGTCAGTATATGGTGGTGTAAAGAGGAGGGGGTTCAGATTTGTTAGGCACTGGGGAACATTTTGGGACACGCCGGGCCTTTACAAAAAGGACGGGCTCTACTTGAACCAGAATGGAACCAAACTGCTGGCATTTAACATTAAAAAAGTGGAGGAGCAGCTTTTAAACTGAATCCTAGGGGAAAGTTCAGAGGAGATCAGAAGCATCTGGTTCAGGCTGTATCACCCCTAGGGGATGAAAGTAATAATATTTCTGATAATCCAAATGGGGACAGGGTGAAAATAGGTCATGAGCGTATCATAAAACATGACAAGTCAGCAAAGAGGACTAAAGGCCATGGCAAAAGATGTACACATCTGAAGAGGACACCATGTATAGGTTGTTCTATGCTAAGGCTAGAAGCCTCCAGGCCAAAATGGGACAATTGGAATGCTTGGTTTTAAGGGAGAACTTAAATACAGTGGGTATAAAGAAACCTGGTGGTATAGAAAGAACCAGTGGGATATGGCAATCTCTGGATACATGCTAAATAGCAGGGATGGGGACCTCTGGCCCCTGGATCTTAACTGGCATGCGAAGTTTCCCATCTGGCCTGCAGAGGATTGGTCCCCCTCCCTCTGGAGGCTAGTGGGGGCTTGCAGAAAGGGCAGGGAGAGGAATCCCCACTGTTATTTACAATCAGTGACCAGAGATAAAGCAGGAATTCCCATCCCTCTTGGGAGGGTGAGGAGTGTGCAAAGTGCCTCTCTGGCCAGGACACTGTGTGGAGATATGATCCTCCATCTGGGGAGGCTTCAGTGCAAGTGTGCTTTCCCTGTCAGCATGCATAAACAGTGCACATATGCATTTCAATGTGGGTGATCTGCGTACCAAACCCAGGAGCAAAGCCAAGCCAGTCAAGGAGACTGAACCAGCTTGTCTTTGCCTACCCCACAATCTTCCCAATGGGAGAAGGTGCAGGACAAGTGAAGCCAGGTAAAACACAGGTACACCAAATCCAAGCCATCTTAGTCTTCTTTGAGGAGCAAAGGGAATTGAGCCAGCTTAGCTTGGCTTGCCCTACACTCACCCCAGTGAGAAGCCATCCAGCCGGGAAAGCCCATGCGCAGTATATCTGGGTCCCTGGCCAAAGCATCAGCTGGGGGAGCTCCAGCCAGAGCTTTGACTCGGGACAAGCTCCGGTAGTAGTACAACCTCAGAACTGAAGTCCAGGGCCTCACAGCCCAAAGAGCTTCAAATGATGATGGGCAGCAGTAATCAGGCGCAGCATCAGCACCTTGGCCATCATGGGCACACCAGAGCATACCAGGCCAGACACCGGGTGTCACAGGATCCTTCTTTCCTTCTTACTTTAAAAAATATTTTATGGTCAGGGAGCAGCAGGCTTAGCACTACTACAGATGTTCATTTTATTATTTTTACTTACAAATATATTTTCCTTTTCTATAACAAAATGGTGCTTTTTCCCAAGTGTTTAGCATTAGGGCAGTAGAAGCAAAGTTCTTTTATTCCCCTGAATTATGATGGTGCCATAATTTAAGTGAGTTTAAAATGTAAAACTGCACATGCTCTGGGGTTGTTGCTGTTTTAATCTGGGTTGGGGAAACTTTTTGTTTGTTTTTGGTTTAACTTATCGAGAATGCAGAAGTAATTGTGGGGTGGTGAGGGGAGATGTGAAAGAAATGTGAATTGAATACTTCACAATTGAAGTAATACACACGGCTGTCTAAAAAGGGCCCCTGCAAGACCATTAAATCCAGTGTCTAAAATTACCTAGCTGCACCACTGACCTCAGGGCCCTTGGCTATGCCCCCAGTGACATCATCCGACCCAGAGAGCTGAATGATGTGTTAGACAGCAGTGGTCCTCACCTGAGCGTAGTGGATTAGACAGATGACCTGAGATCACTTCCAGCCTTACAACACTAAGATTCAGCTGTGACTCAGTGCTTATTAAACTAAAGGGCAAATTATATGGCCACTGTGTTGCTTTAATTCAATCTGTGCAGCCATTGTTTCCCCCCCTGCATGGACTGAACATGCGCACGGGAAGCTGGTCATGTGCATCAGACCTCCATAAGCACAGACTGACAGCGTGCCATTGATAAGCCGTGGGAGAAAATCCACAAAGCTCATTGTGAGCAAGCTAGCGATTTGTGTAGGTGTCAGGCCAATGCACATGACCAGTTTGCCACAAGCACATTCGGCTTATGCAGGCTGGGGGGGGGGGGAGGAGGGAGGCAGTCTGTGCAGTTTGTAAAACAAGCCTCCAAAGACTGGGACAAATATGTGTAAAGATTGTTTCTCCCTGCATGATGTTCAGCTGAATTTTGTACAGCGATAAGCAACGTAGATTCCCTCTGCCACAATACGATTTCCTTTGTGACAGCCCTCAGGGAGACCCCTCCATCTGCATGCCTGCCCAACAGGCTCAGGGTGTTTTCACAAGTGATGCTAAAAATGGCTTTTAATCTGGAATATGTCATTTGTGAATGCTATTAATGTGGAATTTTTTTAAAAAAAAGAAAAAGAAAAAAAGAATGCCATTTTTAAACTGAATGCACAAACTAGGCTTTACATTTGCATTAAAGATTCTTAAACTACATCAACCTCATCTGTGAATATTTCTTTAGCACAGAGGATTAATTTTAGTATATTCTAAGGAAGATATTGTAAACATCTCTGTGTGCAAACACGTATGCTCGTATTCAAGGGTGGCTGCAATTTCAGGATCAACTCACATGGGTTGTGCACTTGTGCACCCATTTACCATGTTCACCCTTTCCCCAAATTCCCTTTAACAGAAGCTAAGCCTGGTTATTCACGAACTTTGAATCTAGCTACTTTATGTTCCATATCAAGCTGTTCCTACCCTCCACTCTCTTTCTGGGTGGGGTGAGGGACAGCATGTCACATTTTGGGGACGGGGTGTATGAGTACATAGATGCATTTGCACAAATTCAGCGTTAAGACCCTACATCCCCAATTCAGGGAAGAAGATCATATCTATGGGAAACGTGAAATGAGAACAAATTGAAATGAGGTGAAATGCAACAAAGGTCTGGAAGCAACCTTCGTAATAAGAGCGCATTAGTGTTCTTAGACTGTGCTGAGACAGCTACTTTCTGCAGTGCTGGATGCTGACTTGAGTGTGAAGTCTGATGTGGGGAGACAGTATCTGCAATTGCAAAGGAGGCACGAATTTATGGTGGGGGGTTGCATCAAATTTGGAGTGGGGTCCCCCACATTGCCCTGCTCATCCTGCTGCAGTCTGGCATTGGGTATACGAAGGCTCAGTACAAGAATTGGCTTTTGGGCCTTGGGTATGCCTGTTCATCCTACCTGACCTCAGCAAAAGCCTACACTTGGAAATACCACTAGCCCCACTTTAGGCACGGGGACTAAAGTTCAAACATTCATGCACATCACTTGATTACTCACCACAATGGTTAACAGCTGAAGGCCTCAACCTACTCCAACGAACAATGTTGTTTGCAATTATGCAGTGATGCGAAAGTTTTGCCTGGGACATCCATGTATGCAAGTCACTGCTTCATGCTGCAATAATAAAGCAATGAACATACATGTGTGAACCAGCCCTCAGTTTACATTTCATGGCTTCATCCCTTGTACCCAACATCTGCTTTCAATGTTATCATTGCAAGGAGCCCCTGACTGCAAATAAAGGGGGTGTTGCTTCTATTTATTTTATTTACAATATTTGTATAACACTCCGTATCTAACAGATTTCGGATCAGTGAATATAAGAATAGTAAAAAGAGTTGCTCTTTGCACTAGCCTCTGGATTGCCCTGTGCACAATCCCTGTCCCCACTGACATACCCTTGAGCCTGCCTGACCTGTCAAGACCTGTATTTTGGATAGTGTCATAGAGGTTGCTGTTGCATTCATGTCCTGCTTGTGGGTTTCCCATGGGCAGCTGGTTGGCCACGGTGTGAACAGAATACTGCCCTAGATGGACCTTTGGTCTGATCTAGCAAGCCATCACAAATCTGTCAGAATTTTTATCTAACCCTTCTTCTAAAGAGCTCAGAGCAACAGGCAACCCCCTTTAATCCTCACAACAACCCTGTGAGAGTAAGAGAGAATGTGTGGCTCAAAGTCACCCTGAAAAATTTGCAGGTTTGCCCTCACCCAGTGTAAAGCCAATGTCGATCTAACCACTACACTGTACTGTCTCCGTACATCCTCTGCAGTAACTGGGGTTGGAAACCGACCCAACTCGCTGGGCCTTACTTCCCCGCAGACGTGCGTGGGTCGGTGGCGAGGAGGGAGCCACATAGGAGCAACAATCCGGGCGAAGTGTGTGAGGCTGTGATTGGCGGCGCTTCCCCGGCTGGGGGAGGCAAAGAGGCTGGTTGGGATAATTGACTTTCAGTCGGTTTACCTCAGCACTCAACAACACCTCTCGCTCTCCGCTCCAGCTTCGCCGCCTCTCCGAGCCACCCGGAGCTGAGCAGAGCCCGCGTTTCTCTCTTCGCTCAGGCCGCGCCGGGGAGAAGGAGGGACGTGGTGGGGGAAGAGGGCGGGGCGGGGAGGCAAAGCGAAGTGAAAGACTGGAAGGCTCCCCAGTCCCAGAAGAGAAGAACCAAGAGTAAAGAACTCTGGGCCTGCGCGGCGTTAAACAAATAGCGCGCAATGAAGTCCTCGGCCCCTTGCAAACGCCAGAGTCTCCATCGACGGGTTACAAGCCACGTGCTGTGGAGCGACCCTAAAAAAATGGAGTGCAAGAGGAGGGGGTGGGATGAAGAGGAGGAAGAAAACGGGAAACTCTCAGCCCCCTCCTCTCTTCTTCCACTCCCCACACCAATGCCAGCCAGCCACACACGCTCCTAGGTGACCTGCTTTTGAATACCTCGTGGAAAATGGAACAGATTATATACTCATCAAACTAGGAGCAGACGTAGAGACCGGGAGGGGGGACTTTCTCTTCACCCACTTTCCTGCCAAACACACGCAGCCTACCTTGGCTCCGAAGCGAACTCGTATTCTCGCTCGCTCGCACACTCACACACCATTCCTTCCAACCAATGGAGCCTCGTGGCTCCGATTTCGGCGAGGCAGTGAATTCATTCTGGGTTTCAGTCAGAATCAGCCAGACCTCTAAAAAAATCTATCCAAGGTGCTGATCCCAGCCCCAAAATAGTTTCAGCACCTTGAACAGAATGGAACTCAGAATGGAAATCAAAACCTCCAGCCTCGGCTGCTTCCAACTTGTTTCTCCCCGGTGGCAGCTTGCTGAGGGCAGATAGATCTGGTCGTGGTTAGCCAGGGAGAAGAGTGGGAATGTAATAAAATAAAATCATAATCATGAGGACCTGTGGCTTGCTTGGATCAGTGATTTCTCAAGACAGCGGTGTCGTAAAGCACCGGATCTGTGACGGCCCTATTTAGACATCGGCGTGACAGACCTGTCGTCGCCGCCGAACAGCTGTAAAGGGAAGCGAGAAGGGGATAATTTCAGGCGGGGAGACCGCGGGCAGGAGAAAGTGTGTGTGACTCTGTGCATATAATGCATCTCTCCTTGGCCCACCGCTTTCCCCCTGCAAGCCGTACACACACACATGCAGACACACCGCTCTTCTCCCAGCTCGCCATATTTCCAGTCTCGGAGGCTGCCTGGGAGAAAAGCCAAAGCCGGTGGGGCAAGTGGGACCCAGGAAATGTTGGGCGCCCGCCTGCCCACGTCCTGCCTGCCACCTCTCGGCTTGAAATCACCCTCCAGCCCGCTGCTTTACGGCATAGTTCGACACTGCTCTTGTATTATGAATTTCCTGGGCATAGATGCGAGCCGTGATTAGGCAGTGAGTTTGGGCCATCTCTAAGGGTTTTGAAAAAGAGAGAGAACGAGAGAAATCATGAGGAAAATGCTGCAGCTGCCTGGCTCTGGCTCGCACACAAACCCCACCGGCTTGAAGGCACGTATGTACGGCAGACCGCTGTGTCAATGTTGCTGGAAGCCAAGGAGGCGTCCTTAATGGAGCCTCACCGTGCAGCAGGTGCACTGCAGGGGCAGCCACGACGACAGCTTGCCTTCTTCTGGGTAAGAAAGAACGGAGACTCAGGCTGCCATCTTCGGCCACACACTTACCTGGGAGTAAATCCCATTGAGTTCGATGGGGATTACTTCTAGGTAGACATGTTTAGGAGTTTTGATTGTCAACGTGCAAAAGCGATTGGGCAAAAATACAGCATATTTTATCTTAAAGCTCTTACTGCCCATAACTAAGCCACAAGAGAGGTATTTTAGAATTGTATGGGGGAGGATGCACAAATGCCAGGAAACTAGTATATGATCAGTTGGTGTGGGGAGGGAACGGGGCCAGCGCAAGAAGCATGGCCAGACGGAGAGGCGGGTAAGAAATAAATTGTTATTATTATTATTATTGGACCCCAGAGGGACAAATTGGATTTCCATGGGGGCTGGATTTGGCCTGCAGGTCTGAGGTTCCCCACCCCTGCTCTAAAGAAGGGGCACATTACTAAGCCATTCCTTGATGATCTGGACGGCAAGGAGGAAAGGCAGATTTTCTTGGATTTTTCTTTTATATGCAGACCCTGGAATCCACTGTCTGTCACAGCTTGTCACATCCATACATCCTGTGACATCACACTCTTTGGCTTAGCAAAGCAGGAAGCTTCCTTCACCTGAAACCCCAAGACTTGCAAATGTGGAGAGTTTTTCAGCAAGCATGTCACCTGAGCAAACTCTTTCCACATTGGTTTGTTGGGCTATTGCCCTGCATGAACCAAGAGCTCACCCTGGAATGTGCCCATCTAACCAGCCCCACTAATGTAGCTATGTATTGCAAGGAAGTTTGCCAGCCATTGCTGAATCCCTGATAAACTTCTAAGGAACCCCAGAGAGGAACTGTTGTGTTCTTAGGACAGGAATGAGCAGCTTGTGACCCTCCAGATGTCCCACCATCCCTAGACAGCATAACCAATGGTGAGGGATCATGGGAAATGCAGGCCAAAACATTTGGAGGGCCACAAGTTGCCCACTCTTGTCTTAGGAACACACTACTTTCTGGAAGCAGGCAGAGGAGCACCCCAGTGAGAGTATCTTCAAGATCTGATTCATAAGTCTCAGTTAACATTGAGGGTAATTCAACCCAGCCCCTTTAAACAAAGCTGCACAAGAACACTCTGCCTGTCTTAAGATGTCCCTAGACCTCACTTGCACAGATTGACTTGCCATTCGCTCTCTCATACACAGCATGCCCCTACCCTTTTATGCCTCCCCGGCTCTTGGAAAGCCTACACTGGCCACAAGGGCTCAACAGCTGTCAGAGGCTGCAAGAAATTTCAGACCTGATTGATTTAAATAAGGAAAAAATCCCCACCATGTTGACCGAGTGACACAGCATCGATTGCGATAGTGAGAAAATGGCCATCAATCTCCATGCTGCCTGCCCACACTATGGGAAGGGAGGAGGCAGGAGGAGGTCTTTCCCTCCTAAAGGATATTAAAGGAATGAACCACAGCAAGGAAAGGGGATTGTGTTACCTTCACTGAAGCCAAACTTAATATGATAGTGGCAATTTACAGTTTCAGAAACCTGACTTGTCCCAATCATTTGGACAGTGGAGTGGGTTTACAATGTTAAAAGCAAAGAAGGTGTGCAGGTGAGGAGTGGAGTGTGGATACTTCTCTCCCTGAATGCTTTTCTCCTTGGCCAAGGTTCAATGCTTGAATGGCTGGGAGAAAATAGCTGAGAAGAGCTGGGTGGGAGGGAGTGTGCCCCATTTGCATTGAAATTTGGACACGTGTCAGGGCTCAGCCATGGACATCAGTCTGGGGTGAGCCAGGAACCAGGAGCTGTGGGACAAAGAGTAAGTCAGAACCAAAGGACCAATGACAAAGTCGGATCAAGAAGCAACCAGAAATCAGGACCAAAGAGCAAGTCAAAACTGAAGCCAGGATTAAGGAGCAAGTCAAACTGGAAGACAAACCCAGAGGCAGGATCAAGAGGCAAACTAGGTAGCAAAATTAAGGAGCAAGGCAGGAGGCAGGACCAAAGAGTAAGGCAGAACAGGAGGACGAAGCAGGAGGCAGAATCGAGGATCAAGCCAGAAGTCAGGGCCCACAAAAGGATAATGAACATGGGATCACTCAGGAAAACTGTAGTGCCCTTCAAGTGTTCTCCTGCAATATGAATTGCATGGAGGAATCCTGTAGGACTGCACCTGCTGGTTGCACCCCCTCCATTTTGTACCCCGTGCACTGTCCAAATGTTAGGGAAAGGTCTGAAGAGGGGAGCCTTTTCCATGTGCATAGACTCCCCTCTGTGGTTTAAGGTCTCTAAAGGATCAGATGGGCATAGAGCAAGCTCCCCAATTCAGACCTTCCCCCCAATGTGTGAATGGCTGTGGGGGAGGTCTAGTGGGGACATGATGGTGGGTTGGGGCCAGTGGGCACCCTCTGCTCTCTTTCTCCATGCGATTGCAATTACATGGAGACCACCTGTCAGGGAATTCCGGTTGCTCAAGGAAGGTTTAATTGGAACCCAAAGCCCTCTTACAGTTCTTATCTAGGAGCATCCAATAACCAACCTGGGTATGCAGGGTCAGTCTACAGCCTGAGAATACTAAACTGTCTAGACATTGAGTTTGACCTTTCTCTAGGGTTCTGTGGCAAGTTCTCATATATCCCACCCCTACCCAATACCTGCAACTTTTACTCATGTGAGCCCCTTAGACTGGCTGCATAGCCACCAAATACAAGCAGCTCTTCTTGCACTGATATCTCAATAAAGGATGCTGTTTCCATTCTGTAAGTCTAGCTCTATGGAACCATTTGGGTCTTTCTGGATTGGGTGGGAGCATCAAAGGGAAAGAGGCAACTTTATGCCACCTTAATAGCACTCTGAATAGCCTAGAAGAGGGGGTCCAGAGATGATCAATGAGTCACTAAAAAATGCCACAGTAGAAAAGACCTTTCCAGCCCACAGGTCTGGGATAGTATCCTCCTGTGCCTCACATTTCCCCTTAGCCTGCAGCGCTCAGTCCCACAATGGTCTGCCCCTGTGTATTCCCCAAGATAAGCTGCTGCCCTACACGTTGCCCTCCTTGGAGCCCCTCTTTTGCCACCCGATCTCACATGGTAAACTGAAGGCAATTCTGGCCCTGTCGCTGGTAGCTGGCTTGTTTACCAGCAAGACGATGGTAAATTAGCATCCTTAACCAGCATTGCACAACGGTGTGTGCAGACGGCAGAACTACCGGGCCACATGAAATGGCTGCAGCTTCATTGGCTTCATATTTTAATAGACACTTTTCTACCCCCAGCATTAAACGTACTTAATCTGCTCTTGCAAATGGCTAATTTTGAAAATCCTCTTATCAGCATTAGCTCCTCAGCACTGGTATTTATTTACTGTTCATTTTCATAATCTTTAACCCCCTTCTCTTTCCCCCCCCCCCCACTCATGTGACTGAGTTCTCTATTCAAATGGCTGGCTCCATTTCAGAGAATCCTGGTGGAGGAGAGAGGTGGGAGAGGAGGATAGGCTGGCGGGGGAGGGGATTGTCATGTACTGTGATGTCATTCAGAGATGCAGCAAAAAGAGGACAATGGACATAAAGAAGAAACCCGTTTCTTTTGTTCCGGATCAGGCAAGCAATCCAGCATCTAATGACAACCTTGAATGCACTTGGATTGTTGCTCACTAATGTGCATTATATAAACAAAGAGCAGAGATGCAACATGTTGCTATTCATATAGATCTGCATTCCATCCCCAAACCTTATGTCCTCAGTATCTGCTTTCACACATCATGTCATTGAGGATGAGAATTCATGGTCTTTGGTCCATGGCTCTCGTAGGGTACCTGACTGCCTCTACAAGAAAGTGGGGTGTTTTGAACTGCTTCACTATGGTGAGGTCACTCTTTTCTTCTGGATTAATTACCCACAATTGTAATTTCACTTTGTATTAGTTAACCTATGCTAAAGCTGACTATCTCGTTTGTTGTACTGGAATTTTTAAACCATCCTTTGGGATGGTGAAAGATGTGGCACCACTGTTTCACCACATGTTTCTGGGACTGTTCTCACAATCCCAGCTTTTTAAGTTTTTTTAAAAAAATTAGGATAGCTTCATTTGGAGTGTCTCATGGACTAGAACAATCAATTCACCATAACTCACTCTCTTGAAGAATGGGGAAACACTCCCCATTTTGCCATTCTTTAACCACCTTTCCCCATCTCAACAAAAGGTATAATTGATGTGTGTAATATAAACATGTGTAATACAATTCTATGCATGTTTATTCAGAAATAAGTCCCACATTGTTCAACATTTATTTATGGAAAGCATTTTTTACCTCATTCTTCCACCAAAAAGGGTCCCAGAACAACTTCCATTTGATCAATAAATACAAAGTCCTTCCCCACAAGTTCACAATCTGATAGACAGCACAAAAAAGGAAGGGGGGAGGGGAAAAAGCAAATTTAGGCACCAATTCTTCAAGTTTTACATCAGATTTACTCCCATGCAAGTGTGCATAGGCTTGCAACGTGGTCTTCAGAAGGCTTCCTATGTCTCCACCTCAGCATTTTACTCCATCTTGGTTGGGTCTCGGATTCTGAGAGATTACAACAAAGCGGTCACCCATATACAACTCCGTCCAGTCCTATCGCTCATGTTTCATTCCCAGGTAAGCAACTTTGACTTGCTGATGTTCCCCTAGCCCCTATTCAATTGTTTCTGTTCAGTGAAAAAGATCTGTGCACGCCTCCTTGACTGGCAACTGGGAGTTATCCTTAGTGAGAGATGAAAGTCCATCCTGGGCCTGGCTCTTCTCTCCTCTGTCTTGCTGGAGTCCCGGCATTCTGTCTGTGGAATTCAAATGAATGGCAGCACCCATTATTTATTAACTCTCATCCCATGCAGTGTTCTCTCCGCACCTCCCTCGGGTTAAAAAAAAAAGGAAAAAAAGAGAGAGAGAGTACATCTTAGGTCTCCTGCTCTGTACTAACTCAGCTCGAAAGGCTCACGTCTTCCCCTTGAGCAGCAGAGTTCAGTCTGAAATATTAACACATAAGGAGGCTGTCAGGGGCAAATCACAGAATGGTCATTCGAGTTGCATGGCAAAGCGAAATCAGCCAAGAGTTTGCAGAGAGAAAGAGAGAGAAGAGACACGTCTCTTGTCTCGCATGTCTCCTGTCTTTCACATGCATTTCCCCAAATATGTCTTTCAGGCAATGAACAAATGCTGTCAGCTCCTGCTTTGGGAGATGAGGTGATGCGAACAGGGATCAGGAGTCACCAGCCTTCCCAAAGCTTCCCAGCTAAGGCATTGGTAATGAGCAGTGATGCGGGAAGCACTCCAGATAGGCACACCACGGTTTAGGAAGAGGATTCACATAGGATTCCATTTCCTCTGCGGGCTATTAGCTCGCTTTTCTGCTCCTGGGATGCTGTAAGGACCCTCATTTTAAGGGATGTGCCTAACTGTGAGCTAAGGGTAGCCTCTGGCCATAGATCCAGGGTGACATGAACTTAAAAGTGGCAAGGCAGGAGTCAGATCTGACCTAAGGGTCACAATCTGCTGGGAATTTCTCCTGCGCATATTGTTAGCAGAAGAGCAAGAACCTAACAAGGGCTGAGCTGTGTGGAACCCTGGCTGAAGGAGCATACTTTACCCTGAATAAATCACACTGGAGACTCTGGGTCAAAGGAATAAGAAAGCTTGCATTTATTGCAGGAAATGCATGTTGCAAAAGATAGTCCCCAGCTCAACATGGAGGGAGACCCAAAAGGATGTCTCCTCTCTGAGATGCAAGAGTAGAATGACCATATGAAAAAGGAGGACAGGGCTGTATCTTTAACAGTTGTGTAGAAAAGGAAATTTCAGCAGGTGTCATTGTTATACATGCAGAACCTGGTGAAATTCCCTTTTCTATTCAACTGTTAAAGATACAGGAGCCATGTCCTCCTTTTCATATGGTCACCTTAGAGCATGAAGAAGAAGAAAGTAGGAAGTGAGGTCAGCAACCCTAAGAGTATCAGTCTAGCATCAGAAGGAAGGCCAGGATAGATTCGAGGACAGCCTAGGAAGCTTGGAGTTCCTCTTTCTACCCATTTCCATGCAGACAGATTAGCCCTTTTCTTTTCAAGCTAACTGAGTTGCACCCACACTTCCAATACATGTTTCATGTAGGGCTGTACAAGCCCTACACTTAGACTTGTGCAACTCTCATTAATTTCAGTGTGGCTCATGCAGGAGAGCTTCACAGTGGATTCTGCCCCTCCCTGTTAATCAGTGTGAGGATCATTTATTTATTAATTAATTTATTTATTTAGAAGATTTATATACCTTGCTGCAACAAATCCAACCTCCTCACCCCCATGCACACACACTCATTTCTAGTAATGTCTCTGAATAAAGGCTATGCAGACATGGTCAGGTAGCTGTAGGCTAAAATCTGTATTTCTACACATTCCAGACTGATTCTTCCTTCTCATCACCCACACCCCCAATGATTCACCCTTATGTTAATCAGGTCCATGCAGGAAACACCTGGAGGATGCAAGAGCATCTTTTCTTGGGTTCCAACTGGCTGGCAAAGAGAAGAGACAAGAAAAGACTAAGCCATGCTACGGAGCCCTAGGTGGGCTTTATCCCTCCCCCATTTGCAAGCTGCTTGGGTGAGTTATTCTTCGGATCCTGGTAAGTCAGTTTTAGTAAGCCAGTAAAAGCAAATGACCATTTCTGAAACATTTCTCTTTGGATGCTGGCATTTATTAAATTCTTTGTCTAGTCTGAAGGCCTCACCCATGCAATGGACTGCTTGGCATATATGCTAACCTGGGTTTTACGGAGTTCACAGGAAGCTCTGAAAGGAGGCTTATAAGTGTATAAGCCTCTATTCTTACATATCCAGGACATGAGTTAGGAAAAACATGAGGAGTAGCAGTGATCTCTCTGGAATATTGGCAAAACTTGTCAGGCCGCTTATCCTACCTTACAGGTGCAGACAAACTGTTTTGACACACCTGCCTTTCAATCAAATGATTATCAAAGTGGCTTACAGTGTAATAGGGTGATCATATGAAAAGGAGGACAGGACTCCTGTATCTTTAATGGTTGTATAGAAAAGGGAATTTCAGCAGGTGTCATTTGTATGCATGCAGCACCTGGTGGAATTCTAGTTAAAGCTGCAGGAGCCCTACCCTCTTTTATGTCTGGTCAAGAGGGCAGGGCTCCTGCAGTTGTGATGAAGAGGGAATTTCACCAGGTGCTGCATGCATACAAATGACACCTGCTGAAATTCTCTTTTCTATACAAATGTTAAAGATATAGGAGCCCTGTCCTCTTTTCATATGGTCACCTTAGCTTACAAGCAACAGGTAATAATATACAGGCAGTATGGTGTAATGGTTAGAGTGTTGGACTGGTACTCAGAAGACCCAGTTTCTAGCCCCCACTCAGCTATGAAGCTCACTGGGTGACTTTGGAACAGTCACAGACTCTCAGACCAACCTACCTCACAGTAGGGTGACCAGATAAAATCCAGGTCAGGGCTCATGTAACTTTAACAGTTGTAGAGAAAAGGGAATTTCAGCCAGTGTCATTTGTATGCAATTAGTTCCTGGTGAAATCCCCTCTTCATCACAACTGTTAAAGGTGCAGGGACCTTCTTTTGTATATGGTCACTCTAGTATAGTGCTGCACCTTTAACTGTTGTGATAAAGAGGGAATACAACCAGGAACGAATTGCATACAAATGACATGGGCTGAAATTCCCTTTGCTCTACAACTGTTAAAGTTACGTGAGCCCTGACCTGGATTTTATCTGGTCAGCCTACCTCACAGGGTTCTTGTGAGGGTAAAATCGGGAGGAGGAGGAGGATCATGTATGCTGCCTTGGGCTCTTTGGAGGAAAGTATTATTACTCTTTGCTTTCTAGTTGGCTGCTGTGTGAGTGTGACACCTATGCCTGTTTCTGAGATTGCCAATTGAATGTAGAAAGTCAAAATGTGCCAAAACTGGAGCTTTGAAAAGGTCTTGTTATAAAGCCGCAAAGGCCTCTTCTTGAGCTGGTCCCTATTCCCAAGTTTGGTTTTCCTTTAACAAAAAGTAAGATATAAATGTAACAAATAAATAAACAAAAAACGAAACACACAAATGCTCAACCTTAGTCCCCCAGCCAATGGATGGGGACAGACTGTAGGGTTCCCCAGATTTGTCCTGGTTTCTGTTCTATCCTAGATGTCAGGGGATTTTTTTGTAATTTTCTATAATGTCCTGGAAAGACACGCTTTCCCCTTTAAGGCTGCCACTGGCATGGCAGGAGGGAATGACATGCTTTCTGGAGGTGTGTCATTCCCTCCCCCACTGCTCCAATCAGGGCCTTAAAGGGGAAAGTGTGTCAGTGAGGGGTGGGAATGAAACACTTTCCCCTCCTCCACTCCAATTGGGGCCTTTAAGGTGGCAGGGGGAATGGTACGCTTTCCAGAGGCCCCAGAAAGCTGCTTCCCCCCCCCCCAACACACACAAAGGGTGTACTCTTTTTTTGGTTTCCCAAATATGGTCACCCTAGGCTAGGGTGACCAGATAAAATCCAGGTCAGGGCTCATGTAACTTTAACAGTTTAGAGAAAAGGGAATTTCAGCCAGTGTCATTTGTATGCAATTCGTTCTTGGTGATATTCCCTCTTCATCACAACTGTTAAAGGTGCAGGCACTATCCTAGAGTGACCATATACAAAAGAAGGCAGGGCCCCTGCAACTTTAACTGTTGTGATGAAGAGGGAATTTCAACCTCCCAATGGCCAAGTACCATGTTTCTGCTCACAGTCCCAGGGAAAGTGGCCGTTGGAGCCAAGCGTCTTTTTCAGCAGAAAGGATGGGGGGGGGGGAACCAAACCTAGGATATGTGGGGTGGGTGCCATTTGGACTTTCCACCTCAGGCAACAGAACATCTTGTGCCCCTAGTGCTCATTTAAAGACACGTCAGTATTATTACTCGGGGGCTTTACAGCTGCACTGAGAAGACCGGATACTTCCCCACCTTCTCGACGCCTTCAGCACCCGCAGCTTACTGCTTCCAAGAAAACAGTGCCCTATCCGTCACCCTATCTCTCAGCAATTCCACATTCTCTTACAAAAAATGCACAGTTCTTAAGATGAGGCTATCATAAAGCCAAGAAGAGAGCTTATTTAACAAGGTCTTTGATAAAGATTCAAATAGCAGCAAGTAGAAGGATTGGAAACAGATGGTTAGAGAGAAAAGGGGGGAAGCACACACCATCAAATGCATTTCAGAGCCTCTGCTTATTAACACAATTCTTCCCTGATTAATCAGGAATGTCTCACCCAAATGGTCAACCTATTCAGGGCTTATCCAGCCAAATGAACCGAAATCTAGTTTTCCTGAGACACTCCTGCTGGCACCGCTCTCTTCCAAAGTCAAAATGTGTTCCTCCCATTCCACCAGCAGGTGCTTTTCTTTTTCCAGATTTATGCAGCCCAAGACTGTCTGTGCTCACTGTCCTCCTGAGTTCAATGGAGTTTACTCCCAGGTTCATCTACGCAGGAATTCAGCCTTTGTCTTTTTATGAAACCAGAGCATTTGGTTATATATTCCCATAATCTGCAATGGGTTCACTTCCCATTTTTGCCCTGGATTTTTTGTCTGCCTTGAGAAGATCCAGCTCTGTTTACAGTATAGACAAGTTAAAAGCAAGGATGCAGCAAGCTAGAAAAACTCAAGGAGCAGGGAATGGGAAGGGCAGATCCTTAATATATTTGTTGGGATTAGGAGAGGGGATACATGTTGCTTCGCCCAGATAGTACACAAAATAGGTCCCCTGATTGGTAGCCACTTGGCTGATCTACTTTGGAAGACATACTGGCTCAATTCGGACGACACGATAGTCAATGTTGGGGTAATAATCAACTTTACATTTGTTCCACTAGGGGGTACTCCCCACACAATGAGGTAATAAATAATCAACTGTGGTGTGGATTAGGATCAGCGCTGAGTTGACTATGGCAGCATTCAGATGACACAATAGTCAAAACAACTGACGATTGGTTCCCCCACACCAGTTGTTTATTGTGTCGTCCGAATTGAGCCACTCTCTCTTCCTTCAGTTTTGCTGTACTTCACAAGTGTCCTTTTTCCAATTGTAACCCTATTTTACTTAGGCTGCAATTCTATTCACACTTAGCTGGGAGTAAGCCTAATTAAAAACCTTGGACTTTACTTCTGAGTAGATATGCATGAGCTCGCACTCTTAGCTGTTAAAATATTACTATTTAATACCCCTGTAGAATACCCAAGTCTCTCAATGTGAGGGACATCATAGGCTAGGTTTGTCGATATATGGGCCCAGTTCTCACTCTGGATGTCAGAGGGCTTGTTGAATTAAATTCCTAAACAAGCCCACACTCCAAGGAAATGGGAGGGCACACTTTTATGCTAGAATGCAGGGTTCGGTCCTCAGCAGCTCTGACTAAAAAGTCTCTCTCAACTAGCAAGACCAGGAAATATCTCTTCTTGTAGGTTCCTAACAGTCAGGGTAAACAGCACTGGGCTAGGTAAACCAATGATCTGACAATATAAGATAGTTTCTCATATTTACATTTGGTTCTCATCAGTACACAGTATAGTGAGTGACCTTTTGAGTCTCACAGAACTGTTCCTCAGTTTAACACCCAGCCCAAGGAAGAGTTCTGTGGAACTCAAAAGCTTGTGCAAACTTAGAACCGCTGCCCAATAGTGTTCCAACTTCCACAAAGTTTCAACACCTTGAAAACCAGAGGACACTTGCCAAATGTACCAAGCCTTTTACAATGAAGTATATATTACCTACCAGTCATGCACACAAGCTCCTCAGATATTGCCAAATGCCTGAGAGAAGAAGAAAGTCTTGACCTGGAGCCGAAAAGGTAACAATGTTGGCGCCAGGCGAGCCTCGTCAGGGAGATCATTCCACAATTGGGGGGCCACCACAGAGAAGGCCCTTTCCCTTGTTGCCAACTTCCGAGCTTCCCTCGGAGTAGGCACTCGGAGGAGGGCCTTAGATGTTGAACGTAGTGTTCGGGTACATTCATGTCGGGAAAGGCGTTCCATCAGGTATTGTGGTCCCAAGCCATGTAAGGCTTTATAGGTTAAAACCAGCACCTTGAATCGGGCTCGGAAACATACAGGCAGCCAATGCAAGCGGGCCACAGTAGGTCTTATATGCTCGAACCTACTGGTTCAGGTTATCAATCTGGCCGCTGCATTTTGCACAAGCTGCAGCTTCCGAACCACGTAGAGTGCATTGCAGTAATCTAACTTGGAGGTTACCAGAGCATGGACAACTGAAGCCAGGTTATCCCTGTCCAGATAGGGACGTAGCTGGGCCACCAACCGAAGTTGGTAGAAGGCACTCCATGCCACTGAGGCCACCTGCGCCTCAAGTGACAGAGATGGTTCTAGGAGAACCCCCAAGCTACGAACCTGCTCCTTCAAGGGGAGTGCAACCCCATCCAGAACAGGTTGAACACCCTCCATCCGGTCAGCGGAACCACCCACTAACAGCATCTCAGTTTTGTCTGGATTGAGTTTCAGTTTATTAGCCCTCATCCAGTCCATTGTCGCAGCCAGGCACTGGTTCAGCACATCCACAGCCTCACCTGATGAAGATGAAAAGGAGAAATAGAGCTGCGTGTCATCAGCGTACTGATGACAACGCACTCCAAAACTCTGGATGACTGTACTCAATGGTTTCATGTAGATGTTGAACAGCATGGGCGACAAGACTGACCCCTGCGGAACCCCATACTGGAGAATCCATGGAGCCAAGCAATGTTCCCCAAGCACCACCTTCTGGAGCGGAACCACTGCAATGCAGTGCCTCCCACTCCCAACTCAGCCAGTCGTCCCAGAAGGATACCATGGTCGATGGTATCGAAAGCCGCTGAGAGATCAAGGAGAATCAACAGAGTCACACTCCCCGTCTTTCTCCTGACATAGGTCATCATACAGGGCGACCAAGGCTATTTCCGTACCAAAACCAGGCCTGAAACCCGACTGAAATGGATCCAGATAATTGGTCTCATCCAAGAGTGCCTGGAGCTGGCTTGCAACCACCCGCTCCAGGACCTTGCCCAGGAATGGAACATTTGCTACTGGCCTGTAGTTATTAAGATTTTCAGGGTCCAGGGAAGATTTCTTTAGGAGTGGTCTCACTGCTGCCTCTTTCAGGAGGCCTGGGACCACTCCCTCTTGCAAAGAGGCATTAATCACTTCCCTGGCCCAGCCAGTTGTTCCATCCCTGCTAGCTTTTATTAGCCAAGAGGGGCAAGGATCCAATATGGAAGTAGTTGCACGAACCTGTCCAAGCACCTTGTCAACGTCTTCGAGCAAGGAGAGTTTGATCAAGGAGAGTTACCACTCAGCCAACAGATGGTGATATCCGAAAGAGAGCAACAGTGGTGGTAGCGGTGGTGAGTCTGACTCCCAAGGGAACTTCATGGTAGAGCCTGGTGGCTCCGATTTCAGCGAGGCTGTGAATCCATTCTGGGTTTCGGTCAGAAACAGCCAGGCCTCTAAAGAACCTATCCAAGGTGCTGATATCTATCCTAAAATAGATTCGATACCTTGAACAGCTCCTTTAGAATTCTGGCTGGTTCGGACTGAAACCCAGAATGGATTCACAGCCCCACCGAAACCGGAGCCACCAGCCTCCGCTGGAACTTCATACGCCTCAATTCTACAGCACCGACAAAAGGAACGAGCGAGGAGGAGCCCAGGCAGAGCGTCTAGTCTGGGTGTGCTCGGCAGAAGCAGCGCCTCGCCTGCCCCGCTCGGCCGCCTGCTGCTTCGGGAAGAGCGGGGGCAGCAATAGCGGCAGCACTCGCCGGCGGCCGGCTTCCGTGCCCGCCTAATGCATTGTTTATTAGCCCGCGCGCCCTCCTCCGCTTGTAACTCAATCGGGCAGCCTGCAGTAGCTTGGCTAATACAGTGGCGTTTAATAATCCTATTCCACTGCCTTAAACACCGCACAAGCGAGTGAAAAGGCGGGCAGGAGGCGCGGGGCCCAGACACTATTCATTATACATGAGGCACAGATATACCTAGCTAAATATTTGATAGGAGTTTAGAAAAACCTCGGCGCTCCGCAGCCCCTTCCCGATTGTGGCGACCGCTGTGCGGGGACAGGAGGCCGCCAGGGCAGGTAGCAGAGAGCGCTGCCCGAGGCCAACAGACAGCAAATGGGAGACGGAAGCACCCTCGTCTGCCACTGCCCACCGGTGGGGAGGGGGCCTAATGTGAGTCCAGACGGTGGGGGCTGGTGGCTCCGATTTCGGTGGGGCTCTGAATCCATTCTGGGTTTCAGTCAGAACTCTTTTTAAAAAAGAAAAAGAAAGAAAAAGTGCTGAACCCTATCCCCAAAATGGGTTCAGCACCTTGGACAAAACGTTTAGAATTCTGGCTGATTCTGACTGAAGCCCAGGATGGATTCACCGCCCCACTGAAATAGGAGCCATCAGCCTCCATTGGGTACAGACAATGGGCACTGATGGCCAGGCAAGCCATGAAGATGAGGTTAGGGTGAATGAAAGTCTTAGATGACCCTTCCCAATCCGGAGGCCCTAGAGATGTGTTGGACTACAGTTCCCATCATCCCCTGCCAGTTTGCCACTCGCTGTGTGTGGCCTTGGGGCAAGTCACTTCCTCAGTTCTCATGGCCTCTGAACGCCATACTTTGCAAATGAAAAGTTCTACATGCATGATTAATAGAGGCTAAACTAGACAAAGAAAAGACCAGAAGGAAGTGGGGGGGGCAGCACAAGATGTGCTAATGAAGGAGTGACCTTCCAGGTTAAGGAATCAAAGGCAAATTTTGTTCTAGACTTGAATTTACACAGTACAGTCCGTATAGATTAAACCCAAACTGCTGCATATGTAAATATTCGACTGCCATATCAAAAGCAAAAGATCAGGGGATGTTCTGCAGCTGTGTTGCTAGTTCAGTGGGACTGAACTAAGATGTTATGTTCTGGGGTGAGCAGACCTGATTTCACCAATGTACTCAGGGACCCAGTCAATTGGAGGGAGGGCTGTAGTGGAAAAGTTAAGAGTCTATTGCTTTGCCTGTGTGTGGGGGGGGGGGTATTTGATAATGTCACTGACCCCTTGTCAAGATGGTGTTCCAGCCTTCCCCAACTTGGTGCCTTCCAGGTGTGTTGTCTAACAATGGCCATCATCCCCAGACAGCATGATGGGATTTGTAGTCCAACACACCTGGAGGGAACCTGGTTGGGGAAGGCTGCCGCTGAGCATGAGCTGAGAGGACTTGCACAGCCTGGAGAAGAATGTCACCCAAGTGTAGGATGTCCCTGCACACATTTGGCTGAAATGGCTTGTGTATTGCATGCTAGCTTCCATAACACACCCCAGTGTCTGAGCAAAGTGCAATGAATCCATTCCATATCTCTGCTAGAAACTTGTTTTAAGTGGAACCTTCAAGGGATTCCGCTCATCCCTAATGCATACCAATAATCAGCAAGGTGTGTAATAATAATAATAATAATAATAATAATAATGTGATGAGAAAGCTGGATTCTGCAAGCTGTACTTGAATTCTGCAAATCAAGCACAATTGCAACATTTTGCTTATCTGGCATGATTTCTTTGGCTTCTACTAGTCTTGGGGAGAGGCAAAGGGTTATGTAGAGTAATGAACGCACACTTGCTGATCACTGAATATCCTTTTCACATTTTTTCACAGAACTGCTGAAACAGTGGCACAGGGTCTCTCTTCTAAACATTCTTTTGCCCATTGGGTGTGGTAATGCTGCTCTCAGGAATAACTTGGAATACTGAATCTCCAGTCTTATCCAGCAAGGGCTGGTGGGACATGCTATATAGGTAACGTATCACCTGGGCCAAGAAGAGACAGCTACTCCACCTGGGCAAGGAAAAGATGCTTGCTATCCAAGCCAAGAGAGACCCCACTGAGTATCTCATCAAACCAAGACATCTCAGTCCATGCTCATTCCTCATGCAAGTCGTTTAACAGGCAGTTAATCCCCATCCAATCTCCCCCGCCCGACACAATCCAATTTAATTTAGAGAAAAATCACACAAAGGCTGTAACATCCAGCTTATCCCTTGAAATGCAATCGCTCTGTAGAAAAGAATTAATTTTTAATTCCATCTTAATTACTCGGAGTAATAATCCATTTACACAGACCAGTGCGGTCAGCCACATGTATCCGTCGCTCTGGAGGGTCAGAGTCACGTGACAAATGCCCTTGTCAGCTGACCGGCTGAACTAATCAATCAGAGGCGATTATTATGCCAGGAGCCCTGAGAGAGTCTGGAGCCATCGATTAGTCCCCTCAGATTGTGTGGCGGTGTCTTTCCCCATTGCTCACATTTAATTAGTAATTATTTTGGCACTAAGCAGCACCACGAAACTGCCTTTGCTATGATGACCCAAGAATCAGTCTGGTACAAATCAGTCCTCTCCCTTCAGCAGCAGCCAAGACTGGGCCGAAACAACTGCTGGGCTCCTCCGCACTACCTCTCTGCATTGCTGTTTCTTCTTGACCTTCATTCTGTTTTTGGATTTGCTCACTGAGTACCTCAGCTTCAATCCCCTGCCATTCCAACCCCCTTGCTTCTTCAACATGTTTCAGCCTGGTCCCTCCAGTCCTTTACCCATAGGCAGATTGGTTGTACAGGTGACCATGCAATGGTCCAGTAGGTGTCATTCACCTACTAGATGAACAGGTGTCCCAGTAGGTCTCATTCTTGACCTAGGCCCAAGCCAGGCAATCTCCTCCTCTGGTGAAGGTTCTGATGCCGAAGATCTCATGAGTTCCCCCCTCCAACTCCAGCATTCCCATAAGCACCCCCTCCTCACACACCCCAAAAAGGTCATGCTAGTGGATCTTGAGGCACCAGCGGATGGGGCTCTTGCTGAACATATCTCACCCACGGGGTCATAGGAGGAGGTTGAGTGAAACCGAGCTCTAGGAAGATAAGAAGAGCTATGTTGGATCAGACAAAGGGTCTATGTAATCCAGCATTCTGTTCACACTGTGGCCAACCAGCACCCTCCCATCCATGTTCTCCAGCAACGGCTGTACATAGGCTTTCTGCCTCTGCTACTGAGAGCATCAGCATCAAAAGGTGCAGGCTCAGGCGTGCTCCTGTTGCCAAAGTGCATCTTGGGGGCCCAAAGAAACTGGGCTCTTCAGAAGTAGGAGGTCATCTCAAGAGAGTGTGATTCCTCAGGAGTGGAATGCCTGGGGAACTGAGCTAACAGTTTGCAGCTGGGTCTGGTTGGGGCTCAGAAGTTGATGGGGGCAGTCTTCATGGTGCTGGATTGGTGCCACTTCCCTCCCTCTCCCAGGGTGGCGTCTGGTAATCCTGATGCTGAGGAGAGATCACAGGGGATCAGCAATCCAGGTATTGGAGCTGCCCCCGCCCTTTTCCTGGTGGAAGGCAACCAATCGCCAGCCCCGGAGCGATGTCAGATGGCAGAAGAGCCATACTGATGTCACTGTGATTGAAAAAGTCAGGATAAATCCCCAACTTTTTCAATTCGCAGCTTTGTGGGAAGGCCCACAGTGAAGCCTGTACCTGTGTCTCTAACTGATGCAGCGCAGATCTGTGGCCACAGCGGGGCTTTCCCCGCATATAAACAGCCCCCAGGCTACATAAGCCTTCAGTTCCAATCTGTCCACCCCTGGGATAGTGCAGGTCCTGTGAGTTTCAGCTGTACTTCCCAGGTGTTTGACCCCCAGCTTTGCCTTGTTCCTGAGACTGTGCTTCTCCCTTGGGGTAAAATCCAACGTAAGTCCTATGTAAGACCATTGCAATGAATGGGGTTTAAGTTTTTCATAACTAACTTAAATCCCATTCTCGTTAATGAGTTTACTCTAAGTAGGATTTATGTTGGATTTTACCCTTGGCTTTCTCCTTTGTATTTGAACCTGAGTTTGCTCAACAACCAAGCCATGGAGAAGCTCAAGCAAGATAGTAGGCCGGGCAGTTGAAGGTTGATGTTTAGGGGCTAAATTGAGAAGGATCATGTCAGCAGGGCTTAGCTCTGGCAAACAGCCCTTACTTAAATTACTGGTGGAGGGGGTCAGGTTCTAACAGCCATATTTGCATCCTAATTGATCAGCAGTGCTGTTTCGCACATGCAGATGGAAAAGCAAGGGGAGTCAGTGGAACTACATGAGAAGATGTAGGTAGGAACACTTTTGCTTGCAACAGGCATCTCAGCCCACCCACCCCTGTTTGGCACTTTTATGCATAGTGCTAAAAATGAGAAGCAGGAGATCTGTGCTGGAGTCTTCTGACAATTCTTCTTCCCCCCCCCCCTTAAAAGTGGGTGGTGAGGAGAGATTAGATTAGGGCTTTGGTGCTGGGACAAGGGGATGCAACCCTTTCTCCATGCTGTTTTCCCAGTCTAAATTCCTTCCTAATGCTATTTTCACCATTGGGGCACTGGAACAAGTAGCAGGAGCAGCTTTGGAAGGTGTGATGTGGATCAAGAAAATGCACAGTGTGTAGCGCTTTCCACTTTCCTGACTGGTGAGAAGTCCAGATGAGAGAGAAAGAGAGCTCTGGAGACTTATGATGTCTTAGAAACCTCTCTCTTATTTACAAGTATAGAAGCTGCAGACAACATGGAATCAATGGCAGGCAGAACCGACATCAGCTATCCAAAACAACAGCGTGGATCTCTGTGGTCTCATCAGCTTGCTTCCAGGACAGCTGAACTCACCTCCCTCCCTCCCTCTCTCTTCTTCTTCTTCTTCTTCGTCGTCTTGGCAGAGTTCTAAAGAATTGAGTGCTCATGCACTACTTTGTGACATTTAGTTCAGCTTTCCCCAACCTGGAAAAGCAAGACAGGCCTTTGCCCATTTTGGCTGGGGATAATGGAACTTGCAGTCTGACACATATAGAGGGCACCACATTGGGGAAGCCTGCTTTAGCTGTTCCTGATTTCAGAATTGCCCTATCTAATTAAGGTATTGTCCTGCAGTTGATTTTGGATTTTCAAATGGAGCGACAACAGCTCCCTATACTTTTTGTGTAGCACTTTTTGTGTAGCTCTCACTCAGATTCAAACTGCAGACTGTCTCCTCCTCCTTCCACTCTTCCTCCAGCCCATCCTCCTGCTGAACACTGCTCTCAGACCTCACCAAGTAAACTGCCCATTCAGGAAAACATCTCTGGTCCTTAGCTCTCATTGAGGAGATATCAACAAATCATCTCTGTCTAGTAACAAGCAATCATCTTAACAAAAGATGGTCACCCAGAGGCCATAACATTATTAATCCCAGGTACAGGGCTGTTGCTGGCAGCATGTTTTCCTAGAGTTTTTTTTTAATGTTCAGCACTTGAGATTACCATGTGCATCCAAGGGCAAAGCTGATAAGGGCCAGGAAGTTGTCACCTTGGGTGGCAGTGCAAGCATGGCTTCCCCTTCATCTCCACTCCTTCCCGCTGCACAGAACAGCTCCCTGACCTTTCCCTGTGTCCCACAGATTAGCCCAGTGAATGCTGTCTGCATACAGGCAGCCATGCTGCCTACGAAGCTGAAGAGGGTGAAAAGCAGCCAGGGAGGCCTGAGTGGGCAAATTGTGCAATAAAATGATAAGAGAAAAGGCTCCTGAGAATCGTTTTTACAGCCACTCTCCGCTGCAGCTCTTCCCCAGATTGAAAGCTTCCAAATTTGTCTGGGGCTGGAATTGTTATTGATTCAAAAGGTTTATACAATGCCCATGCGGAGAGGGCTGTGGAGGGGGGGACACTATGGTTGGGAGCAACATCTCCATTAGTGCTATGATGACACTCCCTCGTAACTACAGATATGGTCAGGAGTGTGAAAGTTTGCTTTGGAGAGAAAAGCCTATTTGCTGCACTCTATACAGTGACAATTTGGAAAGGAGGACAGGGCTCCTGTATCTTTTACAGTTGTATAGAAAAGGGAATTTCAGCAGGTGTCATCTGTATGCATGCATGCAGCACCTGGTGAAATTCCCTCTTCATCACAACAGTTAAAGCTGCAGGAGCCCTACCTAGCATGACCAGATACAAAAGAGGGCAGGGCTCCTGCAGCTTTAACTGTTGTGAGGAAGAGGGAATTTCACCAGCTGCTGCATGCATACAAATGACACTTTCTGAAATTCCCTTTTCAGTACAACTGTTAAAGATACAGGAGCCCTGTCGTCCTTTCCATATGGTCACCCTAGGCATGGGTGCCATCATGGGCACTGTCCAATATCACATGTGTCAGTTGCAGACAAATGCTATATTCCTCTGTTCAGCAGGGTCAGTGGCACATGTGGTGAAGTGGCTACAGGGGGCTGTACAAAAACACAGCCTATAACAGTATCATCTGTATGAGCCCTACATGACAGATAGTAGCGGCTGCCACAATGCTAATAATGTGAATAAACTAACTGGCAAGAACATAAGAAGAGCCAGGCTGGATCAGACCAAGGGTCCACCTATTCCAGCATGCTGGTCACAGAGTGGCTGACCAACTGTTGATGGGAAACTCATAAGCAGGACGCAAGTGCAACAGCACTCTTTCACCCATGTTCCCCAGCACTGGTGTACATAGGCATACCTCCTCTGATCCTGATGGTAACATAGAGGCATCAGGACTAGTAGCCATTGATAGCCTTCTCCTCCAGGAATTTGTCTAATCCCCTTTTAAAGACATCCAAATTGGTGGCCATACTATGACTTGTGGTAAGAAATTCCCAGGGAGCCACCAATTACAGTTTAAGGTTGCAAAGTGTGCAGAAAGATTTGGGGTTGTGGGGCAGGGTGAGGGGAATCTGTTGCATCATGGAAGAGAGAGCCAAAGAGGCTTCTGCCTTGAAGGATCAGGCCAAACTGAACTGATGCGTACAGACAGAGCTGTTGGATGTGGCCACTCAGAGTTTTTGTACATTGTGTGCTGAGATGCTGGATGAAGTGCTCTAATTTTGATTGTTTCTTGATTGTTAGCAAAAGATAACTAGTAATAGTTAATTATGTTTCATGTTTATCATCAGCCACTCTGCTCTTGTAGTTGGTGTTCAATAACTGGATACCCACGATGGAGCTCTGCCACTGAAGGTCCATCTGGTTCTTGGCACTGGGTGCAGAGAAGGGACTCCCCAGTTCTTTTTCTACAGAGGATGAGGCTGCAATCTGCTCGTCTTTCATGACAATGTTGTTGTTAAGGAAAGGAGTAGAGAAAGGAAACAAACTGGAGTTTGGTGATGGTGGGGATCAAAGTGACTGCACTGTGCCAGGGACTGCACAAAAGCCAATGAATTCAAGCCAGGACTTTATCCAAAGGGGGTTGGATGACCATATGGAAAGGAGGACAGGGCTTCTGTATCTTTAACAGTTGTACTGAAAAGGGAATTTCAGCCGGTGTAATTTGTATGCATGTAGCATCGGGTGAAATTCTCTCTTCATCACAACAGTTAAAGCTGCAAGAGCCCTGCCCTCTTTTGTATCTGGTCACTATAGAATAGCTCCTGCAGCTTTAACTGCTGTGATGAAGAGGGAATTTCACCAGGTGCTGCATGCATACAAATAACACCTGCTGAAATTCCCTCTTCTCTACAACTGTTACAGATACAGGAGCCTTATCCTCCTTTTCATATGGTCACCCTAGGGTTGACAATCTAAAACAGTCCTCCAGAAGTGCTTAGACTACAACTTCTATCACTTGGCATAGCTGTTTGGGGTGGTGGGAGTTGTAGTCCAAGCACATCTAGAGGGCAGCTGTTTGGGAAGGTTGACCTAACACATGCCCAGAGGCTGATTCCAGCTTCCTCCTTGTCTAATTGCCGACTTTTGTGGCCTTTTCCTACAGCTCGGTTGGAAAAATGTAAGCAAACCACTCACACAAGGCTATGAAAAGTGGGGTGGGAATGGGAGAATGGCTACATTACTATGATCTGGTCCACACGTAACGAGAAGCCACAGTTAGGAATTTGCGTTATTTCAACAGTTTCACACCACCATGGGCGAATTTCCCTGTTGCAGTCTTTTGGGGTCAGCAAAAATGGGAAAGTGTCACCTCTGGTTTGAGTTATGCATCCCTGCTCTGGCTCCAAAAAAGAGAGGTTAGAGAGAGGAAGGGGAACCAAAGGTGAAAAAGAGATTTAAAATGATGCAGTTAAGAGTAGAAACTCTAGAAGTACTTTTATACTGTAAGTTTTGTAGTTTTATACTGCATGTTTATACTGTAGTTTTAAGCTTTTATATTTTATATCGTTTTTTGCTGTAGTTGTGATGTTAACTTTTGTGAACCACCCAGGGAGCTTCGGCTGTTGGGTGTCATAGAAATGTAATAAATAAATAATAGAATTGCTGAGAGCATCAGAATCAGAATAATTTTTGTGTAGAAGAAGAATCTTCCTGGGGAGAGAAACCAGGGCAAGGGGGGATACAGCTGAGATCCAGCCAACGCATTAGAGAGGAGGGGTTTGGGGGAAATGCTCAATTGTTTAAATTGTTTGTGGATTCCAAAGAGCTCCAAACTATCTTTTAAAGCCTGTTTATAAGTCTTAGCCAGCTTCTGAATGATTCCCTCCCCACCGTTTTGGGGGAAGTTCTCTTCTGGGGAATTTTCTACATCAATACATAAAGGTTGTTGACTGAACCAAAACTGTAGTTTTGAACAGTTCATACATCAAAGTTCTTTACACTCAAAACACTCTAAAATCACACCTGCTACGTAGTAGTTTCATCCCTTCTTTCTGGTGATGATGTGATGTGATGTCAGTGCCTTTTTGTCTGTGTGCAATTGGACAGTTACTTCAATTGACTAACTTGTGATGAAATGAAAAATGGTTTTAAAAAATAAAAATCTCCAATTCTTAATTTGCATCATTTGCTCATGTGGGGAGTTTGGAATTTGTTTGTTTGTTTTTTGTAATCTGTCTGATTTGTAGTAAATTCTTTCTTCTTCTTTTTTTTTTTTAAAGCGTGTTTGCACATAACAGCAGCAAACCAGGGAGTGGGAGGTGATGAGGGCAGCAGGAGAAAATTCCATTTTATATCTGTAGTCATGATGGTGCTATGATTTGAATGAGCTTAAAATGTAAAACTGCACATGTTCCGAGTTATATATATATATATATATATATATATAATCAGGGTTGGCAAAACAGTTTTGTTGTAACACATCAGGAATGTTCGTTTCAAAGCACCGAACGGTGGCTGGGTGGTGAGGAGAAGAGACATGTTAGTTGCATGTTTCACAACTGAAGTGATGCAGGTAGCCGGCTAACCCCACCCCCACCCCCATCCCAAATAAGACCATTAAGTCCAGGGTCCAAATTTGCCTAGCTGCACCAATACTGTGTGGAAAGTCCCTACTCCCACTGTTTTTAAAATGACCCTCTGGCTGGATCAGATGCTGGATCTATTACTAGACCTATGAGTGCTACGTTTCCATGATATAAGCTCATTTTTCATTCAGATCTAATTTCTGGATGACTGCACCAAAAGAGAAGCCCAAAAGGAAGAGACACGCAACATCCCAGGCCCCTCTTACCAGAGGAAGCCTCTCCCACCCATCCCTGCTGAACCCTCTCTGAAATGCAGAATGGGCTCCACCCAGCCTTTGTGCTCATAGACCTCTACTTGAGCCAGTGGAGGCTGGTGGCTCTGATTTCGATAGAGCTGTGAATCCATTCTGGCCTTCAGTCAGAAACAGACAGAACTCTAAAGGAGCTGTTCAAGGTGCTGAATCTATTTTGGGGCTCAGGAGCAGCATCTTGGTTTTCTCCTTTGGAGTGCTGTCTGAAACCAAGGATTGATTCGCAGCCCAATAGAAATTGGAGCCACCAGCCTCTACTGACTTTTGCTGAACCATCGGTAGGCCTGGCTTCCATGAGCCCGGTGTGTGTGGTGTGTCTAGTTGCTTGGCCAGGAGCAGTGACACTGTGTGGCTTAGGCACAGAGAGATCTTGACCTTCTCACGGGACCTTGAGGAGACCAGCCTCTCTTGTGGCCCCTGACAAAAGCCAGCAGTACCAGGCCAGGCCAAGCAAAGGGTGGCGGCAGCTATGCATGAAAACCCTCTCCAGACACTACAGCAAGCGTCCTCTGCGGCTCTTCAGTAAGAGGGAGAGCCGGGGAAATTGAAAGTGATCGCCCCAATCTGTATTAATTAGAGTCTATTAACTCATCAGAGCGCACAGAGGCAGCTGCACGGGCCGCTTCCCCCATGAAGGGAGCTGCCATCACCATCTCTTGGTACAGAGGGGAGCAGAGCCGGGAGGAGAGCACTTGGGTTCATGCTCAGAACTGGGCTCGGCCCTGAGACACATGAAGCCTGGGCATAAAGTGCACCCATGGGGTTATGGTGGGGTGGGGGTGAGCCTGAAAAAGGGTGACCATATGGAAAGGAGGACAAGGCTCCTGCATCTTTAACCGTTGTGCAGAAAAGGGAATTTCAGCAGGTGTCATTTGTTGGAAGCTGCACCTGGTGAGATTCCCTTTTCATCACAACAGTTAAAGCTGCAGGGGCCCTGCCCTCTTTTGTATCTGGTCACTCTTGTATAGCTCCTGCAGCCTTAACTGTTGTGATAAAGGGCAAATTTCACCAGGTGCTGTATGCATACAAATGACACCTGCTGAAATCCCCTTTTCTATACAACTGTTAAAGATACAGGAGCCCTGTCCTCCTTTCCATATGGTCACCTTAGGAATGACCTCAAGATGTGCTGGTCCTCCAAATGTGACCTAGCTGTGCCTAGGCAGGGGCATACCTGGGAAGCAGTGCATGATGGGACAGAACAGAACTATAATACTTTTGGACCAAGAAGGGTGAACACACAAAGGGAACATCAGAGGCAAGAATGAGAGAGCTTGATCAAAGGGGGGGGGGCTGGAATTTGGTTTGTGAGTCTGCTCATGAGGAGAGGAGCATAGGAAGCTGCCCTCAATGGAGTCAGACCATGGCTCCATACCTGGAGAAGGTGGAGATTGAACCTGGGACTTTTGGCATGCAAAGGCAAGCATGGGGGAACCTGGAGTCCTCCAGATAATGGTGGGAAGGGCTGTGCCTCAGCTGTAAAGCACCCGCTTTGCATGCAGATTCAACTCCAGGCATCTCCAGGTAGGGCTGGAAAATTCCTTTCTGAAAGCTTGGAGAGTCGCTGCCAGTCCATACTGAGCTAGATGGACCTATGGTCTGACAGTATAAGGCAGCTTCCTATGGTCCTATGACTCCCATCATCCCTGGCCATTTGCCATGTTGGCTGGGGCTGATGGGAGTTGGGAGTCCAACAACATCCGGAAGGCCGTAGTTCCCGGGTCGTGGACTATGGTGTGATGGAGGCAGCAGGGGGGGGCAAAGTCTTGGGTAAGGGGATCAGGGAACTCCATGCACTAGAAAAGATGTTGGCTGGCTCCCCCCATTCTCTGCATAGTGGGGATTGCTGAGTTGCCCCCTCTGCTTCTGAAGGGCCCTGCTAGAGCAGGGTCAACCCACTGAGCACTTCGCCATGTTGTCCTGTCCTGTTCTGTAGGGTTTGAGGGCTGATTCATCCCACAGCCCCCCATCTTTCACTGCAAGGATGCTCTTACAGCAGTGTTCTGCTTGTGGGCTTCCCTTGGGAAGCTGCTTGGCTACTGTGGGAACAGAATGCTGGACCAGCATTGTCTGATCCAGCACAGCGCTTCTGGTGTTCATCTCTGCTTCCTTGCTTTTCCTTCCAAGTTCAGTTTTCTCATCTCTCATGGTCCCCCTCCTCAGCCTTTAGAGAGGGTGAAAAGCAATCCCACCTTAACCTTGTTTCTCCTTATTGTATCTTCCTAGTGCCTCCATGAATGGGGAAAGAGAGAGAGAGCCCTTCACCGCAGAGCTGAGTACACACACACACACACACACAAAGAACAACACAAGGCCTCTTCATCAGTTTGGGGCTCTTCTTCCTCCTCCAGGCACAATGGCCTCTTCTTGAGAGCTGCTCATGAGGGGCTGAAGAAAAGATGCATCACTGAAGTGCCAGGCTCCACCAAGCTCCTTGCAGGTAACCTGGTGGTTTGGGAAGGATGGTGGTTAGCGATTCGGTCTGCAGATGTCTGACTTCTTCCTCACAGGCCATATTGGCGGTGGGAAGCAAAGCAGGAAATAATTTGGGAAACAGAGAGGGCAACCTTTCTAGAATTCCCCATCTCCGGAGGAACTAGCCTTTTCAATAACAGGATACAAGAACATATCTCTCTTCTATTGGAATGATTTCTAATGGGGGGGAGAGCATTGGTCTCTCTCATGTAGCATCTCTGTCATGTGCTGATGAAGAGGTTTGTGCAATTTGCAAGCTTGCACTCCCTTGCCAGCAGAAACAGCTAATAGCTACCGCGTTGAGTTAGATCAAAGGCCATCTAGCCCAGCACTGTTGCTGAATGACAAGAAAGCCTCAATAGACAACTGGCAACCAGGTAGACTGCTTCTGTTGTTCCATTTTTATCTCTCATAGCTAATAGCCATTGTTATACCTGCAAATTTGTTTAGTCCCCTTAAAGCCAACAAAGCTCATGGCCATATCTTTTGGAAACAATTTTCATATGTTAATAATGGGCCTGTTCAGATTACACATCAGGCTCTGTGGTTAAAGCAACTGTGGTTCTCTAGGATTAGCACTAACCACAAGCCATGCTGTCACACACAATACTTTAAGCCACGGTTAGAGCCGCTAACCCTGCTACAGATGGTCCAACTATGGTTAGGGAGTGAGCAGGGTTCAAGTAGGGTTTAGCAAAACGCATCACACAAGACGCTTTAAACCTTGCTGCTTAACCAAAAGCCTTAACCAGCATGGTTTAAAGTGTCTTCTGAACAGGCCCTATACATTGTATGAAGCTTGCACGAAGCCTCTGTGTTATTCTACTCAGCGCTTTGGGTGTTTGGGGAATTTCTCCTTATCCCAGCTGCAAATGGCCATGAAGACTCTGCGCAGCTATCCAGCAGGCTGAGCACAAAGGACTGGTAATGGAGCTGTCAGCTCCTTGTGGTGTGTGGTAGCGAAAGAGAGCAGGCCTGCGGCCCCATTAAAGGCAGTGGTAATTATGGTAACGAGGTGAACATAAGTGTTCAGCTTTCTCCATTAGACCTTGTGCTGTAAGCACAAAGGCCTGCTTTCCACTCTACGGCTGGCTCATTGCCGGAATCTGCCCTCCCTTATTCCCAATTTAATTCTTGAAAGGTTGCCCCCTGTCTCTTAGGCCTGGGTCAGGGTAGGCCAGTCACTTGCTCAATCTGTGAGGAATGAGGCTGGACATTAGCTTATCATAGCAGCACTCCAACTTGGCCCAAGGGATCTCTCACCAGAGGGACACAAGAGGCTGGCCTGTAGTGGTGGTGGGAGTTGGAGACCTTTGATTTTAAGTGTCCCCAAGGTAACAAGAATAGGGTCAGTCCAGACACATGGAAGGCTATAAGAGAAGGCCTCATTTTCCGGCTGGGCTTTTTCTAACTCTGCCATTTTTGGGTGTGAGAGAGAGAGCAAGTAACCCAGCTTTAGCTCTATGAGTGCTGCTGTTGTTTCAGGTAAACAAACAAAACAGAAGTATTTTTTTAAAAAATATTTAAGTTAAAATTCCCACATGAATATCTCTATTTGAAAGCTCATGACTCACCTTGTCAAAGATGTGTGTGCAAAATTTGAGTTTCCCTATAAAATCCTGATTGTGAGCCAAAAGATAGATTTCTTACAGGGGCTTTAGTTTGTTTGTTTGCCTGTAAACTCAAGCTTCATGACCCAGTAAACTGGGGTTTGGCACCCAAGACCCAAAGTTCTGCAGGATTACGATCCTTTGCAGGTATTCAAAATGGAATTAAACACTCTCAAATGAGGGGCAGTCATTTCATCCCTGCATTTTGTCTAAGCCCTATGAAAAGCCGCATGCTTATTAGGTGAAGGCAGGACTCTGTTCTTGATGCCCCCCCCCACTCCCGTCATCCCTGTGTGTGGGTGTTTGGCCAGCTTTTACACTTCGCTGGGTGTGTTTTTCCTGGCATCAGATTGGCAGCACCAGAAGCCAGAGCTGGAGACCATCCTGAACAGGGAGAAGATAGAATAATAACAGAGGCGGGAACAGATGGAGCGTTCGAGCGCTGGCCGTTTTGGCAAAGGAGAGATATACCACAGTGCTTTGCCCTAAGATAGCCCCACTCCGTAGTTTGTGCACATGGATTGGGGTGGTGGTGGGTTATGTATGCACCGGGTGTCTGATGTTTGCATGCAAAGTGTGCACTTTGGGCATGTGTGTGCAAAGCTTTGGTGAGTGTATCTACATGCAAAGCCTGTTTCTGTTTGTCCTTTTATGTCTGCATTTGATGTGTATGCATGGGGGGGGGGGGAATCAAAGCCATTATCGTATTTCCTGGTGCCCCCTGGTGGTAAAAGAAAGCAGTGGGATTCGTCATGCCCTCCTCAAGGCTTCTGCCTGGCATCTGATGGCGCGGCTTGGATTGCTGTTGTCCAACATCGATGAGGTCACCCATGTGCTCTGCCTTGCCTGTACCCAATAATCATCCAGGGCAGGCCACACTACTCTGTTACTGCAGCCACCTGTTTGGCTCTGCACAGGAGCTGGGGATCCTGGACAGCTGAATGCTCCTATCCCCACCTCATTGAAATTTAGTGGCCTTTGATGGTGCTTTTTCAAAGGCCAGGCTCAGCTGTGCTCAGCAGGACCATGCCCCAAGAGCAGCTGCCTCCCCCTGTGAACCGTCTGTGTTGGAAGATAGCGCATTCTACCCAGCATCCTCTTAATATAGTTTCCCTCTCCAAATGCTCTAAGAACATGGTGCAAGGACTGGAGAGAGATCAGAGACAGCATGATGGGCATGGAATGAAGATGGTGCCCTGCAACAAGCAATGATGGCAATGACCTGAGTGACTGGAACATGAAAAAGAGACCTCTAATGCTGGAGAAACAGGCAGGGATGGAAAGGTGAGCAGTGGACAGAGAAAGGGCATAGTCTATTTTGAAGGTGCAACTTCTGATTCACCTGCATGCATGTGCTGGATGGAAATGGGGCTCTGAGGATTCCCCCCTGATTTTGAGTGGGGGGCACATGTCCCCGGTAACCACCTACATTGTGAACAAATAATATGCTACACATGAATAGCAGCAGCATGGTCAGAGCTGCATACTCCACTCTAGCTCTGGTTAGGGGCAAAGCAATGACCTAGCATGCAATGGAGCAGGGATGGAAACCTGGAAGCTGCAAGTGGTGGCCACAGCAGGTTGAATTGTGACACTTGTTTAAGATGGAGGGGCAACTTGTGGCCCTCCTGATGTTTTGGCTTATGAATCTCATCAACCCTAGCCAGCATAGCCAATGGTGAGGGATGTTTGGAGTTGTAGGTCAAAACATCTGGAGGGTCACAAGTTGCCCACCCCTAGTTTAAGTTAGTTTTATCCTGTTTTTCTTTACTCAGACAGGTTGGCAAAGCAGCTGACAAAAAATAAAAATGTAACAATATAAGAACAATAAAAGCCCATTAAGAACAGTAAAACAATAACCACATCACCAAAACCCCAACACAAACAACCAGTAGTCAGATGCAAAATCATAATGTCCTCTGAAACAAAATTGATGCCTCCTGACATCTAAAAATTAGAGAGAAGGGGCAAAGCAAGTTTTACAGGAGATACAGTTCCATAACCTTGGTGCTGCCACTAAGAAGGCCCTGTCCTGCATCACTGTGACATGGAGAAGATTTTGACGTGTTGGACTTTAATTTACAACAGAAGGTGGGGAATGGGGAAATATAGCAGTGTGGGTAGGCAGATCAGCTATGATTTTGTTGTGTCCCAGTCTGTATGAGCATTGTCTTCTGAGCAGGCTTGCCTCTTGGGTCCCCAATGCCTGCTGGGGGGCCCTGGTCCAGAGCTCCACATATGAGATCACAGTTTTCACCATGGCAACCTGCAGTGAGCTCATGCGCAGGGGGTGTGACTTCAGCAGGAGCAGATGGAGCTGAGAGCAGCAAAACATCCTGTTTTTATGCAAATGCTGATAGTATTTATTTTTTTAAAAAAAAACGGAGAGAGGAGTGAGCCAGGGGAAACTGTTTTTCTCTGTATGCATAGTGTGCGGGTGTGCGCGCGTGGGTATATGCATGTGCAGATGAAAGGGCTCCTGCTCAAATAAGGGAAGAGAGTATAAATCGCTCTTATTTACAAGATAATCCCTGGGCAACAGTGTTCCCATCAAGGTGATGACTAACAGGCCTTCCCTTGCAGAAATTTGACAGGACTGTGGGCCACAAGTTGGATTTTCCTGAAGGTAGAATACCGGACCCTTTATCACACCCCTTTTTGGGGAATGGAGGGCAAGGAGAAAGGATGAAGCTTCTGCACATAGGTGCCTGAGCTCCAACTCTTCCCCCTACACGCTGCACCACCCCTGGAACCCTGGCTTTTAACTTGGCACAGGCTTCACATTCCACCTTGATGGGTGCTGGTGATCAAATAATTTCAAGAGAATTTAAAATCAGACACAAAATCTGCCACTGCTGACCTGCTGTCAGAGATGCTATCCAGGCCTCTTGGAGCCTGTATAGCTTTCTAGCTGCATTCCACCTAATTGATCCCCCTCTGTAGCTAGAAGCCATTTACGTACTAGTAACAGCCAAGTGAGTCTAGGCTAGAGATGCACTGGGTTGTGGATCGAAGGATTCCCCTGTGAGGATGAGAGACCTGCCCACATGCTGCTTGGATCACTACCATTATAGTGTCCCCATCCAGAGCTAAAATGGAATTTCATGTACCTGAAGAACAGGGCACTTTGCAGAAGCAGGACTAGAGATTTTGAAGTGGTGGCTTGTTCATACTAGGCTGACCATATGAAAAGGAGGACAGGGCTCATGTAACTTTAACAGTTGTAGAGAAAAGGGAATTTCAGCCAGTGTCATTTGTATGCAATTGGTTCCTGGTGAAATTCCCTCTTCATCACAACAGCTAAAGGTGCAGGCACTATACTAGAGTGACCAGATATAAAAGAAGGCAGGGCCCCTGCAACTTTAACTGTTGTGATGAAGAGGGAATTTCACCAGGAACTAATTGCATACAAATGACACTGGCTGAAATTCCCTTTTCTGTGCAGCTGTTAAAGTTACATGAGCCCTGTCCTCCTTTTCATATGGTCAGCCTAGTTCATACACTGATTCAAAGTGAGACGATTTATTTGTTTCAACTCTGGTCTGAATGTGGAAGTACAGAGCAAATAACAACCAAAAAGAACACTCCTTCCTTATCAGGAAGAAAGGGGGGAGAGAAATATGATCAAGATGGTCTTCCCTTGTTTGTTTGTTTGTTTGTTTGTTTGGAGGGTTTAACCGCTTGCCCAATGAAGAGTTCTGGATTCAAAAGCTTGAGCAATCCTAATGAAGTGATTGCCCAACTGTGGATTTGGGATTTCCCCCCTCCCCCCAAATGACCAGCATGGCTATCTCAGCTCTTGTTTTTTTATTATAAAGATAAGCTTTCTGGGAACAGCTGGTATTTAAGAGCAGAGTAACTGGATATTACCATTGCCAGCACTGACACACACAGAGCTTTTCAGAAATGTCAGATTTTGGCACTGAATTTTAATATTTGTGGTTTCATTTTGAGCTACAGATCATCATTACAGTTTCAACATTTGAGGATGTGAAGGAACATTCCCCCACCCCACCCCAATAAGGTTAATTTATTTTTAATCTCTGCCCTCCACGACCACCAAGCTCAAGGGAGGAGAACAGCTCTCATCATATGCTTGGCTTAGACGCTGCAGAGTTTCCACGGTCCCTTTTTTGGCAAATTGCAGGAGATCTTTCTCAACCAGCAGACATTTTGCTGCCTGAGGCAAAGTAGCAAATGGTGCCCTTCTGCCAGTCAAGGTGCATAGTACCCAAGGCCTATTAAGTTATTTTAGAACCTGAGGCAGAAATTCCCACACATATCTTTCCCCCTCTTTGCCAGTAAATCATCATCATCATCAACAAGGAATAACTTGCTGCCCTTTCATGATACCCAAAATCAGCTGCCTCATTCTGCCAAATAGTAGGGCGGCCCTAGTGGCCGGTGTTCTTATTAGTGAAGGATTCTAACTCACTGTTGATGGATGAGCTGTCAGGGATATTTTTCCAACACATCCTCTGTCAGACCTTATACTCCTCCCATTCCCCTTACCTCGCCCCAAAACTAGGGGTTGGGAGTTCACCCCAAACCCCATAGGGGCTTGACTCAAAATGGTGGGACTATACCTGTCTTCCTCCTATCCCACAAATTCCCCTGTTAACTAGTAAGCCCTCAGCTTAACAACAATAACAGCAAAACCATCTAGGCATGGTTTTTGCTAAGCATTTAAAAAATTCGGCCCCCAGACCCATAGGACACTAATCTGCATAAAATTTACATATGTTCATTTCTATCTATATATGCAAATTTAGAAATCATTACTAGGATTTATTTAAATTTCACAGAAGGCAAAGCCAGTCAATTAATTTCCCATCCAACTCACACCAAATAAAACAAACTGTTTAATTGATTTGCACCCCACCCCCAGATCATCCTAAATCTGTAGTTTCTTTTCAATTACAATTCATTTGCAATGGCTGTGAACATGTGTGGGAAAAAAATCCACCAAAAAGAGTGGCTGGTAAAAATGTTCATGAGTCCTTTCAAATATGCCCCCCGTGCAATTACTCTTAGAAAAAAAGCTTCCATTGGCACCAAATGAAGGGTTTTTTCCTCAGCTTAATTGCCATGGAGAGGAATGGGGGGAGGGTTTGCAGCATGAGGGGAGGGGAGGGTTAACCCTTCCCTTCACAGCTATCTGCCTTGAAAATTGCCCCTTACATGTCAATTAAGCTGGGGGGGGGGGGCGGAACGCCCTTTGGTGGAAATGGACACTCAGGACTCTAGGTAAAATAACTGGGGTGCTAGTAAATAGATTTGGGGCTGGAGCCCCATGGGCCCAGGCCTAGCAATGCTATTGCATCAGGGGTTTCACCCTTCAATGTTTTAGAACTGGAAGGAGCCTCTGGAACAAACTGCTCTGGGGTCTAACCCCCTCCCAAGTCAAAAAAGAGATGAAGGGTATAATGACACGAACAAAGCCAGGGAGGAAGAGCTAGAAAGTTCGGTTCTAAAAACAAGACAGAAAAGCACTTTTTTCAGCTAGAATAGTTGCTGGGCACTGGCAGCCACGTTTGTCATAAAAGACATGCTCCATCTCCTACCCTCAGGTAACTACTGTATCTTTAGCTGCAACCGCATTTGTATTTATTTTGCTCTGCAACTTTTGTGTTCCCTCCTCCTCGTTCCTTATTCAGCGGTTTTCCCTATCAAAACTTATATTATTGGCATTTGTACTCCCCTTTCTCCCCCTCCCCCCTCCCCGCCAAAATTGCTAAGGAATTTTGTCTTCACAATGCCCCTGTGAGGCAGGCTAGGCTGAGATATGGTGACTAGTCCAAGCTCAGTCAGTCAACTTCATGGTTAAGCAGAAATTTGAGACGATGACTGTCCCCTTTTCCATATCCAACACATTGGCTGTCCTTTTGGAGTGTGAAATTGGATGTGAAATGTGTGGAGTGGTAAACAACTGGGGAAATGTGGTAAAACAATAAATCTGGGAGAATTTTGATTTAATGGAGAGCCACTGGTTGTTTTCTCATTCGTCTTAAGCCTTTTGAAGGGCTTAGCATTTTGGGAAAACACTGCTGTGGTTTCCCAAGCTGTGAAGGGAGGCTGGAGATGGACAGACAGATAGGTGTGTGTGTGTGAGTCACACACACACACAGCATCCAGAAAGTACACAAACATGGGAAAGTACATGAACAAAACTACTGATTCACAAAGAACAGATTAGAAAACAAATGTTCAGAAAATGTATACTGAGGAAAAGAACAATTGTGCTATATAAAGGAATGAAAACACTTTATCAAAGACTCACAAAATGATTGTCTTCCTCCTCCTTGAGTCACACCAGTGGGTGCCATTGGCGCCAATGGGAGCTCCCCCCCCCCCCCCAGGCAAATGGCAGCTGCGAGCCCTACCTATCTGTGCCTTGACAGTGGCAGGAGCAGAAAGTTAAAGCCCTCCTTCTCCCCATGCCACAATCCCAACCCAGATTGGGGGTCTCGCAGTTGCTATTTTGTAAAGAAAAGAAAAATATGCTAGGGCCAATCATATAATTTATATCCGATCTAGTTTGGCCCTTAGATTGACCGTTTTGGCTGTGTATCTGAGTTATAACGACTTGTCCCCTGTCTGTGATTAGAACAGCATGCATTCTCTCCCCAGAGAAGGGCCTGTTCAGACAACACATGGTTTGGGCGCAAACCCTTTTGCAGCAAATGGTTAGTGAGCATAATCAAACCGTGTTTATGTATAGCCCCCATGGTTAGAAATAGTTCACACGACACTAAGTCATAGTTCAGACGACACACTCAGCCATAAACTTTAGCTCAAAGTGCTGAACTACTGCGGCTGAGTGTGTCATCTGAACAGGGTCTAACTCTTGCTTTAAGCCTTCAAAGGAGCTTTTGTACAGCTTGGAGCATGGGGGGGGAATGAGGACAGCCCCAGAAGAGAGGAAGTGGGGGAGGTTTGTTCATGCTACTTTTGGGGAGCAGTGGACCTGAGGTGCCAAGCAGGCCCATGATGCCATCTCGCCCTGAATCCTCCTGGGAGAGATGTATCTGAACATGTGCTCTCGTAGGGCAAAGGAAGGCAGCAGCTGGCCTTGCCTTTCTCACCCACTTCAGCTCTTAAGACATCAGAGCATCTTGTTAATTGTTCATTCCCTGGAGCTACAAATGAAATTAGCTCTGCAGAGCATGCAGGCACATGGCAAGGAAGAGATCAAGTCCCATCACCCTGAGGCCTGCTTTCTCTCAGCAGCTTCTTGTCTGCTGTGACCCCTTCTCCCCGCCCTTTCTACTGGCTTCTTGGCCTCCACATGATTCAACTTCTGGACTACCTGGTTTGGTGGGTGGGCCTGGATCAGCACTGTCCTCTCCACCACAGAGCACCCCATTTCAGGTATTCTTCCAGTGGGAGGATCATCAGAGATAGCTGACCACCAGCCCAGGTATGGGGGGGACTGCCCTGGCAGAGCCCCCCCCTCCAATTAGTGGAGAGGCACCAACATGCCTTCCTAACTCCCTCCAGCTATCAATAGAGAGGGGTTAAGATTGTGTTCTGACTTATTACATTTTAATTCTGCCCTCCTTTCAAGGACCATAAGGGCAGTGTAAATGGTTCTCTCCTGCTATTTTATCCTCACAACAACCCTGCAAGGTAGGTTGGGCTGGGAGATAGCAACTGACCCAAAGTTGCCCAGGGAGCTTCATGGCTGAGTGGGAATTTGAACCTGGATCTCCCCAGACCTAGTCCAACACTTTAACCATTACACTACTGTGGGTTTTGCCCGTATTCGCCCGTAGTGTGATATACTCTGTAGCACCAAGGCTCCCAAGTGTACTCTGCTGCCCAAAGTGAACAAGAAGGAGCTTCTTATGTATACCCAGATGCCATAATTCTACACAGCATGCAGAATCCCCCCAGACTATCCCAGCCTTGTGTTGCTTTCCCCAGGTCTAGCAGCAAGCATATGGTGCATCCTTTTGGACCCATTGACGTGAGACCCAATTTTGTGCCTTTAAGATCTGCTGCCTCCATGGAGTGGAATCATTGCACCCAGCGTGACGGCTGGTCTGCTACAAAACACTTCAGATAGAATTTATAGTGCAACATCAATAAGTTTATTAAGGAAGACATGAGGTAATCTGGGGGCAGGGTGGGTGGGATGAAGTTAGCAAGCAGCAAAATGACTCTACAGAAATAAAATGCCAAACACTTTCTAATTTAAGATTTCAATTCCCAATTAATATTAATTTCCTAGCAATGCACTAAGATGAACTTGGGTTCCAAAAGCAGCAGCTCATATGAAGGACAGCAGTGTATCAGATGGAGTTGAGGACACTTTATTGGCCCTTGGAGGATGTTTCATCATGTGATCTCTTTGTTCTTTGGTAAAAATGATAAGAGCCCCAAGGCTGCTTCCTTCTACCTTCCATGCTCAACCACATCAACTGGAAGCCTTTAGCTCCCCTCGTGGTTATGCCTTAGAACTGATTTGTGAAGGGGGCGGACAGTGCTCCCAAATGCCAGCATGTCCCATGGTCATAATTGCTGCTGCTTCGACACATTATTATGATGATGTTTATGATTATCTCACTTTTCCTCCAGAGAGATCAAGGTGGTGTACATGGCGCTGCCCTTGGCTCTTTTATCCTCACCACACCCCTGTGAAGTAGGCTAGGCTGAATGATTGTGACTGGCCCAAGGTCACTGAGTTTCCTGGCCAAGGGTGGATTTGAATCTGGGACAGGATCTACACTACTGCTTTATAACGGCTTAGAATGGTTTTGACAACTGTTCTGACTCAGGACACATTACATGAAATGTTTTCAAACCATTTTCAAAGTATTATATCCTGCTTGGTGTAGATCTGGCCCCAGTCTCCCCAGGCCTAGTCTGACATTCTAACCACTACACCTCACTGGCTCTTGCCAACTTCAGTAAAATGGAGCAGCTGACAACCATGGGACATTTGTCACATGAGAATACCTGTTGCTGATCCTACTCTAACTGCAATCCTATACATGGCTACTCAGAAGTAAGTCCCAATGAATTTAATGGGGATTACTCCCAGGTAGGGGAGTATAAGCCTGCAGCTTAAGACCATATATCACTGTCTTCCCGCTCTATTGGAGAACATGCTTGTTGTTCTTGTTCTTGTTGTCATCAAGTTGTTGTGACAGGTATTTTGTACTAAATAAAGGTTGTTCCCTCTTGACAGAAACGAAAGGAAGATAGGCAGCAGGGAATTGCCATTTCATCTCCAGAAGCTTTCAACTGGGGTCATCTCTTCTGCTGGTTCATTCTTGGTTCTGGCAGCTAAACCCCAACACACAGCAAGTGGCAGAGTCATCCCAAGATATTTTGCTGCCTGCAGTTGGACAGCAAATGGTCACACCCACCCTACCCCACCCACCCAAGGCTGGCCATGTTATTTTGTCACCAGAGGCAGAAAATTCTATAAGCATTTCTCCTTGGAAGTAAAAATACAACAATCATAAATTAAACTGTGAACAATTTGCTGCCCTTTCATGGGCACCCCAAATCAGCTGCCTGAAGCAGCCACTTCACTGTGCCTCATCATAGGGCCGGCCCTGGCAACCAGGGAGAGGGCAGGGTCACTATTAATGGGGTAGCTTGACTGCACTGTTCCTGTGGCCAGCAAGTAATTGGGCTACTCGTACTTATTGCCAATAGCTTGCTTGGGCAACCACATGAGTGGTATAAGCTGAGCCCTTCATGCCACAGCCAGGGAGGAGCAAGTACTGCTGGGAAAGATAAACCCAGATGTGGCGTGAGCATCTCCTTTAGGACTATTTATCAGCTTCATGCAAACAGAAGAGGCTAATCAGTTTCCCACTTCATGCTGCCAAGTGAACAGAATAAATATCCTAGTGAGGGGACTGGTAAACAGGAGCTAGTATGGTTCTGTACCTCTCTCGCCAACCTCCAAAGTATTCCAGAACACCAGGGGCTGTGTTACAGCTCTCTGGCCTGCCACATTATTTGCAGAAGTTGATTCCTGTCAGAAATACAGACAGGGCTACAGGGAAGGATTTGGCAAGAGTACCAAATGCTGAGGGGGTGGGGCTAAGAGCTAATTTTGGAACTGGGCACACTGAAGGGGTTTTCCGAGTAAAGGGGAAAGCCTGCTGCACTTGTTGGCCTGGGCTCCTCCCAGAGAAAAGGGGAAACTGTTAAATCCAGCAGGTGTAAAAAGGTGTCATCTTAGTGCCCAGGATCACTGCAGATATAGGGACCATGATTTATTTCCTTCACCTAAACCAGTAAAGGGAAGGCTGAGAGCCAGTGCAGTGTAATGGTTAGAGTCTTAGACTGGGACTTCGGAGAGCTGGGTTCTATTCTCTACTCAGCCATGGAGGTCACTGGGTCAGTCTCTCAGCCTAGCCTACCTCACAGGATTGTTGTGAGGATAAAATGGAGAGGACGGCCACCATGCAAGCTGCCTTGGGTTCCTTGCAAGAGGAAAAAGATGGGATATAAATGTTATAATAAATAAAATTTAATAAAAAAATATTTGCAACCGTATACTGTGCCAACAAAGGACCTCGTGAAGGACGTTCTGGATCAATCCTGCCCTCACAGCATACATTTCTTAACTTGTGACATTCATTCTTATTCCAATAGTTGGCATTTGCAAAATGTAGAATATTTTAGCAATGAATGGGGAGGCATAAAGCAAGAGGCTAGGGGAAATATAGCCAGGAGGGACAAGCCAGAGGGCACTTGGGGAAAGGAAATAAATGGGGAAGCACCACACCTTGTTCTGGGCGCAGAAATCCCCATTTCATCTGTAACAATGGGAGTCCTGACCAAGGTTCTGTTTGGTTATTGAGCATTGCACACTCATACTCACATTTTCTCAAGAACAATGAAGGCTAGAAACTTGTTTTCTCTCACCCAAGGTTCTCTGGAAGTCAAATTCAGTACCATATTCTGTGTGTGCATATTGAACAGTGGTGCTGTGGTAAATTTTGAAATGCAGATGCTCATCATGACAGCCCATGCCTCCAAGGATTGTTCAAAAATGCAAGCAGTTATGTTGATTCATCTCTCTGCGTATATTATACATGTCTTCTGTAGGTCTTTTATAATGCTAATGGGTCTTAATTATTGCCTGTTCAAAACCAAGCCACACTAAAATGTTTTGTATTACCACAGGGATAGCTCAGGACAATATATTGTTGCTGAGAAAATTCATTCCTGCTCCCCAGCTACGGTGAGGATTGCAGCTAAACTCAGAAGGAACAAGGAAGCCAGAGGGGTGGGTGGATGGCAAAGGATGTCATCATCCCTGCTAATCAAAACCTCCCTGCCCTTTGACCCAGTGTGCCCCCGCTCTGCTACACCTCTGTGCATTTATGGATTTCAAGGGTGAACATGTTGCCGTCAATTATGGTTGAACCCTCCCTAGCAGGATCAGCTCAGGGGGCCCTGAATTTCAACCACTGATCAATTTTGATAAGAAACCCTCGGCCCATCTTGTCTAGGACTGGCCATACTCACTAAGACCAGGCCTGCTTCTGTGTGCTCTTGCCTGTTCCCTTTTTCCAGGATGCCAGCCTGTTCCCCCATTCATAGGAGTGTGTGTGGCATGTGTGATCCTCTATTTCCCGTGTTGCATCTGACATTGTCAGTGTGGTGGTGGGGGAGCGAGGTGGTATCAGTCATTCTCAGGGCCATAAGCGCTCACCTTTCACTGACATCAGAAGAGCAGCCAAAGAACCAGAACATGACCACAAGCAGGGACCTGTTGTGCATTCACATTTACTTGATACAGCTCAGTACCTGAATTTCCTCTTCGTCAAAACCGTTCAGGGGATGATGAACACCTGCTGGCCCATGGCCAAATCTCCCCCTCACTCTGCCGCCAGCTCAGGTCAATGTGTGCTGGAAATGGGAGGGGTTTCTATGGAAACCCCAATGCCAGGGAGTGATGTCAGGGCTGAGGCACAGCCTCATACAATGGGTGGGGGGAGAGGGTGGCTGCCAGGGTGGGTATCCCCCTCGGAAAGCATCACCCTCTTTACTCTGACATTTAAAGAGCGCTTATGCCGCTTGGGCTTGCTCTCTCTAGGATGCTGTGCAGAGACCTGAGGTGCCAGAGCTCTGGCAGCACTGCCAAGTGAAGTAGGGTCAAGCTGGGAGTACATGATGGGGGGCACCCTCCAGGGAGAACATGGGGCACGTGGGCATCCCAGGGTACAGCAAGTTGAAAGGACTTAAAATAAGCACAGGAAGTGGCTAGAGCAATCTGCAAGAGAGTGGCAAAAGCAGATGTATTCAAAGTTCTACAGCAGATAATCCCATTCAGAAATCCCAAAGCATTTTTGGGCCACATGGGAATTGTGTGCATTAAGGAACAGCAGGCTTTAAATAAGCAGAAGAGGTTTGGGTTCTTTTCAATGTCATGAATTGACTGTTTCTGAACTCTGAATACTTCTGTCGCTGCTGCACCCTCTACTTACATTAATTATTCTGGGGAACCCCATCTTGCTTGAGGAGCCATTGAAAGGCAAGAAATTAGCAAGGGGGCTTGCCCCCAGCCATATGTTGACCCTGATTTTTGGCATCAATTTATTGCTGATGGCTACAGCTGCCTGGCAAATCATGCTGCAGAAAGCTAACTGTGGCTGGGAGTTTCCCTGTCCCACAAAGTAGGGGCAAAAGTTGGGTGTCAGAAAGGCCTTAAAAAGTAGCAGCAGCAGATTTCTTTGTTCCAATGGAGATCTTCTATGGGTGGATTTGACCCTCCTTCCCAATATCCACAGAGAGAAAGCACTATGCCTCAGACAACAAACTCTAGATCCCATGGAAGTAACAGATGGGGAGAGGGGAACAGGGGTCAGGACTGTGAAAGTGCCCTATTTCCTGCCCCCCGACCCTATATCTGTGGGACTGTATACAAAGTTGCAGTAAACCCCAAACATGATTCCGCACAAAGATGCAGCACTGTGTCTAAGGGCTGTGTACACAGGTGTATTATATTATTGGGCTATGCTCCCCTTTGCTTGGTCCGTATGTAATTGTCTGTTGCTCTTTGTTTTGCCTTGTCTCTGCTTTGTTTTTCTTTCCGTCTTCTTCTATGCATCTTGCCTTCTTCTGTGTATGGGGAACATATGTCTGTGTACATACGCACGGGCACGTATGTTGCTTGGTGTGTAATTCCCCTCTCCAGGGGGCCAATGTGTCTATTGTTTTCTATGTGCGCCTGAGCCTGCCTGTATTGTTCGCGGCTGGGTTTTGTCCCGTCTTTTGTGTCTCTTCCTGCGAGCGAACAGTGTGTCTCTCTCCATGCACTGGCAAGAGGCACAGGTTTCTTTGAGCCAGCTCTGCCCAGCCTCCTTGTCTGGCCCTGACACTGCCAACCCCTTTTCTCCTGCAGTGCATGTAGGGTGCTCCCTGGGCTCATGCACACCCCGAGTCCTTCCTCCCCACCCTGCTGCGGCAGAGGCGGCACAGGGAGCGCACGGGGGTCCCAGGCAGCTCCTCAGGGGACATTTGTCCAGAACATAAATGCTGATGATTGGCAGCCCCTGCTCCAGACAAGCACAGGACTGGAGTACGAATGAGAGGACAGCCGGACCGGGCTCTGGACCCCTTGGGAATCCTTGCTCCTCACCCAAGGTGGAAAGCTGGGGGTGGAGGGAGGATTTTAGGTATTCCTTGAGCCTCCCAGAATAGGGGTTCCCCCTCTTTTCACTGTTTCCTTTTCTCCCCCCCCCCCAGCACTTCCCTTCTGCAATGTGTGAATGAGGGGAGAATTCGGAATCGTTGCGGGTTAAATGACTTTTGCCATGTTCCAGGGTAGCTCTGGAGAGGAGGGTGATGGGGACAGGCAACAATCGACCCTGTTGCACGACTATGGGCTTTCTCTAGGAAGGCAGATTAGGGGCCAGGGTTCCTTGGGTTGCCTTCCCCACCCCCACGTGCCGCCTGTTGATTTGCCAGGGTGGGAGTGGGGCATCTCGAGCTCTCGCCCGGTTGGGCTGTTTGGCAGGGAAGGGGGGGGGGAGAAACTATTGCGATGGGGGGGGGGGTTGTCTTCATAGAGATCCACGGAATTCCTTAGGGGAATGGATCCAATCTCGTGGTCTCCCCCCCCCAAAAAAACCCGGGCGCCGTTTACCCCAAATCCCATCCCTCCCCCGAGTCCCTGCAGGCGGGCTTTTCCCTCCCGATGGTACCGAGAGAGAGCGCCGAGGTAGGTGTGCGCGGCTCCGCCTGGCGGCTGCAGCTCCCTCCCAGCGGAGGGCTTGTTTGCGTCTCAGGAGCTTGTCAGTCTGGAACCAGCTGTTGCTCCGTCCCTTCCCGTGGCGGAATCCAGTCCGGGTTTTGCCGCCCCTCGCTGGCTCTTTCTTCTTTCTCTTCTGCATTGCCGCGGACAAGGTGCTCGCAGCCAGCCAGCCCAGCGCTGCCTGCCTGGCAGTGGGAAGAACACAGACAGACAGAGAGGGAGACACACACACACACGCGCGCGCGCACACACACACACACACACACACGGAGAGAGAGAGAGAGAGACAGAGCGAGGCACACGCACCCTCGCGCCGCGGCGACCGAGGGGGTCTATGCGGCTGCCCGACGCGGCTCTCCAGTGCTGGCTGGCGGAGCGAGCCCCCAGCCGCCGCCGCCGCCGCCTCCCCGACAGCTCCCCCGCGCAGCCCCGGCGGCGGGTCCGTCCGGCCATGAGCAGCAGATGGAGCGCGCGGCCAGCCCGCGGCGGGCTGGGGTGCTGAGCGCCCCCGGAGTGCCCTGAGTTGTGGCGGCGGCGGCGGTGGCGCGGCCGGACTCCAGCTGGGACGACCGCCCCCCGCTTCCCTCCCTCCCGCGGCTCCCTGCCTCCCGCCGCCGCCGCCGCCGCCGCCGCTGGCCGGGTCCCGTCCCGTCCTCCCCGCGCGCCCCTCTCGTGATGGCTTTATGGCAGCAGCTGGGAGCCGGTGCCCGCATGGGCACGGGGCTGTGGCAGGTCCTGCTGGCTGGCACGATCCTCAGCAGCCACATTCATCCCAACGGTGAGTCAGAGCGAGGCTTTTTCACGCGCGGTGGCGTCGCTCTCCTTGGGCAGCGTCCGCCGTCTCTCGCGCGCTTCTCTTGCTTGATCTTGTGCTTTCCTTGACGGGGGAGAGGAGGAGGAGGACCGGGGGGGGGGGGAAATCGCAGCATGGAGCAGAGGTTCGACGGGGAGCGCGGAGCCCAGGGTCTGGCAGAGGGCGCAGACTTGGCGGGGGATGAGGAGGCTAGCAGGGGGGCGAGCGGGAGCCCAACAGGGGACTCTTGATCTGCCAGGTGGCTCCAAGGTGGGATTGGGCGCACCAGAGGTGTTCTGTGGAAGCAAGGAGCTTGGCAAGGGGGGGCATCATCGGGGTCGACGGGGAGCATCCCTTGGCATCCCGAAGTGTAGCCGCAAACTTTCCAGCCCGCCTGGCTGGCTGCACCCCCTGCTCTGCCTAAAGGACCCATTGGGAGAAATTACATATGGAACTCTGCCTCTGCCGCCCGCTGCCCTGGCAATGCCAAGGAGCCTGTTGTTGATGCTACAGCAGCAGCAGCAGCAGCAAAAAGAGGAATAATCCCCTGCCAGGACTCTGTCCTGAGCTCTCGGTTGTGTTTCTGCCCATTGCTCCTGCCCTTCCACTGAGTCCAAAACCAGAGCTGCAGAGCTGGAAGGGGCTGCCTCTGTGCCCCCCTCTCCTCTTCCCCGCCCCTCCCGCCCCATCCCATCCGATGCCTCCTGCTGCCTCTCTTGGCTTCGGCATAGCACACAGTCTTTGGGTCCGGTCTCTCAGATTTGGCAGGCAGCTCTTTTTGCAAGGTGACTGAAGGATTTTGGAGGAAGGGTGCAAAGGAGAGATGGGCTGCCTTTTCTGGGCTCAGTGGGAGAACTGGAGCCCCTGCATGCGAACCATGCCGGAGAGAGACTTCAACCACTACAGGGGCAGTTGTTTCCAGTGGCTGGCAGGGAAAGCTTGTAGTAAGGACAGATCATTTGGGGGACAGACACCTAACCTGATCAGCCTGGGCCTGTGATCGGCACCTCCCCCACAGGTAAAAAATCTGATAGGGGTCGGGGGTCTGGTGACAAAGAGAGGAATAGAGTGGGGAAGGGCTATCGTTGATACTCTGTGTGTGTCTGTTCTCAGTGTGACAGGGTGCCTTTGGAGAGTTGGCTAATAAGTGTTCCACATTCCTCACCAACAATGACACCCATCTGTTCACCATGGCCCGGCTGGGCTCAGATGCAGTTTACTGATCACAGCAGCATCCAAGCCTTGAACAAACAGACAGTGCAGTCACCCAATCCCTGTGAGGCAGGGCAGGGCCTCTTATTCCCAGAGCAGAGGTGGCGAACTGAGGCCCAAAGCCTTAGAGACTTTGCCAAGGTCAAGCAGCAGGTCGGTAGCAGGGCACGGAACTGGAGCAGGATGGCTTTTCCCAACTCAGCCTCCCCCTCTTTTCCAATCGGGCCCAGAGGAACTAACATGACACACAGGTGTCTCTGAACTTGCTCGCAGAGCCCCATCAGTTGAAGGATTTCCAAGCTACAACTCCGTTTATTCTGTCATAATGCACCAAAGACACACACACAAAACATACATGCACTCATGCGCTCATGTTTGATAGGATCTCTCAAGGGTCTTTTCATAAATTAAGGGATTTCACCCAGCCGCCCATCAAGAGATGTAAACATATACAAGGAAATCATGCACATGCAAAATAACTGCACACAGAGACATTCATGCATGCAAAAGGTAATGTGCACACATGGTGATTGCACTCTCAACACATGTTCACATGCACAAATCTGCACACACACATATTATACTGCAATCTCCCCTGGAAATAATAAATCCTCTGTAGGTGATGGGCCTCTGGTCCCTCATGATTACGGACTTGCATGCCACGGAATCATTCAGTTTTGTACAAAGGCAAAACATCTGGCAAAGAGAAATATGCATCCTCTACAGAGCAGCCATCACCAACTGCAGAAACAAGCCCCCCATTGTACAGCTGAACAGTGATTCTTTTTAAAATCTGCACATGCCACAGGCTGCTTTGAAGGATGAGGACCTGGATCTAACAGCACAGGGGAGCATGAGTGGATACTGTTTGCCGTTTCATCCCCTTCCCATTGATCTCAATGCCAGCCTGCAGGGAGCCAGCCAAACTCCTGAGCCAAGCAAGGGGGCAAGTTGGCCAGCCTAGAAGCACAATCACAAAAAGGGGGGCATGGAGGGGAAATGTTCCCTGATGAAGATGGTAAGTATTCCACCAGCCTGACAACTGTGCCTTGGGCTCCCTGGCAGGACATGACGCTTGCCCCTATGGGTGAGGGCAGTTTGACCCATTTGCACAAAGGGCTGAGCAATTCCAGAACATAGACAGGCCAATTGCATAAACCCCTCCCCCCACCAAAGTTATTGTGCTATTCTGGGAGCCAGAGTGCCAGCCATAGCCAGGCATCGTGTAGGAGTTGAAACAAGCTTTGCAAAATTGCTCGACTAATTCCATTTCATCCCAGCTCCTTGCAGCCCTGACTTTCCCAGCCTCCTCCCTTGGGGGTCCACAACAGCCCTTCTGTCTCAGATTGGCTTTGTCCCTTTGCTCTGCATTTTGTCCACTGCATGCCCCTCCCCATGTCTTGTCTCCTGGTTTTCCTTGTTGCCTCCTTAAGACTAATAGCCCTTAGTTCAAATCTGTGGCCCAGCACTAGTGATCCTAGTGACAGCTTCCCTACCCAATTCTGCTAGCAGGGAGTGAACAAGGGCTGGGTGACCCTTTAACTAACCACTCATAAAAACATACCTTTGTATTAATCCAGAATAACTGTCATTGTGCATATCCCCATCCACGAAAATGGATTAAAATCCCCAATTTATACATATACCCGATGGCTTGACAGTGTGGTTAAAGGGATTTATGGGGCAAATGGCATGTGCTGATAACAGACCTTAAGTGTTATGGCATTAGGGGGAAGGGTGCATATGGCCAAAGGAGGATCTAATTGGCAGCTTTGTGGTAGAGTGAGAGTGTTATAAAGCAACAGCTGAAGACAAAGGATGCCTCTGAGCTGTGCCTGTGGTAAGATGCAGGAGGTCAGCCACCACTGGGGGGGATCTGGATTCTGTATTTCAATTGGTGCATTCCTGGGATGGTCCTTGATTAAGCTTTGTTTGCCCTATGTGCCTACCAGTGGTGAGATGGAACAAAGCATGGTCTGTTTATTTTGCACCCACCTGGAGACCCCCAGAGCATCCCTATCTTCCTTTCCCTGAAGTTATGCAGAAGTTAAGCAAGTACAAACATAAACCTGTGCTTCCCTTGATAGGGAGAAAGGAATACCACTGCCAGATCCACATTTCCAAAACAAAGCAAAGCAAAACACTCTGGAGTCAGATGTGGTTTGTGTTCCACAGCGTTCTGTAGTGGGGTAATCGTCAAAACTAAAAGGGACTACCAATCCATTCAATGCTCTTGATTGGTTCTGAAAAAAGGCACCACCTTTAATAAACCCTATCATCATCATCATCATCATCATCATCTTAAATGACATCCAGCACTGTTAGGGGAAATGCTGTGGAGTCCATTCTGCATTTCCTCACCTAATTACATAGCAAAGGTCCCACACAAACTTCTCACAAGATCAGATAGGCAGGGCTGAAGTCTGCCACTAAGGGACACTGCAAGCCTCTTTCTGGCCACAGAGCATGATGTGGCCCCTTTGCCCCCTTGTTCGGTTTGAGAGAAGGAGGAAGGGTTGAAGATCTGGGGGAGGGGGATCTGGGGGAGGGCAACTCTGTGATTACATTCTCACTTTTTACAGTAGCACAGCCTTCTCCAACCTGGTGCCCTCCCGGTGAATTGGACTACAATTCCCATCATCTCCAATCATGGCAGCCTGTTGCCTGTGGTTGCTCAGGATGGTGGGACCTGCAGTTCAATATGTCTGGAGAGTGCCATGGTGTGGAAGACCTTGGTAGTGATTAGAAGTCCGGCTTTACAAATGCAAAAAAACACATTTGCACTTTTTTAGTAGCAGGGATGCTGAAGTCATCTGCCAACCCCTCTCAGAATTCTCTGTTTCCTCTGAACTTAGCTTCAGTCCTCAGACTAGCTGGGGATGGGAGGACTGTGATCCATATCTGTAGTTGTGAGCTATCCCTGTTGTAATGCAAAGTATTTTGGGGTGACTTGGTCTTGAGCAGGCAATTAAGACCCACTAGCTTTACAAAAGATCTGCTCCTGCTGGAGATGAAAACTGCTAGAATTGGTTTTTGATATGAATCCACAAAGATGCCTGCATTTTTGGAATCTCCTTGGGGGAAGTAACAATGGAGACTGTTATGATGAATGCCTGCACTTCAGCATTTACCACTACCCCCACTGCCCCTGAAAGCATTCCTAATCCAGCTAGAAAACATCAGAGGATGTGGTCAGAGAGGGAAAGCCCAAGGAATATTCCAGTCCATGGGCTAGTTTCAGCACATCAGCTGCCCCTGCACAGCCCTTCACTTGCTTTGTATGAGCATCTCTGAGCTGAACTGAAGCCCAAGTCTAGTGCAAGGTGGGTGTCATTTCCAGATGTGGCACAATATACCCTTTTCTCCATGCCATAGAAACATAGGCAATATCCAGAAGTCCTGGTCACAGCCAAGAGCTGCTTCTATCCAGCACTGGAAGCTTTTGGGATGAAAGCATCTTAGATAGGATGGGGCAGAAATCACTATGTGAAAATTGTCAAGTCTGCCTTGCATTGATCTCATTCCCTTTTCCGACATGGGAGGGAGGAAGCAACGTAATGATACAATGGGGTTTTAGTGGGCTTTCCTATGCTGGCTCTCTCCCGTTGCCTGGATGGCCCCTTGTATGGTTTTTGTTGGCTTCTCAGACCTTCCTTCTGGCAAGCAGCAAAGCAGCCTCAGCGGACTATGAGCAGGCAACCTGTCTGTCTCCTCTAAAAACAATACAAAATAAGCCAAGCCTACTCAGACTGAGAATTCATTGTGACCATTCCTGTTTAAAAATTGCACAAAGAAAAGGAGGAGGCAGAATCTGGACTTGCTTAAGAGTTCTCTGTGGGTCTCTGTGGAAAAGTACAAAGAGAGTTTAGGGGCCATTCACAAAAATGTCATCTTTTTTATTCCAGATCAACTACAACCATCAACATGGAGTAGTTTAGAATCACCACTCCATTCTTTAACTCATCTTCCCAGCTTGCTGTACATGTTTTAGGCATCCTTTTCTTTACATAATTGCAGTGGCTAAAACATAGTAAGCTGATGGATTTCCTCCCCACCACTGCCTCTTTCAATTCCAGGGAGTGTTCTCCCAATTCTGTGCTAATCTGTGACTTTGTTTCTGGACTAATTAACCCAGAGTGTTCTTTTAGTCATCAACAGGTATTATAATCACCATTCCATTCTTGGAACAGTCTTTGGAAGAGAAGTGGGGGGGATCTATTTTTTACCACTCTTCAGGGATTCTGATTATAGAGTGGTTAAATGTATTTAATGTGTGTGGAGGGTTAGTGTTCTATTATCTTGTAAACAACCCTTTAAATAAGCAGGGGTCATTGCAACTGGGATAAGAAGGCAGCATTATCTTTGTGTGTCTCCTTAAGTGACAATTGCTTAAAAAAAACTGCATCCAAAGATGTGCTTATACTGCCAAAAACAAAACAAAAATGTGTTGGTCAAAAATATGTGGATAAATCAGAGGAGGTATGGAGAAGCTGTAAGAATGACTGGAGGGCTAGGAACCCTGCCTTAGCAAAGCAGCTTCGATCTGTTTAGTCTCTCCAAGAGAAGGGTAAAGGGTGACTTGATCACAATCTCTAAGTACCTACATGGTACGGAAAGAGATTTCTGACGGCAGCCAGCTCTTTAATGCAGCAGACAAAGGCAGGACGAGAGCCCCTGGCTGAAAGCTGAAGGCAGACAAATTCAGACAAGAAATTAGGTGCAGATAAGGTGTACCCTCTTAGCACAGGGAGAAAATAAAAAAGAACAGAAAGGAAGTAACCATTGGAGCAATCTAGCTAGAGAATAGCCAGACTCACTATTGCTTTATGCAATAAAACCCTCTTTCACAATAGCTCCTTACAGCAGATGGAGGTGTGTGTATGTAAGATCTTTCATTATCCTACATTTTCCAAGCAAGTGTGAGCACCCAATCCTGCTTGATGACTTTGGGACAGCATCAGCTGGGTATCTTGGGCTGAGATGATCTTTGGTTCTTACTCACTCCTGCCAGCATTTCCCCCTCAATAGATTATAGAACTAAGAAGGAGACAAAGGAGCCAGTTTCTTCTCTTCTTGTACCAGAGAGATCATGAGTGTGAAGCAGGGCTAAAAGCAAGCAAACAGCTCTAGGAGCAGGAGGCCAAGGTTCTTCTAAAAAAAAATTTTTTTAAAGATGTTTGGCAAGGAATCTTTGGCCTGGTAGATGCAGAAACTCGCAACAAACACTTGGGGGGGGGGTGCAGTTTTCTCATGTATATTTCCAGGGTTTGGGTGTCTACCAATTTCCAATGTTCATCCTAACTGCAATTCCTAGAGAGTACCAGAAGGGGACACTTCAGGACTCTTCCCCATGGTGTGTGTGTGTGTGTGTGAGAGAGAGAGAGAGAGATGGAATTTCGCAACCAGGGCCAACATCAAGCGTAAGCATAGGTATGGTTGGCCATCTGTCAATGTCCCAGCCCGCAGCAGAGTTCCACTAACAAGAACCCCCTGAATGTGCACCTACGTTTCACCCTTCAACCTGCTTGTTCACCCGCCTCTCACTCTGACCCAGATATTGATGGCGGTGAAAAGGAGGAGCAGTAGATGCCCTTGCCTACTTTCTCCCTGACTCTCTGCCTGCCAGGCAAGCAAATGGCAGAGTGCTTCAGCTATGGGGTGGTATAGAAATGTAATAGATAGATAAATAGATAGATAGATAGATAGATAGATAGATAGATAGATAGATAGTAGCAATGATAAGAAGCAACAGCAGCTGGTGACAATGGTTGTGAGAAGACAGGCTCATGGAGGGAGGGGCCCTACTGAAGGTGTCTTGCCCAAGCCCCCCCCCCCAAACCCTAGATCTGGCTCTGATCACAACCATATGGGCAGGGCCAATCACATGGATCATTCCCCATTATTGGAATCTTCCCTCCTAGTAGTGAGTGGGAAACAGGTGGGAAAGAATCCCACAATTGGCTCTGTCCACATTGGGGTGGGTGTATGAAGAAGGCCGCGTTCTCCCCTCTGTGCTGAGCTTCAGCTAAGGATGTGATACCCTCTGATTCTGCAGTTTAGGCTTGTATTCTCAGCATTTCCTTTGCTATCTGGATCCTGCCCCACATAAGCTCCATTGCACTGCAATAGAATTAGATTAGGGAACTGTAACCTTTACATTGGGGTTAATGAAGATACGAGATTCCCTAAGACTGGTGTATGGTCAGTGTAGCAGCAGGAGTAGCAATGAGACCTTAGAATTGGGCCTGGAGCTCTTCCCTGCTCACTTTCACGGAGCATCATGACCAGTCAGACTGGGTCTCCACAGAACCAGAGGCATTTCTGCTTCTTCTAGTTAGGTCTGATGCTGATGTGCCTCATTCCCTCTTGCTCTCCATAACCCAGGTAAATTTGACACTTGATGTAATTCTTTATACAACATTGGGACCTTTTGCTACTGTTGGACTAATTTGTCTTCCCCATTTCTGCTGCTGCACTTGAGCCTCAACCTGCTCCTTTAGGGTGACCAGAGAAAATCCAGGTCAGGGCTCATGTAACTTTGTAGAGAAAAGGGAATTTCAGCCAGTGTCATTTGTATGCAATTAGTTCCTGGTGAAATTCTCTCTTCATCACAACAGTTAAAGTTGCAGGCACTATACTAGAGTGGCCATATACAAAAGAAGGCAGGGCCCCTGCAACTTTAACAGTTGTGATGAAGAGGGAATATCACCAGGAACTAATTGCATACAAATGACACTGGCTGAAATTCCCTTTTCTCTACACCTGTTAAAGTTACATGAGCCCAGACCTGGATTTTATCTGGCCACCCTACCCTCCTTAGACCTCAAGTCATTGCAGGTGTCAAAAGCTGCCCACCACCACCACTCAGTTTCAGGACATTCACCCAGCATTAAAGTATATGAGTCAGAGATGCCTGTGTGTTCACACAACCAGGATAACAAACAGCCCCTTCTCCCACTCCATTCATTGATTTGTTTACCTCTTCAGGGAGTGAATAATAAGTAGAAGAGAGGTGGGGGAGGGACCGTATTCAAATCAAGGGGGGCTGACTTGCTTCTCTTTCATTACTCAGTGGTTGTGTAACCAATAGCAGGGGGTTGTCACTGAGTTGTAGAGGTTAGTGGTTTGTAAAGTAACTTGCAAATGTTGTGTCACCAATGAATGATCCAAGCTGGAACATAAGAAGCTAGCTTATTCTGACTCAGATCAATAGCCCCATATTGTCTACACCAACCTAGTGTCCTCCAGATGTGTTGGACTGCAACTCCCATCATTCCCAATTAGCAGTTAGGATTTAACTGCCTATCTCTGAATATGAAATGTCTTGTTTCAGTCTCATGGCTAATACTCTCTAATAGAACTGCCCTCCATTCTTTTGACTGATCTTCTTTTGAAACGAGTGGTAATAAATTCCACATCCTAATTATGTATTGCATGGATTTAATCTTATTTATCCTGGGCCTATTGCCTATCAGTTTAATTTGGATGATCCAAGATCCAGTATATTGAGGAGGGAGTACTGTCTCTCTGTTCACAAATTGATAAACCTCTCTCTTGTTCTTTCTTTGTCATCTTTCTCCTAAACTAAAAAGTCTCTCCCTTTTAGCATATCTTTGTAGGGAAGGTGCACCAATTTCTGATTTTCTAAGGGTGCTTCCAGACAGAGGGGGTCCTAGCGCTAGCAATGAAAAGGCACCTTGCAGCAATTGCTTCTTCTTTTTTCCTTAATGGATTTTCTGCTGTAGGAAAAAAAGAAGAAACGGTAGGAAAAGATGGGAGGGTTACAAGTGGAAGATGACATCATCTGAACCCCCTGCAAAATTCCATGACTACGACAGGGCAATAGTAAGATGAAAATATCTTTTGGAAGCAACTTTTTTTTTTTTTTTGCTGCTCCTTTTCCACCTCTAGTATTCACCAAGGCCTCTAGGCCTCCCTGTAGCCCATATGATCAAACCAAGCAGGTTGCCAGAAACTGGTGAAGATTTGTTTTTCTCTTTATTATAAGTAAATATTAATTTAGGACTCAGGGCAAAATCTAACATGTGTGTGGAAGTCCACTCACATGGTGAGACTTTTTCTTCCTCTCCCTCACCAGCACTCCCCCTACCTGTGAATATATTTTGAGGGAAGGGAAATTGACGCCTCCCCATTCTGCTGATGGAAGAAATTTAGTCGGTAGAAGGTCTTCATTGGATTCCATCCTCATTGTACTCATAACTTCAGATGGACTCATATCTTCATGCTTGCACATATATGCATACATACCCCCAGCACACACAGAGGGGAAAAGGCTCTTTCTGTCATATTATTCCTATACTTCAGCACTCAAGTGCCTGACCATGGATAACACATTTGATAATATTATGTGACACAGACCACTTGGGACTGAACCAACATTTCAGCATTCAGGAGGGCAATATCATGTTTGAATGCTCCGCCCAATATACAAATCTTCCTACAGATACAAACTGAAAGAAAATAAGAAAATACATAACAGCCTTAATAAATCAGACAACAGTGTTCCAATTGTGGCCAGCCAAGATGCCTCTGGGAAAGACACAAGCAGAGCACAAAGGCAGTAGCATTCCTCCAATTTTTATCCCTGTGCAACTGGTAGGTACACTGCTTCTGATCTCTTCCATTAATAAATCAGGGGAAAGGCTAGGGTAGAACTCCCCATGGCATGCTGTTTCTCTCCCCACCACACACACACACACACACACACAAGCAGGGTGTGTTTGTTTGTTTGTTTGTTTGTTTGTTGTTTGTATGTTGGGGAGCATTCACTCATATGATACACACACACACATTCTGAAATAGACTTCAGGAGGTCAGTACCATGTGATATTTCTGGACATGTAGTTCAGTTCAGAACTCCTTCTCTGCCTTTCTTGGCTCAGATCGATAGTACTGCCTGAGGGGCCCTTTCAAGTGCTAATCCTGTCTTGAGTCTTGGATTTTCCTTCATTTGTCCCTGCATTATAAGACTGGTCTCGAGGGCTGTGTGCTTTGCATAATGGAAGGGTAGGGGTTTGCGAGGTGGCAAGTGGGATCTAAAACTTCCTTGGAGTGGCTGGAGAGCAGCACAATCCTGTGCTCAGACAAGCTGGCAATCAATCCTAATAAAATGATTACAGACTTGGCAAATTGGGAGGGGCCGTAGCTCAGTGGTAGAGCTCCTGTTTTGCATGCAGAAGGTCCCAGGTTTGATCCCCAGCATCTCCAGGTAGGGCTAGGAAAGAATCCTGCCTGAAACCCTCGAGAGCCAGGCTGTTTCTACACCAGGCTGTTTGCCTGGGATGGCTCCCGTCTGGACCTTGTGAGCTGATGGTGTGAATTAGGTACTTCCGGGATCACCCTCCCTCCCTCTACATCCCTATGGTGTAGAAAGGGCCTGTCAGCAATCCTGGGCTTGGTGGACCAGTGGTCTGACTCAGTATAAAGCACCTCCCTGTTCCTAAGTGCAACCTCCAGGTTAGACTGGGCTCCAAAGGGGGATTTCCACAGCCATCTTAGTCTCCCTCTACCAGTTTCAGTGTGAGTGTTGGAGAGGGGCACCAGCACAAGAGGGCTAAGCAAAGCCTATGTAAAGCGCCCAGAGAGCTTCGGCTATTGAGCGATATCAAAATGAAATAATAAATAAATAAAGTGTGTGTGTGTGTGTGTGTGTGTGTGTGAGAGAGAGAGAGAGAGAGAGAGAGAGGAGGGTGCAATGAATCTGTGCTGCTATGTGCCTGGGGAGTCTGTAGCAGCTTGTGTTCATAATATATCTGAACTGGGCTATGGATCAGCATGTGGTGCTGAATGTCAGTCCAGGAGTAAGTGACTGCAAGTGACAGATGGATACAGACCCAGAAGGGGGCTTCTATCAATCTCAGAATCTACATCCCTAGAGCTGACCTATATCATTCAGGACAAAGCTCGTGTTGGTCAGTAGACAGGTAAATCTGAAAATAAGGAATAGAACCTGTTCTGGATGGGGTAAGACTCCCTCTGAAGGCTAAGGTACGCAGTTTGGGGGCAGTGGTGGCCAGGAGTTCATTTGCCCAACTTCAGTTGGTGCACCAGTTGTGTCCCTTCCTGGGGAAGGTGGATGTGGCCACAATGATCTTGCTTTAATAACCTCTCACTTAGATTACTGTAACACACTCTACATGAAGTTCCCCTTGAAAAGTGTTCAGAAGGTACAGCTGGTACAAAACGTGGCGGCCAGACTGCTGTCAGGCATGTGTTTTGCAGATCATGTAACACCAGCCTTGGATCAGCTGTACTGGCTTCCAGTTTGTTCCCAAGCTCAATTCAAAGTCCTGGTTCTTGCCCACAAAGCCCTAAATGGTTTGGGGTCAGGATATCTAAAAGACCACTCCTCCCATAATTGGTGATTGTCATCGGAGTCTCTTTTATATGTCCCACACCTAGAGGAGTGATGTTGGTGGGCATTTGAAACAGGGCCTTTTCTGTAGCAGCACCCTGATTATAGACCACTGTCCCTAGAGAAGTCAGGTTAGCCCCCTCTATATTATGCTTAGAAGACTATACTGTTCTCTCAAGGGCTGAGTGGTTTTTAATGTTGTTGTTTTAATTTTATTGTGAAGAATACACTGGCTTCTGTTTTTCTTTAATGTTAGGATGTATTCGTTTTGTTGGTTTAATTGGTTTTTATTTTAATTTTGTATATTGTCTCAGGTATTCAGTGAGCAGAGGGGCAATATATGGTTTGGATCCAGATTTAAACTGGATCAAGTGTGCTGTCACTGGTGGAACTGGACTTCCCTGCCCCTCCTTCCCACAGGATCCCCTCCAACCCCCTAAAAATGTTACGCTGGGAGTTGGGAGACCCTGTTGAATGGGGTGAGCTGTGGAGTGGGGAAAGCCCCTTCCTCTTGTGGAATGCAGATCCTGGATCCAACCCCATAAATACATCACGTAAATTAATTAAATAAATAGTAACTCATATGCTCCATTTCTTGCCATCTATAGAATAAATCTAAGGGACCTTATGAAGCAATCCTTTGGCTTCTATGCATCATTTGAAGGACCATAGGATTGTTCAGCTCCCCCCTTCTGAAGTCGGTGACCCTGCTCAACCTTGGAAGAGGGAATTAGAGATATAACACACACACACACACACACACACACACACACACACACCAGCTGCCCTCCAAGGTTGGAAAAGCGACCTCAGCAAGGGAGAAAGTGGGCATTTGGCAGGTAGGGAAGGGAGAAGACTGGAGAGGCCAGGATACAAGCTATCCTGAGACCTCTCCAGCCTCCTTCCATCCCCTTCTAAAGGGCCCAAGCTAGATGGGCAAAAAAGTCTATCTAGTGAAAAATTCAGGACAGGAGGAGGCAAAGATTGCCTCCACCACCCCTCCTGCCTGCATTGGCTGATTGGAAGCCTCCAAGTTCAAGAGTGTCTGATCATCGAGAGTCCCAGTTTTAGAAAGTCCCAAGTTTATACTTGTTCTCTGGATCAAGAAGTGCTGGGTTGCGTGCAGACATGTGCAGGGTGGCTGGCTGGGAGGAGTGATCATTGCTATCTTCAAAGATTCCTTGTGGCTGTAACTGCTTAGACCATCAGACATGAGGTAACCCAACCTGGTTCTCTCCAGATGTGTTGGACTTGCAGTCTAACCCATCAGGGGGGAGGGTATTCAGTTGAGGAAGGCTGGGTTAGAGTCAACCAGCCAGCTATTTCACTGAATGAAGAAAGGAGACCCTCTACTGGCCAGCTGTAGTCTAATCCTGTCATGGGGCTCTCCACTCAGCCTTGAGTTTTTCCCCAAATTATCCAACAAGCCATTCTTGCACTGTTTGGGTGTCCATGCGAATGTTGTTTATGCAGGCTGGAAAGTGAAAAATAGCCGTTTAAAATGAATATATTCAAACCATGTAGACATTGGATTTGAATTGCAGAAGAGACAAATGCAAACACATTACATGTGTGAAAACAACCTTAGAAAAGGGTGTCTGGCTTCTGCTTTGAAACGGAACTACAGCCCCAAACATTGGGCCTGAGGCTGGTCACACCAATGTCAGAGATTCATTAGAGCTTGAGCTGTCCCAGACATATAATAGATCTATGTGTAGTTGTTGGGTTTTTGTTTTTTTGCCACGACGGTCACTATAGTTTATAGGTTTGTGGGCTGAAACAGACCATGGAGATTAGGACAGCCGGGAAACGTGCTAACTGTGCAAAGACCTTACTGTCAACATTTCCCTATTTCACAAGTCTGTCTGCTGTATAATTGCCCCATTTCCGCATGGATGTGTTTTGTTATAGAGGCCAGGAAATGCTAGGAAGGAAAGGTGTGAGTAGCTGGCAAGTACCTGAGAGGCACAAGGATCTGATTTGGGAGAGAGCTTAGAGGGGATAGGTTTGTGAGGGCACAATTATCGTCCACATCTAGTTTTATTTTTTTTCTCCCATCCCTGTCCCAGGTAGGGCAATGCGCGTCTCATCCAATGTCATTTGGCTCCAAGGATGAATGGATGGAGGTACGGGCCAGGTAAGACGTGCTTGGAGCCCTCTTCCCTCCTAGTATATGCCCCCTAATGTCGGGCAAGACAGGGATCCCACTGCGACACTGGGGGCTGGCTGGGTGTGTGAAGGGAGCCCACAGAGGCTGCCTCTGCCTGCTGCAGCCCCCTGCTCCTCAAGGCGTGTGTCTCCTCCTCCTCCTCCTCTCGACTCTGCAGCTGGAGGGACCAGGGCTCAGGGTGACCTTGAGGCTCCAGCAGGAACATTATTGAATCCAAGCGTTTGATCCTCGGCTGTAATTAAAGGAGAGGCAGAGAATTTGCTGGGCCTCCTGGAGTCACGACAATACTCCCTTGCTGGAGCAGTTCCTGGGGTGTTGTCCGGGAGAGTTAAGAGAAGATCAGATGGCATTGTGGGACACAGGAGGTACGAGCAGAATAGTCCTTCCTCCTACCCAGAATCTCAGTTCCCCTTACAGGCCTGTTAATGCCCCTCAGTCCCTCTGCGCAGCCCCTTGTGGTAATCTCTCTCTCTCTCTCTCTCTCTCTCTCTCTCTCTCTCTCTCTCTCTCTCCAAACTCTACCTCAGGCTTCTTTGTTTGAACTGGGCCCTCCTCATCCCCCCTTCCTCTTCTGCCCTCCCTTCCCCATGATTTCAATTCTGAGCTCCTTCCCCACCCACCCCCATCTCAGACTCTGCCGCAGCCCCTAAATCTGGGACAGGTGAGAGTGGCTGTGGCAAGCGGTTGCCGAGGTGAGTGGTTGCTACGGCAGCGCGGCTGATGCCTGACGACCGGGAAGCATCTGCCATTAATCAGGGCAATAAGTGGGTCTCTCAAGGCAGGATGCATGGTGCAGATCAGCAATTAGCAAGGGCGGCCTCCCTGTAATGAGCAATTGTGGTAACAAGGGGGAGAGCACCAGAGACATGGGAGAATGGAGTGCCCAGCAGCCTCCCTCCCCCTCCCCCCCATCACAGGCTGAGTCTTAGGGAGCTGTTCACAGCTTCTGTGCTGAGCTTGTTCAAACCCAGCTGCCTATTCCCCAATTAGCCCAATGCCCTTTCCACTCTAAGCTGATGTTGCCAATGTGGGTTGCAGTCTGCCCTTTAAAAGAAGCTGCTTTAATGTATTCAATGACAACTGGGGAGCTGTGTTGAGTTCTCACTGTCAGGGCAGTAACCCAAGCTGTGGACCTCTATTGGCCCAGACGCCATTATGCATCCCCAATTCCCGGCAAAATGAAAAGTGGTGGCAGTAGAGGATGGAGGCTTATAGATTCTCTATCTCAGGAGTGCACCGCTCATGGGTGGCAACAGTGATCTAGTGGGGTTGGCCCCGGAAAAAAACACCCTACACTATCACTATCTTCCCCAATCCTCAGATATTTTAGACTATAACTCCCATTAGCCCCAGACAACAAGGCCAGTGGTGAATTTCTTCAGCACCCCTAGCCATGTTCCCATCCCATGTGTGATGGGAGTTGTAGTCCAAAACATCTGAAGCATACCAGTTTGGAGAAGGATGCATTAATTCATTCTTGTGTCCAGGCTCCAGTGCTTCCTAGTGGTCTACTGGCTATACTAGCCTTCTCCAACCTAGTGCCCTCCACATGCTTTGGACTACAATTTCTTCACTGACCATCGGCCATGCTAGTTGGCAATGGCAGGGTTTAAATCCTATTCCATCTGGAGAGCACCAGGGAAGGGAAAGCTGAGTAACAACACCACTGCTCTGTGCTCTCTGCCCCAGGATTCAACAATGATTGGCCAAGCTTTGAAGCAGCAAGCCTTACTGAACACAGTCAGTTTTGGGGGACTAATGTGGGCTATGGCATCTTGTGTTGGTCTAATTCTAACTGAGGTGGTAAAGCTGGGCCTGGGCCTTACCACTTCAGACTGCAGGTAAGAACTTACATAACTCATTGCTTAGTCCTTACAAAAGATTCCCGGAACATAGAAAAAACTAGATATTGGGGTGAAGAGCTCTCTAGCCTACTAATTGTGTGTGTATTTGTATATGCAGGAAATTGTATGTGTGCATATATATATATATATATATATATGGAATAGAACTCAATCATATAAGTTATTACCTGCAGTTTGAAATGGTACAGCCCAGACACATAGGTTTCCCATTTCAAACTCTGAGAACGAGGCCTACGACAGGCTGGTAGGAAATAGCAATGGACATTGGAGTAAGTCTCTTCTTTGGGTACAAACCTATGAGGGACTGCTAAGAGGAAACTGGAACTCATGGCCTCAAGTGTCATGGCTGAACTACCTCAGGGAGGGGCACAGCACCTGCTTTGCATGCAGGTTCAATCCCAGACATCTCCATGTAGGGCTAGGAAGGAATCTTGCCTCAGACCTCAGAGAGCCACTGCCAAGTCAGTTTCGACAATACTAGGCAAGGTGGACCAATCGACTGACTCAGTGTAGAGCAGCTTCCTATGTTCCTATGTACATCAAACTAGGGCTGTTAAAGGAAGTATTTGTATTTGCATACCAAAGCAACTTCCCCTGGACTATTGTGCAGATCAGAATGTAGTTCTCCTTAGGAATCTACCCTGCAATGAATGATATGAAGTGGTCTGAAGGTTGCCTTTCAAATGTTGTTTTCTTCTATTTAAATAACAGGAAGTAGCCACTCCCGAGTTGCCAGAAAGAATGTTGAAAATTGGGCTGCAAATACCCCTAGAAGGGCCAGGACATGGTGATGTCCCTTCCATCCCAGGGACATTGTACAGAAAATGGGAGAGGGGGGCAGGGCACATCTCCCAGGGGCATTTGCGGTCCCACTTTTAATGTGTTTGACAGCACTGGCAGCCATACCTTTTAGCCCAGGCTTCCCCAACCTGGCACCCTCCAGATGTGTTGGGACTAGAGCTCCCAGCATTCCTGATCATTGACTGTGCTGGCTGGGAATGATTGGAGCTGCAATCCAATGCATTTGGACAACACCAGGCTGGGGAAGGCTATTTTAGCCACTTGAAGCAACAATTAGCTTCTTCTTTTTTTAGAAAAGAAGAAGATCCAAGTTAAAAGGCACCCCTCATAACCTTAAGTACATCGTTTTTCTGAGATAGATTTTCAGGTGGAATTCATTGGAAAAAACCACAAGTTAATGCAGGAATAGATCAGAATGGACATAAAAAAGAATCTGTGCAAATGTGACTCAATCTGAATTTAACTGTGAGGTGCCCATTCCTGCTTCACATTGCAGGGGGAGGGTCTCTCTCTCTCTCTCTCTCTCTTGGGATCAAATGCCCCCCTTCCATATAAAAATGCCCTGCATATAAAACAGTAGTATGTGAGGGAGATTCTTGTCTGAAGTGAATCCACTGCCACCAGCAGCCCAACTGGCCCAGATCATCTGAGAGGGCTTCACATTTGACAGCACCTCAAAGATCTACTTGCCCAGGCTATGGCTTGGGAGGCTCAGAGTTGTGTATCAGCCATCACCATCTCATTCAGTAATGATGGAGGTCTGTGTTCCCCTATCTGTACTAGGGTGACCATATGAAAAGGAGGACAGGGCTCCTGTATCTTTTAACAGTTGTAATGAAAAAGGAATTTCTTCAGGAGCCCTGCCCTCTTTTGTAGAGTGACCAGATACATACAAAAGAGGGCAGGGCTCCTGCAGCTTTGACTGCTGTGATGAAGAGGGAATTTCACCAGGTGCTGCATGCATACAAATGACACCTGCTGAAATTCCCTTTTCTATACAACTGTTAAAAATACAGGAGCCCTGTCCTTCTTTCCATATGGTCACCCTACTGTATGCCCAGCAATTCATGTTCTCCTTAAGGATGTTTGCCCTGGCATTGGGGTGGGAGGGCTCTGATTATGCACATGTCTCAGTCACTGTTGAACCCGGTCTCCATTGTTTGGGTCCTGGGTGGTCTTTGTTGCCCAACCCCAGCCCTGGAGATATACTTGTGGGCTGGAGGGGTGACAGCATAGATCTTTCCAGCCTCTAGTGCTTTGCTAATTGCATGTAATGGGAGAAGTGTTATCAGCTGAAATACTTAATTAGCTAAATTCCATTGTGATGCAAAACCGCCACTGACAAATTCATTTATAACAATCACTGACTTAATCAGCACTTGGCCCCTACCATTTACTGTGAGTACTACAGGAGGCTGGGAACTGGGAACTAACTTCCACCTCATGAGTACAACTCAGCTTGGCTTCCCAACCTAATCTCTGGCAGCTGTGAATGTTATATGCTGGGGGGGGGGGGGTACAATACTGGCTGAGAAGAGGCTCCCAGCTTCTCCAGGTAGTATGAAGCAGGGATGCAAGGAGAAAGAGGCTACTTCCTCTGGTTGTAAGAACGGAAGTGATAGGAAGGGGGAAAAGTAAACAGAGCGCTAACAGATCCATTCTGCGACAATGGATAAAGCAGCCTTCCCCAACCTGCTGCCCTCTAGGCAGGGATGGCCCTACCATTAGGCAGAATGAAGCAGTCACCTCAGACAGCAGATCCTGGGAGGTGGCAGTAAGGTGTTGGACTTGGAGGAGACAGCTCTGGAGCACGCAGCTTGCCGTACGCCCCCTGCTGCCTTCATGTGTGGTGGAGGATGTTGTCTGGTGGAGGATGTTGTCCCATTGCCAGTGCTGAGGAAAGATTCAATCACCAGACCAATCAGTTTCTGTACATAGAATGCGAGGGGGCAACATCTTGTCCTTCACTTCAGGCAGCAAAATATATTCGGCTGTCCTAGTCTCCAGCTGTTTTGGCCTACAACCCCAGCATTCCTGACCACTGGCCATGCCAACAAGGGCAATGGGGGTTGATATCCAAAACATTTGGACGGCACCAGGATGGATAAAGAACGAACTGGGCTGGAGAAGGTTATCAATGGCTACTAGTCCTGATGGCTATGTGCTACTTTCAGTAGCAGAGATAGCTTGTATACACCAGTTGCTGAGGAACATGAGTGTGGGGGGGGGGGTGCTGTTGCACTTACGTCCTGCTTGCTGGTTCCTAGTCAACAACTGGTTGGCCACTGTGTGAACAGAATGCTGGACTAGATGGACCCTTGGTCTGGTCCAGCATGGCTCTTCTTATGTTCTTAATGCAAGACTTAATGTAGGAATCCCAAATATGGGCTCTAGCCAAGGCTTAATTTCTGCCAGAGCTCAGTCCCCAAATAAATTTTCAACACTGGCTGCAAATTAATAATAAGCATTTGCTGTGCATATGCAAAGTGCCTCTCCCTCCACACTGAGTAACCGTAACCTGCCCTCAACACACTAAGCAGAGCTGCTTTAGCCCTGATCTCTCTTTTAAGAAATTAAGCACCTGCTCTTGTCTAGTTGCATTCTGGGTGGGCCGCATTCACTCTTGACAGGCACCTCATGAGGACTTTTGCTTGGAAATGGTACGTCTTGTCCTGTCAGTGAGATTTCTGAATTGAATTTGACAGGAGCCTTAAGTCTGGCCCAACATGTACATGACCACTGTTGCATGGATGCTGTTGCAAAACCACTTCCCTGTGGTTGGTTCCCATTCAGTTCTGGTCCTGTATGCGTGCCAATCAGCTGGGTTGCCTAGGCCACATGGGTACTGCATGTGCCACTACTGATCACTCTGTCAGGGCTGCTGTTGCTAGCATACTGTTTGGTGCTTTTATACACATTACTGATGCATTGGCCGGATGGGGTGTGTGGCACTGCAGGAAAGGCACGCAAAGTGCACCTTAGAGGGACTTCCTAGTGAAAGAGATGGCAGCCTTGGGTAGTTCTGAAGCTGTTAGCTTTGGAGTTGTTTGGTGTGGGATTCCAGGGGATTACTCTACGCAGGAAGGAGATGAAAGTGGGCGAGAGAGAGCAGCTTTCTGTAAACCTCTTCATGGCTGACATGTCCTCCCACCCCTTTGCTGCTCCTGGCTTCAGACTACCTAGTAGGCACAATTCTAGAGCAGCCAGGCAGGACCTCCTGCCAGATCAGCTTGGCTTAGGTGTGATGGATGTGTGTGCATGTAGCTGATCCAGAGTCGGTGGCATATAGCAGCGCATGGATGTTGTTGGACTATGTTCGGCCTGCCCAGGGCTCATCATCTGAGAAGGAACCCACATTAGGAAAACCCAAAGGGGTAGAGAGATACCCAGGGAAATAGAAAATCAATATTTTCTTCATTTCATTTTTCCCCGCCATCATGGCCTTTTTCTGGGTATAATATTTTTTCATGCTACCACTTCCCCAAACTGTAGAATGTTTCAACACAGCTACAGAAGATCAGTATCCTTGTGACATGAGAATTCTGGAGGCTTGTGAAGTTGTTGTTGTTGTTGTTGTTGTTGTTGTTGTTATTATTATTATTATTATTATATTATTAATTTATACTTCACTCTTCAATAAGGGTAGCTTACAATAAAATATTAAAGAATACAAAACAGGTCAAGAATGTAGGAAGTAAGCAGGAACGAGTCCCAAAGCATCAACTGAATGAGTCCCAAAAGTAATAGGAGAATTCATGCAGCCCTTCCTCTAAGATACTCCTTTCCAGTGAATTCCAAACCCTTCAAAGTTCAAACGCCCTCTATTCAGATTAAAATATTTCCTCATAGGAACATAGGAAACTGCCTTATTCTGGGCCTGTTTGCACGATCAAACAGCCCACCTTGGCTTATTTAAGCCATGATGTGCTACAGCACATGCAGGTAGCCATTTTGAATATTCAAGCTGCGTCAATAGTTTGTTGGGTTGTCCAAACCCACTGGGGGTGAAACCATAACCTGTTTTAGGTTTCTGCACAGGTTATTTACTCCCCCACACACACACAACCCACCCCTGCCAGGTTTGGATGACACGACAAATTTTGATTTTCAGGCCGGCACTCATTAGCCGTGGTAATCGTGTGAACTTGGTCACTGAGTCAGGTCATCTAGCTTAGCATTGGCTGCACTGTAGGCTCTATGCTGATTGCTAGCACCTTTCGGATTGGAATCTTTTCCAGCCCTACTTGGAGATGCCAGGAACTGGACCTGGGACCTTATGTATGCAGTACATGTACATGACCATGAAGCGAGGGCCCTCCCATACCCTTATAACTAAAGCCAAACTGTATTTTCTGCTCCCACCTGGGCATAATTTCCTTACTATTCCCACCACTACCAAAGAGCAGTTTGCTTGCCCATCACAGACCTGGCAACATCAAAATGTAGATTCTGCATTGTAAAGGAAAGAGCCACTTTGCAAAATCAATGAGGACAGTTACAATACCATTGGCAAAAGTGACAGGAAAGTAGTTATTTTAAGGCAAAGGCCTATGCATGTTTAGACAGAAAAAAGTCCTACAATTCCCAGCATTCCCCAGCCAGCAGTTCTGGCTGGAGAATGCTGGGGGTTGTAGGACTTTTTTCTGTCTAAACAAGCATAGGATTGCACCCTTAGTCTCTCTCTTCCCTTTTTGCAGAGGCTTAGCTCTTGTGTTAGCCAAATAGCTTCAGAGTAAAACAAGTGTCATAGTTGCTTGCAGTCAACCAACCAAGGCAAAATCACCCCCTTCTCCCATTTCAGGGTGTGCGGAATATTTAGGAACATTTTTGTCCCAGTATTGCCCTTGTATCCTAATGGTCTCATATCATGCAATCTCTTTTGCTCCAGTATGCAAGGAGCAGACAACTTACCATCAGCATCCTGAGTTCAGGGCTTATATTGAGTGCTTTTGAGGTGGCAGGATTGTTGCTCATGTACTGGATTACTGCCCAGTGTGCTAAAGGCTGAGTCAGGATCCCTCCTATCCTAGTTCTGGAAGTGTTCTGCAGAGAACAGCAACTTGGCTTTTATCTGCTTTGTAAACCATCTAGTGCCTTTATGTTGTTGTTGATGTACAAATAAAAAATCATTCTAGAGGTTACAGTGGGAAGTAGGTGTAAGGACTCCTGGGTTCTTTTTCTGGACACAGACTGATGCAAAATGAGGAGGGGGAGGGGGAAGGCCACTCTCTGATCCCCTTCTAACCTCTGGCCATTTTCTGGTGTAGGATTTACTTTCTTCACATATCTTGTGTAGACAATATAGGGGAAGAGTTGCAGGGCAGACCTACTTGTGGAGGCATAGTGCTTGACGTAACAGGGAAAACACAGATGTTTATAGAGATGTAAAAGGCTGTATTCCTGCTTCTGGTCATTGAATTTCCCTCATATATCTCTTGCTGAAGGTGGAAGATGAGGTCAGACTGATATAAAATGCCCCAGATTGACCTCATAGGGCTTTCCACTTAGAGTCTGCCCAGCCTGTTCTGTGTCTGCCTGTTTCTCACACAGAAATGCCTGGAGTAGTTTCCCCTTCTGTTACAGGACTCAAACCTCAGGGCTTTTAGCGCCCCTTTCTTCTAATATTCAAGGCAAGAGAAGGGCTTTTCTTAAGCCCCTCATTGGGGCTGTATAAATACCCACTTCCTGTGTGGTTAATGAAATAAGACATTTTAGGCCTAGTTCCCATGGAGATAGTCTATCTGTGAGCCGCATGACTGCAAGTCCAGGTTCATATAACACTGCCTTTCCACACAAAATAAATAAATAAATTCCTTCACAGAGAAGACCAGCATACCATGGTCTAAAACCCTGATACTTAGTTTTCTACATGGAGAGAATTTGTTGTATGGAGGAGCCTTCAATCAAGCAAAGCTCCACCTAGATAAAGGCTGATTATCTCAGTAAGAATGAAACCCTTCAATCTTACATTTCTATGGTTGATGGTGGCATTGCAACCAATTTGAGGGCACTATTCCCACTGTCTCCTCACCAGACTTTGCTACTTTCATGCCAGTCCTCTGCCTGGGATGCCAGTAACAGCACCTCCTTATTTGCAAAGGACATCTGTCTATAATCTTGTCTCAGTCAGCTGGGAGAAAAATAACTCCACATTCCTCTCACCTGTTAGATCAACTCCACAGAAGGCTGGGATCCCATCATTCCTTCTAGTTTCTGCAGGTCCTGGAAGTTCAGATACTGGTCATGTCTGGTACTATGTCCTCCATTGGGAAGGCACTTGCCCGTCTTTCCCCCTTGAATTTTCTCCTTCCTAAGGAAGGGAATACAGAAGATCACATTGAGGGCCCTCATTTTAACTTGCCTGTCCAGCACCAATATGTCTGAGCAATAGAAAGTGCCAATCCTTGCAAGAAGTTGGCTGGCCCAGCTAGCCTTTGCTAACCTCACTTCCCAGTGGTCTAGAGAGACACCAGCCACAGCTTGCCAGGCCTAGCCTGTCTTTGGCTGCTAACTCACTGGAGTTCTGCCCAGGTAGAATTGGTGCTTGACAACTCCAGCTGGCATATCCCAGTCTTCTAGTATTTGCCCAGCTGGATGCCCATCAATATTACATTCCAGTGTCATTAGCAATAATGAGTAAGACTTACTTCCTGACAGCATATATATCTCAGCAGATATCTTCTTGACTGGCATGTGGGTTTCAGTCAAGGTGCTTCTCACAGAGGCTCTATCCTGGGACTGGTATTATTGGAGGTGAGGTGTAGAATGTGACACTGTGAATGTCACAGAGACCTATTGGGTAGTGATCATAACATCACTAATGGGTAGCAATACCGCATCCTCCGACATGTTTTATGTAATTTTAAAATACTTTAAAACACACTCTTTAGAGATGAAATGCAAGCACTCCACCGCCCTGGCTATTTTCCCTGTAGTACAGCTCTTCCCTGCTGCCTCCCCAATCTTTTCTGCTTGGCAAGGATATCGTTTTGTGGTTTCTGGATCAGCACTAGCACAAATGTCCCACTCAAATGCAAAGCTCTAAAGTGTCTGGAATTTTTTAAAACTCAGTGCAAGAAAATTCACGGTACTTTGTGTGCCCTTCTCTTGGGACTTGCCATGGTCTGGCTTTTGTGGATTAGTCTTTGGGAGGTAGGGGATCAAGTGTGAAGGCCCTCCCTTAAATGTCTTCCCTCTTCCAGCCCTAGAATTCTATGCTTAATATATATTATGCAAACCAATCATATGAATGCAAATATCCTTAATTAGCATAACTTACTCAATTGGCATATTTTATCCTTAAGCAAATATTTGAACATTAGCAGAATTTGAAATTCTTTGGGCAGAGAGTGGTTTTGAGATGGCAGGGGGAGATAATATGGCTAGATGGCAATAGGGGAAAAAAGATGGAAGACACAAAAGAAGGCCGGGTGGAGTGTCAGGGTGTAAAACCTTGGTCCCCTGAGCAGTGGGATCTTTTGCAAATAATTGCTCCCCTGTAGAAATTTCTTGTGGGTGAAGGAGCTCTCCTAGGAGTTGGCATGTTTTTGAGTATCTAAGTGGTCTCTGTTGAAATTAGTGGAGCAACCTGTGCTCATGTGAGGTCCATGCACATGCATCAGAGTGCATAAGGGGTTCTGAACAAAGGTGGCTGCCCACTTACTTTCAGATAATGGGCCAGTTCGCACAATCAAACAAACCACCATGGTGAAAAGAAGCCACAGTGGCTAGTTTTAATTGGCAGCTCATGCCAATTAAACAGGCCATGGGCTATTTGAGGGTTCGTTCCCCCTCAAAGAAGCCATGCTGCTTGGATTCAGATAACATGACAAGCCACTCCTGGTGGGTAATTACAGAAATGGCAGCCAGATTGAAACAAGCCACTGTGGCTTATTTAATTTGATTGTGCATTCTCTGTACTGTGAGGACTAGGCACTATTATTATTATTATTATTATTATTTTATAAGGCTGGATTTATCAGAAATAACCTGGCACCATACAGAATTCTGTGCATGCAAAATAACATAAGGAGAGGGGAGGGAGAGAAACCTCAGTATCATGGATCAAAAATTGAGCATGTGCCATGTGTCATGTGGGAATGTATTAACCAGAGAATCAAGCCTTAGATAGTAATATCACCTGACTTGGCAGTGGGTAGATTGCAGGTGGAGCTCTGTATATCCAGTTTGAGTTACCAAATTTTAAGAATGCTGCCGACAAACTAGACTAGAGGAAGTTCAAAGGAGGGGAGCTAAGATGATAAACGGTTTGGAATGCAAGATGTATGGGGAAAGGCTGAAGGAACTGGGGATATTCAGCATAGAGAAAAGAAGATTAAGAACATGATAACAGTCTTCAAATATTTAAAAGGCTCCTACAAAGAAAATGGGAAACAGTTGTTTTCCCTCACGACAGAGAGCAGGACAGGAGAAAATGGCCTTTAAGACACATGAAGGTAGATTTAAATAAAATATTAGAGAAACTATCTAAGTGCAACTAATACTGGGCTATTGAATACGCCTAAAGAAATTAGGGAACATTGTATCCCTGTGAAGGGAAAACGTGTGATTCCTTTGCAATTTTTAAAAAGAGTCTAGATAAACATTGGTCATATATGATTTATTGGATGTGGATTGCCAAACATGTCTGGTTTTGTAAAACAACAGCAATTGCCCTTATACAAAACAAAACAGAAAAATCACAGCTGTCTTTAAGTGAATGCATGTTCCTTAACTTGTTCCAGTACACTTCCTCTCCACATCTCTTTAAGGAAGACACCCCAGAGCTCTGCAGGCATCCTCCTTTTTCAGACTTACATCTAACAACCATAAAAAAGAGTATTATTCTCCTTCACTGTGGCAGCTTGAACATTGATTGAGCCAGACAGTGGGTTGATCCTTGAGGTTCCCCACAGTCCAATGTTTCTATTAAGTGGTATGGAAAACACCACTATTACTCATCAGAGCTTGTGAGGCTGTTGGGGGATTCCCCAGGCCTACCTTGCCAGAGCTATGAACAGCTGTAGGGAAGAGGAAATTATTATCTGCTACATCAGGCCTTGAAGGGAAAGCAGCAATCCAGAAGACACCAATGGCCACATCACCCCTTCCCCAACTTCATAACTTCCATCAGAGGGAGACTTGGAGGAGCTCATGACCTGGTTTGCACATAAAACTAACCCATGTTTTATTTAACCCAGGGATGGGCAACTTCTGGAAGCCTTGGGGCTATTTTTGCTCTCTGGGACACCAGGGCCATAGAATTCCCTGTTCCCTCTGAGTTTGGCTGCAATCCTCATAGTAGCTGGAGGGGGAATTAATTTTCCCAGCAACAATATATTGCTCCTCCTTATAATGCAAGACTTGGTTTTGAATGGGCAATTAAGACCCATTTGATTTACAAAAGACCTGCTCCTGATGATGATGAAAACTGCTAGAACTAGTTTGTTAATATGGATCAACACAGCTGCCTGCATTTTTGGACTCTCCTTCGAGACATGGCTATGGGGACCAGGGACCGTCATGATGAGTGCCTGCACTTCAACATTTACCACTACACCATTTCTGACAAAACGTAAAACACATGACTGAACTGCACTAAATCTCATGAAGCCAAATGTCCAAAATGAATTCTATACTGAGCTACCATGATTGCCATATGTGGACCCTCTGTGGTGCTAAGATTGCTTTCCCCCAATGTCCAGAAAAGGCCCTGCTCTTGCACCTTGAACATCAGCATGATCTGTAGAAGCTGGCAGAGGAAGCTTTTCACAGTGTAGATATAATCATAATCATCTGCTTATGTGCATTGATGAAGCCAATGTTAAAGGCATAGGAGCAGGGGATGGTAAACAAGTTGACAGTCTTGTTGCCCCCATCCCGTCAAAGAAGGTGATCACATCTCAAACAAACCTGTCTCCCAACAGTGGAAGTTTGTTTTGTTTGTGGCTCCCTGCAGGACTTGGTGATTTTGCTGCATGGGTTTGTGCAGATCTGTTGCTTCAATGTACCACTTAAATCACATTAAAAAAAATTAAAAAGACAATGGAAGAAAACTACAAAATACAGAACTGCCTTTTTGGCAGGGGATAACCTACTGCTGCATGGGTTTGTGCAGATCTGTTGCTTCAATGTACCACTTAAATCACATTAAAAAAATTAAAAAGACAATGGAAGAAAACTACAAAATACAGAACTGCCTTTTTGGCAGGGGATAACCTACTGCTGCGTAAACACTGGGTTCATCTTCTATTTGGCAGCAGCTAAAGGAATATGTGGTTGGATACAAAAGCAGAGAAGTCCTGTGAACCAACAATACATCCAAGTTTGTGCATTATGAAGTAAGCTCCAATCAATGAAGGCATTCCCTGAACACCTTTTCAGAGTTTCAACACTGAAATATGGCTAGTGAGGCAGAAAGAGCTATGAGCTAGCCAGAGGAAGCCACTTGGGGGATCTTGGAATGAGTCACTATTTCTCAGCCCAGTCTACCTCACAGGGTCGTGGTGAGGATAGCGAGGGAGGAACCATGCATGCCACCATGAACTCCTGAAGGAAGGGAGGGATTAAAACATAAGAAAGAAAGAGGGGGGAAGGGGGCTTCCCCTTTCTACTCCCATTTTGCTGAGTTAGCTAACATAATGAATCATTCATGCATATACTGTCGCTTGCATTCATTTTAAACGCATTCCCTTATAAGGGCACACATGGGGGATGGGGGGATCGTATCCAATTCCAATTCGCCTTACATATACACACATCAATATATTCTCTCACACATCCATCGCTCTAGAATCTCTGTCATTCCAAACAAACAGAACTGCTCATCATGCGCAGACGGAGGAGCGCAAGGAATCACAACGCGGACGTTCCTTCCACACGATCATCACATATTCTGATCGCCTCAAAGGTGCCCGGGGAAGGGGGGCGTCTGCCTTTTCAAGCCCCTCCCCCCACCCGGTGGCTTGGCCAACCCCTCTGCTACCCCCGCCCCTCCTGAAGGCTTTTCTCTCTTCAAGCAGGGTTGGCAGCAAAGTTTCCTCGTTTAGAAAGTGCCATCAGAAGCAATTATTGCTTTAATTACCTGCTGTCGGCGCGGGCCGGGGAGGTTGCAAAGTGCGCTAAATTCTTTCATGGTAATAGAGTGCCATCCCCGCGGCAGGGACTCGATTTATAAGGCTCCAGATGGTATCTTTAACTCTGCCGTGAAAACCCGCTGGTTATAAAAAGGGCCCATGGGAGTGGGCGGGCCGGTCGGTTTGGGGATGGGTCCAACGGAGAAGCTGCCTGGGGAGAAGATCCAGATTGGAGGGCAAGCCAGTCAGTCTGTGCGTGCGTGTTTGTTTGTGGCGAAATGGCCTCAAGGAAGAGATCGGAAAAGATTGTAGAAGGAATCACCTCCAATTATGTCGACCAGCACTTCCCTCTCGTTTTAGTGCTTCTGCCTCGAGCCTTCCTCTCCTCATCCCTGCTATGCTTGTGGTGACTTATTGGTAAGGGAAAAGCACTGCCAGCTTTCAGAGAGTGAGTCCCCTCTTTATTCTTTCGCAGCTTGGGGACCGACTCCTGGAAACCAAATAGGTGCTGTGGTGAAATCCTTCTGAATCTTGGGTCCCTGCCAAGATTCATAAGGATTTGCTACCAGAGGCAGATCACCAAGTAGAGATCTCCCTCACCTCTTCCCACAGAGAGTTCTCAAGGCCAGTAAAGTTTTTTTGACACCTTAAGGCAGAAGATCCCACTAGTGCCTCGACCCCTCCTTGGCAGTAGAAATACAAGAATAATAAATGAAATGACTATTTGCTGCCCTTTCATAACACTCAGAATCAACTGCCTTAGGTAGCCACCTCATTGAGCCTAATGATGGGGTTGCACTCCCCTTGAAGGAGCAGGTTTGTAGCTTGGGGGTTCTCCTAGAACCATCTCTGTCACTTGAGGCGCAGGTGGCCTCAGTGGCAGGGAGTGCCTTCTACCAACTTCGGTTGGTGGCCCAGCTACGTCCCTATCTGGACAGGGATAACCTGGCTTCAGTTGTCCATGCTCTGGTAACCTCCAAGTTAGATTACTGCAATGCACTCTACGTGGGGCTGCCTTTGAAGGTGTTGGAAGCTGCAGCTTGTGCAAAATGCAGCAGCCAGATTGATAACCGGAACCAGTAGGTTCGAACATATAAGACCTACTCTGGCCCGCTTGCATTGGCTGCCTGTATGTTTCCGAGCCCAATTCAAGGTGCTGGTTTTAACCTATAAAGCCTTACACGGCTTGGGACCACGATACCTGATGGAACGCCTTTCCCGACATAAACCTACCCAAACACTACGTTCAAGATCTAAGGCCCTCCTCTGAGTGCCTCCTCCGAGGGAAGCTCGGAGGTCGGCAACAAGAGAGAGGGCCTTCTCTGTGGTGGCCCCCCAATTGTGCAACGATCTCCCCGATGAGGCCTGCCTGACGCCAACATTGTTATCTTTTCGACATTGTTATATTTTCGGCGCCAGGTCAAGACTTTCCCCTTCTCTCAGGCATTTGGCAATATCTGAGGAGCCTGGGTTTGTTTTGTTTTTTGTAGCTTTTTGAAGTGTTGTAGTGGTTTTAAATGTACAGATTGTGTGTATGTTTGTATGTTTTTGCTGTTTAAATTTTTGTATATTGTTTTTGTTTTTAATCCTATGTAAACCGCCCAGAGAGCTTCGGCTATGAGGCGGTATACAAATGTAATAAATAAATAAATAAATAATTATAGGGCCAGCCCTGCAAGGGCACCCACTCTATGCCCTGGTGTAGCTTGCAGTAAGCAACGGGGGGGGGGGGCAGGCGGGGTGAAGGCCCCCAGGAGCTCAGGAGACTGAAAAGGCAAAGAGAGGCTCCTTGGATGCCAAGAGTTGGAAAGCACAGGTCACATCCAAAGGTTTTAATGGTCATGTGAAGAAATTATTCACTCTCCACCCAAAATTTAGTCTACATTGGCTGAATTTGACACAATAAGCAACTGGGGGTGGGGGGAACAATCGTCAGTTGAATTGACTATCGTGTCGTCCGAATGCTGCCATAGTCAACTCAGCGCTGATGCTAATCCACACCACAGTTGATTATTTATTACCATGTTGTGTGGGGAGTACCCCTTAGATGAACAACTGTAAAGTTGATTATTACCCCACCATTGACTAATGTGTTGTCCGAATTCAGCCATTCTGTTTGTACATTCTCATTCCCCAAGACAGGGATATTGTTTTGGCAGCTGATACTTGAAAGTTGAAGTCAGAGAGAAGAGGTGCTTCCTAACAAAGCTTTTAGTGTGCAATCGCCCTGCCTGATTCACAGAATGTTACTGGGGTAGGGGGTGAGGTGTCCAGGCATTGTCATTTTCATTTTGCAATTCTCATATTTCCCCTTCCGTTAAGCAGGAACGTGAAATTGGATCTATTTGATGAACAGGTCTGTATAGCTCAAGAGCTTGCATGTTGTCACACATAAGTTAGCCACGAAACGTACGGCACTCTCTTACATTTTATTATCCAGGGCCAACAGAGCAATAGCCAGTGGTACCAGTCACTGGGATGGAGCTAGAATCTGTTTTCTGTGGACAGAAAGGCTACGCTTGTAGGAGGTGCCTCCACCTAATTTACAGGGATCACACATACACCATAGTTCAACCCATTCAGCAGTGTTCTCCAACCTGTGTAGCTCTTCTAGAGGGCAGAAGGGGCTGCTATGCGGAGGTGTATTCCTGCATTGAGCAGGGGGTTGGACTTGATGGCCTTATAGGCCCCTTCTAACTCTACTATTCTATGATTCTATGAGGGGTGTGGGGAAATCCATTTCTACCAGCCCAGTTGCGCATGCCCAAATCTGAATCCAACCCCTTGCATCATGTCACCAGTAGCATAAGCAACCACCTCACCTAGTGTTGTCAGTAATGAGTTAAATATTTCAGGCTGCATTGTTTTTTTCTTTTTGAAGACTGACCCAGTAGTTACCTTCTGGAATCTCAGCCCTGAATCTTGGTTCCATATCATGGGAGTGACTGTTGATTTATTACTTGTGAATCACTATTGTCAAAGAACAATAGCACCTTATCTAATCCATTCTTTATCTTTATAAACAGGTGTCCACTGCTCTTTTTAGCTTTAAGCTGCAGTTACTGAGAATTCATAGACTGTACTTCAAAGTTAGCAGCTAAGTTATCTTTGCACCTTCAGGTTTCAATTAATAACAGATAGGCCCCCTCCGGGATAGTTCCAGCATTACTTTTGCTCAAGTCACAGGTGGAAAATAGGAAGGGGGATGGCCAAGGACCTGAATCTCCACAATGCCAGAGTGGTTAGACATGCATTTGAAAAATGGAGATTGCAAACCAGAACTGGGATGATAGTTTTAGTAGACCTACCTTACCATTTCGGTGTCAAGGCAAACACAATAAAGACATGATACTTATGCAAATCAGAAGTGCTACATAGGAGCAGTTATAGTAGCGTAATCCATTTGTTTCAACTGCATTATAAAAAAGCAACAAATGAATCTCCAAGAAACCATTATCTGTAAAAACTAAAACTGCAGTTCCTTCCTTAAAGATATTAGATATCATAATACTGAAACAATAAAAATGATAACCACAAATACAATCAAAAATTATTTTAAAACACATCTGAAAGGCATCAAACTGCTATTTTCCATATACTGTGCTTTTAACTTTAGCTGCAGCAGCAAATGCCACCCAATAAACACATTTCTTATCCACAACAATAAGCAGATATCTGATTATTTGGATTTTTGACAGATGCTGCTTGTAAAAAAAATGGGGGGGGGGAATACAACTAAAATACTAGCCGCTTTGGGTTAGTTCATGTCAGGTTCAAATTCGACAGTTCTAAGAGTACGAACAAGAGTATTGTGAAACCTTAATGATTAACAAATTTATTACAGTCTTGTGTCCTCCATTTCCCCCCATTCTCCATCTCCAGATGCGACTCCAGAAATCTAACTTCATAGATGAAATGGATACATAAATTCATACATTGACTTTTGACAATGTAAGACATTACACCGCTAATTCTTCAAAATCCTGCTTAAATACCAGATCAACCTCAGGGCTTAATTTGTGCCGGGAGGGCACGAAGCAATTAGAAAACAAAGTGTCTCTGAGCACGTTCGGAGTGCCTTTCCCTCTCTCTTCTGCAATATGTTCTCGCTCTCTCAGGATTGAGGACAAGAAAGGTTAAAGTCTCCCTCGATGTCTTGGTTTCCAGGAAAAGCTTGAGGGAAATGAAACAACCACCAAACTTCTGAAGTTGCTATAATTATTAAAAATTGATACACGAAACTCTACAAGCCACGTGGGCTTCCAAGTTAGAAGAGCACCCCGTTCACCGCGCGAGCCGGGCCAGGCCAGGCCCTGCAGCCCCACCCCTTGCCTGGGACTCGACTTCCTTCCCGGCCGGAGTTCAGCGGCGTTTTCCTTCCTCCCTTCGCTCTTCCACCCACCCCATCACTCTTCCGCCGCCTGACACTCCAGATCGCTAATAGATTCCCCCGTGCTTGTTAGGGGGCAATTCATTAAAGAGCGTCTCGCTAGCGGGACTGTCCCCGCGAGGGTGCTAACGGGAAAAGAAGCGATGGGCGACGACGGAGAAAGTACGCGCAAGGGAGCCGGGCTGACGAAAGGAGGGGGGAGGGAGGGAGGATCGGGGCTGTCAGCCTCCGCCCCTAGTCCCTGGGGAGGCTGTGGCTGCGCTAATGGGCTTCCCAGTTCCAGTATCTCCGCTTCCTTCTATCCGTCTGTATACATCGCATCAGCCAGGCTCCCGAAGTGACGGAGGGGGAGGGAGGGGGAGGGAGGGGGGAGAGAAAGCTGCGGGTGGAGGGTTTCCCCCCTCCCCTCCGTCTTTTCTTTTCCGCAGGTGGCACCGAAATCTTGCTGAGTCTCCAGTTCCTGGCAAAACTGCGAGACTCTCCCGTTGATTTCAAATATTTTTGGAAATCGACCTAGCAAGGAGCGACCTGCTCATAATTCAGCAAGCGGGAACGAGGGGGGCGGAAGAAGCAGGAGAAATTGAGGAGCCGCTTTTGACGGCTGGTTTTGATCGCCCATTTGTGCAGCCGCCCCGTCCTCCCGCTCAGCAGCAGCAGCAGCAGCAGCCACGGCATAGGCCGTCGCGATATGGGGTGAGGAACAGGCCAGGGTGTCAGGACGGGACTGCTGAACTGAACGGACTCGCCTTGGTAGGAGGCAAGAAAAGCGGCGGCGGCAAAGGTTGGGGGTGGGCGGCCTGCGCGCAACGCCACTTCTTCTGATCTCTCCTTCCCGAACTGCTGCCGCCAGCTCTTTCTAAAGCTGATCGGCGCCGCTTAAAGGCTCCGAACAGCAGGAGGCAGCTGCGACGAACGCTTGCGTGGAGCCTTTCTTCTCCTCCTCCCTCCCTCTCTCTCTCTCTCTCTCTCCCTCTTCGCGCTTTCCGAGGAAACCCACGTGCAAACATGGCGCTGGGCGGCCACGTGCGCGTCTAGACGGAGGGCCATTTATTCTCGGCGATAGGGAGGGAAAAGGAGCTGGGGACGCACTGCCCTGTGGAAGGGATCTCGCTAGTTCATCTCTTTGCGTCCTTGCAGGACTCTGTGCTTAAACCGACACGGGCTTGAGGGAGGGAGGCTCCAAGAGCAATTGGCACCAGACAAGGTCAGCCTTAGAATCCCACCAGGCGCACACTTCCGGCTGTGTGGGGCCCGCCCTACCATTAGACAGTGGAGGCAGCTGATTTGAGGTGTCATGAGAAGGCAGCAAATTGTTGGCTATTTAAGTTGTTGTTTAATGCCAGAGAGGGGAAGAAATGCTTGTGGGGTCTTCCCCCCCCCCAATAACTTGACTGGCCTTGGGTACTTTGCACTTTCGCTGTGGCGGGGGTGCCACTTGTTCTGCCTAAAGCAGCAAAATGTCCTGGGCCAGCCCTGTGAGCAAGAGTGCTCTGGATTCTGGAGCCAAAGGAATCACTTTGGAAAATAGCAGGTACTTTTACCCCACATCTCCAGCAACCTGCCATATGCTCACAGAGGTTTAGAAGGAAGATGTGCTGAACGTACAACCCACATGGGGCTGTGTGGATGGGAAATGGTGACAGCATGCTGGAAGCCTGGAATCCAAACCTCCTGGATGTGCCTGGTTGACAGTAGGCTGCCATCTCTGGCAGCTCTTTAGCAGCAGCAGTAGCAACTGGGAGGAGAGTCTCCTGTTCAGCTAGGAACAAAGGAAGGGAAGAGCCTTCCCACCCCCATGCTAGATGGATTGATTTGCAGGATCAAGCAGTCTGCTATAGCTTATTTAAACCACAGGGGGCTGCAGCACATGCAGGTTGGCCATTTTGAATATTCACGGTGTAACTGTGGCTTGCCGTCTTGTCCGAACTCAGTGGGTGTGGGTTGTGCAAGACTTAAGCAACCCTTGCATGACCTTAAAACAGGATATGGGTTAAATAAGTCACTGTGGAGTGTGGTAATCATGCAAACCGGGTTAGTGAACTGTTGGTGGAAGTGGGTAAGAAGAAACAGATATGGTGTGTCAAGAAAACAATCCTATTTTCAGGGTTGAAAAAAAAATGACTGATTATTTCTCATAACGGTATCCCAACTTTCCTCCAAAGAACTCTGGGTGGTTGCATCATTATCCTATTTCGTCCTCTTTACAACCTTGTAAAATAGGTTAAGTGAAAGTGGCTAGCCCAGGAGTAGGCAACCTGGTGCCTTTCAGGAGTTTTGGACTACAACTCCCATCAGCCGCAGCCAGCATGGCCAATGGTCGGTTTGTGGGAGTTAAAGTCCAAAACAACTGAAGGGCACCCAGTTGGCAATTCCTCAAGTCCAAGGTTACTCATTGAGCTTCATAACTGAGGGGGGATCTGAAACCAGTTTGACTTGATCCAAGTCAAACGCTGGTACATTTCATCCACATGCATCACTCAGAAAATTCTGGTGTAACTTATTTTTATTTATTTATTTAAAATATTCCTGGGCTGCCTTTCAGGGCAAAAGCCTTCCCAAGATTTCTGTAACTTCTGATTTTGTTTTTTAAATCCAATCCAATTTGCACGTGCGCACATACACACACACCTCACACACACGACATGGAAAGATTCATGCAAAATGTCAAGGTTCACCAGTGGCAGCAGGAGCAGATGGGATAGGAATCCAGCAGGCTGGGAGTGAGGAGCAGAGCAAGCCTCACTTGTAACTTGCAAAGACAGGAGCATACTGGGGTCTCTCTAGCAGAGGACAAATGTGTAAGGCTGCGGGAACATTGAAGTGGGAGCCATCCTCAGGGCTCAGTCTCAGAGATAGGTGAGATGGCGGAAGGTGGCTTGTCATTCCAGGAAGTGGTGCAGAGAAGAAATTTAAACATTTCAGCTAGAGCAGGGATGGGGACCATGTGGCCATCTAGGTCTTGTTGGACTGCAACACACATCATTTTTGACCATATCTTCCCCACCCCTGAACTAAAGCAACCAAGTACTTAAGGATGGCACCAACTCAGACTTTGCATAGCTATCCAGTTCCCTTGAGTGCTGAGATCCTGAGAAGTTTTGTCTAGGCAAACTAGTACATATTTTAGTACACTAGAAGAAGAAAACAAGCCAAGATTTCTCGTGCCTGGGGTGCCTGCAGAACAAAAAAAATATGTTTGTAATCACCACTCTGGTTAAGTGGCTAATGCACTTGCCTGCTTTATAGTGTTTCCTATTAGGACGGCCATGTGTGTAATTCATGCTTCAGTTGGTGGTTAGCTGGAATGTATTTGCCTGCTTCATGTCTCCCATAATCTTTTTATTGCATGTCCAATATTCTCTGTTTCTCCTTGTGCGCTCACTGTATTTCTCCTCACCCCCACTATCTAAGCATAGTGATCTCTTATACCGTGCTGCATTCTTTTATGGCATCCTTGTGGATCTCCAAAGTCTTCCTATCAAAAAACCTAGTGTACTGTCACTGGCAGTGGTGGAGAGGAGGCAGGATTCTAATCAAGATCTCTTTGGGAATATTGAGCAGCAACTCATTTGCTTCCCACATCCTCACAGAAGCACAACTTTGCACCACTGGTGGTTCATCTCTTTTCAGTAGCCAGCTTTTTTCTATTTTTCTTTTCTTCATATTTTGCTGAAGCTTTAGATGTCATACATCAGCCTTTCCCATCCTGATACCCTCCTGTTGTGTTTGACTACAACCCCCATCAACCTCAACCAGCAGGCCTATACTGGCTGGGGATGATGGGAGTTGTAGCCAAAAATCTGGAGAGCACTACTTTGGAGAGGCTAGCCATACATCATAGGTTCAGGCGATCAGATTTTGGCAGCCCATGTGTAGTCTGCCAGGGGAATCCATTTCTGGAAGATCAGCACAGATGGTGAACCACACCTGTCTTCATCTATTGACTGTTGGCTCCTAGAAACGGGTATCTCTGCTCAGTTCTCTACAGTCTCAGTTGTTCCTATGTGATAAACTGCAAACAGCTTGAACTGAGATCCACAGAGGGATGTCTTGGAAGCCTCTTTGCCTGGTGCTCAGCCAGCATGCCTGAGCCATAACCTAGAGGGACATCCCCTCTGTGTGTTCTTGGCTGGGCTTACTGTGTATGTCCGGTTGGCTGCTTCCATTGTCACTGGAGCTGTCGTGTGCTGAGGATCTAGAGGGCTCAGCAAGCCACTTAGTGGACAATGGCCCAATCACATAGATACAGTGTGGAGCTGCACACTGCCAGACCCAATGAGCCTGTTGGGGACAATAGCCCTCCAGTTAATATCCCTGCCAGACAAGCCTCTTCTTTCAGAGAAAATGTTTTCTCTCCTTTTGTCAACAAAATCAGAGTATAACTGAAAGGGCTGGAGTTTAAAATAAAAGTTGCATCAAAATGCACCCAATTGGAACATGGATGTGACTCCTTCACCAGCTTAAATTTCAATTACATGGGCAGAGGCCAAGAGTCCCACTAAGCGCACCGTAGGTGAATGACCTATAGTCAGAGTCCTGTACACTGTTTCAGCACCACAGACAGATCAGTGTGCAAAGTTAATGGTTTAGAAGCTGTAATAGGAACAAGGGCTTGTATTATCCCAGGCTAGCGGGTGACAGTCTCTAGGACAACATCCTGCAAGAGACAGCGCGGAGTCTAGTTTAGGTGGGTGAGGAGGCTGTCAGAGTACTAAGCAGTTGTAGTCTGCAATTCATTGAAAAGTAGAAGGCAGGCAGTAAGGCGCCCTAGAAGTCTTCTTGAGCTCTTCAAAAGGAAATATACCCTGGAAATACTTTCACACTCTGTTGCACATGGCCAAAGAGTGCCAAAACCCCTTTCCCTTGACTGGGGAAATCATCAACTTAAGCAGTCGAGGGTGATTTTAGGAGAGAGAACTGAATGCTGCAGGATGTGTCATGAATGAATGGTGGCGAGAATGAGCTGCTTCAAGGAAGAATTCTGGAAACAGGTTTTGGAACAGCAGCCCCAAGACTAGAGCTATTTGTATTCTCCATCTGCACAATCCTACTGTAGAAGTGCAGGAATTGGTGTTGGGCATGGTAAATAGTATCTTGAGAATCTCCGCTGTCATGTGAAAGCACAAGTCTCTAGTCCTTAAAGCCACGAAGGGAGGCTTAAAGGTTTGTGGGTAATGCCTGGTGAATTCTCAGAAATCAGAGGAGGGCTTTATAGGACTCCCAGTCATGAGAGGCAAGGCTTCAGTGCCCTTCCATAGCATCTTAGATGCAGAGGTAAAATAAATTGCGCTAAGTAAATAAATTGCTGTAAATTTAGTCAATTTGCATAATATAGGTTGGAAAAACCAGCTTTTCTTGGTACAGAATGAGGATCAATTTGGCATAGGCCTTTCTATGTCTCCCCACCCCACAACCCAATTCTTTTTGAAGCATGGGCTATATACACAACTTTACCTATAAGCGATATGGTAGAATGATGGATTTTATTTCATTTTATTATTTATTTTGCTGCCGGGACAGTCTGTTATTGCTTACAAAGTCTCTCCTGGGAAATTAAGACTAGCTGCTCCTTTGCTTAGATGGCCTCATGACACAAGCAATGCTCCCTCTCCCTGGACATGAGTGATGGCAGCAACAGAGGGATCCATTTGAGGGCTAAGGCTCTTCTCTGCCCTCTCCATCCAGTTCCCCCCCCCCCCGCCACCTCTTCAAGCTGGGATGATTCCTAGCACTCCTTTTACCTCATGCATCAAAGGTAGTGTACGAGACACTGTCTGTTCATTCATAAACGGAACATTCCCGCAGTGCTTAATTAGGCTCAGCAGCCGAGGCTAGCAGTGTGTTCCAGGCCTGATCTTTTGTTAACAAAGTCTGAGGGGACAGTAACTGTGGAGTGAGTGATGGCCACATGCCTCCAGACTGAAAAACTTAGAGGCACAGCTACTGCCATCTACGTCAGGGACAAGCTTTGGAAGGAACAGAGAAGCAATTTGCCTTTCAATCGGTAAAACGCTGGATCTGTAATTGTCCTCCTTCCAGTTTCTCTGACTCCTCTCCTGTATGGGAACATGCACACACACCTTAGCATTAGCAAGCCTGGTATCACTCTGAGACACTCTCCAAATGGATTTGGGATGGGAGTGGATTCATCATGCGACAACTTAATTAGTGTGTTCTAGCCAGAAGAAGAAGAAGAGCCATGGTGGATCAGACCAATGGTCCATCTAACCCAGCATTCTGTTCACACAGTGGCCAACTAGCTTTCCACAAGCAAGACATGAGTGCAACAGCACTGTCCCACCCATGTTTCCCAGCTACTGCTGTACATAGGCATACTGTTTCTGATACAGGAGGTAGCACATAGCTATCACAACTAGTAGCCATTGACAGCCTTCTCCAGTAATTTGTCTAACCCTCTTTTAAAGCCATCCAAATTGATGACCATCACTACATCTTGTAGAAGTGAATTCCATAGTTTAACCGTGCAATGTATGAAGAAGTCCTTTTATCTGTCCTGAATCTCCCACCAATTAGTTTCATGGAATGACCCCGGGTTCTGGTATTATGGGAGAGGGAGAAAATGTCTCCTAATCCACATTCTCCACACCATGCATAATTTTGTACGCCTCTATCAGGTTTCCCCTTACTTGCCTTTCTTCTTAGCTGAACAATCCCAGCTGTTGTAACCTTCCCTCATAGGGGAGATGCTCAAGCCCCTTGATCATTTTAGTTGCCCTTTTATGTAAAAGGATGTGTCAGATGTACAGGTCCCAGCACACACATACCATTACCCCCACAGCACTACAGAGTATTGGCAGGGGAAACAAAGGCTCCTGATCAGAGCCCCATACAGAGCAGTATTACCAGGGTGTCGCTTGCAGCAGAAAAGGGCTTGCTAAATGGCCTGTGTCAAAGTCGCTCAGCTCCGTGTGCTAACATTGTCACCAGAGTGGACATGTTAGCCTGGGTTGCTGATCTTGCCCTTCAGAGCAAAGCCCAATGCAGTGCCAAGGCCTGTCTGCTTGCAGCAGCCTCACATGTCAGGGTCTTTCCTTCCTCCTAGAGAAATATGACGCTTGCTAGAGCTTGCTTAGGGCAGATCCTGGAAAGATGGTTCTTGGGGAGATCTGGCCACACAGACTAACAGCTGTTTGTGTTCACAAACCAAGGGTGGCTAGAAACCAATTTGGACAAATCTTGATGTGTTTGAACGCTGCCTGGGTTCCATGCTCAGGGAAGGGGGAGGGAGGTGTATAGCCTGTTAAGATACCCGTGGTGGTGTACTGAGCAAGTCTTTTCATGTCTACATCCCTTAGACGGGCCAGCCTGACCCTTAGACCGAGGGCTGCAACCACCTCAGGTGGCAGATGCTGGAGGGCAGTGGTGGCAGCCTCCCAGCCATTCCTCCTCCCTGGCCATTCCCCTGTCTTGGACCCAGTCCTGCATTCCTAAAGTAACCTGCTGCCCTCAAGTGTGATGGAGGATGCTAGATTGTTACTAGTGTTGAAGGAAGATTCAACGACCAGTTCAGTTGGCTTCTGAATGTGGAATTGTGGGATGGGGGGGGGGGGGGGAAACCACCTCGTCATTTGCCTCATACAGCAAAATGTCTTAGGCTGGCTCTGATCTTAGATGCAAAGATGTGTCAGTGAACTCCCCTCCTCTTCATCAGATCAGTGGGAATGTTTCTAACCTGGCCCCTCCTACACATTGTGCTTTTCTAGATTGTGCCTGGCCCTGACATGGCCTCTGACCCATGGCCACAATTCAGGTAGAACGTAGTTTTTGGACAAACCACAATATCCGGTAAGCCCATCCCAGTGCAGACCATGGCACAGGAACAGAATAACAGCTAGATTTTCAGTCCAGACTTTATCAGGAGAGATCTATTGACAGACAATTTTAGATGATGAATGGTGGGCTTAGAGTAGTAAGAGAGAGGAACCACTCCCAAAAATACAGTTCTTAGGCACTTTGATGTGATCCTGGGATAGCACTATGTGTGCAGTATTTCTGCCCATATTGCTAAACATGATCCATTTCCCGATTGGAGTACACAAAGGGTCTGGATTTGGGGCTAAAGTGATTGTAATGCTGTGACTAAGCTGTGAATGAGGACATCACCTCACCTCACAAGATGTGGTGTTGGACACCAATTTGGATGGCTTTAAAGGGTTGGATAAATTCCTGGAGGAGAAGGCTACCAATGGCTACTAGTCCTGATGGCTAAGTGCAACCTCCAGTATCAGAAGCAGTAAACCTGTATACACTAGTTGTTGGGGAACATGGGTGGGAGGGTGCTGTCACACCTTGTCCTGCTTTGTTGGCCCCTGGTTGACAGCTGGTTGGACACTGTGTGAACAGAGTGCTGGACTAGATGGACCCTTGGTCTGATCCAGCAGGATTCTTCTTATGTTCTCTGGACTCACAAGAGAGCCTGTGGCAAGCCTCTCTCTCTTTCTCCCCACCACCACCCTCTCCACCACCACCCCTCCCAATTCTCGGACATGTGAACAATAACACTGGTCTACCTTATAATATTGTTGTAAGCCAAGGGTGTAGAACCTCAGACCCGGGGTCCCAATCCAGTCCTCTGGGTATCCCCGGAAGGCCACACCCCTTCCTCTGGCCACTCCACTTTTCTTCCAACACCAATTGTTGTGTGGTTTCCTGACTTTGGTGCAGTTCCCCCCCCCCATTCTTAATGCTTGAACTGCCTCTGTGAAGACTTAGTTACTAGCAGTAAAAGCTTTAAACTGGAATAGGCTGCCATTTTGGGTTTTTTTTTAATTATTTTTTGGTTCCATCCCTTTTGCCTTCGGCTCCAACCACCTCTGGAATGCGGCGCCTGAGAGCTTCTCCCATATGGAATTCAACCCTTGGGCTGAAAGAAGTGATGCGTCACTTTTGTAAGGGTTGCTGAAATAATCTATGCAATTTCAGCAGGGTGGCTCTGCAATGCAACCAAAGGGAAGGCCTAATCCAGGGGAAGGCAATTTATGGTCCTTGAGATGCTTTGCCCTACAACTCCTGTCATCCCTCACCGTTGGTTATGCTGGCTAGGGCTGATGAGGATGGAAGGTAGAGATGAATGAGAAATTTGTTTCCATTTGTTTTTTATCAGAATCTACCAAGTTTGCACATTCTGGCCTGAACACAAACTCCAATGAAATCTGCAGTTCAAAGCCTGTACTTTTCTGAGCTTGCAGTGCGATTTGCAGAGCAAAAACATTCAATAGCACACGTACATTTGAAAAATGCCCATTAAAAAAAGTGTATTTTCAACAAATGCACACAGATATTCTTTAATCCATAAGAGACAATGGATCCAATTCAAAGATGCGCACAATTGATGTGTTCATTTGAAAAAATACACATTAGAATATGCATGGATTTTCAAGCGGAACCCCCCCCCCCCCAAAAAAGCTCCCAATCTGAACAAGCTTTGAGATGGAATTCAGAGAACGAGCTCAGATTTTTTTCTGATTTGCATGTCCCTAATTATAGGCCAAAACATCTGGAGGGCCACCCACTGTCCACCCTTCGGCTAATCAATAAGGTTCTTTTGCTACATAAATGGATGTATGAAGAGTTGGTATCAGGGAGCCTTATTCTGCCATGCTGAAGAGATTTGCCCTAACCAGAGCCCAAAGGACTATGCATCTTTTTGGGTTTTTTTGTTTTTTGTTTTTTAGGGGCATTTTGTTCTGGACTGTTGTGTCAGCTTAATGCATTTCTGGTTTGTTAAATCCCATGAGTACAGCTTGGTGGTACCCAGCTGGTGTAGCATAATAAGCCAATGCAGCTGCTGGGTCTGGAGCACACACATCCATCACCCTTTCTCTTTCCCACCCGAGATTCTTCCAAATGCTCCACATTGGTTTGTTGAGAATTGGCTGTGCACTAGCCACAAGGGGGGTGTTTCTGAGGATTTGTATAAGTACTGTGGCTATTGTATCTCTGTCCGATCTGTTGCTATGCTCTGCCCCAATTCCATTCTACTCATAATTCAATGTGACTTAGAGTTGTTGACCTTCTCTGTCTCACTTAGGGATGTGTGAGAAGTTTGCTTTGTTGAGTTGTGGTTTTTTTTACAGATCTAGCCAATACACACCTTCCGAATCTGAACACGGAGCCAAATGCAATTCTGAAATCTGTACATTTCTGAGGTTGTGATGCATTCTGCAAAACAAAACTAAATGTGTTTGACAACATGTGCCCCTTTGAAAAATGTGCCGACAGAAATATATACGTTTCTAAAATGTGCTTTAGTCCAGTGGGTGCCCAAAATGTGCACAAAAACTGCATAAATTGATGTATACATTACAAAAAAATGTGTATTAATTTCCAGACAACCATCTGTCAGGGATGCTTTAAGGTAGATTCCTGCATTGAGCAGGGGCTTGGACTCGATGGCCTTATAGGTCCCTTCCTACTCTATTATTCTATGATTCTATGATCTCATGCAGAAATGAAATGGAATGAGCATGACCTTCAAAACCCAACAAGACTGAGATTGGAAGATCCGAATATCCCTATTCTCACTTGCCCTACAGCAGGGGGAGAGATGTGCAGACACCTATTAATGTTGCAGCCACTATTCAGTAGGGGACATTAGTTCCAAGGGGCCTTATTCCCTCCCTGCCATGACAGCCAGTTTCTTTTCTAACCCCCAGACTTGGCATTTTGATCAGAGGAGTTCTTTGTGTGTGCGTGTGGGTTTTTTTATGTGCCCGTGCATGCAGTGCCCTCCCACAGTGTGTAACTGCACATAATATTCATGCATCTCACAATGCATCCATTTCCCTAAATGAGTTCACACTCTGGTTGGCAGTTCTCTCCCCTTCTCAGGGCTGTAATAATAGCTAACTGGGCTGGGAAGAGGTGAGCTTTTTGATGTTTGTCTCTCGAAATGTCTCCCTTGCTCAGATCCATACATTACCATAGCCAGAAATAGCCATGTAAAGCAGTACCTGAAGTGAAGTGGCAGGATCTCTAGCAGTCACTAGGGTTTCTATGCTTGGGCCATCAGGAGGGCATAAGAGAGGTATATGTTGCATTCATTCATGGTCTGCTTGGACACCTCCTCTCTTGATTCTGAGGCAGGCATTGAGTCTTGGAGGAGCACAAGGCTGAGCATAGCACCCACAATGCTCCTGGCTTGTTCATTTCCCCCTAGAACAAGGGTGGGAAACCTGTGGCTCTCCAGATGTTGTTGGACTGCAACTTCCATCAGCCAAACTCAGCTGAGGGATGATGGGAGTTGCAGTCCAACAACATCTGGAGAGCCACGGGTTTCCCACCCCTGCCCTAGAACGTGTGTGTGTTGGGGCACTTCCTTAAAACCGTGGCATGAGGCTGTCAAGCTACAGGCGAGCTGGTTCAAGGCAGTGCAGGCAGATCTGAGCTGGCCTGGACTTGTGTCATGTGGGGGCACGAGACACTCCTTTCCATGGACCTGGACTGTCCTCTTGCAATGCAGGCCAATGCAGAAGCCTCATCTTTCTTTTCCTGTTTCCCTGACACAAGGAGCACCCAGATGGTGCAGCTCCGCAACTACTGCTTCACTTGGGTGGCAGATGAAGCTGCAGCCCTGTGTGGGTCCTGCTGCTGTCCATCCAATGGGGTTCTGGAGCTAGCCAATTGGCCACTTGGCTGCAGTGCTAGCTCAAGAACAGGCTCCAGGTGGCCAGGTTGCTTCTGCAAATCACTCTGTCCCGAGGTATGAAGGAGTGAGTAGGCTGCAAGGAGGGGGAGATGTTGGCTTTCCCAAATGACCTAAATCATCATCATCATCATCATCATCATCATCATCATCATTATTTATTTCTTACCCGCCTCTCCCTCTGGATCGAGACAGGGAACAACATTAAACACAAATTATATAAAATACATAAAACTGATTAAAAACATATAAAAACGAATACATTCTTTAAAATACCAATAAAACTCTTAAAATTTGACTGGGTAGGCCTGCTGGAAGAGATCTGTGATGCTGCCTCATACTGAATCAAGCCTATGGTCCACCTCACCTCTTGCTATCTGACCAGTAGCAGCTCTCTGCGGTCTCATGCGTAGATCTTTCCCAGTCCTGCTGCCTCAGACCCTATGGCTGGCGATGCCAGGGGTTGAACTTCAGGACTTTGCATGCAAATAATACATTCCACTCCACTTTGGCCTTCCACCTGCTGGTCTCTATTTGGGGAGCCATTCAGAACACAGCAGAGGGGTCCCCAGCTGTAGTGAAGAGGAAGATGAGATTTAATGGCTGTTTTGTCTTAGGAGTTCTCGTGGCATCTTTGTTTTTTATTTATTTTTATTGGCAATCTCTGTTTTTATGGATTTCCATTGAATATGTAGTTAATGATTGTGATTATAGCCACTTCGTATGATTTTTATCTTGTACGCTGCCCTGAGAGGCTTCTACCCTCAAAGGCAGCCTAAAAATAAACAAATAGGTTTATTTATTTTATGTATTACATTTCCAGCCCACCCTTTCTCCAGGGAGCTCAAGGCCTTAGTCATGGTCCTTCCAACCTCCCCAACCCCATTTTATCCTCTCAAGAACCCTGTGAGTTAAGTTGTTGGGCAAGAAAAGTGACTTTGAACTTGGGTCTTCTTCCTCCTAATGACCTAGTCCAACCACTACACCACAATGGCTCTCTCTTGTGACAGCCATTCCAGAGCCTAACAGAACTGGGGAGCTGAAAGGGCAGTAATCTAATGCAGAAAGGTCTCAAGGCAGGCAAGGACTACAACTGCCATGACCAACAGCCCTGTGGGAAGGATTCCAGGAGAGAGAGAAGGGGGGCAGGGGTAGGTGCTTGGGAAGAGTTTGTGGGGAAGGAGCTGGCAGTCCAGCTGCACCTGTGGGCCCTGAGCCTGTTTCTGTTTCTGCCCACCAAGTATTTAAGGTGGGGCTGCCAGAGGCAGGTAGGCAAAGCCCCCCTCAGGCCCCTGCTCTGGCTGGACTGTCCCTCCCCCCCCCCACAGAACCTTTTGCCACCAACTGCCCTGCAAGATGGATATTTATGAGCTGGTATTTTTGATATTGCCTATAGTGAATAGAATGTCTTTCTGACAAGCTGCCCTGTAAGCATTTTTCTTCTGAAAGGCAGGATTTAAAATCCTTGAACTAAATCCTTGAAATGCTTACATATATGCCTACACACCAGGAAGAAGAGCTAGGATGTAAAGAGCCATGAAACTGTACAGGGTGGGCAGGAGAGAGCACACACTAGGAATCAATCTTGCATTAAACACCATCTCATGACTGAAAACACACACACACACACATTAATTTGTGCTGTTTGTTTGCCTCCTCGGACTTGGAGTCTTTGGAGGACAGGTTCATGCACATTTTTCCTGGTTTCATTTCAAACAGTGAGGGCCAGAAACCTCTTTTCTGCTTGAAGTGATGAGCACATTCAGGAGATGCCAGGAGCTGGCATCCCACAAATAGCCACGAAGAATGCCAGTGACTCAGAGAAGTTGCCAGGAGAGGCAGCTGTGAGACTCCCAGATAGATAGACCAATCCCCCTACTCCACTGGGCTCACCACCCTGGAATCATCAGCAGTACTTAACACGGAGACCACACCGGTGCCCTTGCTCACGACTAAACATGTGCTCACGACTAAACAAGTGGACCATGCAGAGTGAACACCTAGGTCAACAGCATGTTCAAGGAGCTTATCTAAATTACATGGTGCATCATCATTTCAGTGCTCAGGGGAATCATGTACATTCTTGACTGATAAGGTTGTTTTGGAAACTAAATGTTCTTTTAGAGCTGCGGTGGGCAACTTGAGGCTCTCCAGATGTTTTGGCCTAAAACTCCTGTCAACCCTAGCAAGCATAGCCAATGATGAGGGATCATGGGATTTGTAACCGAAAAAATCCAGAGGGCTGCAAGTTGCCCACCCCTGTCTTTGAGCAATTATTAGCCATTTGTAAGATATATTGTACTGGGAAACAGATAATTGAGTACAAAGCTCATGCATTTTCACAGCCACCCCAACAATTTTTCAGATCCGGGGTGGAAAATGCAAACGATCCCCTTCCCTAGCTCATGATTTCCCACCTTTGTTGGTTCCCTATGGCCACCTAACTCTGTCTCATAATAGGGCTGGCGATGCATTGGATCTTTTATGTTAGCTATTTTCTTAATTAGGCCTGCTATTTCACCATGTAATCCTATGGCTTGTTCTTAAGATGATGTAGATCAAATTAAGCTGGCCAACCTCAAAATGGAAGATAGCTCAAAATGGCTGACTGTGGTAAGTACATGAGTGAGATGGCCTAACAGAGGCAGCAGGCAAGGTGAAGCAAGAGGAAGAGATACATAAAGGAAGGACAAACACCAGCTTGAGTTGGGAATTTGCCCAGCTAGTTGTGGTTAAATTGTAGTAAAATGTTCTGAACTTCGCTATTTGGAGATTTTGCAGTAGATATTAGTGGTTTGGCTATGATGTGAACTTCAAAGGGAATAAGGCTGGGCCCCGTCTTGGCAGAAAGACCTTTTCAGGATAAAATAATATTAAGATGGTTCAGCCTATATAAGCATTTTTGCATTTTATTGTTCCCTTTCTCTTGACTAAAAGAGCCATCTATTTGTATATCTGATCCAGAACCATTTTGTTGACTGGTAGCCAGCACAAGGCCAAGAGGCGATGAACTTGTACCAAAGAAGTAGTGATTGGAAGATGTGCTTTCCAAAAATGTGCATGTTAATTGAGTCTTACTTCAGTGGTATTTGTAAGAACCAGTGTCATCAATTAAGAAGGAAGGAGCTATCCACTGCTCCAGGCCTAATGAGGTATATTTACATTCCATAGAGGCTGTCTGGGAGGACCCTAATGGGAAAGTGACCCCATCTCCGTCCTTTTTGTCTCATCCTCATGCCCCACCCACCCTTCTGATATCCACTTATACAAAAGAAGTAGAGTTTTAGCAAATGTGCGTACCTGAAATTTGCATATTAATTTGAGTTTTAGTTCTCTAGGTAATTAGTTTTAATATCCACCTGACCCAGTGCCAAGATTGGCTCAGCAAATGTAGGAACAGAGGAAGTCATCTTATTCCAAGTCAGGCCAGCATGCCCAATGGCTGGGGATGATTGGGGTTGGAGTCCAGCACTTCTGGTCCCCACAGACTGGCAGCAGCTCTCCAGGGTTTCAGAAAGGAGTTACTGATTGATGCCAAGAATTGAACTTGGGAACAGTTTGTGGGTCCTACCACTAAGCAACATGGGTTATGATGTCACCACCCTTTGCCCCGCAAGTGCTGCCCATGAAAATCAATTGTGTTCACAATACTGTAGTTGGTGAGTTATGCAAAGAACTTTGACCCCTGGCTACGTGAACCTCTTTCGTCCAGTACTGCTGACGACACAATTGAGCAAGTCCCCTGCGCTTGCCGTAGCAGCCAACATGTGGCTGGGGCATTTTTATTCAGTGTATACATTTTTTGTTTGCTTTACTCTCAGCGTAGTGTGTTTGTGTGGTGAACCACTCTCTATTGTGTTTGCATCTAGAAAATTCAAACAGTCTGACCTTGTTCTCTGAAGTCTCACTTAACTGCTGGCTTCTGTGATAATGTGATTGACGAGTAAAGAGTCAGGAAACACAAAGAACCTGCTGTAGCTCTGAAGAAGAGGATGCCCAAGCTTCTCCCAGTGCACCCACCCACCCCTGCTCTGGTTTATAGGCCCCTAACTAGCCTAGGGATATAAAATGATTAGTAATGGGGTGGGGATGGTAATTCCCCCACATTATGCTGCTGCCATTTCACACATTATCCACAGATTTGCCTCTGTGGAAAATAGAAAGCTTGAGGAGATGGGCCACACATTTTGGTTGGCCTCGGTAGCCAGCCAAGATTTGTTTGACCTTGACACTTCCCCGAGCAGGAGGGACAAGGCTGAGCACTTCCAAGGTCGAGCACAACTGTGAGGGCAAGCAGCTCCTGTGCTCACCACCACAACCACCACAATGCCAGTTTGGATAGGAGGAACAGCGATTCTTCCCTCAGAGGATCTCAAGAAGCAGTGGGATGGCTCCCTGCTGCTTACTAGGCCACAGAAAGGCTCATCATGAGGACAGGGAGAGTCCTCCATCCTTCTGAGCCTGGAGAAGGGCAGAAGAGTTGACTAGGCTAGGGTGACTATATAAAAAAGAGGACAGGGCTCCTGTATCTTTATCAATTGTAGAGAAAAGGGAATTTCAGCAGGTGTCATTTGTGTTCATGCAGTCTAGTATAGCTAGAGTGACCAGATGCAAAAGAGGGCAGGGCTCCTGCAGCTTTAACCGTTGTGATAAAATGGAATTTCACCAGGTGCTGCATGCATACAAATTACACCTGCTGAAATTTCCTTTTCTATACAACTGTTAAAGATGCAGGAGCCCTGTCCTCCTTTCCATGTGGTCACCCTATCTTACACAAAAGAAAGGGCATAGATCTGCATAAAACTTGCACATGCTAATTATATGGCTAGATGCAAATTTAGAATATATATAATTTAAATAGAAATCCAATAGATCTCAGCATAGTAGGGAAGACTGTGTGCCTTGCTCAGTCTGCTGTCTGGGTGCAACTTTAAGTCCTCTCCCATCTCCTTCTTATGGACTGAACAGCCCTTCAAATAGAGGACTGTCCTCTCCAAAGTAGGTCAAACAGCCACCCTAGGCAGCCCCTGAGAGGACTGGGTTGCATCTATGTGTACAGTGGAGTCTGATCTCTAAACTGAAAGGCTGAAGGTTGGCTAGAACCTACGCCTGACCATGATGTCTCTTCTTCTAATCGTAAGTGTGTGTGAGGTCTGGTTATGGGTAGTGAGGGCTGAGTGGAAAAGCACTGCATCCACATACTCTTTTCTTTATCACCGGAGTGGGGTACCTGAGGCCTAGTGGACAAATGTGGCCCTCTTGGGGTCCCAATCTGACCCTCCAGGCTTCCCCACCCGCTTCACCCAGCCACCAATTATCTGATAGTTTCCCAGATTTTGTGCAGTTTTTCCCCATTCTAAAAGGCTAAAATTAGGGTGACCAGATAAAATCCAGGTCAGGGCTCATGTAACTTTAACAGTTGTAGAGAAAAGGGAATTTCAGCCAGTGTCATTTGTATGCAATTAGTTCCTGGTGAAATTCCCTCTTCTTCACAACAGTTAAAGTTGCAGGGGCTCTGCCTTCTTTTGTACATGGTCACTCTAGTAGAGTGCCTGCAACTTTAATTGCTGTGATGAAGAGGGAATTTCACCAGGAACTAATTGCATAGAAATGACACTGGCTGAAATTCCCTTTTCTCTACAATGGTTAAAGTTACATGAGCCCTGACCTGGATTTTATCTGGTCACCCTACTAAAATGCCTCTCAAGGTTTAGTTACTGGCAGTGAAGGCTTCCAAATCCAATATGCTGGTGTGTGTGTTTTGGTTCCACTCCTTTTGCATTTGTCCCCACCCACTTTCTTTTGGCCATGCCCACGCCTGGAATGAGGCCCCCAAGAGCTTGACTGCAACTGAATTCGGTCCTCATGCTGAAGGAGGTTCCCCATCCTGACCTACCATGACTTCCATTTCCATCTTCCTGTTCTGTGGATTTGCAACTAAGACTGCTCCCCAAGTTTTTACCCTACCCCCCATTGAACTCCTGCCCCATGGCAATCTCACTGCCCTCCCACCCGCCGTGTTCTTGCACAAAAGTCTGGAATCTGGGCTTCTCCCTCCCTTGGTGGCTGGGTGTTTGGGGTGGGGGCAGTCAGAAGAACCCCCTGCAACACGTGAAGGCATCCCTTTCCCCATTCAATGCTTCTGAGAGGGATAATTGATACTAAAGTCCTGGTTAATGCACTGGCTTTGCTGGGGGATTTATCGCCACCGATAGCGTCTCCTGCTCCCAATTACCCATTTAGCTGCCGAGATAACAGGCTGCTCAATCAGCCCCATCCCCATGGTTATATACTGTGGCTCAATGCTCATAAATATACTGTCCAGGGACAGCTGTAGGCAGGCCCCTCCATGCGGGGTTTTGGTGGGAGCTGTTGGCATCCATCCCCAGGGCCAAATGCCTGCCTGGCTGCTCACTGCCTGCCTCCTCCCATCCACCTGGCTTAGCCCTTGCCCTCCCCGCAAGGCCCTCCCCTACTGCCTCTTGCCAGGGAAATGTAGCTCAGATCCATCACCTAGGTGACTCGAGAAGCATCGAGCCTGTTTCCATGACAATCCTCAAGCAGGTGAACAGGGCAGCAAAGGCAAAGAGGGTGGCCGCATGGCGATTGGAGGCCTCCTCCCACCAGGCCCACAAAGGGAAGCGTTCAGGTTGGCCCTATGCCCTACTTTTATGGAGGCATCTATTTGAAGGCATCCTCTTTTTGAAGGGCTGCCCGATTCAAGCCAACGACACAGGGGCACTTGGTCACAGCCTTCCCTGCTGTGGTGTGATGTGCTGCATTTCTATTTAAATTATAGTAATTATTTTTTACATTTGCATCTATAAATCTACATTAGCACGTGCAAGTTTTATGCAAATCTGAGTCTTCTTCTTTTGGTAGTGTATTCTCCCTCTCTCTTTGCAGGAGGAGGGGGGCAATGCATAAATGGCTGCTCCAGGGACATTGTTGCTCCCAGATGTGTAGAACTCCTTCAGGAATGCCAACCTCTGTATTGGGTTACCTGGGATATGTGCTATATTGTCTCAAGTTGGTAGAGGCTGCTATGTTGGAGCAAGCGCAGCCACATTGTTTGTAGGGTGCCATTCCTGTTTAACTCTTTCGTGAGCTCACTAGACAACTGTACGTGAACCGCCACCGCCACCTCTCTCAGCCTCAATACTGTCATCTGTAATATGGGATAATGATGCAGATCCACCTTACAGGGTTATTGTAAGGGCCACCTGAGATGATGCGTGCAAATTTTAAAATGTTAAAAATATTAAAATATTTAATATTAAACTATTTTTTCAAAAACATGCAATGCAAAGCACTATACAAAACCTAATGCAATGCCTCCTAAATGTCTCATGTCTGAAACAGATTCCCCCCTCCCAAATTAAAACTGGAGCTACATTTTATTCTTACAGCCAAAATTCTTCATCCCTTCTTCATTCTGCCTTGGTGTTTCCATTAGTCGCTGTTCTGATTGGAAGGAGACAAGCCCAGAGCAATCACTCATCCAGATACATAACAGGCAGCCTCTTCTGAGGGTGGGTACTTCTGATGCATCTCTGAATTAGGAGTGATTGACTGAGCCAGATGCCCTAGATACCAAATTACCCATTCAACTGTAGAGGCCGATTGAAAGGCCATATAATCAGAGTGATAAATCATACAGAGATGCAGCAGGTAACCTCCTCCATGAAAAATGTTGAGCTCATGGAAGACCTTAATGTTTGAATTAATGTATTTCGCATGGCACACGGTTTGGACATTATAACGATACAAATCGTTACTATAGGGATGCCCTGCTACCCAGCCCCACATGTCGCACCATGAGGGTGATTCATTAGTTTTCCCCCCACATGCCAACCTCCTGCTCAGCAAATGCCCAGCAGTCCAAAATGGCAGATCGTCTTCTGCAGGAGAAGGGCGCAGCTTTTGCATGCTTCTGCCATGGGTCTCCTCCCATGCCAGCACTGAGTGGCACAAAAGGACTAGTTCGCAATGACAACTGTTAGTGTAATGAAAGGCAGCAGCCCCTTGACATTGCTGCAACCTGGCACACGAAAGGGATCTGCTTTGCTCCCAGCTGCTGCCACCATGCTCTCTTCTGCCCCCACCCTACTTAGTACATACACACGGAGAGAGACACCCCTCCCTCCCAGCTGCCTCCCCAGCTATTAAAGGGGCTGGGAAGATAATGAGCTGACAGGGAAACACAAAATCAAGGCCGCCCCCCAAGCTCCCGTGGTGCTCCTAGAGAGAAACAAGATGGTAATTACAGGGACAGCGGGCAATTAAATGGGTTGAGGGCTAATTAGTGCCATCAGGTGGGGGCTTGCCACAAGGGACTTCCCCCCACCAGTGCTGCAGGGAGAGAGATGATCCAGAGAGCTCACTAGGGGCAGGCCAGGCAGAATGGGGGAGATTCACTCTGGCTGGCACTCAAGAGCTGGCCAGCTGCAGAAAAAGCCGATCTCTGGGCTGTTGCTGCAGGGATGAGTCCAGGCCACACTAATCTTGCGCCAACTTAAGCTCAGGGGCTACAGATAGGCCTGTGTGTGCACTAGATCCCCTTTGTTACTGAGGGGGTTTCTGTTTTCCTGTTTTCAATCAAGCTGGAATGAACTATTCTTTTATGTCTGGGGGAAATCCTGCAGGGATTCAAGCCATTGCGATGAATGTAAAGAGACACGTATTTATTTATTTCATTTTTAAGCCACCTTTCTTCCAAATGGCTCATTCTATCCTCACAAGGACCTTGCGAGGTAGGTTAGGTAGAATATGGTCACTGACTCGCATTCCTCCAGTGAGCCTTGTGGTTGAGAGGGGATTTGAACCAGGGTCTCCCTGGTCCTAGTCTAAGCCAGCCTTCCCTAACCTGGTGACCTCCAGATGTGTTGGATTGCAATTCCCATCATGCTGTCTGGGGATGATGGGAGTTCTGGTCCATCACATTTGGAGAGCACGAGGTTGGGGAAGGCTGCTCTCAGGGCGACACTGCAATGGCTGCTAATGATTTGAATCCAGTTCTCCCCACTTCCGATCTGACACTCCGTCTAACCCCCTGGCCTTACACAGGCTTGATTCCTACATGAAGTACAATGCGGAAGGCCCCAGAAGGACGAGTCTTGTTAGGATCAAGCATTCCAGTTTTGCCTCTGCTTTTGAATTCTCTGCATTTGGCATGGATTTCTAGGGAACAAGGAACAAACCAAGGCGCCGCACCGTCTGTCCCTGACTGAGTGAGAGGAAGGGACCAGGATGCTGTGGATAATGAGCATTCTATTCATCCATCACGTGGGGGCCATTGGGAAGCAGGCAGTATCAGGTGCAAATGATGAAAAGCCCAGCCCTGGTAAAGTGGAGGGTCATTGCCAACCAGTTCGTTTTAGCCCTATCGCCTTGGGGAGGGGGTGTCCCTAACTCTGTACTAAAACCCTACATTCTTTAATAGGAATAAATGGTGTAAATACTGGCATGTTGATCCAGATGTATTTAGTGTTACATGCTTCACAATTGGCATTTGTGTTATCTTAGTCATGGTTACACTTAAAAAGTAAAGCAGGGATGTGCAAGGTATACCACCGCAACACTAGCCAGAAGAATTTTGCCAATAATTTTGTTTACTGGCCAAGGGGGCCTTGGATTTCTGTGACAAATCTGCCTGGTTTGTCAGAGTCCATCTACATCCCTTAGCAACTGCAACAAAGCCTTGTGGCATCTTAAAGACTAAGCTTTCATGCACACTGTCCGTTTGAACAGATATCTGAAGTGTTACATTCCCCATCCCAGCATGCACGTTTATATAAATCTGCCCATTTGGGTTTATTACTTCATGCATCTGATCAAGTGGACGGTATCACCAAAAGCTTACGCCGGAATAAATGTTTTGATCTTTAAGGTGCCACAAAACTCTTTATTGTGTATGCAGCAACTGTAGGCTATGCAGCCCATAATGCAGTATGACTACGATGCAAGCCCAGTTTTTGCACCGAGTTCAACTTTGCACCAAATTCTATTAATCATAGAATCGCAGCACAGTAGAGTTGGAAGGGGCCTATAAGGCCATCAAGTCCAACCCCCTGCTCAGTGCAGGAATCCAACTTAAAGCACCTTCGGCCCGGGTTTGGTCCTAGTCACCCTAAAAACAAGCTGCAGATGTCTGGAAAATTCATATATGAACTTCTTGGTCTATGTAGCCAGCCTGTAAGTGGGAATGTTTGGCAGATTAGTCACATAACTATTAATACTAGAAATTGACTAATATGTTTGGAAACATTTTGATATTCTGTTTCTGTAACAGCAAGAGGGGTTGGATCTAGGACATTATCATCTTGCTAATGAAAAGGATTGGGGTGGGAACACTTCTATTATACTTAGGAAGCTCAGAGCCTTTTGAGGACGTAAAAGCATGGAGGTTTACCCGTAGCATGAGTACATTTACATTAGTCCTGATCCGGCGCCACCAGCATGATAATTCATTGCCACATAATAGAGGAAGGCTGTAGTCTTGCTGCTGTTTGCCACTTGTTTTTCTGAAGAAGGTGGAGGGAGCTCTCCAATTCGGGCTTTGCACAGCAGGGGAGCATGCAAGCGACAAGGGAACGGGAGAAAAAATAACTTTGTGTAAAGGTTCCTGAAATGGCAGTGAAAGGAGGGGGCAATGGGGGCAGATTTCGGCTTTGGGGATTCATTTATTTTTAAAACAATTGCTGGATGAGTACACCAGAAACGCCACCATTAAAAACATACATTTGGGAAAGGGGGGGGGGGGCAGAAATGCTTAAAATAGAAATTGCAAAATGATGCAAATGCAAGAGTTGGGGTTGTTCATTGTTTGGCATCAGTGCCATCGGGGCACTGTGCAAGAAGGCAGGTTTATAAATAGCGGCTCACCTAGCCGCCCCGTGGCGAGGACCAAAACGGATGTGACATTCATCACCCAATTAGTCATGGCCCGCCTAGTTATTGCTGTGGTTTGTGTTTTACGTAAACAGCAACCATGGGACAGGTCAGGATCATGGCAGGGCAAAGGTTAAATCCCCATGTCCCCCTGCCATGGTCCTGATTTGGATTGCCACCCACCTCCAGTGGCCAGTTACTTAAAAATAAACTAGCCATGCAGTTACTAATTGCCAGATTACCGTTACATCTCTTATGGCCCTTAGGTGTCCTCTGGTGTGACTCAGGAGAGAAGCTTTTATCAATTACAAGACTTGCTGCTGCTTCAGTGTAAGCCATTAATGTGTCACAAATGACTGCATGCTACAGATGTGCTCAGCCCCATCCACATGTTTTGACCCCTTGGGGTGGCTTGCCAGGTCACCGTGCTGCAGTGACAGTCAAGGGCACAGCTGGCAGGATTCCCCTGTCACTGCCTAGATTCCTGTGTCTCTTGGGCTCCCTGGACCAGAGAGACCCCAATCCTCAAACCTCCCTTACCTGCCTATTTCCTTCCTGCAACTACCGCACAGCCCCAGTCCTACTTTCTCGTTTCTTCTGCTTCCATGTCCTCACACTTGGGATGCTGGAGAAATCCGCAATGGTTTCAAATGAGTTTGGATTTCTATAAATCCGACCTGCAGATTCTGCAGCAGACCGCCTTTTTCCAAATCACACAGATTCCACAGGTTTGCAGACTGGTTTTCCACATTTGGGGAGGATTTATGCGAATGCACACTAGCACTGATGCACATTAGCGCTAACGTGTAGCTGTGTGAAGCTGCGAAATTGCATTAATTAATGCGCATTAAGGCTGATTCAAATTAACCTTTGTGAATTAGCACATGTGCACAATTGTGCAATAGCGCTATTGTGAATTAGCGCAAGTAGAACGAAGTTCAGGTTTAAAAAAATCCAATTCTATCAATGACCGGATGATGGAATGAAAGATGCCTGACAATCTGCGAAACACAGATGGAACAGGTTTAAGAAAATCCATACATTCCTACTTCACATGCAATATATCAGTCTTCCAAATCTGGTGCCCTACAAATGTTTTTGTCTTCAACTCCCATCAGCCCCATCCATCATGGTCAATGATTAGGAATGCTGGGGATTGTAGTCCAAAAGACATGAAAAGCAGCGGTTTGAGGGAAGACTGAAGAATATCCTCCGATCCTGTGTATTTCACGCATACACACATGTAACCAAACTCCCTAGCACTCTTCTCTCCATCCTGCATCACCTTCAACCTCTCTTGATGTTAAACACTGAGACTTTTTTTTAGAGCCTCGGTTTCTGTTAGCCCCTTCTCATCACAGTTCCCTGCCTTTTCTGCCCATTTCCTCAAGTTCTCATCGTTCCTTCAGGCTCCTCATTTTCAGTGTATTGCCTCTTCTGCCCCTTTCTTCTGCTTCCTTGCTTTTGGTCTCCCTCTACCATAGCTTTCTTACAACCCAGGGCCATCTCCCAGTCCTCAGCCTGCCTAATGCATAAGCTTTTATTGCCAAACCAAATGGACAACTCTCCCTTCCTTCACAGAAGGTGTTTTTTCCCCGAGCAACCAGCCAAACATTCCAAGTCACCTCACCAGTGACTCAGCCAGTGGGTGCCAGATGCTTCTCCATTCCAAGCACAATTCAATAAAGGTGTGCTGGCGGGGTGGGGTGGGGGGAGGAATACCCTTTTCCTACAGGAAAAATCTATATCCTGCAGTTTGCAGTAACAGTGTAGTTTCCCAGAGCACCATCATTCCTAACTTGTGCAGCACTTTTCTTTTATTCTAACATCCTCTGCCAACACCTCTCTATCCTGACCTCTTTGCACCTTCCCAGAATCCCACTGTTGTGTTTCCCATATGCATATCTCTGCAGATATTCCTCATCTCCATCTCATAAACCCTTTCTGTTCCACGTACAGATAGCACAGCGACTGCACATGGCTACCAACCTGCAGCAGCTTCCTGACAGTTCATACCTGTGTTTCCTATCATGCTGTCTCCCCACCACCACACTCATCACATTCTGCACTACCCCTCCACTGGCCCCACCTGCTTCTGCTAGGACCCTCAATCTCCAACCTCCACACCTCTAAACCTCCTGTTTAGAGACCTCTCCCAACAGGGACTATTGCTTGTGCCCCTGTGCTAGATTGTGTGCATTAGTTCTTGTGACAAAGCTGAATGCCCAATTTTAGAGGCTGCTAAATTCACTTCACATGGTGGGATTAAAAGCGCAGGGCTCTGCGGAAGCACTCTTGCCTTGCCAGGTGCGTTTTCCCTGTGCCCGGCACAAGAAGCCTTTGGCTGCGGAACGAGAATAGAAGAAATGGGGGCGTATTGGGCTTGATGGCCATAATGTAGTGCACGGGGTCAGGAGGAAAGAGGAGTAAATGGAATAAATAAAGGGGTTTCCAATAAGAGGATGTTTCTCCCTCTCGGTCACTTGCCCATCAGTAGATGGATCGGGCAGATGCACAGGATATGTTTGAGTACAACCATTCACAATTGCAGTCAGGGTGTTGGATATTTATTTATTTATTGCATTTCTATACCACCCAACAGCTGAGCAGAGGGACTGTGTGCAAACTGTGGTATATATATGAAGACACATTTTTGGATATCACATGCGCATTTGGCAGAAGAATTGCATGGCACTGGTATGTTATTTCAGCATCCTGTGGCTGCCGTGTATACTCAGCGCCTTGCGTGTTCTTTGCATGTCATGTGTGTCCCTTGCGTGACATCATAGTTGATTCTTCAGGGGGGGAGTTACCTGCATGTTTGGGGGTTTGCTAATGTTGGGGAAGAACATTGTACGGAACCTGCTGTCTGTACTTGATGCCAGTTCAGTGCTTGTGTCTGTGTGCATTTGCCCAGACCAGTGGCAGCTTTGGGTTTTTGTGGGCCCTTGGGCAATTACCCTCCCTGGGGCCCCAAGCTCAGTGCATCTACTTTCTCTCACCACCATGGTCACCACCTGCTCTTGCTCCTCATCCTCTTTCTCACCAATATTTTTACCACTTGTTTGCTTGACGGGCAGAGAGTCAGTGCGCAAGTAGGCCGTAGCATCTCCTGCTCCTCCTTCTCACTCCTAGGCCAGAGCGAGAGGGCAGGTGAACAAGCAGGCTGCAATGGTGAAGAAGAAGAAGAGCAAGTCCAGGGGGTTATTGCCAGTGAGCCCCTGCTGGGGTGTGGGCCCTCAGCAAGTGCCCAACCGTGCCTACCCTCGTTATCGGCCCTGGCGCAGACATAAAGGGGCATGCTTGCCAGGCCTCTCTATGTGATTGCAGGTTGCCTGAGAGGCTGGTGTGCACAGTTCTGCATGTGTGTGTGCGCGTGTGCAAGCGCTCATGAACTTGGACCCCCGATGCCCCCCTGCCGCCGCTGCCACCTGAGCTACAGGCAGCAGGGCGAGGGAGTGGGGTGGGGGGGTTGTGAGTTGTTAAATCAGTGAGTTATGAAATGCCTTTATATCCAAGACAGGGGTTTTAATTAAATTAATTGCCAGCAACGCTGTAAAAGTGCTGAGGGGTAATAACCGGAGCGTTATGGTGCCGTTTATCTTCCCCACGTAAATTAGCTGCAGCACCTTACTACGCGAGGCGGCCAGACGTGAGCAGGGTGCAATGCCTGGCGGGTTGGCTGCTCCTCGGGAGCGGATGAGAGCAGGGAGAGGCCTCCTGACCCAGGCGCCTCTTTTCCAGCTGCAGCCAGTGGCCTATGAAACTCTCACACATCTGGCTACCCTGGGGCCAATGGGTGGAGAGAGCGATGCACACTCAGCAAAGGAGTGATGCACACTAGTCCGCGCTGCCCTCTTCTGGCTTGCTGGGAAGCTGCAGGGAAGAGACTGAGCATCCTTTGGGTTCTCGCTGCCAGCCTGACTAGAAATAGAGGAAGCTGCCTCATATTTAGTCAGTCCCTTGTGGCCATCTAGGTCAGTGTTGCCGACACAGACTGGCAGCAATGGCTCTCCAGAGTTTAAGGCAAAATTCCTTCCCAGCCCTACCTGGAGATGCTGGGGATCAAACCCAGGACCTTCCAAATGCAAAGCAGGTGCTCTACCACTGAGCCAAGGGTGCAAAAGGCAGGCAATTTAGATGGGAGGACCCATTAGGTGGCTGAAATGCTTGGGACCAGGACTTCCTATAATAATTGGCCCAGCAGCACCTTGGGCAAGGAAGGAAAGAGGGCTGATGGGAAAGGAAGAAGGCTAGAGGCAGAGGCCGAAGGTAGTGAATGAGTGCATGAATGAGGGTGCCAATTGAGCTAAGGCTGGCCCTGGTGAAGGATATGGTAGGGAGGAAGTAGTGCTTCCACACCGCTTCTGTTATAGAACATGGCTGCTTACTAAGCTGGTAAGGGGAAACCTTCTGGCTCCAAAGCTCAGAGGCTGGACCATCCCCAGCTGCCTGTGAGGTTCTTGTCATTTGCAGTGCTTAGGGTGACCATATGAAATGGAGGACAGGGCTCCTGTATCTTCAACAGTTGTACAGAAAAGGGAATTTCAGCAGGTGTCATTTGTATGCATGAAGTCTAGTATAGCTAAAGTGACCAGATACAAAAGAGGGCAGGGCTCCTGCAGCTTTAACAGTTGTGATGAAGAGGGAATTTCACCGCTGCATGCATAAAAATGACACCTGCTGAAATTCCCTTTTCTAGACAACTAGTAAAGATACAGGAGCCCTGTCTTCCTTTCCATATGGTCACCCTAGCAGTGCTGGCTTCAGGTTTTGGGGGGCCCTTGGATGAGACATCCTCCCTCCCTCCAGTGGATCTACCTTATCCCCAGCATTGTTGCCTGCTGGCTGCTCCTCTGCCTCTTCCTCAACATTGCTGCAATCTGCTTGCTTGCCAGCCAATGAGCGAGTGGGCAGTGACATCTCCTGCTCCTCCTTGACACTAGCACCCTGGCTGTTTTCACACCGGCCTTTTTTCGTGGGATCATCCCTTGGTGCTCCCTGGGCATCCAAGTGTCGCACAGGGACTCCCGGGGGCAGGTGGGGGCCGAGAACAGGTTTTCCCAGGGATAAAGAATCCCTGGGAAAACCCAATTCTTCCAGCAGCCCCGGGAATGTCCTGAGTCCGCAGGAGGTGTGGGCGCCCATCCCACCTGGTGCCCACTTACTCGCGAGTAAGCACGGCATGAGAAACAGGCCCCGAGCCATGTGGCGTGGCTCCATGCCCATCAGGGGAGGGGGTGTCAGCAATTTCGCCACCCCTGGGATGGCAGGGAGGGGGTTGGGGGCCTGACTTCTTTTTTAAAAAAACCTAACATTTTCCGCTGGAGCACAATTGTGCTCCCTGCTACTTCTGGGATATCACGAGAGCCTCCCCCTCTCTCCCAGAACACTTGAGAGGGGTGTGGTGACCAAGCAGGTGGCAACAGTAAAGACAAGGAGGACTCATACCAGACAAGGAGGACTCATACTGTAGGCCCCTGATGCGAATAGGGCCCTTGGCAGGGTCCCAACGATGCCGCCCCTCCAGCCAGGGTGGGGAAGGCTTACTCATTGCCCTCTCATTGGGCAGCTCTTAAGCATACATAAAATAAGGGACAACAGGAGAGTGGAAGCTGAGGTGCTCCTGCTTTGCAGAAGCTAGTTGCAAAGAGTGAGCCACATCCTGGACCCTCATGTTCTCCACTGCATACTGGACCTAATGAGGCTGTGGTAGGGATTGGGTTGCATGGCTACCCACAATGAGTGAAAACAAAGCGAACACATCATTTTGAGTCCGAGTCTGCCCCTTGTATATTATTCCAGCAGTTCAGGAATAATTTCCACTTACTCACAGATGATTCTATATTTAATCACTTCTTTTCTCTCTCTCTCTCGCTTTCGCTCTCTCTGATGAACATAAAATGCCAGTTTCTACGTCTCCGCAATTTCTCACTGTTTAGTCAGCCAGCCTTTCAGTGGAGAGGGAAGCTTCCTCTTGCCTTAGCCCACTGCTGCAGTGTGTGTGTGTGCACGTTGCTGTTGTCAAAAGGTTTAATCAACACTTCTCACCCTCTTGCTGTACATCACTCAAATAACCCAGAGTGCCTTGACTTTTGAGGGGAGGTCTTGTTTTGATTGCCAATGTGAACCAGACCCAACCCCAGCATTGCATGGAATCTTCCACAACTTGGCACCCCCCCAGAGGTGTTGCAGCACAGCTCCCAGCATCCTCCAGCCAAAATGGTTGGCTGGGGAATGCTGGGAGTCATGATGCAACACCTCTGGAGAGTACCAGGATTGGGAAGACTGACTTAGGGCTTCTCCAACACACAGGGCTACTTATATCCTTCCTTCTCATCTTCCCAAGCTAGAGGGGATACAAAGGGCTGTCCACACAATATTCTAACCCACAGTCAGTGATTGAGTGTGGATTGTTGTTGAACCATGGGTTGTTTGTTGAACTGTGTACATGTTGTTTGAACCCAGGACATTTTCCACAGGGTGGCTTGTTAACCATGCAGTGTGGTTTGTTAACCATCCTAAAGAACTCAACAACAAACTATGGATTCTCAAGGTGGCTTACTTGAGAAAAATAGGCCACACTGCATGGTTAACAAGCCACCCTGCAGAAAATGTCCTGGGTTCAGACAACACACTAATGAACAGTTGAATGAACTGAATGAACAGTTCAAAAGCAAGCCACTCTCAACCACTGAGTGTGTGTTAGCGTGTTGTGCGAACTCTCTCATTGCATGTAGTTGGAAATCTAGGGATCACAAGAGGATTCCTGGAAGGGCCTTCCTTTTTGCACAGGTGAGGGCAAGTTAGGGGTGGCAGCTCAGTGGGCTCCATGGGGCTCAGCAGGAACTCAGTTCCAGACAATGGGTTCTTCTCTCCCTCTGAGGGATAACAACCACTGGGGGCATAGTTACAATTGTGGGTTATTTGTAAGATCCTCATCCTCTGAATTCTGGCCCCAAGGGAACCACAGCTTTTCCAACTAGAATAAATGTTAGCACATTTACATACATCTCTAATTGGGGCATTGTTCTGCCATCACGGGCACATCTTGATAAGGGGAAAGCCCCAGAGTGGATCCGCAGTGGCGGCAGGTCATTTACATGACGCAGCAGCCATCCAAGGGCATGACCCTGAAGCTTCGCTTTTAAAAAGTCAGGGAATTACCCAGACTTTTTCATGCCAGTGAAGCGCAGACATGCATCTCCCGTCTATCCCCATCCTCCAACTTTGCGCTGGAGGTATATCCCTAGCCACTGGCAAACCCTGATTGGTCGCCATCAGCCGTGACGGGGAGGGATGGTACAGCAAGCTGAATAGCTTGTGGGCTGCCTACGCGGGCCCACGGAGCAGCGCAGTTAAAGATAAAGGGTTAAAAAAAACCAATTGGAGCAAGGAGACGACTCCCCCCTCAGCGACTGCGGGGAGCAGGAGGCGGGTCAAAAATGGGGGGGAGGAATGGGGCACATGGGGCAGCGGTGGCCGCTCCTCATCAGTGAGGTTCAAACCCCATTTGTGCTCATTGCTGTGGAGACTACCCAGCAGGAGCACAAGTGTGGGATGTGGTGTCTCGAGACGCCAAAGCGACCTTGTATAGACACAGCCCTAGAGACAGGTTTTCAAAGTATGGGGAAGGGTTTCCATTTGGTTTGTTTGTGTGGAATTGCATGGAATGGAATGGGGTAAAGATCTGGTGATGGAGGACAAGAAACCTGGGGAGGTGAGGAGGACTATCGTGAATCACCTTGTTCTGTTCTTCTGCACCAAGCTGCTCTACAATGCCAAATGGAAAAGTGAGGGTCCTTTTAAGCTTCAGCATGGTCTAGGTCATTAAGGGCAGACAAATGGGAACAGGTGGTCTCAAATACAGCTGAATTGGACCTTCTTGCTAGGGTGGCAGCTGGAATCAGTTTTGCGTGGTAGAAGGTATGCAAGATGAGCTGAAAGGAGCATTTGGCTAGCTGGGAGTCAATCTGTATTTGATTGATTTCTGGCAGGCAGTGCTTGCCTTATGTCATGGGAGGGGAACCTCAGGCCGGTAGGCCATGCCCAGCCCCCTGGGCATCCGTAGATGGCCATGCCCCCTTCCCAATTTTCCCCAACATGTGGTTTCCTGGCTTTAGGGAAGGTTTCCTGCCCCCCCCCCCATCTCAAAGGTTGAAATGCCTCTCTTGAGGTTTATTCATTGAAAGTTCCCCCCACCTGTCCCCCCTGCCCTCCGGTTTGGTGAGTTTTCTCCAGGGATAGCGCACATGTTTTCAAGCTTTTCTTCACATCTATAAAGATTGATACCTCCATCACACCTAATTTTCCCCCTGGTTTGCCTCCGCATTTTTTTTTAACCTCTGAGGCAGAAGCGTGTCAAGCTTATGATCCCTTTCACTGAATAGCTGCTCTTTTGCTCCTTCTCTCGTTAGCTCTTCCGCTCCGCTCCGTTCCGCTCCACTCCACTCCTTCTCTTTCTCCCTCCAGTCAGGTCCTGTCAGATGAGTACTTCAATCAGACCACCTTTCTGCTGGGCAAAACTGGAAGGACCCTTTAGTCTGGCTCTTTGGGGGCATCGGGGGAGTACAATCCTGTCTCTGCAGAGATTCAGGCATTGTATGATTTTTAAAAAGGCTTTTGAGCCTGGGATGCAAGGTTTGGGTTTTATATTGAGGCTTAGAGCCGGCTGCTGGGAGAGATCGCTTTTCTCTGCCAGGACCTGATGCAATCCATTCAAGCCCCCAGTTCCTTTAAAACTACAGGAAGGCTTAGGGTGCATTAAATGTACTTAGGGAAAATAATCCAGACTTTTAGCATTCCAGGAAAAGCCTAGAAGCCAAATCCAGCCCACCCAAGTTCCCAATGCAGCTTTCTGGAGGTTCTCAAATGGCCCTCCCCCCTCCGCTGGGTCACACCCATTCCCTGGGCCACACCCCCTTCTGCCCAAGCACTGATTGATTGGTGATTCTCCTGAGTTTTGTGCAGTTTTTCCTCCATTCTAAAGGGTTGAAATGCCCCCCCCAAATATTAGTTAATGGCGGTAAGAGCTTTAAGCTATAATATGGTGGGATTTTGGTCCTTCCCCTTTTTGCCTTTGGTCTCACCTAGGCTGACCATATGAAAAGGAGGACAGGGCTCATGTAACTTTAACAGTTGTAGAGAAAAGGAAATTTCAGCCAGTGTCATTTGTATGCAATTAGGTCCTAGTGAAATTCCTTCCTCATCACAACAGTTAAAGTTGCAGGGGCCCTGCCTTCTTTTGTATATGGTCACTCTAGTATAGTGCCTGCAACTTTAACTGTTGTGATGAAGAGGGAATTTCACCAGGAACTACTTGCATAGAAATGACACTGGCTGAAATTCCCTTTTCTCTACAACTGTTAAAGTTACATGAGCCCTGTCCTCTTTTTCATATGGTCAGCCTAGTCACACACCCCTTTTGCTTTCAGCCCTGCATTCCTGAAAGGGTCATGAACGAACGGCCTCTGGAATGCCAATCAGGAGCCTACGGAGTTACCACTATGTCAGCTTGCCCAGAGAAACCAATGCATGTGCCCACTGGGCCAGACCAGTCTCTGAGACAACAGCAATACTACCAGACAGGCCCCCTACCAGATAAGTCAAATTAGGAACAACCATGTACTCGAAACAAGAATGTGAGGTAGAAGTACTGCATTTGGGTGTGTCTATGTACGCACCGATGCAGGTTTTTGGGTGGGATTAACACATTGCTCAGCCCTAGGTGAGAAGTATGTTTCTTCATCCCTGGACCACCTTTGGGCTTCTAATGTGTTTCTCCAGAAGATGCCTGATCTTTTTTTTCTTTTGCTGGATCTTCTTGTAATTCTTGTAAAAAAAAGAAGCTGTCAGATGATACTATAATAGTATAGGTTAACCTGCCTTTGATGAGATGGTCCATTGGACCCCATCAGCATCTATGATTCTATGTCCTAGATTTGAATATTATTACAAAGTACTTCTTGCTTTAGAAAAATGCCAATGAGCAGTTGCATTTTAGCAAGTGTTATGGAGCTTCCATGCTTGGACGCAGTGTACCGCTGAGTAGGGATGTCCAGCATTTGTTCAATCCATTCCATCTGTGTTTTGCAGATTGTCCGGCATCTTTCATTTTGTCATCCACTCATACAGAGTTGGATTTTTTTATTAGAATTTCATTCTACTTGCTCTAATTTGCATTGGCACTAATGCACACTTCCGCATATGTGCTAATCCACACTAGTAAATTGGTGCAAATCCCTTCCAAAAGTGATTAACTTGTTCGCAAGTCCACAGAATCTGTGAGACTCAGAAAATGCTGATTTAAAACAGAATCTGCAGGTCAGATTCGTAGGAATCTGATCTCATTTGTATCCATTGTGGATTTTCTCTGACATCTCTACCTCTGAGTACTAGATGCTGGAGGCAGAGGGCAGGGGAAGGCTATGTTGCTTTCATACTGTTCTTATAGGCTTCCAGGGGCTGTTGGACAAAAATGCTGGACTAGATGGAACTGGTTCTAATGTAGCAAACAGGTCTTGTGTATTAATAACCTGAGGGTATTTGCATATACAACATTTCTGTGGTGCTTACACCTGATTAAACTGTTTAAAGTTCTCTTTAGTCTCTGTATTTTGCTTTGAGTAAATTCTCATTAACTTCTAATCAATTGTTTCTAATTTATTTAGTTAATTATTTTATTTATTTATTTATTTATTTATTTATTACATTTGTATACTGCCCCATAGCTGAAGCTCTCTGGGCAGTTTACATAAAATTAAAACAATTAAAAACAATATACAAAAATTTAAACAGCAAAAACATATAATATACACACAATATACACATACATTTAAAATCACTACAATAACTTTAAAAAGCTATATGCCTAAAAAATAAAAAAATAAAAACCCAGGCTCATCAGATATTGCTAAATGCCTGAGTGAAGAGGAAAGTCTTGACCTGGCGCCAAAAAGATAACAATGTTGGCGCCAGGCGGGCCTCGTCGAGGAGATCGTTCCACAATTGGGGGGCCGCCACAGAGAAGGCCCTTTCCCTTGTTGCCAACCTCCAAGCTTCCCTCAGAGTAGGCACTCGGAGGAGGATCTTCGATGTTGAACGTAGTGTTCAGGTAGGTTCATGTCGGGAAAGGCGTTCCATCAGCTATTGTAGTCCCAAGCCGTGTAAGGCTTTATAGGTTAAAACCAGCACCTTGAATTGGGCTCAGAAACATACTAGTGGCCAGTGCAAGAGTGCCAGAGTAGGTCTTCTATGCTCGAACCTTCTGGTCCCAGTGATCAATCTGGCCACTGCATTTTGCACAAGCTGCAGCTTCCGAACCGTCTTCAAAGGCAGCCCCCCATAGAGTACATTGCAGTAATCTAACTTGGAGGTTACCAGAGCATGGACAACTGAAGCCAGGTTATCTCTTTCCTTTCCTCCAAGGAGTTCTTCTATCATTTTAACCCACAACAACCTTGTGAGGTAGGTTAGGATGAGAAATAGTGACTTACCCAGGGAGACCCAGCGAGCTTCAAGGCTCAGTGGGGATTTGATGTTGTTGAAATTTATAATAGTCATTCTGCATGTTGGCTTTAGCGTGTTTGTAATTCACATGTGTATTATAAGCCCTGACTTTGATCCAACAACATTTTAACAGTTTTGTAACTAAAGTCAAGGTTCATAATGAATTAATTTCTCTTTTCTGCACCTGGGTGATCTGCATGGTTGACATAACTAAGCAGCCAAGCTCCGCCATCTTTGTGTATGCACAGATGTTGCTTACCTCCTTACCAAAGGAAATGCACATGTCGTCTGTTTACACATGCTCAGAATGAATTACTCATCATGGTAAACAAAACACATGTGACAACAGCCAATCAGAGAACGATGTGTGGTGATGCATGATGTTGTAGGGTATGGGGTGCAAAAATAACTCATTGTGCACATCATTTTCCCAAGATGCACTTTGATGGCATACATGTGCAAACGTTCGCAGTTGTTTTGAAAAACTATAACACAGGAGAGTTTTGGTTTGAGTTTATAGCACTGAATTTGTAACTTGGCTGCCAGATTTCATACTGTTATGGGATTAGTGCGCCCAGCAAAATATTCACCTCGGGTCTTCCCCAGTCCTAGCCCAGTACTCTGACAGAACTCTAACAGCCAATGAGCAGTGAAGTGATCATTAAGGAGTTCTATAAACACAAGGGGTTGTGAAATGAATGCAGGAAAACTGTAGGTGAAAACAGAATGGATGAGCAATGCCAGCACAAAAGTTGTGCCTTGGAGGGATGCCTGCCCTTGAGGAGCCTGAGGGGTGTCTGCAGTGACTTGCACATGAAAGGGGCTCAGGAACATATGGGCAGACTGGTAGGAGAAAAGCACTGGGAGATATGCCAGTGGTGAGTCAGGGATATTTGCATTGCGCATGTGGGAAGTCTGGCATGGGGCACCTGTAGGAAGCGTGTAGGTGGATGGAACATATCGGAAGCCTGACAGGAATGTGAGGGAAATCACTTCGCTGTCAGGCTTCCAATGCCTTCTGGTGCACATGGGAATTCTGGAACGCAGGGAAGATGTGGAAAGCTTGCAGGTGAAGACAGGACCTGTGGGGAGCTGGGGGGAAGTAAGCAGGTGGGTGTGGAGTATGTGGGGAACTGGGTATGTGGGGAGCAGGTGGAAAGTATGCAGGTGGGCGGGGAGCAGGCGCAGCGTTAATTCCCCTGCATTCCATTCTGTTTAATTGCTTATTAAATTCTAAGCAGCCAATTATCAGCAGCAATTACAGCTCGGCGCAGTGACACAATCGCCGCTTTAGCATTTGTTAATCAAATGCTTATTTAGGACTCCGCTTTATTAGCTGTTGCCAGAGGGAGCGCTCAGTCCCTGAGGCTGGCTGGGGGAAGGGAGGCGCAGTGTCCCCCTCCCCACAGACTCTGCTTCTTTTTGGGCCTCCGTGATGGGTCTGGCCTTTTCTCTCCCTTGGGATCTGAAACCCTGGGTTACGATCCTTAGGAAGATGAAACGTTCAGAACTCTGAGAAAACCAATCATCAACTGCATAAGGCAGTCTGTGGACTAATTTTAAATGAATCGGCTACCCATGAGGGGCCTCTGTGGAATGGCATTGATCCAGGGGGTCAGGGCTGAAGTCTTCACCCATCGCTTGAGACCATGGCTCAATGGCACCGGACCTGGTTTGCATCCAGAAGGTCCCAGATCCAATCTGCGGCATCTCCAAATAGAAGGATCAGCAGGGCAGGTCCTGCTATGCTATGCATCAGGGTGAAGCAAGCTACTTCAGGCAGCAATAGGGGAACAGGAAGGCAGGCATTAGGGCCTGACTGCTGGGCTGGTGCAAGCAGTGGGGAGGATGCTATTTGACCGGGCTGGCATCAAGGGTAGGCAAGGTCAGGCACCTGCCAAGAGCCTGCACCCCAGCAGGGCACCACCGACAAGAGCCCCCTGGAGTTGCTTCTCTTCATCGTTCCAACTGTCTGGTTCACCTGCCTCTCGCTTTGGCCTAAACAATGGTGGTGAGGAGAAGCAGGAGCAATAGATGCTCCTGCCTACTTGCTCACTGGCTCTCTGCCTGTCCGGCAAGCAAGTGACTGCAATGATGAGAAAGAGGACAAAGAGCCACAGCAGCTGTTGGCAATGGTAGGGAAAAGACAAACTCAGGGAGGGAGGGGCCCCACTGAGCATGTTTGCCAAGGGCTCTCCAAAACTTGGAGCCAACGTGGCTCTTCGGGCTCTGCTTCAGGCAGCAAAATGACTTGGGATGACCCTGTGGATCAGAAAGCGGGAGATGGGAAGGCCTCCTTTCTGAGACACTGGAAAACAGCAGCTGTCAATCGGAGTACACCAGCCTTCCCCAAACCGGTGCCCTCCAGAGGTGTTGGATCACAACTCCCATCATCCCCAGCCAGCCTTGGCTAACATGGCATTGTAGTCCCACACCTCTGGAGAGCCCCAGCTTAGGAGAAGGCTGCAATAAACAATATCAAGATGGATGAATAAACAGCCTGACCTGGCCTATGCACCTTCCTCTGAACTTCTGAACTGGTGCAAGAGCCCCATGTGGCCTTCAAGTTTGTACAGCAGGAAGCCAGGGCCGTGTGGCTCTTTACAGGAAATGCCTGCCCCCAGCCTAGCCCATGGCATGATTGAACCTGGACCTTGAATGCTGCAGCTGCTTTGCCTTTCTCATTTCAATCACACCTCAGTCGCCATAGCCAATCAAGGACTGGGAAATTGCCTCTAATCAAAAGGCAGGAGGATAATGCAAACATTGGCCTGAAATTGGTTTCTTCTTTTTCCTTTTACAATAAGGGGTGTAGTGACTGCACATTTGGGCATGAGAAGAAGGGTTCTAGAGCGTCATCACACAGGGGAAATCGTGTTTCCTTACCGTCGCTTCTTCGCCTGCATATGTCCCTCATTACTTCCTCTTTCAAAAGAGGAAGCAAACAATATGCACATGGTCCATTCAGTGCGCTGTTTTGATCCCGCTGCTTCTCCTGCACACAGCAGGAGATAGTGGCAAGTTCCATCTCAAAAAATAAGTCGGACTTACTGGGGTGTATTTTTGTCCCGCAAAGAAAGCTAGAAGGGGCAGGAGGCGTGCGGGACGCAGATGACGATGTGAAAGGGACCCACAAAAATCTGTGAGTGCCCAGCCACAAGTGTGCAATAAAACACTCAACGGATGACACCCCTAGTTATGAAGATGGACAAAATATAGAGAGAGAGTGTCCATGTATGAGTGGAAAGCGAAACAGGTGCCTGCTCCTCTGGAAGGAATGCATGTATTTTTATTATGTGCTGTATTTATATAACCATCCCATAACACATTGGTTAGAATCAGAGTGATTAAATGGACTCCTGCATGATCAAAATGTCAACCTAGGCGCCTTTGGGGGAGAGTGAAGGAAAAGGCATAATTTCTTTTAAATCTGCAGTAGCTTACAATTTAACAAACAAAACGACTACCATGCATCATTTGAAGGGAAAGCTGCCTTACGTGTTTGCTTTCTCTTTAATTTAGAAGCCAGGCAAATAGCATTCCCTACAACAGCAACACTCAAGCCAAAATATGGCTTCTGAAATGAATACGTTCAAATCCCATCCGTGCAGAGGGTCCACGATGGCGACCCTGATAATTAGCTGTGCACCATCCCTGTCTGTGGTTCTTCTTATAGCTGCTAGGAGGAAAAAGCCATAGAAGCTTCACCCTGAAATGCAAAATATTTGCTTGCTTTGGGTGCAGACTGGAAGAAGAAAAGCCACTTTTTAAAAATCCAATTTGCCGCCAGAAAGAGGGGAGCCGGTGTGTTGGTGCAACTGCACAGCGGCAGCGCTTCACTTTGAGGCGATGGCTGTCCTTGAAAACCTCCCGGGCACCAAGGAGGGATGCAACCACTCAGTGCTGGCTCCAGGCTTTGCAGGGCCCTCGCGGAAGACGCTCTAGGTGTGCCTGCTCCCTCACTGCATCTACTTTCTCTCGCTGCCATTGTCACCAGCTGCTATGGCTCCTCATCCTTTTTCTCATCATGGCCACCACTTGCTTGCTTGACAGGCAGAGAGCCAGGGAACAAGCTGGCAGGGGTATCTATTGCTCCTGCTTCTCACCACCACCGTTGTCTGGGCCAGAGCGAAAGCAAATCGTAATGGTGGAAAGGAAGAGCAAGTCCAGGGGGTTCTTATCGGTGGGCCCTTGCTGGAATGCCCAACTATGCCTACCCTTGGCACCAACCCTGCAACTGCTGCACATTCATGCCTGCTGCTGTCCCATCACTTCCTTTGCACACCCTCCTCTTCTGCCTGAAGTAGGGAAGAATTAAGCTCCTGTATCTTTAACAGTTGTATAGAAAAGGGAATTTCAGCAGGTGTCATTTGCATGCATGCAGCACCTGGTGAAATTCCCTCTTCATCACAACATTTAAAGCTGCAGGGCCCCTGCCCTCTTTTGTATCTGGTCACTCTAGTATAGCTCCTGCAGCTTTAACTGTTGTGATGAAGAGGGAATTTCACCAGGTGCTGCATGCATACAAATGACACCTGCAGAAATTCCCTTTTCTATGAAACTGTTAAAGATACAGGAGCCCTGTCTTCCTTTCCATATGGTCACCCTAAACTTGTGGTCATCCAGATGTTCTGGTCTACAGTTCTCATAATGTCTCACCATTGTGCTGATGGGAGTTGTAGGCCAAAACATCTGTAGGGCCACAAGCTGCCCACCTCTGCCATAAACTCTGTGCATATGTGCGTGTATGTCTATGGTGGCCGTATATTCCTGGCCAAGGATGGCTCAACTGAAGCTTGGGAAATTACCTGCATATTGTGAACTATTATCCAGCAGAAACACACCTGGGAGCAGGAGGAGGGGGGTGGCGATGATGGTGGTAGCAGCAGCAGGAGCTGTTCATGGAGCTATCAAGTGTCTCCAGGGATTAGGCTTGAGTTAGGAGAGGGAAGGGAAAAAGCAGCAGACTGGCCTGAGGCCACAAAGTAAAGGGGGGGCGCCTATAGGAGAAGCAACAACAAAAGGGGGAGAGAACTATTGGGGGAAGGAACCCGATGCAAAGGAGAACCGTGCTCCTGTACCTTTAAATGTTGTCTACGAAGTGGAATGTGGACAGATGTTGCTTGCTGATCATATTGCAATGCCGCAGGGGGAAGAAAACCTGCAAGGGCTGTAAATTCCCTCTTGTACACAACCATTAAGCTCAGGTACGGCGCACTCTGTTCCATCAAATCTTTCTGCTGGAGTAGCGAGACGAAGAAGCAACGATGGCAGAGGCTTAAGAGTGGGGAACCAAAGCTGTGGTAGCGACAGATGTCCACGGCACGAAGAAGCACCACCAGGTTGGCAGGAAGGTGTTGCGTTGAGAGGGAAGTAGCACCAAGGTTAGGCTGACCAGATAAAATCCACGTCAGGGCTCATGTAACTTTAACAGTTGTAGAGAAAAGGGAATTTCAGCCAGTGTCATTTGTATGCAAGTAGTTCCTGGTGAAATTCCCTCTTCATCACAACAGTTAAAAGTGCAGGGGCCCTGCCTTCTTTTGTATATGGTCACTCTAGTATAGTGCCTGCACCTTTAACTGTTGTGATGAACTGGCAATTTCACCAGGAACTACTTGCATACAAATGACACTGGCTGAAATTCCCTTTTCTCTACAACTGTTAAAGTTAGATGAGCCCTGACCTGGATTTTATCTGGTCACCCTAACCAAGGTGTGCGTTGTGGCAGAAGACGCACCATGAGGGATGTTGGCAGCACTGGGCCATATGGTGCTCCTGTGCGTCTCTCAGGCATTGAAAGACGGTCCTCCTTTTCTCCGGACATTGCAGATTCCCTCCATTGGAGAATAAGTGCCCTTCTCTAGGCAGCCTGGATGTTTTGCCTGGCCTCCTCAAACAGGCCAGGCCTGGCTGCCCCAGACAGACAGGACTTGGGCAGAGCGTAGCCCTGCACAGGTGCTGTGGCACTGTGCTGCCCTGCCGAGATACCGTCACGCCAGGACCAGCAGGCAGCCATGAGGCAGAAGGGGCAGAGGGGAGGCAGCATGCTCTGCTCAGTGTGGCATGACGAGACGAGGCCCCCGGAGAAGTGAGCTATGTCCCTTATTGGTCACACTACATTTCTTTTTCATTAGCAGTTAAATGCAGACATGAGGGATCGGCACAGGTTCACTGGGCGCATGCCGTGCGGCATTTCCTGCCGTGATGGATTAGCCCCGGTGGAGGCTGGGAAGGGGGGTGTCTCTTGTCAGCAGCCCCAGCTGTACAGGCCTGTCAGAGGGGCACCAGTGATGTCAGGAAAGAGGAAGAGGAGAGAGAAAGGGAGAGGGCTTTGCTTCAGGTTCCAGGATGGGGGCACAGTGGCAAATGATGTACCTTGGGGGGGTGAGGGGAGGGCAGGGGGTTGCGTTCATTGTATATCACACACAACTATACCTCTCGAATGGCTATAATGCCTATTTTCTCAATATATCTGCTAGTTGCTGGCATATCTAGGTGATTAAAAATGTAAGTTTTGTTAGTTAGGGACTGAACCTAAAATCATAGTCAATGTATATACTGTTCTTTTAAAAATATCAGAATTTGCTGGATTTGCTGTATGTGTTTAGAACATGAGGGAAAATATGCAAATGTGTGGCATCTAAGTGTTTAATAGTGCAAATAAACCCATATGCATGTCTACTCAGAAGTAAGCCTCATTGAGTTCAATGGGGCTTACTCCTAAGTAAGGGAATACAGGATTGCAGCCTAAAAGTCCATCTTAGATTATGAGGCAGTCGACACTTTGAAATGAAGTCTTCCAATCTCCTGTAATGGCAGACACGTTGTCCATCAAACCCTACTGATGAAGTTGCCATCTCTGAATGAACATGTCCATATTTTGTTTATTTTCCTTTATGTTCTTCAACATATAGGCTGCCCCATCCCAAGAGCCACAGGCTGAGCGGCAATATGCTTTTTTGTCACAGAGTCTCCAATCACATTGTTTAAATCTCATCTCATCTCATCTCACCCTCTCCCAGACCCAACAAAAGCCAGTTGACAAACAGAAAACAGTGCAAATATTTTACCCAACAAATCTTGGAGAGCAGGTTGTGTTTGCCTCGATTGAGACAGAGAATCTAGTTCTACCTTGCCGTAACAGGAGCAATGTGAACTATATCAGTTGGTTATGTCTCAGCCTGTCTCCGGCCTGCATTTTCAGCTCCCCGGAACTAGAGAGCTGAATTTGAGGCAGAGATGGAAGTCTAAATCTGGACATCAGTTCTGTCTGCACATCACAATAATACCACAGGCTGTCCAGGAAGAGACTGAAGGGAAATTGACAGGCTGAGTGTGAAGAATGGACTCCAGGCTTATCTAAATAGATGCTGAGAGTCAAGCTTAAAGAGCATTAACGAAGATATGAGATGAGATAGAAGACGAATGTAGGTCAAAGCCAAGGGCTACTACCAATCCCAAAAAGTTGTCTCAGCAATTAACCTCACCACTCTGAGACCATATATATACAACCAGTGTTTACAGGAACTATTTATACCAGTAGTAAACTGCCAGTTTGTGTATGTATTTATTGACCCTGCCTTTCCACAAAGAAAAATGGTGTTCAAGGCGGCCAGTGTCAAATTCCTGTTGGGAATGTATGTGCTGCTATGTATCACAGTAGACCTAACCGTTATGGTGCATCAGAAGGGATGTCCACTATCAAAGGTTCTCCTGTGCCCTTTATAGTATGGAGTGAAGGTAGATCTCCAGATGTTTTGGACTTCAACTTTCAGAAGCCTCTGCCAGCATAGCATTGAAGTCCAGAACATCTGGAGATCTACCTTCTGCCCATCCATGAACCATGGTAAGCGCTTAATAAAATTCTAAACACATCCCATAGCCACTGCTATTACACTACCTCTGGTATGCATTCCCATTAAGTAGATTATCTTCAACAATCATCATTGATTATCCCTGGTATACCTAGCATGGGGTAATCTTAAAATGATGTATCATGTGAGATAATAATTCTCTTTTCATGGACTCTCTTCATTGACTCGTCTGGAAGTGTTTCTGACTTTTCCCACTGGCCTACTAAAATCTTAAGACTTACTGGTAAATGTCAACTATCAGGTGTCTTTGACCTTTGCTGGAACATGCATTTGACCAATGAAAAGAAAACACCACTGGGGCTTTCCACCAGCCTTTACTCCTGGTGGTAAACTATTTGGTTGCCTGGGCTGAGGCCATGGCCATCTGAGTTGGCTGTAGGGACAGCAGCATGGCTGAGAGCTCTCTCTGCAGTTGCTTTCATTAATGTTACAGACCAATTAACTGTGTAATTAGCAAAGATCCCCAAAGAGCTGCTGCTTTTCTGATTACAGTGAAAGAGGGATGAAGCCTTGCCCTTTAACTGAAGAAGTTTCATCGTAGAGGACTGTGATTCTGGTGGGTCAGTGAGCAAAGACATTGGGCCTGTACTGACTATGCTTGAAATGTAGAATAAAGGGCTGTGCAATCGCAGCAAGGAGGAATCAATTCCATTGACTCAGGGCCCACAGCAGAAGCCTGATCCTTCGTGGCCTGGTTGAACGTTTCCATGGCCACTGTGCTGGTTTCTAACCCCCTCCTCTCCGTCCATCCTGCCCAGGTGCCCAGCAGAGTGCCACAGTGCCCATTCCTATGCCTGGCTCTGCCTCCGACCTGCTCCCTCACTTCCTGCTGGAGCCTGAGGATGTTTACATTGTCAAGAACAAGCCAGTGACACTGGCCTGCAAGGCCGTGCCTGCCACCCAGATCTACTTCAAGTGCAATGGCGAGTGGGTGCACCAAGGCGACCACCTTATCCAGCGCAGCAAGGACAAGAGCACGGGTGAGTGCTGGGAAGGAGCGTGCCAGGGCAGCAGAAGCATCTGCATCTTGATGGCTGGGGGGCTGTCTGCCAGTTTCTGTCCCAGTGCTGTCTGGGGGCATCTCTGACCCACCACTGTGGCATCTATACCAGTTTAACTGCCCTGGATCTCTCCAAAGTATCCTGGAAATTGTTGTTTGGCAAAGGTGCTGAGCATGAATTGATCACCAGCCCTGCTCACAGGAACAATAGTTTCCAGCACAAAGGCAAAGAGTATTAAACCAGTTTGCGCATAAGGGTGGTGGCTTACAAACAGCCCAAAAAGAGGAAATGCATTGCAGAAAGAGAGGGCAGTGATATGCACATGCTAACTTATATACATAGATGCACATTTAGAAATAATCAGTCTAATTTAAATAGAAATACAGCAAATCTCACCATAGTATGGAAGACCATGACCAGGTGACCGGTGTGCCTGCCTGTTCAGTCTGCTGTCCAGGTGCTAACTGTTGATGGGCAACAGTTCCGATGGTTTTTTATCTTTAAGCCAGGTTTGAACTGGGCAGCCCTTCAAATAGAGCCAGTGTGGTGGTGTAGTGACTAAAGTGTCGGACAGGGAATTGGGAGATCCAGGTTCTAGTCCCCACTCAGCCCTGGAAACCCCCTGGGTGACACTGGGCCAGTCACAGACTCTCAGCCCAACCTACCTCACAGGGTTGCTGTTGTGAGGGTAAAATGGAGAGGAGGATTATGTTCGCCACCTTGGGTTCCTTGGAAGAAATAGGCAGGAAATAAATAAATAAATAAATAAATAAATAAATAAATAAATAATAAAGGATGAGCCTCTGTAAAAGAGGACACATGGCCACCCTAAGCCCATAGTGTTCCACAGCTCATCAGATCCTTCAACATTCACTTGTGCCCATACAACGAAGAACTGACAGCAGCATCCCCCAGATCCTGGCTTGCACAGTTGGGGCTGCCTCCCTCCTGCCTGCTGGATGTGAGCCAGCTCTTTCTGCCAATTAGACTCCAGTGCACCATCTTGGCCTGGACCAGGTCCAAATGGCAGCCTGTGACCCTAACAGGTTACAATTTGGCAAGGCCAAGACAAATGGGCAATCAAGATTGGCAAAAGAACCCAGCGGAGAACTGCCCCCTTGTGCATGTTCTGGGCCATTCTGAGAACAAAGACAAGTGCCACGCCAGGGTCCCAGCTGGGCATCAGGGCTGGGGAGCAGCTGTCTGAGGAGGCTACATGGCGCAATGGTGGGGTCAAGATGGGCCGCCATCCTATCATCTCTGTGTTTAGAAAGAAGAAAGAAGAAAGAATCCTGCACTATAGCAACAAAAATTCTGCACCAACTGGATCCTGCAACTGGTATAGATGTTGCGTATTGGCATAATTTCTCTCACTTTACATAATTTATTCTGTGATGGTGATTGGTTTACATTATTTATCATGCTTTGTAGGGCACCTAACCCCTTACCCTGATCACTAGAAAGTAGATTCAGCAGCAACTCTCCTGGCCTCTGAGATGTCACAAAGGGTTGCCCACACACTTCCAAGGGTATCTTTGCAACCGGTAGGGGCTAGAAACCTGTTGGGATTGGGGGTAGGAAAAGTTGAAGTCCTCAGGAAGTTAAATCCTGCACATTTCCTGCATTTCCACAGAGTTGTGGCGCACACACAGTCCTGCCTGAAGCCCCTCCACCCTTTGATCTCTCTTCCCTCCCTCGCTTTTTTTGCCCCCTGATGTCTTGGCAGGCCTGCCCCTCATGGAGGTGAGGATCGATATTTCACGGCAGCAGGTGGAGAAGATCTTTGGCTTGGAAGAGTACTGGTGCCAGTGTGTTGCCTGGAGCACTTCTGGCACCACCAAGAGCCAGAAGGCCTACGTGCGCATTGCTTGTGAGTAGAGATGTATGGAGTTTGGTAAATCCCTTCCATCTTTGTTTCGTGGATTGTCAGGCATCTTTCGTTTCATTGTTCGCTCATCGAAATAATCAGATTATTTTTAGGGATGTACGAGAATTTTGTTCCACATGTGCAAGTGCACGTTGCCGCAAGGGTGAATTTGTGCACATTCCCCTCAAAGTCTTTTTTTTTAAAAAAAAATGGTCCGCAAGTCCGTGGAATACATGCAAGTTAGAAAGAGACGGTCCACTGAAAAATCCGCAGGTCCAATCTGAAGAAATCCGAACATATTTGAACCCATTGTGGATTTCTGCAACTTCCTTTCCTGTGAGTGATGCTCTGCTTATCATTCTGGCTACCCAAGGGAGCCAACTAGGGCCTCAGATCACCCCTCACCCCTCTCTTCAAGCCTTATCATCCCCCCTCCCAATCACCACCTGCCTTCCTGCCCAGGGGCTCCTTGGCACTCAGTAGCATTGATGGGTACACAGATACACTATGGCCTGGATCGTACAGCTAAAAAATGGAGCCTGGCAACAGGCATTTCATGGCTGATTCGAGTGTGACTAGCCAGGCATTGGTGTTGGCAGGAATCAGATAAGAAGGAGCCTAGTATGACGTGGGGGTCTTGGGTGACAATGTAACACCACTCAGAGCCTCTCATCTTTATAGATCTGCGGAAGAATTTTGAGCAGGAGCCTGTGGCCAAAGAGGTCTTGATTGAGCAGGGTATTGTGCTGCCTTGCCGCCCTCCAGAGGGGATCCCACCAGCTGAAGTGAGTATTGGCCCCTACATGCATATTTCTTAGTAATTCTAGGAAGCCATTGGGCAGAGTAACCCATGAAGCCCACCCATTGTAATAAGACCCAAACAACTTGAGGGAGATTGACAAACGTAGGGCTTCCATCCCATCACCACCCTTGGCTTGGCCATTCTGCAGTGCTGCATCTAGATCTGGTTCATGGTAACCTTTTTCCTTCCCTGCTCACCACTGGCACTTGACGGACTCCACCTCATCTCTCTACAGAGCTCATTAATTCACATTTTTGGAGCCTCCCTATGCTGCCCTGGTGCTGACTGGCCTGTCAATCTCTGTCCCTCACTAAGTCAGTGACAGGACATGTTTCCCTCAGAGACATGTTGCAGCCAAAGGGTCGGAGATAGCTGCAGGGATTCCTTCATGGGGCATTAGAGGTTAAGCCTCACCCAAGGAGGCTCTGTGGGCCAGATGTGGAACCTCCGCATGCCAGATTAAGCCCATGGGCTGAAGGTTCTGCACCGTGCTTTAACGTCTCCTGTGCAGTTGTACTCCAATCCTCCTGGCTTGTGTTTCTCCCCAAGGTCGAGTGGCTGCGCAATGAAGAGCTCGTGGACCCCACTCTGGACCTCAATTTCTACGTCACGCTGGAGCACAGCCTGGTGGTGAAGCAGGCCCGTCTAGCCGACACAGGCAACTATACCTGTGTGGCCAAGAACATTGTGGCCCGGCGCCGCAGCTCGCCTGCCACAGTCACTGTCTACGGTAGGGCCCCCGCAGGGGACAGGGGTCGGCAGCCTTGAGGAAAAGGGGACCAGCAGGAAACAGTGGCAAACGGCATTCTTTATGTAAGCCCCCGGGGTGGAGGCAAGGGTAGGGATCCACTGTTCTTGGATGCCTGAGCCCTACCTTGCAACATAAGTCAAGAGGGAAGATGGGTTAAGATTCCCCAGCTGCTTTTGGGGTACGATGAAGAGGGAATTTTGCTAGGACTGCATCCCCCCACACCCTGGAGAGAAATTAATTGTCAATGCGGGATGTGGATCAAGGGAGCTCCAGGCATCGGGGGAGGGGTGCTGAGTTGTGAACGTGCTGAGGGATCGAGTGATGCTTCTGCCGTGTCCCACAGGGGAAAGCTGCATGACCCCTTCCCCACTCCTCCAACTGTTCGCCCCTCTGCTTGTGACTCCTCCTGCATACCCCCTATGTTTTCCTGTGTATTCTCCCAAAACTGTACACGTGCACACACACACAAGGGAACCTTGAACCTCAGAGCCAGCCATTTTTCCCCCAGGCACTAAAAAAGGCGGGGCTCCCTCTCCAGGCCTAGTAAGCACTCTGCTCCCAATGGGGGTGGAAGGTCACTCCAGCCTGTGCCCCCACCACCACCACCACCACCAGGGCACTGTCTTCGGGAGCTGGAGCTGATGCTGTCCCTTCCCCCCAGTGAATGGCGGCTGGTCGACATGGACGGACTGGTCAGCCTGCAGCACCAGCTGTGGACGGGGCTGGCAGAAGCGGAGCCGGAGCTGCACCAACCCGACACCACTCAACGGGGGGGCCTCCTGTGAGGGCCAGAATGTGCAGAAAAGTTCCTGCGCCACCCTGTGCCCAGGTACTGCCCCTGCTGTGCCCCTGCTCCTGGGGCTCTCGTTGCTGTTCTCACTCCTCCTCCCCACAAGCACCCGTCCTAAATCCCCCGCCCTGCCCCCTGACCAGCCCTCACTCCCCTGCAACACTGGGGGAAATGCTTAAGCCCACACATGCAACACACGTTTGGTCCCATCTTCCAGGCGCAGTTCCTAGGCCTCCATTCTAGCCCTGCGGGGTGGGCCTTGCCTTTCACACAACTCTGCCTATTGCCCTCGACCGCAGCCATGTGGTGCCCGGCCTTTGCCCTTCCCCAAAGCAACCCTGGTGAATGGACAGCCAACCAGGAATGGTGTGGTGTGTGCCTTAGACAGATTTCTCCTGTGTCTTCAGCTGTGTTTGAGCCCAGAGCTCTCTGGGCAGCTGACCTTGGCCTTGCCCTCCTCTTTGCTCTACCTGTCCTCCCCACCCACCCACCTGACCCATCCATGTGTCTGTGTTTGTCCTCTCCCCTCTCTGAGCCTCCCCCCCAGTCCTTCTGAGGCAGGTGACAAAGGCGGGAAGGCCTCCCTTTCCCTGTCAGGGTGGCTTCTGTGGCCAGCCGTGGGGCAGCCAGAAGTGATACAGCCCCAGTCACATGTAGCCTGACAGTGTCCTCCTGGCCCTTGAGGCTGCAACAAGCATTCGGCCTTCCTCCAACTGGCTCCCTGACAATGTGTTGGACTACAACTCCCAGCTTCCCCCTGCTGGCTGGGGGATGCTGGGAGTTGTAGTCCAACACATCAAGAGATTGCCAGGTTGAGGAATGTGCTGGGCTAGAGAGAGATCTGCTTGGGTGCTGGGGTGAGGGGGAAAGAGAATCCATTGTAAAAACATTTTGAGTGAGCATTTGGCTTACTAAGCCATCTGTGCTGCCTCCTCCTCCTCCTCCTCCTCCTCCTCCTCTTCTCCGGCAGTGCCTGGCGGCTGGTCAGCCTGGAGCTTGTGGTCAGTGTGCGGCGCAGACTGTACGCACTGGCGGAGCCGCGAATGCTCGGATCCAGTGCCCTGGAATGGCGGGGACGAGTGCCAGGGGCCGGAGCTGGAGACCCGCAACTGCACCAGTGAGCTGTGTAGTCATGGTGAGTCCCTGCCACATCTCCCATCTCTGGAGAAAGACAGAGGGGGTGGGACAGCGGCAATGTGGGCAGAGGGGTTACTTCTCACGCATCGCCAAGGAAGAGGAAATCCCCCACAGAAGAAGAGGACCAAAGGGAGGACACAGGTTTGCATGAAACCTACGTATGGTCATGTTGCATTTATGGATGCAAAGATAGGATTATAATTCAAATATTTGTTTGTTTCTTTATTTATTTGTTACATTTTTATCCCACCTTTCCCTCCAAGGAGCCCAAAGCACTGTATATGACCTTCCTCTTCCTCTCCCTTTTATCCTCACAACAACTGTTAGGTAGGTCAGGCTGAGAGTCAGTGACTGGCCCAACCCAGTGAGCTTTGTGGCCATGTGGGGACTAGGATCTCCTGAGTCCCAGTCCAGCACTCTAACCACATACCTCTCACTATAGTGACCCAGGTGACTGGTGTTCCTGCCCAAGCCCCCTCCCTGCTCTCCCTCCCTTCTTAGGCTTCTTCTGCTTTAAACCAGACCTGGGCTGGACTGTCCTTCAGACAGAGAGGACGGTCCCCTGTGAAGGAAGGCCACATGTGTGCTGGTGAACAGAGAACTCATGAATTCCCAGAAGCCTCTCCTGGCGGGCACAGATATCTGGGGCCTTCCCTTCGGAGTGGCCTTGCACACCAGGCTGCTTGAGATGTAAGAACAGTAAGGCCTGTCAGCTCTGGTCTGCCTATCTGTCCGCATAGGAGCCAGCAGCCGTCTGCCCGGCACAGATGGAGTCTCGGCTGCTTAGTGTAGCATTGCCCAGCAGCCTCAGGCAACAAAGCAGAAACTCACCTTGGCAGCAACATGCCCCCCCCTCCCAAGCCCTGTAGCCCCTGCATCCCTCCACAGGCTCCACCCCCATCCCAGTGTCCTCTCCCCACAGATGCGCTCCCTGCCGCACCCAAAAACCGTGCCAGGTGTGCAAGGGCCAGCAAGCAGCTTGTTGCCTTCCAGGCATGGGAGTCCTGCGCTGCCATGTCAGGGTGGGAGAGTGAGTGACAGGTCCCATCCTGGCTCATTAACTGCCCTAGCTTGTTAGGCCTCCTAGGGGGTTTTCTCTTCCTTTTACATCAAATTAACTATTCTCACAGTTGAAATGAAGCAATGTCCCCCTGCCCTCCCGGAGGTGCTCGGCCTGACAGTTTGGCCCAGCTGGCTGTGCGAGGTGTGTGGGGGGAATTCAGAGGGACAGCAGCAGGGCAAAGTGCTGGTTCGCATAAAACACACACACACACACACACACACGCTTGCATTCTTCCTTTTCTTTCTCACACACAACACCCGCCCTGCCCATATGGCGGCTCGTAAACTAGGCTAATGTGTGCATTCCTCCTTGTAACCCAGAAATGCTGCGCCCTCACAGACAACAGGCCTGCCTACTCGCTGTCTGCCTGACCCTCCCAGTCACCTCACAACCAGACCGTCTGTACACCAGCACGTTGCCTTTCTGTCTGCCTTTCATTGGATGTCTCATGCAAAGGGCAACACGCCCCCACACACTCTCTCGGAGCCAATGTGGGCCATGGAGCTTCGATGCACATTTCTACTTTCTCAGCCTTCATAGGCATCATCAAGATGGTGGATGGGAAGGAGCCGTGAATCCCTTCTTTCTCCCTACTACGCCCCCAGTTCTTGTTTTTATGCTTTTTATGGTTTTAAATTTTGTATATTGGTTTTTAAATGTTCAAAGCTTTTAATCTTTGTAAGCCGCCCCAAGAGCTTTGGCTATGGGTCAGTATATTAATAATAATAATAATAATAAATTCTAGCCTTCCTCCTTCCCAATAAGAATCTTTGCTACAAAACCTTTCCAGCAGCCCCCACTCTGGTATGTTTCAGGGCACCCCCCCCCCTTCCATGCTTCAGAGATACACAGCCATTATTATTCCTCACATACACAAACATTTCTGGCTAATTCACTGGTTCTTCAGACTGTTACTATTATTATAAACAATTAAGAGTGCAATCTCTGCATGTTTAGACAGAAAAAAATCCTACAACTCCCAGCATTCCCCAGCTAATGTGGCTGTTGTGAGGATAAAATGGAGAGGAGAACCATGTAGGCCACCGTGGATATTCCTAGCAAGAGAAAGAAAGGCAGGCTATAAATGTAATAAATTAATAAAGAAATATGATTGCACCCTAAATGGGCTTATGTGCTGAGCATGCATTCCAAGGGCACACATTTCTTTGATCAAAAGAAAGAGGGGGGGTTGTATTGATAACATTGCTATAGTTATTAGAAGAGGAACCACAACAAATGCTCCTAAATGCACTACTTGTTTTGCAGTTTCATCTTGCAGATGATGCTTTGATGGCACCATCGCCCTCCCTCATTCACAGAATTTTTCCAGAGGTTTTCCATTCATAAGCCTCTCGTGTTTTCCCTGTATCTAAGAGCGAGCCATGAAACTTTGCTGAAAATCATGACCTCCCCCTGCCCCCAGAAATCTGAAACTGGACCCCTGGATCCCAGGAGAACCTCTTTTGCTTCTTACCTACTCCTCTCCAAGACAGACTTTCCACTGCCCTTTGGAGAGTAGATGGTTATCAGACTCAAGGAGGCTGTGAGTCCAAGGCTCTGTTTAGTTAGACGTGGGATGGGCATGTTGTTTAGCCTTTGCATCTACAAGGCAAAGAAAAGGCAGGTTTTAGGTACCAGCTTCTTGATAAGCCTCATCCAGATAAGGCTGATGAGGTATGAGTCAATGTCTCTTCCCTACAAATGCCGCTCACTCACAGATCCCACCACCCCACCTGATAATGGACCTTGCACATCATGGAGATGAGCGGTGTGTTCCTTCTCCAGAAAGAAATGCCGTTATTTCCCAATATATCACACTCGGCAGCCACTGGCTGATCTTGCACATCTCAGTCCTCCTGCTTCCCTCCCTAGGAACCGGTGGCTCCGAGGACGTGGCTCTGTACGTGGGCCTGATCGCTGTGGCTGTCTGCTTGGTGCTGCTTCTCCTGGTGGTCACCCTTGTCTATTGCCGCAAGAAGGAAGGGCTGGATTCTGATGTGGCCGACTCCTCTATTCTCACGGCTGGCTTCCAGCCAGTCAGCATCAAACCCACCAAAGCAGGTGAGCTCCGCTCTAGACCTGGGGCATCTTGGGAAATACGCAAGGACTGTACAACAGGGTTCTGGCTGGTTCTGACTGAAACCCAGAGAAGTTTCACCGCCCCACTGGTAAAAGCATTCCACTGGCTTCAATGCAAGGCAGTTTTGACAAGTCATTGCAGTGCAAGTGGCAGTATTTGCATGTATGTGCATGTCCATGTGTGCATGAATGGGTGTGTGAGAATGGATGTGCATGAATGTGTGTATATATTGAGGGTGAGCATGTACTGAGAGTTTAGCTTTGACCCCATCCGCTGTTTCCACTGGGGACAACCACTTCTCTCATGCACCCCACTTCCCCAAAGTTCCCTGGCAGGGCATGTGGCCCTGAGGCCGAAAAGCTTCCTCGCCCCTGATCTAGTCTTATGATGCCTGTGTGTCCTGATTCTTGCCAACTGGAAGCCAAGCTACCCAGAGGGGGCTATGCCTCTTGGGCTGCAGGAGGCGGAGGGATGAGGGTGAATTTGGCTCCCCTTAAGAGACGGAACCCCCTGCTCCTTGGGCTTCCTCTCTTTGTGCCTTATAGTTATGTTGGAGTCAGGGGTGGTCACGGCCTGACAAGAGTCGTATTTGTTTACTAGAGCTGCCTTTCTCTAAGCTAACATCAAGGCAATGCACAAATGCTGCAAAAATAAATACACAGATTAAAAGCAGAATGAAAAACATGTGTGGTGGTGGGAAAATACACCCCCAGAAGGCTACATGTGTTGAGCACTGAAAGGCTTCTTTTGGTGGCCCACATAAGCAGAGGGTCTCTATAGAGGAAAATTGAGTCCACAGACTCAACAATCCTGCCAAAAATCTGTCAGTTATAGCCTGACACTGGAATGCCAGAGATTCTCTCTTGCTATCCATCTTGACATGATTAAATGTTGCCTTCACTAATAAAGGATACTACCTCTGAGGGTAGAAATGAGCCCTTTGTGGCTGCCTCTACAAGAGAGGTTTAAAGCTCTTTCAAGGCGCTTAAAAAAATTTACCTCTACAAGAACGGAGCGCAAATCGGGCATAGAGGCGCGTTATCTCTCCGATTATGCGCATTATCGAATGCGCGTTAAATAGCGAGTTTTATTTTCCTCCGGCCGTTAAAGCGCATTTTGACTATGTGAACAAGCGCTTATGCACATTAACTACTTGTAAAGCGCATTTTGGTCATCCGTTAATGCGCTTTGCCGCCTCTCGCCGCCTCTCGTGCAGAGGTATTAGGTGTAAATGCGCTTCAGCGATTATGCGCATAATCGCCTAACCAGGCGCAAAAGCGAATCCTTGTAGAGGGGACCTGTATCTTCTGTGAGAACCTGCTGGAATACCCAGGAATAACCCATCCCATGTTGTTTTCCTGCTGCTGGGCTCCAGCCACCAAGGGCAGCCCATCACTGATGAGGAACAGACCTAGTAAGAAAGGTTTTCTAATCACCCAATTAATCAAGAAACATTAATTTCTGGGGGGAAGCCGAGGCTGATCCTGCTGATGCACCTCTATCACAGTGACCGTCAACACCTACAGTGAGTGTCAGTAATGACGTAACTAAGGCCCAGTGTTCCAATGGGTGCTGCATGGGTGTTACCATTTTTCCCTTTGGGATAGCTTAGATGCTAATATGGCAGCTTTCCTAGATGTGTAGGACTACAACTCCCATTGTGGCCATGCTGGCTGGGGATGCTGGGAGTTGTAGTCCACACATCTGGAGGGCGCCAAGTGGAGGAAGGCTGTTGCATAGCAACATGCTTCAAGCATAACTCCCATCATGACCATTCCATTTCTGACCCTTTCCTGAGCCCCTCATCTGCATCTAGGCACAAGTTGAAGAAGTGTCTCTTGATCACTCAATCAGCCATTTTACTGCCTCATCGTCACCTCAGAATGGGGACCTGTGACCTCTACACTCACCTCTTCACACCCTGACAAGTGATATAGGGCATTACAACAACACCTGTGTCATGTGTGGCCAGCTCTGTCGGTCAGTCTCCATTTGGGTTGCACAGATGGAATGTATAAGCTTTATTAACCCAGAAGCCTGGCACTGAAAGGGAGATAGTGCTACTTCTTTAAAAAAAGAAAAGGGAGGGAAAGCTGTCTCTGGGAAATAAAATGCATAACCTTATTAATACAGAAAGTGATGGTTTGAACAGAGATCTTTGTTTCTTGGGTCATTGCAGCAGTCTGTTACCCCTGCTGCTTAACGTATTTTATGCAACACTGTCTGATGAGATAATGCTTTGTGATTAGGCTGCTACCTACCTGAGGTGACTCAAAATATCTGCATTTGCATCTATAAGGTAATCGAGCTCTGTATGTAGCACTAAGATTAAACTCCCTTTTTTGTTCTGCCGGGAGGAGAATTTTGCCAGCCAATTTCAACCCATTATCGATATCTTTTCTCCCCTTCCCCCTCCACACACAGATAACTCCCACTTACTCACTATCCAGCCTGACCTGAGCACCACCACCATGACCTACCAGGGCTCACTGTGCCCACGCCAGGACGGACCCAGCAAGTTCCAGATTGGCAACGGGCACCTGCTGAGCCCGCTGGGCAGCGGACGCCACACCCTGCACCACAGTTCCCCCAGTGCAGATCCAGTGGACTTTGTCTCGCGATTCTCTACTCAGAGTTTCTTCCGCTCCTTGCCCAGGGGTGGTGCCAACATGGCCTATGGAACCTTCAACTTCCTGGGTGGACGTTTAATGATACCCAACACAGGTGAGGCTGGCAGGTAGGGAAGCAAGATGGCTGGGGACTTGGGAGGGTGGCCTAAGTAGGGCAATGTGAAAATGCTTTGTGATGCTCTTAGTTCCCTTCTGGACCATCATCACTCAAGCACACCTATCCAGGAGATGGAGTCTCCTTGTGGCCCTTATTGGAATGGGAGAAGAGAACATTTGAGGGTCAGCTCCCAACTATAAAGCACAGACCATGTCCCTCCCAGATTTGAGCTGGTCCCCTTTAAGAGAAAATTGCATATATCTTGGCTCATTCAGCTAAGCAGCCGCCAAATTATGTCACTTCTTCAACTAAGAGAACATGGAATGGTTCATTCAAGCCTAGGCTCACAAGATGGCCTACCTCTAGGACGTGTGTGTTTCATCGCATCCCCCTGAGCAACAATGTCTCTGTCCTTTTAAGGTGTCAGCTTGCTCATCCCACCTGATGCCATCCCACGGGGGAAGATCTATGAAATCTACCTGACGCTGCACAAGCAGGAGGACGTGAGGTACCTCTCCCACCTGCTGCAAACCCCACCCCCAGCTATCTGGTTGGTGGTAGTGACACATGAGAAATTCCTTTCAGTTGGTTTTTGACCAGAATGTACTCAGTTCGCACCTCTCCCATAATACTAGAACCCATGGACATCCCATGAAGCTGAATGGTGGGAGATTCAGGACAGATGAAAGGAAGGACTTCTTCACACGGCGCACAGTTAAACTATGGAATTCACTGCCACACAGTGTAGTGATGGCCACCAATTTGGATGGCTTTAAAAGGGGAATGGACAAATTTTTGAGGACAAGGCCATCAATAGCCACTAGCCGTGATGACTATATGCTACCTTTACTATCAGGAGCAGTATGCCTATGTATACCAGTTGCTGGGGAACATGAGCAGGAGGATGCTGTTGCACTCATGTCCTGCTTGTGGGTCCCTGGTCAACAGCTGGTTGGCCACTGTGTGAACAGAGTGCTGGTCTAGGTGGATCTTTGGTCTGATCCAGCATGGCTCTTCTTGTGTTCTTATCTTCTTATGTACTCCCAGAGAGTCCCTACCAAAGATTGATATGCACCATGTCCCTGCTAGCCTGCACTCATGCAGATGGGCATGCAGACCTTTGCCTCGATACATGAGATGGCTGTAGCTGAATGCTTGCATGACAATCATAGAACCATGCCTTCTGTAGCTGTAATCATGTCCCCCTTTCTTCCCAGCTTCCATCTAGAAAGGAAACAACTGTGTCTTGGCATAAACATAACTCCTTTTACTGGAAGTATCTACCTTTGAGATACACAACTCCAAACTCCCTGTGGAGCTTGCAAACTCTTATCAGGCACATGCTTGCCTGAAGTCAACAAAACTAATTTCGCACAATAGGATTCAGTTATCAGTTCATAAAGACAGAGGCAATCCTGAACATGAAAGGAAGCTCTGTTCATAACAATGGAAAAGACGTCCACATCATGCCCTCTGGATTGGGCTTCATCATCAATAAAAACCAAGGCGAATTTGCGCTGCAGCAGCTTTATTGCACTCTAAAAAAATGCGATCAACTGCCTTTCTCTGCTCTTAATGTTTTTGTCCTGCCCCTATACAATGTGCTCTTGCTGGCATCCCACTGCTCAGCACTGCGCTGGCAGCAAATGGAGAAAGCATGCTTCTGTCATGGCACATTTAGTATCGAGAATCTCTTTGGTGCTGGCTGAGGACTGAGGTGGTAGATTTGATTAGGATGTCTAAAGTGGGCCTGCCCTGCAGCATGAAGCATAGCAGCCTTATTAGCGGAGCCGCTGGGACTGGCAGCCCGGAAAGGATCTTGCCTGAGTGCCCAAAGGAGAACAATTCAGTTGGACCACTGGCTGGCAATACCCTAAGGAACTCACCTATTGGGTCATTCTAGATTTATTGCCCCTCCCCTAGCATTCCCTTGGAAGGACAGGAACATAGGAAGCTCGCTTATACTGAGTCAGACCACTGGTCCATCCCGGATTTGCCCTACCTGGAGAAGCCAGGGACTAAACCTGGGGCCTTCTGCATGCAAATCATGTGCGCCACCGCACTGAGCTATGGCCCCTCCTGATGCTTACCAACATCTCTTGTCTGTGTTGGATATATTCCTAGAACCACTCCTGGAGTTTCCAACTTGCAGAATTCCCTGACTATAGCTGTCAGCCATCACTAGGACTCTTTCACTATCGCCAGGGTTCTTGCATCAATACCAGTCTTTGACGCTTGTGCAGAAGCTTACTACTTTCTAATCTCAGAGTCCAAAGAAACATCTCTGCTTGGATTGTTAGTAATATACACTGATCTTAACCCCACTCGGTTTGCCTCCTGCACTGGTGGGGATGCAGATCATGTTTCGTCTTTGAACCATTGGGGGGATAACAATGGAACTGCAAAGCAGCTGATCCCGACAGCTAGGCCCATCCATGCACGGTTTTTTTGATGCCCCTTCTCTGCCCAACTCATGCTTCTCTCTCTCATATTTAGACTGCCCCTGGCTGGCTGCCAGACCCTGTTGAGTCCCATTGTCAGTTGTGGCCCTCCCGGGGTGCTGCTTACCAGGCCTGTCATCCTAGCCATGGACCACTGTGTGGAGCCAAACCCTGAGACCTGGAGTCTCCACCTGAAGAAGCAGTCATGTGAGGGAACTTGGGAGGTGAGTGCTTGGCTGTGGGCCATCATAGAACAATCCAATGGCTTTAGCATGGCTGTGTGTAGGAAAACACAAAGCAAAATTCTGTGGCAGGTCACCCTAATGCTGCAACCTGTATAAATAATTCAAGCAAAGCAGATGTTTATATGTTGGCTTATTTTGCATAATGTATTCTGTTTCTGCTAGTCTTGGGAGGGACAAGGAACCTGAGTGCTACAATCATCTATGGAGGCCCTGCTCTGAGTGTGGCCACAAAAGGAAGTGTCTTCTTGTGGTGGCCCCTCTGTTGTGGCATTCTCTTTCTAGAGAGGCTCGCCTGGCATCTACATTCATGTCTTTTTGACACCAGGTTACAGGTTAAGACTGGGTGTTTTTTTTAAATTCTCTCAAGCTTTTAAAAGGCATTATTTTAATATATATTTTACTGCTATTATTTCAATCTCTACTTTTATGATGGGTGTTTTGCCTTATGAGGTGTTTTAGCCCTCTACCTTTTTGTTTCGGTGGATCTGTCTTCTACTGCTGTGCTCTAGCTAATTTGTGACTTTATGTTTTGCAAGTGTTCTTATTTATTTAAATGGTACTCAGAGAGCCCAAGTTATGGCTTGACACAAGCAAGCAAGCATGGCACTGAATTCCCATCTCCAGAAAACACTGGAAATCGTATTCGTCCCTCCCTCTCGCTTTACTAGGCATTAGCTGGATACTTTCAGGACTATCTTTGCATCCAAACAAGCTATAAATTTGGGTTATTTTACAAAAAATGAAAGCTGGATTCTGCATCCAGAACTATGTACCCTGTGCTTTTCCTACACTTCTGCAGAATTGGAGAATATACACAGCCTTGCTATAGCATTAATGGAATCGAATGGGCTGTGTGCTCCCCAACCCAAGCCCATTTAAGCTCTTGTGAGGAGGAGATGCCGGTCTGTGCCCTGCAATGAGAGCTCTGGTGCATCCTGGGCCCTCAGACCTAGGTCCCCTCTACAAGGATTCGCTTTTGCGCCCGGTTAGGCGATTATGCGCATAATCGCTGAAGCGCATTTACGCCTAATCCCTCTGCACGAGAGGCGGCGAGAGGCGGCGAAGCGCATTACCGGATGTCCAAAATGCGCTTTACAAGTAGTTAATGCGCATCAGCGCATATTCACACAGTCAAAATGCGCTTTAACGGACGGAGCAAAATAAAACTCGCGATTTAACGCACATTCGATAATGCGCATAATCGGAGAGATAACGTGCCTCTACGCCCCATTTGCGCTCCGCTGGTGTGGAGGTAAATTTTTTAATGAGACTTCAAAGAACATTAAACCTCTCGTGAAGAGGCACCCCTAGTCGAATGTTGTGCAAGCTTTGCCTGAGAACAGCAGGCCTTCGGTCCTCTCAGGCCCTGTGCTATATCACTGGTTATATATACCAACTCTATGCTGCTCTTACTCCACCCGCTCCAGTCCAATCTCACTCTGTGCCACCTTTTGTCATATCAGGCAGCATCCTTCTTCTGCCACCCCTGCATTGACCAAAATCATCCACGCTGGCTCTACGTCTTGTCCATTGGGCCCTCTGTTCCTTTGTCCACTATGCTTTGTCATGCCAGTTCTGTGTGTGTCTGTGCTCTCGCCATACCTGGAGTGACCTGTCTCCCAGTGCCCTTTTCCATCCTTGCAGGACGTGCTGCACCTGGGTGAGCCGGCCCCCTCGGAACTCTTCCACTGCCAGCTGGAACCCCAGTCTTGCTTCATCTTCACTGAGCAACTGGGCCGCTTTGCCCTGGTGGGAGAATCGCTCAGCATGGCCGCTTCGAAGCGTCTCAAACTGGTTCTTTTTGCGCCAACGACTTGCACTGGGCTGGAATATGATGTCCGTGTGTATTGCCTCAGTGACACCCGTGATGCACTCAAGGTACAACCAGCGAGAGACCCCGAGAGGGTTTTACCTTTAAAAGCAGCCTCAAAATATTTTTATTCATTTCTTTGTTACATTTATATCCCGACTTTCCTCCAGGCAGTCCATGGCAGCATTTTATCCTCACAACAACCCTGTGAGGTAGGTTAGGCTGAGAGTCAGTGACTGGCCCAAAGTCACCTACTGAGCTTCATGGCAGAGTGGGGATTAGAACCCAAATCTCTCCAATCTTAGTCCAACGCTCTTAACCACTACACCACAGATTTCCCTGGCAACATACACATACACCACTAAACTTTCTTCCACCACTGTTATACTTAAGCCCAGTATCAGTAACTCATTATTTGCTCAAGAACACTGCCCTGGGAACCACTGTTGAGCTTTAATGCTGGAGTAAGGCATGGGTGCATGGGTGACTTCAGTGCCACTGACCATGTACCCAACATACTGCCTCTCATAAAAAACATCCTACACCGTGGACACCAGATGTTTAACCTCATTTTACATTGGCCTCCTGCCATCCTCACCATGGCTCCCAGTATCTTCTTCTGTACTAACATTTTGCACCCAGGAATTTTGGCACAACATAGGCCAGACCCCTGTATCATCTCCCTAGCCCATATGATGGCTCAGCAAATGTTGGGCCAGCAGTGGGCGGTTACCCTCAGGAAATGGGAGTTGGTGGTCCTAGAAGCTCAGGCTCTTCTCCCCCACCCTCCTTTGTTCATCGCATCACAGGAAGTGGTACAAATAGAGAAGCAGATGGGGGGCCAGCTGATCGGTGCACCACGGATCCTACACTTCAAGGACAGTTACCACAACCTGCGCCTCTCCATCCATGATGTGCCCAGCTCACTGTGGAAGAGCAAGCTCCTGGTCAGCTATCAGGCAAGTGCACCCACTAGCTCTGGGCATGTTCTTCATCCAAGGCAGGATGCATGTACAGCCTTTGCCCGTAAGAGCTGGAACCAGTTACCATTCTACATCATCGCCTCCATTTTCACACACAACTCAAGCCCAGAACCCCATTTGAGAGCTGCCCTGCCCTTCTCAAGCCAACTGTCCTATCTGTAGTGAGATCCTTCTTTGGGGCAGGTAGTAGTTATCGGTCTGCTGATGTTCATGGTCTTGGTCTTGACTCTGCTGGCACCTGTCATCCTGCAGAAACCTCATTCTTCATTTCCCTTTAGGAGAGCAACACACCCCAATCTCAGCCTGCCTCCTTTCTCTCTTCACAGGAGATTCCCTTCTATCACCTTTGGAGTGGGCTGCAGCCCTATCTGCACTGCACCTTCACGCTGGAGCGACTCAGCACGAGCACATGCCAGTTGGCCTGCAAGATCTGGATCTGGCAGGTGGAGGGCGATGGGCAGAGCTTCAATATAGACTTCAACATTGCCAAGGTGAGGGCAAGGACACAACGTAGTAAAGGGAGGGTTGGAGAGATGATGACTTCTGTAGGAGCCTTTTGGCCATGCTGGCTGGGGCTGATCGGATTTGTAGTCCAACACGCATGATTGATGGTCAGGAGAAGGGGGCATGGCCATCTAGGCAAGCCCGGAGGGTCAGATCCAGACCCCAGGAGGGCTGCAAAATTTAACATCCTGAGAACCTCAGTCTTTTCTTTCATAAAAGCCAGTTTCTAGTTCCTATGCTGTGAAGATATGCTTGAAGGCATGTGGCCAAGGCTTGCTGAAATCTCAGGAGCCAGAATGGCTAAGTAATAATTAGGCTCGGTTTGCATAACTTGTAGAAGTCACAGAACCCCATTTCTCTATAGGCATAATTTATGTGTGTGCGGAGTACACCCATCACCTCAGCAAAAGGCTCCATTTCCCTGCAGCACACATACACCCTTTAATGTTCCCTTCCCTTGCTGGGGGGTGTCTATATGTTGTTTATATGACACAGCTGCCAACTCACAGCCACATCCGGCTTTTGCCCCCGAAACTGTGCTTTTTCACGGTGTCGTTTTACCGTGACTTTTCCAATTGCTCTGATGCCACCACATTGTTTCTTTCATCTGTCTCTTGTGGCATCAGTTTGGGGGTGTTCCTAGGGGCGGATCCCAGAGCAGGGTAAGCAGGGAAGTGGGCAAGCTTGGCAAGCCAAATGTCTGTCAGTGCTGAGGTTTTCCCTGGTCAAATAGCCTGCGCTCACTCCTGACGTTTAGCTTTCTCAATTCCACCTCGCAGCAGCGATGGTGCAGGGTTTTGAAGGAGTCAGCATATAAAGCAGCATCGTATAGACCCCCCCTGCTTTTCTCAGATGAGTAGGATATATGCTTTCTGATCTTTGGATATCCGTCCTCTTCTCTAAAGTTTTCAAGGCCCTCCTAGGGAATATCTGGGAGGAAATCATTGTGCCAGGAGCCCTCCCACCCCCATTACTTAAAAGCAGCATCATGGCGAACAAAAGAAAAAGTAGAAATACCCTCATCATCCCTGGCACCTTCTCCTCCTGCTCCTGAACCCACCCCAGAGCTCCCACCATGAAGACTCAATTTGCCCTGTCAGTCCTAACAGCTGCTCTCCTCTTCCCAGGATGCACGGTTCTCGGACTGGCTGCCCCCAGACAACGAGGCTGGCTCCCCTGCCCTGGTGGGCCCCAGTGCCTTCAAGATCCCCTTCCTCATTCGACAGAAGATCATAAGCAGCCTGGATGCACCAGGGGCCCGTGGGGCTGACTGGAGAGCATTAGCTCAAAAGCTGCACCTCGACAGGTAAAGGGATTTTCTGTGTAAACTTGAGCCCTGAGAACCACAAACTGCAGCTAGCAGAGAGCACAGCATGGGTGGCTCTTGCCCTAGCAGCAGGAGAAGACTAGGATGGGAGTCCGGGCTATGGTAGTGAAGTGGGGGGTTCTGCATGAAGGGGCAGAACACACACCTAGCTGTGGCCACATTATTTCTTCCGAGGCATACCCAGGGTGGGGGGCATGGAAGGGGGGGAGGAGAGTGGGATTGGGGAATTTTGATCTGGATTGTGATTGTCTCCCCTCTTTCCACAGCCATCTCAGCTTCTTTGCTTCGAAGCCCAGCCCAACGGCCATGATCTTGAACTTATGGGAGGCTCGTCACTTCCCTAATGGGAACCTCAACCAGCTGGCTGCTGCTGTGGCTGAGGTGGGCAAGCAGGACAGCTCCCTCTTCATGGTTTCAGAGGCTGAGTGCTAAGGCACTCGGAGGGGGCAGCACAGGCCTTCGCTAGGGGATGACAGAGGGCTCCTCCATTGGAAAGGGGCGGTGCTTCCGCACTCGCCCTGCTTTGACTATGCCTGTGTGCCCTGCCTGAGGCATGCTGGCCTCATGCCCTCTATTCCTTGTGCCAAAAACAGCCAGAAGGTAAGCACACCGGGCTCGGTTTCCAGTAGCCATGGAAAAGGCGACTGGAGGCCTGCCCTGCCGCTACCAAGGCAGCTCTGGAACTCGCTGAGGGAGGCCTGTCCCTTCTACTGGAGTAGGCTGGCAATGGATTCGGATGTCCTAATACCTGGCTTGGTCATGTGCCCACTGTCCTCTTCTACCCTAGCACGGGAAGGAAGGTGAAGGGAGATGGCTAGTCTAGTACTCATTGTGCGTGGCCGGGACAAACAGGTAAGCTTGGTCTTGGAGCCAAGATGTCTGTGCCCCTCCCATTGCAGCCCCCAGTAAGCCCAACCTGTATTAAGGTAGGGGGGATAGCTCAGGGTAACCCCAGAGCCATCTCTGTATATTTTTGCTCCAGCCCAAGAGATACCCAAGACTCAGTCATAGAGGGAAGCCCAGGGTTTGGTGGTATGCAGACACTGGGAACCCCAAGGGGACGAGGGAGGGACAAGAAGTATAGGCAGAGAGCAGCCCAGGGCTAAGGGCCATGCTGTACCGGGTTGCTGGATCCGTGCCTCCTCAGTCCTCGACCAGTGTATATGCAAAGGGAATTGTGCGTGTGCGTGGCAGTCCAATCCGTGCAGTGAACGTGTGCTGGACCAGACGGGTCCATGCCGTATTGTGTAAAGATCGTTTTTTATTCTGTATTCAAGTGCATTCAAGTATTTACACTTGGCCTTATGTACATATAAGCATCCCGCACAGCGTTTTGGCGGGCATGAATGTAAATAAATTATATATATATATTGCTACATGGGGCTTCTTGTGTCTATGCTCACACCAAGCCATTGGAGGTATTACCAGATCTGAAGCTAGACAGACAGAGGCCTCGGCTAGAGACCACGGGCTCAGCAGAGCTCTCCTGAAAGCCATGCGGATGTGGAAATAATGTCCAGGCACCTCCATTTTAGACCCCGAAGTCAGAGCTACCTTAAGGCCTGGCTCTTTGGAAGAAGGGGAGTTTGAGAATCCAGGTGACTGCAGGAATTTGGTTTATTTCCTCCCTTGCTTGAGTATCAGTCAGCGATGTTACACAGAGCTGCAAAGATGAAACACCACAACTACTCCAACCTGTCTTTCCTGCAGCCTTGCACAGCTGCCTCAAAGAAGGGTGAAACTCCATGCTGTAGATCAAGGTAAAGTGTCCTCCTTACTTGGCATGGTAGGCCACAGCAGCGATCAGTGCAGCTCCCTTTCCTGAGCCATCCTCTGACAGCAAGAATTGGACACTACAACCTGGAGCCAGCAGTGCCACTGTATCCTGAAGTTTTTTTGAGAAGCTGGAAACAGAAAGAGAGAAAGTCTGTGAGCAAGAGAAGTCAATGGTCAGCCCAGAATTGCACCCACTCCTGCCAGCAACATAGTACCTGGGGTACATGCTACCTGGCATCATAGGTTCTTGCAGTTTACTTCTCTTTCCTTCCCACAAAATAGGGGCAAGATCCCTCTTAATGATCTAAGCGGACATTGCAAAATCCCTATGGTGTCCATAGATTATACAGCATTTTAACAATAGCCACCCTTTATCACAGTATCTCCAAGCACTAGGGCTTTGTATAGACCAATCCCAGCTCAGTTTCTCCCATGCACCAAAATACAATGGCTGCCATCTCTGCCCATCCTGGTCATGCCATCCAGCGGGCAACCAAGGTTTCTATTCTCCTCCATGCAGTGTGTTTAACTGAAGCATTACTTGCCCCATAATCTGATGCAGAAAAAAACAACTCACTAAGGGTGCATCTTGTACAGCGTTCCATCCACACCAACTGTCACCTCCAGCTTTGTCATGCGCTTGTTCTCTCGGATCTTCTCCACAACTGCAGCTACTCCGGCTGCACACACCTTAGCAGCACGTGAAGACACAGCATGGCACACTTCCTTCACCACCTTGACCTCCTCAGGAGTCACGCTCAACCCGAACTCTTCTAAGAAGTCACGTGTATAACGGTGGCTTTGGCTGCTACTTTCAGAATATTAAAATTAGTGGTGGACTCTTTGACCTTCTTGGGCTTTATGGTAAGTGGAAATATAGGGGCTCTGGCATCTATTCTATTGTTTTCAAAAGGGCTCTCTCTCTTGCTCTCTTAGATACACATCCTGAAAGAACCCAGGGTTCTGTATAAGCAACTGTGACTAGTGATAGAGCTTGCACATTCCAAGCAGAAATGTCAGCACTGTGTCTAAATAAAAATCCCAAAATTCTGCAAAATAAACACTCAAATTTGGTGCTCAAAATAAATTATTAAAATCAACAGAGTATATGCAAAGCTGCCTATTTTCCATAGACCTGCTCAGTTTGTATGCTTGCAGTATTTAGAATCTGGGCAAGGAGCAGCTGTTTGTCAGAAGGAGATGTAAGATTCACCTTAGATCCTAGAATCATAGAATAGTATAGTTGAGCTGGAAGGGGCCTATAAGGCCATCAAGTCCAACCCCCTGCTCAATGCAGGAATCCACATTAAAGCATACCTGATAGATGGCTGTGCAGCTGCATCTTGAATGCCTCCAGTGTAGGAGAGCCCACTACATCCCTAGGTAATTGGTTCCATTGTCATACTGCTCTAACAGTCAGGAAGTTTTTCCTGGTGTCCAATCGGAATCTGGCTTCCTGTAACTTAAGCCCATTATTCCGTGTCCTATACTCTCAGATGATCAAGAATAGATCCTGGCCCTCCTCTGTGTGACAACCTTACAAGTACTTGAAGAGTGCTATCATGTCTGTCCTCAGTCTTCTCTTCACAAGGCTAAACATGCCCAGTTCTTTCATTCTCTCCTCATAGGGCTTTGTTTCCATACCTTTGATCATCCTTGTTGCCCTCCTCTGAACACCCTCCAGCTTGTCTGCACCCTTCTTGAAGTCTGGTGCCCAGAACTGGATGCAGTACTCAAGATGAGGTCTAACCAGTGCTGAACAGAGGGGAACCAGTATCTTGTGTGTTTTGGAAGCTATACTTCTATTCATTTAACCCAAAATAGCATTTGCTTTTTTTGCAGCCACATCACACTGTTGGCTCATATTCAGCTTGTGATCTACAACAATTCCAAGATCCTTCTCGCTTGTATTGCTGAGCCAAGTATCCCCCATCTTGTAACTATGGGTTTGGTTTCTTTTTCCTAGGTGTAGAACTTGGCATTTATCCCTACTAAATTTCATTCTGTTGTTTTCAGTGCAAGCACTCCAGTGTGGGCTGAAAACAGATGAAATTTAATATTCTAAGATGGAATTAAAAAGTTAACCAGAGGAGGAGGAGGAATGGACCTCCTCCAGAAAGACAGATAGAAATTGCATCTTGAACCCCAAACTGACATTCTGAGGAATATGACTTCTGCACCAGAACCTAGATTATACATGGAATGGCAGGGTTCCTGACCTAGGTCCAAGAGATATACACTTACTCCTCAATTTTTGTTAGGAATTTGGTGGGGAAGATGTTTGGGGTCTGAAGTATACGTGATTCTCGGCCCTTAAAGAGGATCTTGCGAGATATTAGCTCCAGCAGAATATAGCGCACTATCTCACCCAGGTACATGCCACTGATGAGTTTCTCATACCTGTGGGGGAGATGGAGATGAGTGCCATACAGGAAGACCCTAGAGGCAGCCATCACCGCAGATGCCAGCCCATTCCCAACAACAGTTATCATATCCATTCTCACCTCTGCTGGCCAGGATTGATGGATTTTGTATCCACAATGTTATCAAAAGTTGTTATGTAGTGTTCAATACAGCCATCGTCTCCAAACGCCCCCCATTCCATATTGATACACATTCTGCCCTCGTCACCCTCCACAGTGCCCACATTCCTCATCTCTTCCATGTAGCAAGCATTGGAACCCGTTCCTGAGATAAAATAAGGGATGGACATGGGTCACTGCTCAAAATGGTCCAGCGTAGTCTTCCCCACTCTGAGCCAGGAAACCCTTGGGGTCAAGGTTGGAGGAAGAACCTTCAGCTCAGTTACATTTCCATTCCAAATGTCACATTACAGAGAAAGGCTTACCTGTCAGGAGCAACCCAGCCTCTGGCCATAAATCACAAAAGAAGGCCATAGACTCAAACTGGGTGAAGAAGGGCATCATACCCTTGGGAAGACATCCCCACTGGATTTCAACAAGGGCATCACATGCATAATCTCACTGTCCACCCAAGACTGCTCCAACTCCCTATCCTCAGCTCTCCTGGGAATTTTACTGAAGGGCAGAGTATAACTCCCTAAAATAAATAGCAAAACAATACCCCTCCTTACCAACAATGAGGCCAACCTCACACTTGGGGTCAATGTAGGCACATGCCATCATGGTTCCCACAGTGTCATTCACTAAGGCAACCACATCTACATCAATGTGCTGGGAAGAGAAAGGAAGGGAGAGACAGAGAAAGCAGCAAAATGTGTTACCAAGCAACACGATTCTCTATCACCACAGTAACCAGCACAGACCCACAGGCCCTGTCGCCTGGGAAATGGGCCCCCTCTTCCTCCCCTCTGTGTATCCCTGGGGCCATCAGCCTGAAGAGAGCTTGTAAGCTCACTCACAGCTATCCAGCTGGCTTGGTGAAAGGACTCCAAGGGTGCTGCTATGCCTTCCACCCTCTCACTGGGTTATGTAGTGACCCACAACAGAGCAGATTAGCAGAGGGAGTTGGGGAACGGGACACTAAGAAATGAGAAAGGCGTTAAGCAAGCCTTGTCAAGAGTAAAAAGCACAGCCATGCTGGAACACCGCTACAGCATAAAAACTCCCAAGTCTACTTGGCATACAAATTCTTTCATCTCAGTCATCTCCCGCTCCCCTTTTCTGCTCCTTATGCTATATCCAAAGTACATGAACTCTACAAAATAAATACTACACTTCCTAAGACTGAACCCAACACATTCTACTCTCTCTCATATACACACATGCACACAGAGTCCACCAAACTTGGTTGAGATATCACATTAGATTAAACCGAAACCCTGCAGGTGGAGTTATATGTCACATGCATGCACATGTAACAAACATGCAATGCTTTCCTAGGGGAAAGCTGCTTTGAGGTGGGGGAGGGACAATTTGAGGTGGAGAAACCAAATGTGGGGATGGATGCTTGATGCTTCTCTGCTCTTAATGGTCCTCCAAACACATACCTTTTTCTCCCCACCTGGTTCCACATAAGACAAGCCCACATTTGGTGGGTGGGAGGGAAGGATTTGGAGCAGAGAAATGGCAAGCAAGGAAACAGTTAAGCACTCCCTCTCCAAATCGCTCCCTCCCAAAATTGCATTTCCCTTTTTTAAAAAGCAGGTGCCCAGTCATTGTTGTGTGACTTTGCATATCGTAGGTAATTAGTGCCTACCCAGTTTGGATGTAATGATCAGCCAGGGTGCTGGGGGAACCCTGCCTTATTGTTTCTGAGCAACATGCTCATGTATGCTGCCTGATCCCTCCCACTGCATTTGGCTAAGCAAACCTTCTGTTTTGTTATTTGTTTATCGTGACGTGAGGCCAGGGAACTGGTCTGTTTCTCCCTCAACAAGCCAGAATCATAAGCCAGAGTTACTGGTTCTCACATACACAAGCCATGGACACAAGATCCATGGTTTGTCTAGCCACTCCCACTTGCAGCGGGAGTGATTGGGCAGTGTACACAAGCACACGGCTCATGGTTATCGTTATGTCCAAACCGGGCCACTCTGAACAGTCCAAGTCAAGCCCTAACCCGTGCCAAACCTATCCAGCTCTTTGCACAGCTCAAGCCCTAGACATACCTGTTGACGCTGTACTGCCTCCCTCAGCAAATTCACAACATCTTGTCCCACAGCACCCGAGGCACTGAACCCCTTGGTCCATCTCAGCAAGATGCCCTATGAAAGCAAAAGGGAACTGTAAACCTGGTATGTGTACGGCTGGACTGCTTTCTCTGCACTGTTTGTCCCCTGTATGCTATCTGAGGAGATCCTTGGATTCGTCTCCCGCTACATTGCAATAGAGAGGGGGCAGCACAGGATCTGCCTCTCAGTAAGTACAGGTAGGACTGCATGCCCAAAAAGAGTAACGACATTCAGCTGCCTCTGTACGTGTTGAGTTGTCATCAGGCGTTGCTCACCCATTTTCAAGTCTGGCTTTGCAACTATAAGGGTTAGAAACTTGCCCATGCCAACTTTGGCAGTTCTTCTGCATTGGTACAAAAGTGTACCAATGCGGTACAGATGCCCTAATGGGATTTTTGTCCATAGTGACATTCTCAACAGATAGTTGGATTTTATTATTTAGAGGCCACATGGATATATCAACGCAGTCCTCTGAGCTACTATTTCAAATTATTTGCAAATGGGGCTGCCTCTACAAGAGAGGTTTAATGCTCTTTGAAGTCTCATTAAAAAATTTACCTCCACACCAGCGGAGCGCAAATGGGGCATAGAGGCGCGTTATCTCTCCGATTATGCGCATTATCGAATGCGCGTTAAATCGCAAGTTTTATTTTGCTCCGTCCGTTAAAGCGCATTTTGACTGTGTGAATATGCGCTTATGCGCATTAACTATTTGTAAAGCGCATTTTGGACATCCTTTAATGCGCTTCGCCGCCTCTCGTGCAGAGGGATTAGGCGTAAATGCGCTTCTGCGATTATGCGCATAATCGCCTAACCAGCTGCAAAAGTAAATCCTTGTAGAGGGGACCTGGTATAAAAGCGATGCTGTTCTCATCAGATTTGGAGAGTTTCCTCCTTCCATCTTGGGGGCCACAAGCTGGTTCAGTCTCCTGTATCTCCCACCCCCTCTCCCCACAAAAAGACATTCCACCAGCTGAGCATGAGGTTCCCATCCATTGCTGACCCATACCTTGTCCAGGCTCATTTGATTGCAGGGAAAGGAAAAAGTGAAACCCAGTGGCAGCGTGGTTCCCGACATCTTATTCTTAGTCTGGAAATCCACAATACAGCTAACAATGTGGTCAAAGAGCTGCAGGAAATGAAAGAGACATGAGTTCCATATCAGTTAGACACAAATTTGGAGAGGAGACGACTCCACTAGCGAAGGGGTTTCTGGTCCCATCACATATAGGATCATCCATCCCAATAGGCACCAGTGTCACTGCTGTAAAACCCAGCCAGTCAACAGTCGGCAGAGACCCACTCAATCCAGTCACATCATCTTCTCTCCTGCACCTACCTTTTCTGCTGTACTCTGGGTTATTTCTGGTGGAATGGTGTAAATCTCACTGATCATGTGCACGCCGCCCTCCTGTTTGCTTCGCACCTGCACCAGCAGCACTCGGAAATTGGTTCCACCGAGATCCAGTGCCAGGAAATCACCCTTCTCTACAAAAGGCAAACAGACAAAGAGCTTGGGTGAAAGAGCCTATTTCCCAGAACCCGCTACTTGCTTCAGGTTGCTGCAAGTGGAACTTACTTTGCCCTCTTCTTCTGAGGACAGTGCCAGCAGCCTCAACAAAAAAGCCCAAAGGAAGCATCCCATTTGCTCCCTAGCACACTGGTTTTCAATTGATGGGTTGGGACCCACTACTGGGTCACAGTCTGACTTAAGGTGAGTTGCAGCAGCAGCACTACCACCATACAAATATATGGCAAAAAGTTAAGGAGTGGGTCCCCCAAAGACATGTTTGGGTTAAAGCTGGATCCCAAGTCTGAAAAGGTTGGAAATTCCTGTTCTAGAAAATATTTGTGATAGTTATGCTATGCCGATTTCAGTGAGAGGAACATAAACAGCAGTAACAGTCTCCAATCAAATCAAAGGCCGGGCCCAGGTAAACCCTGGCAGCCTGGGAAGTTTTCTCCTTGCCCAACACAGCTTCCCTGAAATAATAACAATCACCTCAGCACTCCAAGGCTCTTCCCTCCCTAGAGATAGAGACGTGCCCCAGCACTTTGTTCCCTGCCCTCACCGCTGCCGTCAGGCAAATGGCAGACATAAGTGGGCAACATGCGGACAGAGGCTTTGCTGTGGGTCTCCTTCGACAGGCCCTTCTCCATCTCCTGTCTCATCAAGTTCCGCAATCTTTCCAGGTCCACCACAGAATGTCGGAAAGGTGCCAGGACCTGGGATACCCCCTGGAGCTGATTTTTCAGTCTCACAGCTACAGCTGCCATTCGGGCCGCCCCTAAGGGACTGCCACCCTCCGTCAGGACAAATTTCATGGTACATTCAGGAGCCAGCGATGTCAACGCCTGCTGCAGTACCGCACCATACCTGGAGGGAGAAGAGATGTCAGGAAGTGTGAAGTACAGTGGCTAACCCTAACTCAGACCAGGGTGTTGATTAAGTGCCTCTCCTGACCTCTCCCCTTCATTAGGATTGTCAGCTCTGAAAGGATTAGAAAGACTTGTAAATGGATTCATCTTTGGGGTTGTTGACATTATCTAGGCTGACCATATGAAAAGGAGGACAGGGCTCATGTAACTTTAACAGTTGTAGAGAAAAGGGAATTTCAGCCGGCGTCATTTGTATGCAATTCGTACCTGGTGAAATTCCCTCTTCATTACAACAGTTAAAGCTACAGGGGCCCTGCCTTCTTTTGTATATGGTCACTCTAGGATAATGCCTGCAACTTTAACTGTTGTGATGAAGAGGGAATTTCACCAGGTACTAATTGCATACAAATGACTCTGGCTGAAATTCCCTTTTCTCTGCAACTGTTAAAGTTACAGGAGCCCTGTCCTCCTTTTCATATGGTCAGCCTACATTAGCCAAACATCAAAACGACAACTGAGCTCACTTCCTGAAACCACCACCTCTTAACTCTGATTGTGTAAATAGATCGTCTAGCTTGGGAGGTTCCACTCTCCCAGGAAACTGATCAGAGTTGAGAGAGACTTAGCTGGATGGATCCATTTGTGTGATTGGTAAATGGGGTTACTGTCCTGGAAAGAATTGTGCAGCCGGTAAGAGGGCTAGATAGGTTTGCTGAACTGATAATAAGAAAGAATTAATAGCTGTACTGACTTAACAGTCTTCTAGGCTGAAGGGGAATGTGTGGATAGATAAGCCACTGGAAGAAGGCCGCTCTTGGCCGGTTAATCCAATCCAGGAGAAAGCTTGATCCAAAGATCTGCTCATAAAAAGGAGTCAAGGACACTGTGATTGGTTCTGATCTCAATAAATGCTCCTATACCAAATACAACTCCTTACTGCGTCTTGCTCCTGTACATCTCTCCTTCCACAGCCACAAAAGTCTTCAGGTCTGACAGCCCTTGAGAAGTATGGATATGAGTAAGGACGGCAGCCAATCCAGCAGCACAGAGGTTGGCAGAACGAACAAAAACAGCTTGGCATATCTGCTGCACGTGGAAGCAGTCTTGGTTGCTCGCCACCAGTCCCAGGCGGAAAAGGAAGCTCTTGGTTTTGGCCAGACCTACCTTTTCACTGTGATTTAAAAAAAACATACACAATTTAAGGAGGAAGCATGAGCAAGACTCTGAATTGGTTAATTGTTCATTGACCTCAGTAAAGATTAATATTCCCTCTAAATGGAAATCATTGAACACCCTCCCCCCCCCATATATAATGGATTGGTATAGGCAAGGGTAGACATCTGCCCTTCCATTTAAACTGATGTACTACAGAGGCACATAGGAAGGATCACAACAAGATCCATGTGTCAGAAGGTGGGCTTTATTTATTGCAGTGTTAATTCTCAAGGCAGGTGTGAATCTTAGACCTTGATTTCACTTTTATATGCTAGATGAGCTTGTACTCTATTTTGGAACACTGGAAGCTGCATTATACCAAGTGAGACCATTGGTCCAAATAGCTCAGTTTCGTCAACACTCTCTGGCAGCGGCTCTCAATCGTTTCAGAGAGGAGTCTTCCCTAGCCCTACCTGGAGATGCCAGGGATTGAATTTGGGACTATTTGCATGCAAGGTATCTGCTCTACCACTACGTTATTGGTCATGAATCGTACTCTAACGAAGTGTATCTGTAAATATTTTTTTATTGCAAAAGTAAATTTAAGTACGTGTGGGGGGGGGGGGAGGCATACCATAGAGAACATCTACCTCTGTCCCCTGAGGTGGCTTCAGCTTCCCAAACTCTAAAATAGGCACTGAATCACATGAGACACTCACATATTCATGTGAAATCTCATATGATGCAGCCCATCTAGATCCCATACATGTAGTGGACTGAGAGTACAAGAAAAGGCACCTCATGGGGCCTAGTATATCTGGAGCCTCTCAAGAAATGCGAAAGTAATTAGAGTCAGCCTGTCATGACTGATACTGGAGAGTTTTACAGGTCAACTGTGCACCACATACCACATTAGGGTAATTTTAAACTTGTGTGTTGCCCTTCACTAGTAGAATTAGATGAAAGATTTTCTTTAAAAAAACTTCTCACTCATTTCAGTGTGTGTGTGTATGTGTGCGTGTGTATATATATATATATATATATATATATATATATATATATATAATCAGTCACATTCCTTCTACACTGCCTTTGTTGAAAGCCCTAGTCACCTGAACTTCAGAGAAGGTGTTCAATATCTCTTGCTACTTTAGTTGCTTTCTTGCAACTCTTTGTTTCATTTGTGTGTGTGTGTTTTGAGATGCGGTTTCCTGTTTTGAGAACAGTGAGACCACAACGATTTCTATTGGAGCTGTGATACCTTCTAACCTTTTCCTAATAATCCTTAAAACTCTGTTTGCCTTATTGACAGTTGCAGCACATTGGCCTGATGTTTTAGGGTTTCATCTCCAACAACTCAAAGTGATAGTAGGTAATTTCCAACCCAAAAGAGCTTACATGCAGCAGTTTTTCCAAAATTATGCCAATGTTAGAACTGAATTTCTCCTACTGTTGTGGCCCTACACAATTATAACACCGCCTTCCTACAAACCACCTCTTCAGTGCCAAACTTACTCCTTTCTCTTCCCTTCATCATGGTTTGATGAATGTTACTGCTGTTAACTGTGGTAAATACTAACCAGGTTTTCCATTTTAATCAGGGCTTCAAGTGGGTTTGCAAATCCTGATTAGAAGGAACCTGGTTAAATTAACCATGGTTAATTACAGTGCTGATGTACTACTAAACCATGGTTAAGGCTGATAAAAGAAGGGAGGAATTCATGCCAGAGCAGGAAGAAGGAGAGGGCAAATGTATTTGTGAAGCTATCCCCTGATTAGCAAAGTAGTTTGCGAGGAGCCAGCATTGTTTACTCTCCTAGGGTTGTAGGGTTGCTTCCTAATTTTTCACAGGTTTCATTCAAATAGTAGATATTTCATAAATAAATGCCCTTTCCATAGAGGAAAAAGTATGACAGCCATTTGTAGATCTCAATCATGAGGAACTATACACTGGTTTATCTCCTTTTTTCCTACATGGAAAACACTCCGATATGGAAAATGAATAACATCTGATAACCTTACACAGGGCAGGTGCAAGACCACCACTTAAGGTGGGAGTACACACCACCACCAGTTTGGGGGGAGGGAATTGAGAGCTGCCACTGCTGGGGTGGAAGTGCAAGCTACTGCCACACGTTGCTGCTGGAAGTGGAGAAGGGGCACAGGCAGGGAGATAGCACTAGAAACCACCTGTATCATAGTGGCACAGGTGATCTCCAGGTTCACCTCCCCACCAATGCCTTGCTCTCAAGGGTCTGTGGAGAGCCACACTGGGCACTCTCTTAATGTGACATTGGCCCACCAGTGGGACTCTCTAGAGCATCCACCTTCCTACTTCACTATGAGAGGCATAGAGTGGTGGCGGCATTAGGACTCCCAGTAGCAGGGGCACATGGGATTCGTCACCCTTTCAGATCCAGAAGTGCTGACCCTGACCCCACAGACATCTTTACTGAATTACATGAAAGAATTTGGTATCAATTTTGCTTTTTCATGGGTTACACTGTTTTTCAAGTAGTTGATATGTTTAAAAGAAAAGAACCTAGTGGAGATCTTTGGGATGCCATCCTGTTTATCTCTATCCATGTGAAAACTGATATTTTATGCTTTCCTCTAGTTTTTATTTTTAATGCTATTTACCATCTTAAAAAAAAATGTCTTGCAATGACGATTATCACTATGGGACTGGTCATCAAGTATGCCACACTTTTTAAAATATGTTTTAACCTCACCCTTTATCATAATTTGTCACTCTCTAGTAAAGACACACACCAAAAATATGTTTACACATACCATGACACCCAGCACTGCATAGCTGTAGAGGTGTTTGTGTGTGTCTTTAAAGATTGTCACATTCAGCAGCGAAAAAAAGCCTGCTGTGGTGAGTGAGGCAAGGAGGCCTGGGAAAAGATGGAAGCAAAAAAGAGCAGACAATAGGCAGGACTTAGAGGCAGCAGAGAGATGAGATGGAACAGAACACACAAACATAAAGGCCAATGGGAGATTATGTGAAAAATTAAATCAAGGGAAAGCAAGGAAATATACCTGTATTCACATGGAGGGTGCATCCAATGAGGCTTTTTATAGTGCCATTGACCTGCCATATTCACAGAATTGTTTGGGTAGGACAAGGGATCTTCCACTCATAACCATCTTGGATTTCCCACTACTTCTTCTATCTTTTTCCTTACCGCAGAAATCCGTTAAGGGAAAAATATGGAATCACAACACAATGCCTTCTGATTAGTTGCGCTAGGAGCCCTCCATCTGGAAGCACCCACAATAACAAAATATTAAATGACTGGGGCTGGAAGAACAAAGACATGAGCGTGTGATGTCACATTTTGACCAATTCTCCTATTCTTCCTCGTCACAACTTCTCTACCCCTTCTTCCCACCTGATGAGAGATATACTTTATGAATGACCCCTAAATGCCCATTTCTTTTATGCCTTTTTTCTATCAGGCCACAGATTAAATTAATTTGGAGGGTTCATCCCTCCTGGCGGTCTAGTCTAAGGCTAGTCTAAGAAGATACATCAAGCCTCACTCCACTACTGCTGAAGATATAAGGATGATCAGATATCCCAAGATTGGCTTGAGTGACTCACTTACTGTATGATCTCCATAATATCTTGGATCTCCAGCTTTCCTTTGGTCAATAGGGAGGGTGTCAGGACCCCATTGAAGAGCTCATTCTTCTCAGCTAGACTAGCCAACATAACACGGACGGTTTCACAGAAGTATATGCTACTGATCAACTTCTCAAACCTGGCAGCAATAAAAAAGAAGAAAAGCAGAGAAAGAAAGAGAAGATATTGGAGTGAAAGCAGTGAACACCCCTCCTGGGTGACTAGCAGGTAATTGTGTTCAGTTTATATGAGAAGCTTCTTTCTCATGCACAACTCTTTGTCTCTTTCCATGATGCCAAATTTCTCTTCTCTTTCCCATCCTCATTGCTCTACACTTTCACCCTCTCCTCCAAATGTCTGGATTTTGACCACAATCCAAGTACTAAGAAGGTGCTAAATAAACAATTACAAACACAGATCTGGAGTTCATTACTGGAAACTGCATTTTGGGGCACTGAGTATGCGTAACCCCGATTCTTCCACTGGATCCCATTAATCAAGTTGAGCAGTAATTGATGACTCCTTCTCTTTTTCCTGCTACAGTATCTGGTTCCTAGAAGTAGGCTCTTTTGCAGGGCAAAGTACAGCAACATCAAACAGACCAGTGCTTCATAGCCTACACCAAAGACACCTTCCCCACTTCCTTCACTGTGACGCACCTGCATTTGCCTGGGTCCATCGTCTGCTTATCCATTAACAGGTCAAACTCTGTCAGTAGGTCATCCAATTCGCCAGCGTTTCCAAGAATGCCCCATTCTAAGTTCACACACATGTATCCCTCACTTTCCTCCATGCCTGCTATACGCTGTTTCTCCTCCATGTAACAGCAGTTAGTGCCAGCATCTACCATTTGCAGAATGCAGAAAGATAGGAGGAACCCAAAACAGAGGAAACAGCCATTTTAATACAACCTCTGATTATAAGACAATGAGAAAACTAAATGAAGCATTGCCATACTGAATAAGATGCAGAGTCCATCTATGCCACTCTCCTATCTTTGACAATAGCTAGTGCCTGTCATATTGAAGAAATACTAGTTCTTACTGGTATGTGTATACAGAATAACCTACCACCCTATTCTTAGTAGTCAGGAAAATGCTTTAGTCCTGCGGCATGACTATATCCATCCTCAAAACTGACAGCATCCTGTTGTCCATGCCGCCTTTGTGGAAACAATCCAATACTCTGTTAAGATGCTTCTTCATCACTGTGGTGTAGTGGTTAGAGCATTGGGCTGGGACTCGAAGAATTGGTTGTTAAGCTCACTGGGTAATTTTGGGCCAGTCATTGACTCTCAGCCTAACCTACCTCACAGGGTTGCTTTTACATGGAGAGAACGAAGACCACGTAAACCACCTTGGGTTCCTTGCAAGAGGAATAAAGGCACAATATAAATATAATAAGAAAGAAAGAAAATAAAGAATAGGCAGCTTCCGGGCAAAAAGCCTAATGTAAGACATGTGTGATCCTTCCAGCTCAACAGCACAGCTAGCATGCACCTGGCTTTGCTTACCTATCAATAGCCCAACCTCACAGGGCTCTTTTGTAGAACTACAGCTCAGCAAGGTTCCCACAGTGTCATTAACCACAGCAAGGACCTCTATTTGGTAGTTCTGGAGTAGTTAAAAGAGAGAGAGAGAAATCAAAGTGACTCTCTTGTTCTCTTGTTCTCTCAGACACAGACACACACATAATGCTTCAGCCACAGCCGACACAGTCATTGTCCTCACCTTGCAATGCTGGTTAATAGCCAATTGTAGCAATTGTGTCACATCACACCCCTCCACACCTGGCCACCGGCAATCCTTTGAAAATCTGATCAGTTTACACTAAGGGAAAACAAGACAGGGAGGCCTTTGAGAACTCCAGTGCCTCCAATAGGCCGCTATGAATCCCAGATCTTTCCAGGGCACAATGTATACAGTAACAACGCCCCTCCCCCAACCCTCAGAGCCAGGGCCGGCCCAAGAAATTTTCCTGCCTAGGGTAGATAAAATAGCACACACACCCATTCCACATACAGAAGTTGACTAGTTGAGTCTTATTTCAACACTGTCCTCCACACCCAGTGTCTTCCACACCCAGGGACACTCCCAGTGTCCTCCATACCCAGGGACAACAAGGTAGCTTTGGACAGCCTTCCTCAACCTGGTGCCTCCCCCCACCTGATGTTCTGGCCTTCAACTTCCATCAGCCCCAATGAGCATGGCCAATGGTTAGGAATGCTGGGAGCTGCAGTCCAAAACGTCTGGAGGGCACCAGTTTGGGGAAGGCTGGCTTAGGTGGTGCAGGACAGATTGCATAGCATTATAGTACCGTCTTCCAACACTGCTCCCCCTGCATCTGCTACCTCAGTAATCACTTCACTTTGCTTAACGGTAAGGTTGGCCTTGCTCACAGCCAATTTACCTCCTCTATACTTTGTGAAGGGATAGGCTAAGACAGGAGCGTATAGAAATATTCCTCAGATCCATTTTTTCTCTTGAAAACATTTGCAGGCTACCTGTATGGCTACATTTGGGGTCACCTCTGCTTCATCCTTCCCACTCAAACCAATGCCCTCCTAAGAAACATCAGACATCTTCAATCTCCCATAGCCTGCTGCCAAGCCCACAAAGAATTCACCTGGGTCAGTGAGCTATTTTCACATGGGAAGGGAAAGGACAAGCCCAGTGGGAAATATTGCTTGTTGATGTTAAGTCCGCTCAAAAACGTGGCCAGGCATTGTGCCATGAATTCAAAAACCTGGAAAAGCAAGCAAGGCATTATGAGTACAACAGGTCCTCTTCCCCTCCTCCCATCTATTCACCTCAGGGCATGGTGCCAAATATTTTCACAGAGTACATTTATCTGCTACCAATATAAAACTAGCAATTTCACCAGAACTGACAGCATTTTTTCATAATCATCCTAAGCTACAATGATGATGATGATTTTCTTAAAACCCACTGTAAATAAGTTAAAAATAAAATAAAATAACAAATCAGCTCCAATCCTAGAAAAGGCTAAAGCACCACAGCAGAGGACTTTAAAGTGCTAAACTAGGTGAGATGCTGAGAAATCCATGATTGGATCTCGGGAAATTCAAAGTAACCCCAGGGAGGGTTGTCAAATCAAAACAAAGAATATGCACTAAGGTAGGGGGTATATTATTATTATTATTATTATTATTATTATTATTATTCTGCCTTATTTACTAAAAAGCCATCAAGGCAGTGTGCAATAATTTAAAATAATTCAGCCCTGCAACAATAAAAACAAGAACATTAAAAACAGCAGGGAAAAAACAATTAAAACATTAAAAACGACACGTTTTAAAAGGCTAAACTGAAAAGATGCCAAGAGAGTAGGAGCCAACTGCAATTCAAAACATTCCATATTTTGGGGGCAACATATGAGAAAGACCTTTCACGTGTGCCCAACAAATCGGCAGCTGCAGGTAATGGTGCTCTCAAAAGGAGTGTTTTAAACCATTAATAATGTTTTGCAGTGATATTTCAATTACAGCCCATGAGGAAGGAAAGTCTTTTCTGAAGTGTGTTTGGGCATAATAAAAGTTTTTTGAGGCACCTTCTATTTGGGACACATAAGGACCTCTTCCCCTCTTGCTGTTTCCTGCCCTCAAAGGGGCCTCACCTTCAGTCTGCTGGGCCGGGTCTTGATGATGACGTCTTTGCCACTCGTCCCCTCGAAACCCCACAGCATCACAACTGCAGTGTGGGAATGCTAAATCTTGATTACAGGAGGGAGCGCAGGCTTTCCAGCCAAAAAAGCCACAGTGCCAGCAGCCATTTGGCTTGTCGAGCTTGCCCCCTGCCCTCTGACCTGCCTTCCCGGATTAATGCAACCTATCCTTGGCCTTGATCTGCCTCTGGGAATACCCCCAACTCGAAGCCGAAGTGAGGTCACCACCAGTCAACAACTTTTAAAGCGCACAGTTTTGTCGAAAAAGCCCATGGTGGCTGCGAGTTGGTGGCTGCATTGCATAAACGACTCAGCACCACTGCGCTGCCACCACAGGCTATACAGGGCACATAGACAGCCCCCTGATCTTAGAACTTGGGCATGTTTATAGCGAGACAGGTAGACCCATAGATAGCCAGGCCCTAAGCCATTTAGGGCTTTAAAGCTTAAGACGGACACCTTGAATTGAGCCCAGCAAGCAACTGGCAAGTAGTGCAGGTCTTTCAGGGCAGGTGTAATATAGTCCCAATACCGTCTGTACACCACTTAGTGGTGTAGCCAGACCCCAGCATCACAGCCTGTAATTGTTTTTAACTTTAAAATGCAGGGGTTCTTGCTCATTGCCAAGAGTGGGGGAAAAGTAGGGATAGTTAATAGGGAAAAGAAGAGAAGAATTAAAGCACAGAAAATGTGTAACAAAGAGAAGTGGAAATGAAAAGGCAGAGTAGGGAAAGTGTAGATGACTCCTGTGAGATTAGCAGCATAATCCTATGCATGTTTCCTCAGAAGTAAGCCTCGCACTGTTCAGTGTGATTTACAGCGATGTAAATGTATATACAATTGCAGCCTAAGGATGCCCAAATAAAGAAGTCCGTTTTTAAGGAGCCAAATAGCTAGCAGGATGTAGGGTGCAGCAAAGGAAAAAGGGCAATCTCAGGGAACAGATGGTGTTGGGTGGATTCTAGAAGAGAAATGTATTAGAAGAGCCAAGCATAACAAATGAAGGCAGGGTGAGATAGCGAAGATAAGCAGAAGCAAGACAAAGGCTCAATTCGGACGACACAATAAACAACTGGTGTGGGGGAAACAATCATCAGTTGTTTTGACTATTGTGTCATCCGAATGCTGCCATAGTCAAATCAGCGCTGATCCTAATCCACACCATAGTTGATTATTTATTACCATGTTGTGTGGGGAGTACCCCCTAGTTGATTATTACCCCACCATTGACTATTGTGTCGTCCGAATTGAGCCACTGAAGGCATTAGAAAAGCAATAGAAGAACTTTAAATATAATACAAGAAAAAAGAGGAAGTTAATGTAGGCAGCAGAAGACCAATATGATCATAATCACAACTTGAATTGATAAAATAAGCTGAAGAATTCAAGACAGAGGAACTTTACCTGCTCCCCACTGCCAATGAGAATCTTCTCAATAAGTGGAAAGGTCCTTTTCTTCACCACCTCTGGCTCATCAATGTCACCTGTCAGTTGTAACAGCAAGACCTTCACCTGACCCTGGGACAGCTCTAGACCCAGAAAATCACCTTCCTCTGCAACAAAGATGTGAACATCAGGGTAGCGAGTGACCCAGGCTGCCTATGCCTCACTCATCATAGGATTGCCACATCACATATTTTTACGTTGTTAGACTTGTGGAGAGGGGTCTCTCCAGGATTTTTGTTTGTTTAGCTAAACTTCAGTGCTAATTAATGGGCAATTTTCAATGTGAATACATATAAATTTCTTATATACAAAACAAGCAATGGTGGATTATTTAACTGGGAGAGGAGGGAACACTGCCCGCAGTCCAGAATTTCAATGGTGCATGCTAAAGATACAAAATGCAAAAGGCCAGAGGCTGGCACTCTTTAGGCTTGTGGGATCTACTTTATTTTTCACCAGAATCCTGAAGTCCAGAAACTGGAGTGAGGTAAGAAATAGTGGCTCACGAAGGCAGACCTAGAACTGGCATGCTCAGCCCAGGAATTTGTTTTCAAATCTGGAGCTTACACACAAATCCTTTCACAAACAATCTCATCCCAGTCCACCCCTAAGCCAACAGCAGCATCCATGGTGTTATCATCTCACTAGGCAGGCAAACTATGGTCAAAATGCAAGTTACCAGATTCTGGGACATTCCTAAACCAAAGCTGGGGAAACAACCCTACCTGGTTTGTTCCATTGCTTTTAACAGCGACTTGATCTGCAGAAATCGGCAAGAGAGCTTTTCACAGCATGGAGATAAACAGTGACCTGGTTTGTACAATTGCTGTGGGTTTTTAAGCCATGATGATCATGCATACAAGCCTGATACCCTGCCAATGTCTACACATCTAGCTGTATTAAAGGTTCAACTACAGGAGCTGTTTCAAAAGTTGGCAACCCTAGTAATGCCGGAAAGGAGTCTAGACAATAGCTTTTGGAGCTGCAAAGTACACTTACCAGTGCCATCAGGCAAGGTACAAACATAAGAGTTCAACATGGGTAGGGAGCCAGGTTCTTTAACCTTCTGCTTTAGGCCTCTCTCTATAGCTGCCAACATGGAATTCTTCACCTGCAGAAGCTGCTCCTTGGATAGGTAAAAGGGCTGTAGAAATGTCTGGATCGGGCCAAGAATAGGAGAAACGTTACTGGAAGTGCGGTGGGGTGCTAATCTGTGAACAGAAGACTTCTCCTTGGCCCTTGAGCCTGTATCTATGCCTGAATTGGAAATGGCCAGCAACGCACTATCAACACTTGTCTTTGACTTGGGAACAATGTGCATCGCCCTAGAGGATGGTGCTGAACTTGAATGGGACATGACAAAAGACATTAATGAGGAACCGGTGAGGTTGGACCCCTTTTTGGGAACTGAGAAATGGTCCCTTGAAGTGTGGCCTGCAATATTTGTCTCTTGGGAATCTGTGGTGCTGGGCCCTGACTTGTTATAAGCAAATAAAGTGTTGGAGCCGGGACGGGAGCCTGACGAGGCATTTATGACAAGGGAAACATTCTGAGAGCCCTCGAAGGCTGGGCCTGCGTCTGACGTGGTATTTAACATAAAGGAAATCCTTGAAGCGCCTCTGCTAGGTGAAGAAAAACCTGACGTGGCTTCTGACACGCTGGAAACAGAAGCTCTGTACCCTGACCGGGAAGGTAGGTTTTGGTCCGGTCCTGACATGGTGTCAACTGCTGCAAAGGCCCTTTGCCCGTCAAGTCAAATCACCAAGCAGCAGAGAGGCGTGGCGATGGGGAGGAGTGTGATGGGTTTGGGTGTCAATTTGGATGCAGGGCAGGGCAGGAAGTGAGCGGGCCACCTTGGCAGCCACCTGGGCAAGGCGTAACGTTGTAAGGGATGGGTGGGGAGGAGCTGAGGGAGCAAGGGAATGTGGAGTGGGCAGAGGTGAAAGTAGAAAGCAGAAGGCAAAAGGCAAAAGGAGAAGGGCAGAGGGTGGGCAGGGGAGAGAAAGGGGGCGCTGAGTGCAGTGGGGTTGGGGCAGAGCAGCGTGGAGGCAGTTGGAAGCGCAGTGCTGTTGCAGAGAGAATAGAATGGAAAGGGGAGGGGGGAGGGGGAATAGAGCCTAGAAGTCATACACATTCTAGAATGGAGAGACCTTCTCATTGCCGAGATGTGCCAGTTCCTGGTTCAAATGGAGAAGCCGTTTTTAAATGTCCCTCAGCAGTGGAAGGGAGAAAGCAGCCTACAGAAATCAGTGGAGGAAGGTTTTAACCTAGCTATTATGAGCACCTCAAACCGCAGGTAGCAGTAAATAGGGTCCGTGTCCTTTCTAACTGAGGTCTTATTTTGTATTGATAGAGGTTTTTAAAAGATTATTATTATTATTATTATTATTATTCATTTTTCAACAGTGTAAAAATCCAATCCAAACGCCATCCATTGTCCCCATATTTCAGGTTGGAGGAGGCAGCTGCTGGGAAAGAGGGGCCTGTCTCGCCTCTACCCTGCAGTTCACTCTGAATATTGCAGGCTGAATTTCAGACTGAGGTTGAGAAAGTTGCGGGTTGGGCGAGAGTAAAGTACCCTGCAATGTAGTCCACTGTTATTATACCCCTATTGCAAGTTAGGAGGCTGCACTGAGAGAGAGTTGCTTACAACAGCCCTGAAATGTAAGCCACTGTTATTGCAGCATGTCAGAGGTGGGGCTGAAGTTGCATGTCAGAGGTGGGGCTCCAACCCCAAATTCTCCAGACAAAACAACCCTCAGATTGGAGCAAAGGTCAGTTTATTAAACTGCCCCCCTCAAACCCCCTGCTGGCCCAAATCCAGTGGTTCACAAAGGGTGCCTCAAGATGGCTTATTTGCGCCTCATTGAATGTGCTCTGGCAGCATTTCGGACAGACGAGCAGGGCGCAAATCAGATGTACAGCCGATTTAAAGTCTCTGATAAGGTGCATTCTCGAGGTGTCAATTTACCGCGATTTTAATTTTTTCTCCGCAGTTAGAGCGCAGTTTCTTAATGTGACCAATGTAGTGACCATTCGGATTAATGCTAATAGTGGGCGTAGTTTGGAGGGCAGGGCTGGTGATATCATGAGTGAATGACTGCCCCTTGTCTTCCTCTACCTGGCCACCCCTCCCACTTCTCCATCCACGTGTTCAGCTGCGTCGTGATGACTGTGAAAGGAAGGGGAATTTCTATGTTCTTGCCATTCACACAGGAGTAACCGGTGGATTTTTTTTTTCTGATTGGAACTATGTCATACACTGTATGCTCTTTCCATTTTTCTTTTAAAAGCACTTCCTGTTGTTTAACAATTAATTTGATTTCAGTTAAAAATAAAGTAATCTGGAATTATGTTAAAGACTGTTTTTTTTTTCCTGATTGGATCTATTTCCCCCTGTCCCATCTGCTGCGTTTCCTCCTCAGTACACCCCCCTGCTTTCTCAAGGCTCCGTTATTGGTTTGTTGCTGTAGCAACCGCCTCCTTAGCACATCTGCCCGCTGATGTGGGCAGAACGTAGTTCTGTTGCCCTTCGCTTACAATGTTGCTCTTCACAGAGAGATGTGCCATTTCCAGCAAAAGTGCCCCTCAGTGAAGGAACAGCCCGTCGAGATGCCACCACACTCCAGTAATGCTGGGCACTTCGGTGGCAGGCAGAGACTTCTCAGGGAGATGATCGCCCAACGGCTCAGCCATAGGGCTCTGTGGCGAATAGGTGGGTGAATGGCCAGGTGGGAGTGGGGTTATGGCTACCCCTAAGAACTCCAAGGCACTGATGGCTGCTTTTTCTCCTCTCCCCCCTCCTTTTCTTCCTCACCCCAGAGAAACTGCTGTTCCTCCATGTAGCTATTCTCAGCAGGCAGCAGGGAAAGGTGGCGCAGCACATCAGCGCTATGGAACAAACCATGTGTGAGGCTCTGCGTCGCAATGCACGCCTGGAGCGTACCATCTGGCGTTGCCACCTTGCAGTCCCCATGCGTCGACAAGCCGTGCCATCGGAGTGACCGAGCAGCACCCCTCCCCCCCTCAGTAGTGCTTTCTCATTCCCTCTCTGGAAGGTGTGCAGTAGACTTCTGCTTTCGCTCTGCTCCAGAACGCCATGGCCGCTGATTGTGTGTTCAGATGATGTGTGGTCACAGATGCAGAAGTCCCCCTCCTTCCAACCCTCCCTTTGCGATGCTTGCCGCTTAGAAGTGCCATGCTCTGAGATTAACTAACCACTGTGCCTTACTGGTCGCCTTCGCCCAGGGTGATGGTGCTTTACCTTTCTGATTAATCTGCCAACGCTTTGCAAAGCCCAAGTACCCATCATGTAACCATTTCTATGATACTTCCAGAATAAAGATAGTTGACATTGCCCCCTCACTTTCCATCGTTCCTGTGTGTCCGGGACGGGCCACTTGAGGTGGGGTGGGGAGTGTCTGGGACATGGGGACTGCTCGATGATGCCACCCAGCCCATATGGAGAGGGATAAGGAGCGATTGGGGGTGGAGCAGCTATGTGTGGGGCTCTGTCGCCCGCATGCACAATTTGGCCAGTGCTTGCATGAACGTTGGGCAAGCACTACCTTCCTCAGCAGCAGATGGCGATTGCGAGGGCTGTGGGGGATGGATAGGGCGGTTGTGGTGTCAGCATGGCATGTAGGTGGCCGATCTGTGAATAGGCAGGGGTATCGAGGATAGAGAGCGATTGGGGGTAAAGCTAACAGAATATGTCTTTATTACTAAATAATAGTTTGAAAAGCAATCCAAACCTTTAGTACCAGTCAAGTCCTACTCACATGCAAAGTACCGCAAGATTGCTCAGGTAACCAATGGCGGGAAATTCAGGTGGGAGGTGCCAACAGCCACTAGGACGGACCTTTCAAGAACTTTTCCTCCATCAAACCTACACCTCTTATCTGGCTCTACTGTGAAACTCCGCGTATAAACAATTGTAAAGCGCAGTATATAAAGCCAATAAATTGACTTCATGGTTGTCGTCTGTCGCTAAAGACTCAGATTCAAATAAAGGAAAATGCGCATATTCGGAGAAACAGTCGTATAGAGGCAGCCCAGGTTCAATTATAATTCAACAGCAGTTAAAGAGGAAATAGTCAGCTATAAAGGTAGCATCTGTTCATAAGCCCTCAAGTAATCTGGTACTTCTTAGTTACCTCCTATTTGGTGATCAACCACTTTCAACAACCTGACAATAGGCTACATCTTGTTGCTTAACATTCACATTATACATCCATAGAAATTTATAGGCTGGAGACAAACAATGATTTTTAAGAGACTTTCAGAAAAGCTTTAGCTCCCATGGAGTACATACATATCAGTCAAGTTCTTTACTACATAAAGAACATAAATCTTTATTACATAAATATATATAAATTGACATGTAACACGTCTATTCTGCTTATAAAAATTAAAGCAGTAAACATATGTACTGTTGGTTTGGTTTTTATAAGATCTCTTTTTTGAAGCAGAAGCAAAATTATCTATACGATTTGTCATATTTGACCATATTCTCAGTAAAAGTAATACAGTGCAGAGGACAAAATGTGTTGTTTCAATGACGCAGCTGCCAACTCGCAGCTACATTGGGATCTCCCCGAAACTGCGCATTTTCAAAGTGCTGATTTACAGTGACTTTTACTTTTGCAGTTATTCAGTGGGCATTGCGAAAAAGCTCCAATTGGCTACTGGAGAGAGAGGCTGAGTCTTTTGTTGTTGATGATGGGAAAATGTGGGAATGCAGGGCAGGGGGTGGATTTATAGGCAGGATAGCCCTTGCTCCCTCCTGCCTTGTTTAGCTTTATCGATTTAGCCTCACAGCAACAATGCTGTGGGCTTTTGAGCAGACACCCTTCCAAGTTTCTGATTTGGATACTGCCCAAGTGTATTTATTCAGAAATGGCATCGCTCATGCTCCCCTTAAATCCTGGTATGCTCCAAAGGTACTGTGGTACATGGGAATGCAGGAAGGCATATACCATTGCTCCAGCTAGCTCAAGGGTGGGCAAATTCGGCTCGTCTGAGGGCCAATTTGCCATACCCCTGGACTGCCCTACTACCTCTGCACTCCCGCTGATCATTGGGGAAAAGGGTGGGACAAATAAAAAACCATGGTAAATGTGGCCATCCTAAATGACTTAGTGTTTTGCTGTTGAATTTGGAGGGGCGGGTGACAGACACCACACTGGGGGGCTGCATGTTGCCCACCCCTTATCCAGCTCAATACAGTCTACAGGGTTTTAGGCAGGAATCTTTCATAGCCCTACTTGGAGATGCCAGGGATTGAACCTGGGACCTTTGTCATGCAAAGAGGGTGCTCTCCATTGAGCTACAATCCTTCATCTGATCTTCAACTTGCCCAGTACCACAAAGATATAATTTCAGTTCTAAACTAAAGTTTTGATATCAACCTCCCAATAGTTTGGAACAAACAGACTGAAATCTTAACAATGTCAAAGTTCCAGTTTCTTTTTTGGTTATCCATAATTAGCCAGTTCCTTCCTTCTCTTCATGGAGAAAATATAACCTTTAAAATTCAACAATAATAACAGCAATAGCACATTTCAAAGTTCAGAATGTTTCACATACAGCAAATACCTCAGTCATCTTTTTATTTATTAATTATATTTACTAGAAATCTTTCTCAAAAAAAGACTCAGCATGCCTTATCAACAGGGATTAAAACACGCAAACATTTAGAACAACTCAAATGCCTTGGAGTAGAGTCTTAATCTGGCCTCGAAAAGATTACAATGTTGGCACCAGGCAGATCTCACTGGGGAGAGCATTCTACCACTGAAAAGGGTGTCTTTTTAATATTCTGGACATAGATCAAACTATTTTAGTAGTTTGAGGAAACGGGGTTGAGGCAATAGGGGTTTGCCTAAGATAATTTAGTAAACATGTGGCTCAAGTGGCAGTCAAACTGTCAACTTCCCGGTTCTGAATTTACTCAACCATTCATCTGAACCAGCTCTTAAATTCTTGCCTTGGAGATTCTCAGTGCTCCACAATACAAACTGTCTTTTGTTATTCAGTTCCAGCAGGAAATTTGCAGGCTTGTCTTGGTATTTTCAGGTTTCTAATTTACCCAGGGCACATATATCATGGTACCTTTCAACTCTGGGTGATTTAATCCAGAATCACTACCACCATGGTTCAAAGTTTCTATTCACTATTGTGGATTAGAACCACCATTTCACACACAAGCATCCATTGAATGTATGCCACCATCTACCCATTTACCATGCTCAGTCTAACCCATCTCTGCTGGGCCTACAAAAGGATTAAACATACAAGAAGATGACTAATATGTGTGAAACTATCGCAAGTGTGCACCCCAAGACAGTTCAAGGCTCACAGGGAGGAGCAAAGTCACAGGCAATGCACTTACGGACTCATGTCCGCAACTCTCTTCATAGCTTATCCCTTCTAATAATTGGCCAGTTACGGTAGAAAACCAACTAATAGCAGTCTTTAATGAGTCAGATCATCTTGCAATAGTGTGACTGAATAATTCTGCCTGGCTATGCACTATCTGTATCCTAGGGTGTGCATAGCAGTGTGACTCTAGCTGTGTTTTGCATTTGCTGTTAATTGCAGCATGTTGGTAGCACAGGGGGATAATTGCAGCTATCCTATGCTTCATTCAGGTGTAAAGCTTTGCACTCCTGCTGAGTGCAAGTCATAGGGATGAGATCAAGGCTGACACCAAAACGGGTCTGAGCTAGCTAGGGGTTCTCATCAGGCATCCTGTATGTAAAAAGGCAGGTGTCCTGGGCAGATCATATATCAGAACCACACTTCTCCATATAGTCTTCAAGGCTCCATTGTGACTTTATCTTGGATAATTCTGCTAGCCTTGACTTACATAGCAGACATAAGAAAAGCCCTGCTGGATCAGATCAAAGCCTTACGTAGTTCAGCATCCTGTTCCCACAATGGTCAACCAGATGCCCATGGAAAGCTCTGCATTTTTTCCCTGCAACTACTAACTCAGAGGCATGCTGCCTAGGATACTGGAGGTAACATGATCTAAGAGTCATTGATAGCCTTATCCTCCATCAATTTGTCTAATCTCTTTATAAAACTGTCCAATTTGGTGGCCATTACTATATCTTGAGATAGTTTAACTATGCACGGTGTGAAGAAGTATTTCCTTTTAACGGTCCTGAATCTTCTACCATTGACCCTCTGGATGGCCCCAGGTTCTAGCATTATGAGGATTCCTATCCTCTTTCTACAAAACATACATAAGTTTATACATCTCTATCATGTCCCCCTAATTTTCCCCCTAAACTTAAAAAGTGCCAAATGTTGCAGTCTTTCCTTCTAGGGAAGTTGCACCAGTCCCTTGATCATTTTGATTGCTGTCTTATATACCCTTTCCAGCTCTGCGAGATCCCCTTTGTGGTCTGACAATCAGCATAGATTCATATAAGGACTTCACAATATTGGCACTTTTATTCTTATTTCCTTTCCTAATGATACCTAACATGGCTTTTTCACAGCTGTTGCACACTGAGTTGTCATTGCCACTGAGCTGTCCACTGTGATCCCAAGATCCTTTTCATGGTCAGTCACTGCCAGTTCAAACACTAAGGATGGAAAATTTTGTTGCTGATATCAGTCCCTTGACTCTCGATCCTGGGATTGGGATAACTTTCAGAGGGGCAGCCATGTTTGTCTGTTGCAACAAGAACAACAAGGAGTCTTGATTATCTTAAGGGATTGGGATATCGCACATTCACTCATTATAGGGCTCCTGTTAAGTTGGCCAAAGTGGTCATCTGCAGCTAGGACCAGGAAGAATATAGGAAGCTGCCTTATACCGAGTCAGGCCATTGGTTTATCTAGTTCAGTATTGCCCATATTGACTGGCAAAGGTTCTCCAGGTTTTCAGACAGGAGTCATTTCCCACCCTGTTGCAGGGAGGGAGTGAATCTGGGGGTGGGAGTTGTATGCAAAGCATGTGCTAAATTTAGCACAATCTCTTTTTTCCTTTTAGGCTCCAGTGTCAGAACTCCAGCCCAGATGAACTCCCAGCAGAATGCCCTCCAGGAAGATACTCTTCTACAAGACCAGCAGTATGAGTCAACGGTAAGAGTACTTAATCTCCTTACAGTAATGGACTATATGAGGGTCAATAAACTCACGCTCAATCTAGACAAGACAGAGGTTTGTCAGTCCGGGTGAGTGGTGTTCAACCTGTTCTAGAAGTGTTTGCACTCCCCATAAAGAGATGCTCGTAGATCTATCTTTGTCATTAGAGGCACAAGTGACTTCTGTAGCACCTTTTACCAGTTTAGGAAGGTATACTAGCTATGATTATACTTGGAGAGAGATAGAGATAAATAATTGGATTCAATGATCTATGCTCTGGTAACCTTCTGTTTAGATTACTGTTATGTGTTGTATGTGAGGCAACCCTTGAAGACGGTATGAAAACTTTAGTTAGTACAAACTATAGCAGCTAAGATAAGCTATGTTATGATCATATTACTATATCATCTTCACTGATTCCCAGATCATTTCTAGGCACAATTCAATGCACCAGTGTTAACCTACAAAGCTTGTTATGACTTGGGGCACAGTATTTTCTCATATATTCCCACTTGCATCCAAAGATCGCCATCAGACACTTTGCTCCAAGTGTTCTTGCATGCTGAGGAACAGCACATAGCTTTTCAGGAGCAAGCCTTTTCAGTAGCAGCTCTCCAGTTACAAAATATCCTTCCCAAAGAGGTCTGCCTGGTTTCTACATTATATTTTGGGCACCAAGCAAAGACTTCTTTATTCTCTCAGTCTAATTATTTATCTTGTATTTCTGCTACTTTGTCATGGTTTTGGGGTTTTTGTAGCTTTATGGTCACCCTACTATAGGGTAACTAATGCTTGTGTAGAGATAAATAGAGCACTTCTTCCTAGCCAGCTGAGATTTATATATTCTGGCTGCAAATGCAGTGATAAAGGGCCTGCTTAGCAAGCGACTCTGCTCTGCCCCTTTCCTCACCACCATAAGACTCGTTAACTGTCCCCATTACCTAGAAGAGGCACACTTACTTGGCCTTAATATCATATATAAGGCCTGTGCTTAGGACATTGGTATTGCAATAGTGGGGCACGCTCCAGAAAGAGGGATGGTTGGAAGTTAAACACTTCCTTTAAGGTGTTTGTGAGTTTGAAAACAACAATGCAGTCTTGATCAGAAGGGCTTTTTAAAAAGGCTATAATCCTATGCACATTTGTTTGGGAGTAATGCTATTGAACTCAGTAGTACTTACTTCTGAGTAAACATATATACAATTACACTCTTCAGCTGCTTTGTATTTGGCCCCATAGGCTGCTCCTTCCTTCAGTCCTTAGTCCCAAGCAGCAAAGTCAATTGTGTTCCTGTGTTTCCTCAGTGAGAAATCCCTTCCTCTAAGGACTTTCTCACGTACGCAAATCCACCATTCTCAACCTAGAGATACCAATATATAGATCTATAGTAAGAATACACAGTTATAAAAAATAACACAATATGTAGAGACATGTCATGTCTCAACCATCCTTTGCATTTCTAGTTTGAATAGAATTTTTAATTCTTGTCCCCCTGCATTGAAATGAGAGTTGCCCATAGAAAGCAATGGAGAAATCCAAGATTTCAGTGTACCTGGGCATGGGCAGCAGCAGGTCCATGCCGAAAACAAAAAGTCGTAGCAAAAATAGGGATCCCTACTTTTTCTGACTCAAGTTTGACGTCACATGATAATTTATTTCTTTATTTTAGTTGTTGAAACATTTAAAAGAACAACCGGATGCAAATCAATGGAGCCCAAAGCTTCTGTGGCCACCTCTATATGATGTCGCTTTGGTGCCTGTTTCTCCAAATATGCACATTTTCCTTTATTCAAATCTACGTCTTTAGCGACAGCCGACAGCTGTGAAGTCGATTTACTGGCTTTATATACTGCGCTTTACAATTATTTATATGCAGAGTTTCGCAGTAGAGTCGGATAAGAGGTGTAGGATTGATGGAGGAAAAATTCTTGAAAGGACTGCCCTAGTGGCTATTGGCACCTCCCACCTGAATTTCTTGCCCTTGGTTACCCCTGCCCACCAGAATTTCCTGCCGTTGGTTTGGATTGCTTTTCAAACTATTATTTAGTAATAAAGACACATTCTGTTACCTCCACCCACAAACGCTCCCTATCTTCAATGCTGTTAGCAGAACTCAAGCTACAGATTACTGAACCTGGAGCTAAAGGCTTAATGTGTACCTGAGCAAGATGGATTACTGGGATGTTTTTGCTCTGCCCTTTCCTGTTTCCGAGGGATCTCCGATTTTGTCCTGAATGATCCAGGACAATCTCGGAGGTCCCAATCCAGGTCCCAATCCGATCCGGGTGGGTCCGTGCACACCCCTAATATATATATATATATATATATATATATATATATATATATATAATCCATGATAGTCAAAAGGGAAACACAAAGCCACTGTTTTCTGAATTTTGACTCAGGTTTGGTACCAAGTTGAAGTGGACTGACTCCAAATTGGTCTGAGAAGAAGCAGGCTGTTTTCTGAAGCACCAAATCAGAGTCCGAGTTGAAGCAGGGGGTCAGTGCACACCTCTAGTAGAAACTCCTAGTTGACCCTTGGGTCTCCCATATTTAGTACTGAAATTACCTTCAGGGTTTCAAGATGGGTTGTAGATGAGCAGTATAGCACATAATTTAACATGCAGAAAACCCCACATTCAACTGCATCTAACTGCATCTGCAGTTAGAAAGGAGCTAAAATCGCAATGCTGGGAAAAGCCTCCATTACAAATGTTAACAAGCTGTTGCCAGTCAGAACACTGGACTTGATGGACCAATTGTCTGAATCAGTATAAGGCAGCTTTAGATTGACTTCAGATCAGGAAAGAGGTTTATTATAATCATATTGTAGTATGTTCCAGGGTAGAAAACGTTCCAACATAATATTCTTTTCCAACACGGTAATAATGAGGATAAGTTCACGGGTTCTTCTCATATTGATCAGACAGGTAATGCTGAAGAGTGAAAATTCCAGAAATTGCAAAAGATTGCTTCCCAGAACTCCAGTTCTGGGGCCCATACAAGGAACATTCGTTCTTGATATAGCCCAATGTGAAGCAGAAAGATTGAATCAATAAATAAATATAGCTGAACTGCTAGGAAATAGCAATCACAATATTGTCAAATTCAACATCTTGGTGAGAGGGGGAAAATACATCACTGAAAAATGAAAGAACGAGGAATTATGCAGGAATTAGAGCATTGGCAGAAACATGAGACTGAAAATCCCATAAGCACTTCTCCCCCATCCCTGACAGTAAAAATACAATTCAACAACCATTTGCTATCCTTTCATGACATCCAAAATCTGATGCCTGAGGCAGCTACTTCACTTTGGGCCGGCCTGGTTTCATACAATGGGATGTGGTAACAGAGTTCAAAAACATTAATGGAAAATAGGAATTGGCATTAGTTAACATGGTCAAGCGCACATATCCTCTTGCCAAAGGTGCCCTGAAACAGTACTGTCAGAAACTGAGAATACCTGAAAGAATGTAAGAAAGGGACGGATGCACGTTAGGAACATGACTCCTCTTCCAATAAACACAACCTGCGTGCTATAGAGACAAATTGGCATTTTGTATGCTGTAGATGCTTTCTAATGCAGTTGGAACTGACCACCATGACAGGACAGTTGGCAAAGTCAATTCAGTTCTTGTGTGGTGTGAACTAGCTCTCTAGCCCTTATTTTTACCCATGCAGAGGATATACCCCAAATACGTTATGTTCTTAAATGTGCATGTTTTTCATATTTACTTATTGCGTAGAGGTTGTTGTTGTTTGAACTCAATGCCATATGTTTGCTTGACTGTGAACTTTCAGTCATGCAACCCTAAATGCCGAGCACTGACTGCACAAAAACTTGGCACCTGAAGGATTAAGGGGATTTGGAGATGAAAAACACAATGGGCTTAACCAAAAAGTAATTTAATTAACAGAATTAAACTGTACATTTGAAAGGTTAACATTCATTCATACAGACTAAGAGTTAGGGCAGACACATTAAAAGCAAGGGGGCTGTGTGACTGACTAACATGTGTGGGGTGAGGGTCAAGGTGAGAAACCCTGGCTGTGGAGAAAAGGAAAAGGGAGATGGTTGTGGAAAATTGCATGAGAAGGAAAGGAGGCTGGTAACAGATCAAGCTTGGGAAAAGAAGCCTCATTCCACGGGGAAAGCAGAGCAGAAGACAACACGCTATCTTGAAAAAGCCCTATAAAGTCCTATGTGACTTTGTGGTTTGTGCTTTTAACGTATTTATTTTTTGTGATTGTTTTAACAAAGCTTTAATTTTAATCTTAGTTTTATCATTGTTAACCACCTTGCCATGTTTTTGGTGGAAAAGTGGGGTATAAATCAAATTAATAAATGAGAATGAATCATGTCCTGTACTCAGCTCTGCACTGAGTGCCTGGCCTGGCTTCTAAAATAGAAAAAGCCTTCTCCTGTGCTTTCCCCATGACGGAATGAGGCTTCTTTTCCCAAGCACAAACTAGTACATAAAAAATAGTAGACTATGGGCTTTTCTAAATGAGCTATTTATAGCACATTCATGACTAGCCACTCATGGATGTTTCTGGGTGGATTACATTATGTTGTAAACAAACAGAACGTCTCCTGTGGTTTCTCCCCCTTATTCATTTTTTAAAAAAAATCAGAGATAAACTGGAATAAACCCCTAATGGTGCTAAATTGATTGTGTGTAAAGATGACATTGTGCTATAAACTTGCTGAGGAAGGACTTTCCCTGCTATTGGAGGGAGAAGAGGATAAAATGCCTCCATGCAACAAAGGGAGGCAGATCTGGCTTACTCCCAAGTAAGGAAAATCGGTCATTATGCTAGATTAGAGTTGTGATTGTGATTCTTTTATTTTTCCTCTATTTCTGTTAGTTTGTGCTAGTGGTAGTTCCCCATGTGTCTATTCAGAAGTTAGTCCCATTATGTTCAATGGGGCTTACTCCCAAGTAAGTGTGCCTAGGTTTGCAGACTTATAGCATACAATCCACCCCCACTCCACTCCTTTGCACACATGCCAGGAAGGAAGGGAGGTGCTACCTCAAAACATGCCTGCTCTTTAAAGGAGCTTTGGGAAACAGCAGAGGATCTTCCCCCTTATTGCCCCTCTCCTCCGGTGTAATGCAGCCCATATCAATCGTGCCAAAGAACCAAGAAGCACAATAGCCCCAGATAAACAACGTGATTTCCATTAATGTAGAGACGCTGTCACAAGCTGTTTGGTAACAGTTTCATAAACATGCTGAAACACAAACCCACTCACAGTGATGTGCACACTTACACACATAAATCTGGATGCACATGATGTGGCCATTTAAAGGAGGGAGACTTATCGGCGATGGCAATTGATTTAATTTATAACTAATGGAAAGACACAGCACCACCAAACCCCACAGAGCTGAGATGTCTTGCATCTCTATTTGGGCTGGAGGCAAACAATTGGTTTTGCAGAATATTATAGGTGATATGAGAAAGATGTTATTGCCAGTCATTTGTACCTTCTACTCACTCTGGCAAGCAGGTTTTCCAGGTTTTTGTATTGCTTTAAAAACCTGCCAAACCTGTTTGACCAAAGATGACTGTGGGATAAAGAAAAGTATATGTATTCAGCAAGGACAAGACTATACCTCTATCATACTAGTTTCAACTCTCTTAAAAACGATTGCATGTGTCCTACCTAGACACCCTCCTGTTCTTTTCAAGGACCTTGCTCTGGAGAACCCAAATTGAGACATGGCTTCGGAGATTAACTTCCACCATCAGTGTGGCCTACTCAGTTGACTTATTGTGATAGGCTGTTTCACCTTCTAGGAGATATGATTCAGTCTTCAGGGAAGAAGGAGGCTTCTTTTGTTTAATCGGTCTTTCTGCTTCAGGCAACAGCAGACCACTTCTTAATGCTGCTGTTCCTCATGTCACAGGTCCCCTCTACAAGAGTTCGCTTTGACTCCCGATTCTCCTATTATGCGCATCTCCTGACAATCATGTTTACGCCTAATACCTATACACGAGAGCCTTTGACGCGCAGGTTGGGCTCTATGCAAGGCATTTAAAAGTTATTTACCTGAGAAGAATCGCATGCAAATGTTGCTGAAAGTAATGCGCTTTGTCCAGGAAAAACTGCCCAAACAGGTTCCCTCCCTTTATTCTCCCGCCCACCAGAATCTCCAGCCTTTGGTTACCTGGGTTACCTACCGGTAATGACCTGGTTAACCTGTTCGGCTACCTTTCTCCCCTCCCATTTCGCCAGAAGTTGTCCCCCCTCCCAGAACTGCTCAGGTGTAAATATGAATGTGCCTCATAAGTTTCCCCCTCCAACACCCTTTGAAAACTTATTTTTAGTCAGGGCTGCCTCTCTCCTCCCCCACCACCTTTGCCTGATTGCCATTTCAAGTGAACTGCTCAGGAGTAAATGGGAATGCGCCTCTCACACACGCATGCCAAAACAAACAGGGGGATGCTGCTTCGTTCCTTCCCCCTCCTCTTCCCAGCAAGCTCAACTGTTGTAAAACATACACACGCACACACACACAGAGCTCATGTCAGGAACCCAGCAAGAAGCGAGGGGACGATATGTCTAAGCTGATCGCTAATTATGCACACATCCGCACATCTTTCCTACCCCCTTTGCTTCTCATGAAACCACCTCCATCTGGCCCCGTGTCTCCATGTAAAAAATATTCCAACAGGGTACTTAAAGTAAACTTCATTTTCGGTTCACGTTGGGTCTCCTCTTCCTGGAACTTCCATCCAGAGAGACGGAGAACAAGGAGGAAGTTGCCAGGAGGAGACAGGAAATAAAACTAAACAAAAAAGTGGGAGGTTTTCCCAGTGAAGGGGCAGTTCTATGCATGACATCACGACCACAGTCCGCCCACTCTGATCGTTAATGTGCTTGAACAGCAATTGTTTACATGGACATAAGGCGCTCTTACTCCAGCGTTAAATAAAACTCGTTATTTAACGCGAATTCAAAAATGCGCATAATAGAAGATAAAAAGCGCCTGTACTCCTCATTTGCACTCCGCTCTTGTAGAGGGAAAATTGGTAGTGCGCCTTGAATAGGCTGACCATATGAAAAGGAGGACAGGGCTCCTGTAACTTTAACAGTTGTAAAGAAAAGGGAATTTCAGCCAGTGTCATTTGTATGCAATTAGTTCATGGTGAAATTCCCTCTTCATCACAACAGTTAAAGTTGCAGGGGCCCTGCCTTCTTTTGTATATAGTCACTCTAGTATAGTGCCTGCAACTTTAACTGTTGTGATGAAGAGGGAATTTCACCAGGAACTAATTGCATACAAATGACACTGGCTGAAATTCCCTTTTCTCTACAACTGTTAAAGTTACAGGAGCCCTGTCCTCCTTTTCATATGGTCAGCCTAGCCTTGAAAGAGCTTTAAATCGCTTTTGTAGAGGCAGCCTCAGTCTTTTAACTCACACACATGCAAAAGTAAGAGTATTCACCCAAGCAGCTAGCTGGAATCAGAAACATGGGCCAGCTCTATCATTGCTGCTTCTTGCTGTTGGCACACCTGCCTCTGTGCACATAGATAACTTTTCTTTGCCACATCCTGCTGTTTTTAAACATTTAGTTAGCACCAACAGAGCACTAGGCTAACTTACCAGCAGCCCAGTGTTAGCCTACTGATAATGTCGAGGGGTGAGAAAATGTCACAGTACTTCTGGGGTCACATTGCAAGTGACCCCCTCATGCTGTTTCACACTGTCGGAGATTGCAGTTAGCACAGATTGTTTTTCCAGGATGATCCTTGCATTCTAGATAACCTAATTTCCTTTCTGACACAAAGAAGGCAAGGTGGGAGACAGCTGGTGTATCTCCATTTACACAGATTTGGTTCAGGTGAGCAGAATACAAAAACAGTGCTATTACCCAGTGGGTAGGAGCAGAGAGCCATAGGGCCTCTTCCCAAGTTGTGGGGAGGGGGAAATCCAATTTGTCTGCCCTTAGGGATGCCATTTCAAATTTCAGGGAGGGACAAAAAGATTTTGGTAGCAGGGGCAAGATTCAAAGCAAGGTTCAAAGGTCTGTTCTTAGATACATTCAAATTTAAATTGCACAAAAAGCAATGTCTTTATAAAGTATTTTTATAGTTACTTTTTATACCTCATAATAACCAGTGCTATAGGTGTTCCTGTCTGACACAGAGGTGGGGCAACTGCCCATCCCCTTCTCCTCCCTAAAAAGAAAAGTCTTTCTATGGTAATCACCATAGTATGCGCAGGGGAGATATGTGGCTGCAAATATGTAGTAAACATGGGAGCTTTGGCCAAATGCATCTATAGGCACCTATTTACCCTGTGTTTTATGTGTTTATACATCACGGTGGATACACGTGGTGAGTATATGGAAACAACTTCCCCACAATATGTGAAGCAGATATAGATATGGAGAACTTTGCAGGAGTTTTAGAGCTCCATCCCACCAGTAATTTATTGCACCCTCACCATGGCTGGTATGTGTTTTTGCAGTGCGGTACTCACATGACATCATCCCTGTTCTGCTCTTATCTTGCCTCTTCCCTTCCCTTTTCCATCTTATTTTGCAGTAAGGAAAGTCCAGTTTTTCCCCCTCCATGCGCAATAAAGCCGATCCTCCCTCCCATGTATTGCTCTCCATGCGCTATATTGGACCATCCCATTTTTTTATGGGGGCATATATGTCGAAGGGTGGTCTTGCTGACAAAAGAGGAGGGCGGGGCAGTTCTCCGCTCAACTGCTCAACTGTGAAGGGGGAGGGAGAGAAGGTGCCTGAATACCTCATGGAGAAGGCGAGCGAGGCTGTCACCGCCCGGGACTTGGTCCCATTCAACTCAATGGTCCTTACTCCTGAGTAGGCATGCCTAGGTTTCCTGAACAGAACAAAGTTGGCTTCCCTTTGCCATGCCAACACTGACCACAAACTTCTCCAAAAACTAATTGTAATACTTTCTCTTCACTTATCTTGTTTAATATGATCTCAGGGGAAAGCATAATGTGTTGTTTTACCGTAATTGCACAGTTTCAGGCTGCCGTACTATTGTATTTTCACAGAAATAAAAAATACAAAAATATATTTTTAAAAAATATAAAAAATGAACTGCAGAGGGAAGGAGAATGTAGGGGGAAGGGAGATTTCGCCAGCATAGTAGCGATACAGGTGAAAAGATACATGAGCGCATCAACGCCCAGATGTGAAAATGCCCAGCGCTCGACTTGCTGAGGAAACGGAGGGGGAAACCACAGGTGCAAACGGGGCGGGGGGGAACATAGGTGTGATGGAGCCCTTAGCAAAGAAGAGATGCCATTAAGACAATCCAGGAGAAGAGGTAGCAACAAAGAACCCCATAAAATGGTTGCCAGAATTCTTTAGCAAGTGCTATGCAATAAAAAATGAAAACAATAGGGATGTGCACTGGACTGGATCCGATCCACTATCCGAATCCGATCCAGGGGGAAATCGGATAAATTATCCGATTTCCGATCTCACCGCTGGATCGGCCGATCCAATCCAAACCGATCCGAACAGGTTCCGATCCGGTTTGGATGGATCGGCGGATCGGCGGGCACCCGCCGGCACTTCCATTGGCAGGCGCCCGCAGATGGAAGTGGACAGCAGGGGGGGGGGCTTCCCTAGCAGTGCTGTCTGCGGGGCTGTCCCTGGAAGGTAAGCAGGGGGAGGGGGGAGGGGGTGCGCGGCGCACAGCGCGATTACCTTCCAGGGACGTCCACTCCCATCCGGCACCGGCTGCTACTGCGAGCGGGCTTCGCAGCCTGCTTCAGGGTGGCGTGCCGGGTGATGACATCACCCGGCGCGCCACCCTGGAGCAGGCCGTGAAGCCCGCTCGCAGTAGCAGCCGGCGCCGGACGGGAGTGGACGTCCCTGGAAGGTAAGCAGTGGCAGGGGGGAGGGGGCTTACCCCCCCTGGGGCCGTCCGCTTCCATCCGCTGGCACCCGCGGGCGCCAGCGGATGGAAGCGGACGGCCCCGGGGGGGTAGGGAACGCGGGGGAGGGGGCTTACCTGCCGGGGCCGTCCACATCGGACGGCCCCGGGGGGGAGGGAGTTAGGCCCCCCCTCACCCACCCGCTGCCATTTTTTCCTCATAGACTTGCATTGCAATGCAAGTCTATGGGGGGAAAAATGGCGGCCGATCCAAAAATTTTCGATTTTTGGATCGGGATCGGACTCGATCCGGTCCAGGGGGCCTCCGATTTTGTCCGATCCGATCCGTGACAAAATTGGAGGTCCCGATCTGGGTCCCGATCCGATCCGGGGGGTCCGTGCACACCCCTAGAAAACAACAAACTAGGCACAACTTGGTATGCTGCCGAGAAATCAACATAAACAACTGGCTATCTTGAGTCCTATTCTAACATACTGCTACATAGAGAAATTCATATGGAAAACGTTGTGTCAGAATGCAGCATCTACATGGAGCAGGAGTGCACCAAGAAACTTTCATTCAATTTCCATATGGATTTTGTATTCCAATATACACAATTGTGATCCATCCTGATGCAAATGTGTATTTCTTCACAGGGGGTCGGGTGGGAAATACAGGGGACGTGTTTTCAATTACAAATATTTGGTTCTCCTCTTAATTCCTGATTTGGTTCAATTCAAGGCCATTTCTCACCTAAAATTATCCTTTGTTTCCCTTAATAAACTTCTTCTCTAGGGGGGTCTACACGACGTCTCTTTGGTGCCTGTTTCTGATAATATGCACTTTTTCCTATATTTGTATTTACGTCTAATAGCAGTAGAAGAGAGCCGTTAAGGCGAATTACGGGCATCATGAAATGCACTTTACAATTGTTTATATGCGGAGTTTCGCTGCAGAGTCGGTTCAGGGGTGTATGGTTGAACGTGGAAAAATTGACGAAAGCACCGCCCTGTCTCCTGATGGTACCTCCCCCGACTTTCACGCCGTTCATGAACTCCACTCACCTGAGTTTCTCGCCGTTGCCTGTCCAATCACGATTGCATGTTACTTTGCATGTAGGTACAATTTCTAAATATTGGATGTGCCTACAATTATAGTTGTTAGCAGGGCAGCATTGGCTTTGGGACTATTGTAAAACCATAAAAGCATCATTTTTCCAGGTACTGGACGGCCATGGTAAACAGCAGCCCGCGTAGCGTCCGTCCCCCCATATTGCTCCTGCCAAGTATCAGACACCGGATACTGAACTAACACCCCACCATGCTTGTGGCAGCTTCCCCTTATCTGCCGTCTTGGAAATGTGCTGCTTGAAGGACAATTTTTTTGTGTATCTTTTCTGTTACCGTGTTGCAATTCGCACTGATTTCCCCAGTTTCATACAAACTGGCTGTTATTCTGTCTGTCTACGGACCCCGAGATGCCAGCACACCACGGTTCTGGGATGCCCAACGCTGAGCGGGCTAGACTGCAACCTCGCCATGCCGTAACCTGGTCTCTGCATCGCAGAGGTGGGTGACTGGGAATGCAGGAGTGGGGGAGGGATGAACGCTGCCAACAACAAAAAAACTGGATGGCACTGATGTCCTCTCTTCCCCCCCCCCCACAGTCCGCTTGCTATTCTACCAATTGCGTCTCCTTCAGCGCAGAATGAGGAGACGGGAGCGTATAGTCTGGCGTGCCCGCTCTCCGGTACTACTCTGGCAACCGGCAGTGCAATTTGAATGACCGGCATGGCAGGGGATGGCCCAACTTGGGAGAGTCGGCTTGGATGTTGTGTCTGTGGACTGACATTAATTTCCATACGATTGTTGCAATTTCCCTTTTGTTTGGAGCGTTCTGCCCAATCCCCTGTGTTTTCCCCACTTGTGCTGTGCCTTTCAGATTACTCCGGCCACACTTTTCAATGGGATTTTGGCCACATGTAACCATTAGTAGAATAAAGATATTGCATTGCTTTATAATAATAAAATAAGTGTTCTTTTCGTTGCGATATATATACACACACACACACCTTCCAGGAAAATCAGTGAAAGAAAGGAGAGAAGATACGAAGCCCTATGTATGTTCGGGCGCTAAGCTTCCTGGGGAGAAAGTCCCCCCACCTGCTCAATGCTCCTTACTCCCAAGTAACAGCGCTCAGTAGCAGGAACAGCCTTGCACGTAAAGTACTTTCCCTTCCTTTTTCAAGCCGTTATTCCAGCAAGGGAGTGGGGGAGGGAAGGGAAGCCTTAGCGGACTGCAAATTATTCTAAAAATAAAGCATGCACATTATTCCAACCCCCTTGATTCCTATAGAACCAGCTCCATGTGAGTATCCGCTCGTCTCGACAAAAGAAAGATTCCAGTGGTACTGAAAAGAAACTTTACTTTTAGTTCCAGAAACTTGAGATCAGCCATTACTGAACAGAGAAGAAGAAGGAAGTAGGAGCGAGGAGTTTCGCAGCAGAGCAGGATCACAGCTATAGGGTTGAACGTTGGTAATTTGACGAAAGTACCTCCCCCTGTATCCTGAAAGTACCACCCCCGAGGAAAGTGGGAAAAGTGGTGGTAAACTTGGGGGCAGGCATTCACTCATGACATCACAAGTCCTGCCCACCAAACTACGCCCACGATTAGCATTAATCTGAGTGGTCAGTGGAGGTTACACGACCAAAATGCGATCAAACATCAGAGAAACATTAAAAGTCGCGTTTAATCAACATCTTGGAAACGCGCATTAACGGAGGTTATAAATCACATAGACATCTGATCTGCACCCCGCTCGTGTGTACAAAATGACGTCAGAACAAAGTAAAGGCAACCCAAATAAGCCATGAAGAGGTACCCCCTGTTTAACAATAAATTATGCTGTTTGAAGGAAGAGACTGTTGAAGCAAACTAAGCTATCTCTAGCAACATCAAGGATGTGGTCATTCTTAGTATATTGGATGAGCCCTGGTAGCTAGAATACTCAGAATGTGCATGCAAAGTGAACTAGCAAAACAATGGGTGCTTCCAAACAAGGTTTTTCTTGCACCATCGCTCTCCCTTATTCACAGACTTTTATGGGATGACCAGATAATGTTGACCGGTTTGGCAGCTCACTCTGAGTTGTGGCATGTGCCAGGCAGCTTTTGAATATTTAAGCTGCAATAGCGACTTGTAATGTCATCCAAATGGTGAGAACCCACAGACTGTTTTAGGATTGCAGGTGGTTTGTTAACCACACTAACAACCCACCCTTGCTGGGTTCGCATGACAAGAAGAGCCATGGCTGGGGCCTGAATATTCAAAATGCACCACTGCCCAACATGGCTTAAATAAGCATGGTGGACTGCTTGACCGTGCAAACTGGCCAGATGTCCTTCACTCAAAATCATCCTGTGTTTTCTCACCATTTCTTCCATCTTTTTTCTTAGCACAAAAAATCCATTCAAGGGAAAAAGATGGAGTAACTGTACAATGCTTTCTAATTAGTGCTAGGAGCCCTCCATCTGAAAGCAGTATGATAGGGAATGCTGGGAGTTGTAGGACTATTTTATTTCTAAACATGTATAGGATTGTGCATAAGTGTGTGAAAACAGATAACCAAAGAATATACTTGGTAGCTATTTGTTTTGGATTTTTTAAAAAAATAGATGATTTTGCTTTATTGGACTTGCTTTTTTAAAAAAATATATATGATGTTTTATTGTGGTCCCGTTCTGCAGACACCTTAAACCACAGCTTTAACTGTGATAAATAAGGCTTTTTGCCTTATTCACCATGATTAAAGCCCTGGTTTAATGTGTCTTTTGAACAGGCCCCAACTTTCTGGCTCACCATGGTTAAAGTCGTGGTTTAAGGTGTCTTCTGAATAGGGCTATTAAAATGCAAACGCAAAATGTTTAATAATAAATTAAAATTTTAAAATGTCTGGATCTAACCCTTTGATTTTCAGTCACAAATGTTAACAAAAGTGACACAGTGCACCCTTCATCTATTCAATTCAGAGGCATTCAGTACCTTCTAGATTATCTTATGAATTACTTTAGCTATGATTGTCTTCAAGCAATTCCTTTTAGTAAATAGTTTCAGTTGCCACTGAGGAAGAGTCTTCTTTCACCTCCAAACAGGTCAGCCTCAATAAACTCTTTTGTTTCTTCTGTACCTTTGAGATTTCTTCTATCCTTTGTTCCATGAGCTCATAGGCAAGAGCCTACTACATCCAGTTCATTCATCATGACTGTTTATTGTCCTTCACTAGCCCATGCATGAATGTTACAGCTGTACCAAATTGATAAGGACCATTTCTTAGATGTTTCATCCACCTGTTTTTTTTCTACTATTTAAGGGGCTGGGGGTAAAGTGAACATCTTTGGGGGGGGGGAGAAGAGAATTGGAGCAGCCACCATTTTGTTTTCCCCAGAAATCCCTGTTCTGTGGGAAATTCAAAATGGCTGTTGCTATTAAAGAATGAAAAAGCCTCTCTAGCCACTCACTATGGGGCAGCATTTTAGTGGTCAGGAGTTGAATATCTACAGAAAACACACACACTTTTACAGAGTGGACAGACTGTTCCTCTAGCATCTCATGTTATTCAAGAGGTGCAATGTTAAACACCCATCCAAAGAAAAAGCAGTGCCTATAGCAGGGTTGTTAAAAATAGAAAGTCACATAGTGTCATTCCTATTTTTAAAGCTGAGCTACTAGGGGAAATGCTTGTATGTTTGCATTTTTTAAAAAAAGAATACTTAGGGAAAAAAACCAAAGATGCTTTGCTCAAAAGTGGACACAACGGTTTAAAAAACACCCCATGCTAGTTTTTTGCAGGGGAGACGGAGGAATTGGAGATAAGAGTAGGCTGACCAGATAAAATCCAGGCCAGGGCTCATGTAACTTTAACAGTTGTAGAGACAAGGGAATTTCAGCCAGTGTCATTTGTATGCAATTAGTTCCTGGTGAAATTCCCTCTTCATCACAACAGTTAAAGGTGCATGCAGTATACTAGAGTGACCATATACAAAAGGAGGCAGGGCCCCTGCAACTTTAACTGTTGTGATGAAGAGGGAATTTCACCAGGAACTAATTGCATACAAATGACACTGGCTGAAATTCCCTTTTCTCTACAACTGTTAAAGTTACATGAGCCCTGACCTGGATTTTATCTGGTCACCCTAGATTAGAGCGAGGCACTCTTGGTGGAAAGAGGCTATGTGAGGAAACAAAGAATGCTTTCATGCTCCTTCTCACCTTTTTGCATGGTCTGTGCAAAAGGAGTGGGGAGGAATCATAGCTTAGTGACTGAGCACATGCCTTGCAAGCAGAAGGTCCCACGTGCAGTCCCTGGCATCTCCAGTTAAGAAAGGAACGGGTAGCAGGCGATGGGGAAGACCTCTGCCTGACACCCTAAAGGAGGGGTCCCCAACATTTTTGGACCCGTGGGCACCTTTGGGAATTCAAGAAACTGCTGTGGACACTGCCACAAAATGCCCCCCACGGAGGATGTGGCATATTACATAATGGCTGCCATGGGGGGCTGGCTTGTCAAGGTGAGCTAACGAAATGGAGGAAATATAGTGAGGCTGGGAGGGAGGGTGAAATAGCAAGGCAAAAAGATGGTGGAGAGGAGAGAAAAAGCAGGGCTAGAGGCAGGGAGGGGGAGAAACAGTGAGCTGAAGAAGAAGCGGGGATAGAGAGGCTACAGGCTGGCAGAGAGTAGGAAATAACAAGGCAAACAGGTAGAGGGGAGAGAAAGAACAAAGCTAGAGGTTAGAAAGCAAGAGAAAGAAAACTGCCCTAACTGCAATCCTATGCATGTCTAATCAGAAATTAAACTACTAATTTTTGCCATGTTCCTCCAATAAAGTTGTGGCCTACTTGATCACAGTTATCCATGTCTGCCTCTTTTCCCCAGCACCAATTCTACAACATCACAGGAAAGTGATTAGCCAGCATGAAGAATTGAAATGGTGTTTATATCCGTTATCATCTCTAAAATCAAAGGAGACAGCCATTTTAGGATTACTGCAGATTTCAGTTTTCAGGCACCACTCTGAAAAAAATGGCTCTCCTTTAATATTAACCCTCAGTTAGCCAAGACAGTTCTGTATATACTTTGCTCTCTACTAGATCAGGCCAATGATCATATAATTCCGAATCCTGTTTCTGACTATGGATAGCCAGATACCTCCAAGAAGTTCAAAAAGACATGAAGGCCACTGCGCTCCCCAGTGTTTGTCCCCAACCCCCACCCAAACCGACTATAAACCACTGATTTTTGTTGGACTCCAATTCCCATCAATCCAAGCCAGCACAGCTAATAGTTAGGAGGGCCACATGTTCCCCAGCTCTGCTTTACAGATATATCCTCCCCCATTCTTATCTTACCATGGTGTCTTTTCCAACAGCCAAACAGCTTCCACATACAATTCGCACATATTTCAGCAACGAGGCTTTGGATTTCGACCTGGCCCTCGGTTGAGTTCTCTGTGTATACATGACCGTGGTAGATAAATTAACTACAGTGCAGATAGCTGGTGACATATCAAGAAAACGGGACTGGGTCCTTTGTAAATCTATCGGTGTTGTCTCCTTTGGCTGATTAGAGCAGCTTCTGGACTCTGGTCTCTTCTTTATAGCAGGATGAGGGTATATGGCAAGTATATAGGGCTGGGTAAGGATAACTGGATTTAATACAAAATGTAGAAAATGTGACTGTACCTTTAAAGGCACCTCTTTTTTTTAGGTTGGAGGAAGCCAGGGGCAAGGTTCAAGGGGGCCGGCCCACAGAAGAAAGAAAAACTGCTTCTTCCAGGAGTGATCGTTAAAATAATAAAGGGTTCCTGTGTGAGATTATGCATAAATTCAATAAAAGGATGTGAAAGAGACACCCTAACAAGAGCCCTACTGGATCAGACCAAAGGCCTATCTTGACCAGTATCCTGTTCCTCAGAGATATGATCCTACTGCTAGCGTATGGTCTTCATGAATAGCAGCCTTTGATAGCCTAGTCAACCTTGAATTTGTCTAATCCCCCTTTTCAAAGCCATCATTGTGAAGAAGTACTTTCTTTTATTTGCCCTGAATTTCCCACCATTCAGTTTAATTGGATAATCCTGGACTCTGGTGCTACGAGAGCAGGAGCACCTGTTTTTTCTAAATGAAAAAGGCCCAAATATTGTAACTTTTCCTTTCTCCTCACAGGTAAGGAAAAGCTCCTTGATTGTTTGTTGTTGCCCTTTTTTGCTTTTCCCCAACTCTACAATATTGTTTTTGGCTTGCGGATGGTTGTTAACGACCTTTTAGGGATCCCTTACAGCTCAGGGTCTATGACTGCAAAGAGACTCAAGATCATTTCTAACTCTGCAATACTTGATGCTAAGATTTCTGTAAGTAGAGCTATCAGTGAGGGTGTGCCTTGAAGCAATAACTTGTAAGGCCTGACAAAGGATGGTTGATAGCTGGTAGCATTCTGGTGATGTGTTTCAGTGAGAGCTGGAATGGTTCATGATAAGCAACGGGCCTCCATTAAACAAAGGAGCAGCCCGTTGTTTCCCCCCGTTGTTACATAATATACTGTACATGGTGTCCCCCCAACAATAAGACACAATAATCAACACAACGGACAGTTGCCTCTTCCCCCCACCATTGCCTAAAGTGTCATCCGAACTCAGCTAGAGTTGACTTTGCTCCCTGTAGGAAATCCAATGGAACTATATGTTCTCCTAAACATGGGGGGACCAGGAGTCTGTTTGAATGTTAATGCTGTTGTTGTAAAAATCTGAACAGATCTATGATTTTCACCACAAAACATGCCCATTTCCCCTGACACGCATCTTACACGCATCCTACATATGTTCGCTGACATGCACACCCAAACCGTCCACACACAGCACCCCAAAGCCCCATTCCCCACTGCCTGTCCATTGTAGCCATTTCTGCAAAAGTCAAGCTGCTGGTGGCGCAAGAACTAGGAGCTTTTCAATATTGCCAATGCTCCTTCTTCTCCAGGTCAGACTCCATTGTAACCAGGAGTGTGACTCATCCAGATGTGACCTTGGCACACCTGGAGAGACAAAATGACCATATAACGGAATGATAGAAGTGGAGAGACGTTGCAAAGCATCTCTGGGTACAAGTAAAATAGCACATGGCAATGCAATGCCACGTCTGGCCACTACTCGGGTCTACTCAAGAGTAGCTGTAGCCAGAAATGATGTTTTTGGGGCTGTAAACCAATGGGATGAGGGCTAATGTCATGTGACATCTGATGTATAAAAGTATTTGTTTGAACCTTGGTGCGGTGTGACTCTGGAAGGCAGCAAGAGCGCCCAGTGGTCACCTATTCTGCGCAGAATAATAAATTAGTTTCCAAAGCTTCAGGAGGTCTTTCGTCAAGTGCTTCATATCTGGACTTTGGACACTTGGGAATAGCATAATTTATGCAACACTGTGAACCCTCATCTTATGCTCAGCCTGTATTTGTGTAAATAAGACTTGTATCACAGAAATGCCATCAGTCTCCAATGGCCCCCTTAAAAAAAAGAAAACTGAAACGAGTAAGAGCTGGAAGCCTTGAAATTTCTCAACCACTTGGCGGTGGGGTGCACATAGGTGACCAGATAAAATCCAGGTCAGGGATCATGTAACTTTAACAGTTGTAGAGAAAAGGGAATTTCAACCAGTGTCATTTGTATGCAATCAATTCCTGGTGAAATTCCCTCTTCATCACAACAGTTAAAGGTGCAGGGGCCCTGCCTTCTTTTGTATATGGTCACTCTAGTATACTGCCTGCAACTTTAACTGTTGTGATGAAGAGGGAATATCACCAGGAACTAATTGCATACAAATGACACTGACTGAAACTCCCTTTTCTCTCCAACTGTTAAAGTTACATGAGCCCTGACCTGGATTTTATCTGGTCAGCCTAGGTGCACACATATAACAATAGTTTGTTTGAAATGGAGTAGCCAGAACTGTATGCTATATTCCACAGGAGTGGACAGAAATAGTGTACAACTATATATAAACCCAGTTCTATCCAGAAACCGAGCTCCAGCCTATTTGCTGTGGAAAGTGCTTTTTACAGACAATTCTTTTTGATTGAGATGGAGTTAAATATGGGTTGAAGGGTTACCTGGCCTCCACATCTCTTGCCATTCTCCATTAACCTTTGTAGTTTCTCTCTCCTTTCAAGTAATTCAGTAATTTTCATGTAATCCAAATTATTTCTCAGTCTTATAGCAAAGACTCCAGCCCCATTGGAACAAGATTGGTGACCTTAATCTTTCTTGCGGCTTCTTTGTTTTAAATTTATTCATGATGTACTCATGATGAAACTAAGCCTTTCCCAAGCAGAGACAAATATTACCCCAATACCTGAGTATTTCACCTCCTTTTGCGCTAGCACCCCTGTACTTCAAGCAGGAAAAAGCAAGGGCTTCCTGAATGGCTTGAATAGGCTGACCATATGAAAAGGAGGACAGGGCTCCTGTAACTTTAACAGTTGTAGAGACAAGGGAATTTCAGCCAGTGTCATTTGTATGCAATTAGTTCCTGGTGATATTCCCTCTTCATCACAACAGTTAAAGTTGCAGGCACTATACTAGAGTGACCATATACAAAAGAAGGCAGGGCTCCTGCAACTTTAACAGTTGTGATGAGGAGGGAATTTCACCAGGAACTAATTGCATACAAATGACACTGGTTGAAATTCCCTTTTCTCTACAACTGTTAAAGTTACAGGAACCCTGACATGGATTTTATGTGGTCACCCTAGTTTAAAGCCTTTACTGCCAGTAACTGAGCCTTAAGAGAGGCATTTCAATCTTTTAAAATGGGGAGGAAACTGCTTAAATCCAGGAAATCACCAAGTGATCAATGGTCAGGGAAAGAGTAGTGGGGCCATCTGGGGAACCCTGGAGGCTGGATTGGGTTCCCAGGTGAGCCAGATTTGGCCCCCAGGATCTGCAATTCTGAACCCCTGCTATATACACTTACCTGGGAGTAAGTCCCATTTGCTTCAGTAGGATTTCCTGTGAATATACATAGGATTGCGCTTTAAGAGTCCATCTAGTCCAGCATCCTGTCCCAACAATAGACAGCCTTTGAGAAGTCTACAGGCAGGATGTTGTTGTTATTGCTGGTGGTGTTGCTTCCCACCACAAACATCAGTCTTGAACAGACTTGCACAAACACAGAAATCTGTAATGAATATAAAACCACACACCATAATCCGCACAATAATACAAGTACGAGCAAACACCGTAATAACAATCAAGACAAAATAATGTGAAATGTGTTCACCTACAGTCACACAAAATCTCTCCCCACCCTCTCTCTCTCTCTCTCTCTCACACACACACACACACACACACACACTAAAGTTAGCACTACAAAAGCAACCCACAATAATTGGGCCATAACTAATGTCCAATTGCCCAGGAAAATAAGGCTACCTCCACAAGAGAGGTTTAATGCTCTTTGAAGGCTCATTATAAATTTTACCTCCACACCAGCAGAGCGCAAAACGGGCGTAGAGGCGCGTTATCTCCCGGATTATGCGCATTATCGAATGCACGTTAAATAGCGACTTTTATTTTGCTCCGGCCGTTAAAGCGCATTTTCGCCGTGTGAACAAGCGATTATGCGCATTAACTTCTTGTAAAGCGCTTTTTGGACATCAATTAATGCGCTTCACCGCCTCTCGCCGCCTCCCGTGCAGAGGGATTAGGAGTAAATGCGCCTCCGCGATAATGCGCATAATCGCCGAACCGGGCGCAAAAGCACATCCTTGTGGAGGGGGCCTAAGTGTGCCTTTGCTTGGCACAGAAAAGATGACTGTATCGGTGCCAGGCGGGCTGTCTTAAGGTGAGTGTTCCATAAATGTGGGGTTATCATAGAAAAGGCCCATTCCTGAACTCCCCCCACAGCTTCTCTCAGAGGAGTTCATAGAAAAGGCCTTCTGAAACTAACCTCAGGGACTGGGCAGGTTCATATGGGGAGAGGTGGACTTTGAGTTATTGGGGTCCCAAACCATATAGGGCTTTATAGGTTAAAACCAGCACTTTGAATTTAGCACTAGTTGCTGAAGAACACATGTTGTGTTTATAGACTTCTCAGAGACATTTGTTCGCCACTGTAGGAAACAGAATGCTAGACTAGATAGGCCTTTGGTCTGATCCACCAGGGCTCTTCTTACGTTCTTGTTATCATGGCTAAAGGCTGTCAATATACTTGCTTTACATAAAGTTTTCTAACACAAGCCTTTTAAAAAGCCACAAAAGCTAGTAGCAAACATCACATTTTGTGGTTCCCTCCAGATTAGACACCAACTCCCTGGATTCCTGACCATTGGCCATGCTGACAGAGAACTGAAATCCAGAACATTTGGAGGGCACCAGTTTGGGAAGGCTGCAGTAATATGCCCTTCTCCAGAAGCCCCTGCCAAAAGGTGGGTGGCTACCAGAAAGTCTTTTCTCCTGTGGCACCCCGGTTATGGAATGAGCTTCCCAGAGAGGCTCACCTGGCACCTACATTGTGCTCTTTCCAGTGCCAGGTGAAGACCTTTTTATTTTCCCAGTCATTTTAGTCATTTCGCTCTGTTGTTTGAAATCTGTTATTGTATTTTAAATCTCTGTATTGCTTCAAGGCTTTATTGTGGATTGTACTTTTACATTGTAGTCTTAAGCCTTTACTTTTTACTTAGACCCTGTTCAGATGACACTCCAAGCCTCGCTGGTTAAGCACTTTGGCTTAGCATATCATGTGAAACATGACTTAGCGTGTTATGTGAACCTTTCCTAACCATGGTGACTACATAACCATGATTTAAATAAGTTTAAAACCATTTGCTGCACAAGGGTTAGCGGCCTAACCATGGCTTAGTGTGTTGTCTGAACAGGCCCATTGTATTTGATGATGCATTTTGTGGTTTTAACTGTGCAGACAGCTCTGGCTATTGAGTGGTATAGGAATGTAATGAATAAATGTTGTATGAAACAGTGGGCAAATCTCCATGATCACAGAGAGAAAATAAGCCATGGTGGCTTATTTTCACTCCCCATGTGAGCTGTCTAATTAGCATAATTACCCTAGCTGGGTGCAGATTGTCCTAATGTCAAGACAGCCTGCTAATTGGACAGCTCTCGTGGGGAGTGAAAATAAGCCACCGTGGCTTAGTTTCCCTCCATGATCGTGTGAACCCAGTCAGTACAGTATTTCTTATCAGCCAGTTCCACCATGAAAATTCAAGCCAGTTCACCCTGTTCCCTGAAACAGAGCAGAGCTCCACCCTCAGCCCTCCCCTTGCCAAGAAGGTGTGACCTGCATTCCTAGCCCACCTTAATTACCAATTAATTAGTATTCATTGTTTGCAGCAGAGCCAAGACAAAGCCAGACTGTAGGCTCCCACTATGAACTCTTCTTGTGCTGGAATCATTTGTACAAAGAGAGAGAGAGAGAGAGAGAGAGAGAGAGAGATAAATTAACTATGCGGGCTTTTTTGTTTGTAAAATCTAAATCATTTCTCTTATTTGAGTTCATTCTATGGCTAAAAATAACTCCGCAGCAGCTCTTGGAAGTGACTGTCTGCAGAAAGCATCTCTCTCAAAGGAAGGAGACTCTTTAACTGGGCTCCTACACAATTACACCGTTATACATTCATACATACACAGCTAGCATTTATGCATACACAAAGCAGGTGTGCAGAGGCCCTGCCTATACATCCCTTCTATTACAAATGAACAGAAATGTTAATAGCATCCATTCTTACAAATTATTTATTATTTAAGTAGAGTTCTATTTTTAAAGAGCTTTGTATTTTTATCTTGCTCATCTTCACAACAAACCTCTGAAATAGGACAATAGTATTCTGTTCTATGATATTTATGGGGCATCAGGGGTGAATGGGTAGAGAGACTGAGAGAATACAATTTGACAAGTTCACTAGCAAGTTCAAGGCTGACCTGGAATTTGATCCCAGGACCATGCCAAGTTTCAGGTTGCAACAGCCTCATCTGAGTCCCCAGTTACTGACATTCTTTAGGGATCTTTTGGTTCATTTTATAAAAACATAAGCAGAGCTCTGCTGGGTTAGGCCAAAGGCCTATGTAGTCCAGCATCTCTGTCTACAGCAGAAGCCAGCCCAATTCTTCCATAAGGGCCATAAGCAGGATATGAGGACAATAATCTTCTCCCACTTGTTGTTCCTCAGCATCTGACATTTGAAAGGCATATGCTGTCTCAGTTCCTGGAAATAGCATCTAGCCAACACAACTGGTAGCCTGGCCCTCCATGAAAATGTCTAATCCCCTTTTAAAGTCATTGGGCAGAGCAAGGCTAACCCTCAGCTCTGCTAGCTGGCAGTGGTTAGAATAAGGCAGAAAAGCTACCAGCAGGGCCATGCCTGCTCCAAAGGCCCCATTTACACCCATGGACAACTCCGAGGGTGTAGATCTATCACCAGCAGTGTCCCTGCCTGTGGTATGCCCTAAAGCTAGGGTGACTATATGAAAAGGAGGACAGGGCTCCTGTGTCTTTAACAGTTGTAGAGAAAAGGGAATTTCAGCTGGTGTCATTTGTATGCATGCAGCACCTGGTGAGATTCCATCTTCATCACAGCAGTTAGTGCTGCAGGAGCCCTGCCCTCTGTCGTATCTGGTCACTCTAGTATAGGTCCTGCAGCTTTAACTGTTGTGATGAAGAGTGTGGTAAGAGTCTTGAAATCAGACTCATGTATTTCCGTGTCCCAACCGTCACTATCCCAATCAGACGAAAGACACGTGTAAGATCGAAAACTTTAATTCTCCTTCTTGCAAGAAGTGACCATTTAGGAATCAAAACCTAGAAATGGTACTGAATACATATTTTGATCAACCTTAAATAGAAAAATCACACAAGGATACATGGATCTCTGCTCAGTTAAACAGTAACTGATTTCTAACTTATCTTGAATACACATAGGCTTCAAAGAATCTTCTGATGTAGATGAAGTTAACTCATTCTTTAACTAAGAGACGGAATACACAAACATTGCAATCCTTATCAGATAGCCTGTCTCTCAAGAAAACAGGGTTCATTGATATGTCAGTTCCTGCCTTAACCTTTGTTTTCTGCTCTTAGGAATGTAGCTACTTAGCAATTCCTCTACGTGCTTTAACTCTGGTGTCAAGTTAACCTGAGGTCTTTCATGAGACCCACTTTATTAACTATAATTTCAGAGGCACTCATAAGGGAATTTTGAATTATCTTACAACACTCCTCCGTTTTGATCCAATGCGTCTTTAAACGTCATTAGGATCATTCTCCAGACTAGATAATTCAATCCAAGTTTGTAGCTCTCTCATCCTATTGTCAGTTACGCTTTCACCAGGCATGTTCTGATACATAATTAACATCTGTTTATGCACTCCTTTTTTTTCCAAAACTTCATCATACATTGAAAGACACAAGGAGTAATTAAAACAATCATTATTATAATCAATACAAATATAATTATTTGTTTTAACCAATTCCAATTTGGCAACCAGGAATTTAGCCAATCCCATGGATTTGTTACTCCAGAGTAATTGTCTATTACCATTTGTTGTAGTTTTGACAACTCATCTTCGATAGTTTTATTCATATCATGAAAAACTACTTTGCAACCTTTCTGGATAAACGGCATGTAAGACCCAAAATACTCTTTCTATTTTCTTGTGCTATTATTCCAGGGTAAGCACCTAAGGTTAAGATTCCTGTTATTAATCCACCGCTCACTCTGTCTCCTTCAGTTTTTGACAGTTGTTTTCCTATTATAACCATATCATTGCAATTTGGTCCAAGCTTTCCTAACAATTCACCAGCTCCTCCTTGAGTTGCCTTTTTTTTTTCTTTTATTCATTTCTGATTTACTTATTTGGACCGGTAGGGTCAAATATCCTACTCCTACACACTGGTAATTTCCTGAGTGATAGTTTGTTGCCCATCCATCATAGAAAAACCATAAATTTGGATCTCTGAGTTGCCATCCTGAACAAATACTTCCTATTCCTTGATAGGTGGGATGAAATATAGGATAATAAGGGTACATCTCATGGAACACAGTTTCATTTAACAGTACCTTAGTATGATATGAGGAGTTAGAGTTTCCCCATAACCAAAACTTTTCTGTGCAAGTAGAGTAATTTCCCAAATTCCTCAATAAATCCCTTTGTCTTATCCAATCTTTCCATTTTTCATTCCATATTCCTGAATGGTGACAACAAAAACACATCCCAGGGGTATATATGCTATATTTGAACTTCCTGAAGTCAACTTCATTTAAATTACTGGGATCAGAAAACAAAGTATTCTTTTGCTGTAATGCTCCAACTATTACATCTGGACTTTCAATAAGAGCAGGTAATACTGAAAATGCTCTTATTGCTGCTGGATATTCGTAATACAAAATTGAATCATTCCTCCAGCGATTAAACATTTCTAAAGCATGTCTTTTAAACCAATTTGACTGTCCTTTTGGTATACAAAATTTTATACAATATAAAATGAATATTACTTTCATATTTATTTCTTTTGGAACCTTAACTTTAAAGGGTGTGTTTCTTTATCAGTAAATCTCACTGTCCACTGCGGTTCCACTGAAGGAGAGTGTAATTCTGGTGTGGGTAACACGGCCCACGTTTTGTCAATTTTAGGATGATGATCCTGTTCCTCCTCTGCCTCTGCTTCTTGTCCTGCTTCGTCCACGCAATTCGGAGAAGGACACGCGTTGATCCCTCGTAGCGAGACGTCCTCACTTTCGACCCCTCCCGCGCCAGCGAGATCAAAAGGTCCTTGTGGGTTTTTCCTAGCACAATGCGTGTAATGAATCCAAGCCCCTTTTCCTTTTACTTTCAACGCTGTATGAGTGGTCATCAATACAAGATGAGGGCCTGACCATCGCTCTTCCAAACCGTCTGCTGTCCAGATTCTCACGTATACTTCATCACCAGCCTGAAAGGATGTGCAGGAGTATCCAATGGCAAAGGTTGGGCATCTATCACGTGCCGCCTGATCTTCTGGAACTGCTTCTGGAGCTGTATAATATAAGCAACAAGATCTTCATCCCCTCCTAGTAAAGTTACATATGGCCTTGCATATTCTCCTCCTATTGGGGGGGCCTCCCATACAATGCTTCATATGGTGACAAACCTGTAGGTTGCCTTGGAGTGGTTCTGATAGAATAAAGAACCAAAGGGAAGGCAGTTGGCCATGCCAATTTTGAAGCAATGCACATTTTTGTAAGTTTTCTCTTGAGGGTAGCATTCATGCGTTCTACTTGACCTGAGGATTGTGGGTGATAGGGAGTATGTAAAACCCATTGTTCCCCTAAGCATTTTGACAAGTCTCTCATTAAGGCTATCCAGCCTGTCAACTTGTCTAAAATTACTAACATCCATTGATATTTTTGGAAGCGTGGCATATGGGCAAAGTCAATTTGGACTGATTCAAAAGGGAGCTGTACCCAGGGCCTTCCCCCTATTTGGCCCAGAGGCTGAGGTTTTGCATTTTCCTTAGCACACACAGTACAAGCTTGTACCACCCTTTTTGCCATCTGATGAACCCCAGGGGCAAACCAATTTCTTGCAATTGCTAATGCCAATCCAGTCTGTCCCTCATGCCCCTGATTATGCTGTTTTGAAACCACTGCCCTCAATCCTGCTTTTGGCAATACTAATCTCCCGTCTGGCATTTCCCACTGCCCTTCACTTTTTTCTTCTGCGCCCGCTGCTCTCTATATCTCTTTTTCCGTTGCACCCGCCTTTTCCCACCAAATACTTAGATCTTTCGACATCAAAGGGGGCACATCCACTTCTGCTGCCGCCATCAGATTAAAGGGTAAAGGACGAAGAGCAGCGGCCTTAGCTTCGTCATCAGCTCTCCTATTTCCTCTTGTCACCTCATCAGTCTCCGAACCGTGCGCTTTGCAGTAAACAATTGCGAGGGCAAGGGGCAGATGTATAGCACCCAGAAGGGCATCTATTTCTGCTCCATTGGAAATGGGTCTGCCATCTGCAGTAATAAACCCTCTTTCTTTCCACAACGATCCTGTTGCAAAACATACTCCAATTGCATATTTTGAATCAGAATACACAGTTAATTTTCTGTTTTTCGCCTTTTGACATGCTTTTGTTAACGCTATAAATTCTGCAGCTTGTGCACTTTTACTTCCTGGAAGAGGTCCAGAAATAATAATTTCTGTCAATGAGATAACAGCAAAACCAGTCTTTCTGACTCCTGCTATTATCTTTGGAGATCTATCTACAAACCACATTAATTCAGCGTCCACTAGAGGCATATCAGTTAAATCATCTCTTGGCAATTGTACTTCTTTAATTACTTCAATGCAATCATGTGGAGCCTCTGCATCCATTTCTGGTAATAAAGTGGCAGGATTAAGTACGTTACATCTTAACACAGTCAATTCAGGAGTTTGCAATAATAAAGTCTCATATTTTGTATATCTTGCATTTGTAAAATGTTGAGTATTCTTTTGCGTTAATAACGCAGAAACAGCATGTGGAACCCATAATTGTAATGGGTGTCCAAGCACAATATCTTGTACTTTTTCAACAATCAAAGCTGCTGCAGCTATACTCCTTAAGCAGGCAGCATATCCCTGTGCAACTGGATCCAATTGTGCTGAGTAATACCCTATAGGTCTCCGATGCGAACCCAAATATTGACATAAAACCCCAGATGCAACACCTTTTCTTTCATGTACAAATAAAATAAAATCTTTCTGATAATCAGGGAGACCTAGGGCAGGAGCAGAGACTAAAAGTGATTTTACTTCTTTCCAGGCATTCTCATCTGCTTTAGTCCATTCAATTTCTTCTGGGGCTTCTGCTTTCGTTTTTTCTAACCAGGGTTTAACAATTTGTGAAAAGCTAGGGATCCATGCTCTACAATAACCCAACATTCCTAACAGAGCACGAATTTGACTTTTTGTCACCTTTGCCTGCGTTATTGCATGTATACGCTTACAAGACAATTTTCTAGTTCCCTCTGACAAAACATGTCCCAAATATTCCACCTCTCTTTTACACCATTGTAATTTTCTTTTTGCAATTTTATGTCCACGTTCTCCTAAGGCCTTGATCAAGTGAATTGAATCAATTTTACAATTTTCCTCCGTTTCTGCACATAATAGTCTCAAATCTAAAGCTGTGTACACTTATGCAGAAACAGGTATACTACACATAATGGTGGCAAGATTTGGGACCACATTATGTCTGGGGATTACATATTCATTAATTCTCTTAATATCTATTTCTAAACAGTAAATAGGAGCCTCTCCCAGTTCTATCTATTTTTTTTCTCACAGCCATTACTGAAGTATTACATGGAGAGGAACATGGAACCAAAATTCTCTGTTCTAAAAATTTCTCAATTGTTTTTCCTATACATTCTTGGGCTTCTTTTGAAAGGGGATATGGTTTTCCCCTTGGGGGTACCATGTCATTACGGACAGTGATCTTAACTGGGGCAGCTGACTTTAAGAGCCCTACTTCCCCAGAATCTTCTGCCCAATAATGAGAGGGTATTTCCTGGAGCTCCAGTGGGAGTGTGTTGCCATCTATTTCTTCTGTTTCACTCATAAAAGCCAATACATTCTCAGCAGGAAGGGACACAAACACACCATCAGCAGTACATTTTATAGTGGCCTTTAATTTTGCCAATAAATTTCTCCCCAATAAGCTCACAGGGCTTTTAGACATCATAAGAAATGAATGATCACATGTAAGGGGCCCAATTTTAACTTGCACCGGAGTGCTAAGGGGAGTGGAAGAAGAAATCCCATCGATTCCTACCACCCTTTCTCTATATCCAGAAAGAGGCAAAACAGTTTTATTTAACATACTTCTGGCCGCACCGGTATCCAGAAGACAATTGTATGGCTGTCCATTAATGGTCAAAGTCAAAAATGGTTTATTTAATTTTAATTTCCATGAATTCGGCATTTCCCTAGTCTCCGTTTTTTCCACTTCTTTTCCTAAATCTCTTTCTACCAGTCATTGTGACACCACCTCAGCTCCTTGCATTTGACTAGACTGCTGTCTCAAAATACAATCTTTCTTCCAGTGTCCTGGCTTTTTACAAAAAAAACAACATCCCTTCTCACTTTCATCAACATTTCTTTCTCCTACTCTTGAAAATCTTCTACGGCCCCTGCCACAAACGCAACTACCAAATCTTTCTGTGAGCACCTCTGCCAAAACTTTCATATCTATGCTTCACAAAATACTCCTTAATATCTGGGGCTGCCTGATCTACAAAAATTCCAACCACCAAGGAAGCATTCGCTACTGCCTCAGGATCAATACCACCATACATGCGGAGACTACGGGAAAGGCGAACCAAATAGTCAGCTGGCATTTCATCTTTATCTTGGAGCACCAATTTTACCTTTGACCAATTTACAGTTTTTAACTTTAAAAGGAGTATGCACATACGATGTAACACTCTGTAATTGTGCTGGCACTGCCAAAAATGGCAGGAGCTCCCCCCACTGCAGGAACTGCCGCAACTGCGGGTGCTGTTACTACAGTTTAAACGTTACTCAACAATGGATAAAGTCCCTCCTGAGGAAGTGCACTTTCCTCTGGAGGGCAATAAGGAGGTGGGGGTGCAGTTGCAGTAAAAACTTTCTGATCAATACTTTGAAAAAGATACCTGAGAAGGCTTGATTTTAAAACCTTCTGCAACATGGATCCAAACATACAAATTTTCTAAATATCCAGGATATGATATCTCTAAAACACCTTTTAAATCTTTCAGTATACCCTTTTCAAATAATCTAATATGTGGCCTTTTTTTTTTTTTTTTTTTTTTAATCCTAATTCTGGCCATGTTTCAGCACATAATTTAACAAGTCGACTTTTCTTTAAATCAGATTTTCCCAGGACAGTTTTCTATTTCTCCAGGACTACATCCAGTGGAGATCCTTCCGGAATATTCAGTTATCTTCTCTCCAGTAATATTTGATTTCGTTGCAAAACTCAAACCAAATATTCTAGAAGATAATCAACCTGGTCTTCACTACCCGCAATATTTGTAGTTCAGTGTGTTTCCAAAACACATCTCTTGAACTATTCCCTGGTCTTCACTACCCGCAATATCTTGGTTTTGCTGCGTGTGTATCTTTCACCACCTCTTTATAAGCTTTCACCAAAATATCACCGAAGACCCCTTTAAAAATATTACCGAAGACCTTTTACCTGCTTTATATCCTTCGATCTTACATTCATTGAAGGGAGTAGCCTTGGTTGATGACCGCCCGTCCTTCCCCAGACTGTAAGTTTCCCTTAGGTAAAAACTCACCTATGCCGGCAGGGCTTGTTCCAGTCTGAAAAAGGGCGCGATGATCATCTAGTTGGGCCTCCTGGCTTGGCTCGCCATTTGTGGTAAGAGTCTTGAAATCAGACTCATGTATTTCCGTGTCCCAACCGTCACTATCCCAATCAGACGAAAGACACGTGTAAGATCGAAAACTTTAATTCTCCTTCTTGCAAGAAGTGACCATTTAGGAATCAAAACCTAGAAATGGTACTGAATACATATTTTGATCAACCTTAAATAGAAAAATCACACAAGGATACATGGATCTCTGCTCAGTTAAACAGTAACTGATTTCTAACTTATCTTGAATACACATAGGCTTCAAAGAATCTTCTGATGTAGATGAAGTTAACTCATTCTTTAACTAAGAGACGGAATACACAAACATTGCAATCCTTATCAGATAGCCTGTCTCTCAAGAAAACAGGGTTCATTGATATGTCAGTTCCTGCCTTAACCTTTGTTTTCTGCTCTTAGGAATGTAGCTACTTAGCAATTCCTCTACGTGCTTTAACTCTGGTGTCAAGTTAACCTGAGGTCTTTCATGAGACCCACTTTATTAACTATAATTTCAGAGGCACTCATAAGGGAATTTTGAATTATCTTACAACACTCCTCCGTTTTGATCCAATGCGTCTTTAAACGTCATTAGGATCATTCTCCAGACTAGATAATTCAATCCAAGTTTGTAGCTCTCTCATCCTATTGTCAGTTACGCTTTCACCAGGCATGTTCTGATACATAATTAACATCTGTTTATGCACTCCTTTTTTTTCCAAAACTTCATCATACATTGAAAGACACAAGGAGTAATTAAAACAATCATTATTATAATCAATACAAATATAATTATTTGTTTTAACCAATTCCAATTTGGCAACCAGGAATTTAGCCAATCCCATGGATTTGTTACTCCAGAGTAATTGTCTATTACCATTTGTTGTAGTTTTGACAACTCATCTTCGATAGTTTTATTCATATCATGAAAAACTACTTTGCAACCTTTCTGGATAAACGGCATGTAAGACCCAAAATACTCTTTCTATTTTCTTGTGCTATTATTCCAGGGTAAGCACCTAAGGTTAAGATTCCTGTTATTAATCCACCGCTCACTCTGTCTCCTTCAGTTTTTGACAGTTGTTTTCCTATTATAACCATATCATTGCAATTTGGTCCAAGCTTTCCTAACAATTCACCAGCTCCTCCTTGAGTTGCCTTTTTTTTTTCTTTTATTCATTTCTGATTTACTTATTTGGACCGGTAGGGTCAAATATCCTACTCCTACACACTGGTAATTTCCTGAGTGATAGTTTGTTGCCCATCCATCATAGAAAAACCATAAATTTGGATCTCTGAGTTGCCATCCTGAACAAATACTTCCTATTCCTTGATAGGTGGGATGAAATATAGGATAATAAGGGTACATCTCATGGAACACAGTTTCATTTAACAGTACCTTAGTATGATATGAGGAGTTAGAGTTTCCCCATAACCAAAACTTTTCTGTGCAAGTAGAGTAATTTCCCAAATTCCTCAATAAATCCCTTTGTCTTATCCAATCTTTCCATTTTTCATTCCATATTCCTGAATGGTGACAACAAAAACACATCCCAGGGGTATATATGCTATATTTGAACTTCCTGAAGTCAACTTCATTTAAATTACTGGGATCAGAAAACAAAGTATTCTTTTGCTGTAATGCTCCAACTATTACATCTGGACTTTCAATAAGAGCAGGTAATACTGAAAATGCTCTTATTGCTGCTGGATATTCGTAATACAAAATTGAATCATTCCTCCAGCGATTAAACATTTCTAAAGCATGTCTTTTAAACCAATTTGACTGTCCTTTTGGTATACAAAATTTTATACAATATAAAATGAATATTACTTTCATATTTATTTCTTTTGGAACCTTAACTTTAAAGGGTGTGTTTCTTTATCAGTAAATCTCACTGTCCACTGCGGTTCCACTGAAGGAGAGTGTAATTCTGGTGTGGGTAACACGGCCCACGTTTTGTCAATTTTAGGATGATGATCCTGTTCCTCCTCTGCCTCTGCTTCTTGTCCTGCTTCGTCCACGCAATTCGGAGAAGGACACGCGTTGATCCCTCGTAGCGAGACGTCCTCACTTTCGACCCCTCCCGCGCCAGCGAGATCAAAAGGTCCTTGTGGGTTTTTCCTAGCACAATGCGTGTAATGAATCCAAGCCCCTTTTCCTTTTACTTTCAACGCTGTATGAGTGGTCATCAATACAAGATGAGGGCCTGACCATCGCTCTTCCAAACCGTCTGCTGTCCAGATTCTCACGTATACTTCATCACCAGCCTGAAAGGATGTGCAGGAGTATCCAATGGCAAAGGTTGGGCATCTATCACGTGCCGCCTGATCTTCTGGAACTGCTTCTGGAGCTGTATAATATAAGCAACAAGATCTTCATCCCCTCCTAGTAAAGTTACATATGGCCTTGCATATTCTCCTCCTATTGGGGGGGCCTCCCATACAATGCTTCATATGGTGACAAACCTGTAGGTTGCCTTGGAGTGGTTCTGATAGAATAAAGAACCAAAGGGAAGGCAGTTGGCCATGCCAATTTTGAAGCAATGCACATTTTTGTAAGTTTTCTCTTGAGGGTAGCATTCATGCGTTCTACTTGACCTGAGGATTGTGGGTGATAGGGAGTATGTAAAACCCATTGTTCCCCTAAGCATTTTGACAAGTCTCTCATTAAGGCTATCCAGCCTGTCAACTTGTCTAAAATTACTAACATCCATTGATATTTTTGGAAGCGTGGCATATGGGCAAAGTCAATTTGGACTGATTCAAAAGGGAGCTGTACCCAGGGCCTTCCCCCTATTTGGCCCAGAGGCTGAGGTTTTGCATTTTCCTTAGCACACACAGTACAAGCTTGTACCACCCTTTTTGCCATCTGATGAACCCCAGGGGCAAACCAATTTCTTGCAATTGCTAATGCCAATCCAGTCTGTCCCTCATGCCCCTGATTATGCTGTTTTGAAACCACTGCCCTCAATCCTGCTTTTGGCAATACTAATCTCCCGTCTGGCATTTCCCACTGCCCTTCACTTTTTTCTTCTGCGCCCGCTGCTCTCTATATCTCTTTTTCCGTTGCACCCGCCTTTTCCCACCAAATACTTAGATCTTTCGACATCAAAGGGGGCACATCCACTTCTGCTGCCGCCATCAGATTAAAGGGTAAAGGACGAAGAGCAGCGGCCTTAGCTTCGTCATCAGCTCTCCTATTTCCTCTTGTCACCTCATCAGTCTCCGAACCGTGCGCTTTGCAGTAAACAATTGCGAGGGCAAGGGGCAGATGTATAGCACCCAGAAGGGCATCTATTTCTGCTCCATTGGAAATGGGTCTGCCATCTGCAGTAATAAACCCTCTTTCTTTCCACAACGATCCTGTTGCAAAACATACTCCAATTGCATATTTTGAATCAGAATACACAGTTAATTTTCTGTTTTTCGCCTTTTGACATGCTTTTGTTAACGCTATAAATTCTGCAGCTTGTGCACTTTTACTTCCTGGAAGAGGTCCAGAAATAATAATTTCTGTCAATGAGATAACAGCAAAACCAGTCTTTCTGACTCCTGCTATTATCTTTGGAGATCTATCTACAAACCACATTAATTCAGCGTCCACTAGAGGCATATCAGTTAAATCATCTCTTGGCAATTGTACTTCTTTAATTACTTCAATGCAATCATGTGGAGCCTCTGCATCCATTTCTGGTAATAAAGTGGCAGGATTAAGTACGTTACATCTTAACACAGTCAATTCAGGAGTTTGCAATAATAAAGTCTCATATTTTGTATATCTTGCATTTGTAAAATGTTGAGTATTCTTTTGCGTTAATAACGCAGAAACAGCATGTGGAACCCATAATTGTAATGGGTGTCCAAGCACAATATCTTGTACTTTTTCAACAATCAAAGCTGCTGCAGCTATACTCCTTAAGCAGGCAGCATATCCCTGTGCAACTGGATCCAATTGTGCTGAGTAATACCCTATAGGTCTCCGATGCGAACCCAAATATTGACATAAAACCCCAGATGCAACACCTTTTCTTTCATGTACAAATAAAATAAAATCTTTCTGATAATCAGGGAGACCTAGGGCAGGAGCAGAGACTAAAAGTGATTTTACTTCTTTCCAGGCATTCTCATCTGCTTTAGTCCATTCAATTTCTTCTGGGGCTTCTGCTTTCGTTTTTTCTAACCAGGGTTTAACAATTTGTGAAAAGCTAGGGATCCATGCTCTACAATAACCCAACATTGATCTTTATCTTTATCTTGGAGCACCAATTTTACCTTTGACCAATTTACAGTTTTTAACTTTAAAAGGAGTATGCACATACGATGTAACACTCTGTAATTGTGCTGGCACTGCCAAAAATGGCAGGAGCTCCCCCCACTGCAGGAACTGCCGCAACTGCGGGTGCTGTTACTACAGTTTAAACGTTACTCAACAATGGATAAAGTCCCTCCTGAGGAAGTGCACTTTCCTCTGGAGGGCAATAAGGAGGTGGGGGTGCAGTTGCAGTAAAAACTTTCTGATCAATACTTTGAAAAAGATACCTGAGAAGGCTTGATTTTAAAACCTTCTGCAACATGGATCCAAACATACAAATTTTCTAAATATCCAGGATATGATATCTCTAAAACACCTTTTAAATCTTTCAGTATACCCTTTTCAAATAATCTAATATGTGGCCTTTTTTTTTTTTTTTTTTTTTTAATCCTAATTCTGGCCATGTTTCAGCACATAATTTAACAAGTCGACTTTTCTTTAAATCAGATTTTCCCAGGACAGTTTTCTATTTCTCCAGGACTACATCCAGTGGAGATCCTTCCGGAATATTCAGTTATCTTCTCTCCAGTAATATTTGATTTCGTTGCAAAACTCAAACCAAATATTCTAGAAGATAATCAACCTGGTCTTCACTACCCGCAATATTTGTAGTTCAGTGTGTTTCCAAAACACATCTCTTGAACTATTCCCTGGTCTTCACTACCCGCAATATCTTGGTTTTGCTGCGTGTGTATCTTTCACCACCTCTTTATAAGCTTTCACCAAAATATCACCGAAGACCCCTTTAAAAATATTACCGAAGACCTTTTACCTGCTTTATATCCTTCGATCTTACATTCATTGAAGGGAGTAGCCTTGGTTGATGACCGCCCGTCCTTCCCCAGACTGTAAGTTTCCCTTAGGTAAAAACTCACCTATGCCGGCAGGGCTTGTTCCAGTCTGAAAAAGGGCGCGATGATCATCTAGTTGGGCCTCCTGGCTTGGCTCGCCATTTGTGGTAAGAGTCTTGAAATCAGACTCATGTATTTCCGTGTCCCAACCGTCACTATCCCAATCAGACGAAAGACACGTGTAAGATCGAAAACTTTAATTCTCCTTCTTGCAAGAAGTGACCATTTAGGAATCAAAACCTAGAAATGGTACTGAATACATATTTTGATCAACCTTAAATAGAAAAATCACACAAGGATACATGGATCTCTGCTCAGTTAAACAGTAACTGATTTCTAACTTATCTTGAATACACATAGGCTTCAAAGAATCTTCTGATGTAGATGAAGTTAACTCATTCTTTAACTAAGAGACGGAATACACAAACATTGCAATCCTTATCAGATAGCCTGTCTCTCAAGAAAACAGGGTTCATTGATATGTCAGTTCCTGCCTTAACCTTTGTTTTCTGCTCTTAGGAATGTAGCTACTTAGCAATTCCTCTACGTGCTTTAACTCTGGTGTCAAGTTAACCTGAGGTCTTTCATGAGACCCACTTTATTAACTATAATTTCAGAGGCACTCATAAGGGAATTTTGAATTATCTTACAACAAGAGGGAATTTCACCAGGTGGTGCATGCATACAAATGACACCTGCTGAAATCCCCTTTTCCAAACAACTGTTAAAAATACAGGAGTCCTGTTGTCCTTTCCATATGGTCACCCTACTTAAAGCGGGGCAAGATGGTGGTGGCTTTGGACCCACTGGTTCCAAAACCTCTCAGTTACAGGATCAGGCCCCTCGGCTATGTCAGTCTGGAGTTGGATATCTAATTTACCCCCTTTGATATTTATGGGGGTTCTTTTATTTTTTAAAGGCCCTCTCGACTAAAAAGCCCAGTAAAGCTACCCTCGCTTCTCCTCACCTGTCCATGTGAGATGGCAGGACTTTGGAAGTGGTGAATGATTCATTTCTTTGCTCTCCACCCACACTTAACTCTCACCATAAAGTTACTAACCACCATTACAACTTTGGAAGCACAATCCATAATTTAACTATGCGCTATGTAATGACGTACTGTTGTCTGTCCTGAATCTCCTGCCATTCAGCCTAATGGAATGACCCTGAGTTCTAATAATATGAAAGAGGGAGAAAAATCCACTTTCTCTGCAGCAAGCATATTTTTATACATTTCTATCATGTCCACCACCCCATCTCACCTTTTTTCTAAACTTTTTTTTTTGCCTCGACCTTTGTATTGGTTCTCTAAAATTCTTAAGCAAGGATGAGCCTGACTAGTACAGAAGACACCAACATCGCTGTATTTACTTATTATGAAATATGCATATCTTTTATATTCCACTTTTACCCTGGGGATCCTTTATATACCACTTCCCAGAGTTGCAGATTAAATTCCCCCATGTCCAGCAGTGAAGGAAAAAAATACAACTTTTACACAGCCCAGAATACACCGGACACGAAAGATCAAAAGTTAAAAACAAGACAATTTTACTATAACAAGCTGACTAACTGAAAAGAATAAAAAGGGCCCACTTAAAATGGACTTCCTTACTTGAACATCCAAAGCTCACTCCGAGTAGATTGAGGATGTATCGAACTATAAGTTAGATGTTGAGTCTGAAAAGCATTTTCCTTGCCAGTGTTCCCAACATGAAGAAGTCCAATTTATCTATGACCATACATGATTTCCCATTGGTGATGCTGAAAAATAGCACATCATCCTGTAATAGGCATTCTGCTATGTAACCACCACTTGCCACTGCATTATAAATAGACTGTGATCAAATGTACAAAGAAAGAATTCAGGCCCGAGCCATGTGATCTTGTCATCTGTAATGATACACACCTAAACCTCAATTCCCATGGCTTTGCAGATACCAGAAAAATCCATACTGCCCCTATGTTTTAGCCATGTTCAAGCATTGTTTTTGGGAACCGTTACAAACTTGTAATATGGGCCCCATCTCACAATCCCATGCCATACATACCAGCCTCATGTATCATGGAAGAAAAGTTTCTATTTTAATTCTGAAACTATATTTTCTGTATTTCTGAAAATATCCCATAGTCTCACTGTAGCTTTTCTACCACGCCCCCAACCACCCCTTTTAATTTTTCTTTTGCTATCTTTGGGGAATTGGGGCGGGGGGGGAACACCCACTGACAATAAAAAAGTCTAACAACTGACTGTAAATGCACAGGCAGGGAAATTATGAAGGACGCAGCACAGGACCCATCACGGCAGGGGAAAAATGTGCACTCCAACCTTTACAAATTGAGTTCACATGCGAAGAACCGCGAGATCACGGGCAGGGGTAACAGGTAACCAACAGCAGGAAATTCAGGTGGGCAGGGGAAACCAACGGCGGAAAATGCAGGTGGGTGGTACCAAAAGCCACTAGGGCGGTACTTTCCTCAACTTTTCCTCGTTCAACTCTGATGCGAATGTACACATATAAACAATTGTAAAGTGCAGAATATAGAGCCAGTAAATTGACATCAGGGCTATCGTCTATCGTTAATAGATGTAAATTCGAATAACAGAAAATGCGCATATTCAGAGAAACAGGCGTCATACCGCTGTCATATAAAGGGACCCTGGGACAGTCAGCCTTGTGCAACTTTTATTGAGGGCTGATCTACAAGAAGGATTTTTACCATCACTGTAATCCAAAACAAACGACCCATGATAGTACATCCAGTTTATAAATTTATAGATGCCTTTAAAATTACAAACAGGTAATTAAATGTGAAACATTTCAGCATAAAAGAGCCAGCTTCAGTCACAAATAAGACTACGCTACAATGCCACTTATAAACGGAACCAGAGGAATAGCTAAGGAATTAGAAATAGATAATTTGATGAATGATAATATCAAGGGGGGGAATAAGTATAATTAATTATGCAAAGAAGCATAATCTAGAATCCTTAGTAATGCTTTTCGATATTAAAAGGACTTTGATAATATGGAGTGGCCATCTTTGAGGCATTAATATCACAATCTTGTATAAGAACTAAATCCCATTGAGATCAATGGGTCTTACTCCCAGGTATAGGATTTTAATCTAAAGGACTTTGGTTTTGGTAAAAAGTTTCCATCAGGGATTCCAAATATTTATAGAAACCACCAAAGATTTAGTGAACTTGCAAACCTGTAATCTATTTCAATAGATAAAAGGAAGATGATAAGTCTGTCCATTGTAGATATTCTTATTTGTTACCTGTCTTGCACCTTTTGCTATAGCAATTAGAAATGAAAGAAGTATAAAAGGCATAAAAGTAAAATGGAGTATAAACTAAGTCTTTATGCAGACAGTATAATTTTGACAAATGATAAAAATTGGAGCTGGGTTATCCCTAATAAGCCAAAAAAAAACCCGTTTGGAATTCAGTTAATTAAAAATGAAAGAGAGCATTATTCAAATAATTATAAGGAAATTATATAGCATAAATGAAATTTCAAGTGTAGAAGTGGCAGAAATTAATGCTTTCCCTATTTTGGGGTATAGTTTTAATGGTTAAAATGATGTAGCAGCCACAACTAAATTACTTCCTCCAAACGTAACCAAAAAGGGTTAGAGGAGGCTAATTTAAGAGCTTGGCAGCAGTTAATGTAATATTTACTATGAGCCAAATAAGCCCTGGAATTAAAAGAATCATACTGCTGGGTAATAAAAAGAAAGGAAGCTTGAGGATTCCTAATATTGAATTACACTCGTGCACATGTTTGCAGTGGTGGCCAACTTGTGTCTCTTCAGATGTTTTGGCCTACAGTTTCCATCAGCCCCAGCCAGCATAGCCAGTGGTGAAGGGCGATGGGAGTTGTAGGCCAAAATATCTGGAGGGCCACAAGTTGCACACCCCTGGTTTACAGTGTAACTGAAAAAATGTTATATGACTCATAGGAAGTTGTGGCTAGAAGAGAACAAATATATTGCTCTGTTAATTTGCAAGCACTGGGTTCTATCCAATGGTGTCATCAGTGCAAGGGAACCACTAGTGGAACAGATTCCACCACCACCACCACCCCTCTTCAGGCGCTCCTAAATCTGCTCTGGAGGGTTGAGGAATCCTCTGGAGCAGATTTGGGAGGTCTGTAAGGGGAATAGAGGATGGGGAAGTCCCATTGCACATCTCATTGCATGAGCAGACTTCCGCTTGCGAAAGGCTGGACTCCAGCCCTTATAACCTATTCTTAGGGAATGATTTAACCTATTCTTAGGGAATGATCATTTGTTAAGGACGTAGGGTATAGTCAATGAGAGAATAAGTTGGGCTAAGTTTCTCATACCTGCTGTTATATACTATATTGATTTTAACAACAGTGGAAAGTTTGGGCCACTTTAATTTGTGGAGGAAACATAACTTGTATAAATAAGAGGATTTATTCAGCCACACTGAATTATAGCAACAAGATGATATTAAACAGCACATTAATAAATATCCAAACGCTTCTATGGTTTGCATACTTACAACATAGGAAAGGTAAAAATAAATAAATAAAGAAGCGCTCATGTAAGAGATCTAACTACATTCAAAGAAACTGATAACTGAAGATAAAAAAAATCTTCTCTCCTAAAAGTACGAAATATAAATTCCCTTGCAAAGTAGAACTATGGATTGGGACGCTCCCCTGGATGGAGGGCAGGGAGGCATTTTTCATCAAATCCTCCTTCCCCTGCAGCCCCCTGAAAAGCTGCCCTGAGGGTTCGGGAACCCTCCAGTATAACATTGGAGATGGCACGGGGGGGGGTGGTGGTGTCTGCAAGCAGAGGGGTTTGGCAAAAGTCCCCTTCCTTTAGCAGGGAACCTTCACATGAATGGAAGAACCCTTGTCTGTATCCAAACCAATATCATTAAGAGAGGCAAGGTCTTGGAAAGTCTATATATTTTGGTTTATGGGATTCTATTGGAATTATGGAATGCGCCAGCATTAGAGAAAATTGTTTTAAATCTATCACAGGATGGAATATCAAATCCAAAAGGATCCTTCTATAAGATAACTTATAGCTGAAAATGTCAAAAAGAGGAAGGCAACTATTTCCACATATGGTGAACATATTTTACAGCTAGGAAATTCTGAAATGAGAGAAATGTAGCTCTCAAAACAATTGCTAGCATAGAATTCCCATTAGACCAAATTCTACCAAAGATATACCAGTTAAATTTTTCTAAGCTTATTTCTCATTTGATAGTCGCTGATAGAACATGCTATGAAAGCAATGGAGATGTTATCTGCCATCTCTAGTAAAGAGTGGGAAAATAAGATTCATGAACTTGCCATCATGTCAAAATTCACAAATTATATTAGGATGAAAGAAGGACAGCACACTAATAACTGCTTGAAACTGGAATGCTTTTATTTCTTATTGGCAAAATAAGGTATATGCACCTAAAAAGGTGATTACACATTTAACTTATAGAGATAAAAAGCATATTGTAAAGTGCGCTTCAGGGGTTACATATTTTTTTCTGTCTTGATAAGATCAACTCCTATAAAAGCTTTAAAATAATTTTAAAATCAACAGGGGTGCCTCTACAAGAGCGATTTAAAGCTCTTTCAAGGCGCATTAAAAAATTGACCTCTACAAGAGCGGAGTGCAAATCGGAGGTTGAGGCGCTTTTTCTGTCCGATTATGCGCATTATCGAATGCGCGTTAAATTTGTCAAAACAATGTACCCATGTCGGTGTCCCATGCTCCTGGTATCTGAGATCTGTGGGGCAGGAAGGCACCCTGCTGGCACGCTAACATTCACATTGTGGCCTGTGGAATAATACACGGGTAAGTTTGTCTTGCACAGCCAACATAATTTTTAAATCAGGCCTGGATGAGCCAGTGTAAAATTGCCAGCAAATCTTTGAGCAGGAGAGGATATGACTAAGCCAGATGGGCGCATCCCAGATCCAGCACTCTCTGACCAATTTGCATTTATCTCCTTCTCTCTCAATTAGCAAATGTAGGTTTTAATTAGTTCATAGACATTATGCGCCACCAATTAGGCAGCCGCATTAATAGCACCTTCTACCTCCTTAAGAGGACTTTTGGTGCAACAGAGGTGGTGGGCTGGTGCTTCTATGAAAGTTGCCATAACGAGGGCTTGCACTGAATCTCGGTGATGACCTCAGTCACATGATGCAGCTCAGGGTCACTCAGGTCACATGAGCATGCTCAGAGCTAGTGCTAAGGAATTGAAGAATGCCCAGTCAGAAAAGGCTCAGCATAGGGGTGCTAACAGAGCCGTTTTGTGAAAAGCAGCTTTGCTGGGGGACTCTCTCTTCCCAGACTGGCTTCTGTAATGAGGCACCATTCTGTCAGGGCCTGCATAGTGTGTTGTTATCTTTAAATTTTTCTATTGCAAAATGGTCTTTGGATCAGTAAAATTGCTAAAAGAGAAGAGCTCTCACTCTCTTTAGAATATGGTAACTTATTGTATTGCCACATGGGGTCATACAGTAGAGACCCAAGAAACATGCGGATATTGAAGAGCAAAGTTACTGTCTTGTGATTCTCCCAACTAAAAAATTGCAGCGGGGGGTGGGGGGATTAATATTGCCAGTTCTTGTCACTTCATCTTCACTTGAAGGAAGTTTGTGCTTAAGAACAAAAGAGCCGTGTTGAATCGGACCAAAGAACTATCTAGTCCTGCATTCTGTTCACACAATGGCCAACCAGCTGCCTGTGGGAAACCCACAAGCAGGACATGAGCGCAATAGCGTCCCTCCTGCGCATGGTCACCAGCAACTGCTTCTGGGACAGGAGGTGATATATGGCCATCATGACCAGTAGCTGTCTCTATCCTTATCCTCCATCAGTGCTCTTCTAAAAGGCCCACCCCCCAGGGGTCAGCGTTGTCAGACACTTGCTGAGGGCTACACCCACTGCTGATCTGTTATCCCTGGCCCTACTCTTTTTTGCTGTTGTGGCTTGTTTACCCATGCTCGTTTAGCATATGAGCAGGCAGAAGGAGTAGCATCCTCCAAAACTTTTCCTCTCCTACTGTGCAGTAGGGTGGATTGGGCCCAGAGAGAGTGTGCATGTGAGCGAGAGCAAGCAGGTGGGCAGTGGTGGCGGTGGCAAAGAGCTGGGTCCACTCAGGGCAACTGGCCTATAAGGGCTGCCACCTCTGCTCATATGAAAAGCTGAGTTTTATTTGGGCCACTTCACATATTACATTTCTAGGTTTGCACTGAAGATGCTTTAAATGTACATTGAAACATGTGATGTATGGCTACGGCAAATATGGCTGCAAATCTTGGGGAGTATGTTTGGCATCATGAGAGTTGGGATTGGCTGTGGCCAGTGATTCGTATGAACAGCAAACCTGGGTTGGCCACTACAGAATGTGTGAAACCGAGGCCCCAGAAGCTCCTTGTCACTGCTGCTCTGCTAGGACAAGCTCCAAATGTGTCCCACGAATGCTTCCAGTGTATGGAAGTAAACCCCCGCAAAGAAACTGAACTGATTTGTTTCTAGCAACTAAAGACACATGTGAGACAAACTACTTAGGATGAATACTTCTTGCCCCCGCCCTACATCTGAACTGCTCTTTTACATACAGTGGAGACATGCGGCTTAGAGCTGGTACAGACAAGGAGCAGGGGGTGGGATGGAGTTCACCTGCCCCTCTCCAGCATATTTACTGCTTCCCGGAGTCTCACCAAGCCCTGGCTCTTGCTTTCGCTCTGTTTTTATAGCTGACAGCAAGCCTTCTGTGGTGATTGATCCTCGCTAGTTGTGTAATGGACATCATAAAGCTGCAGGGACTACCGAGGAAAAATGAATCAGTCAAATGCAATTGCCCACATGGGACATCCCCTGAAATGTGCCCTGATGTCTCTGGGTTTGTATTGGTTTTTGTGAGGTCAAATAAGCTGAAGCCCCAGTACTTACTTAAATGTGTTTGTGGGTATCAGTGTTTGGGACGGGGGCAGGTCTTGGAGACAACCATTGTTCTAGCACATGGGGCTGAGAGTTGGGGGGCAGATGGGAATTTGCAACCATCTGCAACCACTGCCCTGTGTCACATCCCTGTTCTGCTTCCAACTTTATTTTTGCTAGTAAGTCTAAACTTCAGGTGGCTGCAGAAAATCCTCAGCCTAGAGTTACACAGGGCCTGTCTACCTGATAGAAGCTCTCTAACCTGTCCCCTTCTCTGTGCTCTTCCACCAGATATCCCACCTTCCAAGGGCTTACAGGCAAAGGAATCTCTCTCCCCCAACCCAACCCATCCCACACCAGTGAGAAATATTCCATATCAGGACAGGAATCAGTTCTCTGTCATGTCATCCCCTCCCTTCTCTGCCACTCTTTAATCTAAAATCTATGTTGGTGTGTGTGTGTGTACATAGAAAGAGATGGGGAGAAAGAGCCCGTGAGGCATGCTGCCTCAACATCAGCCGGCTAGCCCTATCAGATGCTGCTGTCAGATAATAATGACCATCAGTCACACTCCCATTGCCCTACCCAGGTGGATGGCACTGCCATGGCTTGGTCTGAATGTTAGGAATGTAAGCAGTGTATTGGCAGCGTTCCCATGCTCCTTCGCATAGTTTCAATCTGGCAGGGAATCTTGGCAGCCAGCCTGACAGCACAAAAGCTGATAGAACCAGGGAAATGCCGCTTACCAGAGAGGATGGGCACTAAGGTGCAGCCCCTGGCTCAGCTGGGCAGGTTTGTTCTGCTGTTCCCTGACTTCACTGGCTGCTGGAGAGGAGGTGTTTGAGAGTCCACCTGGACTCAAGCTATGAAATTTCCCTCTCTCCGCCCTCTTGCTGGACACCTGCCAACAAGCAGCTGTCGAAAGGGGAGAAGAGCCAGCAGCCTCAGCTCCACTTCCTAGAGAGCAACAGATTGTTGTTTGTAGCAAGAAATAGGACAAGAGAGCATCTCCAGCCTCAAACAAGATGGAAGCCACAATTGTGCACTGAGCTTTTCCCAAACTTTGATACATTAACTGGAATAACTGGACATCTGAGGCTTTTTGAGGGAATCAAGGCCTGGATAATGTTCGCTTTCCTTTTGTTATGAATGTCCCGTGCATTTCCCTTTGTGGTTACTTGTAAAGAACTTAGTGGAGTTTGCAGCACAGGACCCAAGACAACACTACCTCGGCCTCCTTCGGGAGATCAGGAAACACATTCAGCCCCAGACAATGACTCTCCACTGCATGTACTGCAGTAGATGGGAGGCAGGCGTGTGGCTTTGCAAAACTGGGGCCATTATCGCACGGGTGGTTTTAAGCACACCCACCTCGACTTTGATCCACTTCTTCAGCGCTGGACTTGCATGACATCGTCCCCATCATGCTGCTCTCCCGCCCTGAGGTCTCAGTTTTTAGTTTGTTTCAATTTATCCCTGAACGGGCAAAGTCCGAAACAAGCAAAGTTTAATAGGCCAAACTGAGGTATCACAACAATACCGACCACGTGTGATGCAAAACGCTAGACTCGCATAGGAAATAGAGGGGGAACCCCCAGAAGCAATCTGGGGGGGGGGGAGGAATAGTAGGTGTGATAAAGGCCTGATGAGCGTAAAGTCCTTCGCTCAGCCACTCCACATTCATCCCTCTGGAAAGTGCAGTCTTGTAAAACTACGACTATTTCTCTTTTATACAGCGCCATCAATGTGCATGCATTTTGCAGACCAGAGAAAGAGAGGGTCCCTGTTGAAAAGAGCCTATGAGCTAAACAATTCAAAGAGACAACTAACGGAAGGGAACATGTGGGCCTTCATAGTGCAGCGTATACTAGGCTGACCATATGAAAAGGAGGACAGGGCTCATGTAACTTTAACAGTTGTAGAGATAAGGGAATTTCAGCCAGTGTCATTTGTATGCAATTAGTTCCTGGTGAAATTATCTCTTCATCACAACTGTTAAAGTTGCAGGCACTATAATAGAGTGACCATATACAAAAGAAGGCAGGGCCCCTGCAACTTTAACAGTTGTGATGAAGAGGGAATTTCACCAGGAACGAATTGCATACAAATGACACTGGCTGAAATTCCCTTTTCTCTACAACTGTTAAAGTTACATGAGCCCTGTCCTCCTTTTCATATGGTCAGCCTAGCGTATACACACCCTTAGATTAGTGGGTCTACTTATGAGTAGGAGTAAGAAAATACAGTGGTTCAGTTCGGGTTGAAATCCAGGCCAGTGCTGGCTCCAGGTTTTGGAGGGCCCTTGGGCAAGGCATCCTCAGTGGGGGCCCTCCCTTCTCACCTTCCCCAAGTCTTACCTGCTCACTGCCATGGCCACACCCACTGCTCTTGCTCCCCGTCCTCTTTCTCATAATTAGGCTGACCATATGAAAAGGAGCTCATGTAACTTTAACAGTTGTAGAGAAAAGGGAATTTCAGCCAGTGTCATTTGTATGCAATTAGTTCCTGGTGAAATTCCCTCTTCATCACAACAGTTAAAGGTGCATGCAGTATACTAGAGTGACCATATACAAAAGGAGGCAGGGCCCCTGCAACTTTAACAGTTGTGATGAAGAGGGAATTTCACCAGGAACGAATTGCATACAAATGACACTGGCTGAAATTCCCTTTTCTCTACAACTGTTAAAGTTACATGAGCCCTGTCCTCCTTTTCATATGGTCAGCCTAGCGTATACACACCCTTAGATTAGTGGGTCTACTTATGAGTAGGAGTAAGAAAATACAGTGGTTCAGTTCGGGTTGAAATCCAGGCCAGTGCTGGCTCCAGGTTTTGGAGGGCCCTTGGGCAAGGCATCCTCAGTGGGGGCCCTCCCTTCTCACCTTCCCCAAGTCTTACCTGCTCACTGCCATGGCCACACCCACTGCTCTTGCTCCCCGTCCTCTTTCTCATAATTAGGCTGACCATATGAAAAGGAGCTCATGTAACTTTAACAGTTGTAGAGAAAAGGGAATTTCAGCCAGTGTCATTTGTATGCAATTAGTTCCTGGTGAAATTCCCTCTTCATTACAACAGTTAAAGGTGCAGGGGCCCTGCCTTCTTTTGTATATGGTCACTCTAGTATAGTGCCTGCAACTTTAACTGTTGTGATGAAGAGGGAATTCCACCAGGAACTAATTGCATACAAATGACGCCGGCTGAAATTCCCTTTTCTCTACAACTGTTAAAGTTACATGAGCCCTGTCTTCCTTTTCATATGGTCAGCCTAGATCATTACTACTGCTTGCTGGATGGATGGATGGACAGAAAGCTGGTGAATGAATAGCCACTGGCATCTCCTGCTCCTCCTTCCCAGCACTGTTGTTTTCTGTCCCAGAGCGACAGGTGGGCGAACAAGTAGGCTGCAATGGTGGAGAGGAGGAGAAAATCCAAGGGGGCCCTTGTCAGTAGGCCCCTGCTGGGGTGTGAGCTCTTGGCAGATGCCCATCCGTGCCTACCGTTGTCATCAGCCATGGTTCAGGGCCTTGCAGCCCAAAACAACCCCCCAGAAAGTGGTGATGATGGCGCTATGGTTTAAGTGAGCTTAAAATGCAAAACTACACCTGGTTGGAGTATTTATTTATTTATGTATTTATTTTAAAACTTGGGGTTGGCAAACAGTTTTGTTGTTGGTGTTCTAACATATCAGGAATGTAGAAGTAGTCAAGCATGGGAAGACAGGAAAGGGGGACAGACATGTTAGTTGTATGCTTTGCAACTGAAGTAATACACATGGCCTCCTAAGGGCCCCCATAGCTCCATTCAGTCCAGGGTCCAAAATTACCTCGCTGTACCACTAGGTTCAGAGGAAGGTTTTGCTAAAGGAGTAGGCTTGGAGGAGAGAGATGAAATGGCAAAGGCCAAGTGAATTTGCAATGGATCTTCTGAAAGATGTTCAGGTTTGGTCTTTTGTGGGAGTCTCTGGTGGGAGAAAATTCTGTAACTGTCGGCCAGCCACCAAGGAAGCTGTTCTGCACATCCATGCTGTTTGAACTTGGTGGTAAGGAGGCATAATTGAGAGGATGCCCTCAATTGACATAATGGATCATAGTAGGGTACAAGGCACTCCATGAATAGCACCGGTTTGCGAACATTGTGAAAGCAGACGGTTTAGTTCCCTTTCCCTCTGCAACGATAGGCTGTGGGAGGACACAGCTCAGGCCTCCGTTGACTTATAACAAAACAGAATCTGGTAAAGATCAAAAGGATCTGGTGGCTGCTTGATGCCATCTGTTTCTGCTTCCCAAGACATTAACAGGCATTTCTTTCTGGGAGCTGTTCTAATCAGCAGAAGCATTTGATAAGGGCCTCAACCAGGGCCAGCCCTACCATTCGGCGGAGTGAGGAGGTCTCCTCAGGCAGCAGACGATGGGAGCTGGGGAGTGATGGCGAGGTGCTGGAGGACTAAGCTATGGGTGCCACATAGCCTGGCCTGCACCCCCTAATCTAGCCTGCCACCCTTAAGTGCAGTAGGGGACAGTGTTTAAGGTTGAAGTCTCAGGCCAATGGGCTTCTGTATGTGGAAGCGGGAATAGGGGGAGCAGAGGTCAACGTTGGGTGCCTCTACAAGAGCGATTTAAAGCTCTTTCAAAGCGCATTACCGATTTTACCTCCACATGAACGGAGCGCAAATCAGGGGTTGAGGCGCTTTTTCTGTCCGATTATGCGCATTATTGAATGCGCGTTAAATAGCAAGTTTTAATTTACCGCTGGAGTTAAAGTGCCTTATGACCATGTAAACAAGCGATTCTCCGCATTAAAGACCTTTAAAGCACGTTTCATACAACCAGTAATGCGCTTCGCCACCTCCCGTGTATAGTTATTAGCTGGAAAAGCGCTTGTGAGAAGATGCGCATAATCAAACAACCGGACGTCAAACCGAATTCTTGTAGAGGGGACCTTGGTTTTTACTTCAGGCAGGAAAAATGTCTTGGGCCAGCCCTGAGGCCTCTTAACTGTGGCTGAAGCCCATGTGTTTCAGATTAATATATGAGGGTCTGCACCTTCACCATTTGGAATACTGCTGCCAGTTCTTGAGAACCTTTTCTCTCCACCCCAACCTGTACCTAACCTGTGGTGGAGAGCACCCAGTGAAGGAAAGATGGATGGCTGTGCTAAGCAGCTGACGGGGACAGTGGCTGGTAAGAAAGGCTGGTCACTTATTGAACAACCAAAGATGAGCATAAAGCAGTTACCAGCTCCCCATCATTACCAGATGCTCCTCTTGGTACAGGCAAGGACCAAGCAATGTCATCTGCTGAGAAAAGGGTTGCTCTATATCTGAGCAGAGGGGAGGCCATCATCCCGTCCCCCTTGTGAAGATGCTTTAGCTTGTGGATTCCCTTCTGAGAAGGACTGTCCTGCCAGCGGGCTGTGGGAGGACATGCTGTCTGTGCAAATGTGTTCTTTGCCGGAGAATGGGGCGGGGGGAGGAAAATAGTACAATGAATAATAGAGGATATTTGAGGCATTGGTGACAGCTTGGCAGAGGTTCAGCAGCAGAGACCGCCACAAGCTGTCTCTGGGCAGCAGCCTTTCCGTGACCGACAAGGGCGAGCACAGGACCTGACAACAGCTTTTCTGGAAATGTGCTCGCTTTTCAGCCCGTTTATAGCAACGCTGACGAAAGAAGGGACAGGGCTGCCATCTTCCGCCCTTGTCCAGTTGGCCTCAGGAAACTGGCTTCCCTCTCCCTTGTCAACTCCTTGCTACTTCAACATCCCACCCAAAAGGATTGGGAAGTCATCATGAGATTGTGGGGATGGGGCAGGTGTTGGGCTAAAAATGAAACTTCACACACATTCAAAATGGGTCCACCCCCAAATATTCAGAATGCAAATCCTTTTACATTTCAAACAACAATCAAATTTCATTTTAGACGTTCAAACCTTAAGTTTAACAAATTTTAAAATTAACTCTTTTAAAACAATCACATTAAATTTCTAGCTTCAGTATTTGTACGCCTTTAAAAGTACAATCCTGTGTCTGTGCTGGGAGTTGTAGGGTTTTTTTCTGTTTAAACATGCATATGATTACACCCTTTAAAAACCCTTTAAAATAATCAGTATTCCCACGTGTGTGTGTGTTTGTGTGTGTGTGTGTGTGAGAGAGAGAGAGAGAGAGAGAGAGAAAGATAGATTTGCTTAAGAATGTTTTCCTCCAAATTGATTTCAGCTGTATTTTCAAGCTTAAATGTTGGGGATTCCAGAGGTTGCAGCTTTCCTGCCCCCAATTACAACTGAATAGAGAATCCAGAGTTAAATCTGGAGACAGCATGCTCCCCACTTATTTTCTACACTATCCCTGATGCAGCTATTGCCACATATATTAGAGTGACCATATGGAATGGAGGATAGGGCTCCTGTATCTTTAACAGTTGTATAGAAAAGGGAATTTCAGCAGGTATGCATGCAGCACCTAGTGAAATTCCCTCTTCATCACAACAGTTAAAGCTGTAGGAGCCCTTCCCTTTTGACCAGATACAAAAGAAGGCAGGGCTCCTGCAGACTATTCTGCTCAAGGGCCGGTATCGGACAGAGCTCCCAAGGGGAAGCCTTTCTTCAGACATGGAACTCAGGCCTTTCTTACCTGTTTCCTCCGTTTCCACTCCTTTCCAAAGTCGTAGCAAAGCTTGACACGGACAAATCAAATTGCATCCTCATAATTACGTGCTGGCTGAGACAATCTTGGTTTGCCACAGTACTCAGGTTTGCCCAAGGAGATTCACTTCGACTGCCACAAACACCGAACCTAATATTCATGGACAACGGTCAGTCTCTCCACCCAGACATCCACACCCTCAAACTCACGGCATGGAGAATCCGTCCACCCCACCGGCCGCACCGATGCCCCCTGATCTCTTAGAAGTCCTGCAAGCAGCCTGCAAACCTGCCACTTGCAAATCCTATGGGGCAAAGATCAGGAATTTCATTAACTTTGCTGAAAAACACAACTTCGACCCCACTACAGGGCCAATTGAGACAATTCTGAACTTCCTCTGTTCCTTCTTTCAGCGAGGCTTAAAACTCTCCTCACTTCGAGACTATCTAGCGGCTATTTCGGCACACCACGCGCCGATACAACACTCTACTGTATTTACTCACCCACTGGTTCGTCAATTCCAACGTGGAATAAAAAACTTAGTGCCGCCATCACACACCCCTATACCTACCTGGAGCCTCTCAGTAGTCCACAATGCGGTAACCTCGAGGACCTTTGAACCACTAGCCACAGCAAACTCACGACTTCTATCTCTTCAGGTCGCTTTCCTCAGTTCCACAAGCCTCCAAACTCTGCACTCTCTGCGTTGACTCTCCCCTTGCTTTCCATAGGGACAAAGCCGCCCTCTGGCCAGATACTACTTTCCTGCTGAAGGTCGTTTCTGCTTTCCATGTAAATCAGGACATGTTTACCTGCCTTTTTCCAGTCTCCCGCTTCCCCCACTGGAAACCACTTTACATATGCTCAACGTCCCACGAGCACTAGCTTTTTACAAAGCAGGACAGAGCTATTCAGAAAATCAGAGACTTTTCCTTTGCTAAGCGGGCAACAAGAAAGGTCTCCCGATATCATCACAGTGTTTTTCTGCATGGGTCGTAACTACTATTAAACTTGCCTGTAAGTTGTCACATCTTGACCCGATTACCGGAGTCAAGGCACACGCAACACGTGCCGCAACCACCTCCACAGCTTTTCAGAAAGGAGCTAATCTGCCAGAACTCTGTAGAGTGGCACCTTGGTCCACACCATCCACCTTTATCTCCCATTACAGACTTGACGTCTGAGCCAGACAAGGCTGCGAGTTTGGCCGTGCTGTCCTGTCAGCAATACTGCAATGACAGACGATGACACCTACCCTCCTCCAGTAAGTGAGCTTGTTATTCGCCCATAATGTGTGATGCACAGAGACCACGAAGAAGAAATGCAGGTTGCCTTACCTGTAACTGTAGTTCTTCGAGCGGTCATCTGTGCATTCACACAACCCACCCACCATCCTCGCTTTGGTGTTGATCTCCTCCTTTGGCTCCAAGGGCACATTCAGCGGTCTTCAGAACTGAAGGAGAGGCGGGAACCCCGCCTAAACATGCGCAGTACACAGTGGGTGGGCAGGGTTCCCGCTGAAATCGTTCTCAGCTTTTGGGAGATTCCTGAATCGAGGCTCTGCGCAGGCACAGAGCCCATAATGTGTGATTGCACAGATGACCACTCAAACTACAGTTACAGGTAAGGCAACCTTCATTTCTTAAAGCGACTCATACCTTTGCTTACGACACCATTACTAATTTAAAAATGCCCTCCGCTTCCACATGCCTGTTGACCACCCAATCTTTGGAACACTAATTTGGATGGTTTTAAAAGGGGGTTGGATAAATTCCTGGAGAAGGCTATCAGTGGCTACTAGTCCTGATGGCTATGTGCTACCTCCAGTATCAGAGGCAGTAAGCCTGTATACACTAGTTGCTCGGGAACATGGGTTGGGAGGGTGCTGTTGCACACGTGTCCTGCTTGTGGGTCCCCAGTTGACAGCTGACAGAGTGGTGGACTAGATGGACCCTTGGTCTGATCCAGCAAGGCTCTTATGTTCTTATGACTCACCAGCTATAATATTTTCTGTATTATACACAATTGCACATGCTGTTTAGTTAAATCTAATGTAGTACAACCAGTTTATGGAACTGATGGGGAAAACTCTGCTGTTTGGGGGGAGGGCTATGCTTCTGATACAGCACTGTGGAAATCTCTCCAGTTTATTTTAATAAGAACCCGTCTTAATAATGCTAAGGTAGTGTAAAGATAGGAAACATTCTGGTTTAGACATGGCATCGTGTTATAAGTCTGTTCTTCTTCCAATCAAAAGGTAATCATATTTGGTGTGTTCAAAAACCTTTCCATTGTTCTTCCTAAGTTGCTCCTAGCAAGCCAAACACTAATTTCCTAACCAACTACTTCCTGTTATTATCTGATCAAATGTAGGTTAAAATACACAAAACACTCAGTTACAGCTCATTCATCCTGGTCAGTTACAGGCCATTAATCCTGTTTACCTGTAATTCATCTATTAACCTGCAGTTCCTCATTGATAGTTCCTACTGGGAGCAATTTTTAATGCTTACCTTCACATAATGCCCTAATGTCGATAGCTAATTGATACCAATATGATTACCATGGAGTAGGAGGGATTGGGGTGGGGATATTTAGGGGAAGAGCAGCCAGATTTCTCACTGTGAGAGATAGCATTTTAAACAAAAGGCATATCCCAGCTTCGCTTTCTGGACACAGAAGATATGTACACTGGTGCTGGAATATAAATCTAGGCTTCTAGTCTAGAAACTAAAATTATCAAGCTTTTGCATTGAGAGCTAAGTTGGGGCACTATATAATATACATCTATATCTATATATGATTAAAAGACCTATGACTTCTTTGATCCCTTTTCAATAAATTACAGGACTTTTACGTATGCATGTCTTGAGTGATTCTGTATGGTTATCTTATCACCCCACACAAGCCCTGCTGTTTTGGCCCAACACTGATGCGTTAATATATCCCCTAAGGAAGTGTGGAGCTGATGAACCCAGAAAAAAAATGCCAGTTAAAGAAGGTATGTTTTAAAACCTCACTTGATCCCAGAGTGCTCCTGTTTGATGATTTCCCCAGGTGTCTATTGACTTGGGGTAAACCACCACCACCACCACCGCAAAAGGTAGTAGCCCTTGGGTAGTAGCCCTTGGGCCAAGATACTGGAGTCTGAACTTAGCCCAATGTCATTTTATTTGACATACACATCCAATGCTGGGTTAAAACGTGGGAAGGGAGAGACCCTGCTTGGATACCCTATTAGCTGCATGACACCTGGTATCAGAACGCCCAGGACATCCTCTTCTACTCAGCCTGCCTGAAGCCAAACTGCAACACAAAAGGAGAGACACAGACATGGTTGCAAAAATAGGTGCAGCCAGGCTTGCAAAGCACAGATTATTGCTGCCCAGGCTGCCGAGCAGCCTTTCCTTTGTTTGCTCGCTGCTATTGAGTATCCTGAGCAAAAGTGCTCCAATCAAGAGGCAGTGCAGGATGACAATTTCAGCAAGACGTCTGTTAGATGCTATGAGAAGAGACAAGCTGCTCTGTCCCAAGGTGACACTGTCCGCCACCCAACCTGGGACTATGTCAACCCTGCCTGGAAGGAGGTTTCTGGGAGTGGCTGCTGGTGGCTTCCCCAGCCTGCCGTGACTGCTTTCCTGGCGTCTCCTTGAGCTGACCCTGGGCTTCAGTGACAGCCAAGCTTTGGGAAAGTCATTCAGCTCTTTGCTTTCCTTATCGCCAGCTGAAAAGATAAACAAGGGGCTTTGCTTCCAGAGACAGGCCTGCAACTGATTGACAGTTAACAAGGAAGAAACCAGGAGGGTGGGACAGATACTACCGCACTGAGAACACATCTTTTATTTGATGAAATTGGTCAAAGATTTTGGCTGTGTTGAAACCTCACGTTAGCGAGGAAAGGAGCGCCATGGTGCTCAAGGGTCCAGCACCAAAATCGAGACTATTTTTCATTTATTCATTTCTAGCCCTTGTCCATCAACTTAAAATTTGAAGCAGTTAAGGGTGTGTTCCTATGTATATTTAGATGGAAAGAAGCCCTACAACTCCCAGCCATGCTGGCTAGAGCTTGCTGGGAGTTGTAGGACTTTTGGCTAAATATGCAAAGGATTGAATCCTCTGTCCCATAGAGTGCAATGGACATAACTCCTTAGTGTGCTTAGGATCGCAGCCTTAGGCTTATAGCCAGGTTATACACCACACAAAAGCTTTCCTGTAGTGCATCAGGGTGGACTATAGGTGGAGGAACTTGTTTGAATTCTATACCTTCTATTCTCTACATGGCCTACACACAGAAAATTAGCTAGCCTCCCTATTTAATCTACCCTCCCTCCCTGACATGCAGGTTTTCCATGTGAAGGGAGATGTTTTAAGTTTTTGTGGGGCATCATTAGGATATGCACCCCCACATCTACAGCTTTGAACTGGTACTGCCCAGGCAAAGCTTTCTCACTTGATTCTGCTGAATGTATAACATGGGTCCAAAGAAAGCTTTCAACAATGCAAAGGACCTATGGGAACAGCAAGGCCACATATAGTACTGGATGCTAGTAAGGCATGGGAGAGGAGGGTAACATGGGCAGGCTCATGGGATACAAATAAGCCTCTTTATCTTTGGGCTGGTAGCTTTTGAACTCAAGACTTCTGAGGCAAGGCAGGCTAAGATAGAGAACAACCTATCCCTTATGTTGTCTTTGTGATTTGGATGGCATATTGATAAATAAGCCCTTCTGCCTTTCCCTTCTACATCGGCAGAGTATCCATGACACATGCACACCTTTTCAAGACATCTCTAGGCCTCTGGAATCCTTTCCTCTGTAGCAGGAGTCAACGCCAGCCTTTTCACAGTAGATAAAACAATGTCACATTAAGATAACATGTCATCCCTCCTTTTGTTCTCCCTGGCCTCTGCAAGCAATTTAGAGACAGGGATCTCTGTTTTATGTGTAATTGCTGTTACCTGTAACCTGCCCTTGAGCTCTTGCAATAGCACAGGCTCTGCATCAAAATAAAATAAAATCCCAAGAATGCACAGTATTTTGTAGGAACATGGAACAATTAGGTAGTAACAGAACATCAAGGTGCAGGCTGCTCGCTTTTGCCACGCCATAGGCCATGTTAGGGACCCCTTGGGCCTAATTTTTAGATTCAAAGCTCTTTCAGGCAGGGACTGAATGAATTATATTCTGGCACAGTATCCAGCACAACACAGCCCAAGTTGAATATGGCCTTCAATTAAAATTAAAACAGCAGCACAGTGGATTGAGCATAGAAGATAACAAACTCACAGTTGATACCATATCCTCATGTAGCTGCTGAGTGTTCATCTAATTTGCCAGTTTATAGGGTGTGGGCAGCAACTGGCATCCCCTGGGTCCCATCTGAGCCCTGCTTTGATTTTTTTTTTACAGGTTCCACCATCCTTCCCCATGCCAGATTGTAAGTGTAGCCATTATGGCTTCTTGTGGAGGTGGGGAACTAAGCCCCAAGCAGTTTGGCCAGAGATAATCCAACTTGCCAGACTTATGTACTGTAATGGAGTCATCCAATACATGTTTTTGCCCTCTGGTGTCTCTCTTCTTTACTGATCCATACCTAAGGCCTGTGTTACTTGTCCATGTAGCAGAGAAGCCAAAGTAAGATTGGTTTATCTTGTCCATCACTCTGCAAATTCCATCACTGGCATGAAATTAGTGCAAAACAGGGTAGGCTGTAGCCATAATTAAACATTTTTTAAATCCCATTGATTTTAATGGGAGAATTAAGCACATGCTTAAATCTCTCCCTCAGATACAATAGAACTTGGAAATGCTCAACTTTGGCTGGATTGTGGCTTAAATTTTTAATGTATATTGGGAAATGGCTCACACTGACCTGTAGGCTATATCTCCTTTGTCTGTGGACACATGGGTTATAAAGTAGCCTTATAAATCCACAACAATTTTAAAAATCCCAAACAACAGCAAATATAAAAACATAATAATAAATATATTTCATTTTCCTTTCTAACTGAAAAGCAAGGTTGAATAGGCACCTATAATGTATACAGATCAAATTCATACATGACAAATCCCCGTTAAGATTCATACAAAATGTACAGAAGAGGGAGGGCTGAAGCTGGTTGGGGAGATGCGCTCTTTCTGCCAGGCAAGGTCAGTGGAATAGGAAATCTTGCTTTCTATTTCATTTACAGATCCCTTCTCCACTGTGCAACGCTCAGAATTTCTTCCTGTTCCTGAGGCTGGCTTTGGTTTGTTTTCGACTGCCTGAGCCAATGGCAAACTGCTTTTTAAAGTCCACGAGGCAGTCCTTGGCTTCAGAAATGGAAGTGAAAGATCTAATGGGAGAGTCACTGCAAGCTGGTTGGGGAACGGGGCTCCAGTTGTTCTGAGTGCCCTCGGTCTCTTTGTCCACCTCCGCCGAGCTGTGCCTGATGGGAGGGAAATTCAAAGAAATATTAATTAAAAACCAGGCAGCTACCTTTGCAACAACACGTCTGCATGGTCGCATCCTGGGCCTACGTGCCATAAACTCAACTCTTTTTAACTTCCTTCCCTTTATTAGAAATAATAATTACCCACTTTTCAGTCCCCAAACCCCAAGAGAATTCAGGACATAAGCTATATATACATAAACATAAAACTAATGATGATGATGAAAGAAGAGAACCACGACTTCAGAAAATACAGCAGAGACACAAAACACTAGATGGACATTTAAAGGCACAGTGGAACAAAAACACCATGGCAGCCCATCTAAATGCCAATAATATGCAATGAGGGGTCAATTAAACCTCCTGGGGAAGGAGTCCAACAATGTGGGTGCCACTGCAAGAAGGTCCTATCCTGTATCCCGCCAATTTGACCTTTCAGTGGCAATGGAAGGCAGGGTAAGGCCTCCGATGACAACTCAGTGAACCAGCCAGATGGCGTGGCACAAGGTATCATAGTCCAAACCGTTTAGGGCTTTATGAGTATTGATTAGCACCTTAAATTGTGTCCAGAAACATACTGGTAGCCAATGTAGATTTCGGGTGTTGGATTTGTTTTCTTGTGCATCCTCCCTACTTTCCTTTCCCCTATTCTACTTTTATTTTGAATAAGCATAACTGGATTATTGGAATGTATAGATTTATCTATTTGCACCTCCAAGATTTGTTCTTCCATGTTGCATAGACAATTTGGGTTATGCTTACCAGAGTAACTGAATAAAGCACAGAAGAAAGGATGGGCTAAACGGGGGTTGGGACCTTCGCTGGCTGTTTTCCTACTCATGGGTAAGTGTTTGGAGGATGGAGGAATCCAGGCCAACTCTGCTAGAGGAAGCTGGTGGCAGCAAACAGAGCAAGGGCAAGGATAGCTTGATGCAGCCAGCTACCCACCCTGGAGGGCTGATGTTGGCCACAGTGCTGGGATTTCTGAATTGAAGGTGTGAATGCAGCCTTCCCCAGGGAAGGTGTGAAAACGGTGGGAAGCTGTGAAAGGGAGGTGTGAAAACAGGGAGAGTGCAAACTGCGTTTGTTAGGGGGATGAAACACACACACACACACACACACACAAACACACACACACACACCTCTGTTTCTAACTAATCGGACAGAAGAAAGCTAGGTAAGGAAAATGGTGAGAATCAGTAGAGCCTCACCAGGAAGGAGAAGTGGTGATGCAGGCGCCCCTGCAAGCCCTGCCAAGGGAACAGAGCCACGGGGCTTCTCTTCCCCCTTCCCCCCATTCCATGCTGAACAACTGCTTCTACATTCCTGACATGTTAGAGAACAACGACAACCTGTTTTACCAACCGTCATTTTAAAAAAGGGAAATATTCTGAGCACGTGCACATTTCACATTTTAAACTCACTTAAATCAAAATGCCATTATCACAAGACGAATGCCCTGATGCAAAACACATTTACTTGGGAATAAACACCGTTTTGTTTGCAGAGAAGGATAATATATGTATTTTAAAGTAAAAATAATGAAATAGGCTTCGGCAACCAAGTACATGCCTCCTGCATATATTCATTTATTATGCCTATGCTAGCCCAGGTGTTGGTGCCAGGACTGTTTGCCACTGCCCTGATCGCCTGCCACTCTCCGGGCAGTTGTGGGGGAGGGGGGGAAGGGCCCCAAAGTTCAGCCCTAGCTGCACCACTGCTCCTATGCACAGAGCGCGTTCCGCATTAAGGAAGAGATTAGTGATATTCAGTATCGTTTGTTTATCTCAGAACCCAGCGGGCCAAGCTTTACCAAGATTGGGATGCAGTGAGCCTCTAAACAGAGTTGGGAGACAGCTGCTATTCCCTCTCTGCCCTCCAAGATGCACCCAGCATAGCTGCACCCAAGATTGCTCCTGCTGAAGCAAATAAGTTCCATAGACAAGGTGGAGAGATGCTAGAGCCAAGCCAGGAACAAGGAACAGAGATGATCTCTTTCGTCTGCTGAGCCCAACCAAGGAATCACAGTTGTCCCAATGAAGCTGCAGCAGTTGGGTGAAATATTGCTGAGCACTCCTTCTCCAGTTGGGTGTTTGCTCTCCCTAGCAGGAAGGACCAACGCAGGGGAGAAAACGGAGAGAAGCAGCCCTTTCAGCAACTGGTAGCTGCTGACAGGAAGGAAGAGTGGAATAGGGAAGATGCTAGAATGGCAGAGGCAAGAGCAATTCAGACTCCAAGCAAGCAAGGAAGCGATGCTTCCTGTAGAATCTCAGAGCATCCTAGAATGCCCTCCCAAACAGAGAGGAAGATTTCGCATCCTGAAATAGGACAGGTAGGTGAAAAAGTGCCCCTCCCAAGGACCCCCTGTCTGAAACACCCTCTCCCCAAGATTATGCCAATAGTACAGGTTGAATTATGTCCGGGTTTCCCTCTACAAGGATTCACTTTTGCGCCCGGTTAGGCGATTATGCGCATAATCGCTGAAGCGCATTTACAACTAATCCCTCTGCACGAGAGGCGGCGAGAGGCGGCGAAGCGCATTAACGGATGACCAAAATGCGCTTTACAAGTAGTTAATGCGCATAAGCGCTTGTTCATATAGTCAAAATGCGCTTTAACGGCCGGAGCAAAATAAAACTCGCTATTTAACGCGCATTCAATAATGTGCATAATCGGAGAGATAATGTGCCTCTACGCCCGATTTGCGCTCCGTTCTTGTAGAGGTACATTTTTTAAAGCGCCTTGAAAGAGCTTTAAACCTCTCTTGTAGAGGCAGCCCCAGTTCAGATACTGTAACATGTTCCCAGTCCACTGTAACCTGTCCTGATCCTGACCTCCCCACCCCCCAAGTCAGAAGAAGTGGGGGTAGGAGATGGGGACGAGAGGAGAGCGAGAACATTCTCATTCTCAAGTGATTTTGTTATCCAGTACCGAGGGAGAAAAGAGATAACTGGCTTCAAGACTGACTCTGAGTTACTACCTTGTATCAGCCCAGAGGAAGGGTTTGGTGTGTAAGTCATGAACTGGGAGAGGGAAGGAGGCAAAGCCAGGTTCTGTCTCCATCTTTTCCTCCCCATCACCTTTGCTTTCCAAAGCCAAAAAGAAACTGCCTTGAAAATAGCACAATTAAGCAAGAGGTAGAAAGTTTACAAACCCCTAGAACAGAGCATGATTATCCAAACCTTCGTGACATGCCCCTGACTGACTACTTCAGGGAAACGTGCAAATAGATGCACTGAGAAAGAAACTGGGGAAACCTCTGCCCAGAGCAAGATCACTGTTGCTTGAGCCAGCCTAAAGCTTACATTGATCCCCATCCTGCTGAAAAGCAAAGAACTCGCAAGAGACATGTGTTCTGTCACTTCTGAGAATTTACTTGTTGCAATGCCTAAATTAGCCAGCTCCAAACCGCCCCAGTTTAGAAGCAGAACCAATGGTGAAGATAAGGGAGGGAAGAGACCATAGTGTGTCTACACCCAAGCAGCTAAGGAAAAAGTTTGCACCACTTTCAGAGCACAAGAAGTTCGTGAGGAGTAGTTACTCTTGACTCTGTTTTCTTTGAATCTCTATTGTGCGTTAGCTGAACCAGAGAATTCTCCCTAATGTTGCTGGAAGGTATTTGGCTGAAAATCCGTCTGGAAGTCCTGTGTGGTATTCAGTCGTGTCATTCCACCAGAGCAAAGTTTCTAACACTTGTAGAAACCTTGTTTTTATCCTTGCACAAGTGTCAAATCTAATACTTTGATTTTGCTTGTGCAAGCTGCTATACAAGGTATTGCACCAACCGTTGTGCAAGCGGTTGTACAACACAATGCGCAAGCTGTTCTGCAAATCATTGCACAAGGAGTTGCAAAACTCATTACGATTTCATTAGACTAGGTGTTGCTTGTGCTAGTTGTGCAGTTGACAGCAGTTGTGCAATTCCTAGAAGAAAAACGCTGTCTGTCTGTGCAATGCCTTGTGCAACGGTTTGCGGAACAGCTTGTGCAACGCATTGTGCCAGTTTGTGGACTGCACTGTGAAATAGTTTGCACAACAGCTCGTACCACAGCTTTGTGCAAGCAGAATCAAAGCATTGGGTTTGACACTTGCACCAGGATAAACAGGGTTTCTGAAAGCAGTAGAAATGTTGCAACTGGCGGAATGACACCAATGGATACAATCCCTTGCCAGAGCTTTAAGGTTTAAAATCTTTTCTCCCTCCGGTTTACATCTTGTGATAGAAGGAAGACAGCCCCTCCTTTTCCCTTTTCAGTCCTGCCAGCCTGTCTCCTAGCAAAGAACTGCTTGTCATATGCAAATAATCTGCTCAAGATCCAGGCTCCTCAGATCAGCTACCGTGGTGTTTTTTTCACAAGACGCCTGATTTTTCCTATGAACTACCCATGCTATCCTGCTAATACTCCGTTATTGATGACTCAATACTGTGCCCAATATTGTGTTAACGTAATGGTCCCACATCAAACAGGTGTTAAATGTTATACAATCTGTTGTGTCATTTTGTGCTGAACTTTGGTTTCTTTTCCCCCTCCCTTGGATGTTGTACTCATGAACCAGTGGAGTTTTCTTTGCTTTTTATGCATTACATGGGACACCTTTCATCATTCTCTTTTTGTTGTGAATGGGTCCCTCTCTCAGGATACATTCAGAAGTCACCCTGATATCCCCTTGGTGAACATTACTTTTTATACCTATAGGACAAGGTGTTTTATTTCCCCCACCCCGGGTTATTGTTTCGATCCTATATTGTTGTTTTTAGAATCTGAAGTTCCAAAGAAGCCCATTGATGCCACGCGTGTCTGCTTTTAAAATAGGAACTTCCTTTCTTATTTGTTTTGGTGTTTTATAGGAAGCCTCACATTGGGCATCTTTAGTGCTAAACCCAAAAGTTGTTTGCTGTACCAATACTTAGATGTGAAGCAGTCTTTTACATTCCTTAGATCTTACTTTTTCAAAACATTCCTGTTTGCTTTATTTCAACTGATACTGAGCAAAGCGTCTCTGTTGTTTTGGGTTTTCTGCCATCTGCAGCTCCCCCACCCCTCCACAACGCCCCCTTTTCACCTCATGAACATTTTGCGTTCCCAACAGAGTACTTTGGAAGAATCTAAGAATGCAATCTTGACAATGCAATCTTGAATCGCGTTGATGAGCTCCTTCGTTGAAATAATGAACAGGACTGTATCTTCACTATAAAATGTTTTACATCTAACTTACAATGGTTGTTTTGAACTCCAGGTCTGCTGATTGTGTATTGTGAGAAATTGCCATGTTTGTTTTTATAAGCAAAGTAAGCATTGCCTTTTTTCAGTATTGCCTGGACCTGCAGAAACTGTACTCCCTTCCTTCTACTATATGTGATTTTTAAAAGCATATGTGTTTTTATGTGACCAGTTTAGGAATGTTAGTATTATTCTGATCCCATATGCTGAATTGTGCCAAGATTCTGAACTCCCAGGTCCCTGAGAAAAGAGCTGTAATGTTTTGTTGCTAAATCTTACACTTTTTCTTTATTGCATTTCATTCTGTATGGAATGATGAATCCACTAAATGATAAATTCTGTAACTTCCTGCTGCTGTGTATTCTAATGGATTGCTTGAAATGGAACAAATGCAAGGACAGCTTGGCACAGCAACTTAACCTGGAGGGCTGGCACTGGCCACAGCTATCACGCAATCCTGGCAAAACACTCTATAAAACCGGCCTCAGATACAGCTGAAGCCTCCAAACCATCTTTAAGGGCAACCCCACATAAAGTCCCCCAGGAAAGGGTGCAGCTGGAGCACTAGATGAAGCTATGCAAAGGTGCTCCTCATCATAGCCACAACCCAATTATCTAGGAGCAAAGACAGATTCAGAAACACCCCCCGATTGCAAATCTACTCCTTTAAGAAGTGCTACCTCATCCACAATAGACTGTACATCTAATCCTGGATTGGCTCTCCCACTGAACTCCACCACCTCTGCCTTGCCTGGATTATGTCTCAGTTTCTTGCCCTCATTCAATCCATCACTGCATTCAGGAACCAGTATAAAATTTCCACTGCCTTCCTGGACTCTCTTGGAAGAGCGATATAGCTGAGTTTCATCAGCATATGGGTGGCACCACAGTTCAATCTCCCACAGTGGATTCACATGGATTTGATAGTGTACACATCCCCCATATCCTAGCCAGGTGCTCCAAAAAGGATACTACGTTCAATGGTACTAAAGGCCATTGAGAGGTCCAGTAGAACTAACAGGGATGCACACTCTTGTCTGCTTTCCAGTATAGTTCATCCACCAGGGCAACCAAGGCAATTTCAGTCCCAAAACCAGGCCTGAACCCAGATTGGAAAAGATGAAGCTAGACAATCTCATCCAGAAAAAAAACTGGAGTTGTTCTGCTGCTATGATCCACTGGTTTGGACCATTAAACCATGAACTCAGTTAATGGCAAATGAGGCAACTCTCATGCTCCATGGTATACCCCAAGATTAAGGAAAGGAAAGATCTCCTGTCTGATATAAATTGGTCTCCTGTCCTAAGGGAAAGGGTTATCTGCCTGTATTTAGGCAATTATTCCCTTCTGACTCAGAAAGGGGTGAATTTCTTCAACAGCAACATTAGTTGGTCTCCTCTCCACTTTACTAAAGCTTTTCCTCTTGGCTTTGCTGAGAGCATGTCCTCGGAAACCAGCACCCAGACATGGGTGACCATGCTTTTAATTATAGCCTTGTTAGCAGCTGAAAGTTCCTGTGGCACAAGTGGCAATAGCTAACCTTGAGTCTTCTCCTCCGGAAGGTGTGGCAGCCCCTTCTGCATCTGAAATGAGAATAACACCACATGATATTAATCCTGACAGCCTCTGTCTGGGCAAGCAGAGAAACTGTAGGCCCAGGTAAACACTGTCACACCAAACTGGGGTTACAAACGTGGTGAGGAAAACTTGGCAATAAATGAGACAAAGGGGCTATAAAAATCATTTTAAGTGTTAGACTTCAATAACTCAGGCCATCTACAGAGGCTGAAGTTAGGAGACAGCCTTATAAAAACTAAGTGCTAGTACAAAACCTATTATGAACAGCTTAAAATATTTATTTATTTATTTATTTATTTCATTTGTATACCGCCCCATAGCCGAAGCTCTCTGGGTTTACATAAGACTAAAACAATTAAAAACAATATACAAAAATTAAAACAGCAAAAACATACAATATACACATAATATACACATACATTTAAAACCACTGTAATAACTTTAAAAAGCTATAAACCTAAAAATAAAACAAACCCAGGCTCATCAGATATTGCTAAATGCCTAAGTGAAGAGGAAAATCTTGACCTGGCGCCGTAAAGATAACAATGTTGGCACCAGGCGGGCCTCGTCAGGGAGATCGTTCTTTTAAAAACTGCATATATTCTATGCAAAAAAAGAAGAGGTCGATGGGCCTCTGTTGTCTTATTGCAAAGCAGACAAAGCTCCTGCTGGTGTTCTCTTAAGAATGAGACTCCCAGTAATGAATTTGCCCTCACTATGCCCAAACAGCAGCCCCCGCTGAAGCCAATGAGGTTGTGTTGCATAAAGGTCAGGTTCTTCATAAAGAAAGCATGCATTTAGGGAGAAGAGCAGCAACCATGGTTGAATCTGGAATAGCACAACAACTGTGGTATGTAGGTAGAGGGCAATCATGTTCTTGTAAATGCTATGCTAGAGGGTGGCCCAATTTGTACAATCACTGCAGCTCACTAAGCCATGGTGGCTTGTTTAAACTGTGGATGTGTACAGTTTGAATAATCACTGCTCAGGTGCAGCTTGTCATGCTGTCCAAACCCAGGTGGTATGGCTTGTTGGAGGGTTAAACAACCTTCAAATAAAACAACAATAGGCCATGGGTTTGAGTGTTGTTTAACTCTCCAACAAGACATGCTGCTCAGGTTTGGACAACACAACAAGCCACGCCTAGGCAGCGATTATTCAAATTGCACCTAGAACGTGCTGTGGCTTTCAAAAGCCATGACGGCTTGAACTGTGTGAACCAGGTCAATGATTACTAGCATCATCAGGCATGTAGGTTGCCTGTTTGCTGACCATCCTACCTGTAGCCTTGTGTTCAGATTGTTCCAGCATGCTCAGTAGTCGGCCTTCACATCTTTTCTCCTCCTGTGACAAAGCAAGAGAGGATCTTTGTTAGAACTTGTACTAAGTGTCCCTAAGACAGAATGTTTCATAGGAAACCTGCTGTGTAAGCACAGGGGAAAGAAAGGCACTGGACAACTTGCACGTATTTTTATCCTCATTTTTATGTAATAGATATTGACATAACAGAGAATACTCATTGAAATCAAGGGTATAAATGACGTAAGTCCCACTTATTTCAGTGGGTCTACTCTAAGAATCCCTAAGTCTGGATACAACCTTTAGTTTTCCTGCATTCCTTTGCAGCCATAATAATTAGACACTAAAAAAAAAAGATAGCTATGATTCTTAGGGTTCTGCACAAGTTGCTTCAGAAGTCTTATTCTGTTTTCCCCACAGGGCATCTGAGTAAGCAGAATCCTACACATCCTGTTCAGAGGGAAAGAACATTGAAAGGCAGATAAACTTCTGGAGGTGAGCAGTAAGGAACAGGAGGCAGGGGCTCTAACTACAGACTTTGCAAGTAATCTTATTCTTTGCCCAGTCAGCTTTGGCATTTCATTCTGTGGACTGAGGATAAGATCAACCCCTTTTCTGAAGGAAGCATTGTTTTTACACCAACATTGTCTAAAATACAAGGCAAGCTAGTAAAGAAAGAAAAACTGATCATTTGTCCCAATCTTCCAAGCTTTTGACATCTTTGGGAGAGGGGTAGCATCTTCTGAACTTTAATGATCAAGCAGTAAGTTACCTATGCATTTCGAGGGGGCTATGCTCTGAAAGCTACGTGGAGTTCATCTAGTCCAGCATTCTGTTCACACAGTGGCCAACCAGCTGCTCACGGGAAATCCACAAGCAGGACATGAGGGCAACAGCACCCTCCTGTCCCGGATCCCAAGCAACTGGTGTACATAGGCCTACTGCCTCTGATATTGGAGGTAGCATATACCCATTAGGACTAGTAACCACTGACTGCCTTAACCGTCATGAATTTGTCTAATCCCCTCATAAAGGCATCCAAATTGCTGGCCATCACTACATCTTGTGGTAGAGAGCCTATACTCTACAACCAAGGTGAGACCTCTATGCAAACTCCAGGCCAAGGCACTGCTAATCCTAAAGGGTTGGAAGGAGAAATTATCAGGATGCTGAAAGGAGCCACAATCTGTTGTGGACCCACAGGCCTCTGGTGACACCCTTTACTGTGCAGATGAGGCTCTCCTTGTTTGCCTTTGTCACATCAAAATGTTAATTGCCATGGAAATATCTCAGTTCATCTGTTCATCTTCTTCTCTACCCAAGTCCCCTGCCTGCCCATGTGAGCAAGAGCATACAAATCAAAAGGCAAAGATGGATGGCAGCCTCTAAAAGTGGGTAGAAATGAGCATTTGATGCAGCAAAAGAAAGGCTGAGTGGAAGTGATTTGGAAGGGACTGATAACAGAAACTTCCAAAGAAGGGAAACAAAGGAATCCAATGAAATTTGAGCATGAAAATCACTAAAGGTTGGAGAGAACGGCAGGATTTTTCATTTGGATTAAATGCCACCGCAAGCATATTTAACATGAGAGAATACCCACCTACCCCCACTGGCATGCTGGCAGGTAACAACCATGAACCCCATCTTTAGGTTAGATGCTACGAGAGCTGTCTGGCCACCACCAAAAACTGCAGCCCTGCCCCTTGTTTTCTTCTCTGTCTCTAGCAATGTCCAGTAATCCAAATCAGAAATGATGTGTTATCTTTACTCTCAAAGGTCCCCAAGCTCTGCAAGCACCAAACAGTGAAAGTAGTGATGGTGAAGAAATTCTAAGCATCAAGAGAGCTTTGGCCATGGAGTGGTATATAAATGAAATAGATAAATGAAAGCAGATGACTAGATGTTCTAGGAGAGTGAGGAGTAGATGGTACAGGGTTGCTGCAGCCTAGGAATCACATGTAGGCTAGAAACTGAATTCCTGCTCTGTTATGCTGTGCATCTGTTCTATTATCCCCTTTGCCTAACCAAATGCCATCCGCCGTTAATCAAATCCTTTTGGTTTATTTTAATTGCACACCATGTCCTCTCTGGTTATCACGTAGAATACTAAAGTAAAATCAACTCTGAAGGTTCCATTTTTTAGGAAGAAATTATTCTTTTAAAATTCTTCTTATGGACTTCAAGGAATTCTGGGTAGGAATCCCTGCAGCTCCCCCAGGGAATAGAGGCAAGAGTGCTAAAAGCCTCAAGAGAAGCATGCTTACAGTTCAGAGCAGTTGAGGTCAGAGGACACAATGCCCAGGTGAGAACAAATGGGAGCTTGCTCATGCCAGTTCTGAAGAGGCCTGGGGGTACCAAGGGGACATACAGAACTTCCTGTGTCTGTTTTAAGTACAAGTCGGGTTCTGACCACATCGAAGAAATACGTTTGGGAAGCTAAGTTAGTGGCATGAACAGAGGCCTCCCACTGTGCTGAAAACTGCATAACGCTTGGCTGTGTCCCAGCCAAACTCATCAACAGGCAATCTCATCATTTGCATGCGAATCCCTGAGGGGCTGGGGCCTGTGATGGATTTAAGGGATTAGACAAAACTGAGACATCATGTTGCATCTTCCTGCTGAGAAATCACATTGCCTTAGCATTAGCGCTGCTGCCATGGATTACAACCTCACCGTCAGAAATAAATCAGCAAGGAGGCAGCACGCAGACCTCTACTGCAAACAAGATGGGCAGTGCACTTTATGTGGAAGGCTACTGTGTTAGGGGGAGCCATAGGACCAGGATACCAATGCCCCACTTATATGCCTGAGGTTACACATCCATAGGGCACTGGCTGGAGGAATGTCAGTGACTAATACTAACAGACAAGGCCAGCTAGATTATCTTGCAGGACACTGACCAAAATTAACACCACACCAAGGTTGGAATAACTGGAAGAAAACGGCATAATCGAGAGCTAAGGACTACAGCAAACTGGGCCCTAGTGAACGATTCAGGAAAAATGTCTGTCAAAAAGTGCTGAATGTCTGTGTTTCAGGGATAAAACCTTATAGTTAATTTTTTTAAAAAACTTCAGTGAATCATGGTTTGCGCATACAATTCTGTCTGTGTAATATGGGCCTCCTGGCAAAGGCATCTCCTGTAACAAACATTCTATTCTTAGGAGGTGGCACAATTACTTCTTTAAGCAGGAAGAGGCACCCCTGAAATGCATGGTTTAGGAGATGTATACATCTGCACAATTTGCTGAAAATGGCACTTTGGTTTATACTCTTTCATTCTTCCCTCCAGGGGCACCAACACGGAGGCTCTATGAAATTATATTCAAATATACCATGTTATAAACAGCGGGCATGGTGTAACTGCATGCCCGCCATTTGTAATACTGACTACTTGTTTTAGTTGTGGTGCAGTTTTCCATTGAAAAAATGTTTTTCAGTTATTTTACCTAAAAATGAGTTGGCCGCAGATGCAATTCAGTGTTACCCCCTCCAACTCCAAGCTGCAACCCCACCTCCATGGCTGAATTACTCGCTCACTGAGAGCATGCACCCTCCAAATCAAGCTGTTCTTCCAGGTTCTATAGCTTGTTCACTTCTGCTCTTTCATAGGTGGAAGTTCTCAAAAAAATTTCAGTGTTTATGCCTGCATTCATTAACTTGAATTTCCATGGTGAATTTAGTTGTAAATTTGTCTAAGCACTGCCTGTTAGTACACTTAAATGTACATATCTAATTGAAAATGAATTCTTTCTGCTAGTGCCCCCTTCATTTTTTTAATGGCCTTTGGTGTGCACAGCCTAACATGGAAGCATGGCAAGTTCCTGGCTGATATAGAAATAGGGGGTGAAGAGCAAGTTCAGAGTGAAATGAAGCAAAGGAGAGACTTTCCCCCACCTCTACTGCCTGTCGGTCCACCAGTAAAGAGGGATCTCCCAATTCACACAGGTGCTGTAGCCTGGTGTAAAGCAGTATGGCAAAGCCCATCTCTGCTCAAGGTTGCAGTTCTGAGCAGAGAAACATCTTTGCCTATGCCATCTGTGGCATTGCAGGAAACAATGTATTCTCCTGTGATGTCAACAAAGGAGACGGCCATGAATGTTTACAAACAAACAAATAATATTGTGGGCTGAGCATGTGAGTCACCGTAGGAATAGAATAGCACGCATTTTCACAATGCAGAAGTGCGGGGCAGCTGCTAACTACAAAGTATAATGAAGCAATGTAGGTGTAAACGTGCAAATTATGGTCAAACATCTAACAAAAACTCAAGAAAAAGAACCACCAACTTGGAAACTGAAAGGAGAAGCAAGGAAAACAAGGCACACCTCTTACAAAGACCTAGGGATCCATTATCACTTGCTTCACAGTAACAAACCTTAGGGGTGGGGAAAACACGGATGTCCCTCCAGCATTGACCTGCTGGTGCTGACGGAAGAGCAGGTAGAAAGCCACTTCAAATGGTGGAGCAAGTACATGTGTTACATTGGTTGCAAAGTCAGACTGGCACAATGTTGAGAAGCCTTGTAAAATGCGTATGGCTGAATGCATCCTGAAATAAGACATTTTTGTTCTGGCTCAGCAGGGCCGACTACCAAGGAATGGCTCTTTTAGACAGATGTATATGTTCTGCAGATTCCATCTTTGCACCACTGAAGAATGCTAGGCTCCTAGTGCCGGGAGAAGAGGTAGTCTTGCTGCTCCTGTGAGAAAAGCGGCTGTTCTAGAGGTCCTCATTTCTGCAGAATTACTAGAGAACAACATAGAACAATATCTGTGTATTTTGTGTGTCCTGAAATGTGATTGCAGGGGAAAGAAGTGGTCTTCTGAGATTCATATATTTTAGCAAGTTTATAGCTCTTATAGATGTGGAAAAACACTTAGCAGGCAGTGCAAGGTCAAACAGGAGGAGGAGGACGGGGCCAAGACAGGGCTTATAGCAGTCAAGGATCAAAATGTTATGGTACTTCTCTCTCGGAACGTTTTTAGACTGGGGGGGGTTGCGTTTCCCTACCGCTGCTTTGCCTCCTGCTTTCTCTCACACGGGGAAGAAAGAGGAAGCAACTAGCGACCACATGGGCGTTTTCATAGCGCAGCTTCTCCTGCTCACAGCAGGAAATGGCGCCAATTATCGCCAGAGCCAAGAAGAAATGGATTCTGTAGCGCGAAAAACAACAGAAGCGGGAGACATGCAGGAGGATTGCTGCGTTGCCAAAATGACCCGTGAAGATCCGTGTGTGGCCACTCACGAGCAATAAAACGCTTGTCTGAAGAAGCTCTCATCCTACCCCAGAATGTCATCCTATCCTAAGAATTTAAGGGTTCCATTTTAGGTACACTGTCCTATGAAAAAGATTAGGCTGAAGAGATTTTTTTTTTTGCCTAAGGCCATCCACTGAGGCTCAGTGCTGAGCAGGGATCTAAATTACTTCTTTCTGCATGGAATCAACTCATGGAAGAGCAACTCCCAAGCTGCTGGTAATTGTCTGAATGGCATCATAGCCAAGCTTTTATCTACGGCCAGAGGTATCGCATTTAGCTGCCATACAGAAGCTCACTTCCTCGCCTTGCTGAACATTTAACTCTACCCCATCATTCTTCATGGTTACACCTGCCCTTGGAGCACGGTGCTTAGAGGGGTGTTAGGGGTTGGGTTTTGTTGTTGTTGTTGTACATTAATCAATCCATGTAGTTGGGGTCTGCCCAGAATGATGCAGCCATAGAGGCAGGAATGCATTGTGTAGATCAAATCCATGAGACAGTCACCCTCCTGGAGTGCTGATGCCGTGCAAAGGATCATCCTGCCCACATAGTTATATCATTTAAGCCAGGAGTAGAGAACCTGTGGCCCTCTAGATGTGTTGGACTATAATTCCCATCATCCCTGAGGACTGGCCATAGTGGTGGGGCTGATAGGAGCTGGAGTCCAACAACATCTGGAAGGCCACAAGTTCCCTACCCTTGATTGAGCTGCAGGCACCTGCCGGGTGGGATCAACGCAAGGAAGAGCGGCACTCAAGCAACTGAAGGGTTAAGTCTGAAAAGCATCATAGCTGAATTTACTTTTGTGGTTAGAGGTTTTGGCTAGTATTTAGAAAGAGATAGACACAGGAGCAGGCCTGCTGGAATGTGCATGTAAATATGACCTAATGAAACAGCACACCTTTGCAGCCTTGCGAAAGCATCTACCCTCACCTTTGCACTCCGCAGCCTCCTGCCCCCCGGGGCTCCGTTGGCAGTCCAGCTCCAGAGACAGCCTTCGACATGCCTCTGGTACTCTTTCCGTGGCACCAGAGACTTACAGAGGTAACACTTCTCATACCTGCCAGGCCAGAAGAGAGAGGAGCACATTAGGATTCACTCTGTCTTGAGTGCTTCTGCTTCTCCAAGCCATCCTCTAGGTAAGCCTCGTCAACAGAGCTGGATCGGCACAGCCGGATGTCCCATAAAACTGGCCTGGTGCCAATCAAAAGGAGGGAGTGATTAGCAGTTTTCCTCCCAACTGCTTTTCTGAGTCCTGCTGCTGGAGCAGTGGGATGGTAATGAAATCAGCTCCTATAACTATCTCAAACAATGCTGGTTTCCCTTCAGACATAAAACACCCTGTCAACGCAGCTGAAATGAACTGCTATGCTTTTTGCAAAAGGGTGTTACATTTTGCCCAAAAAGCAGCAAACCAAGTGCATTAAGTCAAGAGATGTGTTTTCCTGGGTCTGAATGAATTCGCCTTACTAGTATATCAAATCTTCCAAGGCAGCATCTCCATTTTAGAGTAAGAACACTGTGCATGAACCTGGTGCCAGACAAGTCGGCAGGAATGCCACTTTTCCCCAACTCTAGCTGTACTCAAAGAGACTCGACTGTGTTCAAATGCTCCCCAGCTAAGAATTTGACCCTGCCCAAGAAGTAAGGAAAGCTAGGTCCTGAAGATGCACACAGGAGAACAGTAGGAACGTGGGTTCAAAAGTGTCACTGGACACAGCTGCTTAACTGTGGGTCCTGCACTGGACTCCGACAAGCCGTGCAGCTCCGTGGGCATTTCGAATGGGTCTGAAGAGTCCCCTTCATGCTCCATTCTGCAGTACTTTTCCATATTTTCTTTCCAGTCATTGCTGATTACCAGGATAATGTGTCTAAACAGAAGCTGTCCTCTCTATAATTAGCCTAATTCCATTAGTGATGTTGCCATCCAGTGTTTGTAACAGCAAAATTACTTCCATGGCAGGGGATTTTTACTGTCAGATCCTTTCTTGTGATGCTGTGTGGGTGGGGGGAGGAGGAGGAGGAGGAGGAGGGGTGGCAGCGAGAAAGATTAAACAAAACCATCTCCATCTGAACAAAGTCTAATTTCATTAACGATATCACTACGGGTACCATGCTTGCCAGCCTTCTCCATCACAGCTTCTCTCTGACAGAGACGTGCAGAAATGTGTTCGAAACGAGCCCACTCCTTCTACAGCTCCTTTGCTCTTAGAGCTTTGCTTACAGTCTGAGCTGACTTATTACAGCTCAAGGCTTGGCTGCTTTGCAGGGCTTTGCACTTGGCCCGAATGTTTGCCTGCTCTACCAACTGTTGCTGAGTCATAACCAAATTGCATGATTTATCCCAGGACAAAAAAAAGCTGCCCAAGCTTTGAAGGTAACGGTGTTCTACCACCCACCCTGGGATTCTGCTTGCCAGTCACTATTGTTGGTCACCTTTTTAAACCCAGAGGAATGAATGATTCCGCAATACCACCTCAATGAGCCACCACCCTTGCAGATTTGTGCAGGCGTACAACCCCCTCCAGTACCAAGTAGGAGCAAAATAGAAAAAAAAGGTGCAATTGTTGCACGTTCTTTTTCCATGCAACGTGGCGTGGACAATGGCAGCAGAGCAAAAGGCAAGGGAGGGCACAAGGAAACACGACATCTAAATTGGTGAGGGATGGTGATAACACTAGAGTACGAGTTCTAGATGTTTTTGTACCTTGCTACTGTTCAGACATTTGTGCCCATTCAAAATGGTTCAACTTGAATCATGCAGACATAATCTCCAGTAGTGCTGACTGATACCCAGATGCTTTCCATGTATAATATACTGCAGGTCGCCGGCTGGTTAAATCAATGATCAGAGTGGAATATTCATATACCTATATGCTAGCCCTAACATTTCATCACCCTCTAATGTGACAAAGAAACAGAACCCAGTGCAAGGTTATGAACACTGGGCACCACCCCTTCTGTTGGGTTTTATAGGATAAAGTCTTGCTCCACCTGAGGTGCCGGCTACAATGACAAATGAAAGGGCTGGAGCATCATACAGGGCAAATGACTGAAGTCTCCAATGTGGAGACAGAAGCATAGCAAAAGTCCCTAGAGGAACCATGTCTGTTCCAATGCTTTCAAAAAATGAACACAGAGCTGGTCAAAAACAAATGAAAGGAGAGCAAAAGGTAAAAATAGGAAAGAATGAGGTGGGTTTAGAGAGCCTTCAAAACTGAAGAGAAAAGTTGTTTCAAGATGGCATCATACCTACTTACTTGTTAATGTCTTTAGATTCTGATGTATCTTTGCAATTGGTAAGTTTACTCTTGGCTTCTCTCTGTCGTCGGGTAATCACTTCAAAACAAGAACAAAACATTTGCTCCACCTTTCTCCTTAAGGACCTTAGGAGGTTTGTCTGGTTTCCAACAAAATACATAATGCGTGTTTTGGAAAATATTTTCAAAGCCCTCCTGCCTAGGCAGCACCAGTTCATTTGGGGACATCACAGTGGAAAAAGTGAGAAGAGGTCTAGTTTATAATGGCATCATCTTGCCTGCTGTGAAAGTCACCACTGTAAAGCTTCCACCCAGAAAGAGCATTTGCTAACTTCCTTGTCCTTCTAACACGATATAACATCAAAACCTAACGATAGCAGAGTTTAACTTGCCTTGGCTTATTTGAAAACTTTTTGTTGTTCAATAATCTATAGATTAATTTCAACATTCATATTACAGCAATTGGCAGCCTAAAAAAACAGGTTAAATATCTGCTTCTTTGGCAGCAGATATTTCAGGTAAATATCTTTATTTCAGGTAAATATCTTTTACCTGAAATAAAGATAGTTTCTTTACTTGGCTTCCCTACATAAGCCAGACAGATAAGGTCAACCTCAAAAATGCACGGCTGCTGTATGTAAGGGTTCGGGAGTCCTGCCTATTCCAGAACAGTGTTTCAAGTCCTAGGACGTGCAAGACCCCTTGGCTCAGTCAGGGCTGTGGTGGATGAAAGATCTCAAGGTGTAATGCTGAAAACTATTCCAGGGGGCTGTATACAATGTACGACTATGTATTACAAGTCTTGGATCAAAAGGGAAATGTTTGAAGTATAGGCAGAATTTCATTTAGTGTGTAATCCAAAAACATTTCATTTCTATACTCAGAATAAACAAGGCGCATTTGCAAACACTGCTTTAAGGTACATCTGTTTTGAGTGAAATCCTGGGTTTTGGCAGACTTTGGAATCTTTTGCCCAGGAGAAGGGATTGGGACAAAGAGACATGGGAGCGGAGTAGGAGAGGACAGGAGAAAGAGGTATAACATGTTTTCTCCTCAGATCATATAAATTTGTCTTTTAACAGAAAATGTATCACCTGATCACCATATGTTCTGTCCAAGATTTCATTTAGGCTCTACGCCTTCAGATCTAACCACATACTTTGAACCTTCTCTTTGCATCTATGAGAACTAGAAACATTTAACTTTAACACACACACACAAAAGGGCAAACAAATGCTAAAGATGTGGAGTTTTACACTGCACTTAAATATATATACATGCCACCCCCCCAGCAATGGCTCTCCTCTTTTTCCAGTTAGAGTCAGCAATGGTGACAATGAAATCAGTGATATGTGTTTGTCAGCATGCCCAGCCAGATGCCTCAGCTTTTCTCACCAGACATCTATAGGGGTAATTCTTAAGTGTTTGTTTCATACAGCCAAATTCCTTTCAACATATTCCTGTTGACAGGCCACCAGCTATGCTACTTGGGGAACGTATCAGATATCCTCAGCCATTTCCACCAGGGTGCTAGGGTTTCTAATGCAGAAACAGATGTTGCTTTCAGCACTCTTGGGCAATCTAGTGGAGAGGACAGTGCATTAGAACACTTTTACAGCCGAATATCAGATCTTCCTGTGCTCAATACTCTCATTAGGAGAAAGGTCTGAATCAGTGTTATAGGCTCTATAAAACTGTTATGGTTTGCTCAACATCTGCTGCAAAGTAGGTGCCCACAGAGTTCAGAACAGAAAGATGCCTTATCAGTGCCAGCACAGCCTGGGACTTGAAGCATACATTTTGGCTCCACAGTTCCTTTGTCCCTGTTCTCTTGGTGGTTGAAATAACGGACTGGCACATCTGCTGGTTGTAATGGATGCATTTTCCCCACTTACGTTCTGCAGTGACCAGTTTGCAGTTTGTGTGCTTTCTGGGCTGATGTTTATTCTTACACAGGATTCTGAGATATCCACTGGGCGAGGGGGTGAGGGAGGAGTGGAGCAAGATTCCCACACATTCATGGAAAGGTTGACCAGTCATCAAAAGAGGACAGCTCTTGTTTCTGTAAGCCTGGCCTAGATCCGAGTCAATGACCTGGGTGCAAGAGGCTTCCATGCCCTGCTATTAACCCCAGAGCCACGTGACACTCCCAAAGGCTTTTTAACAAGCCTGTTTGCAGCGAAAGCACAGCAAATCTCTAAGCCAGTGCACAGTTGTTAATATTTCTGTAACAGTCTCTCTCTTTCTCTCTCTCTCTCTCTGGGTGCCTTGTGCACAGCTCAGGTGTTAATCAGTGCTATTTTTTTTCCAGGAGAAGAGAACACATCTGGCACAGCAAGCCTGCAAGAAACCTTTGGGACTGGCACTACAGAAACACCAGGAAAGACCTACAGCTGTACTGCCAAGAGCAGCAAGAGAAAGAGCAGGGATGGCATCACCAATAAGCTCAGCCCATTACAGACGGGTTGGCCCGCTCCCATTCCGAATGCGGAATTCAACTGCACCGTTGCAGGATTGTGCCAGCAGAGCATGGCTCCAGCAGAGACAGCAGGACTAGAACAAGGTTCCTAAGGAGAAAACCAAGTGGGGAAAAATCTCCTTAACAGAAGCTACTAAGAGATAAATCTCCTCTCAAAGCAAGAAAGAGAGAGAGCACGTGCCTCCCAAACATCGATACAAAATGAGCACAGCATCTTCCCTCAAAACATGCTGGGTTAAGTCAGACATGTTCACAATGTTCACTGTAGCCGAATTAAAACTTCATCAGCTACAGATTTCATTTTGTCAGTACAAAAGAAGCTTTTGCATCCTCCGGGCTTTTCTAGATGTCACCTAACCTCTTTTGGGTACTTTCCAAATTGGCTAGTGTAGTCCCACCACCCTGAGATGGTCTGGGAGCTCAAGGTAGCATTCTCCCGGAGGGCACAATATGTGTCTCTCCTGGAGCTATTTTGTATAGTTTGGAAGATTCCTGAGCATTCCAGCTTGCTTGCGTTTTTTTGAGATGTGTACATTTTGAGTTCTCTTGGTTCCTACAAAATTGTACAACAAGATTCTCCAAACTACTTCCTGAGAAAAGATAGATCTTCCAATATGGTCTCAGGCAAATCACATAACCTCAGTGATTTTCCTTGGCCTAGGCTCACTGAAAGTACAGTTTTCTTACTACTTAAAGGTAAGTATGGTTTCTTGGAATTCACCTTCATATTCGAAGAAATGTCAAACTACAAACTTGAGAACCAAATATATTGGTCTCGGGGAGTGTCTATATGGGCCATTGGGGGGGAGGGGCAGGAGTCAAGAGGCACATCAAATACACTAAGGGCTCCTGCAGTCCACACCATGGCTCTGTTCAACCAGTTCTAGTAACCAGTGCACTTCACATAAACCAAGGAATACAGTGCAACCTCCATTCTCAGAGGTCCTTTCCTGTCCTCCAATGTCTATTATAAAGCACCACAGCAAGAGTGTCGACCCCCCCCCCAAAGATACCCCCACAGAGAAGAAGCCAGAAAACCTCAGAGTGTTTTTAGAGCCATACCATGCACAGGTCTGATTTCAGAAGAGGACCCTTTTCGCATACCATCAAAAGTGGGCAGAACTGACATCGAATTCTTTGCAAATATTGGGGAAACTATCTCTGAATGGGACAGATGATATCAAGTGCCTGGTTACCTTTTGCAGCAGACTTCCCACTGCCTCTATACAGGGCCTCCCCCACCTCCACCCTGGTATCTATTCTCATTTACCAGCCATGCTATTTTTTGTGCAGCATCCTATTAATGGAAAGAATTTCTTGTATGTTGGCCCTTTTAAGAAGTGATGAAGCTTTTCCGTGCACCAGTTCAGTTACTTTTTTTTTTTAATGCTGCATCAGTGCCGCTTCTCTTGGTGTTGAAGCTTTTTTTAAAACAGCATCAGCACCAGCACGACTGCAGCTCAAAAAACTGAAGACTGTGTCACTTTGTGCCTGCGATGTGGCTGCATGTGGAGAAGGAAGTCGGGCGCATATTGAGACTCAGGAACAGCCAAGCTTTTGCAATAGGCTTCTTTAAACATTTCTGGAAATATTGGAGAGCAGAATGGAAGGGAATAGAAACCTTTCCCACTAAGCCATTCCGTAGTAATAGCTGTGCAGGGGGAGGGGGGGGACTCAAATGGGGAACTCCAGTAGGGGGACCCAAGGGCCTTCCTCACTGTGCCAGAGTGATAGCTTGTCCAAGGAAGTGCTGCTGGCCTATACTTCTCTGCACTTCAGCATCACCACTGAAGTTGCCGTCCCAAGCAAATTTGCTGCCTGAAATGGCACCCCCGCTCCTGCCCTCCCTGCTGCAGGACCAACACATTAAAAGGTCTGACTGAGCCATTCCGACACTAATTCCTGCATTCACCTATCCCATCCACATGATACCACCTGAAGCAGGTTGCTTCACCCTACTGCATCAGGCAGGCCCAGAGAGGTACACTGCAGCTACCAGCTCAGCAGGCCTTCAAGCGGTCCTGTAAAACTGCTGACTCTGGCCTGGCTGTGCAGTCCGAGCAACCATTTTCCCCCAAGCACAGAATATGCCTTCAAGGACCTCATTCTTGAATCCCTGCTTGCCTCCCTGCTTCCCAGCTTGCCTCCAGGCATGTCAGGTTGTAACAGTACCTATGACACTATTGTTCCCTAAAATATAGATTCCAGATATATTTGCCAGGGAAGAGACAAATCAGCTTTAGGGAGAAATTTCCAACAGCCTAAATGTGCAATTTTCAGTCGCAGCAGCTGTGTGTGCACAAAAAGACATGCAACTGCACTAGTTGGAATGAATGGCCCCAAGTATCATCCAAGCTGAAGCAACTTCTTTAGGTTACAAGCTCAAACAAGAGCCAGCAAATTTACAGTAGGCAGTAATGGAAGAGTAGACAGACAAGTCACAAAGGCTCCTTTGTAACAGAAAGCACTAAAAGATGTTAAGAGTTTATAGTACCAGAGTCCTCCAGAGTAAACCCAATTAAGAAGTCCTGAAAGTAAATCACTGACCCTTAAGCCAACTGTAAGGAAGGACTACAGCAGCCTTCTTGGAGCAGATCAAGGAGGAGGGTGGCAAGCAGAGCTTTGATTTCCTTCCAAACTGTGCTACTGCTCTGATCACAGGACGGCCAAATATAAACACAATCCTAAAGAAACTAGTCAAGTGCTGGGGATGCAAAACACAGAATTTTCTGTCGGCCAAGCTTGGCTCAGCAAGCTTCAGACAAAGCGGTATCAGCTTTTCAGGATACTGATTCAACAGGGAACTATGAAGGCACCTTAACTAACTTCACAGATGTAAGCTTGCCCAGCCTTGGATTACTGAGATGAAGTATGGGGGGACAGGACCCAAACCTCAGACTGTTCCCTCAAGATTCAGATTTACCTAACTCAGGGGTGCTTCCAGAAGAGTCTGTAAAAAAAAATATTATGGAATAATGTCAGTTACATTTGCCTCACTTCTTCCATTTCCAAGGCCCAAAACGACAGAACAAGTGTGCCACAACTAGTCACCTAAATTCCCTTTTTAGAATATGATTTTATTTACTCATTTCTAATATAGACTGTAGTTTTAGAAGCAATTTTCTTCAGAGCTGCAAGACCAGTTTAGATTATGCACAGTTATAATGAAAGCAAAACCTTTTTCTCTGTTGCAACTGGGGCCTCTGACCACCTCTCAAGATGTGCTAAGGTCCTAGAAAGAATATGCTACACAACCCAGGATTGCTTCTACTGTATGCATAGCAGTGAATACATGTTGTGTGCAGCATGTGTGTGTGTGTGTAAGTCAATAAAATAATTGTAACATATATATAGTACGCAAGGTGTCTCAACAGGAGGTAGGCATGTAGGAAGCCCACAAACTCTTGTTCGAATTGTGAGGAAAAAAATACTTTCATTATAGAGTTTCTAGTCCACATTGCAGCAGAGTGAGTTTTGGGCTAGGAAAAGCAAAACATGTTAAATGTCAAAGCCAAAGAAACTACCATTAAAAGCAGCAAGAATTCACTGCATTTAACTTCACAATGTCTAATTCTAAACAAGATTTTGTAAAGGCTAAGTCAACTTTTCATATTTGAGAACAACGGTTTCGGAATAGGAACACAGCGTACCAATAATTTATTGCAGCTTGGCTTGACAAAGTTAGCAACAAGAAAGAAAAAAAAAGGAAAAAAAGCTAAGCCAGTTATGTTAATCACATGCTATTAAAAATTCAAATTGACAACAGCCCTCTGGCTTATGATGTATTTCTAATGCTGATCAAGTGTCCTATCCTTACCTTAACAAAAGAAAGACCAGGCACTGCATTAGCGGCTCACTTCATTTGTCCAAAAGCTCACTATGTTTGTGGAAAAACTGGACTGATATCCTAGTTAATTAAAACACAAAAATGTTGCACCATTCCAGGCTGATAATTAATAGTGAATGGTCATTAGCCATATAAAGGTGTTGCATTTGTGCAACCTTCTCTTCTAAAGGGCTGCTCCTCAACATGAAAGAAATGAAGAAGTCTAAGGCTATGGTCCTAAACACACTTTCTAGGGAGCAAGATACACTGAATACAATGGGACCTCTTTCTCTCTCTCTCTCTCTCTCTCTCTCTCTCTCTCTCTCTCTCTCTGTGTGTGTGTGTGTATATATATATATAATGTTATTAAGTATTTAGGATGCTTCGTTAAGTATTTAGTATGCTCTTAATAGCAAGCAGAGCCTGCCTTACTAGCAAACACCTGAAGTGACAAGCTAGAAAAGACCTCTGCAGGGGCTATTTCTTTTACTCGAGCAGGAGTTGTAGAAGAAGCTGACCAAGGCTATGGGCAAGATTTCTCAGAGGAAAGAAGACATTTAGTGAGCCTGGAGCCAGATGTGACTTGTGGATGAGAAACAGCAGCCAGTCAAAACCCAAAGGGCAGTGGGAATGATGGGAGGGGATGTGACAGAGGCTGTGATGGGGAAAATATCAGGTCTGATGGGTATGTGAAGATGCTAGGCCTAGGAGCTCCAGAGCAGGGTGTAGATGTGCATGCCCAAACTGTCAGGTGTCACGTGGCTCACAACAGGTGCCCTGCTGATCAAGCACCAACTCACTGCTCTACTCAGGCTCCTAGTCAGGGGAGGGAACATCAGGCAATTCCAGGAATGAATTTCACAATGCAGTAAGTCATGTGAGACTGAAGGGCCAATCAGATGACACTGGCTAGGCTGACCATATGAAAAGGAGGACAGGGCTCATGTAACTTTAACAGTTGTAGAGAAAAGGGAATTTCAGCCAGGGTCATTTGTATGCAATTAGTTCCTGATGAAATTCCCTCTTCATCACAACAGTTAAAGTTGCAGGGTCCCTGCCTTCTTTTGTGTATGGTCACTCTAGTCTAGTGCCTGCAACTTTAACTGTTGTGATGAAGAGGGAATTTCACGAGGAACTAATTGCATACAAATAACTCTGGCTGAAATTCCCTTTTCTCTACAACTGTTAAAGTTACATGAGCCCTGTCCTCCTTTTCATATGGTCAGCCTAACACTGGCAGATATAAAAGACTCTTGACTCCCCCCCATCTTGGCAACTTGTTGCTAAGGAAGGCCATGGAGTCCTCCCTCTCCACCACCAGCCCATGGGCCTGGTCTCCATCCTGTCTGCCTCTGGGGTACTCGAGCACATCCAGATCTGAGCACCTAACACACAAATGATTTGTCAGGAATCCTTTCTCAGGTATAGAATATGCTGTCCTTGGGCAAAGCATGGGACTGAGTGAAACACTGGATGCCACTGAACTCTCTGGTTTCAAAATTAAGTCTAAGATGTGGTCCTAGCGTGGACTACTCCAATGTTTCAGCTGAAAAACAAATACAGAAAGTGGGGCAGGAACTGGATACAACCACCACAAAAACGTGGTATGTGAGAACAGGTTTAACAAACCTGGAGCATCATCACTTGTGTCCTCTCCTGTGCCATTACAATACATGGCGTGCAGCTCAATTTCTGACACTGGGAACCTGCGGTCACAGAGTGGACACGACATGGGGTCATCACCTGGAGGGCTGTGTGTAGACATGTTCTCCACTGCATCTGCATCTGCCTGAGAAAGAGAGTAAGAGATCAGCTAAGTTGGTCAAATTGCAGCTCTAATTCTTCATGTTCGACCTAACTCCCTTGATCTCCTTCCATTTCTGATCCTCCCAAGGCTAATTTATCACTTCCAGCCCCAGTTTTTACTCCCCCTGTGCAGGTCGAGGAACCTGCACTGATGAACGAACACTACAGCACGGGCATCTAACGCTTGCTTCAAAGACCCCACATCCTCCCAAATCGCCACAAGGCTCCCCTGGAGAGCCATGTGTTCTATTTAAAGCAAGGATCACCTGTGCTGCCACTGCGATTCTCTTGGGAGAGTGTAAAACATCCTTAAATTGAGAAAGTGAGAGTGTCAGCAAGCCAAAACGAACACAACTGACAGAAACTGTATCCAGAGACCAATCAGTCCATAGGTGGCAGTACTGCCTTCAGAGTATGCACCCCTCCAGGAGAAAAGAAAGCGGCCCTCATCCTCATGGCTAGCTTGAATCAATCAGACCTAACTAGATCCTGCGTTGCATCATAGCAATTTATGGGTGTGCTTGTGTGATGGGGCTATGTGCTGTACATTAATTTGAGTTTTTCTTTGGACCATTTTGTACAGCCATTTTGTGTGATGTCAGGTTCTCTAAGCCCAAGGGTTAAGCTATCACAATGAGACAACTGTTTTAAAGGAATGTGTATCAGAAGCAGCTGTCAACAAGCCCTTTAATCACAATTCCATTCAATGGCATTTCCTGAAGGACAAGACATTTTGGGTTCCACGTGTATATTTTCTATTTCTTCACTTCCATTTGAGTTCAAATCTGTATGTAAACATAATCTGAAATGTAGCCAAAATGCTTTATTAAAGCCACTCAAATCAGAAAGTCAAGCTATATTTGAATGTAGGTGATTTCCCCCCCCTCTCCCCATGAAGCAGTGTGTCGTTCATTCCCGGAAAAGCAGCACCACCTTGGGTGGCACCTGCTTGGAATCCAGATTTGCCAGGTACTGTGACAAAATGGCTCACTTTATGGTGTGACAGAGAGAACTACAAATGAACTGATAACTTTTGAAGACTCTACTAACAAAAAGCTGTGTCCTGACATGGAATTCTATGGTAGAATTTAGCTAATTAAGCATGCTATTTTAATGTTTATTTTCTTACATTTTATTACCTACTCTTGCTTTCTCTAAATTAGCCTCTTAAGACTGTCTGTTTTGCCTGAAGAAATAACAACAACAAATTCTAGCTGCCACTCAGCAATATTAGTTCCTGGTGCTCTTCTACTTGGATGTTCCTGAGGGAGGGAACTAGGAGGGCTAAGGACATAAACCATGTAAGAATTGCCTCGCAGTATTGGACCAGTTGCTGGGGGAGGGGGGGGGGACAAAGAATCAAGGGAGCCTGATGCCTTCACACCCTGCTTGTGGGCTTCCTGGAAGCATCTGACAGGCCACCACTGAAAACAGGAGGCTGGATTAGATGGACCCTTGATCCGATCCAGCAGGGCACTTTTTGTGTTCTTCCCAAAGGTCCAACTAATTTGGCAGTCTGTGAGCTTCCAATCAGCACCTGGCTGGCCACTGTTAAAGAGAAGTAGGGCAAGACTGAGCTCGCCTGCCCATGCTGCTTGCCCTGGAAATCAGAATGATGGTGCTCAAAATAGCCATCACAAGCATGAGCCATTGATCAATCTATCCCTTTAGGATTGCGACTAAGTCATCCCAGCCAAGAACGTTGGAAAGATTCCTGTGGCATAAGTAGGAAAGGAGAGCATAGCTTTTGTGACAGTGCCAGTATTCCTGTTTTGTATTAACCAGGCATCTCTACCTACCTGGTTATTTGCCTTTCACATTTGTATCCTAACCATCTTCCTGAAAGCTAAGAGTACAGAACACGGGACATAGGGGAAACCAAGAAACTTGCCCAACGCTATGCAATAAGTTTCATGGCAGAGTGAGAGATCTGACCTGAGTCCCCTCAGTCCAGGTGCAACACTGCATCCAGAGGAACACAGGAAGCTGCCCTATTCTGAATCAGTCCACCTAGCCCAGTATTTTCAATACTGACTGGCAGAGGCTCCCCCGGAGTTTCAGGCAGATTTCTCTCCTAGCCCTACCTGGAGACACCAGAGATCGAACCTGGGACCTTCAGCATGCCACACATGTACTCTACCAAGGGAGCTACAAACCTCCTGCCACACACGCCACTGGCTTTCCAGTGGCTAGTATGTGGCAGAGTTATAGCAGTTATTTTGGATCACCTCTCAATGTGAACTAAAACCTTAGGGGATTCATGTGCTTGTGACAAGCACATTGGTTCAACAAGATCAGCCCCTATTTCACTGGCAGGGATACAAGACGAAAGATAAACACATCAGAATTCTTTCCTGGCTTTTTGTGGGATAAAGTTCAGCGCTATTATCTGCATGTCATTAACTCACCCATATATTTCTTTTATTATCTCCAACAGTGTCTCAGAGTCACCATGCATTTCTCCCTTGGAAATACAGAGGCTCTGCCTTAAACCATTCATGTTTGTAAGAGGCAGAAGGCTGAATATTGCCATCTTATTCTAAATACTGGAAGGCTTCTACCTAATGCCAGCCTACCTAAAAGGGTCCTAAACATTCAAAACAAAGAAGATTTGCCAGAACCATTAAAATGTCTGTTTAAATATTAAACCAGCTAGATGGAACCTGTGGGAAATAATCTAGGATAGGTGGTTTTTATTGGGGTGAGACAAGCAGACACACATTCCTATATATATATATATATACACACACACACACACACACACACACACTGATTCTGCCATTTATGTCCTTATAACTGTGCACTTCCAAGGAAACCATCACTAGAGGTAGTTTGACTGACTGCTTAGGCATGCTTCATGTTTTGTTCTATGAGTGGCCTCCATTATGTAGGCCTGTTGCTTAGCAGCTTCATTAAAGAATCTACATTGTCAAACAAGAGCCCAATTCTATGTGAGGAATTTCATTGACTGAGTGAAGACTGCTTGCATGTGTGGGGGTGTATATGATTGGTTGGGTTTTTTTTAAGGACCAAGCTCAAATGTGCCAAATTCCCTGCTGACAGGTGATCAGCACCAACTTGCAGGAACCGTCAACAATTCTGCAGGCAACCCCCCCCACAAAATCCTCTTCTAAAGAGACCCGATGCCAAAGCAGAAGAATTGGGCTGAGAGTTCTGCGGTTGCTCAGCTACACTGCAGCCACTACTACAACAACAACACATCTTCCCGGGTATTTCACATCTTGGCATCGCTACGTCTCGTTAAGTGCCATTATGCTGTGGTGTGTCATGAAGACATGCCAAGCACAGAATGAGACATGCCAAAGACGAAGAGTTCTGATCAAATCGGTGTTACCCTAATAAGATGACACATCCACAGATGTGAAGAGATCTCTGCTCCTTCCCATCTCCACTTTACACAGCCTTGCAGATCACATCGTTTGCAAATGCCAGGTGTCCAAATAAACTGCTTATACTCCCACAGTAAATAACTCATTGCAAATGTAAATGCAGCATTGTGTAGCAACACTCGTCAACCCCCTCCCCCTGAATGGCTTTTGACAGGTCCTGGGAGAAGCCTTAGCTGCATGACTGACTGCCCACCCAGCAAAGGGGAAAGCAGCAGCAGCAGCCCCCTACGCCATTCGCAAGAAGAGATGCCCTGAGCGGCTGAGGCCTCCTCCATTGAAACAGGCTCGTGCCTACGGGCCAGCAGCAGAGGAGCATTTGTGTGGACAGCATCTGATGGACAGGAAACCAGAGGCTGGCTGCTTCGCAGCTCACCTCCCTTTAAGCACTGAGCTGTATAATGCAAGGTTCTTTTATTCTTTGTCCTGAGGGTTGAGGTTCAAATCCTACCACAGTATTTGAATCTCTCTGCTCAGCTAGGTTAAAACAATGGAAGGCTTAAGATGGGCTGCTAACCTGTTCAGAGGGACTGTCATTTTGAGCACTCGCTGACTGTCTGCCTGGATTATTGTTTTAAAGATGCAAGTCCCACCCTGGAACCATTCATATAATGTAAGAGACCCTCCATAGTTCTATCCAGCCTAGAGGTGTCTCTTCCATTTTTTAAAATCACTATGCAAACACAGCATAAGCTGTGAGAGCTCAACTACTCATTGTGGTTCACTATCCCATCAGCCAGAAAGTCTAGCAGAACAACAGCACTCACTGCCCAAAAATTGCGAGCTATGAAAAGCATCAGAGAGGGAACGAGGGGCATTAAGATGCCTGGGACAATGTGAGTCTGCTCCTACACGTAACCACCATCTTCATGTAGACAGACACTCTGTACAGGCTGAAGATTCCAGGAATTAGCCTTTTTCATATGAATCATCTTGTCAAGTTCGCCTGTATTCATGTATCCTGCCAGAACGGCACTTGGAAATCCCTTTGATATCCCTCCCCCCTTAAATTGCAGCCTAAATCGGCGTGTTTACCAGAAACAGCAACTGAAGTCAGTTGCCACTGTTGTGACAGCTGCATGGTGACTGCAGCACAGGTGTGGTGATACAGGGAGGCAAAGCAAGGACAACAAAATCATTTGGAGATGACGTGGCAAGAAAGGGAAGCCTTTCTCTACATTAATCTAAACATCCAAGGTTGGTAAATCAAGAGGGACCATAGTGTCCATTTGAAAATTATACAGCAGTGTTCAGACCAGTGTCAAAAAGTCTCATGATGTGCCCGCTCCCTTTTCGCGTACGCATGTTACCCATCTCAACCCCAGAAAGCAGTAAAGAGCCAACAGCAAAAGTTTAATCACACTGCAAAGTCACAGTTTTGCCAACATGCTTGTAACCCCTTTTGTTCAGTCAAACACGTGCCCCTTGGGGACAAGCAACTGGCTCGCTTTCCTTAGCAGGGCCCAGTGGAGTCCTTGGGCACATCACAACCCATGTAGCACACATTGATAGGTGTTGCATGCAAGACGACAAACGTGAGAAAGTCAACAGCAATCCCTTCAGCTAACGGAGGTGCCAAGTTTGCAGTCCATGGCCACAGAGATGGGGGAACAGAAATTACTGGGAGGAGTTGTTGACGAAAGGGAGGGAGAACGCCAGGAGACCCAATGAGAGTGCATACCCATTTCCTAGCAGGCTGCGTAGTTTGCAGAGCAGCTCATTTGGGAAGATGGGCAGGGAACGAGACTCTGCATTCCAGACGCTTCACTGGTGTTATACCTTAGGGATTTGCTTACCTGCAGAGAGACATCTTTGCTGGATGAATGGATTTCTCCGCTTTCAGGCTCGATAGCTTGCGATGGACTCAGCTGGGTCTCTGCAATAGAAGCCTCCCACGTTAGCAGTGGCCCGGCCCCTCCCTATTCCCCGCAAGCCCCCCCTCCAACCCCCCAGCACATTCCACACTAGCTGATAAAACTTATCCCATTTGCTTTACAGTGTCTTCACAGTTTCTAAACATTTTTTAGACTTGTCACAAATGTTAGCAGACAACGTGCAACAACATAGCTCGAATTGAAGTTTAAAGCTATAGTGCAGCAATGTGTGGAGAAAGCTACTGCCGCTCTACAGCTTAATGGGGAGCAGGAATCAATAGGGTGTTGGGGACTGGTTAGGTGTTTGCTGGGGAACAGCACAATGCAAGAGCAAAGCTCTCCAACTCAGGACAAAACACACCGATTGCTTTGCTGTACAGCTTGCCTTCTCTTTGTACCCTTAGAACACCACCCCTCAGTTATTACCAACAATGAAAACCTCATCCAGCTTCCTGCAGGGAACCTTACAATTAAACCTGTTCCTGTAGAAGATGTGACACTGAAAAAGCTTGCTTTAGAAAAAATTAATTTCAAAACCAGATTGGGTATGGAAGAGAACAATTTAACCTTCAACAATTTTCTTGCTTACTGAATATAAGAAAAGTCCTTTCCCCCAGTGCGGTTTTGAAAATGTATGCTCAAGGCAGATGGCTTTATAAGCATTGCTGTATGACTGATTTGCTTTGAACTGGAAAAAAAACCCACATACATCCTTCAGGATGCCTCCAAGAAAGCCAGCATGTGGGGCCCTGGTTTCTTACTAGGCAACCCACCCACCCCTGTTAGAGTTGTGCTTGGCATTCCTGGATTTGGATGTCCAAAGATGCCATTGCAGCTTCATTAAACACACTGTTGCAGAAGGCAGAGAAGGAAGCTCATTTGCTCAACCAGAAAACTACGAGGAAGAAATATTTCATTCCATTTCTAACAGACAAGATCAAGAGTTCTTGTCCCAGTGTGCTTCCTAAGAAATAAAAACTGCCATAAAACACTTACATAAGTTGTATTAGTAGAAAACAAAGCAGCTCAGCCTGTGGTGCTCACCCCGGTGCCAATCAAATAGTGTCCCAAGGGAAGCATTCCAGGGAAGCAAAAAAGCCCAAGCGGGGCAACGTGAAGCCCCATGTGTTGCTCTCAAGTGTGTTCATCATCAACATTATGGCCCAAGTAAAAGGGCATAAAGAGGGTTGAGCAGACTGGCAAGTTAAGACATAAATGGATTGAAACGTGTGGGACCAGGTAGAGCTTTATGTTTTCCCAGGCAACTGACCATGCCTTCTTCAAGGTGTCCAACTACCAGTTTGAGATAGGTGGGACTTCGCAATTTAGATCGTGCCAAACAATACAGCCTTGTCTACAAGGAAAAGATGTGACATTCCTGACACAAAGCTGCAAGTGAATTGTAACAGGACTCCTACCAGGGCAAATGGTGATTTCTTCCTCAGCGCGAGTCTCTGTGGCAATGTCTGGGCTTCTCTTACTGTCCAGGGGGGTCAAGGCAGAAATGCTATCAAAACACAAACACATAATAAACCAATGTCACAACGTGTGGGCCTGTGAAAGTCAGACACAGTCTTGGGAACTCTGTTTATCCAAAAAGGTAGCAGGAGAGAATGCAGAAAAGAGACAGCCTTGAAAGAGCCGTCCCAAACAATGTGACCATGGAGGAGCCCTTCTTCTCTAGAGGCACTTTCTAAAAGCAAAGGGAAGGGTCACTGTGTCATGCATGATACGTAAGAATATCTGCTCAGAATTGTAAAAGCTTCTTTGATGCTTTCTATTCTTGGTCACAGAAGTACTGCAGGTAGCAGAGCAGCCTAATCCTTAGTGAGGAACTCCTTATAACGGGAAGGGGTGGAGATCTGTTTGACACTGAACTCTTCATTCTCCCATCCTTTACTACTATTTTTTTCCCCGTTTTATCACTGCACATGGCTCTCTAAAGCAGCAGGAATCTGACAGAACTCAAAGCTTCCCTACAGCAAAGTCCTGCCAACACGAACAGAGCATCTCTTTCAGGCAGCATTTAACAGTGTCTGGCTCCTCTCGTTTTGACCTTCTAGTGCCGCCATTTTCTCTGCAAAGCACAGCCTCGCCACGTCACAGGAAGACACCAGCTGAGCCACAGTGACATCGCCAACCTGTCACCCTCAAAGCTCTGTGTGGCTCTCCAATTGGATTGATCAAGTATGCAAGCACACACCTGAAAAAACATGAATCCCCATACTGACAAAAGAGAAGATTTATTAAACAAAGCCATGAGCCTCGGAGAGTCAGGAACAGCCACCACAGATTTATGATAAATAAGAAAATCCTGATGGGAAACCACAAGTGACTTCTCTCGCTCTCTCGCTAAATAAACCATCTCAAAGCATTTGTTGTGAGCCCAAGCTGAGCATAGCTTACCCTGTGTAACCATCAAGACTCACTTCAAAAGGCCTTACACTAAACAATTTGCTATGACATTTATAAAATGGGCTAATCAATTTGAAGTCAACCCGCACTGCTTGCTACACCAACTATCTCCTAGTAACAAAGCATATAATCATTTATTAAAATCTCAAACTAATGTACTTTGCACAAGGCAGGAAACAACACAGAGTGGCCCATAGAAAGGGGGGAGAGAGATGTCTTTGGCTAAAGCCGCTTCCAAAATTACTCCAGCAGCATAAGAATTGAATAGCATCTGATGCCCGCTGACCAGAGTGCCTGTGCATTGCTCAGCGCAGGGCTCTACTGGCAAGCTGCCAGTTGCCAGATGGCCACACTTAACATGCACAAAATTGAGAATACTGTGGCCACTGTCATCTTAATGCGGACGTGCCATCTGATGAAATTAGATGTCACAGCACGTAATGGTCAATCTTGATCCTAGCGGCCTAATGAGGGCAGCCACTGGCTGCACTGCGAAGTTCCCAAGGCCACACTTTGGCAAGTGGACTGTGCTTCATCAGCCCTGCTTGTGGCTTGATACATGTACAAGACACCTTAGGTAACCAGAAGTCTAATTCTATTACCCATAGTCTGGGAAGGAGAGGGAACAAGCCTTAGAAGGCAGAAGCTTTGCACCAAGTGCCACTTGCTGTTTACATGAATGCTGTCCCTGGATGGAACTAGAGGGACTTTTCCAATCAAGCCCTGGCTAGTGAGTACTTGAAATATTATGCCCTAGTTAGGAAATAGGGGTGTTATCTCTTTCCCCTGCTCAGTCCCAGAACCTCCTGGCAGCTGTATTGGCAAGGAGAGGAATCCACACTCAAATCTCTCATCCTAAGCACAATCACTAAATGGGTGAAACTGGCATCCCCCTTATTAGACTGTGTGCATACAAGAGCTCACTCTACGGCAGGTTGAGAACAGCCATCAACCAGTCTGCTCTCTCACTGAGCATTCGGCCAAAATTCTGATAGATCAATGAGAAGAGACGATATCAGGCAGAGAAAAGCCAGTGGCCTCATGCCAAGAGCATTTTGATTACAAAACCTGGAGAAACTAACTTAAGACTCAAGTAACTTCTCACAGTTAGAGCCGTGACTGAACAGCAAATATTGAAACTTTCCTGGCAAATTACTTCATGAATCTTCCCCATATCTCCAGTCATCTCCTACAGCTCCCTTCATTTCCTGATCTGGACTGCAAGCCACCCAAGCCAGCACATTTCACTCCTGCTTTGGGAAGCTTTAACAAAGCAGACCTACTAGGAGGGATCCCAGAGAAGGTCACTGTGCTCTGTCCTGCCAGAGAAGGCAGCAGGGACCCAAATGTAAGAAGCAGGCAGAAGCCTCCCAATCTCATTATTTAACCATCTGAGGCAAACGGGGGGCGGTTCCAAACCCAACTACACATGCCACTTGCTCATGCTTGAATTGGATTTCCCGTAACATTGTTTGCTGACCCATGGAGACAAATGTGCTGTCGCTACTCAGATGTGTTTTCTTGGTCTTCTCTTCTTGCCTCTTCAAAGAATTTTAGATGCATATATATTATATATATTTAAACACTGCTCCACCATGCTGTGTGCATACCCACTGAGACTCTGCTAGTTTTTTATTTTTGCTGTAGCTCATCTTACCACCACTCCCAGTCTACTGCTTTGTGCTGTCAAGTCAGATTACGCTGCCAGTTCTTGAGGCCAAGGGCTGGACTTTCTTATCTTTGCTGCAAGGGCCACTTCTCGCTTTGCATTTTAAAGAAAGGGTACACTGCTGATGGTCACACTCCTCCATAGGAAAATATAAACAAAGATAATGCAAGAGGGATGATAAGGCATGCCATGATCTCAGAGAAAAGATCTAGTACAGGGCCCAGAGTCGCATATGGCATTTGACCACTGTGCAAACAATACGGAGATCCCTCTCCACAATCACCACACTTCAACACAACACAGCTATAACCTGCCGTATACAACAGCCAAAGGGAAAGGGGCTGAATTTCCATGCTACAGCTTTCAAAGAATCCAGTAAGTGCATGAAGACCAGGTCATGCCAGCAGGCCTATGTTTCCCAGGATCAATTACTCTGAAGTATACCTACTTACCTTTGTGTAATCTGCATGGGCTCCCTTTCTTCAAGCACATCTTCTCCAAACAGCACTTGGGATGCCTAAGGAAAAAGAAAATAAGAAAGGTGGGTATAAGTGCATCTAGAAAGTGCCAGAGAATCATAAAAGTTGGAAGAAACCGCATAGCCATCATGACTAACCTGCCATTGTAGGGCAGGATCGGCATAACAAGCCATATCAAGGTACACTGGGCCTTAAGCAAAGGGCTGCAGCAGACAGGGCTCGTTGTGTTGTGTGAAGCATGTGGTGAAGATAGCAGTGGGAAACTGTAAATTAGCCCCCCTAAAACATTAAGCTCAAAGGGTTAAATTCAGAAGCAAAAATCTTGTGAAAGCCAAAGCCGAGAAAGAAACTGTCAAGAACACACTGCGAAGCAACAACAGTGGTTGCAACATTGTCCCTAGCTGGGAGGTAAACAGAAAAAACGATTTTGCAAGATGTTCTTAGAGCTTAGAAATAAATGCACTTAACTGTAAACTCGCTCTGCGCCAGAATTGGCCAATTGATTATAATATTAGGAAATGCCACCGTTCTATGTCAATAGAAGCCACAGAGCAACTAAGGAAGTTATACTCTAGCTTTACGATCAGTGTGTAAATGTATTTTACTATAGGAGTTGTGACTGAAATGGCTCTTATCCTCTCCATCTTTGTGTAAAGAGGTCCAAGTGCTGTGTCTTCCTTGATGTCAAAGGGAAAGAAAACAACCTGGGCGGTAGAAAGTAGGGTTCTCTAGGAAAATAATTTACAAACTTTTCAGATCTAATACTCACGTTTAGCCTCATCCTGCCAGATGTGAATCAACTTTTAATTTCTGACTGTATGTGTTGATTTTTGCCTCCTCCCTCTCATTCTCACTCTGCTTTTCTCTTTTGCTCCTCCTCTTCCTCTCATTTCCCTACATATGGTCTCTCACTTTCCCCACTTTCTCTCTCCCCTATTCTTAAAACAACCTGAACAAAAACAAAAGGTAGTGGTGCCACTAGAGTGAACTGTCTTGGGGCAGGCACAGGACACTGGCCACATTAGAAGATTAATGCTCTTACAACTTCCTAATGCTCTTTCCTAATATGTCCCAAGGCTCTTAGAGCCAGCAATACTGCAGGACTCAAGTAACTTGCTACAGAGAGAAGGCAAAAAACCTTAGTGTCACTAGCGAATACAATACCTGCACTTTTCAAGGATCTGCACATCTAAACATCTAAAGGGACTTAATTGGAGAATACATTTTATGAACATCTACCTTACATCACTGAAGAAGTCCAGAGCACAGTGGACCAAGTTGTACCACACATGAAACCCTCAGAACTAAAAGAGTATGTGAAAAACATCCAGAGCGCTCAAGCAAAAAGACTGTACCATACTCCAGAGAAGAAACAACCACTCTGCCCCCCTACACCCCCCCACACAACTAGAGTTATGAGTCAGTCTGAACTGAAAGAATTCCCATTTAGTTATCTGCTACACTTCAATTATGCATGCAAAAACTTTTCCTGAAACTATACTCCATGCCCTGAGGAATTATTCTTAGCATTGCTGTTTCCATCCACCTGTTCAATCCGCACTACCTCTACCTACAGTTCTGATGCCTCAAAGTAAAGGAAGAGAAACACCTCAACAGGAAATTACTGAGGCATCAGATATTAACCTGCAACACAACTGACCCTTCCTAAACCTATCCAGCTCAGTCCTGATACTGATAATCAGGAAGTCTGTTCAGAAACCTGAACAAAGTCTTAAAGCCTGTTCAAATCTGTCAAGATAAGCCAAGGAATGGGTGTGCCTTATTGGCTATAAGGAACACAATACTATTCATTTCTAATTTGAATTTGGTACACAGATGAAGTACCACAGAACAAGAATTATGGTAAGATGTGGGGCTGCTCTTCCCATAACATCTAGGGATACTCAACACATAACATGACATCATTATTCCCACCCCCGCAAGCAGGCCATCAAGGAAGTGGAGTGAAGATAGGAAATTTTACATGTGTGGAGTAGTCCCAAATTTTACAAGCCACGAGACAGAGACATTGGGAGACTGTTTTCAGTAGAAGCCCATATCTGCCATAACATCTCATTTCAATAATAAAAACAGACAGATGTATATATTCTGACAAACAGTGAGGAGTTTGAAGGGGTTGTTCAAGTACCGTAACCCTTTTGGCAGCATTTCGCTGTAACAGGACTGAGCAAGGAACCACTAGGGAAGACCTGAACGAAACTGCAGTTACTGCCTTGATTAATAGTTTTGAAACTCAGCAGATGCAGGGGGCACAGTCAAGCAGGTTAGCCAACAACGCAAACCAGCAGGAATAGAGCGATTCAGATGTAACATCCGAGGCTAGAACTGATTCAGCTGTACTGCAGCAGCAACAAGTGGGCGCAGGCAGGTATGAGGGACGGGGTGGTATGGCTGCCTGGTCTGAACAGCTAAGAAGACACATTGGCACCTTAAATACATCAGGGCTTCCACTACTGTCAACACAAAGGCTGCTGAAACAGTGGCAAAGAACCCAGGTGGGTAATTATGGCAAAGAAAAATTTAGTGCTCAAGTAAGGCTTAAAACATGGGAAAGTGGGCCTCTGAATTACCTGCCATCAGCTCCATGTTCCATTACATGGCAGAAGAAAAGAAAGGGGGTGGTAGGAGTCACCTACCGCAAAGCATATTGTCAGGCTCGGCTGAAGCCCTGCCTTTGCTTCTCTCGTGCTTACCTTAAAGTGCTTTCGTATGCATTTACGGATTGGAACTTGAACTTTTTACATTTTAATTGTGTTTTCAGGTTGCCCCAACAACTCCATTTATTTCTCCTGGCCTTAGAGCCCTTTTAAATGTCAAGTCTATTACTCCCTGTTTTTGCTGGAAGACTGCTTGGACTTGTGCACAAGAAGCTCACATTCCTCACAGGAGGAGCACAAGGGGGACACTGACCCTTTTGTTAAGATGCCTCCTTCTTCAAGGAATTCATTAGGGATTAATACTAAATCCCGAACAGGTGCTAGAGCAAGAGTCTTCTCTCAGCCACCAGTGCTATCACAGGCCCTTTGGGGGGTATCCTCGATTTTCATCAGCATTTCATTTATCACAAAATCTTCTAGGTTAAATAAGACAACAGAGGCAAGCAGATAAAAACCACTTCGACACAAAACTACTCCAGTCATCTCCATCTATCATAAACGAGTGCAGAAAAAGGGGGCACAAATCCAACACTTTCTCCTTCGCAGGTCCACCTTTAAGGTGTGTTTAAAGATAGCCTCTCTGGATTCAAGATTGCGAGGCCTGAAGCGGAGGCTGCAGCACTACTCTCTCCCTTCTAAAAGAAAATGCAGACATGACAGTTTCTCCTCAAGAGTGTTCAATATTACAAGACAGAATATAAATATCACAAAACAAGTTAAGTATCTTTCCATCACCAGGGTAAACAATCAAATACACTTGAAAATAGTAACAACAAGGTTGAGCTTCAGTCAGAGAGAAGATAAAGTTATACAATGATCTAGCTGCGAAGTCATTATGAAAAATGAGGGTTGGAAAAGGCTGACACAAACCTAAAATACAGCAGCAATAAATACTTCATCTGACTAGCAATCTGTTTAAAACAGCAGCAATGACCGAAAGCCGCCAAGAGCTCCTGAAATGAGACAAACACTGACACCTAGTGGACATCAGGAAAGTGATAAAAATGGCACATTAAAGCAAGCGGGACAGGTTATTTTTGGCCCAGCTGTGTATGCCACAACAACGTCGTCCAGCAACATGACAAATTCAAAGGAAGGGTTATGAAAACCAGTCACTGCTGCCTAGACAACCTACTGGCTAAGGAACACAAAGGAAACCTGAGAGATTTATGAGCTTGAGGAATGTTACAAAACAAAGCAGAAAAACAAAACAAAACAAAACAAAAATTAAAAAAACAAAAACAGTGCAGAAGCTTTCAGTAGAAAATATTTTTAAAAACTAGGCGGCATGGCAATTTTCTTTCTGTGATATAACATGGACCTGGTATCACACTGATGTTACTTTGTAAGAAAGAGAATAGGCAAACTAGTCATTATTTTAGCAAAGCTAATACCAGTGATTAGCAAGAACAAAGAGATGGCTTGCTGTCCCCAAACTGTTTATGGATGTACCTCTATTTGCAGCCATCATAGTAAATGTATAACTGTCAGGAACTTATCATTTTCAGGATGGTAATGGTATTGGAACCTTTGAAGCATGGTTAGATGCATTAGTAATTATTTTCTAAACATTTACTTTGGAAGAAAAGTAACATTTGCGGCAGTTTGGGAACTAGAGGGGACATGTGAGGCTCTCTACTTTTTCAACCTTTGTTGTTTGATGAACAGAACTAAATAGACTCTCTGAGCAGTATCCAATGGTGACATTCTGCAAACTCAAGGAGTGCTAGCGGAGCTCTGTTGAATCTTTTTGTTGCTAAGTGGTTGACCATTATGTTTGCGTAACCGGCTGCACAAGTGGAATGCGCAGCCAGCTGCACAACGGATTGCATAAGAGTTATATGCAACTAGCTGCAAAACAGGTTGCACAAGCATAATGCACAAGCGCTTGCGTAACACCGTTTCCGCAAACGTACCTTTAGCTGGATTCTTCTCTTGTGCATAGTTCAGAACCTAGTTTCCACTACTGCAACGTCATGTCTGCTAACAGAATGACACGGTTGTGGATACTGCCCACCAACTACCACCTCCTAAAGATTTATTTATTTATTTACTGCATTTCTATACTGCCCAATAGCCAGAGCTCTCTGGGTGGTTTACAAAAATTAAAATGAACTCATTACACAACTAGATCCTCAAAATTTCCAGTCTGTCTCCTATCCCTATGGAAACTTACAAGGGCCATCGTAAGTCTTCAAATGAAGGTGTTTGGTCAGTTGTAGGGAGCAGAGCACCCCTAAATGTTAAAGTAACGAAAAGCAACAGTATTCTTGGTGGTCTAGTCTGCTGTGTAGGCCACGCCCACAACATAAAGCAAGATGACTAGCCATACCCTTGTTCATTCAGAATTCACGAGACGGACAAGAACATCAGAGCAAATTTACCTGACAAGAGGTGCTTGCTGGCTCGTCTTCACACTCAGCATTTCTCCCCTCGGCCACATCTTGCTCTGGATTTTGGTTAGGCTCTCCATTTGTTGGAGACAGAAGCCAGGTTATGCTCTCAGGTTCTTTTTTCTCATCCGCATCATCTCCTTCCTGTTCTTCTGCCCCTTCACTTTCTCTAACTGCCTCCTCCCCTTTCCCACGCTTACTTCTCCTCAAGGAGCATGAATCAGGAACAACTGGCTCCCCAAACCGCTTTTTCTGCAAGAGCTGCCGCTGAGCCTGTTTCAGACTTTTCTGGTAAACCTCAAACTGGCACATGATGACCTGGGTATATTTGCTAGGATCCACTCCCTTGGGGCAGAATGGAACACCCCAATAATAGTGCACCATGTCACTCTCTTCTTCTTCTTGTTGACATTCCTCATCAACCATATGAAGTGAGCAGAGTGATGGGGCATTTTCTGGCATGTCGGTCCTTTCTGCAGGCTCAGTAGGAAGACATGCCCTCTTGCTGGGCTCAAACTCATGTCCAACCTCAAAATCTGGACTGCTTGAGTGGTCCACGGTACTGCGCATCTGAAGCACTTTTTCTCGAGCTTCTGGGCTACCAACAAGAAGGTCTCTTTCTGAGTCATTTTGGGGATGCTTGTCAACTTCCTTGCCTGTTGGCTTTGGAGGGCTGCACCTTCCTGCAATAAGTCTCCGGGGTGCCAGTGGCCAAACGCTCAGAGGCTTTTGGGGAAAGGTGGGACTTAGGGTAACTGGCATCTCCTCTTCTAGACTGGGTGGTGTGTCACTGGAACTGCTCCCTGTTGATGAGCAAGGGTTTTCATTTGACCTTGCAAAAGACTGGCTCTTCCCTGGAGATACAATTATGCTAGAGACTAGCGAGCTTTCAACTATCTCCTGGCTTAACCTTGTCAGTACTACAAGGGGCCTCTTGGCGACATCTGTCTGTCCATTCTCATCAGCTTTGTTGCTGGGTGAGATGGAGCTGCACTCGGAGCAAGGAGACTCGGAGCAAAGCAGCCGAGCTGCAAGGAGCTCAGGTTCCTCTTGCCCAGCTGGAGATACTGGTGCCTTGGAAGGAAGAGGCCCAGCAGCTGCAGCAGAAGACTCAGAAGGCAGGCAGCTCTAGAGGGGAGGAAAAAAGACAAGCGATTTGCCTTCCAACATGTACATTTCTAATTATTAAATCAAACTGACTGCTCTCCTACAGAATACACACACAAACACACACACACAGACACTCCCACACTAGCCTACAAAACAATAGCTAAAGGTGAAATTAGCCATTAGCTATGAAGGAGTCTGCTGGCATAGTAAAGGTTAACAAATATAATATGAGCCCACCTTGTCAGATGCATTTATGCCTTACACAAGACTGGCTAGAATTCAAGAGGGAACTTAGATAAGCCTGCCACAAAAACATCCCTTTTGAAAAACAGAGTGGGGAAATATCTATCTTTGCTGCACTCACACTGAGGCTCTCAGCAATGGCCTTTCTCAGGAGTTCTTCCTCTTCTTCCTCTTGTGAGTTCAACTGTCTGGCTTCTTGCTCACTCATTTTCAGAGCCAGGGCAAACTGCTCATCTTCTGTCATCTCTGAAAAGAGTGAAAAAAGAAAAGCATAACACAACATGAAGCAGCAGACTCTCAATTCTTACACCCTGAAGAAGGTGCCTGGGGACTTTAACCTTCACTGGGGGGGAAAAATCCTTAAATTGGATCAGAGCTGTTACATCTCAGCTTACCTTATGGTGTACCTTCAAAACTGGAACAGACAGTGCTAAATGCAGAGTAATGCATTTTGTGCAATATCAGATCATTGAACAAAGTCAAGGCATTTCTTTAAGGTTCCCATAGTGATTTCAACTTTGACTCTTTAGGTGAATTCATCACAATGAAATATTTTTATCACATAATCACCCGGCAGCAGCTCTGTTTTGTACTTCCACGTACAATATATACATCAAAGAGCACAGGGGGGAAAGCAGTAGAATTTGCACATTGAACTGCACAGGAAACAGACTTTTTCAATAAGGTGCAATCTGTTGGCAGAGCAGAATGAAGATAATAATTGTCGAGTGACCATGAACTATCAGCAACAAAAAGTCACAGTGCTCTAGGAAGCATACTCCCATGGGGAAACCATGTGAAATGTAAGCAGGCAAAGGTCATGCATCTTATTCTCCCAGATATGTGCAAAAGCAGATTAGAAGAGCAACCTAGAGAATGATCTTCACATCAGAAAGACAGTCATGGCCAAATACCCCTTTGCCTGCTCTCTTGGTCAACTGCTCTATGTTCCCACGCACTTCCTGCCTATTCAAATTTCTTCTCTAAACAAATTTCCAGAGCATACTGAAAAGCACAAGTAACAAAAACAAAGCTGTTCTGGAAAACATCTATTCATTGAGATTTCTGACCCACCACTTTCATTCGGCTAAAAATATCCAAGCCTGAAAAACAAAATGAAAAAGCAACTCCCTAGCTTTTTGAGGATGTGAAGAGTACATTGAAACACTCTTCAGTCAAATCACTGTTGGTTGATCCTGAGCAGCCCTTCCTGAGAGGCCCCCTCTCACAAACCCTTAAACAAACAACAGCACCTGAACCCAACGTGAGGTTAGAGGAAATTAAAGAGAGGGCTTTTGAACAAACAGATCCCCTTCCAAGTATGATGGGTGCCAGTCAAATTCCTTCACACTCTAATGAAGAGTGGTTAGGCACCAGAAGAATCATAACACAATCTCAGCCTCATCTTGAAATGGGAACATTTCACATGAGAATTGCCTCCAGATGAGAGCTGACATGTGGATTATTGAACCTCATTTCTCCTCAATGGCAGGAGACGGGCATCCAGTTTGGGCTAAGAAACAGAAAAACATGGAGTTTACTGGAAAGATTTCAACTATACCAAAGCAACCATGTGACATAATGCAGTTTCATTTTGTCCTGCTGAATGGTATTTTTTCCTCATTGGAGCTGGATTTAGCTGTTCTTTACTGGCATTCCTCTATGCAGAAGTAAGATAATGTTTTAAACTTTTCATTAGAAATTTAATTGAATCAAGGGCAAAAGAGTCAGTAACTTAGGGTGCTCTATAGTGCTTTGATGAGCCAGGGAAATGTCAGCCCACTGGAAAGTGGAAAGCTGTGATCCTGTATAGTAAACATACAGTCCACAGCTTGGATATCCTGAGTGTGACAGTTGTGTTTGACAAAGGACCTGGTGCTGTTCAAGTACTAGCTGAACATTTTAAAATAATTGGAATTAGATTAAAGTATCAGGTGCAATTCTGCATTTAAGTACATAATCTGATTCCAAGGGACCTAAGCACACATAAATGGAGGGAAGGCCACAATAATTATAGTTTTCCTTTTTTTCCTTTTTATCTATTAAGGGCATATGTGTGTGTTTGCATAACCAGACTACCAACAACTATAAAATATAATGCAAATAAAATTCCATCTATAAAGCAATATGGTGCATTACATTGCCATTTTTTTTATTCTCTGGAACAGTAATATGGAACACTGAAAACTCTAGACAAGAATTCTTCTGTCATATCAGAAAGAAAAATAAAGTGTGTTTATTCTGCTGTCCAAATTCACAGGTGGATTGAGAAGGATAAATCTCCAGCCCCTGCGAAATATACAGCTTACATGACAGTAAAAGGAGCAAGCCATCTCCCTGATAGAAGCAAGGCATCTGTTCTGTCGAATCACACTGCATATCCCTGGCTATCATGTATTATTCTGCTTAACATCTGATCATTTCTAAATACTGTCTGCAAACGCTCACACTTTGTGCATGCTTGATGTTGATTACATTGGTCATAATTTATGATGATTAGAAATTCTAACTATTATGTTAGCCTCCTAGCGATGTGGGCAAACAGACTGTTTAATAACTTGGAGACACAAAAATAGAAGCTGAGCTTTGAGAAGCAAGCACTGTCTGAATAGTTGGGCAGGTAGTCAATCTTACCAGCATCCAGAATACAGGAAACCATTTCCCTGCACCTTTGGGGCACAAGTTACATGCATGCACACATGTGCATGTAAACCCATTACAGTGCATGAGGGGTTTGTTTGTTAAAGCCAGCATAGTTCCACTGTACCAAAACTAGACTTCGTGTGCATTCGTATATCTTCTGATGAGCTGTTGAAAGCAGTCATTTAAAATTTAACCTCACATGACCAACACAACCAATCCAACCATGTGTGTGTGTGTGTGTGTGTGTATAAAGGTGATTTTAAAGATACCACAGCCTTAAACAAATTAAACCAGTTCAGAACCTTTTAACATGCTAATATAGCAATTTACTAAGCAATTCGTGTTTTAGTTTGACAACTGCAAAATGAATTAAATGCAAAGCCCCAGTCAGAGTCCTAACTCCTACTAATAGAAGATTTACCTCCTTGCCATAAAAATATGGAAATGTTGTGTCTATTACACTCAGAATCATAGTGAAATTACTGCACAGCAAGAAGAGATCCAGTATGTTTTAGAAAATACACATCAGAAAACATTTCAAAGAAAACGATTTCTCCAGGTTTGTGTGTTTTAATTTTATCCTGCCAGGAATATAATGTCATGGATGTATTTCAATTATCGCTCAAACTTCAAAAAGGTTAAAAGCTATAAAGCCAGAGAGGAGCAATGCATCTTGAACACTAAAAATACCAGATATGTTCTAGCTTTGGAAATAGGCAGCACATGAAGGCTTTATTTTAACTAGGAATAATAAGCCTCTACACATACATGGTGCTAAACCAGACATGATCTTATTCACACAAGTAATAACTGCAGGATTTCTTTCTTCTTTTTTAAAATCTGGGGAAAATTCCAGATTGGGACCACAGTGGTGGTGGGTGGGAGCTTTCCTCCTTTGCCCTCGCGACAGGCCCGATTGGCCCCTTCACCCATGGCTATTTTCCTTGGAACGGAAGCAGGCTTTAATTTAAAACACACACACTCCTATTTCCACAATTGCTAATTGCTTGAATAAGTCTAGTCTAGCCAAGAGAGGAGGGGCCAAGCAATCCCACCCTCCTTAGGCAGCCTCTTCTCCAAGAGGCCAATTTGTCATTAAAAACCCAAGCAACCCTTTAGAACAAAGACAGCCATTTTTTATTTCAAAGAAATGAACCTTAATTTGCCTTAAAATAAACACTAAAAGGCTAATTATAGCTCTAATAAATAAAAGAGCAGACATGTAAGTGGATGTGCCTAATTAATTATTGCTAATTGAGTGCTCTAATATAGTGGATGAGACCTGCATCCAAAGCAGCAAACTGGAGGGGAGGCGCAATACTTTTGCTTAGGTCAGCATTGTCAGAAGCATCTCAGGCCACTTTCTAAAATACAGTGGACTACAGACCTAGTCTCATGTTGCAGGGGACAGATGGATTCCACACACGTACAGGGGATCCACAGTACGTTTCAACTGTAAACCACTGAATGCTTCATGTTCAACCAAAATGAACCCATTCCAGAGGTATGCTGTACAAACAGAGGATTTCACGCTTTCCTGCTCTTGCTTGTTTGGAGTGCTGAATACTTCCTGCAAAGGAACTTGCAGAAGGCTCTTTGCAGGTTGCTCAGCATCTTCCCCACTTGGGAGTGCACCTGTCCCAACCAGTTTCAGGTCTGTTCAGAAATGTGTTCCACTATATTCGCACATCAGTGCTGCATGCAAAACCAACATTATTTACTATGTTATTATTATTATTAGTAGTAGTATTATATTTATTTATATCCTGCCTCTTTCCCAATACTGGGACCCAAGGCAGCTTACAAATTAAAACATGTATAGTTAAAACAAATAGAGATATACAAAAAATAAATATATAATTAAACATAGTATAATTTTAAAATATTTAAAACATTTTAAACATTTTAAATACACATAATTAAAAATTCAAACTATAAGCAGTACATCCACAAAGGTCTGAACTACTCCCCCAAGACCTGCTGAAATAGAAAAATATATTGAGAATCCGAGTATACTGCTGGCAACTTATAGGAATGGGCTCTACTGTGGAGATCGAGATTTGTTCTGTGAAATAGGAAGCTGCCTTATACTGCATCAGACCACTGGTCCATCTAGCCCAGTATTGTCGACACTGACTGGCAGCAGCTCTCCAGGGTTTCAGGCAGAAGTTTTTCCAGCCATATCTGGACACACCAGGGATTGAACCTGGGACCTTCTGCATGCAAAGCATGTGCTCTACCACTGAGCTATGGCTCTTCCCCTAGAAGTACAAGATTCTGGAAGCATTTGACTTCATCAATAGAATAATTAAGTTGCAGGGTCACTCATAAGACTAATTAATGTATAAACTTCTATGAACACTCTCACCCTATCGACGAATCAAGCTGCATGCCAGAATAATCTGTGAATGAAAAGCTCACAATAAATCCTACATGGCATCTACAATGGTCACATGTTTGGGCTAAGACCCTAAACCAAGAGGTATATGGTAACTGTCACTTTTTTATCCTTATTCCTACCTCTCAGCTCAGCTGAGTCAAGTCTCCCTACAAAGAATTGATAGCAACGCTGTACTTTGCATACCCACAGCATTACCCTCAGGGCCTTAATAAGCCACTTCTGCTATCAGACATATGCTTAGTCATGAAATTTGAGGTCTATGTGGCACAATTTTATCAGAACTGCAATAATGACTGCAGTCTGTGCCATGGATAAAACAAAGTAGCTAAGCTGAGTTGTTAGCCCCCTGCCATAGATGCCCGGCATACGTAACAGCTGAATACCCCCCAAAAAGTGCTCTGCTCATTCTCTAGTTCCCCATTTCCCCAGCATATGTGAGACCTACGTGCAATTTTTCTTTTTGCTGCAAACTTCGCTCTATCCAGCTGCTGCTTTGTTCTTTTCTTCTGCAGACCCGGCTCCTCTTTTGACTCTTGCTGCAGGAGAAGAAATATGGTAAATATATAATCTATAGGAGGCGCTACCATTTGCTGCCTTTCCCCCACCTCTCCCGCCTCACCTCCGTCCAAATCTCCCAAGAGCAGAGGAGGAGAAAAAAGAAAAGAAAAAGAAGAAAAAGCTGGCACAAAGGCTGACTCCTCAATTGGCGAGAAATGTGACTTTCAGACCCAAATAAAAGAACTCTCAGTAGCTATTAAAAGAGCTGCGTGATAAGTATAATGAGCAACAAGAAATGCAGGCAAACGTGTAAACAGGCAAGCAGAAGAAGACAATAGACTTCACGTCAGTCACTGCCATGCAGAGTACCTGCTGCATAGGATTTGAACAAAAAGTTGTTTTGTCTTTACATTCAAAAAGTCACAAACACTGGAAAGGCAAACGAAAAACCTTATCAGAACATCCAGCAACAGACATGTCTAACAGGGAAGGTACTCTTTCTTAGTGCAGCTGGAAAGGGATGCCTCTACAAAAGCGATTTAAAGCTCTTTCAAGGCGCATTAAAAATTTGACCTCTACAAGAGTGGAGCGCAAATCGGGGGTCGAGAAGCTTTTTCTATGCGATTATGCGCATTATCGAATGCGCATTAAATAGTGAGTTTTAATTTACCACGGCTGTTAAAGTGCCTTATGACCATGTAAACAAGCGATTCTCCGCATTAAACACCTCTAAAGCGCATTTCATACAACCGGTAAGACAACCTGTTATGCGCCTAACTGCCTCCCGCATATAGTGATTTGCCGTAAAAGCAATTGTGAGAAGATGCGCATAATCAGACAACCAGGCGCCAAACCGAATTCTTGTAGAGGGGACCAAGGTTTCATCCAACAAAGTTGCTTCCTCAAAGAGAAGGGGCACTTGATTAAAAACGAAAAAAAAGGAATTCAATGTTTAATACTGCTCAGTATGAGACAAGTCACCTTACTATGTGTCATATTTCAGTCTAGTAACGCCATTTACTCCCCCCCCCCTTTGAGCAGGGGGGGGTGTCATCCATCAAAACAGCTATCTTGCTATGGACTCCCTGAACTGTCAAGTAAGAACATTTTTAAGAGTCAACAGTATGAGCATTTGTCAGGGACAGTTAAGGACTATAGGATGTAACAATGGAAGCACAATTCCAAGCCATATCCATGCAGAGAAAGAACAGGAGAAATTGAACAAGACAGACCTTGCTACACTCGTTTTAATGATTGGACAGCCTAAAATGGAAATTGATCAAAAGGAGTAAGGTGGACAGATTGCTAAGGTTAAATATACTGGTCCAGCACAAAGCATGTCTAGACAAAGTCAGAGAAACAAAAGCACACTTTGACTGGATTTGGACATCACGATGAGTTGCAACTAGTAAGAGATATCCAAAACCACCCACGGGGATTTTACATTATAAGCAAAGACACCCCAAGTCTGCTGCTCACCTCAAAAAGAAATACCAACAGAGAATACAAAAGTGCTAAATATCTTCTTACCAAAAACTGCTGAAACAACTAGTGACAAACAATCACAGAGACAAAAATGGGAAAGACACGTGGTCAGTATCAGAAAGGAGCATATAAAATAATACTTGATCAGACTAAATTGGATATTCATGACATTTGAGAATTCATGGAGAGTTGGTGTGATTCCCAAAGACTGAACAAAGACTACAGGGCTGATTTTTAAAAAAATGGGAAGAAAGTTTCAAAATGGGGAGAGATATTGGAGCAAGCATTTGGAGCAAAATAAGCTGATTATTAGAAGCAATGAGGTGATGTTACAGACAACTTAATTCTCTTCTCCTTTAAATTTACTCCTTTAGTAGGCAGGGGGAATCCACCTAGGCTGCAATCTAGGGCCCATGCATACTCCCCCCCCCCCGACCTACCATGCAATGATTTGAAAATCTTACTATTCTTGCTGCATTTCAACATATATCCAACCATTGTCAATTTAGTCTGGAAGTTTATTAAAATATATGGACTGCTTCTATTAATGTATATATTTGAAACAGACATGTCAAATCTTTTTTCTTTTCTTTTCTTTTCTTTAACAGTATTGTTTACAGTTCTTGTAAACGAACAGCCTTTTTTATCATATTTTTTTTCTTTTTCATTGCCGAAAGGAAAAAAAATACACATACAACACCAGCTATAGTAGAAGCAGCAGCACAGGAACTTCATGGAGTTTGTTCATATTCTTCAGTCAGGAATGGAGAAGCTCTGTTACTGTGCAGAGGGCCGCTTCACAGCCCCAAACATCAACAAGGGTATTGATCCAATCCCAAGTCACATCCTCTTAAGCAAGCATGAATTATGTGAACGTAAGATGAAACTACATGAAGTGGATACGCGAGTGACTAAAAATAACTGCACTCAGTGGACTATAATGAATTAATTGATATAAAAGAGAAAAGAGGTAGCAACTGAAGTTCTCAAGCAGTCAGTTTTGGGGTCTGTGCCATTTAGCTGCATAAATAACATCAGTGAAGAATTACCAGAGGGGAATCATGTTGGTCTGCTGCAGCAAAAACAAGAAAGAATCTTATAGGATCTGAAAGACTAACATATTTATTATGGCATAAGCTCTCGTAGACTAGAGTCCACTTGGATTCTAGTCCACAAAAGCTTATGCTATAATGAATGTGAGTCTTTCAGATGCTACTAGGCTCTATTGTCACTGACGAACTTGACAGTGCAAATATCAATCTATGTTGATAGCAGGCTGGGGTTGGGGTGGGGATTTCATAGAGAACATGCTATACACGTTTTAAATGATCTCAGCACACCTGGAGTTGGACAGATGATAATACAATGAAAACTAGCAAGGGAAAATACTAATATTAAAACAAAATGAAGCAAAACCAAGTATATAAAAAAGACAGGGCAACTCTGTACCGCCAAGAGAGCTTCAGCTATTGGGCGGTATAGAAATGCAATAAATAAATAAATAAATTGCTGGAATTTATGTATCAATAAAAATAAATATGAGTTGCATTTGGGACTAAAAATGGCTCCCAAGATGATGTGATAATTTAACAGCTTTAAAGCAATTTAGATGTTGTGACATGTATGTAACAAATAAGTACAGAGTTCAGCATAGTGACACCAGTTACTAAGAAAGGCAACACCAAAACCTATCTGAGAGATTCAAAACAAAACCTGGTTAAGGATCCACCATGGATGCCTTAGATCAGCGATGGGGAACCACCAGCATCCAGGACCTGCCCCCCTTCCCCACTGGGGTTCCCCAGTTCAACAACACAGATGGGGGAAGGCTGTCACTGTGATCAGTGATCAATGATTGGAGATAAGAGCTAGGATTTCTGAAGTTGAGATATAAGTTATCTTCCTTTGGGACAGAAAGGCTGATCGACTGGCTTCTCTCTCTCTAAGATTTGATCCTTTGTTTTAAAAATTCTGCCAATATAAAGCATGAGAGTGACCCACGCAATCTCTTCTAATTGTATGATTCTTCATATTCACAGATATCAATCTTGGAGACACTGTTTACATATTTAAGAGCTTATCTGTACTGGAGCTGAGATAAGTCAATTGTATTTCCACACTGACCAGTTAAAACGGTACAAGGCTCTTAGGTGTCTACATGGCTTTTTGGACTGAATACCGTCAGTCAGGCTGAACTCTAAAGGGAAAAGGCATGCTCATTTGGGGCATAATAGTTTACAAAGAGGCAGTCATTTGCCTGGTGCGCAATGCATTACTCCCATATGAGTGCATTATAGCAGCCATACAAAATTAAACCAAAGGCTCCAGTACCTCTCTCAGACATTGTTACAGCTTACCTTTGCTCTTCCATTTCATGCCGATGTTTGATTCCCACCCCCACCCCAGATTTGTTAGTTATATTTCTGCAGACCATGTCTAATTTTTCAATTTTCTGCCCATGTTTTCTAATCACTCCTGGCCCCTTTGGAATGCAATTCTGCTATGATATGCACTTGCGGTGCCTGACAATTTACCATCATCTGTAGATTTCATTAGTGTGCAAATTCTGATCATTAATGTAGACGTTAAACACAAGCAACCCTGACACCAGTCCCTTCCTCCCTGCGCTGTTTCTCAGAACAAGATTCATTGCTGTATTCTGCTACCTTTGTCTACAGTTTTTTGAAAATTTAATCCCTAGAGTGTGCCTACCCAACTAAGTGCAAGGCAGAGTTTTACATGATTCTCCAAATCCCAATATGCACTTTCCTGCACTGCTTTTAAATGACCAAAACAAACCGTTTAATATGGCAAAAGTTATCTACTACTCTCTATCCACTTACCATAGTGACACAATATTTCCATTTCCTTCTCTCAACTTTACTACTCCCTAGGTATTGCTATTATGAAGGACCTATTCCCTGTCATACCCAAAGCCAAAACCTGGTTCTCACTCTTTGAAACATAGGCCCCCTCCACAAGGATGCGCTTTTGCGCCCGGTTCGGGGATTATGCGCATTATCGCGGAGGCGCATTTACTCCTAATCCCTCTGCACGGGAGGCGGCGAGAGGCGGCGAAGCGCATTAATTGATGTCCAAAAAGCGCTTTACAAGAAGTTAACGCGCATAATCGCTTGTTCACATGGCGAAAATGCGCTTTAACGGCCGGAGCAAAATAAAACTCGCGATTTAACGCGCATTCGAAAATGCGCATAATCCAGGAGATAACGCGCCTCTACGCCCGTTTTGCGCTCCGCTGGTGTGGAGGTAAAATTTATAATGAGCCTTCAAAGAGCATTAAACCTCTCTTGTGGAGGTAGCCATAGACCTTGCTCCCAGCTCACTCTTTTACACTCCCATATCCCACTTTGGGCATAGAGCAGTGGTCCTCAGGAGCCTTCAACTCAGCATCCATGCTGCTCCTGGACTAGCTTCATAACTTGGTGTCAGCAGCCTTCTTACACCTGCATGTAATCTGAACGTAAACTTCACATCAAAATAAAAATCCAAGGAGACAGCCAAGGAATAAAACACATTGGCTAAATTCGGACAACACGGTTAACAACTGTGGGTTGTTGCTTCAACAACCCATTGCGTTGTTAACCGTGTTGCCCGAATTCAGCCACACAACAGAGTAACAACCCACAGTTGTTAAAGTAACAACTGAGATGAACAACTCATTTGCAAGTTGTTGGGGGATTTTACAACTGACAAACATGTTGTCCGAATTGGGGCATTGTTGAAGCAACAACCGTGAGTTATTGAGCAAAGAATATCAGAGAGCGGAGCAGCAAGAGAGGCAGAAAGCAGGCGGCCGCTCAAGCACGCTCACAACAGAGCCTCGGCTTCGCCGCCATAGCAACCAGGACGCCCGCCTCCCCCACCAGGCAGGCGGCACGGAGCTCAACAAGGGGCCAGCTCCTGCAAGCACTCACGCAGGGTGCCCAGTCAGCTACCCAAAAGGACAGGGAAGCGCACCAGAAGGGCACTACGGCAAAGGGGGGGAGGGGGAGACAGAATAAGCAACAACCCCAGGCGCCCTGGAGCAAGGGGCAGGCCCCCCCACGCCAAGAGGGAGAACAACACCCCATCCAGAGCAGACCCCCACTGCACCGCCACCTCCACCCTCGCATCACCCAGAAGGACGAGGGCAGGGGAAGCGGTGACCAGAGAGCCCCCCCTCATCCGCCCAACACAGCTGGACAGCGAGCCATTGCCGGGCCCCGAGAATCCCGTTGGGGAGCGTCGCGCCCATGCGGAGGCGTCCCGGGTACGTGAAAGCATCAGTGTCTGGATCTGGTTGCGCTATCCCCCACCCCCTGAGCGTCGGCTGTGGAGTACCATCTCTGGACTGGCATCCCTCCCTGGCATGCCGCCCCTCTCCACCTCATCCCCTTGGCACGTTCCGTGCTTGGCTCCCTGGGGGTGTGGCCTCGGCCGTCCCCTCTTCACCGCTGTGCCTTCCAGCCGCCTCCTCCCTTCCCGGGGGCAACTGTCCTTTCCGTAGGTTCTGCCCTGGCATAGTGGTGCCCATGTGCCTTATTGCCCATGTCTGGTCTCCCTGCTGAATAAAGTTTTCTACGCCACCCCACTCTCGCCTTCTTTCCTGTGTGTGCAGAAGATGCTCTAGGATGGAGGGGGGGTTGGGGGTGCCAACGTTGGAATTGCAGCACTGGGCGTGGGGTGCGACTGTTGTATTGGTGCTGCCGTCCCTCCTGGCTGCCTCTTTGCCCGAGGCTGCTGAGTTCCACCCACCGAGTGAGGTGGCCAATGGGGTTTGGGAGGCGTGTCCTGCATCGGCTTCAATGGCGGCGCCCATGGTTTTCGGCCGCAGTGCCTTCTGGGATACCTGCTGGAGGACTAACGGGGTTTGGTAGGCGGGGAAAATGGTGGCCGAGCTGTCAGTCAGAGCCAAGTAGGCAATCTGCAACCAGGGTGGTAGCCGATTCCTTGCAGCGCCTGCTGCAACGTGTTGTCTGTAGATCGCCACCTTTTTCAACAACTGTCAGTAGGTAACTCAACAACCGAGGCTCAGCGTGTTGTCCGAATTGACTTATACGGAGTCAGAATATTACTCCATCCAGCCCAGTGTTATAGTAGAAAGTTAAAAGGAGAAAAAAGTTTTCAGAATCTGACTAAAAAAGATGAAGAGAAGGGGCTTTGCAGACACCCCCAGGGAGGAATTCCTCAGGGTGGTGTTAGCACCGAAAAGGCCTTGTCTTTGGTATCCCCCAATTAAATCTTTGTTAATGACAAGCCAGAGAGCAGGACCTCTGACACTGATCGCAGGCAGTTTCAAATGGGTTTCAGGTGGTTCTTCAGATAATATTTCAAGGCCTCAAAAATCCAGGAACAGATTAGCACCTACTCTTTAAAATTGAGCTCAGGAAAAAAATGCTAACCCATGCAATAGGTATAGAATCAGTACAATATGTGCCGATCATCTTGCTCCTACCAATTTCTTGGCAGCCAATTACAATTTCTAATGGTCTGTACATGGAGGTGCCTCTAGAGCATTGCAGTAGTTAAGTCTGGATGCAACCAGTGCATGATTAACATAGTCCATGTCTGCTTTCTCCAGACAGGGTTGTAATTGGTGAATCACATGAAGTTGATAAAAGTGTTCCTATCACCAGGGCCTAACCAGGAATAACTCTGGGTCAAGGATAACCCCCAAATGACATACTTGATTCTTCCGGGGAATCATAGAGTCATAGAGTAGTAGAGTTGGAAGGGGCCTATAAGGTCATTGAGTCCAACTCCCTGCTGAATGCAGGAATCCACCTTAAAGTATACCTGACAGATGGCTGTCCAGCTGCCTCTTGAAGGCCTCTAGTGTGAGAGAGCCCACAACCCCCCTAGGTAATTGGTTCCATTGTCGTACTGCTCTAACAGTCAAGAAGTTTTTTCTGATGTCCAGCTGGAATCTGGCTTCCTGTAACTTGAGCCCATTATTCCGCATCCTCCACTCTGGAATGATCGAGAAGAGATCCTGGCCTTCCGCTGTGTGACAACCTTTCAAGTATTTGAAGTATCCCCTCAGTCTTCTCTTCTCAAGGCTAAACATGGCCGGTTCTTTCATTCTCTCCTCATAGGGCTTTATTTCCCAAGTGGCGCTGAAGTCCTTATGACTCCAACCAACAGCATTTTCATCTTGTTTCTATCACATTTAAGTTAGTTTTCCCTCATTCAGAATAAAACTGCTAACAGGCATTGGTTTAGAGCTTCCACTGGCTCCTTGGGATCAGCAGGTGGAAATGTGTGGTTAGAGGCAAGCGTCATCACCATGTCATCAGTTTAGTAATGACACTTCAAAACCTCTGGACCTTTAGCACCTACATGACCCACTGGTTCATGTAGGTGCTAAAGATTGTGGAAGACAAAATGAAAGCACTGAGGCACCCTATAAGCTAAAGGCCACAGGATGGAGGAGCCGTTCCCCAGCACCACCTTCCGTGACAGTGCACCAGAAAGGACCCTTTTCCTGCTGCCCCGCATTGTTTATTTCTGCTCTGCTGTTTATTTCAGCCACTGCTTTTCCTTGCCAGGTTCTTTGGATTATGATGACCCTGGCTGGGGTACAAGATTGTAGCTCTAGATTTGCATTTTTATTAAGCAGATTCATTTCCTGCAGGCCCAATAGAGCAGCCTAAGAATCCCCTCAAACTAGTCTACATTTGGTCATTGAAGTCTCCCTTATCTAGTATAATAGCTTGCTATCCTTCCCCTTTTCCCCCCTCTCACTCCTTGCCAATATTCTCACGATGCATTTTATATTTACTAAAGGAAAATGCCAAAATCCATATCACTATAATCCCTTCATTGGGACAAATCAAAGGTCACAAAATACTGAGCAAGCTTTCGCGTTCTCCAGAATTCTTCCTCGGGGAAAAAGAAAAATGAAGCTGGGTGTGTGTGTGTGTTGTGGCAGATGTTTAAGCCATGGAGTCCACATTTAGTTACAAGATGGAAAGTGGGAGGTGACTGCAGACATTCATATCTCACTATGTACTGAAACGTTTTCAGGATGCACCTGGGACTCTCCCAAGGGTTGCTGGGAAGAAGAAACGAACAATAGTTCAGCCCCCCCCCCCCCATTATGAAAATATAAAACCAGCTCTTATTCAATACTGTCTTATGTCTACTGTGACCCACATACTTAGAGATGAACCCTGAGATTATACAGAAAATTGACTGCAATTCCTATGAGCTGCAGTGCATGGGCAGAGCTTATAAACACCTGAAGAAAGCTACGGTTAGACATCCAGTCATTTCAGCAAAGAAAATAGTTTATCTTGTTTTGTCAGATCTATCACTCTCAAAACTGAAACACTGTTCAACAACTGGGCAGTACTCACGCTATATCAAAAAGTAAATTTCAAATCATCCATATTCTGTGACAAGGAAGCCTGAATTCCATACTAAGCCTTCCCCAACCTGGATTCCTCCATATGTGGACTACAACTTCTGTCATCCCAAGCTAGCATAACCATTAAGTAAATCCACACAAATCAGATTAACTAGAATTGTCCATGTCCATTTGATGAAAAATTCAAACTGCCCTCCCCCACCGGGGCATTGCTAGATCCATAGGGCCTTAGCCCCGAATATATTCCCCAGGGTCTTAGATCTATTCTGCAAGGCCCTGAGTGCCCACTGGTGCCAACAGAAGGGGGAATGCAGCTGGGGAAGGAAGGGTTAACTGTCTCCTCCCTACATGCTGCAACACCCTCTCTGCCACAAAAATCTCTCCCTCCATGGCAGTTATGCTTAGAAATAAACCTTTTCCATTGATTTAGGATCATTTGGAACAGGGTGCAAGTTAACTGAAGGACTTATTTTGAGATTATTTGGATGAGAAGTTAACTGGCTGGCTTTGCCTCCCTGTGAAAATCCTAGTAATTCCTAGTAATTATTTCTACATGTACATAAATCAACATATGTAAATTTTAAGCATATTTGTGCCCTATGGGCTTGGGCCCTGAATCTTTTAAGTGCCTAGCAACATCTCGCTTCAGAGGCAGAGGTGGAGATGGGCAGGGCACAGATTCAGGACCTTGCTGTTTTGGAGGCCACCATACCGCTTGCTGCTCTTTTGTTATTTATTAAGGAAGACGCGCATTCCAGTGTTGAAGAGGAATGTGGACATTTCACTGCTGCGGGGAGAAGGGCTTTGTCTTACTGGCATTTGCTACATATAAAAAAGGAACTACATGAGGGTGCTCTAGCAAGATGGTAGTTGAATCTTCAGACTCCAGCCAAATTCTTAAAAGATTCATCAAAGAGTGCAAGTATTGATGGCAGCTATTTCTTTTCATAGTGATGTTACAGGTACTATCCAATAGGCACCTATGACAATCATGGAATGATATACCACACAGCTCTGCCATAGTTGCACTAGCAGAGGTGAAAAACATATTTTCTCAGTAACAAAACTGCTGTTTCAGAGTGGAGAAAATACAATGTTGGGAAGACATGTAAATCCCCTGCAATATGAGTACCAAGTGAGCATTTATTACGTAAAAGTGGTAAGTCTCAGTAGTCCCTGTGTATGATTTGCTCTATTGGATAGTTGCAGTCAAGGGAGCTTCTATACTGAATCCAATTAATCCTCATGGCCTACACACACACACACACACACACACACACACAGAGAGAGAGAGAGAGAGAGAGAGAGAGAGAGAGAGAGAGAGAATTGAGTGACTGAGATTTTTAAAACCATACTTATTTAATAAAATCAGAAAATGAAAAACACTATTTAATTAGGTCTTAGATCTGCTCATGGGAAACTTTATTTCTAGTGGGAGCAAACCCTTTAATCCAGAAGTACTCTACATCTATGCTGGCAAGAATGGCCTTGAGATACCTTTGCTGAACGCAGAGAGGGAAAGAAATCAACAAAGCCAGTGGGGCTGAGCTAATCTGACCCAACCTTTTAATAATGCTCATCCGCCAACGAGAATATCAACTACTCAAGGGACCGTTCAACCAACTGCCTTTTTAATAAGACCGCTAGTCCAAAAATAATCTTAATCAATTAAATATCGCCAACACTGCTACAAGGTCATTCCTAATGCAAAACTTACAAGGAAAACTAATAGTAATGCTCGATTTGATCTGTGTGCTGTACATCTCTGCTCATAGTGAAAATTTTGGATAAAGTCTTCCTTGCTTTTCTTTAGGTTAAACCTTTTAAAATATCAGTCATAAGTAATCTATGTTATTTTTTCCACATAGGAACCTACAGTTTAATCTATGCTTACAAGCAATTCCAGTGTAACCTTTGTGCAAAGACCACAGAAAGAGATACGTTCTTAAATTTCCACACATTTTAATGTAAGAAGAACAGATCCTTTTGCCACTATTTGTGCTTGATCATTTGAAACAAAAAAACAAACCTGACTTATTACAACCCAGCCTTAAACACAGTGAAAAATAAACCCCTTGAAATCACTTTAAATAAGGTCTTCACATCCAAGCCCATAACTCAATTATCTAAAATCTAGCTGTGCACAAGTATTAATACATCCAGGCCTGATATACAGAATAGCACCTTGGGTAACAATACAAAAATGAGGAACACACACTGATGATATCTGAAAATAAAATTATCAAAGAAATCTTGGTCATATCAGGAAAAATGAAACCTGAAGATGACGGATTAAAGAAGAAATAAGAAGACTCCATGACCAGCCAACCATAGAGGGAGGAGATTAAGGCAAATTTATTACAGTAGTTCAAACATAAGGGTAAGTAGAGAGCAGTAAAAAAACAACTTTTGAAGGAAAACCATACACTATGGGGCTTATTTAAACAGTTTCAGGTGTGCTCTTGCTTCATTTTAGTTTTTGCAGGGAAGTACTACAAATCTGGATTCGAAAGAAATGTGGTAGATGGGACAGGGGTAGCCTTGCTGCAGGATAGGCAGTCAGCCATGCTGTTGTACTTAAGCCACCTATGGTTTTTTTTTAAAAAAAAACCATGGGCCTATACTCCAATGCACCAGCAAACAAGCCATCAGCCTTTTGAGGAAACACTTGCCAGGAAGCTGAAACCTTACTGGTCTTAAGGCAAGTCTGGAGAAACTTTTTGTTAATTTCACCTTGGCAGTGAGTTCAGCTAGTATCAAAGCAAAGCCAAAATTCTGACTGCCAGGAGTAAAACCCTTAACTTTGTCTTGTGAAGAATATATGTAAACCTAGTGTGTCTAGCCTACTTAACTGCATACCTAATTGCAGTTGATTATAGAAGGGCAGATTATCTGTGAAATATACAAGACACTGACCAGGATATGCGGCTATTTCTTTTCATGCCACTGCAGAATGAAGAAGTCTGTAAAGGGAATATTAAAATGTAAACAGGGAAAAGGGGGGGAGGGAGACAGAGCACAAAGCAAGATGGGAAGACAAAGCAAAAAGAATGTGTAGCGATCCAAACCATCCCACCTACATGGATGGCAACAAGCATCAGTAGCTTTTCTCTGCTACAGACATGCCATAAAGAACCATCTGGGAATCTCTGGAATGGTTAACACCTTGTCAAGTTACTACAGCCAATAATAAAACAGTCCATTTGTGAACTTCTTGATAAAGTGGAGTGTTGAAAAGAAAGCTAACTTGATTTGGCTGAACTCTCTCTCTCTCTCTCTCTCTCTCTCTCCATGGCTCATGAAGTCCATATAACATGCCTTAACAGTATTAAGACATTTGGTATATTTCCCACCTTACCTCCTCATAAGCAAATTAGGAAAATATGGATTGCATATTGCTGTTACTTGGCTCACGTATAACTGTGTTGTAACCCGGATAATGGTTTACTGTTACGGTAGAAGGTGGAAATAAAAAACTACGGAATCTGAATTGATCAAGCTCTTAGATAAAGTAAAGCACTGTATATCCAATTTTCAAATAGTTCAAAGCCAAATGAGATTTCAAATAACTGTATGTAATTCAGCCCCACCCCACCTCCTCCTATCCCAGGTCACAACACTGCCATCAAAGAAGTCACTACCAGACTTCCCCTTGCTCAAAAGGTAACTTATATTAACCTAGCAACTATTACTTTTAGCTGCCATGTCTCTTGACCTTCCTCCCTAGCATTATTGTCTACTTTCCACATCCTGTGTAGCATATTGCCCTTCTTGACCTTCTGCAAGTCCCTCTCCCTGATTTCTTGCATCAATGTCCTGTCACCTCTGGCCTTTTCTTCAACCCACCTACCCTTCCTTCAGATTTCTCCTTTTCAATCCATTCTGTGTTCTGTATCCTTCCCTCAGCTTCGTTGACTCTAGGCACCTTGTCCCAAATTCTGTCTATGTGGAGTTTTAATCCCAGACAAACTGATAGCTTTCATCTCCCTTACAGAAGATAGACTACAGCTGACTTAATTCCCTGAACATTCCTTGTTCCCACACCAACTCAGAGGCTTTACTGTCACAAGCACATATAAATATACTGGTCTTGACAGCAAAGTGTTCTTAACTTATTGGGGAAATTGAAGAGCAGAAGTCAAAATTCCCCTAGGACAAACAAAGTTATATGTACAAGAGAAAAATCAATACCCTATTAATAAAAAGGATGTAATTGGTTAGATAATTGCTGCAGTTAGAAAAATCTGCATGGTTCTAGGAAACTATAGTCTAAATAATCATGCTGTGATGCTGATATATCTAAAAGGCACTTTAGAACTTCTTCCATAAGTCATTGTTGCACTTGATTTCATACTAGTCAGACCTTACTGTTGAATACACTAGGGAAAGAAATAAAGAGAAGAAAAAGGTTTGGCAAATAAGTCTTATTAGAAAAGGCTGAGTTGGAAGATGACAACTATTTCCATTTTTTTCTAAAGCTACTCGAGCAGAAAAGCAACTGACAGGATATAATGGACTTTTGTTGAAAGAAGAAAAATCCTGAAGAAGGAAATTGTTGAAGGCAGAAAAATGTGGAGCGGTTTTAAAGTACCTCAACCACTGGATATTTTTCAGGAAGGTGCAGTTAATGTAGTCTTGATCACTCTTATGGCCTAGATCAGAAATGGGCAAGAAAAACCAACCTGTATCTCTATCATCTAGGGCATGGGGCATTAATTAGTCCACCATAGAGTCATGGATCAATCAATAGTAATGAAGTGACCAATTACTTCCTTGAATATATCACAGCTTTACACACACACACTGCAGCTCAGTTAGTGGGGTCACAACAAAGAACTATGCAACCTGCACATCATAGTCTCTCATCCAATCCCCAAACTAAGTAACATATTCCTTTCCGCTCCAAAATTATCTGATTCAAAGAAAGTCTCTTTTATTTTTCTTCATAGTTCAATGCCATGAAAATATGTTTTCCCTTGGATAAAGCCAAGGCCCTCAGGCTGCCTGTCCTCCTTAACAGAATGCATTAAACCAAACGTGGTAAGCTAATAATACCTCCAGGCTCTCTCTTAATCCCTTCAGCAGGTAAGACTCCGAGTGTGTCTGCAAGGAAGTTTTAAAAGGGATCAAATGTGCACTGGATGAACAACCAATCATTGCATTACATACTTTCTGAATTCCAGGTCGCAGGATCAGCATTAGCTAGCTGTGAAGTCCGTACAACTGAACTCAAGATGTGAACGCAGGAATCTCTTCCGATTTTGCAGCGAATGCTTCTTCCACTCCCAACTTAGTTCTAAATCTTCAAATTATTATTATTATTAAAATAATAATAATAATAATAATTTTAAAAATCTTCAAATGAACGATCACTTCAAATAGTTTCAGCTATAAGGCGATTCATAAATTGAATTCATAAACTGCAGAAATAGCACTTTGGACTACAGGTGAGGGATCATGTTTAAATGTTCCACTGTGTAACTCCCTGCATCTGGAAAGCTAGCATATTAGGTGGGTTGTCCCTTTGATTTGCTACACCACTAAGTGGCAAATAAGAGCATGGTCAATATCTCCTTTCTTTGGCCTCCGTTTTAACCTATAAAAGAGCAGGTTTGACATGAGGGGTTCTGGAAGAACAGTGGCCCTCTGTGCTGTTACCATATGGGTGCGTGCCTGCTTAGAGGATCCTTTGATGGTCTGGTCTTCTTATTTAAATATTTGTACTCTAGGAATTTATTGACTTAATGTTTATGAATGTGTTTATGAATAGAATTATTGTTTTCCCTTTAACTGAAATGCTTTTGAACTGTATTTTTAAAATATTCTTTGTTTTGTTGTTTTTAATGTTGTATTTATTTTGATATGTTATTGTTTGTTGCTTTGAGCTCTCTTTTGGAAGAATAAGCAGAGTATAAACATTAAATGAAAATTAAATGAAGCCTAGATGGAAATACTTTTTCCTGAGATGCTAATTTTCTACAGGCAGGGAGTTGTTTTTCAACACAGAGGAACATACAAATATATGGTTCCTATGTGTTGGAAGAGGTGGTGCAATCCAGCAAGGACCATACCACCTGCTATTTCTGCACATTTCAGTCAGCCCCGAGTCACCTCCAAGACAAAGTGTTCCTTTTTTCAGACACATCTGTTCTGGGAGCTTTAGTACAACACGGAAAGTGCACAGTACTGAAAGTAGATCCAACACACAGCTGACATACAACACATTCATTAACAAAATAATGGAGGGCCATTTCCAGCTAGTACTAGGGGATTACTACTCAGCCTCATGTTGTTGGGGGTATGGGACCTCTATATGAAACCACTGGGGGAGGTCATCCAGGAATTTAGAGGGAGGCATCATCAGGACACCAATAACATCCAACCCTCCCTCTCCTTTACATCTGAGTCAGTGGAAGTGCTAAATCAGTGCCTGGAATCAGTAATGGGCTGAGTAGAACTGAAGGTCAAACCTGAAAAGCCAGAGGTTCAGTAGGTAGGTGGGTCAACTGTTCAGGGAGATGGTATTCATTGTGTTCTACTAAAGGACAGGTTTGCAGCCAGGACCACAGCCCAAAAGAAACTGATTGCCCAGCGTTGTTTGAATCATATTCACTCAATGTTCTACTGCAGCTCTTCTTTCTCTTCTCCCATCTTCCTTCAACAGCAGTTTTCTGCAGGCATCCTCACCATTTCCTTGTCATCTGGTTACACTGCCTCTAGCACTTACGGTGACCGCCAGTGTGTGCACTGGTCAGAAAGGCCCTGTTTGCACATCATGCACAAATCACAGTTTGTTAACCATGGGCCACTTCTATTGCTATAAACAAGCCAGGGATGCCTCATCCCTGGGCTGTTTGTTGTTATGTCTGAACCTATAACTCTTTGGACTGCTCTTCCCCCAACAACCCAGAGTTCCAGGTTCAGACATCATGATAAACAACCCAGGGGGAAGGTGTCCCTGAATCGTTTAACTCCGCCTGATGGTGTAAGGACTGGGCCCACATCTCTGCAGAAGCAGCCAGAGAAGGTGTGGGAACAATCAGTTGAGGAAAAGGGGTTGGGAGAGCTACCAAGGTTGCTGTGATGTGCAGACTAGCCCAATGCTTGGCTTCAATGTGGAACACTACAGTTCAAATCCTCACTTGGTTGTGGAGCCCACTGGATGGCCTTGAGTGAACTGCTAGCTCTCTGTTTAACCTACCCACTGGAGGAAGGTTGGATACAAATGTAACAAATAAATCTGACTGAGTTAAGAAAACATGATAACCTACACTCAGGTTTAAGCATGAGTTGAGTGTGGGTTGTTGTTGAACCGTGCGTTATCATGTCATCTGAACCCAGCCACGTTAATTGTTAACCAAGAACAATCCATGAAGAGAACTCTTGATTTGTTGTTGGGTTGTGAACTGTGGGGTGTTCATGGTTAACAAACCATGGTTTGTTTTCACGGATGGATCAGACAACACAATAACCCAATTTTCAACAACCCAGTTTAATGACAACCCACACTAAACCCATACTTACATCTACGTAATAAATAGATGTAGATTAATTTGCTTGAACGAATCCAGCTTCATATCACTTCACAATCTCTACACACACTACTGAGAAAGGAAACCATTAGGGGTGTGCTGTCCGCCCTGGAATCATCTGGTAACTGAGAACATCCGTGGAGCATTCGATCTTCCAGAGTGGAGATTGGCCGCTTCCAAACCCATTGATTAATATCAAAGCGGAGACAGGCCTAATCGGAGCTTCTAATGTCTCCGAAATTATCCGACAGTTTTTCTGGCGTCAATACTGTGTGCGTGTGTCTCAATTTCTCCATATTTGGAAGACGCTAAGTGGAGTGAGGGGTAGCTTTGATATTGACATCTGTGGCTAACCAATTAGGAATTGCCACAGCACTGTCTGTGACCGTGTTCTCCTCCAATCGCAGTGTTCGGGGGAGTGGGAAACACTAACTGGCTGCTGGTTCTGGCCGTGGGAGGGGAGAGGGAGTACGTTTCTGCTCGCTCCTAGAAGTCAATCATCCACAGTGTGAAAGTGCTGTTGGGATGGCTGGCATCGTGAGTAAGCTTCTACACCTGAGTCAGGCAGGCTCAGTTAAACTATTACTCCTATTGGCTGGCTGGATTTCCAGTGCAGGAGGGGACCTCCGTCCAATAGATCTGGAGAGCACCAGGTTGGAGAAGGCTGGAGTAGAAACTTCTACCGGCAGTAGTGGAGCTCTGCATCAGCAAAGTAAAGGATAAAAGCTCCCTCCATAAATGCGCAGAGGTGGATTAATGTGTGTGTGTGCATGTGCATCTGTTTAAGGGGGATAATGGTTTGAAGTGAAAAATATTAAAAATTCCTAAAGAAAATCAAGGCTTGAAGGGATCTGCTCCAAATCTGGCATGTCTAAAGACCTACTTAAGCACTGTCACCATACTATAGAAGTTTCATCTCTTTATCTTTAAAAATGAGGGTGATGTAAGCATTTGATTAATTTCCATTGACTAGAGCAGTTATCTGAAAATAGGCGGTTCCCCGACTGGTAATCCAACGGGGTGGAGTAAGGGGAGCTGCTCCGAAATTGGGGCAGAGAATCACCTCAATGGAGCTCTGGCTTGAATTTCGAGGCGGAGAAGACCCACTTTGCACACCCCTAGAAACCATACCTTTCAGCCAAAAGCAGTAAAAAGCTGATAAAGGGGTCATTCACATATGCACAGTTAGGCTCAGGCTACTTTTATTTTCAATTTATGCTATGCAAAGGTAATCAATGGCCTGATTAGACAGGCCATTGAGCAGAAGCATTTCTCCAGATTAGCCTTAGCAGATGTTATAGCAAAGCCCTATGCAAATAACAAAACAAAAAATTGCAAAATAGCACAGGAGAGTATGACAATAAAGCATGACTGAGAAATACCAGGGAGACTCAGTCTGCCAGAGATCATCAAAAGTGAGATGTTGGAGACTTTCCAGCTGCAACTGCTACAAAACATCCTGGCCCAGGAGGAGTATTGGAGGCTTGTTCTATAGATATGTCGGGAGGCTGCCAAAGAAAGAATCTGATTTTTGCGTGTGCCTTTATAAATTGTGAATCATAAGGAACCACATCCAAACAGCTGCCAGATGAACTGAGAACTTACACCTCTCTAAAACTACAGTTTATCTGGACTATTACATGCTTTTACGATAAGGCCATAAGAATGGAATTCAGGACCTGAATTTTGCATCGCATGCCTTTCAAGTCTGAGGAAATGTTTCAAGAGTCAGACACATTTTTCACAATTCCCTGGAAACAGATTTTTTTTGCAGGAGAAAAAATGAGGAGGCAAGGTTATAGCCTCAGATCTCAAAACAGAGCAAACAGAATAAATCCACTTACTCAACTGGCTGTGAACTGTTTTCACTTAAACAGAACCTAATTGGCTCTTTAATGGCCTCCCTGTGCATATCCTCTTCTGTAATATGAGTGATTATGCCACCAGAATTTATTGTTTATAGGCCTGAACATATAGTCTAGCCAAAGTGCCTAACATTTTTATAGATGTATTTTAAGAGTTGCTTTGTTTCTCTGCTTTCAAGTGCATACATGTTGAGATAAATAATTGCGGCCAACAATAGATCCTGATCTTCCATGTACAGTAGAGTCTCTTGTAGCTATTGGTTTCGTCTTTCCTTGCAGATTTCAGCATGAAGATCGGCAATACAGCATTTCGCTTAGCATATTTGCCGAGCTGGGGGTTTAGTACAAAGGAATAATCACTGCTATATGATCTAGTTCTTTAAAGGAGTTTCCCAGCAGGGAAGATCTCCAGTAAGTGTGCAGACATAACTTCCAATACCATTGGCTGTAAAGACTTTTTCTCCTCTGTTTAACATCTGTGTGGGTTTATTTTTAGTCTCTACACATAATAGCCATCTCTTTGTAAAATTGGCCACTAAAGAACCTAGGTTCAAAATCTATCATCAGTAGGGAAGTGAAAACCCTACCACCATATTTTAAAAGCACATAGTGAGAATGTAAAATGGGCAAGCATGCAATGACAAATTAGTTCCTCTTAGAGTTATTTTGGCATGACTTAGGTTCAGGTCAAAAGGACTCAGGTTTTCCTGAGAATCAGTAATGTAATTGGTAACTCCAGAACTTATAAATAATGCCATTATCAGCATTGATTTGATGGTTAAGAGTCTCTATTACTGAATTCTATAGAAAACCCCACAACTTGACATTTGTGTCCTGACAACTACATATAAATTTGTCACACTAGATAGAATGCGACTCCCCTCTCTAAACAAGTTCATTTGTTCTTCTCTGCAAACAGTTGAGCTGAACAATACTTTACAGAGGCTGTGGCAGGGGAGATTTCTGTGGTTGCTGCCATCACCAAAGCATAATATTTTAAACAAGTGCATCCCACAACCAGTTGCCTTTGGAATGAACTGAATGTTATTAGAACACTTTACACACCTACTCTTCTCTTTCAGCAGTTTTCAGGGGAACTTCTCACAACATGGGAGCATTTTCAGCAGTCACAGTATGTTGGGGGTTTTAAAAACCTTCTGGAAAGCTTTGCTCAAGGATGGTGTAAAAATCTATTTCTAAAAATTCCTAAAATTAGAAATTGCTATGCATGGAGAATTTCAAGTGGTTGTGGCAGCTAGAATCACTTTTCTCTGTCCCTCACCACAATCATTTTTGGCAGATTTGTACCAGTTCACCTTCATTCGCCCCTTCCTAAACTCAAAATGAAACTAATGTAATGAGTTGTCTCTGGAGCCCCAATGATTACTGAGAGAATACACCTGATGCAGAAGACATCCCCCTCCTAACAGAGGTATTTTGCCTCAGTATTGCAGGTCTGGCTTTCAACAGCTTTCTGGGCAGAGTTCAAGGTGTTTATTTTGACATATACAGATTAGGACTAATCCAATCAAATTACACAAAACAATGATTTCTACCTCTAGTAGTATGTAGCTACACTAGCTTAACGCACTCCATCTTGTTTCATAAACATGGTGCCCTTAGCTCTTAGTATGCTGTGTGTGTTGTGTGTAATAAAATAAATAAAAGGAATTTACAAAACAAAAAAGGATGGAGGAAAAAATTGGAAAGGGGAGAGTTTGTTTCCAATGTCAAAAGCTTATTCTGATATGTCTCAGATGCCACAGATGATCATTTGGACAGAAATCAAGTTATCCTAAAAACACTTTAAGTCGAAGTAATAGACTACTGTGATCAATGTTCAGCTACCTAACTTGATAGATAGGCAGAACTAATTCTCTAATAGAAATACATTGGACTGATAAAATGTGGGATTCCATGATTAAGTAAGAACGCAATCCTATACAGCCTTTCCTATTACCTATAAATAAGTCTCACTGGCTCAATGGGACATAGTTCTGAGTAGACATGCACAGGATTACACTACCACTCAACAAACAAGCAATTCCAATTTTAAAAAATATGTTGTAGCATCACGGTTTCTGCTTATCTCAAATGTGGAAGCCCTTCAAGCATCTGGCTGCATTCCAAATGTATTTTTTTCCTAATTATGACTCAGACATCCAAACTCTCACTAGATAAACCAAGGATGGTAATCAGTGAATTTCATTTTCCTCTTCCCTCTTAATTAATGATCTTGTATTGTTGCATAATGTTCTTCCATTTTTTCTGGCCTGCATTTTCAACTTCATTCCAAAACAAAATTTCATGTAAAAAAAAAGAAAAGAGAAATACATTGGTATATAAATAGATCCCCTGTCAGAATTTGCATTGTTTATGTTCTTGACCACTCACCTCTCCGTCACTGTCAGATATGACAATACATGCATCCACAAAGCTGTGCATCGGCATGGCATTTGACAGCCCCTTTGAATCCTCTTCTGCCTGATCTTGGCCTTGGGTATCAGACCCATCTGAAGTTTTCCGCTTCTTCTTTGGCATTCTTTCAACTAAAACAAACAAACAAACAAACAAAAAAAGATTGAAAGCTATTTGGTTTATCCTGGTTTATCCCCCCCCCCCCCAATAGATTGCTGCCTTATTACTTTGAGGCAAAACATACTAGACATTCCATTCTTATCACATAGGCCTGCAGACTTGGGAGGTACAAGACACATTCATAAATCCCTGCTCATCCAATTAAGAATACCTTATATAGCCGATTAAGCTTAGAAAAAGCTGGAAAACACAGACTAACAGCATGTTCCAAAGCAATGGGGTGGGTGGGGGAGAAGCTCATTTCAGACTTGCCCAAAGTTATACATTTGACATCAGCCTTCCATCCCAAACCCCTATTAGCCTCAATCCTGCTCCACTGCTGATGCAGAACAAACTGAGAGAGGGCCAGCGGATCATGCTAGGCTCAGCACTCCAGAAGGGAAAAACCAACGCATCAGAAGCAGTTGTCAGCTTTCATATTCAATTAGGCATAGGATAGGAGCTGCATTTTTCAAATAATATGCTCTCAAAGCAACAGTTTCGAGGCACACTGTAGGAATAAGGCAAAGGTCATAAGAATAGCAAAAAGACTCAATGACAATTTGAGAGCAAAGTCAAGGACACCCGGGTTTCCTTTCACTGCCCAAACTACCGACCAAGCAGCATACGCATAGTGCCCTCTGCTGGGACAAGACCATTCCAGAAAGTACATTCGGGGGGGGGGGGGGGGGGACGACTTGCTGCTAAATGCTAAGACTTATGAGAAACAGAGGGGGAGGGGAGGTGCAAGTGCAATTAGAGCTAGTGCTTTCGGCTAAGACTTTCCCTGCCAGACTAGACATAGCAAGAGAGCTACATAACAAGCTTTATCAGTGAAAGCACAGCCAGGAAAGCTGATTAGAGCCCTTGGCCAACTGAGAGAAATGGCAACATGGCAAATGCCTTTCCTCCACATTCTCCAAAGCTTTTCTGGCAATCGGTTCCACATGCGAATGGATCTCAACACAATCAAGCATTCCAGCAGCACTTCTCTCACTCTGCGTCCTTCCACAGAGATGGCACCACAATAGTGGGCCTGTTCAGACAAACACGCTACGCCATGGTTAGGTCGCTAGCCCTTTTGCAGCAAGTGATTAGTGAGCGTGTTTAAACCGTGGTTATGTAGCCACCATGGAAAGGAATGGTTCACACGACACGCTAAGCCACAATGTTTAGCTCAAAGTGCTTAACCCTCATCGCTTGCATGTTGTCTGAGCAGGGCCAGTAAGTTAAAAGAATGGAGAAAGAGTGTAGTGGTGAGAATGCCTAGTTCTCTTTCTACCAGCACAGATAACTGATTAGATTGCATCATGACCCTTAAGATGGTCAAGTTCTGTTTAATCTACTGACTATGTTCCAATATGGAGTCACACGACACAATTCTCAAAGGAAAAAGAAAGGCTGCTTTTGCACCCTACCACATCCCCAATACGCCTAATACTGGCGTTGTTTGACAGTCATATAATTCTTATGCACTCTCCTCCAAGTACGGTATTCCCAATTGCAGTCCTATTACTTTTTCTCAACAAAAGCCACTGAGAATTAAATGCGTTCTGATCTGCATAGCTTTGCTTGATATTCCCTCTGATCGTCTAGAGCAGTTTTCCCCAACCTGGGGCCCTCCATATGTTTTGAGCTACAATTCCCAGTATTCCTGATCATTGGACATACTAGCTGGAGCGGATGGGAGTAGGAGTCCAAAACATATGTAGAGCACAAGATTGTTGAGGAAGGCTGATCTAGAGGGCGTTGCAATGCTGGGAAATTGCTTTTGTATGAGAGCGAGTGTGGCTTCAATGCACGTGTTTTACAGCATAAGCAGAAAGGTAGGTCTCTGCCCCTGGAAGCATATGATCTATAACTTGACAGTGGGAGAAGATGAATGGGAGATGCAAGGAGAGGATGGACAGAAGAGGCAAGAATAACAGGAGGTAAATTTAAGTAAGTGCACACATGTCAGCTTCATTGTGTTCAGGGATGACTGAATGGCTAAACAAGGGTGTTACAGTCAAACTCATTTTTAAGGAAGGATTTGAAGAGAGAAAAAATTGCCACCAAGGAAGTGTACTTGGAGGAAGCATTTTAAATTTATATCCCGTGCCTTTCCATCAAAAATGGCACTCAAGGTGGCAGGGATAAGAGACAGCAAGCAATAATGGGCAGAGAACTCTGGATAACACTGGCCTGGTTGCTTTAGCTCCCATTTTAGCAACCAGGTCATGAACAGAAAGAAGTGGCATAGGGATATATGTGACACTTTGGGAAATAGAGAGCTCAGGAAGCATATTTGTATGCTCAAAGCTTGCTAGATTCAGAACCAGTGAAGCCTAGAGATGTGAAGACCCAGGAAAATCCCACAAAATGTAAGGGGAAAAAATAGTGTTCACCATCCCCCACGCTACCCCAACTAAGGACTTTCCCTCCACTTTTCAACAGAAAAAAATAACATTTTGACGACTGAAAACAGTAACTGTGAAACATTGTCTCTTTTGGATCAAGTTAAATTCTTCTTAAGAAAGATTTCCTTACTCAAAATGTGTAGAATTAAGAGATTCATGTAAGACAATCTATAGCATCAGAGAATTATTATTCCTGTGAATACTGAATACATATATAAACTCAAAATGTTTTCAGAGCTGTTATAATGTTTAACTTGATATCCAAATATGTTGCTAGTCTTAATATTGTGTCAGTATAATACTGTTCTCTCCAAATAATACTTTTTTTTAACTATAACATTTGTGGTTTATATTTTCAATTTTTAACTTCTCAGATGTAGGATGGTCACTTGCATGTTGTCAAAAAAAGGAAGACAAAACAGAACCCCCAATTTGCATAATACTTGCATATGCATGTGTGTTTGTGCAAATTTAGAAATACTAACTAAAATTTAAATAGAAATACAAGACATCTCACCATAGTGGAGAAGACGAACTAGGTGATCTGTGTGGTTGTTCAGTCTCAGACTTCAAACCAGACTTGGGCTGGGCAAGCTCATCAAAAAGAGGACAATAAAGAGAGGTCTCTTCCCTGCTTGCTCTCCGAAATAGAGAACTGCCCTCTGTAAAGTAGGAAACCTAGGAGTAAGCTCCACTAAATAGAGTCTTCTGAGTAAATCTACAAGGGATTGCACTGTAAATTTCATAAATATGCTAAATAGTACACTGTTATATGCTATTTAAGTTATACATGATGATGTTGTAAAGCAGTAAACTAAGTTTAGGTTTGATATGAAAGTACAAAATATATTTCCATTTCCCCCCAAACTGTGTTTTTTTTTCATGGCTTCAAAATTTCTAGAAGCGTTATATCTCTAGCGCTGGTTTCTGCATATCTGGAAGGAGTAAGTTTATCCTTCTCTCTGAAGTGGTAGGTTTGTCTGCGTGCTGTAGCAGAACCACAACTGTGGAACTCCCATGCCTACTGAGTTTTAGACAGGCAAAAAAAACTGCATTGTTTTGCCAGGCCTTTGGTTTTTAAAATTATGTTTTGTCCATTTTTAAAGACTGTACTATTTTAGTTTTTACATTGTGATTTTATTATACATTGGCCTGAGGGCACCACTGGGCAGGAAAGCGATATATAAATACTTTAATAATAATAAAAAAAGAAATATGCTGATTTCTACAAATACACTCTAGGTTAGTGTGGTATAGTGGTTAGAGTGCTGGATTGGGGCTCAGAAGATCCACTCAGCCGTGAAGCTCACTGGGTGACTTTGGGCCAGTCACTGACTCTCACCCTAACATACCTCACAGGGTTTTTGTGAGGATAAAATGGAGAAAAGCAGCTGCCTTGGGTTCATTGGAGGAAAAAAGGCAGCATATAAATTTAAAAATATATATATTTAAAAAATAGTAAGACTCCAGCCCTTTCACTTTGACAGGAAGAGAAACAATGCTGCTCTGAAATTTCCATCAGCTGAAGAAGGGGGAGAAAAAAGAGTTTCCAATTTATACCAGTTATGCCCTTTAGAACAAAAGGCATAGGCTATGAAGAAGACAATTCAGTAAAATTCAGCTGCGTTGTTACCTCATATTCAGTAGATCAGATTGTATATCTTAGTATGCCTCTGAAATACATTGGGGAAGAACACTTGCAAGCCTGCCAAAAATACAACATTCACACCACCACTCAAGTCCCTCAGATTGTGCAATATATCTTCTGCCTGATAGATCACATTAGATAAGGGATTGCTAAGGAACACTAACTGGAGGTATGATGACTCACTTATCTCCTACATTTTCAAAGATTTAACCACACAAAGATTTAACCACACAACTCTCTGTGCAGTTCTGAAACCAAAGAGCCTGATACCTCTCAACAACATAAATTAAAGAGACCAAGGCAAGTCAGGAAGAACTGGAAATTTTGATTTGCTTTCACGTCTCGCTCTCTAACACACTCTCTCGCCGGGAATCTGCTGTTAACTAAGGGCAGTATTTGGTTTCAGTGAAATGGAACAGGTCAGAGAATTAATTACTTGCAATTAATTCTGCATGTTGGCTCACAGGCCGGTTTTCCAGTCACCTGTTTTTTCATTGGGATTCTTGAGAACATTTCTCTCTCTAAGCTCAGACAGTCAAGGTGACCCATTAATAAGCAAACACGCACTTTTCAGAACACACACTTTTTCAGGGGTATCCTTGAAAATTCCCCAGTTATGATTATTTGCCATTTTCTTTCATCATCATCTATCACTTTGATGAATCAGAAAACAATTACCAGCAGGATAATTCACAATCTTGACACTGCAGCCGCTAAACCTGCCAAGCTGTGACAGCTTAAAATGCTCAAACACGAAGCCAAAAATGAATGACTCTCATCTCCAAATGAGTTTCTGAGAGGTTCAAGCTACAGGCTGGTGATTTCTAAAACTGTTACCCCAACCTCAGGAATGATAAATATGTTGCTTATAATCAGCACCATAGATGAAGAAGTCCTCATAGTTGCATTTATAAGTGGTCAAACATAACACAGAGAGCTCCCCTCCGCCATCTTCCATTCTGAGTTTTAACATGCTCTGCAAATGCTAATAAATTCACACCAGCCCCAGGTTTATTTTACCTGCTTTTCTGAAAACACTATAAAAGCCCTGCATAGTAATATATAATCATGCTACCAATTTTTTAAAAGGGATAAATACACTCTTACACTTTAGATCTCTGCTGATTGCTCAAGGTTAATGAGACTCTTTTGAAAGCCTTTTCCAGGGGACATGCTCTTGCAAAGTTTCCTTGTATGACTATTGCCTGTGTCAAAGTCAAAACGAAAAACAAGATAGGTGGAACACATCATTGACCTAAATCTAGTAAAATCCAATGGATCAATTTTTAGATGCACTCAGCAGTTGCAAGTAATAATTAATTCCACAGAGTCTCCCAAATGTGGAACGGATTTGTACTACTCATGATAGCAGTTGCATGCACGGGCTCAAAGAACAAACAGCAGCAAAGTGAGAATAAGGGTTCAGGAGTGCAGAGCTGCAGATTCATACCTTTTTTCTGCAATGACTGTGAATCTAAGCATGCCTTGAAAGTTTCACTGAAATCAAAGGAACTTATTTCCAAGAAATGTGTTTAGGTTTAAGATGGGTTACTCGTACAAAAAAAGACATATCTGACTTCAGGCTGTTGCCTTTGAAAACTCATGTCCCAATAATCAAGTCTGCCTCTAGGGGCTGCAGCTATTCTGTTGCTGAATCGACCCTTAGTCCAATCACATATCAGGGTTGTATTTCCCTTGCAGTATCTAGACGAGCATGATGTTCTAGGCAATCAGTACCCCGGTTGGGACACATAACAGGGCCTTAGATGATGAATGCAAATTTTGAGCAGCCTCATACAGCAGGAGGCAGTCTTTCAGCTACCCTAGCCTCAAGCTGTTTAGGGCTTTATAAGAACCAGTACCATAAGTTAGACTTGAAAGCAAACCAGAAGCCTGGGTCTCATCTCCGGCTTGTTGGTAGGAGAGATGTGCCGGAGGTCTGTATTTAAGATATCTCTTGGTTGTTTGGCTGCTCCCACTGGCAGGAGAAACCACATGGGAGTGCTTGAGGCATGAATAGCATGCTGGCACATTCATGAAAACCCTAGGTATTATCACACAAGGATACCATGATTATTGTGGGACGATACTAAAACAGCAACTAAAATGATCAATGGGCTGGAGCAACTCCTCTATAAGGAAACGTTACAACATCTGGGATTGTTTAGTTTAGAAAAAAGGTAAGGGTGTACAAAATTATGCATGGTGTGGATAAAGTGGAAAGGGAGACCCTTTTCTTTCTCTCTCATAACACTAGGACCAGGGGTCATCCCATGAAACTGATTGGTGGGAGATTCAAGGCAGATCAAAGGAAGTACTTTGTTAAACTATGGAATTCATTTCCATAAGATGTAGTGATTATCACCAATTTAAATGGCTTTAAAAGGGCATTGGAAAAACTCATGGAGGATAAGGCCATCAATGGCTACAAGTCCTAATGATTATATGGTACTTCCAGTAATTAGAGGCAGTATGCCTATGTACACCAATTGCTGGGGAACATGGGTGGGAGGGTTCTACTGCACTCATGTCCTGCTTGTGGGTTTTCCATGGGCACCTGATTGGACGCTGTGTGAACAGAATGCTGGACTACATGAACCCTAGGTCTGAACAGCACGGCTCGTTTTATGATCAGTGAGAGGTCCAACAGAACCAGCAGGGATGTACATCCCCTGTGGATCCTCTGATCTACCAAGACTGTTTTTATCACCAAACCATACCTAAACCTAAATTTAAAATGATCCAGATAATCAGTTTCATCCAAGAAAACCTGAAGTTGCAAGGCCACCATTTACTCCCTTAAAAAAGGGAGATTAGAAATTGGCTGATAATTATCAAAGGTGGTGGGAGCCAGTGAAGACTTCTTCTACAAGGTCTTATCAAAGCCTCCTTTAGAGAAGCTGGAACATGGCCCTCTTTCACGGATGCACTGATGAAGTTCACAGAACACGATGGGGCTCACTGTGGGTTATTTAAGGCATAGTGAGCAAATGCAAGTGAGAATTGAATATGCAAGCCCTGATCATGTCGTGTGAGCCCAACCATTCGGTGTTAAGCAATTGGGGGTTGCATATTCAAAATGGCAGCTGACATATGCCATGGCTCATCTGTGATTAAATAGCCCATGATTGGCTGTTGTGTCGTGCACACCGGCCCACTAACAATCTCCACCACCCAATTAGCTAGCTGCCCTCTGACTGCTCTTATAAGCCAGAACGGACACAGGTTTAATGAGCACATGCATGTCCTTACTCCAAGCAACTTGTGCACCTCCTCATGCTGAACAAACTGAAATTTGTCCATTAAAACTGGATTTCAAGGACCTGGTTTGCCAGGAAATCCTTTCTTTGAAGCTCATTCTTCAAATTGGCCATTATTGCCCCTCAAGCACCCCTGATCATCACAATGCACTCCTATTGTTTCAAATCTCTTGCAACAAAGTATAATGATTGCCAAAGACCATCAAGGACCTCAGTCAGAGACACACTTTAAAAACTACCTACTCTTTTAATAAGTACATATTAGGAAATAAACCTTATTTGAAAGTATTCCTATTCTGCAACACACATATCACACTGATGTACAGAAAAGACATTCAACCATTCCCAGATTTCCAGAGTTATCTCCCCCTTTTGCAAAAAGATCCACAGCTTTCCATAAAATAATGCTGCCTTTTTCCCTGACCAAAATGGGACTCTCCCATGTTGAAAGGAAAAGGGTTAAGAGAAATATCAACTTAAATACCTGCTAAACCAACCTCTCATTTGTTGGGATACAGGAGGATACTTCCAGATGAAGCTTTTATTGCAGCATCACTGTGCTTGTACCCCTCCCTTGTTTTTTCACCATTTCTTCCATCTTTTTCATTCAAGTGGAAAATCCGTTAAGAGAACATGGAATAGCTGCACAAAGCCCTTCTGACTGGTAGATCTAGGAGTCCTCCGTCAGAAAGCACCTCAAGTCTAACAGTTTGCTAATTCCTTTTTTTCCCTTTGTGCAATCATCCTACAGGCTTCTTGTAGCACTATTTTCAGTTCCAATAATAGAACACAGAAGCAGAGTGGGATGATGCCTTGCTAAGTAAAATACAACTACTGTAAGAAGATAGCCATGCGGTCCTGTATCCCTTGTTTTCCTGTAGAGCAGATGTTTTGCCAATCTTACCTGTGATATCGCAAGTAAACAAACTGAACAAAGCCCATCTTTTAAAAAAGAATACTTAAGGGAGATGTGCACTACCATAATACTGGAGAGGATTAGTATACAGCCTTAAAAAAAATCTAAATTACAGAAAATGCTTGTGAAATGCAAATATAATTATGTTTGGAGGTTAGAGGAAAGAGTCTTGTTAGCATTGTCACTGGGAAGTCATTTGTTTAAAGGGCTCAATGAGCCTCTAAAAGGTCAGAAAACAATTAAAATAAAATAAAATATAGCTTTTAAAAACTATACACACTAGTGTGGGCAGGGACCATGGAAGAATTTCGTTGCTGGCTGGGTTCACACCACATACTAACCCACAACAGGTTATCATGTTGTCTAAGCACAGCGCATTTTCCATGCAGTGCATTTTCCGCAGGGTGGCTTGTTATCCATGCCGAATGGCTTATTTTTCTCAAAATAGTCACCCTGAGAACCCATAGCTTGTTGTTGAGTGGTTCAGGATGGGTAATATGCTACACTGCATGGTCAACGAGCAATCCTGTAGAAAACGTGTTGCACTCAGAAACACATAATTCACACTGTGGAAAAAGCAGTGTTCAGACAACACAATAAGCCACAATTCCACAACAACCCACACTGGCTGGGCTAGCGTGTTATGCAAACCCATTGACTGCAGCTGAGTTCAGATGACACTTTAGGCAACTGAGGGGGGAAGAGGCAACTGACAGTTCATTATTTTTGCGGTGCTCCCCACACGACACATTGCCCCTCCCCCTGTTGCTCAGCTGAAAGTCCTGGCCTTATGATAAGCAATGGGTCTCCGATAAGCAATGGAGCAGCCCATTGTTTTTCCCCATTGTTAAATAATATACAGTTCGTTGTGTGTCCCCCCAATGACACAATAATCAACACAAGGGACAGTTGCCTCTTCCCCCCTGTGTTGTCTAAAGTGTCATCCGAACTCATAACACACTGGGGAGGAAGGGATTAATATGCAGGTTCCCTGTAACAGATGTGCTACTTTGAAGCAAGGTATTTTTTCCCAGGCAAAAAGCAACACCTGAGTAACAACTTACAAAACATGGCAAAACAGAGAACAGGGTTCCTTCACCTGTTACTGTTGTAAAGAAATGGGTATTTCAGCAGGTGTCATTGAATTCTCTCTTCTACACAACTATTAAAAGTGTAGGAGTCCTGCCCCCTTTTGCATCAGGCTGCAGACAGGGGTAGTCTTAAAGGTACCTATATATCATCTAAGAATAGGTACCTGAGTTACAAGAAGGAAGATCTATCCCGAGGAGAGTGTAAATTAAATGAAATGGAAGAAATGACAGCATGTCAGATTCTACTCTTAAAGATTGCCAGCTTTTGAAAAAGCCCCTGCAACTGCGCCTTTAACACCAGCTTGGCGTGCAGGTAAGGTTGACCTCCACTCTACGAAAAGCTTCCTTGGCCGATTTCTGCACCTCAAGCGGCTGTTTAAGAACACGAGCTAAGACCCGCCCGAGATTTGGTTGCCCCTTGTGGGCCATTGACAACCCTTCTCTACTTTGGGTGGAGGAGTTGGGCGACCAGGGCTCTAACGAATCGCTAGGCCCACAAGGCTCGCTATATTGGGGCAGCTAGAACTGAGGTGAGTTGTGGGGACGGGGAACGGAGAGCATCCTAGGTAGAGATCCCCCTCCCGCCACCGGTAGAAGCATTGGAGAGGAGAAAGGTCACACAGGCCCCACGAGGGAAGAAACACCTCCGTGAGTGGGGCTGGACATGGACAGAACTACTCACCGGCCCCAGCGTCTCCCCCACCGGGCCGGTGCCCCGCCCCCTCCCACGCCGACCCCACCAGGCAGGCAACGACAAGTCGGCGACCCTGCTGCCTCTTGCTGGGACTCGCTCACAGATTCGACAGCAGCAGAGAGCGGGTCTTTTGCCCACACTCAACTTGGCGCCAATAGCTTCGCTTCCCACAGCTAAGACGGAAAAGGTGCGCGCGCGGAAGGAAGGGGAGGCATGGTCATGTGAGCCATTCTTCCCGCGTGATCCCACAGTGAAGCCTTTAGCGTCATCTTGGGTGAAGGCAGCTGGGCTTCCTTTTCGGCGCTTTTTTTTTCCTGTTCAAATCAGCACGTTGTGCCTGCTGCTGTTACCGCTGCTCACTCGCCAAAACAATCCAGAAAAGTCACGGGGCTTTTTGGCTGCTGCGCCTTAATGTCTGTGAATAACCTATCCTATCATATTAGTGAGCTCTTGGAGCTGCTGCTTCAGCTGGAGAGTGAGTAAATGAGTCTTCTTGTGCTTAGGCATGTTGGGGCTGATGGGTTGCAGGAGTTTGGAGAGGGAAGGTGAGTATGTAGTAAGGGAGCAATCCTATATGCATGTTTAAACAAAAAAGACCTACAACTCCCAGCAAGCCCCAAGCCAGTATGGCTGGCTGGAGCATGCTGGGAGTTGTAGGACTTTTTTTCTGTCTAAACATGCATAGGATTGAGTTCTACGAGTGGTTTACTTTTGGAAGACAAATGGCAGTAGTGGCTTATTCCCCCTTTGCTGTAAACTCTCAGTCTTGCTTGATGCTATTACTGGAGGTGCCCCACTGGTGGAGAAAGAGAAAACTTTTCTGTATCCAGGAAAAGGGGAGGGGGATGGCGACATCACAGGTTGCTTGGCACTGGCAGGAGCACTGAAACAATTCCTCTCGGACCCTGCCTATTAAGGTGTTTTTCCCCACCCCCCGTTTGTTCAAGCGTAGTGTGTGGGGTAAGGCCGGGGAGACTCGTGGTACCATAAAAATAAAGCTGCAGTGCAATCCTATGTATGGCTACTCAGAAGTAAGCCCCACTGAGTTCAATAGGACGTTTTCTTAGGTAAAAGTGCATAGCATTGCACCCTGTGAAAGAAGATAAGATGGAAAGTAGGATGCGGGGGAGGGGGCAGGGGATAAATGAATAGAGTAGCTGGATGCTGTGGAATGTTTTAGGACTATGATATGTGAAGTAATAAGAATTGTGCCCTTAAGCATATACAGAGTGCCTTTCCTTCAGTGGTACATAACTGCAATTCAGTCCTCCTAAACAATATCATGAACACCACACTGAACCAGACAGATTTTCCATGGGGAAACTTATGTACTTGGTTACAAATGCTCATTTTATAATTTTGTTAATATTTATATATGCATATATTATCCAATTCTACAACAAAATAGTGCCTACTCCTACTAAATGTGCTTAGCTTCAGGGCAGCAGAAGGAAACCCCATTTTATTCCTGTGGCCATGATGATGTGCCACAATGAGTTGAGTTTAAAATGTCAAAATCTGCAGATTGAAGGAGTCATTTTTATTTATTCAATAGGGTTATTATTTTGCTGTAACATATATGGAATGTAGCAACTGTGGAATTGTGGAGGTTTGTAAGTGAATTTATAATCTAAAGTGAGGGGTGGGGGCAGTTAAAGTCCAGAGTCCAAAATTGCCTAACAGCATAACCTGGCTTTTTTGTTACTGCGAAGCTGCACTTGTGTCCTGGGCCACTGTAGGAAGTGAATTTCCTGGCAGGAGGATAAATAGGTGCATTGGCTTCTGACATATCAAATGAAGTGCCAGAGGCCTTCCTCACCTGTTGTTTCCTCGAAGCTGGCTCAAGTCACTTACCTTGAGATGAAAGAGAAGTGGGTTTGCTGACGCAGTAATGTATGAGTGGGTTATCTTAGCATGGCATGCTTGAGGGTGTGTGTCTAGAGCTCCTTGGCTCTGCAATCATCTTTCTTGAGTACACCTGCCGTTTTCATTATCCATGTGGCCAGAATCTGCTAGGTACATGGTCCTCCTGGGCAACAGGGGTTTGCGCTAGACTACAGAAAGGTGAACAGATGTGGAAGGAGGATAGGGGATTAACGCTATATCAACTGGCGCTTTTTACAACGTGTCCATGCAATGAGAAAATTCGTGTAGCTGTTTCACACATTGTGGGTTACGCGACGTATATAGACGGAACGTCGGAACACGCCCTTGTTCAGATTCCGTGGTGGCGTCTACAGTCCCGCCTAGTTCCGTGCCCATAGGAACCGTTCTTGTACTCACCTGCCCTTAAAAGAAATGGGTGCATAGGAGTCACCGCTGTGGTCGCGTGGTTTTCCTCAAAGCGCATCGAATCCAAATATCGCGAGAATGCCTGACTTTCTACTGGCTATCCCGAGCTTTTCGATTCCCGGACTATGGAAAGAAGCTCTCGCGACATGTGCCTTTGAGATTGGAGTCTCTCGCGGTATCTCGGAGCTCTGGGAGAAGACGGACACCTCGGGGGCGGCGACGCTGGGAGAAGATGGCGGACGAAGCGGGTAGCAACGGGGACGCTTCAGCCTTGCCAGTGGGGAAGGAGGCAGGTGAGGCGGGGGTGGTTCTGCCTTACTCTGGTGAGCCGCGGGTTCTTGTCTCCTTGTATTATTTCTCCGCAGGCCTGCTCACGTTAGTATATTTCGCCTGAAACATTATTGGGCCTGTCGATCGCTCCCGCCCCGCCTCCCCCACAACCCTCCTCATGTGTGACTACAGGATTAGGACCAGTTGCCGACACACTTTCTCCACCGCTACGAAGCGGGAGGAACGAGCGCCCCTTTTACATCTATTTTTCTACCTTCTGCTCAAAAACTGATCACGGATCCTTCCCTTCCCTGTGCAAGTCGAAGTTTCCGATTGCCATTGACTTCAGTTTCTGGGAGTTAGCTAGGCTTGTTTAAACAAAAATATAAAACCTTAAGGCATCTTGCAGACTAAAGAAATCATTGTGATACAGGATTTCGAAGTCGTGCATCTAATGACCTGAGCTTTAGTCCAGGAACACTTACAAGTCTGGTACTCTTTAAGGTGCCATTAAATAGGATTAGATCCATGTGACTCTCCTTTCATCCTTACACTGGTAGTGAAACCCTCAAGAGAGAAGTGCCAGTCTCTGATACCCCTCTGATGTGTTACTCTGTGGTTTGTTGAGAGAATGATTATTTCCAGTACTGTATTATAGTATATGATCCCTAGGTTATTGTACATTTGCTACCCTCCCCATACTAGATATAATTAAGGGGATGTGATTGGGTTTCAGGCTTATTTCACACATTATCCATCTCATCTCATACACAAATACACATATTTGAACTGCCAGAGTGTAGTGTCCTTGGAAACAGTAGTATGTTCAAGTTCTAATGTTATATTCAATGCTCAGTTATTGATCTCTATGACCTAGTTTGCATGTAACAACAATTCGTGGCTTGTTTCTGAATCTTTGCCAGACACTGCTAGTTCGGGTTGTTTAACCCAGGAATTGTCAGATCTGAGCAGGAGCAAGCAAGCATGTGGTCTCCCCATAGGCTTCCACTTTCAATCAACAGCCTAGATTGTTATTGTGACATCTGAATCTGGAATTGTGGGTTGTTTAGGGGTTAAACAACCCAGAGCAATCAATCCTGTTGGGACTTGTATGAAGGGATTGGACCTCAAGTGAGTGAGGTCAGAGAACATTGCAAAGAACCTTGATTAGCTGTCACACTTCTGTCATGCTGTTCTACAGCCAGTATTCTATACATTATGTGCTCATAGTAACAATGCAAGTCTTAGATATAGAATTTTTTGAGAAATGAAGGTTTTGATAAAATAATGAGAAGGCAGAAGAATAGAAACAAAGGTATGGAATTTGTGGGGCAACTAATGAATGTGTGGGGGAGAAGGAGAAGGGAGAGAAATTGCTGTGTAGGATGGATATCCTTGTCCCTTAATCCAATGGTGGGTAAGCTTTTTTGGTCTGTGGGATGGATTGCCAGCCAGGAAACTTCTTGGATGCTGTGAACTCTGCATGCGTTTCCCATCAGGAAAGATGTGGGGGGCACATAGAGCCTCCAGAAACCTTGCTTCAAGGAGCCTAGAGCATCTTGGAGGCAAGATTCCCCAGGAACCAGGTTTGTATGCCCCCTGCCTTTCCCAAAGCAGCTGCTTCAGGGATGGAGGGAAGGCTCAACAAGGCCTGGGTGAGGGGGCTTGTGGGCTAGGGTTCCCCATCCTCCTTAATCACTAAATGCCTGACCTTTCTGATTCTTCATCAGACACTGTTAGTTAGGATTACTCAATTGCAGCCTGCAAATATAAATTGTCCTTTTAATTTCCCTGAGTCAGCTTTAGTACTCCCCTGCCCTCAAATGTGCAGCCCAGCAGGTATGGATGATATAATTTAGGGAGCCACAGACAGGAGGAGCCAGAGCTGCCTCATTAGCTGCTTCATTACGGCAGATATTGCACATATCCTGCTTGCAGCATTTATGTTAAATTTTGCTGCATTGGGCATTATTCATGGAAAGGTGGAGTATATGTTTAACAAATAAGCAAGCAAATTATGAACCTTGTCATTCTTAGAACATCAAACTCTATATGAAATTCCGCTATTATACAGCATATCTGGGATGCACAATATCTATGGCTCTCTTTGAAGCATCAGATTAGAGATACTAAGGTTGCAATCCTGTGGTCCCTGAGAAGGTGTCCCAGATAAGAAATAGATTGTATCTCTCTTCCAAGGATGGAGCGAGAGGCCTAACTTTGGAGGGTGAGATCCAACCTTGAATGCCCTCTCCCAGCCCCAGTGGAAATATCTGAGCCCCTTACCTCTCCCCCCTTAAGAAGTCCAATGCCAGTAGAAGCAAAAGAGTGGATCGGAAGAAGTTTGGGATATGCAGGAACTATGGCCCTCAGGCATATCCCTGATAAGGGATTGGGGGAGAGGTATGGTAGCCCTGGAGCTGGCATACATTATTTCCCTCCAGTAGGTTGCAGTTGGGAGAAAAAATGTTCACCAAAATAAACCCAGACCAGGAAGGGAGGAAAATGCTGCTTCTCCCTCCTTTCTGCTCTGCCAGCATGAGCTTGGCAGGGCTTTGGATGAGGCTGTGTGTCTGTTTACTGATCTCCCCACCACTGCTAGTGGAATCTCTGTGAGATAGATACAGACATTGGTTCCACAAAGTTATGGAACTTTTTAATATTTCTCTTGCACGTTTATAGACATGTTTCCTTACATGCAGGTTTATTCATTTTTCCCCTACAGAGACTTATCTAATGGATTATGCTGGTCATTGACAGAATTTTGCTCGCCTTCACTATTTGCTCTTACTATAATTTTGTGGAAGCACTTTCTTTACCATAGAAAAAGTGAAACATTGCTTTTAATAATGTTTTTAAAGCTTTCATGCCCCCCAGTCACTCTTCTGTTGCTGCCATGTCTAATTGTGACCTGCCAATGAAAATAAATGTTGTGAGTGCATGTGCATTTGAAACAAAAATGGTTTGTGCTGTTTGCAGTGAACATACTCCTCAGGAAATAACTTTTCCCATAAACTCTTAGGTTGTGGCCACTTGAAAGTATTTCCAATGAACTCTGTTTATCCTTTTGACCCATATATGTTACTAATGTTTTCATTAGGTTATGATGGGTTCAAGGCAGCTCTGGATATTATGTACTTTTTCTGACAGCTGCAGTCACAGAAATAGCTAATGGTTCACTGCATGTATTGTCTAGTTCACACTAACCAGTTTTCTTGTGGTCATGTATATAGTCAGATGGAGAAAGTCAGTAGTGTGATAACTTTGGCTGAGTTTATACAGAGTTTGTCCTTAGACAACACTGCTAAAAGACCTAATAACATTAGCTGTATCACCAGAACTCTTTCATTTAGTCACCTTCCAACGTGATGTGTGCCATCACCTGCCAACAATGCCCTTCGGTCTCACAGGACAAATAGTTGTTGTACATAAGGGGGTTGTTTGTAAGCATGTACTGGTCTACCTCCTGTGAGAATTATTACTGTACAGGATGGGCTGGAAATTATTGAAGATATCTTGGGAGTGTTTTAGCTAAGTGTTTTAGATGGTCTGTCAGTCTTGCAACTGTTCCTGGTCTATAGTGAATTTTCCTTGGTTACCAATCTGGCCTTGCCTTTCTATTTTTGGTGGAGGATTTTTACTTCATTGAGTGGATATTGAACTTCTCAGAATTCCAGAGTAAAATATTCTTAAACTAATGTTCATTACCCAAAACACTCAGCTAATACATTTCCATCTCCCGGGATACACATTTTATAAATTGAGTTGCAATTTTTCAACAAATAAAACTCGGAAGAGAGATGAAATGGCAACGCTTGCCTTGGTAGCCAACGCAAAATTTCTGGATGTCTGCCTTTCCCCCTTGAGTGAAATCTTAAGCATTTCTATCCAAACATAAGTCCCACTCAACACAGTTGTCTAAGGGCAATTATGGTTGTATGTAGTTCTTTTTTTGTTAAATTGATTTGAACTTTGTATAGAAAGCTCAGAGATAATGACAGAAAACGTCGCACTTGTCAAGGCCTTTTTGGCCCCACAGTTTTTTTCTCTGAATATTCAATAACTCTGCTTGTCCTTTGAGGGTGTGTCTCGCTCTATTCTGCTATTACTTACTACACGAAAACATAATTAAAGAGATTTTCTGATGCACTTATTGGCAGTTTATGAAATACAATTGTCATGTCAATATAGTGATTTGCTAGTGTTTAAAATGAATGCATGGAATGTGTTTTGAAGATAGTCACGGAATAATCACAACTGAGAAGATTTTCTACCCGTATGGTTGTAATTTTCCCACTTGCTTCTTATTCAGTGTGTAAATAGCAGCTTCTTCCTTGTGAGATCATTGGCCTAAGATATGCATGTATGTGTACACACACATATCTGAGCTTGAAAGTATAGGAGGCACTAGGTAGCTTTGGAGACAGAAAACAATGCCTGACACTCTGTGCATCTCCTGCTGAAAGGGATATCTTAGCCAATTGACTATTTAGTTGAAGACTAATGAAAGCATTGGCATTGTACTTAAAATGGACATGGATCAATGCTAAGAATGAATGTTGAACCTTTCTCTGTGCTGACTTAAACTACATTATTTACAAGGGAAATCATTAAATGAAGTGGTTTCAGATTGTTTTAGTCCACAATAGTCTCCTGGCGTGTGAACTAACATTATTCCTGCTGCTGCATATTTCCATATTGTTGGCCTGTCAGTTATTTTAGTGGTGTGGAAAATGCCTAAATTATTCAGCCCTGAGGGGAAATTTGTCCTGCAGCATATCAAGGAAACATTAGACATCTTATTATTTTGTTGTGTTGCTCCTGAATATTCTCTCCCTTCCTGCATTTTTTTCTCATTTGAAGTGGAGTAAGAATTAAATGATTAAAATGTTTTTTTTTCTGTCTTGACTTCCACTTGTATTTGCATTACTTGTCCCCGACTGAGAAATTAGGATTGTCATTACAAAATTCTGAACTCATGAGTTTGCTAGAAGGCCTACATTTAACCTGTGTTTGAAGTTGTCTTTACCAACTAAGTGATGCTGGCAAAGACCATAAGGATAGCTTGTCCTTGTCAAAGCATCCTGATTTTTTAAAATACATCTTTGCTTTTTTTTTTTTTTTTTTTTTTTTTGCAGTGGATCGTTTGATTAAAGAGAACAGCCACATCTTCACAGATACCCAATGTAAAGTCTGTAGTGCTGTGCTCATCTCTGAGTCCCAGAAGCTTGCTCATTATCAGGTACACTTCAAGCTACAAACAGTTACTGTGAAACTATTGCTTTTGAGTGGGTAGGATTCCTGATATGCTTATCTTGCTCTTCTGTTCTCTTTTCTCCAGAGTAAGAAACATGCAAACAAAGTGCGGCGGTACATGGCTATCCATGGTGAGGAGGAGCTCAGTCAGAGTAAGAAAATAAAGCTGGATACAAAGCAGGTAATGCCAGTCAGATCAGAACTCCAAAACAGCAAACTAATGAGTTTAATGCACTGGAAAGCTTGGGCAGTTCATTCAATGTATCATTTCATGGATTGTGAGGTAATACACCAGAGAGATTTCTGGGATCACCCTTGCAAGAATAGTCCATGCACTGTGCTGCTCAGGCAAACATACATTTAAAGCAGCGGTATATGGACCGCATGCAGCCCCTGGAGGCAGGTTATGCAACTTCTCCCCACCCTCCCACCAATTCCCCTCTCCCAACCCCCGATCAGCATTGCTGCTTTCACACCACTATTGTCTTTGGAAGCAGCTATATCCATTGGATTTGCCAGGAAATGGAAGCTAAAGTCTCTTCTACCTGCCAGCAATCCAGAAGCAGACAGCCTCACTGCTTCTGTATTGCTAATGCCAGTGCAAAAAGCACTGATGCCCATGGTGGTTGCTGAGGGTGTGGTAGAAGGGGCTTTAGTTTCCTCCCCCTGCTGGCATCTCCTGAAGCAACCTCCTTCACCCCTAGTGATTGTGTGTATCTATGCATGTGTCCATGTGCAGGTCCACTGATGCAGCACTTGAGTCCAAATGGGTTGTGTACCCCTGGTTTAAAGTTTATTTATTTAATTAAATGTGTACCTGTACAATGGAAAGAAACCTGAGAAGCTGATCGAAAGAAGATGACAAATTCCAGTCAAGTTCCTGAACCTGAGACATTTTATTGGTACACTTCTGCTTCTTCAGACCCAGTAAATTTCTGTGTTTCTTCTTGCAAACAGCAGAGTAACAATGGAGAAGACAGAAACAAATGCTGTCCCATCTGTAACATGACCTTCTCCTCACCCGTTGTGGCTAACTCCCACTACCTAGGCAAGACTCATGCCAAGAATCTGAAGCTGAAGCAGCAGTCTCCTAAAGCAGAAGGTATGATTAGGAAGATGCAGGTATCTTGTCTCCTGGTATTGTGCTGAAAACCCCTGATGAGATTAATCCAGGGCTCTTTGAGTTTCCATTGTTCAAACACTGAACAGTGATTGTTTTCTTGCTAGTATGTAATAAAAAGATGGTCATTGAGTGAGATAAAGTATGTTTTCCAGTTGAGAATTGGCATGCTGGTGTCATGCGTTTTTCTCAATAACTGTGGTGATGTATAACAACACTGAAAGATGTAGCACAACCAAAAATCTTTCTTTGCTACCTTAGATAATACACGCACACAGACAGTGAGGATGTTCCAATCTTTATGCAGAATAAAGTTCTTCTAAGCAGTATTTTTGACCTGTTATGGAGATTGTGGCTTGTTCTGCTTATGTGATATTATTCCATCAGCTCTTCTGATTTCTTTGCCTCCAAGTTTTGTATCTTCTGGATTGATTTTGCAGCAGCTGTACCTGCTCAGAAACAACCTGCTAACCCGCCTCCCACTACTGTGTCCTCTAATGAAGAGAACCAAAACACCTCTGACCCAGACAAATTCTGCAATCTCTGCCATGCCACGTTCAATAATCCCCTGATGGCAAAGCAGCACTACGTAGGCAAGAAACACAAAAAGCAGGAAACCAAACTTAAGCTAATGGCACACTATGGGAGAACCCCTGAGGAGCCTGCTGCCTCCACAGGTGAGTGTTTCACAGCAAAGCTTCCAGAGTAAAGAGCAGGAGTAGTTGCATAGTTTTAAAAAGCCATAACTAACTTCCCACTTGAAGAGCTGTGCATGGACTGTATATGTATTTTTGTGATATATGGTTGAAAAGAAGCCCCCACCCCCAATCCCATCATCTGTTCCGTTAGTACAGTAGGTATATCACATGTATAAGGGAGTGGGCAGGACTTGGTCCCTACAGATGGTGGGGGGTCATAGACCCCTGAGGTATGCAGGAAAATAATTACTTTGGTTGGCGGAAAGGCTCCTAGCACCTTATGAAAACCCAGTTATTGGGAAGAATCTCCAGCTGCCAATGCATATTAGAAAAAAAATGATGGGAGTTGAGGACAGTGCACAGGCACCAGGCCCGGGAACACCAAATCGTGGGGGAAGAGAAGCAGGACTGCAAAACTTACAGAAAGTGGGGCATAGTGGCTGGCTGAGCAGAAAGAGAGCGTAATGACTCTTCTGTTCAATCATTCTAAGGCACCACCATCCATGCAAGCGAGAGTATTATCTTCCTGTCCTTTCCTAAATTGAAAATGTGGGCATGTGCATTTGCAGTGTATCAGTCATGAATGAATGGGGGACTTCTGATACTAAGGAAAGAAAGATTACTGAAAGTCTCAATGGTATACAAGAGGGAAGTAAAATGTATACAAATTAGGAAATAGGTTAAAAATGCTGATGGAAACATTGTGGACTTAGGAAAAACAAAGTAATCCATTGATCATTACTGTACGTTAGATACAATATCCAAATCAGGACAGCAGCCACTTGATAACAGTTGAAAAATATATTGTAGAAACCAAAATTTGGATGACTGGAATGAGATGGATGGAATCGTAAAATTAAAAAGAAAAACCTATGAGGAACTAATTGTTGGCAGCAAAGCATACATTCTAAAAGGGGAAAACTGAGTCCAGGTATGATCCAGGTGCACCAAGTGCTGGAGTACTGCAGCAGTGCAAGTATATACCTTATCAGTAAACTATATGGGAAATTACTGGAAGCCCCATGAAAGAACAGGCTGTATGCATATTTTTTTAAAAGCTAATGCAATTGAACGTTTGTATAATAACATAAATGAACGTAATAATAACATAAATGAATGTAAATGGGGGGAATTGTATAAATATCCAAAAGAGGGAGAAACCAAGACAGTCACAAAACCATTCAGAATATCCTTGTAACAGAAAAGTCAGTAAAGTCACAAGAAATGTAATGCGTAAAGTAAATCTTTACTTTCCTACACAGGGATTGTCATTGTCATGTTAATTTGTATAACATACACTCGCTGGTTCACACGACACAGCAACCCCCAAATACGGGTTGCATATATAACCTGGCTCCCATTGACACTGCAGGTTGTCATGGGTTAAATAATCCATGATGTGCCATGGTTTGTTGTCCAAACCAGGTCATTGACTATATAATATGATTATATTATAGAAAAATTCAAGAGACTGAAGGAATGTTTCAGGATGGGTTGATTCAAATCAAGTTCTCTATTTTGGCTTTCATATATTAGAGTAAGCATACTTGTGTTAGAGATCTCCACTTGTGTAATGTTGGGTTTAATCCATTCATGTGCAACTAAATAGAACATTTATGTAACCTAGGATCTTAATCCAAAATCTTTGGCCATGTATGCCTTTTGCTTTGCAGAATTAAGTTTGCTTAGAGATGAGACAGTTTTCTGCTTGCTTCTCTGGCTACACCTGCAAGGATACTATGCAAGCTTACCTCCTTGAAGTATAGGGCAGCATTCCTGGATGCACTTACTTGAAACTAAGTGCCATTGAATAAAATAGGATTTAATTCTGAATAAACGTGCACAGGATTAGGCTGTAGATACCAAGAACTTTACAGTGCTGGTAGTCACTGAGCAAAACCATGTATTTTCATGAGATGGTGTGTGTTTTAAAAACTTTAATTTAAAAGAATTAACCCACTTATAAATTCACTCATGTGCACAAAGGCATAGAAATTGAAAGTTAAGACACTCAGCTTTACTCTTACACGGTGCAGAAATAATTATGTTCTACAGCAGGGTTGGGCACCCATGGCCCCTACTGCCCCCCCAAATTAGTTTGCAAACTAATGCTGACCTTATTAGCATTCTGTAGCTGCTACGGATGCTGGTTTTAATATATTTTTTATTTTTGTATGCACGGGGCAGGGGAGTGGAGTGCAGCCGATGGAGAGCAAAACTAGCCCCGGATCTTGTAGTTGCCCATTCTTGTTCTACAGCCTCACATATTCTCCTCTCTGTTTCAACTTAGCTTCCATGTACCCACACTTCCTCTTGATTCTAAGCCCCAATCCCCTTGCTCTGCAAGTGGGAACATCCTAAAGTTTGTGATATTATGGGAGGCAGTTGCCACCTAGCTGTATGCTGGCCACTTGACCTGGTTTGCACAATCAAAATAATCCCCCACTAATTTAAGTCATGGCACACATGGGGCACAATTTCTGTGATCGCGCCCGGATGATTCTTGTCATGGTGTCCCAACCCAAGCATTATGGCTTGTTCGAGGGGAAAATAACCCTCTAATAATCCTATAACAACCCATGGGTTATTTGATTGAGCAAACTGGGCCAATGTTTTGCCTGTATACTTTCACTTGGGCTAGTGAGAATGGCATGCAAGTGACAAGCTATGGGTAATACAGTTGTTATTAGATAAAAGATTCAAAGAGAGGGACAGGAGACAGGGTAGATAAGGATGGAGCATGTATTCTGGTCACTGCACCTCAAAAAGGCTATTACTTTGTAAAATTGGAAAAGGTGTAGCAAAGGGCAACTAAAATGATCAGTGGGCTAGAGCAACTCCCCTATGAGGGGAGCTTAACTACTTTATGGCAAGCTAGTGAAAAGAGCCTCTGTTGATGATCTCAGAGTGCAAGTAGGCTAGTACAGGAAAAGGTGATCCTTCAAGTAACTTAGGTTGTTTTCCATGATGGGCAAACTCAGAGCACTGGGTTGTTGAAGGAGGAAGGACAGAAGGATAGTTAAGGAAAGATGAGTGCAGATGAGTAATCCAGCCTTGTAGCAAAGCTACAGATCAAAATGAACTGAAGCTGGCCAGGGATGCTTTGAGTAACAAAAAACAGCCTTTTCAGGTATGTTCAAAGGTGGAGGAAAGAAATGCTAGGGCAACTTTTCACTAAAGATGGTGAAATATTAATGGCAATACTCCAAAGAGGGCTAGAAGTTGCACCTAGTTATATTATGTTAATGCTACTGCACGGAACTAAATCCAGAAAAACTCAAACAAACTTCAGTAATTATTATTCAGTATCCCAAGCCTATAGCAATGTAATCACAATAACACAGTCCAGATACAACTCATGCCGCTTCTTCATAAATAATTGCAAAAAATAAAGTCAATGGTCATTTGTTGCTTTCACATTTATAAAATTCATGGGTTAGGTATTTACAAATTAGAAGTTACATATACGCTGGTATATTCTCAAAGCTCCCAGAAGTTTTAAACACAGTTACTTTCACTGCATTAACATAAAGTGGACACCAGATGGCTTTTCTTTCTAGCAACAGTTAATTTCACTTAAGTTTTAATTAACAATTGATTTTACTGCATAGACTCGAAAACAACAGTTGGTTTCACTTTCTCATATACTTGTTTAGAACAGAAAATGTTACTGCATGAATACACTGACAATAGTTGGTTTCACTTTTTAGCAGCAGTTGATTTCATTTCACTTTATAACAGCAGTTGATTTTCACTTTATAACAATAGTTGATTAGTATCCGGTAATTTATCTCGTTTCGTAAATCTTCTTCAGAAACTTCTATTTTTGCTGTTCATTCTGCGGCATGAGTTGTATCTGGACCGCGTTATTGTGATTACATTACTATAGGCTTAGGATACTGAATAATAGGGATGTGCACTGACCCCCCGGATCGGATCGGATAGCGGATCGGAATCGGACCTGGGGGGTCGGATCGGATCGGATCGGATCGGAGGCTGGTCGGATCGGATCGGACCAGATGTCCGATCCGGATCGGACGCCATTTTGAATGCTTTTTCCCATAGCCAAGTATTGTTTTACAAAAACGCCTATAACTTTTTCATTTTTAAAGATAGAAGGATGAAACTTGGGCACATTGTAGACTGGTTAGGGGTAGTTATCTGTGAGAAATTTCAGAAAGATTGGTGCATGCATTTTGTGGCAATTAATTTTTTAATAAATACCCAGGAATGCCTATAACTTTGTCATTTTTAAAGTTACACACATGAAACTTTGCCACATTGTAGGGGGTACCTTGGGACCTATGTGTGTGAAATTTCAGAAACGTAGGTGCTTGTCTTGTGTGGCAATTAATTTTTAGAAAAATGGGTAGTAGTGGGGTAAATACAGTTACGCCTCCCATTTTTTTATTTTTGAAGATACAAACAGGAAACTTGGGCACATTACAGGTACCACTTGCCTTGATATGTGTGTGAAATTTCAGAAACATTGGAGCTTTCCTTGTGTGGCAATTAATTTTTGAAACAATGAGGAAAGAAACACCTATAACTTTGTCATTTTTAAAGTTACACACATGAAACTTTGCCACATTGTAGGTGGTACCTTGGGACCCATGTGTGTGAAATTTCGGAAACGTAGGTGCTTGCCTTGTGTGGCAATTAATTTTTAGAAAAATGGGTAGTAGTGGGGTAAATACAGTTACGCCTCCCATTTTTTTATTTTTGAAGATACAAACAGGAAACTTGGGCACATTACAGGTACCACTTGCCTTGATATGTGTGTGAAATTTCAGAAACATTGGAGCTTTCCTTGTGTGGCAATTAATTTTTGAAACAATGAGGAAAGAAACACCTATAACTTTGTCATTTTTAAAGTTACACACATGAAACTTTGCCACATTGTAGGTGGTACCTTGGGACCTATGTGTGTGAAATTTCAGAAACGTAGGTGCTTGTCTTGTGTGGCAATTAATTTTTAGAAAAATGGGTAGTAGTGGGGTAAATACAGTTACGCCTCCCATTTTTTTATTTTTGAAGATACAAACAGGAAACTTGGGCACATTACAGGTACCACTTGCCTTGATATGTGTGTGAAATTTCAGAAACATTGGAGCTTTCCTTGTGTGGCAATTAATTTTTGAAACAATGAGGAAAGAAACACCTATAACTTTGTCATTTTTAAAGTTACACACATGAAACGTTGCCACATTGTAGGTGGTACCTTGGGACCCATGTGTGTGAAATTTCGGAAACGTAGGTGCTTGCCTTGTGTGGCAATTAATTTTTTAATAAATACCCAGGAATGCCTATAACTTTGTCATTTTTAAAGTTACACACATGAAACTTTGCCACATTGTAGGCGGTACTTTGGGACCTATGTGTGTGAAATTTCGGAAACGTAGGTGCTTGCCTTGTGTGGCAATTAATTTTAGAAAAATGGGTAGTGGTGGGGTAAATACAGTTACGCCTCCCACTTTTTTATTTTTGAAGATACAAACAGGAAACATGGGCACATTACAGGTACCACTTGGCTTGATATGTGTGTAAAATTTCAGACAGCTGGGTCCAGGCATGTGGTGGCAAGGTATTTTTGAAACAATGAGGAAAGAAACGCCTATAACTTTTTTATTTTAAAAGTTAGAAGTCTGAACATTGCTCACTTTGTAGATGGGTTAGGGGTAGATATGTGTCAGAAATTTCAGAATTATAGGTCCAGGCATTTGATGGCTATGGAATTTTTAAATTACATGTTTCAAAAAAATTTCTACAGAGGCCAGGTCTTCCCCTCCCGCTTCCCGCGAAGAAAAGGAAACACTCTCTCGTCTCGATCCCTTTGATCCTTGCTAGTAGTATCCATTACAGGGCTTTGAGTACAAAGTGAAAGCAGACACGAGCCCTGTAATGGATACTACCAAGGATCAAAGGGATCGAGACCAGAGTGATCCTTCCTTGCACGCATGGCTGCAAAACTCAGCTAGGCTCAGCCGTTCTGCTTGAAAAGTGAAAGTAGGAAAGGAAACACGAGCCCTGTAATGGATACTACTAGCAAGGATCAAAGGGATCGAGACGAGAGAGTGTTTCCTTTTCTTCGCGGGAAGCGGGAGGGGAAGACCTGGCCTCTGTAGAGATTTTTTTGAAACATGTAATTTAAAAATTCCATAGCCATCAAATGCCTGGACCTATAATTCTGAAATTTCTGACACATATCTACCCCTAACCCATCTACAAAGTGAGCAATGTTCAGACTTCTAACTTTTAAAATAAAAAAGTTATAGGCGTTTCTTTCCTCATTGTTTCAAAAATACCTTGCCACCACATGCCTGGACCCAGCTGTCTGAAATTTCACACACATATCAAGGCAAGTGGTACCTGTAATGTGCCCATGTTTCCTGTTTGTATCTTCAAAAATAAAAAAGTGGGAGGCGTAACTGTATTTACCCCACCACTACCCATTTTTCTAAAATTAATTGCCACACAAGGCAAGCACCTACGTTTCCGAAATTTCACACACATAGGTCCCAAGGTACCGCCTACAATGTGGCAAAGTTTCATGTGTGTAACTTTAAAAATGACAAAGTTATAGGCATTCCTGGGTATTTATTAAAAAATTAATTGCCACACAAGGCAAGCACCTACGTTTCCGAAATTTCACACACATGGGTCCCAAGGTACCACCTACAATGTGGCAAAGTTTCATGTGTGTAACTTTAAAAATGACAAAGTTATAGGTGTTTCTTTCCTCATTGTTTCAAAAATTAATTGCCACACAAGGAAAGCTCCAATGTTTCTGAAATTTCACACACATATCAAGGCAAGTGGTACCTGTAATGTGCCCAAGTTTCCTGTTTGTATCTTCAAAAATAAAAAAATGGGAGGCGTAACTGTATTTACCCCACTACTACCCATTTTTCTAAAAATTAATTGCCACACAAGACAAGCACCTACGTTTCTGAAATTTCACACACATAGGTCCCAAGGTACCCCCTACAATGTGGCAAAGTTTCATGTGTGTAACTTTAAAAATGACAAAGTTATAGGCATTCCTGGGTATTTATTAAAAAATTAATTGCCACAAAATGCATGCACCAATCTTTCTGAAATTTCTCACAGATAACTACCCCTAACCAGTCTACAATGTGCCCAAGTTTCATCCTTCTATCTTTAAAAATGAAAAAGTTATAGGTGTTTTTGTAAAACAATACTTGGCTATGGGAAAAAGCATTCAAAATGGCGTCCGATCCGGATCGGACCTCATCGGATCGGATCGGATCGGATCGGAGGTTGTCCGGATCGGATCGGATTTTCCCGATTTTGGGTCGGATCGGATTCGGATCGTGGATCGGATCCGATCCGATGCACACCCCTACTGAATAATAATTACTGAAGTTTGTTTGAGTTTTTCTGGATTTAGTTGCGTGCAGTAGCATTAACGAAATATTAATGGAAACATTGTTTTGACAGTGAAGGCATTCTTTTTAACCTCTGTCTTTTATCAAAATGGGAACTGTGTGCAACCTCACATAAATAATGTAATTGGTGAGGGTTACTGGTCAGGATTGATTAGGTATTGTTCAGGAAATACATGACTATCTTAAATGCATTCAGTTCTTCAGGGCCAGAACCTCTGTCCACGATCTCTGAGAAATACTGGAGAATGGGTGTGGTTCCACAAGACTGGAGATGGGCAAATATCCCAGTCTTCAAAAGGGGAAATGGAAGACCTGGGAAACTACAGGCCAGTCAGTCTAGCTTTGATACAGGGGAAGGTACTAGAACAGATTATTAAGGACTCCATGTATAAACATTGTGATGATAATGTAGTGATTAATAGAAGCCAGCATGGATTTGTCAAGAATAAATTCTGTAAGACTCATCTTGCCTCTACTTTAAAAAAAAAAAAAAAGTTACTAGCCTAGTGGATTGTGGGAGAGCTATGAATGTAGTTTCTTTTGATTGTAGCATAGCATTTGTCAAAGTCCCTCATGATATTTTGGTTAGGAAGTTGGTTAAATGCATATTAGATAAATGATAGTACCATCAGGTGGATTCACAGCTAGTTGGAAACTTTACTCGGAATACTCATCAGTGCTTCCTCATTAAATTGGAGGGAGGTTTTGGATTGGGTACCCACAGGCCCTCTTGGACCCAATAATCTTCAACTTTTTTATCAATCACTTAGATGAAGGGTTGGAGGGAATTCTTATCAAATTTGCAGATGGCAAAAAAACCACACCTGGGAGTGATAGCTAAATAAAATAATAACATTCAAGCTAAATAAAATAATAACATTCAAGATGACCTCAATCAAATTTTTTTTTAAAAAAAGTCTGGGCCAAATTTAACAAAATAAAGTTCAACAGAGACAAATGCAAAGAAAAGACTGGCGTGCAAAACTTTTGTCAAGAGTAAGGCTTAAGCAGGAAAATAGTGAAGGGGAACAGTGAATGTAATACACCAAGATGCTGTTTTTGTGCCAAGCAAATAGTAACAAGATGCAAAGGACATTGGGTGGGTTGGTGTGGGTTGATGAACATGAGTGAAAAGAATTGAAACACTAATAGAAAATTTGCTATGCCAAAGAATAATTGCAGCTTATCTAAATCCCCTGAGAGTCAAATATGATTTTAATTGTCTTTTCTGAAAGCACACTGGTCCTATGCATGTTTATTTGGTAATAAGAGCTATCCTATGCAACGGGACTTATTCCAAGATGAGCGTGACTAGGATTACAGCCTTAATTGTTCTACAGATCTATGGTTTAAGTGTTTTACATTCTTTTTCTAGTATTAATACTTAGTTGTAGTTAATAGCTAATCAGACTGTTTGGTTTCTGCAACAATTTGCAAAATTAGTTTATCTTTCTTGTTTCAATTATTTTTCTAGAAAAACATTATTTAGAAATGTACATAAACCCCAAAAGGGGGTAAATTAAGGTGTACCAAAAGGGCCTCCCTGATTTTGGAACGCCATTTACAGGTAGTGATATTGGTGGGAGGGGGGGTGTAGAAGGTAGAAGTGACTGGTGGCAGGGGCAATCCTCCTGGCAGCTGCCTTTTCCCCAGAATCCCCTGTGAGATGCTGCATCATAACATAGGACTGGTTTGCACATCACAGTAAGCCACCATGGGTTAATTCACTGATGGGCTCTGAAATGTCTGCTAGCCACCATTTTGAATATGCAGGCCCTAGCAGGGGCACACCATAACTTATTATGGAGTGCAAACCAGCCCATAGCATTATTTTAGGCTATTAGCACCATGCTGGCAATGCTACCACTGGTGAATTTTGCCCCCACACCCAATGTTGCCCATCTCACCCACTAAAATTTCCAGGGGGGGGCTCACTCCGTGACCCCACACATTTGGAAGCAAAGTTGTGAAATGGGAACATTTGTCTCAGCCCGAACATAATTTTAGATTTATTTGGAACTGTAGAGAAGTTTGGTAAGTCAAAGAGGTTTTTTAAAGGCTTAACCTCTCCTTGTTTTAGCAAGAAATACAAAGAAAACTAAGAAAATATGTGTTACACAATTCACGTAAACTAAAAATGGCATCAACACCTAAAGAAGAGGAGTTGCATATCTATCTATATATTTTTTTAAAAATAGAGAAATAATAATATCCTTTATTTAATATAGATCAAACCGAGGGGGAAACCCAGAACCAAAAACTTATTCAAGGACCAGGGAACTTATTAACCATGGAAGGAATGCACAAAAATACTGTTGGTAAGAATCACAGGGAGAAAGAAAAATTAAAAACTCAAACACACACTGTGCTGTTTTCAACGAACAGGCAAAATGGATAAGTTGTAAGCAGTGTTAGAGGACTTGGAGGAAAAATTGAAAAGAGAATTCCTTGGGACAGTGAAAGAATGAAAGAAAAGGCTAGTGGTGATAATCTCCAATTTGAAATTGCTTTGTTTGAAAGTAAGCTGGACGTTAACATGAAAAACAAAACAACGCAAAACATTCCACTGGCTCCTAGTTGGTTTATGGGCTACTTTTGACCATGAAAGCCCCAAAAGATGTGGAACCAAGATATCTGAAGGACTACCTATATTCATATAAGCCTCCCCAGTTCAGACCACCAGGCCTACTTTACGTTCCCCCACATTCATGAGGATGGCAGTTAGGGACTGGGCTTTCTCCAGTGGAACACCATCCTTGGAACTCCTTCTCTCAAGGAGGCCCTTAATGGCATCTTCTTTCCTTCCCAAGACTGACGTTGGGAAAGTCTTCGAGGAAGACAGATAGTTGGATGTGTTCCGGGATGCTATTTTTTGAATAGCTGTAGCACTGGCTTATTGCAATTATGTTTTCATTTTCTCTTACTGATGGCTGCCATAGAGGCCTGTTGTTGGGCAGAAAGGTGACAGAAATAAATGTCTGTAAGAAATAAATATCTTAAATAAAAACATGCTAAATTCTTAAACATTACTTGTATGCATGTTAATGCATTAGGTGTGTACGAGCACTAGTATGTTATTTTAAGTTTGAAGCTTAAAGAATTTTAGTAAAATTAAAAATAAATGATCCTTATTGAAATAACAATATAAGAGGATATGAATTATATGCAAATATAATTAAAATGCTTGAAATAAAGTATGCATGTGCAAATTAAAAAAACCACTAATGAAAACATATAGAAATATTTTAACATCAGTGGATTAGGGCCAGAGGAGAGTAAGCAGAACCCTATGAACTGGTTTGCACATCATGCTAACCTGTGGGTGGTTGGATTCTGGGTTGCTGTGATGTGTGAACCTAGCCACCCTAACAAACCATGGTTTGTCAACCAGAAACAACCCATAAAGACAACCTTTGGTTTGTTGTTGGATTGTAAACTATGCGTTTTTTAAACCATGGGTGGTCGTTACATGTGAACCCAAAGCCATGAGTTGTTTTGCCAGTCTACAGAGTGGTAAAAACAAACAAAAAACACTCACCAATAGCCACTCTTTATGCTAGTAAAGGCATTTAAGGATACCAGGATGGAGCAGGTGAAGGAGGTGGGAAACAAGCAACCTAAGGACTGAGAAAACAAACAATGGTTCAGTCATTTGCCAGACAAACCTGGGTAAGGCAACAAACCATGAGTTAACTAAACCGTGGCTTAATATTATGTGCAAACCAGTTCTGTGTGCAATAGGGCTTTTCTGGCTCCTTCCCCACTGCACACACACCCCCAGCAACTTTTGAAGGTCACAAGATCCTCTGAAATGGCATGAGATGAGATATGATTTTTTAAAATGACATATAATCACACACACACACACACACAAACACAAACACAACGTAGGAGCACAATACTCACAACATTAAACTTTTTCATTGATTCCCCCTCATAAAACCCTATTTCAGGGTGGTGAAGGTTTATATCTTTGCTGTTCCTAATTACTTTAGAATAAAAGCTGTAATATATTGTGCTTGTTGATGGAAATTGAGGTATAATAACCACAGATAAGTAGTAAGAATTTTTTAAAGCTATGTGTGAATAGAGGCAATGGAGGCAGAAATTTAAGAATAAAACAAAACACTGTCACTACAAATTGCCTTTACTCCTATGACCTTTAGAAATGAATTAGTACTAAGAATATCTTTGGGGGGAGTTGTGGAACCTCCCTCCATGTTATACTCCATAATTTATGGAATATGTTAGCCATTAGAAGGGATGAGGAAACTCCTGAGACTAATGTCTGCAATTTTGTAGTTGTCGTCATGTGGCTGCATTATGTTGTGCAGAACTACATCACATGTTTAGGAGATGGGAGGTACATTCATGTGCTACACCTGTATCCAATGGATGCCCATTTTGGCTTCCATGCTCCATACCTGTAGGTGGATTTTTCAGCAGGGGATGTAGGGTTTATTCATCTTTCATGATGCAATTGCTGGATGAAATTGTTATGATGTAACAGGTTTGTTTGGACTTCTTGAACACCTGTCTCTTTACTCTATATTTCCTACTTACATGGATTCTAAAAGATCCTGCTGTTGTGTAGAGAGTTGCTTTTACCAAACATTGGGGAACAGATATTCCGTTAAGTTACTTATAGTTTTGTATGTTCTATAGTAGTTGAAGCCCAGTGAGAGATATCATTGGGGCCGCCACAGCAGTGGGAATAGCAGCTGCAGACAGAAACAACAGAATTCCCAAGTGAGAATTTTGAGGTATTGGGTTGTCCCCTTCTACATCTCTGAACATATTGATTCTAGAAATGGCTGATCCTGTTTTAACGATAAGGAGCTGTTCTGAAACGTAGCCTAACACCATTTTTCTGAGCTAAGCAGATGTTTTAGGCATCAGAATCTCCCTAGTGCACAGTTGCCATTATAATATACCCATTTTTCATCCTTTCCTGTAGTGTGCCATCCACTCCTCATGAATACTCTGGTGCGTTTCTTGCCTCTTAGATTCTCATCTCACTGACACTAATTCCCAGGTGATCTGACAGATGTATGTCTCTTTATTGGTATTTTTTCAATAAAAAATTACACTGGAGAAAATCATCCACTGAAGATTTTTATATTCAGAGCTTGAATATATTGCATAGAGTTCTTACAAAATATTGCAGCTTAAATAACTAAATGTGACCTGAAACCATGAGCTGCGAAACATAACACAGTGACTGTTAACCAATGGTGGGTTAAATAGTCAACGATTGGTTATTGTGTCATCTGTCTGGACTTTTTGACACCACAGTTGGTTATTCGGCCGAAATACCAACAATGTGCAGAGTTGCTTATTTGAACAACCGTTGGTTATCGTGTCGTCTGTTGGGCACCGTTGACTATTTCTTCACACACAGTTGGTTATTTCCGGTGACTACAGAGTCCCCTGGCAAGAGAGACTAAAATGGCAACTGCCACTCTAGCCTAGCCAGCAGAACTCACAATGGCTGATGGGATACCAGCTGGAGGACTGAGGAGGGAGAGAGGGGGAAGTGTCAATCAAACACACTGTTGACCAATGGTCAACTCAACGCTGGCCTTAATCCACACCATGGTTGATTATTATCATGTCGTGTGGGGAGTACCCCCTCAATAATCAACCATGGAGTTGTCTATTAACCCACCATTGACTATTGTATTGTTCAGATGCAACTATTGTGTTTGTGTCACATTCTGTTTAGTTGGTTTTTAAAAATACATTTTTGTTTTCACACTATTGGAATTTATGGATCTGAGGAGACAAATATAAAAATAGCATTGCAGTGGGAAGCCTGTGGACTGCATGAAGAACACTGTTGAGGACCAAACTGTATGAGATGTGGGAGATCAGTGATTAGATCTTCCATCTTCCAATATTTCTATTTGTACTCTTCAGTAAAACGGGGTGCTCATTATTTGAATGGAGCTGGATCTCTGGGGAAGGGAAGTGGACCACACCTACACACATTCCATGTTAACAAACTCAAACATATACAGCGATAGCAGCTGCTGTCTACCCTGCTAGGGGAAACATACCTTTGTGTTTTCCTCAGTGAGACAAACAGCAGCTTTTACGTTTAGATGTAAAAATGGTACAAGGAGAGTTTCCCAACATTAATGCTGTACTAAGCAACCTGCATGCTGATAGGGACCTTTCCACCACAGGGCAATGAGCTATATGGCATTGCTGAGAGTTTAGAACTGTTGGCATCATCTGTGGCATTGTCACCATGAATGTCACTTTGAATTGACATTCAGATTTGATTATTTAGCTCCATGACTTTAGAGCTGATACTTGTTTAACACTGTCTTTCAGCTGGAAAGGGGTATCCCTGCGATGACTGTAATATAGTACTGAACTCAATAGAGCAGTACCAAGCTCACATCAGCGGCTTCAAACACAAGAACCAGTAAGTGTTGAAATGTTTTACTGTCTATGGTAGCTAAATTGCGTAACTTGCCATTAAATAGGAAGCACTATCTCATATATGTCTTAAAGTTAGGGTGGATTGATTTAAATCAAGATATATATTTCCCAAACGATGGTGCAAATCTGACCACTAAAACATATTAATTTATGACTAAATATTACTCTTTCATTTTTACAAACAGGCTTTACACCTATTTGTCATACTGCACATGTTTTGCATGCTTTAAGTGACTTTAAAATATATCTTTCCTGTGACAAGTAGCCATGGCAGTTTGTGAGGTTATGTATGGGAATATAGGAACTGTATAGAGACATTGACCCAGTTTGCATGTTGCTAGGAATGCTGGAGAAAGTTGAGATGGACTAAAGTGAATTTGGATTTCTAAGAATCTGACCTGTGGAATCTGCTGCGGACTCACCTCCTCAGGCCATATGGAGTCCATGAAAATACACATGTTTCTGCTCAGACTGGAAAATATAAGGGAGCAAAAGTTGAAGGGAATGGGGATTATTCACTAAATGTTATGTACTAACGTAAATTATGTTGCAAACCCTCTTATAGAATTATTTGCGTAATTTTCTACATCAATTTTTAAAAATTGCATGCTGGAACGGACGACACCATGCAGTCCACCAAACACACAGGATAGATTTCACAAAATCCGGACATCCTTGCATGTCACCAACAGCAATGCAGCAGGCGCAAGGACCTGCTTCCACTGAGCTAAACAAGTGAGGGCCACTCCATCCCTAGGTTGTTTACATGACATCTGAACCTGACCGAACTTTGGGTTGTTGGGGATGACAAGCCAGAATTTAGACCCATCTGGGTTTGAATGTCATGTGAGCAACCCAAGGACCAGCATGCTCGCTCCTGCTGCATTTCCAAGAACCCACTGTTTAAGCTTGAATTAATGGTGAGGTGTGAACCGGGTCTAACTAAGATTAACAAGCTTATATTCAATATTACCTTTATTATGTTTAAAAGAAACATAATAATTCCCTTTTTAAAAAAAACAAAACTAATTTTAACCAAAAAAAGCCCAAGTTTTTTTTAGAATTTTGGTGATTTTATTCACCCTTCTTACAGCCCAGACTTTTATAAATTAGTTCTGTTTGGCTTGCCTGGGATAAGTTCTGATTGATCTTTAAGCTGTTGTAATATGGGATACTACTGTAAAAGTTCTATTTTGCTAGTTATGAACTAAAATAAGTATTTGGGGAAAGAGTGACGTTTATAAGCCAAATTATATACTGCAGAGTTTCCAAATGATGTTGTCTGATCTAGTTTTGCATGGCCTGAAACAATATAATGAAGGCAATTTAGCTGCTGCAGTCTCTTCTTTGACATTGGGTATTGTCCTGAGCTTTTCCATAGATGTGCACCAGACACTTAGGGGATGTCAACCCTTTAGATTCCTTGGTTACTGTGGTAGTGAAAAGCAAGTTCCTGAGTGCCATACGTGCTACTGTTCAATAAATCAATATGTGTGTGTATGTATGTATATATAGAACGGTAGCGTGAATGGCACTCAAGAATTTGATTTTCACTACCAGAGTAACCAAGGAGTCAAAAGGTCCAGTTTTGCTCTCTCTCAGATAGATAGATAAGAGTTAAGCACTTTTAATTTGGACAAAGTTTGTATTGAAACTGAAAAACACCTTAAATATTAATCATTATAATGGGTCCAAATTGTATAGGCTTTCGTAAAAAACTCCATAGAGCATTTTTTTTCTTATAGAACATATTCCTATTGCATGTTTTAACAGTCTTTGGGACTATATCCTTTAAATTAACATATAGCCCAACATATTTTTCTATGAAACTATTTTTGAGGGACCACTCAAAATAAATTTAGAATCATCATAGAGCATGAATACTCTCAGGTTATGGCATCAAAGTACTCTTGGGGCCTTGGCAGTATAACGTATCTTAATCATTTGGGTGATGCTTGATTTTGCTGATGATATTAGTCTGACAAGTCCATACAAGCATATGAGACGCGTTTAGTTTGCTGATATTTGCCAATCTGCCAGATACTAAGGTATTCGTATTTACATGGCAAACACAGAATTTGGGGCTGTAGCACTGTCTGCTGCAAGTGAGGCTTTCTGCTTCCTGTGGGCAGTGCTCTCTTTTCTGGTATAATCCTGCTGACTTTTAGCAGAAAATCCTACCCATGATGTATAAAGCAATTGCTTTGATAATGAAATTTCATCTGCAGGTGGGACCATTTTGAAGTGCTACAACTGTAGCTATTTATTGCTGGACTCCCATCCTCACCCCGTCACACACTTGCCAGAGTGGTTCATTATGGTGAACAGAAGTGGATTTTTTGAGGCCTTGAATTATGATTGATCCATGTGCAGTTTAGGATTTCCCAGTAGGCAGACATATATTTCCTGTAGACTGTGAATTAATAAATTTTGCAGTAGTTTGAATAAACTTTTCTGTCCCTTCCCAATCTCATTCTGTAGTATACCAGGAGGAATTCCTGTTACAGCACGGTACCCAACAACGCTGTACCGTGAGGAGACAACCGGCCCTGATGGCTACAGCTATTTCAGCCAAGACATCTAGAGCAAGCTCCAGTGCTATATTTGGATTGCTGGCGGCCCAAAAGTGAACATCTTTTATCAGCCCGCTATGGTTTTATTGTTCCTCTGGCTAAATGAAACCCTCCTGTCCTGCAGTGTACTGATTTAGATGATTCAGAACTAACTACTGACTAAAGGACCTAGAAGGGACACATTTACTAGTTGACATTTGCTCAGTCCTTTAGAATAGTTTTCATTGTGTAATCTCTTGCTGTAGTGGCTGACAGGTGGGGTGGGGATTGTGTCTCGCATGAGCAAGGCTTGGCACCTGCCAGTGTTCCACCTTGAGCCCACCCTTCCCCTCTGCCCAGAAGAAGCAAAAGGGAGTTCTACAGTCAGTACCAGCCAGAGGAGATCGACCTTTGGAAGAAAGCTTGTAATTCTTGGTAACACAGTGCTTGTTAAGTGTGAGGTATGGAATGGGCATAATTGACAGAACTGATTGCCTTCTACTCACCTAGAATGGGGTGTTACATTGCTGTGTTTGTCTTGCCCCTTCCTGAATTTAATTGGATTTGTGTGCAGTTTTTAGGACACCAATTTGCCATTTGCATCCTTTTCATAGTTTTGCAGATCTTGGTTCTGGAGCATCTGATGATCTGTTTAATAAAGTTGTTTCAGTTAGTAATATGCATAATCTGCTTCAGAAAAGCAAGCAGAAAGAGGCCATGCTGAAGCACCTAGCAGTGCCTCCAGCAAACTGCACTTCTCTCTCAGTTCCTGGTATTCTTCTTGTGGAAATTGTAATGTGTTTGAATCCAACTGTGTACAGGGTTCTGTTGTGTTAAAATGTTCATCAGAAATCTTTTGATGTGGTGAAGGCTTTTAAATTTCGATCTTTCTCAGAACTTCAAAGCGTTTAAAAGAATCTGTACAAAGGGATAGCAAGGCTGAGAGAACAAGCAGCTATGTTTTGACTTCCATTTCTTTGAGAGAAGTGTCTATTCTCCAGGGATCCCATCCATTTCTTTCTGATAACTTTTCTGAGGCACTGAAAGGAATGTAGGTGCTAGCTGGGGATGCTGCGTGAGGTGAATTGACAAAGTATTTTGCTTAGAAAGGAGGTAAAATTAGTTTGTGTATTGGTCGCTTCCTTTCCCCCTTGCTTGTGTACAAGGAGGAGATAGGTTTGAAGTCTGCCAACATCTGGATCTGTTTGAAGACTTCCAGATGGCATCTTTCCAGAACAATCCCTTGAAATTCTAATCGTATTTGTCCAAAAAGAAAGTTGATAGCATGTGGCATTCAAGGGGGGGGGGACTACAAGCTACTCACTTCTTGCCTAGTCCATCTTTGAACTGCTTTTCTCTTCCTGTTCAAAACAGCTCTGTCTCTTTTTTTCTTGCTGCTCTCTTCCTGTCTGCTTCAAAATAAGTTCCTTGAAATCAAAATAAGTTCCTTGAAATTGGACATGTCGTATTCTTGAGTCTTGACTTTTACTAATGCTTTAGCATTCCCCTGCTTATAAGCTTGTTTGACCCATGGGTCCCCATAATTAGCAGAAAACCCATATTCTCTCTTACATTCCTAACCTAATCTTGATGACAAAGGTGTTTTCAGTACTAGGTATGGGAATTGAAGCATCCTGTCCTCTACCTTATCAAGGTGGCTTGACATGTGAGCTTGCTTCCCTTTCTATTCTGATGGGGTGAGGGCATTGACTGGCACCTTTGTCTCTTCTGGTAGCCGTTGTCTCTCCATCTCTGCAGATGGAAATGTATGAATATTGCTACCTGTGCATTTATATACAGCTTCTGTGGCATATATGTGTGTATTCTCTCTTTGCCATCTTAAGAAGTTAAGAGGGCCTTTGTGTTTCTGCTTCCCCAGCAGTACTGTTACGGTAAGATCAGGTCAGACCAGCAGTGCATTTTATTATACTCCCCATTATCTGCTGTGATGGTTCATTGCCAATGGCAGATCATTCCAGAGAAGTAATCCTGCTCATCATATAAAACTTGCCTTTTGTTTTTTACCACTGCCAGACTTTTGTGTACAAGATGTTCTCCACCTGTAGAGCCCGAATTAAGCAGAGGTGGTTTTTAACATGTAAATGTTACTTTATCTTTTCAGCTTTTTATTGGGGTGGGGTGGCGAAGTTGGTGTCCCAGATTTGCATCTCATATTTCCAGTAGATTGAAAAGTGTTTATCTGTGAGACAAACCCACTGACCAGGCCACCCTCAATATTCTCATTTAGTTTTGATCGAATAGCATGACTACAAGGGGAGCAGGATTTAAAGTAACCTTGTGCATAAGTTCTGTGGAAAAAAGCCCTTCACACACATACACACATGCTCTGCAGCTTTCTTGTGAATAACTGATGGGACAAATACGGTATCTTCTGACTTACCAATAGCTCTGTGTGCATAAACCTTGATTTTATGCTTCATCTTTTTCTGCATTTTAACTTTTGTGTTTTGGCATTCTTCCTCTTGTGCTGTACTTGGAATTTGGCTTCCAACGCGCCCATTGAGCATTCACAGTCTACAGAGTAGAGATTTGGCCACCGTGACTGCATCCACCAAACTCTGGCTTTAGAATTTGGTTTCTACTGAATATTGAATTCTATTGCAATTGCTATCAGTTGATATTTTTGGCAAGTACAAGGCTGAGTAAGTACTCCGTTTTATCATTAACATGGTCAATATGCTGACTCGTCCTGATATGGAAGGGTCATGATAAATCCATACATTTCCATTTGTCTCTTGCCTGTTAATATATACATATATATGTATGTATAGGTAGTCAGGCACCCTCTTCCTTATTTTAAAGATTAAAGGGTTGTTTTTTTCTATTCATAGCGAATGTACTGTTTTGTGTTTGTGTGGAGTCTATATTCTTGGACAATATCAAAATGATGAAAAATGAGAAAATAGTTTAATCTGCATAGTTTGATAGCAATGGCGTGTGTGCGTGTGAAAGAAAGAAAGAGTAAGACTTGTTTGGAGGCATGGGCTTAGGGCAGCACTGTGGGCTAGAGGAAGAAGAGACGGCCTCTGCTTTTATATTCAACTTTTTACCACAACCATTAGAAACAAAATTCTTAAGCATGCCTACAGATGAAGCTAAATCTTCTGCGACTTTTGATAGGGCACCTTACTGCATGTACAGGAGATTGCTCTGCCCAATATTCAAGAGCTTACAGTGACCTAATGAGAGTAGACACTTAATTCATTTGGATTTTTATTCTGAGGGCTTGGAATGAGATGCAGCATAATTTAAAATTAAAGCATAAAATGCTGACAAGATTAAATAATGACAATACAGAAGTGATAATCAGAGGCCTGTTGATATGTTTGTGGCAAATATGGAGAATGCAAAAAACAACCACAACCCTGCTCTTGTGGCTGGGATATTACTTTGCTCTCTACAGAAGATATTAAAAGTTCCGCCTTCAAGAGGTTTCACTGAACTGCCTCCACATTGATCTGCATCTTGGTTGTCCTGCTTTATTCTGTAGCAGAAACCTAGAACGTAGCAGCTAAATTCAGGTTTTGGTGCATAGAGACCCAGGGAACCACTTCCATTGAGAACCAAAGATATGTGGTCAAATTCAAACCCAAAGGAAGATTATGATAGTGAGCAGAATGAGTAGTAAATAAATAAAGAGCTTGCAATGTGACAGGTAGAACTTTCAGGGTTCATTAAGGCGTTTCTTACAATAATAATAATAATATAATAATAATAATAACAACAATTTATTTCTTACCCGCCTCTCCGTCGGGATCGAGGCGGGGAACAACAACATGATAAAATACATAAAACTGATTAAAACATGACACATATTATTAAAACTGCATAAAAAATCCTAAAATCCTAAAAACATCCTAAAAACACCATTTACAGTCACATACAAGTGAATGGACTTGATAGGACTCTAAGGGCCTGAGGTTAAGCTAGTCTCTCAGTGGACATTTTCTCTTCAAAATTAATCTAATTTAGAAATAATTGGGTCAGCTATCCAGGTTCCCTGTCCTTTCAAAGAAACTTTCCCCATTATGTATCAGAACACATGTCCTTGCTAGAAGAGAAGGATGAAGATTCAGGAGGGTTTGATAAGTACAAATTCTTACAATCTATACAAGCCACACAAACAAGACCAAAAGGGGAAGGGAGAGGAAAGTTTGTATGAAGCTTTATACTGCTCTTTATAATAAGGGCATAAATTATTTAATGCATGAGTGTGGAACATGTGGTCCTCCAAATGTTGATGGACTGCAACTCCCATCAGTCCTAGCCAGCAGAGGGATGAGGGTGATGGAAGCTGCAGTCCAACAACATACGGAGAGCAACATGTTCCACATCTCTACTGTAATGATTAAACTTTTGTAAAAGAGTAAAAGATGAACCAATTACCTTTGCTTGTCAAACTCACTGCTCCCCAAAACAATATTTGCTCTCCTTCAGTGTTCTAGATGAGGCCAGGCCCTAAAGACGCAAGGCATGCTTTTTATTGAAACTGGTGCAAATTGTTTTTCTGAGACCCCTGAATATTACATCTGCCTACAATTTGTGTGTGTGTGTGTGTGTATCCCAGGGCAAATTGCCTTCATTGAAATGTATCTACGCTGGGACTTTACCTTCAGATACCAGCACAAAGCCTTGTTAAAACATGGTGTCCTGTGTTCTGTTTTATTACAGATAAGGAATTCTTTACTGTGTAGTGAATCTCTCCAAATAATTATGATGAAGCAAAGTTGTTGCTTTTTTTTAAAGTGGACAAGTGTGAAGCCCACGTATTTCACAAACACTGGACCAGCTGGGTTGATAGAAAAGAGGGAGTATGGGGAAGGTCAGGCAAGATTTTTGATCTGTCTTCCATCAGCCCACATGGTTGAGAACCATGGTCCAGCTTTTGTTTCTTTAAAAAGCATGGTGGAAAGAAGCTTTCTCTCTTAACACAGCTCAGCTGTGTCTGCTTAAACCCTAAAATAATGGGTAAGATGGTACTTTCCCCAAATGCTTGCTTCCATACAATTGGTAATGGAACATCATGACTTCCTCAACTGTGGTACAGCAGGTACAGGTTTGATGCCCTGTGACTTGTTCTGATTGCAGTCTGGTGTGTTGTTTCCAATTAATTTGAATGTATGCTGGCCTGCAAGCTCATGTAGCTGGAGGTGGAAGGTTATTATGTGCTGATGGTGCTGGCTGGCTACAACTTAGCCAATATTAAATGGCCCCAATAAATGTAGCCATTTCATATTAGATTATTACTCTCTGAGCTAATTAAATGCCTTGAGAGAGCAACTTTTCCTTGCCTTGGTAAATCACTGCTTAAGCTTTTTCGAATACACACAGGGTTTTCTGAAGCCTTCTGAAAAGCTGCTGCTGCAAGTCAGAAAACTATTCAGAATTGGTGTGTGGAGGGATTGGAAGAAATTAAAAGCCTACCCTTTGCACAAGTGTCTGATGCCATGGGTTGGTTAGAGTTAAGAAAATGTATTACAAATTCTTTTTGACACTTGCAAGTCTGTTCCCTTTCTCTGTGCATCACACATATGACTGCTTGGGGATATTCTAGAACTGAGAAACCTTTGAATCCACCTCCACCCCAGTGCGCATTCTCCAAGGGCATGGTCCCATGCTTCCCACTCTTGCCTAAAAAATGTGGCTGACCTTGGGTACTATGTACCATGACTTGATTGGAAGGGCGTTGTCATTTGCTGCTCTGCTGCAAGCAGCGAAATATTTTAGGCCAATCCTGCTACAGTGTGGCTATTATCTACTCAAACTCTCCTGGCTGCCTCTCAGTTTCTATGGAGGAAAAAGTCCTCATTGCAAAATTCCTGTCCGTCTTTCCATGGAAGAAATCATGTTTGTCTATGTGATGTCCTTGAAGACTGGAATACTGGCTCGTTCCTCTGTCAAATACTAAATTTACCAGACTTGCTAGCTGAATTCAAGACTTATATTTGTTACTAACACTGGCTTTTTATTAACTTAACAAAGTTGAACTTCATTGCTTTCCAAACTTGTGAAAATTAATGTCATCCTGTCAAACAACATCTCGTCTCTGACTACACCTAGAATCTAAGGCCTAGATTATAAAATTAGTGGACAACATTAATATAGAGAAATGTTGAACTTCTTTAGGAATGTGTGAATTCAAAATTATTATTATAATTATTAATTAATAAAGCAGTGTTTTTTTAGTGATTGTGCAGAAGAGTCTGAGGCACGAGAGAGCTGTGAGCAGGTCCAGAGGCTTCTCGTGGTGAATGTTGGGAGAGAGACAACTGTGTATAAAGCCAATGTGTGCTGTATGCAGCTGGACAAACAAGTGGGTTCTCATCAAGGTGGAAGTTATTCCTCTTCGTCCTTCATGGTTTTAGGAGCACACACCTCTTGAGGGGGCTACAGCTAAAAACAAACACAACACATTTATCCTACAGGTACATGCAACAGGCAGTTTAAATTGGACTATGGAGATGTGGCAAGCACAGGCTTACTGTAGTGTCACTTCCTGACTATAGTTTAAAATTTACTGATCGTCCTTGAATGTCCAACATTGCTACTTTGCTATGCTTGAAGTGCCCAGGTGGGTACAGCAGACCAGAATTTTAACTAGTTTCAGGTCCTCCAAGGTTTCAAGCATCAACATTAGCTTGATGATTCATGGAACTGTTTTCCCTGACAGCTGCATGCAGAGGAGGAGAGGGAGGGAGACACAGCCTGACCAAGACAGTGCCCATCCGCCCCAAGCCAAGTGCATAGTATCCGAGGGTGGTTGAGTTATTTTCACTCCTGAAGCAGAAAATCCCGCACGCACATGTCCCCTGCCTGCCTGCTAAACATATAATCATAAATAACCAACAGTTCCCTGACCTTTCAAGACAAGCAAAATCAGGGCCTAACCTATTGTGTTCTGTTTTTATGAGGCAGGGATTTGGATATCTTTAGTGATTTTTGCCCTTCTGTGGCTCCTTAACAGTATTGCAGAACAGAAATAAAAATATGTCCATTGCCAACTTGTGTGTACTTCTCACAAACAGCAAATGAGGTGATAAGGTTCTGTCTCTATTGTCCCAATTCAGACTGCGGATAGCAGACTGACTTAAGGCAATGCTCCTCTACGAAGAAACATTCCTACATGGAAGAAAAAAAAAAAGACTAGCCTCACATGGTTCTCCCTAGCCCTTTTTTTCTATGTTCAGGTGAATGTTTTTGAATAGATGAGCATTCTGAAAGATAGGACCCCATCCCATTGCTGTCTGATGTGGTCTAAAAATGATACCTTTCTTGCTGAACTGTCCATCCATTGGCTTACCTCATCCACTACCAAAAATGATCAGAACTTGGAATGCAGCATGTAAACTCCTTTCAGAACAAAGCTAAGCTACAATTTGCAATTTTTCTTTTTCAACCTAAAAAAATATTTGCAAGTGTTTCTCCAAACGTTCTCCACTCTCCCCTGCACTCAGTTAGGGTGACCAGATAAAATCCAGGTCAGGGCTCATGTAACAGTTGTAGAGAAAAGGGAATTTCAGCCAGTGTCGTTTGTATGCAATTAGTTCCTGGTGAAATTCCCTCTTCATCACAACAGTTAAAGTTGCAGGGGCCCTGCCTTCTTTTGTATATGGTTACTCTAGTATAGTGCATGCACCTTTAACTGTTGTGATGAAGAAGGAATTTCACCAGGAACTAATTGCATACAAATAACTCTGGCTGAAATTCCCTTTTCTCTACAACTGTTAAAGTTACATGAGCCCTGACCTGGATTTTATCTGGTCACCCTACCCTCAGTGCCCTGGAACAATGCTCAGTCTGGGGCGTTTGAGGGTTTGCATCATGGTGGTCAGGCTGCAAATGCAGTTGCTCCTGCTGCTCCTAGTGGCAGCACACAAAAGAAACCTTAAGGAAAAAAGAAGCTGTGCTACTGCCACAGTTAAAAGTGAGTCCCGCTTTAACAAAACTGTTAGAGAATTTCTCCCAGTTCTGGAATATTTGGATGAAACCCCCCTCCCTTTTTTCATTCTCATAAATAGGGTGGAGAATTTCAAGAGACAGTTTTCATACAGCTCTATAAATTCAGACTGCTTGACCAAAAGAATAGACAATATTGCTGGGGTTTTACCACAAGGGGGCGATGGAGCATTAAGTCATTCGCTGTTTAAGGCTACAATCCAAAATATTTGATAATAGGCCCCATTTATTCCAAGTGATTTTAGTGGCGTAAAAAAGTTTAGGGCTGCTACTCTAGTTTCCTAATCTGATGTGAACTGTTTTCCTTGGCCTTATTGCCTGGAGCACTCCCTTGCTGTGCAGCTCAGTTGCTTTTACAAAATGTAGTGTTGCGTCTCTGCAATTACCTTTCTTGCTTGGTAAGTGAGCAGGCATTGGATGATGAAGGGAAGTTGCAACAGGTCAAAAAATTGTTATGGGTCTCTATAATAAATGGAGTACAACCTGTATGTTTAGTTCTATAAATCGCTGTGAGACTGGAATTTACATTTTCAAGGGAAGAACCATAATTCAGTTCGGTCCCTAGCATCTCCAGTTAAAAGGTGCAGGTTCTAGGTGATGTCAATGGAGAAAATTGAAACCTCAGAGAACTGCTGCCAGTCAGAGTTGATTATATTGGACTAGACTGACAAATATTCTGACTGGTTTAAAGCAGCTTCCAGTGTTCAACTCGTGCTCCATTTCCTAGCTTTTCCTGAGTTTTCACCCATAACTACTGTTGTGTTCTTCCAAATGGAGAGCTCCTAGCACTGTCAATCAAAAGACATTATGTGACAAGTCCATCTTTTCCTCAACTGATTTTTTTTTAATGGAAAGAAGGTAGAAGTAGTTATGGAAAAACACAGGAGGGTGTCATCTGGATGCCCTCCTCCCAGTAAAATCCTGTAAAAGAGGTAGTGTAATTGCACAATAGAACTTTATCTTCATTGGTGGCTACTGCTGTTCTATTCCCAGCTCCTTACATTTTCTGTTAATACTTACATATGCACTAAATGTGGACGTTGCAAGCAAACACCAACATCCATGGATATGGTCGTCGTCTTTTACTTTGTGTATATGTAAGTGCAATGTTGTTGAGAACCAAGGTGACTGGAACTGGACAAAGGAAATGGCAGAGAGGTGAAAGGGCACTGAGGCTAAGAGAATTTGAGGCAAGTTGGAGAGGCTTAACAGGCCTCTTCTCTCTGTTTTTAGTGTGGATGGATTCACTTCTATGGAAATGTGAGGTTGAGATAATACCAGGGTTTATATTAGGCTGTGTTAATATGGCTTTTTCCTAGTGTAGTTTCATTACATATCAGGGGTGTGGGGTATGGGTGGTATATAGCATCAACTATGCAGACTCAAACTCTCTGCATTCTAAAATAAACACAGCATAAACAGGTAGTGAGGCATACTTCCCAAAAGGTTGAGGAGGAGAATCTAAACACATTTCCTAAAAGCCAACAGGGAAAAAGATTGCTTTACCAAAAGGGCCTTGCCATGGGCCTGGTCCTCGCTTGCAACAGGGCATATGAAAGTGGATGAAGACAGGTATTGATGTTTGAATAGCACAACAAGACTTTTTAGTGTTGGCCCTAGCCCAGAGACAGTAATGTTTCAGGCCGCAAAGTGCCTTGGACTGGCAGTGCCTTGCCTCCAGTAGGAGCCGGCCTCATATCAAGTTGGCAAGGCCCTCGGCCATACCTCTGCATCATCCGTAAGACTACATGGATTGAGTTCTGCATCAACTTCTTGTGCCTTTCTCACAGTTGCTGCTTTCCCCTTGTTTTCCATGAAATTCCTTCTTAATCACTGGATTATGACCCACTTCTCCACAAAGCCTTTCTTCATTCACTTTCATCTTAAGTGTAGTATTTCCTACCAATTAATCTTCAACTCTACTATTAAATGGACAGTCATGAAATAATGTTCATTCATAAATTGTCTGGAGTTAGGGTAGCCAAATTTGCAGATGACACCAAGTTATTGGGATGTTGAAAAATCTATTGCCAAGAGCTTCAAAAGGTTCTCTGATCTTAGTCATGGTGGATAGCTCACTGAAAACAGTGTTGTGCAATAAAACTCAATCTGGAAATTATTAGGGAATGGGGTTAAAATAAAACTGTTAATGCATTTGGAATACTCTATTCCATTATAATCACCCCATCACAAAAAACAAAAAAGGATGATATAGGAAAATGTCCAGAAAAGAGCTATTAAGACACGGGGGGGGGGGGGGGGGGGGTGCAGCAACTTCTCTATGAGGAAAGGCTAAGGCAGCCTGCCCCAACCTTGTATCCTGCAGGTGTTTTGCACCACAATTCCCAACAGACCCAGCTGCCATGGCCAATGGTCAGGGATGATGGGAGTTACACCTGGAGGGTGCCAGGCTGGGAAGGCTGAACTAATGCATCAACTCAGAACATATACAATGGAAGTGCTATTTCACATACTACATAGTTAACAAATGGCATCTGCTCCCCCAGAATGTGAGGCCACTAGCTTAGACTTTAAGGGTTAGGTACCTATACGGGCGATAGATCTATGAAATAGGTGTTAGCCATAAAAGCTCAATAGACTTTCCATGTTCAGAGCCAGTATACCTCTGAATACCAGATCCCCTGGGACATACAAGAAGGTGGGTTGCTGCCTCCATGTCCTGCTTGTAGGCTTTCTGGAGGCATGTGATTGGCCATGGTGGAAAACAGGATGTCCTACCAGGGGTGGGCAACCTGCAGCCCTCAGCCCAGTTTCAAAAGCGCTCTGCATGTGATCACTTCAGAGCTCTGGCAAAAGCAATCTGTCTCTTCCTTGGGAGCCCACTGCATGGGAAGGAAAGGGGAGGGAGGAAAGTGGCAAAAAGTAAAGAGTGACAGAATGAGAAAAGGGATAACCCTTTTCACGTTTGGCTCTGGTCGTGCCCAGTGTTGGACTCAGCCCCGCTCACCTCTGGGCCCTTGCTCTGATCCAGCAGGATTCTCCTCATGTTCTTCTCATTCTCACTCCTGCCATCTTCCCTCACTTTGTTCTGTCCCATGTTAGTAAACTACGTAATAGTAACACAGCACATACTGTGGTGTTGGTATTAAATGGGTATTTATTAACAAATAATAAGAGACTAGTATGAAGACTTGTACAAACCTGTGGCTGTTGACGTCTAACTCAAACAGTTTCTCCAGACTGAAGTTTACCCCACCGGCCTACTTCCATCTCTAATGCCTGTGACCATTTCCTGTTTTTGTTTGCGCCTCTCAGCCAGGCAGCTCCAATGTGACTTTCCGTCTCTACTATAAAACTCTTTGTCCAACCTTCTGGGCTTCATTCACAAAATTCCAACCCCTGAAATGTGCCGGGAATCTGTGAGAACGGCAGCTGCTTAATATTCTAACCCCAAAGACTGAGTGGGATCAGGCTGGGCTGTGTCATGACCCAACTGCTGCCTCTTGTTAGGTGCTATTGGCATACAACCACACTACACTGGCAGATCGAATATGAGGAGACATGGGGGAAAGCAGCACAGTTTCCAGGTACAAAGTCCTGCATGTTGACTGTTTAGGAAAAGCAGTGTTCCCACAACAGAAGCACAAGCTAAAGGGAAAGTGTGGATCATATGCAGGCCATAAGCAGTAAACGCACATTGATTGTGCCAAATAGTCCTGATTTACAGCCCCATTACTATCATAGTTTCCTATCCAGGGCAATCCTTGATCATCATTATTCCCATTTTCCCTGTTATTCCTGCACTGGTTTTCTTCTTGCATTTAGCGAACACAATCGAGTCCTGCATCACTTCAGCCTCTGTATCCCTAGCCTATTGCTCCCCCATGTTATAGCTCTTCTCCTGCCTGCTGTTGATCCCGTACAGTTCTGCTGTCCTGTGTATTTATTTGCACCCTTCCTGCCACCTCCTCTCTGCACCCTAAAGCATCCTGGGGAGCAAGGCTCACCCCCTCCTTCCGCATCCCGGAGCTGCCTGACCTCTTCCCAGAGATGGATCAGACAATCCTTAGCTCCTGTCCGTGACTAGAATAGGCTAGCTGGATTAAGCATTCCTTTAGCCTGGCTTGGAGGGGGATGGGAGGGGGTTTGTGCATTGGGAAGAGGGAGGCCTGACAGGCAGAACACAGCTTCTCCAGGAAGGAATGGAGCAAGCTCTTAATTTCTGGCGATTGCTGCAGTGGGAGAGGGAAGGGGGATTAGCATAATCACCTGCAGCATTTCCCTGGTCCGCACAGATCGCGCAGGCATGTGGAATAAGGAGCCAAAGAGGTGCCGCTGGCTGCTGGTCACTGACTTGCTTGGTCCATCCAAAGCGGGAAGAGGTCAGGTCATTCATCCAGCTGCCAACTCGAGGCTTCTCTGCCTGACAAATTCCACTTTGTGAGGGCTAAGTACTGTGGCTACAATGTCTAGAGAGATGGGATCAATCTTTGCAGGAGGGGCTTGTATGTAAGGTGAAAAGTAGCGCCCTCTCAATATATTAAGGGGATGCTCAGGACAGTTGGTTGGACATTGAGGAAGCACAGCCTGATCTACACAGGCACAAAGAGGCATCCTTCCGTAACAGCAATAAACTAATTGTCCTTTCTCAGCCTGGACTGGAACATTCAGGACCAGGACAAAAGCTGTCTGACTCCCTTTTCTGTGTCTTTCATGTCCCCTGAACTGGTTCTCTAACCTGAACTCCATTTTGACTTGGTACTTCCAGATGGGCAGCTCCTAGGGATACCCAATCATTGCTCTTTGGCTGGAAGGGGCCTATGAAATTGCAATTGACATTCCACATGTCCAGCTGAAATGCAGGGTGGGCTGTGCAGCAGAGGCAAGGATCGCCTCCCACTCTGCACTGGATACTTGTAAACTTCTGAGTTTAGAGGCTTATAAGTATCAAGAGCGGATCCCCGAAGATTGTGCCCTAAGTGCAGATTAATTGATTTAAATTCATAGCGCTGTTGTGTTGTGTATATTCTGCTATATTCTGTCCACACAAGTGGTTGTGACACAGCCACATGAGAGAAGGCGGCCAAATATAATTCCCCTGATCAGCCATTTTCATAATCACTTTTTTCCTGATTCTTAAAAATCAATTAATCTGCACTTATGGCAGAATCCTATGGTATCCGCTCTTTCTACTCGTAAGCCTCTGAACTCAGAGGCTTACAAGTATCCAGTGCAGAGCAGGAGGCAAACCTTGCCTGTGCTGTGCCTCCCGCTCTGCATTTCAGCTAGACGGGCTTTTTTGCCAGGAGGCAGCAGAAGAGACTTCAGGATGCGGAGTAAGCCAGCCTCTCCAATCCCCTCCCCTCCCATGGAAACGCCCCCTTTCCTCCTTTCCGAGGTGGCATTTGCAACCTCAGAGAGGAGGGCGGCATGTATCTCTGTGCTGGCTGTGAGGGAGCAGGGGGCTTGGACTCCTGGGTCTGAGGTTGGACAGTGCTTCTACTTTGGCTCCAGGAATCTGAAACATCCTATGCCCCCCCCCCCCGACTCTGCCATCCTGCTGTACTGTCATGCTGGAAGAGCTGGCCGAGACCCTGAAGGAGAGGGAGGTAAACAGTGAGTTGCAGTGGGCTTTCAGGAGTAAGCACATCTTGTAGAGGTTAGGCAGCTATTTCACCTTGGTAACCAAATATAAAATGGCCCTTCAGCAAAAGAAGTGTTTTCAAATTCCTCAATGGGAGCCCTGGATGCAGCATGCTTTCTCCCTACTTTATTGATTTTTTTTTTACATTTATATCCCATCTTTCTCCCATCATGGAACTCAAGGTGGATACATGCAGTTCCCAAGTGGTCTCTCCTCCAAACACTGACCCAGACCCAAACCTGCTTACTTTCAAGCAAGGTGGCTGTCTCATGCGCCCTTGAAATCTAGGTCTTGCACCTGCCTGAGAAAGCATTTGGGAGCTAGGGCTGGATAATCGCACCGCTCCAGCTGCCTTTGAACTGCATATGTCTGGGCCACTCAGAGGCTCATATAATTAAAATCCCTCTACCGTTTCCTTCAAGCTTTCAATTCTAAATAGAAATACAGCTGCTGGGCATCAACCATTTTGCTGATGGTTTGGCAGGCACCAGAGTAGCCTCGGGTGGGCAGCTTCCCTCAGGTTGAGGGCCACATTAGGTAGGTGGCCAAGGGGCGAACACCCACACTTACACATCCCAAATCCTACTGCAGATTGCTGGGAGAGAGTCTAGCGATTTTCCAGGGAAAGGGTTTGGGGGGATGATTTCTTGTGTGGACTCTTTCCCTGGAGAGTTGGGCACCCACCAGCCCACTGCTGCTTCAGGGCAAGGAGGAACACACAGGGGCCACAGAAATGGCCATGGAGGGACTCATGTTCGTTATCCCTGTTCAGTATAAAGCCAGCAGTCCAGCAACACATAGCGACAATGAAAGACAACGTATAATGAGGGAGAGCATTTAAGAATGACTCTCTTGCAATGAAGGACATTTGAGGCCTGTTTCTGGCTTGCAGTAGGATAACTTGAGGTTGGACACTCGCTTCCTTGTACTTCTGCAAGACTAGTTCAGTAGCGTGCTAAGCTCTGGTAGTGGTAGGGTTATTCAAATAATAACAGATCAGCCTGGTCTGGTCTGGGGAGCAATCTGGAGTAAAAAAAACCCCATCCTTGAATAGGTGTCTGGTCATGCACCTGCCTTCTGGCTACCTGTGATTAAACTCCATGCAGCTGCTCCTCCTCATCAAGATCACTGCTATTTGACATATAGGTTGTGTTTACAATGTGCCAGGTACAATAAAAAACTACTGGTGTTTCCAGACTCTGTGGTTTTAGTCATGGAGGACAGGACACCTGTCACTAAATCGGCCAGATGATCCCCTCATCAAATATTTCTAATGTGGAATAATCGCCGACGCCTGGCACTCGGAGCATCACTACCCAACTTGCTGGTAAACTATGACTGTTGCCTCAGTAGGTGAGATGCACTACATTTCCCAAGTGCTGTGGGCTAGTATTAGGGTGAGCACAGCAGGATGTATCATGAGCCTTTGCCATTAGGACTATCTCATGGAGGTTAAACTGCTTTTCCCCCAGCGCCGGCCCTACAAATAGGCAGACTGAGGTGGTTGCTTCAGGTACTGGGGGTGGGAGAGGGGCAGAGAACAGCAGCAAGCTGTTGGAGGAGTATATACCACATGGCCTGCCTTTGCCGCCGAACTAGCCTGCCATCATCAGACGTTATAAGGTAAGATTCAACTGCCGGTCTGCTCATTTTCTGTACACAGAATAGGGAGGGTGTCGTCTTGTTCTCTGCCTCAGGCAGCAAAATGCCTTGGGCCAGCCCTGTTTTCTCCTATTCTCCCACCCCACTTCTTCAGAGGTTGTGTCCTCATCCACTCCAGCACTCAAGTACATTGCCTTCTACAGTAGTAGAAATAATAATGATAATAATAAATCAAATGTTAATGATACAGCCAGTGAGGTATAGTGGGTAGGGTTATAGCCATAGCCATTTTTAGTTTATAGCCATTTAAAAAAAAAGTTCTGATGAAAGTCAATGGGAGGCATAAATCCTCAGATTTCTGAACCTCAACTCCAGTTCAGTACCTGGGCCAAAGTGAATGGCCTCAAAATCAATTTCAGCAGAATTGGGCCATTTTCCAAAGTGCTGCATTGGGGCCCATTAAAATCTTGTGATTGGTTGTTCCGCTACTATGAAAGAATGCATAAAGAAAAATATAGGTCACCCTTCATCCAGAACTGTTTACAAAATGGATCTCAATAAAAACACAATACACTTAGCATTAAAACTTTTAGCCAATATATTAGTAAAACACCCTAAGATTTAAAAGGCCAGAGAAAATAAGTTTTTCCATGGCCCCAATAGGAAACCAGGGTGATCCTAGGCAAACCCCTTTCAGGAGGAACTTTAAAAAGTGGGGCACCACAGCTGAAAACACCTTCTCTCTGATCACCACCTGCCTCACCTCTGATGTGAAAAAGGGACCGGAAGGAGCACTAGCAAATGACCTCAACCTTCAAGTAGGATGATATGGAGGTGAGCCGATAGTACCTGGTACTCAGGCTATTTAGAGCAGGGCTGGGCACTTGGGGGCCTCCAAATATTTGGCCTACAATTCCCATCAGGCCTAGCTAGCATTGCTAACAATGAGGGCTGATGAGAGATGTAGGTCAAAACATCTGGAGACAGCAGGTTGCCCACTCTTGCTTTACAGCCTTCAAGGTCAACACCAGCCCATTGAAGTAGGCTTGGAAATGAACTGTCAGCCAGTTAAATTGTTTCAATACTGGCAGGATATATTCCCAATGGGTTATCCCATTTAAGAGACTCGCAGTCGCTATGAAATGCTGTTTCCAACAAATTGCCAGGTTTACACAAGAACATAAGAAGAGCCCTGCTAGATTAGGCCAAGGGTCCATCTAGTCTAGCATTCTGTTCACACAGTGGCCAATCAGCTGCTTACAGGAAACCCACAAGCAAGACATGAATGTAACGGCAGCCTCCCACCCATGATCCCCAGCAACTGGTGTACATAGGCATACTGCCTCTGCTACTGAAGGTAGCCTATGGTAAAAGAAGAAAAATATTCTTTCTAAAGAGCAACACAGTGATAACACATTCAGTGTTCAAATACACTGATTTGGGAAGGCCCTATCCCACAAGCACCCCTGTGCAGCTAAGCCCCTTTCCCCCCTGCACCAGCATCCAGGTTGGGCCTGGGACCCAGGGGGAGAGTTTATTTGCTCCTTGTATAGATGGGGATAGGTTCTCCCGCTCTCACCCCCTCTAACCCTAGTGCTAAATTGAGTTGCAAGGCATGTTGGTCCCATCTCCGGTGAGAGCGACGGGTGAACAATGGGGGCTTTTCAGCTTGACATCTCAATGAACAGGAGATGGAGAGCGAGCCCCTCCCGCCCCCTCAACTCTCCCCGCGCCCAGCTTTGTTTGGGGAGCAGACAGCAACCTCCAGCCCCAGGAGCTTTTCAGTACCTAGGGGCAGCCATTCGTCATGGATTACAGCCCCCTCCCCACTCCCTCAGCTGGTCGTCTGGGCAGGGAATTCACACACTTGTCAGCCCTGGCTAGGGAGAGGGGCCTTTGTGCTTAATGGGGCCTGGACCTGGAGATGGGTGAGATGGGTCAGAAGGTTGGGGGTGGGGGAGAATAGAGGAAAGAGAAGAGGAGTGTGGGGGGGGGGGGGGAGAGATGTGTTGGGGCTGATCCTGATATTCTTCAGGGAGTATCTTGGAATAAGTGGCTTCTGGAAAATTGTTCTACTGACATCTAAATCCAGGAAAGAGAGTAGAATTGTTTCTGATGTCACTGCCCCAGGATTATCTTTAGGGCCCAGGAGTAAAATGTGTCATCCCTATAAAGGACAACACTCAGAAAAGCAACCTTCTCTCTCTCTCTCTCTCTCTCTCTCTCTCTCTCTCTCTCTCTCTCTCTCTCTCTGGAGTAAGGAGACTAGGATATCAAAAGTGTCTGGCTGCATTCCTTTGCACATTTACCTGTGAGTAAGTCCCACCGAACTCAGTGGAGCTTATTTCTAAGTAAATGGACATAGGATTGTTTTATAAGAGCAGCACAGTTCCATACACCCCTTTGGCCTGGGCTTGAGGAGAGAGTAATTTCTGAGTGCTGCTGAATCCCAGCAGATAGACAGGGCAACAATCCAAAGCACTGGGTTCAATTCTTTCCTCATGTCTCAATTCAATGGACAGGTTTTAGCAAGTTACTTTCTTGGCTTTTGCTTCCCCCCCCCCCCCACCTGTAGAATAGTGGATACAGTGATGACGGCCTTCATAGGAGGAGGAATTGTGGGGGTGAAGGTTGTAATGCAGTTTGCATGCTGGGATGTTCTGTAAAAAAGAATCGCACTAGTAGATCCAAGGACCTGAGCGGCAGTTTGCAGAGTCATTTGGTTTGTGAACAGGGAGCATCTTCACTATACAAATGATAAATTCAGGCACATACAAAGTAAACAATGGAACCTGCCAATAAATCCCCAGCAGACCGAAACTGGCCCAGGCCCTCGTCCTCATCCTTCCTGTCCTCAATATTATCTACGTTACCAAAACAGATTATTCTCAACCCAGGGGAATACAAAATAAAAGCCAAAAATGCTGCAGGCCGGACTTAGGCCACCTACTGAAGCCTCCTCCCATGGGACAGCTAGCTCAGTGTCTGTCAGCCACCACTGCTGTTCCTGTGAGATGGTGATGAGCCCTCCCACCCTATCTTCCCCTCTTGGCAGACCAAGCTGGGGCCCAGAGAGAGCCGGGGGCTGCAGACGGGACCGTGTGCCAGAAACACTCCTGTCCCTTGTGGCTTCATCGTCGCCAGCATTAAATTGAGTGCAGATGTGTGTGCAGGGGAGGGCGCCTGGTTGTGATTACAGCTTTGAATTACAGGCACCCGTGCAGCCTGAGCTGGGCCCTGCCTGGATCATAAGAAGCCGGGTCCATGAAGGATCCACCAGGGGGACCAGGCCATCCCAGGAGCAAACAGGATGCCTGTGTCCTCTTAGCCATAACAGATGGGGCAGGAGTCCCACAGATGGGCAGCCAGAAACTAACAGGCCCCCAGAGAGCAGGGATGGAGCCTGCACACTGGGAGGTACCCATCCTTGTACTGGGTACAGACCCATAACTCTGGTTCTCTTAAGTGGCTCTTTTTATCATTCTTAATCAAGGCTGTAGGCAACCCAGTGCCCTCCTGATGTTTTGCCCGACAGTTCCCATACTCCCTGACTATTGGCCATGCTGCGCTGAGGATGATGGGAGTTATAATCCAAAACACCGGGACCTATCCCTGCTTTAGGAGATCTTGGGAAATATGCTTCCCTCCACCAAACCTATCTCCCCCATTCTCCTTTGGCTCCAAACTCTTTTTTGCCCCTCATGTTGGTGACAAACCTCTGCAGTGGGATAGTTAAAGAACTGGGCGCAGGCTCTGATCAAGATGTGTGGCCAGATTATAGCAGAAAAAGGAGAGGGAAATCCCTTGCTTCCCCGTGTCTTCCTCCTGGACTTGGAAATGTTGAAAGAGAGCCCTGCTTGCTATTGGTGAAGTATTTGTGTGTGTAAAGCTTGCCAAAGCTGGAAAAAAACAGTCGATTAACATAACCAGACTGGCTTGGGCATAAATATGAGCTGAATAAGTGGCAAAAACTGTTCTGTGATTTAAGAATTGGGTGTCTAACTTTGAAACTCAACCCACATTTGCTGCACCATAATTCAGCACAGTTTTGAGGTGGTCTGATAAATAAGGGTCAAAGAGGGAAGCAGATTCAGGAGGAAAACAGTCACATCTGCACTAATCTACTAAAGGCAGTGCCCAAACACACTAGCTCAGGTGTGTGAATAGGACTTGGACAGGCTGGCAGTTCCGACAGCTGATCACGGAAACACAGCAGGTTCTGCCCACGCAAACATACCATTCACCTCTAGTTACAACGCTGGTGTTTTTCCAGTATTCATCCCAGTGACACATAGGAATTTGTCCTACCAGAGCAGGGAATATTCCTTCTGTTGGGACTGGGCACCATATTCACTTCCTTCAAACTCCTCTATGTCAGGCTTCAGGCTTGTGAGGTCTGCTTTGCTTTTTATTAGTATCTTGAGATCCATCAACTGTAGCCTGGTACAAAAGACATACATTTAGAATTAAAAGAATTCTGAGCCCAGGAATTTGTTTTGAGTACCAGAACTGAATGGCTCTCACAGCCCTTCCACAGAAAAATACATTCCTGGTTACACTACACTTTCTTCATTTTGACAGTAATACTTTAACTTGGGGAGGATGGAGGAAAAACATTTTGTTGCTACTGTTCTTAAACAGTTGGGAGGTAGTCATTCTGGCTGATCTACTGCAAATCATCCAGAGTGCTACCACTATATCCAGATCTAGCTTCTGCCCACTCCTGCTCTATCTCATTCCAGTCACTTCATCAGGGATTATTTTATCCAACAAATTCATTTCTTAATTTAAATTCTCCATTTCTGACACTTACGCCTGCCTGGAAGTCATACTCTCTGATCTACAGATTCCGTTTCCATAGTCCCTAAATGTGCATAAACTGGTTGCGGTTACTCAGTGGAAAGAGTCTCTCTGCACATCCTCAAATACACTCCTTTTGTGCTATGACACAAAGGATATTTCAAGCCTGGATGCAGAAAAGCATTTCCAGAACTCAGCCTTAATCACTCCTAGCTCAAATTTAAGCTTGGATCCCATGTATAGGTGGGTAGGCGGAGTGCCACATACTGGGCACCATCAGAAGCAAAAACAGCAGAGTCCTGGAGTGACCTTGTCCCTGCCTCAAGCCAAATGCAGTTACTAAAGGGTTCCTCATTGCCAGAGCTGTTCACATCAAACTGGTCTGTGAGTATTTCCAACTCAGCAAAGAAATTGCTATTTTTAGTTATCAGCATTTTCTCTCCTCTCCTCCAAGGAGCACTGCACTAGCAGTGGTGTGCATAGATTTAGAGCATGGGAAGGAGAAGGCTGCTGCTTTCCCTAATTATTGTGGGTCAGTCATTATTCTTAGGATACCTACATATGAAACATTTACAAAGGGGTTGCAGCAACTAAGAGCCTTATAGCATTGTAAAGACTTCATTTATTATGGCATGAGCTTTCTTTGATGAGGGATGAGAGCTTGTGCCATAATAAATACACTAGACTTTAATGTGCTATAAGTCTCTTTGAGGGTTTTACATAGGAACAGATTTCCCCAAACTGGTGCCCTCCTGAAGTATTGGACTACAACTCATTCATTTATTACATTTCTGTACTGACCAATAAATAAAGCTCTCTGGGCAGTTAAAACATTAAAAGCCTAAAAAATACTATATAATAGCATAATCTCAAACCATTAATTCACGTCACCCCTAGCCAGATGGGAGTTGTAGTCTAGCACATTGGAGGGCATAAAGTTGGGGAATACTGGAACAAAGGATAAGTTAACAAGAACAGATGTAAACAGGCACTTATGTTCAGTTGGGGGATTATTCAGGCCCTAAATTCTATACTGCCCATACATTCTTTATTATATACCAGGGGTGGGCAACTTGTGACCCTCCAGATGTTTTGGCCTACAACTCCCATGATCCCTCACCATTTGCAATACTAGCTGGGGCTGATGGGAGTTGTAGGCCAAAACATCTGGAGGGTGACACAAGTTGCCCACCCCTGTTATATGCCAGAGTACATGCCCCACATTTTCTCTGCAAGGAGATTCAGTTGGTTATGTGAATGCATCCCATAATTCTGTGCCGCATTTTACCATAATTCCTTACAGTCACTTTCTAATAGCACTCTATTCCATGTGCTGGTCGCAATTACCATATAGAGATGTTTCTTAGAGGGGAAATAGTGAGCACATCCTAGCAAGGGGTAGAGAGGCTTATATTCTGATAAGATTATTTGCAGGGGGGCAGGATCAGCTCAAGAGTAGGAGTTGCCAGGTTGCAATCTGGAGTGGAGATCCTGCCTGCATGCTCTGCTATGCCACTGCCACAAAAATGCTGAGGCAGGAGGATAGCATACAATCATGGATCACCACAGCACCTTTTCCCCTGTTCTGTTCATTCACTAATACCTTGGCCCACCCTATCTCTTGCCTGCAGCAGCAAACTGAACTCCCAAGAGAGCAGGTGAAAGGGGAGCAGGAATGATATAGACTTCCCCTACTCTAAGACAAGCTCGCCTTGGGGGTGCTCAAGGCATTGTGACTGCCCTATGTCATGCTGTATGAACAGGTTTGCGGTGATGGGGGAAGAGGAGAGTGCCTTCGGTACCAAAATGAGAGCCTGTGCCTAAAAACAATGGGATTCAGAAGAGGCCAAGAGAAACTTCCAGAAGGAAAGAGCCCTCTAGTGCCGCCGTGCTACCTACAGGTGCAACCCCGGCAGGATTCAGGGACACGGGCAGCCAGAGTGAGTCTGGTACAAGGGCTCTGTGTTCCCTGAAGCCCGGCCACTGGCCAAGAGAAATATTGTTGGCACCAAGCAGACTCGCTACTCTGGCAGCCAGACACGGGGGCTTTCATAGCTGGGAGCAGGCACTACTCTACAGGGGTAGAGCCAAGTGGTTAGCCCCCTCCCCACACACACTGCTCTGTTCCAGGCTCTGCCTCCTCTTGACTACTGATCTTCAACATATGCAACTGAACTGCTCCATCAAACACAGGTAATACAGGTCCTCACCACACATCTGTACACATACATAGAGAATTCTATGCACACATACCTACCCTGCATGTGTACAGAGACACAAATGCATGCACACATTTGTACACATGCAACTACATACAAAACAATCTATGTTTGTATGTGTATAATCTGTACACAGGTGCATCAGTGCAGACATGCACACGCTTATGTAAATACTGAGTAGACAATCACATATTTTTACAATACCCAGGATACATAAGATCATGCTCCTAATATTGTTTTGACAAATGTAGAATAACTACCATATCCAAAGGTAAGTTTAACTGTTTAGGAGCAAATAGAGCAATAAGTAATCAGGTAATATAATCTTTTGGAAGTGATTTCATGATACAAATTCTCATACATACAGTATGACACTGGCGCACAAACACGTACCGAGACATGTATACAAAAATAGACCTGGAGGCACAAAGATTCACACTTTTATCTGTTTCTACAATTATTTGTCTCAACATTTTAAAAAATCTCAAATGCCATCCTGCCTTTTAAAGCTATGCCAGAATAAGTGGGTCATTTAAACTCACTAGCAGGTGAATTCTTCATTTTTTATAATTTGGAGAGTGTTTTTGCAACATTCAGTCTGGCCTGTGCACTCTTCACCCCTTGGCATTGACATTAGAAGCTGAATTTTGTGCTCCTGTGTCTTTAGCAGTTGCTTGGAAGGGGCAACGGAGCCACCACAACCAATCCTCTCTCTACCACACAGCTATTGAAAAGCCACAGCAGCATCTTTCTAGGCCGGCTAGGCACTGGCACCCTACTCCTTGAGAGCCATGCAATTTCTTAAGGCAAGTTCATCCAACCATCTGAATTTGCAGAGGCCACTTGAAACCACTCAATGCATTGACTACCTTAGGCCAGCTGTCTGTGAGGGCCACTGTGCTTTTAATACATCACTGTCATGCCATTTTTCGGATGATCTCTAGGGACATAAAAGGGCCAGTTCTTTGCTTAATGGCACTTGCACCCAACCAGATCACCATAGGCAGAGAGCCAATGCCTAAATAACTTAGTAAGACTGTGAAAGTCATCCTAAAGCACGAGTAGGAACCAGAGGTTTTGGTTCCTATTCCTGCAATCCCAGACCACTAGCCATGCTGTCTCAGGCTAATGGGAGTTGTAGCATCTGAAGGACACCAGGTCACCAATCCATCCTAGAGAGTATTAGCTAGCTGCAGTGACTAAGTGCTGGTAGGAAAGGACTCAGCACATGCTCAAAGGCACTCAATTCATATCACTTCACACAGGAAAGGGATCTGAATGGCTTACAAGAGAAGTCCTGAGGAGTCCCTGGCTTCAGTTACACCCCTTGAATTTGACTTTCTTTAGTAAAGAGAGTAACAGAGCTTAATGTGAGCCAAGTCAGGCCCAGAACAGGCTCACACTGTATTCTCAAAGGGTAGTAATCCATCATGTAAACTTCAAGGTTTATAATGGAGCACTCACACAAATTTACCTCAGGCGTTTTTTGTGTTTCTCCCCCACTCCCCACCCCCATCTCGGGAAAGAGAGGAAGGCAGAAATGTAATACAGCCCAGTCTTCCCAGACTGGAGATGCAGTGATGGGGAAACATGTTGAACTTCTGCCTGCCTGCAGCTGTTAAAGGCACACGAGCACGGGGGGGGGGGGGTTGAGTGAGGGCAACCCTAATGTGCGTCCCTTTAACCCACCTGTCTTGTCCTCCCTTGGCCTCAAGGCAGCCCAATCATTCCAGAGCCGCGGCTAAAGCTGCAATCTTAAACACACTTACTAGAGAATCAGTCCCCTTTGCACACAGGGGGGGCTTACTTCCGAGAAGACCTGCGCTATGTAAAGGCAGTGCCGTACTCATAGAGCTATAGTAGCGCAGGCAGGCAGGCCGGCTTTGGAGGCCCAGGAGCAGCGGCGACACATGCAGGAGGAGACGGCCTGGCACGCCATTCCGCCCCCAACTTTGCTCTTCAGTCGCTCCTCGTTTCCTCGCGTCCCCTGACCCCCTCCCGGCGTCCTTTGGCGCCACCCTCCTTCCGCCGTCACACAAGCCCTCTTCTTCCTTCCCGCCCCCCATGTGTGTGGTAGGCAGCCCCCACCTCCGCCTCCTCCTCCCGACCCCCAGCCCGCACGATCAGACGCCTGGCTGCGATTCCTCCGGTGCCGGAGACGCCGTGTCTCTAGCGGTTAGTGACACAAGCGCTTCAGCATCCTCCACTAGGCCTGGCGGAGACGCTGCCAATCCCTCCCGCCCACCACCTCCGCGGCCCAGGCACGCCCGTCAGAGAATCCTGCTCTGCGGGGCTCCTCACTAAAGTCTTTGGGGTGGTGGAGGGAGCCCCAAAGGATCCGGCCTTTAATAAGGCCTGGGGGGGGGTGGCCGAGTATGCACCCAAATTTCCTCGCCGAGGTCTTTCAAGGTTGCCGTCCCAATCGCAAATTACCTGGGACTAAGTAATGTTGAACCCAATGAGGCTTACTCTTGAGTAGACGTGTAGGGGATTGTAATTCATGCGTTAATTTTACAGATTTCTATTTCACCCATCAATACAAGCATTTCCAAGGCAACCAACAGTCATAATCATACACACACACAATAACAATAAAACAACAGATAAAAAAACAATACAAACGTTTTTAAGAAGAAGAAAAAGGCATATACAATAGCAGCATAAAACCCCATCCTCTGTGGAAACAAAATTAAAAAGGCTTTATCCAGTGCCAAGGAAAAGTAGCTGCTAAGCGAATCTCCCTATGGAGAGCCTTTCCAGGAACGGGGCACAAGGAGGAGGGCCTCCATTCCAAAATTACCTTAGAGAATAGGCAGATTCATAAGGGAACAGGAGATCCCTCAGGCACCCACAATTTGTGGCCCTCATGATCTCTCACCATTGGCTATGCTGGCTAGAGCTGATGGGGAGTTTTAGCCCAAAACAAGTTACCCATCCTGCAGCCATGTGTGGCTTTCAAGGTAACACCAAGACAATGAATTGCCTGCAAAAATGGATCAGCAGCCAGTGAAGCTGATTGAGCACTTCCAATATATGTTCCCATCAGCTGGTCCCACTTAGCAGCTGTATTTCAAACTAATGGCAGTTTCCAAGCAGTCTTCAAATGCAGCCCCTTTTACAATGCATTATATTGGTGTAACCTGAAGATTACCAACATATGAATAACCCTGGTCAAGCTGTCTCTGTCCAGGAGGGATGGCAGCTGGCCTCAGATGGGAGAAACATGACCTTCCAGTGACAAAGCTGGATTAATTAATACCTCCAGGCTTTAAACCAAACCCTTTAGGAGTGTAAACCCCATAAGAAACACCACTTCCCTTCCCTGATGAAACACCCACCAACAGTAGCTCTGTCTTGTCAGGATTGATCTTCAGTTTATTGGACCTCATCCAGTCAATTACTGATCCCAGACACCAGTTCAGTACTTCAACTGCCTCACCTGAATCAGATGTGAACAAAAAATAAAGTTGGGTGTCACTATCAGTGTACTCAAGGCATCTCATTCCAAATCCTTGGATTATCTCATTTAGCAGTCTCACGTAGATGCAAAGCACCATGAAGAATACAGTGGGATCTGATAATGTAAATGCCACCACAGGACAGAGCAGCAACCATCTAGCATTACCTGGAATTGGCCTTTCAGATAGATCCTCTAAAACACAGTGTCCCCAGTTCCCAACCCAGAAAACCTTTTCAGAAAAAAGATACCATGGCTAATGGTACTGCAAGCCCCTTAGTAGTACAGGAAAATTAACAGGGGGATATATTTGACCTATCTTTCTCTCAGCGTTGGTAACACAGCTCTGTGCCAAGTTCTTATTTGTTTCACTGAGGTTTGCAAAGAAGATATGATGAAGGTCAACAGATGATGTTGCCATAGGGTTAGATTACCAGTTTATCCTTATTCTTACTGATTGCCCCTTAGTTTAATCCAAGTATGGGAAAGGTGTGGCCCTCCAGGAGTTAGTGGAAAGCAACTCCCATCAGCTCTAACTACCACTGCCAGTAGTGAGAGTTGATGGCAGTTGCAGTCCAACAACATCTGGAGAACCACATGTTTCCCACCTCTGGTTTAAGCCACCATAGCCAGGGCTCCATGAAGTCTTAAGGAAAGAGCCTATCAGTCGTCACACGTATGAAGCAATTATGAAGCGTGCCTCTGAGGCTGTGCAGAGTACTCCTCCACACACCTGGGATCCAAAGGAGTGATTTTAAGGCAGGCTTGAGCCTGGCATCTTTTGCTTTCAAAGTTCAGCGCTAATCACATATTAGATGATTCATGTCATTTCAGCATATTGTGCTCCCTTGAGGCCGATGGAACACAACATCTCTCACTTAGGTTTGCAAAATTCTAACTATTTAGAATAGGAAAGCATGACCCCAGCACAGGAAAAAAAGAATTCCTTCCTTTTACCATTTTCTTTTCTTAAATCTAACTAAAAAGGGCTTCTATGTTATTTGAAAGCTAGCATACTATATCTTGCCCTGGTCAAGTTATGGTCTCTTCTGTTCTGTATTTTCAAATCTGAAAGTATTTGTTATTTATGTCTTTGTTTTTTTCCAGCAGCAAAAGTATTCCTACTGAAAATAATATGTGTATAACTAGTAAACGTTTGGAGACAAAGCTGTGTAGAATTTGGGTTGGACCATAACCTTATTTGTGGTGGGGGCAGCGGGGAGTGAGAGAGAAGGCATGATAGATCAGGATGTGGGACCAGTGTTTGCATTTCAGGAAGGAAATGTCTGGGATCTAGCATAGGATTCGGTGCATCTTTGGAGGCAGCGGCTCTGACAAATCGGAAAGTATTTGGATAGTTGGATTGGGGTGTTTGGTATTTAAGGACAGAGGTTTGGGTGATATTTAGAGCTTTTGTAGCGACAACGGGTATTTCATTTGCGATGTGGGGCTAGCTGTTTATATCTGGGGAGAGCAGAGAGTGGAAGGAGGGGTCGCAATGCACAATTCCCTGTTGTGCTGAGCTATGGGACTGGGGGCTGGCGAGGGGGAGGCAGCATGGGAAGGGGCTGTGGGCAGAGGGATGTGGTGACACTGGTATGTGCTGAAACCAGGGAGGCAGCATGCGTGCTGCACGGACATGAAGGGCTTTTTGTTTGACTGCAGTTATGGACTATAAATCAAGAGCAGTGCGCCAGCTCTGGCCCCTCTTGCAGGGGAGGAGAGAGAGAGGAAGAGACTCCAGCCAAGACCAGAGCCTGCAGCATCTAGGAAGGGCTAGGTGAGCTTTGCTGGATCCTCCTCACTGGGTGGTCCAGGAGCAGAGGTTCTCAGCAATGCCATGGCTGCTCTTGGAAAAAGCCAAGGCAGAGCTCATTGCAGACTAGGCAGACTGGGGAGTGGGGGGGGGGGAACGGCATTGGGAGGTGAGGGAGGCATTCTACCACTATACCAAGAGAGAGCATGCTGGGCAGGTGTGCCAAAAATCAGCAGATAAAGCACATGTGTACAGATCAAGCAGTTGTTAAAAGACACAAGAGGGGGGAAGCTGGCAATCCTATATTCTGGACTGGGGTGGGACAGCAAGTCAAGTAACGGTTGAGGAATTGCATCAAAGGGAATATGCATCCCTCTTCCAGTGAAGAGGCACTGGTGTGCTGTTTCCTGCTGTGCCGCATGGCTCACATTCTTCCATAAGAGCTGTTTTCCCCAATCAGCAGGGAGCGGGAAGGTGTGGCCCTGCAGATATGGCAGGGTTGTAACTCCCAGCAATTTTCACCATTGACTTGCTTGCCAGCCCAGGGCTGATGGGACTTGCAGTCCAACAACATCTGGAAGACCACAACATCCCCCTCCCATCCACATAGTAAGTCTTCATTTACACCTACTACGATCAATAATGCAATATATTTTCAAAAGTCCGCCCAGCCTCCAAGAAGGTTTGACTTCTCTATGTGTTTTAAGGCCAAACTATATAATATTGACAGATGGGGGGGTCCCCCTCAAGAGAATTCAATCAGAGTCGCCAACTGACAGAAGAGGAAATCTGCCTAGCCAGCTCCTGTGCCTTTAAGAGCAGCTTGAGCTGTAAAAATCAGCAGTAAAAACGTTTCATGTTGTAAACATAACATCAGCGCACGATCATTTGCTAATGTCTGCAAATCAAGCTACTGTTAACAGCAGGAACAGAGGCCAATAGAAAGTTGGCAGGCCTATGTTCAATGAGGTCATGCCATTCATTTTAAGTCTCCTTTTGACAGTGACTGTATGCAGTGTGATGGGGCTATGCATCTTAGGAAGGTGAAGAACAAGGCCCACTCCCCTAATAGTCACATGAACAAACAGGAGCTGGAGAAGGGGAGTCAAAACCACACAGGGAAGGGCTTGGCTAGAGCCAAAGATGTTACCTCTCTGCAGCTGCTGTAGAACCTGGCCACACCCAGCTCCAGATCCTGGTGGTGTGGCCCATCCTGGCTGCTTCTCCTACTGTAGCTGCAACCATGAGGGAGAGTTTCCTGGCGCCTGAGATCAAGCCTTTATATTCATATGATTTCCCTTGGGCACACAATGCTGCCAGCCTGGTTTTTTGTTGGTTTATTACATTTATATCCCACCTTACCCCAAGGAGCCCAAGGTGGCATACATGATCCTCATCCTCTCCGTTTTATCCTCACAACAACCCTGTGAGGTAGGCTAGGCTGAGAATCAGTAACTGGCCCAAAATACCCAGTGAACTTCATGGCCAAGTGGAGACATGAACCTGGGTCTCCCCAGCCCCAGTCCAAGACTCCACATTATACCACACTGGTTTGGATGCTTAACAAGGGCTATGAGACTGCAGAGCATGTCCCTGCTGACCTGCATGAACTCTCCATATGGACCTGAATGAACACAAGCACTTCTGCTTAATTCTGTGTCCCCAAAGGATGTTTATTAAATTGAAATAAGCTTTGAAATAAAAGAGGCCAAAATCACTGACTGCTTTCCTGGATGTCCATTCCCACTGCTCCGTCCTATTAACTGGTGAGTTACCCACAACACTGCCTACCAGAAGCCAGAACTGGCAGAATGAAATGCCAATTAAGGGAGAAACAGCTAGACTGGGACCCCACACGTCTCAGTAGGTGAGGCTCCAGGGCCGTCTCAAGGGATAGGACCCAGAATCCATGTTCTCTTCTTCCCCCTCCTGGAGGATCCCCAAAACCCTCCATTTCAGGTCTGGAGGGCATGCAGGAATTAGGTGCGGATGGGCAGGGAGAGGATATGGCAGTCCCATTCCACAAGCAGTGTCCTTCTGCCGGTGAAATGGGGATTCTGAATCCAAACCAAATTATTTTGTGCCCTAGACAAGGTACAACTTTGGTGCTCCCCCCTCACCGCCACTGATAGTTCCTGTGTGCTGCCGCTGATCACTGCTTGGGTAAATAGCTATGGGATGGGGAGAGAATAAGGGTACAATCCTATGGATGTTTAGACAGAAAAAGACCTACAACTCCCAGTATGTCTGGCTGGGGCATGGTGGGAGTTGTAGAATTTTTTCCTGTCTAAACATCCATAGGATTGCGCCCTAAGAATGTGAAAAATACACACACATGTCCAATGAAAGAAGTGTTTCACTGGCCAGAACAACGATCCCTGCAGCTCAGCATTCTCTCTCTCAGCACTGGCCAGCTAGAGTTCAAAGCAGCAGCACAAATGATCTGACAAAAACAAGCAGATAGACACCTTGTCTCTAACCTGGACATGGAGTTTACACTCTGGGCTACTCCTGGTGGCTAATGGCCACTTCCAGATTCCCGTCTTCCAACCCCTTCTCCGATCTTCTTGCAAAGCCATTCAGGCTAGTGGCTACAACCCAGGGGGGTCTTGTCAGAGGGACCCTGCTGGGGTATGGGACCTCGGCAGGTGCCTGGTCATCTGCCCCTAGCCCCAGTTGGCACCAGGAGCAGCTGCCTCCCTCACCTACTGCAGGTGGCTGTGCTGTGAGACCCTAATGGTAGTAAGCAGCATTATGTTTGGGAGTTGGCTGAAGAAAGGCTCAAGAGTCACCCACACAGGACACTTCTTTCCCAGTGAGCGAAGCCTTGGCTCCTCCCTTCCACCGTGCCAGTGCCCACTCGAGAGCAGGTCTAGAAGGTGCCTTCAAAGCAGCGACAGGCACAGGCGCTCTGCCTGCAGGAGGAGGAGGAGGAGCAGCAGCAGCAGCAGCAGCAGCAATCCAAAGGGAAAGGAGGCGAAGGGGGAAGCAGCCCCCCTCCCCTGCCCACCCCTCCCTCCCGCCCGCCCCCCCCCCCCCGAGCTCAGCCACAGGCGCCTGGCTCCAGCTCCAAACAAATGATTAGAAAGCTGGTTATAATTGGATCGGGGGAAGGAGGAGGGGCTCGCCCGCTGAGAGCCACTTGGATCCAGGATGGGAGAGAGACAAGGGCTGCTGGCAGCTCCCCGAAGGAAGACTCCGATCCTCCTTCAGGCAGCATCTGAGGACGGGCAATTGCGATGGAAAGCTGCTGGTTTGTGTTTTGGCTTCCCAAGCAAATAGCTGAGCTCCCTTCATTTCCTGCCCTGAATAGGCAGCACAAGGGGAGTAGGAGTCAAAAGGCCCCAATTATCCGTTCGAACAGAACGGCTGGGATGCTGATGCCAGTCAATGAATAGGGCCGTGTACAAATCACAGGAAGCAATGCTCGCTTCAGGGGCACAGAAGCATTGGGACCCATTGGGACCCAGCAGCTGCTCTGATGAAGATGTGCACCGCTGCTATATTCACTAGCAGGCCAAACCACCAGCTGGAGCCCACAGGTGCCTCTTGGTAATGAATAGGGACCATTGCTTACCAAAACCAAAACCTTGAGCCTATCTACTGTTTTAAAACAGTTTATAACAGTTTTAAAAACTGTTATAAACCATTTTAAAGCAGTAGTGTAGATAGGCTCCTTGTCACTTTTATTCAGCACATTCTGATCAGCCCGCAGCTCCACCTGGTGTAAAGCAGCTTTGGATTCAAGTGGCCCAAATGCCCGGCTGTGTTGGCATTGCTCACCTAGCAGGTGAATGGTTAGATTTACTGCTAATTTAAATCTGTGATAGCTTCTCTCCACCGGTGGAGAGATCCCCTAGCTTTTTTGAAGGCTGGCATGACTCTTGGAAGCAAATTGACCACCTAGTATACATCCGTAGTTGAAGCATAAACACATAGGCCATTTCCACCCATATATGCAAAGCCTGCTGACAGGTCATATGAGTGGCATGTCATATGAAGCTGCCTTATAGCAAGTTGGATCACTGGTCCCGGTCCATCTAGCTTACTATTTCTACATTGGGCTGATTTGCATGATCAAAACAAGCTACCATGGCTTGAACAAGCCATGGTGGCTTGTCTTGATCATGCAAATCAGCCACAGGGGCTTGTGAGCTGCAGCACATGGCAAGCGTGATTTGCATAATCAACACTACACCGCAGCTTATTGCATCATCAGAACCTGGCCAGCATGGCTTGCTGGAGGGTTAAACAACCCTCAAGTAACCCTACAACAGTTTATGGGTAATCTAAGCACTGTTTAATTCTTCAACAAGCCATGCTGCCCAGGTACGGATTAAACAATAAGCTAAGGTCGGGTTATGATTATGTAAATTGCACCAGGCACATGCCACGGCTCACAACAAGCCACGGTCTCTTGTTTTGATTGTGTGAACCAGGTCACTGACTGGTAGCGACTCAGCAGGGGCTCCAGGCAGGACTCTTTCCCAGCCTCAACTGGAGATGCTGTGGATTGAACCTAGGACCATCTACGCACAAAGCATGTGCTCTCAGAAGCAGGTTCCTGTGATTTCAATGGCGTTTACTCACATATATGTGTCCATAAGATTGCAGTCTCTTAAAGCACTCCCACCCCTGCTTCTGTAACTGGAGTGGGAAAGCTGTACTGACTACAATGTCTGTGTATATTTTAAAAAAGTCAACTTTCTTCTTCCTTTCATTCCACAACGTTTGTAAAATGACACATTCCAGACTAAAAGGTGCCCCTAGGATCAACTGTGAAAAGGCTAAGTTGGGACATACCCCAGTAGGTCATTTGATCCAGAACTGCGGATTCATCCAAGTGACCATGGCCAACTTCTAATTTTATTTTAATTTTATTTTTATTCTGAAAACCGATGCCAGACGACAGCATAGTGTAGCCTGCCTACAATATTTTTAATGATGAGTCAGTCCAATTACAGCCCTCATCTCACTTGGCTCTCTTCCTTAAGTAAAATATCCATGCTGTATGCTTGTTCAGCATTTTCTGGAAAACCTCTGAGGAAAGACATCCCACAACCTTCACTTTTAGGGAGCTCTTTCTCTGGCTGAGGCTGCCTTCCCCTCAAGAACTTTCCCCCTACTAAATCTACATCCCCGCAGTTTAAACCCATTGTTGTCTTTCCTCTTCTGACAAACAGTGGCTCTCCTTCTTCATGATCTTCTAAAGTCTGCAGCCCCACGCCAGCTGTGTGATCGCCAAACCAATCATTCCAGAAGGAGTAGGCCTCCTGTTTTTAAAAAGCCTACTCCAGAGTAAAGAGAGCTGCAGCACAGTCCACTGGGAGTCAATGAATGGGGTGTGCTGAGATCTGTAGGTCTCCAGATTAATGTTTAATGAATCTCTGTGATTGCCTCTTGCAGTGGGGTGTGGTTTGGCAGTTTCAGTCCAAAGGCATTGTGGTTTGACCTGGTCAAGATTGACTTCTCCCTCGCCCCCCTCCACCATTCTGGGGCAGCTCATTCTCTGTGTGCAGTGCTGGTGGCTTGAAGTAATGATGTAACGCTTCACAATAAGGCGCTGGCAGGACCTCTCCCATGGTCCTCTGGTGTACAAAGGCAGCCCAAGGAACATACTTTGGGATGCTGATAGGGAGGCTGGGAACAGGAGCCAGTAGGGTGGCCACTTACAAGTTGTTAAAAAAGGAGAAATGCATCGCCAAAAAATGATACTAATCTGCATATAATTTGCGTATTTATTTGTTTATTTGCTGAACATATTTTAAAGTATCTCTAAGCAGTTTGTATAGGTGCACATTCAGAATTTATTATTATATTTGAAAGAGAAATGTATTTATTTATTTTATAGCTTTATGCTGAATAGATTTAAAAAGATCTATAAGCAGTTTGCATCGCCACATTTCTAGAGATACAAATTTGCAATTAATTATTAAAACTGAAATAATAATAATAATAATTTATTTCTTACCCGCCTCTCCGTTTGGATCAATACGGGGAACAACAATATGATAAAATACATAAAATTGATTAAAACATGACACATATTATTAAAACTGCATTAAAACATCCTAAAACATCCTAAAAACATCCTAAAAACATTCTAAAATTCCACTGGATATGTCTGCTGGAAGAGAACAGTCTTTATAGCTTTCTTAAATTCTAAAAGACTGTTAAGTCGACGAGTCTCCTCCGGCAGGTCATTCCACAGTCTGGGAGCGGCAGAAGAGAAGGTCCTCTGGGTAACGGTTGTCAGCCTAGTCTTGGCTGACTGCAGTAAGTTCTTCCCAGAGGATTGTATGGGAGAAGGCGATCCCGCAGGTAACCTGGACCCAAACCATGTAGGGCTTTAAAGGTAATAACCAACACTTTATACTTTGCCCGGAAACTAATTGGCAGCCAGTGGAGCGATTTTAAAGCTGGCATAATATGGTCACCCCTAGGTGTACCGGTGACCAACCTGGCTGCCATATTTTGAACTAGTTGAAGTTTCCGGACTAGGCACAGAGGTAGCCCTATGTACAACGCATTGCAGAGGTCGAGCCTCGAAGTTACCAGCGCATGCACTACCATCTTTAGGTCTTCCAACTCTAGGAAGGGGTGCAGCTGGCGTATCAGCCAAAGCTGATAGTAGGCACTCCTGGCCATCGCATCTATCTGGGCTGTCATTTGGAGCGACGGATCCAGGAGCACCCCCAAGCTGCAAACACAGTCTTTCAGGGGGAGTGTAACCCCATCCAGAACTGATTGACACACCTCCAAACCCAGGTTGCGGCCTTTGACAGCAAGCACCTCCGTCTTGTCTGGATTCAGCTTCAGTTTGTTTTTCCTCAATACAGCAGATCTCCCCACAGCATGGAAGACTGTAACCAGATGGCCTGCATGCTCACTGGTGATGGGCAACAGTTCTGATGGTTCTTTATCTTTAAAGCAGAATTGGACAGGAGGCAGCCTTCAGCTAGAGGGCAGTTCCTCTGGCTGCCTTTCAAATAGAGGACCACCCTCCATAAAAGAGGACACCTGGCCACCCTACAGTGAGCACGGAAAGGGTGCTGCTGCCTTGGGAAGGGATTAGGATGATTTGGGTGGATGATGGCAGGGTTAAGTACAGACTACACGGCATTCTCTTTTTATGGGTTCTCTCTAAACCCTTTCCCTGATATCCCAGCTTGGTCGCTCAATCCCTGGCAGGCGAGGCGATGCCCTGCCTGGCCTTCCTGGAGCCGCCTGTCCTCCTCTTAGCCCTGCTTGCCTCCGAAGAGCATCAACAAGGTCCGGGCTTTGAAGTGCCTCCTAGTATCCCGCCCCCCCACCCCCGCCATCCACTTGCCACAGCAGCTGCCTGCCCTTTGCTCTGCCGAGGTCAGAGTGCTGGCTTAGGGCGACGACAAGCACATCTGCTGCTCTCTGCACAGCCTGAAAGAAAGTGAAACGAGGGCGGGTATCATTATTTTTCAAGCACTGGGTGGTGGTGGAGAAGCAACCAAAGATGGTGTTCCTGGCCCTGCAATGGGATGGCACACAGGGCTCCACTCTCGTTCTCTTTGCGGCTCACCATCGGTGGCAGAGAAATAGGTCAGCCCCCTGAGACCAATCCCAACTATTTGGGAACTGTGAGCAATTTAGTTTTTTAGAACTAGGAATTAATGGCTAGGGCGCTGCTGTGGCTTTCGACTATGGGTCATCCTCTGATGTATGTCCAGCTTCTCCAAGAGGGAATGCCAGAAACATAAACGTACACAAGACAGGCGCTAAATACTATCCCAAGAGTTGGCAACACTGGTATTGCGCCATGATGATATCATAGTGCAAGGAAAATAACATCGCCTTCCAGTCTGATGCTTGGCAACGGGAACAAAGTGCTCATTAAACACTTATGTTCAACAAGAAGCAGCAGATGGGAAACTTTGGGCGAACAGAGAGGGAAACCTGCTTTTTTACCACTTTCGGACGGTTTCCCAACCTTTGCCAGTAGGAAAACAGTAGCAGAGTGCCTTCTGGGCTGAACGCTACTGTCCCAATAAGCAAGCGCCGGAAAAGAGCTAGCGCAGGACCCTCCCTCTGTTAAGCTGAATTTTTATATAATATGCCTATCGCAACCATTGCTGAACTAAAGGGCAAATGCCTCCCTCACATTAAATCAGGATTTAATAGTACTGTAACTGATACGCACATTAGGGACAGTGAAAGGCGGAAAGAGAGAGAGAGAATCAGAGAACAGAAACCACATCTTCATACTTAAAACATCTTAAAACACACCCATGATTTGGGGATTTGCTCACTAATACTGTCTCCTTAGTGCTGGCTGCCCTGCTTAGCTCTTGGAGGAGTGACGATGGAAACACTCGTTGCATCACAAGGCATTGCAGAGGCGAGATCCAACCGTTCTGCTATAGCAATATGCATCCAGATCCGGGCTGGTAGACTCACCCCAGAATAGAGAGGAAAGGCAGAGGGGGAACATAGCATACTTTTTAATTGCAAGGCAGCTTCAGGAACTGCAATTTTGAGTGAAGGAACAATGAGGTAGGGAGATGCTTAACCCTTTCCCTGGTGTCCATTTTCTGCTCAAAATCACTTCCAGTACCTTCCCCCCCCCCCCCACGCAAATACAGTTTTAGGTATGTGTTTGATGTGGAAACAGATTAAGGGCATAATCCTATACATGTTTAGATGGGGGAGCAACCCTACAATTCCCAGCATCCTCCAGCTGGAGTTGTAGGACTTCTTTCTGTCTACACATGCATAGGATTGCACCTTAAGTAGCCTTTTCCTCTACACAAAACCACTGCCTCCTGAGGCTGCTGCTTTTGATTCAAAACATAATTGGGATTTTGTCTACACAGTACAATATGTAAGATGTAGTTTGCCCCAGAAACCTAGGGAGGATTCCTCTCCAAACAGGAAGCTTGGGACCAATGTGCTGTCTTCCCAGGCTGGTTCTGCTTTGGCATCCTCCATAGATATTTGTTTAAATGGAAGGAGAGCCAATTGAAGCTCATTCCTACAGGATTATCCACTAGGCCCCGCATTCTCTCACACACTTTGCACCTTCATCTCCATCCCAATGGGGAGTGGAATAATAATACAGGGTGACAGAGATGTTAAAGCCCTGTGCAGGCATGACCAGTGCCTTCACTACCCATCCCCCATCCTCCCAAAATCAGCAGGGGGGTGAGCAGGGGCCCTCCCTGCTTGTTTACCCTGAGCTGTCCAAATCAAACAAATTCCATCCAGCTTAAGAAGCTTCCCTCCCACTGCCCCTCTGCAAACACCAGGCCTTATTCACCCTGCCCATCTTCTGCTAGGGGCTCAGTAGAGAAGCTTTCTAGCAACTGCTTAGCTTTGCCCAGGTGGAGAGGGCACCCAAAGGGTCAGTTTTCCACAACCAGGCTTACAAGGTTTGGGAAATAACATCCTGCAGAGACCCCCTCAGATCCTTATGCTAAGCTTGGACTATCAGAAATGCTTATCCAGGCTGAGTTTAATGCTTGGCTTTGAAAACTTGACCCTACTCTACAGTGAAGACCTTGGAGAGGTGTGTGTGCATATCTGTCTGTCTGTGTGGTGGTCAACCCTTCATTGCTCTTGTATAGGTTGACCAGATAAAATACAGGTCAGGGCTCATGTAACTTAAACAGTTGTAGAGAAAAGGGAATTTCAGCCAGTATCATTTGTATGCAATTAGTTCCTGGTGAAATTCCCTCTTCATCACAACTGTTAAAGTTGCAGGCACTATACTAGAGTGACCATATACAAAAAAAGGCAGGGCCCCTGCACCTTTAACTGTTGTGATGAAGAGGGAATTTCACCAGGAACTAATTGCATACAAATGACACTGGCTGAAATTCCCTTTTCTCTACAACTGTTAAAGTTACATGAGCCCTGACCTGGATTTTATCTGGCCACCCTACCTAACTATGGCTTAGCATGTCATCTGAACAGGCCCTGTATGTCCATTGAAAGTTGCCTTGCATGTTGCTGATAAAAACAGAAGCCAGTCATTAGGCAAAATATAGTATAATAAAATAATCAAACATTTAAAATTGATACAGGGGTGATGCAAAATGAACATTACACACACACACACACACACCCCTCTCAAATTGGAGCATCCAACCTTGCAGAAAAGATCCACTTCCTCTTGTTACACACATTGCAAGCACTGGTCAGGCCTAAGAATCTTGTGCACTACCTTGATCCAGTCAGACCCAGATCTACACTCTGATTTTTCTTTTAATTCAGCTTGGCCCCAAAGATATTATTCCCACATGATTGTTCCATTCTGCTCAGCACTGGTTAGACCACAGCTGCAGTATTGTGTTTGGGTTTTGGATGCCTTGCTTGGGATTGTGCCACAAAGAATGAGTATAATGATAAAGAATTTACCAAGCAAGGAAAGAATAAGGAAGCTGGATGTTTTAAGGGTGCCTTAGCACAGCACTTGGGCCCTGCTATGGGATGATCCTCACAACCATCCTCTAAATGGAGGCTGAAAGACCACTCCTTGACTCATGGAACCATTCCATGATAGAGGACTTCAGAGAATCAACATATACAGGATTCTCAGGAAACAGCAGTGCTAATGTTTAGAAAACTTTATGTTATGGGGCAGCATACAAACATCAGAAGTAAGTAAATTAATAAAGGGATTGTGCAAATGCACCCTTATACTCAAAAGGAAAGGCCTGGTGAAGTAGGGCATCAAAAATGTCCAAATATTTCAGTGGTTGCTGGAAACAATGGCCATTGAGGGCAGGATAAGGGAGTTAATGGACATTAAGTCAATGGCCATTGATAGTAGGACAAAGGAGATTAATCAACACATTTCCAGGGGCCTCCGGCTAGAGCTCCATTGAGGCTCCTCAGCAGCTGCCCTTCTATTAGACATGGGTAGGAACATAACTCAGTGGTAGAACTCCTGCTTTGAATGCAGAAGATCAGTCTCCCATATATCCAATTAACAGGAATGAGTAGCAAGTGATGTGAAAGGCCCCTGCCTCCTGATACCTTGGAGAGCCGCTACCAATTGGAATAGACAACACTGGGTTAGATGGACCTGGTTCACACATAACAACAATGCAGAGTTCTGGGTTCAGATGTCACAACAAGCAACCCAGAAACAGGGCATTCCTGTGTTGTTGATTAAAGCTGACTGAAAGCGGAAGTTATAGGTGCACGGGCGCACTCTCATGCTCACTGCCCATCAATTCATGGGTTGCACAACTCATGAATTTGCATTATGTGCCAACCAGGTTATTGTCTGACCTGGGATAAGACAGCTTCCTATCTGTCAGCAAAGGCCCTGGTGAGACGCCCAGTCCTTATCATTGTCCTGTTGCCTGGGGCCATCCCATTGTACAAAAACAACCCTCTTGATTGGAAAGAATTCTTATGGATCTCTAAGGGAGCGGTTCCCTGATCATGGAAATATATGATATGGAGTAATAGCCTAAAGCTTATGTCGGGGCACATGGACCTATAAACTTCAGCTCCTTATAGCAGCTGCTCAGTCAGCTCTGTTTTGAACTTTCGTGGGAATCAGGAACTAGGGGCTAGTAACCAATGTGAACCTCCTGGCTAGCCCGCATAGACAAGGGCAACTTTAATATAAAAAACTGAGGGTGAAAGCAGTGTTTCAGCCCAAACCCAGTGAATGGTATCCCAAGGGCTACCTCACCTCACTCAGGTGGGAAGTCAGGGTGGCATACAGTGCACAACACAGTTATCACAGTTTAACCTCACCACAACCCGGTGAAGTAGATTAGACTGTGGCCCTTTCCACACCAGGCTGTTTGCCTGGGATGGCCCCAGGCTGAACCCTGTGCACTGATAGTGTGTATTAGGTATTTCCGGGATTGCCCTCCCTCCCTGTGTGCTAGGGCTGTGCACGGACTGGGAGGTCCGGATCGGGTCCAATCAGACCCGTGTCGGATCAGCCCCAATCCGATCCGCCTCGGATCTGGATCCAGATCCGCTCTGGGTCCGTGCAGAGCCCGCCCTTCCTCTCTCCCTGCTCCCTCCCTCCCCCCAATCGCCCTGCTTACCTGCAGCCTCCTCTGCATTGTCCCCCGTCATCCTCCAGGTCGTCCTGCCTCCTTGATGTCATCCTGCCACTTTCCCGCTCGTGCCAAGTGATGACATCACCAACCGCCACCAGCAAATGCGCCGTCATCACCCCGCGCGAGCAGGAAAGCGGCCGGCCCACATCAAGGAGGCAGGACATCCCAGAGGACGACAGGGGACAATGCGGAGGAGGCTACAGGTAAGCAGGGTGATTAGGGGGAGGGCTCTGCATGGACCCAGAGCGGATCCAGATTGCGGATCCAATTCAACCCAATCCAGGCCGGATCCGATCCAGTTTGGATCGGGCCCAGATTGGGCTGGATCGGCCTGATCCACTCCGGATCCAGCTCTGGATCTGGTCACAGCCCTACTCTGCTTCGATGGTGTGTATTAGGTACTTCCGGGATCGCCCTCACTCCCTTTACACCCCTATGGTGTAGAAAGGGCCTCAGTGACACTGCCAAGGGTAGCCAGTACACTTTGCAGGTAAACAGGGATTTGAACCTTGGTCTTCCCTGTCCAAGTCCAACACTCCAGCTGCTACTCCATGATGCCTGAATTGCAATTACTAGGGAGGCAAGGGGGAGGGGAGCTTAACTCTTTCAGTGCTGCTTCATCCCCACACTGATTGCCTTTTCTCTCCAGGGTTCCAGATACATATTTACCTTGGCAAACATTAATTTGAAGCCTCAAGGACGGCAAGGGGGAGGAGAACCTGCTGGTGAGACCATTTTAAGAGAGGGGTGGATGAAAGGCCAGCATGGGAAGGGTTAAGCAACCTCTTCTGCTTTTCCACTCAAAAAATGGCCCTGCCCTGAGATGGCTTCCTTTTTTAAAAAAAATTGTTTCAGTGCTTCTTTACACACATTTGCATATTATTGTGTAGTTTGACCCTGAGGTGACTAATTTCAAGAGATAATCACTTTGGCAGGCACTGTGTCAGCAAAAATGGAAAAGAGATAACACTCACCATGACCTAGAGTGCTGAATGATAACTACAGACTCGAAATAGGAGCTGTTATTTCATTTTCTTGTGAAGCTCTTACTTTTCCACATTCATCTTTGTTCAATCCAATTGGCCTTTCATATCCTGACTGAACTTCTCAGCTTTACTAAAATTGGACCCAGACTGTTGTTTTCCAGTACTTAGGGAAACCAGTCAAGTCTGGAGAGTTCTGACTCTATGGAGGCAGCAGCAAATCCTCCTGATTTTTTGTATGCACCTCCAAGAGTTGTAGCTAGACCACCTTGTGACTCCCCAGGGAACACAGCTAGGAGTGGAGTTTGCTTGCAGCAGGGCATGATGCTGGTTAGAGACCTGACACTGGGCTGAGACCTCACTTGGGCTAGTTCGGGGACTGAGAAGCAATAGCACAGACCAGGGCCACGGATTTCGTACGTGCATTAGTTTGCCTTTGGCTAACCAAAGTTAAGTCCCTTCCGCACACCCTTGCTAAACCAGGAAGAGTTGGGGGTGGGGGTGAGGGTGAGGGCTAAGTGAAATGGAACGCAAGTTTAAAATTATTACTTGTTCATTCAGCATAGAAAAGTGAGTAACATGTGAAGATGGCAAGAGTGGATTTCTCCTATATGGAGCATCTGAAAAAGGACTGGTTGAAAATTACCCCTGTGTTGTGTTCTGGTATTGTATCAGGATTCAGGATCATGTGTCCTTGCTGTACCAGCTGCTGGAACAGTTCAAGGTGGAACACAGGCCACTGTCTTATACCAAAGTTAGACAACTGGTCCATTGAGCTCAGAATTGTCTTCTTTAGCTGGCAGGGTTCTCCAGGGTTTCAGGCAGGACTTTTCCCCAGCCCAACCTGGAGAAGCCAGGGATCAAATCTGGAAACTTCGGTACACAAAACATGTGCTTGAGCTCCAACTTTTTCCCAAGGTGCTGATTATCACCTTTAAAGCCTTATATTCCCTGCCCCAGGATGTTCAGTTGTCTCTCACTTTGCCAGCGTTCTCTGTCTCTGCTTGAAGATGGTTCTTTTCCAGCAAGCCTTTAATTCATCTGCTGCCGGGATCCTCTTTTCTGTTTAGTCTTGGCTCTTGTTTTATTTTTAGCTCTCACTTTTTTAAAAAAGATTAACCTTTTAGAGTTTTACTGCTGTTATTGTATTTTACTGATTTGCTATACTTTTGATTGCTATGTTGTTATTGTTTTATTGCCATTCTGTGAGCTGTTTGGGGCACCTCCATTTTTGCTGGAAACACCAGTTATAAGTTTCTAGATAAATATATTCATGCACAGAAGAGAGTCGAGTTATAAGTTTCTAGATAAATATATTCATGCACGGAAGAGAGTCAGATTGTCATAGAATCATAGAACAGTAATAATAAGAAGAAGAATATATTTATTTCTTACCCGCCTCTCCATTTGGACTGAGGCGGGGAACAACAGTAAATATAAAATATGATAAAATACATAAAACTGATTAAAAACATGGCACACATTATTAAAATAGCAATAAAACATCCTAACAACATCCTAAAATTCCATTGGATATGCATGCCAGAAGAGATTAGTCTTTCTAGCTTTCTTAAATTCTAAAAGACTGTTAGGTTGACTAGTGTCCTCCGGCAGGCCATTCCACAGTCTGGGAGCAGCAGGAGAGAAGGTCCTCTGGGTAATACCTATCAACCTAGTTTTTGCTGACTAAGGTCCCCTCTACAAGGATTCGCTTTTGCGCCTGGTTAAGCGATTATGCGCATAATTGCAGAAGTGCATTTACGCCTAATACCTCTTCACGAGAGGCGACGAAGCGCATTAAGGGATGACCAAAATGCGCTTTACAAGTAGTTAATGCGCATAAGCGCTTGTTCACATAGGCAAAATGCGCTTTAACAGCCAGAGCAAAATAAAACTCGCTGTTTAACGCACATTCGATAATGCGCATAATCGGAGAGATAACGCGCCTCTACGCCCGATTTGCGCTCCGTTCTTGTAGAGGTAAATTTTTTAAAGCGCCTTAAAAGAGCATTAAACCTCTCTTGTAGAGGCAGCCTGAAGTACATTCTTCCCAGAGGACCTGAGCGTGTGGGGCAGATTGTATGGGAGAAGGTGATCCTGCAGGTAACCTGGACCCAAACTATGTAGGGCTTTAAAGGTAATAACCAACACTTTGTACTTCGTCCTGAAAGTAATTGGCAGCCAGTGAAGAGATTTTAAAATTGGTGTAATATGGTCACCCCTAGGTGTACTGGTGACCAACCTGGCTGCCATATTTTGAACTAGTTGAAGTTTCCGGACTAGGCACAAAGGTAGCCCTATGTACAGCGCATTGCAGAAGTCGAGCCTTGAAGTTACCAGCACGTGATCTACCCATCTTTAGGTCTTCCAACTCTAGGAAGGGGCGCAGCTGGCATATCAGCCAAAGCTGATAGTAGGCATTCCTAGTTGTTGCATCTATCTGAACTGTCATTTGGAGCAACGGATCCAGGAGCACCCCCAAGCTGCGAACACAGTCTTTCAGGGGGAGTGTAACCCCATCCAGAACTGGTTGACACACCTCAAAACCCAGGTTGTGGCCTTTGACAGCAAGCACCTCCGTCTTATCTGGATTCAGCTTCAGTTTGTTTTTCCTCATCCAGCCCATTACTGCCTCCAAGCATTCATTCAGAGGAGACACACTATCCTTAGCTGACGCTGTTATCGAAGGCATAGGGAAATATATTTAGGTGTCATCAGAATACTGATAGCACCCCGCCCCATACCTCTGGATGATCTTTCCCAGCGGTTTCATGTAGATGTTAAAGAGCATTGGGGAAAGGATGGCACCTTGTGGTATGCCACACAGCAGCTCCTTCTTTGCGGAGCAGCTATCCCCAAGCATCACCATCTGGAACCTGCCCAAGAGGTAGGACCGGAACCACTGAAGCACAGTGCCCCCGATTCCCAATCCCCTCAGGTATTTCAGAAGGTTACCATGGTTGATGGTATCAAAAGCCGCTGAGAGGTCCAGAAGTACCAACAGGGACACACTCCCCCTGTCAATTCTCAAGCATAGATCATCCACTAAGGCGACCATAGCAGTCTCAACTTCATATCCCGCTCTGAAGCCAGTTTGACATGGGTCTAGAAAACCAGTGTCATCCAAAACTGCTTGGATTTGGAAGGCAACCGCCCTCTCAATCACCTTGCCCCAAAATGGAAGATTTGATACTGGTCTGCAGTTATTCAGGTCCAGGAGGGCTTTTTTTAGAAGCGGCCATACCACCGCTCCTTTTAAACGTGATTGAAAACTCCCCTCCCTGAGAGATGCATTAATAATATATTGTAATTGTGATCTAACTGCATCTCCTCCCTGGATGACCAGCCAAGAAGGAGAGCGATCAAGAGGACAAGTTGTCCTCCTCACTCATCCAAGCAGCTTGTCCACGTCCTCGGTACTCACCAACTGAAACTGATCCAGTGTAATCCTACTCACGGAGTCGCTGGACACTCCATTGTCAACCTCTGCTATAATGAGTGCGTAAGTCTGCTCTTATCCGAGAGATTTTATCTGTGAAATTATTGTTAAAGGCATCACAGCGAACTACTGTAGACTCTAAAGTGGGGTTCAGGGGGAATATATTCATGCACAGAAGAGAGTCGGATTATCATAGATCATAGAATAGTAGAATTGGAAGGGGCCTATAAGGCCTTCGAGTCCAACCCCTGCTCAATGCAGGAATACACCTTAAAGCATCCCTGACAGATGGCTGTCCAGCTGCCTCTTGAATGTGTGGGAGGGCCCACAACCTCCCTAGGTCATTGGTTCCATTGTCGTACTGCTCTAACAGTCAGGAAGTTTTTCCTGATGTGCAGCCGGAATATGGCTTCCTGTAACTTGAGCCCATTATTCTGTTTCCTGCATTCTGGGTTGATCGAGAAGAGATCTTGGCCCTCCTCTGTGTGACAACCTTTCAAGTATTTGAATAGTGCTATCATGTCTCCCCTCAATCTTCTCTTCTCCAGGCTAAACATGCCAAGTTCTTTCAGCCTCTCCTCATAGGGCTTTGTTTCCAGACCACTGACCATCCTTGTTGCCCTCCTCTGAACACGCTCCAGCTTGTCTGCATCCTTCTTGAAGTGTGGTGCCCAGAACTGGATGCAATACTCAAGATGGGGCTTAACCAGTGATGAATAGAGGGGAACCAGTACCTCGTGTGATTTGAAAGCTATACTTCTATTAATGCAGCCCAAAATAGCATTTACTTTTTTTGCAGCCACATTACACTGTTGGCTCATATTCAGCTTGTCTACAACAATTCCAAGATCCTTCTTGCTTGTAGTATTGCTGAGCCAAGTATCCCCCATCTTGTAACTGTGCATTTAGTTTCTTTTTCCTAGGTGTAGAACTTGGCATTTATCCCTATTAAATTTCATCCTGTTGTTTTCAGCCCAGCGCTCCAGTCTATCAAGATCACTTTGGAGTTTGTTTCTGTCTTCCAGGGTGTTAGAGATCCCACCCAATTTTGTGTCATCTGCAAATTGGATAAGCATTCTCTGTCAACATTTCAAAACACAGATTATGTTACGTGAGAGGGGACTGGTTCTCCAGAGCAACATATGAACATAAGCAGAGTCATGTTGAAACAGACCAAAGGTCCATCTGGTCCAGTAGATTGAAGCCTGGGTTAGGTGGTTGGCTGAAGGTGTAGGCCTAAAGTGGTGTCCATAGTAAGTCTCTGTGTCCAATTAGCAAAAGCAAGGAGCCCTTGCTGTAGCTGCAATGAAGGAAATCAGCAGCAAAGTGTTTACTGTGGGGAGGATTAGGGCTGTTTAACCCCAGGCTCACACATTTGCCTAGTTTTTTATGACAGTCTTTACAGGGCTCTAATGAGGGTCACAGCCACTTTATGGTGTTGCTGGCAGTGATAACACCCAGCTAATTACAACAGCAATTTGCAAGCAAGCTGCCTCCACCACAGGGACACTCAACTAAGGACTGTCAGGATGGAAGATAGATATATCCACCAGGAAGACCTTGAGTCAGAGCCAAGATGGTTATTGGGGAGTAGCTGTGGGGAGAGACATATGTGAGCAACCTGCTCTCCAGGCAGATAGTCCCTCTTGCCATTCTGCTTGTGGAAGTATTTCCTTGGGTGGAGAGAAATTATATGGGCTAGACCCACAAAGATAGGCAGCTGGGCACCCCCCAGATGTTTTGGACTACAACTTCCATCACCCCCAGCTAGTATAGCCAGTAGTCAGGGATTATGGGAGCTGTGGTCCAAAACAGCTGGAGGGCACCAGGCTGGCTCTCTCCTAGGCTAGGGAGTGAGATAACTACGTATTAGAGCAGGGCTAAATTTGTGGTAGGACTTAGCCTTGCAACCTAATTTCAAAGCCAGACCTTAGCCCTGAAATATGTGGAGAGAGTACCCCTGAGCATGTACAAGGGACATCTCATCAGCACTGACTGCTTACTCTATAGCCCATCCCTCCATGGATGATTGTTCCTGAGACAAGGCAGAAAAAAATCATTTGTCCTACTGTCTCCTTAGTTTTGCTGGGTCAGATGGATTCTACACTTAAGCAAGAAAACAGCAAGAAGAGACTCAAGGAGACACTAACCTGGAGTAATAGAAAAGTGAATGCCATCAAAGGCAAGAGAAAACATCAGATGAGAAAGGAGAATGTATCTTGGAGGCTGTGCAGGCAATTTGGTGCCCTCAACATGTTTTGTACTACAACTTACATCACTCCAGACCAGCATGGCCAATGGTCAGAGATTATGGGGATTGTAGTACAAACTCAGAGGGTGTAATTGAGGCCAGGGATTCCTCAGGACTTCACCGGTAACCCATTTTGGTTACCTTTCCTGTGTGAAGTTATATGAAAGGAGTGCCTTTGAACACCCTCCAGATACTTTGTACTACAACTCCCATCAACCCCAGACAGCACTGCCAATGTTCCAGGATTGTGCAAGTTGTAGTACAAAACATCTGAAGTGCACCAGGTTGCCTACCCCAAGGAAAGTATCTCTTAAGAGTGTAAAACACAATGTTGTTTGCACAAGTATTTTATTGATCGATTGATTGCATTTATATCGTGCCTTTTTTCCTCCAAGGAACCCAAGACAGCATATATAACCTTCCTCCTCTCCATTTTTTCCTCACAACAGGTTGGGCTGAGAGTCTGTGACTGGCCCAAAGTCAGCCAGTGAACTTCCATGGCCGAGTGGGGACTAGAACCCAGATCTCCTGACTCCCAGTCCAACACTCTGACCACACTGGCCCTGTTACTGAAACACCAATAATGTGTTAGGTGCTATATAAACAGGATGAAAAGTGATGTATAGACAATAAGGCAAAGGGCAGTGGCAGAAGTGGAAGAACAGAAGATGGGGTACCAATAGCAAGGCAGATAAACGGAAAAGAATAAGTGGAGATGAGGCATAAGAACAAGGCCCAGTCTACCCATGCAGTGCAATGAAGTAGCGGAATCTTGAGGTGGTAGATGGACTATACCACTTCATACTGCACATGGAAGAAATCAGATTCTGAATGCTTCCGTATTTATTTATTTATTTTTAAAAAAAGACATAACAAAACAAGCTCCTGCAAGAGAAAACCAGAACAGAAGGGAGTGCACTGGGTGGAACCATCCAAGTATAGTGGCAAGGCCCATGTTTTGCATGCAAAAGCTCCCCCCCCCCATTTCAATTCCTGGTATCTCCAGTTCAAGGATCAGGTAGCAGGTGCTGAGAGAAACCTCCACCTGGGCTGCTGGAGAACTGCTTCCAGTCAAAGTGGACATTTCTGACTTAAATGGACAAGTGTCCCTCCTTTTATTGGAAATTGTCTTCCTCTTTCTGTTCTTCAAGCTATTTCTTGTGTATGTACCCTAACACCTACTCTTCACCTGCTTCTTGATTTTATCCTGTCCTCACAAGCAATTTGTCATTCCTGAACTACTTGCTTCATAAGAACATAAGAAGAGCCTTGCTGGATCAGACCAAGGGTCCATCTAGTCCAACATTCTGTTCGTACAGTGGCCAACCAGCTGCCCATGGGAAACCCACAATCAGGACACAAGTGCAACAGCACCCTCCCACCCAGGTTTCCCAGCAACTGATGTACATAGGCATACTGCCTCTGATACTGGAGGTAGCACATAGCCATCATGATTAGCTCCAGTGATGGCCTTCTTCTCCAGGAATTTATCTAACCCCCTTTTAAAGCCATCCAAAACAGTGGCTACTACTATATGTTGTGGCCGCGAATTCCATAGTTTAACTGTATGCTATGTAAAAAAGTCCTTCCTTTTATCTGTCCTGAATCTCCCACCAATCAGCTTCATGGGATGACCCCGGGTTCTAGTTTTATGAGAGAGGGAGATGTAGGGCACAAGCATCTTTGGGCTAAAGCCCTTGCCATTTCAATAGATCAGGTGAGACACTGATGGCACTCAGCATATGTTTAATGGCAGTTGCAGTAATAATGATGATGACAAGCTTGCAGAACTATATAAGGAGCTAAGCCAACCTCCCCCAATCTCGTGGGTTGCAACATCCCATCATCCCTAGCCAGCATGGCCAAGCCATGGAAGGGTGGGAATTATAATCCAACACATTCCTCTGTCAGCAGTCTATTCATGGCTTTTGTTCTGATTCAACACATCTGGAGGGCACCAGATTGGGGAAGACAGAGCTAAGCACCTGGTGGAAATACAGGAGGTGCTTTGCGTTCAAGATTTGAGTCAAGGATGGCATAAAAGGATAGTATTCGTAGGACATTGCTCAATTATTGTGGTTTAGGGACTGGGGACACAGTTCAAGTGCTACTCTGTAGCATCACTTACATGACATTGCAAGGTCATATTGCTTTGTGCCAGATATGATCAAGAATCATAGGTGTGCAAGGTGTCACAGGAATAGAGCCATGTTGGAATGTCGGAGCCATGAAAATACAGTTCACTTCCTGGGATATTTTGTGCACTCCCACCCTTTCTATGCAGAGACAAATACTAGTGCACTGGAGGCCCATGCAGATTATCATGCTCAGATGGGGCCCTCTATGCTGCCGGAATGCCTGATAACAATAACAAAGCATTGGCCGCATATTGCAGTGCTTTGTACATGTCAGACCACAGCACTTGAAAGATCACAGCCCAAACCATGCATCGTTTGCCAGCAGAGCGCTCGTGTAGATAACTCTCCTATCGAACACTCCAGGGCTGGGACATTTCCCTAAATAGGGTTTATATTCTGGAAGGCCGAGCTTGCCTGCGCCCGGGTGTGTGGGTGTGGGTGTCTGCCAGTGAATAAGGAGAGGTCCCTCATTTCAAAGTCATCACAGCGCTCTGCATAAACTTTTGTTTGGGAACGGGCGTTTGCTGTGTAGTGCCAATGTCAAAGGAGTTTATACAGCTTGAGGTTTTCCAACCCAGACACTGAGCAGAGGAACGCTGAAGCCAGCCCAGCCCAGCCCGGCTGCTTCTACTGTAATTCGTTTCCGGATCCCATCACTGACCTTCTGCATTCCCTGACCTTGACCCATCCGCAGTCCCTTCTCCCCAACTCTCTCCGCTTTTTGCCTGCGTGGTGATCCTCTTGAGTCAGGGATTGTGTTTGGCTTCCTTTGTAGCATGCAGCGCTGTGCCACTCGAGTGCCAAGCTCAGCGGAGGCCCCTGCGAGCTGCCATAATGTTTGTTAATAATAATAAAGCGCCGCTTGTGCTGAATTGCTTTCTGTGTGTCAGACCCCCACCGGCAAAGCACAGCACTTCCTGTGGGATCAGAGCAAAGCCCGCGCCTGGCCTGGAGTTGCCCCCAGGATAATATCTGTGCTTTCATGAATGTCATTTGCATAACCTGCAAGGTAATTTGCATTGTAAATTGCGAGGGCTCGGTGGCAACTGGGAGGGGAAGGGACAATGCACCGGAGGAGTACAGCTACACTGGAATGCGGGAGGCAGCCGAAGGAGGCGGACCAGCCTGCTTTGCTGTCCTGACGCGATGGAACTTCCTGAAGCAAACAAGCCCTGGAGATGAATATGAGCGCATTATACGCTTCTCTGCCTCTGTTATTTCTCTGCCTAATTACACAATCCCCTTTGCCGAGGATCCATATCCATCAGGCAGCTGCTGCAGTCTAGGACCCACATCAAGGAAGTTCTTCACTCCCAGAAGGCTGGGAAACTTTTGTACTTTGGAAAGCAAGAGCTTAAACTTGCTGGAAGCAGTTGGTGTCTCCCGAAAGTGGAGCCCAAGGAATGAAATGATACAGGAGGGGGGGGGGCAGGTAGGCATTTAGCACAAGACGCATTCCGAATTTGGCCACCAACTTTTTTGAACCGGCAAATGGTGTACAAACAGGTACTTCTCTTGCACTTGCCGAAGGAGTCTCCTAAAACTGAAACGCAACAAATAAGGAGATTTGCAGTGTGGAAGTTTGAAGAAGGAATAGGTCTTCACCCACCCGACATGCTTAATTAAAAAAAAAAGAGAGAAGTATGGGGGATGTAAGCCTGTCCAAAAGTCAATATGCTCTAACCTGGGAGACTTTCCCCCTTAATCCCAGAGGTCTTCTCTTATTTGCTCAGTGGTGAAAGAAGGGCACTCTGATGCACGGCATTATTAGGATTTCTTCACTTGTTCCAGAGTTGAGCCCTGGCACTAAGCCCTCTGGCCTCTTCTGGGAGGTAAATATCCCACATTCATGCCAGAGGATCTAGACAATGGGGTTGTTTTCTTTTCTTTTTTTCCTCACCCCCAAAGCATCTCTTCAGATAAAATCACTCATGCAGGGCCACTTCACACATTATAGGATTCCTCCATGGAAGGCAACTCTGTTTAGCAATTAAGGTGACTCTCGCATGGAAATGGCAATATGCAATGGTGGCACCTGCAAGGGTTGCACTGCAGGCACCTGTGATGGAAAGCTATAAATGGTCTCAGCTTCCCAGACTGTGGGTCTATGCTAAGCAACAACCTGCAGGTACAATCTTCATTTATTGCAGTCAACACATTTCCTGCCAATTCACACAGAGAGAGGTACCTGGGGCCTGCTGGAAGTTGTAGCGTTTTTTCCCCATCAAAACATACATAGGATTGCACCCTAAGTTGATTAGAAGAGCCATTATAGTGGGGATAAGAGGTGACCACCAGAGCAAGCCCTTCCCAGAAAGCCCAAAGGCCACAGTTACCTGCAGAATGAGGAGCCAAAGCTAACTCCCCCATTCTGGGAGCCTATTGATATGGAGAGCTTGGTTTGAAAGGAAGGATGCTCCACAGATGAAGCTCTGCTCAGGAAGAACAGCTCAGAGAAGGGGGAGGGGGAGCAGTTACTTTGGAATGTGAGTTTGTTTGGATGCTAAGGGAGAGACTTAATCTGCAGTTTCAATAGACCCCTGTTAATCATGGAAAACTTGCCTGGGAGGTGGCTGCTGTCCATTCATTACCCCTCTTGGGACCTTTGACAAAGCCAACCTTCTGTTAACTTTTCCATGACAAACTGGTGTGTTCCCTCGCTTATTGCACTGATGGGTCTCTTTACCAGGCCCTTCCATCAGGGCCTCCATCTGCACTCCTTCCTCTCAGGCAGGTTCACCAGGGCCAGGAAACATGCCTAATTGAAACATTGCCTAGCAATGACCAGATTCGCAGGTTACTGGAGAGGGTGTTTCCTGCTGCAGCTAGCCTGCAAGCATCAAACATGTTGCCATTGGCTAGCTAGATTGTTTCTTCCCGAGGCTGGATCAAGCTCATTTATCCAAGTTGCTGGCAGGGCTATGCAGAGGGGGGCCCAGTTGGCCCTGGGCCCACGATTTTGAGGGGGCACTCCAATGAGGAGGTTCCCCCCCTCGCTTATGCTACTGCTTCCATAGCATAAGCGGCCCATCGAGAAGCGAGGAGCCCACCTTGCGGAAACAGCGCAGAAGCCATCCGTCGAGAATACCACGGTCAGACTACAAGCTCCAGAGGGCCATGCCTCATGCAGGGTGGGGATATATGTGCCTTGAGGTGTTGTAGAACAGGTTTAATATGAAGGTGTTATATAGAACGGACACGTTGGTGGGCACGCTCCCTTGGGGTGGCCATGTTGTCCTCCTTTTTTGAAATGGGGGGGCACACACTTCCCATCTGGCCTGGGCATATTACCAGCTCTGCACGGCCCTGGTTGTTGGTATGCAGCTGCAGCAATGCAGGGATGCACAGAAATGGACAGTTCATGGCTTGGTCATTTGGGAAGAGTGATGAGGCAAATTCCTTCATGTGGATAACCTTCCTCACATTGCGATAACATGCACAGACAACTTGGCTCCTCCAAACGCTTCCTGGTGTGATAGAGCCTCAGGGAAAACCTCTGCTGTTGTTTTTCTTGTTCTTTTTATAAGATTGTGGGGGAGCGCCTGGGCCCCCCTGATAATGTACCAACATCACTCTATCTCCCTCTCCAGACATGCATCTGAATCCCTGTTGACTACCCAGGGACATCTTCATAGACCTTAAGGATAGAAAATATATTTCCAGTGGTATAACTGTGACAGTCCATTGCAGCAAAAACATTAATCTTATGGCACCTTAAAGAACCACACATTTTATGATAACATAAGCTTTTGTGGACTCAAGCCCAGACCATCAGATGCATGGAGCATAGTCCTCACTCTGTGTGATCCGCAGTTACCAGGATCTATGATGATTACCTCAGCCAGGTTGTATCTATCAAAATAAATATTGCTAAATTCCGATGTTTAAATTAAGGAATATTCTGGAATTGTCCACTACCTGAAACAGAGATATGTATGGAAAAGTGATGTGCAGAGTACCAGAGAAACAGTTGTGTTGATGTAGATCAAAGAGAAACATCCCAACCCTACTTTAAAAAGACGGGCCTGAGCTCAAAACAATCTGAAAACCATGTCTATGTTGGCACTGTAGTTAACTGGAAGGCATTCTGCACATGCTCTGAGACACTTGTTTTTCAGGGCTGATCTCAGCATTAGAACACGTTCTGTGTACCTTACCCCCACCCCCCACCCTAACTTACTCTCCCAGCCCTTATCCTAAAATTCCTAGTTGGGTTACAGAGGGTCTTGCAGAAAGAATCAGTTAGCTGTGTCCATCTGCAGCTGTCTGAGTACAGATTAACCATTTGCCTCCCAGCTACTGCAGCTGCTTCTAAGTTCATGTTCCCATAATGATTTTTGACTTGCATTTGTGACAAGTCATCTGTGACAAGTCCTCCCATTAACTTGCAGTTAACTGGGAATGCTTTATGCAGTGTTCAAAGACATGCTAGCCTCCTGGTATCAAGATGGAGGGATTACTTTTTGCCTTGCTTTTGCCTCTACAGCTGGGATAATGCTTAGAAATCTCACTGGCTGAGCACAGATGAGTGAATTCTAGTGGTAGATTCTGGGTTCCATCAGACCTAATAACTTAAAGGAATTAGTAGGTAAGCCTGTGCTCAGTGGGATCTGGATATTATGGACATCCTTGGAGGAAAAGAAAAAGAATTAATTTCTTTGATCAGAAAAATACCATGCAGCAGTGAGTTCCAAGGGTACAGGATCCTGCTTTTCCAAAATCCAAATCCAATCCAAAAGTAAAGCACTTTTTTGGATGTATTGCAACAAATGATCATCCCCACCCACAATCCTTTGTTTTCACCCCCTATTCTCCCAAACCACCATTCAATGGGCTTTTAATCCCCCCCCCCGCCAGTTTTTCTAACTTCAGCGGGCAACCCCCTCCCCACGACGAGCTTCTTGCGAGCCGGAGTTTAATGAGTGGTGTCTCCAGTTACCAGCGCGAGCAGAGAGGAAGCAAAGCCCCGGCAGAGAATGAACTCTGCTTAATCCCCTTTGCCGGAGCTTTGGGGGAAGAGAATTTAGCTAATGTGAGTGTGAAAAGGCTCTGGCGTTGGCGGCGGAGGGAGGGAGGGAAGGAGGTAGGGAGCAAGACCAGAGGCGGGGCGGGGGCCCTCTGATCCTCCCCCTCGTGCCCGGCTCTTTTCGCGGCCCATTGTTGGCTCGGAGCTGGCCGGCTGGGCGCTGCGCGGGGGTGTAACCTGAGAGCTTTCGCTACAAAGTCCCAGCGCCTGTTGCTGAAGCCGACAGAAGGCGCAGGGACTGGAGCGCGGCTCCGAGCGCGGCTGGGCATCTCGCTCCTGCTAGCCTGGGAAGATCCAAGCGCGGCGAACGGTGCAGAGAGAGAGAGAGAGAGGGACCGATAGCGCTTGCTCGGCCGGATTTATTCCTTTGCGCGGGACTCGCCGCGGGGCTCTGCGATCGAGGGACTGGAGCGCCGCTCCCTTCCCCAGCAGGCTATCCAGCGAGGGATGGAGCACGCCCCGCAGCACGGAGTAGTGGCGCAGCGCTGAGGCGGCCGAAGGTGAGGTGGGTCGGCCCCGTCCCCCGCGGGTTGGCCGTTGTTGGGCATCAGGGATGGAAATGGCCCCAAAGGAGAGGCTCGGAGGAGACCCGATCGTGGATAGACAGCGACGCGGCGGGTTGGCGTGGAACATCTCCGGGGATCTTGTCCGCTGCGACCTGGGGTGTGGCGGGGGCGAAGAGCTGCCTTTCCGCGGCGGGTGACGAGGTGGACTTTGGCCGGGAGGGTCTGTAAATCGATGGCCAAAGTGTCCGGGCGCGCAGAACAGGAAAACCTCTTTTGTCGCTCCGATTAAAGATTAAGCTGCCCTTGGAGCCCCTGCTCGGGCATAGGTCCCTCCCCTCTCCCCGTACACTCACAGCACCACGTACACACTCCATTCCCAGAAAGCATACCCCATGCACACGCACACACGCCATCAAAGCAAGCGGCACCCTCGCGCCATTCGAAGAAACGCGCTCGCTGTTTACACACCCACGCCACGGGCGCTCTACTGTGTTTCCACAAGCGCAGCCCGAAATCCTGTTTGAATTAACCAGGCGTAAACTCCTCACCGTGCGTTGAATATGGATTTCGGTGGGACTTAATCCGGCATCTAAATTTCTCCGGACTTCACCCGGTGTATACTTGTGCCATGCACGTGCATGCAGACACACGCGCGCTCCGGACATGAATATAATAGAAATAATCACGGCCTGTTCAAACTTAGCCCACTTTCTTCCTCCACTATTCTCCTTCCACTGCCCCACATTGCAGCCAGGCTTTCGTCTCAGAGGCCTGGGCAACCATAGCTTCCTAGATCACTTCTCCCCTTGCCCCCTTGATCACTGCCAAAGTGCATGAGAAGGATGTGCCGCTGAGGTTTGTGGCAGAAAAGAATAGTTGTTGGAGTGGTCCAGCACTTGGGTGGGAGTAGAGGTTGGCAGGACTATTCCTAAAGGCCAAATGTCTTGGGCCTGATCCAAGGAGGTTCCTTGTCCAGGCATGAGTTTCCTGCAGCTCACCTGGCGGACTTTGGGCATGAAGAACTCTGGAGATTGGAATGACACCTCCAGCCCATGTTGCAATACCTAGTTCTTGGGATGAGAGCTGTAAAGCTGCAGTGCGCTGCAAATTGTGTGCCACTCAGGGAAATGCATTCATTTCCATAGCAGCATCTCATAACTTGGTTCGCTTGTGTGTGGTGACGGGCACCTTCTTTGGATTGTCAAAATCAAATACTTTGGACTGGTTGGCGAATGAATGACTTATTGCACTCACTGCCAGCCCCTTTCTTCTGAAGAGCATGTCCAGCAGCCTGGAATGGCTTCTGGACCAGATGTCTCAGTAAATATACCTCTCCCCACCCCAAAGATAGTGGTAATGATTGGAAAGGCTGGGTGGCTATGGGCGCAGGATACACATTCATGATGTGTTGTGATGGAAAACCCAGGGGACAAAGGAGTGACTGCCTCTTTCCTCTCTTGATCTAGGGCTTGAAGATCCAACTGAGTGCCAAGGGAGAAGAAGAGATAACAGGATGACAGCCCTGTTGTGTGGCCTTCTTAGGTTCCTGGCAGTGGCAACAACATGTGCTTGGCCAGCTGCTTCCACAGAAGGAACCATTGAGCCAGGTGAGAGTCCCAGGGAGGGGGGAGGCACTGCTGATGGGAAGAAAGATGAACCAGTCTTCCCCAGCAAGGGGGGACTTCCAGATGTGCCATCATGGCTAGCTGGGAATGGTGGGAGTTGAAGCCAAACACATCTGGAGGGTGCTAGGTTGGGGAAGGCTGGATTAGCCTATGTTTGAGTGCAAGAGACAGGACCCCAGATATGAAGGTTTTGTGACAATAACTAATTTATGGAGCCCTTTTCATTTTCAGAGTGTTTGTTTAATCTTTTACTGTGTTCGCTGTGACAAGAGAACTCTGGGTTGTAGAGCAGTTATTATTCCCAGCTGAAAGACAGTGGTTTGTCAAGGCTGCATAATGAGTCCATGGCAGAGGTAGAAACCAGAATCTGTTCTCCCAGATCCAAATCCAATTTGGAATCTGCTTGCCTAGGCTGGCTTTGCATCATGGTAGCAGTGGTTCAGTGTGATGCAAGCCTCCTCCCTTTAACCTGCGAATGCAGCCTTCTCCAAACTGGTGCTCTCCTTCCTTCCTTCCCACTCATATGGGCAAATAGCACATGAGCAGTGTGCAGTGGTGATGGCTATAGAGCAGAAAGTACAGTTTCTAAGCCAGTACTTGTACTGGTAGAGGATATTTTGCGTGTAATATTGCAGAGGTAGTCAGAAGGTAGATTGGGATCAACTGGAAGATCTCTGGATGATTTCTATTAGATCACCAAGGGTTTCTGGCTTCCAGTTGTTTTAACAGCAAGAACAAAAAAAAGTATTTTTCTCTTCTAAATTAGGCTACTTGGCAGAGGTGGGGAGAACTAGGAATAGCAGCTCTGTTCTGGTTCTGACAATATATTCCTGGGCTGAGCAACAAGAGGAACCTTTGTTCCATAAATCTGTGTTTTCCTCTCCCTTGTTCCATCTTCCCAAGCCACTATTTTGTACTGGCTTCAAATGGTGGATATTAGTAAAAAAAAAGCAAAAAACCAAAAAACACCTATTTAAATTCAGTAAATCTTGTCTGACCCTGCAATAGACAAAGTGTCCATATAGGAGCTTTCTACTGCTGCTCTCCAACATATTAGAAGTCCCTGATTCAATCTGTGATTTAAACAAAGTCTATTGCAAATAAGGCAAAATGTAAATGCAATTTTACTCCAAACTCCTGATAAGCACAGATGTCCTTCAGTGTTTTCCCACAGTAACAGGTCTGTGTGAGCAAGGTCTCTATGGGGCCTAATTTCTGTTTCTCTGTCATGGCCATCTCTGTTGCATGTGTTCCCCTTGCACAATCTGGGCTCAGTAGACAGTCCTTCCTTGAATCTACTTGTCATCTTGCATCCTGATTATCTCATCTCTTAACATGACAGGGATTGATAAGGGATTGACAGAATGGAACTAAGTGCACCTCAGCCAAGCAGGCATACGTGGATTGGTTTATGATGGTCGTGTAGTCCGAGTACATTGCTACCCTGCAGGGTTGATGTATCTTATATGAGTTGGTGAGATTTAGTGTTTTTTGAAGCAATTGTGGTAGCTCTGATTGTGGAGCCATCGCTATGGCACAAAAGTCTTATGTGAACAGATTCAACGCAGGGTTCCACTTATCCGACAAACCATGCTATAAGCGTAAAGTTTGACATTTGAGGAATTGCTTCCATTATATGGTCAATATGATCTGTTGTTTTATGGTTGGCCCCACTAACCTAATTTGCCAGGATTGCAGATGCTTTTGAATAATTTTGGACTTCCAGGATTCCCTGGCAGGGTGAGGGACAAATTGCCATGCCAGGTGTTTGGCACTATCACTCATGCCTGAGAAAAGGCATTTCTTCCAGGATTGACCCACCCACAGAACAGATGGGGCATTTGCTATCTGTGCCAACCAGCTGCTTATGTGCCCTACTGATGTTGTAATGTCACCCTGATCATTGCAACTCACCACCATCACCTATTCAGCTATCTATTTGAATGGGCTGAGGAGGCAGGTTTAAGCAGTGGTGTAGTAGCACATTTTGAAGTGCAGGTGCTCATAGCCATGTCCCCAAAGAGAAGCCAAAAATGCAGGCAGTTGTGTTGATCCATATCCACAAACCAGTTCTAGCAGGAGGAGATATTTATAAACTAATGGATCTTAATTGCCCATTCAAATCCCCCCTCCACACACTTTGCATTACAAGGAGGATAGTTCACAATAATATATTGTTGCTGGGATAATCCATTTCCCCTCCAGCTATTGTGCAGCTAAGCTCAGAAGGAAGAGGGGAGTGGCAGATGATGTTAGTGTCCCTGTTAACTGAAAAGTGCAGGTGCTACATCCCTGAAAGCCTTGGCTCCACTGCATCACCAGTTTTAAGGGCATTGTAACTGATATATAGGTTGTTCTCTACAGTCTCCTCCTGGGGAAGCACCATGCATACTTGGGAAGAAAAGGAAGTTTTGGGCCCCTGTTCAGGGCTTCACATTTCTATGCTTTTATGAAGTATCTTGGGGATAAGTATTGCTGTACATAAGCAAGGGTTGAGAATATAAAATCAGACTGTATATCTGAAGAGTCCAAAGTACTTTGGGTCCAAAGCACTTTCTACATTATCATAAAGCATCTTGGGGATCAGTACTGCTTGTACATAAGCAATGACTGAGAATTTAAAGCGGGACTGTATATCCAAAGAGTCCAAGGCATTTTGGCAAATTATATTCAGTGGTTCCGAGCATTTCTGCTCACACTGGATGTATGGGCCCTGGAGATTTATTCCAGGCAGAAGTTAGACATTTGTATAGCACTGAATGCATGTGTGAAAGTCCATTACTAGCTGGCAGTTTTGCTACCTGGGATTCTCTTTGCCAGTACACTTATGAAATCTCATATTTGCTCCTGATGGTTCTGATGCTCGCTAGAGGCAACAGGGTCTGTGAAAGCCTTTGGTAAGATCCAAACTCTTTAACAAAATCATCCAGAAATTGGTAAGCATGATTTGGACAAAGGGGCAGAGAAAGAAGGGCAGTGTAGTAATTGGGTCCTTGAATGGTATCTTTCTAGATTTGTTCAGGATGGGCCACTGCTTGATGTGTGTTCCACTAAGGCTCATAATCAATGGGCTCCATATCTATTTAAAGCTCTCCCAAAGGTGGAAGCTCCCTTCCTTTCTAATTCTAATAATGAAGTCATCCTGATAAAATTCTTACTTTTGGCAATTACTTTAAAGCTGTGGGGGACATATTCTCTACTACACAGAAACTGATTCCCAGGGTCAAGGATGAAGGCAGGCAAACATGATGGTCACTCCACATAGCAATGTTCACAAGGGTTACATCAGTTGCTGGCTCAAATCCTTCCACTGGATTATGTAGGACTGCCACTAATCTGGGAGAAGATGCTTCTTAATTTTAAAAAAAATACCTCTAGACATTCCCATGCATCAACTGGCCATATATTTTTTCTTCATCTTTAAGTGTCATGGAAGGGAAGTAAATTATTGTTTTATTTATTATTATTGTATTTTTACTCCCAGAGAGGGGCACTTGTAGAAATTTATTTGTTATTATAACTGTATATCCCACCTTTTCCCTCTTGCAAGGAGCCCAAGGTGGCGTATATGATCTTCCTCCTCTCCACTTTATCCTCACAACTCTGTGCAGAGGTTAGACTAAGAGTCAGTGACTGGTCCAAAGTCACTGAACATGGCCATGTGGGGACTAGAACCCTAATCTCCTGGATCCCAGTCCAACACTCTAACCACTGCACCACACTGGCTCCACACTACATTTTCTGCCTAAGGTTCCAAAATAACTTGGCTGGCCTTGCTATTGTGCAACTTGACTCCAGGGGAGGGGAGCATTTGATATTCTGCCTCAGGCAGCAAAATGTCTTGGGCTGGTCTTGAGGTTCAGGGTAAGAGGAAGCATGATTTGGACTTTCTTGCTAGCCACAAGGGTTGTAGGTGTACATCAGCCTCTGGTGCTGGTGGAGATTGGGAGTGGAGTGGGAGAGTAAGAGTAGGAATGATTACTGTTGATTGACAGTATCCTATTGGGGGCCAAAAGTGCATAGTGAGTAGCCCCCAACATGCTATCTCCATCAAGAAGACAGGGTCATATTCATCAGCAGGGAAGACTAGGACTAGCATCAGTCAACCTTGGAGTGTGGAGAGCGGAGCTGGTTTATGACTGAGGTGGTTTGAGGGGGGAAATGGGGAGCTGGCAAGGCTCCCACAACCCAAGCTGATGTCGGAGGAGGATGGGTCACCAAAGCAATTATAGTTCAAATCCAGGTTAGACAAACAGGAAGGCGGGAAGTTCTGGAGTCAGCTGAGTGTGAAACTTCTCACTCCCACTCATGCCATGGGGGAGGGAGGAAGGGGGGGAGGAAGGGGGAGGGAGAGTGAGACGCAAGGAGGAGGAATGGAGCTCAATGGAAAGGGAGAGTGGGAGAAAGGGGTTCTGTCGGTGAGTAAGGTGAGTAAGGTCGGAGTCATCAGAAACAGGAGGATTGCCATTTTGTTTCTCAACAGGATTTTGCCCCAAGCTGTGCGTGCCACTCAGAGCCTTGATGGGGGAGGTCTCCTTATCTCATTCTCTCCCCTACCCCCCAAACTGCAGAGCTGGAGCTAATGACAGAGCCGTCTGCTGAAAGGGGGCTGGCCCCTATTGTAAGCCGGGGCAGGGAGAGCACGGGAAAAAGCGGCAGCGCTGCCAGGACAATGGCGGTGGGGGGAGGGGCAGCGGTCATGGGCTCCCTGACATGTTCATTTTGGAATCTGTCAAAACAGTCACTTTGGGCTGCGAGAGTGACCACTCAATCAAGGGCCCCCACAGAGAGAGCAGGGAGGGGAGGAGAGGGGGGAGCTGAGCAGAAAAGTCATATTCCAGTGTCCATGGGGATCCTTTCTCCTGTCCAGGACTGGCAAGAGAGGGGCTTTGATGACATCATTGCTCCATAGAACAAGAGGCAAAGGAGGGAACCCAGGACAAAGGCGCTTGTGAACAGGGTTCAGAGGATCACAAGGAAGAGGCCGGGGGGGGGGGGGAGAGAGATTGTGACTCTAGATCCTACTGCTAATGGTTCCTGGCAATTACTTCAAAATCCCATCCTGTCTGTAAGAATATTTACCAACAGCAAAATCCCCAGTAAGCATCAGCTCTGAATATACACTCCAAATCGCGATTTGTGGAATCTCTGCCCACTGGCTTGTACACCTGGTAACACATGTTCAGTCAGCCACTCCCTGTTCACAAATGCTTGAGACCTGAGGAGAAAATGTTTCTAACATAGCCTCAAATCCTGCTCGGCTACCTCTGTTTTTTCTCTATAGAAAGTGCCAGAAATTGCTGTGCTTTCCCACAGAATCACTACCAATGATGAACAGACACAGAGAGAGCCAAGGTCCATATGAATATCCCTCACACTAGTCCTTCGTGTGAAACCCTTCCCCCGCCTGGCCTTTAATTTTTTCAGTAAATTTGCTGCACTGGACTTCTTCAAATATTCCAGAATAAATACACAAGATTTCTAGAAATGCTGAAGAAGAAAATAGGGCTGGAAATGGGACATACTTCTGAATAAACATGCATAGGATTTGCAATATAACAACATAAAATAGATTGCGTATAACCTATTGTGTATAACTTACTATGTAAAACAACACTGTTTTCTATAGCTGTGAAATGCCTTGGCTTTCTTAAAACAATATTTACCAATGTACTTAGTGTTAGAGTTGGCATTGGAAACTGTTGTACCTTAAGGTATACCCCGTATATATTTTTGTTAATTGGGGAAAATGGAGAAAGTAGTAAACATTTGCTACATAGTAGCAAATAATAATAAGGCTATTAGATGGACTTAGGAATAGTATTTAGACATCAGCATTTATTATATGGGCACATTATGTGGACTTAGAAACAGAAGACATTCATTTTGGAGGCGGAGGGGTAAGAAAAAGGGCTCCAAATTTAAACATCCCAATAATGAAATTAAGGAAAAGCAATACATTTGACTCAGTTACACTTTTATAATGTATTGAATATTGAAGAATTCAGTGTTATAAGACTGCTATTGTATGCACACTTATCTGGGAGAAAGTCCCACTGAGCTGAATTTCTTCTGAGTAAATATGCACAGGATTGGGTTGCAAGAGTCATAGTAACTATAGGTAGATAAAATTAGCTGCCCTTTAAAATGTATTTATGTCCCATTCCATCCCAGTTAATAATATATCATATATCCGTGACAATAATAGCATAATATGATTTCCCCAGTCAGAATCAATATTTCTGATCTTTCTGAAAGTTCAGCTTATTCTAAACTTTCACTTTCAGCTTCATGGACTTCAGAAAATGAGAGCTTTGCATCAATTGAAACAAGCATATAGATATTTTTCACATGTTTGTTTTTTGTCCTTCACTTGTATGTGTTTCTTTCAAACATGCATCAGTGTATTTCCCAATGCAGAATATTAAGGAAAGTGAGCAAGTGCAGTCAGAGGTTGTGTTTCACAAAGGGCTAGACACCATGTTGCGGGAGCATTGTGCTTGGCAGACTCCCGGATTTCATTCCTGGATCAAATACCTGAACAGTGTTGCTGCAGTCAATTGGATCAACAATTCTTTCATCGTCACGAATGTTATCGCCTGAATCATGGATCCAATAGTGTGACTTGGCCGCGTAGCTATATTATTTTAAAACACTGTTTTTAAGAGTATTTTGCGCCTCATACTGAAGGAGAAAAGTTACATAAGAGTTTCCCCCTCAAAATTTCTCATTGATTTCCAACGTTTCTGTCGAGGCTGGGGTCTGGTTGGGGACTAAATCCAATTAAAAAGAAAAATTGTCCAGTGTTTTCCCCATCTTAGGTCTTCACATCTTGACTCCCAAGCACAATGCTGCTGTTGATCAATTTCATGCAGCCCACAAACATTCCAAAACAGAATGTCCTTCCTGGCTTTGCCCATTCTGGACACAATGGAAGATCCACCTGCAAGATTTAATTTTAGTTGGAGCTTGGCCCAAGAGTTGTCTCAATCGCTGAGACTCCACTGTAGAATAACAGAAGTGAAGAGCATATGCAGAGCACACCACCTTTGCCCATGATGGCTCACTTGGCTTGATGTTCTTGGCCATGGGAGAACCAACAACTTGTGCAAACCAGTGATATTCACGACAACCAACCATTCACCCATTTCCAATGTGTCATAGGCCTTTCTGCTCCTCTACAATTACAGGGGGAAATCCTGCCACTTATCCCACACTACACTTCCACCCCACCTCACTCCCATACACAGAATCATGTTCTTTGGGGGTCCAGGGAAAAGTGGAAATTTGTTATGTTGATGTTTTCTGGGATCTGCTTGGGGGTAAAGGGGTTCCTGTTTTGTAGCTGGTGTTGTTGCTCACCCCATAGCCCAGAGTATTTGTATTATGGGTGTTATGTGCACATAACACCCATAATTTGTGTTCACTGTTTACTGTATTCACTGTCTCTGTGTTGGACAGAGATGTTTGCCAGCCACATGCTGGAGGCAGAGGAGGAGCACCTGCTACTCGACCCAGGAAGCCTGCTGAAGCTCTACTGCAGTACCAACCACAGCCTTGCTATCACATGGTATAAGGAAGCCAAGCAGCTTTCCCCAAGCGGACGCATCCACATGCGGCAGAGCATGCTGGAGATTGCCGAAGTCACTTACGAAGATTCAGGGCTGTACTCATGCCGGGCACAGAGCACTGGGGAAAGCCTGCGTAACTTTACCATCTCTGTTGTGGGTAAGAAAACAAGACTAGCAAAGGACTTGAGTGTTCAGACCTGTCTTCATAACTCCTCCCACTTGAAAAAGGCCAAATGTAGCCACAAAGAACATAGGAAGCTGCCATATATTTAGTCAGATCCTCAGTCCATCTGGCCCAATATTGTTGATACCTCTCCAGGGTTTCAGAGCGGGCTCCTTCCCAGCCCTACTTAGGAGATACAAGTGATTGAACCTGGGACCTATTGCATGCAAAGCCTGTGCATTGCCACTCTGATATAGCCCTTAAACAACACAGACCTTACCACATACTGCCTCACGTAGGTGCCCATCTGAAGCAGCAAGAATCAATATAACTTGGAGCTCCCCCTCCAAACCAACAACTATAACTGTTTCTTCAGGGATGGGCAACCTGCAACCTGCATGCCACATGTAGCCCCCCGGCCTATTTTCAAAGCCCTGTTGCTCCTCCCCAAAGTGTACTCACAGGCTGCTGCCATGCCACCAAATATTGGCAAAAAGATGCATTTCTCCTTTAAAACAAGGTGTGTGGTGAGTGTGCGCCTTGTTTCAATAGTAAATCATACTCTTATGGGTCTTCCAGCAGCATTATTTGCCTTTACAACAAGACATCAGCTTGTGTTCGAGTAGTAATGTGGCATCTTTACTGTCGCCACTGCTGCGCTGCCAAAATTCAGTGGTGATTTAGCTATACAAGAGCAGCAATTTTGGCTGTTGGGGAGGAGGGACGTACAGGCCCCAGTGATCCAGGGGAGTGAAAATTAGCCCCCAGACCCTGTGAAGTTGCCCTCCCTGCCTTACTTTGTAGAACAAGGGATTTTCAGTAGTCAACACCCTCCCTTCCTCTTCTCCCCACTTCCCATTGAACACACATGATAGCATTTTGCCTGCTACATCACCGTCCCTCTTCTAAGAAAGATATCCCACTGTAGTAGCCAGAACCTCTCTTGATAGGTGGCACTTCTTTGGTGCCCGATAGTTCTTTTGGGGTGGGCCTAGGAGCAGTACTACAAAGCGTCACTTTGTGCCCATTCCGGTTTCAGATTCATTGGCCTCGGGTGACGATGATGAAGACAGTGACGCAGACAGTGCCCACGTCGATTCCCACGAGGAGCCCGTACACACCCGGCGAGGTCAGTACTGTGTGGAGCTGGCCATGCTGTGCTGTAGTATCTCCACAAGAGACAAGGGCCAGATCTACACCTTGTGTCAAATAATTATGAATGTAGAATAAAAAGCAGGATATAACACTATGAAAGCGGTAATGGACTGTGGATTGTGCCCCAACAGTTATCAGTGCACTTCAATACCGCTATAAAGCAGTAGTGTAGATCTAGCCGAGGAAAGGATGTTTGGTCCTGCCACACAGGATGGCCAAACATCTTCCTTGCTTCATTCCCAACCTTTTCCACTGCAGAAATCCTGAGGGGTCTGAAATGGTTTGACAACAGTTAGTGCTTCAGATTAACAGCACGGAGGTTTGCTGGAACTGGAGGGTCTCCTGAAATGGACTTCCCTCTCCCTCAGGGCTTTGAGACTGATTACCATGGCTACACCACTCCATGGCGTCATGTAATCTTCCCCATCCTGTTGATCCTCCAGATGCATTGGACTACAGTTGCCATCATCCACATCCAGCATGGGGAAGGCTACCATAATGGGTGACACTCACTATTCCCTTGACCTGTTGGCCTCCCTTTCTCTGAGAGCAATCCAAGGCTCTCCTCTTACCTCTCCCCTGCCAGCTAGAGCATGAAACCTGCCTTTATCGCTAAGGGATGGACATTCCCTGGGCCTTAATGAAAAAAAATGGAACTGAGCTTGTCAATGTCTTCTTCAGCTCCCTATTGGACTCATCCCCATCGAATGGACAAGAAGTTGTATGCGGTCCCAGCAGGAAATACGGTCAAGTTCCGCTGCCCAGCCTCAGGGAGCCCCAACCCATCCATCCGCTGGCTGAAGAACGGGCGGGAGTTCCGAGGGGAGCACCGTATCGGCGGAATCCGGGTAAGAGGCCAGACTTTCCTCCGCCTTGTCCTCTTTCTCCTTTCAGACCACAGTTGCCTTGCAGACCGTTTGATGTGTTAGGATTTGGTCAGGAGCAGAAAGGATGGGAACATGCCATATTAAATAATTAGAGAGGAGGAAATACCTAGTATCCCCTATGCAGCCCCAATCCTCTGGTGTGTGTGTGTGTGTGTGTGTGAGTGTGTGTGTGTGTGTTTGCGTGTAGAAGTGTTCAATCTCAAGCCAGAAGCTCCCAAGTCCCTCTGCATACGTGCTGTGCTCTTGATCCACTTTTTGTTCTGCTTGCCCAATTTCCATCAAACCAATATTCCCCAACAAATATTTGTAAACCCATTTTCTGATGGAGTGTGAAGAGGAGCGGAAAATAAATAAATAATAAAGGGGGATTCATTCTATGAGAAGTTGTGCTCTGGAAGAATCAGCAGCCCTTTAAAATAAGGGACACCCTGGTAGTAACATCAGGTTATGCCTTCTCCTTAGGAGTGAGGGAGATATTCACTCAGTTCACATTTAAATTTTCCACTTTTGGACTGCTGTGTGAACCAAAACTCCATTATCCTTTGAAATGGATTCTTCTCCGAATTTTGCAATGGATTTCTGCAATTTAAAAAAATGTGTACAAAAATGCATATATTAGGGGAAATAATGAAAAATGTGTTATATTATGAAAACCACATGCAAAAATATGTATACTAGCCAAAAATGGATACAAAATGCATGTAATTCAGAAAAATATGTATAAAAATGCTTATGAATTTTGATGTCAAGTTTTTTTCTTTTCTTTTTAAATCCTCAAAGTTTGGGATGAACCAAACTTAAGACCGGAGAAATTCTCAAAAGTTTGAGATGACCCAAATTTAAGACTGGGAAAATGATAAACTGAGAGAAACCTAAACTGACTGACTGATGCATTCCTACTTCTCTTCTTTATTCAGCTCAGGCATCAACACTGGAGCTTGGTCATGGAGAGTGTGGTGCCCTCTGACCGAGGCAACTACACTTGCCTGGTGGAGAACAAGTTTGGCAGCATCCGCTACGGCTACCTTCTGGATGTGCTAGGTGAGATACCTCCCTCCCCCAAACTTTGGATTGGGGTCTCAGGAGCCTGGAATAACAAATGGAAAGACAAATGTAGTGGCTCATCCCCAGTGACTTTGGGAAGCTCCTTGTCCCTTTGCCAAGGAGTGAGCACTTCTGAGTTTGTGTGGGATATGTCAGACTCCAATCTCCGGCAGCCTGCCAGGTTCCTGTGGGAAGGAGCAGGCCCCGCCATCCCTGACCTCAGCCCTCTACCAGCTTCAAAGGGAGCTCAAGATCTCCTGGGCCATAAAGTCAGATGAAATTAATTAGCCATGTCTGGATCTCTAGGCCTAGATTTAAGTCTTTGCTCCCTTATCTCTCACCCCTCATTATCTGTCTTTTCTGGGTTTACTTGTAATCGCTGGAAAGAGGCTCTGGAGCCAGTGCTGGGTGGGGGTTCTTAAGTAATATCAGAAGTGCAGCCAGGGCTGCAGGGTTAAATGGAGATGGAGAAGAAATCAAGATCCCACCAAGACTTTGGGCAGCACCACATACCCTGCCATACTAGGAAAGTGCTGCTTTTTGATAGATGGGGAAACTGCGTGTCAGCTGACAGTGCCTCTGCCCTCCCGGCCTTCCACGAGACCATTATCAGCACCATCTTTAATGATTTATGTGTTGTGAAGCAGCCTTCAACTGTGTTGGACAACACTTTCCCCACTCTCTTCCTGGCAGAGAGATCCCCACACAGACCGATCTTGCAAGCTGGCCTTCCTGCCAATACCACAGCAGTGGTAGGCAGCAACGTGGAGTTCTTTTGCAAGGTCTACAGCGATGCCCAGCCCCACATCCAGTGGCTGAAACACATTGAAGTGAATGGGAGCAGCTACGGCCCAGATGGAGTCCCCTACGTGCAAGTGCTTAAAGTAATGACTCCGGGTTTTGTGGGAGGCAGAGATGGGAAGGAGGAAAAAAGCATGTTGCTCCATGATGCCTTGGTCTGCATGTAGCTGCATTGCTGCAGAGATTGTGTTGCCCTAATCAACAACTAGCTTTTCTAAAAGGCAAACTTGGAGAAGGAAGTAAGGGATGATGGGCAAGTGCCTCAGTCTTTGCCCGTGCTGAAAAATTCAGTTACCACAAATGCCACTTTATCCACATCTCTTTCACTTCCTGGCTGGCAATGGAGTGGAAGGAAGTGCAGGGTGGAAGAGGACAAGTAGAGAGGGGAGTAATTCCTTTCAGTGGCCCAGATTTGGCCCAGGGGCCTCCAGTTGCTGACCCTGAATCTGGATAATTAAGCGCACACACATTCACACAGCTATTACTAGCATTAAGAGTTGCACACTTTGCAGTGTGTGACTCTTCAGTCATTTTCAAACAATGATTTTTTCTTAACCTAACATTTTACAAGAGTGATTGCTGTGCTGACCCCTAAGAACGAGAGACAGGATCCAAGAATGGTTGAAGTTATACCTTCAATGCCACCAACTCTGTCAGCAGGGCAGAGCCAATGTGTGGTACCTTGTCTAGCAGAGAACTCCATTATCGGCGTACCATTGTCCCAGCTGTGTTACTTCACCCAAACGACAAACACAGTTGTGTCTGACGCCTAGGGTGTCTTACTCAAGTTTCCGTAGAAGGGTCCTTTAGAAACATTGAAATTTAGCAACAGCGAAAGCACACTTGATTAGATTATCCTCACTAGATAATGGGGTTTAAGACTTTGTTGATTATAATAATGTATTAATTTTATATGCTTTTAACCAGTTTATGTATTAGATATTGTTGTTATTGATGTTGTTCCCCGCCTCGATCTGGAAGGAGAGGCGGGTAAGAAATAATAATAATAATAATAATAATAATAATAATAATAATAATAATAATAATAATAATGCGAACCCAATCAGGCACTCATGATAATGATATATACGTGATTGATTTATTGGCATCAAGAAAGATATTCCCCATCAAAAGGGAAATGTGAATAACCTTATTGTGTCATCCAGAGCTAATGTTTCTCTCTTTCACTTTTCCCCATTTACAACCCTCCCTGATTGAACAACTTCTCTTGGCAGACAGCAGATATTAACAGTTCAGAGGTGGAAGTGTTGTACCTACACAATGTCTCCATGGAAGATGCTGGTGAATACACGTGCCTGGCGGGGAATTCCATCGGCCTGTCCTACCAATCGGCCTGGCTTACTGTGCTTTCAGGTGAGGAGGAGCGTGGCGGGATCTACTTTGTTTTTTACTGGAACCCCAAGATCCATCAACTGAGCCTAGTGCAAAAATCATTCACTTAGGATTAAAGAATGTTGAGCCCAGGAATTTGTTCTGAGTATCAGAACTGAACAGACCTCACGGTCCTTCCACACACACAAATCAATTCCTGGTTACTCTAATATATTTTCATTGGCTGGATGAGTAGCAAGCAATGCTAATGGTAGCAGGTTATTACCTACTGTAGTGTAGTCTAGCCTTCCCCAACTGGCTGGGGGAATATGGAAGTTGCAGCCCAACACATCTGGAGGGCAATAGGATGGGGAAGGCTGGTCTAGTCTTTAGTAGGTTAGTAATAGACTGTATAATTACTAGGGATGTGCACTGGATCGGGTCCGATCCACGATCCGAATCTGATCCAGGGTGAAATCGGATAAAATTATCCGCGATTTCTTCGATTTCCGATTTCACTGCTGGATCGGCCGATCCAATCCGATCCGATCCGGAAAGGTTCCGATCCAGATCGGATGGATCGGCGGATCGGCGGGCACCCGCTGGCGCCTGCCACCACTTTCATTGGCGGGCGCCAGTGGGCACCCACCAATGGAAGTGGACAATGGGGGCAGGGGGCAGCAGATGGGAGCAGACGGCCAGGAAAGGTAAGCAGGGGGCAGGGGGGAGGGATGGCACGGGGGGCGCACGGCGCGCTTATCTTCCGTGGCCGTCCGCTCCTGTCTGCCGCTGGCTGCTACTGCGAGCAGGCTTCACAGCCTGCTCCTAGGTAGCGCGCCAGGTGATGACATCACCTGGCGCACTACTCAGGAGCAGGCCGCGAAGCCTGCTTGCAGCAGTGGACAGCGGCGGACAGGAGCAGACGGCCACGAAAGGTAAGCAGGGGGGAGGGGACCGTGCGCCGCTTACCTTTGGGGGACGTCCGCTCCCATCCGCCGCTGGCCACTACTGCGAGCAGGCTTCGCGGCCTGCTCCTAGGTAGCACACCAGGTGATGACATCACCTGGTGTGCTACCTAGGAGCAGGCCGCGAAGCCTGCTTGCAGTAGCGGCCAGCGGCGGACGGGACCGGACGGCCACGAAAGGTAAGCAGGGGGGAGGGAGCCCCACGCGCGCACCGCTTACCTTCCGTGGCCATCCGCTCCTGTCCGCCGCTGGCTGCTACTGCAAGCAGGCTTCGTGGCCTGCTCCTAGGTAGCGTGCCAGGTGATCATCACCTGATGATGATCAGGTGATGATCACCTGGCGTGCTACCTAGGGGCAGGCCGCGAAGCCCGCTCGCAGTAGCGGCCAGCAGCGGACGGGAACGGACGTCCCCCGAAGGTAAGCATGGGGGAGGGGGCTTACCCCCCTGGGGCCGTCTGCTTTCATCCGCTGGTGCCTGTGGGCGCCAGCGGATGGAAGCGGATGGCCCTGGGGGGGTAAGAAGCATGGGGGAGGGGCTTACCCCCCCCGGGGCCATCCGCTTCCATCCGCGGGCGCCTGCGGATGGAAGTGGACGGCCCCGGGGCAGTAAGGAGCGTGGGGGAGGGGGCTTACCTGCTGGGGCCCTCCACAGCGGACGGCCCTGGGGGGGGAGAGGAGGGAGTTAGGCCCCCCTCACCCACCCGCCGCCATTTTTTCCTCATAGACTTGCATTGGGGGAAAGCTTTCTTTCCCCTAATGCAAGTCTATGGGGGGGAAAAATGGCAGCCGATCCAAAAATTGTCCGATTTTTGGATCAGGATTGGACTCGATCGGGGGCCCTCCAATTTTGTCCGATCCGATCTGGGACAAAATTGGAGGTCCCGATTCGGGTCCCGATCCAATCCGGGGTGGTCCGTGCACACCCCTAATAATTACTATAACTAGACATTTCTTCTCCCAGTGGAGAAGAAAAGCAACTGTACTCCTTGGTGTTCCCCTCCCACTCCATTCATTTATTGTACATATTAAACTGCCCAATAATTGTAATTCTCTGGGTCATATGCAAATAAATTAAAATAAAATACAAACTAAAATAAGCAACAACACACAGCACAGGTCAAAACCAGAGTAAAACCAACAGCAGAGAATGAATAACAGTGCAAATATCTAAAGGCACTGAAACAAGCGTTCTAAAATGCCTGGGAATGAATGAGATTGATCCATAGAAAAAATGATAAACTGCTGTTAATCAATGGAAAGATGGGTGGACTTGTAAGAAATATCAGATCAACCAATATAAAAAAAACTTAAGTATTCAAGAAAGTATGCAGAACAATCTACTGTTGCCAAACACAAAAAAGTTGCACTATAACAAAAGAAAAGAAAAAAAATGCTGTGGTCTTCTCCACAGCATATAAATCGTGAGGGACCATATAAGAAAGACTGGACTTTGGATCTGCTTTGTACTACTGGGTACAATTCAGGCAATGTGAAGCACTTTTCAGTCCCTTGATTTGAATGGGAATGATGTATGCATGTGCTTATTTATGGCTGAAGTCCTATACACACTTACCTGCAATTCTAGAAGGTGTTTGGAACTTTCGGTCTAGCAAAGGCTTCTTTAGGTCAGGGATAGGCAGATGTTTTGGACTATAAGTCCCATAATCCCTGACCATTGCCCATGCTGGCTGGGCCTTATGGGATTTGTAGTACAAAATGTCTAGAGGGCATCAAGTTGCCCATGTCTGCTCTAGACTTTCTCTCTGATTTTATTGAAGGCAAATTGCCTTAAAATGTCTATGCAATGGTATCTTATTCCTGGAAGCTCTTTGAAATGGATCAGACTGTAAATGGGCAACGCTGACTTTGTCAAACAAAAACAACATAGGAAATACTGGATATTACATTGCCCTATGATTCACTGGTGTGTTTAATAAATTACGTGAAACGCAGTGCATCAGATAAATGCCATACTATTGTTCTAAACTTGTTCGTCTCTGCCAGGATTGCACTGGAAGACACAAACATGTCTAAATAAGAATAAATATCTAAGATCTGGAAAAACAATGCAAATCCTAAAAATTAAGGTCTATAAATCATTATTAAATTATTGTGAAAGGCTGGGTTTGTATGACAGATGTTCTGATATATTTCTCAAATATATGGCCAGAGAAAGGATTGACAGTACTTTTTTCTAATTTAAATAGTGAAACAAATTCATGAATGTATGCACATATTCCTTTTAAAATTGTTGTTAAAAGATCTTGTGAATGCATAGGTTTATTTATGTAATGACAGCATTCTGTAATACTTTGAGAAAAGGGTTATGGGCATGATCCAGGCAAAGTTTTTAAGCCCCATTTGCTTTACGTTGAAGAGCTCTGAGTGCATGCTGAATTCTCTCATTGAAATCAATGGGATGTCAGTGCTTCACTTTGGACGGATTGTGCCTGTGTGTGTGCGCATATATGTGTGTGACCATATGAATGATTCTGATAGGGGCTGCAGTCAAGTACCAAAGCTGCCTTTGCAGGAGACTGTGCAGCTTGGCCTTTTTACTCTTCAGTAATACCTCCACCCCACTTGCAGCAGCAACAATCCCTGCTGTTACCGGCGCTCAAAGGGGGCTTAACCCTGGAGCATGCTAACTCGGGGTTCATTTGCTCTTTGCAGATGAAGAACAAGTGCAAGAGGTGGTTGCCCCTGAAATCAAGTACACCGAGATAATTATCTACACTTCGGGATGTTTAGCCGTCGCAATGGCTATTGTCATTGCTATTTTGTGCCGGATGCAAATGCAGACAAACAAGCAGCCTCTCGAGCCCATGGCTGTCCACAAACTCTCCAAATTCCCACTCATCCGGCAGGTATGTACCAGGGTCCATAGCCTCCTTTAAGGTGGGATTGAACAATCAGGGTTGTGCCACTACCATAGTTTTCAAGAGCCCACAATCTTGGGTGAAGTGCTGTCTGCAGGCTCAGAACAAGAATCAGTGGTGGACAGTGAGGTAGCCAAAACTGGCTCACGCCTAATGTTTCAGGATGGTAATCTAAGACCCACAAAGATCTTATCAAATTCATGGAAGTTTGGTTTATAAACAGCTATTTCACATGACACCATAACTTCAGAGTCAGGGCAGCATCTGGCCGACCAGTGTTGGAGAAACAGAATGCTATACTAGATGAACCTCAGTATGATCCATCACAGGCACTTCTTATGATTTTAGGTCTGCATGCTCTGCTCAACCACTTGAGACCTCTATTTTGTTACATCAGGCCTGTGTCCAATGAACCTTTGCTCCGTCTCCATAGTTCTCCCTGGAATCAAGCTCGTCAGGGAAGTCCACCACATCACTGATGCGCGTCACCCGCCTCTCATCAAGCTGCACACCCATGCTGGCTGGAGTCATGGAGGTGGAGCTGCCGCTGGACTCCAAGTGGGAATTTCCACGAGACAGGTATACCTGGCAGTGTAGGTTTTGTCTGCACTTCAGGATGCTGAGCTGGGCTGATGTTTTCTGGTCTTGGGTGACTCATGAAGCTTGTGTCAAAGACCGAATGGCCTCCTCACCAGCCCAGTGTCAAGATGCAGAATTATTATAACACAAAGATTTGGCTCCCACATGTGGTGCTGCTGCCAGTTTTTCTGCTGAGAAATTTCCTGAGGCTCACGTTTGCCTGCATTCACACAGAGTAAGTAGCAAGTGAGCTGGAAGTTCTCATGAATCTGGTTGCCATGTTCACAGCAATCATATATAGCTGGTTACATACACATGTGCTTCTGTTCACATGCTACTTCCTCCACACAAATGAGGGCAGCAGGCAGAATACCTAAATACTCCAGAACAGAGAAGGCAGTGGAGTAAGCAAGATATGGGAGAGCATTTGGTGACATTTTGTTTAAAGAACAATGGGCAAAACTGGAATACGTCCATAATCAGCTTACTTAGCTCTGTGATCTAGCAGCTAGAAGACCAGTCAGATATCAAAACACTTGCAGTTTGTCTCTTGAATGGATGCCTGTGAACTATATCTTGGGAAGGTATTTCTGGATGCTAAATCAATGCCCTGTACAATCCCTGATGAACCCGAGTCCCTTTGCAACTTGGGGTAGGTCATGGATGGGCCTAGGAAACAACATTGGGTCAGATTTCTACATCAGTTGTTGCAACCTTGCACATCCCAGCCGCCACAAACTCTCTGACATAACATCTGCTCAACATAACCATGTGCCTTGGTCTCATCCAGCCCAATGCATCCATGTACACAGTGACTTGAAATTGTCTTTCTCCTTCCCCCAGGCTGGTGTTGGGCAAGCCACTAGGTGAGGGCTGTTTTGGACAAGTGGTGAGAGCAGAAGCCTATGGGATTGATCAAGAACGGCCAGAGCGCCCCATCACTGTTGCTGTCAAGATGCTGAAAGGTGAATGTCGCTTATTTGGCTAAGGACACCTGGCTCATTGGGCTCTCTCCATCCATTCCTGGTCCTAATCCAGAGCATGGGTCTCCCCATTCCCCCACCTGGGTGTCATAATAACCTCCCTTCTTTGCTTCACCAGATAATGCCACTGACAAGGACTTGGCCGACCTCATCTCAGAAATGGAAATGATGAAACTGATGGACCAGCACAAGAATATCATCAACCTGTTGGGTGTCTGTACACAGGATGGTGAGTGATTGCATTGCTTGGCTGAGAGGCAGAGGACATGTTATGCAGTGAGGGAAGGGACAAGGATGCTTGCAAGGTACGGGATCAAGAGATGCTGGGCCCATTGTGGGAGGAAACAGTGGAGCTGCAAGTGTAGTTTGTGGCAGGGGATGCTGAGACTGGGGAATGGAGCTCTGGCACCCAATGGAGTTGGGAGCCAGCATTATGTGAGATTTTGGAAGTATTCTATGAGGACAGAGGGTCACTTATAGTCTCTACCTGCAGGGCCTCTCTTTGTGATTGTGGAGTTTGCTGCCAAGGGGAACTTGAGGGAGTACCTGCGTGCTCGTCGCCCTCCCACACCTGATTACACCTTCGATATTACCAAGATGCCTGAGGAGCAGCTGTCTTTCAAAGACTTGGTCTCTTGTGTCTACCAGGTGGCACGTGGCATGGAGTACCTGGAGTCCAAACGGGTAACAGCAGTCCGGCCAAACAGATGGCCTCCTTGTCTGCTAGGGTGGCCTGGTCAGATCTTCCCTTCACTTAGTCAGAGATGGCTGATGTCTAGGGGCCTTGTATCATTTGAGTCATTTAAAAGTGCTAGTGAGTGCACCAGTTAAAGCTCTGGGCCTAATATGTGCTGGCATATTAAAGTGTCTAGACTGTCAATCAGTCTCTTGGCTTAGCTGTGGGAGTGTCAGGTCTGCCCGTGAATTGTCTGGGAATCAAGGAAGAATGAAGGGTTGCATGTACCAAGCCTGGGGCAGCCATACTGGGATGTAGCTCAGTGGTAGAACACCTGCTTTGCATACAAAAGGTCCCAGGTTCAATCCAAGTCATCCCCAGGTAGGGATGGGAAGTAATCCTGCCTGGAAACCTGGAGAGCCATTGTTGCCAGTCTGTGTCAGCAATATTGGGCTATTTGGACCAATGATCTGACTCAATATAAGGCAGCTTCCTATGTTCCTAGAGTGAGGTAAAGCAGAGGGAAAAGTGGAAGGACATAGGAGAGATGCACAGAAGATCCTACTCACCTTCATAAGAGGTCTAACAACATGTTATCTCTGCAGATCTCCAGCACTGAATTCCAGGCTGCAGTGGGTTCCCTGAAGCCTAAATCTCCCTCCCCCCTCTCTCTCTGCAGTGCATTCACCGGGACCTGGCTGCTCGCAACGTCCTTGTCACAGAAGAGAATGTCATGAAAATTGCTGATTTTGGCTTGGCCCGCGGGGTTCATGACATAGACTACTACAAGAAAACCAGCAACGTGAGTGAGAGGCATTAGATGGCCATGGGAGGCAAGGACCATTCTTTGTAGGGAAAAGAAAGTGGGGGAGAGAGAGTAGTGATGGGAAATTAGGGTGTGAGAAGGAGTGGGGAAGCGTTTCTAGCCCTGTGTGTACATGCTTGGGCATACACATGCTCGCACTGCCATGTGTATTAGTGGGGAGAGGGAATTTAATTCTCCACTTTCAAAATATCCAAAATAGTGTAGAAAACAAGCAAGGTTGAAAAAGTCTGCGAGAGTGGATGTATGAGTGCTGCTCAATGGATGGTAGAGGGTACAGCTTGGAAGAGGGGGCATCACCTTGAGAAAGCAGCAATGAATGAGGGTTTTTAATGTCTTTCTGCAGGGCCGTCTGCCAGTAAAATGGATGGCGCCAGAGGCCCTCTTTGACAGGGTGTACACACACCAGAGCGATGTGTAAGTGTGACTCTGCGAGGTGTGGTTACCGGCTCCCACAATCAAATTGGCCTGGATAGCTGTTCCTGGTAGAACAGCTGAGTGCTACAGGCCACTGTCTATATGCCTCTTGGATCCTGACCTAAAAAAAATAAAAACACAGGAAGCTGTCTTACACCAGATTGAACAATTGGTCCATTTAATTCAGGATTGTCTACACTGATTAGCAGCGACTTTCCAAGGTTCCAGCCCTCCTACCTGGAGATGCCAGGGATTGAATCTGGGACCTTGAGCTGTGGCCTCTCCTGGGAATATGGAGAATAACTAAGCCTATTGGCCAGTTCCCTAGTAATTGTAAAGAATGAGCTATAATTGGCATAGGAAAGCCAGAGCAAAACAGCCCCAGCTACCTACCTGTGGTAAAGATCGCATGAAGTACAGAATCACTTCCTCCCTGTAAATTGGTCTGTCATCCTAAAGAGTTCCCAGCATATGTGTGCTCAGAACTTTCCACTTCCCAATCTCCACCTCTGTGGTCACAGATTTCATTTTGGTGAGATTAGTTTTGCACATTTCATTGTGGTAAGGGATGCCCTCCAAGGCTAGCTTGTGGCATTGTTTATTTGCTGGATACTTTCATTCTGCCAATCTTTATGTCTTTCTTATCCACTTGTGCTTTAAGGTGGTCCTTTGGAATTCTGATGTGGGAAATCTTTACATTGGGTGGGTCCCCATATCCAGGCATCCCGGTGGAAGAGCTCTTCAAACTCCTGAGAGAAGGCCACCGCATGGACAAGCCCTCCAACTGCACCCATGAACTGTAAGTGCCATGGTGCCTCCTTAGACTAAAATGTCCATAGACTAAAGTGGTTGATAGGTGCCTGAAGCTTCCTCTCCTATTCCCAAACAGGTACATGATGATGAGAGAATGCTGGCATGCTGTGCCTTCCCAACGGCCCACCTTCAAGCAGCTAGTGGAGGGACTGGATAAGGTCCTGGTGTCTGTCTCCGAAGAGGTAGGTAAAAAACCTCCAGGAAGTGGCACAGCGAGATTTTTAAACAGTTGCATTTTATTTGCAACAGAACTAGTGGTTTCATGAGGAGCCAGGCCTTCATCCCCTGTGAATACTGATGGGTGTCCTTTCTCTCTCTTTCCAGTACCTGGATCTGTCGATGCCCTTTGAACAGTATTCCCCATCCTGCGAGGACACTACCAGCACCTGCTCCTCTGATGACTCAGTCTTCACCCATGACCCTCTGCCCATCACCCCTTGCCTCTTCCCCTATCACAATGTGAGGACATGAGGACATGGGCAGGCTGTGGACCCCAGGGAAGGTTTTGTGGTTGTCGTCTTCTGTTCCTAGAGGATTATGAAGCTTGGGAACAGAAGTTCTCACATTGTCCCTGGTGGAGGAAAGAGTTGGGAGCCGCCTACCAGCAAAGGCCCAAGAGAGTCTGCATCCCAAGCTTCTGGAGCCTGCTGGACATAAGCAACCCAAGGTTCCCCAGCGAGGACAGGTTGCTTTCCTTGTAAACTTCTGCAGGTGCTCCTGCCACTCCTGTTGGCGCTTCCATGCCCTCTGTAATCTCAGGTTCCTTCAAAGCTGTTGCTCTAGCTGAGCCTTGGATGCTACCAGCTGCCTGAAGAGAAGTAGGACCCGATAAGCAGGGAGGAACCCAGTTCTGGGGAGAGGAGCACTCTCTACATGCCTGTGCTCCTACCCAAGCTGTGGGACCATCTCCCCAGCCACAGGGCACCCTGCTTGTTTGTTTGACATTATTTTCAAATAATATTTTTTTTTTATAAAATCTCATTCTTTGGCAGGAGCCAGACAGCTTTCTCAGGCCACCCATCCTCATCTGGACACACGGCCAACAAGGACAGGGCATGGACCTTCCCTTCTGGCTCCTGCTGTTCCCCTGTACATAACCCTAGAGATAAATATTTATGTACATATCATTTCTAATGCACATGAATTATCCACACCCATAAATTATTTTTTGGAATAGAGCTTCTGCCTGGAGGTTATTAGGTTTCTTTTTTTTTTGCTCCTGGGAAGGGCTGGCCTGCTTCCAGGGAAGCATTGGCCTGGGTAGGACCCATCTGTTGGGGAAACAGAATTTGAAGCACCACCATCTCCCTAAAGGCGTCTTTTGTCTCCAATTTGTAGGGTTGGGAAGGCAGCTCTAGACTACTTCAGTATCAGCCGGTATAGCTGCATCAGTCATTTGTAAAGGTCAGGGGTTACAAATGCAACATCACTGGAGTTTTGTCTAGGTGAATGTACATGCAGCTTTAGAAGGGTTGTGTGTGTGCGCACACATGAATATGCTTATTCCTGTGTGTGCTTTGATAGATAGCCATGATGTTTTCCTTCTTCATGTTATAATCTGTGGGAGAGTAGCTGGTTGGACCTGTCTCTCATTACCTGAGTGTTCTTAACTTCATATCCAGACCTCAAGATCCTGGCCAAACTTTTGTCGGGCAACTGACAAACAAGGGAATTCCAACCCTTGCAAATTCCCAAAGAGCCCATTTGCTGGGGAGATCAAAGAGCCCATTTGCTGGGGAGATCAAGGGGAATACATGGAGGTTTCTTTTGTGGTACACTGGTGGTGAAAGCAATCTTTGACCCATGGAAGAGTCCTGGGAGTCTGATTTGCTGGTCACTGGCTCTGCACTGGCACAGCTTAGGGGTGGTGGTGGAGGAGATACGATATGAGATTTATGCCACCTACGAAGCTTCAGCTGTTTCTCTGCATCTCAGACATGGGGCTGGATTTGAGCTCAGGAAGGCGTGTGTGCATACAGATGCACCTGTGCTATCTGTGTGCACATAGAGTGTGTGCACCTGTGTACTTCTCCCATAGCACAGGGAAAGCAGGGGGCAGGGGTAGAGCTTCCATTCCTCCTCCTTAGCTTGCTCACGCACAAAGCACTCACCCATCTGTTCTGCATTAGCCACTGTTCCGTTTAAGCCACCGTGAACTCCGCTACCAGCATCTCCCTGAAATTGATCCAGCAACTGGCCACTCCAGAGCCTGGGAATCTATCTCCGGGTACAGCAAAGCCCAGTGGGAATATTCCACCCCCCCCACTGCCACCCTATCTCCTCCCTAGGGTTCAGCTCAAGCACAACGGTATCAAAGGGAGTCATCAGAGTCCTCCTTTTTGCTTAGTTCTGGTTCCAGAGGATCTGGCACGCCAGGAAGCTGGAGAAAGATATTTTGGGGAAGCATTTAACCATTTATTGCTTCCGATTGTGGCCTCTTTCACATACTAGATGTCCTGGTGGTTTACCTCCTCTTCCTCCCACTGTTGAGCTATGCACAAAGCATGGGCTCAGCCCCAGGAGGCGGCTGCAGCTGTCCTTCTCCCCCCACCCGCCCCAAATCCACATGGTTTAGAGTTTCACAAGAGACCTTGTGAAGGAATCACAGTCCCTGCTGTCCCAGTGGGGATAGGATTTCAATGGGCCATTTTCCCCAGCGTGGCTTCCTCTCCCCAGCTGTAGCCCATTCCAATCCAGCTGGGTGATGGGATGAGAAACTATGGCTCCCTCCCCTCCAGAAGCTGTCTGCCTTTCTGCACTTCATTCTCAAAGTAACGCACCAGAATGAAGTGGAGCAAGTGGTTGCATGTTGCTATCATGATTGCATGTTGGGCAGCTGCAGCAAGTCTCCGGACCTTGGGACACGGGCTCCTAAGGTATCCCAAGGGCTTTTGTCAAGGGCACTGGAGATGCTGCAACAGGTGCAATACATATAAGTTGTTGCTAATCTTTTCAGCTCCCTCTGTTACCACTTGGAGAATCCATCTTGCACGTACGCTAGGATGGGCCACTTGGGCACATCTGACAATCCAACCCTGGGCTTCTCCTGCTAACAGTTTCCAGAGGCATGCTAATCCAGAGCTTTTTAGCTGGCTTTTCTAAACCAGCATGATGGATGTTTCAGCTTGGCCTAGTTCAGTTTCCAAGCAAGCGGTGTGACATAGTAGTGCTGTGCTTAACTGGTGACAAGTTGGGCACAATGGCAACAGGGTCTAGGAATCTGCACTACTATTGCTGTCCTTCATCATGCGTGGTAGCTGGTGCAAAAATCTAATGCTCTGTCCAGACTCCCTAAAAATCTCCACTTTCATTGTGAAAACTTTTGGTTCCTCTTTAGCAGATAATAGAACCCAAAGGAGCCTGTGAGAAGCTGTCTGTTATCAGAGTACTAGCATCATCCTACCCCAACATTGATCCAATAATCTAGCATTTATTTGTTTGTTTTAATTTAATATGCTGCCTTGCAACAAAAAGTTATCGGGGTAGTTCACACAATAAAACAGGTTATGAACAACAAATACAATAATAAAAATCTATTTTTACCCAAGAAAAATCCCCAGTATTGCATGTAAAACATAGGATACTTTTGCACCAAATGATTGTGCATCCATCTTCCTTCCTAACTGCAATTAGACTAGTTTATTCTGATGGCAATACTGGGGATTCCTCTTCCTCATTACATAGTTGGACCTTTTGCTCATCAGCCAATGGTGTGCTCACATGGACAGTACTTTCCCATAGAAGTGGCCAGATCAACTGGTCACATGCATGAATTGTTTCATTTTATGTTTCATTTTATAACTGACATCAAGGGTGGGGACCTCAGGCCCAGGAGCCAGATCCGCCCTCCCTGGATCTGCCAGATGGCCATGTCCCCTCCTGATGGCCCCATCCCCTTTTCCTCCAACCACTGATCGTTTCATGCTTCCCTGACTTTTGTTTTGCTTTTCCCCCATTCTAAAATGTTGAAATGCCTCTCCTAAGTCTTCGTTACTGGCAGTAAGAGATTTAAGCTACAATAGGCTGGCATTTTTTTGTATTTTGACCCAAATCCCTTTGGCTGTTTGCCCTGCCCACCACTGGGATAGTGCTTCTCTAAAATTGAATTTGGCCCTCGGGTGGAAAAAGGTTCCTCACTCCTGATTAAGATGGAGCATGATAAAAATAATAGTAGAATTGAATCTTGAAATGAATCCTGCCATGGATGCACCCTAAGCGGTCACTGCCTATCCTCCTCCAGCTGTTTTCCTAGATTCCACCCCTATCCATTGTACCCTATTTCCCCACCCAAAGTGCTGCTCTTCCTGCGTGGTCATTTGCTTAACTGCAATAGCAATTACCACTACCTATCAGCTCCCAGTAGTAGAAAACACTGGAGTGGAGTATGCTCAACTCAGTACCACTCACAGGGCTGTTACCAAAGGCAGATATTTAATTTGCCCTATGAGCAGGTTGGCCTTGAATAGGACAGAAAAGTAGGTTGAGGGTTGTTACTTGGAGGAGATTTTCAGCAAAACCGGTAAGCTCAAAGACCACTGGGCAAATATTCATCTGTAGTAAGCAATTCGCCTTTTCAACTTATGGCTCTCAAAGATAGCCAAGAACAAAAACATAACAAGATTCAGAAGGGTTTGGGCAGTTTAATGAATGACAGCATCAGAGTTGGAACAGCTAATGCTAGGGGATATACACTCTCCTTTTATGGGTTGCCAGGCAGCAATTGGGAATTAAAAATGAGACCATAATAGGGCAGATTATCAAACATCTGCCTAGTTGCAGTGAGGAGGGGATTTGGCACTTTTCTGAATCACTGTGGTCAGCAATAGGCTCCGGCTGGGATCAGTAAACACTGTGAATGATCCAACTGGCAATGTTGCTTTTCCTGTGACTTTTCTCATCCCATCGAACGTGGACCATGCTAGTTCCTAACAAGTCCTTGGAGACTTTTTCCTTAGATGCTGACAGCTCTTATACAGCTTTTCCTGCCAAAACATTGTAACTAATCTGAAATGGAATTGATGGAGTTTCTAAAAGGCAAGCTGTCCTCCTTGCCCTCACTGAGAGAAGGGACCTGTTAACCTACTCAGAAAAGACTAGCATCCTGTCCTCGATCAATGCCAATTCCATAGCCACAGAAACCACTAGAACGACTGACTGAGACCAACAAGTTCTGACGGGTTGTCAACCTGCCAACAATCAGTGGGTGTTTCAGACCACACAAACAGTTAATAGGGGTTTGCTTCTGCGTTGACTGTTGGAATTGACAATTGAATCCCAAACAGGAACTACAATATGTTGGTGATGGTGGATAGATATCAAGAACCACTGGGAGCAGAATTCAGACATGTATTATTCGAAAGGACAAATCCTGGAACAGAATGGCAAACCTATCCAAGGCTGAGGGTAAAACACAGCTGATTCATAGATCGTATACATTTATGCCACTCACCAAAGGTTTTGAACCTGTACACCTGGACAGTATCCAGACTTAGCATTTGCCAACAGGTTTCAGCTTTCTCAAAGACTCCCCACAAAACATCATATCAGCTGGATGTGCCATGTGTACAATCACATGGTACATCCTTTCTGATTGGAAAGTTTTCACCGTAGGTGCACAAACACTCGGGCAGAGCTGACCTAAGGGTTCGCTCTCTTGCTCCTGATAAAGTTGAGGTCTCAGAATTCTTTTTATCCAAATGTCCTCTGAATATATCCCAGTACCACCCCCCCAGCCCCAAGTCAATTTCAGCTTCCACAAATCCCAGGTCTCACAATACACTTTTCCCATTCTGATAGGTTCTGTCGCAGAAACAAAATGTCACTGTGCAGTGAGCGACATTGGTGCAAGAAGCCCTGCGTGCAAGTGGTCAGATCTGCGGCATTTTCCCATTAAGTCCCTGAACAAGGGAAACCTAAATTCACAACCAAAGTCTTGGTTTTTCTAGAACAGCTTTTCCCAGTCTTCCAGATGTTTTGGACTTCCAACTCTCAGCAATCCTGACCATTGGCCATGCTAGCTAGGATTGCTGGGAATGGAAGTCCAAAACATCTGGAGAGCACCAAATTGGGCAAGGCTGTTCTAGAATCATTTGCAGCAACTCTGAAGGTGACGCTGCAACAACCAGGCATTGTAAAACCGCCATTACCATTTAGCATATGAAGTGTGTTCAAAGTGCTTCATGTGCACATAATCTTGTGAATAGCTATCAGAGTTCATGTTGTAGATTCCCCTGAGAGTACAAACCCAACACAATAGGCTAGTGGGCAGAAGAAGAGGCATGAAAGGAGCAACTACTGACAGCATCCTAGTAAGTTGGATCCATGATCAGACAAAGCATTTGGTACCTGCAGGCCTCTCTGGCCTAGGGACTGGAAACAGTCTCGTCTACATGCCCATAGGCCCTTCCTTCCCACCTCCCAACACCACCACTGCCCCTTGTAAAGCAGACAGACCATCAGCAGTTGTGAATCCTACCATGCCCCAGCAGCCTTAGTGGCCCAATGAAAAAGCCCAGCTGCCTGCTAATGTGCCAGAACCAATGCATTCATCACAGCCGGTGAATGAGTCCATTGAGCAGAGCTGGAGAAATGGCTGCCAGTAGGGGCTTTTGTGTCCCACCCTGAACAGCTTGCTCCCACTCCAGGCACTCAGGATCGAGGGGAGGGGGTTAGGGGCTAATGGAGGTTGTTTGCTTAAGGCTTTCTGTGCCATTTCTGTATAAATAAACTATGGAGGGGGGGAAGAGCAGCATTGGGAGAGGAGACAGTTCAATATGCATCTCATTCAGCACCTCATCTTTGCAAAATCCCACCCTTGTCCCAGCACTCCACATTACCACACCTTCCCCACCCACCCCGCCCGGCACCCCAATGTGTCAGCTCTCCTGCATCTTTGTCCCCTCTGCAGCTCTTGACAACGCTGTCTTGTCCAGCTTTATGTGGGCCCAGGTGAATAAATGCTGTCTGTTTCAGGGGTAGGATGTGGTTACAGAAGCTCGCTCCACTCACCCTGTTGGTTTGCATTATTGCTTTCTTTTCACATTCCCCCCCCTTCTGATTCCCCTTTTCTCCGCCTTGCCAAAAACCCCTGGAAAACAGCGCCATGGTCAATTACAGAGGCAAGGAGGAGAGTTCATTAATACTGAACGCAAGCGCCAAGCCAGGTGGAGAGAGACAAGGAAGAGATTGTGTGTGCGGAGCTGGTAGGCCACCAAAGAGAGTAACGGGGCTTGTGTGTGTTTACACTCTTCCATTCAGACCTCTCCCAGCTCTCCCGTTGTAAAACACACACAGACCGCGCCTTTCAGGAGCTCTGTATGCAGGAGAAAGAACGCCACTGACGGTGGTCGAGCAGCTCCACATCCTCTGCCCACCCAAGCCAAAGGCAGCCAGCCGGGACTGAAATAGAACCTATGTGCCTGCGTGACTCAGAATAGAAGCCAGCTTGCCACCAGCCCAGGAATAGAAATGCTATCGGAGCCCCCACTGATGCCATTAAACCTGCCCCATGTGCGCAGATGTGAAGTATTGACTTTGGCAGCCAAAGTCCTATGCTTGTAGAGAGATTAAATGGAACAGAAGGGCCAGTACATAGACCTCTCCTCCTCATGACAAAGCCTATATGGCATGGAACGCCAGCATTTGACAAAGAAAAATAAGTAAACTTAAATGGAAAGGGGATCCAGAGCAGGCAGGAGAGAAAGCCAAATGTCATGGCACTCACATTTTTTGGAATGCGAACTCTAGGCATTGGTGTCTCCCTCCAGTAGATAAAGCACCCGTTTGCCTTTCAAGGTTAGAAATCAGCACATTTTTAAAGAACCCAAATATTCCATGGCAAAATTCTAAGTGCTTTTGAATCGGAACACTCAGTATACACTACCAGAGTGATCCAATCTAGTTTCCAAGGGAAGCAGGTGGTCTTGGATGCTGCCCAAAATATTATGGCATGCCGGAGCAGGTAAGCTTCAGCATTAGGTATAAATTCCAGCAGCTTGTCCTTTTGTTAAGAAAAGAGGTGCAGTTGAAGAGGGCCTGTTATTATGGCGGGCAGAGCTCTGGTGTGATAAGAGAGAGCTCCTCCTCATCTCAGCAGGGCAGGTCCAGTGCTCCTAGCAAACAGAGCAGATGTTCCTTCCCTGAATCCCTCTGACCCTGTGCCACAGCTAGGGCAGGAGGGAGGGAGTCGCAGCTGTTTCAAGCTGGACATCAAATTAGCTTCCTCCTTCAAAGCACTTTCCCCTTTGTTTTCTGCTTGGAGGCACCAATTAGTTCTTTGTAGAATATTAATGAGGTGTGAAGAGTAATTTGTGTAAATAAGGGCAGCACTTGCACAGAAGAGGGGCCCAAGGCTGAAGACTCCATCTACAGAATAACCAGGAGGTCTTGCCTTCATATTTTAGAGTTTGGCAGATCCAGGGATTTACAAATACAGTGTACAGATTGCATGTAAGGAGAGCCTCTGCATGTACAGCTGGTAAATCTGTAGGCTCTGTGCAGAAAAGCTGGTCAAGCCGTGAAAGCAGGGAGCGAGGCCAACAGGTGTGATCTTGCTCTCCCCACTCTGCCTTCATCTGCTTCTAGTGCAAAGTGTTTCATGTCACATGAACAATTGGGCAATACCTTTATTAGAACCAACTGATATTCCACAAAATATGCAAGTTTTTGAGTTCTCCAAAACTCTTAATCTAGCTTCATTTTGCAGTCAAAATATCCAATTTGAGACTAACTCTGTCTATACTGCAGCCCTCACAGCCATAACACCTGGCCAAATTTTTGGACATTGCTATTTCTTTCCCCCATCCCCTGTTTTTTGTACTGCCTGAACCAAAAAGAAAAGGAACCCTAGGTAGGAAGCCAAAAAAGCTAAAGGCAAAGGGGTGGAAATGGAGAATGAGGTTCAATAAAAATAAATTATACCACCAATGCATTTTGGACTAGCAATGTCTTTCTTCAGGGTAGTTAAATGTCAAGATGCAATAACACTTCTCTTATGAGTAACAACCTCCTATGCCCTGGCCTGATGAAGAGTTCTGGAGGATTCAAAAGGTTGCACATTTTTTGTGGAATATTGGTTGGTCCTAATAAAGGTATTGTCCAACTGTGTATTTAGGATTCCCCCCTTTTTTGTTTTTTTCATGTTATATGGTAGCCTATGAGGTAACCCTGACCTAAATGCTTTACATGACAGAAATGTGTCTGTCCGTTTTGCCCCTCTGTTTCAGATATGCATAACCAACGACAGCTTCTCTCCCAGAGTGAGTAGCAGCTTCAGGGTGTATATAATACTCATCAGGACTGCAATGTAGTGGGGTAAAGGGTTAATCACTTCCCACATTCTTTGGTCCTGATCCTGATTACCCCTGCATCTGCTCTTCCTTTAAAAAACAAACAAACCAAGTCATGTGAAAGGAGATCACACATTTTTTGTATTATGTAATTTGGCCCTCAGGCAGTGATGAAAGTGGGCAGGAAGAGATAAACAGGTGCAGATTCTCAGAAAAGCATTCTGAAGTTCCAGAATATTATTTCACTAAAATGTTATCACAGAATGTACAGAGTACCAGGAAATCACAATAGGAAGTCTAGGAAAAAAAATGTAATCCACTTTCATCATTGTTGTGTGCACATAAGTGCCTCTCTTAGAGAAAAATCCTGGTAGATGATTCAAACTTAACTTGTATTAAGACACAGTTAATTAATAATCATCATCATTATTACTAGTACGTACTTCTACAGTACAGCCATAATAACAATTTTATTTACATCCCACTGTTCTGCACTCACACAAACATACAAAAACAAATATATTTACAAAAATCCAGTTATAAAATGTAATAAATCAACCATAAGTTACCATAAAATAGCTAAGAAACTGAAGCAGCAACAAATCAATCAAACATTAAAAGCTTGCGAAAACAAATGGGTTTTCAACTTCTGTCTAAATGAGGTTAGGGAGAGGACCAGACACAACTCAGTTGGAAGGGCATTCTAGAATCACACCTAGCCACTGATTCGGGCCCATCTCTTCTGCTCACACACTGAACCCCATGTGATGTCACTGAAAGCAGGGCTTATGAAGCTGATTTCAGGACTCAGGCCAGCTTATATGGGACCAAGTGATCCTTACAGTAACCTGTCCCAGGATTCTAGACATCCCTATCTCTCGTCTCTCTGACCCTGTTCAGACGACATGCTAAGCCACGGTGGTTCAGCACTTTGAGCTAAACATTATGGCTTAGTGTGTCATGTGAACCATTCCTAACCAAGGTGGCTACATAACCACGGTTTAAACACACTCACTAACCATTTGCTGCAAAAAGGTTAGCAGCCTAACCATGGCTTAGCATGTCACCTGAACAGGCCCATAGACTAGAAGAAACACTGATGGAGGGCTGTGGAAGGAGACCTGCCTTGGAGGTAGCCATGCAAATAAAAATCCTTATTTATAAATATAATAATAATACCGAAGGATTCCTAATAGCTGTACAGGATCAAGTTATAGCAACCAAGAACTACCCAAAATACATAATAAAAGATAACAGTGTAACAACAGACCTATGCAGGAAATGCCATCAATTCCAAGAAACAATAGATCATAAGATGGAGTGGATCTCCCTTTCCACCAATGAGAGAGAGATCTATAGGTGGAGAGGGAGATCCATCCTTGCAAGGCTTCTTATTGCAGGCATAGAAAACTCTGCTACCCTTGCTGCTCCACCATCGATGCTCTAACATTGATAATGCCAAGCAGGGGCATACTTGGGGCAGGTTGGAATTGTGAATCCAAAGCTCTCTCATTCCTCCTGACATGCCTGTGGAATGGGGGTGGGGGTGGGGTGGAAGTATGCCAGTCCTGAAACTGGCATATGCATTTCAGCCCCATTCCCACTGTCTGCCTAGCCAGCCTGAGCCCAAGCAGGATTTGGTTTTGATGGTTCCTCCTTCATGGATTCTCCTTCCTCAACCCAGTAGGATTGCTCTGCCTATTACCAACATCTATGTTGGGTCAAGGGAAGGTTTCACAGACAACGGATGACCAAGCCTCTATTCCTTCAGATTCTGGACTGCTTCTGGACAGTGATAGATTTAAAAGCTTTAATACATGGCTGAGTGACAAAAGGGCCTGTAACTCTGCATCAGCTGCTAGAGAATGAGCAATCCAAATCCCACTGATTTAGAGTAATGCCCATCTATGAGATCTGGTAGATCAAGGCCTATGGCTGCCTTAAAATATATATTTATTTTCCTTTATGAATTTATATGTCACTCTTCACTAAAAAATATTTTCAGGGCAGCTTAGAAATATTCACAGAAGTTAATAATCCACTGCATTTGTACAAGCCTGCTGTATTTCTAACCGAAAAGAAAAAAGGATCCAGCTTTTCCAAAGCTACCCTAGCTGGTCACCTGGAGAGAAATCTTACTTGCCATAGGCAACCAGGCAAGTGGCTATTTACAAATCTGGCCCATGGTGTGAATATACTGCCAAAATTACCTAGACCAAGGGTAGGCAACCTTTTGGGTCTGTGGGCACTTTTTTTAAATGTGAGAAACTGTCCCAGGCTACAACCATAAAATGGCTGCCTTGGGTAGGCATGGCTAATCACAAAAAACATGTAAACTGCCCCGCGGCATTCATGGGAAATTAAGATGGCAATAACTAGAGGCTCATACTTCACTTTGAACCAATCCCAGCTGCCATTAAGAAACTATTTTAAAAATCTTAAATAAAAATTCAGAAGGAAGGAGTCTGGGGTACATTGGGCACCACATGGCCTACCCCTGATCTAGACCACCAATCTGCTTGGCTTCCGTTTATTCCTTTTTGTCTCTTCTGCTAACACTTCTCTGACCCATTTTTGTTTTTATATGTATATGTATATGTAAATCTTATGCAGTAGAAAAGTTTGTCAAAAGATCCAGCTCCTTCTTGAAATAGCTCTGATTTCCATTTTGCTTGTCCTAAATTCCTCATGCAAGCAAGGAGCAGAAATAATGGCACAGGACACCAGGAGGAATCTACAGATAATCAATGACTAGTTGGGGTGACTCCCAGAGAACCTCAGCTTCAGCTGGAATTTCTTCCCATGAAACCACTGAGTGATTCCAAACAGACCTGGCTTGTTACAGTCTACAAATAATTTACTACCGAGGGCATAACCATCTCCCAGCTCAAGCTATATATTGTGTTTACCTGCATTGCTCACGATTGGGAGGGATGTGTATCTTGTTGGTCTTCTTGATGGTGACTATTAGCATTTTTGTAAGCTCATCTAGATGGGAACTTTATCCTTCATCTTAATTGTCCTGTGAGGAAGTATGAAAAGAATAGTCAAACAAATGGCACCTTCACATACTGTACTACTGCTCTGATTACCATATCCCAAACTGGAGACAGTATATTAATGCTTTTTATACAATTAGCCTCAAAACTCACTGCTGCAAGTTGAATGATTTATAGCCAAGAGTCAAACAGCAATTGGCTATCTATGAAGTCAACTAAAAATACCTGACTTTGAGTAATTAATGTTGCCAGATTTTGGATAGAGTCTGAACCATCCTGTTTAAGGGCTTTTGCTACTGGATGAGCATTGCTGAATATTCATGATGGCTGATTATCCACATTCTTTTAAGAACGTACAACCAGCTCTTCTGGATCAGATCAGAGTCCAGGATCCTTGTCCCACACTGGCAACCACAAACGGGACAATGAACGCAATAGCATCCTCCCATCTGTATTTCTCAGAAACTGGCATATGGAGGCATACTTCCTCTGATACTGAAGGACACTAGTAGCCATTATAGCTTTATCCTCCATGAATGTGTGTAATCCCCTTTCAAAGCCACCCAAGTTGGCACCCATCACTATATCTTGTGCAAGTGAATTCCACCTTTTCTGAGCAGTGTAAAGAAGTATGTAGGGTTTACGCATATTTCTCCAAGGTGCTAGGTGTTCCACTTCTAGAGATACTTGGTCTAAACACATGGTTCCTGTAAACCAGGGGTGGACAACCTATATATGCACTCTCCCACTGCCTTTTGTGTTTCCCCACTGGCCCCTGCCACAAAGTCTGCTGTAATGGCTTCAAAATAATAGCTGGTTTGCCACCTAATTTCAACAGTGCGGCAGCAGCAGAAGTGCTGAGCTCCAGTGGGCTGGAGGCTGACTCCTGCTGTAAACCTTTGCTGTCCCCTAGGTGCTCTGAGACCAAGAGCATTTGTGCAGAGTGAAATGCGAAGGAGGTGGGCCTCTTATTCCAACCAATGGACAGTTGCTTGGTGAGGTTTAAGATTCTCTAGGACTGACTCTTCAAGCCCAGCCACTTCTGACTGTCAGATGCAGTGTGCTGATCTGTCCCCTTCATATATATAGCATGAGCAACTCTGTGGTTAGTCATGGATGTTTTAAATCGCCATACACACAGTCCATATGCAATGTAATAGAGGCAGTTTACAATGGCAAAGTAAGAGGGGAAGTTTCTGCCACTTCCTGTTCCGCAAGATGGGAACTGAAGTGAACATACACATGATTAGACAACACAGGCGCAGGGTCACAGCCACCATGGGGTTTCCCTGCAATGCTCCATTTTTAAAAAGTTGGGGATTTACTCTGACTTTTTCAAAATGAGAAACGTGACTATGGCAGTTCCGCCATGTAACGTCACTCTGGGGACAACCTGGGGGCAGGGCCTGGTGGAAAGCAACCAGCAATTGGTCACCTTCCACCAGGAAGAGGGCGGGGAAAGCTCCAGGACCCGGATGGCCGCCCAGAAACCCTGCACTCCCTCCTTGGCATCAGGATCACCCAACGCCACCTCGGGAGAGGGAAAGCGTGGGGTTGAGGAGAGAAGGATCACCAACCCGGCGCCGTTAAGACAGCCCCCTTGTTTCACTTCAGGAGGCTCAAATAATTGTTCATGTGCTTCAAGTATTTAAAAACTAATATTTAATAAGTGTAGTACAACTGTATTCTGGTACCTAATACCAGCACTCACCTGCCTATTGTACCTATTTTGCTACCCCTATATAATGCTCCTTATTATAGCCTCGGAACTGTTCCAACAATGTTATGATGAATCTTAAAAATCAATCACACTTATTGAAAATAATGCACTAAATATTTAAACTCTTACCATTTTAATATTCTGGATGGTAAGATGGGATATATGGCAGAATGTACACATATACAGCATCTAAATATGAACATTTGCTTTTCACAGAACCTATAATCTAACATTTCAGAAATTATACGGCAGAGCATGCCATCAAACTAATTCATTATGTAACTTGCTTTTGGCTACATTATGAACACTTCCCTTTATCTGACTTAAAAAGTGTACCTATATTCCTTTGTCAAATATTGGAAGATATTACACACACACACACACACACACACACACACCTGCCCGCTCAATCTTAGAGAGAAAGCATATGCATCTTTCCTCTAAATGCCAAGCAGATACATCCGCCTCTCTATTTCCCAATGTAATATAGTGCTTATATGCAAGAAAGACTCTGGGGTACACCTCCAATACCCCTCTGAGTCCCACACCCTCCCGGGCCTTCCGCAAGGGGCTATACTGATTCGCTGGAAGCTGACAACAACAATGTCACTATGGTAGTCCATGTTGCTACTCAGCAAAATAATGAGTAAAACCCAAAGATCTAATAGTGGCACTGCTGCTTTCCTAGTTGCAAAAGATACAGACTAACGTCAATGGAGAAGCACATGTGGGTCCTGCCCCGGGTGGGGGAAGGCCCCTCCAAGCCCACAACAACTGGAGACCGTTTTATTGTTTAACATTCCTGATATTTTCTGTCAGGGCTGAACCAATTGTCCCTAATCCACCAGGCTCTACTGGCCAAACAAATGCAGCTGAATCCTCGGCATCCTGTTCCCACTGAACAGGCAACTTTTGTGAAGGGGGATTTAGAGCGTAGCCCAGTAAATCCAGCTAGTTTCCTGAGTTGGGGTTCCCACACACACTCTCCCAGCTGCTGCCAGGTCTTGCCCACCATACAGGGTACAGGGATGCCCCCTATTCCTGCTCCTACAATGGGCAGAGGCCCTTTTCCACCCCACACCCCCACAAGACCCTCTTCCAGTGGGAGGGGTTTGGCGTTAATAGATCTCTTTGTCACACACTCCAACCTTCTTTTGTAATCTGTGCAGGGCTTTGTTATGTATGCTTCTCTCTCTCCTTCACTGTCACCCACCAACATGTCAGTTGACTCTTCCCACATCTGTTGATCCCAGAAGCAACTGCTATCCTTTTTATGCTGTGCTTTCCTGGAGAATGGCTGCCAGTGGATAGAGCAGCCATTTTAGCCCATATAATACAGAATCTTTGCATGCACTGCAAAGTGACAATCTCAAAGCTCTGGTGGAAAGTTGACTAAGGGGAGAGGTGGGGGCAAATGGGGGTGAGAGGAAGGTACTTTGGATTTTAGAACTAGTTTGTATTGACATAGTCTAGGTCACTCCACTCCCCCAGTGATCAGTCAGGGTTACCCCCTGGGCAGCAGGAAGTAGTCCCAAGACCTTTGGCAGTATGCTGGGCTTAGGCAGCATTCCAAAGCACTGCCAAGGGCAGCATATCAAGCAGAAAACACTCAGAAGACTGTGTACATTTAGAACAGGAAATGGCCGCTTCATGACATGGTATTTTTCCTACAAGAAAACCTGTACCAATGTATAAAGCTTGTTATGTGAGAAAATCACACTGCTATCTGTTTTGCCACAGCTACTTGTGTTTAAAAGTTGCAGAGGTTTCAAAACACAAATAACCATGGTTAAAACAACAACAACAGACAGATACAGGATTTGAGCACATGAAAAAATAGACACATAAAAATGTAATGTGCAAAGCAGCTCCCAGTTGTATTTTCTTTTACTAAAAGGTGTGTATACTGCCCTTCACTGAAGCTTGCAGGACAGTTTACAAAAGCAAAATATGCACAAATAAAATATAACAACAGTATGCTTTTAACAAATTACATGAACTCCCCTATGTACAATCTGAGTTCTTCTAGCATAATTGGCAATTTTCAAATCTACATGCACATATGCATGTGTAAACAGCATGCAGATATGTAAGTGAGCAATAGCCAGCAAACCCACCCCACCAACAAGAGCTGACCTGGCCCAGGCTGTCCTGATGGCTGAGAGACAACCCCAGTGCAAAAGTCTTCAAACTTTTCACAAACAAGACTTACTTTTACCCCAGCTTGAAATATGGCATCCACTTTAGGGTTGTTTTTGTGTATGCCAGATATGTCTATCTCCTTTCCTGTCTCTTCATTCTGTGTCTTGCTCCTTCCTTTTCTGCCAGTTCTCTCTGTACTCTGTCTTTCAAAAAACAAACAAAAAACCATACTAAAAAAATGGTGCTGTTGCTACTGGTGCCTCCCAACTTAGGTCAGGGCACAACTCATTGTTGGAACCCAACTCACCAATCAAAAGCCATTGAGCAAAGACATGGAAGATGGGCCCATCATGAACAGAGTTCCAAAGCAAAGAGAGGAACCAGGAGTAGAGATTAAGAGATTGCTTTCCCTGATGGAAGCACAGGACAGCCATACCGAAAGTGCCATTCTACGCATAGCATTATCCTTCTCCTGAAATAGGGTGACCATATAGAAAGGAGCACAGGGATCCTGTATCTTTAACAGTTGTATAGAAAAGGGAATTTCAGCAGGTATCATTTGTATGCATGCACCACCTGGTGAAATTCCCTCTTCATCACAACAGTTAAAGCTGCAGGGGCCTTGCCCTCTTGACCAGATACACCTGCTGAAATTCCCTTTTCTATACAACTGTTAAAGATATAGGAGCCCTGTCCTCCTTTCCATATGGTCACCGTACCTGAAAACAGAATACAAGGAAGATTTCAAGATCCCTAAGCAATTTGCAGAAACTTGACTACCTTTGCCTTCCATCATAGGCAAGCATTCAGGAATGGAAGATTGGTGAGGCCTAGGTAGGGATGGCTTCTCATTCTTTGAGCTAGCTCATTGGTACACACTGCTTAGGCTGACCATTTGAAAATGAGGACAGGGCTCCTGTAACTTTAACAGTTGTAGAGAAAAGGGAATTTCAGCCAGTTTCATTTGTATGCAATTAGTTCCTGGTGAAATTCCCTCTTCATCTCAACCTTAAAGTTGCAGGCACTATACTAGAGTGACCATATACAAAAGAAGGCAGGGCCCCTGCAACTTTAACGGCTGTGATGAAGAGGGAATTTCACCAGGAACTAATTGCATACAAATGACACTGGCTGAAATTCCCTTTTCTCTACAACTGTTAAAGTTACAGGAGCCCTGTCCTCCTTTTCATATGGTCAGCCTACCACTGCTCTTTTCCCAAATATCGCCTCTAACCTTCACAGGCATAGGTTGTGCTTTGTTTATGTCAGCCATAATTAAGTTTTCCTGCAGGAAATCTAAACCCTGGTTGTCTCTGCTGTGGGGGAACCAGCCATCTTTATCCCTGCTCCCATGAACAAAGTCTCAAGTATTTGGCAATGGATTACCCTTTTCTTAGCCTCACATTTCGTAGCTTCAAGAAAGTCTCTCGTCATACCTCACTGAGCCCCCAATAGCATTTCACATCTCTCACTGAAACCTGGGGGAAGAGGCCAATATCCCTGCACCCATTTAGAGAGCATTGCTGCTGCAATTAGCCCAGCTGTACACTTGATTCTGTCTTTTAAATCATGCCAGTAGGGCCTTTGGCATAGCTACAGCTGCCTGCCTCTGAAAAGAGCACATTTCTGGAGCAGATGGAGCCAAGAGATAGTCAAGAGCTGTCCACTTGGACCTTGAGAATTGCACTGCAGTTGTGGATGGCAATCAGCAAAATTGCCCTCTCATGCAATTTCCCCATGCACGTGTCCATAGCAACCTCCCCTCTGCCCATGAGGCCTTTGTAATTCGCCTTGGCACAGCTTAAGTAGGTGCCTTGTACTGGATACTCAGGCAATAAACTGAAAATAACGGCTGCATCTGCCAGAGGGGAATTAAACTGAATCCCAAGGAATCCGTGTTGAGGGGGGGGGGTGCAGTTGTGTCGCTCTCTTTGGGAATGGCGGGGTGGGGGAGGGGGAAACAGGGCCATTAATCTGAGGAAATATTTCTTTATTTTCCCAGTGCAGAAATTTGAACTCGGGCAGCACCTGGGACAACAGGCTGTTGATTGCCTCAACTCTGCCTCTGACACCCCCTCCTCTCCTTTTCGGCAAAAAGGCCGTTAGTTAATCTTGCTCTAGTGCCCAACAGGGAGGGGAGAGAGTGGCTATTAAATAATTAAATCCTGAAACTTGAGTGAGGGTTTGCTGACCTCTCTTGGGCAGGTAACCCCAGCCCAATTCCCAGGACTCACCCCCCAGTCAAAACATAGCAGTTTCTGACACTTTTGTTTTCATAGCTGAAGGGGCTGGAGCTGGGCTTACGTCAACCAGAAGAAACCACCACCACCACCCCACTCGCCTTGTCTCAGTTGCTTCTCAAGGACTTTTCAGTGGCCCATGGCTTCAGTGACATGCAGAAGATTGTGACCAGAGATGACCAGGGCCACAAGACGGTCATCAGCAAGATTCTGGTGTCACTCCAGAAGTATCAGTATTTCCTTGTTTTATTTTAATTATTCTTATTAATTTATTTAGTATCCTGCCTTTTAGCATATAGCAGGCTCCGTAGGCAACTGATATATGCCCTGACTTCAGCTAGTGAGAAAATAGATTTTCTAATGCCAATCTCATCTTCCCACAATATCTCCCTTTCAGTTAGCTATATAGGTAGGCTGACCATATGAAAAGGAGGACAGGGCTCCTGTATCTTTAACAGTTTCATAGAAAAGGGAATTTCAGCAGGTGTCATTTGTATATATGCAGAACCTGGTGAAATTCCCTCTTCATCACAAAGTTAAAGCTGCAGAAGCCCTGCCTTCTTTTGTACATGGTCAAGAGACAGAACTCCTGCAGCTTTAACTGTTGTGATAAAGAGAGAATTTCACCAGGTTATGTATGCATAAACAACACCTGCTGAAATTCCGTCCTTTGCAACTGTTAAAGATACAGGAGCCCTGTCCTCCTTTTCATATGGTCACCCTATATATAGGTAGGCAAATAAAGTGGAAGAGTATCTTGACTATTTCAGCAAATGCTTCCCAGAGCTAAGAATATAAAAACTTACAAAGAGCCCTGCTGGATCAGACCAAAGGCCTATCTAGTCCAGCAATTTATTCCCATGATGGCCAATCAGCTGCCTGTGGGAAACCCACAAGCAGGACATGAGCGCATCAGCACCCTTCCGTTTGTATTTCCCAGCAACAGGCTGCAGGGACTATGTATAGCCATCATGAATAGTAACTATTGTAGGGTGACCAGTTCAAATCCAGGTCAGGGCTCATGTAACTTTAACAGTTGTAGAGAAAAGGGAATTTCAGCCAGTGTCATTTGTATGCAATTAGTTCCTGGTGAAATTCCCTCTTCATCACAACAGTTAAAGTTGCAGGGGCCCTGCCTTCTTTTGTATATAGTCACTCTAGTATAGTGCCTGCACCTTTAACCGTTGTGATGAAGAGGGAATTTCACCAGGAACTAATTGCATACAAATGACACTGGCTGAAATTCCCTTTTCTCTATAACTGTTAAAGTTACATGAGCCCTGACCTGGATTTTATCTGGTCACCCTAAACTATTGCAGCCTTATTTGCTAGGATTTATTTTCTAGGATTCTTTCTCCTTCCTAAACTCAACAATAAAATAAGCATTTTCCTTACTTTTATCTCTTTCTCTGTCTTGTCATAGTTACCCAGATCTCGTCGTATACCTGAGCTCTGAATGGAGCTGGATAGCCCCATAACTCTCCATTCCTACTCTTTGCCGTTGGATAGCATCATACATTTCCCTGTTTTACTAGGAGTTCCACTCTCCTCCTAGTCCCTCTTAAAGAGAGCAAACAAAATCATGTAGTTAAGAGAATAAGGCATGCAACCCAAGTAATTGACTGAATCTGCTCACTTCACATCAATGGCAAGTTAAATAGTAATAAAACATGAGGGTTGGGTGGCATTGACCCAGGAGTTCTTAGGAGTTCACATTCCTAACTATTAACTAAAAATATATCACTTATTATAATTAAAATCAGACTCCCTTCCAGACTGAAAGGAACATAACGTCACACCCTTTTTTTAAAAAAAGGGGGGATTATGAATTTATAGGCCTCTCTGCCTAACTTCTGTCCCAGGTAAATTGGCAAAAAAATAGTGTTAAAGCTGAAATGTTTAAATTTGTTTGGGGGTCCAGAAGGTAACCCCAGCTTGCTGAACTCCCACAGACACAGGAATGAGGTGCATGAAAGGGTGGAAGGAAAAACAAGACATAGCACCAATGGGCAAGACAGAAAGCAGCAGCCTGCACTAGGATTGGTGGATGGGTGGTCCATTCTCCCCCACCCATCCCATCCTACTTCAGCCAGTCTAGGAGGAAGGGAGCAGTACGCTCCCGCACTGGTGGTCCAGAACAATCCTCTTTACCCAGACAGCCTTATGAGTAACATTAAGCAAAACCCTGCTTGGAAGTAAAAAGCCCCTCGAACACTAGGCAGGGGAGCCAAGATATGGATGTGGCTGGAGAACCACATACAAAAAGCTGAGAATGAAGGAAACCAGAGCTCAGTGACCCCACATGGTCAAAGAGTCTTGGGCTTCCTTCACACAGAGCTTATGTAGTGGGTTCAAGATTGGTTATTCACTGAAGTTTGCAGGTCCTTTTCACGACGTCGTCATTATCCGGTGCTTCTCCCACCATTTTTTAGCTTTATTGTGCCATGATTTAACTCACTGGAAATGCAGTAACAAATACACCTTGCCATCAAAGAACTGGTGTATTTCTGTGATAGCGTAATATTACTGCAATATCTACTGGCTGTATAAATGGAATATATGGAACTACCCCACAAAGGAAATGGCCCAAAAAAGGGGAGGAAGGCAGAGGCACGTGTATTGTGCCCATCGTAATCCAGGAAAGTCTCTGCAAGAAGAAAGCCTGGTAAGGTTGAGGGATGTTTGCTTTAAAGAAGCCCACCTTGATGGCTTGTTAGCAAATAAAGCGGTATATAAATGTTAAGAACAAATAATATAAATGTTTAAAACATTATCATCATCATCATCATCATCATCATCATGACTATAATTCATTAAACAAAAAACCTACGGTTTACAAAAACAACGTTAAGGCTCCACAGTTTCCAACCAAGCACCAAAAAGCAGGGAATTTTTTGTTTAATGAATTTCATGGCTTTGTGTAACGGATGACTGGATATTATACAGTTGACAAGCAGCCAGCATCAGCTAGGATGTTACACCATTTTGACATCCAATATAAAATCAAAGCTAGTGATATGTGTTACACCCACTTTTCAAAATAATAAATGAACCCCAGAAGTTATGCTCTCCCACTTGAAATCTGAGGGGTCTCATTTGAATTTTTTAATAGCCAATGTCCAGAAATAAAAGCTTTCTATGACTATGAAAAGAAGCATTTCATGTTTTGTGTCTGTATTTGGAGAGAACCTGAAAAAAAAATTCTACTGGACTAAAAACTCCCTGATTAATTCTGGAAGCACACAAGATGATACAGGAAAATATCCTAAATTAGAATAAGTTACAGTTTACTATATTAATTATTTTAGCTCATTTTATGCTACATGCTTTTTCTTCCTGTTTGCATCTTAAAGTAGCAGATTGTGATCATGTTTGTGGTCAAGTTTAAAGCCTGCATGGGCTGCATTTCCATCCATAGATATTTACTTAAAAGACCCATTGAATTTCCTTGGTTCTTTAAAAGCCACGTATTTGCTTTTAGATTTGCCAGTCTCAGCACTCTGTGCATGCTATGTATGCCTGCTCTGTCTACCCTATTGTTCCCTGCAAGGCCTAGCCAGGGGAGGTCAGTAAATTAAACCAAGGGATGAAGGATGGGATTCCATCAAGTTCAGCTGAGAGCATTTGCTGTAGGACATGGACCTAACAGGAACGGTGAGGTCAGGTTTCTGGCAGACCCATTTAAGCAACTTTATGGCCTGATAGTTCTCTGTTTGGTAGCCTGCAGAAGCCTCATAAAGCAATGGGCATATGAACACTGTTATTATGGTCTGCCACTTTGTCTTTAGTAGTCTGAGGTCCAGACCTCTTTAGAAGGGGGAATAGTGTCATGTTATAGGGTGACCACATGGAAAGGAGGACAAGCCATCCAAAATGGTGGCCAGCACAACATCTTGTGATACTAAATTTTATAGTTAGCCAGAACTGTACACAGTATTCTAAGTGTGGTCACATCATAGATTTGTATAAAGGCAGTATGAGACTGGCTGTTTTATTCTCAATTACTTTTCTTATAATGCCTAACATGGAGTTTGCTGTCTTTACAGCTGCCACACACTGGGTTGACATTTTCACTGAGCTGTCAACCACATTCCCAAGTTTTTTTTTCTTGTTTAGTCACTGCAGGCTCAGATCCCATCAGTGTATATGTGATGTTGGGATGCTTTGCTCCAGTGTGCATCACTTTACAAATGCTTACATAGAACTGTTGTTGCCATTTTGATGCCCATTTTCACACTATGGAGAGATTCTTTTGGAGCTCTTGGTAATCTCACTTCATTTTAAAAACCCTAAATATTTTGTGGTCAGCAGCAAATTTGGCCATCTCACTGCTCGCTCCTATATGCATGTTGTGAAGAAAGTGGATAGGGAGGCAGTTTCTCCCTTTCTCATAATATTAGAATGAGGGTAGAAGTGAGCAGTGACGTAGCCACGTTTGGTGATGATACCAAATTATTTAGTCTTGCTAAAACAATGGAGGATTGTGAGGAGCTCCATAAAGATCTCTGCATACTGAGAGAATGGCCATGAAAAGGGCAAATGCTGTTCAATGTAAGCAAGTGTAAAGTGATGCACATTGGGGGATCACAATTTCACATATACACTAACAGGATCTGAGCTAATTAGTGGTGACTGACCAAGAAAGAGTTTGGAGCAGGGGAGGTGGACAGCTTGATGAAAATGTTGATCCGGCTGCTGTGAAAAAGGCAACCTCCGTGTCAGGCATAATTAGGAAAAGAATCCTAATTCTTGAAGACTAATATAAAAATAGTAGGTTCTCTGATTTGCACTTGATGTATGTGGATTCTTTAATCTTACTATAGTAAAAATAACATATTTTAGTTTTAGATTCATGACTGTATTAGCAGTAAGTTAGTTGGGAAACAAATGTATTAGGAAGTGCAAAAAGTGAGTGTGTTGCATCATTTGTGACAGCTCTATTCATACATAGTTTACGGTATGTAGTAAGTAAAGAACAAACATAAGGATGCCTTTCTGTGTGTCATTATGAAAGAGGCAGGCACACAGACATAGATAGTGGGCCAGGCCTAAATTTCCAGCCTAATCTATCTTACAGGGTTGTTGTGAAGGTAAAAGTAGCACATGCCATACACCCAAACATTACCAAACATTTGTTTTACATTTCTGTGAAAGTGAGCAGCAGAAGAAACTCACTAGATGGTTTTGAGTCAGTCATAGACTCTTAGCCTAACCTACCTCATGGGTTTTTGTGGGGGGAGATATGGCACTTGAAAGAATGATCAGTCTAGGGCTTTCCCCTTCCTCCTTACTAGAGAAGCTTCTTTGCAACTGATCAACTAAATGGAGTCTGAACATCCTCTTATATCACCACATCTGACCCAGTACCAAGAATAGCCATGTGGGTATTTAGAAATATTGCTCAATTTAATTTTAATCTATCCAAGTTTGTATTTTTATTTTTATTTTTTTGCTCTAAAAATAGCCTGTGGTCAATGAATCCTATATTAAGCCTGTCAAAGATGCTGGTACTGGAGATAACAATACACAATAGTTTTGTTCAACCTGATCAAAAAATATTAGAAAAGCTAAGAGAATTCAGAATGTCACTGACTCTTCTACCCTACAGAGTTGTTGTGCTGATAAAATGGAGGAGGATTATGTAAGCCACCTTAGGTTCCTTGCAAGAGGAAAAAAAGGCAGGATATAAATGTAATATTAATAAACGTATTACTACTTCTACTAATTATTATTATTATTAATTATAATAACAATGAAGGAATAAAAATTCTTTAAAAATCAAATACATGGATTTAAAAAAAGAAAAAGAAAAAGAGGGGGGAGCTTAACCTCTTCTCTTACAAAAAGCCTTGGTCCCTAAATACACAGAGCTCTCATAGAGAAGTACAGCCAAATCCACACACCCCTTCAAGCTAGCGGAATGGAAATGACACTCATTGCACTCAGTGGAACTAACTTCTGAGTAGACATGCCTTGGATTGAATTGATATGAAAATTAATGATCAGCAGCCATAATCAAATGAACATACACACATGCAAAGCATGCAAGCAAGTTGTTAATTGTAGAGTTATAGTGCTGTAAAGGAGAGGGAATTCTCACTCACATCTCTCCCTCTCCGCCTTCCAAGGTTCCAGACTGTTTTTTTTAAAATAAAGGCTGCAATCTTCTACACACTTACCTGGGGATAAGACCATTGCATTCAGTCAATGGAACTTACTTCTGAGAAGAGACTACAGCACTGTCTTTGCTAGAGGAAGCAGCCATTGTAGCTGACACAGGAGGGAGGGGGGGAGACTCTACTGAACGTGTGCCATAATCAAAATGGCCACCAGATTTCTTAAAGAGGCGCAGTTTAAATTTAATAAAATCCACGTAAGCAAATTTTTAAAAAAGAAAAGCAGTTCCACCTACACTAGAATGGGAGGAAGTAGACCCTGCCATTGGATTAATGAAGGTAAGGACAGCTGCGCAAAAATGGTCGCAACCCCTGAGTTCAATTTTCAGTTTCGGATTCAGGGGATTCTTTAATCTTTTTACTTTAAACTGCTCTCCTTCCCTCAGTCTTTCACCAATCTTCTTGAAATTTTCAGGTAATGTAAAACAAACATTTCTTTCTGGCACCTGTAAATTTCAGAGAGATTGGTGAAACATTTTTGATTTTATGGCTGTTAGAATGACCCCTTCCCAATTATCACTTTAACATGGTGGAACATGTTTTTTACTGACCTCCCTTAATCAACAGAGTTCTAAGGGGCCCCTAGGCCAGAGGCAGTAACTGGAACTGGATTAGTAATGGATCACATAGCCAGTCTGCAACAGAGGCAATTTCTCTCTCTGCCTTGATAAGGGAGACGTTTGGGAGTGGGTGACATTTGGAAATACCATCCAAAGAGCCCAGCCATGTGGCCTTTCCTCTGAGTTCACAGTGCTTGGTTCTTTGCATTGCCTCTCAGAGCTGCAAATTTGGCATATGAATCACCTCCTCTCCCAACACACAATGGGCTGCCAGCATGGCTCATCAATCAGTCAGGCTCTGGGAGCATGAAGAGGCTTAGCTATCTTCATGGCAAGCCGCTGTTGATGGGTCCATGCTGGTCAATTCTGTCTATAAATCCTAAGTGCAGCTTGTGCTTCTCCTATAATGGAGAATGGGTTGGGTACTGTTTATTTCCTTTATTCACAGACTTGCTCTTAAGCGTGCATAAGTTTGGCCTGCAATGATGACAGGGTGGATTCATTCAAATCAAGTCAATTTTAAGACTGATTTACATCACTATGAAATAAGATCTATTTAACCAGTTGAATCATGTTTTCTAGTTTCCATATATTACTTGAACAACATATATACATATCAGTTCCTATAATAATGAACTCAGTGGGATTTGCAACCTATTAAAAAGTCCTTGATTGTAAAGCCCACATATCTTGTGCACTACAGAATATTTGGATAGTGCTACAAGGGGTGGAGGGAACAGGACTACAAAATCAATGAATCCCTGTTTGGCTTTCTCTGTGCAGGCAAAAGGACTTTAACCAAGATCACTTAGGGTGGAGCTACACGTGACATGTTATTACATGTCTGTGTTATCACCAATTATGTAAAGGATAATTTTGCATATATTAACATAAGAGCATAAGATGCTAGATCAGGCAAAAGGTCCATCTAGTCCAGCTTTCTGTAGATACATCCAAAGTATTTACAAATAACATATGATTCCAACTCATCATTCCCTACTCATGGGTACCTCTTCACGTCTTATTTGGATCGCCTTTATTTTATTCTGACGTCATTTTGTACACATGAGCGGGGCGCAGATCAGATGTCTATGCGACTTATAGCCTCCGTTAATGTGCATTTCCAAGGTGTCGATTAAACGCTACTTTTAATGTTTCTCCGATGTTCGATCGCATTTTGGTCGTGTAACCTCCACTGACCACTCAGATTAATGCTAATCGTGGGCGTAGTTTGGTGGGCAGGGCTTGTGATGTCATGAGTGAATGCCTGCCCCCAAGTTTACCACCACTTTTCCCACTTTCCTTGGGAATGGTACTTTCAAGATACAGGGGGAGGTACTTTTGTCAAATTACCCACATTCAACCCTATAGCTGTGATCTTGCTCTGCTGTGAAACTCCTTGCTCCTACTTCCTTCTTCTTCTCTGTTCAGTAATGGCTGATCTCAATTTTCCGGAACTAAAAGTAAAGTTTCTTTTCAATACCCACTGGAATCTTTCTTTCGTCGAGATGAGTGGATACTCACATGGAGCTGGTTCTACAGGAATCAAGGGAGTTGGAATAATTAGCATGCTTCATTTTTAGAATAATTTGCGGTCCGCTAAAACTATCCTTCCCTCCCCCTCTCCCTTGCTGGAATAACGGCTTGAAAAAGGAAGGGAAAGTACTTTACGTGCAAGGCTGTTCCTCCCATTGAGCACTATTACTTGGGAGTAAGGAGCATTGAGCAGGTGGGGGACTTGTTCCCCGGGAAGCTTAGCGCCCAAGCATGCATAGGGCTTCGTATCTACTCTCCCTTCTTTCATTGATTTTCCTGGAAGTTGTGTGAGTGTGTGTGTGTGTGTGTGTGTCGCAATGAAAAGAACACGTATTTTATTATCATAAAGCAATGCAATATCTTTATTCTACTAATGGTTACATGTGGCCAAAATCCCATTGAAAAGTGTGGCCGGAGTAATCTGAAAGGCACAGCACAAGTGAGGAAAACACAGGGGATTGGGCAGAACGCTCCGAACAAAAGGGAAACTGCAACAGTCGTATGGAAATTAATGTCAGTCCACAGACGCAACGTCCAAGCCGACTCTCCCAAGTTGGGCCGTCCCCTGCCGTGCCAGTCATTCAAATTGCACTGCCGGTTGCCAGAGTAGTACCGGAGAGCGGGCACGCCAGACTATACGCTCCCGTCTCCTCATTCTGCACTGAAGGAGATGCAGTTGGTAGAATAGCAAGCGGACTGTGCGGGGGGGAAAGAGAGGACATCAGTGCCATCCAGTTTTTTTGTTGTTGGCAGCGTTCATCCCTCCCCCACTCCCACATTCCCAGTCACCCACCTCTGCGATGCAGAGACCAGGTTATGGCATGGCGAGGTTGCACTCTAGCCCGCTCAGCGTTGGGCATCCCAGAACCGTGGTGTGCTGGAATCTTGGGGTCTGTAGACAGACAGAATAATAGCTGGTTTGTATGGAACTGGGGAAATCAGTGCGAAATGCAACTTTGTAACGGAAAGGATACACAAAACATTGTCCTTGAAGCAGCACATTTCCAAGACGGCAGATAAGGGGAAGCTGCCGCAAGCATGGTGGGGTGTTAGTCCAGTATCCGGCGTCTGATACTTGGCAGGAGCAATACGGGGAGACGGACACTACACAGGCGGCTGTTCGCCATGGCTGTCCAGTACCTGGAAAAATGTTGCTTTTATGGTTTTACAATAGGTCGTCCAATGCTGCCGTGCTAACAACTATAATTGTAGGCACATCCAATGTTTAGAAATTGTACCCACAAGCGAAGTAACGTGCAATCATGACTGGACAGGCAACGGCGAGAAAGTCAGATGGGCGGAGTTAATGAATGGCGCAAAAGTCCGGGGGAGGTACCATGTGGAGACAGGGCGGTACTTTTGTCAGTTTTTCCACATTCAACCATACACCCCTGAAACGACTCTGCAGCGAAACTCCGCATATAAACAATTGTAAAGTGCATTTTATTATGCCCATAATTTGCCTTAACGGCTCTCGTCTACCGCTATTAGACGTAAATACGAATATAGGAAAAAGCGCATATGTTAGAAATGACCATTCAGTCTGCAAAAGTACAAAACAATCTGGACGGTGAAAGTAAATTTCTTTATTGAAATACAATCTTGCAAGATTGGGTGCTGAGCTATAGAAGCAGGCACAACGAACATCAAAAATCACACATATTTATTCCCTGCCACGGCTGGTGAGGATCCCTCCCCTGTCTCTCATTAGTGCTAGGATCTCAATTCTGTGATGAAACTAAAGGTAGATACAGTGGATTAACAGCTGATTAACAGCTGGTGTATAAAAGCTCATAGTTGGGATACAATGTACACCCAGCAGAAATACTGAAGTAATGACAGTACTACAAAAGAACAGCCACTCCCCCTGCAACCATGGCTACATTGTTGTAACATACACCACTAGGGTGACCAGATAAAATCCAGGTCAGGGCTCATGTAACTATAACAGTTGTAGAGAAAAGGGAATTTCAGCCAGTGTCATTTGTATGCAATTAGTTCCTGGTGAAATTCCCTCTTCATCACAACCGTTAAAGTTGCAGGGGCCCTGCCTTCTTTTGTATATGGTCACTCTAGTATAGTGCCTGGAACTTTAACGGTTGTGATGAAGAGGGAATTTCACCAGGAACTAATTGCATACAAATGACACTGGCTGAAATTCCCTTTTCTCTACAACTGTTAAAGTTACGTGAGCCCTGACCTGGATTTTATCTGGTCACCCTATACACCACTCATGTACTTGTCCTGGGTTCAAAAAGCACTCTTTTACCACCCACTAACAATGCAGCTTTGTAGGACTGATTCCTGCCTAAAGCAATCTACGTTGGCTATTCAAATAAATCTACATAAACTTGTATATGACGAGAACATTTTTTTGTTTTCATATGGTGTGTGTGTGTGTGTGTGTGTATATATATATATATATATATATATATATATATATATATGTTGGAAGTTAGCTGAGGCATTCTCTTCTGGCTGAGGGTGAAAGTGGAGTTCCTTCTTCTAAGATAGCACCTGCCATCTGCAGTGGTTATCATTTAATTATAAATACTTCTATAGTAAAATAACAACAACATTACGTTTTCAGTAGATTAATCTAACCTAGCCTTCCCTCACAGCCCTCCAGATGTGTTAGACTCCAACCCCCATAATTCCCAGACAGCAGTAACTATACTTGCTGGGAATTATGGGAGTTGCAGTCCAACAGCTTTTCTACATGAGGCTGTTAATTGGTTGTTAATCCATTGTATCTACTTTGAATTTTGGTGCAGAATTGAAATCCCAGCACTACACAAGGAGTGTTTCCTTTCCTGCTTTTCCACTACATAACCTCTAGATAGCACTGCGGTATGGAATAGTGCAAAGACAGAATTGTGCTTTCTTTTGCTTTCACATTTAAATGCTGCATTTTCCCTGCTCTAAAATAAATTTGCTGGAAGTGCTAGTGAAAAACTGGAGGGTCATGGTGGGCTCTAAAGAACCCGTAAACAACTGTGAGTACAATGAGCGCACCATAAATGCCTCGTATAGAAAAGCATCTCGAGAGTTCCAGGTTGGGTAAGGCTGACCTAACCAATTTACCCATTAAATGTCGCAGCTCTACAGATTCATATGAACACTGGTTAAAACACATTTAGGGTGAGAACTAACCCACTTGAAATGCTTTTGTGATGTGCTCTAATATGTGGAATGGTGATTCTAATCACTAGTGATTGCAAAAACCAGCGAGGAGGTGATGGTGTTTAAACCAGATTAATAATGTTAAATGTGATCTTGTGAATGCCTCTTTTGAGAAGCAGCTCCTACTTCCTCTTGGCATGCAGAGCCTGCCCTCCGCACTGCTTCCACCCCCACCGCCCTTTCTCCACTCTTTTGACGGCTAGTAATTTTGCAGCTACCCTACCCCTTTTGATGAACAAAGTTCTGGGAATCTTTGTGTCTTACGTTCTGACTCTTCCACTTCCAGACCAGCTGTTGGAGCCCTCCAGGTCAGAATATCTGTGCGTGTCGAGGGGTGTGTGTTCAGCAGTAGACCTGGTGTGGCCTTGGAAGCTAAGCCAGCTGGTTTGCTTCATGCCAGCACCCAGATCCCATCAAATGTAGGCTGTCATCAGAGCTACGGCCTTCAGCACGCACTCAGCAGTGAGATCACAGCATCCAGTCACACCACAATAAGAGCTCTATGGTGGAGGGGAGGGCAGCTCTTTAGCATCAAGATGCAAGAGAAGTGGAATGTCTGCAAATAAAAATGACAAACTGGGTTCAAGCACTCACTTCCTAAGCCACAGGATGTGGGGTGCTTCACAGCTTTGTCTGTGACTCAAAGCTGATCCACACAATTTCTCGAGCGAGAGTCCGGCTGTTAATTAGAGAGATCAGAGCTCACATGCACCGCCAGTTGTTCATCTCACATGGCTGTGCCTTTGGGAGCCAATAATTAGCAAGATCCACAGTTATTGCATCCACAGTAATCAGGACCAACCAAAACTCCACAAAAAAGTTCACGCTTTTGACTTCTCCAAAACTCTTCATCACGAAAGATGGTACAAAAAACGGGTGGGGTGGGGTGGGGTGGGGTGGGGGAAGAAAGAAACAGAAAGGTTTTAAAAAATTGGCCAGAAGTTGTGGCCATGAGGTTTGCAGTTTAGATAGACCCAGTCTTAAAATGAAGATTTGCAGTCTGACTGAATTAGTCGTGGTGGGTGCTGTATCTATCAGATTACATTTGGGGGTGCGGGGAGAGAAGCAGCAATGGTTGATCTCCATATTTGAAAACACAAGGACCGGCTATAACTCTGATCTGCCTCTTGCCTTGAGAGAAACACACCCGTTCCTCAGCTGGTGTTCCACCTAACCTGAGGAAGAATTCTGGAGAATCGAAAGTGGTTGGTCCTAATAAATATATTACTTAACCTTGGTTCCTGGATTTCCCCCCCCCCCCCATTACATGGACCAATGTATGAATAATGTATGAATAATGTATCAATAATAACTGAGCGAGTGCAGCCTCATGTGAAGCTAAGGCAGGTCTGGTCCTGTAAGCTAATTGCAAGGGAGATGCCCAAATGGGCTGTACACCAACCATCCTGACCTCTTCAGAGGAAATCTTCAGTTAATGACCCTGTTCAGACGACACATTAAACCATGGTGGTTACGCATTTTGAGCTAAACTTTATGGCTTAGCATGTCATGTGAACCATTCCTAACCATGGTGGCTATGGTTTAAACATGCTCACTAACCATTTGCTGCAAAGGTTTAGGCTGACCATATGAAAAGGAGGACAGGGCTCATGTAACTTTAACAGTTGTAGAGAAAAGGGAATTTCAGCCAGTGTCATTTGTATGCAATTAGTTCCTGGTGAAATTCCCTCTTCATCACAACATAGGGTGACCATATTTTGGAAACCAAAAAGGAGGACAACATGGCCGCCCCAAAGTGGGCGTGGCCACCCAAACATGTCCAGCCCCCAAGGGGTGTGTGCCCACCCAAACATGGCCGTGGACACATGTCTGATTTCACAGCACACAATTAAGACAAACCTGTTCTACATAACATCTTAACATTAAAATTATTGAAATAAAGAACAAGTGAAACATTCAATGTATTTGAAATTAACTTCACTCACTCCTACTTTTGTAGCTTTTGCTGTACTTTGAACCTTTTGCTATATTCTGTGTGATACATTTTCTCCTTCACTCAGATATCTTTTCTGACTGCAAATCCTTCACTGGATGACCATAGTCTCACCTTTCCTAACATTTAACACTCTTTCCCTATTATCTTTCTCATACCCATACTCACAGATTCAGCATACTGCTACCACTGAACAGGTGCAGAACTATGCACCCACCAGAGCCTGGCCTTGTGGATCATGCAACCAGCAGGTGCACTTCAGAAAGATGTTTTCAGAGCCTAGGAAATCCAGATATACTCAAACAATCATTGGTTACTGGCAGTAACCAAAGTGCTCCGGTCAGTTTACAAAACCTTAAAACCTTAAAATATAACTTGATAAAACATAACATAAAACATGTAAAATATAAACAATTAAAACAATTAACAATAGAATTCCAGGACCTGATAAAACAACTAGCATTAAAAAGCCCTGTCATTTGTTGTCAAATACTTGGGAGTAGAGGAATGTCTTAACCTGGTGCCAAAAAGATTACAATGTTAGTGCCAGGCAGACCTCACTGGGGAAAGCATTCCACAATTGGGGAGCCACCACCAGAAATACCCTCATTCTTGTTGCTATCCTCCAGGTTTCCCTCAGTATGGACAGACATCCAGGTCGGTGTGGATGGGAAATAAAGAAAGGGGAACAAGTTTCCTAACAGAATGGTGGGAAAAGGGAACCCTATAGAGGACAATTATAGTATATTTGCAGTGGTGTGGGTGAGACTCTTGGAAGGGCAATTGCCTGGTGAATACAAAATAAACGATAGCTTCACAAAGAGAGACAGCATTACTTGCAACGTAAAGTACCTGTGGAAGGCGGCACCTGGATTCTCAGGTTTTCCCATGGCAAATTAATAGGTAGTATACTGAGGCTTGGTTAGACTGAAAATGGAGGATGTTTTAGCATTGAATGATCTCTGAAGGTCCCACTTTCTGCACAGTGGGTGAGGGTCCCTGTGCCGCCACAGCCTCAAACACTAGGCCTAGATGAGCACACCCCTCTCAGGCTAAGCACCACCACTAAAATACCTGAGGGAAGGGTAAAAGACACACCACTTTTCCCTTATAGCAGAGGGGAAAGGGTGTTAAGGGTTTTGAATAAGGTTCTCCTGTGAGTATGTTGGCTGAAGGTGTAATGATATGTGTTTCTTTATTAAACTTATAGAGCAGGTTGCAAAGCCAAGCTGACATGTGGTTTGTGGTAGCAAAAATAAAAGAAAACGTTTATTGTTGTTAACAGTTCTTTCAAGTCAATTTCACACCTGCCTATACTAAACACTTCTAATAATCTTACTAATAATCCTAAATCCTAATAATCTCTTCACACACTCCTGACTAGAACACACACAGCTATTTTCCACACAACCAAGACAGTAAGATGATAAGATAATCTAAAACATTCTCTTACACTATATATACTCCCCCTCCCTTTTCCAGCATCATCAGCCATACCCACTCAGTCCAACACTCTCCAGACATATTAACCCAGACATACTTAGGGAGACAGAAATGTGGGGTATCATCATAGTCCCACTTCTATCTATGTCAATAGAGGGTAAGGGTGGGAACTTGCAACTTGATTTGCCTTGTGCAGCCATGTCTGTTTAGCTATTTTCAGGCAAAATAGAACCCTTTGAGCCGAGGCATGGGTAAGGGGACTCACCAAATAGTGGCAGAACTTTGCTCTCTGGCATCAGCAGGGCCTGGCAGATTGGCTCAAGTCTCAGATTTGGGGGGGGGGGGGGGGGAATGTCAAGTATTCGGTTCTGTTATAGTTTACCGCTACAGGAAGCCCCATGTAGGTTTTCTGCTTTGGACACCAAAATATTTTGGGCCCAGTGATCTCTTTCTCAACAATCTTCTGTAGTAGTGTGTGTGGAAATGGGCCTTGTGTTTTGAATTAAAAACTGGACCTGGCTTTGGAATTTAAATGCTTACTCCAGACTTGAGAGTGTCGAAAACGTTGACTTGCTTTAGCAATGGGTGGCACAGCACTGTAAATGCTCATAGGCAGGAAGTAGGCTGACCAGATAAAATCCAGGTCAGGGCTCCTGTAACTTTAACAGTTGTAGAGAAAAGGGAATTTCAGCCAATGTCATTTGTATGCAATTAGTCCCTGGTGAAATTCCGTCTTCATCACAACAGTTAAAGTTGCAGGCACTATACTAGAGTGTAGGCTGACCATATGAAAAGGAGGACAGGGCTCATGTAACTTTAAGGGTTGTAGAGAAAAGGGAATTTCAGCCAGTGTTATTTGTATGCAATTAGTTCCTGGTGAAATTCCCTCTTCATCACAACAGTTAAAGTTGCAGGCACTATACTAAAGTGACCATATACAAAAGAAGGCAGGGCCCCTGCAACTTTAACTGTTGTGATGAAGAGGGAATTTCACCAGGAACTAATTGCATACAAATGACACTGGCTGAAATTCCCTTTTCTCTACAACTGTTAAAGTTACATGAGCCCTGTCTTCCTTTTCATATGGTCAGCCTACTAGAGTGACCATATACAAAAGAAGGCAGGGCCCCTGCAACTTTAACTGTTGTGATGAAGAGGAAATTTCACCAGGAACTAATTGTATACAAATGACACTGGCTGAAATTCCCTTTTCTCTACAACTGTTAAAGTTACATGAGCCCTGACCTGGATTTTATCTGGTCACCCTATCAACATTTGTGCTAGGCTTTTTTGTGCATTAAGCATATCCTTAATGTAACTATTGTAGAATATGTACAATGCATAACAAGTGTAAAATGTGCTTATATTCTGTAATTAGAAGATATCTAGGGCAGAATCCACAAGGAATTACTATGCAACAGCATGTTAGTGCTTTTCTCTTGTGTAGTAATTTCAGTAGGCTGTGGTCCCAGTTCATAGGCATGACGCAAAAAATGTTCTTTTGAAATACTTTTTTCAGATGTCCTTAAGTTGTTAAAGTTTGCTCCTATTGACCCTGATCTGTTCAGTTCTAGTTGCATATACAAGGGACAGGGCTGCTGAATCTAACTTTTTTTTAAACTAGAATTTCAAGGTCAACCAGCCTGAGCCACCTGCAGAATAATAGCTCAGTGTGGAGTGTGTGTGTGTGTTGGGGTGGGGAGAGATATAAATTTAGAGTTAAGGAACAGGGTGCCTCTGAGTATATGCTGAGAGCAGATATTTGTTTTCAGTACCAAAAGCGAGCTCACAATGTGTAGCACAAATATCTACTCCTAGTTCCCCTCTCAAGCTTTCTGTCTTACCACAGCCTAATTGTGTTTGTGTGTGTGAGAGTGAGTGAGAGAGATACTTTTAATTGTTGCTAAAAAAAATTGGGAGTCAGAAACCCTTGCAGATTTATAGCAAGTCATTCAAAGTTCTACTGGTAGATTCTGATCTGCCTCTTGAGCATCGTTGGTTTAGGCAGTAAAATATCTGTACTGCTTATACTGATGAGAAATGGTTCTGTTTCCAAATAATACAGTGTTAACTTGAATCAGGTGTGCACACCGCAGCTGTAAGCTCAGGGCCGGGCAAGGGATTACAAGTACCGCCGCCACATACCTTCTTCTGATACTGGTCTGCCGTCGCTGCCAGTCGTTCTCCCCCTCCTCCTCCGCTTTTCCGCTGGACACCAGTGCTGCTCCTACTGGTTCCTCTTCAGTTGCTGTTGGTGCCGCTTCCTTCTTTTCTCTCCTCCTTTGCCTCCTTCACTTCCTCTATCCACCTTCTTCTTCTTCTCCTCCTCCTCCTCCTTCTCCGTCTGTCCTATCCTCCTCCTCTTCCATCTGACTTCCTCCATCTGTCTTCTTCTTCTTCTTCTTCTTCTTCTTCTTCGCCGCCGCCGCCGCCGCCGCCGCCGCCGCCGCCGTCGCTCTCATCGCAGCAGCCCGGGCCCTGCTGCTGCTTCTGTTCTAAAAAGCCCCTGATCGGCCCGGGGAAGGGGCTAGAATGACGCGTACCCGGAAATGCGGGCGCTCGTCGTTCCGGCCTCTTCCCTGGCCGATCCAGGCCTTGTTCTTTGGCCAGCGCAACCGCGCTAGCCAAGAACAAAGCCTGGATGGTGCAGGGGAGGAGGCCGGAACGACGCGTACCCGGAAGTGTGGGCGCGCGCTGCTCTGGCCTCTTCCCTGGCCGATCCAGGCCTTGTTCTTGGCCAGCGCAATCGCACTAGCCAAGAACAAGGCCTGGATGTCGGAGGGGAGGAGGCTGGAACGACGCGCACCTGGAAGTGTGGGTGTGCGTCGTTCCAGCCTCTTCCCCGACCGATCTGGGCCTTGTTCTTGGCCAGCGCAATCGCGCTAGCCAAGAACAAGGCCCGGATGTCGGAGGGGAGGAGGCTGGAACGACGCGCACCCGGAAGTGCGGGTGTGCGTCGTTCCAGCCTCTTCCCCAGCCGATCTGGGCCTTGTTCTTGGCCAGCGCAATCGCGCTAGCCAAGAACAAGGCCCGGATGTCAGAGGGGAGGAAGCTGGAACGACGCGCACCCGGAAGTGCGGGTGTGCGTCGTTCCAGCCTCTTCCCCGGCCGATCTGGGCCTTGTTCTTGGCCAGCGCAATCGCGCTAGCCAAGAACAAGGCCCGGATGTCGGAGGGGAGGAAGCTGGAACGACGCGCACCCGGAAGTGCGGGTGTGCGTCATTCCAGCCTCTTCCCCGGCCGATCTGGGCCTTGTTCTTGGCCAGCGCAATCGCGCTAGCCAAGAACAAGGCCCGGATGTCGGAGGGGAGGAGGCTGGAACGACGCGCACCCGGAAGTGTGGGTGTGCGTCGTTCCAGCCTCTTCCCCGGCCGATCTGGGCCTTGTTCTTGGCCAGCGCAATCGCGCTAGCCAAGATCAAGGCCCGGATGGCACGGGAGAGGCCCAATTTTCCGGACTTTGGGGGATATTTTGAAATTTCCCCCCCGGACTCAAATTTGGCCCCCTTTTCCGGGCATGTCCGGGGGGGATCCGGACGTCTGGTCACCCTATCACAACAATTAATAATAATAATAATTTATTTCTTACCAGCCTCTCCGTCTGGATCGAGGTGGGGAACAACAATATGATAAAATACATAAAACTGATTAAAACATGACACATATTATTAAAACTGCATTAAAACATCCTAAAACATCCTAAAAACATCCTTAAAAACATCCTTAAAACATTAAAGTTGCAGGGGCCCTGCCTTCTTTTGTATATGGTCACTCTAGTATAGTGCCTGCAACTTTAACAGTTGTGATGAAGAGGGAATTTCACCAGGAACTAATTGCATACAAATGACACTGGCTGAAATTCCCTTTTCTCTACAGCTGTTAAAGTTACATGAGCCCAGTCCTCTTTTTCATATGGTCAGCCTATGCAAAAGAGTTGGGGGCCTAACCATGGCTTAGCATGTTGTCTGAACAGGCCCAATGGCTTCTAGTCAGGATGCCTATGTTCTTATAGTAAGTAATACACATATGTACAGTATATGTGTATATTAGGGATGTGCACTGGATCGGACCCGATCCACGATCCGAGTCCGGTCCAGTGGGAAATCGGATAAATTATACGATTTCCGATCCCGCAGCTGGATCGGCCGATCCAATCCGAACCGGTCCGAAAAAGCTCCGAACCGGTTCGGCGGATCGGCGGATCGGCGGGCGCCCACTGGCGCCCACCGCCGCTTCCATTGGCGGGCGCCAGCGGGCGCCCGCCGATGAAAGTGGACAGCGGGGGGGGAGGAGGGGGGCACTTACCTTCTCGGCCCGGTGGCTCCCGTCCGGCGCCGGCGCCTACTACTACTAGCAGGCTCCGCGGCCTGCTCTAGGGTGGCGCGCCGGGTGATGTCATCACTCGGCGCGCTACTCTAGAGCAGGCCGCGGAGCCTGCTGGTAGTAGTAGGCGCCGGCGCCGGCCGGGAGCCACCGGGCCGGGAAGGTAAGGAGGGGGTGTGTGGAGGGGAGGAGGGGGCGCGCGGAGGGGGGAGGGGGGCCCTTACCTGCCCGGCCCGGCGGCTCCCGTCCGGCGCCGGCGCCTACTACTCCCAGCAGGCTCCGTGGCCTGCTCTAGGGTGGCGCGCCGGGTGATGTCATCACCCGGCGCGCTACTCTAGAGCAGGCCGCGGAGCCTGCTGGAAGTAGTAGGCGCCGGCGCCGGACGGGAGCCGCCGGGCCGGGAAGGTAAGGAGGGGGTGCGTGGAGGGGAGGAGGGGGCGCGCGGAGGGGGGAGGGGGGCCCTTACCTGCCCGGCCCGGCGGCTCCCGTCCGGCGCCGGCGCCTACTACTCCCAGCAGGCTCCGCGGCCTGCTCTAGAGTAGCGCGCCGGGTGATGTCATCACCCGGCGCGCTACTCGAGAGTAGGCCGCGGAGCCCGCTGGTAGTAGCCGCCGGCGCTGGACGGGCCGAGAAGGTAAGCAGTGGCGGGGAAGGGGGCTTACCCCCCCCCCGGAGCCGTCCGCTTCTATCCGCTGGCGCCCGCGGGCGCCAGCGGATGGAAGCGGGCGGCCCCAGGGGGGGTAGGGAGCGCGGGGGAGGGGGTTTACCTGCCGGGGCCGTCCACAGCGGACGGCCCCGGGGGGGGGGAGGGAGTTAGGCCCCCCCTTACCCACCCGCCGCCATTTTTTCCTCATAGACTTGCATTGCAATGCAAGTCTATGGGGAAAAAAATGGCGGCCGATCCAAAAATGTACGATTTTTGGGTCGGGATCGGACTCGATCCGGTCCGGGGGGCCTCCGATTTTGTCCGAACCGGTCCGGGACAAAATTGGAGGTCCCGATCCGGGTCCCGATCCGATCCGGGGGGTCCGTGCACACCCCTAGTGTATATGTATATATGTAACTGTCCACATGAGCAGCTCCCCGTGTAGGTTGGATTATTTTCATCCTTGCCACCACAACCTCCCTTTTGAGAGGGGAGTTGTGATTTCATGGCAAACCACTGTCACAGGTTAGGGTGACCAGATAAAATCCAGGTCAAGGCTCATGTAACTTTTAACAGTTGTAGAGAAAAGGGAATTTCAGCCAATGTCATTTGTATGCAATTAGTTCCTGGTGATATTCCCTCTTCATCACAACAGTTAAAGGTGCATGCACTATACTAGAGTGACCATATACAAAAGAAGGCAGGGCCCCTGCAACTTTAACGGTTGTGATGAAGAGGGAATTTCACCAGGAACTAATTGCATACAAATGACACTGGCTGAAATTCCCTTTTCTCTACAACTGTTATAGTTACATGAGCCCTGACCTGGATTTTAACTGGTCACCCTAATTTAGCATGCTAATCATTTCTGTCAGTGGACATGCATGTGAAAGCCCAGAAGTATTTGGGTCCCCGGGCACAAAGATTCTTTTCTGCATTCCTTGCATTTGTTTACCGCTTTTCATTCAACAGAAATCTTATCTCCAAGTTGCCAGGAGCAGAAATGGCTACAGTTAAATTGCTGGAAGGATCCAAATTAACAGAACTTAAATTAAATTAACACACTCTCTGGCAAGCCAACAACATGGCATGCTGATTATTGCACCCCAATAGTAATTAACACATAATAAAGTATATTGCATCCAGAAGCAGCTACGTAATTTTCAGAGAGGGAAAGACTGTACTTCCTTGAGAAAATAAGTCTGTGGGAAAGCACAGTTGAAGGTAGGAACATGGAAAACAGAGACTAAGAGCATTTCTACTTTTACCACATGCTCGTGATTGGCCACTCATGGAAGTTTGTGGGGACGTGGTCAACCTCCAGGATGTCTCCCATGCATTTTGACCTTTACCCCACTTTTTAAAAGATCAAAGATAACATGGCAAGGAGCATTAATCTAATATGGGGGGGGGTTGTAATGAGGAGTTGCACAATGCCATCTAGTGACTGTATAATGGAACATGCAGAACTTGCAGATAAATGGATGAAAGCATATGTCTGCCCGTGTAAAGGCGTAGATCTTAATCCTGTAAAGAATCCAGAAGCAAAAGCCTCAGTAAGTTGTGGGATAAAAAGCCTGGTGTGATGGCAGCCTAAGACCTACTGGTAGATCTCTGGGTGATTTGCAGTAGATCTGCAAAGGTTTCTGACTCCCAATTGCCTAGTGCTCCCCAGACACCTTCCTTGGCACCAACCAAGATGCCCAAACACTCCCACTTTAAAATAATAACAACAACAACAACAACAACAACAACAACAACAACAACACATTTCCTTACTGGTAGCTGGGATTACTACAAAGCAAAGCAAGGGCCTCCAACTACTGCTATACTCATTTCTCATGAATGCCTCTGGGCTGCATGTGGGGCTCAGAGACTTTGTGTTCAGACATTTTTGTCAATGGAGGGTGAAGCAGTCAACTGACAGTTGCGTTTTTTTGTGGGGGTACTTCCCACACAACATGTTGCCACGTGGCTGAGGCTTGTGTGGAGTCGATTCCTAGTCAAACTGGCATTTGACTGACAGACTGCCTGCCCTCCCTCCTTCTGCAGTCCTCCCAGTGCTATCCCAGCAGCCATTGAGAGTTGTGCTGGCTGCAGCAGAGCAGACGGCTTGGCTTTGCCTGCTCTTGCCTGGGAACTCTGTAGCCAGGCAAAAAAATCAGCTCAACGGGTCAGAAACACTACTGGCTCGGTTCAGACAACACAAAAACCACCAGTTGTGTGAGAAGTCTCCTTTGCAGCCAGTTGTGTTTCTCCAGTTTTTCAGCCCAAAAATGCAACCGTGGGGTGGAAATTGCCAGACCAATGACACAAATAGCAACCATTGACCATTCCACTGCCAGTTGACTCCTAAAACCATTGGTGGTTTTTGGTGCCGTCAGAATGCAGCAATTCTTAGGGAATGAAGGTGGTGGGTGGCTACAGGCTGATGTTTTCCTCTGCAGTGTGCCTAGCCCACTTGGAAAAGAAGGCTGGGGTCGAAAAAGATACTCCTGTCACGTTTGTCTCATAAGCTGGGAGTGGGGTGGGAGGTACTAAAAAGAGCAGTGGGGCGGCAGCAGGGGCTGAGAGGACCAGCTGGGAGCACTCTTCAGGGGAACATTGAAAGCTATAGATTCAATGGAGTTGTTTAGGGTGTTGGGGCCAGCCTTGTACTTAGACTTGTACTTGTCCTTTGTGAATAGCTATGCCTTGCATGGCAGCCATTTTGTGGTGTTGCTCAGGACAGTTGCTAAAATTGCCAAAATGCACCCAGAGGCCCCCCAAAATCTGCCTACCCCTAGTCTGTTGCATTGACTTAAATGCTTCTTTCTCTCCCCTCCCCCAAACGTAGTTGCTGAAAAAGAGAGCTGGGGTTGGGGATGGAGAAATCAAGGAGTGGTTTTGTGTGTGAAAGGACTTGTGGGCTTGGTTCTGAAATTGATCACCCCCCTTCCTTCATTCTTAGCTGATGCCCACCCACTTGAGCTATTATTTCTCACCTGGTTCTGGTTGGTGAAGCTCAGGGTTCAAGTAAAAAACAAAGGCCTGATTCAGACGACACGATAATCAATGGAGCGGGGAGGAAACAATCGTCAGTTTTGTTGCTTTTTGTGTCATGTGGAGGGCAACACACAACGCACCCACCACTGACAGTACGCTATTTGGGGAACTTAAACAACGGAGAAAAACAATGGGCTGCTCAATTGTTTATCCTGAACTCCTTTGGTTAAAGTGTGGTGTGGAGGGAACCCCCCTCTCTCCGTATACTATTCTGTTTGGTCATAGAGTTCGCTGGCCAGAGCAACCGATACAGCCGGCAGAACTTGCGATGCACGCTGGGATACGACTGGAGGACTGAGGGAGGTGGGAGGGAGGAGACGCAGCAGCCCAGAAGGATGTAGGGACTTTCAGCCATGCGACGGGGGGAGGGGCAACATGTCGGGTGGCGGGTGCTGCCGCGGCTGCACCAAAATAACGCACGGTCAGTACACTATTTCCCCCTCCGTTGCCTAAAGAGTCATCTGAATTCACCCAAAGTCGATCTTGCAAGCCTGAAACCTGCCTGTGAGTAAGCCCCTCTGAAAAAAAGTGGGACTTACTTCCAAGTAAACATGCATAGGAATGTGCCATAAATTAATTCCGTCCTCTGAATTTGTCCTCACAAAAGAGAAATGCCGACAGAATTCATAAAGCAGTCAAAATGAATCAGGGAGCACAATTAGTACATTGTTCAAGAATGTCAGATTATTCCAATGTGTACAATTCCTTTTCTTAGAGCCAATGTTCTCTTCTGAGTTTTCATTTCAACTTTAAATGTGAATTCTTTTTACTTTGCTCAACTTGGAGAGCAAAGCTTGCTGGACCTGGTGGTTTGAGGATTACCACTTCAGTAGAATAGCCAAAGGGGGAGAATTGCTGGGGCAGCAGCATCCGGCAATGGCCCATGCTTTGAGCACGTTTCTGGTTTTATTGCACACATAGCCTCAACAGCTCTTTCAAAACATTTTCCTTTTTTAAAAAAAGGACAAGAAAAAGATTCAAACCGTTTTGCCTTTCTAATAGTTTGCACCAGAGGGCACTAGACTCAAGCTAAATCAGCCAAGTAATCCCTTTAAGGCAAAACTTCATCAATCAGTCACAACTGGTTCCTGGGAAAAAGCCTCCCACATGGGACCTGGCTTGTAATATAAAAATAATGTCACACTATTTCTATTGTCCTTTAGCAATAGAAAATGACTGCACCCTCAGTGCTCTGACCAAGGGAATGATAACGGTAACAAATGGGAGCACAGGTTTGGAGCTATCATGCCACATTCATGGGTGTTTAAGATAGATTGGGGGATTTTCTACAGAAGGCATTTATTGTGCGCACCTCATTCCTCATACTCATGGTTGTTTATGGGTTTTTTAGACAATGACGTGACCCTCCAGTTTCGCTTCTGTGTCTAACCAGCCCTTTTGGTGAGTATTTTTAAAGCAGGGGAAATGTGGCATTTCATTGTAAAAATGAAAGAAAGTGTGATTTCCTCTTGTGTAATTGTGCTATTCTGCTGTACCACAGTGCCAACTAGAGGTTAAGTAGTGGAAAAGTAGGAAAGGAAATGTTCCTCATGCAGTGCTCATATCTCAATTCTGCAACAAACCCAAAAGTAGATAGAGTAGATTGACAGCGGATTAATAGCCTCATGAAGAAAAGCTTTGCAAGTGGTTTAATAGACATTCCTTCTTCCTACCTTGGAAAATGTGGTACCTGTGGTCTGGTAAGGAAAGGGACATCTTTCACAGAGAATTCTCAGCACCCTCACTAGACTACAATTCCTAGGATTCTTTCAAGGAAGCCACGGCAAACAAGTAGAAAACCACTGTAAGTTAACATATGGCTTTAGGGGGAAATCCTATGCATTTTTAGACAGAAAAAAATCCTATAACTCCCAGCATTCCCTAGCCAAGGGTGGCTGGGGGATGCTGGGAGTTGTAGGACTGTTTTTTGTCTAAATGTTCACAGGATTGCACCCTTAGACTTTGAGATGATATGGTGTATGTAATGCAAGGGAAAATGAGAGAATCCGCTTCTTCCAGTATGGGAAAGTTGGAAGCTGCCTCATACCAAGTCAACCAATATGTTTGTTTCATTTTTACCTATTTACAATTACTTTAAAGCCACCTGTAATGGTGGAACCTTCCCCATCTAGCATAACATTGTCTATTCCAGCCTTTCCCATCCTGTGCTGGCTGGAAATAAAGGGAGTTGCACTTCAACACATCTGGAGGGCACAGGTTGGGGAGGGCTGGTCTAATCTCACTAGCAGTGGCTCGCCCAAGTCTTGGGCAGAGGCCTTTCCCCTTGCTTATGATCTGTCCCCCTTTCAAAGGAGATACTGCCAGGGATTTGAACCTGGGGCATGCTAAGTTTGCCCACCTTCCCTCGGAGCCATGGTCTCTTCCCTAAATTATGGCATATCCCAGTTCTGCTAGGCCACTTGGCTCCCATGTTTTATTCCTGGGTTCTCTCTAGAAAGGCAGGGCCTGGTGCTGCCCCCTCTTTACCAGACATAAAGTGACCAGAAGCAAGAGAGGTCAGATCTCCTGTAATGTTAACAATTATACAGGAAAGGGGATTTCAGCAGCAGCAGCAGCAGCATTGTTTGGATATATATTGCCAGAGCCAGCATCAAGGGTGGGGCATGTTTGGGCACCTGCAGACAGCCCACCCCCCCAGCACAGGCTCACTGACAATAGCACCACTGGACGTGCTCCTCCTCTTGAGCATTGCAACCTGCTTGTTCACCCGCCTGTCACTCTTGGACAGACAACGGCGGTGTTGAGGAGAAGGAGCAGGAGATGCCCCAGCCTACTCGCTCCCTGGCAAGAGGAAAGAGGAGCAATGGCAGCTGGTGACAAAAGTAGTAAGAAGGCAAGCTCACTGAGGGAGGGGCCCCATTGAGGGTGTCTTGCTCTAGAGCTCTCAAAACACTGTATATTGCCATCATGCCCTGCTTTTCTGAAGCATCTTTCTGGCTGCTGTCACTAGCCAGAACGCTCTTAAACCAGACATTCATCTGACCCACAAACAGAATGAATGGCATCCATTTCCAAGGAACTCTATATCCTGGCACGGGCTGCAATCCAGGATGTTCTTATGCATTTCCACCTTCATGCCTCTGGAACAAAGGCAGTGCAGTGGACTTGAAACCATCTGGTGTGAAATCATTCCAGGAATGAAATATTGACATCAAGAAATTACATTCTTTCTCAATTTTAACTGGTTCCGGGGAGGTGTCTGAAGAAGAGTTGGGAGGTCTCTACTGATTATGATTCAAAACTATTCATACACACACACATACACACGCACCACAAAGGGGCTGGAGGAGGAAAATATTACGACAATGGACCAGACCTTAAGATACATTTACTTTCGACATTTCTACAAATGTTAGAATTAGGCCTCATGAGAGAACCAGGGCAGGTTCCAAGCCCTGTGTCTTTCCTTTGTTGTGCTAATGTATGGCGGGGAAAGGGGGCACTTGCAGGGGGACAAAAGCAGAAGGGAGGGGGTGCTTAATTTCCCCCCTGTAAATGCTCCCCAAGTGGAGCTACATATGGCTAGGGGGAAACCACCTGGAGGAGGAATTGCAGGAGAGAATTGGTGGGTGCAGGAGGAATTGCCCCTGACACACACCTGGCCATTCTCCCTTGTAAATGCTCCCCGTTCCCACGATGTCCATTTGAGAGAGAAACTGAACCTAACTGACTCCATTTTGTATGGCCTTAACCTAATTGTCCTCATTTTATGATTTTATGCCCCCCTCTTTGTCTCTCTCATAAGTAGCTTCTATGCAGCTGTAGCTGTATGCAGGCAGCAGGCCGCAGACCATGTGACCTGACCTAGCTGATGAAGAAGTAACAGACCGTTCCAAACCATAAAAGGAAACACCTAGCTGCCATACCGTTGTGTTGCGTGCGCATTATCCTGTTGTATGACATGCATATTTCCTGTTTGCTTGAAATGTATAATAAGCTGCTTCACCCATTAGGGGGGGGCAGTCTGTGGAATGATTCCAGGCTGTCATTTTTGCTAGCAAATAAAGGCTGTCTGTTTGAAACTGCAACTTTGGATTGGACTCCGATTAATTACTGTAACATTTTGGTGCGTTGGCCGGGAATCATCCCTCACTGGGAGACCCGCCTGATAATCGGAGAACCCTACCAGGGAGATTTCCCCCGCTTCCGCTTGGTTTCCCGCGGCCCCCGGCCGGCCGTGATCCTCCTTGGGAGCGCGCCTCCAGCCTTTAGCTGGTGCCCATACAGGTTCTGCAGCAGGTGCGGGGACAGTGTGGAACAAAAACGGACCAAGCGGAAGTTCAGTGCAGATACCCTTCTGCCCGGCGCCGGGACATCTGAACCAGGCAAGTATAAAGGGAAGCTTCCTATTCTGTTCTGTATCAGCCGACTCCTACGAGTCGAAGGGGGGTCTAATCAACCTCCGTAAAGGTGACCGACTCCAACGAGTCGAAGGGGGGTCTGATCAACCCCCGTAACGGGAAACGCGCAACGGAAAACGCGTTCTGTCTGTAGTGGCCCGACTCCAACGAGTCGAAGGGGGGTCTGATTAACTCCCGTAACGGTAAACTGTTTCTGTTTCTCTGAACTGGGAGGTCTGGGAGGATGGGTGTCGTCCTGGATGTCTGATGTGTGTATGACTGCCTGATTTCCATTGCTGACCGTTGGGCAGTCGCCCTGGGACGCCTCTGGGTGTCTTGAATTTCCGGCAGCGTGGGCTGGTAGTGAAGAGACTGCATTCCTCTGTATCAGCCGCCTGACTCCCCCAATTCCTACAGTCAGACGGTTCCCTGTCAATTTTCCCTTCTGTGTACTGTCTGTCTGGTGGATTATATTGTGTATTAGTCAGAAAGAGGATGAGGGGAGGTTCTTTGACTCCACTGCACCTCATGATTAAATATTTCAGTGAAGTTTTGATCGGACTAAGTGTAATGAAGACGCTAGGGAAATTAAGTGTTATGACTAGCCCGCCCTAGGTCCCCTAGTAGATTGCCCCCCCCAAGGTACTTTCTCTGAGCCCTATATTTCCCGAGTTTACAACCTGGCCATAATAAGGGGGGGGGGGCCCTCAGCCCAGAAGACATCCCATATGCAGAGAGATGGCTAAGAGTAGCTAAACATCCCCCTCCGTGAACTGAAGAAAGTTGGCAGAAAATGCAACTCTCATCATGATGAACCAAGCAAAAAGACACCAAGGCGCAAGACTCCCGTGATTGCCCCACCAAGACTGCGCCGACTGCCCCACTGCCACCTCCTGATGCCCCAGACGTCCCTAGATCCAGACCAGACATCCCGGCTCCCTCTCCGATGTCCCAAGACTCCACTGCCCAGCCATCGGCCGTCACCTCTGCACCTGTAGACCCCACTTCTTTGTTTGATGTGAGAGTCGAGAAACTGACCCGCCTGTTAGAAACAACCAATCCCAAAAATTCCGGACCCCGCCACTCCGGCCGGCTCCACCTCAGAAATTTAGCCGCTAACACAGCTGAAACTAAAATTCTCCCTGTCCGTGAGAGTCCCGCCATCGTTCCTGCCGTCACCGACCCTGCCACGAATGTGTCCACGTACCAGACTGTCACTACCTACGTCCCCTCTCCTCCTGAATTCCTGAACTGAACTGCCTGAACTGAACTGAATTCCTGAACTCCTGAACTGAATTCCTGAATTCCTGAACTGAACTGCCTGAACTGAACTGAATTCCTGAACTGAACTGAATTCCTGAACTCCTGAATTGAACTGAGCTCTTAAACTCCTGAATTGAATTGAACTGAACTCCTGAACTCCTGAACTGGAAGAACCACGGACCCTCCTATGAAGAAGAGCCCGAGAAGTTTGTAGACATGATCGAGGATGTAATAACTGCCCATAATCCAACCTGGACTGACATTCAACAACTCATGGGTTATTTCCTGACTTCCGAACAAAGACTAGTATTGCAATATGTAGCTGGATCATGGATTTTGCTGCCTTAACCCAACCTCTGTATAATTTTCTGAAAAGTAATCAGTCAGAGTCTTGTCCCCAAATGTGAACTGAAGAAGCCCTCTCAAGCCTCCGAGATTTGAAGACTGCCCTGACCAGCCCACCAGCCCTGGCCCTACCAGACATTTCCAAGCCTTTCTACTTGTATGTATCTGAGCAAGAAAGGGACTGCCGTCGGAGTCCTAACTCAGCACATAGATTCCTGGAACCGCCCCGTCGCCTATCTGAGCAAGAATACTGATCCCGTCAGTCGTGGATGGCCCGGCTGTCTCCGTTGTATCACTGCTGCATGCCTACTCCTGACTGAGGCCATAAAGCTCACATATGGCCAAACCATTGAAGTGACTGCCTCCCATTCAATGAAAGCGCTGCTTGAAACTCATGGGCCTAGATAGATGACCAATTTCCGACTCGTAAAGTACCGTGCCTTGCTGTGTGAAAATCCAAATGTACATGTGAAAGACTGTGCCACTCTGAACCCTGCCACCTTAATGCCTCTGCCTGAAGACCCTGTCCATGATTGCCAGGAGATTATAGAAACCGTGCATGCCAGTCGGCCTGATCTTAAAGATACTCCAATTCCTGGGAACATTGTCCCGTTTACAGATAGAAGCAGTTTTGCCCGAAATAGAACCAGATACTCGGGCTACGCAGTAGTCACTGAAGATGAAATCTTACTGGCAGAGCCCCTGCCCCCAGGCACGTCCCCCCAGAAAGCAGAACTAATAGCGCTTACAGCCGCCCTAGAATGAGCAAAAGAGAAAAAACCACCATCTATACTGACTCTAAATATGCATACCTGACTCTCCAAGTCCACGGGGCACTATACCGAGAGCGAGGATTCTTGACTGCTGAGAGAAAAGACATCGCCCATTCTACAGAAATTCGGAAGCTCCTTCAAGCTGTTTGGAAACCAGCAAAAGTAGCCGTTATCCACTGCAGAGCGCACACAGGAAGATCCGACCCCATTGCCCGGGGAAATCAAAGAGCAGATCAAGCCGCCAAAGAAGCTGCAGCGAAGCCCCTGCCCTGTCTCCTGTCAGCGTTAAGTTATCACGCTGCCACCACTTCCTTCCACCAGAGATGTGCCTTACAGTGAAGAAAGAAAAAAAAAAAAAGAGCACTCAGCCAGAATTACAGTCAGCTGCGAGGTTTCACTTTCTCTGGATGAGTAGAAGCCTGGCCTGTAAAAGCAGAAAGCTCAAAAGAAGTGACAAAACATTTATTAGAAGATCTGATACCTCGCTATGGGATGCCCAGGCAAATAAACAGTGACAACAGAGCAGCCTTCCAAGCAGAGGTCACTGAGAAACTCTCCAAAGCCTTACAAGTAGACTGGAAGCTACATTGTTTGTGGAGACCCCAGAGCAGTGGAGCAGTAGAAAGAACCAATCAGACTATCAAATTGCATCTACGAGCACTCTGTGCGGAAACCAGGTCGAAATAGATGCCCATGCTGCCAGTTGCCTTGCTCCATATGCGCTGCACACCAAGAACTAATAGAATGACCCCTTATGAACTGGTCTATTAAGCCTGGGGACCAAGTATATGTCAAAAGCTATAAGGAAGACCTTTTAAGAAAAACTTGGGATGGCCCCTCCACAGTTTTACTGACTACTCCTACTGCCTTAAAGGTTGAAAGAAACCCCATCTGGATCCATTGGAGCCGTGTGAAAGCAGCAGCAGCCCCTACAGACCAATGGCAGGTTACCAAGCAACACCGACTGAAAATGACGCTGAAGAAACTGCCTACGTCGCTGGACGCGACGGGAGAAGCCTCCCCAGGGCAGGTGCCCGAGGGAGCGAAGTGACTGGGGGCGCTGCATCCCTTCCCATCCCGGATAGAGGAAGTGGACACCGCCCGAAGACTCCTGAAAGACTTTTAGTGTTAATACTCCTATTGATCCTTGCCCCTGCCTCAAGTGATGTCACTCCCTGTCAGTCCGCTTGCATACAGGACAGTGCCATCACCTGTTTCAACCCGAAGGAGGCACCTGCCCAATGGAGTCTCGAGGTCAGAGACTCCAATAGACAGGGGACAGTACTACAATGAATGTCCCTATTAGAATTGTGTATGATGGGCCACGTAAGAAAAAAGAACACGGGGGAATCCACATGCCCGCCTCACCAAAGTTCCGGTCCTAAGTTCCTGCACCGCCCAGAGATGTAATTTAGTAAATTTTCACCTTTGCTGAGGCTGTTTCAAACTCCCTCAATGTCAGTAACTGTTATGTATGCGGGGGCACCCAATTAGGGGACCAGTGGCCATGGGAGGCAGCAGAATTAAATGTTAGCCAGCCTTATAACGAAACAAAAGATCCAAATCCTCACAGCCAGTGGATGTTAAAAGACACCATTGTGGGTCAGTGGTGCCTCCAGCACCTACACCCATCAGCCCCCAAAATTGGAGAGACCCCCTGTGAGTCACTCACCACCCTGAATAGCTCCGAAGTAACTGACTATGGCCTTAATCCTACTGGCCAAACCAGTCCGCAATTCCCGACAATCGGTTGTGGCCAGTGAGTCTCCAGTCCCGAATAAACACCACCCAGAGCCTAAGCTCTAATTGGCCGGCCCCCAAGGGATTGTATTGGATCTGCGGGCAGTATGCTTATTCTGAACTCCCTGAGCCCTGGGCAGGCACTTGCACTCTAGGTGAGATCCGCCCCTCTTTCTTTCTGGTTCCCTTGTCAGACGGTGTGCGCCTGGGTCACCCAGTATACAACAAATGCAGCATATCCCCAAATGTTAAAATTGGGGACTGGAAAGATGATGAGTGGCCCCCGGAGAGGATTATTCAGTATTATGGCCCGGCTACCTGAGCTCAAGATGGTATGTCAGGGTACAGGACCCCCATTTATATGCTTAATAGAATTATACGCTTGCAAGCAGTGCTAGAATTAATAACCAATGAAACTGCAAGAACATTGGTGTATCAGAATCACTTAGCTCTTGATTACCTGCTTGCTACTGAAGGCGGTGTGTGTGAGAAATTTAATCTTACTAATTGTTGCCTGCATATTGATGATAATGGAAAAGTTATTGAAGAAATCACCAGTAAAATGACTAAGCTTGCTCATGTTCCTGTGCAAACCTGGAAAGGATTTGAATGGGCACAAGGACTGAGATCCTGGTTCACATGGATGGGAGGGCTGAAAGGGATCATAGCGATAGTCATTGTAGGACTCCTGATTTGTATCCTCCTGCCTTGTTTAATGCCCTTGTTGTTACAGAGCTTCCGTGGAATGGTGGAGCAGATAGCAGACCGGCGCACGGCTGTCCACCTAATAGCTTTGCGCGATTACCGCCCTGTACCTATGGCAGATGATGATAGTGATACTCCTTAGTAAATCACTAAGGATTATCAAAGGGGGGAATGAGAGAGAAACTGAACCTAACTGACTCCATTTTGTATGGCCTTAACCTAATTGTCCTCATTTTATGATTTTATGCCCCCCCTCTTTGTCTCTCTCATAAGTAGCTTCTATGCAGCTGTAGCTGTATGCAGGCAGCAGGCCGCAGACCATGTGACCTGACCTAGCTGATGAAGAAGTAACAGACCGTTCCAAACCATAAAAGGAAACACCTAGCTGCCATACCGTTGTGTTGCGTGCGCATTATCCTGTTGTATGACATGCATATTTCCTGTTTGCTTGAAATGTATAATAAGCTGCTTCACCCATTGGGGGGGGGGGCAGTCTGTGGAATGATTCCAGGCTGTCATTTTTGCTAGCAAATAAAGGCTGTCTGTTTGAAACTGCAACTTTGGATTGGACTCCGATTAATTACTGTAACACATTCTCTTGGCAAATGCCGGCTTGTGGAGAGAGAAACTTACTGTAGTTGTGTTTTGTTTTTAATGTTCTGCTGTTTTTAGTATTCTGGCATACATGATATGGGGACAGGCCATGAGTTAACTGTATGCTTGATCTACAGACCGTGAAGGTAAACCCACACAACACAACACAGACAACATGCACATTGGTTTAGAGAGCTCTTGGTGAGGGGTGCTTGGGGTGAAGCGTCTGATCAGTTGGCTGTGGGATTTTGCATGCAGAAGAATCATGGTATATCTGCTTCTCAAGCAGTTCATGGGAAGCTCACTGTCGGCATGGATTTCAAGGACTCAGACTCCCAAGTAAACTTGCCATGAACACGAGGGACTGTTGCAGCTTCCTTAAGGGTCCAAAGAAACCCTCCTCTGTGTAGATTTTAAGGTCCCTTAAGGGCTGGTCACAGATATTGGTCACTGCACAAGTTTAAAATAAATACCTTAACATTTGCTGCAGGATTAGGAAATGCTGCCATCCGCTGGTAAAAATCTGAATTGAGGAATACAAATGCAGAAAGGAAAGGGAAACAGAGGGTGATTAGGCGTTCACTCTCTTTTTGTCACAGAGGGTGCTTATTAATACTGATATAAATTCTTTCATTGTCATATTTCCCTGACCAGCTTCTAGATGCTGATGCTTTTCATGTTCCCCCTCCTGCCCAACCGTTATGGGCTAGGCTAGCCTTTGGCAGTCTGTTGCCCTCCAAACGTTTTGGACTACAACTCCCATCAGCCCCAGACAACATAGCCAATGATCAGGAATTCTGGGAGTTGTAGTCTAAAATATCTGGAGTGCCCCAGGTTGGGGAAGGCTGAACTAGGCACTGTAAATCTAAGGAAAACAAGCCAAAGTTGTGGGGGAGTTTTAACAAGTGCGTGTCACATCGTCTTCAGTTGGTCGCAGGCTACAACTCCCATAATTCCCAACCAGCATGGTCACTGGTGATGGGAGTTGTACTCCAACAGTTTCTGGGGACACAGTGCAGGAAAACGCTGACCTCAAGAGAAGCAATGATTCAGGAAAGCGATATTCAAATCCTGCCCCCATTCACTCCAGTGGTGCAAGCGATGGAGGCAGGGATCCCGGGACCCAGAACTTGCACTTTTTTATTAGAAGGGATGCTGTTGCTGACATCACCTGCCGCCCCCGTTCCCGGAATTCCCTGCTCCCTCTGAGCTGAGCTGCAATTCTCACAGTAGCTGTGGAGGTGAGGGGGAATCAATTTTTTCCAGCAACAATATATTGTTCTCTGTTGAAATGTTTTCTTGGTCTTGAAAGGGCTATTAAGATTCATTAACTCCACAAAAGAATTGCTCTTGGTGGAGATGAAAAATGCTAGAATGGTTTTGTTGCTATGGATCCACCCAACTGCCTACATTTTTGGCCTCTCCTTGTGGGTAGGTGGGTGGGGACTGTCATGATGGCATCTGCACTTCAAAATGTGCCTCCACACCACGGATCCTCTCCCTCCGCCATCACCACATTTTCAGTTATTATTCACTTCTAAATGTCCACACGGGTACACAGCTTGATCGTCTCTGCACTTTCCCCTTAATCTCAGCCTGGATCTGGTAGCATCCATAGGTTGAGGCACAGATCTTATTGCTTATCACAGCAGAGGGGGTAGCGTTGTGATGTGTCCTACTGTGTTTAGAGCAATTGAGAGGGAATTCCAGGGCCTGCAGGTAAATATCCTGTGACCAGAACTGTGGTTCCAGTGCTGTAGACAAACCCCGTTCATTTCCTCAAAGTAGTCTCGCTTTCTGCCAAATGTAGTCTTTCATATTTCACCAGCAAACCTGCTTCCTCCTTGGCAAGCTAGTCCTCCCCTTCCTAACTGGAAACATTTCCTGTCTCCCCCGCCCGCCACTCCCCCCCCCCCAGTGTTGGAGGTGCGGGTGTCAGTGTTGAGAGGGTGATAGCCCTCAATGGCTTTGCCATCTGTTGATTTAAAGGGTCAAAAGTCAAAACCTAGTAACATCCTGAACGGAAACAGAAATAAAAACAAGGACCGAACTTGGTGCATGGGGTCAATGAGGTCAGGGCTACAAATAATAACTTCCTGCGCCCAGCGCATGGTCAGGGAAAGTGCTTGCCAGCAGATTAATGGCCAATGACATTTGCCTTTGTCTCTCCGGCAGCCAACAGAAGTGCCACAGACTCAGGGAATGAGGCTTTTCACTGTTTCCTGAGCATTCCCATGGCTTATCTGATGCGGACTTGGGCAACACAGTACTTTCCCCCACTGGATGAAGACCCCATTAAAATAAATAGTTCCTTTTTACCAACTCAGTCCATTGGTCCATCTATCTGAGAACTGTCTAGACTGATTGGGAGCAGCTCTCCAGGGTTCCAGGCAGAAGTCTCTTCCCACCCTACATGGAGAGGCCGGGGATTGAACCTGGGACCCTTTGCACATTAAGTGCATGCTCTAGCACTAAGCTAAAGCTCTCCCTAATATTAAGGCAGGGACAACAATAGTTGTACTGTTTGGGCCCATTGTAGCCCAAATAAGACATTACTTTAAATCCATTTCTAGAACCCACTTCCCCCTCACACACACTTCTTTTTTACTATAGAATAGGTGCAGGGTCCCTGATCCAAAACTTTAAAGCTGCCCCAATCCTCAATGCCCATACTAGGGTTCCAATCCAGATCAGCCCCCCTGTGCCTACAGTAGAGTAAAAATGAAAAATGACATAGCTGCTAGATACAATTTTAAAGTAATGTCTACCTTGACCATTAGCTTTGGGCTAGCATAGTGTTTTTTTCAACCCTTTGTCTTTATTCAGTATGAATTTATTATCCCCCCGGTTATTATCCTCTCTCCAGGACTATTCCCATGATGCTGTGACAGACCTAAGGGCTTTTCAAACAATTTGGCATGGAGGAGTAAATGAGAGGCCCATGATCATTAGGTGACTTTCCTCAAGGTAGCATTTGTGTTGAATGGAAACAACATTTTCTGAGCACTCAGACCACATTTTGCACTGATAAAACACATCCCTGCAAATTGTGTGCTGTGCAGGAAATGATTGTATCACCAACACATGCAGTCCAGCATATCTGGAGGGTACCAGGTTGGGGAAGGCTGCTTTATAGAATAAGTGGACCATAGGGTTGCTCTGAAAAATAACTAACATTTGCTGCCCTTCCATGTTACTTTCAAACCAGCTGCCTGAGGCAACCATCTCACTGTGGGGTGGAGCGGGGGTTCTAGACGGAGAGATCCTTGTGCTAGGGTGGCCACTTACGAATTGCCCCCCAAAAAAAGAAAAAGAGGAAATGTATTGCACAAAAAGAAGACACAACAGGCCACACATTTGGATATGCTAATTTATATGTATAGATGCAAATTTAGAAAGAATTATTATAATTTAAATAGAAATACATTACATTTCCACATAGTGTGGACAACTTTGACCAGGTCACCTGCCTGTTCTGCCTGCTGTTCAGGTGCTAGGTATTGATGAGCAGTAGTTCTTATGGTTCTTTATCTTTAAACTGGAATTGGACTGAATAGCCCTTCAAACAGAGGACTGTAAAAGAGGACACAGGGCCACCCTAGAATCAGAAGGCATTGTGCAACAATTCCATCTTTCCATCCTTTATAGGTTTTCTGTAGTAAGAAAAAAGGTGGAAGAAGTGGTGGGAAAACACAGGAGGGTTGCGCATGGAAGGTGTCGTTGTGTGGACCCCCTGTAAAATTCTGTGAGTGTGGCAGGGAGATGGCGTGATAAAGATCTCATCTGGGAATTCTCCTCTACCTAATGGTATGGCTAGTCTTGAGCTGCTGTTTCAGAAACACAAGGCCAGTGTAGACTTGAGCGCATAGAATAGGTTAGGTGGTTATTTGGATCCTAGCCATCATTTGAGAAAACTAATCCCCAAGAGGCAAATAGTTTGAACTCACCTGCGGCCCACATCACTGTAGATTCAGTAGTAAGTGCTCAATAACAGAGAGGTTTTGGCATTGTGAGGAACCCATTGAAAAGCCTGATCAGTGCACTTCTGCAAAGAATTGCTTTCACTTTTCATGCAAAAAACAACCACCACCCCACAAAGAGATGGACATTATTGCCACACAGAGTGCAGAAGAACAGCTAGAGCTACTAGGGTTTCTCAGGCGCAGCCCAAATTAGGATCAGAAAACTCTCATGAAGAGGTAATGAAGGAAAGGGACAATATTCAAGGTGAATTCTAATCTAGGAAATGAGCAGTTTCCTTAGTGCCTTTAGCATGGATGGGGAATGAACTGAGGGGAAATTACATCCTTTATATCATAACTCTGGGCACAGTGATGAAACTCTGCCCTCTGCTGGGTAACGTTCAATTTGGCAGTGCTGTCCATATGGTCCTGGGACAGGCAAAACATAGAAACCTCCCTTCAGGCAGATCTATAACCAGGTAACACTCCTACCAGAGTCTTAGGTCCCCTCTAGAAGGATTCGGTTTGGCGCCTGGTTGCCCGATTATGCGCATCTTCTCACAATCGCGTTTACGCCTAAATCCTGTAAACGACATGTGGTGAAGCGCATAACTGGCAGTATGAAACGTGCTTTAAAGTGGCTGAAATGTGGAGAATCACTTGTTTACATAGTCAAAATGCGCTTTAACAGCCACGGAGAATTAAAACTCGCTATTCAACGTGCATTCGATAATGAGCATAATTGGAGAGAAAACGTACCTCAACCCCCGATTTGCGCTCCACTCTTGTAGAGATAATTTTTTTAATGTGACTTGAAAGAGCTTTAAATGCCTCTTGTAGAGGCACCCTAAGGCTGCAATCCTTAGCACATGGGGGGCTTACTTCTGAACCAACATGCATAGGTCTGCACTGTAAGTGGTCTGAAGCAAGTCACTTCTTGTGACCTTCTCTGCAATAATGGGGATAAAAAAATACTGACCTACCTTACTAGGTTATGCTAAGGTTATTGAGGCAGGATCTACTGCTTTATAATGATTTATAACAGCATTAACAACTGTTGGGGCCCATGACATATTCTATAAACCATTTTCAAACCACTTTCAAAATGTGTTATATCCTGCTTGGTGTAGATCTGGCCCCAGTTCATGCATATGAAGTGCTTTGGACGCTATTAAGCATTACCTAAAAGCTAAGTATTTTATTAAGATGTACATGGACCAGAAGGGGCTGGGAATTTCCCTGGTGCTAATTTAGGTCACATCGGCACTACGTATTTTAACCATCTCGAAACTAACTTTGAAATGGCTTGCACTATCCCCCAGAGAACCATGAGAACTGACATTTTGAGCAGTTAATGAGAATTTCTTAATCCCTTTGTTAAAACCACAGCTCTGAGATTTCCTTGACTGGGATCTGTTTCAGTTAAGCAGATGCTGTTCAAATATATAGTGTAGAGAGGCCCTTATACAGGGCTTAATTTCATGTTATTTGTTACATTTTTATGCCACCCTTCCTTCAAGGAACTCAGGGCCGTACACATCATTCCCCCATTTCATCCTCAGAACAGCCCTGCTAGGTCAGTTAGGCTGAGAGAGAGTGTGATGGACACCCCGTGAGTTCCATGGCTGAGCGGGGATTTAAATCTGCTTCTCCCTAGTTTTAACCCAACACTCTTACACTATGCTGTCTAGGGTTCACCAGGGCTCATTTTAGCATCGGTTTTCAGGGCTTAACGACACTGGAACATAGGATGTAAATATAGATTATGCCCCTGAGCAGGTATAAATTGTGTTTCCCCCACCATTTAGTAACAACAGCAGGGGCGCGTTACCATTTTCAATTGAGAGTCACATTCCCTTCTGTGTAATATGTCCAGGCCGCACACTCCTATTGATCCCACACAAAGATCCACTTGGAACTACCAGGGCACTGTCTTTAGTGTGATGGCTGCCACCTTATGTAAAGCCCTTCCAACTGAGGTCAGGTATTCAGACATACACTATGTTTTTGGTGTTCGCTGAAGATTTTTCTGTTCAGGCAAGCATTTCCATCCTGACTGATGAGACAATTCTAGCCACTGTTTTATTGATTGATTTGCTTTTACTGTAACTTTTGTGCATTTTATGTTTTAATTTTTTGTATACCGTTCCAATATCTTTCAGTGCGGTGTGGTTTATAAATTCAATAATAATAATAATAATAATAATAGAAAAATATACACCACTGGCCATGGAAGTCAAAGAACTATGGAAACAGAAAAAGGTCACAGTTATTCCTTTAGTCACATCAGTCACTGGCATCACATCAAAAATATACAGAAAACCTTCAGAAACTGGGCCTACCAAAATACATCCACACCAACATCCAGAAAGCAGTCATACTTAAAACATGTTCAATTATCAGGAAATTCCTGACTCAGCAAAAGACAGCATGACTTAGCAAAGCCCATCGTGTCCATCTAGAAAAACTGTCATGAGTGAGAAAGAGAATGATGGTGATTATAACGATGATGTTATGGCTAGAGTGTTGGACTGTGAGTCGGGAGATACGGTTCTAGTCCCCACTTGGCCATGGAAACCCACTGGATGACTTTGGGCTGGTCATAGACTCTCAGCCCAACCTACCTCACAGGGTTGTTGTTGTGAGGATAAAATGGAGAGGAGGAGGACTGAGTTCCTTAAGGAGGGAAAAAGGTGGAATATATATACTACTACTACTACTACTACTAATAATAATAATAATTCGTTGAACAGGGCTGAAGCTGTTGGTAGGCCAGGGACAGAACCAAAAGCTACCCTTTTCTCTTTCTGCCCTCCCCTTCTCTTTCTCTTCTTTCCTGCCCAGAAGACTGCCAGAGAATGGACAAAATACTCCTGCTGTCAGAGATCTGTACTAACTGCTTGCAGTGGGCTTTTGAAATTAAGCTGAGGGCCACAACTGCATGTCCCCCTAGGGTTGCTCACCTAAGCTACAGAGTGTTCCCACAAATTGGGTATTACAAGCAAGGGAGCCTTCTGATCAGAGAGGGTGTTTGCAGAAGAACCTGAGCTGTAACACCTCCTTTTTCTAGACATTAAACCCTGTATAGGAGGATAGCAGCTTATATAAAAGGTGTGAATACTTGTCACTGCAGCTTTAACTGTGAATTGCCCATCCTGACTGGGATTTCATTTTTTGCCATGCAAGGGAGAAACACGACAAAAACTTATCTTCCTGCCCACTACAACCCTAGACAATGCTTCTGTTCTCCTCCAAGCTACACCAGCAGCTACTGGAATAATCGGATGATTTCCATTGCAACGATTAGGACTGCTGCATAATGCTATGCAGGGCCTGCTGATTGGGAAAAAGACCCACTGTACTCGATGGTGAGCATAAATGGGATGGGGCTGAATGAAGCTATAATTGGCTTATTGCAGAATGGGCTTTTGCTAATGGCCAGCTCCTGGATCAACTGCATGAAGTGGATCAAGAAGGGTGTATGTGCATAGGTTGAGGTATGCCACTTGATAAACTAAGGGTGCAAAATCCTACGCAAGTTTAGATAGGGAAAAAAGTCCTGCAGCTCTCAGCATTCCCTAGCCAGCAGTGCTGCCTGGGGAATGTTGCAAGTTGTAGGGCTTTATTCGGTCTGAACATGCATAGGATTTTGCACCCTAAGGTGACGGGAAAAATTGTTGGATCCCCGTTTTAGAAATATAAAACCCATCTGTTATTTAGATGAGTTTTCACAATGAACTACACTGTCCCCTTTTACCGGTGGATCAGAGTGAATATCCTGGGTAAAAGGGGCCAATATGTTTTCCAAGCAGAATGGAAACATATCAGAGTATCAATTCAATTTTATATTTCCAGAATATGGGTTGTGGTGTTGTGTTTTTCCAGCTTTCCTCCGTTTCTGGTTCTCAGCAATTGTAGAGGCAGCTGCAGGCCCAACCATCACATGACCTGATAATTTGAATGTGCAGACTCCTCCCCTCTCCACTTCATTTTGGGACTCTGAACATGCAGAGACTCTGACTTCACAATCAATTCAGATTTTTCTTTCTTTCTTCCTTATTACCCCCTGCCTGATTTTTGTAACACCTTTCCCGATGAAGAGATATCTCAAACGTTTGCACAATTTTTATAATTCTTTAGGTGGCCTCATAAAGGTAATATATTCGTATCGGTTTTTCTTACAGTCAATAGAGTGACCTTTGATTTTATGTATGTGTGTGCAGCCCTATGCATGTTTACACAGGAAAAAAGTCCTACAAATCCCAGCGTTCCACAGCCAGCCATGTATGACTTTTTTCTGTCTAAGCATGCATAGGATTGCACCCTAAGTTAACAAAAATGCCAAACAGGCACACACATGCACACACACATCCAATAGAAATTTTAAACATGAATACAATATATCATAGAATCATAGAATAGTAGAGTTGGAAGAGGCCTATAAGCCCCCTGCTCAATGCAGGAATACACCTTAAAGCATCCCTGACAGATGGCTGTGCAGCTGCCTCTTGAATGCCTCTAGTGTGGGAGAGCCCATGACCTCCCTAGGTAATTGGTTCCATTGTCGTACGGCTCTAACAGGAAGTTTTTTCTGATGTCCTGCTGGAATCTGGCTTCCTGTAACTTGAGCCCATTATTCCGTGTCCTGCACTCTGGGATGATCAAGAAGAGATCCTGGCCCTCCTCTGTGTGACAATCTTTCAAGTATTTGAAGAGTGCTATCATGCCTTCCCTATATAATAACTAATGCATTTGCTGGAACCTGTCTTCCCGCCCCCCGCCCAACAATAAAGCAGATCGTTACTTTTTATATTGAATAATACCTTATTACGCTTTTGAAGAAGTGATCCTTACTCAAACACTGAGGTGCAGACAAATTTGGTAATCATCTGCAACTGTGCAGCTTCTCACTATAATAGTCCTTTAATTTTGCCTTGGTTTTGCGTGAGTGTAGGGTGAAATAAAGAGACGAGACAACATATTTGGATTTAAATATGGGCCACATTTATTAAGTCGGATCTGCATAAGGGAAAACCTAAGCGGGCATCTAAGTAATGGCTTCGTACTGAGCCGTCCTAGGAAAGGGCAAGCCATTCTTGCCCCGTGGAGTGGCACCTGCCATCGCGCCACTCCCGGGGTTTCCCTTTGGGTAGGGAGGCATTCCTGCGTCGCTACCCCCGTGCCACACGGCTCCGAGGATGTGAGTAAGGTTAGCCTCAGAGGTAAGCCTTAACCTTCCAGCTGTTGCCGCACGGCTCCCAGCCTTGGGCTTCAGGCTCTACCCCTCACCACAATGGTGCCTGAGAATGCTTACCAGCCTCCACCCACTCTAGATGCCCACGCCTAACCGCCAATCAATGTGACCAATTGATCAAATCAACCTATTTACAAATGATCGAATTAACCTATTTACTTCACCCATCTTGTCTTACAGTATGGAGTAGGCGAAAAAACACACAAACAATTCAGATTGTATGCAAAAAATTCCTACTCGGTTTCCAAAGGGACAACCAGCAAAGCCCACACTGCCAACAAGGGAGGGTGGGAGGGAGCAGCCGTTGAAAGAGGTGGAGGGAGGCCTGCAGCTTGCTTAAATAGCTGCAGCTCCCTCCATTGCGTGGCGCCATATGAAGCAACCAATAGGCTGCCTCCACGCCTCGTCCCTTCCCCCACACCGCAATTTGGCCCCCACCGCGCCCAGGCATGGCCGGGCGCGGATCTGAGGGCACTTGTTTAACAACTCAAGTCAAATACAGAATATCTAGGGCTGGTTCACATACTACGATACTTATACATCAGACCTTTCAGATTTTATAATGAATACACAGTTCATTCATGTTTTCTCTTGTGTAACATTATTTTTGCAATATTCTTAAGGTATTTCAGACATCATGTACATTAATGGTGATTATAGATATATGTTTCACATACATAGTTGGAGGGAGATGAACACTTGAATGAATTTGGTCTCTGTGGCCCAATGACAAGCAGAAACTATTCCTACTATGGTGAGTGAGTGGTGAATTCAATTCAGATTGCAGGTGTGTGGGTGTGATATTTTGGAATGCTCCACTATGTTAACAACAACAGCAACAACAACAACCATCTCCCTGCATGTAAAAAAACTAGCACACTAGGGAAACGACTATACTAAATGTTTCTCCCTGATATGTTATTTTACTACATGCAGGTTTTGTCTGGGGGTGAGTTTTTTTTCTTTTTCTTTTTCTTTTTTTGTAATGTAGGGGAACATGACAAAATAGTGGAACTGTGCAAGATTCTACCAGTTCAATCTGCCATATCATTCCATGTAATTACAGAAAAGCTCTCTATGCATAAAGCAGAATGAAGGGGTGGAATCCTAGTAGAATGGCATTACCACTTCAGGCTGCCCTCCATAAAAAAGCAACAATCCTGCAAGTAAAAAAGAAAAGAAAAGCACAGAAAATCTTTCTCGTTCAGCCTGCTCCCTGCTATGATCGTTTTATATTTTGAGGGAGTTGTGAGTGTATGCACATGCTTAACATAGGGGAGTATTCAAAAATATGATCTCTCACCTGCAATCTGAAGTGGCACAATCCACCTTCTACCACCCCATTCTACTGTCTTAGTGGAGCAGGCTGAGATGCCATAGAGTATGTCTACCCAAGAATGTCTACCCATATATGGCCCTTTTTCAGTGGATTTATGCAGCTTTTTGTGGGTGAAGGGGGCAGCAGTGGGTGACAATTAGATGTGAGCATAAGTGCTTTCTGCTAACAGGGATACAACCCAGTGTGTCCCCAGGCCTCAAATGCTTTATACCACTCTTAAATCCTATTCCCTCACACCTGTTTCTCCTCCAATATTGCTACCTTTCATGGTATGTTAAAGATATGCAGCCCAGTCTTTCGCACATTTACCTAGATTTATTTAACCCATGATGAGCCATGGTGCAAGGCCAGCCACCATTTTGAATATGGTAGGCTGACCATATGAAAAGGAGGACAGGGCTCATGTAACTTTAACTGTTGTAGAGAAAAGGGGATTTCAGCCAGTGTCATTTGTATGTAATTAGTTCCTGGTGAAATTCCCCCTTCATCACAACAGTTAAAGTTGCAGGGGCCCTGCCTTCTTTTGTATATGGTCATTCTAGTATAGTGCCTGCAACTTTAACTGTTGTGATGAAGAGGGAATTTCACCAGGAACTAATTGCATACAAATGACACTGGCTGAAATTCCCTTTTCTCTACAACTGTTAAAGTTACAGGAGCCCTGTCCTCCTTTTCATATGGTCAGACTAGAATAGGGTGACCAGATAAAATCCAGGCCAGCGCTCATGTAACTTTAACAGTTGTAGAGAAAAGGGAATTTCAGCCAGTGTCATTTGTATGCAGTTAGTTCCTGGTGAAATTCCCTCTTCATCCCAACTGTTAAAGTTGCAGGCACTATACTAGAGTGACCATATACAAAAGAAGGCAGGGCCCCTGCAACTTTAACTGTTGTGATGGAGGGGGAATTTCACCAGGAACTAATTGCATACAAATGACACTGGTTGAAATTCCCTTTTCTATGCAACTGTTAAAGATGCAGGAGCCCTGACCTGGATTTTATCTGGTCAGCCTAGCCTAGAATACGGAATCTCCATGGAGTTGTGATGTGCACATGCTTTCCCCTTTAAGACCACCATTAGTGTGGTGGTGGGGGAATGATGTGCTTTCTGGAGGTGCATCGTTCCCCCCACAAACACACACACTGCTCCAATCAGGGCCTTAAAGGGGAAAGTGTATTATTCCGGGACATTATAGAAAAGGCCCCAATTGGATCATGGGGGGCAGAATGACATGCTTTCTGGAGGTCCAAGAAAGCCCCTTTCCCACCCCCACCACTTGGCGTCCTCTTTTTTGGTTTCCCAAATATGGTCACCCTAGTGTTGTCCAATCCCAGGCATCAGGGGTTATGCAAAGGTTAAACAAAAAAACGGAGGGTTGTGTGATGTTGTTTAACCCTTGCATAACCCCCAATGGCCAGGTTTGCCCAACATGCTGGAGATTGTATATTCAAACTGGCTCTCAGCATGTGCCGTGGTTCATTGTGAGTTAAATAACTGGGCCACTGTGTCTTATGGAACTTATTCCCAAGTGCATATGATTGCAGATTAATTGTGTAATCCTATCCATGTTTACTTGGAATAAATTTACTTACCAATGCTGCTTAGATGATTGTGTTATTATCACTAATTATTGCTGTTGGGAAAAATCACAGTACTTATTTGGTAGACATTTAAACTGTAATTTAAATTTCTGCATTGCCACTAGGTTTTATTTTTATTTTTATTTTATACTGTAGTTTTAAACTAATTTTTTAAAATGCATTTTATGTTGTATTTTGTGATTTTAATTGTTGTGAACCACCCAGAGAGCTTCAGCTATTGGGTGGTAGAGAAATGTAATAAATAAATCAATATTTTATTTCATCACCATTTAATTCCTTTTACTATTCCCCACGACCTCCTTCTACATATACACACACACACACACACACACACACACACACACCTGCCAACTAAGGATAACACTTCAGATGAAGTGGACGCTAGCTCACAAAAGTTTATACCCCAATAAATGTATTAAGCCTTTAAGGTGTCACAAGACTGTTGTTTTTGCTGCAACTAATTAACACAGTTACCCCCCTGAAAGCTGTTGCTTGGGTGTAAATTACACTATGTAAAATGGGGTTTACAGTCAAATAAACCCAATGCACATTTTTTCTGGGAGTACATTCTATTGATTACGGTGTTATCCTGGTTATTTTTGTTGCTCTTCTGTGAACCTTTGTTTCAGTTTTGTATTCTTTCTGAAAGATGACTGATACATAGTTATGCAAAATGGAGTGTCAGCTATAGTCACCATATTTTGTAGCTCTCAGGAACTGCCTCTCTTCAGTCTGTCCCTTGCATTATATAACATTCTGAGTATATAACGAATATTTGGCTTTTGTTTGGTGGATTCAAAATATAATAAATAAATAAAAATAAACCAATCAATAAATCACTCTTGCATAATAACCTGACCTGCATTTTGTGTGGATCACAGCTAGCCCTGATAGTTTTTCATGAAAAACCTACAAAACTACCTGTGTAATTTCCTCTTCCTCAATTGATTTATTTATTGCATTTCTAAACCGCCCAATAGCCGAAGCTATTGAAAACCACTCAAAATATAAACCAAACAACAGTATAAAAACATCATAAAAATTTAGTATAAAAGCACAACCAGGATAAAACTGAGCAGCCATGAAGAAATTAATACAGATTTAAAATACAAATTTAAACAGCAAAGTTAAAAATTAAGTTGATGAACTGTTGAAATACTGAGAAAACTATAAAGAGTATAATGTAGGTGCCAGGCGAACCTCTCTAGGGAGCGTATTCCACAGCCGGGGTGCTACAGCAGAGAAGGCCTTCCTCCTGTTAGCTACCTGCCTCACTTCCTTTGGCAGGGGCTCACGGATAAGGAAGGTCTGTTAATTGATAGGACCATGCAGAGGTGAGGTCCAATAACAGTTGTCATGAAAGGAACTTGGCCGGGAGAGGCCATCTTTAGGAGTAGGAGCAAAGGTTCTTCCAAGACAGTGGGTGAATTCAGACAACACTTTAGGCAATGGAGGGGGAAATAGCGTACTGACCATGCATTATTTTGGCAGTGGCAAGGCAGCACCCACCACACAACATGTTGCCCCCCCCCATTGCGCGGCTAAAAGTCCTGGTGTCCTTCTGGGCTGCTGCGTCTCTTCCCTCCCACCTCCCTCAGTCCTCCAGCCGTATCCCAGCATGCACCGCAAGTTCTACTGGTTGTATTGGACCAGCCGGGGGTTTTCTGGCTGCTTTGGCCAGCGAACTCTATGACCAAATGGAATAGTACACAGAGAGAGGGGGGTTCCCTCAACACTACACTTTAAATAACGGAATTTGGGATAAACAACTGGCCAGCCTGTTGTTTTTCTCCATTGTTTAAGTGCCCAAAATAGCATACTGTCAGTTCTGTGTGCATTGTGTGTTGCCCTCCACACGACACAATAAGCAACTCAACTGATGATTGTTCCCCCCCCCCATTGATTATCGTGTCATCCGAACCAGACCAGTATCTCCTATCCTTCACCAGGGTGGGTGGGGAAGGGTCCACTTGGTAATGCCTAGCTACAAAACAGGATGCCCTGGGGCTGGGGCAAAGCCTTACTTACCTGCAGCCTGATCCTATATATGGGGAGGGGCTGTAGCTCAGTATGCATGCAGAAGGTCCCAGGTTCAATCGCTAGCATCACTGGGTACAGCTTGGAAGAAATCCTGTCTGAAACTCTGGAGAACCATTGCTGCCAGTCAGTGTTGACAATACTGGTCTAGATGGACCCATGGTCTGACTTGGTGGAAGGCAGCTTCCTATGTTCCTATGTTGACTCGGAAATCTCAGTAAATTCTTTGGGATTTGCACCCAAGTAAGTGTATAGGATTGGAGTCACAGACTAGAGACAGACAATGGCTTTTAAGACAGCTGAGTGGTTTGAGAAAAGCTTCACTTTCCATTATGTGCATGCATTTTTATTTTAGCTGCGTTCACAGCGCCACATTGCTACCGCTTTGGGGAAAGGAGGCAGCATGGGTGTTCCATGGCCATTTGGCTCACCAGGCCCACCTCCTGCTTGGCTTCCGGTGACCAATCAGAAGTTGCCTTCTACCAGAGAATGCCCCTGACTTGATGCTGGAGTGAAGTCAGAGGGTGGAAGAGCATAAACAATTGGGGTAAATCCACAACTTTTTAAACGTGCAGCTTCACAGAAAAGCCCTGCAGTGGCAGCAAATTGGTGGCTGCATCGTATATCCAATGCAGTGCCACCACACAGCTTTTTAAATGTATAGACAGCCCCCTACTCTTGCCGGTGGTCAAACACGTTTTCAAACAATACCAAAACTTTTCAAGACTTCCTTATCGGAAGTCCAAATGAGAGGAATGAACACATCATAAGCAGAGATCTCATTTTCATGAGGCCTTCAACTTTCTGAAAGTCTCAGCAATAGTCTTTCTGAGTCACTGGAGCAACAGATTCATGACTGTCACGTTCCTCCTCCATCCTTACCCCTCTCACCCTATGGGTGTAATACAGAGGTGGAAGAAAACTGTGCCTATCCATTGTGAGGTGGGGAGATTCATTTCACAAAAGGAAGATACCTTTGCTTACAGGCTCAGGAAAGTAGTACTAGGAGTAAGAATTGTACCATTGAAGGTGGTGGGGAAATAGCATTATTGAAAGTCTGCCAATTGTCGTGTGTGTCCCTCCCTCCCAGGCTGCTCTTCTGCTTTGAGACACTAGAGGGCACCCTCATCTGGGACTAAAAGCAGTGAAATCGTGTGGTGCGTGTTCCAGTTTCTAAAGAACTGCACGCATAAAGACGCCGTCATCCAATCCAGGATGTGTAGTTTCCTTGCCTTCTACTTGAGACCAAAACATATCCTGGATAGCAGTTCGAAATAAATCCCAAGGAAAGATGCGGGGAGAGCTGCAAAGTGTTTCATAGGAGTTATTAAACAGAGCTTATATAGAATTGTCATTCCCCTTCCCTCACCCGCTCTGGTGGCTCTTCTACGCTTTCAAAAGCTGTGTGACAGGCAGGAACGTAACAGCTGTACCAAGAGGAAAAGAAAAATGGCAACCATATTGCTAAATGTTGCACCCTTGTGGCTCTGTAAATATTTCTGCCCATATTTAACATAAAATAATGCAAACTCCCCCCTCCCACTCTTATTTAAAATCAGCATTTGTCCCTCAGGTTCAAGGATGATGAAGCATGTGTGTTTGTAGCATCAAGAGCCTTCAGTGTGGTGCCCCCACCTCCTATGGAATTCCCTGCCTCTGGAGGTCAGGCAGGCGCCGATTTTGTATTCCTTTCCGCGCCTACTGAAAATGTTGTCCTTCCAGGAAGCCTCCCCTTAATAACCAGCCATGGTTCATTTTGCATTTTGCTTCTTTTAAAAATCTTTTTAATGTGTTTTTATTCTGTTTTTATCATATTTTATCTTGTATACTGCTCTGAAATGTTTAATGAGTAGCGGTATATAAATAGGCTGACCATATGAAAAGGAGGACAGGACTCCTGTAACTTTAATAGTTGTAGAGAAAAGGGAATTTCAGCCAGCGTCATTTGTATGCAATTCGTACCTGGTGAAATTCCCTCTTCATTACAACAGTTAAAGCTGCAGGGACCCTGCCCTCTGTTGTATCTGGTCACTTTAGTATAGTGCCTGCAACTTTAATTGTTGTGATGAAGAGGGGATTTCACCAGGTACTAATTGCATACAAATGATGCTGGCTGACATTCCCTTTTCTCTGCAACTGTTAAAGTTACATGAGCCCTGTCCTCCTTTTCATATGGTCAGCCTATATATAAATATTGTAAATAAATAAATAAAATAAGGTGTTTTAGAAGTTGTATCCCAGCGTTTCCCAAACTGGTGTCCTCTGGATGTGGACTGCAACCCAATCATCCCAAGCTGGGGAGTTGGAGTCCAGCACATCTGAAGGGCACCAAGTTGAGGAAGGCTGCAATTTGCCATCCAAAAACTGTTCGAGCAGGAAAATATCCTATTGCAGTTATTTGTGCATTGGGGATTTCTGTGCTCCCCCGTAGCTGAGGGGTGAGATGTTTTGCCCTTACCTCTCCCCTGAATCCTGGTTCAGAGTACTGGAGAGGTGTATGTGACATCTTTGTATTAATCTGTTTAAATGGGCAGAGTTCAGCAACACTGATGGGCAGTACTAGTCCCACTATGAATTTCTTTCTGTTTAACATGCCACATAGTAAGGAAAAATGCAAAGTATTTCTCCTATGTGTTCTGTTAACATATTTTCTTAGGCCAGATCTACACCAAGCAGGATATAGCGATATGAAAGTGGTATCTAAAAGGCAGGAGCCATAGCAAGCAGGATATAGTGGTATATGGTATGTGTCAATGGGCCCCAACAGTGCACTTTAATGCTGCTATAAAGCAGTAGTGTGGCTCCTGCCTTTTAGATACCACTTTCATGCAGCTTTCATACCGCTATATCCTGCTTGATGTAGATCTGGCGTCAGGCCCAGCCCCAATTGAATGTGACTTCCACATGTTACACATGGCTAAAACAATAGTGTTTGGTTTAGTATGTCAGGGTGGAGGAGACAATGGAGCTGCAGCTAATTGCTTACTCCTTTTAAAAAAAACTTTTAGCTTGTCACAGGTGCCATCATTTTCATGAACGTTAAATAATAAACCTAAGTTAGCCTATTTTTTCATAGTGATGCAACTATGAACCCTTTAGAATGTTAAGCCTTAGTGAATGTGCCCCTTTCTCCTCTTAGCTTCTCAATTTAAAGTTTGGTTCTAAACATCTTTCAAAGAAGGCACAACTACCGTATTATAAATAAGAAAGGGAATAAGCATGGGCAGCAGGATCCTATGTGTGTTGACCTGGAAAGAAGGCCCAAATAATACACGTACTATCAAGTGGCAATAACTTACATGGCCTCTACCGCATTACCAGGCTGCAGGTAGGATTTTGTATATTTCAACACTGCTTCACAACAAATCTCTACAGAGAATAGCACACTACTTTCTACAGGCAAGAAGGGGTGGGGCTTCAAACAGGCCCTCCCCCTGCAGTCTGAAGTGGCATAGCCCAGGAAACCCTCTCACCGCTTTGAGAGGGTTTCACCCTCAGCCTAAAAATAATTTTGAATGAATGGATTAATAACTAACTAACTAAATATATCTGTTGCATATATAAACAAGGCCTAAGGTTGCATCTCCACTAGAGTCTTTTAACAAGGTTGAGAGGTATCATTTCTGCTTATTGGCTAAAAGCAGAATTAAAATGGAAGCTCCACATGGCACTTACATACGGTGCTATATTAACAGCAATGCCCTTCTCTATAACTATAATGCTTACTCCCAAGTAGGTCCTGTTCAGCACAGGTCCTTTCTTTTCCAATAAAAACTTGCCATATATATATATATATATATATATATATATACACATACACACAACGTATTGGGAGCTGTTGATCAGTGATAGAGTACATGTGTTGCATGTAAAATATCCCAGATTCAGTGCCTGAGCTCTCCAGGTAGACCTGGGAAAAATTATTGCCTGAAACTTTGCCTGAAATCCAGAAAAGCTGCTCTCAGTCAGTGTAGACGTTGGCTCAATTCGGACGACACGATAGTCAATGGTGGGTTGACTAAACCTAACCCTCTCGCTAACCCTAGGGGGCACTCCCCACACAACATGGTAATAAATAATCAACTGTGGTGTGGATGAGGATCAGCGCTGAGTTGACTATGGCAGCATTCGGATGACACAATAGTCAAAACAACTGATGATTGTTTCCCCCACACCAGTTGTTTATTGTGTCGTCTGAATTGAGCCAATGGCTGGGTTCAGGCGACATGATAAACAACGGTTGATTAATTAGGCAATTGTCCATTGCGTTGCTTATCATGTTGCACTATTTTCTCAAATTAAGCAACAGAGAAAAACAACGGACTACTTCGCTTATCCGGAGTACCGGTGATTATTGTGTTGTGTGGCAGGCTCCATTGCTTAATTTGACATGTTGCGTGCGCTATTTCAGAAGCTCATAGCCGGCAGGAGTGGCCAAAAGCACCCCGGCCTCTCCTTTGCAGCCAGCAGAACTTGCACTGGCTGATGGGATAGCCCCAGGAGGAGGGAAGGTGGAGCAATGGCTGGCTGGAAGAATGGCGGGAGTTTCAGCCGCTTGACAGGGGCTGGGGCAACATGTCGTCTGGGGAATACCAGCAGCATAATGCACGGTCAGTTGCCTATTCCCTCCTCCGTTGCCTAAAGTGTCATCCGAACGCAGCCAATATTGAGCTAGATAGACCAATAGTCTGGTTTGCTATAAGGCAGTTTCCTATGTTCCATCATTGCAATCTCTCTGGAAGTTCCTTTCCAATGTTAATTAAAAGTTTCCTGTTTGCAAATCCTGCTCATTTTATTGCTTCTAGCAGTTGATCATGGCTGGGGGATGATTGGATGAGCCCTGGGGTCTTCATAGGCACCCATGTGCTTGCAGACACCTGTCTTGGAAACTGGCAAGCTACCTGCCCCTCCTGATTTTTATTTTATTCCTTACAAAGAGTTTTTTTTTTAACTGGGAGGCTGCAAAACATAGGCCGTCTCTTCATGGCACCTTTATTGCATCGTGCTGGCGGCAGCAGGCAGCGTGATGCACATTTGCGCCCCTTCTGGTGATCTACATGGAAGGGGCGCCATGCTGGCTTTTCCTGGGGCCGCCAGCACCGCCACACATGAGGCGGCCCAGTGGCAGCTGGAGGGACAGCTGGGAACATCAGCTCCCCTACTATAAGGTAAGGTTTTTTTTGTTTTTTAAAAATGGAGGGAGGATTGCGGAGGCGGTGCAGCAAGCTTATGGCTTGTTGCTCCACCCCCTTCCTTGGCCAGTCTGCTCTGATCTAAAAAAAGGCAAGGTAAATGGCCGACTTTTTTAGAGCAGAGTAAAGGGCCTTTGCCCCTAGATGGCTTCGCGCTGGCGGCAGCATCCATCTAATACAACTGCCACCAGCGCAAAGCCAAATTGATGGAAGTGTCCATCTAGAGGTACCCATAGTGCTGCCTTTCAGTGCCATCTTTATTTGGGTTCAAAAGTATTGTCTTATGCTTTAGAGCTCAGAATGGTTTGTGTCTTGGAGCATGCTGTTTCACTCATGTCCTCCATGTAGGCTTCCCACAGGCAGCTGGTTGGCCACTGTATGAACAGAATGATGGATGGACCCTTGGTCTAATCCAACAGGGCTCTTCTTATGTTCACTTCTGCCTTGTACTTAGGTTCCTGGAAAGTTACTTTTCTTTAGTAACCAGTCACCAGTTTGCTTTCCAAGAAATGAGTGTTTTCTGACTTGCTAATATGCCCTCCAGAACAGCACCACCACCACCATGGCAGCCATTTTGTGAGGGCGCCCAATCTCTCAAAATTCCAAATGTGGCCACCAATTCAGAAGGTTTGCAGACCCTGAGTTAGCACCTCTTTCTGCCTCAGTGTTGTATTCTGTTTCCCCAGCAGGGATGTTTTAATTACTGTTTGCCTTGCATTTTTATTTTAATGTTCTTATATTTTTGCTGTTAAATTGTCTGTTTGTTTTTTCTAAATGAGAGGAAATCAGTAATTAAACTCTTCCCCATAGCCTGAAGGAAACTGACATTGGGACAATTAAGAAAGGCTATTCATGGCTAATCCCCAGTCATAACCAAAGAGGAAGAAATAAAGCAGGAAGAGCCTGACTTAATTAAAGGCACAGGGCCCTGAAAAGCTTCAGTAGCACCTCACCTGCCCACCTGAACAGACTGGTGTTTGTAATTGAGTTTTATTTGAGGGAGGGGATAAGGGCTGTAAATCAGTTCTGAAAACATATATGTGAACAGCACAGAAAATATTGAACTGCCACAATTTGATAATGATACTGGGTGACCATATGGAAAGAAGGACAGGGCTCCTGTATCTTTAACAGTTGTATAAAGAAGGGAATTTCAGCAGGTGTCATTTGTATACATGCAGCACCTGGTGAAATTCCTTCTTCTCATCACAACAATTAAAGCTGCAGGAGCCCTGCCCTCTTTTGTATCTGGTCAAGAGAGCAGGGCATGCTTAAAACTATAAAATAACATTGAAATCAGTGAAATCATAGTACACATGAATATGGCCGGCCTGCAGGACAGTCCCCAGGTCAAATCTTGTTACTGCCATCGACTCTGTAGGAGGCCTTAGGCAAGCTACTCTACTGTTTCTTGGTCTTAGTGCTCCCTCATCTGCAATATACAGCAATAATACTGAGCTATTCTACAGTGCTGTTATAAAGATTCATTTATGTGAAGGACTTTGAACACCGGAAAGTGATATATTCTTTCATTCTTTCTTTCTTTCTTTCTTTCTTTAATAATCCTTATGCACTGCTTAATATATAGTTAAGAAAGTGATTGCGGGAAGAGACTAAGGGCCAAACTAGATGTAATCAGGACAACCTGATTGCATCTAGTCCTGATTGCATAGTTTGGCCCTTACTATATTACTCTGCTTTTGTTCTGTCTACTAAACCAGCTTATTTATAAAAAAGGGAATTTGATTGGCCTGGTATGTGTTTATTCCTAATAAAACCAAGTTGGTATCTAGTAATCAGTCCACTCAGGCCCACTTGGAGTGAAACACTGTCATCTTTTCAGTGCCACGTTAAGACTGCCTTCTACTCCCAGGCATTTAATGACATTTAGTGGCATGTGATGGGGGCATTTATGCCAGTCATCTAAACAGATTGAGTATTTTACTGAAACTGTTTTTAGCTGTCTAATTTCTTTTAAATTTGTACATGTAAATTTTTATGCTGTATTTTTATATTGTATTTTATTATTTTATGAATTATTGTAAACCACCCAGAGAGCTTTGGCTATTGGGCGGTATAGAAATGAAACAAATGAAACAAATAAAATAATAATACAATACTTTTCGATCAAGTCCTGGATTGTTTCCAGCTGACAGTTTTAAATTGTTCTAGATATATGTTGTTTTGTGTGCTGTTTTATATCTTTATATGAATGGTTTTATACTTTATATAATGTATTTCATTGGTTTTTAATTTTTGTAAACTGCCCAAAGAGCTTTAGCTATGGGGTGGTATAGAAATATAATAAATGAAATTAAATGGGCCCTTAAATAAGTTTACATTGAAGCAACTTACTCCAAAGCACCACAGGGAGAGGTTACATTCACACCTCCACAAGGATGCGCTTTTGCGCCCGGTTCGGGGATTATGCGCATTTTCGCGGAGGCGCATTTACGCCTAATCCCTCTGCACGGGAGGCGGCGAGAAGCGGCGAAGCGCATTAAAAGATGCCCAAAAAGCACTTTACAGGTAGTTAATGCGCATAATCGCTTGTTCACACAGCGAAAATGCGTTTTAACGGCCGGAGCAAAATAAAAGTCGCTATTTAACGCGCGTTCGAAAATGCGCATTATCGGGGAGATAACGCGCCTGTACGCCCGTTTTGCGCTCCGCTCGTGTGTAGGTAAAATTTATAATGAGCCTTCAAGGCTCATTAAACGTCTCGTGTGGAGGAGGCCATAGAGAAGGGGGGTGTGTGTGTGTGTGTGAGACAGAGAGAGAGAGAGAGAAAAGTGTTATTGTTTCAACCACTGTGAAAGATCTCAGAGCAGAGGTAGGGCATAAATTTAAAGTCAGTTATATGCTTGTGCATGTGGGTCAGAAACAAAAGAGGATATTCCTCAATATCTATTATTTTGGGGACTTGAGAACAATATTTTTTTTGTCCTACACTTTTAATGAAGGCTCAGAGTAGAGTGACCACATGAAAAGGAGGACAGGGCTCCTGTATCTCTAACAGTTACATAGAAAAAGCAATTTCAGCAGGTGTCATTTGCATGCATGCAGCACCTGGTGAAATTCCCTCTTCATCACAACAGTTAAAGCTGCAGGAGTGTAGCTAAAGTGACCAAATACAAAAGAGGGCATGGCCCTTGCATAGGGTGACCATATTTTGGAAACCAAAAAGGAGGATAACATGGTCAGCCCCCAAGGGTGTGTGGCCACCAACATGTCCACCCCCAGTGGGCATGTCTAGCACCAAGGGGGGCACCTGAACATAGCCTTGGTCACATGTCTGATTTTGCAGCATGCAATTAAGACAAATCTGTTCTACATAACATCTTCATGTTAAAATCACTGAAATAACAAGTGAGACATCCAATGTATCTGAAATTAACTTCACTCACTCCTACTTTGTAGCTTTTGCTGTACTTTGTTGCTATACTCTATGTGATACATTCCCCCCCTTCCCTCAAATACCTTTTCTGATTGTATCCTCCTCATTCCACTGCAAGCTGCTGCCTAACAGGACTTGCTGCATGCCCTTGCATCATTTCCACAATTTAAATCCCCTTCTAAAGTTGCTGTTAGTCATGAAGGGGGAATGAAAGATATAATACAGATGACTATTTCCGCCTCCCCCACCACCCTATGGCTAATAGCAACCTGGGAAAAGCATTGAAGTTGTCAAAACGGTGCTGGGGAAAAAGCATTAAAACACACTTTCTCCCAACTCCACAGACCCACTGCAAATCCTCTTCCCTCCCACAGTTGCTTTTAAGAAATGGAAAAGATGTTGGGAGATCCACGTCATGTTTTTTGGCCCTTAGCAGCACCATTACTATAGGGCCCCCTCCACAAGGATGCGCTTTTGTGCCCGGTTCCGCGATTATGTGCATTATCGCGGAGGCGCTTTTACTCCTAATCCCTCTGCACCGGAGGCGGCGAGAGGCGGCGAAGCGCATTAATTCATGTCCAAAAAGCGCTTTACAAGCAGTTAATGTGCGTAATCGCTTGTTCACACCGCGAAAATGCGCTTTAACGGCCGGAGCAAAATAAAAGTCGTTATTTAACGCGCGTTCGAAAATGCGCATTATCGGGGAGATAACGCGCCTGTACGCCCGTTTTGCGCTCCGTGCTTGTGGAGGTAAATTTTTTAATGAGCCTTCAAGGCTCATTAAACGTCTCATGTGGAGGAGGCCTAGGACAGGTGCTCCCAGAGCAATCACTGGCTGGGATGGCCTGAAACCTTTTGCTGCCCAAGGCAGAATAACACATGGTGCCCTCCACCCTTCCCTAAATCAGGATGCACAGTGCCCAAGCCTGGCCAAGTTATTTTGGCACCTGACACAGAAAATAGTCTTTTCCTGACAGTAGTAATACAATAACAGTAAATGAAATAACCAACAATTTGCTTCCCTTTCAGGAAAGCCCAAATCAGCTGCCTCGGGTGGCCTCCTCACTCTGCCTGGCCCTGCTCCCTGGGTCCTGGCTTCCCCCTTTAAATACTGAGTGTCTGGCTGCCTCTACACGAGAGGTTTAAAGCTCTTTCAAGTCTCATTAAAAATTTTACCTCTACATGAGCGGAGCGCAAATCGGGAGTTGAGACGCGTTATCTATCCGATTATGCGCATTATCGAATGCACGTTAAATAGCGAGTTTTATTTTGCTGCGGCCGTTAAAGCGCATTTTGACTATGTGAACACGTGATTCTCCGCATTACTACTTCTAAAGCGCATTTCAAACAACTGGTAAGGCCACCAGTTGTGCGCTCAATTACCTCCTGCGTATAGTCATTTACCATAAAGCACTTCCAAGAAGATGCGCATAATTGGAGAAGCAGGCGTCAAACCGAATTCTTGTAGAAGGGGTCCAAGTGTGATAAATATCCTGGACTTTCCAAAACCAGGCCATGTTTTTGCATTAGCAGCAGTATGGTGTTCCGCAGGGGTCAGTCTTGTCCCCAATGCTGTTCAACATCTACATGAAACCATTGAGTGCAGTCATCTGGAGTTTTGGAGTGCGTTGTCATCAGTACACAGATGACACACAGCTCTATTTCTCCTTTTCTTCTTCATCAGGTGAGGCTGTGGATGTGCTGAACCTGTGCCTGGCTGCGACAATGGACTGGATGAGGGCTAATAAAAACTATAATGCATAAATAACACTGTGTTTCAGAGTTGGATGTGGTCGAAGATACACAACATGATGCACCATTTCATGTGGTGAGATCTGAAAATGTAACAGCTGTGACAGGGATGATGCCACAGGAGAGACCCTTTTTCAGTGATGTCATGTGTTCCAGTGGTACTGGCTGCCTCTATACGAAGTCACTTTGGAGCCTGTTTCTCCACATTTTCCTTTATTCGAATCTGCGTCTTTAGCGAGAGCCGACAGCTGTGAAGTCGATTTATTTATTTATTTATTTATTTATTACATTTGTATACCGCCCCATAGCCGAAGCTCTCTGGGCGGTTTACATAGGATTAAAAACAATTAAAAACAATATACAAAAATTAAAACAGCAAAAACATACAACATACACACAATCTGTACATTTAAAAACCACTTGAACACTTCAAAAAAACTACAAAAACAAAACAAAACAACCCCAGGCTCCTCAGATATTGCCAAATGCCTGAGAGAAGAGGAAAGTCTTGACCTGGCGCCGAAAAGATAACAATGTTGGCGCCAGGCGGGCCCCGTCAGGGAGATCGTTCCACAATTGGGGAGCCACCACAGAGAAGGCCCTCTCTCTTGTTGCCGACCTCCGAGCTTCCCTCGGAGGAGGCACTCGGAGGAGGGCCTTAGATGTTGAACGTAGTGTTCGGGTAGGTTCATGTCGGGAAAGGCGTTCCATCAGGTATTGTGGTCCCAAGCCGTGTAAGGCTTTATAGGTTAAAACCAGCTCCTTGAACCGGGCTCGGAAACATACAGGCAGCCAATGCAAGCGGGCCAGAGTAGGTCTTATACGTTCGAACCTACTGGTTCCAGTTATCAATCTGGCCGCTGCATTTTGCACAAGCTGCAGCTTCCGGACCACCTTCAAAGGCAGCCCCACGTAGAGTGCATTGCAGTAATCTAACTTGGAGGTTACCAGAGCATGGACAACTGAAGCCAGGTTATCCCTGTCCAGATAGGGACGTAGCTGGGCCACCAACCGAAGTTGGTAGAAGGCACTCCGTGCCACTGAGGCCACCTGCGCCTCAAGTGACAGAGATGGTTCTAGGAGAACCCCCAAGCTACGAACCCGCTCCTTCAAGGGGAGTGCAACCCCATCCAGAACAGGTTGAACACCCTCCATCCGGTCAGCGGAACCACCCACCAACAGCGTCTCAGTCTTGTCTGGATTGAGTTTCAGTTTATTAGCCCTCATCCAGTCCATTGTCGCAGCCAGGCACTGGTTCAGCACATCCACAGCCTCACCTGATGAAGATGAAAAGGAGAAATAGAGCTGCGTGTCATCAGCGTACTGATGACAACGCACTCCAAAACTCCGGATGACTGCACTCAACGGTTTCATGTAGATATTGAACAGCATGGGGGACAAAACTGACCCCTGCGGAACCCCATACTGGAGAATCCACGGGGCCGAGCAATGTTCCCCAAGCACCACCTTCTGGAGCCGACCCACCAAGTAGGAGCGGAACCACTGCAATGCAGTGCCTCCCACTCCCAACTCAGCCAGTCGTCCCAGAAGGATACCATGGTCGATGGTATCGAAAGCCGCTGAGAGATCAAGGAGAATCAACAGAGTCACACTCCCCCTGTCTTTCTCCCGACATAGGTCATCATACAGGGCGACCAAGGCTGTTTCCGTACCAAAACCAGGCCTGAAACCCGACTGAAATGGATCCAGATAATCAGTCTCATCCAAGAGTGCCTGGAGCTGGCTCGCAACCACCCGCTCCAGGACCTGGCTTTAAATACTGCGCTTTAGAATTGTTTATATTTGGAGTTTCGCAGTAGAGTCGGACAAGATGTGTAGGTTTGATGGAGGAAAAGTTCTTGAAAGGACCGCCCTAGTGGCTGTTGGCACCTCCCATCTGAATTTCCTGCCCTTGGTTACCCCTGCCCACCAGAATTTCCTGCCGTTGGTTTGGACTGCTTTTCAAACTATTATTTAGTAATAAAGACACAATCTGTTAGCTCCACCCCCAATCGCTCCGTATGCTCAATGCAGTTAGTCGAACTCGGGCTACAGGTCACTGAACCTGGAACTAAAGCATTAATGGCCTCCTCCACACGAGACGTTTAATGAGCCTTGAAGGCTCATTATAAATTTTACCTCCACACCAGCGGAGCGCAAAATGGGCGTACAGGCACGTTATCTCCCCGATAATGCGCATTTTTGAATGCGCGTTAAATAGCGACTTTTATTTTGCTCCGGCCGTTAAAGCGCATTTTCGCCGTGTGAACAAGCGATTATGCGCATTAACGTCTTCTAAAGCGCTTTTTGGACATCAATTAATGCGCTTCGCCGCCTCTCGCCGCCTCCCGTGCAGAGGGATTAGGCGTAAATGCGCCTCTGCGATAATGCGCATAATCCCCGAACCGGGCGCAAAAGCGCATCCTTGTGGAGGGGGCCTCCGTGTACCTGAATAAGGTGGGAGGGGATTACTGGGATGTTCTTGCTCCGCCCTTTCCTGTTTCCTCTCTCTACTTCCTTTTTCTTGTTCCCTGCCTCATGAACGGATGAGGGGATGGCTGACCTGAGCCATCCTATCCCAGGATGGAAAGTTACCTGTTCCTAAAGGACAGTTCCTTTTAAATCACCACTGAGTGCTTCTTTTCATCGAGATGCGTAACTACTCACAGGGAGCTGTTTCTAGGGTGACAATAGATACCCCCGCCTATTCGCAGATCGGCCACCTATGTGCCATGCTGACACCTCAACCGCCTGATCCATCCCCCCACAGCCCTCCCCATTGCCATCTGCTGCTGAGGAAGGCAGCGCTTGCCCAGTATTCATGCAAGCACCAGCCAAATTGCACACGTGGGTGACAGAGCCCCACACATGGCCACCCCACCCCAACCACTCCCTATTCCTCTCCATATGGGCTGCATGACATCAGCAAACCCTCCCCACGTCCCAGACGCTCCCCACCCCACCCCAAGTGGCCCATCCCAGACATGCAGGAATGATGGAAAGCGAGGGGACAATGTCAACTATCTTTATTCTGGAAGTATCATAGAAATGGTTACATGATGGGTACTTGGGCTTTGCAAAGCGTTGGCGGATTAATCAGAAAGGCAAAGCACCATCGCCCTGGGCGAAGGCGACCAGTAAGACACAATGGTTAGGTCATCTCAGAGCATGGCACATCGAAGCGGCAAGCATCGCAAAGGGAGGGTTGGAAGGAGGGGGACTTCTGCATCTGCGACCACACATCATCTGAACACACAATCAGCAGCCATGGCGTTCTGGAGCAGAGCGAAAACAGAAGTCTACTGCACACCTTCAAGAGAGGGAATGAGAAAGCACTACTGAGGGGGAGGAGGGGCGCTGCTCGGTCACTCTGATGGCACGGCTTGTCGACGCATGGGAACTGCAAGGTGGCAACGCCAGATGATACACTCCAGGTGTGCAATGCGATGCATAACATTGCACATGGTTTGTTCCATAGCCCTGAAGTGGCGCGCTACCTTTCCCTGCTGAGGATAGCTACACGGAGGAATAGCAGATTGACTGGGGTGGGGAAGAGAAGGAGGGGGGAGAGGAGAAAAAGTAGCCATCAGTGCCTTGGAGTTCTTAGGGGTAGCCATACCCCCACCTGGCCATTCACCCACCTATTTGCTGCAGAGCCCTGTGGCGGTGCCGTTGGGCGAGCACCTCCCTGACAAGACTACGCCAGCCATGGAAGTGCCCAGCATAACTGGAGTGTGGTAGCATCTCAATGGGCTGTTCCTTGACTGAGGGGCACTTTTGCTGAAAACGGCACATCTGTCTGTGAAGAGCAACATTGTAAGCGAAGGACAACAGAACTACATGGCCTTCAGCGGGCAGATGTGCTAAGGAGGAAGTTGCTACATTAACAAAAACTGATAACAGAGCCTTGAGAAAGCAGGGGGGTGTACTGAGGAGGAAATGCAGCAGACGGAACAGGGGGAATAGATCCAATCAGAAACAAAAAAAATCCACCGGTTACTCCTGTGTGAATGGCAAGAACATAGAAATTCCCCTTCCTTTCACAGTCATCACAACGCAGCTGAACACGTGGATGGAGAAGTGGGAGGGATGGCCAGGTAGAAGAAGACAAGGGGCAGTCATTCACTCATGACATCACCAGCCCTGCCCTCCAAACTACACCCACTATTGGCATTAATCCGAATGGTCACTACATTGGTCACATTAAGAAACTGCGCTCTAACTGCGGAGAAAAAAATTAAAATCGCGGTAAATTGACACCTTGAGAATGCGCCTTATCAGAGACTTTAAATCAGCTGTACATTTGATTTGCGCCTCACTCGTCTGTCTGAAATGCTGCCAGAGCGCATTCAATGAGGCGCAAATAAGCCATCTAGAGGCAGGCACTGTTGGGATCCTCTTATTTTGTCTTCAAAAACTTTATTGCTGGGGAGGGTGGGGGAAAGAGGTGTTAAACCCCAAGTTTCTGGTTAGATAGTTGTTCCTTAGTCACAGTCAAAATGTGTGCATTGGAGTCCTACATTACTTAATCAAGTTTGTCATGGTGAGAAAGGATGTCATTTGAAAGAATATTGCATAAATTGGTTGGGATGTTCTATATATGTAAAGTATTGTTTCAGTTATAGGCATGGGTGGGTTCCAATGTTACCCACTTGGTGTGTTGCTCACAGTTTCACATCAACAATAGGGCAGATTTTACACTCCCACTTAAACTGACTCACATAACAGGAACTCTGGAATAATTTAGAATTAGTAAATCAAAATGAACAGAGTTAAAATAGCTATAGATGAAAGATAAATAAAAACTCATACATACAAATTAACATATGTGAACACACAAAACATAGGAACAATCAAAAGAAAAGGAACAGTTAAGAAGTATCCCTGAGAAGATAGAGCTAGAAATTTATAAATCCACCAGGCCTTTGTAATCCACCAGTTCTCTCCTCTGCTCGTGCTACCTGACCACTTGTCAGATCGTCTCTTCTCCTCTTCAGCAATTTCAGTCAGTTTCCCCAAATGACAGTCTCAACTCCCACACCAAGATTTTGTGCTCACTCAGAATGGTGGCAGCAGGCCTTGTGCTAAAAATGGCCAAAAATGTGTCATGTACTTCATAGGAAGCTCAAGCCTGGATATTTATTCACAAAAACTGGTTGGCTTCCAGTCCTCTGTCATAAATGTGTCTTCTCTGAGTGCCCTCAAGAATCAGATCACAGACAATATTTACGGTGTTACCATTTGGTCTCCTAGGCCTTCCACATCTCCTTGACTTTTGACCTGATGTTACATAGCCTGTTCCTTGTTGCTTGTGATGATATTCTGCTACAGTTCTGGTCACCACATATATATATATACATATATATATATATATATATATATATATATATATATTGTAAAGCTGGAAAAAGTGCACAAGAGAGCAACTAAAATTATCAAGGGGCTAGAGCATCTCCCCTATGAGGGAAGGTTACAACAGCTGGGATGGTTTAGCTTGGAAAAACTGAGGGTAAGTGGAGACATTATAGAAGCATACAAAACTATGCATGGTGTGGAAAATGTGGATAGGAAGAAATTTTTCTCCCTCTCTCATGATACTAGAACCCGGGGTCATTCCATGAAGTTGATTGGTAGGCAATTCAGGATAGATAAAAGGAAGTACTTCTTCACACAGCACATAGTTAAACTATGGAATTCACTACCACAAGATGTAGTGATGGCCACCAATTTGGATGACTATCACTACAGAGGGTTGGATAAAGGGAGGTGAATAAAATCCTGGAGAAGGCGATCAATGGCTACTAGTCCTGATAGCTATGTGCTACCTCTAGTATTAGAGGCAGTAAACCTATATACACCAGTTGCTGGGGAACATGGGTTGCACCAGGTCCTGCTTGTAGGTTCCTGGTCGACAGCTGTGTGAACAAAGTACAGGATTAGATGGTCCCTGGGTCTGATCCAGCATGGCTCTTATCATTATGCACATAAGAAGAACTGTGCTGGATTAGACCAAAGGCCTATGCAGTCCAGCATTCTGTTTCCACAGTGAGCAACCAGATGCCTCTTGGAAGCCCCTAAGCAGAACATGAGCACAATAGCTCTCATTGCTACACCATCCCCTAAATGGCAGAAAGGTCTCATTTTAGCCATATCTAGCCTACAAAAAATTGAGAGCCCACACCTTTACAAGCAACGTACTGAACTATAGCTGGTATTGTGATCTGTCCAAGGTTAAATATATCCACCTAGGACAACCTAAACTCAACACACTTCAGCTCCTTACAGACCCTGATATGATAATATCACTATGATAATATCACAGACCCTGATATGATGATATCACTATGGTCCCCTCCACAAGGATTCGCTTTTGCACCTGGTTAAGTGATTATGCGCTTCATCGCTGAAGCATATTTACGCCTAATACCTCTGCACGAGAGGCAGGCAGGGAGAGGGGGGAAGGGGGAGGTAGGGCGGGCGGGCGGGCGCCTGTCTCTTTAAGGCAGGTCCCTGCGAGTTGTTATGCTGGAGAGCGAAGGAACTGATGGGGCGATTGAATGAAATGGAGCAAGGGGGGGGGGGAACAGGGCAAGAAAAAGGGAAAAGGGAGCTGGAAGACGGAGAGCGAGAGCGAGAGGTCAGCGGGAGCCCGGTAGGAGCGGAGCCAGGAGCCGAGTGGGGGAGCCAGCAGCAGCAGCAGCAGCAGCAGCAGCAGCACTCGGGAGGCAGGGCGCCGGCTTCACATCCCGCCGCAAAATAAAACTCGCTATTTAACGCGCATTCGATAATGCACACAATCGGAGGGATAGCGCGCCTCTACGCCCGATTTGCGCTCCCTCCTTGTAGAGGTAAAAAATTTTAAGCGTCTTGAAAGAGCTTTAAACCTCTCTTGTAGAGGCAGCCTATGACAACAGATGAAGGGAACAAAACCATGCAAAAACCTGAACCATTTTAGTGACTCCGTGGTTTTCCACCTGCCCAAGAAAATGTTTTCTCAACCTTGCAGCAATATCATTTTCCAGACAGTTATTGATCTGATCAATTATTCTTCCCTTTATCCCTGCCTCTATCTTTTTCTTCTTACACCACTGCTGCCTATATGTCAAATTTCAGATGGCAAACTCTTCAGGGCAGAGGCTGCCTTTTTGTTAGTATTCTATGAAGTGTCAGGCATTTTAATGGCAAAGAAATAAAATAAAAGTCATCACAGCTCCCACCCGGGTCTAACCAGATGGCACAAACAGCCCAAGTTGCCAGGGGCAGTAACGCTTTGGGGGGTGGATGTCAGTGAAGTGTGTGCAAATCAAGAGGCACTCCCTGGGATCCTTTGCAATGTCGCAAAGGATCTAATTGCACAAATTTGGATTACAAGGAATCCTGGGTCAGCACAGTAATGTATCTTCTTTGTGAAGCCAAATGTGTTAGGCCAACAGTGAGCCTATCTACACACGCACGATAAAACACTTTGAAAACATTTTGAAAACTGTATATGGAGTGTGTCCTGGGCCCCAACAGTTCTCAAAACTGTCAGTCTATCTACACTACTGCTTTAAAAAGGTTTAAAACGGTTTAAAACGGTTTAAAACAGTTTTGAGAACTGTTGGGGCCCAGGACACATTCCATATACAGTTTTCAAAATGTTTTCAAAGGGTTTTATCCTGCGTGTGTAGATAGGCTCACTGTTTGCACTAGCAGCCTATATTAGGCACTATCCCTTGCATATTCTTTGGGAATAAACTAAAATATAAATTCTGCCTTTCTTTTAGGTTTGTTCCGTAGGAGATTAAAACCTCTGTAGCCCTCATAATCCAAATTCCTCATGATTTAATATAACAGCACTAGGAAGAAAATGGGCCTATGCTTATTCAGCATATTAATTTTTGTATTCCTGTTTTACCATAATGTAGCTATGCTCTGTGTAACTAATGCCATACTTGTCTGGGAAAATATTGAGATCACTGCGGCCTATCTTCTGTCTGTTTGTGTATTGTATAGACTCTCATTGGACAATTCTTAGTAAGTGTTAAATTAATCATCTATATTTTTCTTTCACAAGTCATTCCTAAACCTGGAATGCTTTTGATTAGCTCTAAATAATATGGCTTGTAATTTCATTCCAATAATAAACCTCAAAATTCCATATTCCGTAAAAAAAAAAATTGTACCTCTAGATATTGTTTGTCTTCATAATTGATTGACCTGACTGTGGACACAGGTATATGCCTTTGTTTGATAGAACTCTCTCACACATGCTAGAGAGGGAAGAAAAGTCTTTGACTCAAACATGCAAGGTTGTACTCTGATGTCTTGTAATTCCACCATCATCCCTGATTTTTACATTTTTCCAACGCCTTGCAGAGCTAAGTTAGAACACATTTTCAGATTTATTTTTCTTACTAAGAAAGTTCCAACCAGCTTGACAAGGTCATATTTTGTTTTCTGGGCATTCTTGTCTTCCTTGAGAAGATGCATGTCCAACAGGCAACATCCAACTCACTGGGGACATAGTGGGAGCACTTGCAGCAGAGGGAGTTGGGATCCTCCTTCTGGCACAGCAGACTGGCAGATAAGGCAGACACAAAGAGATGGAGACCTACTGACAGATTTGCAGTGACCTTGCTTTGGATGGAGGCAATAGGCAAGTTCACATGACCAAACAAACTACAGTGGCTTAAGCCACAGTGGCTTGCTTAAACCCCCGGCACATGCCATTTACCTAATTACTCACCCAGACATGGCTTGTCATGTCATCCAAACCCAGGCAGCATGGATTATTTAAGGGGGAAAACCCCTCAAATAGTCCTACAATAGGCCATGGTTTAATTGAGGGTTGTTCCCCCCTTAAACAAGCCATATCACCTGGGTTTGGATGACATGACAAGCCACTTCTGGAAGGGTAATTTGGGAATCGTTGCCCAGTGCTCGCCATGCATTAAAATTGTGTGAACCTGGACAATGGGTCATGGCATTGCACCTCCCATCTCTTAATTATACCAGGCTTTTGGTGTGCATGCACACCACCAGGGCAGAAAAGGGTGCACTGCATCAGACACCCATTGGTGGAATCTGATAACCAGCATATATGATGAATCCATATCCTGCTTTTGCTCTGAATTATTCAAATATTCTGGCTCCTGAGTGAGGTGCTAGGGGGAAAGCTGGTTAGCCCACTTTTGTCCTTGCCTGTTAAAAGACCCTAGCGTTGGGTCCGAGTGTGAGAGGCATGTTGCCTCAGCTCCTGGATCCTTGACAGCTACCAAAGCTCCCAGTAATATAAAGCTCATCTACTCTACTTATTTAGAATGCTGAAGCAAAAGGTCAATCAGGTCATGCTCAGTGGAACTGCTCTAGAGTACAGTTGTTTCACTTAATTATCTTGGGATTATTGTAGATTTTTAAAAAATAAAAGTGCTATTTTTCACTTACAGTGTTTAATATTTCCTATCTGATTTATCAATCTATTTGCCAGTTCCCAGCTAACAGCCAAGTTGTTGTAATATCATGGGATGGAAACTCACAAACATTCTAACTTGCTTAAAGGAAGCATAGGCCCATAGGCTGTTGACAGTGGTTTCTGTGAGGTAAGTGAAAGGCCAGTTTGGGCTGGAGGAAAATCTGCATAGGGCCAGAAGATAGGAGGTGCTGTGGCCTGGTAAGGGGAGCAATGTGGAGAGATAAAGCTGCCACAGACTGAGAAACTGACTGAGTGGAAAGTGGGCCCAACCGGAAGGAGAATTAAGGGACTCCATTTATTTTTTTATTTATTTACTTACTACATTTGGAAGCCCTGACAGTAAGGGACAGGAAGTAAGTTGGCTGAAGGAAGAGGAACTGAGTAGACTGTAAGCTTAGAAGCAAAGCCCTGAGGGAAGGAGGCTAGAGGAAGTAGTAGGCCAAGGGAAAAAGAGATTAAACAGGTAACATGGAGCTGAGGGAGAAGCCAATGAAAAGAAAAAGGGAGAAGGGGAAATCCCTAGGACAGAGTTAAAAGGGAAAACACATAGACAGTGAGTCAGGAAAGCCAAAGCGGCAGGAGTGAGGCAAAGTATTAGCCATGATCCATGAAGAATATGAAAAGTAGGTGTGCAGCTGGACATGGGCAAATACCAGTTAATTTCAGTATTGGTTCTATCATGCCCTCATGGACAAGGAAGTCTAGGGAGGACCAGTCTATTTCTAGGCAATCTATAGGGCAATTGCGGGGTGTGAGAGCAACACTTGGCTTGATCATGTGCATAGGTTGGAAATCAACAGCTTCATCTTTGGTTCCATGTCCCTAGTAAGAACTGAATATGAATAGAAGCAGATAGTGGTCTGATTGACAGTGAAGGTTCTCAAAGACAGGAAAGAGTCTTCCCAAGGGAGGCATGGGCAGTCGCGGGGAGACACAAACATTCCCCTTTTCCCTCCCGTGGAGGGATGATGATGTGGAATGGTTTGAACACTTGAAAGCACTATAAAGATATTTATTATCATTATCCAGAGCAGCATGTGAACACCTCTCCCCATTATCCCCAGTCACTGCAAGAAGAACTGATCTTCCTTACTTCTATTGTGTCAATTACCTGGGATTGTAAGATTTGGGGGGGGGGGTGAGTGGGGGCTTATAAGGTTCATCAAACTGTTACTCATCCACTATACTGTCATCTCTCTTATTTAGACCAATTTGTGCCTTGGCCAAGGACAACAGGGAATACTGCCCAGCCAATCACTCATTGGTTATGTACATATGAAACTGACTTATACAGAGTCAGGCTATTGGTCCATTTAGAGCACCCCAGTATTGTCTACTCTGACTGGGAGGCTCCAGTGGCCATTTGCCTTAACTTAGGGGACTTTGGTGATGATAAAAATGGACATCTCTGCTCCAAGGGAGGGGAATGTGTGCCCGTCCAGATGTGAGACTGGAACACCCTTTATCCCTCACTACTGGCTATGGTGCTGGATAGGGCTGATGAGACTCCCACAACCTCTGGAGGAAGGCAACGCGATCCCCATCCACCTCTGTTCTAGAGCAGTTAATTATGTCAGGGCTCCATGCAGTAGCACCACTTTTAATTTAATTATTCCACCCATAGGCCCCCTCCACAAGAATGCGCCTTTGCGCCTGGTTCCGCGATTATGCGCATTATCGCGGAGGCGCATTTACTCACAATCCCTCTGCACGGGAGGCGGCGAGAAGCGGCGAAGCGCATTAAAAGATGCCCAAAAAGCGCTTTCCAGGTAGTTAATGCGCATAATCGCTTGTTCACACAGCGAAAATGCGCTTTAACGGCCGGAGCAAAATAAAAGTCGCTATTTAACGCGCGTTCGAAAATGCGCATTATCGGGGAGATAACGCGCCTGTACGCCCGTTTTGCGCTCCGCTCGTGTGTAGGTAAAATTTATAATGAGCCTTCAAGGCTCATTAAACGCCCCGTGTGGAGGAGGCCATAGTGTCAGAATTGAGGTTTAAGTGACCTGCCCAGGCTTGCTCCAAATGTCTGTGGCAAAGAATCCCCTGTAAATGCAGCTTCCCCCGCCCCACCGGTGCTAGATTTACCATTAATATTTTAACCTGCTATGCAGCAGGTTGGCCACTCTCCGTGCACCCCCGCCCCGCCCCCCCTCGCCTGCTTGTCTTTGGATGGCGGACTCGACGCACGAGGACGGTTTTCTCTCTTGAAAACATCCTACACATTAGCCGCGCTACCCCAAACCAAGGGCTCCTTCTACCCCCACGATGGCCTTGGGCCCCATCGCAGCAGCCATTCCTCTCTGCCTCACTAGCGTTAGCATCTGACACACACTCAGCGACGGGGGAAGAGTTTTGCTGAAGCTAAATGCAAAAACAAAACAAAACAAAAATAAACCGGCGATCCCGGTTCTCTCGGCAGGCTCCTTGCGGACGGATCGCTGGCGAGGATTTCAAGGTAGAATGAACGAGCCAATCAACCACTCCAGTCTTCAGCTCCTCTGGCGGGGGCTTTGTTGCTGATCGGGGGTGGGGTGAAGGGTTTGCCCCGGGAAGGGTTGCCTGTCCGGCGGGCCGTTCTAATGGCCGCTTGGCTTTGCGAGGCAGGTTGCGGCGTCGGCGGGGGGAGAGTGCTGGTTGGGGGGGGGAGAGAGAGACGACGGCATTCTGCTCACAAGCGAAGCAGGAGCTGCAGCAGGAAGAGAAGCGAGCGCTGTGCGGGCAAGGCCCGTCGCTCTTGACCGATGTCAAGGCGCTGAGACGTCTGTGTTGGAGTTGGAAACGGGGTACACGAAGAAGCCAGAGCAGGGCCCGGGCTCTACAACGGGGCCCCCAGAATTGGGGGCACCGCTGCTGGGGCTAAGCTCTGGTTTGTTCCTCCTAGCTTCCCGGCTGCCCTGTCACACACACACACACACACACACACGACGACGACGGCGGCCGCAGCTGCCCAGGGCAGCGCAGCTCTGGGGAACAAGGTGGGGGACGGGGACGGGGACGCAGCAACGTTTTATACGGCCCTGGAGACCAGCTGCGGGAACGGGTGGGCTTGGCCTTTCAGCGCCCGAGGTGACGAGAGAGTGCGCTTAGCAAGAGAAGCTTCGCCTACTTTGTGGGGAAGAATAAGAGCTTACAAGACGCTCTTCGTTGCTGGCTAAGGGGAGTGGACCCCCCTCCTCCCTCCCTCCCTCCCTTCCTCTTTGAGCATCTAGGGAGCGGCCTGCTTTCGCTCTGCATAGGTGGGAAATCCGCCTCCCCAGCTGTGCCTGAGGCAGTGCTTGGCCCTGTCATCGTTCCTCCCGCAGGCAGTTTGGCCCCCTCCAAGAGCCGGTGGGGCCACAGAGCAACCGGATCTCACGCTCTAGTCCAGCCATTTATTTTAGGAGAGTTCGCTCCCCCTCCCCTCAATCAGCTGAGGGGTAGGGTAGGGCGGGGTGGGAAGGAGCGGACGGAGCCTTTCCTCATTCACCCCCCTTCCCCATTGTTGGCTGGAGATAAGGGAACAGGCTGACCTGCTCAGTTTCCCCCATTGTTTGGGCGGGAGTATGGGGCCTGGCTTCGTCCTATTCCCAACCTCAGTGGCACAGAAGCCCTCCCAGCGTCCCTCTCTCCCGCCTGAGGTGGGACAGGTTTACGAGACCGCCTGGACACCATCATGTATGTGGTGAAGAGCAGCTTAGAACCAGCGTCACCATGCGCATGGAGACGAACCCCGGGGCAGCCCCAAGCCCGGTTGGCTGGTGGTCACGGGGCGTCTGAGGGGCTCCCCCTCCCCTTCTCCGGGCTGGCAAGGAGAGCAGCGGCGGCGGCTGCGGCGGCTGCCCAGCGGGTGGGTGGGCGAGCTCAACAGCCACCATCTTTGTTCGCCCCTGCTCTCTGCCGCAGCGCTTAGCGGGGGAGCTAGCAAAGGCCTGGTCTCGCAGGCGGCGCCCTGCCGGGGTAGCTTGGTACGAAGCGACGTGTTTAGGCTGCGGGGAAAGATGGTGCTGGCAGCGAAAAAGGCAGGGCTTGTCCAGCGCGGGTGGAGAAGACAGTTGCGGCGCCATGTGCCGTGGGAAGGGAGGGAGGGAGGCCGGGCGAGACCAGGCCGGGCAGGACTGCAAACCGACACCAGCCTTGGGGAGCAGGCTCGGGGGGGGGTCCGTGCAAGGAGCAATAGGTGGGGCAGGGACAGGCTGCCGAAGTGAGCACTAGGGGGCAGCGACAAGCGGAGGGGCTGTGGTGCTGCCCAAAGGGGAGAACGTGCGCAGGGGCGATCTGGCGCGTGCGCTGATTGGACATCGCAGCTTTCGCTGTTGCTGAACCCCAAGAGTCAGTGAGGGGGCGCGCGCGAGCGCGCACGGGGGGGAACAGCGGCGTGGACGCGCGTGCGGCGGCGCGCGGGAACGCGCGGCCGAGGAAGGGAGCAGGCAAGCGAAAGAGGCTGGCTAGCTGCTGTGCTGGAGACGGAGCTGGTAGGGCCCGGAGAAGCCAAGTCGCCTCTTCACTTTGGCCCTGCGCTGGGGGGGCCAAAGTCGATCAGGGAGGGGGCAGGTAAATTGCAGGAACGACTTCCTCGTTCTCCAAAAAGAGGCTGAAACTGATCTCTGCGGCCAGATACCACCCGGACCTTGCAAGGGCGCTGCAACCCACTCCCGGAGGGCCTTTAGAAAAGGGGTTGGGGGAGCCCTTGCCAGCCAATCTTGGGCCTAGTGCAGAAGCCGGGCGGTGGCAAAAACGGGAGGGATGGAAGGTCCAGAAGCCTCTGCTGAACCGTTCACTGTTTAGCAGCTGCAGCTTTCGAGGAGAGGGGGAGGAGGTAGCGCGCGAGGGCGGAGGGGGGGAGTGCGGCCAGGCCAGGCCTGCTCTGCTGCGCTCCCGGCAAGCAACAGCAGGATGGATGCTGCGCTATTGTGAAGGCAACGTTAGGTTGTGGCGATCAGGAGGCAACGTTGCCTAGAAGTGGTAGGCTGGGGGAAGAGACCTGCGCCCGGCTCGTTGTAGGCGCTCAGCGGCCTCCGGAGCAGGAGGCGTCTGCCGGGCCGCCGCCGCCGAAGCAGGAGGAGGAGCAGCAGTAGCCGTAGTAGTAGAAGTGGCTGCCATTTTGGAGAACAAGGCCCTGGAGGGATTGCCTGACCCCATTGTTGCTGTGTTTGCTTCACAGGTTGATGCCCGCCGCACAGGATGGATCAGGCCTGCGAAGCGAGCAGGAGGGGCTGCCTGCCCCCTTTCGCCGGCCCTTTGGCGCTAGATGCACCGGAGGAGAACGGGGGCAGCCCTTACGGGGGGGAGGGTCAGAGACGTAGCCCCGAGCCACCTAATGGGTGCACCCTGCAGTTACCCACAGCAGCGTCCAAGGCTGCCTTTGGCCAGAACCCTTCCTCTTGCTACATCCCGCTGCGCAGGCTGCAGGATTTGGCCGCCATGCTCAATTCAAAATATTTGAATGGCTCAAAAGATGGCTCTGATTGTTTGCAGGAACTGGGAAGGAGCGACTCCAGCCCGGAGCTCTGCAGTTCTTCAATGTTAGCTGCCCCTGAAGATTTCACCCAGCAGGATTCTGCAAGACTTCTGGATTTTGAGACTCTTGAGCCTTGTTTGGAAGACGAGGAGGAGGAGGATTCTGAAACATCATTCCTAACAGCAGAGGAAAACCCAGGGGGAGAAATTAAGTTTATGATGGAAAGCAGAGCTACAGCCAGCTGCAGTAAGGAGGCAGAGTCTGAAAATGGGACAGAACTGATTCAAGAGATCCACCTAGGAGGCTCTATAGAAATTAGACACAATGAGACAATTTCTGCCCTGTTGTCAACCCCCGTTCCTCCAGAGCAAATACAAAGTAACACCTGCAAAGAGTCTGCTGTAGGACGTAGAACTGAAAAAGTAGACCTACACCCGGTGTCTTATTTGCCTGGAGATACAGATCTGAAAAAAGAAAAACAATACAGCTTTACAAAGGTATCCAAAAGAGAAGATTCCAATCAAAGTCCCGACACATTAGGAAACTTGATAGAAAGGCTTGAAACATCAATTACTTCAAAACCATCAACAACAGGATTACCACCTGTAAGCAGTCTTGGGGTACCAGTTAAGTGCTCTGCAGATTTATTTATGTGGAAATAAGTTTAATATAGCGTTCCCCTGGTCTTTCTCTGTTGCAGAGAAGCATGAGTGGAAGGTGGGTGGAGCTAACAGGTTGTTGGGTTTCCATGTGTTTCAGTTTGTAAAGCAAAGTGGGATTAACTTAAGTAAGATGAATAATATGAAAGTTTCAAAAGCAAAAATATTTCATAGCCATTCTTCCTGGTATGCAATCTTGAGAGATGGCATAGGGAAAAACATAGCTTTACTATAGAAGCTGAGATAATATTTATCTCTCCCCCCCCCCCCCCATACAGGAGCTGTCATATTTTCCTGCTGGTTGTTGATGGCTACCTTGGCAGAAGTATGATTTTGATTACATTATAAACTATTTGAAAACATGCTTCACTCTCAAAACCCTTTGGGTTTAACAGTTTTGATTATCAGCTAAAATTAGGTATTTTTAAATGTCTTGAGATAGAGAAATTGCAAAACATTCTTGGGATAGAGAAATTGCTCTGACATCTCTAGTTTTAAGTATAGACAAAAAAAACCTACTACAGGTTCATGTGCTAAAAAGTTTTCCTCTTGGATTTGCAAGGTTGATCAGGGCTGCCTCACACATTTTTTTTTTAATTACAAGGTCATAGTAAGAAAAAGTGCACACAGGTATGTGTGCTTTTTGCTAATCTCTTGCTGCAGGCACACACTTCAGACACTTGCTATCAATTGTGGCTTCTCACTACATGTACATAATGTAAAATAGTTGTGCATTGTATTTTACACATGGTGATGTGAACATGTTTTTTAAACAATATGTCCAGGTGTACATATGTAGGTAAAAAAATCATGTGTGAATTGGCCCTGGTAAGAAAATGCATTCTTCAACTAGTAAAATGGAACAATTTCATCTGAAAATTCAGTTGATAGGTCTGAAGCATTATGTTACATTTTGTTTTGGAGATTGAATTGGTGCATGCAGTGAAATTTCTCTTTCATGTGAACTGTAAGAGAGGAGCTGTTCTGTTCTGTGTTGCCTTTGAGTGGTACTGACATTGACCTGGTTTGCACGATCACCATGGCTTAAACGTGTCATCCAAACCTGGACAGCATGGCTTGTTTGTGGGGAAAACAACCCTCAAATAACCCTTGGCCTGTTTTTTGGTTATTGGGTTGTTCCCTCTCAAACAAGCCTTGTCTCCTGGGTTTAGAGGAGTACTTGGCAGGTAATTAGGAAAATATCTCCTTGATTTTGACAATACCTCTTCAGTCAAACAGCTTATGAAACAGTAACTTTGTAAAGAGCGCATATGGCTGCAATCGTATACTCACTTACCTAGGAGTAAGCACCAGGGAACACAGTAGGACTGACTTCTAAGTAAATATGCATAATATTGCACTGCAAAATTATTTCAGTAGTGGTTAGGATTGGGAAAGCCTGTGTTTTGTACTATGGCAAAAAGAAGAAGTGTGGTACAGTTCTTAGTGTTTTGTGCAATTATATTAGAATTCACCTGGCTTTGGAATAAGCTTGCCATGCAAAATAATGTCTCTCCCAAATTGTTTATGTTTGTTATTGTTTTATTGATTGCTACTCATTCTAGAGCAGTAACCGTGTTAGCTTGTTAAGCATAAACAACACAGAATCCTATGGCGCTCTCTACACTACTAAAATCTTATGGCATTAACTTTTATGGACCAGATCCCACTTCATTGGTTGTGTGAAGTGATAACTTTTAAGGGTGTGCGTGTAATATATATATATATATAGCGTGTCTGTACTTGGTGTGTGTATGTGTGTCTCAATGCACACACAACGAGAACATGATGCTGATAATAATTTTAAAGTCTGTCACTTGGTTAAAGAAATTGTAATCATGGTTAATCATATTAGTTTAGTCAGTTAATCTATTGATTAAATTTGCATGAGGATGAAATTGATTGTTCTGAAACAAGAAACATTTTTAGATAATGCATGCATTATTTTAAAAGAGGCATTCCCGCATTTGTGAGATGAGAATACCTCCTAAGTAGTGCTTGCCACCTGAATTTTTTTTATAGTTACTTTCATCAAAAAACAAAATTTAAAATATTTGTTATGACTGCAGAGTCCTAGTTTTTAAATGCAAACTGAAGTCAAAAGGACTTGCAATTTAAGAAAAAATAGATATGAGCTATATTCATGACAGCATCATTTTAATTTCCAAAATGGATTCAATATTTCAAAATATGTGGTGTATTTTTTCTTTAGTTTTTGAATTATTGCTGCAATAGAAAACCAATATAAACATTTTTCACAGGCATGAAAAGATTTGTTGTTAGAAAGATCTGTTGTTTTTTATTTGTGCAGAATTCTTGTGATCGTGTGATCTGATCACATTTCTGGTTTTTAAAACTAAATATTGTGAAAAATAGAATGCAAGTACATATTGATGGAAAATACCTCTTTGGAAATGAGTTGCAAAACTAGATTTTTATAGGTAAGACTTGTAAAGATGGAAGAGAGCTTACCAAGAGGATAACATCAGAAAATCTGGAAACATAATTTAAATTTGTTTGTGATTGTTTCATAGTACTGCTCTTGCAATGGGTTCTGATCATGGGATCAGTATAGGTTTTAAAAGTTAACAAGAAAGTAATGTTAACATCCTTACTTGATATTTTTGAGTGGAGATTAGATGCATTCATAATAGGGATGTCATAGGTCTAGGGAATTGTTACTTTTCAGGGTATCATTGCAATAATATGTCTAAAGTGGTTTTTCATTTCAGTTGCTTTGGCTGAAACCATAAGTCTTGCAAGTTTGCTCAAGGAATTCAGTGGCATTATTAGCAAATACATGCCATTATTATAGCCATGAGATTTGTGTGAAGTGCTAATGGATCAGTTTTCCCCCCAATGCTGCTAAAATGAATGTGTTTATTTTGGGTAGTTTCTCCCCCTGACAACCACCACCATTGGATGGATTTTGAGTCTAACAGCATGAGTCAGTATCTCTTGTTTTCTCAAAAAATAAAACAATCCCCCCCAACCAAACCCATGTTTCTATTTTTTTTAAATTAATTTTCTCTTCTTTAAAAAATAGCCTAGTTAAAATTAAATCTGGATAGAAATACATTAGTCTGTTCTTATTGACTAGGTTTATATGATCATATCTGAGCTTAATAAGTCAAAATATGAATGAGCCTTTTGCCAATACTTGCAGTCCATGTGAACCAGCAAACAAACCAGGAAGTCTTCAGTTAACTATAGTTTCTCATTTTGTCCTAGCCAGGAAACTATGGTTAACAGCTTCAGAACAAACCAGGATATTAATCCAGTATATTCTAATATAATGTTTTATTCTGAAATTGTTAACCATAACTTCCTAGTTTGGATAAATCAGGAAACTAGTTAATTGAAAACTTCCTGGTTTGTTTGCTGACCCACATTATTATGACAAGATATTATTATTGTCCAAAGTCTCCCATGTACTGCATTCAGACTCATAAGAAACTATAGTTTTTTTTAACAAGACTGTACTTTGGTGAGCTTTGACCTTGAGTGATTCCTTTCCCTCCTTTGCATAGGAGGAGAGGAGACTTAAAGCTTCCATTTACAGTTTGAAACAAATGGTAGTTTCCCATTTCATCTAAATATGAAAAGCTCTGGCTTGTATATCCATTAATTTATCACAGTTTGATCTGGGTTGTATGGTTTGTACAAACCACTGTTTACCATGCTTGGAGAAACCAGAAAACTGTTCCAAGCTGGAAACAGAAGCTTTCCTCTATTTGCATGTGAAGGAGGGAGAAAGGCAGAAGCCTGAGGCTTTCCATGGTGCATTTACATCTGAAAGTTGTTGTGTCTCAAAACACAATCATTAGCCCATTGTCAAAAGTATTGAATTAAATGCTCCTTTTTATGTAAATAAAGAACCATGGCAAATACATCGGTTTGTTTAAAGTAAACATTAATTTGGTGCAAGATCATATCCCATATTGTTAATGGGCTTGACTGTTGTGATTCTCACATGAAAAACAAGTGAGCTTGACTTTGGGGATTGTAGGGCATTAGCTCAGTATTGTGTACACCAGCTTTCCCCCACATGGTGCCCTCCAGATGTGTTGGGAAAAGACTGTCATCACCTGAGCTGGTATGACCATTGGTCTACAGTAACAGGTAGTGGCTATCTAGAGCAGGGGTAGGCCAAAATATTGGGAGTTGCTCACAACTCCCCCATCTGCTCTAGTCAGCATAGTGAATGGTGAGGGATTATGGGAGTTGTAGGCCAGAATATCTGGAGGGCCACAGTGGTTCACCCTTGCTTTAGAGTTTAATCTGAAATCTTTCTCAGACCTACCTAGAGATATCAGGGGTTGAACCTGGACTTCCTTTAAAAAAAAACCTGCTTTAAATTAACATTGTTGTTTTTTTAAAAAGAAAAATATTATGTTGGATGGGAGATGAAGGAAATCTGTGCATCCAAAGCCAAGAGGCAGATGGGTAGAATGTTTACATGCAGCAAGAACAAGCATTGTCTACTCTTCCCTGCTGGGCTCCCCCTTGGTTGACAACAGTTGTGTCCTTTTACCATTGTATGGTAGTTAGACATAGAGAAGGCAACTAAGTTGGGGATACCTGAAGGGAACAATGGGGCGCTTATATAAGTAACAGGCTCAATGGGAAGGGATGACATATCACGCCATGCATAGAAACATTTGTTATGTCTTTTGGAAGTTCTTCCAAACACATCCTGCTTCTTACGGAGTTGGTAACATGTAATATTTATCTCCTTCTATTTACTTCATAGAAACCTTATGGCTTCTCTATAGTGTTCATTTGTAGTAGAGTTAATGGTCCTAGATAGGCCTGAAAGATTTAACCAATTGAATACTGAGGGTTGGATACAGGGTCTTTTTTCCGTGAATGAAAGGGCTCCTTCTGTTTGTGGAAGGGATGGAGATCCAGCAGAAGCTCTTGCTTGAGGAAGAGGGCAGAGGCAATTTCCACTAGTTCCTCCTTTTTCCCATACCCCCAACAGCAATACCACACCCCATGCTCTTCCAGAGGGTCCCTAACCCTTTACAATAGCTTTAAGGGGCACAGGGCTGCAAGGAGAAGGTGAACATCTCTCCCCCACACTTCTTCCAACATGAGCACCTCATGAACAAAGTTCTATTTATGGGAAGTCTTGATCTAATTCTAAACCATAGGCTGCATTGCTGTGCACAGGCGGTTTAACAGTGCAATTTTATGCATGTTTATTCGGAAGAGAGTACCATTTCAGTTCAGTGGTATTTACTTCCTAGTAAATGAATTTACATTTGCAACCTTAATTCCATTGATTTCGGTGGGTATAGGCAGTTCAGCTGTATCAGGATTGCAGTTGATTAATTGGTGAAAGGCAATTTTAATTTATGAGGAATAACCAGTGGAGTGAGGAGTTTATTGCTTGTTTTTGAGTTAGTTTGTAGTAGGAAACGAAAAAGAAAATACTAAAGATGGTGTTCCTTCTAAGAATGAATGGTAACTTTTGCTAACTTAAGTTATCTCAAATGATACTTTATGTTAGGGTTTTTCACACATAAATGCAGTCTGTTAATTGATTAAAGAATTTTAGTTGATTAATCATCTCTAACCAATGGAGAGGCTTAGTTCTAATCCTTTAGAATCTGGATCAGCAACTTGTACTCCCAGGGCCAAATCTAGCCTCTGAGGATGCTGTCAGCCTCCCCTCCACTTTCCATTTCAGAAGCTAGAGTATATATGAAGGCTGTGGCCATGGATTGAGGTAGTGTCTACCCTTCACCTCTAGCTAGTTCTCCAGTAAAACTACTTGCTGACCAGGAATTTAGGAGATGTGGAATTAAGCCATTCTCTTGAGAGAAATTACTTGAAATTATTTGTAGTGAATAACCCCTGCTGCTGCAGATAAGTATGTAAGTACCATGTGATACTTCTAAGTCATATACAACCAGGGTGGATTGATTTAAATCACAGTTTGAATCAGCAAGAAAAAAGGCTGATTTGGTTTAAATCAAATTTTCCATTGAAACTTGTTCAGGAAGTGAATGAAAAATAATGCAAATCTGATCACTAAGCCATGTTAATTTACAGCTAAACAGAGTGTTATTTTTACTATTTCATTCCTACTGACAGGCTTTCCATTTCTTTCTCTTACATGACAACCCATTGTGGGTTAATTAACCTTCAAGGAGATGTGGTGTGTGTCGGCCGCCATTTTTAAATTGCAACCCCCAAATGGGGGTTGCCATGTGTCATCTGAACCTGGCTATCAAGGGTTATGCCATGGTTAAACAAACCTAACTTAGCCCTGCAACAAGCCATGGGTTATATTTAGTCCTCACATAACTCCCAATGGCCAGGTACGGATGACATGACAACCCCAAATGGGGTTTGCGTATGCAAAATGGGTCCCATGGGTGCTGCAGCTCATCAAGGGTTGTGTAAACCATGGTGAACTGAGAGCTGTGTTCAGATGATAATAATAACAATAATAATAATAATAATAATTTCCTACCCGCCTCTCCCTCTGGATTGAGGTGGGGAACATCAAATATAAAATACATAAAACTGATTAGAAGCACATAAAACTAATATTTTATTAAAATACCAATAAAACTCTTAAAATTCAACTCGGTAGGCCTGACGGAAGAGATCAGTCTTTATGGCTTTCTTAAAGTCAAAGAGGCTATTAAGTTGACGAATCTCCTCCGGCAGCAACCATCATGGCTTCTCTCCACATATGCAACCGGAATTCTCATTATTCCCCAAGCTATAAATGTAGATTGGTGTATTGTCTGAACCTGGTGTGCAGCCTGGCATTCGGGGTCTTTGTACCGACCGTACAACCTTTATTTATTTATTTACTGCATTTCTATACCGCCCAATAGCTGAAGCTGTCTGGGTGGTTTACAAAAATTAAAACCACTCAAAACCATTCAAAATATAAAACAACAACAGTTTAAAAACATAATTTAAAATACAGTATAAAAGCACAACCAGGATAAAAAAAACCGAGCAGCCATGCGGAAATTGATTGGGATTTAAAATACAAATTTAAACAGCAAGGTTAAAAATCAAACTGAAGAACTGTTAAAACGTTCTATGCATGTTGTGAGTTGTGTGTGGTGGTAATGACGTAAGCACATACACACATGCCAGGTTCGGATGATATGCCAACCCATGCTGCAGTGTGGGGAATAATGTAAATGGTGGTCATGGGGCAGGGGGAACAGATATGAGGTTTGCTTCTTCCGCTGCGATCATCCAAACCCAGTGGCAGTGTGTCATGTGAACCAAGTCACTGGCTGAATTCGGACGACACGATAAGCAACTTGAGGGGTGGAAACAATCGTCAGTTGTATTGACTATCGTGTCGTCCGAATGCTGCCATAGTCAACTCAGCGCTGATCCTAATCCAACCATGGTTGATTATTTATTACCATGTTGTGTGGGGAGTACCCCTTAGATGAACAACTGTAAAGTTGATTATTACCCCACCATTGACTATCGTGTTGTCCGAATTCAGCCACTGTATATGTTTTGCAAGCTTTCCTTTTTTAATCTATAGAAGGAACACCTTAAAAATTCCCATATACTATGTTTCTTATGTGGAACACCCTTGACTGTTTGAAGTTAACAACACAATCCTATACATAATCACTTAAAATAAGTTCCTTTGAGTTCAATGGGGCTTACTCCTGTGTAAGTGGGTATAGGATTGCAGCCTTAGTACAAGGAAGCAGGAAGATGCAGATTGGATTTTTTTGCCTCCCTCTCCCCCCAGTCCCAGTGTTGCACCTTTCTCTTTCTCTTTGTCTTGGCCCAGTCCTGCCCTCACAAAAGAAAGGTAGCAAAGAGAAACAAAATGCCCATAACTAATATGTCAAACCAAGATTTGATAGTTATCGATTGGGCAAAGTTCAATTAAAATTTTTAACAATCCGATTTTGGGGATGTTTTAAGCAACCATTTCCATTCATCCTTATGTTTAAACTAACTCTTCTACCTTACTTGACCCAACTCCACCACCACATAGGACAGAACAACAATCACATCTAGCCTGTTGTCTTTGCACATGTGTCCTTAGTCAGAGAAACTGAAAGCCCAGGAAGTGAAAGAAGCAAGAGCTGTTAGGCTGGACAGAGCAATTTTTATGAGATGAAAAGCTGAAATGAATGCCCATGTTTGATTGGTAGGTAAATTCATTTTTGTGAGGCTTTAAGTGTAGGTTTAACATGTTTGTGATAGATTTAGTTGTACCCATGCTATTTTTTAAGTGAGAGAGAAATTTATTACATTTCTTTAAAACAAAACAGTGATTACAATTTTTTAAAATCTGGTTTTTAATTTAAAAAAATGATTTTTGTACTTCCTGTAGAAGTGTTAACTGTAGCATAATGTGTAATTAGATCCTGGACAAGCTTGATACGTGCAACTTTGACTAGAAGCAGACTACTTTCCTTTTTGGGATATTCTTTTTTAGGGAGGCATGACTTTTAACGTGTGTGTTCTTTGTTTTTGTATTGGACGAGATACCGTATTTCACCGAATGTAAGATGCCATTGATAGTAAGACGCACCTAAATTTCAGGGGCACCAACAGGGAAAAAGCTTTGTGTCGATTCCAAGACGCACCTTGATTTCAGCACCCCTTCCCCCTCACCTCCATCGCCGTAGCCCGTTCTTGTTGCAGCTGCTTCTCCGCGCCGCTACCAGAGCTCGCCACAGCCTGGCAAGGCGGCGTTCCCAGTAACGAGGCAAGCGTTGCCAGCTGCGCGGAGCGGCGGTGGCGGCAGCGAGGATGGGCAGCGGCGATGGAGGGGAGGGGGGGTTAGGGCCCCGCAAGTCCCCCCTCCCCCTCAGAAGTCCCCCCTCCCCACTTACCTTGATCGCTGCTACCTCGGCCTGGGAAAGCTTAAGTACTGGGAAGGAGGCTGAGATCTCGCGAGATTTCCTGAGATCGCGGCCTTTTTCCCAGTACTGAAGCCTTCCCAGGCTGAGGTAGCAGCAATCAAGGGGAGGGGGAGGGGGGAGGGAAAGGGCCCCGCAAGTCCCCCCTCCCCCCTCACAAGTCCCCCCTCCCCACTTACCTTGATTGCTGCTGCCTCGGCCTGGGAAGGCTTCAGTACTGGGAAGGAGGCCGAGATCTCCTGGACTTCTGACCGGCCTTGTGAGGACCCTCGAGACCCGCTAGGTGAATCACGGGGGTGGGGGCATGCAGAGCCCTAGTGCCTTCTGCAAAACGCGGGAGAAATCCCGCGATTGCAAGGCGCCATCGATTCTAAGATGCATCCCATTTTTACAGATGTAAACATGGGAGAAAAAGTGTGTCTTAGAATCGATGAAATACAGTAATACTGCGTCTTGACAAATATTATACTTAATTGAGATGAACACCTCTAGGGATAGTGATGTTTAAGAGTAAACCTTATCTCATGCCAGAATCTTCATAAGTGTTATTGCACAAAGTAAGCAAGTAGTGATGAAGTATCATGTCTTTCACATGAACATCTTGTTGCAATAGCCTGTTTTTTCCTAGCAGCACCAAACCGGATTCAATAGTGGTATAATGTTCTTCATGTTGTAGTCATTCTACATGGGTTTGCCCTTGAAGAGTGTTCAGAAACGACAGATGGTGCAAAATGCTGAAGTCTGACTGTTGTGTGTGTTATATAGACCATATTTTATGACACTGAGTTTCAGTATGTTCCCAGGCTGGTTTTTATCCTATAAAGCCCCAAACCTTACTTTTTCCCATGCTAAACAATCCTGACTGTTGTAACCTTCCCTCATAGGGTTGATGCTCCAACCCCTTGATTGTTTTAGTTGCTCTTTTTTTGCACTGTGGTATCTTTTTTAAAGTATAGTGACCAGAATTGCATGCAGTATTCCAAGTGTGGTTGCACTATAGATTTGTATGAGGGCAGTACAATATTGAAAGTTTTATTCTCAATTGTTTTTCTAATTATCCCTAACATGGAGTTTGCCTTTCTTCCAGTTTGGAGAGAGCCTTTTGGAGCTCCTCACCAACCCTTTTTGTTTTAACCACCCTAAATAATTTAGTGTCATTGGCAAACTTGGCCACTTTACTACTAATTCATAATTCCAGATTATTTATGAACAAGTTGAAAAGCATTTGTCCCACTATAGATCAGTGTGGGACCCCACTATTTATTTCTCTCCATTGGAAGAATTTACCATTTATTCTTACTCCCTGCTTTCTGTTCTTTAATTGGTTACTGATCCATAAGAGGACCTCTCCTCTTATTCCATGACTGCTAAGTTTTCCCAGGAGTCTTTGATGAGCTTCGTCTCTGTCCTCCTATTCTGCATTTTTTGCTAGATGGGCTTTTTTGCCCATCTAGCTGGAGGGACTGTGGAGGGGAGGGAAGGAGGCTGGAGAGGTCTGTTGAAACTTCATAAGCCACCCTCCCTAATCCCCTCTGCTTCCTGCCCACAGAAGCACCCCTTTTGCCTCCTCTCCAAGGTTGCTTTTGCAGTCTCAGAGAGGCAACCAGTGTGGTCCTCTCTGCTCCAGCTGCAAGGAGGAGGGGAGCATGGGTTCCTGGATCCGATGTCTAGGGACCATAAGATTTCTACCTTAAATTAGCTCTGGAACGGCTGTAAATATACTGTTCAGAAACACACGACTGATTTCATAATGCAATTGGAAAAAAATCTGTATGTTTGGATATTTATTTATTTATTTGTTTTATTTACTAAATTTGTATGGCCACTGTTACACAGTTTAAGAGTGTTACAACACCTCAGTCAATTTTCCTGAAAATTGCTGAGGTCATAACTTAAAAGAGGGAGCATATGTCATAGTTTTGCAGCTGTCATCCTTCTTAGTTTTTATTTTGAAGTTATTTTACTTCAAAAAAAAATAGGAAAAGCAGGGTACATGTAGTTCAAATATGGATTTGGTCAGACATTTTCATTGTATTATCCACACATCAGTTTGATGGGTTTTCATATCATTTTATTTTTTTAAAGAAAGAAATGCTTTATTTCTAGTCTTAACATGTGTGGGTTCTATCCAGTCTCATATGAGTGGACTGCTTCATGCAGTGGGACTTCCCCTTCCTCTCCTCACTCACTGAACTCCTTTGTACACCTCAAAAATTTGGGAGGCATAAACAGTTGCGGGGTGAGGGGGGACCATCCCACCCACCGTGTAAGTTCTGCTGGCGGGCAGACACAGTTGGATACAAATGTTTATTTTCCTTTTCTATTCTTAAGTTCTGGCCTTGGGTTTCTCACTTTATTGACTGTGATCCTTTAACTGGGACTTTGTGATGTATTACGGGGACTTACATTGACTGAGTTGAGTGTCTGTTTACTGAACTAAGGTTTAATTGGTTATGAAGACCGATATGGGCTTTGAGTTCCTGCTTTATCTTGTTTGTATAGTAGTTACAAAAATGCACACTTAGACAAAAAGATTTGGTGTTAAGTAGTACATGTCATTTCAAAGTCTACTAAGCAGTGGACCACTAAATGTAATAAGCTTACATTTGCTTGTAATATGGAAAAAATGTGTTCACTGATATAATGCATTTGCAAATCCTTTTCCAAGGGAGAAGTAAATTCTCTAGAGCAGTCTAAGCAGTATACTTCAGTTTTTTTTCTTTTTCTCCTGAACTTTCACTTGATTGTAAATTTTCTAAAATTGACAATAATATATCTTAGTTACTTGTGTTAATTTTGCCAGTAGTTTATCTTGCCAGTAGTTTATCTCTTGTGGTTTGAGATTACATATATATACAACTTGCCCAGAATGTTGCCTAAATTGGTAAAATAATTGCATCAACATGTTACAGGGTTTTCAAAATTCATTGCATTTCTTTCCTTCTGGGTGGGTGATCAGAATGAATGGATTGCTTTAGATAGAGAATAATTACTTGCCACTGCTTTTTAAATATTTACCATGTAATTTGGCCTATATTATTCTCTATATAAACTATCAATGGATTAAATTCAGTAAGAATTTCTGAGGAATGCATAACACTTCCAGGTTCAATCCAATGTCATCTAAGCGGACTTCCTCTTACACAACAGGACTTCCTCTTCTCCTCCCAGCAGCCCTCAAGCACCCCCAATGCTCTGAAGCAGATTTGGGGGTGTGGGGAGGCTGCAGGAGGGAGGGGAAATCCATTCCGCTGGCTGATGGCCAATGTTGGATACTGCCCTCTGTATTTGATGCTTCCTGTTGATGACTGGTTTTGTGTGCCTTCATCTAACATTGATAGTTGGTGCCCTGAACACAGTCTGTCTTTTTTCTCAGTCTTACCTTTCAGCCCTTACCTACTCCAACTTTCTCTCTCTCTCTCTCTCTCTCTCTCTCTCTCTCTCTCTCTGCCATGCCCTCCTTCAAAATCCCTCTTTCCTACGATCCCCTCACTGTTCACCTCTCCCTATTATCCTTTCTAGGCAGCCTGATCTCCCTCTCTTCGTAGCACAGAGATGATAGCAGAAGGGAAGACATCTTGAAAACAGTTGTGCGCTTTGGCACAACAGAGCGTTGGCCAGATGATCATGGTACCCAAATATCCCTGGTAGCTTTTTCTTTCTCTTCTCTCTTCATAGAAGATGATGGGGGAATGCTGGAAGTTGTAGGACCTTTGTTTTGTCTAAAGGTACATAGGATTGCACCTTTACCTAAACTATTTTAGCTAGCTTGTCAGCCAGAAAGGCTCCCAGAGCAGCTTACATACAATGAAAACAAGACAAAAAATATTCTTGCAAGATAAATGAGGGAGAGGTAGTCTGAATACCTGCAGCTAACTCTTGAAAAAGAAATCTGTCAATTTTTAATTGATGCCTGATGACAAAGAACTGTCAATAAACATGTCACTTGGTAGAAATTGGGAGACTTTTTTATCACCATAGTTTAATTAATCTTTCCATGTTTTTACTAAAATAATGTGAAAAGCAATACAGCTTTGGATTTTAGAAGTAAATATTAAAATAAGCTGTAGTGCTGTTTTGGGATCAAGGTAATATCTATGCTTTCAATCAGTGTGTGTTTCTGATCAGCACTAAAAATAGGTTTAATAAAAAATATTCTCCACATGCATATTGATAAGTAATTGACATATGGCTTGTGGTATTCTTGGGTAAGAAAAGATTACAGCCTTAAAGCTTTATGCATACCCAGCTATGATGTAATTCAAAAGTGAAAGTTCGTAGACGCCTTCTCTGATGTTCATCAAGACTTGAAGGGTTGGTTTGTGCATAACAATAACCCAGAATATAGTTTGTTGTTGTAATGTGGCTTATTGTTGAATTGTGGGTCGTTGATATGTGTGAATCCTTCTTTCCTGTCTCCTCTTTCAATACTTCTTCCCTGTTGATAAACTTTAGTGTTTCTGCTCGACAAAAAAAGTTTGAATTTTTAAAAATATTAGGGAACATCTTGTGACCCCTAGACAGTGACTGAGGGACCATGGGATAGTTTGGATTCACAGCTCCAAGGTTGGAGGCAGTGCTCTGACCTTGCAGCTGGGAATCAGAGCTCCAACTCCCTTTCCCCTTACAGGCAGCATGGAAAGAACCACTCTGGCTGCCTCTCCCAAGGTCGGAACACAGCCTTGGAGAGGGGGGAAAAGGGAACATTTCAGTGGGTGGGGAGGGGAGGGGAGGAGACCGGAGAGGCCAGGATACAAGCTATCCTGAGACCTCCCCAGCCTCGTTCCCTTCCCTCCAAGATGCTTTGGCTAGATAGGCGGAAAAAAAACCCATCTAGTAAAAATTCATGGTGGGAGGACGAAGATCGCCTCCCGTCACTCCTGCCCTGCATAGGACAACTGTAAGCCTCCAAGTTCAGAGGCTTATGCTCATCACAGTGGGATTGCGCCCTTAACTAGCCGTTTGTTTCTTGTGCTAACTGAGGCACATGGATTCTGACACTAATCCTGTGTCCTATTGCTAGAAAACAATTTGTCCCCTTCTTCTGGCTGTGGGACCCAAGCTTCCATGTTATTGGTGCTAGTATTCCATTTATATTTTTCCAAGCCCTCTTTCCAGACAATGAGATCTTGTACACTAGATATAGTAGGGTGTGTGTGGGTTGTTGAATGAAGCTTCTGCATGCGGTTGGGTATCTTCTATTTCATTTTTGCTAGCACTGGATACTGTGTTAGCTGCAGCGAGACGAGACTTGATTGTGCCACAGCTCACTGAGCAGAACCATAGGGTTGTGCTGCTCTGCTTAATTCATACTTTGATGAGGAGGACAGCCAACTTGTGCGATGTTTTAAACATCAGGCGTGGTAATTAAGGACTTCAGTATATTTTGGAAAGAAGGGTTCTAAACCTGAGAGATAAAACTGAAAATCATTGCTGTTACATTATGTATTACTATTTAAGTAATGAAATAGGATTCAGCTTTAAACTGAATCCTACGGGGGAGGGAGACATAAACTTGGAGGCAACAATGGGTGAAGGCTTATGCACCATAATAGAAACAACTCTAATAGTGCCCCAAAATTGTCTTTACCATAGTGTAGGAAAGAAGCCAGACTATAAAGCACATAGGTTTTGAGGGTTCTAAACCTGAGAGATAAAACTGAAAATCATTGCTGTTACATTATGTATTACTATTTAAGTAATGAAATAGGATTCAGCTTTAAACTGAATCCTACGGGGGAGGGAGACATAAACTTGGAGGCAACAATGGGTGAAGGCTTATGCACCATAATAGAAACAACTCTAATAGTGCCCCAAAATTGTCTTTACCATAGTGTAGGAAAGAAGCCAGACTATAAAGCACATAGGTTTTGATGTCTATATACTAATGCCCAGAGTATGGGAAACAAACAGAACAAACTAGAACTCTTAATACATGAAGGCAAATACGACTTGATAGGTAGAACTGAAACTTGGTAGGATGAACAGAAGAAATAGAAAGGGAGTCAGAGTTGCACTATATGTTAAAAAAATGCTTATCCCTGCACAGAAATACAGGAGGATGAGCCTGGTAGCCCCATCAAGAACATCTGGATTAAAATAAATGAGGCAAGGAATAAAAGGAGCATGATGGTCAGAGTCTACTACCGACTGCCCAATAAGGAGAATACGAGGATGAAACGTTTGAAAAGCAAATTGCCAGTGTTTCAAGGGAGTGCAATGTAGTAGTGATGGGGGACTTCAATTACCCCAATATCTGTTGGGAGACAAATCCTGGCAAAAGTGGCCCTTCCAAGAAATTCCTGACATGTATGGCTGATAATTTTCTCCTACAGAAAGTGGAGGAAGGAACTAGAGGATCTGCTATCCTTGACTTGATACTGACCAATAGGGATGACTTAGTGGATGAACTTAGTGGATGGACTTAGTGGATGAACTGGCAGTTAAGGGAACTGGGGGAAAGTGACCACGTCAGACTTGAGTTCTTGATTTTAAAGGAAGCAAGAGCTGAGTGTAGCCATACGAGTACTCTGGATTTTAGGAAAGATTATTTTAATAAAGATGAACTCAGAACTATGGTAAGTAAAGTCCCATGGCAAGTGGCCCTAATGAGAAAAGGAGTCCAAGATGGGTGGGAGTTTTTTAAAAAGGAAATTTTAAAGGCACAATTACTAACAATTCCAACAATGAAAAAAGATAGAAGACAACAGAAGAAACCAATGTGGCTCCACAAAAAGCTTAGAGATGACCTGAAAACAAAAAAAGGACAAATATGGGAAATGGAAGGAAGGCCAGGCTACAAAAGAAGAGTACAGACAGGTAACACAGAAGTGCAGGAATGACATGAGGGAAGGCTAAATCTCTGAATGAACTGAGGCTAGTGAGGAATGCTAAAAGCAACAAAAAAGCTTTTTTCAGGTATGTGCAGAGTAAAAGACAAGAGGAAAGAAATGGTGGTTCAGTTGCTTAATGAGGATGGCAAATTGATAACAGATGACAAAGAAAAGGCCGAAGTGCTCAATTCCTACTTTGGCTCAGTCTTCTCCCAAAAACAGGTCTATGAACCTCCCCTGGCAAAAGTGAAGTACAAGCTGAAGGGGAAGGATTGCAGTTTGAGATTAATAGTCAAGTAACACCTAATTTCTTTGAACAAGTTCGAATCTCCAAGGCCCAATGAACTGCATCCCAGAGTAATAAAGGAACTGGCAGAAGAACTCTCAGAACCACTGCCTATTATCTTTGCAAAATTATGGAAGACGGGTGAAGTGCTGGACGACTGGAAGAGGGCTAATGTTGTCCCTATCTTCAAAAAAGGTAAAAAGGAGGAACCTGGGAACTATAGACCAGTTAGTTTGACATTAATCCCTGTGAAAATTAACCCATTATTTGCTGCCCTTATGTTCAAATGGGGCCTACTGGTTATTAGTTACTCATCAATATTGGGAGCAAATATCCCTATAATGGACCTCTTGTTCAATCACTGAGCTACAAGCACTCCCTGTGAATATGATACTGCCCAAAAACATCTGCACCTGGGGGGGGGGGGGGGAGCAGTCCAAATTTTCTGGCCAGAGAGGCTGAATTTCAAGTTTGCACATTTCCATCATGTTTCTGATTTTTCATAATTTACTCTTTTGCATTATTTATTTGGGTTTTGCTAGTCACGGGGAAGGGCAATAAGTTACACAGGACCCTGAAACCCTGCGAAGGCTTTTTCTGCACTCCTATGGAGTTATAGCATATATACTTGGGATGGATTTCCTTATGCTAAGAAAAGAGTGGAATAATGGTACACATTGGTGTCTGTGAATATTCAAATATGTAGGTCATGGTCACCCATCATGGGATTATTGCAGGACCAAGTTGTTGTTTTTTAAAAAGAGAAGCAGTTTTGTTGCGACTCTGGGATTTATTTCTAAGAATATGACACTCGAGTGGGGTGTGCTCTGGACTATCACTGAGAGAGGAATCTTTAATCATCTTATACAGGTGTAATATTATAGCTGTATGTGTAATTCAGCAAATTGTACTAACTCTGATACAAGTGAGGTCCTTTAATTACATGAATGCAATTAAGATTTAACAGTTAATTAATAATGTGTTCACACTTTTGCAGTAACACACGACCACCACCACAAAATGCAGATCACACACTGGCTCAATTCGGACGACACAATAAACAACTGGTGTGGGGGAAACAATCGTCAGTTGTTTTGACTATTGTGTCATCCGAATGCTGACATAGTCAACTCAGCGCTGATCCTCATCCACACCACAGTTGATTATTTATTACCATGTTGTGTGGGGAGTGCCCCCTAGGGTTAGGGTTAGGGTTAGTCAACCCACCATTGACTATCGTGTCGTCCGAATTGAGCCATAGGGTGCCTCTACAAGAGAGGTTTAATGCTCTTTGAAGTCTCATTAAAAAATTTACCTCTACACCAGCGGAGCACAAATGGGGCGTAGAGGCGCGTTATCTCCCCGATTGTGCGCATTATCGAATGTGCGTTAAATAGCGAGGTTTTTTTGCTCCGTCCATTAAAGCGTATTTTGACGGGAAGCTGCCGCCACCGCCGCTGCTCCTCGCGAGTCGCGGCGGGCTCGAGCTGCCGAACTGAAGCGGAGACACGTGGGGAAGGCGGGCGACTACCCTCCGCCCGCCGGCTGTCTCTTCTGCTCGCCGGAGCAGCATGAGGAGGGGGCTGCCTGGCCGCGCCTAGTGTCGGCGAAGGAGGGAAGGGGGACACCGCAGCCGAAGGAGACGCGGAGAAGGAGGAGGCAGTTCGCGCGTCCTGCCGCTGCGCTCTGAGGGGACGCCGCTACCAGCGCTGCCGCCACCTTTACCTCTCCCCGTTGCTGCCACGACTGCTTCATCTCTGGGCACCCGCCCGCCTGCGACTCCTTCCCCGCAAGAGGGGTGCCTCCTGCTCTTGCCGCCGCGCCGCGGTGGCGGCGGACTCTCTGTGATCCCCGGCATCCGCGGCGGGGGGCCCAGCGGGAGGAGGAGGAGGAAGAAGAGGGGGTAAAGGAAGGCGAGGAGGAGGAGCGCTCGCCTGCTGCCCACAGCCTACCAGCCAGCCAGCTGGGGAGCAGCGGGGAGGGAAGGGGAGGGGAGGGAAGCGCCTTTTGTCGCTGCCTCTCGTGCAGAGGTATTAGGCGTAAATGCGCTTCAGCGATAGTACGCATAATCGCCTAACCGGGTGCAAAAGCGAATCATGGATTCATCACCAAATGGTCAAAATCTTGTTTTTCACTTGCTTCAGAGAATGTCGTTGTAATTGAAAGAATTGGATTGTTCTTGCAGTTCCAGCACTCTCCTAGTTCATTTCACATAGGGCTGTTAAAGGCAGAGAGGCCAAAGAATGGAAAATATGTTTTGGCTAGCACTGTAAGCAAATTAAAATCTGACCTGGGCCATTTTCTCCTTCTGAGTTTCATTTGATAGATTTTGTAGACAAGGATATATGTATACTGTAAACATCATAACTAGTGAAACAGTGAGACAATCAATGCCATTGGTATTTCTGAAGCCAAAATGCCCCCTTGCCAGTATGTGGTTTCACTCTGTATATATCTACACATAGCTTTACAACTCTTGAAATAACACAGAATTGCTCATAGCGCAAAATGAGCTAAGCTTAATGTATGGTGGTGTTCTCTTATAGAACGATGGCTCTGTAGAGTTTGTCTTCCTCCTTGGGGTCCAGTTAGATTGATTTTTCAAAACTTTGATGGCTTTCTGTATCGTCAGCTCACTGCATATTGAAAGAGACTTTTAAAAGTAACACACAGCCCCATCCTATGTGTCATTATGCAGAAGCAAATCCTGCTATGATAAATTGGGCTTACTCCCAAATAAATATCTGAAGGTTGCAGTCTAAATCTTATTTCCCATACATCATCTCCCCAGCCCACTTACATCTATGCTATGGGCTTTATTTGTTTTGCCCATTTTTCATCCTTTCTTTTTCTTACCTTGTGTCCCCAATTCCCTTCTATTTTCTAATGTAATATGTACTTCACCCCTTCAGCACCCTACACCCTCCCACCTACTGCTGTCCTAAGCAATATTTAAAGATAATTGGTGTGGTAACTCCTAGGAAACTAAATTAATGAAGTGGGATTGTGAACATGCAATCAGTCTATTTTCTAGAACACTTCAATAGTGATAAAGACTTTTTGGCTAAAATGTTTCCAATTCAACATGGACAAACTTTCCACCTAAGGGACATATTTCAGCAGCTAATTTGCCCTTTTCGTAGTCTGTCTTGCACTTGGCTTCTGCCCAAACTCATAGTGGCCTTCCATTCTCTTAACATTCTCTGTGAGATAATGGAAAGGATCCAGTGGTGTCCATGTGCAAGCGCTGTTGACAACCTAGCATACACCAACACTTGCTACTGGAACAGAAAATTCATTGGCACAGTGGCAAAAAAGCCATTATTTTGCTTTAAAATAAGGTGCATGGGGAGTACACACTTCATTTTCAAACAAAAGTGCACTCCTGGGAGACTTCTAGGAGTGCAGTTTTACTTGAAAACAAGTCGCATGCTCACCACACACCTTGTTTTAAAGAAAAAGAGCCTCTTTCTTGCTGCTGCTGAGCCTCCAGATTTCCTCTTGTACTTGTAGCACTATTGACATTGCACAAGCATCGGTTTACGGAAGTCCAACATCAATAGTGCTAGTCCACAGACGCAACTGCCTCTTTCCCTATATTTATAATTTGGGTTCTGTGGCTACAGTGTTGTAGCTTGATACACAATAGTATTTCATTAACTGCACTATTGGCTGCTAACATTGGCTTGGATCATAACAAATGGTCAGAAGTATCACTCATCAGGGTTCTGCTCAAAGGGTTATTTTTGTTGATTCCTTCTGTAGCCCCTTGCACCCCCAAAATCTGCTCTAGAGGTTTGGGGGGCTCTCTTGAATACTGGTGCAGGAGGAGAGGGGATAAGTGAAAATCATTTCCTTTCCCCTCTTCCTCCAGTGGGAGCCTCCGTTGGATCAGGTTCCCTTCTGTGGAAAAAAGAAGCTGTACCATTTGTGGAAGAGGACTCAGGATCCAGCACTGTATTTTTCTTCTGTTTGAGGTTGAAGTAGTGCTACCAACTGCACTTCTCAAAGGAATTTTCCCTGTTAGGTGCCAATGTATGATTTGATTGTTGATCACAGGTAATATCCAGCCTAGAAGGAAGTTGCATGTCCTCTTCGGGATGAAGACTGAAGTGTACCTTGGCTGTTTGGAAGGGACATTTTTCATATCCTGTCAAACATCAAGAGGGAGTGTAATTTGTGCCTTGACGATCCTTGTGAATTACTCAAGTGACAGTTACATTTGTTGCTGCTGCTTAGCTCTGTAATAACAGAATGGTTCTGTATGGCGGCATGCAAGCCCCGTTGCCTAGTATAGAATAATGGCAAAGAAGCTGAGCCAGTCAAATGGGGAAATAGGACAGGATGGCAGTCAAGATTGCTGATAGGGTCGAGAGCAGATTTTCAGAGGATGTAGGGGACTGCAGCAGGAGGGAAGAATCAGCTAAGATGGCTGCCTCTGCCATTCTGCTAGCGGAATTCCCTGCTGGATCAGAAGCCTGCTGTGAATAGAAGGAGGCCTTCCATCTGTGGGAGGAATGTGCTGGTTCCAGCCCAAGCACTAAAATAGTCTTTTCCACTTGGTGCCCTGCATATGTGTTGGATTATAACTCCAGCATCTGAGTGAACCTGAAACATTTGTGATTCTTGGCTATAGTTGTGTTTTTAACAAGTGCAATAGAACTACTCTTATCCAAAACAAAAAGAGCTTGTAGAGGAGAGGGTGCAAGGGCCACTTAAAGCCATACTCAGATTGGTGTGGGACCAGAAACACTCTGGGACCATCTACACCAGCTGTTTTATTCCAGGATAATACCGAGGTCGTCCCTACTGGGCCACATGACATTCACCTACTCCTGTGGTGATCTTGAGACGACCGCTCAGTTTTTCCAGAATATCGCTGACTGGTTTTGTAGCGGCTTTTCCCCAACTCCCACTACAATCCCGAACTCCCTGGCTAGTGTGCCCTCCCTTTGCAAGTTCCTGACTTGGTGAACAGCCAACTCGCTGTCAGGGGAGTGTGTATGGGCGTTGCTGTATTTTGTTGACTATCCCTTTTTTTTTTTTTTTTTTTTTTACAAAAAGGTATTGATGCACAGTAGTGCAATTTTGACAAAGTACCTATCTCCCCCCTGCGTTGCTGTGTGTTTGCACTTGTGCACAACTCGGAGGAGTGATTAAAAAATAATAATCCGTGACCTATACCCATCTGTCTAGTCCCTCCCACTTCTGCCAATATACATCGGAAGTGCCGTCACGGGGCACATGTTCTCCTGCAATGTCCCTCTTTTACTTGTGGAAAAATTCCCTTACGTGTGTCCCGTGAGCAAAGATCATGGAAGTGGGAAGCCTCACAATCATCCCACCTCCCTCTCGAAAGGGCTGAAGGTAACACTTCATTGCTTTCTTAATGAACAAGGAAAATCACAGTTGTTCATGAGATAGAGAAAGCCACAGAAATACTCCCTGTACACCACATATGGGCAACCTGCGGCCCAAGGGCTACTCTCTCTTTAGCCCACAGAGCCCCAAGGTCTACATTTCCCATCTACCCAGCTGATCAGCCATTAGCTGTGGTGGAGGGCGGAACAGATAGCAGTGGGGAAACAGCAGTCTGGCTCAGGATCACTAGGTGGTGGGTTGGGGTGAAGGTGAAAGCCACTATGCCTCCAAGCACTTTTGATGCAGAGATTACAGTTTCCTCACTGTTATTAGCAGCAAGGAAACAGTGATATGGATCAGGATCACTGGGGTAGGTGGAGAAGCTTTAAACTCCACCCCCTGCCGCCCCAGTGATCTCATCTACTGATCTTATTAACAGGGAGGGGTGGTTTAAAGCTCCCTATCCCTGCACACTGATATTTGGAGGGAGGGAGATGTGTGTGTGTATGTGTGGCTCCTGACTCTTCACCTAGTATCACATATAGCCCTTGGGGCTACAAAAATCATCCACCTTTTCTGCAGGCAATCCCCCAAAGGCCAGGTCTACACTAAGCAGGATATAACACTATGAAAGGGATTTGAAAACGGTATGTGAAATGTGTCATGGGCCCCAATAGTTGTCAGTGCACTTCAATACCATTCTAAAACAGTAGTGTAAATCCTGCCAAAGTGTTAATTTATGCAAATATTTGATTCAGTCTGCTTCTACCAATGAGACCAGTGGAGCTGAAAACTAGTTTACAGTGGCATTATTAAAAGGTGGTAATTGGACATGTGCAATCATTAGGCCATTAATAGTGTGGCTGTTTCAAAAGGAAACTTTTGGCTTGGCTTAATATGTGTCTCTGCTATGATTGCACAGTTGTGTGTATTGATATTTATTTATTTCACTTCATATGTTTACTGTGCAAGGAGAGCTTCAGATGTAGAATGTTAGCATGACATCTGTGTGTATCTGAAGGATTTTGAAGTGAATCTGTGTTCTTATATATTTTATGTATTACATTTCTATAGTGCCCAATAGCCACAGCTCTCTGGGTGGCTCACAACAAGAAGAAAGTACTGGTGTGTAAATAGGATAGGTAATGGAGCCGGAGGGTATGTGAACATATTAAATGCAATCGTTTTGCAAATTCTTGACCACAAAAAGTAATAATAATATTGAAGGCTATTTCCAGATAATTGTTTGTTCATGCAAGTAAGTGCAAAGATGTTATGAATTGTGGGGCATGCAAGAGTCTTTCCCCAGTATTGCTCATCTTTTAATAATATTTTTATTCAAATGAAGTTAACAAATAGTAAGCATTAAAAGGAAAAAATGTCATAGTTTACATTAAATAATAAATAGTATGCAAACTTTTTTGGTAAACTCATAATAATCTTCCAGAACCTTTGGATACTTGCTCTGTGAGCCAGGGGTGCCAAACCTGTTTCAATCCGAGGGCCAGATTCCATTTTGGAGAAACTCTTGGGGGCTGCATTGCAGTGGTGGCCGGGGCCAAAGGCAAAAGGGGGGGTATGGCCAAAATACCAGCATGTTGTAGATTAAAGTTCTTAGTGCTGGTAACTAAGCCTTAGGAGAGACATTTTAACGTTTTGGAATAGTTTCCTGCACAAAAGCCAGGAAACCACCAAGCAATTGGTAGTTTGGAATGGGGGAGGAAAGTGGCTGGAAACTGTTGACACTGGATCCTAGCAATTTGATCAGAACTGGGGGTCAGGGGAATTAAAACGTCCAACTTTGGAGCAATCCAATAGGCCAGAGGTTGGAGTGGAAGGGAGTAGATACGTAGCGGCTGTGCCAGCAGAATGGCCACTGTAGCCTATATCCACTCAATCCTGTAGGGGAGAACACAATTCTGCAAACCCCCAAATGGCATAAAAACGACAGACATGTCCCCATACCTCTAGCGCCCATCAATTAGGGACTATCTTGGGGAATATGCTTACATGCCACCAGCATGTGGAAAGAGCCAGTAAATTCATGATGATCCATCCTTTCAGCACACTCTTACCATGCAAAATGATGCCACAGTGTCCCCAGTCCCATCAGCCCAATTGGCACCACCAGCAATGGCCCATGTACTGCCAGTCCCCAGGCATTGCTTAAGTATAATTTTTTTTAATACTGCTTAATATATTAACCCCCCTAAGTGGTTCACATCACATCTGCACCTATAGGCTTTGGTTTGAACCCCTTTTTGGTGCTCACAAGCACCATTTTGGAGCACATCACACGAAAGGGAAGAAAGGAGAGCCCACACAACAAAGCATCTATATAGCTCCCCTGGGCAAGATCCTGCAGAGACCCCCTGGGACAAGGCTTCAATCCCCTTTTTTGCCAACCAGCCAAAGGGAGGATTGAGAAGATGCTACATGATCCATGTCTACCACTCCCTAGAAACAGCATGCGTGATAAAGTCATACCTTTATTGAACGGCCTCTGGGATGGAGGAGCATCTGGAAGGGAAAGTCATGTAAGACTGTCAGCCGGTCACCCCAGCAGGGTTCTTTTGCCTTGGACAGTTGCTCTATAGATAGTACGATACCAAGTGAGTAGGGCTCCCTTGTAGAGTACACGGAAAATCTATGGAGACTGGAGAGAAAGAGGAGACAGACAAAATAATGAGCAATAGTAAGCAGCTGGAGTGCATAGTCCTTGAACCTGAATGTACAGTAGGTGTTTGTGAGGGGATATGAGAGAAGAAGGAGGAGTGCCATTTGAATTCATAGCCAGAGCTCATGCCTCATCCATTCCCTCCAAGATTGGTGTGTGGGAAGGAGAAGATTGCCGGGACAGTGAGTCTACATCCCCCTTCCCCCTTTGAGGTTGCAATGAAACACCGTGACTGGATTCATATGATACCATGTATTCCAGCTGATTTCCCTAATTACCCTCATGGGACATGGGTTGTTGTGACATCCGAACCCAGTGAAGGTCAGTGTCTGGAGTGGTTAACAAACCAGTCAGAACCTATGGTCTACTGTAGGGTTGTTGGGTGGTTTGCTAACCACCCCAGCCAGCCACCATAGGGAAATCAGGAGGCACAAACCAGGGTAGACAATGAGTCACCTTCGCTTATTAACCACCCTCATGCCGTGCGAACTGGCCCACAGTGTGATAGGACTGTTCCTTCTGCTCTATGCTTTGGGGCTTGTGATCGTGCAAGGCCAAAGTACTCATGAGTGTTTGGCCAGCAGTGGAAGGCTTGGGGAATGGGATAGAGAAAAGTGTTAGAGCAGTTCAGACAAGACCTAGTATTCACATATGGCAATGGGGGAGAAAGACACAGGATACTGTTCAGCAAGCATCCATTGTATCATGGCTACTTGCCTTTTCCTTGCTTACCTGTGTGGAATGTTCTGCCCTGGAATCTCCAGTTGTCATTGTGGTCTTGTATCCTGCATTCGACCAGCAGAGCAGGTCTTTGAATCCTGTAACTCTTCAGTTGGAGTAACTTGAATACAGGATTACTACAAAGGGTAGTAACTCTTCTGATAATGTATTAGTTGAAAACTGTGGATCATAATTCATTTTTGTAAATAAAATTAAAATTTAAAATTAAACATATGTTGAACTAGAAACAAAAAACAACATTTGGGGAACTGTGATTACTGATTTATGACATAATATTTAAAAAAGAGCAGCCTGTTTCTAAAAATATGTGTCTTCCATTTAAGTCATGTTTGAATTCTTAATTAACTTCATGGACACTTGACTTCTTAACTGCAAATACATATTGTACTTGCTTACTCTCTCTCTCTCTCTCTCTCTCTCTCTCTCTCTCTCTCTCAATTTTGTTCCATGTATTGGAAAACCAAAGTGGAGTGCTAGTACAAAATGGGTCCCGGCTCTAATAAGTTCATATTGAACAGCTTTCCACTTCAGAACTGATTATCAGTTATGTCTGAACTCGATTTCAGTGGCAGATATATGTCTGGGAACTTGGTTTTCTACTAAACAGTGATGGGGACAGAACATGATTTGGAAAGAAGAAGCAGAAGAGGGGAAGCTTCTCCTCTGAACCCTCCTACCCTATTCCAGCTTTGAATTCTACACATTTGTTTCCTGTGCCTGGGGAGAAAGATAAGGCAGGGGATGGGTTAAACCACCCTCTCCACCTTCCAATTTTCTAAATTGCATCTTTCTCCTGCTGCTTTTCAGCTTTTTAGCCTGTATGCTAACATTTGGTTAAGGTCAACATCCAGTGTTTTATGATTGGACAGTTAGGAAATTCACTGATCTTTCACTAACATGACTAGACAGGGGCTTGTTGAAACATACTGAACATACTGAACAAACTAAAACTTTATTATTTAGAAATAATAAAATCTAAAATGTAGATTTTAAGCATTAGGAGGTTTAGTTTAAGGAGGCTACTGAAGAAAGGACTTGCTTTTATTGAAAGATTTCTGCCCAATACACTTTGTGGAGGCTTTATTGCAATATACAGTTAGGCTCGGCTCAGAAATCATCCATAACCACATTTCCAGAAGCTTGTCTGATACAGTTTTTTTTATTTGCTCAGCATTCCTGTTTGTTTGCTGTGGCTGCCCGTGGAGTCAGAGCTATGGCTTTAATTATGGTTTTTTAATTCAGACATCATGTTTTCATACCATAGTTTTGAATTCTGCTTTGCTGGCTGATTGCAGCCTATGTTTTGGCAAAATGTATATCACAGCAAACCATAGCTAAACTTTATTGACCATGGATTGGCATGAAGTTTGAAGTGAGCAATGGTTACTTCAGCTAAGCTAATTTTATTTTTTTCTTATGGCCATTTAAAATTCTTGATTATATTGAAATGATATTTTTTCAAAGATGTATTTGATAAATATCTTTAATAAATACCTATGGCTGTAATCTGAACACACTTACCTCATTGGACACAGTGGGACTGCTGAGTAAACATGCATAGGATTGAGCTGTAAAAATATTAAACTATGAATGCAATTTCCCATTTTCTAAATTTTGTATTTCACTCTCTACTTAACAAGTATTTATGTCTTTGTACTCTAAATAATGGCAGCTATTTTAGTGAGTCAAGATGCAATAAAGCTCCCCCCCCCAGCCTTTTACCTTTGATTTTGGGATGAGCTGAAGTGATTCAACATAGTTCATATGGTGAGATTTTAAACCCTTCAAAGAAAGTGAGTGTACCAAGATATGAGATGAGTATATGTTAACAACTATTTCTGACTCAGCAGAAGTTGGTATTATATTAATAAATCTGCATGTTGTTTGAGCGACTATTGATTATGGGTGGCTTCTAACTCTAATAGCCTTTTTTAGGGAACTTAATTTTAAAATTCGGAAGTCTCCCTATAATAATTATTCTACATTCAGAATCTTGGCATTCAGAATGCAAAGAGGAACATAAACTTCCATGCACACATGAGGCTTGTTGAGTTTTGTCTTCTGGCAGCAGCCCCTCATGGAGGGCTGTTCTAGTCCTCCAGTCTTTGTGGGGAAGGGCTTTTCAGGGATGGGAGTGCTATGGAAGGAGGAAAAAGAACTAGGAGTTGTGACACCTTACAGACTAACACATTTATTATAGGATAAGGTTTTTGTGGACTACAGTCCACTTCAGGGTGGGAAGAGGGTAGATTGTACTCGTAGAAGCTCCTGCCAGCATGACCAGTGGTCAGGAATACTGGAAGTTGAAGATCAAAACATCTGGAGATCTACTTTCTGTCTACCCGGTCTACTTCATCAGATGCATGAAGTGTTATCCTGAGTTTCATCTCTCTCTCTCTCTCTCTCTCTCTCACACACACACACACACACACTTGGAGTGGGGGATTGTAAACATTGAGGTCAAAGGGAATTGAAATGCAGAAAGTACAGACAGTAATAATTTTCTTAATAGTGGCCATTTATAAAAGAGTTATTGGATAATAACACAGCCATTCTTGCACTGGTGAGCTGATTAACACATGTAATGTGATTTATTTATTTATCTAAAATCCCACCATTGTCCCAATTGAAGCCACAGGAGATATAGTTGAACCTCTTGATGAATTATAGCTCATCTGTTTCTCATTGAAAGAGCGTCCTGGAAAGTTGAAGTGTTTCCTCACTAGTTTTTGGATATTGCCATTTCTGATATAAGATTCGTGTCAATTTATTTTATTTTTATGCATAGAGAGTGGCCTGTTTCTCCTACGTAAAATACAGTAGGGAATTGCTGGCAAATGATGGCATATATATCACATTGGAAAATGAACTGTGGATAGTGTTGTGACAGAGATACAGTCACAAAAACCAGACCTGATACAGTCACAGAATTGGGATTTACTCCCAAGTGAGCATGCATGGGATTGCTGCCTGAATGTTTGAATGTACCCTACATCAGAATAAAGAGGCCATGTGCAAAAGAGGACTGGGCTTTCTGCATCTTTAATAGCTGTGCTGAAGAGGGAATTTCAGTAAGTGTACACTTGGGCAGCAAGCTACACCTGCTGAAATTCCCTCTTCTGCACAACTATTAATGGTGCAGGAGCCTTATCCTTTTTATGCATCTAGTAGACACTGTATATCAGAACTCCGCTGGACATAAAAAACTCACACATCAGGGAGAAGAAAACTAAAGCTTTCTACTTGACATGATACTTTACTATGGGCAGGGAGGGCTTGTTTTTTTTAAATATGGGGGAGCATTTAAACATGTAGTCCTTTGGAAGAGTCCCAAGAAGAGTGCACTACATGCTTTTCCTGAATTTGTAGATCATCCTTTAGAGAAGAGGATATTGAGTCAGAGAATATGGTGTAGTGGTAAGGGGTTGCTGGGTTCACACAAAAACCTAGAACTCAAAACCTCAATATCAGTCCCAGTTCTGCAAAGAATTTACACTACTAAAATAAAGATCTACTGTCAGAGAAGAATTGAATCTTTTCATTCACTCACTGGGGGAGTACAGAATGAAATGCAAATGTTTCATAGATGGTATCATATTCTTCAAATCAGTTTCATTCATGATCAAAAATATTTTCTAACACAATGAAAATAAATAAATACAATTCCTGATCTGAATGTTAGAATTCAACAAAATCTCTTTCTATGGAGTTTATGTTCTTATTCATGATTTTACATGTTTGTACTTCAAAATACTACCTTTTACACCCCTAGATCCCTGCTCACATCTGACTACACTGACAGTACAATGGATCAAAGCTAGTTGTGGCTATTGCAAGTAAACATATTCCTTAGTTGATATTTCCTGTTATCCAGCAGATATCCCAAACGGTTCAATCCATAATGTCTTGGGGACAGGAACTATGGAGTTCACACTATCAAGAAAACCCTCCATAGTTTATTTAAATTGTGTCACATGCTGGATGTAATTTCTATAATCGCCGCCCAGGCACAGCTTGTCATGTTCTAAACCTAGGTAACATAGCTGCTTAGAGGGTAAAACAACACTCCAGTAACCCTACAACAGTCCATGGATTATTGGAGGATTGTTTCCCTCTCCAACAAGCCATGCTGCCTGGGTTTGGACATGACAAGCCACACCTGGAACATGCATTACGGAAATCATGGCATGCAAACACTGAAATTTAAATAAGCCACTTTATTTGTGTGGACATGGAAAATGTCCAGAACTGAAAACAAGCTCCTTTCCTCCCTCTCTCATTTAGCTCTTCAGAATGTGCAAGGAGATCACCAGGATTCCTTGAATGTCTGTAACTAATGATTGGAGGATGGGTACGCCCTGACAGATAGTGTATGCTTTGCCAGTGTTTGAGAGTGATTTTTCCTAATATATCTTGACTAATAAGTAAACTCCAGGTTACAAACAATACTACTAGATACAATTCTAATGTGGTCTTTCAACAAAGAACATTTTTGTTCAATTTATTCTATTTAAAGCTGCCTTAAAACATGGCCTGGATAACCCCTAAAGCAGTGGTAGGCAACCTGGTGTTTTCCAGATGTTTTGGAGCCTGTAATAACATACAGTCTTGTTTGTGAATGGATAATGATTAAAATCCAAAATATATTTCTTCTGTATGTGATATAAACGAATTTGCCATTTAGTGCAAAAGCAACTCCTCAGAGCAATGTCATTAGTTTGAAAATAAAACTGGTCACAAAATCTGGAAGATTCTTCCCACCTGTGTTTATATCTGTCAAAATCCAAAAGAAAATGAGTGAGGAAATTTGGACTTGGGTCCAAAGATGCTCTTCTATAAGAGGAAAGCATTTTTGCTTGTGCGGGGTGGCTTCCCAATTTCTGCCATTTCCCTTCCTCACATTGCACCCTACCTTACAGGGAATGACCCTGTTGCACAAGTGGAATCCCGTTTGTGAGTCTTTGCCTCTAAGCCTTTGTTCCTTTAACGCTAATAACATTGTTTCCAAACACTATTCTTGCTTTACCATGGAATTATATTGTGGAACTACAACTACTTACAAAGTGAGAATTTTATCATATTGGTTCCTGAAGTATCTTCAGGAACCAAAAAATCCTTAGTTTTATTCATAAATCTCTTTCCCCATCTTTATCCAGAACCAGAAAGAGCAGCAATTCTTGCAATGAAATAGGTGCACAGATTTAAGAACATAAGAGCCATGCTGGATCAGACTAGAGGCCTATTTAGTCCAGTATTCTGTTTACACAGTGGCCAATAGGAGGCCAGCAAGCAGGACAGGAATGTAATAGCATCCTCCCACTTGAGCCAGTATACAGAGCCATGCTTTTTTTCTATTAGGAGAGGTAATTGTTACGTAGTAATCCCAGTAGGTTACAGTAGGAGTACGTTGCCCTTGGCTCCTTATTTGGCTTGGTGAGGTAAAGAGACAAGGTTGGTTCCTGGGCCAGCACATAGATAGGTTATAGGTTTGTTAACTAATTAAAGAATGTTTAGTTGATCTGCCTTTTAATCAATTAATTGATTTAATGCCTTTAAAAGGAAGTATAAAATAACTTATAATTTGCAATTTGCAAATCTTCAAATTATAACATATAATTTGTTGAAAATAATAATAAACAAGGGTAATTTTGAAATGAAATATCATATGCAGAATTTTCTTTTCTAGTCCTTATTACAGTAACCAGAAATAAAACAAGTATACTCTCCAGCTCTCATTCCCACCAATTAATCAACTGATCTAAGCTGATTACAGCTTGCAAATCCTGGTAGCGCATGCTATTTCCACTAGAGATTCACACATCTCCATGTACTTTCTTATTTCTCTCCAAAGGGTCGAACTAAGAAGAAGCCTTCTCCAGTAAAATATGAAGCTGGAGATCTTGTCTGGGCAAAGTTCAACAGACGTCCATGGTGGCCCTGTAAAATTTGTCACGATCCTGTGCTAGATACTCATTCAAAAATGAAAGGTAATGTATTCCTTGCATTTCATGATAAGAACATTAGTGCTTTGCATTGTTAACCATGCATCACATTTTGCAAATGATCTGCATTGAGTATTGACCAGAATGTCCATGAACAACTGGAAGGTTGGCAAAAGGAATGACAAGACCCAGGATGCTTCCAGAAGAGGTTTTTATCTTGCAGTCTCCCTTCCCCAAACATGGAAATGTACAGAGGGCCCAGATGTCATCATCTTCCACTTGTCACTCTCCCATTCTCCCACCGCCTCTTCCATCTTTTTTCTTACCAGAAAAAAAATTTATTAAGAAGGAAAAGACAGAAATAGCTGCACAACCAGTCCTAAACAGGCATACTTGGAATTATGTCCCACTGGAATCAGTAGTATGCTTAGGATTGCAGTCATGCAATGCAATGCAATCCTTTTCCTCTTCATGTCTACTTAGAAATATATTCACTGACTTCACTGGATTTACTCCTAGGTAAGTATATGTAGGATTATGGCCACTGTTATCCTATGCACAATTACTTAGGACTATGTCCAGTTGAACTCAGTGGGGTGAAATAAATATGCATGGGTTTGTATTGTTAATATACTATTGAGAGATGAATCGCAAAGGGCTTCTCTAAGTTCTAGTATTACAAAATGGTCAAGAGGAAGGCTTTGATAGGAAGAGAATGATGATTAATCATGAGTTTGAAAAAGGACAGCAATGCTCATTCAGTGGTGAAAGAGCAATGTGAAAATGTCTCAAATGGCTGACAGAGAAATAAGAGATGTAGCTGCCTTGGGATGCTTGCAGTCAGAAAAATAGGGTGGTGGTGGTGGTGGTGGTGGTGGTGGTGGTGGTTGTTATAGTTATACATTAAGGAGAGCTGGAACCAAGGGCAGAAAAGAACTTTCATTATGTTTTAAGTTTGTGATTGATCAAATTGCTACAAAGAATTTACTGCCATTTATTCTATTGTTATTTTTAAAAATGTGTATGTGCCCCTCCAAACTGAAACTGGAACTTTTATTTAAATCCTTCATCTTTCAAAAGCTTATAAAAATAACTTTTGCAAATACTATAAATGTTTTTATAAAATTACCAGTATTCCCATGAGTTTCTCTTAAAGTGCTCTTACCTAGGAAACAGTTTGAAGTGGAAAACTGTTCTTTTTAAAAATAAAAGTTTATAGTAAAATGGGCAGTAGTGGAACCAGAGTTAAAGGTACATTGTTGTCCTCCTACTCTAGACCTCTGCCCACACAGGATCACATCAGTATCTGAGAGCTTTCTGCTGAAGTGGAGAAGAAAAAGATATCACAAACCTGTATATTAACGCAGCTGATATTTTTCTTTAGGACTGGGATGGGGAACTTTTTTTAACTCCTTAGGGCTGCATTCTGTCATGGGTAACTTTCCAGGACATGCACACCAGCAGTGGATTGGACCAAAGCCACCATACATTTCATTCACACACCTGATCTCTCCCAGCCTGGGTGGGGAGAAGGATTACCACCACCTCCCATTTCCTGCCCCCATGTGGCAATGAGGCTTGATTCCACTGGGACACTTTTTTCAAGCCTAATTGTTACATAGAATTGTGATTTGGGTGGGAGGTCAAGCTGTGTGGGGAAGGTTCACCCTTCCCTCCCAGCTGAAACCCCCCCCCAATCATCTTGTGCTCCAATTAGGCTAGGAAAAGTCTTCCCATTAGCTCTAATGGGAGGCCTTTTCCTAGCCTAATTTTTCCTATATGGGCAAGAAGATGTGGTGCAGTCCAGTTTGGAGACTCCACAGACTACATCTGGCTCACAGGCCACCAGTTCCACCCACAGGCCACCCTGTTTACACAATTGGCTATCTATCCTAAGATGACAACTCCCAAACTCACTTCAGCCTCTTACTTATTCATGAAGTGGAACAGAGGCTGCAGGGAATTCAGAGAGCCCAACAACATCAGAAAAAACAGTGGGCTTTTGAATAGTCTCCCATGATTTCAACAGAGAGTTAGGTTTAATATTTAATACTGCTCCCTCTAATTGTGAACTCAGGTGCTGAGTGCTAACAAAAATTGAGTCAAATGGGGCCATAGAGAAACTAGAGGGAGCTATCAGCATGCTCTAGTTTTGTAGAATACAAAATATCTTTTTTAAACACTCTGAAGTGAAAAACCTAAAAGAGGGCTGAACGTTCCATAGCTACTGTGAATACGAAGTGTTCTCTGGAAAAGAAAAATGGCGGTGATAGTGGAGCTTTCTTGAGCCCCTGATAACTTATAGTGCGCTGGAGGAAGGCATGGTTGGCTGGCTGGAACTCTGTACAGGAACACTCCTATTTGGAGGTGAGAGTACGTTCCAAAATTTTGTTACAAATCCCACTTGTTAGACCTGGTTTAGAAAACATTCTTTTGAGCATAAGTTGGAGGTTCATGCACTTCCATTCCTATGCCTTGGTCCAAAATGCTAATCTTATGAATTTTATTTCAATAGTTTCCAATCGCAGGCCATATCGGGAGTACTATGTGGAAGCCTTGGGAGACCCATCTGAAAGAGCCTGGGTTGTAGGAAAAGCTATTGTAGTCTTTGAAGGAAGACATCAATTTGAAGAACTGCCTGTCCTTCGGAGAAGAGGGAAGCAAAAAGAGAAAGGTTACAGGCACAAGGTAAAGTGCCTGTTCTCATGTATTTTGTATTTGGATGTCCCCATCAGAGTGGAAAACGTAAGGCATGATCTAATGAAAGTGAAGCATTTTTCAAAACCCCATAGATCACAGTTGAAGGGATTTAAGCAGATGCATAATTCTGTCACTGAAATCTGTGGGATGCCAAAATGCTCAGTTTTGGATTGTGCGCCCATAACATTTTGAAATTGCTGCCCTAAGAATGGCATTTGGGACATTGAGGCTCCTGATAAAAGAATGCCTTATGTGTTAGCTTGGCCATATAGCTGCCTGAGAATAGTTTGGAAAGTAAGCTGGAATAATATCTGAGCATTATATTTTAAAAAAGCAAATGGAACATAAGTGACAACTTTTGAGAACATGTCATATTGTTATAAATGGAGAAACCTGTGCACCTGTAGGGCAAATATATGGTAAGGTGGGCAGGGATGGAAAACTTTCACAACATTAGGTTCCAGCTTGAACTCTTCTAGAAGTTAGTTTCCTGTTTTTAGATCTTAGCTATGCATTAATATTACCAGTCCCAAGGTTCTGGTATAAAATACCAAAATGATCAGTCCTTTGAGACTGTCCCAGTCCTGATGACTGGGATCCTAAAGATTTTGCTACATTTAATCCAGTGTCGGAATTTGTTAAATTCTCTGGGTTTGTACACTTTAACCAAGCTTTTAGCTATATACTTTAGTTATTGCCACAGTTGCATTCTGAGAAGGAAGATAATCTCATCTCTCTGTGTGGCAGCATCCTTTTGCATATTATAAGTATATTTTATAACTTCTTTTCCCCCTTCTTTTACTTTAAGGTTCCTAAGAGATTTGTGGCTAAATGGGAGATCAGTGTCGGCCTTACAAATGAATATCTTAAACAGAATGGTACTCAAAAATGCATCCAGACTTCTAGCAAACTGGACAGTGAGAAGGATGTGCATTTAATTGGATCTTGTTCAAAGGACTCCTTAAATGAACAGAGCAGGCAACTAAATGGATGTTTGAAATCATTACCGTTGGACTCTAAACATTTGACTCATGATAAGGGGAAGATGTTGATTAAATCACGAATAAAGAAGAGCTCTGACACCAGAAAACGGACTAGAGTTAGAAAAAGTAGCACCAAACTGGAGCCATCCAAGAGAGAGAGTGGGGGGAAAGAGATAGTGAGCAAAGTTAAAAATGTGATCGTTGCAGAGCTGCCAGATAAGCAGGCATCTCATGAACTTTGCAGAATAGCAAAGAGCCTAATGGGATCCAAAGGCACCATGGAAAACTACTTGCTGTCTTCTTTTGGAGAAAGACAATTTGAAAATAAATCTAAGAAAACCGAGTATGAGATCTCTGATAGAGACTGCCAGCAGGAGACACCCAAAGTAGACCTGAAGAAAAAGAAAACCCAGGCGAACTTCATGGGTAATTCAAAACTACAGCGACACTATTCTGCAGCTGATGCTGGAGCTGAAAGGAAACAAATGGACTGTGATTCTTCAGATAATGTTACCTGTGATCTAGACTCTCTTGACCAAAGTATAGCAGCAGCAACAGCCTATAGTGTCCTGAAAAAATGTGATTCTGTAAATAAAAGAGAAAAGGAATTGTCTTCAGGGCAAAGAAACATTAAACATTCTGCATGTGTCTCAAAAAGCAGTAATAGAAGTCACAAACCTCTGGAAAGCTCTCCAGATAAGAATGCCAGTGGTGAAGAAGCAGGAGGTGAGGAATTCCACAAGCCATCCCTTGCAGCTGAGGTGGCTTCAGCTTACAGGAATGACAATCTTACCATTGTAGATAAGCATACTACACTCCAAAGTAAGGGGTTTGCAAGTCAAATGGATACAAAACAGCCTCAGTCCAGAAGTATAAAATGCAAGCATAAAGGAACTGCTGCTGGGACGGAGTCCTGTCTTAAGGAAGATGAATGTAGCCTCGACTGCTGCTTTTCTGCTACCAAAGGTTTTCCTGGGCCTGAGTTAGAGACACCTGCCAAAAGTGGGAAGGTTGATGGCCCCTGGCTGCCGAACAGCACTAATGAGAACTCCCGTGATTCTGCTGAAATAGAGACGGCAGTTGTGAAACATGTGCTTTCAGAACTGAAGGAGCTATCGTATAGATCCATGAATGATGAAGCAAAAGACTGTGGGCCACCTAAGACCACAGTGCCCTTACTCTTTTCATCTGTCTCTGGGCAGAATCATTTGCCTATTGAGCCTGATTATAAGTTCAGCACCTTATTAATGATGTTGAAAGATATGCATGATAGTAAGACGAAAGAGAAACAGATCATGACTACTCAGAACATAGCCTCTTATAGGAGTTCTAGCAGCGGCGATAGTTCTGGAAGTAACACTCCGAGTGATTTGACATCTTTGCCTGCAATGGGAACTACTCATAAATTAGAAAACAAACGAGATAGTGTTCAAGAAGCACAGTGTCAGAAACCCAAAGAAGGTCAGTCCTCTTTTTCACATGGTATCGCAACCAAGTTGATCGATCCCGGTGCTAACAAAAGGGAACTCACAAATACTACTGTTTCTGGTACAAACTGCACCGCAAGGTGCAGCTGTCCAAAATCTAAGCAGCTATCCAAACTAGTAACTAATGCAACATCAAAGAGCAAATCACTAAACCGGTTATCCAGTACAGCAGAGAGTGTGTCCCACCAGCATAGAGCTACCCAAGGCTCAGTTGCTAGTTCTCTAGACAATGCAAAGGAAGATGTTGCAAGGAAAGTATCTCGGGAGTTGATGGGACACTCCCCTGCCGAAGACTCTGCAAGCTCCTCTGATGGCAGTTTAGTTCGTATAAGAATGAAGTCAGAATCTGATAAAAAGAGAGAGCGCTACAGCTCCTTTGAAAATGGGGAGTGCCTAGAGTTGGATTCAGAACTGAATAGAGAAGGCTCCTTGGGTGATGAGCCTAAAGATGTAAGCCACATAGCACCCAAAAAGCGATGGCAGCGTTTTAACCAAAGCAATGCTAAAGCTGGTAAGCACATCAGTAGATCTAGGGAAGCAGCAGAGTTACATGCCTTTGGCCTCTACTGAACAAAAACATGTGTTGGAGTGCAGGCCTCTCCTGGCTCTTTCAAAGGCAATTAAGGGAGGCCTTAAGAGGCAAGAACAGTGAGAATCACTGGCACTTAGTTGGGCAATGTTTCACTGTGTATGATAAGTGACATGAAAATAGAGTTCGTACAATAGGGTTCATATAGAATCAGAGTTTTGCAGCTCGATTCCTGAGTTTGAGCTCTCTGTACAAGGTAAGAGGAGTTGCATCACTTCAGACTTCAGTCCCCCACAGTCCTATGGTGAAGTCATATGAAATCATATATTTCACTCATATTGTGAAGTCTTGCATTAAAAATAAATAATGCCTGCACCTAGACAACTGACACACGAGGGAGAAGGCTGGCTTAGATCCAATTCTCTGACATCTAGTTTCCCATGAGCAGGGTATTTATGTATTTATTGGTATGGAGGAACTTTAAGTAATTGTGAGCCCACACCTGCAGTCTAAAGTAGTACAGCTCGTATTTTTTTTTACCATCTCATATGCAGATTGTGAGAATCGCCCCCCCCCACACACACACACAGAGGAGGGATGATTAAACATTAAAATAAAAATAAAAGGGTCAAAATTGGCTTGCAAACAAGCTAATTTTGACCTTTTTGGTGCTCTGTAGTTGCTCCAGACACCATTCTGGTTGCAATTTTTCTGGGGTGGAGAGAAGATCCCGGTCACGTGTTGCAGTACAGTAAAATCTTAGTTCATCTAATTGAAATGTGGGTTCTCACTCTAGCTTTTCTCTTTTTCACAGCTTAATTTAGAATTCTGTTATCTTATTTTTAAATTAAAACAACAGCATTCCATAAGAATTAGTACTGATTTGGAAATAAATATATTTCATTTTTCTTACCTTGTGCAGAAGCTTTGTTTACAAAGTAAGCCATGTTGGATGCATGCTACTCAATATTACAGGAGACTTAAGAGAAAGAGATTTTGGATTGCTTAATGCTGCAATCCTGCACACAGCTAGACAGTTTAAATCCCATCTCTATCACAGTGAGGTGATAGAAATAGAAGTGGTAGACTAGGCTGCGTCACTTCAGACTGCAGGTGGTAGGTTAGTGTTCCCCGATGTAAAAAAGGCGCCGTGAGTAGAAAACTAGCACAATAGAGAGTGGATTGCACTGTAACCCTGCCCCTTCATTTATATATTTTAAACATGGGGGAGGAGAATGGCAAGTCTGCAGTTGTACAGCACATTTTGCTGTTTCTGGAATTTATTGCCATTGGAGGGCATGTGCCGATCAAGCCTGAATGCAGAATTGCAGGCTAAAACGTAGAAAGTGTTCAGTAGTAATGAAAATGTTAATGTGTTTCTCCCTGTGGAAAGGAACTGATGCAGTAAATGGAGTATATGACTAAGACAAGTTAGGCCGTGGCTCAGTGACAGAGCCCCTGCTTTGCATGCAGAAGACCCCAGATTTGATCCCTGGTATCTCCAGGTAGTGCAGGGAAAAACCCTGCCTGAAACCCTGGAGAGCCATTACCAGTCAGTGTTGACAGTGGATCAGTTATCTGACTCAGTATAAGGCAGCTTCCTCTGTTCCTACTATAAACGGCAATAATTTAAAAAGTGAATGTTACTTTCCACAGTGTTTGACATTTCAGTTTTGTAGTTCTTTGTTTAGTATATTTTTAATCAGTGATTGTCCGGTTGATGGCAACATACACTAAATTGCAAAAGCTGCTCCCTCCTTGGTCTTTTGAAGCCTTCCTCAGCCTGGTGCCTTCCAGATGGGTTGGACTGCCAATGTCATCCTTCCCAGCCAGCATGAAAGTTACAGTCCAGCACATCTGGAGGGCACCAGGTTGGAAAAGTCTGGTCAGTTGTTTGTGAAAGATAAGCTGACAGTCGCAGAAAACACAAGATTGAGCAGAATGTGTGAGTTGAGGATGGGTGTCTATTGATGTATCACCATGTTCACTTATAAAATGTAAATTAGCCACACTCATAGTTAAACTTCTCCCAGATGTGACACATGCCTGGCTATATACTAGCAGTTCCCACTACATGGGTTCACAATATGCTCTAAGGAATAGGCATATTTAATCAAAGATTTCAATAATAGGAAAAGTTGAAGATGTGCACTATAGTGTTTTACTCAAATACATTATATATGAGTAAAATGTCCAAATTTTTGTGTTCTGCAGAAGATGAAAGATGCTTTAGAAAATATATAACTTTTTTTCCTCACATAGTAGCTCTTCCCAAGGTCAGGGAGCACTCTAGAGTGGTATTCCATGAAGTGCAGTTAGGCCTCCGAAAAGGGCGATCATCAATATACATTGTGTTAGATAAGGTGGAGACTCACTTGATGGACTGCTAAAACAACAACACCAAAGTTTGTACACCTTAGAAAGCTGCACACCAGGGAGAAGGTGATTCTGATGTGTTAGGTTTTCTAAGTGCAGGTGGGTTTTTTAAAAAGCTTTTTTAAATGTAGGAGTGTTCTATTATGTGAGCCCTCATCTGCAGTCTGAAGTAAGTGAACAGTCCAGAAACAGGTTTACCACTTCATCTGCTGACTTTGAGAACAAGGTGTCTTAGGGAGCAACAATCCTATCCCCACCCGAAAGCATCTGGCAGGGGGTACACAGGGTAGTTCAGTTTTCTGGCTCCAAGGTCGGAGACAGGGCTCTGACCTCAGAGCCAGGAAACCGCACTCCCTGGCCCCCTCCTCCTTGTAGCTGACGTGGAGAAAAATGCATTGGCTACCTCTGTGGGTTTGGAAAGCAAAGTACGGAGATGGGGAAAAGGGAGCATTCCTGGGGGAGGAGAGGAGGCAACACCAGGGTGGCTGGGCTACAACCTATTCTATGGCCACACCAGCCTCCTTCCTTCCCACTTCGAGGTCCTGCTGCTAGACGGGCAGAATTGCCTGTCTAGCAGAAATGCAAAGCAGCTTGAGCGCAGAGGCGAAGATTGCCTCTGCTGTCTTTCCTCCCTGCATTGGATACTCAGCAGCCACCACCTGGGGGCTGCCAGGTATCTACATAAGATTGTGCCCTTAGCTGCATCATATCTCTTCACATGCATTAGCCAGAAGGTATTTCCGATATTTTTGCCTGTGGCTTCCACTTGTGAGCATCTCTTTTGACAGTTACCTTTGGCTAGGTTTGTTGTTGCTGATGCTTATTTCATTACATTGTGGCAGTGTTGGGTAGCATGTCTATACAGTATGTGATCCACTCAGATAAGCTTCGGGAGCTTGTTAGAAAATAACCCTGCCACATATGCTTATACAGGTACAGTTTATGAAGGCCCCAAATACATATTTCTGGATTCATATTCAAGCCTTCTGTGGGACTGAGGATAGTTATAGATCTAAGGTTTGTTGTTAAGGTTTGTTAAGGTTTATTCCTCAAGAATTTTACTTTTAATTGGGCAAAACTAAGGAGAGGAAACCAAATGAAGCATTTTTAAAGGCAAAGCTTTGAGAAGTATTACAATGGGCCTGTTCAGAAGGCACCTTAAACCCTGCTGGTTAAGGCTTTTAATTAAGCAGCAGGCTTTGAGGTGTCTTGTGCGATGTGTTTTGTTAAACCCTGCTCACTCACTAATCACAGTCGGACTGACTGCAGCATGGTTAGCGGCTCTGACCGTGGCTTAAAAATGTTGTGTGCAACAGCACTCTTGTAGTTAGTGCTAACCCCAGAGAACAACAGTTTCACTAACCACAGAGCCTGAAGTATCATCTGAACAGACCCAATAATACTTTTATATAATACTTTGAGTGTGCAAAGTGCTTCACCTACATTATTTCAAGAAACCCTTACAATAACCCTGTAGGGTAGGTCAGTATTCTCATATTGCAGATTTGGAGAGGGTGCTGCTGAGAATGCGTGCGTTGCTTGAAGTCAAATATATCCTCATGGCTGAGAATATATTTGAACCAGAGATTTCCTGGCTCATAATACTTTTGGCAAAGGGTGGAAGTAGAATCAACAAGGTGGGATTCGTGAGTGTGTCAGGGCATCCTTAGGGGGCTGCAGTAAAGGCCTTGTTGGGGGGGGCAGGTTGTGCATTCCTGGTTTAGAAACCATGAGATGTACGGTATTCCAGATTACAGTCATTTTCATTGATATTGAAATAAGGTTGACTCCTGCTGCAGCTAGAACAGAGGTGGACACTTTTTGTTTAATACCAGGACCTCTTTTGAGATAGCCAGTTTCCTAAGTCTGGTTTATTAGAATAAATTCATAAATTTTAGTCTGCAGATATTTCATGCGCTGGATTGATTCTTTATCAATGAACAAGGAAAAGTTATCTTCTATTACAATTAGTTTCCATTGTGGGAGTGAGAGATATACAGTCTTTTTTTTTTTGGTAGAGGATAACTTTTTCTTTCCCCCTGAATAGAGATGTGAAGGCCCAGAAAAAAACAACTAAGAAAAAATTGGAAAAAAACATTTTTTTCCCAAGGACCATTTTTGTTTGTTCCAAAAAACTGGAAAAAATGAACAGCTTGGATTAGAATGATGAACAAAATATTTAAGACAAGTTGTTCATATATTGTTAACCAGCCTTTACTCTCTAAAAACTGTAAGAAGAAGACTTCTACAGAAAAGACTAGAAATGTGAAATTTCTGAAAATAATGAAGCCATGGGGGGAAATATTTTTAACCTTCTCTGTAAAATTCCCACCATAGTTATTTCTTCCATTCCTTATTAAAATTATTGATCTAATGTATCTCTTACTGATAGGCATATAAGAATGTTCCAAGTAATGCTCATATTACCATTTCATAATATGGAAGAAAATGTGCATTCTCAACCATTTCGGCTTTGTTCTATAGAGTTTGGGGGTTTGTTCTGGTTGGATGCTGTAGCAGTCACTTAACGTAGTTCTAATCTAAAACCCACATGTGAAAGAAACACTGTTAGCAGATGTGATGGAACACCGTGTGAGTTATCCCACCTATGTGTCTTTTCAAAAAAATTAACTTTGATGCTTGGTTCTATAGAACTCACTGCCACAGTTTTTAATAAAGTTCTCAATTAGACCTCACCACCGAGGAATGCTGCCTCAGTTATAAAATCTTTTAACTGCTACTGCTAGAGTAAATCCTCTCTACCTAAAAAACAGTAGCCTGATTCCTATGGCGTAGGCATGGGATTGGCACCGCCACTAGAGACAGCCTTTCAAAATGAAAAAAGGTATTCATTTATGGAAGTTGTTTATAAGATGAATAAAATGTCACTCTTCAAATAATAGGTTGAGATTGCTTAAAGGTTCTTAAATGAAATATGGTTGCTTACCATTCCTAAAATGAGTCTTTCCCAGCTAGATAAAATCTCAATAGCTTTTCCTTCAGCCCGGATTTCCTTAAACTCCACCTCACAAACAGGAATAGGTTTAGGATTTTCCTTAAACTTCTTTACAAATGAGAACAGATATTGTACACCAGCTTTCCTCTAACTCTAGTTCTTCCTGCTTCTGGCCTCTAAGATGCTTCAGGCGTTTTAGGGACTACATTATGATGTTCCCTCTGATCAGAATAAAATAAGAACCAAAAATGTGTTACGTTTAACTTGGTTTGCTCATAAAATTATTGTTTTTGGTATATTAAATTTAAACGTATTTTTTATTTAGACGATAATTACACATTTACTAACTGAGTTTACTTTTTAAAGATTAAAATTTTAAGGATAATTTTATGAGCGAATTATATATATATGTATGTATGTATGTATACACACACACACATACACACACACACATATATATATTTATGTTGCTAAAGCAGTCTTCCTCAACCTGGTGCCCTCCAGACATTTTGGACTACAACACCCAGCATTCCTGTCCGTTAGCCGTGCTGCCTGTGGCTCATGGAAGTTGAAGTCTAAAACATCTGAGGGGGACCAGGTTGCGGAAAGCTATCCTAAAGCAACAAAGTGACTGTTGACCTGTAAAATGCATTTTAAAAAGTATTGCTTATTTTTCAATTTCCCCCCAAACTTCCTTTTTTGTGTTAAAAACAAAAACAAAAAACCACACCCTGTTTTTTTTTTCATGGCTTCAATGTTTTTGAGAAATTTTACATTTCTACCTGTGAAGAAGGGCCCTGCAGTTGAAATAAGTGCAGAAAGTAAAACATATGCATTCATTCTGATAAATTTGTCTCATGCACATCTTGGATTTCCATTCCTTTTTTCTGTTTTTGGGTTCTGTTCTTTTACCATTTTTTTATTTTAAATTTCGTACAGAAATAAGAAATGAAGCCCCCCAAAACACTTTTAAGTATATCCTTTAATGCTGCCCAATGTCTGTGGCTAAACAAGGGATTCTGTTTTCCAAGGTTCAACAGAAGACAACAGTGGTATTTTGAAGATAATGTATCAAATTAGATATATTGCTTTAAATTATAATACTGTGTTCCGCTTACTTGTTTGGATCCAGAGTTCCTGTGAGCTGAACTCTGTTCATTGGATGATCCTGCTGGAGGAAGAAGGGTGGAGGCAGGTTTGGCCAGTTCCCTCTGCAGCCTTCTAGGGTCCACAGAAAGCTGCTCCAGAGGTTTAGGGACCCTCAGGAACAGCATGGGAGGTGGCACTGGGGGCTGCAGGGGTAAGGGAGAACCAGCGAAAAATGCCACCTTCCAGCAGGAGTCTCCACTGGATCTCAGTACCTTCCACAAAGGAGGAGACACTCTGAATCCAATCCTTTTTATATATGTATTTTAATAATAACACTAATTACAATTGCTGAACAGGAAAATCAACTTCTAAGTCCTTTCTCTGGGTATCTAGCCACCTTATCCCAGGATCCCAGGTTCAGGACTATTTTCATACTGTGTTAGTTATAACGATCCAACTTTCTTTCTGTTTACAATATTGATACTTACTGTTTCTGAGTGTGGCTTTTTCCCATGCTTTTTTAGCAGTGGCAACCAAAGCTTTAAAACGGGAGAGTGAAATAAATATTTCTAATACTTATAATGAACTAATTTGTGTCACCCAGTTTGACATTAGATAAAAAAAATAGCTAAGTTTTTTGTTTTAAGACAAGATAAAATACAGGAGGCCTCGCTAATTCCCCCTTTACCATTGAGGTCTGGGAGAGCACTCCAAGAAAGAAGCCACGTTACTTTGTAAGGTCAGAAACAGTTGCGTAGTTGAGACTTAATTCCTGCTTCAGCCACAGCTATAAACCTTTTCAGCTATGGTTTCTCGCCCTATAGTTGCCTCTTCTCAGAGGGTAATGCATTTTTCTTGCTTGCCTTGTACATAGTACTGCAAAATCAGGCTGGGTACTATCTACTGAGCAAGTCTGATGCATTCAAGCCTCTGGCTACCTCATTTCCAGCTACCTCATTTCCGGCTACCTCATTTCCAGCAGTTCACATGGTTTCCAGACTTGGTTAGCTGTAAGAAGGATGTAGACTATTCCTCTTTATGAGGTGCATGAGTTAGGACCATTGCATGGATTTCTGCTGAAGAATGAGAGGAGGACCCATGTTTAGGGAAGAAGCTCTGAAAACCCCAGTGGAAGGGCTGCTTTTGAACTAATCTGGCAAGAAAGGATTGATAAAAACCTCTTATTAAACTAATTATTGAACCAGGTCATAATAATGTATTCCATCCCAGTCCCATTGCTCTTCTCAAGAAAACTAACCCTGCAACTAACCCTGAACCCTTTTTCTCAGTTGCACATTCAGAGAAGAAACGCCTTAGAAAGCCAAGTAAGCGGCTTCTGGAATATGCAGAAGAATATGATCACATATTTGCACCTAAGAAAAAAAAGAGGAGCCAGGAACCATTTCGGAAGGTGGGTGTAACACTGCACAATCAAATTGGCATTGGAATTTGTGGAAAATTGGATAAATTTGATCTAAGTAGGATTTAAACATAATTTTCATAGTTTTAAAAATCAAGGAGCCAATGTGTACATGTGTGTCGTGTGTGGGGAGCCCATTTTCCTTCTGGCTGCTGATCTTTGCCACAAGATCAAATTCCACTCCAGAAATTGCCTCCAAATTTTAGGACAGGTGTTGAACCTCAGGCCTGTGGATCAAATCTAGCCTGCCTAGGGTCCCAGTCTGGCTCTCCAGGGTTCCCCAGATGGCCACGCGCCTTTTCCCCTGACTACTGATCACTTGGTGGTTTCCTGGTGTTTGCACATCCATTCCTGCCCCCTGCCATTCTAAATTGCTGACATGCCTCTCCTAAGGCTTAGTCAGTGGCAGTGAGAGCTTTATGTTAAAATAGTTTGGTTTTTTGGCTCCACCCCATTTTGCCTTTCGTATTTTGGCCCCACCCATCAACCACTGAAATGCAGCTCCCCAGAGCTGCTCTGAAATGGAGTTTGACCCTTGAGTGAGGCAAGGGAATACCAAGATCCCCGGCAAGTTCTTGAATTATGGCTCATATTTGTTTGTTCCAAATGTGTAGGATTTGAAGCACACCAACAGCCAGGAAATGGTTGAGTTGTAGCTGAGCTTGCTTAGCTGTCTTGAGCACATCATGTTTAATCTTCCAGTTAGAGTGCTTCTCATGCTGCTTTGAATGATCAAATGTATAATTTTAAAAAAAATTATTTGGCTCTGACTGTAATAAGTAAGTAGAGAGGGTTTTGTTATTACTTTATCATTTCTAATGTTTTTCTAAAGTTGCTTAGTTTAATAGTGAAAACAGATGCAGTTTGAATTGGTGAAGATAGTTTTTTGGAATAAATAATCAATACAAAGATAACCAAATAATCCTCAAATTCTCAATATTAGAAGAATGTTATTTTTTTCAAAGTACATTTTTGGTTGTTATGGATGAAACAGAGCTGCCATTGAAACAGCATCCCCATGACTAGTTTTTCCTCGATCTCTGGTAATGTCACTCCCTGACATGAAGTGATTAGGCTATTAAGTTTCCCCAACCCTGTCCAATAGCACCCAAATATGGGGCAATGGAGTTAGAGAAGCTCACAATGTGATGACATCAGTTATGGAGTGAGATCCACAAGATATTAACAGCGGTGGGAGGAAGGGAAACTAGACAAATGAATTTCCTTTTCAGAGGCAGCACCATGCTCTCCGTAACTTCCAATTCAACCCTGTATTTTAAAAATGGAGAACTCTGCTCTATGTGTCTGCTTACATTTTTCCTGGCAAAGCTGTGAAATTTTATTTCCCTTGATTTTCACCCGCTGCAGAAATGTAGCTATGTCCCTGAATGGCTAAACTCATCATTAGCATTCTTTGCCTGTACAGGTTTGACCAGTATTTTAAGAATTTTCTTTTTATGTGTGTCTGCTAATAGGCAAGATGTGTAGAGAAGTCTGAAACCAAACAGAATTGCAGCAATGATAAACAAGCCCATAATAAACTTCTAGAAAACAAGCTTTTGGATTCCGTTTCCTCGGCTTCTTCATCTAAAGAATCTCCTCCAATCCTTGAAGCTGAGCGTTCTCTGTCAGATGAACCTGACTCCCATTCCATGGAACCAATATCTGAAATGCCAGTTTTGACATTGTCTTCACCAAGTATGCTGGAAACTGCTACTACTTCTCATTCACAGAGAGAGGAACAGTTAAAGAAATCAGGTAAGATGTGATGTAGCAGTCATAGTGTTGGACTGGGAGTCGGGAGCTGGGTGACTTTGGGCCAGTCACAGACTCTCAGCGCAACCTACCTCACAGGGTTGTTGTTGTTGTGAGGATAAAATGGAGAGGAGGAGGCAGATTATGTATGCTGCCTTGGGTTCCTTGGAGGAAACAAGGCGGGATAAAAATGCAATTAAAAAATAATAATAAAATAATATTATTTTCATCTCCATTTCAAATTACAGATTTTTGTCTATGTATTATGCATGAGATTATTCCAATAGATCTGTCCTAAACCCAGTCCTAACATAATCTTGCACATATGAGTGTTGCACATATGAGTGTTACTCATGGCCTTGGAGAGAGAGAGAGAGAGAAACAAGCAAACAAACAAATTGCACAATCTAGTGAAAGGGGACAGGATAAGCTTGAAGAAAGTTTTTGGAGAGGAGAGTGTGAATTCTGTTAAAACGATTGTTGGAGGGAGCAGCAATCTAAGTATTTGACATCAAAGCTCTTAGCTCTGCAATAGAGTTGATTGAAAAGAGCAGAAAGTAAAATGCAAGGCAAGGAGTGGAAGCAGCTGATACCATCTCATTAGGAAGTGAGTTGCTTGAAGGCCTAAAGTCTTCTACTTGACTATAGTTGAAGCTTGCTAAGTTCTTTAAACTACCCAAATCCTGCCAGGCTTCCCTGAAGAGCTTTTGAAAAGGCTATGAAGGAGGCTCCCTTAAAAGTCTACCCGGCTTTGTATTTCCTTAATGAATTCTTATAGGAGTCCTTTCTCCCAGCCCCAGTTATCAGAAGGGATAATTTGGGCTCCAGCAATATGAACCAGTGTCCCTGCATCAACAGTTCTGCTCTCCTTCTACTCTCCACCCCAAAACACTCCCTGTGGTTGTTTCTGGTTGTCCATTTCTTGTTGCAGAAATGTGATGGCAAGTGGGGGGCAGTTATGGTACCTTTTAATGTTTGGGTCTATTTCAAATAATTATATGATACACTTAAACCCTTCAAGGACTCCATTAGAACCTTGCATCTCAGTACTTTGACAACGTTCTTGTCTAAGTTGTGCTCTGATTTGAGGGATGCCTTAAAGCAAAGATGCTTGTACAAGAAAAAGGTGAAAAGAGGAGTTGGCTGGCAAAATGGAGGGTAGTGAGCACAAGAACAAACATATTGATGGAATCATCATGGGATATTTCATTTACCCTTGCTGGTTATTTCTTAGCTTTCGGAAGAGAAGGTATAGCAAAGGGCATTGCTGTTAGTATTCTAATTGTTATTTCATTCTAGTAAAATGAGTAGTTTGTATCTAGTGGAAAAAATGGCTTATTTGTGTCTTTCTTGCAGGGAGCATTGAGAGCAAACGCCAGAGGAAGCCAACTAAAAAGCTCTTAGAATCCAACGATTTGGATACTGCATTTATACCAAAGAGGGAATGGACTTCTACAAAGAAGGTATGATCCTTACTTTATGCTCCTTCCTTTTGCTTCAAAATGTTACTAGAATATAAAGATTTGGAGTATTAAGTAATTGCAGCTATGTGGCATTTTTGGCAGCATTTGTTTAATTAAGGCATCGGAGCTAAAGAAAGAACTCCACACAAAGTAATTCAGAACTTCATCTATAAAGTTCCCATTGCAGGTTTTTTAAACAACACGCGTGCATACACACACACACACACACACGTCATGAACAAATCTGAAAGAACATTAGGCATGTAAGCTCTTGAACCTATGGTTTTTTTAAAATAATGACCAGTGTTGCAATCCAGCACACACATACACAGCCTTCATTAATTTCAACTGAGAATGTGCAGGTGCCTTGCTCATTAGAGCGTACCCTCCATGGTAGTGGTTTGGCTTGTTAGGAAGAGTAGAAAACCTCTGATATACAAAACCTCTCTTCCTTTTCTTCTTTTGTTGTGTGTTTTTAAAAAATAACAAAAGTATATGCTAGAACTCAAAAGCAGAACTGATATCCAAAAACTTCCTGTGCTGGAATTTGAACACTTCCTATGGGAAATTGTGGTCATGATCATGGCCCTCTTTGCTAAAAATGTGTCTAAATAGGATACAAGACTCTTCATTTTTCAAGTTTGCTGGTATTAATGGCAACATTTTATTTTGGTCTTCTTGGTAACTGCCAGCCCCCTGTGATATGGGCCATGTTAGAATATTTATTCTATATTTCCTGGAAATTGCATCCAGCTTGATACAACTTTTGTTTTGTAATCCCATTAAAATGGGATTACAACTTTGTCATTGCAAAGTTTATTTATTAAAATGTATATCCTGCCTTCCTTTCAATGACTCTTAATATGGCTCACAATAATAAAACTTAAAATAAGAAGTTGACAAAACAGGACAGTAAAAATTGAGCACAATAAACAATGAAAGTAGCTATAAAAAACGACAAAATCTTTGCAGCACAGCAGACAATTAATTCTGACCAAATCTCCCATCTTTTAAAAAGCCATTTTTGACCGCTTGCCTGAATATGAAGCGTGAGGTAGACATTAAGATCTCTTTAAGGAAGAGTCTTCCACAAGCTTGGTGCCACAATCAAGGAAGCCCTATTTCACATCTTCATCTGTTGCACTGCAAACAACAGGGGCTATCAACAGGGGCTCAGATCTGAGAAGCACCTGAGTTGGCTGGTACAGAAAGAGGTGGTCTCTGAGATATCCTTGTCTCAAATAATTGGAGAAGCCCAATGCACAGCAAAGCCACTTCACCTGCCCCGTGCCTACTCCCATTAAGGAGAGGATACAAGGTTGGTGAAGCTGTTCAGCCTGGCTTCACATGTCCTTCAGCCTCTCTACACAAAGCTCCTCCAAGTGGCAAAGTAGTAAGATGCCTGGCATCGCTCATCCTTTGGCACCCCTGTTTGGGAAGGTCAAAAAACAAGCAAAGCTTACACCACTGCTGCTTGTAGGAACTCTTCCAAGCAGAGGCTGAGCTGCTCGATCAGAGATAACAAGGGGATTCCCTGGCCCACCACTTACCCTTGATAAGGACTGGAGATAGCAAAGGGTTTCCCCTCAAGCCTTCCTCCCAAAGACTCTAGTAGCCTCCAGGCCAAGGGGCAGTGGTTGGGGCTGGGCTGGGCTTGGGAAGGGCCCGCAGAGGGAGCCCATGCCTCAGTTAGCCAAATGGGCAGTCTCCACAGGCTGGATGAGGCCCACAGGCTGGAAGCTGCTCTGCCCTGTATTAGACTTTGTAAGAAAAATAAAACCCTTTTTCTGAATGTGTCAGTGGATGAAAACGTCAACAAAATATTATGTAAATAGTATTATAAGCCAGTTAGAATGGCAAGAATGTACCCAAGTTTATCAAATCTATGCTTAAGATATAGAAGGGGGAGTGGAAAATGTGAGCATATTTATTTATTTACTGCATTTCTATACCGCCCAATAGCCAAAGCTTTCTGGGCGGTTTACAAAAATTAAAACCATAAAAATCATTCAAAATATAAAACAACGACAGTATAAAAACATAATTTAAAATACAGTATAAAAGCACAACCAGGATAAAAGCTGAGCAGCCATGCAGAAATTGATGGGGATTTAAAATACAAATTTAAACAGCAAGGTTAAAAATCAAATTGCAGAACTGTTAAAACACTGTGAAAATAAAAAGATCTTCACCTGGCATCTAAAGGAGTTTAATGTAGATGCCAGGCGAACCTCTCTGGGGAGCTCATTCCACAGCCGGGGTGCCATAGCAGAGAAAGCCCTCCTTCTAGTAGCCACCTGTCTCACTTCCTTTGGCAGGGGCTCATGGAGAAGGACTCCTGAGGACGATCTTAGGGTCCAGGCAGGTGCATATCGGAGGAGGCGTTCCTTCAGATAACCTGTCCCCAAGCCGTTTAGGGCTTTGAATGTTAATACCAGCACTTTGAATCAGGCCCGGATCTGGACTGGCAGCCAGTGAAGCTGGAAAAGGACTGGCGTAATGTGGTCTCGTTGGCCAGTCCCTGTTAATAGTCTGGCTGCCCTGTTTTGTACCAGTTGAAGTTTCCGGACCGTTTTCAAAGGCAGCCCCACGTGTAATGCATTGCAGTAATCCAGATGAGAACGTCCTCAAGTTTAAAAAATTGGTTAGGTGTTGTACAAGGCATTAGAGAGATAATAGGTCATGCTACTCGGCTGACTTCTCAAGTTAGTTTGTTAAAGACAGTAGATAAACATATAAGGAGGTAACGTATTGTAAAGGTTTTTTGCATGCTAACTGAGGCCTGCATATTATTGGCAAAAGATTGGAAATCTGCTCTTCTACAATTTTTCAGTGAATGGAGATGAAAAATACAGAATAGTATGATAATGAATAACATCACAGCTTATGAACATTTATAGGAGGGAAGAAAATGTTTCCATAGAATTGCGGAGGGGGTTAATTCAATTTTGGAATGGGTATAGGCCTTCTGGCTTAGCACCAACCGACCTTTTGACAGTGTGGTTTTAAGAATATCTGTTGTACTTTGGAATTATGGTTTGTAATGCTGGATTATATAATTGCTCTTTAAGTTAATGATTAAGTATGATGTGCCTGATAACAATAAACTGAAAACAAATACATAAAAAAGAAAAGAAAAGGCAGCTATAAATACTTTGAATGTTATTAAAGTGTGAAAATGGTTTAATGCATTATAGTAATTGGAGCCATCCACCCCACCCCCAACTACCCATGGATTTGTTAGTATCTTACTGTTTTATGAAAGTTATGATTTTTCTTCTGCTTCAGCTGTACAGAAAGATTGTTCAGTATTTACAGTTAAGTAAATATGATTCTGCCTACTCGTTGCCATCCAGTGTTCCATACACTGAATGAACACCTTCCCATCCTTCCAATTTATAGTAATTTGAAGTGCTGCTTGGAATTATTATTTGTAAATATGTTGAAGTAGAACTGCAGTTGAGATGAGCTCAGGGAAATGCATCTCCTTGTAGGCATGTGAATTCACTTGGTAAATTGTCAATGTTGCTTATCTGCAGTGTTCTGAGGCTGGTCCTTTGGATACTGAAATGTCTGAGTTTTATTCCACATCTCAGCTTCTGGACACTGGAGAAGGTAGGTGGTACTTATGCTTTGTAGATTGAACAGGCAGCTTCCTGTGAGTGAGTGAAGCCCTATTCACACATTTGGAAGAATGTGGGATGACTCAAAGCAGGGGAAGGGTTACCTCTTCATTCCCTGGAATGACGTTCAGTTCCTTTCAGACCTTGCCACTCCATGTGACCATGTCAGGGAATGAAGGGGCGGGGCCTGGCACATATGGGAATGTTGGGGGGCAAGGCCAACGTGTGTGGCCCAGTCCCCGCTTTGAGTGCTCCTACTTTCTTTGGAATACATAAATAGGCCTTGATAGTAAGCTTAGCAAGATTGTTCTGTCACATAAGCAACTAAGGTGTAAGTAGGTATCTCTATATGAACTAGCACCAAATTTGTCTCATTAGATTGAATTAGCTTTAAAAGGGGGGAAAAGAATATTGGCTACTCAGAGTTCCAAGTGTAGTGAATGGATTGAAGAGCAGTCCAAGACTGAAAATCTAAAGGTGGATCTGACCAGAAGACAGTTCAAACAATAGGGGAAGGATAAGTAACCATGGGTCACACAAACGTCTCCTTTGACTTGAGTTTCTGAATTGTTTGCTGACACTGGCTATATTTTTCTTCATGATCGTGAGGATGAAAAACTTCCTGTTAGTTGAGGTAGTTTCTTAGACATCAGCTATTTTGCTATGTGGTGTTCAAAGGGATACCTAGAAGTACCCTATTTATAAATTCACTGGCCCTTTCTTCCAGCTGATGGTCTTTGAGTAATAAAACAAGGAGGTGGCTAGTCCCTGTTTTGATTTAAATATGCTGACTACAGTAAACACTATATGCAGTCCTGTGAGAGATTTGCAGCCATTAATTTTGAATGGAATGAAGAGTTAAGGTTGGGTATACTGTGTCCTGCTTACACAAGATGGTAAGCAATTCTGGTGTTTAAATCTCAGGAACAGAGACGTCGGAATTTTCTTGGGTTGCAATTATTTCCCTGTGGTCTTGAAATGTGTGCTCTTCCCTACTACAGCTGCTGAAAAGGTACTTGGAAAACAGAGAAGGCGAAAACGGCAGCGACGCACTCTTGCTGTAGCTCCATATAAAAAAGAAAAGGGTGAAGATGTACTAAGAGAAACGTCAAACTCTGAGGTACTGCTAGTCTTTGGGTTCTGTTAATTGTATGAAATGATACACTTGACTACTTTTCTTTTGAAAAACAAACTCTGAACTTGTTGGCTATGAGGCACAGGGGGTGGGAAATGGTATCGAACAGACCTTTCAGCAAATGTGGAGACTTTTGCCCAAGGCATTGTGTCCCTCTAATCTATTAGCTCACTTTAAAAGACTGCTTTAAGCTCAGAATTCATTTTTAGGGATATTGGTGTGCCAATTTCACTGTTGAAATCCACTTTAGATATTAGTATACTGAATTTCACTGGACAGTTTGCTTTGATTTTTGAAAGGTTTTCTTATCAGAATATTTTTTATCATAGTCTCTCAACTCTTGTCTTATTTCATGCTGAAGTGGAAATGTAAGCGACACACTTTGGACCTCATATATTTTGTTCTTTCCAGAAGAGCATGGACCATACTTTTGCTATAAAATTGTTCTTCCGCTCAGTGGCGCTTTCATGAAACAGGACTGTATGCTATTTTTCTGACATCTCTTGCTAGAAAAGGGCAGTCAGTACATTTTCTTGGGTTTTCCTGGACAACATTCACTGGTGGTTTTCCTTTGCAAATTTTAGCACCACCAGAAGGGTTCCATCCTGTAAATCCTATATTTGATTTATGATCACATTGATAGCCCACCCTGTTCTCACAATGGGGCATTACTTTTATAAGCAGGCTAAAGTGTTAATGCTAGTGAAAGAATTAAACCATCTCCTTTGAACGTGCTCATTTTCAGTAGATCTGTATTGTGTATAGATTTGTATGGAGGGGGCTCTGGGGTGGTTATGGAAATCTCCAGTGCAGCTGTTTAGTAAAGATACTGCAGCAGGATAGCAAAATAGATATATTTAATATTTTGTATTGAAGTTCAGAATGTTTCTTTCCCTCAGTGAAACCTTAAAGTGGAGCAGTGTGAGGAGAGTTAGCGCCACAGCATGAGGCAACTTCAGCAGGCAGAATGATTAGGGCTAGAGGAGTAACGTGCAGCTCAGCAAGCAGGTTGGCAGAAAATCTCTGTTTTGTAGCCAAAGTAACAGCAGCCCAGAGAAGAGGGGCAGATTGAAGAGAGAATTTGACTGTCCAAAATCCCATTTTTTCCCCATTTTAAAGGGAGATAGAACTACTCATGGGACAGCTGGAAGCCCCAAGGAGACTACAGAGGAAGGGTCTGAAAATGACCCTGGAGTGCCTTCATCCAAAAGGATGCAGGGGGAGCGAGGAGGAGGAGCCGCCCTCAAAGAGAATGTGTGCCAGGTAGAAATGCTTTGCTTGAATACTGGTGACTGTGAAGATGTCTTGAAGCAGTAGCTAGACTACCTGGGGACAGATCGGTTAAAAGGAACCCATATTCTCCCAACTCTTTGTAGAACTTACATGCAATTCTGTTTTGGCTTGTCTTGCTCTTTGGCCCTGACTTAAGCTTTTGCAAACAAGCCTTTTGAGGTCTGTTAACCTTGACATGAATGTTTTCTGTCTGCAGTGCTTGCTATGTGTGCCATCCTGGTACTTTTGAGATAGACAGGAAGTGTGAGTGAATATGTGTGTGTGTGCGCACGTACGCGCGTATACAGGAATTTCAACAGTGAGTGCCTTGTAGGGAGGGACTTGAATGGGAATTCTGAAATGGGATAAATCACTGGAGTTTTTAATTATTTGAACTCCACAAAAGTTAGCTGTGTGCTTAGACAAAAGGTATTATTGTTCTCCCCCCCCCCAAAAAAGGTTCAGCTGGTGTGTTTTTTTAGTTTTTTTAAAATTAATTTTACATAACACAAAACAACAACAACACTTAACTAATAAGTTCACCCCACCCCCCAACTGGGTCCAACCAAAACTTGATTATACATCCTTCCAAAACTGTAATGAGTCCTGTAAAGGTGTACACCCTTTCCCTTTTTTTTAACACAAAATCTACAAATAAACCCCAAACATCTTCAAAATCATTTCTTTTCAATAAACCCCTTTTAACCTTAATATTACTAGTTAACTTGTCATTAATCGTGATATCCCATACTTCTTTATACCACTCTGTCATTTGATAATTAGAAATCATTAGATTTGTAATTAAATCTTTAACATTTTGCATCCCCTGACCTTTATTATAAATTGATAATAATGCTACCCTGGGGCGTACCTCTAGATTTATACCAGTTATTTAATTTATCTCCTTAAAAATACTTTGCCAAAATTTTTATAATAATAATAATAATAATAATAATAATATATTTATTTATCACCCGCCTCTCCCAACGGATCGAGGCGGGGAACAACACCAAACACAAAATACAAAAACTGATTAAAAGCAGATAAAACCAGTACATCATTAAAACACCAATAAAACACCAATAAAACACTTTAAAATTCATCTGGGTAGGCCTGCCGGAAGAGATAAGTCTTTATAGATCTTTTAAATTCCAAAAGACTAGTGAGTTGGCGAATCTCTCCCGGCAGGTCATTCCATAATCTGGGAGCGGCAGAAGAGAAGGTCCTCTGGGTAACGGTTGTCAGTCTAGTTCTTGTTGACTGTAATAAATTCTTCCCAGAGGACCTGAGCGTGCGGGGCGGATTGTATGGGAGAAGGCGATCCCGTAGGTAACCTGGACCCAAACCATGTAGGGCTTTAAAGGTAATAACCAACACTTTGTACATATTCACAAGTCTACCACATATGAATATAGGTGCCAGTTTTCTGGCACCCTCTCCAACATAACTCGGACTATTTCTTATCAATCTGGTTTAATCTTACTGGTGTTAAAGTTCAGCTGGGTTTTTGTATGTGTGTGTAGGCAGGGATTTAATTTAATTTTTAAAATCAGCCCGAGATAATGCTCCGTCTCATTTCCTCACAGATTTGTGAAAAGCCGGGTGAATTGTTGCTGTGTGAAGCTCAGTGCTGTGGTGCATTTCACCTACAGTGCCTCGGGCTCTCAGAAATGCCGAAGGGCAAGTTTATCTGCACGGAGTGTTCCACAGGTACAGTACCTGGGTGGGTGGACCAGACTCACTGGTAATGTGCTCTGCTCTTGTGCTGCTTTCAAGAGTTGAACGTTGAAAATAAATGGCTCTCCTCTATGGAGCGGATGACTCTGTTGTCATCCAGACCAGAACAGTCTAGATCCTTTGTGTTGTTGCCTTCTGCTGTGATGGTTGCTTTTCATAACATCGTGTTTTGGTGCTTCTCAGGACTCTTTTCCTTCTGTACTTTGAATGCCATCTTACTCTCTTTTGCTGCTCTTTCCTTTAGGGCTGCACACGTGTTTTGTGTGCAAGGACAGTGGAGAAAATGTGAAGCGTTGCTTGCTTCCTTTGTGTGGGAAGTACTATCATGAAGAGTGTATACAGAAGTACCCCCCGACAGTCATGCAGAACAAGGGCTTTCGTTGCTCACTGCACATCTGTATGACTTGCCATGCAGCTAACCCTGCAAATGTCTCTGCATCTAAAGGTAAAGTACCTTTTTACATTCAGTTCAACTGTGCTGACATTCTTTGGGATTTCTTCTGTTCTTGGATATTTTGAACTTGGGAGTGGATTCCCTTCTCCCTCTTTAACCTGAGTCTTAATAAATGATCTGAGGTGTTCTTTTAAAAAATTTTTTAATTCTCTCATGTTTCACTGCTAGGTCGCTTGATGCGTTGTGTTCGATGCCCGGTTGCATACCATTCAAATGATTTCTGCCTTGCTGCTGGGACAGTGATCCTTGCTTCCAACAGTATGATCTGCCCCAACCATTTTACCCCTCGAAGGGGCTGCAGAAACCATGAGCATGTAAATGTCAGCTGGTGCTTTGTCTGTTCAGAAGGTAATGTATTCTTTGTTGAGCCTGGGGCTTTTGGTCTGCAGCCATTGAAGGGAGTTTGTGGGAAAGTTTAGAGTTTGTGGCGAAGACAGCACTCAGAAACAATGATAGCAAATGTATCTTTGACGCTCTTCACACTCACAAGTAAACTTTAACATCGATTGTGTTAAGTAGGTTTGACTGGCTGAATCAGAAACGTTGTTTACTTGCTGCATTTTTATCCCATTGTTCCTCCATAGAACTCGGGGCACCATATACGGTCATCTTCTCCCCCACCCCTTTTTGTCATCACAACCACCCTTGGAAGTGGGTTAGGCTGAGAGATGATGACTGGCCTGAAGGCAACCATTAAGCTTTGTGGTAGAGCAGGGGTTTAGACTCAAGTCTCCCCAGTCCGAGTCTGGCACTCTAACTACTATACCACACTGGCTCTCACTAGTTCTTTATAATGCAGAAGAGCTGTGAGTTCACAGTAGCCCAGAATAAAGGTCCTGGGAGTCTGAGATACTCTTATAGCGAAAAACATTTTTATGGAATTAGGGAACTGAAAAAGGAGAGGATTACAGTCCTGTATAGAGTATTGCCTTACGTTCTCCTATATAAAACCCTACAGCATGATGAAATAAGAAAAAAGCATAAGAAAACAAACACTGCTGGTTTGGGAAGAGGTTAAATATCCTAGCCTGCAGGTGCATCTGTTTGCAGATAGATATGCAGGGTTGCATTTAACACTGATGTATTACATTGGCTTAGACACACTCAAGGCCTCTAAAAATAAACTCTGGGGTGAAGGTTCCTTTGTGCTGAAAACCAGCACGACACTGTTTTGACCCACTTCCCAGACTGAGAGCTGAAGGGTGATTTGAGGTTTGGAGAAGGTAAAATCCCCTTTTGGTGTTCCTGCCACATCTGCCTTTCTTTCTCACAGGTGGTAGCCTTTTGTGCTGTGAATCTTGCCCTGCTGCATTCCACCGGGAGTGCCTGAACATTGACATGCCAGAAGGGAGCTGGTACTGCAATGACTGCAAGGCTGGCAAGAAACCCCATTATAAGGAGGTGGTCTGGGTGAAGGTGGGCCGTTACAGGTGAGTGAAGGAAAGCGAATTCTGTTGCATTTACAGGACTATTTCATGTTTCAATCATTGCCCCCTGGGAAAGCTTGAGCCTGCTCGTTTCTGCTTGTAGTAATGTCCGTTTGTAATCACATTGCAGTAAACGCTAATAAGATGCACACCCTTTACATGTGCGCCTGTCACAGGGGTGAGGAACTTGTGGTCCTCAAGACACTGTTGGATGCCAAATCCCATCAGCCTCAGCCAGCATATTCATTGATCAGAGATAATGGGAGTTGTAGTCCAGCAATATTTCGAGGGCCACAAGTTCTTCTTTGTGATCTCTGTGTATTACACATATGGGTTCTGCGTCTGTGCAGAGCTTCCATCATAATCATCTAGAGCTGAAACATTTATGCTGGAAGCCCACCCTACCCTCTTCTCTGCATGCCTGGAGGCGGTGCTCCTATCTTTCCCCTGCTTCTCTTTGACCACTGTAGTAGCAGCATTGTTGAGAGCCTTCGTCAACTAAATCACTTCTCCTTTGGCAGCTGAACTGAACTTGTTCTACTAGTAGTATTGTGTTTTTCCCCTTCTTTTCTCTTCTCCCTTTACAACATTTTAGCATTTCCCCTCTCCTTGTAGCATGATTTCACCTCTGTGGTTCCCTCACAGAAGTGGGGGAACCACAGAGGTGGAAACCTCTAGCCCTTCAGACACCTTTCTGTAAGTTCTGCAGATTGTGGGTGTAAGCTACTGCCAACAGGTGGCCACAATCTCTGCCTGTTTTGCTTAGGTGAAAGACATGTGGTAGAGTTGTGTGCACGTTGCCAAGGATTTACTAAACAAGCAACGTGGAGCTGCTCTTCCTGCCTTTATGCAGTCTGGATCACACCCAATACAGACTGGCTCTAAGCCATCTCTCACGATGTCTGGCATTGTCGTTGGCCTCAGTACCATCATTGTCAGCCCCATCCTGACCATCAGTCCCAATTGCCACATCAGCATTATCATAATTGGTACAAGCTCCTTGAGACCGTCACCAACTCCAGGCTACACTATACCAAAGAAGTCTAAATCTAAACGTTCATTAGCCACTGATTTGGCAACTGAGCCAAAGAAGAAGCAAAGGTGATGGACAGTCACTGCCATTGGTGCCTTCCCCTGTTTTAAGGGATGCTGCTGCCCTTCTCCAGCAGGAACCACTTCAGCCAATCCCACTGTCACTCTTGCTTTTTGCCATCTCTGTCTAGCAAAACCCCTCAGGTATCTCCACTGGCATTAATCTGCATTGCTGTTTCTACATCAGAAGGGCAGATTCCTCGCTTCCCCTGTTACTCATTAACAGCTATCCTGGGTCGCATGCCATACATAATCACCATAGTACAGTCACTAGGCAGACCCAAGAAAGGACTCACCCAGCTCCTGCTACTCAAGCACTCTGACTGATTCTACTTGGAAGGAAGGGGATTGGAACCATCCTCATGAGAGCCTTACAACAGTTAATATTTTCACTCTCCATCCCACACTTGGGGCAGGAGGTTACTGAGGAGAGATTCCCCACTGAGACACTGTAGAGAGCATCCATGGTACTTTGGGCTTGAGGGGGGTTGCCATAGTCCAAAGGGCTTGCACGGCATAGGGGGATGGCTGCATATGACCCCTGTTCCATCGTGGCAATTCTGTTCTAGCCTCTGATATCAGAAGCTATAGCATCAGTGCCTTAGGTTCCCATGCTGTCAATCACTTGTTTCACTTCCACACTCTTTAATCCTTGGCACAACTCATGTAGTTCCTGGGGAATCACAAAATTCAGTTCCTGCCACTTGGACCACGACCATCCCTGCCTCATTGCCTGTTCCTTAAATGATGCCTATCCCTACTCCACTAGCTCAACCAACACAACTAGAATTGGACCCTGATGAATATCAGTCAGATCCATTTGAATCAGCTCCTTCCTTGGAATCCAGACCAAGGAATCGGGAGTCATTCATCACTATTGCCGACTGAGAATGATCACCCCTACATAGAGCAGTTGATCCATATGGCTACATCTTTAGGACTGGATGCCCAGTGAGTGGATATCCCAGTTGATTATCTGGTAATGGATTTTATCCAGACTGAAACTACTAGACCTGTTGCATTACTGGTCCTCTCTTCCTTTTTCAGAGCAGTGAGGGAGTCCTGAAGAAGCCTTCCTCTGCCCCGCCAATGTCCAAATGCATGGAGAATCCTTGCTGCATTCAACATGATGCTTGCACCTTCCTTTTTCAACATCCACACCTGATATTTTTCTATCAGAAGATGGCCTTTCTCTTTGAATATCTTCCAGAACTCTCCTAAGAGGGAAGGTTAAAACACCTAGAATTGTTTCGCTTGGAAAAAAAGAGGCTAAGGGGAGACATGCCAGAGCTGTACAAAATTATACATGGTATGGAGAATGTGGATAGGGAGACATCTTTCTTCCTCTCTCATAATACTAGAATCCAGGGTCATCCCATGAAGCTGATTGGTGGGAGATTTGGGACAGATCAAAGTAAGTATTTCCATAGTTAAAGTATGGAATTCACTATCACAAGATGTAGTGATGGCCACCAATTTGGATGGCTTTAAAAGGGGGTTGGATAAATTCCTGGAGGAGAAGGCTATCAATGGCTGCTAGTCATGATGGCTATATGCCACCTCTAGTATTAGAGGCAGTATGCCTATGTACACCAGTTCCTGGGGAATATGGACAGGAGGGTGCTGTTGCCCTCATGTCCTGCTTGTAGATTTCCAGTGTGCAGCTGGTTGGTCACTTTGTGAACAGAATGCTTGACTAGATGGACCCTTGGTCTGATCCAGCATGGCTCTTCATATGTTCTTATGACATCTATTATCATTGAGTCTGGTCTTAATAAGGTCTCCTTAAAGCCTTACTTCATTGGCGCCAACTGACCAGGAAGGGCGCAATCTGGATATGATAGAACGCAAAAAATATTCTACCACTGCACTTGTGTTCTGCATTGCAAAATACCAAGTCTGCATGACTTGATACCAGTTCTTTTTGTGGCAGAAGATGGCCTCTGTGTTTGAATATTTGCTGGAAGACATGAAGGAAATTGCCTGTTTGTTTAAGAATGAAGTCATTTCCTTAGCCAAACAACAAGCTAACATGGCAACACACATAGCAAATTGCAGCGTGAAATCTGTGGCGGGAATCCTCACCCTCTGGAGACATGCATCGTTACAATCAGCAGGCCTCACCAAAGAAGCTTGATCCCGAATAGAAGTTATGCCCTTTGACGAATAGGATCTATTCAGCTCAATGACAGATGTTAATTTTGACCAAATCTAGAAGGTAAAGTCCTCAGCGAAGAAGATGGGTGTTGGTGAAATACAACAACTTTACTATTCACACACTAGGCCCTGGAATAAGGTTCCATCCCAGCGTCAACTAGCTTATTCTTCTGTGGATTACTCCTTTTGAAAGGCAGGATCCCAGCAGTCCAAATTATCCTTCCCCTCAACTTGATACAGACAACATCGTGTCAGAAACAGGATGACAGACATAGGTAACATCTTTGACCTATTGATTCCTGAGGGTACCAACTCATCAATTTTCAGCACCCATTCAGTAGGCAATGCCTCACTATGTACAAATGGGTACTTGCCATTTTACAGTACAATTTCATGATTGAATTAGGTTCACCTTCCACCTTAGGATTTCTATGTGTTATGGCCTCTACTCCTCTGGAAGAGGAGGTCACCTTGTTGCTCCAAAAAGGGGTCATTGAGCAAGTTGGACCCTAAATAATGACACGAGTTTCATATCCCAGTATGTTCTGGTAGAGAAAAAAGATGGGGGCCTTCAACCCCCTCTAGATTTAAGGGACCTTAATTCCTTTATCCAACCAAAAAGGTTTCAGAGGGTGACTCTGACTGCCAAGCCACCCCTGCTAAAGTGGGTGAGACTGACTCACTTCTGTGAATTGTAAGGAAGCTGATTACCACATAGCCATTCACCCTTCCCATCATGGATATTTGCAGTTTGCTGTTGTAGAACAGAATTACCAATTTGGGGTACTTCCATTTGGTCTTGCAACCACCCTCAGAGTCTTCACTAAGTGTAAAGCAGTTGCTGTTCCACCTTCGCTTGTAGGGTGCTACAGTATTCCTATATATTGATGACTAGTTCATTGTAGCTCCATCCTATTCACTATTTTCTACCCAACTTCAGACGACTACTTCTCTCCTTTCACATCTAGGCCCCTGTGTCAACATACCCAAATCCCATCTTATCCCAAGCACTTGAATCCAGTACATTAGAACTGTTTTGCATTCAGAACGCACCAGAGCATTCCTGCCTTCTGTCAGAACACACTCTGATATCAATGACCTGCTCCATAATATCCAAGAGTTTGGTCTAGATTTCTGATATCCATCACCTATCCTATGCTTTAAAATGGTGAGCATTCCTATGATATGTAAATTCCATTCCTGTTAATTCCATCCTCTTCACCATGCTTTCCAGTTTTTATTGAAACTCCGCAAGAAAGGAATTGCCTTATGGTAACTGAGAATCTATTAGGTGGCCATGTCCACATTCTACTGTCATATTCAAGGGTTTACAGTTCTTTCACATCCAGTTACAAAGAGATTCTTCAAGCTACTTGAGAATCTGTACTCCCTGGTTTTCAAGTCTCTTTCTTCCTGGAGCCTCACCATCATTTTGACCACTCTAATATCCAAACCATTAGTATCTCTTACTACATCCGATCTTCATATCCTTGCCTTTAAGATGCTCTTCCTTGTGGGCATAACCTCTGGACAAAGAGCAGGTGAATTAGCTGCTCTCCATCACGCCCCTCCATTTACCACAGAGACAAGGTGATATTCCAACCGGATCTGAACTTTCTGCTAAAGGTTCTTTCCATATCAACCAGGACATTATCCTCCCTGAATTTTTCCAAGTCCGACTAAAGCTTTGAAGCCATCCCTTCACACATTAGAGGTTCAGAGGGGCTTTGCCTTCTACCTACACCAGATGGCTTCCTTCGGAAAGACCCTGAAACTCATTATCTGTTATGTGAGGGAAGTAAGGGCTCCTTAATTTTACACAAAGACTCTCTGCTTGGGTCTCTGTCATTTGGTACATGCCTATTCCATCAGAGCTGTTCCCTCTTCAGTTGCCTTTTTTAGAGGTATTTCTCTCCCAAGAGTTTCTGCCTTGATAGTTCGAGTGTGAAAGGATGCCTCCTTTGGATGGACAGAGCTTTCTTGTATACTGAATTGACCTGTTCCTTCCTCCTTCTGATAAGTTAGCTTGTCAATCACCCATATGTGAGATGCACAGAGACCACCTAGTAGAAGGACAGTTGCTTAACTGTAACTGTAGTTATTAAGAACATAAGAAGAGCCATGATGGATCAGACTGAGGGTCCGTCTAGTCCAACACTTGGTTCACACAGTGGTCAACCAGCTGTCAACCAGGGACCAACAAAGCAGGACACTGTGCAATGGCACTTTCCCACCCATGTTCCCCAGCAACTAGTGCATATAGACTTACTGGCTCAGATACTGGAGGTAGCACATAGCCATCAGGGCTAGTAGCCATTGATAGCCTTCTCCAGGAATTTATCCAATCCCCCTTTAAAGCCATTCAAATTAGTGGTCATCGCTTCACCGAGTGGTAGTGAATTCCATAGTTTAACAATGCGCTGTGTGAAGAAGTACTTCCTTTTTTTGTCCTGAATCTCCCACCAATCAGCTTCATGGGATGACCCCGGGTTCCAGTATAATGGAAGAGGGAGAAAAATGTCTCCCTATCCACATTCTCCACACCATGCATAATTTTGTACACCTTGCATATTCTGGTATGTACTACACTACACTGACATCCTCTGAGAGGAAAGGCAGGAGCATCGCTCTCTAAGCATGTGCGGGAGAGAGATGGGCAGGGCTTCCTGCCTAAAAGTTTCAGCTCTAGAAGATTCTGATGGAATCTTTGTGCAAGCACAGAACTTATATGTGTGACTGCACAGATGACCAAACAGTTGAACAACTGCAGTTTCAGGCAAGCAACCTGTCCTTCCCTACCCTTGGCTTACTTGCATGGCTGCTGCTGTTCCTGCAGTTGTTCCCACAGTGGTAAGAGAACATTTTGTGCTTTTATGTTGTGGCTATGTTAGCAACTATACAGATGATGCACCGCTAAAAAGTGACTCTAGGAAACAGACATTCCAGAATTTAACCATAGGATAATCTGCATTTCCTGGCATTCTTTATTACCAGGTGGTGGCCGGCTGAGATTTGCCACCCTAGGACCATTCCTATCAACATCCAGAAGATGAAGCATGTCATTGGTGAATTTCCTGTGCTTTTTTTTGGATCCAATGATTACCTTTGGACCCACCAGGCTCGAGTCTTTCCCTATATGGAAGGAGATGTGAGCAGCAAGGACAAGATGGCAAAGGGAGTTGATGGCATTTACAAGAAGGGTAACACATTTTTTTGTTTTTGCTCTAAGGAAATGCTTAGTAACTCAGTTGCAAAAGCTAATAATCCTTGTCATGTACTTCTGTGGTCTCAAGATAGTGTTGTTGTTTTAAAAGGTTTATACTTCAGGATAACCCTGACTAGAGTTCTAAAATGTTCAGGTAACTTAGACTAGATTCAGTCTAAGTTACTCAAACATTTTCACTAGTTTTAACTTGAGTTAAGATTTTTTTAAAAAGATGTCAAGTCTATCCCTTCCTTTTTCAACCTAACAAAATCAAATAATAACCGAAAACATATTTTGAGGACGCAAGATATTAGAAAGTGGCTTAGGTCACACATCACACCAAGTTATGACTGAGGAAACTTCTCTATGGGTTGGCATGAGGTCCAAATTGGCAAACCATGGTTTATGATTGGCTGTCAAACCAGAATTGGAAATGATGATTTGGTCTTTGTGAACTATGACTTGTGGTAAATAGACAAACTATCATTATAGCTGTTGTTCTGCCTCTGGAGGCTACTGGACAGGTGTGCAAAGCAGACAAGCAGTTCTAAACTATGGTTTGCCTGATTGCCTGTTTGGAAGCTCTGACTATAATGTGATGACTGAACTGAGCCAATAAGTTATTTTTAAATCATTCCTGAAAGAGACCTATGTAAGAATTCAACAGTTGAAGATACTGTCCTTGGTGGGGATTGATGTCTGACTAGTGTGAGGATGTAAAGATGAAACAAATAATTTTAAGCTGTTTGCATTGCACAGAACAATTGTCTTTACTTTTTTCCATCCATGGAACAAAGATATGTTAATGTTTTCTGCCAAAGTGGAAATCTCAATACTATTTGTAATTTTGCTACTGACTAGGAATTGTAGCAATTTCACTTTTTTTGGTCTTGCTCTACCTGTCTGCATAATGTGACAATAAGGTTTTATTGATTGGTCTGAATAAAGGTATTGCCTGACTGTGGATTTTGGATTTTTTCTTGTGGACCATCACAGTTTACTTTGTTTTATGTGTAACTTTATTGTGAAGCAGCTGGAGGAGTTACGCATGTATACCTAAATTTCCTCAAATTTTCTGGAAGTGAAGCCTCCAGAGTAGTTTATACATTTTACTCTTTGGGTTGGTTCAGACAACATGATAACCAATGGTGGTTTAAATAGTCAGTGGTTGGTTATTTAACCCAACATGGCTTGTCGTGTTGTGTACAGGAAGTGTTTTAACCAACGATTGGTTATTGGGCCAAAATACCCAACGCAAGTAACCAACGCTGTGCAGATTTGGCTATTGAACCACCATTGGTTATTGTGTTGTGTGGAGGGCACCATTGGTTATTTCCTTGGCCACCATTGGTTATTTCATCAGCTACAGAGTTGCAAGGCAAGAGCAGTCAAAGTGGTGGTGGCTGCCACTCTAGTCCAATTGGCAGGATAGATTTTCAGCAGCCGTGGCTGATGGGATACTAGCGGGAGGACTGAGGGGGGAGGGGGGGATGAGCGAGTCAACTCAGCATGGACTAATAGTCAACTCAATGCTGATCCTAATCCACACCACGGTTGATTATTATCATGTTATGTGGGGAGTACCCCCTAGATAAACAACTGTCGAGTTAATTATTACCCCACTGTTCACTATTGTGTTGTCTGAACGCAGCCGAAAGTGTGAAGTTTGTTATTGCCATTTGTCACAGACAATAAATGACAACTTTTATGTGTTTATTCAACCTGACTTGGCACCATTTACCAAACCACCCCTTTAACTTTTGCCCATTGCCAGGGTTGCTAAGATGAATTTGGTTGGGGTAGAAATCTGACATTCCCCATGGCTTAGGATTCTCTACCCCACCCCCGCTTTGTGGCTGTGCTTCCACCTTTCCCGTCCATTATGGCTGTACATATTCACATACAATAAAATGCAATTCAAATACAAAAGTCTTCTACCAATACCAAATTCCTAGAAAAGTATATATATAAATGACTGAACGCCTTTTCAAATATAATATGAAAGTTTTCTTAACTTAGCTCTGCAGGAAGCTGCTGTGAGATTTGAAGAGCTAAAAGCACAGAAGGAACTGAGGCAGCTGCAGGAAGACAAAAAGAATGACAAGAAGCCCCCTCCTTACAAACATATCAAGGTCAGAATGCAGGATATGATAGCCGATGGCGGGCCTGTGCCGATGTGATGCTCCCAATGTGATGGATTGTGTGGGCCACAGGATCGTGGACTTCCCCTTCCAGTCTTGACCACTGATAAGGCGCCAGTCTTAACTAACCATGGCAGGCTCTTAACTATACACTCCTTTGGCCCATCTCTTACTTCTACCTCATTACATGCTACTATACAGGGTAAAGTATTACAGTGGACAGCCTGTGATACTTTGTGTCACAGCAGACAGACTGTGATACCGCGGACAGTGGTGTTAAACGATTCCCAAATTGTGTTGGTTTATTCCCCCAGTTTGGATTATGTAGGTCAGCTATAGACTACATTCAGTTCAACTCCATACTGTCCCGCAGCAAATCTATGGTGTATATTCTACGCTGTATAAAATTCTGTTCAGAAGTTGGGATGGGACCCAGCACCTCTGCAGAGGCATCCCCAAGAGACGTGGTTGGATTCCGAAGGGGAAGAGGCAGAGGGGTTTGCAGAGGCGTCAAGGTTGCAGGAGACTGGTGGTCCCAGAGTGGAGGTTGTCCAGGTGCAAACTAATCAATTGGAAAGTAGCTAGCCAGGGCCTGCTTTACCCTTGGGAATGCCAGAGGAGTTAGAAAAATGAGATCCCAGGGTGAGATGTCAGAGTAAGCAAGAGGAACAACATCAACTCGCAAGGTGTTCCAAAAGTTGCCTATGCAGGGAAGGTCCCTCTGGAAAATCCCACCGTAAGGGAGGAGCTTAACCAGCCACTCAGGTTGTCAAAGATAAAGCTGGCGTCAGTTTTTGTTGCAGCTGTCTCACATAGTGCATTAACCAAAGGGAATTGCTTGTAGACTAAATGATCCTGTATCATGCAAAGCTATCTAAAGACTTAGGGGCTGTTCATGGATTCTGATTGTAACCCAAGGCGCTGCTGATCTAACTGTAGTTTGCATAATAAAAGCAATTATTTTGCATTTCAACTTCCCTGATACTGAGCACTTGAGTCTCCTGGTTCAATGAAGATTCATGTTATTTCTGACACTGGTCTGCACCATCTCAGCGAGAGCACACTTTATCTTTTTGAGACCCATTACAATAGTTGATAATTGAAGTGAAGGATGCAATTTCTGTGCTTGTCTTCATAAGCAGTCAAGTTGTGCCTGAAGCTGTTGTCAAGGGTAATGCGTTTGTGGTATGTATAAAAGTGCAATGTTCCATTCCAACATGGCTTCCGCATTAGCAAAGGTTCATTTTGATCTTTATATGCATAAGATGGATTTCAGCATACTGCTGGATAATTAAGCCAAGCTCTGTTTTCACAACAAAGCTTAGTTAGACTAACCAATGTACTTGGTGTTGTCTGTTTGTGTCTATAGGTAAACCGTCCCATCGGCAAAGTGCAGATTTTTACTGCAGATCTGGCTGAGATACCACGTTGCAACTGCAAGCCAACAGATGAAAACCCTTGTGGCCTGGACTCTGAGTGTATTAATCGCATGCTGCTGTATGAGTGTCACCCTGCAGTCTGCCCAGCTGGGGAACGGTGCCAAAACCAGTGTTTCACCAAGAGACAGTATCCTGAAGTGGAAATCTTCCGCACGCTAGCACGAGGCTGGGGATTGCAAGCCAAAAGGGATGTTAAAAAGGTATCTTTTGTTTTGCTATTTTTACTTTCCCACCTCCCAGATTTAGTTTTTGCAATCCATATTCCACACTTTCCATAATTGAAATTTATTTTGTGTGTGTGTGTGTGTGTGTGTGTGTGTGTGTGTGTGTAAAAGAAATGAGCCTGCCTTTCTGTCTGAGATATATATGCCTACATATGTCATGGATTTTTTCTTCTTCTTTTGTTTACTTAATGGGTTAACAGATTTTTTTCAAGCTTGTATGAAATGATCTAAACTAGATTAGTAAATCAGTATATGCTTAGATTGACATTAGTATTGATTGCAACACTGCTTTCCTGTCCATCCAACCCAAATTCTTGAATGTCCAGTTTTTATCATGCCAATTCTGTGTTTTCAGAATAGACTAAAAAGGACTGTCTAATAGACTATTTCTAACCCCTATGTGTTCTTACGCCAAAACTGTCACAAATTTATTACTCAGTAGTCCATAAAATATCTTCTAAGTTAAAAGATCTTAAATGCTGTTTTTAAAATGGGTGGATTTCTTCAAGAAAATATCTGCTTTCTCCAGTGTTTACTATACAAGTTAACTACCTTTGGGGCTTGAATTGCCAGGTTTCTTAGGGGAAGAAGTTCCAAAGATGTGGGACCACCCCTGAGAAGGCCCTGTCCCTAGTCCCTGCCAAACTGATCTTCTTAATGGCGGCCTAAAGAGCATGGTGTCTGAGGCTGATCTTAGGGCCCAAGAAGACTCATGAGTGGGGAGGCAGGGTATAAAAGTATTTGAGTGGTTGGTTATAAACATAAGTAAATAGGTGTTGTTTCAAATAATCTGGTCCCAAACAGTTAAAAGCTTTTAAAGATTAAAACTAGCACTTAGAGTTGAGCTCAGGAGCAAATAGGTAACCAATGCAACTGATGTGGAATCAGCATATGCACATACTGCCTGCTACCAGTATACAGACTGGAAACTGCCTTGTGCCCCAGCTGAAGCTTCTGGACTTTCAAAGGTAGTCCTACTTAGAAAGCATTACAGCAATGTAATCTGAAAGTAGCCAACATGTGACTATAACAGTAGTCAAATTACCACAGTATTTTTCTAGAATTGTATCCCCCCCCCCCGGTTCTGAACATAAAATAGAGATGTTGCCTCCGTAGACTGTCTCTCCAAGGAATACTTGCAAGTTCTTCTTCGTGGTCTCTGTGCATCACACATATGGGCTCTGGGCCTGCGCTGAGCTCGATATCGGGAAAAACATTTCTCTAGCTGAAGCTCTAATTAGTGTTTTTGGCGGGAACCCCTCCCCCACCGTCTGACGCACATGTCCACTCTGTTCCCGCCTCCCCTCAGTTCTTCTTCAACCACCGCAGCTGCTGCATCGAAGGGAAGTTTCTCTTCTTCGCCGACTCCCTTGTGGGTGGTTTTTTTGGCGAACGCTGAGGTTTTTTTCTTCTTCTTTCTTCTTTTTCTTCTATTTTCCCCTTATAGCTTAGTGTTTTTTCCCGCCTTAAAAAAAAAAAAAAAGTCCATTAGTTAGATATAGCGTTTTTCGTCTAAAAATTTCTTTTTTTGTTGTTAGTTATTTTTTTGCATGGCCCTTAAGGCCCCTTTTCGTAAATGTGTCCGCTGCGGGAGTAAATTACCGGCCGCAGACGGGCACTCGTTGTGTTTGTTTTGCCTGGGTGACTCGCACATAGTCAAATCGTGCCACCAGTCCAAGCGTTGACTTTGACGCCATTGCCACTTTACGCACCATAGACCCACCCTTCTTCCAGGATCGTCTCCGTCCATTTCTCGACGCCTGGAAAGCCATCACTACAGATACTTGGGTCTTATCCATCATACAACATGGATACCGTCTGGAATTCGAGACCATCCCTCCCGTCGGTACTGTGAAAATCACGGTGCCTTCTGCCCCCCTACTTCAAGAGGTGGCCTCCTTGTTAGACAAAGGCGGCATCCACCGCGTTCCACCTTCCTCGGCCCCACTAAGATTCTTCTCCCGTTATTTCACAGTACCGAAACGGGATGGAGGTCTCTGTCCCATCATGGACTTACGAGACTTAAATACATTTATCCATACTCAAAAATTCCGCATGTCTACCCTCCAAGCCATTCTACCGCTTCTAAGAAAATCCTCCTGGTTCGCCGTGGTCGACTTGAAAGACGCATACTTCCACGTCGCCATTCACCAAGACCACCGTCGTTTTCTCTCATTTGCCATGGTGCACCTCACGTACGAGTTCCAGGTCCTACCATTTGGCCTTACCACCTCCCCCAGGGTCTTCACCAAATGTATGGCGGTCGTCTGTGCCTACCTCAGAACGCAAGGCGTCGAAGTATACCCATACTTAGACGACTGGCTCCTTGTCGCGGACTCAAGACACTCAATCGATCGGGTCCTCCAGCTCCTCAATCACCTCGGCCTGTGCGTAAATCTCGACAAATCCTCACTTATACCAACAAGGAGCATAGAGTTCATTGGGGCCCGGCTAGACGCCGTTTCCTCACGTGCTTTTCTCCCTCATACAAAAGCGGTGAGACTCGCACACACAGCACACCGCCTACGGCGCTACAAAGCCCATCAGCCCTCAGGATCCAACAGATGTTGGGCCTTATGGCATCTACGGTGGCCGTCGTCGAATCCAAAACTTCAACCCCAACCGAGAGGCCAACCATACTCGCCTCACTCTACCACAGGATGTCCGCGACTCCCTCTTCTGGTGGATTCAGATGTCCCATCTTCTCAGGGGCATGCCGTTCATACAGCAGTCCCCTTCTCGGATACTTACAACCGATGCTTCAAAGGTCGGGTGGGGAGCCCATTGCGGAAACCTCCGCATTCAGGGTCGTTGGTCCACAGTGGAGTCCCGCCGTCACATCAACTTCTTGGAATTTGAAGCAGTCCGAAAAGCCCTTCGCTCGTTCGAGACACGTCTTCACGGTTGCCATATCCAACTGCTCACCAACAACACCGCAGTGTTATGGCATATCAACAAGCAAGGGGGACGCACTCGCGCCCCCTCTTAACACTGACCCTTCGCATTCTGCATTGGGCAATTGCAAGAAACATACGCATTACAGAGCTACATATTGCAGGCGTCGACAATATCCTTGCCGATTCCCTCGGTCGCCGTTTTCTACAGTCCCACGAATGGCAACTGTCCAAACGAGTCATAAGCCATCTTTTTCGGATCTGGGGACAGCCCACGATCGATCTCTTTGCCACTTCCTACACCACAGTCTGCAGACAGTTTTGCTCCAGAGCGGGGCTGGGCCCGCACTCACTAGGGGATGCATTTGCGCTGCAATGGACGGGCACGTTGTTTTACCTCTTTCCACCATTCCCGCTCCTCACGAAAGTAATAACCAAGCTCCTCCAGGACAACACGAATGCCATCCTCATCACTCCAGCGTGGCCACGCCAACCATGGTTTCCGCACCTTTTCAGGCTCGCCCGAGGATATCGCCGTCGCCTACCAATGTTCCCATCGCTCCTCACAATGCAGTGGGGCCAAATCAATCATCCAGACCTGCAGAGTCTACACCTCACGGCCTGGAGAATACTCGGGACTTCTTAGTAGACGAGCTGAACAACCAGCATCGCTCTTTCCAGCCCTCAATACCACACGATTTGCCTTTGGGGGTACAGACAATTATCTTCGCCTCTTGAAAGGCCTCTACGTTGGCATCATATGCCCACAAATGGGCGGCGTTTACGCAGTTCGCAACGCTACACGCTATTCAACCGCACGTGGCCTCCATCTCTCACATCTTATCCTTCCTCCACCACCTCTACTTAAAAGGCCTTCAGTATAGCTCCATACGAGTATACCTTGCAGCACTTTCTGCCCACAGAGGTCACATTGACGGACAGTCTCATTTTTCCCACCCGCTCGTTAAATGGTTTTTGCGTGGGTACAAGAATCTCGTCCCACCTTTACACCCTCGACCACCCGAGTGGAGCCTGTCTGTCGTCCTCAATGTGCTCTCTACCAAGCCCTTTGAGCCGCTCGCCACCACGGACCTTCGCTTACTTACCTGGAAGGTGGTCTTTCTGGTAGCCATCACGTCTGCCAGGCGAGCGGGAGAGTTGTGTGCGTTGTGCATTGACTCGCCTTTTACCATCTTCTCCAGCGACAAGGTCACCCTACGACCGGACAGCACTTTCCTCCCAAAGGTCGTTTCTTCGTTCCACATCAATGAACCAGTGGTACTCCCTGCATTTTTCCCATCACCTTCTTCTGATATTGAGAGGAGGTTACACTCTCTCGATGTTCATAGAGCACTGGCGTTCTATAAAGACAGAACACAGAATTTCCACGCCACCCCACGTCTCTTCGTTTGTTATGGCGGACCTAAGAAGGGCCAACCAGTTTCCAGCCAACGGCTATCGGCTTGAATCGTTCAAACCATCCTGCTGGCGTACCGCCTCTCAAAGCTGGACTTACCTGATTCTGTTAGGGCGCACTCCACGTGAAGTGTGGCAACTTCTACGGCTTTCCAATGAGGCGTTTCCCTCAAGGACGTCTGTAAAGCAGCGACTTGGTCCACGCCGTTGACCTTTGCGACTCACTACAAGCTTGATGTACGGTCTCGCAAAGACTGCTCTTTTGGACGTGCCGTCCTCTCCTCCTTACTCCATTGCCACCTCCGGTAAGTGTCTTGCTTATTACTCACCCATATGTGTGATGCACAGAGACCACGAAGAAGAAGAACAGGTTGCTTACCTGTAACTGTAGTTCTTCGAGTAGTCATCTGTGCAGTCACACAACCCTCCCACTGTCCCCTCTGGTGTCAACAGTAAAAAAATTTCTCTGATACCACGAGGTCTCTCTCTCTCCCTAATGCCTTGGGTTGCTAGGCGGTCTCAGGGAACTGAGGGGAGGCAGGAACGGAGTGGACATGCGCGTCAGACAGTGGGGGAGGGGTTCCCGCCAAAAACACTAATTAGAGCCTCAGCTAGAGAAATGTTTTTCCCAATATCAAGCTCAGTGCAGGCACAGAGCCCATATGTGTGACTGCACAGATGACCACTCGAAGAACTACAGTTACAGGTATCTATCCAAGTTAGGGATGGTATTTTTTGTCTTTTGTAGGTGTGGATATCTATTTTTCAAACTGTTTGATTTGGGTTGATCTCAGTTTTGTATCTGGAGTAGGAATAGCTGTTGCTTTTCATCTCCTCCCATCCCCACACTTTTAGGGTGAGTTCGTGAATGAATATGTGGGAGAACTAATAGATGAGGAGGAATGTCGGGCCAGAATCCGCCATGCGCAAGAGCATGATATTACCAACTTTTACATGCTGACTTTGGACAAGGTGCGTGGAATTTTTTTTTCTGTTTCCTATATTTCATGAAAAATGGCTATATGTGGCAATTTCCAGTGTTTTGAGTGCTTAGCAGAAAAGTAGGTGCTTGAAATATAAAAGTTTCATCTTACATTGACCACTGCTAACTGGAATATTAGTCCCGTTTGCATTGGTTTTAGAAAACAAGATCTGCTGATTGTGTATATATGCCAAGACCAGGATTTCCTGTGACACGCTGTCCTGCTATGGCTGGGGCAAGGTTAGACCTGGGGCAAGCTATGGGGCAAATCCATTCAGCGGAGTCAGAAGGCAGGCAGAAATCAGAAACACAGTATTACCAGTCAAGAAGAAGGGTGTTCCAAAAGCAGGGCCTGAGGCAGAGCTAAAGCCAAGTGCAGGCAAGCAGTCTAAGTCGATCACAGTCCAAGGAACAGGGTCTTAACAGGAATCCTGGAGTCAACAGAATGAGAGATCAGTCCAAAGAAGAGGCAAGGTCAGGAAGACTAGGTTGCAAGACATTGGGCACTGAAGTAAGATGTTGTCTCAGCAAACAGTAGGTTTCAACTGAGAGCTTATGTAGTCAAGTCTCCCAGCCATACACCCAGGTTCAGCTGCAAGCTGTTAGGTCTGGTTTCAGAGTCTCCCTGTTTCCAAAGAGATCCTTGCTCTCTAGTAGACCTTGACTCTCGAGAAGCCTAGTCGCTGCGGGTCTTAAGGTGCATGCTTTGCCTGTGTGCTCTAGGGCTGGCTGGATGCTTGCCCTCCTACTCTAATTCCATAGGTGAGGTACAGCTCTCAGGGAGGCCCACCAGGGGCTCCTCCAGGTACACCATTGCTGAAGAGCCCAGTGTAGCTTCTTCACAACTGCTGGAGATGCCTAGGGTATCCTAATGTCAGGAGGTTCCAGAGGGCCTTCACTTTCTGCAATATCAGGTCTTCATTTAAAGAGTCATTCTGGCCCAGGTCTGGGTCAGCCATGACACGCTCCATATCTATATCGGGTTGGTTGTAGTTGAGAAAAAGGTTTTAGCTGTGTTTTTAAGAGGCTGAGTTCTTTCCTGTGATTTTTAGGATCGAATCATTGATGCTGGACCAAAGGGCAATTATGCTCGCTTTATGAACCATTGCTGTCAGCCAAACTGCGAGACTCAGAAGTGGTCGGTGAATGGAGATACCCGGGTTGGACTTTTTGCCCTTACTGCTATCAAAGCAGGTAAGTAGCCCTCTTTCTCCTTGCTAGAAGGTTTGTTTCTAAATGTTTTGGGGTGTGGGTCCAGAAATGAAAGGCTCTGTACTATACAGTACCTGGATGTTTAACTGTTCTTTTGTTGCTGATAAAGCCCAGTAGAAAAGCCTCCATGCTTGGGAGGAGTGAAACACCCAAGCCTGTAACATAAGACAGTAGTGCAGGGTTATCAATGCCCAGAATCCACTAATACAACACTTAAGACCACTTCACAGAGGACGTCATTTCCTGCGCTGAAGTAGTTTGAATGTAGGAAATTAAGTTAATTCTTTGTGGAGTTCAAACTAGTTGTCAAGGGCATTTCTCTTTGTTCCCTATATGTGTACATGCAGCAGAAAACTATAATCAACAGCAGCTTTCTTCCAGCTGCATTTGTCACTTTTGATTAACTCCATGCTAGGTTCACAATGTAGGAGGTTTCATCCTGCATTTCAAAATTTTGTCCTGCATGAAGTGGCCTTTAGAAGGTAAGGTCATGAAAACACACTAAGTTCAGTCTTGGACTGTTGGTGCTACTCTGTCCTTGAATTTCAACACGTGTGTATGAACATAGTAGAAAGCAGAAGAAGCAGTTTGCCCTTCAGCACTTGTAAATGTTGGTTTTGGTTAGTTTTTAAACTTTCATTCCTTTATTAGAAGTCAAATGTTATAACCCAGGCGAGTCTCACTGATTTCTCTGATTACCAGGGACTGAGCTGACTTTCAACTACAACTTGGAGTGTTTGGGGAATGGGAAGACAGTTTGCAAATGTGGCGCCCCAAACTGCAGTGGCTTCCTTGGAGTACGACCAAAGGTATAATAGCAGCCCGTCTTTGGAATTCTTTCCTCATTTGCACTATGAGTTGCATTGGCCTCACTGGTTATTTAATGAATGGGAATCCTGTTCACTTCGGCATGGCTCTCTTCTACAGGATGTTATTCAGTGTGGGATTGCTGCTGCTGCTAAAAGTAACACCCCTTTGAAGCTGTTTGCCACACTGCATTTTTTAAAAACCAGTTGAAAAAGCAATATAGCTAGAAGAAAGGCAACTCTAGGAGAGATCTGTCTTAAATGCTTTCATTTCTCATACCCATTGTCCTGGAGGAAAGATCAGGGGAAATGTTGCACTTCCAATGTTTCCTTGGGCCAAAACGAATGTTGTTGTGCTAGATCAACAATATAACTACATTTTGGGGGAGGGGGTACTTCTCCTTCTTTGGGTTTATTCACATTAGGAAAACTTAATCTCGGACTACTCAGGATTGGACTGTTTACTATCCCTGAAGAATTCTGATTGTGGCTGTAGCTGTTTCCTCGTGGTACTTCATTAGGTCAGCTAAAGAAGTTTGACATAAAGAGGTATGAGGATATGCAGTTGTCCTCTTTGGACAATTGCTCACTGGAATTGTTCTGTCTCTAGAACCAGCCACCTGCAACAGAAGAGAAATCCAAGAAATTCAAGAGGCGTCATGGGAAGCGCAAGTCACAGGCAGAAATCATGAAGGAGCGAGAGGATGAATGTTTCAGCTGTGGGGATGGCGGCCAGCTGGTTTCCTGTAAAAGGCCAGGCTGTCCCAAAGTGTACCATGCTGACTGTCTCAATCTGACCAGGCGGCCTGCAGGTCAGTAATGTATTGTCATTGCTATTCATTGAAACAAAGTATAACAGTTGCACGGATGGTGCTTGCTTTGAGATCCTCTGTAGTGAGCAGGATTTTCAGTAGCTGATGGCAGCTCATATAATGTGCACCTGAAGAGGACAAAGGGCCAAATAAACAGGTGCACAGACACACTAGCTCCCCTTTAATCTCTTCTGTGCTTGCTAGATATCCCCCCCCCCCCAATGCTATGTGTTTTCTAAAAGTTTAAATTCTGGGGGCAGACTTCTAAAAATTAGCTCTTCTCTTCACAAACTGCACAGTATCACGTCAAGAAAGGAATTTCTGTATGAAAATGGGGATAAATGCCCTTTGCCACACACATTTTTCATGTTGACGAAATATGAAAGATTTGTGACGTAGCACTTCAAAACAACAACAACAAAAAGACAAATTGTGCAACTGCATGCCACTTCCCATCCAACAGATAGATACTATTTAGGATTCCCCCCTTAAGTGGCTCTTCGGATGTGAATTGTCTGTGCTGTGTGGGCATGCAGTTGATACCCGTCTGGAACCCAAAGAGAGACCTACACCATCTTTGGCACATTTCCTTAAGATGAATGGTAAAGATGGAACTCCATATGTCTCTACTAAGACGTGCTCCGCTCTGCTTAGACCACCACTCTGGCACATCCCAAGACCCTCCTTCTTCAAGGGAAGTTTATAGGAAGGGACCAAGGGAGAGGGCCTTTTCAGTGGAATGCTCTCCCCAGTGAGGTTCATCTGGCGCCAACTTTACTCACAGGCATTTGACAGCATACGATGGGGCTTTTAAATTTTTATTTTGTTGTTTTATCATCTCTTGGTATTCTATGTTACTTATATTTTAGCTGTTTTAATTGTTTAAAGTGTTTGTATACTTTAATCCCTGTTGTAAGATGCCTTGGGTCTTTATCTGAGGCAGGCATCTTAATAATAATAATAATAATAATAATAATAATAATAATAATTTTCTGAACCAGTAAAAGACAGCATGTCTTGGCAAATGAGCAAGAAAAAAGAGATTATGATGATGATGATGATGAATATTAGTGTAAAAGTTGCTTCTTGTGAGGCAGGATGCCCACCCCAGCTGTGTCTGCAGTACTTATTTCCAGAGTTCTCAATTCTCATTGTCTTAAGGCCCTGCTCATTTGCTCTGTGGGATTCTTCCCTTCTGCCTTCTTGGGCATCCTTGCTTTTTCCATAAGCACAGATTCCTACAATCATTTGTCAATATAAGGCCATTCCATGTTTTCAGTGATCCTCATCAAGCGCCATTCTTCACAGAGCAATGTTAGCTGTAGACCCAAAACTATTTTTTAAAACCCTTGGTAAACAATAAAAATAGCTTGAAGAAATAAACTTTCTTCTTTAGAAAAATATATTTACTGAGGGGGAAATTTTAATTCGAACTGATACCTTTTTCATAGTTTGAACCAAAAATATGTTAAAAAAACAGTGATTAGAAATGAATCAGTACTGAGTTGGGTTTTTGAATGTTATATAAACACTGTGTAATTGTATAATGACAGCTGGGTGCCTAGTAAACTGAAGCTGAGTAAGCTGACACATTCCCTAAACAGCCTCCATCAGGCAGGGCTTTTCTGTTTCTTGCTCTCAGTATTTTTCTTCTATGGCAAGCGAGTCGCCCTATCCATCCTCTCTCAATTGTTCCTTCTCCCGTGCTGCAGGAAAGTGGGAGTGTCCTTGGCATCAGTGTGATGTGTGTAACAAAGAAGCGGCTTCCTTCTGTGAGATGTGTCCCAGGTCCTTTTGCAAGCAGCATCGAGAAGGCATGCTATTCATCTCCAAATTGGATGGACGCCTGTCATGCACAGAACATGATCCCTGTGGACCTCACCCTCTAGAGCCAGGAGAGATTCGTGAGTATGCGCCTCCCACAGAATCAGCAGCTGGCTGCCAAAACACTCAGCCGTCAGACCAGCAGCCGGCAGCTACAGGCCCGAAATCTCAGCCATCAGAGAGGCTACCTCTGACTGTGGCCCTGAGGCTGCAACCCTCAGATAAACCACCTTCTTCTTCGTTGGCTCTGAGGCTAAAGTCCTCAGACAAGCCACCTTCCTCTGTCGCACTGAAGCTGCAGTCTTCAGATAAATCACCCTCCACAGTGGCACTGAGGCTACAACCATCAGACAAACTACCCTCCACCCTGTCCCTGAGTTTAAAACCCTCTGACAAATTGCCCTCCACCCTGTCCCTGAGGTTAAAGCCCTCAGACAAATTGTCCTCAGCCCTTGCCCTTCGGTTGCAGTCATCAGACAAGCCATTGTCTGCTGTGGCTCTTAGGCTACATCCCTCAGAAAAATCTCCCTCTGCTGTGGCCCTGAGGTTACAGCCCTCTGAAAAACTAGCCTCCACTCTTGCCCAGAAGTTGCAACCCTCAGAAAAGCTATCCTCCTCTGTAGCTCATGAGCTACAGTCCTCTGACAAGCCACCTGCCACAGAGGCATCAGGACCTCCACACAAGCTGCCTGTCACAAAGGCATCAGGACCTCAGACAACAGACAAAAGTGCCGCTGTGGAAATGCCAGAGCCTGAGAAGTCAGACATGCTATCTTCTTCAAACACACCTAAGTCTCAGGTGTTAGATGAGCCACTTGCCGCAGAGACACCAAAGCTCCCGGTGTTGGACAAGCTTGCAGAGCCTGAGTCTCTGAGGCCTCAGCCACTGGATAGGGGCATTTCTGTTGGCCCACTGCTGCAGCCCTCCGGCAAGTCTGTGGCTTCCCTGAGTCTCAGGCCTCAGCCTTTGACTAGGCCAGTCACCCCTATAGCCTTGAGGTCTAAACCGTCAGACAAGCCATTTACTCCTGTGGGCTCACGGCCTCAGACCCCCAATAGGCTTCCTACCCCAGTGGATGCTCGTCCTGTGCCATCAGACAAGCCTTCTACCACCACAGGCCTGAGGCCACAGCTATCAGACCGGCTTCCTGCCCCACTCAATCCAAGGCCTTTGCTTTCAGAGAAAGCACTGAGGCCTGTTGACCAGAATGCTCAGCCAAAAGAAAGAGGCTCTGTGACTGTGGAACAGAATCCTCAGCAGAAAGAACGGACATCTGTGTCTGATGAGCAGCCCTGTAGACCAGGAAAATTTTCAACATACGTGGGACAAACAGCCTGCCCCCTAGAGAACTTGCAAATACACGAAAAGACCTCTTGGCTTAGTGCAAAAGGGCTGCCATCTGTGGAGCAATCACTTTGGACAGCTGAGAAACGGCAGTCTCCTGAGCACAGTATTTGTCCAGGCCAAGAAGCGGCACCTGCACCCTCCATGGAGCAGACATTTTGGTCAACAGAAAGATTGTGTGCGTTCGAACAGCCCCCTTGGCCTGGAAGGGAAGCTCCACTGCCTTCTGGGCAAACTTCATGGCTGAGCAGAAACATTCAGACATTGGAGCAGATCTCTTGGCTCTCTGGGAAAGCACAGACACCTGTGGGGCAGGACATTTTGCCTTTGTCTGAACAAAATGCGGTGCTAGTACTGAACCAGGATTCTCCTGGCCACGAACCTACTGAGTCTAAACCTAAGTGAAGCCAGTTTGAGGCCAGACGGGTCACCATATTTGTTTTGTTTGTTTTTTAAAAATTGTATGGGGAAAGGTATTTTCTTTTTGGGGGTTAAAAAAAAAATCACTTCCCCAGATCCTTAACCTTCAAGAACAACCCACCCAGCCTATACAGGTACATTTGCCTAAATCTGAATGATGCCCAACCAAGGAGCAAGAATGTAGACGGTCTGTTCCTTCTTCATTTTGCAAACAATAAAACTAAAATAAAGGAATCCACTGTGGATTAAATCTCTAATTCCATTGAAATAATCAAATTACTAATCTTGCACGTCTGAGTGACAGACCTGCATTAATGGTGTGTTTCCTAGATTTATCCCCACATGGTTCCAAAGACATAGGTTTCCTTCCACCAGATCTCATTAGATGCAGCCAGCCAATTTCCACCGGCACTTCACTTTTCCAAAACATTTAACTTATGAAACCAGTTATTGGGAGAAGGGAAGGGACTTGACAGTTTTCCTCCCTAATTCTCATTCCTCACAGTTCTGCTTTAGAATTGTTTGCTTGAGAATATGCTGCCAGAGCAGAGCTCAGCAAATGCAGGTGCTTTTTTGGGATGTGTGGAAACGTTACTTGAAGTTAGATGAGAAGTCCAGTTCTGCCAGACAGAACCATTAACTCCTCTGTGAACAACTGAGATCCTCCCAAAGGCTTTGCACTTGGAGGTGAGGATAAAAGGAATTCAAAGATACCATCTACCAGCATTCTTACTTTGGGACTTAGATCTTTAGGGCAGTGCAGTCAGAGCTCTCCCACTTCCACAGAATTTTGACCACTAAGAGCAACAGCAGGTTAGAGAAATGAGAAAAAAAAATATCTCTACTGGATTTTGCAGTGCATCATTGCTGTTTCCTAACTTTTTTTTTGTCCACCCAGTCTCTTTACAGCCACAATTATCAGTCATTGTGGACTGATGAACCTAATGTTGCCCTTTTCCATTGCAAACATGTTCTTAGAAATAATGTTTGCAGTAGTCATAGCAGATTTGGTGCATTCATCTGGCTAAAGTATAGTCTAATTCAAAAGATGGAACAGAACTGATAGCCCATTAGAAAATAAATGTGTCCAAGATGGAAAGTATATTGTTACTCTTACCTGATTAGTCTCTGGCATAATGCATCTCTCGTATTATCCAAAAAAATACTGGAAGATGACTTGAACTTAACTGGGCTACACTGAAGAGTCTCTGCATGTCAGAAACAGAGGTAGTTGAGGTCATAGTTCTCACACTGGAACATGAGGGGCTCCAGCACCTGGCTGAAATCAGTGTTCTTTTCCTTCATCTCCGTTTCAAGGTCAGTGCAACATTTTATGCCTGCTGGGTTGCCAGGTTTGTATTCTGTATAAATCTGGTGGAAACATTTAGTGTTGCCTAACCAGACAAAAATGTTACTGCAGACTGAAATGCAGCTTGCTGTGGTACTGATCAGGTGCCACTGTAGAATTATGACTGGGGAATCAGAGAAAAGTTACTACTTGAGCCTGAAAATGGCTATATTTCTGCTGCTCTTGGATGTAGCAGAGATAGGCAGGCATACCATGCAGGTACTTCACATGGTGGTTTCCATTCAACACTATGTTAGGAAGCAGCTTGACCATCACTTCACCACCACTCCTGCCCCTCCTACGAAGCCTCCTTTAGGTTCTACATGACTGCACAGCTGAAGTCACACAGTCTATCATGCTCCAGCTTCAAGCAGCAAACTTTTGGCCAGCTCCCATTTTGTCCTTTTTAGATTTCCAGGTTTTTACACAGAGCAGCGAGTCCTAGTTCTGTACCAACCCAGATCCTCCCACCTTGGAACAGATAATGCTGGGGTTCTCAGCTCCTATAGGCAATTACCAATATTACAATTTATACATTCAAATTCTGATCCGTAACTTTTTCCAATGTTGACTTTCCACAATGACGGTACCTGCTTGGCGCTGCAAAATATTCCCTACGCAGTTGTGCATCTCATCCTCTCCTTTGAATCATTTCACCCTCTCCAAGTACAACTAGTGACTTTGTAAAGCATTATGGCCAATGGAATCTTAGGCTTAAAGTTGGTTTTCCTTGAAGACCTGCAGGCCGAGGGCTGCTCATTGCTGAAAATGGGGAGATGTAAACACCTTTTGTTTCTGCGTGATTCCTGAACAAAGAAAGGGAAACAGGACAATTCTTCTGAATGATTGAGACAGAAACAAGAAGCCAAGGGCATTTTACTAAAACTAAAACATTTTTTAAAATGAAAAGACCATCTTTTTAAACAAGCAAGCAAGCCAGCCCAATCATGAGGCTCAGCATATTAAATGTGTGGGAAAGCCCCCTACAAAGCTCTAAATTTTACATATCTAGGACTTCCCCCTGTGAGCTGGACTTTGTCATGTAGATTGTGTGTTTAGGGCTTCCTTTGTGCCAGCCCCTTCCAGCCAGCTATACCTGTAACAAGAAAGATATCTGCACTGCTTTGTCCAACTCTGTTCTTGCAATGTCATGTGATTTAACTAGCTATTTGTTTCATGGAAAAAAATAATAAACTGTGAATATTTTTGGTGGAGGCTATTTTAAGTCTTTAAAACAGAGAACATTTCCTTTCTGAATCACTTCTCCTAAGTGCAGGTTCTAGGGAACAAGTATGTGACACAGTCGCAAAGGGGATTCGATGCAGCAGCACATTCTGAATCTTTGGCTAGGAATTCTTGTTTGCCTTTCGGTGGATTTTATTATTATTTTGCATGGCATTTCAAACCTTTTGCCTGGCGACTCGCTTTATCCTTCTCTTTCCCCTCGAGAGTCTCTCTCTGTACAGATTCGGTTTTACACCCTGCTCCCTCCCTGAATGACTTGTTTCATGAAAACAAGAAATGGCTGAATTGGAACTAAGCATCTGAAGTGGAAAACATCACAAGACCCGCATCTGGTGTATGTGTGTGTCTATGCATGTTTGTAGTACACAGTGTTATCCAATACAGAAAACACCTCTTCCAACTACAGAGGCTGGTGTCTAGTCCATTAAGGGTAAGCAAGGAAACCACAGCTTAGAGGAATGTTGCAAAGAAACAGTAAGCAGCAGCTAGTCCTTTGTCAACACAAGGCATGAGTCGGTTCCTCTGTGAAATGGGAAGAGTTGCTCACTTGCATGAGGCAGGAAGACCAAGCGGAGGATGAGTGTTGTAGTACTTTGAGGAATGGCTGGCCAAAAGGACACCAGGCAGAAAAGTGTTGGAAGAAGCATTCAATATTAATGTATCCATTGCCTGCCCTTTTCTAGCCTGAATTTGAAACTACCGTTGCTAAAAGCTGGGCAGGCAGAAACAAAATGTATTCTTCCCTCTGAAATAGTTCTGGCATGACGGTCTATTCTGCTGTTGCTAACACGGTGTGACATGATAGCAAGCTCCAGGTGATGGTAGACTACAATTCCCATCAGCCCCACCAGCCTCACCAGTGGTGAGTGATCATGGGAATGGTAAAACATAGAAATTTGCACTTTTTATATCTGTAGTCTGTGTCAAGATAGGCCAGATTCCACGGCATGTATAGCTGAATTCTATGACATGGAAGCTCATGCAGATTTGCACACATTTTATTTATTTCATAACTTGCTTCTGTTCCTGGTCATAATGTGAAGGGGCAAGGAACTAGTGTGTACTGCAAATTTGACTTAGCATCTCTCCATCATGGACAACTGAAATTCAACCAGGAATTGCCCCTCCTTTTTTTGCAACTTTAGAATCTATTGTTTTAATTGAAAGCTGAGATTCTCAAAATGTTGAATGCTATATCCAATACCAGATTTTACAATTGCTCAGTATGTTCTCAGAATTATGGAATACCTGTAACCCTGAATATAGTGGAGCCAGGTAGTTGTCCTTGCAGCCTAGATTGGTGAGAGGAATTGTTCGTAATGGAGCTAACAAAAGGGCTTCCCTCCTCCTTTATAACATTTGCAACCCTCTTTATAAAATGTGAGAAAATAATGTTACAGTGCCAATCACTATTCAGAACTCTGCCGGTTGCCCTGGAGAGCAAAATTGTGCCTTTTGGTTTCTTCCCTTAGGAAAGTTGTGGCTTAACTTTTTGGGGAAGAAAAATGGTGATTAAAAAAACCTGCAGGTGACTTAAGTCTGTTAAAAATATGTTAATCTTTATTTTTTAAGCAGTGGAGTATTTGGCACCTGAAGAGGGTAAGGCTAAATTCAGAGTCCTCCTTGGTCCCTATCCCTGTCATGGTTAGAGTTTAATCTTAATGTTGCAGGACTCCTTCCCTTTCCAGTGGTAGAGTCCCGACCTGAGCATTGTTAACTGAACCAGGGGCCAAGAGTAAAGTAAAGATGTGGTTCTGTTTGTGTTGAAATATCTGGAGACTCCCTGCCAGTGCAATTCAGTAATGTGCTGCTAACTGTGCCTGCAAATGGTCCTTGCTTCTTTGGGATGCATAACTTTTGGGGTGATAAGCTGGCTGTAATTTACTTGGTTTAGGATGTATAGTGTGGAGTGGAGTTAGGAGTTTTTAATGGAAATCAGAAATTTGGAATGGTGTTTAAACCTTCAGCGCACATTTTTTTTCTGTGCTAAAGCAGATCAAGCCTTCCCCTCAATTCTGCATAGCTGATATAACAGAGTTTGTTATCGATGTGTTGAGTATGTGACATTTTACAGTGTTGATGAATCTCCCCCCCCCCCCCCCCGTCTATGGGGTGCAGAGGGTTGGTTACACTGGAAGTGAACTGTGACATTTTAACAATGATTACATTACACATGCCTAGGTTAGCTTCACGTTGGAGAGCAAGAGATTTCGGAGTACAGTTCTCAAGTAGTGATAAAAATAACAAAGTAGAAGTTTTCAGAGGGGTAGCCATGTTACTATGTTGAAGCAGAAAAAAAGGAGAGTCTTGTGGCACCTTAAAAATGAACAAATTCATTGCGGCATAAGTGTACATGGACACTGTCCATTAATAATGGCCACAGTTTTGCCTCCTCAGTTCCCAAACTCTATCCTTTTTCAGGAAGGTAGGGATCAGCGTCTGTATGCCCCCTAGTTCCCCCTGCACTCTTGCTTCTGATGTGCTGGCCTTTTGAAAGTGTACGCTTGCACCTGCACAAGTGACCATTCTTCTTCGTGATTACATGGGTTCTGCATTTGTGCAGAGCAACACCTTGGCGGTGTCCCGAGTTCTAGAAAGTGGGAGTGGGCATTATGCAGATGCCTTGAGGGGCAGGCGAGTGCCTCTCCTCCCAGTTCTCTTGAGCAGCATCACAGAGAACATTCTCCTGCTTGTCAGTGAAGAGGAAAGAGGACCTCTAGAGCAGCTGGAGAAGGATGCCCCTCTTATCACATGTCGATGATATACCGTGTGGTGTGGTGCTTTTAAATGTGTCAGTAGTATTTTGGAGAGAACCACTTCTGTATAAGCTTAGCAGACTACCCCGGTGTGTTGTGTTTGAAAGGGCTTACATTGGAGGGCTCTTCCCACTCCGTTAGATGAGAAGTAACATCAAATGAGAGAGGAAATTAGCCTTGAGCAGTGCTAACATGAGCCGGAGGGGGAAGATTATGTTTCTCCAAGCGATCTGTATTGCTTCATCCTCAGGCATGCTGCTTGCTGACTCTGGAGAGTGCCTCAATGGGAGTTGTGACTGAGCAGAGCTGTTGCAGGAGAAGGCCTAGACAAACCCCAGTTCTGCAGTGACTCTCCAGTGCTGACTAATTGCTGTGCTTCTGCATGGATAATGGAAAAGGAAGTCAACAGAGCATATAGTGGTGTTAGCCACAGTCAAGCTTAATGTGTTTATACAGAGCTACCCAATTCTCATCTGCGTTCTCTTTAGAGAGCTGGCAAGGGAAAAAATGTTTACAATATCTACATTGGAAGAAGAAGAAGAGTTTTGGATCATGGATTACTTTCATTTTGCTCCCCCTTTCCCAGTTGGCTATGTATGTGAAACTTATGATAATGGAAAAAAAGGTTGTCCTATCCAGGTGTTCCCAGAATATGTACTGTAATTCTTTGTATATAAAAGAAAGCAATTACTGTAAAGTAAAGTGTAACTTTACTCTTGACTGTGTGTATTGTTTCATTGAGGCTGGGCAGAATAGGTTCTAATTAGCATCTTAACTTCAAAAGGAAGCTCGACAAGCTGGTAAAGAGAGCCCTGTGCCAGGAAAGGCAGGGACCTTGAATTCACTGTCTGCTATAGGGCACAGTTGGGGGGCTGTGAACCTCTTCTGCATCAAAGCAGTAATTCAGCCTTTCCCCAACCTGGTGTTGGATCACAACTCACATAATTATGTGTAGTCCCAACAGCTCTGGAGGGCACCAGGTTGGGGAAAGTTACAGCAATTTATACAGAACGATAGTTAATAATAAAACAAAATTTGGGATATTACTTTCAATCATCACTTCCAAGATTCAGCGGAGAAACAACCAACATGCAGAGCTGATTCTGTGCATTTTCCAGAAGGGTAGCCATAGCCTGTTGCAGTAAAAACAACAAAAGGTTTTGTGGCATCTTAAAGTCTGGCTTAAGGTTTCCTGGATACTGTCCATTTCATCAGGTGCGTTAAGTATTTACCTCAAATTGGTAGATTTATATACACATGCTGGGGGGTGGGGGAGATGTAAATTGTGTTGTGTGGGGGATTGAAATGCAGGAAGTACAGGCAGTGATAATTTTAACAACTGTCATACACAAAACAATTGGACGATTACACAAACATTTCAGTGGTAAATCAGTTAACATATGTAGAGTGATTTTTAAAAAAAAGCTTTGTCCTCATTAAAACCACAGAAAATAGAATCGAATCTCTTGATGCATTTTACGTCAACAATTTCATGTTGCTATTTGTTCAAGAATGGCCCCCTTAATTAAGGTAATTGACAAGAGTGTTCTGGGATATCCTATGTATACTTACTTAGAAGTAAGTACACTGTGTTCAGCAGAACTTACCGCCTGGTAAGCGTACAGAGGATTGCAGCCTTAGTCACATCCATTTAGCTCAGCAGAACTCACTTCTGAGTAAACTTTTTTAGGATTACAGTGCACATACATTAATAGCTAGAATAAAAAGAAATTGAACCATTGGACTATATCTGCTGATTTTACAAATGCTCATCAGACCTATAAACAAATGTCCATATTTTTAGAGGGCTGGGAGATTACAGCTGTGCTTTTGCAGGATCTTTTACCATGTTACATGTGTGGCACTGAATTCCTTCCTATCCTAACACAAAGTTCTAACTTGGAATTTTAGGAAACATGTTCTGGGAACTAACATTAGTCATTAGTCTCCCAGGATGAAATGTGGGAAGCTTCTGTGATTGCTACAAGGATGCAAAAGACTGGAACTGAAGTAGGAGACAGTACGGCGGTCTGAGCAGAAGGAGATTGTGTAATCCTCATAGCACTCAATTGCAAGGATTTTAATCAAAATGTCTGACGGTGTGTTACTTTTATTACCTGTAAAGGGGAAGTTGAGAAATGGTGATGCCTGAGGCTAACATGACTAAGCTACATTTACTGCTCTCTTTTCCTTTATTTCAAGAAGAGCTTGAGTAGCTTGTATGAATGTGAAGTTAAGAGCAAATTGCTAGCAATGCTGTTAGCTTGATCACTTAAGAGATCTTCCTGTGCGCCCCCCCCCCCCAACTGCTTCTGATCATGCAGGCCCCCCTAGGGTTGTTTGTGGCTTTATGATTCACAAGAGATTGACATGGCTAAGTCACTTTGTTTTTGAGACAAAAAAACACATAATGTTGACATGCTTATCTGTCACTTTTGAGAGCAAAGCCAGGAAGAGAGGGAGCCACCCAATTTCCTTTCAAAATGGACTGGATGACAGGGAGAAATAATTTATCCAGGAACTATAAATGCTGTATGGAGAAACTTGGGGAGGGGGTCCAGGCACTGCTGAAAAAATACGTTCTTGAATCTAAAGCACCTTGCTGTTGGGAAGTTCACACCACGTTACACTGCGGGGAGAATCAAATTACTTTCTGATTGACTCACCTATCATAAGAAAGTAAGGTGAGCCATGCTGGCTCACACCAAGGTCTAGCTAGTCCAGCATTCTGTTCACACAGTGGCCAACCAGCTGTTGACAAGGAACCCAAAAGTAGGACATGAATACAACAGCATCTTCACACCCGTTCTCCAGCTATTGCCTCTGATACTGGAGGTAGCATATAACAATGAGGACTAGTAACCATCTCCAGGAATTTGTCTAACTCCCTTTAAAGCCATTCAAACTGGTGGCCATCACTATGCCTTGTGGTAGCAAATTCCATAGTTTAATTACATGCTGTGTGAAGTACTTTTATCTGTCCAGGATCTCCTGCCAATCAGCTTCCTGTGATGACCCCAGGTTCTATCCACACACCCTTCTTTGTGTATATCTGTTGGATTTCAGTAAATCTCATGAATTTGTAGTCTCCCCTGTATTAGCAGCAGACTGGCTACTTTTTGCAAGGCTTTTGCCCTCTTCCCTCTAGTATTTTTCCCTTTTAACAATATCAAAAGCATAGAAGGATGTAACCCTTTTCTCCATTTGTTTGGAACAATGATGAACGCAACTAGGAGAGATTATAGGAGTTACAGAAAACATAGCAATTAAATGAACTTTTTGGTGGTGGGAAACTTCTGGTAGTGAGAAGAATATTCAGACTTCAGTGTTTCATAGATCTTTCAGTAGCAGTCAGTCAATGAGAATTGTGTTCTCACCTCACCTAAATATAAAGTAGCAATACTTTCTAATGCACTTTATGTTATAATCGCTTTAGGTGAATATGCCAGTTGACGGTTTGAAGTTAGATATGAATATGTTCAAGTATTCATAGGGAGCTTGGGGTTCCTTGATGAGATTAGGAACAGCACACACTTCCTGACCATGTCTTATTTTTCCCTGCAGTGCAGCTTTAGAGGATTATTTATGGGAGAATTCTAAGGTTCATTGGTGCAGGATGTGGAATAATGGGCTCAAGTTACAGGAAGCCAGATTCTGTCTGGACACCAGGAAAAACTTCCTGATTGTTAGAGCAGTACGACAATGGAATCAATTACCTAGTGAGGTGATGGGCTCTCCCAGACTAGAGACATTCAAGATGCAGCTGGACAACCATCTGTCAGGTATGCTTTAAGGTAGATTCCTGCATTGAGCAGGGGGTTGGACTCGATTGGCTTATAGTCCCCTTCTAACTCTACTATTCTGTGATTCTATGAATGATATGCCTACTATTTCTGACTGGCATCCAATGCAAAGGAATATACTGTAGTCTCCAGCCCAGGATCCTGTATGCCATGTGCATTTCCTTAGCAGACAATTGAATCTCAAAATTATTCCCAAAATTGAGAATGTTTGAAAAGCAATGATCCAGGAAATAGCCCCAGTGTCAGTCAGGGAGAGCCATAGATGCAAAGCCTAGTCTGCTCATCCAGGTCTCAATGTTATCTTTAGTATAGTTAGAGCTTTCCAGTCACATTTTTAAAGCATAAAACAAGGATACGGAAGGGAAAATGATAGGAGAAAAGCCATTTGCTTGGAGTGATGAACTAATGTTAGTGTATTATATTCATACTGCACCATTTCATTTGAGATGTAACACCACAGTAATTCATAATGTAGGGGAAAACTGATAGAATAACCCACCCTGTCAGAAATGGCTAAAGTAATTGTATTAGTTAGTTCTGTAACCTTCCCACTGAGCCTGATATTTCATGCTCCCAACTTCCATACTGATCCATAGCACATCGGCCACTCTGCTTTCCCTAGTAGCACCTGATGTGTGAAATGGCACCCATGGGGTTCTGCTCAACTATAGATTTAGAAATCCCTGTTTATAATCACAACCCCAACATTGCTTATACATACAAGCAGTTAATGACAAAAGCTGTTTCCACAGTACAGGATCAACTGGGCATGTTTAACTCATGTACACTTTCATCAGCTGAGGTTGGCCAATAAAAGATCTTGATAGATGCCTGAGTGCCATACTTTAGCCTTTTTATCCAAAACAAACTTTTGTCTTTGCTCTCAGATCATCACAGAAAAATATTGACTGCTGGAAGTTGATGGCCAGCCCTTGTAAAAACACATACACCATATTTTAAAAGCATACATATATTTCTTCCTGATTTAAAAGTGTTACCTCTCCAATTGTAATTGCAAATGAAAGGTCAACCACCAACTTCTGCAGGAGCTCTTCTGTTAGATTAGTTCAAAAACAGTCTTGCTCCACCAAGAACACAAACCTGACCATGCTCCTCAACAACGCAGAACCACAATGCACTTTTATTTACATTTATATAACTTATTGGAAGCCATTTAAATAACAAGCAAAGAATGAGGCAAAACCTTCAAAATGGCATAATCGACGACAGCCAGCGCAGGGTCTCTTTCTGCACGAAGCCAGTTGTGAGAAATAGCAATTCCTGACACACTTCAATAATTTAGTCAGCCTCTGGAGGGGATGGGAGCACAAGGCAATCATGGTCTCTGGTCAACAAGGCAGCAAGTCTTGCAATATATGCAGAAAAAATCTGGGTTTGCTGCATTTTCTCTCACCATCTTCAATGGAGAGGTGGTAGTGATGCTCTACATGTCCGAAGGGCAAGACATGCCATATAGCAGGTAAAAGGTGTGAACCATCGGAAGAGCATGAACTGCTAACCTCAAAGGGGAGTGCTGCTTTTGGCAAAATAAGGAAAGAATTCAGTGATGGCAACAGCTGTAGAAGTACGTGGTGCTGCTCTTTTGGCTCAGCTCGACTCCTTTTTCCTCTGAAAGCAAAACATAACAAGGATTAGGCAAGTGGCACAAATCTATGGCAGCAGGATTCTTGCGGCTCTGTTAAGAACACCTCTGCTTCCCAGGGGAGAACTGTGCCCCATTCCAATCATCTCAATGCACCCAAGGTGTAAGGGGTCAACACGTGAGCATTTCTTAGGACTTCCTCACAACAATGTCACTTACTCAGAGGGCACCTCCGAGACTCACTCCCATGTAAAGGGAATGTGCTGGGTATGTGCCAGCAGTCCACGAAAGCAATTTACAGCAGAGGATAGAAGCATTTTCATCAGGACATGTAGATGTGTTAAAGGCAGAAGGCTCTGGCTTAGAAACTCACCTGTCACTTCAAAGGCAGTAAACTGCACATAATCCTCAGCCACCTTCTGGAAGAGTTCATCTAAAACAAAAACCAACACCCAAAGGTCATGCCACACCCACATCTATTTTCAGATCTATTCAGGTGTTCCTACCGAACTCAGAGCGATGGCTGAGGCACACAAATTAATAGACATATTTTGTGGGCCAGCCACGCATTCCACTTGTTTACTCGCAGACGGCAGTAATGATAGTTCTGAACTCAGTGGGATTTGCTTTCTGAATAAACATGCTCAGAGACTAGCTAAATAGGGGAAAGAAGACCCAAGGAAAAGAGGATGAGGGCACCAGTCTAGTCCACATCATTCCAGAAGTCTGCCCATTCTGGGATGAGGTGGTCCAAGTATACTAGCTACACTTTAAAACAGGGATGGGGAACCTCAGGCCGGGGGGCCAAATCTGCCCCTCCTATGATAGCAATCTGGCCCTCCAAACTTCCCCATATTGCTACGCCCACTTCTCCTGGCCTCTCCCCCAGCCTCCAATCATTTGGTGGTTTCCCAGCTTTTGTGCAGCTCCCCACCCTAATTCTGAATGGTTGAAATGCCTCTCCTAAGGCTCAGTCACAGGCAGGAAAAGCTTTAAACTACAATAAGCTGGTATTTTTATTTTATTTTTGGTTCCGCCCCACCTGCCCCTGGAATGCTGCCCCTGGAGCAGTTCCCTGAAATTGAATTTGGCCCTTGTGCTGAAAGAGATTCCCTACCCCTTACTTAGCATAAAGGCATTAAATGTGCTCCGAAAAGGATACTTACCCACATTCTGCCCAGTCTTACTGGAAGTTTCAAATAGCTCAGCTTTGATCTCTGAAATTACAGTATATCAAAGGCAGAGTTTAAGGGAAAATCTCCCCAAGCATCAATGGCAGATGATCCACCAGCTGCTCCTGTAGGACACCCAGCCCTAGGTCCTCAAGCTGGGTGTAGACTCTAGAGCCTGTGTGTTCAACACAACCATCTTCCAACTTGTGAAAGTGGCTAGCATCCCTCCCCTTCACCCCTCCCAAACCCTGATGTTTCAGAAGGCACAGGCACGGTGGGGCTAATGAATGAATTCCCTATAAAGGTTGCTGCAAACAACGTTCCAAGCACATATTCAGCCTAACGGCAAGTTGGGAGGTCAACATGACCTGCCCCATGCATAACTCACAAGGGGCACCACCACAGACCCCAGCAACGGAGCACGCCCCCTCTCTTAGCAACAAGTGAAGAAACAAACACACCGTCAGCATAATCCTGGACATCGTGGAAATCAATTCCCCGCCTTCGCCTGTCCTCATCCAACAAGTCACTCTTAGTGCCACACAAATAGATCCTGCAGTTCTGCAGAGGAAGAGAACAAGGCAAATACACAGTCAGTCTAGCAAGCATATATGCCCTCACCAGGTCCCAAGAAGCTGCGTGGCTAAATCGACCTCACCTCCAGAAACAACCCCTCATTGCAGCTGTCCCCTGTAATGCCCAAAATGTAATCCCACGGCACATACAATTAACAGAGATCAGGGAGGAAATGATCAGAGGACACTCAATGCTGTTACACTAGTAAACCTAAGCAAACCTCAGTCTGATCAGAAATTAAACTGTCTGGAAGCCCCATGTAAACTTCGAGCTTTCCAAAGAGTGGGGTATAAATCAAAAATACCCCACCAACACCGCTCTCCAGTATCCCAACAGTCTTGCTTTGGTAGCCATATTAAGTCTCATACGCAGGCCTGTGCAAGAGCAACATTCTCTGCTGCTGTCCCAGAAACATCAAGGATAGCTTTTTCCCTGCTTGGAAATGGAGATCTACTTACCTCCTCAAAGTTCTGCAGCTCGCTCACCCAGAATTTTGCTCTCTGGAAACTGCTGCTATCAGTAAGATCTGTGGAAGTGGGGAGGCGTCAAGACTACATCCCACCCAAAAATACATAAAGCAGTTCCACACACCCCTATGTAGGAACAGCACGTGTCAAGGGATTAGAACCAACGAGTCATTGCTCTCTTCCATAAATGGTTCACAATAGAACCACTGCCAAGGTCTCTGAGGTTCTTTGGCGTGTGTAATCTATGGATTTTAAGATAGGCAAAAAAGCTCTCCTCCCAAGAGTAGCAAGGCTAATGGGAATTGCCCAGCCTCCTTGGCTCAGGCACCCAAAGGAGCATGGTTTGATTGCATCACATCCACCAAATCAGCGTTGAATGGCTGGGTAGAGAAGCTTTTGCTCCTCTTAAGGCTCAATTCCAGTGTTTCAGCATGCAGGCATGCAGTTGTGTGTTTAGACACATAAACATTAGAAAGCTTTCCCCAGTGATGACTAATCTGTGGCAACTAATGATTGCCCTCAAGCAACTCAACTGCCATCAAAACATCTGCTCGTGGAGGAGATGGAACTAGATGTCCAGCTTCCACAGCACTGCCCTCTTAACACAGCAGTGCTACAGAGGCGGTCTTGTACCTCCCTTCTGGATAGTAGCAAGCGTGAGATCTTAGCGGGGGCCAGCCATGCTATGCAGCAGCATGAAACTACCTCCTCCAGGTGGCACCGCAAGTGGGGGTTAGGATGGGAAGAAGAAGGGAAGACATAGCTGAATGCAGGAATTGGTGTCTGGATGCCGCAGCAAGACTTGTCACAGCACCTTCTCCAACCCAGTGCCCTCTAGACATTTTGGACTCCGACTCCCAACAGCACCATCCAATGGTCAGAAATGCTGGGAGCTGCAGTCCACAACATCTGGAAGGAAGCAGGCTGGGGAAGGCTGTTTTAAAGTGTTGGGGGGCAGCGGGAAGTGAATGCTACCATTTGACCTCTGCTAAAGGCAGCGGAATGGCTGGCCCTGGGTCTTATCAGGGAGACAAACAGAAGTACAATGAAGCAACCTCCATAATGTTGCCTGGGGATTTCCTGAGGCAAAGCACAGAGTTCCTCAGCAGGGAGGAAGGGAACTGGTATGGGCAGCAACATAGGAAGAAGGGAAAGACGCAGCACTGCAGGCTCAGTGGCCATCTCCTGAGGAGTTATTGCCATGGCTGGTCAATGCATGTCCTCAGCAAGACACCATGGCCATTCACCTGCAGAGGAATCTTCTTGTGGCTGCCACAGTAAGAAGGCGATGGTAGCAGAGAGGGATTGGGAGACCCTCAAAAGACACCCACTGATAGACGGGCCTAATTATGCACAAAGCAATAAACTCCGATGTAATACTCCACAACAATTATACTCCCTCTCTGTTAGCTTCATACTATTAACGCTTTACACACAAATCTCCTTCAGAACAATGGCTTGGCTAGCTTAACCCTCTCCAACTCTATCCAATCAGTTCACCCAAGTTTGCCCATGCATGCACTCAGGAGAAGCATGTCCTCCTAGTGCTGCTGGCGATCCAGCACTACCCTGAACCTGCGTCAGCATGCAAGTGAGCTCTTACCATAACATACAATGGCAGCTTTTGCCCCACGGTAGTATATCCGGCTCATGGCCTCATACCTCTCCGAGCCAGCTGTATCCTAAAGGATAGCAATGGGAAGGAGTCAGCAGCAGCAAAGAATCCTAGAGCCCTCTTCCAGCCAGTGCAAAACAGGATGATCCAAACAGAGGAACAGAAACAAACACGTTTAAGGATTTGGGGGTATAAGTCTAGAGTCAGGAAGGACAGCACCCCTCACCATGAAAGTTCCTTTCATCACAACTGTGTTTACAATAAGAAGCAATCTGCTGCACAGCCAAAGCACCATAGACTCTCTTGCATGTTATAGGTTACTGCGAACAGCCAATATAGCTTCCACCTCCAGTCCGACTTACCCAGATTCCCAAGGTCACTGTCCGGCCTCCCACAGACATCACTTTGGCCACAAATGCAGCACCTATTGTCTAAAACAAGAAAACTGCATATGAAAGCAGCTACACCACAGCCCATCAGCCCCTTGCAAACAGCCCCTGGTGGCAAGGAAGAATCACTTCTGGGTGGCCTAAACAGGGAGGCTTTTGTAAATGGGAAGGAAGTTATTTCCCCTCACAACCCTTCAGGCCACTATATCACAGAAGACTAGCAGAGATATGCTGGCAGGCAAACAAGCAAGCAAGCATTTTTGTGGACTAGGAATTCCTGTGAATTTTGCAATTCTGCAAATCGCAAAACTGCTTCAATAGGCATTAGCTGTTCCTCTCTTTCCTCCAGCCAATATGGCCCCCTCTGATGAAGTACTTTCACTTTCTCTCATGCTGCCAAAAGTTCCCAAGAGTTTACAACCCCACCCCACAAGCTCTCATGTACAATGTGTTTTAAACCCACCCACCCCCCACCCCGCCAAGAATCTTAAGCATAAAAGCAAATAAAGGTTTAGAAGGTGGGGGTAGGAGTTGAGAGAGGAAGTCCAGAAGCTCAGCCCAACTGTCTCCACCTCTGCCATGAAAAGGACACACTCACATTCTGGTAGGGTCCCACAAGGAAGCGGTTGTGAACATATCTCTCCACCAAGCTGGTCTTGCCCACGTACTCTTTGCCCAGCATCACAACCTTGGCATCCACACGCTGTCCACTCATTCTCCTGCCCTTGCAGCAGCCAAGAGCTCCCTTCCGGAGGGATCCCAAACTCCCCCACCTCCGTGGGTCAGCTGGAGCAGCCAAAGAGAAGGGCAGCTCAGGAGAAGAAGCTCACCTGCAGGCAAGTTGATGAAATACAGTGACTCAGGAGCAGCAGAAATACACCTCCCTGCTCCCACGTAACCCTTGAGCACTAAAAGGATCACAGCAGGTATGAGCCAAACAAATGTCTGTGCCCGGCCCCATCAAGAGCACCCACAGTGCATGAGGACACTTGCAACGTGATTGGCACACAGTAGCAGTACTGGGGGCGGGGGATGCCTGGCGGGAAGGAGAGGGCAGTGTCCCAAAAGGGCAGTCATTAAAGAAGTTAATGAGAGGCAGTGTTCTAGTCCCTACTCAGCCACAAAACTCACTGGGTGACTGACTCTCAGCCTAACCTACCTCACAGGGTTGTTGTGAGGATAAAATGCAGAGAAGAACCATGTAAGCCACCTTGGGTTCCCTGCAAGAGGAAAAAAGGCAGGACATGATGATGATAATGGATTTACTTCATTTGGTCCTTCAGCAACACAAATTTAACAGCAGGGGGTCCCCCAATTGTGTTGTCTGCTTGACTGGTGGGCTGTCATGGGAAATGAATCTGTCAAGGGGGCCCACGAACTTCCCCTGGCTTCCATTAACTTGACCTACGACGGCACAAGCGCACCACCAAACCAGAGCCACAAAGTCTTGGCTTGGGACCCAGCATGAACGGGCGACGACGGCAGCACGTGGGCAGCCAGGTCAGGCATCAGTGATGGAGGCCAGGACGGGGTCAAGGAGGACACGACGTGGACTCAACGGAGGCTGGCGAGTCTCCGGCACCAAACGGCAGTGAGCGCGGGCAGGGACCGACATCCCGAGGGCCAAGTATAGGCGGCGGCGGCGGCAGCCACCCTGAACCAAGGCAGGAGGTGGAAGGAGGAAACAGCGGGACGACGGCACTCACCTCGGCCTCATGGCGCTGGAGCCCGCCGGCTACCACTGGCGGGGATGGGGGCGGCGGAGATGCCCGTTCCGAGGCTGGCGCGGCCAAGCAGCTTCCCCGGGCTCCACCGGGGAGGGGGAGGGGCTTCGCACCGCGGCCGGAAACGCGTCCCAGGGGGCGGGGCTTGGGCGAAAGCGGGCGGAGGGAAGAGGAGGCTCCGTGGGAGGCATCGGCAGCGGAAGAGACCGAGCGGGACGTCGGAAGTCGCCGCCGCTCCCCTGTCCCCGCATGGCGGCCGCTGGGCGCCTCCTGCTGCCGCCGCCGCCACCGCTGCCCGTGTTGCGGGTGAGGAGCTGAGGGGGGACGAGGGCTCGGGGAGCGTAAACCGGGCCAATCCAGCGCCTTCCTCGTGGCCCAGCACCAACACCTCCAGCGGCAGCCCTCCGCCTTCCTTCCGTCTCCCGCAGGATCGGTGACCGCGGAACTAATGGGGAAGTACTTCCTGACCCTGAGCGTCCTCAAGGGGCCCTGGGACCAAGTCTTCGCCGCCTTCTGGCAGCGCTATCCCAATCCCTACAGGTGAGTGCGAGCAGGAGGACGGGCTGGTGAGGGGCTGTGGGCTGATGAGTCCTTTTTAGAGTAAACCCATTAGAATGAATGGGACTTGAATTACACTAACTCCAACCGGAGGCTCTCCAGATGTTTTGGGCTTCAGTTCCTATCAACCCCAGGCAGTAGTCAGAAATGCTACATGCCCAAAACATTTGGAGGACGCCAGGTTGGGGAAGGATACAATTCATGGGGTTCCCCCCCCCAGTGTTTTCTACAAGAGGGACCCTAGACGGCGACTTGGATTGTTGCAGGATGCCTTTTATTTTTAAAGCTTGGTCCTGTAGGTTGGTGTTTACCCCCGAAGTAAGCCCCAGTAATTTCAGGAGACCTCGCTTTTAGATAAATGTGCCCAGGAGTGCAACTTTGCAACCTTATCCTGTTCGCGATTACTTCCTCGATAAGTACATATATATAGGATTGATTGCAGCCCAGGTCTGATCGGCTTACATTGGCGGCGTCCTGGGCGTCCGCCCACTGGCGATCTCAAAACCGGGCGACGTTGGCAGGCAGGAGGACGCCGCCGCGTGCTTGTAAAGTCGATCCGATCCCTTTTCCCCGCATTGGCTGAGGCCAGTGGATGAACTTTTCATCCGCTAGATGGAGGGAGGGAGCGGTGCTAGGCGATCTTGGCCACCTGAGCGCCCTGTCTAGATCAACTCTAATTTAAGGGAGCTGCTTAGCCGTCGTGGCACGTTGTTGGCGATCACCTGGATTTTGGGGGCGGGGGCTCTTCTACATGCGACTGCACTAAATAAGATTGGAAAGATTTGTTAGCTAAGGGCAGATCTGGGACCAGCATGGACGGATATGCTGGAGGCATCAGTCTGCTTTTATAGAAAATGGGCCTAAAGATTCGTCTGGAAAAGGGTCCTTTCAACAATGCAGGTCCTTTTACCTCTGAAAGTTGCTAAATAAGGAAACTCCTCTTAACACTGGGCTGGAGCTAAAAGCCCACGCATCAGTCTTCCACAACCTGGTGCCTTCCAAATATTTTGGATCACAACTCCCAGTGTTCCTGACAACAGGCTATGCTGGCAAGGATTGTTGTTGATATCCAAAACATCTGGAGGGCACCAGGTTGGAGAAGGCTGGCATGAATTCATAAACTCTTGCATTCATTATGGGTTAGGTGGTGTTTGGACTATCACAGGGGTAAAAGAAGCCATCATGGCTTCTCCCCTCCCTATGTGTATGATTGTAATTTGCATAATTACCCATGCTGCAACACATCTTGCTGTGTTGTCCAAACCCAGTGCAGTGGGGGTGGCTTTGTACCCACCTCACAACCCCTACTGCACATCATGGTTTGTAGTGTGGGTACAAAACCATCCGCATTACATGCTGAGTTCGGACAACATTGCAACCTGTATTGCAGCATGTTAATTATGCAAATTATGGTCATGTGTGGGGCTGAGAAGCCAGGATGGATTCTTTTACATCTGTGATTGTCTGAACCTTGATTTAGCCAGCTTGGTGCCCTTCAGAGGTGCTCAAATAATCCCTTGACCATGCTGGAAGTTGTATCTAAAACTTCTGGAGGGCACCAGGTTGCATACCTCTGTATTTGTCAATTAACACACACAGGGAAATGATTCATGCAGATTAGAAGCTCCAGTAAGGACAAACCACTCTGAGGCTCAATAATTTCCCTGACAGTGACCTCTTCTTAATTACCCTCTACCCAAACTGGCTATACAATGGCCATGTTCAGAGGATCAGAGGATGAAAAGAAGCCACTGTACCTTCCCATCCCATGCACATTATGTGTGCAATCACCATTTACAGAATTACCTGAGAGACTGCACAGTTGCTGGTCTGAACCCAGCGTGGTGTGTGGGTGGCTTCTTACTCACCCCACAACCCTTATGGCAAGCCATTGGTTGTAGGGTTTGTAAGAAGCCACCTGCCCAATGTTCAGATGGCACCTGCACTGCATTCTTGGTAATTATGCAAATAGAGGGGGCGGGGGAAGAAGCCATGGTGGCCATCAGTCACTGTTACTTAAAATAATGCAGCTCAGGCAAGCTAATCTCTGTGTGTGTGTGTGTGCTCTCCAGTTCTTATTAGCTATGTACATGATAGAGTAAGGGACTATGTTTTTTAATCATAGGTGAGGAGGTTACTAGAGGTGGGTGGCTACTAGAGAGAGGGCCTTCTCAGTGGCGCTGTCCCAGGTGTGGAACACTTTTCCAGTGAGGTTTTGCTCGGCAACCACATCATTGTCCATTCAACGTCAGGCAAAGTTCCTTATATTTTCCAGAGCTTTTGCAGTGCGATTTTAATCCTGCTGTTTTCATGCTGTTTTACTATCTGTGGCTTTGAGCTTACTTTCTTTTGTGTTTTATTCTTTTTGTAAACCTCCTGGGAAATATGATTGGATGGCGGCATGAAAAATCCTCTGAATAAAAAACATGCTCTACTTGTCCCAAAGGCAAGATGCATGTGGGTGGATTGCCCTAATTAAATGTATGGATCAGTACTGTGAGACATCCCTCTTCATCACTGCTGAAGGAGAAGAGGTTGAGTCAGGAAGGATAGGTGCACATTGGCCAAGGTGAAATTTCAAAATAGGCTGAAATTACGCCCCATGAGCAATCAGGAGCGAGTCCCAGAGGACTTCCTTCTATCCCCAAGGAGCCCTGCCCAAACTTTTGGTGCTGTTTTTGGCAACATGCCTATTCATAGGCTCTCTAGTAGAAGCAAGTTGGCTTCATGCTCTGGAAGCAGAAAGCAAACTGGGTCCGACTAAAAGCATTTTCCATCCCTGCTGAGTTCTGCCTCCACAGTGACTGACTAGGGAGGTAGCTTACTCAGTTATAGCTGAACTAGTCTTATTTAGGATGGCTTAGAATGGACACTTCAGATAACCTTCCTCCTTTCTCCTCAGCAAACATGTCCTGACAGAAGATATTTTGCATCGAGAGGTGACGGAAGACCAGAAGCTGCTTTCCAGGCGGCTCTTAACCAAGACCAACAGGATGCCTCGCTGGGCAGAGCGCTTCTTTCCAGCCAACGTTGCCCACTCTGTCTACATCCTTGAAGATTCCATTGTGGACCCAAAGAACCGAACCATGACCACGTTCACCTGGAATATCAATCACGCACGTCTTATGGTGAGCAGCAGGCTCTCTGCAGGGCTGGGGCTGTGACGTAAAGCGCTGGAGGGTAGCATTTGTCACAGAGGGGCCGTGGTCATTTTGCTGTACCATCTCCCCTGCAGGTGGTGGAGGAGCGGTGTGTTTACAGCGAGAATCCAGAAAACAGTAGCTGGACAGAAGTCAAGCGGGAAGCTTGGGTCACTTCCAGTCTGTTTGGTGTCTCCCGTGCTGTCCAGGTGAGTGGGCCACAGAGCTGTGTGTAGCTTCCTACTTCACAAGGGGAGTGAGTCCGGCTGCCTGCCTACAAGAAATGAACATTATGGCACTACTGACTACATAGCTGATGTGCCAGACTAATTCCTCAGTGTTCAGGCTGCACAAACAAATAGATAGAAGGGACCCCGGTCATCTATCCCATCCTTCCTCATAGACTGGCTGTGCTCTCGTTTTAGGAGTTTGGCTTGGCCAGGTTCAAGAGCAACGTGACCAAGAGCACCAAAGGGTTTGAGCATGTGCTGGCCAAAATGCAAGGTGAGTAGATCTGTGGTGGCAATGAAGAGAAAAAGGGGCCTATCTCATTGGCAGAGTGGGATGGTGTCCAACATGGTGCACAAGTTCATCTGGAAAGTTGTTGATTGCGTGTCCTTTCCTTTAAATTAAAGGTCATGGGATTGGTACACCTTTCTGTTTTTGTGGGATTGGCATCCATCCTCTTGCAGTTTCCCTAGAATTGTTCTAAAAGGGATGGTGCAGCACCAGAGGTTTTCCCTCCGTTTACTGTGCAGAGAGCACAGTGATCCTCCTTCATGAGAACTTGCTACACCAATCTAGCTCTTAAGTTTGCACCAAATGGGTGTGGCTTGTTTCCCTTTTTTTTCCTGCAGGAAATCCCAAGAGAATCTTGTGCTGCTAGCAGGCAGTCATGCTCAAGAGCATTTCCACCATTCCAAACGAAGGGGTGAGAGTGAAGAGAGGAAATTCAGCGTTCACCCCACCTCCCAATCATGGTTAATGAAGACATGGACTTTTGGGGGAAACAATATTTTGTAGTAAAAGGAGAGAGTTTTTGGGAGCCATGACAAAGATCCAGATATGCAAAACTGCCTGCCTGCTGTGGAGCTGGTTGGAGGCTGCCTATTATTATTATTTTAGCAACAGAAGATTGTCTTGGGAAATATTGCAGAAAACAAAATGAGCCACACCTATGTGGTGCTTATTTTGAGCTAGACTGGTGTAGCAAGTTGTTGCGTTTTTCATGAACGTGAGGCCTAGAAACTTCAAACAAACAAACCATAGGTTAGCAATATGGATCTCATTCCACATGAATGAGGACTCTTAGTCTTATGTATAGTGCTGACCAAAGTAGTGGGAATGAACTAGAACTCAGCACAAAATTCTATTTCCCGGCAGGGCTTCTGTTCAGTGGGCCTACTCTCGTGAGCTTTTGGTTTGCTGTGATTTATTACAGGTGAAGCACCATGTAAGACACTGGTGGAGACGGCAAAGGAAGCAACTGAGAAAGCCAAGGAGACTGCCTTGGCTGCCACCGAGAAAGCAAAGGACTTGGCTAGCAAGGCAGCTACTAAAAAGAAGCAACAGTATGTGTGAAGAAAGTTTTCCTGCTGTGGAAATGCTTCCAGCACAGTGCAGCATAGTAATACTGGAAGGCTCACCTGTAACCAAGCTTCTCTTCCCTTGGGAGAGAGAGCTGACCAGTGTGTCTAGGTTTTATGTTTTTAAAAAAATCAAAACTGTACAAATCTGACAATCATCTTCTTTCTAAAAGGTGTAATTATCATTAAAGGAATAGACTTCCATTTAATCCGGTGACAGGGCCTGTTCATCAGATGGGCACTGCACTTCAGAACTGTGGTTGAATAATGTAAGTCTCCCTGTTCACACTTCCCTCCTCTGTAGCGTGGAGACCTCTGTCTGTATGTTAGAACTCGGTTGAGGGCCACTGATAGCTGCTGATTAGCAGACACGCAGCAGCAACCTGTTCTGCGCTTTTGAATTTTAAAGAGAAAACAAGGTGCATCAGATGCAAGTCAATAAAAATATTTACTAAAATATGGCCAAGTAAATACGGGAATGGGTCACACAAGGGAAACCAGCTTTGTTCCAGGGGAGGTGGGATAACTGAATAAATTGGATTTTTGTCACGGTACAAGGCCCCCCTAGTTGTAATCCCAGCTCTTTTACTAAATCCCAACTCTAATCAGCTGTAGCACAAGCCAGTTCATATGGAGAAACTGAAAATAAGAGCTTCCTGTTTTGCTAAGTTTTTTTTAAGCCTGAAGGCCTAGCACTAAGTGCATCTTTCTATAAAACTTTAAAATTTGTAGGATCAGGTATGACATAGTCTAACTCTGGCCATTAATGGGATCTGTGTTCAGTTCTTGCCAGTCCAAGTTTCTGCAAAGAGAGCCCAGAGATGAGACGTGCAGTAAGCTTTCATCACAGAAGGGAGCAATGGAACAATATACCCCTATCCAAATACATAGCTTAAGCCACGGGCTACAGATCAAGTGCTTTGAAGCATCTCTCTTCTTTCACCCGTCACCAAGTAGCGAGAAGAAAAGTTAGCCAGCTTCTGTGCAAGTCTCTCTGGCTGGTTTTGAGCAGAAAGCAGAGGTGCAGGGTGAGCAGAATTGTCCTTTGTACCAGGCGAGAGGTTCTTCCTTTATTAGAGAAAGCAGAGTCCTGGTACAAGCCACAGTCCGTTCATACTGGCATGAAGCCATGGCTGGCAGGGTGGAGATCTGTCTGGATGAGAGCGGGCCTCATCCCTAAGCTTCTGTCCATCACAACCAGACGTTGCTGGAGGTGGAATAGCTGTGCTCCCGTCCGGTGCCGAAGGCGACCACAACGTCCTCTTCAATGCTGTTGAACACCAGACCTTCCACATCCACCTCGGCATCTTCTGTAATGGAAAAGAACCTCAGTATAGAGCTCCACCCAGACAGAAGAATAGTGCCGCTCAAAGGGGTCCCATTTCATATCCGACACTATGGGCTTAGATGGATAGTTTTCCATTTAGAGGACTAAGTCCTATCACTAAGGGGGCTGCTCCTGTGGGATGGATGATGTCCTGTAATAGCAAAAACTCTAGTCACAGGGACTGCAGCACCCCGGCTGTAGGGCAGCACCTACCTGAGTCCGAGTGTTCAGAGGAGAACTGGGAAGAGTCCAGGCTATCTGCTCGCGGCCGCTCCACACTGGAGTGGGCCAGCAGCTCTTCCAGCCGCTGGTGCAGGTGGTGCTGCTCGCAGCGTAGCCGCTCCTTCAGTTGCTGAGCTCTCTGTTCCTGGTCTTCCAGCTTCTGGAAGTGGAAAGGGTGGTGGTGTCAAGGTCAATATCCTATCACTAGCTGCTTGCACAAGTTTTTGGAGTGACACTGTATTTCATCAGAGCTGGCCAGGAGGACTTTGATGCTCTGTTTATTTGCTTCTCAAGAACCTCATGCTGGTCCCTGTTGCAAACCAGGTGCTGGACCAGTAGGATCTTTGGTAAGATCCAGCAAGGCTGCTACGCTCTGAGATTATGCTCATAACGCGCATTTGCTCATCTGTAGCTGCAGGAAATGCAGGTTGCTTACCTGTAACTGTAGTTCTTCGAGTGGTCATCTGTGCAGTCACACATATGGGCTCACGCCGGCGCCAAGCTCAGTTCGGGAAACTTCTATAGCTAGTGTAGTGTTTTGGCGGGAACCCCTCCCCCCCACCATCCTATTGCGCATGCTCCGGGTTCCCGCCTACCTCAGTTCTCTGAGACCGCAAGGCCTCGCACCAAGGTAAGGAATATAATAATAATAAGCACAACTACATTAGAAGCATGAGCGTTTGAACCTCTTGCCAAACAGAACAGCGTTGCCAAGAGGGGATGGTGGGTGGGTTGTGTGACTGCACAGATGACCACTCGAAGAACTACGGTTACAGGTAAGCAACCTGCATTTCTTCTTCATGGTCTCTGTGCATCACACATATGGGCGATTGATCAGCAAGACTTACCGGAGGAGGGTAGGCACGCTGTGGCATTATTGACATATGGAGGAGAGGACTGCCCTTCCGAAGGAAGCGTCCCGCACTGCTCTGGTATCCAACCTGTAATGCTTCACGAACGTGGAGGCGTTAGACCACGTTGCCGTCCTGCAGATATCAGGGAGGGACGATCCATGTGACAAAGCTGCCGAAGTGGCTTGTCCTCTTGTGGAATGCGCTGTGAACGGAGCTGGCGGCTCTTTGCCAGCTACCTGGTAAGCCAGGACAATGAGGTCGACAAACCAACGGGAGAGGCACTGTGGAGAAACTGCACCACCTTTAGTCTTTCCCCCATAGCACACAAACAATTTATGAGTCTTCCGATAAGTCTCAGTTCTAGACTTATAAAAAGCTAACACACGGCGAACATCCAGCGCGTGCAACGTGGAACACAGTGGGTCATCGGAGGCTCTAAAGAACGTAGGGAGAACAATGTCTCGGTTAACATGAAAACTAGAGGAAACTTTAGGAACAAAGGATGGGTCCGGCCGCAGTACAACCTTAGTGGGAAAAAATTGCATGTAAGATGGGTCCACGAGGAGCGCTGCGAGCTCGGACGCCCGTCTAGCTGACGTAATCGCTACTAGGAATACCGCTTTCAACGTAAGTAAACGAAGGTTAATAGTTGCAAGCGGTTCAAACGGTTTTGCTGTTAATGCCGTGAGGACTAATGACAAGCTCCCTTGAGGGACTAGGGGTTGCAAAGACAGAAACAAATTGCGAAGGCCCTTAAGAAATGTCTTTGCGACAGGGTGAGTAAATGCGGAAAACCCATTAATTTGGCTGTGATTAACTGAAATGGCAGCCAAGTAGACCCTTATAGAGGAGGGTTTCAATCCCGCCATGTGGAGGGAATACAAAAAATCAATGATGTTAGAGATGGGTCCCTTGTCTGGAGGAAATCCTTTCTCCAACGCAAAGTCTTGAAAACATTTCCATTTTCTGGAGTAGGAGGCCCTGGTTGAAGGCTTTGTGGATGCCTCAAAAATAGAGCGTATGGCCGGAGGTACCTTCAGGCTTGCCACCTGGTTGGAGTCTCCAAGCCGTCAGTCTCAAGGTGTGCGGGTCTGGGTGCAATATCATGCCCTTGGACTTGGACAGAAGGTCTGGAACATTGGGAAGGTGCCAGATTTTGTGCCGCGCCTGACGCAGAAGTGGGGTGAACCATGGTTGTCTCGGCCACCAAGGGGCGATCATAATGGCATTCACCTGGTATCTGCGGGCACGTGCTACTACTCTGGTGATCAGGGGGAAAACATGTAGAGTAGTCTTCTGTGCCAGCTGAGTTGGAAGGCGTCCCCCAACGAATTGCGACCTATCCCTGCACGAGAGCAGAAGCTTTGGCAGACTGCGTTGGCAGGAGTCGCAAATAGGTCCACAGAGGGCGTCCCCCATTTTGCAAAGATATGGGACAGGACCTCCCGCGATAATTCCCATTCGTGGGTGTCGCGGAACGTGCGGCTGAGTTCGTCTGCTTTCTGGTTGTCCGCTCCCGCGATATGTAGCGCCGAGAGGCAAATGTCCTGTGAGATCGCCCAATGAAGTATCTCCAGCGTTAATCTGAGCAGGCGAATGGAACGAGTTCCCCCTTCTTTGTTCAAGTACCACACGACGGTGGTATTGTCCGATAGGATCCGTACGTGGTGACCACGTAGGCGAGGCAAAAAAGCGTACAGAGCTCTTTTTACAGCAAGTAGTTCTAGGAAATTTATGTGTTGAAGGCTCTCGGAATGTGACCACTTTCCTTGGATACTCAGCTCGTCCAGGTGAGCTCCCCAGCCCTCTAAGGAGGCGTCTGTGGTGATGATGCGCGACGGCCCCGGGGCGTGAAACGGGAGGCCTAGCGACAAGTTCCGAGGGATGCACCACCAGTTGAGAGAGGAGCGGACGTGATCCGGAACGGTAAGTACAATTCGACGAGGGTTTTGGCCAGGTGAGTAGTGTCTTAGCAGCAATTGCTGCAGGGGGCGCATGTGGAGACGGGCCCAACGGACTACAAAGACTGCAGAAGCCATGAGGCCTAGCAGTCGAAGAATTGTGAAGGCTGTTGCTCTGCCGGCTGTCTTCGTCTGCGTGGCGAGATTTTGAATTGTTTTGCCACGGTCTGTGGGCAGGTAAGCTCTTGCCACTGTGGAGTCTAGGCAGACTCCTATGAATTTTATTGTCTGCGTGGGGCGAAAGACCGACTTGTCTGTGTTTATTTGCAGGCCGAGAGTGGATAGTAGCGCCGAGACGACCCCGACGTCCTTGATGGCCTGGAGCTGCGACGGAGATACGACTAGCCAATCGTCCAGGTAAGGGTGCAACTCTATGTTTTTTTATCGTAGATGTGCACAGACCGCCAACATGCATTTTGTGAAGACCCGTGGCGCGGTCTTTAGGCCAAAGGGAAGTACGGAGAATTGGTAAGGCTGACTGCCCACCATGAACCGGAGGTACTGGCGGTGCAAAGGGTGAATTGGAATGTGAAAGTAAGCGTCTTTTAAATCGATTAGTGTGAACCAGCTGTTTCGTTTGAGCATAGGTAGTATTGACGCCAAAGTCACCATACGGAACTTCTTGGGCTTTATGAACTTGTTTAGAGCTCTGAGGTCCATAATAGGGCGAAGGCCGCCATCCTTCTTTGGCACCATGAAATAACGGGAATAAAATCCCGAGCACAGGTGACTTAGCGGAACTTTTGTGATAGCGTTTTTCTCCAGGAGAGAAGACGTTTCCTGCACTAGTATCTCCAAAGGTGGAGTGTATTGCACGGAGCCAAGAGGAGGGAGGACTTCGAACTCTATTAGATAGCCGTGGGTGATGATGTTGAGCACCCATTGGTCTGAAGTGAGGGTAGACCATGCTGAGAGGAATGGTAGAAGTCTGTTGGCGGTGTCCTTGGCATGAGTCGACTGAGGAATGGAGTCAAAGACGTCGCGTAGGGCCCGCATCCTGGCGGCGAGACTTTGTGAAACGAGTAGGCTGTTTCTTAGGTGGGTATGATGAGGTTTGTGAGGACTGGTATTGTTGAGAACGGTCCTGCTGCTGTCGCGGTTGGTAGGGCACTGGGCGATACCATTTGCGAGACCGGTAGGGGTGTTGCTGTTGAGCGGGCAGGCCCATCTTTTTCGCAGTCATTTTCGCTTTATGTATCGAGTCCATGGTGGAGTCGGTCGATGAGTTGAACAGACCTTCGCCATCAAAGGGCAGGTCTACGATTTTAGCTTTCGTCTCCTGGGGGAGTGTAGAGGAGTGAAGCCAAGCGTGGCGGCACAGGGCGACTGCCCCAATCATAGCTTTGTCGGCGCAGTCCATTTGGTGGCGTGAAGTCGTCAACTCTTGCTTCGAGAGTCTAATGGCCTCGGTCTGGAAGACCCTTGCCAACTCTCTCTGGTCATCTGGTAGGAAATCTGTTAACGATGAAATCTTTTCCCACAAAAAGAGTTGATAACGGGCCATCATGGCCTGATAGTTGGCCACTTCAATTCCTAGGGCAGACGAGGAATAGACTCGCCAGCCAAAGGCATCCAGCTTTCTGCCTTCTTTATCTGTGGGGGCAGTGTGGCTCTTTGTGGTTCTTCCTTGGGAAGCCTCTACGACAATTGAGTTGGGCTTTGGATGCTGAAAGAGGAATGAGGCCTCACACTCTTTGATCTTATAAAGTGCATCCAGGCGCTTTGATGTGGTACCCATTGTGGCCGAATTAGACCAGGATTGCTTGACCGTCTTTAGGAGCGTAGGGACCAATGGTAATGCCAGTTGTGGTGAAGGGTCGGCGTACATCACGTCGAAAATCTTGTCCTCCACCTCCTCTTGCGGTTGTTGAACTTCAATTCCCAGCGACTGTGCCATGCGCAGAAGCTGATCGGAAAAACCGCCAAGTTCCATAGAAGGGGAGGCCCTCTCGGAAGTTCCAACTCTGTCAGGTGGAGACGGTATCAAAGGTGCTGGGGACGGTACCGAGGAGGTATCGGACGCGTAGTCTTCGCAGAAGAAGGATCGGGCTCCGCAGGGTGCTCCGGTACCGACGGATGTGTTGGCCTCGAAGACGGTCGTCGATGCCGAGGTTGATCTTGGCTGTCAGCGGTGTGACTAGGCGCAACTGGACGCGATACTTGAGGAAGACGTTGTCCGGTGTATGGATCAAAGTGATATCTACACTCTCGCCGCTGGCGAGATTGTCTAGGTACGTACGAGTGGTCTGAATAGGCGTCCCAAGGTGCGGTACGCAACCTCGAACGGGAGCGGGATGGACCTCTTCTCGACGTTCCCGACACCGGCGAAGATCGTTGAGTCCTGGATATCGGTGAAATAGGTAATACGGTACCGGAGTCGTGGTGCTTGGTACCGGCTGGCGAGACGTGTAGGTCGGTGCCGAAGAATGGTTGCCTGCTACCGAGGGGCGAAGCAGGGCGATTGACATCGAGGCCGTGCTGCTCGGTATCGAGAGCGGCATCATGTCCAATTGGGATGGTCTCCATCAGGTTGACGTCCGAAGTGGAGTCGATTGGTACCGGAGACGGAGCCGAAGATCGTGGAGGTAGCGACGACGCCCGAAACCCTATCGAGGGCGGGCGGCGAGACCCCCGCGGCACCGAAGCGGGTTGACCCGGTGAAGAGAGAAGACGGCTAGGGATCGGTGACAGCAGAGTCGAGAATGATATCGGCGGATTCGATTTCGAGGTCGGTACCGCGGGCGGTACTGGAGTCTTCTTTTTCAGCGATGTTGAAGTCGGTATTGATGTTGGTATCGGGGCCTTCTGCTTCAGCGTTTTTGACGATTTCGTCGGTTTCGATGGCTTGCCCTTAGTTTTCTCCTTGTGCTTTCCGTGAGGAGAAGGCGGCAGGGACGGTAATGTGGCAGGCTCTGCCAGTTCCATAGCCGCCGCCCGTAGAGGGGCAGAGCTAGGCGATGCTGGGCTCGAGCGATTTAACGGCGAAGGCCTACGCTCCCCAGAAGTAGACTGGGCCGACTGCATCGTGGCCGGACGAGGTTTGTCGACCGCAGATAAAGTGTTGCTCCAGAGGAGACTACGGAGGCGATCAGCTCTGTTGCAACGAGTTTGTCGAGAAAAACTCATACAATGCGGGCATGCATCAACAATATGGGTCTCACCGAGGCACAACAAACATAACGAGTGTCCATCAGTTAAAGTTAATTTTGCCCGACATTTTGAACAATGCTTGAATAGCGCGGATTGCGCCATAGGCCGAGAGGCTAAAGTCACCTGCAGAGGCAATTAAGTCCGAAGAAATTGAATGTGGTTTTTTAAAAATATATATATATCTAACTATAACTAACAACAAAGAACAACACTAAGCTAACTACAATCTCTCTCTCGTTCTACAGGTATCTACAATACGAACAGTTTGGAGGAAGTCTCCCGCGAGGCGATCAGCGAAGCGGTCGAAGAAGAACTGAGGTAGGCGGGAACCCGGAGCATGCGCAATAGGATGGTGGGGGGGAGGGGTTCCTGCCAAAACACTAAGCTAGCTATAGAAGTTTCCCAAACTTAGCTCGGCGCCAGCACGAGCCCATATGTGTGATGCACAGAGACCACGAAGAAGAAACTGAAGAAATTGTGCACCCCTTAGAATGCAATACCAAACATTTGGTTGGAAGCAGATATTAAAGCTTCCTCCTTTTTGTGCTCAAGTTAGCCTTTAGTCAAACCCATGTAATGTGTTTTCCCCGGAGCCTGGGAGTTTTTTGATCTGTTCCTAGCCCTGCTTGGTACATCTGCTGGGTCTTGCTCACACTTGTCCTGCCCTGTATTGCAAGTTTAAAGGGGAAGGACATGGGGTGGAGGAGGGAGAACAAATGAAGGGTGACCGTCCAAGGCATCCTGTCCCACAGCATTCAAAGAACTGACAACTCGAGCCAGTAAAGCAGGGCAACATTTAGCTACTGCTAACATTGTAGCCTTCTATAAAGAGTGACGCGTGCCACTTACCTTAATGTGCAGCCGGGCTCGGTGCAGAAGACTCAGGGTTGTGTAGCGGGAATGCTCGGTATTCATGGGGACCTGCCGCTTCAGCTGCTCCAAACACTGGCGCAGCTGGGCCCTCCTGCCAACAAGAGAGAGAGAACACCATTGGGTTTGATGGAGGAGACCGCATGAGATTTCCCATTCAGTGTCTAGCAAAAGGGCAACAGTCCTCCATGTACGTCAGGTCTCAAACTTTCTCTTAATCCAGGGGTGGGGAAACGTGTAGTCCAACATCTGGAGGGCCACAGATCTCATCCGCCCTAGCTAGCATAGGCAATAGTGAGGGATGCTGGGAGTTGCAGTCCAACATCATCTGGAGGGCCACATGTACCCCACCCCAGCCTTAACAAATTTGCTATACAAAAGTGGAAGCAGAATTAGATTTCAATCTGCTTACAAATTCATATGGATAGATGGTTAAAGGCAGCGGAATAGTTGAGTCCCAGGCACAACTAATAAGGCATACATGGTTTTCTTCAACCACCACTCTCATAGCAGAGGAATCTTTACTTGGCTATTCTCAGTTTAGGCAGAATCTGAGTGGCATGAAAGCCCCGCCATAAAAACATGGACCTAAACATAGGGGCAAACTACAGCAGAGATGACAGGAAATGTGTGAATCAGGCCTCCCATGCGTGCATATCAGCTGGGGGTGGGGAGCAACTTAGATCATAAAAGTGCTGTTGTAATCAGCCACAGGAGAGGCGATCATGGGTCTCTCGAGAGCATCATCACCAGCTCTGCCTGTGTTTCCAATTCAAATCTTTCAGCGTACCGCTCAAGCAAGAGGGAGGTATCCTAAGTCTTGCAGATACCCCAAAGTAGGGAAAACCTTAAGGGGGGGGGGGGAGAACTCAAGAGTATGGAAGGTTGAGGGATTGATGAGTGGGGCAACACCCTGCCAAACAGGTGAGTGGAGGAATTAAATGGCTGGAAAAGGGAGGGAAAGAGATATATAAAGGGTAGAAAGAACTATCCAATTGTTTGGATAGGTTATTTGCTGGTTGATGGTAGGAAGGTATTTTTAAATGTGTCATTCCCCCCACATCCACCCAAGATGGAATTGAGAGTTGACTAGCAAAATCAAAGATGACAATGCAGCTGGAATTTGGCACAAGCATCCACACACATCCAAAATGGAGAAAACAGCTCAATGGGCACAGAATGTGAACTGTTGGGTGTCTGTGTGTGGAATGGAATGGAATTGAGGAGCGGGAGCTCTGAACAGAAGATACTGCAATATTTGTTGCAGGGTCCCCACTTGTCTTATCTAGCTTGGCTCTGAGATTAAGAACAAAGCTAGACACTCTGGCTGAATTCGGACAACACAATAAGCAACTAGGGTGGAGGAAACAATCGTCAGTTGTATTGACTATTGTGTTGTCCGAATGCTGCCATAGTCAACTCAGCGCTGATCCTAATCCACACCATGGTTGATTATTTATTACCATGTTGTGTGGGGAGTACCCCCTAGATGAACAACTGTAAAGTTGATTATTACCCCACCATTGACTATCGTGTTGTCCGAATTCAGCCTCTATGTAGATTTTCAATCCCAATGGAGACTACATATGGGAAATCAAGCAATTAAATTGAAAAAGGGTATTTTGGCAAGACCTGATATACAAGACTTGACAATGATGTGAAGTGGTGTATGGACTGGCAGGCTGGCTTTTCATTTGATTAGCTGAGGCAAGTGGCTACTGGGTGTTTTCCCTCGTCTCATTTCTCCCTTCTGTGTGTTATTCTCCAATCAAAGAGGGAAAAAAATGTATAGTCCCATGACATTCTCCTCTGGCACTTTCAAGACATCCCCTCATGACATTGCCCTCTTGCACTTTTCCAGTGGGATTTACTCCAGTGACAGTACAAAACCCCAACATCTCAAAGGGAGCAATCGTATGTGGATTGCTGGCGACCTCCAAAGTTGGAGGCTGCAGGTCAGAAAAACAGTGAAGGCAGTCCAGCCCGCCCCGCAGTTCTTTTAGATGGGTAATTTCTGCTATATGGGTAGCACCTTGGAGGGGGAGGGAAGGAGGCGGGGCGGCCATAGGATATGTCATATCGCAGCCATCCCAGTCACTTCCCCTCCCTGCGAACACCTTTCCCTCGATTCCACACTCCATCTTCTGAATGTGAACAGGTAGCCAGTGTGGTTCTGTCCACCCCAACTACGAGAGAGAGGGGAGAGTGGTTTTTTGGCTCAGAGGTCAGAAGCAGGAAACCAAACTAGCCTATCTCCCCCCCCCCCCCAGGTCAAAAAACAACAACACATTGTCTGGGGGGCATAGAATCCCTAAGGCTAAAACCCTATACACACTTACCTGGGAGAAAATCCCACTGTATTAAATGGTGCTTTCTTTTGAGTAGACATATACAGAGATGTAAAATTTCTGGAAATTTTGAAGCAATGGAAAAAAACACTTTCCCACTGGAAAAACAGACATTTGGGGGGAAACAGAAAAATAAGCAATACTTATACAGATCTAAAGTCACTTTGTTGCTTTAGGAGAGCCTTCCCCAACCTAGTGCCTCCAGATACTTTGGACTTCAGCTCCCATCAGCCTCAAGCAGCATTACCAATGCTGGCCATTGTAGTCCAAAACATGTGGAGGGTTGCCATAGGAACATAATGCAGCCTTTATTGTTCTAAAGCGATATTATGTATAACTTGGTTTGCTCATGAAATTATAATTATATTTACAAACTTTAAAAATGCAACTCAGGTAGTAAATGCATAATTATTGTCTCAATAAACTATACTTTTAAATTTAATATACCAAACATGAAATTTTATGAGCAAATCAAGATATAACATATTTTAATGCTAATGTTAAAATCAGCAATAGTCCCTAAAACATCTGAAGCAACCTAGAGACCTAAAGAAGCAGGAAGGACTGAAGACAGAGGAAGACTGGTATACACAGCATCTGTTTCTATTTGTAAGGAAGTTTAGGGAAATTCCTAAACCTGTTCCTGTTTGTGGGGTGGAAATCTGATTTGAAAGAACTTTTTATTCATTTTGTAAATAATTTCCATTAATGCACATCTTATTTTTTGTTCATTTTGAAAGGTTGTTTCTAGTGATGTCAATCCCATACATATACCATAGGCTATACTGTCTTTTAGGTAGAGAGGGATATTCTAGTGGCAGCAGTTAAAAGGCTTTATAGCTGAGGCAGCATTTCTTAGTGGTGAGATCTGAGAACTTTATTAAAAACTGTGGCAGTGGGTTCTACAGACCCAAGCTTCAAAGTTCATTTTTTAAACAAAGAAAATAGGTGGGATAATCCACGTGCTGTTCTGTTGCATCTGCTGACAGTGGCAGATAACCTATAGTATTTTTTTTGCATGTGGGTTTTGAATTAGAACTATATAAATCGATTGCTTACAACATCTAACCAGAACAAGCCCAGAAATACAGAATTCTGTAGAACAAAGCCCAAACGGTCAAGATGGCATATTTTTTCCATATTATGATACGGTGATTCTACTCGCATATTGGAAACGGTGCATGACTTGGAGCATCCCTAATTGCCTATCAGTAAAAGATACATTAGATCAATAATTTTAATAAGGAATGGAAGAAATAACTATGCTGGGAATCTTACAGACAAGATTAAAAAATTATTTATTTATTTATTTAATTCCATTTATATATTGCCACATAGCCGAAGCTCTCTGGGCGGTTTACAAAAATTAAAAACATTGAACATTTAAAACACCGATATACAAAATTTAAAAGCATAAAGCATAAAAACAAGTTAAAATTACAATATCCTTCTGGGTCAAAGCACAACAACAACAACACAACACAAAAACCCTCATCATATGCTGTTAAATGCCTGGGAGAAGAGGAAAGTCTTGACCTGACGCCGAAAAGATAACAATGTTGGCGCCAGGCGAGCCTCGTCGGGAAGATCATTCCATAATTGGGGGTCCACCACTGAAAAGGCCCTTTCCCTTGTTGCCACCCTCCGTGCCTCCCTTGGAGTAGGCAACCGGAGGAGGACCTTAGATGTAGATCGTAGTGTACGGGTAGGTTCGTGTCGAGAGAGGCGTTCCATCAGGTATTGTGGTCCCCCCCCTTCCCGGTTCATTCTTTCTAAACATTTTACAATTCTAGTCTTTCTATAAAAGTGTTCTTATTGAGTAGTTTTTAGAAATCATTTGGGGGGGGATAAAGGTGAAGTTACTATATAACTCATCTTAAATCTTAAATGATTATTTCATAATCCATTTTTTCTGGTGGAAACAAAAACGGTCAATGGAAAAAAACTTCCCCCCTGAATTTTTCCATGCCTTCACATCTCTGGACATGTATAGGATTGTACTGTAAGATTACTAGTCAGCAGCATGCCCACTGATTATACAAGAATTGTGTCCACATCCAAGTTTAGCAAGAAGTATTGAGATGGCCTGGTGCAGTTACTTATACATTCAGCTGCTTTTGTATCCCTCACCTTAGAGCCATCTTAGAAAGAGGAGCTCTTACATTTAGTGCTATTAGCTTTCCCTTCCTGCTAAACTCTCTACAGCAGGTGAAAAGCGAGCGAGAAACCACGCTTTACTGTTCCTGTACTTTCCTCTATAAAAGCTTACCTGTGCTTTTCCAGTTCATTGTGCACAGACCTGAAAGCAAAGAGAGAAAAGGAAAATAAGGTTGATGGACTGTATTTAGATTTCACAAATGGATGGTTACTTGTGTTCACGTTGCTCAGAGAAGCAGGAAGAAGCTAAGCTGGCATCCAATTCCTTCTTGCCCCAAACTCTTCCTCTACTGCCCATGTGGTGAGTGTGCAAGCAGCGGGTGGTGAATTGAACTGTCTGAGAAGCAGTTTATGGAGATGGTCAGGAATTAGCACTGGACTGCTCCCATTCAAGGCCTTCTTTGCTCCTTCTCCAGGATCACAAACCACATTGGCCTCCACATTCAAGCACTCGTGAAGCACGTAAAAAATACCAGAAATCCATGAGTCTAGGATGATCCGGTACAAGCCCAAGATAATGCAGATTGAGATAAACATCTAAGGTAACAATAGTTCTGACTCTGAAACCCTGGAAAGTTTCTACCAGTCAGCATAGACAATACTGAGCTAGATGGACCAATGATTTTCCTCAGTATAAGGCAGTGTCCTATGCTTGCATCTATGCTACAGTAGCAGAACTGGTTTTAGATAATAGGAATATTCCTAACTGCTAATTTTAGGGATACATGTCTTCACACTTTGTGCAATCTCATAGGAGATGTACAAATATCAATTGTAAGCAGGTTGCTGTCTGTAGTTAGGATTTCTGTCTCCTACTGGGTATTATGTACCTGAACCTCAGGGACAATGGCCTGGTTTGCATAACACAACAGCCTTAAAACTAGCTGTGGGTTATTTCAGGGTTGTGTAATCCTTAAACCCCTGTCACCCGGGTTCACAGTGGGCTGTCATGTCATGCAAACCAGGTCATTGTCTTGAAATATAAGCCATGCCTCAGAGGAAAATAGAAATACAGTATAAGCAATACAAAGCATCTAGTTCTAGTCCAATTTCAGAACAAGGCAAAATCACAGAGGGAAGAAGTTTTAGTTTTCTTAAACCATAAAGCCAAACCTAATCACTAATAAAAATAAATAAAATAACTGCATTGATGGCCGTATGTCATATACGCTTGAAATTTTACCCTCCCCCCTCCGCTCTTTTTGGCTACACAATCCTCCATTTTTCTAATTAAAAAGGATGACTTCCTACACTCACACTTTAGCTGTCTTTTATGTGAATGCTCTTCTGCTATCCTCAGTATAGCAAGACATCAAAAACAGAACTCTAGAACAGCAGGGTAAAGAGCTGTCCTACAGCAAATTAAGCCTTTCCCCTAAACTAGGGGTGGGGAGATGGAAAATTACTGGTATCAGTTCTCAGGGTGATCAGCAAAGACTTCCTGTTCCCAGTTGTAAAACAAAAAGAGCATCAAACGACTTCTTCCCACCCACTCACCCACCCCACCATCAAATACTACTGGTAAAATGAAGAAAGCCTGAGGTAATCAAGGGTGGATTTTTATATGGAAGGACTGAGAGCTCCATTCGGTTCTGGTGCTCGGAATAAATTCCAAGGCTCAGAATTCTTTAATTCGAAATGTAGGTCTTATGCACCAGGCTCCAGTTGATGGTTCTGGGGGTTCTAGCAATACACAAAAAAGTATATTCCACAACGTTGGCATCTGCCCACCCCCGTTCCAAACCCTATTTGGCTTTTTATGATCAATGCAGGGGCGCGTTTGCACAGGTTAAACGGGGGAGGGGGAAATGCCACCTCTAAAGCCCAGGATATCAGCGAAGGCGTCTCACCTGAGGCTATTCAAGGCCTTTCGAGGCTTCGGCCTTCTCCGCGCTTGTAACACGTCTTGGCCGCAGTAAGGCGAAAGAGAAGCATAGCCATGTTCAGCTTCTAAGAGAGAGGAGAAGGGGGGGGGGGGGAATCAGAGGATCCCAAACTAGCTCGCCACCCCTCGGGTCGTCGTCCCCCCGCCACCCACTTTCTTCATAAGAAACCCACCAATCCATCCCCACCCCCAGTCCTCATGGAGGGCAACCAGTCCCTCTAGAGTGCAGCCGAGGCAACGTAAGCATCAGTGATCCCCCCTCTTCCCCACCCTCCCACGAGCAACCAGCTACCTCTCTCCCTGCGCTCCAGGTACTCGGCCGCTTGCAGCAGCACCTGGATGTTGCGAGCGGTGAGCTCCATGACAACAAGGGCCCCGCACCCAGCAAGGACTCCGTGCCACTGACACCGCAACCACCAGCGAGGCGCCGCCTTCAGCAGCCAACCCGGGCTCGACGCCGCCCCTTCGCACACTCCGAGGTTCTGAGCCCGCCCCTTCGAACCCGGGCCGCCGCCGCCTTCGGGATCGCGTTTAGGTTTGGCGCAGATCAGGAAGGCCGGAGCGGTGCGTGTGTGTGTGGGGAGGTATTGGAACTATCGGAACCGGCCCGCCCGCCCCCTCTGAAGCTCAAAGCGCCCCGCTGTATTGTTTTGAATCTCAACCTGCGCTGGGCGTGGCTAGGGAAAAGCGGCGCTATTATTGGCTGAAAGGCGCGTCCAGATATTTAAACGTCAATGCGCTTTCAAAACAAATTCGGGCGGGAAGAGAAGAGGCTTCAAATTTGAATTGGGGGCGGGGCCAGCGCTCTCTGGTGGGAATATAGGGATAGGTGGGTAGGCGGCTGTGGGGACGCGAGGTATTTTTCTAGGACAACTGCTCTTGAGTTCGGAATCGTCACTGTCATCCTCGCTTTTTGTTTATCCGTGTGCGGAAAGAGTGCAAGGGAGAGTGGCAAGAAGAAAACACCCTCTTGTCACTCTAAACCGCGTGATCTTGCATACTGCCATTACATAAATTTATGTAACACAGAATTGGGGCTTTTATAGAAGATTTATGTTAGGCTGACCAGATAAAATCCAGGTCAGGGCTCATGTAACTTTAACAGTTGTAGAGAAAAGGGAATTTCAGCCAGTGTCATTTGTATGCAATTAGTTCCTGGTGAAATTCCCTCTTCATCACAACAGTTAAAGGTGCAGGCAGTATACTAGAGTGACCATATACAAAAGAAGGCAGGGCCCCTGCAACTTTAACTGTTACCAGAAGAAAGCTGTACACTGGCAATTTTGTTTAGCCAGACAATCAAAATTCAGCTTAGCCACAGCAGGAGTGTGGTCACTATTTAAGAGCACGTAGGGGTCTAGTATAAATATAGAGAACCTAAACTCTTTAAAGATGTTTTGACATGTGGGCAATGAATGTACAGGGTAGCTGCAGGCTCCTTGGTTTCTAAATGCACAAAGAGCCCTCCATACAGTTGTATACATTCCAGACAGTGCAAAGAATATGTGTACATCAGGGGAAGCACTTGCCATCACAATGCCACACACATCTGCTGCACATGAGTTGTATGTGCTTTACAACAGGTGAACATGGCTGTGATTTTCTTTCATATTTTACAGTTCAAAGCAAGTGTACCAGCTGCAACGTGAGAAGTGTCAGGCCCTGCACCAGTTAGTACCTTGATGGACATGCATTCACATGTTTCTGCACTCAAGAGTCATATTAAAATGAGTGACAGAATGGCTATTGCAAAACATTTATAATCACCACTCTGGCTTTCATGCATTCCACTGGGCATTCCCTATCTCAGCAGAAGTGTTGTCAGCACTGTGATGAAGTTGGATAGCTATGTGCTGGCATGCACACATACATCCCTGCACAGTGAGTGAACAAATGAATACCAGAACGCACTTTCAATGTAGCCCACTGCTGAGATTCTCTGTTGCAAGATGACAGGTGTTGCTGCCAATCAAACTATGCACAGAGTCATAAGGGCATGAGTGGAGGGCAGAGGCGGTGGGGAGAAAACAGAACCCAACACAGCAATCCGGTTTAGTTTGTATTTGTCTTTTCTCGAAGGAAGAATACAGCAGCAGATTCTGTCTCAACACCCAACAGCTAGTTCCAGCAAAAGTCAATATTTTAAAGCCAGAGAAGACAAGTTGGCCATAGTAATAGACAGCATTTATTCAAGTATTCAGGAGAATAACTAGTTCAGACTGGTCTCAAAAAGGAAGTCTAGAGAGGTTTCCAAAGAATCTTCCACACAACGGTGCAGCAAGAGAGTTTGACAGAAAGTACATTGCATATGTAGATCGTTGCAGCCCTTCGCTACATCAGAAGTTGGTGAGCAAAAAGATCATGGCTAACCTCCACAAGGCAGTTGTAGCTGGATGCGAGAGCTTGCCTTTTAGTTCCAGTCAAAGGCACCCTAACACCCCTATTGCACTTATACCCAATCTGGCAATGTAACCTCACAGGTTTGTAAAAAATACATCCGTGGCACAGAAGATTATCCTTAGGCTCTGCCAAATGCCAGGTAGCCAGCACCAGACAATGCCTACAGGGATCAGAGTTCACTCCATCACAGGAAAAGAGAACATGGGGAAAGAAGCTTTTATCGCATTTAGAAGAGTTTGCCCAAAGGTTTTTTTGCAGTGAATTCTAGCTCCAGCCAAATGAGCCCTAAGTGTTCTTTATATGAAACACAGAAGATTTCATCCCCATCTCTGAAGCCGTGGAGTTCCCTCTTCCATGCACTCCCTCCCTCCAAGCCCTGGCCACCAAAAGCCCCCTGGAGAGTTCAATTTGCCATGTGTGGTTGCTCCCACAAGTCCTCTGCTGGTTGTACAGGGCTGCGGCTGCCTTCCAATATCACATTTCTTCAGGCACTGCTGGTATTCATTGAAGACCCAACCCAGAGGTTATGCTCACAAGCAACCGTCATTTTTGCTGGTGGAAGGCAAGTGGGTGGTGTAGCAGTGCGTACAAATGCGAACTGGCTTCAGTTGCCTGAAATGGGGCAGAGGTGCCAAGTGGGATGAGCAGCGGGAGCAGAAGATCTGAGGAAAAATCAAACTGTGCATCAGGGGGGTCAACAGCTACCTGGTATTACCAGCCACACTTCACTTGGGAGGAAAAACAACCATCTGGGCCAAGACTCAGACACAACTAACCATGATCCAGTCTAGATCTCGTCATGGACTTACCCAATAAGATTCATTTTAGTCTTTTCCTCACACCCAATACGCTGCCTGCAATAGGCAGAATCTCCTTTGCTCCATTCCCTCCCAGAGCAGCCTGACAGCTCAGCTGCCTCCATTTGCAACTGCCACCTTTGCCACTTTGTCCCACCTGGAGATGCTGCATCTCCAGCTATCCTTTGAGCACAGCCCTTGCTCATGTAGTTTGAAAGGGGGTCCCTCTGAAGGTATAATCTAACCCAGGAGTGGGGAGCTTCAGGCTTGGGGGCCAAATCTGGCCCTCAACAGTTTCCCAGAGGGCCACGCCCCCTCCCTACAACCACCAATCGTTTGATGGTTTCCTGGCTCTTGCATGTTTTCCCTCCCCTTCTAAAAGGTGAAATGCTTCTTCTAAGGCTTCGTTACTGGCAGGAAGAGCTTTAAGCTAAAACAAGCTGGTATTTGTGGCCCTGCCCCCTTTTGCCTTTGGTCCCACCCACCTATGGAATCCCCCCCCAATTCAATTTCCTGAAACTGAATTTGGCCCTCGGGCTGAAAGGGGTTCTGCACCCCTGATCTAATCTAACCATTAGCCCTAAGACGAGACACCGTATGGTCAAAGCATGTGTAAGCATTGTCTGTCCAGCCATTTTGCTGCTCTTGCTCCCCCCAGAATGAAGGTTTTGGAAAGTCCCTGTGCAGCCCCGATCTCCTACCTTCCCACAACTCCGGCAGTGGTGCCTTCGACGAAGAAAGGTGAATGGCGCGTGGCAAGCCATGCAGTGGCTGCAAGTGCTGTCTGGCACCCAGTCCGGTTGCACCAAAGCATCTGAAAAGGAGCAGAAATGCAGTCAGTGACATGGCTACGCACCTTTCTTCCGAAGGTTGAGCCCTATAACTTTCCCAGCTAAAAGTGTTAAGAGAACTTATGTTCAGTGTAAATGCAAGGGGCCCATCTGATTAGTCAGGCACAAAGATTTATTAAATGGCAAAGCAGAAGTACAGAGAGTTTCTGGGGTTTACAAGGAACTACAGACTAGAAGTCATCTGCTCAAGAACAAAGACTCAGGGAAAGTCAATCTGCTCAAGCGTAGGACAAGGGCGTAGGCAACACAGTGCCTTTAAAGGGGAAAAGCCACTGCAAGACAAGGAGCAGGACCTCTGTTTTACTACAAGCCAAAAACCAAAACTCCATTTGTCAGCAAAGCCAAAGTGTCCCTGGCTGTGCCTAACAGAATCTTGAGCATGAGATGAACTTTTCTTGAATGTTGGGCAGAGAGAGAGAGGGGTGGGGGGGGGGGGAGAGGGGAGCGGGTGCGACATCCCCTGGGACAGCAAAAATGCTCAGGCACAAGGCTGTAAATGATTCATTTCACACTCTAGGCTCTCACCTTCTCTCCCAGTGCCTTCCCTGCTATTGGAGCAGAGAGCACAGTCTGCCAGGTGAGGAGCTGTTGGTGCCAAACAGACTTCCACCTCTGAAAAGAAAAAGAAAGCAATTACCATCTAGGCTGCTACTACTCCATGGAAATACATCTATGCCAGAGCCCAGACAACATTCACAGCCATCTCAGAAATATATTCCCATGTAGGCTAACAAAGGTGGGGTGGGGACTTGGTGAGAGGGATTGGAGTGAGCTTTTAACCTTCACCACCATTTCCCCTACCTAAATTGCTCTCTGAACCTTCTATTTGCCCCACTGGAGAAGAAATAATATAACATACAGGAATCAATAGGCAGTATCCTATGCTGCCCATGTGCCAGCGGAACATCCCGCTAGCACAATGGGGAGCTAGCAGTTCATAAAGCAACCCAAAATGAGTGGAAATGCTCATTTCTGCAACGGGATAGGTCAGAGGAGCTTGCAGAAGGCAGCTCTGCTAATCAGTCCTGATCCAGAAGCTAGCATTTTTGCTCAGTTCTGGGGTTCCTTTATGAAGCACTAACTCCCCGTTACGCAAGCAGTTGGTCCCACTGAGCAACCCAATCAGCAGGAGTGCAGTGGCCCTGTTAGATACTGCCCTATGTTTTCTTCTATTGGAGATCAGGAAAATGGGGCGGAGGAGGAACAACATTCCCTGTCCCATCACTGCTACTTTTTATTCAGTTCTGGAAGGGAAATGTGCATGGCTGCTTTTTAAGTGAAATTCAAAACATCTTTCGCATAACGTGTAGTTTGACCCTAAAACATCAGATGGTGGGGAGGGGAATGTAAGTGCCTCTTGACACAAGGAAGCCATCCCAAGGCTGGAAGCACCAAGAACTAGCCGCATAGTCCATTGATAAGAGACAACACTCCATGTTCATCACCTCAACATGCACCCCTTCTAAGACTCATCTGAAAAGCAAAGGGTTAGGAAACTGGACTGAGCAAAGTCACACGACAATTACCAAGTATGATTTCCGCAGCAACAATATTGATGACACTCTCGGTCAAAGCCCAATAAAAACTTCCAGGTGGATGGGTCTTACTGCTACTAGTCAAAAAATATTGTGCTGCTAGTCCATCTTTCTTTAACACATTTTTGGGGGGTAAGTAAAAAAAGATGGAAGAAGCATTGGGAAAACATGGGAGGATTACAAATAGAAGATGTCGTCTGGACACACACATGAACAGAAAATTCTGTGAATGAGACAGGGCAATTGCACTGTAAAAGCCTTATCTCAAAGCAGCCAGAGTCTCTGCAACTCACTTCCAGGGACGATTATGCTGTGCCAACACAAAGCCAATGGAGAAGAGCACCCAACTTTCTAGGGCCGCTTCACACACCACATTCTCCATGAAATACCATGGTTGGCAGAATGGACCATATTAAGCCAACTTCATAGGCTTTCACTGCATATTTCCAGGCTCAATTCAAGGTGCTGGATTTGTCCCCAACAGCCTGGGACTAGAATTTCTCCAGAAACACCTCCTCCAAGATGAATCTGATCAAGATTTGTGCTATGTTTAAGGGCCCTTCGACAACAGATGTGCAGTTGGTGGAAATGAGGGCTTTTTCATTTGTGATACCTTAATTATGAAACAGCCTCCTGAGAGTGGTCTATCTGTCCCCACCCCCATTTTCCCACTTGAAAATGAGCTCTTAACACTGACGTATTCTGGCAGGCACTTTTTAGTTAGAGCTCCTGATCATGTTTTTTAGCTTACCGTTGCCCATATGAAGTTTATGATGCAGTTTTTACTGGTGTTTTTTTTTAAGTTGTACACTTTATTTATTTGGTTTTTGTAAGCTGCCTTGAGTCTGATTCTATCATAGAAAGGCAGTGTATACATGTTGAAATGAATAAACATTTATTCACACCCTTCTAATGCATTTGCATCACTCAAGAGAGGCTTACAACATTCAAAATTATGCCACAGTCCATAACGCAAAAAAAAATCCAAACAATATAAAAACAGGCTCAGCAGGTATAAAGCCCTGAACAGGGTTCACCATATCAAACTTCTTCTGCCCAGCAAGACAAAAACTTGTCAGAACAGGAAAGTTTTCACCAACCAACAGAAGGCAGTAAGGAGGCGGGGGCGGGAATAAACCTCTTGGGGCAAGTTATTCCATCATTTGGAAACAGCCCCAGAGTGCTGGAAATTAAATGTGGTTGATCTAAACATTACAACATCGCAACTCTAGTTGTGTTGAAACATCACTGCATGGCAGTTTGAGCAGAGAACTATAGAAAGCTGCCTTATATGGAGTCAGATCATTAGTCCATCTAGCCCAGTATCATTGATACTGACTGGCAGCAGCTCGGGGTTGCAGGCAGGTTTTTTTCCTAGCGCTACCTGGAAAAGATGGGGATCAAACCTGGGAAACTTCTGTATGCAAAGCCTGTGCTCTAAAGCTGAGCCACAGCCCCTCCCCTAGCATGGTGTGTCTACACCATACCTAGCCATCTGCCTCTTACACTGCTCTTCATGCAAACACGAAAGAAAGGAATACAGAACCACACCCAAGTCAAGGAGAGTCACTCACGGCCTGTGTCTGTCACCTCCAGTTCCTCAGTCCGAGATGTCACAATCTTAAACACACTCTTCAGAATGGCACGCAGGTCACTTGCAAAGTTGGTTTGGAGCTGGTCTGCCACTCCTGCCCACACACAACACAGCAATTTGAGTATATCCGTTGTACAATGATACAAGGCCAAGAGATAATGATAGATCAACAAACACAAAATTCCTCCTTCCTTAGTTGGAAACAGAAGCAAACAACCTCATGGTGAACACTAACCAAACAATTCTTTTCATTTGAAGTTTAGATCAACAACTATGCTCCATGCCCAAAATCACTTCTCAAGGACATGATTTTATTCAAAACCCTCCTGAAAGTATGGCTGAAGGGCCTTTTCATCTATCTCCTGTCTCCTTCATGTTTCCCTTTTCTGAAGACAAACAATTTCTTCAATTAACAAAGTTGAGAAAAGCCTCTAGAAAGTTCTGGAAGTTGTGTGGGGGTGAGGGGAGGACATAGAAGTGGTGGATGATGACAGGTTTGTGGAGGACAGGAAAATGCTTTCATCACAGGAAAACGTTTATTGACCTACCTGGCTGAGACCTGCTTGGAGCTGAAAGAATATTTTGGACAAGTGTGATAACAGAGTTTCCAGCTCAATGAAGTAGAATGCAAAACCCTTGGGTTGGTCTCTTGTATTTATTGTGTGTTTGGATGAGAGAATTTAGAAACTCTCATTTTCACTAATCTCTCTGACACAGGCATCCAGCCTGAAGAGACTAGGCACTGGGACGACTAATTAGATCAAACTATTATTTTATTTATTTTATTTCTGAGAATTTCTGTAACATGTTTCATTTTAAAAATTCCAAAGTGGTTTACAAGATAAAAATGATAAACTATTAAGGCTGAAACTTATATAAAAATGTTTCTATTTTTTAAATAAATGAAAATCCATTACTTTGTGCACTAAAACGTTCACTGTTCAGGCTATCTAGAAAACAAGTGTAATTGCTGAGATGAGCTTGGACATTCCCAGTTGAAACGCTTAGGTAAATTACTCAGCCCTACATCTGTAATATGGGGGCAATACTGGCCTGCCTTACAGGGCAATTTCACAGCTCCCTAAATTAATGAGTATGAACTGTGCTAATAAAAAATTAAGTATTAACTCAACGAAGAAATAATAATTTTGAAAATGGTTATTACTCTCCCACAACATGTAAATAAACCAACAGCTGCCATCTTCTGAGCTACAGGGAATTTTAGTGGGAGTGTAGGACAGAGAACATCATGTTTTAACATACCACATAAAGACCTCGCTAGCTCTATTTTTAAGCATGGTTATGCTTAACCTATGCTTTAAGTCCCTTGCCCTCTAGAAGCACCACTCCTTGGCCTTCCCCCAAAAGTTTAACCACTTTGCGGGGGAGGGCAGTATTATTATTTGGTGCACCACTCTTCCACTGGAACACATCTGCTCCTGTCCAAAATCTTGAGAAAAAGGAGACCGTGGAGAGAGGCGGAATGCAGATGATCCTATCTTGTTTAAGCTCCTGTTTACAATACCACTCTCCCCACTGTCTTGCGGGATGTGGGGCGAAGGAAAGCTAGATGATCTTCCTTGGCAAAAGTAGGGCACTCACCAGAGATGCAGACAAACAACGTGTGGATCATGTCCTCTATATTGCTGTAGCGGGCACGCAATTCCAGCCACCGGGCACTCTGCGGAACGTCTGTGATCGCTGATACCTGGGTGCTACTAGAAGACAACAAACAGAATAGGTGAAAAGTGCTTACTCTCTGACCCTGTACCCCCTGTTCTTTTAAAGGGAAGGTTCCGTCGGGCCATTATCTGCCCTAGATATCTGAATGCCATCAAAGGAAAGAGGAAAGGAAGTTACTGACAATGACGATATGCACTTTATGTTCGCCCACATCAGCTTTTGGGCAGATAAGATGGATGCACTCTGCTCACAATTTCCAAGAGACAGAGCCACCGACTGCAAATGTTGATAGAGGTACAGTACAATTGCTGCTCAAACAGACCTCAGAGGCTGTAGTTTACCACTACCTAGCTACTACTATTACCCCCCTCCACACACACCCCTCCTGATTACTTTCTACTGATCGAAAGCCACAAGCTTCTTCCAAATGCACCATGCACCACTTCAGAAGAACTTCCAGGCTATGAACCCCTGGCCACAATCTTTTGATGCTGCCATGGAGGAAAGCAACAACTACTGGCAACATTCAGACATTTTGGGACAAAAGAGTCACATGGCTTGGGTTGGAGTCCATTTCCTCTCCCAGCATTCAAGCTGCCAACTGAGAGAGTCAATACATAAAGGGAAGCAAGTAGTCCACTGGACTGGGGTGGGTGAGGAAATAAAAGGCTATTAGTCGCACCTTGGGACAGATGGGCAGCCGCATGGAGTTGCAAAGCCCCGGAAATCATGAGAGTCCACATCACTGAAGGGCAGTGAATCTGCAGCAGTCTGATTCAGCACACGTTTCTCCAACTTGTAAAGCTCTTCCTTGGACAGCACACGCAGCAAGTCCCTAAAAGGGAAAAGGTTTATAAAGGAGGCATCTAGGAAAACAAGACAAAGTGTGATGTGGAAGCCAAGCTTGCAAGAGGGGGCTTGCACCAGACACACCATGTGCAAATGTATATACCAGCTTTCCCTATTGGCCATGCTGGCTAGGGATAACAGGTGTTGTCTGTACCCAGCAACCCAGTGAGGCAGTCCATGGAAGAGCCAGCCCATTACTTCATCTCTCCCTAACATGCACACAAACTCTGACCTTCCTGTCAGAATACCCCACTTCACCCTCAGTGAATTACATGTCTGTCTGCAGCAGAAAGCTGCCTCCACTGACTTATCTACACTACCTCCCATGCTAAGCATTTAACATACAACTGATCAACCATTTTGAGCAAAATCACATGAGAAAATACTACTAGGAGCATGCCACTTCCGACTGCAGGAATCCCCAAGCATGTATCTAACACCACCTCTGGGAGAAGGTCCAGGCCAGAACCTCTCTGTCTGATGTGCTACATGCAGGGAGTTTAATAATATGTAGAGACACACAGACTGCAATCTGAAGAGGTTCCATCCAGGAAAGGCATTCCCAGGCGATCCCGCTTCCACAAAGGGCCCAAAGGCCTCCTATCGGAGGTCCCCTCTACAAGATTTCGGTTTGCCGTTGGTTGTCCAATTATGCGCATCTACTGACAATTGCTTTTACGCATAATCCCTATACACGAGAGGCATTGAAACGCATTACGGGCTGTATGAAAGGCGCTTTAAAGTTGTTGACATGTTGCTGAAAGTAATGCGCTTTGTTTCACTCTTTATTCTCCCCGCCCATCAGAATCTCCTGCCTTTGGTTTCTTAGGTTACCTGCTGGGAATGATGTGGGTAACCTGTTTGGCTACCTTTCTACCCTCCAATTTCGCTGCCACCTAAAGTTGTCCCCCCTCCCAGAACTGCTCAGGAGTAAATGGAAATGTGCCTCAGAAGTTTCCCCCTCCAGCAGCCTTTTAAAAAGTATTTTTGGCTGCCTCTCTCTGCCTCCCCACCATTTGCCAGAGAGAGAGGAAGAGAGAGAGACCAAAGAGAAGGAGCGAGCGAACGAGTAGAGATCCGCACAAACGCACAGACAGGGGAAGCTGCTTCGTTCCTTCCTCCTCATTTTCCCAGCAAGATCAATTGTTTTCCCTTCTCTCCTTCTCAATCATCCGTTGTCATTTTGGTGATGTAAAACATTCAGACACACGCGCGCGCGCGCGCGCACACACACACACACACACACACCCAGCTAGCAAGCGAGGGGACGATTTTTCTAAGGCCCCCTCCACAAGAATGCGCCTTTGCGCCTGGTTCCGCGATTATGCGCATTATCGCGGAGGCGCATTTACTCACAATCCCTCTGCACGGGAGGCGGCGGGAAGTGGCGAAGCGCATTAAAAGATGCCCAAAAAGCGCTTTCCAGGTAGTTAATGCGCATAATCGCTTGTTCACACAGCGAAAATGCGCTTTAACGGCCGGAGCAAAATAAAAGTCGCTATTTAACGCGCGTTCGAAAATGCGCATTATCGGGGAGATAACGCGCCTGTACGCCCGTTTTGCGCTCCGCTCGTGTGTAGGTAAAATTTATAATGAGCCTTCAAGGCTCATTAAACGCCCCGTGTGGAGGAGGCCTAAGCGAGAGACCAGAGGAGAAGCGAGCGAGTGTGTGTGTGTCTATGGACGGGGGCAGGCAAGCATGAAAACACCCTCCCCCTGTCCGCACCCCCTTTCCCTGCTTCCCATTTCACTAATAAGTTCTCTTTTTACACACAAACAGAGCTCATCTCAGGAATCCAGCAAGAAGCGAGGGGAGGAGTTGTCTACGCGGATCACTAATTATCTACACATACGCCTGACAACAAGACCATCTGATCATTAATGCGCCTCCTCACAAAATTGTTTACACGGACATAAGGCACTCTTACTCCTGCAGTAAATTAAAACTCCGTATTTAATGTGCGTTCGAAAATGCGAATAATCGGAGATTTAAAGCGCCTGGACCCTTGATTTGCACTCCACTCTTGTAGAGGTAAATTTGGTAATGTGCCTTGAAAAAGCTTTAAATCGCTCTTGTAGAGGAACCCTTAGTCAAGTTCCAGTCAGGTTCCTATGCAACATTGCTGCTTTATAGTCACCCACCTGATTTTTCTAAGCAAGACATAAAAGGGGCTGAAGACTCGGGATATTTCCTCAGGCCTCCGCTCCAAGTTCAAGGGTCCATCTGGATAGATGAGGAGACCACTGTAGAGGGCAAATTATTATTATTATTATTATTATTATTATTATTATTATTATTATTATTATTATTATTAGACAAGATAGGGCTACCTAATGCGCTCATTCAGGAAGCGTTTTAACATGGGGAGCTTTCGACAGCCTAACTGGAATTACCCTTTCCTTATCTCCTTTGAGGAGATAAGGACCATTACTATGAGGGCTTCCTGAACAAGAAGAATGCAGCATAACAACAAGGCTGAGACACTCATGAACCCTGCTCAAAGCTTTTTTAAAAATAATAACAATACATTTCCCCAAACAGGACAAAAACGTTTATTTTAAACACTTTCATGATTAGTTTTCATAACTCTCTCCTCCCATTATATTGGTTACCTATCCAATTTAGATACAATCTCTCCTATTTTCTACTCTTATCCGAACTCTTGCTAGCCATGTTGTCTAAGAATTAGAAATCAGAGATGGGGCTCTTGGTATGTCAACTGCGGCAAAAGCTATGTTGAAAGGTCAAACCATAAGCTGCATGTCCACCTTCTTGCTAAGACAGGGGCATAGTGCTTTGAAGAACCACCAAGAGTGGTTCTTCAAAGGAATGACAGGGAACTGCTATCCACAAATAACTGGATCTCTACATTGGTCCCATTGGTCCCTCATGCAACTTTTTCCTCCTGAGGAGGATTGACAGGATGGTAATTTGGACAGAGAGACAGTTCAGAAGCTCCGAACAAAACACTAACCAGCAGACTCACCTCATCAACTGCATCAAGACTATAGAGCAGGAGAGAACACCAGTGTGGTGTAGCGGTTAGACTGGGACCAAGGAGATCCGAGTTGTAGTCCCCACTCAGCCATGAAACTCACTGGGTGATTTTGGACTAGTCACTGACTCTCAGCCTAACCTATCTCACAAGATTGTTGTGAGGATAACATGGAGAGGAGTACCATGTAAGCACCTTGGGCTCCTTGTAAGAGGGGAAAAGGTGGGATATAAATGTAATAATAAAAACATGTGGCCCTCCAGATGTTGCTGGATTGCAACTCCTATCAACCCAAGTCAGCATAGTCAATGGCGAAGAATGACTGGAGTTGCAATGGAACAGCATCTGGAGGTCCACCCATTTCCCCACCCCTATAGAGAATACCTAGAAAGCAGCATGAAGAAGGCCCACAGCCCCTTCCCCAGACCCACCCACCCAGAAAGGAGCATGTAGGAAGTGTTGCCTCCTGTGCTCTAAAGACAGAAACAAGCTGACAGGCATGACAAAGAACATAAACACAGAGCACTTCTTAGATGAAAGGCCACAAACGAGAGTTATGTGGTGGACAGGCTATCAAAGGGACAACAAGCCATGAGAGAACTTTGCTTGAAGTTAAAGGGGGTGCTTGGGAGGAGAAATTGCAGCCATTGCAGCATAAATGTTGATCTGGAATAGATTTTCAAGAAGGCTCCAGAGGAGATTGTTCTCATCAATGGAGAAGACATTTAGTTACAAAGCAAGTTATAAACTATAATAAAGGGGATCTCATTTGCTTAGTGTACAGGGAGAAGGATTTCACCACATTGCAATGTACTCTCTGGTAGAGCAACAAACTTCCCCATGGAATTTCAACCTGGCAGTGGCAAGGAACGCAAGAAGGCCCTCAACGCTGAAGCAATAGCAAGAACTCCACTTACATAATGCAACTTGCCCCAATTTATTCTGCTAAGATTACATGCCTCTCGTGCCAGCTTATCAAACATAGCCATGTCAAACATTTCAAAGGTTTGGGCCTATGAAGCTCTATGCTGCTACATGGTTTTGTACTCAACCACAAGATGACTGGTAAGACCACATACCTAATAATGGCCAGACGGGGAATGGTGAACATCAGCTGGGGCTCATACCCATCAATCATCTCCTGAGTCAAGTAGCCACATTTCAAAGCTCTAGATGAGGGAGGGAGAGAAGGGGCAGAGGATGAGGGGAAACAAAGAGCACAGGCAGCTGTCAAATGCCCCAGTCCAAGCCGCCAATTATCCTAGACGTAAGCTGGACCATGATTCCTGCAACAATAGGGGCTTCGACAGGCTTGCGTCACAAGAGGCGGTTTCATTCCATCACAAATACTGGTGGCACTTGTCCAAGCCACAGAGAGTACTGAGGAGAAACTGACAAAATCCTCACCTGGCCACAGTTTCACAGAAGAGCACAACAATCTCTTGCTGCCTATAGATCTCTTCAGGTGACTTCACCGAGACTAGTGACGACACGTAGCTGGAAAAGAGACAGGCTTTGAAAAAACAGATCAGCCTCCCCGCCACACACACAGAAAACCACATACTTACTCTGCATTCAATGGCCAGGACATTGCCTCATCTCCTGCTTTCTCTTTCCAGCTAGTATTTGGGATTAAACATATAACGCAGCACTGATCCTGCTCAGAAATTCCCATTGCCCACCCACAGCAACTTTGATTGGGACCAGCCAGCCTGCTTTTTAGCACCTTTTGCGTGCATCAAAAGAGCAGCATTGAAATCGCTTTGACTTTGGGCCCACTTTCTGCTTCATACCTCAGTTCAGTATATTATCTAAAAGCCAGCCAGCCTATAGTCATGTTCCCACTCATTATTATTCTTATGTTCATAGAATCATAGAATAGTAGAGTTGGACTGGATTATAAGGCCATCGAGTTATCTCTTTCTCGCTCGTGGCGGTTTTTCTAGATGGACAAGACGGGCTTTGCCAAGTTATGCTGTCTTTTATTGATTCAGGAATTTCCTGACGATTGAGCATGTTTTAATTGTGACTGTTTTCTGGATGTTGGTGTGGATGTATTCTGGTAGGCCCAGTTTTTGGAGTTTTTTTGTATATTTTTTTGATGTGATGCCAGTGACTGACGTGACTAATGGAATAATTGTAACCTTTTCCTGTTGCCATAGTTCTTTGACTTTCATGGCCAGTGGTGAATATTTGTCACTCTTTTCTTCTTCCTTTTCAACAACATTTTTGTCATTCGGTATTGCTATGTCGATGAGGTATGTGTCTTTTTCATTTTTGTCTATGAACGTTATGTCTGGTCAGTTGCAAGGTATTGTTTTTTCTGCATGAATTGTTCTATCGCAGTATATTTTACGATCTGCATTTTCCAAGATTGTTTCGGGTGAATATGTATAGTATGGTGTAGGTTGTTTGATAAGGTTGAAGTTGATGGCCAGTTGTTGGTGAATTATTTTTGCGGCTGTATGGTGTCTGTCCGTATAGTCTATTCCTGCCATAATTGTACAGCCTCCTGTTATATGGTCTATTGTTTCTTGGAATTGATGGCATTTCCTACATAGGTCTGTTGTTACACTGTTATCTTTTATTATGTATTTTGGTAGTTCTTGGTTGCTATGTTGTTGTTGTTGTTGTTGTTGTTGTTATTATTTACATTTATATACGGCACCATAGCCGAAGCTCTCTGGGCGGTTTACAAAACTTTAAAATACTGAACATTAAAAAGTCAATATACAAAATTTAAAACCGTAAAACATAAAAACAGTTGATATTTAAAACATTTTTAAACTTTTACGCCTGGCCAAAACTTCAGTTAGGCAGGAACACTAAAACCTAAGAATGTTAGAGCCCTGCTGGATCAGACCAAATGCCTCTTTAGCACCACAAGCTCCAACCAGATCCCTCTGGGAAGCACCCAAGTCAGGACAATGCTGATCAATACTGGGGGAGCTTAGCACATACCTCAGCTCAAACTCAGCAAAGAGCACATCAAAGCGGATCAAAGCCCTATGGATAGGCTCTGAAAAGGGCCCAGGTTGGTTCAGGCTTTGCTCCCGGAGTACCGTCCGCACCAACTCCAAGCTGCACAGTAGATCCTTGGCCAGCGGTCGTAGCCGTATCCCGTCTGCCTCATCCACATCAATATAGGTGCGTGCCATCAGACACTGAAGGGAGAGAAGTCTGACAGCTCAGGAATACTCCCTGACCTTTGGCTGCCTTGCCCCATTGTATCACTGAAGTTATTTCAGGGCTAGGATGAGCACTCCAGCCAACGGCCAAAGCTGAACTCTAGGAATAGTCCCAGATGATGTTCCGGTAAAGCAAGCAAGCAATGTTCCCTTAAAGTTCAGCCCTCATCTTCTCAGGAAGAGCCAGTAGTAACACAGCAAAAGAAACCCAGGCCATGATTAGTGGGATGGCAAAAAGGGAAAGCTCATGGCTCCAGCTGGCCAAGCGCTAGACAGTTCTTCATGCTGGATTCCATTTGGGATACAAACAGAACATACAACTAAAGATCTATGAGATGCTCCATCCCAGCAGAGCCCATCCTGTGGGCTACAGAAGCACCCAGGTATCTCTCCCCCATGGCTCACCTCAGCAGCAAAGAGCAGGTGGTTCCGGAGGTTGTCCACGAGAAGGTCTTCAGGGAATTTGATGACATAGTCACGGCCGTGACGTTCCTTGGGGATGCACTCATCCATGATCTGCTCTATGATGGCCAGCAGTTCAGCCTGGCAGATTAGGGAGAGACATTATTACCCTTGAACACAGGCACATTCCAGACATACCCACCATGTTGGTAGACAAGAGGCCACTGCTTCCCAGAACATTACTAAAGGGCAAGGTGTATTTGTACATCTTCATAGCCTAATGGTTCAGTCAACAATGGAACTGAGCAATGAGGATTTAGCCAGCCGTAACATAAAAGCATGGTTCTGAATTTTATGTGGCCAGAAGGCGGAGGAATGTGGGGAGGGGGAAGAGAAACACTCCAGCTGTTCCATTTTCCAAGCCTGGTCAATTATTTATTTATTTTCCTGTAGCTGAGGGCTAGAACCTTACTCTTAAACTTACTCTTAAAAAAAACAAACACGGAACAATATCTTGTGTACAGATGTATAGAACCAGCGAGAGGTTGTGCTGCTGCCCTCTCTCCTCTCCTCCTTATCCTGGCCACGCCTGCCCTCCTGTCTCCTCCCACAATGGTAGCAACCACTGCCCTCACTTCTCCCTCTCCCTGATGCTCCCTTCTCTGCACCCCCCAGCCACAATGATGGGGGTGGGGATAGCTGTTGCCCACCTCCTTCTCCTCCTCCTCCCTGCCCTCCCCTAACAACGATGGTAGTGGTGATGGTGGTGGGCTGGCCACCCTCCTCCTCCCTGCTGTTACAGCTCTCGCTTCTCACCCCCATCCCCTGGCCATGGCCATGGTTGCAGCAGGCAGACACTTGCCCCTCCTCCTCCTCCTCCTCCCTTCCTGGGCAGTGGTTGTCAGCCTCCTCCTCTTCCCAGTGGTATTGGCAGCAGGCCTCTCTCCTCCCTCAACGCCTTGCTTGAGTGGAGGTGGCCCTAGAGATGTCCTGTGCCATGGCAGCACAGGTTATCTCCAGCACCACCTCCCCACCGTGCCTTGCTCTAAGGAAGGACCTCTTTCAGAATCCGCTGCCTGAGGTGAGGGATTCGCCCTGCCTCATGGAAAGGCCAGCCATGGTGAATGTGATTTATGGTGCAGCGTAGGTAGGATGGGAAAGCAGAACGCTTGTCATAGGGGAAACCTCTTATTTTTAAGGCTATGTTTCTTTTCCCCAGCAAGGGTTACTTCCAGCCACAGAGCTTCACCAGAAGAAAAGCATCTAGAAAAGCTTTGAGTGTCTAGAGCAAAACTGGGGGGGGGGGGGGGGCTCGGCTCGGCTCCTCCTTCCTGCCAGCACTGCGCTTTAAAATTCCATCCCAGCCCCTTCTAATCACTAGTCAACTATTACATAATCTACTTTAGCCCTAAAACCAAATGCCTTACCTGACTAACGTGCAATTGGTTTAGTAGCGCCAGGTATTGCTGAGCATCTGTCTCTACATCCAGGCAGTTGATTTCTGTTACCACTTGAGTCACTCGCTCATCAGCATAAAAAAACTGTGATAGTAGTCTGGGATCAGAACGCTGAACAGAGAGACGAAAACACAGATTATTCACAGCCACACTTTGTGAGGGACTAGCGCTCATGACGTAACAATACTCCTGTTTCTGGACTGTGCCATTCCAGGCTGAATATAGTTGAATGAATCCCAATACAAATGAAGAAATTCCCTCCACACAAAAACTAAATGCCAGGGAGAAACATTCTAGCCTAGTCTTCTCCCTGATGTGCTGGATTTCTACATGCAGGATTATTATTTTTGCATGAAGGCGCTCCAAGTCATGTGAGACCCCACCTATAGTCTAACTAAAATGGTACAGCCCAGAAACCGGTTTACTGCCTCATCTTCCGTTTATGAGAACTAACTCAAATAAAGCTTCCAATGACCCTTGCAGAAGCTGCTTTGGATATTTTAGCAGAAAATAAAATAGATTCTGCAGGTGAAAGGTACTAGTAGCAGAAGAGATTACAGCAGCGCTATTGAACCTCAGGCCCAGAATAGTGGCATACTGGCTGTGAATATGGAGGTTTCGTCTAACCATCATGGTTAGTGCCCATGGACAGACTTTCCTCCACAGGTTTATCTAATCCTGTTTTAAAGCCATCTCAACCTGTGGCCATCACCACATCCTGTGGAAGAAAATCCCATAAGTCAATTAAGTGTTGCATGAAGACATCTATTAGGGCTGTCCCAAGATGTTTCGCTGCCTGAGGTAATAGACAAGTCTGTACCCTCCCACTCCATCTATGAAAGTCAACAAGACCTGCTGTTGTATCTGACTTCAACACAGGCAATGAGACAGCACCACCACCCCTGCACCTAGGAGCAGCAGGCTTGCTTAGGAGGGCCAGGGCAGGCCGTGTGGCACCTACTCTGTCCTCCAACATCTTGTTGCGCCTCACTCTGCCTAATGCAGGGGTGGGGAAGCTGTGGCCCTCCAGATATTGTTGGGCTGCAATTCCCATCAGCCTTAGCCAGTATAGCCAATGGTGAGGGTTGATGGGAGCTGGAAGTCCAAGGACAATTGGAGGGCCACACGTTCCCCACCCCTGGCCTAATGAGAGGGCCCAGCCCTGACATCTATTTCAAGTTCCAAGAGATCACCAGAACTACATTTTAGGAGAGCGACCTTGCATAGTCAGACATTATACAAATGCATTTACAAGTATACCTTTAAGTAACATATTTTAGCACAAAAGATGTTTAGATAGTTCTGGGATTGTCATACCCAGACCAGTAGCTAGGTTTTATGTCAATGATAAGCAACATAAAACCTTTAATTTCTATACCACCCAATGGCTGAAGCCATGTCCAGCTCACCAAAGCATACACAGACACCTGGCCAATTCTGTGCTATTTGTTTTTGGGAAAGAGTAATAATGTTCTGGCAGAAGAAAAATGTTGGTGTGACCCTCAGGGCTGAAGTTGCCTATGCCTGCCTGATGGAGGGGGGTTTCCAGATGACTGATTTCTAAGCCAATTTGTGGCAAATAACAGCTGAAAAAAAGTGGGGGGGATGGGAGGAAGAAGGCAAGAAAAGTGATTAAGAGTCCATTGTGGGCTGAAAAGATACTTTGTGAAGCAAACACACACAAAAATCAAGATTTAAAATTTCCCAAGTCAACCAGTGGTCTACAAAAGCAGGAAAAATCTTCACCATGGGAGACGGGCGGAAGCTAGCAGCAAGGTGGCAAGCCAAGGAGGAAAAGAGGCGGTGGTGGCCCTTTATGCCAAAAAACCCATTGTACAGAAGTGTCAGTGCTTGGTTCAGGCTGCCAGGTAGCTTTTGGGCTCCCCCATCATCAGCATCTTACCAGAATGCTTTTTTATTGTATTTATCAATATGATACATACCATATGACCAAAGGAGTTTAAAGTTATCACATCAGCTGAACAGAATCATAGAGCTCCTTCACACCAACAATTTAATGCACTCTCGCCATGTCTGGTATCTGGTTTTGCATAGCGAGACTCAAATGATGTCGTCCCTGTCCTGCACCCATCTCGCCTCTTTTCTTCCATTTTGTGTATTAGTCTGGTGCGGGGAAAGTCTGGATTATTTTCCCCAAGCGGATTTAATGCACCCTTAAGCCTCCATGTAGTGCTATCCCCTCGCTTTTTCCTTTGTTGGGTGTGTGTGCTTTGAATGGAGTCTTGCTGACGAAAGGGGAGGGTTGGGTGGTTCTCCCCCTCCAGCACGCTGTGTCCAACGAATGGACTTGTGCATATTCGACTGAATGGACTTTTTACTGCTCCAGACCCACCTTCATTGCCTGCAGAAACGTAGCCCAGCCGATGAAATGTTAAATAAGTAAATCACTAGACAACAAAGCCAGAGCGAGGGGGGAAGGAGCCCACGCCCATCAGAGTACCACAACCAATGAACTAGAGGCGGAAGGAGAAGGAGCAGGTGGAGTGGAAGAGCAAACAATCGAAAGGCAGGTTTTATGGTGCAGCGCAATACCACAAGCCCACGTAAAAGGGACCATTAGCTTGATGTGCTTATGAAACAGAGGTAAAAAAACACGGGGGCAAACCGGGGGGGGGGGAAATAGATGTGATAGAGCCTATAGAATGCTAGAGCTGGAAGGGAGTTTGGAGGACATCTAGTCCAACCCCCTGCTCAATGCAGGACACCTACAATGCAATCTGTCAGGGATGCATATTTGCAATGGGCTGGGCTAAAGCCAGCAGTGGGCAGGCCACCCTTTTCCTCTCCCTTTCCCTGATATCCCCTTCTGCCCAGCTCAGCAGGCTGCCATGGGAGGGGAAAATGGCTGCTGCCAGAGGTCTGAACTGATCACTTGTAGAGAAGCAATGTGAGGTCCGCAAGAAATTAGGCTACAGGTCGCCCACCCTGAACAACAGCACCCTTGGCATCTGGCCATGCAGCGTCTGTTTAAATATTGCCAGCGAAGGCCAAGCTGCCACCTCCCTCGGCAATCTGTTCCACTCTCAAATACTGTAGGTAGGTAGCCAAATGAGCCTTTCCAAAAATGGATGGCCCAAGGGGGATGGGGATTTGGAAGAGAACAGTCATGATTGCAGGAGAATTATAAAGAGATACCAAATATGAACCGTTCATGAGATGGAACCGTATGGGGTAAGGTACCAGCAATGCAGGAGTTTCAAGAACCATGTCCCCCTAACTCTGGCTAAAACCAAACAAAAGGGTTTCTTAGTCCATAGCATGGTTCGCTGATCTACTGGAATGCCCATAGCTCTCATGCTGTTTTTAACACCTCAAGGATAGGAAGCTGCCCTTATCTTGAGTCAGACCAAAGGTCCATCTAGCCCAGTATTGTTGACACTGCATGGAAGCGGCTTTCCAGGGTTTCAGGCTGGAATATTTCCAGCCCTACTGGAAGATGCCAGGGATCAAAATCTGGGTCCTTCTGCAGGCACAGCATTTGCTCTACCCCTGAGATACCAGAAATGACACTCTTTCTGACAGTGCAGAAAAGGAACCAGTTGTCCTTGGAACGCTATAAACCCACACCAATTTTAAGTTGGACTACCTGTCATGGCTTCTTCTGATGAGCTCTAGGAACCAAAGTTCTTTGGGTGTGGAAACTTCTCAGGGGTCCGCAGTCCTCTGACACAGTGGTGGACAACTTGTGGTCCTCCAGAACCGGCTTACCACTCACATCAGTCATAGCTACCACAGTCAGTGGCGAGGGCTGATGGGAGTTCTAGGCCAAAACATCTGGAGGGCCACAAGTTGCCCATCCCTGCTCTGACAAAACCACAATTAATAAGATTCAGAGGGCGGGAGACAATTAAATTGGTTCCAGTGTGTAGTATAACCTTCCCTAACCTGGTGCACTCCCGTTTTTTGGATTTCAACTCCCGTCAGTTCCAACCAGCATGGTCAATGGTCAGGTATTCTGGGAACTGTGGTCCAAGACATCTGGACAACACCAGGTTGGTGGAAGGCTAGTGGAGTGGGTGGAAGGCTAGTGGAGTGGGTGGAAGGCTGGTGGACTGTATAAATGCCCTTAATACAAGCATGCAAACAGACACTTGCCTGTGACAGTTATCAAGTCACATTTAGACAGCCAGGCAGGGAAGCTTTACAAAAGCTGCCCCTTATTTTCTTTCAGTTCAGAAGTGACTAATCCAGGCAAGTTAGTAGAAATGTGCGCATGCTAATTAAGTTTTCTGGCCCTCTTCACAAGACTGTCCTTACTATCATTACCATGCAATTACCTAGGGAGATTTTGGGCTCTCCCAAACTAGAGGCATTGAAGAGGCAGCTGGACAACCATCTGTCAAGTATGCTTTAAGATGGATTCCTGCATTGAGCAGGGGGTTGGAATCGATGGCCTCATAGGCCAACTCTGCTATTCTATGATTCTATGACATATAATAGGCTTTGCCAAACAGGAACAGGCAAAGGCAGGAGTAATACACACAAGATTATCGCCACGCATGTCAGCAGAGTCAGCACATCTGAGTAAATTAACCTCGTGGGCCAAGCCAGGAATCTCAAAGTCTTGCTCTAGCAAGCAACTCGCTTAGCACAAGTGCCTCTGCATTTGCCCTCCCCTTTTAGCAGCAGCTTTAGAAGAAGAGAGGTAGGCTGATCCACTGGACTGCAGACAGTGTCCTAACTGCTCACCCCTGGCTCTATTGACTGGAAGGGTCACTCACAGGTTATGTTCAAAGGTTAGTGATTCTTCATCTTTGCGATAAACTGGATGAGTGATCTAGAAAGAGTTTCTAGGAGTAGTGGGGTTGTATCCAATGTGATGTATCCAATTTTAGCCTATCATTCATTTCAACAGTTCTATTCTAAGTAGATCTAACAAAAGGGTCCATCTAGTCCAGCATTCTGTTCACACAGTGGCCAACCAGCTGTCAACCAGGGACTCACAAGCAGGTCATGGTACAACAGCACTCTCCCACCCATGTTCCCCAGCAACTGGTGTATATAAGCTTATTGCTTCTGATACTGGACATTAACTACAGCGAGCGAGCTCCTCTCTCCATCTACTTCAGGCATATAACAACATAGGGTCTGGCCTGAGCATGTTCATGCCACAATGAACCAAAATAATCTAAGGAGGTGTGACAGCATACTGCCTTTTTGCTGCTACAGACTAACCTTGTTACTCTTTTGGAATCGCCACCATTTAAGCATTCACAAATACTAGTTTATTAAAATACAAGTTGCAGTAGCAACCATTAACTGAACCCACTGCAGGCCTTCGGATTGATCAAAGAACAGATCAAAATGCCAACTGCAGATCATTTCCTGGCAGTCTTCAGTAGAGCAGAAACCAGTGCAATGCTACAGTTGGATTGTCTGCCCGTGCAAATGAAACACGCACACACGCAGAGTGGGCTCATTGGTAACCATTGATGGAGTCCTCTAATCATCTCCACCTCCAGCGGAAACAAATAGAATTGCCAGGATCCCGAGGAGCTAGAGGAGGCCAAAGGCATGTAAGAATAGTTAATCTTTCAGAAGCCCTCATGAATTGTTGTAGCATTCCCACTGAGCACAAACACGTCACCACAGCCAGGCTGCTTCAGCAAACAAGCCAGCCACTTGTGAAAGAAGCATTTCGGCAACTGGAGAAAGGGTCTCATCTAGCAATCTTCTTCTTTTTAAAGTCAACAGCAACCTCAGTAAGCCACAAAAGCAATTGCTCCCAATCCACTGTCCCATCATTTCAGTACTGTTTTTTTTTACATCTTTTTATTTCTATGTCGCTTTTCCACAAAATTGGGCCCAAAGTGGCTCACAACATAACAAATGAACAACAATACATATAATTTACAAGATATCAAACAGCAATAAATACAACAATACAACAACCTACAATAACCATGTTGGCAGATAAATACATCGTAGATATATAAACATATTATCACAGAATATTACAAATAAACTTAACTAAACCTCACTGAACAGAAGAGAGGATAAAGCACAGTACAAAAATATTAACACATATAAATACGTCTCCATTCCACACGAGGGTTCTCCACAATTAGCCTACAAATGCAGGTTGGTAGCCGCCCCTCTCACTTGTGGCAGCCTTAATCTCTCCCAGCTCTCACCTGCCTCTCCTCTCATAGATCCTTCCCTGTCTCTCACTTGAGGTAGAGATTGCCAGTCCAAGCCCCATATACCCACAAAGTCTGACATTACTCAGCGTCTCCCCACCAAGCACCCCTCCCAGTGCTGGTCTTCAGGCAGCAGGCTTCATGTCTGGCTGCCTGTAGTATTTTTTTCTTGAAAGGATTTTACTCTTAAAGGTGGCCTGTGTGGCTTGATCTCAGAAAGGCTGGGACGCAAGCTCCCATAGCCTATGGCAGGCAGAGTACAGGCGTGAGCATCCCTATTAGAGTCAACACTAGGAAATAACCTCCAGTCATTTTTAGAATGCCGGATGTCCTGTGGAGAACTTGTATGGCTGGTACTCAGATTCTCCTCATAAGCTGGAGATGCCCAAAGGGTCACAGCCCCTTTTCCACTACAGACTTTAGCAGGGTCCAGGCCTTTTTCTGTCCATTAGTGCTCAGTGCTAGTCCATTCACAACAGTGCTCCCAACATCAACTTCTTTGTGTTCAGATGTCATTGCAGCTGAGAGACTGGTTTTTTTGTACATACACATTGGCTCAGTTCGGACGACATATTAAGCAATGGAGGGGTAAATAACGTACTGACTGTGCGTTAGGCAGGAGGAGCTCCACAGACGACATGCTACAGCCAGCACTGCTCGGCACCGGCAAACTCCCCGGCTGCAAGGAACTTACGGTGGCCATTTTGGTTGTAGCCTCTCCTCCGTGTGTCCCCCAGCCGTATCCCAGCATGCACCTTGAGTTCTGCTGGCTGCATAGAGCAGCTGAATTTTTTTGGCTGCTCTAGGCAGCAGAACTCTATTCCAAAACGGAATAGTCCACGGAGAGAGGGGGGGCTGAATTCGGACGACACTTTAAACAACGGGGCTTTGGGCTAAACAACGTGCAAGCCCGTTGTTTTGCTCCGTTGTTTAAAGTGCCTGATTAACGTACTGTCAATTGTGTGTGCGTTGTGTGTTGCTCTCCAGACAACACAATAAGCAACACGATTGTTGCCCTCCTCCTCCATTGCTTAATATGTCGTCAGAACTGAGCCATTCTGATCCTCCCTTGTACAAACTGCGGTCTCTTCCTCGCTCGCTCGCTTGCTGGACAAAAGCACCACCAGTCCCTCCACCACCACGCCGCAATTCCCATGTCATTTCCTTGCAAGGTGTGTGCCACTTTCCTCCTACACATCCCCCAGTGCAAAACCAGTAATGGGGCACCAGGCCTGTTCTTAAAAATGTCCTAAGTGCAACATAGCCATTCACCACAGAAAAGCTAGATCCCTCCAATGCAATGTCCTACTGGTGACACTGGATCAACATGGTAAATGATACAGTTTCTTTTTTTAAAAAGGATTTCAAGTTATACTATTGTCTGGAAAGGCCTTTCAAAGTGACAACACAGACAGATTAGTACACTTGGTCAGGAAGAATCTTCTTTTCTGCCTCCAGTCTGACCCAGACAGGTAAGACCACAAGAAACCAAGAGCCAACTTCAGGCCGGACCATAAATGCACATAATCAGGAGCGATGTGTGAGGTCATTGTTGAAATAGCTGACTCCGTAGTGGTTTTGTGCAGCGTGAACAGAAGATGAAATCATACAGCCACCTCAGGATGTGCACAGCCTTGCGGCACGAAGTCATATACACACCTCTCTCAGGTATGCTGGGAGGCCAGGAAGCTCTCACAAACAAGAAGATAATCACAGAAGCGCAAACAGCGCACTTCCAGCAGTCACACAGCCAGCGGCCTCTACCCAAATATTAGCTGATGATGCAGTTTGAGTTCACATAGCAGTTAGATCAAGAGCCAGAGAAACAGCATGGCCCGAAGCAGCTTCCACAAACAACTGGCCATGCTCCAGGGGTGTGGGACTATAATGCCCATCATCCACAGCCAGCAAACCTTTGGTTGTGCTGACAGAAGTGATGGGAGCTGTAGTCCAACACCTCTCGAGCATGCAAGGTTGTGGGAGGCTGGTCAGAAGGCACCAAGCATGAGCCCGTGTTAAATTATAACTTTTACAAAGATTTTCTCCTGTGACGCTAGGTCTATCATTGGCTCACTTGCCACCTCAGTTTCTCAGAAGCTGTGAGAACAGCAAAAGGTTTGGGTGGTGTGAACATCACTGCCAAGAAACATGGAGTTCTACAGGGGAAAAGCAACACTTCCTTGGCCAAATCGTCCAGTCGGAGAAATAAGAGGTGCCAGAACCCGAGGCAACATCCCAAGAGGCATTACAGAGCTTTTGCAGGTAGCACATGGCCTTCTCCAACTGCGTCGCAGTGAGATGTTAAAATCCCTCGCAGGCCTGCTGTGGCTTGTTTGCTAAGTGTGCCTGATGCTAAGGTAGCTCAGATCAGCATCAGCTTGGATGCTACTTTGGCGGCAGTGCCTGTGAATGTGTCCAGAGTACGACCAAGCCAGGTATTATTGGATGAGTTTCAGTTACTGAAGCCCAAGGACATAGACAAGGTGCTTGGAGGGCAGTGTCTTAACACCTGTTTGCTCAAGTTTGCCACTCCTGGGATATTATACTGAACTGGAGTGGGTTGCCTGGGTGGGACCAGGAGGTGATAAATGCCTCTTTATGAGAGAGGGTGGTCACTCCCCAAAACAGTTTCTCTAGACCATGACTTTTTTTAAAAAAATCAGGTGCAGGACCTTTTTCGGTGGGAGGCCAGCTTGCCCTCCATCAGGCCCACTGCAGCCTAAATGACATCAGAGATGTGTGGTCCCAAACCCTGATGTTATCTCCTCCCCACTCCCCTCACTGCTTTTTTTGCTCTCTGTGCTGGGAGAGACATGGAGTTCTGTGCCTCCTCCAGCACGTAGAAAGGGACTGAGCGGGTGCTGGGAGGTGCAGCTGCTACATGGTTTCACGAGGTGCTGGGCAAAGACAGGGACTCAGCCTCCACTGGAAGAGTGGCGGCCTTCCCTGCCTTCGCGTGATGACCCCTAGGTGCCGCACTAAACTACTCAGCCCACAATGAGGAAAGTGGCTGCTCTTCCCAGCACGGGCCAGTTCTCACCGCCCTGCTGTAATCTCCAGTCTCAGATCAGAGATAACAGCAGGGATAATTTCAGAGGAGATTCATTCGGGGGTGGTGCTCAGAGGTTACACCCTGCCCCTTTGAGAAGCCCCAGGAGGCTCCACAGATTGGTTTGGGGTGTCCTGCAGGCCAAATTTGGGGCAAGGCATTTGAGGGGGGGGGGCTATGCAACTCCAGACACTCTTGGATGGCACCAATTATCTGGATCCATTTCAATTTGGTTTCTGGCTTTGGGTGTGGTTATGGTAACTTATGCTGCAGAAGGGCAGGGGGAGTGTGACTCTGTCACTTGCCTTAGAGCTCTCAGAAGTTTTCAGCACCATTGGCCGTGGTATCCTTCTGGACCAGCTGTCTGACATGGGGACTTCTGTATTGCTTCTGTGGCTCTGTTCCTATCTGGATGGCTGTTTCCAAAAGGAGATGCTCTGTCCTATGGCAGTTTTATTCCCGATTAAACCACTGAGAGAAGCCGTTGGGGGGGCATTAAAGACATGCAACTCTTTCTCATTAAATCCACATGAAGCTGTGGAAATGCTAAGATAAAAAGAAGAAGACTGGATGAGGGCCAGTAAATTGAAGCTCAATCCAGGCAAGACAGAGGTACTTGAGGAGCGATAAACTGGTTTGATCAAGAAAGTGAGGTTCAGTGTGTTCTGAATGGGGATGCATTCCCATTTGGGATCATATTTGCAGTCTGGGGGAGCTATTAGATTCAGCCTTGTTTCTGGAAGTTTAAATGGCTCCTACAGCTTCCCCTCCTAGACGGAGAGAACATGGCTACAGTTATCCATGCTCTGAGTAACATCCCATTTTCATTACTGTAATGTGCTGTATATGAGCTGCCTTTGAAAACTGTTCAGAAACTTTAGCTGGCACAGCCAGATTATTGACTAGGACTAGGTATTTGGAATATATCTCACCATTTTTGAAGCAACTACACTGGCTCCTAATCCATTCCTGCAAAGTGTTAGTCTCAACCTTTAAAGCCTGTACACCTTTAGTCCAAGTGTACCTGAACAACAGCTTACTCCCACATGAAACTGCCTGCATGCCGCGATCTTCTTCTGAGGCCCTTTCTTGTCCCCCCAACCCCAAACTTTGGAGGTAAGGCGAGATAGGACTTTTTTGGTGGTGGCACCTTGTTCTTGGGATGCTCTCCCCAGGAAGGCTCGCTGGGAACGGACCAATGTCCTTTTGGTGACAGATGAAGGCATTTTTATTTGCCTTGGCATTTTAGATGTTTGTATTAACAGATGCTTTGATCTCCAGCTCGGCTGTGGATTTATATTGTTCTAACAACTATTAGTTGTTCTGCTGGTTTTTAATGTTACGATGTGTCATAATTTTATTTGATCTATGTCAATGATTATTTGCACTGTGAGCCACTCTGGGAACCCCTGGGGGAAAGGGGTTGAAGAGCAGGGTAAGATGTGTGTATGTAAATATAAAGAAAGAGGAATTCTTACCTCTCCTGATCTTTCTAGATCTCTCTTAGCCAGCACTCGCTCTAAACCCAGGGCCTCTTTCCCATCAAAACAAAATCCACAAAAGAATGCAGTACTTTTAGAATTTCTCCAGAAATTACTACTATCTAGTTGGTCAGTTCTGGCTTTCTCTGACCACGCATCTGTCTCATTGGAGCTCATCACAAACACAAGATCATAAATACACCTATAGTATGTTTCATCAGGATTGGCCTTGCAATGACCTGTATAGCCAGCCCATCAACTTTAGCCAACACAGCCTCTTACCAATCATCCACAGAATCCCTTCTTCCTCAGCATATTGAATTACACATCCATTCCCATGACTGGCACAGGAAGCAAGGCTGAGCTGGAAGCTTTGATTGTCCGGGAAGCATTTAATAGCTCTCTCTCTCTCTCTCTCTCTCTCTCTCTCAGCAACCCACCTCTGAACCACTAGGAAATAGAATCCAAATACTAGGACTCTGACTATACTTCATACATCCTAGGAAACATTGACCTTTTGTCATGTGAGAAGCTTAGGGCACAATCCTATGCATGTTTAGACAACATGGCTGCTGGGGAATGCTGTGAGTTGTAGGACTGTTTTCTGTCTAAATATGCATAGTAATGTGCTCTTAAGGATAGAAAGGAAAACAATAGGCAAAGGACAGTGGACTGTTTCCAATGTGAGAGTAGGCCCATTTATTTATTTATTACATCTGTATACCGCCCCATAGCTGAAGCTCTCTGGGCGGTTTACATAGGATTAAAAATAATTAAAAACAATATACAAAAATTAAAACAGCAAAAACATACAACATACACACAATCTGTACATTTAAAACCACTACAACACTTCAAAAAGCTACAAAAACAAAACAAAACAAAACAAACCCAGGCTCCTCAGATATTGCCAAATGCCTGAGAGAAGAGGAAAGTCTTGACCTGGCGCTGAAAAGATAACAATGTTGGCGCCAGGCAAGCCTCGTCGGGGAGATCGTTCCACAATTGGAGGGCCACCACAGAGAAGGCCCTCTCTCTTGTTGCCGACCTCCGAGCTTCCCTCAGAGGAGGCACTCGGAGGAGGGCCTTAGATGTTGAACGTAGTGTTCGGGTAGGTTCATGTCGGGAAAGGCGTTCCATCAGGTATTGTGGTCCCAAGCCATGTAAGGCTTTATAGATTAAAACCAGCACCTTGAATCGGGCTCGGAAACATACAGGCAGCCAATGCAAGCGGGCCAGAGTAGGTCTTATATGTTCGAACCTACTGGTTCCGGTTATCAATCTGGCCGCTGCATTTTGCACAAGCTGCAGCTTCCGAACACCTTCAAAAGCAGCCCCACGTAGAGTGCATTGCAGTAATCTAATTTGGAGGTTACCAGAGCATGGACAACTGAAGCCAGGTTATCCCTGTCCAGATAGGGACGTAGCTGGGCCACCAACCGAAGTTGGTAGAAGGCACTCCGTGCCACTGAGGCCACCTGCGCCTCAAGTGACAGAGATGGTTCTAGGAGAACCCCCAAGCTACGAACCCGCTCCTTCAAGGGGAGTGAAACCCCATCCAGAACAGGTTGAACACCCTCCATCCGGTCAGCGGAACCACCCACTAACAGCGTCTCAGTCTTGTCTGGATTGAGTTTCAGTTTATTAGCCCTCATCCAGTCCATTGTCGCAGCCAGGCACTGGTTCAGCACATCCACAGCCTCACCTGATGAAGATGAAAAGGAGAAATAGAGCTGCGTGTCATCAGCATACTGATGACAACACACTCCAAAACTCCGGATGACTGCACTCAATGGTTTCATGTAGATGTTGGAACAGCATGGGGGACAAAACTGATCCCTGCGGAACCCCATACTGGAGAATCCACGGGGCCAAGCAATGTTCCCCAAGCACCACCTTCTGGAGCCGACCCCCCAAGTAGGAGCGGAACCACTGCAATGCAGTGCCTCCCACTCCCAACTCAGCCAGTCGTCCCAGAAGGATACCATGGTCGATGGTATCGAAAGCCACTGAGAGATCAAGGAGAATCAACAGAGTCACACTCCCCTGTCTTTCTCCCGACATAGGTCATCATACAGGGCGACCAAGACTGTTTCTGTACCAAAACCAGGCCTGAAACCCGACTGAAATGGATCCAGATAATCAGTCTCATCCAAGAGTGCCTGGAGCTAGCTCGCAACCACCCGCTCCAGGACCTTTCCCAGGAATGGAACATTTGCTAGTGGCCTGTAGTTATTAAGATTTTCAGGGTCCAGGGAAGATTTCTTTAGGAGTGGTCTCACTGCCGCCTCTTTCAGGAGGCCTGGGACCACTCCCTCTTGCAAAGAGGCATAAATCACTTCCCTGGCCCAGCCAGTTGTTCCATCCCTGCTAGCTTTTATTAGCCAAGAGAGGCAAGGATCCAATATGGAAGTGGTTGCACGAACCTGTCCAAGCACCTTGTTAACGTCCTCGAGCTGCACCAACTGTCCATTGAAATGGACAAGATTTCAGTTAGTCATAACTAACTTAGTCTCATTCATTTCAATGGGTCTACTCTAAGTAGGACTAGCCCTGGCTACAACCCAGTGCTTCAAACCTTATGAAAATTGGAAAAAGCTGAAAGCTTCTGCCAGTCAACATTCAATACTAAGCTCGATGGCGCAACGATCTGACACAATAGAAGGCAACCTCCTATGTTTCTAAAACAAGCAAGTCTCATAGGTGCATGGATAAGTGTGGTGCCCTACAGAATCCATTACTGCAAGAATTAAATTGGCTGTTTATGACAAAGCAATATACAAGCCACACTGTGTTAGCAAACAGAAAGCATGTTGCTAGAAAGGCATGGCGAAATACTTATAGTGTGAAGGCAGACATGTTTGGCAAGTTATGAATAATCTTGCTTCTATCCAAATACCACAATGATGACCTATTTCTGTTCCTTATGATTTATACTACACATCAATATCCAGGCCTGCTTAGCTTGAAAAAAAATTGCACCCAAGTATTAAATATGAACAACACCTACAGATAATTATTGCTACCAAAAAGTGAAACGCTGGAGAAAAGCCAAAAGACATGAAGACACACACTGCTGCCAAAGTGTGAGGAGCATGAGAGAAAGGGCAAAGGTTACTATCATATAATTATTTAGCCCAGTGCCAATCCAAGGGAAAAACTATTGAAGGAGGTAAATGACTGAGAAGAAGAGGAAGATTAAATTGATATTTTGAAAGAAAGAGGTGCTTGCTAAACAAACCTTATCTTAACCTTTTGCTAACATTACAAGTTTAATTGCAAAGATACCAAGATAAATGTCTAACTACACCTTCTGGAAAATATCGGCTCCCAACGTTTTTACTGAGGCCCAAGCTAATGAAATTTTTTCTCTCTTTGGACAGGACATGTGGTGCCTTCCTAGAAGAAAATCTATGAGCCTCCAGGTAAAGATGCCCAGCAGCTCACAGATCCCTCCCGCTCTGAGTACTCTGCAGATTGCTAAGAATTCAGGTGGCATCTTTGGAACAGGCAGAGACTTCTGTTCAGGAATCTGTCTGGAGCTTATCAAAATCACAGGAACTATACATCCACAGATAGTTTCATCTCAGACCTTTCCTCCCAGTTCTCTGGAGGTCGCTCTCGTATTAGCTTTGGAGTGAGCAGAAGTTACACAAGTCTTACACACTACTTAAATCTGCTCCAAAATTCAATGTGCTATGAGACAACTGCTCCACATCTAGAGATGGACAAATTTATCAAGTTCGTTTTTTCATTTTTCCAGTCTTCAATTCATATTTTCTCCATTTCCACATCAGCTTGCTTTTTTTTTAAGTGCACATATATCCAAATACACACATTTTGTATTTCCCCCTAATATAATGCATTTTGTAGGTTATTTTCACTAATATATGCATTTATGTGCACATTTCCCCAATATACAAATTTTATATGCATTTTTAATTGGAGAATTGCACTGCAATATACGGGAAAGTGCAAAACCCTAAAATAACCGTGCTTCAGCTCATGTATTGGTCTGGAAAGTGTTAACAAATTCTTTAGCATGAGAAGAGGACATTGAGGAGAGATGGAACTAATGGTGACCACAAATTTGTTTTGGCTACTGAGCAAAGCCAACCTGTAAATAGGACATTGCCCACAATACTCACTGGTAACAGACAGGCAAGGTCACAAGATTTGTGGAACCCACGGGATACGCAATCAGAAGGACAATACAAAAATGACACTTTAAAAAACTGAATAACCATTTGACTTACAAAATCCCCTTTCCTTTTGTGTCATGGTTTTAGACTATAAGCCTGTGCGCAGGGACTGTCTTAAGAAATATTTCTGTAAGCTGTTTTGACAGTCTTTTTTGGCTATAGGGCATGATAAAAGTGCTATAATAAATAAATAAATAACAATCAATATAGAATTGGAGCGCCTCTCCCGACATGGACCTATTATTATTATTATTATTATTATTATTATTATTATTATTATTATTTACACTTATATACCGCCCCATAGCCAAAGCTCTCTGGGCGGTTTACAAAAATTAAAAACATTGAGCATTAAAAAGACAATATACAAAATTTAAAACCACAAACATAAAACAGCTGTCATTAAAACACTTTAAAACATTTTAACTGTTAGGCTTATGTTCAACACCTAAGGCCCTCCTCCGGGCACCTACTCCAAGGGAAGCTCGGAGGATGGCAACAAGGGAAAGGACCGTCTCAGTGCCCCCCCAATTGTGGAATGATCTCGACGAGGCTTGCCTGGTGCCAACATTTGTTATCTTTTCAGCGCCAGGTCAAGACTTTTCTCTTCTCCCAGGCATTTAACAGCATATACTGAGTTTTTAATTTACCCCAGAGCTATATTTAGGCCTGGCTGAGAGTTTGCAGCTGTTTTAAATGTATACTGTTTTTATATGTTGTCTGTTTTTATGATTTTATGGTTTTAAACTTTGTATATGGATTTTTAATGTCCAAAGTTTTAATTTTTGTAAACCGCCCAGAGAGCTTCAGATATGGGGCGGTATATAAATGTAATAAATAATAATAGTAATAATAATATAAAAATAATAAAGTTTGACATACTGATTTCCTCCAAAACTATCAAATAAAGTGTTTCTAGAAGATCAGACAAACATGGTTTAAAATCCCATTTAAAACACACATTTAAATGCACATACAATAATCCTTAACACAATAAAAATCACAATTGAAGAAGTATTTAGACTATACATTAATTACAATGTGATACTATGCATTTTTAATTACAAATCCCACTGTGTTCATTGGAACATTTCTCCAAGGAAGTGAGCATAGAATTGCAGCTTAACAGGGCTATTTTGTACATGTCTACTCAAAAGTAACTCCCTCTGAGTTCAATAGGACTTACTTCCAAGTAAGAGAATACAAGATTTTAGCCTTAGTGTCTTAGCAAATCATGAGAAGCACAGTGTGACTGGACCTCAAGCAATGTATAGGGTCAGCAATCCAATCCAATCCAATCAAAACCAGTATCAAGCACTTTAAAATACTAACCCATACCTACATAGTGAAACACTGTCTTAGGCCACATCTGCAACCTAAAACAATTAGCTACATTTATTTACATTGCTGATAGCACTTTTGAGTCAACTGCTCCTTCTGGGACTCCTGTACTAGAAGTGCATATTGCATTAGCATGCAGTGGGTCATTATAAGCCAACTGGGCTACCTCTAGGGATGCTTATATGCAGATTAATTTTTCAGAAACACTCCTGCAATTGTGTAGCTGTCATGGCTTGCCTTGTACAAAGGCGACTGCTTTTATACTGCCATTTCTCATCACATAAACTATTTGAATTGTTGTTCATCTGCTAAGATGCACAATGATCAAGAAAACGCAAACTTCATTCTTTGAACCAACTTTCTCCAACCTGGTGCCCTGTAGATGTTTTGGACCACAGCTCCCTAATCCCTGGCCTTTGACCATGGTGACTGGGGCTGATGGGAGCTGTAGTCCAAAACATCTGGAGAGCAGTAGGTTGGGCAAGCCTGCTTTTGAACCATGGAAGTGCAGAACAGACATAAGTAATACTTGTTAAGTGCTACTTGCGCACAATTGCACAAATAAATGTGATCCAAGCAAGCGAGAATCCGAATAATCTGGAGTCTCTGCAGCTGAGACAAACAGTTACATTGAGGCCCTCTGTACAATGCTATATATGTAAAAAAAAAAAAAAAGCCCTAAACAATTGTCCCTGTCCCCCCCCCCCCCCCCCATCTTGCCATTTCTTCATTTCTATGCTATGCATTTCTCACTCAGTCTCAGGGAAAGCAGTCAGTGAGGGCAAGTGAGATAAGTATGTTTCGTTGCTGCTTATACCATCGACATTTTTTAAGAAATATAAATTGCCTATGAGAAATACTCAACTAGTGAGATTATGAAATCTCTGAAGAGAAAGCACAGACCAAATTTAAGCTCCTAATTCATAACCAACTATTACTGGTGGTAAATGGAGATGACCTATTTTGGGTTCTTTCAGTGAAAAAACAACAAGAAGAACTGGATTTTCAGGAGTTTGTAACTACTGGAGATATGTAGGTGTCCAGCTGGCAGTACAAATGTTTTCTGGAAGAACCATTTCTGTACAATCAGTAGTATTTTCATAGATGAACATCTGGTCATCAAATGGTTTTCCATATAACTATGGGCTAGATCTCACTAAGGTGGTTAACCTGTATCTGGGCTGTGCCACAGTCCTGTGGGGACCTATGACTGAATGTTCCCCACAAGCCAAAAATGAAAATCCATGAATATAGGAAAATTGAGCTCAGGGAGAAGACTAGCTTTCTGTGCGTAAGGAGACATATCATATTTCTCATGCAGTAATGCAAACCCTCTCCTTCTCTCTGAGGGCCAGACACAGGTTTGCCATCTTAATCACAAGTAACTCTTCTTGGCCACAGCACGGGCAGCCCAATCTGTAGGGTCCCCTCTACAAGGATTCGCTTTTGCGCCTGGTTAGGCGATTATGCGCATAATCGCTGAAGCGCATTTACGCCTAATGCCTCTGCACGAGAGGCGGCGAGAGGGGGCGAAGCGCATTAAGGGATAACCAAAATGCGCTTTACAAGTAGTTAATGCGCATAAGTGCTTGTTCACATAGTCAAAATGCGCTTTAACGGACGGAGCATAATAAAACTTGCTGTTTAACGCGCATTCGATAATGCGCATAATCGGAGAGATAATGCACCTCTACGCCCGATTTGTGCTCCGTTCTTGTAGAGGTAAAAAAATTTAAGCGCCTTGAAAGAGCTTTAAACCTCTCTTGTAGAGGCAGCCTAGGCTAGTTCTATTAGCGTACAGAGATTTCAGCTGATTTATTTCTCTTGTGTCAGTGGGACCAAGGCCAGATCTACACCTTGTGTCAAATCATTATGAATGTGGAATAAAAGCAGGATATTATATCACTATGAAAGCGGTATATAGAATGTGGACTGTGTCCCAACAGGTATCAGTGCACTTCAATACCACTATAAAGCAGTAGTGAAGATCTAGCCCAAGCCATCAAACTGTGTACCTGCATGATTAGTTACACGGATCCCAGCATGAATGTAACTAACGATGCTGGAATTATGTTAGCATAATCACAGTACAAAATAGTGACCTCTGTACTGCTCTTTTGTGTGTGTGTATTAAGCTAGGCTGAAACCAACACCGCAGGTATCCAGTTCAGAATGATGCCAACTTTATAAATAATAAGTATGAAATATTGGAGCCACCTTCAAAATTATGGAACCGCTATAATTGATAGGACAGAACAGCTGAAATGCTCCAGATGCTTGGCTTCATAATAAAAGGAAAAATTAAGAGACAGATTACAGTGAATAATAAGAAATTGAGTGGAAAAGAAATACAAGGAACTAAATGCCTTTTTAAAGAACAAGAGATGGTTATCATAACAGCCGAGGTTGAGACTGTGCCTGTTCACGTAGGAAATACGACACGTTTTAACCATAAAGAGCAAACAGCTAACAGGGAAAGACTGATTCTTCCATCAATTGCAGCCTTCAGATCTAGACACTATTTTCAAAATATTCCATATTAGGAAGATTGTCCACCAATTAAAATGTTTTCGTCAATTCGCCATCTGGCTTTTTATCTATCAGATGTAAATAATCCTGCCTATTACCAACATTTCTATATAAGTGCCTTTTTGAGACTACAGAAGAAAGAGCAAGAAAATTTACAAATCAATCAATCAAAAAAGCTACCACAGTACTAGAAGGAAAGAACCATCTTTAATATTTTCTTTTTCATTCCCTATTACAGAAATACACTATAGCCAAAATGGCTTTTTAAAAAATAAATGTGCCCTTACTGTTAAGGCACAGTGAGTCAGCTGCTCAGGCAGCTGATTTTAGATGTCATGAAAGGGCAGCAAGGTGTTGGTTAATTTATTATTGTTGTATTTGTTTTACTGCTGGGGGTGAGGTGGGGAAGGGAAAAGAGGTGCTTCTGGGAATGTCAGTGCCAACATAACTAGATAAGCCTTGGGTACTATGCACCTTGTTTGGGAGATGCCACTTGCTGCTCTGCCTCAGGCAGCAAAACATCTTGGTCTCAGCCCCAGCTACTAAACAGCAAGGACTTCAAAGCAACTTCATTAATAAAAGCATAGGAGGGAACCAATAATCTTCCACTAAACAGGCATAGTTCTGACTACTTCTTTGGCCTCGAAGTCCAAGCACCTACGTTACAAGTTTCATCTTCCCAGTCTTAGATCTCATTCCATGTATGCTGTATTCCTCTATATAATATCACCATTGTTGCTGAACATTGTTTACAAAGCACAAGAGCTAATGGATTGGATCGGCCCGTTGCCTGTCTAGTTGAAGATTCAATCTCCAATTAGAACCTTGTCAAAAATGTCACAGCAAAGAGCTTTACTGTGATATTTTTCAACACGGTTCAAATTAGATAATGTTCTAATTTACTCTAAAAGACAAGACCCAGTGAAAAAGCATATGGCTCTCTCACACACACAGATGCCCAACAACTTGACATTCAATTCCCAAAAATCAGAGATCGGTTTATATCTCATCCCAAAATCTGCAGGCATTTATTATTCTAGCTCCAAATAATCTAGCCTGTCAAAATCCATTTTGGACCATGACTAATGGCTGTTATTTTTTGTTTGTTTGATTGCTTTTTTTGCCACAGCCACATTCTGAGGCAGACAGTGCCACAAGTTATTTTTACAAATAAATAATCTTAATTATATTTATTGATTGCCTGCTAAATAACTCTCTGGATCATAAGCAATTCTCCAAACCTGTTTCAGCTTTATTATGGGGAAGTGTTTCTCTCCCTCACATAAGACAAGGGAGTTCTGAGAAATGATTGTTCCTCCAGCACAGCAAATCAGATGGTACTGACAATTTCAGATTAATTTTGTCTTGACACACAATAGTGACCTAGATGTATTCCCTAGACCAGGGGCGGGTAGACTGGGATGTACTAATATAGATCGCTCGATTTGCAATAGATCGGCAAGGGTTTCTGACTCCCAGTCTCCCAACTGTCTAACAATAGCAACAACTAAAAAGGTTCCTCCTCTCCCCAACCCCCAAATGTGTTTGCTGGAAAAGAATGTGTGGGTGGCAGTGGTGAGAATCAAGACTAGTTTCACATGTGAAACGACTTGGTCTCGATACGATACTGATCTTGGTCCCCGATACTGATCACAAATTCCTGGGCTGAACATGTGCTCAGAGGCGCTTTGCTGCATCAGTCTTAGCTTATGTCCACCTGCCTAAACTACTATTTTACACCTGGCTCTAGTTGGTGGACTTCAGGGTTCGAACAACAGCAAAGTCAATTCCACAACCCTGAACTCTGCCCATCCCTGCCTAGACTAGAGCTAGCAATCCCAATTGTTTACTGACACACACCATACACTGTTCTCCCTGAATTACACCTTCGTATACTTGGCTAAGTGGAAGGTGAGTCATAAACAAGTCAGCAGGAAATCAATCGCCTGCCAGCCAATAGACAACACGGCTCCCTGTAGAGCCAGTTGCATTCACCCACACCTTCAGTTTCAACCTCCCAGAGTAGTGATGGCACAAAACCAAATCACACATGAATGTTAAACTCTCAGCTCCACCCACAGTCGTCCCAAATCGCACCCTCCTAAACAACTGGCATGAGACCAGGGCCTTTTTGCTCCAAAGCCAGGCATCCCCAGCCCTCTCCCTCACAGAATGTAGACATCAGACTACAACACTTCCATTCCAACCTAATGATAGTTTGGGCAGCTCCTAAAACTTGCTGTTTATCTGTCGTGCTTCTTGTTTATTGGACCATTTTGGCTTTTAGTTTATTGTATGATTGGATTTCCCTTATGTTGTTGCATGCTGGTGAGGTGGGATATTAAGCACGCCTACCTGGAGTCAAACTTTGCCTTTTCTTTAGCTGCTGTTTGTGTGGGGAGAAAGTTTTGCAGCATAGCTACTGGCACAGGCTGACAGGACAAAAGTGGTACATCACATACCTGCTTGCCCTGGAGCTAAGAAACAGTCTGCCCCCTGCTAGAGTCTGTCCCACGGCAACCAAAACAGAGATCCTAACACCCTGAGACAACAACCGCTGGAGGGAGCACACACACTAGTTGTCTTGAGTGCAACTGCAACACCTCATCTGCTTAGGACTTCAAGGAATCAAGTTTACCAACACGGCGGGGAAATGCACAGGGGGCAGAGGACAAAAGCGCGTGGAGGAGTGAAGAAACAACTCCACAGTCATGTACACACAGGCACACCTTTGTAAATCTAAGATATCCCAGAAGAAGTGCTACTACACCCGTTTCTACGCTCGCGGAAATCTCCATTTCATTCATAAGCAGGCACTGGGAAAGTGCGGGGATCCCCCCCTCCCAGTCTTTAATCCCCCGATTATGAACAACAGCAAGGAGAAGGGCGCTTCAAACATTGGGGAAGTAACTCATCTGCATGAAGCAATCCTGTTTTATCACTCTTAAGTATAATTATTACTACTGCCCCCCTTTCTCCTCCTCCCTGACAGGGTAAAAGTTCAAAAAGAAGACACCGCTTCGGAGAAGCAAAAGCTAGAACTTCTTCTGTCTCTTGCTTTCGGAGCCTTGGCCGAAAGTAGGAACGGATCACAGACGAGGAAGCCGCGACTAGAGGCTGCCCTCGGTGAAGGAAAGATCCGCGAAGGGAGACGCTTCCCCAAAGGAGACAAGCCGGGAGAAGAAAGAGAAGCCCCCGCGGCAGGCCTGGCCCAGAGACTGAGCTGTTGGGGCCGGGAGAGCGAGAAGGGGGCAGGCAGCCCGGCAGCCCCCGCCAAGGGTTCAGACTGTCCCTCCTGTAACCGGGAAGAGCATCCAGCCTCACCTTGGGTTTGTGCAGCCACCTCCGGACAGCAGCGGGCAGCATGGCTCGGGCTCAGCGCACAGCGGCTGAAGAAAGCTCTCTCGCGCTCCGGTCGACTCACCTGAGCTCTCTGGACTCTCCGCCCGGGGCTACTACTTGGCACCGCCCAGGGGCGGGGCGAGGCGGGGCCTATGGCACTCGGGGTGGAATATTGCAGCGTTCGGCGCCGCCCAGAGGCGGAGTTCCTGCAGCCCGGTCGGCAATCGCGGACTGGGATGGGCTCCCTCGGCGGGATTGACAGGGACATCGCATGCGCGAGTTCGCGGTCTCGGAGCGGCCGGGTCGGATCTCCGCCCAGCCGGGACGGCTTGAGAGCGACTGCGGCTTCCTGCGAACAAGCACTTGTCCTGCGGGGTGAAGCCGGATCGGCCGGGTAGGGCTGCAACCACACATTCGTTCCTCATCTTCCGCAGGATCGCTCCGAGTTTGAGAAACGAGAGAGGGCGCCGCCCGGCTCTTTTCTAACGGTCAAGCGCCAAGCCCGGACGAACATCATCCTCCAGCCCTTTCCTTTTCCATAAAGGCCGCCGTTGCATGGCGGAGCTTGGCCGGGTTACTAGCTCAGCTGCGTTCGGTGTAGGAATAATTTCTTGGCAGGGCGGCAGTAGCAGTTCCTGTTATAGGTGGTAAAAAATGAGAGGCTGCGCGTGCCGCTTTGACTGGCTTAGGGCCGCCATTTCAGATGAATGGCGGCCCTAATTTCAGATAAAATCAGGCGTAGTTAGGTTTATTTATTACACTTTTCCGTCCTGTAGCCCAGTCTTCTCCAACCCGGCGCCCTCTAGATTGTTTGACTACAACTCCCATCACCTCCAGTCAATCCATGCTGGCAGCGGGATGATGGGAGTTATAGCCCAAGACATCTGGAGGGCGCAGGGTTGGGGGAGGCTAAACCCAAGGCAGCTTTTTGAGGGTTTCTCAAACGGTCTCTCATCCAGACATTCAGCCATGCTTACCTTCATGTCAGTCTGTTGTACCCAGTGCCTTCAGACCATGTCCTACAACTGGCCTCCAGCTGCAAAGTTCAATTGCATATTTTGAAAAGATTAAAAACAATTCCCATCTCTTATCCTCTGTAATAACTACAGCAGTGTTACTAAAGGAGGGTAAACAAGCACGGATAGATCCTTTTAATTTTTTTAATTTTTGAAGGAGAGGGATTTGTGCCTTTAGGATGCTTACCTACTAGTGCATGGGCTTATTTCATTTTAACAATAACTATTTGCATAGATTGCAGATAATTAGCCCAAGACCAAGGTACTTCTATGTGCCTGAAACATAACAGAGAGGAGCATTGCCCCTTCCAGCCCCACTAAACAACTCTGTTTGGGCATGGAGATGGAGCAGCTGCACCTGGAGGATTTCTGCCTTGGTTATAAAGAAGGGCAAGAATGAGAGAGGTATTTGCTGGGTTGCTGATCCCTTGGATTGCCCCTCAGACCAACATCAGAGACAGAATGGCCACAGAGAGGGCAGGGGAGGGGGACTGAGAGCTACATTAGCGGTCTCCAACCTGGTGCCCTCTAATGTGTTGTACTACACGTTAGGCTGGGCTCATGCTTGACTGCCTGATGCCAACTGTGTAGAGGTTAGCTGTAGAACCTTTGCATTGTTCTGAAGCACTATTCACATGCTGTGAATTTGGCCTTCAAACAGGCTCTAGGGTTGAGACAGCTCAGCAAATCTACCAGGCACAGGGTCTCCTCCCCATCCCACCAATCAATTATACTTTCAGTGTTAATCTGCAAACTGGCACCATTTTGTCCAGTAACCAATTCTTCAGCTCGCAATGAGGAATAATATATATGCATATAGAATGTTATTACCGCCTAGGGCATTTTGTATAGATGGGATATAAATTGAATAAATAAAAAAAAATTACACTTCAAATTATGACTGCTGATTTCTTTTGGTGGGCAACTATAAAATACATATTCTTTAACAATGCTAGGAAGATTATATAGCCCTAATGTATTAAAGACTTAAACTGGTATATTTCTATCTTCCCATGTATACTGCATTAAAAGTAATGATATAACAGTTCCTCAAATAGTTATGCAATTTTTGCTTGGGGGTTCTGTTGGCAATCATACATTTGTTGGCCAACTGGATGTTTTACTGATGGGGCAGGTGAAGGGAAGAGCTCCTGCAGCTGTATTGTGGTGTTATAAACATAGTCACTTCCACTTCCTGTTTAAACTGCCACAGGCATCTGTGCTCGGGGTCAGGTCTTCAGAGAGCACAATGCATTGATAATACGGTGCAAGTAATAAGGCTGCTAGAGAGGTTAATCTATTTTTATTTATAGTATTTATATACTACATTTAGACAAAATATCAAAGTAGCTCAATATTAATATGCCCCTTCTTGTTTGCCAAGGTATCTATGGCGGTAATGTGTTAAGAGAAAAACCCAGCTCATTGGACACCAGCTGGAGGAAAGGACCCATGAGATAAAGCAGGCTGTAAACATGCACCCTTTCTGCTTACAGATTAATTAGAGCTGGTGAAAAATAGTTTTTCACAAGTCAAATTTGAGAGTTCTTTTCCTTTGTCAGATGTTCTCTGTTTGCTCTTTGAAAAGTCCATAATTGCTTCAATTGGTTTAATTAATTCTTATTTCTTCACTATGTAAAAACAAAAAAGCTCTAATTTTAGAACTGTCCCACCCAGCCCAGCCTTTGGAGAATGGTCCCTGGGCTAAAACACTGGCAATTAAAAAAACAATAATCTCCTTTTCCCTGGGGATTCTTCCCGTCATCTTCTCTTTCAACAAAAGCTGCTGTAGTAGGTAAGAAGCTTAAGATACCACCATAATAAATAATGTGATGCAATTTACATAATATCACAGTCAAGACTGGAGCTTACTTTCTATCAATACCATTTAGCTACACAACTACTGATACAAGCACCTTTTTCGCACACTGTGGAAGTATGTGGTGCTTTGGGGTAGAAGGTAAAGGATACCAGAATTTGTTCCTGAATTTTGTAGTCTGAGGGTGTGGTATCAACAGGCAGGATGTCAAGATGAGAAAAGATGCCATAGGCCAACCTGGTGCCCTGTAAATTTGGACTCCAACTCTCAGCCCTAGACTGCATGGCGAAAAGTCAGGGTGCTGGGAATTGTAGACCAAAACATCTGGAAAGCATCAAGTTAGAGAAGGCTGCCATAGCCCCTTGATTGTCCAAAAATACAATGTGGGCTGCTACTCACAAGGACTTACTTTTGAGACATGCATAGGATTGCATTGCTAGTGACTGTATAGGACTTGGGGAAGGTGACAAAAGTGTTTGATTTTTGAAGCAATTTTTCTCCACTAGCCTCACCCTCAAACACTTGATTAAGAATACTGGGAAAATGGGAATCAAATGGAAATGTTCAATGTAAGCAAGTGTAAGGTGATGCATATTGGGGTAAAAAATGCCAACTTAACATATATGCTGATGGGAACTGAGCTAGCAGGACTGACCAAAGAGATCTTGGGGTTGTGGTGGATAGCTCAATGAGAATGTTGACCCAGTGTGAAAAAAAGCAGATTCCATGTTAGGTATAATTAGAAACGGAATTGAAAATAAAACTGCAAGTATCATATTGATCTTATACAAATCTATGGTGCGACCACACTTGGAATACTGTGTACAGTTACAGTCACTGCACCTAAAATAGGATATTGTAAGAGTTGGAATAAATGCAGAAAGGGGCAACTAAAATGATCAATGGGCTGGAGCAACTCCCCTATGAGGAAGTTACAACATCTGGGACTGCTTAGCTTAGAAAAGAGGTAAGGGGAGACATGATTGGTGTTCAGTAGTATGCATGATGTGGAGAATGTGGATAGGGAGACATTTTTCTTCCACTCCCATAATACTAGAGCCCAGGGTCATCCCATGTAGCTGATTGGTGGGATCAGGGCAGTTAAAAGAACTTCTTCACATAGTGCATAGTTAAACTATGGGCTTCACTACCACAAGATGTAGTGTTGGCTACCAATTTGGATGGCCTTTACAGGGGACAAAATGGACAAATTCCTGGAGGATAAGGCTATCATTGGCTATGAATCCTGACGGTTATATGTTACCTTTAGTATCAGAGGCAGTATGTCTATGTATATCAATTGCTGGGGAACATGGGCGGGAGGGTGCTGTTGCACACATGTCTTGTTTGTGGGTTTCCTTGTGATCAGCTGGTTGGCCACTGTTTGAACAGAATACTGGACTAGACAGACCGTACTTTGACCCAGAGCAGCTCTTCTTATGATCTTATATAACGCACAACAAAATCCTATATGGCAAAGTATGCTTAGCTGGAATAAGTCCTGTCAGATTATAGCCTCAGCAGCCATAATTTAAATATAGGCTAAGGATGAACTCTGAACACCACTGAAATTAAAAGGAATTTAAGAGTGCAATCCTATGGATGTTTAATCATAAAAAAGTGCTAGAATGCCCAGCCTTGCTGGCTGGGACATGCTGGGAGTTGGACTTTTTTCTGTCTAAACACCCATAGGATTGCACCCTAAATTAACTGGGCCCAACTCACTAATTCCTGATGGGTCTTACTAAACTCCTGTCTCTACTTGAAGACAACCCAGGGGATGGTCTTTAGGTGAGCAACTGGTGTATTTGATTACAATTAAAATCTGTTGGATAATAAGGATGTTACTGCTCACTGTTTTAAGCAATATATGTAAAATATACTAGATAGCAGTTTTTATTTTTTTTAAATAGTTAAAAAGTACAAGTATATGCGAGATCTCTGATTCGAGTGTGACTAACTCACGTTATCTGTTCTGTTTCTATAACATGTAAACCATACTACATGCACATTTTGTTTCCTAAACAAATTTTTCAGCAACTACCTTTTGCTATTGGGAAAACTTTTCAATTTATACAGCATATAAAACATGACATACAATTTTCTTTACATAAACGGTCAAACACATATACCAAGGCAATCTCTATTGATTTAGGGCACCAGCAAACTTTCTGGAAAGTTTTCCCAATTCAACATTTTCCAGACAACCCATTTCACTGCTTATGCACAAAACCTCTTATACTGCAGCAAGATAACACAATAGACCTCTATTCATATAACAAATTGAAACATCTAAATTACCTCAGCTGTATAAAGTAAGCAGCCTGAGTCAACTACATGCTTTGCGTCACTTTGAGCAGTTTGTGAAAAAGTATGTTAGAACCCATAGCACAGGTAAGAAACAAGGGGAAAGTCATGCTAAATCAAGTAGTTTATAGATTGGGCTGTGTCCAATCATACCAAACCTTTTTAAAAGCTTACACTATGTGGTAGTAATAGATCAAGTAGTTGTATAGCCTCCTTCAGTGATCCAGATCGTTTTAATCAAATCAAATGATAGTCTGGAGGTATTAGGGTGCTTCCAGACAAGGCTTTAATGGCACTAGCGACCTGCTTCATTCACAGAATTTAGGGGGTGTTGTGTTTCCAGTTAATGACATCTTTTACTCCTAACACTCCCATATTTCCCACTGTTCTTCCATGGTTTTCTTTACTGCAAAACAAAACAAAACAAAGTCAACAAAGTCTTCTTTTCTTAAATGGAATTGCTGTACAGTGCCTTCTGGTTGGTAGCATTTCTTTGTAAAACAAGAAGGATAATTCAATAAAGTATTAATATAATTGTAAGGTGCCACCTGAGCTGTACTGCCTTGATATACAGCTCTAGTATCCAATATGTACTATGAAGGTCTGTAGTAAGTGACAGTCTTTAACATAGAGATATCTGACAGTCCTTGAGAGATAGCCATGTTAGTTTGCTACAGCAAAACCAGTAGAGTCCAGTGGTTATGTAAAATTACAGATTTAGGGCACAATTCTGTGCATGTTTAGACAGAAAAAAGCCTACAACTCCCAGCACTCTGCTGCTGTTGCTAATATTCAGGGGAGGGGGGAGGGGAGGCTCTTGCATGAAATTGTTGATCAAGTCTAGTTTAGCAAGTTTGATTCTATTCATTTAGGCCTCGATCAAGGAAGATTGTGTTATCACCAATGACTGCTGTTGTGAATGTTAACTGTGCTTATCTTGTATACATTTGAGGTTTGCAGAGAAATGTCACAGAATGTACTTTCTGCACTTCATGGCTTTTGGCCCCACTGTTCATTCCCCCCTTCCTCTTAACCATTTATATAGCTTCTGAGGGCACTTCCAGGATTTGACAAAGTGGGCCCTAGTCCACAAAAATATATGCTACAACATACATGTTAGTCTTTAAGAGTGCAATGCTATGCATGTTTAGACAGAAAAAAGTCCTACAACTCCCAGCATTCTCCAGTCAGTATGGTCTTTTATCTTTCTAAACATGCATAGGATTGCGTCCTAAAAGTATCACAAGACTCTCTAGGGGAGTGTCTATACAACGACGCATTGGCGCCACCTCCCCCGCACTTGCACTCCTGTGGGGTTGTCCCCATGGTAAGGCGTGAGCATGGGGTTTGCGAGGAGCTGCCGCCACCCTGTGCTTTGCCACATTGCTGCACAAGTCTGCATGTGTGTCCCCCCAGGGGTTTTCCCACCTGGGGCCCTATGTTTCCTGCCTCCGCCAGGTGGACGCATTTGTTTTTCCCGCCACCACACGGAGGCATTCCAGCGGCCATTCAGCATGCTGGCCCACCCCCTCCCACCTGTCCGGGCCAATGGCGACCAATTAGGGGTCGCCATCGGCCCGACCACGCCTCCGTTGCAACTTCGGAGCAAGGCAATTGATGCTAATACACCACCATCACCTTGCTCCACAGAAAAAAAGTTGGGTTAAGTCCTTGACTTTTTAAATTCGGAGCTTTGGGGGAAAGCCCTGGGATGGCTCCGCAATGGCTGCTGCATCATATAAACGCCACAGCGTCACTGCGGAGCTACCCCGGGCCTTCTCCCATGGATAGACAACCCCCAGTAATACAACACCTTTTAATAGCAGTCTTTTAGTAAAAAGCAAATTCATGTTATGAATTTTACAGATCTGAGCTGGTGTCTTGGAACATCTGTGGATATACCATCAATATATAGTTTTGCATCAAGACATTGAGCTACTCTTTTTTGCTTTGTTTGTTCAGCAGAAGGAGCCTCAACTAGTTCAAACATGCCAAGCCTCAAGTCTGTCTGGAAATCACACACAATGCCCCAGATAATCCCTTCCTTCTTGTCCTGGCCATGTAGGGAATGATTGGTGGAGAAAGAAATGCACTCCGCCCATGTTCAGAAGAACTCCACATGGATGAATTTCATATTCCAGAAGTTAGTTATGGTATTAAATTCTGGATCAAGCAGAACCATTTCATCATGATTAACACTCACTGTGTATTTCTAAACTAATACACAGGAGCAGGGGTGGTGGAGAAATTAGGGGAGAACAATACTAGGGATAGGTGGGATATAGCTTGTTTAGGGATCAAGGCAGCTCAGAGTTTAAAGCCAGCCTATCATCAGACGTCTTAGGTTCACAGAAACATTTATTTTAAAGATGTTGGTGTAGTTGTCAGAGTGTTGGACTAGGACTCAGGAGATCCAGATTCCACTCACCATTCAGCCATGAAGCTCACCGGCTGACTTTGGGCCAGTCACTGGCTCTCAGCCTAACATCCTTCACAGCGTTACTGTGAAGATAAAATGGAGAGGAGGAGAATTATCAGTTCCTTGGAGGAAAAGAGGCAGGATATAACAATAAATAAATAGGTATCTAGTCCTACTGCAACCCACCCCTATTCATTTGAGCAAGGCCTAATCATCATGGGCCAGTTGCAGATAAATACTGGAGGGAAGAAAAACGAAGACATTAAATTGAGAAGAAAGAAGCCACGAAGGTCCAGGTCTCTTGGGAAATAAGCAGAGAGAGAGAGAGAGAGAGAGAGAGAGAGAGAGAAGTACTGAGGCAAGTCACTGCATGAAGATTTTTCAGATGAAGTCCTCTGAAACCTGATGATCTATCCATTGTTTATCATACTCAGCACAAAAAGGTCTACAGTTGCAATAGGCACATTTGGAGGCATCAAAGAAAAATGAAATAATTAAGAACACGATCAGGCGTAAATAAGAAATGAATCTGTAAGAGCCCAAGAAAAAGCAGACATTAAAATATATCGTCAAGTAGTTATCTGTAGATCCCGTACGTTTCTTTGAAGTACCTATGAAATTCATGCCAAATAGCTCTCTTTTGGATAGCCAGCCACTCCCCAAAATGGAAAGGGTAGATCTCTTCTGCTTCAACCCACATTTTGGCCAGTGATCATAAAATAAATGCAGGTTGAGTGGTATACTGGTAGGACAAGTTATATTCACATTGCCTGGAATGAAGGGACAGTGCCCTCTGCTGTATGCCAAAATGAAAGCACAACCATGAACACTTATGTGTGGAACTTCTATAAACCAAGGATGAGAAGAAGTTAGATCTTCAGATGTTTTCGACTTCAATTTCCAGCATTCCTGACCATTAGCCATGCTGGCAAGAACTTATGGGAGTTCAAGTCCAAAACATCTGGAGATCTACCTTTTGCTTGCCCCCCCCCCCCACAATAAACTCTTTCCAGTCCATTATCAACCCAGTGTAAGAATCCAACATACAGCACATTACAACCACTTTTTTGTGGTGGCTCTATTTCTGTTTGTTAAGATAACTTACATGCTACTTGTAAATAGTCTCTCTCAGGCAGATTTATTTATTTCATTCTATTTATTTCTATGGTTTATTAGTGACCCTATAGCTAACAGCTTTCCGAGTAATGTTCAATAAAAACACAAAATCCAAAATTCACATTAAAAAAACAGAAACAGCAGATCAATTAAAATCAGAGCCTAAAACAGTCATTACAAGAACTAAAAATATAAAAGAGAGAAACTACTTAAAAATACACCATAGCAGCAGTAATAGAGAAAAGCCGGCGAGAAAAGGCTGTCACCAAAAGGGTAATAAAGTAGGCACCAGGCAGACCTCCCCATGGAAGGTATTTTGCAACTGGGGGGCTACTACTGAAAAGCCTGCCCTCAAGTAAACATCTCAGCATACAAAGGCAGTCATATAGAAATATATAGAAATATATAGAAAGAGCAGCTCCTTCGGGTACTATGGCCCTATATTGTGAAGGGTTTTGTAGATTAAGTGGGAGCCAGTGAAGATGATATAATACTGGAGTAAAATGGCCATAGTACCCAGTTCCAGTCAGTACCATGAATATATTTTGTACTAATTGAAGTTTCTGGACTGTCTTCAAGGGCACCTCCACATTCAGCACATTGCAGTAAACTAAACAGGAGGGTACCACGGCAAGGGTCACTGAATCCTTTTCTATCCAGACAGAGGTGCAGCTGGTGTACCTTCCCAAGCTGGTAAAAGGCACTCCATGCCACAGAGGACATTTGTGCCTCTAATGACAAAGATCTACAAGCACCTTCAAAGCTATGCAATTGGTCCTTCAGTGGGATCACAACCACTTCCAAAACAGGTTGAATACCACTAATCTGGACAAATGAACTGTCCACCAGCAGTACCTCCATCTTGTCTGGATTGAGTTTCAATTTATTGGCCTTCATCCAGTCCATTACCATGGCTAGGCAGTGAGTAAGCACTTACACTGCCTCACCTGAATCCAAAAAAAAGATAGAGCTGCATGTCATCAGCATACTGATGGCATTGTACTCTAAATCTCTGGATAACCTCACCCAGCTGTTTCTTATTGATGTTAAATAGCATGGGAGATGAGCTGGAACTTGTGGGACTCCAAAGCATAAATGCCATGGGGACAAAGAGAAATCTCTCAGCACCACCTTCTAGAAAGTGACATCTATGAATGAGGGGAACATCTGTACAGTTGTACAGTCCACAATCCACTTAACCTCTCCAGAAGATGGTTGATGATACTGAAAGTCGCTGAGAGGCCAGCTGAATCAATGGGGTTGCATTCCCCTATCCTTCTCCCAGCAAAGGTCATCCCACAAGATCAAAGTAGTTTCAGTGCTGAAACCAGGTTGAAACTCCAATTGAAATGGGTCTAGAAAATCAATTTCATCCAAGTGGGTCTGCATCTAAATTGGCCACCGTCTTGATCTGTAGCATTGTTTTGGACAGTGATTTTCTTTTGTGAAGATCAGTGCAATAAGTTGGCTTCTTCCTAATAAGCATCCACCTCTACTTTGTGATCACAGGGGCTACTTCATATATTGAAGGCATATTTTGCAATTCTTCTGTACAGCTCTTTGGGATGGGGGAGAAAATCATTCAGTTTGCATTTTAATGTGAACCTGGTCCATTTTAAGGCGGACTTACTTAATTACACAATGCAAACAGAAATGCAAGTTATTCTTCAAAATTCACACATCTCTGAATTTTTCAATGAAGTTCTCCAATTAAAAATGTGTTTTATATATATATATATATATATATATATTAGGAAAAGGGTTTTATGAAAATGTTTATATTAGGCAAAATGTATGTGTTGAGAGAAATGTTCACCAAAATGCTTATGAATTTTTGTGTTTTTTTGTTTCGTTTTACAAAATCTCAAAGTTCAGAATGAACCGAATTTAAGACTGGAGAAATTCTCAAAGTTTGAGATCAACTGACTTGACTATTGGAAAGATGAGAAACAGTGAGAAACTGAAATTGACAGATTTGTCTGCCCCTAAGTCAGCATTGATGTAGTGTAGTATCAGTGACCCTCCAGTGCCAGTTTAGACAGCAAATTTCAGATGTCAAAGATATCCCACAACCTAGCATCTGCAAAACCATCGTCAATGCTGCTTGAGATATTGGAGCTGGGGGTTTGTACACAATTGCTATGCAACACAGTTATGGATTGCATCTGATATTTTTAGTAGTACATGCTAAAAAAGTAAAGATAACATGTTGACACAGCATTTTTGGTACAGGTACTTACTGCTAGGAGTTCCCAATTGGCTACTGTTCCCTGGGATACCTATACAAGGCCACTTACTTAGATGGGTTGTGCATGAAGTGGCTTTTACACTGTATTAGGCCAGAGTCTGTCCTAATGCTGGAGCTTTTACTACAGTACGATAATCAGCTAATGTAATAATTAGACTTTTCCCACAATTAGTGACGGCCCAAGATATTTTACTGCCCAAAGCAGAATTCAAATGGTCCCCAGCCTACCTCACAAGGGCCAAAGTCCAGCTGAACCATTCAGGTACTAATCCCTCCTTCATCTATTTTGTCCAGCTCTCACCCCTAATGGTGCTTGCTGCCTGAAGCAAACTGCTTCACCCTGCTTTATAGCAGGACTTAGGCCCTGGCAGCAATTGATGAGCTCCTTGTGTGATTTGCCCAATTCTATGCATGCTTATTCAGAAGTCCTACTGAGTTCAATGGGAATTATTGTACAAATAATGTATGTATACAAAGATCTATTTTTTTGGATCAAGAATAGTTGTTGAAACTATTCTGCGGATAACGTTCCCCCAATACATTTCAATGTTACTATTATTATTAAATATAGGAATTTGATGTAACATGGTTTTCAGATATCTTGACATCTGGTTCCTGTTATAATACATCTTCAATCACTTTCTAGATTTATATGAACGAGGCATGTTCCCCCTCCTCCCCATTAAGCTTGTACAACAACTTATTGGTATTTATTATTTCTCCCATCCCTCCCCCAATAAATCTTTAATTGTATCATTGGTAATAATACTACAGGTTATATAATAGACTTACAAATCAAACACCCTCATTCGGTTGTTTAAATTTCCATCTGGCACCCCTGACCTGCTGCATGCACCTTAAGGGATGGTGAGGCCCAGGGACTGACACACCCAGCAAGCGGGGTATATCTGTGTGCATTATGCCCTGCAATGCTGAAGGATTTTTTTTTTAAAAGCCAGGACGGGAGCGACAAGAAGTGGAGGCCTACATGGCGGGGGGCGGCGGCACAGCTTCTGCAGAGCCAACCCTTTGGCGAGGCGGTGCAACAACGCGGAGGGCTCGGGCAGATTTTGCTTGTTGGCTTTTTTAAACGGGAGGGAGAGACTTCACTCTCGGGCTGGGCTAGGTTGGGCTGGGCTGCCCCCAAAAGTCTCTCTCTCACCGGGGCTCTCAGTAACCGAGGCAGGGTCAGAGTATTTCAAGTTAAAGGGTCTTTCATTGGGGTCCTCCTCTTGCTCCGCCCTGGGCAACCTCAGAAGGAAGCGGGCCCATCCTTCAGCCGCCTCCGCGCCTCCTCTCCTCCACACACGCGCTCGCTGTCAAGGAATGGCGGCGGCGGCGCCTCCTCCAGCCGCTGGGGGGCGCGCTGCCCAGGCACTGCCCGCTCCGGCGATGGCGGCGAAGGCTTCCCCCCGCGGGCAGGGGCCGGACGGGCCGCGCCGCCATATTGGCTGTTGTCCTGTCTGAAAGCAGCAGCGGCGGCGGCGGCGGCGGCGCAGCGGCAGCGGCAGCAGCGGGAAGCGACAGCGGCGTTAGCGGCGGCGAGAGCGCGACAGCGTGGGGCGTAGGACCGGCATGACTCGCAGGCGGAATAAGGCGGTGGGCGCGGCTGGGGCGCGACGGGAGCGGACGGGGGGAGCAGCCCCCCCAGAGCCGCCCGCGCCCCCCGCCGGGCCCGGCCTTCCAGAGAATCCCGAGGCGGCGGCAGCGGCGGCGAGCAGCGCGGAGCAGGGCAGAGCCTCACAGGTACGGGGAGCGCGCGCGCCCCCATCCCGCCTTGCTCCCGGATCCGAGCCTGCATCCACACCCCTCTGCCCGTAGATCGCTTGCCCCTCCGCATCCATTTGTGGCGCGATCCACCCTTCACCCAGATCTCTACTGCACTCATCCGTCTGCGCGCGGATCGCCCACGTTCAGCCATCGGAGGGACCCTTTCGCCTCGCTTCCCCCACCTCCTGGAATCGCCCTCCTGAATGCGGTTCCCGCAGCACGTTGCTCGAGCACCCTCCCATCCCACCATGCATCTAGCACAGCAACCACCGGACTACTTGCAGTCACTTCAAATCCACCTTGAATCCCAGCTGTCTAGATCATGACCCAGCAGAGGGTGCCTGTGTCCTCTATCTCCCCCCCCCCTCCACTCAAGCCACCTGCTCCCCTCTATCCAGTACCCGTCAGGCCCAGATCCTCACTGATCAATCATGCCCAGTGCTGTCTTCATTCACCCAGCCCATTGTTACATATGGCACCCAACCTACACACCTCAAACTCTATATGGTGTACTTCTAGATAGCATGTCATCTTTTTACTTGCACAGAGCAGTGCATTGTGCAGCCCAGCATGCAGAAGGTTGCTTGTACATTTGCTTCCGTGTCCCTTTCTGGTTTCCTTAGGGAAACACTAGTCCATATGTTGGATGCACCTTGTTCTGTACCACCACTACCCCAAACCTGGTACCTAGCTTTTCTTGCTGGAGCATCCACACATTCTTTGTATGCTGCATCTAATCAGGCGCCTTGTTACATCTTTATCAGGCCTTCCCTATCAATGCCAGCCAGTGTTCAACACCTACAGCTTATGTTTGGAACATTTCTTCTCATTTCATCTGCTTCTCTGTGGGGCCCTGCCCTGGGACCATGCTGCATCTTGTCCTTCAGATTGTGTCTGGGCCTGTTTTGGAGACTTGCATGCATCCCTCCCCAACCGGTAGTAAGGGGTGGCAGTCAACTGGATCTTGTGCAGTCCAGACTTCTGCTAAACAATAAAGAGATCATTGCATGACAGTAGAGTACTATTGCTGCTTGCCAAGAAGAGAAGGTTAAGGTTGTTTTGCAGTAATTGGGGTGGGGGGAAATGTGTGGATAGAGAACTCAGGAGGCTGACAGCGGACAGCCTTGACCAGTACTCCACAGAATTGAGTTCTACAGCTGGACCATGGCATTAGGCAACACAGAGTTCTTGTGGGAGAACTGGACAGCAGCTGTGCTGTAAGCAGAATGCAGTTTGAACCAAGAGCTAGAACCTGGCATGTCCAAAGGAGGATGTGCAGCAGACGGTCTGGTGTGCCCATTGACCCTGGTTCCAGATAGGTAGCATCTACCCCATTGGAACTGGGCAAACAGTTCCTATTTCTGTGCTGTTAACCATGTACTCTGAGGTGGCAAATCCCCAGGACAGCTTTGTGTTAACTAAGGATTGTGGAATTAGCCTTCTGGGAAGCTGGGCTGCTGTTGGCAGACAGCAGACCTGCAGGAGCCTCAGCCAGAGTTGTACGGAATATGTGGAAGTGAGGGCTTGTCTACATTCTGTGCCAGTCGGCAAGACATTTGCAGCCTTTTGAGGGGCCAGGCTGCTGTTCTTGTTTACACACATTTTCCAGCATGGCAAACAAAAGCTGTATGGTTGGGGATTTCAGATGAAAACGAGCACAGAAGCAGTTTTATCCATGGATAGGATGCCGTTCACTTAGAATATTTATGTGGCTCAGTGGGGGTAAAGAATTGCACACTGCCATCACATAGAGTTGGTTGGAAGCAAGCCCACTGTGCCAGGAGGACAGTGAACCTTTTCTGTCTGTTTGTACCTCTTTGTCTTCACCTGCTGCAGGAGCTGTTATCTATTTATTACATTTCTGTCCCAGCTTTTTCCTTCTTGCAAAGAGCCTAAGGCAGCTTACATGGGCCTCCTCCTCTTCACTTATTCTCACAGCAGCCCTGTGAGGTGGGTTAGGCTGAGAGTCTTCATGGCCTGGTGGGGAATTAAACCCAGATCTCCCAAGTTCTGTAGTGGTTAGATCTCCCAATCTAACCACTACACCAAATTATGGGTGAAAAGATAGGGGGTACCTTAATGAAATCCATAAGCCTGCAGCTGTGACAGCTGTGCATCTTCTCCAATTTTAGTCAAGCCATGTCCCGCTCCTGCTTTAGCCACCTAATCACAGTCACAAAGGGGTCTGGCCCAAAAGATAACAGAGTCAGGCTTGCTCTGGACCCTCTGTAATTCAAACACTGATCTGATCTTCTGCGGAATATGACATCTTCATAATTCTGAGGGTAGAAATGAGCTCCTTGCTACAATGTATTGTAGTAGGATTAGGAGCACTTGCCATGGTGCTTAACTGAAGCTTACTGCCAGGTAAGTGAGGATAGGATAGCAGCCTGAGGTGACTTGCTTTGGCACTTAAGCGGTGCCCCATTTTTTGCTGAGGACTAAGTTTCAAAAGACTGGTGCAAAGATGTGCAATAGATAGATCTGTTAAGATGCAGCATAGCAGCTTCGAGAGTTGAGGTGGGGGATTGGCATTGGTCCTTCGTATCTATAGCAGGAATAGCTAATGTCCAGACTCTGCCCCTATTGCTCTGCCACAAGAAGGCATGACTTCTTGGTGCTTCTCACTCTCATGCATAAAAAGATGTGGCAGTGCATCCTACAATCCCAATCTGACAGGGGAAGCAGATAGGGAATTACACTATTTCTTGCTTTCCATTTGGAAGTGGAGAGGTGTCACCCTTATGTAAGATGGGGGTACAATTTTCCCAACCCCACCTTTCACTTTACAAATACCCTTCTCTTTCAACATTTTGTGATGGGAGTTCTCCTTGCAAAGCTGTTGGGGCAATAAGGCAATGACTGGAGTAGGGTTCTGGGCCTTGAGTAGCTTGGCCAGGGTAGATCCACCACCTGTTCAAGATATTGGCATGAATCTCTTCATCTCAGTTTAGTTACATGATTTACCTGTTTGTGGTAGTGTCATGACCTCTGCCTTGCAGAGGTTTCGATCCAGGTTCAGTCATACTGCTGTGTCAGAGGGATGTGAGCTAGAACATTAGCAAAAAGATGTGGCTGACTGGAAGAAAAACTTGTGCAAAGTACACTTCAAAGCAGTCCTGTAACTACCCCTCCAAAGGCCTAAATCCAAATGCTTGGGGGGGGGGGGTGTCTAATACTAGTTACAAGAGAGATACTTCTGAAATCAGCCGGTTCACACAAAGGATATGAAACATTTTGAGGAGACTACAGCAATAGAAGCTAGTGGCAAGCAAGATTGGGAGTTGAGTTACAGCGGTTAAGCACAGGATAGTACACGACTTTTTAAATATCCATTATGATTTATTGTAATCAGTTTTATAATTATGCCATTTTTATATCTCCAGTATTTTAAACTCAGAATAGAGTCACTGGAAAGATTAGCTTGTTACGGGCTTAAGAGCAATTGCTGTAGTGTTTTGACAGAGCTGTTACACTAATGGCTCCAAGTGTAATGAAGTGTGATTTAAAGTTGCAGTGGAAGTTGGAAGCCCAGAACAGCCTTCCAAATCCAGTTAGGTCAGGAGAGCTAGTTTGAGAACAAAATCTCGAGATACTTGGGAGTTGCAGCCTCTGGAGTACCCAAGCATTGCAAATACATTTGCAGAACATTGTTGATTAATGAAATGAGAGAGGCCGTAGCTCAGTGGGCAGAACACATGCTTTACAATCACAAGGTCCCAGGTTTGATCCCTAGCATCTCCAGGTAGGGCTGGAAAAGTCTCTCGCATGAAACTTTGGAGAGGCACTGTCAGCTAGTGTCGACAACACTGGGTTAGAATGGACAATGGTCTGACACAATATAAGTCTGCTTCCTATGTCCCTAAAGAGCAAAAAGCAGTGGAACCTGAGCTATGGGAACAGAGAAAGAATAGCTACCTATCACTGGTTTAGACACAGTGTGGCAAGGAGGTGGGGAAGAATCACTGAATTAAAAGTTTCACCCTTTCTGCTTCCTGGATGATTCTCACATATGCAGTCTTGAAGATTCAATCCACATATATGGAAAAACGATATGTGATTTTCACCATGGTAGACATTCGAGATCAGATGAGCTTTCTGCTGGTACACATGGTTCTCTCCCAGAAGAATTGAAAGTCTCAGAAAGGGAAGGCTGAGAGGCAGAGTGTATTAGTATAGGTTTGTGCATTTGTTGTCCTTGTCCTGTCTCAATCACGGAACCCTTGTTCAGAGCATAAGATAGGGACACACTAATAGATTCAACTGGGTAGTATGCTTGCACATGTCACTAGGAATAAAATTACACATTTAGCATTTATGTAGTGCTTTTAGATGCTCAAAGTGCTTTACATCCAGTTTTATTTATACTAACCAAGTGCTTCTTCATTTAATCGAGAAGTATAATGCTTAGTAGCTCAGAGAGTTTGAGGAGGTAGATAAACAGAAGGTTGCCTGTAACTTATGGATGCTACAAGTGCTCTGTGAAAGGGACAGTGCAGCTATAAGCACATTTGGCAGGCTGGCTAGTGAGATTTGGGGACAGCATTTCTCTTCCCTCCATGCATCTCTGAAGCAGAGCTAAAATTGAGTAGTGTGCATAGAATCTGGACACACACAGCCCCACACATGTCCACTCTCCCCTTCTCTGTTTGAGGACTTCTAGAGCAAGCTGGAAGTTGACAAGGTAATTGTCGCCATTTACACCGTACATGACAGAGCTTCGGTACCTTTAAAAGCTGTGTAGCAAGACAAATCTGTAGGTGCATCTTCTCCCACAACAGCGCTAAGAGAAACAGCCCCTACTGATCATCTCCCTTCTAAGCAGGTTTTCAAGGCACAGGAGTCTGCAGCTAAAGTGACAACTCTACTTCAGTACAATGAGGCAAGTTGCTCTTGTCTACTCATTTCTAACCAATTAGGAATGTAATGGCAGAGCTGACCTTCACAGCACTTATTAGTGAGCTGTATGGAGGGTAACTTACAATAGTCTAATTAAAGTAATTAAAAAGAAAGTTAGTCTTCCAAGCAGAAGGAACAGGGATGCTGCCAGACAGTATATCGGAGCTAGTATTAGACAAGTTTTGCAAAACAGATTACCACTACTAGTAGTACTAGTAGTAGTAATCCCTCAGGCTCACAAAGTAGGATTTTGATTTGCCATATAGCTTAGAACAGGGAAGGCATGCTGAAAGGCCCCTCCAAAACTTGATGTTGCTCAGCACTGCAGCCAGATTCTTCAGCTTTAATATACAGAAGGCATTAAAATCTTTCCTAATTTTTGATGCAACTTCTCAGTCACAGCTGTCAACAGTTAGATTCTACGATGCCCTAAGCAGTAAAAGGTGACCACTGTCACTGGAATTCAAGCACTGTATAATCTTCCTTTCAGAATGCTGTCTTATGATCACCGTGAGTTCTTATTTGCAGTTGGCTACCTATGCTTATACCAATTCCTGCATAGCTGTTGTGCCATCTTTGTCAGACTCCTGCTCATTTCCCATTGTACTAGACCAGATTCTGTACTAGCCAGACAGACTGACAACTTGAATTAATAGAGCTGTTTAACAACGCCCCTACCTCCTCCCTGATTGAAGTACCAGTTGCAATCTTGCTATCCAGGGCCATGATCCAGAGGTGCATTAAGTGGAGTTATTTTTGTATGTTTCTTTTCAGCAGCTGTCGCACCCAGTCAGCCTTGCAGTTGGCAACTACCTCTGGGTGAGAACCCAAATGGCCTACTGCATGCCAGCAATAGCGCATTGCATGAGACCCCCACAGTGCTCGGCTTAATACAAAGCCATGATTTGGGGACTGAATGTGCTTTTCGCTCTTTAGCTAATGACCCCAACACTAGTGGGGAAACATGCACTTGTGCACAATATACAAAACTTTCACATTGTGACATTTTATTTTGCAGAGTTAAGCCATAAAAGCCACATGTGGGGTTCTCCTCCCCTTACCAGTGCTAAGAGGGTGCTGGTGCTTCAGTTTACTGTGATGAATGCTTGCTGCTATTGTGATCGGTTATCCCTGTAGTGGAAGATGCTGACAGTTAGGACAAGATGCAAAGAACCTTATAGCAACCACCTATGTGTAGACAACCATTCATCTGTGGGTGGGGGAGGGGGGTAGTACCCGCCTGCCAGATCTCTCCTCTGTTGTTCTGGGTAGTAGAAGAGACTAGCCCACTGTCCTTCCTGCCACTCAGTAAGAAAGGATACCCTGGTGATGAAAGCAGTGTCTCAGTATTAGTTAGTGGGTGTTCTTGACAAGGACAGTCAGGGATCAGATAACTTCCCCAGACGAAGGGGGGCAGACCATTCTCCTGCCACCACTGCTTGCCTAGGCTGCAAGGGGATAGTACAATGCTGACTTCAGAGCACCCAAGAGGCAGTGGCAGAGATAGGTGGTAGTTCTTGCAGCTACGTGTCCCAACTACTAGAAGTCAGTCTATTTATTATTTATTGTTACAATTATATCTTCCCCTCCCCCTTTCTTGAAAGGAACCCAAGGCAGCTTACACGGTTCTTCTCTCCATTTTATCCTCACAACAACCCTGTGAGGTAGGTTAGGCTGAGAGTCAGTGACTGGCCCAAAGTCCCCCAGTGAGCTCCATGGCAGAATAGGGACTAGAATCCAAATCTCCCAAATCCCAGTCCTACATTCTAACCTCATCGGGTACCTGTGTAGTGTTGTGTGCATGCGGCATGTAGCTTTGCCTTGCACGAGAATACCAAGAAAGGGTTCTTTATCCAGAACAAGTAGTTTAAGATAAAGGGGGTGGGGGCAGGGGAGAGAGAGTATACATCCCATTTTCTTTCCTTATAGCAGCTCATGCATGTGGATAGCTCCCTCACCCCAATAGACCGTATGTGCTTAAGCACCAAGAGGTGGGAGCTATAGATGCAGGCATGTCTTTGCACCCACCCCTTAGGACACACTCTTTAATGGCGAAAAATGTGCACAGCATTTTCTCTTCCAGAATTAAACAGCCAGTAGCTCTTTACATTAAGGACACTGGGTTGGAAAGGGGTTGGGGCAGAGCCAAACTTCTGAACCACTTTCTGAATACCCACTTTTGAGAAGCAGGTCAGGTGCAAAATCTCCTGCAAGAGGGAATTGCTTCAGTATGCATGTACAGATATCTGCAGCTCTTGTACCAAAATGCTTTTCAAATCCAGGGGAGTTCTAAAGAAGTGCACAGTTCAGGTACTCAGCTGATACCTGCTGAAAGGAAGTCCCCACACACTTCTGGATGAAAGCCCAGATTAAGACCTTTCTCCTTTGCTAAGATTCCATAGTTACTAGCCATTTTAGTCCATTCCACTCACATATCTGAGTCTTTCACTTTGAAAGATGGTTCCATCACAGAAGAGAGAGAGTAATCACAGACAGGCTCTGTGACAAAAGTATAGCAAGTAAGCTACCATTTCAGATGTGTTTGTTGATGATAAAATGATTATAAGCCCTTCTACCCAAAGTAAGCATTTATAAAATGGTCCTTCGACTCTCCACCTCTCACCACCACTAGTCCTTATGTAGAGAAGGTGCCGACTAGTTTAGAGATAAGGAGAACCATCAAGAGACTGGGGAGACACTTGTCAGCACTAATTTGTTATCAGTGTTTGGACTGCTCAGATATTGCACAGCAGTGCTGCTCCTCAACAATTTGTTAAAGCCCAGCTGGAATTCTTCCTTCATCTGTGCCCCCTTTGCCATTAAGCTATACACTATGCTCAAAGCCAAAAGCTTTGCTCAGATAAATTTAAAAGCTTACCTGCTCTAAGCAGGAAACCACCCATCAGTCAGAAGTTCAGGATTTAAAAGACACCAACATTTGACTTCATATAACTAACTACTTTTGGATTGTATCCAATGTTAGCCCTACTTGGAGTAAACTGACTAAAATGAATGGGACTTTAGTTAGATCAACGTTGGATGCAAGCATTTGTGTTAACTGCCAAGACCCAAATAGACAGATGCGCCTTCTGTACTCTGAGATGGAAAAATAGGTTTGGGTCCTATTATTCATTTAAAATAACTTTCTGTCTTAACAGAGCTTTTAGAGCAGCTTATAATAACATAATAAGAACAAAGTATAAAATCAAATAATTAATTGCCTGGACAGATTACCTGTCGTGCTAGGTTCTGTTTTCTATAGTCATCTCATACTTGTTTCACTGTTTATTTAGGTTTGTCAGTTAAACTAAAATGAGTCCTGTTTATCTCCCTTTTAATAGTAGATTTACATAAATTTGCATGTTACTAGACCATAATAGAGCTTTAGAATCTTAACATGAAAGTAAATTACCATTAATTTCTTTATTACAGTATTGTATCATTTTCCTGTTGTAGTAATATAGCAGAACCAAAATTGCCTTAAATACAAAATGTGATTTTAAAACAGCCCCACCGCCTAAAGTTTCCCCCAAGTCAAATCACCTAGAACTTTAGCTAATTGACCTACAGATTTAGAAGTTGCAGCCCTAATTCAGATGGATATTCTTCTGTCTTCACTACCATCCCCTCCCCAATACTCTAAACACCTGTGTTCTTCATTTTCTAAAGGGCAAGTGCATCATCCACATCTTAGAGAACATCATTGTACTCAACTTTGAGATGTGAACAAGCTACCTACAGGTGAGGGGAATCAAAATTAATCCCATTCTCAAGAGATGAGGAGATGCTGTGTAGCCTCAGTCTCTCAATTTGACCAACTGGCTCTTTCAACAAGATAGCTTCTCCTCTTTGGGAAAACTAGTCCTTTACTAATCAACCAAGGATCCCAGCGGAATAATGCACCTCAACATACGCTAACCAGGACTGCTATACTACCAAGGAGTTTCAGTTACTAGCTATGAGTACACAATGAAGAAAAATAGACTCTTATTTTGAAGTCTATAGGAAAAGCAGCATCTTTAAGAGCAACAGCAAAATTCAGAACTAGCTGTGTTATTCAGGATACTCTCACTCCCCAAGTATCTAAAAGGGCTTCTCTAGGGGCTCACCTCTGTAGCTTTCATGTCTTAATATAGTCTCAAGTGTTAGCAAGAAGAATAGCATAAACTAGCTAGCACATGTTATAGCCAGGGTAAGGTTTAAAGTGCATGTATTTGAGCTAGCTTATACTTAATAAGCCCTATAATAGATTTTGAAGAAAAATAATAAATCTATCTGTTTAGCTATATTTCAAGCATACATTCAGAGATTACAGAGGGGAGGGAAATACAGTGCCTACCTTCACTTTTCCTTTACTGTTATCCTAAAAGATAGTTATTTCCATTATCTTCTTTATAAAGCTTTTAAGGATCTGCTGAGCATGCTCAGTCATTCTGTTTGCTGGTTGGGTGCAGGGGCAAGAAGGGGTGGAACACTCTTCAAATACTTGAAAGGTTGTCACACAGAGGAGGGCCAGGATCTCTTCTCGATCAACCCAGAATGCAGGACACGGAATAATGGGCTCAAGTTACAGGAAAACAGATTCCGGCTAGACATCAGGAAAAACTTCCTGACTGTTAGAGCAATATGACAATGGAACCAATTGCCTAGGGAGGTGGTGGGCTCTCCCACATTAGAGGCAATCAAGAGGCAGCTGGGCAACCATCTGTCAGGGATGCTTTAAGGTAGATTCCTGCATTGAGCAGGGGGCTGGACTCCATGGCCTTATAGGCCCCTTCCAACTCTACTATTCTATGATTCTATGAATTGAAATTATAAATATAGCTCTAGTTAGGACTTTGGCTTTTACATGGGGTGTTTTTGGGGGGCTGGGATGTGCTTTAAATGATAATTGTGTGAATCCTCTTTTTCCAAATACTTTTCTCTGCTGAAGTTAATGCTAATAACTCTTGTTTTAGAAGGGTTTTTTGTGTATGTGGCAGGGGTGAAATATCATTTTCTGTTTAACATAACGCTGGTCAAAAGAAGTCTGGAGATGATTCAGGGTATTTCTGTATGTTGCTGAGGGAAGTCTCTTAGTAGTCTCAACCCAGTCTTACAATGGTAGCTGTGCCTTGTAGTTGCTATGGTGGTGCTTTGGGTGGTGTTTTGATAGAAACACTTACCATGGGAGAGCCTTTATTCCATATTAAAGGTCTTTCTGGGCATTTTTAGTCTGCGTGGGTGGGTTATTGTCTATGTGTCATTTTGTAAATTGGAGATGTGTCTCAGAGTACATGAAATTCTTCCAAGGCAGCCCTCCCATGCGCCTGAGACCTTGATATTGTTTGGAGAGAGTTCCATGTGATGCTGGTAGGACTGGAATCCCTTGGAATGGTTTTTTAAAGAAGTGTTGTGAATCCTGCCATGAGGGGAGGGAAGGTTGATATGAATTGCAGACGTGAGGCCCAGGATACCATTAGTATATGTGACTAAACATATCCACATTAGCACTAAAAAATCAAGTCTGCAATCTTATGCACACTTATTTGGGAGAAACCCCAATCAAACTCAGTGGGCCTTTCATCCAAATAAATATATACCAGATTGGGCTGCACATGACATTGGTGGAGAGCAAGCTAATCGTGAGCTGAAAACGACTGAAGGATTAACAGGAAATACTCCTGGGTTCTTTTTCAGGGCTCAAAATTGACTATTCTCTTAGGAATCCAAATATATGATTTAGTCTCTCTGATCACTGGTAGCAACTCTCATCAGACTGTAGCATGCTGAGAGAATGGCTGAATTTGGACAACACAATAAGCAACTGGGGCGGGGGGGGGGAACAATTGTCAGTTTTATTGACCATCGTGTTGTCTGAATGCTGCCAACTCAGCGCTGATCCTAATCCACACCACAGTTGATTATTTATTACCATGTTGTGTGGGGAGTACCCCCTAGATGGACAACTGTAAAGTTGATAATTGCTCCACCACTGACTATCGTGTTGTCCGAATTCAGCCAATGTTTAATACAGGGTCTTATACATGGTCTGAGAGAAAAACTTGTAGGGCAACCTAGTTTGCTGTTGCCAGTAGGAACAAATCCTTGTCTACCCAATGCTTTATGAGAAAGAGGTTCCCCTACCAGACAGAATGAGGTGGATCAAAAAGAAATTGAACATAGTGGCTAGATATCTCACAATACCCAAGGGGAACTGGGTTAGCATGGAAGCAAGTGTCTAACTACATAGAGCGGTTCTGATACTGTCAAGTGTTACAGCCGAAGAGTAATCCTTCTAGGGAAATCAATGCAGTTTTCTCACATATTATTACTTAACATAATTTAAAAAATGTGGAGAATACAATACAGCACACAATTTGCTTAGCCCCAAGTCAGTAGGGTGAGCATGACCTAACAAGCCCTTTTAAGTGATTCATATCCTGGAAACTGAGGCACCAGTCATGGTGAAATCAAACCTTTCTCTTACCAAAGAGGTCTCCAATCCCATGACATGTCATAGAGTGGGCTCAGATGACATAATAATGCACAATGGGTTAAATAAACCAAGGTAGTTTATTTAACCCATTGTGGGTTATCGTGTTGTCTGTTGGGAATTTTTAAATCGACAATGGCTTAATTGCCCTAAATAACCCACTCTGATAATACACAGTTGGCAGTAATGGTTATTTAACTTGCTGTGTGTTATCGTGTCATCTGTTGGGCAGCATGGGTTAATTTGCTCGTCTATAGAGACACGCAGCAAGAGCAGTTCAGGTCGCTGCCGCCACTCTATTCATTGCAGGCGATCTCTGTGTAGTGGGAACAGCACTACTGCCCTTTAGGGAATGAGCAAAATAGCACTACTGGGGCATAGGGAACAGCTTAAACAGGCTACAGTGGTAGCGTCTATGGGTTAAATGCGCAACTGTGCGAATGAGTGGAATAGTGCTAGTGGGGCATGGGGAACAGCTTCTGTGCACTTGGGCTGGAGGCTTAAATGGGCTTAAGCACCACAAGGTGAGATGGGATACCAGCATGCTCACAGTGGGAGGACTGCAGTGAGAGTAGGGGTGGGGGTGGGTAGCTTAATAAGCTACAAACAGTAGCTTATTAGCCCATTCGTATGTAGGGGCATCATGGAGTATTTTAAAAATAAACTACTGTTCATAGCTTATTACTCCATGATGGCTTAAGGAGACCCGGTGTGGTGTAACGGTTAGAGTGTTGGACTATAAGTCGGGAGATCCAGGTTCTAGTCCCCACTCGGCCATGGAAGCTCACTGGATGACTTTGGGCTAGTCACAGACTCTCAGCCCAACCTACCTCACAGGGTTATTGTTGTGAGGATAAAAATGGAGATGAGGATTATGTAATTCATCTTGGGTTCTTGGAGGAAAAAAGGCGGGATACAATTGCAATAAATAAATAAATAAATAAATAAGTGATGTCCGAATCTGCCCAATGATACATTTTAAATATATAATTTCAGGCTCCTCTACTATAACTAGGGTCCAGTATAAAGACCCTGTCACAGCTGGTATAGTTCTAGGGGAACTGTATCACCTCAGCTTTCACAGGGGAGAATTGCTCATGCAAAAATGGAGTTCCAGTTGTTGTTGTTGATGATGATGATAATGTTGCTTGTCTTAAGGGGTTCAAAGCAGTGACCATGGGGCTGGCTATCCATGCTGCAAGAGACTGTACCCAGTTAGCTTCAAGGCTGAGCAGGGCTTTGATTCTGGGGCTGTGTACAGATGCAAGGCCAGATCAAAACTGTGATGGAAACAGGACTAGCCTTCTGTAGTGACCCCCCCCCCCCAATATTGAACTCACAGCATTTGTGCGTACACACAAAGTCAACAATGTACAACAAGTGTGCAAAAACATTTTTTACTACATATTTTAGTGGACGTCAAGTGGAAGCAAAACACTAATCTCTTCCATGGTAGATAGGCTGACCATATGAAAAGGAGGACAGGGCTCCTGTAACTTTAACAGTTGTAAAGAAAAGGGAATTTCAGCCAGTGTCATTTATATGCAATTATTTCCTGGTGAAATTCCCTTTTCATCACACCAGTTAAAGTTGCAGGGGCCCTGCCTTCTTTTGTATCTGGTCACTCTAGTATAGTGCCTGCAACTTTAACTGTTGTGATGAAGAGGGGATTTCACCAGGAACTAATTGCATACAAATGACACTGGCTGAAATTTCCTTTTCTCTACAACTGTTAAAGTTACAGGAGCCCTGACCTGGATTTTATCTGGTCACCCTAATGGTAGAGAACTCAAATGCAAATACGCACACAGAAAAAGACACAGACTGCCTCACTAAGGCACAACGGCCAAACAGGACTGACACTGAGGAGGACTAGCAAATGCCTTCCATTTCTCACTAGATGATCTTGGGCCAGTCACTTCCTCTTAGCCTAACATACCTCACAGGATTGTTGTGAGAATAAAAATGAGGAGATCTTTAGCTCCTGGGTGAAAGGCAGAACATAAATGTGATATAATAAAGTAAACAATTTTATACTAGAAAAAAACAATTGTCTTAAGCTATGTTCGTAATAAGCCTCCCTAGCGTGCAAAATGGCCCAATGTGTACTGCACACTGCCTGTGTGCACTCACTGACATGCATGTGCACCAGACACAAGATGCATTTAGTCCACTTGGAAATGTAGCTCATAGAGATCCTGGGGAGGAAGACTCAAGTCTGACACCAACCCTTTTAAACTCATATTAAACATTAAACTGTTCGAAGAACAGCCTTTTGCTTCTCATATGCCCCCCATATGTGCTACATCTTTGCCAATTTTGCAAAGCTCCTCCATTCAAGAGGAGTTCCTGACTGGCACAGGATCCCTTCCTCCATGTGTATATCAGTACATGGGAGGAGCCCTTCTCATGTGCTGCAAGTGGAGTGTGGGCATGACATTGCTTTCTGCCTCAATGCTTGTGGGGTGTTCGTATAAACACCCCATATGTTTTACTTTCCTGCAGGAAGGATCCATCTCTGGGGAACCCAATATTTCCTGTTTCTGCAGAAACTGGTCATGGAGAGTGCTGATTGGCTAGTTCCTGTGTATCACTGTCACTTCCTCCACTCACCCTTCTGAGTTTTCAATTTTTTTTAATGATCATATAGGGCTCTGAATGAACCTTTAAGTGAATGGACATGTATGCTGTGCTGAAACAAAACATTCATTTTAAAGCAGACTTCTTGCCCACCGCCTGAAACAGGAGGTGGGCAAGATGGAGTCCTGAATCAATATTGGATTCATTGATTAATATGTCTCTCAAATGGGTTGCAAAAATACGGGGAAGCTCAGCTAAGGCTGTGTGGGAGGGGAAAGGGCAGTGGGCTCAGATGTAGAAGTACACAGCCTAGGTTTCCTGCATCTAGCCCACTACTTCTCAATGGCCCTTTACCACCTCCACCAGGAGTCTTGGAAGTTAGCATTTTCTCAAAGTGACACATTGTGAAATGGGTACGATTTTCATGTGGGGACATTTTCAAATAATTACAGCCCCCCTGCAACACAATTATTCTACACCTGATAGCGAATATTATCTGGATCAGCCCGAAGACAAACCAAAGAAATTGTTTGGCTGGTGATATTCAGCCTCATCCAAGACCTGAGAGAGGAATAACTGTGTTAAATTAACAGGATGGTGCAAAGCCACCCAGGCTCCTCCTGTCCTTTAAGAGAAAGCTCACTAAAATGGGGGTCGGGGCAATTACTTTATGGATATCTGGCATCATCAGTCAGCAAAAAAAGGGGGAGAGGGACAGAGGAGGGTCAGTATTCCTGACTTTTGGCCATGCTGACGGGCTTCTGGGAGTAGAAGTCCAAAACATCTGGAGATCTGCCTCCTGCCCACCCCTTTTAGATTACGTCAAAAGGAGAATTTTAACATACGTTTTGGGTGGGCACAGAAGGGGGTTGCAAACACGGAACACCCGCCTTCAGTGCAAACACTTTAAAACCACTATTGTCCAGCCATCCTTCATGGACGTTGGTTCACTTACGCCCTTCACAAGGTAGAGTCTCCATGATAAAGGAGAAGACAGGTCATCTTGCATTTAAGATGACTAGAATGTTTAGGCTTTATAATGAAAAGGAGGCTGACAAAGCCCCTCACTTTATCTACATAACCAGGGGATGGATTTCTAATCATCTTCCCAAACACATGTTGGTGTACGGTTAGGTCTGAGTTTCTTTTCACCCGTTAAGAGGTGTGCCTGATTTAACGGGCATAGTCTGATAGTGCCGGTCCATGTCGTGGTGCGGAACCTTTCCTTTGCAACTTCTGTTGCTCCGAACCCACTTCCCAGCCCACCTGTTCCTGCAGTGGTAGCGAGACGGCCAGTTTCCCTTCTGCCGGCTCCAAGTACACTCTTTGCCCCCTTGCGCTTGCTTTGTCTCACCTTGAGTCTGAGAGAGACCATCTGCTTTGCAGCAGCAGTGAGACGCATGGCCTATTGTCAATTGGTGGGGGAGACAATGCGACCCTGCCCTTAACTCTTCATGCCTGTCACCATCTCTAAGCAGAGTTGAGGCCGATGTGTCGCCTGGCTTCCGCCCTGGAGCCAGACAGGAAGCTAAAGGCCATGCCTTGTGGTGTGGGAAAAATGAAAGGAGCAGCAAGGAGAAGATCCCTGCCTTGCATGTTGCATCTGTTCCTCCATCCTTCAGTCACACAGAGTGTCATGCAAGAGACAGGCCATCTGCCTGCCGAGCCCACAGGGCCCTGGGACAGTGCCGAAAGTATTGGATGGGGAACACAGCCCAGAGAGCTTCGGCTATGGGGCGGTATATAAATGTAATAAATAATAATAATGGTATCAGCGGGAAAGGGGCAATAAAAGGAACAGAAAGGACTAGGTTAAAAGCAGAGGCATTTCTTGTTAACACGCCTCTCTTCTCATGAGCTGTTCTTTCTTTCTTCCTACTCTGGTACCTGCCACTTTGCTGGTGTGCAGATAGATGTGAACAGGGCATTGACTTGGGATGCTTAGTGTGAACTGCATTGTAATAGTAGTAGATGCTGATGGGGAAGGGTGTCAGAGTTACCTAGGAGGGATTAGAAAAGGTCCCTGAAAGCATCTAGCTGCCTTCTGAGAGCCAGTGTGATGTAGTGGTTAGAGCGTTGCACTGGGACTCGGGACACCCAGGTTCTGGGTGAAATTACGCAGCATCTGCCTCAGCCGGCACTTGCCCTGCTGCTGCTGTTGCTCGCCCCCACCTGCTGAGCCGTGTGAGCCTCCTCCACGCGCTCGTGTGGCCTCAGCAAGCGCTTGGCAGCCACCCACAGCCGCCGCTGAAGTTGCGCATTTCCCCTTTCCATGCTAATGGTGGCCACTATTGGCGTGAAAGGGGGAAGTGCTCAATTTCCGGCTGCCATTAGCTTGTAAGGGGGAAATGCGCAATTTCTGGAGCCTTGGGAAATCATGTGTGTGTCCCCCCACCCGCACCAATGGGGGCCTTAAAGTCCCCTTGATGCAAGGGTAACCAATGGCGTCACCATTAACACGGGGGGCGGGGTAGTGTGCAATATTGGCAGCAGCTGCGGAGGGCTGCCGAGCACTTGCCAAGGCCTCACGAGCGCCCGGCAGTGACCCACACTTGCTGCTGGAGTGTTCGACTGGGTCTGTGAGAGACAGATGTGGGGGTTCCTCTGCCCTCACGGACCCACTCTCGACAACCCTAGTCCCCACCCTGCCATGAAGTTCACTGGGAGCCTTTGGGCCAGTCGCTGATACTCAGCCTAATCTACCTCACAGAGTTGTTGTAAGGGTAAAACGGAGTGGAGGAGATGGGGCCCTTGAAGGAAAGGTGGGACATAATTTGAATAAATAAATACACCCTGGGCATTGGGTCTGAATGTCCTTTTGGCAACGTGTGCCTGTGGCTTTGCAAGAGCCCTGCCTAAAGCTGTGGGGGTTAATGTGCCAGGTGCACACTGATGGTGCCTACTTTGGCCAAGTGGTTGCCTATGTGTGAGCAACATGCGCTGTGTGTTTGCGTGTGCCCTGCTGCAGGTGCTGCCTACTTCCAACCAGTCGGTGCAAACGTGCTGCTTGCTGTGCCACCGGGAGCGTAAAGACTGGGGAGGGCCATCCCACAATGGGTTGGTCTCCCCAGGCGAGCGGCTGCCTCCGGACTTCGTACCGACGCTGGTGCAGAACCTGCTGGGAGAGATGCCGCTGTGGATCTGCCAGAGTTGCAGGCAGAGCGTAGAAGAGGAAGAAAGGAGGGCAGTCCAGGAGCAGGCACTGGCGGTAAGCATTGAACCCCACGGAGTGTATTCCAGATGCCTGTGGGTAACAAAGGATGGAGGTGGCACCTGGATTGGTCTTCCTGGTACAACTCCACACCCCTCACAAGAATCAGATGGCTGTGTTACGCATTGGCCTGCTAGCTGTTTCAGCTCCAAGCTGAGAGACTTGCCAGCTGTGGCATTAGTGAATGCATTTGTTACAACAGCAGGGCCTTTGAACCTTTTCTTCCTAGTCATTGCCACCCTTTGTGGTGGTGGAAAAGGGAAATAGGAGTTAAGGTGAGACCAAGCAGGATGGTCGTGCTTCCTTCTCCTGAGCAGGCGCTATGGCGGGCCCAAGACAGGAATTGATTGGGGCACAGGCTAGGCCGAAGTTCCTATCCCACACAGATTAGTCATGGTGTTGGCTTGGCTGTCTGAGCCACCATCAACTCTCTCTTTCCAGGTCTCACTGTCGCATACAGCCTGCAAGTCACAGTCCTGCGGGGCAGGCTCCCACTCCTCTTCGTCTTCGTCATCTTCATCCTCGTGCCACGGGAACTCAGGAGACTGGGACCCCAGCTCCTTCCTGTCCGCGCACAAGCTCTCGGGCCTCTGGAACTCCCAGCATGCCAATGGGGCAGCTCAGGGGAGCTCCCTTGGGGGAACATCTGTTGTACCAGGTAAGTTTGTGTTGGCGCTGGGCTAGTGACTGTCTCCTCCCTCATAGCTGCGGGGTTCTCCCTTCAGCTTCTTCATGGAGGCTGTTATGACAGTCATGGGGGAGGCAATTGCTCAATTATGTAAAGAGAGTGCTAACATCTCCCTCCCGCCTCCATGTGCATTTGTTCTGTCAGGGAAGAGGAGGCTGTAGACAAGCCTCTGTCTCTCTCGTCTCCTGGGGGCAAGCGACGCTTTACAGGAAGGCCCTTGCTTACTGGGCTCCTCACCAGAGGCCTGCCTACTAGAGGCCTCCACAATCTCCATCCTCTTTCATGGGCCCAGATGAGGTGCCACAAATAGGCAGGTGAGCAAGGGGCCTGGAGAGCAGCCAGCTCCATCTCTGACTCCATTTCAGGTGACAAGCACCCCGGCCTCCCTCCGGAGTGTGTCAACCAGGCCCCTGCTGTGGGAGGCGGGCTCAAAGCCTGTCCTTACAGCCACGCGCTCTCCCCAGCTCCCAGCGGCACCCCAGGCTCACCTCTGCCTACCTCACTCGACTTCTGCAAAACGCTTCCCAAGCAGTTCAAGAGCATGTGCCGGAGACCCACCCCGCCAGGTCTGTATGTGCGGGGCCTGGGGAAAGGCCAACTGACCCAGTCTGCAGGGCAGCGATGGCGCCGCGTTGTCGGGCTTGCCACTGAGGGGCTCTTTCCTCTTGTTGGGCTGTACTGTCTTGGGTGTTGGCACAACAGAGCCAAATCGGGAAGGGGTGGCTGGCGGCTCCTTCTCCCTCCCGTGGGTGCTCAGTGGGCTCAGAGCTTGCAGCATCTTATACACATCCCTGAGCTTGGGGCTTGGGTGAATGGGCTTCCCAGCATGCACTGAGGCATTGCCCCCTGTAGGAAAGTACCACAGCTCCGAGAAGGCTAAGAATGGGATCACCATGTTGGGCTGTGGCGTACAGGTATTATGGGTCTTAGAGCCTTGGAGGCATTGCAGGAGGGTCAATCCCCACAGGAGGAATGGATAGTTTGTGGTGGGGAGCATTGCCTGTGTGGGATGTTTGGTCCCTCACTGTAATATGTGAAAGCTTCCGCTGTAAGGATTGGACCTAACATGCCTTTGTCCTGTCTGGCTGCAGGAGAGGCCTTCCACTCCTCGGAGCACCACCGACACGTGGACCTCACTGCTCCTCCCAACAGCCCCACAGGCCTCCCCTCGCAGCCGCCGGTACTCCTCCCGACAAAGCAGATGCCTGCCCACCCCGGGCCCTTCGGCTCTCCTCCTCCTCCTCACGTCCACCTGAGCTCCTCACCGCAGGCGGCCCCGTTACCGGCACCAGCCCTCAGTCCACACGCACCAGCCCCAAAGCCAGGGGCAGAGTCCCCTCCGACGGGGTCTTGTAAGAGCCCCCACCTGCCCACTGCCAATGTGCCACTGCTGAAGATCCCACCGCCTGTAGGCTGCACTCATCCATGCAACGGCCATTGCAGTGGCTCCTTGGGTCCTCCTGCTGCCTCACATCAGCTGCCCAGCACCAACAGGTAAGTGGAGCCTTGGCCGACGGTGTTGCTAATGGGAATGCTCCTAGCATTTCCCCCGGGGTGGTTTGCTGTCAGTATGTCCTGCTAGAGCTGGCAAAAATCCTTGCTGCTTCCATGGGATGTGTGTTCCTTAGAATGTGTGGCGTGAATTTTAGGATAACATCCTGTGGAGCATTATCTCTGCTTGGTATTGAGTGAGCCCTTAGAAACACCAGGCAGACTGATGCCCAGAAGGCACCGTCTGAGCCCCTTTTCCCCTGTGCCCAGTAGGCAGCTGCATTGGAAACCCTGATCTTCCCCTGCTGTGTTTCTCTGATCTCCAAAGCAGGCTTGTGTTGAATCCTGTCCTCAAGAATTGGAACCAGAGGCAGTCTGTGACTTTTCTCTATTAGGGGATTATTGCCACAGTAAGGGAGGCTCGAGCATTTCCTCTTCTAGTTTTATTGATGCTTCCCACGACACATTTTGCGGCAGGTTCTGTCAAACCCACTGGGACTAGTACACCAGGTAGGATTTGATTGAAACCCTTAAATTGGGTAGGCAACCTAATAACCCACCGGTTTTGGACTACAGCTCCCTTCTGCCCCTGCCAGCATGGCCAATGGCCAGGGATTGTGAGGAGTTGTAGTCCAAAACATCCGGTGGGTACTGGGTTGCCTACCCCTGATGTAAACAGAAGTGCCAGCTCCGGACAATTGTATTTTGTGCTTAACCATCCCACCGATGTTTGAGTCCACAATGGATGCAACATACTCTTCCACAGAGGAAAAACAAGTGAGAAAATTTTATGCAAGAATGCAAAATTGCTGTAGATTTGGAAGGAAAGATCTGCAAACAAGAGGGAACAGGGATCTCACATGGTTCTTTGCTACAAAGTCCAGGAGGGATTTTGTATTCCAGTGTAACACTGTTTATGTTTATTCCTCCATCCATAACTATCCATGAAGGAAAGAAATATATCAGAACTTGTTGTAACTATCACAGGATAATGGGATTGGGACTCCTCTTAAGGAGAGGGTAACTGGACGAGAAGTGCTGCTGGGTTTATTTATTTATTTAATTTACAATATTCATATACCGCTCCTTATCTAAAAATAGATTCTGGAGGAGTGAACATAAGAACTAAAACAGTAAAAAGATAGAAAGATTAAAACAGCATATTGAAATTGTTCATTTTAAAACAGAATACCAATAAAAAACTGGCTGGTCAGTTAAGGAATACTTCCTGGAGAAGAGTTACTTTCAGGAGGTGCCAGAAGCAGCAGAGTGTTGGTGCCTACCTGACCTCCAGTGGCAGGGAGTTCCAAAGAGAAGGAGGCACCACACTAAAGGCTCTTACGGTGGAATTCAGTCGGGCCATAGGTCCATGAGGTTCCTCTTCTCTGATGTAGTTTGTATTTTATTATTACCCATATTACATCCCCTTTTAATTCTTAGCATTGCAGCATTCTTACTTTGATGTTACAGATTCACATCCTGCTTTTTCAATCTTGAAATTTGTTTATTTATGTATTGCTGGGAGACATGTTGTGTCCCTTTTGAAGATAGGGTGCAGATTTTGTTTGTCTGAGGCATTGATATTGTATTGTTCCACAGAAATATCCAAGATGGCTCACAATTTAAAAAGCAAACCAAAGTGATTTTAGAACTTCATCAAACATATTAAAAACAAGCAAACAGTAATAAAAATGAACTGCAGTAACATTCATAACCAGTCGGTGAACGCTCAGGGAACAGAAGCTGGCTTTAGTTTCAGGTACCAGGTGAAAGAGTATAGGCGCCAACCAAGCAAATCTTATTGGCAGGGATGCTTCAGGAATGGGACACCGCAGCAAGGGAAAAGGTCCTTTCTCCAATAACCACCTGGCTAACCTCTCGTGTCGGGGGGACTTTACTGATGTCCTCAATAGTCGGGACAATCTGCATGGGAGGAGGTGGTCCTTGAGATATTCTGGGCAGGAATGGGGAATGGTGTGGCCCTCCAGATGTTGCTGGACTGCAACACTGTATTTGATTCTTTAAACCACTTCTATTGTTTTTTATTCTTTTAACTGTGTGCAATCTGCCCAAAGAACGTTTGATAATGGGCAGATTAAAAAGATAAATAAAAAACTCCCAGCATCTCTTGACATTTGGCTAAGCTGGCTGGGGTTGATGGAAGTTGCAGTCTAAAAGCATCTGGAAGAGAGCCACATGTTCCCCACCCCAGTTTAGGGTTTTGTAGGTCAAAGCCACCCCCTTGAACTGAGCTTTGAAAACGCACTGGAAGCCGGTGAAGAACAACACTGGCGAGTTCCTGTTAATGATCTCCCTGTAGCATTCTGAAGAGGCTGAAGTTTCCAGACACTTTTCACAGGCAGCCCCACATACAATGCATTACGGAAATCTAGTCCGGACAGTTCTGAAGCTTGGGTAGCGAGGCCACCTTTTTTGAAGAAGGGGATACAGCTGGGACATCAGTGAAAGTTGGCGGACGGCCCTTTGTGCAGGAGATGCTATTGGCGCATCCAAGGACAGGGCCGGATCTGAGAGTAACCCGAAGATGTGAACGTCCCTTTTTCTGGGGAGGAAAGTGCCGCCCCTCCCTGAACACGCTGTAACCATCAGGCAAACCTCCCAGTGACAGTACCTCCATCTTCCGTTTATTGGCCTCCCATCCAGCCCGTTACCGACTCCAGACATCAGCACACCCACTGGCCGTTGGGAGTCTCTGCAGTGAGCATTTCTCACCTGCTTGCTCTCTCGCCTTCCTTCTTTTTCTCCCAGGGACCCTGCCTGCAAGGGCCACAAGTTCCCCAACGGTACAAGCTGCCACGCGCCACAGTCCTGCGAGGCGGATGAAGGGCTGGGCGAGGACGAGGACAGCAGCTCTGAGCGCAGCTCCTGCACCTCCTCCTCCACCACCCAGAAAGATGGGAAATTCTGTGACTGCTGCTACTGTGAGTTCTTTGGCCACAACGCGGTAAGTAAAAGCATGGCCAGCCGCCAACCGTGACCTTCGCCTGTAGACTCATTTGGTTAGATGTGGGTGGAGTGGCGGGTCAGGAGAACGTGATGCTGACAGCACGGGCATGGCATGCCGCATTGCTCATCTCTGGTTGGCCTTTGTAGCCACGCGGTCTCCCCAGCCCCCCACCCTGGACTTCCAGCCTTGGACGTCCTCGCAATTCTGCCACTCTGTCCCGGCTCTTTCCTGCCCCGAGCCCCGTGGTTGTACCTTGCACTCAGCCTTTTCAGCTTCGGACCTCTGCGGAACCAAGTGTAAATGCGCACATGGAGAAAACGTTCTGGGGATCTCTGTGCAAAGCCGTGGGCTAGTGGAGGGGAGAGGATGAATGATCCTGGGAATGCTATCTGCTTGCCTTAACGGTGGGGTGGCTGCTCCGCGCTATGCAGTCTGCTGTACCTACAGCAGGCCAATAGCCCAGCTCTGTCCACAGCCTCCAGCCGCCCCAACGAGCCGAAACTACGCCGAGATCCGGGAGAAGCTGCGCTCTCGGCTGACCAAGAGAAAAGAGGAGCTTCCTCAAAAGCTGGGGCACAGCAGCAGCTCGGGCGAGCCGGCCGTCGATCACCGGGACGTGGATGAGCTCCTGGACTACATCAACAGCACAGAGCCGAAGCCCCTGAACAGCGCCAAGGCTGCCAAGCGGGCGCGCCACAAGCAGAAGAAGAAGGTGGGCCAGGTGTACGTGCAAGAATGTGCGGGAGGGAGAGCGCACACTGATCCGGACCTGCTAGGAGATGAGCGTAAGGGGAGGGGCTGACGCCACAGATGGGAGGCCATTTGAATTTCAAGCCCTGGGCCCAGCTAGGACTGGAGGAACACTTGCTTAGAATCTGGATTGGCCCAGCATACCGCTTCTGCATGGAAACGGGGCAGTCATCCATCACCCTAAATAGATGTGCATTTGGAGAAGCAGATGGGTGCAGATCAGGGGTGAGCAATTTGTGGCCTTCCAGATGTTCTGGCCTACAACTCCCATGATCCATTGGACATACTGACTAGGCCTGATGGCAGTTGCAGGCCAAAACATCTGGAGGGCTCACCCCTGAGGTAGATAAATGGGTTGAAGGGAAAAAATGAAATATTTGACAAAGTCTGTATTTTTCACACGTCCATTTGGATGGGTTTTCATAAATAATTGCTACAGATGCCAAAAGTGTCATGAAATTATTAGCTCACAAGCTTTCTCCTTGCAAATAGATCGTGCAATTTTGCCTTCTTCTTTCCCACATACTGCAAGTAGGCAAATTGCAAATAGCATCAGCCTGAACTGAGCTCCCTGGCTGGGATCTGCCTTACAATAAATACACACGTGAACATGCTAAGCAGGTATCTTGAACCCTTTGAGGAGGGATTCCTCCTAGAGCTTGTCTATGCAGTTAGGGATTCCTGAGGCTGAACATAAGACCAAGTCAGACCATTGGTCAGTCCGGCCCAGCAGTCACTGCTCTGGCTGGCAGTAGCTTTCCTGAGTCTCAGGCAAAGGTCACTCTGGTCCCTGCTAACGTGTACCTGGCGCCGTCAGGGGCCTTGTGCTTGCAAAACCCCGTGCCTCCACCACAAGAGTTGTAACTCATTGAGCTTTTCTGAAAGAGGGCCGATATGGCTGTTAACCTGCATCCACAGACCTTCCCCAACCTGGCCTTTTCCACAAGCATTGGAATACAACTCCCGCCATCTCCAGTCAGGCTAATGGGAGTTAAAAGCCCAATAGATCTGGAAAGCAACAGGCTGGGGAAGGCCGACGTTGTGCATTTCAGGGACACAATTGTCAGGGTGGGATGCAGCCTAGGGGGGGCCACTCCCCTCCAGCCTGCAGTGCCCCTTCCTCACCTCCCAACCCCATGCTTTTAAAAAGTTTCTGTTGGTGTCCACATAAGCTTTCTTTTAAATGTCTAGTTGCTCCATGGGGGATGATTTGGGGGATGGGGGGGCGTCACAGCTGGGGGAGCAAGGGTTAACCCTCTCTTCCCCACACGCTGCGAAACAACACTTCCCCCATTCCCCTCATGCAGCAATTAGGCTTTTAAAAGAAAGTTTCCACGGGTGCCAGTGGAAGCTTTTTGAAAAAGTCAAGTTGGTGTGGAGAAACCAACAAAAGTGTGAAGAGTGTGTGTGTGTGTGTGTGTGTGTGTGTGTGTGTGTGTGTGTGTGTTGGGGGGAGCTTTCAACCCACCCACCACTGGGTAGTAGCCCCCAACAAAATTCCCGAAAGGAAACGTAGCTCTCTGGAGAAAAAGATTCCCATCCCTACACAGTGGATCTGCTGCAAGGGATTCTTTGCAAAGAGGAGTTGATGACCCTCTTATGGGACCACTTCCGATAGATAAATATGAAAGAGGCATGTTACGCTCCTGATTTTGCCTCAGATTCAGATTCACATTCCTCACGTGTAAACAAGTCAGGAACGGAAGTGAGTTCAGGGGGTTGTTATCTGACGGTAACTGGTCGTTTAAACCAGCTCTTCAGTCATTCTCGACTGGGTTCCTGAGTGGCTGCTGGGCTGAGCCGGACAGCATGAAGACGACGTCTCTCTGTGTTTCTCTGCTCACACCCTTCCTCCTTCTCCCCTCCCATGCTGCAGAGCCATGAGCAAAGTTTAGGGCTGGGGATGTAGCAACCTTGTTGGAGCTTGTATGCCCAGGGAAATGGCTGGCAGTGCATCTCTTCCCTAAGGTTTGTTACCATGGTGCAGGCCTTGTGTATGCCATCGCATTGGTTCCCGGCGCCAATTCCCAGGTGTCCAGTGTGGCTTGCTGGCCGTGCCCATCCGATGGCATAAAACTAGTGACTGTCAGCCTGACAAGCCAGGGCCCCTTCATCCAGCTCAGCCTGAGCTTGGCCGTGCCCCTTCACCCTTGCCACGGCCCTCCTTTTCCCGGCTGTTCGTTGGGCGCGTGGGAACGACCGAGGGCTTCATGTTGCTCATTTCTGGTGTTGCAGGAGAAGGAGAAGGCCCAGCTGGAGGCTGAGGCCCAGAAGCGAGTGGACCGAACTCCGCCGACGGGTCAGGACCAGGAGCTGGCCGAAGAGAAGCTTCTGGAGTGGCCCCAGCTCGAACTGGAGCGGGTGAACAGCTTCCTGAGCAGCCGGCTGCAGGAAATCAAGAACACCATCAAGGATTCCATCCGTGCCAGCTTCAGCGTCTACGACCTCAACCTCGACGTCAACGACTTCCCCAAGAAGGCGGCCGTGCTGGAACAGAAGAACCTGCTCTCCCATCTCAATGGCTCCTCCGAGCTGCAGGAGATCGACCTCGACCTGTCCCCGCTCAGCCTGGGCACACCCCATAACCATACGCTTTTGCGTAGCGAGGTGGGCCCCCGATGGGCAGAGGGCTCCGGAGAGGTGCCGCCCCCCCCGCTGCCCGCCTCCGAAAACGGCGTGGTGAAGCGGCTCAACGCTGTGCCCAACCTCTCCCGCATGATTTGGGTTCAGTCACCCAAGCCGACAGACTCTCTGCAGGAGAGCGGGGCTGGCCACGAGTCCAAGGATGCAGCGCCGGGCAGGGGAGCGGAACTGCACGAGCCGGCGCCCTCCGCAGGAAAGCAGCGGAAGGGCAAACGGCAGGGCTGCCCAGCCAAGAAAGGGGAGGCCATCACGACTAGTGATAACTCTGGCCCCAAGGGGGTGGGGCAGAAGAATGCCCCTAAGGGGGGCACGGCTCCTGAAGCCCCGAGAGGAAGTGGCGGCAGCGCCGCAGAGCAGAGCGATGGCGCCAGAGGGCTGCGGCAGGGCCAGGGCTGGGCTTGCAGCGGCTCGAAGACCGACAAAGAGAAGAGCGCGGACGGGAAGAGCCGGAGAAGTGAAGGCAGAGCTGATCAGGCAGAGCACGAGCCTGCTCTCTTGGGGACTGGGGACCGGCATCTGCCCCACACAACCACATCCGACGACTTGCCCCAGCCCAAGGGCAAAGGCAAGAAGAGCAGGAACAAAATGGAGAAAGCGAGCCCTTCCATTGGTGAGTGTCAGGCAGGCTCTCCCTAGGGGCCGGGTGAATTTTGTGCTCTGTAGTGTTTTATGATGAGTAGAGTGGGCCGTTTAGGCCCTGGAGTTTCTGGGCCCCTTGCTATGCTGCCCAGGCTCTCTGCAAGTCTTTTCAGGAAGGCCGGCAAAAGAAGGCAACTGCCAGCTTTCATCCTGATGGGCATAGAACAGCTTTGTCACTGCCTGTACCGAATTGTGCCCTGAGAATGAACTCTGCATGTTTGGGGGCCTTCGCTTCTTCTTTTGTGTAGGGATTTTTTAAAAAGAGAATTTGGAATGTTTGGCAAGGACTGATGTGATGAAGGGGCTGTAGAATTAGGGGGGTAGTAAAAGGTAAGGAGACCGGGAGCTGTGCAGGGCACCAAAGCTAAGACCTGGACCAAACCAGCCTTTGGTTTAGGCCTGGCTGTGTATTTCCAGACTTCTCTCGAAGAGGGTTAGAAACATGCTGGTTTTAAATAAAATGCATCTAATTCCCCTAAACCCAGATTCTACTGCGTGGGATCTTGCACAGATTTTATGGTATTTGCTTGTGTTCCCACTGGGAATTTTCCTTTTGGCCATCTAGTATTTGCTGCCGAATCACAAACATGGGATAGTGTACGTCAGACTCTCTGCACACTGCTCTCTCTGCTTTGGCCTGTAGGTTGTGGACTTTGGTCCATTTAGCATAATTGCAGGGAAGCTTCCTGGCTTGGGCAGCTGCTATGTAGTGTGAGGCATGCGCCTCCTTTGGGAGAGAGGGAGATCCCTGTTAACCCTTCCTTTTGGGAAGAGCGGTGGCTCAGCTAAGTCTTTTGCTGCTGTGTTTTGCCAGATGATGTGTTCTTGCCCAAAGACTTGGATGGTGTGGAAATGGATGAGACTGACAGAGAAGTGGAGTACTTCAAGAGGTAAGACACGACCACCTACACATGGGCCCTGTGACTTGGGCCTTGCAGATGGGAAAGACATCAGTGCCACACATGGAGGGGGCTGGCTCAAGAGGGATGGAAAAGAGTTTATTTCTATTTGCCTTCTCCGTGATTTGCAAGCGGCTAAGGAAGCTGTATATATAGATGTGTATATACACATATGCCTTCAATGCCACATCATTTGATGTTGTAGCGAGCAGAGAAGGTGTCATCCATCAACGGGGAGGGGAAGCTCTGGTCCAGTGCATTATGGGAATATGGGTACTGGGCAGGCTGTTTCCATTGTAGAGATCAGGACTGAATTTAGCAGGTGTGTCTGTGTGAGAATGGGATCGTAACTGCCACCTCACTCCCTGTTGCATAGTATTAAGAACAGTGCCATCGCAACATTTCTGAGCCATTATTTAGGCAGGGCTTGAGATCCTTTTTTCTCAGTATACTGCTTGATCAGTATGTGATTTTTAAAAATTTGCCCTGGCTTTCCATCTGCTTAAATTCAAGGTGGTTAACAAAAAATCTAATATGAAATTAAGAAGAAAATCAAATAAAAATATAATACACATACCAATTAAAACAAACCCTCATTCGTGCCAAAGAAATACATCTTAACGGCTGCCCACAATTTAAAATCTCTCCCACCCCCCTGCAGTTCTCATCTAGAATCAAAAACATGTCAAAAATTGTGTCAGAAGAATCTATTCATGGAGGGCATTCTAGTGTTGGGATGTCAGAACAGAAATGCCCCATGTCTGGTATCCACTCATCTATCCTCTGAAAGTGTGTGTGCCTGGAGCATGGCCCCAGGAGATGATTTCCAAGGTTGGGCAGGTTCATACCAGGAAAGGCAGCCCTTTCGGTACCTTGGTCTGAGTTGTTTAGGGCGTTATAGGTCAGTACTGGCCATTTGAATTATGCTCAGAACTTTCAGCATCAGCCAGATATGATCAGTGTGGTGGGTACCAGTTAAATAATCTGGCCCCTCTGTGTTCTGAACCAGTTGCAGTTTTTACATGTGTTTAATAAGGGGCCCCATATAGAATGTACTACAGTAATCCAACCTGAGCATTACACAGTCATAGATAATTGTGGCAAAATCATATTTTCCAGGAGAAACCACGGCTGATCTACCAGCCAAAAGTGGGGAAAGGTGCATTGAGCTGCGGACGCCACTTATGTTTCCATGAGTAAAGCTAGATTTAAATTAAAAGTAACCCCCCCCCCCAAGTTGCTAGCCTAATCCTTAATGGGGGAGTACATCCTCATTCAGTACAAGTCAGATATCACCTTCATGGGCAACCATATCACCTACCAACATCACCTGTCTTGTCTGGATTTGAACTCGTTTCTTAGCCCTTATCAGGCTCATTACTGACTCCAGGCACCTGTTCAGAACATCCTTTGAATCTGGATTAGATGAAAAAAGAGAAGTGGAGGTGAGTGACATCCGCAGCCTGATGACTCCTCAATCCAAATCCCCCCTAACAACTTTGCACTGAGGTTTCATGTAGATATTAAACAGTGTGGGGGACAAGAGAGATCCCTGCAGCACCCCATAATGCAAGTGCCATGCGGGGAGGGGGGAGAGAAGTAATCCCTTAGTACCTTCTGGTATCATCCCACCAAGTAGGTTGAAACCACCAGAGCATGCTACCCCAACAAGCAATCTTAGCCAAGCAATCCAGGAGGATACCATAGCTGAGGGTATCAAAAGCTGCTGGGAGGTCTAAGAGAACTGTGAGTCACACTCTGTTCTTCTCCCATTGGAGGTTGCACATCAGAGCAACCAAAGTAATTTCAGTCCCAAAACAGAGCCAGAAGCCATACTGAAGTGGTTCTGGATCAGAAGTAGGCAACTTGGTGTCCTTCAGAAGTTTGGGACTACCACTCCCATAAACTCTGACCATTAGCCATGCTGGCTAGGAACTGTAGTCCAAAACATCTGGAGGACATCAAGTTGACTATCCCAGTCCTAGGTAATCCGTCTTATCCAGAAATGTCTGAAGATGTACAGCTGCCACCTGCTTAAGCATTAAGCCAAAGAGGGAAGATTGGCAGTTGGCTGCTAGCTGGTAAAACCCTCTGGGTCCAGAGAAGGTTTCTTCAGGAGTCATCATCTCCCAGCTACCTTCTTCGAGAAGGACAGAACAACATCCTCTCTGAGCGGCACAGTCAATCACCCCTATATTTAGCCATTGACTACCTTTTGGTTGTTGTGGCTCCCACAAAGAAACTTGGGCAGTATCTTTTTCTAGGGCGCTGAAAATTCTTGGTTAGAGAGTTCTAGTGCAGCCTTCTCCAACGGGGCGCCCTCTAGATATACTGGACTACAAGTGCCATAACCCCCAGCCAGCATTGGCCTTGAGTATTGGATGATGGGATTCACAGCCAAACACATTGGAGGGCACCTGGTTGGCCAAGGCTGGGCCAGAAGAATTCACCAAAGTAACTCACACCTAAACCCTCACATTGCTTCTTTTGGGTAACTTGTTCCATTGCCTGCAAAGCAGGAGGTGGGGTTGATGGTTATGGGGTCCAATTTGCCTCCAGTGGGAGCTACATCCTTCCCTGCTGCCATCAAACTGACCGCTTCACTACCAATGTTGCTGCCAAAATTCAGCAGTGGCAAAGAGTCTTCGGCTGTGAATTCCCCACCACCCCAGGCCTTCTTTTTCACTGGTCCCACATCCCATCAACCACGTGTCTCCTCCAGCCTTCCTTTTTCCCACCTTGCTGCCTTCTCCAACTATTCTTCCTGCAAGCGTCCACTTCTTAGCTCACTGACTGCTCTGCCCCCTTCCTTCAGCTGCCCTGCTGTATTTCTTGTCCCTGAAGCCAACTACTTACTCCCAAGTCTTCATCCACAATGTCCTTGTCTGCCCAGACCCTTCCTCCCAACAGCACATATCCCTCGTCTCTGTTCTGTAGCATTTTTCCAAACTAACCTTTTTATCTCCTCACAGAAGTGGCCTTGCCTGCCACTATTCTATTACTGACCGTTTCATGGAATCCTGGAAGGGGCCATTGAGTTGGGACTCCCCCCACCCCCAGCTCAGTGCAGGAATCCATTTTAAAGCATCCCTGACAGATGGCTGCCCACTTTCTGCTCGACTGAAAACCCACCACCTCCCCAGGCAGTTGGTTCCATTGTCTGACTACTCAGATTCTTAGTTTTTCCTGACGTTCAACTGAAATTTGCCTTCCTGTAATTTAAGTCCATTATTTTGTGTCCTACAGTCCTGGACGATAGAGAAAACATTCCGGCCCTCTTCTGTGTCAGCCCTTTAGGTACTTGAAAAGTGCTATCATATCCCCACCCAGGTCTTCTCTCCTCAAGGTTAAATATATCCAGTTCCTTCACTCTTTCGTCGGACTTAGTTTCTAGTCCCTGATCATCCTTGCCGCCCTTCTGTGAACCAGATTCAATTTATCTGAAGCCTTCTTCCCCCTCAGCTATTAAAATACCTTAAAAGCAGCTCAGCTAGGGAGTTGGAAGTTCGCAACAGACAGGCAACAGTGTGTGTGCACGCATGCGTGAGAGAGAGAAGTGGGGAAGGGGGCTGGGTTTCAGTGTGAGGGGGCAGCCATTTTGAACGTGCAGCCCTCAGTGTGCTGTCCAAACTCTGTCTGCAGGGGTTATTTGAGGGTTAACCCACAGACAAACCCTGCTGCATGGGTTTGGATGACACAACAAGCCATGCACCCTTGGGCATTACAGTTTGTTGTGGCTTAAATAAGCCATGGTGGGCAGAGGTGATCGTGCAGTGTGTAAAATGAGCATCCAACTTGTCACTCCCTCTCACTGGGTTTTTTTCCCCTTTTTTCTGTGCTTGCAGGTTTTGCCTGGACTCAGCCAAACAGACCCGGCAGAAAGTGGCTGTGAACTGGACCAATTTTACCCTGAAGAAAACCACTTCGAGTGCAGCTCAGTGAGGTGTGCGGTGCACCCCTGGTATATGTGCAGAGCCCCACACTTTGCCTCCCCACCCCCAAACCCATAGACAGACACTTGATCTCACCTACCCTCGACCCTCCTTCTTCCCCTCCCCATGGGGCTCCCACTCCTAGCCTGTAGGCGGGGCCGGGACAGCCCCTGTGTCCCTCACCTCTCAGTGTTCGACGTTTGGGGAGATGCTGACTGAGCCGCCCCAAACCCAGGGGCAGTCTTGATCGGCCAAGGCCCAGCGTGGCACAGGGACCAGGCTGCACCCAATAAAGGACTTTTTAATTTTTTATTTTATTTAAAAAACCCAACTTTTCTGTTGTTTGTTCCTGCTTTTCTGGTCCCTGCGGGCTGGGGGTCAGTGGCCCCCATCGGTGGAGGTGGGCAGCTGCAGCAACCCAGCATGATGGAGCCGCTGCCCTTGGGCTCTCACTCGAGTTCCATTCAGATTCTGTGGATTTGCATAAGGGCAGCAGGCACACACGGAGCTGCCATGACCAGAAAACAGGGACTGCACTCTTGGGTGTGAAAACCCCATCGTCTCCTTGCACAATCACAATAGCAGAGCTTGGGGATGTGATAGAGCTTTCCTCCGTGTCCTGGTGACTGCACGTGTCATTCGGTCCTTGGCTGCATTACCCTCCTCAGGGAATCTTATTCTCTCGGCTGAAATGCTGCGCCATGCTGTGTGCAGTGCTGTCTCAAGGAGCCTAGTGACCGCGGAAGAGCGGCAGCTTCTGCTCAAGCAGGTACCCTATGGAAGCCAGCACTTTCTGTTCCCTCTTGAGCAGTGGAGCTCACATCCGAACACTTGAGGTACGTTCCACAGGAGGTTAAGGTCTCTCTTTCCTGTGTGGGTATCACTTCTGCGTAGGCAACTCTGCTTACTATGCTGTCCATGTATGAGGAGTGCACACCTGTCTGCTCTGCCATGACTACACACAGCAGGACACCACCAACTGGGCTGCAGACTCTTGCAACAAAATAAACTTATTTGTGCTCCTGATGCATAACCACCTATATATGATTTCCTACAGGAAAGTGATAGCCACATGGGAAAGTCCTCTTGTGTAAAAACAGCCCGATTAAAAATACTGCAGATTAGCTCCACTGGAAAGTAAGTATCTCCATTCTCCTTTGCTCCGCTGAAAGCCCACCGTCCCTTCACTGCTATCCTTTCTCTAACCACCAATTTGCAGACTTGGCCCTGCCCTAGGTGCTTGGTTTCTCCTCCCTCTGGAATAGCCTGCAATATACAGCATCCCCTTACCCTGAGGGATGACCACCCTAGCTGGCATCTCAAAGTGCCTATGACTTCATAGCAATTTGGTTGCTGCTACAGCGGGTAGGCTCTTGAGTCTTACAATCCCACAACTGCCTCATTAGAGCTGTATCACCTTTCAGTTCTTGTGTTGGTAAAAGGACTGACATATCTATTAAATCACAACCCATCTGAAGCAAGTGCCAATGAAAAAGCCCCTTCAGGATGAGCAGAGCTATGGGGAAAGCCTGCAGGTGTTCCTGGGCAAAATGGTAGAGCTGTCCTACTGCTGTGCTACCCTGGACTTGCCCCATTGCAGTTAAGCCCATGAGTCTGATTTGCACATGTGTGAACCTTTCCCCTTAAAACCATGGCAAATGTCAAGCTAACTCTGGAGCTGTACTGGACTTAATTGTGCCCTTGAATTTTACTCTGGCACCTATCGATACTATTCACCCCCATAGACCAGTTGGGATGATCAATTTCCTTTATGTGGTATTGACTATCCTGCCAAACCAACCAGGGTGTTTGACTTTGATTTCCCATTGTGGGGGACGATGACCTTGAATTGCCCCTTTCCTGCAGAAACTTGCCTGCACATTATAGGTCACACATACTTGACCTGACAGGTTTACTCCAGCTGCAAGCTCTGGTGGGTCTCTGAGCCTGATTTCTGGTGCTACCCAAGCTTTCTCCCCTCTCAACACTTCTGAGGCTGGTGCGCATCCTACTTCCCAGAGGGCTTGGAAACCCAGCTTTTCTGGGTTTCTTTTTAAATCATTTACTTTTTGATACTGTGAAATCTTTCGTGCTGAAAGATAAAACTGACATTTGGACACAGAGTGGCTATGTGCGCTGTCTAATTGCTGCCCATGGCTAGCACCAAGGGACTGGGGTTTTGCACTCGAGAGAGATCTGGAGATAACTTGTTTTGGAGCCTGCTGACAGGGATCATCTAAATAGCATGCAGCCCCCCACAGTGCTTGACCCAAATTGCCCACCTATGTAAATTTCCATCCTGTTTTCATTCTGTCAAGGACTCATTTGCACTGCTCAAACTTGATGGATGTATTACAATTTTGTACTCTAGTCCTCAATACCCAACAGGATTAAGTCACATCAGTTTCTAGCCATAGCACAGAAGGGGCTCACTATCTCCTAGGACTCTGTTTACTTCAGACAGCTGTATAATAAACTGGATTACTCACAATTTCTAGCACTCAGTAGAGGGCAAGACCTAATGCATTCATTCTTATAATACCTAGTAAGGTAAATCATTCCTACCTCAATCCTCCTGAAGAACTGAAAAATGGATTAGCTTGTCTTAAGGCCACCCAGCAGGTACATTGTTACTAGAACTGGTGTGCAGGTCTCCCGGTACAATGATATTAGAATTCAGTATTGACTTTGTAGAGGTGGCTGCTATAACGATGAAATAAGAAACAGGAGAGTCAAGTGAAATCAACCTATTCCCACATGCACCCCATAGGCAAGATAAAAACAGGAAAAGCAGAATCTCCTTGGTTGTCTTCTCCACTAACATGGTGGTTTGAGTTCAGTGATGTCAGCACTAGTTCCTTTCCTGTTGTAAGATCTGCTAGCAAGTTTTCAGTAGGTAAACAACCCTGCAATTCATCTCAGGCTGTCTAGGCTTCTATAGTGATTTACCATAGCCATTACACAGATAGTGTCAGCAGAGGAAAGCTCAAATGTTGCATCTGGAGTAAGTCAACTCACATTTGCATACTTTTAGTCTAAACCTGCTAGATGAATGTCTATAGCATTTGGAATTTTGTTGACTAGTGATGGCTGGCGGCTGGAGGAGAGGTACAGGTTCAGAAAACACAGTGGGAGCAATGAGTCTGATCTGGAAAGCACAAGAATTGAGATGTCTTGCCAGTTTAGACCAAACATCCATCCAGTTCATCTTTCTGCAGCCAGAATCAGCAGCCAGGCAAATGCCTCTAGGAAGACCATGAGCCGGGCATGAAGGCAATACGTCTTCTGTTCATACTCGGGAGTATATTCACCTCTGAACTTAGGAGTCATCAACAGAACTATCTTGTATGAATTGGTCTAATTGTGGTGTTTGGGTTCTTTGAAGTTAGCTGTGATAGCAAATCCCATGTTAATCACATACCATGAGGAACTACTTTCATTTTTCCTGTGCCTGCTGCTGGTCAGTTCTACTAGGTGATTTCAGGTACAGGTATAAGAGAAACAGCGAAGTTTTTCTCCTTTTGAGTCACATTTTTAGTACTGCTCATAATCTCAAATTCTATCATGCCACACCCTCATTGCCTTATTCTGAACTAATAATCTCCAACTACTTTAGTCTTACCTCCCATGTGAAATGTTCCAATATCTCAACAACTTAGGCTGCAATTGTATACCCATTTAGCTGGAAACAAGCCCCAATGAACTCATTGAGACTTACTTCTGGGCAGACATGTGAAGGACTGCGTTGCAATTTCTTCTTTTTGGAACTCTTTACACCTCTATCATGTCCTTTCTGAGATAGAGGTAAGTTAATATAATACCATGGTGACATCTGCTATTTTATTTTCAATCTGTTTTCCTAACTTTTTCATTGCCAGAGCACACTGGATTAATAATTTTTGACAAGCCACTTGTGCTACTCAGAAGTTGCCAGAAATTGCAACATGTCAGTATCTTGCATATACCTGAAAGAGCATGTGGCTTTCTGGTCCTGGTATCAGGATGCTGAAATAGGATGGGTCATATGGTGCTGGCATATACCAGATCAGACAAGCCCAGTATTACTGGCAATGGTAGTGGCTCAGAGTCTTACACAGAGGTCTTCCATATCATCTGCTACTTCTTCCTTTTGGCTGGATTGAACCTGGGATCTTCTGCATGCAAAGCATGTGCTCTACCACCGAGCTACAGTGACTCTGTTCAGACGACACACTAAGCCATGGTGATTAAGCATTTTGAGCTAAACATTTTGGCTTAGCATGTCGTGTGAACCATGGCTTAGTGTGCTGTGCAAACCATTCCTAACCATGGTGACTACATAACCATGGTTTAAAGACTCTCACTACCCATTTGCTACAAAAAAATTAGTGGCCTAGCCATGGCTTAACGTGTTGTCTGAACAGGCCCAGTCTGTCCCCTAAAGTTAACCTGCTGGGATTTTCCGAAAAAGAAAAGCAGTGTGGCTAACCCTAGAATGAGTTAAACAATGAAAGTGATCTGTACTCCAAAAATCTTTTGGGGTGTATGTGTCTCAGTCCTAGTAAAATATGAATGGTGGTTTCAAACAGCTTTACTGCTCACAATCTTCTACACGAGCATAAGCTTGTTCCACACTTCAGGCCAAACTATATGTTGTATGCTTGTGCAAACTCACATATTGTGACAAATGGCTACACATCAGGCCCTCATGCATGACACACAGCCTGCCTCTCTGGGTGAAGTATATATGCAAGCTAGATATGATAGGACGGGTTACCAAAACATGGTGCCTAACCCTAAGGAATTGTTTCAATAAACACTATAACCCAAACAGCTTGCCCAAAATTAAACGCCACATTTTCCTCTAACAACCCGAGTGCAAAAAAATAGGAATGCTATTTTGCAGAAACAGAAGCACTGCTAGATCAATCCACTGGTCAATCAGATGCTTCTGAGAAGCCCTAAGCCAGGGTTGAGGAATATGTGGCCCTCCAGATGTTGGTGGAGACTGCAATGCCCATGAATGGGAAAGGAAATTTCATTGAAAGCACATTTGATTTGGAACAGGATCTGTGCATGATATGAATTCAGGGTAAATTAACTGGTGAACTACAAATGATGTGGAAGTGGGCAACAAATCAACTGAAGTATTTGGCATGATTTGGATGAGAAATTAATTGGCTTACCTTCTGTGAAATTTAAATTCTACTACTGATTTCTAAATTTGTATCTATACATATAAATTAGCATAGTAACATTCTTCAGTTTTGAACCCTTCTGCAAAATGTTAGCATAACTATTTTCAAGGCAGTCTTTTGGGACTGTGGCCCAAATCTTTTCAGTGGGGATTTCTGAAAACCAGCTGGAAGTCCAGATGAACCTTGGAATCCTTGGGGCAAACCCAAGCATTCAGATGCTTGTTATTTCAGGAATTCACCAGAACCCAGGGCCAGCCCACCCATAAAACAAGATGAGGCACCTGCATCAGGTGGCAGAGTGGGAGGAGTGGCAAAAGGTACTACTCCGCTCTGCTCTTGCCTCTCCTCTGCCAGGAGGGCCCATTGCCGCAGCCTCTAGCAGGTGCTCTGGAGAGCAGTGGTATTTGCTGCAGCAAGAGAGAGGCTGGCAGGATCTCTAAGCAGCCACCTGCCCTCTCACTGCATGCAGCCAGAAGAATTGGCTGCGGAGCTCTTGTCTGGGTTTTGCGAGAGCCAGTGAATTTCACCATTTGCCATTTTTATTTTTTCTGCACTTATTCAGAAAATCTTATTGGGACTTTCCTCCCCAAGCCATTTTTGTATGCTTTTGATTTTTGCTGACATACTGATTCACACACTTACTTGTTTCTATTTTAGTATCTACTCAATCTGAGCAAGATACATTTTAAATTACACACTGGGTGAACACTGGATTCGATAGTATCGTAGCTAACTAAGGTTTTTTGATGTACATATGAAAATTGATAAAATTAACCTGAGATTCACTCTGTTAGGGTACTAACAGGTGACATAAGAACAGCATCATACGACTATATCATACAAACACCTGCTTCAATCCTGCATGAAAGGGGTTGATTTCTAGAGAGAAAGTGAAAGTAGATCTTTGTTGTCCTGTTTAAATCTGCAGGGGAAGTTTGCTCAGTTCTACACTAGTTATATGGAACTGAGCCATGCATTCCAAGTTCTTAATTTTATCTCATTGTTTTGGAAATATTTTAGAAAATTCTAACGTTAGAAATTAGAAACTCCTCTCCATTTTGCACTATTATTGTGCAATTCAAAATATTGGCAAGCCCCTCAAGTGGTTTCATTCATGCTTGAAAAAAACAACAACCATCATTATCTATGTCATGCTGGCGCTGAATGACTGTTACAGGCAGGGAAGTGCTACTAAGCCAGTTGCATGTGATTTAACACCGCCAAACACCGCCACCCCATACACCACACCAAACAAAAACAGCAGCAGTCCTTGTTGCAAAGGCTCAATGAGAAGTGCACTCTGCACATGCTTACTGGGTTATAGATCACGATGGCTTATGCCAGAACAATTCTGTTATACTTTGCCACAGAACAGACTAACGCGGTTACCATCTGGAAATAGTCTATACGGGGAAGGCATGGTGGGTGCGATGTCAGCTCTTGAAGCAGATTCCAGGGAATAAAAGCGGAGCCCCATCTCAAACTGAGAACTAGGGCCAAGTAATCCCCTTCCTTTAATTTAGCAATACCTTACACGCCTTTCAGGCTCCCATGGCCAGTTCGCAAAGGTTTCCAAGAAAATGGAAGAGAAGTAGCTGCCTGCCTCCCGCCCGCCCTTTCCAAGGTATCCACGGAGCCCGTGAAAGTAAGCCGGTGACGTGGTTACCACGCCACAAACTGCACGATCCTCCTCGCATGTTCACTCAGGAGTAAGCTGCGCTGCCTGGGGCTTATTCCCCCACCCAGGCACCCACCGTTAAATTGCAGCCTACGGCAGAGAAGAACCACCTCGCTCGTTTCTCACAACAACCTACTAGGAAAGCCGGGAAGTCGAATCACGGGCACAGAGCTCGCGAGCAAACAAACGCCTTCGCGCGGCGGCGCTGGCGAGGTCATTGGCCCCGTGTAACCCGCCAGCAGGGTCCCTTCCTCTCCGCCTTTCCGCGAAGTTTGTCCTTCGCCGCTGCCCGTCTTGAGCACATCCTTCCGGCCCCCGAAAGCGCGGCGGGTGGGCGTGGTTACTGTTGCTAAGCGACTGAGGCCTTGCCCGACGCACGTCTTAGCACCTGGCAGTTCTGCTTCCTCTCATTGGCTACGTGCGAGTTTGTCGCACGGAGAGAAGCAGAGTGACTGCAAACATGGAGGCCGGAAACGCCAGGAAGGTAAGGCGGAATCTGAGAGACGTATGACACCCCCCCCCCCACCGCTTCCCCACCTGAGATACTAACGTGAGACGCCCCCCCCTCCCCCAGCCTGGAAAAGGCAGCAACTCCCGGCTCTTGATGATGAGTGACTCGGATCTCTTACTCCCCGCAGAGGCAGCGTGAAGCAGAATCGGAATCGGAGGCGTCAGGCCCGTCCGGAAAAGAGGAGATGGAAGAGGAGGAGGAAGAGGAGGAGGACGGCGGCGGCGGCGGCTATGCGCCTTACGTGCCCGTCAAGCAGCGCAAGCAGCAGATGGTAAAGAGCCGAACGGGTTGGTGGTGGGCGGTAAACCACTGCCCCCCTTGCCTGCTCTGCCACCCGATCCGAGGCATGTTTGTTTACGAGGGAAACAAATCCCCCACTGAGTTGATGGGGAGATGACGCCCAAGGATTGCAGCCTCAGGACTTGCTCCCTGCCAGTAGTAGATTTCCAAAGCAAAAGGAGAGGTGTCACGCACCCGACCTGCCTGTAAGCACCCTAGCTGTGTAGAAACAGGCTGAGGTTACTCAAAGCTGCGGACAAGGAACTCCATGTGTTTCATTTTATTTATTACATTTCTATATTGCCAGTAGCCAGAGGCTTAAAAATGCAATATATAAAACTATTTGTATGCCAAAAATATAGAACATTTTTGCACAACAATAAAAATCCCTGGCCCCGTTAAAAATCTTATCATATGCTGTCAAATATCTGGGAATGGAGGAAAGTCTCTCCCTGGTGCCGGAAAGATGGCAAAGTTAACATCAGGCGGACCTCACTGGGAAGAGCGTTCCATAATCGGGCAGCCACCACTGAGAAGGCTTCTATATCCTTTTTTATGCTCTTGTTACTGAAGTGACCTAGTGCCAACTGATGGTATTGATAAAAAAAAACCAGTGTTCCTAAATGGAGCCACCCCTCCCCCTGATAAAATGGAGCCTCAGTTTCTAGAATTGTGCTAAATGCCTAACACATCTGGAGTGGGAATCTATGGCCCTCCAGGTGTTATTGGACTCCAAGTCTCATGGGCTGAGGGTTGAAGTCTTGAGGAGGGTCCCGAAGGAAATGAAAGGGGCTTTTGGGGAGGTGTGGGGGGGAGGCATTGCAGTCTCAGTGGTTGATCCTAAGCTCTTGATTAAATTTTCTATATATTCAGCTACAAAAGTTGCTGCAGACGCGCCGCAAGGGGGCATTGGAGGAGGAACAAAGGGACAGTGGCAGTGAATATCATGGTGATGAAGATGACATTCCCCTGGGTCCACAGTCCAATGTCAGCCTCCTGGATCAGCATCAACACCTCAAGGAGAAGGCAGAAGGTAGAGTTGGCAAGCTCAGATTGATTTATAGATGGATGTGGACTTCCCCATTGGCCCACCAGTTTATTTCCGAGCCCCCTCCAATGCTTCTCAGGCAGAGAAAATCTCTTATCTCAGATCAGCAGCTGATTGGAGGTAAAAGATTTTCCCTGCTGCCCAACTCACCACACTACCTTTAGGTTAATCCTCCCCTCTGTAAATGCTGCAACGGTCATTCGAAAATTGTCTCCTATGCCTCAGCCAAGCTTTTAAAAAGGCTCCATTGGTGTCAATAAAGGCTTTTAAAAACCCAAAATGCTGTGTAGTGGCATTTTTGGGAAGGGGGAGAGTGTTTTGTGTATAAATGGATGTGTGTGTGAATGGGGTCTGGGTTATCACATGGGAGGGGGAGCGCATGCCAGAAGTAGGTTTTGCCCCACCCACTTTGGAATGTGGTCCTGCCCACTGTGGACATATAGCCCCCAATTTTCATGCCCAGAGCCACATTAGCCCTTGGCCTGGAAAAAGTCCCCCACTTTTACGAGGTGCAACTGATTGCTCTGTTACCCTCCCCAGCACGGAAAGAGTCGGCTAAAGAGAAGCAGCTTAAGGAAGAGGAGAAGATCCTGGAGAGCGTGGCAGAAGGGCGAGGTGAGTGGCAAGAAAATATTCTGCAAAAACTCTTTTGTGGTCCATTGGAACTGGGCAGAAGTGATGGGTGGTGTAGAGGAGGATGAAAGTCCTACAGCCACAATTAATCACTTTAAGCACAAGCCATGCCATGGAACCCAGGGCCTCCCAGCTCTTGTTGTTATCACAGATGAGATCTATGTCCTACGGGACTGAGAAATCCCTTATGCATTCCTTGCCCTGATCTCCCTTTTTCTCTCACTGGTGATGAGAGCACATGCTTCTTGGCCTTATAAAAGGCTCACTGATTCTTGTCTTTCTCTCATGCAGCTCTGATGTCAGTGAAGGAAATGGCAAAGGGCATCACATACGACGATCCCATTAAAACCAGGTAGATCTCGCATGCCATCAGTACAATTTAAATTATACTTTGGCTTATGCCACGCTCTTCTGGAGACACGTGCCGTGGATACTTCTTGCTAAGTTTCTCAAGGAAAAGGACTGACCTGTATGCTGTGAATCCCTAGCCTAGACTCTGTCTTGAAACTGTTGATGCTTGTGTGTAGAGTTTTTTCCTTCTTAACCTTGTCAGACTATGGGTGGTTATTTAGACTGCTGTACCATGCATAACATGGACTGTAACAGTCATGATGTTTACATGGACAGAGAGAGTAAAGGATTAGATAGGCAGTTGATATCTCTAAGGAATCTTCACTTTGCCTTACAAAATGATACTTATAATCTGCCAATATTGGCTTAGTATGAAAACAGGCATCTTTATTATCCTTTAATAGAACCAACAACCCCTTAGCCTGATAGCCTTTCAGCATGAGGAAGAATGAAAACTAAATGAGAATGATTTGTCATTGCACTCAAGATCTTGCAGCAATTTAACATAATATTAATAAGGTGGAGATACATTTTATGTTGCATTCCATATTCTGAATATGGATGATAAAACTCTTGTTATGTCACAGTTTTATTAGCATTGCATTGTGAAATTTAGCTACCATTTTGGAAACATTTATACAAAAAGTTAAATGGGTTAAAGGAATCTAATTTTAAAAGGGTGTGTGTGTGTCTTGCATATTGCTTGAGCATTTGATCCACACTTTGGAATCACCATTTCATCGAAGTCGGTAAATCTTTATACATTCTTCAGCTAAGTGAAGCGGACACTTGTGTCATTTTTTTAAATCAAGGCTTTTGTGGATAGCAGTTCTGTTACTTTATTTTGTAACTGCCAAGGCTGAAGATGGAGATGAGGTATTCTAATGCTGGGGCAGGAGAGTTAGATTGGGATCTACAGGTGATTTGCAAGGAATTCTAACTTCCAATGGTTTAACAATAGTGACAACAAAAAGGCATTTTTTTCTACCTAAAATAGGGTACTGATATGAAGAAAGCTTGGTGGGAAACAGGAATAAATTGTGTGGAAGCTCCAATTTTGGGAGTGAAATCAAATGCTGAGACGGAGCATGTGCTCAGAGGCACACTTTTTCTGCAATTCTATGCCCACATTCCTGAGCCACTATTGCATTTGGCTCCAGTTGGTGGACTTCCAGGTTCTAGTAGAAAACCAAGTAGATCATGTAAGCCTACCCCGTGCTAATGGATATGTTAACTTCCTTCTCAGTGAGTAGCCCGTGCAGTCTCAGTATTGTTGTTAGAATCACTGTTTAGGGGATTGTGTTGAGGGAGGTGTGCAGTACAGACACAACTATCCCTGGCTGACGACTGTATTTGATTTCAGTGCAAGTGGCCTCAGCTTAGTGTTCTTGTTCCCTGCTGATATTTCCCCTGTGTTCTCTTGCCAGCTGGAAGGTTCCCCGGTACATCCGGGCTATGTCAGAGGCACGGCACGACCGTGTGCGTAAGAAGTACCACATCCTCGTGGAAGGGGAAGGCATTCCACCCCCTATCAAAAGCTTCAAAGAGATGAAGTTCCCAGCAGGTAGGTGGCTGTGGTGGTCATTTAAGAAAAAGAAATGCCTGCAGAGCTCTTTTTCACATGGGAGAGTTAAGGAATCTCTCATACTTTGAGCTTAGAGGTAAGGGCTTCAAGGTCTCTAGCTTCTCTCTCTGCCAGACTCGCATATTCTCAGGGCTGCTTGTTGAAGTACCTTTTGTTCCCGGGATACACATAGCCAGATCCAAAACATAAACCGATTACATCATGTATTAGTGGTAGATGGATGTGTTGTACCACTTTCCCATTCTAAATTATTGTGACTGGGGAAACTATTTCCTTTTCCCACCATCACTTGCATGTTTTTAGCGGAGAAAAGAAGCTAAGAATGCATGCATGTAGTGTTATACTTGGCCCGACCTGTGTGAAAGTTGTGCTGGGAGCTATGAATCCGAGTGCTAAAAATAAGCACAGAAAGTTATTCTGGTGGTATGGCGGGATATAGCTTTGCTTCTAGTCCACGCTCCTGACACTATTAACCTATGCACAACCCTTTCTACAGCAATCCTACGAGGACTGAAGAAGAAGGGAATCCAGCAACCAACCCCCATCCAGATACAGGGAATTCCCACCATGTGAGTGCTGCAAGATAGTCTCTCCGATACTACTTGGACACTACCCTTCTGTGGGAGGGGTCTGACTTTTTATACTAATCATGCTCCTTGCTCCCCCTAATATACTGCCAGGCACCTAAATGACTTCCACATTTATTATAGCATAAGCTTTCGTGGGCTAGAGCCCATTTCATAAGATGCTGCTGAAATGGACTGTGGCCCACACAAGTTAATGCCGTAATAAATCTAGTTTTTTTTAAGGTGCCAGAAGACACCTTGCTGCAAGAGACTAACACAGCTGCTCCTCTGGAATTTGTCACTGTGGTAGCAAGGAGTGTCTTTCTTCTGATCTTTATAGGCCACTCTGGAAGACATTTTGGCTAAAGAGCAGGGTAAAAATGCTTTAAATAAATAAAAGTCCCTACTGGCAAGGCAGCTTTTCATCAAATCATTATTCATAACACATCTGATATCCATAAAATTGCAAATCTAAAACATTAAGACATCCCAGTGGCAGCAGTTAAAACAATAAAGACTGCTACTCATTAAAAAACATTTTGAAATGAAAGGATTTTCAGGGTCCATTTAAAAGCCAGTAGATTAGGGGCCATACATACCTAAGGAGGGAATTCCACACACATAGGACCACTTCCTATGTGTCTTGATGGCGAGCCTGTGAGGCCAGTCTCAAGGCCTGGAGAGATTCACGTGAAGGTAGTCCTTCAAAGAACCTATTCCCAAACATTTAGTGCTTTAAAGGTCATTACCAATGCTTTAAATTGTGCCTGAAAACAAATACGTAGCCTTATCTTCTGACTGCTTGACTCTTGCAAGCATCTAAGGAGTTGCACTCTGCATCAGCTGAAGTTTCCAAACCTTTCGTATAGAGCATATTACAGTAGTCTAGTCTGGAAGTACCCCGGGCATGTGTAACTTAGGCAAGGCCCACTTTCTCTACATGGGGTAGAAGTTTGCAAATCAGCCTAAGAGCTGACAAAAAGCCCTCCTAACCACTGATGCCACCTGTGCCTCCATGGGTAGCACTGAGTCCAGGAGAAACCCTCTCCTAATTGTGAATCTGGAACAGAGTACTTTAGTTGCATATTTGGATTTAATTGAAACTATTTGTTTTGTACCAAGGTGTGCCCAACATGGGCAGAAGCAAGGACTGGGGGGCATACGGAGGGTCTGGGCCCTTTGCTGAATGTAGAGGCCCCACACCAGGCTCCTGTTAAACCCACCCAGACCCTCTAGACGTTCTAAGGTGCTCATACATTCAGGGTGCAATCTTATGTGGGTGTAGACTGAAAAATGTCGTACAATTTCCAGCATGCCTAGCCAGCATGGCTGTTTGGAGGGATGCTGCAAGTTGTAGGGCTTTTTTCCTGTCTAAACCCACATAGGATTGCACCCTTAAAGGCTTTTCTTTGTTACCATAAACCAGGGCAGGTGTCATGTTTCCTCCCACCAAAGTGTGAGTCAATGAAGAGGTCTGCCAAGTAACCCACAAAGCTTTATTCAGTAAATAAACACCTCTTTGCACCTCCAGAGAGTTTAAACCCTAGGAACTTTCCTCTAGGCTAACACTTGGCTAAACTAAGCGAGACAATTGTTCTTTCCACAAAAGGGAAGATCTTTTCCCTGAGTCCCTTTCACTTCAAGGAGGATTTTGTTGAAGAAGCCTTTGTTGAGATGCTAGCCGAGCTGATCGCCTCTCACCTACCTTTAGCTCTGCCCGTTTGAATCTAAGGCAGACTCTGGGATCGGCCAGCTCTGAAGTCCCCTCCCTCTCTGAGGATTCCTAAGTTCCCACAGACTGTGAGTTGTTGATGTTTTCACTGATAAGGTCTAGTGAAGATTCATCCCTGGTGGGTGTAGAGCCTGGGAGAATCACCTCCCCCACTTTCTGTGTAAGCTGGGACATTTCTAGTCTTGTTTCTTCAGCTTCAGAATCTGATTCAGATTGATAGCCTGAAACTCCTTCCCCCACACAAAGGGGAATAGGCCTGGTCATGGCAGTAGGTAATCTGTGTCCGGCGAGGTGGGGCTGGATGCCAACCACCATCAGCCCCAGTGAGCATGGCCAGTGTTCAGTGATTATGGGAATGGTATAGTCCAACAATATCTGGAAAGCCATGCAGGCTAAAAATACACTTTATTTCAAACCAAAAGCTCACATTCTCCGTTGGTTACCATCATTTGCAATTTATGATAATTTAGATTTCTCATCTCTCTGGTTCAGGATTTGGGCACTGAAAAGCTGCACTTTGGAACTGGGGGTAATGGGAAGCTTCCTTCCTCTCCACATACATTAGGGTTGGGGGAACCTATAGCCCTCTAGATGCCCATTGGCTGTGCAGGCTGGGCTGACAGGAGTTGGGAGTCCAACACCTAGAGGGCCACGGGTTTCCCCACCTCAGGCTCACTTAAAGACCCTGTTCAGGTGACACGCTCAGCCACAATGGTTAAGCATTTTGAGCTAAATGTTACAGCTTAGTGTCTCATGTGAACCAGGACTTAGCATGTCGTATGAACTGTTCCTAACCATGGTGGCTACATAATCCCACTTTAAACACACTTACTAACTGGGTCTGTTCAGACAACACACTAAGCCATGGTTAGGCCACTAACCCTTTTGCAGCAAATTGTTAGTGAGTATGTTTAAACTGTGGCTATGTAGCCACCATGGTTAGGAATGGTTCACACAACACTATGTCATGGTTCATACGACACGCTAAACCATAATGTATAGCTAACCACCATGTCTTAGCGTGTCTGAACAGAATCACTATTTGCTGTAAAAGGGTTAGCGGCCTAACCATGGCTTAGTGTGTCATCTGAACAGGTCCAATATACCCTTCCTGTTGTAATCCCATTCCTTCCAGCATGAACAGCTGCCCTCTACTTGTTCTATTTTCCCATAGCCTTTCTGGCAGAGACATGATTGGCATCGCATTCACCGGCTCAGGCAAGACTCTTGTGTTCACCCTCCCTGTGATCATGTTCTGCCTGGAGCAGGAGAAGAGGCTGCCGTTTTCCAAGAGAGAAGGGCCCTACGGGCTCATCATCTGCCCCTCGGTAAGTCCCCTGGCCTCTGTGCAGTGCTTAACTGACCTCATGTACACGGTTGGAAAGTGGGAGTGGGGAGACGTGAAGTGCTTGTGGCCAAGAATGGCAAAGATATCAGGAGTACACAGCTAGGGATGTAGACTCTGGCTAAGAGGGTCTTTATTTCTGCAGAGGGAATTGGCTCGCCAGACTCACGGTATTCTCGAGTATTACTGCCGCCTGCTGCACGAGGACGGGATGCCTGCCCTGCGCTGCGCCCTCTGCATTGGAGGCATGTCTGTCAAGGAGCAGATGGAGACCATCAAACAGTAAGGGCAGCATTGGGGCCAAAGTCAGTCTGGCTTGGAGCTGCTGCTTTTCTTTTCTGTGGCTGTTAAGAAAGCAGGGCCTGTGTTCAGTCCCCTACCCTATCGGTTACTTACCCTTTGTTTCAATCCCCATACAGTTGCCTTCCCCAACCTAGCGCCCTCCAGATATTTTGGACTGCAACTCCCAGCATTCCTAACAATTGGCCATGCTGGCTGATGCTGTTGAGAGTTGAACTCCAGAACACCTCAAGGGCACTGCTTTAGGGAAGACTGCCATACGACGGTATAATAGCATTTGCTTATTTCAAGACTTTGTTGTTCCATTGTGGATGACTCTTATTTTCAGGCACTGCAAGTCCCAACTTCCCCTTTTAAAAAGGTCTTGATCTGACAATCCTACTGACTGTGAATGCACGCAGTTGTGAGTTACTCTGGGTTACCGCCTTGCTGTCCTCTCTGGTAAAGCAGTAGTTCTGGAACCAAGGCCACATTCACATGAGTAATTACTCAGTCGAACCACTCCTTAAGGCTGCCAGAGTTCTATTCTGTCCTGGCAGTGGGAAGAGGTTTTAAATCTGAGGCGGCGGCAGGATATAGATGCTTCCAAGGGGACTAACCATACTGCTGCTCGTTATTCATGGGAGTGTTCCCAGAATAGAGCCTATGACAAATGTGACTCCTTCTGTTCCCACAGCGGTGTGCACATGATGGTGGCCACCCCCGGCCGGCTGATGGATCTCTTGCAGAAAAAGATGGTCAGCCTGGACGTCTGCCGTTACCTGGCGCTGGATGAAGCGGACAGGATGATTGACATGGGCTTTGAGGGAGACATCCGCACCATTTTTTCTTACTTCAAGGTACCAGGCAGGGCAGGCTGTGCTCCACATTTTATCCCAGTGACTGCGGCCACTTGTGCAATTCTGTTCCTTTCTCCTTCCTGTGGGTGGTGGTACCAGAGGCAGGCATGGCCAGTGTGCTCTCTCAGCTGGGCGGGCTGCACTCCTCTGGCTTGCTTGAACTTTTCCCTTGCTTTGGACTCTGTTGTTCCTGGCAACAGCAACATTCTCCCGGTCTAGATAAAAACGTGCAGGCTGGTGCTGGGGGCAGGACTTAATTTGAGCTGAGGCTTGTTTTCAGAGCCAGGGCCCTGCCCTGGAAGATGCAAACAAGTTCTAAAGAAGAGGAAACTGCCTTTGCCTCTCCCTTACCACTAAGTAACCACAATCTGGCCTTGTACCTGGAATTAGGGGGAAAGACATCCAGGTTAGGTTGTGGGATTTCTAGGCAAATTTGATGCCCTAAGCACCGGATGGGGAATAGCGCTTCTGCACAAATAAACAACACCTATTTATCTTATGAGCGCATCTTTTCCCTCTTGCGTTCTGTATGCTATTTGTTGCATTGCAGTTGATTGGTTGGTTATATTCAGGATGTGCCTACTCTGCTCTAAGGTGACATGCACATTCTGTCAAGAAAAGCCAAGTCTTGTGACCTCCTAAAAATTGCACAAATTGAGCAAAGCTTGCATACATTCTTTTGCATCTTTTGCTCTGCTTCTGCTAATCATGGGGGAAGGTCAAGGAACTATGCACACCCCTCCCCTAACTACCGGTGATTCTTCCTTTCTTGCCCTTCAGTATTTGAGATTTTGCCAGGGAATGCCTATACCTTTTCAACCCATCTTTGCAGCCATGAGAGCTAGGAATGTCCTTTTTGGAAGTGAAAGTTGAGATTCTCAGCATGCTGAATTCCCCCCACCCTCACCCCCAATATAAAAGTAGTACCATTTTCAGACTTGTAAAATGCTCATAAGATGGTGGGCTTGTCTTATGCATACAATTTCATCAACCCATTTCCTAGTGATTCCAGGGACTGTTTGGTAGGTAGCAGAATTCTTACTGTTATGGCCTCTTTGAATTGGATGGATGTCCCTAGTTGCCCATCTCCCAGTCTGGGTCTTTTCCCCCCCTTAGGGCCAAAGACAGACCCTTCTCTTCAGTGCTACCATGCCCAAGAAGATCCAGAATTTTGCCAAGAGTGCTCTTGTGAAACCCATCACCATAAATGTGGGACGTGCAGGAGCTGCCAGCTTGGATGTCATACAGGTGCGTCACTGTCTCAAAGAGTTCTTCCTTGGCCTGACTATGCCTGTGACCATCTTAAGTTGTATAGGTAGCCCAAATGTTGATGATGTGTTTTTACCTGTAGCTCTTTTGAGGGTTGTATTTAACATTCTTAACTAATAACATTACTAAATAGGTTAAATACTAACTTGACCAAAATCATGCTGTCTGGGGCTGATGGGAATTAGAGTCCCAACAACATTTGGTGTAGTTTTGACCCTAAATTTCCCTCTTCCAAACCCAACAATGCCCTGCACAGAGGCTTAGGACAGGAGTACGGAACCTGCGGCCCTCCGGATGATGTTGGACATCATCCCGGACTTCTGCCCAAGCTGGCTGAGAATGATGGGAGTTGGAGTACAACAACATCTGCCTTAGGAATTTGACCCTAAATTTCCCTCTTTCAAACCCAACACTGCCCTGCACTAGGTCTTCTGAGCCCTGATAATTTAGCTTATACTGTATTCTACTTCTTCCACCCCACAGTCTTTGTCACACTGAAGACACTGCCGTCTTTTGACTCTCACCATTTCTCTCTGGTTATATCTAGGAAGTGGAATATGTCAAGGAGGAAGCCAAGATGGTGTATTTGCTTGAGTGTCTACAGAAGACCCCACCTCCAGTGAGTGCAAACCCAACCTGTGGTCAGCCCTAGAGTCTCACTGTTTTGACTTCCTCATATAAAAAGAAACATGCCTAAGCCAGGAATGTCTGATTTTCTTCTCAAGCAGGAGATTTTAGAACAGCTATAAAGTGGCTGATCCAGCATTTGGTGTTGCATCCTGTCTCTGAAATTGGGGATGGGCCTGCTTAGATTGAGGGATTGATGCATGTTCCTTAGGACACTGGTTATATATTGGTACCTTCACTTTTTTTTTGCAAGGTTCTTATTTTTGCTGAGAAGAAAGCAGATGTGGACGCAATCCACGAATACCTGTTACTCAAGGGGGTGGAAGCCGTAGCTATACATGGTGGAAAAGGTCAGTTCAAGTCTTGATTTGAATGCACTCTTTTTATTCAGGGAGAGCAAGTCTAGGCCACAAACATGTAACAATCTGCAAACATGAAAAGAATGGGTGTGTAACAGATCTAACAACTTGCCATGCTTAGACCTTGTCTTTCCCCTTCATTAGTATATGGAGCTATCCAGTTAAATGCAAAAATAATCGCTTTCAAACTGACCAGAAGGCAAGTCTTCTGTTAGGTTATGGAATTTGCATCCAGAAGATGTGAAGGATATCAAAGATTAGATCTATATCAGTGGTGTCAAACAGAAAGCCACAGGGTCTTATCAGACCTTTAGGGATTCCATCCATGCTCAACACAAATACTGAACTGGTTGTTGGAGCTAGGAAGACATCCTAAGCCGTGCAGATTTCACTGAATATGCTAATAGAATGTGGAACCAAATGTTTGGTAAAAAGCTATGGGCATTGCGCCCGGGCCTCTCTCCAGTGGAGAATTTGCCCCACATTCCTGGTCTTGAAGCATACAGTGCTATTAAACTGGAATCAAACCCTCCCTGCTTTTAGTTTTTACTCTGTTAAGAAGAAGCTTTCCTGGGTGAAACAATATCCCACATCAGTCAGCTTCATAAGTTTTTCCCTTGCCTTCCTTGCACATTAGAGATGTCACCATGGGAAACAAGAGATGAGGTTGAGAGGCCTGTGGAGCTGTTCACTCTGGCACTTCATCTATGTGTCTGTGGGGACAATGGGCCTTTTATCTTGGGGTTGCGATTAATTCTTAGCAGAGAATGGAAACTGTTGTAGTCTTTGGATTACAGTTAAGGGGAAATCCTGCTGCTGCTAATGCTGCTGCTGCTAATGCTTTGTTTCATCTTGCAGACCAAGAGGAGCGGACTAAGGCCATTGAGGCCTTCCGGGATGGCAAGAAGGATGTTCTTGTTGCCACTGACGTTGCCTCCAAAGGCTTGGACTTCCCAGCTATCCAGCATGTCATCAACTACGACATGCCTGAGGAGATAGAAAACTATGGTATGCTAGAGAGGATAGCTTGGCCTGGAGGGCTTTGGCAACCAAGTTGCATCTACTAGGATCCTTGCATGTGTGAAGAGCGTCTCCCGAGAGGGAGCTTCAGGACAGATAAAAGGAAGAACTTCCTCAACCAGCACATAGTTAAACTGTGGAATTCACTACCACAAGATATAGTGATGGCCACCCATTTGGATAGCTTTAAAAGGGGGTTAGACAAATTCCTGGAGGAGAAGGCTGTCAATGGCTACTAGTCCTAATGGCTAAGTGCAACCTCCAGTATCAGAGGCAGTAAGCCTGTATACACATGGGTGGGAGGGTGCTGTTGTACACAACCTGCTTGTGGATCCCTGGTTGACAGCTGGTTGGCCACTGTACGAACAGAATGCTGGACTAGATGGACCTTGGTCTCATCCAGCATGGTTCTTCTTATGTTCTTACACTAAGTCATATTCAAAACCCCTTTTGAGTGGAAAAAGCTCAACCTGGTTGTCCTGTGGCACATGCCTATGCCTCATATGAGTCTTGAAATGAAATGGGCTAAACTATAATGGCCGCCCCTCAGAGGATAGGATAGAGAGCAGCTGCCAGCTTCCCCATCTTGATTTTTTGTCTGACTCTGGTGTAGCCCTTTTATTCTTTCTTTTTCAGTTCACCGCATTGGGCGTACAGGCCGCTCGGGGAATACTGGCATTGCCACCACCTTCATCAACAAAGCCTGTGGTGAGGAACCGAGAGGGGCTGCTATGGAGGTTGGGTGGGCTCTGTGGAGGTGTAAAGGAAGTGTAACTGATGACCCGTGTGGACAGGGCTGAGCCCTCGTGCCTGTGGGGAGTGGGGAGAGCCATAGGGGAGGCTGCTGCGAAGTCTGCCGGAGAGTCTTATGAGTCACTGCTGAAAATAGAATCCTCTAGGGAGCCAGGATATGGCGTGTGGGTGGCTCGGGTCTATTGTGAGTGCCTTCCTTATGGAAACTGCCCACGCACGTGTGAGTAGGTGCCTCAGCCTGCTTCCTGTGATTGACATCCATGGTGCCTTGTCTGAGAAGCTGACCTGTGTCTGTTCTAACTTGCCTCTTGGTCTCTAGATGAGTCAGTGCTCATGGACCTGAAAGCGCTGCTGCTAGAGGCCAAGCAGAAGGTGCCGCCTGTGCTGCAAGTGCTTCATTGTGGAGATGAATCCATGCTGGACATTGGAGGTCAGTGGCTGGTTCAGGGGGAGTGAGATGGGAGGCAGCCATTTTGTTTAAAGCTATAGAGAAGGCTGGGGTGGTGTCACTGGAGAGACAGCTCAACCTCAACCAAGGCTGGATTGGGCAAAGGCCTCTGGGAAGAAATTCTGGTGGTAGTTCATCAGAAGTCATGAAGGGCCAGATCTAGTTAGTGGCCTCGAGAAGGAGAGGTTCAAAGGACCACCGAGAAGACAGTAAACTGGCTGTTTTCCATGCCTCTGACAATGGTGAAAGTTTTAAAGTCAAATTCCCGGCAGCCTGGCATAGGCATGGTGAGTGCTTAGTGCCCCCTAGACCAGGGCTGTCAAGCCTCTTTCACCCCAAGGGTCAAATTCAGCTTCAGAGACTATCTTGAGGGCTGCATTCCAGTGGTGAACAGGGGCTGAAAGCCAAAGGGTCTTGGCCAAAAGTATCAGCATCTTTTAGCATAAACTCTTAGTACCGTTCATTAAGCCTTAGAAGAGGCATTTCAGCCTTTTAGAATGGGGGAAAATACACAAAAGCCAGGAGACCACCGAAGGATTGATGGCTGGGGGAATGGAGGTGGGGCATGGGGAAAGAGGTGTGGCTATTGAGGGAAAGGGGAGGGGCATAGGGAAGAGGCACGTCCATCTAGAGAACCCCAGAGTGGCGGATTTGGCTCCCAGGTGGGCCAGAGTTTCGAGACCTAGACTATATCTGAATGCTGCATAGGAATCTCTCTGCTATACACACACACACACACACACACACCCTTGTTTTCCCCACGTTGTGCACCAGTTGGAAGACCTGCCCTCTGGCTGATTCTCCCCCCTTTTCTCTTCCAGGAGAGCGGGGCTGTGCCTTCTGTGGAGGCCTGGGCCATCGCATCACGGACTGCCCCAAGCTGGAGGCCATGCAGACCAAGCAAGTCAGCAACATTGGACGCAAGGACTACCTGGCACACAGCTCCATGGACTTCTAAATGCTCTCTGCCTTTTGACTAGCCACAGCCAAGCGCATGAACCGGACTTTTCTGCCCTGGAAGGGCAACCCTTCTCAAATGCTTGTCAGCTGGACCGAGAAATAAGATCACGGTGGACCGTTTCCCTTTTGGAGCCTGTTGTTATTTCTATAGCAATTGTAGATCCTACCCCAAAATGAAGTCCATGATCATTATGCTCTCTCCCAAACTCCTGAGGATTGGGAGACGAAGATCATAGGAAGCCTTGTGCTGCTTTCCAGCAGTCACTTGGTTGGGCATATATGGGTAGTATGCAGTATCCTCTTCTTACACCTACTGTTCATTTTGAGCTGTTCAGCACTTCTTTCTGAAAATGGCAGGCCAATGCTGCAATAGTCCATTGCTTCAGCGACTGTTGTCATGCAGCATTGGGCAAGCCCTGTGCTCCTCAGCCGGTGACCCTGAAGAGGAGGGAGGGACTGGTGGATAGTCAGAGGTTTGGTGCTATATTCGCCGGCTCCAATATCCCTTTTCTGAGGTTTCGTGTATCCCCATCCCGTGTGTGCCTGTTTCCAGCCATGTTGCATCCCTCTAGCAGCCCCACTCCAGCGCAGCTACTGCAGCTGCAGACCGAGAGTTCTGTTTACCCCACCAACGTTCCTTGAGTCAAAAGTCCCCTGGGACAGCAGTCGGTGTCTCCTGGGGCTCGTCTGCCTGTTGTAACTCCCTGTGTGCCTGCAGGCCCAAAAGAGGAAGTTGGCGGGGCAGAGGAAGTCACCAGCACTATCGTACATACTGACTCATTCCTGTGACAGCCGCAACTGCTTACGGTCTCCGCCGTCTTTTCCTCGCTTCCCTTGGGTTGCCTGTTTGGAGCCTCCCCTATGGAGCACCTTGTGAAAGAGGGGATTCTCTATGTCCAGCATCCCAAGTTTGGGAAGGTAAATGGGGGTGTCTGATTTGGGGGAGGTGGGTGGGTGGGTAGATGTTCAGTGGCTTTTGTGAGCCTTGTCAAATTCAGAGGCTCAGGATCCTAGCACTTGCCATGCTGTTCCTAGGGGCTGAGGGATGCCGTCTGTAGTACAAGATGGAGCCTGCAGTAGCTGCGATGACCTGGTATCTGTTTCCCACCCTCCTGCTTTGTCATATTACTGAATTGTGAGTTTACAGCTGAATGTTACATTGTCTCTGAATGTAAATAAATCCCAATAACAAATGAAAATGAGTTACTGTATGAATTAAGGGCTGTACTTGAAGAGTCTGTCCATTTGTGTTTGTATGCAGAATATGCAGGACCAGCCATTCTGACCTGAAAGTGCCAGGTTAGCTCTATTGGGTTCTTCCTCTGAACGTGGGAACCCTGGAGTCTGGTCTTTGTCCTGCTGTGGGAGGACTGAGATGCTTTTAGCCTGGTGCTGGCAGCCAGGGACTTGCTTGACAGAGACGGCCATATTGTTCTGTGCTCTCTCTTGGGGCTGAGGACTGATTTGGATCTCTCATTCTCTCCCCCACCACCCCTTCCTTCCCTCTCTTATCAACTGTATTGCTGCACATGCCATGGCAGCTAACACAGATGAAGTCTCAGCCTCCCCAGGGGTGGAATTGGCTATAGCGCCAGAGCTCAGGCTGATGCTTGCCCAGGTGGAGCGGATATGGCGTGATCGCTGCCATGAAATGGTTCAGCGCTTCTCTCATTTTCAGTCACCTGCCATAAGACCCGTGGCCGACAAATGTCAAGTGACGCCGACCACACCAAAAGGCTGTCCCAATCGGGCATGAATTTTTTTGCATTTATTGGAAGTATTCCGATGGCTCTGCTTACATTCTTTTCAGTAAGCGTGGCAGCAACAACCCTGTCGCTTGAGCCAGTGCTCTTATCCCCGTAACGCCCGAGGCCGCTTAGCAAGGGGAGACAGACTGGGGACTTCTCGCCCACAGCTTGCGCACTCAGCCACTGTCACACAGATGGATTCCAAGGCACCCTGGTGTTTGGCAAACGGCTACCGGTGACTGAGATTGAAAGTGTTTGCAGCTGATGTATACTAGGCTATCAAGGGGTCAGGCTCTACTGCTGATCTCCTGTCTTGTTTTTATTACGGACTAGTCAGCAAACCTGACTATGGGAGAGGATGTAGTCTGCAGTTAACCCCTTGGGTGCTGGGAAGAGATCTTCCCTCTGTCTGAAATAGATGCTGCTGTGGAGAGGGGGAGCAGACAAGTCGCATTTGTCTGGAGGAGACTGGGAGATAGTGAGACCCATCTGTTCTTAATATCTCCAGGCCTTTCTTACATTCCCTATACTTGGGAAGAAACAAAAAATCACTTGTGCTAACATGCATTATGGTAACCAATGGGCCATACACCTTGGCTGGGCTTAGTAGCCAACCCAACCATGGTTTTGAACAGCCACTGAGACTTTCTCATTTCCGGCTTCACAGAGTCAAAGTGCTGCCCCTTTGAACTGCTGCCCCATGAGGGGATTTTACAGGGGAAGAGCAGCAGTGTGTGCGTGAGAGAGAGTCTTAGAACAGCCTTCCCCAACTTATACATGTTTTTAAAAGCTAGGAGGTAGGTTGTGCCTCTTCCGAAAGAAGCTTTGTCTTTCGGCACAGCCTCTGTTTCACAATTGGAGGGATTGTTATAAGACAGCCTTGCATTTTACATGTGATTTAAATATTTATATGAGAACCGCTTAGGGATTTTATTATATCCAATGGTATATAAATCTCACAAATCAATGATGAATAAACCTGTTGCCCTCCAGACATTTTGGACTACAATTCCCATCAGCTCCAGTTAGCATGGCCAATGATCAGGAATGCTGGGAACTGTATTCCAAAACATCTGGAGGGCACCAGGTTTTTTCATTATTATTTATTTGTGAGATTTATATACTGCTGAATATAATTTCTAAGCAGATCACATATACATGTTAAAATCACATTTAAAATACAAGGCTAACAAAGCTTCTTTTGGAAGAGGCACACCCTACCTCCTGGCTTTTAAAAACATTTGCTGACCTATAGTATCCCCCATAGGGGTTTCTCCCACAGTTCTCAAGAATTAAATTTCTCATCCTCACTGGCGACCATCTTTGTGGACCCACAGTGGACATCTAACTTGTGCAATTGCTGGATTTGCTTATTGTGCTTCACTTCCCCTGCTGCTGAGTTCCAATTGTGAAATAAATGGGAACGGCTTGAAAAGGAATTGAACAAGGGAAGGGGACTGAGACTGGTGTTAGGTGAGCTAGAAGAGATAAAGGCCGGCAAATAGTAGCCAAGGTAGCCTAAAGCTGCTCCTTGCTTCCGTTTTTGCATTGGTCCTTCCGGAGGATTGCTCCAGACACTGCCCAGAGATTTCATGGATGACATCCATGAGGGTGAGAAATGTGCTTTTAAAAAAGAAAGGAAAAAAGTATGACTTCAGACAAAGGTGCTAAATTCTGTGCCAGATACCAAATGCTGTGAAAGCCAGTGCAGTGCTAATGGTTAAGAGTGTTGGATTGGGACTCAGGAGACCTGGGTTCTAGTCCCCACTCAACCATGCAGTTCACTGGGTGACTTTGGTCCAGTCACTGACTCGGAGCCTAACCTACCTCAAAGGGTTGCTTCGCGGATTACATGGAGAGGAAGAGAACAATGTAAGCCACCTTGGGTTCCTTGCAAGAGGAAAATAGAAGAAATAATAATAATAATAATAATAATAATAATAATAATAATAATAATAATAATGTGCTTGCAATGTATGCAGAACAATTGCTTATATGGGGTAAATGCCTCAAAGGGGCCTTGGAACCACCCCAAAATGTACTTTTTGTCTTCTTTGATTCCATAGACTCCTTCCTACTCTTGACAAGTAGTCTATGAGGTAATCCTATTTCAATCTGGGTAACTAGCTCAGTTTGGTAAGAATGCTTCCATCAAAATATTAAATGAGCTACTTTCCTATCGCTGCTGCCTGTGCACACATTTTCCAGGGTGAATGTGTTTCCCAGACCGTTTGTTCACCACTGTGCATGCCCCTGATTGGATGCTGTCACCCTTTGCCTCTGCTCACAGAAGTCCTGGCGGAAAGTGTGGGCCCAGCTCTTTCCTGACAGCCCTTCCGGCATTGCACGGCTCGAGTACTTTGAAGGTGTCTCAGCGGAGAAGGCCACCCTGCGGAAGGGGGAGCGCAAGGTGATCCGCCTCTCGAACTGTGTCTCTGTGGAACGGGCTGGGGACCACAGCTCCCCCAAGGACACGGTCCCCTTCTACTTGTGCATGATGGAGCGCAACTACTTGCTGGCAGCAGATCAACCAGATGACTGGATAGAATGCATCTGCCAACTGGCATTTCAGGTACTGACCTAGTAATCCCTTCATGCAATAGGAGAGCCCTGTGCCTCATTGAACCACAGGGATGATTCCTCATGCTTGCAAGCCAGCCATTCAACATGTGATGAGGGAGCCAAACTCAAATGCTCCTGCTTTCTCCAGTTGCAAGATTCTTGCAATGAACAGGGGGTTGGACTAGATTACCTCAATGGTCTTTCCTTCTCTAAAAGTCTGATTCTAGATTCCCTGTTATCCCAGGGGCTCCTTCTGGCACTTTGTGAAGAGGTTCTGGAGTAGACTATGATGGCTCATGTTCCCTGCCCACTTACTGACTGGATTTACACAACACGCTAACCCACACTCAGTGGTTGAGTGTGGGTTGTTGAACCATGGGTTAATGTATTGTCTGAACCCAGGACATTTTCTGCAGTGTGGCTTGTTAATCATGCTTCATGAACAAGCCGCCTTGAGAACCCATGAGTTGTTGTTGGGTTTTCAGGGTGGTTAACAAGCTACCCTGTAGAAAATGTTTTAAGTAGATGTATCTTCTCAGTTTGGTTCTGAATATAAATATTTCTATGCGCTTGCAAAAATCTTAAAGAATAATTTCATCTGGGAACTCAGATAAGTGATGAAGTGCTGGACATTCTGGGTATGGCCTCATTTATATCAATTTCCTAAACCATGTTATTCAGAAGTTAGCCTCAGTGATTTTAATGGGACATTTCCAATAATGCATAGGAATTCAGCCTTAAAGTGCAAAGGGTTTTAAAATCTCTTTTAATTAACTCTGGCTCTTTGTAATTTCTTTCTATTACCATATAAAATGGAGATAATAGCTAGTTTCCAAAGTTGTTGCATGACAAACAAGATAATAACAATTGTGATGTTCATTGCACAGTAAGGGCACTCTGTTAATGATGGTAACCTTACTGATGGTAAAACTGAGGCTGAGAGAAAACAAATCATGTGGGGAAATATTATTATTTATATAGCATCTACAATTCACTTCTTTAAAAATTAAATGTTAATCAGATTCCTGCTCTGCATGCTTATAGTCTTAAAACACAAGAAACAAAGGCCCTATTCACATGGTCACAGGGCAGGAGTGTAGGGGAACTACGCTGCAGGGGGGGCCGGGCTGGAGAACCACGACATGCACACCCCTTATACGACGGGGAACTACATGGCCTGCCGTGGTTGACTTACCCACCCCCACTCTGAAGGTAAATCCTTATTCTCCTGCTGCCACTTATCCCAGTGGCCACAGCGGCGGGAATCAGGCCACGTAGGCTGCTCCATCTGTAGCTATACAATGGTGACCATAGACTCCAGCCACACTGCCTAGAGCATCACTGGAAGTTCCAGACTCTCTAGGTGACCACCTCCATGGTCGCTGTGTTTTTTTCCATGGAAAGGCTGGATTTAATTATGCTGTTCCCACCACGTGACACAGGAACCCATCTTGGGGCACATTATTTCTTCTGTACAGGATAGGTAATGGGGGTGGGTAAAGTATCCATCATGGAGGGGAAAACACCCCCCCACACACACACACACACATAACATGAGAACCCACGGTGGATCACTCTGAAATGTGACCCATGGTGGGTTAGCATGATGTCTGAACCCTGCTAAAGAGAAGCAAGTATGTATGTGTGTTGGAGTTAGATGGAAGGAACGGTGGTTTTAGTTTTAATAAGAATAATAAGGTTTGGGATGTGAATAAATGTATTTTACCAGCATGTAAGAATGGAGAATGAGTTGATGAATATATTGGTAGAAATTGTTCAGTTTTGAGGTTGTAGTTCAGGCAGGAGAAGAATCCAAACATTGGAATGTTTTTGTTTGTTTGTTTGTTGTGATGCTTTCACATGAGAAATGCTCTCCTTGATTTAATCTTCTCCTTGCTCTGGTGCACACAGAGGACACCTGCCCCAGCCAGCACAGCTAGAAACACTCCCAGCCCACAGCCCCTCATGGAGGAGAATGCCATCTACTCATCCTGGCAGGAAAGTATGTGTATTACTACTAATAGACCAAGGGTTGGGGTGAAGGACCTGGAGTGAGCCCAGGCATCAAGGGTGCGATGCTAGTTTCATGTGGCCCATCTCTGGGTGCAACTGGCAGCTGACGGAGGAGAGGCCACCTTGTGAGAGCTTTGCTGTAGATGGAAATGCTAAATAGAGGGGATCCCCCAGATATTGTTGGATGCCTGCTGGGGTGTTGGCAGCGGGCCGCACATGCACATTAACATACAATTCATGTATGACACACACCACTCACTCTCTCATACAAAATAAATTACCAGAGCATTGCTTCCTGGGACACTCCAGGCCCGCTCTAGGAATGAGACTTCTATGACAGAAACCATAGAGCCTGTTGCTAGAGCATCCCCCCTCTTTTTTGGGGCAGCAGCATATTCTAGGGGTCTCGTGGGGAAGCCCAAACAGGATTTGTGGAAGCACTTATGGCCCACAGGCTGCATGTTTTGCGCCTCTGCGTTATTGGCACTCTAAAACCTGCTGTCTGAGGCAGAGCTGGACCAAGTCATTTTCTGCCTGAAGTGAAGGACAAGATAGTACCTGCCCCCTGTTCCAAATACAAAAGCTGACAGGATTGGCCATTGGATCTTATTTCAATACTGGCATCAGGACAGTATCATCCATCACAACTGAGGGCAGTATGCTAGTTTAAGGGGTGCAGGCCTCTCCAACAACTTGCTCCTACTGCCCCTTCCTCCACCATCTGCTGCCTGAGGTGGCTACCTCACTTTGCCTAATGGTCGGGCCGGCCTGTTCTGTCTGAACAGGGGTGGAGAGATATTGCCATTCCTCTATCCAGAAGTGAATCCATAGCTGGGCTAAGCATTAGAAAGTAGGTCCTCAAGTTCAATATTCTAATAGTTGGACTTGCCCTGCTCGCTTGTGATGACAGCTTGACACCACTCTTAGAAGGTGTTTCACATCTGTCTCAACAGCTTGATTTTGGTAAGAGACAGAAGCTTACTAGCAATGGGACAACAGGAGGCAAAGCACTTTGGCCAGAAGGACACACATGTTTTGCTGAAAAAATAAAGAAAAAGGAATGAACTAATAGTTTTATGAAGAATGGGAATCGAATCGCCTTTGTAAGGATGTGAATTCATAGGCACAAGTGGATGTTCTGTGAGACCTTTATGGAAGAGGGGGATAGTTGCTTGAAGGAACAGAGCAGTTCTAAAATAAGGCACAACATGCTAGCCACTGTACATTTCACAAAGAAGATAAGATAGCATGTGCCAGGTGAAATTAAACCCAGTTGGCTCCAACAACCATCCCAGATGAACAAGGAGTATATGGGGGAGAGCTGGGGATTTGGTTGAAAGAGTCATACAGGACAAAAGAATAGCCAGGGCTGAAGTACAGCAAAAATATGGGATCCCTTCAGAACAGGTTTTCCAGTGGAGCTTCAGGCTTCTGCATATCAACTTGCCCTCTGCTATGATTAGTTGAGACAGCAGGATACATTTTACAAAATAAATGCATTTGTTCCAATTTATTTACTCTTGATTCCTGCAACCTGTACAAATTCGTGTAGTTTTTCTTAATGCAGAATTTTGGCTTCACTGGTGCCAAGTTGTGAAGGGTGTGTGTGTTTGTGTTTAAAGCCCAGGGTATATAGAGCCATAGGGAGAGCCCAATCCCTTTGAGGATATCTGTGCTTCTGGAGAGATTTGGTGACTCCTTGCAATATATATATTTTCTCAACAGTACGCGAGTTCCCAGTGGCAGTGTTCTCAACAGAGGCATCTGCCAGATGTCACCTGAAAGGGAATTACCTGATGGCGCCTTTACTTGAGCAGCTGGTGCTCAAGGATGCACAGACTGGGCATGTCCTCTATAGCTGGCCTTACACCTTCCTCCGAAGATTTGGCCAGGAAAAGGTAGGCAGTAGCTTCCTCTTCCAGTGGCTGCAGAACAGCTGCTGCACATACTTTAGTCCAGTGCAGCCTGACGGCAGAGGGGCCTTTACTCCCAATGACAGTGCTAGCGGGCCCTGGTCACACCTTGAGCCTGCAGGCAAGTTCCAGGCTACTCAGATCTACACAGGGTCAGCAGAAATCTCGATGTTACCTTCCAGAGGATGCTTCTTGTAGTGTGAAGAAGCATAGGCACTTGCTAGGGAAGAGGAACATTCTTTGCTAAACTCTCCCACATCATCCATTTTTTCTTTTGGTCTTGTTGAATTGGCTTAGGGGTTGAAATGCTCACCTTCCCATTTTCCCTAGGGATGTCAGAGGAATCTGGCTGGAAAGTGGAGCTTGATGAGTTTGCATTGGCTCAGCCCCCTGGACTCTGTTCTGACTTCTGCCAATTGGCTCCACTTGGCCTGCAGCGAGTTGGGCCATCTAGTGGATTTTCAATGTTTTTGAAATGGCTGCAATTTGTGCGAATTATGAAAATTTCGGCTGCAATTTGTGGCCCTAATTCGCGCGACTTTCTATTTGCGCACATTATGGCTGAGCCCAAGAACAATTACATTAAAAGTCCATGGAATTTAGGGAAACCATGCTGCTCAGTTCACAAAAACGAGTCGAGTCCTAAAAGGGCTGGATTTCCTAGTGAACAGACATCCCTGGTTCCCCCCCACCCCCGGAATATAAGAGTATCCCATGCGTAAGGCCCAATAGCTCAGTTGCTGAATGCATGTTTTGCATGTTGAAGGTGCAAAAGGACCATAGTTCAGGGGCAGAGGACATTGGTCTCTGGTTAAAACTGGGGTGAGCAACTCTTGGGGCTCCAGGGACTAATTTCAATGCTCTGGAACACCCCAGGAGGCTGCAACCTCACCATGCACTGCTGAATTACGGTGGCAGTAGTATCAAAACAATTGGCAGATTGCAGAGAGGAAAGAGCAATCTGTATCAGGATTGTTGTGGGGGTGTATTTCTGTGTCTGCGCATGTGCCTGTCCAGGGACTCCAAACCCCTGAGCCTGTATGAATGCAAACCTCTGGGTTGAAAAGGATGTGCACCCTGTCTTAGATGCTGTTGAGGAAACTTGAATAGAGATGTTCATGATAGTAAAGTCTAAGAACCCTCCCCTAAGAGATTACCTTTGTGTTTTTTCCTTCCCTCCCCAGACTGTGTTCTCTTTTGAGGCAGGGCGCCGTTGTGATTCAGGAGAAGGCCTCTTTACTTTTAACACGGCACGGGCCACAGAGATCTGTAGAGCTGTGTCGGCTGCCGTAGAGCACCAAAAAAATGTTCTTCTGGAGAGAGATAAGAAAACTGGTGTTTGCTCAGCCCAAGACTCTGTGCAGAAAGGAGGACCCTGGCCGTGGCCCACCAGGCTGGAGAGCCAGGAGGAAACACAGTCTCTGTATGCCAGGACCCCAAAGGGAACTGTGGAAACAGGCTTCCCAGTGCTGCCTGTTAGCGATGGCTGCTCGGTTTCCCCGGAGACGGATTCTCCTGAAACACCCATCATCTATGCTTCCATTGGCAAGAGCTTCCAGCTCTTCCAGCCCAGTGACAAGATGGAGGCAGAGCCCAAGGAGCAGGGAGAACCACTCTCCGACCATCTCTATGAGAACCTGCGTGCTCTGGAACAGCACCCCCTTTGTCCGGAGTCTCTCGGCTTCAGTTACAGAGACTCCCCTGAAGGCAGTAGCAGCAACAATGAGCTGCAGCCCATCTATGGCAACAGTCCTGTAGCGGCGAAACGCTCAAGTAGCCACCCAAGCCTTAATCTCAGTGCAGGGGCTGACTCCTGTCCAGAGAGCCAGTGCCCTCCTTGCCTGCTGGATTGCCAAGAGGCGGTGAGTGGAGGAGAGGGGAACGCCAAGCCCAAGGTAAGAGGGGCTGGTGCTTTCAAGCACAAACTGGTCTCCATGCTAAGCCGGGATGGAGGAGGCGCTAAAACAGCCAGCAAGAACACAGGTCCAATGGACAAGTCATAATGGGCCCTCTCCAGCAGCCCCAGGGTCTGGACTCCTCCATATACTCATGTCCTCAACCATCATGACAGGGAGAATCTTTGTGACCTGAAAACACAGTCTGTCAAATCAGATGAATGGTGGGTGTAGATGCCAGCTTGATCCACACTACTTCATGGAGCCAGTCCTAGGTAGATCAGAGGTGAGAATGATGATTGTTCTCCTAACCACTTCAGTGGATATTAAGGAACTTGGAAAACCAGACAAATGTGTTTTTGGCATTTTCTTTTTCTTCTGTCTCTCAATAAATAGTTTATATGATTATTGACTGTAGTCTTGGTTCATCTGGACTCTGCTGGGCTCTACACTTGTTGCTTTCTCTCTCTCCACCCTTTTGCCTTACATCAGGGGTGGGCAATTTGTGACCCTCCAGATATTTTGGTCTGTAATTAGCATGGTCTTTCACCATTGGTTATGCTGGCAAGGGCTGATGGGAGTTGTAGGTCAAAACATCTGGAGGGCCAGAAATTACCCAGCCTGCTTTACGGACAAGTCTCCCTACTGCTGTGCTGGAGTATTCTTTCCACAGCGACCCCCTCAGTACTTTGCACATGTACTGAGGGCTGAAGCTCAGTGATGGAACACCAGGTCCCAGGTTTCACCTCCAGAGTAAAGAAGCTCTAGTAGCAGACATGGGGTAAACATCTGTGCCAGACCGTGGAGAACCACTGCTAGCTAATTCTAGGTTAAATAGATCAATAGTCTGACCTGGACTAGGCAGCTTCATATATTTGTATACTGGGCTAAATAGACCAATGGTCTTTTATATATTTGAAGTGGGCTAGATAGACTACTGGTCTTTCATATATTTGTACTGGGCTAAATAGACCAATGGTCTGATTTGACCTGCGGCAGCTTCATGTATTTATTTGTATCTATTTGGGATCCCAACTAGGGGATCTCACCTTTTTTTGCATGCTACGTTGATACGGTGAACTTCTAGTAATTGCTTTGTCCTGACCCCTTTCTTCCACTAGAGGGCAGTCTATCCTTGCATTTAACTGCTCATGGCTTGCCTCAGCAAAGAATCTACCCAGTAAGTCTAGAGTCAGGGTTGGGGGGATAAGGGACCCACCCACCAGGGATTTCATGTTCTGCTGACTGAGGAGCCAAGTGTGATGGACTGTTGTGTATGAAATGATGTGGGTGCGGATGGATCACATGCTATTGTGAGGAGGGGGTTCTTTCTGATGTCCAAGGGTGGCCATTTCCTATTAAATCCTATTGCACAGAGTAAATTCCACTGTTTTAAACACCGGAATGACAGACAATTGTGTTGTGCATCCCAGCCTCCATTACACTTCATCTCTTCTTGGATGGCTTGTATGGGATCTTTGCAATCTGGGTGTTGAGTATTAGATACAAAGCAGCAGCAAGAGTATTTCTTCATTGTAACAGAAATGCTATATTCTTGGGAAGTGCTCCCCACTTCCCTGAGTGGTAAGAAGCTCCAGGGGCAGCTCTTACCGGATTTGACTTGCCTGTGGGGTGGGGAGGACAGATCAAGTAGAACACAAGTAAACAGCATAAGCACTCCTTGGAATAGATCAGATACCTCACATCAGGCCTCCAGAGAGAGGCAGCCCCAGACGCCTTCAGCATACAGCTCAGCACTCTCTCTACCTCTCTCTGTGTATATATGTGTCTCCCGAGACTGTACCTTTTGTGTTTTTTCATGTGCTCACTCCCCCCCTTTCCCTTTTGCTGGGATGGTGGTGGTTTCCAATGCTGTGATGGCTAACACTGAAGAGAGATCCTTGCATCTCTTAGCTCCTTTGGGAAAACATTGATCATCCTGAGTTACTAAAAGCTCAGGAAGGATGATCAATACTGGGAGTTGTAGGGCCTTTTCCTGTCTAAACATGCACAGGATTGCGCCCTAACAGTCTTTTGTCACGTCCCCAACTCTGATCAGCTATTGCCTTAGGGAAAAACTGTAGCGATACTCCCAACCAAAGTTATTAGACACCAGTCTCGGAAGCAATTATCATTAGGGGTGTGCACGGACCCCCCGGATCGGATCGGGACCCGGATCGGGACCTCCAATTTTGTCCCGGACCGGTTCGGACAAAATCGGAGGCCCCCCGGACCGGATCGAGTCCGATCCCGATCCAAAAATCGGAAATTTTTGGATCGGCCGCCATTTTTTTCCCCATAGACTTGCATTGCAATGCAAGTCTATGAGGAAAAAATGGCGGCGGGTGGGTAAGGGGGGGCCTAACTCCCTCCCCCCCCCCGGGGCCGTCCGCTGTGGACGGCCCCGGCAGGTAAGCCCCCTCCCCCGCGCTCCCTACCCCCCCTGGGGCCGCCTGCTTCCATCCGCTGGCGCCCGCGGGCGCCAGCGGATAGAAGCGGACGGCTCCGGGGGGGGGTAAGCCCCCTTCCCCGCCACTTACCTTCTCGGCACGTCCGGCGCCGGCGGCTACTACCAGCGGGCTCCGCGGCCTACTCTCGAGTAGCGCGCCGGGTGATGACATCACCCGGCGCGCCACCCTGGAGCAGGCCGCGGAGCCTGCTGGTAGTAGTAGGCGCCGGCGCCGGACGGGAGCCGCCGGGCCGGGCAGGTAAGGGCCCCCCTCCCCCCTCCCCCCTCCGCGCGCCCCCTCCTCCCCTCCACGCACCCCCTCCTTACCTTTCCGGCCCGGCGGCTCCCGTCCGGCGCCGGCGCCTACTACTTCCAGCAGGCTCCGCGGCCTGCTCTAGAGTAGTGCGCCGGGTGATGACATCACCCGGCGCGCCATCCTAGAGCAGGCCGCGGAGCCTGCTGGGAATAGTAGGCGCCGGCGCCGGACGGGAGCCGCCGGGCCGGAAAGGTAAGGGCCCCCCTCCCCCCTCCGCGCGCCCCCTCCTCCCCTCCACGCACCCCCTCCTTACCTTTCCGGCCCGGCGGCTCCCGTCCGGCGCCGGCGCCTACTACTTCCAGCAGGCTCCGCGGCCTGCTCTAGAGTAGCGCGCCGGGTGATGACATCACCCGGCGCGCCATCCTAGAGCAGGCCGCGGAGCCTGCTGGGAATAGTAGGCGCCGGCGCCGGACGGGAGCCGCCGGGCCGGAAAGGTAAGGGCCCCCCTCCCCCCTCCGCGCGCCCCCTCCTCCCCTCCACGCACCCCCTCCTTACCTTTCCGGCCCGGCGGCTCCCGTCCGGCGCCGGCGCCTACTACTACCAGCAGGCTCCGCGGCCTGCTCTAGAGTAGCGCGCCGGGTGATGACATCACCCGGCGCGCCACCCTAGAGCAGGCCGCGGAGCCTGCTGGGAATAGTAGGCGCCGGCGCCGGACGGGAGCCGCCGGGCCGGAAAGGTAAGGGCCCCCCTCCCCCCTCCTCGCGCCCCCTCCTCCCCTCCACGCACCCCCTCCTTACCTTTCCGGCCCGGCGGCTCCCGTCCGGCGCCGGCGCCTACTACTACCAGCAGGCTCCGCGGCCTGCTCTAGAGTAGCGCGCCGGGTGATGACATCACCCGGCGCGCCACCCTAGAGCAGGCCGCGGAGCCTGCTAGTAGTAGTAGGCGCCGGCGCCGGACGGGAGCCACCGGGCCGAGAAGGTAAGTGCCCCCCTCCTCCCCCCCCCCGCTGTCCACTTTCATCGGCGGGCGCCCGCTGGCGCCCGCCAATGGAAGCGGCGGTGGGCGCCAGTGGGCGCCCGCCGATCCGCCGATCCGCCGAACCGGTTCGGAGCTTTTTCGGACCGGTTCGGATTGGATCGGCCGATCCAGCTGCGGGATCGGAAATCGGATAATTTATCCGATTTCCCACTGGACCGGACTCGGATCGTGGATCGGGTCCGATCCAGTGCACATCCCTAATTATCATTTCATTTTTGCAAGGGTATATGGAGCTGACAGGGCTTTTTTTCTGGGCAGTTTGTCCACTGAACAGGCACAACCGTTGTTTTTATTCATTAAACAAATTAATTCCTTTTTAGGCCAACCTTCCAATCATATTCCCGTGGCACTTTACACCCTCCCCCCCATAACTAAAATGTAAATGCCAAGGAATATAAACTAAATGAAAAAGCCACTAAATCATAAAAAAGAGTCAGCAAGCTTTAAATTGTACCTGAAAAGCTTGGGAAAGTTTTCTGCCTGATCCAACAAAGATGATAACAAGGCAGGTAGTGGAGGTTTCCACAACTGGGATGCCACCACAAAGCAGGCCCTCTCTGGTAACCATATGGAGGCATAAACAGGGAAGGAGGTGATGGTGCCTAGATTGGATGGGAGCGTGTATTGTTGTGGAGCCATGCAAGAGGGAAGTCATGCAGTCTTATTGCATGGATAATAGAGTAGGCTGACCAGATAAAATCCAGGTCAGGGCTCATGTAACTTTAACAGTTGTAGAGAAAAGGGAATTTCAGCCTGTGTCATTTGTATGCAATTAGTTCTTGGTGAAATTCCCTCTTCATCACAACAGTTAAAGTTGCGGGGGCCCTGCCTTCTTTTGTATATGGTCACTCTAGTATAGTGTTTGCAACTTTAACTGTTGTGATGAAGAGGGAATTTCACCAGGAACTAATTGCATACAAATGACACTGGCTGAAATTCCCTTTTCTCTACAACTGTTAAAGTTACATGATAGCTTTTAAGGAAACACGAATGCCAATCTCTTCCCCAAGGTTGCCAGTGGATTCGCCCGATTGGCCAAAGGATGATATCAGAATCATAGAGGACCTAATAAGCAAGTTAAAAACGGGCAAGGCCCCTGGTCCAGATGGTATCACACCTGAAATGATAAAAAATGACATCTCCTGGTGGTCTCCAGTATTGGCAGCTCTTTTTACATCAATAAATAAGCATGGACAAATTCCAACACTCTGGCTGAAGGCCCTCGTGATTCCAATATATAAAAAAGACCCCAAAGACGATCCTGTCAATTATCGCCCTATTAGTCTTCTTTCCATAGTAGGAAAGTTATATGCAGGCTTCTTGAACCTAAAATTAAAAGAATGGATTTTAGACAATAGAATTTTGGGAGTCGAACAGAGTGGTTTTAGAGCGGGCAGCTCAACGTTGGACCACCCCTTAGTTTTGGCTCATCTTGCACACAAATATTCTACCCCTAAGGGAGGTAAATTATTTACAGTATTTATTGACCTTAAAGCAGCTTTTGATTCAATACCTCGAGCCTGACTGTGGTCAAAGTTAGAGCAACTCTCCATTGAAGGTAGACTACTCTTCTTGATCCAGTCTTTGTATTCAAACACAACAGCACAAATCCGATGTAGCAGACAGGGCCATGTGACTAAGGAAATTAATGCTACTAGAGGTGTCAGACAAGGGTGTGTACTTGCCCCGACTTTATTCAACCTATATTTGGCAGACCTTCCTTCTATGCTGGCTCCTTTACCATCACATTCTCCAAAGATTGGGCAAACAAAAGTCTCCATACTCCTTTATGTGGATGATGTTATTTTAATATCACAGACAAGGTTGGGCTTAAAGAGACTATTATGTGGTTTTGCTGAATATTGTAAATCAAACTTTTTAACAATTAATTTCTCAAAAACTAAAGTGATGGTTTTTTCAAGCAGGAAAGTGAGATATAAGTGGACTCTGGCAGGAAACAGAATCAAACAAGTGGAATCGTATAAATACCTAGGCATATGGTTTCACGAAGCTCTCAGCTGGAAGGCCCATATAAAATATACTAAGACCAAAGTAGAACAAAGTTCTGGGGCTTTAGCCCGTTTTTATTTTACAAAGGGCAGGAAATATATACCAGCAGTTACCCAAGTGTATAAATCCACTGTTGTGTCCCAAGTTTTGTATGGATCACCGATATGGTTTCCACTCTTTAAAAATAATCTTGAAGGAATTCAACACTCCTTCCTTAGGTTAATCTTCGGTGTACCTAGATGCGTCTCAGGAGGTGCTTTAAATTTGGAAGTGGCTCTTAATTCGTTAAAATGCCAAGCCTGGATTTTTTTCTGTCCACTTCTGGCTCAGATGCCACCTTGATATATCTCACAACTCTTTAGCCTATAAGGTATTAACAGACTCATTTGTATCTCCCTGGATGAAAGCAGTAGAGTACACGATTTCGAGCATAGGGCTTTCACCCTCTTACCTGCTAGCCGTAGGACTTGATAAGGCAAGAGCAATCATCAAGCAAAGATTAACAGATATAGACAGCCAGGAGTTAATTGGGGCAGCAAGGGGCCCCTGTTCACCACAGTCATTGGGGATATCAGTGCTCCTTAGGAAAGAGAGAGCACAATATCTAAGGTGGTTATCAATTCCCAAATATAGGAGGGCCTTTACGCTAGCCAGGTTTAATGTTCTCCCGTCTAGGGTATTGGAGGGCCGCTACAAGGGAACTCCTTGGCGCAACAGATGCTGCCCCTGTAATGACACCGAGGTCGAATCTATAATACATGTTTTATTTTTTTGTAGGTTTTACCAATCGGCCAGGGTAGACTTAATTTGGCCAATTACACAGTCCCTCCCAGGGCATTCTTCTGAGGCCCTAACAAGTATTTTGCTCCAGGGTACAAATAAGCGAATAACGGAACAGGTAGCTAAGTTTCTGAATCTGGCTATTCGAACCAGATCATTAGCGGATGATTAATATTAACACTCACTATTTATAGTATTTATTTGTAGATTTATAGTCCCTTTTTATATCAGCTAAGTTGCAAGCATCATGACTGTATGTTATACTTGTTTTGCCTTTGGTCTATTGACTGTAAATAAAGGTTGATTGATTGATTGAAAGTTACATGAGCCCTGACCTGGATTTTATCTGGTCACCCTATAATAGAGCAGCTTGTTGTAAATACAGAATTCTGATCTTTAGTTGTCTTGCATATCATCACAGAGAGTCCTGTGGGTACCTTTTGAAGATGAAAAATGTAGTGTGGCATAAGCTTTCATGGACTAGTCTAGAGCCTGCTTTGCTAAATGCATGCCATGGTGTCCTAAGTTGGCAGGTATATGTATCAGTGGGTACTAGACTGACCAGATAAAATCCAGGTCAGGGCTCATGTAACTTTAACAGTTGTAGAGAAAAGGGAATTTCAGCCAGTGTCATTTGTATGCAATTAGTTCCTGGTGAAATTCCCTCTTCATCACAACAGTTAAAGTTGCAGGGGCCCTGCCTTCTTTTGTATATGGTTACTCTAGTAAAGTGCCTGCAACTTTTAACTGTTGTAATGAAGAGGGAATTTCACCAGGAACTAATTGCATACAAATGACACTGGCTGAAATTCCTCTTTCTCTACAACTGTTAAAGTTACATGAGCCCTGTCCTCCTTTTCATATGGTCAGCCTAGTGGGTACAGATGAGGAGGAAGAGTCAAACATGCGGTCAAAAAGCTGTGAAATGCAAGGAGGATGTTGCATTTTTCTTTGCAAAGCCCCAAACATACCTATGTGCCTAATTATAAGCGGCTAACTGCTCTGGATTTATTCAGAAAAGAAGCGATAAAAAAAAGTTATAGAGCTGTGCTATTCTGAAATATGGACCAACCCTCTTTAAAATGTAAGCCATCTGTCAGGCCCACAAGAGTGGAGTGGGGTGTGTGTCTCTTTCAGAATGAGTGAGCTCTGTTAACCGGCAGCATTGAACACATGGGAGCAGGTGGAAGGATTTCCCGTTGGCACCATCTGAGGATAATAACGGAGCCACTTCCTGCTTCACTTCACTAAGCAAATCCAGATGTACTCTTTGAATAAAAGCAGCAGGCAGCTTGCCGTAAACAACTCCAGGCCTAGAGTCGAAAGGATGGTGGGCCTTGCTCTGCCAAGGCGGTAGCCTAACCCTGTGGTTCCAGGGGGAAGCTCAGCTTCAGGAATCTATCACAAAACAATGGACTGGACAAATCCAGGCTCCCAAAATGCATTGTGTGAGGCAGGAGGGTGCGAGTCACTCGAATTTATTGCTTCTGTATGATCTTTAGGCAGGTGGGCGGGGGGAACCTAGTTGTTTCCCTTCCTCTCTCCCTCCCTCCCTCTCTCTCTCTCTCTCATTTGGGCGGCGCTGAGGCATAAAAAACAGGCAAGGCCACCTGGCTTTTGCAGTACCAGCTTCTCTCCAGCAGAGGGTAGGCGTTGACCACCTTGCCCTGCTAGTACTTATCAGAGGGTAGCAGACAGAAGGTAGGCGCTAAGCAGCATCCATTAACTGCTTGCATTTTGGGGGAGTATTTAACAAGGATGTAAACAATAAATAAATTTAGGCACCTGAGTTGTTGAATTGGGGCAAAAGCAGGTTTCTCCCCCTTCCCACTGCTCGGATTATAGAGCAGGGAGGAGGGCATGGACCTTCCTGCACATTGGAATGTGTCTATTCCTTAGCTACCATTTTAGAAGGCTACAGGGAGGGGATGATTTGGCTAAAATTGGAGGGAGTGGGGTTGTGGGTTTTATTAAGCCTCCTGATCCACCCGGTCCCCTCGTCATTTGAGCATTGCTCCTCTCATGGGCCCTTGTGTCTGCAGGCCCTGCCTCTTTCCCTCCCCTTCTCCTTAGCCTTGTCAACTTCCTTTTCTCTCTCTTTAATCATCCCTCTCCGTAGAAGCAGGTCTTAATTTGAAGAAGAGCTTTTCACAGCACAGTTCGGAATCCAGAATCTCATTCAATGGTAGGACTTACCCCTGGTAGGTGTGGACTACTACTAGTATTAGCAGCAGCAATAACACTGACTGGAAGCATATGCGAAGTGCACTTCTAATGAGCCAGATGTGGGAGAAACTGAAACATGCATTTTGTTTCTTCAACACTGGGATATTTAGCATAATCTTCTTCCACATCCTGGATGACAATAGGAGTTTGCAACTAGTCTAGAGGTGATTCCCAGAGGCATCAACGCTTGATAACTTGCAAGTGAGCCAGCCTTCCCCAACCTGGTGCCCTCCAGATATGTTGGACTACAACTCCCAGAATCTGCCAACTGGCTGGGAGTTGCAGTTCAACACATCTGGAGGACACCAGGTTGGGAAGGCTGGTATGAGCTGTCACCATTGAAAAGCCCTGCATCTGAAGTAACATGACAGTTTTATCCATGGTGTTTGATCCTATTAATATACGACTGTTCGATACTGCAATCATCACGTGTTGAACGTGTATGTGTGACTTAACCTTTTGCCTCAGATATTTACATTTTCCACTCCCAAGACTGTGGGTTTCACAAGAAGACTTGAGTTGGTTTCTGTATTCCCTGTGTATCTACGATGTTTGACTTGTATTTTATGCATGTTTAAAATTTCACACATCATACTCAGCTACCATACCCATCACATATATTACAAAAGAAGTGGCATCCCCCATGGATTTTTGCGTTACGTTTCTCTGTGGACAATCATATGCAAATATGACTTTATTTCCATCAGTAACAGGCCCAATGTGTTTCGAGCTGAAAACGTGGCTCTTCATCAGGGCAATAAGTTATATCAAGATTTTTCTGTTGAAATAAATGATTGTTTTCAATCATCATTGCAAAGCAGATCTCTTAATATCTCTAATTTTAAGCAACAACTGATTTCCTGGGAGAGGCAAGCACTCCTAGGTGTAGCTATGCACTAGCCTCATTTACTACTTTTTTTCAGCATGTTTATCTGGAAGTCCCATTGAGTTCTATGGAACGTATTCTCAAGAAAGTGTGCTGAGGCTCAACTGTCTCATGACCTGCAGAGCCTAATTTGAAAGGCAGCAGACCCCTCACCCTTCATCTTGAGACTCTGAGCATTCAGACAACACGATAGTCAACGGTGGGGTAATAATCAACTCGACAGTAGTTTATCCAGGGGGTACTCCACACACAACATAATAATCAACCGTGTTGATTAGGATCAGCATTGAGTTGACTATTAGTCTACACTGAGTTGACTCACTCATCCCCGTCCTCTCTTCCTCCCTCAGTCCTCCCGCTAGTATCCCATCAGCCATTGCTGCCGAAAATCTATCCAGCCAGCTTGACTAGTATAGCAGCCACTGCTTTGACTGCTCTTGCCTTGAGATTCTGTGGCTGACAAAATAACCAATAGTGGCTGAGTAAATAACCAACAGTGCCCTCCACACAACACGATGACCAATGGTGGTTCAAATAGCTAACTCTGCACAGCATTGGTTATTTGCATTGGTTATTTCAGCCAAATAACCAACCATTGGTTAAAAAACTCCCTCCACACAACACCAACCACCATTGGTTATCATGTTGTCTGAACCCAGTCACTGTGACTTTACCATCAAATTAGTTTTTTGTTCTTTTCCCTTCTCCCCTGCTCCCCTCTTTTTGTAACACCCTGCCTGATCGAGAGTTCTGGAGATCCTGAAAGCTTGCAATTTTTCATGATGTTTTGGTTGCCCTAATAAGGGTATTTGACTAATATGGATTTTATGGTCAAGACGGCTACTTTTGCTTTTGTGTGTGCATGACTAACGAAAATACATTATTCTACTCCAGATACTTAAAAGAAGGTAAGTTAGAATCTTTATGGATCCTAGCAGAGCTGGAATTACTGTCAAACCATGTAAAGGAGTCACTCTGAGCCAGAGATTCCAGAGATGGAACCATTTTCTACCTCTCATCTCTCTGTGTTTTTAAAAATGCCACCTCTAAAAAAGGATGTGCGACATTCTGACTTTGTTGCTTTAGGTGCAGAAACGCCTGTCACTCTCCCACCTAACGCCATGATTTAGCGTGTACTTCAGTCTCTGTTTGCTTGCAGGTCACAGACAAGCTTTTGGTCGGCTTATGCAGCATTATCTCGTGTCCTTTCAACTCCATGACCAAACAGCTTGCAACCATGGGCTTGCACATGGTATGTCTGGGTATGTATGAATACTGTAACTGTAAGGTTAACTACCTACCTAGAGGAACTGTGCTCAGAAAACTGTCAGTTTTGCTATTGGCACAGTTTTCCTGTTGTTGTAAAATCAATAACTTCTTGATAAATCCCCCATGTGCATATTTGCCAACAATTGAAACTCCAAAAGAGGTAGCTGTAAATTTCACTCTTACCTAGAAGTCTGTGTGCTCTATCCACATTGGCTGACCCTTGACCTATGTTGAAAGTAAAGCTAATAAATCTAGTTTAGGTATTTAAGTATTTGCATTCATTTAGATTAAATGCCTAAATCTTTGCTGAAAGGAAAAACACCAAGACTCTGTAAGATGTTCAAACTAAACAGTAAACTTAACGTCTCCCCCACCCCCAAATTTTATCGTTGTTGTTGTTCTGACTGGTCTAATGTACACGCTCAGCTTTTTTAAAAGTATATTTCATTTTTTAAAAAAATAATGGTATTATTTAGGAAACCCAATACTAATAGCAAACTCGATTCTCTGAGTGCCATCACTGGTGTAGCCAAAATGGAAACCTCAATACCCAACTGGGAGGTATCAGCAGGCTTGACGGAACCCCATGATTTGAACAATTAGAAAAAAAATAAGTGGGGAACTCCCCCAATAGCCCAAAGAAGACTGAGCATGCTCAGTGGCCACTGAGGGGGAAATGGGGAGGAGTATCCTGGAAAAGGGCATGGTTGGCAGGCACCCTGAGCAGGAGTTCTCCACAGTGCATCGTTTTGTGCAGTTCTCATGTGTTTCAGCCTATACTGGTAAGTTCCTGATCTCTTCCACCTCCCACCCACCAACTATGAGCTGACACAGCAGGCTGCCTAGAGAGTTACTGCGGTGATAGGAGGCGTTGAGGTTTATTTAAAAAGGCAACGATCTGCAGATTTGCCAAAAATAACCTTAAACAAAAAAGATGGTATTTCAAACATAAGCTGGCAGGGAAGAGAGCAGAGAATGAGGGGTCACAGCACTACTCAGAGTAGCAGAGGTTGAACGCCAACATTGCTGTGGTTGGAAGGACCCAGTAGACAGGGGCGTTACTAGGCACTTAAAATACTTGGGGCCACAGTCTTTTCATTGGTATATATGGAAGGGTTTTTGTTCTCCTAAGCTTAATTGCCAGGTGGAGGGGGAATTTTGTGGGGGCCACAGTGCACAAGGGTTTAGCCTTTCCTCCCTGTGACTACCCTGGAACCCCCCCCCCCCCAATGCATTGCAGCTAGCTGAGGGGGGAAACCCATTGGCACCAATACAAAAAAGTTTAATTGCCCTGCAAGGGTGTTGCAGCATATGGGGAGGGAGGTTAATTCTTCTCTCCCAGCTGCAGTTTCCTTTGAAAAACGCTCCCTGCATGGCAATTAAGCTCAGGAAAAAGAAACCGTTCTACTGGCACCAATGGACACTTAGGGCTTTGAGGAACAGATCTATAATCGCGGGAAATAGATTTTGGGCAAGGCCCCTGCCAGTAGGTCTGGAGCTTGCTGACCCCTTCACCAACCATGCCCCCACTCCTTCAAAACAGAAAAGCATCTGGTCTGGTTTTTTAAAACAAGTTTCTCCATTTGACAAAGCAATCTGTTGACAGCACTGGAGATAACACGACTTAAAGAAAACTAGTAAGTTTTAGAGAAAGATGATTGCCAACAAGGGTTAGAGCAGTAGATTTAGACCAGGGAGACTTGGGTTCAAATTTTCACGCAGCCATGAATCTCACTGGTGTTGGCCTTGGTCCAGTCAATATCTCTCAACCTAACCTATCTCACAGGGCTGGGGAGAACCATATATATCACCTTGAGCTCCTTGAAGGAAGGGTGGGATAAAAATATAACAAATAAACCTAGTTGTTTACCTCCCACAGAGAAAAACTTGGCAGTCACTTCTAGTTACGGTATCAAAGCCAAACAGTGCTCTCAATTTTCTCTGCCTTGGTCTTTTTCTCTTCTCTACATTGGAGCAAACGCCTCAAGCTGAAGTGCTCTTCTTTGTTGTCTTTTAAATGACAACAGTGCCAGGTGATAAGAATTTTGGAGATCATCTTGGAAGAAACTGGCTTCCTTCCAGATTCAGATTTTAGCACTGTTTATTTTTATGAGTTACAAAACCTGTACGGTTTGTCAGCCCCCTTCTCAACACGAGCGAAGAACTGTTTATGCCCGGGAGCTGTGAATCACTGCATTCTGCCTTAAATAGAAGAAAAGGAGACTGGAGATTTCCACACAGAGGGCGGTTGAGAAGTTGCCTTATTCAGCCACAAAGTTGCTTTGGCTCAGTGACTTCCCCTGGCTTTATGTTGAGTTTTACTAGTTACCTAAAGAGGCAACTCATGAAATACTTGCACTGATGTTCTCAAATGTCCTTCAAAGGGAACTGGCGTATGTGTATGTATGTCAGGAGCCCCAACGTTTCTGGGTCAGTGGGGCCATTTGGAATTTTGAGAGAGAATGTCATGGGTGTTGTCACAAAGTAGCTCCCATGGGGGGGGGGTCTTGCCCATTCATAAAATGGCTACCATCGTGGGCATGGCTGACCACAAACACTCATCTGCCAGAGGGCAAACTGGTGACATTAAAAGAAAAGTAACTTGCCCAAGAACGCAAGTAAAAGGCAGAGGTAGGGTCGCAGCAATAAAACACAAACCACTCTTTTGAACCAAAATAAAGGGGGCAGAACTTCACTTTGTGGGATGCCAGCCTCTAAATTAAATTTATAAAAACATCTTAAGAAATAAAATAAAATCTGGTGGGACAGGGAGCCTGGTGGGCACCAAGAGAGCTGTTCGTGGTCATACTGGTGCCCGCAGGCATTGTGTTGAAGACTCCAGATGTACGTACTGGTTCCATACACAGGACTGTTGTTCACTCCATTCTATGTAGTGATGTTTTCTTTACAGCTTTGTGCACTAGCAAGTAGAAATGTTGAAAATGCATGGAAGCTTTTGTGTGTGTGAGCAGAATGGTTTTTTTTCCCCATTAGCTAGTTAAGAATGACAGTCATGGCTTTCAAGGATATAAAACTGCAACACTTTCTACAACATAAACACATCTCTAAAGAATATTGTCCTCAGCTCTTCAGGCAAACAGACTCTCTGCAGCGGCATGCAGATCAATAAAAACAAGATAGACATTGCCCTCGGGCTTAAAATCTAAAAAGACATGACACAGAAGGAAAAAAGGACAGGGAAGGAAAAAGAAAACTCAGGCCCCAATTCTTAATGTTTACAGTTCTTATAATGACCACCTGTGATGGAAATAGGCTGCACACAAAACAAAACCCTAGGACTGTTCGGTTTTGAATCTAGGTACTTCTTAAATGGAGGCAGTCAAGCGTAATCCCTTTCATCATTCTTTTATTTTTAGAGTCTTTTTGTTTTTCCTCCAAGTTTCTGGGAGAAGGGCTGCCTGATAATGGCTATAGAAAGAAGTATATAACTCATTTTATCAGGTAATGTAAGCAGTTGCGTGAGGGCAAGGGAGAGTAATTAAAGGCATACTAGTTGAACAGTGCACGAACTTGGTGCTGCTCATAATTTCTACCAAAAGGATTCTTTCCCCCTTAGAACAACATTTCTCATGGCACATTGCCCTAGTTGTGCAAGCATATGAAAACAGAGCTGGCACAAAACCTAGATCAGGCTGAGCTTTTGTAGACAGGGCAATATATGGTATTAAGAAGCCAACAAACAAAAGAAAAGGTTGGGATAGATTTCCATTACAAACTGAGCTTATTTGAAGCTAGTTTAACTGTTGTGGCTCCCACAAAGGAACTTAGACATTATCATTTTCTGAGGTGCTGAACATTCTTGGTTAGAGAGTTCTAGCCCATCCTGGTGCCCTCCAGATATGCTGGACTGCAACTCCCATAATTCCCAATGGTTATGCTGCTAAGGAATTATGGGAGTTGCCTCAATTTGGTAAGGCTGACCTAGTCCCTTCACAGAACTTAAGATCCCTGTGTTTTCTGGCTGAGGGCCACAATAGCTATGATTGAAGTTAGTTTGTAATGTGTAGAACAGATGTACAACAGGCTTTCCCCAGAACCGGCTCAAGGTTTCCCCCCCCCCCACCTCCCTGAGGCAGACACAGGGCTGTTTCTTTGGGGTGGGGAGGCAAACAAGGCAGCTGCCTTGGGCTTCAAATTTTGGGGGCACCAAAATGACCCCCCAAAGGTGGTGGAAGCACTCTCAGTCCTCTCCCACACTGGCCACCCACCCACGCTGAAAAGACAATGAGATCTGTTGTTGCTGTAGCATAGCACTTGATAATAATGAGAGCAAATATAAATGTATATGGCCTGAAATAGCATTCATGTTGGCAATGAAAGATGGGAAGAATCATGGCCATGTTGGCTGGGAATTATGAGAGTTGCAATCCAAAGCATCTAGAGGACACCAGGCTGTGGTAGCAAACGATTGCATGGTGTCAGCCCTGTTTTCTGTTGTCAGCTTCTGCAGGGGAAATTACTGCAAATTCAAAAGTAAAACAGAAATACCTGCTGCTATCACTGGCCTGATGAGGGGATAGGCATGTGCCATCTAGCTTGTGAATGCCCAACATAATGGCACAACAGGATACTGATAACCCAGGAAGTACTTTGGTCACCAGAGAAAGCTGAGCTCACAGAGAGAGATCATAGATTAGTGGTACAGAATATGCAGGTTCCAGGATCGTATTCTAGTTATTTCCAAGTTAAAAGGATCTTGCATAGCAGGACTGGGAAACTTTTTCTTGGAGACCATCTGTTAGGTCCCCTCTACAAGGATTCGCTTTTGCGCCCGGTTAGGCGATTATGCGCATAATCGCTGAAGCGCATTTACACCTAATACCTCTGCACGAGAGGCGGCGAGAGGCGGTGAAGCGCATTAACGGATGACCAAAATGTGCTTTACAAGTAGTTAATGCGCATAAGCGCTTGTTCACATAGTCAAAATGCGATTTAACTGCCGGAGCAAAATAAAACTCGCGATTTAACGCGCATTCAATAATGCGCATAATCGGAGAGATAACGCGCCTCTATGCCCGATTTGCGCTCTGTTCTTGTAGAGGTAAAAATTTTAAAGCGCCTTGAAAGAGCTTTAAACCTCTCTTGTAGAGGCAGCCTTAGTCACAGCTGGAGTGAGAGAACCTATGACCCTCCTGATGATTCTGGATTATAACACCCATCACCCCTGACCACTGGCCTTGTTGGCTGGGGCAGATGGGAGTTGGAGTCCATTTGGAGTCCAGGAGGGATGCTGGTTCCCCACCCCTGACTTAGACCACTTGTCCATCTAACTTGAGTATAGGGTAGTTTTTTTATGTATGACATCTGGAAACATCATTCCTAAACGAAGTGTGTGTAGGGCTGTATCTCAAGGAGGAAGAAGGCTTGCATCCTTTGCGACTGCATTATTTATACTTGCCTCCATAATTTTGCTTAGTTTACTGCAATGCTAGGTGGACTGCTAAAACATCAGTACAGGCTACTGTGGCAGCGTTGTGTAGCATGGGAGATGGGGGCACGAGAGGTGGGATGCATTGAATAAGCTTTCCTCCAGTGTCCTGAATCCTCCCCCCTGTATAGACATGACCTTTATTTTCTGCTCCCAAATTTAGCTACAACTCACGGTAGGTAAATCTTCTCACTGTAGAGAAGCTGAATGTACACAACAGGGCCTAAATTGCTCAGCCCTGTAATCTGGTTTCAAGCATGATCAAGAATAATGCTTCTCTTGAGCATATGCAAAGGGAATTTTCCTCCAGAAGTAACCGTAAAAGCAATCCTCATCAAACATTTTCAAGAGAATGTACATGTATCTATAAGGCTGCAATCCTATGCACACTGATTTGGGAGTGAGAGCGAGGAAAATTAATAGGGCTTACTTCTGTACAGTAAACACAGGCATACAGAACTGGGCAATTAGAATGAGCTCTGCATCTCTTTCCCTCCCTCTCTCTCAAATGGTACATGGCATTTCTGCATATACAGTAGTATTGCCGTTGTTATCAGAAAGGTAGGTGTGGTCGGGCACCTGGAGAGGCCCACACCCTAGCAGGGGCCCCTCTCCACCATTGCGGCCTGCTTGTTCACCCGCATGTCGCTCTGGCCCAGAAAACAGTGGTGCTGGGAAGAAGGAGCAGGAGATGCCACTGCCTGCTTGCTGACTGGCTTTCTGTCCATCAAGCAAGCAAGCAAGCGGTAGCGACGAGGAGCAAGAGCAGCGGGTGACCACGGAGGGGAGAAGACAGGCGACTCACTGAGGGAGGGGGCCCATTGAGGGCGTCATTTCCAAAGGGCCCTGCAGAATACGGCCCAGGCACTGATTGCTGTTCACCTCTTCTGCTGGGGCTTCGACCGCGCTGCACAGCGGGGAGACGCCGAGCGGATTTCTGCAGCTGAGGCGGCGCAACCATCGCAGCAGCAGCAGCAGCGCAACGCAACGCCCCACCCATCTCGGCATACCTCTGGCTAGGGACGACAGGGGGCGTCCTTACGCCGAGTAGGCGCAACCAGCGCGACGCATGCGCGACAGGCAGGCGGCGTGCTTGTTGAATGGGGCGGGAGGAGGAGGAGGAGGGGAGGATTTTGCGCTGAACTGTTAAGCGGGCGGAGTCGCACAGCCCGGCCCGAGAGAACGAGAGGTATATAAGGCTCCCCTCTCTTTCCCGGCGGCGCTGCTGCGGCTGAGACAGTGCGGCGGCGGAGGGCGATCGGTAGTTCTGCCCTGCTCTGAAGAGGGGGTGTCGCGCGGGCCCTGCAGGTATGGATCCCATTTCTGCCCAGGGCAGGGGGAATTGAGAAGCAGCAGCAGCTTTCCTGGGGGAGCCTTGGGGCGACTGTAGGCAGAGAGGGGCGACCGGGTGACATGCGTCTCTCTCTTTTTCCCTGTCGCCTGCCTCAATCGTGCGCCTTAGCAAAGCAGTTCCCGCGTCCAGACGTGAGCCTCCGCGAGCAAGAGCTTGAGTTGGAGGTTGGTGGGCGGGTGGGTTGTACCTTCCCTCTCTCTACTTTCTCGTGCATCTCCCTCCCCACCCAGGTGTGGGAATGTGCATGGCGAACCGGCTGGGTACCTACTGCCCCCTTCCGTTCTACGTGCCATGATCGTTTCACTGCTTTGGGCCAAATTGGGGGCCGGTGCCAAAGGGCATTGCCTCTCATCCCGACTGGGGCGGGCGGCGGGTTGCTGATGCTGTTCTGAGAGTCCGGTTTGTTGCTCATGGCACCAGGATGTAGCTGGCGTTGTCAGTTTCCTGTGACGGGTCAAAGCAGGAGCGTCACATTTTGTGGGAGTAAATGCAGCTAAACGCAAGAGCCCTGCGCTCCTCTCTGGATTTGGAGAAGGCGACTGATGCACTAGACAAGCCTTCCCCAACTCGCCCTCCAGATGTGGCTAACTACAATTCCCACCATCCCCCAACCATGGCTATAGACTCCATAGTATGAGGCAGCATGGGCTGCTCAGTGAGGGTCTGAACTTGCACATGCCTGCTCTCGCACACGTACCTCCCCGTTAAGGTGCTTTTCTGTACATCTATTCCTGTCATTCATCTAAAATGGCTTTTGAGCTGCTGTAATTTAATATTGCAGCATGTTTGGGAGTTCTAAATTCCAGAACAGCAGTGTGAACAACATTGCTCTCATGGTGGGATCTGCCCTAGTTGTTTTCGAAACTGCAAAGCGTGCCTGTACCTAGGCATTTGAATTTACAGGACTTTTAAAAATTAAGTGTCATGTTCTTGACGTGCCTTTTTGTTTTTATTGTGGCTTCAAGAATCTTATGCAAGGAGGAGACGTCCTGCCATGCACTAGGGAGCTTCATGGTCCTAGTTCTAATACAGCAAGGTTCTTCTTAGGTCCTCCTAAAGCAGCCTTCGCCAACCTGGTACCCACCAGATGTGTTGGGCTGCAGCTCCCATAATTCCCATTGGCCATGCCGTGTTGGCTGTGGCCATGGACCGGGAGGTGCATTCCAAGATGTCTGGAAAGAACTGGGTTGGGGACGGCTGACCTAATGTAACTATGAGGGTTTCTTCTTACTAGCCTACAAACCTTTTTGTCTGTGCATTGAGAGCAAGGATGGTTAGTAATGAAGAGGATAAATTTACCTGGCTGTTCTATATGCCCCATAAGTGTGTTCCTTTACTCCATGTTCAGAGACTAAGCAGCACCTATCACTTGTGTGAAGGGACCTCCAAGTAAGAAAAAGGGACAGCTTCTCAGGTATTTGGCTTTTTAGATCTTTCAAGGACAATGTGGCTTGGGCAGGTCTTTTAGTTCAACTTTAACTTCCTTTAATTAAAAACAACAAAACAACAACCAGCAACAGGATTAACTAAAAGGAGTTTCTTAAGGAGCTGGTGCCTGTGTGTGGAGGGAGAGTAGTGCAGCATTTTCCTGCTGGGCTGGTCTATTTATTGCTTATCTAACTCTTTCCTTTCTTTGAGGGCTGCCAGCTGAATCCACCAAACAAAAAATAAACTTGGTCATATTCTGGAGACATGTAGGCATGTGGTAAAAGGGGAGAAATAGAGCCTGGCCCTTTGCCATAGATCTCCCCCTATCCCCGCCCTCCATTGCTGCTGCCTGTAATCCCAGTGACTTTATTCAGAGAGGGCAAGAGGGAAGATTTCCTGAGGTTTGCCAGCTATTGAAGATTTTAATATGGCAGCTTCCTGGGGAATTTTCCTGAAGTTCAGGGAGAGCTGTTGTGCAAAGTAGGAAACTTTCTACTCAGTGACTCTCAGCCAGGCTTTCCCAATTTGATGCTCTCCAGATGTTTCAGACTACAACTCCCATAATCCCTAATCATCGACCATGGTGGCTGGGGCTGATGCGAGTTCATTTGTTTTTTATATATATATATATATTTATAGTTGTAACAAGCTGTTGCAGTGTAAAACGTCTAGTGGACACCACATTGAGGAAGGCTAAAAGTCCTTCTGGCTCATTGTTGCGTCTATGGATGTCTCTGGCCAGGATTTCTCTTTATTCCAGTTGCTTTATTGGAGATGAGTGTACTTAGTGTGTGAAATCCTGCAAAGGGGTTGGTGGCTGCTCCTTAAAAATGAGAACTCAGCAGACTTTAATTTTGGTGCTGGCAAAGGTGTGGAAATGCATCTGGGCTTTTTAAAGCTGGCAGGTCTTGCTGTGTCATTTTATTTGTAGTACGGTACTGGTTTGGTAATTCTTGCCTCTTTGAATCTGGTTCGGTGGTCCCACTATGGCCTATCCTCTTCTCTCCCATTTCCTCTGTTCTTTCCTGTTTTTTTGGTTCATGCATCCCATGCATTAATTAGGCTTCTAGTGCAGGATGTGTGTGGTATCACTAGTAATGCTGTGTTAATGGTCAGTGTAACAAATGTAAATATATTTAAGCTTTGCGGTAATTGGTATAGTCTAAATATTTTTCTTTTTCATTTTCCCCTAACCTCACTGCTTATAATCCTCCCACTCATGGCAAAAGCCCCATATGTTCTTATACTGCCAACTTAGGATAACGCTTCATGCATCTGATCCTGTGGACTCTAGTCCACAAAAGCTTATGGCATAATTACATTTATTTAGCCTTTAAAATGCCACAAGTCTGTCTGCTGTTTCTGTTGCAGCAGACTAACATGGCTTCTGTTGTTCTTGTCTTCCTGCCCACCAGCCACTTCCTGGAAGTGCCTAGCTGTACATGTAGACTTCGTAACCAGCTAGATTGGTTCCTTGCTTCCCAAGTTTGGTCCCTTGCATCCAAGAGCTGAGAGTGGAGTAGCCTGTCTGTTCTCACTAGTGCTGTCCTGAATCCTGTTGCTTCTTCTCAATGCCTGAGTGCCTTGGTTTGTTCCAAGCACAGTTTCCTTTCCCCCATGTCAGCCAGTGTGGGAGTGGTGGTGTTGCCCCATTCCTTGAGCTGTGCAAGAGCTACCAAGTGCAGCCTGAGAACGCTATGCCTGCGTAACACTAGGATGCTCCCATTAGCACTTCGTGGCTGAGGATGCCGCAGTCTGGAGATCCTGTAGGCACTTCAGACCAGGCACAGCGGCTCCTGAGTGAGCTCTTGCGGTGAGAATGGAGGCCCAAGGCATTCCTCCTCTTGCCGCCAGTGCCGTAGGGCCCCGTCCAGGCATGTTTTGCTGACTCAGCCTGGGGAGGAGGCGGGAGAAATCAAAGCTCATAGCCCCGTCCTAGGAGAGCACATTCCTCTGCCATTCCCATGGAGAAGGAGGCATTAAACTCCAGACTGAAGCGTCCCAGCCTGCCGGGGAGGGATGGTACAAGCTGGTATGCTGCTGTGAGGGGTTTCTCCCAGTGTGGGGCTACTGCACATCCCTGGCAGAAGGAGTTTTGAAGGCCCTTCCAGTCCTCTTATTGCAACTTTCTCATTTATCCTAGATGGGGATGGGTGTCTTCGATCCCAGCCCAAAAGTGGTGTTTTCCTTCTGGTTGTCCTAACTCCCTCTGTTAAACCCAGCCAGAAAGTACTTGACATTTGCATGAGTTTGCCTTTGCATCTCTCCCAATCTTGATGAGCAACCGGTTGAATATGACAGTGTCATCTTGCATGCCTTATATAGGCAACGAACTGCCTGGGGGAGATGGGGGAGGGTGAAGGAAGTGCTTTGTGTGTCCAGAGGCCATCTTGCCTCCTTGCTTGCTGTATGGTGGGGGTGTTTCAACTGGCATGCCCCAAAAGGAGCTAGGCGATAGTGGTGCCTTACAGAGGGCATCATCTCTTCATAGGTAACTAGGTGGAGCAGATTTGTGGCTTTGCCACTCATTTGCTTGGTGAGCTGACATCTGCCTAAAGCACAAGCCAGGGGAACAGAGCGGTTCTCCTATCTCTCCATCCAAACCTCAGGTTCTCCTTATCTCTGCATATTCCCCATAGTCCAATCTCCTCTGCTAGGTGTGGCAGTAAAGTCCATTAAAAAAGGCACCTGACTGGCCTTAGGACCACTTTGAGTTGCCATTGACTGTCATGGAAGCCAGGCTCTGTCTTGTCCAATGAAAATTAAATACCTTCAGGTCCTGACAACCTTGGGCAGGCTAAGTCATGCAATCTGGGTCTTGGGGGTTGGTGGGGAGCACTTAAACCACGCTGGTTTAGGGGAGACAGTCAATTTGAACAGGCGCCAATTCCAGCACTGATTGTGTGAATAGGTTTATTGTTCATGACTACTCTAGTGCAACTTTCCCTCAGCTTGGTGCCTTCCAGATGTTTGGACTGTGCCTGCCTTCAGCTCCAGCCATGATGGCCAATGGTCATGAATCCTGGGAGTTGCAATCTAAAACACCTGGAGAGTACCAGATTGGGGGGACAGGGGAGGCTGCTCTAGTGCCTAAGCATGACAGAAACCTATTTAAACAATGGCTCAGTTCAGACAACACGTTAGTCAATGCAGCGTGAAAACTCTACTCAACGTTTGAGTTTGTAAGGGGTGCTCCCCACGCAACATGTTCTAACTCCACTGTTGTGTGACTGTGGGCTGTCATGGAGTTGAGTAAAAGCCATTGTGACGTTTGATTGACAGTTCCTCCACCCTCTCTCCTCCCCTGGTCCTCCTGATGGTATCCCATCAGACATTGCTGCAAAAAAACCCAAACCCAGCGGCTCTCTTAGAGCAGCACTCGCTCCATCCGCCACTCTTGCCAGGGAACTCTTTAGCCAGTGGGAAAAGTCAACTCAACCCAGTGGACAATTCCACAGAGCCCGCCACACGACACACAATCAACAGTTGTGCAGGAACTCTCCTGAGCACAGCATGGATATTCTGTGTGGAGTGTCTTCCAAAGAAAAAACCTCCACCATTGCATGGAGTTTTCTCGCCAGACAACATGTTTCTCAACAGTGGTGTAAAATCTCCACTGTGAAGTTCTAAATCTATTGTCTGAACTGAGCCAATGACTCCAGTTTCTTTTACTGACATAAGCCAAGCTGGCCATCTTTTAAAATAAGCACATCCAAAGTCCTATGTGAACGTATCCTGGAGGCGAAGGCTATCAATGGCTACTAGTCCTGATAGCTATTTGCTAACTCCAGTATCAGAGGCAGTATGCGTATATATACCAGTTGCTGGGGAACATGGGTGGGAGGGTGCTCTTGGGTGCTGTTGTACCGTGTCCTGCTTGTGGGTTTCCCATGGGCAGCTGATTGGCCAACTGTGTGAACAGAATTCTGGACTAGATTGACCCTTGATCTGATCCAGCAGGGCTCTTCTTACGTTCTGAGGTTCTTGGGCATGGGAGTCCTTGGTTTGGCAGATGTTGTCAGAACTGGGAAGGCCAGCTTTGCTGAGATCTTGGTGGGGTGATTCCTTTGAAGGCACCTCCTCAGTACCTTTGTTGTTATCTACTGCACCAGCATGACTTACAGGGCTTCCTCTAAAACTGAAAGCATTGCTGTGGGGCAAACGAGAAGCAGAGGGGAGAGCATGAAGGGCAGCACTTGGCCCCTGATGTGTGCATCAGTTGCAAATGTCTGGGGGGGAGTGGGAGTTGCATCATCCTTTACAGTCTTTTGCTCACCTTTGGCACTAGAGCCTCTCCTCTGCCCCAGGTGTTCTCCCATCCCTACACCTGTGGCTTTCAAGCTAACGTTCCCTTCTCTTCCTCAGAAATGAGTGACATGGAATCGTACAAGGTGCTTCTAGATGGGCCGGCGCCATGGGGGTTCAGGCTGCAGGGTGGCAAGGACTTCAACATGCCGCTCTCCATCTCCAGGGTAAGTCGCACTCCCTGAAACCCCTTTACAGGGAATCATTCTCCTCTTTAGGTCCCCTCCCTCATTCTGAAGGATGTTGGGTGGTCCTGGTTGCTCTGTTATCTGGCCACTTCTGTAGCAGATGTTTCCTTGGCTGGGAAGGTCCCTTCTTCATGCCTAGTTGTCTTTGGGTGGCTCCAGACGAAGCTTTTATGGTGCAATCGCCCTGCCTCATTCATGGAATTTTACAGCGGGAGATCCAGGCGACATCATCTTCAATTTTTAACCCTCCCATGTTTTCCCATGATATCTCCCGTCTTTATTTCTTAGCAGAAAAATTGTTAAGGGGGAAAAGGGGGAATAGTTACACAGTGCCTTTTGATTGAGTTCAAGGAAGATGGGCAGCCAGGGGTCCTCTGTCACAAAGGGCAGATGGGCCCTGGCTGCCCACTATCCTTGCCTCATGATGTAATGAGAGGGCCTTTCGCATCCAGGCTGTTACTTGATATTGGGCTCCTTGAGGCTCCCACACTCTATTTCTGGATCTGTGGCAATGATTCTTGCCTGTGGCTGGGTGGAGATAACTCTCCACAGGAAGGGCTTGTGGTAATGTGAATACATATTCCTGCTGTTCCAAATGTGATGCCAAGAAGTGTAACTTAGTAGATCTTAATGCCTACTTCCAGAGGGCAGCCATCTGGTTTTGGCTTCTCGTTGGCAGCTGATTCTCTTGGTACCTCATCAGTCATGTCTCTGTCCAGATGATGCTTTCTTTAGGTTCCCTTGTTGTATGTTTATGAGCCTCCTGTTTGGGTGAGGTTGGACTGACTTCTGCAGGTGGGAGTAAGGTGCACATCCTTCTCCTCTCTGGGGGACATCTTTGGATGCCAGTAGTGATGGCCATCCAAAGATATAGTGATGGTCACCAATTTGGATGGCTTTAAAAGGGTGTTAGAAAAATTCCTGGAGGAGAAGGCTACCAGTCCTGATGTCTATATGCTACCTCCAGTATCAGAAGCAGTATGCCCATGTACACCAGTTGCTGGGGAACATGGGTGGGAGGGTGCTGTTCAACGCATGTCCTGCTTGTGGGTTCCCTGTGGGCAGCCATTGTGTGAAGAGAATGCTGGACCAGATGGACCTTGGTGTGATGCAGCAGGGCTCTTCTTGTGTTTGTATGGATCTCTACCCACTCTATCCTGCAGTCTGTGCTGGATTAAAAAGTAAGTCCAAACCCACCCACCAAGCCCTCCAATCCAGGAAGTATGGACGTCCAAGAATGAAGTCCAAGAGCGGTGCTAGAGTAGCTTTCCCCATGCTGGCTGGGAATAATGGGAGTTGTAGTCCAACACACCTGGAAGGTGCTAGGTTGGGGAAGGCTGTGATAGAGACTTGAAGGAAGAGTGTTGGTAAGGGGACAGTACAGGGGAGGTATACACAGAGGCTCCAAATAAGGCTTGAGGTCCCAATGAACCACGTTCTGGGCGTCCTGGGGTCAAATCTCAGCTTAGCCATAAATACGCAGGGCAGCCTTGAGGATGGCTAATATATGACAGCCTCCGCTTTCCCATCTGTAATATAGGTTTCTAGGAGGAAAAAAGGTGGGATATAAAAGTAATAATAAAGAAATAAAAATAATATAGGGGTTCTAGTGGTCTGGATGTCCTAAGCAGGGTGTGAAGTGTTTTCAGCACTGAGGACTTGGGTGGGCAACATTTGGCTCTCCTCCAGATATTGTTGGACCGCAATCCACACCATGTCTAGCCAGTATAGCCTATAGTGAGGGATGATGGGAGTTGCAGCCTAACAACACCAGAGCACCACAAGCTGCCTGCCCCTGACCTAGGAAAAACACCACAAAAATACTTAGCATTCTACTTTATTGCCCAAATTGGCAACTCCCTGCCCCTCGGTGTTGACGGGAATTTTCTTGATGCTCCCTGCTCTTTTTTGTTAGCTTTCCTTCTGGGTGCGAGGGATCCCCTTATGGTCCTAGGCTGCCTCCTCACAAGAGCCGTTCCTGACCTGAAAACGCCCCTCTCGGTTGTGGTTCTCGGTGCTCATGAAGCTGTCACTGGATGGCTTGCAGGCAACTTCTGCTCGTCTCGGAATTGCCTTATAAGCCTTGGAATGCTGAGCACCACCGTCGCTGCTGACGCTTGTGGCTGCTTGACAAGGCAGAATGTTTCCCTATAAACTAAAAGCCCTGAGGGCTAGAGAAAGGCACCGTGAAGCCTCCCCCACCTCCCTGTGCAAACTTATTCTGAGAATGCCCCATGTTATGGGCCACCATCTCAGTCTCCCCTCCCCATAAACATGGTCCTATTTCCCATTTGGTGTGTTTTGCTGTGAAGGAGGTTCTGTTTGTAGTTTCTGCTGCTCCGTTCCTATGAAGCTGTTCTTCCAGCCCATCTCTGGGGACGCAGCTCTGCTTTCCTGCTTTGGAGGGCTTTGTGCTGAGACAGCCTCTGCTGTTTTTGTTCTCTCCCACCCACCCCCTGCGCGTACACACACACTTTTTTTTCCGTTAAAGTTTCTCTTGGCTCCTGACCAATTCTGAACAAAGCCCCTGCCTAGACAGGGGAGAGCCTCTCTCTGGAGAGACCCCAGCTAGTGCCTCCTACAAACATACCAGACGAGAATAGCAGCCCCCTTTCTCTTGCACTAGCATGCTGCAGCCCATCCCTCCCTCTAGTTGTATGAGAGCTCTCTTTGTGGCCAGGCCTTGGGAAAGCTTTCCTTCCTGCACTCTTGGGTTAGGCAGCCTGTCTCATTTGCCACTGCGGGCCGAGGGCGGCCAGTCTTCGTCGCTTGGGCCAACACACTGCTTCTTGGGCAGCTGCAGGTGGTGAAGCCCAGCCGGTGCTCCTGCGGTTTGGCGCTGCCCTTCTTGACGGGTCTGTCGGCATCAGTTATAGCTCTAGGGGGAGTGTTGTGCAATGCACACTGCACCGCTAGATGTATAGGAATCTAACTGGTCTGTGGGCTTTTATGAGAACCGCTTAGGGTTCATCCTCATCGTCATCAGTTTATTTGTATACTGCTTTTCCAAGCACCTGCACAGTGGCTTACAACAACATCGGAGAAGAATTTCCATCATAAAATACAGGAATGTTTTCAGAAAAGCCACTTAACAATTACAAGTCATAACGAAATTAAGTAGTCATACGAAAAGGCTAAACATCTCACATTACTAAATATACTGTAAGATTAAACAGTCCACTAAGTTTAAACAATAATAATCAATCCTAACAAAAGAGAAATACAAATTAGCATCATCACCATCATCTATAATAGCAAGAATAATACATCCTATCAAAGCTGAATCTAGCTCCAGCTACAAACCATAAATGGGGCCACATCTTCATGGTCTTGAGGAAACTTCTGGAGCAGCTTTTGGAGCTAGGCTCTGCCCTCCCAGGCCAGGTGGAAGTGACCCAGGTAGAAGAACAGGGTCTAGGCCTTGCAGGACTTGCAGTTAGATGGTCTATTGTTTTCATACTTCACTTCATTTTAGTTTTGTCCTTCACTGTTACAGAACAAAACCTTGCATATTTTACCCCGTGCACATGTTTCCTCTTCCTGGATAACAGAGAAGAAAGGTGGACAGTTGTGAGGATTGTGAAGTAGCAAGAATAATGAAGCAGCAAGCTTTTTCTTCTGCTAAAATCAACTGCCCCCCCCCCCCCCGAACCACTAAAGCATATGGATGCATTAATATAAGGTCACAATAAGGAGGGAAAGGGCAGGGTTTTTTCAGTGGTGCACATGGGTGGAGGAGTGGAACTATAAGCTGCAAAGTGGGCAATGTGAAACTTTCATCCAGCCATATAATGCACACGTTTCTATCCCTTCCTTTAATGAGGTAAAAGGTCTTCCATGGAAAACAAACAGGAAGTAGAGTGCAAAACAAATCCTGTGTCTAGTGGGGACTGCACTTCTCCTCCCCTGTCCGTGCAAATACTAGTTATATGCGCAGGTGTATCTGCCATTTACAGAGCTATCAGCAGAACTGCCCTATCTATTTAGTGGTATCTAAATAAAGAGTTTTGAAACTCCTGTTCAATGTGGAGACTGGTTGCTTTCATCATTTCAACAGAAAACCCAAATAAAATAGTTATAGCAAATTACTGGAAAATAGCCAGCAGCTGGTGAATACGTAGGCACCAAAGAAAGCATGTGTCATGGGGCATAGCTCCTGCACCGTTTAGAATGCAATCCTTTGTGTTTTTAAACAGAAAAAAAACCTCCTACAATTTCTAGCATTCCCCAACCAGCCATGCTGGCTGGGGAATGCTGGGAGATGTAGGTCTTTTTTTCTGTCTAAACATGCATAGGATTGCACCCTTAGTTTTTCTTCTGCTGATGCTATTGCCCCAATGTGGAGGGTGTCCTAACCTTCCTTTATCTTGAGCCTAATGTGAAGAGAATACTAAATTTTGCACCTTTGCAATGTCATGTCACAACCAGAACAGAGCTTGGTATGCATCATTTATTCCAATTGTACAGTGTGTGTGCTTACTTAAGCGTAGAACACTAGACCTCCAACTTTGGAGAGCGCAGTGGGTTGTATGCAATGTTGCTCCAACTTAAGTTCCATCCATTTCAATGGGTCTACTCTAAGCAGGACTAAGATTGGATACCAGTGCTGCTTCTAAGGTCAGGGGAACGGTGTATGAGGTTGCTTCCATACAAGGCTCTTAACCGCACCATCACCCTGCCTCATTCCCAGAATTTGCTAGTTAGCTGTGGATGACCAGATGAATGGCCAATTACAAGTTGGTGAAAGTGAAGTAAGCCTTCTGTTAAAGGACCCAGAAGACCTCTCTTCTTTGGAAGTGGAAGCCCTAATGATTTCTTGAGTTGCTCTTGGCCGAGGATGGCTGATAAGTGTCCTTCCACAGAGTCCGGCTTCTCTTTGTCTCTGTGATGCCTTTGTTCTGTGTGGGGAGTACCAGCCACCTTGATAAGAACGTGTGTCCTAGAGTGAGGGTGCAGAACCTCAGGCCTGGGGCTCCCAATCCAGCACTTTGGGGCTCCCCACATGGCCACTCCTCTTCCTCTGGCCTTTCCCCTGACCACCAATCATTTGAGGGTTTCCTGGCTTTTGCGCAGTTTTTTCATCATTGTGAAAGATTGAAATGCCTCTCCTAAAGCTTAGGGTGCCTCTACAAGAGAGGTTTAATGCTCTTTGATGGCTCATTATAAATTTTACCTCTACAAGAACGGAGCGCAAAACGGGCATAGAGGCGCGTTATCTCCCAGATTATGCGCATTATCGAATGCGCGTTAAATCGCGAGTTTTATTTTGCTCCGGCCGTTAAAGCGCATTTTCCCCGTGTAAACAAGCGATTATGCGCATTAACTTCTTGTAAAGCACATTTTGGACATCAATTAATGTGCCTCGCCGCCTCCCGTGCAGAGGGATTAGGAGTAAATGCGCGTCTGCGATAATGCGCATAATCGCCAAACCGGGCGCAAAAGCGAATCCTTGTAGAGGGAGCCTTAGTTACTGGCAGGAAGGGCTTTCAGCTAAAAGATGCTGGTATTTTTGGTTGCGCCCTTTTGTCTTTGGGCCCACCTACCCCTGGAATGTGCACCCACCACCACCACCAAGAACTTCTCTAAAATTGAAATTTGGCCTCAGGCTGAAATGGCCAAGTTCCATACTCTTGGGGGAAGTTCAGAGAACACTGAGCAAGGCCGTAGCCCAGGGCTGGGAAACCTCTGGCCCTCCAGATGTTGTTGGACTCCAATTCCTATTAGTCTTGGCCAGCCTGACCAGTGGTGACGGATTATGGGAGTTGTAGCTCAACAACATTGGTATGTGCACACACACACAGGTTCCCCAGACCTGCCTTAGCCCCTTGGTGCCTGAGTGAATGGCTCTGCACATGGGCCTTCATGGAGAGAGAGAGAGGTTCATGTTCTTTCAGCATCCCCACCCTTCCCTGCTATGAGTGTGGGCTCCAGTCCCACAATAATTGACATAGCTGACTTGTAGTGAGAAGAAGGTAAGGATGCTGGGAAATGTTGACATGGACATTCTTATCCAGTGATTGGTGCTGGATTTTTTGTCTGTCTGCCATTTTGGCTGTCTTCGTCTGTACACCCCCAAGTATGAGCCAGTTTGTTTTACTTAATGTTTCAACGTAAGTTGTAGTCCATGCAAAAAGGAGAATTGCTCACTCTTCTGGTCTTTCACAGGAGCTAGAATCAAGCGATTTCTTCTGCCTACTTATATCTGTAATTCAAGGAAGGCCAAAAGGCTTTGCCAGCCCTCAAGACCAGGTTTAGACAAGTAAGAAAATACAACCGAATGGGATTTTTTTAAAAAAGACTCTTATACTGTGTTCAGTAAGGTTTCATTCTGTTTTTCCATGACTTCCTAGACATTGCAGACTAACTATAGATGTGCAAACCTCCCTATAGTCACAGTAGTGTTAGAATTCTACAAGAGGTTATACATTCAACTCTGACTACAGTCCAAGTCTATATTTCCCAGAGCGTAGCATCTTGGCTGCTAGGCCAGGGGAATGTACAAACCCGGGGGTGCTGACTTGACCAGTTTCATTTGTTGGTATGCAGTGACATTACTACTTTCGTAAAGCATCCCACTAGGACATAGATGGGAACCTGTGGTTCTCCCAATGTTAAACTACAACTCCCATTATTCCCAGCATAGACCGTGGTGGCTGAAATTGATGGTAATTGGAGTCCAACAACATCTGAAGGGGCTACAGGTTCCCCAGTTCTATTCTAGCAGGACTAGTTTCTGGCTAGGCTCCTGTGATAGAGATTTGGTGGTGCTCTTGTATGATTGTGCTCAATAGAACCCCCAAGAAATCAGGGTATTTTGTGTGTGGGATGCTCTAGATCAACCTTCTTCCAACCTGGTGTCCTCTAGATGTCTTGGACTACAATTCCCATCATGTCCAATGGCCATGCTGCCTGGTGATGATAAGAATTGTAGTCCAACACATCTGGAGGGCACCAGGTTGGGTAGAATATCTTCCTGGGTTGGAGTGATGGGAGAGGATATGGGACAGGAATAGGGACCATAATGTTATCTGGACTCCGCGCCGCAGGGTGGAGTGCTAAAGAAATGCTGACCAGTTGTAGCAGAGGAGAATCTATTGGCTCATTAGCTTCAACGCCTTCAAATTAACGGTTCATGGAGTGTGTGACTGTTCCGTGCTGCCAGGCTTCCTTTAGCTCATTGTGCACTTGTGACTTCTGCATGGCTCATGCAGACAAGCAGAAAGATGTTGTGTGAGTCACAGGCTGGCAAGTAGGTGAAATAGCTGAGGTAGTGACGCAATGAGGAAACTGATGTGTCGGAGCGGTCCTGCAACTGATGTACAGCTTGAAGAGACCAAGGGTGTTTGTTGTTGTTTGTTTGTTTGTTTTATTCTCACATATCTGGACTTGGACAAGCTGTAAGGGATAGAGGAGGAAGGCAGATGGAGCTGAGGAAAATCCTTCCCTCCGGTTCCTGCTCTGCCTGTAACAGCCAAATGACCTGCACCTTTTTGTGGCTACTGTCTGTGTTCAGACAGAGAGGATGCACTTCTGGAAGATCCTTTGAGAGGGCCACCCAGAGGTCGGAGGAGGGTATTGCATAGAGCCCAGATTTTGGGTGCCTGTCCTTGCAAAAAGATGAGGTCACGATGGGTGATGGAAAAGAGCAGCTGGGCTGATTTATGCCTGAGTTCTTCAGCTGTCCTGAGGCAGAGTTCTGAAAACCAAGGAGAACTGCTGAGGTCAGGTGGAGAACGGATAAAAATATACCCCTTGCTGTTAAAGAAGGGACAGAGCAAGGTGGGTATTGTCCAAGGAAGCCCATTGGCCAGGTCAAAGGGGTGTCTCTTCCCCCTCCCCCCCCCCCCCCGCTCCACCATCCATGTGCTGCAGTTTGGTTGTACTTGGGATGTTGGTACCAACTTGCCTGATTGTCTGGGAACCTGGTGCAAAGCTGCTGTTCATTGGGTTTGGTGTTATTGGATGTTTTTCCAGAGGATCTAATTTGTTAAAATAGATTCCTAATTATCCTCTCTAATTTCCAACACAGCTGAGGGGTGGAAGGAGGACTGTTGCAGGTCTAAAGCAGGGTTCTGTATATTTTGTACTCAAACTGATCAAAAATCTGTGCTAAGAAATGCCAAATTCTCTAATCTGTCTTCAGTCATGCAGGTCAAACAAAACTGTATATTTTTGTCATTTTTGTTAGTCTTGATGAGGGGCATCAAGACACCTGACCACTGGAGATCAGCTCCATTACGTCTAGGTTTTTAAGATTTCACTGGATGGTGCCTGCGCCCCTTCCATTATCTCCGACCACTGGACATGCTGGCTGGGGGTGATTAGAGTTGTGGCCCAGAACGTCTAGAGGAGGCCGTAGCTCAGTGGTAGAGCACCTGCTTTGTAAGCAGAAAGTCTCAGGTTTAATCCCTAGCATCTCCAGGTTGGGTCAGGAAGAAGTCCAGCTGAAACCCTGGAAAACTGCTGCCAGTCAGTGTCTACAGTACTGGGTGAGATGTACCCAAGCTTCCTGTATCTTTCACCAGATTGGGGACTCTAGGCACTTGCCTATAGAAGCACAGAATGGAAGGAAAGAAAGAAAGAGCGTTGACTTTCTTGGGATGCTTGCTGATTTCTGTACCAAATATTAATTTCTGTGTTTCTGTGACATGACTGCATAACACAAATAACATTATTCTAGAGAAACAACAAATGAGAGGAGTTGGGGATGAATTACCGGTAATATAAAAATAAAAAAATACTTTGTCAGGCCTCCCTGCTTGGGTGTTAGTAACATGGTGGTAGCTGCCAGGTCTCTGCATTCTTCTTAGAGTGTGTGTGTGTGTGTGTGTGTGTGTGTGTAGAATTGGCTGAGGTTTCTGTTCCATGTCACCAGCTGAGCTGCAGTAAGCAGGTGTGCAACTCCCCAATGTAAAGGTCACCAAAGTTTAAGAAGGCCGGGGAAGGAATCACACAAAATGCAAAGGGTTACAAAAGGAAAAGGCCAGAGGGGTGGAGCATGAAGGAAGGAAGCTGCTTCCCTCCCTTGGTGAAAACCAGACGCCGTTTGATGTCATTGGCTTCAGGACTGAAACCCTGCCATAAGTAGGAAGTGCTTGTTCCCAGGAGGAGCACTGACCCTCCTGTTTTTTCTGTGGTGGAGATTGTGGGGCCTCAACAAAGCTGCATGGTTGGGAATAGTCTGGCTGTCCTCAGGGGCAGGGAACTGGAGCTCTGAACTTCCTGTATGGCCCAAAGAGGGTGGTAGCTTTTAGACCTGCTCTATGTGTAATAAGAAGGAAGGAAGTGGCGAGGGAGGGAAGGAAGGAGTTTTACAGTGACAGAAAATGAAGGCCTATTGCAATTCTAGATTAGCTGTACGGCCCAACCTGAAGTGTTGTGCTCTTTCTGACCAGGAGGTTGTGCCTCTCCTTCCCTGCCATTCAGCGCATGGGATGATGCAGTTGTATAAATTGCTTCGTCCCCCACATGGGCCGCCTGGGTCATAATGCACCTGGCCTGGGAATGAACGAATGAGAAGAATGCCTCCTCTTTTTCCTCAGGGAGTCCTTTCCATTCTGGATCAGACAACCCCCATCTTCATCCTCAACAATGGAATGGTTGTTCTAGTTTCTAGACTCTCCACCACCTTATGACTGTGAAGCACTTACCTCAAAGGCCCCAAGAAAGGGATAGGTTGGTGTGCCATATATGTTGGACACATTGTGCCCAATAGGCAGGGCCCATCAGCATGGCCTGGTGGTATGGCCTGTACAGTTTGGAGAGGCTGTAACTGCTGTCCATCGACTTCTGTACTTATTGTTCCCATCAGAAGTGTCAAATAAATTTCTAACCTCACTTCTCTATATGCAGGAGCCTGTAAATTTCACTTAAATTTCATATATTCCTCTCCTCATTCTCTGTGTATGGTTGTCACAGAAAGCTGCCTTCTAGTGAGTCAGACCCTTGGTCCATCTAGCCCAGTATTGTCTACACTGACTGGCAGCAATGGCTCCCTGGAGTTTCAGGCAGGAGTTTTTCCAGCCCTACCTGAAGATGCTGGGGATTGAACCTGGGACCTTCTGCATGCAAAGCAAGTGCTCTGCCACTGAGCAGCAGTAACAACAGAAAGCCCAGTTGCATGGAGTTAATAACTTTGAGAACATAAACCATTGGCTAGGATTGTTGAACCTCTCTCAGCCTGAGGGCCAAATTCCATTTTGGAGAAGCTCAGTGGGGAGGGAGCAGCAAAGGCCCAAGGGAGGGGCAAAATGCCCAAAATTCCAGCACATTTTAGCTTAACACTCTTACTAGCAGTACTAGCAGCCTCAGGAGAAAATGGGGGGGGGGGGTAATGGGAGGAAAACTCCACAAAAGCTAGGAGAGGGCCAAATGATTGGTGGTCTGGGAAAATGAGCTGGGGCCAGGGGAAGGGGTGCTGGATTTGGCCCCTCAGGAGGGCTGGATTTGGCCCCTGAGCCTGAGGTTCTGCTCCCCTGCTTTTGGCCATAGCAAGATCCTATACCATTGCCCCTTGTATTATGGGACCATATGGTCACATGCTGTCCTCTCAATACTCTCCCTTTCATTGCAGTTAATGTGAGCTGACAGTGCATCCGTGCATGCTGGGAGGTGGGAATAATTAGCTCTAATGCTACCTGTGGGGGAGTATCTTGGCATGACTCCTTAGGAGTTCCACTCTGTTAGAGTTGCTGTTCTTACTTCTCCAGCCGTGCTGGAGCATTCTGTCCTCAGGTCTTTTGTGATGTGGCGTCATGGTGTTAAGGGGTGATGCATACAAAGTCTGGATTTTCCATCCTGATTCTGTGTCGAGAAAGCCCAACAGCAAATGTTTGCTTTCCATGGGGATTTGCTAGTCTTCCAAGATGCCTTTAGATTTGACAGCGTGCTCCCATTCCGTTTTAGTTCATGTTGAGCTGGACTTGGAGGAATACGTGGGCCTTCTCCAAGTGTCAGGAGACCTTAATCCCCAAAGAGCAGGAATGGCTGCAAACCATTTATCACACCTGTGCTCTTACCCTAGATGTAGTATTATTTTCTGGCCTTCCAGACATCTGACAGGATGTGTCAGCTGAGACAGAGTGTAAAGTGAGAACGGGTGGCTGGAGTCATGGTTGAGACACAGTGGTGTGGAAAAGTGCCTGGGTGATTCCTCCCTAACACTCAATTGCTTCTTTGCATTGATATTCCAGTTGTTAGGGTTAAGAGGATGACAGCTATTGAGAGCATATTATTATTATTGTTATTATTATATAAATTTGTACAATGCTGACCATATTTAAAATATATCTCTAAGCAGTTTACAAGAAAATATATTAAAATACATCATAATGTACATTAAAATACATAAAATGTCCAATACAAAACCATAATTATAATTATCCAGAGGGGATCTAAGGAGAGATGTTGGCAGCATCTTTAGGAACATGGCAATTACCCCACTGCAAGCTGGTTTCAAAGCAAGCAGCTTCTTGGCTTGTTCTACTAGAGTGGGAGCTGGGTAGAAGATCCACGGTGGACCACCTTCCCAAACGTCCTAATCTGTGCCTCCTCCTTTCCCACCATTGTTGCCTCCTCAACCCCAACCTGAGCTGAATGCAGAAGCTGCTTCTGCCAGCTCATTTCCGGAGGTTGAAGAAGTGGAAAGGAGAAAGGAGAGTGTGGCTCTATATTCCTTTAAGCCCCTCCAACAATGGTCGTTGCTATACCGAGAGGGCTGCTGCTGTTGGAGGAGCTCAAGGAGTGTGTGAGTCATGCTCTGCTTCTTCTGGGTGCCCCTCCCACTGGGGAATTGCACCAATGAATTCTGCATAGTTACAGGGGTTACTGGGAAAATCTTCCATCTCCCAGAAGAAGGAAGAACATGGGTATCTTTTGAATGCCAATAAAGATGGGCAAATTTGTCAATCTCAGTTTTACTCAGGTTCTCATTTTTCCAGCACTAAACTCATACTGTCTCAATTTCTCAACAGAATGCAATTTTATTTAGTCTGCATGAATGTACTCGTACATAAATTTTGAAAACCTGCATTTGGTATGCATTTTCCCCAGATGTATACATTTTTGTGCACAAGGGTCCATCTAGTCTAGCACTCTGTTCATACGGTGGCCAACCAGCTGTTGACAAGGAACCCACAGCAGGACACGGTGCAACAGCACCTTCTCACCCATGTTCCCCAGCAACTGGTGTATACAGACTTACTGTCTTGGATACTGGAAGTAGCACATAACCATCAGGACTAGTAGCCATTGATCATCTTCTTCTCCAGGAATTTAGCCAACCCTCCTTTAAAGCCACTCAAATTGGTGGCCATCACCACACCTTGTGGTAGTGAATTCCATAGTTTAGCTATGTGCTGTGTGAAGAAGTACTTCCTTTTATCTGTCCTGAATCTCCCACAGCTTCATGGGATGACCCTGGGTTCTAGTTTTATGGGAGAGAGAGAAAAATGTTTCCATATCCACATTCTCCATACCATGCATAATTTTGTACACCTCTATTGCATCTCCCCTCTTAGCCTGCCAGCTGTTGTAACCTTCCCTCCTAGGGAAGATGTTCCAGTCCCTTGATCATTTTAGTTGCCCTTTTCTGCACCTTCTCCAGCTCTGTAATATCTTTTTTTAGGTGTGGTGACCAGAACTGTACACAGTATTCTAAGTGTGGTCGCACTATAGATTTGTATAAAGGCAGTATGATACTGGCAGTTTTATTCTCAATTCCTTTTCTGATAATGCCTAACATGGAGTTTGGCTTCTTGACAGCTGCTACACATTGGGTTGACATTTTCATCTAGCTGTCCACCACAACCCCAAGTTCTCTTTTTTGATCAGTCACCACCAGCTCAGATCCTATCAGGTTGTACTTGAAGTTGGGATATATTTTTTTTTTGTTCCAATGTGCATCACTTTACACTTACTTACACTGAACCGCATCTGCCATTTGGATGCCCACTTTCTCCCAGCTTGGAGAGATCCTTTTGGAGCTCCTCACAATCCCTTTTTATTTTAACCACCGTAAATAATTTGGTGTCATTGGCAAACTTGGCCACTTCATTGCTCATTCCTAATTCCAGATCATTTTTGTGTGCATATTTTGAAATGTCCATATCTCTTGTACGATTTTTTGGTAAACTTTGTAAATGCATGAATTTCTGTGACCAGTTATGCTGAAGTTTGTGTTTACGTTGAGGAAGTGCGAATGTGGGAAGTTCGCATTGAAATGCAAAGTAAACAAATTTCTCACCCATTCTTCTTTCCTTTGCTTCTCTGATTGATGGAGGGGACCCTGCCAGTCCCTGAGTCTTAGCAGGTGCTGACTGAGTGGTGCCAGGCATATATCTAGAAAATTAGTTGCTCGAAAAAGAAGTCCACTTGCTCCAGCTTATGGCAAGTGGATTTTTAAAAATCACACATGGTTGTTCACCTTTCTTCTAATAGCCTATGTGGATTGCTGTATCCTAGACTTTTAGTGCAGGCTTTGCTGACCGTTCACCCCCCCACCCCCATGCTTGGGATTTAATTTGGCTCTGAACACAGCTCAGTTCTGGCAGAGTGGTGCAAAAACACTCCTTATTTTCCGCTGCTGCTGCTTGTGGCCAGTGGAGCTGGAAGTTTCTGGGTTAATGCCTCACTGCCCCCAGGGTGGGTATTGCGTTGCTGTGATGAGCTAATGTCTCTGTCTGCTGACAGAGGGAGATGAATGAGATGGCTGGGAGAAGTGAGCCTATGGAGAGGGGGGTGGGCTGGTCGCTTCCCCCATCCCGTCTCGGAGCAGACAGAAAGACTTCAGGAATTCTTGTGGCTTTTGTAACTCTGAGAGGCAAGAGTGTGACACATGGATTGTGTTATGGGGAAGGTGTTGATTCACTCCAGGCTCCCTGTTTCAGAGCCCTGTTCCCTTGTAAAGTCTGGTGAAACTCTGAGGATGCTGTAGTCAGGCACCCCTCCCTCCCCTCCCTCCCTCCGAGGCCTCAGGATGAAGGAGTTAAAAAGGGCATCAGATCAGTGGGCTCCTCAAAATGGCCAACTTCTCTTCTACAAAGCTTTGCAAATGGTTCTTTCACACCAGGGCTGCTTCTCTGGATGAAGGGCTCCTGCTAATCAGAAGGCCTTGTGCAAGTTATTCCAGTCTTCCCCAACCTGGTGCCCTCCAGATGTGTTGGACTGCAGCCACTATGTTTGAGAAGTTGTAGTCCCAATACATCTGGAGGATACCAGGTTGGGAAGACTGAGCTCTTCCGTCTTTTTCTCCTTAGCGGATTTTCTGCAGTAAGAGGCAAGATGGAAGAGGTGATGGGAAAACATGGGAGGGTTACAGGAGGAAGATGACATCATCTCAACCCTTTGTAAAATTCCCTGAATGAGGCTGAGTGATGGCACCATAAAAGCCTCTTCTGGGAGCCATCTTTTGGGATGTAGCATGCTGTGGATGCCAAATCAAAGGATGGTGGGGCAGGGGAACATATGGTGGCTCATGCAGCTGTTCATCTTCTCGCTTATCTGAATCTGCTTATGAGGTGAAAAAGGAATGTGGGTGTGGGTGCTAAAAAGTAATTTTGCATAGCCAAAAGTGGGCTGGCTCAGTGCCACATGGTTTCTGTGATAATGCACTACTAGTGGGTGCATCTGGGCAATTATTATTCACAGAACTCCAAAGTGAACTTGTTCAAATAGTGATCAGATTATCAGTATGTGCCAGTGATTTGTATCATGAAATCTGCTTGTGTGCAATAGCTGCAATCAGCTATTGGCCGAGGAGGGGGGAGTCAGAGGAATGGAGGGCGTAGGTCCCTTTCTGGTTGTGGTAGCTGGAATTTCCTCTCTGAGCTGTGCTCTGGCTAGCTGTTGAAAAGAATGTCTGATAAATTCACATTCTTTGTGCAGAATGCCGTCTCCATAAGTGGTACTCAGACAGGCAAGATGTCAGCCATTGCAATTTCTGGGACTTACCCAGATGATCAGAGAACATATGTGCCAACCCACAAACAACCCTTCAGAGGTGATTGTGCTGTAACCAATCCACCTGTAGTGGAACTGGTGGAAGATGGCTGCACTGCTAATCATCCGTTTGAACGATGTCTGTATGTGTCTATATCTTTCTGTGTGCATCAGCGCTGGGTATACAGTTGGTATATAGCCTTCACAGAATGAATGAAATTAAAACAATAGGTTCTCGTGTTGGGGAGTCGCTCACAAAATAAGAGGTAAGACAGGGAGAATCATGTGTTGGTCATAATTCACATCAACAGCAGGGAGTGGCCACAACATATTCCACATGGTAACTACAATAGCAATCGAAATGGTATCTGGTGTGGACACACACATGTTGCTCAGAACAAATTAGAACACAGTGAGAGTTTTGTGTGTATGTGTGTGTGGAAGGGAACTGATATCTATGTGCTAGAAGCACATCCTCAAGGAAAGTACAATCCTGAATTTAGTCCTGTACCATCTGAAGGAACCTCAACTTTTAATGATTTGCCTGGGATAGGGTGGGTAGCAGTTAGCTCTACTTCCCATTTCAGGAACTACAAATTGGTAGCCCAAAGCTGAATTATCCTTAAACTTTTTTTTTTAAAAAGAATCTTGGATTTATGAATGGAGATGAGATTTGTGGTTTTTTAAAAAATGTAATAACTCTAGGATGACCCATTGGCAGAATCAGGCCCCCAAGCAATTTTATTTATTCATTTGCTCATTCGTTCAATTTATGAGTTGCCGTATAATCAAAGCTCTCAGATTGAAATACATAATAAAAGCAAATACAATAATACCATTGATAAAACCAATAATTAACATTTTAAAAAGCAGCAGCGATAATTCAATTTTTTTAAAGAGATAACAGAGGAGCTAAGGCATGGAGGAAGCATCTAAGATGCAGCATTAAACATACCATTATTTTTTAATGATAACATATTAAAATCAGGCAATATCTAGAGATTTTGATAAACCAACCAAGTAAGAAAGATTTCACAATGTTAGTCCTTCTGTTCATGTAATATGTGTGGAAGTTATTATAATATTCTTCCAGCTCCCGAGCCCACAACGCACACAAACACACACACACAGTTGTTTGGAGAATAAAGTGACCCCTGAGAATATAGAGAAGGCCATCCAAACCATAACCAAGGAGCAGAATAAAAACCTAGAAGGTGGAAGCCTGACTTCCTTACAGTTCTAAACGTCCAAGCAGAAGATGCATCTGAACATCTTCAGGTCTCTCCTAAAAGTATATAGAGTTGCAATCTTTGTGCCTCATACGTTGAACTTTTGGAAAGCTCGGTTTATGATGGATATTTTTGATGAGGGTGCAGGGCCGACCCAAGTCATTTTGCTGCCTGAGTTGGAGCAGCAAATGTCCCCACGCCCAGTTGAATACCCAATGATAATTAGCTGGCAATGGCAGCTAAGGCAGAAAATCCCATTAGTGCTTCTCCCCTTGTCTGGCATAGAAATAACAATAATTTATTAAATAACAATCAATTTGTTGCCTTTTCAAGACACCCAAATCAGCCCTGCTTGAGGGAGCACCCTCCCTATGCCCAATGGTAGGATCTTCCCAGCATAGGAATGTAGTCATATAGCACAATCTACTTGGAAGTCCCACTGTGTTCAGTGGAGCTTACTCATAAGTAAAGGTGGAAAGGACTGCAGACATAATCATTTAAGTTTTGACATTTTGGAGTTCTGTGATTTTTAGCATTACTATCTATCCCAAGCCCTTAGGATGGCGTACGCTATATGAAATAAATACATGTGCCACCTGCAAATTTAATATGAGAAGTGAGATAGGAAGTGTAACAGAAACATTTTAAACATCAAATGCACACTCTGCTCAATGTACTTTCCCTATTCAATTTTACAGATCCAGAAACTAAAAAACAAACACCCGAATCAATTTAAAATTAATTTAGGTGTTGTCTACATAAATGACCTTTCACTTCTTTTTTGCAGCGGTTACCAGAAAATATGCATGTTTACTCAAAATTATGTTCAACAGGGCTGCCTCTACAAGAGAGGTTTAATGCTCTTTCAAGGCGCTTAAATTTTTTTACCTCTACAAGAACGGAGCGCAAATCGGGCGTAGAGGCGCGTTATCTCTCCGATTATGCGCATTATTGAATGCGCGTTAAACAGCGAGTTTTATTTTGCTCCGGCCGTTAAAGCGCATTTTGCCTATGTGAACAAGCGCTTATGCACATTAACTACTTGTAAAGCGCATTTTGGTCATCCCTTAATGCGCTTTGCCGCCTCTCGCCGCCTCTCGTGCAGAGGTATTAGGCGTAAATGCGCTTCTGCGATTATGCGCATAATCGCCTAACCAGGTGCAAAAGCAAATCCTTGTAGAGGGACCCAGGTCTCCTTCCCAAGCAAGTTGGGTGTAAGGCTGAAATCTATGTGCCTTTGAAGTAAGGCCCATTGAACACAATGGGACTTACTCCCAAGTAAATAGGAGCAGGAGATTGGCTCTTTAAGCTGCAATTCTAGAGAGTAAATCCCATTGAGTTTGTTGGGAGTTACTTCTGAGTAAGTATGCAGAGCTGACTTCAGTCCACTAGTTTGAACTGAACTTCAGATGAAGTAGGTTATGTCTTTTGGGACTTGGACTATTTCAGCTGATAGTATTGTTGTAAACAGCCCAGAGAGCTTCAGCTATTGAGTGGTATAGAGATGATGATGATGGTGGTGGTGGTAGTGGTGATGATTATGATGATAGCAGCATGGCCAGCTGCAGCTCACCTAGGGTGCATCACTCACTCATTGCATGGGAGGAACACGAAGAGCACTGGGATGGGTGGGGAAGGTACCAGACCACAGCAGAACCTGGACAGAGGAGGAGGAGGAGGGCGTTGGTGATGGGAGACTCAAACCTGCAGGTTTGCTGGGTAATCTCTGAGATGCTGAAGGTCGGAGAGCCACAAAACTAGTGACGGGCGTTGTCCCCCTCCACCCCTGCCTCATCCTGAGGCAATACAGCAACCGCATGAAGCTGGCTTTTTTCCTCTTGGGTGGAAACAGCTGTTGTGTGCCCCACACTCCTCCTCCTGTGCTTTGGGGCTTTTTGCCTCCTTGTAAGTTTCAAGCAAGAAATGGGCAGAGGCCCCAATCTGAAAGGAAAGTAAGTTTTCAGTGGCAAGAGTGCATTTTGCTGAGATAAAAAAGCAGCTGCAGTGGGAAGGGAGGAGAGACAACTACATTTAGACAACCCAATAGTCAATGGTGGGGTAATTATCAACTCAACAGTTGTTTATATTCCCAGACATCATTTCTTTGTTTGTTTATTGCATTTCTATACTGCCCAATAGCTGAAGCTCTCTGGCATTGAGTTGACTATTAGTCCATCCTGAGTTGACTCACAGAATGCAGCAGCTAGGGTGCTCACGGGGACACCTAGCTCTGCACATATAAAACGTGTATTAAAAGAACTGCACTGGGTGCATGTTAGCTACCGAGCCACATACAAGGTTATGCTGTTATCCTACAAAGCCCTAAACAATTTGGACCAGCATACTTAGCAGACCGCCTTCCCTTATATAAACCTGGACGACAACTATGACCCTCAGAGGAGGCCCTACTGGCCATTCCAAGACGAACGAAATGCCACCATGAAGAACCTCGGCTGCAGGCCTTCTCTGTAGTGGCACCCACCCTCTGGAAAACCCTCCCTCGTGCGGTTCGGGAGGCAGAAAATGTTACATCTTTTAAATGCCTCCTGAAGACATACCTTTTTACACAGGCTTTCCCTGGTTTTAATGTAGCATGTTTTATACTGCCTTTTTAACTTTTTGGTGTTTAAATTTATATTGTTGTTATGGTTTTTAATTGTGCACTGCCCAGAGAGCTTCAGCTGATGGGCAGTATAAAGATGTAATAAATAATAAGTAAATAAATAAATAATCCCTTGCCCTCTCTCCCCCCTTAGTCCTCCCACGAGTATCCCATTAGCCACTGCTGCTGAAAATCTATCCTGCCAGCTGGACTAGAGCGGCAGCCACTGCTTTGACTGCTCTTGCCTTGTGGCTGACACAGTAACCAACTGTGGCCAAGGAAATAACCAACAGTGCCCTCCACATAATACAATAACCAATGGTGGTTCAAATAGCCAACTCTGGACAGCGTTGATAAATTGTATTGGTTATTTTGGCCAGATAATCAACTGTTGGTTAAAAAACTCCCTCCACACAACACAATAACCCATGGTGGATTAAATAGCCAACTGTTAGCTATTACAACCACCATTGTTTATCGTGTTGTCTGAACCCAGTCACTGGCCATGATCTGTCACCTTTCCACAATGTGCTGCCTAAATCCTTTGCCTCATTCCGCCTAATAGGCCGCCTCTGTGAGGGTGGCCTGCAGATAAGTTTCTGAATGTTTATGAATTTTCTTGCCAGTCTCTCTGAGCTATATGAAGTAGGCTAAAAGACTTTGGTCTTATCTGCAAACCCTTTTGTATTTAAGGCTGTAAATATTTGACCATTAATTGATACTTCTCTGAAGGTTCCTGGATGTACCAGTTCTCATGTTCAGTCTCCAAGCAACGCTTACATGAGGGCACTATGGAGGTTATTCAAATAAGGGTAACTCTCTGGAATTTTTCAAATAAAGGTTGAGTCCATCATAACTCAGCTGCCTTCATCAAAACTCATTAAATGTAATGTTTTCTCTTCCTCCACCCCAACCTTTAGCTTTCTAAATAAGGTATTGCGACTTTTCTATTGCACTGTGCAGACTATGTCATTAACAAAACAAATCTCCCTGTGACATTTAAAATACAAACTTGTAGCAGCATGAGCTTTGGTGACCTGGAGCTTGCCTCATCGAGTTGATGAAGACCATGGGGCAGAGCAGACTTGCTGCCTGGGGTTCAGGTCTCGGGATCGCGTGTTCCCTCTTTCCTGCACTTCTTGTTAGGTAGTTTCTTCCTTCTCCTTCTCTCTGACCTCCATCACACTTAATTTTCCCCCCTGGTTTGTCTCCGCATTTTTTTAGAAGCGCGTCAAGCTTATGATCCCTTTCACCTGAATAGCTGCTCTTTTGCTCCTTCGCTCATTAGCTTTTCCACTCCACTCCACTCCACCTCTTCTCTTTCTCCCTCCAGTCAGGTCCTGTCAGATGAGGACTTCAACCAGGCCGCCTTTCTTCCAAACAAAAATGGGGCGATCCTTTAGTCTGGCTCCTTGGGGGCATCAAGGAAATACAATCCTGTCTCTGCAGAGATTCAGGCGTTGTATGCTTTTAAAAAAGGCTTTTGAGCCTGGGATGCAACGTTTGGGTTTTATATTGAGGCTTGGAGCCAGTTATTGGGAGAGATTGCTTTTCCCTGCCAGGACCTGATGCAATCCATTCAAGCCCCCATTTCCTTTAAAACTACATGGAGGCTTAGGGCGCATTAAACGCGCTTAGGGAAAATAATCCAGACTTTTAGCATTCTAGGAAAGGCTGGGGAAGAGATGGGCTGTCAGCAGGACTGGCACAGTGTCGTGTGAGTACCGTGCTGCAAATCCGCACACCAGGCATGGCGAGAGTGCACTAAATTGCTGGTGTGATGGAGCTCTTAGTGTACATTATGTTTTCCTATTAGTATTCCTGATTTAAAACTAACTTGGTGATGCTCCTAAGCTCCTTTCCACAACCCTGATTAAACTTGATTCCATGGCCCACTTCCAACCCACTAACCCTGATAGCATTTACTTCTGTGTGTAGCATGCAGTTTACGGGCTTCAGAAGGCTGGGAGCTGTAGTACTTTTTTCTATCTAAGCATGCATAGGATTGCACCCTAGGCCTACATACGTTTTGTGTATCGACAGAGTTGGAAAAGCGGCAACCAAAATGATCATGGGGCTGGAAGAACTCCTTTATGAGGAACAGTTACAACATTTGGGACTCTTAGCTTAGGGAAAACACGAGTACGTGGAGACATGATAGAGCTGTAAAAAGTATGTGTGGTGTGGAGAAAGCGGATAGTCTTTTTTTCCCCTCCCTCTCCCATAACACTAGAACTTGGGGGTCATCCAATGAAGCTGAATGGTGGGTGATTCTGGAGGGATAAAAAGAAGTCCTTCCTCAAACAGCAAATAGTTAAACTATGGAGTTCACTTCCACAAGGCATAGTGATGGCCACCAACATGGACAGCTTTAAAAAGGGATTAGACAAATTGGAGGATAAGGCTATCAATGTATATTAGGCATGGTGGCTATATATATATATCAGTGTCAAAGGCAGTGTGCTTCAGCAGGCCAGTTCCTAGGGACCATGAATGGGAGCGTGCTATTGCGCTCATGTCCTACTTCCCAGAGGTATCTGATTGGCCATTGTGGGAGCCGAATGCAGCAGTAGGTGGCCTTTGGTCTGATCCAGCGAAGATCTTCCTATGTTCCTGTTACCTGGGTGGGGGCTGAAGAAGGTGTTTCATTTCCAAGTGTGCTTATTCAGTGCATATGGACTATATGGTAGGAGGTGTCAATTTGATAGATTGCCTTCAGGCACTATAGAACAGCACTATTCACTTTTGAATAGGGTTGCCAACTTATTTTCTGGTAGGATTTCTGTGCTTTTTAACAGCAAGACAAACAGAAATTCAGCAGGCAGGTGAACCTTTGCATATCACAGAAGGCAGGTTTACCTGCAGTATTTCTGCTTGGCAAGAAGCTGCCAAAGGCATAGAAGTCCTGCCAGGGAGAAGAAAAGAACCAGTCGGTAACTCTACTTCTGACTGAATAAATATGGCCCCTCTCTGGTACTTCCAGTTTTTCACAGAGGCTTCCAGGCCTGGGGATAGGGAAGGGCCCTTATTCCTCTCAGTCCAGGTTTCAGTGCCTCTGACTCCCTGCCATGGCTCCAAGCAAAATTGCTCTTCAAAGCGTTGTTTATAATTTCTTTTTTCTGAGGTACTCCCAAATAGTTTTGATGTGTGGCTTTGTATGTGCATGCTGCTGCTTTTTGAAAATTATTGCTGTCTACAGATTCCGGCTCATGATAAATGTATATGGTTAGGATAGAGGTGGAGTGGACTGGCCCAGTGCCACCCAGAGCCCCTGGAAGTGTCTCTATGGTTGGAGGCCCTCAAGGCCGCCCAACGTTAAATTAAAAAATACTTTCAAAAGGGCTTCCAACTGCACTATGAATTAATGTTATAGAATGGCAGAAGAACTAGAATACCTTTCCCCAACCTGGCATTTTCCATATGCATTGAACTACAACTCCCATCATCCTAGGCACTATGGGCTGGGACTGATGGGAGTTGTAACCCAACACATCAGTAAGGCACCAGGTTGGGGAAGGCTGAACTAGAAGCTTACCATTCAGAGCTTGGCCTATTCACTCTCAACCTCAACTCTCCCTCCGCCTCCATACATTAGTGCTCAGCTTAGCTTCAGGCATCTTGGGAACATGTTAAAAGGGGCAGGCGATAATAATAATAAAAAATTGGCTCCTCCCTCTACAGCAAAGCTCTGCTCCCAAAGTTTAGCCAGTGCATAAGTTGCTGGGATCCAGGAAACAGGATGCATGTCTTTCCCTTCTTTAGCAATTAGCCTTGACTACAACAGCAGTATCATTGGGGAGGGGGGAGGGTGATGATTCCTGGGGGAAGTAAGCCCAATCTTAAGGGGAGGGGGCTCTGCTCCTCATTCCAAGGTCCCTGAAGCCACTAATAGCAACAAAATAGATAGCAGGGGTTAAAATAGCGAATTGTTAAAGATAGTGAATTCCCAGCATTCACCTTCCAGCATGGCTGGCTGGAGAATTCTGGGAGTTGTAGTACTTTTTTCTATCTAAACACACATAGGATTGCAACCCGGACGCCCTTTGAAGAAGTTGATTGACTATCATCATCTAATTTTGAGAACCAGGGTGAAATTGATTCTGACTGCCCTCCAAAGGGCAGTGCCTGGCTGAATTCGAACGACACATTAAGCAACTGGTGTGGGGGGGAAACAATCGTCAGTTGTATTGACTATCATGTCGTCCGAATGCTGCCATAGTCAACTCCGCGCTGATCCTAATCCACACCACGGTTGATTATTTATTACCATGTTGTGTGGGGAGTACCCCCTAGATGGACAACTGTAAAGTTGATAATTGCCCCACCATTGACTATCGTGTTGTCCAAATTCAGCCCCTGTGTGGGTTCTAAATATGGGAGGGATACAGAAATGCAAGTCAAAGGAGTGCAAAGCCAAACCGCTTGGCAGGGGCAGGCATGCTGCCAGGTCAGAGTTTTCCCACTTACCTGCCTTTAACAGCGGAATGACGACATCAGCAGGTGTAGCATTTCGGTCCACAGTAGCAATGTGGCAAGAATCGCCATGTTCCCATTTTAAAGGCCCAAGGAGTGCACATTAGGTCAGCGGCTGACAACTGCCAAGCTACGTTGAGACCGCTCTCTCTGGTCTGCTGCATTCATCAGCAAGTCTAAACTCTCCCACAGGTCCTGGGTCTTTCCAGAGAATGTGTTTTTATTGCACAATAAATGTGCAGTTGTTGCTCCGCTTCTTGCAGTGGATCCAAATAGGGTGACCAGATGCACAGAAGGCCGGGTGGGCTCCTGCACCGCCAACGAGAATAAAAAGAATTTCTGCAAGATGCAACTTGTTGTGCATGAGTGAGAAAAGCGGCATCTGCTGAAATTCCCACTTCGAGACCAACTATTAAGTACAGAAGCCCCGGTTCCGCTGTGATTACTTCATCTCTCCCACATGGTCTATAAATGGATTCTTAACCCTTGACTGAATTAGTTTTATGCTTCTTATATTTGCTGCTCTTGAGTCTTTATATACTTTTTATTGCTTGTGGTATCAGTCTTTGTATTGCTTTAGATGTTGTTGCATTTCCTTGAGAACATATTTGAAGGTGGTGTAGCATAGCTGTGCTTACCAACTGCCTTGTAAGGTAGGCCAGTTGTGCACAGTTCTGTCTTGTTCGAATTGTTCTGCCACAACCACCTTTGTCCTTTAACCATGGCCAGAAAAGGAAGTCCACGGCTTTGAGCCAATTATCCCTGTGGGCTCAGTAGAGACCAGCTAGAATCATCTCATTGCCATGGGCGATGGCAGCTTACTTTCCTCTTAACTCCCCTTAGGCAAAATGTGTGGAGCTTGGCTGGGGGGTGGAAACAACCTCTTAGGCTTGTCACATATTCACAACAACCCTCAGGTCATTATGATGATGATGAATCAGAATACAGAACAAAGGGGATACCAGAAACGTACCTTAAGGAAACAAAACAAATATTAAGAAGCTTGCTATTTTACAAGAAAACTCTTGGAAGATAATCTGAATATGTAGACTTGCACGCGTAGGGGTCACCCAGGTAGATTTACCATATAGCACCCCCTGACGGTCAAAGGAGGTGACAAAAGAATAGAAAATCTTATTCCATATTTATTCTACTCAGACAAGATAGCCAGGGATGAAAGGCCAATATGCTCAACCAATCAGATGAGTTATATTTAAGAGGGAAGGCACTCTTGGCACCTTTTGAAAGCTAGGTGAGGAGTACAGAAAGGTGTTAATTAAAGAGGAGATTGCTCTATCCCCCCTTTCAACCTGATGCATCAGAGGAGCTCTCAGATTGTGTGTTTAAAGGTGCCATCATTGGAGTCTACTTAAGTGAGCTGAGTCTTGTTCTTAAGAGACATCCACTGGAATGGCTGGCCCTGCTCCACACACAGGATAAAAAAATCCCGTAATGTTTTGTTTATTTGTTTTAAATGGAAGCACATGTTTTTCTGTCACCTCTTCTTCCTCTATCTTTCCCCCCTCCCCAGGACACACACATACAATGTAATACGTAATGCTAGAGGTATTGTGTGGAAATGACATAATGCATTTATCGTGGGCTTATAACCATTGTTTGCGGGTTCTTTAGATGATGTTGTGACCCTCCAGTTTTGCTCCTGTGTCTAAAGAGCACTTCAGTGAGGTTTTTTTAGAGCAAGAAAATTGCAGCATTTAATTGTAAAAGTGAAAGAGAATGCAGTGTCCACTTGTGTATTTGTGCTATTCCACCTAGAGGTTATGTGGCAGAAAAGCAGGAAAGGAAATACTTCTTGTGTAGTGCTCAGATCTAAATTCTGCAACAAAACCGAAAGTAGATACAGCAGATTAACAGCCTTGGGTAGAAAAACTCAAGAGAAGGCCCATGGTAGAGGATCATACTTGCATTTGGTTTATCAGGGAATTATAAATTCCTCAAAGGCAAGGACTATGAGTTAGGTGTGAGTAGCCTCTGAAAGTAACTTCTCTTGTAAATACATATTTTAGTCACATTATTCCCTTCTTCCATGGGTGTTCAGAGGGGCAGTTCAGCTTTGCCATGTCCCTGTGAGTCTGAAGAGAGTCTGGCCCACATGGCCACTCAGTGAGCTTCATGGTTGAGCAGGGTTTGAACCTGAGTTTCCCACATCCAAGCCCAGCCCTCCAATCACTACACCACATTGCCTCTAAGCATTCTTATCTGGCATTGTTGCTTCCTCTGGAGAGTACAGCTTTGCCATATGCTTTATTTAACGCACAGGTCTTGAGCCTCTTTCAGCCTGGGGGTAGAATTCCATTTCAGACAAGCCCTGGGGGTGTGGGGGGGATGCATTCCAGTGGTGGGTGGGACCAAAATACTGTAGGTTGCAGCTCAAAGCTCTTACTGCTAGTAACTAAGCTTGGGAGAGGCATTTCAGCCTTTTAGCATGACGATCAAACCACCCAATGGTCTGTGATTGGGCAAAAGGGATTGGGGCCAGGGGAAGGGGCAAGGCCTTTTGCGGAGCCTGGCAGGGCGGATTGGAGAACCCAAGCCTGCAGTTCTGCACCCCTAATTTAGCAGGAACTATAGGGGAATCGAGGGAGGCAGGGCTCTTCCGCCAGTTCTCTAGATCTTGCTCCATTGAGCATGGGGCTAATGGTGGGAAATAAATTTTTGCTGCCTTCTTTATGTTGGGAGCTACTCTGTATAATTGAGTCCTCTTCCTTCTTTCCTTCCTTTGCAGCTCACCCCTGGGGGAAAGGCAGCCCAGGCGAGTGTGGGAGTAGGTGACTGGGTGCTTAGCATTGACGGAGAGAACACCAGCACCCTGACCCACATTGAAGCACAGAACAAGATCCGCGCCTGTGGGGACAAGCTCTCCCTCAGCTTAAGCAGGTAAGAAAGAGGCTCTTGGTCCTGAGTTGTGAATTCTGCTTCTGGGAGTTCTGCTTCTGGGAGCATAAGGGGCAACAGAGAACTAAGAGCTGATCTCAGCCAACATGCTTCTTGTCCTCAAACCTAGTCTTTGGGGTGAATTAATATGCAATAGAGCAGTAGGCCAGGTTTCCCCAACCTAATGTTTTGAACTACAACTCCCAGCATTCCTGGCCATGCTAGCAGAGGCTGATGGGTGTTGAAGTCCAAAATATTGGGGTGGGCACCAGGTTGGGAAAGACTCCAGTAGGATAACTCGCTGTCATGTTGAATGGTATCTGCCACCACTTCACTGCATATTTATAACTGGGGAGGCAAAGGTACCCGGCACAGACAGGATTGATACAAAGGATAAGAATCCTTTTTGTTTTAATGACCATATCCTCCGTTTAAGCATAGAGTCTAGGAAGCCTAAGACAAACCAGGGGGCAATTTAGGAAGATTTAGGCCAGAGCTTTTGAATTCTCAGGCCAGAACACAAGATTTTTCCTAAGAGATATGGGAACGTGGGTTAGCCAAAGCATTACAAATGCAGCCATGCTGGATTAATGCAATGCTCTTCGTTGAGCTGCTTTTAGACTTGCCTGGAAACTGGCTCAGAATGCAGAGGCGGGGATGATGGATGGTGCTCAGCAATCTGAGCAAATCATCTGGATTTCTCTATCGACTGCACTCCCTGCCTATTGTTTCAAGACCCAATTTAAAATGCTGGTATTGAGATTTAAAGCCTTTAACCGTTCAGCACCAAGTTACGTTAAGGCAGGACTGGGGAAGCGTGGCTCTCCTCCAGATGTTGGACTGCAACTCCCAGCATCCTAAGCCAGCATAGCCAGTGGTGAGGAATGATAGAAGTTGCATTCTTCCGCACCCCTTCGCCTCTATGAACCTGCCCAGGCTTTATGATCAGCATTGGAGGCTTTACTCTCCAAACTGCCACCATTGGAAAATATAGTTGGCAGGTACCAGAGACGGGGCCTTCTCAGTGGTGGTTCCATAGTTGTGGTATGCCCTCTTTCTACTTTCAGACAAGCGGTTAAGATGTCTTTGGTCAGACTAGCTTTCAGTGTTAAATTGTTACGTTGTTTTAACTGTGTTCTGTTTTCACTGCTGCTTTTATTGATTCTTGTGTTTTTACATTTGTTTGCTGCTTTGGATACATGTCTTGTATAGCGACACACAGTATAAATATGTAAGAGATAAGATGTATGTTGAATATAGTATATTAGCCATGAGGTGTATGCGTGCCTGATGAGAACCATGCACCTTGGTCATCTCCAAGAAGGGAATTGATCGTCTGCAAGGTGGCATTGGAAGGATCTGATGTAAACCTATAGATCTCTGAGCCTGTCTGCCTGGGATCCCTTGCTGTACACTGAGAGCATGGCCAGATCTGTGTCTGATCCATTTTGCTGTCATCTTACACCACTTGTCACCATCACTGTGCAAAAGGCAGAACAGGTTATGGAGTCTTTGTTCCTGGTTGGGTGCTTTTTTTTGGGGGGGGAGGTATGCACAAACATGCAGGTTGGCAGTCTGTCAGAGAACTATCTAAAGTGACTAGCAGTATCCTAGCAGAGAGAGAGAGAGAGAGAGAGTTTAGGTTGGGAGGAACGAGAAGCTCATGGCCAAGAGGGATTTTTATCTTGTACTGCAAGGGTTTCCAGACAACCTGGAGAGGACTGATCCAGTCATCAAACCTCCATGGCTGAACTTTCATCACTGTCCTCCCAAAAACGTCTCCTGCTGCCTCCCCGGTTCCTCATGGTGTGAAAGGGAGCAGGCTGCTTGCCTTTGGGTTGCGGTAGCCCTCTATAATATGAGGCTTGCCTTTACTCCAGTGCGGATCTATGGCAGCAAGTGTTTGATGTGCAGAAATCTTGCCTGTAATTCTGTACCAAAACAGTCCCTGCCAGACTGTGCTTTTCTGCTAACAGGAGCCTTTTCTCTTTGCAGAGTCCAGAACCTCCTAAGCAAACCTCAGAAGGTACGTGCTACACCGCTTCTTCTGGATGCCCCCTTTCTCCTTGACGTCACTGGGTAGTAGTCCTGTCACTTGTCTAATAGTGATAGTTGGGGAAGTGGGGGCGGGAGGGGATGTCTTAGCATTTTCAGCTCTCTTAGACTTAGGTATTAAAAAGGAAAGAAAGAAAGCTAGAAAGCTGCAGTGTATAGAAAATGTATAAAAACCTCAAGATAATACAAATCCCAATGCATTTTAGACTGCACAGCCCTTCTTCAGGAGAATATTCTAATACCAATTGTGCTATGCAAGCCAGAAAACTTCAGTGGGCGTGGCTGCCTTACGCTTAGAAGGCTTACAGTGAGCCCTCATTTAAGTCAAAGGCAGACATTCCTGTTGCATTAAGTATTTCCCCAAATTAAGCAATGTGCAGCTTGAAACTTGTTGGCATTTCGATTGTTTGCAGTTTCTGAACAATAACATTGTTACACACTCATTACTACAGCCTTCCCCAACCTGGTGCCCTCCGGATGTGTTGTACTGCAACTCCCATCACGATGATGGGAGTTGCAGTCCAACACATCCGGAGGGCACCAGGTTGGGGGAGGCTGCATTACTTACCTCCTTTTTTGCTTCTGCTTTTGGTGGCATCTCTCCCTCTCATAGCCCCTTTCTTGGTCTGGGCCTACCTGTGCTGGTCCTCTGGTTCTGGACTGGAACTAAAGGAGCTATGATGGTGCTTCCCCCCCTCCCCAGTCCTCCTAAGTTCCCAGTGGCTTATTTGTTGCTGTTAGCCTCCCTCTTGATTGCACCCCAGAATTTCCAGGAGGCAGAAGTTGGAAATGGGTATCACAGTCACTAGGTTGTGTGGTGATGATCGGAGGCAAGCTGGGAATGATCCTGGAGCTGCCTCACCTTCTTGGGTTGGAGCAGCAAGCACACGTCTTTGCTGCCCTGGCTCCCACGTCCAGTCTGGACTATAAAGGCTTATCCTGATTCTAAAGGCTTTGCCTTTCAAAGGAAGTGGAGAAACCTCCAGATGGCCAGACGGTGGAGGGGAATAGCTTCTTCAAGATGAGAAGTAGGTGACCGAGTGCCCCCTCCCCAGATGTTTTGGGCCGTAACTCTCATAATCCCTGTCCATTGGCCATGCTCACTGGGAATGATGGGAATTGTAGTCCAAAGCACTTGGAGGACACTGGGTTGCCTGTCCCTGTCGAAGATTGTGGCAGGACTGCCTTCTAGTTAAAACTCTCCACTCATTCCTCGGGAATATCCCTCTTACACATTTGGTGTTGTCAGCAGCAAAGGGGAGCTAGCTGCGCATAGAATGGAGGGTGGGGAACTGGATGAGCATGGTTTGGTTTTGCTATTTCATGCTGGAGCATGTGATTGTGCAAACTGCTTTGGCTACCCTCCTTCCAAGACTGGAAGGTAGGCAGGGCAGGAGTTTCCACCTTTGCCACTGCCACCTCCCTGCACATTCCCTGGGGCAGTTCTAAAGCAGCCACTTCTGCTCTGTGAACGGGTGGTGCTGAGCAAATGAGGGCAGCGTTGCCTGACTTGGGAGTAGCCGTCGGGCACATCCCTGGCATCGGCTTGTGTCTTGGCTACTGCCGGCTGGGAGTGTGTGTCAACGGCTGTGCTCATTGCCTTGGAACTCAAGAATACTTCCCCAGGTCGAAGAACACCCTGGCTTCCATTGAGGACATGCTGGCCCCTGGCATCGCCTGGCAATTGGGTGCTCTCGCATGCCTCCTGCCTGCCGCGTCAGCTTGGGTGTCGTGTGTTTTCTCTCCCGCTCAGGATGCCTTCCCTTCCTCCGAACCCCCGAAATATAACTTCGCTCCTAGCTCTGCCCTCAACAAAACAGCCCGGCCCTTTGGAGTTTCCTGTGCTCCAAACTCTCAGCCTGGGCTGGTGACGAAGCCTGTGCTGTACACTCCCTCCGCGTCCATCTGCACCACACAGCACAATGGGTATGTTGCTGTGCTTCTAGCCACCCTCTGGGTTGTTGCTTTTGGGGTGGGTCAAGGGTGGGGTGGAGTGACCTCACTGCAGAGCCCTGTCTGTCACACGATCCTGCCCACAAACCTGCCTATCTGCCCACACTCTGCATGTCAGGCTCAGCATGTGTGGCTTTCCCTGGGTGGGCACTGGGTGGGCTGTAGCACTTAAACATCTGATGTTGCAGTGACCTCTGGTGGCTGGAGCTAATATTGCAAGTATCGTATGGCTTGCTGATCCGTCCAGAATACCTGATCGGAAGCAAGACTGTTAGCTGCCTGTCTTCGAACATGTTTCATTTCTTTTAAGTCTCCTCTCGCTTCTCCTGGGCAAATTCATAGGCAACAGTTGGGAGCATGGCATTTTGCCCCAGGAGCCCCACAGCTTATAGTTCCCTTTACCCACTAACACAAAGTGATTGCTGGATTCTTTGGTCTCAATGGCAAGTGATCTGTATCCATGTGTTTGGTGTTCTCTGCTTTTGCGTTGTAGGCAAATGACTCACTATAAAAAGAGTGAGTGTGGCTTGTGGATCCAGCTGTAAATCTCCCCCTCCCCTGTTAATCTACAACATAGTTATTCCTAAAACAGGTAGGCAGGTTCCTGTGTTGTTCAGTTCAGAACAAAAAATCCCAGACCAAAGATAACCCACTACTTTTCTTGGCTTAGCATTTCATGAAGATGAGCAACAGCAGTGTTGGTAACTCTTTTATTAAGAGTTTATTAAAGAAAGGGTTAGGAGGAAAATCATATATTAGTTACAAAAACTATTTATTTATTTATTTATTGCATCTGTATACTGCCCCATAGCCGTAGCTCTCTGGGCGGTTTACATAAGATTAAAACATTTAAAAACAATATACAAAAATTTAAACTGCAAAACATACAATATACAAATACATTAAAAACCATTATGTTAACTTAAAAAGCTATAAGCCTAAAAAAAAAAAAAAAAAAGCCAGACCCAGGCTCATCAGATATTGCTAAATGCCTGAGAGAAGAGGAAAGTCTTGACCTGGCGCTGGAAAGATAACAATGTTGGCGCCAGGTGGGCCTCGTCGAGGAGATCGTTCCACAATTTGGGGGTCACCACAGAGAAGGCCTTCTCCCTTGTTGCCAATCTCCGAGCTTCCCTTGGAGTAGGCACTTGGAGGAGGGCCTTAGATGTTAAACGTAATGTATGGGTAGGTTCATGTCGGGAGAGGCGTTCCGTCAGGTATTGTGGTCCCAAGCCGTGTAAGGCTTTATAGGTTAAAACCAGCACCTTGAATCGGGCTCAGAAACATACAGGCAACCAATGCAGGCGGGTCAGAGTAGGTCTTATACGGTCGACCCTTCTGGTCCCTGTTATCAATCTGGCTACTGCAGTTTGCACAACCTGCAGCTTCTGAACTGTCTTCAAAGGCAGCCGCACATAGAGTGCATTGCAGTAATCTAATTTGGAGGTTACCAGTGCATAGACAACTGAAGCCAGGTTATCCCTGTCCAGATTGGGGCGTAGCTGGGCCACCAACCAAAGTAAAATGCATGATCAACTGTATATGTGGACCACAAACCCTAAACTGGTATCTACTCCCCTCTTGATAGTTGTGGGTCTTTTGACACCTTCCAAGACTGTGGTCTTTGGTTTTTTGCCCTCTGCCAATGTGTCTCTGGAGGAAACCTCCTGGAGAAATCTTTGGGCAGTTTGTTGACAAGCCTGTGGATCCTCCCCAGATGTTACCTCTGCAAAAGGGACTACAAGAGTGTGGGAGGGAATGATGGCCAGCTAACGAAGAGAGGCAACCATCGCCAAACACTGGTCCTGCTTGGGTATACAGGAGGACAACAGCTGCTACATCACATGATGGCACAAAGCATCCCCTTTGCTCTGCCCTGGGAATTGGAGAGGCATGGTGGGTGGACAAGCTGGTTCTAGCTGAGTTCACTAATGTCAGTGAGGTTCAGAAAGGGTAAGTGGATATGCTTGGTGTTGGCAGTGCTGGCCAGCTCTCTTTCTGCCAAGATGGGCTTCTCGTGTCTGGAAGGCAGCCTTCAACGCTTGACTGCATGCAAGCTATTGCCAGTCTCTCCAGGCTTTGGATGTTGCTGAAAACAGTGCTGCCTTGACGTGACTCCGTTAATTTGGTGCATTAAGGTCGCATTGGCAACTTTTCTTGTGAAGTTCTGTGTCTGTGCTAGGTATACTTTACCCCTCTCTCTCTCTCTCTCTCTCTCACACACACACACACACACACACATACACCACCATCACCACCACCACCACAGTACCTATGGTTGGCTTACACTGGTCCCTTTCCAGTCAGGTGCTTCAGATGTGGCAGTTGTTTGAGAGCTGTGCGGAGGGGTGGTGTTCTACGTGCCGGCAGGAATAGCGATGATGCTTTAGTTCTCTCAATACTGTTTCATTCCCTGTATAGTGAATCAGGAGTGGTGAATGCGCTGTGTGAACAAAGTTTTCAGCAAAAAGCTCCCATGAGCTCTCTATCACAAGGATATCGGTGGGGGTGGGAAGGAGTTGTTAAGCTAGTTTATGAACCAGGGAAAGGATTCTCTTTTGTTACAGAGGCTCACCAAAGCTTTATTACACATTTGTGGAAAACGTTGATGCTGGAATTTCAAGCATTTAAAAAAATATTATTTCAGTTTGGACCCCTTGTTAATGCAGCTTTCCCCAACCTGGCGCCCTTCAGATGTGTTGGACTACAATTACCATCATCCCCAGTTAGCATAACTCCCATCATCCCCAGCCAGCACATCTGGAGAGCACCAGGTTGGGGAAGGCTGAAGGTTGGCTTTGAAAGGCTAGGGAAACCTTTTTTTATCACTCTCCTGCGGGTTTAACCTGTCTTTCCTGTCTTGTCTTTCCTCCTCCCCCCCCCCCATCCTTCTTCTTTTTCTTGTAGGCGCAGAACCCTGACAAGTCAGTAAGCTTATATGTGCCTTATTGCTAGTTTTAAACCTAATTATCTTTTACACCTCAAAAACTCCTAGTTCTTTCTCTGGCTTCCTTGATTTCCCACTCCCTGCCTTGCCCCACCTGAGGAATGTGTGGTTGTGTGAGGGGGAGGGGGTATTTTCCCCCCAAATGTGGTTGGGGGGTGCATGTATTTGGGAGGAGGGGAAAGGGAATACCAGCCAACATCAAGGCCTATGATGGCCTTGGGTGGTGGAAGCCTGTTTTCCCTGAGTAAGAAGAGCAAAGTTATTTGTGCCCTCTTGGGTTGTGCCGGAGCCCATCTGAAAGACACAGTGTTGTTTGTAGCTTTCTGGCAGGGGGTGGGGTGGGGTAGGGTAGTCTGAGGTGAAAAGACCCGTTCATGTGGAAGGGACATGGGGTGACTGGGGCCCTGAGGTGAAGGGCTGCACTTTGGTTTCTGCAGGAGCATTCTGGCACTTTCAGTCTCGTGTGGATCTTTGTAGGGTGCAGTCATCTGTTCCTGTGACTGCCTGACCCAGATAAGAGAGGGGAAGTGGTGCTAAATTTGGCAGGCAGCTGTGTGGCGTCTCTTCTCCACTGCACAGTGATGGTGATGGTGCCTCCAGTGGCCGCTGCCTGTTCCCACTGAGCTGCTGCAGCAGAGATGTGAATTTCTGTGGGTGCTTTCTCGTGGTGGGGCGACATTCCTTAACCTGACCTGTACTCTCCTTTCTCTTGATCCCTGTCTCTACTCCTGACCTCAGGGTTAATGCTCACCCCCCTCAGGTGAAGTCTCCACCCCAAAGCAATCCCATCCCTGATTATGGAGATTACTACCTGGAGGACCAGTAAGACTTGGGAGAGGAGTGAGGGGTGGGGGGAAGGAAGATAGCAACACTAGAAGTGTTTGGTTGTGTTTCTTGCATGTTGTGTTGATGCTTGTGAATATCCCTTTCTCTCAGGTTGAACAGCCCTGAAAGCTGAAGGGAACAATCCCCGGGGTTCTCACTGCTAGAATTCAAACTTTTCTATGTGTGTAAAAAATCTCAGTTTGAGAGGCTGTCGCTAGAGCAATACTGTCAAACTAGGGGTACTGCTACAGCTTGGCACAGGAGGCTAAGATTTCTGCCTCACACAGAGTTATGTTATTGGTCTGCGTAGCTCTGCTACTGCCTACTTTAGGATAGGCCTATCAGTGGCTCTTAACCATGTTGGCTAAACACACCCTCCATATCCAGAGGCTGTACATCTCTGTGTACCAGATGCTGGACAAATCCCACCCTCTATGGGTCCCAATAAGGCCACGCCCCTTGGCCCCACCCCTTTCTTCCAACCGCCAATCCTTTGGTGGTTTCCCAGCTTTTGTGCACTTCCCCACCCCATTCTAAATGCCTCTCCTAAGCTTTAGTTACTGGCAGTAAGACTGAAAACCTAACATAAGCTGATTTGGGGGGGGGGGGTGTTTGGCACACCTTTTTTACCTTTGGCACACCCACCACTGGAATCCGGCCTCCAAGACTTTCTCCAAAGTTTAATCCGGACCTCAGGTTGAAAGAGGTTCTGTAGCCATGCTGGTGCTCCCACAGGTAGAATTCAAACTCTTTGACGTGTGTAAAAATCTCAGCTTGAAGAGGCTGTCACTAGAACAAGGTAGAGAACCTGTGACCCTCCACATGTTGTTGCACTACAACTGTCATCATCCCTGACCATGCTGGCTGGGGCCAATGGGAGCTGGAGTGAACTAACATTTGGAGGGCCACAGGTTCCCCTCCCTGCTTTTTACATCTTCCTTTGAGCTTCCTGGAGCCATCCTCAGTTGGAAACAGGATGCTAGGCTCAATTGACTTTTTGATTTGACCCAGTTCTTACTCTTCAGTGGCAGTGGCTCTCCACAGGCCATAGCAGAGTTCTTTCCCGGTTCTGCTCTGTTGGGGATTGAACCTGGGACCTTTTTATATCTGTGAAAACGTGTGCTCAGCTATTAATATATGGGAGCACTGTGGGGTTCAGACCACTTATTGGTGGAGTGGATTCTCTATCGCTTGCAGAGGATACACGCTACACCCTGTGACGTGTATCTGTAGCCACGGACCATTAATTAGGCTAGACAAGGCAGTCGTTGGGAGGGATTGCAGGATTTCTTCATTGCTTCTGCAGGGCAAGTTGCTTGCTTGCAGTTATTCATTCCTATCTTCAGAATTATGAAACTGTGGCCATGTCCTAATTTGTGGCTGGCGGGTGATGATGTATCTGGCTTTTTGCTTGATGCAGTGTGTGTGTGTGTGTGTATGTGTGTGATGCATGCCTGGCAGCTGCTCTTTCTAGTGCAGCCCTGGCTGAGTGCCCTTGTCTGTTCGTAGGCACTCTCTGCGGCTGGTGAGCCTGCCGGCCTTCCTCCCCAGTGACTCCAGCAAAAAGAGACTTATTGAGGACACGGAGGACTGGCGGCCCCGCACTGGCACTACTCAGTCCCGCTCTTTCCGTATCCTGGCCCATCTCACAGGCACAGAATTCAGTAAGTGCCTTCCCCGTGGGGACCGGATTTGTGGGTGCATTATGCCATTGCCCCTTCAGTGGCTAGCTCCAGCCAGAGAGCAGCAGGAGGTAACAAACTTTCAGTACCACCACCAGCTCCAGGGAGATATTACAGGAGTCCCTGAGCTCTTAGAGCATCTCTGTCCATCTTCCACAAGCATTCTGCACCTAGGGCTGTTTAGCACTGGCCAGTTTGTAAGGGCTTTGTAGCCAATTGTCCTACCGCCAGGGTCAGGAGGGCTCCCTCTCCCTCTCCCCCTGTGTTGCTCTGTTGGCCTCATTCAGTCTGTCCGTGTGCTACTGTGAGCTCTACAGGCACCATACTCTGCTTCCCTGTTATCATTGCTGATGCCCAGGCCCTGTATCCTCCAAGGAATGGTCTTACTTTGTGCCCAGAGTTTCCTTTCCATTTCTCTGCTCAGAAACCTAAAACAGCTTGCCTGGCTCAGACCATGATCCTCTTTCTTTCTCATTTTCCTCTCCCGCTGCCAGTGCAAGACCCAGATGATGAGCATGTTAGGAAAGCCAGGTAAGAAGGGGGGCTTTTTTCAGGGCAAGGAAAGCAGGCTCCTGCCTGACATCTCCACCCTACAAGGGACAGGGGTTGAAACAAGCTTGCAGACCCACTTCTGAGCTTGCATGGATGGCCTGCTTTCTCTCTGTACCATTTCTATCTGCTGGGGTGGAGGGGATGAAAACCTTCTTCTGGTTTTCTTACGTTCTGTTGTTTCAATAGCTAAATCAGTGCATGAAAGTGCTTTTCCGTTCCCCCCTCCCCTCTCTCTCTCAAAACTTTTCTTTTTCCTCCCACCTGTCTGTCCTCTTTTCGTTTTCCTTTTTTCCCCCAGAGAAAAGTTTGTCTTGGACCTTCAGAGCCCCCGTTACACTCACCTGCGGGACTGGCACCACCAGCGATCGGCGACCTCTCTGAATGTGGTCTCCTAGGCAGCCTGGGACGGGGCTGCCTTGCTCTTCTGACTCCACCTCTCTTTGTTGCTTGCAGAGGTTATGGGGAGGGTGCATTTCCATCTGTCTCCTCCTAACTGTTGAATGAAACTTAAAAACTAGAAATCCACAGTGACTCCTGAAATGTAGTGATTGATCTGTGTTGGGGAATGACTGGAGAGGCCTCCTGCTCAATAACCTCTCACTTTGAGCTTCATGCCACCCCTCCAGCCATCGTGCTCTAGCTCTGCCATTGGGCAGGAGAAAGGTCTCTGGCAACTCCTAAAGATGTTCTGGCATTTGGAAGCGATTCCTACTGTTTTTTGTTTCCCTGAATAAAGAAAAGCTGTCTGCAGAGACCTTTGTATGCTCCTGGCCTCCATATTTTAACGGGGAGGGAAATGCTACCATAGCAAGATTGCCTCGCAAACAGGGAAGAGGCCTGCTGTTCTTCCTGTGGATTGGTGGGACTTGCCTCGTTTCATGAGCTGCCAATGTTTCCCTTCCTGGTTGAGCCTTTCAGAGAAAGGGGAGCCTTTTCCAGCCACGTGTACATCTGGCTGGAAACCCTTCTTGGGTTGCATGAGGTTTTTTTGTCCACTGTTCTTTGCAGTCGTGATTGCTCAATTTCCCTTTGCTCGTGGTTTGTTACAGTTTTCTCAACAGCAGGTGAAATAAATTTTAAAAAGTTATTCTCGTTTCAACAGCTGAAACAAATAATGGTTCCCCTCCTGACAGTATTCTCCATTTCTTTGCAAGTAAATAGCTGCTGCAAATGGCCTTGCCCCTGGTTTCCCCCCCCTTCTGCCCAGCCATGATCTGCCCTTTTTCCTCTGTGACCACCCCTTTCAGGCCAAGGAAAGCGTTCCTCTTCTAGAGGGCTGGAAATGTCACGAGAACTTGCAACACCGTCTTGCCACCCATAATGCTATAAGCAATAGATAAATCCTTTGTATCAGACTGGTCCTCCTTACCCTTGAGTCACACAAATGTGCCTCTGTTTTGCAAAAGTCTCTGTGGTTTCGGTGACACTGACACAGATGTTTGAACTGGAGTCAGAGCAGAGCCTTGGGAATAAGGCTTCTAGCTGTAAAAGCACCCTTGACCATGCCTGATATGTCCTTTTGCCCGGTGCAGGGAATGTCATGTGCCCCTTTCTCTAGAGAGGGTTTTTATCATTGTTTTGACTAAAGGCATGACACAAACCTCAGTTGCTCTCTGTAAAGTGATGTAATCCACCTACCCCTGAGCTGCCTGCAACTAATGCCCAGCCAAGAGTTTGCAGTCTGGACGGAGACTGGCTTACTACCTTCTATTTTGTAGTAAAAATAAATGCTCCTATTCTCGTAATTGGCTCCAGCCTCTTTTGTTGTTGCATATGCTGCTGAAACTGGGGAAGCGGGCTTGGTGCTGGGGCAGAATCTGTAAGATCGCTTAGGAGACAGATGAACAGAGCCAGGATCTTTGGCTGCCTATGACTTGTTTTTGTACCCTGGGTTCCCTTTGGAAGCAGGAGACTAGTGCTGAATCCTCTTCCCATTTCTCAGTACTTTATTTCCTAGGTATAAATATGGGGTATCCTGAACTTCTTGTGCCAGGCCTACAACGTGCGATAGTAGTCAAGAAATAGGATGGTGGTGCAAGAGCCGGTCAAGACTTAAGCCTGGCATAGAGTATTTACTATAATGTCATCACTTTGGCTTGGCTGCATCTTAGGCAAACTTCTTGGGGAGTTGGGTGGGAGGCAAGCGTGTACAGTGAGGTATTGTTATTTGTTTTTACTACGTTCCTTGGGGTGATTCCAGCCAAAGAGCTCCTAACTCTATCAATCAAAAGGCACTGTGCAGCTGTGCAGCTATTCTGCCTTTTCCTCCTCAACTGATTTTTTTGTGGTAATGAAAAAGATGGAAGAAATGGTGGGGAAAACACGGGAGTGTTACAAAAAGAAGATGTCTGGACCCCCTGTAAAATTCTGTGTGCGAAGGAGGGTGATTGCAAGATAAAAACCTAGTCTAGAAGCACCCTTAGTCTACACCAAGCCCTACTACCTCATGATCTATGTGCTGCAGGGGTGGTCAACCTGTGGCCCTCGTCATAATTTCAAAAGATCTCTGTGTGCGATCAGATCAGACCTCGGACAAGAGCAATCTGTTTGTTCTCTGGCGGCTGGCTGAAGGGGAAGGAAGAGTGGGGGAGAAAAAAAGGAGGTGGCAGAAGAGGAAGAGGTGACTTACCAATTTGGGGCTTTGGCCTTACCTTTGGCTTCCATCCTGCTCACCACTGACATGTGGCCCCCACAGATCACCCACTAAGGAATGTGGCCCTTGACTGAAAAAAAAGCTTGTTCATCTCTCCTGTAGTGTATAGCATCTCTTTGTTCCTTCCTGCCTGGGAGAATTGCTTGGTGCAGTTCTTGCTGATCTATGCAATTTCTCGTTCCAGGTGAGGGAATCTCATGTATAAATGAATGTTCCCACATGATAGCAAAAGAAACAAACAGAAAAAGAAATCCTTCTCTACACATAGAACACAAGTATGGCAAGAATAATGAATCTAGCATAACCTTTCCCTCTGGGCACCGAAATCTCTGTGTGTGAATCTACCCCCAACCCAGTGTTTAAGCACACAGAGAAACATAGTTCCTCATTTGCAGTCTGAATGGTGCTGTTCAAGAAAAGTTGCACACTTCAGGTCTTCTTTGTGTGTGTGTGTGGGGGGGGGGATTGTGTGCCTCTTGCACTGCTAGTAGGCCTCTCCTTTGGCCTAGCCCAGCTGGGTTCCCAAGGCCTCCGAAGGGAAAGGGGATACACTCCTTCTCTTCCTTGTTTTCAGGCTTTCTCTAGGAGTGGCTCAGGAGGCCCTTTTGCTTTTCACAGGCAGCTCTCCAAGCCCCACACGTTTCTTATTCTGCTCCCCACATTCCTACTTGTGAGTAGGTTTCTGCTTCTGAACAGGCTCTAGTTTGTTACTCTTGGCTCGGAGAAGTATTTCAAGCTGATAGCATGGTGCCCTTTCCATCCTGGGTCGTCTGCTGGAGAATGGCTGCCTCCAAAAATGGACTGCCATTCCCACCGCAGTTCACCCCACAAAATGTCCCCCTTTCATCCTCTTCCTCTGCCTTGAATCTCACTCGAGTGTCTGGTGGCTTTGGGAGGTACCCCTAAACCCCACACTGTAATGGTATGTTTTTTACCTAATGGGCCATGGGAAGCCCTTCTTCAGTCAGAAGGTTTGAAGTGATGCAGCTCTGTTGCATTGAACCAGGTGGCTTTTAGGGATTATATGGCCTAGTTGAGGTGCCATTTGCCAGAGCCCTATGTGAGGCAACCTAGGGTATATTTAGAGTCAATAATAGGGCATTCTCTACATCCCCACCCCGTACCGAGAGAGAGAGAGAGAGAACCTTCATGTAATTCGGAGAGGATGAGAAGCAAAATATTTGTTACAGGAAAACAGGATGGGGCTAAACTTGAGGAAAACTTTCTAAAAAATATGGTTTAGCAACTCTACAATATGGCAAGGGAACTGATGGGAGTCTCCTCTTTGGATATTTTCAAGCAATGTTGGGACAGGCCTCTGACAGGAGCGAGAAATGGCCTGACGGCTCTGGAACGGAGAGAGAACAGTTTGTGTGTGTGTGAGAGAGAACAGTTTGGTTTTTAATTTTCTGTCTTATGTGATGCATTAAGCCTCTCGGGTTTAAATGGCTGCCAACTACCTTGCTTGAACTTACATCTGATTGCAAAGCAGATGGATGGCCAAGCACTGTAACCACCTAGCCTTAATTTTCGTGTCATTTCCTATCCTATCAACCGTCTCATGCAGGCCTGTCCTACTACCTGTGGGAAGGAGGCTTCATGGGGGTACATTGCTTCTTTGTTCTAATATGATCACAGTGCCAGGAACTGTATTAAGAGCACTAGGAAGGCAACCCATTGCATTGGTCAAGAAAGTGACATTTCCTCTAAAAATGCACACCCAACCCCCCCCCCCCCCCGCTCCCATTTTCATCTGCCTCTGACTCCAATCCTGGCTGATGCAAAAGTAAAAATTCTTACCTTTAATTTTTTTAAAAAATATATCAGTAAGCTCTATGTGTTTCTGATAAAAAAAAATAGTTCCTCAGGGTCTACAAATACAAGATAAATACAAAATAAGTAATGAAAGGCAATACCCATGCCTATGAGACATTAAACGTGCTTTTGCACAATTAATAACATAGTACATTGTGATTACCAAACATACCAATCATAATCACAATGTACTATGTTATTAATTGTACTCAAGAAAATATTTTTTTTCTTAAAGATAAGAATTTTTACTAACACCAGAGCTTGTCTCTCTTTTCGCATCTGCACTGTGGTGTCGTCGTCCCCCTTTACCCAAATCCAATCCTGGCTGCCATTTTAGTTAAATGGAATACTTTTGGTGGTTTTGGTGATCCCATGCAGAAGTTGTTGTGGCATCCTCTCTTTCTTTTTTAAGGAGAGCAAGTCTTTGGCTAAAGAACAAGCTTGTTAAACTGGACTGTTCCAAGTCCTATGAGGAACAGAAAGTGAAGGCTCCCTCTGCATTCATGGGGGGAGGGGAGATCTTGGGTTCTCTCTCTCTCTCTCTTTCTCTCTCTCAGCTATGTTTTGTCTTTGCATCCTAAAGAGCAGGGATTGTAATAACAGGGCCCAATTCCTCTCATCATCCTGGATAGCCAAACCAGCCAATAGGGGTCACTGCTACACAGTGGGTCTGGGTATATTTTTGCCCCCACAACAATGATGCTGTGTTCTGACTGCCCTGACCTTATCCCTGCCGTGGGTTCCCTTGAGGTCTGGGAATGTATTTATGTCTGGTATCCCACTTCATTGACTTGTTATGGCTGCAGAAGGTACCAGCCTCAGCTTGGATGTGGGAAAAGGGCCCAGTTGCCTGGAACTAATTGGTTATTCTGTAGCCAGGTCTCCATGCCGGATCTGTCTTCTGCGCCAGCCTTGAAAGTGGAGCCGGGATATGGTAAGCTCGGAGGCTGAAGGCAGCTCGGGATGGTGATGACTGAGCAGGGTGCTTGCTGGGAATAGCTTTGGGGCACTAGTACCTGTCTTCCCTGTGTATAGATGCAGCTTTTAACTTCTCCTTGATGTGAAGCAGTTGGCAAACTTTAAATTTTCACATGCACGCAGGTGAAGGGTGGCGATTATTCTCGGTGGTTTGCTCAGGCACTGGATTATGGGTCAAAACATGCAAGTTTTCAGATTACTCAAGGGCTAGCGTATTGCTGTAAACATGAAGTGCCAGATGCCCTTGTGTAACTGTTCCAGGCTCTGCTGCTCCGAAGCCTGCACCCATCTCTGGCCCTGCCAGTCGTCCGCCTTGGGCTGTGGATCCTTCCTTTGCTGAGCGCTATGCCCCAGATAAAACCAGCACAGTGCTGAGCAAGCATAGTCAGCCGGCCACACCGACACCCATGCAGAACCGTAACTCCATCGTCCAGGCTGCGCAGCAAGCACCTGAGAGTGCCAGCAAAACACCCATCTGCTATCAGTGTAGCAAGATCATCAGGTAAGTGGTACAGCTGTGCTGAGAACTCTCTACTCCTTTCTCTCTCCTCCTTGATTAACAAGTAGCGGGATGTGTGAAATGACTTCACTGATGAGCATTGGGCCTGTCTTCATATAACAGCAGCAAATGGTGGATTGAGTAACCCACAATTTGTTGTGGCACATGCTGGGTGGATTCCATCACCATTTTGGACATCCAGTTTCTGTTTGGGTTGATCAGAGGTTGCCATTGGGTTGTAAACTCTAAATTAAACAATAGTGCAGGATTTGTAGGTGACGCCAACCCACAATTCAACAACAACCTGTACTCAATCTGTACTTTGCATTGTGTTCAAACCGGTCATTGTGTCTGGGTTTGGACGTCACATAGCAGTCAATAATCTGCTTTTGCAGGCTGCAACACACACACTGGTGCACATGCACCAGTGTGTGTGTTGACATGAATGTTCTGCCCAGTCAGAGATCTATGACTCTTCATTCACACATACAAGTCATGACTTGATGCTTGATGTTATTGTGATGTGTGAACCTGGCCTCAGGAGTATTCCCTTTTGTTTACTCTAGATTCAGGATCAGCTTTTCATAGCAGAAGGTGGAATGGTCCTCTGGCAATTTCACATGGGTGAAAAAATGCCCATAATATTGTTTTCCCAAATGGACAAGAGGAGTTCTGGTTCTTGGCCAGGTTCATCACCAACTCAAAGCTAACCGTTTCTCTTTGCTTTTTGCTAGAGGGCGTTACCTGGTGGCACTGGGACGCTACTACCACCCTGAGGAGTTCACCTGCTCACAGTGCAGGAAGGTGCTAGATGAGGGCGGCTTTTTTGAGGAGAAGGGCTCCATCTTCTGCCCCAAGTGTTATGACATGCGCTATGCCCCCAACTGTGCCAAGTGCAAGAAGAAGATTACAGGGGTGAGTCCAGCTGGAACACAGCCTTCAGGGTAGCAGGCCACACACCGGGATATAGACTTTGTCCCTCTGGGGCAACCAGAAAGACCTAGCTAAGTTTTTCTAGTTCATGGGCAGAGAACCTATGCCCCCCCTGGATATTGCCAGACTACAGCTCCCATCAACCCTGGAGCTGGAGTCCAGCAACATCTAGAGGTCCATAAGTTCTCCACCCTTGCATTATGGTAACTCAAGGGCTGATGCCCTAAAGCTCCCGCCCAAGGAATCAATAAGGTGCAAACCTTGTAGTCTTTCCTTTTAACTCTGTCTCATTCTGGTCTGATATAGCGGTGGAAAACATGAGCTACATGCTAGAACTCTATTTCAAATCTCACCTTAGCCATGAGCTCTCTGAGAGGCCTTAGCAACCTGGTCTGTATTACAACCTTCCCTTCCCCAAACATGTAATGTGGGGGTAACTCTAGCCTATCTTACAGGCTTCTAAGGATTACTGAGATAGAGTAAGCATGATGTGTTGAATGCTTAGTGTTCCACAGAGCATCTTTCCTAAATAATCCTGCAGTGTTGGCCCAGAAGGTGCAGCCTTACAGTAGAGTGACTCACATTCTTGTGTTTGCTGCAGGAAATTATGCATGCCCTGAAGATGACCTGGCACGTTCAGTGCTTTATCTGTGCAGCCTGCAAAACACCCATCCGCAATCACGCCTTCTACATGGAAGAAGGGCAGCCTTACTGTGAGAGAGGTATGGAGGAATCTGGTTGTCATACCCTAGCGTGTCTTTCCCCAACCTGGTGCCCTCCAGATGTGTAGGACTGCAGCTTCCATCACTTCCAGCCAGCATGACCATGCGATTTGGGGTTATGGGAGTTGTAGCCCAGCACAACTGGAGAGTACTGGGTTGCGGAAAGCTGTCTTAGAATAATGGGTCTACGTTGGGAATCTTCTAGGTAGTCTTGAATTACTACAACTGTCTTTAGTAAATTGAATGAGTACTGAATCTCCCAAGCTCCTCTTAGCACCAAATCAGCCTTCTCTGGAAAGGAGTGGAAGGTTGGATGGAGAATACATCATAGAAAGTGTTTCTAGCCCTGAATCGCCTATCGTGGGCAGCAGGAAGAGCTTGAGTAATAAAACACTTGTAATGGCATCCTCCTCTGACCCTGGTCTGGTTGCCCCTTGGTGATGGTTGCCAGGCAGTGCCAGTTCTGCTAGGTTGCTATGGAGATAGAGTGGTACCTGCATCACATAGCATGCTACTGAGCATGCTGGGAAATGTTGTTCTCTCACTTCATTCCTGTTCTGACAAACACTACCCTTTTCTGGAATATTCCATTGGGAGGTTTGTAGGGGGAGAAAGACTTCAGAAATGAAGTAGTCTCCTGCTCCACCCCCACATTGTCTGATGCTGTAAAAGGATCTGGAATTCTCCCAGATGAATGAACAGCTGCCTTTCATCATAAGCGGGGTGGGGTGGGGAGAGGGTGTGCAGGATTCTTAACAGCCTGTGCAGCCTTGCTTGACAGGACAGTGAGAGTGGTCTGCCCTCTCCTCACAGAGTCTTTGGTCTTCCAGCCCAACAGGCTCCACAACATTAGAGGATCTTTTTCTTAGCTCAGGAAAAAACCTGATTAAAACAGTAGAGAGATGTGGCGGCAGTGGGAGGGGGGGTGATACAGGATTGTGGAACAGCAGCAGAAGGGCCTATAGAAGCAGAAGGAACCCTAGGGCAAGAATAGCAGAACTGTGGATCATCCTAAAAGGCATTAGCGGAGCTGGTGTATTTGTACAGGATGGAACCGGTCCTACCTGGGGCAGTGGCAGTTGAGGCCTGGGCAGAAATCCAAATGAACCCTTTGAATTAATTTTAAGAATTGCATGCACTAGCTGCACAGTGGAAAGAAAGGCTGTGGCTCAGTGGTAGAGCACGTGCTTTGCATACAGAAGTTTTCCCAGGTTCAATCCCTGGCATTCCCAGGTAAGGCTGAGAAAGACCCCTGTCTGAAACTTCATAGAGACACTGCCAGTCAATTTCAACAATACTGGAGGGACCAGTGAGAAACTCATTGGGTTTACATTTCAATGCAAGGTTAACCAAATTCACACTTCCCAAACCTGAACGCGAACCGGAACTCAGTTTGCCATCTAAATCTGTATGTTTCCGAAGTCTGCAATGCAGTTAACATGAAAAGTGCACAAAAATGTGTATATTTAAATAAAGCATATATTTGAAAAATATGCACAAAACTGCTTTATTCAATGGAAAAATTAATTGAAAAAATACATGCATTTGAAAAGGTGCACATAAAATGCACATATTTTTAAAAAACAAGTGCCCAAAAATATGTACAAATGTTCATGCAGACTTTTTTTTTTAAGTCGCAATCGGATGCATACTTGTGACAAAATGAACTTAGAATTAGAAAAATGCTACAAACTTGTATGAAATTGAGCTCAATGGATTCTCCCAGAGCTGGATGGACTAATGGTCTGACTTGGTGTAAGGGCCACGTTCTTGGCTGCTCTTTGGGCATAGCCCTGCAACCAAGCCAGACTGCCCTTCACAACCATGGAGGATTCATGCTGTAGGGCTGCCAATGTAAGCAGAGTCCTTCCCATCATGCCCCCCAGATTTTGAATGTCTTGGCCTGAGCATAATATTTCCTCCTCCCTCCCCCTCTGCCTCAAGACTATGAGAAGATGTTTGGAACTAAATGCCGTGGCTGTGACTTCAAAATAGATGCTGGCGATCGATTCCTAGAGGCGCTGGGCTTCAGCTGGCATGATACCTGCTTCGTCTGCGCGGTGAGCACATTGTCTTCCCTCTCCCCCTTGGCAAGCCCTGACCAGCCCAACCCTACAAGCGTCTGGCTGTGTTAGCACTTCAGGCAGTATTCATACGGTACAATGTCCCGAGGCATTGCTCCTGGGTAGAGACAAGATTTGCTAGCATAAATCTTGTTATCGGAGGTGGATTCTTTTCCTGGTGGCACTGAGGGGGGATCTGCTGAGTTCAGGCCATGCAGGCCTCTCTTTCATTGCCTTGTGGCAAGCAATGTTAGAGCCTCCTGCTGACTAGCGCCAGAGCCATGTAGCAGGCAACAGATGTCAGGGTGAATCTGCATGTTGGGCAGCTCCTGTGGTGTTGCTCTCCATCTTTGTCCCTGTGCATGAGCTGAGAGTGGGGTGCAAGCGAGAGTACCTCACTGGTGCTTGCCTCATTGAGCTGCTTCCTTTCTCCACAGATCTGCCAGATCAACTTGGAAGGAAAGACATTCTACTCCAAAAAGGACAAGCCCCTGTGCAAGAGCCATGCTTTCTCGCATGTGTGAGGGAGAGGACAGAGAAGAGAAGACCTGACTGCCCAAGCTGCTGGCCCGCCCTAGCCCTGCACCCTTCTTTTCCCATATCTTGCCCCTGACCTGAAAGCGAGAGAGCTGGGCCAGACCCCTCACTTGACAATCAATTCCCATTGGGGGTGCAGTGTTCAGGGCTCCCTTCAGTATTTTGGGAGGGTTCAGTTACATGGATTTAGACCATTGCTTCCCTCACCCCGGTAAAATCCCATTCTGCACAAGCACTAAGTGATTGGGGCAGGGACATCACTACCCTTCCCATGCCGTGAAGCCATAGTGTCATTACTCAGAAGGTCTCGCCTGTACCTCTGTTTCTGTGCCAGCTGCAGCCAAAGAGAGGGAGCCCCAGGATTGTTACTCCCTAGTTGAAGGATCCCAAATATCCGTGCTGTTGCCAAGTAGGCATCAATTGAGACCAAGCTTCCCTAGGGGTCATTATCTCAGATTGCTGTGAATAATTGCCCTTTCAGGCAACAGCTTTTCTCAAAGCCTAACTCTGGATAGAGCCCATTCTCATTGCTTCCTGTCTCCTTTGCCATGGAACTACCAATTTCTCCTTGCCGTCTCCTCCTTGAGAGGTCATTGCAAAGGATTTCTATGATCCAGGCTGGTTCTGTCATGCCACTCCGTTTGCCCTCTATCCATTCGTACGTATTTCCATATTGAGTGGCACAAACCAACTCCCAGCCGTATTGCACTCATGAAATTGCTTTCCCCAAAGTCCAGACCAAAGAACACCCTCCCACATGAGGTCTTCCTTGTTAACAGAAATATTTGCAAAGTGAAAGATGCCCCCACCCCGCCACTCCACCATCACCCTACTCCAGGAAGCTGGTGGCTTATCTCCAGGGAAGAGCATTTTCTGTAAGTTGCAACCGGCTAAGTAAAAATAATGTTTAAATGCCATAGAGATCAGAAATGTTGCAGGATTGGGTCTCCCCACTAGTCCAAACTGCTTCTCCCACACCATGAGATGAACATGCAACTCACTCCCCCAGTACACAATGCTGCATCTGCCTGTAGCTCACAGCCCCTGGGCCAGTTGTAGCCCCAGGACATCCCTACCAAAGAGTTATTATTTCTATTTTGCTCTAAATGTGTTTCCCAGAACCGTGCTGTCCGGCTGGGTGTCTGTCATTCTTTGCCACCACAGTGGTGCTTTTAATGCCTAATAAAATATGTGTTTTAATTTTTGTCACCGATGTGGGCTGTGGTTATTTCTGAGCCCCCAGAGAGCAGTGTGTGGGATACTAGAAGTGGAGAAGCTGGGTGCAGACGATGCACAGGCTGGGAGGTGGGACAGGCACTTTGAAACAAGATTTAGTCTTATTTGTTTTCTTCCCAATCTGAGCTTTTTCATTATGCTGGGAGGGAAAATCAAAAGTGAATAGTTTCATGGAAATATTAGATGTACAGCTCAGGAACTCAGTCTCGCTGTAACCCAGTATTGCTCTCTTCCTGCTGGAAAGTGACAGCTGCAGAATGTCTTTGGGTGGGAGGGGTGGTGTTTCAGTTCGTAAGAGGCTGGGAGTAATGGTGCAGGGAAACTAGAATTGCCTGGAACATGTTGCTGTTGCAAGTGGCAGGAGTTGAACTTTGTCATACCTGTATTGCTGTTGGAAAGAAAAACTACCAGTCTGGATTTCAGGGGCTGTAGTCAGCATAAATAAGCAAAGTCCTTTTACAGCAATGGCTGTTCATAGGTTTAAAGGAGTGGTGGAGAGGATGACCACAGTAGAATTAAATGGAGGAAGATATTAGTGTCGGCAGGAGACCCTGTGAATGAGTGTTCTTTGGTCGAAGTTAATTACAGGTTGCCAAGAACAAGGTGCCTGCTTAAACATACAACTGCCTCTAGCCCTTATTAGTGATGGGAAGTGGTACAAATTCAGGTACAGTATTTCCTTGTCCAGTGGTGCTCCCCCTTTCCATTCCCTGGATTCAGGCATTATTTCTCATATATATATATATATATGTGTGTGTGTGTGTGTGTGTGTGTGTGTGTGTGTGTGTGTGTGTGTGTAATGAATCATTGTTGTGCAGATCCTACCAACTTGGGGAATTCTTTCATGCACTTCCTCATTTGAGGCCTTGATTGCCTGCTGTGGTTGTTTGTTTTGCTGGCAACTCCATGGTTCTTTTCTGTGCCTGCCGTAACTTTTGTGCCTCCATTCTGACTTCTGCTTTAGTGGTGGTAGTTGCTGATCCTATATTTGATGAGAGACACTTCCTTGCTGTTTACAGTTCTCACAATGGTGAGCTGGTTGAGAACAGTTTTTCTTCTATCAAGGATGTTATGTCTACATGTATGTTTTTTGTTTTTTTTAATGGAACAGATTTTTTCCAGGCAGGCACAGGGGTCATCAGGGCCACAGACTTGATGAATTCTTTTGAGGCCATAATCGCAAGGAAAGTAATTAGTCAATCTAAAAGCCTAGCTTAGGACAGATGGAAACCCCAGCCAGACCCCATTCATAAATTGGTGTTTAGGGGTAGCAAGGCCTTGTGGCAGGGCTGAGCAAATTGTGTCCCTCCAGATGTTTTGGCCAACAACTCCCATCAGCCCTAACCAGTGCGGTCAATGGGAAGAAATCATGGGAGTTGTAGGCCAAAATATCCAGAGGGCCATAAGTTGCCCACCATTGCTTATGGCAGAATTCTTCTGTTTTTTTTGGGGGGGTTAAAGATCGATATGTTGAATAATCTTGCAGACACTTGTTCTGGCAGAAGTGTTGGGGCCTTGTCCATTGAGGAACTGGTGGACAGTATTGGAAGTAGCAGGGCTGACTCCTCGCCCTGACACACACATACATGCACACACGCTTGGTGAGGCTTCTGTCCCACCTAGCCTAGGTCACTTCCACAGCTGGTGCATTGCTGCTAGAAACCGCATTGGCTTTGGCTAGAGGAGGCAGCTGACTGAGGAAAGAAATGCAGTGCTAAAAGGGGTGAGGGAAAAACCCTCGCACTTGAAGAATGCTGGCACCTACTTTGCAAGGTGTCATGACAGACCAGCTGCTGCCCACCCACACAGTGAGACTATGGCTGAATTCGGACGACACAATAAGCAATTGGGGGTGGGGAAACAATCTTCAGTTGTATTGACTATCGTGTCGTCTGAATGCTGCCATAGTCAACTCAGCGCTGATCCTAATCCACACCACAGTTGATTATTTATTACCATGTTGTGTGGGGAGTACCCCCTAGATGAACAACTGTAAAGTTAATTATTACCCCACCATTGACTATCGTGTTGTCCGAATTCAGCCTATGTCTGACTTCAAGGTCTTCTTTGAAAATGACTCGGAAAAACAAAAGCAAGAGCCAGAAATCTTCATGATCTCTCCCAATTCCTGTTCGCATGACACAACACTCTGGTGCATGCTGGCTGCCATTTTGCATATTCAGCCCCCAACTGGGAGTTGTCATGTCATGTGAACCTGGCCACCATGGGTTAGGTGATGGTTTAAAAACCAGGTTTTCATAGCATGACAACCCGATAGAGGATTGAATCTCCAAAATGTCCAAAGTAGGATTTGAGGTGATGCCGGTCTTGCTGAAATACTCAATTCCGATGAAATTCCACTGTATGGTGTAGGGCTATTTTTGTTTATTTCTAGTAAAGTGCATAGGAGGAGGCTGTGTCAGTTGAGAAGACTGTGCCTGAAGCTACAACAGAAATCTTCTCCATACTGCTGTAGGTGGAGGCTTTGATGTGTAAATCAGTGCTCCTAAGGCTGTGGTATCTGCTCAGCCCTTCCATCTACCCTCCACCCTCCAGATGTGTCAGACAACTCCCATCATTCCCATGCAGTGGCTTTGTTGGCTGGGGTGATGGGAGTTGTAGTCCAACATACGTGAAGAACGCCATTTATTTAAGCTACTTATATACCGCTTGATATATCTGTAAGCAGTTGACGTACATGATGGAGAAGGTACACATTGAGGAAAGCCATTATTGGCTTCTGCCATGCTGTGGTTGGGTCTGGATCATGAGTTGAGATGTGGAAAAGCCTAGTCTGGAATAGAGCAGGATTTGCTAGTCCATTCCTGATCTATGATTATATAATCTTACTGGAGTCTTAACCATGGACCATGTAAAGTGTGTGTATGTATGTGCATGCATCTGATGAACGGACTACGGTCCATGAAAGCTTACATTGTAAGAAAATAGCTGGTCTTTTAAGATGCAGGAAATCTTTTGTTCTTGCTGCAACAGATTAGCAGGTATACCCATCGAGAGAGTGCATTTGAGCATGTACAGAGGTTGAGGCCATCACCTCAACTTCTGTATTCTCCGTATGTAGCTATCATTAGCAACTGGACTGAGAAAGAGAAGCTTTCTTGAGAAAACACCAAATTTAAGCCCGGGAGGGCAAGGCCGGGGTAGTTTAATGTTTTGCTCCCGCTCTCCTTCAGCAGGACCTGGTGGGTCCGCCACACTGCTTCTCAAGCGAAGCGCCTTAAGCGATGCGACGCAAGATGGCTGCTCCCCCAGGCACCCCCCACATGTGGGCAAACCAGGAGAGGAGAAGGTTGATGGTGCTGGAGAGACGGCCGGGGGTGGGCGGGGGAGGCTGAGCCCCGGCCGGCCGGCGCTAGGACCGGGTGCGGCGCTCGCAGGCGGAGCCTTCGCTCGTCGCCCGCCCGGTTCCTTCACTCGTTGCTCCTGCTGCAGTATCTCCGAGGCAAGCAGGCAGGCGGCCTGTCTCCATCCGAGCGCGGCCCCACGACTCGTCCCCGAAGCAGCATCGCCGCCGGCATGGCTGGCGTAAGCTTCAGTGCGAACCGCCTGGAGCTGCTGGCCTCTTATCAGGAGGTGATCGGGGAAGACAGCCCCACCGACTGGTAAGCGCCCCCGGGCAGAGGGCGATCCAGTTCTTTGTCCCCGTCGTGGGGAGGGGGGCGGTGGCCACAGCCGCTTTGTGCAGGGGGGCGTGGGCGGTGTCTGCCCGCCCGTTCGCTTTCAATGGGAAATCGCAATCAGCCGCCCCCTCCCTCTTTCCTCCACCGCTCCCCATATAGAAACCGAGGATGATCGAGGGAATTCCGCGCCTCCCACCGGCGAGATGCCCCCGAACCTGGGACGGGCGGGCGCACGGGCGCGCGCAGCCTAGGGGAAGAAGCCATTAGCAGCCCAAAATGGTGCATTGGCAACGCGGCCAGGCCGGGGGCTGCTGGGGCGAGGCCTCCTTTTGTGGGGCGCACTGGCTGCGGATGCTCCAGCAGCCTCTTTTGGTATTCCGGAGTGGCGATGGGGGAGACACAGCAGGGCCTCCGGCAGAAGATGCCCCTGTTGCTCTTTCGGGAGGGGGGCACCTCATGGAGGCCTCCATAACGTTGTCTCCACCCCCCCCCCCCCACTTTGCGATGTAGGGCTCGAAGGCACGTCTCACCCGTGTAGAAGCTGCATCCGTACCAGGATGCCCCCCTCCCGCCACTGCCGTCTCTCCCGCCCCCTCCCCAGGCACATCATTTGGGATGCGGTGGGGGCGGATCCCCACTGTCCTTGCCACCTGCTCGGCTCCCTGCGGAGCTGCCACCGACCCCCCGTGGTGCCCTATCTAGGCTGGCCCTGGCCATCCAGCTTGGCTAGTCCGCGCTCCGCCCACGGCCCTTGCCCAGTTGTGGCCCCGGGTACCCGTCTCGCCTCCCTCCCTTTTGAGGGTGAAAGTTATCTGATAGAGACACGCTACACAAAGGAAGGTGGGGCTGGACGGGGAGGGAGGCGGGGGTCTGTAGGCTTGAGGGGAGGGGCTGCGAGGAGGGGTGAAGAAGGGGGGTCTGTGAGAGGAGCAAAGGGGGGGCATCATCCTCGGGCAGCCATCCCAGCGAGCGGGAGGCGGGCAGCAGGGCCCCCAAGTGTCGCATCCTTTGATAAGAGCGGCCGAGGCCTGGATCTACAGGAGAGCCGGCTGTCTCTGCTCGTCTTTGGCGAGCGGGCAGCTCTTTCTCTTTCGAGGATGGGGCAAAGGCCCATCCCTCTCGCACACGATTCTCTCTTTGAGCCGGGTCTTTTCACAGAAACGCCCGTCAGATGTTTCCGCCTGGCCCTTCCTTGACATCTCTAGGCCCGGGACGCCTTGGTTTGAGGGCTGCCAGTGAGGGAGAAAGAGAAATGAAAGAGGAGCCATCTCCTACAAAGCTCCCAAAACAATAGGCATGGGCTCCATTTTTGCAGCCACCCAATTGGGGGAGGGGAGGGTGTTAATAATGAAGGCCCTGCTTGTTCATGTTCCCAGCTAATGGATGTTCACCGGCAGAAGGTTCCCGTTATCTCCCTTGCCTTGAGACCTTGGGCAAGTGATGAAGTCCGCCCATGTTTGCAGCTCTATGGCACAGGCAGTTTAGGGTTATTCAATGTGTGTGCCATTGTGGTGGTGGGCAGAATTGGATAGAAGGGTCCAAGTGATGCCCAAGCTATCAGCATCCCAGTTGCCAGCAAGCACTTGTGGCCACCTTGTCATGGAATGAGATGAATTTATCCTGCTATTACAGAGCAGTTAATCAGGGACCTATTATGCAATACCACACGGGAAAAGCAATCCCTTTCAGTTTTTAGACCTGGAAGGAATCGATGCCCCTCCTATAGCCTCTGTGTGTGATTTTGAACAAATCATCAGTGCCCCACTTGTAAAATTGGAGGGGGGGCTTGCTTTGTTACGCACATGAGGAAGTCAAAGAGTAGAAAACACATTGTACAGACGTGTGGTACATATATAGCTAGCAATAATTGGTATATTCTGGGGGCCCTCTTGGGAGCTAGTTTTCTTGTTTGTTTGTTTTTTAAAAATCCCTACATGATAGGTAATTTACCTATCTTACAGCAGCCTCCCCCAACCTGGTGCTCGCCAGATGTGTAGAAGCTTGGTATGCTGGAAGTTGTGGTCCCAAACATCTGGAGGGCACCTGGTTGGGGAAGGCTGCCTTGGAGAGCAAATTCATAGTGTGCTTAGATATATTTTTTAAAAGAGTTCCTGAGTCAGAATTTGAAACTTGGAGATGATTGTTTTAACGATCTTATGAGGGTTAGTTTACTCTGAATTACTGATCCTCCCTCTCTCTCTCTTCACTGGCATGCAGGGCTTTTCCTCTCTGCAAATTGTTTGTTGAATCTCTTGGGTCCCCTTCATACTCTCTGTACCACACCCTGCCCTTCATACTTACTCTCTCTCTCTCTCTCTCTCTCTCTCTCTCTCTCTCTGTGTGTGCCAGGAATGCTGCTCCCTTTATCACTGTTGTGGTTTTCTCTTTCCACTCAGGTCGCTGAAAGCTTTTTTGTCTCCAGAAGGCAAAATCCCAGGGAAAGTGCTTTGCGCTCTTGGGAGATGCCCCACTGCAGGGGCCATTTCTGAATTCCCCTTCCTGAACTGGGGTGGTGAAGGCATGTAGCATTATCCCAAGGCAAGGGCTTTCATCTTCTAAGGGTGGTTCTCTTGGCATGGTCTAAATATTGGTTCTGAACCTGAAACCAACTCAGTTGTTTCTTCTGGACCGGACAGGCCACTTTCCCCCCTCTACTGCCATGGTGTCTTTGGAGCTGCCCACATCAGCAGCACATAAGTCACAGGGAGCCTGAATGACAGAGCTCTTGTCACTGCACACTGGTGGAGAGCCATACAGGTGGCCATGTCTTCTCTTGAGGTATTACAAAGCTTAATCAATGCTATATCCCACTCTGCCTTGACAATAATTGTCTTCCCTTGCTGGTACCACTGCAGTCAATTCTATGCTGTTGTTTGCTTTCTTTCTACCCCCCACATCCCACCAGGGCTGCTTCAGAGCTCAGGGGAGGTCTCCTGCTTCTTTGTAGCTTTCTCCCCCTCTTCCCTCCAAAGCAGAAGGTCTGCAGCTGCTCCTCTTTGCCTACTTCCTTCCCTTTCAACGCCCTGACGCTGCAAGACACTCCTCTCTGTTTCCAGCTCGAAAGCCAGGGCCTTGTGGCCTGTTCAACAACCTACAAATTGTGCATGCACTTGCTAACAGTAAGAAAGGTAGCTGGTTAAAACACATGGTATGTATGGAGTTTGTGGTAGGAAGTGGTGGGGTGGGACAAATAGGAACTGATAGCAGCATTTGTGTGTGTGTGTGTGGGGGGGTGTTCTCTGAAAGTCATGAACCTGAGATAGGAGGAAAGGTCACCCACAAGGGCAAGAGAAAGAGAGAATTTGAAGTGTTTCTCTCCCCAGTGTCAAACTTTAGATCAGCCTTCCCCAACCTTGTGCTCTCCAGATGTTCGAGATGACAACTCCCAGCATGGCCATGCTGTCTGGGGTTGTTGGGAATTGTAGTCCCAACACATCAGGAGAGCATCAGGTTCGAGAAGGCTGCTTTAGACCTGCCATTCTCTCCCCCTGCCTTCCCCCCCGCCCGGCCACACACTTATACAGTAAAATACCATGCACATCTGGGGTGGGGAACATCTTTCAATCCAAGGGCCAAATTCAATTTCGGAGATGTTCTTGGGGGCTGCATACCAGTAGGGCCAAAGGCAAAAGGAGTGGGCCAAAAGATGTAAACGTAAACAGTATATAGTAGTTATTGCTAGTAACTAAGCCTCAGGAGAGGTACTTCAACCTTTTAGAATGGTGGAAAACTGCTGAAAAAGGCAGGAAACGACCAAATGATCAATGGCTGAGGAAAGGGATGGGGCCAGAGTAGGGGGCGGGGCCTTCTGGGCAACCCCGGAGGGCCACATTTGGTCCCTGGACCTGAGGTTCCTCATCTCTGATGTACACTGATGATACTGAGAAGGAACAGAAAAGCAAAATTCATGGGGACCCATGCTGAGACAGCTGAATCCCTGGGACAATGGACCATTATTGTGGGATACTGGATGGGCACAGGTCTGGCCCACGGGCAATCAGGGAGGAAACAGTACTGCTGCCAAGGAGCTCAGAGAGTGTCAGGAGCAGGGGAGGAAAAGAAACATGCAGAAAAGGTCATTGTGGGAGAAAATCCCTTGAATAGAAAATGGGGTCATTCCTGGAGTCGTCTGCTGCTAGAGTTGGGCTGAGTGCTCTGGGTGTGCTAATGGATTTGTTTCCAAGGCAATGTTCCTCGTCTAACGAGAAGAGAGCACAAAGGGGAATCCAGCTTGAGTGGAGCCTGGTGCCCCTTTGGTGAACTGTTTTGAGGGCAAGGGCTGCCCTCAACTCACCTGCCCTTGATGCCTCCGGAAAGATGGTGTTTACCTGGCACTTGCCAGGGTGAATCAATAAGATTTCAAGGAGTAAATATCCCCGGTGGCTTATGATTGGTCTACTGGCTTTTTATGCCTTGACATATTTAGTCTCCAGCTCCAGTTTCTGAGTGGCTTGTGTAAGAGATGCCTGGATCTCCCAAGTGAGAGGCAAGGCAAGGGCGTGCCTTCGTATATCTTGGTTCAGAAAATCATCATCATCATCATCATCATCATCATCATCATCATCATACTGTTCACAGGGCACTCTATAGCAGCATTCTGATTTTAGTGCAAGGGTCTGCCCTGTGTTGCTTTTTAAGAGAAAGGAGCTAAACCAGCAACATCAACAGCCTTCAGAGATGTAGGATACATATTACTAGGCTGTACTCCCCTGCAAGCTGGCCAGAGTTTGGATAGGGAGTCTGGCTCCAAATCAGCCTTGCTTCTTCACTGGTCCAGCTGACCTTACACTTTCTGCCGTTCTAGCAAAACAAATATTAAAATTTCCCCCACTCTTACATTGCCCCTCCATTCCATGATTATTTATGGTTTCATTAAAATTCCTGTTTCCACGGCTGTGCTTGCCATCTTTTAACCCATGTTTCTTCCAAAGAGCTCAGAATGGCTATTCACCTTCCCCATTTTTATGCTCGCAATAACCCTGTGGAAGTGGAGTAAACTGAGTGAAAGTGTGGCTGTCCCAGTGAGCTTCATAGTTGTGCAGGGATCTGAACCTGGTTCTCCCTGATCCTAGTCTGACACTCCACCACACCACAATGGCCCTCCTCCTTATCTCCTACTGGATTCTCCAGTTCCCCCTCTGCCTTCTTTTTTTGCAACTCAGCCATCCATGCTAGCCATTCTTCTTGACCCTTCCTGCTTCCTGAACACCAGAAGTGCTTGCATCAAAATTGTCCTGAGAGAAAGAGAGAGAGAGAGAGAGAGAGAGAGAGAGAGAGAAAGGAAGTTCCCTCCATCAGTTGCTGCATTGAAAGTGCTTTTCCTCCTGCAAAGTGCTGCTCCAACCAGCTTCATCACCTAGTGCTTAGAGGCTGCTTGAGTCTGGCAGTGGTCACTTTTGAGCCCATCATTGGCTTCTGATCCATTTTGCTATGCCCAAATCTCTCACTGACATAAATAGTAGAAAAAAGCAGCAGGGATTGCGAAGGCTTGAGCATGCAGGGTGTGTGTGTCTCCTGGCCCCACCCTTCACCACCACCCTTCCTATTCATGCAGCCTCCGAAGGATTCCATGGGAACCAATGTAGCCCGACTCCCCAAATGTTGCCCACCCCTCTAGTAAAAGAACACTGAGGTGGCAGCTGGAACGATTTGGGATATCCCCGGCCAGCAGGATGGGATTTGTAGGCCAACATCTTTGGAGGGTGACAGGGCGGGGAAGGCTGATGTGACTTTGGTCAGTAGGTGGGATGGAGGAAGTCACATTTGGCTCTGGAAAAGTGGAAGTGTAGAGACACCATGGGGCTCTGAGTCTAGAGTGGGTAAGAAGGTTTCAGGGGTGATAATATCTAATCGTAGAACTTGCATACCCCCATCCTCCTCTAAAGAGCCAGGGCTGGCCCTACTATGAGGCAGAGTGAAGCAATTGTCTCAGGCAGCAGATGTTGGAGGGGTAGCCCCCCTAACATTCCTCCTGAGCCTCCTAGTCATTCCCTACTCCTGAAGGAGGTGGATGTGCCATGTAGCCTGCCCTGCACCCCTTAAACTAGCATACAGCCCTCAGGTGAGGAGCCTTTCCTGCTGCCAGTATTGAAGTAAGATTCAACTGCCTGTCAACTTTTGTACATGGTTGGGAAGAAGAGTGCCATCTTGTCCTCTGCTTCAGGCAGCAAATTGTCTTGGGAGGTAGCCCCCAATGCCTGGTTGTAAAATAGTCTTGCAAGTGGAGGTTCCTACTGCCTCGATCTCCTCCTCTTCTGGCTGTTCCCTGAAGGGCTTCCATCGCTTTTCCCCAGCTCCTGTGTGGCTTGAACCTGCAAGAAGTGTGGCATGGGCTCTGCCGCTTCAAGGTTCATTGTACTTATTCGGAGATGAAAAATTGCATCGTTTCTCCAAGTGGCCAAGGCAGTTTACAAAGGTCAGACCTCTCAAGAAGTAGAATCGAAATGCAAAGGCAGCAGCAACAACCTCTAGCTGTGATCACCCTGTGTTCAATGCGTAGCTTCAAGCGGTCCATGTTCACCAGGATGCCACGCTCCTCCATCTTAAATGTCTTGGGAGGGGCTGGCCGTGTGTTTACTTGGTGGTGAAGCAATAGCATTCTGCACATGCTCAGAGGCACTGAAGCCAAAATCCGGGACTAACTCCTGGCTGGCACTAATCAAACTCTGCATGTGCTTTTAGGAAATGGGGGTTTAAGAAAGCTGGCTCTTCCTTTGCTTCAGGGTCACGTTCCCCAGGAGATGCTGTTCAGACCAGCTGGGGGTGGGTGGGGCGAGATTGAACAATAACTTCTTTATGCAGTGAACCCCACCCTGGCGAGCCAGCAGCTGTCAATGCACTCGGACATGTGGTCTGAGTAATTCAGCTCCAGAATGGGGGGGGGGGGGAGAAGGGAGAGGGCACCTGACCAGCTCCTGCAGCTCAAGGTCATTGGGGTTAGAGATTGCCAACCTTGGGAGAAGGAGGCTGTAAATCCCCAGGCAGCGCTTGCTCGCTGGGCTATGGGGCATCAATTCAATTACCTGGCAGGAGCGACTCCAGTCTGAGAGCCGCAGAAAGTGCTGAACGAGGCAGAAATCCGCCTGCTGATTGGGAACGAGAATGGACAAAGACTCGGAGTGGGGCGGGGTGGGAAGCGCTGGCGCTGCTTCGGCCTGCTCCCCCATCCATTCATCCGTGACCTTTTTACAGAACCCTCCCCCAACCCAGTGCCCTCCAGATGTGTTGGACTACGGATCCCAGCATGCGGGGAGTTGTAGCCCATTACCTCTGGAGGGCACCGGGTTGACGAAGGCTGTCATATAAGAATCGGCCCACTGGAACGGCCCCAGGGGTAGATTTGGCAGGGTTGCGAAGCCTGTAGGACTGGTAGCCCTGGAGCGGCCGAGTGGGAATGTTGTTTTTCCGAACCCTTCCAGCGATCCGAATTGCGCGTGGCTGCTGCTTGAAATTTGGAGGGCTTGGGGGAAGGAGGAGTGAGCTAGTTAGCGTGGGCTGGAGGGGGGGGGAGGCTGAGACGGAGCGTCATCATCAGGAGGAAGCTGCTTGTCTTCCGATTTTTCTGTCGCTTGGGGAGGTTTGTGCTAGAGGCGAGTGACCTCCCAGAAAGCGCGCGCCCTTTCTGCAGGGCTGGCTCGGCGGCGGGGACGCGGCTGCGCGGGGAGGGCGCGGGCGGACGGGCGTTGATTGGAATTCGGGAGCGCGGGCCCAGCTGGGGTCATGGAGGCTGCAGGATAGATACTGGTGCTGGAGAGAAGCGATCCCAGCAGAGTTTGCAGAGAGTTGGTTGGGAGGGCGGACGCAGCAGGGCGGCAATCTTGCTTTCTCCGGAGGATCCCGAAGTGCGCTCCCCCAAGGTTATGCTTGCTTCCCTTTTCCCGGGCCAAGTTTGGTCTTGCACCAAAGTGGAGGCGTCGCGTGGTTCTTCTTCTTCTTCTTCTTCTCCTCCTCCTCCTCCTCCTCCAGGCCTGGGGTCTGGCGGCCCAGGCAGCCCCTCCCCCTTGCGGAGGCTGCTGGGGTCCATTACTTGATCAGAAAGGAATTTGGTGCCGTTTTCCACACGCCGGCTCCCTGGGGTTGGCGGTGCATTAGAAACACATGTGCCTGCTGGACCCGGGATGCACAATGGTGGGGGTGCGCGGGGCTGGGGAGAGAGAGCAAGGATTTGCGTCCCGTCCTTGCTGTGTGTGCCGCAGAAACCTGGAGCTATTGTCCCCCCCCCCCCCCCGGCTCTGCAACGGCCGCTTGCAGGGCCAGTTCTCAGAGGTTTCTGTTTTGTCCAGTTTGTTCAGCCCCCTCCCTTGGAACTAACTACCAGCCGCTTGGATAAGAAAGGCCTGTGTACAAGGTTTTTGTTTTTGAATGGGGGTCCTGGTGGGTGCCATGATCTAGCATGGCGCCCAGTTTGTCTTTAGAGGGAGAAGGCCGGTGGGTAGGGGGAGGGTGTGTGTGTCTAATAATTAAAAAAAAAACAAGAGGGGAAAGCACACATGTGTTTTGAAATAGAAGTATAAGGAAGTTTTTTTCAAAATCTGTGCGGAGAAACACAAGTAGTCCTTGAGGAAGGAGTGCCTTTCTGAAACGCGTGGGACTTAATAAAACATTTTCAGGTGCTTGAAAATATCTTCTCTTCTGAAATTATTTTTAGACCAGAGATAGATGGTGTGTGTGTGGAGAGAGAGAGAGAGAGAGAGATGGGATATACCATTTGAAAGCTATATTTACTATCAGGAGAGTGATGCAATCTAGGCCAGCCTTCCCCAATCGGGTGGCCTTCAGATGCGTTGGACCACAACTCCCATCATCCCGAACTAACAAAGTTGCTCTAGTCTGGGGATGATGGGAGTTGTCCGACGCATCAGGAGCACGCTGGGTTGGGGAAGGCCAACACAGGCATTAAAAGTGTGTTAAATCAGGAAGAGCCCAGATGCTCTTGGGTGGGGTCAGGGTAGGGGCTGTTCCCTGCTGCCACCTCCTCTCCATTTAGAAGGCCTGGCGAGGGACACACATGAGGCTCCTCTTTCCTTTTGGATGTTCCTGTCATGAGAAGATCCTGCGCAGGTGTCTAGGCCTTGCGGCTTCACTCAGACTTAGGAAGCATAACCCTCACCACTTCTGTCAAAGGCCAGGGTGGAGAGTGCATGTTGCCTTGGACAAGATGCTGGCTAGCAGTGTGAGAAAGAGAGAAGGCAGCTGGTAACGGGAGGGGAAGCCCACTGCCTTCTGCTGCCGGAGCGGATAGTTGTTGTGCAACTGGGAAGACCCCGGGAGGACTGCTTAGTGGAGAGCAGCTGCTGCAGCTGCTCTACTTCCATTCCCACCCGTGGGGAGCAATTATAGTCCAGGGTTAAGTTGCATACAGCCCCTGCCAGCAGCCTAATTGCTGAGTTCAGCAGGGTGGAGGTAGGCAAGAGGCTCTCCTGCCCTACATCACATGGTGGTACCGCCTGGCACTTGTGCCATTTGTAAAAAGCTCCGCCCCTTCCTGTCCACTCGTGTTCTGATGCCTGCAGGTGCCCATGGCAATTTTTGATTCCAGCAATGCACCACTAGCTTAGGGCCAAGCTAGCAGTGGATGAAGGCTACTAAAATTAGCTACCCATTGTTGGAACGGAGGGCAGTGTGGGTGGCTCTAAGCTGTGCCAGAACGGGGCTGCTCCACAACGTCACCTGGAAGAGGGACATGTAGCCACTCTCGATTCGCAGATGGCTAAACCCCTGCACCATTTCAGCCCCCTTCACCCAGGGTTATAGTAGGCTAGTAATGAAGTACTTCTCATGAGATGCTTCCTCTTTGACACTTCCAAAGGGTAGCACTTCATTTTGTAGCATTGTGCAATACAGCCTTCCCCACCCTGACACCGCCCTCAGATGTGTTTGACTACAACTCCTGTGTTGGACACATCTGGAGGCCGCCATGTTGGGGAAGGCTGGAGTAGTGGTTAGAGCATGCTGGTTGTGAATGATGGGAGTTGCAGTCCTACGCATCTGGGGGACACTAGGTCAGGGAAGGCTGTGTTAAGAAGTATCAAACCAGGATCAGGGAGACCCACTCAGTTATGATGCTCTTTAGGAGCCACTCGGTCTCAGCCCAACTTACCTCACAGCATTGTTTGTGAGGGTAAAAGGGAAGGAGGAGCTTGACTCTGCCCTGAGCTCCATAGATGACAAACAGCATAAAAATGTATTAACTAAAATTAACTATTAATTGACTTCATGGGATGCAGTAATGTAGAGATGAAGCATCCTTCTCTCTCCTCCTCCTCCCCCCCGCTGGCTTTTCTTACATGGGCTAAAATCTGCTCCCCGCCCCTCTTAGTGGAAACACTGGTTGTCCATGATCTAGCTGCCACAGTACCGTACTGCACTGCCCAGGTGGACAGGTCATGGACGTGATGTTGGAAACGGTCTGTTTGTGGCTCTTTCCTGTCTTGGCTTGCAAAACGTACGTCTGCCTATTGGTGCTAGGCAAGGGCAGTGTACCGTTTTAAAGGGCGAGGGCGGGGAGGAGGGGAAAAAGACAAACAAACTGAAAAATGTGGTTTCAGGAGTGCGGAGGGAAGAGGATAAATATTCCTTGTTGCCAAATTGTAAAAGGATAGCAAGCACTCCTGCTTCATTGGCATAGGAGGATACTGAGAAAATAAAAAATACTATAGAAAAAAAAACATACATGGAGTGGCACTTGGGTAGGAGGATGTCCCATGATGTTTGGGCAGAATCAAGGTCAACTCCACTGGTCCTTTGAGTGTCATGAGCAAACTTCCACTTTCCTTCCTTCTGTTTCAGGACTCTCTCCCTGACCAAGATCCTCCCATGTTTTTTTTGCCAGATTGGCCTTTACGCCGGCTCAAGGTTACCACAGCAACTTCTTCCCCAGATCCAGAAGCTCTGTGTGTGTGTGTGTGTGTGTGTGTGTGCGTGTGTGTGCGTGTGTGTGCGTGTATGAGAGAGAGAGAGAGAGAGAGAGAGAGAGAGAATTAGAACAGTGAGACTTGTTCTGAAATCCCATTCAGTCTGAGAGCTAGGTTTAATTTCAAAGAAGCTCTCTAGGGCTGCATTCTAGTGGTGGGTGAAGTTGATGGGAAAGGGGTCAGGACCCAAGGCAAAAGGGGTGGGGCTAAAATACAAAAAAAAATACCAGGCTATTGTAACTTAAAGCTCCTAAAGCCAGTAACTAAGCCTTAGGAGAGGCATTTCAACTCTTCTGAATGGGGTGGGGGGAAGTGCATGGGGAAAGGGGAGAGAGCCAGGGGAAGGGCGCATGACCATTTGGGGAACTCCTGAGGTTCTCCACCCCTACTGTAGACAGTGAGACCCTGCAAAGTTGGCCAGCCCATTGCAGTTCCTCACACCTTATCTATGCAATTGCTTCAAGACCAATTGTAATCAAAGGCAGTTTTTAAAAAGTGTTACAGCGAACATGAAAAAATAGCAAATTGCAAGATAAAACAGAATGAACTATTTCCAAGCTAGACCAGATGTTAGGGTAAATCCTATTGGGAAAGGCCTGTGCTAGAAAAGCTAGTGCCCGTTGTCTTCATTCTATTCCCCTATGCTCATTCATGATGGAAAAGACCAAGAATCTGTCCCACGTCTTTTGTTTTATTCCATCTGAAAGTCATTTTTTGTCCCATCCCCAGATCATTGCTGCGGTTAGTTCTTCTACTAAATTTTAGCTGCTAAGCTCGTTGCATTGCTGTATGCTGATCTTCTTCTTGCTTTTCCCCAATACACAATGGGCCTGTTCAGACAAAGCGCTAAGCCATGGTTAGGCCGCTAACCCTTTTGCAGCAATTGGTTAGTGAGAGTGTGTAAACCAAGGTTAGGTATCCACCATGGTTAGGAATGGTTCACATGACATGCTAAGTCCGGGTTCACATGACACGCTAAGTCATAATGTTCAGCTCAACATGCTTAATCACCGTAGTTTAGTGTGTCGTTTGAACAGGGTCATTGCATCCTTCAGCATGGTGAAATAGATGGGTTGTGTTGTCAGCCTGGCCACTGGACATGCATGTCTCTGCTAGTGTGGAGATTTCTTGGATGAGGAAAGAACCTGTTTTACTGATCCATTGGGAACTGGGGCAGCTGCCTTGGTACCTCAGGGCTTTAGATGTGACTAGTACATGATATGGAACCTGACATCGAGGAGAATAATAGAGCAGGTCACGGAGCTCGCATAGGTAGTAACTAATTACTGCCCATGATCCTACTGCATACACCTGGTTACTCCTGCATACACCCAGTGATGCAAACCAATAATACACCTAATATAGGCTAATACTCCTATCATTCCAATCACTAATATTCCTAATATAGACTCTTCCTCTGTATCAGGAGTGCATTCCTGGTACTCCTAAACACTGCCCCGATACGCCTTCCACACAGACAAACTCCCCAACGTAGTCGGCCTGCTTCCGGGGAAAAGAATCTCGGATTCCCAGCAATTGAACTGAGTGGGTTGAGTTCTGGGAAGCTCTGGTTCTTCTCCACCCTCCACAAGGGACACATTTACTGGGTCGACATCATCTGGCAGCTGGCCAGCAAATTGCTCACGGAGCTCACCGCCCGTCTGAAAACCACATTGTCTGGAAGGCCCCTAAATCGCCTTGCTTTCTGATGAGCCCACATCCCCAGCTGGCCTGCCAGTCCATGGCCTGCTGTTTATTCATTCTGAGCTACAAGTTTGTGAACATTCAGCTGTGTCTGTTAATTCAGGCTAATTGTTACATCAAAACACACTCCCCAGTCTGCAGGGAAGGTATTCCGATCTACTAATCTCTTGCCTCTGACTTAGGGGCAATACGGCCATATAAAATAATACAAACCGTGATGAGGGTATAGAGGAGTTGTTCTATCTATAGACAGACCATGAGGCTACTATATAATGAAGGGGAGCCATCAGGCCAGGTTTGCTGTGGGCATCAGTTGTCTTGCACAAAGCTGGACCACCTGGGAACCTTGGAGCCGTAAGCCAGCCTTCCTCAACCTGGTGCCCTCCAAATATGTTGGACTACAGCTCCCTGCATGCCCACCCCACATGCGCTGACTAGGAGATGCTGGGAATTGTAGTCCCAACAATCTAGAAGGCACCAGGTAGGAGAAGGCTGCCGTAAACCATTGTAAAAGCTCCTTCGGGAAGGACTGTAACCCGTATGACCCTTGGCCTGATGTCTGGTGAATGTCCTCAGAGCCACCATTAGCCAATTGGGAGCTCCTGGACATGACAATATCTGTAGGCCTCCATAGCCAGTGGGATATAACTGAAGGGCTGTTTCTCCACGCAAAGCAAAAGTGATATTGTGGGTTCTTCTTCACTGGAGGTATTTCAGCAGAGACTGGAGGGCCATCTGTCAGGACTGCTGTGACTGCACCCTGCTGTGCAGAGCCTGCACTGAGCAGGGGGTTGGGCTAGGTGATCTCTGAGGTCCCTCCAGGTCTGTGTGCCTTTTCCCAGCTTCTTCAGCCTCTGTTGCCTGAGAAGCCTGGCCCACCTTGCCACCCTCTGGAGTGGCTGTGGGCACCCCGGCATATTCACCAGTGCTGTTTTAGCTCCTGTGTGGGACAGACCAATCTGTTGCATGCCCCTTAAGGCCACTGGAGTTCAGGGCCTCTTTTTCCTGTGTTGCAGTCTGGACCCAGAGGTGCATCTGAATGCCGTCTTCGACAGCAGCTGCATTCCAGGAAAGATTCTTGTCCTGAGCTGCCAATTAGGGGATTTGGCTTTTTGGATTAGAGTCTATCTCATTTGTGCCATTATCTGTGTCTGGCTCCCTGCAGCGTTGGCTCTTGCCTGGCCCAGCCCGCCTTGGGAAGGGCATTGCCTGCCCATGGCAGACCCATGCCCTTGGCTCTGGGAAGCGAAGCTGGAGCGTGTACGAAGGCCTTGCAAAGTGAATCACAAGCTAAAGGTTAGCATCCCATCCAACTGCTGTTTTCTCCTCCAGCCCTCTGCTTTTCCCGCCTTGGCCAGCTCTGTTGACGCCTTTGGGTGCCAATCCCTGTTCCGGCTAGGTCACCTCCACACTCTCCCTCAAGCCCTTCCAGGGAGTCGGGAACTTGCAGGGGCTGGAAGTTGTGGTGTGGACGGATTGTCTTTGGGCCGTGGTTAATTCTGGGCCTCACGTTGAATCTTCTCCTGCCCTCGTGCGTTGGGTTTCGAAGGGTTTTCTCCCAGCTCGGTTCCCTTCTCGCCTGGCCTGGGCTGGACGCAGCAGCCACCCCCTCAGAAACGCTGAGCTGGCACATTCTCTGCACAGTGAGCCTGCTGGTGCTGCAGCTTTTCTGTTGCATTCACTGGAAGTGGGGAGCAGAGTCTTACGGGGCCCCTCATAACATTCCCACTAGTACGAGTTGAGAAAGTCTTGCTGAAGCCAGGGCAGGCTTTTTCCTGGGTGGAGACAGAGGAAGCCACCAGTTCTTTAGAAATGTGTGGTTGGGGTTTGTGTTTCTTTCTGCTGCTTTTAGTGGGGTTGGGAAGGTTCGGGTCACAGGTGGGGAATGTGTGGTCATCCTGATGTTGGCCTGCAAAACCCATCATCTATCGCCATTGGCTATGCTGGCTAGTGCTGATAAGAGTTGCAGTACAAGAACTTCTAGAGGACCAGACAACCCCCTTCCCTGATTTAGGTGCTACGGCTTTGGCAGGGATCATTATCTCTCAGCTGGATATGTAGCATCTGGTGCGGACGGGAGCCTTTTTGGTTTTGTTTTGTTTTATTTATTCATTAATTCATTTATTTATTTATTTGTATGTTTATAAACTGTCTTTTTTGACCCTCACAAGAGCCTCATGATGGGGTACAAAAAATCACATTAAAACAAAAGAAAGTATTGAAACAATTTTGAAGAACAAAGCAGATTAAAACAGAGCAATATTTATTTATTTATTTGTTTGTTACATTTCTGATCCAAACAATAACCAATATACTCTGGGCAAATTCCAAACAGTTTAAATACTAAAATGCCATAGAAACAATAATAAAATAAAATACAATTCAAATATTTGAAAGACTACAATGCAATGCAACATATATCTATGTATCTATATCTTGTGGAATGAAACCTGTCACATACTAAAAACTTTTAAAAGTTGCATGGAATAAGAACATTTTTACTGCCCATCTGTAACTATACAGAGATGACACCAGTCTAACCTCCCTTAGGCTGGAGTTCCACAGTCAGGGCGCTGCTACAGAAAAGGCCCTGTCCTGCGTTCCCACCAGCCTCACCTCTTTTGGTGGTGGGACATACTGCAGGGCCTCAGAAGAAGATTGGGCAGTTCCATAGGGGAGGAGGTGGTTTTTCAGATATCCTGGCCCCAAACCATTTAGGGTTTTATTGATAAGTACCAGTACCTTGAATTGGGTCTTGAAACAAAGCAGGAGCCAGTGCCGTTTATTTACAACCAGTGTAATATGATCTATAAACTACACACCAGAAAACAATCTGGCTGCAGCATATTGTAGCTGCTGCAGTTTCTGAATACTCTTCAAGGGCAGCCTCCCTTAGAGTGCATTGCAGTAGTCTAAATTCAAAACAACAGCATACAGTATGGGCCACAGTGGCCAGTTCTGTCTTCTCCAGGAAGGGCACAATTGGTGCACCAGATAGGCTGACCATATGAAAAGGAGGACAGGGCTCATGTAACTTTAACAGTTGTAGAGAAAAGGGAATTTCAGCCAGTGTCATTTGTATGCAATTGGTTCCTGGTGAAATTCCCTCTTCATCACAACAGTTAAAGGTGCAGGCACTATACTAGAGTGACCAGATATAAAAGAAGGCAGGGCCCCTGCAACTTTAACTGTTGTGATGAAGAGGGAATTTCACCAGGAACTAATTGCATACAAATGACACTGGCTGAAATTCCCTTTTCTCTGCAGCTGTTAAAGTTACATGAGCCCTGTCGTCCTTTTCATATGGTCAGCCTAGCACCAGATAAAGATGGGCAAAGACACTCCTGGTCACAGCAGCCAAGTGAGCATCCAGGAGCACCCCCAAACTGAGAACCTAATATTTCTGAGGGTGTGCAACACCAACCAGAATAAGCTGTACTCCCGACCTCAGAGTATGACCATCAGGACCTCTCTGCCTTGTCTGGGCTGAGTGTCAACTTGTTAGCCCACATCCAATCCATCTCTGCATCCAGGCAACAGTCCAGGGCTTCACAGCGTTCTTGGCATTGCCTGAAAAAGATGTGGAGCTGCATGTCAACAGCATAACCCCAAGCCCCTGACAAGCAATCCCAGTGGCTTCATGCCAGTGTTAAAAAGCAAAGGGGAAAAGAAAGAGCCACAAGGAACCCCATAGGCCAGCCTTCCTCAACCTGGTGCTCTCCAGATTTGCTGGACTACAAGTCCCACTACCCTGGGTCAGCAAAGCCATAGGCCATGCTGGCTGTGGATGATGAGAGTTGTAGTTCAACACGTCTGGAGGATGCAGGCTTGGAGAAGGCTGCTATGGGTCAGTGGCCAAGGGGGAAGGGCGAGCAAAACTCCTCCAGCACCACCTTCTGGGAACATTTAACCAGATGGGTGTAGACCTGCTGCAGATGGGTGGCCCCCAGTTCCAAAGCAACCAAACATCCCCAAAAGGGACCATATCTGATGGTAGCAAATGTCACCAAGAAGTCGAGCAGAACCAGTAAGGATGCACTTCCCCTATGTAGCTCCTGATACAGGTCATCCACCAATGCTGTTTCAGTCTCCAAACTGGGCCTGAACCCAGACTGGAAAGGATCCATGGGACAACAGGAAGGAATTTGGATAAGGGGTTCTAAAAGGTGGACTTCAACAAATGCCTGTCCCCAAACTTATGTGTCCCAAAGTAATGCAGAAGGGAGTGGGAGGGTCTAATTCTTCCTGAACCTGCCAGTTGCTCTCTGCAAATGCTCTAGGGGTGTAGAAAGGGTTGTTTCCCCTTCAGCTGGGCTTGTCTAGTTTGGGGGCGTGGGGAAGAGGTTAAAACTGGCTGGAGAGTAGAACTGGTTCGTGTCAAGTCAGCACAAAGACTCTAGTTTGCAGGGGAGAACTGATGTTATGCAAGATGTGTTGAGTGCCCACTAGTTCTGCCCTGAAATGCCCCCACTTTAGTATTATGAGGCAAAGATGGGGCTGAGCTATGGTCCCTAGTAATGTGTCATTACATCCTAAGTCACTGTCAATGGATTCGTTGGTAGTACTTTCATATAATCATTGGGTTCACACAACATGACAACCCATCCTCAAGGTTGAGTATAGATTGTTGTTGAAACGGGTTGTTGTGTTGTGTGAACCTATGCACCCTTAACAAACCATGGTTCATTAATCACAAACAACCCACAGTTTATAACAAACAGGGTTAGATTCTCTTTGTGGATTTGTGGTTAACAAACCATGGATTCACAAAACACAACAACCCACATTTCAACAACAAACAGTGGTTCAATGACAATCCATACTCGACCCATATGCAACCTTAAGAGCGGGTTGTCATGTTATGTGAACCCAGTCATTGTCTTGTGATAGCCAGGGCTATGTGCACTCGGTACCAAAGAAGTACAAATGATATGCTTGGAATAAATTATGCAAACTAAATTATTTTTATGCCTACATTTTGCATAATTCTGCTTCTATAATGTTCGTGTTATCAAAAGGATTTGGAGTCTCAAGGCAAGAGTTGGGTGGCAGGGGAGGGGAGGGAATTGAGATAACGGGAAGAGCTTTGAATAAGCGGGCAGGAGGATGGGGAATAGGAGCCAGGAGGCAGAGCATGGTGTGGGCAGGATACCAGCATCTCACTAATCAGCAGAAGCCCCATCTGAACACGAACATCAAACTCTGCCTACAGAGTCAAGTTCATCCCTACAACCATTTTAGCTAGAATCTTGACTAAACAACAACAAAAATATTGAGTCTTAGGAGATCAAATTCTGCACTTGTACACATATGCTCTTATGTCCATAGTTTGCATATCCCAGTATTACACATAGTACTGATCCAAGGCATTTTGCTGCTTGAAGCAGAGTCCAGATGTCACCAACCATCCTTGCTGGGGTCAAACCCCTCCCCCAAATTGCCACACTGCTGAGAAACCAAGTCCTGATCCCATCATAGCCCCAATCCTCCTTGTGCCAACTGAAGCAGATGGCTTCACCTTGCTGTATGGCAGGGCCGGCCCTGAGCACACAGATATATGAATGAAGAAAAGGGTAAACCTGAGTATTGTAGCTTCTGGTTCGGTTCTGGTTGTCCCTAACAAAAACCTTTAAGGGCACAATCCCCAGCATGCTGGTAGTGGAAGGACTTTTTTTCTGTCTAAACAGAATGCATAGGATTTGTGCCCTAAAATAATGAATGGGCCAAGAAAAAAGCAAGCTGTGATTTGCCCTCTGTGTTCCCATAACAGAAATCAAGGAATCAGTGGAATTTAAGGGATCGTAATAAATAATGTGCTGGGAAAGGAAAACCATGTGCTTTCTCTTTAGGAAATAAATAGGACAGGTATTTGGTGATATTGATTTATTTGTCCTGTTTGTGCCCTGTCTTTTCTCTAAGGATTTCAGTGTGGTGTAGGGAGAGTTATCATGTTTTATCCTCTCAACAATCTTCCTGAGGTACCTTAGGGACCAAACTAAAATTACTTGGTTTAAGATGATAAAAGAAATGGAACACAGTGTAGTACTTCCCATATCTAAACTCTAGTCATCCAGCTCATCCAAAGATCCAAATTGAATGGGGGAGAATGCTGGACTTGGACCAAGGAATGCTCGGATCAGATTCCTGCCCAGCCATGATACTCATTGGATCACCTTTGGCCAGGCATCGTGTCTCAACCTAATGTATCTTTGCTAGAGTGACCAGATAAAATCCAGGTCAGGGCTCATGTAACTTTAACAGTTGTAGAGAAAAGGGAATTTCAGCCAGTGTCATTTGTATGCAATTAGTTCCTGGTGAAATTCCCTCTTCATCACAATTGTTAGTTGCAGGCACTATATAGAGTGACCATATACAACAGAAGGCAGGGCCCCTGCAACTTTAAGGGTTGTGATGAAGAGGGAATTTCACCAGGAACTAATTGCATACAAATGATACTGGCTGAAATTCCCTTTTCTCTACAACTGTTAAAGTTACATGAGCCCTGACCTGGATTTTATCTGGTCGCCCTATTATACAAAGGCAGTCTCTTTACTCGTCCATCCCAATATTGTCTACTCCATTTCCCCCCCAACCAGCTGTGTTGGTTTGGGCTGGTAGGAATTGTAGTCCAAGAGATCTGGAGGGTACCAGGATGGGGCAGTCTGGTCTACTCAGACTTGCAGTGACTCTTCACAGTCTCAGGCAAAGTGTGTGCTCTATCACTGCATGCAAAATATGCGCTACTTCTGCATGCAAGGTGTGCGCTCTACCACAGAGCTACAGCCCCTTCCACAGAAATGTAATGAATAAAATACTTTCAGCCTATGCTCCATGTGATTTCATGTCAGTATGAGCCATGGTTACTAGACATCCTTTGTTTCAAGAGATGACCTTTATATCGGAACATCGTAGCTCTGCTGAACACCACTGAATTGACACCACGGTTCCCAAGTCTCTGTTTTCCCTTTCCTGCTACCCTGCTTTTTAAAAAAAAAACACCTTCTGACAAATCAGATGCAATATTGTGTTTAACATCATTCTCATTCAATCTCATCCAAACATTTGGAGTAACCCTCCAGGATGTTTGGATAAAAATATGCTATTCTGAGATCCAGCCGGTAGCTGGCTTTGAGCTGATGGAGGTGTTTTCAGCACACATGGGATGACCTGTCAAATTATCGGCTGCATGAAAGGCAAGGATAGCCAGGAATAAAACTAGGCTCGTCATATGCCATGCTAGGTTCATCAAGACTAGAAAGAGCTACAGGCACCGAACCTTCCCAATTTTGCAAAGCCCGTGGATGCTCCCAGCAGCCCCTTTATCAAGCTCGTCTTGACCATTCTAAATATACATTTGGGTGAATAGATTTCTTTTTTCCATACGTGTCAGTGAAGGAAGAGCCCAGCCTTCCCCAACTTGGCTGGAGGATGCTTGGAATTGTAGTCCAACCCTCACGGAGGGCTCCAATGGTCTGACAGTTTGACCCTGCAAGCCTTCCTGATCCTGAGTCGAGAAATAAACAAGTTGCAGAGCATCCCCCAGCATAACTGTGACAAAAGGGAGACAAGTCAGCTGGCAACCTCATCTCAAGCACCACACCCGGTAAATCAATGGGGTAACCCAGGCTCTAAGCCAGGAGCCCCTAACTACAACAAGCCCCTCCTATAACAATTAGAGAATGGCACCCCTATCAAGCACATTCTTCCAAGGAACCCATGGTGTCATTGATTTGAGAAATGGAAGGCAGGTTTGCATCCAGTCAAGATACACACAAACTTCAGGTGGGAACAGAGTTCCTGCCTTCCCTGGCAACTGATCAGATCTTTGCAAAGGGGACAGTCTGGCATTCTGGGAATCCTGGGCACAAGTGACTGTGCCGACCGTGGGGTGGGGTATATTGCAGGCAGGCAGCTGCCCAGTATGACATAATTTGGGTTCTTCAAAGAATAGATACACCAGAGTGGTGTAGTGGTTAGAGTGTTGGACGGGGACTGGGAAGACTCAGGTTCAAATCCCCACTCAGGCATGAAGCTCACTAGATATCTATGGGCCAATCACTGACTCTCAGTGTAACCTACTTCACAGGGTTGTTGTGAAGATAAAACAGAGAGGAGGAGAAGGAGGATCATGTACACTGCCTTGGGCTCCTTGGAAGAAAGGTGGGGTACACATGTAACAAACAAACGAATGAATGAATGGCCAAACACAGCACAAGAAGTGGGCCTCTCCTGCTGCATCTTTCTGGACCTTTACCTGCCCTGCATAGGGTTATAAAACCCCTCTGTGGATGGTGGATTGAAGGGGAACACATATGATCTTGAGCGTGCTGCTTTGTCAGTTCTTGGGCTTGCTTCTAATTCACCATCCTCTAATAGCAAACAAAGGACTAGATTAGAAGCCGGCCTCCTCCAACCTGGTGCCATTCTGATTATTATTTTGGACTACAATTCCCAGGATTCCTGAGCATCTGGAGGGCACCAGGTTGGGGAAGTCTGAACTAAACTTATCACTGAGCAGCAAATGGGGAAACTGATGGTGTGAGAAACCTATCTGGTGAAGTCAATGTTTTCAGGAGATGTGGCTATTGAGAGGATGGGATTTGGGAGCAAATGCATCCAGGCCATGCTGGAGTTCTTCCTGTGGCTCTAGTAGGCTTCTGTACCAAGGGACTGGGGGCAGATGAAGCCCCAGTCTGCACCAGAATGTGAACAGCAGAGGAATTTGGCAATTCAGCAAATGGAGCGCATGATGTCCCCAAAGAGATGCAACTCAGCAAACTCCCACTATAGCCTTGGAAATAAATACACAGTGGGGAAGGTCCCTCCTGACCTACGCTGCAATCATGGCACTGCGCGTGGTAGGAACAGCACACGGCCAGCTGCCATTTAAATAACACACTTGCACACACACAACTCCCCTGTAAATCACCGTTGTTAGCGTCATCCAAACTGTGTCCCAGCTGGATGGCAGTGTGGTTGCCATGGTGACAGAAGGATGCTGGTTGCCATGATAAGCTGAGATTTCAGTCTCTCCACCCACACAGCCTGGACCAATTCTCCTTGCTCCTTCCTCCCCCTTCCCAGGAGGGCCTGAAATGAGGTGGCAAAGAGAACAGAACCCAGTGCGCTTGGGTGGGGAGTGTGAAAGCATTCGGATCTGATCCCTGCTGGCTGATTGGCAAGGGTGGGGAGGGAGCGGACCCTCCTGAGTAGATATGCAAGAGAGGGCAGTATCTTAGAGACCGTCTCCATGGAGGCCCCTTCACACAAACCAGGATGCCTCATTGATATGCTGCTGCGGCTGCTTTTTAATTTCACCATTTTCTCTCTCCTCCCCCTCCCATCACATGCTTATTGGGCAAGCAGGTCGCTGCTGGCAACATGTGTGGGTCTTACTCTCTAGGTGGGCAACCATATACCAGAAGGGAAAGGCTTCTCTCTCTCCTTCCCTCCCCCCTCATCGTTCATTTGTCCCCGTTTGATGGAAGCCCCCTTCCTCTACCTCACAGCTTTGCACGTGACCTGCCGAACAGTTCATATCTTACCAATGCAACATTTAAGGAGGTGTGAGGGTTAGTTTATCTTGCAGTGAGGCGTTTTCTCTTAGTTTCAGACTGCCTTCCGCAAGCCAGCGCCCTCCAGAAGTGATGGTTTACTACTCCCATCATTCCCATCCAGTGAGGCCAATGACTCTGCTGGGTCAGTGTGATGGGAGTTGGAATCCAACATAGCTATAGAGTGCCAGATTGGGGAAGGCTGGATTAGGAAAACAAGGCAGTGGGCAGGGCTGGGGGTGGGGGGATTCACAGAGCAAACATCTTTGTTAAACCTGTCCTGCCAGGTCGTCGCTCATCTGGAAGTGGACGTGGGGCAAATGTGTCAGCTGACAACTTGACCCGAGGAGCCCCTCTCCCTCCTCAGAGCATTGCCAGATCAACCTTTCTGCACAAACCAGTCCTGGGTTCTATCATCAATCTAGGTTCTCTCTGAAATAAGAGATGTTCTTTTGACAGTACATTGTTGTCTTTTAAATTAAAACAAAGCCGTTCTAGCCTTACTCAGGTGTATTCAGAACTGACATTAGAAATGGCAATAGTCAAAAAACACCAGGAGGACTCTTCAGCTTCCCAGAACACTGTTGTTACTAATCACACCCATGGCCAGCCTAAAAGTTCAGGGGGGGGGATTTAAAGACTAAATCATACACTTTTTTTTAAGTATTTGTAAAAAAAATGGGGCGGAGAAAATTTAGGTGGGGCCAGCCCACCCACCCCAGCCCACCCCCAGCCCCCAGCCTATCCCTAGCTACAGGCTTATCACTGACCTGGAGCAAGGCCATTCTTGGACAAAAAACTTCAATGCAATTAGAATGAGAGGCTGCTGGGTCTTGAGGTACGTTCCCATCCACTGCAGCTTGAATTGGGATAAAGAGTTTCTAAAATAAAAATATATAAAAATCACACTATAGGTGTTTTCAGATGAGGCTTTTATTCTGCCTCAAAGCACTGAGTTTTATGGAGGTCCAAACCTTGCCTTCAGTTCATAGCCCTCCTGTGCTTTCCCACAGTGTTCAAATCCACTGAGGAAAAGAGAGAACAAGTGCACAAAGCCATTTGACTGGTAGTGCTGGGAGCCCTCTGTCTGGATGCCCGTACATGTGTTAATTGACTTTCCTAATGCTAGAATGTCTGTGTTATCCGCTCTTTTGTGAATGGCCCCCATCAATAATATGATGTCACTGTCTGTGCTTTCGGCATTTCATTTCCCTCTTATCTCACTGTTTATAACACCCACCCACTCCCAACCACACATCCATAGATACCTGAAACTCAGCATAACACTTTATGCATCTGACGAAGTGGCATGTAGTCTACGGAAGCTTATACCATAATTAATATGTTAATCTTTAAGGTGCAACATGACTCTATGTTTTACTCAGGACCTGTGCATCCTGGTCAAGTGCCATACAAATGTAGAATTTGGTATTAGGTACAGAATTCAACATCCAGAGACTCAGCTTTCATGGAGGAGGAGGAGGAGGAGGAGGAGGAGGAGGAGGAGGAGGAGGAGGAGGAAACCCATGTTTTTAGATGTTGTGGACTGTGAAGATGTGGGGACGGGGATCACTCCTGCCTGAGATCTTTGAATCTGCAGGGGTTGGTGATGGGCCTTCTGTACCTTGCAGAGTTCCTTGCCCTTCCTGAGGACTACAGTAGCAGAATAAATTGTGCAAAATAAGCCAACACATGCAAAATCTGCTTTAATATCCCTAAATTGTTCAGATCCTAGCATTCAGCTTTTCTTAGCTCTGAATCTGGGTTTGCTTTGTGCAGAATTGGGATAGCAGAGGATTTACTCCTCTGCTTATGGTACCTGTTTCTCTCAACCTTTTTGCATGATTCTCTGTCTTCCAGGGCTTTGTACACCTATGAAGATGACTCCGATAACCTGAAATTGGCTGCCTCAGGAAGTGAGTATTTCTGCCTGTGCCTGTACCTCTTTGTCAGGCAACCTTACACTGCTTTGGCTCTCCAGTCCTAGCCATTTATATTTATATTTGTTCTTCATTGGGGAGTTAGATGGGTATACCCAAAAGGTTGAGGGAGCATTTTACTTTTAATATATGCCCTTCCCCATCCAAAAAAGGAAAAAAAAAAAGCCAGAAGGGTTTGGGGCAATTGCCTGTGTCCCATGAATGTGTTGCTTTCTTTCCCCAGCTGGTGGCCTACAAGAGCTCTCCAGCCATTTTGTGATTCAGAAGGTGATGTACGGATTCTGCAGTGTCAAAGACCCGCAGGCCACACTACCGAAATATGTCCTCGTTAATTGGGTAAGGTCTACTTCTAATGTGGTGATGGTGGGGGAAGTTTGCCCTATTCTGAAGGGAAATCTATTATCTCTGTGTAATACACAGGATTAAAATTAACCTGCCCACATGTTGGGAAAATGTCTGTACCTTTAAGAGTTGTAGAGGAGGGGGAATTCTAGCAGATGCGGCTTTTCCTGTCACTGCAGTCCTCTGGTGGGAAAAACCACACAAGGCGAAATTCTCCCTTCTATGTAACTCATAAAGTACAGGGGCCTCTCAGGGTCTCATCCTGGTAGCACCATACATGCCTGGGTTGAATTTGTTGAAACTTTTATGTAATGGTGAAGGCCGGTGGAGGTAGGCCGCTCTGGTCTCAAACTGGGGGCCCAGTCACACATCACTTATTTCCTACATGAAGATAACCTCCAAGTTTGTGTACAGCAATTAGGGTGACCAACTGTCAGGATTTCCCTGGATTTGTCCTGGTTTTTGTTCTATCCTCGGTGTCAGGGGGGATTTTCAGTAATTTTCTATAATGTCATGGAATGACACACTTTCCCCTTTAAGGTCGCCATTAGCATGGCGGCGGCTGGGGAGGGGAATGGCATGCTTTCTGGAGGAGGGTCTTTCTCCCTCACTACTCCAAGTCAGGGCTTTAAAGTGGAAAACGTGTCATTCCCAGATATTATAGAAAAGGCCCCAACTGGAGCATTGGGGGGGCAGGAATGACACGCTTTCTGGAAGCCCCAGAAAGCTGCTTTCCTGCCCCCACCACTGTGTGTCTTCTATTTTGGAGCCTATCTACACTACTGCTTTAAAACGGTTTACAACAGTTTAAAACCGGTTAAACTGTTATAAACCATTTTAAAGCAGTAGTGTAGATAGGCTCTTGGTTTCCCAAATATGGTCACTGTACCCATCATGTGTGAGGATTGGCAGGAGTGTTTGCCCAGCTTCTGGGGCACATCAAGCCAGCTCTGAGAGGGGCAATGAAGTGCAGGTTGGTCTTTCTCGCAGAACTTTTGCTGACTGTTGGACTTCCATTAATTTGTCTGTACTGCCCTCTAGTGGAATTCATTTGGACCCTCCCTGGCCGTCCGGCAAGTTGACCGCTCTCACACACATTGTGCTCCCCGCCCCCACTTCCTCCAGGACTTGCTTTCTACTCATGCTTGCGTCACCTGACTCATATCCTGGCTAGTGAAAATCTTTAAATAGTGCTTTTTGGAAAGATCCTTTCGTTTGTTGATTTATTTAAGTCTCCATAAAGTATAGTTTACAATTTAAAAGAAGACATCGCTCATTTGCAACAGCAACAAAATGAGTGGCAGAAAGGAACAACTCTGCCCGCCCCCCAATTCAGACATTTGTGGCAGGGTAGGCTGACCAGATAAAATCCAGGTCAGGGCTCATGTAACTTTAACAGGGAATTTCAGCCAGTGTCATTTGTATGCAATTAGTTCCTGGTGAAATTCCCTCTTCATCACAACAGTTAAAGTTGCAGGGGCCCTGCCTTCTTTTGTATATGGCCACTCTAGTATAGTGCCTGCACCTTTAACTGTTGTGATGAAGAGGGAATATCACCAGGAACTAATTGCATACAAATGACACTGGCTGAAATTCCCTTTTCTCTACAACTGTTAAAGTTACATGAGCCCTGACCTGGATTTTATCTGGTCAGCCTATGGCAGGGGGGATGACTGAATAAAGGTGTAGAGCTATTATCCAAGAATTCAGCAGGAGTCTGAGAGTTTTAGCTGCTTCCTGTTGCCATGGCTAGGCTCTATAGCAGCCTCCCCCAACTGGATGCCTTTCACATGTGCTTGACTACAACTCCTATCATTCCCAACCAGCAGAGCCATTGGGGAAGGTGGCTCTAAAAGGTCCCATTTCAGGTTTACTCCGCTGAAAAATTACAGCATGGGGAGCTGCCTGACCAGGGTGGCTGCAACTATGTGAAGAGAGAGTGGCATCCACATGGTGAGGTGACCATTACCTGCTATTGCTCCCCACGTGCCTGTTGGGTTGCCTGGGATTGATGACATGAGGCTGGATGCTGCATAACTGGATGCTGCAGAGAGCTGGACCTCCATGTAGATGTCACTGCCTGCCTTGCAGTGAGTTTCCAAGTGATCACTGTGTAGTAAATTGTCATCTGAATTCACCTCCCAGCTAAGGAGAAAGGGGAAGAGCTAGTAGCCCTAGCAAGAGCCCTTTCACTGCCCCTAAGGCAGCAGGATCTACTTTGAAGGAGTTGAAGACGTGCTGCCACTGCTGGTTCCCAATTCTTAGCAAATGATCCCAGGAACACTTCCTGCCAAGCACTGATGCTCCAGGATTTAGGAGAAGCAGCAGGGACAGGGATGTTGCTTCCCTACATTGTCAGCACCGTGATCCAGCTTCTTTCTCTGCATCTCATCTGATCTCATAAAGACGACCGCTTCCGAAGGGCAAATAATTGCTGGACCTGCTTTGAGTTCTGAAATCCAGGGAAAGCAGCCGGATTTTTGTGTGTGTGGCTCCTTCTGGGCTATCCCGATGCTATTCCAATCATGTGCGTATGTGTACGTGCCTGAAGAAGATGCCTGCTGCTGCCAGCACTAAGATGCCAGCACTAACGTTTCCCATCACTGTGCTTCCTTATGCTTGACAGGTGGGAGAGGATGTGGCTGATGCCCGCAAGTGTGCCTGTGCCAGCCACGTGGCCAAGGTTGCAGAGTTCTTCCAGGTCAGTGGCAAGCTGTGGGGGAGAGGTGTACAGATGGGCATGGGGGAGGCTACTGCTGTCACAACCAAATGGCGAGGCAACCGTGGAATGGTACTTGGCTTCATGGCAGAGGGAGGGGGAGGGGTGTGTGGAATTGCTCTGTAGAAGGATACGGAGCCCTAAAAGGGTCAAGTGTAGCTTGCAAACAAGCTGTGATCTTTTTGGCATTCCGTAGTACTATGGATGCCATTCATTTTCAGGTTGCCCAGCAGACTACGGCCCATGGGTGATGGAGAGGGTAGGGTGGGCAACTTGGGGGGAGAAAATTGCCCCAAGTTGCCCACCCCGATGTAAGATAGATTGATAACGAGCAGTTGGCCTGTGCCAGTCAGTGGGTCTTGGCAAGCATCTTTCAGGCCAGCTGCGTGCTTGCTTGTCCCAGAAGATCTCATCCCATCTTTCTGTATGATTTGATGGTCCTAACAGGGTGTGGATGTAATTGTCAACGCTAGCAGTGTGGAAGACATTGACCCAGGAGCCATCGGGCAGCGGCTCTCCAACGGCCTGGCCCGCATCGCCAGTCCCGTGCTGCACCGCCTTCGCCTGCGGGAGGACGAGAACGCCGAACCTGTGGTAATGCTCCTTGCTCCCTCTTCAGCAAGCCAAGCTCATGTTCCCTGGTTGGGGTGAAAGCTGTTTATATCTAAGGAGGATGCTGGTGGTGTTACAGAGGACAGACAATCCACATGGTGCTATAATACGGGTTGCACGTGAAGTAGAAATCCTCCAGAAGAAGTGATGATCTCTCCTAAAGAGGTTTTTTTTGGGGGGGGGGATTTTTGGCCAGTTATCTCCAGGCTACTATTGTACATCATGAAAACATGTTAGTGCCAGAGTGCTCCAGTGAGAACCTGGCAACTGCCTTTTCAGCTGAGATGCTCATAATCCAGGATGGCATCAAGGGTAGGCCTGGTCAGGCACGTTCCAAGAGCCCACGTCCCAACAGGGCCCCACTGACAAGAGCCCCCTGGACTTGTTCCTCCTCTCCACCATTGCACTCCACTTTGGCCCAGACAACAGCAGTGGTGAGAAGGAGGAGCGGGAGATGCCCCCTGCCGCCTTGCCTCACTGGCTCTCTGCCTATCAAGCAAGCAAGTGGCTGCAATGATGAGAAAAAGGACGAGGAGCCAGAGCAGCTGGTGACTATGGTAGCAAGCAGGTAGAGTCACTGACGGATGACTCTGCCTTTGAGGGCATCTTCCCTAAGGGCCCCCAAAAACCTGGAGCTGGCACAGCTTGTAATGCAGGCACACACACACACACTATGTGCACACACCTTCCTTGAATTGATTTCTTTATTCCAGGGCACCACCTATCAGAAAACGGATGCAGCTGTGGAGATGAAACGACTCAACCGAGAGCAGTTCTGGGAGCAGGCCAAGGTAGGTGCTTTTAGAAAGGGAGCCCTGCCTCTGGACAGGTCAGGCCCAGACGCATAGGCCCTTTAAAAGCCGTAACTACCGTGGTTTAAGGTGTCTTCTCAACAGGCCCAAACACCTGCACACACCACCCCGGCTCTCCCTGTTTTCATGCCTGATCAGCCTGTGGTGGGGTGGCATGATGCGAGTGGAGCTGGCCTCTGCAGCCCTTCTTCCTTCCCCTGCAGAAAGAGGAGGAGCTGCGCAAAGAGGAAGAGCGGAAGAAAGCTCTGGATGAGCGGCTGCGTTTCGAGCAAGAGCGCATGGAGCAGGAGAGGCAGGAGCAGGAGGAGCGTGAGAAGCGCTACCGAGAGCGCGAGGAGCAGATCGAGGAACACAGGCAAGGGCAGCTTGGGGTGCTGGCGGTGGTGGTGGTAGCCCTATGCATGAAGGGAACAGAGGAAGCAACATCAGGATTTATTGGCCAGCCAAGATAGACAGATGTTGCTCCATCCCACAGATCAGTGGCAGCTGCGGCTCTAATTGTCCACTACCCTGTGCCACATACTAGGTTTGGGATATTAGGAGCTCCTGTGTCCTTTTGCTGTTTGTGGTTGGGCTGCAGGGAGTTTTTCGTTTCTCTTTGCCTTGATGCGATACTTCTCCGTCTCCTAGAGTCAGCCATAGCTTCTCTCCCATCCCTTGTTGGAGAGGTGCCATCTTGACTGTTTCTGGGGGGAACCAATCAGGGCGAAATTTGGAAATCCAGCAGAGCGGTTTTCTCATACACTCTGCAAGCTGCCTTAGAAATTTGTGAGAATTGAGAGGGTGTTAGCCACAGAAGGAGGAGACGGAGAGCAAGCAGGCATGTTCACAAGCACCAGCTCGCCCAGCCCCAGTCCTTGGCAGCACTAGTGGAGGTTGGGAGAAAAGGAGGCCAGAGATCAGCACTGGACAACCAATACGTGCCTTGACTTTCTCCGGGGGAAGGGAGAGAGAATGACTTCTGACGGTGTGGCACTGCTCCCCCTGCCCTTAATAAGAAATCACCCCCTAATAACTGGCAAGGCAAGGATGTCTCTTTGATATACTTCCTCACTGGAAGATAGCGTTGATCTCACCTCCTTCTGTTTAGACTGCCCTAAGTGCCTTCTGATTACTACTGAATATTATGCCACTGGAAACTTACTGCTAATATGATTATTTGGTGTGGTGGCGGTCTGGCCTTATGCTATTTTGAGAGTTCATTTGCCCAGTGAGTCATAGCCCTATTTTATAAATTTATTACATTGGTAATAAGAGTTTCTTCCAAGGAGTTCATCATCCCAACCTACCTGTGAAGTACGTTAGGCTGAAAGACAGACTGGCCTATGGTCACCAAGTAGGAATTTGAACCTCACAATCCAAGTTCATGTTTCTAGTCAGTATACCAGTTATTCACTATATTCACTATACCTGACTGAGCACTCTAAAACACTACCCAGAATTCTCTGCAACATACAGGGGTACCTTAGCAGTCATGTTGATTTGGAAAGGGTTCTCTCCCTGTAGCACTATACCAGACTGGCTTCCCAATGGTTGGATTGCTCTTCTTTGTGTTGGAGGTCCGAGTGATTTATAAAGACTGGCTTGTGAAATGCTTAGGTTTACTATGATTTACTTTTTTGATAACAGTTGGGTTGGTTTCTTTGATCAAGGGAGCACCTGTTGGCGAGTGTCCTGGCAGAATGGGTTGAAGAGATGTCAAGAAAGGACAGGCCTTTGCCATCTCCTTCTTATTTATTTGTGGGCAGGGAGAACCATCTGACAGTAACCATGGAAGGTTCCATTTTGAATTCCATTTTTTGTAATTAACAGTCCATGTTTTATGATTTCCTAGGATTAAAAGGACTTTGGGAGCTTGGTTTCATAACTCTTAAAAACTAGTACAGATGCAGTCCTAGACATACTTACCTGGGAGGGAATAAGTTCCACTGAACTCACTTGGGCTTACTTCTGGGTAGATATGTATAGGATTGCACTGTGTGGCTCTTAAGTGAAGAACTTAAAGCAAGTAGGTTTTTGTTGTTGTTGTTATAAACCTAGCTTGGATGGGACATATATAGCACACGTTGTTCATTTTCTGGTACATATCTGAAGGACTATGGTAGGATAGATTAAATGAATAAATATTTTGTCCTTTTTATATGCAACAGTGGATCTTGGTTAAATATGCAAACAGGAATTAGGGTAGAATGCCAAATGATAGGATTATAAATTGGAACAGCCTTGGAGAACCAACTATAATTGGTTTACAAGCAACAAGGTAAGAAATAGACTTGAGTTGCTAAGTAACACACAGGAAAGGAAGATCAGATTAAGAACAATTTTAAAATAAGAGGCACAAATTAGATGTGATTTGAAATGTAATGCTCTTGACAAAACATATAAAAGCTTTGGGGGCTTTAGTTCTTCTTCCTTGCTGGTTAGACTGTAGCAGGACTGTTGTGTAGTTTGGGTCCCCTCCCTGCTAAAAAATAGGTACTGAGCAAGTTTTAGAGCGGGCTCAGAGGAGATCAGTGAAAATTATTCAGAGTGCAGGAATTAAGAGCAATAAGAAAAATGGAATATGATGCATTTAGACCTGATAATGGAAAATGAGAGCGGATGCAGTAGCAACATAAGAACATAAGAAGAGCCATGCTGGATCAGGCCAAGGGTCCATCTAGTCCAGAACTCTGTTCCCACGGTGGCCAACCAGCTATTGACCAATGTCCCACAAGCAGGACACGGTGCAACAGCACCCTCACACCCATATTTCCCAGCAACTGGTGTATTTAGGCCTTTGATACTGGAGGTAGTACATAGAGGCAACATTCAGATATGCAAAACGTTTGGAATAAAGGAGTGAGAGTTTGGAGTGTTCTCCATGGTTCCTGAATGGATAAGGATATTAAATTAAGATGGGGGGGGGGGGGAAATATCAGATCAAATCTTAGGAAGCCAAGTCAGTCTGCAGGTCTGCCCAGGAATGGTGAGCTCAGTGTCATCATTTCCTGTTTCTCTTCCCTCTAGGCGGAAGCAGCAGAGCCTGGAGGCAGAGGAAGCCAAGCAGCGATTGAAGGAGCAATCCATCTTTGTAAGTGGTGTTTCGAGCGCTGGGGGAGGGTTGCCCAGTTTGCTACTGGCTCCCCCAGGTTGTTGGCAGAGGTAGGAATTAAGCACCAAGGCTGGCTGGTGACATTGGGGACCGACTCTGCAACCAGGGTGACGAGGGCATTGCTGCCCATGAGCTCTTCCTCGCTCCAGCTTTGTGCTAGGTCAGGGAAAGCAAACTAGGGCCTTCCGGTGTGGTTGAGGTGCCCTGGGGCTGACGCTGACCTCTCTCCCTAGGGGGAGCAGGAGGACGACCAAGACAGGCAGCAGCCCAAAAAGTCTGAGTCAGAGGTGGAGGTGAGTGCGGCCCCGGGGCACAGCATGCATTGTGTAGGCAGCCGACCCCCAGGCACCCTGCAGGGCCACTGCTGCATGAGGACTGTCACGTTGTGTGCAGAGTTTCAGCGGGGGTGGCGGAGCTGGGGGCTTCAGTTTGGTGACTGTTGTCGCGTGGCGAAGCTGGAGTGTGATGTTGATGACTAGTGGAAGTCTGTGCTTAAGCAGGGTCGGGGATCAGTTTTATCCCGGGGAAGCAAGGCGGGGGCCCGGCTGTGTGTGTCTCGCCTCCTATGCTATGTCTTCATTGTGTCCAAATCCAGTTTGTGGTGCCGTCACTATTTTGTGTCACTGTGTGCCATTGCTGCTGGGGGGGCGGGGCATGGGGGAACACCCTATGTGTGTGGCACGTCTCATATTTGTCACCGCTGCCCTGGCAGCTGCATGGGGGGGATGATTCAGAGGGGTGGAATTCAGGCTGTGTTTATGATGGGGGGGGTCTGTTTTTGTCAAGTGACTGGGCCGTGGTTGACCCTTCTCACTCGCCTGTTCCCCTCGCATCCCGGTAGGAGGCGGCTGCCATCATTGCTCAGCGTCCCGAGAACCCCCGCGAGTTCTTCAGGCAGCAAGAGCGAGTGGCTTCAGCCAGTTCAGAGACGCCCCCGCCCTTCAACAGAACAGGTAGGGAACACTCACCGTTACGTGTTGCAGGAGGTGGAGGTGTGCCTGTTCTCACTAGGCGCTTGAAAGATGGGAGGCTTTGGGGGGAGCAATGGTAAATATTGAAGTGGCGTTTTGAGCTGGAAGGTGGGTGAGTGCACATCTTGGGCAGGGGAGCCAGTGGGAACGTCCAGACTTGCTTGGAAACCTCTGCTACAGAGAGAGCTACGGGCAGCATGGGATTGCATCAGGCAGCGAAAAATCCAAATGTGACCCAAAGCCAACTGGATGCAGAACGGGGCAGAGAAGACAGGCTGGCTGTGTCTTCTTGCAGTGCAAAGTGCCAGCCTCCAGTGAAACCTGAAAGGTGGCAGATGCTTAACTAATGAGGAAGGTGTCCTTTCATACTGCATATAATAAACTTTGGAACTCACTGCTACAGGATGTGGCTGAGTCCCAGAATTCTGTAAGTTTTTGTGTACATGTATGTGTTTTGATTTTGGAAATCATGACAAAACTAGAATATCCAAAATGGTAATAGTTTTGTTGGTTTTGGTGAAGGATAGACATGCTACCTTCAAGGTTAAACTAAGTTGTTGACTTGTTTCGCACAACACGGTGTGGCTCATCATGGATTATTTAAATAACCCACGATAAGCCACGGTGCCCATGGGCGCCATGTTGCATATCTATCCCCCACTCAGGGGTTGTCATGTTGTGGGAACCTGGCAAGCATTGGTTATGCAAGGTTTAAACAACTCTTGCATAACCCATGATGTGTTCTAGGGTTATGTGAGGGTTGTTGTAATGCTCGCATAATCCAAGCTTGCTGGCTTCGCACAACATGACAATCCTGGAGCGGGGGGGAGGAGTAGATATGCAAGATGGTAGCGGTATGCATCCCCCACAGTCTCACTGTGGGTTAAATAACCCATGATGGTCTGTTGTGTCATTCAAAACAGTCCAGTCTCTGGCAAGTGGGCTTAGAGTGAGACCTCTGTGGGAAGATTAGTCTGCCTTTTTCCTGAACAAAGATTAGTCCCCCCTCAGATCATTATGTTTTGTAATTGCTACAAGAGGCACTAATGATCAAAATTAATAAAGCATGATTTTAAAGATGGGGTTTGGGGAAGCCTCTCTCTTTAAAGATGAGAAGAAATGCTACATTTATTGACTTAAATCATTTTTATCCTGCTCTTCAGACAAAAATCTCCCAGAGCAGCTTACAAAGATTAATGAGACAATCTCTGCCCCCAGGCTTACAGTCTAAGGATTTTTCTTGGCATTTATCATGTACTTATCATTCCCTACTCACTGTTGTTTTGATGTTGTGACCCCTCCAGTTTTGCTTCTGTGCCTAAAGAGCACATTTGGCAAGTTTTTTTAGAGCAGCATTTAATTGTGGAAGTGAAAGAAAGCACAATTTCTTTTTGTGTATTTGTGCTATTCCACTAAACCTCTAAGTAGCACTCTGTGTAGCGGAAAAGCAGGAAAGGAAATGCTCTTCGTGTAGTGCTCAGATCTCAGTTCTGCGATGAAACTGAAAGTAGATGCAGCGGATGAACAGCCTCGTGTAGAAAAGCTCTGAAAGAAATGACATGAAAGGAAAAGTGATTGGGAGGGAAGAATAAAAAAGGAAACTCAGGCACTAGACCTTACCAACAAAGATCTTATAACAACCAGTTGGAGTGCCCACAATTCGAGAATTTGTTTGACAGCAGAGGACTGTGCTATCATGTCAACAGTGATTGGAAATGTCCCACTCTGAGCTATAACTATGTAGGAAGCCATAACTTGCTTTGTGATGCCTGGATCCTGTGGGTTGATCCTGCAAATGATTGGCTTCCCAGTTGGAATGCGACCATACAGGAAATGGTCATTTCTTTTCACTCTCTGTTACATCCCAGTATGTGGGTAGGACTGTTAGCTTGGGAGCAGGAGAAATACTGATGATGATGGCCAGCCTTGGAGAGGAAGTGATGTAATAGCAGTCTAGTCAGTGCTATCTGAAGAATAGTGTTGCTGGGTTTGAGATGGTCATTTTGATATGTGTGTGTGTGTGTGTGTGTGTGTGTGTGTGAGAGAGAGAGAGAGAGAGAGAGAGAGAGAAAGTATGCATGTGCAAAAGTGCAGTGGGAGCAACCCAGTGTAAGTCCAGAAATGCTGCTTGGGCTTGAATCACGTCAAGTGGTCCTGTGGCTCTCTGGCAGGCATCACATGAAACAAATGGGAAGAGAAGGGCAGGGGCAGCAGCGGGCCAGACTCCACTCCACCCCCACAGAAAAGTCTACTTGCTCCATGGGACGCTCCCCCTGCCTGTGGGGTCAGGAGCCAAGACCCAGAGTTTTGATACAGTCCACCAGGCCTGGGTGGGTGAGGAGGATTAAGCATGTCACTGGCCCTCAAGGAGCTCCTTCTGCGAGAACTGTGGGTGTGAGGCAGTTTACGGCACCCACAGTTACTACAGTGTTGCTTCATGCTAAGGAACTCGGCCCCACTGCTGTGCCTTGTTTGGGCTCCATCCTCGGGCCGTTCACTGCTGAGGACGGAGCAGCCACTACTGACCCTGCCTGGGATAAGTCAAGAGCTTTACTCTCTGGAGCCCTGTGCATTGTGGGTTTGGGTTGGGCTTCCGCATTTTCAGTGTGGGTTGGCTGTTTTGGGGGGACCAGGTGGTCAGCTATTGGAGAAATATTGGCATGAGCTCGTTCCCCAGCACCGGTTGTGCCTCCTGGTTTTCTCTTTCCCTTCACCATCTTGCACTCCTTGGCCTTCCTGATGCTGCCCAAGCCCTGCACACTGCTCCAGCCTGGCCCTCCCGTTGTCTAACCCCTGCCTTTGCTTCCCTGAGCCCCCCTGCACTGCAGCTGGTGGTGCCCCCCTCCTTTCCTTTCCTTTCCTTCTCAGGGACTGGCCTTGCCTCCCTCACAGTCTTTCCCTGCCTCCCCAGCCCCCAAAGTGGGCACCGATTGCCCAGTGGCATGAGAGGGGGGCGGGTGATGGAGTGGGCAGCTGGAGGGGAGACTGACCATTCTCTTCTGCTTTCTCTGTCTCCGTCCGTCTGTCTGTCTTTCTCTCAGCAGGTCGTCTGCACTGTCCTTTCATAAAGACACCTGACAGTGGGCTGCCTTCCTCCTCCTCTTCCTCCTCCTCCCCTCCACGGACTCCCTTCCCCTATATCACTTGCCACCGCACACCAAACCTCTCCTCCTTCTTCCCATGTAGGTAGCCAGGCCCAGGCCGGGCTTTGGGGAGTTGGTTTGGGGAGGCAGCTGCGTAGGGGGCCTTGCCCCAGCCCCGTGCCTTTCTTTTGGCCCATCTCCCATCCAGTCTTACTCTGCAGGCACCTCTGAAAGGGGGAACTAAAGCCCATGACTGCCCACAAAACTGGCCCCACAGGTTGCATCAGGGAAGACTCAGGGCTGGCGGCCATTTTGTGCATGTTGCAAGCTGGCTTGGCTTTATGCATTGCAATTCAGAGCCCCAGCAGAGCTGGGGATGGGGAGGGGGCTCGCATGACGCAGCTGCACAGCTACAATGCTCAGGAAGGCTGGCTTTGTACATAATAAGGATGTTTGTCCCCACATCAACCCCAGTCTCTGCCCCCATTAAAAAAGAAATACGGGCAGGTGGAACGTCTGTGCATCAGCAGCTGGACCCGGAATCCATGCGTTGGTTCACAGGCCAGTGTACTGATGCCACACTGGGGTAGATCCTTCATTATATGGCACAGTCAGGCTGGCTACATCTGTTGAGGGGAGCATCTTTTGCATTGGATTAGGAAAGGGGGACTGGGAGCCGGATCTATGCAAACAAAAGTCGAGCTGCATACGCCTACACCAGACTGCTGGGGCCATGGCTGTGGTGGGCTGTGCGTACACAGCAGTCGTGAGATTGGGGGAGACCTCCCTGATCTGGACCATGGTGGCTTGGGGGGGGGAGGCGTAGGATAGAAGTACTGGGAAATCTGGGTGTGTGATGGGTACATGGGCCTGGGGCAGAAATGACCTGGCAAATGTTTTCCTTCTATCACCTGATGTTTGCTGTGGATTCTGCTTCCAAGGGTAGTAAAAGGAGCAGGGATGGATATATCCTATAATTTAAAGCAGGGATGTCGAAACCTCTTTCAGCCCGAGGGCTGAATTCCATGTTGAAGAAACTTTGTGGAGGCTGCATTCCAATCATAGGCGGGGCTGAAGGCAAAAGGGGCAGGGCCAAAAGGCTAGTATGTTGTACCTTAAAGCTCTTCCTGCCAGTAAGGCCCCCTCCACAAGGATGCGCTTTTGCGCCCGGTTCGGCAATTATGCGCATTATCGCGGACGCACATTTACTCCTAATCCCTCTGCACGGGAGGCGGCGAGAGGCGGGGAAGCGCATAAATTGATGTCCAAAAAGCGCTTTACAAGAAGTTAATGCGCATAATCGCTTGTTCACATGGCGAAAATGCGCTTTAACGGCCGGAGCAAAATAAAAGTCGCTATTTAACGCGCATTCGATAATGCGCATAATCCGGGAGATAACGCGCCTCTACGCCCGTTTTGCGCTCCGCTGGTGTGGAGGTAAAATTTATAATGAGCCTTCAAAGAGCATTAAACCTCTCTTGTGGAGGTAGCCTAATTGAGCCTTAGGAGAGGCATTTCAACATTTTAGAATGGGGGGGGGATGTGCAAAAGCTGGGAAACCCCCAAACTATAGGCAGCCAAAAGGAAAGGGGTGGGACCAGGAGGTGGGGCGTGGCCATCAGAGGGATGGATTGGGACCTCAGGCCTGAAGTTCAACACTTGTAACTTAAAGCACAATTTGATCTGTGAGAGAACAACAACCGCAGTCTTGCATTTCCCCCCTCCTCAGTTGTGGGTCCCAGTGTACTATAATATACCATCCCAGGGCTGTGCCTGTTCCCCCTGCCCACAGCAGAAGAGGGAGAGAGCTGGCTGCTTCTGTTTCCAGCATGTTTGTCAATAAAGGCAAAGGGCAGTAGCCTTTGTGGTGTACTTTGCTGTGGAGTAGTTTAAGGACAGTGGGCTTATTTTTGATGGCCAGGTAGGCTGGGAAATGGCTATGAATGTTTTTTTTCCCAATGAGGCTGCCACGTCTTTTGCGTACCCAGTTGACGGGCCACGTGGCTCTGTGGGTTGCGGCACTTCAGCTTGTCAGCTCCCTCTTGAGTGCCTGTGTGGCTCATTCACAGGCAGCCAGACGGAAACACACAGAAAGGTGTCAGCCTCTGCTAGTAGCCCCTGCGATTCCAGTACAGCCTCAACGCCTGTCGGTGAGCAGATCGAACGTGCCCTGGATGAGGTAACGCAGCAGGGTGCATTAAAAGGTAGGTGCTGCTCTCCCGCCCTCCCCAAACCCTGTGCCCTCAATTGGCTTGGCTGGGCATTTCAAAATGGCTGCCTTTTCCCTGCACTCTCCTAGTGCCTCAAGACTTTGATTCCCTTGCCTGTGCCCGCCCACTCAACGCCTCCTCTCTCCCTCCGCATTGCAGACTCCTCTAGCCCAAGCAGTGAGGAGACGGCAGTGGCTTCTGCTATGAGCTGGGCTCCCCCCAGTGCGGAGCAGCCTGTGGAGAAGACGGAGGAGCCCCCCGGGGCGTCAGCCTGGCAGGGAGCTAGCTGGACAGAGCTGCAGCCCAGCGGAACTGGCCCCACAGAAGACCTGGTATTCCCAGAGTCCAAAGAGGAGGAGCCTCTGTTCCCAGAAGCTCCGCCTCCCAAAGAAGAGCCTCTGTTCCCAGCAGCCCCACTTCCCTTGCAGAGTGAAGGTGCAATGGATCTAGGGGAGGCATTTGGCTTTTCCCAGCCACCTGCTCCCCCATCAGAGAACATCCTCGACTTGTGGCAGAACGACAGCGCTGCTGTGGAACCCACCCTTCCTGAGGCCTGGGAGCTCCAACAAGGGGGTGGGCCCCCCACTCCTGCTCCGTGGGACCTTCATGATGGGCCTCCCGCGCCCGCCCCCATGCTGGTTGAGGTCGACGTCCCTCCAGGGGCACCGGAGCCCCCATCCTCTGCAGGCCTCCCCGAAGACAACCTGCTGAACTTCAACGACCTGCCTGAGCCCCCGGCCACCTTCTGCGACACTGAGCAGGACGAAGAGCCGGCCAGCATCATTGCGATCGAGGGGCTACATCAGATGACGCTCAGCTATCAACACGCCCTGCAGGAAGCCTCTGGGGTGCAGCAGGAGCCCCAGCTGCTCACCAATGGAGAGACAGCCCAAAAGGAAAGTACGCAGGTGGGAAAGGTTGCTCCGGCCAACACCATTCCGGAACATGTTTGCCAGGGCTCCCTGCCCTGCCTTCAAAAGCAGGCACCGGCCCAACATACCCCTCTGCTGTGCCAGGGCTTGCCCATGCACACACTCGCAAAAGACACCTTCTGACCCTGCCAGGGGAACAAGAACAGCTCCTTTCCTGCAAAAATAAATAAGGCAAATGTATTTATTTTTGCAGGGAAATAAATAAAAATTGATCCGCTCATGTGGATTCATTCCCAAATCCTTATCAGTGCAGTATGTATATTAGCCCAAACAAAAGGTGACAAAAATATGCACACTTTTGATATTGTGGATTAGTCACCCTTAAATGCATTTTTACCTCCTTTCATGCGGTGAAGGTGAATGTAGGAGCTAGGAAGCTGCCTTAAACTGAGTCAGTCCATTGGTCCATCTAACCCAGTATTGTAGACACTGACAGGCAACAATGCTCCAGGGTTAAAAGCAGGGTTTTTTCCAGCCCTACCTGGAAATGTCTGCGATTGAAACCGGGACCTTCTGTTCTCTACCATTGAGCTACAGTCCCTCCTCTATGCCAGGGGAAGGGTGGCCTCCACCCACCTATGGGTGGCTTGAGCAGTATACTCCACAGGCTTTAACGATTGGGAGTACAAAACCAGACATGAACATTAGTCTGAATTCATTAATGGGGAGTTAAGGGGTGTGAACATCTTCTGATGTAAAGCACTACATACAATGGTTTGGTTTTCTCTTCCAGACCAGTGAGGGTTATTTCAGCCAGTCACAAGATGAAGACTTCAATCAATCAGAAGAACCATCTGCTAAAGCTCCTCCTCCGGTGTTCTACAATAAGCCTCCAGGTGAGGGAGGGTCTGGCACTGGCAGGTGGCCCGACAGGAACCACCTGTGACCTCATTTTCCCCCTGCTGCCAAAGAGGCCTTACCTGGACTCCTGCTCTTCTGGGAGAGCCCTGCCAGAGGAAGCTTTTCCTGACTTCCTCTTTCAGAGGCCTGGTCCAGGCCAGCACCATCTTCCCACCCCCATCCCGGCTAATGCATTTGGTTTCCCCTGCAGAGATCGATATCACTTGTTGGGATGCTGACCCAGTGCCAGAAGAGGAGGAGAGTTTTGGGGGCAGCGTTTAACCCTAGTCCAACTCCGGTATCCTGCACTCAGCAAGCCCAGCGTGTGCAAGCCTGGAGCAACCGCAGCGAAGGCCTGGTGCCTGCTTGCTCCGTATTGTAGCCCTGCGGTCCAAGGCCTCCAATCGTGCCCCAGCCAGATAGGATATACTCCATGGTACTCCGGGGTAACTTTTTCCAAGCGCGCGCTCTTTTTCCTCTCTCTCTCTCTCTCTCTCTCTCTCTCTTTCTCTTTTTCTAATGTTGTCAAATAGGAAATGTGTACATCTGCCTGGTCCCCTCTTTGTTGGTAGCTTCCCTGCAGACCCTTTCCTATTGCCTCAGCCCATTGGGGTTTTTCTGATTCCGCCCCCCCGTCTCCCCAATGCCTTTTATGCCATCTGGGTTTATCTCCTGCGTGTGCTGCTCTTGGGGGGGGGGGTGGATGGGGAGAGGCCTTTCCTCCTCCTCTCAGACTCTACCCGGAGCTTTGAGTATTTTGCACGAATTTAAAATAAAATATGGCAATAAAATGGCCCTGTGTGGGCAAGGCTCTGGTTCCCCCCCCCTTTCTCCACTCGGTCCCTGACACACCCTATCACCAGGGAAGCGACAAGAGCCCTGCCCAGCTCTGGTCTCCAGCAGGCGTTAGCAGCAAGGACCTTTCTTCCCACCCCAGTTCAGCTCCATGGCCCTGTGTTTGAGAGCAAGCCCATGCAAGGCCCTTCTCCTTAGGCCTTACTTGCCCTGAGAGCCTGGGACAAGGGGAGACTCTGGCTGGGCTCCCCCCCTCTCTTTCCCCTTCCTTCTTTCCTCTTCCATTCCATGCTTGGTTTCCTTTCCCTCACGTACAGTAATTGTTTTTTTTTGGAAAGCACAAATTCTGTAACAGCAATGTGCTTATGTATGTTAATAAATAAATTGATTCCAAGCAGGGCAGCTGGCTTTGCAGAACAGGGTGCCTTTTAAATTTTATTTCAAAGGGGAGATCAGTGAAGGAGCACAAGACCACTGGGGTGTGTGGGGTAGATCCCACAGAAGACCATTGAAGACAAGGCCGGCCGGCCTCTTGTTTTGACTGTTTTTGGTTACTCTGCAACTATGAAAGATTAGAAATTTATTTTGCGGAGGGGAGGGGAGATTACAAAAGCTCGATCTTTTTTAGATTTCACTCAGCAAGTGGAGAAGGGGACACAGAGGAATGGTTGTACACATCAGTATACAGTTAGTTGTGGGACCCAGAAGAAGTCAGAACGTGAGGTGGAAAAGCACCACTAGGTGGAGCTGGTAACAAAGGAATGCATTCCTGAAACATGCTGTCTATCCAGTCTGGAACTCAAACCATGGGCTGTGGGATGGGATTATTTAAGAATGGGCTTGCTTCACTTCCTACCACCCAACATGTGGCACTCTTTAAAACAGGGTTGGAGAACTTCTGTCAGCCCAAGGGCCAAGTCCAACTTCAGAGAAGCTCTCAGGAGCCGCATTCCAGTGGTGGCTGGAACCAAAGGCGCAAGGCGGGGGGAGGCCAAAGATGCAAAACAAAAAACCCGGCATAGTGTAGCTTAAAACTCTTACTGGGAGAGGCCTTTCAACCTTTTGGAAGGGTAGGGGGATGCACACAAGCTTAGGGTGGCCATATGGAAAGGAGGACAGGGCTCCTGTATCTTTAACAGTTGTATAGAAAAGGGAATTTCAGCAGGTGTCATTTGTTTGCATGCAGCACCTGGTGAAATTCCTTCTTTATCGCAACAGTTAAAGCTGCAGGAGCCTTGCCCTCTTTTGTAACTTGTGATGAAGAGGGAATTTCACTAAGCGCTACATGCACACAAATGACACCTGCTGAAATTCCCTTTTCTACACAGCTGTTAAAGATACAGGAGCAGTGTCCTCCTTTTCATATGGTCACCCTAAACAAGCTGAGAAACCACCAAATAATCAGAGATTGGTGGGAAAGAGGATGTGGCCATCTGGGGGGCTCTGGAGGCCCAGACTGGGATCGCAGGAGGTCCAGATTTGGTCCCGGGCCAGAGGTTGCTCATCCCTGCTTGAAAAGCAAAATTCACCCGATACTTCTTGTGCATGGACTCAACCACCCAAGACCAGGTTTGTAATAAATCAGGTTCCACAAACTTTATTATTCTCAAAATGTAACAAACAAAATATAGGAAACAAAGTTCAGGCCACGCCAGAGGCCCCCTTGCAGTCAGCACCAACAGAGCCTGGAGTGGGCCCAGAAAAAGGGAAGTGGGTGAGATGGGGAGACCAGCCCCAACCTCACCGTGGCCAAGAAGAGGCCAATAGCAACTGGGATCTTTGCACTGTGAAGGCCTGTGGGCCAAGCATGGCTGGAAGTCTCGGACTAAAGGACTGGGTGGCTCCCGCAGGCCAAGGAAATAGGCTGCCAGGATCCAGCTTCTGTGCAGTGACCACCGTCGCACACTGGTTGCGGCGCAGCCTACTAAACTGCCGTAGTCCTGCCCAACAAAGGCACTGAGACAGGCAACTGCCAGGGCCCCGGCTCATAGCTGTCTCTGGTGCTGAGTTCTGAGTCTGTCCAGCTCGGGAAGATGCGTTGCGCGTGCTCCGACTCCAAGTAGAGGCTGGTGCAGGTGGGGCCCCGGCTGGTTGAGCTCGGCAGGTGAAGGGCTGAGCCATACCCCCGATCCAGGAAGAGGGGCTTATAGCTGGGGGGCTGTTCCTGCTTCTCTGGCTGCTCGTGGCTCAGGAAGGGGGTGTTGATCTTGCGGTACAAGCCACGTGTGTCTGTCAGGACTTCGCTGTAAGGCGGCGGGGGCTCAGCCATCAGCACGGCTTCCTCGTAGCAGGGGGGCTTGGATGGATCTGGTTCTGCAAGCAAAGTGATCACAGTGATTGAGTGTATGGAAAGGGCTTACATGTGGCGTGAGGTTCCCACCGTACCCATCCTTGGGAGACCCAAGTAATCATCTTCTGACCCTAGTGCAGCCTTTTCCAACCTGGTGCCCTCCAGATGTTTTGTATTTCAACTCTGTTACCATTGGCCCAAGTAGCATGGTGAATGGTAAGGAATGCTGGGAGTTGTAGTCCAAAACATATGGGGGGGGCAGGTTGGGGAAGGCTGTGCTAGTGCTATGAGACAGAAGCTAGCCCTTGTCCAGCAAGGTTGGGACCAGTGGTAAACAATGTGTGGCCCTCTAGTATTAGACTGCAATTCCCATCAGCCCTAGCCAATGGTAAGGGATGATGGAAGTTGCGGTCCAACAACTCCTAAAGGGCCATATGCTCCTCCTACCCCAAGTTTGGAGCACGGTCTTCATGAGCTCTGTTGTCATAGCCCAAGAACTGACTGCATGCAAAGAGCCACATTTAACAGGCGAGCGAACAAGGTCAAGGGCTGGTGAGATGATGGCTACACTTTGCTGGAATGAGACTTCCTACACCACCTAGAATATAAGAATGTAAGAGCCCTGCTGGATCAGACCAAGGGTCCATCTAGTCCAGCACTCTGTTCTCACACTAGCTGACCACGGGAAACCCACAAGCAGGACATGAGTGAAATAGCATCCGCTCACCCATGTTCCCCAGCAACTGATGTACATAGGCATACTGCCTCTGCTACTAGCCATTGATCACCTTCTCCAGGAATTTGTTCCATCCCCTTTAAAGCCATCCAAATTGGTGGCCATCACTACATTTTATGGTAGTGAATCCCATAGTGTAACTATGTGCTGGGTGAAGAAGATCTCCTCTTAAGAAGCATCCTGACATACTGGCCAACGTGAGGCATGAGCACAGATCCAATCCCTTAAACAGTTTCAGGGCCACGCCTTTCTCCATGCTAAAGGAACCAAAACTAGGCAGAACATGGAAGGACAAACGTTTCAGCAGGATGGACAATTTCAGGCCATCCACACATCCAGAGAAATCCCTCCCTCCAGAGCCACCCCCCCCGCCCCCAAGCATTGGTTCAATGACCAACTGTGCCCTCTAAAGCCCTCTCTCTGCCCTTACCATGCCTGCAGCTCCAAGGCCTTGGGGGTGGAAGGTGAGGGCGGTGGGGCTCGAGGCGGAGGCGGTGGGGCACAGCAATGCCCGGTGGGCTTCTGATGTAACTGCCCCCATAGGCAGGGCCCCCATAGGCAGGGCCGCCATAGGCTGGGCCCCCGTAACCCTCATAGTGCAGGGGCTCCATCTCCAGCGTGCGCAGGTGCTGCTCCCGCAGCCGCTCCTCCTGCCGCCGTTTCATGCGCCGTCGCAGGTAGCTGCAGAAGCAGCATAGCAACACAATGAGCCCCCAGATCAGCCAGAAGCCAGCAAAGCAGGTGAGGAAGGTGTAGGTGCCATGGGACATCACCATCTTCACGCTGGGGGACTGGCAGAGGGCCCTAGAGCTTTCTCTCGACGGTGTTGAAACCAAGGATCTTCTTCCGTTCCAGCTGAGTGGGGAGACGCTCCTCAGAACTCTTCTGCAAAGAGGCAGGGACAGGCTGACTTCTGTAGGTGAAGTTGTCTCTGCTTCACTGGCTGCCCCGCCATCTTGATGGGATCACATAAACCAACTCTCTGCTCTCCTTGCATATATTGGCTCGCCTTTCCCCCAAATGCGGCACAGGTCCCTCTCTTAGCCACACTACGACCTACCGCTGGCTCTACTTCAGTCAAGGGGTGGTGGAACGGTGAGCCGAGGCCCACGTGCTGTGGCGGTTCAGCCCCTTCGAGTCACGCAGCCTCCTGCATGCTCGCCGCAGCCGTTGCCATGGAAATAGTCGGCTCGATGCAGGGACAAACTTGGACCTTTCACGGAGATGGGGGAGTTCTGGCCCCTAAAGGAGCCTGATGGAGGAAAGGAGAGTGCTGGAGGAGTTCATGGGTGCGGCTTGCGCTCTCTTCCTGGAGCTCCCGGGTTCTTGGATACTTGGGGTGACACAACCAGTAACACCAGCACCCAGCCCAGCTTCTTCCCATTGCTAGGTGAGGGCTCTCGGGGGCCAGTGACAATGCTGACTGGACCTCTCGCTCTGCAAACAGAATGATAATGACCGTGAGTAGAGGAAGGCCGACAGGACAAGCATTAATTTGCAGAATGACTCCTGTGTTCCCCAACATGAGCAAAGTGCCAATGAAAGTTCAAGGAGGGGAGCACCGTCATGCCCTGGATCCAAATGCCCCCTCCCCCAAGACACGTGAACCTAGAATGGGCTGGATTTACAAGTAGGTACAAAGGAGAGAGGAAAACGCCTTGCTCAATTATGTGTAAAATGTTCAGGCAGGCACACACATTCCCCCCACCCCAGTAAAGCAACTTCATTGCTTCGGGAATCTCAGCCAGCACCTACCACGTGGGCAAAGCTACAGGCATCCAATTCATGCAGCCACGATGCTGCCCACGCATCCAGTTACAGGTACTCACACACATGCCATAGACTGCGCGCAAAAGACCAGGCCACCCTATGGTCTTCCACGGGCCCCATTGCCCTAGCTCAGCCTTCCCAACCGCGTGTCCTCCAGGGATTGGAGCCGGTTTTATGCTGCTGGATCAACTGTGCTGGTAAAAGTGGACTTCCTTGCCCCGCCTTCCCACGGCAGCCCCTCCACCCCCCTGAAAACACGACATCGAGAACCTGGAGCCCTTGCCGAACGGATTGAGCTGTGGTGTTGTCAGGAGGGGGATCCCCAAAAGTGAGCAGAACCGTTTCTCTTGGGGAAGGCAGATTGTGGATCTGACCCCCAGATGTTTTGGACTACCTCTCACCAGCTCCGGCTAGCATGGGTTCAGGTAGGCTGCCCTAGCTATTTCCACCAAGATGATGAGTGCTAAGGAGAGCATGAGCAAGCCAGAGCTCCTGGCATACCGCTGCTCTGACAGGGAAGTGCAGGGGCTCCAGAAAGCCACAAAACACCTGATCAGTCAGCCAGGGCACAGCAAAGTTCAAGTGCCCAAGCGCTGCCTGGCCTTTCCTCCTGGTGGCAGCCCAAATGCCCTCGTCGGCTCTGCAGCAACCTCCTACCCACACATCTCACAGCTTCACCCCTCAAGAGGCTCCTTCCTAATGGCACAGCAGGGAAAAGTTGCCAAGATTGATTCACTTCGCTTTCGGATTTCCCTCACCCTGAATGGATACTGCTGACCACCAATGTCTCTTTTATAATAGAGCTGCTTGCAATGTAGTTTGGGACCAAGTGAATCATAATACCCTGAGCTGAAGTGGACTTTGACACTTGCAGGGAAAAGCCCTGCTCTCAGTTGCCACACATCCGCTTCCCAGATTATTAGTTCTTCGGATGCCTGCTAACAGCTAATCCACTACGCACATTATTTTCAGGATACTTCCGTAAAGGACTGCTCCTCAGACTATACCTTCAGGCACCCTAAATGGAGAATTCCTCCAGCGCATGTACTGCAAAGGGCAGCCACAGGATGTCTGTGAACTCAAACATGGCATGGTATCATCACTGTGCTTCCCCAAATTCTAAAATCCCAAAGGCCTAGTCTCTTGAGTCATAGGCACAACAACTCTTTCCCTGCAGCTGCAGGCTGCTAGCTCACAGTAACATTTTGTTACCTATGTATGAGTTATGAGCACACCCTAGAAAGCACAACATTGGGAAAAGATCTCATGGCTTCTGATATAGGGTGACCATTTGAAAAGGAGGACAGGGATCCTGTATTTTTAAGAGTTGTAGAGAAAAGGGAATTTCAGCAGGTGTCATTTGTATGCATGCAGCAGCTGGTGAAATCCTCTCTTCATCACAACAGTTAAAGCTGCAGGAGCTGTACTAGAGTGACAAGATACAAAAGAGGGCAGGACTTCTGCAGCTTTAATTTCACCAGGTGCTGAATGTATACAAATGACACCTGCTGAAATCCCCTTTTCTATACAACTGTTAAAGATACAGGAACCCTGTCCTCCTTTCCACATGTCCATCCTGGACATGAGCACAACAGCAACCCCCACCCCACCCCATCTTCCCCAGCAGCTGGTATTCACAGACATACTCCAAAAAAAATCCAGCTTCTGCTGTCCCTTCAAGCACGACTACCAGTATTCCCCCCAATCTCAAAGCATTAAGAGATAAGCCATACCTGAAGCGAAATATTCTTCCTTGCCACCCTTTATTACTACTGAGGCTAAGTAACCTCCTCCTGATCATCTGAGCCCAAACCAGCCACTAAAACTGACTTCAGTCTTGTGTGGATCTACTTCCATTTTTACTAGAATCCCTGTGGTCCACAAATGTGGAGGCAAATTCACAAAACAAGAGTATAGTCAGGATCTCTTAATGCTTCAGGTATATATAATTGGTGATCTTGAAAGTGCTCTTTTGCTTAGGAACATAAGATGTGCCTTGTTGGGTCAGAACATGGTCCACATTGCCCAACATTCTTTGTAAGAATCCCAGCACTGCACGATTTACTAGAACTTGGTCACTGCTCTATTAGTGGACCTCTGTTTACCTTCTGCCCACCTGTAATACATCATAAGGAGGGGGAAGTCACTACCGACAACAGCCAATCAGCATACAGTTTGAAGATATACCACAGATCAGCCACAGCAAATTCCTCAAACGTCCAAAGTTTCCTGAACTTAAAGCAGTTTCCCACTGCTTTACATCTTCTCTTCAATAGCCCTATAATCTAGCTTTATGTTTGAACGTACCTTTTTGCCATCGTTATAGTTTTCATCTCAATCCTTGCTATTTGTATTTATCCTTCTTATAATAGGATGGTGCTCATCTGAAGCTCAACCAGGGAAAATGTGAACTATTATTTCCTGTGTCTTAAATTAAACAATAACAAAAAACTATTTATTTGATTCATTTCAATACTGATATACTACCCAACAACAAAGGTCCAACAAAGACTTCCTGACCTTTAGAGCAGTACAACAATGGAACCAATTGCCTAGGGAGGTGGTGGGATCTCCCACACTAGAGGCCTTCAAGAGGCAGCTGGACAGCCATCTGTCAGGTATACTTTAAGGTGGATTCCTGCATTCAGCAGGGAGTTGGACTCAATGGCCTTATAGGCCCCTTCCAACTTCTAGGATTCTATTATAAAACACACAGTTTGTCAACTTTAAGTATACAGAAGTGATGACCACAGACTAGAAGAGAAAAGGAAGGACAAGTAGGTATGACATGAAGCAGACCCAACTGAGTGGGTCAGTCCTGCTCATATCCTTTGAACTCATGCGTTCTAGTTGGTGGTCCATCAAAAAAGTACAAGTGAGCTGCAGAAACATTAGGAAGAACAACTTTGCTGCCGCCAATATGGCAAGACCAGGAGAGACCATCTACAGATGCCCAAGACAAAGCAAAGCATTTTCCTTTACTATTTCCAAAGCCTGGTTATTAAAAAAGTACCTTCTTCCAAGGAAGTCTGAAAACATTTCAGAGTGATGGGGTCAACATCATACCCCCATTATTTAACTGCTACATTCTACATGGATGAAATTTGGTAATGGGCAGAGAATCTAGCTTCCTGGGAAGCTCAATGTAAAATACACACACACACACACAAACACACACAGTGTTTCTAGCCCTTAACACTTTGAAAGAAGGCTTGCAAGCATGTGAGCAACATCTTGAAAGAGCCAGTGTGGGTGCAGCAGTTAGAATATCCAACTAGGACCAGGCAGACCTGGGTTCAGATCCCCACTCAGTCATGAAGCTCACTGGATGATTATGGCCAGTCACTATTTTGTTGTGAGTTCAAATAGGGATCGGGAGAGCCAGGTACTCTGGCCTGAGTTGCTTGGAGGAAAAATGTGATATAACTATAATAAACAGATAAAATTGTGAACTTTCAAAAGCCAAAGTGAGAGCTGAGCAAGATGTTCATTTGCCAGGGAGAAGGGTTACAGTGACCTGCATAAATCTGTGCCCTTCCCCATAAGCTGGAAGAAAAAGGACTGTGCAAGATTAGCCAAGGATTCATAGTCACACACACACACACACATAAAAAAAAAGAAATAGTAAGTACCTAAATCATTGGCAATGTGTTGCCATTTAATGGTACCTTAAAATACGGCATGGGAGACAGGCCACCTCACCTGCCTGCCCAGGTGCTTCTTTGATGTGCATAGTCAACATACAGGTCACAAAATTCATCTTTCCTTGTGCTTGAATTCAAGTTACTTTACTCAAAAAAACCCAAAACCAAAAAATACCACCCCTTGACTTTTTAAAAGGTTAGTGCAGATTATAGCCCTGGTTGGGACTATTTCATAAATAGGATAGGGTTGCAGTCACTTTCTAAATGTAGAGTGCAGAGAACTCTGGGACAAGGACAAGACCTCTACCTGGAACAACCTTGATTTTGGAAGGTTGTTGGATGCTGGCCAACAACAAGAGGTCACAGAGCTGCTTAGAGTTGCCCAAATTCCCTGCTGTACATGGGAACAGTACAACCCCAACTCATAGAGACCGGAACAACATTAGCTCTATGCCCACCTTGACAGCGAAAAGCTCCAAGGACAGATGATCATAAACCTTTGAGTGATCTGTCCCTGAATATCAGCTTCTAGGAGGCAACAGAAGGAGTGGCCTATGGGCTTCAAGGCCTTAATGTAGGCATCTGGTTGGCCATTGTGGGAAGTAAGATGCTAGACTTGATGGGCTTCCTGTCTGATCCAGGATCCTAGTGGTCCTACTGGCCCACAGCAAAGTATGGATAAATGAGGGGGGCTTCCCCAATCTGAGGCCCTCCAGATGCTTTGGACTACAACTCCCAGCATTCCAGACCATTGGCCATGCTGGCTAGGGCTGGCGGGAGTGGAAGTCCAAAACATCTGAAGAGCACCAGGTTGGGGAAGGCTGCTACGGGGTGTCAGCAATGCTAAGGCCTTTTCAAGACAGCTGCCTTAACAATCTACTCAAAGCATTTTTTTAAAAAAGAAATTGTGCAGATACTAAAACAATTCCTTGCAGCAGAGGATCGGATGGCTCAGATGAGGATGAATTGTATGTGTGTGTCTAGCAATGTGTTATGGGGTTTCTGCATACATCACCAATTGTAAAGGCGTGAGAGCATGCGTGTCTTTCAAGAGGGACTGAGAATTCAATGCTTCCACTCCCCCTAAAATGAAAGGGATCAGTGTTGCCTCTGCCGGGCGATGCAGATTCCAGCACACCAGATCACGACAATAAATGTCAAAGTACAGGCTTAGCAGCACCTTGGCAAGGGCCTCCTCCTCAGCATAAAGCTGGCCTAGCGCACAGCTTGTATCTAGGGGAGGCAGAAGGGAATGACTGGCGTGTGATATTGGCTGAGGCTCTTGGAGGGGAGCAGGGAGTTCATAGCATCGCATCAAAGGACTAGCACACCTTCACAGCCTGCCCCTTCAAAGCACCAGTGGTTGGAGACGGCAGGCCCCTGAAACTGTCCAGAACAGGGATGGCTGCTGACCTGCAGCTGTAACCTCTGGTGGTTCTTGGTCACTGAATTTCTTCGCCTCTCTGCCGTCATTCCCATTGTGGGAGTTACTAGGCATATGCTGCCCAGCTGAGCTTCTGTCCAGGCCACATGTTGGCTTCTGGGGATGTGCTGCCTTATCAGTTAACATGTTCAGAGCAGTATGGATTAGTATATGGTGTCTTTCTGCAGCTCTCCGTCCCCAGCCCCTGCCCCCAATTCTCATTGTGGCTTCTCTTCACACATCCGCTTTGCTCATCCATGCATATAACACCAATGGCCCTTGTGCACAGGCAAGTAGGTTAGATACATCCCAGGCTGCATGGGTAGGTGGGTGTGGAGCTCCAGACGGAATGGGAAACCCTCAAGCCCTCAGTATTCTCTGACAGACTACAGAGAGCAGCTGATACATCTCACATGCAAGGCAAGCAAGACAAAGACATTTTCCTACCTATCCTCCACCACCACCACCACACACCCCGTTTAGCTTAATTTAAGCCAAAGGTCAGCCCTGATGCCCATAAAGCCAAAGAAGTCTCCTGAGCATGTGCAGAATGTCTCCACCTCCTCCCTGTAGATGACCCACAGACACCCAGGCCAAAGAGGCATCTAGTAGTAGAAGGCACTGGCACGTAATTGATAAAGAGAAAGCCATGGTAGTTCAGTCCTGCCCAAAAATGATGCTTCAAAGTCCTGCCCCTTAATCCTAATTTTGCGGGGTGGGGGCAGTCTGTGCAGGTTTTAGGTGTTGTACGCATAGGGGCACTTCTCTGTATTATTACTTTCCATATTCCAGGCTTCAGCTCTGCTCTTGAAAACAAATCCCAGGGCTGAGCCCTGTCACCAATTAAACCTTGGAGGGCGTTTAATTGCTGGCACCCTTTTAGTGACTGCGTGCCACCAAGCGGAATGACGGATGCCTGGCTATGTTCAGGCAGGTACAGAGAAAGAAGACACAACTCCCAGCATCCCCAGCCAAGAACTGTAGTCCAACACATCTGGAGGGCAACAGTGTGGAGGAAGCTGCAGAGGACAAGACCAAGCCTGATCTCCCACCCGAATTTTGGCAGTACTACACTCATCCCGGGGAGGTTACAACGGGGAATTTCTCCGCTTCGTTTTCCCAGAAGGCCGATCCAGGCCAAATTCCTGCGGCTGCCCTTGCTGCTGCATCTGTCTGAGGAGCTAAGGGGGCCTGCGTAGGGTCGGTCTCCCTCTCCTCTTCATTCCCACGAGCACTAAGGAGGATCCCCTACGCTCTGAGCTCGTGCCCAGCCCTCAGAATGGTGCTTCCATTGGGACAGGCTGTCCCCTCCCCATACCCGCACGCCCAAAACACAGCCAAGAGACGATGCGCCGGCACTGGACTCAATGCATCCCCCAAGCTTGCGACGCAGAAAGGTGGCGTTTGCACGGGAACCAACACGCGCGCACACTCACGCATACACACACACCACAGCGGGAAGAACCGCGCGCGTTCACACAGCCAGACGAGAGCGCGCTAGGTTTTTTTCCGCCTCTCTCCTGCCCCTACCCACAGCCCCCCATTATTTAGTTCCTCCCCCATACTGCCAATCGCCTCCCAGCAAGTCCATTGCCAGCCACGAGAAGCCCTGCCACGTCCCCCGGCTCTGCCAAGTCCCCAGTGGCCAAGCAACAGGAGGAGGCAACGAAGCTCCGGCCCCACATGGTCTTCCCCGCCGCCTCGCTCGGGGTGCGGGGGGCAAGGAGAAGATCTGTCCTACGGCTGGGCACCTTGAGGGCCAGCTGCACGTGGAGGAGGCAGGCCGGGAGGCTTTTCCCTTCCTTCCGCCAGTGGTGGGGCGGGGTGGGGGGGGGGAAGAAGGAGAGAGTGGGGCCAGGCGTCGGAGCGTGGAGCCCGGGCAGGATGCTGCCGCCTCGCCTGGGTCAGACCGGGCTGGAACAGGGCTCGTCTTCCTCCTCACCGTCACTTCCAGCGGCGAGATCAGGGATCGCCCGTGGGAGCCCCATCTCTGAAAGGCGGCAGAGCCATCCCCAGCCTTCGTTCCGGCGCGGGGGCGACGTGCAGCCTAGAAGCGCTCGGCGTGGCCGCGATCAGGGAACGCAGCGGTGACCGGCATGCACGCTCGCTCCCGCCTTGCCCATTGCCCGCTGCTGCTGCTACCGCCGCCGCTGCAGCCTCCACGCGGGCGGTGCCGGGGCTCTCCCTTTGTCTTCTCCGCTGCAAACGCTCACGCGTCTCCCCCTCTCTCCCTCTCGCCCTGCCTAGCTCGCTCTCCGCCGGCCCCGCCCTCTGGCTCCTCCCTCCTCCCCTCCCTCCGGCGGCGGCGGCAGCGGCACTCGGCAGCCTCTCCCTGCCCGCTTCGGGGGACTGGCAGACCCGTAGGGCTTTCCTCGGAGAAATCCCGAGGCCCGGGACCGTCCGCAGCGGGGCCGGATGATCCCACTAGTGAAGGGGGCACCGCCACCATGGCACCGGGAGGCGGGCTGATGATGATCCCGGCCCGGGGGCTCCTTTCTGCTCCTGCTTCGAATTTCCTGCCCGGCTCTCTCTGCTGGGCTCCCTGCCGGGTCCTTTCCGATCCCGGCGGGCCTCTCGCTCCCGCTACGTCACGGATGCAGGCAGCATCGGCACGGGACGCGGGCGCGTCGGGGCAACCCGGGGAAAGGGGGCGCCGACAGTCCGGCAGAAGAGCCCGGGAGGCCTTGTGCTCCCAGCCCCCACCGCCAAATCCGTGCTCTCTTCTTCCACGCTTTCCGAGCCAAGAATAGTTCCCAGAACGGAGGCCTTGATTCATACATAGATCGCCTCCTTCCTCCCACCTCCGTCACCCTCCGTACAGACGCAAGAGGAGAGCTATTCCTAGATGCTATCTTGGTGAATAGAAGAGAGCAAAACCTCAGGAAATCAGGAAAGGCTTGGTTTACAGGGAGAGACCCAAATCTCTCCCCCCCCCCCAAAACTGCAGGTGCCCGCTCAGGGGTGGGGTGGGGGGGATGAGGGAATGCAGAATTTCTGCTTTTGTTCTCAGAAAATCTTCCAGTTTCAGAATCTGGATTCTAGAGGCCTTCAGATAGATAGATTATACTAACAGCAAATTTAATCAACCCTCTGTGGATCCTTATGTAGGCAAAACAGCACCATCAACACACAAGAGGCGGGTGTCAGCAGGCTCAGTGGCACCTCAAGGTTCCCCCAGATATGTTGGGGGGGGGGAACCTACAGGGGCAGGAAAAAAAGATTTGGGACTTTTGTCTTTTTTTCCTGCCCCTGTAGTTTCCCCTCCCCAACATATCTGGGGGAACCTTGAGGTGCCACTGAGCCTGCTGACACCCGCCTCTTGTGTGTTGATGGTGCTGTTTTGCCTACATAAGGATCCTCAGAGGGTTGATTAAATTTGCTGTTAGCACGTTCATCAATAGCCATGGAACTGTTGTGGGGGTGGGGGAGACAGAAAACCAATGGGGAAGGAGGGGGGGGGGGAATTAAGCATTTCAGGAAAAAGCACTGCGGGCTGAAACCCTGAACAGGAGCACTCACACTTCAACAGTTTCCTGCAGGCCCTGCTTGTATCTTAATCTGGGGAGGCCTTGCCCCTCTGCATTTACAATAACCAATGCAGATGTCTGCCAGGGAACACACCAAAGAGCTCATCCCATGATGTGTGTTCTCTCTCCTTCAAATGGTGTAAAATAGTAATCAGCAACTGAATGCCCCAAGGCCAGAACTGCCCTCCTTTACCAGTCCCTTCCTCTGTTGCCAATGCAAATGCAAAGGGTCTGCTGGAAGGAGTGATGGCTGAAGCAACGGGCCTTGCTAGAAGCCCACTGGAGGTGGCAGAGGTTGGGATGAGCGTGGCCTTTCCAAACAAAACTAGCAACTGACTTTTTTCACCGTAACCCCACACACACACACACACAAACACACACGTGTCAAAGTCTGAATGGCCTTTAACCACTAGAACACCAGCAAGGGGTTGGAAAGATATAAATAGCATTGCTTTGAGCTGCTTGCGAAGGGCAACGCACCACCGCCTGTGTGTTCTGTTTCATTTCCTGTGCCACTTCAGAAGAACAAGCACCAATGTTATGTCAGTGACTACCCTAAACATTTCACCCTGTGAACCATAGGAAGCTGCCTTCTAGTGAGTCAGACCCTTGGTCCATCTAGCCCACTATTGTCGACACTGACTGGCAGCAATGGCTCTCCAAGGGTTCAGGCAGGCGCTTTTCCTGCCCTACCTGGAGATGCCCGGGATCGAATTTGGGACCTTCTGCATGCAAAGCAGGTGCTCTGCCAATAAGCCACAGCTCCTCTACCACGACAGTGTCTAAAGGAGCTGGCCGGCCCTATGCTTTCAGAAAAAGGGTGGGGTGTATAGTGTGCTGAGGAGCCGGGGAGGCAGAGCAGCATGTCGCCTCCCCTCAGCCATGTGCTCTCCGCAGAGCTGACAGTTGTCATTCCTGACTGCAGAGAGAGAAGCAAGTTGGGGCGGTTGGGGGGGGGGGGACAGTTGGAACAACAGTGGCAGCAATAATGCAGCCTGCAGGCCTCTCTGTGCTGCTGTCATGGTGACAGAGCCGAGAGAAACACACGAAACCGCCACTCAGTAGTGGTTAATGAAAAGTGTCGTGCCTGCCTGGCAGAGCCTTGGGAAGTGGTCCTGTGAGGCGCACCGTCAGGGAAATGTAAGTGGACAGATAAACTTGTCCACTTCACCGGGGGTGGGGTGGGGCAAAGCAAGGGCAGGCAGATTTGGTTTGGCAGAGTGGTGCAGCTAGGTAACTTTAGACACTGGACTTACTGTCTTTTTTGGGGGGAGGTGTATTTAGGCAGTCTTGTGCAGTACTCCACTTTGTGAAGCACACAGCTAACATCTCTCTTTCCCTTGCAACTGCCATTCCATGGTTGACAGCTGCTTCTCCATTCCTTACGTGTTAACATGTTTGCCAGCACTGCGTTTTTTTAAAAAAAATACTCTGAGCATGTGCAGTTCTGCATTTTAAGCTCACTTAAATCATAGTGCCCCCATGCCTGCTGCTCCCTGGGTGGTCATTTGGGGCTCACTGGGCTGCACCACTGAGGAGGCTTCACCATAAAAATTGAAGACATGGAAGCAGTGGACGCAGATGAGCAGTTTAGGGCACAATCCCATGCGTGTGTAAGGCAACCCCCCAACCCCCACCCCAGTTCCGAGCATGCTGGGAATTGTCAGATTTTTTTCTGTCTTAGCACACATAAGGTTGCTCCCTTAGAGAGGCAACATAACCAATTGATGGACCAATTAACAACCATACAGTATCAGAGGCAGTAAGCTTATATACACCAGTTGCTGGGGAGCATGGGTGGGAGGTACTGTTGTACCATGGCCTGCTTGTGGATCCCTGGTCGACAGCTGGTTGGCCACTGTGTGAACAGAGTGCTGGGCTAGATGGACCCTTGGTCTGATCCAGCAGGACTCTTATGTTCATTTTTATCAACCGAAATCTATATTAGTGGATTTATTAGACCAACCAAAATACCACAAATGTGTACAAACTTTCAGGATCTGCAGATTTCTTCATCAGGCAAGATGTCATAAAAAGTAGCAGGGGTGGAGCAGGGAAGAGGAGAAGGAGAAAATATGACTTGATGGTGAATGTATGTTCTGAGTCCCAAAATGAAGTGGAGGAGGGAGTGTGCAGCCATTCAAATGAGATTCTGCAGGTCATGAGATGATTGGTCCTGGAGCTGAGCCCAGGGTTGCTGGGAACCAGGAAGGGAAAATGTTGACTCTTCCATTTTGGAATTATGCAATCCAGCTATTGCTCAGACATGTTTTTCCATCTTGGGTGAAGCAGACTTCCCCCTTTTCCCAGTGGATCACAGAGAGAAACTAGCCAGGCTTTTTATTAACCAAGCTGGGGATTGTTTTAGATGCTGTATTAGGTAAAAAGGGGGAGGGAAGGGGCAGTCAAGGGACCTTGTTAGCCTGTTGCAGTGGTCATCTATATTGACCCATAGATGGGTTTTGGAGTTTTAAGTCCTAGCAGCATGAAGGCCTAGAATCAGAAAGAAGGTGCAAGTGTCGAGGATGGCTGCCCAACCTGGCCACTTCAATCTTGTGACCATGCTGGCACACTGCATGGATTAGTTTGAACCATGCTGTCCTGATCACTTTCTCAAGCAACTAAAGTCACCAGCTATTCCTGCACATGGTGTTCCCGTCCTCCCTTCTGCTCTTCCTCCTCATGCTTGATGCATCCTGTTTTCAGTGGCATTGACCCAGTCTGCTGCCATGTGCAATGGCCACCTCATTTCTTATTTACTCCCTCTGTGTATTAGCTGACTTGCGCAAAGATCCTGTTTTCCTGACTAGTGTGAAGATCATGTTAGTAAAATTCTCCTTCCTTTGGTGGGTTGTTGTGTGTAGGTGGGTGGGAAGGTTGGCGGCCAGCCAGCCAGTGTTGCCAGATAAAGCTTTAAAAAACACACACCCAAGAAGATACACAGATTGGGCTAGTTCTTTATGACATTGTGGAACCATGGATATGTTTCAGAACCAAGCAACCTGCACAGTAATGTGAACTAGAAGGGAGCAGTGTATGTCGGTGGACATATGTGTGTGTGATGAGTGGCTGTGTGATGTAAGAAATAGATCATAGACTCATAGAACCATAGAATAGTAGAGTTGGAAAGGGCCTATAAGGCCATTGAGTCCAACCCCCTGCTCAATGCAGGAATCTACCTTAAAGTATACCTGACAGATGGTTGTTCAGCTGCCTCTTGAATGCTTCTAATGTGGGAGAGCCCACCACCTCCCTAGGTAATTGGTTCCATTATCATACTGCTCTAATCGTCAGGGAGTTTTTCCTGATGTCCAGCCGGAATCTGGCTTCCTGTAACTTGAGCCCATTATTCCACATCCTGCATTCTGGGTTGATTGAGAAGAGATCCTGGCCCTCCTTTGTGTGACAACCTTTCAAGTATTTGAAGAGTGCCTAGTTCTTTCAATCTCTGATGTCATGGGTTCTCAGTTGCTAATCCTAATATACCTATAGCAAGAATGGGCTGTTAGGTTGTTGTGTGGCAGGACTGTTCATTTCCCGTGGAGGTTGGTGGCTCTGATGTCAGGTGGCAGTGACCTTAGATAGCTCCTTTAGAGTTCTGACTGGTTCTGAAACCCAGGACGGATTCTCTACCCCATTGACATCAGAGCCAGCAACCTCCACTGGTTTCAGTACTCAGAACAAGTTCCTAAGCTCAGAATTCTGGTGTGCCTTTTGCACCAGTCTCTGGCTGGTGAATCTTGGGGCGCTAGTAAAAAAAAACAGAGTAGATCCTGCAAGCCTGAAGTCTGCCCACCTATAGGATAGAATGACCTGCCTGTCTATCACCATTGTCATGAAAGAATGAACACTCCATTCCAAAAATGAGTTGTCTGGGGATCTCAATGTGCCCCTTAGGGTAGAGCAAACGGTTACTTGGCATGAGTCAGCTCCTTTGTGCTGTGGCCATTGTCCCCTGTGGAATGTGACCCACAATGGCACTTCCTGTGTGTGGGTAGGAACTGGGGCTTACTCAGCATCATGCATGGGAACATTGTATTCCTACTGGAACAGGCCATTTGCAGACACCCATTCTTCAGCAAAAAAAAGCTACTTCACACTGACTATCCTGTTTTCCTGATTTTACTGGCATCATGGTCCCTGCTTCATACTCAGGAACTTTTGTACTATCATTTAACACATAGGAGTCCAGGAAAGGTGCAAAGCATGTGACAAACTTTTTGCATAGTGGCTTGTAGCCCTCGCTATGGAAAATGGTATCTCTCTATCCCTGTAATAGAACAGAGAGAGCCCCTCTCGCTCATGACATTTCTTTCCTACAACTTCTGCCTCCTTTCACACAAAGAGGGGCACTGACCTCCCATGATACTTTGGAACATTTGAATGTTTTGCTTCTATACTATTGGTCGCCAACCTGTCTCATGGGCAGCAGGTATAATGGTACACCTGGGCAAGAGATGGACCTGGCTATGGTATCAAATCAAGCCTGCCTGCCTGCCTGCCTTTTCTATGCTGCAACACTGCCTGATCCCCAGCTCAGAAGTCCAGCAGGAAGATCGCATCAAGACACACAGGAGGACAGTGTGTCAGATACAGACTTAGTCATCCTTACAATAGACCCAATGAAATCAATGGAGCTTGAGTTAGGCATGACTGACATAAGTCCCATTGGGTTCAACGGATCTACTCGAAGCATGACTAAGTCTGGAACTGACCCAGTATGTGTACTGTCATGTGCATTAGAATGGTACACATTCTTATACAGTCTGGGCTTGACTTCCAGAGTGAACCTTGACTCTTCAGAATATGGAGTGTGTGACTGCCCCTCTTCCCAGTCCAAAAATTAAGCATTCTGTGGGTCTTTGCTGCAAGACCAAGGCTAGAATTGAGAGAAAGGAGGAAGTCTTCAAGCAGTCAACTGCTACCACCAGCCATGTGCTGTGCAGGGTGAGGAGCAGTTTCCTAGCAACTGCTGAGAGCATATCTCACCCCTGCAAAGGAGCCTCCCACAGCTCATCCTGGGAAAGCAGGACATCAGGTTGCTGCAGGGATACAAGGGTAGCATATAGGAAAGTCCAAATGAAAGTCAGAGAAGAAAAGAGAGCTTGATTTTCAGGGACCATAAGGCGAAGCAGATTCCCAGCAGCTGATTGCTCAAGACAAAGTCAGTTGGCTGCACTTAGAACAGTCTTCCAGGCATGTTGACTGGGGGGGGGAGGTGTCATGGGAATTGTAGTCCAACACATCTGGAGGACACCAGGTTGGGGAAGTCTGGCAGAATCAATATTTTGGAAAGCTTTGAAATCCATTTGCACTTCTGATTTTAACATTTGCATTTTGACTTCAGTTCTTCATCACAAAATTTGAAATGTGACAAATAATGAGAGATTTAGACTTTTTGAGCCGACTGTTAAATGCTGATCGTCAGACATTTAATAAGGATATTACATCAACTGGCAAGCTAACCCAAGAGAATGTATGCCCTCTGGGTGTGGACTATGGGAGCTGCTTGTGTTTAATCCCTGTCAATTCTTACCCTGGGGCAGAGGTGTAGGTTCTTTCTATGCCATATGGGAAATTGCATACGGCTCTGAAAATAAAGGATCAACTTTTCTCACACTTCTCGACATTTGGCATATTCTGTCAGGACATGGCTTGATTCAGACTCCACTATCCACTATCATGTTAGTTGCACCTTTGTACCTCCTATGGGTTTGGGTTAGATTTGTACTTCCCATTTTCAGCCTTTCAATCTCTCTAATTATATTGTGGTAAGAAATTGTCGCACTTCTGCACATTTCACTATTCTCTGGTGTCTTGCTAATGAAATAGCTCTTGCAGCATTCTAACTTGGGTCTTTCAGATACGCTGCATTTATTTGCTGTAGTGACCTCTATAGTTTGGGAAGTCAGGGGGAAAATGCTATCTGTATGGGGCAGCCCGTTAGAATGGCAGGTTAGAGGGAAGGGGTGCTGGAATTTCCAGTGCCCATTGGCAGAGCACAGGATTCCTTTGATTCTTCCCTAAATTTTACTGATTCTAGTCATTTCCTTTTATGGACTCATGAACCCGGTAAAGAATGTGTTTTAGTAAAGAGTTCCAGTCAAGCATTGATAAAAATAAATAAATAACATGTTTGCAAAGAATTAGTTGGAATCCTTTGATCCATTGACCAATGTTGATTGTAAATATATGTAGATGACTATCTAATGATACTGAATATAAGCTATCAAATAATGAATATATAAAATAGAATAACATCTATAGAATTTACCACTGACAATTATGTATAGGCTATCAGATATTCAAAGTTAAGTATTAAACACTGTTGTTGTTAAATATCCAGTAGTGAATATCAAATATAAATACTGTCAAATATCAACATCAAATATTCAGCAGATAACTGACATCAACACCCACAGAGGAGGATTTGTTGGGGCAAATTAATTTCATCTCTAGCTTTTTCTTCCCCTAGATTGGCACTGGTTAGATTTATATTGGAGCTATTCTGAGGAGGCATTGCTTTGGGTGCCCTTATAGTCAAAGGTAAGGCAAAAGGCGCAAAGAGCAGGCTCTTTTCTGTGGCGGTGACCTCTTTGTGTGGAATGTTCTGCACACCAAAATTCCATTGGCCAGTTCACTGGGCTAATACAAACCTTTTAACAGAAGGTTATTTGGATGACTGGTCCATTGTGGCTTCCATGACTTCTTCTATTTCTGCCAGGGTTTTCGAATCGTAGTGCATTTTAAAGTGCATTTTATTTGTGTTTGAACTTGGTGTGCGTTAGTTGTCGCAAGAGCCTTTTGGCTGAGTGGTGAGGCAACGTTTTTCAAATGAATGGCTAGCCCAATGCATACTTGACAGTGTGTGTAGAACTGGGTCAATAAGAGAAGCACAGGAGGAGCAAAGATAATTGAGAGTGGTTTGGTTTTGCTATAAGTCTTCAGCTTAGCCACGTTATTACACCCCGCTGATGATGGGCTCAATGGAACTTGAAAGCACAAGATCCCAGGTTTAGTCTTCGCTATTTCCAGTTAAAAAGATAGGGTTGGGGTGGTGCTGGGAGAAACCTGCCTGCACCCATGGAGAAGTATTACCAGTCAGGGCAGATAATACTAGTCTATACAGACCCAAAGGTTTGATCCTCATAAGGCTGCTTCATACGTTTGACCCCCAAGATGCATGATGCATTGAGGCCAGTGCATGCATGAGATGATGGCTTCCCAAGAAGACCATTGAAACACAACGAAGCAATATTGTCTCAACCACCAACTACAGAGATCCCTGTTCCTCACTTGTTGTCGTGAGCAGGCACTTGTGCTACTGCTGTGGAGGCATTGCACCTTTTCAGGAAGGCAAGTCTCCAAGGGTGGTCTACGCAGCCTTTCCCAAACTGGCAGCCTCCAGATGGGGGTGACTACAGTCCCCATCATTTCCAGTCAGCATGCTGGCTGGGGCTGATGGGAGTTGTAGTCAGACTTAACTGGAGGGTGCCCAATTGCGGAAATCTGGCCTGTAGGGTCAAGTCTTCATGCTAGAGCTGAGATATTGGTTCTGCCAAGACATCACAGTAGAGATAATCCAAAGGATTTTAGCCTAAAATGCCCCCTTTTTCCTGCTGGTGGGAAAAAAATATCCTCCCACCTCCGCCTGTTTCTATAGCAACTGTTCCCAAGATAACAAACTGCATTCAGCAGACTCCTGCAAAGGAGTGCAGAAAATGTATCTGGAACACAGTCCATAGGATTGGGATCATCCCCTTTCAAGCCAAAGGCCCAGGGGAGAACAACCGTTGCTTATCCACACCTAGTTAGTAAGGAGTTTTTGAGTGCTGTGGTTTCAGACAGTCAGAGAACTTTGGCTTAATGCTTACATGCTCCATTCTCAAAGGTATCAGCTTGTGAGGCAGTAGGCTGCTGACAGAAAGGATGATGGCAGGAAATTAATGGACTCAATCCAGAGAAAGTCCAGCACATCCACATCCAATTGAGTTCAATGGGACAGCAGTGCTCAGCTCCCACTGGCTGCAGCAGGACTAACATCTCTGGATGGGGTCTCCATGCTTCCATGGCTGGACAGGTGACATGTTCCCCCTCTTGTGCAAGGCGTATACCATGGATATGCTTTCAGAAGTTGGCTGGAGGGCTTCCTCCTCCCCCTAGCATTTGTGACGATCGTTCTGAGCACATGATCACTTTGTCCAATCTGCAAGAGTTCCAGCTATACTAGGGCACAGTGCACAGGACACCACTACCTTGGGGGTATTTCATTTTCTACCTTCTTCTGACCTAAATCTTACTGAAGGAGGGCCTTTTTATTTCAGATGCAATCCAAAAAATGCCTACATGCAAGATGGATTTCAGGTCAGAAAGAAAAGCAGCTGGGGGAAGAGATGTTTCGGAAAAGCAACAGCCTGCAAGTGAAGGATCAAACACCCCTCTCCATTTTCATTGCAAATGATTGCAATGTAGAAGAAGCCATCCAGTGTAATGTGTAGCTTGCCCCTAAGACAAGGAGAGAAAAGTCAACGTTACCAGGCAGTGACACTCAGTGCTCCTAGGAACACAGGAAACTGCCTTGTACTGGGTCAGACTAGGCCTGTCTAGCCCAGTATTGTTGACACTGACTGGCAGCAATGGCTCTCCAGGGTTTCAGGCAGAGTTTTTTTCTGCCCTACCTGGAGATGCCCGGGATGGAACGTGGGACCTGCTGAATGCAAAGCACCTGCTCTACCATTGAGCTATGGCCCCTCCTACAAAATCATCCTTGAGCTGCTCAAACTCTTGTATCGGTCTTTTAAATATTGCAATTCGAAGCCAACATTTCCACAGGATAATGCTTAATGAAAGGATCTCTGCTTTTGATGGGAAGCATTTGTGGAGGAAAATACCATGTTACTCTTCCTACCTGTATAAATTGTATATGTAAAGTATAAGTCCCCCTTCCTTAAGCAAAGAATGAATGCCAAACTGGCCCTCATGTTTGCCTTCATCTTTTTTTTTCAGCCGCAGGTGGCAGATCTGAAGTCAGTGAAAATGATTCCAGAATTAAGCAGACAGCTTTCCACCCCACATACTGTTCCCGATTGGAGAGGCGGAGCTGTCACTAGGAAGAAAGCGAAGTTGCTAAGCACCAATTTAGAGATGTGTTGAAATGACCCACCCAGCCTCTTTCCTGCCGATAACCTCAGTTCACCTTCCATTTTTCCTTCTAGCAGGGGCTCCCTGTGATCCTGCCTAGGAGGGATTCTGAAAGGTCTGTATGTATGCGTCTGTGTATATGTATAACACAAACACACACCTATTTAGAATACTATATTAGTTGGATCCAGAATCTGCTTTCTGTGGATGGGAGGGCTCCACTCAAGGAAGGTGCCTCCACCTGAATTTTGGGGATTTCCCCCATCTCTTCAGCAGGGTCCCCCAACCCTCAGTGCAGCTGGAGGGGCTGCTGTGGGGAGGAGAGGATGGGAAAGTCCGCTTCTGCCAGACCAGTTGCAGAATCCAAAATCTGGACCCAACCCCTGGTATATAAATGGCACGATCAGAAGAAGAAGAAGAAGAAGAAGAAGAAGAAGAAGAAGAAGAAGAAGAAGAAGAAGAGGCCGAAAATACCGAAAATACCGTCCCATCCTATTTCTATACCTCTAAAAGAAACAATGGTTTTCAACGACAGGAAGCTAGATTTAGATTCACGATTAGGGAGAACTTCGTGAGGACAAGAGCATTTCAACAATGGAACAAAAAACTGCCTTTGTGAGGGCGGTGAAGAAATGCCCTTCTTTGGAGATTCCCAGCCAAGACAAGATTGGGCGGACTCCTGCCGAGGCACGTACGCTGGCGGCACAGGACGTCCCGGCTCCAGCCAGGGCAGGGGTGGGGCTGGACGAGGGAAGGGTCCGGCGAGTTTAAGCCCGGGCCTGCGCTCCTAGATCCAGGAGAGAAATGGAGGGAGAGAAAGGAAAGGTGCAAGACAGAAGGGGGAAGCCAAAGAAAGACAGAAAAGATTCCAGAGAGAAAGTGGGGGAGATAAAGAAAAGCAGAGAAAGAAAAAACGCAGAAGGAGAGAGAAAAAGAGGGGGTGCGGAGAGAGAAAGAATCCAGGAGAGAAAGGGCAAGAGAGTGAGAGGATCCAGGAGAGAGGGGAGAGAAAGAAAGGATGAAAAAAGGTTAGAGGGAGGGGGGATCCAGGAGAGAAGAAGGGAGAAAAAGGAAGAAAAGGAGGAGAGGGGAGGGAACGGAAGGAGGGAGGGAGGGAGGGAGAAAGAGAGAAGGCGAGGGAGAGCTCCTCGTCTCATCCGAGGCTACTTCCTACTTCTTTTTAACGCTCTTCAGCCTCGTCTCCCCTCTACTTCCCACCGTGTGCGCCAGCCCTTCCCGTTCCTTGACTGAGACCGCGAGGTAAAGGGGAGCCGTCTGGAGACGAACTAGAAGCTTGTTTACAAGACGCCGGCGCCGTCAGCGCCTTCGGAAGGGCGACCTGGCCTGCGGCGCGCGCGCGCTCTGGAGGGGCTTTCCTGCGAGCATCTGGAGGAAGGGTCGAGGGGGTGGCCTGGGCGGGGCGGAGGGGAGCCGATGTTGCAAGAGAAGAAGCAACTTGGGTTCCATTTCACCCCAGCACCGCCTGCAGGAAATCTGACGCGTTCCCAATAGAGGAGCGTCCTATCAGGATAGAATAAGGAGACGGACTGCCTCAGGAATCTCGCCCACCCCCACCCCAATCTACGCGCCGTCGTGCAATGCCAAGCATGGCCAGGCACCGTTCCCGCCTTCCTCCCTCCCCCCTCGCACTCAACACTCCCCCTCCCCCAAATATCCCGCCAATGGCAGCTCCTGCTCCCCGCCTCACGGCCGGCCGCAGAGCCGCGCTCTCATTCCAAGCAATCCGAGCCGCACGCCCCCTAGCGGGAGCTGCCTGCTGCTGCTTTTGCTGGCTCAGCTCGCTCTCGCTCCGGAATTCTCATTGCCTTGGAAACGTCGCCGGGAGAGAAGAATCAGCAGCACACAGACTGTGTCTCGTTCCTTCCCGGCAGGGCGAAAGCAGCACAGGGAAGAAACGCCCCCCCCACTCCACAGTGAGCTTTCCCCCTTTAATTATTTTTAAAATAAGAGCCATTAGAGCATCTGTGGCAGAAAAGTGTCTCTCACGTGGGTCACTCTTGTACCATGGGAAACAGAGGATTCGATCTCAGCACGTGGGACAGCTCCTGCCTTCAAGAGCGGCCTGGACCACAGCCCCTGGGCCAAGAAGTAGGTGAAAGACACCCTGCTCCTGGGGTAGCCATGTAGCTAGAGACGCACACGTCCCTCCCCGCCCCTCCTGCCAATTCAACCTTCCCCGAATTCATATGAATTCTGCTTCTCCCAAAATAGTACAAGGATGACATTATGCAAATTAATTAGTATCGGGACTGACAGAATTTTGTTTTAAGTGCAAAATGCAAATTTCCTTGGATCCAAAGATTGTTTTTTCTCTTATTTTTAGCCACAGTCAGTCCAACAAGGCAGCACAGTTATACGCATCATCATAATGACGGGTATAGCCATGTTACCATGTTGGAAATGATGTTATATAGGACAGCGGGCTAACAAACCCATCAACTTTTTTAGCCGAAGCTGAAATGAATGTGAAGGGCCTGTTAGGTTTATGGAGGTTGCTATGGCGCACTTGCTCCATAGGTTTATGGAGCAAGTGCGCATTATCTGCTAATCCAGCAAGGGAGAACATAGATGCAGAGAACAGCCACCTATTGTACAGCATCGCCAACTTTCTGAACGCAATGCACAGTCAGTTCCTATGTACTGAAATCAATATGGGTTGAGGTGAGTTAAGCTATGCGGAGGATCGGGTTGTAAAATGTAATGGCAAACTCAGACTTTGAACACAATGGAAGCAACACAAATTATACAGTGCCTTCATAAGGTTGTGAATTATGTTCATCGGGAGCACACAGAACAATCAAACGTCAGCTGAGAATATTAGACCAGGGACGTCACGGATCAAAGAGATCTCATTTGATTTACTCACATTCATTTTAGTCTTTCACTTTAAGCTGCATAAATTTCTAAAAGGGGTGGGGAGACACACACTAATTTTCTTTGTTTTTAGATGTTGCATCATCTTAAAAGAGGCATTTCCCATTATCTCTCACACTGCCTTTTCTGTGGTGGTGCTTGCTTTTTAGAAATACTTTTTAGAAATATAAGTATTAGAAACAAATAATTTAAAATGACTGGTTAAAATAGAGCCATACTTAGACAGAAAAATTCATCATGCATAAGATTGCACCCTTTTGTCACTTAAAATGCTATTTATTCAATTAAGCACCTAAACATTGCAGTCCCAGTTAGAAGTTATTGTTCCTGCAGCTGTAGTTAGCAAAGGAACTATTTTGGACAGAGAGGTTTTAAAATGGGCCCCAGTACCCATCTATTGTGGTCAAAGCAGCTGTCTTGTCAATGCCCCCCCCAGCGCCTGCCCTCCCAGCGCCCTTCAGCTCCAGCATAGATGTTCTTCCTATGTTAGGTCATTGAAAGCTTGGAACATTGTAAGGACTGGATCCTTTCTGCCAAAGAAAGCTTAATTAATACACATATGAATTCTCTGATTTTAAATCTAGAGTACCTTATAATAGCGTGACTCACGCTTACCAAGAATAATGACAAAGAGCAACAAATCATATATGCTATTCAGTGCCTGGATTAGCCCTATCCAGGCAAGCTTAAACTCCTAGCTTTTTTGTTATTAATTCTTGGCAAGACTGTCTCTTACATATGTGTGTGCGTGAGACAGTGAGAAAGAGAGAGAGAGCATGTGGAGCCAGCTCTACCATGAGGCAGGAAGGCACTTGCCTCAGGCGGCAGGGGTGGGCAACCCCCAGCCGCTCCCCTCTCTTAGAGGACAGAGTTGTCTGTCTGTCCTGCACCCTGTCAATTAGCCTGCCCCCCTCAGGTGTGGTAGAGGATGCAATCCTGTTGCCAGTGTTGACGGAAGATTCAACTGCTAGCCAGGTTCTGTATGTGAAATCTGGAGAGGCGCCATCTTGTCCTTTCCTCAGGTAGCAAAATGTTTGGGGCCATATATGTGTGTGTGCGTGTGTGCGCATACCCACATGCACAGATTATTCTTTTATCAGATTGTGGCCTTTGCAGATAAAGACAGATTCCTCACTAAAAACAGCATCTACCCCCTGTATTGTTTAACACAGGTGATCCAGAATGAACAAACAGGGAGTTTTAAACGGAAGTGCTGCCATGTGCTCTAAAGCAAAGGTAGGCAAAAAGTAAATTTCTAGATGTTTGGGACTTCAACTCCCAGGATTCCTGACCATTTGCCAGACTGGCAGAGGATTCTGGGAGTTGAAGTCCAAAACATCTGGAGATTTGCCTTTGCCCCAGCCCTGCTCTAAAAAAACACTAGTAGCTAACACAAGGAGCTTTTTGATGAGCTCAGAATTCAAAGGACATGCATGTAGGAAATGGAAGGAGGGGACTTTTACTGAGAATGAATACAAACAAGTCACCAAAAAAGATAGGAAGCGTAGGAGGAGGGTTAAAGCTCAGAATGAGCTTAAGCTGGCAAGGAGCATTAAAAATAACAAAAGGGGCTGAGCTATGCTTGGAGAAAAAGGAAGAACAATGAAATGAATGAGTCCATTTTCATGGCCTGATGAATTACATCCTATTGTATTAAAGGAACTTGCAAATGTAATCTCAGAGCCTCCACCAAAACATTTGGAAATTCTTGGAGAACTGATGAAGAGCCACAGCACTAGAGGAAGGCAAATGTTGTTTTCCTCTTCAAAGAGGGAGTGGGGAAGCTAAGGACCTAGGCAACTACTTGTTTAGCTTGAAATTGATACCTGCAAAGGGTCTAGAAGAAATTAAACGATCAGGCTGTGGCCATTTAGGGGGAAATGCTGTGATCACAAAGAACTAGCATGGGTTTCTCAAGAACAAGTCATGCCAGCCATCTTTCCCCTTGTAGCTCAAGGGAAAGATGTAAATGTAGTATATATTGATTTCAGCAAGGCTTTTGACACAATCCCCCATGATATTCTTGCTGACATCAATATATGTGGGAAAATGTGGGCTAGATGGTGCTACTGTTAGGCGGATTTGTAGGGGCTGATGGTTAAGTCCTGAAGAGTGCTCATCACTGGTACTTCATCAACCTAGAGGAAAGTGACAATGCAGCAACTAAAACAGCTAATGTAGCACTAAGTTGCATCAACAGAAAGTGTCCAGATTGCAAGAAGTAATGGTACGTCTTTATTCTGCTTTGATTGGACCTCATGGAGAACTATGTTCAGTGCTGGCACCACAATTTAAGAAGGATAATCCACAAAGTGGAATGTGTCCAGAGGAGGGTGATGAAGATGACGAGGGGCCTGGAGACCGATCATATTAGCAAAGGTTGAAGGAGTTGGGCACGTTCAGATCGGAGAGGAGGCAAGAGTAGATGTGTTAGCCATCCTCAAACATATGAAGGGCTGTCACATAGATACTGGAGCAAAATTTGTTTTATGCTGCTCCACACCAATCTTTCCCAATGTACACGTTGCTGGGGAGCATGGGTGGGAGGGTGCTGTTGCACTTGTGTCCTGATTGTGGGTTTCCCATGGGCAGCTAGTTGGCCACTGTGTGAACAGAGTGCTGGGCTAGATGGACCCTTTGTCTGATCCAATAGGCCTCTCACTGTTCTTGAGGCAATCTCCCTTTGCTATAAAATTGTCTCCTTGACTTACATTCAGGCCTGCACAGCTTAGCCAATACCTTTTTATGGAAGGCCTTTGCATTATAGTAATGAATGGCAGCATCTACTTTAAAAACTTGGTTGGTTTTATGCATATGCATTTGGTTTGTGTATGCTTTTACATTTTTACCATTTAAAAATTGTGTTGATTTCATGAACTCTTTTAGGAGGCTGTATTGAACACTACATAAAACTAATGACATTATTAGTGACAACCTATCCATACTATTTCATGAATTTCAGATGTATTTGTTTTACAATTCCAAAAAATACAGAGGTTAAGTCCTCCTTTACTTTAGTACTCAATAATGTATATAGCCCTTTTTCCATGTTCAGTGTACTTCACATTCACGACTCCATATAGTCCTTGGAAAAGGGAGGCACATACAACAGCATCCCATCATTTCACGACTCCCCCACCCTTTACCTCTCTAAATAATGTGCTGCTATTCTCCAGCATTTGTTTAATGGATGGAAGACAGCAATATGTTATTTCTCCACACTAGGACTCTCCTTTCTTACCCCTCTTGCAAACAAGAAAGCTACTTCTACCCATCTATTGAATAGGATACCGTGCAGCAGAATAAGCCCAGGACTACTGCAGCATTAGGATGGAAATCTGATCCAGGGGCCAGGGAAGGCAGAGGTCATAGACCATAACATAAGACTATAATGACCCAAGTCACATTGTGGCTTTGACTTCCTAAAAACATGCATTAAAATGACACCACAGTGTAAAGCAGTGTTTTAATGTGCTTTACAAGCTCCAGCAAGGGTAAGAACCTACAGCCTGTTAGTCACAGCAAGTTGGGCAGCTGAACTTTTATGCATTTTGCATACACGCCTCCCATGTGCAAAGTTACTTTTTAAGAAAGTTGAAGGTACGATATCAGAACCATGATACTGCTGCAGCTCAGTGCATCACTATATGCACTGGAAGACTCAAGTTAATTTTTTTCTTCAACAAGTAATGTCAGGTCTGTAATACATATATGCTTCCATGCAATTTAAGACAGGGATGCCGGTGGCAAAAGTACATCTTGAGGTATACTCACAAGCATGTTTCTAACCAATATTGTAATTATGAATGTGGCACACAACAGTGATTTTGAAGGAGGTCTTTTTATTCCTGGAATTCCACTTGCAGGAAAGGCAAGAGAGAAAAACAGTTCCAGAAGCACTCTTGAGTAGGCAATGAATGTAGAAAAGTAACGTCCCAATTTCCAACTCTGCATTGTACATTTCATACCATTATATATAATCTCTCTTCATGCATCTATTCACTGCTGCTGAGCAGAGACAAATGAACGGTTTGACTGCAGAAGCTGGAAAGAGTACAGAGCTCCTCAGAAGGGCTAATAGCAGACTAGACCCATTAAGACAGCAGAAACTTAAGAGTAGATATATGTTTAAACAGGAAGGGGGAGAAATAAGCACAGGTAAAAGACTGGGTTAAAAAGGGGAAGAAGAGAAGAAAGTAAAGACAGGAATGTAGAGCCAAGTCCTCAAGAGGTAGGTAGAACAAAGAAGTGACCCAGGTCAACAAATCAGGCTGGAGTTTGTGCAATTGCAAAGGAAAAACCTGGCAGGGAACACAGAACAGAATACGAATGCTCCTTAGAAGCACATTGCTCCAACCATAGTTTTGGCAAGACAGGAAACTGCAGAAATCATAAAAAGAGAGGACCCTCTCTCTCAGCTCTCAAGTATTTAAACCAGAGCTTAATTGAGTAAGCTTTTCAAGGCCAGACAAAATTTGGTTCCCAATTCATTGGAGAAGGGTTGCCAACAAGGGAGGGACCATAGCTCATTGGTAGAATACATGGAGAAGGTCCCACCTTCAATCCCTGGCATCTCTAGTTAAAGTGGTACAGTCATAAGTGATGGGAAAGACCTCTGCCTAAGACCCCAGAAAGGCACTGCCACTCAGAGCAGGGTGGATTAAAAAAATCAATGATTTTTTAAAAAATAAAAAAATGTTTTATTTAAATCGGATTTTTAAAATTTAAATTTGATTTTTTAATAAAATGCTTTTTGAGGAAAAATCAATCTAAAATAGTTTTCTATTTAAGATACATTATAGTCCAAAGGTTACTCATCATGAAATAAGGATTCGTTTTTAATTGTGTAGCATGAGGCTGCATATTCATGCAATGTTTAAATTTTTTGGTAAACGAATTCCATTAATACATTCACAATGTCATGCTCTTCCAGAGGTTTCTGTAAGTTTATTGGGCAATTTTTCTATCTAGAAGATATTATCACAGATGCTTGGTTTTACAGTTCTCAAAACTGTGAATTTGTGTCTGCAGAGATCACAATTCCATTGTTCCTTTGCAATTCTATGTACACAGAATCAACCCCTTACCTCTTAAGTGCTAAGTTTCAAAAAATTCAATTAATAGATTGTTGGGAGAGAAATAGATCTGCACAAGAAGTTAAAAATGAAACCTGCATCTGCTTGAAATATTAAATCATCACACAGTTCACAGTGACGCAATGAATGCCCTGTTCCAGTTTTGATGGGGGAAAAAATGTTTCCAGTTTATATTTGAAGCTAATACACAACATTTGTCACTGAGGGCAACTTTACTGTGCTTTTCCGTCTAACACTTAGAACTACACTTAAATATTTTTATCTAAATCTTCTTCTACAATGCTGCTAGAACTTGGTGTTTTTTTTAAAAAAAATACCTGTGTTTTTACTATGAGATTGGAATATTCCAAATTCCAAAATGTGATGAAATATAAATAAAAATGGCATTTCCTTCTAGCAACAAGTGGCAGATTTTATTAAACATTCTCTTTCACTGGTGTTGTTTGCAGTATGTACATTTAACAAATCTTAGGGATAAAAAAAAATTACAGAAGGGACTTGAGTTTAATTGGCAAAATTACAGGTATCACTGTCAAGTCTGAGATTCCTTCCATATAACACTGAACTGGGACCTACAATCATGTTAAAATTAAATTGACTATACTCTTTTCGGAGTTGCAGTGCATTCTCTATTTTTAAACTGTACTTTTCAAACTGTCTACAGCTCTGAGACAACTCTAGGACATTGTTTGAGACCAGGTCACCTTCATTCATACATGGTATATTTTCAGCCACATTTTTAGCCTTAGATTGCTAGAAAAGTTTTTGAAGTCTTTGAAGGAGGAACTGAGTTAAATAAAAATAAAAAAGAGAAAAAGGCACATATATCGAGCAAGTATGTAAATAGCATATTATGTTCAACTAGAATTTCCAGGGAAAGAAGGGGTAAGAAAGGTACACTGAAGTATGATTGAGAAGTTGAATGACAGGTTGGCAGAAGCATGAAAAGGTGCAGTGACCAGCCCAGGGTGGAAGGCAGCAACAAACTCTCTATCAGCCACACGGAAAGCAGTGAAGAGGAGCTGCTCTTTCTAATTGGGGGCAGGCTGGTTGATGCCCCACACTCAGCTGGAACATTGGCATGAAACTGCTCAGGACATGGTGATGCAAGCACTGTACCAAGTTCTGCACTATAGCAGTGACTAGTCAGTACTTCCAATTAAGAAATGAATTCAAAAGAGTTCCAGTATTACCAGGAACAGTGCAATACTAACATGAGATACCACCGTTGAACTGAGAAATGAGGTTAACTGTTCTGCAGCAAGGCAGCATCCCAAACACACACACAGCGCATGAGGTTGGAAATAACTGCTGGGAGACTGAAGACAGGCACACTAGACATGGAATAAGGGAAAGGATAACATTGGGGTCTGGAAACAAAGCTCTGTGAGGAGAAGATTGAAAGAACTAGGCATGGAGAAGAGAAGATTGAGAGGAGACATGAGAGCATTCTTCAAATACTTGAAAGGTTGTCACACAGAGGAGGGCCAGGATCTCTTCTCGATCATCCCAGAGTGCAAGACACGGAATAATGGGCTCAAAGTTACAGGAAGCCAGATTCCAGCTGGACATCAGGAAAAACTTCCTGACTGTTAGAGCAGTACAACAATGGAACCAATTGCCTAGGGAGGTGGTGGACTCTCCCACATTAGAGGCATTCAAGAGGCAGCTGGACAACCATCTGGCAAGGATGCTTTAGGTAGATTCCTGCATCGAGCAGGGGTTTGGACTCGATGGCCTCATAGGCCCCTTCCAACTCTACTGTTCTATGATTCTATGGAAAGCATTAGTCCAGGCAGTGAGTAGGATGGGTCTGCTCAGCAGAGCGTCATGAAGGCATAAGTGCAGCTCTGTGCAGGCTGTGGGCTCCCAGACATGGAAGCCCATAGAAGAGAGAACCAGGGCCTTGGACCAAGCCACATAAGACATCAGGAATATGGGACTAGATGGTCCCATGGTCTCATTTCTACTATGTGCTTTACTAACAAGCCACACTAATTTGGTCCCCCCAAAGCTGCTATTTGCCCAACTAAAAATTCAGGGACTCACATTTTCTCCCCTGTTGAGGAACTAATAGCACCTTCAGGGCACAATTTAGATTGGGGAAATTGTGCAAGGGGGAAAAGGGGAACCCCATGCCGTCAGTGCTGCCACTCCAAATTCAGAGGCCTAGCACCTGCTTTACAAATTTGACCCCAGATCTTCCCACTTCTCATGTGGTTTGACCCTCAGCCAAGAATGCAGAGAGGGCTCCACATCCCAGGCTTGAGTGTGTGCATATGCTCCCACACTAGCACAGTGGGCAGGTGATCCCTTGAGAGGCATCCCTTTGGAAAACATTACTTGGACAGTCAACAGCATCACTTTGTTTCTTGAGAGGCAGAGTGGTAGATGGAAGGGAAGAAGATACCAAAAAAGATGGGCTCAGTTCCTATGGAGGCTCCCAGCAGAAGGCATAACACCCCTCATTCTCTTAGTCGATTCATATCAGGTCCTACTGGCATTGCATAAGAAAAATTAAAGCTAGAAAACAGTATGCTGCCACCACCACCAGCAATGCAACTGCCTTTGCTACTGCAGTGTTCCAGGACCTCCTTCTTCCCATTAAGTCATGTCCCAGAGATAAAGCCCACAGCCTGCCATCCCAGAAAAAACAGCGGGTGTTGCCTAGACATGGTCGACAAGTCTAGCGGGAGTCTTGAAATGTTGCCATCACTGTCACAGTGCATTGGGGTAACACCGCAAGTCAACTGGGGGGCAGAGGAGGGGACGGACAGTTAGCAAAGAGGTGGGCAGGCACAGGGAGCCCTGAATGCTTCCTATGGACTAGCAACGGCTGCTCTTGCATTTCAGCTACCACACCTTAGCTTCTCTCAGCCCCCCATCTCCACTAGCAGACTGGATGGATATTACACAGGGGCCAGGGAAAGACACTTGGAAAGACAGTAAGAGGGCCGGGGATCCACCATCTGGGGTGGGATGGGAAGGGGAGGGAGCTGCTCACTTGTTTCTTAGATGTTACTGGTCTACACAGTGTTCACCAGGGTGGAGCAAGGATGGTGGGTAAAGAAGAGAGAGGAGAGAAATGCAGAAGGACCCCGCTCCTTAAACATTAAAAATGTACTTATGCTATATACATACATTCATAGATAGTATTGTTATAAATATATAAAACAAACTCCAGTAGGTGAGCAGAATGGGAGGGTCAAAGGCCAGGGCCAGCCCTGGAATGTTCCACTAGCTCCCGGCATCAACTTTCTGCGTTGGCAGAGGCATGGCAGGATGATCCCTTGGCGGTACACGGAAGATCTTTGCAGAGTCGCTGCCTGTCCCCGTTCCTGGAGCACTTCCTCTGTAGGGTGGGAGTCTGCTGGCTCCCTGAAATGATGAGCCCATACCCATACAGACTGCATGTGCAGCGAGGCTGTGAGCCAAGCCAGGGCTAGGCCCATCCCACCTCTTTTGCTGAGTCAGCTCCCGGCTTGGCCAGGCTTATAGAAAGAATGGATTGGCTGGGCCTATAGGCGAGTGGGCTCCTCTTCACTTTCACTGCAGTTCCCACAACAGTCCTGGAAAGTGGAGGGAGGGGCAGTAGGGAGGGGGGGAGTAAAGCAGAGGGAAAAGGGGAGCACACAGCAAGCACAGAGTGAGTACAGGTATTATTCCAACACGCAGGCAGGCATAGGATTCTATTCCCACCCACCCCCTTAGAAAAAGGGCATCATTGCTCAGAAATAAACTCTTGGGCCCAGCACCAAACATGTTAGTCTGCTAGTGGAATTGCTCCCAAGACGGGCCAAACTACATGAACGGAGAGAGTAACTTGCTTGATTTTCTACCACACTTCCTATTCTCAGCTAGGCTGCCCTTTTTTCCCACGCTTTCAATACATACTTATGGACCGTGGCCATGAGTGGCCCCAAGTGCAGAGCCTGGGGCTGGTAGTTGCTCCACACTGGGGAATCCAGTACAAAGGTGGGATCTTATGTAGGTCTAGTAAAACCACAGCAAGAAGAAGGTGCGCAACTTGGAACTATGAACCATGGAACGCCTGCAGTACGATAGGCCTAACTCGACAAAGCAGGAAGAGCCCAGAACATGAGCAAACTCTCAGAAAGTGCTTAGGGTCTTTAGGTGCAGGATGAAGAGGGGGAAAAAGCCTTTGGCTTATCAATAGGAGAGCCACATAAAAAAAGCTTGGCAGAAGGAGAAGAGGTGTGTTTTAAAAGATCCTACTGCCTCCCTGCCTGAAGGCAACGGCAAGACAATCATGGTGCTTTGAAGGAAGTTGGATTAGTGGCTTGAGGAACTCATTAATGCACGCAAGAGGCATATTCTTCGGGGGGGGGGGGGAGGGAGGAGGGAGAGGGAAGCACTGAAGAGGTAGAGTCCTCATCCCCATATCTTGCCATGTCCACAGGGGAGTTTGAGGCACCAGGTAGCCATGTTCCTGAGCAGAGCAGCAGGAGGAAAGAGGTTTGCTCACCTCTGGAAAGAGAAAACATGCTGTGAGAGCCCCAGCCAGAGATAGCCATGCCTCCTCCTGACCTACAGAGATGGCTGCTACCACCAAACAGAGCCATCAGAACAGGGCCCGGGGGGACTATGGAAGTGAGCAATGCTGGAAAGCGACGGGCCCCAGCTGGAGGGGGGACGATGCCACTTCAGACAGGCTTTCATTGCTATGTATAAATATTGTAAACATAAATGAATAATGCACACAAGATTCTGGTAGAAGGCCAGGCCCCTGGCATTGGGGAAATAATGCTTCTTCCTAAAAGACCCTGCAACAAGCACAGGTGCTGTGCACAGGTTACACCTTTCAATCATAGAGACAAGAGTGAAAGTGACAAGCTTCAGAAAAGAGCAAATTAAACTTCCCACAATGTTCCTAGCTCTTTTCCCACTACTGGCGTAGAGCCTTCAAACAGGAAAACAGACAGTCTGGTCTGGTCATAACAAGAGGCCTTTGGGCAGGTGGGGGTGTGGCTTTTTCCTTACTTGCCCAGAGCCACAGGCCTAGTAGAAGCAGAAAAAAACAAGGCTCTGCTGCCAGCCACACACAAATCAATTCCAAGTATCAGACACACAAGACTGGGACCTATCGGGTAAAAAAACTCCAAGACGAGCTTCTGATTATGTGGGGTGGGGGAATTGCTTTGGATATTAGGTTCTCACATTAGGTTCTCACATCAGGAGCACTTATGAAGCTTGTTAGTTGACTGAACTACCTGAGCTCTGGGGATGATATAGTGGAGGATACCCTTCCAGGCAATTTACCTGTCGGCTGAAGAGACGTTGGAGTAGGCCCTTTTTGGGCACGGCAGGCTGCTGTCCTTTCCAGTCCAGGTCAGGAGGTATGGTGCCATCTGGACCAAAGACATTTAGCTCCTTGAAGCACTCCGTATCTATCATCTAGGGGGAAAAGAAAACCATGCAGGACTCACCACTGGCCTTCTCTGAGGAGGGATCCCACAGATAGGATGCCCCTATGGCACTAATCCCAAATTAGCTGTTTATACAATACCTCAGCTAACCAGTTGTGGAACCCTTTTGCACCCACTCAGGCAGGTATATATTCTCCTAGGATGACCATATGAAAAGGAGGACAGGGCTCCTATATCTTTAACAGTTATGCAGAAAAGGGAATTTCAGTAGGTGTCATTTGTATGCATGCAGCACCTGGTGAAACTCCATCTTCATCAAGTCCTGCCTTCTTGACCAGATACAAAAGAGGGCAAGGCTCCTGCAGCTTTGACTGCTGTGATGAAGAGGGAATTTCACCAGGTGCTGCATGAATACAAATGACACCTGCTGAAATTCCCTTTTCTTTACAACTGTTAAAGATACAGGAGCCCTGTCCTCCTTTCCATATGGTCACCCCAGGAATTATTCTCCTTTCTGAACCACCAGTCGCCCTGGAGCGTAGCAGAACACCTACCTCATTTTGCCAGGGAATAGGGACACTTCCTGTCGCAAACTTGTGGTAGAAGTCATGGTCTGTGGGCTCCAGTTCTACCCCCTTGACTGTGCTGAACTGCTCAATGTCCAAGACGTCCTTGCAATAAATAGCCTGGGGCTAAGCAGAATGGAGAAAAGAGCACTATATAGGGCTTATCCTCCTACACTTGAACACAGGGAGCATATGCCAGACGTGCACTTTGAACTCACATCGGGTTTGAATGGCGGATCTAGCATCCCTGCTTCCAAGCGCTTGAAATTCAAGTGTTTAAAGAGTGGGTGCTCCTTCACCTCCTGGGCACCAGCACCTCGACATCCCAGCCGGTCCAGTGGGTCTTTGCACAGGAGCTAGAACACAGCACAGTTAAGTCAAAGGGAGGACTCTGCACTGCTATGGAGCTGCAGCTACAATGAGCAACGGAAAGACGAACAGAACCTAAACTGAAAACTGCTTCAAAGGGAGGGGCTCTATCGAGTGGCAAGTGCCTGTTTTGCACACAGGAAGTCCCAGGTTCAATCTCCAGGATCACCAGGGAGGGCTAGGAAAGAGTCTTGCCTAAAACGTGTCAGTCAGTGCTAAATGGATCAATGGTCTGATGAAGGCAGCTTCTTATGTTCCATTGTTAATGTTGTTGTTGTTGTTTATACCCAAAGGGTAGCTGTACTTTATAGCGAATGGGAATTAACAAAAATACTTACAGCTCCGTTATTTTTTAAAATAAAGAGATTAAACTTGGCACCATGACAGCCTTTAGGTAGGGCTTTATCTCTGCCAAATCTGAAGCAGATCTGTTCATCCGTTGATTTTTAGGAATTTATTAAAGTGTTAGGTTTTAAAATTATAATTTTTTTAAAATGTCATTTTATAGATAAAGAGATGAAACTTGGCACTTTGATAGCGCCTATGTAGGGGCTTTAGCCATGCCAAGTTTGAAGCAGATCTGTTCATTGATTTTTAGGATTTTTAAAAAAACTTTGAGGTTTTAAAAAAAAATTTTAAACCCCCCCCATCATTTTTAAAGATAAGGAGATGAAACTTGGCATCATGATAGATCTTAAGTAGGGCTTTAGCCATGCCACATTTCAAGCAGATCTGTTCATCTGTTGATTTTTAGCAAGTTTCAAAACAAAACTGAACTTTAAAACTAAAAAAAAATAAAAACGCCAGCTGGCCGGCAGCAGGCCCTATTAAGCAGCATCTTGCAGCGGAATGAGGATACAATCAGAAAAGATATTTGAGGGAAGGGGAGAATGTATCACACAGAGTATAGCAACAAAGTACAGCAAAAGCTACAAAAGTAGGAGTGAAGTTAATTTCAGTTACATTGGGTGTCTCACTTGTTATTTCAGTGATTTTAACATTAAGATGTTATGTAAAACAGATTTGTCTTAATTGTGTGCTGTAAAATCAGACATGTGACCAAGGCTATGTTCCGGTGATCACACCCCCTTGGTGGTAGACAAGCCCCCTTGGGGTCTGACCATGTTGTCCTCCATTTTGGTTTTCAAAATATGGTCACCCTAGCAGACAGACTATGGTATGCATCTACCTGCACGGGGAGGGGATATCTAGGTTTCTTATACATCAGCTAGCAACCTTCCTCTCAACTATTGCTTATTCAACCCTGGTGCTGGCAGAGCAAAAATTTGTTATGCAAAAGGAAATATAGCGTGGAACAATTACATTGACTGGGGGGGGGGGGGGGGGGCAGGGCAGGGCAGGAGAAAAAGAGGGAAATGAAGCCTGCTAATTCTTTCCTATGTTTGATACTGTTACAGATGCAACAAGACCTATGAGTGGGACTGGAACACAGCAGCAGTCATACGACACATGATTTTACATTCCACCCTTTGTTCTCCCACCAGTCTCTACCTTTACTCAAAAATGTAGAAAAGGAATTGTTAAAACTATTGCTATGTATTTCCTGGTTAATTAACAATCCAGAGACCAAGGTGCCTCCTGTCCAAATGAAAGACCCTGCACTGTTGACTCATGAGGCTCTTTTCAATCATCTTAGCCCTAGTAATCTAACAGAACGAATTCACAAGGTGAGATAATGCAGGACTTAAAGTATTTGTTATCTACTTGATGCCAGGTATATGTTCTAGGTGGGAATATTGAAGCTGATGGAAGAGCTGCGTCTTGACCTTACTGCCTTGTTCATGTGGCTGCCTTGAACTGATTTTACAATTGAGTTTGTAATGGTGTACTGGTTTGAGTCCCTGACTTTGGAGAATGCCCTGCACACAGAACCAGCTCTGGAAGCATAGCAAGAGTTGTCAGGCATTGCTCCTCCTGACTGTTAGTTTCCAGGGAGCAGCTTTCCCCTTGGGGCACCCACAGCCCACTCTGAAGAGGGTACCCACCCCTTTGTAAAGGGAAAAGAGGGGGTGACTGGCTTAAAGGCATTAGGCAGCCTGTGTACCATGGAACAGAGGGAGCGTGAAGTGGGTGAGAACTTCTCAGAGTACTCCTCCTGCACTTCCTTCACCAGGCGCTCCACTTCTTCACGCTTGATCTTCTTCCTGCGCTGCTGGAATGGAGACTGGCCCTCAATCATCTCATAGAGCAGGCATCCTAAGGCCCACCAATCAGGGCTGAACATGTACCGCTCATTCTTCACCACTTCAGGAGCTGCAAAAAGAACCATTTAAAGAAGACTGCACATATTTTTCAATTCATAAAACTGGGCATTAGGGCAAGGCATTTAGAACAGTGATAGAGCACATGCTTTGCATGTAAAAAGTCCCAGGTTCAATCCCTGGCATCTGGTACAGCTGGGAAAGACTCCTGCCAGAAAACCTGGAGAGTCAGTGTAAACAATGCTAAACTAGATAGATCATTGGTCTGACTCAGTTTAAAGCAGCTTCCAGCAACCTACTGATCAGAATTATGCTGGTTTGCCAGCTTTGTGTTTACTGTGGTGGTGGAAGATGGGGTACTTGCAATTGCCTTAAGAAGAAGCAGGCAGCAAAAGGAATGCTTGCCACCTCCCCCCTTGCTAGGGTGCAAAGATGGGCCACTTCACTCTGCAGGACTCTTGTCTTTTGTACAAGATGGACTCTTGTCTTTCGTACACATTGCCCATCAGTATGTCATAATCTTGTTCTTTCCTCCCCTCCACCCAAACTGCACAAGGTAGAGTCCAAGTTTATAGAACATCTAGCAAAATACAATGAATTAGGCCAATGTGACCCATCTGATTATTTTGATCCAATCGCAATCAGATTGTCAGGTAGTAGAATCTAGATGGTGTAAGCATCGAATGTGCCACCACACATCAACAGCAAAACTGAATTACGCTGGCTTTTGCCAATTCTAATGAATTCAATTTTTCTCAGTGCAAAAAGGTGCAAATGAAATGGTTTTTCTTTAGGCATTGGAAAAATACTCATCCTAGACCTTCCTACCAGCTGCCTCATCCTCTCCAACATGGAGCAGACCAAGTTACATCTTCACAGAAATATTAGGGATATTTATTTGCTTTATGAGCCGTTAGTTCAACTCCATCTAACACCCCAGAAAGCAAAAAGTGCTTGGGGCCCAAATGTAATACCAGAGGGGAAAAAGTTTTGGATCCAATAAGATACTATCAAAATTGAAGCATATGACGTGGACTGCATAGTGGCAAAGCCAAATGCAGTTTCTTAGTCTAACATACACTTTCACTTTTTACCAGTGTGCTAAACCTAAGCTTAGGGTTTAATTTTCACTGGATTCTCTGCCCATTACAATGGCATCGGCTTCTGTTCTGAATTGCAAGCTTCGACCAAAAATTGCTTTTACTCTGCCCTTGGTTTGATGTGCTTCATGGTCTCCATGTTGACCCCAGTCAACTCACCAAGGCACTTCTTGAATACTCACCCATGTAGCCAACTGTTCCCACCCGACCTTTTATCGTCTGTCCCTCCGGAACATAAACAGCGAGCCCCAGGTCAGAAATGCGGATGTGACCTTATCAAAGGAAAGTGAGTCATGCGAGTGTACAGTTTGCAGCTTCCCCTCAACCCAGAACAAAGGCTGTTACAAAAACTGGAGAGGCATAGACTCATCCATAATGGAGCCAGAGCATCTAGAGCAGACATTTTACTCACCATGGTCATCTAGCAAGATATTCTCTGGCTTCAAGTCCCTGCAGAAGAAGAAGATAGATTTTGTCAGACACAAACCTCATTGGGTTGCTGCTTCAGGACTACCGCATGAGGAGCATCAGAAACCCTTAAAACAAGATTTAGAGATGCCAAGAGAATTCACTCTACATCAAATCTCCCTACTCAATGGGAAGATATGAGCTACAGCCATCTCATGCATCAACGGGCAATTTGTCAGGCAGGACCAGTTTCCTAGCCTTCACCAGCGGTTTTTCTCCATTCCCTCCAACCCAAGAATCGAAAGGTACTAGAATTTCTTCAGCTTCTGACCAATAACTTTTACAATGCAGTAGCAGCACTTAAGGCATTGCACAAATCCTTGCTGGAACAGAATCCCAGCCCGAGCCCCAGCTATGCCTAGGAGAAAGCTCCGTTCTCACCTGTACACTATCCTCTCGTGGTGGAGGTCTTCCAAGCCACAGCAGATTTCAGCAGCATAGAAAACAGCCCGGGGTTCCTCAAAGCCTGCTTCTCCCATGTGATAGATGTGGAACTTTAAGTCCCCGCCATTCATGAGAGTCAAGACCAAGCACAGGGCATCTTTAGTCTCATATGCATAGGCCAAACTCACCTACAACAACAAGCAGGCCAGTCAGCCCCTTGGAAAGAAGCAGAATAGCCTCACACAGCATAGTACTCACATGCAGCACTGTGCTGACCTTTACAAAAACAGCAGGTAGGCACAGAACAGAAGGGATGCTCAAAGCAAGATGCTGCTCAAGCAATCATTAAAACTTTGTGTATCATGCGCAGGAAGAGTTGTTATATGAGCTATCAAGCTTAACTTCATATTAAGTGGTGGGGAGGAGCTGAGAGGGCTGGAGGACATAGGGGCAAAAGAGAAGGGACTAGACATGATGGGGGGGTTGCAAATGTAGAAAGGAATGGAGGAAAGGTCAGAATACAACCGTCAAAGCAGCGCCACAAAACAGAGCCCAGTATGGTTTTCAGTACTATCAAGACTGTGCCAATATAGCCAATGCAGTTTGAGACACATGCAGAGGAAGCAAATGCCTCACACTCACATGCACGTTCAGCCTGTCAGATCTTTCCCAGCTACAAAGAATCCCCTTGCTCCTTTGCTTTGTAAAAGCAAAGTCACGGCTAGGAGGACAGACCTGTAGGTGTCTCTCAGCTGGACTGAGAATTTCAAAAGATCCCCCAAACGGAGCGCACACCAAGCACGGCTCCGTTCATTGTTGTTTTTCAAGATGGCAAAAATGACCATCCTGCCTCACTTCCAATGTAAATCCCACCCAATCTCAGAAAAGTCTCTTGAATATGTATGAAGTACACAGACAGTCCTTTCCTTTAGCCCCACTGAGCTGAGACAAGAAATCAAATATTATTCTGTACAGACCAAACTTCCCTTAAATAAATATCTTTCTAGCCTTTAAGTCACGGGTAGACAATTCGGGAGGTCTGGGAGGGGGTCATTCCCCCCCCCCCAATTTCCTCCCATGGGTACCAAAAATGGGAGGGTTGTTAAAAATGAATTTTAAAAACGGCATCTGGAACTGCTACAGAGCTCCAAAAGGGTCAAAATTAGCTTGTTTGCAAGCTAATTTTAACCTCTTAGGTACTCTGTAGCAGCTCCGGATGCCATTTTGTCTACCCCCCACAAAATTATTTTTTAAATAATGCTCCAGACCTTCCTCACAACACTTTCTGGCAATTGAAGACGATCCTATTTGTTGTCACAGTGGTCCTCGGAGAGTCCAATATGAGCCCATTAAGTACAGCGCTATAAGATTAAGGCCCAGAAGGGGAAAACCCAACACCCTTATCTGTCATCTGGAGGAAATCCCTGCCTTGCAGCCCTGTCCAAAATGGAGCAGAGACACCGTTTCCCCAGGGTGGGCGAGAGCCAAGGGCATTGCCACACCTGTGTCAACCCTAATGCAGAAGTAAAGCAGTTCCTATGTACTTACTACAAACCTACTGTTCACTTTCTCCAGTATCTGCTTCTCATTCAAGGCCATCGCTTCCCCTTTCCGCTTTTTAATCCGCTTCTTCTCAAGCTTCTTGCAGGCGTACATCTTCCCGGTGGCCCGCACCTGGCAAGCGCACACCTTGGGGGAAGAAGAAAGAATTACGTATTATAGGCTTGGCAGCTCACAGGGTTTTTATTAGCTCTCTATCAGTTAAGAGGTTTATTGTATCCTGAAATTATTACTCTTCCTTTGATACCTTGAAGGCAAAAGTGCACCTTAGAGATAAAAAATTGTTTATTGCAGTCTACTGTGGAAGCCTCCGCTTTCAATGGAAAAACTGGTGCACAGCTCCGTTACTGTGAAAAGAAAAAATGCGACAAACCCGGAGCTCAGAAACAAACAAAAAATGAATGGTTTAAGATCAAACTCCTGTTAAGCCCCTTCATGTTTTTGCAGCCCTAGCACCCCCTTGCTTATAAAGTGGTGTGTGTGTGTGTGTGTGTGTGTGTGAGAGAGAGAGAGAGAGAGAGAGAGAGAGAGAGAAATGTAGAAAGCAGCAAGAAAAGAGATTCCAAATGCTCAGCGCAACAGTAAGCAGAATGCCACTGAAGATTTAGAAAGATACTTTTGGGCATCAGCATCTCAGGTAAGCAGGAGTCCCTTTTTTGTAGGGCTCCCTATTCTGAAATACAGAAATATTCCATGCTATAAGCACTTGAAAGCAGGCAGGGGAGCTACCTCCTCAGGCAGGCAGGGGTTGCTCAGGTCACATACCTCTCCAAAGCCTCCCTTTCCTAGTACACGATACTGGCGGAAAGTGTTCTTGGTCACATGCCGCCTGAGAAAGGAACAGAGGAAATAAGAGTGAGCTGGAAGTCATCCATTAAAACAGCGAAATGGTTCTCCTGATGGTTCTCCATGCACCCAGAGAATGAAAACACTTTTGTTCTGCAATTGATGCAAGCAACGTTATGTACACAAGCCTGATCAACTGGAAGCAACATTATGTACACGAGCCTGTTCAGCAGGGACCAGGATCTCATAGTTAGCATGTTTCAAGGCAAGGCTAATGATAGCAAAAGCCAAAATGCATCCTGAAGACAACTTATTTTAACTCTGTCCTTGGGACTCCTGACTAGCCAGCGTCTTCCCTCCCACATGACAGACAGCAAGAGTGTTAAGGGCATGAAATATGCTCTTTACATCAAGCGTAAGGACTCTAGGTCCAATAAAACGGAGCCACACATGCCACTGAGCCCAGAGCAAAATGGAGTTACCTTTCCAAATATTTCCACTGCAGGAAGCGGTTGAAGTAAATGCTATCAAGGTAGTCAGCAAAAGGCGCCACACTAAGGTAGTCATGAATGAGCCTAGGGAAGGAAGCAGAAACTATCAGAGATAGTGACGTTTTCCTATGCAGGAAAATAAAGAGGGCCCAACCTGAGGCTTCTCTGAACAAAGGGCCGAATGCACATCAAGCTTGAAGCTCTTCAAGGGCTTTGAAGAGCAACTGGCTCATGAGGCCAGGGCAGTGCTAAGGACAGCAGGCATTGTGGAAAGCCCAGGCGACACAATATCCAATCTGGAGAGCCGTACATGAAGGAGTATGATGCCGACTTCCCTTTTCAGTGTCTGCCAGAGAAAGCAGGGCTCCAGACCAGAGGCTCTTTGTTCATACATCACCAACTAATCACACTACCAGAGCTCTTTGTACAGCTGCAGCAGCAAGACATGGGACTAGAAACCTATATTATACTGGCCGATACAGCCTGAAGAAGAGCACAGAGGCAGGGTACTCTAAGCCAGGGATGAGCAGACGTCAGGCTTGTGGGATCTACTTTGTTGTTTGATAGATTCCAAGTCCACCAACTGGAGCCAGAATTTAGAAACAAGGGTGCCTCTCAATACATCCTTAACCCAGGAATTTGTTTTCGGTACCAGAACTGAGCGCACAGTCCTGTCACACAAAGATCTACTCCTGGTTCTCCCCCACTCCTACTTTCTTTTATCTCAGCAGGCTAATTTAGAAGGGGAGGAGGAAGCCTTCTTGTTATTGCTGTTGTGAGTCAGAAACCCTCGCTGATCTACTGCAAATCTATCAGTAGATCTCAGTCTATCTTCTGCCCACCTCTGCTCCAGCAAAACTTGCTTTGAAGAAGACTTCTTTTAATACTGCCACGGCTTCAAGGGCAACCACTACCACCATCAGTGGCCAGGACCAGCACAATCTTTGCCTGCAGCCATCCCAACAGTCCTTTCTAGACCCGCTTGCACAAATATTTGCTGCCAAGGTAATATAAGAAGTTTGACACATCGGCCCTTCTTACTTCTTTATTTATGTTCTGCCTTTCATCCACTGAAATCAAACTGGCATATGTATAGCATCCAAGCAGTCTCTCATCCAGGCACTGACCAGATGGAGACCTGCTTAGCTTCAGCAAAGGCTGCTGCATCATGCGCCTTCAGACTATGCCCTCAGACTTCTAATGAAGGCACATTGTAACCGGGAGTACAAGTCAAAAGGACTCTTGTTGCTCTGGAGTATCTGAACAGGCTGGGATGTCCGTTTTTCCACTCACCATCCAGAGTCGATTAAGCCAACTAGCAACCTAAATATCATGATGATGATGATTTATGAAGCAAATGGATATGCTGCCTTCCCACTATCCGGCACCCGCTGGGAAATAAACATTACCTATGCAACCGGTTCCAACACCTGCTAGTGACAAACTGTCCAATTACACATGAACTGGATGAACAGCAAAGTTAGGTCCTACTGGGTAACCCGTGACTACTGTCCTGGGGGATGTGCATGTAATGGAAAAAAAAACCTCCCAATCCCCCCACTCACTTGGTAGATTCCTTAAAGAGCTCTTTACCCGGTTCCTGCTCCAGTCGCTCAGAACACAGATTGACTAGCTCCGGGGGCACTTCAGGCACATGGTCCACACTCTGAGGACAAAGGGTCAAGGTCAGACAGGAAAACCACAGTTCCGCAGGTCCTATGAACTGGCACGGTCAGACTTGGTCACAGGTTTGGGGGGAGGGCTAGGCAAGGGATCCTCCAGACCCCCCTGAAGCCTCAACCTGGTGGGCCCCCAATCCCACTACTACTACTACTACTACTACTACTACTACTACTTCTTCTTCTTCTTCTTCTTCTTCTTCTTCTTCTTCTTCTTCTTCTTTCTTCTTCATACTTATATACCGCCCCATAGCCGAAGCTCTCTGGGCGGTTTACAAAAATTAAAAGATTGAACACTAAAAGACAATATACAACATTTAAAACCATAAACATAAAACAGCTGACATTAAAACATTTAAAAACATTTTAACTGTTAAGCCTGGCCACAATGTTAATAAAAACCTTAACTTCAGCTGTTAAAATGCCTGGGAGAAAAGAAAAGTTTTGACCTGGCGCCGAAAAGATAACAGTATTGGCTCCAGGTGGGTCTCATCGGGCCACCACAGAGAAGGCCCTCTCCCTTGTTGCCGTCCTCTGAGCTTCCCTTGGAGTAGGCACCCGGAGGAGGACCTTTGATGTTGAGCGTAGTGTACAGGTAGGTTCGTGTCGGGAAAGACGTTCCATCAGGTATTGTGGTCCCAAATCGTGTAAGGCTTTATAGGTTAAAATCAGCACCTTGAATGGGGCTTGGAAACATACAGGCAGCCAATGCAAGCGGGCCAGAGTAGGTCTTATATGTTCGAACCTTCTGGTCCCTGTTACCAGATGATAGGGCCAAGTGGCAGGGAGAGGCCCCTCCAGCTGCCCACCCCCTCTCCGCCTGGCAGCAGAGGCTCCTAAAGGGAAGTCCTGCTAGGCTTGCCGGGAGGCACTTTGGGGAGGTGGCAGCACTGGCACAACTCCCCACTTCCCAGCTTCTCTCCTAAGGGCCTGGTGATGAAAGGAGAAGTGCTGGAATGAGCGGCCGCAGCAGCTGCCACCATCTCCTTGTTCCCAATTCAGCACTACGATGTGGGGGGGGGGGGGGGCAGGGGCAAAAAAGGTGGCACCTGCCCAACCCAGCATTTCTCCATTTAGCTCCATGCTTTTAAATTTGTTTTAAATCACCTTGGAAGTCTGTCCTGATGAGCCTTCTGGGGCTCAGGCGTATTTGCCCACTAGGCCAGGTGCTGACACCAGGCCTGGGCACAGATGTTTGCCCCAGGTTAGTCACGTTCAGGCACGTGCATTGGGGTAACTGCTGCTCTCACGAAGACAACTTCTCTGTATCAAAAGTGTACAGTAACCTGAAGCCAGCCGTTTGGCTCATTTGCTTGGCTGCTGCAAACTGAGAAGATTCTCACCTTAGGGGTCAAATACGTCTCAATCAGGCACTGCCCACATTCTTTCAGTTTCTCATCTGGGGTCACGTCATACTCTGCCTGTACAGAATGAGGAGAAAGCAACACCATGTAACTTACTCTGGGAATAAAAGATGAGGAAGGATCCAAACGAAACACATTGTCTTGTACAGCAAAACAGAACAGAGAAATCCATAATCTCTCTCAGTATCCCTCAGTTTCCCTTGTGGGGAATTCAATGTCACAATTCATTTCAGAGATTTAAGCACATAACACATGTTTATTTATTTAATTTAAAACATTTCTAGTCTGCCTAGAAGCCTTCCCCCCCTTTTTTTAAAAAAAAAATTATTCCCCGCCTTTCTACCAGGAAATGGCACTCAAGGCAGCTAATAACAACAAGGCAAAGACAAGACTCTGCTCTGAGTAGAATAAAAATACTGGGAATAACAGAGCTGTACACTCAACTTTACAAGAGGCCATATGTCAGGAACCCGGTCCCAAACTTGCATGTAGCTACCGCCCGTGCATAACCCCAGGAGGTGGTCCTCATGCAATTGCACTTACCACAGCATCCAAGAATTTGACACAGCGCATAAGCTCAAGTCGTGTTTCACAAAACTGACGGAAGAGCAGGCGGCCAATGGGCTGCTTCTCACACAAATTGTGATAGTCCCGCTCTGGAAAGAAAGCAACAATTAGTCTAATAACTGTACCACAATCAAGGAATATTCAAGAGAGGAGGGCACAAAAGCCATCTTCCAGATTATTCACTTGGTTCCACTTTACTGCAAGGTTATGGGCTCCAGAGAGTCCAGAGCCTTGCAGGTGATCCTACCAACATTAGAAGTCAAAAATCTAGTCTTGCCCTGAAAAAGCTATTTTCTTGAGCAGATAATCTCTGTGTTGCCTCATTTCCATTTTTAGTATTTTAATTTCCAGTCACAAGACCCTCCTGTTACACCTTTTCCAAGGTTAATCTCTGTAAACCATCCAGAGAGCTTTGACTGTGGGCAGTGCAGTAACGTAATAAATGAATGACTGAATATTAAGAGCTGTCTTGGCAGAAGTACTCAGTTGTGTTCAACACATCATCCAACACTTTAGGAACTCTCATGACTACATCTGCATCACAAAATACAGAATGAAGCCTCCAAGTATGGAATCTGGTAGGTCTACGGGGGGATCCGAAGGATTTCATTACAGCAGGCGGAGATACCCACCACCAGATATCCTCACTCTAGCAGAATCTCAAGAAATCTTTCTTAAGAGAGAAAGAGAGAGAGAAAAGAGGAGAGAATCGGCTTAATTCACTGCTCCCAAGGAAGTTGTTTTTAAAACTACAACATGGGCTATTGAACACTTCCTAAAGGAGGGTGGGGGAGGATTTTATTAGACCCCAGCTTGAGGCTTGCCTCTTTTCATGGTGTTGAGTTTTGGGGGTTCCCCCCTTTTTTGCTTCTACGTTAAAGTCAGGCCAACTTACCTCCATCACAGCAGTTGCTTGGCAAAACTACAAGTCCAGCGTATAAAGTCCCCACATTTAGGTCAATTTTTCAGTGATTGCTTTTCTGCCCTCAACCTGACATCTATATACCAGGGGTTTTACTCCCAATTAAGTCTGAAGGGCAACCTCCTTCCCACAACCTCTACCGTAATTGCAAGTCCTAGGGAGGAGAAGAGAAATGACATTCAGCTCTCTTATTAAATTGCATTGCCAAGGTCTTTGTTTCTGCATGAATCACTGATCTGGCAATGCTTCCCACATGGAAGGGGGCAAGACTTGAGCAGTGACTTCTACAGAGATGCAACATGGCAGCTTCCTCAGAATAGAGGATCTGCTGCATTAGGTGAAATTGAATACTCCAAATGATACGAGACATCACAGAATTACTTGCCCTCTCGGCGGAACCTAAGAAAAGGTCAGCAAGGCCAGAATAGTGGCATCATGCCGAGAAGCAGCAGACAGATGCATCTGTAGGTGGGTACGTTTGCCTCACAGGAGCTTTTAATCTTTCATTTCTTACAGCACACAAGTGTGCCTCAATATGTGGCTGGAAATTACAGATGCAGAAAAACCACAATGGTGACTAGAGAGAGAGAGAGAGAGACCCTGTTCAGATGACACACTAAGCCATGGTGGTTAAGCGTTTTGAGCTAAACATTATGGCTTAGCGAGTTGTGTGAACCATGATTTAGGGTGCCGTATGAACCATTCCTAACCATGATGGCTACATAACCACATTTTAAACACACTCACTAACTATAGGTTTCAGGTAATCCAGGGATAGGCATTGACTTGTATACTGAACAATCCCTCTGCAGTTCTTCTCCCATTCAGGAGACATGCCCAGATCATGTGACTTCGGCAGAAAGTAGCTTAGCAAAGAGAAAGCCAGCCATCATTCCTCTTCTACCAATGATGCCTCTATTCTTGTTCCACCCTACTTTTCGGAACCTCAAATCTTTTCCTCAAACTCTAGCCACCACAAGTGTCAAGTTAGGAATTATGTGAACTTTAGCAGGACCAAAAACCACATTTTACAAGCTTTTCTACATAAAGCTGTTAATCCGTTGTATCTACTTTTGGTTTCATCACAGAATTGAGAAAGCTTTTCCTTTCCTGCTTTTCCATTACATAACCTCTAGGTGGCACTGGGCTATAGCAGAATATTGCAATTACACAAGTAGGAAAATATATTTTCTTTCAGTTTCACAAATAATACTTCTTAAAAAACAGAAGTGAAACTGGAGTGTCAGAACCTTGTATAAAGAACCCATAAACAATCATGAGTAAGGAATCAAACACACGATAACTGCCTCATGTAGAAACACTCTACATCCATGCTTTACTCTTCTAACTCAGCAATCAATATTCATATCCTCTGTTACACTAGCAAAGATGTACTTTATTTTGCATCACCAAATGGGAAAAAAGACAAAACAAAATTTGGCTGAACTAGAGTTGAACTCCCCACTACTGCACCACCCAGTATCATCTCCATTTCATCAGTAATTATGACTTCATATCTAGGTCCTAGCTCCAGGAACAGATACACCAACGCTTAATGGGACCGTTTGTTTTGGGGGTATACCTGTACCAACCAAGCTATGGAGCAGACATAGTTTCTGAGTACAGTTCTAAGCTGGGGTATTGAGGGGAGAAGGAGCAATCCCATTCTGCTAAAAAAACAACAACAACCAACCCCTCCCCCCAAAAAACCAACAACCACACAAATCAGGCAGATGGCTATGTGCCCATTTTGTAAAATTTAACATTTTATGTTTTTGCTATAAAGTATTTGGAAAGGAACACAGATACTGCTGGCTATTTATGGATTTTTATGTCTTCCATAGTATCCCATATCTCCAACGGACCTAAGGTTGCACCCCATGGTCTGACCCACCTTACTGGAATCAGTTTAGTCATCATTTCCCAGGAAGCCTCTCTTCTCTAAACCACCCCACCCCAACTCACTCATGGAGCATGTTGTAAGTACTCTCTTGCTCTGTGCAGCAGTTTCTCTAAGGAAGCTGTGGTTTCCTGATTTATGAATACACTCGAAGAAAACAACGCCAACCCAGAAAGAGGGGGGGGGAGGGGAAATGGGCCCTATGCAAGCGCCACCATTTCCTTTTCTAGCAGGAAATGTGTGTATTGAATGAAGGAGGGTGAAAGTTTCAGAGCCTGGCAAGATTACAGGATCCTTCATTGCACTACTGGATCGAGAGCACTGCTGTTGCAGCAGAGGAACACTTGTTCTAGAGTCAACAGCTTTGCACTAGGCAGGCAGCGTCATGATAGGCAAGCCTGGCCCAAGAGCTCCATGATGGGACAGAGGGAAATTAACACAGCAAAAGTTAAAAGTAAGAGTTGTCAGAAGAGGAGAAATCTCAGATTCCCCCAATTCCCTGAATCTAGGGAAATGCCCCACAGATTGCTGCTCACAAAGAAAGCATGCCCACAGAGGTACTTCACACATCCCAGGAGACAACTGTGTGTTTTTAAAGATGCACACGGCATATCCTGACCAACTAGAGGCTCCTCAACCATTGCATCTACCCGTACAAACATCTGTTTCCCTTGCACATCAGTTTTAGCTTGCGTATCACCCATACAAACAAGAGACAGTGACCAAAGCAGCATTAACTGTGTCAGCAGCGGAGTCTGGCAAGCTGCAAACTGGAAATTATAAAGAGATGGAGGTAGAAGAGCCACATCACAGGACAGGGAGATCCGAGGGACAGTTCTAGTAGTAAAGATGGTAAAAGAAAAAAATGTTATCCAAACTAAATCAGGCTGATGCTTTACCTTCCAAGAGGTCAAATGGCTAGGCTATGCAGAAAACATTTGAGTTTCAAGAGTCAGCACTGGAATACTGGCAGAGCACCAGGAGTGAATTTTCATCCTCCATCAAACACAGAATAATGCACGTCGGAAGGAATAATTAAGTGAAACCACTCAAGGAAAAAGCCTGAGCGTCTTTGTGGGCAGCACAAGGAAACCCAAGCTTAGTCCATTGTTGGGACTAGTGAGGAATACAAACACACACACACACACAGAGGACTAGAGGAGAAACTCAACTGAACACTGAGCTGAAGGGTTATGTTTAGCTCAGGTAGGCCTGGGAATAGACCCCTGTCTGAAACCCTAGAGAGCCGCTGCTATTGTAAAGGAGAAAATACTGAGCTAGTTGGACCAATGGTCTGAGTCTAAATAAAGACTCTTCCTAATAGGCTAGACTGGTATGTAGAATCGAGTGTTCAGAGTGTCAGTTTTCCAAGTAGTAACACCAAAGTCAGCATAGCTGAAGTGTCACCAAGTTTATATGGGATGAGCTTCTCGCCCTCAACTCAACAACATTTTTATGCTAAAAACCTAGTTATATCAACTTGAAATTATCAATATTAATACTGAATGCTGATCAAAACCAGTATCACATCTTTCAATTTTGCCACTTCCCAGAGGTTTGATGCCCCCATTCAAAGCCATTTGCAAGACACTAGAGATGTGAAGGCCCGGGAAAAAACAGTTTTTTTTTCTAGTTTTTTCCAAAGCCTTTTTTGTGTTTTTTTATGAAACATTGGAAGGGGGGGAGAAATGAAGAAAAAACAGATTATGGAATGTTTTATTTTGCATAAAATGCATAAAATGTTTAAGACAAGGTGATTATATATTTACCTCTCCAAAAGATTTCCAAAAACTATGTACAGTATCAGATTATTACAATTTCTGTGCACCGAGGGCAAGCAAGTCCAAGGTTGCAAACTGCGACTACCATGGTAGACCCTTGGGCTAGAGTACCCTGACTGCAAAAGAGACCCTAACAAGCACATGAGAAGAAATTGCTACGATTACAATTTAGGATTTAAATTTAGGTTTGATGGCTGCATGATTTCATCTTGCTGGGAAATAGTTCTATTTTCCCCTTACCTCATCCAGCTGCCCACTATCTTCTCAGTAAGTTAACTATCATTAGAGGTGAAGAACTGTATAATTAACAAGGTGGAGGAGAGGTAAGCAGGTCTTTTTGCAAGAGGAGGAGGAATGCAGGCTTTAAAGCAGAAACGGGCAACTTGTGACTCTCCAGATGTTTTGGCCTACAACTCCCATCAGCCCTAGTCACCATAGCCGATGGTGAAGGATGACAAGAGTTGTAGGCCAAAACATCTGGGGGGGGGCACAAGTTGCTCGCCCCTGATTCACCTTTTCTAGTGCTACTTAAGTACCTGAAAGGTCTGGGATCATGGAAGACCTGGTGGGTGCTCCCCACGAAGGGTCGGGCTAGTAGAAGGGGGAAGAGGAGCAGCTGGATCCAAAAGACTGATGCCTGGAAGACAGCAAGTGGAATCTTACTCAGGCATGTTTGGAGAACATCAGATGTTTCAAATGAGGTCAAATAAACCTTGCAAGGGGAAATGGGCATTGCTGAACATATGAAGATGCCTTATATCAAGGGACGGCAAGCTGTGGCTTGGAATCTACACGTGGCTGACAGTTGCAGCTCTTGAGTCAACCAAGATGTCCATGCATTTTGCAGCTCCCAGCATCTTCCATGAGATGACAAGAGACTGAGCAATCCCTGCCCTCTGCAGCCACTTGAGCTGCAGGCACCACGGAGGGCAGAGAGAGGGAGGGAAAAGTAATTGAAGAGGCATAGAGAGAGAAGAGATGGACGGGGATAGATAGAACGTGGATAGGGAGACATTTTTCTCTCTCTCCCATAATACTAGAACCCAGGGTCATCCCATGAAACTGATTGGTGGGAGATTCAGGACAGATAAAAGGAAGTACTTCTTTACACATGGCATAGTTAAACTATGGAATTCACTACCACAAGATGTGGTGTGGGCCACCAACTTGAGTGGCTTTAAAAGAGGGTTGGATAAATTCCTGGAGAAGGCTATCAATGGCTACTAGTCCTGATGGCAACGTGCTATCTCTAGTATAACAGGCAGTAAGCCTATATGCACCAGTTGCTGGGGAAGATGGGTGGGAAGGTGCTATTGCATCATGTTCTGCTTGTTGGTTCCTGGTCAACAGCTGGTTGCCACTGTGTGAACAGAGTGCTGGACTAGATGGACCCTTGGTCTGATCCAGCAGAGCTCTTCTTCTGTTCTTAAGAGGGAAGAGATTGCTGAAAAAGGAGGCAGAGGCAGCTACCTAAGAAGTGTGGACAGTGTGAAAAAGAGTTACCACCTTCCAAAGACTGCTGAGAAGTGTGAACACACAGAGAGCAGAAAGAGCAGGCTCAGCTAAAAAGAAACAAATACAAGCTGAGAGCAGACAGAAGAGGAGAAACTGAGGCCTGGAGACGGGCAAGAGGTGAGTCAGTTTTGTCCCCCTTTATGTATTCATGGTTCCGTTGCAGGTTAAGCCCAGGCTATGGGACCTTCCCACCAATGCTCTGCAGGGTTTATCTAGGAAGCAAGGGTTTAATTGGCCCCCTCCAAGGCCTTGTCCCTTATCAATTGGATTTCAAAAGACTTACAGCCAGCACAGAGACTCACAAAGTCTCCACTCCAGTTAGTTGCAACAAGGCAAGAAAACTAGTATTGTTTTATATTATTAATATAAAAACAAATGATTAATGTGTATGTTAGGGTTGTGTGCATCTTATGGCTCTTGAACATTTGAAGTCTGTGGCTCAGAGAGATTGTAACATTGGCCATCCCTGCTTTATGCTAAGACAGATAACTAGGTTAATAGTGTCTACTTCGAGCGGCAGCTGTTCTCTAGAACTCAAGCAGGGACCTTTCCCAGCCTTCTTACCCAACCTGGGACGTAATGCATCATGCAAAGCATGTGCTCCACAACTAGGCTACATCCCCTCACAAAGTTGCCAGCAGGGCATGGTGGGATGATGCAGCATACAGCAAAATGTGTTGTACTTACAAAAGACTCCCAACATGGAAAAACAACTCTGCCACAATGAAAGCGGGCAGGGATATGAACAAGCACAGCTCACAAAAGAGCAAACGAAACAAGATATTGTGCCAAGCACTCACATCATCTTCATTTGCACCCAAGCCAGCCCTGCCCCATACCCAGGAAGGTACGGAGGAGAAGGCAGCATTCAACACCCAGCCATCACAGGAATGCTCCTCACCCAATGTTTGCCGAAGATCTTCACACTGGCTGATGTGCGGGAACTGCAACATTTGGCGCCATTTTTTACTCTTGCCCTTTCGGTTCCCTCCTCCACCTGCAAGAAACATAGAATGAAAGTGAGAAAACCAAGGTCTGGAGCTGACCAGAATAAACGCACTATGAAGTCTTAATATCAACGTTTGCCCTCCCTCAGTACTCAGTTTAGAGGTGGCTAAAAAACAGTTGCCCAGATCTACTCCAAGCCTCTTCTTAGCATTGTCTCCATCTACATTTCAGACGAAAGGGCCTTTGACAATCACAGATGAGGAGAGTAAAGTTAAAACTGGGGGCGAAGAGCTTGCTTAAGGTCATGGACTGTTTCCCTGTAACTAACCTTCACTGGCTGAATACACAATGAACTGAAATATGATCTTCAGGATTTTCTTCCGTATCACATTTAAGGTACGCACTATGGTCTAGTCACTAAATGCCAAACCTGTGTATATATTAAAAGAATGAACCTGCTCTAGAAGAATAAGTGTTAAGAGACAGACATTCCTAAACTCCTATTTCGTGCTGAAACCAATTCATAGGGCAGCCAGAAATTAATCCTTTGAGTTTGAGACATCCTTTCCCTCCCTTCCAAAGCATGGAAGGACAGTTAATTAGCATTTTGAAAGCAACAGGCTAGGAGTATTACAGAGTTAACAACACTAATACGAGGTATTAAGGTTAATTGCCCAATCCCAATCCTTCCAGCCTGCCCTCAGGCGCCATCATGGCCAGTAAGAATGAAAGATTTTAAATACTACAGATTCTATACAGACCACCTACTCCTCATACTAGGGTAGAAGAAGGAAAGCTTACAGAGCAGATACCTCCTTCCCATCCAAAGAAGTCACATAACTGGGCCTTTTTACTTCCCTGAGTAAAATCTTCCAGACTGCACCAGCCTACTCAGATCCTTTGTGGAAAAACACCTATTCCTTTCCCACAAAATAAAAAAGAAACAGAGCAATTAAAGTCTTAATATCCTCATAGCTGAGAAATAGTGACATGCAAGACCACCCAATGAGTTTCATGGCTGAATAAAGGATTTAAGCCTGGGGTTCCCACATCTAACCCCAGCAGCCAGTTATTTGTGCCACACTTACTCCTCACATGTAAGCAGGAGTGACATTTGCCAATCTATTGTTAAGAAATATCTCTCAGCAGCACAAGATAACTGAAACGACTCAGCCCTCAGCAAAGAACCAATGTGGTTAAACTGTACTTTGGCAGATAAGCTTCCTGTGCAACCTTTCACAACAGGCTATTCAAATGAGTGTGAGGGATGGGTGGGGAGCAAGTAGCCAGCTGCATGAGAGGTGGCAACCCAGCCTCATCTACTTGGTATTACACAGAATGAAGAGCCTGGGGTGGGAAATCGGCTCACTTTAAAGTCTCTACAGGAAACCAATTTTCTACACACCTAGGATTCAATCCAGCTCCATTACAATCAACGCATGTGGGCAGTATTTCTAGAAAACAAATTTTCAGAGACACTGCAGTTTAGATGACATTATTATATTTAAAATAAGAGCCAAAATCAGAGTCTTCATCACTGAAGACTGAAGGCACAATGCTTTCTGGCAAGTTTTACCGTAAGCTATTTTAAATGGGCAACTTGACCATGGGGTAGAGAGAGTGAAGAGGAGCAAAGAATATATAAACATGATGCATAATAAACTCTTGCCTATGGGGTGTTTCCCCCCCCCCAATCAGAAAACAGGCATTGCCTAAACAGGCAAACAGTTGTGCCATATGACTGTACTGTACAAATCTAGGAAGGAAGTGAATCAAGGCAGTGGGCAGCCAGCTGCACAATGCTCTCAGCTTCAGCTATATGAAGGGAGGAGCCATTGGTGAAGGAAGATGGTATGTCAGAGATCCCTGCTCTAGAGAGGCTTCAATCATGGGAGTCTACCAGCTTCACTTCTCACCAAGATCAGAGCCAATTGTTTGCTTTTCGTCCTCCAAGACAGGAATCACAAAGAGAAAGGCTGAGAGCAGCTCAGCCATTTTTGTTTTTGCAACCATATCTCTGCTGAACACAGCTATGAAAGCAGAAGCACTGTAAAAGGAAAAAGGTGGAGGGAGAATATTGTCCTACACTTCCCCCCCCCCCTCATTGCCCCAATAAAATCATGACCAATCCCTTTCACAAGTACAATTTGAAATTGGGATTCACAACTCAACAGTCTAAAAAACTCCATTAAAAATAATAATAATGAAGCTTTAGACTTTTATTTCACTCTATGTACACATGCTGTGAAGCAACAGCTAATTGCAGGGCTGGGTGGCGTAAGTGCATGTACTGAAATATTTGTGGTACTCATTAAATGGGACAATCTTATAGGCACTGTGCTCACTTTTTTCCTGACATAGAAATTATTTCTATATAGGAAATTTGTCACATTTGAAGTGGTTCTTAGAGGCCATCTTGGAAATTTAGGATGAGCTCAAAGGCTCCAACTCATTTACATAGCTACTTAAGCTCAATTACAATACAATGCATAAAAAATGCATGGAAATGGCGGATCTCAGTGGCTAGCTACTGGACATAAAGCACTTATTCTGGAATGCTACTGTAGCAATTCTGAAGTAGTACAAGTAGTAGTAATGCTTATGAGACAGCACAATCTATACATGGCAAGCTAATGTCATGAGCCTACTCTAAAATTAAATGACTCTTCTTCCTGAGATTCGCCTCCATATCCTCAGTATTTCTGAGTCTGTACATCCAGAAAATAAGAATTCCTGACAGGCTAGAAGGGGGGGAAAGTGATAACATTTTACAAATAATTTCCAGCCATCAGAGGTTATAAAAAATGTGGTCTGTTTTGCTTCATGCTTTCATAATTATAAGCAAGTCCATCCCTCATGAAATGGGTTTAGGATCATAACACATGAAACAGCAATATTGTTTATGCCTTGAGGACTCACTGCCATCACAGTTTCAGAGGAATAAAATATATTTAAGGGTGCAAACCTATATACTTACCTGGATCTTGGCAAGAGCTTATGCACAGTACACAATGGCTGGTGAGTCACAGGTATCTTATATTTATCAGTCTAATGTGGATAATTTAATGGGCAGAGTATACATTGCACCCAGTTCCATTTGGACAATGACTGAATAAGAGCACCAGAGGAACCCTAAACTCCTGCTCGAAAAGTCTTTCAGATCTAATGGCCTGGTAGCAGCTCCAAAGAAAAGGTCAGTACTTTATGGCAAGGAATTCCTAGGCTACCATTTCAAACATAGCTTTAAATAACTCCTTTCCTCTTTATAACAGCCACATGTTTATCAATGCTGAATTCCACTTCCACCTCTTATCAAGAAAGCCATTCTCCAATGGTTAAGAGGTTCTCTCATCCCAACTCAATTGCTTTAGATATCTTTGAACTGTTTACATTTTTCTCTTCATTACCCACCCATTTATCAAACACCACAGGTCTTATCTTGAATCAAGAAACCCAAATCTTTCACCACTTTAGTGTATTCTTGCTCTTTGCTTCTCATGATTCATGTGTTTTAATCCATAGTAATGCTCAGCCCTGTGAATGAAGAAGTTTTTGAACACCTGTTTCTGGTAATTCTAGATTTTAAGTATTTTACAAGGCCTTTAACAAGGGCTGTCATTGGAAATCCTAACTTTTAAACAGCTTCTATTCATCAAAATAGCTATTGAATGATCAAGAAACACCTGTTTCTCTGGATGAAAGAAACCCAAGTTCCTTGCTAAATAGCCACACAGGGCAAAGCTCTTTAAAGCTCTCTTTTGGTTGGTACTACATTGTAGTTCTTTCATGCTTGGACCACTTCCTCCACAAAAAGCTTCTAAATTTAGGACACTTATGCTGCACTCCTATACACCGTTACCTGGGGGTAAGCCCTGTTGAACTCAATGGTAGACATGAATAAGGCTGCATTGTTAAGCTTACCTAAGAATAAACCCCATGGGACACAATGGCACTTACTTCTGAGTAAAGATGCACAGAAAGGGGTTGTTACTAAAGTTTCTATGGTCTCTTCATTCCATACACGCGATACATTTAGACAACAACTCAGAAAAACAAAACAGCTTTTAGAACAAGTTGTAAGGCTTGAAAAGCACAGATGGCAAATGAAGAAAATAGGGTGACGGTCTGTTTATGCTCTTCTTAGAATGAGATGCCAGGGCAATCTAGGCAGCTAATTCAGAATCAAAACTTCTAACATCACCTCAGCCTACTTCATACCATGCCACCTATGTTCACACACATTCATAGCTAGAAGAGCATCTTCCTTCCAATCAGCAATAACCTCAGAAAAAAAAACATCTTATGCAAAGCCTTTAATGCAAAGTCATTGCCCTAGCAGAAGTTAATCAAACACCAATGGCTGCCTGCATTCCGCTCTTCTGCAATCACACTGTATGGAATTTGGTGCTGGGTTCAGAATTCAGCATCCTGAGGTTCCTAAGCTTTCATTTACAGGTGCTCAATGCTAGTGAAATCTCAGGAACTGAACCAGAGGGGGATGAGGACCTCCATGAGTCCGAGTAGTGTGGCTTCAGTGCTCTGTATAGTCCCTTGCTCCTTCTTCATGACTAGCAGAAGCAAAACCGTTTTTTTTTAAAAAAAGCAGATCTGCACAGATATATATGCAACTATATGCAGTTCTACCAAATCCTTTTACAGAGGACAGACATTCTTAAAAGGGCCACAAAGCACACACAAAGACAGTAGCAGGTTTGCAAGTGACACTGAATTCAAGAAGGTGTCTCAGGGCATAATCCTATGCATGTTTAGACAGAAAAGGCCATACTGGCTGGGGAATGCTGGTAGTTGTAGGGGATATTTCTGTTTAAACAAGTTCTAGGATTGCACCCTTACTTGCTGAAATCTGTAGCTCTTTTAAAAGACTTAAAATAAGAGTAAAAACATCAATTTGGAAATGGGGGCCAAGTTAACTTGCACCTCTGCTCCCAGATGTCATCAAATGCTGTGAAAAAGAACACAATCAGCAGTGTCAGAAAATACTGCTTCATCTTCCACCTCATGAGTTTTGCTCTCCATGTGCAGGTGATGAAAGAAAAGGCCAAAAAAGGAGAAGCTCTTTCCACATCTTTCACCTATCTCCGCCAGGAATCCCACTGTTTTGCAGACTCTCAACAAATATAAGCCAATGTTAAGCATGCACAAAAATTGCAAACTACCACAAGGTAAAGCCTGGCAATTGAGGGATAAAATAAGATTCCAGATCCTTTCAGCGCCCAGCCCTACCTTGTTTGACACACCAGCCCATTATGGACACACCGACACACACAAGATGAGCCAAAAGCCAATTCCATAATATCTCTGCTACTGTATGGCAAGAGAACTTCATAGCTATAGGAAAACCCACATCAGACACTCTACAATATAAACAAACTTCTGATGCTCCACCTAGAGTTAAGTTGCTCTGTCACAAGCTTCTCTTACTATAGTAGCATCCAGAATCCTGAAGGAAAGGCTCTTCTTGCCATTTCCTAGTTTCACTCAACCCGGAGAAGTTAGATTATACCCTTGAGTTTGGGTTAAAACTTCTAACGTTTGTTTTTTAGAAAAATGCAGGCTTCATCTGCTCTCCAGATGGGTACCAGAATCCAAGAAGGGTGCCAAGGCTTCAAGAAGAAGCCACACCACTACAAGATCAAAACAACTGTGTCTCCCTCCGACAAGTGATATTCAGCCCCAGGCACCGCTTCGTGGACAGCTCCCTTACCAGGCCTCTTAACACCCTTCCCTGCGTGCTTGCCGGTTTGTGATCCAGTAGCTCTGGAGTTGCTGGGTTTTGTTTTTACTTTGACTACTTACTACCCACGGGATGCGGGGAAGAGCTTGCTGGTCGGGTCACAACAACCCCTCTTCGACTCTCATCCACGACTCGCTCACGGCTTGGACACTGAGGCCCCACGAGGAAGCGGCACCCCCACCGCCGCACCCCATATCCGCCCGCAGAGAAGCACTCGTGCCGGTCTCCCGGCCTCACTCTCGGGTGGGAGGGGGGCGCCGCACGGCGTGTGCCGCCGCCGCCTCCTCCTCGTGCAGCCCATCCCGTACCTCGCCCATTGCCCCAGTCAGGGCACAGCAAAAGCGGGCGCGCTCCCCTCCTGCAATTTATTCGACAGGTTGTACCCTCTCCTGGCGGGGCCGGGAGAGACGTCGCCCTCGGTCAAGCCGAAGAACAGCCAACCGTGCAGGGGCCAAAGGAGCCCCCTTCTTCCTCTCACCCGCCCGGCCTTTCGTAACCCAGCGAGCTCTGCCGCCCGGAGCCGCCACCGGCCAGGTTCTCACCCTCGCGCGCCTTTATCAGCACAGTGTTCGCCACGATGTTCTCGAGCTCCATCGAGGCTCGCCCGAGGCGACGGTGGCGCCGCTGCTGCTGCTACTACCGCCACCTCCTCCTACCCAGCCGCGCTCGCCCGCTTGCTTGCTCGCTCGCCCCCACCTCCGCCCGCTTCGTCCGGCACCTCAGCTACCTCCATTCTAACCCCGCCCTACTGGCTGAGCGCCTCGTCCAATCTTAGCGTCACCACAGCCCGCATCGATTCTTGATTGGCCCTAGGAGCTCCCCCGCCTCTTCTCTGTCCTTAATTTTCATTGGCCCCCCGAAAATAAAAAAAATGGAATGGAAGGGGCGGACCGCGAGCGCCTAGGGTCTTTCTCGCGGGCTGATTGGCTAAAACTGACTTTTGGTAGTGGGGGAGGGGGAAACTATTGAAAAGAGAGCTGCCAATCGGATCACGGCGGTAAGGAATTGGACAGGCTCGAGTGGAGGTGTTGTCTTTATTCCTCCCCCCCCACCGCCGTAGTTGGAAACCTCGCCCGTGCAAAGATGTGATAGGACGAGAAGTTGCTAGTCAGTAATGGTGGGAGACGTGATAGGCAGTTTCGGAGGGCAAGAAGCAAGATTCCTACACGTGATTCGTGAAGAGAGGAATCAGAATGGGGCCCAGCAAGGAGTTGGGATAATAAGAGTACAAGTAAAGTTTTTGGATAGGTCAGGAGCGGGCAGACAACAGATATGCTTGCTCGGAAGTAAAAGCCCAGTTGAGTTCGATCAGAATTACTTTGGACAGAATTACTACGCATAGGGTTGTTGTGTAGCCCAAATCTCCTAAAGAGCAGGAATTCAAAAAACATTTTTTCTTGGACGCTGAACTAGCCCGTGTTAAAACTGTTAGGCATTGGGCCTAATCTCGCACAGGGCAGATTATTTTCTTGCAGCTCCTGGGATCCTGCACATCTTCTGATGCATCAGTTGCTAACTGCTGTTTTTATAGGACGCTCCATAGCATAGTAGCTTGCCTTTGCTGTAATCGCACAAGCCTCCTTCTCCAGGTCCAATTTGGCCTGGTTCTGAAATGGTGAGCATACTTCTGTGCTATGACACTTTTAAATTGCATTGGGCTCATATGATTGAATGATCCTCCATACAAGATAGATAAATAAATCCTTGCACACAGGAAATTAACTGTCAGGGAGAAAGATTTCATCCTAACCTTCCCTACATCATCAACATTTCTGCCTTATCTGCTGACACCATGTTCATGCTTACATGGGAGTACGTTCTACTGAAATCAGTGAGATGTATTTCCAAGTAGGGATGCCACCAAAGTTTGAAAATACTGTGCTCAAAATGTGAATTTTCTCCAGCTCACAATACACAAATGTCTTCCTAAGCAAACTCCCTTGCATCTGACAATGGTCCTCTACTTGTAATTTGAACTGCAGATGACGGGTTTATGTGCCTGCGCAATCTGTATTCCTTGTACTAAGTTGCTCAATAAAGCAGTTGCTGAGTTGGCAATTGGTGCAATGTTAGATACTATGTGATTTGCAGAACAATAGCCTGGCTCAGAGGCTCTTGAGCAATTACCATGCCCCAAGGGTAGGGCATGCATCAAATAAATGTAGACTTTACAAAAGGAAATCACAAGTCTAGTTCTTGATAAAACAAAAACCTCTGACTCTGACCATTGGAGTGGGGAGGAAATTTACCTAATTAACAATAACTCAACCAACCAATGTTAAGCAGTATGGAAGACAAGATAGAAACCTGGGACACTCCATAGGATCATTTCTGTGGGGATGACCAATGGTCTCCCAGCACCAACATTTGATACCTCTCTTGTGAGGCAAGGAAAAAGCAAAAGTACTGCAGAGCCCCCACCAATCCACAGGTGCTCCAGGAGACTGGTGGTATTCAAGAATCACTGAAAGGCCCAGGAAAATTAGCATAGTCTCACTTCCCTTAGCCTTTCTCCTAGTGCAGGACATCATCTAGGATAGGCTGACCATATGAAAAGGAGGACAGGGCTCCTGTAACTTTAACAGTTGTAGAGAAAAGAGAATTTCAGCCAGTGTCATTTGTATACAATTAGTTCCTGGTGAAATTCCCTCTTCATCACAACAGTTAAAGTTGCAGGCACTATACTAGAGTGACCATATACAAAAGAAGGCAGGGCCTCTGCAACTTTAACTGTTGTGATGAAGAGGGAATTTCACCAGGAACCCTGTCCTCCTTTTCATATGGTCAGCTTAAGAATCTAGGATAATCAAGTGGATGATCCACTTGGCACATTAGACAGGACCCAAATAACACCATGCCCTCTGGCATCATTTGGCCTGGGGAGGGCTGGGGGGTGGTCACTAAGCAACTACTACACAGCAAAGCCTCAGGCCTACTCAGATACATTATAGCCTCTCAGAGGCCACACAAAGTAAACATTGTAGAACAATAACAATTATTGACTAAGGTATACAATTACAGTTTTGGGGACCACTTAAAGGCCTGTAATGATGAAACTTGGCGAACATCAAATGGGACCACTCCGAAGAAGGCCCTTTTTGACCATGCTATGCCTGCGCTTTGTCACCTGCAGTGGCTTCCAGTCTATTCCTGGGCTCAATTTTAACCTTTAGAATGCAATCCTATGGGATGTACCCTGGTTACTTGCAGGCTTCCTATGCCTCCCACTCTGCATTTTAGCTGGACAAGCAAATTCACCCATCTGACGGAGGCTTCAGAGAGGGGGAGACAAGGAGGCTGGGGACAGCTGGGTATACCTTGTAGGGGGCAGGAGCAGGGAATGAGGTTTCCTGGCTCCCAGCTTGGAGCACTGTCTACAAGCTCGGTGCCAGGAAACCGAACAATCCTATGTTCCGCCAGACACTATCTAGGGACATAGGATTGCTCCCTTAACTCCCCAAACAGCTTGGGAGCAAGTTACCTGAAAGACCACTTTCTCCCATATATATATGCCCAAACCTTAAGATCTGCTCTGAGTTCCCCTGCCAAATGAGATGGGGCAGGTGGCCACCAGGGAGGGGGACTTTTGGTGATGACATCCTGGTTATGGAACAGCCTCCCCAGAGAGGTTCACATCACCTGGCACCATTTTTGTGGTCATTTTGGTCCCCCCAAACCTTTCTGTTCACCCAAGCTGTTTAAATAATTTATGTAACCTGGTCATCTCAGTTTTAAAATATGTATTTCTGGGGTTGTAGTAAGGTGTTTTGGATTGTGTTGGGTTGTGTGTGTGTGTGTGTGTGTGTTTATGCAGCTTTTAATTTCATGTGGGTGGCCACTTACACATTGCCAAAAAAGGGGACACAGATTTGCATCAAATGTGCATATACTAATTATATGTATAGATACACAAATACTAAAATAGAAATAGAAATACGGTACAACTCATCATAGTGGAGAAAATTGTGACCAGTAGTATTTAGACTGTTGGACTAAGAGTGGGGATTAACCCTTGTCTCAGTGAAAATCAGCTCTCTGAAGCTGCTATTTACTCCATGAGTGGTGGTGGGAGCAACCATATGCAACTCAAGCATGCTTTCCTAACGCAAATAGCACCCTTAGGGGGATGATTTCCATTGGGAAAACAGCAGTGTCCCCACACACTGCATTGCCCTACCACTCCTACAGCTGCTTTTGTAAAAACCATTGAAAATCTGAGATGCAATGAGGTATCTCTCCATCATCACATCTAGTTTGGCTCATCGCGTCAGGAATTTCAGAATGAGACTTGCCAGGGACTTCAAGAAAAGTCAATGAACTGCAGTGTTGTTTCATGCTGTGACAGAACCAGGGCAGCAGGTGGCGCTGCAGTAAAGCAAAAAGAAGGAGCAGCTAAGTAGCCGGTCTTTTTTCTTGGAACTCCAGTGCCTCCTGCCTGCTCCATTTTTAGTTCCCATGTAGACTGCTGTTAGTACACAGTTGTTGGCTACAATGAGCTTAGCATGATTATTTGTGGTCTATCAGAGGCTTCCCAGAAGGGCTGATGTGGCAGGAACAGGAAGCGTTCCCTTTTTAGACAGGAGTTCCTCTCCACAGATAAGACTGTTTCCCAGAGGTGCTGGCTAGAGGGAAGAAAATAAGTGGTTATTATAATAATTTTGGCATCAGTGAGCAGGAGTAGAGAGCCGGGCAAAGCAAAGTAATATAACCATGACATGTTTTGGTAGGCCAATAGAAACATTGAGTTAAGTTCAGCATGTCAGGATGTCAGAATAGCAGCACTGCAAATAGAACCCCGCGCTCTTGCTCCTAGCTGTAGTTTAGGGCTGAAACTCTTATACACACTTGTCTGGGAATAAGACCCATTGATGGAACTTATTTCTCAGTTGAGATCTATATAGGAATGTACTATGTCTACAAATGCATAGGATTGCACCTTGACAGAAATAAGTCATTCAACTCCCAGCATCGCCCAGCCAGTATGGCCTTTTCTGTGTAAACATGCATAGGATTGTGCCCTTAGACCTCCATCACACCTAATCCCCCCCAGTTTGCCTCCGCATTTTTTTTACCTCTGAGGCAGAAGCGTGTCAAGCTTATGATCCCTTTCACCTGAATAGCTGCTCTTTGCTCTTCCACTCCACTCCACTCCACCCCCCCTTCTCTTTCTCCCTCTAGTCAGGTCCTGTCAGATGAGTACTTCAACAGACTGCTTTTCTGCCGGGCAAAAATGGAACGACCCTTTAGTCTGGCTCTTTGGGGGCATCGAGGGAGTACAATCGTGTCTCTGCAGAGGTTCAGGTGTTGTATGATTTTAAAAAATGCTTTCAAGCCTGGGATGCAAGGTTTGGGTATTATTATTACTATTCATTCCATTTATATACCGCCCCATAGCCAAAACTCTCTGGGCAGTTTACAAAAATTAAAAACATCGAGCATTGAGCTGGCTGCTGGGAGAGATCGCTTTTCCCTGCCAAGACATGTTGCAATCCATTCAAGCCCCCATTTCCTTTAAAACTACATGGAGGCTTAAGGCGCATTGAATGCGCTTAGGGAAAATAATCCAGACTTTTAGCATTCTAGGAAAGGCTGGGGAAGAGGCGGGGATGTCAGCAGGACAGGCATGGTGTCATGTGAGTACCATGCTGCAAATCCACACACCAGGCATAGCAAGAGTGCACTAAATCGCTGGCATGATGGAACTCTTAGTCATTAAAACAGTCTGGAACTGCAAGGCGATGACTGTGTACTTTTGCAATGCCCTTACAGATTTTATCCACAGTGAGGTGGGCTTTTGTCCCCTTTACCTTCCCCTCATCTTATTTACTTAAGTTTTCTCCAACGCTACTCCAGCAAGCAGACTCAGACAGTGGAACTTGGAAGACTGTGTTAAAAGGGGGCATGGCTCTGTACGCCTAAATCTATGTTAAGCTGCTTCAGCTCCATCGATTTCTTGGTCAACTCTGTGTTGGATTTAAATCCTTGTGGATTATTTATTTATTTAGAATACTTTTTAATCACCCCCTCTATTTAATGAGTGCTCTAAGGGGCAATGTGCAAATAAAAACAATAAAAGGAAACGGAAAACAATGAAAAATGGGATTATCCTCTTATCCTAAAACATCTGTGCTCTCAATTTATTGTTGCTGCTGCCAAAGGAATGGGTTTGAGTAGTACAATGGTGTAGCCATTGGCAATGGCCATCAAGCGTGGAAGAGATACACATGAACAAACAGGCACACAAATCATGTAGGATTATCAACACTTCTATTAGCAGGGTGTGAAGAAATGACCTCTATATAACTTATTGTTCTGTAATGTTTACTTTGTGTGGCCTCTGAGAGGCTATACTGTATTCTGAGTAGGCCTGAGGGGGAAGGGATGGAGAGAGACAATCACTTTGAATACTTATAGATGGGGCCTGGATCAGGTAAATCCACTTTTGATTGGCTGGGGGATTCTAGCTAGGTGGAAAGAGCAGTTGGAAAATGATAGTTGACAGGAGTTGAGTGTCTGTTGGTAGTCAGAGATGGGGAAAGTCTGCTTGTTCGTGTGTAGTATTTTAGAAGGAGTAGGAGAAAGTTGAGGAGAAATGAATAGCTAAGGCCTGAATTTTAAGCTATTCCTTCTCTGCGGTCCCCTCTACAAGGATTCGCTTTTGCGCCCGGTTAGGCGATTATGCGCACTATCGCTGAAGCGCATTTACGCCTAATACCTCTGCACGAGAGGCGGGGACAAAAGGTGCTTCCCTCCCCTCCCCTTCCCTCCCCGCTGCTCCCCAGCTGGCTGGCTGGTAGGCTGTGGGCAGCAGGCGAGCGCTCCTCCTCCTCCTCGCCTTCCTTTACCCCCTCTTCTTCCTCCTCCTCCTCCCGCCGGGCCCCCTGCCGGCGGGCGGGCGGGCGGGCGCCCAGAGACGAAGCAGCCGCGGCAGCAACGGGGAGAGGAAAAGGCGGCGGCAGGACGCACAAACTGCCTCCTCCTTCTCTGCGTCTCCTTCAGCTGCGGCGTCCCCCTTCCCTCCTTCGCCGACGCTAGCCGCGGCCAGGCAGCCCCCTCCTCATGCTGCTCCAGCGAGCGGAAGGGACAGCCGGCGGGCAGAGGGTAGTCGCCCGCCTTCCCCACGTGTCTCCGCTTCAGTTCGGCAGCTCGAGCCCGCCGCGACTCGTGAGGAGCGGCGGCGGCGGCAGCAGCTTCCCATCAAAATGCGCTTTAATGGACGGAGCAAAAAAACCTCGCTATTTAACGCCCATTCGATAATGCGCACAATCGGGGAAATAACACGCCTCTACGCCCCATTTGCACTCCGCTGGTGTAGAGGTAAATTTTTTAATGAGACTTCAAAGAGCATTAAACCTCTCTTGTAGAGGCAGCCTGCAAGATATGTGGCTGGTAAAGATCAGGAATAGGGAGCAGGTGACTGTGTTATGCCAGGAGGCTGCCCTAAGATCTTGCCCAAAGAAGGTTATACAAGCACACATTAAAACCCAGATCAATGATCCAAGCAGCCAGAAATACAACAGGGGGAGCTTTGGGAGCCAGAGGAAGACTGTACCCAAGAACTGGACCTGGTTGTGAGTGTATTTAGCTGGGGTGGAAGTTTAAGGAATTTAGCCTGAGGTAAAGGAAGCCATTAAGAGGCTTGTAATAGCAACAAAAACTCAAAAGACAAGCCTTTTAATGACTTCTTTTCGCTAAGCAGTCTATTGAAAATCCCAAAGTAAATATTAGCAATCCCTTATGTAGAAAATATCCCTTTAATAAATTAACTGCTTAAATAGTTCATCTTGCCTCTTGTGTTGGTGCTAATACTCTCACACCTAAACCTCTTATACCAAGCTACTAGGAGGTCTTAACGCATTCTAAAATAATTGGTGGCAGCGGAAAGGGGTCAGCTGGTGGAACTCTGAGTTATAGTGGTAGAGAGTTCCCTAGGACCAGAAATGTAAGCACTTGCTAAAAAATAAGAAACCCCATAGGTGGGATTGCCCAGTGAAAGTGTCAGTTTCCCCATCAGTGGTGGCAGTGCTGGGCAGAGAAAATCTTCCACTCAGGGCTTCTGTGCCTTTAGCAGCTGCATCACAAGCTTTTCCCATCACTGCATCTACACCCGGGAAAAAACTTTGCCTGCTGAATTTCTGCTCGTTACACAGCTTTGACTGAAACGCACAGAGAGGCTCTGGCAGAAAAAAAGAAAATATTGGAGACTCTACTTGTCAGCATCATGAAACCAAAAAGGAGTCCCAAGTCAGATGTGGGGGCCTGAGGAAATCTAGATCAGTCAGATAAGAGGTACCTGACAAAAGGCCATACTCTGGGTGCATATCACATGCCAGGATAACACCTTGAGAAGTGGTGGTACTTTTCCATGGAAGCTGAGGTAGCTCCAGAGAAGGCTTGTGAAAGCCCTTGCCACTTGGCTCTGCTGAGTCCAGAAATCACATGCCTAAGTAAGCATAAGTTTTGCGGCAGGATTGGTGGGCAGTATTACAGCCTGGATCCCAGAAAGAACAGGCTCCATCACACCTACTTTTTTTCTCCTGGTTTGTGTCTGCGGTTTCCCCCTCCATTTCCATAGTGAGTCAAGCGCTGGTCACTTTCACGTCTGTGCATTGTTGCACTATTTCAATTCATTTATCTTTTCACCTGTATTGCTACTATGCTGGCGAAATCTCCTACCCCACCTCCTACATTCTCCTTCCGCCTGCAGTTAATATATATATAGAGAGAGAGAGAGAGAGAGAGAGAGCTATATATTTATATTTTTTATTTCTGTGCAAATACAATAGTACAGCAGCCTGAAATTGTACAATTATGGTAAAACAACACACTATGCTTTCCCCAAGATCAGATTATATAATATAAGTGAAGAGAAAGTCTGTGGTCAATGTTGGCATGGCAAGGGGAAGCTGATATTGTTCTGGTCAGGAAACCTAGACATGCCTACTCAGGAGTAAGAACCATGGAGTTGAATGGGACCAAGTCCGGGCAGAGGTGGCCTCGCTCACTTCGGGTGCCCTCTCTCCCTCCCCCTTCACAGTTGAGCAGTTGAGCAGAGAACCGCCACGCCCTCCTCTTTTCTTAGCGAGACCGTCCTTCAACAAACACGCCCCCAACAAAAAACAGGAAGGTCCGATATAGCGCAAGGACAGCGATACATGGCAGGAAGGAGTGGCTTTATTGTGCACGGAGGGGGGAAATGGACTTTCCCCACTCCGAAATAAGATGGAAAATGGAGGGGAAGAGGCGAGATGAGCGCAGGACAGGGATGACGTCAAGTGAGTACTGTGCTACATTCCAGGCATGAAAAGAGTGCGATAAATCACTGATGTGATGGAGCTCAACATCACCGTGATGCTCAAATTCTTGTGTTTGTCCACGAGCCAAATGTTATAGAACAGTTGCCCAGATAATGCCAGTAAAGCATAATGGCCAAGAATGTAAGATGTGAACTCTGAATTGAATTTCACCAGTTTCATTCTCACTTCATTAGGTGGTCTTAAGAAAGCTGCAATCTCCCAGCCTTACCTTCCACATTTGCAATATGGGTAAATTAACATTATTTTACATGGTTGATGTATGGATTACTGATAACATATGTTGAGCATGCTCTAGCATGGGATTTCCCACACTGAAGAAGGGAGTTAGACTTGATGGCCCACAAGCCTCCCAAACTACTACCTCTACTACAGTTATGAGATGGCGGCTGCTACTACGACTACTAAACTGTTGCAAAAGCATTTAGTGACAGTGACTTCCAATTGCAAGGCCCCAAACGAGGCTGGTTGTGAACTGTTGACACACTTGAAGAAATTTTATAGGAATAAAAGAAGAACTGTTAACTTCTTTAACTGCACATTTCATTCCTTGAGGCAGGACCCCCAACCTGCCAGCACAGGGACATGTGTAAGCAGTGTACTAGTCTCTTGAACACCATTCAGTCCTTAGGCTCTCTTTCAGATCCAGTTTGCTGGATCTAAAAGATCCAAGGTCTGATTCTTTGTAAATACAGGATAGGGTGAAAGAGGAAATAAGTATTAATGGTAAACAACAGCCCTGAAAGTCCAATCTGAGTCTGAGAGGCTGTCTTCACGGCGATGAGTTGGCACCGCTCCACTGGGCCAATGACATGTTGAGACAGCCCCATGGTTGTCATGGCGGCCATGAAGTCCTAACCTGCTCCAGATACAGCAGCCTCAGCATGGAAGTGGAGATCCCCCAGAACCACCATCCTGGGGGTCCTCAATACCAAATCCGAGACAACCTCCATCAACTCAGGCAGGGAGACTGATGGGCAGCGGGGTGGACGATACACCAGCAGAATCCCTAATCTGTCTCGGGTACCCAACACAAAGTAGAGACACTCAGACCTGCACTCGAATGAACAAGAAGCCTAGGGAGACAACAAGAAGCCTTCTATAGACAATGGCAACACCCCCTCCCTGGCCCTCAAGTTGGTGCTGGTGCTGAAACAAGTACCCAGGAGGGCAAAGCTGGGTGAGAGTAACCCCTCCCAGTCCACCCACCCAGGTCTCAGTACCAGGTTGGGCCCCTCATCTGCAATCAGAGCATGGATGAGGGAGATTTTGATTTGGACTGACCTGGCATTCAGCAGCAGCTCCAAACCCAAGGGCAAGCTGGTAAGGCTGCTAGGAACCATCCTGTTGGGGGAAGAACCAGAAGAGGGGATAGCTGTAAGAAATCCAGCCCTTCTTCTCCTCGTCTGGATATAATCAATGCAGTGCCACCGTGCACTCACCCTGGGGCTTTCCGTGGGTCTAGATGGCCCCTTAGACAGTGGAGGCAACAATATCCTATACACCCTGTAGTCCCAGCAGTCACAAAACTTACCGCAGCAAGCACCAAAATAAAATGAAATTCTAAATGTGCACAAGTGCGGGACAAAGACAGGAAACAGGGACAGGCTGATATGGGTGGCTACATCAGCCTTTCCAAGTAATTCCCACTCACCACTTCATCTCTCCCAAGCCCACAGAACCAGTGGAGGCGCAGGCTCTTCTTTCTATGACTGAGACATACAAGGTATGGATGCCACAGCTTCTGGGGTTTCGCCATATTAAGGATTTTTGGTGGTTTGCACACTGCAAGGAGTTGGTAGGGCTGCTGGGCACCGTGGGGGTGGGGAGAGCATCCAGCAAAGGAAATGCCACCTGCATCCATCGCAAATGGATCCTGAAATCTGCAAAGCCCCCCGTCCTACCCAGAAAGGGGTGCGTGTTTGTTTGTTTGTTTGCATTTCTGAGCTCCTGCAACCGCTTAGCAGCTTAACAAGTCCTTGTCAGAGGCAACAGCAGGATGGCAGACGGACACTCATCCTCTGCTAAGAAATGCTGCAGACTCCCCTTCAGCCAACAAATGTCTCCCTGGGGTATACTTAGGACGGAAGGACTCCTTTGGGCAACTGGAGTTAGGGGCCTGGGAAACGTCTGGCAGGAAGTGTGGCAAGGACGAGAGGAAATGCGCTGTCAAGGGGATTTGGGGGAGGGTGGGATATCTTTTGCATGAGAAGGTGGAAGCCTACAACAGGGAGGGAATGGAAGATAATATCCTAGAGAAGAGCAGACAGGCCCCCAAATGGACCAGAGGATTCCTTGGGTATTGGACCAGGGATTTCTGCTCAAAAAAGAGCTCCATGCGATTCCAAAGCTAGCTCTCATCTACTGATGCTGCCCGACCAATAAAGTATATCATTTGAATCCTTGGAATGATTGTGCCCTGCTCTTGCAGATGGCATGTTCTTTCCTATCAATGGCCATTAGTCCTGATGGCTAAGTGTAACCTCCAATATTGGGGGCAGTAAGCCTATATACAGTAGCTGCTGGGGAACATGGGTGGGAGGGTGCTATTGCACCATGTCCTGCTTGTGGGTCCCTGGTCGACAGCTGGTTGGCCACTGCGTGAACAGAGTGCTGGACTAGATGGACCCTTGGTCTGATCCAGAGGGTTCCAAGACTTGTCCATGCGCCGGGTTAATCTGACACACAGCTCTCGTCTTTGCTTTGCAGATGGAGGGAAATGGCACGCACGCTTCAGGGGAGATGCCAAGCTCCCACCCAAACCGTTCAGCCCCTTTAGAGTGCGCAGCTGAGGCAGAGTTCCAGCACCTGCTCCTGCCAATCACGTACAGCCTGGTTTGTGCCTTGAGCTTGGCCTCCAATGGTGTGGCCGTGTGGAGCTGCTGGGCCAGCCGGGCCAAGGCCCCACCCGTCATGATCTTCATCTACAATCTCATGGTCATTGACCTGCTCTTTGCCTTGTCGCTGCCACTGCAGGCTGTGTATCATGCTCGGCGCAATGATTGGCCCTTTGGCGAGGGCTTGTGCAAGGCCACCAATGCTCTCTTCCTAGCCAACATGTTCAGCTGCACCCTTTTTTTGGCCTGCATCTGCCTGGAGCGTTACCTGGCTGTCATCCACCCTGTCCGCTACCTGCGCCTGAGGTGGCCTCTCTACCGTGTGCTGCTCTCCATGGCGATCTGGTCCTTGGTAGGGATTGGGCTGCTGATCTTCTTCTCCAGGAGCACTGTGACCCGGCGCTTCCCAAATGGGAATACAGCTTGCATGGAGAATTTTCCAGCTCAGATCTGGACTGGCGGACTGGCAACCATGGTCCTGGCCTCCTCGACGCTGGGCTTCTTTGTGCCTTTCCTCACCATTGTCATCTGCTCTGTCGTGGTTGCCCGGCGCATTATGAACCTGGCCCACGGTTCAGCCCAAGCGTCTTCCTTGCGCAGGCGCTCTTTCTACACACTCCTGATGGTGACCGGCCTGCTCACCCTCTGCTTCCTACCTTTCCACATCATCTACACACTGCACACACTTGGACGGATTGGTGTCTTGTCAGCTCCAGGGCTGCTGCACTTCACTTGTTCAGCCCAGCGTGCAGCCATGGCCCTTGCAAGCATCAACAGTGCTCTTGACCCTCTGGTGTACTACTTCAACATGAAGCCAGCCAACTGGAAACTGCCTTGCTGTGGCATAGACAGTGAGGTTCTCATGGATTCAGACAAGGCTGCTAGCCCAACTGGGGAGGGACTCAGGAGCATGGCCTAAGAGACTGAGGTGTTGAAACTCTTTCAGCCCAGGGCCAATTCAATTCCAGTGGTGGGAGGGGCTGACGGCAAAAGGGGTAAAGCCCAAAATAAATAAATAAAAAATAATACCAGCATATTGTATCTTAAAGCTCTTATTGAATTTACTAAGGCTTAGGAGAGGCATTTCAACCTCTTGGAATTGGGGGAGGGGACACATGCAAAATCCAGCAGCCAAATCATAGGTTAACTCTGGGTAAGGCAACGACCCATGGGTTAATAAAACCATGGGTTGTTGTTAGGTGTGAACCAGGTCACAGGGGTTGTTGAATCATGGATTACCATTACATGTGAACCTGGAACTATGGGTTAACTATGGGTTGTTAACCATCAAAAACCCACAAAGGGAGCCAATGGTTTATTGTTCGGTTGTGAACTGTGGGTTGTTTAAATCATGGGTTGTTGTTATGTGTGAACCAGGCCATGCTTAAGAACAAATTGTTGACATAAATATAGGGTGTGACTTATATGGCCTTCCTGTTATGTGATGTCTATTATATTAGGTGGATATTCCATGAAGTGCAATGATATGGAAATAGTGTTCCCGCTTCCCCAACACTAGCTTTTGGACTGGATGTTTAAAAGGGGGCACACCCACTAGTCAATTTTATGGGTGGAGCCTTGGCAACCTACAGGGCTCCTCCTGCCAGGATCAAAACTCTCAGACATAAAAATTCTGAGTTTGCTGTCTTAATGCTGTCAATGGAATAAGTACTGTATTCTTGCCTACAGTAATTTAGGCTGTGAGAAAGACCCATTGAACTCAATGAGACTTATTTCTCAGCAGACAGGCATTGGATTCCACAGTCATGGTGGGATTTAGGGACTGGGTAATAAGAAAGTCGCTCTGGATATTTCTGGAATGGTCAATTCACCTGCAAAGACGGGGTCTGAAATGAGTGCTTGGCAGATTGTGTGTGAATATGAGAAGCAGCAATTTGGAATTTGGAATCAGAGAGGGTTGAGAGTTGGCTGAAGGTGAAGCACCATTGGTGACCGGGGGGGGGGGCTGTCTTCACAGCGACAGGCTGGCACTGACTCCCTCTCAAACTCTGCGCTTTCCCTCTCCTGGGGCGTCGTCGGGTAATCCCAACTTTCACTCAGCAAATGTGGCAAACACTTTCACTCAGCAAATGTGTCTGATTCATAATTGCTGTTAGTTAACTTTGGGGCTTGTCTACACCAGCCTTTGTACATGATTTACGGGGCCGGCCCTACTATTAAGCAGAGTGAAGCAGTCGCCTCAGGCAGCAGATGCTGAGAGGTAGCAGCAAGGTGTTGTAGGAGAAACACGGCCTGCCCCTGCACTGTGGGCCTGCCCCTGCACCCCCTAAGCTAGCCTGGTGCCCTCAGGTGTGGTGGAGGATGCTGTCCCATTGCCAGTGCTGAAGAAAGATTCAACTACCAGTTCATTTGGTATTTGTACATGAAATGGGAGGGAGTGTCATCTTCTCCTTGCCTCAGGCAGTAAAATCTCTTGGGTCAGCCCTGGTGAGATAGTAGTTGTCATTGGCTTCATGAGAAGACACAACACAGTTTGCACTGTGCCCGAGCTTGGACCCGAGCCAGAGCATCTTGACTACCAGCTTCAGTGATTATTAATGTATTCATGCTCCATGGATGTACATGCCTGCTGGGGTGGTGTCGCTACTGAGGCTTCTTGTACAACATTGTTGGTACTTTTTGTACCTGCTTCCTGCCAAATCAAAGGACAAGATGGACTACGTTATTTCAAGTACAAAGTTTAAAAACAAATTCATAATACATACTGGCTGTTTCTACACCAGGCTGTTTGCCTGGGATGGCTCCTGGCTGGTCCCTGTGAGTCCAAATGATGCACAGGGACTCCTGGGGGCTGGGTGGGTGGATCAGCCATGGGATTTGCCAGGGATAAGGGATCCCTGGAAAATCCTGATTCTTCCACAGTCCCGGGAAGTTCCCAGGAGCGAGGGAGATGTGGCCGCCCATCCTGGTTGCTTCCACTCTTACTCACAAGAAATGGGCACAGTGCCACACCACGCAGTTCCATGCTCATCAGGGAAGGGGGGGGGAGAAAGTCTGTCATCCCCAGGATGGCGGGGGTAAGGCCCTCCCATTTCACGCACGGTTTTTTTGTCACTTTTCGTTGGAGTGCTAGAGCGTTCTTCTCCGCTCTGCCCAAACCGCAAAATGGTGGATGCGACGGTGCGACAGCCCGGGAGCAGCCCAGGTCGTCGCACTTCTGATGTGCATTGAAGTGATGATCCTGGAAGCAGCTACTTCTGGGATTGCCGACCCCTTCTCCGCAGTCATATTTATTTGTATATATAGGGCACTGACTGATTGATTCACACATAGCAGATTTCCTACATGGATATCACTTCCACATAGAAAACAGCACATGCCCTGTGTACGCACTGTTATATGTGATCGATGCACATGTGTTTATTTTGCAACAGGTACATGCATCAGGAAAGAACTGTCCCATGCAGGGCAGGCCATAAGAGATGCTCACCCTATAACCAGCCTCAGGGACAGGATGCTTCAACCTGTTCCTCAAGTGAGTTGCCACCCGATCTACTCTAGATAGCTTCCTGGACCTTTGCATGCTCCATGAATGAGATAGTATGCAACAGGCAAAAGTGTCTACTCAGAAGTAATTCCCACTGTGTTCAACGGGACTTACTCCCAGGTAAAAGTGCATTGGGTTGCAGCCTAAAGTTGCAATCATATACTTAACTACTAGGGAATAAGTTCTACTGAACCCAGTAAGACTGACTCCTGAACAAAATATGCACAGCATCAGACTATAAATGGCTTTGACTTGCCAGTCTCAAAACATATATGACAGCCTTCCCCAACCTCCAGATGTGTTAGACTACAATTCCCAGCATGCCCCCACTAGACATGCTGGCTGGGGCATGCTGGACATTGTAGACTGACACATCTGGAGGGCACCAAGTTGGGGAAGGCTGATAAATGTGATTCTAGCCAGTCAGATCGTATAAATCATGAAGACTCATCCATAGGAAGTAACAACAAATAATCAGAACACTTGCAGCTTTCAGTGGGCACCAAACATTTGGCATGATCAGGGTAAACACAAGGAACATGGGCTTGGTCACATGATCCTAAATATGATGCATTCCTGATATATGTCTGGCTGAATTACAAATCCCAGTAATCAGTTGGGAGCAAGATCCCTTTGGGGCTGGTATTGTTTTTGCTGCAAACAAAGCATTCATGTTGTTTGGAGAAAAAAGCATGGGGGCTGGAGTGTTTGCTGTCTGGTTGCAGCACCATCATTTGTATCCAAAACAGCCACCGCCAGAATGAACTTGTTAGACCTAATTTGTCCTTCTCATTCCACTGCTTATTGTTGTACTAAAGGCCCATGAAGTTTGACCAGTCATTCAAAAAACGTTGGGTATACAGACATTGGGTATATAGCTGCAAGGACATGTTTTTGCTCACAGCTATACCACCACAGCTATTTTGTCAGGCAAGCAACACCTGCTGAAATCCCCTCTTCAACATAATGATTAAAGTTGCCGCAGCCATCCATACTGAAGTCAGATTCAAATGCCAGCTTTTTAGTACAGTTTTGTTATATGACTTCTGACAATATTTTAGGGAAAATCTTAAATGTGGAATTGAAGAAACAGAAAATACTGCTGTTGTTAGAGGGATGGAAGCATGTTGTTTGGGAAGTAAGGGTCAAGTGACAGCTGGCATGGGAAGTGACTTGGTCAGGCCTGCAGTACAGGGGGATTGGGGCTAATATTTTCTCCTTTCACCAGTCCCGGATGCAAATAATTTCTGTCCCCACCACCATCAGTCACAGAGACGAAATATGCAGACACTGTGTGGACAGGTGGGGGCTTGGCAAAGGAGTGAGACCGGTGGACAAAATTCGTAACCACCAGAAACCTCTGCCAGCATCAGTCACCATCAATAAGTGAGGCTTCAGATGAAATTTCCTGTTCTTCTACTTTTAGCATATTATAAAGATTTTAATCGGGTCCTAGGATTTCTTATTGTTGTTAGTTAAAATTGTTTAGATATCTCTCTCTGTGTGTGTATGTATGTGTGTTGCCTGCTTATATGTTAGTATGTACATGTTTTTTAATATTATGTACAGGATATTATTATATTATGTACAATATATTATATTATGTACAATATATTATTATATTATGTTTTTAAGATTTTTAATTTTTGTTAACCATCCAGACAGCTTTAGCCATTGGGTGGTACAGAAATGTAAGAAATTTAATTAAATGAAACTTCAACAGATGCATGTTCAAGCTTTTCTGCACATCATTTTCACAAAACTCCAGCTGACATTCTGACAAGACTTAACATTTTGCACCAGTGACTTGATTAGAAGTATCTGGTGGAAGGATGCTGTGGACACCCAAGAAATGTGTGAGGTTCTGTTGGGAACACCCATAAAACTTTTCCATTTCTGCCTCCCAGACTCTCCAATTTGGTCCCGTGTTTGTCCAGGTGCTGCAATCCCCATACTGCTGATTAACTCCCACCCAAAGACCTTTGCTTGATGCTGTATCGATCTGGGACTGTTTGCTTTGCTTGAAGCAGAGCACAAACCTCACCGTTTCATCCTTGTCCGGCCACCGCCATGACATTTCTGCTGCTGCTGCCGCTCTTTGCACTTCTTCTGAGCCCAGGGGAGCCATTCCCGGTGAGATCCCTGCATGTTCATTTAACATTCGTTTGATCTCTCCCTTTCTGCTTAGCTTCCCCCTAGGTCCGTTATAATTTATACCCAGATCCCAGCCCCCATGAAAACATTCACAGTTGAGACATGCAAGCTTGCCCACTAGATAGATGAGACGTTTGTCCTTGGTGTGGGCATCAAAGAGGAAGGGCACAGGGAGGCCATAGTGGTTGGTAAGGTATGTAACGGGGAGAAGGAAGAAGGAAAGGCCCAAAGTCATGGGGGATGAGATGCAAGCCTTGCAGCCCTTGCAGCCTGCCCCCAAAATGCACCCTAATAGTTCAGGCCCATTCTAGTGGCTTGGGATTTGCACACAGGCCCAGTGACCCAAGTGCAGGGCCAGCTGTACACCAAGCAGGATATAGCACTATGAAAGTGGCATATGGTATGTGTCAATGGGCCCCAACAGTTGTCAGTGCACTTCAATACCACTATAAAGAAGTGGTGTGGCTCCTGCCTTTTATATATCACTTTCATACCGCTTCCATAGTGCTATATCCTGCTTGGTGTAGATTGAGCCCAGGTCTAAGAACCAGGATGCGTGATTCTCCGCAGTCTTTCTTTCTAGTCTATTGTTTAATCACACAAGGAATACGTAGTTGTGTTACTCAGTTGTCCCAGGGAACTCAAACATCCACTGAGAAGAAATTGCATAATATGGGTCATTCTCCTGCACTTCTATTGCTGTATGAGTATGAGGTACTGTATGAAACTGCTCTGTGGGTTAATGCCCTTGACATTGCTGGAGACTGGCAGCTTATTCCTACCCCCCTCCTGAGGCCTACACAATTCCGAAAAGGTTTTTTTTAAAAAAAAGTTTTTGTATTTAGATTTCTGGTTTCAGAAGCTGAGTGTTCTGCTCTGTCCTGCTACTGTGGCGGCCCTCGTGCAGCCTTTTAAAACGTTAACCTTCCCACTCCACAAAACGCCCCACACATATACACACAACCCCAAATAAAACTGGTAAAACATCTGCAGGGCTTTACCTAGAGTGACCATATGAAAAGGAGGACAGGGCGCATGTAACTTTAACAGTTGTAGAGAAAGGGAATTTCAGCTGGCATGCAATTAGTACCTGGTGAAATTCTCTCTTCATCACAACAGTTAAAGTTGCAGGCACTATACTAGAGGGACCAAATACAAAAGAAGGCAGGGCCCCTGCAACTTTAACTGTTGTGATGAAGAGGGAATTCCACCAGGAACTAATTGCATACAAATGACACTGGCTGAAATTCCCTTTTCTCTACAACTGTTAAAGTTACATGAGCCCTGTCCTCCTTTTCATATGGTCACCCTAACGTTTGGCATCAGAATTACTGTTTCGTTGATTGCTGGCTCCAACTTTTTGATGGTGCTTGGGCCCTCTCCCACAATGAGTCTACTTCCTCACCGCCATGTTCAGATGACATGCTAAGCCATGCTGGTCGAACATTTTGAGCTAAACATTATGGCTTAGCGTGTTGTGTGAACCATTCCTAACCATAATGGCTACATAACCATGGTTTTAACACGCTTACTAACCATTTACTGCAAAGGGTTTAGCAGCCGAACCATGGCTTAAGCCCATGGTCACCATCTGCTCTTCTTCCTCACCCTTTTTCTCATCACTGTTACCACTTGCTCGCTTGACAGGCAAAGTGAGTAGGCAGTGGCATTTGCTGCTGCTCCTTCCCAGAACCACCGTTTTCTGGGCCAAAGCGAGAGGCAGGTACACAAGCAGGTTGCAAGGGTGAAGAGGAGGAGCAAGTTCAGGGGGCTCTTGTCAGTGGGTCCCTGCAGAGGAATGGGCCGTCAGCAGGTGCTCAACCGTGTCCCTTCACATTGTCCCTGGTTTCATTCATATGCAAATTTAACTGATTTATCAGCTAAAAGCCATATCATGAATTCAAGGGAAATTGTGTTTGCTTACCATTGCTTTGCTTCCTGCTTCTCTTCTGCATTTGAGACAAGCTGCACTACATGGGAGGAGAGCAGTGACCACTGCGGCTGGTTTCGGATGACACGATGATCAATGGAGGGGGAAGAGGCAACCGTCAGTTGTGTTGCTTATTGTGTCGTGTGGAGGACAACACATACACAACTGATGGACTCCGTTTAAAGTGTTGTGTGGAGGGAACCCCCCTCTCTCCGTGCACTATTCTGTTTGGGCATAGAGTTCTGCTGGCCAGAGCAGCCGTAAAACCCTGGCTGCTCCTATACAGCTGGCAGAACTTGCAGTGCATGCTGGGATACGGCTGGAGGACTGAAGGAGGTGGGAGGGAGCAGACGCTACAGCCCAGATGGATGCCGGGACTTTCAGCAGCGCAATGGGGCTTCTAGGCTCATATAGTTGAAAGGGACAGCACCCTCTAGTGGGTGTTTTGTAGCACAACTTTAACAGAACATTGCAGGAAATTCTGAAGTATTTCAGATAAATGGGGTTTTCCAAGGTTTATCTTTAAGTGGAATAAACCACGGAAGGAGCGGGAAACATGCAGGATGCTCATGACGTCAAAATGACCTGCAAACTTCTGTAAGTGGCCAGTCACCAGCGTGCTATAAATAGCTGCTTAAAGAAGCCCTAATAAAACATCACTAATGGAAAAAACTGCTAACAGAAATTGTTAACAGAATTACCTGTCCATCATGAGATTATATCTACCCCTTACAATTTAGAGGTCTTATAGAAACTAGGCAGGCGGGATAGGCAATTGATAAGCAATTGATATTGCTTTTAGGAGGAGGAATTGGACTGAAATCTTTTTAAAGATGTCTAGGTAGATAGTCCTGCAGAGCTCACTGCAGCCTTTGATGAGGTATTTGTGCTTTTTGAGGCCATTGAAATGGAAGCCCATTAGCAGCCTTCAAGGTGTTTTATGTCCCTTGAAACCCTCTCTTCAGACGGAGGTTGGTTTGGAAGGAGCAGGAAAGGAAAAAAGACGCCTGGGCTGGTATGTATGGACTGCGCTGCAAAAAGGGGGCCATACTGCTACAACATAGCCATTGCTCTTTGTTTTTCTGGCAGGACCCACATCACAACTCACACAGGAGGGAGCATGAAGAAGGTAAGTATCAACTGTGTGTGTTTGTGCCAGACAAGGAACAGTAGCCACAAGATGAGCTCCCAGGGCAACTTCCCTCAGCCCCTGGTGCCCTTTGGATATGTTGGACTATGAGCTCCATCTCACCAGCAATTTATCACACACTCGCTATGTCTGGTATGCGGTTTTGCAGCACAGTACTCACATGACATCGTCCCTGTCCTGCACTCATTTCGCTTCTTCCCCTCCATTTTTCATTTCATTTTGGAATGGGCAAAGTCTGTTTTTTCCCTCTTCTATATAAAATAAATGCACTCCTCCTTCCCGTGTGCTCTATTAGACCATCCCGTTCTTTGTTGGGGGCAAGTGTGTCTAAGGGCTTCGGCTATGGGGCGGTATATAAATGGAATAAAATAAATAAATAAATAAGGGCGATCTTGATTTCGCTGACAAAAAAGGAGGGTGGGCGGTTCTCCGCTCAACTGTGAAGGGGGAGGGAGAGAGATCCCATTTAACTCTATGGTCTTACTCCTGAGTAGGCATGACCAGGAGCACATTTTCACTTTAAAAGAAATGTTGAAAATACACAGGACAGGGTTGGTGGTGGTTTACAGTACAACAATACTTCATTGAAAGAGGATAGGTTGACTTTCCCTAATCCCTTAATCCCTTAAGTATACCATTGCACTATTGCATCATTACTCCATTTCAACCTACCAGAATTGCATTCCATTGCATTTGTGCAGAAATAAAAACAAAACAAAACATGGGAAAATAAGAATTAGAGCAGGGAAGGAACCCATATGCAAGGGGTTGATTTTCCCTAATCCCCTAATCCCTTAAATACAAAAATGCAAACAGGTGGAATATCACACTGGTGGACTTTCAGAGAAATGCTTTAAGGGGGGTAATTTTAAAAAATCCTAAAAAAATCAAGGGATGAACCGATCTGATTCAAACTTGGCATGGCTAAAATTCTTCTTAAGACCTATCACCATGCTATGTTTCATCTCTTTATCTTTAAAAATTACACAGATGTAAGAATTTTTGTAAATTCTAATAGGAGCTCCAATGAGCGAGGGGGGAAGGTTGCCACATCCATCACAATGTCCATCAACGACAAGAACCAATGAACTGAAGGGGGAAGGAGAAGGTGCAGGGTGGGGCAGGCACAATAGCAGCAGGAGAGCAAAAAGAGAGTTTAGCGGTATAGCTACGATCGTGAAAGGGAGGAGCACTTGCAGCTCTTCTGAAATAGAGGTAAAAAAAGTAAAGGAAAACCAGGAAGGGGGAATAGGTGTGATGGAGCACCATAACTCCCAGAATCTCACAGTTAGCTGGCTGGGGGTTCTGGGAGTTGCAGTCCAACACAACAGTTGGGGAGGTTGTGCTATGTTTTCCAAAGATGGGGCCTTTCCAGACCTTCCCCGATGACCAAAGGAAGGCTGTTTTCCCCCCACGTAGGCATCACCAAAAAAAGGACAAAAGATTTCCATAAAATGTGCATATGCTAGTTTATATGTATAGGTGCAAACCTAGAAGAAATTACTATAATGTAGGTAGAAATAGAACATTTCTCACCCCAGTGGGGAAGGCCGTGACCAGGAGAGCTGTGTGCCTTGCTCAGTCTGCTGTCCAGGTTCTACCTGGTGATGGCCAACTTCCAGGCCCCTCCTCTCCTTTCTTGTGGTCCTTTATCTTTGAATATAACTTGGACTGGACAGCCCTTCAAACAGAGGATGCCTTCATATAGAGGACTGTTCTCTGTAAAGTGACATATTGCCTCCCTGCCTAGTTCTCCCACCCCCATGGCAACTCTTGATTTGAGGGGGCCCTGGAGAAACAGCTCTCCTTTTGTGGGCCCTAGACATAGGCAGCAGCAGCAATTGTCCTCAGAGCAGCACCAGACAGCTGGGTTTAAGCTTCCAGGTTAATTTCTCACTATACACCCAATTTAGTGTTGTTCGGGAGCATAGTAGGAAATTATTGTGTTAGCTGGACACTGCTGCTCAGCGACTGCTTGTAGTGCCAAGCCAAAAATAATAATAACAACGTGGGCCTGGGGCAGGATTGAGCGACAGGCTGAGATATTGGAGCCGTGAAAACTGCCCAAGAATAGCAGGAGTTGATGCCAATCCCATTTCTACACTCTCTCTCACACAAACAATTCCATAGTTGCAATAGCCTTTTGCCAATCAAAGATGTGAGGAAATGGGAGTCTTGTCATTGCAGGATTAATAACAATAATGTAGGATATAACCATACTATTTGCAACTTTTTTCATTCTGAACTGGGTCGATACACACTTGAACATTAGAGAGGTGAGCTCACATTTTAGAACTGAAGTGGAGCATGATGGTGGTGAGTTTCACACAATGTGCAACATCACACAGGGGGAAATCGTGTTTCCTTACTGTGGCTTAACCACCTGCACTTTTGTCCCTCATTATTTCCTCTTTAGAAAGAAGAAGTAAACAACGTTCATGTGACCCATTCATTGGGCTGTTTTGATCGCGCTACTTCTCCTGCATGTAGCAGGAGATAGCGGCAACTTCCGTTTTTAAAAATAATTCAGGTTTACCAGTGTCTTTTTTTGTCAGGCGAAAAAGGCTAGAAGGGGCGAGAGGTGAGCGGGATGCAGATGACGTTGGGAATAGGACCTGCGAAAATCCATGAGTGCCCAGTAACGAGCATGCAATAAAATGCTTGCCTGATGACACCCAATGGCAAAGGTTTGCTGTAGAGAAAGGAGTATTCTGTTGGTATTTGTGAGTTTTTGTTTTCAGTGTAACAGGCTACATAATTCTCCTGCTGGGGTAGAACACTGGAGCACTCAGCATCTAGTGGGGGGGAGGGATGGGGCATAAACAAACACCTTTCTAAAAAGAACAAGTAAAACCTGCCAGAAAATGTTACAGTGTAGAAGGTTCCAGCCAGCCAACATACTTCATTTCATTCCTCTTCCCTGCTATTTTCTCTGCACCAGCTCCCACCCCCAGCGTCAGCCTGCACGGTGCCCACTTAGCATGTTCAGTTCCCATTGGTCTCTTTAAACTTCTGCAAACCTTGGGGTTCTTCCAAACCTGCTGATTCCTTCCTCTTGTGCATGAATAATGCCATTTAGACTTCATAAGGATTGCCATTCAAAGATGGAGAATGAGTTTGCTATTAGTATATATGATGACATGGTACGGCATGTGAAAGAGGAGTGTGTCACTGTTGCCATGGTTACTAGCCTGGGTGCCCATGACTGTCCCACAACCACATTGCACTGCAACCTGCAATGGCTGCCCTAGCTTGGTCAGGGAAGGGGAATCACATATATGGAGACAAAGACCTCCAGCAGACAAGCATTTTATTGCATGCTTGTTGCTGGGCACTCAGATTTTCGCAGGTCCCTCTCACGTGGTCACCTGCCTCCCAGGTGCCTCCCACGCCTTCCAGTCTTCTTCACATGACAAAAACCCACCCCAGTAAGTCCAACTTATTTTTTTGAGACAGAAGGTGCTGCTATCCCCTGCTGTGTGCAGGAGAAGCAGCGCGATCAAAACGGCCCACTGAATGGGCTAGTGCATGTTGTTTACTTCCTCTTTCAAAAGAGGAAGTAATGAGGGACAAAGGCGTGGGTGGAGAAGTGATGGTAAGGAAATGTGATTTCCTCCCATGTGATGATGCTAAAACTGTTTAATCTGTTGCTAGGAAAATGTAATCTCTCCTTGCAACAGAAGTTTGGATCCTGTGAAAAAATGATGCAACAATTGCATGAAAAACGTAAGGCCCTGAGAGTCTTCTGTCACTTTCAAAGGTATATGAAGGTGACCAGAAACAGGACAGTCTTGCTAGGTCACAAGGGGTACATCTTGATGAGGGGAAAGCCACGGGGTGGATCCGCAGTGGCTGCAGATCGTTTATATGATGCAGCCGCCATTGTGAAGCCATCTAGAGCATTTTCCCCAAGCTCCTCTTTAAAAAAAGTCAGGCACTTACCCCAATTTCTTCATGCTAACAAGGTGCAAATGCGCATCTCCTGTCTGTCGCTATCCTCCAGCTTTGCGCCAGAGGCGTGTCCCGGGGAGGGGGCAGTTCAGTGAGCTGAATGTCTGCTGGATAACCTCGGCGCCTCCTCCAGCCAGCGGAGCAGAACAATTAAAGAAAAAGTAAATAAATAAATAAATTGGAGCCAGTTGCACCCCGCCGAAACCGGACGGGGGGAGGGGGCCGAGCTTACGGCTCTTGATTGGGACCATGCAGTTGACTGCCAGGAATTCAAGCCGGTAGATTTATGCATGATCTCAATCCTAGATGTGTTTCCTTGGATGTAAAGTGCACCCGATCGAGGCGACACATATCCTGCTTATGTTTACTCGGAAGGGCCTTCCAATACAAAGCAACATGATTTGCTTCCAGCGCAAGAAGGATCTCACGGGCAGATCTTCTGTCTCCCGGCTGATGCTCCCCTGGAGCGCCCGCACGTGGGTCCATTTGTTTTTTATATCGTTTTTCTTTAACTGCGAAGCTTCGCTGTTCCATATGTGTGTGTGTGTGTGTGTGCGTGCGTGCGTGTGTATATACACATATAGGCTGCCTCTACAAGAGGCATTTAAAGCTCTTTCAAGGCGCATTAAAAATTTTACCTCTACAAGAATGGAGCGCAAATCAGGCGTAGAGGTGCGTTATCTCCCCGATTATGCACATTATCGAATGCGCGTTAAATAGTGAGTTTTATTTTGCTCCGGCTGTTAAAGCGCATTTTACCTATGTGAACAAGCGATTCTCCGCATAAACTACCTGTAAAGCGCATTTGAAACAACCGGTAAGGTCACCTGTTGAGTGCTCAATTACCTCCTGCATACAAGCATTTACGATAAAGCGCTTCAGCGAATATGCGCATAATCTGCTAACCAGGTGTAAAGCCGAATTCTTGTAGATGAGGCCATATACATGCACACAGAGTTTGGGTGAGAGAGAGGGTGGGATGAGAGAGAGCGGAACAGAAATCTGCTTCTAGAGGTGCCCAGGAGGAATAAATGCCTCCCCTTTGATATTATAGGACTGGAGGGCTCCTCCTCCTCCTCCTCCTCCCTTGCAAACCCCCACACTTAGGTCCCCTCTACAAGGATTCGCTTTTGCGCCTGGTTAGGTGATTATGCGCATAATCGCTGAAGCGCATTTACGCCTAATACCTCTGCACGAGAGGTGGTGACAGGCGGCGAAGCGCATTAACGGATGACCAAAATGCGCTTTACAAGAAGTTAATGCGCATAAGCGCTTGTTCACATAGTCAAAATGCGCTTTAACAGCCGGAGCAAAATAAAACTCGCTGTTTAACGCGCATTCGATAATGCGCATAATCGGAGAGATAACGCGCCTCTACGCCCGATTTGCGCTCTGTTCTTGTAGAGGTAATTTTTTTAAAGCGCCTTGAAAGAGCTTTAAACCTCTCTTGTAGAGGCAGCCTTCCTCATTAGTGTGGGGATAATGCAAACACAGGGGTTTGAGGGCTCGTGGTGCCAAAGCGCCATCGTCAAGATACAGCCCAGGAGGAAAAGTGGAGAGCTATACGTCAGCCTTTATATTTCCCCCTTCTTGAGCCTGTATGCAACAGAAGCAGCCCATCCACTTTTGCCTTGCAGAGCATGCGTCCCGTGAGGAACCCTGCCATTTCCCTTTCCGCTTCCAGCGCAAAATTCACCATTCCTGCATCCGGAGTAGAGCTCATTCTCAGGACTGGTAAGCACCTCTTCACCAGAAAGAACTGGGGCCATATGGAGAATGAGAGCTATGGAGCATGCTGGGAGGCAAGAGGGGTCACGTTGGGCATGATGGACCTTTAAGCTGAGACATGCACAGGAGGTCATGATTTGCAACTTCTCATGTTGGCTTCAGCCTTAGCTTCCATGTATTCCTTCCGTGACACGAGACGCTTCCCTTTCAGGTGCGCCACCACAGAGAACTACGACCGAGATGAAAAATGGAGGTACTGTGGCAAAGAGGAGAGGCCAATAGGTGAGTCAATGGTGGAAAGTGGAGAAGTCAGCCAGTTTTCAGATGGATTGGAGGGATGGGACTATCGCCACCAGGATGTGTATGTTGTCCCCCAGTTGTAGAGGGCTCCAATGAGCTGGTCTCCCAAAAAGCAAGGCTAAAAATGCAACATTGTTATCTTTTCGGTACCAGGTCAAGACTTTCCTCTTCTCCCAGGCATTTAACAGCATACACTGAGGCTGCCTGTACAAGAGAGGTTTAAAATTCTTTCAAGGCTCTTTAAAAAATTTACCTCTACAAGAACGGAGCACAAATCGGGCGTAGAAGCGCGTTATCTCTCCGATTATGCGCATTATCGAATGCGCGTTAAATAGCGAGTTTTATTTTGCTCCGGCTGTTGAAGCGCATTTTGCCTATATGAACAAGCGCTTATGCGCATTAACTACTTGAAAAGCGCATTTTGGTCATCCGTTAATGCGCTTCATCGCCTCTCGCCGCCTCTTGTGCAGAGGGATTAGGCGTAAATGCGCTTCAGCAATTATGCGCATAATCGCCTAACCGGGCGCAAAAGCGAATCCTTGTAGAGGGGACCTTAGTTTTTAATTGTCCCCAGAACTATAGTTAGGCCTGGCTGAGAGTTCATAGCTGCTTTAAATGTACACTGTTTTTACATGTTGTTGTTGGGTATTATTATTATTATTATTATTTATTTTGTATGTCGATTTTTAATGTCCAAAGTTTTAATTTTTGTAAACTGCCCAGAGAGCTTTGGCTATGGGCCGGTATATAAATGAATTATATTATTATTATTATTATTATTATTATTATTATTATTATTATTTGGCTACCTGCAGTACAAGGCTTGATGGCTAATGGCACGGGTTGTCTAGTTCTTACTGTGGGGTCTACATAGCCCAAAGCCGGAGGCTTCTAGCCAAGCATGGCTGACTCTTGGCTTCCTATTGCAGGACACTGTGACCCTAACCCATGCCAGAATGGTGGTGTCTGTGAAGCTCGGCGAACTGGGTTCCATTGCATCTGTACAGCCGGTTTCCACGGGAGACGCTGCGAGAAAGGTACCAGAGACTGAGCCCTGGAGCTATAGACCTGGTCTGGCTCCCTAAAGGCCTAGTCCCAGCCGTGGATTGGTGCCACCGCTTGGCACTATGGCCAAGTAAAAAGCCTTTACATACTGGAGCAAACAAGTTCTCATCACTCTCCTCCATGAGGCCAAGAACCTAGACTGTAATGCATTATAAAAGGGACTGCTTTTACGCCTCCCATTATAAAAGGGACTGCTGAACTTCCAGGAGGTCACACCATCGGTCAGAGTTGGTAACTCTACTCCAAATCCTTCTGCTACCAAGTAACTCAAAATCAGCATGGGGATGTGTAAGGACCCTAGGGGCCATTTTCTAAGTTATGACCTGTCCTAATCATGGCCACGGAGGCCTCCTATAAATGGAGGGTTGTAGGAGCTGCCTTTTTTTGACCCATTTTGCAAAAGGCAGGCAGCCTGGCTGCATTAAGTATGATCAGAGTTCAGAGTCACCCCACGCCCTTGCTTTGCAGAAGGCTGCTTTGGAGCACGAAGATGGCTACACATTGGCAGGAAAGACACCTGGCTGCGCTACCATCTGCCTGCCGGACTGGAGGAATGTCACTGCAATAGAAAGAAGATTGACTGCAAGCGCGTTCATGGAAAGGGTCAGAGCGGGGCAGAAGCAGGCTACAAACAGCGTCGGAACAAAAGGGGAGAGATTGATCCACTCGTGTAGCCCTCGCCAACCTGGTGCCCTCCAGATGCGTTGGACTAAAAGTCCCATCATTCCCAGCCAGCATGCTGGCTGGGAATGATGGGACTTGCAATCCAACACATCTTGGGGGCACCAGGTTGGCGAGGGCTGTATTACAGGGTGGGGAAAACAAACACAACTATGATTCCTGTTAGATGAGGTAGTGTGGTCAAGAGATTGCCTGAGCCTCATTGGAAACCGCCACCGCCTCCCCTACCAATAAAAGGTAGTTTCCAATTCATACTCCTAACAAAGTCTGACAACACAAAATTTAATTGCTGAGTGTCATCCGCTATATCGTTTTTATATTTCTGATTATTTTCAGGACCTAACTAAGCACTGCGTGCAAATGCATGTAACAAAACTGTAACCGCGTTTTTAAAAAGGAAAAAAACCCCTATCTGGGAATCTTTGATTTGGAGTGCAAATGCCTGTTTGGAAAGGTGCTTAATCCTTTCCCTGCCTGCCTCCACTTCTGTGCTCCAGCTGCCCCCCTCCCCCACTGAAGCAGCTTTTCTCTTTAATATATATATATATATATATATATATATATATATATATATAGCTGGTAGAATTGTGTTACATGCAATTGTATGAAAGACTCTCAATATCCCAATAATATTACTTATAAAATGTCTGAATCTCACTTTTTATCAGTTAGTTCCATCTAAACAATTTTTCATCAAAGAGGCTTAGATTGCAAGAATCCCACTGCATATATGTCTTAAAGCAATTGATTTAGAATCACCTTTAAGAGAAGAACCAATTTTGACCACACTTGCCTTTATTGCTGTTCTCAATGTCATGGCCCTCCCTTAGTTGTCATCACCGTATTTCCAAATGGTTAGGACTCCTGTGATCAATCATCCAAATGGTTAGAACTCCTGTATCCTCCCTAAACTCACCCGTTCATCAAAACAAAATGTAAATTCTTGCAAGCAGGTATCACTGGGTGGGCCCAGTGCTAATAACCCTGCAATTTCGCTGTGGTGTCAGGATTAGCCACTGCAACTCCGCAGCAGCAAAAGCATGGGGTTTCAGCCCTTTATTTATTTATCTATTTTTATTACATCTTTATACTGCCCATCAGCCGAAGCTCTCTGGGCAGTGCACAATTCAAACCTTAAGAATAACAATTTAAGTTTAAACATTAAAAGTTAAAAAGACAGTGGCTGCATTCAGACAACACGATAGTCAGTGGTGGGGTAACAATCAACTTTACAGTTGTTCATCTAGGGGGTACTCCCCACACAACATGGTAATAAATAATCAACCATGGTGTGGATTAGGATCAGCGCTGAATTGACTATGGCAGCATTCGGACGACATGATAGTCAATACAACTGATGATTGTTTCCCACCCCCCAGTTGATTATTGTGTTGTCTGAATGCAGCCAGTGTAAAACGAGCTACATTAAAAACCAGGGAAAGCCCGTGTAAAAAGGTATGTCTTCAGGAGGCATTTAAAAGATGTAACATTTTCTGCCTCCTGAACCACACGAGAGAGGGTTTTACAGAGGGTGAGTGCCACTACAGAGAAGGCCCGCCGCTGAGGTTCTTCATGGTGGCATTCCGTTCATCTTGGAATGGCCAGTAGGGCCTCCTCTGAGGATCGTAGTTGTCATCCAGGTATATATAAGGGAAGGCGGTCTGCTAGGTATGCTGGTCCAAGTTGTTTAGGGCTTTGTAGGATAACAGCATAACCTTGTATGTGGCTTAGTAGCTAACAGGTAGCCAGTGCAGTTCTTTTAATACAGATTTTATATGAGCAGAGCTAGGTGTCCCCGTGAGCACGTTTGCTGCTGCATTCTGCACTAGCTGCAGCTTCCGAACCATCATGGTGGCAACCCACCACTGTATAGGCAGCCCCCCGGTCGCCCACCCATGTCACAGCCCATCAAAGCAAGGAAAGAGAAGTGTTATGGTAGTCTATTAAGAAGTCACTAGATTGGTGGTTTCTCAGATGTACCTTGGGTTCTTGATCTAGTCCTCCCTTCATTTTGTCTCTGAAGATGTCAGATTCAATCCCATGGACCAGTTAAATGGACCAGATAGCAGCTGATGTAAAAGATCCCTCCCTAAAATTGAACTTTCAGAGAGACTAACCCACCATGGCAGAGTTCTGAGAGGGGTGGCCAAACATGACCACTTCATGGAAATCTGGTTTCCCTTGTGTTTGTTAACAAAAGTATGGTGGACTATAAGCGCCTGCTACCCCAACATCATTTTGGTGGGATCTAATTAAATGAGGGTGTTCTAAGACCATTCTACTGTTAATGTAACTCAGAGAGCAATCCTATGGTCGCTAGATAGAATCTGGGGTGGAGGTGGATAGGATAATTTGGATTCCTGGATCTGAGGTAGGAGTCAGCACTCTGACCTTGGTCCCAGGAATCCAAGCTCCCTGCCCTTCCCACTCCCTCTTGCAGCTGGCATGGAGAGAATTAGGTCAGCTGCCTCTCCGAGGTTGCAAAGGTGACCTTGGAGGGAAGGGAAAGGGTGTCTGCCGGTGGGTGGGGAGGGACGGCTAACGCCATATCCCCACACCTCACCAGCCTCCTTCCCTCCCCCTCCCTGCCACCTTAGGTAGCCATCTAGCTAAAATGCAGAGTGGGGGAAGCCTAGAGGCAAATATCTCCTCCACCACTCCTCCCACTCTGCATTGGATGGCCGTAAGGGTTCGGAGGCTTACGGCCATCCCCATAGGATCGCATTCGCAGACAAGAATGGGAACACAGTTTCTTTTTGTTTGAAGATTTGACTTTATTGTATTTGTTGACTATAAGCTTATTGTACTATGCAAATAATTAAATAAAGGAAACCAAACCAGACCAAACCAACTAAAAGGATCCCTGCTTAAAGGACCTGGATAGAGAGAGGTTGCCAGTCAGAGCAGACAATATTGGGATAGGTGGACAGATAAGTCTGACCTGGCATAAGACAGCTTCCTATGATCTATGTTGCTTGCTTTCTCTGACTCACAGCATGCACAACCAATCCCTGTTTGAATGGAGGGCACTGCACAATGCTGAAGCATAGTGAGGTCTGCGGCTGTCCTGAAGAGTTTTCTGGGCCATTGTGTGACATAGGTACGTTTGTAGATAGTAATTAATATACACATATGCATGCTTACAAGTGCCTCATTTTGAAGCTGTACTAAAGAGTGGGCGGTGAAATAGCCAGGTGAGAATCCATTTTTAAAAAAAAGAAAAAAGAAAATGTGATGCACACTGGGAAAGGTTATTCCAATTTATTTATGCCCTATTCTTGAATTCTGAGCAGGGACCTAGTACTCAAGGAATCTGCACTGTATAGTTTCCAAAAGGATCTGTTAGCTGTGCTGCCACTGTCGAAACGCAAAGATAATGTTACGGTGTGTTAGGAAAGAGAAAGAAAACAATAAAGAAATCAACACAGGAACACCTTGAGTACAACATACAGTCCTGGTTGCCCCAACTCCAAAGGGATATACACACACATGAAAAATATATGTGGCACAATAGATATGGACCCAGGAGACCCGCAGTTAAAGCACTAATCAGCTACAGCATTGAGGGGAACATGTGCCCCTCCTGAGCTTTTTGGACTGTAATTCCTATAATCCCTCACTATTGGCTATGTTGGCTAGGGATGATGGGAATTGCAGTCCAACAACATCTGGAGGGGACACACGTTTCTCAGCCCTGAGCTCCAGACTCACCTGGCTGGCCCTAAACCAGTCATCTCTCGGTGTCAGTTTCCCATCTCTAAATCAGAACTTCGAGAGCTCCATCACACCAGTGGTTTAATGCGCTCTCGCCACGTCTGGTATCTGGTTTTGCAGCGCGGGACTCACATGATGTCATCCCTGTCCTGCACCCATCTCGCCTCTTTTCTCTGTTTTGCGTATTATTTTGGTGCGGGGAAAGTCTGGATTATTTTCCCCAAGCTGATTTAATGTTTCCTTAAGCCTCCGTGTACTGCTGTCCTCTCGCTTTTCCCTTTGTTGTGGGCATGTGCTTTGAGAGAAGGGCAGGGTGGAGTGGAAGAGCAAACAAGCGAAAGGGAGATTTCACGGTGCAGTTCAATACCACAAACCCACGTGAAAGGGATTATTAGCTTGATGCGCTTATGGGCTCCATCACACCTATTTTTCCCTGGTTTGCCTCCCCATTTTTTACTTCTGTTTCATAAGCGCTTTAAGATAATGGTCCCTTTCACGTTGGCTTGTGGTATTGCGCTGCACTGTGAAACCTCCCTTTTGCTTGTTTGCTCTTTTACTCCACCCGTTCCTTCTCCTTCCACCTCCAGTTCATTGATTGTGGTACTCTGATGGGCGTGGGCTCCTTCCCCCTCGCTCTGGCTTTGTTGTCTATCGATTTATTGATTTAACGTTTCATCGGCTGGGCTCCATTTCTGTGGGCAATAAGGGTGGGATTAGAGCAGTAAAGAGTCCATTCAACCGACTAAGCACAAGTCCATTCATTGGACACAGCGTGCTAGAGGTGGAGAACCGCCCCATCCTCCCCTTTCATCAGCAAGACTCTATTCAAAGCACACACACAGACAAAAGGAAAAAGCGAGAGTACAGCAATACACAGTGGTTTAAGATCGCATCAAATCCACTTGGGGGAAATAATCCAGACTTTCCCTGCACCAAAATAATACACAAAACGGAGGAAAAGAGGCGAGATGGGTGCAGGACAGGGATGATATGTGAGTCCCACGCTGCAAAACTAGATACCAGATGTGGCGAAAGTGTGTTAAACTGCTGGTGTGATGGAGCTCTATGAAACGGAGGTAAAAAAACACGGAGGCAAACCAGGAGAAAAAATAGAAGTGATGGAGCCTGCAGTAATCTGAAGATTGAAACACACTTTGCACTCTAAATAAGCTATGTACATTAGAAGTAATTTTGAATATCATAACAGAATGCACTTGGGGGAGAATAAGGTACAGATTCCCATTATGCTGGAGTGAGAAAACATCTGGTGAAATTAAATGTGCAACATGTTGCAAACAAACCAAAGGAAATATTTTGTTCACACAGAGTGCACTCATCACAACAGCATTACTGAGTGAAAGGTTTTTTTAAAGGAATATATACATTCAGAAATAGAAAGACTGATCAAAGCCCAACAGTTAAGATGATGAGGGTGGCATAGGATATTGGGTGAAAGGGACTGCTGTTCTGATTCAGTAAGACTGCATTATTTATATAGTCTTAAACAAATCCGTGGTAAGGTGGTGAAGAAAAATAGTCAGGCCCAGTTTAAAACCAGATAAGAACATGAGAAGAACCATACTGGATCAAACCAAAGGTCCGTCTAGTCCAGCATTCTGTTCACACAGTGGCCAACCAGCTGCCCATGGGAAATGCACAAGCAGAGCACTGGTGCAACAGCACCATTCCACCCATGTTCCCCAGCAACTGATGTTTATAGGCTTACTGCTTCATGATCCTGGAGGTAGCACATAGCCATCAGGACAAGTAATCGTTGATAGCCTTCTCCTCCAGGAATTTATCCAACCCCATTTTAAAGCCAACCAAATTAGTGGCCATCAGTACATCTTGTGGTAGTGAATTCCATAGTTTAACTATGCGCTGTGTGAAGAAGTACTTTCATTTACCTGTCCTGAATCTCCCAGATGTGTAGTAAAATTGACTACTCAGATCTCCTGGTGTCTCACACTAGATTTGGAAGCATGAAGTGGTCAAGTAAGCTCTGTCCTGAAGAGCCAGAGATTGTAGGGAGGGGCACAGCAGTATGTGGATATTCATAATCTGTGAGAGAACAGGCACTGGTTCAGATTCCTGGAATACAACCTTCCCCTTGGGCTGTCTCCAGCCCCCTTTCTCAGTGCTAGTCTCCTTCTTTCAGGAAGGATTTTTGAGGCAGGAAGAAATCCAGGGCCAGTCCTGCCCTTTGGCAGAGGGAGGCAGCTGCCCCATGCTGGAGGGCAGGGGCAGGGAGTGGTGACAAGGTGTTGGGAGAACAGAGCTGTATGTGGCCAGACCTGTGCCCCTAAGCTAGCATGGTGCCCTGAGTTGCAGGGGAGGACACTGTGGCCCTGTTCAGAAGACACCTGAAGCCGCGGCTTTAACCATGGTAAATAAGGCAAAAGGCTTTATTCACCATGGTTTAAGGTATCTTCTGAACATGGCCTGTCTCTTTACCAGCATTGAAGTCAGATTCAACTGCAAGCCTAGTCAACGTCTAGTCAGGATTAGGAGGAGATGCCATCTTGTCCTTCAACTCTGGCAGGAAAATGTCTTGGGACAGCCTTGTGAGCTGCCCAGGAAGCCTGAGCAAAAGTTGTGGAAGATGAAGCTATCAATGGCTACTAGTCATGGTGGCTACATATTACTTCCAATTGTTGGGGAACATATTCTTCTTCTCATGTCCTGCTTGTGGGCTTTCCAGAGGCATCTGGTTGGCCACTATGGGAAACAGGATGCTAGACTAGATAGGCCTTTTGTCTGATTCAACTTGGCTCTTCTTACTTTTTTAAGGTGTGATGAACTGTGAATGATCTGAAGCATGGTGAGGAATGGCTGTCTTCTTGGGAGAGAAGAAACAGGGTCATAGCCTTCCTTAGAACCTAACGTTTTTCTTACGCTTCTGAGGCTCCATCCCTGGTCTTTTTATTTCCTAGACCATTATCAGTCCTGCTACACTGAGAATGGGCATCTGTACAGAGGCATGGTCCAGAGCAGTCTCTCAGGGACACCCTGCTTGTCCTGGGACTCCCCCCTCCTGCATGGGGAGTACTCCAGTAATTTCACCAACGCAGCCAGCCTGGGTCTGGGGGCGCACAGCTTCTGCAGGTGAGCTCTGCGGGGTTTGTGTAGGGAGTGGGCACCTTCATCAAGGAACAGTGTAAGAGGAGAGAGTGAAGGGGGCAGGAGAGGTGGATCTGGGGCAAAGGGTCTGGGGATGGCAAAGGCCAAAGAGCTGCACCTAAAGAGTGGGGCAGAGGAAATGAGGGGAGAGAGGAGGCTGCTCTTACTCAAGAGAGGACCGGATGCTTCCTTTGTGCAGAAACCCAGATAATGACAGCCAGCCATGGTGTTATGTGCTACAAGAGGAGCAAGTCACCTGGGAATTCTGCAATGTCACCCGCTGTCATCGCAGAACTGCAGGTAAGGCATCTACCATCCTCCTTGGAAGAACTGGGGTGTGGATGAAGCCCAGAAATGAACAGGCTGAGTTTCTTTTTCCACAGGTCTCACAGTAGGAATGGCTATATCGCCAGATTTGGAATTGATGCCAGCGTTCCCAGAAATGACTGTTCCCATTGACCGGGCCCAGGGGTCCCAAGACACGACCGCCACCAGTGTCCTGCTCGTGGGTGCCTCAGCTCCATCATGTGAGCAGCATTATTCAAAGGCCACCTTGTCCCACGGCCGTGTTAGTGGGGGCATGGTGGCACTTCCCGGTTCCCATCCCTACATGGCCGCCATATACATTGGGGATAAGTTCTGCGGAGGGAGCCTCGTCACCTCCTGTTCGATCCTGACCGCTGCACATTGTTTTGAACACAGGCAAGTCTCACTCTCTTTCCCCAAAGCACAACTGGGGCTCACCTGCTGGGGCAGCTGGAAAGAGAGCTGATTCTAGAGAATCTAGCTCGAATTTATTAAAGCCTCTGCTGACTGCAGGTTTTCTGCTACAGGCCAGACGTGAGCAGCATTTCAGTGGTGCTGGGCCAGAACGTCTACAAGCCCAACCCTGAAGACTCCCTGAAGCTCCAAGTTCAGGAGTATCTAATGCATGAGAACTATTCTGATGTCACCATTCAGCATGACATTGGTGAGAGTCTCTTCCTTAGTTTCCTCCACTTTCCCCGCGGCCCAGCCGGCCCGGCCTGAGCCACCTGGCTAATCTTTCCAGAGTCCAAAGGGTCCACACATGTATTTCAGATTAAAGCACGAGGTGGTCCTCTTCTTTGAAGAACTTGAAGCCCTAATCCATGCCTTGCAGCCCCAGGAGGGAGCAGAAAGGATTCAGCTGCGGTTTGGCAGGCCAGGGGTCTGCTTATGTGCCTTGCAGCAGGGGCTTTCATTTCATCCTGAGGCTCTGGCCCAGGCCAGTCAGGCTCCTTCAAGAGCAATAATAGCTTCCTTTGTTCCTCTCTCTGCCTCGCTGCAGTCCCCATGCCTGAGCCCAGATTCATTGCTAACCTGCTGTCCTGTACCCTCCCCAGCACTGGTGCGGTTGAAGGAGAAGGCGTCAAGGCGCTGTACTGACTTTTCGCGCACCATTTCGCCTGTTTGCCTGCATGACCCGGAGGAGACGATACCGGACACTAGCGAGAACTGCAAGGTCGCAGGATGGGGATATACGATGGAAGGTGTGAAGAAAGTGACCCTAAACAGACATGACGACAGGGCCGGCCTTGTGACCCTTTCCATAAAGATCCAACCCTCCGGGCTGGGTGCTGCCATTCCCTATCATGTGGCCTACAGAGTTTTGTTAGTGGGGCGGAGAGGCAGGATGCTGCCTTGTATTTCCCCCCACCCCTCGCTTCTCAGCCATTTCCAAAATGCCCACTGTGGACATAAGAAGAGCCCTGTTTAGACCAAAGGCTAAGTAGTCCAGCGTTCTGTTTGCACAGTGGCCAACCAGATGCCCCAATTGGAAGCCCACAAGCAGGACATGAGGACAAGTTGGCACCCGCCTCCTTCTGTTACGTAGTAAGCAACTGCCTCTGATCCTGGAGGTAATATGAGCCATCATTTTGGAGGGTGCAAAACAAGGTAGCCCATGCCACCTACAGCTCCTTTGTATCTTTTCCATCTTGCTCTATAGCAAAGGTGCGCACCTTCAGGGCCTCTGGGGGTCAGTTTCAACACCCCCCAGAACTACACCCCCTTAATTGCTGCCGTGTGTGCACCCACCTACCCACCATCATACATACACACTCATACTCCCTTGGACATCCTTTGAGGGGGTGGGTAAAGAGGCTGCGGACCATGTGTTGCCCATATCTAGGGTGTCCATATGGAAAGGAGAACAGGGCTCCTGTATCTTTAACAGTTGCATAGAAAAGGGAATTTCAGCAGGTGTCATTTGTATGCCTGTAGCCCTGCCCTCTTTTGTATCTGGTCACGCTAGTATAGCTCCTGCAGCTTTAACTGTTGTGATGAAGAGGGAATTTCACCGGGTGCTGCATGCATACAAACAACACCTGCTGAAATTCCCTTTTCTATGCAATTGTTAAAAGATACAGGAGCCCTGTTCTCCTTTCCATATGGTCACCCTACATCTGATCAATATTGTAGAAGAGATTTCATTCACAGTCATGCCAGCAGAGGCAGTTCACAGAGCCCAGTCAAAGTCTTCCACACAAGAGAGCTTACTTTAGGCTGCCAGCAGATTGCAGGGGTTACAATGTCTAGAATTCCCTCTATGGTCATAAGGCCAGTGCAGAAGACAGGTCCAGGCCATCTTAAAGAGAACCATCCCTTCCCAACCACCCAGATGCCCAACAATCTGTAATATCAACTGGAGTGACAGGCCACCTGCATATTCTGATGCCTTTGTTCACTAGAGCCCTGTTCTTTCCCCGCAGGAGCCACCAAACTTTCCATGTATTTGCAGGAAGCAGATATACCTATCCTTCCTCAGGAGCTTTGCCATTCCCAAAAGGCACATGGGAACCGCATCAAACAAGGCATGCTTTGTGCGGGGTACATGCATGGAATGTCTGATGCATGTCAGGTGAGTCCATTGTGAAGTGATGGCAGCATAGGGAGACCTCTGCCACACAGTGCAGGCCAAGCTTTCTGGTGGACCCAGCAGGGCCAGCACCAAGAGTAGGCATAGGGGGGCACCTGCCTAGGGCCCACACCCCAGCAGGGCCCCACTGGCAATAACCCCCCTGGGCTTGCTCCCCCTCTTTACCTTTACGACCTGCTTGTTCACCTGCCTCTCACTCTGTCCTAAACAAAAGTGGTGCTGAGCAGGAGATGCTGCTGCCTCCTTGCTCCTTGGCTCTCTCTGCCTGTCAAGCAAGCAAGTGGTGGCCATGATGAGAAAGAGGATGAGATGCAACAGCAACGAGTGACAATGGTAGTGACAAGGCAGGCTCAATGAGGGAGTGGAGCTCATTGACGAAGTCTTGCCCAAGGGCCCTCCAAAACCTGGAGCCAAAACTAGGAGCTAGTGATTTTTTTGCTAGTCAGTTTTCTTGTGAACCGCTCCTTCCATCTAACCACACAGTCAGAGCCCCTTGATCAACTTCTACATCAAACCCTGCTCACACCCTGAGAGCAAAATGCATTTTGAAGAACAATAAGTCTTCCATATTGTAACCCTGCAGTATACTCCAGGTCTGATGTGCTAGATTACTCCTTGACAAGAGACCTCTCCAGTACTGCTTCTGTATTTGAGACCCTCAATACACCTACCACAATCCCAGCCAGATTACCCTTCTCTCTATACTCACATTTGGATGCCTTGAAAACTATTGCCCTGCTCAACTCCTTAATAGCTGCTGCTGCAGCCCAAAACTCCAGTTTAAAGGGAAGCATAAAACTGCCTTGTTAAAGATGTCAGAGCCAGGGTGGTGTAGCAGTTAGACTGTTGGATTAGGACTGGGGAGACCCAGGTTCTAGTCCCCACTCGGCCATGAAGTTCACTAGGTGACTTAGGGCCAGTCATTGACTCTTAGCCTAACTTATCTCACAGGGTTGTTGTTGTGAGGATAAAATGGAGAGGAGGATCATGTATTGGGCTTTTGGAAGAAAGGTGGGTTATACATGTAATGAATGAAATATTGGCCTTTCCTGGACCTTATGAGTCTGACAGAATGACCCTGTTCCGACAACATGCTAAGCCATGGTGGTTAAGCATTTTGAGCGAAACATTATGGCTTAGCGCGTCATGTGAACCATTCTTAACTTTAGTGGCTACAAAACCCCCTTTTAAACACTCCCACTAACCATTTGCTGCAAAGGGGTTAGTGGCCTAACCATGGCTTAGTGTCTGAACAAAAGGCCCATTATATGCACATTGTTCTCCTCTTACCTGCTCCTCCTAAGCCCTTGTACACACATTTCTTTCCCATACTTGGACACTTGGGGCACCCTTTACAGCAGACAAGAACCCCAAGTTCAACCAGCTTGAGCCAAGTCCAAAATAGTAGCTTGGGGACAGGTGTGCAAAGCTTATTACCTATGATAGCCTATGAGTCATATAATGAGAAAGGGTTGTATACAAGTCTAAATCTACATCTGAGATCAGGGATTCAAATAGCCAAATTCAAATCATCCAACAATCTACTGATAGATCTTTATGTATCTTCTCCCTGCCACTGCTTTACAGTATGATTAGCCTCTAGACATACATTTCCTACCCCCCGCCAAACAAAACTAATTAGCCAGAAATTCATTTCAGCTCACCATTGGTTGTTAATACAATCCTTCTCTTTAACTGCTAAGTTTCTCTTGCCAGATGGACAAGAAAAAGTAAATATGGCATTGATACCTAGCCATCCATCTCTCCAATGGACAGAAATATGCCTTCGCCTCAGGTGGGCAGGTGAAGGAGCCAGACTGCATTAGGTTGCAATAGTGGTTGGCAGTCAGTTAATTTAAGATACTCACCCTGGATGCAGACATTTACTATGGGTGCCTTGTCTAATTTCACAAGCTGATTACTTCAGTGGCGGATGTGCTGCATCTTTAGATGAGGACTATGTGAGAAGCTAAATGTTGAATTTGTATTTTGTTCCTCCTCCTACCTCATCAATTTTTTCTTCCTTGTCCCTGAAAACATTATTTGGTTTACTGTAACTGGACAGGATGATCATTGGATGGAACACGGGCATAAATTGCTCTGCTTTGAGATTCTATTGAGACTGGCATCCTTTTTAAAAAAATATTTTTGTGCATTTCAAACTGCTTTGGACTCAGGATAGGCCCAGCAGCAATTCCACAGAGAGCATAGAGTCCACAGGGATGATAAAAACCCTGAAGGGACTTCGCTTGCAATGCCAAGTGACCAGGGCCAGAATCCTGACACCCGAATGATAGCTCACTCATTACAGCTTTTGGAAGCCGAGGGAACAGAGGGATTGGTGACAATTGGATTTGATCCTGCCCTTTGCTGATCTCCCCCCCCCCACCTCTGTGTTGCAGGGAGATTCTGGTGGGCCCCTGGTGTGTGAGGAGCAAGACAGGGTCACCCTACGTGGCATTGTCAGCTGGGGCATAGGCTGTGCACAGATGAACAAGCCTGGCGTCTACACTGATGTTGCTCAGTACCTCGACTGGATCAAGGCCAAGATGTATTAGCCAGCCTGGGAGCCCAGTTCCTCTACAACCAAACCCCAAACCTGTGCAGGTGTCTTTTTTTGGTTTGTATGTGTTATTTTCTACAGCTGCTATAGATCCCCTCTTTTTGCGTGCATATGCCATTCTACTAGATTAGACAATGGCTCAATTCGGACGACACAATAGTCAATGGTGGGTTGACTAACCCTAACCCTAGGGGGTACTCCCCACACAACATGGTAATAAATAATCAACTGTGGTGTGGATGAGGATCAGCACTGAGTTGACTATGGCAGCATCCGGCTGACACGATAGTCAAAACAACTGACGATTGTTTTCCCCACACCAGTTGTTTATTGTGTCGTCCGAATTGAGCCAATGAGTACTTCAGAGTCAAAACAAAACAAAATAAAGCAACTTTAAAAACAAACCCTAACTGAATTGTGTGCGTTGCCTGCCATAAAATGAACCAAACGTCAAGCAATTTAAGTCAATATAAACCATTGGCACATGTTGACACTACCTTTCCTGAGGAAATGGGAGCACTGCCCTGCTGTTATTTGGGATTGATTGGTTGCCTCAAACCCCTACTAGAGTGACTACCAACTGTTCTCATGCACTGGAAATCCTGCCAGCTCCCTGCCTTGTCCTGAACACCCTACATTTCTTCTCATAGACTTAGGCCAGATCTACACCAAGTAAGATATGACACTTTGAAAATGGTTTGAAAACTGTATATGGAGTGGGTCCTAGGCCCCCAGCAGTTGTCACTACCATTATAAAACATTTTAAAGCAGTAGTGTAGATCCTGCCTTACTCCTCACGGAGCACTGGCATCTCTCTCTCTCTCCCTAGCCCTTTCTACAACTAAGGGTGTAGAAGGAGGGAGGGGGGAGGATCGCGGACATACCTGCTTCTGCAATCCTTCCCTGCTGTCTAAACAGGAAGTGCAATGTCCCAGAAACAAACAGGGACATTGCGCCCATTGCACCCACCATTTTTTAAAAAAGAGCCAGGAGCTGGAAGCGCAGTTGTGCTCCTCCGTAAAAGTAAGTTAAAAAAAAAAAAGCCCCGACCCTGCTCCCCCCACCCCTGAAACTCCTGCACTCCCCCCGGACCAGTGCTAACCCCCGCTACTCTTGCTAACCCCCGCAACTCGCGTGGAGGAGGAAAGAAAACGGGACAGGTGCTCATCACCTGCGGTCCTCGGGATCATCCCGGGACTGTGGGAAAAGTTAAGATACCTGAGGTCTCGGTTATCCCGATAAAATGGAGGGGTACAAGCGTCATTTGGGCGTACAGGGACAAGCCAGGGACGACCCCAGGGAAAAAAGGTTGGTGTAGACACGGCCTGCCTCTCTCTCTCTACCCCCCCCCCCATACATCCCATATTCTTAAGCTCTAGGCAACATTCCCTGCCCCCCTTTGAGGGGGACAGAGAGCCTGGTGTGTTTTGGATATACAGAACCATGGAAGCTGTGGGCCTGGTTTAATGCTCAGAATTGGTTCTCGGCAAATGAGCTTTGCGTACAGGAGTGCCAATATGAATGGCCCTAATTTGTATTTTAGGCATGTTCCTCCACGAAAAGGAGCAAATCAATAGAAATATATTTCCAACAAATAGGTGGTTTATTAATGTTTGCACACTTTGAACACCAGAGGGCAGCCCATGTTCACACTATCTCCAGTAAATGACTTAAAGCACGGAGGGCAAATTTATACTGGCTGAAATAAGAAACCCTCAACCCAGGGTGCTTCCAGACAAGGCTTCGCCCTGCCTTATTAATGGAATTTTACTGGGTGGTGCTGGTGGTCCAGACGTCATTGTCATCCAATTGTAACCCAGTGCTGATTCCATCGTCAGTCTCCATCTCCACTTTATGGCAAGAAACCAAATCCTATGAGGAATAGTTAAAAGAGCTGAGTATATTTAGCTTGGAGAAGAGATTAAGGGGAGTCAAAAGCATGGTGTTCAAATAACTGGAGGGCTGTCACACAGAAGATGGAGCATCACTGCGCCAGAGAGCAGGAGGACTAAAACCAACGGGTGAGAAAGAATGGAAAGGAAGAAGATCTCAGCTAAACACTAGAAGGAATTTCTTACTGGGGTGACCTGTTCAGCAGTGTAACAGACTGCCTCGGGAGATGGTGGGTTTACCTTCAGAGGAGACATTTAAGCAGAGATTGGACACCCATCTCAGTGATGTAGCTGGAAAATCCCTGCATTGAGCAAGGGGTTGGACTAGATGATCTCTGAGGTCCCTTCCAATGTTATATCAGCCATCCTCAACCTGGAGCTTTCTAGATGTAGCCCAACTCCCAACATCCCCAGCCAGCACCTGGCAGGTACCAGGTTGAGAAAGACTGTTCTATATGCTAGGACGGACACACATCATTGGTGGGATGAGTAGGGGCACCCCGAGCGTAGCAGGCTTCAAGCTTCATGGAAACTGACACCTGAGTGTAGATCTATAGTCCAGAAGGACCAGAGAGTTCGCTACAGAATTAACACACTCAGAAGAAGGCACAAAGTATGGTGACATTCTCAGCAAACTGAGATGTAATATAAGAGTTCCAAACCATCCATATTTGTACCCTGACAGCCCACTACACAGTCCGTGGCAAAGCATGCATCCATCAACAAAGCATGTATCTCAGGGGTGTGTCTCTTTCTGCTTAAAGAGCTGACTATGACCCATCCTAGTAGTAATGCGTTACAAATTGCCCTGCCAAGAAGCCCATGTTTTCTGTGGAACCGCGTGTGCAAATTAAATTAACTCAAGTTTTTGCAGACATTTCAGCCTCTGTCACCAAACCATTCTTTTGGGCGTAGTAGTCTGTAGCCCACAAGAGCAGAACCTTTTTCGGCCTGAGAGCCAAATTCCATTTTGGAGAAGTTTTGGGGCTGGGGGTGCATTCCAGGGGGAGGCAGTGCGGAAGGGAAAGGCGGACAAGACCAAAATACCAAGACAATACAAAAATAACAGCATATTTTAGCAGAAAGCTCTTGCTGCCAGCAGCTAAGCCTGAGGGGAGGCATTTCAACCTTTTAGAATGGAGGAGAAAACTGCACAAAAGCTGGGGAAACCCAACCCCCCCCCATTGGTGTTTGGGGGAGAGGGGGTGGGACCATGGAGAGGAAGTGTGGGCATCTGGGGAACCCCAGAGGGCAGATTGGGACTCCAGCCAGGCCAGACATTCCTGCTGTAGTTCTTAGCTTTTAATTACCTTTTTTTAGTTATGGCAGACTTTGTATATCATTATTATGGCAACGCAGTATTAATCCTGATCTATATATATAAGGTATGCCTGCATGATCTTCACGGTGCTCAAACTCTCCAAAAGACAAATCTTTGGCACCCGGCTCTGAATTTCTCTTGGCTTGTATCTGTCGGCTTGCACATTTTTAACAGAAAGCCAGTTTCTCCACCACAGCATTGGTGTGTTGCCAAGTTTTCAGGTTGTGCCAAGGCACGTGATCCAGAGGATCATACATTTCTAAAAAGATGCAGCCGTGATACTTCTGTATGCCAAGACTTGCTGGACTCATGAACTCAAAAACAGATCAACAGCATGAAGATGTAAATGCCACATCGGACCATCCCATTGGAGCTCTCAACTGGAGAACTGGAGCCCTGCTCTTTAACTAGGATGGATTGATATGATCATGCCATGCCAATGTTTGTCAGTGGCACTGGTTTCCAGTCTGTTCTGAGCCCAATTCAAAGTGTTGATCGTGACTTTTAAAATCATAAATGCCCTTCCCTGGGGTACATCTTGCTTTGTCCCAGCAGTCCTAGGGGAATTCCCAGGTGCAACCTGAAACCCGCAACATACGTTAATCTAATCAAGCCCACTATCTCATCCCACACTCCATCTTAAGGCTGTGACTTAAGACTCCATGATTTCAATACCATGCCAGCTTCCCCACCCCACCTCCACTCCAACCTTGATGAAGAACCCTGGAAAAGCTGAAAGCTTGCTCACTGTTTTGTGACATTTTGATTGGTTCTAATAAGAGTATTGCCTGACTGTATGGAGTAGGCTGACCAGATAAAATCCAGGTCAGGGCTCATGTAGAGAAAAGTTGTAGAGAAAAGGGAATTTCAGCCAGTGTCATTTGTATGCAATTAGTTCCTGGTGAAATTCCCTCTTGATCACAACAGTTAAAGGTACATGCACTATACTAGAGTGACCATATACAAAAGAAGGCAGGGCCCCTGCAACTTTAACAGTTGTGATGAAGAGGGAATTTCACCAGGAACTAATTGCATACAAATGACACTGGCTGAAATTCCCTTTTCTCTACAACTGTTAAAGTTACATGAGCCCTGCCCTGGATTTTATCTGGTCACCCTATGTGTCCAGCACTAACATAAACTTACCTATTTGACTGTACCTTCTCTGTCTATCCACCTGGTCTCCTGGTGGTGCCGCCAGTATTATTATGGAGCCAACGACTGCTAAGGCTAATTGTGGACTAGTGCATTCAAGAACACTTTGCATTCAAGAACATCAGTGATAATAAAGACTAGGAAAGGTGGAGATGGTTTAAGAGCGTTGTATAGGAAGCTCCTTCATACTAGGTCAAGTTATTAGTCCATCTAATTCACTATTGTCTATACCATGGGTGGGGGCCAAATGTAGGCTACCAGAGGTCCTAATCTGGCACTCTGGGGTTCACCAGAAGGCCACACCTCCTTCCCTGGTCTCACCCCCTTTCCTCCAACCACCAATTGTTTGGAGGCTTCCCTGCTTTTGTGCATCCCCCCACCCCAAATTCTAAGGGTGAGATGCCTCCTCTGAAGCTGGTATTTTTGGTTCTTTTTGCCACTGCTTTTGCTTCTGGCCCTGCCCACCACTGGGATGCGGCTCCCGAGAGCATCTCCAAAATTGAATTAGGCTCTTGGGCTGAAAGAGGTTCAACACCCCTGGCATCCTTTGACTGAGAGCAGCTCTCTAGGTTCTCAGAGGGAAATGTCCCCCCACTCCGCATCACCTGTGATCAGATCCCTTTAGCTCAGGGGTGGGAAAGTTGTGGCCCTCCTGAGGATGCTGGACTACACCTCCCATTATCCCCAAACATCAGCCTAGACTGATGGATATTGGAGTCCAATGACATCTGGAGGGGCAGAGATTCCCCACCCCTTGCACTGGAGAGGACAAGGGTTGAACCTGGGGCTTTTGGCCTGCAAATCACATGCTCTTCCACCATGTTCTCCCCTCCAGGGCTGGAAGCAGTCTGAAAGAGGCATCATTTTCCATGCGTGCAGATATATTTCTTGTCTCCTTCTGTTGCCTCTAATCAAGCAACTCTACAAAAACCTGCAGAACCTGTTTCCTGGGGGTGAAAAATCTCAGCAGTGCTCTCCTTTTCGAAACACCTCCATCTTCGGGGTGGTAAAACAGTCCAATTATCTGTCTCCAGCTTTCAGCGAGGCGTCTCAATGCAAGTATGTGTGAGTACTTTTAGTAGTTGAGTATTCCAGAGGACAGGAAAAGTTGCTAAGGGCTGCTGGCTACAGCATCTATTTGTTATCACAGGGAGACCAACCACCCCAACTGGAGCCTGTGCCAGATGGATGATGGATGTTCTGCCGAATCTCCTTGAGAAGCCCAGTGGTTCCAGGCCCGGCTCCTTATCTTACCGCATCACTGGGCTTGGAAGCTAAAGTGAGCGCAGGAGCTTGGAGCAAGGCCCTCCGGGTTGTGGAATCCAGCTCCCATGGCGCCGACAGCTGTTTTTAGATGGGTGAAGGGTCAATGTTTCAAGTTTGTCTATTTTGAGCCACAAAGCTAGGGAAATTAGTCAGCCTCTGGCCTCTACATGTCTGAGCCAAGAAGCTGGGCCAGCCTGGCTCTCTCAGATCCAAACAGCATGGCTTGAGAGTCCTACCCTTGCTCTTGAGGAGACCCACCCACCCCCAACTCCTCACCGGCCTCCTCCTCCATCGCTCCACTTGCACGTTTCGTTCAGCTGTCCAATCTCATCCCCAGGGTCTGGATGGAGTGATTCAGAGTGACCAGCCTCCGCCTCAGCTCAGCCCCTACAGTAGACGCCCTCAGCTGCCTCTCACCACCCCTGCGCAACAGACACATGCCACCCACATCTGTGGCAAAGCTGTGGCCTGGCCCTTTGCCCTTGCGGCAGCTGCATCAACAAGAGGTTATCTGCGTGGTCCTGGGATGGAGGTTGGCTCCATACCCAACCTGCAGGAGCTCACCCATTCCACTCAGCTACCCCATTTAATGTAGGGGTGTCCATTCTCTTTCGGCCCCAAGGGCCTCATTCAATTTCTGAGAGGCCTCCAGAGGCTGCATTCCCATAGTGGGCGGGGCCAAAGGGAGGGGTCAAAATACCCAAAATGCCAATATATTTTAACATGATTACTGCCAGTGACTAAGCCATTAGGAGAGGCATTACAACCTGTTAGAATTGGGGTGGGGGGAGAGACTGTGTAAAAATTGGGAAACCACTAAATAATCAGTGGTTGAAGGAAAGGGGGTGGGTCATGGGAAGGGGGGAACCCTCGAGGGCCAGATCGGAACCCCAGGCAGGCTGGATTTGGCCCATGGGCCTGAAATTCAACACCCCTGATTTAATGGAAACTGTAGCAAAGAGGCTGCAGCTGCAACCACCCAGTGGTTGGAAAAGGAGGCGGATGGAAGTGGAGGGTGTGTTGGGAGGGAGGTTGAATTGAGATGCAGATCAGCTTTCCTCATCTACGGTGCTCCTACTCCCCCAGCACTTTAACATAACCCTTTGCACAGCACGGCTGGATCTGGAGCCTCGGATGGAAGTGCAAAGCGCATGCCGTGAGATTTCCTGTCTCCACCAGTGAGCTGGCAGGCAAACTCGGGGCGCCTCTTCCCAAAACTGACACCTCTACAGGGAAATGGCAGAGAGCAGGGGGGGGGGGTGAGAAGAACAAGAGGGCCAAGGGGTAGCCGAGAAACATCCTGAGAACATATTGCTCTTCCTACCTCCTTGCACAATCATTAACTCTACAGCTCCCTTGGGGCCCATCCCTCCATTCAGACATCAAAGCTCGCTCCTGTCCCTATTGTCCGCCCACGCCAGCTGGCTGCAGCTCAGAGATGTGGGGTGGGAGGAGGGTTATTGACACAAACATCCGAATGCAGCCCCAGCCAACCCTCCTCTATTGCTTAGGATGCAGAGGCATTTATTCCCAACACACAAGACCCAGGCTTCAAAGAACAAGCAGATCTTGGCCGAACATTAGTCAGTACAGAGGGCCACACGGAAACCACAGAGGAGGAGAGCTAGCTTCTGACTCCGCCTCCGCTCTTAGGGGGCAGAACTTCATGCAGCAGGGCAAACAGAGAAAGGAAACGTTGTTTTGAAGAATGGAATCAACCCAGCAGGGTCAGCCTGAGATATTGTGCTGCCTGAAGCACAAGACGAGATGGTACCCCAGCTACATTCCACATACGGAAGCCGACTGGACGGGCAGTTTAATCTTCCTTCAGTACTAGCTATGGGGTAGCATCCTCCACCACACCTGAGGGCAGTAGGCTAGTTTCAGGGGAACAGGGCAAGCTGCAAGGCACACAGAGCTCTGTCTCCGAACCGAGAGAAACAGGAGGAACAGCTAGAGATGCCACCACTGCCTACCACCATCTGCTGTCTGAAGCAGTTGCTTCACTATGCCTAATGGCAGAGCCGCCCCTGAAACCCAGCATAATCATTCAAAGAGGCCCTGAGGCCAGTAGTCCCAGTAATCAGGAGTACAGCCAGAAGGGGGAACACTGGTAGAGTGGACCTGGAGTGGACCTTCCCAAAAGCCCCTGGGGAAATGTTGCCGAAGCCATTCTTTAGAAAGCATGTGCCAAACTCCGCCTCTGTGACACATGGGGGGTGGCACAGACCCAAATGAGAGCCAGGCTCCTGCACCTTTGATAGCTGTGAGTTACATCTGTTGAAATTCATGCTTCTGCATAACTATTAAAGGTGTAGCATCCCTGCCCTCTTTTATACCTGGATCTCCTAATTGCACATGAGAGGCTCCATTTCCTGTCTCCTTCCCTTTACCAAGCCCATTTGGCTCTCACAAATGTAAATGTTATCATTTTATGGCACAAATGTCAGGGTCTCCCTATGGCACCAAAGCTGCTCTTTACTGCTTTAACAAGGGTCACATAAAGATTTCCTTCCAGTAGAGTTGCCAGGATACAACCCAGAGGTTTGCTTTGCCCTGTTTAAAACTACCAATTAATCAAGAGATGCAGCACATGGCTTCTCTCTTCTCTTCACACATGTACATGCACCCTCCAACCACCTGCTGTGCACAGCACCTGGAATGTTGCTTGCTGTGCAGATGGGGGAGGACAGTAAGGTGGGAGATGATCCATCCATCAGGGAAAGCCAGAGCTGCTGCATTTCCTACTTAGTTGGTGGCTAGCCTCCCATCGGTGTACAGCAGGAGTGGGGAAAGCTGTGGCCCTCTGGATGTTGTTCAACTACAGTTCCCATCGCCCCAAACTAGCTGGGGCTGATGGGAATGGAAGTGTGACAACTGTGGGGGGTTTGGGTTCCCCACCCCTGGTGTAAAGGGTCAGAGTAAGAGCTCCATCACACCAGCAATTTAGTGCACTCTCGCCATGCCTGGTGTGCGGATTTGCAGCACGGTACTCACATGACACCATGTCTGTCCTGCTGACACCCCACCTCTTCCCTAGCCTTTCCTAGAACACTAAAAGTCTGGATTATTTTCCCTAAGCGCATTTAATGTACCCTAAACCTCTGTGTAGTTTTAAAGGAACTGGGAGCTTGAATGGATTGCATCAGATCCTGGCAGGGAGAAGAGATCTCTCCCAGCAGCCGGCTCCAAGCCTCAATATAAAACCCAAACCTTGCATCTCAGGCTCAAAAGCCTTTTTTTAAAAATCATACAATGCCTGAATCTCTGCAGAGACAGGATTGTACTCCCTTGATGTCCCCAAAGAGCCAGACTGGAGGGTTGTTCCATTTCGCCTGGCAGAAAGGCAGTCTGGTTGATGTCCTCATCTGACAGGACCTGACTGAAGGGAGAAAGAGAAGGGAGGGGTGGAGTGGAGTGGAAAAGCTAAGGAGCAAAAGTGCAAACGAGCAGCTATTCAGGTGAAAGGGATCATAAGCTTGACTCGCTTCTGCCTGAGGTAAAAAAAATGGAGGCAAACCAGGGAGGGGGGAAATTAGGTGTGGTGGAAGTCATAATCTCTGGATGCCGGTCCCACCACAATTCTACCTCCTTGCCTGCTTCAGCTGCACTGCTATGCAGCCCTGCTTCCTAAGATGTCTTTGTGAGGAAGCTCAAGCTACTTTGAAAAGATCTCCCCCACCCCCACCGATGTTCATAAAAAGCAACGATAGCATCATAGATCCATGAAAGGGGGGAAAATCCAAAATCCACAGCTGGGCAACACCTTTATTAGGACAGACCAAAATGACACACAAGAGCATGTGAATGTTTAACCCTGTGGGGTCAAGTGAGAGGGTTGATGTGGGAAGAAGAGCCTAGAATCAGATATAGCTATGTGATCTTGAGCACACCTCTAGGGTAGAGTTTCAGCACTTGGTACAGGGCATGTCCAACATTTATACAGACGGAGCTGGGCCATGGGCTGCCTCTACAAGAGAGGTTTAAAGCTCTTTCAAGGCACCTAAATTTTTTTACCTCTACAAGAACGGAGCGCAAATCGGGCGTAGAAGTGCGTTATCTCTCCGATTATGCGCATTATCGAATGCACGTTAAATCGTGAGTTTTATTTTGCTCCGGCCGTTAAAGCGCATTTTGACTATGTGAACAAGCGCTTATGCGCATTAACTACTTGGAAAGCGCATTTTGGACATCCGTTAATGCGCTTCGCCGCCTCTCGCCGCCTCTCGTGCAGAGGTATTAGGTGTAAATGCGCTTCAGCGATGATGCGCATAATCGCCTAACCGGGCGCAAAAGCGAATCCTTGTGGAGGGGACCATGGGCACCTTTCAACAACCCAGGAAGGTGGAAGTCAAAGGTGAGAACTAGGAGAGATTCCCAGTCTACTCCAGGGAGACAAGATCCACCTGAGGGGAATGACTGGCCTGAATGTCAGAAGATGTTTGAAACATAACAGGTAATGGGGAAGCCAGGCCGTTGTGCCCAGAATAGTGGTGTTTTAGACACAGCCCTTGTATCCTCAGGCCTTTTTCCGCAGTTACCCAAGGGGGTATTATTCCAAACATGGGAACAGAAGCCACCAAAATTCTCCATCAGGGGAAGGTGTGTACTGAGCTAAAAAGAGCCAGTTTGAACTTCTGGAACAGAAGAGGGCCTGTCCTTGTGGCTACCTGCCAAATTTACACGACCCTTGGACTGCTCTGTTTTCAGGGAATAGCGGTCTCCTGGCTGTTTTTGTGCAAGCTAGTAAAAATGTTTGCTTTTATTTGCGATTTTTGCTTCTTTGTTCTCTATAGTCACATATTAGACAATGCCGGGAGGCACTTAAAATGCAATCACCTTCTGCTGAATAGTATGTATGTGTGACAAGGGAGTGGTATTCTTAATTGTTAATTCAGCCCTATTGGGAAGTTAAGGCCAAGTTTACACATTACATTATCCAGCCACAAGGTCACTCCTGTGGCAAAACAAATAGGTAGGAAAGCAAGTTACACAAGTCATATTTTCACACATTATTAAGGCACCCCGCTAAGGGGAATCCGATAAAAGAGGAATCTTGTGACTAGAAAATACAATCTGTGAATCAGCCTTTGGTATTAAGGTTTCCACCTCCCCTGCCCCACCGCCCAAATAATAGCTGCACAAGAAGTAGAAATTAAAACAGGCACAGCTTCCCCCTCTTGCCATACTGGAAAAAGCTAGTTTTGTTGAATGTCTGCCTGACACACAGCTATAAAAGGTCCGGGGAAAGGGACTAGCCTGTTTATGCAGCCGGCATATGCAGGTGTCACAAGGTACCTGAGGCCTCCTGTTCCCCACCTCATGCCAGCATTCAAGGGGGATTGTGTGTGGAACCAAGCTGTGCTCTTGGGGGAGTAAGAAGAAGGCCTTGACAAGTGACGTTTGGGAGGCATACACCGGAGAGGGGAGGCCACGGTGTTGTGGCACCAGCTCCAAACTGTGGAATAATGAACCACTACCAACTAGAGCAACAGGTACGGCCAGACATTCTCGAGTAGCGGGATGCTGCCCCCAATACCTGAAATGCTGCAACCATAAACAGCAGAGCAAACAATGCTGGCCAGGGACGCCAGCTGCCAGCCCCCAAGGGCCCTTCAGCAGGTAACAGTCGTTGTCTTCAGAGCTAAATGTCCCAGAGAGGCCTTGCTCATGGCTGAACCGTTGCCTTCGCCAAAGCAGTCCACAAGTCCAGCACACAGCCTGACGGATGGAGAAAGCCATTTTTCAATGCCCACCGCTGCCATCTACCCAGCAGTGGGATCTGGGCTAATGCTTCCCAGAGCCAGATGGCTGCATGACTCACCAGTCAGCATCTGGTCTCCCTCTCGCTTTGCCAGCTCCCCTCTGATCAGCAAATAGGCAGGCAGGCACACACACACACACATACACGAGGTGGACACCCCCCAAAACACACAGTCTCATTGCTGACATTAGAAACAGGCAGGAGAAACTGCAGCTTAGTTTGACAGAAAGGTCCACCACCAGCACCCTTGACCTGCAGGGATATCCTCTCCTCCCTGGGTACATAATGGAGGCTCAGAAAAATGCTAACTCTCCACCTTTTCTGCAAAGTCACAACGGCAGGGTGGGCTCTCCGGAACCAGTGGGCCCCTTGCCCAAAGCGGTCCTTTTCAGCTTCAGCACACAGGAGGACATTGGTGACTTTACCTAGCCCCTCTTTATTCCTGTTCCCTCTGGGGAGGGCGTGGACCAAACATGCAGCTTCTCAGGTGAGGAGGAAACGGACTTTCAAAGGCAGGATGCCTCCGGCTACTAGAGGCTGAGGCCAAACAAGTAGATACGGTTATATATCTCCACTGCATCCTGTCTCTGAGTTTCCTGGGGCCGCTGGGTTGGCCACTGTTGCAGACAGAGCAGGATTGCTGGACCACTAACCGAATCTTCAATCTGATCCAGAAAGGGAGTTCTTAATACGCCCACAACTCCTTCAGATGCCATTTGGGAGGAATCAGCTGTATGTCTTCATCCCCAACACAGGAACAGGTCACCTCACTGACTTCCCTCTAATATAGGCCTGCTGCATCTCATGATCCTCACGCTCTTCCCCTTCCCACAGGGCAGTGGCAAGAATGGGGTGTTTCAAAGCTCCTATGGGACGGAATTCTCTTTGGAGCAAACTACCCATCGCAGGATGTTCACTGAGGGTCTCTGTGGTGGATCAGTGTAACTTGGGCCACTCAGCCAAGGTAGAGGAGACCAGAGCGCACACCTGCTTGCTTGATCACAGTGCAGGCCAAACGTTTTGGCAAGTCTACCACAAGTCAAAAGTAGGATTAGTGCCACTATGGTATACACCAGCCTTCCGCAACCTGGTGTCCTCCAGATATTGGAGACTACAACTCCCAGCATGCTGGCTAGGGTCAATGGGACTTTTAGTACAAAACATCTGGAGGGCACCAGCTGGAGAAAGCTGGCATACACTATAGTATGTATACAATCTCCCTCCTCCTCCCCAGTGTTTTGCCTCTGTGAGAAGGCAGCCGCATGGTGCTGGAAAGGCAAGCAGGAGTGCAAGCCTGACTCTGGGGCATTCCCAGGCCAACCAGCCCTCCAGCTCTTGTCCAGGCATGGCACCAAAGTCCTGCTGCCTGTGGCACTTGCACCACAGATTGGCCACCTAGACTTCATTGGCAGTTCTTCAGTAGAAAAGGCAGCAAAACTATTCAGTTCATTGAGCTGCACCAGTTACCTTCTCGGTGACTTGCTGTACCCAGGCCCCAAACGCCTCCTGTACACCACCACCTTTCTCTCGTGCTCCGCCAACCCTCTGGGCTGGATCCTCATTTTCGACAGGTGAGCAGGTAGGCCCGGGACAAAAGGTGCTGGAAGGCCCGGCGGAAGTCCCGGTTGAAGACAGTGTAGATGATGGGGTTGAAGCTGCTGTTGCAGTAGCCAATCCAGAAGAAGAACTTGAAGAGGGGCTTGGAGACGCAACAGCCGTATCCAAGCACAGATTCGAGGCTGTACGTGAAGAAGAACGGGAACCAGCAGAGCACAAAAGCGCCAATGATGAACGCCAGGACGAAGGTGAACCGGCGCTCACGGGCCTGCATTAGCCGGTTGGTGGAGACAGACATGTCCCTGCTCCTGCGCGGCTGCCGGCTAGTGGGGATCGACCAGGACAGCCTTGGGGTCCTTTGAACCCGAGCACTGCTGTTGCCGACCTCTTCTACTCGCCATTGCCGAGAGAGCCGAGGCAAACCGGGCTGCGGGTGGGGAAGCTGGCCATGCTCCAAGCCTACGTTCTGCGCTTCGCCTGGTGGCTGCTGGGTACTCGCTCTGCGGTTGTCCCATTTGACCGCAGTGATGAGGCTGGGGTAGGACATCCGCCTTGCGGCAATGACAATCGAGTTCCGGTGCTTGGCCACGTGATAGATCCGGCAGTACACCGCCACCATGATGAGGCAGGGCGCATAGAAGGAGGCAGTGCAGGAGGCCAGCACATACCAGGTGTCGTCGTGCAGCAGGCACACCTGGTCCTGGTGCGTCGACTTAAAAAGGGGTGGCAGGGAGACAAAGGCGGCGATGGCCCAGACGGCCCCGATCATGCATTTGATCCTCCGGGGGCTCCGCTTGAGGTTGTACCGGGCGGCGCGGGTGACAGCCCAGTAGCGATCCAGACTGATGGCACAGAGGTGCATGATGGAGGCGGTGCAGAACAGCACGTCCAGAGACAGGTAGAGGCTGCACCAAAGGCTGCCAAAGCACCAGTAGCCCATGACCTCGTTGGCCAAGGAGAAGGGAATGATGAGGGTGGCGACCAAGATGTCAGCTGCAGCCATAGACACCAGGAAGAGGTTCTGAGGGGCTCGGAGAGCCCGGCTGGTGTACACAGCCAGCACGACCAACACGTTCCCCATCAGCGTCACAAGGGCCACAGTCAGCACTGCCAGCAGGATGAGCACGGTGGCAAGAGGAGAGTAAGGGAGGCTGGCGGCGGGCACCTGCTCACTCTGATTGCCGGACCCATTGTGCTGCGGCTCCATCCCATTCATCCCCAGGCCAGGCCATGGGGGTGCCCGGAACTGCCTGTCCAGCCGGGCCCAGAAATGGACGGTGCTGCCAACAGCCTGGTCTTCTTCTCCCCAGGGGCCATCTTACGTTGGGCGACAGATGCTGGTGTGGCACATCAGGGCTTAAAGCAGGATCGCAGACTCCAGCAAGGTCCAATGGATCCCAAACAGCATGCTAGGCCCCGGAACACCATGCTGACTGTCGGAGTTGCTCAGGGCAAGCCCTGAAAGGGCTTGGTCCGAGATCAATCTAGCACCCCAGGCAGCGGATCTGGAAGGCAGGCAATTCCCTCAGGGCACAGCCGCCAGTGTTTCCTGCTGCTGCCCCACGTGGGCTGGATGGGAGTGCCCTGGGCAAGGCCCGTGGCGTGGGGTGGGTGGGAAAGAAGGCCCCTCTCTCCTTGGCAGATCCTGCTTCCCTTTCCCCTGAAACGGTGTGAAGCCCGGCAAAGCTGCTCCAGCTCTGAGCTTCTTTGAGGCCGGTCTTCGCGCAGATCCCTTGGGGGGAGGGAAGGGAGGGGCTGACAGAGCCGGCTGGCCGGCCTACAGGCGCCCAGCCAGCTCCGGCTGGTGGGAGAGGCCATTTGCTGCCAACGTTAATGAGCCCAGGAGAGAGATCCTGTGCTGGTCGCTGTTACCCAGAGCACCTGGCAGGGGCAGGCACGCGCACACACTGGAGGGAAGGCGGGGAAGGGCTGTGCCCAGCTGCTGATGACTTCGATGCTAAGCATTTTTACCCAGGAGTCTGATCTCACTGATCTCAGTGGGGCTTACTTGCAAGTAAGTATACCGAGGGAGAGTTGCAGCCTTTGTCCAGCCAAGTAGAAGGAAGATCTTAATTCCTTAGCATTGCACCAACAGTGGTGGACATCCCTCGAGGAAAACTACGTTCCGGGGATGGAAGGTGCTTATTGCTCTTATAAGAGCCTGGAGCAGTGTTCGCCCACCTGGGGCTTTCGAGATGTGTTGGATTACAGTGCCTATGGGAGTTGTAGTTTAACACCACCTCTGGAGGGTGCCATGCTTGGGAAGGGTGGATGCCCTACTGGCTGGAGGACGTGTCCAGCGGTCACCCACGCCTCTTCTCACAGTGTCACCTCTCCTTCTGGAACCCTTCTTTAGAGAACCACCTAGAATGCCAGCTAGCAAAAATGCCTATGCTGTCTGGGGACGACGAGAATAGTAGTCTACTAGATTACTAAATTGGGGAAGGTAAAGAAAGAGATGCCTCTGAAGCAGTTTGCCAGGAAGGCCCATGGATTTAGAAGTGTCTTCCCCGCCCCTCTCAGATGTGTGGCTGTGGTTGATCCGTAATTGGGGGGAACTCTGCACGTGCTCAGAGAAGCACCACAATCTCATTAGTCCCTCACTTATTCCTATGCTGAAGTCTGGATATTTTTCTTAAAGGCTCCCGGGGTAATCTCTAAATCAAATTAAGATGAATGTCTGGAATGGAAATACTTCTCGCCTAGTCGTTCTTCTCGCGGGCTTTTCCTCTCCCCAGCCCCGTTCCTCGATCCCAATGGTAAAAGGCGCGGGGAGGGGGGCTCGGAAATGTCTTATTAACTCAAGAATCAATTTTTTCCTCATTGGTTGGCCCAGAAGCCCATCCATCGCGACTCTCCAGGCAGCCACGCCCCAAAACGCAAGGTTCTCTCTTATAATACTTCTCGGCCCTTGGGAGCTGAAGCTCAAGCTCTTTTCAGCTCAGCATTTCCACCCAGTGGCCAGCCGTGTCCATGGCAGCCAATTTCTATCCCTGCTTCCCCAAAGATGCTGGCTGGGGCGCTTTATAATCTGTGCATAATCAGCCCCAAAGGAGGGATTAAGTTAAAAGGAAAAAAATAAAATACAACACACTTACTGGCAGGAGTTTTGGAACCGTGGGTGGTTGAATATATAAGAGGGCAGGATTTTTGCCAAGGACCTGCTTGAGTAGGGTGACCAGATAAAATCCAGGTCAGGGCTCATGTAACTGTAACAGTTGTAGAGAAAAGGGAATTTCAGCCAGTGTCATTTGTATGCAATTAGTTTCTGGTGAAATTCCCTCTTCATCACAACAGTTAAAGTTGCAGGGGCCCTGCCTTCTTTTGTATATGGCCACTCTAGTATAGTGCCTGCACCTTTAACTGTTGTGATGAAGAGGGAATATCACCAGCAACTAATTGCATACAAATGACACTGGCTGAAATTCCCTTTGCTCTACAACTGTTGAAGTTACATGAGCCCTGACCTGGATTTTATCTGGTCAGCCTATGCTTGAGCACAGTTTATAAAAAAAATCTTAAAAGATAAGAACACAGGAAGAGCCCTGCTGGATTAGACCAAAGGTCCATCTGGTCCAGCACTCTGTTCAAACAGTGGCCAACCAGCTGTTGTTTCCCACGAGCAGGAAACTGTGCAACAGCACCCTCTCACCCATGTTCCCCAGCAATTGGTGTATATAGGCTTAGTGCCTCTAATACTGATTCTTAGCATTATTATCCAGTCCTTGTCAAATAGACCCATTTTAGATCTGGTATGTGCACTTTTTTCTGACATTGTTGTTTTTATTACTGTCCAGGTAGCAAAACTTGCATTGGCATTAAGGAAAATACACAACAAATCCCAAAAGGTTTAAGGAGGATGTTTCTATTGGAGATGTGTGTGTGTGTGTGTGTTGGTGTACTGTTTTCTTTTTCTTATGTATATCACAGTGGCCTATGGGTCCAAGCAATAAAGTTACTACTTCTGCTTTATGGTTTATAGCAGTCTTCCCCCAACTGGGCACCCTCCAGATGTATTGGATGGAGGGCACCAGGCTGTAGAAGGCTGGTTTACGTATTCACATCTACAGTGTGGATTAGCATTGCAAAAGTAGAAGATAGCACAGAATTATTCATATTCCACATTAAATATTGATTTGCCCAGAACAGCTGTATAAGTAATTAAGGATACTGTTTTTCATGACACTTTGGATGCGATGTTGTAATGCGCAAGTCCACAAGCAAATGGTGAAGCGAACACAAAAGATACACAAACAGCTGCATTATCTAAGAGTGTAAATCCTGTGCATGTTTAGACAGAAAAGAGTCCTATAATTCCCAGCATGGCTGGCTGGGGAGTGATGGAAGTTGTAGGGTTTTTTTTTCTGTCTAAACATGCATAGAATTGTGCCCTAAAGTGGTTATTTTCTGTGTGAACACCTTCATTCACAGAGCCTCTTCTGAGTCACTGTAATCCCGAGGATGGATATGGACCAACTGGTTTGGGATTGTTAGATCTGTCCTTACTTCTCATACTACAAACATAGCTGTGCTTGCTTACTTCCTCACTTCAAAATCTGTATCTATTTTAATGGATATATGTGGAATTTTGGGAAGCAGTTACAATTATGTGGTTTTCATTTTTTTTATTTTGCCCCTAGACCAAATGGCGCAGCCCCACTGAAGCAAGGAGCGTTCATCACGTGGCGCGCACACCCTTTCCCATTTGTTCAGCTTTCGAATGCCTTATTCTTTTCCTGCATTTGTAGGTCGTTTCACAACTTTAAGGTACACTTTGCATGCATGGTTTATTCCTGGGAGATGAGGTGATAAACTTGCATGCTAGGATCTGTATAAATGTACATGCATTCAGGCCTGGGGCAGTTGTGAAGTTGAGAGCTCTGCTGCTTCCCCCTATAAGGGCCCACACGTGAGCAATGTGACAGGGGTCAGCGGTATGCAGAGCAGCTGAGGCAGGGGGCTTCTTGCTTTGATGACGGCATCTGCCTCCCACACATCTCCCGTTCCTTCTGGCCTTCTTTTCATCACATAATAGACCCCGGTACATCCGATTATTTTTTTAAAAACTAGATGTTCCCCCATTTCCTGCTGTGTGTGCAGGAAAAGTGGTGCGATAAAAGCGCCCACTGAATGGGTCACGTGGTCATTGTTTACTTCCTCTTTCTTCTCCTGTGCGAAGAAAGAGGAAGTATTGCAGGACAGAAGTGGAGGGAAAGCGACGGTAAAGAAAAGTGATTTTCCCCCTCATCTGATGACGCTCTTTGTGTGTGTCTGGGTAAGATTGTCCCAGTACAGACCTGTTCATGCCATATGGACTATTTGTACCATTTGTTTTATCCATTGCATGGATAGCCCATGGCAATCACACACATCCTGCCCCCAACCCGGCACCCCAGGACCCTAAATCCTGCCCTGCAGCTCCCTGGGGTTTCAGGCCAATCACCATCCATAGAGTTCTTCTGGGGAAATGGGATAGCCACTCTGAGCTCTTGGAAGGAAAGATAGAAGAAAATGCGGTGGTGGCATCAGTGATGATGACAATATTCTGACATCTGTCCTGTGCTCTGAGTGAATCTGAGATCATGTGGGAAATTAGTCGTTGATCACTAAAGACTGCCATACAGCATGTATACCTTGACATTCACAGGCCGTGAACAACCCCAGGGCAACATCAGGTCCTGTACTACCTGCTTAGTGAATAGACTTGTCAAAGAAAGGATCTTTCTGTTGAAATCCCATAGGGCAGCTTTTCTTATACTATGGGTTGGGACCCACCAGTGGGTCTCAGCCGACTTTTAGGAGGCTTTCAGTGCGGCAGACTGCCCAGTGCCTCTTTGCTTGACTGCTCTGAGCCACAGCTGTAGGCAGCCATGGCAGCAGGAGTTGGTTAGAGAGCAAGGCTAATTGTTTTAATTATATATTTTTTAAAACTAGGAATAAAGAGGAAGGGGACAAGAAAGAGGAGCTGTTATAGGAGGAAGTTAGTGTAAAAGCAGCAGGATGAAAGAAACGGGCAGTGTAGGGGGGCTATAGGTTGTAAGTTAAGTATGAAAGGAGAAGGGGAAGAAATAACAGGAGATTAATAAGAATATTTTGAGAGGCATGATGGGGTGTATCTTGTGAGTGGATGTTTGTACTTCACTTGAAGAAAGTTCAACTATGAAATGCCATCCTACAAGGAAGTAGCCTTGGCAAAGAATTTAGCAATTTCATAAGAGGGATTAGATATCAATATAAAGAGATACCAGTTATTCCCAGCTGTTTATGCAGACTCCGCTTCCATCTGCTACCATTTTATGACGGGGGGGGGGGGGCATCAGTCATTTTCAGGTCTCTCAAGCGAACCCTGGGGCGGGGGGGGGAGGCGGGGGGGGGGTTAGAAAGTTTGAGAATGCCTGCCATAGGCGATTCATAAACCAGTTATTTCCGTTCGACCGTACATAGATTCAAGAGTGTAGCTGCCTTTAGGACTATAGGCTGACAGTGCAATTCTGTACATGTCTCTTCAGAAGAAAGTCCCCCTGAGTTCACCGGGGCTTATTCCCAGATAAGTGGGTATAGAATTGCAGCCTTAGTTAATTAACTTCCTTGCTCTTAATCAATTAATCTACAATTTAAAAAGCATTTTGCAGTCACTCAACACAAGCACCCTCATTCTTTGGAAAATAAATTATCTCAATCAGGATGCATATATTTACCACTGAGTGACCTTTCAAGGGAAACAGCTTTGAGCAAAATCCATTTAAAATCTACATTTTAAACTGATGCATAATATATTAATCAGATGTTCTTAGCCATATTTAGAAGATTGCCATGAGGTCATGTTGCCAGTCTCCCTGTTACTCATTTCAGAACATACCAGCTCCATAAAGCACCTATGAACTGATGTATTAGAATACTGTTAGGACTGCTAGCTGACCATTCCTTTGATATGCAGATTACTGCTGAAGAGCTGAGAACAATCAGCTGATCTCTCATTGGTGGGAATTAATTGTTAGGTGTGCAATCTGTGTACTTGGAAGGATATACCCATCCGAGCCTGGACTAGTTCTCTTACTAACCTGGTTGGCATGTAACCATGAAGCCACAATGAATGAATTTTCCTATGGGTTTTGTTGTGGTGGTGGTGGCCATTTGAATATTCAGTGTGACAGGGATGCACCATAGTTTCTTGTCACATGCAAAGCCAGCAAGGGTGGGTTGTTGAAGTGGTTGACAAGCCACCCACAACCCTAAAACAGCCCATGGGTTTTGGGTGACTTCTTGACCATCCCAATATCCAGCCTCCACCAGCTTTGCATGTAAGGAGAAGCTGTGGGGGGAGGGGGTTGGATTTGGTGCCCACAGGAGCTGCAACCCACCATGGCTAATAAGCCACGGTGAGGTGGCAGTGATAGTGTGAACGAGGTCTCTCTCTCTCACACACACATATACACATATACACACACATAGTTGGAGGGAGGAAACAAGTATGTGTTTCTGGTGAAAGAACAGTCCCTGTTTGGAAGAGAGAGTGAAAGTACCTTGGGAGTGCAGGGGGCCGAAACCCAGTGAACTGATGCAAGACAGAAGAACCAGCTCTCTCCACATATCTACCCAAACCTTGAGAACTTCTTCTTCAGTGGACCCTCTGAAACCTCGTGGTTTCCCTCTCTTGAGGTAGTGTTGAGTAATCCCAATACCATGGAGGGAGTGTGGGATTTCTGGGCAGCCATCCGGGTACCACAGCTGCCCCGCCCTCTTCCTGGTGGAAGGCGACCAATCAACAGTCACTTTCCACCAGGCACCGCCCCTGGATTGACCCTAGAGTGACATCAGACAGTGGAAGAGCTGTACTCACATCACTCCGATTGAAAAAGTTGGGGTAAATCCCTGACTTTTTCAATCCGCAGCTTCGCGGGAAAGCCCTGCAGTGGCTACAAATCTGCACCTGTGTCGTCTAACTGATGCAGCACAGATCCGCAGCCACCGCACGGCTTTCGCCACGTATAGACAGCCCCCAAGTGCTCCACCATCACCACCACCAAGTGAAGTGTGGCACTATGGAGAGAGGGTTATTTCAGTGGTGGCACCCCAGCATTGGAATGCCCTCCATAGAGAGGTGTACCTGGTACTTCCTTTGGTGTCATTTCTGTGCCAAGTAAATCCCTTTTTTATTTTCCCAGACCATGCTGTCTGGAGATGTTGGGAGTTGCACTGTAACGCATCTGGAAGGCACCAGATTGTGGAATGCTGGTCCAAAGTATACTGTACTATACAGCCAATGATATTCAGCCTCATAACCAGTTCTGAATCTTCAATGAAAATATTTTTATTATGTGAAGTATAGAATAATTAGTATTTTGAAAAATAATTAATAAGCATTCTTAATATTGCCATAATTGTAGAATCTCCTAAGACAATGCGTGCCAAGTTTTATTGCTCAAAAGAAACGTTTTGCTATTGCTTTTAAATTAAATCATCCGGCCAATGTGCCAGGCTCTTGTCCCCAAAGAGCAGTTTCTTAAATGTTCAAATTCTCTTTAAATAATATAGGACTCTCTGAGTTCCCAAAAACTTCATAGGAAATGGCTTATTTTATGGACAAAAGTTTTAATTAGCCAATGCTTGCCACTAGCTGTTCATCTACACACTTTGCTTTTTCAGGGCCAGAATCTCTTCTTGATCAATCCAGAATGCAGGACACGGAATGGGCTCAAGTTACAGGAAGCCAGGTTCTGGATGGACATCAGGAAAAACTTCCTGACTGTTAGAGCAATACGACAATGGAACCAATTGCCTAGGAAGGTGGTGGGCTCTCCCACATTAGAGGCATTCAAGAGGCAGCTGTCAGGGATGCTTTAGGGGTTGGACTCGATGGCCTTATAGGCCCCTTACAACTCTACTATTCTATGATTCTATGATACTCTGGCTGATGTGGGGTGATAACAAAGACAATAAAGTGCCAAATTTTATAAATAATAAACATCAAGTGTTTCAGAATCTGGGTTTTTATTTGAACGTTAACACTTTGGATTATAGCTTGTCTAAAAGAGAGGTCACCTAAGAAAAGACATACAGAAATAAATGTTTCCGAGATACTTGTCCAATCCCTTTTCCATCCTATTTCCTGTGAAGCAGTGTCTAGGAGCACCAGTCATGGACAAGGGACGATAGCACCAGCTGCTGTGGCATGCCTGCCCCTGAAAAGCTTTAAACTTAAGAGGTAAGAGACTGCTGGCAAACTATTGGAGGGGTGGGGAATCTATGTCCCTCCAGATGTTGTTGGATTTCAACTCCCATCAGCCCCAGCCAACATGGCCAATGGGATGGGATGATGGGAGTTGTAGTTCAGCAACATCTGGGGGGACACCAAATCCCCACCCCTGCAATATTGTAAGGATAGAATGGTGGAGAAAACTCTCCAAGCACCACTACTTAGTCATGTTGAACATGGCAAATGTGTTGCACATCCGAGAAAATGCTACACAGAAAAATTGCCAGTACTGCTACAGGAGTCACTTCCCTTCTTTCTGCCTTCATGCAGAACATCTAGCGCTCAGATTCCAAGTTCAACTCAGGGCAAGATATCCAGTGCACTGCAAACACCCACACCCACACCCACACCACGGTATATAAACTAGCCTTGTGCAACAATGGCAATGCTGGCTGGGTATGATGAGAGTTGGAGTCCAACACATCTAGAGTTTGCCAGGTTGTGGAAGGCTGATATACACAGTAACAGGCACACACACATCCCATGCATGATGGCAGGTGAAGCCACAATGGCTGGAACACAAAGATGGGAGTAATGCAGTCGCAGTCGTGCATGCAGCCACCAGTCTCAAAAAATGCACCCCCCCCCCCGCTGCACAGTGGCACATGGACCTTCTTGCCCTCAGAGGTCATCTGTATCTTTGCTTTTCTGCAGGCACCAAGGGGAGTTGTGATCCAGCACAAGTTACAGGTGCGTAGCACTCTGCACCGGCAGTGGAGTCAGCCGGGGCGAGGGCTTTGGGGGTAGAGACAATTCCTCCAAGAAGCTGAGGGAAGGATTGTGCAGGCCTGCTGAGGCTTTCATCCGAGGAGACATATCGCCGTGTTCATCTTGGCCGCCTGAGCTATGGTCAGCACAACACAGTGTGGCCCTGGTGATCAGCCCATCCATGGGTTGCAAGGAGTGCAGCCAGTACGGCAGGAAGTCCCAGCTCTGAAGCCACTTGGGCAGTCGGTTGGGGCTTCGTAACTGCATGATATTGACAAAGGCCACACAAGCCAGAAGGCTCAGGAAAGGGGCTCCCACGCCCACCAGGACCCGCCATCCTGCCATGGAAAGTCCGAACACCAGCGATGGCAGCAGCAGGAAACAGATGATCAAGTAGAAGACAGCAAACCAGCGATATTTGGCTGTCCATTCACCGAGTGCTTTGGCCATCCGGATGGGGAGGCGGGTGCAAGGCAGGGGATACCACAGCAAGATCCCGGAGATGTTGAAGAAGAAATGGCAGAGGGCAATCTGAGGAGGGAAACCGGAAACATAGCAGCCAACTTAGAGTCAACCTTGGGAAGTGATGGCATAGCAGACTAAAGGGGGTGGCCGTGCCTGTAGAAGGCTATGGTTCTCCCTTTCCCCTTGGTTCTTTTGGATGGCCCTCTCCTCTGGCCTATTTCTGCTGTTGTTGTAAAAGCCTTAGCCTTCCAATAGAGATGTAGTTATCACAAAATGTGTTAGGTGTTATTAAGTACATAAGAAGAGCCCTGCTGGATCAGAGCAAGGGTCCATCTAGTCCAGCATTCTGTTCACACAGTGGCCAGCCAGCTGCTCACAGGAAACCCACAAGCAGGATACAAGTGCAACAGCACCCTTCCACCTATGTTCCCCAGCAACTACCTCTGATACTGGAGATAGCACATAGCCATCTGGAGTAGTAGTCATTGATAGCTTTCTCCCCCAGGACTTTATCCAAATTGCCTTTTATAGCCATCCAAATTGGTGGCCCTCACCTCATCTTGTGGTAGCGAATTCCATAGCTTAACTATGCACTGTGTGAAGAAGTACTTCCTTTTATTTGCCCTGAATCTCCAACCAATCACTTTCATGGGATGACCCCGGGTTCTAGTATTATTTATTTAATGTATCTATTTACTGTAGTTTTAAACCACTAATTACTGAAGTTCTCTGGGTGGTGTACAATACAAATTTTAGTAGTGATTACAACATTACATTTTACAACATTAATTTTAGACAGATGACAGGTGGATGGATAGGCAGACAGACAGGCAGACAGGCAGATTTCCCCCCTTGGAAGTCTTACTCTTATACGATAACCCCAGCTTAGCAGACTTGGGAGAGGGCACCTGCTCACCTGGAAAGCACTGGCGAGTTTGTCTCCTGGACTGGCCAGGGCAGCTAGGATAGCAGTAGTTGTCGTTCCGATGTTGGAACCCAGGGTGAGTGGATAAGCACGTTCTAAGCTAATCACCCCAAGGCCTGTCCCACAGAGAAAGAGAGACAATCGTCAGGAAAGCGGCACCTTCTGTCGCAACCAAGATACACGAAATAGGGAGCCCTGGAGCTTATTCCACCCACCTAGAGCCTCTTGAGACATGAGCTACTCTTACTCATGACATTTTCTATCTCAGGAGTTCCACGATAGCTTATGCTTCACCTCACCATAAGCAATGATGACTACTTAACTGAAAGTTATTGCAACCCGTCATTCCAAATGTTTAGCTTTTATATATCCTGGGGAAGCTACGCCCAGGAATCCCAGGGTCTACTTCCCCCTATCAGAGTTAATAGGAGAGGTGGGACCAAAAGGCATTATTGGCTTGGCTCCTCTTCTTGTGGTGGGTAAAGAATATAGGTCTGGTCATTTTAGTTTCTTTTTATATGCATACATCTCCTGCCTTGACCTTGCCACTGGGTATTTGGGTCCATAAGGCAGGGAAGAAATAATTGACTCACCAATGAGTGGGGTAATTGCTGAAGTGAAGACTGAGCTGCTCTGCACGATGAAGGTCATTCCAGCACCAACCAGCATGGCAAAGTAACCAGTGGCCCAGCTGAAAGGGGATGGCAGATCTGCCCAAACCGGTGCCAATGTCAGAAAGAAAAAGGGGGTAAGGTTGATTTCCACACATGGATTCTGCCAGAAGAACCTAATGGGTGCCTTTGTGGAGATTTGAAATCCAGAGAGGTCCCACTAGAATGATCCAAGCTCATTGGCCCAAGAGATCACCAAGAACCGGGATTCCTCACCGGCTCTGGTTTCAGCCCACTCACCTGTGTTGATGACCTTCTGGATAGCTCTGGCCACCTGGCCTTTGAGCACCGAGTTGAGCAGCTTGACCAGCATGATAAGACAGGTGCAGAGCACAATCAGCGAGCCCGCCAGCAGCATGAGGCCCACAGCCAAGTCTGGCAGGGAGGAGTCCACAAACAGGTGATTGCCTAGGTGAAGGAGCAGGGGTCAGTGCAGGGAGTGGACTGGGCCATCCCCAGTTCCTCTTGCCCTTCCTGCCCTCACTTTTGAATCTCCCATGCTGCCCTCAAAGGAGCAGGTGGGGATGGGGAAGCACGTGTGTAGCTGCCATTTCTTACAGGGCCCTGCTGCCTGCTGGTTGGTGGCAGGGCTTACATTTCTGCTGCATGGCATTGCTGAGGTTCCCAGGACTGTCCAGGCGGCATGGCACAGGGGCGCTGCAGTTCAGGAGTTTTCCTTTAGGGTCTGTGGAAGAAAACTAGAGAGAAGGGGGGTTGAGCATCAGAGTGTGAAGCCACTTGCAGGAGCTTTGGGGACATGTGAAAGGAGTCAGTCACCCATGCTAAGGAGAGAACAGTCTTGCCATTATGGTATAAATACATCGACCCTTTTCAGATGACATGCTAAGCCATGGTGGTTCAGCACTTTGAGCTAAATGTTACGGCTTAGCGTGCCATGTGAACCATTCCTAACCAAGGTGGCTACATAACAATGGTTTAAACACTCTCACTAACCATTTACTACAAAAGATTTAGTAGCCTAACCATGGCTTAGTGCGTTGCCTGAACAAGCCCTATAAGAGGTCCTTCTCTGCAGTGACCCCATACTTTTGGAACAAGCTCCCGTCGGAGTTCCACCATGCTCCATCATTGCAGGCTTTTAAGAAGGCCTTGTGGACTTCTCGTGATATGAGTAATGTTGTACTGGTTTTATTGTAGTCTTTTATCAATTTAACTGTTATTTTGTTGTATCTATGTTTTATTGCTTCTAATATTTTAACTTTTTTATGCATTTTATTCTTGCAAGCTGCCTTGTGACATATTCTGCCCTGAAAGGTGGTCAAGAAATGTTTTAAATAAATAAATAAATAAAAACTTGGTGTCTCTGTTTAGCCATTTTAATTCTTCCATCTCATAAGATACTTCCTTTGTTCATTCAGACATACTTCTTGCAGGCAAAACAAGGCCAAAACGCTAATTCCAACACCAATTAGTCTTCCTTCTTAAGGTTTCCCACCATAGTACTTTCCTTATTTCAAAGGCCCTTTAGTAAGATACTAACAGACCTTCTCTAATTGCTCACTTCCTTATGCTAAAGGACCACTGACTCTTAATACACTCACTTCCCCGGTACTAAGCTGCATTGAAATCAATAGCCCTTACTTCTGAGTAGACATGCATAGGGTTGCACTGTTATAGGTTCATGACTTCTAACAGACAACTCCTTCCAAGAACAATGTGTAATGGTCAGTTTAATGTATTGTCTTACTTTCTTAATTTAACTTTGAGGATCTATATTATTATCTTCATGGAAAAGATGCTAAGACTGTCCCAACATCACAGGGGCTGAGAAACTGCTCAATTCTCGAGATAACATGTTACATTTGAAATGGTCATGCTAGCTCATGAAAGAATATATGATATGCTGGGCTCAGGTTTTGGGGCATAACATTTCTATATCAATTACTGGCCCATACAGTTTGGTGTTGAGCCACTGACCCTCAGCACCCACTATTTCCCTCCCTCCTTCAGGTACCTCACCTGCGGGAATGGTGCATCACACCACAGCCGGATCAGACTCTTGTTGTGCATGCTCTCATCACCTGTGGCAATGCCAGTGATCACCGATTTATCCAGCTACAGGAAACAAGGGAAAGAATCATGGAAACACTGTCAGGGAGGGGAGATAGAAACCCCAAGGACTTTCACAAAGGGAGGAGAAGGAGCAGGTCCTTGGCCCTAGAATGTCAGAGAATTCATTTAGACAAGCAAAGCAGCAATTGAGATATTTTCCTGAAGCTAAGGGTTCAGGATGGATTCTAAGGGACCTGCTGTAGCCTCTGTCCACATCACAATCTCTTACTCATATGAGCATGTAATATACCTCCTATTATATGGCTGTTGCGAGGGTTACTTTCCCTCTGAAGGCAAGGAGTGGTTTAACATATGGTAATTGCATCCAGGAAAGCAGATGACTACGCAAACCCTGACTAGGTGCTTAACCCCCTGGATAGGGTGACCATATGGAAAGGAGGACAGTACTCCTGTATCTTTAAAAGTTGTATAGAAAAGGGAATTTCAGCAGGTGTTATTTCTATGCATGAAGCACCTGGTGAAATTTCCTCTTCATCACAACAGTTAAAGCTGCAGGAACCCTGCCCCCTTGACCAGATACAAAAGAGGGCTTGGAAATCGGACTGAAATATCATCTAGCTGTCATGTAGGAATCTATTCTGAAAATTTTGTTTGATCTGATCTCAGAAAGATTGGTTGGACAGATGGTTGAAATAAATACGATTTACTAACATTAAATAGAAAATAGGGGCAAAATGTTTCACAGTTTACCAAAAACCTCAGCCTAGATCTGGCCTTGGGGTTTGGGGGTGGGGTAGGCTGACCAGATAAAATCCAGGTCAGGGCTCATGTAACTTTAACAGTTGTAGAGACAAGGGAATTTCAGCCAGTGTCATTTGTATGTAATTAGTTCCAAGTGATATTCCCTCTTAATCACAACAGTTAAAAGTGCAGGCACTATACTAGAGTGACCACATAAAAAAGAAGGCAGGGCCCCTGGATTTTATCTGGTCACCCTAGGGTGGGGGCACGCCACCGATTGCATGGTTCACCTAGGGCGCCAGTTGCTGGGAGATAGTCTAGGGCCACCTTGCTTAACATTCTTCAGGTGCAGACCACAGCTAGGCTCCTGACACTCACCAACACGAAGGGATTGGAAGGTGGAATGGAGGATGGCCACATGGCCCAGATGCCAAGCCTGGGGAAGCAGTACTTAGCTTTCCCACCCCAACAAAGACCAAAGTGGCCACACTTGATTTCCCAGTAAAACACACCTGGATAATAAGCCCAGTGAAGGGCTCCGTGATCACTTTCAGGAGCTCTGGAGCATCTTGTCCACTGCGGAAGTTGAGGGCTGCCACAGCAACCTTGGTGATGCGGAGCAGATAGCCACTAGCCACCTCAAGAGGAAGCAGAACCAGCACTGACAACCAGTTGAAGCAGTCATGTACGGTAGCCCCAGCAAAGGCCCTGCCAGACAGTAGAGAAGCCATTGTTGGTATGAAGTTTAGACATTGTAGCATGGGATGAGAGGGTGGGGGATAAGTCCCAACTGGGCAACCATTCATATATCAGCTCTCCCACCAGTTATCACATAATTTCCCTCTGCATTGCCAAATATCTCTCCCACCTCCACTGTTGTCCATCTGCATTGTCTGCCCTGTCACTAATGATTTCCTTGCTGAGATGGCTTTCTTTAGGATGACCATATGGAAAGGAGGACAGGGCTTCTGTATCTTTAACTGCAGTTTTAACTGTTGTGATGAAGAGGAAATTTCACCAGGTGCTGCATGCATACAATGACACCCTTTTCTATACAACTCTTAAAGATACAGGATCCCTGTCCTCCTTTTCATTTGGTCACACACTTTCTTTCTCAATATCTCAACTAATTTCTTTGGGCTTCAGCAGCCTCAGCCACCTGCTGACATCATCCTATAGCAAGGATGGGGAACATCAGGCCCAGTGACCAGATCCAGACCCCCGGATGACTACGCCCCCTTTCCGCTGGACGTCCCCTACCCTTTTCCTATAGTCAACCCATGACTCCCACCCCTCCTCTTCCTGGCTTTCTCTCTAACGCAGCCCAAAGATGCAGGCTGCCCCACTGAATATCTAGTTCTCAGCCCACCTGACCGCGCCCACCACATGCCCACCTTAATACTCACCTCTTAAATTCATTTCTGTCTCCGGCCTGCATGAGTGCCACTATGGTGTTGGTGACCGAGGTACCAATGTTGGAACCCATTATGATGGGGATGGCAGAAGATACCTCCAGCACTAGAAAGCAAAGAGCAAGGTGAGGCTTGCTGAGGATTTTGGCTCTGTGCCAGGCTTGAGGCATCAAAACCAAAGTGAAGGTTCAGGCTTCTTATTCTGGGTACCCCAACTTCTGCTGTCTTATCCCTTCCTTCTCAACCCTGAATACATCCCTCAAAGGCACTCGGAAGAATCTGGCAGGGCTCTCCAGGGTTTCAGGCAGGATTTTTTCCTAGCCCTACCTGGAGATGCCAGAATTTGAACCTGGGACCCTCTGCGTGCAAAACAGGTGCTCAACCAACTGAGCGATGGCCCCTCCTCTAAAGAATTCAGCAATGCCAGTAAACATGTTGGAGTCAATTGGGTGAAAGAGGCAGAGGCATGCACAGCATATTTCATTAGGGTGTGCACCCAGGGAATTTTATTAATTAATTAATTAATTAATTTTTTAAAGGTGAACATTTATTGAAGACTCATTATATTTATTCATTTATTTATTAAACACTGTTCGATTGATGTCCTACTTCATGTTCAGATTCCCTGACTACTGGAGGTCTGTTGCAGGTGAGGGGGGGGCGGAATGAGGAGACAAACCCCAGCATTAGTGGGGCTTTGTGGTGATGCTGGCCAGAGGAGGGTCTTATAAGGCAATATTATTCCTCAGGTCCCCTCCTCCTGGCTTCTTTGAAATGTAGCTCCCAGCTGAAAGACATTATTGCTTGAGACATTAGGGGATGCCTGGGCACACCTATAGAAAGGGGGTGGGAGTATGTGTAGCCTAAAGCCTAATTTCTCCTGCATGCAGCCAGGCCTCCACATCCCAACCCCATCCCTCAGGGCCTGCCCAAGACATTTTGCTGCCTGAGGTGAAGAACAGGATGCTCCCTGACCCCCACCATGACCATTCCATGTACAAAAGCTGATGTACAACTGGAAGCTGAATCTTTCTTCAACATAGAATATGATACACCATCATTTACTGCATCTGAAGACAACAGTCGAGCTTCGTGGCGGCAGGGTAAGCCATGAGGCACAGTCATCTCCTCCAACACACTGCTGCCCTCTCTCCAGCATTTGCTGCCTGAAGCAACTACCTCGCTTTGCCTAACTGTAGGACTGGCTTTGCCATCCCAATCCTTCAGCCCCCATTTCTGTCCACCTGCCTTACTCACACCCTGAGGAGACCATGCTGACGATGATGGAAGTGGAGGTGCTGGAGCTCTGAACCAGGACAGTGACGAGGATTCCCACCACAAGCCCCGCCACTGGGTTGGAGAGGATAGCGTTGTCCTTGAAAATATCCCCCGCTACTTTCCCTGGAAAAGAAGCAGAATTTAGAGAGCCAGGCCTATGCACGGAGCATCTGGTGAGACCTAAATGGATCCAAGCTTATTCGCAAAGCAAGTTTGGTGGCTCAGCAGTTGAACATGTAGTTTGCATGCTTAACATATACATTTCCTTGCCTTTCCAGTTCAAAGATTCATGTATCAAGGCTTTGAAAGACCTCTCTCTGGCAAGCTTTAACCAGTCCAGGAGTAGGCAGAAGATAGATCAGAATCTTCTGGTAGATGTTTGGGGTGATTTGCAGTAGATCTAAAAGGGTTTCTGACTCCCAAGTGTTTAATAATAGCAACAACAAAAAGGCTTCTTTCCTTATCACCCCCTCCTCTCTATATTAGGTTGCTCAAATGATGAAAGCTTGGGAGAAGAGTGTTTAATTCCCAGGTTAAAGTGAGGGTAGAAAAGGCATGGCTCCCAAGCCATGATCAAGGGATGCAGAAGAGCCTAGCAGGGCCAGACAGAATGAGTGGGCCACTAGGAGATCTTGCATACTGGCATTTAGTAGCTGGTGTCACTCCTCAGTGGTAAATTAGCGTTTGGGATAATTCTCAGGTTAGGATTAGGGTTGAGGAAACATCGCTCCCCAGGCATAAACCAGGGATGCGGAAGAACCTAGCAGGTCCAGAAAGAATGAGTGGGCTGCCTCTACACGAGACGTTTAAAGCTCTTTGAAGTCTCATTAAAAAATTTACCTCTACAAGAGCGGAGCATAAATCAAGAGTTGAGGCGCGTTATCTATCCGATTATGCGCATTATCGAATGTGCGTTAAATAGCGAGTTTTATTTTGCTGCGGCCGTTAAAGCGCATTTTGACTATGTGAACAAGCGATTCTCCGCATTAACTACTTGTAAAGCCCATTTCAAACAACTGGTAAGGCCACCAGTTGTGTGCTCAATTACCTCCTGCATACAAGCATTTATGATAAAGCGCTTCAGCGATTATGCGCATAATTGGCTAACCAGGCGTCAAACGGAATCCATCTAGAGGGGGGTCTTTTAGTAACTGGAGTCACTTCTCAGTGTAAAATGTAGGGAGAAGACCCAGGTTAGGGTGAGGATTTAAGAGGCATGGCTCCCCAGGCATGAACAGGGAAAACGGAAGGGCCTAGCAGGGCCACAAAAAATGAGTGAGCCAACAGGAGAACTTGCATACTGACTTTTAATAGCTGGAGTTATTTCTCCGTGGTAAATTAGGGTTAGGGTTAATCCCTAGGTTAGGGTTAGAGTTGAGGAGGTATGTCTCCCCAGGGAAGAACCGGGGAAACAGAAGAGCCTACCATGGCCAGACAGAATGAGATGCCTGCCATGAGATCTTTAATACTGACTTTAAGTAGCTAGAGTCACTTCTCAGTGGGAAATTAGGGTTAGGGTTAATACCTAGGTTAGGGTTAGAATTGAAGAGGTATGGCTTCCCCAGCATGAATTGGAGATGCGGAAGAGCCTATCAGGGCCAGAAAGAATGAGTGGGCAACCAGGAGACCTTGCATACTGACTTTTCGTAGCCGGATAGCCATCTATTTTTTAACATGCAAGTTAAAATGACTAACTCATGGAGGATAAAGCTATTAATGGATGCTAGCCAGGATTGTTTAATGTTAACGCCAGCATCACAGGTAGTACACCAATAGATGCCAGTCGCCAGGAACATGAGCGGGAGCTTGTGGGCTGCCCATGTGATTGGTCACTTTGGAAACAGAACGCTGGACTAATTGGGCCTTGGGTCAGATCCAGCAGGGCTCTGCTTATGTTCTGAAGAAGTGGTCACACACATACGCAAACAAACAACACCACATATCTTTCTCCTTCTTCAGGGTATTGCAGCATGATTATTCATGCTAAAGATGTCCAGTTTTCTTTGTTTTGTTAGAAATTCGTGTGGAGAAAACTTGACTTCTAGCAACATGTCATGGCAAGCCTAGAGAACACACCAATCAAGAAGCTAGGCAAGAACTTTATTGCCTCTATCTCTCTAACAAGAACAGAACAGACATAAGAATCTCCTGACTCCACCGAGGTACAACTTCAGCTACAGAGAAAAGCAGGAAGTGAGAGCAGTAAAGATTAAAGGGAAAAGGTATTTGGTAGTTTCATTCCCAGGGGACTCTTCAGAGGGAGAGAGGGAGGGAGGGAGGGAGGGAAAAAAAATACATTATGTCCCTCACCTCCTGCCAGTTGGAAGGCAGAACTCAGCACATCGAGGGAGCATACAAACAGGTACAAAAAGCCAAACATCAGGGGCACCTTGAGAAGAGAGATGAGGATGGATTTGGTCCTTGCACATCTGCCAATTGCTGCAAGAGAACAACAGGAATTCAACACAGCTGTGTATTCAACCATCTTGGCCAGTTCCAGCCTATCGCCCCAGACCATGCAACTGCTCCCCCACCCCACCTTGTGCTCTGTCTCCTTTTCTTTTCCCACACTGAGTTGCAGGGAATGCTTATGCTGCCACAGGGAGGAGCTTTCCTGGGACAAAAATATAATGTACAGAGTCAAGGAGGAAAGCAAATGAAAGGCCAGGCAGAAAATGACCACTGGGTCAGCTTGTGCCCCAATATAGGAAGAGTCGCTTCTGCAGTAAGAGAGGGGTCGGTAAAAGGCATCCTTCCCTCAGACTGGCATTCCAGTTCTAAAAAACAACCCCCCTTCATTTCCACTCCTGCTTGGGTTGCTTAGTAACAGTAAAGACCCTGCCAACCATCTTTCTATAAATGCCTAGTGCTTCGCAGCAGGGAAATGGGCAGAAGCGGGCTCAGCAATCCTTCAGCACCCCTGCAGTCAGCAATGCTGACACAAGGCAAGCACCTTTGCTGTGACCTCAGGGCAGGGTCAAAGCGAGGGTCAGAATAGGTTTGAGCCAGTTTGCACAATTCTGTGCCTCCACAGCTTCCCTTAAGGGAGACATCCCTGTGGGGAATGTTCTCTCTTAATATTTATCAGCTGGAAGCAGATTGTGTATATTCATTGCTGTTACAGTCTTGATGTTTTCAAACTAACAAGCAGGGAATAATTACTGATTCATGACAAAGGGCTTTCTTTTGCACACAATCCTGTTTAGGCATTCTGGTGAATTTTGACTGTTTCAAATGCTCATATTCTCTGTTTATTTTGGGTTTGATGGGGAATGTTAGGATGCATTGTGGGCCAGAGTTTAGGGTGATCGTGGAAATCCTCACAGGCATGTTCATTTCTTGATGACTGATGTAACAGTGATTGGCTGAAGTTGTTTCTTTCTTTCTGCTACATCCCATGTTATGTAGGGTGACCACATTTGGGAAACCAAAAAAGAGGACCCTCAGTGGGGGGGGGGGTGGGAAAGTGACTTTCCGGGGCCTCTGGAAAGCTTGTCATTCACCCCCACTGCTTTAAAGGACCCAATTGGAGCAGAGGAGGGGAAAGTGTGTCATTCCCGCCCTCCACTGCTCCAATCGGGTCCTTTTCTATAATGTCCAGGAATGACATACTTTTCCCTGTAAGGTCCTGATTGGAGCAGTGGGAGGGAAATAACCCACCTCCAGAAAGCTCGTCATTCCCTCCAACCACGCTAATGTGGCCTTAAAGGGGAAAGCTTGTCTTTCCAGGACATTATAGAAAATTACAGAAAATCCCCCCTGACACCCAGGATAGAACAAAAACCAGGACAAATCCGGGGAAATCCTGACAGTTGGTCATCCTAATGTTATGTGACCCACTCCAATGCTCGTTTAGGGTGCCTCTACAAGAGTGATTTAAAGCTCTTTCAAAGTGCATTACCGATTTTACCTCCACATGAACGGAGCACAAATCAGGGGTTGAGGCGCTTTTTTTGTCCGATTATGTGCATTATCAAATGCGCATTAAATAACGAGTTTCAATTTACCACGGGAGTTAAAGCACCTTATGACCATTTAAACAAGTGATTCTCCGCATGTAAACACATTTAAAGCGCGTTTCATACAACCGGTAATGCACTTCACCGCCTCCCTTGTATAGGGATTAGGCGTAAAAGCGATTGCGAGAAGATGCGCAGAATTGGCCAACTGGGCGTCAAACCAAATTCTTGTAGAGGGGACCTTACTCAGGAGTGCCTCATTAAATTCAAGGGGATCCCACTCCCAGGTGAATGTGCATGAGATTGCTGCCTTAAAAGAAGAAATAGCCATCCTTAAAATGTTGACTCATTGCATACACCGAGTTGCAGGATATGTCAACATGGCCTGCGGATCTTATGATCTATCACAAAAGTTCCTGCACTTTAGCACTTGGCATCTATGGTCATACTGACTGGGGAGGAAAAAAAATATCCCAGCTTGAATCCAGACTTAATGTATGTGCAAGAGCTGCATGCAAACAACTCTCGTGTTTGTATCAGGGAAGTTTCTTTTGTGTGTGTGTGTTATTTTTGATCTTGTACAAATACATCAGTCTTCCTTATCTTGATACCACCAAAGGGCAAATTTTCAACCAATAAATGTCAATGTTTGTAAGCATTTGTTTATTTAATTTATTCCAAAGATATATATGCCACCTTTCGGGTCACTTTCATCCTCCCAAACCAGCTCACTTAAAACACTCACACACAGTTCGTTACAAATCCATAAAACCACTGTCCACAACTGAAAACATAAAAACATGATGACACTAAACAGCAGTGGTCTAATACAAGACAGACTACATATTAAAAAGCAGTTTGAAATAAAACTGGGATCTATTTAAAGCCAGTAAAGTATGGGCGCCACAGCTTTCCTTAGGGAGGGAGTTCCACAAATATAAGGCCACTACTGAAAAGGCCCTCCCTCTTCAGATTTCGATGGTAAACTCTTGAATAGGATCAAAGAGTGAAGTCAATCTCAAGGCCTGGACAAGTTCATATGGGTAATACAGGCAGTTCTTCAAACAACCTGGTCCCAAAACATTTAGGGCTTTAAAGGTCATTGACAGCACTTTAAATGGGGTACAAAAAGAAATAGGTAACCAATGCAGCTGGTACAGTATAGGTGTTTTATGCTCCAACTGCTTGGCTCCCACAAGCATCTGAACAGTTGTGTTGCATTCTATACCAGCTGATGTTTCTGAACTATCTTTAAAGGCAGCCTTACATAGAACACATTGCAGTATGACTGGTCTGGAAGTAACTTGGGCACATATAACTGAGGCAAGGTCCATTTCCTTTAGGCGAGGTTGCTTTTTATGGATAAGTCTAAGCTGATAAAAGGCTCTTTTCTTAGCCCCCTGCACTTGCATAAGGCAACACCATGTCCAGGAGACCCACCCACCCAAATGCAAACCTGGTGTTTGGGGGTGGGGTGCAATCCTATCCTGTCTACACACTGGGAAAGACCCACGGTGGATGTGGATCTGCACCCTGTCAGTTAGACAATGCAGGCGAAGGTTCGCAGCCACCACAGGGCTTCCCTGCGATGCTACATTTTGAAAAAGTTGAGGATTTACCCCGACTTTTTCAAAAGGGGCGATGTCAACATGGTTCTTCCGCCTTGTAAGATCGCCTTGCAGCCAAACCGGGGCCAACCCAGGGGTGGAGCTTGGCGGAAGGTGCCCAGCAATTGCTGGACTTTCTAAACAACCATGGGTTGGCCAACACAACAGGGGTCTTTGCAAGGGCAGCTAGGCAATTATTCCCATTTACCGCCTGCGTTTACTAGCACTGCAGCTATACAGCTAAACGAATGCCTTTGAACACTTGTTGCAAAGGAGCAATTTAAAGCAAATAATTGCTAAGGTGGCATGTCTTTGGTGTAGGAAAACCCTGCTGGTGTTCGTTTATGTGAGTACTCCTCTCATGCTGGATTTGTATAGTGGAGGAGTGCACAGCTTCTAAAGCATTTGCTAAAATCAGAATGGCAGGGGCATGTAGGATGGGGAGGAATTGTTGCTTATGAATAATGATATCGCAGGCAATATTCAGCAAGAATCCACGATATTTTTGTGACAACCACAAGCATATTCCACACAGTGGTCTCAATAGCCAATAGACACACTAGCTGTTGTGAGGGGGGGAAGTGCCTCCCCCCCAAAAAATCTGCTTAAATCCTGATAATGTAATACCACACTGCAAAAATCTTAGCTTGAGGGAAGAAATCTAGATCCTATTCAACAAATGAGTAACACTGAGAACCAATGTGGTGAAGTGGTAGAGTGTTGGACTGGGAGTTGGGAGATCTAGGTTCTAGTCCCCACTTGGACAGGGAAGCTCACTGGGTGACTTTGGGCCAGTCACAGAATCTCAGCCTGACCTACCTCACAGGGTTGTTGTTGTGAGGATAAAAATGGAAAGGAGAATTATGTATGCCCCCTTGGGTTCCTTGGAGGAAAAAAGGCAGGATATAAATGCAATAAATAAATAAAATAATAACACAAGTACAGTACATTTATTGAACAACAACAACAAATAGTTTGGAAAGACCATTAATTTATCTCTAGAAAGGCAAGGTGGAAGTTGATAACTTTTGATCTAGTTGCCCTTTCCTTTAGGAAGTGTGTGAAACCCATGTATTTCATAGACTCCATTTCCCACCACAGTATTCTTCAGCCCCATAGCACCACTGTTCTGCAGCAGTTATCGCTCTGGAGAGGGGAGCCTACCTCCCCATTTCACAACTCTTGTGGGAAGAGCTCAAGGCAATGTGTTTGGTGCTGCAATGGACCCTCTACATAGAACCATGGACCATGGTCTGCCTCCCCGCCATACGAACCTGCTCAAGCCTTGGGATCATCAACATCAGAGACTCTGCTCTCTGACCTGTCTTTACTAAAATTCTGATTAGCAGGTACCAAGAACAAGGTCTTCTTGGTGGTGGCACCATAGTTGTGGAATACATTCGCCAGGGAGGTCTGCTATGCTTCCTCTTGATCTCTACTGTTTTTATGCTGCCCCCCACTCTCTCTCTCTCTCTGTCTCTTTCTCAAATGCTGCTTTGTTTTGTATTTGTTTTATAATTTGTGACTTATTGTGGACATTTTTTCTTGTAAGCCACTTTGGAAAAATGTTTTTGAAAGTAGGTATAAAAAAATAAAATAAACTAGATAATGAAGAAAGTTCTTGTACAATTGCTAATGTTGGAGAGCACAATATTTCCCTTACCTGATTTCTGCACTTCATCCAAGACTGAGTGCGGGTTCTGCCATGGCTTGGAAGAATGAATGTCCAGTTCATACTTCTCCATCCTTTCAGCCAATCTCCTAGGGGAACCTGGGCAGAGGTAGTCATGGTCTGGATGACTCACAGCACTGACGGTTGGGAACAGATACGCTCTAGGGTCAGGGATCCTCTGCAGAGCTATGGCAGAAGAGTTGCTGATTACTCATCCATGTCCCTGAGTTTGAAGACATCCTGCTATGGGTAGAGCACTTGATGAAAAGACTAATAGCATCCCATGAAATTATCTTTGGCCCTAATCAAAGATTGAGGCCCCAGGAGAAAGAAATCCTACTGTACCATATCCCCAAAAGCAGACAATCTCCAAACACCCGTCTTAAGAAAAAAATAAAGAACAGAGCATCCTAGGAAAATATGAAGCCCGAAGAAGTAAGCAATTCCCTAGCACCATCTTTATCCCTTCCCACCCTAGGGCTGCTATTGCGGTGCTGGCCCCTGCTCGGGCTTCTGCCTGGAGCCCTTCTGTTTTAGTGACGTGCAAGAGCAGACTGCAGAGGCAACTGTGGAGTAGACATTAGAAGTACCACCAGCACATGGGCTAGAAGCTCTAGAGCAAAAGCTCCCCAGACCCAGTCTTCAAGGGAAACAAATCTAGGAGACCTACTTGACCAGAAAATAAAGAAATAACCAGCACCCCCAGGAGTGAGAGGAAAGAAGGCAGGATGAGGAAGAGAAGGAACAGAACATCAGGTCAGGCTCAACAAGTATACTGGGTGATGCAATGCTCAAGTACAGGAGTAGACACCTGCGCCAAGTACATAAGGACATAACAATTGCTGTGATGGATCAGACCAAAGGCCTATTTAGTCCAGCATTCTGTTCCCGCAGTACCTTGGGGGCTGGGGCAGAAGGAATAAGGTGGTGCCCGTAAGACCCTTCCTTCTCCTCCTATAGGTCGACGGCATTGGACTGGGCTCTCTCTTCCATAGGGTAGCATCATTGCCTTCCAATCTGAACAGACACACATCACAAACAGGAGTTTTACTATTATGTTTTGATTGACTGATTGATTGATTGATTGATTGATTGATTTGTACTCCGTCTTTCCACCAAGAAAATGGGGCTCAAGGCAATCATGGGAACTAAAAAAATACATTATTTTTTTTTAAAAAAACTTGGTGAAAACTATAATAAAACAAAGGCATTAAAATATAACAATAACAGAGTAAAAACAGCAGCCAATCCAACACACCAGCTTACATGCTAATGGCCTGCTTTATTAAAAACATATTTGTCTGCTGGCAGAAGGTCAACAGAGAGGGGTCCAAACTACCCTCCCTCAGCAGGGAGTTCCAGAGCCTGGACTAATCTCTTGGCTGTGAGTGAGGGCCAGCGGCTTCACCCGCATACAGCAGGAAGCCATAGATTTCAATCAAATATTCCAGAGGCTCACCAATAGCTATTGTAGTCAATTTCATAGGTAGTGCTTCAGGCTAGCTCCATATTGCCTTCAAGACTATACCAGAATAGCATAGCGGACTCTCCACTGGAGCATTTAAGACAGAAGCCAAAGAGGGTCTCTTCTGGTGTCTCACTATCCAAAAGTTCAAATGAGTCCAGCCTGGAACAGATATAACTGTTGAAGCCCCACCCAGCATTGTGCTGGGCATCTTTCATCTGATGAGAGGCTCCAGGTTTCAGTGCATCAGAAAGCCAAGAACCTGTCTTAGAATGGCCTGGAGCCAGCTGCCAAACCTAGCCCTGCTGAGGTTGCTCATCTTGGTGGCTTTTTGTTTCTTTATTCAAGGCCTTGGTCCTCTGGTACTCCTTTAAGCTCTTATCCCCTTACCTGCTGCAGGTGAGCAACTCAGGCCAACAACTCAAGGTCGCACACTACATCCACACTTCCCTCACAGGCAAATTGGCTGGAGAAATGCAGTGTGTCCTTTATACACCGGATAGGAGCAAAGTCTAAAGGGCCTTGTGCTGCCCCTCACATCCATTCTGCCCTCCCCTCCTCCCCAGACATTCCTTTAGTTAATTGCTAACTTCTGCATCACCCTAGGCGGTGGAGTGAGACACCCTGTACCATGTTGGCAAGTCACTGATACAAGACCAGATCTACATCAAGCAGGATATAACACTGTGAAAGCGGTTTGAAAACGGTATATGGAATGTGTCATGGGCCCCAACAGTTGTCAATATAAACCATTATAAAGCATTAGTGTAGATCCTGCCAAAGCTGTGCCTAGGCTGCCCAGTATACTAGTCTGATCCTGGCCCCACACACATCCCTGAGTGTATAGGCATGCTGGAGTCTCCAAGGTAGACATCCCAATGCTGCTTCATACCATCCATTGATAGGAGAAATCTATTCAAGCAGCAGTAGAAGCCTTACCATTCCACTGGAGGTTGCATTTCAACTGAGATACTTTAAAGGTCTATCATCATGAATAGGAAGATGATAGCTAGTATGGCATTTCACAAAGCCTTATTCAATGGCAAATCAAGCAGGCTATGGAAATATCCAGCCAAGATAGAACTAGTGTTGGCTTAGACAATACAAATCAAGCATATTTCTCTCATTTTATATAGTGGGCTTGTTCAGACAACATGCTAAGCCGTGGTTAGGCCACTAATCTTTTTGCAGCAAATGGTTAGTGAGCATGTTTAAACCATGGTTATTTGGCCACCATGGTTGGGAATGGTTCACATGACATGCTAAGTCATGATTTACATGACACACTAAGCCATAATGTTTAGATCAAAATGCTTAACCACCGTGGCTTAGCTGGTTGTCTAACAGGGTCAGTATCTTTATTTCTTTGTATATTTACTTTGGGCCTGGGGTTTCCTGTTTCTGATCCGAATGAGTCTTCTTTACCTTTAGCTGTGTGGCAGAGATATGTTTCATCACAGCACTACAGTGGTGAGGGGTACCTCACCTGCTGAACTCATCTCCGCCATGCCCCAGCCTAGAGAAGTCAAGAAAGGATATCAGAGCTATCGGTCACAAGAATCTCATTTAGATCAGGAGTTGACAAATCCACCCACCCAATTTCATTAGAAAGCAACGGCCTGCCCCAGAGATAGGGGACCTGTAGTTCTCCAAATATTGTGGGAGTGCAACACCCAGGCCTTGCCCTCAGGCTTACACAAAGTGGGCTATGTAAAATACGGTTTCATTTTGACAACTTTTCTAGATAAACTCATTCAGGGAATGTAATAAATGTAAGCAGACAAATCATGCTTCCGAAGTACAAGCAGAAAAGAACATAGAAGGCTGACTGTATATATTAGGGCTTCATATATAGTCTTTGCTCTTTACCTCTGTACTTCTGGTCCTGCATTCCCCTGTGGCTATGCACCCCTGAGACAACCCCTTCCTCTTTCCTGACATGCTGCTAAACTGCAGGGGTGCTTTAGCCCTTCTATTGGCCAAGGTGATGATTTTGGTTATGTCAAGGGGATAGGAAAAAGCCCATTTGGGTTGCTTGTCAAGCACACACAGCATTCCGTGGCCATGACTTTTTGACTCAGAAGTGGTTTGGGAACACAGATGAGAAGTCTTGTAATAAGTACAAATGCTTTGGGCCATCTGCTGGACTATGGGAAAATGGTAGGCCAGGGTAGGAAGGGAAAGGTGGCAATGGTGGTGCAGCCTAGCAGCTTTCTGGGTAACCGTTTAACATAGACCACCACCCCAACCAGCCCTAAATGGTCCTTCTGTCCAATGACTGGCTAATCCTCAGAAGATAATATAAACAAATGGGTGGAATGTGAAAGGTTTGTTTATGGTGTGAAGCAACGTTGTCAAGGAAAGAAGGTGGAATAACTCTGTGTATCTGTGCATATACATATATGAAAGGGGGGGGGGGGGTAACTAAGGGCCTTATATATTTCATGAGGCATAGCATCATCATCTGCCTTATAGCAGAAGCTCTCATACGTGCCTGGACATGGGGACTGCTACTGAATTCCCAAGCCACAGGAAGTTCTTCTTATTTACAAAAGAGCCAAACGTTGGGGGACAAAAAATAGACGGATGCTAGAATTGTATTTATAGTAACCCCTTGGCTATGGCAGTGGGGAGAATAAAGCAGCACATCCCAGACTAATCCTGGCTGGGAAACTACTGAGGTCGCCACTGCATCAAGATGACAGGCAACACCTGCCTGCCTGAGGCTCTTGAAAGCTGAACCAATACAGCAAGGACAAGGATATTACCTTTTAATCTTGTGGCCACACACAAAATGAGTTTGTGCTGATAGGGATAACACCTGCTTGCTTACACAGGACAGGCTTTCATGAACAACAGCCTCAAGGGCTGCAGCATCAGTTCCACTTCAGTGGCTAAGTAGAAGAAAGACATGGGCTGTCCACACAGCAAAGGCAACCGTGACCCATTTCCTGACCTTCCGGTGCAGGAGTTTCCTGGCTACACATATCTGTGAGGATTTTCAGGCATACTTTTGGGTGCCTTATAAGGCAAGGGTTGGAAGCCCTTTTTCAGTCAAGGGTCACATTCTCTCTTGTGGAACACATGTTCATTATGGCATAAGCATTCCAGGTCTACATCCCACTTCATCAGATGCATCAGAAGTGTTACCCTGAGCCCCTAGTGCATGTATACACACACATGGTTGAGGAGGGGCTGGCTTGTAAACTGTGAGATCAGAAGAATTGAAATGCAGAAAGTACAGACAGTGATAATGACCTTATTAACAGTGGCCATTCAGGTGAGCTGATTAACCCATGAAGTGTGATTTTAAAACAGCAGCAGCAACAAAAACAATGACATCTTTGTCCTTATTCAAGCCAGGAGATAGAGGTCCTTTCTACACCATAGGAGTGTACAGGGAGGGAGGGTGATCTCAGAAGTACCTAATACACACCATTAGCGCACAGGGAGGGAGGGTGATCCTGGAAGTACCTAATACACACCATCGGTGCACAGGGACCAGCAGAGGCCATCCCAGGCAAACAGCTTGGTGTAGAAATGGCCAGAGTCGAACCTCTTGAACAGCTGCTTTGTGTCTTTGAAGTGCCTTTGTTCAAGAATGGCCACCTTGAGATCAGTGTCAGTGTCCTGGGAGCTGGAGTGATCCCTCACTGTTTTATTAATATTGCCATTTCTGATATGAGTAGGCTGACCAGATAAAATCCAGGTCAAGGCTCATGTAACTTTAACAGTTGTAGAGAAAAGGGAATTTCAGCCAGAGTCATTTGTATGCAATTAGTTCCTGGTGAAATTCCCTCTTCATCACAACAGTTAAAGTTGCAGGCACTATACAAGAGTGACCATATACAAAAGAAGGCAGGGTCCCTGCACCTTTAACTGTTGTGATAAAGAGGGAATATCACCAGGAACTAATTGCATACAAATGACACTGGCTGAAATGCCCTTTTCTCTACAACTGTTAAAGTTACATGACCTGGATTTTATCTGGTCATCCTAGATATGAGATTCATGCCATAACGAGTAAGAGGAGCCAAGCAGGATCAGAACAAAGGCTTATCTTCACACAGTGGCCAACCAGGTGCCTGTGGGAAGCCCATAAGTGGGGCATAAGTACAACAGCACATACCCCATGTTCCCCAGCAAGTGGCATACAGAGAGGCATATTGCCTCCGATACTGGAGGTAATCTATAGCCATCATGACTAGCCGCCATGTCCATTTATTCCTTTGCACAGAGACTGTTCATCCTATGTAGAACGCAAGCAATGCCATATCTCACATTGGAAGTTGAGCTGTGGATGACATTATTGGCTCCTGGAATAATGTAGCCAAAGTAGATATAACTTCTACTCGTGTGGGTTCTATGGGGCTTAATTAGAATAAACTTGCAAAAAATATATATAACTTGAACAAAATATGAATTCAGTAAACATCCATTTACAGAAACATGCCACATTTTGTCCCTCTATGTCCAAACAAAAAATATGTCTCTCTTGCTTGTAGCCCAGTCCCACATGGTTCTGTATCTCCAGGCACTGAGTATTTCTGAAGTCCCTTTTATAGATTTTTCTTAAATTTAATTTCATAAGGCAATCCCCAATCAATAACTCAACATTGTAGGTCAAAGCATTAGCCCTGCAATAATATAATTAGGACACATATCAAGTATGCAAAAAATGGTTCCCATCCCCTTGAAATTCTACTGTACAGAATTAATAGTTCAATTTACCTTATGCAAGGTGCTAAGAGCCCATCATTAAACAGCAATCTTCTAACATTCAGCTTTCAGCAGAACAATTGATTCTCTTTTTTAGTTGTTTCTTCTCCAGCCCTCCCTCTGAGTGAGGGTCCCACCCCAGGGACTAAACCATCTACTTCATAGGGGTTACATAGACATTGGGACAAAGTTGGCATCTGGGACTGCCACAAGGTCTGGTTTCTGTCACTATATCTCTGCTACGTGGTCTGCTGTTCCTTGTGAGTAGCTGTTGGGTTGGGCAAGTACAGATCTACCACCCAGAGCCTGTGAGAAGGAAGTGTCATTGTCCAAGATGGGCTGTAGATGATTCAGGGGTAAATTGTTGGGGGCCACATGTTGGCAGTAGGTGGGGCCAAAGCCAATGGTGGGGCCAGAGACCCAAAATATATGGGTGCACCCCCTTTCTCTTTCTCTCCCTCCACCCCTATTCTTTCTCCTTCCTTGTCTCTCTCCACCCCCTGCCCTGCAGGCTGCCTGGAGAGGGGCAAATTGCTCTTGCCAGAGGTTGGAACTGTTCGCTTGCAGAGGGCTGCTGCATGAAATTAGGTGGCAGGTGGTAGGCCGCATCCGGCCCTGGGGCCACAGGTTGCCCACCCCTGCTAAGGGTTTTGCCATTGTCATATGAATGGAACAGTATAGGCAGCATGCTTGAGCTCTACTATGTGATACCGTTACGGGGTTTGAACTGGCAATGAAAGACCAAGCAGCAAAGAGATCCCGAGGTTGTGGGTGAGAGCTCACTGAAAACTCAAAGCGGCAGTGGGGAAAAAATGCAGGTCCCAGGTGGGATCAACAAGAGGAATATAAATATTTAGATAAATCAAATATTAGAAAAGGGACAGCAAATGAAATGGCATCGTCACATTTGGAACCCTGTGTACCATTCTGCCCGCCCCATGTCAAAAGGGATATCACAGGGCTGGAAAGATGCAGAGAAGACAACTCTAACATCCAAGGACTTGGAGCATTTAACCTACTAGGAAAGCCTAAAGCGTTTGGGGCTTTTTAGTATGGGAAACAAGATGAGGCACATTATAGAGGTTTATAAAATTTTGCATGATGTAGAGAAAGTGGACAGAGAAAACTTTCTCTTCCACCCCCCCACCCACCCCCCCGCCCCACCATCCCACTCCCATACCAGAATTAGATATTAGAACTTGGGGGTTACTCAGTGCCATTGATTGGCCGTAGTCTGTTCTTTCTGCATTGGGGCTCTCCCTTCCTTTCCTTCTTTAGTCAATTTTGGATAGACAAAATAAAATCCTTCTTCATGCAAATCCATTATTTGGGATCCACTGCCCCAATATGTGGTGATGGCCACTACAAGCATTGCTGGTTTTAATTTGAAGGGTATTAGACAAACTCATGGAGGATTGGCCTATCAAAGTAGTAAGTCAGAATAGAGCCTCCATGTTCAGAGGCAGCATACCTCTTAAAACTACGTACTGAGAGGGGCAACAGAAGGATGTCTTCAAGTGCTGCTGCTGGTCTTCCTGGAGTCATTGGCCTGGCTGGCTGGGAATTATAGAAGTTGCAATCCAATATCTGGAGGGCACCAGGTTAGGGACGTCTGAGATAGACAGTCGGTCTAATTCAGCAGAACTCTTCTTGTATTCCCCAGCCTCTTTTCCATCATCTTCTCCTCCTTCTTATGGTTACGCGCTATGTTTCCCTGGATGGACCCCATCATTTGTGGTGGCCTGTGGGTGGAGTGCAACTGGGTTTTACCACATCTGGGAACCGAGCCCAGTGGCCTCAGGCAGGTCCAGAGACAGAGGCCAGTGCGAATTCTGACTATTCATCTACAGTGTCATCTAAAAAAATTAACTGCTGAAGGAGGACGAAAACAACCTTGCCCCTTGTTTTTCTGGCAATTGGTCTGAGAGCAAAACAAAAGTACACATGAAATGCTAGCCAGGCTGTTGTATGTATATCACTCACCCACCATCCCGGATAGTTGGCAACTCTTGTCTCTCCTGCCTAGGATGTGTCCTCAATGTAGTCCCTGGAGCCAAATAACCTTGGCTCCAATCTCTGTGCCCCAACCACCCTCCCTGCGATTTATCATTACCTGCTAAACATGGTGGGGCGGCCAAGTTTCCATCCACTTGGAAGCCTGTGGGTATAGCAGGGAGGGACAGTCTGAGCAAAATCAAGTATCAAATTCTACCAAAGCCCAGACCTTACACTTCCTGGTGTCCATAGTCATTTTTTGTGTGTGTGTGTGTGTGTGCATGGTTCAAACATATATCGGTCTATAAAAATAAAGTCTGACTTCTGCATACATGTAGGCATTGTTTTTCATACAGGTTTGGGTGAAATTCTGCTAATCTTTCAGCTGAGATATATGCAGAAGCCGATTATATATATATTCGATTGTCTATTTTTCAAGGCAAATTAGAAAAAGGAAATTGATCGCATGACCATGTAATACCCAACTTATTTGCCGACCTTAGACAATATTTTATTGTATATAAGGATGATTTTATTGTAAATCACTTTGAGGGCCCATTAGTTGAAAAGTGGCCTAGAAATCAATGAATAAAATGCCACTTGATATAGAGAGATAACAAAACCACATTTGCTCATGTCTATTAAAACCCTTTTGCCTTTTTAAAATACATATTATTCCAGGGTTCCAGTTATTCTTATGCAACTTGTGTTGTGAGCTTCATATTTTAAACATGATTTGCATCATAAGTGTTTCCTCCTTCCATGATAATTGGATGGGGAGTTTTGCATTTGGAGGGCACTGGTGTGCTTTTTTTCTTTTCTGTTTTTGAAAAAACAATTAAGTGTGTGCCTAGCTGGTTTATTCACTGCTTTCTTTGCTGGGACAGACACATCTGAAAAACAGTGAGAAAAGAAGTTTGAAAAGATATCATTGTCAGGTTCTGCAAATAGGTAGCTCTTTGCGAAATAAAAAACACAATAAAGCAGTTTTGGAAAGAGATCTGGTGAAAACAGATGAATAGGTAGACTTGCATAAAATCAACATTCACAAAAATAAAATTAAAAATTAAAACCCTGAGCTTTTCTACATGAGGCTGTTAATTGGCTGTTAATCTGCTGCATCTACTTTTGGTTCCGTCACAGAATTGAGATGCAAATGCTACACAAAAACTGTTTCGTTTCTTACTTTTCCACTACAAAACCTCTAGGCGGCACTGTGAATTAGCACAAATACACAAGTGAAAACAATGTTTTCTTTTTATTTCACAATTACATGCCACATTTTCCCTGCTGTAAAAAATCTTGCCAAAAGTGCTGGTTGACACAGAAGTGAAAGTAGAGGGTCATAACATCTTCTAAAGAACCCATATACAATGTTGAGTTGGGAATGGCAAGCACACGATAAGTGCCTCATGTAGAAAAGCCCCCTGTATAAGCAAATGGGTATAGTTCACATCCATAGTGCACTGTCCCTCTTAGATTATTCTTTTCCTCCAGGCATTGCTCTGGGCATCCCCAACAGGGAACTGTGGCCAATGGGAAGGAACAGATCTTCCAGCATGTATTGGTTAGCAATATTCAGACTGCAGCATTCCTTGACACCCATCCAACCTCATGTTGTGGGGTTTTCAAAAATCAATGTAAAAAAGCACTATCTGTGAAATCTTTGCAAATCAAAAGTCTTGTAGTCAATAACACATTCCCAAGGGTCCAGATATTCTAACAATTGCTATAGTCATCATCATTATCATCATCATGGTGATTTATTAAGCAGTTGCGGCTCTGGCATGTGATGGCACTTGGAGCACTTTATAGGATAGTGGAAAGAAGCTGGGCAAAAGAAACAGGTAGCTGTGTGCATGTGTGAGCATGTGTGTAATGTTCCCTTGTGTCTGTTGTGACATGTTAGCAATGAGCCCACCTCAGGCAACAATTCTGTCTTCTGGATCACTCACAATCATTAATCTACACTGCCCTGGCCTATCACTCATTGACTGTGGCAGACCAAAGTCCTGGCCCAGAATGTAAGGGGACGTTCCATCGATGTTGTGTCTCTCCAGGCACTGCCTCCAATCGCCCCCTCTAGCTTCTCGAGTCAAGGGTTTCTGAGAGGACAAGAAGCAGCTGTGCCAGTACTTGCTGCATGAAGAGAGATACAAACACACACACACACTCCTGTGGCTACACAGTGACTCATCTCTCTTTTGTGGTCTGTGGCTTTCAACTAGCACATAATGTTTGGGTGGTTTTCCCCCCCCATGAAAAGCCTTTTGTGCCGGAGACATCAGACACACAACGCCAGAGAAAGCTCCATTTCTATTGTCTTTGGCATTGGGTGAGGACTTTTGAGAGATGACTCATACGTACATGGAAGGCATGTGTGGTGTAGTGGTTAGGGCCAATGTGGTGTGGTGTTTAGAATGTTGGACTGGGACTCAGGAGATCTGGGTTCTAGTCCCCACTCAGCCATGAAGCTGACTGGTGACTTTGGGACAGTCACTGGCTCTCAGCCTAACCTACCTCACAGAGTTATTATGACAATAAAAGGGAGAGGAGGAGGTTCATGTAAGCCTCCTCGGATTCCTTGCAAGAGGGGGGCAATGGGATCTAAATGTACTAAACACACATACACACACACACACACACACAAATAAATAAATGTGATACAGCCCTTTCACAGTCAGTATTATCTAGAAATGCAAGTGGGTGGTTCCCTTGACTGAAGCAACCCTGGGCTCAAGCCTTCCTATACATGGAAAACTCAATTTCCAGACACAGAGAGGCTTTAGGGTGGAGGTGCCTCACATGACGTGGCTGTTCATAAGCCTCCCTGGCCCTGAAAGGGGATGGAACATGACAGTAGCTAGCCTGCTCAGCTTCCTATCAGTTTTAGCAGAGGATATGAAATGGGGGGAAGGAACCCACTCCCACGAGGTAAGATTGCCAGCAAGTAAATCAACAAAAGGATAAACCACGGTTTTTGATCAAGGGCATGGCTGGTTCTTTGGCAGGAAAGTCCTCAAGGCAGACATCATGTATGCTGGTGAGGCATGAACTGTTAGGGATTAGTTCCAGATTTAACCTAGATCAACTGTGCTGGTGGAAGCGGGCTTCCCTGCCCCTCCTTACCATGCCACCTTCTCCAGCCCCTTGAAAATGCTGCGCTGAAAGTCAGGAGACCCTGAAGAATGGGGTAAGCTTTAGTGTGTGGCAGGGAGCGGGATGCCCAATAATCAGGTGGAGGTGTCTTGCACAAATGGAGCCCTTCCTCTTACAGAAGGCAGATCCTGGATCCAACCCTAGAAATCTAAGGGTATTTCTGTCCAGGCAAATCCCAACTGCACTATTAGTCTTTGTAAGTTAGTGTCCTGCAGGTTCCTGTGCAGAGACAACAACAGGATATCCACTGCACATAATGACCCAGTTCGCATGATCAAACATGCCGCGGTGGCTTGCTGTGAGCCATGGCATGTATTAGGTGTGATGTGCATAATCACAGCCCAGTGGCAGCCTATCGGGTTGCCTGAACCCAGGTGGCAAAGCTCGTTGGAGGGTTAAACAACCCTCCAATAATCCATGGGCTGTTGTCGGGTTATTTTATGGTTATTTAACCCTCCCACAAGCCATGCTCCCTGGGTTCAGAAAACATGATAAACCATGACCAGGCGATGATTACGCAAATCATGCCCAGCACGCGCTACACTCACAACAAGCCACGATGGCTTATTGTGGTGATGCAAACCAGCCCACTATTTGAGAGGCAAGGTCCTTCAGCAAGTTTGGTCTCTGGTTCCACTCTCACCTCCTCACTTTTCAGGGCTGTGGTGGTACAAAATGCACCTGCATAAATGCAACAGACGAGAGTACAAGATGTTCCAACTAACTTTATTTACCGAGATCTCATTCCACGGGGAGGACAGACAGTCGGACAGCAGCAGGTGGACAGACAGAACCACAGTGACATCCACGAGGGCACGGAGACTGAGCAACATGGCTACGACAAAGAGCAGCACAAGGACTGCGCACAGCTCTATTCCTTGCGAGCAGCACTCAGGTAGCCCCTGCTCCTCTCAGGTTTGCTGCTGCTGCTGCTGCTGCGTGGCATTGGGTGGACAGGAACCCTGGGGGCACAGCAGAATGGGACGTATTCAGAGGCAGGGAGAAAAGCCAGGAAGTTTCCCCATCACCACCTGTATGGCACCTTGGCTCCACGGAACCTGTGCTCACAAGGGAACTGGCCACACACGGCACCATTTTCTTCACAACTGCCTAGACCAGGAGTGTGGAACCTTAGGCCTGCAGGCCAAATCTGGCCTGGCTGGGCTCTTAATCAGCCCCGCCCCAAGCTTCCATGGATGGTCACGCCCTTTCCCTTGGTTCCACCCCCTTTTCCCCAACTGCCCATCATGAGTCCCAGATTTTGAGCAGTTTCTTCCCATTCAAAGAGGTTGGAATGCCTCCCCTAAGATCTAGGTATTGGCAGTAAGAGGTTTCAGCTGCAATAGGCTGGCATTTGGGGTATTTTTAGACCCAGCCCCTTTTGCCTTCAGCCCCACTCGCTACTGAAATGTGGCCCCAATTTGTGCCCCCCCCCCCACTACAGAAATGTGGCCTCCATCTCTGAAATTGAATTCAGCCCTCTGGCTAAAAGAAATTCAACACTATTGCCCTAGACTCCCTCCCCACTCTCCCAGTGATACGTCTTAGACCCCCCTTCCTCTTAAGGAAGCCCCCAAGTGCTCATTAAGCTCCTCATCGAGAGATTAACAAAACCCCTATTGGGAAACAAGCTGAAACCCATGCCCATGTCTTTGCCAGGGTGAGTTTCCAAAAGGCAGCAGAAGATGCCATGTTTGGGACCACTGGAACAGGCAAATACACTATCCTTAGCTCATGGACCCATGTCTGGTTGGAAGCATACCTTAGCCTCATCTCCATCCATCTGGTTGGGTAAGGACTTCTGAGGAGTGTGGAAGGCCTGCCATGAGAGACGGGAGAGTGTGTAATCGAGCGGGCCAGATTGTTCCAACCCAGACTGCAGTTTGCAACCTATTGACACAACATGAAACATGGGCAACTCCTTCCCACCCAGTTGAAAGGAGAGTAGACCTCTGCTTTGGGCAGGGAGTCTCTCTACACAGTTTTACTCGGGAAACATGGCTTGGAACATGGTTCAAGAGCACGGCTGCAGGGCCTTTGCCCTCAATGGCAACACTACCATATTGTGCACACAGCACACCCTGATTATTATAATGCACCAACCCAAACCTGAGATGGGCCCTCTGATGCAATCTTCACAGACTGAGAAAGAATTTCCCAAAAGAAGATCTGTTGGATCCCATGGCGGAGTGCTCTCATTTCCCAGGAGACCTCCTGTCTATCAGAGGACCACAAATTGTAAGATGGGGTCTTAAGATCATAGGAAGCTGCCTAACACCAGATCAAACCATTGGTCCATCCAGCGGAGCACTGTCTACTTGGCATGGCAATGGCTTCCCAGGTTCTCTCATCACCTGCTACCTGCTCCTTTCCATTGGAGGTGCCAGGGATTGAAGCTGAGACCTCCTACATCAGGGATGAGGAATGTGTGGCCCTCTGGATGTTGTTGGACTGCAACTCCCAGCAGACCTCACCATTGGCTATGCTGGCTAGGGCTGGTGGGAGTTGCACCAAGCAACCTCGCAAGGCCAACTGTCTCCCACACCCTTGATCTCCCGCACCCTTGATCTACCGAGAAATGATGGTCTTGCTTCCTTCCCTTTCTCTGAGTCCCAAAGAAACAAGGTTCAGGTAACCAGGACTCACCATGGGATTCCTCTCTTCTGATGGCGGTAGCCCCAGGGGACTCTGAGTTGTCTCCCTGCTGGCCTTGGAATTCTGCATCCCCTGGCTCAAGCACCCACCAGCTCCCCAACCACCTCACAAGACAGCACCGGGAAAATGAATGGGTAGCCCAAAGAGGCGAAGGGCTCTGCTCGCTCCATGGATGGACAGGTTGCAGCAGTCTCTCCACACCAGATGGTTTGGTCTACAACTGCCAGCATTCCTAACCCCCAGGGCTGCTGGCTAGGGCTGATGCGAGTTGATGTCCAAAGCATCTGGAGGACACCGGGCCAGGGAAGAGGCTCAGGGCTGGTCTCCTAATGGAGGTGCAGGACATGCTGCTAGCAGCCAATCTGAAGGAAGTCAGAGCTGCCTCTGTCTGCCAGCGGCTCTATTAGCCCAAGTGCTGGGTTTGCTCCTGGGCTTCGCCCCTGGCAGTGGAATGCATGGGCTCTTCACCTCCTTGGGCACCACCCTGCCTCCCTGCAGCTCTGCTTCCCCCGTGGCCTTCTAGATTCCTTGGCTGAAGCCTGTGCGCTCCCAGACAGCCATCCAACAGACCACCTGTGAATCTCACCATGCATTGCGGGCTCTTCGCCCAAGTGGAGCCGGGCTGGCACAGTTACCTTCTTGGCAGGCTGGATCTCCTCGGTGGATTTAGACCGAGCTTTCACTCCCTGCTTCTGAGGGGAGCTGGGTTGCTCCTATGGCACAGGAAGGAAGGAGGGATGCATCAGGTAGGCGGGTGGTGGGTGGGAGTGAGCCCTTCGTAAACCCATTTTCAGCCCTTGGAATCTTTCATTGCCTGCAGCTTGGTGCAGCCTCTCCAGAGAGAGAGATGGAGGGATCCTCATAGACACCCCATTCACATGTATTCCTAAGGTGCAGGATCACATACTATTGCAACCTCCATCTGAATCATATTTGGTGGGGCAAATTTCATGGCTACATTCTATCTCTTTGTCACTTGGGCTGGAAACTAGGAAGGAGGGAACCAGGTGGTTGGCCATGCCCATGTGGTGCCAACCACACACCACAGTGGCATAAGATCTCACTACAGGGAAGTTTGTCCCATGCCACCAGCAGTGTGCATCAATGGGACTGGCAAGGCGGGCCCAGCTGCACAGACATTCCTAACAGTAGCCTAGGGTAGCACACTCTGTGTAGCACTTACACAGAGGAAGCAACTGAAGAAGGCTCTGTGAGCCGGATTGGGGACCCCAGCAGGCCAAATTGGGGATCCCAGCGAGCCAGATTAGGCCAGTGGGCTGGGAGTTCTGTACCTCTGGTGTATCCCCCATTCCACTATATATGGCCCACTTACCACGAAGTGCCTCCTGGCACTCCCCGTTCAGCACAATACGAATGAGGGAAGTAAATATAGGCAAAGTGAACTGGTTGAGCACATGTGATATCACAGAGCATTTTGGGGTGCACCTCCCAGCTTGTGTGCTGTTTCATGATGACTGCAAATTACAAGCCAAGAGTTGAGTCCCAGGAACCCCGGTGATAAGATAAAGGAAGCCAGAGCACACATTTTGAGGCAAAGTTTGCAGCCCTTTGAGTCTGGCTGTCCATGGAAAGGATAGGAGCATCTAACAACCAGGAACTGAGAGGTGCAGCAATGTAGATGTCTTGACAGGAAAGCCAAGCCTCTCATTGGTCCCTATAGTCAATGCCCATATTCCTATACCTGTCTGAGCAAGATCTACCAATGAATGGGCTCTCCCATGACACCCAATGTAAGATCTCAGGCAGTGGTCTTTCCCAGCCCTCACATCCAAAATCATATTTTACTGTAGATAACTGGAGAATTAACTTGGGACCTGTTGTCTGCAGATTGTGTGCTCTTTCATTGAACGATGGCCCCTTCACAAGAGGATTAGGTTTGGTGTAATACAACTGTGATGCTCTGCACAGCACAGTGGCTCTCCTCCAGATTACCCTGGGTAGGACCATCTACACACTTGCCTAGAAGGTCTGAAAGCCCTTCTAGGCAAGTGTTGGCTGCAAGGTGTTGGCTGCAAGTGTTGGCTGCAAGGTGGCACTGCGTCAATTATACAACACAGCAGCCACCTTGCAGCCACTGCAGGTCTTTCCCTCAAAGCTGTGACTTTAAAAAGTTGGGGACTTATCCTGACTTTTTTCCCTGGAGTGAGGCAAGTACAGCACATCTGCCATCTATCTTCACTCTGGAGTCTTGGTGGAGACCTTCCTGGGTGAATAGCGACCCCTGATTGGTTGCCGTCTGCCCAAGCAGTGGTCAGGGGATGTTCCCAGCAAGCCAAAGGCCACTGGAAACCTGCACTCTCCCTTTGCGTCAGGATTACCCGCCACCATCCCACTGCAGAGGAAGCACAAGGTTTTGCTTAAGATGGTGGCAACCCAGTGCCATATAGGCAGCCCCCTGGTGGAAGTAAACTTCCTTTCCTCTTGGAAAAAAAAGCTGTTTTTTTGGGGGAGGTGCTGCTGAGCATCTATATTGTGTGTCAGCTGTGATGCAGGAGTGGGAGTGGTGATGAACAGACCATCTGGGAAGGTTTCCCCTAAAATACTACTTTTGGGGCCTCCCCATTGTGACATCATCCCTGTCATACCTTTGTGTTCAGCTCCATGGCTTCTTCCTGTGGAGTAATTTTGAACTCTTTCTCAGGCCAGACAGAAGACTCTGCAAGGAAGATGCATATCATCTGAAAAAACATCGGTTTCTCCCCCTGCCCCCACTTACACACACACACACAGAAGTACTAATTTAGGAAGGTTGCCTTGCCTAGATCACCTGCAACTATTGACAGATAGTACCACATTTTGGTGCTAAACGCACCATTATTATTATTATTATTATTATTATTCATCTCTTTCTCACTCGTGGTGGTTTTTCTAGACAGACATGACGGGCTTTGCCAAGTATTATTAACAATATTAATGGAGGTACAGTCGTGCCTCCATTGTTAAGGGCCGTCAGTAAAAAACACATTCCGCCATGTTAAAGTGATAATTGGGAGGGGGTCATTCTAACAGCCATAAAATTGAAAATGTTTCACCAACCTTTCTGAAATGTAAAGGTGCCAGAAAGAAAGGTTTGTTTTACATTACCTGAAAATTTCAAGAAGATTGGTGAAAAATTGAGGGAAGGAGAGCAGTTTCAGGTAGAAAAGGAACACAAACCTGTCTCCCTGCTTTTGTCAAATGACTTTCGGTTTCCGAGTTTTGTGCTTACGATTTGCATAATTTCTAGAGCCTTATTAATTAATCCAGTGGTGGGGTCTTCTTCCTCCTTCACTGTAGTTGGTGGAAAGCTTTTCGTTTTTTTAAGATTCCCTTCGGCTGATTTTTAAGGAATATTTTAACCTCTCATTCAAGTCAATGCTTCCCTCATAGCGCGAGGCACACTCAGTAACATCGCTCTCCCCCCTCCCTCCTGCCTTAGAATGTGGGGTGGGTGGGTGAAATGGCCGCTGCCTCTAGCACAGACCTTTTGAGTGAAGAAGAAGAAGAAGAGTTTCTTTTTTCTCTTCTGGAACATGTATTCCTTTGGCTCTGAGAGTATTTGGGGCTATCTTCACAAGGCCAGTTTGCTCTTTTGCTCCCTGGTGAAGCAGGGTGTGGTTCCTCTGGATCCATGGTAACTTGATCTTCAGATCTCTCCTGGGAATAGGTGGCTATACATCCCTTTCTATCCATCCCCTCCCCAAACACACACAGTGTGCTCCTTCCCTCTTTTCTAAGAGTTTGGTCCATGCTGCTATAAGTTGAAAGCTTCAAACACTTCATTTAATTAGTTTGGGCCGGTGTTAAGTTTTAAGTACAATGTTGAAACCTTTCAAAGTGCTTCTGGGCCTACAACGTTGGTTTCGGCCTAGTTTCTAAGGTTTAGAAACAGTTAAACTGTCGTGTATTTTGCATAGTGTACACACATGTATTTTCTTTCTAATCCTTGCAGTCTACACTGGCTCCCTCCTGGATGTGTTTTGGAGGCAGACAACCCCTTTTTTGTTCCAGCAGGCCTTTGGCAAATTATCTGGACCTCTGTCTGTACCTTTGACTTTTAAATTGTTATGTATTTTAAATGTTTTAAACGCTTTAATATTGAAAAGTATTTAATTATATTTTTAACTTTTATATATTCCTATTTATAGGTTTTAGCTGTATATGTTTTAGTTTTGTAAGGCTGCCTGAGGCCCAGCATTGGGCAAAAGGCAGGATACTACTACTACTACTAATAGTAATGTTTCAGATTTCACTTCTGCATCTGATGTTCTTTTGCATTTACTTTTCTTTATAAACCATTCATATCTTAAGTCTTCTTGTGTGGCATGTTTTCATTGGTTCAACAAGTTAAAAGGGGTATTCACTGTTTTCATGCTTATGTTATAAAATCTATTTTCAACAGGCCTAGTAACTTCAAGAGTAACAGAGTTGGGGGAAATCCTCAATCTCTTTGCTATCAGAGGCACTGAGTAAGGGACCCCTGGAGATAATTTAGACTGACCACAAAACACTATTCCCCCTTCTGAAGAGATCTGGACCACAGACTACTAAAGACAAACAAAGTAGCAGGCCATAACAACAGTTCTCATGTGGCTATTTGCCTTACGAGGCAGGTGCTCTGCGGTCTACCAAATGGAGGGACTAACAGGCCATAAAGTTGCCTGGCTGGGTCTGCCAGAAATCCAGCCTCAACATTCCTGGAAGGTCCCTGTTCTATAGCACCTGCTGTCAGATGAACCTGAGGGAATCCCACCCTCCATCCCTGAGTTTAATTTACTGGCTTCCCCTGGCTGGACCTTGCAGGAAACTATAGGGACAGACAGAGCAGGCATTCATAGCACACATAGAATGCTGAGACTGGCAAATCTAAAAGCAAGTGTGTTGCTTTTCAAGAACCAAGGAAATTCAATGGGTCTTACTTTTGAGTAAATATCTAGGGATGGAAATGCAGCCTGTGCAAGAACTGAGTAGGGTGACCATATTTGGGAAACCAAAAAAGAGGACGCCTAGTGGGTTGCAGGAAAATGGCTTTCTGGGGCCACCTTAAAGTCCCCAATTGGAGCGGAGGAGGGGAAAGCATGTCATTCCCACACACACCCCCCCCCACTGCTCCAATCAGGCCCTTTTCTATAATGTCTGGGAATGACACGTTTTTCCCTTTTAAGGCCTTGATTGGAGCAGTGGGAGAGAATGACACACCTCCAGAAAGCATGTCATTCCCCCCTGCCACACTAATGGTGGCCTTAAGAGGGAAAGTGTTTAATTCCAGGTCATTATAGACTATTGCATAAAATCCCCCGACACCGAGGATTGAACAAAAACCAGGAGAAATCTGGGGAAATCCTGACAGGTTTTTATTATTATTTATTATTGCATTTATATCCCACCTTTTTTCCGCCAAGAAACCCAAGGTGGCATACATAATCCTCCTCTCCATTTTATCCTCACAACAGCAACCCTGTGAGGTGGGTTGGGCTGAGAGTCTGCAACTGGCCCAAAGTCACCCAATGGGTTTCCATGGCTAAGTGGGGAGTAGAACCCAGATCTCCCAGCTCCCAGTCCAACACCTTAGCCACTATGCCACACCTTAGTGGTCACCCTAGAATTGAGCCATGCCAAGTTGGAAGCAGATCGGTTCATGCCTTAATTTTTAGGATATTCTTTTTTTAAGTTTGACTTCAATTTTTTTTCTAAAATTCAAGGCATGAACCAATCTTCTTTCAACTTGGCATGGCTAAAGCCTTACTTAAGAGGTACCAGGGTGCCAAGTTTCATCTCTTCATCTTTACTTTCTTTCTTTTTTTTGAATGTACTGCTAAAGGCCCTAGACCCCAAAGAGGAGTATTGGGTTTGAAGTTTTAAAAGTTCCTAAAACTCAAGGCATAAACAGATCTGCATCCAACTTGGCATGGCTCAATCCCTACTTAAGAGCTACCATGCTGTCAAGTTTCATCCCTTTATCTTTAAAAATGATGGAATTGTAAGCATTTTAGTTAATAAAAAAAAATTGAAGTTTTAAAACATTTCTAAAAATGCTCAAGGTCCTGGACCCCAAAGAGATTTCTGTTTGAACTTTAAAAGACTCCTAAAAATCAAGGCATGAACGGATCTGCTTCATACTTGGCATAGCTATATCCTTACTTAAGAGGTACCATGATGCCAGGTTTCATCTCTTTATCTTTAAAAATGAGGGAGATGCAATCATTTTGGTTGATTTATTAATGTTAAAAGTGAGTTCAACACATAACACTAGTTTTGATTTTATATTGGATGTCAAGATGGTATAACATCCTGGCTGACGCTGGCTTGGTTGTCAACTGTATAATATCCAGTCATCCATTACACAAAGCCATGAAATTCATTAAACAAAAAACCTACGGTTTACAAAAACAATGTTAAGGCTCTACAGTTTCCAACCAAGCACCAAAAAGCAGGGAAATTGGGAGTTAAGGCTCACAAGCCTTAACGCCACATCCTCCCTAAGGAGGCAGAAAGTGCAAGTGAAATTCTCATTCTCCCAAAGCAGATAAACCATGAGGACAGGGTGGAGAATATGATATGCAGAGGTGACTGTGGGGTTGTGGAAAACTGATCACGAACAACTTAGGGTCACCTACTTATCTTTTTTTGTTTAGAGCAGACCTTCCCCAACCTGGTGCCCTCCAAAGGTGTTGGACTACAACTCCCATCATTGCAAGTCAGTATGTCCCATGGTCAGGAATGCTCATCTCAAACACCTGGAGGGCAGCAGGATGGGGAATGCTGTGTCATACCCTTACCAAAAAAAGGGTCTGCCCAATACTTTTCTCTCACACACATCTCGCATATAGCAGCACTCTTGATAACAAAAGGAGCACTATTCATTACAGATCTAGAAGCAGAGCATGTGCCAGGCACTTCCAACTGTTGGTCAATATCCTGCCTTTCAAAGAACCAATGTTTTTTTCTTAAAATGTATTTATAAAAAATATACTGTTCACTCCCCACAATCCCTGCACAATACATCATCTCATCAAAGCAACAGTGGAGCAGAAGAGGTTTAGTTTGGCTGTCTTGAATACCTTTCAGATGAGGTTAGTTTGCAATCCTATACCTCTTGGGAGAAAGCCCTAGTGAATTCAATGGCACTGGCTTCTAAGACATGTATAGGAGTCAACCTTCTCCAGCCTGGTGCTCTCCAGATGTGTTGCACTATAACTCCCATGTTATATGTTATGGGGAAGACAAAAATCAATTCATACTTGATTTTAAAATAATACTTACGCATGAAACTATTAGGTGGTAGCTCTGCCTTTGATCTCACACTGCTGAACGTGTAAGAGAAATCCTTTATCTGATATTCAAGAAACAGACATCCTATGCCATGTGTTGAAAACTAATGTTGATGTCTGAAGGGCTATCTGGATTAAGTATTCAAGATTCATTCATTGTTGTTTCATTTGGTTTTGACAGTTTATTTAAAGTGATGCAGCTCTTTTGTAGTTCCTTGATTGATCACGTATCTTAATGCTGGAAAACATCATACTTTAGCACAGATGTGGCCAGAAAATAGATTTATCCTATGATTTGGACATCAACTCGCGGCATTCCTGATAACTGCCCATGCTGATAGGGGCTTTTACAAGTTGAATTCCAAAACATCTGGAGATCTACATTCTGCCTTCCCTTGTTCTTGAACAACATTCCCCAACCTGGTGCCTGTCAGATGTGTTGGGTTGCAACTCTCAACATAAGGAGATGCTCTAAGAAATGAGAAGTAGCTGGTCCTAAGTTGTTCATCATCATTTCCCACAAACTCTGCATATCAAATTGCATATCTAGATTTTTGAGATGACAAGTCCCAGCATTCCTGACCATGGGACATACTGACTTGCAATGATGGGAGTTGTAGTCCAACACCTTTGGAGGGCACCAGGTTGGGGAAGGGCTGCTATAAACAAAAAAAAAGAGAAGTAGGTGGCCCTAAGTTGTTCGTGATCAGTTTTCCACAACCCCACAGTCACCTCTGCATATCATATTCTCCACCCTGTCCTCATGGTTTATCTGCTTTAGGAGAATGAGAATTTCACTTGCACTTTCTGCCTCCTTAGGGAGGATGTGGCATTAAGGCTTATGAGCCTTAACTCCCAATTTCCCTGCTTTTTGGTGCTTGGTTGGAAACTGTAGAGCTTTAACGTTATTTTTGTAAACCGTAGGTTTTTTGTTTAATGAATTTATATACGGCTCAATTATCTAACACAGATTCCAGAGCAGTGAACATCGGTATAAACAGTAAAAGAAAGAAGATTAAAAGGCAAATTAAATTGATTCAATTTAAAAATAAAGGAACCAGAAATACAGTGGCTAGTCAGTTGAGGAAGGCTTCTCGAAACAGAGTTGTTTTCAGGAGGCGCCGGAAGCAGTCTAGTGTTGGTGAGTGCCTGATCTCCAGGGGCAGAGAGTTCCATGGAGAAGGGAATTTCAGCAGGTGTCATTTGCATGCATGCAGCACCTGGTGAAATTTCCTCTTCGTCAGAACAGTTAAAAGCTGCAGGAGCCCTGCCCTCTTTTGTATCCGGTCAAGAGGGCTCCTGTCATAGGAAGCTGCCTTTCTTCAAGCCAAACTGCAGCTCTGTGTAGCCCAATATGATCTTCTCCAGATGACAATGGCTTTCCAAGGTCTCAGGCAGAAGGTCTTTCACAGCCCTGCAGTTTGAGCCCTCCCCTTTAGGAAATCCCATCTTTTTCATTTATGCCAGAACAATCTGCAACAAAATGTTGCAGCGCAGCATGCTCCTGTTTAGTGTTCCAGCCAAGCCCTGTTCCATTCCATTTCTTCTGCCCACTACTTTTACATCCCCCGCCCCCAAAACAGTCAGCCAGCAGTCTGTGGCCACTGAGCAAGCTCAGTCCTTACTGAGCTGTTTCGGGTTCTCCCCCTCACCCCCCCCCCCTCCACTTAGAGTTTTTTCTTTTCTTTTTAAAATTGTACTTCTGCAAACCTTGGGGTGGTCCCTTGGGTCTGCTAAATGCCTCTTCCTTTGTGCATGGTGCCGTTTTATCCATACTCAGAGAAGGAGTTCACTCTTTGAGATTGCTTGCATGAAGGAGGAAGCACCTATGTCAGGGGTAGGTAACCTGGTGCCTCCAGGTATTTTGGACCATAGTTCTCATCAGCCCCAGCTAGCATGACCAGTCAAAATTATAAGCGTTGCAATCCAAATCATTTGGAGGGTGCCGGGTTGCTTAGCCCTGTTCTGTGTGAATCTGCCCATGATTTCTTTTCAGTCTGGCAAGCTGAATTGAAAAGATTTTACTCTATTAATTGAAAAATATCATAATTTCTATTTGCATTTTATTTATCCTAAATATTTCTTTTGCATGTTTATTGTTATGACATACATCCGTATGAGTATTACCTATTTATATCCCTTTTGTTCCTTCAGAGCCTATTGTTTCTATAGAGGTTGAATTTTCATTTTGTACTTAGCGTATTCCAGTTTCTCATTTTATTCTGTAAAAGCTTGTTACACTGCTGTCCCTTTGTTACCTGGAGCCCCAACACCTAACCCAAAGGGGAAGACAGCTAAAGGCCTATGAGCCAAATCCAGCACTCCACATACTCTTCTTCCAATATCTTTCGCAGACTGGGCGAGGTGGGATGGGGGAACAGCATTACTATTCATCTGCACATGCTATTTCATTTAAATGAATGTACATTTGCACTTGTGTTCTGCTTGGGGGTCCCTGGTCGACAGCTGCTTGGCCACTGTATGAACAGAGTGCTGGACTAGATGGACCCTTGGCCTGATCCAGCAGGGCTCGTCTTATGTTCTTGTGTACCCCTTGCCTAGCATCAATGCTGAGCATTAAAAAGCCAAATGTAGCACATGATCCAGCCAAAGCCATGCTCATATATGTCCCACTGATTTCTTAAAAATAAAACACCAAACCTCTATTAAGTAACCTATACAACTCTACATATCCCCTTGATTTTAATGGGAAAGTAAAGTGCATAAATATCTTCCTGCGAAACCAATGGGGGAATGCTTAACTTTGGCTGGACTGTGACCAGTAGGCTACACAGCATGTAAAAAGCATGACAGGTGCCAATCCTCAGGGAATCCTCAGAGAGGTGAAAGGGGGAAAGGAAGGTCATGTGTTTCTTCAATGCATTGTAGAATGCTACCATCGCTGTCCGGAGACACTTTGCTACTTGAGGGGAAGGACAACCACCCCACCCTGCCCCACTCATTCTACCTTCACAAACTGACTAGACAGGCAGCAGAATCCGACTTCAACACTGGTGATGAGACAGCATCCTCCACTTCACCTTTGGGCAGCAGGCTAACTTAGAGGACGCAGGGCAGGCTACCTGAAACACACAGCTCTGTCCTCCAATGGAGAGGGATGGCCAGGGGGCTGCTGACCCCTCCAGACCATCTGCCGCCTGAGGCAACTGCGCCACTCTGCCTAGTGGTAGGGCCAGCCCTGAACTCTACCAAAAAAACCCTATATAAGGCATTGCAAAAGGTTTGCTTCCTCCCCCCACAAACTGTGTGCTGTCGCTGCATGCAAGGACAAAGCAGGACACTCTGCTATTTAATGCTCTTCCGCCCTAACTTCTGCCCATCTCCCCCCTCCCATGCCTTGGCCATAGCTGTGGCCTTCCCAACCTCTTCCTCCTACCAAGAAGGCTCTTTTCAGCTCAGATGGATGAAAAGGAAGGGAAAGAAACTACCAATACCAAGGGTGCTTCTGGATGAGGCTTTTATCGTGCAATCACAATTCCTCTGACTCATCCCTGGGCTTTTATGAGGGCCCCAGAGAACGTCATCTTCAACGTGTAACCTGTGTTTTCCCACTGCTTCTTTCATCTGTTTTGTTCCCTCAAAAATAGCCCGAGAAGGAGGAAAATATGGAGTAGCTGCACAACCTCTTTTAATTGGGAGTGTTAGGAGCCCTTCACCTGAAAACACCTCACATCCTCCGTGGAAAAGTTACTGGAATGGCGAGACCAAGAAGCTACCAACGGGGATGGCTCCTTTGCCTTGTTTAGAAAAACGAATGCAAAAATGTCCCCATTTTCGAAGTGTTTTCAAGGGTGCGGAGGAGCTAAGCAGCTTCATTAGCCTACTCAGCCACCCTAAGCAGAGCTACACACCACTCCCCTGCTGAGGGATCCCTCACTCCTAGGAATCTGCTTTGAAAACCCTACACTCTGCAGTTCGAAAGCATCTTTCTTTGAAGGGCTTCTGCATGGTACGCACACTCAGGGCACATCTCTTCACATACATCCTCTCCTCCACCACAGGTCATGCCCCAGCCTGGGTGGGACCCCCATGTGGGTGCTACTGTCTCCAATCCCTCTTGGTCTTCCTTTCTATGGGACTGAGTGGGTCCAATAGAAGCTGGTAGCTCTGATGTCAGTGGGGTTGTGACTCTCAGAACCAGTCAGAACTGTAAAGGAACTATCCAAGGTGCAGAACCCAAACCCCAAATTTGATTCAGCACCTTGGATAGCTCATTTAGAGTTCTGGTTGGTTCTGATTGAAATCCAGAGCGGATTCACAGCCCCACTGGCATCGGAGCAACCAGCCTCCACTGAGTGTGTCTACAACCAGCTAAGTCCCCCTCCCTTGGGTGTCATTTCGCTCCTTTTCAGGACATGGGAGTCGTGTTCGAGAGCTCGCCAGGAAAATGTAGCCACTTGCCAAAGAGGGGGCAAAAACAGACAGCAGGACCTCAGCTGGAAGGCGAAATTGCCCCGGGAGACATTGGAGGCTCTTATCCCTGACGCTCTCCCAAAGTCGGCTCGCCAAACGAGCCTGGAATTCGGACCTCGGGCTTATGACCTCCACTTGCCAACCTCGTGGTGCGGGATCGGGAGCCGACCCAGCATCACAGCATTGCAAGGCGGGGAACACGAAGCTAGCTAGGGCGCTGAAATCAGCGTGGCTGTCTCCCACCTCCAAGTGACCCCCAAAGGGAGAGGCATGCAACCCCCTCCCCACGATCCCTGTCCCACAGCGTCCCCTAGTGCTGTGTTGAGGAAGCGGAGGCTGACACAGCGACGAAGCGCTTTACTCCTTACCAGCACAGCGCCCCCTAACAACACGAGCAGTAACTCCGGAGAAAGAGAGAGATCGAGATCCCCGTATTCCATGAATGAATGAATGAATGACCCTCCCCCTTTAAAGCAGCTAGACTGCGGGCCAGTTGCGGCGTCTCCTGCAAGAGCCAGCTCGCCCCTGCTTACCTGTTTGTTTGTCTGTCTGTCTGTCTGTCTGTCTGTCTGCCGCTGACTCTACCGGCGGCTCCTGCCGTCCGGGATCGCAGCCTGCACTGGCTTCTCCCCTCCCCACTCTTATTCAGATAGTGAGGGGCCGGCACATGCGGTCAAGGGCAGCCAATGGGGAAGAAGCTGCCTCCTCCTCCTCCGTCTTTAGCGTGCGAGGCGGCGGCTCCGCAGGCAGCTTAGTGCCTCTGTCTGAGTAGGGCAAGGGGGTGGCTCGCAGCTGGAGACGACCCGTCCCCTCCCTTTTTTAGCCAATTCAGACCAGCAAAGCAGGGCTGGCGTGCTGGGCAAACGCTTACCGAGATCGCATGCTCAAGGGAACTAGTAGCCTGCTCCGGTGCATGGGTGCGGCTCCCAGCACAGCCCTCCAACATCTCTAATAATAATAACAACAACAACGACGACGACGAAAGATGTTGGAGAGCTGACAGCTGGGCTAGACACGCCAGAGACTCCTGTGCTGCTGGATCTGGTCCCCAGGGGTCCTTGTCCCCTCCCCAAAAGATGAAGGTGTGTGCCCTGCAGGCAAGCAAGTTTGGTTATAACAATTTATAAATGTATTATTTAATAAGCATGATTTATTATTTAATAATAATTCAATGAGTTGTTGTTGTTACGGAACTTGCCTGCCCACAGGGCACACACCTCCACCTTTTGGGGATGGAAGGGGGACTCCTGGGGACCAGATCCAGCAGCAAAAGAGTTCCCAGAGTCTAGCTGGTGTGTGAGTTTGCATGATTTGCATATTAGTAACGTTTACCTATCTCTTGATGTGCATAGGAAATACACATCCCCATCTGGGACTACTGGAAAGAAATGGATTAGGGTCCTGGAGATTAAGCCATTCCCCTTTCTTCTCCCCCACCCCCTCGCAGTAGTCCCCTCTCCTCAGTCCAGCTGCCTTTTCTGGCCGCTTCCAGATGGAGGACTCTTAGCTTTTAGGAATCAGATAGGAATTGTGCAGCTATTCCGTCTTTTCCTCCAAAACTGATTTTCTGCAGTAAGGAAAAAGCTGGAAGAAGCGGTGAGAAAACACAGGAGGGGTGTGAATGGAAGATGATGTCTGGACCCTCTGTAAAGTTCTGTGAATGTGGCAGGGTGATGGTGCGGTAAAAACTTTGCCTGAAAGCACCTGTTGCCTCAGCCAACATGCAGGAATTGTGGGAAGATCATGGGGGACCGTGCATCAAGAGGAAATGTCCATCTCAAAACACTTTTGTCCCCACAATTCCTGAAATTCACTGCGTACACAGACAAAACCATGCTTGTCTTACAGCTTGTTGTGTTCATTTACACACACCCTCCACCTGCAGCTGGAAACGCATGCGTACAAACACACAGAGACTCGTGATTTCATCTGCAGTGTATCTTACATTTTACAAAGACTAAAAATTACAAACTATATACAGGCGTCACCACCACTAGCCACAGAGGTGCAGTTGCCGCCAGAGCAGCCATGGGCAGTTGTTTTACAACACTGAGCAACACCATACAACAGTCTGATACAGCAAGTGAGCAACCTTGGTGTTCCCCTGCCCAGCCAGCATGGGCAGCCCCAAGGTGTGAGAGTCAGGCAGAACATCAAGAGTACAGATGTCCATCCATTCCTGGAAGACAGGCTGGGGGTCTTTAGAGCTGGGAATGAGTCCTAGCTGAGCCTCAACCCTACTCCTAGACCAGGGGAGGGGCCTGTGTAAGGCAGACCATAATACCACAACAGCTATTGAACAAGAAGGGCCTGGCCTTTCTGCAAGGAACATGACCTCTTGGAGGGGGGCTAGGACATTGGGGTGGGGTGCTCATAGAGTGGATCACATGACTGAAGGTTTCCCAGCAGCAGAAGCTGTTGTTGTTGATGATGATGATGATAATGATGAAGAAGAAGAAGAAGCACATCGTGTTTGCAGCTTTGAAGGAGAAGCCTGGGATTGGGCCAGCTCCTGCGACTGACACTGAGAGATGGAGGGTGGCTCAGCATCAGGGGCCTCAGGTGTGCCCGTCTTCTCTGGGACAGGGCTGGAGGAGGAGTGGTTCTTAGAGGAGACGTCATCTTGTTCAGGTACCTGGAGAAACTCGGGCAACACTAGATCCTCTTTGGACAGTAACCCACGCTGGTCATTGACTCTACAGCTCTGGACCCGGTTTAGCAGCTCCACTAGCCCTGGGGGTGGGGGGAAGAGAGAAGAAATTCACTATAGATCTGGCCACACTTGACCCCGTCATTCTCCAAACAAATACCAACATACTGCTCTATCGAAGTTTTCTGCTGCTCTACCCTTGTGAGAGATTTAGCTATACAGCAAAATTCATAATGATTTTATACTGGTTTAATTGGCCTCTGCTAAGAAATCCTGGTAAGGGTGCTAATAATTCTTCCTTGGAGAGCCCTTAGTGTTCTCACAGAAGGAACTACAATTCCAAGACTTCCATGGGGACAGGAATTACTATTAAAACCAGCTTTCAGATGCGATCCTATACATACCTGTGAATAAGGGCACAATCCTATGCAAGTTTAGACAGAAAAAATGTCCTACCACCCCTGGCATGGCTGGCTGGGGCATGCTGCGAATTGTAGGACTTTTTTTCTATCTAAACATGCATAGGACTGCACTCTTAGTCTTTGTGAACTCAGTGGGACTTGCTTCTAGGTAGACACACATAAGATTGTGCTGTGAGACTTACCTCACTATGCCCCGTCTCTCTCCTCCTGTGCATTTCCCCATTGCATTGCCCTTTATTCTTTTTGCTGTGCAGAGTTTATCTATGTGCCTCCTCCATTTTTTCTTCTATTTCTATTCCTATCTTTTTGCCAGGAATGGGGAACCTCCAGCCTAGGGAGGTCAACTATATAGCCTGGGCCCCCATCCGTCTGCCTCCCCAAGCTCCCACCCCCTGGCCTGGAAGTTAGCAGGAATAACAGCTGGAATTCCCCTGCACACCACTCCCATGCCCACTTGGCCTGCAGTGTGCAGATTATGGAATTCCCCTTAGTGTGGCGCTTGCCATTTGAATGGGGGAAGGCGTAGGGCAGGTGAAGCTGTCCTGACCGAGGCATGGAGTCTTGGTTGGGGGCAACTTTTCTGGGTGCTGTCTTTCCGTGACTGGGGAAAGTCCACATGCAGTGAAGCTGTGGACCAGATGATGGGATGTTAGGTCGGCGGAGAGGTTGGTGGTGGGGTCATCTGTCCACCTGCCCAAGTTCACCCCCCCCCCCCGCTCTATGTTTTCTACCATCCCACTTCCCAAGAGCCGATGTGGTGCATTCGTAGAGTGCTGGACCAGGACCGGGGAGCCCCAGGTTCAAATCTTCACTCAGCCATGAAGCTCACTGGGAGGTCTTGCTCCAGTTACAGTTTCTTAGCCCAATCTACCTCACAAGGTTGTTGTGAAGGTAACTATGGGATAAAAGGGGGAAATAATTTTGTATGCCACTCTGAACTTCTTGGAGGAAAGGCAGGATATAGATATAATTTTAAAAAAAACCATAATAAGCCTAGACCAGCCTTTTCCCCCCCTATTCATCAGCCATTTTCCTTTTTCATCTTTAAGTCCTTCTTCAAAACCACTGGAAATTTTGCACAGCCTCCTCTTTGGCTCCTGAAATGTCACTGAGCATTGCTCATGTATTCTTAAAGCTCTCTTTGTAGTCATAAAGACTAGAAACTTAAAAAAGAGAAGCGGAGATTCTCAGGATGCCTAATTATGTCTCGAGTTCCAAACTTCATCCTCTCCTTCAGCAAAACTTTGAACAACAGTGTACTTTTAGTGCACCCCATCCCATCTCATCCCATTTGTGAGTACCTGGCTATTCCCTGCATTCCTTGCAATCCAGCTTATGTGGACTGTGAATATTTGGGTAGAGAAGCACTAAACATTCCCTGATTATGTTTCAGATTAGACATTTTCTTTCTTTTTCAAATAATAAATGCATTTGATATATTTAGTATAGTCTACTCAAAATTTTAAATTTCCAAAGGCTCTGGGGGATTCAGATGCAGATCCAGAAGTATCAGCACAGACTCCTGAACGCACATGTGAATAAAAGTCTAGTTTGACAAAATTCAGTGGAAATGTGTAGTGATATCAGTAGATTCTCTGATATGTATTATGTGCCTAGAGTCTGCTAAAATGATTGGCTTATCCAGACTAAATTGTTTTTGGTTGTTGTTAGTTCCACAAGCCCTACCTGAACACAACACAGCAGCATCCTCATAAAATGGATGGGAATGAGGGCATGGATAACTTTTGTGATGCTGAGGTTGACATGCTATTTTTAAAAACAAAACATCTCCCCTCCCCCAGCAGATAGATGTTCTTTCAAGTGCTAGAGAGGGGGAGCATTAATTTTGAAATCAAGGGACTTAAAAACAAGTAGCATTTGCTGGATCATGACCCATCATTCTAAGCATCATAATAGCATTCAAAGCTGTATACATTCACAGGACTTAACATGTAGAAATGTATGCAGATTAACACGATCCTGTTCGGTTCCCTGAGGCCACATTCCTTACTTTCTAGTCCTAGGCATCCCCTTGACCTTCCCTATCTGGGTGGGGCTCCAGGTAATGTCAGAGATCACTTACCTTCCAAGTCACATGTACGCCGGTTCTGGTTATTCCTGGAAGGCCTGGTAAAAGAACAGGACATTTCTGGGAGTGGCACAGCCTCTATCTCTGCAGTGATGTCATCCTGCAACCATAGTGGGAGAGGGCACGATTAGAGCCAGAGCCAGAAAAGGGTGAACCTGGTACCTACGTAAGCACCACAGCATAGCTCAGGGATGGGGAACCTCTTTCAGCCCGAGGGCTGACTTCAGTTGCAGAGAAGCACATGGAGACTCATGATGGGTGTCCCTGAAGGCAAAGGGTGGCAAAAAAATATTTAAAATGCCAACATATTATAGCTTAAATCTCTTACTGCCCATAACTAAACCTTAAGAACAAAGAAGAATCATGCTGGATGAGACCAAGGGTCTATCTAGTCCAGCACTCTGTTCACATAGTGGCCAACCAACCAGCTGTTGACCAGGGACTGACAAGCAGGACACAGTGCAACAGCACCTTCCCACCCATGTTCCCCAGCAAGTGATGCATAGGCTTACTGCCTCTGATCCTGGAGGTAGCATATTGCCATCAGGACTGGTAGCTATTGATGGCCTTCTCCTCCAGGAATTTATCCAACACCCTTTTAAAGCCATCCAAATTGGTGGCCCTCACCACATCTTGTGGTAGTGAATTCCATCATTTAACTATGTGCTGTATGAAGAAGGACTTCCTTTTATCTGTCCTGCATCTCCCACCAATCAGCTTCATGGGATGACACTGGGTGGGGTCTAGTATTATGAGAGTAGAAGAAAAATGTCTCCCTATCCATATTCTTCATACCATGCATAATTTTGGAGAGTTGCTCCAGGCCCTTGATCATTTTAGTTGCCCTTTTCTGCACTTTTTCCAGCTAAGAGGCATTTCAACCTCTTAGGGCTTCTCCACATTTATCAAAAATCCCATAAGCTTACTGGGCCTTTGACTTATAGAGTCTTTGCGGGTTTAACGATTGGCATAATGCACGTGCTCCCCCATCCTTTGTTTTTACCAGTTCTTCCTCATACGTCTCAATTTTACCACCTGCAGATGGCGGTGCTTTATAGCGCGATTTCGGTTTATTACCACATTTTCGGATTTTATAAAATTGCAGAGTTTTGCTTGAAAACAGCAGAAGAGGCATTGGAGGTTGATGATATCATGATAAGGACCCACAAACCTCCATGAGTGATCAATCACAAGCATGCAATAAATTGCTCGTGTGGAGGAGCTCTTAGAATGCGGGGGGAAACTGCACAAAAGCTGAGAAATCACCAAACAATTGGTGGTTGGGAGGGAAGGGGTGAGGCCAGGGGAAGTGGATGTGGCCATATGGAGAGCCTCAAAAGGCTGGATTCAGCCCCAAGGCCTCAGGTTCCCTGTCCCTGGCATAGGCTTAATGCATACAAGCCACAAATGAGGCAATACAACTTTTCCTGGCCTGTACCAATTTACCGTGAATATAGGAGGACTGCATAGCTATAAAAAAAAGATTATCTGCACATAGAAAGCTAGAATTATTAGGAAAAATGCTAGGCCGTACTCTCCTCACTGTGATCTAGTTTTCTACATGCAGGGATGTGTGTGTGTGTTTAAATGTAGAAGCATTTAGTTATGTGATTCCCTCTGCTGTGATGTGAAGTAGTGCTGTCTAGGAACAGCTGTACATCTCCATGGCCAAGTCTCACCTCACTCTGATCACAAGAAGAGTTTGCTGTGGCATTTCTGGCACCAACAGGTTTGACCTCTGCAATAAAACACACAGTTGTTAGATCCTGAAAGATCAGGTGAGCCAAAAACCAGACCTGGAGCCCTGACAACAATAGGAGGGTGGATTGAACTAAGGACCCAGACCATGGATGCAACAGTAAGACTCGGTAGAGAATGGATCCAGGTTTCCGAGAGGAACCAGCCTGGAAGGAGCTGGAAACTCTCAAACCGGAGCTCAGGGAACATAGATTGACTCTTCTTGGTTGGATGAGAGAGCACTGATGCATGTCTCAGCAGATAATGCTCCCAAAGAGAAGGAAATACGGTGTTTGCCAATATGTCTGGAAGGAGGAAAGTTGTGCGTTAGGAGATGGGGATGCAGGGAGAAGTAAAGTTGCCACCTGTTTTTTAAACAAGGCTCCCATGCTTCTAACAGCTGCATGACAGGTACACGCACAACAGGCAAATCTTTTCCCATCATTGCTACTTTCTGCTGGGGGACATCTTCACCTGATGAATGTCTGCCCATCGCACAGCTGCTGAAGGCACAGGAACTCTGCCAGAAAAAAAGGTAGCTAGTAGCCTTGGTGTTTAGCATCCCTAAGAATGTGAACATGGTGAATGTGGAGCGGGGCGCAGCACTGCACAGTATTTCCTCCAGGGGGGCTTGGTTGATTATGGCAACTATCAGAGCACTGAGCGCATGAATGCCCTGCATGTGGAGGACTCTCCCTTTGGCAGGTGCCCTGCTTTTGGCAAATGACTCTTCATCTCATATTCTAATGGGGCTAAGATGATCTGTTCACCAACGTTGACACGGAGAAGGGTGTTTTTTAAAAAAAAAAAACAAGAGCAAGGTAGTCCTGTACATTTCCCTCCCTCCCTTCCCTCCCTGGGATCTACCCCGTAAACATGCCCCTGTTTCAAACTGCACAGTGCTCAGCAGACCACTAGCTACCCACGGGATTCGCAAGGCCAAGGGGCCATGTTCTTAGACAAGTGGCTGTGGGCACCTTGGAGCTCCACATACCTGCATCTGACTCCAGCACAAGCTTCTGAGATGCCACGGTGCTCACCTTCTCTTCCATATTCAGAGCATGGGGTTCACCAGGCTGCAGAACGAGAGCAGAGTTAAGAGGGGGAGAAAGGCCAGAATGAAGAGGCCTTTGACCCATCTGAGTAGATAGGCAGGGACAAGATTGTTGTAGGTGCTACTAGAGCTGGCAGCCTCTCAACAACAGGATGAACCACGTACTGTAATCCCCCCAAAATAATTCATGGGCTCTATGATCCTGGAGGTCCCCCTTTAGCCTGGGGGAACTTCTGGATCTCTGAATGGCTATGTTCAATTGGAGCAGAACACTACTGTGGATTCTTCCCTTACTTGTCCCTTAACACCGTCCTGGTTAATTAGGAGGAAAAACATTGGCTCAATTCGGACGACACAATAAACAACTGGTGTGGGGGAAACAATAGTCAGTTGTTTTGACTACTGTGTCATCCGAATGCTGCCATAGTCAACTCAGTGCTGATCCTAATCCACACCACAGTTGATTATTTATTACCATGTTGTGTGGGGAGTGCCCCCTAGTTGAACAACTGTAAAGTTGATTATTACCCCACCACTGACTATTGTGTCATCCGAATTGAGCCATTGTCTCTAACACTGAGCAAGAGATGCTGAGAGCAACTGGGGGCATCATCTCTAAGATTCAAATGCAACCAGCAATTGCATCTCTACAGATTGTAGCACTCAGCAGGGGGGTAGGATCACCCTGTCTTCATTTACACATCTCATTTCACTTCTTCCCAGCCCACTCTCACCCGTCGGAGTTGCACCCGTGTAACATCCAGGCCGTACTTCTCCAAGATGGGCTGCAACGCCTCCCGCAGGTGCTTCGTGGATTTCGCCAGAATGCGCACTGTCTTATTGATAGGTGTGATTTCCAATCTGTAAGAAGAAGAAACACCATAAAGACTCCTGATGTGGGTGTGGCACATTGCATAGGGCAGCTTGCAGACATTTTACACGCCATGTACTGTCTGCTTGCAACCCCTAAATCTACTCAAATCTACTCAGCCACCCGTACCAAACTGGAGTATGGATGACTCAAACCAGCCTTAGTGCAGCGAACGGCATGATCAGCAACAAGCCCCATTGGGTCCCAGAAAAGTCAAGAAGAAAGATGCTTTTTTGTTTGTTTCTGTTTGCAGATGCAGATGGGCTGCCTTCTTGGGGTGGATACCCTGGTCCTATGCTGAGAAGGATGAAGCAAAGTTTCTGCTTGGTGGTTACAGGGCTACATGGGTGAACCCAGAGCAGGTTGGGCCGTTAGAGATCTCACTCACTCAAAGCTGATCCTGGTCTCCAGCTTCACCTCTTGGTCCACCAGGACTAAGCTCTCCTGGTTCAGTGCCAGTGGCTTCTGTGAGAAGTCAAGGAAAGGCAGACATATTAATGCAGCAGAAAGAACATGGATGCACTACTGCGTGCACAACTGCACACATCTGCATGGTGATATATGAAGTAATTGCAAAACTATAGAATGCGGCCACACCAATGCAGGGGTGGTACCATTGGAAAGTGAAAGAGACCAAGGATACAACTCTGGGAAGATAGCTTTAAAAATAGCCCATGTGGCGTAGTGGTTAGAGTGTTGGACTCGGACTAGGAAGACCCAGGTTCTAGTCCCCACTCAGCCATGATGCTCACTAGGTGACTTTGGGCCAGTCACTGATACTCAGCCTAACCTACCTCACAGGGTTGTTGTAAGGATAAAAGGGAGAGGAGGAGGATCATGTATGCCGCCTTGGGCTTCTTGGAGGAAAGGCAGAATATAAATATAACAAATGAATAAATTACAAATAAAAATTAAAATATTGCATTAAAAGCACCATGTAATGAGAAAAAACAATCCTAGTGACTAAGGGTTTTTCCTATACTACATTGTGTTTGTTACATTTTTATGATTGGGTGTGAATCACCTCGCAACCTGAGTTGATGGAATGTCTAGTACCCACTTTCCATATGTCGCAACACATGTATTGTTGCAACATCAGTATCTTCCAGCATTCCTCATTCCTCAACAATGCCTGCTAATCTTTCAAGATTCCTTTCCCTGGGTGTCCCCAGATGGTGGGGGGGGGGGGGCAGTCAGGTAGGTCTTTCCCACCCAAGAGTTGTCCTTTATCCTGGCCAGGCAATAATTGGGAGAGAAAGACCCTGCAACTGCCCCTGCCCCTCCAATGGGAAGCTAGTTGAATGCCACTGAAGTCACTGGAGAAGGAGCCCTGTGAGAGCTCATGATTTGTGGCTGATCACAACACAGAGATGGGACCACAGACCAGGTTGGCTTTCATTTTTGTGAGAGGGGAATTTGTATTGGTTGGCAGTAAGAAATATAGACTACAGGCTACTAGTAATTTTTATTTTATTTTATTCATTTACAAAATGTATAGACTGCTCTATATCTAGCAAGATCCTTGAACGGTAAATAATAAAAAGAGAAAAAGAGCAGGAAAAGTTTTTTAAAATAAAAATGTCTTCAGCAGGCACCGAAAACATAATAACACTGGTGCCTGCTTGACTTCAGCTGGCAGGGAGTTTCGCAGAGAAGAAACCAGTACTCTGAAAAGCTCTACTCCAAGTGGACTTCAAATGGACTAGAGGTCTATGCAGAACCATCAGGAGCTTCTGATGACTTCAGTAACTGGGCAGTCTGGTAAGGGAGAAGGCGCTCTCTCAAATATCCTATTGCTCCTTGATAGCTCTTCTGCTATCAAGGAGTTATAGCTGAAGGACTAATTTTATTGGTTTATTAAAAGACTTCCATCCCACTTCTATTTCATTTTGAATGGGCATTTATATAATAATTTAATGGTTTTCAAAGCACTGCACATTCATTTTCTCAGTAATCCTTACAACAACCCTATTAAGTAGGCAAATGTCACACTCGGGGGGGGTTGTGTTTGAGGCTGAGAGAATATTGGCATGCAGAAAGTGAGTTGGAGCTGCAGTGAAATTTCAGCGGAGCACTTCTGAACTCATCGCTCCTACTCGAAGCCACTGTGCTACCCCAAATGGACCACTTTGCCCACTGAGATAGATTACAGATGTCCCAGTCTAAATTTGACACAGAAGGAGGGCTCTCATAGCACCCCCTTCTTCTTAAATTCCCGCAGTGGTACCCTTCCCTTTTCTCTGTAATAAGCTGGGCCTACCTTTTCATTCCCCACAAGATAGATTTTGACATCAGGCAGGTGGAGGCCGCGGCGCTGGCAAATTCCGGCCAGTATGTCCTGGATGGAGAGGCCAGGGCGTACTGGAGCCAGAGAGGCAGTCCCATCAGGCAGGTAAATACAACAGTATTTGATGGGCTGGTTCTGAGTGTCAGATTCTGGGCCAGTCAGGCTCTTCCTGTGGTTCTGGAGGGAAGAGAATGTAAAACATTCAGCATTGCTTGTGAACATCTAACCCTTCAATCTGGCCGGCCTGCTAGGCTGAAAGCTCAGGGTTCACATCAGGGTCCTAAGGCTGAGGGCCATTAATAAGTGTGTGCTGAGGCATCCAAACTTACATATCTTAGGCTGACCAGATAAAATCCAGGTCAGGGCTCATGTAATTTTAACAGTTGTAGAGAAAAGGGAATTTCAGCCAGGGTCATTTGTATGTACTTAGTTCCTGGTGAAATTCTCTCTTCATCACAACAGTTAAAGTTGCAGGCACTATATTAGAGTGGCCATATACAAAAGAAGGCAGGGCCCCTGCAACTTTAACTGTTGTGATGAAGAGGGAATTTCACCAGGAACTAATTGCATACAATGACACTGGTTGAAATTCCCATTTCTCTACAACTGTTAAAGTTACATGAGCCCTGACCTGGATTTTATCTGGTCAGTCTAATCTCCAAGAGCTCTCCCTTTCAGCAGGTGGCCCGATTTATATGTTTTTCCCTACACCTGAAGTTGGTGATGTAAGTACAGTGCTCGGTTCTTTGTGCACTTGCTACTTTACAGACATCAGGTGCGCACACACATTTCAGTTTCAGAAGGAACCACAAAAGAGCAGACCCTTTGCTCCCAAGAAGTAGCTTTCATTGGGAAAGGCCTTGAAAGTAATGTAATCCTGGTTATACAGATCTGGCAGCCTTATGGCAATATTCAAAGCCCCGTCACAGCCAGCAGACACACATGCGCACACACTTCCTGAGCTCTTCTTGGCTCATGCTAGCAATGCTCTCTTGCTACCAATCCTCTCCCCCAGGATATTTTCACTCTCTGCTCTCTTTCGATTGGCCCCTGTATTCAGAAAGGAGGACTGCCTCCCCACCAGCTGGGACTTCTATGGCGGTGCAAGCAACATCTTTTCAACAGTTTCAAGGGTGGGCGTCCATTGGAGGGGGGCCTAGACAGCAGCAGCTAAAATACCAGTGTGCTCTCACTAGCAAGTCACAGGGAATTCCACACTGAAGAGAACTCCTCCACACTGCACAGTCATAGCCCATTCTATATTGTGTGGAGGCCAGAGAGGGCCCCTGGTCAATAGGCATGGCACAGCATCAAGCCAGAGCCGAGCGCCCACATCACCGTGAAGGGAGCATGACATGGGTGGGATATATTTTCACTGCCACAGCCCCGAATCTCCAAGCAAAACGAGTTCCACAAGCACTCACCTCTGTCTGAGGGCTGTTGGTTGCACAAGACGACAGGAAGCCCAGGTCCAGGCTAGCTGAGGAATTCAAAGAGCCTTGGGACTCACGCCACTGGGGTGGCCCCTCACTGCCATTTCTCTCCTCTAGGACAGAGAGTGAGCAGGCTAGGTCAGAGTTTTGGAAGATACATGACCTTTGGCCATAAACCAATTATTAATCACCCTATTGCCATCCTAAAAATCAATTGCACAATAGTTGTACCTCGACTTTCAGCTTTGGACTCACCTCCCCAGGGACGTTCCCTCCGGTCTCCTTTCCGGAAGGATCTCCGAGGGCTCCGACCGGCTAAGTTGCCTGCTACCTCCACACCGAGAGGGAGCGATTTCCCTGCCTTTAGTTTTGTTTTCTAGAGGAAAGCCAGAGAGAAGGGGAGGTTCATTACAAGGCATGCTGGACCTCGTCAGGAGGGGAAAAGGGAAACAGGCACCCTATATGTTCCCAAAAGCCGCTCTACACCCTTGTACCTTGCTATGCTCAGTTGGGGGACTGCCACTCTGAGAGTGGGGCCTCACTTCTGGCAAAGGCTGCCCTTGGCTCTCGGCCCTTGTGCATGCCTGGTACAGTGGAGACTTGACAAAGCGGGCGTAGCTGTCAAATTTCATCAGGTTAAAGATCTGAAGTGAGAAGCATTGGGTTAATCAAGTGCCATCGCTGTCCCTGGATCTCAGCACCTTTGGTGGCTTCACCCAACAGCGAAGAGATGCTAAACAGTGGAGATACTAAAAAATGCTCCAAATTAATGAAGCTCCTGCTTTGCATGCAGAAGGTCCCAAGTTCGTTCCCGGGCATCTCCAGGTAGGGCTGGAAAATACCCCTGCCTGAAACCCTGGAGAGCCGTTGCTGCCAGTCAGTGTCAATAACACTGTATAAGTCGGCTTCCTATGTTCCTAGTAATTGGAGGAGCAGGTGGTGTCTCTAGCTTCCCATTCCTGCCATGTCCATTCTCTTACGCACACCCACACGCCATAACTTAGCTGAAGTGAACTGTTCTCACCTGGAGTTGCTGGACATTAAACATACCAGGGGTGGGTGCAGCCAACATCTCCTCACCAATCCAGGCCTGCCTGTCAATGTTGACGGGGTTCATTGAATGGCTTGACAGGAACTCGTCATAGATGCACCGAGCCTCCTGGGCCAGCTACGGAGAAAGCATGTGGCATGAGAGTCCTGGTCTTGCTGCAGACCAGAAGCGAAAGAAGCTAGCGCTGCTGCTGTCTGTGCTGCACACCCCCACACCTCCACACACGCCTGCTCCCTAAGGGTAAGGTAGAAGAGGAGAGCAAGCTGGGTCCCTCTAGTCATCTCACAGGGTTGTGCACGTAACAGAAAGATAGGAAATTGCTATTAATTTGGGTGCAGAATTCCGTATTCTGAAAACCTTGCCCTTTTAAACAAAAAACAAGCTCGTAGTTCATATGACTGTGCAGGTAAGGTTTAAAAGTGTGTGGGTAATGCCTGGTAAAATCTCCAAAGCTAGAGACAGGCTCAGTAGGATTTCTGGACATCAATTGGGAGGGGGTCAGTGCCCTGCATGACTCCTGGACCTACCCTGTGACTTGCATTGGCAGGGCAAATGTGTGAAATAGGCAAAATAGGCAAATTTCCATAACAGATATAGATTTCCAAATCTGTCTTTTCTTGGGGAAGAAATTGGATTTCCTGAGTGCAGAATTTTCTTCTTTTTATTTTCATTTCAGTGTACACAGCAGGGGTGTTTAACCTCAGGCCTACAGGCCAAATCTGTTCCTTCTAAAAATTCAAATCCAGCCCTCCCATATTGCCACTCCCATTAGCCCTTCCTCCCAACCACCAATAGTTTCATTGTTTCCCAACCTTTGCCATTTTCCCCCATTCCAAGAGGTTGAAAGGCCTCTCCTAAGGCTTAGTTACTGGCAGTAAGACCTACAAGTTAACTATGCTGTATTTTGGCACTGTCTTTTTGCCTTTGGCCCCGCCCACCAATGGAAAGTGCCCCCTTCTCCAAAATTGAATTCAGCCCCTGGGTTGAAAGAGACTGAACACCCCTGGCATACAGAGTCCTGCTCTGTGTGACTGGAAAGCCAGGAGTCATTCTAACACTTCTTGGCATGTCCCTATCACTCAGAGGCCACATTCAGTTGCCACGATGGTCAATGGAGGGTTAATAGTCAACTCACAGTTGGTTACTTAGTGAGTACTCCCCACACAATCAGAGAAATAACCAACCACGAGTTGGTTATCAGTAACTGTGAGTGGATTATTAATCCATGGTGCATTGACTAACTTCTCTTCCACCCGCCCTCCTCCTCTCAGTCCTCCTGCTTGTATCCCATTATCCTTTGCTGCTGAAAATAGAGTTCTGCCAGCTCAAGTACAGCGACAGCAGCCACTTTAACAGCTCTTGCCAAGCGACTGTGTAGCCATCGAAAATAACTAATGGTGCCCTCCACACGACACGATAACCAAAGGTGGTTTAAATAACCACTCTGCACATTGTTGGTTATTTGCGTGGATTATTTCAGCAAAATAACCCATGGTGAATTTTAAAAAATCCCACCACACAACATGGTAACCCACAGTGGGTTAAATAGCCCACTGTGGATTATTTAATCCATCATGGGTTATCATGTCATCCGAACCCAGTCACACAGACCCTTCCTCAAAACCCAGGCAATGTGAATTCTGATAAGTGAAAAATGCACTGCCTACAATCTTGCCAATTATACAGGATGTAGCTCCCTGAAAATCTCAGCCTTCATTATATAAACCCCTTTCTAAACCCTATGATGGAAAAAAGAGAAAGTGAATAATTCATTCTAGAGAAATTGGCACCAAACTGACCCTAGATGCATATTTTTTCCCCTTAGTGCAGAACCAGAGTCCACTCCCCCCTTAGTCTACCCCTAGAAATCCTCCTACCTGTTGGGTGCTACTAGCTGGGATCTGCTGGAAACGTTCACAGGCTTGCCAAAAATAAACATTCTCGGCACTAAACTCCTTCTTCAGGAACTCCTGAAAAGAGGGGGATAGAGATGAAGATGATTCCCTCTGTCCTGGGACTCTCACCATTTCGGGCTCTGGGACAACCAAGAGGGAGTCCATGTGCCCAGGCAGCATTGAGTCAGGTCTAGTCTAATGATAATCTTTGCCAACAGTGCAGGAAAACCAGGCAATATAGCCAAAGGTAGCTAGAGATAAAACCTCAGATGCAACAGACTGCTGTAGGAGCCAGAGGCGCCAGAGAGGGGGGAGAAGAACCATCCAAGGCCAGTAGGAGGACAGGAGAGACAACACCATTCCAATCTGACAGAAGAGACACAGGACCACACAGGCTCCGTGGCAGAGCAGAAAGCAGAGTCAAAGAAAGTGATACAGTACAAGACAAAGGACACACAGAGGGAGATCAGGGCTAACATAAGTGGGGTATGGAACTCACTGTGAAGTAGGTGACACCAAGTCGGTCCTGCAGCAACGTCTCAAACGATTCAGCCCAGCTGGCAACAGACTGCCCCAGGGAATGGGTGACACTCTGGGTGCTTGGCAGACTGTTCACACTGTTATTACTGCCCCGGGGCCCAGAGCTGTTTAACTCTGTGGAACAAAGAGAGATGTCAGATCCTTCCCAGGCCCAATAGCTGGAGAGATGCTATGAGTCAGGATTTGCCCAAATCGGCAATGCCCAGGGCCAGAGCAGGCCCAAAACATTTTGCTGCCTGAGGCAATGGACAAGCTGCCCACGCACCCACCAGAATCCACAGAAGCCATCTGGACTGGCAGTTGAATCTTCCTTTGACAATAGCAATGGGGAAGCATCTTGACCCACACCTGAGTGAAATCGGTTGGGTTTGGGGCTGCAAAATTGGCATTCACAGATTTCCAATTCATTGCTCCCATTCTCTGTCCCCCAGCATCTGCTATCTGGAACAGCGGCCTCTTTCAGTTCTTTATTTTTTATTTATTACATTTCTATACTGCTCAATAGCTGAAGCTCTCTGGGTGGCTCACGAAAATTAAATGGCAGAGCTCGCCCTGCCCATGTCCTGCACCAGATTGTGCCAATAAGTACTGGGGCTGGAATTGGCCAGTCTATGTCCTGAATTCCACCCCAACCAAACATCCTAGGAATTTGCTTCACCATCTAGAAGCAGAACACCGTTTTGTGTAGTTTAAAGTGCCAAACTGAGTTACTGTGACTTGTGATCAGGCATTTCTGTTCCTGAGTTGAACAACCTTCACACCCTCCACGCCTCCTGTTAGCCAGCAAATCCTACTGCCATAACTAGGCCTTTGACCCCATAACTCCCACACACACACCCAAAACGCAGGCCCTACTTACCCCCATCTGACACAGCCAGGCCCTGCAAAAGAAGGATGACAGTGGTCAAAGCATTCTTCGGGATATGGACAAAACTCAGGAGGAGGAGTACCCTGGATGGATGGAGACTCTGCTCCAGTGTCAGACATCTTCGTGGGGCATTTTGGCTACACACAGATGCAAGTACAGGAAAACTGCTATCTGAAATTTCTATTATGATCAGAACTACAGGGCAGGGCTTCATGTTATGACCACAGTCAAATGGACTCTGTCCATGAACCACACTGCAGAGATTAGATCTTCAAAGGCTCCTACAAGCTGATCCCACACAGAAATGATTTGGGTCTCACCTTCTTCCCATCCAGTGCAACCAAAGCGACACTCACTTTCCAAGCAACCAATCAGGCTAAACAGAATCCTGCTATTCCACCACAAGGGTCCACACACAACCATCTGCCATCTCTCCCCAAATCAATCCTTGCTTTTGGGGGGGGGGGTTGCTCATGACACAAGGGCTCCTGCACACCATTTTTGTCAGCTTGCATCTAAACTGATTACAGCCCTTCCTTGCTTTTGGTGGCTGCCAGTCATGCTGAGTTGTGCAACATGATATTAGAGGCTCTCACGCCAGCCCTGTTGCCCTGTGCTCACAGCAGATGGCTCAGTGCAAGCTGGAGTCTCTGAAAGACACCGTGATTTAACAGGCCACTGAAACCCTCACGCTTAACATGACAAAAACAATCACGGGAGGGGGGAGTTGCTTGAGGATCCTGCACAGCCCAGCTATACACAGTTTCCTCAGTGCCCTCTCTCACATGTTACAAAGAAAGGGTGGGACAATGAAGCTAACAGCAGCCAGGCGCAAACAGCGTGATAATATCTCACCCTGATCCTCCCCATTATGGCAACATTACAGCTGAACTTAGCACTTCGCACTAATCTTCCCAGATCTTGGTACCCGTGCAAGGGAAAGGCACCCTGAAAGTTGCTGCTGGCCTAAAGGTCCTGTAAGGAGAAAGGCAATGAACGCTGACCTTCCTGGACAAGCAACCACCCCAGCCTCCAAATGCCAAGATCAGATCTTGGAGAGGCTGCTTTCTTGGAGCATCCTTTATTCAGGGACAGAAGAAAGCAGAAAAAAATCTTTCCCTCAGGCTCAGCACTGTTTGGCCCCTGGCCTTGCCATCCCCCCCAGTAGCAGCTGTAAGTCTACTCACTCACCATTCGGCCATTTTGGACGCCCAGGTGTTTGGGTTTTCCCAGCATGCCTCGTGCTGCTGTCACAGGTAGTCCCTGAAACCCAGGACCATCAGCCTCGGAGAAGCCCCTCCCTGAGGCTGCAGCACGGCCCTCAGAGCATCCCCGGCAGGGAGAGAAAGAAGGAGTGCAGCTGCTTGCCACGCTCACAGTGCTGCACTCACTACCTCTTTTCTCTACCACAGGAAGTGTCACTATGGAAACCAAAACCACAGCTTAAAATGGGGTTTGGAGAGAGACTCCCTCCTTCTGAGAGAGCACAGCCCCACAGACACCTACAGCCCAGGGCTCTGTAAGCTGTCCAAAGCTGGAGCAAAGCTTTCCCTAAAGGATTCTGTCACTGTTTCGTCCAGAGCATCAGCAGCTGAAGTCAAAGAGATGTATTGGCAACCACCACAAGGAGCCCTCAGGGAAAGGAACTGAACAGATGCAAGCAAGGTAGCAGGGCATGCTCAGGCAGAAATGCTGCAGGAAGAGAAGGAGCCCGAAAAACAACAAGCTGATGGGGACACAGCCTGTCAGCACAGGAAAGCGAAACTGTCCTAGGAGATCATGCAAGCCTCCAGGAACACTGGAAAAGTGAATCATTATTACCGCTGTAACATAACAACAAAGAAAACTGCTTGAATGAAATTGAGGGGCCTTGTGTCTCTAGTCCAGCTAGATGGCAGATGTAAGGCCCAGTGTGACATTGTTTGATGGAATGCTAAGACTGATTTATTTGTTTCATGTTTGTTCCCCCATCCACAAAGTGGCATACATAGTTTCATCCCCCAACCCCATTTATCCTCACAGCAACCCTGTGAGGTAGGTTAGGCTGTGAGAGAGTGACAGGACCAAGATCACCCAATAAGGTAAGTGGCAGAGTAGGCCTTTGCACCTTGTCCTCCTCGGCCCTATTCCAGGGTTAGGCAACCTGGTGTTTTGAACTACAGTTCCCATAATCCCTGACCTGTCTTTGCTGGCTGGGGTTTGTGGAAGTTGCCTTTTCCAACCTGGTGCCCTTTAGATGCATTGGACTACAACTCCTATCATTCACAGACAGCACAATGGGAGGGTGCCAAGTTGGGGGAAGGCTGCTCTGACCACTACACCACATTGTCATTGGGAAAGATGGCAGCTCTTGAGTCAGATTAGATACCTGGAACGTGTTTACCTGGCTTCTGTGATTTTGCCAAATCCAAATCAAAGTGTGATTATTATTTTTTAAAGGCTGCACATAGTTTTACTTGTCTTGAGCCTCTGTGTACACTCCATATATGTGTCCTTGTATTGCTATCTCATGTACTTTCTGGAAAGACAAAAGACCACTGTCAGTATACCTCTTGAGGGTATCTTTCAGGAAAACCTCTGGTCCCTTAAGCCCAAGCACATATGCTCCATAGCTGTGAAGCTATTACTGCCAAGTGATGCCAACAGCATTATAGAACCTGGACAGTTTGTTACAGTGCTCATCAGCCAAATTTTGGAGAATTTAGTGACCCCTAAGGATAGAACAGTTGGACATCCTGATCCAGCGCAAGGCTGTAAGTATGAATGAACACACCTGGATAAGCTGCAGATCCTAGCATGCCATACAAACACGATCGTTACTCCCTACTGGGGGATAACACAGGTAGCACAACAGGGAACACTGAACAAGGAAATTTGCTAGGGAGGTTATTGTGTTGCAAACAGTCTCAGGATTGCCTGTGAAGATGTATAATAAGTGCATTCTGTGGGGGCAGAGGGGATAGGTCTGTATTTTTAACTGTTAAAAATCTAAAACCAAATTAATCACATACAGCCATAATTTATGTACAACATATCATCCCCTGTTTCTGTCAGGTCTGTCGGTCAGGTGAAGATTCTCAGGTTTTATAGCTTGCAAGAGGGAGTCATGAAAAATGCACTACATTTATGGCATATTTGTTTCTCGTGGTCATTTATATCAGTCAGTTCCCAATAGACAACAACAACAACAACACCGCTGCCCACCAACAGACTCAAGATATTACTGCTACTATTTATCTTACCTGAGTGGATGCACTTTTGGACAAAGGCAGGAGGGTAATCGGTGGACAGAGCAAAAGCACCAACCGGCTTCGTCCATCCATTACAACAGCACAGGTACCAGTGCCTAGTTTCCTTGAAAAAGGCTGTGTGACTACATGGGTTGCATATTAATGTTTGGGTGTCTTCATAAACATGGCAGGACTGCAGCCTAAGATGGACGCTGTGACAATGGAATTTATACCCTTAGCCCACATATCCCATGCTTTCCTGTCACATCTGCTGTGCAATCAATATGCCTTTAACTTGTCATTAAAAGTGCCCACTCTTCTAGATCACGTAAAGCAAGTGGAGCAAGAAGCAGTGGGAATGGATTCACTAACAAATTTATCTGCATTTTTCAAGGTTTGGACAATGATTGTGGGTGGTTCTTTCCCACTTGGCTGTGTGTTGTGTCTATATATAGTACTTCAGCAAGCACTTAGTATTCATGCCTGACATTCCAGCAAATGCTTAGGTTACATACTGCATTCATTTTTAGTACTGCAGCAATCAAAACATATTTTTCATATTTCACGTCCATTATCTGTAGTTCTCATTGGGTTGGATCCAGGATCTGTTCTAGGATCTGCTTTCTGCAAGAGCAAGGGACCTTCCACACAAAGAAAGGTCCCACTTGTGTAAAGTCCCTCTGCCCGGATTTTGGAGATCCCTTTCCCACACATAAATCACAGCATACCCCATTCAACAGGGTCCCCTGGTTCTCTGAGAAGTATTTTATAGGGGGCTGGAGCAGCTGCCGTGGGAAGGAGGGGGGCAGGAAGTCAACTTCTGCCCTCTTAGTTGATACAGTTTAAATCTGGATCCAAGTGATATTAACTTGGCAGCTCTTTTCCACAGAACATCAAACTATCTGTGTGTGGATATGCATCTCTCCTACCTTCTCAGTATACTTCATACATCTAATTACATAGGTTATTGCCTGCAAGAGCACAAGATAGGTCAGTTAAGGTCTTTGCACATGTAGGTACATTTGTGCAGTGATTGTTATGCACAATGGCACCAGTTGTGCCATGGCTGCTCAATTTCCAGAGAGGGCAGGACAGGTGGACAATATGCTGCTGCCTGAGGTGAAGGACAAAATGGCTCCTCTCCCCATTCCACACACAAAAGCTGATCAGGCTGGCAGTTGAATCTAACTTCAACATTGAATGGGAGAGCATCCTCCATTGTAGGGCAGTGGGCTACTATAGGGGGTTCAGGACAGGCTGCGTGGTCCATTCCCTACCCCTGAAGCAGTTGTTTAAGTCTATCTAATGGTAGGACTGGCCCTGTGTTAGTCTGTTGCAGCAACACACACACAAAAAACAAAAAACAACCCACCCCAAACCCTTTGTTGTAAGGATTGTGCTGTGATTACCCACTTGTTACAATGGAATCTTGATCAAGGATGGGCAGAAAATAGATCTTCAGAAGTTTTAGACCTCAACTCCAAGCATTCCTTACCTCTGGCCACGCTGGCAGGATCATTTGAGAGTCCAAAATGTCTGCAGATCTATCTTCTGCTCACCCCTGATCTAGAGGATTGACCCTGATTAACACACCTGTTGTTTGGAAAAGGCATTTCCACAGCATTTCAGTCTGAGGTGGTGAGAAAATGCAACTTCTCTCACCAGCCTATACTGCCATTGCCCGAAAAGAAACAGGATATAATCTTAGTGACAACATCAGGGCACCTACTGTATGGTGCCTATGACTTCACAGCAGTTTTGTGAGCGCCAACTTCCTCCCTATGTTTCTTTTAAAACATGACAGAGGCAATACGTTCCTTGTTTCTCTAGTACTGAAGTGTATTTTCAAAGAAGAAGAAGAGGAGGAGGAGGCGAGGCTATCCCACTTGCAGGATGGCTTCTTTTTCTTCAGCTGCAAGGTTATCCCTGCCTTCTGCTTTTATGTGACTGGGGGTGGAGACAATCACAGTGTAGTTGCTAGAATGCACATCTCACCGAAGATTGTTAGCAGTGGTTTATTATTTGCCTAATGGAAAGCTCAAGAGTGAGCTAAAATGGCTCAGCATGGTTGACTTCTTAATGAAGATCAGCTACTTCTAACAAACTTTATGCATTATTTTGTACAATAGAAGTTGGCTGCTGAAATGTCAGGATGGAAAGGTGGGGTGTGTCTTGTCATTGTCAAGTAGTCTTCCCTCCCCCCCTCCCCCCATCTCTATGTATATAGCTTAAAACTAAACATGCTTACTTAGGGCACAGTACTATGCATGTTTAGACAGAAAAAAGTCCTACAACTCCCTCATTCCCCAGCTACCTATGCATAGAATTGCAGCCTTTATGACTATGAGCACTGATGACTACTTGATGTTCTGATGGCTTGGAATGCAAGTCACACCCAACTTGCCAACATGGCATCTGAGACCAATGTACTCCGTAAGAGCATATGCCAAGTCAGGGAACAAGAGATGGTTTTAATTGCAGCAGAAAGGCTATCTGAAGGGAGGGGTTGGTTGCTTTTGTTTGCTTTTTGCTTTTCTTGCACCCAGCTGGCAAGAAAAAAAAAGGTGGAGTGAATTGTTGCTTTTTGGGGACTGGTGCAGTTTGAAAGGCTAGCACTGCTTGTCTAGGAACTCCCCCCCCCCCATGCATATGTATAAATATACAGATTTGCATTTTGTTTTGTTTTTAAAGTATACATATTCAGCACTTTCTCTTCATTGGGAAACTGACAGTGTAAAATGCTGCCTAAGAACATCCTGCCTGGGTGTGTGTGAAATCGCTGCAGTGTTCAGTCTACCCGGGACCATATAGGGCCAGCATTCCTAAGATTTGTGTTGTCCTCCTTGCTAATGTTTTAGAAGGTTTGGATGGCAGGATTGGGGAGGCACCTCTTTTCAAGGGTCCCCCTTGGCCTCTGCATCTCTTTGTCATGTCTCTCTATAGCTAAGTCAAGTGCCTGGATGAGAAAACCAATTTGTTCTCCAGCTCTATGTTACTTTGTTAAAAGCAAAGCTAGCTTGTAAGGTAGCAATGCTGGCAATAAGAAAACACCCCAAACCCATATATTGGTATAATACCTTTATTAAGTCAACTTAAAGGTCACAAACAATTTGTAAGCTTTCAATCCTCTCTCCATCCCCTGCTATTCCCCACCCAACAATGTGCTTTCTTACCACTGATAAAGAGATCTGGAGAGCTCGAAAGCTTGCACATTTTTGTGACCTTTGAGGTATTACTGGAGTGAGCAATTTGTGCCCCCCCACTCCAGATGATTTCACACATAACTCCCATCAGCCCTAGCCAGCTTAGCCAATGGTGAGGGCTGATGGGAGTTGTAGGCCAAGACATCAGGAGGGCCACAGATTGTTCACCCCTGTGTTACACAATTACGACTTTTACTTACTTAGTCACTCTGTGCAGATCCACCCATGCTATCCAATGGAAAGACCCCATTAACTAGACTTTAAGGAGCAGAGAGTTACTGTCTTCAAAGCAAAGCAGAGAGAAACATGCTCAAGGCGCCCCAAGTGAAGATTCTCAATATGGATTAGTTAAGAAGAGCCAGTAAGGTGTAGCGGTTACTGGGGGAATCTGGGTTCAAATCCCCACACATTGCCTCTCAGCCTAGCCTACCTCACAGGGTTGTGTTCTGTAAGAATAAAATGTGTGGTGGTGGGGACCACACCAGCTTGAGCTTCTTGGAGGAAAGGAGGGATATAAATATAAGCAATTCATTATTAGTTACTCTTCTGAGCATGCATTAACTACTCAGCGTAGCCGGAATGCTGAAAATGTCAATCTCTGTGCCCACCCAACGTTACGGAGCTCCAGAGTAAAAGTGAGAACCAGGCTGGTCCTGATTTGCACTGAAGGGAGAGCACAAAGGCCAAACCTTGAGTCGCATCCAATGTTAACCGTATTTGGAGCAGACCCATTGAATTGAATGGGCCGTATCAATGGATATCACCTATTGTTGGGCGCAGCTGCCGCGGTGCTCTGGATTCTCACGACGACACGAAAATATTGCAGCGAGACGACAGAGACCTGGGATTAGCTCCCGCCCGCCTCCTCTTGCTTTCATTTCCATGGCGACAGGGGCAGGAAGTAAACGAGAAAAATCTGACTTCATCTCCCCAGGCGGCACCGCCGAGATTCCGGAGAATCTTTTGCTGCGCCCCAAATTGCCTTGTTGCGCGCGCTGCAGATTTGGGCAAGTCTCCGGACAGCGGCGGGGTACGGTGGGTGGAATCTTTCATGGGCGGTGGCCCAAGCCCCCCTCTCTTATTCTTAGGTACCCCGGAAACACGCTGGAGGAAGCCTAAGAAAAGGGTGGGAAGTTGTTGTGCTGTAAACTGTCCCACAACCCATCCCCTCTGCATAAGCACAAGAAGGAGGCATATGTAACAAGAAGAGGAGGCAGAGGCGTTGGATGTCTGCTGATGAGCTCTTTGGGGTTGAAAAGCTGCTAGTCCCTCAGAGCGGTTGACCGGATGCCAAAGAGGGCAGGGTTTCTTCTGTAGTTTTAAACAACTGGGCAGAGAGGAGAAAATTTCAGATGATACAACTTTTCTCACTGAGGCAAGAGAGAGACACGCTTCATCTGCTGACATTCCTTTCTCTGCACTTGTATTAAAGGTGCAGGATCCCTGTCCTCCCTGTCCTAGCGCAGATATTGGGGACCTCAGGCCCAGGAGCTAAATCTGACCCTATTGTGGTCCCAATCAGGCTTCTGGGGTTCCCTAGGAGACCACACCCCTTTCCCCAGGACCCATCCTCTATCTCCCAATCAGTTTCCTGGCTGTGTGCAGTTTTCTGAAAGGTTGACATTCTTATTTTAAGGCTTAGTTACTGGCAGTAAAGGCTTTAAGCTGCAATAGCATTTTTTTGTATTTTTGGCCCCATACCTTTTGCCTTTGGCCCCCTCCCCTTTGCCCCCATCACTGGACTGTGACCCCCAAGAGCTCCTTCAATTTGGCCCCGTCCTAACAAAGTTCCCCAGTATTGCCCCATTGTGATGGCTACCAATTTGGATGGCTTTAAAAATGGGTTGGATAAATTCCTGGAGGAGAAAGCTATCAATGGCTACTAGTCTTGATGGCTATGTGCTACCTCCAGAATCAGAGGCAGGATGCCTATGTACACCAGCTGCTGTGGAACATGGGCAGGAGGGTGCTGTTGCATTCATGCCCATCTTGTGTCAGTCATAGTGTGAACAGAGTGCTGGACTAGATGGGCCCTCTTCCAACAGGCCTATCCAGATGAATTTTAAGATGTTTTTAATGATGTATTTTTTCTTGTTTTAAAATTTTAACTGTTTGTGATTCTTGTGTTTTATATTGTTGTTGTTCCCCGCCTCAATCCGGAGGGAGAGGCAGGTTCTAAATAATAATAATAATAATAATAATAATAATAATAATTGGTCTGATCCAGCAGGGATCTTCTTATGTTCTTATCTCCCCCCCCCCCCCCACTTTTATAACTCCTTCCTGTTGTAAGGAATACAGGGCAAGTATTATTTTTACATGTGTCCAGAGAAAATTGCCTGCAGAAGCTATTAGCATGCAGACTGGTTAATTGTTATATTGAATACAGGAGAAACTGGGGGGGGGGGGGTGACCATGAATGGAATAGGTAGGGGTGGGAGGACTTTAGATCACTTGGATCTGATAAAGTTGCCTCATCTAGCCCAGGGATGCAGGACCTCTTTCAGCCTGAGGGCCAAATTCCATTTCAGAGAAGCTCTCAGAGGCTGCATTTCAGTGGTGGGTTGGGCTGAAAGCAAAGGGGCGGAGCTGAAGGTATAAGGGGCAGTGCCAAAAGTACAAGAAATGTCAGCATTTTTTTTAAGCTGGAAGCTCTTACTGCCAGTCAGTAAGCGTTAGGAAAGGCATGTCAACCTCTTAGAATGGGGTGGGAGGAACTGCACAAAATCTGGTTGGGGGAAAGGGACCATGGGCTTCTGGGGAACTTCAGGAGGGCTGAATTGGGACCCCGATCCTGAGGTTTCCCACCCCTGATCCAGTTCATGGAAACGTTTGCTAGCTTTTAAGGTGCCACAAGCGTTGCTTTTGCTGCTAGAGATTAACACAGCCACCCTTTTGAAAAGGCTGCTTACAAAGTGGATTGAAGGACTGGCCACAAACAAAAAAGCATTCCCCATCCAAGCAGCCATCAGAATGCATTGAGTTTGGCTGGACCCGTTCTTTGTCATGCTGTTGTTTAGGGCTGCTGCAGCAGAGCTAGGAAAGCTCCCACCCGCTCTGCTGCCTTCCACCTTTGCAATACTTCCCCTTCCTTCAGATCAGGATTGAGTTCTGGGTTCTTCAACTACTTAACATGGGCATTAGATAATACTTCCATGGTTTCCAGGATGACATAATAGACATAATGGGATTTGCCAAATCATGCTATCTTTTACTGATTCAGAAATTTCCTGACTATTGACCCTGTTTTAAGTATGACTGCTTTCTGGATGTTTGTGCGGATGTATTTTGGTAGGCCCAGTTTCTGAAGGTTTTCTGTATAGTTTTTTGACGTGATGCTGGTGACTGATGTGTCTAATAGAATAACTTGTGATCTTTTCCAGTTCTTTAACTTCCATGACCAATGATGTATATTTTTCTCTCTTTTCCTCTTCCTTACCTACATCTTTGTCATTAGGTATTGCTGAGTTGATGAGGTAGGTGTGTTTGTTATTATTATTATTATTATTATTATTGCAGGTTAAATAAATGACATACCATAACATTTGTTTTGGAGCACTATGGAAACATTACTGCTGTGTGACTGCACGCATAAACATTCAGACTGCAGATGGCTCGATGAAGTTTTAAAATATAATTGTTTGCTGTATATTCACGTGATTTTAAACTAATCTCCACATGTGGAGGGAACGTGACTGTTGGTTTCAAAGAACTGAGACTGACAAACTTAGAAACTGGCCAGAGAGGTGGCTCTCCATTCCCCTGTGTTTTTTTTTCCTCTGGTTCTAACCGTAGCCATGGCTATGCAAGAGCACCTGCGAGTGAAGGAACACCACCGCCGTGCCATAACGGCTCTTGGCTACCATACAGCTCGCCGGGAGTGCCTCACTGGCTTTGAAGGTGAGCCCTAGCTGGAAAAATTCCCAAAGAAAAATGCTGAAATCCATTTTAGCAGGATCCCTTCATTAGGCCAAATCAAAGGTCCCATAAGAACATAAGAAGAGCCGTGCTGGATCACAACAAGGGTCTATCTGAACTGCCTTTAGTTCATACAGTGGCCAACCAGCCCAGGAAAACCACAAGCAGGACATGAGTGCATCAGCACCCTCCTGCCCGTGTTCCCCAGCAAATGGTGTACATAGGCATACTGCCTCTGATACTGGAGGTTGCACGTAGCCATCAGGACTAGTAGCCATTGAGAAGTACCAAAATACTGTGCTTTTCAGTTCTTCAGAACAAATCCCTAGGCAAGATGGTAAATGGAGCAAAAAGTGGGGTGGGGAGGGGGGGAAGTGGCTGATGTTTAAGCCATGGAGCCTGCAGTTAGTTATAGTCTTAAGGTGGGAAGGGGCTTCACTGCAGACATTTACTCTACACTCTACCATGTACTGAGATGGTTTCATCTGGGACCCTGCCAAGAGTTGCTGAGAAGAAGAAACAAACAAACAATGGTAGGTCGCCCATTTTGAAAATATACAATTCAGTTGTTTACTCAAAAGTGTTCCATTCTAAGGTGAACCATACAGGTGGGGGATGCTGGGAGTTGTAGTCCAACACACCCAGAGGGCATCAGGTTGGGGAAGGCTGAACTAGACCACTTTCTTATTAGCAAAGCTGTAGATCCATTCATTCATTTGATTTACATGCTGCTTTTCCACCAAGAAAATGGTGCTCAAGGTGGCATTCAGATGGTGTGCTAGTTTTGTTTTTTTTAAAGAGCCAATGGAAGCTAAATTGGGTAATTTTACCAAGTTGTTGGAAGGGATGTACTCTTAGGAGAGGTAAGAGTGGGGCTTTGTTTTGTTTTTTTGGTTCGCTCTTGAGCAGTACAGCATTAACTGAAATAAATAAATAAATAAATAAATAAATAAATTGAACTCCACTTCCAATTCTGCCTCATACACTTGTCCAAATCTTGGACAACTATGTCTCCACTCTATTAGTCTCCATTTCCACCTCCAAAGCACAGCCCATTGTAAAACACATGTTTCAACGTATATCAAGAGCCTGCTTTCTGTTCCATCCACACATTTTCAGCATATGGTCCCATGTCCAAATATTACTCCTGAATGTATGCTTCAGCTCATCAGGGAATGCCCTCCATCAAAAACCTGAAGGTCCTTTCCTTGAGAACCTCTTTCTAAATAACGAGGGGAAATAATGGATTTCAGGTCCTTCCTGAAATGAGAGCATCTAGCCACACAAGTGACCTGTCACTCTTTTTGCTCTGATAGACGGAGTGATCAAATGGTGGGACATGGAGAGTGGGCGCATGTCCCTGCACACCAAAGAGCATGCTGGCTGGGTCACTCATTTCCTGTCGTGGGCACAAGCACGGCTCCTCTTCTCTGCTTCCAATGACAGCTCTGTGCTTGTGTGGGCTGCAGGTGGCACTGTGCTTGACCGTCTCCTGGTAAGAATCCCACTTCATTACATTCCTGGGGTCAGGGGCTAATAATAATAACAACAACAACGTCATAACATGTTTCTGAAATTGTATGTCATTGAATAGAATTGATCACACATGGGAGAATAGCCTTCTCCAACTCCCAGCATCCCCAGCTACCATTGCTGGGAAATGCTAGGAGTTGCAATCCATCACATTTAGAGGGCAGCAGCAGGTTGGGGAAGGCCTTTGTGGATTGAGCATACCAGGCACTTCCTTCTCAAGGAGCTGTCAAGCCACCAAGGAGCACACTTGGGATATCTGGGCACTAAAATTCCACCTTAGGTAGAGATCTGCCCTGCCAGGATTCTTGATGCCTCCGTTAACTCAGTGACAGGTTGCCAGGAAATGTGGAGCATGTCCTTATCAGTATCCCATATAAATATAATGTGTGCCCCTGAAGTGTGCAGTGGGATATTCATTCTGCAAGACATGACTAGATTTAGCTGTCCTTTGGGCTTCATGTGCCCTGCTGATCAATTTTTGACAACCAGGACTACTGCTAGATCAGCCTTCCCCAACCTGGTGCCCTCTGGAAATGTTGGTCTTCATCTCACATCAGCCCCAGGAGTGTGACCAATGGTCAGAAATTTTGGGAGTTGTAGTGCAAAATGTCAGGGGGGCACCAGGGAGTATAAGGCTGGGTTAGATCACGCAGTGGCAATAATGTCTTCCCTCCAGCCCCTCAACCCTTCTATTTTGTGTGCATTCTTCCTGTATCCCACCTGGCCCTTTTTCCCACTCCAGCTGGGCTACCCCATCTTCACCTTGGCAATCAGCCTGGCTCGGCATCTCCTGCTTTGTGGCAGCAAGGGACGCCTGATGGCTTTCCCCTTGGATGAAAAGAGAGGATCTGGGCACGTGGTCAACATGAGCCAGGGCTTTTCTGAGCAGACCCACACGGACATTGTGTCTTGCATTGCCTGCCTAGACAACCAAATATACACTGCAGGGTGAGTTAGGATGTGGGCTGGGCCGATGTCAGGGGTAGGCATGTTTGGGCACCTGCTGAGGACCCACATCCCAGCAGGGGCCCACTGACAAAAACCCCTGGACTTACTCCCCCTCTTCACCATTGCAACCTGCTTGTTCATCGGCCTCTTGCTCTGTCCTGAACAACAGTGGTGCTGGGAAGGTGGATATGTTGCTGCCTGTTTACTCACTGGCTCTCTGCCTGTCACGCAAGCAAGTGGCTGCATTGATGAGAAAGAGGATGAGGAGCAGAGGTGGTGAGAAGGCAGACCTGCTGAGGGAGGAGCCCCAGGAAAAGTGTCTTGCCCAAAGGCCCTCTAAAATCTGGAGCTGACACTTGAGGTGTGTCTGAGGAAATGGCTCCGTGTGCAGGCAGATGGCTCAGAATACAGGTGGTGCCAGTGGTGGTGACTGCCCTTGGCTAGGCATTCCCTAATGTGAGATTCTGCTATCTTACATCACTCATATGCCGAGCCTGATCAAACGGACCCTGAACCATCCTGGCAGGGAATGGGAGGGTGTGTGGCAGCATGACAGTAATGTGGCTACTGGATGACTGTGAAGGACAATGGAGTGAGTCATATAATTTCCTTGCGAGTAGAAGGAGGAAAGCCACAGGTTTCCTAGGCAATGGAAGCTCTCTGGTAAACTCTGGCCCTGCCACTGGGAGGTTTCAGCCCCATCTACTGCGGCCAGCTCCCACCTTCAGTAGATCAACTCTCCATGCCCCTTTCCAGGTATGACAAGAGGCTGCTGATCTTTGACACCTACCAGAGTCCAGGGAAGAAGGGCTTGACAACCAAGCATTGCATCTCCCGTGCCCACAATGCAGCCATCACCCATCTGTTGTTGGTGCGCCAGCAGGAAACCACGAGGTACAAGCTCAGCATAGGAAGGGGAGAGATAGACTAGATGGGGTTAGGAAGAGGATGCTGTTCTCATGCATGACCTACCACAGCCTAATTAGCTGGCCTTCCCCCTAACCTAACCCTAGCCCTATGCTGAATGACAGTCTGGTAGTGCATTTTCATTGCAGCTTCCCACGCTGCTTTCATGGCCACTATGGCTTTCATGGCCACTATGGGAGAAGCAGGGGAAGTGGGCAAAGTCTGTAGGGGATTTCCCTTTGTTCACATGAAAATGCTCCCAACTGCCCCAGCTCCATGGCCCGTATTGGTCCTGCACCGTGATGTAGATGGATGGGGGACGATTGGAGGACAAGTGTGAGCTGAGGTGCTCACTGGTCCGCATACAGCCTGTGAGGATCAGATGTGTCTTCAACACACATGTAGCCTCTTTAAAAGAGCTCTGCGGAATCCGGATGCTCCTTTCCCTTACAGTCTTTAATTCCTGCAGATTAACTACAGAGCTAGAAGCAAGTCCTGTAGGAAGCTGTGCCCCTCTTGGATTCACGTGAAGGGGGCATGTTTTTTCTCCTCCTTTTTTTCCTGTATGGATTGTTTTTGCATATTACAGTTTCCTTCCCATCCTGAAAAGTTGACACAAAGAAGGGGAAGGGACAGGCAGAAGGAAATGCCTCTTTCAATGGATTTTGTTGTAGAGGTTGGGCTGTAACAAATATAGAGCAAGAGGGTTTTTGGAAGGACGGTGTTGTTTACCACAAAGAGGAAGTGGAAGCTGCAGGGTTTAAATGGAACTGCTGCAGCTCTGAGTGTATCAGGGTGGGGTGGGGGTATAAAACAAGAAGCTTTGATGCAGAAAAGGATGAGAGCAGTGGAGGCTGGATCTGCTCTGGGTTTCAGTCATAACCAGTCAGAACACTAAAGGAGCCATCTAAGCACCTTGGATGGTTCCTTTAGAGTTCTGGCTGAAACCTGGAGCAGATTCACCGTCCCACTGACATTAGAGCCACCAGCCTCCATTGGATGAGAGAGTCCCTCCTGTTTTCATTGATGCACTGGAAATACAGGGTGCTTCCAGATGGAGGGCTGGTAGCACTAAGGCATTGTGCAGCTGCTCTGTCTTTTTTCCTCTTAACTGGTTTTTTTTCCTGGTAAGATAAAAGATGGAATTAGCATAGGAGGGCTATAAGTAGAATATGGCAATGTCGTCTGCACCTCCCATAAAATGAGGAGGTGTCATTGCACAGTGAACGCGTCATCTGGAAGCAACCAAAAATTGGATGTTGATAGGCATAAAGTAGTTGTTTAGGAAACTCAAATGCAACCTTGGCCTGCCACCTCACTGCCGTCCCCTGCTTCCCTGAAGCCCTGACCTGTGATCTCCTCTGCAGGGTGCTCACGGGTTCGTTTGACCAGACGGTTGGCATCTGGTCCCAGGATGGACAGCTGATCCAGCGTCTTGGCCCCTTCACTGGAAACATTACTGGACTGTGCTATGTGGCATCTGTTGGCGTCGTCTGGATCACCAGTGGCACATCCCAACCTACCTTCTATGAGCCCCAGTCTGGGGAAATAGTGAGTGACACAATGTGGCATTTCCCTCTCTCGGCTGCGACTCCCCTCCTCCCCTCTGCTGTACTGAGCTGTGGACTTACTATTGTAAGGAGCCCTCTATTGGCAATGTTTGGGTATTGCAGCCCATTCACAAGCACACCAAAAAAAGAGGAAAGATGGATTTTGGAGTTAGGAAAGGGCCTTCGTTTTTTTTAAATTTTATATATAAAGGAGGATATGCTGGATTTCCTTTCATTTCCTGTCTTTATGCGTTGTGGACAAGACAATCAACTTCCACAGTTATTTGCATCTCTCTTTCTCTCTATTACGTATGTGTACATATATATACACACACATGTAGGTGTGTAGATGTGTATATGTGTATCTATATGTGTACACACATACACAGTCACACATGGAAACTATGGGCTTGTTCAGATGATATGCTAAACCATGGTTAGGCTGCTAATCCTTTTGCAGCAATTGGTTAGTGAGCGTGTTTCAACCATGATTATGTAGCCACCATGGTTAGGAATGGTTCACATGACATGCTAAGCCATGATGTTTAGCTTAAAATGCTTAACCACCGTGGCTTAGCGTGTCACCAGAACAGGCTCTATAAAAACTAGCACTGGCCAGTTAGGTTTCAACTACCGTATTTCATCGATTCTAAGCCGCACTTTTTCTCCCATGTTTACATCTGTAAAAATGGGGTGTGGCTTAGAATCGATGGCGACTTAGAATCACGGAATTTCTCCCGCTTTTGCAGAAGGCGGGAAGGCTCTGCATGCCCTCTGCGGCTCCTAGGGTGACAGGTCACGCTCTCCTCCAGCCCTAAAACACCCCCGCCAGCCCCACCCCCCCAAACAAACCCCACCACCAAGCCACCCCCCCAAAAAAAACCCCAGCCCGGACCTACTGGATCTTCTGCTGCCACCGCCGCCCCAGCACAGAGAGAACTAAGCATCACTCTGCCTGCCTCTCTCTCTCTCCCCCCCCCCCTTGTTCCACGCAGTGGCGAGAAACAAGCAACAGACGGGCCTGCAGCTGGATCACCTCCTCCTCCTCCTGCTGCTGCCGCCGTGGCTCCTCAGGAGACTCCAGGGAGCCCATGAGCAGCAGCAGGAGAAGGAGGAGGAGATCCAGCTGCAGGCTCCATCCACAGCAGCAGCCCCACCTGAGCAACTCACCCTTGCGGGGACCCTGGGCGCCGAGACAACAACCGGCGATGGCGATGGAGGTGAGGAGGGAGGGAGAGAGGAGGGGAGGGGGGAGGGGGAGGAAAGGGCCCCACAAGTCCCCCCTCCCCTGAGATCTCGGCCTCTTTCCCAGTACTGAAGCCTTCCCAGGCCAAGGCAGCAGCAATCAAGGTGCGGGGGAGGGGGGACGTGCGAGGGAGGAGGGGGACGTGCGAGGGGGGAGAGGGACTTGCAAGGGAGGGACTTGCAGGTCCCTAACCCTCCCCCTCCCCCCTCCCTTCCATCGCCCGTCCTCATTGTTGCCGGCGCTGCTCCACACTGTCGCCAGCGCTCGCCTCGGCCTGGCAAGGCCTCGTTACTGGGTTCTCAGTAACGACGCCTTGCCAGGTCAAGGGGAGCATTGCCAGTGGCGCAGAACAGAGGCAGCAGCAGCAAGGATGGGTGATGGCAATGCTCCCCTTGGCCTGGCAAGGCTTTGTTACTGGGAACTAGGCCGAGGTGGCAGCGATCAAGGTAAGAGGGGAGGGGGAGAGGAGAGGGGGGACTTGCGGGGCTCTAACCCTCCCCCTTCCCCTCAATCGCCCATCTTCGCTGCCGCTGCCTCTGCTACTCCGCGCCACTGGCAACGCTCGCCTCGTTACTGGGAACGACGCCTTGCCAGACCAAGTCGAGTGCTGGCGGCGGTGCAGAGCAGTGGCGGCAGCGGCGAGGACGGGCAATGGAGGTGAGTGGGGAGGGGGGAAGGGGTGCTGAAATTAAGGTGCATCTTAGAATTGACGCAAAGCTTTTTCCCTGATGAAATTTAGGTGTGTCTTACAATCAATGGTGTCTTAGATTCGAGGAAATACGGTAAGTCACAATCCTAGTGGAGAATAGGAGACACCAAAGGGCTGCTCATGTTGTGCGAATGGTTCCCAAATGTTTTGCTAAGAAGACTCACAAGCAGAATTCAGTTGCTCACCCGGTTTAATCATCAAGCAGAATCAAGTGGTGGTTCTTTCCATGGAGCTGTACCACTGCAGGCAAGAGAGCTGCATGGGCCATGGTCAAGCATGCAGTCTCCCGTCTACAGCAGCCTGAAACAGGGCAGTCTGGGGAAGCTTTGCCACTTGATTGGGCAGAATGTGTAAACTGCCAGTTGGTCTGGGACACATTTACGGACCTGGAAGACGAAACTTTTCAGCCTGTCATGCTGCACTGGCTCCGACCTGGCTGCCTGGTGATCCATGCACGACATGCTTCAAATTATTGGTGGGCACCAACGAAGGATGCTTGGGAAGCAGTGTCTTATGAGGGGAGGGATCACAGCTCGGTGACAAAGTACATGTTTCGCAAGCAGGAGGTCCCATGTTCACTCCCTGGGATCTCCAGTGAAAAGGATCTCAGGAAGCAGATAATGGATGAGACCTCTGCCCCGAGACCCTTCCAGACAGACTTAGGATAGGCAAAGTGGGGCCCTCCAGATGGTTGGGACTACAATCCCATCAACCATATCCAGTATGGACAATGGTCAGGAATTATGGAAGTGATGGCCCCAAACGTCTGGAAGGCACCAGGTTGCAGAGCCCTGGAATTGACAATACTGATACAGGGCAGCCTCCTCTGCTCCTACAAAGGCCAACAATTCTCTAGGACAGCCTTTTCCAACCTGGTACCCTCCAGATGTGTTGGACTACAGGTCCCATCATCCTCAGCCAATGGTCATGTTGGCTGGGGCTGATGGGAGTTGCAATCCAACACGTCTGGAGGGCAGTAGATTGGGAGAAGCCGTTCCAGGATGATTTATTTTCCCTTGAGGAATTGCCCATCCTTAGTTAGTTGATCTTGACTGCTAGAAAAATCCCTCGAATGGATTTCTTAATGCTGGCTGAAAAATTGTCTTTGCTCTTTGATGGATCATGTTTCTTGTAACAAACTGCTTTTCCTTGGCAGCTCAGACCCATTTTGCATGATTGATGGCATCATATGGATGACATAAAGAGTATACACAATCATTTTATAATGAAAAATTACTCTGATCCTCTTTCAAATGCCAGATGGCAGATATAATTGAGATTAAATCCTGTCTGTTCTGAAGTAGTTTCCTTAGCTGTTGTATCCTCCCATTTAGGGGGCTTCTTTAACAATGTGTTTTTCATTTTCTGTTTTCATGCAGTGGATGCTTCAAAGGCTGCCAGGGCCACTAACAGTGTATTCCTGGATTTCTAGACTATACCAAAGCATATTCAGAAATGACATTTCTTTGTAGCTGTTAGTAATTCCAGAACCAAAAGTGTTGCTGAACTTTTGGTGACTTTGCTGAATTGCTGGGAACCACATGGTGACGACAGCATTTCACAGTCCCCTCACAAGTTCATCTTTTCATTTGATCTTTCTCTGGCTCCCCTGTAAAGATAGCTCTTATGTACAATTCTACACAATAGGGAAGGAACAAAGAGAAATGGGTATTTAAATGGCTACCTGTGCCGATTTGTTTCCAGGTTTCGCCGTTCATATCCACTTTCCAGGGCAATCAGAAAGATGGGCCTGTTCTCCAACAGCTCTTCAGCCTGCCAGACTCAAGGCATGTGATTGGTGAGTAGCCCCAGATAGAGCACTGGAGCCTCCCCCAGCATCTGCAATACAAGTATCCCCACCTGGTCTCCCAATCACCTCTGCATGGATTCTGGATTCACCATCCTTCCTTATTTGTAGATCAGGGGTGAAAGGGGGCTGGTCTAATCTGGCCTACAGAGGTTCCCCATCTGACCTGGGGAGGCTTGGACGTCTGTCGGGGGGGGGGCTCTCCCGAAGATCTTCCTCTGCATAACCCACCTCCTGGCCTGGAATTTACCAGACCTTCGGGAGGAGGCAAGAGTATGAATCCTCTTACTATAATCAGGGTATTCCCATTACTTAGCAAGCCACTCCCCCTCCTGGTACTTGCAGGAGCCTCGTGGGGGAGACGAAAAGCTTCTCTACATTAAAAAAAACTGTGCTGCCTTATTGTGCCTTTCTGCATCCACTGTGTTTCTGGGATGTATTTGGCCACTTGGTTTGAAATTGAATACTTCCTGCATCTGCTTGCTCCATGTTCTCAATTCAATTTAATGAGACACCGCCATCTAGTGGCATAATTGTAGCGCAATGCCAAGATTACACACTGGGAGATGGTGTGATTTCCTGGATATTCCCACATTATCTCTGGGGGTTTTAAACCCGCAATTTCCAGGGGATAATATGGGAGGAGCCCTGGATGCTGCTGATGTAATGAACGTACAACCTTCCGTGAGTGGCCAATAACGAGCATGCTATAAATCGCTCGTTTAGAGACTCTCACAGGATAAGCAAAGCACCAGCTGGGACCCAATGATGTCAAAGGTTGGACCCAGCCCCTGATGTCACCAGCAAGGATTCACCCCCTGACATCATAAAGCCTGGAGGGGCTTGGGAAGGGGGGCAATCTGGCCCCTGGAGGGAATATTGTTCCCCACCCCTGCTGTAGATCACATTCTTCCATGTAGCTAGGAGAAAATAAGCTCAATGGAAGAGAGTTGCACAAACTCATGTGGGGGTAGATAACCTGGTGCCCTCTAATTGTTTTGGACTACAACTCCCATCAACCCCAGCCAGCAAGACCAATGGCCATGGATTATGGGAATTGTAATCCAAAACATTTCAAGGTCTGGTTTCAAATCACCGCTCAGCCATGAAGCTTGTGGGGTGGCCATTCACGATCTCTCAGCTTGGCCTGCCTCACAGGCAATGGAGGCTGGTGGCTCCAATATCAGTGGGGTGGTGAATCCACTCCGGGTTTCCATCAGAACTCTAAACACCTTGACTAGTTCCATTAGAGTTCTGACTGAAATCCGGATCAGATTCACTGCCCCACTGACATCGGAGCCACCAGCCTCCCCTACTCACACGGTTGTTGTGAGGATAATACGGGGAGACAGAACTATGTATATGGCTTGGAGCTCCTTGGAGGAAAGGCATGATATAAATGTAATTAATTAATGCAATTAACAAATTGATTGATACAGGCCCAGAATGGTGCAAAGTCTTAGGAGGAACTAGAGCTCTCTCAGGTTTCATATTGGTACATGTACAAACTCCCCGCACGATCCCACTTTTATATCCAGATGGGTAGCGATTCCTGCTTTGCACAAACAGGAGGCGCTGATGCTCTCTTTTCTACATTCACACGGTGGGATTTCCAGCCTCCCCGTTCATCCTCCTCAGAAATCTTATAAGGCTCAGCGGATGGCAAGAGCTTTCAGAAGAATCCAAGTCATCTTAATTAACCAAAGGGGTTTATTTCAGACAGCGCAAGCAGGACGTTTCCTTCTCCTTTCAGGCACAGCAAAGCCACAGCAAGTGCTGGTCTGGCGCTACAGTGAGTTGGGCTGCCGGACAGTGCTGCCTTGCAAACACCCCCTCGAATGCCTCGCCTATGGTAAGTGGCCAAGCATGTGTGTAGCTCTGCATCAGTTCCAGTCCAGCTCCGGATGGATCAGGAGGCACAAGCTCCCTCAGGACAGCGGAATGTTGTCATTCAAAGCCAAGAGCGCCTTATCTGGCCGGGCTAAGCCAGCTACTGATCAGGGTTAAACTTTGCTTTGTGCGTCCAGAGTTACCCCTTTGTCTGGTTTCCCCAAGTCCAAGCCACCTCTGGTTGACCTTCTGAATGTATCTCCACCACTAGCCAAGAAAGAACCCATTTTGCTCTTCAGTGGAGACAGCAGTGGGATGTTGCAGAAATGGGAAAGGAGTTACATCTCTTCCTTCATCTACAGGTAAGCTTTCCTCCCCACAGTCCAGGAAGAGCTGCCAGGCCCAGGTGCATGACTTGGGGTCAAGGAAGTCCCTAGTGCAAGGAAAAGCCAACACACTAAGCCATGGTTAGGCTGCTAGCCCTTTTGCAGCAAATGGTTTAAACCGTGGTTATGCAGCCACCATGGTTAGGAATGGTTCACACGACACACTAAGTCATGGTTCACATGACGTGCTAAGCCATAATGTTCAACTCGAAATGCTTAACTACCATGGCTTAGCATGTTGTATGAACAGGGTCACTGGGTGTTTGCAAATGGGCAATTATCTCTGCCTGTCCTAGGACTTTTGCTATCCTCCCCCAGCCCTCTGCCTATTCTGGTCATGAGGCCACTTGTCCTAGCAGCTGTAGCTGACCAACCCCTACTTTGTCCCATACACAGCAATGGCTCTACCCCCCCCCCCCCGTCTCTCTATTTCATTCAGCAGGGAGTCCTTCCACGTAAGCGAAGGCCAACTGGAGTGGCGAGGCCCCTTGGCACAGGAGAAGAACTGCATGGAGGAACTACAACCCTGCCCAGATTCCCCCCGGAAATGGGGAAAAGCCTCTGGTGGGCACCCAAGCAGCTACACCAGGTTCCAGCGCACAGCCAAAGTCACACGAAAGAAAAGCATAGGCTTCACAAGGTAACGGCCAAAATGCGCTCTCTGGGAGCATGTGTTACCATAGCAGAGAGGCTGCTGCGTAAGTAATCCTGAAGAGATCAAGTCTCTTCTGTTGCTTCCTCAGGAGTCCATTTGCTTCACAGGTTGGTGCTCCTTGGGGCCATTTTTCCCTTCCACCTGCCACATGGATCCTCAGAGGGGCAGTGATTGGAGCACAGTGTGGGCACAGCATTAGACCAGGGGTGTTGAACCTCTTCAGCCCAAGGGCTGAATTCCATTTCAGAGAAGCTCTTGGGGCTGCATTCCAGTGGTGGGCGAGGACAGAGTCAAAAAGAGGCAGGATCAAAATGCCAAACATTCCAGCATATGTTAGTGTAAAGCTCTCACTGCCAGTAACTAAGCCTTAGGAGTGCCACTTGGAAATGTGCAAAAGCAAAGAAATGATCAGCGGTCAGGGGAAAGGAGGTGGACCTAGGGGAAAGAACATGGCCATTTGGGGAACCCCATAGGGCCAGATAGGGATCCCAGATGAGCTCACTTTAGACCCCAGGGCTGAGGTTCTGCACCCCTGTGTATGCAGACTCATACCAAGGCTTGGTACTCTGAACTGCCACATTTGCCAAGAGAGCCGAAATGGCAGGGAGTCCAGTGGCTGCGCTCTCCAAGCTGGCCAGAACAGAGCAGAAGAGGACAGGGAAGACTGGGCTCTTGGTGTGTTTGTTGTGAACCAGGGCCTGGTGGTGCAAGGAGGGCTACTACCTTGGTAACAAAGTCCTGGGCCTTTGGCAGGGCCCTTTTTGCTGAACAGCTAGATATTCTGGTGATGTCTGCAACCGATGGGAACATTTATCTCTGGGAATTCGAGAACTTGATTCCAGGTGCTGAAGTCCCTGCCCAGGTGAGAGCAAACCCCCTACCCCAGCCGCCTTCCCATCCTGATCCTAACCTTCTAGAACAGAGAGGCACAACTGAACTAAATGGTACACCACACTGAAACTAGTTTAACCACCGTGGTTGGAAGGAGGAAGGCAGAACTCACATCCATGTGGTAAGGTAATCTGCAGGGAAGGAATAACTTTTGCCCTCCGAGACAGGAAAGCTACGCCAGCTGACCACATATCTTTAACTGAAGCAGCTAAGGAAGTGGTAACCCACTCCAAACTATGGTATGGAGAGCAGAACAGCATGATTGTCTGGCCCATTTTCAGCCCAGGGTACAGGTTTGGGCATAGAAAATCTCTGTTCCAGCACTGGTAACCTCAAATTACGAAAGAAAAGCTGATATTTATCCCAGAGGAAGGGGACAGACCACGGTGCAAGTCACAGGTGTTTTCATTCTTACCCGCGGGTGAACCAGGATGAAAATTTGTGGACTTCCACTCAGCCTTGGGTATGTATCCCAGAAAGATATCCCAATCACCAAGAACAGACAGACTTTGTGTGAGGCACAACTGAACTAAAAGGTCACTACATTGAAACTCATTTAACTGCTTAGCTTCTCCAGTGAATTCTGTTCCCATGGTACCTTGGTTGGCAGCCAAACAGTTAGGTGTTTTTGGAAATTTTATTTGATCATTTACAGCCTTTCCCAACCTGGTGTCTTTGTGTTGTGCAACAATGCCCATTGTTCATGCAGGCTGGGGATGATGGGAGTTGTAGTCTAGAGGGTGGGAATGGCTAGTGCACAATGGGCCATTCCTGGAGATACTAGGCTTATTGATAATTTTTCTCCCGTGCTGTAGCAATGCCCGCCTCCATTGGACCAAGGCTCTAGAACACTGGCAGTGACCTGTGTCCAAGATGAGAAGGCCCCGAACCCCTCAAGCTGTTCTGTAGCAGGTGAGGAAAGGGTTTTGGAGTAGGATTCAATGGGAGGGCAGTAGAGGTGGTGTCTCAGAGGTGCACAAAAATTAAAGCTCTGATGCTTTTCAAAGATATTCTTCTTCAGAGGCACTTGGATGGACAATCCTGTCCTTGTGAGGACTTGGATGTGGACAGCAGTCTGAGGTGACCCAGGAACTATGGGACAAGCCAGTAGTTAGGGCCAAAGAGGAAAGTAGAACCAAAGGACAAACCAGGTGGCAGAGCCAAAGAGCAACTAAAATATTGGAATATGCCAAAGCTCAAGAAGACCATGTTGTTCAAGGAAGGCTCAGGTGGAACAAGAAGTCCTCTTTCTATTTGATTGATTGATGAGCTGCCCTATACTCTAAGCTCTCAGGGTAACATACATAATAAAAACACTGACATCACTGAAAAACAAAAATCAAAGCAGCTGTAATACTGCTGTCCAAGAGGATGCAATTGCCAGCCTGGGTGTGCAGAGTCAGTCTAGGGCCTGAAGATACTTCGCTGAGGAGATTCCACCTGCAGTTCAGTAGCTCACCACATGGGGCAGTTGACCACAGACCCAGCAGCTCCTCCTGGCAGCCCCATATCATCATGCCTTGTGACCAAATGAACCAGAGCATGACCCTAGTCCACTGTGTTTTGTCCATCTAAGTGCCCCATGAAAAGTATCTTTCCTCCCCCTGCTCTGGTATTGGTACCTTCCCTCTTTTTTTTTTAGGACCAAGCAGGCTGGTGTTGTCAAGCATATTATACTGTGATTATACACACACACACACACACACACACACACATATTCAGGTACATCCTGGGGGAGCCTCCGGGGTGTTTAGAGAGATCCCCCCTTTTCATGTTTCTGTCCTGCTCCTGCTTCTCATGCCAGTATTACCTTAAACAGGCTTGACTTGCAGAACTGTTCTGTGTGGGCATACAGGCACTGTGACGGCACTTACCTTGGCAGGCAATGACACCAGCACATACTTCCCCTACCTGGTAAGTGAACAAGAGAATGGGTTTGGGAGATACCATATAGGGATCATACAAATCACGCAAAAGAGACAAAAGAGGTCACTGATTTGCATTAACTTTGCAAATGGTAATATGAATGCATAAATGCAAATGTAGAAATCATTATTATAATTTTGATTGAAATTCAGTACTGCTCACCTTGGCAGGAAGACAGTGACCAGGAGACCCGTGTGCCTGCTCAGTCTGCTGTCCAGGTGCTGACTCCAGGGGCTGTCTCTGTCTCTCTCTGTCTCTCTCTGTCTCTTTGTCTCTCTCTCTGTCTCTCTCACTCTCCTTGTGGGCCTTTATCTTTAATCTGGCCTTGGACTAGTCAGCCCTTCATATGGAAGACTGTTCCCCATAAAGTAGGCGACACAGCCACCCTGAGATTATATGAGTCAGGCCAACAGGGATAGACTGGGAACAGGCTATGGGTGCTAGAAGAGCCCTCATGGTACATGCTGTAAACAGAGAGGCTCTGGGTGGGTGAGAGTGACATGGAGGGAGGGGGAGAGACACAGGAGGGGACAGAGCAGAACTCTGAAGAAGGATCTCACTCTGCATCCCCCTTTTTTGCAGCTCAGTGGGGGATGGGATGGAAGGCTGTGTCTTTGGAACTTACAAAACCACTCCTTCCAAAATGCCTTTTCTTGTCTGCCTGGGAATAATGGGCCCATCCTGGATATGGCCTACTGCCAGCAGAGGTGGGTGAGTCCGTTTGTCTGTCTTTAGGGAGGGACTGTGCCACAGTGGTAGAGCAGCTGCTCTGCATGCAGAAGATCCCAGGTTCAATCCCCAGTATCTCCAAGCAGGGCTAGAAAAGAATCCTGCCTACAATCCCAGAGAGCTGCTGCCAGTCAGTGTCAGTAATCCTGGACTAGGTGGACCCAAAAGTCTTGCTCAGGATAAGGCATGTTCCTATGCCTCTTTGAGAAAGTGGGGCAGCCATGGAATGCTTTCAAACAGCAGTTTTATCCTTTGAAAGCCCCAATTGGGAGGAAGAATATAGCCGATACGTCTCCCTCTTGGCAGCGGGAGCAGTAGTAGGCCCCCTCTACAAGGATGCGCTTTTGCGCCCGGTTGTGCGATTATGCGCATTATCGCAGACGCGCATTTACTCCTAATCCCTCTGCACGGGAGGCTGCGAGAGGCGGCGAAACGCATTAATAGATGTCCAAAAAGCGCTTTACAAGAAGTTAATGTGCATAATCGCTTGTTCACACGGGGAAAATGCGCTTTAACGGCCGGAGCAAAATAAAACTCGCAATTTAACGCGCATTCGAAAATGCACATTATCGGGGAGATAACGCGCCTCTACGCCCGATTTGCGCTCCATTCTTGTAGAGGTAAAATTTTTAATGAACCTTCAAAGCGCATTAAACCTCTCTTGTAGAGGCACCCCCAGACACAGGAAGTAAGGACTCCCCCTCTTGCAGGGACCCCATCACTAGGTTTGGACCCAGGACTGATCAATTGATTTTGCCCAGGCTTTTGTCATCCCTGCATCCACAGCCTACACCCTTCTTGTCCTGGCAGGAGGACATTTGCCTTCTCTTCTAGCACTGGCGGAGTTTTTATCTGTGCTTTTAATCCTCACTCTGCCAACCTGGTCCTCCTGGCTGAGCTATGTGGACACAAAGCCCCTGTCGTAGCCTTGGTCTGGCACCCGCTAGAAGATATGTGGGTCAGCGGTGCTGAAGATGGCTCCATTAGGCTCTGGGTAAGCACTTAATCAGATGGGGACTTCAGCCCATCTTTCATTGGTTGAGTATATTGACTGGCAGGGAAGTAGGAAAATCCTTGAGCTGCTAGAGAGCCAGGGTGAATATTTGACCAATAAGTATTTGCAGGGAGTCATCCATTATCTGGGGTACAGTAAACAGTCCTTTCTCAAAATTATTACAAAACCAATAGCCAGAACAGATATTTTACAAGATACCTTTGCAGAGTGAATTCTAATGCTCAGGCAGAGATTGGTGCTGGGAGGGTCTGTAATTTAGTGGTAGAGTACCTGCCTTGCATGCAGAAGGTCCCAGGTGCAATCCACAGCAACTCTGGGTAGTGCTGGATCTTGCTTGAAACCCTGGACAGCTGCTGCCAGTCAGTGTTGACAATACTGGGCTAGATGGACCAATGGACTAAAGAAGTTTCCTATGTTTCTCCACTGGAGAATCCTCCTTGGTAGTGGCTTGGATGGTAGAAGCTCTTTATATGGTTCCCACAGGGTGAAGATGGTGGATGCTGCGTACAGGACCTGAGAGCCCCCAGAGGGATCACTTGCCTTTGCATTGACCAGGTCAATGGCTGCATCATTGCAGGGGTCCATGATACCATCAGGTAGCCATGGGGTGATGCAGATGGGAGAGGAAGGGATGAGATGACAGGCCAGTTTTGAATGCGTTTGTGGCTCTGCCTCTTTCTCTTTGCAGGGTTTATGACCCAAACTCTGGGGTGCAGGTGCAAAGTTACACAGGACATCAAGACACCATCAGGGGTCTTATCCATATCCCAGAAATGGAGCAGGTATGAGGGACTGTGACCACCCTGTGGGTGAACAGCTCAGGAGGGCTGGGAGCTTTCCCACTCTTAGCTCTTAAGCCATGGTTAAAACAGTGCAAGGCAATGGATATGCTCCAGTGATGCATATCCAAGCCATGTGGCACTGTGCCCAAGATGTATCTATCAGCATCCTATTCAGTGGGCCAGGTGATTGTTGATGTAACGTTACTCTTCAGTGGGGTCATGTTCAGTTTGTGGAGCAGGGTGGCTTTGGCAAAGGATTGCCGCTATGCAGTGTGTTGAGCTGGCACGCCTCCCACATCCAAACTGTATGTATGTATGTCCTTTTTAAAAAATATCCCTGCTTTATCTTACAAGTAATTCAAAGCTCCTCACAATGCAGTCATTTGCTTAGCAAACCTATAATGCAAAACATGGCAGGAAGAGAGAGAGATGCAGCCATTGTACTGCTGCATCTTCACCAGCATAGCAGATACCCCACAGGAGCATCCCACTGGTGCATGCCACCAATTGTCCCAGTGTATCCTCTGTGGCAGCAGTATATCTTGCATTGTGCTAGTGTACCGAGGCTTCTGCTGTACCCTATATAGCCCCTGAACTGGTATGTCTTCCATGTGGGATTGCTATCAAGCCGTAACATTAAAAAATGACCCAGAAATACACAGCAGCCGAAACAGAGATAAACACATAAATGTGCTCACCTAGGGCAGTGTATTAGACAAGGGCAGACTGAAAACATGGTGTATATATATATATATTAAAAATCTGTCTGGTTCCACTAACAACAGCTGGGAGCAAATTGGATCCCATGGAAAGAAGAGACCTGCCTCTTCACACCCCAGCTTGTATCTAAGCTGCCAATGGCTGCTTCAAGGCTTTTCTCTCTTCTTCATGGGTCAAGCAAGAGTAGAACTTCTAATCTAAGAATATCCCTGAGAAGCTTCTACAGCCCAACCTGATACCCTCCAGTTGTGTTAAACTACAACTCCCATAATTCATGGAGGTGCCAGGTTTGGAGAGGCTGTTCCACAGTATTGCAGAGGATTCTGGGGTGTCTGCTTAGTTCACATGGGAAGTGGCCATGAGAACGCTGGTGTGCATGCTGGGCAGGTTGGCTAATTGCCTTCACCCAGTGCGTGCCTCAGAGTCCTGGAGATATTGCTAAGGGTTCTGGAGGTACACCTTCAATTTGTACAGGTAGTCGGCCATGGTACAAGAGCCAGGACACACAGAGAGACATGCACTGTTTCTAGCACAGAGTAGTCCCTTGCATCATGCTGCCCCCAAGTGACTGACCAGGCTCTTTCAGCCAGGCTGATTACCCACACAGCCGACTGAGCAGCCTCAATTTATTTATTTATTTATTTATTTATTACATTTGTATACCGCCCCATAGCCGAAGCTCTCTGGGCGGTTTACATAGGATTAAAAACAATTAAAAACAATATACAAAAATTAAAACAGCAAAAACATACAACATACACACAATCTGTACATTTAAAAACCACTTCAACACTTCAAAAAAAAAAAAAAAAAAAAAAAAAAAAAAAACAAGAGCTTCCTGCAAGGCAGCTTCCTAGTTCACTGCTTGAATGCAAATCTATATGTTCTGGTGTAGTCCACCCATATACCGAGAAGGCTGCACTAGGCTTGTAGTGGTGTCACCAGGGCTGGCCTTATCATTAGGCAGAGTTAAACAGTTGCCTCAGGCAGCAGATGCTGGGCGATGGCAGCAAGGTGTTGGTGAAGAGAGCTTTTATGCCACACAACCAGCCCTGAACTCCCTAAATTAGCCTTCCACCACTGTGGAAGCAAGATTCAACTGCCAGTCCAGTTGGGGGTTTGTACATGGAATGGGAGGGGGTGCCACCTTGTTCTTTGTCTCTTGACAACAAAATATTTTGGGCCAGCCCTGGGTGTCACTCATTCCTCCCTGCCCTGCAGCTGGATCGGAGACCCACCCAGGCAGGAGACCGGAGGGGGAGAGGATTGTGGGTAAGCACTTTGCGATATGAATACACCCAATCCCAGAGGAGCCTCATTTAAGGTGGGTGCTGGTGCTGCTGGCCTCCTGATTTGTTCCCCCCTTTGCTTCCCTGCAGTATGTGTCAGTCTCGCTGGATGGCACAGCATGCATGTGGAAAGCCTATCGCCAGGGGGAACAGCCCGAGGCCCGGGTCAGTCGGTGACTTTACTCTCAAACCGTATACTACCCAGAACTGGAGCGGAGTGTCTGCTTCCATTTACACAAAGACTGCATTTTCACCTGCTGCGATTGCACAGGAAAGTGTGAAAACACCCGAGCGGCATCTGCAAGGTGCTCAGAAACCAACAAACATCTGGGTGGGGCTTTCAGTGGTCAAAAATGAGGCTTTTTTGATGTGATGTTTCCTGTCCCCTCCCTTTCTACACCTTGCTCCTTGTCCCCCATGCTTCTCCTTCCTCTTTCCCACCCCCCACCCCCTGCTTTCACAGTCCACGCACAGAATAAAAATCAACGTTCTGCAAAAATCCAACCTGTGCCACGAGAATCAATTGTGCCAACGAAGTATGTAAAAAGCCAATGTGAATATTGTGGATAATTAATTGCGAGCCCTGCCCGTGGCCGTGTCCTGCTGCACTAAATCGAATTTCAGCTTCAAGGAGACAAACCATTTGCACACCCAAAGGGGAACGCAAGAACTTCAAACAGCCAGACGCAGCCAGTGATTAGGGTTCCTCAACCAGCCTGAAGCTTTGCCGAGTATATTCATATCACTGCGTCATCCCTGGATAAGTGATGCATATTCATATCCTCAGAAATAATGGGGCCTAGCTGGGAGAGCGTTGAAAAAAAGAAACCAGTATTCGATGGCCATGCATTTGAACAGAACGTCTTTCCAGATGGATGATCAGAATTTTTAGTGCGGTAAATGTGCACTTGTTAGCCATTTGCTACACAGAATCTAGACAATGTTCCTTCTGGGTTGTGCTTTGGTGGCAGGGACACCACATTCCCCATTCTGGATGTGCCGTGCATGCTTAGTACGTTAAGAAAACTAAATTCTTCCTCCAGGTAGCACATCCATACCTGATGTAATTACTAGTTGGTTAGACAAGTGACTAACTATACTAGATAATATTCGTGAATGTGATTATTCAAAGGTCGATGGGCACCTACCTGGGAATGGGGGTGAGTGACGGTAACTCGTCAACCGTTTTGATCTCTGAACCATTTTGTGGCTTTTCAATGTATTTTCTTTCATGACATACCTCTTTGCAAACATCCAGTCAGTACGTGGATCAGCACTGCACACTGGGTGTGGCAAAGGTGCTGCCATGAATGCCTGTTGTGGCATCCAGTGAGATGGCCTGGAAAGCTTTATGGCCAGAGCTAAATCCTGTACTGCAGCAGAAAAAGCTAGAAGACAATGGAGTGCAGCTCTCTCTGCGAAGCCTCTTCAAGCTACCTCACAGTTGCCAGGCAGTGGTATAAAAAGGGTGGTAGTGGTGGAGGGAAAGCCTAGCTATGTGTGTGAGCCTAGCTATGCCAAGCTGGCATTTGCAGGCGCATGGGGGCCTGACAAGCCAAAGAAGCGAGTGCTCCCCCCCGCCCCCAACATCAGCCCTGCTCTCCATCAAGACCTTTACATTCTTGCAGTTTGCAAATTTGGTTTCCTCTGACTCTCCTGGCCGCTGCATCCCATTGAGCTGCAGGATTCCAGACTAGTTTGGCATAAAGAATGAGCCTACAACCTCAGGGTACCCAGTAAATGCGTTAAAATATAATTTGAACCAAGCTGCATTTCCTAAAGTTATACGAACTCAGACATGCATGAAGGGAGGCTGGATGTGAGAGGCTGGATATCCAATATGTGCATCCCCCCCCAAAATGTTTTGAGAAAATATGAAATACCATTTATTTTATACTCTTAGACCTACACTTAAAAAACTACTTTTTTTTTTACTCTGCCCAGGGGGTTTGTCTATACATGGGGAAAGCCCCGGGGTGGCTCTGCAGTGGCGTTGTATTGTTTACACAATGCAGAAGCTCTGCGGAGCCATCCCAGGGCTTTCCCCTAAAGCCCCAAAATAAAAAAGTCAGGGACTTAACCTGGCTTTTTTTCTGGAGCAAGGTGACGATGGCACATCTGCCGTCTGTCGCTGCTCCGGAGTCATAGTGGAGGCATGGCCAGGCAGATGGCAACCCCTGATTGGTTGCCATCTGCCTAGACAGGGGGGAGGGGAGGGCCAGCAAGCTGAATGTCCACTGGAACACCTCTGCACTTCTCTGATGTGGGAAGAAGGAAAAGGGTAAATAAAAAATGTGGGAAAAGGAAAAAAACATGGAGGAGCACATGACTGTGCAGTAGCACGGCAATGCACGGGCGGTGATGCACAGGGCAACAGCGGCTCCTCCTCCTTGGATGCAAACCTTGTGCTCGCTCCTTAGCATGGGGAGCAAAAGCGCAGGATTTGGGGGCTCGCGGCACCAATACGTTGTTATCATGACAGTCCCCAGGAGCCTCTCAATAGGTTAGCCATACAAGACATGAGAAGTGCTCCTTCCAAGCAAGGGAGCCCCTTAAAATGGCCCTCATTAGCATTAGAAAAACACTCACAAAATTACTGGGATTGAACTCGCTGGCAGAAAGCCTGCTGAGTTCATTTCCACCCAAATTGTTTCCTTCTGCGGCTCGGCTCCCCATCCATTCTTTGGGGGAACCACAACCAACCTGGTCAGACCATCTGGACCCCTGGATGGACACAAGTCCCTCCTGAACTGTGCAAGATGGGAGATGCTCACCCAGGGAGGTGTTTAACTTGGGTTGGGTGACACGGAATCCCTTTTGTTTGTAACTTCAGCGGGGAGGAGTAGACTGGGTCAGGCCAGGGTGACAGCTGGCTGGGGGGATTTACCTAGGGTATTACTGAACACCCCAGGTAAATGGAGAAACATAAGCTAATTCTGGAGCCATAATCCTCTTCCTTCTGCCTGCTGGAGCCAAGCATGTCAGTCACACAGTGGGGACCTAGCCACAGGCAGGAGCAGCTTCCACAGCTGGCTCTGCAGAGGATGTAGAGAGCCTGACCATGGGTGAAGTCCAGAAGGTGAGTAAATTCTGACTCCGTAGCAAACAGCTTGGGATGCGAAGGGGTTTCATTCACAGAATGACACTTTGTGCCCACTCTGGAGCAAGATCTGCTGCCAATCTACTCCCCAAACGCAGTTTCAGAGACAAGCCTTGTCGGCAAGATAGGGTTGTACTTAGTATCCGTAACAAAATGTTGCAGTGTGGAGTATTCCTGTTCACTCTTCCATCAGCCATACCCTCCTCCACGACACTTGGTTTCCCCTCCCCCACCAAACAGTCAGCCGGCATTGTGTGCTGGCTAAACATGCACAGTACTCATTGAGCTGTTTTTAGGGTTCCCCTATTGGTTTCCCCACCCCCCAAAGATTCAACATACAACTGTAAACCTTGGGGTTAGCCCAAGCCTGTTGATGCTCTTGTATGTGGGTGATGCTACCTGAATGTCAGAAACAGAGGAAATGTTAACCGAAAACAGCAAAAAAGGCTGGTAGAATCATTCCCCTGAGAGGGAAAGATAGGTGATCAAAATATGTAGCAACAATAATAAAGAGAGATAAAATGTGAGATATTTCAGTACAGCCCTGGAGCTGGTAAAGGCTGGGGTGTGACAGCAAGGTCAATTCTGAAGACTGGGAGGAGAAACCAAACAACAGTGTAAGGGGAAGGCTCAAAAAACAGATTGGGCCTTCTGTAGGAGACAGCAACTAGGAACTCACCCGTACAGCAAATACAGAAGCATCCTACAGTGCTTCTGTAAGACACTAAGCTCAGACTTGTAACTTTTTTCATGTTCTGGGGTCACAAACAAGAGCAAGGTTTCCCTCCAGCTGTCACACCTCCCTTTGTGCACTGCAGGGGCTCCTCTCAGTCATCCAAAAGTTTAAAGGCTCGGAAGAGCAGGAGTTGCGGATTGTCCTGCTAGGGCTGGACAATGCTGGAAAGACCACTTTGCTAAAGCATCTGGCATTGGAAGAGGTCAGCACCATCACCCCCACACAGGTAAGCACCACAGCAAAGAAGATCACAATTGAGGGGTAAGGATGGGGCGTGCAACAAGTTTTAATTGGATAACTTGTTACATAAAGTCTTAAAGGAGCAGATTGGCAAGATGGATCCTAACCCACCCCTTTCTGCAGGTGCTCCTCACATCCCTACCATGCAGAACTGAGACACACCTCCAGAAGATGCTAGCAATAATTCTTTGGCCATCAACCACCTGTGTCAATAGCAATTGTGATACGCTTGTCGCTAGAACATTGGTATGGGAGGGGTGAAGGGCATAGCTACCTAGTAAACGGACATATTTGATCAAAATGTTGCTCCTCTCAGTTCTCAGCATCAAGCCCAAGTCATTTTATTGCCCACCTACACAAATCAAGGTGTATAGTACCCAAAGCCAGCCATGTTATTTGGGTACATGAGGCATAAATCCCATAAGCACCTCTCCCCTTCCCTGGTAGTAGAAATACAATAATAACAAATTAGATAACAAATTATTTGCTGCCCTTTTATGACACCCCAAATCTGCTGCCTGAGGCGACTGCCTCACTTTGCCTCATAGCAGGACCAGCCCTGAAGCTACAATAGGCTCAAGCTACATTACCTGCAAGCTCACTATAATTTGCAATTGAGGAGGTGGGGTTTATAAGCACCACATCACCACTTCTCCACAGCAAACCATCTTCCCATCTGGAAATTCTTTGCTGAGAAGCAGCAGCTGTCAGGGACTTTATTACACATATTTGCACAGAACAGAAGCAACTATTCCCAATTTAATAACAGCCATTGGGATACTAGTAGTTTCCAGATAACATGTAATTTGGGCCTAAACCATTTAGCTGCAATTCTACACAGGCTTAACTGGAAGTAAACCCGATTGAACTCAATAAGACTTTCTTCTGAGTAGACATGCGTAGCATTGTTCTCTACGTCCCACTGAAATTAGTGGCATATATGTTTAAGTAAATATGCATTGGATTATATTGTGAATACCCCTCCTGTATTGCCTGTATAGCCATGTGAATCTAGCTGTTGGAGCTTTCCATTTGAAAGCTTTTAGAAATGTATTTGGGATCTCAGACATCCATGCCACAGACACAAAAAAGCCACATAACCTGTAACCCCTACTCACTGGCAGAAAGGTGGAGAGTTTCTCATTGTTATATGAACCAAAATTTTAATCACAAGTGGTAGCTTCCACAAAACCGCTAAGATTTTGTGCTTCTCCATAGGTGGTTAGGGTTTCACTTCTCCCCTTCACCAGGACCCCAGATTACAAACAACCTGCTATGATCATCCAGTGATTGTTCTGTCTCTCCCCTACCAACCTTCTCTGCTTCCCTTTCATAGGGATTCAACATCAAGAGCGTTCACTCTCATGGCTTCAAGCTTAACATTTGGGACATAGGAGGACAGCGAGCCATCCGGGCCTACTGGAAAAAGTATTTGGGCAGCACAGACATACTGGTGAGTATAGGGCCCTGCCACCCCAAACTGTTTTTGAAGTACCATGCCTGCATGGAAAAGTGGGCTTCAGTGAAAATCTAGGGTAAGGACAGTCTTATAAAGCAGCTTAAGATTAACCTGTCTCTGATAATAAATAAGAGGGCACCATCAAAGGACAGCAAATTGTTATTTATTTGTATTACTATATTTCTACAGCCATGGGATGTGTGTGTGTGTGTGTGTGTATGGGGTGGGGTGGGGATTTGGATTTTCTATTTCAAAAACCAAATTGTCTTGGACTTCCTTAAAGGAACCATATTTTGAGGGGACCAAAGAGCTTCAGCCTTCAGTAATATTTGTTACCTATCAACTGAGCTGATAAAAGGAGTTTGGAACCAAAAGAAAATGGTGGGCAGTAGGTGATACCCTCTTTTTTGTGGTTACAGATCTACGTTATCGACAGCGCTGACCAGAAACGCTTTGACGAGACAGGACAGGTAGGATAGGCAGCTTCCGCCCTCCAGTCCCAAAACTTCATCCTGTATTAAGAACTCATGGAGAGTTTGTTCAGCAACCTGGACTGCATCACACTATACATCTGAGAATAGATAATCTCTCGGGTGAAAAGATTATTGATAATAACATAGTCTAAAAGTGGAGCCAAGTGTCCAATTTGCTGACTTGGTGCCTTAACCTCATAACTCCCCATTTTTCATAGGTTAGTGTGCATCAATTGTCATCTTATAATACTGGGAATTTGCTGAAACAAGTTCTAGGCTGGGGTGATGACAGAGAATTTGTGCTTCAAGGCCATGTCCACAGCTGGCAATATAACCTCCTCTAGATGGGTTCTAATGTCGCTTCTTCTGATGAGCCTGCTCATAATCTTTGTGTTCTCTGGATTTTTGACAGGAGCTCTCAGAACTAGTGGAAGAGGAGAATCTCATTGGGGTCCCTTTGCTGGTGTTTGCTAACAAGCAGGATCTAGCAACAGCATCCCCTGCGGCTGAGATTGCTGACGGACTGAACCTGCACACATATCGAGACCGGGCATGGCAAATCCAAGCTTGCTCAGCGCTATCTGGCGAAGGAGTTCAGGTGTGTGTGTGTGTGTGAGTGTGTGCGTGTGAAAGAGAGAGAGAGAGAGAGAGGAAGGGATATTGCTGGAAACAAGACTTGATAAGGATTGTTGCTCTCTGCCTGTCTTTTATCTTTCTAGGATGGGATGAACTGGATTTGCAGTCAGATCACAAGTCGGAAAAAGTGATAACGCTGAGCGCAGAAATGGAATTTAATCTCCACAGAATTCCCAGAGGCCATAGACGCAGTCCTAATGGTACAAAAGGTACCCAGCAGAAGGTATAACCAGGACTTCACGCAAAATTCCGGGTAGAGAAAGGAAGGTCCTGAAATGGATGACCTGATCACCAAACAGCTTTCTCCCCACAACAGGCATACCTGAAATTCTGAATTTTGAAATCATCTAGCAACTTTAATGGTGACAAAGTGTCTACGTGAAGCAAGGAAAATCCCAATACAAACATCAAGCATAAAATGAATATTGTCATTGGACATATACTGCGTGTTGACTCTGCAAACACCTTGGTACCATAAGTTCACCTATCAACACACCACTGTTGGCTTTGAGATATGCTTTAATGGTTTCACTTTCACAGCCATTACTGGACTCCAAAATTGCATTCTAAAGCTTCCAGCCCTTGTAATTTCCATTTCCTCCCTTTTGCGTTTACTGATGGCAAATTAAACTAATGACAGTAAAAGGTCTCTGAAGTGGAATAGCTATGCGATTTCCTGCATTCCTAATGGGGCAGAAAATCAAGTGGAAACAAACCAGTAAGCAAGATCTCTAGGGAAAATATTTCATCCTTTGCTTGTTGATACCCCCTGCTGGGGAACTGTACCCAGAAGAGCTGCTGTAGAAAATTCAATGGATCCCTGAAAACACAGGATGCAAATGTAGGGTGACCAGATAAAATCCAGGTCAGGGTTCATGTAACTTTAACTGTTGTAGAGAAAAGGGAATTTCAGCCAGGGTCATTTGTATGCAATTAGTTCCTGGTGATATTCCCTCTTCATCACAACAGTTAAAGTTGCAGGCACTATACTAGAGTGACCAGATACAAAAGAAGGCAGGGCCCCTGCAACTTTAACTGTTGTGATGAAGAGGGAATTTCACCAGGAACTAATTGCATACAAATGACACTGGCTGAAATTCCCTTTTCTCTACAACTGTTAAAGTTACATGAGCCCTGACCTGGATTTTATCTGGTCAGCCTAAATATGTCCAAGACATGCATCTCTTGCAACTGACAGTTAAGATTGCCACTGCTCAGGACTGGAAAATGAAAGCTGCACCCTGCCAAAGTCTTTCTACGCATAGGACATACGAAACAAAGGCAGGAAAAGAGATTGCACCTCTTAAAACTGAATATGCTCTTGCTGGTCTAGGAACTACCACCACCAGGGGCTGTCCTGAGGTGGGACTATAACAGGGGCAGTTTTGTTTCAATAAAGTGGCCTGTAGCCTCTAGTCTGGTATTAATTTTTGAGTTGGTTGATAAAAAGTTGGATTAGTTCTGCCTTTCTTCTCACTTCTACAATGGAGTGGATTTCAACACCAGGATGCAGGGATCAAACGAGGGACTATGTTGCTTCCACACTAGCCATTTTGTCTAAATGGACATCATTTGTTAACTCAGTTTTTATGGAGAATCCAGGCAATGGTGCCAATCCATTGCACTCCAGTGTTTTATGTGCTGCCCTACCATCTTTTATCAGACCAGATTTGTGATTATTTTTCAACTCCAAATGCAATTAATTATGGTGACCATATGAAAAGGAGGACAAGGCTCCTGTATCTTTTAACAGTTGTACAGAAAAGGGAATTTCAGCAGGTGCTATTAGTATGTACATAGGCCCTGGTGAAATTCCCTCTTCATCACAACTGTTAAAGATACTGGAGCCCTGTCCTCCTTTTCATATGGTCACCCTAAGTTAATGCACTGGTGTGAGTGAACAAGTACTACTGGTGTTTTTCAGGGCTACTATATCTTTAGCTAGCAGATTCCTCCCTGACCATTTGAAAGCAACTAATTAGTTGCTCTTGTTCATTCCGTGGCCTGAATTGGCCTTTAATTAGTCATGTCTAGTTTGCTGGGGAGGGCTTTAATTAGTGGTTTTCTCTTTGTAGCCAGAATAATTAATTATTTTTAATATATATATATATATATTTCAGATTTGCTTAAATTTTTTTTTGAAAATGAACAGTTGCTCTGGCTGCAAAGAGGAAATCAAGTAAAGCTCTCCAAGGGAACAGAAACTAATCAAGGGCCAATTCAGAAATGTCCTACCTACAAGAGAACAAGAAGCAACTACTAAGCTGTTTTAAAAGAAAAGGGCAGGGAGAAAGCTATTAATTAAAGGTACAGTTGCAAGGGAAAACAGGATCTTTTCTAAACAATATTAACTTCTGAGTGAAGCTAGACCACAGGGGTCCCTAACCATTTTGGACCCGTGGGCACATTGGGGAATTTGAGAAGCTGCTGTAGGCATTGATACAAAATGATTCCCAAGGAGGACATGGCTAGTCACATAATCGCTGCCATGCAGGCCTGGCTAGTCAAGAGTTGGGGGGTGAGGAAGGAGAGAAATAGCGAGGCTGGGAGGGAGGTGGAAATAAAAAGAGTTGGAATGTAGTCCTGGCCTATGCACATTTTCCTGTTTCCATAAACAGACAAGTTCTAAAATTTGCACATTATTTATTGTCTGTTGCTATTTTTTTTTGGGCCACTGTGTCTAGGCTCTCTTCCTGGAACATAGCCTCCCCCAACACACACACAAAACGGAGCACAGAGTATTACTAACAGCATGGAAACATTAACATTTGAACATGTATAATGCAAGTTTCCAACAGATGTTGAAAATGGGGGGGGGGGATTTGATAGCGTCTGAAATTAAACATCGTTTTTTTAGATTTTCTGATTGTGTATTTTTTTTCTCCTCTCAGGCTGAACACGAATAGGATACGGGGGCTTTTTTGCCGGTGTAGCAGCGATCTTCTCCTCCCTTAATTGGAAATATCGGCCTTAAAAATAAAAACATAAAACCACGCTATAGGGAATGTAGGGGTGCTCTGCCCACGCTGAGAAAGAGATTGAATCACGATATTTCTGCTCTACAGTCTTGTTTTATTGTTCCTATTTGCGAGGCTAGGAATGGTCGGCCGGCCTAAGTGGCTTACAACAACCTTGTTATGTAGCCCACTGCTAATATACCCGTATTGAGAAAGGCGTTGGGGAGGCCGAGAAAAAGCGGCTTACGACAACATATAATGCCCAATATTTTAGGGGGCGGGAAGAAGGACTGCTGAGGTGGAATGATTTATAACACCGCTACTCCAGCCACTCACACGCAGACACGTTGAGCTCCGAAAGAATCTCAGATACACCCGAATCGGGGGCGGGGTTGTATGTGTGTGACTCTTCATTTTTTTCTATCTCCATGACCGTTAGGGGCGGAGCTTCGGCCATAGAGATCAGGCAGAGATATAGACTTTCTTATATCTATGGTTTCGGTTTGCTTCCGGGCTAGGAGTCGACCGGAAGCAGGAAGACGAGGGACAGGAGGGAGTAGGATGGTAGCGGGTCCGGGAGGCGGTGGATCCGCGCGGTGCCTGCGAGGGCTGGCGGCAGGGATGGTGCTGTCGCCCTTGCTGTGTCTTCAGGTCCTCCTGGCCGTGATCGCGCCACGAGGAGCCGCAGAGCTCACCGATGGCAACAGCGAGCACCTAAAGCGGGAGCATTCGCTCATCAAGCCTTACCAGGGTGCGTGGGATGGACAGGGGCTATCAGCCTGCTGATCCATCTCCTTTCTCTCTCTTGTCTTTCTCTCTGGAGCTCTTTCGGAGCCTGGCTTTCCCCTCGCTGTGTTGACCCAAAGGGAGGGGTTGGTCCTGTCGTTTCAGGAAGTAGAGAGGAAAAACCTCAGAGCCATGGGGATAGTACTGTTCATTTTACACACACTTACCTTCTCATCAGAGATATCTTGCACATAAAACTCCACAAAGCTCCCTGAGTGCAGGACAGCCCCTTCAGTTTGGATGGCACTAAAATCAGGGATGGGAGCACAGATATTCAGAGGAAAGTCCCAGCTACCTGATAGATAAGGTATTAAAATCTGGTGGGTTTATTCCCACCAATTTATGTCACAATTGATGTTTCTACTGAGTAGCAGAGGAAGCAGGAGAAAGAACACAATTTCTGCCTTCTTTGTAATATGATTGCCATATAAGCAGTGGACTAAGCTTCGCTGCTTATATTGTAGCTTGTAACTTCATATGTTCTCTAATAAAAACATTACATTTATCTGTAGCTTATGATTGCCATGGTGTCATCTATGTTTTAGGGGTTGGCTCCAGTTCAATGCCCCTCTGGGATTTTCAAGGGAGCACAATGCTGACTAGCCAGTATGTCCGACTGACACCTGATGAGCGCAGCAAAGAGGGCTCTATCTGGAATCGAGTGGTGAGTGTGGTTTCTGTATGGGAAAAAGTGGTGGAGTGAGACCAGCAGTGCCTAGTTACAAAACTATACATTGTCCCTGTTGAAGGATTTTTGAAGCATTCCTCAAGGTGTTTAGGGCTGCTATACTCTGTCTTCTAGCCCTGCTTCTTAAAGGATTGGGAGCTCCATGTTCACTTCAAGATCCATGGAGCAGGAAAGAAGAATCTGCATGGGGATGGCGTTGCTCTGTGGTACACTCGGGAGCGCCTTACTGCAGGTACTGTGGTCAGTTTAAGAGCCAGGATTGTGTAGTCCACTTTTTGTGAATTCTGGACTTCCACCTACACTTAGGGATGAATAGGTTTCTGGGTTGCTGAAACAAGCATAATATAATGACATTCAGCCCAATCTTATGCCTAGAGAGTCTTGAAGCACCTTAAAGATTAACAGATTTATTTTGGCATATGTGGTCAGTGTCCATGAAACTTTATGCCAGAATAAATGTGTTAGTCATTAAGGCACCACAACATTTAGTTATTTTTGCTGCAACAGATTAACACAGCTACCCCACTAGAAATCCTATGCATCCTGAGCTCAATAGGCCTTACTCCCAAGTAAGCATATAAGAGATTGCAGCCTTAGGCCTATTCCCCGGCGTCTTGTTTGTGTATATGGAATTTTTTCTATGGATCCCATAACTGCAGCCTGAAGTAGTGCAGTCCAGACATAGGTTACTATCCCAGTACGAATTAGGGCGTTGTACTAAGCTATTCAGAACATTGGATGGGAATTTTAATCACATGTCAGTTAATTATTGTTAGAGAATATGTAGCATGCAAGTGCTTAAGAATTGTTTTAGTAATTTGCATTTTAAAAAAACCCAACAACTTTCAGGCTGGTTATATTCCCTCCCAACCCTTGCAGGTGCAATTGTGCTACTTGGTAAATTCACAGCTGGGCAGATATTTAAACCCAGATCTAAATCCCTATCTAATAGGTATGTTTCTATAGGCGGTCATATATGTGCTGTACTACAACAGTTGCTGTTTCTGATCCTGGGTAGTATTCTCCATACCCAATCAGATCCTTTGTGCAAAAAGTTTCAAAAGAATGAGATGTCCTATTTTGGGATGTTGGCTGGCAACATGGCTTTTTTTATGGACATGATGCTCTCTGTGTTTGATCTTCAGTGTTCTCCTTGCTGGGTGGGTGGAGTTTGTTGTTCAAAGGTGCTTTGTTTCCCTCAGGCCCTATCTTTGGCAGCAAAGACAATTTCCATGGATTGGCCATCTTCCTGGACACATATCCAAATGATGATGCTACAGAGGTAAGTGATGACAATAACTTCTTTTGTAGGTTACTTCTACTTGCAAGCTAAATCTGGGTTTCTGTGTTAATTAATGGCAATGTTCCTACACACACATGGAGCTCCCATATATAGGTTTCTTTTGCAAATATTTATGATAGGAGCTAAGTACAGCATGATGAAACATACTTTTTTAAAAATTATGCAGCGTGTATTCCCATACATCTCTGCCATGGTGAACAATGGATCCCTAAACTATGACCATAGTAAAGATGGCCGCTGGACAGAGCTGGCAGGTTGCACGGCTGACATCCGCAATCAGAACCATGACACATTTTTGGCTATCCGCTATTCTCGGGGGCGCCTGACGGTAAGTTACATTGAATAATTTGTTCATGCTTTGCCTTAGATGCATGCATATAGGGGTTCCATAGTTAATTAGAATGTGAATGATTACTATGGCTGGTGTAGTCAGTGAGAAACAAAAAGTAATGGTAAATATCCAGACCAATATAATGTGGCTTAGCCAATTTCTCTTTCTCAGAGTTGAGATTCTAGTCTTGTAGGCTTTTTCAGGTGTCTGGGAGAGTGAAAATTGAGGGATCCTTAATATCCAGGTTTACACTTGTTTTGCAGGTGATGACTGATGTGGAGGACAAAAATGAGTGGAAAAACTGCTTTGATGTTGCAGGAGTCCGGCTACCCACTGGTTACTTCTTTGGGGCTTCTGCTGGTACAGGAGATCTGTCTGGTGAGGACTACTTACCACTGAGGCGGAATTGGTCTTGTTGCCTGGATGTGATGGTCTAGTTAATGTAGAGTAATTGTTGGATGTAGTGGACCTCTTCCATTCACTGTATTGAATTGACAGTAGAGGAACATAAGTCAGATCCCTGAATTCCTGGAGTCTTTATTAAGTGGTTAGAGCAGGGGTGCACTACCCTTTCAGCCCTGAGGGCCGCATCAGGTATCTGCTGCAGTGGTGGGGGCCGCAGGTGTACATATACATGTACATTCACGTACAGCTCTCACATACACATCACTCACTCACGCTATGCTTGTCTTGTATACATTCCAGTATTAAAACACCATCAGTTTAAGTGAGAGATGAATACCTTGTGCTGCATTCCCTTGGGGGTAATTTGTCGGGTCAGATACAAAAACTATCCCCACTCACATTGATATCTACTTACTTCTCCCCAAACTCACTCACACACATGTACTCACTTACAGCTTTAACCCTTCTCTTCCCTTTGCTGAAAAAAGAGAAGAAAAAGAAAAAAAAGTCTAGGAAATGGCACTGTAATTCCTGCCACAGCAGCCTGCCACAGAGCATCGCCAGTGCAGGCAGGAACCTTCTAGCACAGCTTCCTAGGATGCTCTAGGAATAAGGGGCTGTAGCTCAAGAGTAGGAGCACCTGCTTTGGATGCCAAAGTCCCAGGTTCAATCCCTGGCATCTCAAGCTAGGGCTGAGAAAGAATCCAGTCTAAAAACCTGGAGAGCTGCTGCCAGCCAGTGTTGACAATACTGTGCTAGATGGAGCAGTGGTTTGATTCAATATTAGGCAGCTTCCTTTGTTCCTAAAGAAGTTTCTGTTGTAGGACCCACAGTCTGTTCCTTGAGCGGTATTTCCATGGTGGTGGTGGTGTGTGTGTGTCTTTTTTGTGTGTGGCTGCAGGTGCTGGGGGTCTTGGGGGACTGCCAGATAGGCCTTCCCTGTGAGCCATACTTTTTGCACTCCTCAGTTAGCGGAAGATCTTATGCCTCTAAGGGGATGACATTGAACATGGGCTGTACAATCACATCACAAATTGAGTCTTTGTTTCCTAGACAATCATGACATCATCTCAATGAAATTGTTCCAGCTGATGGTGGATCATCCACCAGAGGAAGAAAACATTGACTGGACAAAGATTGAGCCTAGTGTCAGCCTGCTTAAGTCACCCAAAGGTCAGTTGCTGGTGCTTCTCTCTTGAATGCTTTGTGAATCAAATGGGAGATCACCCTCCAACATGAGCGAGCCACCCCATATCTGTTCAGGGAATGCTAAACAATCAGCATGCACATTTACAGAACAGTATTTGAGCCTTGGCACAAAGCAATAGAATGAATGAAAATCTGGGTGTCCTCTTTTCGAGAGCAGACTCTATAGTCCCAGTGCAGCAGTGCAAGATTGTGGCTGCAGTCCTGAGTATACGTTCCAGTAAATATTTCCTGCCCAATTCTGTAACACTTGAGTAAATTTTACAAGTACTTGTGTAAAATCAGTGCTGTGTCATTATTTTGGATATAATCTTATGGTGCCTAGTTAATGCTTCTCCAAAAGATCTCTTTAATGATTTGAATGTTGTCGGCCTGTATTAACCCATTCTAGCATGGGAGCATGCTGCTTATGCAAATCTCAAAGCTTCTTTTCTTTTCTCATTTAGATAACGTGGATGACCCAACAGGAAATTTCCGTAGCGGGCCCTTGACAGGCTGGAAGGTGTTCTTATTGCTACTGTGCTCTCTGCTTGGCATCATTGTGTGTGCTGTGGTGGGGGCTGTGGTCTTCCAGAAACGCCAGGAGCGGAACAAGCGATTTTACTAGCGGGGAAGTGGGTCCAGATTCTGCGCGTTTTGGGAATATTTTTTACAGGGGGAGGGAGAATTGAATAGACTCTGGTTTGTAAGAGGCTCTTTCAGAGAAATATATGGAATATTTTCATATCTCTTTCATTACCTGGCCACACTAGCCAGGCAACCTGTGTCAAACAGTCAGGAATGTAGGGTGAAGCCCTACTTGTGAGCCTGTTATTTTCTCTTTCTGAATGCCATTCAGAGCCAACAGCCCCTCTTCTAAAATAAAGGAGAATAGCAAACAAACCTATGGTTAAAACTTAGAAATGGTAAGTATTCCTCCTCTGTGGGGCATGGCTCTGCATGCCAGGTAGTATTTGCTGGCGTTGTCTTTATCAGGGCGATATTTCCACAGTCCTTTTAACTCGGCTGGGGGCAATTTTCCTGCCTGGCCCATAAACCCACTGTAAAGTGGGTGTTATGAATTGAATGTATTTTGTAGTCTCACTGGTCCTGAAACTTCTTTTTATTACCAGCCATTTCTGTATTGCTGGGTGTGAGACTAAATGACATCAAAACAACTGGTGACCATCAAATGTGATTTTCCCCCCCTTTGGTGATGGAAAGTGTGATTGTGTTGGGAGAGTGGGGGTTGATTTTTCCAGTTACTGTGGAGTATGTGATCCCATTTGATCACAGAAGCTCAGACCCTATCTCATTAAGCATCTGGCGCGAGTGATTCTGGTTTCAGCAGTGTACTTTGTCATAACCACATAGCTGTGTGTGCATTTGAAAGATGATAGGTTGAAGAGAAGGTATGTGAAATAAAATGAAAAGCTGATCTTAGCTTGTAGTCTGTCTTAATGTGATGGAGTCTGAGAATGAGTGAACGGTGGGGTCAACTGCATTTGCTGCTACTGGCTTGGACTCATGCTGGGCTTTGTGCAATTGCTTCTTCACATACTGCGTAAGAGGTGGATTTTCTTGATTAAATATGTGAGGAATTCTATATACTAAAAAGGCCCCAATTTCTTAGCTCACATAGGTTCATAAACAGCCTAATAAGTAAGTTAAGTTCATGTTTTACATTTGGAAAACTCAAAGGAAATTGTAACCCTAACCAGGACTATTACAGTCCTAGTTTAGAAGAGTGTCTAGGACAAGACATTGGCCCAGTTTGCATGTAACAACAGCTCATGGGTTGTTTAGACCATGCTGCCTCCTGTGTGCTTGCTTCTGCTTTCAATTAACAACCCAGGTATGCCCTGTTCCTAGCTTGTTATACTGGAAACTCTGGGTTGTTTAGGGACTAAATGAAAATTAATTGAAGGTGGAAGCGGTAAGGGAGGCAGTGCGCTCGTCTCTAGCAATTCCTGGTTTAAACAACCCAGGAATAGCTGTTATTTGTGAACCAGCTCAGTGGCAGGAATGTAGGGTTGTCAGCCAGGCTACTTCTGTGCACATGCTAGTAGGAACATGCTAGTAGGAGCAGCACCGTTCACACCAAAGCAAAAGGTGATTGGTGGTCTCTGCTTGTCCCGCTACAGTAAAGCTGTTGCATTATGGCCCTTCTCTCATAGGGCACTTCTGTTGTAGGTCCAGTCCTTAAATAGAAGGTGGCTCTGTTTAACAACCCTTAAGCAAATCTGCCAGCTAGATCCTGTGTATGGGAACTAAGGAAGGTTCATAGTTCAGTAGTAGAACACATGTCTTGCATGGGCCCAGCTTCAATCCCTGGCATCTGGAGCTAGGGCTGGAAAAAAATCTCTGTAAAGCTTCAGAACTGCTGCTAGTCACAGTGAATAGATGGGCAGTAGTGAGTAGATGGACTGTTTCCTCTATCCCTAACTACAGTGATATTTGGGTTGGGGTAGGGAAAGAGAACCTACGATATACATGTGAGGTGGGAAATAAACAAGGGAAGAGGGTACATAGGATGTAGAAACAGCCGGGCGAGTTCCTGCCTGGCTCCAACTCCATCCTTGGATTCCCACTCCATGTTAACCTTCTCAAACTTGGATTATATATAAATGGTGTGTGTATGCGTTGCCGATGTTTCGAGTTCAAACAAAATGGAGAAACACTGCAGCGGATTTTCAACATCAGGCTGTGCAGCCTGAACTGGAGCTTTGCTCCTCGCGTGCCCGGTAGTGGGGAAGAGGGCTGGACGGGGGAGAAGGACCGTGCAGACAAACGCTTGCGATAAGGGCAGCCCGACAATACTGGCTACCTGGCCTTCGCAGCCAATGGCACAAGGACGCCTCTGCTAGGGAGGCGTGGGGAGGGCCTCCCACAAGCGGCCCAGCCTCCTGCGGCTGCGCTACTTCCCTTTCTAGGGGATCGCCGGGAGTTGTAGTGCTGCCGCCGCCGCCGCCGAGCCCTCTGCTACAGCGATTACGTGGCTTGAGAGACGGAGTGCTGGAGGCGGGAGGCAGCAGCAGGCGCGGCGCGATGGCGGCTCCCGGATACAGCCCGAGCGTGCTTTGGCAGCTGGTGCTGGTGGCCGGGCTGGTGTCCCCCGGGTGGGCTCTTTACTTCCACCTGGGCGAGACAGAGCGCAAGTGCTTCATCGAGGAGATCCCGGACGAGACCATGGTCATCGGTGCGCGGGGAGGGGATCGGATTGGAAACGGGGTGGGCGGCGCGGGGGTGGGGAGAGCTAGATGTGGGGCAATTAATTGGAGTGGCGGTTCGGGGGCTGCGGTTAATAGAGACACGAAGAGGGGTTACCGATCAGGACGAGATCGGTGGGTTTAGGCGCTGTGGGAGAGGCGGACGCTGGAGGAAAGGCGGTGTGTAGAAGATGGTACAGGTTATATCTGGGAATGAGCGGTGTTAAGTTTTTAACGGCCAACTTTCCCTTCATCCTGCTCTGTTCTGCCTCGCAGGGAACTACCGGACTCAGCTGTACGATAAGCAACGGGAGGAGTATCTTCCGGCTACTCCTGGCCTGGGCATGTTTGTGGAAGTGAAAGACCCCGATGAAAAGGTACATAGGCACATGGGCCCAGGAGTTTGCTTACTTTATTTGTTTGTTGCGTTTATATCCCGCCTTTTATCTCCAAGGAACTCAAGGCAGCATATATAATCCTCCTCCTGTTCGTTTTTATCCTCACAACAACCCTGTGAGGTAGGTTGGGCTGAGAGTCTGTGACTGGCCCAAAGTCACTCAGTGAGCTTCCATAGCCGAGTGGGGACTAGAACCTGGATCTCCCAAGTCCCAATCTAACACTCTTAACCACTTCACCTCACTGGCTCTCATGTGCATTTCTCAGTCTGAGCGTGGCTGTATGTGGTAGGAAATCACCGAGCACTTGCTGAAAAAGCACGGGGAGAAAAGCACACGGTGTGAGGCAGGGGTGTGCACAAGGTAAATAGATCTGTTTCTACCCATATGTCTACTGGTGGATCTAATGGGGGGAAACAAAGCAGATCCCACAAGTGGACTTCAGGCTGGTGGGATCTGCTTCATTTTTGCAAAGAATCAGGAGGTATGCTGAAATTTAAGGAACGGTGTCTCTGAGCACAGGCTTAGGCCAAGGATTTCGGTTCAGTATCAGAAGCAAGCTAACAAGAACTTTCACACACAGAAACATTCCTGGTTTCCGCTCAAGAGTTCTCTCTCAGCAACCTAAGTTGGGGGAGAGGGCAAACTTTTTAAGGCGCAATCCTATGCATGTTTAGGCAGAAAAAGGTCTACAACTCTCAGCATGCCCCAGCCAGCCATGTTAGCTGGGGCATGCTTGGAGTTGTAGGTCTTTTTCTGTCTAAATCTACATAGGATTGTTCCCTCAGTTGCTATTATTGGACAATTGGCAGTAAGATTGTTATATTGCAAAGCATCCAGAGATGTACCAGTAGATCCTGATCTGCCTCCTGTTCACCCCTTTCTGAGCATTTTGGCTGGGTTATAAAAGCCTGTGTTTGGTTACATTCTCTTGGGGTGCTTTGAGATGGAGGGGCCTTAGGCATTGGGAAAACACTGGAGGGCTATAAATTGAAGGTTAATGTCATCTGGAATCGCTCCTAAAATTCAGTGAATGAAGAAATGAGATTCGTAACAAATCCTTTGTCTGGAAGCACCCCTGGTCTGGCATTGGGCATTCAGGCGCACAGCTGCTAGATCTGGGATGAAGAAGCAGAATGGCACTTGTGGTCCTTTGTTCCCCTTTTTGTGGCAGTTTGTTCCTCTTTTTGTGAAACTGCCAATGCATTGGGCTCATTATTTGCTTCTGGAACAGTTTGTTTTGGATAACTGAAAATGATTTGGAGATTTTTGCTTTGGGGAGGTCATGGGCAAACTGCACTTTGTCCAAGACATCTCCTGCACAGAGTCTTCAAGCTGTGCCTGCTCCACTTGCAGTGCCAGTAATATGTGTGTATAGAGGTCTCAGTTCTACCCTTATCCCCAAATAAGAGTCCAGGCAGCATGGCTTTTGAGAGATTAATTTAATAATGTGCATAGAAAATTGTACACTGTCATATTTCACCCCTGGACCCTTTGGGTGAATTAATACAGTATTTATAGTTACAACAATGGCCAGTGGAAGCAGAAAAATAAGGCATAAAAACAATGATAACACAATTCATAATCAATAAAACATATTTATCATGCCATATAGGGTGTGGGAAATTATCTCAAGTTTAGAAACTGAATGGTGATGTTTGCCATGGCCAATAGGGTCCCTCTTTTATGGGATGAAAACAACAACAATTATTTATTGATATATTTATTTAAAATACTTGTTGGCTGCCTTTCAGGGCAGAAGTCCTCATATAGTGGCATACAGTAAAAAATTACATAAAACAGTTACAATATTACAAGAGAAAAAAATCAAACACAATAAAATAGCAATAAAACAACAATAAAAGCCAACAATAAAACCAGCAACATTGGCAAAAACAGCAAAAACAGCAGTCATATCAAGAGAAGGCCACAGTAAAATTATGTTTTCAAAGCCTTCTTAAAACCCTTCAATGAGGGAGCATGGCAGACCTCCGATGGCAGCTTCTTCCAAAGATGAGGGACCACTGTAGAGAAAACCCTCTCATATATGATCACCCACCTAACTGCTCTCACAGGTGGGCAAATGAGAAGGGTCTCTCTTTCCAATCTTAATATGCGTGCAGGCTGGCATGGTTAAAGGCGGTCCTTCAAGTAACTTGGTCCCAAACCATTTAAGGCTTCAAAGTTCAAAACCAACAGTTTGAATTGGGCTCAAAACACTCCGGTAACCAGTGCAGCTGGCACAGCATAGACATTATATGATCGAACTACCTCACTCCCACCAATACTCAGGTGGCCACATTCTGCACCAGCTGAAGTTTCTGAACCATCTTCAAAGGCAGCTCCACATACAGTGCATAACAGTAGTCCAGCCTGGACATCACTGCCGTTCATAATCAATAAAACATGTTTGTCATTCCGCATTGGAGGAGGGAAGATAGCTCAAATGTTATAATCTGAGAGGGCAAAGTTCTCCATGGCAAGTGAGGTTGTCTTTTTATTGGATGTAAAGAGAAAAACCAATTTCCCCTGATTCAGGCTAGTGAGTTTTTTAAAAACTGTATTCTAGCCATAGAGAAAATGACAGTGAAACAAGTAATGGGGGGTCCCATTGCCACATGTGCATAATCTAGAATCGTAAGTTATTTCATTAAAATGTTCTTCTAAAATGGCAGTTACCATTTCTTGGATCCTAAGCCGGGTTAGGGCATTTCTAAAGGTAAAATTAGAGATAAGCTTCAAGGAGCTCTCACATCCAAACATAAATTTAAACCTTGCATAACACGGTCCTATTTTGTTACTTGCAATAGCACACAAGTCAGATAGAATAAGAGACTCTATGAACCTGTTCTCAGAATGCTAGCTTGCTCTCTGTCACAACAGCCAATCTTCTATTATAGCAGTAAAAATTATGTAATAAGACACCCTTCCTCAGACAATGTCTATCTGTTTGAAAGTCCTTTAGGGGATTTGTAGTTTATGCTACGTTGGCTTGACAGAATGCCGTTGGTTGAAATTGACTGCAATGATGAACTTGTTCTAAACATGGACTCCATTTGGAATGTTTAATACATAATATATAGTGAGAAGGAATGAGGGATGAATGGAAAGGTTACTGAACTCTATTTTTGGAATATTGGGTTTTGTCACATCTCTGTTGTTCTTTTTATAGGTGGTGTTGTCCCGGCAGTATGGCTCAGAGGGCAGATTCACCTTTACTTCACACACGCCTGGGGAACATCAGATCTGCCTGCATTCCAATTCCACCAAATTTTCCCTTTTTGCAGGAGGCATGCTGGTAAGAGGATCCAAGTGATCGTGGAAGGGAGGGTTTGTTAACTGACTCAATCGCCAAACCAGCTCAAGAGGCCTCTTGTCCTGGGGAGCATTTGCAGGCCAGAGATTTGACTGTTGTTGTTTCTAACTCCATTGCAGAGGGTCCACCTTGATATCCAGGTTGGGGAACATGCCAACGACTATGCTGAGATTGCAGCCAAAGACAAGCTGAGTGAGCTGCAGTTGCGTGTGCGCCAGCTCTTGGAGCAGATTGAGCAGATCCAGAAAGAGCAGAACTACCAGCGGGTAAGAAAGGGAGAGAGAGAGAGGGACTCCAGCTCACTGACTGAGCACCTCCTTTTCATGCAGAAGCTCAAAGGTTCAGTTTCTTGTATCTCCAACTAAAAGGCCCAGGCAGGAGACAATGGGCAATGACCACTCTTCCTGAGACCCTGAAGAAATGCTGCCAGTCAGAGTAGGCAATACTGAGTTAGGTGGACAGATAGTCTGACTTGGAATCAAGAAGGTTCCTATGAGGCTCCAGTAATGCTCTCTGAACTGTAACACTGGGGAGAGACGTTGTCAAGTGTACCTGCTCACACTATGCAGTTCTTTTTTGGGAATGGGCCTCATTCTAAGAGGTAGCATAGAGCAGGAATGGAGTACCTCCACTCCATGGATTGAATGTGGCCCATGGCCATTCCCCATCTGGCCTGCGGAGGTTTCCCTCCCAAGCTCTGCTCCCTCTGCAGGTGTATGAACAATGCAGATGACTTGGTTGGTGCCCACAAGGGCTGCTCCTCAGGTGCTTCTCAGGTCCCTTTTTCCATGCAGAAAGGCAAAATGGGCTCCAGGGACAGGTAGCATCAGGAAGGGCAGGATCTCCGGGTGGAGGCCCCCCCCCCCCGACTTCATCCAGCCTGCTGGATTGGTTCCCCACCGCTGTTATAGGGGAACGTCTGTGTTCAAGACACTTATTGTTGCACTGTTTGCAGAAGGCAGGCATACGGCTTTCCAGATTTAGCTGTTTCCCCAAATCAATCCATGGTGAAAAAGTAGCCCATTTGTTCTTGATTTTGAGTGGGCAGGGGAAGAGGCTTAAACTGCATTTGTTTTTTCTGTTTTGCTCAGTGGCGAGAGGAGCGCTTCCGTCAAACCAGCGAAAGCACGAACCAACGGGTCCTCTGGTGGTCCATTGTCCAGACTCTCATCCTTGTAGCCATCGGAGTTTGGCAGATGAGGCATCTCAAAGGCTTCTTTGAGGCCAAAAAGCTGGTCTAAAAAAGGGGTTGGGGGTGACATCAGCAAAAGGCCTGCATTTCCCACAGGAACAGTTCCCAGTGCTTCATGTGTCTGCACTGGCCCTTCTCTCTTCAGTCATCCTTTCCACCTGACTGGTTATTGGCCAGAGTCCTTGTCATCTACCTCTCTCTGCCTCTGCCCCTCCTCCCCGCCAGTCAGCATCCCATCCTGCTGTGATACCAGTGCAGTGTGTTGGCGCCATGAGGCACTGAGTTCTCTCCAGACAATTGAGACCTTTCCACCCCTGCTGCCTCTCGTGGTTTTTAGCAGTGGGGAGGCACTCATGTTCAGCTTTTCTCCTGCCTAAGAGTGTTCATCATCAGAATTAAGACTCTTTTTTGGAAGGGCACTCAGGACTTTTTCTCTATCCAGCATCACAAATGTCAAAGCCGAAAAACTGATGGCAGTTTTGAGCCCTACTGTACTTGTACTAGCTCTGACTTTTTAGTGCCACCAGTATGTTGCTCAGGAGGAAAGCACTGAATGAAAAGCTCTGGAGGCTCTTCCTGCAAGTCTTCTGTATATTCATAATGTGAATGGGATGCAGAATGATTTTGGGACTAACTGCTTATGGGATTGGTGGAGTAATATTTGGGTCTATTTCTAAATTACTTGCATGCGTGTTTTGGGGTGGATGTGATCATCTCTGGGCACCTAATCAGGGATAGCTAAGTATTAAAATTTACTTGACTTTCCTTAGATTTAAATCTGCTTTTCCTGTATACTTGCAGCCACAGTTCTTCTGGCAGATCAGATACTTCATTTTCTCACAATGTGAGCTTATGAGCAGTTGAAAACTTGGTTCTACAACACTATTTCTCTTATAGCAGGAACGTGTCATGATACATTTGTTTCCTGCTGCTCCGCCAACCCAATCCTAACTTGGAAATAAGCCACACTGATTTCAATGGAACTCTCTTTCAAATAACTTTGCTTAGATTTGCAGCCCAAGTCTCCTTGGGGTTTGTTTTGCTAAATACAAATTTTTTGGGCATCCATTAAAATAATACTGTGTAGTTATCATTCCAAAATTATGGAAGCATCCCCTCTTGTCCTTTCCCCTAAATTTGGGGTTGTAGTTTGGGGAGGGGCTCGGTTCAGACGTAATAAACTCATGCCAATAAACCATGTCTTATTGGCCAAAGAATTAGAATTCTGCTTGTGTACTCCTCATACCCTTATGCACCTAGCTTCGAGGCTTATATCCTAGCTTATTAGGTCTCTGATCCTAACAAGCAGTGCTTGTAAGCTAGAGTGCTTAAGCCATAGTTTCTCAGTTTGAAAGTCATGGGAAAGTATGTGGCTTAAAAATCCAAGATATAAGCATCAAACCTGGGTGTGTGAGGAGAGGGGTCAAGGAGGGGGTGTAGTGGCACATGAACCAAGATTCTTGCATCTGAATTTGGCCATTGTGTGTGTAGGGTTGAAGTGAAGGACTGTTACCTCTGTTGTTCTTTGTAAACCTTAGTTCTAAATAAGCTTGTGGAGAAGCAGCTGTCTTGGGTTGGCCTGCCATGTTGTCTGTCTGATTAGGATTTTGGAGAGGACTGACACATTGAAGATTGGGTTTTTACTATTATCTGCACTTGCCCTATCAGCACACTGCTTATCCATGCATTTTTTTTTCTATAGAGGCTTAAAACTTTTCACTTGCTTTATTTTTTTTCATGAAGGTTGAGCAGAAAATTTAAGAGAATAGGATGTTATTTGCCCAGCAACAGCTTCACAATATGCAAAACGCTACTCTGCATAAGTAGATACAAGCGTCCTCTTCCCTTCCCTAGATGTGAAAGGGAAAATATGTTGCCTGAGCAGAATGCAGAATTGTTTACTGAAGGTAAGGGGAGAGCATAAACTCCGGGAACAGCTGCAAGTTCTGTGACTCAATTGGCACCAGCCAGTCAATTTCTACTGACGTGAATGTTTTGTGTAACTGGATTAGCAAAATGGGTGGTGGTGCTATTGCTGAGATACATGCGGGTGGTCTCAGGTTGCTAAGGAATTTGAGACAAATCCAGTCTAAATTGTATTCGCTAAAGGGTCCAGCATGTTAAAAGCCATAAGTTTGACTTTTGGAAAGCAGTACTTGCTAAACGTTGTGAGGCTGAATTCAGGGCATTAAACTGGGCCTTTTGATAGGGGTACATGATCCAGTTTGGTGCACTGGAAGATCTCTTTCTAGACTGGTGAAGGATGGGATCTTTCTAGACTTGTAGAGGAGGATTCCTGTACTAGTTAGGTGAATGCTGATGTTCTGCTATTGAAGGGGTGGGTGGGGGTTGGAAGTGGGCTTTTGGTGTGTTTTAGTTTCCTGTATCCAGACATTGGTGATTTGGATTTGTATCACCAACTACGTCAGACTTCCCCCAGCCTGGTGCACTCTAGATGTTTTGGATTTCAACTTCCATCAGCCCCAGCTAGCAGAACCAATAATCATGAATGCTGGGCATTGTAGTCCAAAATATCTGGAAGGAACCCGATTGGAGAAGGATAATTACACTATACATTTGAGGAGTTCCAATATCTTAGCGACGTTTCCTTTACTCTTCTGCTTGCAAATGAAACAAGTCAAATTGCCAGCTATTGACAAAAACTTGAGTGACAATTTAAATTTAAATACACAAAAGTGAGGGGGTAGTTTTAATGAATGAAACATGCTTGTTTTATGTTTTGAGGCTATTTTAGCCCTGGTTGCTACTGTATTACATAATGAGAGAGAAATGATTAAAGATGGCCTTTCCTTCTAATAATGAGTGCTATTCTTATTACATTCCAAGATCTTCCACTTTCTTTAGAAATGTAAAAAGGCACATTGATGTTTTGGTAATACACCTGTTTATCAATATTTTAGTTGACAGACGGATAGAAATAAAAATGATGCGCGCAAAATTGCTCAAAAGTGTTCCTATTCCATCCCACCCAAATTCGAATACCTTGTAAAGCAGCCATTCTCCCAGCACTGTCTAGCAGTCCCCCCTAGCCTGCTCCACTTAGCCTAGATTCTAGGCTTCTGGTGGTCTAGAAGCTCCACTTAGAGCAGGGATGGGTAGCTTCGGGAAGTTGGGGGCCATTTTTGTGGCAGTGGTGGAATGGACAGACTCAGGTGAAGGGAGGAAGCAGGCAGTAGAACTCAGATTTTAATCTACTGCCCTCTTCCCCTCACCTGCGTCTCTGTTCATTCCACCATTGTCGGGAAACTTCCCACGTCTCTTCCTTAACGGCGCGTCAGGGGCCCTTCGCCTAGGAACAAAAAATGGGCGGAACAGCTAATAAGGAGCATGTTTCTGGAGGAGCGTGCTAGTTGGCGGACCTAGTGTCCTAGCCAACGTGTCTCGGGCGGGGAGTCCTGCCGTCAAGGCGGCAGGATGTTCCCGTCCCGACACAAATCTGCTATGCATCGTCGCGTGGGCGGCGGGTAAGTGTCCTAACGGGGAGGGGATTATGAGAGGAGCTATCAAGGGGCTGGAGGCGGAGGTACGGGGGAAGGAGTTGTGGGCGAGAAGCTCTCGGATGACCCCATTGTAGCAGCAGGCATCAGAAGCTCAGCTTCTCTCAGAGCTCAGTCGGTTTGGTTTAACTGCTACGCTTCAATTATCCATCATTCCGTCGCACTCGAGAGTGACCAAGAAATAGAATCTTCTGCTGCTGCTGCAACAGTGGAGATAAAAACAGACATGGATCTTTACTTTCTCGATAGCAGCCTGCCCCAACCTGGTGCCGTCCAGATGTGTTGGACTGCAACTCCCATCGTGGCCAACACATCTGGAGGGCTCAAGGTGGGTAAGGCTACTATTTAAGAATGAATGGAAAGCACAGCAGCGGAGGGGATGAAACCCAGTGCCAGAGGCTTTTATGAGGAGAGACCAGGGAATAAGAGGGCTGGAACTTTCCCTGCCCTTCCTCCTCTGATATTTTGCTAGAAAAGTAGTAGCAAACTGTGTTGTCTGAGTCATGCATTTCCTCCTCATAACTATAGCCATCTGCCACACATCGGGTTAGGAGGAAGGGTTTCCAATCTGGGGTATGTAACTTGAAGCAGACCCGGCTGCGATTTATACCTCCTGTAAAGAGTCCGTTTCAGATTAATGTGAGGAATAAGAGCTGGTGAAGCATAGGGGTTAATGGCCCAATCCTATGCATGTTTGCTCAGCAGTAAGTTCCACTGTATTCATTGGAGTTTAAACTTCAGTAACTGTTCATAGGATTACAGCCTAAGAGTCTGATATAGGGACCCCGGTTCAAAATAAGCTTTCTGTGTAGCTTAAGCAATCCTAGAGCTCTCTGCTTCATCCTCATTATGGCAATAACACTGAACTACTATCCAAAAGTCTTTTATTGCTTTAGTCTCTGTTAGATATAAGTAAAATAGCCTAACATTGACTGTGGTCCATATGTGGCCTTCCTGGCCCCAGCCCCTCCCTCTCCCACCAGTGCAGCCCTCCACCTGAAAAAAGTTGCTCACACCTTCCCCCAACCTGATGCCCTCCAGATGGTTGAACTACAACATGGGTGGGCAACTTTTTAGGATTGGGGGCTGCATTGGCTCCTGCAGCAGAAACCATGAGAGGAGTGCATGAGTGAGCAGGTTGGGGCTGGTGAGGGGCAGCAGTGGGTGGGGTCAGGACACAGTAATTCATAGACACCCATTTTGTCTGTCTGTCTCTCTTACACACACAAATTCAAGAGCAGGATCACAGGGGGGGCAGCTAAAGCCTCTTCTCTTCCCCTCTTGATTGGGAAAGTCTTTGCCCCTTCCCACTCCCTGGTAGTGATCCTGATCCTATAAGTAGCAAGAAAAAGGTAATCTTATCTGCAGAGATCACCGGGAGGGGTTGAGGTTAAAGCCTCTCCCCCTCCGTGGTCAGGATCACTGGAGGAGTGAAGATGCTTTAACCTCACCCACCCATCACTCTGATCCTGACCAAGATCACTACTGCAGAGATTCTGCCTGCAGTGATCGCTGTAACATGGCAAGGTCAAAGCCTCTTCTCACCCAATGATCCAGGTCAAGATCGTTGTTTCCCTGCTGCTGGCAGCAGAAAACAGCAATCTGTTCTCCTCAGTCTAACTGATGGCTGATTGCCTGGGTTCGGGGGAATAGAGGGCTGGGGTTCCCTGAGGTTCTGTTGGTTGCAGAAATAATGGATAAAGGCAGCGAGTTGCCCATGTGTGGACTACAATGCCCATTATCCCCAGTCAGCATGGCCCAATTCTTCTGGTGGGCACCAGCTTGGGGAAGACTGGCTTATTGTTAATATCTTCTCATGTCTGTCTGGTTTCAGCTACTTAATTTTCACACTGTGGCAGTGGTGTTATGCCGAGGTTTTGCTATTGGGGCACGGGCAGAATGAGGGATTTGAATTTCAATCCCAGAGGTGATGCCCACTCTTAACAGACTATACTTTCTCTGGAGAAGCCTGTGGTGTTTTGTGTATGTCTATCTTTCCCTTTTTTGCACTTGGGGTAGTCCATCCTGTCTCACTGTGTTGTACTGCCTTTTTCTGATTTTGCTTCAGGTCCTGCCGGCTGCTGGGCATCCTGCCCCGGAAATGCTCTCTCTTTCAGCTCTTCTTCGCTGCTCTATTGCTGGGTTTTCTTTCCCTGTTGTGGCTGCAGCTCAGTTGCTCAGGGGATGTGGCTAGAAGTCAACGAACTGAGGCTACGGTGCCTCAGAAACCCTGCCCCTTTGAGCCTCTACCTCAGCTTCCTGATGACCCATCATGGGGACCCCACCGCCTGGCAGTGTTGGTGCCTTTCCGAGAGCGCTTTGAGGAGCTGCTGGCTTTTGTGCCCCACATGCACCGCTTCCTCAGCAGGAAGAAAATTCGCCATCATATCTTTATACTCAACCAGGTGGATCATTACAGGTACTGTTAGGTATGGGTAAACCCCATGCTCATGCTCTTACTCTCCTACGCTCTAACCTAGTCTGTATTCTAGATTTGGTTCTGTTCTGTTCTCAGAGTGGCTTTGAATGCGACATTGCTATATAGGCTGACCAGATAAAATCCAGGTCAGGGCTCATGTAACTTTAACAGTTGTAGAGAAAAGGGAATTTCAGCCAGTGTCATTTGTATGCAATTAGTTCCTGGTGAAATTCCCTCTTCATCACAACAGTTAAAGTTGCAGGGGCCCTGCCTTCTTTTGTATTTGGTCACTCTAGTATAGTGCCTGCAACTTTAACAGTTGTGACGAAGAGGGAATTTCACCAGGAACTAATTGCATACAAATGACACTGGCTGAAATTCCCTTTTCTCTACAACTGTTAAAGTTACATGAGCCCTGATCTGGATTTTATCTGGTCACCCTAATACTATAGAAGGAACTGAAATATGGGTCCACCCTATTCTCTGAAACAGAACTCTTGTATTTCTCCTTCCTGTCTGAAGTCACTTACTAGTCGCGTTCGGACGATACTTTAGGCAACGGAGGGGGGAATAGGCCACTTGCCGTACGTTATGCTGCCGGTGCCCCAGATGACATGTTGCCCCACCCACGTTGAGTGGGTGAAACTCCCTTCATCCTTCCCCGGCCATTGTTCCGCCCTTCCTCCTCCCAGGGCTATCCCATTAGCCAGTGCAAGTTCTGCCAGCTGTAGAGCAGCGGCTGGGGCGCTTTTGGGAGCTCCTGCCAGAGGACTCTATGGGCTTCTGAAATAGCACACTCAACATGTGAAGTTAAGCAATGGAGCCCGCAACACGACACAATAAGCAATGGGTCTCCGGATAAGCTTGCTTAATTTGAGAAAATAGCGTACCCTTAGTTGTCCAGTTCCTGCCAGACGACACAATAAGCAGTGCAACAGACGGTGCCTAATTAATCAGCTGTTGCTTATTGTGTCATCTGAACCCAACCAGTCTCTCAATGAAGCAATGCTTAGATACTGCTAAACATTCCAAAGGAGCTCACCGTCCTAGGTCCCTCTGGCTTTTCCTCTGTACTTTTCTATAGAACAGGACTGATTCTCTCTGTCTCTGCAAAAATTATCCTTTGTTAGAAGATGGTGCAACATTTGCTTTTTAATCCTTAAAGACAAAATTATGTAACAAGCAGGTGGTAGTCCTAATTAAAAACTAATATTTGTTCTTGAGTTATCATTATTCCCTTGTGGCAGTTTGTTACTGAGCTATATAAAGAGTATTAGTTGTACACATTAACTAAAGTTCTATTCAATCTTTTGTTGTGCCTGATTGGATCGGTGTATCTCTTACCTGTTGCTCTGTTCTGATGGAGAGCTAAAGTGGGGAAGAGGCCTCAGGCTTCAGTTTGAATTCTGTTGTTTCCTTGGTGGGCCTCTCTCTCCTGAAGCCTTGTGCCTGCTTTTCCTTTTTTACTTCATCAGTTTGAATCTTTTAATAGTTTGAGTTATCTTAAAGTCCTGGGTCACACCATACAAAAATTCTTTTGTAAAGTAAGGATTTACTTTATTCTACAAAATAAAGTTTTCTTCAGAAGTTATACCCTCAAGCCTATCTGAGGTGAATTTTTACTGCATTAGGGTGACCATATGGAAAGGAGGACAGGGCTCCTGTATCTTTAACAGTTGTTTAGAATTTCAGCAGATGTCATTGGTATGCATTCAGCACCTGGTGAAATTCCTGTTTCATCACAACAGTTAAAGCTGGAGGAGCCCTGCCCTTTTTTGTATCTGGTCACTAGCTATACTGATCAGGGATGAAGCTTTACAGCTGAGGTTGCACTCCCCCCAAAGGAGTGCTCCTGGATGCAGAACTTCCTATTGCAATGCAGGTGTCAGCAGTAGCCAGGAGTGCTTTTTAAAAATCTATTTAAATAAATAAATGAGCTAGGGTGACCTGGTAGAACAAAGAACAAACCTCACATGTTCAGCAAGGAATTACTAAGGGTTCTAGAATAGGGGTGGGCAGATTTCTAGCTTGTGAGATCTACTTTGCTTTTTTACTAGCATTCTTAGATCTGGTGCAAAAGACATACACATTACATTAAAGTGTTCTGAAGTTGTTCTGAACAGCACTCACAATGCTTCCACACAGTAATCTACTCCTGGTTTCCCCAAGCTCATTTCAGCAGTATAATTTAGAGTGAGGTGGGTGGGAAAGGAGGAGTCATTTTGTTGCTGCTCTTGTTAAAGAATTAGAGTCAGAAATCCTCATTCATCTACTGCAAATCAGAGATCTGCCAGTAGATTCAGATCTAACTTGCTGTCCACCTGTTCTAAAAGATGCTAAAGTCTACTACATACTTTAACGACAGTCCAAAGCTTCCACCCACCAGTCTTCTGAACAATTACTCTACAAGGTCTGTATGCTGGGGGAAAAGTGCTAATGACAGAGATTATGTGCACATGATACTTTGTTACAGTGGTGGGTAAACCATGGGATCCTAAATAGCTGCATAATCTTTGAATTCAATTATCCCCCAAGCAGTGTTAATTGTTGGATTTAGCTCCATATCATGCATGTACTACATATGAGAGTTGGATGGAGGTGGTAATGATGAAAAGGCTATCCAAAGCAGCAGTATGCAAAAACTCCATTTGTTCTTCATGTCTTTGTATAGGAATAGAAATTATTCCATTGATTAACAACCGCCAGAGTCTCAGCACTTAATCGAATGCCTTTTCATCCTTCTACCGATTGAATGCCATAGCATTCCCCTTATTGCGGGGGAGGGCCTTTTAGCCAAGGCTAAGATAAGCACTCTCAGCCTATGTACATGCCAACAGCTTTTTACTCCACCTGCTACCATCTGATTATGTGAGGAGGGTGCATTGTGATGCAACGCTGAGGAACCCTAAGCTTTGGAATCTGGCTTTGAGGAACCCTAAGCTTTGGAATCTGGCTTTTTTGATAGCAAATTCAGAATCCTGAATAATCTTGGGATATATGTTTTAATCAAATCCTCCTGACTGCAGACCATGTATTGAAAATATGTAGTACATGATGAAGAATCAGAAGTGAATGCGAGTCTATTTTGGGTTGCCAAGAGGTAGAGCTGCTTCACTCCGCAAAACTCTTTTTCTCTTCCTCTTTGTGACACATCACTTTCCTTTTATGCATCTATTTCACTTCTTCAACTCTCCCCATGCTGTCTTCCCTCATTTCCCTTTTACTACTGTAGTCCCTGAGGAAAATATATTCATTCTAAGAGTGGAGGGAACCTCTAAATGAATGAAGTGCATTTGTTCATTAGGGCATTATTACGTCATTTGATCTAGTTAGAGAATCTGAGAGAGATTTATTGTTGGAATTCTGAACTCCTCTTTATGTGTAATTGTCTATCTGATTTCTGTTGGGCGTCTCCTACATTAAAGATTCTCTTTTCCTGCTTGGGCCTTTTTCCCCCTACTCCTCATGAGTTGGAGAGTTGCTAGTGAAGTGTATAGACCATCAAACAATGGTTAGATGCATGGACTGAGCACTTTCAACGCAGTGGTGGCTAAGATTTCCTTTGGGACTTAGGTCCAATCTGCTCACATTGATCTCTTGGACAGGTTTAACAGGGCATCTCTGATCAATGTGGGCTTCCTGGAAAGTGGCAATGACACGGACTACATTGCCATGCATGATGTGGACTTGCTACCTCTCAACAAGGAATTGGACTACGGCTTCCCAGCTGCTGGCCCTTTCCACGTGGCATCACCCGAGCTACACCCTCTCTATCATTATAGCACCTATGTGGGTGGCATCTTGCTGCTCACCAAACAGCACTATCGAATGGTAAGTGAGTCCCCAGTTACTTCTCACAGAACAAGCTCATGGAATGTTTTTTATCAGAAAAGACCTTGCTAGTTATTTTGATGGGTGGAAGGTGTCAGGCTACTTGCTTGGCGTGGTTTAGATCGGGTACTCTGCATTTACTGGCTTCAGGTATAAACAGCCCCACTCCCTCAATCCCCAAGACGAAGAAGTCTTGAGGTAATGGTGCTGGCTGTGCCTCAGCACATTTGGCAGTCTCTGCCCCAAGTCTCTTTGGAGGAAATGCACGTTGGGATTAATTACGTTTTTGCTCTTGTTTCAGTGTAATGGAATGTCCAACCGCTTCTGGGGCTGGGGCCGGGAGGACGATGAGTTTTACCGCCGCATCAGAGGAGCTGGACTTCAAGTGAGGATGCAACATGACTCTAGCTGGAGGTTGGGGACCTAACCTTCAGGTTCTCAGTGCACTCTGAGCCTGCTACCAACCTCTGCCCCTCCTTCCCAAAGAAGGATGTTATTTAGGCAGGTCTTCTGCCAAGCAGTGCGATTTCGGTGTTGAATCAAGACGACTGACCTCAGACAAGTGGCTCATGCAGGCTCTGCCATTTTGTATTTCAGCTGTTCCGGCCCTTAGGCATTAAGAGTGGATATAAGACGTTCCAACATCTGCATGACCCAGCTTGGCGTAAGAGAGACCAGAAGCGCATTGCTTCCCAGAAGCAGGTGGGAGTTTCTCATGTGGGTGGTGGGTGAAGGCTGTCTTTGTCTTGGAACTGGAAGCTGTCGTCTTACCTGTGTGGGATCCGGCCATATAGAACTGTATGTTGCTCAGATGTTCTTGCTTTCACTTAACATTTTACTCTAGCCGGTGGTCTTACTCAATACTGAGTGGCATTTGGAGGACATAGAAATCTGTATGGGCGGAACCCACAGAACAGAGTCTCAAATGTCTACACGATTCTATTATTTTGACCTTTTTAAAATTCTGACTTTTAAGATACACATTTACATCCCAGATGGTTTGGGATAAAAACTGTACAAAGTAAGCAATTAAAACTAGTATTAGAAAGCAGGAAATGGATCTTTTGCTATCAGCACCACTTCCCACTCCTGTCCCTTAGCCCCTCTGATTTATTCTCCCCAGTGTTGTGAAAAAGGTATCAGCTCTCCCTGCCTTTTGACTCACTAATTGAAATCCAAAATGTCAAACGTAGCATCCACCCAAGCATTCACCCATGTATCACAGTCAAAACAAAGCATGAAAATAAAGTTAATCATGCAAAAGTGTACAACTGTAATTGCAAGAACTGGGAGCTTTTATCTGAGGGCTGAGACAAATGTTCTCCAGTAAATATTAACATGACGACAAAAGGCTTTGTGGGGAGCCTAAAAGTCTCCCCAAGACCACACAAATGTTTACCTTTTCACACCTATTTGCTAGCTTTTGCAACCCATTGCTGCTTCGGCACCATCTTTTTGTTTAAAGTCACCCTCCTGCCTAATAATGATGTCATCACAGTCACACCCGATTAGCTAAGCAATGATGTCAGTGTTTGGTAGGCCGATTTGAAGGCACCAAAAAATGGTACCAAAGCTACAGCTGGAGCCACTGCCTGAATGCCAGATATCGGGTACAGGCAGGCAGCTGGAGTATGTATTGGGAGGCACCTTCTTTCTGCAGCGCTCCCCCACCATAACAAATGCCAAAAAAAGCTCCCCATCTCAAAAAAGAAAAGAAAAACCACTGAAAAGTATGCATGACTTCTGCTGAGAGAGGAAAAACCCTCTTACCTTCTCCTTTCTCCCTGTTTTAGCTCAGCCGTAAATAACATTGTAAAGCAGTGTGCATGCTATTTATATTTTTTAACCATGAGTTCTTGAAGCCTTCAAGTCTGTGATCACACTATGAAGCATGGACTATATGGCATGTAACATGAAATCCAGGGGCAGAATCCTGAAAATAGTAATTCCTCCCAACCTCATTTTGTTGTTGTGTTAAATCTGTATAGTCATAGAGAAAATATTGACGCAATGATGGCAAGTTTTACTGAAAATAAAGTCTAAGATGGGATTGTAGTATTAGAGTTGAGGACTTCTCAACTTGGTGCAACCATTATTTTTTCTTAGTTCCATGTGAAAGGAACTGAATACAAAATTCTAAGATGCTAAATTCACAAACTTCCCTCCAAAAAAACAACTAATATGAATCATGTAATGTACATGAATTCATGGAGGCTTGTGTAATTTATTCTGATTGCAGCCTTGGACTTGTGATGCTGTATAATTCATTTTTTTTAATGTGCAGAACTCCACAGCTCTTGATTACTCTAGACCCCTTAAAATAACCATGCTGTAAGCCTGTGCCACTCTCCTTGACAGTGATTTAGCCTCCTCTTGCTTATTCCACCCTTGGTGCTCTCCTAGCTCTCTCACTCAGCCCTGTTCCATGATGGCATCCCTTGCTCTCCTATTCTGGACTTCTGTACATGACACGTGGCATTTTTGTTTCCACTTAGGAGCAGTTCAAGGTGGATCGTAGTGGAGGCTTGACCAACCTCGAATACAAAGTGGAGTCACGCACTCCGTTGAGTGTGGCTGGCGCTCCCTGCACAATCCTCAACATACTGCTAGAATGTGACTCAAGTGAGACTCCCTGGTGTGCGTTTGGATGAGCTGCCTACCACATAGACTGCCTATTGTGTTACTGTTGCAGCTGGTTGCCAGAATTTCTGCTGGACTCTCTGAAGGCAGGTCCTTCTGCAGGAACCAATGACAGAACATAGATGCCCACGGCTCAGATGGTCAAAAAGAGGGCTGAGAATCCACACCACTTGACAGGTACATGTAGGGCATTGCCTCTTCCATGTGGATACTGCAAGGTGACGACGAATGCAGAAGTGCTGGCAAGACTAAATGGCCTGAGCCCCCGCTCAGACAGCTTGCCAGTCCAACGGATGTTGTCTTGGCTGCCTACATCTCCACAAGCTAAAAGACATCTCAGACAGGGAGGCAGGGCCGTGACTCATTCGTCCTTTCTCTACCAGCCAGGGCTCCAACAGCCAGGTGGTAAAGAGCGGCTTGGCCTGTAGAATTGTTTGGGAGTTCGCTGATACTTAAAGGACTTACAGGATCAGCATCTGGTTAGTGTGCTGGAAGTTCACTTCTCTCATGATAAAATATGCATAAATGCCTGCTGTGAAACTCTCGTGTCCCCCAACACTTCCTCAGGGGGCCTCCTGTTAAATGGACACCTTGCCCTCTGGCTGTGACGGCGTTATCACCTACCACCTTACCTAAGCCTATTGTGGTAAGGGATCTTGTTTTGGGGGTCTCCGGGGCTGTAAAAGTGTTTGGCTCGTTGCAATTAAGCCATTAAAGCGAGTGGATCCTGAAGGGACATTATAAATGGAATGCCTGTGAGTGCACATAGGCCAGAGATAGACAACATCATGCCCATAGGCCCCAGTGTGGCCCCAGACACCTTTCATGGTGCCCACCAAGGTGCCCTATCTCTCCCACTTCTTTTTATTAACAAATTAGTTCTGTTGGCACTGAAAAGTGTGGATTCAAAGGCCCTATACTCCCATCTTTTGGGTAGGCTACTTGTCTTTTGTGACTAGCCACGCCTCCCATGACAGCTGTTTAGTGGCGGTGCCCACAACAGTTTCTCAAACTGTCAAATGTGCCCACAACTCCCCCACCCCGTAAAGGTTGCCTGCCTCTGTTGTAAGTATGGCCACAAGTAATCCTAGAGTCTCCTGGTTTGAGCCTCCTCCCTTTTCCTGCCAGTGGGCCTGTTCGGACAACAGGCCGAACAGGCCCACTGATTAGGCTGCTAAGCCCTTTGCAGTCAATGGTTAGTAAATGTGTTTAAACTGAGTCAATGAAACTTTCTACTCTTGTAATTCAGAACCCTGACCTAAACCTATCAGGATGAGCCTTGATCTTGCCAGGCACACCTTAAAGCCAAGGACACTCGCACAGTTGTGCACACACACATATATATTATCTGAATATGATGCATTTGTACACTCCTGGCTACTCCAATAAGTCTTTTTCACCAAGTGAGAGACAAAGCTAAACCCCGCACATCAGGAACCCAAGCCAAAACACCTACGACAGAACTGATAGCTCCTATGCAGCTGCAGCCGGCATCTGTAAAAGTGGCTGGTTACAGAGCTTGCTGTGGAGATGCTGACAGTCTGCTGAAGGCTCACTGTAGAGAGGTGGAGGGTCTGTGCCCGTGGCGGGATGTCACTGGGCCCTGCCACATGAAGGGGTGGAAGAGATGCTTGCCAGGCCTCCATAGAAATGCCTGCTGCCTCTGGACTCCTCTCCTCTTTCAGAGGCTTAGCTTTTTTCTTGGGCTGCTGGGTAAAGATGCTGCTGAACTGTTCCAGGCTACTTGGATGTTCAGACAGACTTGTCTTCGTAGCACTGGAAGTAAGTTCCCTGTAGTTACAGGACATAAGCTTCTGCAGCTGAGTTTTGGATGCAGGTTTTTTCCCAGTAGAAGCAGCTGTAAAGGGGTAGGAGAGAGCCAAAAGGGTTAGAATTGTGCTTTCCTAGGGGCCCAAAGCAGTTTCCACTCAACAAGCTTTTCTGGGATATGTTTCAGTTGATGCTAAATTGTAGAACCTTGTGAAACAAGACCTCCAGAACCTAAGACAGATGTCCCAGGATACCTAGATGTGCTACCCAGTGCAGAATCTGGGTGGTGGTGGTGGTTGTTTCCTCTTATGTGAGATTGTTGAATACTTAAACATCAAAATGGGCTTTCAACAGGGCTTCCTGTGCTATGTTCTCAGCAGCTCCCTGTTCTTTCACCTGGCCTCTGAGCTCCTGTGCTTGCTTACTGTCTACTCCTTCCCTCCCAGTCTAGCCCTTGTCCAAATCTTCCAAATTTTGCAGGCAACCCATAGCACAGTCAAGTAATGCAACTCAAGTTGATCTGCATGGTTTATTTTGAGTGCCAAATCTACATTCCCTTAGCAAAAACAAAAACATGAGTATCTTTTAGGCATAAGCATGATTATCCTTACCTGTGGCTAAAATGACCAGGGCAAAAGGGAACAGTGCAAAATGGAAACTCTTGGGCTGTCTAGCCTGGTGTTTAGAGGGTTGGCAAGATGTGGAGAGAAGATCTAAACTGGGGCATGTGCTCAGACAACCGCCCTCACATGCTCAAAGCACATGCAAGGAGGTTGCCAGAGCTCTTCTATTGACGTATGGGCCCTGAGCTCTTGACTGGCCCTTAGATGGAGGAGCTCCACGCATATGTGCAAACAGATACTTGGTACCTTCTCTTAGGCTTGCTGAATGTTTAGTTGTCAGTGGGGGTGAGGATAGCCTACACAACAGCCCTCTTGTGGATGCTTTCATCCTAACTTTCCCCCCATATAACTAGGAATGTCACAGAAATCTGCAACAGAACCAAATAAGTTCAGATTTTTATAAAACTGACCCATGGACTCTGCAGCAGGCCAGCTTTCCCTCTGTCAGGCAGAATTCGCAGACTTGCGGACTGTTTTCCTAACCTTTGGGAATTTTGTGCAAATTTAATCGTAAAGAAATACTATATACACACACACACACACACACACACACACATACATATATATAGCCAAAAATGTGCATTTCCGCAATAGGCTAAAGCATGAAAATGCACATTTGGGGGGAATTTGCACAAATTCAGGAACTAAAAATAAATAAATAAATCTGATTCTGTCAATGGGCAGACAATGGAATGAAAGGCACCTGACAATCTGTGAAACACAGACGGAATGGATGTCACACAATCCATAAATCCCTACTCATAATACAAACAGAGCAATAGTTTTTCTAAGGCTCTGAAATCTGTAGTGCATATCCCTCTGATGCCAACCTCCCTGGTCTCACTGTTCAGCAATGTGAAGCTACTGCAGAAACTGGTTGTTACTAACTGCTGAGAGCGATTTTTTCAATATGGTAAGTGGTGTATAAATTTATTAAATACTAAAGATCATGTGAGATGCTGATCAAGAGCTTAAAAGTCTTCTTGGCATCGCCTCTCTGGTTCTTCGAGTTTGGTTTTATTCCAGAAGGAAAAATGCTAACAAGTGAATGAAGTGATGACTCAGCTTGAATGGCTGCTGTCTATCTGAAGAAGGCTGTGTTAAATAAAGGGGGTCTCGCCGTTGTTGATGCTGAGTGAGTTGTTTTGATCAGCTTACCGGTAGAGCTGCTTTACTTCCTTTAAAGAGTAATGGCAGCTCTACTTCAAGTAAGCTTGTGCTGAAGCTGACCCTACTCTGAAGTCAGCATGGAGCCAACACTTGCCTGTGATGAAGCCTTTTCCAACCTGCCGCCCTCCAGACATTTTACACTTATACTCCCATCAGCCCCAACCAGCATGGCCAATGGTCAGGAATGCTGGGAGTTGTAGTCCAAACCACCCGGACGGCATGGGGTTGGAGAAGACTGCTAAAGGCTCTGCATGGGGGCATGGGAGGGATTACAGTAGACAGGACTTCTCTAAGTCTATTCATTTGGTGAGGTCTTTGCAGTTGCCTCGTGCAGCTAAGGCTCCTTGTGCTGTTCTTGAATTAATTCACCTGATACCGTCTGCAAGGAGCTGCCAGGCCTGGGTCCGGACTTCACTGCTGAGAGCTCCAGCTCAGTGTTTACACTGGAGGAAGATGAATCCTCGTTGTTTGCCTGCATAAGAGAGCATACAGGGTCAGTGCTGCAGCCTTGGAGCCATATATGCCACTGCTCCATCATGGGTTTCCGGCACTACCCCCAACCTGACGTGGTACTCACAGCGAGGAGCTCTATAAAGCTGTTGGAAGAATTACTAGTGTGTAGCCCAGACTGCCTCTTTTCCCGGCATTTTCATCAGGGAAGCAACGGGGGAAGGGGAGTCGTCACTCCTAGAACGCCCAGTTTATTTGCACGGGACAGGGAAATAAAAGATTGTTCTACGTCAGCTTTTCCAACCTGGGGCCCTCGAGATGTGTTAGATTACAGCACCCTTCACACCATTGGTTATGCTAGCCAGGGATGGATGGGGCTTGTAGTCAAACACACTTGGAGGGCCCCAGGTTGGGGAAGGGTGCTCTGTGTTACTCTACGTGGGCAATAGAGTTCTCTGCCAGACCAGCACAGTGTATACATCCAGATGTTTTAGAGCAGGGGTGGGGAACCTCTTTCAGCCCAAGAGGAGAATTCAGTTTCAGAAAGCTTTTGGGGAGGGGCATTCCAGTGGTGGGCAGGGCTGAAGGAAAAGGGGGTTGGGCCAAAGGCAAAAGCACAGGGTTAAAAATACCTGTATGTTGTAGCTTAAATCTTTACTGTCAGTAACTAAGAAGAGACAATTTAACCTTTTTAGAATAGGGAGCGGGGGATGCACAAAAGCTGGGAAACCACCAAACGGCCAGGCAGGGGAGAAGTGGCCAGATTGGGACCAAGGGCCTGTTGAACCCTAACCCCTATAATTTTGACCAAGATTTTTTTTCAGAAATGATTTTGAGAACACTTTGCCAGTTGTGAATGCAATTAACATGGGATGGAAACCAGAAGAGAACTATTCAAAAATTGATGTACATTCCAACTAATGTAGGTTTCTCACTGAAGTTACATGTGAGAAAGGTGAAGTGGATTGAAATGTCTCTTGTGGAAATGGGTGGATTGAAATGTCTCTTGTGGAAATGGGCTGTTTCCAGCTTCTCCTGGCTGAACAGGTAAACTGCCTGCAGCACTTGTGGAAGAAAACCCAACATCTGCAGACAGGTTCCACTCTGGTGTACACATACCAAGCTGGATGATTGAGAAGTGGTTTCTTTGTACACCTTGTACTTCTTGCCTTTCTTGCTTCCGCAGAATCTGTTAAAGAGGGCCCAGGGCCCACGAGAGTTGAATGCTGGCTCACTGGTTGGGGATGAGATCTGTAAGAACTGGATGTCGAGCTGCAGCTGTCCTCTCAACTTCTCCTTCTTTCCAGGTCGAGATTGTAGCACAAACCACCTGCAGTGAGAGAATGCAACAGTCTCTACTGCAGGTGTCTGACATGCCACTCTTCTATCGGATCCCACAGCAGCATCAGGTTCCCTTTCCTGACACAGATGACACTACGTAGGGCATCAAGTTCCAGTTTAAGAACATAAAAAGAGCCCTGCTGGATCAGACCAAGGATCCATCTAGTCCAGCATTCTGTTCCCACAGTGGCCAAGCAGCTGCCTGTGGGAAGCCCACAAGTAGGACATGACTGAAATGGCTTCTTTGATAGAGTGTACTGTGGGTGGATGCTGATGTTAGTTTCCCAAGCTGGAACTCGCCACAGTGAATGTAACCATATTATAAGCTGATCATCTGTAGCAGCCTGCCAAGTGCTGAGGAGGACTTTGCCACTCCCCAAGTTTTCTGATTGGGGTAAGATGTGTGGTAACGTTCTCGGCACTTAGCAGGATCTTGCAGCCTACAAGCTTCCTGCTTGGTTGCAGGGTTACCGCTGTCAATTATAGCATAGTCAGGCTGACTTTATTCACATGAGAAATACTCTATCCTCCACTGCAGATGATCAAAGTGGTGTGCCTGGATAGTTTGGTGTTACTGGATCCTGGCAGATTCTGCAATTGGGTATGCACTTAACTGCTCATTTCACACAGCTTGCTAACCAGTGGTGAAGTGCACTGAATCATATCAATATGCTATACTGCACAGCCAATTGTGATAAAGACAAAATGCCTCCCTCTTATTTCCAGTTGCCCTCTTTTCCTTCCAGTACCTTCTAAATCCCAGTCCCTGACAAAATTAGGCAGATATATATAAATATATATGTGTGTGTGTGTGTATATATATATATATATATATATATGTGTGTGTGTGTATATATAGACATATACACACACACACACACACACACACACTCAATGTGCATGCAATATTGAATGTTGCCTATCTTGTTTGCAATTGTTTTTCTTTATTGCACAATTTTATAATATGGGAACGCATGTGACATTCATGTTGTCACTCCTGGCTGTATAGTTATGCACCCATTCACCCTATTTTTGCTGCTTATGCTACTGTCCACTTGCTAAGGCAGGGAGAACCTAGGGCCATCACCTCCAAGCTATATCCCACACTCTTTTCCTGATGCCACTCTGTGGCTCAGATAGCTAAACTCTGCAAGGTGGATGGGGGGGGGCGGTTATGCTCACTCATTTTTCCTCTTCGTTTTGTCCTGAAAGAGTTGGGCAAGAGGCAAGCAGACTCTGCCAAGAAACTGGTTGAAATGATGCAAGGACTGGTGCATGACGATTAGGATGAGGCCATGCTCTTCTGAGTCATCCAGTACAGTGGGCAGCTGCAACATGCACTCTTCGTGCCATTCAGGACTTAGGCTGTGTGGTGCTACAGATGTCCTAAATTTTTGCTTTAGTAGCTGAATCACAACATACGGGTTGCTGCTGCCTGTAGTTCCCTTGGCGCGCAGGAAGCAGGCACGCAGGACCGTCAGTTGCAGGTGGGTAGGATGCCAAGCCTGCTCCTTTTCTGTGTCCTTGTCCACCCTGCAAAGACATATTCTAGTATTATTGGTGGGTTTGGTGAAGAGTGGGGGAAAACAATGATGTAATCTAAGATGTAAGCTAACAGCTGGGCTAATATTCTGCAGAAGAGATGGAGAGGGGACAGCTGGGTAAATAAGGCAATAAACTGGCTGAAAGATAGCCAACTCTGTCTCAAGGCAGCTTTTGCATTTTCAGCATCAGACCTGGAAAACAAGGACTGGTAGGCAGGATTTTGACCTTCAATGACAGACGGCACAAAGTGGATATGGTGCAAAGTGTCCATGGCTATAATTCCAAGCCACAAGCAACTTGTGCGCTAGGGGAGCAACCACACATTTCAAGAAAGAGACTCAAGGCTATACCTAATTCCTCCTCTTTCCTCTCTTACCCATATTGTGAAAAACTGACTTAGCCTAGGATGATGAGTGTCTAGATGATGGTAGAAAAGCGAGAAGAATTCCATGGTAGACCCTGCCTGGGAGAATAAGGAAAGAGCAGCAGGGTAGATGGCTAAAGCTGGGCCTGGGGGGTGGGGAGAGGATAAAACAGGGTGGGAGACGAGGTCTGGCTGAGACAATTTGATGCCTGAGGTGGAGGACAAGATGGCACCCAATCCCCATTCCATGTACAGAAGCCAACTGGAACTGGCAATTGAATCTGGCTTCAACATTGGCAACTGGATAGTATCCTTCACTGCTAGTTTAGGGGGTTCAGGACAGGCTCTATGGCATATATAGTGTTGTCCCCTTAACGTTACTAATTTAATATTTTATTTTATTCTAACCATTTGCCATCTGCCCAAAGAACATCTGTTATTGGTCAGATTAAAAACTCAATAAAAGAAATACTACTACTACTAATAATAATGGAATTATTATTCCATTTATTAGTTGCCCTATAACAGAAACTTAACAAGGGTGTCAACCTCTCCATTTTTAAACACAAAAAGGCCTACAATTCTTAGCATTCCTCCATAGCCAGCCATATTGGCTGGGGAATGCTGAGAGTTGTAGGATGTTTATGTCTAAACTTGCATAAGATGAGCTTGGGGACCTATGCATACTTATCTGGCAGTTAGCCATATTGAACACGAGGTGACTTACTTTTGAGTAAACATGCATAGGGTTGCACTATAAAATTCAAAAGCAACAATAATTTAATATAATTATAACAGGTGAAATACATATCAAAGCTGCTAAAACATGGGAAACAATTTTTTTTAAAAAAATGCAGCTTTAAACATATCATTGAGAACAAAACAAGCAGCAGTTAACACTTTTTAAAAGTCTATACATAGATCTCCTAGAGCCAGCCCAAGTGAGGGAGCCAATGGAAGATGCGTTCAAATTCTTGCCCTTCAACTAGTTTCTGTCTGCCTAACCAGCAGGATAAAGTGTGAAAAGCCCATTTGAGCTGCTTTGGAGGGAGGAACGGTGGTGCACAATGGTGATTAATAATCGCTGTTTTTCTTAGCTTGGGACGAGAGCGACATTGAGCTGGCTTGCTATTTAGATGGGGCAACCGTTTACCCGATCACCGGCAGGGACCGAGTCCCGCCCTGGGTTACGTTCAGCTCCATGTAGCCAATCCCTCCGCCTCCAAGCTACTCCCTCAACGGCACCCAGGGTAAAGCAAAGAATCGTGGAATCTGTAGTGCGGACAATCGAGTGGGCGGGTCTGTAATTAGCCCCGCCCCTATATTCATCAAAACTCCTCCTCTTGCTGAATCTGTATGTTGCTCGGTTGGTGGGCGGAGTCTCGCCCAGTGCTGGCGGAAATGGCTTTGGAAACCAAGAAAGCGATTCTAACGGAAGGGGGGCTTTGGCGCTCGCAACTTGAGTGAAGCCGTACCTGTCGAAATGCCGTCTTCTTGGACTTGTCCACCCATGAAAGTGTTCAGGAAGCTTGACCCCTTTTGCATCTGGGCCGCACTACTCAGCAATCGAGGGAGACAGGCTAAATCCCGGCTCAGGCCTTGAGAGATGCTGGTGGGTTGCATTAAAAACAAAACACAATCTACTAATAAATTACATCCGGGTATTCACAAAAAGGAAACAACTTGCCTGATGAAGAGATCTGGAGATCTCGAAAGGTTGCATATTTTCCACACAGTAATGAGGATTTGGTGAAAGCACAGGTTGCCAGTATCATCGATAACCCTCTAGGGGGCGCTCGGTCTACAAGGTGGCAGCTGCCGCGTTCGTTCCTCCTCCGGAATACAAGCTGCGCGTTCGCTTGTTTTGGGAGGAGGACAAAACGAACAACTTGTTCTAAAATTAGAAACGTGGCAGACAAGAGCTACAGGAAGGTGCCGAAATGGCCTTTGTGTTACCCTATTTTAATGTATGTATGGGAAAGACACTTGTGATTACACGCCTTTACTGAACTGGAGTTCTTTCTCCAAGGCCCTTTGTTTTCCCAGCTGCTAACGTTTTGAGGACAACCTTGCAAAAAAAATAAAAAAATAATGAATTCATCCCCCCACCCCCGAGTTGCTTTATTTAAGTAGTTATTTCATTTACTTCACTCTGTCAGTGTGAATTCTTCTGAAAACAGAGTAGTGGGGTTACCTGTATGGACTGTTCATATTTTGGGAGTTCAGTCCGTCATAAATAGAAAATGCTTATCTCTTAAAAATTTGGGTTTGAGTAGCCATCCAGTCAGGTTAGTGATGCTGAATTAGAACGATCATTTCTTTTTTTCCTGACAGGCTCCTCATCTTTAACAGCTTACCTGGCAGGCAGGTACAACATGGTCCTCTCTATGTTGGGAAGAGCTGTACTTGTTGAATTTGGCAAGTGTGGATGGGTAAGAATTCTATTTGGTTTGGGCTATTATTATTATTATTAATATTAGAACCTGCCAAAATTCGCAAATTTCTTGTTAAATGGGATGGCAAGAACTTGAGAGTTGGGGGGGGGGAAATCAAATGTGGGCGAAAGTGAAAATACAGATACGCCAATTATTATTAAAGAGGTGGACGGACACATCCTGCACCAGCTGCAGTCTCCAAACAGCCCTTAAAGACAACCGTATATAGATCACATTACACCAATTGAGTGTGGAGATTAAGGAGGAATTTATGTTGCACATTAATAGTAACAGAAAAATGTCAGAAAAATGCAGTGGATGTTTCTGTGCCCAACTATGTGGGACTGTGGCAGAAAGAGGCAGGCAATGCCCCTGAACCCTGCAGCCCCAGGAGCCTTAAATAGAGGGCACATTAGCACCCAACAGGCCACCGAAATTAAGGAAATGGATGATGTTTCCAGGAGCCAATCCTGCCTGAAGTTTGAGGTGGGACTAGTCTCCCACATGATTTGATCTGTTGATACTTGTTCTTCTAAGAGAAGGATGAATGAACACCACCACCTGGTTCCCCCACCCTCTCTGCAAGCCATTGTCTTTGCTCTTCAGGGAATTCGGAGCAACAGGAAATGTTATTGTTCTGTATGTGCTGCCCAAAATACATGCCCGACAGGTCTCCTCCCCACAAAAATTTTCAGTTTACACAGCATACTGCTGCTGCAGAGAAGAACACAGCACAATACCCAGGGAATGGAGACAGAGGGCACACTGGCCTTCTTTCTGCTTGTCCTCCCATGTCCCAAGAGGGTGCGTTTGTAACATTTCTTACTATCAAGAAAACTGGGTCTCCATACACACTGAAGAGCCAGTCCTATAGAATTGTGCAATTGAGAGCTGGTAACCCAGGAGTGTGGAACTCCAGGCCTGGGAGCCAAATCCAGCCACCCTCCAGGGTTCCCCAGATAGCCACATCTCCTTCCCCCTCTACCAATAGCTTCCTGACTTTTGTGTATTTCCGCCCTTCCCCTTCCTCAAAGGTTAGACTTGCTCTTCTAAAACTTAATTACTGGCAGTAAGAGCTTTAAGCTAAAATATGCTGGCTTTCCTGCTATTATAGTCCCATCCCTTTTGACCCACCCCCTTTTGGAACAAGGAGGGAAGTAAGCACCAACAAGCTGGAGAAAAAAAGGAGAGCAAAGCTCTGGTGCTATGTAAAAATATATTTTTCTTTATTTCTTTTATCTTATCTTCTGTATGCTCGATGCGTTTCAGTTACAAAACCTTCATCAGGAGCTACACAAAACTAAAATACAAACATAAAATCATTAAAAATGTCTTAAGCAAGCATGAAAACAACACCCCTAACAAACTAAAGTATATCTTTGTATACATTCCTTTGCTATCACAGAAAAACACTGGAAGTATTCCACATTTGCACATTCATGTGAGGGATTTTTTTAAGAAAACATCAACCTGGAGCACTTCTTTACACTTCGTGGTAATTTATTAAAACAAAATGCAGTTCAAAGTTTTTTGCTCATCTATTATCCCGATATGCTCACTTGTCTCAAGATTCTGAGCTAAGGATCAGTTGGGAAGCAATTTAAATCATTTAGCTCTACAGCTGGCAGCCTTAATTGCCCTGTGACTCAATGATCCTGTCAACACTCTGGTAGCAGTTTGGGAAAGTTTTTATCAATCTGCTGATTTTTCTGCTTGAGCCTTACTGCAAAGCCTCACTATTGTTTATATGAGGATAAATCTAACGAGTCATTTAATCCACTGGGTTCCTAGGCTTTTCAAGGATAAAATCCAGAAAAGTTCTATTTTACTGAGTGCTGTCTCACCCTCTCTTACCTTTTCTATCCCCCCAAAAACCAAAGAATCTGGCCCATGTTTTTTATCTGTGAAATGCTTGACCAAAGGTGCCCCCTGTCTTTGATGTCTTAAATTACACAGATGCTCACCTATCCTAATCTTCAATGGTCTTGTTGTCTTTCCTACATGGACCTTATTACATGGACAGATAATCATATACACAACCCCTGCAGTGTTGCAGTTCAAAGTCTACAATCTGTATTGCTTTGCCACTGATGGGATGGCTAAAAGAGTGCATTTTTTAGTCATTCTGCAATACACACAATGTCCACATGGGTGGTGTCCTTGAGGTCTGGGTAGGTTTAATACAGTCTGCTGGACCATGGTTTTTTTATGATCATATTTGGTATGATCAGTGTGCACCAGAGCTTTGCTGTCCTTTTTTTCTCCACCCCCTTTTGCCCAGACCTGCTCAGGACTGAAATGCAGCTCCCGAAAGCTCCCCAAAATGGAATTCCGCTCTCGGGCTGAAATAAGTTTTGCATCCTTGTGGTAAACAGTGAGAGGAATACAAGACCCACTATAACATGCTGACAGGGAAAGAGACAGCTCAGCAGATTGCATGGAAGCATGTGCAAAGGCCCACAAGTAGAGCAGCAGGACTACATTAACCAGTAGGCTGAGCATGCTATAAAATAGGGACCTTGCTCTAATGCAGGATGGGCAGAAGGTAGATTAGGATCTACTGAGAGATTGATGATTTACAATTCATGATTGGCAAGGGTTTCTGATTCCCTATTGTTAAACAAAAGACACCCTCCCTTCACACACGCACACACACACACACACACACCACACTCACAACATTTAGTCTGTTAGAATCCATTATCTATAATAACTCAGATGTAGATTTGTATTTGTAAAATACAGGTCATCTCAATCTATGGCTTCTGGGGTGTACTAGGCGATTAGCTCCACCCCTGAGCTACTATTTGCATCTACAGTAGCTCTACTCCACTCCCATCTCCATCCCACCATTATTTTGCACCTGGCTCTGATCATTAGACCTCAGGATTCCAGTAAAAGAAAAACACAAAGCAGATCTCACAAGGCCATAGTCTGCCCACCCCTGGTCTAGTGTAGTTAGCCGATAGTATCATGTTCACAGAGATGGGTTTATACTCCATCCTATGCTGGGATACTTTCAAAATTCCCCACAAGACAGTGGCTGTGATGCTAAATTGCATGAGAAGAGGTCCATGGCCAGGCTGGTGGGAAAACTGAAAATAGTGCTGACGTACACAACGCAGAAAGCAAAATGATCATGTCTACTAAATGTACTGTGAGGATAGAGGAGCAGGGCATGGTGAGAGCATTGGGCAGGTAGTCAGAAAAATGTGGAACTTTCAAATATGATCCTTTGTGGGTTTCCCATGTCTTTCCAGCTGCATGTCACTCATTCAGCTTATTCACTGCGTGTCGCTTTGAAGTGAAAGGGAAGGCAGGCCATGCTGATGTGTAGACAGCACTGTGAGATGGTGGGTGGCTGCTTCTGCTACCTCAGCTTTCATGGGATTTTAATTTCGGTAGTTGGAAATCCTGGGGAAGTTGCAGGCCTGCAGCCAAATTCACTCTTTTGCTTTATGTATTCATTATATTTTCAAAACATGCACTGTAATATAACAATAAAACAGGTCAGGTAACAGCAAAATAAAGCTTGCAGCACCACACAATAAACCATAATAAAAAAGTAGCAGGGGAAAACCTTGCAAAGATCTAAAAGTACTACATCAGTTCCTAAAATGCCTGGGAAAATAAAAAGGTCTTCACCTGGTGCCCCAAAATTCCATAATGTAGATGCCAGGTGAGTTTCAGTCACCACCACTGAAAAGGCCCTCCTCCCAGTAGCTACCTGCCTTACCTCATTTGGCGAGGGCACCTGGAGGACAGGTAAATATGGGAAGAGACATTCCTTTGGGTAACCTTTACCCAAACCATTTAGGGCTTTAAAGGATAAAACCAGCACTTTGAATTGTGCCTGTAAATGGACTGGCAGCTAGTGTAGATGTCAAAATATGATTGTATTGGCCATCCCAGTTAATAGTCTAGCTGCCCTATTTTGGACTAATGGAAGTTCGTAGACCATTTTCAAAGGCAAACCCACGGGTAACACATTGCAATAATCCAAATAGGAGGTTATCAGAGCATGAATAACTGTTTCAAGGCTATCTCTGTCCAGGTATGGACATAGTTGGTGTATCACCTTAAGCTGATAAAAAGCGTTCTGCACCTCCAAAGCTACCTGTGCCTCTAGTGACAATTTCAGATTAAGAGCAACCCCAAACTATGCACCTGATCCTTAAAGGGGAATGCAATCTGCTCCAGAACAGAGTAAACTTCATTTGCTGGATAGATTAAACACCCAGATACAGTATCTCTGTCTTTATTTAGTTTACTGGCCCTCATCCAGTCCATTAACCTGCCCATGCAGGGTCTCCACTCAGGATTCAAGGGGAAGATAGAATCCATGTATGCTTTGGGGGGGTATTGTTGTGCTTGGATAGCCATCTAGCAGTATGGGTGCCACAAACAGCACAGGCAGTGCAAGTTAGTAGCGCATCTGAACAACAACAGGAAGGTCCATGAGTCAGACCTACCCCCTTGATCTCTCCAATCTTACTGCTACATGGTTCAGGAGAACAAGAGGCAAGTATATGTCAAATCTCAGGGCCTGCATGTGTAGCAGTAGTGTGGGCTAGTGTGACACCATCTTTTTTCTCCTTGTAACCTTGATCTGTAGCACATGGAGCAAATACACACATCTATGGAGATATTCATTTGTTGGGGATGTGAGATCAAGGACAATAAATAAATACACGTGACAGGAAGAACATGTTTAAGACTACAGATTTGGAAAATATGTCAGGGAAAGTGCATAGATGTTAATGGGAGCACCAGCAACCAAACTATATGACATAAATGATATTGAGGACAGCTACATGAACATGTGCTTGTATGAATGTTAGAGAAGATTATCTGCAGCAGAGACTCTGTTGGGAAAGGACACCTCTGGTTAGGAGTCACCTGATATGATAGGAGGGAAGTTCAAAAGCATCAAGGTTTGGGCTTGTATTTTGGGGAGAGAGGGTTTTACCGGTAGGGTTGCCAAAACAAAATAAAAAGGAAATGCATCACCAAAAAAAGAGGTCAATGATTTGAATAAAATGTGCTAATTAATATGTATAGCTGCAAAGTTAGAAATTATTATTATAGTTTGCATGGATATAGAGTATGTCTCACCATAGGGTGGAAGACTGACCAGGTGAACATGTGTTCAGTGTGTTGTCCACATGGCCACTATTGATGGGCCACAGTTCTTATGGATTTTTAAACCAGACTTGGACAGGGCAGCCCCATCAAAGAGAGGATGCCTTCAAACCAAGGACGGTCCTCTGTAAAACATAGCCACCTTAGGGCTGATGTCTGTTCCTAGGAATTTACAGCAGGGATGGTATTAAGGGGAAGTTGAAATGTGTGGAACACGTCATGGGTAGCTGGAGGAGAACACACCCAGTGCAGAGCATGTGTTAGGAGCACAGCATGTAATTACTAAGCCAGAAGGTGCTTTGCCTGGGTTCCTGTTTTGATCTGAACTGTGGTGTTGCTGGCATCCCTCCCAGGTGTAACCATCTCACCCAGCCAGGAGGCTCCCTGACAACACACCCCCAATCCCGGCTTCATGAGCCTGTGACAGCTGGGGAGGGGACGGAAAGGAAAGGAACAAAATCCAGAATGTGGCTAGGAGGGAGCAAGTCTGATTCAGAGCCATTAACTGTGTCATGTCTCAGTCGCATAATGGGATGGCAGAGCAAAGCAAGGGCTTGCCAAGCCAAGTTTAGTGGTACATCTGCCCAAGGATGTGTGCTTGGGAGAATTTGGCTTTTTGGGATCACACAGTCCAGTTACTTCTTATTCTAAATAGTGAGTTAGATAAAGTGGACACACTTCTGTTTTACAGTTAAAATGCCATTGCTCTTCATTCTCCAAACTCCCAGAGACCTCCAGTTGCCCTCAATCTAACTTGCTGCATAGGATATTGTTCCACTGAACAAAAAAATAAAATAAAAATAAAAATAAAACTTGATAAACTCTGAATGGGATCAGCTCAACTGGTGAAGTGTAGATCAGCCGATCCCAACTTGGGGCCCTCCAGATATGTTGGTTTGCAGCTCCCATCATTCCCAGCCAGTACGGCCATTTGGAGTTTCCGTCCAACACACCAGGTTGGGGAAGGCTAGTGTAAATAATTGCAACCCAATATGAGCAGAACCTGCACGTCTATCCCAATGATAACAACAAATGAAATGAAGGCTACAATCCAATGCATGTCCTCCTGGGAGCGAGTCCCAGTGAACTGAGTAGTTGGACTCCTGAGTAAACATGCATGGGATCATGCTGCATGATAGCAATCCTAAGCATTACTTACTTGGAAATGTCCCACTGAAATCAATGAAACTCACTTCTGAGGAAAGGACTGGGCTATAAACTGCCCTAGTTTATGTTGACTCTGATGTTCAAAAGGAACACTGTATCTGGCCATTGTTGACTTTCCCAGTTATATTGGGGAGGATGAAAGTGCCTATCTGATGTCAAACACTGAAATTAGAGCCTGCAAAATTCAGAATATATGGCATGAAATACCTTTCTGTTTCTTGATTTGAGAAAAATGTTTTGAAACACTTTCCACTATACATACTCTTATTTATTTATTTATTTTATTTATTTATTTATTTGGAGTATCAGAGCTCTTTGAAGAGCCTCTTGACATCTTTCAGGAAATCCAGACTCTGCCACCACTGACAAAAATTACAGGGCTGTTATCAGCTCGCCCACTGATTCTCCATGGCCAAGACTTCCATAGAGAAGAAGAAGGTGTGTGTGTGTGTTCAGCGTTGAGTTAATCCTCTTTAGAAGTGGAGAAGGATCTTGCAGAAAGCCCCCTGTGCGGTTGCAATAGTTTGAGCCTCTGATTGTTCAGAACAATGCTCCAGCTCCAGCCGTGCTGGAGCAGCTTATTACATCAGAGTCAGAGCTGGAATCCCAGGCAGATTTCCAGACTCTGACCTGCAAATGGCTGGGAATTTGGGATGCTTCATTATGCAGTCAAGACCTTTCATCTTTAGCCAGTTCTGTTTCCTGTTATTGACTTCAGTGGGTTTCACAACCTGACTCACAAGGAGATATATCAAGGTGCTGTGTGTTGTGTTAGCGGCAGGGCGATGCACGCGGCAGGATGATGCGCTTGGCAAGTCCTGGCCGGTCTGAGCTGCCACAGCACAGCAGTTCCTCTAAGGGTTAATGATTGCACAGAAGCAAGCTGCTGCTCCTCCTGCTGCAGCAATTTTAAGCCCTGCTCGGACTGGGCCCTTCGCATTTTAGCCTTTAAATTCTTACACGCTCCGGGGATAGGATGAGAAATTATAGTGCAGTATGGATTGCAGATGCATGTGGTGTGGGAGCAGAAGGAAATTCTGATCATCCATGTATAACTGGGTCAGCCCTACCATTCAGCAGTGAGGCACTTACCTCAGGCAGTGGATGCTGGGGGGGATGTGGTATTCCAGGGACCATTCCTCTTCAGTCCCCCTATTCTCCTCTATTGGAGGACAGAGCTGTGCGTGCCACATGGCCTGTCCAGCACCCCAAAAACTAGCTTGCTACTCTCAGCTGTGGAGGAGGATGTTATCTTGTTGAAGCAAGATTTAAGTCTAATCCCTGTTGGCATCTGTACATGAAATGGATGTGAGTGTCTGTGTGTCTATTTTGTATTTTGCCTCAGGCAGCAAAATGTTTTGGGTTGGCCCCGATGTGTGATAAGGGAGACTGGCCTTCAGACTGGACACTTCGAGACAGACACTGTTTAGGGGTGAAATCAAATATATCTTTATTGGCCCTGTGTCTGGAAGCAGAGATCTAGGTGATTTGGACATCATAGCAGACTCACGGCTAATCATTACTCAGAAACCAATCCTGGGATGAACTCCTCAAGAGAATCAAGCTGCAATGCAGGATGCTCACAATAGCCCTCCTAAAGATGGAGGTAAGGAATTCTTCAGTTCACAATGATAATTGCAGCTCTGTTTGTTGGCAGAAATGGCCCCTTTCTGTCTGCTAGAAACATTCATTTACCTCCTCTCCAAGTTCCAGAATCATCATAATCATTCAGCAAAAACACAGAACTATAGGGCAGGAAGGGATGTCAAAGTTAAACCCTGTATTCTCAGCTTCCTTGAGAATCGACCAAACATCTAATCTCAAAAGTTCACAAAAACTGAGCCAAACTAAATGTTATGAGGTAATCATGTGGCTTTCACCCCATATTGCCCCTGTCAGTCTACAGTGACAGCTGAGGAGAGGGTGCTTTACCCAATTTCTGCCTACAAATTCTCCCCTGCAAATAGCCTCTGACAATTTTTAGTTAAACCCCCACCAACTCTAGCTGGGCTCTGAAAGCAGAAATGAACCTGGCTGAGAGGAAAGTAATAGCCTATGGGGAGAATTGGCTGGCGTAAGAAGAGTTAAGCTTTCTTCCCAACTGCCCACTGATCCTCCCCTATAAATAAGTGTCCCTTGCGCCTGCATTCTTCATTCTCTCAGCAAATCTGGGGTTGGGAACCATATGTGTGCTGAGGTACTGTCCAGTGTTTGACCCTTGTACACAGTGACAATGGCAGAGATAAAGGAGTTTCCTTATCTTAATTTTGGCATACAATCCTTCAGCACTGATTCAGCCTGGTGACAATCTGTTCCCTGTGAATACCAGACTGCTTTAACTATAATCAAACCACCCCTATTCACAGAATTCACAAATCCTAAGGAAGTTTTTAATATATGCATGTAGGAGAAGAATGTCAGGGCTGTCCATTTTTTCACATTTCTATTGGGCGACATAATTATTTCCGCACACATGCCATGCCTAAGGGAGCATACACACATTGCAACATATTATCCACTTTGAAAAACAAAGGATTGAACGTCCTGTTTTGTTTTGGCTAACATAAGCAGGAAACATAAGAAAAGGGGAAATTACTTCCATACTATTTATGGTGCAGAAATGTGTTTTTTTTATTAGGGGCCACATCCTGATCACCAACCTACAGATCTCTCACTTTGTCAAGTACTATTTTTGGCCAATCGTAGCATACCAAGGATTGTATGTTTTATGTACCCAAACCACTCATGAGTGTACTTCTAAGGCCAATTGCCTAGCAGTCTGGATTATTTATTTATTTAACTTCTTTATATAGTGCCCTTCATTATCAAATCACAGGGTGTTGTACCAAGTGCATTAACACAACAATTAAAATAAAATACAAAGAGAACACAACAACAACATCGAAACTCTACCAATTTTTTTTAAAAAAACTTTACTAAACTAGGAATTAAAATAAATTATACTGTGAATGAGCCTGCCGCTTGAGCAACAAAGTGGTGAGGGACTTAAATGAAATAACAGTAATGTTTCATAGCTGGAAATCTCTCTCCAGCCTTTGGTATGGAATATGCATCAGAGTCTGAGGAAGTAACACATACCAGCTAGGTAGCGAAGAGGGCAGAGGAACAGTCTGGAGCCAGTTTAGAGATAGAAGCAGACAGAATCAGCCAAATAGTTCGGAGGGTTTTGTGTGTGTGTCAATTATAGCCTTGGGTGATGGAAACAAAGGAATCTGAGACAAGATTGGAGATGGTGCAACCTGCTGCAGGAGCCTATTTACTTCCAGCATGTTCAACTTGTATATCTATAAATAAAGCAAGGGTTACAAAGGCCCCATAACTCTCACTTTCATCCCAAAGAAACGAACACATATAATTCTAGCCCTGGACTATTCAGCATTCAGGGAAGCAGGGGACACGGCATACTATCCATTGTGAATTTTGCCTCATGCACTGTGTGTGGGAATCCTGTCCAATGGGAATTGCTAACTGTAGCAGAGGGTCCTCTTGAGATGTCCATTTTGACTTCTGTAGGTCCCTCTTAACCCTGCTGATTTGGCTGCCTCGGGTTTTGGAAGTGCTGATAAACTTGGCTCTGATATGAAGAATTTCTCTCATTCAGATAGCTGCGAAAGGCAATAATTGACTCAGAGGGTCGCAGTACTTCCTTACCCTCTAATTTCACCACCCACAAACTCCAGTACAGCTGAGGCATTCTGTCTGTCAGGACTGCATAGTTTCCCCACATCGTTTGAAAACTTATTTTTTCTTACCGGGGCAGGGGGCTCTCTGACTGCCAGATTCTCGTTGATGCCTCTCCTCCAGCTCATGATCCCTGCGGCAATTACTTTCCCATGTAAAGCAATGCTGACACATCAGGGGAGGGTTGAGTGTATTTTTAGTCTCTTTAATGTGATTTAGCAGCTGGAAATGAGGGGAGAATTATAGTCAAAAGGTAACTGTGGGATCTCATGGCTGGGGAAGAGGGGGTAGCTGGGCTTCAGCTGTGCAGATTAAAATCACAACATGCCTTCTTGGCAAAATGAGCCTGGGTAAGAGTAAGTGCAGGAGTGGAGAGGCTGATTTTGACCTCAGACAAGGGGCTGGTGGGAAGCAGCTTGTGGAAATGGCTCCTCTCCAAGGGTCCCATTCCATCCCCCACAAGTGGACTCGCCCACCCCCAATGGTTCCCCTTGTTTATGCTGAAAGTCCTGAGTTCTGCTTAAACAGAGTAGAACTCAGCAAGGCCAATATGCCCAATGCCTCTATCAACTTTCCTCTTGGGTCAAATTTCATTTGGGACTGTAGCATGGGGCCAAGAGTTAAATGCCCTTCCCCATGTGCCATGGTCCCCATCTTGATCGGCCTTCCCCCCATGGCTGCTATTTTAAAAACAACACAGATCCATTAAATGTAATCACACTTTCATTTAACGTGTACTTTGGCCCTAAGGAAACCACTTCACTTACAATGTGTTCAGGATCCTTCCTTCCAACAGTAGGTCCTATGGTTAAAATCTCTTGCTCTGAATAGCTCCTTTGATGTCAGAGGGAAAACTTTGGCATATATAGTTTTAGCCTTGCGCCTTTTGTCCTAAGCTAGCAAAAACCTCTTGTTTTTGGATACAAAGATCAGCTGCCATTCGCGGGTGTAGAAAGCAGGGATGGGCAACTTGTGGTCCTCCAAATGTTTTGGCTGACAACTCTCATCAGCCCTAGCCAACAGTGGCTGCCTCTACAAGAGAGGTTTAAAGCTCTTTCAAGGCGCTTAAAAAAAATTACCTCTACAAGAACGGAGCGCAAATCGGGCATAGAGGCGCGTTATCTCTCCGATTATGCGCATTATCGAATGCGCGTTAAATTGCGAGTTTTATTTTGCTCTGGCCGTTAAAGCGCATTTTGACTATGTGAACAAGCGCTTATGCGCATTAACTACTTGTAAAGCACATTTTGGTCATCCGTTAATGCGCTTCGCCGCCTCTCGTGCAGAGGTATTAGGTGTAAATGCGCTTCAGCGATTATGCGCATAATCGCCTAACCGGGCGCAAAAGCGAATCCTTGTAGAGGGGACCATAGCCAATGTTTAGGGATGACAGGAGTTGCAGGCCAAAATATCTGGAGGACTACCGGTTGTTTACCCCTGGCACAGAGTGATATGTTTCCAATTCTAGGTGGGTTTCCACACAGCTGTGCTAATTTGGAAAAAGAGGTGGATTGAGCCTCTACTGGGGAATTTGGAAGCATTTTTAAGGAACCATGACAGCAGCTTGCTGCTATGGTTTGTCAGTTCCTCTGGGAATGACATTTTCTGCACCAATGGCATCGATAGATCTCAAGTGACTAGTGTCAATTTGTATGAATATAAAGGAAAATACCCTCTTTACCTAGGAAGTACCCTCAGTGTTGACCTCAGAGATGGCTCAAGATACTTAGGTACCTAAGACAGAACATCTAAATGGTACCCCCCCCATAATGCTTTAAAATAATAACTAAATAACAGGTTTTTAATGGTGCCCCTGAAATCTGACACCTGAGGCAATTGCCTTACCTTGTTGCACAATTATAGAATTCTCTCTCACTGGAAACTGACCAAAATCAAAGTACAAACATCATTCGGACGGATTGTTATACGTTTGGGGAGAGGGCATACACTGGATTTTAATGGCTGTGGTTAAATTAGAAATGACCAAAGAGTTTAACCTCGCTTTGTCTGTGGTTAAATTAGTACAGAGATATGGGATTGATTGATAGATTGCATTTTAAGCTAGATGGTGTTTGTGACATTTATAGCTGTTGGTTTATATGGCTTGCAATTTAATTTTTTTGCTTTGCCTTTCTGAAACTGCTTCCTTCCTGTCTTAATCACAAATCTTCCCTCATTTCCACCTATGCTTTCAACTGTCTCCGTTCTTCTAGTTCCTTTTGTTCTTTCTCTTCATAACTGAGTCTTTCTTTGGTCTTGTTATAAAGCCTCTCCTAAATTCAGATGATGGGAAGATCTGTCAGGATAGGGGAATGAGACATTCCCCTGTGAGCTGATCAATGGTGCGTAATATGATTGTACAATTATGTTTTCCCTATAAAGTTAATTATAGCATACAATGTTATCTTTCCTAAACGCTTGGTATAGCTAGAATAGAAACTTCAATCTAGTATAAGTTATTAAAGTTTAGTGAACTAAACTGCACAAATTGCACTGAGCAGTTGAACATCATATTCTTTATCAACAGAAAACATTTTGATGAGAAGAGGGTTTTATGACTCTCATAACAACCCAATGGATTAGACTGCCTTTATTCCCATTTTATAGATGGTGAAATGAAAATACAAAAGAATAGCAACATGGCAAGGTGTCTTACCTTGAGTATATAACTCAGCTATTGTTTGAAGCACACAGGGATCCAGATTGTTTAAAGACTATTAGACTAAAGACTATTAACAAATGCCACAAGGGTATTATGTTATCACACCCACACCCACCATTGTTCTTCTTGTATGAGTTGCATGAAGTTCTGCAAATGATAAACCTGGAAGAGATCAGTCAACCACAGGACAAGAACATAAGAGGAACGTTGCTGGATTAGACCAAGAGTCCATCTAGTCCAGCACTCTGTTCACACAGTGGCTGACACAAGCAGGACATGGGTGCAACAGCATCCTCCCATCCATGTTCCCCTGGTGTATATAGTCTTACTGCCTCTAATAGAGGTAGCACAATTGATAATCTTCTCCAGGAATTTATACAACCCCCTTTTAAAGCCATCCAAATTGGTGGCCATCACTACATCTTGTGGTAGTGAATTCCATAGTGTAACTGTGCACCGTGTGAAGAAGTACTTCCTTTTATCTGTCCTGACTCTAAACCCTGGAGTGAACTAGACTTGAACCCTGACCTTGCAAACACACACATTCGAATGCTAAGAAGAGCAATTTCCAGTTTTTAATTAATTCTCTCCCCCCCCCTTCTGCTCCCAACAGCATGTCCTCGGGCAACAACCCTCCCCTTCCCTCTGATCTACTCAGAGCTATGGATGCTCGTTGGCTCTAACCTTTTGCGTTTTATGTCGCTCCATATTTGTTTCCTGTGTTTTCAATCGTTTTACGCTGGTCTTCTCCGAAGTGGTAATTTTTCTTGCTCTCGAGGGATAATTTAATGGACCACTTATACTGGTGTAATCTTACCTGAGTCAATGGGGCTACACCCAATGTAAGTGGCCGCAGAAACTCCCTAGCAGGGTGCAGCCTTTCCTGCCCACTTCGTCTTAGTTTGGAAGGCTAAATCTGATGGAAAGATGTTTGAAATCCAGGCCGTACTTTACCACTGCCTTGGCGGCGGCGGCGGCAGCAGCAGCAGCAGCAGCAGAGCAAGTCTGTGCCTTTGCTTCCTTTCGAACGCGTGGGTAGGCGCAGATGCTGAGCGAATCCAGACCGGATTTTCCCTCCTCTCTGGCGGCACAGCCAGAGACTCCCGGGCTCCTTGCCTCTAGTGGGGTGTTCAAATCTCAGCGAGGGAAGGAAGATCTAACTGAGGGGCTGCAGGAGGGGATAGCGGAATGGAGTCTCAGCCACCTTAGCCGGGGATCGGGGCTACAGGCAGCAAAAATGGTGAGTCGTTGCGGCCGCCCTTCTCCTCTGGGAAGCTTGATGGAGAGTCCCAGTTCTATTCGGATCTGTCCGGTCCGGCTAGTGGCTCTTTGTTCTATCCCCACTTTCGGACAACAACGCTTGGTTTCCCTTTTCCCCACTGGGGTCGATTTCGTTTGTTTCCACGTGGTTTCTTGCTCGGCTCCGAAGGCAGCGCCACAAGAGCGGAGCACGCGGTGGGGGTCTGGTGCTGGTGGGGCGCGCTAGCATCTGGGGCCGGATTATGTTGACTGTGGCTGGGAGAGGAAACGAAGGGGTCTTCGAGACACGTATAGCAGGGGAGCCCTGCCTGGTCTTGTGTTGCTGCCTCGGGCGAGAGAGCTTCTCGGTCGCCTCCGCGTCCTGAGAGATGGTGGATTCCCCCCCACCCCCCCAACCGAGGCGAAAGACGATTTTTTTTTTGGTAGGGAAATTCTATCCCATTTTTGTTGGGTGTTGGGGAAAGGCGCATCCTTTTCTTTGGGAGAGCGACCCTTCATTAGAACTGCGCAGGGAAGGTTGTGCGCAGTAAAAGAGTCGCCCTGCATGTGTGGTGCAAAGAATGGTCCGAGATATCATCGATCTATTTTAGCAACTTCTCTCAGTGCAGGGCTTGCTACCCGGATAACTTTATATTGTGACATTCATTCCAAGATTGTTTTCTACCTAGCTGTAGATCTGGCTAAACCGGAACACATTATCCTTTCAGTGTGTGTGTGTGTGTGTGTATGATTTACCTACTACAGTTTGACAAGTAGAATATGGCAAGATGAGCTAATGTCATTTAATATTTCTTGCTTCAAACACCCTGATAGTTTAGCCCAGGCTGGATGTGGGCCTAACACACAACCCTGGGGTTAAACTGCTTTATTGTTACTGGTATTAACAGTGCCCTGGAAATAAAGTAAAATCTGGCTGTTTAGTGTGTGAAGTGCCTTGTCTTTTAATAGAGTGGCACAAGCTCCGGTCATTTAGCATGAATTCACGAATAACCCTTTTGTTACAACCGAGATGGTTAAAAAGCAGTAAAGAAATACACAGATGTTTCCATTATGTTAATACATATGTTTGTGTGAATTGCATATTGTCATTCACTTTAGCAATTCTGAGCAGGAATCCAAGGTGAGGCTGTTACTCTGGATAAATTGATCTGGAAAATGGCTGTATAATCTTGAATGTGTGTCCTCTGTTGTGTCTGTTCCAATTCCACTGTAAGCTATCCTTTTCTCCACTTCTCCTTATGATCTGAGTTATTCATAAGGAACTATGAAAACCAGTGTTCCCCAGATTGGTGCCTCCAGATGTTTTGACTACAACTCTCAGTATTCCTGCCCATTAGCCATGTGTGTGGAGAGTCCAAAACATCTGGATGGCACCAAGTTGGGGAAGGCTGATCAAGACCATCATTTTGTTCCATTTGGTTCTCCTGCATTGCGCAGAACAGAGAATTTGGCTTGAGGCTTCTGCTGGGTGTGATCACTGAATGCAAGTTACATATCGGGATTGTGAATTGAGTGAAGCTAGCACAAGAGGCTGCTCTCTTCTGCTAGGAATGTAACCCTATTGTTGTAAGAGAGACCACCTTGAAGTGGCGTGAAACAACCTAAGCATAGGTTCTGGGCCCCTTCTGTGAAAGGGCAACATAAACTTGAATATGGCCAGATACAAAATAAGGCAGTGGTTGGCTTGAATAGTCTATGTTTTTTCTTGTAATCCCCTTCAAAAGTCATCCTTAGACATTTTGCCTTTGCAAAACAAAAACAAAACCTTAGTGACCAGGGAAGTATGAGCTTCCATCAATGACAGGCCTCTCCACTCCCTCCTGATTATAATATCTGACAGTTGTTCAGTCAACTTGCCCATGACTGCAGGACCTGGGAGGAAAAACCGAGTGGAGTCTCATCAGCATGTTGAAGATACCTGTCCCCAGATCTTCACAATAGCCACACATGCAGGTTAGATAGGAGAAAGGGCAAGATCGAACCTTGGAGGATTTCACAGAAAATATCCAGAATAAATTATAGACATCCACCACTATCCCTGAGACCATTTTGCCATTGGTAGAACCACTCATGAGCACTCCATCAAATACATGCCAGGCCCCAAAGTCACAACCCCATCATCTCATTATCAGCAGTATTAATCAAGTCATTGGGTTAGATAGGAAGGAAAAGCAGAATTATTCACCCACCAGCAACAAACCCACCCACCTGTGGATCAAGCTACACAATGCAGAACACAATTTGCTAGAAACAAGAGAGAGTGGGTATGCTTCAAAAATAGCTTGAGATGATTCATGTTACAAGCCAAGCTCCACACTGCAGGGGAACACAAAAGCCCCTAGGCTCACTAATCATTGAGGGAAATTCCCAACATAATCAAACCATGAAAAAGTCCCAGATCAACATTGCACAAGTCTTTGGTTGAGTTCCAGGCATATATCATCAAACAGTGCTGCAAGCAAAGTATAACACAGATCAGAAAGGAGATTGGCTTTGCCCCAGAAGGGTGTTTATGTTTTCATTACTACAAATCGTTCACCTTTTCAGTGGCTCAGTTTAGGGTACTTCCTTCTTCACTTGATTTTCCTCATTTTCTTATCTGATGTGTGCAGAAATAGTCCCAGAATATTAATCAAACATTAAAGATTGGAGTAAGGTTTATTTAATCCTCTGTCTTGGCAAAGGAATCCAAGTTATGTTTGTGGGGTTGTAAATGCAAATAAGAGCTTCATGAAGCTTGAGCTTGTATTTGTGGCTCTTAGGAAATCACTTTTTACTTGTACCAGGAATTACAGACACAGGAAGGTAGTCACCTCATCCATTTGTTTTGGCCTCATTTTTAATAATCCATGTGTTACAGTATCAGGTAAATAATATGCAGACGTTAAAGCTAATCACACTTCCTCACTGCAAGAATAGGGTTTTTTTTCTTTGCAGGCAACAGGCTGTGCGCATCTGGTCTGAACCAGGACAATTATGTTTATTCAAAATATATTGTGAAAATCAATTGCTATCTGAAAATGGGCTTATTTTGAAAAATGGTTCTGTTCATATGTTCTGATCTAACCCATGATTTGTGTTCTTGCAAAATTTAGAATGTGTTTGGCAAGGAATAGCATCAGGGCAGGAGGAAAGATATGGACAACAGAGGAACATGACTAGGGGCTACAAAGGCTTGGGGGGGGGGGGAAGGTTCACCCCAGTGATAGTAGCTTTTGCATATTGCTTGTACTCTTTCGAACATGACTCCATCAAGATATGCTAGAGACAACTTTAAAAAGAAAAGCTAAGATTCTCAGGGATCTAAATTCTGCCTCTGAAACCAGAGTTTGTGTGGTGTTCTGCATGCACAGTTGTAGGCGAAAACATCTGGAAAGTTACTAGTTGCCCACCCTTACACTAAAAGGAAGTTTTGTATGTTTAACCTCCAAAGGCTATACATGTTTACACAGAAATAAGTCCCATTGAGTTCACTGGGGCTTACTCCCAGGTAAGTAGGTATAGGATTGCAGCCTCATAGCATTTTATGAGTCTTGGGTGTGAACATGTTTGGCTTTCATAATTGAACATTCTCTGCAGGCTATCTTAGTAATTTTTCATCTTCATTATTTTTTGCTTAGTAATATAGATCAGAGATGGGTAGAAGGAATATCTGGATCGATTGGTAGATCTCTGAGTGATTTGCTGTCTATCCACAAGGATTTCTGACTTCCAATTTGTTAACAATAGGAGCAACAAAATGACTCCCCACCAGTGGAGGCTGGTGGCTCTGGTTTCGGTAGGGCTGTGAATCCATTCTGGGTTTCATCAGAACCAACCAGAACTCTAAAGGAATAATCCAAGATGCTGAACCATATCCCCAAAACAGGTTCAGCATCTTGGATAGCTTTTCTAGAGTTCTGGCTGATTCTGATTAAGACCCACAATGGATTCACAGCCCCACCAAAGTTGGAATCACCAGCATCCACTGCTCCCCATTCCTCCTAAAATACACTGCTGGAATGAAAAAAAGCTTGGGGTAATGAGGAATGGATCTATGTGGAAGGGCAGTGAACTCCATTCATTACTGCTACTCGAAATAAATTCCTGGGCTCAGAATTCTTTAATCCTAAGTGTATGCCTTTTGCACCAAGCTCCATTTGGTGGATTCCAGGATTGCAGTAAAAAGCAAAGCAGAATTCACAAGCATGACGTCCACCTGCCCCTGCTGGAAATGATTAAGAGTACTTACATTTCACACTACCATAGTCTCTGTCATTCTGTTGCTCTAAATAGTATAGGTCAGAAAAGCAAGGCTGTGGAATTCTAGAAAGTTCTAGTCATAGAAAATAATGATTTCACTATAGCTGCCAGTGAGTTATGAATAAACTACATGTGTATGTGGGCCTCTTTGGTTCTTTGCAGGACAGTCGGGATCATGAGATATCCTTCATCCCCCTCGTTGTGATGAATTGTATTTGGATGTCTGTGAAAGCTGTCTAGCAGCTGAGCAATTCCACAGACGTATTTATTCTCTTTCTGAAAGAGAGCTGATCTGTACAGGGCCAAGTCTGAGAATACTCATACTCAAAGGAATGTCTGAGTATTGCTTCTAACCTCGAATGCTCCAAACATAGTCAGCCCTACCTGCCCGGGGGTTTCACAAACAGCATCCAGTGAAATAGCTATTATTAGATTTAGAAGGAAACACTAGCGACTTCTTCCTCGTTTCAACTATGTGTTGCCTCAACTTTTTGGGAGAGGCAACTGTACAGTTTACATGGGCAATGCATGGAATAAGATTCTCTTGTTCTCAGGATGACGGCCTTGTTTGAAAGTATCTGGCTGGTGAATCTTGCCAGTAAGAGGTATTTCTGCCATTCTCATTTAGGCACTGTGATCCACATACAGCCATTCTCACATGTGCTTTCCTACATGGAAGTGCTTTCTGCATATGAAAAGCATATTGTACGAAGTGGCTCTTGAAGCAGGCTTACAACATTAGATGGCCCACTGCATGAGAGCCAGTGTGGCACAGTGGTTAAGAGTGTTAGATTGGGACTTAGGAGATCCAAGTTCTAGTCCCCACTCGGCCATGAAACTCACTGGGTGACTTTGGGCCAGTCATTCACTCTCAGTCTAACCTACCTTACAGAGTTGTTGTGAGGATAAAATGGAGAGGAGGAGGACTATGTAAGCTGCCTTGAGTTCCTTGCAAGAAGGAAAAAAGGCGGGGTATAAATGTAATCATAAATAAATACATTCTGTAATATTGGATGGTGCTGCAGGGAATGTGCTACTCTAGAAACAGTCCAGACATTTCAGCTGGTCCAAAATGGGGCAGCGGGATTGTTGACAAGGATTGGCCAATTTGATCATATTATGCCAGTGCTTTGTGATCTGCACTGACTGCCAGTCCATTTTGGGGCCCAATTCAAAGTGCTGGTATTAACCTACAAAGTTCTAAATGGCTTGAGTCACCTGAAGGATCTCCTCCTACATATACTTGCCTGGACCTTAAAATCTTTGGAAGCTTTTTTCTGGATGCACCTGCCAAAAGAGGTGAGGTGGGTGGCTTAGACTAGGGAGAGGGCCTTTTCAGTGGTGGCACCCCGACTGTGAATGCCCTCCCCAGAGAGGCTTGCCTGGCCCCCTATGCTGTGGTCTTTTCAGCACTAAGTGAAGACCTTTTTATGGTCTCAGGCTGTTTAGTCCTTCAGTTTTAAAAATTGCTACAGTGTGTATTTAGATCTTTACACAATGATAGTTTTACGTTTTGTTTTATGAACGATCCAGAGGGCTTTGGCTATTGGGCAGTATAAAATATAATCAATACATACATACATACATACATACATAATAGAAACCAAACTTGATGGATACATAGGCAGGGAATTACTGCTTCAGACAGCTGGATGAGAGGGGACTGATTTGAATGCAAAGTTTGTCCTGGCTGTTATATTGACTGAAATGTGCAGCTGTGGTTACCTCATCTCAAAAAAGACATGTTTCTGGAAGATGGGCAAAGTTATCAAGGGGTTGCAGTGGAGGATAGAGGCTTCGTACCTTGGATAGCTCCTTTAGAGTTCTGACTGAAACCCGAAGCGGATTCACCACCCCACTGATATCGGAACCACCGGCCTCCTCTGAGGGGTTGAAGTACTTCCCATTGAGAAAAGGTTACATAAAGCATTTGTGGCTGCCCTGTTTACAAAAAAGATGATTGATAGGTTTACACAAATTATGGATTGTGTGGAGAGAATAGACCAAGTGAACATTTTCTTCCTCTTGCATGATATTAGAACTTGGGGGGTTACCCAGTGGAATTCTTTGGTCGTAGCTTATTTATTTACTTAAAAGATGCTTGTAGGCAGCTGATCGGATAAAAGAGCCCTGTCAAAGTGGCTTACAGCAGTCATAAAACATCAATAATACACAATTATAAACCAATCAACAATTTACTATTCAGAATGGATAAAAGAAAGGTAATCAAGTGAAGCATTATTATTAATTTATGGAATGCACTGCTAGATGCAGTGATAACCATCGGCTTAAACAGCTTTAAAATGGGATGGGACTAATTGATGGAAAACAGATTATCAGTGAGTTTTAGCGACAATAGTTAAAGGAAACTTCCACATTTAGAGCAAGTATGCTACTGAATTGCTGGGGGTAGGGCAGATAAACAATTGGTGGTGGTGGGGTGAGTGCTGTGTTGCCGTCATGACCTGCTGTAAGGCTTCTCAGAAGCATCCAGCTGGCCATGGTTGGGAACTGAATGCAGGAATACATGGACCGTTAGTCTGATCTAGCAGGGCTCTTCTATATCCTGTGGAACTCTGGGCTTACTTCAGATGTTCGGAATCATGACAAACCTCTAAAGAGCTACTATTGACTTAAAAGTTATACTGCACCAACCACATTTTGTAGTCCCTTAAGTTGCTTTCCGGTTTCTGAGACTTGACTTAAACTGCAGGCACATTTCCAATATTTTTTCACATCATGGTGTTTAGAGACAAAGGATACTATTCATATTCTTAAGAGAAATCAAGACTTCCTTTGCCCCAAAATATTACAGCCCACACGAATAAGTATTTGAATATAGAGATGTGATGTATCTAGGGGTTCTCTACCAGAACCTGGCTCCTACAGGTCACCGGGTAAATCACTCAGCTGGTCCGCTGAGTAAGAATTTTCTTAATATTCCCCCAAATAACCTTCTGTCACAAACTATTAATTTACAGAGGGCAGCAGGACTCTTCTTTGTATATAGTTAACTGTGTGTATCAAAGCCAGCTTGTGGGGTGAGGTAGGCCAAGCTTAGAACCCACACAGGCTAGAACATAAGCAGTTAAAATATTAAACATATATTTATTTATGAAAAATAATACTCAGTGCAAGTAGCCAGCTAATAATAAATAATGGTTCTATCTACTAAACTAAACTAACATCACCAATTTGACTCCCCTCTTTAACATCTATCCTTACCACCAGTTTTTGCGCCCCCCCTCTCTCTCTCACACACACATCCTTTTAACTCATTCCTTATGCTTGAACAGGGTACCCCAACCTGGTGCTCGCCAGAAGTGTTGGACTCCAACTCCCATAATCCCACAGGGATTATGGGCAACACCCATTATGTGTCCAACACACCTGGAGGGTACCAGGTTGGGGATATACTGACACAGGTAAGAGGGGCAGATTCATTTACACAGTCGCATTCCTAACATCCCTGACCTCCCAGTATTAAGTGGTGGTGGGATCTGCAGGTAGGTTCTGCTCTCATTTGCTTGAACCCTGCTTTATCAGGGTTCCTGATATCCAAAGGGTTTTACTTGCATCCAAGGAGAAACAAGTAGAATCCCCCTGCAGAGCACCCCACTCAACACAGAGAGTGAATCTGGGGTGTGCGAGAATTTTGGGGTGGCACACACAGTCCCATGCCTCTAATACACATTACTGTACTCTGCCCAAGCATAACGCCGAACAGGGCTATTCTCTCCATCCTAACTCAACTGACTTAACTCCACCCATTATTCTATTCTGGCTTCTGCTGTCAATAATTCCTCCACTCTTTCTTCTGCTACAAGAGGTATCAACCTTCGGTGACAACAATCCTTGACTTGAGTTGCTTTGGGAAATGAGCATGAACCTCGTCCTACCTCATTCTTACATGATGTGCCTCCGGATCTCAAATACCGCAGTAGCCTCTTGCCATGCTATAGGCTCTCTTGTGTGCTTTGTCCCAGTTCATCCTTGCCCCTCTACGCATTCCTTTTCCAGCCTGCAGCCCTTCTTTGTGGAACAGAATATGTCTCCACGCATTGCTTCTAGATCAGAAACTGGGGGTGATTTCAAACGCTGCATGAGAGCACTGAAAAGAGGATGCTCTTTCTATGCTCCTGGGTAATATCCAAAGCAGCAAATCAGGCAAAATAAGGATTTGTATGAGCTAGATGGACATCTGGCACTTTAGTGCCTGGAAGCATGGAAGGAGGATGTGCAAGTCATCCAAAGCCACACTAAGTTCCCCAGACTATGTCTGCTGCACCTTTGAGCCTGCTCCATTTAACTGCCTCAGCTCTCTTCACTTGTACTGACGATCCAGAATCTATCTCTGACAGTTGTTTGGATCAAATCTGGCCAGTTCCTTGGCCTAACCCTGTAAATAGTCGTAATGTTCGGTGAGGGTGAGGTATAGGATAAAATAAAGTGTTAGTTTGGTTGCTGTTGGAGGTCGTGATCAGACTCCTAGCAATTCTTGCGACAATAGTATCGTGCTAAGAGAAAAACTGGGGCAAGGGACTGGCTCGGTGTAACTCAAAGCCCATTGGCCCATTCTGCACTGAACCAGCCCCTAGTCCCAATTCTTTTCTTAGCACCGACATGACCTCCACAGGAATTATTAAATTAGCTCAGTCCCCTGCTTATGACAGTGGCAATTGTCGGTATTTCAGTCCTGCAAAACTAAAATAAAAAAAGTCCTACAAAGTGCACATGTGGAGATGATGTACCTCGAAAAAGCAGTGCCCTCATTTTTTCATAATATGATGGAATTTCACCCTAAGGCATGAACTATTTATAGCCCTCCAGCTATGTCACACCATTTAGTCTTGTTCTACTTATCATTTATAGAGGTGTCCCATTTTACTTTAAATCTTGGCTAAATTCTAATCTTCAAATATAATCCACGGCAGAGATGTAATTATGCTTGTGTCATGGGGGGAGAGAGACGCTGCCGCTATACCAGCAGAACAGCCACTTCTGCTCACCCGGTCTGGGAAGGGAGGAGGGAGAAGGGAAAAACACACAGCCAGAAAATACAAAAAAATTGTCAAAACGGCAGACGTGCCCCCAGCATCCCTGGATATACTGCAGTGCCCAGCAATCAGGAACTGGGCCAGCCATGACGCTCACATAATGCCCATCCACAGAGGAAGCCATTGGACTCACAATGCTGGATAATTCCCTCCACCCAAAACAAACCCTGCATGGCAACACACAGAAAGATGCCACAGTGTCCACAATCTAGCAGCCCCAGAAGCACAGTCAGCAATGACCCCACTAATGGCAGTCCCCAGGCACAGGTTCATATCCCATTATGCTACTCACAAGCACTGTTTTGGAGTACAACATGTATAAGGGAAGGAAAGAGAGCCACACCACACAGTATCCACCTAGATCCCTGGGCAGGAGGACCCTTGCAGGATCCCTCCCAGGACAAGGGCTCATGGAACCAGATGTGGGATGGATCCTGTAACTGTAGGAAAACAACTGATAGAGACCGAAGAGAGACAGAGAGCAGTGAGTGCTTGTCAGCAGCCGGAGCACATTGTCCCTGGACCTGGATGTGCCATAGATGTTTTTGTGGAGCAAGAGAATGAAAAGCTTGAGTGGGTGCTGAGCTAGTGCTCATGCCTCACCCTCCAAGACTGCAGTGACTCCACTTTCCTCCTTGGGGGTTGTAGTGAAACACTTTGTGTGCAGTGGATATTCGGTTGGCTCTGTGCATCCGGGGTGTGATCTTGCAAAGCACAAGGGCTGATCAGTGTTTGGCCAGCAGAGGCAATGATTGGCAGACCTGGCCTGTGCCAACGGAGAGCTTACCTGCTTCCCCTGTGTGTAGGAGACACTGCTCCCTACTGTGGGGTGGTGGTGATGGACACGAGTGTTAGAGCAATACAGTTCAGACGAGATGCAGTAGACACCTCTGGCAAAGGGGATTGGACATGAAAGTCAGCCATAGCAGTCAAAGAATTATAGAATAGTAGATTCAGAAGGGGCCTATAAGGCCTTCGAGTCCAACCCCCTGCTCAATGCAGGAACCCACCTTAAAGCATACCTGACAGATGGTTGTCCAGCTGCCTCTTGAATGCCTCTAGTGTGGGAGAACCCATGACCTCCCTAGGTAATTGGTTCCATTGTCGTACTGCTCTAACAGTCAGGAAGCTTTTCCTGCTGTTCAGCCAGAATCTGGCTTCCTGTAACGTAAGCCCATTCTTCTGTGTCCTGCAATTTATACTTAACAAGTGTTCCTCCCTGCTCTTGTTTACCTGTGTGGGGTGTTCTTCCCTGGAGTGGAAGCAGGTTCTAATTAGCAGATAAATGTTAGCAATATGTCAAGTTCCCCTCTGTGGGTAGTATCTAATGTTAGTACTATGTAGAGTAGAACTAGTGAAATGGATGGGACTAAAGTTAGTCATGACTAACTTAAGTCTCATTCATTCTACAGGTCTACTCTACACAGGACTAACATTGAATACTACCTATATTCTGAGGCCAAACTGTTTTGTGCAAAGTGCTCCTTTTGTGTGCACAGTGCACTTTCTCCATAGTTTTCTAAGTGTGCACAATATGAGACCAGGGAAATGAGATACACCCCATGTCACACACTTGTCATCTGAGTACTGGTTACCTGTGTTGAATTTAGATATTGATGGTGGTGTGTTGTGATTGCGTGCTGAGTTCCACCATATTGTATACTCTGTTGTGACAACATGGGTGGGGTAAATGTTGAGACAGGAGCAGCTTGTGAGGATAAAATGGAGAGGAGGATTATGTACACCGCCTTGGGTTCCTTGAAGGAAAAAAGGCGGTATATAAATGCAATTAATCATCATCATCATCATCATCATCATCATCATCATCATCACCCTCCCATTAAATGTGTTGTGCCAGTACTGGGGCTTGCTGGTATAAAGTTGTGATGTTGGCAGTAGGGTGGTCATGGCTTGAAGGGGTATAGGCTATGGTGTTACTAAATTCCTTCCATGTACCACCTACATCCTGCTCATGACTTCACTCCATTTCAGCTGTTCCATTGGCATATCTTTGTTGGTGGAACGGCTCAACTCATGTTCTGCTAGGATATCTGGGGAGTTCCACCAGCATATTTATTGTGCTAGTGGCAGATTTCAATTTCCACTGGCGTAACAGGGCTCCAACTGAATCCAACTGCCCCTCAGCTGGTGGATCTTTCTTTTACATCTTTAAATTAATATTCTAAATACAAATACAATCAAACAAAAAAATCATCAAATTTAAATTCAGTTATTGAGAGAGTGTAGTACATTTTTATCCCTTTAACTTTACAGATGAAATTACAGGTGGAATCCACTGGCTGCTTGGAAGTTTTATTTATGGTTCTTCCTAATAACAAATTATATTTAGTCTATTTTCTATAATCCGAGGAAAGGCTTTGACAAATATTGCTGTGTATGTATATAAAATAAAATCATGCTGTATTTTGTGAAAATCTGAGTTTGAAACATTGCCTTTAGTTAAATTTAGTTGGTACATCAATTTTTCTGCCATGGCTATTTGCCCACAGCTCCATGCACCAAGATTTCCATGTTAGAATTTATGCAGTTTTCCATCTTATAGATATTATGCTGCAGGCTGCCATCAGCATGAACGCAATTAATTCCTTTTGCATTTTGTTCTTCCAATATTTTTTGCAGAGTCAGTGTTAATGTAAGATGTATACTTTGGTGTGTAATGTTTGCCATTTCTGAGAATATCCTGTACCCAAACTGTAACACAACAGGACATGAATCTTTAGTGTAGACTGCACTCTTAAAGTCCATTTGTTTCTATGTTATGAGAAAAGAAAGGCCAGAAGCTATTGTTTGCTCATGAATGAGGGTGCTTCATGGGGTCCAGTTGACTTCCAGTCATAACCTTCCCATGTTTTCCCACCATTTCTTCCTTCTTTTTCCTTACTGGCCATAGAACATCCATTAAGGAAAAAAAAGGCAGAATTACTCCACAACGCCTTCTCATTGGTAGCATTAGCATCCCTCTGTCTAGCACCCTGAGCCTCTGAAAAAAATAATTCCGTGTGCTCCTTCTTCTCTAAAATAAACCATTCTAGTCATTTAATTTTTTTCCCACATCCGTTTCTTTTTGCATTCCTTGCTCTGCCCTGAATCCTTTTCTAATTCTACCACAGTTTTAGGTAGTGTACATCTCCTTTATTTGTAAATATAATAGCTGAGCTACTTCTTAAGTGAAGTGTCTTCTCTCGCCGTAAAGATCCCCATGCTTTTCCCCGCCAGTCTCTTTACACCTTTATAAGTTTGGTTTTAACATTGTGCTAAGAAGCAGAGCATTCACTGAGCAGAGTGAAGCAAGGTTTGCCAAAGTAAATCTGGCAGGAGGGATACATTCAGAACAAAAAAATGTATAAAAACATATATTAGGCTATAACTGTACATGTGAAGCATGGACAAAAAGCCAAATGGAAGGAAGCACATTTGAGGTTTATGCCTGAGAACAATGTGAGTTGGATAGGGTAGAAATGAATATACCAATAGATGGTATTAGAGTGGGATGAGAACTGCGGAACATTTTAAAGAGGCAAATCAAGTAGGATAGAACATAAGAGTCACGCTAGATGAGACCAAGGGTCTATCTAGTTCAGCATTCAGTTCACACAGTGGCCAGCCAGCTGCCTGTGAAAAAGCCACAAGTACAATCTGAGTCCAGCAGCACCTTCCTGCTCATGTTCCCCAGCAACAGGTGCACATAGGCATATTGCCTCTGATACTAGGGGCACCATATAGCCATCAGGACTAGTAGTCATCGATAGCCTTCTCCTCCAGGTATTTGTCCAATCCAACATATCTTCAGGAAAGCAACATTGTATATGATAAGGCATATCCTTGAAGATATGATTGAAGAGAAGCTTGAAGGGGTGGGGATCAAAATCCACTGTTGGGCAATACCTTTATATTTAGGACCAACCAAAATTCCACAATATTTTCTCCAGAACCCTTCACCAAGCTAGATGGTACAAAGAAGGGGGGGAGGAGGAGGAGGGAGAAACAGAAAAATCCAAAAATTTGCCCAGATTTGTGGCTGCGAGCTCTGCAATTTAGGTAGACCCAGACTCAAAATAGAGGTTCCAGGCTTAATGAATTAGTCAGTATATGGGGTTACACCTAGCAAAGCATTTGGGGAGGGAGAAGCAGCAGTGGTTGATCTCTATTTTTGAAAACACAAAAACTGGCTATATCTCTGATTTAGAACTCTGATTGAAAAATTAGAAAGAAGAGCAGGAAGAAGGCTCAGCTATGACTAAACTTGGGAAAAGGGAGAGAGAAGCCGACTGAAGTCACTGCTCATTTGTTCTCCTGCCCCCTCTTCCCTTCTGAGGGGGTGGTGTTTAAGGAAGGGGGAGGGGGCTTGCCTGGAAGGCAGGATGAGACTGTCTGTTGGGCCAAGTGTGGCCCATGGGCAGAGATTCTGCATCCTTGACATAAGGCATATTGGAAAAAAATAAAGGGGTGGAGACATGTATTGACCTGAAAAGGTTTCATAAGTCATTATTATTATTTCCCACCTTTTCCCCAATACTGGAACTCAAGGCAGCTTTACAAATTAAAACATGAAAACATACAGATAGAAATATACAATTTTTTTAAAAAATAATAATTAAACACGCTACAATATTAAAACATTTAAAATATGAACAATATTTTTTTTAAAAAAACCCAATACATAGATCAGTGGAGAGTCTTTGGACAGCAGTCTATGGGCTGAACCCTAGAGAATGAGACAGAGATCTGGCAGGAGCTGGCTTCCGTTCTGGGAGGTGCAAGAGGTTGGATGGATGAATTTACACACAGGGTCAATGCACCACAATCTAGGTGTGACTGACCAGAACAGGTTCAGCTGTGTGAAAGAGCTGAACTTCGCAGAGAGTTTAAAATGCTAGTTTTGATATGACCTATCCCCGCTCCCGAGCCTCCCACACACGGTGCTGAGTGCCAGCAATAAGCAGAGCACAAGCTCTGGCGGCTGGTTTCATTTCTCTGAAGGCTTTCCTCCTATCTGGGAGCCTATTGCACACTTAGCTCTTGGGAAGAGATCCTGGGATCCTTTGTGGGGTAGTGACAGCACAGGGCCAGAGGCTGTCAGACAGGTGTGTGTGTGTATGTGAGCACAATTAAAGGAGAGTCATTGTCATTATTTTATTTACACTACACACCGGGTGTTGGAAGTCAAAGGGCGTGACCCTCTAGGCCAGGGAAGTTTCAAGAGCCGGTGGCCTTGGCATTCTATAGGAATCTGGATCACCAACACTCTGGGACATGTAGAGAAACACCCCATCATGTCTGCCAGTGATGCTGGGATAGGATCATTATAATGAGAGGCTTTACTTACCTCTACCCTTGCTGTCATGTCAATTGTCACCCAGGGTGGAGAGCTCTTACTCCACAAGAACTGTGTCAACCTCTGTTAAGGCTGGCCTGGCTCTCTGCCACAGGCCTGCTTGGAACAGGCTATATTATCAGGGGACTTAAAGAGCAGTGGGGAAGGTGGCTGCCATGGAAACCTTCCCCTTTGGGATTGCCTTGACCCTGATCACTTGACATGACGGAAGCTGGCTTATTGGCTTCTACAGGAAATAATTTGGAGCCCCAGTGGCCTATTGCCAGCTAGACTATTGATGTTTTTTGCCCATGTTGGCAAAGACCTTTCTCTGTCTGGTTTGCTTTCATACTTAGGGCACTTTTTTGACCCAGGGTTATGGATATGTTGGTTAATTAATCATCTAATAATTAATGAGCCTGTGCAGTGCTTAGGGTCATTATCTTGCAGGGCCAGAGCATAAGGGTTTGGCAGCTGCACGTTCATTCAAAATGGAAATGGTGAGGCGCTAGCCTTGCTGCCTTGGGCAATTCAGGAAATGAGTCCTCAGTTGGTAATGATGGAAATTGGCCCTCCCTTATTAGCAACCTTGAAATTAGCTTCTTAGAGGCCCTTGCCTTAAAGCACCCCCAAAAGAGCCTTTTGCATTAACCAGCCACTGGCACAGGTGGAGCCTGGTATACCACTTGACTCTGTTAATGTGCATGTTGCCGGTGTATATTGAATAAGGCTGACTTCATAGGGTTGGAAGAGTAGAATGGAGCTACTCCCTGTACCTTGGACTCTTTCACTGGACACTTAGGCATACTCTACATATGCAGCAGAATGGGGCGGTAGAAACCTAAGTACTGCATCATTTCAGCAGGAGGAGGTAGGCAATACCATTTTTGAATAGACTGCCACATTTTTTAAAAAAACACCTGGATATAGAAAGCTAGCATATCAGGGATAGCCCATTGCTTGCTATGCTAGTTTCTACTTGCAGGGAGCTTTTGTTCTTGTTTTGCTTTGGGGAACATTTAGGAATGTGATCCTCCACCTGTAATCAGAAGTGACCCAGTCCAGTCTACGACATCAGGAGTCCCGCTTCACTTCACTGCATGTGTAGGTTAGACCGTAATCTGTAGTGTCTGGAAACCAAATTGCTCTGCCATAAGTGAAGAAGGGGAAATGTCTGTCTTTCACTTGGAAGAAATTAATGCCAGGCTTTGAGGCTCCCTCGCAATGCTGAGTATCTGGAGCCTTCACACCTGCTCAGGAAATGGTCCAGTCCTGTCTGTCTTACTACCCAGATATCCTTTCCTGTTTCCTCTGGTTCAGCTGTTTGTGCTACTCCCTCTCTTCTCGGCATCTGTTTCCAGTTTAGCTGCCTGGAACATTACCTACCAAAGGGAAACTCTGCCTCATCCAAATTAATTGGTGCCAAGATACTTATTTTGGTTCTTGCCCAGAAAAATTAGACTACTTCTTCCCACCAAGGAGTAAAATATATTTGTTTTGTTTTATTTTAAAAAATCATAAACTGCCCTTCATCCACTAGGGAACTCAGGGTAGTAAGAATCCTTATGGGGAAGTGGGAAAGCAGAATCTAAATAGCAATGTATATTTGCTTTTTCTCTAACTCCGCAGGCACCTAGATCTAGGCTCTATCTGGGGCTAGTCCTGAAGATCATATATAGAAACTTGGCGGTATTCATGAGCTATGGGACAGGTTTATTCTGTCCCTTTCAAATTGGCAAGTATTGTGTTGCAGCAATGAGGGCTGAGAAAATGCTTTCTATGAATCATAAACAAAGCCTTGGTTCCATTACTATACTGAATCCTTACCTTCCTTCATGCATGTACATGCCATGTGAGTACAGGACTGGGGCCAGGCTAGCATATTCTTGAACTACAACCAGTGGGCTAAATCATAGCGATACCACATCTCAGTCATGAGACTGAGGACCTGTTTGGGCAGGTGGGGATTCCACACACAGCAAGGAACCTGGAGCTCCGGGCAGTACAGCTGAGATGGGCAAGAGGATGTCAGAGTCTGGTATGTTGCGTTCCTTTCCTTTTCAGTCTGTTACTTAGCTGAACATCAGACTGTACACTAAACTAGCTGGTAGCGAGAATAAAGGACTTTTTCCTTCGGAGGGGGAGATTGCAGTTGCATCATCGCTATCAGCCTGACAAGATGGTATGAGACCAAGGCTGGATCCTGGGCAGGGGTTCCATTACTTATTGCAGCCTTGCGAATATCAGGTCAAACTCTTGTGCACTATTCTGATTGGCCAGTTTAACCATAAAATACCTTGCTGGCAGGGCTCTATATAAGAATCTGACCATAGGATGCTGTGAGCTAGAGGAGGCTTTCAGTGCCTGTTGCCTCCTATGCAGGGCCGGTCTAACAATAAATAATGCTCTGGACAAGGAATGCCTTCAGTGCCTCCCCCCACCCCCCAACCCTTGTCAACATATGGCTTTCTTCTGAAATTATTTACAGTGCTTATAGTGTTTATGTTTTATCTAGAACAAATGAAGAAGAAAAAACAGACTTGAAAAGTAATTGATGGAAGTTCACTTTTGTGGTTAGTACCCAAACATCCTGTAGAACTTTGAAAGAAAAGATTAAAGAGATGTACTGCTTTTTCCAACCTAGCTCACTGCAGACTGCACAGTCACATACTCAGTTTGCATGTAAAGACAACCCATAGGTTAAACAGTGCTGCCTCCTGCCTTTGCTTCATTTCTGTTTTTGTAAACTACCCAGGAACACCCCATTCCTGGTTTGTCTGTCATGACATTAGAACCTGGAACTCTGGGGCTGTTGAGAGGGAAACAACCCAGAGTTTTAACCCAGAGTTCATTGTTGGATTAAATTTTGGGTTGTTTCCCCATCAACAATCCAGAGTTACGAGTTCGTATATCAACCCAGAATGGGCGGCATACTTGGGTTGTTTACAAAAGTGGAGCAGAAGTGGCAAGAGGTCAGAAAGCAGTGCCCTCACTCACTCACTCCTTGCATGGCCCCAACCCATAGCTGGCCATGATGCACAAACCAAATAAAAAAACTTCTGAATCATTGAGCTCAGCTGAATACCCCTTTAACCTGGTGCTCTGGATAAGCACCCAACTCACCCATCCCTAAGGTTGGCCCTGTTCCTATGGTGTTCTTAGGCATAGTGGAGGCTGCTGCTGTATCTATACCAGCTCAAGAGCTGGTTTGGGGCTAAGCATGAGGAAATGACTTGCATTGCCTTTGATTGGGGAGGAACTGGTGGCTGCACAAGTAATGCCAGTCTTGGAGCTCTTTCTCGGACACCTAGCCTATGTTTATGTTGCTTTCCCGCCCTATTGCCTGAGGCAGGGGGAGGAGGAGCTAGATTTTGGGAGTCAGCACATCAAGGGAAGAGAACAGCAGTAGTTTAGGGTGGATCTCAGCTCCTTGTTGGAGTTAGTGCTTCCTGGGAGGCGTCTTCTGCACTTGGACTCTTGTGAGTATTAGAACAAATTGGTAACAGGGATGCAGAAGGCAGGGCCCCACAGATATCTGTAGGGCTTTGCAACATCAATGATTTCTATCAGTGATCTCAGCTACCAAGGCCTGAGAGAGTGCTTCTTCGCATGGTGATGCCAGGAATAGAATTTGATCAATATTTATCTGGATTGCCCTGGTGATTGGTGGGAACAAGCATATCAATAACTTCTGTGTGTGTGTGTGACTTCCTTTGGCAGTGCTGGAATCCCGCTTGCCTCTAAATCTCCATGGCAACAGCACAGGCCTCTCATGTGACCTGTGACCCCATCCATTGTCTCTTTGAGCCTTACTCTCTGGATTCTAAGCCCGACAACGACCGCAGCATGGGCAGCGTGGGCAGCCTTGTCGAGAAACAGGATTTCTCCCCAGCTACACCAGGTGGTCTGCGAGGGATGCGTCAGCCAGACGGGTTGCTCCGGAAAGGAATGTCTCAGCGTGAAGTCTTTGGCTACCTACATGGGGGCAAACGGGATGCTCGGGCTGAGAAGAAGCACCAGTCATCTGGTGGCGGCTTTAAACGGGACTATGAGAGCGACCGGGAGAACCAATCCCCCGAGAGCTACTACCGGGACAATCACCGGGGTGCAGATTTCTCCAAGAGCTCTTTGCCTGAGCGCGGACGCTTTGACAAGGTGAGAGAGATGGGGGTGTGGTAGCAGCAAGGACAAGAAAGTTTTCTTGGCAGGGAGAGGTGAGAAGGGGAACAAGGCTGGGGCTTCTTAGCATAAAGTCATTGCATTTCCCATTGGCCCATCCCATCAGCTATCCAGCAGCTTTGCAGTATTTCTGGGTTTGTATCGTAGGAACATTTAGCTTCATAGGTGGCCCAGCAGTGTGTGATGTGGAAATGCTGGCTCTGCAGCGTGTCCTGGAATTGCGTTGGAGCAATAACGGGCCCTGTGGAACCTGGAACTGAGGTCATGTGGTCTGCGATGGATAACAGGCCAACTGAATCAGCTACTGTTGTTTTAGAGCAGCTGGCAGACCCTGGGCCACACCCAGCTTCACACATGGCCTTCAACATCTGCTAGCTCAGGGGTGGCACCTAGCATGCTGCTGCTGGCCCGGAAAATGCCTCTTGAATCAATAGTTGTGTGTGAGTCATCACATCCAAGCCAGCTGCCGCTCAGCCCTCCTGGCGCAGGGAGAGATGCCCCAGAGGCCTCTGTGTCATTGTGGAGGCCCCTAGGATATCTCTCTATGCCTGCACTGGAAAGGCGGAAGGTGGCTGGTTGTCTCAGAATGTTTGCTCAAGTAGCAACATAACTCAAGTTAATGCTACTGTTCACTGCTTCTGAGCTGAACAGGCTTTCCAGCAGTGGCTTAAAGGAAGACCCCAGGTCCTCCATGACGACTCTGATGGGCTCTAGTATCTTTCTCTTCAGCACTGAGAGGCGGCCCATCTGGCTCAAAATCAGTACCACTCATGCTGCTGCTAGTCCAGGCAGGAAGAAGCTGTGCTACTGGGGCCATCAGCAATGCCTGATCCGCTTCAGATCCAGCAGGCACCCCTCTTGGCATGAATAAGGCCTGTTCTGGGATATCCTCTCATATTGTGCCTTCAGAGTGCATTTAGCCTAAGAATAGGATCATCCCTGGCATATGGTCCCATCCTGTTCCCCCATCCATCTACCTACCCATCGACAGTAGCTTGGCCTGGAAAGTGTCCAACCTCCCTGGCCAAAGAAGTTGGCTGTCTTTACTGTAGAGATTCAACTTCTTGAAGGCCTGTATTGTCTTCAGCAGTTGAAAGATTGATGGAAGCTGAGCCAGGGAGTAGAGGAGTGAGTCATCCTATAAAGGGCTGGTTCCTTGAAACGTAGCAAGAACATGCTGACCTCTTTCTGTTCCTGCTCTGCTCAGCTACATTGCTAAATTATATTGGCTAACTGCATTGGCTGATATAACTAACTGCTTTTGGTTATTGTGTTCCTTCCAGTGTCGGATCAGGCCCTCAGCTTTCAAGGTGGTAGCCGGCAAGAGCCTGTTGTCTATGCAGGGGCTATCATCAGCTAAAGGGCAGAAGCTCTCAAAGAGCAATGGGAGCCTGCACACCCTCTTGACACAGAGCAGCACCAGCAGCTCCTCACAACGTGGCCCCCTGCGCAACCACCTTCTGCACACCATCAGCCTCGACGAGGGCTCCAACTCCATCCAAAGCTTCCCCACCTACAATCCCCGTTTCAAACCAGCTCCAAACCAGCTCAGTGCTTCAATAGGCAACATCAATCACATTGGTGGTTCCTTAGATAGGGCCTCTCGGGGGGCCCGGGATCCTTTAGCTGTAGAGAAAGCACCGCTATCCTGCAAGAGCTTGAGCCGGCTGCAGAGCTCTGGAGAGCCTCCTCCGTATGAGCCCACGTATTCCTTGGAAGATGTGGTGAAGCAGCTTGAAGACCGGCTGAGTGAGAAGAGCATGGAGCTCCGTCAGCTGAAGCGAAACTTGAGTGAGAGTGATGATCCTTTCACACAGGTGAGTGAATTTTCTCCATCAGGCTGCACTTGGTCTAGTTCAGTGGTCTTCAACTGGTGGGTCATGATGCAAAAGTGGGTTGCAAGATCTGTCCAGATGGGTCGCGGCAAAACTGTTGCCACCATGCTAGGCAATTGTGAAATTGTGAAAGTGGCTCCCATGTCGTAGGTTGGAAGTCCAAGGTGGTCTTGAGTCTGGACCAGCTGAAGACCACTGGTCTAGTAGGAATTACAAGCTGCTGTCCTCTTTCCTCATTTTTCCTTCAAGAGCCTGCTTCCTCCTCAGTTCCCAAAGCTCTCCATCCTTGATTTGCATCTCCCATATATGAATGTTTTTATCAGGTCATCCTTCTTCAGGCCTCCTAATAGCCACTTTCCTGGTCTCCGTAGTGAATAAGAATTGCTTCGAGGCAAACAGGCAAGGGAACCTTTATATCAGGGCTGCAGAACATCAGGCCAGGGGCCAAATCTGGCCTGCCCAGGGTTCCAAAATGACCTCTTTCCCCAGACGCCAATTGTATGATGGTTACCAGCTCTTGTGCATTTTCCTCCCATTCTAAAAGATTGAAATTCCTCTCCTAAGGTTTTGTTACGAGTACTAAGAGCTTTAAGCTAAAATATGTATGTAATTTTGGTTCTGTCCCTTCTGCCTTTGTCCCTGCCCACGGCTGGAATGCAGCCCCCGAAAGCATCTCCAAAATGGAATTCGGCCCTCAGGATGAAACAGGTTCTGCACCCCGGCTTTATATAAAAGAACAGGTTGAATTCTTTCTTTTGTGCATTCAGTGTGCCACAAATACCTAACATGGGTACATTTGGGCAAGTAGGCTAGTAATTGTTCATTACTTCTTTGCAAGGCTGCTTATTTGCAAGGCTTTCATATCAACTTTCCACACCCATATGAAACCAGGTCCTAGTGATCTAGTCCTCAAGCCAGCTTACTAATTATTTGCCCATTCCTCATTCATAGAAAAGAAAAATATTTACATAGGGGGAGATGCATGTGACTCTGCTGTTTGCAGAAGCCTGTGTGACGGGGGAGGAAGGAGAAGTGTATTGTTGTGCTGATGTTTTTCCTTACAGAAAGGCATTATGTTGAAAATTGTGTTGATGATAAAAGGTCTCCTCTGTGGAGCAGACTATATAGTTGAGAACTTGTACTCCAGTTTTGCTCCCTGTTCTTAAAGTTAGCACCAGTTTGAGGGATCCTGCTGGATTCCCTGCAGTGTTAGACAATGGCCAAATCTTTATGCAGGCAGGGCAGGTTTTAAAATAATCTTGCAAACATATTCACAAAAATTACTAGCCCACAAATGTTTTCTATGGATTCTGTTTGCCCAAATTATGCTAGTAATTAGTATGGCCTAAAAAGTGAAACGGACTAATTCTTTGGGCAAAGCTTTTCATGCCTTATCATCTAGAAGCAATTCTTCTCTGCCATAGGCAATCAGGTGAGTGCCACTTAACAACCGCTCTCTCCATATATATATTTTAAAGCCCCCTCTTTTTTGGTAGATGAGGGGAGTACAACAGAATGAAAGAGGGAACTGCCCAGATAACAGGACTGGAATATATATAGAGTTGATATTGCTGCCCATCTATGCCTTCTCTGTTTTCTTAAGTGTTCAATGTTTTAATCTATGTAAACTGCCCAGAGAGCCTCCGCTATGGGGTGGTATATAAATGTAATAAATAAATAAATCTCTTTGTCAAGCATCAGAACATGAAATACACCGGAGTATGTGAACTGGGCTCTTGGAGACTGAGTTGGCAGTTCTGATATCACTGGGTTGAGATTCATCTTGCCATCCTTTAACTGATGGGCAGTAACATACAATGAAGATTGGAAATCTGCTGCTTTCTCCGAACGTAATGCATGTTAATCAAGCTTATGTAGTCATATTCATTTAATCAAGTTGGTTATAAGGAGTTGGTTTTTTCTGAGGCAGACTAGAAGTCCTTTTATCCCAATCCTGTCTAAGCAGATTGGCAGCAGAATCTCAGGCAAAGAGCTCTCCAAGCCCTGCTTCCTGGATCCTTTATCTGGAAATGAGATAGAATGTACCTATGACCTTCAAAGGATGATATTCTACAGCAGGGGAGGACAGCAGGAAGATCTCCACATTTTGGGACTTCAACTCCCAGAAGCCCCTGCCAGCATGGTCAATGGTCAGGAATGCTGAGATTTGAAGTCCAAAACATTCTTGAGATCTAATTTCTGCCCACTCCTTCTCCACAGCTCTCTTCTGAGGGAAGTGGATTTGCTTTACATATAAGTCCTGAGCTTTATTGGCTGGGAGGTCTCTCTGTTTGAGAAACGTCCTTGAGTTGCCAATTGAATCTGGCCTGTCACCTCTAGGGGTGGAATAAGTCCCCTCCATAACCTTCTCTCATTCTGACAGATGTTTGAGGACAAACAGCGTTTGTGGATGGATGAGCTGGATGAACTGAAACAGATGTATGTAGCCAAGCTGCAGCAGGTGATGCAACAGGCCCAACGCAGCCAGCGGGCACTTCAGCTACAGCTCTACAAAGCACAGCAGGAGAAGAAGCGGCTTCAAGAAGAGCTGGATCTGAAGCAGAGCCAATGTGAGGAGCTGAGGCTGCAGCAGCAGCAGGCCGAGCGCCTGAGTCCCAAACTGGAGGAGACCAAGTGGGAGGTGAGTGGGAAAAGCATGCACAACAGAGCAGTGCCCTACCACGAGTCTTTCCCCATTGTGATCCAGACTTTGGGTTGCTCCAAACTGCACATGTGGTTCTCCTGATCCCCATGTGGCTCCAATTATACCAAACTCCCAGGTGTGGAGAAACACTCGCTAGTTTGCTGGCAAGGTTACTGCTGCTTGTGACCAGCCTAGTTGTGCAAAGATGCAAAGCCTTCCCTAGTACATTCACAATCCCTTCTGAGCCGGTCCACCACCTCCCTTCCCCTTTAGGGTTCTCATTGTTGCTTCATCGACTCCATGATGCCCATGACAATCTTCCAATCTCTCTCCCTGTGTTCTGTGGTACTGTACAAATTCCACTGGCTCGCTAATCTTCTCCCCTGTCCTCATCCTAACATACTGTTTTGACAGGTCTGTCAGAAGACTGCAGAGATCTCATTGCTCAAGCAGCAACTCCGAGATGCCCAGGAGGAGATGGCCCAGAAGCTGGGTGATATCTTCAGTTTGAAAACACAGTTGCGGGAGGCCCAAACAGAGTTGCAAGCCAAAGACTCACAACTGGCACAGTTGGAGGACACTTTCCAACCCTTGCCAGAGCAGGGCTCCCTTGTTCCTCCAAGGGACTCCCCAATGCAAGCTTGCCAGGACTTCTTGGGCTGTGAAACGGATGACTCTAAATGTCGGGGAATGCAGGGGGAAAGTGCAGAGGGCGCCGAGTGGCTCTGGGCAGAACTGCTGCGGGAGAGACGCCAGGCCCAGCTGCAAGCTGCCACCTTTGAGCAGGAGCGGAAAACCTGGCGAGAGGAGAAGGAGAAAGTCCTGCGCTATCAGCGGGAGATTCAGGTCAGCTATATGGAGATGTACCACCGGAACCAGGCTCTGGAGAGGCAGCTGAGTGAATTCCGGCAGTTCCAAGCTGAGCCCAGAGGTATCAACTCAGAGTCACCTTGGATTGAGAGAGTTGAGTCCTCTAAGATCTGAACAGTACGTGAGAGAAAGAGAGAGGCCTTGTGCTGGGATTGCAAAAGGGGCAGAGCAACCACACTGCATCATGGGCCACAGGATTTGGTAGCAGAAGTGGCTAAGCTGAAGGGCCTGTTAAGCTTCCTCTGTCATAACATACAGGATTTTGCAGGCGGCTGCCACCAATGGAACAAAATCCCAGCATGACATCTGGCTTCTTGTCTGTCCAGCAAGGCTGTTGCCTCCCTACCACTCCTATCTCGGAGGGCAGGATGCTCTCCTGTTGTGTCCTGCTTCGTGCCCACCTTGGCACTGCCTATCAGGATGGAAGGTTTGTTATTGAGGAATGTGAATGGCCGTGATTGGGAGCTGTGACCACTCCTGATAAGGTCTGACGGGGAAAACTAACGATGGATGTGTAGAGGACTGTTCCTCCACACAGTGGGTCCTTATTGGGGTTGGGGCTTTGTCCCAGCAAAGCTTGAGACTTGGCCTGTTGCTTTAAGAAGAGAAAGTTGACAGCAAACCCACCACAGCTCAAGCCTGCCCTATAGGAGTTTTCTGTCCATCTGGCTTGTCCTCATGCTGTGCTTGGTTTTGTAACATGGTTGTGTGTGCCTTGTATTGTAAGTGACTGAGAGAGATTTTCCTGTGTTTAGCTCCAGAATAGGTAATAAAGTGAAGCACAAGCATCAGCTCCGTTGGCCGATGAGGCAAAATCTCAGTGAAGGCCAAGCCAGTTGGGCTCAGCCACCCCAAAAGCCATGAGGCAGTGTCATCTAGGCTTTGGCAAGTTTCTCCATGAGTGGGGCTGGGGATACCTTTGATCCCTCTGTTCTGTTGCTGCTTGGCGCCCCAGTTCTGGATTTGAAGGTTCTGGCCAGAGTAATGAGCCCTGAAATGGAGGCTCTGCCTGGCAACTCCTGGAATAAAACCCTGCCTGACATTTCTGGCTCCATGGCTGTTGCTTTCTCTTTCCACTGTAGCATTGTTTCTGACATTTCCTGGCATTGCCGACCATAGCATTCATAGTGTAATGGATGTTTCTAACAGGTAACTTGCAAGCTGGAGTTGCTGCAGTCAGCCCTCAGAAGCGGATTTTGACTGGCTAAGCCAGTTAGCCAGTGCAGCAAGAAATGGAGCCATACATATCCCAAAACTATGAACACTGTCTTCTTTCTCTTTTTTGGGGGGGGGGGGCGGGGGGGGATTGGAGGTGGTGATAAGAGAAAATCTTGTTGAGGCCTTTTTCTGAGTCCAACAATGGAAAGCGAGTATAATTCTACACTAGGAATGCCCTCTGAGATGGCTTCTCTTTCTGCATTAGAACAGGGTAAGGGAAGTGTTAGATAGGACTTTCAACCCAATCCCATGCAAAGCTGGGCATGCCCAAGTCAATTGATTTCAAGTTGTAAGCTGTACAAATAAAGATATGGAAATGTAACACTATAATGAAAAGAGTGAAGTTAAAGAAAGTGGTGTGGTCTTCTGCAAAAATACGGCATTGAAAGTTTTATTTTTCTACCCTTAAGAGGAGTGTTGCTCCAATAATTGAGTGAGAGCTGTCTTCCTATGTTCCCAGTGCAAACATACTGTCAATATCCTCAGACCATATTGCATTAATCCTGAATGACCATATTAACACTGCTTTGGGTATCACTAGGCTGACCATATGAAAAGGAGGACAGGGCTCATGTAACTTTAACAGTTGTAGAGAAAAGGGAATTTCAGCCTGCGTCATTTGTATGCAATTAGTTCCTGGTGATATTCCCTCTTCATCACAACAGTTAAAGTTGCAGGCACTATACTAGAGTGACCATATACAAAAGAAGGCAGGGCCCCTGCAACTTTAACTGTTGTGATGAAGAGGGAATTTCACCAGGAACTAATTGCATACAAATGACGCTGGCTGAAATTCCCTTTTCTCTACAACTGTTAAAGTTACATGAGCCCTGTCCTCCTTTTCATATGGTCAGCCTAGGTAACACTGCAGTGACAGGGGCTGTTTGCACATATAACAGCCCATGGGTTAAACAATCCATGGGCTGTCAGGGATGAGCAGGAGAGAGTGGGCAGGCTGGTGGGCGGCCTGCAGTGCATCTGCCTCTTCTGCTTTTTCTCAGCAACCCATGATCAAATCCTACAAAGGAGTTGATCATGGGTTGCTGAGTGTGACCTCCAAATTTAGCCCCACAGGATTGTTCAGAGGCTAAACAACCCAGCAGTTAACCCAACAACAAACCATGTTTGTTGTTTAATCTTTAAACAACTCAGGTTTAATCTTTAAACAACTCAGCAGTCCAGGTTCATACATCAGACTGCACAATCTACAAAGGAGCCAATCATGGGATGCTAAGTAAAAGTAGAAATGGTGGGCATGCCACAGGTAGCATGCCCACTCTTATCCCACTAATGTACAACAGGTTGGCTGTCATTACAACTGAATCAGGCCACAGACCTTGAACAATTTTTCAGGTATGTGCAGGGCTCTTGATGAAAGAAGCATTGACACGCATAGGTTTCAGCTTGTATTGCTTGTTTTACTCCATGGTCCCTGGTGGTGTTGATATAGTTTGTTTATTGCCATCAGTATGCTGTTCAGAGGTTAATTCTGTAGCTCTGGGGCACTTACTGTCTGCATCAATTTACTTTCTAGAACAGAAAACAAATTAGATTATATGCTGGCTGGTAGCTGATTTGATGTATCCTATAGGAGCATCTGCCATCCTGGGTGTGGAATAATCCAGTCTTATGTAACAAAGAGTCCTTCCCTGCAAAATCCTCTCAAAATTATACAGGATTTGAAGCATCTAAGCAATAATAGATTTATTCATCTCATAAGATGGCTGAATGTAATTGCAGCCCTGTTACCTCTAGAAACTTAATGCCGTTATTGAATACCTATGCTGTGTACTTGGCCCCTATCCAAGCCACAAGCCCAAAGTCACAGGCCCGTGTTAGTGAATGATGGAAAGGAACTGTATAAAGAAACTTCAAAGTAGACAGCATAAGAACACTGGAGAGAGAATGTGCTTCCTACTAACCCAGTTGGAATTGATTTCCCTGATCCCAGGAAACTGCAAAGGCCTGTTTTTCTTGTGGGACAGCTGTCTGTTGAAATACCTTGTTTGTTTCACTGTGCCCACGCCAGTCCAGGGCTCTTTGGCGCCTCACTCCCAAATCCCCAGAGCAGGTTTCCACCCATCAATTACAGCTGTGGGGAGTTGAGAAGCAGCCTGAGAGAGGGCGGGCACCAAAACTTGGCAGCTAAGCCAGAAACCAAGCTGCTGGCTCTAGTGCCACAGGGAAGAGTTCAGGCGTCACAGGCCGAAGAGGAGTGTTTGTCTGCTAGAGCCGCTGGACAAACCAGTTTCCTGAATTCCACAGGACTGATTCATTCCCTCCAAGGGGCTGGGGCCCAGGCAGGTGCCACTGAGAGGAAGAAGGCTGCAATGCTGCAGCTCTGATCCAAAAGCACTTGGAGAGATCAGATGTCCTGGCTCCTCCAGCCATCCTGGATTTGGCATGTGTTTCCTCCAAAGGCCTATGACAGCAGCTCTTCCTACTTGGCCTCCAGCCCAGAAATCCGGTCTCTACAGCCCTTCCTACCATAGCATGCCACTCCAGCTCCCACTTTAAATGTCTTCCCTCTAGAGGCTTCAGGCATGGCTTTGTATCCAGCTGGAGCAAGAAACAGGCATAGTCTGATGCACCTGCTTTGTGCATGCACTCTTTACTCTGGTGTATTTCACTAGTGGGATTCTTCCTGCCTGTCAATTCTATTTTATTTCCCAGTTCTCTAATGAACATCCCTTCACAGCCCCCTCTCTCATCTTTGAGATTTATATCCAGCAAAAAATTGGACGCTGCATGTTTGTCACAAGCCAAGGTTAGAGGCTTGCCACTGGTACATCTGTGTCAATTTCTAGAAGACTGTGGGACCTCAAAAGGTACATATGCTCCAGTGTAGGTCATTGGCGCCATCCCCTAGCATCTTCCCCTATGTGGCATGGCTAAATTTTAAGCATGGGCCAAAGTAATTTTACCAATTTTTAATCCAGGTGTACTAACGATCTTGCCTACATGTGTATTGGTAAGGAAAAGAAAATTGTATTCAAACTTGCAAGAAAAATCAAGAAGTGAAATCCAACGTCACGTGAGTGGACTTCTGCTCATGCATCAGGGTTTTCCCTTGCGCTGCTCCTCCCAGCAGGCCTCCATGTGCCCCCCCTGGAACCAATATGAGGGGCTGCAAGGGGGGAGGGGGGAAATTTGTACTGTTGGTGGGCAGCCAGTGGTGGATACAACCCATAACCCAAATTTTAATGGTACATCTCACTCTTTGTATTCTACATAATGACCTGCTGCCCAGACCCCAGAATTGCAACATCCTTAGGTATTTCCAACTTTTTTATTGGTCACTCATGAGATCAGGTTGGGGAGAAAAATACACTTCTAGGCCTCCTGGAACTCTGTTTGGAGAATAGAGTAGACCCCTGAAGCAACCGTAGTACCATTAGTGTACATGGTATACAGAATATTGTAAGCACAAAACAGGGCCCTGCTCCAAGGAGCTTACAATTTTAATTTAGCCATCAGGGTGGAGGGAGAAACTAGCTGCCTCTTTATCCTAAACACGGGCAACCATTTCGCAGATAGCCATGGCTAAGGCTAGTGCTTTTATTGGGCATAATGAATTGCCACACTGTCTCCTATATGAGTAGCACACTGTAATATGACTTCAAACATTCAACATTAGGACTAGTTGATAACTGTCTTTATTTTAAAATATTTCTATGCCACCTTTCAAAACAAAAGTTTCCCCCAAAGTGGCTATAAAGCATTTTAAAAATAACACCTATACCTAAAATAGTAAAACTAAAACAGCATCAAATACCTCAGACTTGTAATCCAATATTCAATTATTAGTTTGTGTCTGAACTCATATATCACACTGAATTATGATTCTAGGCTTTCCTTGCAGTTTGAGAAGAAAGCCAGGTTCTCAATTTATTTATTATTTCCATGTATGTGCTACATTTCAGTATATTTCCCAAAGTGGCATGCAACAAAATAAAAGCAATACAAATAACAACCAATAATATTATGAATAAAACAAAAAGCAACAATCAAATATGTATGCTTACAGATATTTAAAAGGCCTAGCAGAATTTTTAAAAATGTATTTTATTACCCCTCTAAAAGGGTGAATAATACAGATCTGGAGGGCCTCCCTTGGAAGAAAGTTCCACAAGGTTGAAACCATCACTGAAAGAAAGTATTATTATTATTAGATGACAACTCTGTTTCCTCTCAATGGTGCAATAGGGCTTCACTGTTAGATCTCCGTTCTTGGAAAGGTGGGGACATACAGAAGAATTCCCTGACATATTCTTGCAAAGGCTTTTTTAGTGATTTAAAGGTCAAAATCAACACTTTGAATTAATCAACACTTTGAATTTAGCTTGGAAACTAACTGAAATCCACTGGAGCTCTTGCAGAATTGGTCTAATATTTTCCCTATATGTGATCTCGCATTTTGGACCACCTGAAGTTTCCAAATTACCTTCACAGGCATCCCTACATCATACCAGTGCATTACATCAATGCAGCTGAACATTTACCAGTGTGCACAATTAAAAAATATCAAAGATTTGTACCATTCTATGACTTCTGGAGCTTATCAAAATTTTCATTAAAAACTATAGTAAAAACACTCCGACTGCAGTGGGAACACTAAAGTGGAGATGCTAAAGTGGAGATGCTTAATCCATTTTACTAGGTACCTTTCGATGATGACAAGCGCCTGTCAGTGCAGCTACACCTGATTGGGCTCTCAGACTACAAGTAACTCCGATTCGCTACAACATGGCTCGTCCCAATCCTGCGCGTCACTTACGGTTTACCCGAGCCAAAATAATGGTTCGTTCCACCCAGCTGTTGCCAGTTTATGGTTCATTCCAGGCACACCCTCTCTAATGAGGATGGTATCTTCCATCATTAGGGAACTTTAGCAGTTTTGCCTATATAGGACCGCATCAGGGAAGGAGGAGGCCAAATTAATACATAATTATCATTCTACCATCCCGGAGTGAAGAAGGTTGCCGTCTCATTCCAGGACTCTCAGGTTAGCTTTTCTTCGTTTCCCTTCTCCACCCAATCGTCCTTCGAAATGGTTTTGTCCAGCCTCCATCCCTACCAATAAAGGAATGTACCATTGTTGTGTATTGGGGGGGATATTATTTCGCTAGAGGAAGGTGTCTTTCTAGGGCTGTGACAAGTAGAAGTCTCGGGTCCCCTCACCGTGTCGGTTTGTTTCGGCCGCATTCACACAGCGAGACCGGCCGGCAGACCTTCCAAATTGTCCTCCCAAAGCCTTGGCGGGTGTGGGGTGTGGGTTAAGGACGGTCCACTCTACCTCCCCCGGTTCTTGTCAGCCCAGGGAGTCAGGTTGCCGATCTGGGTGCCCCTTCCTGCCTGACCCGCTAACCCCTGCTGGACTTCTGCCTGTAAGGTCATCCCCTGACTGGACGCCGCTCTTCTCCTTCTCCTCCTCCTCCTCCTCCTCCTTCCGCCTCCAGGGCGTGCCCGGTAGGCAGAGCAGCAAGCAGGCCGGGCCCATGGAGCCGTGCGCCTGCGTAGAGAGGGAGCTGGACAAAGTGCTGCAGAAGTTCCTGTGCTACGGCCAGCATTGCGAGCGAGGCCTGGAGGAGCTGCTGCGCTACGTCAGCCAGCTGAGGGAGGAGCTCGGCGCGGCAGGTACGTGAGGGGGCGTGGAAGAGGGAGGGTCCTGGAGCTGGGCCTTCTTCGAGTATAGCCGCAGCCTGCTGGTCTGAGCCGCTGGATACGGGTCTCACTGAACCCGCAAGAACAAATAATCCACTATAATAATAATAATAATAATAATAATGATGTATTTATTTATTTCTAACCCGCTTCTCCCTCTGGATCGAGGCGGGGAACAATAAATATAAATGCAAAGACCATAAAATGGATAAATCATTAAAATAAATAAAACTAATACATTATTAAAAACATCTTAAAATTCAACTGGGTAGGCCTGTGGTAATAATAATATATTTATTTTATGTTATGTAATGCATCTTCTATCCCACACCTCCTCCAAGGAGCTACAAGGCGGTGGACAGATAGTGACTGCCCGAGGTCACCCGGTGAACTTTGGGCTTAAGCGTGGCTGGTTCTGTTTTGGATTACAGCCGGTAAAGATAACGTTAAAAAGAGAGAGAGAGTCCAGTGGCACCATTCATGCTAACGATGTTATGAACATAAGGAAATAAGAGCCATGCTGGTTCAGACCAAGGGTCCATCTAATCCAGGACTCTGTTCACACAGTGACCAACCAGCTGTCAACCAGGAACCCACAAGCAGGGCACCAGTACAACAGCACCCTCATGCCCATGTTCCCAAGCAACTGGTGTACATAGGGCATAGATTTTCATTGTAGACTAAGGTCCACGTCATCATACGCATGCAGTATTATCCTCAACAGGCAACTATATTTTTATTTATTAATAATACTTACATAGCACTTATAATAAAGCTTCCAAGTGTTTTACATATAAATATTAAAAATCGCATTTAAAAGATACTATTAAAAGCAATTTCAACTACAATAACCATAAAAAGCAATGCAAGGAACAGTAAGATGAAGCAGCATATGATTAATTGCAATTCATATATAACACAGGCGGATGGGGAAGTTTGTAATCACTGAGGCCAAAAGGCCATAAAATTGAAGTAGTACAGCCTGTGACACTTCTGTTGAAAGCTCAAATAATAAATACAACAAGGGTGGCAGAAGGTAGCTCAGGATCTACTGGATTCCTGACTTTCAGTTGTTTACCAGTAGCAAAGGAAAAAATATTCTCCTTTGCCCTAAATCAGCCTACTCCAAGCTTTGCCCACCAAATGTTTTGGACAGCAACTCCCAGCATGTCTGACTATTGGCCATAATGGCTGGGGCTGATGGGAATTGATGTCCAAAACATCTGGAGGGCTAATTTAACCAGTTGTAGCTATTGTTTATGGTTTATGTTTATGAAAGAGGGAATGGGTATTGCTGCTTCAGGATGTTTTCCAAGTCTATTTTCTCATGCTGTTATGAGATTTAATTTATTTGTGAGCATCAAGCTTCCTCGAGTAATTCCCACTCTTTCTTTGCTCCATAAAAGCAATGGGAAAAGCCTTCCCACCCCCAACCCCTCGCCCCATACCATATTGCATCTCCTACTGTTGAGTAGGAGTTTTCTCCCAAGACTTAACATCTGAAGAGAGACTGGTTGCTTGGTAAACCAAGCTGTTTCAGATGGAAACTGTATGTAAGCAGTGAGAAGGACTTTCCTGATAAGGGCTATGTTCTTGACCTAAATGAAGATATTGGTGCCTTTCCTACTGCAGCCTTACAACGGACACCACTGTCTGCTACGCTCTCCCTGGTTATGTCCCAGTGCTGTAAGAAGATCAAGGACACTGTGCAGAATCTAGCTTCAGACCACAAAGACATTCACAGCAGCATCTCCCGGGTGGGCAAAGCAATCGATAGAGTGAGTAATTCCACTAGCTTGGTTTGGGTTTCAGGAAGAAGATGGGAACCAAAGCATTTCCAACTGGATCTTTCCTGAGTATGAGAGCAAATGTCAATCCGGGGGTTTTCTCATATGTGCTCAGGCACCCAACGTTTTTTATCTAGTGAAATGTGCATCTTCTTGTCTATTATGTTGTGCTGTGGCAGCATTCACACTACAGTCAAGATTCTCTGTTTTAGTCCATCTGCCTATTCTTCCAGCTTTCAAAAACCAATGCGTTTCCTCTCGAATTCTTGCATTCAAATAATCTTAAATTCTCTTCCCCCACGAAACAAAACAGATTCTCCAAAATGAAATAGATCATGTAAAGCAGGTGTGGGGGAACCTGTGGCCCTCCATATGTTCTACTACAACTCCCATCAGCCCCAGCCAGCATGGCCAGTGTCAGGGATGATGGAAGTTGTCATAGAACACAATCTGAAGGACCACAGGTTCCCCAGCCTTGATGTAAAGGACATACATATGTGTGCTTTGTATTGGTCAAACAATGATGGTGTTTCAGTTCTCATTGTCACATACATTGTTTAAATAGGAAGAAAGTTTGTTCTTGGGCATCTGGGAGTGAAAACATTAGAGAGGGCGCTAAGCAGAGGGATATGAGTTGGGGACCATGAAAGAGGATCTCCTAGACCTGGGGTGGGCAACTTGTAACCCTCACTCTAATTTCAAAAGCCCTTTGCATGCAATTGGTTCAGACCTCTGGCAAGAGTGATCTGTCCCTTCCCTGGCAGCCCACTGCATTGGAAGGAAGATGGGGAGAGAGAAAAGGGAGTTGCAGAAAGAGAAAAGGGGGGACCCATCTGCTTTTGGCTTTGGCCCTGTTCGCCTCCAACATGTGCCCCCCGCCAACAGCTAACCCATGAGGGAATGCAGTCCTTGTTGTAGACTTCTGCCAAGTAGGGAGGCATGTTCAACTTTTCATAATGAATATGGCTCTTATTCTTAAGAAAAAAGAGCTTCAATGCCCAGGAAGGTATTAAGTGATTTTGCCCCCCTTTTAAAGTCTAAACTAAGGACAGTGGCAAGAGCTAGAGGCCAACTGTAAGCTTCTTGAATTGAAACCGGTAGTTTGTGATCAGTGCAACAGTTAAGAAACACAGGAAGAAATTTGACCTGACTCAGTTAAGGATTGGGCATAGAGCCCCTATCTTCCATTATCCATTAAGGGGGAGGTTCCACCCATGTGTATGCCTTGTAGTGTTCCCTTTGCTGTTAAACATGTTGTGCAGTTGTGTTCACAGTTCTTAAGTGCACGACAGGCTTTTTCTGCATGCCCTGTTCCTTGCCTCAATTCTATATGATGGTAGTGATCTGCAAGTTTTATTGAGGTTCTTGAGCTCTGTTGGCTGGCTGTTCTATTTTTTAATACTGAATGATTAGGAGCAAGTCACTGACAAAAAATTGTTCTGTATTTGCAATAAAATGAGTGTGTGGTGCAATATGGCCTAGCTGCTGCTGTACGTACACTTCAGTAGAACTATACTTCTTTGCATAGTGCCCATTTCACAGTAATCTGTAATCACAGCCAGTAGTGCACTTGGTGCTGGTAGGAAGTAGATTATTGTCTTGGGGTTTGAATTATGGTTGAGGTGGGGGGGGGGAGGTCTGCCTCTTAGCTCTTGTGAATGGCTGACTTTCTGTTCTATTCCAGACTTTTGATGCTGACTTGTGTGGAATTGTCCCTGCTATGGTTTGGGAGTCCCAAGAGAAGCAGATCCTGGTGCTGGTGATCATAGAGCACCTCTACCAACAAGGGATGCTGGGAGTAGCTGAGGAACTATGTCAGGTACTGGGGATTTAGGACACAGAAGCAGAAATAGTGTTTGCATGATATATAGAAATTGATAATTATAGTTTCACATTTTGCTTTGGCTACTGGGTACTACTTGGTAGTGGCCACCGAGTTATAGCAGACTGTGTCTTTCTTTCTTACTTACAAATGTCACACTGTCAGTTCTCAAGCAAAGACCAGCTAATTGCCTACTCTGCTGCCTGCTTATTTCATGTAGCCTGTAGAGGATAAATCCTTACTTGACTCCCGATCTGTGAATATCTCCATTTCCCTCTCTCACATGCTCCCTTTTCTGAGAATGGGACAGAGATTTGTTCTCAATGAACTTCTGGATTTCCCTTCGACAGGAATCTACTGTGAATGTGGATAGAGACTTCAAAAAGCCTTTCCTGGAACTTAACAGCATACTGGAAGCTCTGCACAAACAGGACCTGGAGCCTGCTCTGAGGTAAGAATGGAGAGTTATGTACCGTTTTCCTCCTTAGATTCCAGTTCCTCTCTTACTGTACTTCCCAGTTGAAAGGTTCTAGCCTCTTGAGCTAGCCATGTTCTTCACTAGGCAGTGAGCTTCACAGTGAACTTATCCATTCTTGGGGCGGTAGCTAGGGATGCCGGAGGACTCTGTTGGGGGAGGTGAAGTTCACCGAGCTTAAAGCAGCTTAGGCTCCCAGACTCTGGCTCCCTTACCTGTGAGCTGGCCTGACTAGATCTGTATTGAGTTGCGCCAGCTTATGGATTTTCTCCCCACCCCACTAAAATTGCTGTTTATATAAATTGTGGTCATAATTTGCTTAATTTTCACAAATTGTGTCCAAAGTGTGCATAAATTTGTTCCTTGCCTTAATTCTATATGATGGTATTGATCTGCAAGTTTTATTGAGGTTATTGAGCTCTGTTGGCTGGCTGTTCTATTTTTTAATACTGAATGATTGGGAGCAAGTAACTGACAAAAGAATTGTTCTGTATTTGCAATAAAATGAGTGTGTGGTGCAATATGGCCTAGGAATCAGGAGGACAAATTATGTCCTCCTGATTCCTAGAAAAAGCAACAGCTCCAGAGAAATCGGGTGAGCTAAAAAAAGGCTGACTTTCCCCACGATGGCCATCCATAACAGTAGCCTTCTTTGTCTTCAGACAAGCACTGAAGCTGTGCTTGCTTTGCTTCTACTAGTTCTTGACTTCTATGAAGTCCAGTATATTTTCTGTAATGAGCTATACAAGCTTGTGAGCCCAGGGAATGGCGAGGACATGCTACTGCTGCTACCACCTGTAATCTGCCTCTGGCCAGACTGTCCACACAAACATAAACTGAATTGGAGCATTCTTCTTTGCTATGACAACCACTCCAGGGCCAGCTTTCTCTGTAGACTATGGTACTGAACAGTGTTGTCCCTTGCCCAGTTGGGCGATCTTCCACAGACAGCAGCTGGCAGAATTGAACAGCTCTTTGGAGTTCCGGCTGCATCGGCTCCACTTCATCAGGCTTCTTGCTGGTGGCCCTGGCAAGGAGCTGGAGGCCCTGAGCTACGCCCGCCACTTCCAGCCCTTTGCTCACCTACACCAGCAAGGTGAGGCTGTTCCCAGAAACTTACTTGGGCACTTGTCCCTTATAGTAGATCTCTTGGTGGGGCCTGACCTTTCTCTCCTAGGTCTGCTGCAGTGATAAAATCTGCTTCCTTGAACCTTTCCAGGCCCAGTTCCAAAGTTTATTCTTTCAAGGAAGGCCATAAGTTCTGAAGATCATTGGAGTCTTTCTCTTTTAGCAGGGAATAGCTTTGGAGTTCCCTTGACTGCAAACAAGGGAGTTGATTCACTGTTATGTGCCATTGGTTTCTGATGACTGATTAAATAATAGGCCAGCCCACTGTGTTAGTGAAAGCATGTTAACATGAATGATGCTTCCTGTATTTCTTGCTACAGAGATTCAGGTGATGATGGGCAGCCTCGTGTACTTGCGCTTGGGCCTTAAGAACTCCCCATATCGGCACCTGCTGGATGATAGTCACTGGACTGAGATTTGTGAGACTTTCACTCGTGATGCCTGTTCCCTGTTGGGACTCTCAGTGGAGTCACCTCTGAGTGTCAGGTAAAGCTGGCTATGGGTGGGACTGGGTGCAGTGCTGGGCAGTGCTGAGCTCTCTCTCTCTCTCTCTCTCTTTCCATCTGCAGCTTTGCTGCAGGGTGTGTAGCACTGCCGGTACTAATGAACATCAAGGCTGTGATTGAGCAGAGACAGTGCACAGGTGTATGGAGCCACAAGGACGAGCTGCCTGTGAGTGCTTGGCCCATTCTGGGGAAGGGTGCTATGATGGAGGAGCTGTAGAATGGGGTCAGGCAACTAGGTCAGCCAGATTATGGGGTTTAACTATTCTCTCCTCTTAACAGATAGAAATTGAGCTAGGGATGAAATGCTGGTACCACTCAGTCTTTGCATGCCCCATCCTGCGGCAGCAGACAACTGATTCTAACCCACCTATCAAGCTAATCTGTGGGCATGTTATTTCTCGAGATGCCCTCAACAAGCTCATCAATGGAGGAAAGTGAGTGATTTTGTCCACTTTTGCTGCTTTAGCCAAAACTCTGGGAGAGAGTGAAAGATAAAGACTGGGTTCGGATGACTCGGTAGTCAGCGGTTGCTTAAATAGTCAACCATTATTTCCACAAAATAACTAATGCAAATTATCAACGGTGTGCAGGGTTGACTAATTGCATAATTGTTGATGATTGTGTTGTGTGGCGGGCTCTGTTGACTATTTCATATGCCTACAGAGTCGTGAGGCAAGAGTGGCAGAAACCCCTGCTGCTCTTGCCCAGCGGGCCTCCATAGACATGTGTCAGCACAAGGGGGTTGGTACCTGGCGGCATGACTCCCCTGGTGAGCCAGAGCTGCAGTCTGCCCCTCCTGCTCCATTGTGCGGCCATGCTTCCTGGGACATGCACGTGCCGTTCCTGGGTGGGGTGGGGTGCTGCAGTTGGTGGCTTCCCTCCCTGAGCTGTCCTCCTGTTCCCATGCAAAGGATTTCTTCTGCACCTTGACGGTTAAAACTACAGGAGAGATGCTTCCAGCCACCCTGCTTGCCACAAATGGGCTTGGAAAGCGGGGCGGATGGAAGCATCTCTCCTGTAGCTTTAACTGTGAAGGATTTCAGGGGTGGAAGGATCTCTGCTGTAGCTTGATCGCAGCACCCCATGACGGGACGTGCAGGTCCCAGGAAGCACGGCCATGCAATGGAGCAGGAGGAGCCCCATGCGAGCTCAGGCACACCACCAGGTACTGACAGTGGGGGGATCTGGCATGAAGGGGGATTCTCATGGGAACCAGTGCTGCCATTCCATGGGAGGGCAGGGAACAGGTACAATAGTCAACCATGTGTTAATAGCCAACTCAAGGTCAATTATGTCATGTGGGGAGTATCCTCTGGTCAACCATGGAGTTGACTGTTAACACCTGGTTGACCATTGTGTCATTCATCCAAACACGCTCAAACTGTTGCCTGAAAAGTTAGCCAGGCTTTCCTACTCCCTGGGAAACATTGCAGTGACCTGATTTGATTAAATGCCTCCCCCACCCCACCATCTAGTTTTACAAAGCCTCTTTCCTTCTGTTTCTCTGCTTCACCTAGTAAAGCTGCATTATGTCTGCTGCCCTCTGCTGGGTAACAGCAGAATTATACTAGCTACCAGAGTTTGAATGCTGCTTCTTAGTGTCTAAGATACAGATCAGTAACTGGCATTTCTCAGATCCTTGGCTAACCCCCCAGAAGCAAGTATACAAAGGGGCTGGTGAATGTGACAGTAGGACTTGCTGGCAGTCTGGGAAGTTTGAGGCTGGGCCAACTTTCTGTACACCAGCTTCAAGTGAGCCCTCTTATAAAATTAGCTCCTGATCAGGATTCCAAGATCATGTTTTGATCCCCTTTTTTCACTTTCTGCAGGTTAAAGTGTCCGTATTGCCCCACGGAGCAGAACCCAGCTGATGGAAAGCGCCTCATCTTTTGATAATGGCAGGCCTCTGAGATGCCCTTGTGAAAATGGGTGGTTGGGACAATATGCAGTGGGAAGTGTCACGTATTGGCAGAAGTACATAGTGTCCTGCTTGAAAGCAGTATTAGCTACTGGAACTGTGGCTCATTGGGCCAGAGGAACGCAAGATACAAGCTTCTGTATTCCTGCTTTTATCAAACCTTCCTGGGAGCTTTAATGGGCAATGCCCCCACTTCTATTTCTTGTTGGGATACAAACAGTAAACAAGGAGCTGCCCCCATTTTTAAATACTTAAGATTTATTTCAAAGTCTGCTTTTGTTTACTACCTCTTCCGCTACCTTGGGAAGAAATTTCAGAAAGATGGATTACATCTAACTTAAGTTAAGAAATTTATGTTTGGAACTCTGATTACTGCAATTTTGAAAAAAGCTTTAAAGTAGGCAGGAAAGGAAATGGAGACAATGGCAGGTCTGTAGACATTACCAAAGGTGGTGTTTGGACCAACCTCCATACACAGCATGGCTATTCAGAAAATGAGGTGGGAGTAAATCATAAGATTTGCTTCCTGAGAGAACGCCTCCTTCCATTTGCAGAACTGTAAGAACACTGTATTGGAGAAGCTTGTATCCAGTGAGAATACCTATTAGCAGCCTACTGCTGTATTTTAAGTAAGGGTAGGAAGAAAGAACCAAGCTGTCATTAAATGAAAAGGCTATAATTACTGGTGCAGGATGAGAAAGCTGGTACAATGGTAGACATAACTGGGACACCATAAAGCAGGTATATAGTTTATTATATAGAAAAAATACAATGCAACTCTTTCCCCTCCTTACATTACTGAGAATTCTTGGCTTAGTGATAGAAGGGCTCCATAATACAGATGTATGGGGACAGATTCTTAACAAGGAGCTTAAATCTACTTTAGAGATAGCAGTAGTACATCCTTGGAGATAGATGAGGAAGTAAATCGTACTGCCAGAGTTGATAAAAGCCTGGGTTTGTTGTTCTCGTGTGCTAAGCTTCAAGAGTTGAGCCTACTTCTTCTAGGGAAAGGAATGACAGCTGTTTACCAACAACTGTGAAGAAATACAATGGGAAGGTAAATAGCTTGTAACTTGAAAGCTAGGGATACAAGAGCATGTCCCTGCAACTTGCATTTTAACTAATTTAAATTAGAAATTAAGGGTGCCATATTTTGGAGTAAAGATCTGCATTGGCCTGGAGCAAAAGCCCCTTAAAAGATATATACTAATGCCATCAACTAGGGGTTTTCTCACTGCATGTGATCTTGCTTTTTCTTCCTCTGGAGCACAGTAGCTGCTATGTCCAGGGATGGCATGGAAATACATCAAATAAATTTCTTTTCAGATGACTCACTGAATGGTTTTTGGTGTTACATTTAGAACCAGAAAAAAACATTGCCTTAAAGCAGATCCCTTCCTCAAAACATCTCAACAATATGGGTCTCATAGGGAAAACTACTAGAAAAGACACTTCAAGTAGGCAAGTCATATGTAGGGTAGAGCATACTGAATTAGACACTTAAACAACATCTTTACACATATTTTAATTACTTCCATGTTCCCCTAGCTGGATTTGGAGCAGCTCCTTTACACAGCCTAGTTAATTTCACTGCAAAAATGAACATTTTTCTAAACCAGTTGTTTAGTTCATAATGGTCCCTTGCAGTGGGCATGACTCACAGGATGGCTAATAGTGCTAGCTCCACTATTTTTCACCCAACCTCACAAAGTGCAGCCAACTCTCATATCCAAACTTTAAAAATCACTGTCACGTTGCTGCTCAACTGCATAGAACCCATAGGTAGGGCCCAGTTGAGTCAGAGCCTTGAGAGCATCTTTCATTAATGTTCTTCACAAAGGAAGGGGAAGAGCCTCCACCTCCTCCAAACACTCATCATAGGCTTCCTGATATTCCTCATGGGCTTTGATCATGATAACACAGGTTGGGCGTTTTGAGCCTGCAGCTGCTCCCAAGTCCTGAAAGGAGAAACGGGAAACTGCATTCAGTTGCTTAGTTCTATAAGTTTGCCTTTTGCATTTCCACCATTAAGCAGCAGACTACCAATTCGTAACATATTACATGATGCAAGTTGAGGGGATCCACTGTTGTAGAATATGACTAGACAAATTTCTCTTCCTACTGTATCCGGATGCAGAGCTACCTACTATAAAGAATAACTCACAAAAACTGCACTACAGAGTCTTAAAATGGAAATGACATTTCAGCAATGATGTGCCAATAAAATGAAGGCATAGGTACTCTGACAATGGCAAAATCCAAACTGTTCATATGAGACAAAGGGCAGTATCCAGCACTGTCACAGCACTAATGTTAGTTTATGCTAGCACAGCGTCATTTGTTTCGCAAAGGGGAAAATTTGTGATTTGCCATTGAAATTTGGTAGCAAATCACTGCGTTTTCCCTTTTCTTGGCAAGCACTAGTGATGGTTTATGCTAGCACACCATCACTCATGTTACTACTGTGACACCATTACAGGATTTTCACAGCTTTGCATTATAAGACTCTCCTATCCCATTGTTTGAGGACCTTTGTTTTGTAGTAAACATAAAAAAAAGGATTGCAAGCTCAGACACCATACTTGCAGGGAAGGGATAGCTGAGAATCTTTTGTCACTAGATCTTTATCCCTCCCCTGCAATCTCTGAGCTTAGGCTAGAAAGGAATTATTAGGGTCTACTCTGTTTAACCCTCAACTGCTCTCTCATGAAACACATTAATAACTGTAAAAGGCAGTACTGTATCGTAATAGTCACAGCTAAACTATGATATGATTAATACAACACCAACAATATTACCATGATTATATTTTGCGGTTATTCTATTTGCATTTTTTGTGGATCACACACATGGGTGGAGACTTCTATAGCTGAGAATTTTGGCAGGAACCTCCTTCACTGTCCCCAGCATATTCCTGCTTATTCTGTTAGTTCTCTTTCAACAGCCATTGTACAATAGTCTCTTGAAACTAAACACATAATATACTCATTCTGTTCATATCTTCTAACTGCAATTGCTACTTGTATTATATTGCACTCTGCACCTAGAGGTCCTGCTGCTGCCACACACTCAAAATGAGTGAAGGTGAAAGAGTGCAAAACTGTGTGCTGTACAGCTTTGCTCATAGTTAAATCCTGCATTACTGGTACATCTAGTAACCTAGTATTTCCAAGTGCAATTCAATGAATAAAGGTGGAAAAGCAGTAAGAATGGTACATTCTTGGCTAAAGGAAATCTCAGGCGAGCTCAGATAGGAAAAATATTGGACTAGGTGAGAGAAAAAGGGATAACAGATGTAACATTTCATGGAATTCTTATTTCCCAATCCCACATTTAGTCTCGCTCAAAGCCTGCAAGGAAGAGGGCTTCTTCCCTGTTTTTCTCCAACCCTGCATTACCGTTTTGGAGGGGATATAGACATAGGGAAGGCTCCTATCTTCACACATGATGGGGATATGGCAATAAACATCAATAGGTAGTGTGTCTCCTGCAAGAACTGTGATCCTAAGAGAGACAGAGACAACAGCATCAGCAAAATAAAGCAGTAAATTAAGGAGCAATGGGTGGTTGGAGAACAAAAAACAAAATTAGAGGTACAATTAGACTCTGCAGTTTTGATAATGGCCCCATTCAGAAGACACCTTAAACCACGGCTTTAACCACAGTGAATAAGGATTTTTGCCTTATTTGCCCTGGTTTAAGGTGCCACTATAATCCTGTGCATACTTGAAGTATCTCAAGTACTTCAAGTATGCTCATCCTGTGCATACTTGAAGTACTTCTAAAGAGATGTGTTTACAATTGGGCTGCACTGATGTATGTAGACATAAATGCAAAGAGATCTTAAACATTCATACACACAAATCCTATAGCATCTTAAACTTCCAATTTACTGTGGACATAAATTTCCGTAGGCTAATGCTCACTTCATCAGACTGATGCTTGAAGTGTTATCTTCAGCTGAGAGGGAGGATACACATTCAGGATGGGAGGAATTATTTCAAAACAAGGCAAGGAGGCCCAGCAATGCAAGAGACAAGTAAGCATGTTACTATGCAAAGCCAAATGAATAAGAGGTCAAATAAATCCAATCTGAAATGTTTTTTTTATACCTTGACCATATTCATTTGCCCACAAGACACCATTCCCCATTTTCACAAATAACTGGATTGCTTCTGTGATTCTGCCAACTCCTCGCTTCTTTTGTACTCCTTCCCAGTAACTGTTCACAGCCCCTTCTATCCCTTGGTTCTTAAATTGGCAGTTTATTATGTTGAAGAGCACTCCATGATACCACACTCAAAGAAGAGATAATAGAAATCAGATGTCTGATTTCTAAGCTTGTAACAACCAACAAGAAAATTTCCAGGGAACGCAAATTGTCTTGACCCCAAACCTTTGTCCTTTTGAATCTTTTTTTTTTAAATACACATAAATGCTCGCTCGCTCAGTCTCTCTCTCTCTCTCTCTCTCTCTCACACACACACACACACACGAGATTATTCATCAGGATCAGAGCCCTTCAGCTAGAGTTCCAAGTTCAAGACCATCCTCCAGACCGGCAGCAACGTCACAAAAAACACCTTGGGTTCTTACCCCTTCTCGCCTTTGTTAATGAACTTCTGGACTTCTTTCACCCCACGCCGGATTTGTTTAACCTTTGATGCTGTAAGTCAAACGGGAGAGCTGTAAGCACGAAGCCCAGGAGACCCGACAGACAGCCCTGAAATGGGGGCCTCCCCTCTCCAGCCGCCCCAGGAGGAAGCCGCAGCAAGAGCTCCCACGCCTCCCCTTGCACCTTTCTTGATGCACTTGTAGAGCTTGCGCGTGAGCTTGCGGGAGGCCAGCGGCCGCGCGATCGCGTTCACGTTCTCCACCAGCTCATGGTAGGACCGTTCCGGGGTCGCCACCTCGGGCTCAGGCACTTCCCCCGATTGCTGATGCTTGACTCGACCCATGGCTGCTGCAGTTGAACGAACACAGAGCCATGCGCTTTGCCGCCACCGCCGCGTTTCCGCTTCTGTGCCAGACCAGGGAACGCTGGGAAACGAACCATAGAGAAGTGAGAGGGATCTTGCATCCTGCCATCCCATTGCTCGGCCAACTCCGCTCTCCTCAACCACCAATGAGAAAGCGACTATGCGTACGGAGCTCCTCCCACTGCGCCTGCGAGAGCGAGCCTTGAAGCGCCTTTCCCAGCAGGCACCGCGCTTGGCTGCGCCTTCGGCAAGATGGCGGCGGGGACGGGTAGTGAGTGATGATCTTTCGTTTGGGATGGAGGAACGTAGCGGGGTTACAGGGTTACCCTCCCCCGTACCCATCTCTTTTTGTGTATTAGGGCGCCTGTGTCTTTAAGAGTGAGCTGACAGACAGCAAATCATCAGGTGCAGCTTTTCTAATGACAGCATTTCCGTACAGGAAATGCTTCATCGGACGGATATCTGCCTGTCGCGCAACTTTTAAAAGTACAGGACTCTTGTCCTCTCCCCGACCTACCCACCCTCCGCATCCAAGGGGCAAACCTTAAGGAGGGCTTGGCTGTTGTGAGGTGGTTTGTCCAAGAATTCTCAGATGGTGGCTCATTTTCCCCCTTAGAATACCTGGGAGTAGAAACGTAGGTAGCTCCCTTATATCCAGTCAGAACACTGGTCCGTCTGGCTCAGTATTGTCTGTCCTGACTGGCAATGGCTTTCCAGGGTTTTAGTAAAAAAAACTTTGGCCAGCCGTACCTTGTGATTGAACTTGGAATCTTTTTCATGCCACACGCATGTTCTGCCCCTAACCTATGGCAAGTAGATTTTCCCTAGCATTTCCGCTGTTTCACTATGAACTTTTTCAGGAGAGGCTGTCTAGTTGGATATGGAGGCTGTAGCCTTCCCCAACTGGGCACACTCCAAGTGTGTTGGACTGTGGTTCCCATCATCCCCAGCCAGCTGGTGGGAATGATGGGGGCTGTAGTCCAACACATCTGGAGGCCTGGTGAGGGAAAGCTGCTGTAGGCCTTGGAAATGAGTCTTATTAAGTTTGGGGGCTGCATAAATTGCAGTAGATTTAAATTAAGGGGTTGCCATTGAGAAGGATCTCTTTGAAGTATGCGGGCAGGTTGAGACACTTGTGATGTTTATCTTTTTTCCATGGCAGAGCACAAGTTGCTGAATGCTGGACCCACAGAGCCATGGTCTGTCCGGGAGAAGCTATGCTTAGCTTCTTCTGTCATGCGGAGTGGGGACCAGAACTGGTAAGAGACATGTTGCTGATCGTTACAAAAACTTGCTGCTAAATTCTGTTCCTGATAGTGTCTTGGAACATAGCTGTATGCATGTTGTGTTCCTTGTACAGTTATGTGCTTGTTACAGAACTCTTGAATTGACTGGTGGTGGTGCTTATTTCAAACATCAGGAATATTTAAGTACTATTTGTGATCTTAACTTTGTACATGTTGAAAAATTGTGAAAACCAGAATTGTAGAATCACACAAAACAATTTAATTCAAAGAGTTACTTAGAGGCAGGATATTCTGCATGTTAACCAATGTTAACGAATGCACTTGGAAGCTTAATGCAGCTACGTAATATTGTGGGTTGCATTAAAATAATTTAGAGAACAATCCTATGACACCTAGACAGTGTCTGGGGAGCCATAGGATAATTTGGATTCCTGGATCTGAGACAGAAACAGCGCTTCAGCCTCAGACACAGGAGGTTAAGTTCCCTGCCCCCTCCCCCTCATAGCTGGCATGAAGAGAACAGAAAGGGGTCCATTCTGTGGGTAGGGAGGGGAGGAGATTGGGGAAGTGGGGATTTGGGCTATCCCCTGGTTTCTCCAGCTACCTTCTATCCCCCTCTGCAGAGCCCTAGCTAAAAGGGCAAAAACACCCATCTAGCAAAAATGCAGAGCAGGAAAAGTGCAGAGCTGACAATCACCTCCGCATTTCTCCTGTTCTGCATAGGATGGCCATCAGCCTTTCAGCTGATAATAATTTTAACATGTAGCTCCTACTTAGTAACATATATTGATGGAAATAGAAAGGGAAATACTTTATGGAATAGTGTTTTAATAGAAAATTGAACAGATCTATATGTTCTCCTTATCTGATTATTGCTGAGTCTCATACTGATGGTGGCCAACACCAGATTGTAATAAAGACAAGGAGATGTTTTTGTATATAATTCGGGGGGGGGGGGGGGACAACCCTGTTTTGGGGCTGTGTAATTAAGCTGAGCTCAACATAGTGTTCCAGCAAGTCACTTTTTTGTAGCTGTTTGGGAAGCTCCCACATTTTTGCTGAAGAGGTGGGTGGGGATCATCCTGGCGATTGTGCAATGTTCCCTCTCCCTCGCCATCTTCAAATTTGGGGATTGTTTCGTTGCTTCATTGCCGTGGTGCCTCAAATGTCTGGGCTGCAAAGGGGCAAAGCTGCAAGCCCCCCTCCCCCCGCAAGCTATTCTGCAGGAAAGGGACCTGGGAGTGGGGTGGGGAGGTTCCTTGGCTACCCAGCCTGACGAACAACCCCTGCCACTCTTCCTAGCTTAAGATTTGGAGCTGGGGAGGAGAGCAGGAGATTGGTCCAGAACTTGTGCAAAGGAATAGCATGATGTCAGTGGCAAAGAGAGGAGCAGGGTCTTGGGGACCGCAGTTTTGGGCTTGGCTGCTAAAGTCAGCCAGAAATTATGCACCTTGTAATCCTTGTTCAGGCCAACTCTCTTGAATGATATGATTTGGAATCTAGAGGATCTTGTTGGTGGGGGAGGGCAGGATGTGAAGCCAGAATTATTGGAAGTTCATGTAATAGTCATTCTGGGAGTGATGTTAGGCATTGTTATTCAAGTTGGCCTTGAGTAGCAAGGGCAGGATGAGAATGTGGGGTTAATAATAACTTACACATGTTCCTCCCTGGAGATCAAAGTTGCATACATGGGCCTCCTCCCTCCATTTTATCCTCACAGTATCCCTGTGAGGTAGGTCAGCTTGAGAGAGAATGACTGGCCCAAGGTCACCCAGGGAGCTGCATGGCTGAATTTGAACCTGAATCTCCTCATTCGAGATCTGCCACTCTAACCAATGACCTGGGGAGGGCTTCGTGACTCACATATGGTAGTTACCTGCTGTGAGCTCTGGGGATGGGGTACCACATAAAATGAAATTTATTCTTTTTAAGAAAGCGCTGTATTGGGTATATGTCAAGGTTTCCCCAACTCAGTGATCACAAGACAAAACCTTCTGCAGTATAATTTACCTATAAAGGGAGCAAAGATCATAAACTCTTTTTTCTTCTCCAGGGTATCAGTCAGCAGAGCCATCAAACCTTTTGCAGAGCCAGGCCGCCCACCTGATTGGTTTTCTCAGAAGGTAAGACTGGGCCTTTATTTCACTAGTGGGGAATGGCAGTGAGCATTTATTCCCCTTCTAAACTGAGCATACTACACCATTCATTTCAGCAGCCAAGACAAATAGCCTCAAAAGATGAGGATCTCTCCCAGTGCCCGCTTTCCCCTGTGGAGAGAAGTAAGTGCCGGAGGTGATATCCAGCCACTGTTGATAGTATCAGAGGATGGATAAAGGGAGTGTATTCCCTCCTGACAACAGCCATGTAGTGAGCTTGATTTTGCACACATGTGAATCGGCTTTTGAGTGGAATTTAAGGTTACTTAGTACAAGAATCTTTACCCTGCTTCAAATGTATTCATGTCCCTCACCCACCAAAACCCTTTGGCAGGGGTGCAGAATTTCAATTCTGGGGAACAAATCTGGCCCTCCTAGGGTCCCAATCCAGCGCTCTGGGGTTCCCCAGGTGAACATGCCCCCTTCCTCTGGCTCCACCTTCCTCCCCCGACCACCAATCTTTGGGTGGTGTCCTGGCTCTTGTGCAGGTCCCCCCCCCCCATTCTAAAAGGTTGAAATGCCTCTGCTAAAGCTTAGTTGCCGGCAGTAAAAACATTAAAGTTAAAATATGCTTGTGCTTTTGGTATTTTTGGCCCTTCCCCCTTTGCCTTTGGCTTTCCTCACCACCTGAATGCAGCCCCTGGGAGCTTCTCCAAAGTAGAATTTGGCCCATGGGATGAAAGAGGTTCAACAGCTCTGCCCTAAGGGAAAGTGAATGGAAGATAAGGTTGGCTGGGCAATCAGACGGCGTGGTGGTTCTGTTAGCTCCCACAAGCAGCACTCGATGTAGAAATTGGCAGTTCTAATTCCAGTGGCAGAATTGTTGCTTCTAAGAACAACTTGTATTAAAACATAAGAATCAGACCAAGGGCCCATTTAGTCCAACATTCAGTTCACACAATGGCCAACCAGCTGTCAACCAGGAACCAAGAGCAGGATACAGTGTAACAGCCCCTTCCTTCCTGTGTCCCCCAGCAACTGGTGTATATAGGCTTACTGCTTCTGATGGCTGCTGCTGTTACTCCACCCCACTCTGAATTTGTGGAGTGCAGATCTGCTCTGTAGACTCACTTGCAGCTTTTAAAACAAATCCCTAGATTGAGGTCTTCTACTGCCGGTTGATGCATGCACTCATCTATTCACCGCTTCCTTTAACAGCCACCAATATATACTCAGCATCCTTCCTCTCTGCAAGAAAGCTGCACACAAGCAGGGATCCAAATCATTTGGCAGCAAAGTATTAACCCTACCCCCACCAGCTTCCAGGTCATTTATATGGGAACAGGTTTAATATGTGGAAGGTGTAGTACAAACTACCCTTAGTTTCTATCTTAATGCAAACATTCTTCAAGTTTTCTATATTGATTGTTCTCTGAGAACTGTATGTACTTTTTTCTAGCATTGTGCGTCCCAGTATTCTGAGCTCCTGGAAACAACGGAGACCCCAAAGTGAGTTCAAAGGCTGAAACAAGTGATGTTTACTTTTTTCCTCTTCTGAATGGGACATAGAAGGAGCTGACATTGCAAGGAGGACACAGTGTAATGGAGAACGACTGAATGTTTGGGTATATTTCCAAACCAAATGGGAATTGCAATTTGACCAACGCAGCTGAAACTCACTGTATTGATCTAGGGGTCTGATTCTGTCAGTTCCCAGTTGAATTAGAGTCTTTTGATTTCCAAGCTGAAACAAAGCCACCTGTGCAAAATAGATTATTGATAGAAAATGGATTCTCTCTCTGTGTGTGTGTATGTATGCAAACAAAGTTCATACTTCTCTCCAGCCAATGAAGCTGTCACAGCTGGGTATTTATCAGAGGCCCACAATATATTCAAGGCCACCAAAATTCTCCAAGCTGGTTGTGCGCACATTGCCCCTTGGAGCAAGACCAAAGTGCAAACACTGAATTGGATTTTATAAGCTTGCATGTTAGATGCCTCTCCCCCCTCTCAGGAGCTGACAGGCCAGCACACACACATTCAGGAGAAGGAGGGCTTCCCTTTCCCAAGTTCTTGAACCATCTCAGCCTGGGAAATTAATAGCCTTTCCTGAGAGAGAGAGAGAGAGAGAGAGAGGCCCCAATACTCTAGTATGGGAAGTGAAGCCTATCTAATCTTCAAAGATGACATAATCTAGATGGCATAAACAGCTTCAAGGCAGGCAGTGTATTAGTGGCCTGTGTGAAAGGGATTCTCTTTTTTAAATATATATACATATAAAGCTGCTGGTTAGGCCAAATTACACAGGTCTCTAAGAGCTTACTTTTTCTTTTTAAAAGGCACAAGTAAGTTTTTCTTTTTGCTGCGATAGTGTCTCCTGTTTGCAGTCATATAGTAACCAGACTCCTTTTGCTCACTATTTCTTTTGTTTTCCTGTCCGCTTTCATTTGTTTATTTTAACTTTCAAAAGTTTTTAATCCCAGTAGTTTCTGCGCATAACCTTACTAGCTAGCATACTTCCAAATGCTGATTTAATGTTTATTCAGGGGGCATATGATTCCCAGCTATGAAAGAAATTGTATAATGGTGGTAGGAGGGAGAAAAGGCTGAGGAAGGGTAGTTAGAACCCAGTGATAAAACTATACCCACCATGGCTAATGTTAGCAGAATCCACACCACAGTACAAAAAGCTAGGAAGCCTTCTTCAACGTTATCATCAGCATCTCTCAGTTACACTTTCTGGTGCCATGGCAACATGGGAATGCTGATATTTCCATTAGGATAGCATTTCCACATCTCCAAAAAATGAATGATTGGAAGCACCCCAAGTACTGGGACCAATTGAAAGTTAGTTATTGTATGTAATTGCTTTCTGATCATAATTGCCATCTAGTAGGTAATTATTTTCTTTCTATGAGGCTGGGTGGCAACCTGCTCTGATAATCTTCATTGTGAGGCTGCATTCTTGAGGTAAATGTAGGCCGTACTCAGATTTTTGTAACCTCTATATACTTGGTGGTCAATTTGAGATTATTGTCAATAATAAGGAGGAAGCCTAAAGCTGCAGAGGCTCTCCAGCTTAAAAGCCCAACATTTTCCTCATATATCTTGCTTTGCCTTGTGACTGAATCATGTGCTGGGGAATGTTTTGCACATTGCACTCCCTAAAACCTGGACAGTGGTTGGACAAGCAGGCTTTCCAATACAGACGTCTAAAGTAGCTAGCAGAGACGCCTACTTGAATGCTGTAGTATCGTCCTGATTCTTTACAGTAGCATTTGCATTGGGCTGCAGAACAGTGAAAGTGGGAACAGGTAACTGGGATAAGAAGGAGGGATGGAGTGGTGGGATTTGTGCGGAAAGAAGGTGCTACATCTGGAAGGATAGAGCATCTCTATTCTCGGTCCCTAGATTGTTTCCGCCTTTTTTCTTCTTTGAGCAGAAGAAAACGTGGTGAGAAGGGAGAAGTAGTGGAAACTGCGGAAGATGTTATTGTGAGAAAACTGACAGCAGAACGGGTGGAAGAGCTGAAGAAGATGATTAAGGAGACCCAGGAGAAGTACAGGTACAGCTCAGACATGTCAGAATGTGGAGCTCTTCAAGGATGCTTCAGGACAGGTGGATAAGGACCATCTAGATGAAATCTTTCTTTTGTCTCCACAGGCAGCTGAAGAGGGATGCAGAACTGATCCAGGCGGGGCATATGGACCACAGGCTGGAGGAACTGTACAATGACATTGTGGTGTGGGTTATCTTATTATTTCCCTGTTAACATTTTCTTTTTTGCCTGGATTGCATATCTGAACATGCAAACAGGAATCCGGGAAAAGCATTCTTCTTAGGCGTGTGGTGTCATTACCCCATGTGGCACAAGTACAAAAGCTTTTCAACGTCTGGATGGTTTTCTTTTTAGCACAAAAACAAATACGAAAAACCAGCACAGCCTTACCTGATGTCTTGCAAGCCCTCGTGCCCTTTGGAGTAGAGCTTTGGAGGGAGGCTCCTGGAAAATGGTTTTGATGATATGACCAGTCTTTTTAGTCTTGGCTTAAAAAATTATCTTCAGGGCTTGACTATAAGGTGTTTCCTCAAAGGGCGTTTCTCAAAGTACTCTGGGCTATGTGTCTAATATATGAGCGGGAAGCATCCATTCTGCTTTGCACCAATAACCTTGCATAACCCTGAACTCTGTTGAACTTCTTCAGGAAGAAAAGAATGGAAGAAGAGGAGGCAGAGGTGAAGAGGAAAGCTACCGATGCTGCTTATCAAGGTTAGCTGGAATTCAAGCGTTTGCTTATTTTCTATAGAACCAAACTCCTGAGGATGAAAACATGTAAGAAGAATTTCAGAGTGACAAAATTCAGTTGAGAGGAAGAAAGCGGGCTACAGCAGCATTTGGTCCACCTGATTTCCTCAGCCTCTCCCATGTAATTGAGCACTATCTTCAGAGGCCCTCCCTGCTCTTTTTTTTTTTTAATAGTTCATAAGGTTGGAAGGTAAGCTTTGATGCCAGAATATAAAAGATCCTTGAATAGGAAAAGTGCCCAGGGGGAAGTAAGAAAGCGGCCTCTTAGAGCCACGCGTGTGGAGCTTGCCATCAGTGAGCCACTGAGGAAGGACTTGCTACCGGTTCCATCGGGGTGGGCAACCTCGTGCTCTGCAGATCCTTTGACCTACAACTCCTGTAAGACCCTAGCCAGCATAGTCAGTAGTCAGGGATTATGGGAGTTGAGGTCCAAAATAACTGGAGAGCTCCAGGCTGCCCACCCGTGGGTTACTTATTCAGAATCTTTGTGCCAGGATTCAAGATAGATCCAAAGCAGCTGATGGTATTTGGGGATGGTATTGAGGATCATCACATCTTGTGCTGGGATTCCTTACTAGACCAAGTGTCCATCTGGTCCAACTTTCTGACCAAGAACCTTGTGAATATACTTTTCCACCTTTTCTCTTTCAGCTCGTCAAGCAGTTAAGAACCCATCGCGAAGATTGCCGGGAATGATGGTCCGTTCTCCAGCAGGCTCAACCTCGCCAGGAGCAGACTACACTCTGGGGGACTTGTCTCAACCCAGCGTGGAGGAGGCTAGTCCTGGGGTAAGGATTTGACAGGCATGAGAAACGGTTAGGCTGGACCGGGCTCTTGGCAGCTCTCCAAGACTTCCTGCTTCCTTTCTTTTCCTTTCCCTTTTTGGTTGCCTTTTGTAACGTAGATGGCTTGGGTGCAACCTTGTCCAGAGAACAAAGTCTACTTTGTGCTGCAGGACAAGGATATGGAACCCACTTTGCTGGCAATGCTTAGAGTAGGAACAGAAAAGGCGGAGACACACAGGGGATCGAGGGGAGCAAGAGTGATGGAGGAGGTGCTTGGGGTCTGCTGGGTTATTGGCCCTGGTGGGAAGAGGAGGAGGAGGAGGTGGTCAGTGGGACATGTCAAGGTGGTGCGGATGTGGCTTTGAACCGTGTGGTTTTTCTTCTTTCTCAGGTAACTCCAGGGACATTGCCCAGCACCCCAGTTGCCTCCTTCATTGGGATCCCTGACACCCCTATGGGCTCCACCTCCCTGGATGCCCCCATGACCCCAGTCACAGATGATTCAGCCCAGAAAAAGATGCTAGGACAGAAAGCAACTCCGCCTCCTTCTCCTCTGCTTTCAGAGCTGCTGAAGAAGGGCAGCCTCCTGCCCACAAGCCCCAGGCTGGTATGGAGTTCCCTGGTTACATATGCAGATGCCCTGGTGAATCTCTGTGACTGACGTTCACCACAAAGGGCAAAAGGCACCAGCATTCTTTTTTTCCAAAGGGGAAAGCTTAGATAGGGCTTAGGAATCGAAATGATGTGTGGCACAACTCGAGTACATTTTTCCAAAGTGAACCAAGGTCCTTTGCATATACACAGTCTCCGTACAATGACCCTATAGAGCAGGCCATTTTGATTACCCCCACCCCCACCCATGTTACAGCTGGGGACTGAGGATAAGAGAAAGTGGCTGTGCCAAGGCTACCACCCAGTGAGATAAATGGCTGAGATGACATTTGAACTTGAGAGGGATTAGGTCATGATTCACATGGTTAACCACTGTGCTATTCAAGAATGATACAGGGTTGAAGACCACGCACCAGGGGTGCAGAACCTCAGGCCTGGGGAGCAAATCCGGCCTTTCTGGGATCCCAGTCCACCCCTCTGGCATTCCCCAAATGCCCATGCCTCCTACCCTCAGCCCCACCCCCTTCCCCCCACCCACCAGTCATTTGGTGGTTTCCCAGCTTTGGGGCAGTTTCCCTCCAGTTTTCAACCTCCTGAAAGGTTGAAATGCCTCCCCAAGGCTCAGTTGTAGGTGGGAAGAGCTTTAAATGTTTTGGCCCCACCCCCGTTGGCTTCAGCCCTGCCTATCCCAGGACCACGGGCCCTGAAAGCTTCTCCAAAATGGAATTCGGCCCTTATGCTGAAAGAGGTTCTGTGCCCTCACTATATACATTCTGGAAACGCAGGTGCAAATTGGTTGGGATTTTAGTTGTGTGGGGTTTTTTTTATTTTTATTAATTGCTCTTTATCAGCCCTCCCCAACCTGTTGCCCTGCAGAGCTGTTGGACTATAACTCCCATCTTCCCCTGCCAGCTTGGGCAAGCTGGCTGGGGATGCTGAGAGTTGCAGTTCAACACCTCTGGAGGACAACAGATTGGGAAAGGCTGTTCTTCATAGGTGTTTGGGGGGGTTATTTGGAGGGGGAGGAGCTATCCAAGGGGACAGGTCTGAGTCACGTGGTTGGCCATGCTTCAGCATCAGATCTCCCCAGCCGCATTTTTAGTAAGGTCTGTGTATAATTTTAAATATGTTGTAAGCCACTTCAAGCCATGGAAGAGGATAAAGAAATTCTGCCAGGACTGATACTACCAAAGAGATGGGGAGACAGTGAAATAAAACATGCATGCCCTGTGAATGTCACATTCATCACAATTATGAGAACTGAAGTAGCACAGATATGCAGGCCGAGCGATACCTATAGGAAAGTTCACAGAGTTGCATGCTCATCTGTGCTGCTTTCCGTATTTGCATTTGCTCGGATGTCTTCATGCATTTAGAGCACGTTCGTTCCCTGCGCATGGAGGGACCTCCACAAAGCTCCGAAAAGCCCTGTCCTCCCTTCCCCCACCTTTGGTGGGTGTGCATGGGCAGGCGCAGTGGGGCAATGTGTCCACCAGGTGGGGAGAGAGCAGGAGGAGGAGGAGGAAAAGAACTCTCTTGAGCCATGTGGGAATCCCTCTGCATGGGAATGCTCTGCCTCTAATGGGGCAGGGTGGGGTGGAGATTGTGCCCTTAAGAAAATGCAATATATCATTGTATGCACCCTGGTTATTCCTGCCCCCGACACCCCCCAGATCCTCTGCTTTTATGGTGTTTTAGGCAGACCTGTTCCTTTTTTAGTCTTTTGGCATTGATCAAACTAAGGAAGTGGACTTGCCAAAGTCTCCCCTGGTTTCCAAGGGAAGCCCCAAATTTTGCTCCTCTTCATTGCTTTTTGAGCCAAGCTGCCTTGTATGGTGTTTTAACCCAAGATAGCTAAGCCGACATGAGTTTCTAAGTCAGGGCTGGGAGGTGTACTGTTCTTTTGAGATGGACAGGAATGAGGGAGTTTTTATCCCTCCCACCCTGCCTCTGTCCTTGATGCTCTTGCTACCTTGCTTAAATGGGACAGGGTGGCAGCTAGAGGGCAGGAGTGTCTCAGCAGAGGGGTAGGGGGAGACAGAACCTGAAACAGTTTGATTGGGGTGCAGCATGTGGCAGCTGGGGGCAGAGGCGAGACCTTGGGGTGTGCACAGCAGTGGGATGGGCCGCGCACTGGTTCTTAGTATCCAAATGTCATTTGATAGGTGGGTGAGAGCGAGATGTCCATTGCGTCTGGTCACGCAAGCAGCTCTGGCATCCTCCTGGAGGTGGGAGGGGTTCTGCCGGTGTTGCATGGTGGGGAAATGCAGTCTGCTTCTACTACTGTTCCTGCGTCCCCTGCTGCTTCAGGTAGGCCGCCTGATGTTATCGGTGTTGTTTTTCTCTCGTTCTCTTCCTTTGTTCTGGTGTTTTGTATTAAGGGCAGGGGTCCTATTTGAAAGTGCGTGAATATGTGCTGCTTTCGTTTTGTTCTTTTAAAAGGAGTCTATGAAAGACTAGGTCAGTCTTGTCCAACCTGGTGCCTTCCAAATATTTTGGACTTCAACTCCCATCAGCCCCAGGCAACATGGCTAATGATCAGGAATTTTGGGAGTTGTAATCCAAAACATCTGGAGGGAACCAGGTTGATGAATTTAAATCTTTAAATCACTCCATTCCCTAGTTTCTTCTTTTCCCTTCTCCCCTATTCAACTATATGTTCCCTCTCCTTCCCTCCCTTCTTCTGTAACATATTTCCTTGTAAGGCCATACCCTTCCTTTTCTCCAATCCATCCTTCCCTTTGTTGCTAGTCCTTATCCTTGGAATTCTCTTCCTATTGATACTTGTTCTGCTGCTATTTTGTGCATATTCGTGCAACATCTAAGATGTATCTGAGCCTCTGGGCAGAGACCTTTTGTGTGTTCTTCCCCCCCCCCCCCCTTTCTAATTGGAAAATGCCTAGTGTGCTATATAAATGCTAGTCATTTTCTGTTTGCCTTGTGCAAACATTAAAAAAACCCTGTAGTGCTTGTAGATTAAGTATGCTGAGAATCTCAATTTGCATGGTTTCTTTGTTTTTTAAAAGCAAGTTTCTAGCCCCTTAAAGCAGGAACAGGCAGAAGGCAAATTTCCAGATGTTTTGGATGTCAACTACCAGAAGCCCCTGCCAGCATGGCCAGTAGTCAAGAATTCTGAGAACTGATGTCCAAAACATCTCAAGATGTACTTTCTACCCACCATTAACTTAAAACAATGAAAATAAAGTCAAAAGCGTATAATGCCCCATGAAAACTCAAGTGTTGGGGTAGGGACGGAGAGAAAAATCTTTGTATGGGTTCTGAATCCACCTTTTTTGGGGTGCCAAATTTGGGGTGGTTTTTTTTTAGTGCCATTTATACATCGCCCTGCCTTTGTTGTTCTGCATCACTTTGTCTACTTACAGTCTATATGGCATAAGATCTTGTCTGTAATGCAGAAATTGGCTTTCTGCACCTTGTTTTAAAAATCAGTAAATCCTTCTCTGGAAGGAAAATGTTACCTCTATGCTGTTGAAGAGCTCAGGAACCAGCCGAAGTTTTGCGTGGGCTTCCGGGGCCAGAGGCCATCTCCTCTCTACCCAGCTCCCCACAGCTCCTAGAATTCCCTGTGCCATCTTTCTACGCCCAACGTGACCCACACCCATCCCTTCCTTCCCATGTGCAGTTCCACCTATACCAAAATGTTGTGAATTCTTCAAACTTGCAAAAGTCAAACATGGAATTCATTTTGCCAGTTCAGGGATGGCTGTGTAAATACCCAGTGTGCCAAAATGTGGCGCTTTTACCCCAGATTTGGATTGCCCTGGGGCAGAATTTGGAATTTTTGCTGGTATGACATCTTGCCAGCCCTTATTTCCAAAGCACCCTGTGTCCTTGCTTGGATCCGTGCTCCTGGGTCCCGCTCGAGGAAACTCGGGACAAGCTGTCTGTAGCCAGTTTTGTGACCGTGTCCCCCGATGTGAGCCTGGTGGGGCCAGCTGTTCTTCCAGACGAGCACCCAGGGGCGGCCGGCTTTGTCATCCTTTGTAGCTGCTTCTTTTCGGCTAATGCGCCTCTCCCCTCTTCGTCCTTTGTTAGGTGCTCCTACTCTCTCCCGCCTTTTAGAAGCTGGTCCAACACAATTCACCACATCGCTTGCTTCCTTTTCTGCTGTTGCCAGTGAACCTCCAGCCAAACTCCTGCCTCCCCCCGTAGAGTCCGTGTCTCAGGCAACCCTAGTCATGGTGCCCACGCTGCAAGCGCCAGCCGCTGCGCCACCTGCTGCAACGCCAGAAAGTGTAGCGACAGGTGCGTCCTTGCACTCGTATGTCACTCAGTACTTTGCAGAAGACGTCCCCCCATAGGTGCGGCAGAAGGGCTGTCCGAATGCGGGCTGTGGGCCTCTCAGATCTGTAGCCGGAGTGGGCGGGGTTGATCTTGGGACCCCAAGAGCGCCACGTGCCAGTGCGAGGCAAATGACTGGCCCGAGGTTGTCGATAAGAGCCCCCCCCTCCTTCCCCCACCCACCCTGGGTTTCAGGCAGAGTGCAGGAGCAGAGGATTTGGGGTTGAAGGTAGTGAGGGAGCTGGAGCTAGACTGTGATGCAAAAGAGATGGCTCCTGTTTGGACTCCAGCAATTGGGGGTGGGGTGGGGCAGGGTGGGGAGAAGGGGGCGCCCGCCTGCATGTGCCTTTGTTTGGGGCTGTGGGATGCTTTTTGATTTCTTGATCTGACCCACGCTGCTGCTTGGCGCAGCTGCCAGGCTTTCACTTGACTTGTCACTCTTGTCCAGTGAGTCAGCCCAACACCTGTGTTTCCATGGAGGCAGTGCCTGATCCTCACACTGTGACAGTGTCAATGGACAGCAGTGAAATTTCCATGATCATTGATTCCATCAAGAAAGATTGCCTGGGCTCTGGGGCATCTGGTGCTGTAGGGACTTCCAAAGACCATAGCATGGATGGGAAGGAAGACCTAGATCTGGCTGAGAAGATGGACATTGCAGTTTCCTACACAAGGGAAGAGCCTTCCTACACTGGGGAAGAACTGGACTTCGAGACGGTTGGGGACATCATAGCCATCATTGAGGACAAGGTAAATTATCTAGAGGCCTGTACTGTTGATTCCTGCTTCTTCCAACCATTGTGGATCCCCGGAGCACAATAAGGGATTAGTTCCTTCCTCCGTATTGAAGCTGCTGATCCTTCATGCCCAAGTCGGTTCCAGTTCCTAAAACTGACCAAGACCAGAGATTCACCTGGATTGGCAGCCATTGCCAGTCACTGCACATCTGCCCCTCTCTCAACTCCGGCAATATGCTGAGCTTTGGAGGTGCTCGGAGTGCTTCCTAAGCGCAGCAGGGGAGAAGCTGGTGGTGTTTGCCAGAGGGGGCAGAGATGCTTGCCGTGGGTAAGCTTGGGCCAAGGCAGCTTCCTTGTTTTCTCTGTGAAATCAATCTGCATATCAAGAGATGCATAGGAAGAGATTCCTTGTTACTCTGCCCCTATTATGGAGCACCTTTCTTGAGAACTGCAAAAGCCTAAGCATGTTCTGAAAGCAGTGCAAGGCCTTCGTATTCAGGCTGATTTTCAGAGATCAGGATGAAGGCAAAGGCTAAAAGCAATGCTTGAAATGTGACATATTAATCAACAACAATCTGATCAACCTGTAACAGCCAATTGGATGTTTCAGTTGGATCATTTCTTGTTGCACTTTAATCTTGTGGCCATGATTGTGTTTGTTTGTTTGTTTGTTTGTTTGTTTGTTTAAACTTCTTTCCACTAAAAAACAATGTTATAATTAAATCTCTTCTTTGTTCAGCTTTAGGTGGGTTGTTAAAACCTTTTTGTTCCGTATGGCTTTTTAGTATTTTAAATGTGTTAGTACCACACTCTGTTTTTAAGATTCTCTCCTTCTCTAATTCTGCTGGTGGTGAAGTCTTTATACCTATATACACTAGTTGCTGGGGAACATGGGTGAGAGGGTGCTGTTGCACCTTGTCCTGCTTGTGAGTCCCTGGACAACAGCTGGTCAGCCACTGTGTGAACAGAGTGCTGGACTAGATGAACCCTTGGTCTGATCCAGCGTGGCTCTTCTTATGTCTTAAATGTGTTTTTACTGTTTTCAAATTGATTTTAAAAAGTGTTTAAAAGCAATTTAATTGTTTTAAGTTTTAACTGTAAGCTGCCTCGGGGGTCCTCTTTGGGCCAAAAGGCAATTCATATATTTATAATATAAATAAGCAAACACATGAACAGTCATCCAATAAAACACAAACAAAGCATACCCATAAGAACAAAATAACAACATCCAACAGATTAAAACCTGCTTCAGCAACATGCCAGCTTAGACACCAGCTAGTGTTGGGTTTGCTGTGTATGCAGGAGTGCTGAAGCAGGAGCTGGGAGGGTGCCCTCGGTGCCAGGGAAACTTCTGAGGAGGGGATCGAAAAAGACAAAAACCACCTGTTTGTTTTTGACAAGAAGAGGCCACGACCCATATTACTTACTGTTTAGACAGTAGAGCTGCCTATATTTAAAAGTCCTGGACATGTACGGCCAACATGAAAATACCTTGTTCCAAAAAGAAGCTTTGCGCTCATGACAGTCCTCCACAGCCCTGAAATCCTGATGTGGCCCTTAGAGGTTCAGGTGCTGCAACGTTGTCATGGCATGCCTGCTTTGGGAAATCTTGCTAATGCAGAAATGCCCCAGTCTGTGCTCTACCACGGGGTAAAATCCATTAAGTCATACCTAGAGCAGACCCACTGAAATGAATGGGAATTATGCTAGCCATGACTACTTTAAGCTCCATTCATTCCAATGGGTCTCCTCTACGTAGGACTTATGTTGGATTTTACCCTTAGTGCGCTGCATCCTGGCCTTTGAAACAGAAGGGCCTGGTGTCCCTCCTGCCTTGGTTGCAGTGGCCTTCTGCCTCGCTCATTGTCTATTTTTGTTCTCTGTGTCCGTGTCCGTCAAGGTGGATGACCATCCGGAGGTCTTGGATGTGGCAGCAGTCGAGGCTGCGTTGTCTTTTTGTGAAGAGATTGAGGACCCTCAGTCACTGACCGGCCCCTGGGAGCATCCCCTTCAGCGGGAGCACCCGATCCAGCAGGAACACGAAAAGCAGACTCAGCTCCCCCAAATGGCTGTGACCGTAAAGCAGGAGAGGCCCGACTGTGAGGAATTGGAGGCGAAGGGGATCCGAGATCTGATGAGCATTGGGGATCTGGGGGCCGACATTAAAGCAGAGCCCACTGAGCAGGGGCAGGTCCATTTGGGCTCCGAGGAGGCTTCTGCACGAGCAGCCAGGCCGAGCGAAGCCCCTGAGCTGAGGGGTCAAATCTCAGAAGATGAGGAGACAGCGGTTGCTGGTCTGGAGGGCTCTGAAATGGAGATGGAATCAACCAAGGATGAAATGGATCACAGTACAGTGAAGACAGAGGTAAATAAATAAGTGGGGAAGCAGCTGATAAATGAGGAATGGGAAGGATAGAAGCCCGGTTTGAAGCTGTTTCTGGTATCTGGGCTTAGTCCAATTTCATTTGTTGGCCACATTCAGGACAGTGTCATAATACTCCGGACTAAAACGTTAACATTCTGCACCCAGACAGTTCTAAATCTCCACAAAGAAAAATCTCTGTGAATGTGGCCAACAAACAAAATTGCACCAAGCATAAACGTGTGCGAGCTGTATAAATATAGGCACGTTGAGTAAATTGGCAGAGCTCTTGTTTTGGATAACATAAACTCGTTTTGCTAGTCAGAAGGAGTGGCAAGGAGCTTTGGACGCTCTGTTCGGCTATTCCTCTCACTTCCAAAAGGGCTGCAGAAATGCCTCACATATGTCCAAATATACCGGAGCAGCCACAGGCCTAGAAACCTGGTTGGTCATCCCCCACCATTCCTCCTTTAATGGAAATGGGGGTTCTCAGCACCAGATCCTTGATTTTCTTTTCTTTGATTCTGTGGGACTGCAGCACAAGCATACTCCTCTGGCCACCTGCTAAATCCTTGGGGAGCCATTTGCCTGGATGTCCCGAGCTTTACTGTGGATGCTGCTGTGGCGGTGGTGTTGCGTTGCCCACTGCCTGCCTTTGTAGTCCTGATGGCATCTGGTGGCTTTCAAGTGAGTTGTGCAAGAAGCTGGCCCTATTACTCACGTCAGGGCGTCCTTTTTCTTTCTAGCTCCCCCCTGATGATGAGACGTCCTCTCCTCATGCTCCGAGTGCAAGTGAAGACTCCTCACAAGCGGACCTACACCACAAATATGAGCTTTCAGGTAAGCAAATTGATTGTTGGGGCGGTTGCAACTGGGCTTCCAGAGAGGGAGGCCAGGAGGTGTCCGACGGGCGCAATCGATTGGGAAATGGCCTTAGAATTCAGCTCTTCTCTTCCCCCACCCCCATCTTTTTCTTTTTTGTTTCCCCTTCACAGAATCCATGAAGGAGGAAGCCCAAGCTCTGTTCGAACAGCAGATGAAGGTATTTTCTTTATCCTCCTAATTTCCCGACATCCATGCAGGGTGAAAGTAGTTGTTAGCTGTTTGCGTTGCATCTTAGCCCATAGGCGAAAGAAGCCAGAAGGAGTGCAGTGTGCCACTCCAGCATATGCCAAATGCCCAGAAATCACAGGCTGGAAGAAAAAGCTCAGTTACCTACTTGGAAGCAAAGGGCGAGGCCTCCATTGAAGCTATTTGTACGTTATGTGTATGTTTATTTCTGGGCAGCTTCTTTCCCCCCCTTTTTTTAAAGCCAAAGCTACCCCTCCCCCCACAATTTAATTAATCTATAGTAAAAAAAAATTGTGTAATTAAAATCAAACATGCAACCCCAAAAAAGAGAGGCGACAACGGCATCTATACATTTAAGCAGCCACCATAATATAACAGAAATCAGGAGGAAAGCTACGGGGCTGTGGGAGGCTCAATTTCTGTAAAAGGCCCAATGCAAAAAAGTGGTCTTCACCATCTGTCAAAAGTAGGGAAGTGGGGGAGGCAGAGGCAGCTTCTGATGAGGTGTCACTGCTGTGGAGGCCCTGTCTTCCCAAACCATCAATCTGACTTCACACAATGGTGAAAATTAAGCCCCTCTGAAAACCTCAGGAATATCAGGTGGGGAAGTTTACTGACAAGGGACTCTCCCTGAGCCTGTTGTGGCTGACTAGGATGAGTGGAGGCCGGATGCATGTGTAGCATTTGCTTTCTCTGCTGCCATCATCGTTGGAGGCTTATGCAAGTACTGTTATGGGCAGCCTTATATCTTGGTGGTGCTGATGCTTTGCTGGACTTTTCGTCCTGCGTCTCAGGATGCTCAGGGTGAAGAGGACGAGGAGGACGGGGCCAGCGAAGCTGCCAGTTTAGAGGAGCCCAAAGAGGAAGATCCGGGTGAGGGATATCTCTCAGAGATGGACAATGAGCCCCCTGTGAGTGAGAGCGATGATGGCTTCAGTATCCATAATGCGCCTTTGCAGTCTCATACCCTGGCTGATTCCATCCCCAGCAGCCCTGCCTCCTCACAGTTGTGAGTATTTTGGTGTACCTCCAGCTACTCGGATGACATCCCCAGAGCCTACAGAGGCTTGGGACTAACTTTGTCCCTTTGCACGGTGGTCTGTAGTGTGAATTAGTTGGGGATCTTGTGTTGCTGGGTGGAGGCGCCTTGTGCTTAGACTCCAGCTGCGAGGAGGCCAGCCGTCATGTTTGCTTATGTGGAGAGGATACATGCTGGGAGGCCTGGATAGTTACTTGGTCGTATCCTGTATGCTGTGCTTTGCTCTAGAGAGCCTCTGTATATCGATCGTTTTGCAATGGATGCCTCTCCCTTCCTCCCTCCCTCTAGCTCTGTTTGCAGCGAGGATCAGGAAGCGATTCAAGCCCAGAAGATCTGGAAAAAGGCTATTATGCTGGTTTGGAGAGCAGCAGCCAATCACAGGTAAATCAACAGCACTGGGACTTGCCTGCAATGTCCCAGTATATAGGAAGAGGAGGGGAATGTGTGTGTTGTATTAAGCATCACCTTGGAAGAAGCATTCACTCTTAAGAGGGAGAAGGGGGGATGCCTCTTTTAAGATGGTGCTCGCCACCTGCAGTTCTTACAAGTACTTGCATTTAAATATAAATAATTTACCTTATTTTTTTAGTTGATCAAAAGGTTTCTTTTGCATTCAGATGCATTCATGCATTTGGTGTAGTGGACATTGTCCAGAAAGAGTTATGCCAGAATAAATCTGTTGGCTTTTAAGGTGCCACAAGACCTTTCATTGTCTTTTGCTGCAACAGACTAACATTGCCAGTACAGGGATCAGGGAGCAGCACATCTCAGTGCAGCTTCCAGTTCATCCATCATCTGACTCCACATATCTGCTACTGCTCAGGATTTTCTTTGTCCTAACTCTGCGTTGCCAATTTGATAGAATGGGCACATAAAGGCACACAATGGAGCAGACGTGCAATTTCCTCTTCCTGTAACTCAAGTCACAGAATGTGGGTCAGGTTGCAGAATTCCCCCTGGGCATGTAACCTATTGAGTAAAGGCATGGGTAGAAGGTTTGGAAAATGTTCCAGGCTTCTCCAGGTTCCCGTTTTGAATCATTTATGAAGACTCTCTAATCCCTTTTTCCTTGTACAGGTACGCCAATGTCTTCTTGCAACCCGTGACTGATGATATCGCTCCAGGTTACCACAGCATTGTACAGAGGTTGGTAACCTCTTTTGTATTGGTATTGCCATTTGTCACAGACCAGCACAAATCCTCAGTCAGCCTGCTGGTTTTATGGTAGAAGCAAAGCACTGCTAACATGTACTTGGGAGGTTCTGTTCAGCCATTACAGTTGAAAAGGTGCAGAGATCAGATTCCTGGCATAGACAGTTGGGTGGAGAACAGCTAGTTTGAACAGCCGTTCTTACTATTTTTCTTTTAGGTTGTATAAATGAATAGACTTTACCTTAGATGTTGACAGGGCTTGTTTGGATGCTTCATTGGCAGGCCGATGGATTTGTCAACCATTAAAAAGAATATTGAGAATGGGCTGATCCGGACCACAGCGGAGTTCCAACGGGACATCATGCTGATGTTCCAGAATGCTGTCATGTACAACAGCTCTGACCATGATGTGTACCACATGGCTGTGGAAATGCAACGAGACGTGTTGGAGCAGATCCAGGTAAAGGCCCACTGTGGGGCAGCAGTTCCTATCCTGACTTGGTACGGGGGGTGCTGAGCACATTAGGGAAGCCCCCTGTTCCTTGTGGCATCTTGAATGTCCTATTGGCTTGTGAGATTCCCCAAGAGAGAAATTGATTAGCCGGCCGAGTCTGACATCTGACTATCCTAGCACATGTCCCAAGATCAGTCGGAAGGAATGCAGGCTTAGAAACCATCCGGTGAACTAAAATTGCCTCCAAAGTGGTGGTAGCAAGCCACTAAACTTGCATGCATGTTGAGAACCCTAATAGCTATTATGTGGTTTCTTGCAGCAATTTCTAGCCACACAGCTGATCATGCAGACGTCTGAGTCTGGGATCAGTGCAAAAAGTCTGCGTGGACGAGATTCCACTCGGAAACAAGATGCTTCAGAGAAGGTGGGGGCTGACGAGAGCTGGTGAACCTTGGCTTTGTTTTGGGGAGATGGTTTGAGACCTTTGGCAAATGCATCCACCTGGAGGGGGGAGCTTAGAGCAGCGTTGCAGCCTTTGTTCTAGAAGCCCCGTTCGGAGTAGAACCCCGCTCACCTTTGGGTTGAATTAGTAACAAAGATGGCCGTGGCAGCCTCCCATCAGTCTTCAGTATCTGGTAAACTGCCAGATTAATTTGATCCTTGAAGTCAAGGGTCGCTACCTTGACTTCAAGGTAGCTGATGATTAAGTCTGTGAAGAACAGCTCTGAGTGGGCTTAGAGCCAGGCAGAACCCAGAGAACTCCACTTTCCCCAAAACTTCACTTATCAGCACTGACCCCAACTGAGGCACGCTCTTGGGTGCTCAGATGATTAAAGTTGTGTTGGTACTTGACACCTGATAGTATCGTCTGAACTGTGGGAGCTACCTAACACGCAAGTGCCCAGTGCATGGCAGAAGGAGGCTCCCAGTGCAATCCTAAACACATTTACTCAGAATCAAGTCCATTGTGTTCCATGAGGCTTACTCTAAGGTCAGTGTGCCTCGGATTGCAGACTCATTGCCCTGGAGCTCTTTCCACCTGCAGCCAAGCTAGCATCCCCTGGGATTTGATCTCTTTTGCAGGAGTTCTGCATAATCTGCCGGGTGAGGAGAGCCCCTTAGAGAAGGGGGGGTGAGTTCCAGAGGGTGACCAGGCACTTTAGCTTCTTTGGGAGTGTCCCTGCCAAACCCATTCACTACTTCTGTTTGTCTTTTAACAGGACAGTGTGCCGATGGGCTCCCCGGCCTTCCTTCTTTCTCTCTTTGTAAGTACTTAATGATCACGTCTTGCATAGCATATCAATAGGTGGAGACATTGTCGGAATTAGGAAGAGCTTCCTAAAATGACAGTAGGACTGTGGCCCTATCAAAGCCCATGAACCATGGGAAATGTATCTACATTAGTGTGTTTCGTGATTGTACTGCCGGTTTCCTTTCAATTTATGGCTGCAGATCTCTTCTTTTCATTTCCATGATCTGTGTCCTACCTTCCTGGCTTTGACTCTTGATTTCCGCAGTCCAACCAGTCTTGTAAATTTCCCTGCATAGTTGCTACTTGTCCGTCTGATGCAACTGTATGTGCCACTGCGGTATATTCAGCTAAAGAGCTTGATTTTAAGTGCCCCATACCTGGGCCTTACTTTCTGTCTTTAGTTTTGTTTCCTTCATAATGTTTACATTTGTTGTCTCCATATGCTGTTTTTGCAGAGTGGGGGTACAGAGTCAGTCTGAATCTAATAGTATACATCACATATTGTTGTGTAGTTTCGTTAAGGTTGCTTCACATGTGATTCTTTCCTATACCTATGTAGGAAAAACATATATATATGGTGTATATATAACAATGCATGTGTCTGTTTTGCCCTGAGTTGAGAAGCTACTGCCAGCCATGGCTTGAACCCATGTCCACACATTCAAATAGAAAAAGGCAGGCTTTTCATGCCTTGGCCCATGTTTGTCAACTACACCTGTGTAGAAAAACAACGTATGTGTTTTCTTTATTTTACTTTATTTATCAAGTACCCCCACTATTTATAAAGTTCCTGCACTTTCTATACTACAGTGTTCCTGGTGTAGCTTATAACTAAAATAAAACATTAAAAATACAATTCAGTACAAAAAGTGGAAAATACAATATAAAAACAGAGACTAAAAACAACAAAACCCAGCAGATAAAATCTCAAAAGGCCACTGCAACCTAACAAAACTTCCCCCAACTGATGACATTTGAATCAGCCCTGAGTGGTATAATTTTGCAGTCTTTTATATTTCATTTTATGTAAGATGGGGATGGGGAACTTGTGGCTCTCTAGATGTTGTTCAACTCCCAGCAGCCCCAGCCAGCATGACTACTGGTCAGGAATGATAGGAATTGCTGCCCAACAACGTCTGGAGGGCACAGATGTTCTCCATCCCTGATTTAAGAGGTTGTGTGTAACACACCTGTTCTCCATCAGAGGAGGAGGATCTCCTGAAGAATGGGTTACTTGTGTCTAAGCCAGGGTCCTATAATTTCCTCCCCCCCTTGGCCTGGATTTATTCCTTCCTGTGGGAGGGGCCCCACCCCAGCTCTTGTCCTGCCTACTCATTAGCGAGAGATGGTATTTTCCCCACAGTTTGTGCTCCATTGCTGCAGTCTGGACAGCTCTGCCCTCGGTTCTCCTGGATTAAGTGGCTAAGATGGAAAGGGAACTGAAAGTGACAAGGGAGCTGCTGTTTCTTACACGCTTCTCACTATAGTTTGCACGGAAGCCTTGGCCCCTCCCCGCTCCGGACTAGGAGAGAGGTCTAAATTGTGGACACGACAAGAAGACTAAAACGCAGCGGTTGCTTTGTTCCTCCCGTGGATGTAGATGTACAAGCAACCATGGTCCTGCTTTAAGAAATCTGTTAACTTGCCAGAAACGAAGAGAAATAGCGATGCTTTGGCAGCTTTGTTCTCTCCATCCAAGAGTGCAGGGCTGGGGGGTCAATGTCTAATACTTATCTATTGAAGACAGCGAAGCGTATGAGGAAAGGCAGCAAGAAGGAAGCAAATTCTCTCATTGCCCTTCACTCATGGAGAGCTGCTGCAAGGAGATACTAGGGAGATAGTGCCAGGGTCACGCAGCTGGAAGAGAGCTTCTCTAAAGAGCAGCAGTCGATCAGGTATGTTAGCCAGCATCCCTTCTGCCCACTGGAAGTGTTGACCTGGAACTTGTTTTCACATGGGGCAAAAGCAGCACTTTGCATCATTGCCGAGAGTCCCCGAGCACGTTATGACCCACGTTGCCTGCCCCACCCCGAGTTGACCCACAGACCCCACAGCAGTGTCAGATAGCCGTCCCCTGTGTTTTAGGATGGGACACAGTATTGCCAGTCTGTGCGCTGAGTCTTTCCTGGTAACACAGAGGGCAGCCAACCATCTTTGTCCTTCCTGCTCAAGGCTTGCTAATAACAATATTCCCCAACCCCTTTGCATTTTGACTAGGATGGGGGAACCAGAGGACGCCGCTGCGCCATTGAAGCAGACATGAAGATGAAGAAATGATGCCGAAGGTGTGCGGCAGCCCAATCTTTGGCATCTGGAGCCAGGAAGCAGAACGAGAAGCTTCCTGGTGCTGAGAGGGAAACAGCTGTGGACAGGGAAGGGCTGACCTGTCTGCGTTAGAGAAGGTCATCCTGGAGTGTGTAACTGGGGGAATCCCAGGGATAAGCATGCAGCCCCACTGCCTGTTGTAGGGCAGCTGTATCGGGGCCCTGTTAGTGTCCTCATATTAGCTAACAACTGGTGGCTAGTACGTACTGTAATGTGAAGTGTACAGATTTTTTTTTTGTATTTGTGGAGTGTAAATGTGTATAATAAACTGTAGTAGAGAATCCTGCATAGCAGTGTGGACTGGCTGCATTGATTTATGTACATTACCACCCTCTGCTAGGAAAATCGACCATGGTTGTAAATATTTTCACACCCTGATTTGTTTGTGGATCCCGTCCTATGTTTTGAGACATAGACACTCCCTAGCAGTTGGTAATGCTGTCTCCTGGTGGACCCAGGTCAGACGTGTTGCATTTGGGAGGGGGAGGCGGGGGGAATGAAGTTTGATTGGAGACAACATGAGAAGATCAGTTTTTGTGAAAACCAGGAAATGCTGAATTACCTCAGATCCATACATGCTGCTTTCCAGCCAATATTTGGTTGAGAATATAACACCCACCTGAGACACAGAATAGAACATGGACCAGTTCAAACATGTATTTATTTGCTGTATTTTTATGCCAATAGCTGACATTCAGTGGACAGTTCACAAAATAGAGGTAAAACCATAAAACGCAAGTATGAAATGTCACATGAAATCTAAAACCTGACATACACCATGTCACTTGGACACCTGGATAAAGACATTAGATGGACCAATGGTATGACTCAATAGACGACAGATTTTTATCTCTCATTTTAACCCTGGTTTTCTTCTGAGGAAAGATGTCAGCTACAAAACATGTGACCGGTTGGAAACATCAGTAACACGTTCAATTCCCAAGCATATAAAGAGAGCACTCTTTTCGTCTCTGTGCTGCAATCAATTCCTGGAATCTCAGAACCATACTGAATGTGCAGAAACAATACCTGATCATTGTCCTCCTCATACTTGTACCACTGACGGTGGTTGCATGTTTGAATGGTTCTCCGTGTTTGGAGGGGGGGAACCCTCCCTGCACATAGATAACTGAAGATGGAGAGAAAGCTAGACTAAAACCCTTCCTCTCTGACATGCTACATTTCTGTTTCCTATCCCCACATCTGGGAATATTTCCATTTGTGAATCTCCTGTCTGCAGTCTTGTGGCAAAGAACAGCATAATTCCCCAGTAGTACATAAGCACGGAGTGAAATGGGCTCATATAATTGCTTCCATAGGGCAGTGCTCAAAATTGTTTTCTAACGGCACCGTAATTCGGAAGTTCATGGAGTTTCTGAACCTGAGTGGGGTTAGATCCATTCTTTTGTGGGTCCCTGACCAAGGGGACCTGTGGCATTTAGAGCAGGGGAGGGCAACCTGGTTGGCCCTCTGGTAAGTGTGGTCTGTCTGTTTCGTGACAGTCCCCTGGACAAGAAGGAAAAGGGAGAGAGAGAAAAGGGGTGACCCACCCACTTTGGGCTTTTGCTCCATCCATGCCTGACATACGATCTGTCAAGAACTTCACTGTCTTGTACTCTGTGAGATTATTTCAGAAACTTGGTTTTGTGACTGTACAAATTGGGCGCGCCTTCCATTGGGCACATAGTGCTGTAACCACCTGTGAATCTGCTCAGCCAGCTCCAGCTCTCAAGGCCAGAGTAAGGCCTCATTAACTGGGCCGAATGATCTCAGTTGTGTTTCTGTGAGAACGTGCCCCCTTCCTTTCAGGATTTGGAGCTGGGGTTGGCCTATAATTGTTTGCAGCAGATCTTTCTTGAGTTGTCAGGGGCTTGAAGTTAAAAAGGGGAGATTGAGAGCTGCCCACCACTTGTCTCCACTGACCTATGTCAACTTGCCTTGTGCTTATGATTTCTTGGATCCTGGATTGGGCCCTGTCCTGTTGGGAGGCCCTTACCTTGGTAAAGTGTAGGATAGGGTTAGGTATTAGTTTGTGATTTTGCTTGGGGAATTGTTTCAAAGGTTCTCTGTGATCTTTGTGTATAACTTCTCATCTCTTTCCCTATACCAATAAACTTCATATCTACCTCTAGAGCTGTGTGTGCCTCCTTCCAGGTAACTTTCAGTATTAAATCCAGAGTCTTTTGTTGGGTCCTTTGCTACTGTGTAACGTTTCTGGATTGGGGGTTTAAAACAGAGAGTATCAGCTTGAACTCTTATTTTAGCCACAACAAGTCTGTCCTGAGAGATCTGACAGTCCCCTGGATCAGCCTGAGGTGGATGTTAAGGGGTGGTGGCAGTTTTCTGGCTAACTGATTACTCTTGCCTACACTGCAGGGAGTTTGGGTAATTCCCCTGCCCCCGTTCCTCCCTTCACTCAGCCCCTGACTGATTACCCAAAGGAGAATTGACAGAAAAAAGATTGCCCACCCCTGTTTTAGACCATTCCCAAAATCTAGACATCATGTTACTCCAAAACATCATCCTGCTAAAATTAATATCAACACAAATGGGAATAAAATGGGGAGCTTTTGTAATATTGTTAGTCATGCTTGGGTTTGGCCAGCAAAATATTTCCTAGGCTTTTTTCTTGGAAGTATCCTTAAATTATAAGAGATTAAGATTTGGCCCAGTTGGGTGAGCCCAACATGATTGATACAATTTCCCCACAGTTTCAACTGCATTCTCATACCTGTATCTTTACTCACCCCTGCTATCAACCTAGCACAAAGGTAAGACCTTTGTCTAGACACATCTGAGTGTGGTAAGACAGTGGCTTCCAACTGTTTTATGAAGTAGGCCCATCAATGGTTATCCTCATAATAATAATAATAATAATAATAATAATAATATATTTATTTATTTATTACCCGCCTCTCCCTCTGGATCGAGGCGGGGAACAACATCATCATAAAACACACAAAACTAATTAAAAATACATAAAACCAATATATCATTAAAATACCAATAAAACATCAATAAAACACTTAAAATTCATCTGAGTAGGCCTGCCGGAAGAGCTCAGTCTTTATAGATCGTTTAAATTCCTGAAGACTGGTAAATTCACGGATCTCTCCCGGCAGGTCATTCCATAATCTGGGAGCGGCAGAAGAGAAGGTCCTCTGGGTAACAGTTGTCAGTCTAGTTTTTGTTGATTGTAATAAATTCTTCCCAGAGGACCTAAGCGTGCGGGGCGGATTGTATGGGAGAAGGCGATCCCGTAGGTAACCTGGACCCAAACCATGTAGGGCTTTAAAGGTAATGACCAACACTTTGTACTTCACCCGGAAACTAACTGGCAGCCAGTGGAGAGATTTCAAAGCTGGTGTAATATGGTCACCCCTAGGTGTACCAGTGACCAACCTGGCTGCCATATTTTGAACTAGTTGAAGTTTCCGGACTAGGCACAGAGGTAGCCCTATGTACAGCGCATTGCAGAAGTCGAGTCTCGAAGTTACCAGCGCGTGCACTACCGTCTTTAAGTCTTCCAACTCTAGGAAGGGGCGCAGCTGGCGTATCAGCCGAAGCTGATAGTAGGCACTCCTGGCCGTTGCATCTATCTGGGATGTCATTTGGAGCGACGGATCCAGGAGCACCCCCAAGCTGCGAACACAGTCTTTCAGGGGGAGTGCAACCCCATCCAGAACTGGTTGACACACCTCCAACCCCAGGTTGTGGCCCTTGACAGTAAGCACCTCCGTCTTGTCTGGATTCAGCTTCAGTTTGTTTTTCCTCATCCAGCCCATTACCTCCTCCAAGCATTCATTCAGAGGAGACACACTATCCTTAGCCGATGCTGTTCTCAGAGGCATAGAGAAATATATTTGGGTGTCATCAGCATACTGATAGCACCCCGCCCCATGCCTCCGGATGATCTCTCCCAGCGGTTTCATGTAGATGTTAAACAGCATTGGGGAAAGGATAGCACCTTGTGGTACACCACATAGCAGCTCCTTCTTTGAGGAGCAACTATCCCCAAGCATCACCATCTGGAACCTGCCCGAGAGGTAGGACTGGAACCACTGAAGCACAGTGCCCCTGAGTCCCAATCCCCTCAGGCGTTCCAGAAGGATACCATGATCGATGGTATCGAAAGCCGCTGAGAGGTCCAGAAGTACCAACAGGGACACACTCCCCCTGTCAATACTCAAGCGTAGATCATCCACTAAGGCGACCATAGCAGTCTCAACTCCATATCCTGCCCTGAAGCCGGTTTGAAATGGGTCTAGAAAATCTGTATCATCCAAAACTGCTTGGAGTTGGAAGGCAACCGCCCTCTCGATCACCTTGCCCAGAAACGGAAGGTTCGATACTGGTTTGTAATTATTAAGGTCCAGGGGATCCAGGGAGGGCTTTTTAAGAAGCGACCGTACTACCGCTTCTTTTAAACAAGATGGAAAACTCCCCTCCCTGAGAGATGTATTAATGATATGTTGTAATTGTAATCTAATTACATCTCCTCCCTGGGCGACCAGCCAAGAAGGGCAGGGATCAAGAGGGCAAGTCGTCCTCCTCACTCGTCCAAGCAGCTTATCCACGTCCTCGGTACTCACCAACTGAAACTGATCCAGTGTAATTCTACTTGCGGAGTTGCTGGACACTCCATTGTCAGCCTCTGCTACAACGATGACATCTAAGTCGGCTCTTATCCGAGAGATTTTATCTGTGAAATGGTTGTTAAAAGCATCACAGCGAACTACCGAAGGCTCTAAAATCGGGTTCAGGGGAGAAGGTGCCTGAGTTAGACCTCTCACCACCCTGAACAGTTCTGCTGGACGTGAATTCGCAGACGCAATGCGTGCAGAGAAGAAAGCTTTCTTCGCTGCGCGTATTGCCACCCCATAGGAACGAAGATGTTCTCTATGTCGTGTCTTATCGGATATAAGTCGAGTTTTCCGCCATCTGCGCTCCAGTCGTCGTCCTTTCTGCTTCAACTCCCGGAGTTCTTTTGTATACCAGGGTGCCCGATTAGAAGCGAGTCAGAGAGGACGTTTGGGGGCGATCGTGTCGATAGCCCTAGTTAGGTCTTGATTCCATCTATTGACCAGGGCTTCTACAGGATCGTCGATGATACCAGCCATAGAACCCTCCAAGGCCTTCTGGAATCCAGAAGGATCCATCAGCCTTCGAGGGCGGACCATCTTAATAGGTCCGCCACCCCTGCAGGGGTGGGTGGTAGCTGTGATACTAACCCTGATCAGAAAGTGGTCTGTCCATGACAATGCAGAGGTATTTGTTACCTCCGCCCACAGATTTGTCTGTTCGGAGCTGAAAACAGCATCTAGGGTGTGACCTGCTGAATGTGTAGGTCCAGAGACCAATTGGGATAGGCCCATGGTTGTCATGGATGCCATGAACTCCCAAGCTGCACCTGACAAACCAGCCTCGAATGGGATATTGAAGTCGCCCAGGACCAAAAGCCTAGGCGAATCCAACTCCAGCTCCGAGACCAGTTCCGTGAGCTCGGCCAGGGAGTCTGATAGGCAGCGGGGTGGCCGGTACACTAACAGAATCCCTAGTCTATCCCTGGCCTTCAGACTCAGGTACACACACTCGATGTGATTCAATTGCCGGACAGGAAGTCTGGTCAGGTTAAGATTGTCCTTGTAGACCACAGCTACTCCACCCCCCCGCCCACTTTCCCTCACCTGCTCACTAACACAGTACCCAGCTGGGAGGGCCTGGGCCCATGTCGGCCCACTATCATCTCATAAGGAAGGGCCCACCTTTTGAGCCCTTTTAAACTGTCTTTCATTACCCTTTTAAATTACACTGTACACTGTCCCCCATCCCCACTAAAAGCTAACCTAGCTAGGGCTCCAAACACACCTCCCTGATGTATCCTGGCTCATCTTTGGAATTGCTGTAGCTATGTAGAAGGAGTGTTCTTGCCAGATTTGAATGGTGTAGTACCATCTACCCCAACCTAGTGGCCTCCAGATGTGTCAGACTACAATTCCCATCATCCCCAGCCAGCATGATTATACTGAGTGGGAATGGTGGAAAGTTGTAGTCTAATACATCTGGAGGGTGCCTGGTTGGGGAGGTCTGGTGTTGTACTCTGCAGGCATTTAGAAACTCAGAATAATGGTTTGAAAAGCTGGACGTGTAAAGCTGAATGCGTCACATGAGCAGATCACGTCCTTCAGGACCGGAGCTCAAGAGTCACTCTGGCTCCTACGATGCATTTTCTAACACCTCTGATAGCAACTGAAGCAGAAGAAGCTGGAAAGTAAGCGAGTGACAAATCTTTTTTTTTATCATCTTATGTACCTTTTGTAGATGGGCCATGTGTGGACCTGGCTGGAACCCAAAGAAGAATTCTTCCCCGAATCTGAGAAGAGCAGCTGCTGCCAGTCTCTCTCTGGCTCTCCAAACTCTAGCTTGGATCTGGATCTGGAACTGGGAAGCTGGAGAAAAAAGGAAGAAGCTGCTGAGGAGGAGTTAGAGGAAAGCAGCAGCCAAGAGGAGAACAGCCAGCTGGAAACTGGGGACCCAGCCCCATGGGAAAATGCCAGTCAAGGGAACCAAGGGGAGGCTGGAAGGCACAAGCAGGATGCTCTCTTGAGGCTCCTGTCAGAGGTACGGCTGCTAGTGGGTGTCACTGATGGGGAGGGAGGTGATGGTGGGGTGGTGCAGCTGCCTGACATAGTCAGCTGGAGGGATCTGCCCCAAAGGGCAATTTCTGACTGCAGTTGGGTAGACACACCTGGAGGCAGAGGATCAGGATAAATGTCATGGATGCATGGACTAAGGCCAATGTGTTCCTTCCTAGTTCAAAGATAAGGCTGAGTTAGAGGAATACCATCTCTGCCAATATCCAGTCATAATTCTGATATAGATCTGATACTATTGGAGTGTTGTTCAGTGTTTCGGCTGTGTGCATTATCCCAGCATCTCTGCAAATCATGACCATTAGGTAGAAAGAACATCTACCTGGAAAGTAAATGTACTTGGATTTCTGACCAGTTACTGGTTTTGTAACTGTTCTAAGTTGCTAACCTTCCATCCTCTGTTTCAGGTGACACATTTGATGGAGCCACTTTGCATTGGCAATGCCTACCTGGCACAGGGTCCTCAGGCCTTTTCTAATTCTGGGGAGCAGAATGGAAGGGAAGTCCTCCTGGCTCACAGAGGAGATACAATGGGATCTCCAGTCCGCAAAGAGGAGGAAGTGTGGGGAGAAAGTCACTTACAGATCTTTAAAAAGCAAGCCAGGGAGAAACCTACTACCCAGAGAAAGGGAATGTGGGCACTGCAGGTCTCTGAAAAGCTGCCAGTCATGAGCTGGGAAGCAGTGGGAATGGAAGGGCTGCATGATCTGTGCGAGGAGCCCGGAGGTTCTCCAATTCAAGATAGCATGCTTGATAGGGATTCAAGAAAGAAGGCCATGCGTGTCCTGGTGGAGAACTCAGGAGAAATGGATGAAGATGAGGACTACTCTTCGGAGCTCATGAATCAGACTTCCTACAAGCAGGGGACACGGAAGGAAGAGGTTTCACAAAGTGTAGAGGTAAGCAATGGAGTTGCGCAGAAGACAGGATTTATGACTAGACGGATTACTAGGGCTTCGTTGATCAGAGATGAGTTCAGGTCTGCCACTGTGGCCCCTTTCCCCATTTGAGGATAGAGATTGTATTCTTTTGAACGGATAAGTACTATTCAGTGAATGAATCAAGGGAAGGAACAAAGAAAGGAAAGAACACTTAAATCGCCTGAGTTAGTCCATGGGTCCATCTAGCCCAGTATTGTCAATAGTGGTTGGCAGCAGCTCTCCAGGGTTTCAGGCAGCAGCCTTTCCTGGAGATGCCAAGAATCCAACGTGGGACCTTCTGCATGCAAAGCAGCTGCTGTACTGCTGGCCAATGGGCCCTCCCACTGTGGGGTAGGAATAAGAAAGGAGTGCTGATGGCAAGAGGGAAAGTGAGAGCAAGCTGCTTGGGGACTCGGCTAGACTTGTGGTTGAACCTTCACGAGATGGAGGGATGATGCAGCCCCCAGTCAGAATCCTGATCGTGTCTTTTGTCGTGAATGCATGTGACCCATGGATTGGGGATCCCCATTTGCTGCCTTCCCAACTCTGCTCTCTTCTTGCCAGGAAGAGTCTATGGAAAATACTGAAGACCAAGCTGAGGACTGGAAGGATAGTGACTTCCATTTGAGTTACAGCAATGATGACTCCAGTCTCTGTGGAACGCCGCTGATGAGCTCTCCTTCCACAAGTACAGCCTCCTTGCCTTTGTGAGTCATGCTGGCATTTAAGTCTGAGTTCATATCAACACTTCACCTCTGTTGCTTTATGTGCAGTGAACAGTGCAATCTATACATGTCTGTTCAGAAGGAAGCCTCATTGAGTTCAATGGGGCTTACCCCTAGGTAAGCGGGTACAGGATTGTAGCCTAAGACTCCCACTAGGAAGGTACATGGCTGATTTCTATAAGGTGCTGGCCCAGAAAAGATGGGGAAATGGATATCAAGGAAGGGACAGGTGGTGTCAGAATGTGGCTCTGGCTTTCTGGAGACTTCAGTGGCTTCGAAGAAGTCTTCTGTGATAAATACAACAGGTAGCACCAGGGATTAATGTGTCATGTTCTCCATGCTTCTTTGTAATGTCTGAAGTGGAACATTGGCGCACAAGCTCAAGCTCCCACTCTAGGGACAACTTCCTGACTGTTAGAGCGGTACGACAATGGAACCAATTACCTAGGGAGGTGGTGGGCTCTCCCACGCTAGAGGCATTCAAGAGGCAGCTGGACAGCCATCTGTCAGGGATGCTTTAAGGTGGATTCCTGCATTGAGCAGGGGGTTGGACTCAATTACCTTATAGGCCCCTTCCAACTCTACCATTCTATGATTCTATGATCCCAATATAAAAGCCTTAAAACAGCCTAAAGATAATTTAAAATAAATAAATACATAGGGAGATGTGGGAGTTCCATTTTGGATGTTACAAGGATGTGAGGAGAACAGGAGACACAAGTCACTAACACTTCCCGTTCCTCCCACATGACATCATATCCAAAGCCACTCTCAGAAGCTCCTGTTACTTCCACGTTAGTTCTGACACAGGTTTAGTGGGTTTGAACCGGGTTTGCTAAAGACAGCAGTGAAGAAAGGAACAACACGTCTGAAACAGACAAAGCCTGGAGTGAGACCAGAGGAGCAATAGTGAACAGGGGCAGCCAGTGTTACGCAGCAAAATCCATGCATGTGTGAAGAAACCTAGCAGATGTTTCCCAGTAGCAATAAGTGGAGCATCCTAAATTCTAGCTAAAGCAGAGCTGTCCCTATAGATTTTCAGTTAAGAATGAAAGACTCACCGTATACATTCCCAGCAAGGATGCATGTTTGGTAGAGCTCTTTTTGAGGAGTGGTGAAAGGCAGGACAGAGCCAAACCTTCAGTGGAAAAATTCTTGCCCCATAGGTTCCTAAGGGGGGTATTCAGTTATGATTGAATGATAGCTTTGAATGAGGCCAATTGTATTGATAAGGTAGTGGGTTTTTGAGTTTCGCAGATCTTTTTTTCAGGCAGGGACCACTGGTCCTATAATGCATTTCAGCCAAACCATTTTTGATTTGGCATTCTACCTGGGTTTTTTTTTTGGGGGGGGGGGGCGGGGGGACACTAGGGTGACCATATGGAAAGGAGGACAGGGCTCCTGTATCTTTAACAGTTGTAAAGAAAAAGGGATTTCAGCAGGTGTCATTTGAAATTCCCTCTTCACCACAACCGTTAAAGCTGCAGGAGCTCTGCCCTCTTTTGTATCTGGTCAAAATAGCAACATTTGCGGTCATCCTTTCGTTCCACTTCCCCCCTCCCTTTCCTCTAACTGACATAATTAATCTGTGATATCTCTTGTCTGTACAGGATGCAGCTGAGCCAAGATGATCCGCTCCAGCAGCGTCTGCTCTTCAAAAAAACTCTGCTGTCCATTTGGAAGATGGTGGCTGGCCACAGGTGTGCTACTGAGGTTTAAGGAAGGGAAGAGGACTAAGGGTGTGTCCAGAGTAGCACAGCTTTGTGGCAGTTTGCTATGGATACTCATGCCAAGATCTGGCCCCTTCCAACTCTACTCTTGTATGATTCTGTGGTGCAGGCCACACAACATCTTGTGATTCCAAAGATGCTGAAATTGGTTACGAGTTCCCAGCTTGAAACATAGCTTCATCTGTGCAATCACATATAAGGAACTGATGGTATGAATCCTCCCATATGTTACACCCGCATCTTAGAAAAGGGACAGCAACCCCCCCAATCATGGAAATTTATGATATAAGGTAGTGTGAAAATTAAGTTTGGGGTGCAGGGCCATAAAAAATTTAGGTCCTTATTCAGGTTTACTGACGGAACTCTATTTTGAACATTCCCGCATATAAGGAACTGGGAAGTAGTAACCACCTTCAGCATCGTGTGATTCTACTTCCAGCGAGCCCTCGCTTCCCCACACAACCTCATACCTCATTAAAGAGACACAAGCTTTTAGCCAGTTGGTCTGGTCTGTACTGCAGCTGCCCTACGTCCTGCTCCTCCAGCCTTCTCTGCCATTATGCAGATCTTTTTCTTTTCATTTTTATATTGGTGCACTTGTATACACCCTTGCATCTGTGTGTGTGGGAGAAGGGGTGGGGACCGCACTTCCTAATGTGAGAGGAATATATGTCCAAGAAACAAGCCCAAAGTAGTACTGAGACAGTGGGGAACTGTAAAGCAAAATCAAACACGACAGAACTGTTAGCCTGAATGGGCCCTGCGTGGAAAGACGAGAGCTGGGTGCTGGGGAAGTTAGAACAGCAGCATGCGGTGGATCAAGCTCAAGGGGGTGTTGGCAACAGTATCGGGACACCCAGGGCTGGAGGAGGAAGAATAGGGAGTCACATTAGGATGAGGGCTGCTGGTTAGGATTGGAAGACTGAACAACCACAGACCAGTGCTGGAAGCCAACAACATCTGGGCCCGATTCCCTTGGTTCAGAGGCACAGAAGTACACATGGCTGGTTCTGTCCTGAGCATCTGACCCATTTCTTTACTATCATATTATGATTCTTGTCTGACCGGGATAACAGGTAGCTGGCGGGGATGGAAGTCCATCACTCCCACCACAACCAGTCATTCTGATAGATAGGAAGACTGTGGGATGCATGCTTTTGGACAAAGTGGCCAGCTTTCTTTATCCCGCCTGGCTTCCTCTCACTAGATACAGCGGCCCTTTTCTGAAGCCCGTTTCCGAGAAGCAAGCCCCTGGTTACAAAGATGTGGTAAAAAGGTCAGTTGGGAAGGGGAATGGAGAGCTTATGACTTTTGCTGTCCTTGGCTCCTGAGATGAAATGGAACGCCAAGTTTGGGGAGAGATCTGGGATGGTTTGGTTGCTTTCGAGAGCTCTATAAAAATAGGAGGCTCTGTAAATTTCTGTATAGACCGTTAAATCTCACATCTTCCTGCTTTCTGAAGACCAGTAGATCTGTCCTCCGTAAAAAGGAGCCTCTCCAAAGGCCAGATCCAGAATATGGCCCAGTTTCAGCGGGATCTCATGCTGATGTTCCAGAATGCTGTCATGTACAATAGTTCCAACCACCACATACACCACATTGCTGTGGAGATGCAGCGCGACGTCCTAGAGCAGCTCCAGATGTTGGGTGAGGCGCTCCTGTGCTCCGAAGAGATGCGAGGTTTCATGCGTAGGTACAAGGCTCAGATTTGGAGGGGGTAATCACATTAGCCATCCACTTGTAAGCCATGTCCTCATGGCTGTAAGAGCAAAGGGTGCCTATAGCGCAACACTTTTACAGGGGGCTTTTCTACATGAAGTTTTTAACCTGTACCTTTACCAAGGTTTCTGCTGCCAGACTCTTTGCTGGATTAAGATTGGCTCCTTTACACGGTATTTCTCCAAGGTTTTTCTTTTTTGCCCTTTCTATATATTCTGTTATACAACCACTAGGTGGTGCTGTGCTAGAGCAGAATTACACGAGATTTCTGTGGCATTATAGAGGTCATTCAGAAAAAAACCCCACACTTTTGTCTTTGAGGGGGGGAATGCGATAACGGTCACAAAGCAAAAGAGAGGCACTGGAGAATGCCAACATTGTGTAAAAGACCCACAAACCACTGCAATTAAGCAATCACAATAAAAGTCTTGTGTAGAAAGGCTCAGCGTCTCTTTAAGCATGGCACCTCGGCTTGTTATTTCCAAATGTAGGAGGTACTTGTCTCAAGATGAAAGCCTCTTCCTTCTTAGCTTTCCCAGGAATGTGTCACCCTTTCTTCCACTCTACAAGGTATAGATCTGCCTTCTCCAACCTGGTGCCCTCCAGATGTTTTGGAAAACAACACCCAGAATTCCTGTTCTGGGGCTGATGGGAGTTGAAGTCCCAAACTTCTGGAGGGCACCAGGTTGGGGAAGTCTCGTGTGGATGTTATTCCCAATGGAAGCTATGTATTGGCCTTCATCCTCACCTGGACCCCCTTAGGCTTCTGCAGGCACAGATAGAAGCTATTCTGGGATATACTGCAAATCCTTGGGGATTTGGGAGATTTACTGCTTTTCTCTTTCTTATAGGTGTTGAGGAGCCAGAGTAGTCCAGAGCTGAACTGGACTTCAAGCCTGCCACCTCAAGCCTTCTCTGGAGAAAATGTTGTTTGTTAACTACAGTTTAGCAGTCAGAAATTCCCCACCCCTTTTCCTCCCTAAAATCCTTTCTGGTGGAATATGTGTCCCACTCTGTTCATTGGTGAGCTCATTTTTATCTGGCAATCCATTGGTTTCTTAAGACTATGGCTTACAGATGTGATGTTTCTTCCAGGGTTCACTCCTGGAACAACATTGTCATGTCTTCTGGCCCAGAGCTTTTAGGCAAAGCTTAATCGATAAGAAGTAACGGTAAAGGGCAGTCCATATCATAAGCCAAACTTGTTTACTGGAGTTACATCTCAAAGCCCACCCACCACTTTTGGTAGTAGGTACCCACAAGGAAGTGCCAAATGTATATTTCCACAAAATAAATGTTATGTTATCTCATGACAGCTCTAGAACTTTTCTGTTCTAGGTTTCCCAAGAATGTTTTTTAAATCAATGTTTGCTTCTGTTTTAGAAAATACTAGAATTGAAAGAGCCTGCAGGTATCTACAACAATTATGTTGTAGAGAGGGGTGAAAAGTTCTGCTCTCCTTAACGTCCCAGTGTGGTAATTTTGTTGCTTTCTACACTGGCATGAATGAACCCAATTTATGCCTCCCTGGGAGGATGTTACTCCCTGAGGCTGTATCCAATGTACAGGACTGCCGGTTATGAAGCAACTCTCACCAAGATCTTCTGCATGTAGGGCATGAGAGCTGGAGGGAACTCTCCACCAATAATGATAACTGATAATGATTTCTGAATTCAAGTTTGTGATAAGCAAATAGTGATCACAGGCAAATAAAAGGGAAAACAGAAATATAGCATGCATAACTTCAAATGTACTTTGGGAAAACATTTTCCAGAGCAAAAGCTGTGTTCATCTGTTGCAGCAAAACCAGCAACCGTAAAGAATCAGAGAACCTGTCCCCCTCCCATGTCCCCTCACAGCCGGGGTGGAAAGAACCATGTCTGCTGCCCTCCAAGGTCGGGAAAGCGATCTCAGAGAGGGGTAAAAGGGGACATTTTGACAGGCAGAGAGGGGAGGAGACTAGAGAGGCCAAGATACAAGCTTTCCTGGGACCTCTCCAGCCTCCTTCCTCCCCCGCTGAAATGCCCCATCTAAACGGGCAAAAAAGCCCATCTAGTGAAAAATGCAGGGTAGGAGGACAGGGAGGTGAAGATTGCCTCTGTCGCTTCCCCCACTCTGTATAAGATGACCGGTTTTGGGGGCTTACCATCACCAAGGACGCAACCCATAGGATTGTGCCCTAAAAGTACTAAAAAGCTATGTGGAACAAAAAAGTGTTAACAGCCCACCTGAAATTGAGGTAAGAACAGGCCAGCCTAAATTCATTCGGGAGAGAGCTCCACAGGCGGAGTGCTGCCACAGAGAAGGACCTATCTCATGTTACCACCAATTTATCCTCTCTTGGTTGGTGGGACACGCAGAAGGGCGTCTGAAGGAGATGGTTTAGGAATAGATGCACAAGGCCTTTTGATCAGTAGTGCTAGGAACCTCGCCTGGAAGCATTCCAAGGGGCTGAAGTCCATTCTTCTCTTGAATTGTGTTGTCCACAGGAAGGTGGGTTCAACAAATGTCCTCACCTCTGCTTTGGATATATATATTTTTCAGAGGCCCAATCCACACCAAGCAGGATATTGCACTATGCAAGCGGTATATAAAAGGCAGGAGCCACACTACTGCTTTATAGCAGTATTGAAGTGCACTGACAACTGTTGGTGCCCATTGACACATGCCATATACCACTTTCTTACAGCTTTCATAGTGCTATATCCTGCTTGGTGTAGATTAGGCAAGGGGAGTCTGGTTGAGTCTAAGGGGAGGTCATATTTACATTTCGCAAGCAGAGGTCGTAGTTCTATTTAGGCATGTTTACATGTAATGTTATGGTTGGGATATAGTAGTTCATAATACATGTACGTGGGAATATTTGGAACAGTTAGCTACTACATACTGCATTTCCAAGCATCAATTTCTAAATAAAGTAACATAATGTGAGGAAGTTGAAGGCTCCTACTTGGCAAACAGTGCCAATCTTCTGGTCTAACCCTTTTTTTCGGGCCTTGGGCCCACGAATAGCCTCATGCAGCCAGAACAGTGGATAACTCAGATAAAGCCCCAACAGGACATAAATACTCCTGAACAACATCAGCCTGTAATAGGCTTGTGTGATATATTAAGAAGTGTCACCATCCTTTAAAATCAGGAGCAAATGGCTCCTGATACTGTACAAAAATGATGTGGGGTTTCTCTGTATGTGCAGCAGTGTAATTATCTGAAAGTGAAACTGTTTGAGAGGGGCTTGAAATTTCAACAGCCCTTATGACTGCTCCTTTGTCACAAGACCGGAGACCAAGACGACCACTATGCTCCCAAGTTTGAGGAACCAGCTAGAATATTGCTAGCCTGGCTAGCGTATTAAGAGAAGCAGGAACTTCTCCTCTGCTGCAATTTGTGGGGCAGGGCAGGAGAGGATGGACAGTGGGGCTGTCAGAAGCTGTCGGGGGGGGGGAGAGAGAGTGAGCTGCTTCTGACCAAATGTGATGCAGCTAGGGTTGGACCTTAGGGCTGATGTCCACAAATGGCCAGCCAGCGAGTGGTAGATGATGCAGGCAGGGACAAACAGGACTGACAGCATCACCTGGGGGCTTCCAGATAGACCAGCTCCTACCGCTGACAACCAGAAGGCATTTTGCAGCAATTCCTTTTTCTCCTGAACGGATTTTCTGTGGTAAGGAAAAGCAAGAAGCGGTGGACAAACACAGGAGGGCTGCGAGTGGGAGACAACATCTGACCCACCGTAAAATTCTTTGGATGAGACAATGGCTGAATTCGGATGACACAATAAACAACTGGGGGGGGACAGTCGTCAGTTGTATTGACTATCGTGTCGTCCGAATGCTGCCATAGTCAACTCAGCGCTGATCCTAATCCACACCACAGTTGATTATTACCATGTTGTGTGGGGAGTACCCCCTAGATGAACAACTGTAAAGTTAATTATTACCCCCACCATTGACTATCGTTGTCCGAATTCAGCCAATGTGTCAGTGGGATAACAGCCTTGCCTGGAAGCAGCCCTGGGCCTGCTGGGGCCCACTGGGGCATCCTTATTTTTAGGAAAAATTATAGTCAAGGGTGGGTGGCTGGTCATGTACATAGTTCCAGATGCTCATTTTATTATTTTTTACTTTAAAAAAATATCCTTTCCCGCAACAAAATGGCGTTTACTCCCAAGTAAAAGAGGCATCTAGCATCAGGGCAGTAGAAGCAAACTCCCATTTTATTCCTGTAGTCAATGGAGTTATGAGATTGAACTGTTTAAAATGCCAAACTGCACATGCTCAGAGTTTGTGTATGTGTGTTATTATTTTTTGGTGCCAATGTATCAAGAACGTAGAAACAACAGTAAAGCATGGAATGGCGGAGGTGTGGGGAGAGAAATGTTAGTTGTGTGCAGTGGAGGATTCAGTGGGGTTGTGAATCCACCCCAGGTTTCAATCAGAACCAGCCAGAACATTAAAGGAGCTGTCTAATGTGTTGAATCTATTTTGGGGATAGGATTCAACACCTTGGATAGCTCTTTTAGAGTTCTGAATGGTTCTGTCTGAAACCCAGCATGGATTTACAGGACCATCAAAATCGGAGCCACCAGCTTCTACTGGTTATGTAATTCACAACTGAAATAATACAACATCCTTCTCCCCGAGGCCACCATAAAATCATTTAAGTCCAGGGGAGTGTGCATCTCCTTCTCTTTCTGCTCTCACAGCCCCAGGCTTCCATCGAGCGGAGTTGGAGCGGGCACCGCGGCTGGATACTGCGTGGAGGAGCGCGGCTTTCCTCACAGCCTTGACTACAGGCATCTTCCCCCCCCCCCCCCCCCAATGATAAAGGAGAATACATTAAGTCCAGGGTCTACAATGGCCTGGCTGCACCACCGATTGTGAGTGCTGTTCAGAGAAGAGGAAGCTGGGAGTGTGAGCGAGCGTTGCCTGAGACTCCAGAAACAGGATTGCATCCAACGTTAGTCCTACTTCGTAACTTTAACAGTTGTAGAGAAAAGGGAATTTCAGCCAGTGTCATTTGTATGCAGTTAGTTCCTGGTGAAATTCCCTCTTCATCACAACAGTTAAAGGTGCAGGGGCCCTGCCTTCTTTTGTATATGGTCACTCTAGTATAGTGCCTGCACCTTTAACTGTTGTGATGAAGAGGGAATTTCATCAGGAACTAATTGCATACAAATGACACTGGCTGAAATTTCCTTTACAACTGTTAAAGTTACATGAGCCCTAACCTCCTTTTCATATGGTCAGCCTAGTCTGTCTCTAGGTGGCCTTTTGCCTTGTGGGGCACCACAGCCCTGAAGGGAACTGCACCCCCTCAAGACCAAAGCTCCCTGGCTTCCACACATGAAACCAAACAGGCGCCCCCAGAGGGGAGCTCCGCCCACCCGAGCCCCAGTTACCCGGAAGTGCCCGGAGATGGGCCAGAAGCTCCCGGCTCTAGGCCTCACACTGGCCTCTCTCTGGCCACGCCCCGGGCGGGGATTGGGCCCTGCGTTTGGCGCTCTGATTGGTTGATCCGGTCGACCGCGAGGTTTGAAACAAGGGAAAAAACAGGAGAAAAAACGATCGGTCGCGGCTCGTGCAGGGAGGTTAAATAGACGCAGCTCAGCGGGCCGAGCAGAACAGAGCACGGAAGTTGAAAGAGTCGGGTGAGAGTTACGTTTTAGTTGATCTCCCAGCCCTCGATGGCGAGTGCTTGAATTTCAGGCTCTTTACTTTTGTAACGGCCGCAGCGGGCGGGACTTGTGGGTTTAATTAGCGCCCCCCCCCCCCCCAATTGGGACACTGAGCGTGGGTTACATTGCTAGTTGCGTTATAAAGGCGGCCCCTCTTTACTCGATGAGTGAAGTATGTTGTGTAGGGCTTGTATCTGATACTAGTAGCTCCTCTCCCTGAATGAACCTATTCTCACTTCTAGGGCGGGGAGGGGGGAGAAGGCGGATCCCAAATATAGTTTACCAGGTGCCTTTAAAAATTCTCCCCAAGTTATCTAAGAGACAATCATATGCATATTTAGACAGACAAAAGTGCTACTACAGCTTCCAGCATGCTCATTGAGGAATTGTAGGACTTTTTTCTGTCTAAGCATGCATAGGATTGTGCGCTAGTTTAGGTGGCAGAGTTATTGTGATCATCTTGTCTGAGCAGCTAAATAATACTGGCTGAACACTTCCATGAAGAAAAATCTTGTGGCACCTTAAATTGTTCTTACAGCATTTGTGGTGCACTCCACAACAGCTTATGTCACAATAAATATATTCGTCTTGAAGGATTGTACTGCCAGTGGTGGAGCACATGCTTTGCATGTGGAAGGTCCCTGGTTCAGTCCCTGGTGTCTCCAGGTAGGGCTGGGGAAAAGACCAGGGAGTCTCTTCTAGTCCAATACTGAATTAGATATACCCTGAGTCTGACGTTATTAAGGCACCTTATGTACTTCTGGAAATTCTTTATAGGCAGTCTTGTCTACACTGCAATCCAGCTCTGGATGTAGTTCCCTGGGTGGCTTGTGCTAGTGGTTATTACCCTCTAATTTAGTTCAGTTCAGTTGAGGCTTAATTGGCTGCAGCCTAATAAAATCAATATGCAATAAAACCCCAAACTGCTCATAATTCAAGAGAAACTTCTTCAGACAAATTTGTTCAGCTTCGGCCTGTGGCTGGTCAACTTATGTGTCTCTGTGCAAGTCCTCCCATTAACTGGTTAGTCAACTAGTTGATCCATATAATTGGCAATAGGTATGGATCTGATATTGCCAAGCCTCTTTTTGCAAAGAATATAAATCTTTTTTTCCAGAATTTCCTTGTGTTGCAATACTTCATAATGAGCATATTTTATTGAATAGGAGCAATGGCATGTGTATTTTCTCAGCTTGCTTTTTTAAAGGTTCTTGGGGGAACCCCTGAAGCTGATATTGAGGGATACTACATGAAATGTCTTGAATTTCCAGCTACTTTATTTCCATGGCTAGCTTTTGATTGTTAGGGTGAAGTGTGAGAAGTATTGGTGGAGGGTTTTTAACACAAAATATGTTTTTTCTGTCCCCCCCCCCCCATAGATTTAACTATTGTTCTCCAGAACTGGGTCAGTGGGAGCCTGTGACAAAATGTCGAGGGGAGGGGAGAGAGAGCAAAGAGAGGAAATCATTCTCTCTTTACCCATCTTGTCTCTGTTCCCATTCATGTGCCCTACCTCCCTTACCATTTGTGTAATATGATCTTACCTGCTTTTGTTACTTCCAGTGATGTGAGACAGAAATTTTTTCATAGATTTCCCCCCCCCCCCCCCCAATTTCTTAATTTCAATAGTAACAGTGAATGGATTACCAATTGCAAATTCAGTATTTGGCAGGCTTGGCAGTTTCAAAGTTGTAGATGAGCGGTTGTCAACATGTCATCCACAGTTCTTTCATTGCTAAACTCTGTTAGCATGTCAACAGTATTCAGTAGGGGTGTGCATCGGATCGGATCCGATCCACAATCCGAATCCGATCCGACCCAAAATCGGGAAAATCCGATCCGACGAGGTCCGATCCGGATCGGACGCCATTTTGAATGCTTTTTCCCATAGCCAAGTATTGTTTTACAAAAACGCCTATAACTTTTTCATCACAAAAGTTAAAATTGCAGGAGCTCTGCTCTCTTTTGTATCTGGTCACTCTAGTATAGCTCCTGCAGCTTTAACTGTCATATGGTCACCCTTGTTTCCCAACATACTGCTTCCAATACTGTAGGTAGAATATTTGCCTCTTTATGATCTCAAGCCTAAAAAAAGCATCTTGTTTCCCAACATACTGCTTCCAATACTGTAGGTAGAATATTTGCCTCTTTATGATCTCAAGCCTAAAAAAAAAAAAAACATTTGTACACACCAGTCTCCTGGTACTGGTCATCCTACTATTAATTAATTGTAGCTGATAGGAAAGGGTTAAATCGTGGGAGCTGCAAGGAATTAAGAAAAAAGGAGAGGGGGTTTCGCCATTTCTTGAGCGCTCCTTAATTAGGGCTGCCCAAATGATAATGGACGGGTGGTGTGTGCGCGCGCGCGCGGGCGGCGGCGGCGGCAGGCTTGGCAGCGTATCCTGGCTGCCGAGGCCGGGTGTCTGGAGCGGAGGGGCCATTCAGGCCGCCCCTCAGGGAGCTGTGGCGGCGCATTGAACGCCCTCCCCATCATCCTCTTCATCATCAACCTACCCCCGCGGCCCAGCGGAGCACAACAGCCCGCATTAGGCAAGCCCTTCAGGAGCCTCACAGCAGCCAGGCAGAGCCTCTGCTGCCCAGGAACCGGCCCGCACGCGAGGTCACCGGCGGGGCGCACACACAACGCCGGCGAGGGGGAGGAGAAGGGGAGGAACAAAGGATCAAAGAGATCGAGAGAGGAAAGCAGACACCAGCCCTGTAATGGATACTAGCAAGGATCAAAGGGATCGAGACCAGAGTGATCCTTCCTTGCACGCATGGCTGCAAAACTCAGCTAGGCTCAGCCGTTCTGCTTGAGTAAAAAGTGAAAGTAGGAAAGGAAACACGAGCCCTGTAATGGATACTAGTAGCAAGGATCAAAGGGATCGAGACGAGAGAGTGTTTCCTTTTCTTCGCGGGAAGCGGGAGGGGAAGACCGGGCCTCTGTGGAAAACTTTTTGAAACATTTAATTTAAAAATTCCATAGCCATCAAATGCCTGGACCTATCATTCTGAAATTTCTGACACATATCTACCCCTAACCCATCTACAAAGTGAGCAATGTTCAGACTTCTAACTTTTAAAATAAAAAAGTTATAGGCGTTTCTTTCCTCATTGTTTCAAAAATTAATTGCCACACAAGGCAAGCTCCAATGTTTCTGAAATTTCACACACATATCAAGCCAAGTGGTACCTGTAATGTGCCCATGTTTCCTGTTTGTATCTTCAAAAATAAAAAAATGGGAGGCGTAACTGTATTTACCCCACTACTACCCATTTTTCTAAAATTAATTGCCACACAAGGCAAGCACCTACGTTTTTGAAATTTTACACACATAGGTCCCAAGGTACCACCTACAATGTGGCAAAGTTTCATGTGTGTAACTTTAAAAATAACAAAGTTATAGGTGTTTCTTTCCTCATTGTTTCAAAAATTAATTGCCACACAAGGAAAGCTCCAATGTTTCTGAAATTTCACACACATATCAAGGCAAGTGGTACCTGTAATGTGCCCAAGTTTCCTGTTTGTATCTTCAAAAATAAAAAAATGGGAGGCATAAATGTATTTACCCCACTACTACCCATTTTTCTAAAAATTAATTGCCACACAAGACAAGCACCTACGTTTCTGAAATTTCACACACATAGGTCCCAAGGTACCATCTACAATGTGGCAAAGTTTCATGTGTGTAACTCTAAAAATGACAAAGTTATAGGCATTCCTGGGTATTTATTAAAAAATTAATTGCTACAAAATGAATGCACCAATCTTTCTGAAATTCCTCACAGATAACTATCCCTAACCAGTGTATAATGTGCCCAAGTTTCATCCTTCTATCTTTAAAAATGAAAAAGTTATAGGCGTTTTTGTAAAACAATACTTGGCTATGGGAAAAAGCATTCAAAATGGCGTCCGATCCGGATCGGACATCTGGTCCGATCCGACCAGCCTCCGATCCGATCCGACCCCCCAGGTCTGATTCCGATCCGCTATCCGATCCGATCCGGGGGGTCAGTGCACATCCCTAGTATTCAGTACATTTGTTTCTTTCTTAAATTTAAGCCATGTAAGGGAGATACGTGCTATTGTCTTTTCTGGTTTTACTCTTTTTCCTTTGGGCTTCTCTTGCAGTAATAGTAGGAGGTTATTATGGCCCTCGAACTTGCCTCCCCAGTGGGGCTGTTTTCTGACGACGAAGCTGCAGTCTCTCCTGTACTGGAATCCACGGTGGCAGAGTGTGGGGCTGGCTTGATCAGAGCTCTCCTGCCAGATTTCTCTGCCATCTCTGTGAGCCATGAGCAGGTAAGAGTAGTGAGGTGAGGAAGAAAAACCCTCACCTCCCAAGGATGATAGTCTGGCTTCTACAGAGAGGGGAAACACCTTAATTTTTATTGTTGCTTCCCAGTCCTGCATCACAGGAAACAGTGATTGCCAAGCCTGGGCTATGTGCCCAAACGATGAATGGGCAGAGCTTATATTGAATGGCCTTCATGTAGTTAAACATGCGGCCCCAATCCTGTTTGTGTGTTTCCCCTGAATTAACTCCCACTGAATTCAAGGGGTCTTACTTCCAAGTCTGTGTGAATGGGAGAGACTAGGCCAGTACTGCATGACTACCTTGAAGTATGAGCCTAAGCAATACCTGTGCCTTCCTCTGTAGGATATATCCAATGACAACGGGAAGGTAAAGGTGTATGCAAGAGTGCGGCCCCTGAAGCCGACAGAGGTGGAGAAGCGAGAGGATCAGGTGAGTACCGGGACAAAGCAGGGGTCCCCACCCACGTGGTTCAGGAGTGCTTTTGCCAGGAGGCGCACAGGCAATCTAGGACACTGGGCCTTCTTGCCATTGGGACAGAGAGACTTCTGTGTGCAAATGGTATACAGCAGCCGTCCTCAGCCTGCTGCCCTCTGGGAGTTTTGAGCTTCCAACTCCCATCATCCACAGCATGACCAGCAATCTGGAATTCTGGGAGTAGTCAAAAACATCTGGAGGGAACCAGGTTGGGGAAGACTGGAATAAGGATTCCATGTGTAAACATTAGATGAAGATTCCTATCTTGAATGGCTGTGAATGCTGGATAATGTGTTTACTGGCAGTGCTTCATGTGCTTTTTCCACTAGGATTTTGGTTGGTCAATTCAGACTTTTCCTTGGGTAGCATGATTTTAGGATAGGGACTCAACAATCAGAGATACATTTGCTCGTTTTGGAGTCCACAGTCTTTGTATGCCTGGGCGTAGCTCCTGATGATTTAATTAGGCTAGAGATCAGCAAAGGTAAATGATAGGTTTCCTGCCCTGGCTGATTCTAAAACCTTGCTTAGCCAGCCTTCTAGGACAAAATGGAGATTCTGGGGTCAAGGTGTGTGAGGGCGGCCTCAAAAATAAGAGAGCAGCACTGGGTTGGGTCCCCCCCCCCCTTTTATCTTGTTTTAATGTGCCATAAGCCAACCTTGCATTCGATCAAAGGTGGAGCATACTCAGGTTTGCAGCAATGGGCATGTTAATATCAGATACAGAATGTTACCTGTACTTCTCAGGGCTGCGTCTGTATTGAGAATCCTGAGACACTCCTCCTCAAAGCCCCTAAAGATTCCTTCACCATGAGGAATACAGAGCGAGGGGTTGGCCAAGCAGTGCACAAATTCACCTTCACTCAGGTATGTATCTCCCATTTGGTAGCATGGGGCTCATATTTCTTAGACATATAGTAGATCCAATATGGATGGGGGATGTCAGGGACTGTTTACCATAGAAAAAAAGCAAGGAAGGGGAAACATGATAAGAGATGTACAAAAGTAGTATGGTGTGGAGAAAGTGGATAGGGAGACATTTTCCTCCCTATCATTAAACTGTGAAACTCACTTCCAGAAGATGTAGTGATGGCCACCAAACTGGATGGCTTTAAAAGCAGGTTAGACAAATTCATGGAGGAGAAGGCTATCAAGGTTGCTAATCCTGATGGCTATATGTTACCTCCAGCATCAGAGACAATATGCCTATGTACACCAGTTGCTGGGGAACATGGACGAGAGGGTGTTATTATTATTATTATTATTATTATTATTATTATTATTATTATTACACTTATATACCGCCCCATAGCCAAAGCTCTCTGGGCAGTTTACAAAAATTAAAAGATTTAACACTAAAAAGTCAATATACAAAATGTAAAACCATGAACATAAAACAGCTAACGTTAAAACACTTTAAAACATTTTAACTGTTAAGCCTGTTGTTGTTGTTGTTGTTATTATTATTATTTATTTAATTTCTATACCGAACAATAGCCGAAACTCTCTGGGTGGTTCACAACAACATGTTCCACTCATGTCCTGTGTGTGGGTTTCCTGTGGGCAGCTGGTTGGTCACTCTGAACAGAATGCTGGATGAGATGGAGCCTTGGTCTGATCCAGCAGGGCTCTTCTTATGAGTTGTAGTCCAAGACATCTGGGGGTAGGACAGGGTGAGGGGCAGGGGCAGATCAGGGAAGGCTGGTCTAAACTGTTGTAATAGTTATCGATGTTCTGGCCTCAATACACGTAGGGCAGTGCTTCTGTCCAGGCAGCTAAACTGGCATCCAATCCACACTTTCATGTAAATCAAAACTTCATCTTTACTGAAAACTCAACTTAAACAGCAAGCAACTGATAAATGCAGTAGATCAAATATTTAACTGTAGAAGGAAGAGGCGAAACTTCCAGGCTGCAACTCAACATAGCAGCAGAAATCAGTCCAGAAGGAGGGTTCTTCCTAAACTGAGGAAGAACTGGTACAAGCCCGATTATAAGTTCTTCTTAGGGACAACCAATCAATACATGATGGTAGATAGTATGGCCTGATCAGTTGCTGTTAGGAAAAACAAACAGTTTTAAATGCAAAGACTAGGAGGGGATTAGAACTAATACAATGCCCAGTTGGGCCAGAACAATATACTGTGATGCAACATCAGCCCTATACAGTCCACACCTCTCTTTATGCCTTTTCATTGAATGCATAATCTGATCACATTCTGATTTGGAGAGCTGGGAAAGTAGTGGATAAACCAAGACTAACGTTCACCGGTTTGTTTGTTCTAATTAACCTTGCTTGTTGTGAATGTAAGGGCATTAACCTGTGGCCTTTTGGGTGCAGATCTTTGGGCCAGAGGTGGACCAGAAGTCCTTCTTTGATGCAACGATGAAGGAAGTGGTGAAGGATGTGCTGAATGGGCAGAATTGGCTCGTTTACACCTATGGAGTCACTAATTCAGGGAAGACTCATACCATCCAGGGTAAGACGCACACAGTCTGCTGCTCCAGGCAACAGCCTCTGCTTAGTAAGGGGCACTTGTCTCAAGATGTCGATTCGCTTCTTCCTCCTTGGCTTGCAGGAAGTGGTACTGATGGAGGGATCCTGCCACGTTCCCTGGCCATCATATTCAACAGTCTCGGGACACGGCTGTACCGGGCCACAGACTTGAAACCCTTCCTCTCGAGCGAGGTTACCTGGCTGGATAGCAAGCAGGTTCGTCAGGAGGAAACCAAGAAGCAGGCCCTGCTATGTGGCGGGATGAAGGAGGTGAGTGCCCCCAAGCCCTTACTGGGTTTCTGGCAGGGTTAGGCAACTTTGGGTTGTATCCGCTGCTAATCTGAGTTAAGGTCCACTCATTTTAATAGGTCTACTCTAAGCATTGGATACAACTCTTTGTCCCCCTTCAGATCAGTTAGACTGCAGCTTCCATAAGCCCCACCATCGTTGGAAATGGTCAGGGATTATGAGTGTTGTAGGCCAAAGCATCTGGAGGGCACAACGCTTATACTGAGACAGAGCATTGTTCCATCTAGCCCAGCACTGCTGACACTGACCGGCAGCAGCTCTCCAGGACTTCAGGCAGGATTCTTTCCTAGCCCTACCTGGAGAAGCTGAGGATTAATCCAGCGATTGCCTGCCTCTGGCCTCTGGTGACAAGGAACTTGGTGCTCACTCTACCTTTCTCTGGACATTGCAGGAAGAGCTGTTTACCTCTCTGAACAAGAGTCAGAGCACAGCGTCCCAGCTCCAAGCAGGCACAAGCGGGAGCCTTGACAGTGGCATCGGTGGCCTCTCTTCCAGCTACCCATCTGTCAACCAGACGAACAGCAGCCAGCTAGAAGGTACCGACTGCTTTGATCCTCCCGTTCTGGGGTTGTTTTTTTCTATTTTTGCATAATCAGTTTGCATTGCAACTCTGAGAAGCAATACACCCAGAGGTATCGCACCTTGCAGCCCAAAACAAACAGAACCATTGCCGGTAAGAAGCGAAGCGAAAGTAAAATCTTTGACAACTATATGGAATTCAGCCGAAGCACCTATAAGTCCAACCAGTAACAATTCTGGGGCAGGTTGTGCAGGTGGGGTGGGAAGGGGACGTGTCAGTCTACTTTATGGGAGGGAACTAGGTGCATGTGGCCTTTGGGTTCCTCTTGAGCGGCTTGAAAGATGCTCCTCCAAATCTCTTTTTGTGTGGCAACTGCTTGGCAACAGAGCCCATCGTGTCTAACTGTGTAGTCCCCACAACGTAGACATCTGTTGCTAAAAACTTCATTTTTGGTTCAGAGGCATGTGAGAACTTTTTCAAGGCGAGAAATCCGTAGCCACTTTTTTTTAAAATAGGGTAACTGCTGTGTTAAGATTGGAGGAAAAATTAAAGTTATGTGTAGCCAGGCCAGGACATGGGAAAGAGGCAGCCTGCCGTCTGGGTGGATTTTCCAAAAGCCTGTCTTAATTGTGGCCCACTGTGGTTTTTTGCATAACTGACAATATACATATTTGGCTTCCATCGATAGAGACAGGTCCTCACTGGGCTGACCCAGATAATGTCTCGCTGATGGCTCAAGAGGATGTGCAATTTTCCATCTGGGTCTCTTTCTTTGAGATCTACAATGAACTGATTTACGACTTGCTGGAAGCTACTGTGCCTGGCCGAAACCGCAAGGGACCCACACTGCGGTTGTGCGAAGATCAGATTGGCAGTCCCTACGTCAAAGGTAGGGATCAGCCTACTCATCCAGGATTTAACCCTCAGGTCATCCAACTATTTCCCCACTGGAGTTACTAATCCAGCTGATCACTCTTGTAATAAGCCTTAATTTTGGGTGAGTGGCAGCAATGGCAAAATGGTATATAGCCCCTCTGCTGAGCTGTGAAGTTTCCATAGGGTGATTCCCAAATAGAGAGCTCCAGCTATTGAGCGGTATAGAAATGCAATCAATCAATCAATAAATAAATAGAAGTGGAGCCTGAGAAATCTGGGATTTTCGCGACATGACCTGTATTTCCTGTCCCCAGATCTGAACTGGATCAATGTTCAAGATGCTGATGAGGCCTGGAAGCTGCTGAAACTGGGTCGGAGAAATCAAAGCTTTGCCAGCACCCACCTGAACCAGAACTCTAGCCGCAGGTCTGCAAGATCGTTGTGTTTTATTTTTTCATTTCTATTTTCTTTCATAGTTGTGGGTATAGGGATCTGTCAGGATTGGCAAAGCATGCTCTTTGAACGACAAACTTCCCATTGAGGCTGGGGTGTGCGTGAGAGTGGATGAGATGGAGAATTTGATCCAGGCTTCCTCTTTCATTGCTCCTCTCTTGCTCTCTGCAGCCACAGCATCTTCTCCATTCGAATTCTACACCTACGGGGAAGCAGTGGTGAAATGGTCCCAAAGATCAGCGAGTAAGTCAAACTTTTGGATAGGTAGGATTGTGAGCCCACCTATCAATTGGCTGTAGGATGATTTCACCTAGGGATGTGGGAGGTGTCCCCCAGGGGTGGGAAGCCACCACGAGGAGCATCAGGAGACATTTCTCAGAATGATTACTTTGTTTCGGTGTAAAACATTTCAGAGGATTTTCATCAAAACCCCAAGTTCATCAGACCTGGAATGAGAATTGATCATAATTAGCAAACCCTAGAACCGTTTCAACATGGTCTAAGCTGGATGTGTCAGACTGGTCAGTGTGGTGTGCAGGATTTCTAACCAGAAACAAGGATGGAAGGAAAACCTCAGTGAGCGAAGGAAAGCCAGGCTGAACTATGATCGGACATTCTGGCATCCTACTGCTAACACCACCCTCTCTCCTTTCCAGACTGTCCCTATGTGACTTGGCCGGCTCAGAGCGCTGCAAAGGACAAAGAGCTGGGGACCGTATGAAAGAGGCAAATAACATTAACACATCTTTGCATACGTTGGGCCGTTGCCTCACTCTGCTGCGCCAGAACCAGCAATCTAGGTAAGTCTCAGCTGTTCTATGTTAGCGCCTAATGGCTGTGTGTAGACCTGCCTGACAGCAGGAAAGAGCACTTTCTGCATTAAGTTGGGGAAGGGCTGTACCGGAAGTGGTAGAGCACCTGCTTTGCATGCAGAAGGTCCCAGGTTCAATTCCCGACACCTCCACATAGAGCTGGAAAATACCTGCCTGAAACCTTGGAGAGCTGCTGCCAGACTGGATGTTGCTAATACAGGGCTGGATGGACCAGTGGTCTGACTCAGCGTAAGGCAGCTTCCTATGTCCCTAAGTTTGGTCTAGTTTGAGACTGTGTGCAGGTCCTCCGGGGCTTGTAGAATTTGACAGAGAGGTTGGGATTGGTGCTTTCGATTCTGCATTGCCTTAGCTCAAATCCTCTTCTCTCCCTTTCGTTGACAGGTTGAAGCAGAGTGTCGTGCCCTTCCGAGACAGCAAGCTGACGCGCGTGTTCCAGGCTTTCTTCACAGGACGTGGGCAGTCCTGCATGATTGTTAACATCAACCCTTGTGCTTCATCGTATGATGAGACCCTTCATGTGGCAAAGTTCTCTGCCATTGCCAGCCAGGTGAGGCGGAAAGCACCGAGGTGGATTTGGCTAGCTCCAGGGGTCACTAATTTTGGATGGCCTTGAATGTCTCCCTGCTATTCCCTCCTCAGTCCATGGGATGATTTCTCTTCTTTCTCTGTGCTTGCTCTGGCTTGCATGTGCTGTGTTTCCTTCCTTCAGCCTCTCTGTTCCTGTATCCTTTTCCCCCTCCCCACTTATCCCAGTTCCTCTTGGCTTGCCTTAGCAGCACAAGCCCACAAGCCTTGTACTCTCCCTGTAATTCACAAGCTGCGAGACTTTGATGCAAGTGTGCTGTACAGTGGAGGGTGTAATTTACAGTCCCACCCTCTTTACCAGCTATTTGGATAGGATTTATTATAACTCTGCTTTGGAGAACATAAGAGGACCCCTGCTGGATCAGACCAAAGATCCATCTAGTCCAGCACTCTGTTCACACAGTGACCAACCAGCTGTCGACCAGGGACCCACAAGCAGGACGCAAGTCCAAAAGCACCCTCCCATCCATGTTCTCCAGCAACTGGTGTATACAGGCTTCCTGCCTCTGATACTGGAGGTAGCACATTGCCATCAGCACTAGCAGCCATTGATAACCTTCTCCAGGGATTTATCCAAACAAGAACTGGAGCCAAGCCAGGTTCTCAGTGTTGGGATTGTGTGGTGACTGGAGTGCTGGGGAAAGAACTCGAACGCTCCCGCCCTGTGCCGCTTCTCACCTGACCAGCACCTGTTCCTGTGATGAGAGGAGACAGGCTTCCCAATCCTCTTTCTGCTTTTTCCCCTGCCAGGTGAGAAGCAGAATGTCCACAATGTGAGGGAGAATGCTAGGGCTGGATGTGGCCTGTGAGCCTCCATTTGGTCACCCTGGCTTAAAAGACACATTTCTTTATTATTTCATTTCATTTCCATACTGCCCAATAGCCAAAGCCCTCTGGGTGGTTCACAAAAATAAATGGAGTGGGATCATGGGAGGGAGAGTTTCTGGCCATCTGTTAAACTGCCTTGGGTGCAGGAACATCAGCTGAAGCAGAGGACTAGCTTTTAGGCTGCGTGCAAACTGAAGGCCCCCTCGTAGTTTGGCCTCTGGGCAATGCTGGACAGAGAGCTTTCAGGAGAACGTGTTCATTGAACTAACTGGCCCTTAGAATTGCCCCTTGGCCAGATCTTTACCGGTCCAACCAGTGCATCCTCCTCTTGGTCAGTTGCCAGAACAGGAGGATGTAAAGTTAGAAAAGCCTTGCCATGGGTAGGGGAAGTTTCCCTACATGCTTTTTATAAATGAACTCACCACCCCACCAAAACATGGTAGCCCTAAGAACAAAATCATTCTGCACATGCTTAAAGGCATTCTGTCATTTGATTATGATGATTCTTGCTCCTCTTAAGCTGCTCTGTTCATGTTCAGGACCCCTTTGCCTTGTCCCACTTGGGGGTTGGCCTACTGCTCTGTAAAAGGGTGGAGGGAAATTAGAGTATGGGCCAATGTTCTTTGGGCATGCCAATAGTAACACTGTGTGTCTTCCAGCTCGTACAAGCTCCGACAAAAGTGGGACCCCTGTCCATCCATTCTCTCATCAAGGAACACGGCATTCGAACATCCAAGGCGGCACCGGGGGCCCTTGTAGAAGAAATGGATTCTGACGAAGAGAGCGAGGATGAAGCAGATGTGACTACTTACGATAAAGATGTAAGTGGCGGATTGTCCCTTGCTCACTGAGCAAGCTTCCTGTTGCCACAGGTCGAGGGCCCAGGGATGGAGCAGCTCAAAAGCCTCTAACTGGCCCGGACCAGTATCTGCGTGCCTATGACTGAGTCAAAAATAGACCACTAGGTGTAAACTTGAACCTCTTCTCTCACCCAGGAAAGCAGTCAAAGCTATTAATGGGAAAAACAGGGGACTTTGGAGTCTGAGTAGTTGATCTAAGTTTTTATTAGTCCTAATAAATCAGGCAGTTGGGTCTCTGTGGCACTTCCTAATCTTGGCTCTTCTGGGACACCATAAGCCCTGTTCATGAATTCTTTGTGATGTGTGAGGGCTCCAAAGTGGGCACATGCCCCCGATGTCCCCATGCCCATGGGACCCACCCTTTCATTCCCCAACCTTGGCTCGCAGAGTGGCAAGGTCTACTCATGTTTGCTCGATCTGGGATCCTGTCTTATCAAAATCTCTGTGCAGACACTGCTCAATGCTGTGCCTGGTGTGTGCAGGATGGTGTGTGCAGGATGTTGGGGACAGAGCCAGTGTGCCCACCCCCAGTTTGAGCCCTGACGTGCTCTTGTGAAAGTGTGAACGAGGCTACAGTCGCCATGTCCTCTACATTCTCCCAGGAGCTCTTATGTGTGGTTGAGGCTGTGCGAAACCTGCTGCTGAAGGAACGCCAGGAGAAACTTCAGATGGAAATGCGTCTCCGTGATGAGATCTGCAATGAGATGATGGAGCACTTGCAGCAGAGGGAACAGTGGAGCAGGTACAATGGTAGCCGAAAGGCTGGAGGCGGCACGTCTTGTCCTTTCCAGGAAGCCTCCCTATTGAATCCTTGGCCTTCTGTGGGAAGGTTCGCTGTCTCACGTCGCTGTCTCCCCACCCCACCCTTTCACCTTCCTCCCTTGCAGGGATCAGGTGGACGTTCAAAAGGAGATACTGGAGGAGAAATACGAGGAGAGGCTGAACATTCTAAAGGAGTTACTGACTGATTATTACATGGAGGAGATAGAGGTGTGTGTTTGTGTGTGTGTAGCGGGGGAAGAGTGTAGAGCAGCTGTGGGAAGGAGGCATGAGGGTATGGCTATTAAATCTTTCAGCCTGAGAGCCAAATTCAATTCCGGAGAAGCTCTCGAGAGTCTCATTGTAGTGCTGGGTGGGCCCAAAATACTAGGATATTTTATCTTAAAGCTCTTACTGCCCAGTAACCATCTTAGGAATGATTTTTCAACCATTTAGAATGAGGACGAAACCGCACAAAACCCAGGAAACCACCCAACAATTGACAGTTCAGGGGAATGGGGTATGTTCCTCTGGGGAACCCGAGAGGGCTGGATTTGGCCCAGGGGCCTAAGGTGCAACACCTCTGCATTAGAGCATCCTGGGGGAGGGGGTTTGCATCACCAAACGTTCTGAGGGCAACACCGTCTTGCGCTGGCCTGAAGGAAGTAGGCCCTATCTGGAAGCAATTTTATGTAAGCATTGGTGTTCTCATTAACCGGAAATGGCTACAAAAATGCCTTCCAGTGTCTTAATTCAATACATCTCTGGCACAATTCTAACTTACAAAGAGAAGTTATTTATTTCAAATATTTCTAGGTCACCCTTCAGGGCAAGGGCCCTCCCAAGGCAGCTTATGCACAGTTCCATACAGTAAAGACCCATACAATTATACATCAGCCAAAAAATTAATAAAATCAACGAACACAAGCAATTAACCCATCTAGCCTAAACAGTACTAAAATCTCAAAACAGAATTGCAGCTAAAAAACACCGAGCTGCCCAGTAAAACATCAGGAAAAGGCCAGAGAAAACAAGTAAGTTTTCAGGGCCTTCCTGAAAGCCTGTTAGAGCCTCTGTTGGCAACCTATTCGAGGCATGGGGCCACTGCAAGAAAGGCCTTTTATCATGTACTTGCTCAGTTAACTGCCCCCAGAATTGGGCAATTGAGAAGGGGCTCTGTTGCTGCTCTTGAAGTGCAGGCAGCGTGATATAAGTGAAAGTGGTATGGGGCTATCTCTCAGCCTTCCTTACCTCCAAGGCTTGTGAGGATAAAATGGGATAACACCCGTGTGTGAGTGCACACCCTCTGAAGCTCCTTGGAGGCAAAGGGAGACGAGACTGGCTGAAACTTTGACGTCAAGAGGGTCCCGCTCCCTTTTCCAAAATCTAGTGTTTTAAGGGATGCTGTAGTTTATCTCCCCTCATTATTCCCTGCCAGCAATGCTGTGAAGACAAGGGAGGAGGGTATGCAGGTGCATGAGGATGATGGGAGTTGTAGTTCAACACATCTGGAGCAACCAGGTTGGGGAAGGTTGCTATAAGAGAACCTGCGGGGCCGTCTCTGAGCCTGCTGATGCAGTTGCTTTCCCTCCGGCACCTCCCAGTTCACAGGCTGCCCTTCCTCTCAGCATGAGTTCTCGTGTCTTCCCTTCAGAACCGGGATGAAAAGATCAAAGAGCTGGAAGCTGCCTTGCTAGAAGCCAAACTGCAGCAGGAGCCTGAAGAGAGCAAGCAGGAGGAGGTGGAGGAGGAGGAGACTCCGCGGCGCTCCAAACGAGTGGCGTTGGCCCAGCAGCAGCAGCAGCAGCAGCAACAGGAGCTGCTGGAAATTAGAGCCCAGCTGAGCACAACCACCAAAGGTGAGGCACTGCTCTCCATAGCCGCAAAGACTCCAGCCAAGTCGTTGATAAGGGATCGGACCATACAAAAGAACAGCATGCCATGGGGAAAAAGTGGTTTCTGTGAGTGACCTGCCATGAGCATTAGGGTGCATCTATGTTACCTGCCCGAACTCCCTCTTCTGCCCAACCACTAAGCAGTACAGGAATACACCCTGTCCTCCTCCTTGACAGCCGGCCCCTTGATGTACACCTTGTACTCCTAGAAAGACAGGAAACTCTCTGATACCAGGTCAGGCTATTTGTCCATTTACCCTGCCTGTCAGTGTCTCTCCAGGATCTCAGGCAGGAATCTTTCTCCCATCTCTGGCTACCTGATCCCTAAAGCTGGAGATGCTGTGGAATGAATCTGGAACCTCCTGCAGGCAAAACAGGTCCTCTTCCTTCTTGCTACAATCCCACCCCTCCCTTGAGGGAAGATAGCTTTTGAAAAGAGAATTAATGGCAGGTTCCTCACGATCACTTCCTTTCTCTGTCTCTCTCTCTCCCGCCCACTTGATTTCCATGAACATTATTCACAGTACTATTGCAATAATTGAAGTTTGCAACCTTTGAAATAGCTTGCAACATCTAAAGGGTTGGAAGGTAAAATATTTAATACAAATAAGGGGAAAAGAAGAGCAAAATAAGTCATGTTTGACTACTGACCAGCCAGTCAGCTTCACAGCCACTGCCTACATGTGTTCACTTTCTCCCACAACCTTGAGGATTAGAAGCATACATAAAACAGAGGCTGGGATATTCAGATCACAGAATATTCTGCACTACCCAGCAGATTATGCATAACTTACAATGCCTAGTGGGATCTTTTCTAAATCTTCACCATTCCCATTTATAGGCTAAGCTATGTTGCTCGTCTCTGATCTGGTCATTTTTTCAAATGGTATTCTGGCTTGAGGGCAAATGGCTAGAGGGTAGTGGAAGGGAGAGGGCTGAACTCGTGTTTCTCTAGAGATAGAATTGCTGGGATTCAAACCTGCTTTGCAACACTTTTCCTTAACCCTAAAGGTGTGGGAATAGACTGGGGGTTTCTTGGCATTGTTGGGAAACATCATTTTCACACATTTCAGGAGACAGCTCTAATGTTGAAAACTGGCCGAAATTTTAACCGCTGGGCAAAATTTATTGTGATGTGTTCTGCCCTGCTTGTCTCCAGAGTTGCATAAGTACCAGAAGATGCTGGAGCCTCCGCCTTCTTCAGAGCCCATCACTGCGGATGTGGACCGTAAGCTAGAAGAAGGCCAAAAGGTAACCGTATTTAGGAGTACATGGAAGGCCACTCATCCTTTTCTGGCACCATGTGCTGCTTCCCTAGCATGGAGTGGGGTGAGAGCTGCCTCAGCTCATCTGCCACCTATGCGTAAGCTCCTCCTTGCCCTTCGTGACCAAGGCTTTCTGCTGTGCTTCCTTTGTGGGCTGGACGCTGCGCTGTCTCGACTGTTCATCTCTCTCCCTTCCTCCCCAGAACGTGAGGATGCTTCGTTCTGAACTGCAGGAACTTGGGGAGTCACTCCAGTCTGCCGAAAGAGCATGTTGCCACAACACAAGTGCTGAGAAACTCCGCAAGGCCCTCTACAAGTGTGACAACATCCTGAGCAAGCAGGTACGGGTGGGAATCTCCCAAATTTCAGCAGCTACATGAGGCTCTTTCTAGTGCAGCAGATAATCTCATATTAGAACCATGACAAGTCTGCTTGATGGTTTTTATCCTGCCCTCTAGAACAAGTCATTTCAGGGTGGCAACAAAGCCCAAAATTAATACTATCGTATCAGATCACAACAATAAAACAACAGCTGATACAGTAGTCCCATAAAATCATGTTCAACCAGAGATCACAAAAAAAAATACATAAGGCTGCCAGGCAACCCTCCCTAGATTGCATTCCAAAGGTGGGGTGTCACATGCAAACAAAATGCCCTCTCTTCAGTCGCCACTCACCTAACATCTGTAGGCAGAGGCACCTGGAGAAGGGTCTCCAAAGGCTGCATTTGTGTGTGGGTGATTCTCCAGCTATTTGGGTCCCAAGCCTTATAGGGCTCTAAAGGTAAACACTGGACTGTCAGCGAGTGAAGATGTGAAATTGCTGGTGAGAGCTGCTCCCAATGACTAATCCTACTCCATTCAAAATTCTGCTATTAAGCTACTATCTGAAGTTTCTCCGTAGCCTTTTTCATTGTTAAGGCAGACGCACATATAATGCATTGTGGTAGCCCCAATTTTGAGGTTTCCAAAGCACAGATAACCGCAGCCAGGCTCTATCTGTCCAGACGGGGAGCAGAGTTGGTGTTCAAGCCCTACACTACTGAAAGTCACTTTGTGCCTTGGACGCCACTTATGGCTCCGGTGATGAAGCTAAATCTATGAGCACTCTCAGACTATGACACTGATCCTTAAGGGCGAGCATGATCCCATCCAATAAAGGGTGAACACATCTCCCTGGGTGAATCAATCACCCACCAACAGTATCTTCACTTGGTCAGCATTCAGTTTCAATTTTATGGCCCTTACTCAGTCCATGACTGGTTCAGTGCATCTGCTGCCTTCATTGAGTTAGATGGTGGGGGTAGGGATACTGGAGAAATCCACTGCCGACTCCAATGAGGCCGGATTCCCAAGTATCCTACCTCCAGACTGCACACTGGGCCGCCCTGTACCCCTTACCTCCGGCCCAAGTGGCCCGGATTTCCCTGCGGCAGGTGCCCCCTGCCCTCCAGACTGCATGACCCTAGGTGGGGATGGGGGAGCAGATGGCACCTCGGTGGTTTCATGCAATGTTAAATAGCATTGAGGACAACATAGTATTTATTTTGCAGGGCCTCTAGTGTAAAAGCCATGGGGCTGAGCCATTGCCACACACCCTATACACCAGCTTTCCCCAACCAGAGTCTCTCCAGATGTGTTGGATTGCAACTCTCATAATTCCCAGCCACCATGATGCTGGCTGGTAATTATGGAAGGGATGCTCAACACAGCTGGAGGGTGGCAAGTTGGGGAAGGATACCCCCCCCACACACACACACACACATCAACTTACGGAATTAGACTGAGAGGCGTGGAGCCCTTCAGCCCCTATCCAGAAGGGTATTCGTGGTTGATAGTATCAAAACTTCTCTGGGAGATCCAGGCCAGATTGAAATAGCTCTGGGTAATCAGTCTCATTCCAAAGTGCCCGGAGTTGAACTCTCAACAGGTTTGATCATGTTCCTGGACTCTATCTGACTGTGACAAAAATGGCTCTACCCTATGAAAGCTCATGCCACAATGTGTCACTTTAAGCAGATGCAGCTACAGGACAATTGGTTAAGGTGACACAGCACCTATCAGATGAGATTAAGACTCTGACCTGGTTCACATGTTATAGCAAATTTATTAGTTGTTTAACATTGGCAAGGATGTGTGGGAACAAGAGAGCGCGCTGCCTCCCTTCCACTCTCAATTAACCCAGGGACACCCCATACCTGTGTTTCATGATGTGCAAACCCAGAATCTCTGGATTGTTTAGTAGTAAAGCAACACAGAGTTTCTGGGTTCTCATGTCATAAAACATAGGAATGGGGTGTTCCTGGGTTGTTAATAGAAAGCTGGAGTGGGTGGGAATCAGCACACCTGGTTGATCAGGCATGCTCACAAGCAACCTATGGTTAACAAACCATGAGTTGTTTGAACTGAGTCTCTGTCTCAATAAAACTTAATCTAATCTCTTTGCTGGCTTTTTCTTCCAGGATCAGACTCTAGCCGAGCTTCAGAATACCATGATGCTAGTGAAGCTGGATATGCGGAAGAAAGCAAGCTGTATTGCTGAGCAATATCAAACTGTACAAAAGCTCCAAGCAGCGGCAGCACTACCACCACCATCTACGTCTTCCATCAAAAAACGGTTCTGTGCCAACAATGAAAATATGCAGCCCAGAAGTCAACCTCCTGTCAAGAAACCTTTCTTGCACAACTTCCTAACTCGCTCCACAGCCCGGCCTGCTATGACGACAGACAGCCCTTACGCTCGTATCTTACGAGCCCGGGTATCTCCAACATTCAAATCCATGACCTTTGGCAAAAAACACTGAATGCTTTTGCGTTGTAGGGTTGAAGCTGGCCATTAGCAACTGGTTGCTGCCTTTAAATTTAATTAGTTGGATCCAGGGTTAGTCATAATGAGTAGACCCATTAAATTCAATGGAATATAACCTCATTGATTTCAGTGGGTAAGCTCTGAGTATAAAAAGTCTGGATCCAACCCAATGTATATAAATCATTTTTATTTAGTATGAAGGCCTGAGCTTTCTGTAAATCTTTGGCTTCCCAAAGTTGGTTACTATGCATGCCCTCTGTTTCTTTCAGGCCAGCTGCTATTCCAGTGTATACGTAACCTGGATTTATATTCCTTGTCTATTTTATTTTTCAAGCTGCTTATGTATGTGTTTCTGCATGTGTTTACTAAATGCATAATAAATGTATCTTCTTATTTCCAAATTATTGTATAAACGAGTTCTACTCAAAAATGGGGTGAACCACCTCGTTAGCCATTTTTAAGTAAAAGTCATACTATCATTAATCTGTTTCAAACAATGACCTGGCTTAAATGGAACAACGCCGTAGGTTTTTTTTAACCCACAGGTGGTTGGAAGCGAGCATGTTGCCCCCTACTTCATTTCTGCTTTTGTAAACAACCCAGGAAGGTCCTGTGTGAACCCCAAGTTTAGACTCATGGTTAGTTGTTGAGTTGTTCCTGACCCCCCACCCCGGAGCAGGTTACATCTGCAGTTACAAAAGCAGAAATTAAGTAGAAGTAGTGGGTGGGAAGGGGGCACATGTGTTTGTGTGTGGCCCCAACTAACTATGGGTTGTTTAACTTATAGTTGGTCGTGATGTATGAACCAGTTCTATAAGTCTTATTTAACTGCACAAACACATTCTGTTCTGAATGCTGATTGTTCTACTCCAATACTGCTACCAATTTACTCTAGCAAATCTGATATAGAAGGAATTCAGTTTCCTTAAGTATCCTGAAGCATGGAGTGCTGAGACCTTATAGGGTTAAAAAAAAACCTCTGTTTGGGCCCTGATAGTTCCGCTGATTTAAAGCTAAACTTAAACATTTTTATGGAGCAAAGCCCTGCTAATGTGAATAGTTCTGCATTTTTCTAGAACTTGGCTTGTCAAGAAAGAAGATTTCTATTTCTTGCAAGGCCTGGCTGAAGGTTGTTGGCATGTTTAAAAACATGAATATATTTCTGGTTTGGACTGATCCTGGATAGTAGTAAAAGGTGGGGTGGGTGGGTTATAATTAAAAACATCTATTGTATAAAGAGCAGAACAAAAGCTGAAATTAAGCACAGACTTAAGATACTACTAACCAAAATTGTTAATATTTCATCAAATCATCTGTATCACCACATTTATTTGACATACACTTCCCAGATTACCCTAGAGTTAACTTATTAGCTGCTGGTTCAGTCATGAACTCAATTATGAACTACAGCACTACCTTTACAGAATAGTAAAGGGCACATCACACTACCTTTGAAAGTATGACACCAATTAAGAAAAAAGTGTATGACTTGCGGGCACGCCTCACACAAAATGTCTACCACAGGCACTGGTGTTTATCACACCTAGGACTGATCACAGCCATAACTTTAAGCTACAAGATCATATTCAATGCTTCAACTGTGTATTCCACTAGGACACCGATTTACAACACAGTAGCTCCTAGTTCAAAGAATTGAACAAGAGCTCCTCCTGAGCAACAAAAAATTGTAGAGGTGTTTTGCCTTTCCTTTCAAGAAGTAATTGTTGTTCCTAGAGCCAGTACATATGGAAAAGCAGTGACAACACAGCACTGTTGGCTTAAACACATATGATAGTGTCATCACCACAATGTTACTAGCTTCCACAACACCATCAACTTGCTTAGACTGGGCATTAGATTGATTTAGGGGGGGGACTAGCAATCCATGTGCTAAAACAATTATATTTCCTGTGCTATTTGCACTGGCTCCTTTTATCTTCCAGTTAATCCAAGGCAGCTCTGATACTCAAAGTTAAGAAGTTCAGAGCAAAAGGATGAGGGATCAGTAGTTGAAGGACATCCCCTTCAATTTCCAATAAGACTGAGGCACAATTTTGCATCCTAATACGCTTTCTAATTGACATACTGGCAACCTTCATGTTACGATGCACTGGAAAAAGGAATGTAGTGAAGAGAAAAGGGGCAGAACATCAATTCCAAAAATGTTGCTGTATGGAAAGAGTTCTTCTCTTCTTGCACTGAGATTGTACTAGTAAGAGAAAATGGATGAAGATTAGAGTGGAGTCAGCTCATTCAATATACAATCTGAGCCCCCACGTTTCACAGGTGTGGTGCAATAGCTATCCCAAGAATGAATTATAAACATTCAACCTTCCAAAGAAGGCAGCGCTGAATACAGAACCCTCGCCTAGAGTGGCAATATTAAAAGGAAAAATCCAGGTTCCAGCTGGGTTACTTTTCAACATAGGCCAGTTTAGAGAGGCAGGCACAGTTTAAGGTGTAATATTAGACAAGTTCAGTGGTGACACACGGCGTGTTGGAGTGTTGTTAGCAGACAGTGAAGAAGGAAGTAAAAAGGGCGTGGCAATCTCCGTGGACGATGTCTCCCCTTGATTCCGTAACTGTACGATTTGCCGCAAGAGGGCCTTTCCTTCTTCTCTTGTCTGGAGGAGAAAGCAAATGACATTAGAAAGAGCAAGAACAGTGACCTGGCTTGCATTTTTTAACTCACGGATTGTTGGGGCTGAGCAGGAATGCGCACACAAGTGTGCTGACCTGTGACCCCTTGGCACTTCTACTCTGAACCCATTCCTTGATTGTTTGCTGTGTTGTCCGGATGCAGAACTCTGGGCTATTGAGAGAAACAACTCAAAATACTAACTCGACAACAAACCATGAGTTAAATTCTGAGTTCTTCCTTCCTCAACAACCTAGAATGGTGGGCTCAGACTCTGCAGCAAACCCAGGAATGGGGCATTCCCACGTTAATTTGTAAATCAGAAAAAGCAGAAGGTGAGCAGTCATGAAGCAGCTGGCTCACTTGTTACACATGGGTTATCGTACTATGTGAATTGGATCAGTATGATGATAGCTAGAAAGAGCTTACATGCATGTTTCTGAGCAGAGGCCAACCAGGCTGAATTCTAGCCAAACATGTTGTGCAGTGTAACACCCACAAAAGAGGTCTATTTGGAGCAGTGACAAGCGGTAACTACCATGATTCTGGTCTGTTAGGGTTGTTTTAAGTGTTCAGTTGAGAAAGAGTACAAATTAGAGACCGGACTTCTAAAAGCTCATATCTGACCCAGGAGCTCTCAAAATGGCATTGGTTGGTGTGTGTTTTTTTACTATCTCAAGTTAAGGTGGCATATTTCTCAGACTGTTTTTATACATTATCTGCAATACCTTGGGAGATATCATCTTCTTCCATAACCACGTATGAATGGGGTTTGAATACATCAAGATGGAGGCAACCCCACCCCCCACTGCAGGTAGACGTATGAAGTAGGCAGTAGACCCCTGTCAAAGAGCCTGAGGACGATGGACTGGCTACTCACATCATTGAACGCACAACACTTCTGGGCACAGGCTGAGGCTTCATCCCAGAGTTTACACTTGAAGTAGTACTGAGCCAAGTAGCGGAAGGCGGTGCCCACTTCCAGGTGCTCCACTATTTCCTAGAATAGGGATGGAAGTATTTAGGGTTTGGCTGTATATCCCTTTCTTTCAATCCTAAAGTCATATGGAAGTGACTCACCCCACAAGAATAGATATCTTGGATGTATTTGATATAGCACTGAGCAGCTTGTTCCGATTCATTCAACTGTTCGTGAAGCCTGGGGAAAAAACACATAAGGTGAAAGGATGTCCTTGGCTAAAGGATACTAAGATGACAACAACAGCAGAAAGTAGCAATCATCCACTACAAGCCTTGAGTATGGAGCTGGTGGTAATTTCCAAACTTTGCAATTTACTATCAGGCAGAAGTGAGCCCATGGAGCATATCACACACGGACTGCATTTACAGGGCAAAAGAGCCATTAAACAAAGCCCTAACACTCTGGGTCTCCCAGTCAAACATTTCCAAGGGACACTTTCATAACATTAGGGAAATGTCTCCTGTTGAGATTACTGATGACCCACTGAGAAAGCAATTAGAAGCAGTAAAAACATTATATCCATTACTCACTTTGCTAGTTTCACCAGTGCCATTTTTTCCACATCTCCTACTGCATATGCTCGCCAGTAACACTGTCAAGACAAAATAGTCAAGTGAATGTGAAGTGTATATAGTCCAGAATCGGGCAAAATGCACACCCATTAATCGCTGCTCCCTCCAGTAAAGGCGGACGAATAAGACAAAGCATATCAGAGATGCAAGAATTTTGGGGGGAGTTGTAATTCCAATAAAACTAGGTCCAAGCATTAAGTAACAGTCTCCTTTTTGGAACAGATTTAGGACTGCAAACAACAACAAAGCTATTTGAAAGACTGATCTCTATAACTATTCTGAGCCCACGGAAGTTAATGGACAAACAGAAAAAAATCCTTTCCATTCCAGAAAATGCTTAGATTCTGCTGTCAGGTATAGGTTTCAGCAAGGCCACTGAGGCCTTGCAAGTTGTAGTTAGATTTAACTGGAACTAGTTTGGAATGTCAGAATCTGTGCAAGCTTATCACTGTCAGACTCCTCATAGAAATAGTAAAAGGGAGTAGTTCCACCCACCTCTCGACCTTGAGGCTGTAAGACTTCTCTGAGAAATCGCTGTCAGACTCCTCATAGAAATAGTAAAAGGGAGTAGTTCCACCCACTTCTCGACCTTGAGGCTGTAAGACTTCTCTGAGAAACAGGCAGAGTGTTTGGAAAGGTGGGGAGCCCTTGTTGAAGGAGACACTCAGAGTGTAGCGTTATCTTGGTGGGCTAAGCGGTGCTGCCCTGTTTGGACATGGGCATGGCTTATGGGCCAGAGCCCCTGTTTGTTAAGTGGTTTGAAAGAGGTCCATGTCTCCCTTTATAAACTGGAGCAAAGGTGAGGAGCCTTTGCGAGAATCAGCTTTTGGCTCACGACCCGAAATCCCTCCCTGTTTAGATCCATTACTGTTTGGGATTTTGAAAGGACTCGGCGCATGGACTCTCTTCTATTTGGACTTTGGATTACTAAGGACTGTGCCATGAAAAGTACTTTGAGGTTTTTCAAAAACTTGGAACTCTCGTTCGTTGTGGATTGTGTGTGTTTGTTCATCAACCTCTCAGTGTAAGGGTAGACTGGGGATGATTTTTATTGTTGGACCTTTTCTCTGCAGACTCAGGTGGCTGGGAGTTCCCTGTGCTAAAGGAACAGCACAGGACTTCTTGTGCCTGAGATTTTTACCCACTCTGTGATCTTATTTAGGATTTGGCCATGTTCCCTGAATTATCAATGTGTGGCAGCGTCTGGACTAGCTCCCTAGCCATGGTTGGTTAAGCCATTCAAGAATTTCCCATTGTGATTGCCTGAAGGATTGTATCAGGAATCTTTCCCCTCCCTTGGTCGGGTTTGGAACCCGTTTTTGGAACCACTGAGATGGAAACTGGGAAAGTAGATTGTTATTGTAGTGAGTAGATTTTGACTGTACATTATCTTGGAGCCTAAAGCTTCCTGAACATCAATCAGCTTTAAGTATTTCTGAAGTGTGTAACTGTGGCGATACCCCACATTTCTGTCTCCTTAGGTATGTCTGGGTTACTGTGTTTGGAGAGTGTGGAATGTTGGACTGAGTGGATGTGGCTGGTGATGCTGGAAAAGGGAGGGGGGATGAGTATATATTGTGTGACGGAGTCGTTTGTAGGGAGTGAGTTGGTTGGATGGAGGGTAGTTAGGTGGAAGATAGATGTGTTTAGCTGTGTGTTCTTGTCAAGAGTGTGTGAAGAGTAAATAAATAGGATATTTTAAGGATTTAGGATTATTATTAAGATTACTAGAATTATTAAGAATAGGCAGGTTTTAAAATGAATTTGAAAGAATTGTAAACAACAATAAACTTTTCTTTTATATTTGCTACCACAAACCATGTGTCAGCTTGGCTTTGTCACCTGCTCTATTAGTTTATAAGGGAACACATAATATTAAACCTTCAGCCCAATATAATCACAGAAAAACCTTTTCAAAACCTCAGTACCTTTTCCCTCTGCACTACCCTTCCCTCAGGTGTTTAAGTGGTGGTGCTTAGCCTGAGAGGGGTGTGCTCATCTAGGCCTTGTGTTTGGGGCTGTGGTGGCACAGTAACCATTAAGCTTTTCATTGTGAAATTTCCCTTAATAAAAGAAGTCTCAATGATGTGGATGTCCCGTGTCAGTTTGCCAGAACATGTGAATGCCGGAGGGCCATATAAGCTACATTCACCAGTCTGTTCTCAAAAGATGATGCATGGAAAGATGCAACTTTAAAAGTTTCTGATGTAACAATCTTGATGAAACACTTGTAATTCCTTTATCTGATTCATGTTGTTAGCCTAGATGCCCCTTCACTGCAACTCTGAGCCTCCACATACCTTTTTGGCTTCTTCTAGCTGATTTAATTTCTCATAACATTCTCCAAGTGCAACCAACATACGGGAATCATTGGGTCTGTGAAAAACACAAAACAGTCAGCTAGCTGACAAGAACACCCAACTCACTCAGAATTTCCACTGAGCAGTAAGATTCACCCCTGAATCCAACAATTCACCAAAATAAAAGTCTAAAATTTGGTACTTCAGTTCTATGTTCTGCTATTAGAATAATCTGTAATACTTTCAAAACTTTACTTTAAATTTTGATTTTTCCCTCTGAACTAGAGGGAGGGCAAGCTCTGGTAGCAAGGAAGAGGGAGCTATGTGAAGTATCAACATCTCATTGCTTTTTTGCAACAATCATGACCAGATTCTTTTTAAATGACAGTTGTAATCCTCTATCCATGGGAAATCCACCAGAGACTGCACTGAAATAAAAGATTTAATCATTTGAGGACAGCCATGGCAATGCACTATTTTTAAAAATGAATGACTCAAATTAAACAGCTTAAGGGTACAATCCAATGCATGTTTAGACAGAAAAAAATCCTACAACTTTCAGCATTCCCCAACCAGAATGGACTTTAGAGCGCTGGTATTAACATCCACTAAACAGCTTGGGGCCAGGTTATCTGAAAGATTGTCTCCTCCCATATGTACCTGCCTGGACTCTAAGATTATTTTCAGTGATCCTTCTCCAGAAGCCCCTGTCAAAGGAAGTGAGGCAGGTGACTACCAAAAAGAGGGCCTTTGCTGCTGTGGTACACCAGCCGTGGAATAAACTTCCCAGAGAGGCTCACCTGGCACCTTTATTGCACTCTTTCCAGCGCCAGGTGAAGACCTTTTTATTTACCTAGGCATTCTTTTAGCTCTGTTGTTGTACATCTGTTACTATCTTTTAAATCTCTGCATTGTTGCTAGGTTTTATTTTGGTTTGTGTGTCTATACTGTAGTTTTAAACTTTAAAATTTTATATTTTTTATTACATAAGTTGTGGTTTCAATTGTTGTGAACCGTCCAGAGAGCTTCAGCTATCGGGCAGTATACAAATGTAATTAATTAATTAATTGACAGACAGACAGACAGACAGATAGATAGATAGATAGAAAAAATGACTTTTTCTGTTTAAACATGCATAGGATTGCACCCTAATTCATTTATAACAATTTAATTCTTCCATCTTATAATGACAGTTAGTAAAATGATTAGACGCAGCAACAGGGATACCTATTCTATGATGGTAGTTTTACCTGAGTTGATGGGCTCGTCGATAATAATAGAGGCAGTAAAATGGCATCTTGAGGATTTCATAGGTTTGCCCCAGTCCGTACCATGCTCTGTAGTCTCTTTTATTCACTTCTATGGCATGTCTATCAGAGGGAAAGGTGATACAGGAATAATTTGAGAGTATAAAAACATATGGTACAAATACAGATGAGACACACTTCTAAAGGATCATAAAAATTGCTTTGGTAAAAAAACACTGGAAGGGCAAAAGCAGCAGGTGGTGTGTGTGTGTGAGAGAGAGAGAGAACCATGGAAGAAAGATCTTTCAAAGCACTCCCCACTCTAAGAAGAAGCCAGAGCTAAACCCTCATTTTGGAAGGCACCTGTGCACACACCTGTATGCCTGAATAGCTGCTGATGTGTTTTTCATCTCCATATATTCATGCCCCATGAGGGTCCATGCTCCAAGATATCGAGGATTCAGCTTCAATGCTCTTTGGAAGTAGAGTGCTGCTTTCTCATGCTGAGAGCGCAAACTATAGTAATTCCCTAAAGAAACAGAAAAATGGTCAGTGAACAAAAGATAACCCAAGACTCAGGAGTATCTCCTGTGAAAAATGATCAAACAACTCCCTCCAACCTCTCTTAAGGTAAGCAAGATCGAAGGTCTCTCACCTATTACACAGCAGGTCTCCACACGGTACTTGTCAATCTCACATAGGTTATGGGCCAAATAGCTCAATTCAGGCTTCATACCCTAGTGTGATCAAGGAAGGTGATAAGAATGAGGACAAGGACGGGGAAAAAGAGAAACATATTCTTGAAAAACTGTTGCATGTGGAAAGCAGGTGGAACACTACTTCAAGCCTCACGTTAAGTCACTGGATTGTCTAAGTAGGATAGTCCAATAAGAAACACAAATCTGTATTTCGTTAGTTTAGACTCTGGATCTGACCCACAAACCCTTCAAAAGTGCCACCAAAATGAAGTCTAGTGATACAGGTTTGCTGCCTCTGGATGATCAAGTCATCAGGGGCATAAGTATCAAACAAACATTGCAGTAAAAACCACTATTTGATCTCTTAAAATCTATTACTAGAAATAAGCTATTCAATGTTATTACTTCTTCAGAAAAATGCTGACAACAGTACTGTGCTTTGGGATAGTCATTACCAATAAGAGTTATTAAACACTTCTAGCAATTTCTTTCAACATCAAGGCAGCTCAGTAGACCTCTCCATATAGTAAATATTGAATGGTTCTGTTTGGCCCTATACTCTCTCTTTGTTAATCTGTTACTTCATTATGGACATTTTCCTACTGGACTGGCCAAGATGTAGCTGCTTCTGCTGAATTGCCGATCCTTATGTCCATGTGTTTTAAGGTGCAACCTTAAGCACACCACACCAGGGAGAAAGTCCCATTGAATTCAGTGGGATTGATTTTTGAGAAAATATGCTTAAGATTATGTTATTAGTGTTCTGCATGTATTTAATGTTCTAAAGATTTAAACAGACAGATTCTGGCCATGCACTGTAGGATTGTTGGTAACAGGGTTGATATGATGCATTTTAGTAGGAAGTAGTTAAGAAAAAAGTACTCACCCTGACATAGAGCAGATTAGAGAAAGTGTCCATATTTTCGATCCTGTAAGGGTCTTGTTTTCTTAGTTCATTGAAGATGGACAAAGCTTTATCAATATCTGAAGAAAAACCCAGATGCTACAATAAGCACAGAAGGGAACAAAACAGGAAATCACTCAAGCCTGAAAGACTCACTGACCTCGGATATTGTGATAGGCCACTGCAATCTGAGAGATAATATAGGTGCTCTTCGAAAATCCAGCATCAATCAGACTCTGATACTTCTGCAAGGCCTCCTCTATCAGCTGCAGCTCCGTGTAGATGTGTGCCAGGAAGAACTCCTTCATCCAGGTATCTGGCAAGGACAGGAACTTCAGCTGGCAGCAACACCAAACAGAAGAGGGACACAGATAAAAAGTCTATAGCAGCCCCCAACAACTGCAGGAAAGGCTAGAATGTGGCACCGACTCTCTCCACCCACTCACTTGAATGGATCTTCGGAAAGTATTAATATGAACATTTCCAAGTTCTATTCAACTATTAAGATATGCTAGCTAAAATGAAGTGCTTCTGCATCAGGAAAACAACAAAATACAGTATCAACACCAGAGCAGTCAATCATTCATGGAACAAACTATATGAGAAAGCAAGGACTGGGCCTGAAATTGCCACCCACCCCCACTTGAAAATCCCACAACTTACCATTTCTTTGTCTGTGATCAAGTTACAAAGCTCCAGCCAGGCCCCCCAGTGCAATGGCAAAACATGGGTAGCTTCAACAAACACATCAATGGCCTCTTTCACGAGGTCCAGTTTTCGCAACACAACACCATACCTAATGGGATGCAGAGAAAAAGATTAATACTACAAGGGCAACAGTTTATGCCTGCCATCACCATGCCCCAATCTGGCCAGGTTTGCACATTACAGTACGCAGAATTGTTGAGAATTCGGGCTCATCTTTTAAAAGCAGCATATTGGTGCATGCTGCCCAATAGTTCCCACTTTGTTTCTCCTGCCAGCGGAAGTCACTATACAAACCAGGAAACCTCCAGCACTGATCTATTTAGCATTATGTTCAAACTGGGATGCCTGGCATGTCACTCCCAAACAATTCAGGAATTAGATGCCAAGAACAAACCCTAGCTTCAGATTCCAGTTTGTTAGAATAACAAGCCATGAATGACAGTTCAAATCTAATGCTAAAAAAAAACAGTGCTGGTAGTTGCCTGATTTGTTTAGCTGATCTTGCTGGCAAGGAAAGCCAAGCAGGTATGATTGCACAGCCTGAACCACGACACTGCAAAAGCTATCAAAAGTTACCAAAAGTAGGAATTCACAGCATTTCTGGCTTATCATTACATATGAACTGGCCCTCAGTATGGTGAACAGCATGCACACAAATGAAAAAAGCCCTACTCTTTTCAGAATCACAGCTTCATACCTGGATGCAAACGTATGACTATTCCCTACATCATGAATCAATTCATGTCTTAGACACTTACAGGTAAAGGCCAAATCCATCCATCTCTCGGGCTTTGTGTTTCTTGCTAAGCTCTACCCGTAACTCCCTTAGAATTTCATTCTTCACCTGTCCCTTCTCTAAAGGACCTGTAAAGAGAGAAATTTGGCTTTCAGTAGGTTTATCGTCTCTCTCCAACTAGCATAAAATCAAAGTCTGTATAGCACTGGCTTTAGTCAATAGACTGAGATCAGAACAAACAGTTAAATTAACCTAAGGCAATCTTCTGCGTGCCAAACCATAGACATCCATTCAGTCATTTCTGCATCCAGACTATATGAATGAAGAATACTAGGGGTTGAGGTGAGAAGTTCACATCATCCACTGATAGGTAGATGTAATGCATTTTACATTTCAAATCTTTGTTTGAAGATCTGAGGCATTCAAAATCTCTCTCACAAGAAGAATCAAGAATTAAAAACACATTTGCCCAAATCATAGAAGAAACCAGTAAGATGATACGTAGTTACATCGTTTCTAGCTACATACTGTCTCACCTCATCACATTGTACACAAATGTTGTGAGACGCATCTAGCATTATCGCCTCTATATGCTAAGAACTGCAGGCTTAGATCTGAAGAAAGATCAAGCCAATATGACAATTTAGATCTTATTTCTACTAGTTTTATAATATTGGTTTGATATTATAGAGGGATGTATATGTATTTAAAACAATTCAATTGTAGAGTGACTGCTAGAGGTTAAACTAGTTTAAATATAGAAAAAATGAATGATGGGGAATGTAATCAGCTTGATATTACCTGTTTGCAGTTTCTTGTAGCCTATGTACCTCCAAATCAAGTGTCAAAAAACAAAGTAAGGATAGATTTGTTTGGGTTCTCTTACCCAGACTATCCACTGTTTCGTCATCCTTCTTTTTTTCACCTGACTACAAACAAACAAAAACTAATTTTAAGAACAAGCAATTTCATATCATGCTGTGTTCACATATTCATAGCAATAATCTTTCTAAAAGCAGAAAGGAAGAAATTATTTTCTCTTTTTAGATTCTGCAGGATTTTTCATGACAAAAAAGAAGCAAAATCATTTCATTTATTATATTTCTATACTGCTCCATAGCCGAGGCTCTCTGGGCAGTTCACAAAAATTAAGCAAGAAAAAGAGGTTGCTTCATCCTACTAGCTCACCAGGTATCTGGAGTACATATACAGGAAATAAGCCTTCTGGCTCTTGCAGCCCCGGAGAAAGTAAGCAGCCCTGTCATATTCTTTCAGATCAAAGTAAGATTTAGCAAGGGTGTAAGCATCCAAATCGAGAGCATCTTCCTAGGAAAAAGGGAAAAGAATGTTGAATTCCAATGTAATTAATTTCTGAGACAATTCTTCTTTTGGCAAGAAAAGTTTCAGAAAAATAAAGGAAATCCTCTTCTTGAACATCAGGATTTCAACATACAACACCGAAAATTAAAGTACTGGGTTGAGAACAGAGATTCTCAAATTGTGTCAGACAAATCCCCATTTTCTAATAAAGGGCTGAGCAACTTGTGGCTCTCTAGATGTTTTGGCCTACAACTCCTATAATCCCTAGCCAGCATAGCCAATGATGGAGGACCTGGGAGTTGTAAAGCAAAACATCTGGAGGGTTACAAGTTAACAAAACCTGAAGATTTTACCTTCTCTGAGATTAGTTAACAGAAAACCAGCTCAGTTTTATGGCATTTTAAGCCTCAGGGATGAGAGATCAAAGGAAAAGAGAGGGATTAAGACCATTTAGGCAAAAAAGAAGGGTCTAAGAAAGAAAATTGCTTGCACAAAAACAGGTTACTTGACTTCTCACCCCCAGCACTGCTGGGGGTCCTTTAATGTCAGACTGGACACAGAGCCCTTCACCACAACTCAAATGCAAATAATTCAGCATTAAATACATATGCATATAACCTAAGTGTTCACATTCCTCATCCCTCCCTAAAAAACTCTGCAGTGGATTAGAGTTGGCCACTACAATCCTCTACATTGAGTTCAATGAGACTTACTCTTATGTTACTGAGAACAGAGACCGGGGGGGGGGGGGGGGGATTCCCAGCAGTGCCAATTAAAAGGCATTGTTCAACTATTCCATCTTTTTCGGTCGTAAGAAAAAGAAGAGAAGCAGTGAGAAAACACAGGAGGGTTACAAGTCGGAGAATGAATGAGCCACAGCCTTGGCACAATAAAAATTTCATCTGGAAGCACCCTAGGATTGAGCCTTACAAACTGATTTGCAAAGCTGTGATTGTGATTTTTGGCAGCCTCCTCTGATTTCTAAGCATTACAAAGACAATTCCTCCTGTCCATACCTCTGTGAGTGCAGGTGCAGGACGCAGCTCATGCAAGGGCAGAGGGTCCAAGGCAAAAGCCAGCTCTGAGGCCCTGCAACAAGAAAGTCCACTGCATCAGAGAAAACAGTGCCTGTAGGCAACCTGGCACACAATAACTCATTACATACACACACATAGAGACTCCCCGTGCTGTACATCTTCACATTGCAGGCAGGCTGCATCTAATATAACTGGTACTATAAAGTGCACGTTGTGCACAAACCCATGATGCTAACATCATGCAACCCTTACAAACTAACTTCTCTCTATGTTCCTTTTATAATTTCATAGGTACGGCCAGATCTACACCAGGCAGGGCATGACACTTTAAAAATAGTTTGAAAACTGTGTATGGAGTGTGTCCTGGGCCCCAACAGTAGTCACGACTGTTATAAACCGTTTTAAAGCAGTAGTGTCGATCTTGCCCCAGTTAAGACCTGCACAATACCCAGCTGACATAAGGCTGTACCGTTATTCCAAATTACAGCCTTCCACAACCTGGTTCCCTCTAGATGTTGGCCAATGGTCATGCTGGCTGGGGCTGACGGGAGTTGAAGTTCAAAACATCTGGAGGGCGCCTGGTTCTGGAAGTCTGCTCCAAAGGGTTCAGAAGATGCTTGCATGCACGCAGGCTCCAAGCTGCGTAGCCCATTCTTCACGACCGTACACAACCCCTCAGCAGCACCCAGTCTACGGGGCCCCCAGCCACCCAGAACTCGCAGGGGCCCACTTCGCGCCAACCCAGACTCACCATTTCCCACTATGCTGCAAGCCGCGTTCTCGGCTCCGCTCAGCCACGTCCAGCAGCTGCTTCTTAATTTCCCGCAGGTCGGAGAAATCCGCACTCGCAAAGCCGGCCCCGACCGTCGCCGCAGCCGCCGCCATCTTCCCAGAGTCAGCAGCTCCGGCCAACCAGCGCCTCGACTCGCTCCTCGGAGCGCGCGCGGCGCAGAACTAAGTTCCTATTGGACAACGCCCTTTGGTTCTTCTTGCGCTCCCCGGCTAATGAGAACAGGAGGAAAAGAACTCGTGAACGGTGATTGGCTGAGAGATGACAGCGCTGAGGACGGGTGGGGGGCGGGGGCAGCACCGAGTGGGAGAGAGGCCCTTTCTCTTTTGCTCCCTCCTGTAGAATGACTGTTGCAGTGGAGGCTGGTGGCTCCGATTTCGGTGAGGCTGCGAATCCATTCTGGGTTTCAGTTAGAACCACCCAAAACTCTAAAGGAGCTGTCCACGGTGCCGAACCTATTTTTAGGGATAGGGTTCAGCACCTTGGAGAGTTCCTAGTGTAACCCAGAATGGATTCACAGCCCCACCGAAATCAGAGCCATCATCCTCCACTGCACTGTTAGGGGGCTTAGTCCTATTTTGTGCTTTAGGCAGGGCTGCTGGGAATTGGAGCATCCTTCCTTTTGAGCTACCTAGATACAAGGAAATAGTTTGCATTTGTAAAGCACAGTTATCAGTAACAGGTTGGGAGCTTTGTTTCCTGCACTTTCACATCTTAACAGATTAGTGCCATACACACACACACACACACACACACACACGTGTGCGTGTTTGTGGTGTGTGGCAGTGGACTCACGACATAGCGTTTTTCTGTGTAACGAATGCACAGCTATAAGCATATAGCGCAGCTTAGTCAGGCAACTCAGATGTTAATTCCTTCCCCATGTCTACTATGGCAACATGATCAGAGGATGTGATAACGTCACCCATAATTTACCTGCTCATCTTCCAATGTATTATATACCTTCATCTGCTAGCAATGCCCTTTTACATTCTACATAGGCCAAATGAGCCTATGCAAAAGATGTCAAATCTGACATCAGAAATGGGAATATTCAAAAACTGGGAAGAGACACAGGACACACTGATCTGAAAGTGGCCATTTGGGAGCAAAGGAACTTGAAAGGGCATCTGCAATGTGAAACTACTGGATTACAATTCATCAAAAGGTTGACTTTTATCCCGTGTCTTAAATCATGATCCTTTTTTTTTTTTTAACGTTCATGTATTAATTAGCTCACCAATGCCAGGATGTCTTGTGCTATCACCAACAAGCATTTTGTGAATGGCCACTGTTCATAACATAATTATCACTGTCTGTACTTCCTGCATTCCATTTCTCTCTGACCTGTTTATAATCCCCTCCCCCAACCATGTGTGTGCATATATACCTAGAAATCTCTCTCAAGTCGTGGCCTTTCCCTCCTCAGGGCAGAAACAGTGAGTGTTGCCCTAATGCTTTCCTCGTTCCTCCCAGGAAGGCCCTACCCATTCAGCAGTTATTTCATATTGTTACACAGCCCAAATGTGCCCATTCTATTCAGATGGCTCATTCATTTTAGTGGCACTTATTACTAAGTAAGTTTCTAGAAGAGCACTCTAAAGGTGCTTAGTGACCTCCAATGGAAATGGCTTGATATAGTCAAAATGTCTGTCTTTATAACTGGGGTTAAAGAGGTACGTATCAATACTAACTTAAGGTGCAATCCTATTTGTGCATATTTAGACAGGAAAAGCCCTACAACTCCCAGCATGCCCCAGCCAGTAATTGTTTTATTGGATTGTGCCCTGCCATACAAACACACACATCACACACACTTTCACCAGGGCAAACAGATATCACTGTGATCTCCCAGTGATTTGTGTATTTTTCCATTTTCTGTATCTGAGATGGGCCTTTTTACTCTTATATAGGGAGGACTTGTTGAGGAAAATTCCAGAGTCAAAGTGGATTGGTGGAAAGTTTTAGAAGCCTGAAGGACAGATCAGCCAGCTGTAGGCAATAAGATAGTGAGAGAGTTTTTTATGTACAGAAACTGGAAAGGTCAAACTAATTATTGCAGAGTGCCAGAAATGATAAGATGATTTAGCAGGGATGGGCTGGTGTTTAGAATGTATAAAAGTAAGCCTTAGTTTAATGGCTAGTGTGGTGGTGAAGTCAGGCGTGGTGTGTTTCGGAGAGGAGAGAACTGTGTAAAGGACTGTGTACATATCTGGATGGAAACTGTTGTGCTGTATATATTGGACCACGAGTAAACAACTCTGTATTATACACAAGACTTGGTGTGTGAGTATTTCTTCAGCTCTTGGAGTGTTACTGGACTTATTGCTAATACAAACGCTCGCAGCATTTGCCCTCTTTTGCTTCCCATCCTCAACAGGACTATCCTGTTGGTCAGATGTGCCACTGAAGCCTGAAGGGCATTCAGGTCAGATTATTTATTTAGCACTGTGATACACTTGATAGCAGACACATAGGCTGAATTTGGACAACACAATAGTCAATGGTGGGGTAACAATCAACTTTACAGTTGTTCATCTAGGAGGTATTCCCCACATAACATGGTAATAAATAATCTACTGTGGTGTGGATTAGGATCAGCGCTGAGTTGACTACGGCAGCATTCGGACGACACGATAGTCAATACAACTGATGATTGTTCCCCCCCCCCCCAGTTGCTTATTGTGTCGTCTGAATTTAGCCATAGTCTGTGTCTGCAGCAGGGACAGCTGCCACCAAAGAAGCTTCCATGGTAAGGGAGGGGGGAGACCTGATCTACAAGTGCAGTGAATCAGGTAACTGAATTCTCTCTCTCTCTTTTTTTTTTTTATTGTGAATATTAGCAAAACAGAATAAAAAATAAATTGTGAAGAAGAAAACCAAAGAAACATTACATATATAGGAATATCATTTTTTCCATCAGGTATACTTTTCATTTTTTTAAAAAAGGGAGAGAGTTATGCATAGGTTTCAAGAAAAGCAGACCATATATCCATGTATTTATCCACTCGCAAGTCGCACCTATATACAGAGCAGGGAAGAGGGGGGCCAGTGGGGCCAGTTGGCCCAGGCCCCATAATTTTGAGGGGGCACTCCAATGAGGAGGTCCCCCCAGCTTATGCTACTGCTTCCGTAGTGTAAGCAGCCCATTGAGAAGCGAGGAGCCCACCCTGCGGAAACAGCACAGAATCCGTCCGTCGTGAATACCACGGTCAAACTACAAGCTCCAGAGGGCCATGCTGCATGCAAGGCGGGGATATATGTGCTTAAATTCTTCCTTCTCACGCTCTGTCACATGCTCTAAAACACAGCATATACAAGCACTGAATAACTACATACAGCTCCTGAAGAAGGAGACTTCTCCAAAACGCTACAAGCATAATAATTTTTTCCTGTTCATTTTGAGCACCGGAGTTTGCCTCCTCTTTCGTTGCCTATTTACGGTGCCTTTCCCTCATCCTTGCTCGTTCAGAAGACACCTTAAACCATGACTTTAACCATGGTGTTTAAGGCTTTTTGGTTTAAGCACCATGGTTAAAGCTGTGGTTCAAGATGTCTTCTGAACAGGGCCTGTCTGTAAACCAGGATGCTCCCTCCCGCCTGGACCAACTCAAAAGAATTGTCCTTCTGGGGATCACTTAAGATGAATCAAAGGCATTTTAGCTGGGAGCTCTAAGTCATCAATCGAGAGGTTTCTGTTATGGTCCATGCTAGACTTATGGTGTACCAGATTTTCCCTGGGGATCAGCCTGCATGTGTCAATATTCCTTTTATCACATATCTTGCCATATCATCGGGCCTGTCTTGACTAGGGGTTTGCCCTGGGGTGGATCTGCAGTGGCGGCAGGTCATTTATATGACACAGCCGCCATCACGGAGCTGTCCTGAGGTATTTCCCCAAAGCTCTGGTTTTAAAAAGTCAGGGACTTACTGTGACTTTTTGCTGTGAGCAAGGTGGCAATGCACATTTGCTGTCAGTCACCTTGCTCTAGATTTGCAGCAGAGGTGTGGTGCATGGCCAATGAGGACCCCAAATGGCCGCTGGACCGCCTCCGCACCTCCGCGGGCCTGTGGAGCTTTGCATTAAAACAAAAAGAGTTTTTTAAAAAAAAAATGGAGCTAGGTGCGAACTCCCCCCTCCACGACTGCTTTCTCTTTGGCAGCATGGAGGAGGAGCAGGGAAACAACCGGTGTGTGTGTGTGTGGAGGAACGAGGTACTAGGGTGGTTGTCGGCCCCATGAGGTTTCAAACCCCGCATTTGCACTCCTTGCCGTGAGGATTACCCGAGAGGAGCGCAAGTGCAGGATATCGGACCACGAGGTGTCAATGCGACCTCATATAGACACGGCCTTGTTTAGGCTTGTGTTCCTACCTGAGGGCTTGGAGCAGGTGTAGTTGTACAGTAAGGTTTGGGTGTATACTGTGCATCATGAGGTATGCCCTGGGACATACAGTAGCTGGAGAGTACGTTTAGCATTCAATGGGTTTCTCATATGTAACGGTTTGTATACGCCACAGCCAAATTGCGATGTGTGTTCAAAATGTTCCTTAGCATGTTTTCCTTTTTTATACCCCCCTTTCGTTGCCCTATCAGATATTAAAATATTCATAAAGTTTTCAGAGGATCTGTTTGGGGCTCAAATGTTCATGTTTGCACAGAAGCATTCCATAGTTTATTGAAGTCAGCACATGGACTAGAGAATTTATTCTTGTTGTTGTTGTTTGTGAAGCTGACAATGACTAAAGCACATACCAGATGTGTGGAGCAGCTTTCCTCATGCCACTCCTTAAAAAATCTTCCTGCCCGTATTTGTGTATTGTTAGCAGCCTCTCCAAAAAGCAGTCTTTACTTCAGAGAATGTTGGTTGTGGTTTTGCAGCCTCTGACCACTTTGAATGTCTCCACAGAGACAGACGCATGAATATTATGGAGTTCCACCCCAACTCCATCTCTTTGCTTCAGAAATGTATGTTAATGGTGATTACTGTTACCAACCCTTTGTCACGGCCATAAAGGTTCTAAGAAAGGCCCTCACGAAGTCACAGGTGTCTGCATTTGGGTCAGAGATCCCCTGCATCATGAAACAAGCGCATTGATTAGCATGATGTCACTGGGCTCTCTCTGTAATTACCATAATGGGGAAATATTATGAGATCTCTTAAAAGCAGCTATTACTGAATTTCACACATTTATCTGAACCTGTATGGAGTACTTCATGCTACTGAGAGCTATCTCAGCTTGGATGCTTCATTGTCATTTGAAACTTAATATGGCAAAGACAGCATTGCATGTTTTTCCTCCCAAACCTGCGCCCCACCTTTCATTCTCTATTACTATTAATAACATTACACTTCATCCAGTTGAGGAAGCTTGTAGTCTTGGTTTTATATTCGATTCCTCACTTTCCTTTACTCCTCATGCTGAGGCAGTAGCTAAGTCCTGTCGTTTTTATCTGTCTCTTCTGCCAAGACTCTTGTTCACGCTTTGGCTATTTCTCAGCTTGACTATTGTAACCTTCTCCTGACTGGCCTTCCTTCTTCTCACCTTAGTTCGTTGGTTTCCATTCATCATTCTGCTGCTAAGATCATCTTCTTGGCTCATCACTTTGATCATGTCACTCCGCTCCTGAAATCCCTTCACTGGCTTCCAATTCACCTCAGAATCCAATATAAGCTTTTCCTGTTGACTTTCAAAGCTTGTCACAGTCTAGCCCTTCCTATCTTTCTTCTCTTATTTCACATTATTGCCCCGTTCATGCTCTTTGCTCATCAAATGTTATGTTTCTTACCCGCCCAAAGGTCTCTACTTCTCTTGCTCGGCATCGTCCATTTTCTCTCGCTGCCCCCTATGCCTGGAATTTTCTTCCAGAGCATTTGCGGATGAGTTCAATTACAGTCAATTGAAAACTTTTCTTTTTTCTAAAGCTTTTAGAACTTGATTTTGATTTTACTTTTACACTGCTAGTTTTATTGTCCCGTGCCTGTTTGGTGCATTCCCTTCCTTTTATTGTTTTATTGTGATTTTATTAGAATGTAAGCCAATGTGACAGGGCATTGCTGATTTGTTGTTTTACTATGTACAGCAGCATGTACATTGATGGTGCTATATAAATAAATAAGGATAATAAGAATAAGAATACTTGTTTGTACAGTGTGCTGTGATTCAGAGCAACATTGAGGTGTTTTCTGAAATGGATATTGCCTTGTGTGACTTATAGCCTACTCCTGGGCAAAATTAGGCTCATCTAAGCCCCGGTGTTGACTTCAGCCTTCATAAGATCAGGCTGTTATTCTGATCATGGTCATGACAGGGCCAGAGTGAGAGGCAAGAAAATAAGCAGTTGGTACTGGTAAAGAGGAGGAGCAAGTCTAGGGGGCTTTTCTCAGATGGCCCCTGCTGGGGTGTGAGCCTTCAGCAGGTGCCTGGCCATGTCTACTTGCTAATCCTGGATAAGACAAAGCCTACTTCAGTAGGAGGCTACTAAGCATAGAGAGAAGAGATGAAAGCACACATGCCTTTGTTTGCCCTGCTGTTTTCATCTCCATGGGGGGGAGCAGAACAGATGACTTTCCTGTCCTCCATTCCCTTCCAGCCAGCTGAAGAGAGGCTTCATGAACTGCATTTGTATTCTGTCTTTCCTTCAAGGACAGGAAACACCCAAGTACAAATCTCTGCTTTGTCATGATATCTGCTGGATGGCCTTGAGCAAGTGACTGCCTTTCAGACTAACCTACTTCACAGGGTTGTTATGAGAAAAAGATGTCGTGAGATCCTTGGAGGAAGGCTGAGATGCAAATGTGGTAAATAACACATGGTATCATCCCATTTTAGCCACACAACAGTCTTGTGAGGTAACTGCCCTCTTCAGAAGACACCTTAAACTACAGTGAATAAGGCAAAAAGCCTTATTCACCATGGTTAAAGCCGTGGTTTAAGGTGTCTTCTGACCAGGGCCAATCTGGGCTGAGGCAGAGAGGCTTCCTAAGGCCACCCAAACCATACTCGCATCCAAACCCAACACTCTAGTAATTGTTTATTTTCTCCATGCATGAAAGAGAAGCTAAATATTTGTGAGAATCAGCATGTCTATGTGAAAGTATATCCGTGCAAGAGAGGATGCACATGCCTCTAGCTATGCCAAGAGGTCTGTGAGAGCAGATACACATGCCTGTACATGTGTATGGGAGTGCAAGTGAGCATTTCTGATACTGTCCTGCCTTCTAGTCAATTTTGAATTGGCAGTATGCCCGGAATATATGACCATCTTCAGCCCTGCTATGCACAGTTGGATCATGGTACTCTTCTCCTTCTTCTAACTTGCCCAAGGAGGTTTGAAATGGCATATTAATTTGGAGGAGGCACAAAGAAGAGGATATTGTTACTCTTTATGCTGGGAAGGATTCTATTTGCAGTCCTTCTATATCTCTTTAGGTATGACACGTGCCAGTGTCAGCGTGCCAGTTTTGAATGGCTATTCGGCAATTTGTGTGAAGGTATGGACACTTCTGGCTGGCATGTGGTATGCACACAGAGGCAGAAGAGGTTGAGCTGACGGACAGGCAGCTAGATTTAGATTTATACGCCTCCCTCTTAGCAATTCCCCTTGGAAAGAGCTGAGTGCTTGCATTATTTTTGGTTCCAGTTAGTGAGCAGAAGATGGCGCTTTGGGCTTTTCCTTGAAAGCTGGAGTGAAAAGGGCGAAAGGGTACTGATTGCTAAGAGTTCAGTAATCCAATTTCTCCAGACTGGCTTCATAATGAGAGCTCATAATTCATTCTGTCACTCCGCTATGTAATAGATGCATCTTTTAAGTGACACCCAGGGCTGGCTTTTAAGCAGGAGGCTAATTAAATACGTCGTGCATGAAGCCGATAGCATCAGAGAGAGCTGCAGATTAACTTAGCTGACATTAAGTGAGGAGCCATTGGAAAAGCAGAAGTTAGTTCATCACATCATTGCACAACAGCCCGATTTTAGACTAATAATCTCTGCTCTCCCCTGGAAGAACCTGCTAGTGAGAGAGCGGCCGAGAATCAATAAAAAGATGAAGGCTAATGTGCCCATTACATGAATAAATTGCTAAGATACAAAAATTATCAGGCTATACGGGTTTATTTGTAAGGTTAAAGACCTCAAGCTTGCAGTTTATACTAAAAAAATATATATGAGCTATAATAATGGCAAAGAGCATTTTGCTGGACAGTCCTGCATACATAGAATTCTGAGCAAAGTTTGCACTCCTAATCGGAATGGAGTGGGGTGGGGAAATCATTGCCCTTTTAGAGCAGCTAGTAATGCACATTTGTGCCTGCATTTTGTGTGTCGGTTGTCTTCAGTTTAATGGCTTTTTACAGAAACCTCTTGTGTTTCTAAATTCCTCTTCTGTCCAAAGATAACTAGATTATCCTTAACCTCTGATTACTTTGGAGGCTTATCAGCATGAACCCAATGCCGGCTCTTATTTTAGGGCTTCTCCAGGCAGTATCTTCCCTACCTCATTAATGCAGAGTGGCACTAAACTAAGTCAGGAGGGTGCAGGGAAAGAAAGGAAGAGGTGCCAAGTAGTTCACTTTAAAGCATTACAGGCCTTAATTGGTTTAGCTGATTGGTAAGGTAAAAATTACTACTTTCTGCTTTTCAATCTCTTCTGGCTTTGGCTTCTTTTTATTTATGTTCCCTTGTCTCACTATTTGCCTTCCACTCCCCTTCTACTCTTGTTGTCTGAACCTCGGGTTAAGCCTATTTCACACTTCTTTCTCTCTTATTGCCCCCCCCCCCATCCAATACACACATCAGAATCTCTTCATCCTTGGAATGTATCATTTCTGCTATGATCTCTTAACCTCAGTTGTTTGCCTCTTTTCCTATTCTTTCCTTGCATGTTTCTTTCCCTGTCCTAATGGTCCTATCTGTTTTAGATGGTAAGTGATTGAGGCATTAGTAGTAGTAGTAGTAGTAGTAGTATGGGATAATGTGTGTAGGCCAGCACTAGGTATAGCATAAAGAAGTGTAGACAGACTATTGGAAGATGAGTCCTATTTAAATTGCATCCTAAGTGATTCCTTGCTTCCACAGATGCAATAGCCTTTATTTATTCATTCATGCATTACATTTTGATACCACTCAATAGCTTAACTATTGATGATAAACAAACTACTGGCAAATGAAACAGCAGAACTCCCTGTGGATTTATTTATTTATTTATTTATTTACAATATTTCTTGGCTGCCTTTCAAGGCAGGAGCCCCCCCTATTAATAACCTCTTATAACAATAAATTATAAATAAATAAACAACCATTTATTCCAAAGCACCAGAGCTTATGTTTCTGCGTGCCACCTCCCAAAAGGTGTCAAGTATAGGTAGATTCCCATGCTCTCAATTTGACATGTCCACTAAACATAAAATTTGAAACACAGAACAAATGGGGTCCTTGAAACTGGATGTCCAAAACATCTGGAAGTCCACTATTGGCAAATATTAGGTACCTTGCAATCTTATGCTTCAATTATTCTTGCCTCGTGCTTTTCTGGTGCCATCTGATTCCTTGTTATGAAAGATGGTAAGGCTGGCAAAACCATGAGAATGTGAGAAGAGCCATGCTGGATCAGACCAAGGATCCATCTAGTCCAGCACTCTGTTCACACAGTGGCCAACCAGCTGTCAACCAGAGGTCCACAAACAGAGACCCCCTGCAATTGCCTCTGATACTGGAGGTAGCACATAGCCATCAGAACCAGTAGCCACTAATAGCCTTCTCCTTCAGGAATTTATCCATCCCCTTTTTAAAGCCATCCAAATTGGAGGACATCACTACACCTAGTGGTAGTGAATTCCATAGTTTAACTATGTGCTGTGTGAAGAAGTGCTTTCTTTTATCTGTCCTGAATTTCCCACCAATCAGCTCCATGAGATGACCCTTGGTTCTAATATTATAGGAGAGGGAGAAAGATGTCTCCCTATCCACATTCTCCACACCATGCATACTTTTATACACCTCTGTCATGTCTCCCTTCAGCCTCCTTTTTTTCCAAGCTAATCAATCCCAGCTTTGGTAACCTTACCTCATAGGGATGATGCTCCAGTTCCTTGATAATTTACTTGCCCTTTTCTGCACTTTTTCCAGCTCTACAATATATATTTTTAGATGTGGTGACCAGAACTGTACACAGTATTCTATGTGTGGTCGCAACATAGATTTGTATAAAGGCAGTACAGTACTGGTAGTTTTATTCTCAGTTCCTTTTCTGATAATGCCTAACATGGAGTTTGCCTTCTTTACAACAGCCACACACTGGGTTAACATTTTCATCAAGCTGTCCACCACAACCCCAAGTCCTTTTCTTGGTCAGTTACTATTAGCTCACATCAGTGAAGCTGGAGTTCTTAGCCCCAATGTGCATCACTTTACACTTGCTTACATAGAACTGCATTTGGCATTTGATGCCCATTCTCCCAGTTTGGAGAGATCCTTCCATGGGTTGTTCTGGGGTTATCTGAGGGTTGTTTAACTTCAAATAACCCATGATATCAGGGTTCTCATTACACAATAAGCTGTGGCGTGCCCCTACTACAGCTTGCACATTCAAAATGGCAGATGGCGCACACCTCGGAGTGTCATAGGCTTATTGATGTGCAAACTGAGTCATTGGCTGGCAGTAATGGCTCTCCAGGGTTTCAGAGAGGAGTCTTTCCCAGCCATACTTGGAGATGCTGGTTACTGAACCTGGAACCCTCTGCATTTAAGCATTTGCTCTACCACTGAGCTATGACCCTTCTCTTATGTCCTATCCTACATCCTATCCCACTACATTCAATGAAGGCCAGTATTATGTCCCCAGGCTCAGAATCGTGCCAAGGATGACTCCGGTTCTAATGAGCCACTGGCTGCCCCACCCTTAGCACCCCCATATAGCTTCCTGACCTGAGGACATAGCTCGCCTCTCAACCTCAGGCTCTGAGAATGACTCCCCCACAACTTCTCCTGTTCCTCAGCCACATCGAAGCATAAGGCTACAAAAATCAAGGCGGGCCCTTTAAGGGCTCCAGCAGGGATGGGGCCTCTGAAGGTTCTGGGTTGCCAGCCTTCTTAAGGCCTCAGTTGCCTATAGTCCCTTGCAGTACTAACAGCAGCTCTCCTTGCAGGGCAATGCTCTGGTCAGCATCCCCTGCAGTATGCTGTCCTGGGTCTTGACAGTTCCTTATCTTGCTTTGGCTCTACTCTCCTGGTAAGGATGTGACTCTGCTTTACTGGACTTGACCCCACTCTACCTGGCACGGAACTGTCCATGGGTGCAGGTCTTACAGGACCTTTCTCTGGGCATCTACCCTAGCCAGGAGAGTTACCATTATACTTAGGTTTGAGGTTGGGAACTGAGGTTGAGAGATAATGACATGGCCAAAGCCAGACTATGAATCCATGGCAGAACGTGATGCTTGATACCTGGCTCCATTCCGCTGACCTCATTATACTTGCCCCAGAGATTTGGTGTTGTGTTATAAGATGCTTGATTTATTGGATACGTGCCAATGGTCTACCCCTTGTCTACCATTATATTATATTAGAGGCCATTCTTAGAGTTGCTAACTCCAGGCTCAAAGAGAGCTCTTGGCATCTGAAAAGCTGAGTAGAAGGGGAAAAGTTGGCAACTGCGTCTCCTCCTCCCACCAGTGTTGCATGAATGGAAGAAACCATACGTGCCAAATTTCCGCCTGTCATGAAGCTGCTAAGGGGATAGGAGCAAATTTCGAGAACAGATCATGGAAGCAGCGTACATAAAAAATCTGCTGAATCCCCTTCTCCCTGACATACAGAGATAATCATAGATGGCATGCTTTATATTGCTAGCTCTTGAAGATAAATGTTTTGTTCCTCCAAATTAGCAATAATGGGGTTTCTACAATGCAGCTCAGTAGTAGACTGCTGTAAAAAGAGCACACGTTCAACTCAGATCAGGAAACAACATTCTATATATTCATTATTTTTATGTTTATATTTTTATTTTAACACCTACACTCAAATATGAGTTTTATGCAACCTAAAAATGCACATTTAGGGCACAATCCTACACATGTTTAGACAGAAGAAAGTCCTACAATTATTAGCATGCCCCAGCCAGCTATGCTGGGAGTTGTAGGCCTTTTCTTCTGTCTAAACATGCATAGGATTGCACCCTTAACATTTTAAACACAGAGGTGGTAGTCCAGTAAACACAGTCCTGTTCAAGCAATCACTGTTTTTAAAAGGATAAAGACTATGAACTAAATGCGCAATTCATTATGCCTAGAAAACCTGGAAGAATTTTGAGCCAAAGAAAATGAAAAAGTTTACATTTCAGTGAAATTGTTAATTTTTTTAATGATGAAAATAAGTTACAATAGAAAAGGCCTGAGTGGAGAACATCTGATCATAAGCAAAGGGGATAAAGAAAAAACATGAATATGAAGAAAATTAAACAGAAGTGAAGCAACTGAGGCCAGGGAGGTGGCAAAGTGTCCCTTTCCTGATGTGCCTTAGATTCTCTGGGTAAGTTCAGCCCTGCAGAGGGGCTAAAGCTGCAGGAACTGAGATGCCTGCACTGATCACTGGTTGCTAAAGTTAGACTACTGTTAGATCACTGTTCTTTCTGATTCTTTTATCCTTCTAATTCTCTTTTCATTCCCTCTCTTCGCTTCTCACTAGTCATCTTACAGATCAGGAGCTTTGCATTGCAAAGTCAGAGGCGATTTCATTGGCTGTTGCCAGGATGATGTCTCATGTGACAGGCAGACACACCAGACACACAACCCTTGGTGGCGGTGATGATTAGCTCTCAATCTGAAACATCTACTATCTGGAGAGCCTGTTAACATGAGTAATAGAACACAGAGTTTGACTTTCCAATTATTTGATGCAGTGCTATCTAGTCTCCAGCCCTTAGGGGACAATCAATGATAGAATACACTTAAGGGAAGGCAGGCAGCAGCACTGATTGAAAACAGGCCCTTCCTCATTACAGAAATGGCAGGAGCAAACCATTCATTGCAAGAGTTTATTTATTCCTGACATCTTTTGCTGGCAAAAGGTGCCAGGCTGCTAGCCCTAGAAACAATTCTTCCATATGCACAAGCCTTGTGCAGCAGAAACCGTACGTAATGGGCTGAATGAGGAAAAACAAACTGAAGCTGAATCCAGACAAGACGGAGGTGCTTACTGTCAAAGGCCACAACCTGGGGTTGGAGGTGTGTCAACCAGTTCTGGATGGGGTTACACTCCCCCTGAAAGACTGTGTTCGCAGCTTGGGGGTGCTCCTGGATCCGTCGCTCCAAATGACAGCTCAGATAGATGAGACTGCCAGGAGTGCCTACTATCAGCTTCGGCTGATACGCCAGCTGCGCCCCTTCCTAGAGTTAGAAGACCTAAAATCAGTAGTGCATGCGCTGGTAACTTCGAGGCTCGACTTCTGCAATGCGCTGTACATAGGGCTACCTCTGTGCCTAGTCCGGAAACTTCAACTAGTTCAAAATATGGCAGCCAGATTGGTCACCGGTACATCTAGGGGTGACCACATTACACCAGTTTTAAAATCTCTTCACTGGCTGCCAATCAGTTTCCGGGCGAAGTACAAAGTGTTGGTTATTACCTTTAAAGCCCTACATGGTTTGGGTCCAGGTTACCTACGGGATCGCCTTCTCCCATACAATCCGCCCCGCACGCTCAGGTCCTCTGGGAAGAATTTATTACAGTCAACAAGAACTAGACTGACAACCGTTACCCAGAGGACCTTCTCTTCTGCCGCTCCCAGATTGTGGAATGACCTGCCGGGAGAGATTCGCCAACTTACTAGTCTTCGAGAATTTAAAAGATCTATAAAGACTGATCTCTTCCGGCAGGCCTACCTAGATGAATTTTAAAGTGTTTTATTGGTGTTTTATTGGTGTTTTGATGATGTACTGGTTTTATCTGCTTTTAATCAGTTTTTGTATCTTGTGTTGGTGTTGTTCCCTGCCTCGATCCGTTGGGAGAGGCGGGTGATAAATAAATAAATATATTATTATTATTATTATTATTATTATTATTATTATTTTGCGGTGACTTTTTGCGACTGATGATGAAATATTGCCTCCAAATGTGGCCTCTCTACTGAGATTGAGAGGAGGAAAAGGCTAGTTTTCCTCCTCTCCTTTGAGATGTTTTTAGGATGTTTTAGGATGTTTTAATGCAGTTTTAATATGTGTCATGTTTTAATCAGTTTTATGTATTTTATCATGTTGTTGTTCCCCACCTCGATCCAGACGGAGAGGCGGGTAAGAAATAAATTGTTGTTGTTGTTGTTATTATTATTATTATTATTGTTTGTATTGTGATCCAGGATAGTCTGTGAAAGATGTTAAATTAACTTTTTGTAGGAAAGCTAATATTGCATGGAAGGCACTAGGTGGAAATGGGCTAAATGTAAGCTGGTCCTCTAGAAATGGAGACTCAAGATTGCTTTCCTGTTAGAATGCTTTAAGGCAGTCTTCCCCAATCTGGTGTCAGACCACAGCCACTGTGGTACTGGGGATAATGGGAGTTTCAGGATGGATAAAAGGAAGGATGTTACACAGTCAAACTATGGAATTCGCTTCCACTAGATTTTGTGATGGCCACCAATTTGGATGGCTTTAAAAGGGGACTGGACAAATTCATGTAGATGAAGACTATCAATGGCTACTCATCCTGATCGCTATGTGCTACCTCCAATATCAGAAGCAATAAGCCTATATACAACACTTACATGGATGAAGGTGCTGTTGCACTCATGTCCTGCTTGTGGGTTTCCCACTGGCAGCTGTTGGCCACTGTGTGACCAGTATGCTGGACTAGATGGACCCTTGGCTTGATCCAGCAAAGCTCATGTTCTTGTTTTCTTATAAGTTGTGGCCCAACACATCAGGGTGAAGGCTCTTCTAGGATGATCTGTAACCCCTGGAATACTGACATTTTTAAAACTGAAGACAATAACTGTTCCAATCAGGGACCAGTATCATGAGGGGCCTACAGGAGGCCACACTGCCATCCCCCAGACCCTGCTGTTGCTCCTCCTTGCAGGTGCTGCCTGCTCACCCATCCTCTTCCTCTAAGCGGTGGTACTGATTGGGCCCAGAAAGACATGGTGACAAGACAATGGGCAACAGCCACAGTAATGAGGAGCTACTCAGATGTGGTGGGATGGACAGATGAAGGTGCATTGTGCATTGGTCCCACAAAACCTGCAGCCATTCCTGACCAATAACAATGTTCCATGCTGGGATGATTTTACTGAATAGATTTTGCTATACTACTTGTTACTGCTATACAGTTATCCTGCTGCAAAAACAAAAATGTGTCTATGGATGCAATTATACTGGAAATCTAATTGATTATTTATTCTGCCCACCATATTCTGACCCAAGTGCATTTTTAAAAATCAAATATTCTTTTGTAGTACCTAGAGAAAACACCTTAAGTCATTGTGGCAGAGTTACTATTTGATAACCTGCGTTACATTAGTTATGTGGTGTCCTTACTTTGCTACAGCAGCTAGGATAGGAAATTATATGCTTTTTAAAATGTATGATGTTAAATGATTTTAACTGAGTAAACCTTTGTATGGAGATGACATTTAATTATGATAGGTTTTTATGTATCCGATCAATGCATATTTTATTTTGTAAATTACTCATTTGTGACAGGTGAGGTTTGCAAAGGCCTTTGGCTATCCTCAGTCACATTTATGCATTAATATGCACTTTGTTAGTAACTTGATTTATTGATTTGATTTGTAGCCCACCTTTCTACCAAGAAAATGGCACTTGAGGCAGTGTGCAATCATAGGAATGATTTTTTAAAAATAAAAACTCGATTAAAACAATACTAAAACAAATACATTAAAAACACAACAATAACATTATAAAAACAGTAGTCAAGCCAGCCGACCCACTTTCCACACCAAAAGTCTGAAAAATAAAGTCCTTGCTTGCTGCCAGAAGGACAGCGGAGAGGGAACCAACCTAGCCTCCATTGGCAGGGAGTTCCACAGCTATCTTCCTGAATGTGCACACCACACGTGTTGTCAGCTATACCTTAAAGAAACAATCTGATGTCCAAAAGAACTGGCTCTGGGAAGCTATTTACACCTAACACCTAACATGCCATTCTGCTATTATGGCTATAAGAGGGGTGGGCAACTTTAGGAATTTCAGCAAAAAAGATTTCTAAAGAGGAAAGTCTGTGAATGGCAGAATGAAACCTTAGTTTATTCTGCTATACCACAGTACCACCTAGTGGTTATGTAAAGGGACATACGGAAAGGCAGAGAAAGAAAAGCCCTGGAAACAAACATGCGGAGCTGATCTTTGTCCCACAAAGAATCCAGAAGCAGAAGCCTTGGTAAAGTGGCAGGTTAAAAGCCTCATAAAGCCTTTAGTTATTAGCAGTAAAAGCTTTTAAGCTAAAATACTGGTGTTTTTGTATGTTTGATCTCACCCCTTTTGCCCATCCCCCTCTGTCTCCAGCCTCACACACCACTGGAATGCTTAAACCTGAGATTATATCCAAAATTGAATTTGGCTCTTGGGCTAAAAGAAGTTTCCCACTCTGTTTTCATGATGAAATCTGGAAATGAAGCACGTACAGTAAATTCTAGGTGCGGACCTCCCTAGCCCTCCACTCTATTTTCTGCAACGGTTTTTGCAAAACGAGCTGGTCCAGACATACCCTCTCTCCTCTGAAAGAACAACCTCTTGAGCAAATTTGTTAAGGACCATTTTAAAAGTCGGTGTGTTAAACCACAAGAGTGCTCCAAAGATTATTTGGTTGCAGAAGTCCCCACTGCTCGATCACTTACTTGCAATCGTGTTATTGATTATAATGGGAATATATGTAGCTAAGTGGCCCAGCAGATACATTAACCTGGCTAAAATCTCATAGGATGCAATGCCAGTTTGAAGCACTTGTGCAATATGCAATAAAAATACAATTTCATCCAGGTCTGATGATTCTGCTTTTCTGCCCTGATCTGCTCACTGCGCAGATGACATGTCCTCTGCCTTTTCTTTTAATTTCAGTTTTTTGCCATTCTGGTCCAGCACTTTAATTCCAGGCAGCTGGTGATCTGTCTCTGACTTCACCATTACTTCATAATGGAGGTTCAACGTGTCATGGCTGCTGTAAATCTTCCCCTGCTTGGGTTCTTGGGTTTGTATAACTCTCAGGTGAGATGAGTGATACTGTTAATAAATTGAGACTGAATGGCGAGAGTTGTCTGCAGGGCACCCTGATTCATGCAATGGAAAGCCAGCCACCTTGCCTTCAGCTACTTGTTTTAAATGGTCCAGAAATCCATTAGCAAATGCACAGTATCTAAAGCCAGCCAGAAACCTGTTTTTGTTGCCATCATTACCAGTGTGCATAGTGAAGTCCAAATCTAAAAAGCAAATTGAATCAGAGGATTTTGAGAGGCCTCATGCACTTGGATCCAGCTTCCTTCCTAAGGGAGCCTTTATGAGAAAGTTTGGTAAACATTACTTTGGAACAGAACTGAGTTGCATTGATTGGAGATGAAAACTCCCCCTGTTTGTTCTGCACCTGATAAAGGCACTCAGGTACTCTTTAAGGCTGAAGATTGGCAGCTATAGCTCCATCTGCTCAGTGCTTTGGCCAACATAAAGCCTATGTAGAGTTAACAGAGGATGTGGTGGAACACCGACTAAATTACTTTGAGATTCTTCAGACGGGGGGCAGGGTGTCATGTTTCCTTACTGTGGCTCTTCTTCCTGCATCTCTTCTGCTTCTGCAAAGACCTGTAATTACATGAGGAAGAGAGCAGGGACCATGTGGTTTGTACAGTCTCAACGCAGTTGACTGGGACAGCGCCCTCTAGTAGGCATTTTATAGTGCACCTTTGTCTGCACACGCCAAGAAAACCTGACAAATATCGATTTATCCCAGAAGAGTCAGGTTTTCTGAGGTTTTATTTTTAGAACTAGAACGGGGAAAATGGAGCGGGAGATGCACAGGACGCCGACAAGCGTCGTTAGAATGATCCACAAACATCTGTGAGTGGTCAGGAACAAGCGTGCTATAAAATGCTTGTTTAAAGAAGCTCTTTGATGCCCTGTTTAAGCATTCCAGCCTCCCTGCATGGTGCCACCTAGTGGCTTTTGTGCACATCTATTGCTAACACAAAACCAAATGCCAAGGGCCATAAATGTGGTGTCATACTGGGGAGCAGCATCACAAGTTTGGCATTTTTTCAGAAGTCATATAGAAGTTCTGTCTTTATGATAACAGTACACTTGTAAAGGGTATGATTTCCAAACAACTAATTTCCCCTTCAAGTATTAAATGAGGGCTGAGCTATATGTGAAGCTAAGCAAGTTTTTTCCATCTAACTTTTTTTTAAAATGCAAATTGTATCCACTGGCAGGGCAGAATAATTAATGGGATCGGAGCAGGCACAGAGGGGGAATTCAATCCTTTCCTCCCATGCTGTGTTTCTGAAGGAAAGCCCTTTTCTGATGCTAGTGTTTGTGTTGGCACCAGTGAGATATTCCCCACTCCACCCCCCAAAAGCAAATATTGGCTTCAGAAGAGGAGTTTCTTCAGAACTGCAGCAGGGAAGGGAAGGGTTAAATTTCCACACATCTTTACTAGCAACTGCTCTCCCCCACCAGATGCAATTTGCATTTTTAAAAACCTCCCCGTATTTTACATTCACATAAGATGCACTTATTTAACCTCAGGTATAGTTTTACCGTGATGCGTCATTACTAAGGAGCTTTTGAATACCTGGTAACTTTACCCAATTCTGGCCAGTCATTGAGCTCCTTTCTAAGGGTGGGGGCCGTTGTATTTAACCACAGCTGGGTAACTAAGAAAGGAATGATCAGAAAAGTAAATAAATGCAGCATAACTAAAGAACTTAAACACTGGCACGAAAAGAGACTACTCCCTTCCTTTTCAGTTTGTACTTGCAACTGTTGTGAAAGGCATTTGATTTTTAGCACATCTACAGAAATACTCAGGGCCATGAGTATGTGTGCGCGCAGGGCGGTGGGGAGCTGCATCTCATGAGGCTTCAGCTCTTAGGTCTCATGCTGTTTTATCGACACCCCATATGATTACAGCTACTCAAAGTGGCTGCTGGGATTGCTTAGGCAGCTCCACGTTCTTTTCCAACGGCTACTGCTTCCTTGGGTCCACTCGAATGTATCCTGGGATCCATTTCCTTTTATTCCTCCATTGTCCTCTCACCATGCCCACAGCCCCTGTCCTTGTCAAAAACAGCTGTAGTTGTAATGAAAGCTCAGCTGGGCTCAGCACAGCACATGGCAGGAGGCAGTGGAGGCAGTTAAATGACCAGCTCAAGCCTTGGCAGGTCAGCATGGGCTCTAAGAACCACAGATGCTATGGGCACAGTCATTTGTAGAAACTCTAATCCAGCCCCCAACCTGGAGCCTTGCGGATATTTTGAACTACAGCCCCCGTAACCCTTGACATTGGCAATGCTACCCAAAACATCTGGAGGGCACTAGTTTGAGGAAGGCTGCTCTAAGCACACTTACTTGGAAATAAGATCTATGGGATCAATGGAACTTAGGGCTTTTCTACATGAAGCTTTTAACCCACACTGTTATTGAGGCTTCTGTTTCTGAATTATTTACAGGATTAAGATCGGCTGCTTTACAGCCTCTCCCCCCCCCCCCCAATCTTTTTTTCTTTCTTTTTTTCTTTCTTCTTTCTCTGCCTTTCTATATATTCCATCATACAACCACTAGTTGGTGATGTGGTATAGCAGAATTGCACAATTTCACAAGATTTCTACTGTGTTATAGAGGCCATTCAGAAAAAAATACCACACTTTCCCCATTAAGAAAAACCCCCCTGCAATAATGGTTCACAAATCACAGGAGAGGCCTTGGAGGATGTCAACATTGCGTAAAGGACCCACAAATTACTGCGAGTGCGCAATCAGAAGAGCACAATAAAAGCCTCTTGTAGAAAGGCTCATACTGGTGCCCACCGGATGTTTTGGACATCAATTCCCCTCAGTCCCAGTCAACATGGTGCCTAATTGAGCTAGGATGGGAGCCTACATTGAGCTAAGGTAAAAGTATAATATTTTGATTATCTCAGATGCTTTCCTGGCACAGGCTCCTTTAATTTCAATGGCTCTTGACTATAAGCAGCATTCCTAGAAAGGAGGAGAAAGAAGATGGTGGAGGGAGCGCTTCACTAAACTGAAAGGCAATGTGCCTTACAGGAAAGCAGAGCTCCAGGTCTGCCATGTCACCTGTCAGCTGCATTTTCTAAGCATGGCCTAGACTGAATGGAGCCCTGCCACAGCAAATTTCCTCGGAACAGTGTCCCCCATTGGCAGCACACCTTGCCTCCAAATGACCGCAGCACTCACCAGGTGATGCGAAGTGACATTCCAGCTCTGATGTCTCCTCTGTCTCTTTGGATCACTTGGAGATGCAGCCTCCCTTCGTAGCGCTTTGTGCATGCTTCCGCAAGATGAGAGCAGCACGTTCTGCATGGGAGGGGTGTGAGCGCTTCAGCCTCAACCCTTGCTGAAAGAAGCGGACATTATTCCTGCATGCATCCTTCGGACAGTCAACATTTAAGAATCAGATGGAAAAACTCTTTAACAGCATTTGGCTGTCTTTTAATGAATAAAGATGCTGCGTACATCTACAGAGTTTTGACAGTTAAGTCAGTTTGATGGATTGATTGAAATCTTTATAACAAACAAAAAGGTGCACCTGATTAATTTTTTAAAATTAATTATTTCTAACACAAGTGCTTAGTTTAAAAGGTTATGAGTGGCAGGAACCTTTTAAGAAGAGGCATTCCTTCTTTCATACACAGGAAGACAGGATGCCTCTTCTGACATGGGATACCTCCCGACAGCAGGTTCCTAGTCCTAGCAGTCAGAAGGCATTGTGAGCTATTCTGTCTTTTCTTATTTAACATTTTCCATGACAAGAAGGGGAAAAAAGAGGGAAGAAGCAGTGGGAAAACATGGGAGGGCTGCAAGTGGAAGGTGTCATAGTTTGGAACCCCTGTAAAATTTCATGATTGAGGCAAGGCTTGGCATGATAAAACCCTCGTCTGGAAGTACCCATGATGTTCGGAGCTGCTGGAATTTGTGTGTGGCTGCCCCATCTGGTGAACCACTGAATTGCAAGTGGCAGTCTTCTCAGTAATGTACCTTCAGGCTCTGGACTCACTCGGCTGGCCATTGGATCCTTCTGGACAGGAAGGAGTATAAAGAGCTTCCTGTTCCAGCTGAGCCCTGCTTGAGCAACATGGTGTTCAGTCCTGCCTCCTGGCTTCTCCTTTGTTCCTGACTTCATTCTAACTAGTGGCTCATCCCACAGTTACTGGCTCCTGGCTCACATCAGACTGCTGCCCACAGCCCACCCTTTAAAAATATAGAATTAACTACAAGATGTGGTGATGGCCACCAATTTGGATAGCTTTAAAAGGGGGGTGGATAAATTCCTGGAGGGGAAGGCTATCAATGGCTACTAGTTCTGATGGCTATGTGCTGCCTCCAGTATCAGAGGCAGTATGCCTATGTACACCAGTTGCTTGGGAACAAGGGCAGGAGGGTGCTGCTGTACTCATGCCCTGCTTGTGGGTTTCCCATGGGCAGCTGGTTGGCCACTGTGTGAACAGAATGCTGGACTAGATGGACCCTTGGTCTGATCCAGCATGGCTCTTATGTTCTTACATTCTTAGATAGATGTACACATCATCTAAAAACAAAGAAAATGACTTTTCTTCAGAATTATTGTTTTATTCAAATGCAAATGTGTGCAGATTTAATTGGTTAAAATGTTTATGATTACGTTTTTTTAATGGATTATAGCCCTAATAGTACATTTAGGTTGGTTAATTTTCCTTATTTTTTGCTTTTAAGAAGCTTCCCCCTTCCCATCTGTAATATATATATATACAAATAGTCAAAGATGCATTCTCTCAGGTACCAGAGGGGGCAATAAAGAGTGCTATACACTGTGGTAAAGAAAGTACTGGAAGGCTGAATAAAGAAGTTGTTGTTACAAAGACAAGATGGTGTCAGCCTGTTTATGAAAGACCAAAGATAGAACACCATCCAGAAAGCTTTTCTCTGCTGTGATGAGTGCTAGAGGCTGCTTTAAAGGATAAAGAAAGGATGTTAAAATTCCGCCTGACTTGAAGAGCTGGGACTTAAAGGGGAACATGAAGTATATCATGAGATGTGACCAAAATTCCAGAGGAAGCACAATTTGACTCCATAATAAGGCATGACTCAGATATGAGGTCCATAAATTCAATGAATACACAGTATCTGCAAAAAGTGAACATCGTTGTGTCCACATTTTTACTCATTCTCTTCCCAAAGGCTTTTGTGGCAGTTTGCCATTTTGTGGTGGTAATGAGGGCAGCTATTATTCAGATGTTTCAGGGAAACAAAATGTCTTTCTTCAAAGTAACACAGTTAGTGTGGATTATCAAGATGACTCTTTCCCCTCGAAGTAAAATTTTTATTGCCAGGAAATCACATTTGTTCAGGATCCAAATTGCAATATTTTGTTGTTGGGGAAAATGCCCAACAACAAATCCCCCTAAGCTAGTGCTTACATTGTGTTTGTAAGTGCTTTGTAGATACTGAGCCTTTCTACATGAGGCATTTATTGTGTGCTCATGATTTCTTACTGAAGTTTGCAGATGCTTTAAACAACATCATCTCCCTGTAGGGCCTCTCCTACGCTTTGCAACCATTATAATGTTGCTGTTTTTTCTAACGAGGAAAGTCTGGTATTTCTGTGAATGATGGCATGGAGCCCTGGTGTATTTGTGCAATTCTGCTATACCACAGTGCCACCTAGTGGTTGTGTAGCAGAACACATAGAAAAGCAGGGAAAGAAAAAACAACCAGGAAAAAAACGTGTGTAAAGATGCGATCTTAATCCCACAAAGCATCTGGAAGCAGAAACCTCAGTGAAGTAGTGGGTTAAAAGCCTCATGCACAAAAGCCTTCTGGCATACAGGGGTCACAAGCATCTATTGCATAGTATCCATGAAGCCTCTATTGATAAGAGATGCAAATCTTTCCCCAATACACACATCACTTTATATACTTTTTAAAGGTTGCAATACTCTGTGTGTGTGTGAGACAGGAGGCGGGGGAGAATTTAAATATATGTACATTTAAAACTGCCTGTTGTCTAGCATCAGGGCTGACCAAAACTCACTTGTGACTTCTTCAAAAAGAGTGGAGAAGTGGTGCTGGTGGTTTGTGCAGTTCAAAACTGGCCAGGTGGTATGTCTGATGGGGGATGCAAGCATGGAGAATAGAAAGCTACACTTTACTGGACCCTGGAGAGCTAGTAGGGCAACCCCTTTTTATGATGTTTGAGGATACATATGGAAAGTTATTTCCCTGCATCTATGCACCTGTTGTCCAAACCTTGTGAGATTTACTAGAGCCTATAAGAAGCTATGTTAGATACAATTCCTTGTGCTGTGCAGAGTCAGGAGGGAGATGAAGCACTATAATTGATTCCAGGAATAATGGGAACTAGTGCTGCTGGTAGGATTTATGGGTTGCAAATGTACATAAGGAAGGATGCAATCCTATGCATGTTGACAGGGGGAGGAAGTCCTACAATTCCCAGCATGGAGATGTAGGTCTTTTTTCTGTCCAAACATGCACAGGGATGCACCCTGTCTATTTTTCACATGCACACACAAACACAAACACACACACTATGCTGCCATGTCTGGATATAAATACAAAATAGGTAGCCAGAAATTAAGAAGATGAAACAAAGGGAACTAAAATAAACTAAAGAATGCCAATCAATCCTGTAGTAGTCAAAACAAAGACCTTTCTGAAGTCTGGCTCAGGTAATATACTAATTATGGACGCAGATGAACAACAACAACAAAAAGGTGAACATGACTTCTATATCCAGACTCTGGGCTTTTCTACATAAAGCCTTTAACCCACCACTTTATCCAGGCTTCTGCTTCCGGATTCCTTGAGGGATCAAGATTAGCTCCTTTATATGTGCTTTTTCCCAGGGTTTTTACTTCACTGCCTTTCTATATGTCCCATTACACAACCACTAAGTGGCGCTGTGGTAAACCACAACTCTACGTGGGGCTGCCTTTGAAGGTGGTTCGGAAGCTGCAGCTTGTGCAAAATGCAGCGGCCAGATTGATAACTGGAACCAGTAGGTTCGAACATATAAGACCTACTCTGGCCCGCTTGCATTGGCTGCCTGTATGTTTCCGAGCCCGGTTCAAGGTGCTGGTTTTAACCTATAAAGCCTTACACGGCTTGGGACCACAATACCTGATGGAACGCCTTTCCCGACATGAACTTACCCGAACACTACGTTCAACATCTAAGGCCCTCCTCCGAGTGCCTCCTCCGAGGGAAGCTCGGAGGTCGGCAACAAGAGAGAGGGCCTTCTCTGTGGTGGCTCCCCAATTATGGAACGATCTCCCCGACGAGGCCCGCCTGGCGCCAACATTGTTATCTTTTCGGCGCCAGGTCAAGACTTTCCTGTTCTCTCAGGCATTTGGCAATATCTGAGGAGCCTGGGTTTGTTTTGTTTTGTTTTTGTAGTTTTTTGAAGTGTTGAAGTGGTTTTTAAATGTACAGATTGTGTGTATGTTGTATGTTTTTGCTGTTTTAATTTTTGTATATTGTTTTTAATTGTTTTTAATCCTATGTAAACCGCCCAGAGAGCTTCGGCTATGGGGCGGTATACAAATGTAATAAATAATAATAAAAAAAAACTGTGCATATACACCAGGGTTTCATGCTACCGCTCACAAAAATACCAAACTTTCCTCCGCAGGAACCCCCCACCCCAACAAAGCATTATAATGGTTGCAAAGCACCGGAGAGGCCGTGGAGGATGGAGGATGTTGTATAAAGCACCCACAAACTACTGTGAGTGAGGAATCACAAGCATGTAATAAATGCCTCATGTAGAAAGGCTCTGTGTCAACCAATAATGAAGAAAAGCTCCCAGATGCATCTTGGAAGTGCAATCTAATTCTTTCAAAATACGGTTAGGTAATCAACACCATATTCAGAGGGATGTTTATAAAATGCAGTAGTGCCACACTATCTGGTTCATGACTTAAAAAAAAAAATGGCCAGGATGACCTAAAATCATAACAAATGGTTTCTGATTTTGCAATGAAAAAACAAAACAGAAAATAAAGCTTTAAAGTAAACTGATATTTTTATTAAAAATTTGGTCCATTAGAATAAAAACAATAAAAACACCCAACAGGAGACCTTCATTAAAAAGTTACAAAATAGTCAGCATATTTTGCAGGAGACTTTTCAGGCTGAGTGTTATGTAACAATTAAGCAAAAATAGCCAAAAAAAATTGTGCGGGGAAGTTGTTAGAAAAGCCCCACTGCAGGCCATGCTGTAATTTCAGATATGTAATCTCCATATTAAATATAAAATAAAATAATGAATATTTCATTATTCATGAGATTGCATGTATGAGATGGGATTGTGGTATGTGGGGAATGAGGTGGGATTTTTTTTTATTTTGTTTTTTGCAAGTTTGCACTGGGCTCCAAATAATAATGTTCAGACCCTGAACCTGATCATACATCACGAGGTTCCCAGAAAACTCTGGATGGATGACAACCCCCACAATGAGATGAGATGCTTTCAAGCTAAACTAATTGGTCGTATTGGAATTCCTATTTTTATTGGCCCCATTGACTCAGATAAAAGATAAGATGGTACCATGTACATTCTCATCACGAAGCAGTAAATCAGCCACTAAGGTTTATATGCTGTCAGTACATTAGCTACAAATATAAAACTTATTTCCTGGAGGTTGCTGTGTAAGATGCCCTATTAGGCAATCTGAAAAAAATTAAGTCATAAGTGTTGCAGGCTATAGCATCATCGTATATGTTTTATGACAGTCATTGGGATTGCCAGATCAGATCAGGCCCATCAGTTGCATTGTTTTTACTACAGAATCTGGACAGAGAGCTCTTCCATCCGAGAGAAAGGAAACTTTTGTGTCCACAATCAACTATAGTTGAGGCCCCAGGGAATTAAATGGCAAGTCTCACCCAAAATAACTCTGGGCTGGTTTAATGACAACCAAGGCGCGCGCGCGCACACCCTCACCCACACACACCCCGCCCAGGTTTGATAACAAAAATAAGTTTCTGCTACTGAAGAATCTAAGGCCATGTTTACAGAGAAGCATCCTGTACTGCAGGTTTAATGCCTTAAGGCAGAAATATACCACACCATTATCTCAGCAAATGAGTGCTCCCAAGCATGTGTTTGCTGAATTTGTGACTGGGTTGTTCGTATGATCGCTGCAGCCCACCTTGCTTCTTTTAACAGTTAGCATACTTATTTAAGCCACAGTGGGTTGTGGTGTATGCTGGCAGCCATTTTGAACATTCAATACCCGGTGGGGGTGTGCTGTGGTTTGTCATGTTGTCTGAATCTGGATGTCAGGGATTGTTTGAGGGTTAAATGACCCTCAAATAACCCATGGTCTGTTGTGGAGACCATGGACTGGTTCTAATCCCCACTTGGCCATGAAGCTCACTGGGTGACTTTGGGTAGGGTGACCAGATAAAATCCAGGTCAGGGCTCATGTAACTTTAAGAGTTGTAGAGAAAAGGGAATTTCAGCCAGTGTCACTTGTATGTAATTAGTTCCTGGTGAAATTCTCTCTTCCTCACAACAGTTAAAGTTGCAGGGGCCCTGCCTTCTTTTGTACATGGTCACTCTAGTATAGTGCCTGCACCTTTAACTGTTGTGATGAAGAGGGAATTTCACCAGGAACTAATTGCATACAAATGACTCTGGCTGAAATTCCTTTTTCTCTACAACTCTTAAAGTTACATGAGCCCTGACCTGGATTTTATCTGGTCACCCTAACTTTGGGCCAGTCACTAACTTTTAGCCTAACCTACCTTTCAGGGCTGTTGTGAGGGTAAAATGGAGAGGAGGATCATGTAAACCGCCCTGGGTTCCTTGCAAGAGGAAAAAAGGCAGAATATACATCATCATCATCATCATCATCATCATAGGCTGACCAGATAAAATCCAGGTCAGGGCTCATGTAACTTTAACAGTTGTAGAGAAAAGGGAATTTCAGCCAGTGTCATTTGTATGCAATTAGTTCCTGGTGAAATTCCCTCTTCATCACAACAGTTAAAGTTGCAGGGGCCCTGCCTTCTTTTGTATATGGTCACTCTAGTATAGTGCCTGCAACTTTAACTGTTGTGATGAAGAGGGAATTTCACCAGGAATTAATTGCATACAAATGACACTGGCTGAAATTCCCTTTTCTCTACAACTGTTAAAGTAACAGGAGCCCTGTCCTCCTTTTCATATGGTCAGCCTACATTACCCTCCACCCCCGAATGAAGCCATGCTGCAGCATCTTGACAGCAGGCTTTCCACAGGGTTTTTAGATCTGATATGTGGACAGCTGGAGGATCCATGTGGCCTGAGCAAGGATGCCATGTGCTTTTTAGGGGTTGGAATCAATCCAATTCATCCTGCATATGGGCATGTCTAAGGGCAGCTTAGTAGGTGCATCTTTTGTTATTTTTCTTCTTATGTGATGGAAGATACCATGTCTGTTCTTAGTAAAACTCCATTTATAGTTCCAGGGAAAAGTGGCTAGGCTGACCAGATAAAATCCAGGTCAGGGCTCATGTAACTTTAACAGTTGTAGAGAAAAGGGAATTTCAGCCAGTGTAATTTGTATGCAATTAGTTCCTGGTGATATTCCCTCTTCATCACAAGTTGCAGGCACTATACTAGAGTGACCATATACAAAAGAAGGCAGGGCCCCTGCAACTTTAACTGTTGTGATGAAGAGGGAATTTCACCAGGAATTTCACCGTGCGTTAGGCAGGCAGTGCTCCCCACACAACATGCTGCAACGCCTGTACTTGTGCAGCTCAAAGTTCCGGCGGCCATCTTGGTTGCTACGGCTGCTCCCTCCCCCTCCCTCAGTCCCCCAGCTGTATCCCAGCATGCACCGTAAGTTCTGCTGGCTGTATAGAGCAGCCGGGGGGGTTCGGTTGCTCTGTCCGGCGAACTCTATTCCCAAACGGAATAGTCCACGGAGAGAGGGGGAGCTCAATTCGGATGACACTTTAAACAATGGGGCTTTGGGCTAAACAACGGGCAAGCCCATTGTTTCTCTCCGTTGCTTCATTGGGCTGCTTAGTGTACTGTCAGTTGTGTGTGCGTTGTGTGTTACTCCACACACAACACAATAAGCAACACAACTGACGATTGTTCCCCCCACCCTCCGTTGCTTAATATGTCGTCCAAATTCAGCCATTGTATCTATCCCCCTTGTGTATGGGAAGGAGCACTAAACAAAGAATATATACTCAAAACTGCAGGAGAAACATGCCCCACACTCAAACATTTTCTCATATTCTTCTGAAATTGCAACTGAAAATATGCTGAGCCACTAGCTGTTATTTGCTAGCCCCAAACAGCATATTTTGTTTAGCTATTGTTCAGTTTAGGAATGGAACTGGGTGTTTCTCCACTGCTACCAACAACAACCAATGTGCTCCACATAAGGATTATTTATTTATTTATTTATTTATACATTTATACATTTGTATCCTGCCTTATATCACTAGGATCTCAGGGCTGTGTACAGAAAAAATTATACAAACAACATAAATTACAGGGTGACCATATGTTAGGAAAAACCAGGACACGTCAGGATTTTGGCAACAAATCCGGGAAGGGGGAGAAATTATGAAATTTGAAGAAAAATCCAGATTTTCCCATCCTCCCCCCACCGAAAGGGCAGCTCTACTTTATAGTCAATGGGAATTAACAAAAATGCTTACAGCTCCGTCATTTTTAAAGATAAAGAGATGACACTTGGCACCATGATAGATCTTAGGTAGGGCTTTAGCCATGCCAAATTTGAAGCAGATACAGTCATCCGTTGATGTTTAGGAATTTTTTAAAGTTTGAGGTTTTAATATTATTTTTTTAAACCAATGTCATTTTTAAAGAAAAAGAGATGAAACCTGGCACTTTGATAGCTCTTAAGTAGGGCTGTAGCCATACCATGTTTGAAGCAGATCCATTCATTCATTCATTTTTAGATTTTTTAAAAAAAAATTGAGGTTTTAAAATTATTTTTTTATAAAAACATCATTTTTAAAGGTAAGGAGATGAAATGGCATCATGATAGCTCTTAAGTAGGGTGTTAGCCATGCCAAGTTTCAACTAGATCTGTTCATCTGTTGATTTTTAGTATTTTTTTTTTAAGTTTGCAGTTTTAAAATTATTTTTTTAAAAACAAAACATTGAAGCCATACCCTTCAAAGTCAGGTTGTCAAACCTCCTCTTTGGGGTCTTGCACCTTGAGCAGTTTCAGCACTTGGTATCATGGGGATCTTGAGTTTTTAGCTAAGAAGTGCTGGGCGAGCATAGCACCTTTCCTGCTGCAGATTTGGTGGGCGGTCGGGTACCTGGAGCAGAGCAAAGGTGAGTAGTCCACAGATCAAAATGTGGGAAAGGAGAGGTCAGTCAAAGCAGTCATGTGTTTATGCAGGAAGTAGATAGGAGTTCAAAGTCTGGGTGTGAAAAGTGGTGCAAAAGCACAAGCCTTGAGAAGCTAATGTATGTAAGTGAGAAGTGTGAATGGGCGAAGTAGTGTCCGCCGCCCACAACACCCACCCTAATGTTAGAGTAGAGAAACTTGTGACAATCTTATACAAGTTTCAAAAAAAAAGTTGAACTTTAAAAATAAAAAAGCCAGCCAGCCAGTCAACAGCAAGCTGTGTTAAGCAGCAGCTTGCAGCAGCATGAGGATTTGCGGGAAGGGGAGAATGTATCACACAGAGTATAGCAACAAAGTACAGCAAAAGCTACAAAAGTAGGAGTGAGTGAAGTTAATTTCAGTTACATTGGATGTCTCACTTGTCATTTCAGTGATGTTAATGTTAAGATGTTATGTAGAACATATTTGTCTTAATTGTGTGCTGTAAAGTCAGACATGTGACCAAGGCTATGTTCAGGTGGGCACCCCCCTTGGTGCTGGACATGCCCCCTTGGGGTCTGACCATGTTGTCCTCCATTTTGGTTTCCAAAATATGGTCACCCTAACATAAAACAATACATATACACAGCTAAAAACAAATTAATCATGGTGCAGCTGTGAGCTTTGTGTATCTTGTAATATTTCTAGTTCCACCCAATCTAACAGACTGATTTTGAAAGATGTGAAAGTAAGGTATACAAGTAAGGTATGTAAGAACGTGGCTGTATATTACTTAGGGTGACCATATTTTGGAAACCAAAAAGGAGGACAACATGGCCGCCCCAAGAGGGCATGCCCACCAACATGGCCGGCTCCCAAAGGGACATGTCCACCCAAAGATGGCCTTGGTCACATTTCTGATTTCACAGCACACAATTAAGGCAAACCTGTTCTACATAACATCTTAATGTTAAAATCACTGAGACATTCAATGTATTTTAAATTACCTTCACTCCTATTTTTGTAGCTTTTGCTGTACTTTAAAGATTTTGCTATACTTTGTGTGATACAGTCTCCCTTTCCCTCAAATATCTTTTCTGACTGCAAATCCTTCATTGGATGACCATAGTCTCACCTTTTCTAACATTTAACACTCTTTCCCCATCACCTTTCTCATATTCATACTCACAGCTTCAGCATACTGCTACCACTGAACAAATGAAGCAGTTGACAAGTACAGAAAAAGCTAGTACAACAAACTAGCAACCTAGCATTAAGAAAGAGTATAAAATATTATTACCCTGCAAGCATTAGCCATGGAATAAAATGGACTAAAGGGTTGTTGTTGTCACTTCTCACTAGCACCTCTTAGCTTGTTTCAACTTCTGATTTATCAATGAGAAACTAATCTAACAATGTGTCATTATATCTCTGGTTCATTAGCCATGTAAACAAGACCATGGTCAGTAGCAATACAAAGAAAGGCCAGAACAGATGCCCATTATCACAACGCTAGACAAATATCTCCTGAATTTACACTGTTTCAGTGTGCAGAGAACAGAAATCTCAATCAGGGACCCAAAGAAAACTGCCCAAAGAAACCTCAGAACAAGTCCCATTGATTTCAATAAAGCTTACTCCCAGATAAATGAATATAGGATTGCAGCCACTTCACATATGTTCAGCTTACTCTAGCAAGTGCAAGGCCCTCCTGTCAAGAAGAACTATGCACTCATGAGAACCTGGCCTCATGGATCATGCAACCAGCAGGTGCTCTCCAGAAATACGCTTTTAGAGCCTAGGAGATCCAGACACACTCAGACAAGCCAAGACACTCACATGTTATCTTGCTGGGACAGAACAATTTTGGGAAAAGACAATACTTTGTTATCGACCAGACATTACAGTAATAAACAAGAAAAACACACCTACCTCATTGATTTAGCAATACCTAATGGCAAAAATGTTGCAGAAAAGGAATAGAAAAAGAGAGGAAAAAATGGCTATGGAAATTAAAGAACTGTGCAGCAGGAAAAGGTTACAATTATTCAGTTAATCACATCAGTCACCAGCAACACACACACACACACACTACAGAAAACCTTCAGAAACTGGGCCTACCAAAATAAATCCACACCAACATCCAGAAAGCAGTCATACTTAAAACATTTTTAAGAAGGATGAATAAGTATCAGCAATTGTTACAAAATATACATCATGCCAATTATCTCAAAGCAAATTGGAGAGGAAGGTCTATGGGTCAAAATGCATTATTAAAAAACTGAATTGCTATCTTCTAGCACCAGCTAGAGACCCACCTCTTCCTTTGCACTCTGGAAGCAGGTGGGCACAAACAACTCAAGCAAAGTAGGTGTCAGCCAGACCTCTCTGTGGACAGTATTCCACAACAGGGGGCTACTACTGAAAAGTCCCACTCAAGTAGCCCTGCACCACACCACAGCGTATGAGGGCACTTGGAACAGGACTTCCAATAACCACCAAAGGTAGGATGACCATATGAAAAGGAGGACAGGGCTCCTGTATCTTTAACAGTTGTATAAAAAAGGGAATTTCATTTGTATGCATGCAGCACCTGGTGAAATTCCCTCTTCATCACAACAGTTAAAGCTGCAGGAGCCCTGCCCTCTTTTGTATCTGGTCAAGAGGACAGGGCTCCTGCAGCTTTAACTGTTGTAGTGAAGAGGGAATTTTACCAGGTGCTGCATGTATACAAAGGACACCTGCTGAAATTCCTTTTCTATGCAACTGTTAAAACTTACAGGAGCCCTGTCCTCCTTTTCATATGGTCACCCTAATAGCCCTACAAACAAAGGTGTTTCAGCAAGACGCGTGTGCCTCCAGGATGAATATGACAAAAACTGCTGTACTGGCAGACGTCATGTAACCCCAGCAGCTGCCTAGGCCCCAAGAGATCCCAAGCCAAAAACAAGGGGGGACCTCTCAAGGAATGCCAAACCACTTGCTTTTGCATTTTTGGCATCCCAGAAGATCCTACCAGAAGCAGTAGCATCTGGGACTCTGCATGGCGTTGGGGAGAAAAAAAGGGAAAAGACGAGTTACAGAAGCAAGGCGCAAGACATGTGGCTGCCTAAGCTAAAGGACAAAATGTACAGAAGCCAACTGGATTGGCAGTTGAATCCTATGTCAATATTTGCAACTGGACAGCATCTACCTCACTTGAGGGCAGTAGGCTTGCTTAAGGGACACAGGGCAGGCTGTGTGGCAGAAACATACCTCTGCCCTCCAACAAACAGGAATGGCTGGGGGGGCTCAAGCCCCAGCAGGTAAGTGCCCCGCGCGCCCCCCCCACCCGCCCCGCGCTCCTTACCTGCTGCTGCTGGGGCGTCCGCTTCCCTCCGTGCTCGGAATCTACTGAGAAACAGGCTTCCTGGCCTGTCAGCAGCGCGCCGAGTGATGACGTCATCACCCGGCGCGCTACTGAGGGACAGGCCGCGAAACCTGTTTCTCAGTAGAGTCCGAGCACCGGAGGGAAACCCCAGCAGGTAAGTGTCCCGCGCACCCGCGCCGCCCCCCCCCCCCGCCCCGCGCACCCAGGGACAACCTAGGGACGACCCCGGGAAATATCCCTGGTGTAGACATGGTCTAACATTGACTCCTTTACACATTTTTTTCCTGCGAGTTTTCTTTCTCTGCCTTTCTATATGTTCTGCCACAGAACCACTAAGTGGTGCAATGGTATAGCACAATTGCATAAATACACCACATTTTTTTGCTGCACAGAAATACCAGATTTTCCTCCTTAGGAAAAAACAAAACTGTGAAGGAAAGCACCCGCCTTCCTACCAGTAGCCTTGGAACTCATCAACCAAGTTCCCCCAAGTCCACTTCCCTAGCCCAACGCCAAATGGCCCCGAGCCAGCCTTCAAAAATAACCATACAAGTTAAGGACTGAAGCAATTTATTAAAATTTATTAAAAACCATACAAGTTAAGGACTGAAGCAATTTATCGTGGCCCCCTTCTTCACAAAAACAAAATAAGCTATAACGGTTGCAAAGCATGGGAGGGGCCCTGGAGGGTGATGATGTCATACAAAGCACCCGCAAACTACTGTGAGTGAGGAACCGCAAACACACAATAAATGCCTTGTGTAGAAAGGCTCTGGGAAAAGCTCTGAGTGGGTTATTAGCCTGCTTGGGGAGCCCCAAGGTTTGTAGAACTACAAAAATATTTAGGAAAAAACTCTTAAGTGGACATCTCCTCCCAAAAATAGCTCACTGAGGACTGAGCACACTCAGACCTAATCCACACCAAGCAGGATATAGCACTATGAAAGCAGTATGAAAGTGGTATATGTTATGTGTCAGTGGGCCTCATCAGTTGTCAGTGCACTTCAATACCGCTATAAAGCAGTAGTGTAGCTCCTACCTTTTATATACCACTTTCATAGTACAATATCCTGCTTTGTGTGGATTAGGCCTTAGTGAACACAGATTTGCTTGGCGAGGGTGGGTGGGGTGGATGAATGAAGTATGATACGACCATAAGAATAGCCATGGTGGATCAGACCAAGGGTCCATGTAGTCCAACGTTCTGTTCACACTCTGGCCCATGGGAAATCTACAAGTAGGACATGAGTGCAACATCCCGCCCTTGTTCCCCAACAAGTGGTGTTCATAGGCATACTGCCTCTGATATCCTGGAACAAGGCCTAGCTGGCTAGCTAGAGCTGATCAGGAATATTTCACACTGCAACATTTTGTTGCAGGTCATACTTACGATGTTTCTTTGCAGAAAGTGAAGGTGTAGCATGGTAAATCAACAACAATCATAGTTAAGTGAATGCCATAGGTACTCATTTTTAGACAGAATAACTTAGAATCTCCTTTACATTGGGATAGAAACCCAAGAGGCCTGGACCTGCTGTTAGCTTTCATTACAAGGAAAATAGAAATGGCTTTATTTTCAACACTGCTTTTAGTACAGTCTGCTGATGGAAAGCTAGAAGGTTTTGTTGATGCATCATTATGGTTAGAACAGCAATTTCCTAAAGAATGAAAAGAGTTCTTTTTAATGGCTGTAGGTAAAATCTGATTATTGCCATCTCTTAGAGCCAAGAAAAATACCTAAATGGGTGCAGAACAGACAAGAAGCCATAGCAAGCAAGAGAATTCCTTCTAACGATCTGATGGTTAGAATGTAGAAATTCTGCAATATTCAGAAAAGGCGTGGTATTAGAAATAGGGATTGGAGGGTAGAATCCAGCAAGCTTCACAATGCCCTTACTACAATTCAGTTTTAAAACAATATGCTAAGGGAATATCTTCCTCCAGTTTATCCATCATCACTACATGGGGGCTGATCTGGACAATAAGTATCATTTAATCTAGTTTTTGGGAAGATAATTTTAATCAGATTCAGGCCCTGTGCCAATTGGCTGTGGCCCCATTTCTTGGGGCCACAACCAGCTTTGGGGGGGGGGGGGTTCCAGTAAAAAGTCCAGAAATGTCTAAATTATTTTCCCCAAGCGAACACCCACAGAACTTTAAAGAAATGGTTGTTCTAATTGTTGTTCACTGTTCTGTTGCTATCTGCTAAAACACCCATCCTCTGTTCCTGATGGGTATCATCATCATCATCACCATTCACATCTTCATTTCTTTCTCGCTCGTGGCAGTTTTTCTAGACAGACATGACGATCTGTGCCAAGTCATGCTGTCTTTTACAGATTTAGGAATTTCCTGACAATTGAGCATGTTTTAAGTATGACTTCATTCTGGATGTTGGTGTGGATGTATTTTGGTAGACTCAGTTTCTGAAGGTTTTCGGTATATTTTTTTTTATGTGATGCTGGTGACTGATGTGACTAATGGAATAATTGTGACCTTTTCCTGTTGCCATAGTTCTTTGACTTCCATGGCCAGTGGTGTATAATTTTCTCTCTTTTCCTCTTCCTTTTCTACAACATTTTTGTCAGTAGATATTGCTATGTCAATGAGGTATGTGTGTTTTTCTTTTTTGTCTATGACTGTTATGTCTGGTCAGTTGCAAGGTAGTGTCTTGTCAGTATGAATTGTTCTGTCCCAGGATATTTTATGATCTGCATTTTCCAAGATTGTTTCAGGTGAATATGTATAGTATGGTGTAGGTTGTTTGATAAGGTTGAATTTGATGGCCAGTTGTTGGTGAATTATTTTTGCAACTGTGTTTTGTCTGTCTGTATAGTCCATTCCTGCCAGAATTTTACATCCTCCTGTTACATGGTCTATTGTTTCTTGGAATTGTTGGCATTTCCTACATAAATCTGTTGTTACATTATTATCTTTTATTAAGAATTTTTGGTAGTTCTTGGTTGCTATAACTTGATCCTGTATAGCTTATTAGGAATCCTTCTGTTTCTGGAAATAGCTCACCCTTCCAGCGTCATTCGTATGATTGTTCTTTGGTTTTTTTTGTGGGTTCTGTATTATGTTGTAGTGCTTCCCATGGGGTGCTTTTTGTGCCCATTTTTCTTTTTGCTCTGCAAGTGTGAATGGTTGTGTTTGGTCTTCATTTTGTAATGCTAGGTTGAGTGGGTGTAATTTTTATCTGCTGTTACTATGGCTTTATGATGGGGTGCTTTTAGTGTGAAAGAATTCTTTGAGTGATGTTATCTGTTTAGCATGAATTGTGTTAATGTCTAGCAGACCTCTTCCTCCTTCTTTCCTGTTGATTGTTATTCTTTCAATGCATGAATTGAGATGGCGCATGCAGTGTTTTGTGAGTTTGGTGTGATTGAGTCTATTTATTTCTTCGTTCAGTGTGTGACCAGAGTATGATTCCAAATGAGTATATGAGGATGGGTAGTGTAGGTGTTGATGGCTTTGAAAATGTTTTTAGAATTGAATTTGGATTTAGGATTTGTGATAGGTGAGTTTTATATTGTATTCTTAGTTGAGTTTTTACTGTGGTGTGGTTGATTTTCATGTTTTTGTTGAAATCCTAAATATTTGTATATTTTATTTTCATCCATGTTATCTAATACGTTATTTAGTGTTTCTGCTGTTTCTTTTTCTTTCCATTTTCCTCTTTCTATGTGTAGCATCTTGCATTTCCCTATCCCAAATTCAATCATTATTATTATTATTGCCTTGTACCTAGCAGAGTGGAATTGTGGCCAGGGGCGTGCCTTAGTAGACAATGGGCTGGTGCTGAGTGACTGTGGATATCAGTTTCTCTCTGTACACATGCCTAACAAGGGATGACCATTCTTGGATAGCTGCTGTCATTATCAGCACCTCCAGAAGTGCTCACCACAGACCAGGCTCACTGCTTCTGGGGAGGAGGACCACCAGTAGGGTATGTAACAAGATTCCTCAAAATCCTGAGCTGCAAAATGGATCTGAAATTGGGGTGGGGGTAGTGCTGCTGGTGTTCCTCTCACATGATATACAGTCAATCCCCAAAAGCCAGCCACTACAAGGAACATGGCAACTATTGTACATATTTCAATCATTGCTTGTTTTGATGGAATTTTTGTAAGTTTTGGGGATGCCAGTATTTTTTTTTTAGCAAATGTACATGGATTGTGACCTCAGATACATGTATAAAATGCTGATATGAGTCTTAATGGCACATCTGTGCATAACCTTCATAATCCCCCCAATGTACTTGCTAAGTTCTTTGTCCTTCCTCTGTTCATTCACCACATTTCATCCCTGATTTCTCTTAAAGATTTAAATCTGTATTGTTGTTTCCCTCAGTTTTTAATATGTTGATACCGCTGATGTTTTTACTCAGTCATTTTTGTTTATTTTAGCTTTTGTAATTTTATTGTGTGTGTTTTATTGCTAGTCACCTTGTGAATCTGGTTTTGATTAAGAGGCATGATGTAAATATTTTAAATAAATAATATAAAAATACAGTTGACTTTTAATGCTCTGCAACAGGGAATATACCTAAGCTCTGTATTGAACAACTGAAATTAGGGTTTCTTATTTCCAAGTTCATCTTGAAAGACTTGCATGAGATATCTCATGCCCACTATTATAGCCCTCTTCAAGTGTCAAGCCTGAACAGGGTACGCAAATTTGTGTTAGGGGCATGGGGCTGTGTATGCAGGCCCCACCCCCTTTGTCCCTATGTATACTGTGCCTGCCCCCTTAGTCCCTGGGTCTGTCTATATGTTTTAAAAGTTCCGCAGTGGCACTGCGTCAGTTATATGACACAGCAGCCACCTCACAGCCACCGCAGGGCTTTCTCGTGAAGCTGTGGATTTAAAAAGGCGGGGACTTAGCCTGACTTTTTAGGCTGGGGCAAGGTGGACACAGCTCTTTCGCCATCTGACCTCGCTCTGGCGTCACGGTGTGGGTGTTCCCAGGCCGAAGGTGACCTCTAATTGGTCACTGGAAGCCCATGCAGAGAGCAGGGGGCGGGCACGGAAAGCTGAATGGGCCGCCAGAAAGCCCGCGCTCTCTTCTGCGTCAAGATTAGCTGCTGCCACCCCGCAGCAGTGAAAGCACAACATTTTCTCAAAAGTGCGGCAAACTGGCACTGTGAAGGTAGCCTCCCTGATGCGGCAAGGCATGAAGGCGGCTTCTGCTCATAATTGCTTGAACATGAGCAGAACTCCTTGTGCAAGTAGGGACCCTGGTAAAACAGAGCTCCTGGTTACATGGGGAGTTCTTCCTGTTGCAGTTAGGTCTGCACTTTGGGGCCAAAATCCAAGGCCCCAGAGCCCAGGGGGCCCCAAGAGACAACTCAGAGAGTGGTAGGTGATGAGCGCAGCAGGTAAACTGCATTATTGTCGTAGTCATGATGGTGCTGTGATTTAAGTGTTTTTTTAAAAAAATCAAGATTTTGTTATTGTTCTAACGGACTGGGAATGTAGGAGCAGTTTTAAACCATGGAATGGTGGTTGTGGGAGCGAAGATAAATCTTAGTTGTGTCCTTCACAACAGAAGTAATATACATGGCTGTCTAAAGGCATGCACACTGACCACTGCATCCAGGTGTACAGAGACTTTTTTTGTGTTCATATTTCATTTTGCTCCAATTTGCAAAATGAATTATACTTGACATTTTAATTACACTTGACATTTTTATATTAAAAACAAAACGTTGTAGTACATTGCTATACAAGATAGCCTAATTCTTAAATAAAAAGTTGTATGGATATAAATAAATTCCTGATTTTGAATTATAATGAAAACTGTTGTTATTTGTGGAATCTGCGTGTCAAGAGCTTTCCAATGAAGTATGTTTCATGAGTCTTGGTCAACAGGAAGGCAGTAATAAGGGATGACCAACTAAGTCTGACATTGAATTTATATATATAAACTGTCTCTGTCTAGATCGGCCCTATGTAACTAGAACTTCTCTAAGAATTCTTGAAGAAAACATTTGTAATGTTGGGAGTTTTGCCTTCTTCCATTCTGGTAAAAGATAATGGTCCAAAAGGTGTATATAGATGTTTAATGAATATTAATAATTCAGTTTCAGAGACATAACAGTGAATAACCGTAGCAAATAAAAGGACTCATAGAGCAAATCTCCCAAGAGTCTTAGCTCTCAATGAGTGGCAGCTACATTAACTGGAGATGATTGGACTGTATCCAGTCAGTTTATAAATGGAGCAGTCAGTACTAGAAGTACATTGCAAGAATGTAAACACAAGATTTATCCCAGGAACATTTAATTAAACTGGAAAGGTAATGGAAGTTACACGGTGTAGCTCTTCTATTTCAGGAAGTGCTACATACAGCTGGATGAGTTACTGTGTTGGAAAAACAACTCATGTTTGTCAAGCACAGTGTTAACATACCATGTGTATAACATTGGTTTAAAGTAGCAGGATAAACACTACTGCTTCCGAGATATGTTTATTAATCTATGCTAAATTGGTTAGATTAACTAAATTGGTTAGATTAATCAGGGGTATGTTGCCTCAACCAGCAAACTGAATCTTTTTAAAATGTTTCTTAACGGTTTCGTTCTTATTCTATTTATATAGCTGCCTCATAAACAGACATTTTCTGGTCAGCTCACAAACAAACATAATATTAAAATACAGTATGAAAACAATAACGATTAAAATCAAAAACACAATTGAAAACCAGACTTTTGAACGGAGGGGTCCAGTCTTAAAAAAAAAACTGCACGAGTTAATGAAAAGGTCTGGCTGAATAAAAAGATCTTCATCTGCATCAAAAAGTCCACAAAGGTGATGTCAAGCTAGCCTCTTAGGGGAGGCTGTTCTATAACTGGTGTGCCACCACTGAAAAGGCCCCCAGCCTTTTCACATTAGATGGGGGCACTCAGAGCAGAGCCTCTGAAAAAGATCTTAAGGGTCAGGTAGGTACATATGGAAGAAGGTGGTATTTCAGTAACTGGTACCAAGCCATTTAGGGCTTTAAAGGTTAAGACCAATTCTTTAAATTGGTCCCAGAAACAGACTGGGAAGCAGTGCAGCTGACAAATCATAGGCTTAATGTGGTCAAAATGCCTAGTCCCAGTTAATAATCTTGCAGCTCTTTTCAGCCAGGTGGACAAATTACCAACCAACCCTACCTGTGTCTCGTCTGGACTGAGTCTGTTTGTTTGCCATCATCTAACCCATTACCACATTCCAAGCACAGATTCACAGCACGGCTATATTTATTTCATTGTATCTTGTTCTCATTGTAAACCCCTTGCAGGACTGCCAAACTGAAATTTGGGTTATAAGCTACCAAGTAATGCAGAAAAGCTCCAGTCTTCCTAATGGGTTTTTTTATTATCAAAATGCTGGCATATGCCAATAGCAGGAAAATGCATATCTTTTTCCCTTGGAGACCCTGACATGCCAAGATGACAAGCTCCTGCACCTCGAAGAGACATTTCCAGTGGGTGTGGGTTTTCACATGAGCCACACTTGCAAAATTTACCATTTCAGCACAGCTATTAAAGATACAGGAACCCTGCACTCCTTAGCATCTCGTCATCACTATGGTATCTGTCAGCCTAAGCAGCATAGCAGAACATGGCATAATTTGTCCTTGAAATATGACAAAGAATGCATTCACAAAAGGAGCGCGGTGGTAGAGCACTCTTTACAAGCAGGGTGTCCCAAATTCAGTCTCTAGCAATTCCAGTTAAAGGATCACAGACATGACAGATATTTTGTGTGGGCTTCAGAATTTATATCTTTGGCTTTTTCAAAAAGTAAGGTGACAGTCAATATCAGTTGATTCATGCATAGACACTGACTGTAAATCACATTATGGTGCAATCCTATGCCTGTTTAGACAGAAAACAAGTCCTACAACTCCCAGTATGGCTGGCTGGGGAATGCTGGGAGTTGTAGGACTTTTTCCCGTTTAAACAGGCATAGAGTTGTGTTCTTACTTATTAAAAACACTACCCTTTCTCAAAGAGAAAATGCAACATGCCCGCCCCAAATTTTGCATACTTACTTTGACAGCAGTTTTAACAACTGATGTGTGTGACCTACACTCATAAAAAGTACTATATGTAATTCAAGATACAGGACAAATGTAGGATGTGATGTTATTAAGGGCATAATCTAGGCTGACCAGATAAAATCCAGGTCAGGGCTCATGTAACTTTAACAGTAGTAGAGAAAAGGGAATTTCAACCAGAGTCATTTGTATGCAATTAGTTCATGGTGAAATTCCCTCTTCATCACAACAGTTAAAGTTGCAGGCACTATACTAGAGTGACCATATACAAAAGAAGGCAGGGCCCCTGCAACTTTAACTGTTGTGATGAAGAGGGGATTTCACCAGGAACTAATTGCATACAAATGACACTGGCTGAAATTCCCTTTTCTCTACAACTGTTAAAGTTACAGGAGCCCTGACCTGGATTTTATCTGGTCAGCCTACATAATCCTATTCATGTTTAGACCCCCCCCCCCAAAAAAGGCCTACAACTCCCAGCATTTCCCAGCCAGCGCAGGATTGTGCCCTTAAGCTAATGTCAAGGCCTTTTCACCTTTCAGATGTAAGGGTTTTAGAGACTGCTGTGGGATATTTCAGGAAGTTTTGGTGGTTTAACTTTTAACATTCTAAACTTGTGGGTTTGGCCAATAGAATGAACTAATGCCCCTGATTAAATAACACAGCTGTTTGCTAACAATGGATAATTATGCTCTACCTTAGAGCGAAACTATTTGTTCTGTGTACATGTCGTTGCATGTAATGTTCCTGAGATCAGCTTTTTAAAATTATTAAATAAAAAGTTGCTGCTGTGTTGCTACAATTGTGAATGGAGAGTCAGTGGGAGGGGAGAAAATGCACACGCCTTTTCCTACCTGCTAATTTCCCACTCAAAAATAACCCCTCCAGCTTTTCTATCAAACAGCAAGAAGCTATGATGATCCTCATCAGAGGTCCGATACACTTACCAACTACTTTGAAGAGCCTCTGACCCCCTCTAGAAGGATTCCATTTGACGCCTGGTTAGCCAATTATGCGCATAATCGCTGAAGCGCTTTATTGTAAATGCTTGTATGCAGGAGGTAATTGAGCACTCAACTGGTGACCTTACCAGTTGTTTCAAATGCGCTTTACAAGTAGTTAATGCGGAAAATTGCTTGTTCACATAGTCAAAATGCGCTTTAACGGCCGGAGCAAAATAAAACTCGCTGTTTAACGCGCATTCGATAATGCGCATAATCGGAGAGAAAACGCGCCTCTACGCCCAATTCGTGCTCCGTTCTTGTAGAGGTAAATTTTGTAATGTGCCTTGAAAGAGCTTTAAATGCCTCTTGTAGAGGCAGCCACTGCCAGTTGGGGAAACAGTATAACACTTAATGGACCAATAGCCTTAGGGCTTCTTCACAGGAGCGAAATAAAGCATACTCATGACTGGCCACTCCCGGAAGTTTGTGAGTCCTTTTGACAACATCAGCAACCTCCTGCACATCTCTCGTGCCTTCCCCTGGTAATTCCATTTTAAAAACAATAACCCTATCATACCACGATTTTGCTGAAATATCTAGGGATTTTCTACCGTGTAAAGGGGAAGTTGTACTACAAATCACCCACTAGGGGATGCTTTCTCATTCAGGACTATAAGCCGCTAGAAGAGAAGTTTTTCATTATAAGCCATATGGTTGCACCTTTCCAGCCGTGTTATGCAGCCCCATTACAATTGTGCCAGAGAAGCAGGAAGCAAAGCCCCAGTAAAGCAACGTGATTTCCCCTTAATCTAAAGAAGCCCTTACTCAGTATAAGTAAGCTGCATATATTCATATATCTATGGCCTACAATGTGATGAATTCTCTGTAGTTACTGTGACAGGGTAGGGTAGATGTGTCAGCTTTAGGGAAAGGGACAATGCTCCTGTGCCTTTAATGGCTACACAACTGGCAGAAATTCAGTTGCTTTGGGAGGAGCTTCAGTTTGTTGGTGTATGGTTTGGGGTGACTCAAAGCTTATTCTTCCTTATTTGTAATTGTCATTTGGAGCCATCATGCATTAATGGGTATTGCACAGAACAACAGTTTTGAGTGGAAAGAATTATTAGGAACATAGGAAGCTGCCTTATACTGAGTCAGATCATAGATCCATCTAGCCCAGTATCGTTGACACTGACTGGCAGCAATGAATCTCCAGGGTTTCAGGCAGGTGTTTTTCCTGCCATACCTGGAGGTACCAGGGATTGAACCTGGGATCTTCTACATACAAAGCATGAGCTCTGCCTTGAGCCACAGCCTTTATCTCATAGAGGAGAGTCCCCCAAACATGGAAATATGTGATAACGGGTAGTCCAAAGCTTGTTTTGGGGTAAAAGCCGTATAAACTTTAGTTCCTTATTGAGTTCACTGACTGGGCTCTGTTTCAAACTTTAATCCACCTAAGGATCTGGGAATTAGTAACCAACTACAGCATCACCTTATTACACAACTGTTAAGAAAACTATCAGGAAAAAAGGTTGGTGACCTCAGCCTTAAGGACGACATGACAAACCGCAAAGGAGGGCTGGGGTTTGTACGTGCAGTTTTGCTCACTCTTAGATGACGAGGAACACCTTCCAAAATCCCCTCTTCTACCAATTGTTTTTCTTCAAGGTACAGCAGTCTTGGCCTTTGCATCTGGGCACTGTAAATTAAACTCCTGGATTGGTAAGTATTTACTATAGAGAGTGTGTGAGTCAAGCACAGGCTACTCTGTATTTGGTTTTCCAGGCCCACAGCAAATGCATTTGAAGCAGCTGATCTTTGCCTTGCAATTTCCAAGGGTATAAGTTTAGAGGCAGGAGCAACGCAGCCAGGGGTTAATCGAGCAATATCTTCTCACCCGCACTGTAATAAATCCCTTCTGTGTGCTAAGTAAATGCCAGCTTATTTCTGAACTATGCTGTAACGTGTTCGCTATGCAATTATGTTTTTCTGCAGAAATAATACTGCACAGACAGACTCAGGCGCATAGTTGCTATGCCGAGCACCACTCACTCAAGGAAAACTTACTCCCCCTTGTTCACCAACTCAAGTTGTTCTGCCAAATGGTGTTCAAAGGCAAGGGCTGATGGGAGTTGTAGGCTAAAACATCTGGAGAGCCGCAAGTGCCCCACTCCTAAAATAAAGTGATGGGAAATTTGCTATAAGTGATGCACATCAGGCACCTGTTAAAGGCACCTCTTCTTTAAGGTTGCCAGGTTTCAAATCCTAAGGAGTCTTCTCAATCTCTAAGAGTCTGTCTACCCAAGGCCATTAATCCACTGTATCTACTTTCAGTTTCGCCATAAAGAGCATCTCCTTTCCTATTTTGTACACTACATAACCTCTAGGTGGCACTGTGGTATAGCGGAATAGCCCAAATATACAAATGAAAAAAGAGGTTTCTTCTGCTTTTACAGTTAAATACTGCACTTCCTCTGCTTTAAAAAAACTCACCCAAAGTGTTCTTTAGATACAGAAGCAAAACTGGAAGGTCACGACATCGTCTATAGAACTTGTAAACAACCATGAGAAGGGAATGATGAGAGCATGTGAAATGCCTCATATAGAAAAACCCTAAGACAGAGTTGGGCAACTTGTGGTCCTCCAGATGCTTTAGACTACACATCAGCCCTAGCCAGCATAGTCAATGGTGAAGAATCATGGGAATTATAGGCAAAATTTCTGGACAGCCACAGCTTCCCCACTCTTGCCAAGAGTTACAAAGAGATAATTCTACCAGGTGGTCTCCCCACCCCCCACCCCATCATAGTACTGCAATGATGGGGAAAACTACACCTGATAGAATTTTTCTTCCTTAGCAAATCTTAAAAGTACAGCAATCCTCTAAAGCTTTGAACCTGAAAAAACTGTTTGACATGTTCTATTAATAGAGCTATTCCCTTCGCCACCCCATTTTATTTCTTCCAAGCTGGACTTGCACACTATGACCTACCTGGAAAATACGGCTGCTGACCAGAGGATGATGCCTGCCTTAGAATGCAAAACCAAGGAATTTATACATAGCTGATGGGCTTATGTTTGGCTTGGGAGGCTGATCACCAATTGCACAGGTCTCTTTAGCATGCCTTTATTGCACAAGAACATGAGAGAGTTCCCTAATCAAATTCCAGAAAAAGCAACACCTCCTGCTGTATTCCATACTGGGAGATAAACAAAATACCTGTTGAATCCAAAATTATGTTTCCTGGATTTCCTCCCCCCTTCCATTATTGGACTTTCTTTTCATCTTTTGAAATCTCTTTGGGAAAGGTCTCTCTTGCTTATATTTTTGCTGTCTTATATTAGGACCTTGATAAAGACTTATCTCTTTCAACTTGCAGAAAAGGAAAGGAAAAAAAGAGAGAGAATCCAGCTAAATCAAAATAGGCTTATTGGTGCTACTATCTTTGATGCTTCTGGATGAGGCAACCTAGAGATAGTGAGCTCCATCAGATGGGGGGAAATCACGGTTCCCTACCATTGCTTTTCCGCCTCCGCTTCTGTTGCACAAAACTTCTTCCTCTTTCTCATGGAAAAGAGGAAGTAAACAATGTCCACATGGCCCATTCAGTGTGCCGTTTTTATTGAGCCGCTTCTCTTGCACACAGCAGGAGATAGTGACAAGTTCCATTTCTAAAAATCAGACTTACTGAGGTCTTTTTTTGTCATGGGAAGAAGGCTAGAAGGGGTGAGAGATGCACAGGAGGTAGACAATGTCATGAATAGGACCTGTGAAAATCCGTGAGTGCCCAGTAACGTGCATGCAATAAAACGCTCATCTGATAATGCTTTGTGCTGCTGCAGGTCCTAAGGAATCTACAGAGATTCTTGTATAGCATTCAGTAGCACTATTCCTTTGCTGATGAGGCTCCTAAATTCCAGGTCCCATCGCTGCCACTGAATGGAGCGGAGGGCTCATTGTTCAAATTGGTTGCAGCTTTATTCTGGCAGTATTCTTCATGCAGAATACAGTCCCACAGGTTAAAAGTTCATGGGGATCCTAGACCTACACTGATGATATATTGGCTCATTCAAGAAAATTAATTGCACACACTCATCACTGTCTCAGTAGATTTGTGGAGTGAAGCAGACTCATCTCAATGACACTCCCTCCGACCATGGTCGATATATATTTTTCTTCCCACCGTTCTTTTCCAGGTTGCTAAGTAAGTTCCTTTCCTGAGCTTCTGTGGCCCCTCATCAGCTTTGCAAGAGCCTGTTAATTCTCTGCATCTACTTTTGGTTTCATCACAGGCTAGGTGGTACAAAAACGGGAAGGAGGAAGAACAGAAAAGTTCAAAAATTAGGCAAGATGTTGTAGTCATGAGGTCTGCAGTTCACCCAATCTCAAAATGGAGATTGCAAGCTGAAGGAATTAGCCACTGGAAGGTATTGTATGTATTAGGTAACACCTAGCATTCTGGGACAAAAAAGCAAAGGCTGGTTCCCATTTCTGACAACATAAAGGTTGGCTTGTTCTGCCTGAGGCAGATGTTCTTTTAGATACAAACAAGGCATTGAATACACCAGGTTGATTCCTTTCTCAGATTTAATTCAGAGGGAGAGGTAGCAGGAAAGAATATGGAAAGGAGCATGGAACAGGCAGAATATAGAGTACTTATACCCCTTCAGTCACTGGAACCCCAACACTGTGAGCCTGTTCAGACAACATGCTACGCCATGGTTATTTAGACCTCTGCAACAAATGGTTAGTGAGTGTGTTTAAACCATGTTTATTTAGCCACCATAGTTAGGAATAGTTCACATGACATGCTAAGTCATGGTTCCTACAACATGCTAAGGCTAAGCCATAATATTTAGCTCAAAATTCTTAACCATCATGGCATAGCATGTTGTTTGAACAGGATTAGTAACAGGTATTCTCCAGAGCCAATCAGCCATGGCACATAGCACACTCATCTTTGTGAACTCTCTGGGGCTTTTTATACCATACTAGCCCATGCGCATATGACTAACTAATAATCACCTACACCTGTGAATTGGCTAACTAGCTACTAACTACTTATCCACAAGTTTGTGCACATGATTAATGAGTGATGTACTATCACTTCAAGGTTGCATGCACTTCATGGGTGATCTGCTGTCACCTTCTACAACTGGTATCTTCAATGATCTTATCTGTCCACCTGGCTACCCTGGCCAAAACACGGCTGTAATCTAGATCTGTGTCTTGCTCTGGAGAACTCGACTGTTTGCGCAATCTTTTGTGGCATTTTCATTGGTCCTAATAAAGATCCTGCTCAGCTGTGGACGTTAGGGATAGAAAACTTGGGACAAAACATTTAAACCAGCACTGGCCACCCCTAAATTGTTCTGCCAGAGATGGTGGTCTTGCATTACTCCATGGTGGGGGCTAAGATGCAGTCCACTTGTTTCCTTCCCACATTTCCTTCTAAGCCCTCTTTTAGATGAGCAAAGAACACCCTTACAGAGGAAGCTTGTGAGCAACAAGTGCCTTCTTCAAAATTGCTTCTAGGACACACTTTCACCACAATGCCTACTGGAATCGCTAAATGATCATGGCCAGGAAGAGGGATGGTATATTCTGTCAAAGTATCTCATTTACTTAATTGTTTAGACAAAGCTAAAATGTCTCAAAACCACAAAGCCATGCCCCTTGCAAATCCGTATTGCTCTGTGCTCTCACGGTGGGATGATAGAGTGATTTCATCACTGTTATTTTCATCTTTGCACTCCTTTGGTTATTATTGTATCTCTAATTTCAAACAGCAAACTACTAGTGTGGATGCATAGAATGAGTACTGTATAGCATACATTAAAAACATTTATCCTTTATTGGCCAGCTAATATTTTGAGGTATGGATGTTCGCCAAACCTTAAGTTCAGGAAGAGTGAGGAAAGTGTAGGAAGAGTAGGAGGGCCCACAAACCAGCAGGGCTGGTTTACTTCAGTTTGAAGTAAGTGAAGTAAGACACATTACCATCTAAACAGAAGGGACCCTGTAATACCATTGAGGTCCCCTCTACAAGAATTTGGTTTGACGCCTGGTTGTCCGATTATGCGCATCTTCTCAGAATCACTTTTACAGCAAATCACTATACGCGGGAGGCGGTTAAGCGCATAACTGGTTGCCTTACCGGTTGTATGAAATGCGCTTTAGAGGTGTTTAATGAGGAGAATCGCTTATTTACATTATCATAAGGCGCTTTAACTGCCGCAGTAAATTAAAACTCACTATTTAACGCGCGTTCGATAATGCGCATAATCGGACAGAAAAAGCGCCTCAGCCCCCGATTTGCGCTCTGCTCTTGTAGAGGTCAAATTTTAATGTGCCTTGAAAGAGCTTTAAATCGCTCTTGTAGAGGCACCCTAAGTTAAAAAAAAAAGTGCCTAAGTTTGATCAGAAATCATAGCTAAACTAGCAGCAGCAGCAGCTACAACAAAAAGGCAAACTGAATGTGTATATTGTGCAGACAACAATAGTTCAGTGTGACAGAGCACATGCTTTGCATGCAGAGGATTCCAGGTTCGATCCCCGGCTTCTCCAAGCAGGGCGAGGAAAACAATCCTGCTTGAAAGCCTGGAAAGCTGCTGCCACCAGTCAGTGTCGACAATACTGGGCTAGATGGGCCAATGGTCTCACTCAGTATAAAGCAGTTTCCTAACCCCTTAAACTTGCTAAAAGCTTTTTGTCCATAAACCATAGGAACCAACTTTGTTATCAACAAAATATAGGATTGCCAACATTCTAGAAGTACCTGGGAGTTTCCTCATGACTAATATTTGCTGCTACAAACTTTATGGATGACACAAGCAGAAAACAGGAGTGTGCAACAAAGGAGCTTTATTTTAATGGTGCAACTCACATTATAATATAAAGTAGCTGCAGCCCTAGATTTCTGTCTATTTAGTGCTCCCAAAACTGCTTCCCTGCATGCAGCCATGTGTGATGAATACTTAGTATCTTACTGCTGTCCCACAGACATGGCAGTGCCTCTCAGGCCTACTGCAATACAGGATTAGTTACTCCTGGGCAGGGTGACCATACAAAAGGAGGACAGGGCTCCTGTATCTTTAACAGTTGTATTGAAAAGGGAATTTCCGCATTTGTATGCATGCAGCTCCTGGTGAAATCCCCTCTTCATCACAACAGTTAAAGCTGCAGGAGCCCTGCCATCTTTTGTATCTGGTCAAGAGGGCAGCTTTAACTATTGCGATGAAGAAGGAATTTCACCAAGTGCTGCATGCATACAAATAACACCTGCTGAAATTCCCTTTTCTATACAGCTGTTAAAGATACAGGAGCCCTGTCTTCCTTTTCATATGATCACCCCACTTCCGGGTGCAGTGCAGAAGGCAAACTTAGATAAGTCTTTGTGATACACTTCTGTGTTGAATAAGTATGACGGAAAACATTTTAGAGAAAGCATTGTGTTATTGGCACAATTTGTACAGCCTCATATAATATTGCAATGTCAGATATCAGCTAATCTTGAATGTTATTGATTTGGCATTTTCTGCTTATTGACCTGGTGATTTCAAGCAGGTTCTATAGTTTGATTTGTGTTCTTTTCAGAACATAAATCCAGGATAAAAGACTAGTTGTCTGAGCTGATTACTGGTGGTTTATCTAGGTCTGGGAAGAGGGGATAACCATGATTTTGGCCAGATAGGTGACAGAATTGGCTATCATGAATAGTTATGGATGCCTCCCCTTTCTTGCCAAGCACACTTGTCAAATCAGTCACTGCAATGCAATTTTTAGTGGGGAAGGAATCAGTATTCATATGCATCAGAAAGGAAGAAGAGTTGTGATTTTTAAAAGTATGGTTGTCCATCATATATGGGAGTGATTCTGCTTAAAGCTGACATCTTGTGTAGCATTGATAATTCTAGAAAGAGTCCAATTAAAGTATTTCAAGAAGACATCCCAGTGCATCTCTACATTGATTGCCTTGCTAATGTATATTGAGTTTTAGCTAAATACAGCCCCGGGTGCTGTACTGGAAAGGCAGGAGCTTGCTGTCCAAAGCTCTTAATCCTTTTTGTATTGATTTGCCACTAACGATATAACCTTCTCCTCTAATTAACTGACATCTGCATTAGACAGAACAGGAGCTCCCCTCTTTTCCAGAGTCTCTCCACCTTTTGCCCCCCTCAAGTTTTAATATGGAGAAACATTTCCTTCTCATGTTGATTCCACCCAAATCGTATTCCCCACAAGGCCAGTCATCTTACCCTTCTTCACATGCTGGGGTCTTATCGCTGATGCCCTCTCCTTCTGCTCAGGAGAGATTCAACTGTCAAGGCTACCCTAAGTCCACATACCATACTTTCAGGGGTGTTCTGGTGTAAATTGGCAGTGCATCAGAGTATTATCCAGTTCATTGTGACATGGTTCACAGAATTAAAATAAGCCACAGTGGCTTGTTGGCGTGTGTTGCTTGTCGTGTTGTCCAAACCTGGGAGGCACGGCTTGTTGGAGAGTAAACAACCCTCAAATAACTCTACAACAGCCCATGGGTTATTTGACGGTTGTTTAAAATGCCAACAATAAATATACACCTCCCATAATGCAATGGACTGAGGACTTAACAATACTATCAACATTTGAATGGATGGTATATAGACGCTATGGATATTTGGTCTGCTTTTCTTGAAACCTATGCATAACTCCCCCCTTTTTTTAATGAACGTTGTATCTGATGAAACCAAAACATTACATTCCTAGGCATGTAATGTTTGTTCTCCTTCCACCCCCATGATTTGTTTTCTGTTCTGTTTTGTTAAATTCACAATAAAAAAAAAAAGAAAAAAAAAAGAAAAAACACAAATAAACCTCCAACAAGCCATGCCAGCAAGGTTTGGACAACACAAGCCACACTCGGGTAGTGATTATGGAAATCATGCCATGACTCACAACAAGCCACTACGGCTTATTTTGATCTGCAAACTGGCCCTGTGTGGTATAGTGTTCATTAGAGTGTCAGAATAGGACTGGGGAGACCCAGGGCTCCTCTAAATGAGTGGTTTATTGCACACTCGTGATTGGCCACTCACGAAAATTTATGGGACTTTTAAATGACATAGTGAACAACCAGGATGTCTCCTGCGGCATCTGTTAGAAATTCTATCATGAAAAGAACCACTTTTAAAGTGGTAACATCTGAAGAAAAAAAAAGCGGTATTTTCCGCCACTAGATGATGCTGCCTCAATGAAACTGAATGGAACTGGACCGAGGGGAAGTATTCAATTCAAACCATGTGGTCACCCCTCTCCATCCATGTAATTAAGCCCATAACAATAGCACCCAAAAGCAGGAAGCACAAACATCCCAGATAAGCAACACGGTTTCCTCTTAACATAAAGATGCCTTCAGATTCAAATCCCCACTTGGCCATGAAATTCTCTGGTTGTCATTGGGCCAGTCACTATTTCTCACCCTAATCTACCTCACATGGTTGTTGTGAGAATATGAAAAGCAAGGTACTGGTGGTGGGGAGACCATGTATGCCATGTGGAGCTCCATGGAGGGAAGATGGGATAGTAATGTAGTGTAATACACAACACCAAAGTATAGCCAGGTGCCGCATTTACCACTCGTTTTCTGTGAATAAAAATACTCTTTGGGATAGAAATATATCCCAACCACAATTGATATTTGCATATTGGGTGAATGTGAACCCCACAGTCAGTGTAAGACATCAACCTCCCACGCGTCTCCCACTACTTCTGGTCTTCTTTCTGTTACAAAATAGACTCTGGTAAATGGAACTTTTTTTGTGGGGGAGTGAAACGTGCTGCAAGTTCCTGCTGTGTGCAGGATAAGCAGCGCTGGGGAAAAAACACCCACTGAAGTACAGTTTAAAATCTGAAGAAGCTCTAAATATTTTATTTATTTATTTATTTATTTATTTATTACATTTGTATACCGCCCCATAGCCGAAGCTCTCTGGGCGGTTTACATAGGATTAAAAACAATAAAAAACAATATACAAAAATTAAAACAGCAAAAACATACAACATATACACAATCTATACATTTAAAAACCACATCAACACTTCAAAAACTTCAAAAACAAAACAAAACATTTGTTATTTTCAATGGCTTGGATCCAGAGCCTCTTCCCATGCACAGAAGGGCTCCTCCTATTCCCAGAAGGCTTCTGATCTAGTGGACTATTTCTGCTAGCAAAATGGGGGTGGCGTGGCAGACAACCTTCACTGATTCTCTCCCTCCCCCTCCCCCCACCCATAATCTCCTATGCCACCAGAAAATCAGTTCTATTGGGTTGAGGATCCCCTGGAAGAGCACGGAAGGGGGTTCATGGAGCTGCTCAGGGAGTGGGGAATTAGCAAAGAATGCCTTTGCACTGGCCAATTCCACTCAGGAAGTGCTCCTGCTGATGGGGCAAAACCCCAGATCCAACCTTGGTTTAGTTATTCATTCATTCATTTGCAAATTGAAGTGACTGCTTCAGGACCACTCATAATTGTTTTTTGGATTTTGCATTTCTATGCTGAGTTGGGGGAGGGGGAGATAGCTGCCCACCTTGGTGCCAATTGGAGGAGAGTTCCCATTGCATTTAGCAAGCAAGGGGGGGATTCCAACTGGGACCACAGTGAGGGCAAAGGGTTAAAATCCACACAAGCATTTTAACAAAAATCAGCCCCACATAAGGCCAAGCATGGTGACCATATGAAAAGGAGGACAGGGCTCCTGTATCTTTAACAGTTGCATAGAAAAGGGAATTTCAGCAGGCCAGGGCTCCAGAGGGCAGGGCTCCTGCAGCTTTAACTGTTGTGATGAAGAGGGAATTTCACCAGGTGCTGCATGCATACAAATGACACCTGTTGAAATTCCCTTTTCTATACAACTGTTAAAGATACAGGAGCCCAGTCCTCCTTTTCATATGGTCACCCTATTTTACATACAAAAGCTGATTGGAGTGGAAGTTAAATCTTTCTTCAACACTGGTGCTGGGACATCATTCTCCACTGCACCTGAAGATATTCAGGCTAGCTTAGGGGCTGCAGGGTAAGCCTTGTGGGACACAGTTCTCTCCTCTAGCACCTTGCTGCTGCCTCCCAGCATCTGCTGCCTGAGGTGACTGTTTCACTCTGCCTAATGGTAGGGCCAGCCGTGAGTCTGCTCTCCCCAACCTCTGGTGACTCTGCAGATGCATTCCCACCCCCAGGGCCCTGCTGATTGCATACATCACAAGCTTCCTGTTTGCTGTGTTGCATCTTCAGTGGGACAGTATCAGGGTGTGCCCAGATCAGCATTTTACCAGGCAATCACATTCAAGGAATTTTACAGGAGGATCAGATGTTGTCATCTTCCATTTGCAGCCATCCCGTGTTTCCCCACTGCTTCTTCCACCTTTTTTTTTTATCAGAATAAACCCATTAAGGTGGGGTGGAGATGGAACATTTGCACGGTTCCCTTTTGAATGGAGCGCTAGGAGGAAGTAACCTCAGAGTTCACCATGTCCATGCCTTATTTCTCCAGTGACAACAAACTGTGAGCCCTACAAGATTGAACTAGGGATGTAGGGGAATTTGATTTTGAACTTGAATTTGCCCCGTTCGCAACCCTGAATATAAACGCAATTGGGAGTGCAGTTTTTGGAAAATGTTTGCTCAGCCCCAAACTTGTGATCATGTTCACAAAATGCATACTGGAGAAAAATGTACACTTTATAATGTGCATCCTCCCCCCTCAACAGAAATCACACGTGCATTTTCAAAAAATGCATATCAAAATGGACACTTTCCCCATTCAAAAAAATCCCCAAGAACAGATTGCAATAGAAAATGAGAGGGAGGCTGTCCAAGCCACAAAGTGGAGGCCAGAGAATCTTAACAAGTTCAAGGGTCACTGATTGTCCAATCCCAAAACAAATAAGTAATTCTTATAGATCTGGATAGTTCATATGTAGTTTGTTTTTATGCTTTTTATGGTTTAAAATTTTGTATATTGGTTTTAAAACTTTAATGTTTGTAATCTTTGTAAACCGTCCAGAGAGCTTCGGCTATGGGGCAGTATATAAATGTGATAAATGATGATGATAATAATAATAATAATAATAATAATAATAATAATAATAATACACAAAAATAAATCACTCTACAGTAAAAACTCAACTAAGAATGCAACATAAAACTCACCTATCACAAATCCTAAAATCTAAACTCAACACGAAAAACATTTTCAAAGCCATCAACATCCCTGCAATACCCATTCTCACATACTCATTCGGAATCATATACTGGTTGCACACTGAACTCGAAAAAATAAACAGACTCAATTGCACTGAACTCACAAAACACCGCATGCTCCATCCCAACTCATGCATTGAAAGAACAACAATCAGCACGAAAGAAGGAGGAAGAGGTCTGCTAGACATTAACACAATGCATGCTAAACTGATAAAATCACTCAAGAGAATTCTTCCACACTAAAAACACCCCCATTCATAAAGCCATAGTAACAGCAGATAAAATTACACCCACTCAACCTAGCACTACAAAACGAAGACCAAACACGACCACTCATACTTGCAGAGAAAAAAGAAAAATGGGCACAAAAAGCACTCCTTCGGAAGCACTACAACATAATACAGAACCCACAAATAAACAAAGAACAATCATACGAATGGCTCAGGAAGGGTGAGCTATTTCCAGAAACAGAAGGATTCCTAATAAGCTATACAGGATCAAGTTATAGCCACCAAGAACTACCAAAAATACATCATAAAAGATAATAGTGTAACAACAGACCTATGCAGGAAATGCCATAAGTTCCAAGAAACAATAGACCACATAACAGGAGGATGTAAAATTGTGGCAGGAATGACTATACAGACAGACACAATACAGCTGCAAAAATAATTCACCAACAACTGGCCATCAAATTCAACCTCATCAAACAATCTACACCATACTATACATACTCACCCGAAACAATCTTGGAAAATGCAGACCATAAAATATACTGGGACAGAACAATTCATACCGACAAGACAATACCCTGCAACCGACCAGACATAACAATCATAGACCCCCTCTACATGGATTCCGTTTGACGCCTGTTCCTCCAATTATGTGTATCTTCTTGGAAGTGCTTTATCGTAAATCCTTGTATGCAGGAGGTAATTGAGCACTCAACAGGTGACCTTACCGGTTGTTTGAAATGAGCTTTACAAGTAGTTAATGCGAAGAACTGCTTGTTCGCATAGTCAAAATGCGCTTTAATGGCCGGAGCAAAATAAAACTCGCTATTTAACGCGCATTCGATAATGCACATAATCGGAGAGAAAACGCGCCTCTACGCCCGATTTGCGCTCCGTTCTTGTAGAGGTAAATTTTTGAATGCGCCTTGAAAGAGCTTTAAATGCCTCTTGTAGAGGCAGCCATAGACAAAAAAGAAAAACACACATACCTCATCGGCATAGCAATATCTACTGTCAAAAATGTTGTTGAAAAGGAAGAAGAAAAGAGAGACAAATATACACCACTGGCCATGGAAGTCAAAGAACTATGGCATCAGGAAAAGGTCACAATTATTCCGTAAGTCACCTCAGTCACCAGCATCACATCAAAAAACTGTACAGAAAACCTTCAGAAACTGAGCCTACCAAAATACATCCACACCAACATCCAGAAAGCAGTCATACCGTATTTCCTCGATTCTAAGACACACTTTCCCCCCATATTTATGTCTGTAAAAATGGAGTGCGTCTTAGAATCGATGGCGTCTAAGAATCGCTGGATTTATCCGTGCCGTCCTGGTCCGCCAGCGCCTGCGCCGGGGAGGCTGCTGCCAGCGAGGAGCTACTGCTCTGGCAGCAAGGAATGGCCTTTCCCACTCACCTCCATTGCTGCCCTGGTCCTCGCCGCCAGCACCGCTGGCAGCGGCCTCCCCGGCTCATCCACTGCCACCGCAGCTGTCACCCCAGGCCAAGATCCGCCTCCCTCTCCCCTTCGCTGCCCCGATGCGGGCAACCTTCTTCAGACCCCCGGCGAGGCGCTGCTTTCGTCGTCATCATCAGTCCCTCAGTCTGTCCAGGGGTGGGGTGGGGTGGGGGGCAGGCAACTTTACGAAGGCAGAGGAGGAGGAAGAAACGGAGGGCTGAAGAGAAAGGAATCAACTGAGGGGAGGCCACCGCTGCCTCGTTGCCTCGTCGCCCGCCCCTCGCTGCGTGTGGCAGCCGCTCCGTTTCCTCATCAACACACCCACCACAAAAAAGGAGGGCGGTGGCTGCACCAACCACAGCAATGGCGACATCGAAGGAAAAGAGCCCCTGAGGATAGATGCTTGGGCGGGCAGGTTTGTTTCTACTTTGTAGTATTGCCGTGTTTCCAGGCTGGGGAGGCCACTGCAAGCAGTGCTGGAGGCGAGGACTGGGGCAGCAATGGGGGAAGGACAGTCCTTGCTGCCGTAGCGGCAGCTCCTTGCTGGCAGCAGCCTCCCCGGCTCTGGCGCCGGCGCTGGCAGACCGGGGCGATGAGGACCGGGGCGGCGCTGGCGGTGAGTGGGGAAGGGAGGAGGGGGACTCATGCCCGGGCCGGGCCGGCCCAGCAGGTCCCTGGGTGGCGAGTCGAGGGGGAAGGCATGCACAGCCCTACCGTATTTCTTCAAATCTAAGATGCACTTATCCCCAATATTAACGTGTCTGAAAATGGGGTGCGTATTACAATCGACGCAATGCTTTTTTCCAGACGGTGGCCCTAAAATTAAGGTGCGTCTTACAATCGATGGCGTCTTAGATTCGGTGAAATACAGTACTTAAAACATGCTCAATTGTCAGGAAATTCCTGAATCTGTAAAAGACAGCATGACTTGGCAAAGCCCGTCATGTCCATCTAGAAAAATTGCCACGAGCGAGAAAGAGATGAAATAATAATAATAATAATTCTTATGAGTGCACAAATTCCTAATTCACAAGCTTCCTTACTAAAAAAAAAAAAAAAAAAAAAGACTGGCTCACAGATACCTTTTATTAACAACAGTTTTGGAAAAAAGATAAGTATTTAAGATAGTCATCTCCCACAATACCTATAAATACTGGATGGCATATTGAAATGGATAGCTCATTTTGCACAGTTTTCTATTATACATCCTTTCAAAGGATGAGAAAAATGTTTAAGCAAACTTTCTCGCTGAAAGACGGAAGCAATATTATTCTCATGTATACTGCTAGTTGTGCTCTCCTCTGTTAGTTTATTGGTTTCCAGATTGATTTTGAAGATCTATAGGACAAGCGTCATGGACTCATGACAGTGTCTGAGCTGCAAGCTAGGATTATACAGCTAATGGAGTTGCTCTGGGCCTGTGTTTGCAAGATTCAATATGGGGACAAGAATCGCGCATCTATCCCATGTGCCTCCAGGGTAAAGAGCTTTTCTAAATGAGGCTGTTAATCTGCTGTTATCAACACAAAGAGCTTTTCCTTTCCTGCTTTTCTGCTACATGTCCTCTAGGTGGCACTGTGCTATAGCAGAATATTACAATTACAGAAGTAGGAAAATACATTTTCTTTCACTTCCACACATAATAGCCTATTCCCTCCCCCCCCCCCCCCAAAAAAAAACTACTCTTAAAAAACAGATGTAAAACTGGAGGGTCACAATGTCATCTAAAGAACCCATAAACAACTGTGAGTAAGGAATGACTAACACTATAAATGCCTCATGTAGAAAAGCTCAAAGAAAGAAAAAATTCAGTATGCAGCTTCTCGAATCACTGCAATAGTATGATGGGGAAAGCTCTGCATAACTGTTTTTTTAATTCTATTCTAAAGAAGCAATAAAGGCATAGGAGCTTTATTATGCCATGAGCTTGTGTATATTTTGCGAGCAAAACTGATACAGGGTGCACATGGAGATATAATTCATTTTCCAGGGTGCAATCTGTATGAAGTCTCTCAAACATATGCTATGCTAATGGAGCACTAATAGCTACAAGTATCCTTTTAAGATGGGATGCTTACCTAGACACAGGTTTGGAATCTGCCAGAGATGATTGATTGCTGTTTAGGTCATGCGTCTGATTAGCGATGTGCTTAATAGCTTTTTGTATTTATGACAGCATCATGGGTAAATGCAACATGACTAAAGGCATCTTGATGAAATCATTCTTCTAATTCATCAAAGAGTCCTTTGATGACAGGGAGAGGGAGGAACTTAAAGTGTCTTGTTGAATTTGCCCTTTTCATCAAGTGCAGAGGGCAATAGCCAGTGAAATGCGGTTTTCAGAAACCAACATACATCCTCTGCATACCACAATGTGCTGTGCTGTGTGTCTCCATTTGAGGCAACGTGTCTCTCATTAGATGTTGTTCCCCAGTTAAATGAAGAGTCAAAAATCAAAATGTCCCCCAATTTTGTACATAGTGGGTTGGTCCTAATTAAAGTATTGCCTGACCGTGGATTTGGCAAAAATAAAAGAGTGTCTGTAGAACTCCATTAATGAGAAAGTCAGACATACACATGCACAAAGCACGTAAAAATGATGGCATAGAGCCAGTGCAAAAACTGATGGTGCATTCTCCTCTGTTATTCCAGGGTAACCTTGAAGAGATGTGGACAGAGCTATGTGAAAACAGGACAGAAACATTCCCCAAATAATATGCAGATTTCAAAAAGTATAACCTTGTTCAGTGTTGATGTGTGCGTGTTACTATATGACCTTGCATTCCTCTACAGCTGATCAATATGTAAAGCAAATGTGATTCGTTAATTAGCCCTTCATTTCAGTAATTCCAAAGAAAGGTACCTCCCTAGTAGTGGTAACCATTCAAAAGCAACATAAGAAACCCTGGATTTACAATATCTAATGAGCTAGATTCCAAGCAAGTAGCTTCCAAGTTTCAGCTCTCTTGGGAACAAAACCACAGCCTATTTATCAGAGAAATCTTTTGAACACCATACATTATTTGAACAGATATACATTTATTATTATTATTATTATTATTATTATTATTATCATCAACAACAACAGCATGGCAACCTCTTTAATCAGGTGTCATGTGTTTATTTCTTCCAACACCACAGGTGAGGTTTTAGCCTTTCCCCCCACTCCCAGCATTTTCCCTTTGCACAATTGCTAGGTCATGGAGTATCTTTAGATGAGCATTTTAATGCACACTCGTGACTGACCACTCACGGATCTTCATGGGTCATTTTGACAATGCAGCAATCCTCCTGCACGTCTCCCGCTTCTTCTGTTATTTTTTCTGTTACAAAATACAACCGGAAAATCCATTTCTTCTTACCTCTGACAATAGGCTCCATCAGACGGGGGGGGGGGGGGGGATCACGCTTACCTACCATCTTGTCTCCATTTCCGCTTTTGTTGCTCGATACTTCCTCTTTCTCTCAGGGAGAGGAAAGAGGATGTAAAAAAGTGCACATGGCCCATTCAGGGGGCATCTTTATCGCGCCTCTTCTCCTGCACACAGCAGGAGATAGCAGCAAGTTCCGTCTCTAAAAATAATACAGACTTACCGGGGGATTTTTTTTGTTGCGCAAGGAGGGCTAGAAGGGGTGGGAGGCACGTGAGAGGCAGATGATGTCATGAAAGTGACCCCAAAAATCCGTGAGTGCCCAGTAAAGAGTGTGCAATAAAGCGCTCATCTGATGACTTCCAATAATTGGCTACTAATGAGAATGCCTTAGTATGCAACTGTGAAGTACGGACTTTACCCAGTCCTATTTATGGGATTCGTTTACAGTAGCATGCTAAGGCATTCTCATTAGTATTCATTTACAACTGTAGCCTGTTTTCCTGTGCCCAATAATTGGCACCATTTCCTGCTGTATGCAGGAGCTGCGCTACAAAAACGCCCACTGAATGGGCCACATGGTCGCTACTTGCTTCCTCTTTCTTTCCCATGTGAAGAAAGAGGAAGATTCTCGTCCCTATTGTGGGACAGAAGCAGGAGGCAAAGCAATGGTAAGGAAACGCGATTCCCCCCGCCCCGTCTGAAATGCTCTATTAGTATCTGTGATGAAAGAGAGTATAGGAAATAAACACTAACGTTTTTTAAAAAATAAAACAAAATAAGGGATGTTTGTTAACCTTCTGGTGATACATAAATAATTGCACAATTGTGCAATTTTTAGAAAAACTATTTTTCAAAAGGAGAGAATGTAGGAGCATGAGGATAAACCATGGTCACGGAGGTAATCAGATACAAATATTCTGAAAATGATGATCAATCATTGAATCAAATGCAAGGTAGCTGGGGGGGGGGTGCAGGCATGCGCTAGAATGCCTGCTTGCCCATTTGACCATGTTGCATGTCCCCCTGCAGTTAATTTCAGCAGAGATTAACATGGTTCCAGTCAAATGGTTTAATTAAGACAAAGCAACTAGGTATGCTCAAGTCAAGGAGACAATTAATATTTAGCACTTTGAATTCCCCTCAGGCTAACAAGCTCCTCTGCTCACTGTTGTGTCAGATGGGCACTAGGCTTCTGGCCAACTTCTCAGCAGCAGAAGGAGGGTTGCTGGAATAAAATTTGGCACATTCCCTTTTTAAGGTGACCAGCCAAGGTTTTTTGGTGATTTCTTTCTTTGTGAGGCTTTGGGTGAATATCCTGACTGACTATTTTGATAATTATTTTGGAGGGTAGAAATGTCATTTAGTTAACTGTCTGAAAATTATGACTCCACTTTCCCTATATAGTGGCTAAACCCCCACCACGAAAAACCAGCTAAAAAACATTCCCAAGCATATATGTGCAGTGCATTGGTTGCACTCCGTTGTGACCAAGAGATGGGTGTGGCTCTGCTGGTGTACAGGGTAGTGGATTCTTTATCCTCCTCCCCTTCTTTATCCTCCTTCCTTCAGCAACAGCATTGCCCAAGAGTAGCTACTGCCATTGAGGCAGCCAGGTGAGAAGCAGCAGCAGCATTTCTGGGGAAAGTAACCCTTTGATAATTGCTTTCATCCCTGTCCTAACTATCCACCTTTTATTAGACCTTTTCCTTTTCTTACAGTGTAAGCATATCTGATTGTGCATAAGCCAAACTATTCACCAACTTCCAGTTAAAGTCATTGACTGGGTTCACATGATCACCACAGCCCACCATGGCTTATTTAATTTATTTAAGCTACAGTGGGTTGTGGCACATGCTGACAGCTATTTTGAATATTCAGCTCCTGGCAGGAGGGTTGCCATGGTTTACTGTGTCATCCAAACCCAGACGGAAGGGTTCGATGAAAAGGGAAAGAACCCTCAAATAAGCCATGGTCTGATATTTGTGGGTTGTTTCCCCCTCCAATAACTCTGGCTGGGTTCAGATAACATGGCAAACCATGGCAACCCCCACTGGGGGCTGAAGATACAAAATGGCTGCCATTATGTGCCACAACCCACCATGACTTAAATAAGCCACACAGTGGCTGCAGTGATCGTGTAAACTGGCCAATTACTTCCTTTTTGAACGTTTCTGTTGGTTTTTACTGGCTTCTCTCCTTCTTTCTTTCCTAACCCAGCCATCTTACTGGAATTTGTAGGTGCTCATGTCAATTTATTTCTTAACCCAGCAATCTTACTGGAATTTGTAGGTGCAACATGGAAAAAATAAAACAAACCTACAACTAAAAGGAAGATGATAAATAAATAAATAAATGAAGAAATTGTGCACAATAGAAGGAAATACATTGGACTGAACCTGAATTTACTCATACTTTCATTAGACTTACAAAGCTTGGGACCTGGACACCTGATGGAGCACCTTTCCTGTTTTGTACCTACCTGCCCAGATATTAAGATCACGTGAGGATGCTCTCTTGATGGTGTTGCATTTGCCTGGAGTTCAATATGCAGCAATGTGAGAAAGGGCATTCTTCTTCCAAGAACTCTTACTGTAAAACTCCCTCCCGCTGGGCAAGGCTTATACCCTTTTGGCACCAACTAACAACATATTTGTTCACCCAGGCTTTTGATTTGTTTTGCTCCATCATGTAAACTCTTTTTTATCTGTTTTACTGTTTTCCTTTTTTGGGTGGGGGTTGTTGTTTGTGGGTTTTTTTGGTCATTGTTTTATGATTTTAGGGCATTTCATTAATTGTGCCCCACTTTGGGATTATTTTATAATGGAAAGTAGGTAATACATTTCATAAATAAAGGTTGAAATCAATGGGATTTTAACAATGGTTTCAGTGGCACTGCTGTATGAGTAAATCTGGATCCAGCCCATTTTGCTAATTTGCATAATTCATCAAGGCTCAGAACTCTGATTTCCTTCTTGCCGAACTTGGGTTAACTTAATGGAGAATTTTTCATTCTTTTTATTATATTTTTAGAATGTAGTAAATACACTGCTCTGGTTATACCATTGAAAAGCTGAATAGAGTGCTAGGAGTTGTATTTTGCATCCACAAGACGAAAACTTCAGCTATATGGCCCCAAGAACACATAAATACTCTCTAGCATGGCTTGTTCCTGGGCTACAGGCTAATTGGGCTTTAAAAGGTTTCCCCCCCTCCCTAAGCATTCATCCACCATCTCTCTTTGCTTAATTTCACCTCATTATTTCCTAGTTACATTCCTTGGAACGTACCAACTTACAGCACTTGAAGCGAAGCGACTAGGCTTGATTTAATTTCTGATCCATCACTCCCTCCTCTTTGAAGAGTTGCATGTGCATAATGAACCTTGTCACTCTGAGTTAATAGTGACCCAGAGTCTACTTGCATGCCTCAGTGGCGATAATGACATACTCCATTAGACCGTGGCATGATACTCCCAGAAGCTGGTTTCTTTCTAAACCTCAGATCTAATAGTCAGAAAGTGGCGGGGCTGGAGGGGGGGGGGGGTGGCGGTGGCGGCAGCGGCGGCAGGGGGAGAGCACAACCCAGAAATAGTAAGGGTGAGCTTTAATATTAGCAAAAGGTTAACAATGCTCTCCCTTATGGAGACCTGGTTCTAAAGGCTGCAGTTTAACTGATTCATCAGTGACCTGCCTAGCAAAACGACCCCCAAAATTACAGAAAATTATTTCAGTTAAGCCTGTCTGCGAAAGTGTAAGGAACATCAGAACAATGGTAGCAGGTTAAAGCCAATGCAGAGGAAAGTAAAAAAATAAAATAAAGTTGGGTGCCTGTGTGATTACACAGTTTCATTGAAATAATAACTCAGTAAAAAGGGAAAAAAATCTTAGGCACATCTGTATAATGGAGAGCCAGTGTGGTGAAGTAGCTAAAGTGTTGAACTGGGAGTTGGGAGATCTGGGTTCTAGTCCCCATTTAGCCATGGAAACCCACTAGGTGACTTTGGGCCAGTCACAGGCTCAGTTCAGACAACACAATAACCACCGGTGGTTTTAGTAGTCAGCCGTGAGTTGAGCAGTCAATGGTTGGTTTTTGTGTCGTCTGTCAGGCAAAAAACACTGGAAATTAACAACCGGCTGCAGAGTTGAGTAGTAGGGGTGTGCACGGACCCCCCGGATCGGATCGGGACCTCTAATTTTGTCACGGATCGGATCGGACAAAATCGGAGCCCCCCAGAGTGGATCGAGTCTGATCCCGATCCAAAAATTGGAAATTTTTGGATCGGCCGCCATTTTTTTCCCCATAGACTTGTATTGCAATGCAAGTCTATGAGGAAAAAATGGCGGCGGGTGGGTGTGGGGGGGCCTAACTCCCTTCCCCCCAGGGCCGTCTGCTGTGGACGGCCCTGGCAGGTAAGCCCCCTCCCCCGCGCTCCGTACCCCCCCCCCCCGGGGCCGTCCGCTTCCATCTGCTGGCGCCCGCGGGCGCCAGCGGATGAAAGCGGACGGCCCTGGGGGGGGTAAGCCCCCTCCCCCCTGCCACTGCTTACCTTCCAGGGACGTCCGCTCCCGTCCGGCGCCAGCTGCTACTGCGAGCGGGCTTCGCGGCCTGCTCCAGGGTGGCGCGCCGGGTGATGACACGCGCCCCCCTCCTCCCCACCCCCCACCCCCTAGGGAAGCCCCACTAGGGAAGCTCCCCCCCGCTGTCCACTTCCATCGGCGGGCGCCCGCTGGCGCCTGCCAATGGAAGCAGCGGCAGGCGCCAGCGGGCGCCCGCCGATCCGCCGATCCATCCGAACCGGATCAGAACCTTTTCGGATCGGTTCGGATTGGATCGTCCGATCCAGCGGTGAGATCGGTAATCGGATAATTTATCCGATTTCCCCCTGGATCGGATTCGGATCGTGGATCGGATTCGATCCAGTGCACATCCCTATTGAGTAGTTGCACAAAAGGTGGTTATTGTGTTGTCTGAACTGAGCCACAGACTCTCAGCCCAACCTACCTCACAGGGTTGTTGTTGTGAGGATAAAAATGGAGAGGAGGAGAATTATGTATGCCGCTTTGGGTTCCTTGGCGGAAAAAAGGTGAGATATAAATGCAATAATAAATAAAATAAATAAATAAAGCCAAAGTCAAAGGGAATATTTAATCAAATGATGATTTCCTTTGGAGTACAATATACTTAAGCACAACAGATAAATATTTTAATAGGGGTAAATAAAACCATAATCCAAATAAGAACGTGTCTGAAAAGGAATTAATTTATTCATAGTTCTAGATATTTCCTAGCATTTGCTGGTCATTGATGGAAATGAGAGTGAAGGTGGGTCTTTTATTGAAGATGGTTCTTGAAATGTGACAATGAATGCCTAAAATGATTGTGTTACAACTTGAGGTTTAGGTGTTTTTTTTAAATTTATTTACATGGTAAATGTAATCCAGTAAAGGTAAAGCAACATGTGCCGGTCACATGTTGGAGGGATTTGCATAATTACCCTCAGCAGCACATCTTCTTGTGTTTTGTGAACCTGGCCAGAGTGGCTTGTTTCCATGGGTAACAAGTCACCCAGAAACCATGGTGTTAATTGCCTGCCAATAGTGTGAACCCTAACTGCTCACTAATATTTTAACTGTGGAGTCAGCGTGCTTCCAGGCACAGGTTCCTAGCACTAAAGATTAGAAGGCATTGTGTAGCTATTCTAGGGTGACCAGATAAAATCCAGGTCAGGGCTCATGTAACTTTAACAGTTGTAGAACAAAGGGAATTTCAGCCAGTGTCATTTGTATGCAATTAGTTCCTGGTGAAATCCCCTCTTCATCACAACTGTTAAAGTTGCAGGGGCCCTGCCTTCTTTTGTATCTGGTCACTCTAGTATAATGCCTGCAACTTTAACAGTTGTGATGAAGAGGGAATTTCACCAGGAACTAATTGCATACAAATGACACTGGCTGAAATTCCCTTTTCTCTACAACTGTTAAAGTTACATGAGCCCTGACCTGGATTTTATCTGGTCACCCTAAGCTATTCTGTCTTTTCCTCCTTAATAGATTTTCTGCACTAAGAGAAAAAAATGGGAAAAGTGCAAAACACAAGAGGGTTATGAGTGGAAGACATCATCCACCCCACCCTAAAATTCTGTGAATGAGAATGGGTGATGGCATGATAATAACCTCATCTGGTGTGGAAGCACTCTTAATGCTACTTATCAAAAGGTATTATGCAGCTGTTCCTTCGTTTCCTCCTTAAAAGATTTTTTGAGGTAAGAAAAAGGATGGAAGAAATGGTGGGTACACTCATAGAATCATAGAATGGTCGAGTTGGAACGGACCACAAGGTTCATCTAGTCCAACCTTCTGCAATATGCAGGAAAACCAATTAAACCATCCATGAGAGGTGGGTGTCCAACCTCTTCTTAAAAACCTCCAGAGATGGAGAATCCACAACCTCCATAGGTAAACTGTTCCACTGTTGTACAGATCCTACCATGAAGAAGTTTTTTCTTATATTTAATCGAAATCTAGGTCGGTCTTGTTACAAATGGAAGAAGGCATCTTCTGGACTGCTCCCAGCACCTACTTCGTTAAATGTGGATGAGGTAAGGCAATGGCTCAATAAATGCCTCATCTGATAGTTACAAAATGATGACAAACAATTCAACTTCTGTGAGAGAAACGGGATGGGCACCTAGGCAGAAAAGAGGTTCCATGTTCATAGGGGGAAGAGTTGGGGGAGGGGGGAAGGGAAACATAGAGAGCAGTGTAGGTAGGTGGGAAGAGCCCGAAGGCATGACAGCTGAATGACAGATGGTCCAGAAGGCTGAGGGGCAGGAGGAATATTGGCAAAGTTGTAATAAACAGAGAAGTACTTGAGGGGTTGATGAGCAAAGGCTGTGATAAAGAAAGACAGGTGAGGGGAATTGGGGGAAGGAGGGCCCTAGGAGAAGTGGGGCTGAGGGAAGTATGTTTGTGGGTGGGAAGGTCCTAAGTTCAACAGGCTAAGAACCTTAGTATTGACAGGGGGAGTGTGTCCCTGCTGGTACTCCTGGACCTCTCAGCGGCTTTCGATACCATTGACCATGGTATCCTTCTGGAACGCCTGGGGGAATTGGGAATCAGGGGCACTGTGCTTCAGTGGTTCCGATCCTATCTCTTGGGCAGGTTCCAGATGGTGATGCTTGGGGATAGCTGCTCTTCAAAAAAGCACCACAAGTGTACCACAAGTGCTATCCTTTCCCCAATGCTGTTTAACATTTACATGAAACCGCTGGGAGAGATCATCCGGAGGCATGGGGCGGGGTGCTATCAATACGCTGATGACACCCAAATATATTTCTCTATGCCTTCGACAACATTGTCAGTTAAGGATAGTGTGTCTCCTCTGAATGAATGCTTGGAGGCAGTAATGGGCTGGATGAGGAAAAACAACCTGAAGCTGAATCCAGACAAGACGGAGGTGCTTGCTGTCAAAGGCCCCAACCTGGGTCTGGAGGTGTGTCAACCAGTTCTGGATGGTGTTACACCCCCCCTGAAAGATTGTGTTTGCAGCTTGGGGGTACTCCTGGATCCGTCGCTCCAAATGACAGCCCAGATAGATGTGACGGCCAGGAGTGCCTACTATCAGCTTCGGCTGATACGCCAGCTGCGCCCCTTCCAAGGCTGCCTCTACAAGAGGCATTTAAAGCAAGGCACATTAAAAAATTTACCTCTACAAGAACGGAGGGCAAATCAGGCGTAGAGGCGCGTTTTCTCTCTGATTATGCGCATTATCGAATGCGCGTTAAATAGCGAGTTTTATTTTGCTCCGGCCGTTAAAGCGCATTTTGACTATGTGAACAAGCGATTCTCCGCATTAACTACTTGTAAAGCGCATTTGAAACAACCGGTAAGGTCACCTGTTGATTGCTCAATTACCTCCTGCATACAAGCATTTACGATAAAGCGCTTCCGAGAAGATGTGCATAATCGGAGGAACAGGTGTCAAACGGAATCCATCTAGAGGGGGTCCTAGAGTTGGAAGACCTAAAGATGGTAGTGCACACACTGGTAACTTCGAGGCTTGACTTCTGCAATGCGCTGTACATAGGGCTACCTTTGTGCCTAGTCCGGAAACTTCAACTTGTTCAAAATATGGCAGCCAGATTGGTCACCGGTACACCTAGGGGTGATCACATTACACCAGTTTTAAAATCGCTTCATTGGCTGCCAATCAGTTTCCGGGCGAAGTATAAAGTGTTGGTTATTACCTTTAAAGCCCTGCATGGTTTGGGTCCAGGTTACCTATGGGATCACCTTCTCCCGTACAATCCGCCCCGCACACTTAGGTCCTCCGGGAAGAACTTACTCAAGTCATCCAGAACTAGGCTGATGAGTGTTACCCAGAGGACCTTCTCTTCCATTGCTCCCAGACTATGGAATGGTCTGCAGGAGGAGATTAGACAAATTAGCAGTCTTCATGAATTTAAGAGAGTCATGAAGACTGCTCTCTTCCGGCAGGCCTATCCAGATGAATTTTAAGATGTTTTTAATGATGTATTTTTTCTTGTTTTTTTTTTAAATTTTAACTGTTGTGATTTTTGTGTTTTATATTGTTGTTGTTCCCCGCCTCGATCCGGAGGGAGAGGCGGGTTATAAATTAATAATAATAATAATAATAATAATAATAATAATAATAATAATAATGTGGGGAGGTAGGAATGTTTCAGCTGGAGAGCCAAGGGGCTGAGAAGATGGGATTTTGCATATTGGTTTGGAATAGCCATCCATGTTTTTAAGTCAGGGTGTATTGTACAGCAAGGAGTAGTTAGTTATATGTCTACTAGATCAGGTTCATCCTACCACCAAGTGTACCTTCTTTGGAGACTGTCTAGGGTGGTGTTTGGTAAGGAACCTGCAAGGCACCAGATTTGACAGTTCTTCCTGGGTTGCCTGATATATGTTTTACTATTGCTGAGGCCAAAGCGGGCAAGCTTTGTGGAAACCAGCCAGGAGGCAAATGTTTCCGCTTGGAAACATCGTTGCCTACAAGGAAAGAGGAAGGCCAGAGGGGAAAATAGTATGAAGATAACATACAGATGATAAGGGGGATTATGGTGGGATGAAGGCAAACGAAAGTAGCGTGAAGGTCAAGGCAAACAGAAAAGACCCATATAGCAAATTAACATGCTTGGAAAGGGCTGTAGGGAATCACTGCCTCAAAAATAAGATGCAAGAGTTTGAGGTAGAGAAGTAAAGTCAACCTCCCCAGCTCCTAAACCCTGTGTTAGGAGATGAAGGTATTTACTGCTCTCATTTGGAACAAAACCTTTCTCCAAAGATGTAAAAATCTGAACTCAAGGAGCTGTAGTTTTTTGGGAGGGTGGAGGGAGATAGCCTCTATAATTCCCCATTTCTGGAAAAAGGAAGGAGGGAAACCCTCAAGCAATTTTTATTGCCTTGAATACATAATGGATCCCCAGGGATCTCTGACAGAACCAGTTTCTCAGAGCCACTAGCACTTAGCAAAATTGACTTCGGTTAATCAAAAGATTATTTCAAAATCCCCCAGTCTCAGGCTTTTGCTGGCTGCTAGTCTGGAGACTGCAAAATAAACTGTTGTCTCAGCCATTTAGAATTCAAGGAAAGTCTACTCTCCTAATCCGCATCTCTTGGCCTGTACTGGAATGCTGTGGAGGGGTCACATGAGAAGCAGTGGAAAGTGGAGCTATATCTGGAGTTCAGTAACATATTTAGAAAAAGACTAACATTCTTCCACAATTAGAGAAAGTAAGAAAATACTCCCCTTCTTCCCTGTCATTTACTTTTAGTAGGAAGGCATGTATAACTGAAAACATGCAGTACCCTGGAAGAGAACTCTGCTTATGAGTAAGCACTTCGTATTAGTCTCGCCATAGTGTGGAAGTCTACACTACTGCTTTATAACGGTATTGAAGTGCACTGATAACTGTTGGTAGGGCTGTGCACGGACCCCCTGATCTGATCCCGATCCCGATCTGTCAGGTCTGGATCGAGCCCGATCTGACTCAGATCGGGCCCAATCTGATCCAACTTGGATCCGTGCGCAGCACTCCCTCCCGCTCTCCCTGCTCTCCCCCTCTCTCCCCCCAATTCTCTCTCCTTACGTGCTGCCTCCTCTGCGTCGTACTGCCGTCGTCCTCTCTCCTCGCTGTTTGCCATTGCATTTGCCGGTCGCGTCGGCTGATGATGTCACCCGACGCAAGCGGGAAATGCAGCGGCACAAACGAGAAGAGAGGACGACGGGGGAGAGTGGGGGGAGAGAGTGGGAGAGTGAGGAGAGCGGGAGGGAGTGCTGTGACAAGATCTGAATCGGATCAGGATGGCGGATCCAATCCAGTCCGATCCAGGCCCGATCCGGTCTGGATCCAGACCCAGGAGGCCCGGATCAGCCTGATCCGCTCCGGATTCGGGATCTGTATCCGTATCCATGCACAGCCAAACTGTTGGGGCACAATCCACATTCCATATACCACTTTCATAGTGTTAGGGCTCCATCACACCTATTTTTCCCCTGGTTTGCCTCTGCAATTTTTTACCTCCATTTCAGGAGTGCTGCAAGCGCTCCTCCCTTTCATCATCGTAGCTATGCCGTTGAACTCTCTTTTTGCTCTCCCGCTGCTACTGCACCTGTCCCACCCTGCCCCTTCTCCTTCCCCCTCCAGTTCATTGGTTCTTGTCGTTGATGGACGTTATGATGGATGTGGCAGCTTTCCCCCCTTGCTCATTGGAGCTCCTAAGGGTAGTAACGAAAATGCTTACATTTGCGTAATTTTTTAAAGATAAAGAGATGAACTGTGGCACGTGAAAGATCTTAAGGAGGGCTTCAGCCCTGCCAAGTTTCATTCAGATCGGTTCATCCCTTGATTTTTAGGATTTTTTAAAATGGAAATGAACAAAAATGCTTACATCTGAAATTGTGCAATGGTGTATTTAAGGGATTACGGGATAAAGGGATTACGGAATTAGAGAAAGTGAACCACCACCATGCCTACTCAGGAGAAAGACTATAGAGTTCATAGAATCATAGAATAGTAGAGTTGGAAGGGGCCTATAAGGCTTCGAGTCCAACCCCCTGCTCAAGGCAGGAATCTACCTTAAAGCATCCCTGACAGATGGTTGTCCAGCTGCCTCTTGAATGCCTCTAATGTGGGAGAGCCCACCACCTCCCTAAGTAATTGGTTCCATTATCATATTGTTCTAACAGTCAGGAAGTTTTTCCTGATGTCCAGCTGGAATCTGGTTTCCTGTAACTTGAGCCCATTATTCTGTGTCCTGCATTCTGGGTTGATCGAGAAGAGATCCTGGCCCTCCTCTGTGTGGCAACCTTTCAAGTATTTGAAGAGTGCTATCATGTCTCCCCTCAGTCTTCACAAGGCTAAACATGCCTAGTTCTTTCAATCTCTCCTCATAGGACTTTGTTTCCACACCCCTAAACAGCCTCATTGCCCTCCTCTGAACACATTCCAGATTGTCTGTATCATTCTTGAAGTGTGGTGCCCAGAACTGGATGCAGTACTCAAGATGGGGCCTAACCAGTGCCGAATAGAGGGAAACCAGTACCTCACGCGATTTGGAAGCTATACTTCTATTAATGCAGCCCAAAATAGCATTTGCTTTTTTTGCAGCCACATCACACTGTTGGCTCATATTCAGTTTGTGATCTACAACAATTCCAAGATCATTCTCGCTTGTCATATTGATTAGCCAAGTATTCCCCATCTTGTAACTGTGCATTTGGTTTCTTTTTCCTATGTGTAGAACTTGGCATTTATCCCTATTAAATTTCATTATGTTGTTTTCAGCCCAGCATTCCAGTCTATCAAGATTACTAGGGATGTGCACTGACCCCCCGGATCGGATCGGATAGCGGATCGGAATCGGACCTGGGGGGTCGGATCGGATCGGATCGGATCGGATCGTGTGTCGGATCGGATCGGATCCGATTCCGATCCGCGGATCGGATTTTCCGATCCGGATCGGACGCCATTTTGAATGCTTTTTCCTATAGCAAATTATTGTTTTACAAAAACGCCTATAACTTTTTCATTTTTAACGACAGAAGGATGAAACTTGGGCACATTGTACACTGGTTAGGGATAGGTATCTGTGAGAAATTTCAGAAAGATTGGTGCATGCAGTTTGTGGCAATTAATTTTTTAATAAATAACATGGAATGCCTATAACTCGGTCATTTTTAAAGTTACACACATGAAACTTTGCCACATTGTAGGTGGAACCTTGGGACCCACGTGTGTGAAATCCCAGAACCGTGGGTGCTTGCCTGGTGTGGCAATGAATTTTTGAAAAATGGGTAGTAGTGGGGTAAATGCAGTTATGCCTCCCATGTTTTTATTTTTAAAGATACAAACAGGACACTTCGGCACATTACAGGGAACACTTCCCTTGATATGTGTGTAAAATTTCAGACAGCTAGCTCCAGGCATGTGTTGGCAATGAATTGTTGAAAATTGGGTAGCAGTGGGGTAAAATACAGTTTTGCCTCCCATTTTTTTATTTTCAAAGATACAAACGGGAAACTTTGGCACATTGCAGGGAACACTTCACTTCAAATGTGTGTGAAATTTCCGGAAGCTAGGTGCAACATTTTAGTGGGAAACGAACGTTTATTCATGGCATTTCACATGGGATTTATGGGTTGGTTTTAAGAGCTACAAACCTCTAACTCGCTCACATGGCACAGGACCTATGCCCGCTCAAACGCTGGAAATTTAACAAACTTTGGTGCAATGCTTTAGTGGGAAAACAAAGGTTTATGCATGGCATTTCACATGGGATTTATGGGTTGGTTTTAAGAGCTACAAACCTCTAACTCGCTCACATGGCACAGGACCTATGCCCGCTCAAACGCTGGAAATTTAACAAACTTTGGTGCAATGCTTTAGTGGGAAAACAAAGGTTTATGCATGGCATTTCACATGGGATTTATGGGTTGGTTTTAAGAGCTACAAACCTCTAACTCGCTCACATGGCACAGGACCTATGCCCGCTCAAGCGCTGGAAATTTAACAAACTTTGGTGCAATGCTTTAGTGGGAAAACAAAGGTTTATGCATGGCATTTCACATGGGATTTATGGGTTGGTTTTAAGAGCTACAAACCTCTAACTCGCTCACATGGCACAGGACCTATGCCCGCTCAAACGCTGGAAATTTAACAAACTTTGGTGCAATGCTTTAGTGGGAAAACAAAGGTTAAACTTTATTATTTTAAACCTTCAGGAAGGGGACATTGCCTGCCTGGTGTGGATTGGTAATGAGGGAAGAAAGTTTCACTTATTCATTTGTAAAATGTAAAGTGATTGTAAATTGCTTTAGGGACCCATACATTTACATGACAAGACAGGTGTTGGTTGCAGGAATGCTACCAAATGCACTAGTAGCTAATCCCAGGTAATAGCTATTCAGATCCTAGCTAATAGCTATTATTCAGATCCTAGCCTGGGAAGGGATCTTGCAGGATAAGTGATTGTTCTTTTCTTGTGTACTATGTAATTCTAAACCAGAAGGCTGCTTTGATGTAGAGCCAATCCACATGGTCTCTTGCAGCACCTAGTATTATTTATTTCTCCTTCCACAGCAGAATCTGGAAGGCGGGCAGGCAGGCTGGCATTTAATGGGCAAAGTCCAACAGCGGCATTGGGGACTGGGTGACATTCTCCTTGAGGGCGAATGCCAAGTCCCATGGCTTGTGCGAGGAGGGCGGCTTGCTCTCTTTGCAGGAAGGATCTGGAAGGCGGCAGGCGGCATCAGCAGCGGGCGGGCAGGCTGGCATTTAATGGGCAAAGTCCAACAGCGGCATTGGGGACTGGGTGACATTCTCCTTGAGGGCGAATGCCAAGTCCCATGGCTTGTGCGAGGAGGGCGGCTTGCTCTCTTTGCAGGAAGGATCTGGGAGGCGGCAGGCGGCATCAGCAGCGGGCGGGCAGGCTGGCATTTAATGGGCAAAGTCCAACAGCGGCATTGGGGACTGGGTGACATTCTCCTTGAGGGCGAATGCCAAGTCCCATGGCTTGTGCGAGGAGGGCGGCTTGCTCTCTTTGCAGGAAGGATCTGGGAGGCGGCAGGCGGCATCAGCAGCGGGCGGGCAGGCTGGCATTTAATGGGCAAAGTCCAACAGCGGCATTGGGGACTGGGTGACATTCTCCTTGAGGGCGAATGCCAAGTCCCATGGCTTGTGCGAGGAGGGCGGCTTGCTCTCTTTGCAGGAAGGATCTGGAAGGCGGCAGGCGGCATCAGCAGCGGGCGGGCAGGCTGGCATGTAATGGGCAAAGTCTCTCCTTTCCCGGGCACTGTGGCAGTGAGAGTGCCATAGGCTGCAAAAGAAGAAGGGGGGGAAAAAAGAATGAATATTAGTTGACCACTTCAACACAACCAGCTCCCTTCCACCCAGGATTGCCCTTCCTGAGTGCCCACGCCCCAGCAGGCACACGGGGCTGCCTGCTCACTCGGAAGTTAGCAGGCAGACAGCCAACCTTCAGTTAGGTGGAAGGTGCCCCCCCCCATTCACAGAACACTTACCGTAGTCCTCCTGAGGGCGTTGTTGATAAGATGCCACTTCCAGGCGGGCAGTGACGGGCAGGTGGGCAGTCTGCATTACCGTCTCTCCTGGGCACTGTGGCAAAGAGTTCCATAGGCTGCAAAAGAAGAAGGGGGGGGGGAGAATATGAGAAAAATGATACTTTTCCACCACTGGCTCCCTCCCACCCAAGACTGGCATGTGCCCGGTCCTGAGTGCCCACGCCCCTGCCTGCTCACTCGGAAGTTAGCAGGCAGACAGCCAACCTTCAGTTAGGTGGAAGGTGCCCCCCCCCATTCACAGAACACTTACCGTAGTCCTCCTGAGGGCGTTGTTGATAAGATGCCACTTCCAGGCGGGCAGTGACGGGCAGGTGGGCAGTCTGCATTACCGTCTCTCCTGGGCACTGTGGCAAAGAGTTCCATAGGCTGCAAAAGAAGAAGGGGGGAGGGAGAATATGAGAAAAATGATACTTTTCCACCACTGGCTCCCTCCCACCCAAGACTGGCATGTGCCCGGTCCTGAGTGCCCACGCCCCAGCAGGCACACGGGGCTGCCTGCTCACTCGGAAGTTAGCAGGCAGACAGCCAACCTTCAGTTAGGTGGAAGGTGCCCCCCCCCATTCACAGAACACTTACCGTAGTCCTCCTGAGGGCGTTGTTGATAAGATGCCACTTCCAGGCGGGCAGTGACGGGCAGGTGGGCAGTCTGCATTACCGTCTCTCCTGGGCACTGTGGCAAAGAGTTCCATAGGCTGCAAAAGAAGAAGGGGGGGGGAGAATATGAGAAAAATGATACTTTTCCACCACTGGCTCCCTCCCACCCAAGACTGGCATGTGCCCGGTCCTGAGTGCCCACGCCCCAGCAGGCACACGGGGCTGCCTGCTCACTCGGAAGTTAGCAGGCAGACAGCCAACCTTCAGTTAGGTGGAAGGTGCCCCCCCCCATTCACAGAACACTTACCGTAGTCCTCCTGAGGGCGTTGTTGATAAGATGCCACTTCCAGGCGGGCAGTGACGGGCAGGTGGGCAGTCTGCATTACCGTCTCTCCTGGGCACTGTGGCAAAGAGTTCCATAGGCTGCAAAAGAAGAAGGGGGGGGGGAGAATATGAGAAAAATGATACTTTTCCACCACTGGCTCCCTCCCACCCAAGACTGGCATGTGCCCGGTCCTGAGTGCCCACGCCCCAGCAGGCACACGGGGCTGCCTGCTCACTCGGAAGTTAGCAGGCAGACAGCCAACCTTCAGTTAGGTGGAAGGTGCCCCCCCCCCCATTCACAGAACACTTACCGTAGTCCTCCTGAGGGCGTTGTTGATAAGATGCCACTTCCAGGCGGGCAGTGACGGGCAGGTGGGCAGTCTGCATTACCGTCTCTCCTGGGCACTGTGGCAAAGAGTTCCATAGGCTGCAAAAGAAGAAGGGGGGGGGGAGAATATGAGAAAAATGATACTTTTCCACCACTGGCTCCCTCCCACCCAAGACTGGCATGTGCCCGGTCCTGAGTGCCCACGCCCCAGCAGGCACACGGGGCTGCCTGCTCACTCGGAAGTTAGCAGGCAGACAGCCAACCTTCAGTTAGGTGGAAGGTGCCCCCCCCCATTCACAGAACACTTACCGTAGTCCTCCTGAGGGCGTTGTTGATAAGATGCCACTTCCAGGCGGGCAGTGACGGGCAGGTGGGCAGTCTGCATTACCGTCTCTCCTGGGCACTGTGGCAAAGAGTTCCATAGGCTGCAAAAGAAGAAGGGGGGGGGGGAGAATATGAGAAAAATGATACTTTTCCACCACTGGCTCCCTCCCACCCAAGACTGGCATGTGCCCGGTCCTGAGTGCCCACGCCCCAGCAGGCACACGGGGCTGCCTGCTCACTCGGAAGTTAGCAGGCAGACAGCCAACCTTCAGTTAGGTGGAAGGTGCCCCCCCCCATTCACAGAACACTTACCATAGTCCTGAGGGCGTTGAGGACTCGGTGAGATTCTCCTGGAGGACCCCTAGTCCCATGGCTTGTGCAAGAAAGGCGGCTGGCCCGCCTCGCAGGAACGATCTGGAAGGCGGCAGGCGGCATCAGCAGCGGGCGGGCAGGCTGGCATGTAATGGGCAAAGTCTCTCCTTTCCCGGGCACTGTGGCAGTGAGAGTGCCATAGGCTGCAAAAGAAGAGGAGGGGGATAATGAATATTACATAAATACTTTTATACTGCAAAAGAAGAAAGGAAAATAAATAAAGATTTGTATTAATTAATACAAACAAGTCCTAGTAACTAGTCTCCCACCGGCACACTTCTCTTGTTTGTGATGCAATCCTCTTTCTCCTGCACCCCTCCCTTTCTAAATCACTCTTCTGAGCCCATTGTTAGAGGGATTGGCTATCCTTTTGTGTCTGGCAGGACACAGCTTACCGGATCATTAGAGAATCACCATTTCTTTTGTCCTTGGGTTATTCATTCACTCCTAATAGCACCCTACGTTAGGCTGACCAGATCAAATCCAGGTCAGGGTTCCTAACTTCAGCAGTTGTAGAGAAAAGGGAATTTCTGCCAGTGTCATTTGTATGGAATTAGTTCCTGCTGAGATTCCCTCTTCATCACAACAGTTAAAGGTGCAGGGGCCCTGCCTTCTTTTCTATATGGCCACTCTGCCTGCACTCTTACCTGAGTCGTAGGGGCGACGTGAATCGAGGGGCCACCTCCATGCGGCCGTGGCTGGGGCAGATGGGCAGTCTGCTTGCTTACTCGGAAGTAAGATCTCACACTGCCCCACTTCTGGACACTCTCAGGTGTCCCTGCGTTGACTGCACACACTTACCTTATTCGTGCGGCGGCTGTGGATCGGAGGACTCCAGTGGCACATAGGCTCCTCCAGGCAAAGTCCCAGTGGCACAGGCTCCTCCAGGCAAAGTCCCAGTGGCATAGGCTACTCCAGGCAAAGTCACATTGGCACAGGGTCCTCCAGGCAAAGTCACATTGGCACAGGGTCCTCCAGGCAAAGTCCCAGTGGCATAGGCTCCTCCAGGCAAAGTCACGTTGGCACAGGGTCCTCCAGACAAAGTCACAGTTTGGCACAGCTCCCTCCAGGCAAAGTCACATTGGCACAGGGTCCTCCAGGCAAAGTCACAGTTTGGCACAGCTCCCTCCAGGCAAAGTCACATTGGCACAGGGTCCTCCAGGCAAAGTCACAGTTTGGCACAGCTCCCTCCAGGCAAAGTCACATTGGCACAGGGTCCTCCAGGCAAAGTCCCAGTGGCATAGGCTCCTCCAGGCAAAGTCACAGTTTGGCACAGCTCCCTCCAGGCAAAGTCACATTGGCACAGGGTCCTCCAGGCAAAGTCACAGTTTGGCACAGCTCCCTCCAGGCAAAGTCACATTGGCACAGGGTCCTCCAGGCAAAGTCACAGTTTGGCACAGCTCCCTCCAGGCAAAGTCACATTGGCACAGGGTCCTCCAGGCAAAGTCCCAGTGGCATAGGCTCCTCCAGGCAAAGTCACGTTGGCACAGGGTCCTCCAGGCAAAGTCCCAGTGGCAGAGGCAAAGTCCCACTGGCAGAGGCAAAGTCACAGCTGCATGGGCACCTCCAGGCAGGCAGGCGGGCGGGCAGGCAGAGGCGGGCATGATGCCAGGCGCTTGCACATTGCACAAGTAAGCAATAGAACCGTGAGACCAGCCCACGCATTCCGGCTACTTCACAATGGCGGCAACCTAGCAGGTGGGCAGGCGGGCAGGCAGGCAGGCAGGCAGAGGCAGAGGCAGAGGCGGGCATGATGCCAGGCGCTTGCGCATTGCACAAGTAAGCAATAGAACCGTGAGACCAGCCCACGCATTCCGGCTACTTCACAATGGCGGCAACCTAGCAGGTGGGCAGGCGGGCAGGCAGGCAGGCAGGCAGAGGCAGAGGCAGAGGCGGGCATGATGCCAGGCGCTTGCGCATTGCACAAGTAAGCAATAGAACCGTGAGACCAGCCCACGCATTCCGGCTACTTCACAATGGCGGCAACCTAGCAGGCGGGCAGGCGGGCAGGCAGAGGCAGAGGCAGAGGCGGGCATGATGCCAGGCGCTTGCGCATTGCACAAGTAAGCAATAGAACCGTGAGACCAGCCCACGCATTCCGGCTACTTCACAATGGCGGCAACCTAGCAGGCGGGCAGGCAGGCAGGCAGAGGCAGAGGCAGAGGCAGAGGCAGAGGCGGGCATGATGCCAGGCGCTTGCGCATTGCACAAGTAAGCAATAGAACCGTGAGACCAGCCCACGCATTCCGGCTACTTCACAATGGCGGCAACCTAGCAGGCGGGCAGGCGGGCAGGCAGAGGCAGAGGCAGAGGCGGGCATGATGCCAGGCGCTTGCGCATTGCACAAGTAAGCAATAGAACCGTGAGACCAGCCCACGCATTCCGGCTACTTCACAATGGCGGCAACCTAGCAGGCGGGCAGGCAGGCAGGCAGAGGCAGAGGCAGAGGCAGAGGCAGAGGCGGGCATGATGCCAGGCGCTTGCGCATTGCACAAGTAAGCAATAGAACCGTGAGACCAGCCCACGCATTCCGGCTACTTCACAATGGCGGCAACCTAGCAGGCGGGCAGGCAGGCAGGCAGAGGCAGAGGCAGAGGCGGGCATGATGCCAGGCGCTTGCGCATTGCACAAGTAAGCAATAGAACCGTGAGACCAGCCCACGCATTCCGGCTACTTCACAATGGCGGCAACCTAGCAGGCGGGCAGGCGGGCAGGCAGTTTTTTAAATCATATAGCCAAAATAAACACAACACACAGTGACAGCCCTGCAAGGCTGCCACATAAGTCCAAAAGACACAGTCAGAAACAGTGTGGGATGCTGCTTGTCATCCACTCAATGTAGGAGCCTGGAAGAGGAATCCTATCGCGTCCTTCGTTCATAGTCAGAGAGGTGCATGCGTTCCTTGGCGATAAAATTAAGCCTTCTTCTTATCCAAAGTTCTCATGAGCCTCTGACGTGGTCTTACAAGAAGAAACGCCCATGGAAGTGTGGGACCTTACAGAAGGCCTGGAGGGAGCCATCGGAGTCCAATTTCAGAGGCACACGTGCAAGCACATTGGTTCAAGTCAAACAACATAGAATGTGTGAGATGCTTGTGCATCCCCTCAATGTAAGAGGCTAGGAGAAGAAACTAGATCCCTTCGGGATCCATCGTTCAGAGTTGAGTTACTGAGCTGTAAACAACACAGCCAGTAAATTAAAGTAAAGAAAATTAATTAACCGAAAATAAGAATTAAAAAATCAAGGGCCTGCCGGTGCCTGCCCAAAGGTGTGGGATGGATGGGGGGTGCCTGCCAATTACTCCCCCGCGGGCATGAGGGTGGGGTATCCCAGCAGGGGCAGATTGACCTTGAGGAAGACCAGCTGCTCCACAATCTCAGCGTCCAAGCGAGAGCGGTGGGGTGTGACCACGTCGCCCGCCATGGAAAACACCCGCTCGCTTGGAACGCTGGACGGTGGGCAGCTGATTCTGTCCATGGCCACCCGCGCCAGATCAGGCCACATCTGGCGCCGAGATGACCAGTAGGCCAGGGGTTCGATGGAGCCGTCCTCCATCTGCTCCGCCAGGTAACGCTGCACTGCTGCTGCAGCGTCATCCTGGCGGCGGCTGGGTTGAGTGCCTCTATGCCCAACCGCAGCCTGCAAAGCCTTGTCCCAAAACCCCTGGCCTGTCCCCCTGCTGGGTGTGGTGGTGCTGGTGCCGCCGCTGCTGGTGGTGCTCAGCGGACTTAGCGCCTGGGCTTCGGTGGGCTCCTCCTCTGCCTGCCCAATCCTGGCATCCCGGGCCGCCCGAACGTCCGTCACCAGCATTTCCACCCAACCTGCCCGGGAAGTCTGCCCACATAACCCATCCTTGATGCGCGGGTCGCACATGGTGGCCAACATGTACTGCCTCTCGTTGTAGAGAGGCTGGACCCGGCGGGATAGGCTTTCCCTCAGCCTCGTCACCACTTCCCGCACCTCTGGCAGGAAGCGCCTGCCGGTGACGGCATCCCCGGCCTCCAGAAACTCGCCCATCTGATTCTGGAGATGCCTGGCCACGGGGAGCACCTGGCTGAGAAGGGCAGTGCTGCTGCTCAGGGTCTCGGTGGCCTCAAGGAACGGCTTGAGGACCACCAGAAGCTGGGACATGGCCTCCCACTGCTGCCTGGACAGTGGGGCCTGGATGCCAATGTCCCCGACCCTGAACATCTCGTGGACAACACGCTGTTGCTCCACCATACGCTCGAGCATGTGGTAGGTGGAGTTCCAACGTGTTGCCACGTCCTGCACTAGCCGGTGCTGCGGAAGTCCCAGCTCCTGCTGCTTCTCCCGCAGCAACCGACTGCCCTTCACGCTGTGGTGGAAATGCCCAGCCACCTTCCTGCAGCTCTCTAGGAGATTACGGATTTGGGGAGGGAGAGGGGCCTTGCTGCCTCCAAGGCCATCCCTCACGACCAGGTTGAAGACGTGCGCGATGCAGCGGATGCCCTCAAATCCGCCATCGCGCACCGCCTTCAGCATATTGGCTCCCCCGTCCGTGACCATGTAACCGCGGGTGTGCTGGTGCCCGCCCAGCCACCCTGCCACCATGCGGTTCATGGCCTCCGTAATCTCCTCCGCCGTGTGGGACTGGTCCATGACTGCGGTATGAAGGAGGGCCCAGCGGCAGCCCTCCTTCCCAGTCCCAGAAGTCCTGGGTGCTTCCTGCCCTGAGGCTCCCCACCAGTGAGCCGTCAGGGACAGGTAAGCGTGCACTCCTCCTTCGCTGGACCAGATGTCCGAAGTGAAGTGCACCTTCTGTGCCTCTGCCTGGCACAGACGACCCAGAACTAACTCCCTGCATGCCTGGTACAGGGAGGGCACCACACGCCTGCTCAGGGTGGTGCGACACGGCGGCTTGTAGTATGGAACCACAAGAGCCATCAGCCTCTTGAAGCCTGCGTTCTCGACGAGGCTGAATGGCTGGTCATCCAACGCCACCATCTCACCGATGCAATTGGTGATCTGGTTGGGCGCTGGAAAACGCCACCTTGTGGCTCCATACTTCCCCCACCCCATCTCTTCCATGGTGGCCTGGCGAAGCCTCTTGGGGATGGGAGGTCGAGAGCTGGCAGAAGTTGCAGGAGCCTTCTGCTTGCCCTTGCCGCTAGCACCAGTCTGCTGCGAGGTGCCCGCCTCGGTCCCAAGCAAAACAGACTGGTGGTGCCTCTGCATGTGGCGGGTGAGGTTCGTGGTGGTGAAGTGGCCTGGCATTTTTCCCCTGCTCACTGACATCTTGCAGTGGCGACAGACAGCAAAGCGGGAATCCACTGCCACCTCAAAGTGGTCCCACACCTTGCTTGCCTGTCGCTTCTGGGGTGACACAGACGGCCTGCCGGCGCCTTCGCTCTGTGGTGTCACCTCAGGAGCAAGGGAATGAGTGGAAGAGAGGACGGATTGTGGAGAGTAAGTCTCTGGTGCTGCCTGCTCTTCCTCTTGCCCCACATCAGAGTCCTCCTCCTCACTCTGAACCTCGCTGACTTCCACAAGATCTGGGAAAAGATCAGTCAGCGGGTTCACAGGCTCACCCACCAAAGAAGGAGCTGGATATAGTGCTCCTTCTTCATGCCCACTGCTGCTCCCAGCACCTGCCTCATGTTGCTGAAAGAGTGCCCTGCAGGCACTACTTTGAGTTGCCTCTGCCTGCTTCTGCTGCCCCAGTGGAGAACGCCTCAGTTTAACTGGGGGTGTGGAAGTAGGCTGCCTGCTGCTGGTCCCAGCAGCAGCAGCAGCAGCGCCATGCCCAGAGCGGCCTCTCCCAAATGCTGCCTTGGGAGCACCCCCCCTTTGAGTGCCACGCTTCATTTTATTTTTATTATTATTTATTTTTGTGTAAGTGTGTGCTTTGCTGACTTTTTTTGTGTTTGTAGCAGCAGGCTACACAGCCCAGCAACACACACTCACTCACAAGCGCGCACACACACACACACACAGAGAGAAAGAGAGAGAGAGAGAGAGAGGATAGAAATATTTTTTTATTATTTTTTTGGGTTTTTTTCAGAAAGCGAAAGTAGAACAAACAAACACACTCACTGCAAAGACAAACTGAACTCACAGACAAACAAACGTGCTATCTAAGAAAGGAAAGGCAAGAGAGAAAGGAAAGCCAAGAGAGAGAACAAGAAAAGCTGAAGTAAAAGATCAGAAACTCCTCAAAACCACCTCCAAATGCAATCAAATCAATACAGTCTCTCCAACACAGCTCCAAAACACTCCCTAATCTCCTCCACGTTCAACCCACAAAGAGCCAGAAGGGCAGGGCTGAGAGAATATATACTGGTGCCCTCCTCCAGCATTGCGATTGGAGGCTGAAGAAAGTCTTCACAGGATTGGGTGATTCAGTCATGTATTCTAAAGCACAATTGGTGGATCAAGCTGTCAAACACACACACACAAACACAGCCTCCCCCTCCCTTTCCTGAAGGTTTAAAATAATAAAGTTTAACCTTTGTTTTCCCACTAAAGCATTGCACCAAAGTTTGTTAAATTTCCAGCGTTTGAGCGGGCATAGGTCCTGTGCCATGTGAGCGAGTTAGAGGTTTGTAGCTCTTAAAACCAACCCATAAATCCCATGTGAAATGCCATGAATAAACGTTCGTTTCCCACTAAAATGTTGCACCTAGCTTCCGGAAATTTCACACACATTTGAAGTGAAGTGTTCCCTGCAATGTGCCAAAGTTTCCCGTTTGTATCTTTGAAAATAAAAAAATGGGAGGCAAAACTGTATTTTACCCCACTGCTACCCAATTTTCAACAATTCATTGCCAACACATGCCTGGAGCTAGCTGTCTGAAATTTTACACACATATCAAGGGAAGTGTTCCCTGTAATGTGCCGAAGTGTCCTGTTTGTATCTTTAAAAATAAAAACATGGGAGGCATAACTGCATTTACCCCACTACTACCCATTTTTCAAAAATTCATTGCCACACCAGGCAAGCACCCACGGTTCTGGGATTTCACACACGTGGGTCCCAAGGTTCCACCTACAATGTGGCAAAGTTTCATGTGTGTAACTTTAAAAATGACCGAGTTATAGGCATTCCATGTTATTTATTAAAAAATTAATTGCCACAAACTGCATGCACCAATCTTTCTGAAATTTCTCACAGATACCTATCCCTAACCAGTGTACAATGTGCCCAAGTTTCATCCTTCTGTCGTTAAAAATGAAAAAGTTATAGGCGTTTTTGTAAAACAACAATACTTTGCTATGGGAAAAACGCATTTAAAATGGCGTCCGATCCGCCGATCCGATCCGATCCGGATCGGACCTCGCCGGATCGGATCGGATCGGATCGGATGGTGTATCGGATCGGATCGGATCGGATCGGATTTCCCGATTTTTGGGGCGGATCGGATTCGGATCGTGGATCGGATCCGATCCGATGCACACCCCTAAAGATTACTTTGGAGTTTGTTTCTAACAGGGTATTAGTGATCCCACCCAATTTTGTGTCGTCTGCAAATTTGAGAAGCATTCCCTGCACCTCCTCATCCAAATCATTAATAAAAATGTTGAAGAGCACTGGGCCCAGGACTGAGCCCTGCAGTACCCCGCTCATTACCTCCCCCCAGTGTGAAAAGGTACCATTTATAAGAACTCTTTGAGTCCGATTCTGTAGCCAATTGTGGATCCACCTAATAGTTGTCCCATCTAGCCCACTTTTCACTAGTTTGTTAATCAGAATGTCATGGGCACTTTGTCAAAAGCTTTGCTGAAGTCAAGATATACTATTTTCACAGCATTCCCACAGTCCACAAAGGAGGTTACCCAATCAAAAAATGAGATCACATTAGTCTGACAGGGATGATGTCATGTGAGTACTGTGCTGCAAAACCGCATACCAGGCATAGTGAGTGTGCGATAAATAGCTGGTGTGATGGAGCTCTTATTTCCTGCTTTTTATTCCACATTCGTAATGATTTGACACAAGGTGTAGATCTGGCCCAGGTGACTTGTGTGCCTGCCTGTTCAGTCTGCTGAACAGGTGCTACTCGTTAAGAGGCAACATGTCTTCTGGTTCTTTGTCTTTAAACTGAAATTGGATGGAACAGATCTTCAAAACAAAGGACAGTCCTCTGGCAGCTCTTTAGATAGAGAATTGTTCTCTGTAAAAGAGGACAACTGGCCACCGTACTTTGTATGGCAACAGTCCAGCAGAGTTATGCATGTTGAGGCTCAACTGATTTCAGTGAGATTTAAGTGTCCATGGGCAGTATCCTGCCTTGTCAACCCACTAACAAAAATTACATTGCGCTAACTTAAGAGACCTTTATTGCAACACCAATTGCATTAGCTGGTGTGACGGGACTCAGGAATCCCATTGTGCTAGCTAATGCAATTGTCATAGCACTAGATGTACCTTACATTAGCGCAACGCAATTTGCACTAGCAGATTGGCATGGTAAGATACTGCACTATAACTGTACATCATGGGCTGCTTTTTCAGCAAGCAGCTCTGTTTCGTCAGGGGTAAGCAACCTGGTTCCTTCCAGATGGTTTGGACTACTGTTTCCATCAGTCCCAACTAGAATGGGTAAAGGTCAGGGGTTTGGGGTTGTATTCCAAAACATCTGGACGGCACCAGGTTGCCTACTAGTGTGTGAGTTAAAAATTGAGGACGAAAAACAAGAAGCCCTGTTTAGTGCTGGAGCTTTCCATGGTGCCATCCTGAAGAAGTCTGATGTAATTTCATGAAAAAGCCTCTTCCACTTCCCCCCACAGAAAAAAACAGCTGTTACTCAGAGCAAATATAACAAAGGCCTGGTATTGACTTAATTCTTTAGTATGTTTACCATACTAGACATGGTTTGTTGCCTTAACTCTGGTTAGGATCCCCAAAATACAGTGAAACCATGACTTTGCTTGCTAAGAGGATCATCAGACAAGCATTTTATAGCAGGCTCATTATTCGGCACTCACGGATTTTCGCAGGTCCTTTTCAGGATGCTGTCCACTTTCTGCACACTTCCCACTCCTTCAGGTCATTTTCTCATTAAAAAAAAAAAAGACCCTGGAAAACCCCGATTTTTCCTCCTACAGTGAAATGTGCCGCCATTTCCTGCTGTGTGCATGGAGAACAGTGCGACAAAAACACCTACTTTAATGGGCCACTTGGTCTTTGTTTATATCCTTTTCTTCAGCGTGTGAAGGTAGAGGAAGCTGGGCATCCCTATCATGGGACAGTAGCACTAGGCAAAGCAACGGGAGAGAAACGTGATTCCCCCCACCACCTGAAGAAACTCTAAGACTTGTCACTAGAGGATGTCCATAGGGAGACATCAGTGAGACTGTATCACATTACAAGCAGAGAAGCAGGGAAACTGCCGCCACCATGGTTTGGTTTATATAAGGCCTAACCCTGGTTAACACAAACCATGTTTAGCAAACCCACTTTAAATCAAAGGATTAGCATCTTCATTTGTGGCCATACGGTCAAGAGAAGTATTCAGAGGGTAGTGTACACTAATAATGCAATCCTATACATGTCTTCTGAGAAGTAAGTCTCATTGTTTCCAACGGACTTGCTATCATGGTATAGGATTGCAGCCTTCATGTTTGTTAGGGCGAAAAAAAACATGGCTAATCTAGAGCCTTTAAGATCTGTTATAAGCAGTCATAGAAATTTATTAATGGAAGGGTGGTGTGTCAATTAAGTTGGAAAGTACATAATATGAATACAGTGAAGGAAAAATTGGGCTAAAAGGCAACCAAAATTCATTATCCAATTGGAGTGGGCCATTTTACAACTACAACTTTGATGGGCACCTGTTACAGACCCACCTTGTATGCTCAACAAATGCAACATGTAAAGTATGTATGCAGATCTTTGTTAAAGCATACGACAGACCAATTCTGGCACCCATAGATGGCTCTCCATGGTGTATGAAAGGTTAAAAAGAAGATGCGTTTCAAATGCAACTGTTTTAGCAAGTATTTATTGAGGGTCTATAAGTTGTACCTGTTCAAGTCATGACATGTGGAAGGGTGCTGAGAGGATAGAATGATGCTGAGAAGAAGGATGGCTATACAACCAAGAACGTTTCTAGGGAGAGGCAAAGTGGTGCCAAGAGATCCAGGGTGCCAAATGACCGCAATAGGGCTGATCAAGGCTTGGCAAGCTGTAAAGGAAAGCAGTACATTGGCCAGTTCAGGCTACAGCTGTGTGCAATTTTAAATCACGATACTTTTCCTGGTGGGAGAGGCAGTAGGCAGAACCAATCATGTGTGTGAAGCCAATGAGGGCATTGGAGTGGTTAGAGGCTTGCCTTCTCACTGCTTCAGGGCCCTTATTGGCTGTGTGTCCCCAAAACAGCATCTGATTGGTCATCCCCCCTTGCTGGTGCTAAGGGAGCACACGACTCGGGGATTGGGGCGAAGAATGTCCTTTTCTTAACTTTTAAACCCAACTTCCCCCTTCCCAAAAGCATTGTACAGAGGTTGTTGGGTGTGCTAAGTCTTTGCTTTGAGGACTTCTGTAAAGTGTTTTTTTTTAAAAGGAAAGGGAACACTTTGTTTCCTTCCTGCTGCTGCATGATGGAGAGCAAGCGACTGACTGACTGACCAGGATGGGGGAGGAAATAGGGCAGTGTGTGTGTGTGGAGCATCTTGCCCAGTCCCCCCGCGCCCCAAGTTCGCAGTACAGCTAAAGCAACAGCGAGATGATAGGAATATTGCACTCCTATTTTATTGTGTGTGTATCATCTTTTTTCAAGGGGGGGGGAGCTATTTCATTTCCATTTGGGAAATTGCCCCTGAGTAATCCACTTCTTTCTTGTGAGTAGAGAAACACTTAAGCTGGATTGCTTTACTGTGTTTCTCCTTTTGAAGAGTTTTGGAGATGGGTGGCTGTGGGAATGCTCAAGTAGTGAGAATTTTTGATGCTTGCTGGTTATGCTTACCTCTGAGTTATCCAGTTCTCCTTACTTGTGAGTAGAGGTGCATAAGCTGGGTTTTTGTATGGTGCTGTTTTTCATTGTTATTTTCTGAGGAGTTATGGAGAGGGGTGCCTGTGAATATGCTCACTGAAAGAGATGAAATTTGGATGCTTTTCTGGCTCTGAGAATTGCTGTCTCAGTGTCTCTTTTTGTAATGGGATGCTGCTTGGTACCAAAAACCCCTTTTCTGTGTTGCTGCTCTGAGGATACCTGCAATCTGGGATCCACTTTCACATTTACACTTTTTGTTTATATGGTGGAAGACACACATACACGGAGTTCTTTGAACACACATTCTTCTGTTCCACAAACAACTCCCATTGCACTGAATCAACTGGCTTTAAGATCATGAGTGCAAAGTAGGGTGGGTTGCTGGGAATGGGAATCCACAGTGGCACAAAATTATGATAATGGTTATCCTCAGAGCACTAAAAAAATAGCCCTGGTAGTCCAAAGAAGTCGTCCACTTCATGACATCATTTTGTGAGATGTAGTGGTTAGAGCGTTAGCAGTGGTACTTGGGAAATCCAGGTTCTAGTCCCCGCTTGGTCAATGACTCTCAGCCTAACCTACCTCACAGAGTTATTGTGAGGATAAAATGGAGAGGAGGGCCATGTAAGCTGCCTTGGGTTCTTTGTGAGAGGTTGGGATATGAAATGAATAAATAAGTTCTGCTGCATGTAGACCAGGCCTTTTAAGTGGTCACAGTGGGTTTTTCACCCAGTCTTGTCCTTAAGACAATTTATAGTGGAATCATTCACCTTATTTTTAAAACTCTGCAAATAGTTGATAACAGCATGAATCCTTCTGGCAGTATACTGGGGAGAAAAAAAACTTGATGATTACAAGTTCAATAGCAGAGTGGTGATGCAAGTGAATGCTCCCATTATAAATGTTTCTAGGAAATTAAAAATCCATCTGGAGTTACATTGTGCAATTTTACTGAATACTGGATCAGTAGATGGGAAAACATTGGACAAGAAGTTTTGTCTATAGTAAATGAAGTATATACGTGAAGGTTTAGTTGGTTAATATTGAAATAATACATTTAAAATAAAATAGAAATAAAAATAACGCTGAAAGGGTCAGTGAAATAAATACATGGTAATCTTTTCAGTGTACAAAATATGTACGAGTCTTCTGTTATATTCATCCTTGCAACAACTGAGTAGCTGAGTCCAAGATAGCAACTTCTTCATGGGCCACCCAGGGAGCTTTAAGACAAGAGGGAATGGGGTTGGCTTTGGAAGAGTATAAGGAAGGATATGGTTAATATGGCAATGAAAGAAAGTTATTGCAAGCTGCAGTTCTGGAGATATCTCACCCCATTGAGACTAAAACAGATGTGCAATTTGGAATTTGATCACTGTGGGAGATCTCAGGAGCTTGGAACAGTTACCTTTCATATTATTTTGGCAATGTCAATCTATTATGATTTATTGGAAAGAATTTTTTTAGAGAAAATCAAGGAATTACCAGGTATGAGATCCTGTATAATTTAAAATGTATCCTCTTAAGCTATTTGAAGATTTGGAATTAGGAACATGCATGCTGGCTTCAGCCAGGATGTGTGTTGAAGTTGGCTACAGCATTTATATCCACAGAGTTCCTTACAGTGCTGTAAAAAAATATGGATGAATGCTTTACTTATGAAATTGACTTATGATAAAAGAGATAAAGCAAGTAGATTATCAGGTAAGGTTACAGAATGCTGGATTTTGTTTAAACTAATTTGACACCATTTTCAGGGTGATACACAGCCATATGTGAATGCATTTGTGCATATTTCTAAAGAAAAAGAAATGTAAAAAGAAAACAGGAAAGTTGAACCTGGGTTTCTGCATCCATGGCATCCATTGCAAGATCCTAACCCCCGGGCAAGGTAGGACTGTCAGACATCTCTATGGATGCTTGGTACCATACTATTAAGAAAAGCTTTCATCATTGCTCATGCTGGCTAGGGATGAGAGTTGCAGTCCAGCACATCTGGATGGTACCAGGCTGGTGTCAGTTTGTCTCCCTCTTTCTCTGCCTACTGCTCTATGGTAAAGGCCCTGTGTGTTCCTGCAGTTACTGGCTGAAGGCAAGAGGATTTACTAGCACCAAACCAAACTGCCCCAGAGAAACCAGAGCTTTATTCAGGGAACTGTCTGATCACCTGTTACATTTCTACCTGCCCGGCTGCTGCAAAATACATAGAAGAGGAGTTGGGCAACTCCAGAAAAGGGAAAAACAATATAAGAAAAGATTAGACAGGGATTAAGTAGGTGGATAGTATAGGGAATACAGTTCCTTCTGCACTCATTATTTAAGCCTAGGTTGCATTTTTCTGAAATCTGTCTATATTGATGAGATGTAGCCGGCGTATAAGTCCATTAAAGGTTAACTTACTACTAATTAACTCTGATGTTGTCGTACAATCAATACAGCATCCCTCAGTTCTTCATCTATGCTTGTGCCTGACTGTATCTATTGGCTTGCCTATATCCTGCTTGCGAATGGTCTCTTCACTTGATATTATATTTCTCTATGGCACATTTCTGATCCCTTCAAGGCCAGAAGCTGGTGCAACTTCCCACCCAAAGCCCCTTTTCCAAGCCATAAATTCCTCCCAACAAATACGTAATTTTAAATTTAGATCCACATCTGACTTTATTATATTGCCTTAACAATGGTATGCTTTCAAAAACCAGTTGGAAGAAAACTGAAGCCAGGAATTCTCTTGTGTGGATGTGATGGATAGCTTCATCTTACGCCAGTTCTTCTGCCCTCAGGTAAAGGCCTGGTTATCTTTATCATTTATCAGGTACACCATTTTAGTACAACTGTTTAAAAGTAGGCCATGGGCCCTTTTCTACCTTAATTAGACAATAACTCATTGGCTCCAAGTGAGCCTTTATCTTCTAATTATTTAGTACACAATTTAATGTCATTAAACATCTTTTGAGTGGATGGAATTGCTCTAAAAGCCTTCACTCCAGAGCTCTAATATTAGGTTCTTGGCAACCATCCCTGTGTGCGAAAAGCAGCCAGTTTGTTTACCAGGAATTCAGACTTACATTACAGGGCAAATTAGCAGCCAGCTATTAGTCTGATTCAAGCACTTAACAATTACTGATCATCTCCTCCTGGTCTGTGGATAATGGAAGAGATCAGCTGCAAATGGAAAAGACTGCAGGGCTGTTTGCTTGTGGGCATTGAGGAGAAAGCACAAAACAACCTCTCTTGACCCCAGGCTTTGCATACACAAAAAAGAAAGACCCAGAAGGGAAGGGCATTCTGGAGGAAGAGCATCTCCATTAAAGACCAAACCAACCTCTCCCTCAACAGATTCTCCTTCGCCCAGAGCAAAAGTTCAACTACAGCACCACAGAGGCAGACACTGCTTACCGTGGAGCTATTTCTCTGGAAATAACTGGAGGGCAACAGTAAACCTGTATTACCTTGACTGATCTCTAGGAGCCCAGCTAGGATAGCTCTGTAAGATCCAATTCAAACAGCCAGATTGTCCTGTTGTGAGTGTGGGTTTCATAAAACTGTGCAGAAGAAATTATGAGTAAGGAGGCAACCGTCTCTTCAAAAACAAATCCACATCTCTGATAAAGCTGCCACCAGTACCATAACATCTGCTTCAGGACTCTGGTGGAACACACACACACACTTGTGGGATGTGGAGGCAGGGGGGACTTAGACTGTGCTTGGCAGCTCTCCATCACTACCTACCTACAGGGACTTGCCTTAAACTCACTTAGACTAGGCTTCTCCAATGTAACACCCTCCAGATGCATTGGACTACAACCCCCATAATTCCTCCAGCCAGCATATCTGTCTGGAGGTTGATAAGAGTTCTAGTCCAATGCAATTGGAAGGTATCAGCTGACTTAGACAAGTTATTTGGAAATAGCAAGCATATAACTGAGGCATGGTGCATGTCAAATACCAGCTTTACTGCCCTAAGGCTGCAATCCTATACAACACTTCTGGGACCATGTCCCATTGTACTCAATGGGGCTTACTTCTGAGTAGACATGTATAGGATTGCACTGTAAGAAAACTACTGTAGAGTGGATGGTACAGTCTAGGCTTACATAATTGAGGACTTTCACATTCCATAATAAAACTTTGCTTTAGGAAGTCAGCAGATCACTCTGTAATTGCTTATGGATCAACAGTTCACCTACTGAGTCCAAAGTATCATCTCTGATTGTTATTGATAAATAATGCTTTTAAAAGGAGCATTAAAAAAACAAAGCAATTATGAATTAATATACTTGTTTGAAGCTTCCAGAAGAGATTTAGAAAAAGTAACCTATCCTCTGACCTGCTAATCACTGCCAGATCTATTCTTCTTGAATTGATATACTTGAAAATAAAGGTTTGCTCCTGTGCTTCAAAGTATTCCCAGACATGGATGGCCATTTTATATATCGCACAGGAACAAACCATCATGTGCCACTCCACATAAACTAGATGTGGAGTGCAGCCAATGTTGGCACTTTGATGAGCGTATTTGCATCATAAACATGTATTTCCAAATATGTTTGCATTAGATTTTAACAAAGCCTGTGTAATTGTTTGTTTGTATGCATGCATGCATGTATGCATTTATATCCTACCTTTTAGGGTAAAACCCTCACAAGGCATTTTAATAAATTGTTTAATAGTAATAAATTACTATTAAACAAGCAGTTAAGTACTTGTTTTGGAATGCTTTAGAAATAACAAACATTAGTTTTTTAAAAAATATACACTGAAAGCATCTTGGGTACACACCCAAAAGTAATGTGTGAAGTGCAACAGACAATGGTTTTTCAGACTTAGGAGGCAATACAGTTCAGATATCATTGGCCCCTGCTACACACATTCATTTTGGGTGTACCATCATCACTTCTGCCCAAACTGGTTTTACAGGGGTTTGTTGTACTTCAGACTGTACCCTGGGAAAACTAAAATCATGCCCTCAGCAATTTGACTAGCAGTGTTGCAATAGCTGTGTATTCTGTTTTGGTATGGATTAAATGGGTGTCTATGATGAGAAACATCCACATATATGCACTCGGTCTCTGCATGGAACATGTTTTAAATATGAATTAATGGGTGCATATCCACATATGCACTTTTCTCACCCTATAATAGGGTGACCATATTTGGGAAACCAAAAAAGAAGACGCCCAGTGGGGGAGGGAATGACGTGCTTTCTGGAGGCCCCGGAAAGTGCACTTTCACCTCCTCCGCTCCAATCAGGGTCTTAAAGGGCCTGATTGGAGCAGAGGAGGGGAAAGTGTGTCATTCCTGCCCCGCATTGCACCAATCGAGGCCTTTTCTATAATGTCCAGGAATGACAACTCTTTCCCTTTTAAGGCACTGATTGGAATAGTGAGGGGAATGATGCACCTCCAAAAAGCGCATAATTCTCCCCCGCCACACTAATGGTGACTTTAAAAGGGAAATCATGCCATTCCAGGACATTATAGAAAATTACAGGAAATCCCCCCTGACACCCCCTGAACAAAACCCAGGACAAATCCAGGGAAATCCTGCAATATGGTGGCCATGAGCACCAATACATCCCTGGACACATTTCTTGGTGCTCGCCAAGGTGCTCTACCCACCTCCCATTCCAAATAATAATAATAATAATAATAATAATAATAATAAGAAGAAGAAGAAGAAGAAGAATACCGACAAGACAATACCCTGCAACCGACCAGACATAACGGTCATAGACAAAAAAGAAAAACACACATACCTCATTGACATAGCAATACCAAATTAAAAAATGTTGTTGAAAAGGAAAAAGAAAAGAGAGATAATTATACACCACTGGCCATGGAAGTCAAAGAACTATGGCAACAGAAAAAGGTCAAAATTATTCCGTTAGTCACCTCAGTCACTGGCATCACATCAAAAAATTATACAGAAAACCTTCAGAAACTGGGCCTACCAAAATACATCCACATCAATGTCCAGAAAGCAGGCATACTTAAAACATGCTCAATTGTCAGGAAATTCCTGAATCTGTAAAAGACTGCATGACTTGGCAAAGCCCATCATGTCCGTTTAGAAAAACCGCCATGAGCGAGAGATGAAATAATAATAATAATAATAATAATAATAATAATAATAATAATACATGTTCTTACTGGTAGCTGGGATTGCTGTGAAATGGGTGCTGAAAATTGTGGGTTTTAAGTTGTTTAATGTGTTGGGGCTCAGGCCACACCCTTGTGCTCAGTCTTTAGGCAGATTACTTGGCCCTTTGCCAAGCCTCCCATGGCAGCCATTTTGCATTAGCCCACAACAGTTTTTCAAGCTGCCCAATGTGCTTACAGCACCAGTTGCCTAGCCTTGCTGTAAGATAACACATGTGTATGTGCGTGTGTTTAAGAATAAAAACAAGAACACTAAAAGCTACATGAAATTTATTCTACTTAATATCACAACTCCACTGACATATAGGATTAGGGGAAACAATTAAGCATTAAAAAAACAGAGCAAAGTGTTTTATCCCCCCCCCCCACATCTTCCCTCTGCCACATATATTTGCATTACCATCAAGCAACTGATACTAGATTAGGGGTGCGATGGGGATGGGGGTGTCAGTATGACTGCTCCAGGGTTACAATGATCTGTTGGACAGGATAACTCTTGGCATTTCGAGACGAGGCTTTTATTGTGAAATTGCAATCCCTCATTCTCAGACTATTACGTGAATGTTGGGGTGGGATGGAGTCCAGGCAGCATAATCTTCCACTTGTAGCTCTCCCATGTTTTTCCACTTGTCTGTTTTCTTATCAGAAAAAGAATAGCTGCACAATGCCTTTTGATTGGTAGTGCAATGGGCCATTCTTGCCTGGATGAACCGCTGTTGGTGTGGAGCCTGGGAAACTGGCTTTTTTCTGCCTTTTATGATAATTGCATTGTTACCAATATTTGCAGAGAGGTGTGCTTTATTTATTTATATAAAGCCTTCCTACTCTGCCTTTCCATTTTTCAAGTAGCCAAGTCAGCTTACAAACAAAATAATAAAATCTATCAACACGTTTTTTTCCTCAAAAAAGCAAACAACTAAAGAAAGCAATAAATGAGCAATAAGCAATCATCCATTAAATGCCCAGGCAAACAAGGCAGTTTTAACCTGGCGCCTGAAGGATAACAGGTGCCAGGCAAACACCTAACCTCAGACAGGAGGTAGGAGCAGGGGCTTCAACACTGACTTTCAGAAACATGCAAGTTTATATGTGAAAAGATGGCCCTTCAGATATCCCCATCCCCAGATGTTTAGTGGTTTATAAGTTAAGCCAACACTTTCAGTTGTGCCTGGAAACAAATTGGAAGCTACTGAAGAACTTTTAGCACCAGCAAAATAGACTCAGTTCAGTGGGTTTGTGTTAGTAATCTGGCTGCTGGTTTCTGCAACAGTCGTAGTTCCCAAAGGCTTTTCAGAGGCTGCCCCTGTACAACACACAGCAGTAATCCAAACTGGATGTTACCAAAGCAGGGAGAATTGTGACAAAGTTCTCTCTAAGAGAAGGCACAACTGGCACAAAAATGTTGGAGAAAGACATTTAGTGCTGCAGATTCCACTTGGCATCCAAAGTCGAGGGTGGACCTACCAACACTCCTTAAAGGAGACTGCAATCCCAACCAGAACATGAGACCACTATCTCTCTAATCAGTTGAACTACTCACCAGCAATATTTCCATCTTATCTGGATTGACCTTTAGTTTGTTAGCCCATTTCCATCCCATTACTGACTCTAGGCATCTACATCCACTAATACTATACCTGGGTTAGATGAGAACTAGAGGTTCATCAGATGAGTGTTTTATTGCACGCTCATTACTGCCCACTTATGGATGTGCGTGCATCCTTTAGATGATGATGTCCACCTCCTGCTCCTCCTGCTCGTTTTTCTGTCGCAAAATAGTGCCCTTTTAATCTGACTTTTTTCTTTTAAAATGAATGTGCCACGATCTCCTGCTGCATGCAGGAAATGTGAGTGATAAAAATGCCCCCCCCCCGAATGGGCCATGTGGTCTTTGTTTACTTCCTATTTCCCCTCCAGGCAAAAAGTGGGGCTGGAGAAGCGACGGTAAGGAAACACAATTTTCCCATGTGATGACACTCCTAGAGTTGGATGTAAACAACATATTGAAGAAGCCTCACTCCAAATGTTGTCTCTCCTAGAAGTTCCAAGCAGATGGGGCACAGCATGGAGGACACAACAGAACCTTGCAATATTTCATGGCATTAAATGCTACAGCACAGAACAGATTCCCCCAGCACCACTTTCTGGGACCAGCTACCTAGGAGGGGGCCAGCTACCTAGGAGTGGGTCAATAGCAGCAATATGCCTCCAACTTCCAATCCTGGTGGTCCAGAATACCATGGATGATCTAGTATCAAAAACCATCTAGAAAGACCAGGAGAATCAACAGGATCACACTCCCTACCTTTCTCCTGGGGCTGGTCTTCACAAAAGGTTTTATTAGCATTGTAATGCCTGGCTGATTGGTACATCACACACCATACATCCCAAACTGTCCTCCTCATGCAATTTCTCCCTCAATATTCCGCTTGTTTTCTAAATTATCTTTGTGATGGTTTTACCGGTGCTTGTGGTTCCAATGTGCTACAAAGGCATTTGTGTTTCAACCCAGTAGAACTATATCACAAGTAAGAGTGGCATTTCCCACCCCCCCATCTTTCTCTCCACCTTCTCCTTTCATTCCCTGCTCTTTTCTCACACAGATTTTAATATGATTTGTGGGCAGGAATCCACCCCTATGCCCTCTTACTTTCTCACTCACTCTTGCATGATGCTGCCCAGGAAAATGGCCCCTTGCCACTGCCATCACTGAGGAAAGAAGAGAAATAAAAGAAGAGAAATAGGGGTGGATGGCAATGGCAGTGGAAAGGCGCAGTTTTCCTGGAAACCACTATAAAAGAGCGAGCAAGAAAGAGGGCATGGGGGGGTGAATGGAAGTCCCTTGCTAATTGGCATGCCAAAGGCATGTGCAGAGAACGCGGCTGGCGTAGTGTAAAAGCAACCTCCCCATAGGCGTGCGCACAGGTGGTTCACCTGGTGCCCAGGCACCACCTAATGAAAAGTCCGGGAAAGGTGCAGCATGGAGAGAAGGGTGGGAAGCAGGCCGTGCGTTGTCCAAAGCTATGGAAAGTGCACAGATGGCCTACACTATTAGCATGACTAACACGCTAATAGCGTAGGCCACCTGCGCACTTTCCGGAGCTTCGGACAATGTGTGGCCTCCTCTGCCCCCTCCCCCCGCATCTTTCCCAGTATGAAAGGGTCTCTTAATGCTTAAGAGGCCCTTTCACACTGGGAAAGGTGGGAGGGGGTGGAGGAGGGGGCAGAGCAGGCCGCGTGTTCTCCAGAGCTCCAGAAAGCGTGGAGATCACCTAACGCCATTAGCGTGGCTGGGAGGATTCTCCCAGCCATGCTTATGGCATTAGGTGATCTCCACGCCTCTAGAGAACACGCAGCCTGCTCTATCCCCCTCCCACCTTTCCCAGTATGAAATGGCCTCTTACTTCAAGTGTTAAGAGACCCTTTCATACTGGGAAAGGTGCCGGGGGGGGGGGGAAATGGAGCAGTCACAGCTTACCTGCTCTCTCCTCTCCCCCAGTCTTGCGATACTTCAGGATGAGACTTCTGACATTTCATCCTCATCTCGCGAGACTTGTGGGAGAGGCGGGGTCTGAGTACGAGCGGCAAAAAAGAAGGAGGCAGCAGCAGCAGCGTAGGCCTGGGGGTAAGTAAGGCAGGGCGGGCGGGCAGCGTGGGCAGGCAGAGGGCAGGGCATGTGGGCGGTCGAGCAGCGGGTGGCAGTCAAGCGAACAAGCGAGTGGTGGGTGAGCGAGTAGCGGGCAGGTCGGGTGGGCAGGCGGCGGGCAGCGCAGGCGGGCTGTTGGCAGCTGAGCAGCAGGAAGCCTAAGGATGAAGCTGCGAGGGATGAGGTGGGGGCTCAAACTGCAGGCTTAAAGGAGTGGTTTTCTGCTTTGCACACAGAACCTTGGTCTAATTACCAGCCAATATGCTTCACTTTGCTTTTTTAAAAATGGGTTTCTGCAGAAGCAAACAAATGTGGATTCAAAGGACACAGAGTTTTGTGTTTTGGATGTTCAGACTCCACCTCTGCTTGTTGATCCTATTTCTGCTTACCCAGGTGCCCAAGTCTCTGAACTTTCTTGCCAGTTCTTTTATATATTATCTGCAAGTATTTTCATGTATATATCAAAACGTACAACATTATGATGTATAACATATGACTCCATGCTTTTTACAGCTACTCAATGTTCCTACATAGCTTTTCAGACAAGAGAATAACTTTGGATCATTTCACTTGCATGTGTTGTAGATCACAAGCTGAATATGAGCCAACAGTGTGATGCGGCTGCAAAAAAAGCTAATGCTATTTTGAGATGCATTAATAGAGTATAGCTTCCAAATCGCATGAGGTACTGGCTCCCCTTTATTTGGCACTGGTTAGGCCTCATCTTGAATATTGCATCCAGTTCTGGGCACCACACTTCAAGAGGGATGCATACAACTTGGAGGCCTAAATCCAATTGCTACTCTTAAGTAGAATAGACACAGTGAATCAATGGGAACTTGTTAAGTCCACACTTATCTAAGTTTCATTGCTTCAATGTGTTTGCTCTGGTGGGGACCTGCAATTGGACTGGCGATCTGATCTGTTTCTGTAATAGCCAGAAATGCAGAACGTGATACTGCTGGACCCAGAGTTCAGCCACCTGAAAATCTGAGTTTTTCTTTTAAAAAAGGATTCTAGCCTTTATGGCTGCAAAGATGTCATTGGAAGTGTGTCATAATGCCTGCTGAAATCTCAGCATTTGTATTCTTTGATGGTGATGTAACCCACTTTTGTTTTTGAGAGACATGTTTGTAAAATAAACATGGGAAGTGGTGATGTTATAGTTCTGTCCCTTTCCCCCTTTTTCCAAGCTCTGACTACATTTCACAACAGTAATGGTTTAGTTGTAGGATTCAGAGATGCTCGACGATATATTTTATTGACTTTTAGATTCTGGTTTACAGTTCAGTAAATCAGACGTGTGACCAAGGTCACACACACTTGGGGACGGTTATGTCAGGATGGGCACACATCCTTGGGGGCTGGACATGTTGAGGTGGGCATGCCTCCTTGAGGGTCGGCTATGATGTCCTCCTTTTTGGTTTCCAAAATATGGTCATCCTAGTTAAATGGAATTTACTCCCAAGTTTACCTCAAAAAATCCCTGGGGGCACCACCTAATGAAATGTGCTGCGCACGCTTATGAACCTCCCCACTCCGTTCTTCTCCTCTGTGAAGATGATGATGGTTTGCAGTTACTATTGACTGTGTATGTATGGTGGTGTGGAGCTCTATATTGCAATACAAGTTATTTTTAAACTTCCATTGCTGCACTGTCGAAGGTGTGCATGCTGTCATGAGAGGTAAAAAAAAGATGATGTCTCCTATTGTATTTCTGTGTGGTGCTTAATCGTATTATAAACACGGAGGATACTACACTGGCTGAATTCCGACGACACAATAAGCAACTGGGGTGGGGGAAACAATCGACAGTCATATTGACTATCTTGTTGTCAGTACAACCTAATCCACACCACAGTTGATTATTTATTACCATGTTGTTTGGGGAGTACCCCAGATGAACAACTGTAAAGTTGATTATTACCCCACCATTGACTATCGTGTTGTCCGAATTCAGCCACTGTATTCATCAGCATGTGCCACCACAGCAATGGTTCTGTTTTGCAGAAATACCAGCATAGCGATGCTTGATATACGAAAGGAGCTCTAGTGTAGATCCTGACTGGTGTAGGTCATCCACCAGGACATGCACATAATCAGTATCACCCAGGAGTCTCAGGACCCGAAACATCACCACCTGTTCACACATCTTGCTCCAAAAGGGAGACTTGAAACCAGCTGATAGTTGGAACATTCTTCTAGGTCAAGGGTGGGCAACTTGTGTTGTTCAACTCTAACTCCCATCATCCCTTATCATTGGCTATGCTGGGGTGATGGTAGTTGCAGTCCAACATCTGGTCTGGAAGGTCAAAAGTTGGCCACCCCTGCTCTAGGTCCAGAAAGTTTTTAATAAAAGGGATCTCAACTGCCTCCTTCAAGGCATATACAATTGATGCAAAGGCTGGCAAGCATCCATCCAGAGGAGACCCAAAAAGGAGAGAAAGGATGTAAAGGTTTTATTTGTGTAAAGCTCAACACTCTTTGCCCCCTTTTTTCTTTCTTTCTTTCTAGGCCTCCTTTAAGGGGTTATAAAAAACATTTGTAGAGATTCTTATAACAAAATATCTCCTGCTGTAATTCACTAGCGACTGTATTTGCTACATCACTTTCTCTACTTATATTCTGCATTTTACCAATGGTTTCTGCTGCTCCATGAGCTGCCCAGGCTGTATTCTATGGGAGGAGGCGGTTAGGACTGGTCATGCCAATTGCCAACAGTATCACTTGCCAAAACAACTGGAAATTCCCCAAGGCTGTCAGGAAACCCTCAAGATCCATGAGCCAGCTTAACTGTTCCTACAACCCCATAGAGGGATAGAGACTCTATGGAATAACAACTTTCTATGGAACACATTTGGCACACTGTTGATGAATATACATTGTGTTTAGTTGTCCACTAAGGTATTAAGAGTGGCTGGGGTTTTAGCTGGCCATAAAAGATGGAAGCTCTACAGGAACAGGTTACCTCCTAATTCTTGCATTGTAACAAACAGCATTCTTTTTACTACATGGCTCTGGGCAAGTGACTATCTGATCCCTCACCTGTATAATCAGGTTAACAGTTCACCTACAACATAGCTGAGGGACAATGCTTCCTGTGTCTAGTTATATAAACAATGTAGGCTACCAGAAGAGAACACAACAGTTCTCTTTAGCTTAGTTCCATTTTCATATCTGTTGCAAGATCTGTTTGCAAGACCTGTTTGCATTGACACTCAGTGCATCACTTGCTGAATGCAAAGGAAAGAGGCTCCCAGAGTAACAATGTAAACTTTATTTTGGATATTATGGACTGAATCACATTTGTAAGGTATTGGAATTTACATTACAGCAGCTCTGAATACTCCCACTTCCTCTGTTTGCCAAGAGACCTAGATTGCATATTGAAGACACTTGATAACATTTTAGGGATTTCTATTGGCCTGCAGGTTCTTTTTTCAGCAGAGGCATGGGAGTTGCTGATGTACTCAATATATATGAAATACAATTGTAATAATTATGTACGTAGTATGAAATAGTGCCACAACATTGAAACAGGTCAACAGAGACTCCACACTTTAGCTACAGAAGTTTCCAGCTACTGGAAATGCAATTCCAGTGGAATGTACTAGAAACAGAGACATTTGGGACATGATCCAGTCTGCTGCAGGTGCAGTGAACACTATTTGCCCCACCTACACATGTACATAGGCCCTGCAAGGGGCCACCACAGTGAAGGAAGTGTGTCTGTCCATACCTCCGTATTCCCATTCAACCATCCTCCTCTCCCCACCATGCAAGTAACTTGTGCTATGGAACACTAGTCATTTGTATTATGGCGAGAGAAAGAGACCTGGATGAGGATGGGGAAGCATGCATGGACCTAAGGAGGCACCCATCCATCCTAAGAGGGGAAGGGAAGGAAAACAAAGTTGTAATAAGGTCTCTCCTTCTGTAAATGGGTGCTGAACCTGCCATGAAATGGATTGTGCCCTTGAAAGCTTAAGTGAGCATGCTTCTGAACTCATTACAACTGATGAACTTTAACTTTGTAATTTAATTTAGTTGTTATACTGTTTTATTTATATGCATGGTGAATCCACTTTGAGGGCAGTGACTGCATAAAAGGGATATTTAAATAAACCTGATTTGAGAACTGAACTAGCATGGAAAACAAGAGTTAAGATTTTTTTTTAAAAAAAATATTTTGATAATGCACTTACTCACAGAGTTTAACTTTAGGACTTTCCATGATTTTTCCACTTTGGACTTGCCTACCCTAGGGAATGTTGCAGAACATTTCCTCTGTTGAGAAAAGTATCAGACTTTGTTACATGGATTCTAGGCTTTCCAAAAGTCTGGATTTCCACAATACTTCAATGCCTGGGGCCAATCCATATCCTGTGCTAATATTACATTGCCAAACCCTATTACTGAAAAAAAATTCCATGAGCGTTAACTTTTGTATTTTAAGAAGCCATGCTTCAAAACGTCACAACTACACACAAGACATTTAAAGGCTGCAAGCAAATCCTTTCATAATTGCCTTCATTTACGAGGTGGAATAATAATAAACACTGTTACTATTGTAGAATGGATTGACAGGTCTAAGCAAATCATACCTTACTGGTTGATAACAAGTCAGCACTAAATCCACATAGAAATAAGGTCAGAGTTTACTGGTGGGCAGTATAAAGGCTCCCTTCACTGGGCAAGAGTTAGAAGAAAACCATGCCGAGATGAGAAAAATGCAAAGCACGCTAGATTTCATAGAGGGATTATTGTCTGTACTGAATGTGATGGAGCCGTGGGCCTTGAACACATGACAGTCAACTTTGGCAACCATATCATCATATCCTTTGGGGGAATGGGAGAGAAAAGGGATGCAATACACATTGCATCTTCTACAGATACCAAACACAGAGGAGTTGCTAGGGTTAGGTTGCTACCTCTTCCAAAGCCAGCCAATAAGATAGTGGTCTCATGGAATGGGTGTGAATTCTTCATCTGAACCTAGAAATGCGAAGGCCAGGAAAAAAACAAAAAAAATGGGTGGGGGGACGGACGGACAGAAAATATTGGAAAGATGTTTTCCTCCTGATTTTTTCTGTTCTCCCTGACTAGTTCCCCCCAAAGCCTTCACATCTCTATCTGTACCTAGAATTAACAACATACCACTGCAACACAAAAAGAACAGCAGTTAACGCCACACAGATCTTTACATCCAGAGTTATTAGTTCATGGATAAGTATCTTGTACCACAGAATGAACAGAAAGACACATGAAGAGACACGAGATTATCCCACATGGAGAAGGTATTTGCTGTATGGCTTTGGGCATACAAGATTTGATGTACCCAGGGAACTGTAGAGCATAAAGTCTCAGCAAGCCTACAGGCTGTTTCTCAGGAAGGCCTGGAAGATTCATACAATATTGGACAAGGACGATTTATGTCACTGAGGTGAATACAGAAGCCCAGTCTAGATGTCTTACATTTCTCATGAGCAGTAACAGATGCAGATAGGTTGGGCAAAAAGAGACCAACTGCAGAGGTTACATTTCAGCATCACTTACTTCAGGTCCTTACTTCAGGACACCTTTGTTTTGTATATTTAAAGAACTAGACAAGTGTACAACAGGGTCTTGAAAACCATTGGAAAACAGATGATCCAGATTTTGTGACAATCTGAAGCCAGAATAGCATTTCACCTGCTAGACTACAGATGTATCAGACTCCTCTCCTTTCCAAACCAAGACATCTTGTGTCACACTAAAAAAATTTACTCTGATTTCAGTTTTTAAAAACAGCTCCCTAAAATCTCCCATCTGCCTGCTTCCCCCCACCCCAATTGGGAACACTGGAAAGAGAACCGGCCTCCCGGGGCTCTGTTGTATAGAAAAGCGAGTGAAACAGACAAGAGTTCTTGGCAGAAGGGTGCACATTGGGGAGAGGCTTGCAGTCATCAGTGCTTCCTCTTTAGCATGAAGCAATCCAGTTTCCCTTCTCATGGAAATACATGAAAAGAGCAAGGCCAGTCATATTAAGTTAAGGCGGACCGAGTAATAGAAGGAGCAGTGTCAGGGCCAAAGTGAGCGAGGAAAGCTGAGCTCCAGAATATACAGAATCTGAAATTGGTTTTTGATTGTGCCTAAGAACCTCTGACTGTGTCTTCTTCTCCTCAGGTTCCTAGAATGATACCAAGGAATAGAGAGAGAGAGAGAGAGAGAAGTGAATTTATGATCAGATAAAATCTGAGTCCCCTCTAGCTGCAGGATGTCCCTCCTTCTCAGCTTTTTCTGGGCACCACCCTTGGGTCAAAAGTGACAGCCTCCTTGCTCAACCTTTTCTCACAATACAATAAACTTAACTGACAAACTTGTCACGCAAACCCATTTGTTTTGTTTTTTTAAGACAAATAACATTATCTCTGGCTATGTGTTGAATGGGCATAATTGTTCATACCCAATGCATTTTTGCAGTAAGAATTGTGCTGGTGCCATCTCCCTGGATGTTTACAAAGGATGTAAATTGCAGTTGTTCCTGACCCTCTGTGGTCATCTGGTTTAGACTCATCTGAGACTGGATTGCACTTTCTGTAAAGAACACACAGGAGAAGTCTTTGTGAGGATCTGAATCTATACATACAGTCATGGTACAAATTCTGAGCCATGGAGTGAGCGCTGTGCCTTTGGCCTGCAAATGTGCTTAACTACATAAATTATTTTAAGATATTCCAGCTCTGGTCCCTGAAAATGATCTGAGCAGTGGCCAGCAGGTTTTTTCTGTTCTGCTATGGCTCTACAGACAACTACAGTTTGTTTGGTCTCCATGAAGTGCTCTGTTGCTGGAACATATTGACAATTAATCCTCTGCAGATCAACAAGAGGTAGCAGGATTCTGTTCCAACTCAATCTGACACTTCAGGCTTCAGGATTTACCAAAGCAAGCTGGTCCCCCCCCATGCAGTGGCAGAATGTGCAGCGTAGACCAGACAACGTTCACAGGGGCAAGGAAAGCCATAAGAAAGAATAGTGTTTGGTTGCCTAACCTCTGACCAAATATCACCTTCCAAAGGGGAGAAGTATGTTTAGTCACAGCAGTTTTTAACTGGGAAAAAACTTGTCTATAAATAAAATAAAACAGCTAAAAAGATAAGATAGTAAATATTTAAATCGACAAGTTTGATCCTTTATTTGATGTTTCTTTGAAGCTTTTACAATCATGAGGCTGCCTTCACAGCACTGAGTTGCCGCTGATCTGCTGCCAAACCTCGCGGTATCACTGCTGCGGGGATGGTAGCGAATAATCCCCACTGAAGAAAGCAGTGTGGGCTTTCCAGTGGCCATTAGGTTTGCCGGGGCCACCCCCTCCCACTCCTGCAGCTTCTGGCAACCAATGAGAGGTTACCTTCAACCTGGAAACAACCCTGGCAAAGCACTGGAATGAGGACAGACGACGGAAAGGCCATGCTGACCTTGCTCAGGCAGGAAAAGTAGGGGTCAGTCCCCAACTTTTCACCTGCATATCTTTGGCTCTTTGCCCCTGGGTGGCTCTGAATTGGTGGCTGCATCATATAATAGGCTGACCATATGAAAAGGAGGACAGGGCTCATGTAACATTAACAGTTGCAGAGAAAAAGGAATTTCACCAGGCGTTATTTGTATGCAATTAGTTCCTGGTGAAATCCCCTCTTCATCACAACAGATAAAGTTGCAGGCACTATACTAGAGTGACCAGATACAAAAGAGGGCAGGGGCCCTGCAGCTTTAACTGTTGTAATGAAGAGGGAATTTCACCAGGTACGAATTGCATACAAATGACTCCAGCTGAAATTCCCTCTTCTCTACAACTGTTAAAGTTACATGAGCCCTGTCCTCCTTTTCATATGGTCAGCCTATCATATAATCAATGCAGCGCGGATTCGGAGCCACCATGGATTCGGAGCCAACCTGGGACAAAGACAACATATAGACAGCCCCCATAAAATATCTAAATCTTAATAAAACTTAACATCTTAAGAGACATGTTGGCAATGATTGATAAAGGGCCTGTTCAGACAACACGCTAAGCCATGGTTAGGCCGCTAACTCCTTTGCAGGAAGTGGTTAGTGAGCATGTTTAAACTGTAGTTACGTAGCATGACACATGACATGCTAAGTCATGGTTCACACAACACGCTAAGCCATAATGTTTAGCTCAAAATGGTTAACCATCATGGTTTAGCGTGTTGTCTGAACAGGGCCAAAGAGATGAAGTCTTGGACAGTTATAGGGCACAGCTGATTTTATTCTCTTTTAATCAGAAGGATCAAGGAGCTGATCCTGTATTCTATTGGACTAGTTTGAACAATTAATACTTGGTAAGCTGAAGAAATTAATTAAAAACATAAAAAACAATAAACAACCTGCTGGATCAGACTAAAAGGTCAATCTAGTTCAGCATTTTGCTTTCAAAAGAGGCCAGCTGCATGCCTCTGGAAAATTCACAAGAGGGCATGAAAGCAATACCTTAATGCTTGTTTTGTTTGTTCCCCTTACATCTGGTATAGACTGTAAACATGGAAGTTCCATTTAGCTATCATGACAAAGAGCAGTTGATAGATTTGTCCTCCATGAGTTTTTCCATTTCTTTTAAAAACCCATAATCAGTGACTATCAGCACATCTTGCCACCTTTCCTTGGAGGAAAGGCAGAATATAAATGTAATGCATATATAAAGACTAGTAGTTGTGATAAGTTTTTAAAAAAAGTCCAGCAGTGAATTTCTTAAGTTAATTACACCTTGTACAGTTGTAGGATTTTTTTCTGTCTAAACATGCATAGGATTGCTCCCTTAGTCTGTATTGGATCTACTGCCAATCAGCTCTATTGGGCAACTGAGTTCTAGTACCACGGCAAAGTGAGAAAATTTGGGCTAAATCGCCATTCCCCAACTTGGTGCCATCCAAATGTTTTTGGACTACAGTTCCTATCAGCCTGAGTCACCATGGCCAGTGGTCAGGGGTTAAGGGAGTTGTTGTCCACAACATCTGGAAGCTGGACTAAATGGACCACTGGTCATATGCACTTACTGAGGCATCTGTTGTTGGCAAAGGAGCTGAGGATTCGGTCACATTCCTCCTCCTCATTGCCACTGTTCTTGCAGGAGCACCACAGCGTGACCTCAGCACTGGAATTGCTGACATAATTGGGGGTCATGAGTGTACCTATTTCAAATTCCAAAAAGACAAAGTCAAGAATGTGCTCATATAGAATTCCAACAAGTCCAAGGAGACTAGATACAGAACAAAACTAGAATCTGTGACGTGGCACAGAATTCAGCATCCTGACAATCTCATTTTTTAAAAAAGTTTAACAAAACACAAGTTTCTGTCTCTCATGTTTAGTGAGGAAAACCCCTAAAAATCCTACCTTTCATTCCCTATCACTTATTCCATGCTAAAATGTTCATAATGATTTGAAAACCTGAATACGGGAAGCAGAATAAGTTGCATGCACATGCTTAATTTTGAATAAAGATACTTAATCTGTATTATTTATTCTGTCTGCGAAAGGGTTTCTTTGTACAGAATGAATATGTATCCACACAGAACCCTGCATTCATCACAACATGCTATCAGTTTCATACTCTGTCCCTCCTCTGGCTCTGCAGAGTCTTTTGCCAGGCCTTAAGAAACAGGTTCATTGTATGCTTATTGTAGACACTGTGGAGCTAAATGGTTTACTCTGAAAGTGTCCTGCACTTTCCTGGGAAGAAAAGAGGCTGGGCTTCATTAGTATGCTTAGACAGTCCCACTTATGGACTCTCCCCAAACACAACTTAGATTTGTAATAATGAAGATTTGTAATTAAAAAAGGGAAATTCTAGATATGTAAAACTAAGACTGCAATCCTATGCATACTGATCTTGGGTAAGCCCATTGAAACAGGTGAACTTACATTGAAACACACACACACGTGATTTATGATTTCCTTTAGCTTTCTTTAGCTACCTTTTCCTCACATGGATTTTTTAAAACAATGTTCAGTCTTTTAATCTTTGTAAACCGCCCAGAGAGCTTTGGCTGTTGGGCAGTTATATAAATGTAAATCATCATCATCATCATCGTCATCATCCATATGGTGTGATGGTGGTACTACAGGCAACAGCAACCCATGAATGGAGACATCCTATATCTAGGCACTGTTATACTGTTAAAAATTACCATAAGAACATAAGTACTGTCTTACTGGACTAGATTAAAAGACTTATTTAGCCCAGCACTCTGTTGCTAGAATTAGCCAGGTGCTTCACAAGCATGATCCAATGGTGACAGTGATCTTGTTTTTGTTCCTGGCATCTGATAATCAAAGGTATACTGTCTTTAGACATGCAGGCTATTATGGTTATCATCATGGTTAATGACCATCTAACACAAGGAACTAACACTAGTGCTGCTCTTCCAACTTCAGAGCAAAAGCAAAAATGGAATAGTATTCATGACACAGATCAGGGGTGAACAACACATGACGTACGGGATGCATGCAAAACCCTGGGCTTTTTTTTGCGCCCCCCCCCCCATCAAATTTGTCACTGAAATTCAGAGGTGCAACAGGCAAAAAGGGGTGGTTTTTTCCTTGAGTAAGGCCCTTTTTGGCTGCTGCGCTGTTGAATTTTGGTGGCAAATTCAGCAACAGGGGACAGGGGTGCGGCCCCTGGTGAGTTCATGGGGGAGGGGGAGGGACTGGCCCCTAGACGTTTCCCTCCCCTGAGGTAGATGGACCTAGCTTTCAGCAGGGGATGAGCTTTGGGCATTTCTTGCAATATGACTGATCAGTTCACTTCTATTCCATATACCTTATTTATTTATTTATTTATTGCATTTTTATACCGCCCCATAGCCGAAGCTCTCTGGGCAGTTCACAAAAATTAAAACCATGAAATCATTTTAAAATATATAAAACAAGGCACAATCTAAAAACACAGAATAACATACAATATAAAAACACAACCAGAATAAAACCAAGCAGCAGGAATGACATCTGAAAACTCCCCCCTTAGGCAGGGCTAATGGCATAGCCCGTATCAAACCTCCCAGGTCCCAACACATACCAATCATCCCCAAGTAAGCCTCCAAGCATGCAGCATGGCTGTGCCGAGAGCAGTTATCTAAGGATGCTCCTGAAGGCTTGCATTGTTCTTGGAAGTCAGCCAGCCGGGATCTGGTGGAAGACAACAACTATCAGAATGTGTGCCTCCTTTTCTCACCCCAGAGTATGTTTTATTCATTTGTCCTGAATTTAATAGGGTAAACCAAAGTCACTTTTTACACAGAATCAAACAAAAAGATCATAAAGTAATATCTACGTTAGCAAAGGGCAACTGATAGATAGATAGATAGATAGATAGATAGATAGATAGATAGATAGATAGATAGATAGATAGAGTTAGACAGATAGAACTTTATTGTTTCAACCAGTGGTTACAACAAGTATAGTAAAAACAATGATAAGACAAATCATACATTCTGCAAGGTCAGAAATTTTGCTCTATACGTTTGCGCTGTAAGAGCAAAGTTGGCCAACAGTCTTGCTATCGCATGTAAACAAAAAGTGTATTCTTTCTGAATCAGACCAGCTGGACTTTTTCTCAACGAAACAATCTAAATATTTAGAATGAATTTGGGAATAGATAGGGCAGTAGAACAAGTAAAGAGGCAGATAGTCTGTGGCTTGGACATGGTCCCCCAAAGGGATGTTATCTGGCCTGGTGGGCCTACCAAAAGTGCGTTCAAGTTGTACAAAATAGATATGCTACAATTTATTGTTACATCTCTCATGTAAGTAAAATGTAAATATGCATACTGAGTATAGGCACCCCATAATTGCAAAGCCCTTACTGCTCGATAGGGCCCATATCTTTATAATGGATCTGAACACTCCCGGCCTGCAAAGAACTGTCTGGAAGATAAAATGGCTCCCAACTATGCCTCCCCATGGCTCCTAATTGTCAATTTCTGACTTAGGTAATGCTTCTACTGATTTGCTCTTTTTAAAAAAATCTACAGATTGCATCTTAAGATTAGTTTTTACGTAGCACAGCTCTACAAAAATTGTTAGTCATTCCTCTGCACAGCTTTATGTTTTATTTGCTACTCTTCTTACTTTATCAAGTGTATGGTACACTTTAGGCTTCATCAAGTGTATGGTACAGCTACCCATATGCCATAAAACGCACCATGATAGTCATCCCAATGCCCTTGGTCCCAGACCTACTTGCAGATATTGTCCTTTAGACATGAGTTCAGCAGGAGGAGGCAGTTTGATTTGCTGCTGCTCTGGAAAGAGCATTCCGGGACAATGGTGTTCCAGCGTCGCTCTCCACAAACCTCATCTTGGCATGGGCAGAAGAGGAGCCTCTTGGTGAAACCCAAACCCACCCTCTCAAAGAAGAGCCTTAGTCCTTGGTGGCATTTGTGCTGATCACAGGGGTACTCTGCACTGCAGATCTTGGCATAACGTGAGCGCAAACGCATGCACTTGTGGTCCAACTGGCAAATGTTCGTGGCTTGTAGACAGGGATTTGTGCTATCTCCAGCTATTTGCGAGCCTACAAAGCCACAAAAACACAAGGCAAATGTAGCCAACTCCAGAGTCAATCTCCCAGAGGAGGAATAAATGCTCAGAGAAGACAATCAAGCCATCCCCAACATCACAACCCGGAGATTCCTTCCTTCCCATTTCCTTCCCCTTTCTTTGTTGTTTATACTATGTCCAGCTTTAGATGCTAAGCTCTTTGGGGCAGAGACTTATCCTCTCGTACTCTGTCAAGCACGATGCACACCGACAGTGCTAGCTGTATAAATAATGAAATCAAGAAAACAGAATAGGAAGGAATATTTGAAATGATTTCACCCCAAATCTGAAATATTTCTTGGGAGTATATGGAAGAAAGCAGGTTCAGCAAAGTTTCTTTAGTCCTTAGCAGCACTGTAAACTAAAGAAGACTTGTCAAGCTTAAAAGTCACAGACCCAGCTGAACGATGGATACAATCTAGTGGATAGTCTCACAACACAGTTTTATAATTTCTGTCTTGCTTTAATTCCATTGACCCAGTATCACTGATAAAGTGTGAAAATATATTGTACCCTAATAACTTAAAACTGCCAGATTTTTCACTAAAACTGGTTAGCTTTATGCTAAATGGTGGCCTGTTACTCCATACGATCTACCATCTTCATTTTACTGGCAGTCTTCCCGAAGTTCTGGTCACTTCTTGAAATGAGGGACTGATATGATTGCTCCCAAATGTCCTCAACCTAGTCATAGAACTGTATCAGCTCCTTGGTATTCCGAGGTGCTGAAGGCAATGAAATGATTATGTCTATGATTAGAGTGGAAATGGTGGAAGAACTGAAACGAATACAATCAAACACAGGTAAGAATCCATTTATGATCTTATTCTGTGGTGGCGATGGCATCAAAGAAATCTTACTTTTCCGCTATCATGGACCCTTTAATTCTGTCCCTTTAATTCTGTAACCCAGTTTATTCATTTCCTATATAAACAACAGGGATCATTGGATCATGCTGTTGGCTCTCATGCTGACACACTCACACCTTTCTCTGTTCCATACAACTGCTTCTGACCAGTGTGCTTTAGTCACCCTAAATATTAAATTGCCTGTAAAACGCTTCCCTCTCCAACAAAATTTGCCCTAGTGTGTAGCTTCTAAGGAAAAAGCAAGAAGCCAAACATACAATGGTACAACCAGGGATGGGGAATGTGTGGCGTTCCAGATGCTGTTAGACTGCATTTCCCATAACCCCTTTCCACTGGCTATGCTGGCTACAGCTGATGGGAGCTGCAGTTCACAAACACCTGGAGGGCCACACGTTTCCTACTCCTGGCATAAGCTCTACCTGAAACTTGGTACTTGTTGTACAGCTTGTCATACTTGATCTCCGAAGAGTCTTCATTTGCTATATCTTCATACGGAGACGTCTCCAAAGAAAAGTCAGCTGTGCAAGACAAAATAATATATTATCGTCTTCTGTGTGTAATCTAACTGTTCCTAGGTGCTCAAGACAGAGGGCAACTTTAAGGACTAAATAGTCTTCTCTCATTCCAGTAAAATGTCTCATCCAGTGTTATTGAGGTGATGGGTGGGGGATTTATTTGTCTGATATTAGCCCCCATCTCTTCAAATCTCTTCCTAGACTTGCTAACTCTCCTACTTTGAGCAAGATGAACTGGGTTTTTAGGGGTAGCTTCTTTTCTTCCTGTAGCTGATCCTCAATGTTACCCGTGCTCTCCTCAGGTTAACTTTAACTGAATATTCCTATACAATATTATGGTCAAAGGTAGGATTTCCAGAAGCTCAGCTTGTTAGATCATAGTGAAGTGTTTCCAAGAGAGCTCACTTTTTTGGCAAACTTTGCAACAGCTCAGCTGGTCTGTAAATTAATCAAGAAACTTTGCCAAACTTGAGCAATATAGCAGTACAGTTTTAACAAGGTTTCCTAATTAACTCTTAGTTCCTTACGTTTTTTGGGAGGGAGGGGGTATGCCAACAGCTAAGCAGGAGATGCCTTGACAATCATTTACAGAGAGCACAGAATCATGTTTAAATCTACTGTTCAGTCTAAAACCAAACAGTATGAAGCATCTTAATACTCTCTGTCTTAACCAAAGATTTTGGAATAATATCAATGCAAACATATAAATGTAGATCCTGGTTTTCTTGGGTTTTCTTCAAGTATGGCTCAAATTAGTAAGCACAGCATGTGTAGTTACTGGGCATCTCTACATTAAGGGGAAATCGCACTGCTTTACCGGGGCTTTGTGCTTCCTGCTTCTTTTGCACGATTGTAATATGCTGCATTACACAGGTACAGAGGGGCAACCACATGGTTTGAATTGTTAAACACATGGTCTGTAATCGGAAACTTCCCCTCCTCTCAATGCTCATATATCTGAATAGGACAGCACCCTCTAGTGTCTGCTTTGTAGTGCAATTTCGGCTGCACATGTTAGGGAATCCCATGATATTCCAGAAGAATCAGGATATCTAGGGTTTTTTTTAAGAATGGAATTACTAGGGGAAGACATGGGAGACATCCTGGAAGTTGACAATATTATGTAATGGACCTGCAAACTTCTGCAAGAGGCCAAACTTGAGCATGCAATAAATTGCTCATGTAGAGACAGGCACTATGTCTTAGGAGAAACGCCTACACCTCCATTTTCTGAACTAGCAAAACCTGGAAGAAAATCATCTTTCCTGTGGGACCCCATATGGGCAGACCTGCTTAGCATTCTGTGTGCCTGCATGTGTGTGGCATTGCATACAATTTGGATCTAGAACCTTAAGGATTTCAGATTTCTTTTTTATTTTATTTTATTTAATTATTTAAAAACAACAACATTTCTTTTTCTCATGGTTGTAGAGACATTTTTGTCATCATGATTGGGTGCTTGGTGACAGCCCTGTGAAGTTGCCCATGTCTTTAAAAGCTCCTCATCTCCATGGAAGTTTGCTCTGCACCCCTTATGCAAATATATCCAGTGGTCTGCACAGATGTAACTGTTATTTCTTTGTGCTTGTTTAAAAGTTACAGGAACATATCCGTGAATGGATGCAAGTCTCAAACAGGAAGAATTGTGCCCTGCTGCTGCTTCTGTCAGTCTCTCTCCCCCTTGATTATCACTTGAGAAGAGGGAGAGAGACAAGAAATACTTCCACAGCAACAAGAATTGGGTTCTAAAGGTAATGGGCCTTCTCAAGCTGGCAGCCTGTCAAACCCAATCATGATGGGGAACAACCAGGGTGAGAGGACAGTCATCTTTGATCTCTGCCACCAATGGCCCTTGAGAAGTATGACTGGAAAGGCTAAGAGGGAAGGAGAGCCTCTTTCCTCCCCCACCCTACCAAGTCCTGGGAAGTGAGGCAAAGAGAAGAAGGGTATAGTCTTCTCTTTCATCTGCCACTGGTCTTCCTTAGCTTGGTGGACTCATCTTAATGGGAGCGGATGAAAAAGAAGCCAAGGCTCCTGCACCTTTCAGTTGCATAGAAGAGGGAATTTCAGCAGGTGTTGCTTATCACCTAATCTATCTGCCAATCAGCAACATAGAGACAGCAGACAGAAGCACAGTGTTTCCTTAGAGCAGGAGCAGACAACACACAGCCCACATGTGCCCCTCACTGCCCCTTGCCTAATTTAGCGGTGGCGAAAATTTTTTTTTTACCCACCCCCCAAAATGGTAAATTTAGCAATACAGAATGCTAGAAGGGTCAAACTTTTGCAAACAAGTTAGACACAACCCTTTTAGTGCTCTGTAGTGTTATAGAGCACAGCAAATAACCATGAAGATTTTTGGGAAAAGTATGGCTCACTGGGGAAAGGGATCTGATGGGGCAATAATGCCACTCCAATGCAAAAATGCTCCCTGAATCTGCTAGAGTTGCCCACTCCTGCTGTAGAGCTTCTCAGCACAAAGACATTATGGGATGCAGCAGTCTTGTGGCAGTAACAGATCACTGTATAGTGGAACACTGCAAGTAGACTGCTGAAAGTTTGCTTACTTGGGGCAGCAACAGATTCTTTTGCCCACCAATACCAAGGAGGTAGAAGACAGAAGGACTCAACAGATGCCGTTGGTTCCACAAGAAACCCAGGAATTCCCAGGGCAGGCTAGTGGTTGTAGCAGCTATTCCAACCACCAGGCTTGGGCTGGTGACCTAGGCCAGATCTACACCTTGAGCATCATCACAGGGGGGGAAATCATGTTTCCTTACCGTTGCTTCTCCACCCCCGCTTTTGTCCCTCATTACTTCCTCTTTCTGCCCAGAGGGCCGCTTGTATTGCGCCACTTTTCCTGCACATGGCAGGAGATCTCAGCACATTCCGTTTTTTAAAAAAAAGTAGGATTTTTTGGGGTCTATTTTGTGATGGGAAAACAAGCAGAAAGAGTGGGAGGTATGCAGGAGGCGGACGTCATCATCTAAAGAACGTGCACACATCCGTAAGTGCATAGTAGCGAGCGTGTGATAAAGCGCTTGCCTGATGAACCTCAACATGTCAAATCATTACGAATGCGGAATAAAAAGCAGGAAATAATATTATGGGTTCCATCACACCTACTTTTTTTTCCTGGTATGCACCCGCAATTTTAACTGCCGTTTCACTAGCGTGGCAAGCACTGGTCCCTTTCACGACTGCCGCTGCTGATTGTTCTCCTGGTATTGCTCCTGCCCCACCCTGCCCCTTCTCTTCCCCCCTCCAGTTCATTGGTTCTTATTGGGTGATGGACATGGTTGCCTTCGCCCTCTCGCTCTGGTTTCATTGTCTAGGGTTTTACCAATTCAGCGTTTAATTGGCTGGCCGTTGTTTTTGTGGGCAATGAGGGTGGGCTTGGAGCAGCACAAGTCTATTCACCAGCTCAGCACAAGTCTGTTCATTTGACCGACAGACTCAGCCAGCTGGAGGAGAACCGCTCTGTCCTCCTCTTTTGTCAACAGGAACGCCCCCAACAAAAGCAACATAGCACGAGGACAGCAATACACGGGACAGAAGGATGCTTTTATTTCATGTGGAGAAAATAAATCACACTTTCTCTGCCCTAGAAAAAGACAGAAAATGGGGGGGGGGAAGAGGCGAGATGACTGCAGTACAGGCACAACGTCATGTGAGTATCGCGTTTCAAAATGGCAAACCAGGCGGAACCAGAGTGCGATAAAACGCTGGTGTGATGGAGCCCTATGAAAGTGGTATATGGAATGTGGATTGTGCCCCAACAGTTATCAGTGCACTTCAATACTGCTATAAAGCAGTAGTGTAGATCTAGCCCTTGGGCTCCATCACACCAGCATTTTATCACACTCTCGACATACCTGGTTTGTGGTTTTGCAATGTGGTACTCATTGCACTGTTCGGCACTGTTCGGCACTGATCTCGCCTCTTCCACTTCCTTTCCCATCTTATTTTGGAGCAGGGAAAGTCTGGTTTATTTCCTGCATACAGTATTAAAGCGCCCTTCCACCCTGTGTATTGCTGTCCTCGCGTTTTTTCTTTTGTTGGGGGCGTAAGCTTTGAACGTGTGCTTGCTGATGAAAGAGGAGGGCGGGACGGTTCTCCTCCTCCAGCACACCCTGTCGAATGAACTGAGCTGGTCAAAAGGGCTTTTGCTGCTCTAAGCCCACCTTCCTTGCCTCCTTGCTTGCAGAAACGGTGCCAGCCGATTAAACGTTGAATCAGTAAAATGCTAGACATCAAAGCCAGAGTGAGGGGGAGGGGCTCCCACGTCCATCACCCGACAAGAACCAATGAAATGGAAGGGGAAGGAGAAGGGGTGGGGTGGGCACAATAACGGGAGAGCAAACAAGTGAAAAGAGAGGCCCCCGGTATATCTACGATCGTGAAATGGACCAGCACTTGCTGCACTAAAGAAACGGAGGTCAAAATCACAGGTGCATACCAGGCAAAAAGTAGGAGTGATGGAGCTCCTAGTCTGTTCCCTTCAAGCAAAGGATTCTAGCACTGACCCAGTTGTCAAGCACTAATGTTGCCTTTAGAGGACATGGTCAGATGCAACCAACCATGGCCTCAAGTATCAGGGTTTTAGTTGAGAGACAAAATGGGTGGCAACTCCTCCCCCTACAACCTAATCTACCTGAACCCTCCACGTTCACCAATTTTGGCTACTGGGACAGTCCTGATGGTCTAAGGCTGTGGCTATTAGTTGTGGGGGGGGGGGGGTTCGCCTCCTTAATGATTTTTTGGTGAGTATTTTGTGTTTATGGGGCCAAACCCGTTGCATTGGGCTTGCAATGGCAAGCCCCATGATTTGTTGTTGGGTTAACACTGGGTTCAGAAATCATGCTAACAACCTAAAACGGGGCGATCGTAGGTTGTTAATTGAAAGCATAAGCAACAAGTGTGCCAGAGGCAGCACGCTTACTCACTCCCGCTGGATTGTAATTAACCCACAATTGCCGTTATGTGCAAACCAGGTCAATGGGTTCCCAATGCTTTTCTACTCCTTCTGTCAAATATACTGTATGGATCTCATCTATGGAAGAAGCCATAGCTCAGTGCTTTATGTGCAGAAGATCCTAGGTTCAATCCTCAGCATCTCTAGTTGACAGTCTGAAGAAGTTGATAGGAGAGACATCTTGGGGAGCTGCTGCCAGTCAGTGTAGAGTAGATAATAGTTGCTTTGCTACCAGGCTCAATGATTCTCTACTCCCAGGACTTCTGGTATTGGGCTTTTTTTTTGCCCCCCTCCCCTCAAAATTGCTATTCCCATCTTCCCCCACCGCCAACAAATATTGCAATATGAAAAGTGATCAATCTCACCTTGTGCTAAAACATGATGAACAGTCCAGTAGATACGCAGGCACCGTTTCTGCTTTCGTTCACGTCGGTGACACTTGCATTCCCAAAAATAACTGTTTCTAATAATTGCTTCTGCCTCTCGGCATCTGTTTTTGGCTTCTTGGGGTAGAAGGAAGGAACTGGTCTTAGCAAGGGATAGAGAACAGTTTTGTAGGATCTGATATGTGGCACTGCAGGCAGGGTCAGCCACACAAAGACTCTCAGCTGTTATGCAGTTGTTTGACTGCTCAAGGGGCAGAACAAGGAGGCCTCCTGTTCAAATAGAGAAAGTGTGTTAGCATTTCACAATTTCATACTACCCTAGGGTGACCATATGGAAAGGAGGTCAAGGCTCCTGTATCTTTAACAGTTGTATAGAAAAGGGAATCTCAGCAGGTGTCATTTGTATGCATGCATCACCTGGTGAAATTCCCTCTTCATCACAAGAGTTAAAGTTGCAGAAGCCCTGCCCTCTTGATCAGATACAAAAGAGGGCAGGGCTCCTGCAGCTTTAACTGTTGTGATGAAGAGGGAATTTCACCAGGTACTGCATGCATACAAATAACACCTGCTGAAATTCCCTTTTCTATACAACTCTTAAAGATACAAGAGCCCTACCCTCCTTTTCATATGGTCACCCTATACTACAGTCACTTTCTCATCTCATGATGCAGATTTCCAAAGGAGCATTCAGAGGTTCATGCACTTTTAAGGTGCTTCCAGACAGAGGGCTCCTACTGCTACTAATTAAAAGGCATTGTGCAGCTATTCCATCTTTTTCTTGTTAATAGACTTTCTGTAGTATGAGAAAAGTCAAAAGCAGTTGGAAAACACAGGAGGGTTATGAGTGGAAGATGGCAACACCTGCCCTCCCCTTCCCCACAATATTTTGTAAACAAAGCAGGGTAGTCACAGGATAAAAGACTCATCTGGAAAGACCAGTATTGTCAATGAACTGATTTGGAATATTGACAGTGCCTTGATATTGGGCCAGTTCACATGACACGGCAGCCCACTGTGGCTTATTTAATCAGTAATGGGACTGCAGTGCATGCAACTGCTATTATGTATATCCAACGCCCGCTCAGGGGTTGTTGTATTGTGTGAGCTCATCAAGCAAAAACATCCCTCACATAGCCCATGCTCGCTGGGTCTGCATGACACGACAATCCCCGAGAGGGGATTGGATATGTAAAGTCGCACCTGTGGGCACCACAGCTCATTGTGGGTTAAATGACTAGCTGCGCAAACCAGGTCATTGTCCCACTCAACTAATGTGAATTAAAAGCACCATCCATCAATTTCAAAAGCATTCTGAAAACCTTAAATGTGGACTAGTTCACATGTACACTATATGTAGCCTTTTGTTCCTATGATATGGATGATAAAATTGTCATGAGGGTGAATTTTATTTTCCTATTCCAATGTATTTTATGGGAGAGTTTTCAGAACTCTACATTTATCTATATCTTGCAGTGATAATTGCTAGTAAGTAAGGATCACAACTCTTTGCATTAAATGCTCTTTGGAACACAGGAAAATGCTCACATGTTTAACCACACTGCTGTCATAAACTAGAGTGTCTGAAGTCTTTTTTTAAAGCAGTGGCATCTAATTGAAGTAGAATTATGATTTGGTGTTGAATTCAGGTGGTATACATGTATACTTCTTGGTACACATGGGTATAGCTCCTGGCAGAAGAGGGGTGGGGAATATGAATCCATTTGTGTCTGCTCTAAAGTCATATCCTTGTGCTGTGCCTGAGATGACAATTGCAAACAGAATTCCTGGTCTCATATTTGGCACCTCACAATAGCCCCCAAAACATGAATTTATGTCAGGTAAAAGCCTCAAATTACCACAGTGCTCTCTGTATTTACATGTGAGTCAAAAGGAGGAAGGGAGCAAACTGAAGCATTCTTGAAGGGCAATTATTATAACTTGTTCTTGGGAAATGACTGTTGCAGAGATAAAACTCATGAATTTCTGTCACATACAACCTTGGCCCCATTCTTGGATGTTCATGTTCCTGCCTACGATTTTATTTTTTCGCTGTGCTCTTTATTTAAATTTTGAGCTTGCCTTTGCATATTGATTCTCTTCCTTTATTATGGCTTAGTTAAAATCCATTAAACACAAAACATTTTTATCACACACTTAAAAGAGCTGCTCTAAAATTTAGATCACCTAAGGGCGCAACCCTATCCTTTACACTTGGTCGAAGTGCAATAGTGCAGAATATGGCAGACGCCTGCTAAGCTGGAGGAATGCAAAAGATACAAGTGCAGAACTGGTTGGCTATGCTGCCACAACACGGTGTTAGTGTAGCCTTTCTACCAGCAGAGCTATGCTAGCAGTACATCTGAAGTTGGGCAGACGTCGGGTGGAGGGGCAAACCTGTACCAAATCCAATACTCCTTCTGACTTCCGGCATCATCAGATGAGCATGTTATTGCACACTCGTTGCTGGGCTCTCACAGATTTTCGCAGGTCCCTCTCATGACGTTGTCTGCGTCCCGCATGCCTCCCGCCCCTTCTAGCCTTCCTCACATGACAAAAAACACCCCAGTAAGTCCAACTTGTTTTTTGGGACATACCTTGCCACTATCTCCTGTTGTGTGCAGGAGAAGCAGCGCGATCAAAATGGCCCACTGAATGGGCCATGTGCACAGTGTTTGCTTCCTCTTTTGAAAGAGGAAGTAATAAGGAAGCAAAGCGCGGGGGGAGAAGCTACGGTAAGAAAACACGATCCCCCCCACCCCGTGTGATGACGCTCTTTGACTCTGCCAATGATGGAGCTGGTTCAAGGAAACCCCTTCCAATTGAATTCTATGGAGAGAGAAAAACCAAACAAAAAATCACTGACCCTGCACTGCCATCTGCCCATCCCACATCACCATGACAGAATATAGGATATGATAGAACTCAGTGCCCAATCAGAGCACATCGATACTTATATCTAAACCCCAGTCATGGAACCCATAATTCAGATCATGGTGTGTGCAGCATGGAGCTACATCATTCTAGCCTTATGCTGTACACACTTAGAGTGCACAAGGGAGAACTGTGGTTATTGGAAACATGGAGAAAGGGCACTTTGCACACAACCTAGAACTCTACTAGGATCTTAAGCACATTGCTAACACTCCTTTTCCTAGAATTCCAGTACCTTGCTTCAGGATTCCAGACACTAACACCCAACAACCCGAATCATCTCCCTCATGGCCTCAAAACTCCAGAGCATCTGGGGAGTCCCCAAGTCAGACACTGCTAGCTACACTGGGTGGGCTGACTTTGCATTGATGTCACTGGGATGCAACAGCTGACAGTGTCTCTGTCGCAGGCACAGGAGCCTTGCTGGAGTGACTGGTTGGCAACCTCAGACATCTCTCTTTATTATCAGGATCCAGTTCCATAAAGGCTATAACCATGCCACACATATGGTTTCTGCATTTGCTGGGTGTCAGCACACGAGGCAAGAGAGGGAGCATAGAGACCCGCAACATGGAAAAGAGCAGCACAACAAACCAGGGTCCCCTCTACAAGGATTCGCTTTTGCGCCCGGTTAGGCGATTATGCGCATAATCGCTGAAGCGCATTTACACCTAATACCTCTGCACAAGAGGCGGCAAGAAGCAGCGAAGCGCATTAACGGATGCCCAAAATGCACTTTACAAGTAGTTAATGCGCATAAGCGCTTGTTCACATAGTCAAAATGCGCTTTAACGGCCGGAGCAAAATAAAACTCGTGCTTTAACGCACATTTGATAATGCGCATAATCGGAGAGATAACGCGCCTCTACGCCCGATTTGCACTCCGTTCTTGTAGAGGTAATTTTTTTTAAGCACCTTGAAAGCGCTTTAAACCTCTCTTGTAGAGGCAGCCCAGGATGGGAGGGGAACAGCTAGGTGGTAACAAAGAGTTGCAGTTGCAAGCAACTGCTCAACCATGGAAGTCATGGAGCAGCCAGGCCAGCAGAAGTGCTCTATCGTTGTTAGCCCTGCCCCTCCTGAGAAAAGCATTACCCACCACCAATTTCACCCCCTTCCCCACGAGGAGCCAATAATCCAGGGTCATGCGAGTACAGCCACAGGCAAAGCACTGGCCCAATGAAGAAAATGCAAACGCAGAATCTGGTTGAAAAAAAGTTAACCACGAGCTCCATCAGATGAAGGTGGGGGGGGATCACAGTTCCCTACCGTCGCTTCATCCCTACTTTTGTTGCTTAATACTTCCTCTTCCTCATGGAGGAGAGGAAGTAAACAATGTCCACGTGGCCTATTCAGTGGGCTGTTTTTATCACACAGCTTCTCCTGCACACCGCAGGAGATAGTAGCAAGTTCTGTCTCTAAAAATAAAATGGACTTACTGGGGTCTTTTTTTGTCATGGGAAGAAAGCTAGAAGGGGCAGGAGACGCATGGGAGGCGAACGACGTCATGAATAGGACCCGCAAAAATCTGTGAGTGGCCAGTAATGAGTGTGCAATAAAATGCTTGTCTGTTGACACTCCATGTATTAGGAAGGAGATGTGAAAGCTGAGGGAGGAAAGGGGAACAGGTGATGGATGACAGGGTGGACAGAGGAAATGGAAACATCAAATGTAACCCCTTCTTCCTTACTGGCAACCCTGTGTAGAAACCATGGGACTTGGGTTCATAAAGCAGTAGGTGAGGGAGAAAAATGTGGATCCCGAACTAGTGTATAGTTCCTCCAGACCACCAGTACCTCAGATCCCTGAAAGGCTATAGGAGAAAACCAGTGGGCAAGTTAGATATGAAAAGCAAGAAGTAGGATTTCTTTAAAAGGGAAGGGGGTGGGGAAAGAGGAAGCAAAACAAACATTCAAATTAATAGATTTTAAAGTATGTCTCTAAACCATAAAATGGAGGGAAGGTTGTCCGATAGTGACTGTGACCACAAATGTAGGTTAGATCTTAAGGCCTGTCTCAAGCTATGCAGCCCAAAACTCAGGCCCTTTCTATACCATAGGGGTGTAGAGGGTGGAGGGCAAGCGATCCCGGAAGTACCTGCTTCCGGGATAGTCGCTATCAATGCACATCAGGGGCACGACGTGCCGGGTTCCTCCCAGGCTGTTGCACGTCACGCCTGCCATTTTGTGGGTTTTTTTCTTCCTGGGAAGAGCACAGGAGCACTCTTCCACAAAAAGTACGTTCTTTTTTTAAAAAACCGTGTGCGATTGGGCCCCTACCTCCCTCCCTGCCCTCCCGGGGGTGGCAAAACTCGTGCCACCCCCTCCCCTGATGGACACGAAGTTCCCAGGACCGCAGAAGATTTGGGATTTTCCAAGGTTCCCTTATCCCTGGAAAATCACGTGGCTGCCCCCCTGCCCCCGGGAGTCCCTGTGCGTCATTTGGACTCACAGGGACTAGCCGGGGGCCATCCCAGGCAAAATGCCTGGTGTAGAAAAGACCTCAGAAGTTGCTGTAGTAGGCTTCAGCTACTGGGAGTTGGTTGTGGGGCCACTAATACCATGTGTAACTGGCTGAAAGGCAGAATGCTGTTGCTGCAGCGGCTGCTGCCTTTCCTGTCTCAACCCCCCACCCCCCAGCCTTTTCAGGACTTCCTCTGCCTCTTTCTCTTCACTGTTTCTTTAGAATCTTTCTTTCTCCTCTCTGTCTCCTTTTATAGTGTCCTTGCAGAGTTTCTGTACAGTGCCCTGTCAGGGTCAAAAAGGGCTGAGGCAGGCATTCCACCAGAGGGTTGTACTGTACAAGCTTACACAAACTGGAGGAAGGGGGCAGTGCACCAGGCTGGGAATGGGCCTAGGTCAGGCCAATGGGACCAGTGCCCCCAAGCACTCTCCACAATAAGAGGGAGAGCTGTTCTGCCACAGAGTTGCCTGCCACGCTAAGCCATGGCAATTAAGCATTTTGAGCGAAACATTACGGCTTAGTAAGTCATGTGAACCATTCCTAACCATGGTGGCTACATAACCACGATTTAAACAAGCTCACTAACAGTTTGCTGCAAAAGGGTTAGCAGCCTAACCATGGCTTAGTGTGTTGTCTGAACAGACCCTGTGCCTGATTCCTACTACATGGTCTATAATGTCCAGCAGCTGCTGCTAAAATGGTGCCCTCCAGCCATGGATCTTGTGCTGGATGGCCTAGATCTGGGGCTGCCCCCAGACCCATGTCCTCTACCAAGTGGCCATGAGCCACTATGGTCCAGCCATGATCCAGTGTCTCAGGGTGTCACCTATAGAAACAAGGAGGGAGAGAGGGAGGGAGGGAGGGAGAGAGGGAGGGAGGGAGGGCCAGCATGGATCAACCCTCTCTTGTTGCCCAGCTACTGCCATGTTCTGAGGTTGAGGGTGTCAGACAGACGAGGGGACAGAAAGACTGCTCGAAGTTTGGTGAAGCTGCTGGCCAAGTCCATCCATACTGTCCTTCCATAGGTAAGACCTCTGGCCCAATGGCCAGTGGATGCTATCTGAATGGCTAGGAGATGTATGGGAAACTTGGGAAACTCCCTGCCAGTGGCCAAACCCTTCCCACATTTGGCAAGCACTGCATGATTTCTTTCTAAGCCTGAGTTACAGAAAACTTGCACATCCTCCTCTCAGCCCTTGTTTCCCAGAGAGGAGCAAAGGAAAGTGGGCAGCAGTAACAAGATGCTTGCATCTTCCACCATAGCTTGGAATGAGGGCAAATGCTCCTCTCTTCTCTGCACATGCCACTGTATCCAGAGAAGGGAGGGGTCAGTGCAATAAAAAAAATGGGCTGGGCAAGTATGCCAGCTCAGAACATGCTGAGCACTGGATGGGGCACAATTCTTCCTGTCCAGCCAAGGAAGGGAGAAATAAGGTAGCTGTGTGTTTGTGTGGGAAGGAGCAACAGAAGCATATTTTGGGGTGGGGGGAGGGAATAACATAGCATTTCCTGAGAGAGCCGCAGAGGGAGAATTAGGATTCTGTAAGATGGGGAAGCAATCTGGGGGGCTGACTGTCTCCTTCTGAAGACCTGACATGGGGCATGGAATTGGTTGCCTTTTGGGGTTAGACCTGTGCCTGCCTCCAAGCTCAATGTGCAACTCCCTCCAACAGAAACTTAACCTGGGTGAGCACTGTGCCTTTGCAACTCTCACCCTGCCCCAGAGAAGTGGACCTAACATCACTGTCAGCACCCTCAGGTTGTCCAAGGGGACGCCATTGCCACTGTTCGGATATGGTGAGGATGTGGGACTGCTGCTTTTGCTGCTTCTCCTCCTCCTGCTCACCTCCCCTTTGCTTGGGTGCTCATGGCAAAGAAACAGCCCGAGGGTTGAAGGGGTTCTGTGTGTTACCTAGCCAGGCCTGCTGCTGCTTCAGCCATATGTGGTCTTTCTTATTATTTATTTATTTATTTATTACATTTGTATACCGCCCCATAGCCGAAGCTCTCTGGGCAGTTTACATAGGATTAAAAACAATTAAAAACAATATACAAAAATTAAAACAGCAAAACCATACAACATACACATAATCTGTACATTTAAAAACCACTTCAACACTTCAAAAAACTACAAAAACAAAACAAAACAAACCCAGGCTCCTCAGATATTGCCAAATGCCTGAGAGAAGAGGAAAGTCTTGACCTGGCGCCGAAAAGATAACAATGTTGGCGCCAGGCGGGCCTCGTCGGGGAGATCGTTCCACAATTGAGGAGCCACCACAGAGAAGGCCCTCTCTCTTGTTGCCGACCTCCGAGCTTCCCTCGGAGGAGGCACTCAGAGGAGGGCCTTAGATGTTGAACGTAGTGTTTGGGAAAGGTGTTTCATCAGATATTGTGGTCCCAAGCCGTGTAAGGCTTTATAGGTTAAAACCAGCACCTTGAACCGGGCTCGGAAACATACAGGCAGCCAATGCAAGCGGGCCAGAGTAGGTCTTATATGTTCGAACCTACTGGTTCCAGTTATCAATCTGGCTGCTGCATTTTGCACAAGCTGCAGCTTCTGAACCACCTTCAAAGGCAGCCCCACGTAGAGTGCATTGCAGTAATCTAACTTGGAGGTTACCAGAGCATGGACAACTGAAGCCAGGTTATCCTGGCTTCAGTTGTAGCTGGGCCACCAACTGAAGTTGGTAGAAGGCACTCCGTGCCACTGAGGCCACCTGCGCCTCAAGTGACAGAGATGGTTCTAGGAGAACCCCCAAGCTACGAACCCGCTCCTTCAAGGGGAGTGCAACCCCATCCAGAACAGGTTGAACACCCTCCATCCGGTCAGCGGAACCACCCACTAACAGCGTCTCAGTCTTGTCTGGATTGAGTTTGTTTATTAGCCCTCATCCAGTCCATTGTCGCAGCCAGGCACTGGTTCAGCACATCCACAGCCTCACCTGATGAAGATGAAAAGGAGAAATAGAGCTGCGTGTCTGATGACAACGCACTCCAAAACTCCGGATGACTGCACTCAACGGTTTCATGTAGATGTTGAACAGCATGGGGGACAAAACTGACCCCTGTGGAACCCCATACTGGAGAATCCACGGGGCCGAGCAATGTCCCCCAAGCACCACCTTCTGGAGCCGACCCACCAAATAGGAGCGGAACCACTGCAATGCAGTGCCTCCCACTCCCAACTCAGCCAGTCGTCCCAGAAGGACACCATGGTCGATGGTATCAAAAGCCGCTGAGAGATCAAGGAGAATCAACAGAGTCACACTCCCCCTGTCTTTCTCCCGACATAGGTCATCATACAGGGCGACCAAGGCTGTTTCTGTACCAAATCCAGGCCTGAAACCCGACTGAAATGGATCCAGATAATCAGTCTCATCCAAGAGTGCCTGGAGCTGGCTCGCAATCACCCGCTCCAGGACCTTGCCCAGGAATGGAACATTTGCTACTAGCCTGTAGTTATTAAGATTTTCAGGGTCCAGGGAAGATTTCTTTAGGAGTGGTCTCACTGCCGCCTCTTTCAGGAGGCCTGGGACCACTCCCTCTTGCAAAGAGGCATTAATCACTTCCCTGGCCCAGCCAGTTGTTCCATCCCTGCTAGCTTTGATGGCCTTTCCAGCAGCCTGTGTGGAAAGGGCCTGGGAGCAGGAAGAAAAAGCTGCTTGGGAGTGTTTTTCTGTGCTTGTGTGTGCACTTTTGCAGACTGTGCCACAGAACTCCTTTGGCTAGGGTTGCTGTGCTGTCCACCATCTTCCATCTGTGCTGAGGGCAGCATGGCCACATTGAGGACATGTCTCTGCATCAGCCTGTGTGGATACGATCTTTCTATGCCTGAGTGGCAGGGAGGTGTTGTCAACACTACAGCTTATGATAGGTGGGCAGTAGTGCTGTTGCCATGGATACTGGGGATGTGTCTGTCAATTTGTCTCTGGTGTGCATATTTAGAGTTGTGCTTCCCCCCTTCTGGGCTGGGCAGGTATAGGATTTGGTGAATGTTGCACTAGCATAGCAGTGGAGTGGAGTAACTCTTCCCAGTTAAACCATAATTAAACTGAGTTCAGAAAATGAATTGTCATAGCTTTCTACACAGGTATTTTTTTTATTTTGAATTAACTATTTAGAAGACTCATCATAAGCAATCACCCAGGGCTTGCCCAAGCATGCATTAGAGAGAGTTCATTCACATGTATGGTTAAAACCTCTAATCTATTATTGTGGTGTGTTTCACATCTGAGAGTTTTTTACATTGACCGGCTATGGCCACAAAGGTATATATTTATTTATAACTCACCACATAGTTGTAACCATGAAAAATAAGACATGAATACTTCAGAGAAACAGCAAGGTTTCTCTGGAGATAATAATTATCTCCCACAGTAAAAGTACAACACACAGAGATAAGAATGTTACATGCACTAACTATTGTACTACTTACTAGTGCCCTGTAAGAAGCAGACTGGAGGAGGGGAAGGGATAATGGGTCTTCTAGAATTGCAACTTCCTGCTTAGTACCAATGTGGGCATGAAGGCTGGCAGATGCTATTTAATACTGTTAGAAATCCCAGAAGATGCTTCCATCCAGTTTTCAGGGACCTCCCTTTCTTCCCAGCACCACCGCCTAGCCCATTCAGCAGGGCTGCAGAGGCTGCTGCAGGGAAGTAGGACTGGGAAGTCTGCTTCTACCAGCTCGGTTGCATGGATCCAACCCTCTGCGTTCTGTGGAGCTTAGTGCCAAGTAAACGTCCATAGGATTGCTGCCTTAAATTTGTATCTTGCCTTTCCTCAAATGTACCCTAGTACAATGTACCCTAGAAACAAAAACATGTTATATTTCCCCCCCCCCCCCAAAGATAATGGAAGTTCTCATCGCTTTAGTCTGGGATGAGTCACTTGTGAATATTAATGCAGGATAGAGAACAGAATAGTATTCTCACACTTGACAAAGCACTCTGACCTTTTCTCGTGCAATCTGTGCATGTGTCAATGTTGTTAGTGCAAAAAAGTCTGCCGAAAACAGCTATTCTCACCAATCTATGTTTTGTATTTTCATTACCAATACAGGAAACACAAAAAACACTTTTCAGTCTTGATACTAATAGCATTTTTGGTTTTTCTCTAGTTTATTATGTGATATTAAAAGTCATATTAGATGCAAAGTGCATCCAATTTTAAAATGGTCCTCTTCTGTTTTCTATCCTGCATTAGCAACTTAGGTACCACCTATGTTAGATCAGACCTGGAGAAGCTCACAAATAGAGCAAGGTAGAGAGCGCTATCCCCTGAAGCTTTTGCTGCACTGAAAAGTGTGAAATCACAGGAAGAGAAGCAATTTTAAATCAAATATACATTCTCTCCCAGGTACACAGATTACAAGCAGAAGTAAAACAAACAAGTTGTTAATGCAAGAAGCCTCATGTGTGAAAAGTCCCTTCCATCTGGATTCCATACTAATACTAAATCTAATTTAGCATCTCTTATGAGAATACTTTACTAATGATGGAGCAAGAGAGTTAATTGTACATTGCAAGCTACTTCTTCAATATGCTACTGAATGGCTCCAGTTCTTTGGCTGAAGAAGAGATCACTGCCCTTCTCTCACATGGAAATTGCTTAGAAGGCACCTGCAGAAAGTTTTTCCGATGGAACATCTCTGCCTGGAAAAGAAATCTGCTACTAGATCTTTTGTCCAAAAACTTGTAAGTTGCAACCACTTCACACCTCCGTTAATAAGCAAAGAAATGGGAGGCTAAGCTGTCCGCCCGCAACCAACTGTACCGTCCAGTACATTCCCTTTCCCTTCCATTACAGCACTCATCAATAACGCCACCAGAGATCCGCCTGGACTGAACACAGCCGAAGTGACTAGCAAATGAGAAAAGGGTCAGACAGTCTTTCGTGTCGCCGCCTGCAAAAACAACAGAGCGCGCTCTGGAACAGAAATCGGGACGACTCGTACAGTCACCGCCTCACTGAAAAAGGGAGACTTGGCAGCCCGATCCTAAGCATGCTTGCGCGGATGCCTCCTCTCCCAGCAAGTTGTGCTTAGGATCGCAGCCAAAAAGCCTGCTTTGCTTTGGGAAAGAGAAAACGCATAAGGAAGGATGGCCCACGTCCTATTAGGAAAAGCGAAGGCAGCCGCGAGCAATGCCCCATTAGGGAAAAAAAACCCCAAATCCACAGTAGGACATTTTGGCGAGTCCAGTTAGCGAGGCGGGCAAAAACCAAAAGCCGCGGCCGGACACACAACTTGTTCCTTGAGCCGCACCAAGCACAGTTACAGGGCGGCACTTGGGCGTGGACGCAGAGCGCCGGCTTCTCTTCATCCGCACCCGGGAGACTTCACTCCAGGGTGGAAGCAAACCCCATGGCGAGGGGGTTCTTTCGAGGAACCATGCATGACCCGTTTTCCACGGTGCCAACTGACCGCCCGCCCTCCGCGCCCACATCCCCCCATTACCGGCTCGGGAGAGCAGCAGCAGCCCCAGCAGCAGAGGGAGCCCCATGGCGGAGGGAGAGAGAGTCGGCGCCGCGCGGGTCGCTCCGTTCCAAACTGCTCTCCGAGGGAAGGAAGGCAGGCTGACTGGGCAGCTTCACTTGCCTACCCACCCACCTGCCTGCCGCCCTCCTTCGTCCCGCCTTCGCGGGGACTCGCTTCCTCAGCACGGGCTTGGCAGGTGCGCGCGCGGAGACCAAGCGGGAGGCGGGAACTCGGGGCCAGCGCGCGAGGGGAGGAGCGCGGCGGCACCCTGGTGGAGCGCGGCCGTAATTGCCTGCCTGCGGGAGGCTTGTGCTCATCCGAGCGCGCGGCTCGCTGCGTTGCCAACTGCGGAGCTGCCCGTAGCGTTTTGGCTCGGGTTGGCCTCGTGGTGGGCGTGGCGTGGAGAACGTACCCCCCAGTAGGAGCGTCTCTCCTCTGGTTTTGAAATTGTGAGCTTAAGTTTGTTGGAGGAACAGGCTGGTGGTCTCTTGTCAGCGGGAAGCCCGGTCGCAATGCCAGGGCAGGGCAAGCGGGCGTGCCGGATTCGTCTCTGTCGGTAATCAAGAAGCGTTTCTTTTTATTCCTCTCTACACACGCGCTGTGTTCCGCTCACGTTTCTCTTTTTGGGGCGGTGAAGGATGTTAAAACCAAAAACCGAACTTTGCAAATATTGCTTATAGGGAGAGCCCAATGGAGGCTGGTGGCTCCGATTTCGGTGGGCCTGTGAATCCATTCTGGGTTTCAGACAGAACCAGCCAGAACTCTAAAGGAGCTCTCCATGGGCCGAACCTATTTTGAGGCAAGGGAGCAGCACCTTGGATAGCTCCTTTAGAGATCTGGATGGTTCTCAATAAAACCTAGAACAGATTCACAGTCCCACCAAAATTGGAGCTGGAAGAGGCATTTGTGTGTGTGTGTGTTTAAAACAAACATTAATTTGAGCTAATCGTCCTGCTTCAGTTCACTGTCCCAAACTTTAACCTGACAGAGCTGTATCCCAACATCATATTGACACCCTTGGTGTGGAAATTCTGGTTTATGTTGACTGGCAGTGGCTCTCCAGAGTTCAGACAGGGTTCTTTGCCAGCCCTGTTTGGAAATGTGGTGAGGAATTGTACCTGGGACTATTTGCATGTCAAGCATGTGCTCTATTACCACTGAGTTATTGCTCCACCCTATGGAAGCCTGAGAGCTGCCATCATCTCTCAGGCATTGGACTGGCTTTGTGCTGGTGAAGGGGAAGGTCAAGGAAGCTTGCCAGCAAAGTGTCAAGTAATTATTAACAAATTATTGGGTCACATTCTGTTCTGGGCATAACTTTATCATTACAGTGTGGACATATCTTTGTCGTTACAATGAGGACAAATCTGGTGGACACTCTACCCTTTACTTGGATTTTCAGAACACTTGGGCCAAAAGGTTCCTTGGATTTGCAATTGTTTAAGAAATGCTCTATAGGAAGAAGACACTTTTCACTACAGAGAATAGTAAACAGTAGGATTCCTCAACCATTTGCATTGGGCAGGTGTTACTTATATTGTTATGCAATGAAGCCCAATTCAGGATGTGAAATCTCAAGTAAACCAAGATATGGCCAAAAGGATATCTAAAAATTGTGGGACTGGACAACAGAATTGCAGATGAAGACATAGAGAGTCTGAGATCAGTTTTACTACATATTCATACTGTAATAAGCTTAATTTTTAGAAATGATCCTTTTTCTTGTTCACAAATCTAATACATTCAACTTTTTGTAATTTTAATCTTTGTGTTACTAACTTTATCTTGAAAGTCTTTGATGATTAAGGGTTTCACCACGCCAGGATTTTTATCCCGCAAATTATCGAGGCTTCTGCTTCTGGATTCCTTGTGGGATAGATTGGCTCCTTTACACGGGCAGACACATGCTTTGAATCAAAGAGCATCATCACATGGGGAAAATCGTGTTTGTTTACCGTCGCTTCTCTGCCCTTGCGTTTGTCCCTCATTACTTCGGAGACTTATGAGAACCCAGAGCATATTCAAAAGGATTGTGCCCTGAAAAGCAATCCTATATCTGGATCCCTATTTTATGCCATGATTGCCACAAGCATGGTGCAAACAAGTAATAGTTATGTATTTCTTACAATTGGAAACTCCAATTTTGTATTCCAGCACTCAAACTGCATTAAGAAGGTTTAACATGTAGCACAGGAGTTGGGAATCTGTGATGCTCCAGATATTGTTCTGCACCCCCACCATCCCTGACCATTGGCTATTCCTAATGTCCCCCATTCCTAATGTAGAGCCAAAGTTTGGCTTAACATGTATTATTTTGATAATCCATTCTCCACCACTGTATTGTAAACCAGGCAGAAAAAAGCACAGATGAACTTGCAAAGTGGTTGAATGACTTGGCCCTCTGTCATTTGCACATGTTCCTTTAATCATTCACCAAAGACCTGCCTTAGTTTCCTTCCTGGAACAAAATTATCAATATTTTGGTTGGCCCTGGCCATATTGTTGCATTCTGACTGATTTTTTAGTTCATCAACAGTGCTGGATAATAGTATTGCAAATAATATGACATTGCAAATTAATTAGCACATTGAGGTTAACAATGAGTTGTTTTTATCTCTATCACCAGTGTCATTGGCAAACTTTTTTTTTTCAGAGCAAGGAGCTTAGCATGAGATACACACAAAATTGTTGCTATTGCTTTTATCTCTCGGGAAGGGACATATAAATCAACACCTAAGCTAATCTTTACAAATGCTTATCAGTAAATGGTGCCTGCTTAAACAACAAGCATCTGCTTTTTAAAAAGGAATATCAAAACCACAGAACAAAGAACCATTAACAAAAGTAAATTTGTAGGCCATATTCAATGATGTTCTCATCTTACCAGAGGAAGAAGGGCCAGTGCTACCTGGTGAATCAATTATCCTCTGACATTTTTGTTTTTTCATCATCCCTTTTACAAGAACCTACCTACCTCTTCTGTTTATCTTTGAGCATATCTTCGTTTTCAAAATTCACATGTGAGGTAAATTGATAGCCCCGTTCTAGCAAAGTTCAAGTAAGCCATTCTTTCATAATAGGGCAATTTGTACCTTCCAGTTTACAGGAAACTAAAATCAAAATGACTGCTCAGTCATTGGCTATGCAGGTTTGTTTAGCATTACCAAGCATAACAAGTTAAAAACCATGTTCTCTAAGTACTGACATCTTAATGCACAAAGTCACACATTTCTAGAATCTATCCCCCCCATTCCCTCACCCTCCCAAACAATAACTAATACATTAAAAAAAACAACTAAGGAAGGATAATAAATCTCCTTTCTGTTGGACAGCAAAGTGCTTGAGTTTACCTCCCCAGTTATAATGTTGAGGCTCAGAATATACATCCAGGGTCATGCAGGGGGGGCAGGGGGGCCAGTTGGCCCAGGGCCCACAATTTTGAGGGGGCACTCCGCCGAGGAGGTCCCCCCAGCTTATGCTACTGCTTCCATAGCGTTAGCGGCCCATCGAGAAGCGAGGAGCCTGCCTTGTGGAAACAGCGCAGAAGCCGTCTGTCATGAATACCACGGTCAGACTACAAGCTCCAGAGGGCATGCTGCATGTGGGGAGGGGATATATGTGCCTTGAGGTGTTGTAGAACAGGTTTAATATGAAGGTGTTATGTAGAACGGACATGTTGGTGGGCACGCCCCCTTGGGGTGGCCTTGTTGTCCTCCTTTTTTGAAATGTGGGGGCACACACTTCCCATCTGGCCTGGGCATATTACCAGCTCTGCATGGCCCTGAATATGTCAGCCTCCTAAAGAAGAAACCAACATCCCACCTCGCTACCCCAAGGATCAGGAAACGCTAAGCTCCGTAAGCTGTACAGCATTTCTTCTAAACATGAGCATCTTGTTCTAGTTAAAACATAAAGAAAAACTGTAACCCTTGCAAATAATAATGATTAAAACTATTTACCACTTAATTCAGTATCCAAGGTAATGGCATGACTGTAGAGTTTGCAGGCAGCCAGTTTTTATTGTCAGCTCTCTTAGCTCTTCTCCTGTTACTACTTTTCCCTAGGAAACAAATACTATCCTATACCCATATACTTGGAAGTAAGCTCCTTTGAACATGATGGGACTTCTTCTGAATAGACGTGTATAAGATTGCACAGTTAGTCTTTTGTCTTTGATAACTTATCAAGCAGTTGCACTCCCATGTTCAAGAGCAGCTCCTATTCTTCCACTGGTCAGGTGGTTCCTGAGTGTTTCCACTGAAATTGCCCTGAAATTCCCTCAAGTGCTGCTCTTGTCAGGGAGAGCACCTTTTTCATTAATCCATAGTACAAATATTTAATAACTTGCACTGGAATCCTGTACATGTCCATTCAGAAGTAAGTCTCATTGAGTTCAGTGTGCTTAGGATGAAAACCTAAGGTCTCCTCTACAAGGATTCGCTTTTGCGCCTGGTTAGGCGATTATGCGCATAATCGCTGAAGCGCATTTACGCCTAATACCTCTGCACGAGAGGCGGCGAGAGGCGGTGAAGCGCATTAACGGATGACCAAAATGCGCTTTACAAGTAGTTAATGCGCACAATCGCTTGTTCACATAGTCAAAATGCGCTTTAACGGCCGGAGCAAAATAAAACTCGCTGTTTAACGCGCATTCGATAATGCGCATAATCGGAGGGATAGTGCGCCTCTACACCTGATTTGCGCTCCGTTCTTGTAGAGGTTAATTTTTTAATGCGCCTTGAAAGAGCTTTAAATGCCTCTTGTAGAGGCAGCCTTAGATTCTAGACTTGTCTGCTGGACTTGAAGGTCTGTCCAATGGTGTATGTATTCTCTATCCCGATAGATCCATTTATCTCTAACCAGATCAGGCCTTCTCTACCATAGCCACTTAATAGAGACTCCACTCCACTTTCTTAATAGATTACGGGAATGCACAAAACCAGAAGTTTGATCAGCAGGACCTATTTTCCAATTCTGGAGGGTGAGATTCTCTGGGCTCAATTGTTTCCACTCATCTTGATAGGCTGATACCAGAATTATGCATCTCCCCAGTTTGAAATGGTATTTGAGCTGATAGTCCTTTCAGTTTTGCCTGACTTGGCACCAGCTCCTCTTTAAGATCAAACTGAAGTTTTTTTATCTGATCCATAATTTCTGAAAGTTAATCTCTGTTCACAGGCCAGGTTTGTCCACTGTTTCAATATCCTCACCCAGCTCATATTCAGTTTATTGGCCTCCATTCCCTTCTGTTGGCAAAATTTAGTTTTTATGGTTTGTTATTTTATACATTGGGCCTGTTCTGAAGATACCTTAAATCCTGCTGGTTAAGGCTTTTGGTTAAGCAGCAGGGTTTAAGGTGTCTTGTGCAATGTGTTGTGCTAAACCCTGCTCACTCTCTAAACCACAGTCGGACCATCTGCAGTAGAATTAGTGGCTCTAACTGTGGCTTAAAGTGTTGTGTGTGACGCACAGCTTGTGATTAATGCTAACCCCAGAGAACCACAGTTTTGCTAACCACAGAGCCTGACATGTCGTCTGAACAGGCCCATTGCCATTCTCCATGGGGCACAGGTTTTAGCTCCCCTAACACATATTTCTTTCAGGAGATTAAGTCAGATTCTAATACCAGGACATTCTGACCAGAGGAAGTTGAGTCTTCAAGTTGCTCAGTGTCACTTCCATCTTGTCTCTTAATTTTAAGTTTATGAGGGCAGGCGTCAATTACTTTTGAGGAAAAACAACAAAGAGTCTTGCGGCCTCTTAAAGACTAAAAATAAAATAAAAATTATTACAGCACAAGCTTTCATGGACACATATATTTGTTAGTCTTTAAGGGGCCGCAAGAGCCTTTCATACTTTTGCTGCACCACAGGCTAACACGGCTACCCACTCTGGAAATTGTTATAAGTAGTGAGGCAAAGGCATTTTATGTATGTTAATAGGCACCTTTCTTTGTCTATACTTTGCATATTCTAGGACCCAGCCCTGTGCTTGAAAACATTTTCTGGGACTGAGCCCTGGCACAAATTAAGCTGTGGAGGAAAGTGTGTTAACTTGGCTCATGTTACAGCCAAAGAAAACTAAGTACTCTTTAGTGACTGTGCAAGCAACATCCAGGCTCCACTAGTCTTATGAGGTGACGTAACAACTGCTGAAGGAAACTTGGAGCTCTGTTCAGCTACTTCCTCTCATTCCCAGTCTGTTTTTTTAATTATTAATGATTCTGGATATTTATATTTTGGCAACTCAAATATTTCTTTGAGAAAGAAATAACTTTAGACAGGGCATGTGCAATTTATTAATCCTGTTTAGCATACTCCTTTGTTTCGCTGAACTACAAGGAACAGAATATTCCCATCCTTTCTATCCAGTACTTGGCCAGCAGCTTGTGGAAAAGTTCATCCACCATTTGGCTCAAGTCCTTTTTTGGATCAACCCAGAGCACTACTGAAGAAACTTACAGGAGTGAATCCAGTTAACTCCCCGGGTTGCATATACTCCATATGACAACAAAAGCAAGAAGAGAACAAAATATCTTGGCAAGGGTAGAATAGCCACCCACCCATTTGAAAAGGTTTGTGAGGACACACTTTGAGACTCCATCAAACATTTCGCAAGAAGACTTGCATAATACTGCTGGTTGTTTCTTCATAGCTTATTTAGCTGAAATGCAGTTAGGGTCTAACACTTGTTTGTAGCAAACAATAGTAATATTGGAAGAAAGACAGTAGGAAAATACAGAATTCCAGGAATCTTCCGCCAGTGAACATGAATTCTGCTCTCAGGGACATAGGATTCCAAGACAAGCTTGAATGGGGGTAGGCAACATGGTGACCGCAGGCAGGCGCAAGTTTGTTCCCAGACCCCTTTTGCGTCTGCTAAAGTGCTCTACCCTCCAGAGATGCAGCAGCCATTGTGGGGCTTTCTCACGAAGCTGCAAAGAAAAAAAAGTCGGGATTTACCCCAACTTTTTCTCCAGAGCAAGGTGAGTATAGTGCATCTGCTGTCTATCCTCATTCTGGAGTTGCGGTGGAGGCATGACCAGGTGGATGGTGACCTCAGATTAGCTGAAACCACCCCAAAGCTGCAAAAACACGGGGTTTTGCTTATCACAACAGCAACCCGCCATATAGGCAAACCCCAAGTTAAAAATATAATACTAGCACCGAGGATCATTTCAAGGCAAGGTGAGGGCCTCCAGCTGCTGCCGTCTTAATTTATGATATAATGCCTTTGGACATTCTGAGGAAATTAAGATGGCAGGTGGCTGCAGGCTGATGCTTTCTTCTGCAGCACATTCAGCCACCAAGAAAAAAGAAGGGGGGAAAAGGGATTCCTATCACTTCTGTCTGGTAATTGGCAGGGGGTGGGCTAAAGAGAGAGAAGGAGAGAGAGAAAAACAATTTGCCTTCTGGGAAACAGATTTCCATTGGTAGCCATTTTGTGGTGGTGCCCAGGACAGTTTATCAAATTGCCAAATGTGTCCACAGGCCCAAAAAGGTTGCCTACCCCTGAGCTAGCATATCTGGGATTTTATCAGACTTTTAGGAGGGCTGTCCACCAACTAAAGAAGCTTTTAGCTGGTCAGTTGGTAACTTCAGGGACCTTCCTTCAGACAGTTCTTACATCTTTTTTAAAAAAACAACAACATCAACACCACCATTGCTTTTCAACATTATCTAATTCTAAAGGCTCTATAAATAATGCTGAGAGATGATATTTCAGGCTGCTGTTAAAGACAGCTACGTAGATCCCGCATCATGTTAGAAGCTGGTGGTTATAACTACTGGGTTATAAACAACCCAGAATAGTTGTTTTAAATGGATATTGTATTTATAATCTGTTTTTATGCTTTTTATGGTTTTTAAATTTTGTATATTGGTTCAATGTTTTTATTTTTTGTAAACCTCCCAGAGTGCTTTGGCTATGGGTTGGTATATAAATGCAAATAATAATAATAATAATAATAATAATAATAATAACAACTACTACTACTACACTGTGTTCCCTAAGCTGCATGTGCTGCTTTATGGAAGCTCTGACTGCATCATGAGTGTCACGATGGCACTTGGAAACCACCCCAATGAAAAAGGCATTCTCTGCTTTTGAATGAGAAAGAGAGAACTGGCTGAGACTGTAGCACTTGGACCATTCAGTCAGGACTAGAACACCAAAGTCCAGGCGGCAGGAAGCTGTGCAAACATATCTCTGCCTAGGTTAATATTTAGAACAACATGATCCTCTCATTACAAGGCTAGTGACAGATACACACAATGCAGCCAGAACATGTATTAGCACCTGTGCCACACAGAATTATTAACCACCAGCAAACAGCCCAGCAAAAGCAAATGTCAGCATTTGAAGGACACAAACACAAGCCTTGTTGTTTCTTAACATCTGTTAATTATATGCCTCATAAAGCACATTCTAGAATTCAGTGCAAGATGTTGAGAGTGAGACTTTGCATATATCCCCAGATGCAAAAACTGAACATATATTACCCCAGGATATTCCAATCCAGAAGCACTATATCTCTGGGACTACTACAGAGAGCTGTGATGTTTAAAAGGCAATTTGTTCCTTTTCTCTAAAATTGGTCGCTTTTAGAGCGACTCATATATGCTAATAAGACTGAGTGAGAGGCAACTGCACTTATAATATGAATATTGCAATGCTTCCACTACGTATTATGACAACCATCCTTTTAAATTGCACGGAGCCAAAAACAGTACAGTTACAATCTTTTGGCCAAGCTAAGGATTATGCTGTCATCATTGATTTTTCTTTACACTAAGGGAACTATGGAGAAAATGTAGGGCTTATGTGATGCTCGGGTCAGCTTTTCCCAACCACATTCCATCCAGATGTTTTGGATTTCAACTTCCATCAGCACAGCCAGCATGGCCAATAGTCAGGAATCCTGAGAGATGTAATCCAAAACATCTGGGGAACACCAAGTTGGGGAAGGCTGCGCTGGATAATCCATCTTTTATCTTTTCTTTTTAGACACTGGAACCGCATACATAAGCCTTGTGCTTGGACTGTCCTTAAAACATAAACCAAGCAACACGTCAGCCCCTTAAGAGGGTGCAGCCTCTTAAAATCCAAAGGCAAAATACATTTTAAAAAGGCATTTCTTTTAAAATAAAGAGTAAACATCATTGTAGCATGCATATATAACAATTACTCTGTGCAGCTTTTCCTCAGCTGTGGTACAGTTGGTGGTATTATTGGCTAAAAAGCAGAAATACTTCAGCTTTCAGGGTTTCAAAGGTTATAGCAGAAAGTCAAGTTTTCCTTCTCTCTGACACACAGGCTGCATTCGGACAACACATTAGTCAATGGTGGGTTGAGTAGCCAACTCGGAGTTGGTTATTTTGTGGGTACTCCAGACACAACATATTCCTACACAACTGTGGGTGGTTGGGGCTGGCGTTGAGTGGACTAATAGGCTGAATTCGGACAACACAATAGTCAGTGGTGGGGTAATAATCAACTTTACAGTTGTTCATCTAGGGGGTACTCCCCACACAACATGGTAATAAATAATCAACCGTGGTGTGGATTAGGATCAGCGCTGAGTTGACTAGGGCAGCATTCGGACGACACGATAGTCAAAACAACTGATGATTGTTTCCCCCACCCCAGTTGCTTAATGTGTCGTCTGAATTCAGCCATAGTCAACCCAGCATTTGACTGACACAGTCCCGCCCCTCTCCCCACCCTCCCTCAGTCCTCCCAGTTCTATCCCAGCAGCCTCTGCAAGTTGCACCAGTTGTAGCAGAGTGGCAGCCGCCGCTTTGGTCGCTCTTACCGCCTGCCTCTATGGGCTTGTGTTTTAACCCACTCACCACACGCCATTAACACACTCACCCCTCCACACAACACTTTAAACAACTGGCTTCAAGCTAAACAACTTGCAAGCCAGTTGTTTCTCTCAGTTGCTTATTTGGGCGGAATAGCATGCCGTCAGTAGTTTGTGAGGGGCATGTTACCCTCCACACAACACAATAAGCAACACAACTGACGATTGTTTCCCCCCTTCAGTTGCTTAATGTGTTGTCCGAATGCAGCCATTGTCTCCCATGAGTTCCTTGCATCAGTCTCCCTTGTCATGCATAGTCCAAGGAACAATAGGCAAGTCTTCTGAAATGGCAATGACCCAACTCAGGGAGAGTCTATACCAGCCGTTTATTGCAGGATTGTGTCACAACCCCAAGATTTCTTTCTTGTTTGGTCACTGCCAGCTCAGATCCCATCAGGTTATAATTGAAGTTGGGTTCCCCCCCTCCCCCAACATGCATCACCTTACACTTGCTTACCTTGAACCGCATCTGCCATTTGGATGCCCACTCTCCCAGCTTGGAGAGATCCCTTTGGAGCTCTTCACAATCCCTTTGTGTTTTAACAACCTTAAATAATTTGGTGTCATCTGCAAGCTTGGCCATTTCACTGCTCACTCCTAATTCCAGATCATTTATGAACAAGTTGAAAAGAGTTGGTCCCAATCCCAATCCCTGTGGCACCCCACTATTTACTTCCCTCCATTGGGAGAATTTACCATTTATTCCTATTCTCTGCTTTCTGTTCTTTAACCAGTTACTGATCGATAAAAGGATCTTTCCTCTTATTCCATGACTGCTAAGTTTGCTCAGGAGTCTTTGGTGAGGGGCTTTATCAAAAGGCTTTTGGAAGTCTAAGTAAACAGTGTCCACCGGATCACCCCGTCTACATGTTTGTTGACACTCTCAAAGCATTCTAGAAGATTAGTGAGACAGGATTTGGGGTTGTTTCAAGACACTCTCTCCCCCTCGCTTTTCCTTATCTCACAGCTTGCAGTTATGCTGCAGTTTTAGTGACAGTGTACCTCTCTTTGCCCAAGGCAATACTGAATGAGCGGCTGAAGAGATGGGCCAATGCCTCAAGGCTGCAGCTGCTCAGAGGACTAGCCTATGATAATGAGCAGAAAGCTTAGAACAGAAAGCCTTCGGAGTCAATGACATTTTAGGAGCATTATAGGACACAGCGCCATAAATGGCTTCCCTAGAAATAATCTGGCATCTGTTTGCAAACAAGGTCACTGTTCCACGCAAACTTGGGAAAATGACAAGAGCAGGTGACACTTAACTAATCTCCCCCTCTCTCACACACACATGTATACCACATAACAACAGTCCTGCTTCTGGTTGGCCATAGGAGGATCCTGTCCTTGTCTTCTCCTTTCAGTTATAATAAACATGGACACCTGGAGAGGCAGCAGCCTAGGGGCAGGTGTTTGCCATATTCTTTATCAGAATAATCTGATGCTGCAGTGACTTCACCTGTAGAGAAGAGGGTTACAGGCTTTCCCTTGCAACAGGACTTTGAACTGACAGAGGAACTACTGTGCAGACAAGGCTGCCATTACTTCTAAAGCTGAACCCACCCACCTTCAATAGCAATAGAGGGGCACTTTTCCTTTATTTCTTTAATAAAACCGCTGGATATATGCCCAAGAGGATACTAGACTCCAAATACAGGCCAGTAACATATGTACTGAGCCAAGACACATGGGACCTCACAGCCGGCACCCAAAGATAATGTGGAAACAGATACAGGTTGGAAGCTGGGGAGGCTCCTGTAAGAAGTGCACCCTCACTTTGTGCCTTGGGTTATTGCTGCTGAGCTTCTGGAAACAGAGATTTAGAGAGAGGAAGGGGTTATTTCTTAGTGCCGGGGGAGAGTGTTTGCCTGGATTAAAAACTGGCTTGGGAGGCGAGCAGAGAGGAAAAGGAGGAAAGAAACAAACACAGCTGGCTAGGCCGCCAGACACAACCCTGGACTCTATGGCCTTATAGGCCCCTTCCCACTCTACTATTCTATGATTCTATGATTGTAAGGTAGCAGGGGTAGGCTGCACACTGCTCTCCAGGCATTTTGGACTACAACTACCATCGCAACCCATTTAGATATGCTAGCTGGGGCCAATGAGAGTTGTAGTCCAAAACATCTGGAAGACAGCAGTTTGTTTATCCCTGTAAGATCAGGAGTCACGAGTGGGAGGGGGAAGCCTGGTTAGAGCAATCATTTTCAAACTGCTTTTTAAGCAGTAGCCGGAGGTAAGGCCTCAGGATATATACAGCACCCATGAGCCTTGTTCTGATGGTGTGGCCACAGCACCGGCATATGCCCAGTGCCAGCCCAAGGCATTTTGCTTCTTGAAGGGGAGTCCAAAAGTCCCTCCTCCAAGCTAGGGCCAACACTTTAGAAGTCTTGCTGCATCATGTAAACACAGATTCTTGCCTTGCCCCCCCCCCCCCCGCTGCTTCCTAAAGCAAATTGCTTCACCGAACTCCATTATTAATGGATTAAATTGCTGCCTTGTTGCCTGCATCAAGAGGCGCCCAGTCTTAAACCTTCATTTGGAAACAGTTCCAAGGAAATATTTCAGTGTTTTAACTTGTGTGCCATGAGGAAGACCTTTGGCCAAAACATATTAACTTATTAAGCCATTGCCACAAAACAAATGGCTATCTTTCAATGCCAGCTTGAAGCCTGCCTCTTCCTTTGCTCGTTTGGTGCTGCCCTCCATTCTCCCCTACCTCACACCGACCTACATGGTCTTCCAGGAAGTTGCGCAAGCAGGTTCAGCAGCTGCAATATACAGAAGGATTCCCATTGCTAAAGTTGTGTGGAACTTGCTGTTTCATAGCAATATATTTTTGGAGACTAGACAGCTTCTGGGCTCACAAAACAATCCTCTCTGTATATATCTCCCTCACCCAGAAACAGTCTGCCATTGTATATTATGGCGGAAAAGAACATTAATGGGTTTTCTACTGAGGAGGAGCCTTGCTGGACCATCCTGAAGGCCCTTCTACTTCAGGAATTCACTTCCTACAGTGACCATATGAGGCAATCACCCCCCCCACCCTCAGCTGCTGTCTCCACACCTAGCAACTGGTATTCAATTCATAGAATCATAGAATAGTAGAGTTGGAAGGGGCCTATGAGGCCATCGAGTCCAACCCCCTGCTCAAGGCAGGAATCCACCTTAAAGCATCCCTGACAGATGGTTGTCCAGCTGCCTCTTGAATGCCTCTAATGTGAGAGAGCCTACCACCTCCCTAGGTAATTGGTTCCATTGTCGTATTGCTCTATATTATTATTATTATTATTATTATTATTATTATTAATAACCCGCCTCTCCCTTCGGATCAAGGCGGGGAACAACAACAATATAAAAGACAAGAATCACAAACAGTTAACAATTTTAAAAACAAGAAAAAAGACATCATTAAAACATCTTAAAATTCATCTGGATAGGCCTGCCGGAAGAGAGCAGTCTTCATGACAGTCAGGAAGTTTTTCCTGATGTCCAGCTGGAATCTGTTTTCCTGTAACTTGAGCCCATTATTCCGTGTCCTGCATTCTGGGTTGATTGAGAAGAGATCCTGGCCCTCCTCTGTGTGACAACCTTTCAAGTATTTGAAGAGTGCTATCATGTCTCCCCTCAATCTTCTCTTCTCCAGGCTAAACATGCCTAATTCTTTCAACCTCTCCTCATAGGGCTTTGTTTCCAGACCTCTAATCATCCTCAAAGATTCCATATAGACATCATGACTTAGGCAAAGACAGACACCCTCCCTCCTCCAGGAATCTGTCTATTCCCCTTTTAAGTCTGTGGCCATCAAATCTTGGGCTTTTCTACACAAGGCTTTTAATCCACTGCATCTACTTTCGGTTTCATCACATAATTGAGATCAGAGAATTAGATGAGGGGTGTTTCCTTTTCTGCTACATAAACTCTAGGTGGCACTGTGGCATAGCAGAACAGCATAAATACACAAGAGGAAATCATGCTTTCTTTCACGATTTAGAAATAATACCCCATTTTCCCTGCTATAAAAAAACTTGTGGAAATTGCTGTTTACAAACAGAAGTAAAACTGGACAGTCACAATGTTGTCTAAAGAACCTGTAAACTATGAGTAGAGAATGAGCACCCAACAATTGTCCTTGTGACAGCTCATTCCATACATTCATTCTGTGTTGTGTGAAGGGGATCTCTCTTTTGTCTTATCTTGTCTTAATCAATTGTTAAACATTTAAAATAGATAACTCCACATTTGTTTGTTTGTTTAATTTCAATACTGCCCAATAGCCTAAGCTCTCTGAGTGGTTCACATTAATTCACAAGATAAAATGCAGCATAGAAATTTAAATATACAACATTTAAAAACAATTTAAACAGATAAAAACAATTACAATAAAATGCTAAATCTGTTCAAACAGCTGACATAAATAAACAGCTGGCTACTTACTATTAGTTACATTCATAGAAGTCACAACTATTTCTAGCTGATTTTCAGCAACACATGTTACTGTACCATTCTCTTCAGGAGCAATTTAGACTTTACTAATATATTCTCCATTGGCAAATTTAGTCTCCTCTGTTTTATTTATGGTCCTGCCACTCACAGACCATTGTACACTAGGTTTTGGGAACCCTTTTACATAACAGGCTATGATTTGTATGATCCGACTTGGCTAGTTCTCCTTGACATTTTGACCGGATTTTTCTTTGTACCATCAGTGTGAATATTTGCCTTTTCTTTAACCCTTCAGTCTCCTATAAAGTTGCTTTGCAGATGTAATTTCTTGGCTCTTGGTACTGTAAACTTGAAAAGATGGACTTGACAGCATTCTGGTATTGTCCTTCAACCAGAATACAGTGGCATTTCTACTAGAAGAGACTATACAGGATACAGGCAGTGCTTCTCCAATCTACTTAATAACTTTTCCGCTGGGAGTAAGCAATAAATCCTTTCATTAATGCACTGTAATGAAAGTGGAATCCACCAAACTTTCATCAGTCAGAGAACATCTGTATTCCTTTGTTGCATTTCTTCTTATATCTATTAATATATAAAGACTAGAACTTATTATAGCTTCTGCTTCTTGAGGAATGTAAAACAAAAACTCCTGAGGTGGATTACTATTTCCTGAGCATTTTAGGTGATTTATCATCATCTTTAATTGTATTTCTTTGTGAAAATAACTGAACGATAACCTTCTCTGTAGGATAGTAGATGCCAAAGACCACTGATTCTGACCATTTTGTTTCTTGTCCAGTTGTCCCAAAATATGTCACTGTGCAGGTGAACTGTGCATTCATATCATCCTTTATTGGGTTATATTCTAGAGAAGATGTCACAGTGAAGAGTCACACTGGCTTTATCCACATTTGTTTGTTCATTTATCACAACAGCTCCTTCGACTGGTTGCAAAACAACTCCATTTTTGAACCATGTGAGGTTTCCCTCTGGATAACCATCCTTTGCAATACATTCCCCAAGCTTTTTTAGCTGCGTTGTTTCTAGAAACTTTGCTTGACTTATAATTTCAAGTTGTGATGGCTGTTTTGAGTATCTTGACTATTGCGGCCTCTTCAAAGACAGTGTCCTCTGTCACAAGCATGCATGCAAATTTCTTTTCATCACCAATTCTTGCATTCTTAATTGATAGGGTATAATTTTTTGAGAGACTTAATCGGTCTTTGTATTCCAGTACATCGTCATATTGTCCTCTTTTTTTCCACGGTGGCAGATCTGAAGGCAATAAATGAAGCCTTGTTTGCAATTTCATATTTCTATGTTCCAAACAGAAGATCATTAGGAACATATGGCAAGGAAAAATAGTGTTATACTGTGTTTACTGTATAGAATCCAAGTCCTGGCCACAGGCAGAGAGCAACCAGCCCAAGAGAAACAACTCACAGTGGAAAGAGAGGGCCTCCATCTCGCCTCCCCACAAAGCACCAGGCGAACAGTGACTTCAGACTCTGCTCCACCACAAGTATGGTGATTATATTTCAGAAACCAAAAAAGAAGACACCCAGTGGCAGAGGAGAATGATGTGCTTTCTGGAGGCTCTGGAAACCGCTTTTTCCCTTCCTCCATCAAGTTTTGGTTGTCAACATTTTTCCCAGTGCTGAGATATCGTTTTGGAAATGGGGTGCCCAAACTATACACAGTATTCCAAATCAGGCTCTGCTATAGATTTTACATAATTAGGAAAATGGGAGCTTTATTTTCAGTCCTTTTTCCTAACAAGCCTCATGCTTCAGCGAATTGGCTTAATATGTCCACTAACTCTGAGATCTCTTATGAACCTCAGTACTGTGGCAGGATTCCCTATAAAACTATGCCATCTTTGAGAAATGCTGATGTAGCTTCTTAGGCTTTTTTTTCTGCACTATCAGTTCAAAGAGCCCTTGGAGGCACTTGTTTGTTTGTTATTTGAATTCCCGCAGGTTGCTCCCAGCTGTTGGAGGAGCTTTTTTGCCCCTATAACAATGCATCAGCGATTATCTGAACATATGAGCTCCTTTTGAATAGCTCATCCATCTGTTCTTTAAACTCATATGAGAAAAAAAGTAGGACAGCGAAAAAAGAAAAGATAATCGGTATCTGTGGCGCCCTCTGATTTTTATTTAAATTACGTGTTTGATATTAATTTTGCTTCATACTTTACTAAGCAGACACATTATAGATCCTAGTGGTGAGCAAATGTATAGTCAAAGGGAGCAAGAAGAGACAAAATATGCCTTTCTGCTCCAAGAAAAGAGTCTCGTGGCACCTTAAGGGACTAACAAATTTATCAGGCCTGTTCAGACAGCATGCTAAGCCATAGTTAGGCTGCTAACCCTTTTGCAGCAAATAGTGTGTTTAAACCGTGGTTTTGTTGCCACCATGGTTAGGAATGGTTCACATGACATGCTAAGTCATGGGTCACATGGCACACAAAGCCATAATGTTTAGCTCAAAATGCGTAACTGCCGTGGCTTGGCATGTCATCTGAACACAGTCAGTGTAGCGCAAGCTTGCATAGACTAGAGTTCACTTCATCAGATGCTGATGAGATGGATTCTGACCCACAAAAGCTTATGCCATAATCGTTTTAAGGTGCTACAATACTCTTTTGTTGGTTTTGCTGCTACAAACCAACACAAGTGGTCCTCTGGAAGTTCTTTCTGCTCCACAAGTGAATAAGAGATCATTGTCTTGTCTAAGAAGGTACCCAGAAGCCACACTGCATAACTGGGAGAAGAGAAAGAGATCCTCATCTGGTGGAATTAATTTAAGATGACTCAGTTTGTCTACCTAATCCTTTCATGCTTACATTTTTGCTGTGAGATGGCCCTTCAAAGAAATAAGAAAACTGAGCTGAAATCGAATTGTCTGCTGTATCACACACAACGGCACTAGAGAAGCCACCCTGTCCTACATATCTCTGCCCTGTTACCTGGACCATGTGCGCTTGGGCTGTCATCACTGCATTCTTTTCTGAGCTCACGGAAAGCAAAAGGTTTCCCTGTCCTATGGCTTGAGTGTTGCAGTTGCGCCATCTTGTGGCAAATTTTAATTTTGCATCAGTACCTTTCTCTAACTCCCAACAAAGATCTCGCTGCTTATTTAAATTGGCCCAGTCTTTTAGGGAGTTTCCCCACCATCTAACTCCTATGTTTAAGACCTTCCTGCCTTAAACCCACTATCTTCTTGTTATACCTGTATCTTAAATCCTATCTTCCATCTCCCAGGTTTGTATGGAAATACATCAGTCGTTGACGTGTGCCCCAGAACTTACTATCTGCGTTATTTGAGCTAAAAAATTATTCTCCCTCCCATCACTCTCAAACGCTGATGTCCCTCCTGTTATTACATGATACCAAGTGTTGAATTTTTGACTGTGCACCAGTCTCAGACCTAGCTTATCTTACTGGGCTGTTGTGAGGCTTAAAGGGGTGAGGTGGGATGCAGGATAGGACCATGTGTGCCACTGGAGGAAGATTGGGGCAAAAAGTACACTAAATAAAATTCCGTAAAATACCAAAATGGCAATTGCTAGAAGAAGTTTGACACTCAACTCACCTAACTTTTCTAAGGGTGCGCAGAAAGCAGCACTCTGGCCAATTTAATTTCACTTTTGCTGAGGGGTATATTTCTTGTGCATCTTCTAAAATAATTGCTTTGTATGCTCAACTGCACATGTGCCCCATCGTTAAGGGCACAAGCTTTTTCTTGATTGCGCAGGACAAAAGCAGTTCATTAGCAGTGAGATGGCAGGATGTGTTACCTTGTTGTGATCTGTAGCAGATCACACACATGCACCTCCTGTTACCTCCAGGAGATTCGGGGGGAAATGCACGATCCCTAGTAGTAGACAATTATGAAATAACTTCCTCCCCTAATGGTCCCAATTCCCTCTCTGCCTCCCCCCACTCCCACTGGAAGATTTTGTCCTCTGCGCATTTTAGACCAGGGTATTTAATGATATTTTCCTAAAACTAATATATTGGGTGCTACATTGCACACACAGAAATGCATACACAAATGAGCAAGTCATTGTCGTCCAGAACAGTTTATTCTTCCAATAAAAACAAACACTTAAATACAAAAACCTAAAGTGACTTTAAACAGTAATAAAGTTTCCTGCTGGCAGCTTCGCCTGCTACCTTTCGACAACACCTAGGAGACAGCATGGATGCTGGCCAACCCCTCTGAACAAGGCTGCTTTCACAGGCTGCACTGCCAGTTCCACCAGCTCCCTTCTATTACGAAGCTTTGTACTTGGGCATAATCTCACCCAAGTGAAGTTTACCGAAGCAAGGGACTTAACACTTCTGAGCTCTCCTCACTGTAATAACGACCAGGTCCACTTGATCCTGGGCATGCTCACTTTCCTAGATTCTGTGCAGCATAATCTATTACAGATATCCAGGCTTTCCCCTTTGCTGGGAAAGTCTTCTTAGAGCAGCACCCCTCTTGGCTCCTGCCTCTTGATCTCATAGCTTTATGAGACGAGCAATTTGATCCCTCCGCCTCCGTTCCCCTGCCCACGTCTTGCTTTTGACGCGGAACTTGAGCATCTCTGCCTTGAAGTCCTGGTGATGCATGGGGCAGTAGCCCTGGGGCTCACACAGCTCCTAAAGGAAAGGGAGATGCATCAGAATAGACAGTCGCCCTGTTCAGAAGACACTTTAAAAACCACAGCTTTAACAACAGTGGTTAAGCCAGAAAGCCATGCCATGTTCAAGACACCTTAAACCATGGCTTTAACCACGGTAAATAAGCCTTTTTGCCTTAGTCACCATGGTTAAAGCCGTGGTTTAAGGTGTCTTCTGAACACGGCCCAGCTTTCTGACTTAACCACTGTGGTTAAAGCAGTGGTTTAAGGTGACTTCTGAATGGGGCCAGACTGATTTTTTTTTTAGCATTAGGTCTAGTGAATTCATCACAGAAGTATTGAACTGCAGCTTAACCCCCACACACCAGTTGATGTTTGGCTCTTAGGGGTATGGGGGGGGAGGGGAACTGAAGCCTTATGGACCATTTCTGCTAAAGGCTTAGAAAACAAGAGGTGTAAATGCAACTTGAACAGGTAGAGGAAGAATTCTGCATCCAGACATCAGGGACTGGAAATGTGTGGCCCTCCAGATGTTGTTGGACTGCAACTCCCATCATCACTCCCCATTGGCTGTATCAGCTAGGGCTGATGGACACTGCAGTCCAGCAACATCTGGAGAGCTACACATTCCCCCACCACTGCTATACACTTTCCGTTGTGTTCTTGTTTCTCCTGCTTCTATGTTCCAATTACCAGCCCAACATCATTCCATAGGTGTGACCCTTCCCTAATTTGTGTCAAAGCATTCCCAATTCTACAAAAGAGAGGCATTACATTTATATCCCACTTGTCCTGCAAGGGGTTGAAGGTAGAATACATGGTTTCTCCTCCCCCACTTTTTCATTTACTACTCAACAACCCTGTGAGGTAGATTAGACTGAGAGTAACTAGCCCAAAGTCACCCACTGAATTTCATGGCGAAATGGGAATTTGGAAGTAGTCCAACACTCATGGCTCTCAGCACATGTAAGGAAAGAACTCACAAGTTTTCTGCAAGCTTAGTATATTTCCATCCCACCCCCTTTATTATTTATGGTGTGCAATATAGATTTTTCTGGTCTCACAGCTTTGAGTCCTACATGGTACTCAACAATTGTTTTATTCAGCTATGTCTTCAGTGATGAGGACTGGCATAATCATAATGAGGAAGACTTTTTCAAAAATCTACTTTAGTAAGAGAAAAAAAAACATTGCCCAAGAGTAGTCTGTCTGCAGCACAGACACAGGAGCTAGACCACCACTGTAGCGTGTTGTACGTAGGGGCCATCTTTGATGATGACTTGGGAACTTCAGTTGGTTCAAAATACTACAGCTAGTTTGACCGAGACTATACATTTGGAACGTTTCTCACCAGTTTTAAAACATCTTCACTAGCTTCCACGTGGTTTCAAGTTACAATTCAAGACATTATTGGTTTCAACTAAAAAAAAACCCTACATGGCTTGGGTCAAGATATCTCAAGGCTAGACCGCCCTCCCGCCCCAAACCTGAATGCTTGTTACAGTCATGCTTCAGAGGCCTTGTGATGTTCTACTGTTTAGGAATGTGAATGTGTTATAAAAGTTATTGTTTGTAGTTGCAGGTCTAGGTGAGTATAGAATGAGTGGTAAGTGAGTGCTGATTGGTTAGTTGTTTGGAGTGCCTGGATTGGTGGAGTGTGTGAGAGTGGGAGGAGCTGAGGAGTGAATGGAATATATATATGTCAGACAGAGGGAGAGTTGACAGGGTTGTTTTGGGTTGAATTGAGGAGGGGGGTTGATTGTGGATTGAGGAGAGAGAGAGAGAGAGAGAGTATCTAGTGAGGTGTTTGATTGATTGATATTGTGAGAGGAAACAGTTTAGCTTTAGGAACATTTTGGAACATATAAGCATTATACTTGTAAACGCTACGCAAATGAACTAAAGAAACCAATAAGCTTACTGTGCATGCAATATACTTTATGTTAATAAAACTTGTTAATTTCATCCAACTGGTGTGGTCATTTAAAGTGTACCTGAAGAAAGTACTGGTGGCAGCGGGAACATAGATGCTTGTCTGAGGCCAGGTTGCTGGGCTGTAGAGCTGTGGGGCCTAATAGTAAAGGCTGGACAGGGGCAGCAGCAAGGGACTAAAATAAAGTATCACAGCCCTTCTATGGTTTTCCTCATTCAAAGGATAGGTAATTAGGAAGGAAACTGGGCCTTCTCTATGGTGGTGTCCTAACTGTGGTATATCCCACTCCCTTCCCAGGGAGGGTTGCTTGGTACATATATTGAAGAATTTTAGATGCCAGACTAATTTGACCAAGCGTTTAAATTAACAGTAATTGATAATTGATAGCTTTGTGGGGCCCTGATACATTTTATATTGATGTTTAATTATATGTTTTTAGTTATTATTGTAAACAGTCTTGTAAATGTACAGATGAAACATCAGCAGCACCGTCTTTCTATGTGCTAGAAGCACCCAAACCTTAGGAAGATATAATGGGTCCCTATGTAGTAACATTCCATGCCCTTAAATCGGGTGGGCAACTTGTGATCGTCCGTATGTTTTGGCCTACAACTCCTATCAGCCCTGGCCAACATAGCCAATGCCCAGGGATGATGGGAGCTGTAGTCCCAAACATCTAGAGTTTCCCATGCCTGCCTTAAATCAACGGCTGTGCTGTTACCTTGTATTCTAGGAAGAAGTCCTTGTAGCCACCCTGAAGGACATAAAGTTCAGGGTAGTGGAGTGCGGGATACTCGTTCATGGCTCGGTCTTCTTCCCTCAGATAGCGACACCTTCAAGCACCAGCAAGATGAGTACAGTAAGGAGAAAAGCAAGGGGAGGTCATTCTATTTGGCAAGGGCCTCTAGAACCAGCTCTTATTTTGCTCCCAGAAGCCCCCTGCCTTACTGGGCCCCACACTTACATCTTGGGGCCTCTTTCAGAAGAAAATTCACAGTGGAACACAAGGATGAGGCGCTTCTGTGGTGTTGACGGGAGAAGAGGCTTCTTCAGGAAGAATTCAAATAAATCATCCTGCCTGTGGATATTCAAAGCCCCCTTGTGGTGGGAAACAGAGAGAAACGCTCAGCAATATATAGGGACAACAGCCCTCATGCATCTCCCAAGAATCAGTTCCTTCCCTGAACACAGTTCGTGCAGTATTACGAATCGCTCACCTTGATGTGCCCTCCACGATATTCATAGGGGTAGCGACAGTCAATGATGCAGAACTTTTCTATAAGGCTCTGAAACTGGTCATGGAGCAGAGCAGCCATCTAAGAACAGCAGCAGAACAGCACTCAAGGTCAACGAGGCACCATCTTCCAGTTTTACCTACCTTGCAGGGGTTTTGTGAGGATAGGAATGTAGTAGGACTTTGTACCGAGTCAGACCATCTAGTCCAGTATTGTCGACACTAGCTGGCAGGGGTTCTCCAAGATTTCAGATAGGAGTTTTTCATAGCCTTACCTGGGGATTGAACCTGAGACCTTCCTGCATGCAGAACATGTGCTCTATCTCTGAACCACGGCCCCTCTGGGATATGGATAAAATGTATGTATAATTAGGAGGGGAGGGAACCATGGATGCCACCCTGAGCTCCTGGGAGGGAGAGTGGGATAAAAATGAGGAAACCAGAATTGCAGGCTCTTCCCTTTCCGACCAGTATATGGCTGCTTAGCAGCTCCTAAGGCAGAGGACAGGGTTGGCTGGCACCACGAAAAGGCAGACTGTGATACAGCTGGGACAATTTACATGGTGCACGAAAGGGTATTAAAGCTACACTGCTAGATGCCCAGAGTAGGCTCTGGGACTTTTACAGAACCAATGGAGAGCAAAGGTGTGTGTGTGTGTGTGTGTGTGTGTGTGTGTGTGCAAAGCCAGGGTTCAGCTGTTGTGAAGGTGACAGAATAAACACAGGATGGACATGGAGCCACACCCAAGCAGCAGGGATTGCTTACTGTCTCTGAAGTGATGTATCGCAGCTCCTCCTGCCTCCCTGCTACTGTTGGCAGCGAATACACCTACAGAGACACAACCACATTCCATTTCTGACTTTGTAATAGCTCCAGAGGCCCCTGGCTCTTTTGAGCCCCAGCCATTATGAGAGTAGCTCCCCATTCAATTTTGGTGTTCTTGAATCCTGTCAGTATCAACTCCCAAAACAGGGCTGGGCTGTACTGATGTGCTTAAGAACTGCCCTAACCATGTGAGGAGCTGCTCACACAAACCTATTATAGTTGGCGCTCCACCCACACAGTTGCATTACAAGTGGTCTCTCAAACAGGTCACAGACTCAGGACACCATAAGTGTTGTCTGTCAACACAGCCAAAGTTTCCATGTTGGCTGGCACCGGCTGCCAAACAGGAGGCACTGTAAATGGGTTGTTTAAACATGCAGGAAGTCCACATCTCCCAGTACCCCTGACAGACAAAAAACACAATTCTTTCTCCCCCTCTGCACAATCCACGGCGAAGAAGCCAGAAGATACTTACACTGGAGAAATCTCCGATCAGCTGCCTGAAGCCGTAGTCTTGATCGAGTGCTCTGACAATCTCGATGTCAGAAAGGGAGGCAGCTTTCTTCAAAAGCATAATCTAGAAACAAGCGTGCAGAGTCATCAGCAACATGTAAACCAAATGCCTTGCTGGTCAGCGATCTTGATTGTGTCTGTTTACACAAGTGTGACACTGGGATTGACTGACAGCCCTTACATCCGGCACAGCTCTGCCATTCTCCCCTTGCCACTAAGACCCAAGGATTCAGGCAACAGGCCCTGGAATCAAGCAGGATCTTACCCCATCTGGCTCCTCTTGGATCAGGCTGCGCCTCCGTTTCACCTTGGTGGGAGTTCCGTCATCTTGGCCCTTCACTGCCTTCTTCAGCCCAGGCCTGTCCAATTTCTCTGGCAGTGACGGAGAGCGGAACAGGCGGGTTTTGTTCATGGAGACCTGCTTAGAGCGGCAGGCAAACAGGAAAGTAAAGAGAGTTGGGTTGGGGAACAGGAAAATAAAGGAAGTGGGCGGGAAAACCTTCCCAAGTCCCTGACCTCATTAAGGAGGCTTCAGAGCTCCTATAGGTGGACGGTGAACAGCACCAGCCTCACTGTCAGGACTTTAGTTTTTGGTCATTACGAGACAGATGTTTCTTTGCACTGAGTTAACTGAGTTCTTTCATCTCAGATGGACTTGACACCCCACCACCACCACCACCACCAGCGGCTCCTCAGGGGTTATTCCACAAAAGGTTTTACTAGCCCAAATGTAGTTATACTGGCCATTTGTACCCTAAAACGATTATATGTGTGTGCGTGTTTTAAAGAGTCAATTCCCTACTGGGTCACCGAGAGGAGAACTTCTTGACTGCCATGGCAACCAGGCAAAAGGCTGGGTTCTCTATATAGTAAATTAAAGTTCACACTCACCTCACTGACATTGATGTCCTGGGCAAGTAGGGGTCCGGACAGCAAGGTAGCCATGCTGGAGAGGTGCCCAGCAAATGGCTTCTAAGGGAGAAACATAGGAAAAACTAAATACAGAACCCCAGGAGGGTGTCCAGGCACAAAAGAGAGCAGGGCACCTACACCTCTAATAGTTGAGAAGCAGAAGGCATTTCAGCAGGTGTACGATGCTTAACAAGTGACACCTGCTGAAATGGCCTTTCCTATACAACTATTAAAGGTGCAGGAACCCTGCCCCACTTGGCCAACTTAAACCCAAAGAATATTTCATTGTACTGAGTATGAAGATTGGGAAATGTAGAGCTAATTTATGTTCATAAGGACACAGCACAGCTTCCCCTTTAATTCCACTGATATTCATAAGATTTAGGCTACAATCCTAGTCTGTCAGATGGGCCTCCAGCAGGCTGCAGGATGTTGAGGAAGTACTGCTCTGCAGGTCCTGCTACACTGGCAGAAAGCTCTGCTGATGTAAGAGTACTGCTGGTGGCGTTATGCTGCCTCGCGAGCGACTCGGTTACCATCCTATTTTGTCATTATGTTGGAATATTTTAAAATGTTTTCAATTATTTTTCTCTCAATTCTATGCTGTTATTTTGCTTTTTAATAAGAACCACCATAGGATTTTTAAATATTAAGCAGTATAGAAGTATTACAAACAAAAGAAACAGCGCTGTGTCATGGGCACCACTGCCTTTTAATAAAAAGGTATGGACAGGAAAATGAGATTCACTTATTGAACCAGGGACAAATAGTTCACTCCATGTGGAACTGGGAAAACAATGAATTGCAAGTGTTTATAGAGCATATTAAGGTGCTGGGAAATACCTTAATAAAGCATATTAAGATGTTCCCACTTTCACACATGGGGCTGCCTTTGCCAAATAGTATTCAGCACATGTTTTACCCATACATTAGTATTCCTGGGTGAATGGTACACATAAAGAATTGGTATAGTAATTAAGAGGAAAAACCTCACTAACTTTTAGGATCCCACAGCATCCATGGCTGGCAAGACCTCCCTTTCTACTTTTTCAGGTTTCCTGATCAGCAGAGGTGCCCACAGGAGGATGACCCTCTCACACCCTTCTCACCTCGGTCTCTTCCTGCTCATCAGGGCAAAGCACTGGAAAGCCACCTGGAATTCTTAGTGGTGTCATTGAACCAATCGGGCTGCCAAGATCTTTCATCTCATACTCCTTTAGATTCCCTGCATCCTGTCAGGAGAAGAGGCTCACATGTGTCGTGTACCGCTTCTCAAGCATGAAAATACTTATTATAGCTCATGGACATGTACATTTAATTTCTCTTAGAACTGTCATTTGTGACTATATGGGTAATTAGCCTTCAGCACTGTTACTGGGATATGACTGGATTGTTCTAAGCAATTCATATACATTCACTTGCTTTTTTGTCTTGAGACTCTGACATTCCTGCTCTTTTTCTTAGTTAAGGTCATTCAACATGCACCCGTATTTAACTGCACATGAATATATTCCCTCCGTGAGCCACACCTCTCTAGTAACAAAGGACAGATGAGGGGCCAAGGCTCAATGGTAGAGCAGCTGCTTTGCATACAGAAGGTCCCAGGTTTGATCCACAGAATCTCTAGGTAGGGCAGGAAAAACTCCTGCCTGAAACTCTGGAGAGCCGCTGCTAGTCCATGTCGACAATACTGGAGTAAATGGACCAAGGGTCTGACTCAGGATAAGGCAGCTTCCTATATTTCTATGGTGCTCCTCACAATGAAGGCTAGCGTCTTAATCCTAAGAAAGCATGGAGACCCCATACATGGAGGAATTGGCTTGTAGCATTCACCACCATTACTTGCATCTCTGCTGGAACATTAAGCTTGGGATACAAGCAATTCTGAGCTCTCTGCCTAGACACTTCATCTCCATTCTATGGTGAAGTACCTGCTTCACTGAACATCAATGAAGCACCTGAATTGACCATTTAACCATGAGTCAAGTGCTTCATAGGAAAGATTATTCATTGTAGAAGTGGGGAGATTTGTAACCCCATGAGACACAGATTCCCCTGTATCAGTGTAGATCATCCTTTCCCAACCTGATAACCTCCAGCTGTTTCGAATCACAACTCCCAGTCCCAGCCAGCATGGGAATTGAAGTCCAAAAGATCTGGAGAGCTCTAGGTTGGGGAAGGCTGGCGTAGATGATACTGGACATGTGATAAATCAGATACTCCAAACCAACATTTACATGTGGTACAACACCTAGAGCCGACAAATACCTTGTATCCAAACCCAGGTCTGGCCGATGTTTCCAAACCTACCTACATTAGATTAGCTAGTAATCAGTATTAACTCACCAGCATTGCAGTATAGCAGGTCAGCTGTGTGTCTGGTCGTCTCTTCCGGAACAGCAGAGACCTAGGCATGAGCCATCCTGGGTGCTTAAACAGGCTGCCCTCCTATGAGGAGATAAGGAGGGGAGGTAGAACAGGCACTACCTCTAGAATCAAAAACACAGAGAAGTTTCCAAGAAATCAGGGCAACATTGCTGCCATAAAAGGGGAAGGAAATGCCTAGATTCTGTACCCTTTTGGCTTTGCAGAGCAGAGACCTCAGTCTGCCTGCGTGTAACCCTGGCCCTCAGTTTACAAACACTTAAGAGAAAAATCCACCTGCTGCAACGTACTCACATTCTCCTTGTTCATGGAAGGACTGCTGATCTCCTTGCTAATTTGGTGAATGCAGCTTGGGGTTCCTGGTGTGCTGCACAGTACCTGGGGCTGAAATGCCGAAGGGGTGGGATGGGGGGAAACTCAAAATGTTTTCTGCAAATAATACTGATCATGAGTTTTAGAATAGCAGCAACTGAAGCCCCCGTGTCTTCCAATTCATCTCACAGTCTCTCTGGCACCTGTACATTCCAGATGGCGAAAGAATTCCATTTCCAGCAGAAAGGAAACACTCACCTGGAGCAACTGTGCACACTGCCTCCTTGAGCCTCTGCGGGGAGAAAGACATAGCTAATCAGGGAGCATGGGGATGGCACCCTAGTTTATTAAAAGGACAGCTCATCTTTTCCAAACAGGCTGTAAACTCAGGCTACCAACTCACTGTTCATATTTCCAATATCTGGAATGAACCTTAAGAAGACGCATTAATATCAAATCCAATACTTTTTTTTATTCTCACATGCCTAACAAAGATCAAATCCTTGACAGGCTGGCACTGCATGTACCTTGGCAAGGAAAGGGGAAGAAATGATTGTACTGTTCAAGTGCTTTTGCATGATCTTCTGTCTATAAATTCTGATGAGCAAAAGTTCATCAATCAGAGTGGCATCTATGGAATCAACACTGACTAAGGGACAAAAACTTAATGATGTGGGTCTGGCAATGGGCCAGACACCTACCACCTGGGTTGAAATTTTCCAACGGAGAGATGCACACAGGGCTAGACATAGAGCCAGGCATACTTCCCCTGTATGACTAATCACACCAGCATATCATGTGAGTGATTCAATGGGCTTTTAAGGCTGAGCAACCTGCCTGTATTTCCTTACACTTCAGGTGAAAGTCATGGATGCGAATCTTTGGGACTGGAAACATTGAGGGCGTATTATTACTCAATTTATTACTCAATTGGCCACATCTACTTGTGACCAGGTGCCTTACCAAGCTTGCAAGCTTTGCTACCTGAAACTATACCCTGCAAATTGGTAGAAAGCAGTTCTCCAGCTGATTTCTGATGTGTCCCACAGTGCTCAACAAATTGGTTGTCACTGGGCTAAGAGTGAGCACAAAGGAATTGTTGGTAGACAGTACAAAAAGTTTAACTGGAAAGTGATCAATCCCTTATCAATTGATGAATGGATTAATAGGACATTGGACATGGTCTATATGACAAAGTTGACAAATGGAGTGCAGGCTAAAGAGGGGAGACAGCAGGAGTTTTTATTAAAAACTTTATAAAAAGTGGAGTCTTTTTTATAGGATTCTGAATGAATAAAGTTCAGGATGTGCTAAATTCATATATGTTGTAGGAGATAATTTAATCTGTTAAGTGAAGGGATCATAGGAAAAATAGTATACATTTATTGTAAAATGTTATAATATATAGCGGTTGTTGTTTATTATCTTATGGTAATTTACATATGATATGGTTTATATAGGGTACTGTATAACTGTATTAGTCTATTTACTACTTAATTGAATTAAAAAAAGAAAAAGTGCCCCCACCAGTGCACCTCCACTTTTTAAAATCTATAACCAGTAAAGAAAAATTCAGCAGAGAATATATTATTATTATTTATTACATTCCTACGCCCCCAGATAGCAACATGTACCATTCGTTTTAGGTCACAGGGTGTTCAATAGGACATTCTTGAAACTATGGAAGAGGTCAACAACAGAGGTCTTGGAAACATTGGCAAAATATAACACATAAATATTTTGCTCAATTTCAGTTTTTCCTAGAAAATTAAACTCAAAAAAGACACCCACCCACCCTAAATCCCTTGTTATTCTCAGCTATGAAAGCAGATAAACATTGCAAATATCAATTAAAATAAAGCTAAATATTGTTAAGCTGTAAAAAAATATGTAGGCAGAACTTACAGCCAATCCTGGAGTTCTGTTGAGCCTTTATGATCTGCAACAGGACAAAGAAAGAAGTCAACAAGAGATAAATGAAGGTTCAGGTTTAGTATATAACTGATGGGACAAAAGCCTGAAGATCTTACCTGTAACAATCCCTGAGGTGAGTCCAGGAAAAAGACAACAAGGCTGAACATCAAGAAAACCTACTGATAGTACACAAGACCAAGCTAAAATGGTCTAGATGTTTTAAATTGCTCAGCAGACTCTTTACTGATGGATGTGCTATGCTTGCAAAATGTATCCAGGTGCTGTTTAAGATTATGATAGGCACAAAATGCAGGAAAGCGAAGCTTGCCATAGCTCTAGTTTGTGTGGGAAAACCACATCACCACGACTGGACAGGGCATAAAGATACATGAACCCATATACTGAGGTTTGCCTGCATGGGAGCTTCTACTGCTTTAGTGTCATTAAACCTTAAATGCAAGAAATGGAAGGAGCAGGTATCTTCTTTTCTCCTGCAGTAGGTCAGGGAGTCCCACTGTGCGGATTGCATGACTCAAGTTCAAGGTGGGCAAGAGCCTTTCCCTGTCTGGATGCATGGTGGCTCCTGGGCCTCACTTTGGGGAGCTTTCTTACCAGGCATTCCAGTGCTCAGAGACCAGCACTGGGAGACCTGGTGTAAGTAGGAGAAACAAGTTCTTGTAATACAAAAGTGAAGCAACATTGGAGCCAAGCCTACTTAAGCATCTATCCCAGGGTTAGCGAACTATTATCATCCTGAGGCTAAACTGGTCCTGGGACAGGAGCCGCAAGCCAGCAGTGGGTGGAGCCGTGGGCCACAGTGAGTGGAGTCACTGCCCAATGTGGGTGGAGCCACTGCTGGCATTTGTCCTCCCCACACACACACACACACTTCCTAGGCCCAGTTTAGCTGATCCATACAGATCAGCTGGGAGAGGGGTAGCTCCCCTGCCCCAGAGCTGCGAGAGGAGCCTTGCTTAGCACTGGGTCAGGCAAAAGTGTTTTGTCTTTGATTTGCAGACATTCAGAGATAAGCACAGTGCAGACAGACCAGAGGTAAGTCTTTTCTCCAGTGCTGAAAAGGGGCAAAGGGCTTATTCCTCATCTGTTGGAGATTGGAAATAAGCCCTTCCCCATCTCTCAGCACTGGGCCAGGGGAAAGGGTTGTGGCCTGGAGCAGAAATTTGGTGGGCCAGATGGGGAACCCCTGTAATCTGTATTTGGCTGGAGGTTACCTATGCCAGGTCTATGTTTTTTATTTTTATGATTACATTTATGTCCTGCCATTTTTCCTCCATGGAACCCGAGGCATGATTCACCTCCTCTCCATTTTATCATTACAACAACCCTGTGAGGTGTGTTAAGATGAGGATCACCCAGTGAGGTTCATGGCTTAGTGGGGACTATAACCCGGATCTCTCAAGTCTCAGTCAAATGCTCTAACTACTACACCACACTGGCTCTCAGTGCTCTATGCCATTTACTGTTCCTTCTTTGTTTCATTTCATAATCCAAAACTAGGACATAATTAGGGAAGGACATGGACCACTCAGCACCTATTTTATAACAGTACATAGCACCAGAGCTTCCACACCCAAATTCCCAGGTAACCAGCCTAATGTAGAGAGTTTGTTCTGTAAAACAGATAAGACAAATCACTTGGCTTTAAGATGAATGAATTCCCATTAAAGATAAACAGGATCCAAATCAGTTTCATAGCAAGATTGCAGATTAACTAGTTTGGATACTGGAGTTCATATAAAGGAAGGGAAAATGTACACTGGTTGACAGGCCTGAAGAGTTGTTGTTCAAATGATTAAATAACAGCAGTGGGAAATTATCAGAGTTGCACCACTGGCAGCAATTATTACCGGTTTCCAGTGTTCCTGGCATTGGGCTGAAGTTGAAAGCAGTTTCTTCGTCGCCATTACTGAGATTGGACAGATCTAGGCAACGTCTTGGTGTATCCCTGCAAGAACAAAGCATCAGGAATGGATGGGTGAAATCTGACCTGTAGTGATAATATTGCTATAGTTCTTTAATGCTGGGGTGGTCAGATTTCAGGCTGGCAGGATCAATTTTGTGGGTTGTCTTTTTTTTTTTTTTTTTACTAGAGCACCAATGTATAATAACTAAAGATAAGATGATGGCTCAGGGGTGGTGTCAATTATCTACTGCAACCCATGAATCATACACTGGGATATATACAAATCTCCACATGAGTTATCAAACATCAAAGATTCTGACACAACAGTCTAAAACTGGCTGGCAGAGTTGAACAAAAACCTTGTCAAAAGCAACCAATTAAGAGATGGAATTAATATTTATTCTGATGTTCAGGTGCCTTTACTGCAACCTTCAAAATAATCATTTCAGCTGCAAGTTCTGAGCAGAACAATTACATTTCATTTATGCAGTCAAGCAGACAAGCTAAATATTAGATATCAACCAAGGGTATATTCCTACATCTAGATTCGGTCTCCAATTTTGGTAGAAGTAGGACATACTAAAGACATAGACACTCTGCCCTTCTCTTTGTCCTGAACCAGTGATACTGATTTTCTGGAAAATTTTGAACTAGAAAGCTTTTCTGAAAAATTTATAAATTTATAAAGCCCTAACTTGATTGGGATTATCACATTATTACTAAACTAGATGACTTCATCCATATTTTTTATTTTTTTTAATTGTTATTGCTGTTTTTGTTTTTTTATTCTTTTCCCCTTATTTTTGCAAGCCAACCTGGGTCTATGTATATTGAAGGGTGGCACAGTGGTTGACTAAAGAAATTCACAAATATTTTTAATTTTGTGAACTAGAGAAATATTTCAAACATTTATCTAACAGCCCAAAGTATTTAAACTGAAATACTAGGAAAAAAACAAAAATAAATTATACTTAATGGGCTGGTTCAGACAACACGCTAAGCCATGGTTAGGTTACTAACCATTTTGCAGCAAATAGTTAGTGAGGGTGTTTAAACCGTGGTTATGTATAGCCCCCATGGTTACGAATAGTTCACATGACATACTAAGCCATAATGTTTAGCTCAAAATGCTTAACCACCCTGGCTAAGCGTGTCATCAGAACAGGGTCAATAAGGCTCAGCGTGCAATCCTATGCGTATTTGGACAGGAAAAGTCATATAACTGGGAGCATTAGAACTTTTTTCTTTCTAAACATGCATAGGATTGCGCCCTTAAATGTTCCAAGTGGGACCAGCAACAAAATGTTGTCATCTGGAGTGCTCTTGTTCAGGATGCTAGCCAGGTAAGCCATGCCCTTTTTCCAGTATACTCCATTTCATTTCCCCTCCCCACCAATTTTCTAACCCCCCAACAATCAGTCAACATTCTGTGCCTACTGAACATGCTTGATCTTCTCTGAGCTGATGTTATCCTCCTAAACATCTTCAGTACTTTTGCAACTTTCAGGATTTCCCCAAGCCTCCTGATAATTTACTCTTGTTTGTGGATAGTGCTATTTTCAGCACATATGGATCCACACTCAGAGTTTGCTATTGGTAGAGAGGAAATCCAGACAATTTAAAAGATTTACTTGGAAGTTATTTGTACTGGAATATAAATATTTTAAAACTCAGAAGCAGACACTTACATTGGTTAAATTTTAACAAAAAATTTAGACATTAAAAACTCTTAAAGAGCTACACATGTATTATTATTATTATTAATTATTATTATTATTACGCATTCCCCATTTCTGCAAGCAGTGAGGTGTTCTACGGGCGCAGCACTTTCCTGAGTTTATTTCCTTTTGAAAGGAGGCCACTGGAAGCTTATTGCTGTTTGTAATATTTGCATCTATATAGAAGTATACAGGTTGCTCACGGAGCCCAAGTCTACTGCTCCCATAACAGATCTCTAGAGAGACAACCAGCACCCCAAAATATTGTTAGCTTACTGCATAGGGTTAAAGGGCCATAGAAGATGAGCAATTTCCAAGGATTGGAGAAGGTCCCCACCAAAACACACCAGGTCCCCCAGCCACCCCTGTTAATTTGCTGTTGCAGAATTTGTTGCTGTAGCAGCGACAGATAAGCAGTAATTCTGCTTGCAAATAAATTGTATATTCCCCAGGCACTTTCTTTCCCTGCAAAATCACTGCTTTTTTGTTACCATTTTAGCAAATTTGGCAATGGCAGCCCAAAAACAGCTGAGTAGCCATATGCAGCCCGTGTGTTGCCCATCCTGGCTTACAGAATAAAAAAAGAAGTCAGCTCTCTGTACCTTTCTTTTCATCTCAGTCCAAATCAAAAGTTCAGTGTACTGTTCTTTTTCACACAGAGACATTTCCCCATCTACCCTTGTTTAAGAGTGGAGTGGGGGGGGATTCCAAATAAGTAATCGCCTTTGACCATCTTAACTCCTAGGGCAACATGTCACCTGTAGTTTAACTAACAAAGGAATGTGCTAGCCCATATCTGGCTCATTAATCTCTCTTGTCCTACCCGCAATTCCACTTTATATACTGACATTGTGTCCATGTATTCTATTACAAAGTTAATTGTATGAGACAACCCATTTTGAAAAAGAGAAACTTTTCAGTCCCATAACACTACCACAAACAGAGAGATTTACACTGCTAACGTGCTGAGGTTCCTGAAATCCTGAGTTAGGCTCAAGATTGGCGTAAGGGATGGCTCTGGAGTACAAGGCATTGAGATCTCAGCATCCTGGAACATATTCAGCACCATCCTGCAGCTAGATCGGAAGCCAAGGCGTGAACGAGGGACATCAGCCTCTGTGCGGGGGGAAGTCTCAGACATAACGGCGCACACAATCTCCACTGAGCCAACTGTGGACAAAACAGCAACTTATTATTTAGAGCCCCCTTTTCTATTATTGCTACCAGATCAAAACAATACAATATGATCACAAAAAATACAGCCAACTGTGAAATTGCTAAATAAATCAATCAATAGTAACATAAAAGCATGTAACTAGATTACATTCTGATAGCAATGAGGCTAAAATTAAAGCTTTAGCCTGGATGCTAAAACTTTACATTCTGGCAGCAACGAGGCTAAAATACACATTGCATGTTAAAACGCGACAGCAATAGTACTAAGTCATTGTGCATGTTAAAAGCCCACCGAAACAGAAGCGTCTTCAATTCTTAACTCTAAGGAAAACCAATAGATCTAGTTCACCAACATAGGCCACTGACTACAGATGCTCTTGTACCGCATTTCAAGGGCAACCAAATTTTGCAGCCCAAGGCATAAGCAACCGAGCGAGCTCACGCGTACCCCAATAAGAAAATCCTTTCGCCCGCTAAGCGCGTTCCACTGAGCGACCCGTAGTACTCTCCACTATCCACCACCAGTCGAGACAGGCTTGAAATTAAACGGAGTTCTGAGAACTTAACTCTACCGCCCTAGCGTCAACCAATCCCCAAGCCGCTCTCTTCGTCAGCCAACCGCTGAAGCACAAGGGAGAAAAAGACCCGGCTACGGGCTTAAAGGCCTTTTAATTGGCGGACATACGCACTTACGTCAACGAGGCCACGGAGCGTCTATTGGGAGAGGGCGTGGTAGGCGGGACTTTATTTACCACGCTTGTTATTGTTCGACGACTGTCCAGGAGATTTCCGCCCTTCTTTGTGCTTTCTGCGCAGCCAATCCCTTGACAAAAGCCCGCCTTCTTTCTAATCCCCCTTACTCGACAGGCTGGAGATGTGCCACAAGCCCCACCCTTTCTGTCTATTGGAGGGAGATTTAAACCATGGCTAGGAAGAGATGTCCTTCTTCATACCTGCGTTGTTGGTTTGATGCAAGCGATGGTGTTTGGGAGTTCTGCGTCGGACGCCTGGGCTCCCGTGGCCAGAAGGTATCAGTCCGCAGATTTCGGTGGGCGGAGTGGACTTTTAGAGTGGTCGAAGGACAGTTTCCTGCAGCTGGTTATTCCGTCCTGCTCCGTTTTCTAAAGCTGGCGGGATGGATGCTGCAGAGGCACAGAATAAAATGAGTTGCAGAACATTATTGTAGCGTTCTTTTTCTAGACTGGGCGGTCCAATCGCTCGAAGGCTTTCATAGACACAAGTTAACCCTATCCATGAGTTTCTCCTCCTATAGGCTGGGGAAATTGGACATTGTAGTCAAACTCATCTGGACGGCGCCAGTTTGGGGAAGGCTATTTGGAGCACAGTCCAAATGTATCTGCCCTGATCCTTCTATTTTCTGAAGACTGTATGCGAAGAACATCTTTTGCATTTGGGTGTTGAGTCCTGTCTTGCTTTGCCCAGAAACGTGGACGACGTTGCCTGTGGGATTTTTCTCGTTATTTATTTATTTATTACATTAGCATACCGCCCCATGGCCAAAACTCTCTGGGCGGTTTACATAGGATTAAAAACAATTAAAAACAATATACAAAAATTAAAACAGCAAAGGGAGTAATGAAAACTATTTTAGTTTGTTTGCTCTCCAGAGTTCCTGTATTGCTAGATGTGTTGCTTAATTCGGAAAGGCCATTTGGATAATTGGTAATGGTCTTCTGTCTGTGGCTCTCTTGCAATTCATTCTTTGCTCTGTGGCTCATGGAGCATTTGCTGCTAGGGTGTCATTTGTTTTGAAGGAGATGAGTAGGTACCAAAAAGTGGGGTAGGATGGGATGAGGTTAGGTTAGGTTCATGAATGTGTCAAGAACCTAAAATGAGGTGTCCTCTTCCAAGTTTAAAGAAAAACCAGTTTCTGAGCTTTGATATTATCTAAGCAATTAATTGAGATTTCTGGTGTAAAGAAGATTGTAGTTTGTGATATGAACTTGTAAGAAATACCTTTCCTGAAGAATATTTATTTGGTTTCTGGAAGCATTTGATGCTTTAGAACTGTGAGTTTGGGAGAAACGATGACTGTAACCTTGAATGGAATGGACCAGAAGCTGTTTTCAGCGTCTAAGCTCTAATGTTTATGTATTTAATAAAATACTTATATAGTGCCAATCATACAAGATTTATTGAAACATTTTATATACTGCCCATCATATTAGACTTCACAGTGAGGTACAACATAGAATCTATACAATGAAATATATAAAAGCCAAGATAAAATCTTAAAGCAGGCAAAGACTTGCTCAAGTTAAACCAGTGAAAATGCCTGGGCAAAGAAAAATCATGCCAGGTGAGAAATGGGAGGAGCAATAATTGTTCCTCCCATTTCTCACCTGGCATGATTTTTCTTTGCCCAGGCGTTTTCACTGGTTTAACTTGAGCAAGTCTTTGCCTGCTTTAAGGTTTTATCTTGGCTTTTATATATTTCATTGTATAGATTCTATGTTGTATATTTCTGGACATATCTGAAGGATGCCAGATTGGGGAAGTTTGCCCTAGAATGAGGAACACCATGAAAAACAGCAAGCATTTGATAAAGAACAAAATAGTGAACATTCCCCAAGCCACTGAAAACTGTTCAGCCCTTTCCCAGTTTGATGGTAGCTTTTGCTATCCACAGCCATGGATTGCCCCTTTTGCAATTCTGAGTGCGTTCCTTCTGGGAGTAATTTGTGACCACTGAGCAGGGGAGAAACACAGTGGCCTCGTTCAGAAGACAAATGACTTATTCACCATGGTTAAAGCTGTGGTTTAAGGTGTCTTCTGAACAGGGCCAGTAAGACAACCACTTTGAACATGATCTGGGATATGAAGATGGGAGCAGCTTGTACCTCCTCTAGCAATTACTACCCTTGGGCCAGCCACTGTGTGTGTTGACTGAATATTTTTTTTAAGGAGTGAGTTTTTTAAAAAACTGCATGGAAACCATGTAAGCTATCCTGAGCTACCTCAAAGAAGTGCAGGATAGAAATGAAACAAACACATATTTACTATCCCCTGTAAAAGTTAATGGTCTTTATTGACTTTTATATGACATTGTAAAGGGGCTGCAGTAGGAGATGTGGATGAAATAAGAGCAAAATTTACACTCTTACTTAAATGGTGGTAACTCTGTCTGTGGCATGAGTTAAGATCTTGTCTTCACTTCAACTGTCTTCCAAAATGCAGCCTTACCCAATTTTTCCAAGAGATGTTAATGGGACCCATTATTTTCTGTAGAGGAAGAAACTGCACTGAAGTATGCATCCTCTACAGAAGGGGTGGGAGAATGAGAAGTATTTTACTGTCACATTGAACCTGTATTGTAGTCTGCATTAAATTTAGTTTATGGAAAATTCAGGTAACTTCTGAATACATGATGAGTCTAGGAGAGACCTTGCATCTATACTGCAGCAGAACAGATCAATGATATGGGTTTTCTGGAAAATTTTGAATTGGAAAACTTTCTGGAAAATTTTCCAAATTTGCATAGGAACCTTTTCAACTTGCACTGGCAAACGTTCTGATGCCCCTGAGCAGTTTTGTCTACAAATCCTCTCACCCCTCACCATTGGCTAATACTGTGAGAGCTGATGGAAGCTGTAGGCCAAAATATCTGAAGGGGCCGAAGTTGCCCATATGTACCCTAGACCAGTTTTCCCCATCCTGTTGCCCTTCAGATGTTTTAGATCACATCTCCCATCAGTCCAGTTACCATAGCCAATGGCAAAAAATTGTGGGAGTTGTAGTCTAAAACAACTGGAGGGCATCAGGCTGGGGGAGGCTGCCCTAGAGCAGGCGTCCCCAACCCCCGGGCCACGGACAGGTACCGGTCCATGGCCTGTTAGGAACCAGGCCGCGTTCTCACCAGTAGGGTGCCCAGATCGCCCGTGGTTTCCAGGTCTTGACCAGGAAAACTGGGGCGATCCAGGGGGTGGCGGGGGCAAACCATGGCTGCTGTGGGTCATGCGGTGGTGGAGGAGAGTGGCGGCGGCAGCGGAGAGCGGCAGACCCGGTAGGTCCGGGCTGGTTTTTTTGGGGGGGGGTGGCTTGGAGTTGTCCCCCCACCTGAAACAAACCCCACTAGCAAGCCCCCCCAAAAGACCCAGCCCAACCCCCCCCCCCCGGTCCGTGGAAAAATTGTCTTCCACAAACCGGTCCCTGGTGCCAAAAAGGTTGGGGACCACTGCCCTAGAGAGTACAATGTTTATTTTACCTTTTTTTTTGTTAAACCTAATTTTTTATTTTTTGTCCAAATACCCCATAAGTATTTGATCTGAAATATTTGAGGAAAATAATAAAAACACACTTAATGTTTTATTATGTACATTTTTTATTGGAATACTTGCAAATAGGTAATGATAATAGCATATACTTTCCTTACATTTTTTAACATTTAAGGAAAAAACAAATGTACTGAAAACTGTTGACACACTAATTAATCGTAGCAATTATATGCTGACAAGCACTCATCTATTTCAAGAGAGTTCAACTCGCTTCCATGATAGTTGTTGAAGCATCTTCAGTTTTGCTGACACTACTTATTAGTTCCATTCCATACTGAGACATATATGTATTTCAGTGATATAAATATGTGTGTGTGTGTGTGTGTGTCTTCCATACTTGCTAGGGAAGATCACCTGAAAAATATTAATTATAACTTTGAAACTGCCCAGCTTCCCTAATACTGTATTTGCTATTGGCATCCATTGTTACTAATGAAATTATGAAACGGAAAAATTAAGCACTGGAAAAAATTCCATTTTGGAAAATTTCCAACTTCACACCACAGGAACAGATTAGAGACAACGTAGAGAATGCGTTTCAAAATGGTGTTGGGGCAAGGTGTAGATAAACCCATATTCTTAAAATCCTTTGCCTTCTCTCCATATCTAAGGTCACTATATTTTCCTAGATTGGAAACTGCTGACACCTGGATCAGCATTTGTATAGTCTGTAATGGTAGAGAATATATTAGTCTAACGTTGCATAAATCATACACAAGACTTGAGGTTTATCCATATCTGATCTTGGGAGAGTAACCCAAAGATTGCTCAGGGAGTTGGTAATTCTTAGAATTAGCAGATTGATTGTGTGGAAACTCAAAAGGGGCCTACCTCGATCTGAATGAGATGCTTGAGTTTGGGACTTCCAGTTTGGCATGAAGGGCATTGGTCATAGCAATGAGTATCATTAGGCAATTAATGCAAGCAAGCAAGTTCTACTTGTAATGTGATATAAAATGGAACAATACAAATACTGACTTTGCTGCTTCATCTCCAACTTCTTTGTCCTATATGATGAGTCTGCATAATTAAAGTCCACAGGAGATTTATACTGGCCTCAAGTGGCACAATATCAAATTCCATCTCAAAGTTATTGGGCTGTCTTCATGGTGCCAAGAATAGCAGGTTTTGATATTGGGCTGGATTTGAAATAAGAATGGCTGCCTTGTTGTTGAGTTTCAACTGTTGGTCCCTAAAGGGAGAGCTTTTACTGCTCATTGGTTTATTAAAGGGCCCCCAGTGCGTCAGTTCTTTTTTTCCCAAGGAAGAAGTGCTACTTATACATTAAGATGTCTTGTTATTCAGTTCTTTCTTGGGAGAAGGGTGCCATGTGGGCTGCTTTTGTAACTCTAGATTTCAGAAACTTCTTAAAGGTATATTTAAGTTTTATTGTATATAAGGCACTGTAGACTTCAGAGGCCTGTCCTAACCTGTGAATGCCTTTAAAAATAGTGACTGTGCTAGACTGGGGATTGTAAGATCTTGTCTTATCTACAGACTGCTTTAACCTATTTTGCACATGGAGTAATCACAGCCTTATTTTCTAGGGACAGGCCTTCATCCCAGTTCTTCTATTCTGGGGTGAAGATGGTGAGTGTGGGTGTGGGTACCAGGCCAGGCAGGATAAGAGAAACCAGCCCAGGATCCAGGTGAGTTTTATTAAGGGTGCTGCTATCGCTTACCAGGAACGGCAATTGTTTCTGTTGCCTCTAGCATTGTCTCTTTATCCTCTGCAGGTCTGATGTGGAGACAGATGAGGTTGTCTTGCAAAGGAGGCAGAAGCAGATAGACTATGGGAAAAACACCATTGGTTACCAGCACTTTGTCCAGCAGGTTCCTAAGTGAGTGGTGATTGTTGCTGATCTCCAGGTTCTTCAAGTACCAGAGGCTTGGAGTCTAATGTTTTCCTTTCCAAACTGTGGTGGTGGCCGGCAACTCTCTTTCTCTAACCCCTCCCCAAGTTCGTGGTATTTGGCATGTTCATTTTGGTATTCAATCTTGAACCTCTGGAAAGGTTCTGTCAGGGCCAGCTCCAGGTTTTTGGGGTCCTTGGGCAAGACATTTTTATTGGTTTTACCACCATTTTCACCAGCTCCTTTTCTTCCTCCTCTTCTCCCTCATCATTGCTATCATCTGCGTGCTTGCCAGGCATAGAGCCAATGAGTAAGCAAGCAGTGGCATCTACTGATCCTCCTCATTGCCACGGTTGTCCAGGCAAGGTGACCAAGCAGGTTGCAATGGTGAAGAGGAGGGGCTGTTCTCGGTACCCCGCCCCTGCTGAAGTGTGGGCCCTTGACAAGTGCCCAACCATGCTGACCCTTGACACTGGCCGTGCCGTGTTCCTGCTTGGGGAGGTCTTCATGTGGCTAAGAGTGAGAGAACCTAATAAATGTTCATGCTTCATTCCAGGGCTGCTCGGCAGTCTGGTGTTCACCCATGTACTCCAAATAAATATAAGAAGTACAGTCGCCGCTCGTGGGACATGCAGATCAAGCTGTGGCGACGGGCACTGCATGACTGGGACCCACCTGGACTGAATGCACATACACTTGAGAGGGAAGTACCTGCTTGGCTTTTATGGTTCTTTGGCCAATTTGGGGGAGAATATTCTGAGATAAAATAAGTAAGCACACACACATACATGTCCAGTTTTCCCACCCAAACACTTTCCTATGGAGAACTTACTAATGGAATTTCAGATTTGATGGACTGTTGTTTAATCTTGATTCCATGATAGGAACCAGCTACCTTTATTGTGCAACATTCATTGCCAGCAGCCTGGTGACCCATTTATAAAGTAATCCTCACACACTATTCAGGAATCGCAGGCCTAGTCTATATATGCATTCTCCCTGGTATTCCTTATCACCATGGAGACAGAGTTAATTGTCAACAGAGCTGTCGTGCTCCTCAATGAGAGCAAATGGTTCTTGTGCCCGTCAGAGCCTGTGAGTATTTTGTAGTGTGTTCACGTGGATACACAAGGTGAGGTGGTCACATGGCAATGGAAAAGAGGAAGAGATGAAGGTGTGCCAAAGGAATGAAAAATATCTGTTTTTTCACGTCTTCTGAGTGATTGCTTTTGTTTGGCAGCTAGTCAGTTCTTTAGAGAAGGGGTGGGGGAAAGTGTTCAGTCATTGGTGTTCAACTGCTATCAGTGATAAAAAGAGAATCCTTACACTTCTTTTCCAATGTGGGGAAAGGAAATACGTTTCCCTGGTTTCATACTAGGGCAGGGGTGGGGAACTTTCTTCTGTCAAGGGCCACAGCCCCTCAGGTGTAATCTTACAGAGGCTGCATGCCAGTGGTGGATGGGGCCAGAGCCCACAGTGCACCCCCTCTCTCTTTGGGGCCACCCCCTTTCTTCTTTCTCCCTACCCATCAACCTGCCAGGGGAGGGACAGAACATTCTTGCCAGAGTCTGAACAGATTGCTTGCAGAAGGCTTTTAACTTAGTCCCATTGTTTCAGGTTGACCACTGCTGATCTAGGTCTAAGATGGTCTAATCCTATCAGCTGCCTGGTTCAGTGTGAATGAAGCTGCTGTTTGTTTGCAAGGCAGGAGCTGGTGTCCAAAATGGAAGGCCCTTTGTCTGAACTCTCAAATGAATGGATCAGTGCTCAAGGGACCCTGAGAAGTATGTGCAAAGGAGTCCTGGGAGGACAGGTATTGGAGCTTTATTCAGCTATGCAACCTATAGCTTTATTTTGGAATAGTTAAATAAGCAGAGGATTTTGGCCTATATGATCAAAACCATAGAATTTTCTTGGTGATCTGTTGAGTCCTAGATCTTCAAGAGACATGTGATCCCAAGCATGGAATTGCTATTATAGAGGGAGGGGGAAATACTCCCCCCCCCTTTTCTCTACAATTAGTTACTAAGAGAAGTCACTTATTTAGAAGAGTCCTTTTACGCTATTTCTTCTATTCTCTTAGTTTGCTGGATTGTCACATTCTGGTCACTTTTCTCCTCGATTGTTTCAGAATGCTCCATCCAACTGGGAGAATTTCCTGGAAGATGTAGAAGATTGTCCATTCTGCTCATGGCTATCGATTTGTTCTCCTGGCACCGCACAGCAGCTGATGAAAACATGAGCTATCCTCAAATCTTTCACCCCTGTGATCCTCATGTGCCCCTTCGCTTGCTATAATATCCACCATTTTGTACTGGATTGTTCCCATTTCTGTATTTATGTCATGGTTTACTTTATGTAGTCTTCATTCATGCAGAGCATTCATGACTACCTCTGCTTTATCTACTTACTTGAGGAAGCTCTGTCTGTCATATTTCTGCAGTTGAAGCATGGGTGGGTATAGAAAGTAAAGTCTGTGTGGTGAATACTACAAAAGTGGACTACTTACCTACAGTTCCTTACATTGTAAGGTTGTTGGAGGGAAAAGTAGGAGTTGAGAACCAAAGCTGTAATGTCTTTGCCTAGATCAGCTTATCACTAGGCTGCATGTTGACTCGGCTAGTTCAGACCTGCTTGACACAAGCACAGTGGTGTGATAAAAGCCTTTTTCATATTGGTTCCTCAGTCAAGAGCCTTCAGTTGCTTGGCTGAGAATGTCATCCCTAGAACTTGGATGTGAGGTATAGAATTCATAAACATAAGGCTTAGTCGGAATGAAGTTTGTATGTCTTCTCTCAAAGGCAAGTACTTTGGTTCCTTTCTGTTAAACTGAATCAAGGTGCACTATGGATCATGTAAAGCAGCATGGCTAACATGGGCAACCTGTGGTCCTGCAGATACTTTGGCCTAAACCTCCCATGTCTCTCAGTGATGGCTAGGGCTGGTGGGAGTTGTAGGCCAAAACGTCTGAAGGCCCACAAGTTGCCAACCCCTCATATAAAGGCTGTAGAGGAGTGGGGATGGGGGGAGGACTAATTGAACTGAGTTATGACTATGACTATTCACTTTAGCTTGGAGTGTTACTGAAGCCAAGCCTTAAGGATATGATCATGCACCTCTAGTTGGTAGTTATGCTACGTGCTAATCTCTATATGGGACCCTTTGGAGCTGGTGAGGGTGGGCACTAGAGAGAAACAGGTGGATTATGGGTTTAGTTACACTCTTCCTACATTTGCAATCCATCAAGCTTTACTATAGCCTTGTTAATAGTTGCTCATATTTACTTTGGTCCAGGCAGGTCAACAAATACTGTTTATTCCATGAAAAGGGAGGGGCCAGTGCTGAAAGAACATAGCCTTGCCTCTCAATTTCAGATAGAATGTGGCTAGGTAATGTGAGTTCAGGTGGAGAAGGAAAGTCACTCTTAGCATGCTTTGGGTATATTTTTAGCAAAATATTAATACAAATGTATTTGTTCTGTGGTTGAGCTCTGTCAATGAAAGATATAGTCTGTAGCTGACCCTGGTTCAAATTAAGTGCTCCGCGGAGGTGGAAAATGCCTTTCAGCCATGAAATGAATGGGCCAAAAGGTGGGGGTAAAATCCTATTCTCTCAGAGCCTCCTATCGAACTACACCTCCCGTCATGCGTTACTATTTGGTACGGTCCATAGAGGGGGGAAAGAGAAGAAGAGGCTTGTGTTGGGGCAAGAACAGCAGAAAACGGGGGAGAGGAAGGATTTTGGTGGGCCGTGGTGGATACCGAGTCCCTTTCTGAAACGGCTTTGTAGATCACTCTTGCGAGATTTGACCTCCCGGTATTCTGTGGGGGTGGTTTGGCCCGAGCAGGTCGATCCACTCCCGACTGAAGGGGGAGCGGAGGCTCCTAGCGGGGGCTGGGAGCCCGGGCCGCCGGGTAGGGGCGGCACTTGGACGGTGGAGGGTTGGTCGGTGGGTGCTGGTGCTCGGGGAGTCCAGGAGCAAAAGCCTCCCCTCGGCGGATGGTTGGTCCCGGTGCTGTTTAGTATCGGGGTGGTGGGGCGCGCGCAAGACTATTGGGGGCGCACAACTGCTCTAGCTGCGGCCCCGCGAGGAGGTGCTGGAGCCGCCTCCAGCTGGTGCGGTGGGTACCAGGGAAGGTGGTGCGTGGGGAAGGGGGCTGCGGAGCTGGGGTGTGCGGGCGTAAGGCTGAAATATGTGGGGGTATATTAAGAATTGTGGCTCCAGGTGTGAGTGTATTTGGGGTGGGGGTGGGGAATCCTGGAATCTCCGGCGGGGTTGTCTTTGTGAGATATTATCTGGTTTATAAACATCTGCTGTTGTCATAAAAGAAACCGTGAGGCTGAGGTTGTTCTGTTTTGTTTTTATGGGGGTTGATCCACTGGGTTAATAGTATGTGCGCGTGCGGGGGGGTTGTAATATTGGGGTTGGAGGAGAGAATGTGGGTTTTGGTGTTGTTTGTGAGTGGGTGAATCTGTATGGGAATTTGGGGTGGAATGGAGGGCCTTGCTGGAAGGGGGGTGGAGAGAAGTGGCTTCCTCAGAGGTGATTCTGCTTTGTTAGGTATTGCGTCCCCTGTGGATGCATTTCTAAAACTAGGTTGATGGGACCCATTCTTAAAAAAACACAGTTTAATCACACTGCATGGCACAATCCTGTCATGGTGTCTCACCCAGAGTCTTCCCATCACAGAGGCTGGAGGTCGCTTAAGGCCTGCCTGAGTTTCGGATCTTAATAAACTGGTAACTATGCATATAGAAGGAACCGAGTGTTGGTAAAATCATGTAGGACAGGATGGGAAGCCAACTGCAACGAGGAAAAAGGATACTTTGCTAAGCAATTCAAATTCTCTGAACTAATGTTAAAGGTGGGGCTCGATGTATCTGAGCTTTCTAAAGGCCTGTGGCCTGAAGCTATTAAAACAAGGAATGGAAGAAAATCCAAAATATAATTACTTGTCAAAGAAGGACAGAAAATGAAGGATAATAATAATTTTAACAAACTACTTAACAGTAGAAAAATAACCACAGTGTGCTTGGCATATTGTACAGGGCTTGGTGTTGATTATTCTTGCATATATATTTCTTTTCCACCCTATCCTTGGGGCCCAGGGTGGGTTACAGTACATCTTTTATCTTACTTTATTCTCACAATAGTCCTGCTACTAAGGTTGTTGTGGAGAGATACTGACTTATCCAAGGCCACCCAGTAGGCTCCATGACTGAGCAGGGGTTTGAACTTCCATCTTTCAGATGCAAATGTAGTACTTGCTATCAGCTGCTAAATTAACCAGGATTAAGGCTCTAGGTAAATTGCTGATGGCAGAAACTCTCTAGACCAGAGTTTACGAAGTATTTTGTCCAGGGAAGTTTATGAGGAACCTTAGACATGTACTATATGCCAAGCAATGCCAAGCAAAAGATTAATTGTTGATGAAGTTGCTCTTCCTAAATATGCAGGACAATCTATATGTGTTCATCCTGAAGAAGTCCCATTGCTCCCTAGTAGTTGGGCGTAGGGTTGCACCCTTCCTAGATTTGTAATAGGAATTTAGGGAAAGCAGCTGTTCATCCTTGTGGATATCTATATAAAGAGCTGTAGGGTAAAAAGTTTTAAAACCTTGGAATTAATTACGAAGAATATATATATATATATATATCTCCTCACATAGCACCACCAGGATATATTGGACTTGGCTCAGTTTCGTGAGCAAGAATTAGACAGGGCTCTGCCCCTAAGGAACTCACAATCTAATATAGATCATGGGGAGGGGAATAAAATGGTGGGGAAAGATAGGGAGAGATAGAAAGAGATGAATATGAGCAAATCTACATAAGCTTATTACAAGATTCTTAATAAAATACTTATCTTCTTTGTACATTATGACTGTCTGTGGAATCTTACCTTGCCATTCAGCACTGAAATATTTCAGGATCTTCTACTTTAAAATTTATAACGCTAGTTAATCCATGGAGTCTAGCCCTTGTCTTATCTACAGTGACAGTAAATATTTATTTTTATGCTTAATGTATGATTTTTAAAAGGATATTATTGAAGGCAAATTAAAGATGCAACAAGGGGGACGTAGGGAACACAAGGTGCATACAGTCTTAAACCCTTGCATTTTGAGGTAATAAAGAAGGGATGTAATATTTAGAAAAATTGGCATGTAGCCATGGTTTCAAGGAAGCAAGCGACCTGACCTTTCCCAACTTAGTACTTATTTCTTGATAAAGCTAGGAGTTGGATGCACTGCCAATTCCTTTCAGCTGAAATAAATACAACATGGGCCTTTGTGAGCTGTGTCTTCTCCTGCCCTTACCCCCATCCCACCTTGTTGAACTAACCATTTTCACAGGCGTCTCCCGATCCCTCTTCCTCCTGTGGATTTAGGGCTTGCTACATTCTGCAAAAAAGTAGAAGTCATTCTTGTGTGCACACATATATAAATATGCTCTGAGATTTCAATCTTATAACCACTTGAGAGTAAGCCCCATTGAAATAAGTGGGATTTGCTTCTGAGTAGACATGTACAAGACTGCATTGAGTGGATTGTAAATGACTTACAATGCAATCCTATGCATGTCTACTCAGAAGTAAGTGGCATTTAATTCAGTGGGGCTTCCAGGTATGTGGGTGTAGGATTGCAGCATTAGCATACTAAAACTGCTATATAAATGGGTATGCTTATTAATTTGCCTAAGAATGAACACCATTAGTAGCTTGTCTCCACTGTCCTTTGTTTACTTTGGTATGGCTTACAGCAGGGGTGTTGAATCTCATTCTGCCAGAGTGCCAAATTCAATTTTGAAGAAACTCTGGGTGGGGGCCTGCCTTCCAGTGGTGGGCAGGGCCAAAAGCAAAAGGGGTGGGGACAAAAACACAACTATATTTTAGCTTAAAGCTCTCACTGTCAGTAACTGAGCATTAGGAGAGGCATTTCATCCTTTTAGAATGGGGAAAAACTGCTGAAATGCTAGAAAACCACCAAACAATTGATGGTTTAGGGAAAGAGGGTGGAGCCAATATTTTGTCCCTAGGTTTGACGTTCTCTACCCCTGACTTAAAGGTTATTCTTGGTTTAAAAACATACACACTGTAATACTGTTTGACAACCCCTGATAGGAGACGCAGTAGAGAAGGCTTGCTCACTAACTTGTACAAAGCAAGTTATGTCTGTTAATATATAAACATTTTCTAATAAGTTGTTCCAATAAGCCTTTGGAATACATTGTCTCAGAATATTGAAGTGTAGAATTTAGCAAAGTTCAACATGAGGGATTGGTTATCCACTTTGAGTAGGGGATTAAAGTTGGCAATAGCAAATAATTGAGCATACTTCATACTGGGTTGTATAACTTCTACTGTACTAAGTGCTGAGCAGTGCAGTTAATGAGAAATTAAGTTAGATTTGCCATGGATCTGATTCAGATTTTGCTCACAATACTAAGTATTGTTTTCTTATCATGGAGCATTGTACCTTTTACCATAATACATATTAAAAGTGCAGTTGATATGTATTCATAGGGAAATTTGAAGAATAAAGCAAGGAGGAACTGGTCCCAACTTATTCAAGAAATTGGAATGCAAAGCTGGAATCCTCATTTTTACAATTGTACCACAGAAATAAGACATAGCCCGGTTATGGCTTGGTGGGACTGCTGAAATAAAGAAGTGGAAAATGAAAGTTGGGAGCCAGTGTGATATTGTAGATTCGACTCAACAAAGGAGACTTGAATTTAAAGCCCCAAATGGCCAATAAGCTCACTGGCTGACCATGGGCTAACTGCAAGGTGGTTATGAGGATAACATGGAAGGACAGCCATGTATGCTGTCTCATGCTCCTGAGAGTGAAGACAGGATAAAAGGTTTAATAATAAATATATTTTTAAAAGGTGCTCAGGTTAGATCATAATTCAGTTCAGTTTGTAAAAGGGATCTTGGGTTCTAAAACTATGAAGGAAAGAATGTGATGTTGGATATGGCTAAGAGCCTTATGAATATTACTGCTTAAGCGTATTTAACTAATTTCTACCACATACACATACATGTACCCTGGGAGGATTTTTTAAGGGCAGGGGAGCGAATATAGTTTATTTTAGTCTGTATTTGCTTCTCAGACTTGCCCACTCCCTACTTATTGCATAGAGATAATACAAAGAAGAAACACTGCATGTTTATGGTTTTTAAGCAGGAGATCTGGAGAGAACAGGCAGGGTGTAGCCATAATTTAATTGTATATCACATTTTCCATGATACATTGTGCTTAAAGTAGTTCACAAAACAAACAAATATAATAACCATAATTATAATACATCACAGTACAACATAAACACAATTACAGTTCATTTAAAACATATCAAAATGTAAATAAGAGCAAGACATAGCAGATGGTCAGTTAGCAATATCCAAGGTTGTATGTTTATACCATATATTAATATACCTGTCTTTTGCAGGGTCTCTGAGGATGACATGGAGTATGGCTAGCTTATGATGGAGACAACAACTTAGCAGGTGTGGTTGCTGCTGCTGATGATGATGATGATGACTGAACACGGCTGGACTTGCTGAGGGAGGCAGAAGGGTGGCAAGAGGCAGGAGCTGGAGTTTCTCAAGGGTTCTGGTGCCAGGCCACCATAAGAAGCCATGATCACCTTGATAACTGAGCAGCTACAGAAACAGAGCTTGGAGGAACTGAAATGCACATCCTTCAGCATCAGCCTGGTAAGATTTGCCACGCCTTGTATTGGCCCAGAAAGTTAGGTCAGGGTTAGAAATATCCTTTGTTTTTATCTTGAGGTCCAGTCTCATTTTGGTTGATGAAAGGGTGGAAAGACTGGTACTATGTGCTGACTATGGCCAGGATCCAAAGAACCATAAAGCTAATTTTGTGAGCTTCACACTTCCCCCACCACCACCTTGAACAGCCTGCTGTTCATGCTGCATGGTAAGCTGCTTTTGAAACTGAGGGGAGGTTCAAAAACCACTTATGATATGGCATGGGGACCTACTGTTCAAAGATAAATCTTTTTTTTTTTTATCCACTCGACTAGCACAAGCCCCTTGCATGAGCCAAAGCAGTTCTTTGGATTTCAGCCTTCCATTTTGTGCTAACTGAGAATCGATAGCATGCTGGGTTCTGTAGGAAGAAGGAGATGTATTGTGAAGCCACCACTGCATGTGCTACATGTGTTCTGTTGTGTCCCACTGCCGATCACTAATACAGATTTTTCTGTGCTTCACTGTGTGCCCTGGAAAAGCTAAATTAACCCCCAGAAACACTTCTAGCACCACTGTAATTAAAGATATGGGTAGAACTTCTGGTGTGATGGGCAAGTATTCGTCATTATCCATGAAATAGCTTGCAGTTTCCCCCCTTGCGTCCCCATCACTAGAGGAGATTTTGAAAAGTTTGTTAGCATGTGCAAGGTGGGTGAGTACCTGTGCGCTCAGGGAACTCTTTGAAATGCAAAGGGGTGGGGCGGGGTGGGGCTGAATGACAGGTAATGTAAAGGGAAGCAATTACAGTTATCAAGCTACTGATGCTTGGTTGAGGCTAGTGCCATAGCGTGAGGTAGGCCCTCTTTCACCTTCGAAATTATTACTTGTACAGTGCCTAAGAAGAGAGATGCCACTTTACACAATACATGTAATTATTCTGTGAAACTCATTGCCACATGATAATGTCTCCCAGGATAAATGGATAGGCTTATATTTGGTTAATAGTCACAATAGGCAGAAGTGAAATTTCCATAATTGGAGATATGGTACTTGACTACCAGATGCTAAAGACTTACAGGGGAATGATGTTGACATCATGTCCTGAAGTTCCTTGTGTATTCTGGCTAGCAGCCATTGAAAGAAAAGATCTGAACCAGATGCATCAGTGCTGTGACTTTACATGGCAATTCTTAAATTGCAGTAGTGGAGGAAGCAGTCTGAATTTAGTAAAATAATAGCAAGAGAAAAGGAGTGTTGATGGCTGACAACAGCTATCAGTACTTGAGACTATGGTGTTTGGAGAAGGAAAGCTTCAGATGGTAAGTAGAAATTAGTCTTAGTTTACTTGGATCACATAAACAGCCTGTGATATTAGTAGGTGTTTAGCCTGAGGCAGCAGTTTGGATTATCCTGTTCTGCCAGAAAATCTAGAGTACGTAATTGGAATAAATTAGACGAATTAGAAAAAATGCATACATTTACTTCAATCACGTAAATAATTACTTAATGGGAGGCTGATCACCTCCTGCTATGTCTCCCCTCGTCCTCATGCTGTTGGTACTACTGCCTCCCCATCCCCACTTTCCGTCTTCTAGTGTTGTTATTAGAGTCCCGGATGTGTAGTCTCCATAGCTTGGCATAGCTTGGCAATCTGTTTAGTGAAGAGCTGTACTATGGCGGCTGTACATCTATGTCACTCTTCCAGAATTGATGCCAGTAGTCCTTCAATGCTAAAAGTGGGAACAGTATATGTGCATCCTTTACAGTAGAGCTAGAGATTGTCTACCCCTTTTGTGCCCTAAATGGTGAAAGGTCTAATGTGAGAAGAGTACGAGATATGCCGTCCCATTGTGCAGTTCAGTCCTAGGTATAACCCAGTGACTTGTTAGTTGTTCACCCAGCTATATCATTGCAACAGAGACAGTTTATTATTAATTTACTTTATTTAAAGCTTGGTTACACAGCTCTTCGGCCAAAAAAGCTCCCAGAGCAGCTTACAAAGATAATGAGTTTCTGCCACAGATTTACAATCTAAATGATCTGACACAAAAGGAAAAGAGATGGGTGGTAGTGTGGAGAGTTTGCAAGTTTACACTTTGGGCATTCACATGGGAGCTCTTGCTGCTTCTCAGAGGAGTGACAAATTATTTGACTGATGTTCAAAATTTGCAGCATCGTTGTAATTCTCAACATGTTTGGGAGTTTTTGGGCAGAACTTAGAAAATGTTGGTGAGGTGTGGGGGATGTCACAGATCAGGGGAAGCAATTTGGGATGTGCAGGAAAATGAGGCAATAAATTAGAGATGGAGAAACAGATTTAGAGCAAGAGAGAGGAACTGGGATCTTTGTTAGCTGAAGACGTCTTGTCCTAAACACTACTACCTGGGTAGGTAGCCCTGCCCAATACTGTTTCTGATTTCAAGGTGTTTATCAAGGATTGCGCACACGCTTCATTTGCCCTCCCATGGGTCAAGAAATATTGTCCCTCCCCCCCCTCTTTTTACCATGCTGGTCCTGTCTGCAGTGTGGACAAACAAAGACAAGTGAGGGACAAATATCATCTGAAATTATTCCTATGAGTTCATATCTCTATAGCCCAAGTTAGCATTGTATCTGCTGCTGCTCTAATCAGGACCTTTTGCCCTTGAATTATTGTGTTCAAAAGAATAACCTCTCTAGTCAAGGTGATAGGAAGAGAATGAATATGGGGGTGGGGTGCTCAAGATGCTGATGTGTTTCCATGCTTTATAGAATTTCATTCAAGCTTTTTACTGCAGTGGAAATGGCCATGCTGCAGTGGAAGGCTTCATTTGCCTATCTGTTGCTTCCAAATCCCAGATACTTTTCCTTGTTGTATGAGAACTCTGGAGCAACCCTCACAAGGGAAATTGGCCTGCACTTTTCCAGTTCTCCCACCAATTTCTAGCTTGTGTGCATGTGTTTTATCTGCCTTGTTTCCTAATCAACCCAATCCTATATTATTTAAATCTAAAGCATTTCTGGGTCTGTACTTTCTCCATATTTTTTCTTAATAGGGACAGAATCAGCTGTACAAAGAAATCCTCTCTACAAACTATCCCTGTAACCTAAGGAGAGGTGGCCTGACTTGGAAAACCAAAGACAATGTGCTCCTATGTCAAAATTTAATTAAAAAGGGAGTGATGCAGTGGAATATGAAGCGTGTGCTTCCTGATTCTTTTTAGGTCTGGAGTCCATGGTGAACGTGCCTGAAAATTAATAAGTTAAAACAGCACAAAGTCACTGCAGGTGCAGCCAGGAACAGAACTCATCTTTTCCAAACAGAAGTTTGAACACTGAGGTGTAGACTTCCAAGAATGGGATGTGGCCTAATGAAGCTTTTGCAGGGAAGGTACAATCAAGAGCATAATGTTGTTTGAGCAGATGAAGCTCTGCAGCAGAGAGCCAATGATTTGGAATGGAAAGGGGCTTCCCTTCAATCTCATGAGTTTTAACCCCCTGGATAAAACACAGAGACATGTTGTTCTGTCAGCCTTTTGAAACAAAGCATTGTTACTGGGGTGGGGTGGGGTGGGGTGAAAATGGCAAGAATGAGCTTTTCCCAAAACCCTTTCTGTGGCCTTGAGATTTTAGTTAGGTGCATTTTTGTCTGTTACTATCAAACAAGGGATTTGGGGGAAACTGGAATTCAGTTCATTGCTTTAGGTAATAGTGGTGGGTCTTAGTGTGGCTCACTGTATCTAATGTTGGCTCTCCTTCTGTATATTAAGAAAGCTGACATACAGACAAAATAATAATACATGGTCCCTGCTCCAAAGAGCTTCTTGACACCAAAGAGCAGTGAAGGAGTATTATGAAAAAGAAATTTGGGGCGGGGGGTTCAGTACAAATTTAGACTGGTTCGATGGCCATAATCTAGAATTGTAATTTCTTTGTCTGCCCTTTTATATTTTTATGATTGGGAATCTACTGTGGGCATGGCACTAAGGGGATGGTTTAAAGATCTGTAGAGCCCACGCAAAGAATGGCTTGTGGATGGGTATAAGATCAGCATAATGTAAAGGATTATTAGTCAAACTTGAGCAAATCAGAGTTTCAATCTGATTACTTTGCCCTTTCCAACATTCAGATTAAAACAAATTTTGGAAACTTTTTCTTCGGGCCGAGCTTGAAGGCTTGCCATTGATGGGTGGTGGTGGGGTGTTGGAGGAACTGGGTAGTTCAGATAGGGCATGAAATCTGAATGTTGATAGAATCCCATAGCTGGTATTGGCATACTATGATAAGCCATGGCTGATATTGGCGTACTATATGGTGGGAATTACAGAACCGGAGGTGCTTATGAGATGCTGGTCCTTGCTGTGATGTGGTGACTCCTTGTGTTTCCCTCCCTAGCCTTTGCCTGATCATGCTGATGTGGCCAGCTGTGGCAGCCCCTTCCAGATAGCGCCTGGTAAGAGCGTCTGGCTGGACTTCCACCTTTTGTGCCTACATCCATTTCTCTCTTATCTGTTCTTTTTATCTTCTGATGTTCTCTATATGAAGTTCATTGCTAATCAGATTCGCCTGCTTTCCAGGTCTCCTTCTGGAGGCCATGTACTTCGTCATACCATCTCCACACTTAAACAAAAGCTTGGGGCAAATATAGGGCCAACTTTGGGTTCATTTTTAAAACGAGCATTCCCCAGAGTTTCATACAGGGAAAGTGTCCCAGTAAGTAATGTGAGTGGCCATTTTCGGTAATTAATTTTAATTTATACTTCTTAGGAATGGAGGAAAAATTGCCTATAAAAGAGAGAAGCATTGATCTGTGTAGTGGTTTTTCAAATGAGTCCTGCTAATGTTCTGTATTGGCAACCATCACTGTTTTAATGTTGCAGGATCCATAGCAGGTGCTGCCCGTATTAAAATGTTACATATGTGGCTAAATACCTGAACTGAAATTCTGGTCATGTAAACACTTCAGGATAGATATTACTAATAATTAGCTCTTGGTAAAAATATATATATGCTGTAGCAAGAAGGGTTACACTGGTGGGATACCACTATGATTAATAACTTGATATTAGCACTTGAATTATGGATGTGCCTGATTATGCATGGAGACAGAATTGATGCCAGGTAGATAACAGAAGGCCTATTGTCTTCATTTAAAAAATAATAGTTGCCTTCCTTAACAGTGCTCTTATACAGTTATTGGCTCAAATAGAATATTGAAACATAATTAATCTCAGTTATAGTTAATCTCCCACCAATGCGAGACATACATTATGGTGGGACATGGGAAAGGGCTTTCTCTGTTGTGGCACCCTGGTTGTGGAATACCCTCCCCTTGGAGGCCGGACTGGCACTGACACTGGCTTCATTTCGACGCCAAGTTAAAACATGGTTAAAATTCTCCATGGCTATACATAGTTTTAATTGCTTTAAACTTGTTTTATTGCTTTTAAAAAAATTCTAACAGTTTTAATTTGTTAATGATTTAATACATTTTTAGCTGTGCAAATTATTTATGTTTATATTGTTCTGATTTTATCTGTACGCCACCCTAAGATCCCAGTGATAATAGGGCAGGATACAAATGTTTTAATAAATAAATAATATGTCATAAAAACATAAAGCTATCAAACTGTATTCCTAGAATCCTTAGCAACTCTTAAAGAAATAAAGCAATTCAAGGTGTTCCTGAGCTTTAAGTAGAATAGCTTCTAGTCACTTCTTTTAAAGTCACACCTTCATTTGCAGCACAGTCCCTTTTCAGGCACATTTTTGTACAGGAGAAAAAGAAAACACATATTCTCTCCCAAAGTGAGTCATACTTGTAACTGTTCTGGTCGCTTGTGTTAAAGACATATGTTGTATAGCTACCTATGACTCCTTTGTGCTCAGTAGATTGAGAATTAGAATATTTCCATTTACTAGCTTGTGTGTGCTTGAAGGTAAGGAGTGGAAAGTGTGTTTTGGGTTAAACTACATCCTATAGCAAGATGGGTCATCTTATTTATTCATTTATTACAGAATTTTCTATTCTACTCTGCCCTTAAGGAAGATCCCAGGGTGGCTTGTAAACAGCCCCCCCCCCCCCCCGGCTTTAAACTCATTAGCTTGTCCCTGTTTGGTATGGGAAATTATTAACCTGTTTGGGTTTTGAACTGGATAGCCTTAGTTCAAGGAGCTTTTTTCTCTGCATAATACTGCTCCACTAGTGTGTCCAAAGAGGATATATAGTCTTTCGGGTGCCACAGGATTGATACAAATGTGTTTTGGCATTAACTAACTTGATCAGATGCATAAAGTGGACAGTGAAGGGATATATGGATATATATGCACATGCAGAGGGATCTGTGTTTACAAGGTAAGTTTAAAAGCCAAAGGAATACATTGTACCCATTAATTCAGTTGGCCCTAGCCTAAAAACGGTATGCCACAGTACATTTGTCAGTCTTACAAGGTTCCACAGGTTGTTTTTGCAACTGATATTGCTGTACTTCTGGAGCTCAAATTGGCTGGGTGGTATTGTCTGTGAGTTTTGCAAGATAATGAAATCATTCCTTTCTGTCTTGTCTGAAAGCATGATTTGTGTTTTACAAGGTTACTGTCCTGTGTCTGCCCTTTTCCCTTTTGGTGTGACATGTTTGTTTCTAGCTTTTGCATTGGTCCTTTTATTTCTTTTTGCAACTCTGAAGCTGATAATCTTGTTCTTTGATATGTTTTTGGATGAAATTATCCAAATTAGCTCTTAGTCATATTTAGAAAGCTCTGTGATACACCGGATAAGCACAGTCAACTCTTGAGTCAAGTTCAGGGCTTCTTTGGATTTACTTCAGGGCTGCATGTATTTTGGCTGGGTGCTTCACTCATCTGATGATTATCACCAGTAGCTTTGGCTGCTTCAGCAGCTATCCAGAATGGTGGGTAAAAGAGTCTTAGAAGAACCGTGCCATTAAATTCAAAGAGTCTTTTGGAAGAACAGCAATGTGGAAGCACAGAGTTGTTTCTTGCATTACTCTTCAGACATCATTGGGAAGGGAAGGGATTGGAAGATCTTACTATTTTCTGGTTACATAGTTGTAGAGTGGAATCCAGTTAGGTCCATCTGCTGACAGAACTGTTTCCATCAATGGAGTAGGGAGGGGGACAATTCCTCCTTCCCCCCCGTAGCCTCTCATGCATCCTCAAAAACTGCTCCAGTAGGTGGGGGGGCCACCACAGCAGATCTTGGGCCTATGAGAGGCTGCACAAGGAGGAAAAGAGGAGAAAGTCCCATCATGTAAACGGATTTCTGCTAACATAATGGATTTCACCCATACATCTTCCAGAGATTTCATTATCTCTGTGTTAAGAATACATACAGGTAAAACACACACACACACACACATGGCATAAATCATCAGTGCTATTAAATGTGGAAACATTTGAAAGAAGCAGGACATGTTAATACTTCAACTCTTCAGTTTCATTTGGATCTCTTTTTAAATTGTGCTCTCCGTTGTTAAATTCCCATTGTTCATTTCCTCCAATAGGAGGAAAACTTTGGGATTATGGCTTAATCCTCCTTCCCCCGGCCCTGACAACCTGTCCCAACTGTAACTGGGATGTAATTATAAAACAAAATTTGATGCCTCCTTTCTAGCATATTAACGTAACTACTTTTTGAATGCAGGGACTTCTTCTGCAGTATGGGAAGAAATAGGGTGGTTATCATAATTAGGGGACTAAATGCAGCAAATGATGAATATTGTCTTGGAGAACATACCCCAATTCTTGTCATTGTGATTTTTGATGCGTAATAATCAAACCATAAATCATAAATGGTCAGTGAGAAAAGTGTAATAATTGGGACCATTTCTGAACTAATGAACTGGATAGAACCATTTTCTGCACGGGGCTCTTCATACTACAACTGCAGTTGTAGAAGGTACTAGAAATGATGGATAATGGGAGGGAATGGGGCTCCAAAAACGTTGCTATTTAGTAAAAAGAAGGCACCTGAGAGTGCTGATTCCTCACATGCCAAAGGATGTATATTGGTAGGCTTACCAGATAAAATCCAGGTCAGGGCTCATGTAACTTTAACAGTTGTAGAGAAAAAGGAATTTCAGCCAGTGTCATTTGTATGCAATTAGTTCCTGGTGAAATTCCCTCTTCATCACAACAGATAAAGTTGCAGGGGCCCTGTCTTCTTTTGTATATGGTCACTCTAGTATAGTGCCTGCACCTTTAACTGTTGTGATGAAGAGGGAATTTCACCAGGACCTAATTGCATACAAATGACACTGGCTGAAATTCCCTTTTCTCTACAACTGTTAAAGTTACATGAGCCCTGACCTGGATTTTATCTGGTAAGCCTAGTAATTGGGTGTATCTGGGATGCAGATTAGGGTGGTGTAACTGGAGACCTCATCTTATAGTTTTGGTCTTGTGATATTTCTTGCAGAGGGAGCTTCATGGAGGGACCTGGTTCCCTGTCCAAAGATCCATCTTCAGGACAACACAGGTCCTTACCAACACTCCAGCTTGAGCCTTCCCCTGCCCCCCTGCAGCCCAGACAACAGCCCTCAGAACAGCCTTGCAGCCCAAACACTGGCTGCCAACCCACAAGTCTCAGAAAAGGCTTCTGTGCCCCCCACCAAAAGACACTGCCGTTCACTCTCAGTGCCCGAAGACCTCTCGCGTTGGCAAGCTGTCTGGAGGCCCCTGGGCTCCAAAGTGTGGACGCACATCAAACGTCGGGACAACAGTGGAGGGGACACTTTGGCAGTTCAGCCCCAGAACCTGGTCCAGGGTGCCAACAGACTTTGCTTCAACCCTGCCCCCAGTGCCTCTTATCAGTGTGTTCAAGATGGTGCTGGTGGTGGCAGGAGCCCACCTTTCTTCAGTCTGGCCCTCTCCCGAGAATCGCCAGCCAGTGTACCATGGGAGACTGGAGAGACTTTGCAGCCCTACCCTCTGCAGCGACGTTTCTCCCTCTCGCCTGTCAGATTCCTTCCCTCCCCGCAAAGCTCTACCACTTCCACACCAGAGCTGCACCGGCACCAGCACAGCCTTCCTCGCAGCCGCTCGCAACCCTGCGACTTGGACACCAGGAAATGTGGTCTCAAGCGGCGCCATGATGAGGATGTGAGGTGGCATAGGCCTTCACTTGATTTCTACAAGATGAATCAGGTAGGGAAGGTACCAGCAAAATATGTTGCTCCACATTTATTTATGAGAAACACTGGGCTAGATGCCACACAAAACATAGAGGTGACATGGATCTGCTCCAAGGACTTGTACATGTGCATTACCGGTTTACAGTTAAAGCTACTACTTTTGTATTCATTCACTTCATTTATTACATCTCTATACCCCCCCCCCCCCAACAATAGACAAAGTTCTTATTAACTATATGTTCATCCTTGATCAGTAGTAGTTTGGTTTAAATGACTGCTGGATCTTCCAGTAATAATTTCAAGACTCCTGGATCCACACTGGAGCAAATTAGGACAGAAATGGCTGGGTAGAGCACCTATTCCAAAGACAGCATGCTCCTTACTCAATGTAAGGTATTCAGTTATGGTTCCTGTTTTTTTTCCTCTGCATGGGGCAAAGGAAATAGGACTCAGGAGGTAATTTAATTCTTATTAAAGTACAGCATGAACTGTACATAAATACTAAAGCTGGTGAAGCTAGACTACTGTTTGAGAAGGCTGATGTGAACGAATGAATGAATACATGAATACATGGTTGGAGAGGCCATGGATTAAATTAGTACAGATATGATGGGGGAAATAAGGTGTCTTTGGAGAAGCAAGTTACATGAACTTAGAGTGCTGCATGAAGGCTGGCTAGAAGTCTTCCTGAATTAGGCCCCACACCTGGCAATTTAGACTTGTAATTAAAGCTCAGTGAGCTTACAGAAGCTCTCCCATCTTCAGAAGCTGCAATCAGTAGCTGTGTTCAGACGTCATGATAGCCTATGATGGGTTAATAAGCTACTGTGAGTAGCTTATTAAGCTATTGCGTTAATTTGACTCCACCACCGTCCCTGTCCTGCTGCAGTCCTCCTGCCCAAGCAGTGGTGTGGTTTCACCTCTGAAGCATTGGAAGTTTGCAGAAGTGGGGCAAAACTTCATGCACAGCCTCCCCCAGTCAGGAGGTACCCAATCAAACTCCAGATGAGAAAAAATCCGAGGTGCACCAAAAAGGGCAAAGTGGCTAGAAAACCGTGGGGTGTTGCAAGATTGGAACCAAATTCCACACACATAGCCTCTCCATCAACCCCCTGCACATTTACTCCAAAGCAGCAAAAAACGTGACTGTACCAAAACAGAGTTGCCTATAACACCTTGGGAGTTTGCAGGATTGGGACGAACCCTTATTCACTGCCTCCTCTACATTGTTGGCTTGGTTGCTTTAAAGTGTTCCTAAGCAGTAAGCCAACATAGAGCAGAGCAGTAGCTGTTCTGGCCACTCCTGCTGCAGAGATCTGTAGCTAGCCAAAATTACCTATGGTGACCACCACACAGCATGATAACCCATAATGTCTGAATCCAGTGAATTTCTCTCAGGAGGAGAAAAAGTGAGCTAGCCATTACACCAAGCTACACCTAGAAGGGCTGTACTGCAACCAGTCATGATTATGGTTGTAAACTTTCAGTAGAACTGAATAATAAAGCTAAGAATAAAATATACTGGTGTTTAAATGTCTGTTTTTGCTTTTTCACAGAAACCATTTGCAGGAGGTGTCTGTCAGTTAGACAAATCTGAGGAAGGTGGCTATCCATCCTGGCTCTTGGCGTGCAGCCCACAGGCACCCTCAGCTCCATGCAGTCCCATCAGCAATTGCATCCAGGTGCTTAGTGAAAGTGAAGAGGAGGAAGAGGAAGCAGCAGAACAAACAGCAAGGCGATTAAATTGGAATTTAGCAAGCAAAAGGACACTCTTCCAACCAGACTTTAGCGATCTGGATTTAACTTTGATTGAGGAGAACTAGGGGTTGGATGTCTCCTTGAAAAACTGACTGGGGTCTGCAGTAGGGGGAGACTGCGCTCCTGGATGAGAGCAGGGGGAGTGGGGTGGGGTGGGTGCTGAGGGTAAGTGGCAGTGGGACCAACGGGGTTTTGTCTGCTTGTTTCTTTTGTATTAAAAAAAAGAAAGAAAGAAAATGTGAAATGAAAGTTGTGTGTCTCTGGGATGGGTGTCAGAGCCCTGCCGGGAGGTGGGGAAATGAAAACTTTCCTCTTACTCCAGCCTTGCTAGTAACCCTGACTCCATTCTTGTCTATCTTAGCAAGTCCCCAGGCCCCAAAGCTCAGAAATCTTTTCCCTCAAGAGAGAAAGGTGAGAGTTCTACAAAACCTTCACTTCACGTTCATTAGAATCTACATATGGGGACAAGATTGGTGTGAGGTGATAGACATCTTGGGTTCAAATAAATAAATGAAATAGGCAGGGTTGGTTGCTTTTTGTTGCAGTGCTTTAAAATAATCATGTCCTTTTACCCACCTGCCAAATCCTTTTGCTCACTGAATGAGCATGCTTCCACATGACTTGTTAGAATTGAACTCTAGTCTGTAGCTGGGTGTTGGAAGGAAGAGCACAACAGCAAACTTAAAACCCCCTTTTTTGCATGGGTTTATCTTTATAAATGTTACAAAAATAATCATCTTTACCTTTTCTCAATTAGAATGTCATTCTAATGTCAGAATGTAAATCTCTATTTCACTCCTGTGCAAGAACTATGTTTTGCCAAAGAAAGAAAAGAGATTGTAAATCTGCAACTGGAAGTATCAAAAAGAGAAATATGTACTTGGAGAGAAAAGGCAAATGCAACTGTTGGACAGATAAGAGATTACATGTGTGTTCGATAGTGAAGGTTTAAGCGTTGATCAAAATACATTACATATAGTGTTAGGGTTCAAGAGGGAAAACCCGTGCTCTTAAAAGCTGCATAAGAGGTAGAAATCCAACAACTGCAGTCCTCCACAGTATCTTCATGACAGGACTGTATTTGTTCTTTACGGGCCTTGGATTTTTTCTATTAATGTCTCTTGAACAGTAATATAGCTCGTTAGCACACAAATAGAAAAGTGTAACGAGGCGTTAAAGGAGGCTGAAAACAGCTGTGTGCCTTAGAAGCTGAAACAGGTAAGGCTTCTGTTGGGTTTTCTTTCTCATTGCTCTCTGAGTGGAAGCTCTGCTTGTCATGAGGGGGGGGGGGGGGAGAAAGCCAGTCTCGCACTGCTTCTTTGTGGGGAATCTGGCGAGGGAGGGGAGGCTATTAGAAAGCGCTGCCCCACACGGGAGCCTCTGCTGGTGCTTATTTTTATTGCATTACTCAAATCATAGATCCCTGTGTATTTCCCCCGCCCTTCTTTCGCACACGGAAGTGTTCTATGAAGCGCAATAGGAAACGGCCAGGGCCGCTGCAGAAGCGCTGCGAAGGGAGCCCGGCAATGGTTGGAGGTTTTGGGCGGCGGGGGCGCTCTAGGGGCTGCTCTATGGTTGAGCGGCCAGCCGCGCTCCGGGCTTGACGGGAACCTCGTCCTCCGCGGACTCAGCCCAGCCCTTCCGCTTCCTTTTTGGAGGCCGGTGGCGGCGGGGAGGGCAGGAACCGTAGTGCATCCGCCGAGCCGCCCGAGCCTTCGTCCTCCCGGCCTCTTGTCCCGCCTCCCGAGGGAACAGGCCGGCGACTAGACGCTCCGAGTCCCGCTCGGCTGCTGCGAGTCCTTGGGCGGGGGCGCGGCCGCCTGCTCCGCTCGCCGAACCCGGGCTGTGCCTTCGTCGCGCCCGCCGCCGCGTCCGCCTCCTCTCCGCGCCGCACAGAGCCTCGCGGGCCCCTCTCGGTGTATCTCATGGACAGGCACAAAGTGAAGCGCCAGAGACTGGACCGCATTTGCGAAGGTAACGCCCTGGGGTGAGGGCGGGATCGCTGGGCGGCGGCGAGTCTCCCTCTCGCTTCCATGGAAGGCTGCGGGAGGATCCGGACCTCGTGCCCCGAGTTTCCCTCCACGCGGCGCTGCCTTGACAGAAAGTGGCTGGTGAAGGGTGCTGCCCCCGCCCCTCTCTGTGACACGAGGCGCCGGAGCTGTGCCTTCCTTTGAATGCTTGGACACTGGAGCTTCTTGCCAGCTCCGTCCCAAAACTGTGCAGCCTAGTGGGCTGCAGTGCTGATCCCGCCCGGGCTTCCAGTCACACAGAGCGGCACAAGCGGCCAAAGGGCTTCGCGAACACCGCACTCCGATATGGTCAGACAGTATTGTTGCGGCGGGGGGGGGGGGGGAGTGAACGGCAGCAATACATGGTGGCTCCGTTAAGGCCTCCTGGTGAATTCGGTCTGTATAGACTGATCTGAATAGCAACTTTACCCACGCGCCCCTTCTTCATGGTGCTTCGAAGTTATGGGAGAAAGGGGTGGGTGTGTCCAATATTGCAAGGTGGGGCAGGAGAGGTTGGCAGTTTGCATCTTGATAGAGTCCGGATGTATACAAAACCTGTTTGGGGAGGGAGGGGGGCATTGAAAACGTTAGCAACTGACTTGTGCCTCCTAAGGAAGTCCCATTTCACACTTTCAGAACCATGGTCATGGACACGTTCAGAGAATGTTGTTGATGCTTCTGGCAGGTGCTTCCTGAGGTGTCTAGTATGTGTCAGTCAGTCTTACAGAAAAGTACCGAGCATCATCTGCTGGCCTTCTTAAGATTCCAAGAGGTTTGGGGCTGAAAGGTCATTTGGAAAGGCTCCCTGCCTTCTCATTGTACTCTGTGTCAATTTTCTTTCTTAGTTGGTGTGCACTGTTTGTCAGTGTTGAGGTGACCCCTGGGACAACTCCCCCTGCTCCCAGTCCCAAATTCTCCAGATGTTTCTTTTAAAAACTTTTTTTAACCTTGGCTGCTTGAAGTGACACAGTGGGGCATAAGTGGTAGGACTAGCAAATTAATTATATGGAAGACACTGTCCCTTTCCGTGGGCCAAGTGGCTATCTGCAAAGCTATTCTAGACATTTTCAAAGTGACAATGGAAAAGAGAGGAGGAATCTTTAAATGTTCAAGAGCAAATGTGTGGATACCTGCAAGTGGAATGTATTTTGAAGGAAAGAGCTGTGTGGTTAACTCAGCTGTTCTTTGGCATTATGTTTTCCTAATTCTCACAGAGTGGTTGCCTCACTATCTGACTAATTCCTTTAACTGCCTACACTGGCTTGTTTCTTATTAGGATGTTCAAATGTGAGGTGGGCCTTTAAGGAGGTGCCATGATGGTGCCCTATGGTCTAAGACACAACTGCACAAATAATCCCAGACCTACTTACCATCTGACAGAAACACAGGAAATTGCTGATGCAGATGCATATGTCTCTGTGCTCCCTCCTTTACAGTGTGTTGTGATTAATCAAAGAAACAGAATGCCTAGCCACTCATTCCTTTATAGTCAACTGGGCTTTGTGCTGACTAGAGCATAAACTGTACTGTCCCCACTTCCATCCCCAGTATTAACTGGCAAGTTTGATGTGGGGCAATTTTTCAGAAGCTTTTTGCTTCTCTGGGATCCTCTCTCAAAACACATTTTCCTTTCATTTACTTGTACCCATGCAGAAAGAAGATTGATGGCAATCATACAAGCTGTCCATGTTTTGTATTGTAGCATGATCTCGTACATGTTTTTTTGGCAGTAAGTCCTGCTGAATTCAATGGGATCTATGCAGGGGTCGATAATCTCACCTCCTTTGCCATGGTGAGGGGGAACCAGGCTCTGGTGAATGAGATGAGTCCAAGGCTTCCTTCTCTTATAGGAGCAACTCGATTCATCTCCACCTCCTGTCTCCAGCTCCAAACCAGAGCCAAGAGGAGAAAGCAAGTGGGCTTGCCTCTATACAAGCCAAGTGCTCTGAGCTCAGAGTGTCCATCTGGCACAGAGGAAGGACAAGCCTTCATTTCCCATCCCCCATCTAGGTAGGAAGCACAAGCACATGGGCTTGCTTCTGAGCCTCCTCCAGTTTGGAGGCGGGGGCTTGTTTTCTCCCCTGGCACTCCAAGTTTAGAACTGCAGAGATTAGCAGATTTTCCCCAGGCCTTGTGCTGTGGACAAGTCCCTGACCCCTGGGGTAGCTGGTCCTAGAGCAACACATTTTGGATTGGCTGGCAAGGCAAGGCAAAAAAAAATTGTCCTTAAGTGAACTTAAGCTTGCATCATTTGTTAAACTTGGGTTTGTATTTTTCATCTTGATTTAGGGAGGCTCACGTTGGCAAGATTTAGGAATCCCTGCTCTGTATATCTTTGCAATAACGTTGGGATATCTGCTCTATCTGCACATCCATCTTCCCTTTTCAGTACTAGTAAATCAACAATACATTGAAGATCTCTCATGATAAGATATTGAAAGAGTTATATTATTATGAATTTTCATCATTACTTTCTGAGTCAGGAGGGGGTAATTTGTGCCCATATTGTTTTCCTTTGATGTAGCAGACATTTCTCAGGTTCTCCTTCTCTGAAATCAGACTGTTTCCTGTTATCCTTGGTTATTGTTATAGGCACAGCAAGTAATGCCAGGTTGATAAAGAAAAGATTTTCATGGGTTGTCACCACTATCCCAGCCCCTGGACATTAGGGAATTATGACTTATTGCAAATTACTTCACTGCATCTCTTGTCCCTCCTCCCAAATTGCTTTTAGGCCTGTTTCCATTATTTAAGGGAACTTTAGGCTATAGAGCGCTTATTCTAATGTAATTTGCCACATATAATTCTTGAACTGCATGCTGGTATGAATGATTTCTCAGTATCTAATATGTGGTACTGATTTTATGGAAGAACGGTGAACTGCCAGACATCAGAAACGTTTATGTAGCTTGCACGCATCATTAATTCAGACAAGTTTCCATGCAGGTATAGACATGAGCAGTTCATGGGAGTCTTTGCGTATCTGAAAAGCATAATTTAAAAAGCTTTATACCAAGTCAGACCATTGGCATGCTAGCTTAGTACACTGCTTGACAGCAGTTCTTGAGGGTTACAGACAGGGGTCTTTTCACTGTATTTGAGGAAATTTATAAAATAATTGGACATTAAATATCCTTGAATTCTGAGGTGCCTCTTCTCTCTATATTTGACAATGATAATGAACATCTGCTACACAAAGAACCAGTTGCATTTATGATGGTAGCAGCATGACTGGAAATTGCAAAATGCTGGAAAACCACAAGAGATTGATGCATAGATAATTCCACTCTGAAAAATTGATGAAACAAATATGGGAGGACCATGAAAACTCAAGAATCAGATAATTTCTTTGAAGTATTTTATCCTTTTATTCCATTAAGAACAATATAAAACTAAGACCACCAAAAACACACAGAATATTATGGAAAGGCATTTTGAGTTAAATGACAAACTTGCAAGAAGTTGGTAATGGAATTTTTCCAAGAACAATAGTACCCAAACGTACTCTTATCGCATACTGACCAGGTAATGTGTTACAATGTTTTATTACTTTATTAATGTATATAAAACAGGAGTCTTTCCCTAACCTACCTGGACCTACCAGAGATTGAAGCTGATACTTTCTGCATGCAACACATGTGCTTTACCTCTGAGATAGGGCCTTTTCCTGAATTCCTCTGGGCCCTTACAATGAATTATTCTTACAAGAATTATGAATCCTTAGTGATACTGGCTTAGGACTGATATAACCATGCCTTCTTGCTCGTATTTGTAGCTGATTTAAGTTTTTTCTTTATATGTAGGTATAAGGCCTCCTATAGGTAATGGCCCGATGCCAGCTCGTCCACTGGTTGCCCTCCTTGATGGCAGGGATTGCACTGTAGAGATGCCTATCCTGAAGGATGTTGCCACAGTGGCTTTCTGTGATGCACAGTCAACTCAGGAAATTCATGAAAAGGTAAATGCACTAAAACAAATGGAGATCTCCCTTTCCAGTGAAGAACTGGAGATCTGATGCTGCAGTTTACAAATTTTGATTTTGCTATACTAGCCAGCCATTATTTGTAGTTGCTTCCAACCCTCCTCCAAATTCTATGGAAGCCCAGTGCGAACTGCAGAGAATTTGGAAGAGGAGGTGGTCTTTTTTTAACATCAAGCTTTTGCAGAAGGCACATGCTACACCCCACTGTTTCTGCCTACTGTAAAAGTCCAGTGGGAAGTGAGAGAAATAACGTCTTTCTTGAGTTCATCCTGAACTCAATAGAACTTGAGGGGAAAGGAGGCATGGTTTCTTTGCTTTTGTAGAAGTAGCGAGGTGCTATTTGTGCCTGCTGCAACAGTCCTGCAGGAGGGAAGAAGAAATCACCCTTCCCTTCTCTGGGTTCTCTGCAGTTCAGAGAACTCAGTGGAGGGATCTTTATGCTGGGCATGTGGAATGGGACAGGACCACTCACCAGAAGGGGGAGGGGTATTTGCTGCTAGGGAGCAAGCAAGTGGGTTTGCAGAATCCTGATCTGACTAGTTCTAATGCTGTGGAGCAAGAGTTATTCTGTTGTTCTGTCTTCCCATAGGTGCTAAATGAAGCTGTTGGGGCTCTGATGTACCACACCATTACCTTGTCGCGCCAGGACCTGGAGAAGTTCAAAGCTCTCCGGGTCATTGTGCGAATTGGCAGTGGCTATGACAATGTGGATATCAAGTCAGCTGCAGAATTAGGTATGGTGATCCCAGTATATATATATCTATATATTTTTTAAAAAGAGTAAGTGAATACTTAGAGTGAAAACACACACACACACACACACACACACACACTGCCTCTTTGTGTTCTGTTTGCTGGGTCTAAGTTGGACGTTAGTCAAAAACATACATTCCTGGAAAACAAATGGAAGGCTTACTATTAAGACAGATAAATTTGCAAAGCACTCACTAGTTTTTTTATAGTGATAGCGTTCTCATAAGAACTTGCGTGGATTGGGATCAGTATAGAAATATAGAATTGAAGCTGAGAATAGTTATTTGTCTAGGATCATACAGGGGGGCTTGTAACTCATGCAATTTAGCACAACAAACAGAACAAGTGTGTCCTCCATGAACAGTTTCTACAAGTCACTAATATCTTGTTGTGTTGGCTTAGAAAATGATAGCCTATCTCTCTGGTCCTAAGCCTGTTTATTTGGAGCTAACTCTTATTGATTTCGTTTTCACACAAGTATGGTTTGGCTCAAACAAGTAGGACTTAGTGTACATAGTAACTAAGCTAAGTATACATAATTAAACAAACATAAGTGTAAAGTATAAATGTACATATAACTTAAAAGCAGTAAGCATTTCACCTGCTTGTCTAAATATCTGTGAGAGATTGGTCTAAACAAGTTTCCTGAATCCTTTAGATTCTGCAATCCCTAGTCAGCTCAGTGTTGCACTGAATTAGCTAAATCCTCTTTGGCTGTTGTTCTTCTCCAGCTTGTTGAAGTGTTTGAATCTAGGCAATTTAATGACAAAATGCATATTGTTACACTGTGGTGTATATGCCTTGCGTGTAGAAGGTCTTCCCGGGTTCTTTCACTGTCTTAGATAGCAGGGATGGGGAAAACATCTGCCTCAGACTGTGGACAGCTTTTATTAGTAGCTGGGGTAGATCAATTATCACAGTCTGCGTAATGTACCTTCAAAAGCCCTCTGCAGGTGATCAGTTCAGAAATCTGACAAGAGTGATCCCTCCCTCCTCTGGCACTCTGATGGGTGGGGAGGAAAAGGGGGCATGGGAATAAAAGAATGTGTTAGAAAGAGAAATAAATGGAGGTGGCCCCATCCACTTTTGGCTTTGGCCTCATCCGCCAGCGGCATGTGGCCTCAACACATTACCTCTGCGGAAATGTGGCCATCAATAGAAAATGTTTTCCCACCCCAGTCTACATGAAAGTCTAGCTTGTGGTTGGGCTGGTATAAAAATCCTGGATAATGTGCAGGGATCATTACAATTGTGTTCAATGCTTTGAAGTGTTGGGTTTTCTCTCCTTTTTTTGGTTTGTATTTGGGATTGTTTGGGAATTTTACTAGCCTCTTTTCCTTTTTCCCATAGGCATTGCAGTATGCAACATCCCTTCTTCTTCTGTGGAAGAGACAGCTGATTCTACCCTCTGCCACATCCTGAACCTTTATCGTCGGGTTACTTGGCTCCACCAGGCCATGCGAGAAGGAAACAGAGCTTCAAGTATGGAGCAGATCAGAGAGGTGGCTGGAGGTGCTGTGCGTATCCGTGGTGAGACCTTGGGCATCATTGGTCTTGGTAAGAAATTTCTGCTACTTAGCTCACTTAAAAATATTTTTCCAAAATAAGTTGCTGTTCTGCCTTTTAGGCACGTATGTGGCAGTGTACAGTTAGATATGAGCAGGGCTGGAGAAAATCGAACATGCTTGCTCCTAAGAATTATTTTTTTCTCAATTTATTATATTGAAATTGTAAACTGGTTTGAGATGTCTTTTTAGATACACTCAAGTGGTCTATAAATTGATTCATTAAATTAATACATACATACATTTCTATGTCCTGCTTTTTAGTCTTAAAAAGGGTCCCCAAAAGAGCTTATAAGAAAATCAAGAAAACATTTTTGAGACTGTTTCTCTAATGCTGGTTCAACTTTGGTCCTACTGGTTCCTATTGACAATGTTTGGGAAAGCTTTAAGTAGCTGCCTTATGAGTCAGACCACTGGTTCTTTCTGTAGAGCATTGTGAATTCTGACTGGTAGTAGTTCTTTGAGGTCTCTGGCTGAGGCTCTTACCAGCTGAGATCTTTTAGCTGAAGATACAAGGGACTTTCTTCATGCACAGCATGCATACTTCCAGTGAGCTATCAACTCCTTCCCTAACATATTTAAAAGTGTCACATTGGTTACCACCCACTTCCACCAGAATGAGGTCAAGCAAACAGAGTTGCCAGACATAGACACTCATGTTGCCTTGGGGCCCTCAGGAACTTTCCACTCCAGCTCCCTGTTCCTAAAAAAGATTGTAGGAATTTCTCATATACTGTGTGTCTTGGATAGTTCCAAGTCTCCTTCCAGTAATTACCTTCCTGTTAAGAATGTGTTATGTTAATATGAACACATTTTCTTTCTTTAAGGTCGAGTTGGGCAAGCAGTTGCCCTACGTGCAAAACCCTTTGGCTTCAATGTGGTTTTCTATGATCCATATCTGCCTGATGGAGTGGAGCGTTCTCTGGGATTGCAACGGATGGCCACCCTACAAGATCTGCTAATGCAGAGTGACTGCATCACATTGCACTGCAGTCTGAATGAGCATAATCATCACCTCATCAATGACTTCACCATCAAACAGGTGCAACCTTGCATTGTGCTTGGGAATACACATCGGTTCTGTGAAGGTTTTATGAAAGCTGGGACTGTGGCTGCATTTCCCTCCCTGCACACTGAAGATCGTGAAGAAAAGCCTAAGCTTCAGGAAGGATAAGTCATGTGCATATTGCAAGAGTATTGCTGTGGTACAGCTTGATTGCTCCTTTATACCATCATGGTTTCATAAGGAGCAGGAGCTGATCCTAACTAGTGCCCTAATTCTAAACACCTCAGGGAGAAAGCATGGCAATGTCTCAAATTTAGGAGAGCCCTCCCAGCAATCCTCTTTACAAAATCTCTGTCAGGCCATCATGTGTGGGGGATCCTCACTCTTTGCCTGAGCAGTGGTAGCCAACATGCAGCTTTCTATATATTTTGGCCTACAACTCCCATGATCCTTCACCAATGGCTATGGAGGATAGGGCTGATGAGCATTGTAGGCCAGAACATCTGGAGGGCCACATGCTGTCCTCCCCTGTCTTAGAGGATCCTCAGTGAAGAGCAATAACATCCTCCCTCTACACTTTCACCAGATGCTACAGCAAGGATGGGCAACTTGTGGCCCTCCAGATGTTTTGGCTATTCTGGCTTGGGTTGATGGGAGTTGTAGGTCCAGACATCTGGAGGGCTATAAGTTGCTTGCCCCTGAACTATAGGATCAATGTTGTTGCTTTCACTGATGCAGCCTTTGAAAGCACATACTTCAGATCATTCTGCAATGCTGAGTTTAGGCAACATTTCCCTGCCTTATGCTCCAGTACCTGGACCACATGATGGTAAAAAGTATGGTGTGTGGAGAAATTACTTACCTATGAACTCTCCTTCTGACTTCATGCTAAATCTTGTTTTGGGGTGTGTAAGAGAAAGATTTCTGGGGCGGAACTCTGTTTAGGAGCCTGTATTTCCCAGCTAGTTCATTGGCTGGGGACACTTATTACTACAACAGTTATAATGGGTTCTAGAGAAGAAGTAGGAGGCACCTGTTAGTACAGCCCCCAGCCTAAATTTGTCTTTTAAAGAGCTTTCTTCCCAATGAACAGACTGGAGATCACCCAGTGTCTGGGCCATTGGGTAGCAAACAAATAGAAAGAGAATCCACAAGGAAGCAAACATTTTTACAGTTTCTGTTTTAAATCTGGTATTGTATTTTAAATCTTTGCACTGCAGCTAGGTTCTATTTGGTTATTATTTTTAAACTGTAGTTTTAAACTTTCAAATTTTTATATTGTATTTTATCTCGTGTTCTGTGGTTTTAATTGTTGTGAACTGCTCAGAGAACTTTGGATATTGGGCAGTATAGAAATGTAATAAATACATAAACACTTCATTCTCCATTCTGGGCAGCTTGTTCAGAACATAGTTGCTTATTGGAGAAGGCAGCCATGGTTGTGTTGTGCCCATCTGGCATTCTTTACATTGATTGCCTGTAGAATGGCAGATTATACATGAGATTGTGCTGATGGGTATTCAGACCCTGAACAGTATTAGCCCTGGCTATAATCGTGACATGGTTTTGGAGGCACCACCTAAAGTTTGAGAATCTGGCTACTGGGGTTTTTTTGTAGCAGGTCTCTTGCCAGGCTTTATCTCCTCTCAATATAAGCCTCATTTATTCCCCGCCCCAAGCCCCTATATTCTAGTTGCCCTTAGACTAAGGTGTACCTTTCTATTAGCTGTCCCTCCTGGAGTATAGCATTTATATCCTTCCCTTCCCTCAACCATCTCCATCCATCATTGCCATTGCTGCACTCTTTCCCAAAGTGAGGATGCTACAAGGCATCTGCATCTCTGGTCCTTGACGCCAAGAGATACAAAGCTTGTATTATATTTCTGGTCCCTAAGAGACAAGTAAGGGAACTTGGAGGAGTAGTGCATTGCTGTTCCTTAGCTGGCAGAATTACCATTAAACTGTGCACCAGTTTAACTTTCCAAACAGTCATTCCCAGGCTACCATTTGGACTCAAGCAAAATTATTAAAGCTCAGTAATCCCCTCTACCTATTTCTCTACAGATGCGTCAAGGCTGCTTTCTGGTGAATACTGCTCGTGGAGGACTGGTTGAAGAGAAAGCCCTGGCTCAAGCTCTAAAGGAGGGGAGGATTAGAGGAGCAGCACTGGATGTGCATGAGTCAGAGCCTTTCAGGTAACTACTGCACTGCCTTTTATGCTACCATCCTGTAACACTTTTCAATAGGACTCTTCTCTCTCTGGGTCTTGGGGTTGCTGGAGATCATAATAAAAATATGAGTGTTTCTCTACATTACAGCTTCGCAAATGGGCCCCTAAAAGATGCTCCCAATGTGATCTGTACTCCTCACACAGCCTGGTATAGTGAACAGGCTTCCATTGAGTCTAGAGAGGATGCAGCTAAGGAGATCCGAAGAGCCATCACAGGTAATTGAAATGGGTACCAATGCATAGGAAGGGAAGGATGAACCCTTTCCTCCCCTGCTGCAACCCCTCCCATGGCAATTTGGCTCCTAAAAAAAGCCTCCATTGATACCAGTGGTAGCTTTTAAAATAAGATGTCTAATTGCTTGTGTGTGGAGGTGGGGTAAAGAGGGAAGGTGACGGGCCAGATGGAGCACTCGAAAAGCCATATCTGGCCCATAGGCCAGTACAAATCCACCACTTATTTAGCCTGTTTGTTCTCCCAGCCTAGTATTTGTTCCTCCTAGCTCTGGAGGATTTCCTTGAGTGCCTTTGGGTCTAATGTCATTGGGCTCCTAGAGACTGCAGTTGAAGGAATCCCTTCATGAACCTCACATTGGTGAGGAAACAATAATTTGTTCTGCAAAACTCAGATTGTTCATATGTATTTTTGCTGCTGGATTTTTCTTAATCCCTCAGTCCTGTGTTAAAAGTATGGAGGCAGTTAGAAACCTTTCCCTGTGCCTTTTAGGGATGTAAATAAGCATTGGCACTGGCATCATCTACCTCTGCATTTCTTAATTTTGCCATAGGTCACATACCTGATACTTTGAGGAACTGTGTCAATAAGGAGTACTTACATTTAGCGGCTCAGTGGTCCAGTATTGATCCTGCAGCTGTACATCCAGAGCTTAATGGAGCTGCAGCTTACAGGTGAGACGTATGTTGTATTCTTACAAACTACTTTTTGCATGGGTCACTTATACATCAGGATCCTAATTTTCTGAATGCAGCCCTTTTATCTGACTTTGTGAGACTTAATCTAGTCTCTCTTCCTCAGACAAACTCTCCTGTGAGGCTCCGCCAGATGCCTCTCCACAGCTCCTTACATTTTGCTCTAGCCAGGCAGGTTTAGGGTGGCCAACATTCCATCCTCCCATCTCTGTGTAAGGTTTGGACCAATGGGCATCTTTAGAATGTTCCAATCAGATGGTACCAATTTCAGCCCTACCTTCCCATATAAATAAGACAGAAACCTGGCTTCATTTTCATCTCCTAGTGGCAACAGGAACTGTCAGTTTGCCAGTGCACCATATTTACAATGTAACACTCCTCAGGTAGAAGCCTCCAGTAAAAACCACATATTTTTCTTTTATTGTTAATCCATTCAGAGCCTCAGTGGTTGAACCAGATAAGCTTTTACCTCAGTTTCTTCACGCCATATTTTTTTTGTGTGACAGGTTTCCTCCAGGAGTCGTGGGAGTAGCAACCTCTGGGCTGCCAGAGCCACCAGTAGAGGGGATTGTAGCTCACGGCATTCCTTCTGTGTCTCACTCTGCACCACATACCCCTTCTCCTGGAGAGTCAAGCAAATTGGAACCAGACAGAGAAATCTCCACTGACCAGTAGCATCTCTGTTGTCCTTTTCATCCCTCATAAGAAAACAGGGGAGGTCTCCTGTTTTTAGGACATATTGTGATCCCCATGGACTGATTCCTGTTCACACAGGACAGGAGAATGCATTTCATTGTTGGCAAATTCTATCTTTTGCCTTTAAACAGGTATTTTATAACAGATTTAGTTTAAATCTCTTGGTGAATCTCTTTCCTTGTCTGGGGCAATGAAGCAGTGACTTTTTCATCCTCTTGGTAATGTTTAGTTTTAACATGCAAGTCCTCATGTACCTGCCTCCACTGTGTGTTATACAGGAGAACAGCACCTGGCTGAACACTGAGAACTCCAGGGATTCTAAGACTGGTGTATAATTTTTAAGGTGTTTTCTTAGCTTGAAGATCAGCTAAGTCTCAGGTACAAATGACAAAGAACACTGTAATGAGGAATGGGGGAGGCTGTGCCTGTGGATTGCTTGGTAGGAAGATAGGGAGCCCTTGCTCAGTGGTGGGCACTTACTGCTTGGATCCTGCCTGCATGCTGTTACCTGATGTGATTGGTGGGTGATTTGCTCCAAGGGGGGGCCGAGGGTAAGTAATTACAAAAGCCAGAGTGAATTTGAAATTCTGCCTGGAATCTGATTTGTGTTCAAAACATGAGTAGAGAAGCAGTTGAATTGTCTTGACAGCCAAGATGCTTATGAAGTTGCAGGAAGGAAGGTTCAACTGAGATTTGGTCCCAGCTCAGGGAATGAGGACTCGGCTCCACATAGGGAGATAGGAGGAATTTCAGAACTCAAAGCTTCAGGTTATGTAAATGCCTGTTCTTTGCACGCTAATAGTGCGACTTTGCTACAAGGTGATGATTATGCTGAAATCCTAGAACTTAACTTAGGACCTAAGTCTCTTTGACCTGTCTTTTAACACACATCAAAGGCCAAGCTAGGATTGTTCCCTCAGTCTAGTGTGAATTGTCCCAGGTGTGTGCTGAATCTTCATGTTCTTTACTTCAACTCTTTTCTCTGAATTGAGTCCTTGTCTTGCAAGAAACAAAACCCAACGAAATTCATTCTCGGAGCCTGCAGATAGTTACACAGATCGTTTCTGAAAAACTAAGTTGGTCTATTATATGGCAAGTTTCTAACTTGGATGTATTTTAAAGGAGGCATTTAAACCCTATTTAGAGGCAGAACTAGGGTTGTAAATTGTCTTCTATGGGTAGGTTGGTGGGTATTGCTTATTCCCTGGCACATTGTGCAAACAGTGCATACTTCATCATGAAACAAAATATTTATTATTGTTGGAAGGTAGTTTTGTCATGTTGCTTGGACTTCACAGTAATCTTTGACCATGGAAAAATATGGCTTTTAACTAACCTGCCTAAGTAAGCAGAAGAGAGGGGAACTTTGGGAACAGAGAATGCTTAGAATCCATCTTTCCGTTTTCCAAACAAAAATGCCAGCCGGGCAACCTTGAAATTACATAGAGAAGAAACCCCAACTTAGACCTTTGCTTACAACTGAAAGTTAATAATCGAGTAGCACGTTCCCAAGCTTTCCATTGTTTTCCAGACTGTCTTGCAAATGTTGCAGGATTTTTTTCAATGCCAAGTGCTAAGTGAGAGGCATGTGGTGGTCCCTTTGAAGTGAGGAAGGAGTTGAGGAAGATGGAAATCTAATTTTTCCATTGTCCAGATTTGGTTCTTTCCCTAAGATGATATATGGTTCCCTGATAGTGTGTGCTTCTTTAGAATGTGAGTTGGAAGTGCTTGGTGTAGTGTAGGCTCTGATAGTGGGGGAGGCACAATAGCTTTATAATCTCTTGGATGATTATGACTACGTGTTTAAAATTCACATACCTCTTGGGGTTGCTCAGGGTTTTTAGCACTACATGCATGGGGAGTACATACTAACAAACATTAGTACTAAATGTGTGGCAGTAAGTGTGGGGAGCCTTTGAGTGAAGCCTCCAGCTCTGAAGAGCATTAGTTTGGGGCAAAAGCAACAGTTTCAGCTTTTTTATTTAATCTGTGTACTAATCTGCCCTAACGAACCGAAAAACTGGAATTAGGTATCATTTGTGCTATTCCAGGCATGACATATGCTGGTTTGTGAGACAACAGTCTCTCACTCCCATCCTCTCTCCTTGTGTGCGAATTGCCTTTGCCCTCTTATCTCAGTTTCAAAATCTTGGTTCAGGATGCCCTCAGATCTGTGTTAACAGCATTAACACTGGTCAGAGCAAACCGAACCTGAGTAAAGGGGGCAGAAGGAATGTGTCTGTGAGAAGACAAACAACAAGTAGGGTGACCAGATAAAATCCAGGTCAGGACTCATGTAACTTTAACAGTTGTAGAGAAAAGGGAATTCAGCCAGTGTCATTTGTATGCAATTAGTTCCTGGTGAAATTCCCTCTTCATCACAACAGATAAAGTTACAGGGGCCCTGCCTTCTTTTCTATATGGTCACTCTAGTATAGTGCATGCACCTTTAACTGTTGTGATGAAGAGGGAATATCACCAAGAACTAATTGCATACAAATGACCCTGGCTGAAATTCCCTTTTCTCTACAACTGTTAAAGTTACATGAGCCCTGACCTGGATTTTATCTGGTCACCCTACAACAAGTGATCCCACAGCCTGCTGCAGATCTGTTATCCCTAGTCAAGGGCCAGCATTGTTTTATGTCTGCACCAGCCCTTGAAAGGTTATGCTCTCAAGTGGTTAAACTAGCCAGCTATAAGTGGGTTGCATGTATTACCCTTCACAATCCATTTGTTGAGGGGGGAAAAGCCAATCTACTAATGTTAATATATTTGTGATGCACCTCAACCACAACATCAAGTACTACTCCAGGGGGTAATTCAGTGCTGTGTGTATTCTCTGTCAACTGCCCATCACACTGAACCCAAAAACCTGATACATAATGAATAGGATATCAAGTTTGATTACAGAGCCTATACTTGCGTGGTGTTGAATAAACACTACCCTGGATATGAGGAAATAAGCCTCTCTACTCTCCATGGTTCATACCCTACTAGGAGATACTGGTGTATTTCACAGGCCTATTGCAACCCAACTAATATCACTGTGGCTTTATAACTGCCACTTAAGTTCTGGCATCCCATGGGTTGAGCATTCCTACTTTAGAGAATCAGGAAGCTGATTGCCTGAGTGCCATATGTATTACAAGCAGAGTACATCAGGAGCTTTCCCCCTCTCTACTATCTTCTGTTGATAAGATTTCTGATCAAGGTCCACAGCTGTGGGATTGCATGGAGTCTAGTCATCTTGCCTGTTTCAGGGAGTAGTGCAAGATACTTAATTAAAGGTGGCAGCCGTATATTAGTAAGCAAGATATTTTTACACATGAATACCTCTAAAGACTTATCAGGTAAAACCTCCATAAGGAGAGAATTTGGGAAGATCCCAGCTGGCTAGCACTGAGCCTCTTGTTTTGTCTAGAAACCATGCTGGTTGGCATTCTAGAAATACATTCTTAACAATGGTAGGGTTGCATCTGCCTCTGAATGCTGGTGGAACATGGTTTAAGCCTTAAGCCCTCAAAAATAACCAGTATTACTCAGACCTACATTTGGGAATTAAAATGACTTTGAAATTACCAGAGTGGCATTACTTGAGGGTCCTGATCAGGTTTGATAACCTAGCTATAATCAAGCTTCTGTTCCAGAAGGCAGGACTTGCTAAGTGCTGAAGAAAGTGCTCCAGTTGCACATCATGGTATATTGTTGGCAAGAACTAGCAGTTGCCACAAGAACAGGGTGAATCTTGGGTATAAACGCTAAAGTAGTTTCTCACCTGACACCAAACATTGGTTCAGTGACCCCCTTCTCATGTGTAAAGATGTGCAACTCCTTGTTCCAAGTTTTACGCATGGTGGGGGAAGAAGGAAATGAGACAAATAAAAACTCATTTTTAAATTGCCTTCCTTCAGAATTAATGTGGAGCTTAATCCCAAAGAACGACTTTTCCTAATATTGAGGCAGGAGTGCCCTGGGTCATGCCAAGCTTATCTGCAGGAGGAGCTCACTCTGTCCTAAGGTATATTCTGCTTGTCAGGTTTGCTGTTGCTGACCAGCTTTTTTTATAGAGGACTCAGAGTTTCAGAAATATATTTTTGTAGACAATAACTAAACTGTGAAACTTAAACAATAAAGCATGTAAAAGCATTTCCAACAATGTTTCCTGTACAGATGTTTCTCCCTTCAACTCTCTCCTGGCTTTTGTTAGAAGTTTGACAGTTTCTTGAATATATTTTAATAAATATTTCCTTTATGGTCACATGGGTTTTCTCATTTTATTATGTTGGTGTATTTGACTGTTATTGATGGAGTTTAGTGTTGCCAACTGTTGTCTTAAACTTTTGTCCATGTGTGTGCAAATCTGGTAAGCTTAAGGGGACAGGGTGGAGGCGGCAAGATGAATTTAGGTAATGATCTTAAGACATGCCTTAGATACAAACATTTTCTTATTTCGGATGTCCAAAACCTACATCTATTGTACGATGCAAATGACCACAAGAGAACTGAGTATTCTGTAACTTCTGAAAGTTGGCATACATAGATAATTACTTTGTTCCAGTTATGTTAGTCAAATGATAACATTCTGAGAACAGCAACGAAAGCATCTGTAGAAGTTGTGGTGGACATAGTGTAAAAGGTAGGGTAAAAATGCCTATTTGTCGTAGACTGCCTTCAAATGCCATGTCAAAAATAGTAGAGTAGTAGCCCTCTTTATCCAGGAAAATGGGTGGTGGTGGTTTTTTTTTTGCAGTGCAATATTCGTATAGTGTCTGAAATAAAATTCCTTTAAAACACATGTGCACTATTTGGAGAACTCTTATATGATTTGCAAGTTGGCAAAAGGTCCATCCTTTATTATGATTATGGTTGTTGGCTGTCTGTGGCCTTGTCAGTAATGTTATTTGTGAAAGTAGAGGTTAATCGTCCTATACTGAAATAGCTGCAGTGGCTGCTTATTAAGGCAAGACCAAATGGAAAAAAGGCAGTCCTTTTGTGCTTCAGCTCAACCCTCCTCTAAAGTTTGCCCACTATGTTAATTGAAGAAAAGTATTCCTTATTTGCAGGAAGTGGGCCTTTTGAGGGACGGACGCTATGCTAGGGCTACTATTTCATAAGATTATCTGTGGCCATTAGTCATGATGACCCAGCTATATATTACCCCCAGTTGCTGGAGATCATGAGCAGGAGTGTACTAAAGGTAAGCATGGCCTGTCTCTTGGACTTTCCATGAGCATCTGGTTGGCCAATGTGGGAACAGAATGCTGACCTAAATAGGCCTTTAATCTTTTCTGGCACAACTGCTCTTGTGTTCTTATTCTCTGAAGCGTCTCCTGCAGCATACAACAGGAGCCCATACACTGCCCCCTACAGAGAAAGCCAGGCGATGGACGTACAGGGCAAGAATGTAATGGCTGCAGTGCATGCCGGGAGCGCAGAAGTAAATAAATAAAAGCTCGTGCGGTGCATGCTGGGAACGCGAAACGGGAGGGGTGGGTGGCTGGCTGGCGCGAGGCACGCCGGGATCGGAGAAGAGACTGGCGCGGGGCACGCCGGGATCAGGGCGGGCTGCGTTCGAGGGGCCCAGTGTAGGGCTGTCGCTGGCTCGGTCGGTGTCTGTGGCGGCTGTTGGGCTCGAGGAGGCGGCGGAGGCGGCTCCTGCCCGGCGGGGATGGCGGACGCGGCGGCCTCCCCGGTGGGGAAGCGGCTCCTGCTGTTGCTGGTAGCGGGGACGGGCGAGAGTGAGACGACGGGGACGGAGCCTGGGCCTGCACTTCCCTCCCGGGCCTGGAGGAGCGGAACTGTGCGGGCCATGAGTGGGGCCGTACCCCAGGACTTAGCGGTGAGCCCCATCTGGCGCTTGGTGGCCGGCCGGCTCGCTGGCTTGGCGTCCTTGCGGCCCGCGTCTGTGTGCGTTTGTCTGTACCTATCTGTGCAGAGGTGGGGGTTGCTGAGCTGCTACTGCTGCTGCTTGGACCCAGGAGGAGGAGGAGGAGGTGGGGTTTATCTGCTTTCCTTCTCTGGCCGAGATAACTCTCCCTGCTCCTTCTCTTCCTTATCTGGTGCCGACGGCCGCTCCTGCAGGATCTATTGCTGCGGGTGATCTCGGATTTCAGGTGCCGCATTTATGGCGGTCCTTGTTTTTCCTGTTGTGAAACAATGTGTCGAGTGGCCGAGCCCATTTACTTCGAAGGATGTGGGGGTGGAGGAGAAACAAGCCGTAGGTTCTCGTTAAAGAATGTTTAGGGCAGTTTGGTTGATGGGGCTGCAAGCCTATTTTACAGTAGTAACACCTCTGTAGATGAGGTGCGTTTGGAGTGTGAGAGCTCTTAAAAGATTCCGCATTTTTTACGTTAGAACTGTGTCGTTCTTAAGTTGTTTGCTAGGTAGGGATATTTTGCCTTAATATAGAAGTCTCCAGCAGAATTATGGAAACCCAATTTTGAAAGCGGATTTGCTATGCTGTGTTTCATATATGTTTTTTCCTTTTGAATCTAAACTTCCAAATTGTTCCAACAAAATATCTGGTCAACAGTTGTCAAGTTGAGGAGGGAGCTTGTGCATTCATGTCTGTACATCACAGCAATCAATGTTTTTATGAAACCTCGTGCCCACACCACTTAGTTCCTGATTTTCAAAGTACCTCATAATCCCTTGTTCAATGTTCTACATGAAAAGTTCTAAACATTAGAATTAAAGTGTATTTTCCCAATACACTTGCTATCTCCTTTTTGTAAGAGCCTTTGGATGAGGTATTTTTGGGGGCTCGTTCTTATGCACAAGTGTTGATAAGTTTTAAAATGGGAATTCTAACAACGGCATTTCTTCCACAGCAGAAGAAATGTCTTACTGTATTTCTAAAATACTGATTTTTTGACTAGAAACATAATTCATGGTAGCTTTCTTATTGTTTCTGGAAGACTATCTTAAGATTGGTATTATCAAACATTATGTATAGATGTTGTTTTTAGAGATGATTATGTACCAGTTACTAATTCAAGCTGTTCAATATATGAAAAATGTTAGTATTATTCACCAAAGAGTTTATCTTACTGATATTAGTCTAAAACTGTTCAGAAAATTCCAGACAAGCTAAGCCATGGTTAAGCCGCTAAACCTTTTGCAGCAAGTGGTTAGTGAGCATGTTTAAACTGTGGTTATGTAGCCACCATGGTTAGGAATGGCTCACCTGACATGCTAAGTCATGGTTCACATGACACACTAAACCATAATGTTTAGCTCAAAATGCTTAACCACCGTGGCTTAGCATGCCGTCTGAATTTGATCCCTTTCAATATTTGTCTTTTTTTAAAAGCTTGCTTTGACTTTATCATACTGTACATATAGCTATCTGTCTTTACCTAACCCACCTTGCACAGTAGATATTGCTATTGACTGTGCCGAAGTATAAAATTTTTCAAAGTCTAATATGAATATGCAGCTTACTGAGAGATTTCATTCTTAACTTTAGCCAAGTATATTTTTTCTGGTGAGAATTTAACTTCCTCCAGATCTGAAATTACTGTTTCCTTTCCTTTTGAAGAAGAAAGCAAGGTTTCTCTTCCCCAGCTTGTCTATAACTGTGTTTATAGGACCTGTTTGGTCTGCATCTGGAATCTTAATGATTTTTAATGTTGCAGTAAATAAAAACACAGTCTTGTATGGAGTATTGGTATACAATGGTATGCAAATATTTTAGCCTGGTGGTTTGGAATAGTTGTATTAGCTGAAATTATTTAATTCACATATTTTAAAACTGACCAAAGTTCTTGTTGGTAATTGCTGTGGAAGATGGAGAAAATGGGAATATCAGATAAATTCCATGCAGGCATTTAGAAAATGGAGGTATAACAGCAGCAATTCTGTTGACAAATATGGCATGGTGCCATTTGATTACACTAACTGAAATACTGCTCTTGCAGTTCCATCTTCAGAACTTCTGAAATGTAAATCCGAGGTGCTATCACTACAGTTAATTTATATTGGTCAAGCAAAGTGAGGCCTTTGTTTTAACTGAACCCTTGAGCATTTTTTGTAAATTGATAATACAGTAACATAGTTGAACATTGAGAGATTGGCCCAATTAGGACATCATGACAACCTAGGATTTTTTAAAACTCTGGGTTGTGAGCAAGCATGCTAGTGTATGTTGCCTGATTGCTCCCACTGCAAGCAGGAGTGACTAATCAATCCAGGAATTCTCCATTCCTGGCTTGTTTAGTGTTGTGTGCGAACCAGGAACTCTGGCTTGTTGGAACGTAGAGACTCTCTGCTAACAAGCCAGAGTCCTTGGTTTACACACAATGCTAAATAACTACTCCTGCTTGCAGTGGGAGTAATCAGGCAGTATACACCAGCACTCTGCTGCATTCATGATAACTCAGGGTTTTCAAAATACCTGGCTTATGTCATCTGAACCAGGCCATTGGAATAAAACATCATACACACCAACTCAGCACTCACACCAGCTTTCATGGGGGTTAATGGAAGATGGATAACACAGTGCATTGCAGTATGCCTCTCAGAATGAAAGGTGAGGTGAGAATTTAGGATGCTGTTCTGTGTTTCAAGGATACACCTCAGCTCAATCCTCAAACCCACTTAAGTTGGCTAAAGCATATATTCAGATAATTCAAAGCTTATTGTTTTCATTGGTTTTTACTATTAGATATGCAGTACAACATTAGAGGTACATTTAAATACCACCTGTATATCAGTATCTCCTGTATGCGGATGATACTGAGCTTTTTCCTTCTATCCCTGAGCTGCTGCCTTCACTTCCATATTCAAGTCTGTCTGATATTTCTGTTTGGATGCTTCGTCATAGTCTTAAACTTGGTGTGTCCAGACTGAGATTTTAATTTTCCTACTCAGTTTTCCTCCTTTTCTGTTACACTTTCCTAATTCACTGATGATGTTACCATCCACTCATTGAACAGGAATATTGCCTTAGCTTTCTTGTTGACTAGTTTCTTGCCCATGCTTAGTTCATTGTCGAGTGGTGTCACTTTTCTCTTTACAACCTTCCCTTTACAGCGTCTCAGCAAAAAACTCTGGTCCATGCTCTTGTCATCTGTCACATAGGCTATTGAAATCTCCTGTTTTCTCACTGTAGTCCCCTCACATCTCTCCAGCACTCTTTTATAAAAAACCAAAAGCAGGAGAACATCCACTCAGGGTAAAAAAAATGAAAAGAAGCAGTTTCTCAAAATGCTAAGATACTTTATTATTCACGCCCAACGCATTTTGGCCTATATTGTTTTTTTAAGGCCTTCTTCAGGGGGTTGGTAAAAGATGTCTGCAGAAAACTCTTAGCAGGATGATAGTCTCCTATGATATTCACTGGCTCACCAGTGAATATCATAGGAGACTATCATCCTGCTAAGAGTTTTCTGCAGACATCTCTTATCAACCCCCTGAAGAAGGCCTTAAAAAAATAATATAGGCTGAAACACTTCGGGCTTGAATAATAAAGTATCTTGGCTGGTGTTAAAACCCTCCTCTGCACAAAATTGCACAGTAAACGACAACACAGATCCAAAGGAGAGTAGAATCTCACAGAATGAACGTCAAAGGTAGAGAAACTGTGAGTAAATGTTAATGTAGCTTGCGCATGACTACTTTTGCAAGGAAATGTATCGCACTAGTCAGTGTGATCTGAGATTGGGCAGTTGAAGCTTTATTTCTGTGATCACATCAGACAGCTTTAAATGGTGGTTCTGGGATATTGTGTGTAGACTCTATTCTGCAAAAGGTATTGTTTCAGAACCAGGCATCGACAGTGTCACTCACTTTCCAAGGATGAGGGTCCTTTGCCTCCTGGCAAGACAGGCTCTCACTAGTTCAGCAATCTAAATAAGACAGGAAACAGCAGACATTTTTCTTGCTGTTTCTGTCCTTCATCAAAGCTTTCTGCAAGAGAAGACCTCACCTCTTCCTTGAGCCCGCTACTAAGCACAGAGGGCTAAAGGGAGCGGTGAGGTTTTCTTTTGCAGGACATTTTGGACAAGGATCGCAACAGGAGAAACTTCACCAAACCATTCTGCAGAAGACCCTGCCTCTATCCTTTGCTCTCTATGCATGCTAGAGGTATGAGGGGAGGGTCAAAAGCTGTGTTCGGACAATTACAGTGGTGAAAGAATCCATCGTGGCATCTTCACCTGCCCCCATGTGTGTTGTGCACATGACCTCAATTTGCATAATTATCCACGATGCAGCGTGGGTGGCCATGTTGTCTGAACCTGGCAAGGTGCACAGCAGGGGTGGCTTCTTACCAATGCCACAACCCCTCCTATAAGCTATGAGTTGTGGTGCGGATAAGGACCCACCCCCGCCATGCACTGTGCTGGGTTTGGATGATTGGATGACACAGCATTGTGGGCAATTATGCAAATCATGGACATGGGTGGGAAAGAAACTGCAATGGCTTCTTTCACCCCCACAATTCTTTGAACCCAGTCAAAGTATTTCTGACTTGCAATAAGTTTTGGGGAAAGACAGAAACAACAGGCAGTGCTCCCAATCCCCCCCCCCCCCAATCGTTCAGTTTCTTACAATTCAGGAAGGTTTTTACCTCTCCCTCTAGCAATCACTGAGGTCTTGGAAGAGAGGGAGGATTTTTCTCACACTGAGATTTGTTTGCATAAGAAAAGGAGCAGCAGGCATTTCCCCAGCTGTTTCTTATCTTATCCACACCTCTATATAGACAAGATTCTGCCTCTCTCTCAAGGCCTTAGTAAAGGATTTGGGGAGAGGTGGAGTCTTGTCACCCACACAGCAGTTTGGGAAAAGATTAAATAGAAAAAGAGCAGAGAGACTTCTGTTTTTCTTATCTTCTCCACACCACAGTGTAATCTGAAAAAAATGTGGCCTCTTCCAGAAGCCCTTTGTATGTGCCAGAGGGGATGGGTGTAGAATTGGTAGGAGGCTTGGTTGGTAAACCAAATTGATACTTGTAGACCCCATTTGACTGCCTGACTGTTGTGACTTTGCTCATATTTGTGTTTGAAAGAACCTATTCTGGAATCTCTTGCAGATATTTGTGGAATTTGACAGGTGCAGTTGGAAACAGCATGCTTGGGTGAAAGTTCATGCAGAAGAAGTGATAGTTTTGATGTTGGAAGGGTCTCTGGTTTGGGTCCCTCGAAATGAAACAATTCTGCTTCAAGGAACTAGAGTGTCAGTTGAACATTGGCCAGGACTGGTGAGTATCTTCACTGGGTTTGTTGTCCTTATTCAGGAGCAGGCTACATCATATCAGATATTCATTACTGTGTGATTAGAAGTCCTAAGCGTTGTTCATCCAAAGTTCTTTACTTTAAATCTAGAATTAAGTTATTGTGGAATATTGTGGAATGAATTCAGACCTGTAAAACCCCCCACAGGTATTTATCTAATTGTATAAAATGTAACGAAGCACGTTTTAATTTGGAAGAGTTACTTGGAATTGCAATTGTATCTAGATTGAGCCTCAAGTTATAGAATAAGCACAAAGCAGTTGGATTAGACTTGATTTGTCCAGAAATTTGTTTTATTCTCTTCAGCGGGTGATTGAGAAAGTCTGCTTCTTTATCATTTATTTTTCAGGAACCTTCTAAGGAGGGTAAAATGAAGGAGAAAATGTTTATTATACCAATTGCTTTAAAAAGATAGAATATTAATTTGGGAGGCTGAAACCTCTGAGAACATCTCATTTCAAATATGTGTGCTACCACCTGTTTTCGTTTTTGTTCTAATCTCATTCACAGACTTTCACTCCTTTAGTAGATAAGCTGGGTTTAGGCTCTGTGGTTCCAGTAGAATCTCTTATAGATCGAGACTTGAGGTTCCTATCTGATGCCAGTGGATTACGTCTTTTCCAGGTAAATTATTATTATTCAGTATATTCTGAAAAAATTAAGAGGGCAATGTGATCTAGGTATTTGAATGTGTTTCCCGTTTAACTTACCTCCTCCATGCAATCTTTTGCAGTAAAGAAAAAAAGGCAGTAAATAAGCAAAATATTTACTGGGTAGGATTCAGAGAAGTATAGAATGAATTCTATTTGACCAAGAGGATTGCAGGCACAAGTTTCTCAAATAGCAGCCAACATGGCAAACTGCTTTTGAAACTGGGAGGAATTTCAAAAGTGGTTGATAATGTGGCATGGAATCTGCAAAGAAAACAAGTTTAAAAATTTAATTGAGTTTAATTTAAAGCACTTTAGTACTATTGTCAGCTAAAAAGCAATTAGATACACAAAGCTTAATTCTGTGGAGGGCTTCATAAGTTATGTTCAGATAATTGAAATGTGAGACTGCTTCTCACATTCTGTTGTTCTGGAAAAGCCTATTCTGTGTTACATAACTTTGGGCAAGCTGCTTTTTACTTAGAAGTCAAAAAATGTCAGAGGCAAGACTAGCTGGCTTTAAAAGTCTGCATCATAGAACACAGTTGTTTTGGCTTCCAGGTGCATGGTTTCATACTACAATGCAGAGGTATACACTGTGGAAAAAGAGCCTCGGTGCACTTTGTTTATCTCAAACTAATCCCTGAGTGAAGATGTAAACATTGTGCAATAAACTCACCTTTTTCTCTTGCTCACAGCTAAGTTTGGCAGAAAATGCATAGGGAGCATTTGGGTATGCATGAGTGAAGTATTATCAGGGTGAGATTGCTTTAGAAGTAGTTCTGAAACTCCTGCTCCTGTCATTATGGAGGAAGAATGTCAAGAAATAGGAGACAAAGAAATAATAATATCTCGGTGATATAATTACACTCTTGTCTATTTCCTAAACAATTTTTTTATATTAAAATATTTTTTTGGCAGATGGCAACAGAAAGTCAGAACCAAATGCTCCAACAACAGCCTTTACTGATGGAAGCTGTTAATGCATTGGTCGGTGATCAGAAGCTTCAGGAGATATTTAGCAGAGGTAAAACCAGCTGGCGTTAATTAAAGCCACAACAACATGGTTCTCATGGCAATTAGATTCTGCTTGTAGCTGCTTCTTAAGACCCCATTCCTGCTCTTTCAATGATATGTTCATATGTTTCAAACTCCTCAAACTGAAAACAGGGATTAATTGAGTTTTGGAGCAGGTTGCTACTGTTTAGGAAATGGGTTGAAACCATGGTTTTGCAGCACTTGCACTTCTAGTTTTATTTGCCTGATATTGGCAATGGACTGGATAAGGATGAAAAAATGAAGCTTAATCTAGACATGACAGAGGTTTTCCTGGACAGTAGAATGGCAAATTAGAGTATAAGGTTTCAGCCTGTCTTGGATTTGAGGCAGCTCTCCACTTGAAGACTTGGGTTTATAGCTTGGGTGTACCCCTAAATATGGTTTTCAGCCTTGCTGTCAGAGTGTTGACAGTGGTCATAGTGCTTTCCCACACCTAAGGCTGCTGTGCCAGCTGCACCATTCCTTGAAACATCAGATCTGGTCATGCTGACATATGCCTTAGTTACACCTTCTTGGGTTTCTCTAATAGGCTGTATGTGTGATTCTGTTTGAAAACTATTTGGAACCTTCTGTTGGTCAAGAATTCTGTGGCAAGATGATTGAGCAGGGTTGGTTATTGGAAAATTATGACTTGCTTCTTACAACAGCTTTACTGTTTCCAGTTTGTTTCTATTCACGGTTCAAAATAAAAATTCATCACCAGCAAAGTTCTAAATGTTTTGAGGCCAAGTTATCTAAAGGAACATTTTTTCCACTGTGAACTTGCCTGGGCATTATAATCTTCTTTGTGTCCCAGCAACATTAGAGGAGTCTTAGGTGGGGACCCCAGAAAGGGCCTTCTGGCTGCACCCAGGCTCTCAAACTCCATTCTTGAGAAGGGTTATCTAGTCCCCATTTTGATGTCTTTTGCCGGCAACCGTTCATTGGTAAAGTAGCACTTATAGGTTTTCTGTATGACTAGCAAATTCAAAATAAAAAAATCAGTATTTTACCAGGAATCTTACAATGACATGTAATTGAAAACACAAAATCACACGGGATTATGGTGGCTACTTCTCAAAGTAGAATATGTATAAAGGATGTTATCTTATGTCCCACAAAAAACTCTAATCAAAATCTGATCTGTGTACTGCATATAAAAGATGAGGGCTTTCAGTCTATTCTCTTCTGTCTGGTAGAGAATTCTTGGTGCAATTGCAAATATTTGACTGATGGTATTCTCATGTGGAACTCTTTCCCAGGTCCTTACAGCATCCAAGGTCAAAGAGTGAAAGTGTATCAGCCAGAGGAGGAAACCAGTTGGGTCTCTGCTGTTGTGAGTTGTCAAGATCCTGTCACTCGTCTGATGGAGGTGGTTTTGACAGAGGTATGAAGCTTTTCACATGGGATTCTAATGTCTGATTTCCTCACTTTCATGGAATCATAGAATTTTAGAATTGGAAGAGATAATGGAGGTCACTTAGTCCAACCCCCTACTCAGTGCAGGATCTGCAACTGGGATGGAGAACTTGTGTCTTTCCAGATGTTGTTGGACTACAACTCCTATCCATCCCTCACCATTGGCTGTGCTAGCTAGGGCTGATTGGAGTTGAGGGCCACAAGTTGCTCACCCCTGATCCACAATGGAGGATGTAACTATAGCATCCCTGAGAGACCACTCTCCATCCTCTGCTTACCTCCAGTGAAGGAAAATCTCACCACCTCCTGAGGCAAACTGTTCCACTGTCAAACAGCCTGTACCATTAGGAAGTTTCTCCTAATGTTTAGCTGAAATATACTTCCCTGCAATTTTCACCCATTGGTTCTGTTCTTGCCATGCAAGAAAGAACAAATCTGCTCTGTCTTCTGCATGACTGCCCTTCAGATATTTGAAGACAACTATAATTTCTCCCCATTATCTTTTCAGGCTAAACATACCCAACTCTTTGAAGTTATTTATTGAAAATTTGTTTTTAATCTGTCCTTCATCCTTGTGGATACTAGAGCAGTGTACAAGAGTATGCTGAAAAGGTCATGCAATATACCATAAACCCCACAAAACATCAACATATTAAAACCAAGGAAGGGCAGCAAATACAATAAAAAGATCATGTCAACCAGTTAAAATGCCTGGGCTCTTTCTTCCATTCCTCATAGGATTTACTGGGGGCTGTCATTACATGATCTGAGGTGCATTGTGTGGGCTTGTGGTATTCAATACAGACATGCTCAGCTTGAACAGGACCATGACAGTTTTAGCAATTCTGAAAAACTTGCATAATTTCAAATAAGGCTGCAGAATATGGTATTTTGGTGACAGAATTCTACGTATCCTCACTATTCTACTCTCCATTAAATTCAAATTTGGTGGCCTGTAGATCATGTATCCATAGAGGTGCAGAGTAGGGCTTGGATCCAGGCTAGCCCTTCTGTGAATGGAAGGGCTTCTTCAATGAACAGAAGGGGCTGCAATACAGTGGAAGCTCCCACTAACAGAAGTATGAACCGAAGAGATTTTCCACTAACTCTGCCTTCCTCCTCCGTTTAATTTGCGCAAATTTCCCTGACTGTTTTTAAAGAAACCCTTACGTGGCTTTGTTCTGTGCAACTATCTTCTAAGGGTTGTTTTAAAAAAACTGGCAGGGAGATTTGCGCAAATGTGCTGAAGCAGGCACCCCAGCAGTATCTGTTCTGAAAAGGAGCCATGTAAAGGTGTAGGGGTGAGGGGAGCCAATAACTCCCATTTGTGGGCTTCATTGGGACCCCGGAAAGTGTCAAAAGGGGTGAGGACACTGACAAATATCAGTTCAATGCTTAATAGCGAGAAGATGACTATGGTGTTCTTTTTCAGAGAACTTCTCTCACATTTCCCCCCTTTTCAGTGCTTCTGAATTGCGCAAATGGGATCATACTTCTCTTAGTATAATTTCCCCCCTGGTCTTTCACAAGTATGTGCAGTTTAGCCTCTGTATAGTCTTGCCATGTCAGTTTCCTAGTACATTTCCTACTCCACTTCATGGCTTCCTTTGATAGCTGAAAAATACAAGGAAATTGACAGGGCAAGGATAGACATAGCAGACAGGTTTCCCAAAGCACCAAAACATTTTTTAAAGGTGGAAAATGAGTTATGGACATTCCAAAGTGCAATTTGGGCATTGGTGGAGGGGCAGTCACTGGCGGTTGAGGCTGGCAAGATCACGAAGAGCAACGTGGGCTTTTTTACTGCGTTTGTGAAGTGGCTCTGTAGCCACTTGGGACAAGCCACACTGCTGGATTTGGATGTCATGGCAAGCCACCCTGAAAACAAGCTATTCTTAACCTACTGCAAGCCATAGGTTTTCAGCGTGACTTGTTAAAAAACAACCCATGCTGAATTGCCCGCACTTGATTTGTATGTTACAGTAAGCCATGCTCACGCTGACAAGGCTTGCAACCCACCATGACTTACGGTGTGGTGTGAACCCAGTCATAATGAGAAATCTTTTGGTTTCTTTCTGATTTGAGGACTATTGCCAAAGATGTGCAAGAAGCTAAAGGGTGTGAAAGGTGTATATTTTCCTTCCATAAGGTGACATTTTTCAGATATATGTCTCCTGTTCATTAACTTGGGCAAATCCTTGTGGTTCATGACATTTACTGGTATGTTCTTGTTCCTTGTTTTTCAGACATTCCTTTGGTTTAGGTATAATACTGAAGCCTAGTGCTATGTACATTAGTCACGATGAGCCTAGGCTTGTGCCCCTGGGCTTGTGCCCCCCTCCTTCTTTTTTGCGTGCACTTTCCATTTAAACTAACCAAAGTTCACCATTATGTTCAAATTTTGAACCCTGTTTATTTAAACTATAGTTAGTTCAAACAAACCAGGATCACGTAGCCAGAGTTACATGACTTAGGATGCTTCTGATCTCATTTTCTTCCTGACACATACCAAAGGGGGAGGAGGGGGGCACAAGCCCAAGGCTCACTACAGCTTGTGCACATAATGTTGTTGTTCCCCGCCTCGATCCAAAGGGAGAGGCGAGTAAGAAATAAAATTATTATTATTATTATGCTAAACCATGGTTTAACACGTCCAAACTGGTGCAGTGTATTAGCTTCTGTTGAATCACAGGTGTCTTTAGAGGAAATATATAGAACACTAAGAATACTAAGTAATATTCTTTTACTTAGGCACATGAGATAGCTTCAGTCTGCCTCAAACCAGGTATGTGTATTATTTGGTGTAATTTGAAGAATGTATTCATTTAATTCCTCCCTTCTGGAAAAGTGAAGTGGCAGAGTGGCATTTATAGGGCCATGTATATAACACTGAATATGATAAAGAATGGGGGAATGGGAGCAACTTGTGAGATGTGAAAGCCAAGGGTGATACAGTTTGGAGGAAAAACAAGTGAAGGGGAAAATAGGAGGAACCAAAAGCTGTTTTATGATCAGTATATCACCATTATAATATTGACTTTATCTTTTCTCTCACTCCTCCTAATCCCTGCTATTCCATCACAACAAAAAATCAGACTGGTGAAATAAAGTCGGTGGATCCCCGACTGATTCATGTAGTGATGGATGCTTCTCCTCTGAATGAGGTACTGTGTTTTACCAAGTTATGACATAAATAATTATATTGGTCTAAATGATCTGATGTCAAAGAAAGTGTTTAACTTATTATGATAGCTGAAATGAGCCCCCCTCTACAGATATATTTGTGGCTTTAAAAGTATTTAATAGTTTTACCTGCCAAATAGGGCTGCAGTTCTGTACACACTTGACTACTGAACCCAGTGGGATTTATTTCTGAATAGACAGGCATATGATTGTGTTGTAAATGAATGAGTCAGAATTAGATTTGGACAACCTATTATACTGCTGAATTATGACATTTCAATGTGGTGTTTAAACCAGCATAATATTAATTGGATGTGTAGGTTTCTTAAAATCAGGTAGATGAATTTGACATTTATTTTGGCTGGTTCTTAGTATGTGATGTGTGATTTTTATTTGTTATAGGGAGGATCTCTAAAGGGAGCTAAATCCTCAAAAGGGAAAAAGAAGAGAGAAAATGTGGAAGGAAAAGATGGACGAAGGAGAAAAAATGTTTCTGATGCTGGGTGTGATCATGCTACAAAGAAGTTAAAGGAGAGGGGCGAAGTGGATAGTAATGGAAATGATGGAAGTGAGGCAAACACGGGAGCTTGGAAAGGAAGCATCAGCAGTGACATGACTCCGGATCCAAAGGCCAAGCAGCTTCCCCCATTTGTTTCTCAACTTAATCGTAATATTCGTTTTGCTACATACACAAAGGAGAATGGCCGGACTCTTGTAGTCCAAGATGAACCAGTGGGTGGTGACACACCTATGCCCTTTACTTCCTTTTCGTCTGCTGCTCAAGCACTGCTGAGTGAAGCGGGAAATCAAGAGGTGGCAAAATCCTTGGAACAGGCCAGTCAAAGTCCAGTGACTGCCCCTGTAGTAATTACTACAGCTGGGCCAACACCAACTACTGTGCGGATCTCTGATACTGGCCTGTCTGCAGTTACTGGACAAGAATTACAGAAAGTGGGCCGTTCACAGGCCCAGGGAGAGGTAAGTTGTTTACAACCATAATAGTAGTAATAACTAGCATTTCTATAGTACTTTACTATATTCAAAACACTTTGCATGCATTGTCTTGTTACAGTCTTGTTGGAGTGGTCTCAGAAGGTGGTGCTGAGGGCTTTTGTTCTACCCATGGCCATTAGCCTGTGGGGTGCCCCAATGTCCCATCTTGTCCCCTGTGCTGTTTAACATCTACATGAAACCTCTGAGGGAGGTCATCAGGAGGTTTAGGCTGAAGTGTCATCAGTATGTGGGTGATACTCAGCTCTACCTCTTGTTTCAATCTATACATCGATCTATACATCTCAGGGAGGCTGTGAAACACTTGAACCAGTGACTGGAGACTGTTCTGGGATGGATGAGAGTGAACAAGCTAAGATTAAATTCAGACAAGACCAAAGTATAATGAGTTGGAAAACCAACAACTTTGGATGGAGGTTTACAAGTGGTCTTAGATGAGGTTGCACTCCTCGCTGAAATACCAAGTGCATAGTCTGGAAGTCCTTTTGGACTCTTCACTAACTGTGGAAGCTCAGGTGGCTGCAGTGTCCAGGAGTGCATTTTGCAAGCTTAGTCTGCTGTACCAGCTATGGCTCTACCTTGCCTCAGTTATTCCCAAGATAGCCTACCATAATGCACTGTATGAGGAGCTGCCTTTGAAGATGGCTCAGAAACTTCAGCTGGTGAACAATACACTTGTTACGGATGCATTTCTGATCCCAGTTTAAAGTGCTGGGTTTGACCTTTAAACCCTTAACAGATTGGGATCAAATTAATTGAAGGACCGCCTTCACTCATATCAGCTTGCCTGCACTTGAAAAACAGCAGCAAAGGCCCTACCCACCTTTGAAGGCAGTTAGGTGGGCAAATATTTGAGAGAGGCCTTTTCTGCAGTGGCCCCACACCTCTGGAATGAGTTGCCATTGAAAGTCTAACAGGCCCCACCAATGCAGGCTTTTAGGAAGGCTGTGAAAACCTACTTGTTTACTTTGGCCTTCCCCTGATTATGTGTTTTTGTTTTTGTTGTTTTAGATAGTTGTTTTTATGAAATTGTATCAGTCTGTTTTATTGCTGTAAAAATAAAGGCGACCTAGAAACACTTTAAATAAATAAGTACTTATAATAACCCTGTTAAGGATAAGTAGAAAAGTACAATGAGATGCATTTGGACTCTTGAGATCCTTTCCTATTACAGTGGAATAGTAAAAATGCTGACTTGTGAACTGTTAGGATCTTGTACATGCATTCCTCTCTGTCTTCATACCTTAGAACACAAATGGGAAACCTAGATGTTGGATAGGTTTCCCATCATCCCTGGCCATACAGGCTGGGGCTGATGGGAGTTGGGGTCAGCTACATTTGGAGGACCGCACTTTCCATACTCCTGCCTTAGAAGGATTTATTTATAATAAATAAAGCTACAAACCATTTTAAAAAAAATAAGACTTCTTTTTCCCTGAAAAAGTGATTTATACAATTAGGGGGAACATATGGCAATATACACTTCCAGTCTATTTGTTTTATAATTGACTCTTTGTTAGATGAAATTATTTTATAAATGCTTTCAGAATGAACTTAAGGGGTTGTATCCAACGTTAAGCCTATCTTTATTCCTATTCATTTCAGTGGGTCTACTCTTAAAGAAGACTGATGTTTGATACAACTTGGTATATTTTACTTTTCCACGATATACATTCTTTTTAGTTTTTTAAAGTCATATTTGCAAAGATACAGTAAACCAATCTATAGATTTGGAAATTTAAGACTAGTCAGCCCAAATGAAATTGGGCTGCCTGCCTGTATTTGGTGCACAACAAAGTCTATTTTAATATGGAGTAAACTGCTAAGAGCTGCTAAAAAGTCAAAAGTTGGGGAAAATTTTAACAGGGTTAGAGAAAGTATTTTGAACTTTGGATCTTGAGAGGAGGTTGTAATTAGCTGATGTCTTATTTCATTTCAGAATTCCCAAAATTCATTGTTGGCTTCTCCAGGATTTGGAGCGGCACACTCGAGTGCCTCTCAGCCTTTGGCGTTTGACAGTGGGCAAAGCCAATCCAATGGAGTACTAGCTCCAGAGAAGAAGCCTGCTGGATTTTCATTTGGTAGTAACACTGGTCAGGAGGTCCAGAAAGATTCTGATGTATCAAAGAACTTGTTTTTTCAGTGCATGTCCCAGAATCTTCCCACCAGCAACTACTTCACAGCCTTGTCAGAGAATCTGGCTGAAGAGCCCGCTAGTCAGGACTCATTAAAAAAAAGTACGGAGAGCCTGAGTTTGGGCATCTGCAAAGGTAAAGGTCTTGCAGGAGAAGCTAAACCTGCAACTCAGTTGGGCAGTTCTGTAGACCGGAAGCTGCCAGGGGAGTCTATGCCCACCCTTACTCCAGCTTTTCCACGAAACCTCTTGAGTACTCGACCTCCAGATAATCATGAGAACCTCTTTTTGCAACCCCCAAAACTGTCACGAGAGGAGCCCTCAAACCCTTTCCTGGCATTTGCAGAAAAATCAGAACTTAGTCCTTTCAGTAGTTTTGCATCCTCATCTCAGCCAGGAGTATCTTCTACTCCCTCTTCAGTTCTTGGTTCCAAGACAACTTCTGGCTGGCCAGATTTGCACACCTCAGCTGACTCCTTAGCAAAAAAGAAAAGCTTGTTTATAACGACGGATTCCTCCAAGTTGTTGTCCAATGTGTCTAGTTCGACTCTCTTTGCTGGTGTTCAGAGCTCATCTACTTTGGGGAATGGCCGTTCCAGCTCGCCTATCGGCAGCCTGACGCAACCTATTGAAATGCCCACACTCTCCTCCAGTCCAACAGAAGAAAAGCCATCTGTTGGGCCTGGGCAACAGGACAATCCTCTTATGAAAACTTTTTCTAATGTGTTTGGCAGACATCCGGCTGGCTTCTTCTCTTCGCAGGCAGAGCTACCTTTGGAGAACAAAGCCCCCTTTGAAACTGTGAAAAGGTTCTCTCTAGATGAGCGGAGCATGCCATCTAAGCAGGATTCTGATTCTAGCACCAATAGCGACCTCTCTGATATGAGTGATTCTGAGGAGCAGCTGCACACCAAAGCTTGCCTGAAGGGAATCCCAGAGCATCTGATTGGGAAACTCGGTCCCAACTGCGAGCGGAATGCTGAACTACTAATGGGCAAGGGAAAAGGGAAACAAACCCCAAAAGGCAGGCCTCGCACAGCCCCCCTGAAAGGTGAAGGCTTTAAGGGCAGGGTTTAGTTACCCGGGGAAGGCAGCAGATGGGTTGTGTTTGCATATTTTCTGCATGGTCATCCATGTGATGTGATAGCTCTTCTGTGAATCTGTCCTCTGCAATCAGCTCTTTTTGGTGAAGAATAGGGCAAAAATGTTTTAATAATAGTATAGCCAGAAACAACAGAGTTAAGGACAGAGTTAAGAAACACAGAATAAATTGTGGATGTTTTTAATTGTGTTTAAATTATTCTAATTCATTCGAGTTTTATAAGTGGGGATTGTTTGCCAGGACTAGCAAAAGGGGGGAAATTTATGGGGAACTGAAGGGCAGCATTGCATAGCGACAGGAAAAAGTAGTCTGGGAGTCAGCATGAAAAAGATAAGGAGATTGGCAGTGCACATAAAGAAATATTGAGTGGTTGTAGGAGGCTCTGTAGATCCTTTGTAGTCATGGCAGCTTCAGTATAAATAATTCAGAAACAGCATAGTTAAGGATTGTGTTACTACTTGGTTTAACACTAGAGTTTTATCCAGTAAGAGATGTTTGCATGTTTAATGTAGCTCATTTCATTGGAGAAGAACAAGTACTCCCAAGGGGGTTGGGGTATGAGTTACAAAACCACTCTCTTGAAACCACAATTTTCTGTTCCATCTTCCATTTCACAGAAGGCAAACTGATGAGGCTCGGAGACAAGTAATTTGACCCCCTGTATTTTGACTTATAAGACAAAGGTCGGACTTCAGCCATAAATGCCAAAGCACATATTTCCCCCCACAATGCACAACAAAATACCCATATCGCAGAAGGAAAATTGACGTTCCCAGAGAAATACACATGCATGCAAAATGCTCCCCGCACATACATGCATCTCCATACACGCACCACATAAAAAGCTCCAGGGAAAACACACATCACACCATACCAAAACAAACTGATAACCAGGTTACAGACACATAATACATTTTAAAAAAGGCAAAATCCATAGAGGGCACAGGCAAAACACCCCCTCCAACTCCTCTGCCTGCTCCCCCCCTTTGTGTTTAAAGCATTAGGTTGCATCCACTCAACATTTTTACTTTCTACTAATGTCTCTGGGGCAGAGGATCATTCTTGGAATAAAGAAGGTGCTGGCGGCCATTCAGTTTGATGGGGAGAGTCCAAGCAAAATGGATGAGTTGGCTCATAGTGACTGCTACTCTTGCCTGGTGTTTGCATGTTGGAAGTTAGGTTTTCTGAAGGGTCTGAGCATATTTTATTTATCATATTTCTGTACTATCTTTCTGAGACCAACCAAGGTAGTTTACAAAAAGTTCCAAATCAAATCAAACTAGTAAAACATTTTTAAATATATAGTCTTATTTGAATCAGGTCTTCAAGCCTTGAACCTCAATGGAAATTGTGATACCCAGTGTATGTATGTTACCCAGTGTATGTATGTTAGGTAAGACGGGGCCATCCTGCTCTCTATCAAATATAACCTCCATGTAGAGCTACTTTTTTTTTATCAGAATCAAGATTAAGTAAGTACAACTTGGAATGTGGCATGCGTTCCCCCATAGTTTGTTTGAAGTACTCCTAATTGCTTTGTTTCGTAGTCGGCCAGTCTGTACTGAAAGACATGAGTAAGGTGAGGAAGCTTAAGCAGTCAGGAGAACCGTTCCTCCAGGATGGCTCGTGCATCAACGTAGCCCCTCATCTGCACAAGTGCCGGGAGTGCCGGTTGGAACGCTACCGGAAGTTCAAGGAACAGGAGCAGGATGACTCTACCGTGGCCTGTCGCTTCTTTCACTTCCGCAGGTACAGAAGCTCTCTGAGCTTGTCTTCATATATCTGTTTGCTGATGGCTAAAGTCTAGCTTACCTCTTTAAATTTTTGACAGCAACATAATTTTGTAAGTGATTTCATTTCTTCGGAGTTGTATATACTTTCTGCAATGACAGCTGCATTTCCTGCTTTAGCTTCTGAGGTCTGCTTCATACATCTTGGGAAGCTGACCCATGCACTTGCAACCAAATAACAAGATGAATAAAAAGATTTAAAAGCAAAAAAAAAAATGTTTTTTAAATTTTTAAACACATTGAGGTAAATGTTGCTTACTGACAGTTAAAATGGACAATACTGGGTTAGATGTGAACCAGTGTTCTAACTCAGTAGGCCTGTTCAGACAACATGCTAAGCCATAGTTAGGCCTCTAACTCTTTTGCAGCAAAATGGTTAGTGGGTGGCTGAATTCAGACGACACAATAAGCAACTGGGGGTGAACAATCGTCAGTTGTATTGACTATCGTGTCGTCTGAATGCTGCCATAGTCAACTCAGTGCTGATCCTAATCCACACCACAGTTGATTATTTATTACCATGTCGTGTGGGGAGTACCCCCTAGATGAACAACTGTAAAGTTGATTATTGCCCCACCATTGACTATCGTGTTGTCCGAATTCAGCCAGTGTGTTGTTTAAACCGTGGTTATGTAGCCACCATGGTTAGGAATAGTTCACATGACACGCTAAGTCATGGTTCACACAACGTGCGAAGCCATAATGTTTAGCTCAAAAGACGTAACCACCGTGACTTAGCATGTTGTTTGAACAGGGTCAGTATAAGGCAGCTTCATAGTCTTTCTTACTGTGAAAAATGGTGGTAGTTGTCCTCGAATGAAGTAATTGATTGTAAGGAGTACACACTTCCAAACCTATTGACAAGAAATGAATTTGTTAAAGAGCCATCCTCTACTCTCCAAAAAGAGGACAGAAAGGCTATCTTCATGGATGTCCTCTAAAACTAGCACAATTGATTGATTGATTCCTGAAGATATGCTGCAGCAGAAACTAAAAGGAAATGGACCTTTGTTAGAAGCTACCATAAAATGCAATAATAAAAAAGGTTCTGAAGGAGCAAAATGGTGAGCCCCAAACTATTTTTAGAAGATCCTTTTAACTGCTTCCTATTCTCATGATTAGGAACAAACTGCCATTATCTAGGTTTTAAACAGAAGAACTGCACAGGTAGTTAGCATGGAGGAAGGGATTGACATAAAAAACTCTGCCCTCTCTACCCAGGGACTCAGCTCTTGTTTGGGGGGTTCTTATTTATATTGCTGAGGCTAGTATTTGGGATAACCTATGTTAAGGGTGATTTTCAGCCATCTCTGAACAAAAAAAAAGCCCTCCATATGCATTTCTGTTCTGTTTCAGACTGATATTTACTCGGAAGGGTATACTACGAGTGGAGGGATTCTTGAACCCCCAACAGAGTGACTGTGATGCTATGAGCTTGTGGATCCCATCATCATCCCCTGCAGAGGGGATTGATCTGGAGACCTCTAAATACATCCTGGCAAATGTTGGGGACCAGTTCTGTCAGCTGGTTATGTCTGAAAAGGAGGCAATGATGATGGTGGAACCACACCGTAAGTAGCTGCTTTCTTTTTCATCTATGTGTTTAGATGAAACTAGAGTTATTGAAGGAAGAGTTTATTCACATCATTACCCTAATGGTTTGCTTTAATTTCTTTAAACATGTTGAATAACTTAATGATGATGTCCTTGTGGAGTTTGGAGGAGGGATCCCCTCTTTCTCTCAGCATTGTTTTGTCTAACATATGAACTGGGTAAAATTTTACATCGTTTTTCACATGTCACTTCTCTGCATTTCGTTTTACGCTTGATATTAAATCTCAGTAGTGGACAAATTTAATAGAGGACAAATTTTCTTAAGTGCCATGTTAACGTTATATAGCAGTATGTAACTAGATGGTAGTTATTTCTGGTGCTAGGTCTTATTCTAATGTGTTCACTTCATATTGAACCTTTAAAAATTGTCAGTAAAACCAAAAGCATTGTATGGGTTTCCCTGAATCCAGCGCAGGAAGATTTATGCGTGCAAAAGGACTTTTCCCTGTGTTCCTCCCTACACTCAAAAAGAAATAAATGCACACGTGTGCTTGGACTGCTTTGGATATATCTTATACAAATTTTCAGAAAAAAGTTGTTTTGTATAATCTGTTAACTTGGTGCCTCACTGTGTTGTCATTGTTGTTTTTTTGTAGAGAAAGTGGCCTGGAAGAGAGCTGTACGGGGTGTGAGGGAAATGTGTGATGTATGTGAAACGACATTGTTCAATATTCATTGGGTTTGTCGCAAATGTGGCTTTGGGGTGTGTCTGGACTGTTACCGGCTCAGGAAAAACCGTCCACGCAGCGGTGAGTACTTTGCGTTTGTCTTCAAGAATGCTGTAAAGGCTTAGATGGGTATGCTGCGGGGTGGGGATGGGTGTCTTGTGAGAAGGTCGGAATCTGCTAGTATAGTTTGGGTGATTTGCAGTAGACCATCAAAGATTTCTGACTCACAGCAGCAGCATTGGGAGACTTCTCCCCTCCTCCTCTTCTAAATTAGACTGCTGAGGTGGAGGAAAGTTGGGGGTGGGGAAATCAGGAGTGGATCTTTTGTGTGACTGGACTGTGAGCTCAGTTCTAGTCCTGAAAACAATTTCCTGGGCTGACGTCTGCCTGCCTCTGGGTTAATTGGCTGCTTTGGTATGTTATCGGAGTGAAGAGGTGCTGCAGGTTAAGAGAGCTACCCTAATTTACTCTTTTCCCTCATCCTTCTTTTCTTTTCTTTTTTTCAAGGCAACATTGAGAGCAGAAAGTTTAATTTTGTGTTGAATTTTGAGTGTGTGTTAACCTCTCAGTCTCTTGCACCCACTCTTTCCTGTGAGTTACTTCTGAAGGGTAGTAACATCTGAACAGGATCCCAGGAGGCCTCATGAACTGATCCAGTATAGCGGTCCATATTCATATGTAGCTCTGTAATACCTCAGGTGCTTTTGCAACCAGAATTGATACACACACACAACACACACACACACATGATAACTATTGCTATTTGGACATAAGCCTTTTCAGAACAGGGAAGATAAAATAGGAATTGTGTGCTGACCTAAGTGGGACGTGGGGCTTCGGTCTGGTTATTGCATTTTGCCTCAGGAACATTCTAAATCTACCATCTTTTTTGAGCGAAAGCAACTTAATATACTATTTGAAGTAGTAATGTGGAAAACTAGTTAAGATGCAGGCATGTAGACGTACACGTGCACATTACTGAGAATAGTGGATCAACATGAGGCAGCAATTGGATAACTAAAAAGGTATCATGAAGAGTTTCATTTGGAATGCATTTTCCAGTAGGGGAATGAGTGGAATGTTCAAGCTAGGTTTGTTCCTTCACATCTAACTTCTATCAGGGCACTTTTCAGCAGCATATTAAGCACCACAACATCTGTTACATGTTTAATTTGTGAAGTTAGGGCAAGGTTTTCTCTTAATATGAAAAGACTGCCCATCAAAACTGAAGCTTGTCATTTTTGAATTTTTACTGAAGCCATTGCAGTACTGTAACATGCAAGCAAGCATTTGGAAAGTTAAAAGATCTGGCTATCTTTCTATTTCAGAGACGGAGGAGATTGGTGATGAAGAGGTTTTTTCATGGCTGAAGTGTGCAAAGGGACAGTCGCACGAACCAGAGAATCTCATGCCAACACAGATCATCCCTGGCACAGGTGATATTTCAGTAGTCATTCTTGTTTTTCTATGCCCTATCTGGATTCTCTTCATTCTCCTTTGAATACGTTCCTGTGTGGTAGAAACATATTGGCAGTTGTATAGTCCACATCACTTAAGGTTATTTTGATTAGCCTTCTAAAGCTACTTAAGGCAAAAGTTGAGGTATTGTCACAACAAAGGAAAACTTTACTATCCAGGCACAGAGCCCTCTTACTTAGTCTAAAAGCCAGTTGAGTGTAAACAGCTCTCTGAGGACAGACTTCTTGTTTGTAAAAGTCTAGAATTTTTTCTTACATTTCTGTTGTAAGTAAAAATATACTGATGCTTGCATTTTGAGACTTTCAGATTGTTATGGAGTTTGATAGCAAAATTTCTAACTTTACAGCACTATATAATATTGGAGACATGGTTCATGCAGCACGTGGCAAATGGGGAATTAAAGCTAATTGTCCATGTATTAACCGGCAGAACAAATCTGTGTTGCGACCTGCTGTCACCAATGGAATTTCGCAGGTACGTGAACTTTTAATCTTCCCCAAATGTGTGGTTATATGATCCTGATAGACCCTTTCCGCTTACTATGGGCAGAATATAAATAAATAACCCTTACTAATTGGATGATAAATATACCATCCAAAATACTTGTTTTGCTCTTTTTAGAAGGCTTCTACCAATGGGATATTCATACTTTTCTGAGATCTGAATATACATGGCCCTGTTGTTGGTTTCCAACTGTGTGTGTGTTTTAATGGAGAGGATAATATTGTCTCCTACTCAATTTACCTTATATGTAGTAATCCTACCCCCATAGACAAATGTTAGGACAAAAAAAATATGCTTAAGACAGTGGTGTTCAAGTAACAAAGTCTTCCTGCTTTCTACAGTCATGCCCAAGTCTGATCCATCTTTCTCATCAAATAACACGTGTGTGTGTGTGTGTGTCCGTATCCCTCCACATTGTAATGTCCTATCCAGTGCCTCCTGCCCATTGTTGGTGCCCATCATTCTAGAGCAAGCATGGAGAACCTCTGGCCTGTGGGCCAGATGTAGTCTATCGGGTTTGCCCATCTGGCCTAATAGCTTCTTGTTTAACCAAAGCCCTTCTCCTCTGGCAGGGAAAAGCTCTTGTTGCCAATCAGCAACCATGGATATTGTGTATAGGCTCAGAATGCAGAGGATGGCCCAGCAATTATTTTAGTGGTCTCATGCCTGTTCTTACTGTCCCTCTGCCCTTACCAGTTTGTTCACTCTTAAACCTTCCCTACTCCTGCCCATTCTTTATATCATCCTTTACAGTTCTTACCAAAACTGGTAATCCTTTGAACTCCCTCATTTATTAACCATATTGAAATATGGATCTAGTTGGTTAGTTTAGCTACACTGTCAGATTGTTGCAAGGATCTTCGTAAACATGGTGCTAATGAAACAATAATAAGCATATTTTCCAAATATTTTGAGTTCTCCTTACAGCCAGTCTTAGTATTGTGATGTTGTAAGCTTTACAAAAATCAGTTGTCTCAGTTTGATTTTTTTAAAAAAGTTTCAAATGCCATTTTTTTTTAGTGTATTGTGTGTGAACCTCTGTTTCAGCAGCTGCCCAGTCTGAATCCTGGTGCATCAGCTTCTGGAAATGAAAGCACATTCTCTGGTGGCCCAGGAACAACAGAAGGCGGGCAGCCAGACACAAATGCTGTGCCTAAGTCCGAAACTACTGAGGGCAAGGTTGAGGAGCCTATGAAGGCAGAGGCTCCAGCAACTAGCACTCCAGCAACCAGCAACAGTGGTGAGGCAAAGCCTAACAAGTCACTATGTTCAGAAACAAATCCCTCATCAGCATTGCACTGGCTTGCAGATTTAGCAACACAAAAAGCAAAAGAAGAAACAAAAGGTAAGCTGTTGGAGCTGTGACTAGAGACCAGGTTGTCTCTGTGGAGAGAGAAAGAAAAGGACATTTTCAAGGTTGGGAGTGTGGAAGGCAGACCGGAACCAAGGGTACTTCCAGATGGCTGCATTTTGAATGTCAAGGCACATTGCTTTAATATTCTTGAAATTCATAAGCCAAATAGGGACACTGCAGATCCATCCAAATGGAGAACTAGCAGGGTTGATACAGGTAATAGTGCAGTCTAAAACAGCATTTGTAGTCTGCAGCCTTTGTTCTTGTTGGGGGGTTCCCATTTAGCATGGCAGCAGCAATAAATCAGCTGTGGAGGATTCAGCCCAGCTTGCTCTGGGGGGTGGGGAATGTACATGGTTCAGAGTCTGAACCAGTTTGCTCAGAGTTAAATTTGTCTTTTAAACCCCCCCCACCCACCCTTTAATAATAACCTGAAAATAAGTGATTCATTGCTGTGTAACCTAAGCCTACTTCAAATCAATGTGGGTTGCTGTGTATTGTATCTTTTAATTTTTTTACATACTTTTCAAATGGCAGTGGAAATAATAATTGCTTTCCTAATCATTTCATGAAATTGTGTGTGCATGTAAAAATAGGCAGGATGCCGTGGCTTACCCAGCCACCCTTTCCCACTGCCACCACCTCTTCAGTCCTCCCTTGACCAGAGCTCCAAAGGAATCCTCTCAGTATTCCCAACCACTTGGGTGGAAGAGTAGCCCACTGAATTTAGCACAGACCCATTGAAAGGAATAGCAGCATCAAAGGTTGAAGTAGAAGTTTATTTACAAAGTAGGGGTAAGGGAATAGGAAGAGAGTAGTAGAGTACAATATAGGAAATACCCAGGAACCATTCAATAGCTACTTACCCACCGAAGTAGGATCCTTTGCCTTTGGCCAGCACACAGGAACTTTCCACCCAGACTAGATGAAACCAGAGGACAAAAGAGACCCTGTGTGTTTTATACCAAAACAATAAAATGTTAGCTAAAAGAAATGACATTCTCTATTAACCCCTGCCTCACATAGCCTCTCCTTTACAGTGAATTCATTTCAGGGTCATAACAGTTCAGAGACGTTTAAAAGGATACTGCACTAATAAGACAAACACAGGCCTGGTTCAGACATAACAAGCTGTGGGTAGTTCAAACCATACGTTTTTGGGGCTGCTTGGGAACAAGCACACTGCCTCCTGCCCACTTGTTGCTTCCACTTTCCATCTCATTTCTCAAACAACCCAAGAACACTCCTTTCCTGAGTTGTTTGATGCAACGTCCAAACCCAGAATGTTTGGTTGCTGAGGGGCAAACAACCCAGAGTTTTAACCTAGCAACAAATCCAGCATTCCAGGTTCAGACATCACATCAGACAACCCAGGAAAGGAGCATTCCTCAGCTGTTTGAGAAACCAGATGCAAAATGAAAGCGGCGAGCGCACACAAGGCAGCTCACTGGCTCTCATGTGGCCCCAACAACCTATGAGTCGTTGTTATGTGTCAACCAGGCCTCATTGTTTGACTTTTATACATATTGGAACTGAATTGAAATGTAGTTACCTTTTTCGACATTTTTTATTTATAATTTCACAACTGTTGATATATCCTTGTCTCCACATTTCTCAATATATAAACGTATAACATTGAATGCCATTCCTGCTGAAAATTTGGCAAATATCCAAACACTACCGCACCTGCATTTATTGTAATATGGGCGATACAGGACTGTCCAAACTGTTTTTGCCCCGGTGTACTGGTAGATAACTTCCATTCACACATAGTTTTTTGTACTTAGGTTTTAAAAGTTTCTTAATCCACTTTAAACACTTCTCTTAAGGCTGCAATCCTGTAGACATGTATCTGGGAATAAGGCCCATTGAACTAAATGGGCCCTACTTTTTAGTAGGCAGGTACACGTTCGTGCTGTAAATAGATTAAAAGGTATTAACAGGTTTAACAGTTGTGTGATGGTGAGATTTTTGGATTGCAGTCTTCCGCCGTACAGGTTTTTTCTCCTATTACGTATTCAGCGATTAGCTGTGTAACTCATACCTGGGCAGCTGCTGGAAATTCTGTATAAATTCTGGAAGATTTGTGTCCTGTCCAATTTAAACCAATGCCAGCTGAAGCATAGCTAAGCTTTTGAAGGTCACATGCAAGGCTGGCCCTTTGACATCCTGGCATTCCATTCCAGGCTGAATGGAAGAACTATCCTAATGTGTTTTGCTATGACTGCAAGAATTATAGCTACAGCTGAAGATTGATCAAGTATACATATTACTACTCCTGCAACTTTTGCTTTGTTTTTCCTTTATCTCATACTCCTAATTTGGCTCATTGACTCTGTACTTTTATAAGTCTTGTAGCAGTGGTTCTTTTATCATAGATACTGAGGTTATGAAAGAGCTTATTATAAAGAATTGTAGCTTTAAAATGTTGTATGACTGTCAAAGTACTATATCCATTACCATGTTGTTTTAAAAAATCCTTTTCCTTCTATGGGTCCTGTGTTGCCTATTTTGCAGAAGCAGGTTCACTGAGGTCAGTGCTCAATAAAGAATCTCAGTCACCTTTTGGATTGGATTCGTTCAACTCCAGTGCAAAGGCCTCCCCTTTAACTCCAAAGCTTTTTAATAGTCTCTTATTGGGCCCAGTCGCCTCAAGCAACAAGACAGAAGGTTCCAGTCTCCGCGATTTGCTTAACTCTGGGCCTGGAAAGCTGCCTCAGGCCTCACCTGATACAGGAATCCCTTTTCCTCCTGTCTTTTCTGGAGCTTCCACTGTAAGTAATATTTCTTTCTTTGATATGTGTGGATGATTGACTATATCTCCATTTAAAAAAGCAGCGGTTCAAGTGATTTGAATTAATTGACATTGTCAATGCATTTTCTGTGGGAGGTGATAGAATTTGTGTGTTAAATGAAAATATGGGGCTGATGAGGAAACTCATATTATCATTCCAGGCGTGGGGGAGATGCACTCACATTGCATCGCCTGACTTTTGTTTTCATATTCAGTCTCTGTTCTGGTAAGTAGCACATCTTTCAGGAAGTAGTTTGGTTTGCTGAAAGGATTAGGAATGTTTTCTGGATAACCTGAAGGCCAGGGATAGACTAGGGATTCTGTTAGTGTACCGGCCACCCTGCTGCCTATCGGACTCCCTGGCCGAGCTCACGGAACTGGTCTCGGAGTTGGTGTTGGATTCGCCCAGGCTTTTGGTCCTGGGCGATTTCAACATCCCATTCGAGGCTGGTTTGTCAGGTGCAGCTCGGGAGTTCATGGCATCCATGACAACCATGGGCCTATCCCAATTGGTCTCTGGACCTACACATTCAGCAGGTCACACCCTCGATGCTGTCTTCAGCTCCGAACAGACAGATCTGTGGGCGGAGGTAACAAATACTTCTGCATTGTCATGGACAGACCACTTTCTGGTCAGGGTTAGTATCACAGCTACCACCCGCCCCTGCAGGGGTGGCGGACCTATTAAGATGGTCCGCCCTCGAAGGCTGGTGGATCCTGCTGGATTCCAGAAGGCCTTAGAGGGATCTATGGCTGGTATCGTCGACGATCCTGTAGAAGCCCTGGTCAATAGATGGAATCAAGACCTAACTAGGGCTATCGACACGATCACCCCCAAACGTCCTCTCCGACCCGCTTCTAATCGGGCGCCCTGGTATACAGAAGATCTCAGGGAGTTGAAGCGGAAAGGACGACGACTGGAGCGCCGATGGCGGAAAACTCGACTTATATCCGACAAGACACGACATAGAGAACATCTTCGTTCCTATGGGGTGGCAATACGTGCAGCGAAGAAAGCTTACTTCTCTGCACGCATTGCGTCTGCGAATTCGCGTCCAGCAGAACTGTTCAGGGTGGTGAGGGGTCTAACTCGGGCACCCTCCCCCCTGAACCCAATGTTAGAGCCTTCGGTAGTTTGCTGTGATGCCTTTAACAATCATTTCACAGATAAAATCTCTCGGATAAGAGCCGACTTAGATGCTGTCGTTATAGCAGAGGCTGATAATGGAGTGTCCAGCGACTCCGCGAGTAGAATTACACTGGATCAGTTTCAGTTGGTGAGTACCGAGGACGTGGACAAGCTGCTTGGTCGAGTGAGGAGGACGACTTGCCCTCTCGATCCCTGTCCTTCTTGGCTGGTCGCCCAGGGAGGAGATGCAGTTAGATCACAACTACAATATATTATTAATGCATCTCTCAGGGAGGGGAGTTTTCCATCATGTTTAAAAGAAGCGGTAGTACGGCCGCTTCTAAAAAAGCCCTCCCTGGATCCCCTGGACTTTAATAACTATAGGCCAGTATCAAATCTTCCATTTTTGGGCAAGGTGATCGAGAGGGCGGTTGCCTTTCAACTGCAAGCAGTTTTGGATGATACAGATTTTCTAGACCCATTTCAAACTGGCTTCAGAGCAGGATACGGAGTTGAGACTGCTATGGTCGCCTTAGTGGATGATCTACGCCTGAGTATTGACAGGGGGAGTGTGTCCCTGTTGGTACTCCTGGACCTCTCAGCGGCTTTCGATACCATTGACCATGGTATCCTTCTGGATCGCCTGAGGGAATTGGGACTCGGGGGCACTGTGCTTCAGTGGTTCCGGTCCTACCTCTCGGGCAGGTTCCAGATGGTGATGCTTGGGGATAGCTGCTCTTCAAAAAAGGAGTTGCTATGTGGTGTACCACAAGGTGCCATCCTTTCCCCAATGCTGTTTAACATTTACATGAAACCGCTGGGAGAGATCATCCGGAGGCATGGGGCGGGGTGCTATCAGTATGCTGATGACATCCAAATATATTTCTCTATGCCTTCGACAACAGCATCAGCTAAGGATAGTGTGTCTCCTCTGAATGAATGCTTGGAGGCGGTAATGGGCTGGATGAGGAAAAACAAACTGAAGCTGAATCCAGACAAGACGGAGGTGCTTACTGTCAAGGGCCACAACCTGGGGTTGGAGGTATGTCAACCAGTTCTGGATGGGGTTACACTCCCCCTGAAAGACTGTGTTCGCAGCTTGGGGGTGCTCCTGGATCCGTCGCTCCAAATGACAGCTCAGATAGATGCGACTGCCAGGAGTGCCTACTATCAGCTTCGGCTGATACGCCAGCTGCGCCCCTTCCTAGAGTTAGAAGACCTAAAATCAGTAGTGCATGCGCTGGTAACTTCGAGGCTCGACTTCTGCAATGCGCTGTACATAGGGCTACCTCTGTGCCTAGTCCGGAAACTTCAACTAGTTCAAAATATGGCAGCCAGGTTGGTCACCGGTACATCTAGGGGTGACCACATTACACCAGTTTTAAAATCTCTTCACTGGCTGCCAAACAGTTTCCGGGCGAAGTACAAAGTGTTGGTTATTACCTTTAAAGCCCTACATGGTTTGGGTCCAGGTTACCTACGGGATCGCCTTCTCCCATACAATCCGCCCCGCACGCTCAGGTCCTCTGGGAAGAATTTATTACAGTCAACAAGAACTAGACTGACAACCGTTACCCAGAGGACCTTCTCTTCTGCCGCTCCCAGATTATGGAATGACCTGCCGGGAGAGATTCGCCAACTCACTAGTCTTCCAGAATTTAAAAGATCTATAAAGACTTATCTCTTCCGGCAGGCCTACCCAGATGAATTTTAAAGTGTTTTATTGGTGTTTTATTGGTGTTTTAATGATGTACTGGTTTTATCTGCTTTTAATCAGTTTTTGTATTTTGTGTTTGGTGTTGTTCCCCGCCTCGATCCGTTGGGAGAGGCGGGTGATAAATAATATATTATTATTATTATTATTATTATTATTATTATTATTATATGTACAAGTAGGCAATGCTGCATGGAAGATCATATATAACAATGTTTATCATTACCTGTCTCATGGTTCTTGATGAAGAAGCCAGCAGTGAAATTGAGAAGAAAGATGGTTTCCTAGTTTTTTTTTCTAGTAAAAGTACAGATGATCATTGACCTGATTCACATGATCATTGCAGCCCACTGTTGAGTTGCTGTGCATGCCTGGTGACTTTTTAAATATTCAAGACCATGATTGCAGGTTGTAATGTTGATCGTGGGTTGTAATGTCATTCAAATTCAGCAGGAGTGATTGTGCAAGTGTTGACCCTTGCATAACCCTAAAACAAGCCATGGGTTATGTGAGGGTTGTTTAACCTTTGCACAGTCCACCCCTGCTGGGTTTGGATGACATAAGCTGGAGTCATGGCTTGAATATTCCATATGGCTACCTGTGTTGCAGGTTATCATGGCTTAAATAAGCCACAGTGGCTTATTTGATCGTGTGAACTGGCCTGCTGAGTTGTATCCCACATTGCGCAAGTGGAAGGCAATTTACACAAGTTACATTTCCCTCTCCACCCTGCAGCCCCCTGTATCCCCAAAATGGTTCACCAGAGAGTCAGGAGGAGTCACTAAGCATTGTGGGCTTTGTCTTAGGGAGCTGCAGTAGGAGGGGGGAATCACCAAGAATCAGGTGGAGAAATCTTGCACCAGCAGAATAAGTTCAATTTTGGATACAACCATAACTGAGGATCCTCAATTCCAACAGATTAAAAGTTAAAATAGCAAAGATTTTCCTGCAAGTCTCTTCCTACAAGTCACCTGTTCAGTCAGTAGTCATGAATTTCTGGGGCAGGAGAAAGAAATTCCCTATTGTTCTGGAGGCAAGGATGGATAGTTCCTAAAGTACCAGGCACATAACTAGTGGATGATGGGTTCCTCCATTAGGGTAACAATATCATAAATTTATCTTCTTTCAGGCATGGAGAGAATATCAAACTTACTGGCCTACCCTGTCCTATCAAACAGTACTATAGAACCCATCAGCTGCATGTGGCCTTCAGTATCCAGTGGGAGTGTTACGGTTGAAGCCAATCTGTGTGCCTTTGAGTGGGCAGTGGTAACCAATAGCACACACTTCCCTCCACCTGGTCTTTCCCTCAGGGAAGTCTAAGTGAGAGGAAGCATTGGACACTGCTTCCCAAAGCCACTTTTTTTTTGGCCTGTGGACCTACTGGGCAGGTGGAGCATCAGCTGCCCAGCAAGTGCAGAGAGAGAGAGATAGTGGCTAACTTCACCCACTGTCTGCTCTGAATCTGCCCACTGTCAGCTATGGCCCCTGACTCACTTTTCCTATGGGTCAACAGCCCTCCATATAGAAAAGCTCCCCATCCCTATCACAGATCTCCTTGAGTCCAAACCTGTACATCTAATAGTACTAAAGGCCAGTTTTTATTTGAGCTGGCTGTCAATAGCTTGCCTTTGTTGGACTGGGAAATATTTAAATTTAGATTTTATTCTTATTAAAGTTAAGTGACATTTTTGACATATTGTCCCCCCCCCCCCCCAAAAAAAGCTGCTAACCCACTGTGGCTGACAGAGAAATGTGTGATAATAAACTATGGGATATGGACACCTGCTAGTGCAAATAGGGGCAAGGAGGAATGCCATGAAATGCCATGAAAGAAAACAAGGCATAGGAAGGAAGAGAAAGAGATCCATGAATCTAAATGCACTTTATTGCCATGAAAGAAAGGTAATGGGTTGGCGCCAGACTGCCCTCTGGAACAGCATGAGAGGTGTCCATGAAGGCTGCAGAGGGAAAGGAAATTGACAAATTATCTCCCCGCTTCCACCACCCTCCCCTGGATATTAGTCTCTTCCACAAATGGAAAGGCAACTCTGGCTCCGACACATTTAGTATTCAACTTTAAAGGAATAGCATTATAGTTTCATGAGCTTGGTACACAGCAACATGAATATATTACATCTCAAATTAGTAGGTGCTAAACATATATTTTTTAAAAAGTATATATAACAATAATAGCAGTGGATGCAATCTGTTGTCTGCAGTAGCAGAGCATATGCTGAGTTTGTTCAAGGATGTAAGATTTCTTGTCACCTCTTCCTTTGTATTCAAACACCTTTGATTGTTCATTTTTCTAGTAAGTGTCCAGTTGGTTGAAAGATCAGAATCTCTGGCAAAGGCATCATATTTTCCTCATTTACCACAAGATTTAGGTTGCTATGTGGATTTATATATTCTAGGGGGCCAAGAGCAAAGCCAGTTTGCCCAACTTCCTTGATCACATTATTGCTTCTGTGGTGGAAAATAAGAAGATGTCTGATGCTACCAAGCGAGCAAGCAATTTGGCTGACACACATAAAGAAGTGAAAGAAATGGTAATGGGATTAAATGTGCTGGATCCACACACTTCCCATTCTTGGCTCTGTGATGGAAGGCTTCTGTGTCTTCATGACCCCAGCAACAAAAACAACTGGAAGATTTTCAGAGAGTGTTGGAAACAAGGCCAGGTAAATCGAAAAGTCAACCCAGTCATCTTCTGTATCTGTGACAATATTTATAGTGTCCTTAAACTAGCTGCTGTGGTGCAGGCTTTGCTATTTATTTAATATGCGAAACAAGATAAAAACACAGAAACTCCTATTAGGAGCAGAACTCAGTTGTGTTCAAACAGTTTCTAGCCCTTACAGTTGGATAGTTGGGCTATGCCTGATTAACTTTCCAAATTCAGACAGGTTGAGCAGGGATTTCTTGCGGTCAGGAGGTGGGAATTATGTAAAACAGATAAATATATGCATTTAGTTTTATTTGCATGAAGTTAAGATTTTTCTGCATAGTTACACTACACTATTACAATGTTCAGGAATAAAAGAAAGAATGCTGCAAGCCTTTACGTATCTAATCCTGTGTATATATGCAGCTCTCACTTTGGGCTATGAACAGAAATATGCTGCAGTTACACTAACCAAATCTGTTCTTAACCTAGCAGTCTTTTTATGGTTTCCTTTTATCTGTGTCTTTTGTAGTTTACATGAATTGGGGGCTGGGTTCATCTTGATGCTTTCTGAGAATGGTTATATTGGAATAACCCCTTATTTATGTTTCCACAGCCTGTTCTAGTTTCTGGTGTTCATAAGAAGCTGAAGCCTGAACTCTGGAAGCCGGAGGCATTTAGCCTGGAATTTGGAGATCAGGATGTAGATCTGGTCAATTGTAGGAACTGTGCCATAATCTCAGATGTTAAAGTGCGCGACTTCTGGGATGGCTTTGAGGTCATTTCTAGTAAGTGCAATCTTGTGGTGGTATATCAGGCCTTTGCCCCCATCAGAAGAACTTCTGTGAATTTTGTTGATATTACTTGTGAACAGTTATTGATGTCATCAGTGCGGCTGGGTTTTTTTTGTTTGTTTATTTTTTTGTTTTTGAGCGAGCGATACTTAATTGCACTGCCAAAGAACAAATCATTACAGCATTGGTGTCCTTCCAAGCAATTTAATGTTAATAAACCAGGAAGGTTTTTAAACTGCCATTCTAGAGGTGATGAGGATCAGCTCTTTATATCTTCTTTTCTGCTCCTTCATGTTAATACCTTTCTCCTCTACCCACAGTTTAATCCTGGTTTCCTACTCTGGTTTGTTGTGGGAGAGACAAGCCAGAGTGTCTGGTTCATACATCATGGCAGACAAACACTCCTGGATTATTCAACCACTCCTCTTTGCAATGGGAGCAATAGGGCAGCATGCATAAAATACATGCTGCGTTCACAAAAACCTAGGCTTTAAAAAATAACCTGGGTTGTTGTAACATGGGAAACAGGCCACTAAGCTGTAAAAAAATCATGGTAATGTTTGGATTCCCTGGAACAATGAGACCTAATTTGCATGCCCTTTTCCCCAGTACCCTGCCATACACTGTAATACGAAACGTGCATTCCTTTCATTAAGGGTGCAATCCTATGTATATTTTGAATTGCAACTTAAGTGCATTGCTTTCATTAAAATGTATTAGGATCCCTTACATGAATTTAACCGTGCTTATAAAATTGGTGGTTATTCTAAATGAAACTGAACCATAAGGAAATATTCCTGTAAAAACACATTTGTTTTAAACAATTTTTCACAGTTATATTTTGCCCTTTTTTGTGCAATGTACAAATTTCATCTCTTTCCTCCTAACATTCCTGTGAAGTAGTTTAGGTTGCCCACAGCCATCCTCCAAATGTTATAGCTGAGTGGGATATTTAAACCCTGATCTACCTGGTTTGCTATGTCACAGCAGCTATCCACTTTAGACTAGATTTTGTCATCTCCCTTCCCCAACCAAAAAAAACCCTGTAGATCTAGGAGAGGGAAACTACAGAGAACAACATATAAGCCAAGTGAAACTACTTCTTTACAGAGCGTCTGAGAGCAGATGATGGGCAGCCTATGGTACTAAAATTAAAAGACTGGCCTCCAGGAGAGGATTTTAGAGACATGATGCCTACAAGGTAAGATCCCTTGTTGCACTGGGTTTGTGACTTGGCAAGAATTGTTAGTGTTCTGTCATTGTATTGTTATCCCCTGTTAGCAGTATCTTAACATGGTATGTGCATTTTCCAGGTTTGAGGATCTAATGGAGAACCTTCCTCTCCCAGAGTACACTAAGAGGGATGGAAGACTGAATCTGGCCTCAAGATTGCCAAGTTACTTTGTGCGACCTGATCTGGGTCCCAAAATGTACAATGCATATGGTATGTAGGCTCTAGAGCATGATTTTGTACTTGCTCATAGTTTCTCTGGCATGAAAGTATTTGGTGTGAGAGGTGACTGTGTTGGAGTGGGTTATTAGTTACGTTAGTCTAAAAAGTACATTTACTTCTTTGCATATTTCGTTTCCTTTTAAAGATAAAAGTGTAATTTCTTTCAAGATTAAAAACTTGCGCTGTGCATATCAGATAAGAGAAATGTGTCAAGGATTCATGTCCTTCAAACTGAAGAGGAAATGAGTTTGTGCGCTACTGTACTGCCAGATTGATTCCATGTAGTGTTAGCCAGCAGTCTCTCTTCAGGTAGCAAAAGGGTCGTTTCATCTACTTATTCCAGCAGGCAAACTGCTTCTGAGACTCATTGTGATATTTTGTGAATAAAATCACACACATCTGTTCCAGTTTTGTCTCCTCTGAAAATCTAGAAAAGGTATCCAGAAGCATCTGCTTGTACAATTGTAATGCTTAAGTTACTGTTATTGCCCAAGAAAGTGGATCAAAGATTCACTAACTGCTCCCTCAACCTTTGTACATCTTGGCTGGTGAAATTGGCTTGCCTTAGGTTAAATATGCTTTTGACAGCTGTGGTAAATAATCGTTGGAAAAGGGGCTGTTTTCTATAGGGCTGAAGGAGGCGGAGATAGCCTTCCATGGACCTGACTCTTTGGAAGATTATAGGTGTGCTTCACTGTTGTCTTTTGGGGCAAGATGATTGAGTGGGCAGTGTTAGGACAGGCCCAGGAATTCTTGAAGGATTTTCTGGGCTCCTACCATTCAGGGCTCATTCTTGTGGGTGTCAGCAGCTTTTGAAACAATTGACTATCAGATCCTTTTGAGAGGGATTGGAGTAAGGGGCAATGGTTCTGCTCCTATTTTATGGGTTGATTCAAGAAGGTAGCACTTGGTACTGCCGCCTTACTGCCCAGACTCTGTCCTTTGTAGTACTGCAACGTTCCATCTTGTACCCAGTGCTAATTTATATCTATGTACAGCTTCTGTGAAAGATTGTTCATCAGTTTGAAGTGTGGCATCTTAAATGTGTCGGTGATACCCAGCTCAGTCCCTGAAAGAATGTCTTGTCAAAGTTTTGAGCTATGAAGATTAACAATTTATGAGTTATGAATTATGAAAGCTTAATCCAGACAAGACAGAAATTATGGTGGGCTAGCCTATGTCTGGAAAATTATTGATTCTATGTGCCCTGAATGGGTTTACGCTCCCCCTGCAGAATGCTGCCCCTTTCCTCTTGACAAAGATGGGCTATAAGGAACATATCACACCTGCTCTGACCCTACATTGGGTGTGTTTCAGAGCTCAAATTATTAACTTTTAAAGCTCTTTGTGGTCTTTGGCCCGCATACTCTTGGGAGCACTACTTTCTATATGTTCTTCTCCATACTTTCAGAGAAGGCAAAGTAATGCATATTCTCCAGAAAAAAATTGAATTGGCAAACCTTCTGGTTCTCTACAATAGGAGTAGGTAGCCTGGTGTCCAGATGGTTTGGACTACAATTCTCATAATACTGACTATTGACCATACTGGTTGCAGCTGATGGCAGTTGTAGTCCCAAACATCTGGAAGATACCAGGTTGTGTGCTGCTGTACTAAAGCAATTGAGATCTTATTTAGTCTATTTGACTTACTCTTTAGTAAACAAGCTTTAAAAGTCCACCATATTTATTTATTTTTGTGTATAAATGTTTCACAAGTTTTTTCAATAGCCAAAACAATTGAACTGAAATATTTTTTCAAAAAATATATATTGATTTAACATTCTATTGAAACAAATCCAAAGCTTTTCTTGACAGTTATTTTTATTGAAATACTTGTTAATATTTTAAGACATGACATACACTTACTTTACATTATTTAAATGATGAGGAAAAGCATGAAGTCTCTGAAAACTCTTAACATATTAATTTTAATGCACCCAAAGAGCTGTGCATGAGATATCAATTCATGTTTACTGGGAATAGTCACCAGAAAAAATTGCAACTTTAAATCTGCCCACTTCAACTGGTATTGTATTCATTATGTAACTAATTTTACAAAATTATATATAGTGCTGGGAAATGTTCTACCCCATATAATTGGACAGCACTGCTTCATGTTCTGGCTTTCATGGAAGCGAAACCTGTGGTGGTGCTCAGACCTTCTACTCCCACTGGAAGCATGTTTAGCTGCCTCTCTATTGGTGTTCTGTTGGCTTGCTAAAACCTTGCTTTTTAAAAAGGTCTTTGTAGCTGGCTGATTGAAGCTGGATTTCTTCTTGCAGTTTTAGGACACCTATTAGAGCTGAGTCTTCAGTGATTTTTAATGCTAGTTTTTGGAATTTGTGTGTGTGTGTGTGTGTGTGTGTCACAAATACAAAAACAACAAGATGTATGTATGCCACTTCAGGTTTGGTATTGAATGTGATATAAAGATGCAATAAATTCCTTCTGTTTATTTGAAGCAGCAAGCCATATTATCAGTTGCGATGCAGTTACAAAGAGATCTAGAACTTGTTCCTTATGCCTGGCTATTTTTTTCTTTGTCTTTTTTAGTTATGAACATACAGGTCAAGTGAGTTGGGTTTGAAAAGTTGTAAAAAAAAAAAAAAGATAGGCATTTTCTTTCTATGATGACTTGTAAGAAAAATATCTTCAGTGAATTATTTTATTTGAATATGCTGCTTAATTTGATTTTCTGCTGAATAAGCTTTTCTTGCAGTAAAATCAATTGTGTTTGCTGTTGTTGCAAAACTATATCAAAAGTTTGTTTTTTATTGTTGGCATTGTTATGTTAAAGGGTGAGTATGCCAAACATGACGATAGACCTTTGAAAGTAGCAGCACAATAGAAAGTGCCCCCTACACACTAGTAAAGTCAAACTTGATGTAATCCTCTCTTTGCTGCTTTTTTGTAGGGCTGATAACTGCAGAAGACAGAAGAGTTGGTACAACCAATCTGCATTTGGATGTGTCGGATGCAGTTAATGTTATGGTATATGTTGGAATCCCTGTTGGGGAAGGTGCTCATGATGATGGTAAGCTTCCTTCTGAGACTATTTTTCTGGGAATAACTTGCATCTCCCATAGCTATGCGAAAGATCACTTAGGTTAGGCCTGCACCATTTCTTTTATTTTCGTTTTGATTTGTTCTTTGTTCCTGTGTTGCTCTTTCCACTTGTAGTACACATGAACAAAAATCATCAGAGGAGCAATGGGAGGGACAAATGAGCCAGTTCAAGCTGCAAGCTGGAATGCCTAGTCACAAGTGAATTTACTCATGGGTAGGTGTATCAGCTTGTCTTGAAACAATGTCCCTTATGCGATCTGCCCAGGCATCATGAGGAACATGAAAAGCAGAGCACGTCTTTGCAGTATTAACTGTCCCAGACCAAAATTAGAGTCCTAATTGCAGATGCGCAAAGTGTAAACTGCACCAGCTTTTTGAAGTGTTTCCTGGAATATATATTTGTGAGAATCAGATGGTGCATATATATATTCTTTCACCTTTAGGTATAAATAAAGCTGACTTGTACATTTGAACTATGTGCAGTAGATGGTGTGTTGTCATCAAGAGGAATTCATCAGTTTTTGCTTTTTCCAGAATATTACTTAAGATGATGTGGTTACTTATGCCAAAGTTTGTTGTTTCTTGCACTTTGCACTAAAAAGCTTTGCAATTTATTGGTGTGAATTTCAGAGGTGCTGAAAACCATTGATGAGGGAGATGCTGATGATGTTACAAAACAGCGAATCCATGAAGCAAAAGAGAAACCAGGGGCGCTGTGGCATATTTATGCTGCTAAGGATGCTGAGAAGATCAGGGAGCTTCTTCGGAAGGTATGATGATGGGATGTTTCAGCAATGAAAGTTTATTAGGAATTTTATAGAATTCTACAGTTGCTGATCATCTTAAAACTCAGTGTTCCAATATTCTCATTGGATTGCCCTGAGAATCATGTTGAGGAATGGGATATACATACCGTAAATTAAAAAATAAATGTTCTGGCAATGGGGTTCGGCACCTGATCATATGTTTGGTAATACAAGCTGCGAGATTTGGCTTTTTCTCTCATAACTTGCTATCACCACAAAAAACGCTTGGCTGCGATTTGTTTGCTGAACAGAGACAGATTCAGAAGAAATTTAATAGAAGTAGACAGAACTAAACTCTAATATCTTCGCATTAGGTTGGTGAAGAACAAGGGCAAGAAAATCCTCCAGATCATGACCCAATCCATGACCAAAGCTGGTACCTGGACCAGACCCTACGTAAGCGTCTGTATGAGGAATATGGAGTGCAAGGCTGGGCAATAGTGCAGTTCCTGGGAGATGCTGTATTTATTCCTGCAGGGGCCCCTCACCAGGTGAGTGTGGAGCGCCAGGGCCCTAAAGAGTAGTGCTAAAACATAAGGACATTGTAGGAAACAAGTTAGTAATGTAGTGTGTCAAAAGGAGCACACCTGTAGACCATGACTGCTAACTTGTTTTCTTTTCAGAATGCACTGTTGGATAGGCAGGTTATCCAGAACTTTAAATAATTATTGAAGAAGAAAGTTTAGAGCACTGAAAACAAGTGGACAGTGCTCAGTGAAGTTTCAGAAGCTGGCAGAAGCACTGAGAGAAGTCTATGCATTTGTACTGATGTGTATATTTATTGATAATGTATTTATCACCAATATAATTTATTGGTGAATGTGTGTTACACCTGATAGGGGTTAAGTTATGTCTATGTGAATGACTTCAGTACGTATTACTAACATCTTACTTATTATGCATTTTATTTAATATGTAATTTTTAGTGGCAGTGAAAAATTGGATTTTCATGTTCTTTCAGAATTCCTTGAATGATTTGACACTTAAATTTTGATTTATTCTTTTTATCCTGGCTTACATTTTGCCTTTCATTATGTCCAACACAATCAAGCTTTTACCCAAGTCGGAGTCCAGCACAATTTGATCTATATCCTCTCAGTGAACCTTTTTTCTCCAGCTCCCTTATTGCATAGGTTTTCTTGATCTTGGTTTTCACTCTCATCTTGGTCTACCTTTAGATTGGGGTGGGGAACATTTTTTGAATGGAAAGGCAAGGTGATTTTAGCTGGCACTTCGGCCGCTGACCTGGCTTTGCTTTGCACGGGCTTTTCCATCCCATTGGGGGAGGGAGGGTGAAGCTGTGCCGTCTCAATCCCCTTTGCTCCTCTGTTGAAGGAGTGAAGGGATGTGTGTAGGCTCAGCTTCATGCTATCCATGCTTTCTCTAAGCAGGGAAAGCCTTCATGGAACGAAGTAGTCCCCTTTCTACCTGCCATGAAGTTAAATGCAGATTCTTACCCCTTAAGCCTCCAGGGGGTGGGACTTGGGGACCCAAGTAGGAGGGACCTTCAGATGTTGGAGTTCCCCATCCCTTCTTTAAATGAATTAACTTGAAGCCTCATCATTTATGAAAACTTGAAATAATCCTAGAGAATATTATTATGAATTTCCCACCCAGTCTGGCCTGTATGAAGAAGTAACTGCTATTTGACTTACAGTGGGAGTTACTTTAATAGAGGGCAGTTTGTTTTTGTTTTTTTCAGATGATTATATCTTCTACTTGTATTGCCCCCTTTTTTCCACTGCTTCTTTCATTTTTTTTTCTTATTATGGAAAATCTATTAAGGAGAAAAGTACTGAATAGCTGCTCGCTGCCTTTCTTCTGAAGTCATCTGTCTGGAAACATACTTGGAATATCTGATGCCTTTATGTTATATGTGGGACCAGGAACACTTTGGAATAGCATTTACCTACTTCTTTTAGTGTGAAAACCAGCAAGTAATATGTTTTGTTGAGATTTTTATTTATTTGGCACTCAGTTCTGCTGCTTATTGTTGCAGGTTCATAATTTGTATAGCTGCATTAAAGTCGCAGAAGATTTTGTATCTCCAGAACACGTTAAACACTGCTTCCGCTTGACCCAGGAGTTCAGGCACCTGTCTAACACTCACACAAACCATGAGGATAAGCTGCAGGTAAGCCTTTTATCAGTCCTGTGGGATAATTTCTGAGGCGTATCAGATTTGGAGAAAGGAAGAATAGCACTTGCAAAAATGGTTGAATTTTGACTAAAGGATAATCTAATAGTAAAAGGAAGATAGCCTGTGATCATCTTAGCTAAATGAATTCTTAGGCATTTTTACAGCTTTTCTTTCAGACTTGTTTCAGAATAGTTTATTCAGTGTGTTTGACCCAAAGTAACATGAGCAGAACTCCACTGGCATAATAGGGCTTTGTCTCCTGCGCCTCCCAAAAGCTCTGGAACTGTGTGGTATGGGATACAACAAAATTTCCACAATTCAGGGAAGCTGCCTTGTGCAAACAGAAGATTCTGTCTGCTTGCAAGGACACCTAAGTCGGTTATATTAAAGGTTTAACATGTAGCTAAGGAACTTCAGTTAAAGCAAAAATATTTATCTTGTAATAAAATATTATTGTAAAGTTAACTATTCAGAACGCATATAGGTTTGGCAAAATTGCAGTTGGGTTGTTCTCTTTACTTCGGTTTGAACGTAGCATAAACCAGAATGCACATAAGAACTGAAGTGATAGCATTTCTTTTACAAAGAAGATACCTATATTAAATACTAGTAGCTGCAGAGGTTTACCAAAAATGCTCATTCAGATTACATAATTTTATTAATAGTTAGAAGAGCTACTCATCAGTATGTAAACTTTAAGAAGTAGTGGTGGCTCAGACGCCTTCCCATATTCTTTCCTTGTATATGTTCAACCTCGAGTACAATGAATGAATATTTAAGGAACCCTGACTTATGTATTAATATAGCAGATGGAGACCACTGTTCAGGGTTTTAATTTTCAATGTATTCATTTTCTTCTGTTTACAGGTGAAGAATATTATCTACCATGCAGTCAAAGATGCTGTTGGCACACTGAAAGCTCATGAATCCAAACTGGCTAGGTCTTAGGAATTGGTGATTCCAAACCCCCCTCTGGAGTCATTTTTTTGCTCACAGTATAGAAGGGGAGTGCACATGCCTGCCTCTGTAGGAGCCAGAGGCCTCTAGCTAAGAGAGGTCATGGCATTCATTACACTCTCCAGCCACTGTCTTCTATGCTGCCTCAACACTGAACATCTAAAGGAAGGTCACAATAACATACAGAATTCCTGATTAATCAGAGGTGCTGTGTCATTTTCCTGTGGCCTTCTGCAAATTGAAATTGTATGGAAACCAGGTGGTGTTCCTGCATATTATGAATAGAAAGTGTGAACCTTCTTCATGCCTAGTTAGTCTTTCCAAGAAGTTAGAAAGAATGATGTGAAGATGGACATTCTATTGCAGACTTCAGTAGCTACCTCTGGATGAGCGTGACCACCAGGAGCCCAGCTACAGAAATATGGACATGAGTCCTCAAGAGTCTGACACAGGCCAAGGAAAAAAAGATAAATCGTTCTTCATGCTCCCTTTTAACAGTTCTCTATACACTGTAGAAATGCAGAAACACAGAGAAACCACTGTTTTTTCCCAGATGACTCCAGGATTAAAAATTGTGTATTTAGTGAAAAACTAGGTTTGTAGTGAAACAGTATTTCATGAAAGTAGATATTTTTAGAATTTGAAATACCACAACTGTTCCTGGATTACAAGGAAAGGCACATCGCATTTAGTCTTCCTTTCAGTAAAACCTTTCAAGAAATTATTCTCAGAAATAAATCCAGAATAGCACAATTGGCCAGAGGAGAGCTAAAAGAAATTGACTTCCAACACCAGTTCCCACAAAGAAAGAAGTAAAGGGGGGGAAAGAACTTTTATGTTTTGGAGATGTTGTACATCTCTCCCTAAACTGGTAAACAAGGCAATAGTTCACCAGTTGTCAGTTTTAGATTGGGACTACTACTTCCCAGAACTAATTTTCAGTATCAGCTTTGTCCAGAAATATTTTCAGTAAAATGTTCCTGCTTGATAGAGTTGTATTCAGAGTTGTCACCACTGAACTGATGGATTCCATTGTTTGACTGTTCATTGGGACTATATCTACCTTCTATCCAGCTGTACTGTAGTGCCACCTGCAGGCCTGTTAATATGTTCATGGTTATTTCATTTTTTAAAAAATAAAAGTCATTTACTGTAGAATCTTCTTAACTTTACACTGTATCTGTGCAAGAGGATTGGTTGGGGAAGGCAGCTGAAGAAGGGGAAGTCCATCCATCCGATTTGCCTTTGTTTTTGAACTCTTGCTCCCTCTTACCCTTCCCCCCAAACCATCCAGCACTTAACCATGTATACCTTGTATGCTTTCTCTCCACAATTTATCCCTTTCAAAATCCCTTTGGTTTTGCCTACAACCACTAGCAAAAAACTCCTGCAGCCACTTAGCAATCTCTCTTGTACACATGAAACCAGTAACTTCACTATTCCCTTCTCCCTTGTCTTGTGCCCCAGATAATTCTAAGGATATTTAAATGGTAACTGAAAGTCCATGAGCCTACTTCAAGTAGTTTCAAGATAATATATCCCTTAAAGTGGGAACTTTAAAATCTAGGTGACCTAAGATTTCAGCAGTCTGAACATTATTCTAGCACATTAACACTCAAATGTAAGAACTGTTGAGCCATGATTTCCCAATTGTCCATGCCCCTGATCACTGATCATTTGGTGGTTGAAATGTCTCTCCTCAGGCTTACTGCCAGTGAGAGCTTTAAGCTATAATAGGTTGGGCGTTTTGTTTTTGTATTTTGGCCCAGTTCCTTTTGCCATCAGTCTTGCCCACCACTGGAATGTGGCTTCTGAGCGCTTCTCCAAAATTCGATTCAATCCTTGGCCTGAAAGGTTTGACATCCTGGCCTAAGGTATAGCGATGGCTATTAGCTATGCTAACACTGCAGTCCTATGTCCACTTCTTACCTGAGAGTAAGTACCATTAAACATAGTGGGATTTGGCCTTGGCCTCTGAGTAAACATACATGAGATTGCTCTGTTCATTTATTTCTGCAATTAAAACTGCTTGGCTGCCCATCAGTTTAAGAGAATCTCAGGCTCACAGACCATAAAAACAAAACTCAGTGTTAAAACAAAACCAGAAGGGCGCAGTAAAGGAAGGACCAGCAGACCTCCACAAAAAGTCATAAATTTGATCACATGCTGAAAGGCTTGGACATTAGATTTGACATGAAGCAAGCATCCCCGAGGAAGACATTTCATGCAAAGGAAACCGCAACTGAGATCCCTCTCTGGCAACCGCCTGCCTAGCGTCAGGAGGGGGTGGGTATTCAGAGGGGAGCAGACCTGTGTAGGAAATGTAAGAGTTGGACAGACCTATGTAGGAAAATGGAACTTCATGTTCAGAAGCAGTAGACCTCTTGAGATAAAAGTGCTGCCTTCATGCCCAGCTCTGGAGTTTCTAAAAGCCATCTGGCTGACCATTGTTGGTACCACACAGTACAGAAGTAAGAACCATGTTAGATCCAGGGAGAGAGCAGCTACAAGCATATGGAGCATTCTTTTCCACCCCAGCAGTCATGGCTTCAAGTGGGCTGATAGCCCCCTGGCAGAGGGCCCTATTGGACTTGCGGGGGAAGAATTCACCCCCACTGCCCTATCAGCCAAACCTCATTTAGGAAGAAGGGAGCTCAAGAAGAGCGGGTGTTTTGTTCCACTGATAATTCCCTGTGTGTAGTTTGAGGATGGGAGCACAGGAGCGCAAATATGAATGTGTTCTCTCATTTCTTTTATATCTTTTCTACCAGAAAAATAAAACTTTGCATTCAAATGCCAGTATATTAGTACCCCAATCCACAGATCTTTGTGCAGTGTACTAGGCTGCGTGGAGCTGTACATTTGAATCTCTGCGTGTTGACATGTGGAATAGATTATTATTGTGGGATTTGGAGTGGCACAACATAGGGACTGAACTTTAACGGTTTTAGAAACATTGCCTTAATCGTAACATGGCTACTTCTGTAAAAGCTGAATTGCACTCTAGGTCAACAGGCATGTTTGTTAATAGTTACACTAGACTGATAACTGTACACAATGGGGACCAAATAAATTTTAAAGGGAAGATGTGTTCCAGGGAGTTGCAGACAATTGTGGCTCCCCGGTGGATACCGAATGGTGTCTGGAAATGTACAAAAGACATGGTAAGCCAGAGTGGCTAATGCAGAACTAAGAGACCAGCAGCACGTCAATCAGATACGCAGACATCCTGAAAACCTTACCACAGAGTTCCTGAAGAGTTCAACTGGCACTTTTATTAACCTTTTCCAACATAACCTTTGTAGGCTTCTGTTAGTAAATGGGAACTTTTAACTGAAATTTGACTTGGCTTATACTTCCAAGGCTTTAATTATTTTGTGGTTTTGGACTGACATCCTGGGCTGCAAGTGTGTGCCGGTTTGGGCAGGTAATGGGTAATTCAGCAATTGGCTTATTTGACAATGTCAGTTTTAATAGAAAATGTGTCCATAAAGAATCCCTTCAGTTCTCCCTCTCTGAAGTTTCATGATGTTTATTTCCCCCACTCTTGTCCATTTCCGTTTTGGGTTTCCTCTTGCACAATTTCCTTTTTCTCCTTGCTTGGCATTTCTGGACTTCCGTACAGCTCCCCCCCCCCTTCCTTGTTTTGTTCTCTCTCCTCCAGTGACTCTTGAGCTGTCTCCTCTAGAAAGTGATTTAAACAAGAGCTGTCAAGCATCGAAGCTTTGGGGCAAAAAAAATAAAATGCTAGCAGAAATCACAACGACAGCAGCAGTGTGTGAATTGCAAACCATATTTCCTCAAAACTGTGTTCCAGCAACTAAGCACTAAACAGGTGGCTTCATGTAATGCAGTTGTGCTTTTCTAAGCCCTGGTGCCCTCCAGCTCTGTCGGCCTGAACTTTCAAGGGAAATCTTAGCCATCGCTTTGATTCTGAGCAATTGGAAAATAATAAATCTCAAAGTGCATAGGGGTAGGCAACCTGAATGCCCTCAGGTGTTTTGGAATACATCTCCCATCAGCTTCAGATGGCATGGCCAATGGACAGGGATGGTGGGGGTTATAGCCCAAAACATCTGGAGGGAGCCAAGTTCCTACCCCTGGTGTGTAGTATGATCAGTATTGGTCTAAGTCTCACAATTATTTCTGAAACACAAAGGATTGTATTCAATCATAGCCTAATGTATGTCTCATACATTTCAATGGGTCTACCTATAGTGCCAGTACTGGAGGGGGCCCCTCTCAAGACTTTTTCCCATCTAAATATGCATAGGCTTGGTATTTCTTTGTTAGTGTGACCCTGGTGCAACATGCTTTTGCATTTCCCACCTGGTGGCTTGGAGACTTATAACAAAACACAGTGTACTATGATGTCTCTTTTTAAATTGCTTTTTAAATTTGTTTTAAAAGGAAATTTACCAGAAACAAAAAGACAATATTTCATAACCATCCTTAATTAAATTTACCAAAGAGGAAAACAGCCATGTTAGTCCAAACAAATGTATATGGCTGAACTTCATCTTAAACATCATTCCAATACATTAAAAAAAACTCCATCTTCAATGAACCAAACTGTTAGCTGCCTCTCCTCACTAACTTTAAATAAATAAATGAGTTTAACCTTTCAGACATTTCCCCAAAAATTTCAAATACCAGTCATCAACTGATGGGGGATGGATATGATGATGCCTTTATACCTTTTTTAAAAATATAATTTCACTAGAAACAACCTATCTGATAAAACAGTATATCCTTTTAGTCCTCAGGAAGAGCATTCTGTTGGAAATTTCTATCCTGTGAACACACAGATCTCCCCACCCTGGTGCAGAATATTAGTGTTTCATGGGACTCCCCAATTCTACCAGTGATAAGAGAAATTCTAGGGCTCAGCACTCATGCATTTAGTTTCCTTTGGATGGGAGCACTGGAGACTTATGGTGTCGTAATATTTGCTTTATTTACAAATTCACTGGCAGAGCATACATTGAAAAACCAAAAGGAGGAGAGCATCCACTCACGGTAAAAAAAGGAAGAGAAGCAAGTTCTCAGAATGCTTAGGTACTTTATTGTTCACGCCCAAAGCGTTTCGGCCTATGTTGTGTTTTTTAAGGCCTTCTTCAGGGGGTTGGTAAGAGATGTCTGCAGAAAACTCTTAACAGGATGATAGTCTCCTAAGGGTTTTCTGCAGACATCTCTTACCAACCCCCTGAAGGCCTTAAAAAAACAACATAGGCCAAAACGCGTTGGGCATGAACAATAAAAAAGCATACATTGAGACACTCCAATGACTGCACCACATTGGATCCTTATTTCTTAGAGAAGGGTATGCAGAAGGTTGATCTCCAGATGTTTCAGCCTTTATTTCCCAAGATTCCTGATTATTATACTGGCAAGTGTTTATGGCAGTTGAAGTCCAAAACATCTGGTGTTCTAGCTTCTGTCCACCTCTATCTTAGAGACAGACCCTGCACCCCCCAAAGTGTGGTACATTAAGCCAGCTCATGGGTCTCTTTGCCTCGGTGCCTTCAAAAACTGCAAACCTCTCTCCCTCGCCCTCATTGGAGATTTCTAGCTATCAGGAGACCATTTCCTGTCCTTAGCTCCCATTGCGGAAACCTCAGATGGCCACCTTAGTCTATTAGCTTAACAAAAGAATCCAGCAGCAATCATACTATTTTATTTCTTAGCCCCTTCTCAAATGTCCATAGAAATTGCATAGCTAGGGCACAAAGATTGCTGGGCACAATTCATCAGGAAGTTCTTCTGTGGGAGCACAACTGAAATTAGTAGGAGCTGTGCAGGAGAATTTCCTGGTGGATTGCATCCTACATTGTACTAACACAAGTTAAAATGCTCAGCATGAACCATGTTTTGTCCCACTGTGACATTTAGACCCCTAATTTAAAGTCACAAATTCAAAATAAATGTTTGCTGTCATGAGCACTGTTGCTCCTTTGTCATATTTTCAGATATTAAAAAGTAATAGACCTTTATGACTAGATAACCATTATCTATTCATAGCAGGGTTGTCTGCCTTATGCCCTTGGAATAAAAGTTAAAAGAAACATTTTCAGTTAACCATTAGCAAGCATTATTAGGTTGCTAAACATTAGCTCCAAATTTCAGCTCTCCCAAAACTGCTCTTAATTTAAATGAACAAACTAGCTTAGTATTGTGTTTGCATGGAACCTCCAATTAGTCCTTCAAGTCTGCTGCTCATTATCCTATTACTATGGCCACTCTGCCCCTCAGCTTCTAAGCCTAGCTACCTTGCCAATTCTACTCCTGTCCGATCCCTTGACCCAATATGATCTAGTTCTAGCCAAAGTGATTGCTCCCTTCCCTCCAACGAGACGGCCTGTGAAAATTCTATGCTGCCTGACTTAATTTTTCGCCTTTAGAATGTTCAGGTTATAACAAACAGCTCAAGACAATAAGAACAGAAGTTTCTTCACCACTGCCACAAAATCCCTTAGAAAAAGGGAACAGATGTGGCCTTTTCTTAAACAAACACCTATATAACCTGGTTCTCACGTAATGGCGATTGTGGGTTAATTAACCCACAAATTGCCAATATGTAGCAGGAGCGAGCACTCTGAACCTTGCAGGCTCGTCACTTCCACTTTCAATTAACCTCCTACAGTCACCCGTTCATTGGTTGCTAGTATGATATCCAAGCCTGGACAATCTGGTTTGTCTGAGGGTTAAATAACCCAGAGTTAACCCAACACCTGGAAGCAGCATGCCTGTTCGCTCACTCCCACTAGATTTTGGCAATTTATGGGTTAACCCCAGATTATGTGCTACTGCTACCAGTTCTCCACAAATATTATGCATTAAGGGATGTTGCTGGTCCTTGTTTCTTCCTGTTACTGAAGAATAGAAGCTTGAAGCGGTGGGGGAAGAGAGAGATTTGGCTTGAAAGTATTGTCAACCAATCTTTCCCTCTGCCCCCGCTTATGTCTTTAGTCTTGTTTCTAGAATAGATAATTGCAAGGAATTTCTTCATTTAATGCTCAACTTCATATTGTTGATAACTTCTGAAGCACAGAGAGGATTTTTCATAAGTACTTGTTTAAGCTAGCATTAAGCAGGGTCATAAGTGAATGTTTGTTTGATGTCGTTCCCTCCATGTGTGAGGGCTGCCCTGCCTTTCCAAAAAAGGGCCTGCTTCAAAGAATAGTGGGGCTTTTCTCTAAGAGGTAGGTTGTGATACAGTCGACTGTGTAAGTAAAAATAAAGAAATTCTTTACAAAAGCTTCTAATTTTTATAACAAGCAAACTGAAATAAAAGTTGTCAAACAACATGATTATTTTCCTCAAGCCCTTTTAAACCTTTGTCCTCTTCCATTGTTTTTCCTGGATTCACTGAGTTGCTGTCATTCTCTGGCTCAGTCTGCTGGAAATTACATTCAGGGGCATTAAGCAGACCAGCAGTGGAGATAATCACTTAGTGATAGGAGTGCATCCTAATAGCATGGCCTTCAATGCTCTTTTCACATCCCCATTCTTTTCCATTGAAGCATTTTAACAGAGCCAACCTTGGAGGGATGAACTCATCTGGCCTTTTGAAATGCTTTCCAATTAACTGTTTCTCTTCACCTCTTGATAGATGCTTTCCTGCTCTCCCCTCACCTCACCCTGTGACTCATTTGGTCACTACAGCATGCTTACTGATTGATGTTTTTTTAAAAAAGTTTTCAATATTTTACAACTCATGGTAAAACTGAGCATTGGGCAAAAGGCTGATCAGGATGAGCTGGTAGATCTCTGGGTATGTAACTTAACAAGGTTCGCTGACTTCCAGCTGATTAACAACAGCAACAACTAAAACTAGTGCAGCTTCATTTACATTACAGGTAGTGTCATATTGGATGCTGCCCTCTCTAAATTAGGCTCCCAAAACAAAGAAAACTTGGGGAGGAATGGGGGAGGGGGTAATCAAGAGTAGATTTTTGTATGAAGAAGCAAAGACACAGAACTCTGTTCTGGTACTAAAAACAATTCTTACACTTCTTTGTATGTCTGTTCCACTGAGACACTATGCAAAATGCTTGGTTCCAGTCGGTGGATCTCAGGGATCTAGTTTAAAAAAACGCAACAAAATAGATCCTGCAAGCATGAATTCTGCTCATCCATGATGTGGGGCATGTAACAAGGCATACCGGGAAGGCAGAAATAGGTCTAGAAGGTCATTATGAACAATGGGCAGTATTCAAGGTGGTGCTTATACTCCCGCTGATTCTTTTGTGCCTGAACGGATCCTGCTGATTATGTTGCTGAAACGGAACCCTCCACTTATGCAACAGAGATTTACTGCTTCCTGCAGCTAAGCTCCACTGAGCTGCCCTGTTCCAGAAATGAGTATTTCTGCTCAATTTGGGTTGCCCCCAGAAGCACTAAATCTCCGTTCTGCAAGTGGTGGGAGCTGCTTGTGGAAGGGAATCACCAGGCGCGAAAGAATTAGCGGGGGTGTAAGCACCTATTGGATACTGCCCAATTTGTATGATGTCTGGCTTAAGTAGGGGAATGTGATGCAAGGACATTATTGGTGAAAAAAATGTAAATATATCAGTGTTCTTAGAGGAATCAGGCACGTGGGTGTAGCAGGATGTAAGATGAAACAATTTGGAAGAAACAAGGCTTGACATCTCTCTGAGAGATGTACTGTGAACCCTTGTGGTCTGCTGAAATGAGGGGAGCAGAACATTGCAGACTGTGAGAAATCCACACTGGAGAAGGCACAGGGAGACTGCTGCAAAAGAAATGTGCCCAGGCCTGGCATGGAGCCTATTAATATCCCCTTGTGATTTTTCTTTGCAGCTTTGATTTCCTTAGTAAAGTCTAATGGCTGGACTTTTGTATATTACTCTTTTAATCTGATTTACTCCCCTTTTAAACACTTGTTTTTGTTTTACTTATTGAATGTCTAGGCCAGCTTACTATTACAGCAGGGCAGATGGAAACTATCATGTATGTGTGAATATATAAATCACTGGGCCTACTAAAGCTACAACCTGTCTAATTTCTTTGCACATCTACCAGTATGGAAGCACAGAAACAGTTCTTGGCATGGCTAGATAGGTGTCATGCAAGAATATGAGTGGCAGAATGTGCTGTAGGGAGGGTTACTCTCCCTCCCACCACCACCACTTCACCACTGTTGTTGGCCTAACCAGGTGGTCTACAGAGAATTCTGATCATGAATGCCCTCCCTCTCCTCGCAGCAGCAGGGTGTGTGTATTCTGTGTTCAGAGAGGGGTGCCTCAGTTTGTTCATTTGGACGATGGGCACCCTTGCTGCTGGGGGAACGGAAATGGCTGAGGGTTCTGTTTTTATTTCTGGAAGAGCAGACGAGAGGAAACCCCCACAGGTTAATAAGCTTGGCGTCGCTGTTTTGAGAGAAAAAGAAGTGCAGGAGGAAGTCCTGGAGTCCCCCCCTTCCTCCCCGCCTCTAGAAGGATCAAAAACCCAGAATTGAGGGAGTGGGATGAACTGCCAAGACCAAGAGATTCTCTCTCCCTCCCTGTCCTCATTGCTTACTATACAAACAGAATAGAGCAGCCTTCCCCAACATGATGCCCTCCAGTTGTGTTGGACTAAAACTCCCATAGTTGGCTGGGAATTATGGGAGTTGTAGTCCAACACATCTGGAGGGTCTAGGCTTGGGGAAGGCAGCTCATTGGGTTTGTCCCGGCATGGTTCCTACGCATTACTACGCTAACAAATCTCTTCTTGCGTAGATCATTGGAGACGGAGCGAGAGAGGCACTGACCCCGGTGTGGCTTAGCGAGGCCTTATGATCGTACAGCAGGTTGAGTCCGTGAGTTGCTCCGCTGGTCTCCTGAGCCTCCGTGTTGCTTCTGTGCTCGATCTCGCTCCAGAGACAGACCCCCGACTATTGGCAGCAAGACGTCTGCCGCGACGCCGGGCGGGAGTCTGCCTGACGAAGGCAGGGAGGGCCGAAACGTGCGCCTGTGCAAATGCCCACCGTCCGCACTGGCGAGACCATCCATTGTGATGCGGTCCGCGGCCCTTTTCCCTCCGACTAGCCAGCGGCTCCTCCCCTTTAAGGAACCGGGGCGGGGCCGCGCTTGCTGCAGCAACCTGCCCTTTAAGAGCGCTCTCCCTTTCCTCGCCGCGGACGGTGCTGAAAGCCAGCTCCTCAGTTCCTGCCGGCCCCCCGGAGGAGCCTCGGCCTCGCCATGGTGTCCTGGATCATCTCCCGGCTGGTGGTGTAAGCGTGCGCGGTGGCGGCGGCGGCGGCACAGGGAGGGAAGGAGGGAGGGAGGCCTTTCCCTTGCCGTTGCTAGGCAACGGGATGGAGATGGGGACGGGGAATTTTGGCCGGGCGGCGCTCGCTCTCTCCCCCGAAGAGCCCCATCCGCCCCGAGGTGTTCGCCACTTTTAGCCCTCCCCTGGGCTTGAGCAACCTCCGAGGGCTCGGCTCCGCCTCGGCGGCTATTAGGTGAGAGGCGAAAGCGCCGCGCCCCCCGCCGGCCCAGCCCAGTTTAGCCCTGACCCCGAGGGATGGCCGCCAGGGCAGCCCAGGGGCGTTGCCTAACCACTGGGACCCCCCCCTCCATCGCCCCCTTGACTGTGCTGCACTGGCCTGGGCTGGCCCCTGAGGGCGAGGAATTGTGGCTGCTGCAGGTAGAGAGCAAAGTCCCTGCCCCGCTCTGCCAATGTGATCAAGTAGCCGCTGGGCCTGCTCCAGCAGAAGGGACAGATTGGCAGAGCTAGAGGTGGCCAGGGCTGGGTGAATCTGGAAATCAAGCTTGAATAAATGGAAGGAAAAAATAGGGTTTCCTTCTGTCATTCTTTTCTTTTCTTTTAAATCTTCTCTTACAGGCTAGTTTTTGGTACTCTGTACCCTGCATATTCTTCTTACAAAGCTGTGAAGACGAAAAATGTGAAGGAATATGTAAGTGTGAGGCTATTATCATATCCTTGCTTTAAAGACCGCCCTTTTCCCCTAAATATCATAGCTTGCCACCATCCCTGCTATGATAGTAGCCATGCCCTGTACTTAGGCAGAAAATTAGGATTGTGCTCCAGAATAGTGCTGTGGTTTATTAACCTCTTTTACAAGATGCTAAAAAGTGTATGCATCTGAGTATAATGTGGAATGGAACTGAAATGCGCATTCTAGTCAACTATGATTTAAAACAGCCCTTTAGACCTATTAGTAATCTAAGCTTTACATAGGAAAATTCCTGAATAGTTCCTTAGGGTGCAATCCTATTTATGTTCAGACAAAAAAAGTCTTACAACTCCCAGCATGGCTGGCTGGAGAATGCTGGGAGTTGTAGTTCTTATTTTTCTTTCTTTTTTGGTGGTCTAAATATGCATAGGATTGCACCTTTAGGTTGCTTTCATCATTGACTTAAGTCTTTCTTTATACCTTTATACATACCTTGATGATGTCACTTTGCCACTGCTCCAGCTGATTTCTGTTACCTCTTGCTTTTTTTCTGCTGTAAGGATTGCAACTAGTGCAGCCTACTTACCTAGTTTAGAACATCAGTAGTTTGCTCCTGCTTGATTATATAAATCACAAGAACCACCTTCTTGCACAACCATCAGTCAACTTAAATATTGGATTTTTGCACATTAAAATTTGCATTTATGGCATTCAGATGTTTGCACAAAGTATGACAGGCTGAACGGTGTATTTTGGTATCATTTGTGAAAACATTAGTAGTCCCAGTTACTCTGCTGTTGTCATCTAGAATACTGGGGCATTTTCACAAGTGATACTAAGAATAGCTTTTATTATCTGATATGCCACTTCTGAAAGTTATTGTGAATCGAAAGTAACAGAGAGCCATTTTAAAATCCATTATATCTTCTTTGTTAGATTTTAAAATGTGGCAAATGCAAAGACCACTGTTCAGCCCTTTCATAAGTCATCACTTGTGAAAACGTGGACAGCCTGAGTTTAAGATACAGTGCAGTCTAAGCAAAATGGTGTGGGTGTATGGTGGCTAATTGGGAGAGCTATATGAATAACTGGAACAATGAGAGGGGGTGAATCTGAGGAGCAATGCGTCTTCCTTTACTTGCTTGGCTCTTATTTTGTTGCTCTGTGCTTCACCATACAAAATAAAGCATATGCCTTCCTTACATGATCTTGCAAGTTAACCTCATGTAAACTTCTTCAACTGGGATTTTTACAGATGTTCATAGAGTTTAGCTGTGGGGGAAATTAACATACTGGCTGCATTTTAAAACCTTGACTAGGAATTTTTCTGAAGCAGCTTCAGGAAGTGAGCTCTTTAGAATTGGGTTTCAATTTGCAGAATACTTGAGGTATCTTTCTGGGGGGATTTTGTGTACTTCTTAGGTGAATCTGATACCAAGTGAACACAATCCATCCAGAAAGATACTACAGCTGATGGTACTGAAAACTGTAGAGAGGTCCTGGAGGAACAACAGGGACATGCTCCCTCCATCCCCCTCCTGGTATAGATTACCCTTAGAGCAACCAAGACAGTTTCAGTCCTGAGTCCCAGTCTGCTAGATTAAAATGGATCCATATAATCCACAACAAAAGGGAAGTGGTAACATGGACTGTGTATTCATCATTGGGTGTACGATTTAAATTTACTCAACAAAATCATATGAGAGTAGGACCTGGATCCCTCGCCTGTAAATGTAGTTTCAACAGTAGTGTCCTAGTCAGAATCAATGCAATTTTATCCACAATTTTTTTAGAAGAACTATCAGAGTAAGCAACTCCAAGTTCTTAATTCTCATTGGAGAGGGGGCAGATTGTAAGAGTCCTTTACTCTCTTGAAAAAGCATAACTGGATGAGACTGTGATACAATGGTGGTACTGATGTAAGTTCTTTTCTTTTCCATCGCCACCATAAAATAGGCCTTCATATGGATTCTCTGCTATATTTGGTAGTGTTTGTTGCAAGTTCATTTATTTATTGAAATATTTTTAGACCACTCTTCAGCCCACAGGTTTTCAAGATGGTGTATAGTACACACATTTTATTTTTAAAACAACAACAACAACAACACTCTCTTTAATAATCATTAAATGCTGAGCAAAACTGAAAAGGGGTTGAACTGCCTGCCAGAAAACAAACAATGAAGGGACTAGTTTAATTTCCCTAGGAAGGGAGTTCCACAATCAGAGTGCTGCCACAGAAAAGACAGCCTAGTTGTTGCAGCACCTAGGAGAACTCCTGATGAGCAGTGTGCTCCAACAGTCTGAGACCAGACTGAAGCCTTTTACACTTCAGTCCAGAATTCTTCCCTTACCAGACTCTAGCCCTTCCTAAAATGTGGAAAGTCTTGAAGGGACAGACCTCTAGCTTGAAGCCTAGCCCTCCTCCATCTCTCCACCTACTCATGCTAGGTGCCCTGCCAAATTTGGTGCACTATCTCCATGGATTGCAAAGTTATTGGAGATGGGTATGTTGGAGCTAGACTCAGGGATCATGGTTGTTGGCCTAGGCTTGAGGGTCTCTGGCTTGGGGTTCGCTGGCATCTCAAGCTCAGGGATCTCTGTTTCTGCAGTGGTGCACAGATCTGGTGCCTTCTCTATTAACAACACTGGTTCCTTAGCCTCTGAGACCATGTTCAGGTCACTGCTGGATTTTGGGATCATGGCACCCCTGTTCCCAGCAACCTAGGCTCTGTTGGTGGTGGGACATGAGGCAGGGCCTTAGTTGGAGATATGAGTTGCAAGTATATTCGTGTAGGAGTAGACAGTCTTTCAAATATCCTGGCCCCAAGCTGTTTAAGGCTTTATAGGTAAGAATCTTGAATTGGGCCTGGAAATAGATTGGCAGTGCAACTGCTATAGTACTGATGTAATATAGTCTGTAAAATTTACACTAGATGACAGTGGTTGCAACATTTTGCACCAGCTAATGTTTTTGAACACTCTTCAAAGGCAGCCTCACATAAAGTGCATTGCAGTAGCCTCAACAGGAGTGGCTAAAGCCTGTGTCATTGTGGCCAGGAAGGGTGTAACTGGTACACCAGCTAAAGCTGAGAAAAGGCACTCCAGGCCACTGCTGCCACCTGAGCACCCAGGAGTAATGCTGGGTCCAGAAGTAGCCCCAAGCTGGGTACCTGATCCTTCATGAGGAGTGCAACCCCATCAGATTATCTACTCACCATCAAGTCCTCTGTCTTGGAAGGATTGAGTCTTTGTGTGTTTGCCTATATCCAATCCAGAGACTGATCCAAGGTTTCCACAGCCTTCTTGCCATCAGTTGAAAAAAAGAGGTAGACCTAACCCCAACCCCCTGAATGATCTCTCCAAGCAGCTTCATGTAGATATGAAAATGCAAAGGGGATAAAATAGAGCCCTGAGGCACCACATAGGCCAATGGGTCAAGCTATAATCTTCCTTCTGGAGCCTGCAGCCAGGTAGGACTGGCTTCACTACAATGTGGTCCCTCCAACACCCAAACTAGCTAACCATCCCAGGATACCATGGTTGATAGTATTGAAGGCCACTGAAAAGCCCAGCAGAACCAACAGAAATGCACTCTCTGTCTAGTTTCTGTTGTAGATCATCCACCAAGGCTGATTCATTCCCAAAACCAGAACACAGACAGAAAGGATCCAAATAATCAGTTTTCTCCAAGAAAATGTAGAGTTGTGTTGCCACCACCCCACTCTGGTACCTTACACAAAAAAGGAAGATTGGCCGATAATTATTCAGGATGATGGGATCTAGTGAGAGCTGCTTCAATAATGATCTTTCAACTGCCTCCTTTAGGGATATGGTAACAATGCATTTAAGGAAGCATTCACAACCACAACCACCCAATTGGTGAGTGCCTTTCTGGCAGATTTAACTAGTTAGGATGGGCAAAGATCCAACAAGCAAGTAGTAGGTTTCACTCCTCTAAGTAATGTTTCTACGTCCTCAGGCTGAACAAGCTGAAACTCATTCATTGAAATTGAACCAGCAGTTGTCTTCCAAAATGACTGTTCTCAAAGTAGAGTTCAAATTAGAGTGGATATGAGTGATTTTTTTATCAGCAAAGTATTTTGCAAACTCAACACTGTGAACTACTTAGGGTTCCCTTCACTGCTTGGGACCAGAACGTAATACACCCTTCAGCCGTATCATAGTGCACTGATGCAATTGTGGCAGAGAAGTACAATCTCTTTACTGCCACCACTGCCACTGAATAGCCCTCACATAAGCTCTTTCCACTGTTTGGTTTGATCCGTCCTGATTTTCCTCCACCATTGCTCTAGTAATCTCCCTAAGTGTTTCATTGGCCTTAGCTGCTCAGAAAACAGGAGCCTGAGCTCACTACAATGAGAGAAGGTGCCTGGGAGTGATCATTTTATCCTAGGTCCTCTTTCCCCCATTCAACAGATCATCCAGGGCTTTAACAGAATCACCAGCTCTAGTGACAGGAAACACTCCCAAAGCATTCAGGAATCCTTCTGAATCCAGTAAATATCATTTGGGACAAGCCCATGATTGCCATGGAAGCCATGAAATCCTGAGCTGCTCCAGATGAGGGAGCTTCAACATGAACATGGAAATCCTGAAACAGAATTAATTTAAGGGAAACCAATGCCATGTCTAACAAAAGCTCAGGCAGTTGGATAGCAGTGTATGAGGTGCACTAACAGAATCCCAATCCTGACAGAATACCCTACTATCAAATACACATGCTGAAATCCAAGAGACTGCCAGACAATATACCTCAATAGGGGAATGAAGTCCACATAGATCACTGCCGGTGGCTCTACCTCCCCATCCATCAGATCATGCCTGTTGCTAAACTCACAAATGTGATGGGCACAGTTGAGTCAAATTAATGCCCCCCCCTGCTAGATTTTGGCCACAATGCCTTTCTCATCCAGGATTAAATCCTGGATCAGAATGGTCATCTCAGTCACTATCCTGGCATTCAGCAGCAGTTTTTTCTACCTGATGGGTCACCAATAGAGCAATAGTAAGCTGGATCAAAAACCCAAAGGGCAAACAGCCACAAGAAGTCTCTTCTCCTTTCTCCTTCAATGGCCTGTTCCATTTGTTGCTCCATCTGTGCTTCTGTGGTTATTCCAACTGTTTGGAAGCTCCCAGAAACAATTGGGATATCTGTGGTCTGGCAAGAGGATGTCTATGAGCTATCACGTCAATCATATTCCAGGACTCTAGGGGTTCAACAGACCAGCTGGCCAAATCAGTAAAATAATCTGCTAACGGAGTTTGGAAACATCTGGATTTATTAGTTGGGGACAGATCATCCCAATGAGTTTACTACCCCTTGGACCCAATGGGGAATTTCCTCCCAATGCAAATAGAAGCTTCAGAAGGAAGGATTTTCCCTGGGACCATCACAGGGGACAAAAAGGTTAAATTTCCCCCTACATACCCACTGTAATCTCTTTTGTTATCAGTCCCAGCAGATGCTATTCCCATTTTTTTTAAGTGCACATTAAATGCAAGGACATATGTCTAGTTTAACCCTCAACAACTAACCTGGTGAGGGAGATGAAATCCCTATGGATATTGCAACCTCACCCAATGTCCACTATCCCTGTATCTTTCCTCAACAGGGAACCCAGTTGGAAGTTTCTGGCCGGGACTAGACTCCTATCCAACCCAGCCAGGTCCCCTTAGTACATATCAGGTTGACCTCTTCTTCTATGATTAAATTGCAGAAAACAGTTATTTCCTTGAAAACCAATCTGGCATTAAATAGGAGCAGGTAAAGATTCAGTCGGTGGGTGACAGAGTAAAGAACATAAGAAGAGCCATGCTGGATCAGACCAAAGACCTATAGCATTATGTTCCCACAGTGGCCATCCAGATGCTTATGGAAAACTCAAAAGCAGAACATGAGTGCAATAGCAACTTCCTGCTTGTGTTCTCCAGAAACTGGCATTCAGAGGCATACTGCCTGATACTAGAGGAAATATATAGCAATGATGACTGTCAGCCGTTGATAACTTTATCCTCCATGAATGTCTCTAATCTCATTTGAAAGCTATTCAAGTTCATGGCTAACACTACATCTTGTGGTAGCAAATACCATAGTTTATGTGTTGTGTGAAGAAATACTTTCCTTTACCTGTCCTGAATCACTTATCAGTTTCATTGGATAACCCCGAGTCCTAGTATTATTCCACACTATCCATAATTGTATACATACACGGCCTCTCCTTTATTCCAAACAAAAGAGCCCCAAACATTTAACTTTCTGTCATAAGGAATTTGCTCCAGCACCTTGATCACTTTGGTTTCTCCTTTTTGGCCCTTTTCCCAGCTCTGAATCCCTGTTGAGGTGTGGTGAATGCAGGTGTGTGCTGTATACCAGATGTGGTTGCACCATAGATTTGCATAAAGACATTATGATATTAGCAGTTTTATTTTTGATTCCTTTCCTAATAATCCCCAAAATGGAATTTGCTTTTTTCACATTAGCCACACACTGGGTGGATAATTTCATCAAGCGAGCCACCATAACCCTAAGATCTGTTTCCTGGTCAGTCACTACCAGCTCAGACACCATCAGAGTGTATGTGAAGTTTGGACTTGTTACACTTACTTCACACTGAAATGCTTTTGCCGCTTTAATGCTGTTCTTCCATTTTAGAGAGATCCTTCTGGAGCTCTTCGCTATCCCTTTTTACTTTTCACCACCATAAATAATTTGGTGGTCAGTTCTTTGGGAACTGTAGGTTGGGAAGTGGATCAGAAGACAGAAAAGCCCACAAAGAGATGTTTAATCCACCTTTCCCAAGACTCATGTGTTACTCTCACATCATTGTCAACTTCTCTTTTTCCTCCTCTGTATAATAGAGATAAAATTTATTTATTTATTTATTTATTTAAAACATTTGTATTCTATTTTTCCAAAATTTCAAGATGACTAAAATGGGGGTGAGGGGACAATGATAGATAGAAGTACAGTAAAACATTAAACATGAAATTCTATGCATGCTTAGACAGAAAAAAGTCCTTCCAGCATTCCCTAGCCAGCCATGTTAGCTAGGGCATGTTGGACTTGTAGGACTTCTTTCTGTCTAAACATGTACAGGATTGCTCCCTAAGGATAAAAAAACAACATAAGTCCTACTTGGAGGAGACCCATTGAAATGTATGGTGCTTACGTTAGTCATGAATAACTTAAATCCAATTCATTTCAATACATTTATTCTAAGTAGGACATATGTTGGATTTTACCTAACACTTCATTACTTAAGAGGACATAAAACAGCAAAACCCTAGAAAGATGAAATCATAAGAACAGCAGTAAAATAAAATAAAAGACCGCCATGTCAAACAAGGTCTTCTGAAAAAGGAAGGTCTTCACACTGTGGTGGAAAGACAACAGGGATGGGGCAAGGTGGACATCTGGGCAGGGAATTCCAAAGCTTAGGTACAACCACTGAAAGGCCCTGTCTCTGGTCCCAGTCAATCATAATTCTGAAATGCATAAAAGGACCTCTGGTAATGGCCTTATTATACTTAGGTAGGCTCATATTGGAGAAGGCTGCCATTCAAATGTCCGGATCCCAAACTGTTTACAGCTTTACAGGTCATAGCTAGCACTTTGAGCTGGGCCTGTGAACCAACTGAAAATGCAGCTGGTTCCGCAATGGTGTAATTTGCACCTGATAAGCTGCTCCAGTTAATAATCTAGTCACTACATTTTGAAGTTGAAGTTTTCAGATATTATTCAAAGGTAGCTCCATATGGCACACATTGCAGTAGTTTAGACATGATGTAACTAAGGCTTGTGTCACCATGGCCAGATATGCCTTCTCCAGATCTAGTCCGTACAGCAGTCTAAACTGAGCAAAAACACTGCCAGCTGGGCATCCAGGGTCAAGGCTGAGTCCAGAAGCACTCCCAAGCTACAAACCTATGAGTTCAAGGGGAGGACTGCCTCAGCCAGCACAGGTTGAATTCTTAAAATATGTGTCAGTGACCCCTGCAGAATGCTATATGCTTATATTCATTGGACATCTGCCTGTGTAAATGTTAATGGATGAAATATAGTTTTTGAGCCAATCTTCCCTTGAGTCAAGACAGTGCTTGTAATACAATGTGTTAAACTCCCTTGCAAGTTAACTGCCAATTATGTAATTAAAACAGCTGAATAAATAGTAGCCTTGCTGAGATTTTGGAAGGGAATAGGGAAGATGACAAGAGATTTCATTTGAAAGAAAGTAAAATTCAGTCTTGAAGCAATCTGGGATCCAAAACCACACAAAATGATTCCTCTGAGAAGTAGCTGTGTTAGTCTGTAGTAGAGGGGAATGGGGGAATTGGCTTGGACCCTAACAAATGTTCCATCAGGAGTGTCCTCTCAGTGTTCCACTCATGGGATGCTCGTGCTGGTTTTCCTTCATTGATTCTCCCACTCCCTTGCAACTCCTTGAGGTCCTGAAATCTGCTCCAGAGGATTGGGGACCTTCTGGAATTGCATGGAGGTGGTAAAGGAGACTGAGGGAGAGGGATTAACTGAAAATCGCTTTCCTCTTATCTTCCTCCAATGGAAACTTCCATAGGATCAGGAGCTCTTCCATTTATGTATAATTAGTTAGGATCCAAATTTTGTGGCAGTTTAACAGATTTATTATGGCATAAACCTTTGTGAACTAGAAGCTCTTCCATGTTGGCCCTACTATTCCCTATCTATCTATCTATCTATCTATCTATCTATCTATCTAAAAATCTCATGCTTTTGCAGAAGTAAATCCCAGCCTTATGCCACAATAAATCAATATGAATATTTCTTGTATTGAGACTATGACATTCTGTGACCTCCTTCTTTGCTGCCTTTTGTTTTTATTCAGATACTTTTCCTTGTTTATGCTGTGAAAAATAGCTCAGTTGCCACAGAATGCTGACTGACTATTGGGGAAATGGAGTGGAGAGATTGGAATCCTTGATAGGGACCACTCTACCCTTCAGCATTTTGTTGCCAGGCATATCCCTTATTACTGATATATTTTTTAAAAACGTCATAAAAGGTATTCAGTATGAAAGCAGAAATATTGTTCTTAACTGTAATAAGAAATCCTAAGTGAAGTGGCTAAAAATGGACACTGTCAAATTTCATCATATTATAAGAAAGAGTCGGTGGGAACTGCAGGTTTGAAGTGGTTATTTGGGAGAAGCTGATTTTCAACAGCTTCTTGGCAGATGTCGAAAGACAACGCTCTGCTTCACAGGCAAGATTTTTTTTTACATATTGCCTGGTACTTACAGAGCAGCAGGGGGAGCTAGCTTCTTTTTCTTGTGCACAGTAGACTTGTTAAACTATACAGGAAAAATGATGAGGACATAACTTCAGTTATAGCAATATTTGTATTTATATTAAACTTAGTACAGCAAGATAAAATGCAGTGATAACAGTGTCCTTTTTGATGTGCTGTTGAATCACATTGTTTATAGTGCCTTTTTATCAGGTGATCTGCTCTGACATTAGTAGCACATGTTGTATCTGCAGTTGTTGGATTAATCTAGAGGAACTGTGCAGTCCTTAGGGAAGAGTAGACATGGTTAGGTTTCAGTCATCCCCAGAATCTTCTTGTTCAGCACTATGGATTTTGGGGTAGCAACAATATTTATTTATGTCTTACCTTTATTTCCTGTGTCTCTCATCATTGGACATCCTAGTATATATCACAATCGTGCACAACATATTGAAAGCAGCAAAACTGTCCAAACAATGTTTTGAAACAAGGAGAATCTGAGGAAGGTAGGAAAAAAGCAGAACATGACTGGCTTTGCTTGGCCAAGCATCAGTTGTAAAATGAGATGTGCAACCATCACATGTGGTGTTAGTGCAATGTGGTAAAGAGAGAGTTGCAACTACCCAGGTACCTTGCTACAGCAAGTGCACATGCTACAAGTGAAATGTGCATTATAGTGTAAAGAAGGCAGTTGAGATGTGCATTATAAATGTCTTAGGCCTACGCAAGTTGTTTACTAAGGGTCAGGTCACCTGAATTAACAAAAAAGCTATACATGTGGCTAATGATAAAACTCAAGTGGGGAGAACTGTCTAAAGACAGTTTGTGGGAAGACACTCAAGACAGTATTTCTGCTTTGGGGACATTCCTCTGAAGTCTGTACTACCAGGCATTGTTAAAAAGAGAAGACCAGCGCTTTGTTTGAAATGCTGAAATTTGGGCATGGGTATAATAACCTACTGAATTGCTTCAGAATGACTGGATTTGGTATCAATCAAAATTTTGTTTTAAGATAGTTTCCAGTGCTCAACTGAATTCTAATGGCTCTGGCTGTCTTGCAGGTCAAGTGGATGATGTACTGGATTGTATTTGCTTTCTTCACCACAGCAGAGACGCTGACAGACATCATTCTCTCTTGGTAAGTTCTTAATAACATGTAACCATTAGGAGAATATTGATCTGTATTATACAGACCGATTTGTTCTGACTAGATATTACAGAAAGAAATGATGCCTTAATCTGACAGTGATAGCTACATTAAATGGTCAGTAGCTGACCATTTAAAACACCTAGCTCTCAACTTGTCCAGATGATTTAAGTGGGCAGAGCAAGGACTGGTTTGGGGATGTCAGTGATTTTCAGGCAGAGAGGATAAGTTGTGATCTAACTCCCCAAAGTTATGGCTCTCTGACAAATTATTAAATAGTGAAACAGCTCAGACATGACTGTATTTACAGGGTTAAGTAATATAGGCTGACCATATGAAAAGGAGGACAGGGCTCATGTAACTTTAACAGTTGTAGAGAAAAGGGCATTTCAGCCAGTGTCATTTGTATGCAACTAGTTCCTGGTGAAATTCCCTCTTCATCACAACAGTTAAAGTGTAGGCACTATACTAGAGTGATCATATACAAAAGAAGGCAGGGCCCCTGCAACTTTAACTGTTGTGATGAAGAGGGAATTTCACCAGGAACTAATTGCATACAAATGACACTGGCTGAAATGCCCTTTTCTCTACAACTGTTAAAGTTACATGAGCCCTGTCCTCCTTTTCATATGGTCAGCCTAAGTTATAACACCGACTATGGATTTATCAAGGCTCTGGAGGAGACTTAAAATGAGACTTCAGGAAGGTATATCCCAGAAAGGATATGTGTGGCCTCTTCTATAACCTGGCCTTGTCATGTTGATTCTGTTCCATCTGTAGTTCTCTCTTTCTTCCTTTGCTTATCTCATCTGTGCTGCTCTCTGGACTGTCAGTCTTTGTCTGTCTCTAACCTGAGCTTGATTCCAGCTTTTCCATTTCTCTCAGGTTTCCCTTTTATTTCGAGTTGAAAATCGCATTTGTGATCTGGCTGCTCTCCCCTTACACCAAGGGCTCCAGCGTCCTCTACAGGAAGTTTGTTCACCCAACGCTCTCCAATAAGGAGAAGGTACTTCCTTCAGATTGCCCTATTTATCAGTCCTGAAAGTTGAGTGACATCAGATCCAGCTACGATACAGAAAAGATTTTGATATTAGTTATGCCTGGGCCTGCTCATAATGAATGTATGGCAAGTGCTTTTTTTCTTTTTCTTTTTTACATTCAGAGCAAGGGTGAATCCCTAATTTGCGGCCTGATTAAAATCTGTTAGCTCTAACTTGGATAATGTTGATTTGGAGCTCACACCTCTTAACTGTTATCCAAAGGCCTATACATGGTGCTTCATGCACACACCAGGACTTTATCTCCTTTTCTGTTGTAATTCCTTGAGTCTCCCTAAAAAGCCATACTTGAAGGTTGGGGGATTCCCTGAACCAGCAATTGATGCAGTGTAGGAGGCTGCAAATAGAAGGAAAACCAGAAACTGCTTCTATGTATGGGCAGAAGTGCTTTCCACTCATGCGTGGGGCAATTTAGATGCTGGCCAGGAGCTTTAGCATTTGTTATTTTATCAAATGATTTTTTACTTACTTTGCTGGAAGATGTGCAATTATTCTCCATCATCTCATGCAATTCTAGCACATGGCAAACAATAGGCATACCTGTCCAAATGGTATAAGCCTGCGGACACTAGAAAAAGGATGATAGTCGTCACCAGATGACAGGAATTTTATGGTGAAAGCCACTCCCTCCCGCTTTTAAGTGGCTAACGTGTTCCTCATGCTAGAAGAGAGCAGCTTTTGAGCCTCTGAAATAGTAGCCACTAGAATATGGAGTCTACTTCTTTAAACTACTATAAGTCAATGCTGGGCAACATGTTGGGAGGCTCTGATCACTTGCTTTGAAAGATCCCTTATGCTGTGTCATCTAATCTGTCTTGATTTCCTGGGTTTCTGGGTTTTAGCAGTCCAACATGTATGGCATCATAGTTCAAGAAGGGGTTAGGATTTTATGCAGAAAGTGTCTGGAGGTTAAAAAAAAATTACGTTGAATATATTGTCATAATGCTAGAAAATGGGAATGTGCTAGACCACAAAATACGCTCCATAGCCAGCTTTAAATCTCATTGTATCCTTAATGCTTTCTCTGGTGATATCTTGGGATGCAAGAAAAGTCTGGCAGGCCACATGAATTCACAGGCCAAAGGCTGTCCATCTTTGCCTGAGGGCTGCTACTTTCTTTTTGTTCTTGGGTACAGATCAGTGTTTTGTACATGTGCCATCCACCGGCCTTACTTCAGTTGTGAATGACACAAATATATTTAAAGAATGACTTTTCTTGGCAAAATGCATAGATCTGACCATTGGAAAATTATTGATCTCCTAACTTCTCAATGTATTTGATAGGGATCATGCTGGATTCCATTTTAGGTGAAGATATTATAACACAAGGTAATACAGATGATTCCCTGAATCTAAGCTTCTTGAAAAAGCACTGGATAATCCTTACTTTTTCTGTGGCGCATGAGTTGATGGTTAACAATCACATTATTATCTATGCGTGGGGCCACTTAAGCACTCTCAAACATTAACTGGCTTCACAGACTGATGTTCCTTTCCCACGCTGCGGAAGATTCCTTGCTGATATTATACTTCAGTACTTCTGGAGAGACCCAGGGCATGAACTCAGCAGGGATTCCTTTTTGTGATGTAAAAGTTTTAACTTTATGACAGCTGTGTGCTGAGCAGGGGAGCTCACTAAGACAGTCCCCCAGCAGTCATTGGAATAAATGGATATGGTGAATTTTCCACTAAATAATATGCAGTTGCTCTCCTCCTGCTGGAGTCAAGAATTGCTTTGACAGTTGTCTTGGTAGATCATCTCAATTGTGGTACACAAAGTAGTTAAGGGATTCAGTTGCTCAATGTGGAATACCATGAGTGGATCTTTTTGCCACATATCTCTGAAGTATGAGAGGTCTTATAACAGAAGAGGCTTAAGAAAACCATCCCTAGGAATTGCTTCTATTTTCTGTGGCCAAGTTTTGATATATGTGTTCTTTCTATTCTCTTTAAAGCTATTAATTTTTAGGAAGGTTGAATTTGGCACAGCAAATGTAATATTCATAGTATTTGTATGAACCAAGCAAATTTGGTGTTAATTTCTTATTCAAGCACCAAAAGTACTTACCTGACATTTTTCTCTTTGGGATCTGATTTCATAATTGTTGCCTGTTTGTTTATACGCTGCTGTCCCAAAAGACTGTGCCCACAGTGGCTCACAATATTTCAAATGAACAGCAATAAATAACAATTCAAAAACATAATAGAAACCACTAGAAATAACCATAGTGTCAGGAAGACATAATGGGTTGGGTTGAGAGTTGACTCAGCTGGGTTTACACAACATGACGACCCACACTCAACCCACACTCAGCCTGGAGTGTGGGTTGTGATATTGTGTGAACCCAGCCTCTGTGAACAGAGGGAACCCAGATCCAGTGAGACTCCTGTGATGTTACACGTCTGTCCATACTGGGTTTTTGTTTATAATGGTGTATTCTTGTTATAGATTTGTAGTTTTGCAAGTATCTTTAGGGTGAGAGTGGTGGATTTGCATGTGTAATTTGATTGGACGAGAGAGTGAGAAGAAGGGGGTGAAGTGTGTGTGTGCTATATAAACTGGATGTTGTGCCTGTGGGAGAGAGGGACAGGGATTTGTTGCGAGATGGTTTAGATCAAAATAGGATGGGAGAGGGACAAGATGAAATTGGGATTACATCAGAGACAGGATATTAGGATTGAGAGAGAGAAAGAGGTCTGGTGATTGAGCAAGGATTGTTTGAGAGAGTGATTTTGGAGTATTATGTATGATAGAACATAATACTCCAAAAACATTTAAGAATTAATTGTTTATTATTCAATAACTTTGTTTGTTTATGAAGTCCTATGCCTCCTGCTCATGGCTATTTAAAGGTTAAAGCGTAAAGCCTATGTGTCCTCACAGAAAGAGGAGTGAGTAAGAGTTGGGCCTGAGCCTTAAACATCTTGGTGGCAGTGAAAACCAGTGTGTGTGAGAGAAGGTGGTTCCTGTTTGGAGGTGAGAAAGGCCTTAGAGGGAGGGAATTCTCACTAGGATAGGGGCAGAAACGCCACAGCTCCCCACTGGAGGAAAAGTGTAGGTTGGTGTTTTTTGCCAACTCCTTCACCTACAGTCTCCCATGCCATCACACACACTGTTTGGAGGGTTCCCCAACTGTCCGGGGGGGAGTGAAGATTGCCAGCAGAATCATCCAGTTCACAGAGTTCGACTACATGCCACTCTGGATCCAACCCATTAAAAGTATCAATCCATTCTACTTCGCATACAACAATGCAAAGGAATTGACTAATCCACTACTTTAGAACTAAACCGGAGAGAGAATAGGGCTTAACACTGAAATAAGAATACACTACATACATGGTCAAATAGCTCTCCTTTCCATAAAAGTGACATGGGGGGTTCTCCACAATTATCATACAAACATTGGTTGGCAGCCACACCTCTCACTCATGGCAGCCCCCTTCCCAGCTTTCACCTGGGTCTCCTCTCTGTCTCTGCCCCATCCTCCTTCAAGAGCCACATATACTCACAATTTTGATATTCAGTCTCTCTCCACCAAACATCCCTTCCAATGCTCTCTTCAAGACAGCAGGCTCTATCAGGCTCCAAGGTGGTGGGATGGGGTGAGGCAGGTAGACACATTCATCCCCTTGTTGTTAGTTCTCCCTGCTAAGCACCCCATCACAACCATGAGATAGATTTTTTGCTGCAAAGATCTTGTGTCCCTTCAGCTGATGGAGTGGTTGACCACTGAGGTTCTCACTGGATACTTCTACATTATTTCAATCTTGAATTGTTTCCAGCTGTTAGAATTGCTAGAATTCCTTCTAGGAGTTATCTTGGAATCTAAACTCTGAACCCATTAAATTGATGTACAAGTCCTTAATTGTTTGGGAATATCCAAGGGGATGGGTTAACTTCTCTCCTTGAGTAAAACCCAAGTGATCACATGTACCATAGATTTCTGATGAATAGGAGAGGTCACTGTCTCAGTATTTCTAACAAATGATTGGTGAAAGAATCAATTGCACCATCAGTTATGTGGTCATTAAAATATTTTGAGCATGTCACCATTTTACCACTTTGAGGCACTGAGAGCAAAACTTAACAAAATAATTACTAATATTTCTTTGTCTTGTACTGAATGAACAGTCATGCTAAACCATAAATTGTTAAAATCATAACCAGTGCTAAGAATAATAGTCCTGAGGTTAATCTGTCAATAAATGGGTTAATTTTTCATTTTAAAACTGTTTTAAGGCCAAGTTAGACATGACTAGTGCAGTCACATTTGTTTGTAATGACATGTCTGCTCTATTTATGTATAAAGTGGGGTGAGGATGGCATGTGGGTGTCTGATTTTAACATTGAAAAAGGCATGTAAGTGAGGGAAATTGAGACTCCCCTCAGCTTACCTTCCTGTGCTCTATCAATGACTTCAGGAACTTTTCTCTCAACCTGGCTCACTTCTAATATCACAGGCAAACTGGGAGAAAGGTGCCTGGAGTGACAGATTACAGGGAGGTAAAGGGAAGGAGGCTTCAGTTCTCCTCACTTGTGAACTTGTCTTGATGTTAAATTGGAGCACTTCCACTTCCACCACACTTTATCCATGATTGGGGCTGCCATGTAAAAAGCAAACATGGTGTCTATATCACATCTAGTTTGGCCCTTAGTCTTTCATCCACTATGGGCCAAATGCCAAAAGCTTAAATTAATTTGATGTACTTGTATAAGACCATTGTGTCCAATAGCTAACTGAAAATCACTTAAATACTGAAAGTGAATAGTGAGTTCCAAAGTTCATATTGATAGTCAAGTTACCAGATAGCCAACTGACCACAAAACAGCAGCCATCTTGAGCATTAGCATATATTTGGAGTTTATCAGGATATCATCTTCTCCAGGTTAGATGGACCAAAAACACATCAAGCAGGGACACCATCCTCACCAAACTCGTAATCCAGATGGCTTTTAGCCCAGCCTCTGATGCATGCATAATTGAAGTCATCATCTACTTTTACATCATGCTTCCTTGAAATTGGTCTCTAGTATTAATGATGCCAGAATTAGTCTGTGAAATTCCTCTTGTTTTCATGAAAACAAGTCTTGGATTGATCCTAGAGGTTGCTTAAATATATCTATTTGTGTGAACAATTGTTTAAACATGTTTCCCCCCCACACACACACACAAGTCTTTCATCCCTTGCTAACAGGGCTGCTATGTTAAGATATGATGGGTTCTTCTATATCCATGAATCTCAAAGTTGGAAGAGTAGGTTTCTCCATGACCACTTCTTGCTGAATTCCTGTGTGTGTTGACAGAGCCAAACAGCAGTGTAGGTCATTTTTATTTAATGTGGGTTTTTATATTGTTTCACATATATATGGACACTCTGTGAGTGGCTCTTTTTCCCATTCCAGCATACAAACTATCCAGGGATAGTTTGTAATCACAAAACAGGAAGAATTTATTAAGAAATTTGAAAAGGTCTGAATGGTTTTATTTTTGACACAGGGTGGCTTACTATGACAAATCTGAGAACTTGTGTTCTGTTTTGTTGTTTAAAACCAATAGACATGGTGCACTCTGGAAGGCTTAAAAGCTTTATATCAATGTATCTCATGCTAAAAGTCTGTGGTTTAATGTTTTAATCTTTAAATGTGGTCTTCCCCCCAATTAAATCCTAGGAAATTGATGAGTATATCAGCCAGGCCCGTGACAAGAGTTATGAAACTATGATGCGAGTTGGCAAGCGAGGATTAAATTTGGCAGCAAATGCAGCAGTTACTGCAGCTGCAAAGGTAACTCCTTATACATGTTTGCAATGTCTAGCTTTCTGTTGGACTGACTTTGGTGTCATACCTCTACTCCAGTCACCCCCTTCCTCCGTGTTGGCTACTTGGCATTTATTTTGCTCCTTCAGGTTTACATGATTCATTGAGCTGGTTTGCATGACACAACAACCCACCATGGCTTAATTTACTCACAGTGGGCTGTTTCACTGTGCCAGGGTTGTCAGGTTGTGTGAACCCAGGCGGCAAGGATTGTTTGGGGCTTAGATAACCCTTAAATAACCGTAAAATGAGCCACCTGGTTTTGCATGACACAACAATCCACAGCAAGCCAGGCAAAAATGGCACCAGCAGGCACTGGCACAATGTGACAGTTCCCATGGGTAAATGAACCCACTGTGGGCTGTCATGTCATCATTCTCTTGTCTGGTCACAGATGTCTCTCTTGTGCCTTCTTCCTGCTGTCATACCTTCTTTTCCACTCAAGGCTCGTAATGTGTTCTGAATGATGCAATGCATATGGATAGTTGTAACTAGCTATTGTGTCTTAAAGGGCCAAGGTGTTTTATCTGAAAAACTACGGAGTTTCAGCATGCAGGACTTGACTTTGATTCGAGATGATGATACCACGCATTTGCGGAGCCCTGAGCCACGTATGCGTACCTCTGCTGCCGGCCTTCTTGAAACTGTTGATGATTCAGGTAACAGCAGCCAATTTATATTGTTCCATGAGTGCAGATATCAAAGAGTTGAGACCTTGGCGGTAACAGTTTAAGGGTACTTCCAGAGAGAAGGCTCCTAGTGTTAACAATCAAAAGGCATTGCACAGCTGTTCTGTCTTTTCCTACTTAATACTTTTTTTCCTGGTAATAAAAAGGATGGAAAAAGCTGTGGGGAAATATGGGAGGGCTACAAATGGAAGGTGGTCACATCTGAATTCTTCATAAAATTCCATAAATGAGACAGGGCAATTTCATAATAAAAGCCTCATCTACAAGCACCCTAAATATTTAGCATTAGTGGAGGGTAGCTATGTTGCTGTTTAATGGTAGGGCCTTCTATGTCTTAATATTTATTTTCCAAAATGGCACAGACTAGAGAGAACTTGTCTTTATTGCTAGAAATATTGCATTCATTGAGCTAGTAGCTCATACTCTCACAACCACATTCCTCATAGTATTCATGTGTTATTCTCAATTGGGATGGACACATTGCTTAGGGAAATAAATCCCTTTTGCACTTTAATTGCATCTCACCGCCAAGATTTAAGTCCCCCTTCCCGTGCCCTGGTTCCAACCTAGATTGGGGGCAGGGCGGGGCAGGGGGGTTGGGGAGGAAAATCCCAAGCATGGGATTCAAAGAGGTGCTTGACTTCACATCTTGTTTGACCCTGAGAGTTTAACTCTGCACTTTGTGTACAGACAAGGCTGTCTTTTCTCTCCTCCTTGCCTCCAAAAGCCTCATCAACAAGGACAACATTTTCATATGAAAATAAGAGGCAGACCCACTATTGGTTTTCTTCTCAGGTGCATCTTGTTATTCTTCATCAGAGGAGATGACACTAACTCAGAGACATAATGGAGCCCAGTCTGATGCCAGAACAGACCCATCAGATGATGATACAGGAGACAAAGCTCCCAAAAGGACCCAGAGTCTTAAAGCTCCTAAGAAAGTGACAAAGACTGAGGTGAGCTGGTGTACAATTGTTTGCAAGTCTGGCAGTTGGATCCTGTGGATGTAGCTTGCTCCTCCTTAAGGGAGAAACGCTGCAGTTCTTGCATTGCCTCTTATGCTCCCTGTGTTCTTTAGACTGGCACACACAATCCTTTTTAATAGCTGCTTCCCCTCCTCGCCCACCTGCCCTTACACGCACACACACACATACGCAGGCACCAGTGAGTGCTTTTGCCTGCAAATCAGCCTAAGTTGGTCTCTTGCTGTACTGAAGTATTATTTTACATTCCCTTTTTCACTCTGTCAACAATGAAAAGCAAGTGCACACCATTTGGTAAAGAAATACTCATGACTTCTGCTTTAGTGCAACCATTACATTGGCCCTTTCTACACCATAGAGGTGTAGAGGGAGGGAGGACGATCCCAGGAGTACCTAATACACAACATCGGCGCACAGGGACCAGCCAGGGGCCATCCCAGGGAAACAGCCTGGTGTAGAAATGGCCATTGTCTGAGAAGTAGCATTACGAAGGGTGAAAGTGATGGAATGTCAGCAGCCATTTGATTGTTCCTGTATCTACCCCATTCGTGTATCAAGCAAGAGGTGGGTGCCTAATTTTAACATCAAGAAGGGGGCTGGTGAGGGAAGCTGAGCCCTTTCTCATCCCCTGCCCTACCTCCCCATGCTTCATTGTCTGAATTCCACCCCTCCAGACCAGCACTGATACTGGAAGTGAGCAGGACCGTGAGAAAAATGCCTGGGATGATGGATCATATGAAGGAAAGGAGAGGGAAGGGAGATTCAGCTCCCTTCTCCCATGTGCCCTTTTGATGTTAAAATTGCACCTCCTGCTTTATACGTGAACAGAGTAGATGCATGAACAAACAAACATGGCTGCCACTGTTGCGTCTTGTTTGTCCTTCAGGAAACATCCAGACTAGCAGTTTTAGCATGATCCGCTGCTAACACTTGCACAAGGAGGGGGCACAGTCAGCACACATGCTCTGAGCTGTCATTGAGCTCCCCTTCCTGATTTTTCCAGTGCAAGACCTATTACCACGTTAAAGAGGTACAAGGTTCCTCATAAATGTGGTGATGGTCTCCTTTGTGGCCCCCTTCAGCACATCTGGTCAGTTTGTGCAGAGTGCTTTTGCTGCCCTGGTCATATCATTGGGTGACAAAAGTGTGCTGTGGCTGGCTTCCTGCAGGGATTGTTGGGAGTGTCCGCAGACCAGAGGTACCCAAGTTTCTACTTGGGACATTTTCTCCACATCTGCACATGCTCTCAAGTGGAGTTGAAATTGTATTTTTCATTCAATCTGGTGGTTTTGAAATATTGCCATGCATTCAAGGTTTCCCAAGATTTGTTTCTGGAAAAAATAAGTTTGAAGAGGCTGGTTTAAAAAAAGGAGAAAATGGGTATAAAGTGGAGAAATTGGCTGAAAACCTCGATGTCATATTTGCTCCGAGTGGAGGCTCATTTGTAGTTACATTTCTATTTTATTGGAAGTTTTCTATTCCTGCTACTGCATAGTTGAATTACTCAGTCTGAACGCACTAACTGAGCTGATGCAGTAATAGTATTAATAGCATTAAGAGCATTTAAGGTTCAGGTAGCAATTGATCAACATTTTCAGTGGTGCTCTATTAGTTTCAGAAGCAGTAACTCAGTGAAGAACTGTACAAAGCCATTTCAGGGTTTTTTTAAAAAAAATCTTATCCTGCAACTAATTTAATGTCACCTCTTTCTCTTGCTTTGCAGCCCCCACAAAAAACTATGAAAGCTCGTCCTAAGAAGAAAGTTGCACCCTCTGGTACTGCTGGCGAGTCAGCCTAAGGACACCCCAGCCTGTCTGTCCCAGGGCTCTTCTGTCACTTTGAGGGGCACTCTCCAAGAAAAGAGAGCTGAGATCATGTACATAACAGCTACTGCTTTGTAGAGCTCATTCCAAGGCAAGAGGCTGACTGAAATTTGGCACAAAGTTCAGAGGATGGCCATCCTCAGGAATTATTTACTCTTCATCTCTGTGATGGAGAGAATGCTAATCTGTTTGTACATAGCCTGTTGCTTTGGGATTCCCTCTCTGTGTGTAACCCTAATAGGGAAACTCCTTGCTGGAACAACTCTTTAATTAGGGTTAGAGCCATGTTTGGCAGAGAGGCTAGAAAAAAATCAAGACTGGTGCCACTCATATTCTAATTGGCGGTGGGGATCTTCCCATAATATTTCAGCATTTCACTGGATGTCATGCTGTAGCTGCTGTGGGAAATTGTTAGGAAGTGCCTGAAGCGAAGTGACTGGTACTGAAAACTGGGTCATCCAAACTTGTTTTGGCAGGAGAAACAGACAGAAGTGATGGTTATTTGGTGCTTTGCAACATGGGCAATGGGATACTTGTGATGACAGTGGGATTGGGTAAGGTATTTTTCCCCCTTGGGTATTGCAGATGTTTTGGGGAGGGGATGAAGGCAAGAAAGCAAGTGGCTGGCTTCTTTACCAGTATCTGGTTCCTGTTTCTAAGCAGCCTGTTTTGCTTGGGTGGAAGTGTTGTAACTCTGCTTGTGGTAGGTGTTGGGAAGGTAGAAATGTTTGCATGTGGGGGTTTTCCCAAGTAGAATTAAAGTCAGGGAGAGAGATGCAAATGCAGATGCTATTGAATGGCTAGGAAAGCCATATGTTGGGGCAGGGCAGGCTGTGTCCGGATGCCTGAGCACTTATCAGTATCTTTCCAAAGAGTTGGAATCCTGAGTAGTCACTGATTAGCAACCAAGCCTTTTGACCCTTATTTCAGAGTTGCCTTTATATTTTAGATCTTACAGGTCAGCCTGTTTTCTGTAAGAACTTTTTCAGAAAGGCATGTGCGTGGAAGAAATTGGATGTTTCGGCTGTGTACTTAACTATGCTTTATTTGCACTGAGAATATAAGGTTGGAGCTTGATCAGTGTAGTCCAATGGGTAGGCAAAAATAGCACCCCCCTTTGTAGCTTTTCTGAGTAGAGTCTTGTAAGAAGGGAAGAGATAGGGACATTCCTAATGATTCTATGGGTGGACAATGGATAAGGTTATGTAGCACTCAGGAACTACCCATTTGTACCACTACTATCTTACCCGCACACTTTGCTAACTTGGGTTACTTTTTAGAGGCAATATCATGTGGTATATGAGGCCACCTAGTGTTTTGTGAAAATCAGAGCAGGCTTTTGTGCCATACTCCAATCAAATGGATGAATGAATCCTGAAAAACTTTTCTGTTCCAGCTTTAACATAGCTAGATATGAGTATCTTCATCTAGGACTATAGTGCAGGAATATTGGAGCAAATAATATATTGACCAAACCTGCTATTTTCTAGGCTAGCCCTTAGGATTAATTATTTTCTGAATATGTGCCAAAGCCACCAGCCTTTTAAAAGGTGGAGCAAATATATGAGATTTCAACGCTATAGAAACCAGGTTTCAGTAACCCTCACTTACTATAGGTTTATCCACAAAACCATGGAAGTCGGTGGCAATGTGAGCTGAGTTTGGGTGTGCGACAAAAAACCTTGCAACTGCTTCACTGTGTGGTTTAAATCCTTTTTTTCCCCCAGCACAGGCTGACATTTACTGCTTCGTAAAGATATTTGCTCAGAAGTAAAGCTCCTCTTGAGTTCAGTGTTACCTCCTCCTTTAAGCTGTCTCTCTAACTTTGTATAGTTACAGAGCAGAGAGGACCTATCATTAAGATTACATTGGCATTTCTGTTGATTCTTTTACAAATCAGTTATACATTTGTTGCACTTCTTTCTTGGACACCTGGCAGTTCAGCCTCTGCAAGAACAAAGACAAGGAATGATTCTCATTTTTGCCATTCTTTTTGTTTTGCAGCAGCAGCTGTTTAATGCCAAAGACTTGGCAAATGACAGAAGACCTTTTATAATTTGTCAAGGATGCTGACCCTAAATCTCAGATTAGCCTTTTAGTAGTTGGAAGATGTCTTTGGTTTGCTGAGTGTGAGAATGTAGAAACATTTTGTACGTTTTACACAGTTGATCACTTTTTCCTAGCACTGTGCAATTTTTCTGGAGTGGTTCTGTTTGAATTGGCGGTTACATACAGAACAGCTCCACATATTTAGAAGATGATTGGGGGAAGTGCATTTGGATGTTGACTTGGCTGTAAATGAGGCCTTTATATTTCTGCCATATTAGAATGAGGAGGACATTCTGCTCCATAGAGAAAGTAGCACTACTTTATCAAATTGCTGTTTATGTTTAACAGCACATTGTGGCTTTTGTTTGTACATATGTCTTGTATTTTTCACAGCACATATATTAGAGTCTTCCAAGAATCCTGGATGAGGCAATCATTTTGCATAGAAATTGATGGGCGAGGATCACGGTTAGCAATCCTTTCTTAGATGAATACATGGTGTTTTAGCAGTGACCATCAGCTGTGCTTTGGGGAGGTGCAAGGCCCTACAGTAGGCATGGTGCTGGATGACTTTACTTAGGTCCTGAGACAACTTTTACATTTTTAAATTAGCCCACTGGATGTGCTTGTCACAAGTGGGTTCATCTTCCCACCACATATTTCATGAGTTGAATCGTAATTCAATTGTTTTCATGTTTATTTTAAATGTACCACTTCTTGGTGTTTATATATTTGTGTCCCTTTACTTTTTAGACTTCTTATCTGTTTTCTTTTAAGAGTATCATTATCCTAGGGCTGGGCCGCATTCAGCATAATGGTTGCAAGTAGGGCAACCCATGAGAAGCTCAATAAATCTCCCATTTTTGCTGCCTACCCAATGCTGAAAAATGGAGGGTGAGATTGTCAAGCACCTGGCAAACCCTAATATATGGCTGCTAGGTTTCATTGGGCTTCATGGCTTATGTCATGCTCATCTGTATCAGTAGATGTCACATCTCCTATGTTCTTACCTTCTCAGTTGTTCTTCATAGGGTTTCTAAAAACTTTACTTTTCTGTGCCACATGGGAGAAACTTTAGTAACTTATAAGATATTTCACACGGCTGTCCGTCTTTGTGTTTGGAAGACCAGTTTAACATGATACTGTGGAGTGAGTAGGATTACCAGCATTGAAATTCTCTTTGAAGTTAATTCATTCGAGGTAGACTCAGGCCAAAGCACATGAGACATTAAATATGTGGTTTAATGTTGTGTGGATCCTTTTTTCATGGTAAATAGCAGCTGATGGACGAGGGGAGCTAGTAAGGCTTGGGATGTGGAGTGTGAGGAGGGATGTTTAACCCTTTCTTCATACACTGCCGTCCCAACAAAAATCCCCCTCCCAGCTGCTATTCAGCATGAGAAGGAAGCTCCCAAGGCACTAATGGGAGCTTAAGATGGGACTTTGAAAGGGCCAATGGTATAATGGAGCCAGGACTCACAGGGTTGAAGTGTTGGGACTTTTTTGATTAGCGGGGATGATGACACCATCTACCACTCTCAGATTTCCCTGTTCCCTCTGAGCTTAGCTGCAGTTCTCATGTTAGCTGCGTGGGGTTGAGGGTAGAGATTGTGTGTGTGTGTGTGTGTGTGTGTGTGTGTGTGTGTACTTATCCAGCAACAAACCTATGTGAACACACGCACACACACACGTAAATATGGCTCAACACAGCTGCTTGCATTTTAGACTCTCCTTCTTGGGGGCATGGCTATTGGGACCATTATGATGATGAGAGCCTACACTCCATAATTTACCTCAACCCCACTGCAGGGTGAGCACCATGGCTTTTGGGTGAATCCCCTAGTCATGCACTATGGTCCTGATCAGACCCCCACCCCAGCAGGTGCTGTTTACACACATGATTGATATCACACATAGTTTGGTTCTCAGGCCCTTTCTGCACCATAGGGGTGTAAAGGGCGGAGGGTGGGTGATCCCGGAAGTAGCTGCTTCCGGGATTGGCGCTCTCAATTCTCATCAGAAGTTTTGTGGTTCAGGCGGAGAGGAGAAGAGAGTTCTAGCGCTCCAACGATAAGGTAAGTTACACAAAAAAAGTACCTGTGCGTGAAATCGGGGGGGGGGGGGGGAACGACCTCCACCCGTCATTTGGATTCACAGGGACCAGCTGGGGGCCATCCCAGGCGAAACGCCTGGTGTAGAAACGGCCTCAGAGAACCTTTTTAATACAGAATGTTAAGATCTCCTTGAATGAAGAGTTTTCTCACCACTGACTATTGCTACCTTAAGAAACTTTATCATAACTAGGCTACAATCCTATGCACATTTACTTGGGAATAAGTAGGACTTTCTTCTTAGTAAAAGATTGCACCATTAGTCACTTTGGGCTGAAAGCTTCTGACAATGAGATTATCATGGGAGAACTGCAATCGCTATATAAATGGCAATCTGAATTCATCTATTTTTAACCTCTCTGTCTGGACCTCTGATTTGCTTGCTGGTTTATGGTGGAAGAATTCAAAACTTGCTTTTAGTCAGCTAGCTCCAATTACATTGTGGAAACACTACTGCATCATCTTGGGCAGCTTCACTGGAGTAAAAAAAACCCTTCCATTCCACAAAGCAGGGATTGGCAACCTGGTGTCCTCCAGATGTTTTGGATTATAACTCCGATAATCCCTAACCACTGGCCATGCTGGCTAGGGTTTATTGGAGCTGTAGTCCAAAACATCTGGCAGGCACCTTTTTTTTTACTTTTGTCACACAGGGTGGCAATACTATACTACTCTTCCTGCATGCAAGCCACAGCCTTATTCCATTGTTGTGTTTTGGGACATTGACATTAGAAGGCTTAGTGAGAGAACACGTGCAACTAGCAAAAGACTAATGTTACAATGGTATTATAGCCAGGTACTGTCAGATAGAAATATAGATGAATAGATATAGATGCCCTACATGTTTTAAGCCAGTATTACTCTTCTTCAGGAGCAGAAGACAAATCATTTTGTTCTATAATTTATATGGTCTTCTCCATTCCAGGCAAAAAGAGTGTCTTCTAACATTGCTTAGACTCTTCGAGTGAGATATTTGTTTCTATCGCAGAGCTAGCCCCTCATTTTTCTGTCTTTTGCTTTCATTTTCTTGAGTTATAGCCATGCTGGACATAGCATTGGGACCTTGCGGGGCTATTGTTTCACCAGAGTAACAGCCAGTGTAATCTTCATATCGTAACATCTAATGGAATGAAAATGGATATTATCTCTGAACAAACTTCTATTGATATAAGCAAATACAAGCCTTGAAATTTCATAGAACCTTTCATTTGAGAGCAGCTTGCTTACTGCCAAATCATTCCTCTTCCACTGTTTTTACATAGATCCAGGGCTCTCCAGCAAGCAAAAGTCTGTGTTTCCTCTGGCTCCTTTAGCCAGGATTATCATGATCTAAATTAGCTTTTGTATTTCCAGATCTCTGCTGTGTAAAAAAAGACAGTGCTACTGCCATCCTTTTGCAAACATTCAAAATGCCTTGGACCCCCTCTAGATGGATTCCGTTTGACGTCTGTTCCTCCGATTATGCGCATCTTCTCGGAAGCGCTTTATCGTAAATGCTTGTATGCAGGAGGTAATTGAGGACTCAACAGGTGACCTGACCGGTTGTTTCAAATGCGCTTTACAAGTAGTTCATGCGGAGAATCGCTTGTTCACATAGTCAAAATGCGCTTTAACGGGCTGGAGCAAAATAAAACTCGCTATTTAACGCACATTCGATAATGCGCATAATCGGAGAGAAAACGTGCCTCTACACCTGATTTGCGCTCCGTTCTTGTAGAGGTAATTTTTTCAATGCGCCTTGAAAGAGCTTTAAATGCCTCTTGTAGAGGCAGCATTGTTTGGATTTGCATGGCAGATCAGGAGCAGAGCCAAGAATGGAGTCTCATTGTGTTGAATAGCAGCCATTTTCCTTATTCGTTGGAACAGGCAGAAGTGACAAGGACAGTATACAGTAGCCATAGATTCCCTGTTGCTTGCTAGAGAAACAGCAAGAAGTAAGTAACACTGGGTGAAGCAAACTTATTTTAAAAAGTCTTAGCCCTATTGGCTGACCAGTCAGGCCTCTGCCCTGTTTTTGTTCAGTTGGAGCTGATGTCTTCAGCTATTCATTCAGTGTTTCATTGGCCACAGTGTCAAGTTCTCAGCAAAGATACCGGCTGAGTACAGACAATATATTTTCTGAGAACTGGAAAGAGTATTATGGACTGCACTGCGCATACTTGATTTCCACCTCCCTCTATTGCCATGATCTCTGGTCAAACTGATTTTACAGATTTTGTAGCATTTCAAGCAGTCTAGGGTTTGGAGGAGTCAAAGCAAGCGCTCAGCATAAGCAACACTGATGCAGTAGGCATGCATATTTTGATGCAACTATTATGGATAGTGTTCATCATAGGTAACTCTTACTCGCAGTCATGAATCGTGTAGTTATGGAAATAGTGTTAAAGGTTTTTTTGTTTTTCAATTGTGAAAGGATGAGTGCTTATCCCCATATATAGCCCTTTACAAAAGAAACTGTGAATGTAAGGCTACCTCTCCCTCTCAGCAGTGCCCCACCATTCAAGAACATTTTTCAATTCTTTAAAAATATTTTTTCCGTGGGAGTGAAATGGACTAGACAGCAATTGTCTGTGTTCTGGTCTAGTTAAGTTTAGCCCTCCCTTGGCTTCTATGGGACTATAGGAAGCTGTTGCTAATAGGAGTTAGACTGGGAATTAAATAAACAAACTTCCTCCTTAGCAGGGCCCACATTTTGTTTTGTACAGTTATCAAGCTACTAGTCTTAGACAAGGGCTGGTTTCACCGTAGCATTGAAGGGGAAGCTGCATGCGTTGCTCCAAATACATAATTGTCTGTACACAACAACTGTCTGAATTGGTGGGAAGGGGAAGAATGCTTTAACTGCTGAACAGGACAGGGCAGGGAGCTGTAACTTGTTAAACAAGTGACTCGAGGAAGCCCTCCCACAGGATAGATGTGACTAAACTGAGACCAGGAAAGGGGATTTCCAAGGAGATGGGGTAGCAACCAGTTATTCTCAAGATTTGTTTAGACTTGGAGGATGAGTCAGCTACATGAACTAATAGAAGCAGAGAAGTAGGCAGCCTGAGTGAAGCATTCCCAGCCACTTTGCCCACCCAGCCCAGCTGCTGCACCCCCAATCTTCTCTGCTGAATGGGTGATGAGAAGCTCCTCTAGGCAAGCCTCCCCACCATATTTCATTGACCAAGTTATTATGTATGTCTACTAGCCATGCTGACCCTGCTTGCTGATTCCAGATTTTAGAAAACAAATTACCCTTGAAGTTATACCATTCTTTGTACCTGCTGCATTGAAAGCTGGTGCTTTGGGGCTTCGATTGTAGCCTTTGTTTTTCATCTTGCAGTGAGCTCCTTGGGGCATTGCTGTGTCCAGCACAAATTACGTTACTGTCCCAGGAAAGATTTTCTCAAGATCTCTTCCTTCTCCAGGGATGCACACTCTCACTGGAATTTCTCCTGGAACATGCATCTTCCCCTCCCGCTGCAGATGGAGGGGAAGTTCACTACCACGGACACCTCCTGAGAAGGAGGTTTTGTACCTCAGTCCCTAAGAAAGCATATGTTCTGTTGCCTTGCAGGAAAAAGTCATTAGTTTCCTATGGAGAGAACACACAGTTCTCTTTTATTGCTGTACATGGAAGTGCTGCATTATAGGAGGGGAAAGCTTTGGTAAACCACCTTCTCATCTCCATTCACTTCTAAGTGGCAATCTGTGTACTATGCGACCTCTGACTTATTTAGAAAATATGGTGTGGATAGCAGAGGAAATTTTAAAAGCATATTGTAGCTATGTGCAAGTGCTCTGGAATCTGTGCTCATGCATTGAGAACGTATGTCAGACTCCCAGAGTCTGGGTGTCTTTGTCTAGTACCAGTGTATGTACCCCAGAGCCTCTGTGCACATGCACTTACCGATATTATTTTGGAACCTTTAGTAGTGTTTTAGCTGGTTTTTGCAGGCTCTTGGTGACTGGTGAAGGCTTTTATTAGACTGGCTTGTATAATTTGATTCTACCACAACAAGTTATTTATCATTTTGTTACCTGAGCCCTTTATAAAACTGTGACCCAATAAGAAAACAAAAATTTGGGAACAGTTAGTTTGCATGGTTACTTGAGTGCTTTTACATTTTATGTACTGACTGAAATCATATCACCAGGGGAGGGGGGCACACCAAATGTACTGCAGGTTTGTTTGAAGGCCACAGAATGTACTTCAGTCAGTCTATCAATCAACCTTTGGCACAGCTTCTGCACTGCATCTCAGTAGATAGATCTTGACTAGATTCCATCTCTTCCTGTTCCACACCCCGGACAGATCTTGAATTTTCTTCATTTAATTACTTGTCACTTTGGAACAGTGGTGGCTGAATTTCCCCCTTCCTCAACAGAGTATCACAGTTGTGGAGAGGTTGCAGTCTGGGACCGTGGGACCAAATGTGTAGTGGGATTCCAGAGGAGGAGAAAAACGTTTACAGCTGCCACCTCAGACTGAAGTCAACCCTTCCTGGAAACTCTCTGGGCCAGAACGATGAACTTTGAGTCTCTAAGGATGACAGTTATTTGAACAAGTGTTTTGTAGCAAAGTCCAGTATCAAAGCTGCTACTGTTCTGTTTGCAATGATAAGTTGGAATCAGAAATAATATGGAATGTAGACAAAATATATAATGGCCTCTGTCTCTTCAATATTGTAAGTACTGTAAACATGAATCTGTACAACTCATGGAAGACTGATCATAACTTGCATTCTTCCACCAACTGTATTGCTTACAATTGAGATTTCAGAATTTGGACCTCTCCTCTCCTTTCCACAAATATACCAACAATGCGTTCGTTGACAACAAGTAACCAACATTGATCTAGGAATGAGGCTGCTCTTTTACACTGAAAGTAGGGGTACATGTGCAGCCAGTTCAGACCATCTCTCCCTTGCACCATATAGATAAAAGCCCTATTCAGAAGTTTGCCCACCTCCTGTGCAATTCTAACCGCATGAAGTGGAGAGTGGGGGCAAGCCTGTTAGCTCTATCCCTCCACATCCATGTGACGTGTCCCTGCAGCCCTGAAAGTCTGTAGTGGGCTCTGTCCCTATAGGTTCTCCGAGCAATGTAGAACCCTGGAAAATCAGGGTTCTAAATTCCATAGGCAGCCTACAACCAGTAGAGAAGTCTTCCTGCTGCAGAAGTTACCCCTCCAATATGTGGAAGCAAGAAGGATATGATGGAGGGGGCAGGACCAACAAGCTCATCCCCATTCTTCTCTTCATGTTATTCTAAGTACATGGAGGATGAACATCTGAATAGGCTAAAGGTGTTCCTAGAGCCTTCTTTAAGATTTCAAGCCAATCTCTGATGCAACCGCCCAGTGAGCTTCGGCTATTGGGCGAAATAGAAATATAATAAATAAACCACCATAGGGAAATCCCACTTCCCACATTTAGAGATCCTGCACTAATAAAAAGGGAAGCTTTAGCCACAGCATTATTTTTTAAAACCTCTGGTCTCCATTGCCTTTGACTACCTGTCATTTCAACAGACCATCAAGAGGTAATACAACTGTACTTCCTATATTCTGAAAGATTTTACACGTTGCATCATGGCTTTTTACAAATACACTTTCCCTGTTTGGAAAGTCAGGATTTTTGTACCTCTGCTTGAGATTTGAGTGGTGCTATTCATGCATGCAAAAGATTTGCAGCACCCTAGTGCCTGAGTGCTGTCATTTGCCCTTGTATTCTCCCACCCTCTCAGTTGGGGACCAAAGTGTCATTCCATGCTAAGCCAATGCCTGTAATACAAATACCAAATATTCTGACAAGTACAACTCTGGTTAGCCAAATATTCCAAATACAGGACTTGTTTTTTTATTGTGTATCTAAGATAGCCATAACTCTTAAGGAGAAAGACCTGAACACTATTGAAAAAAGCCTTACCAAAGGCTATTTCTAAGCCACCCTATAACAACGTTCTCAGGGCATTTTACAGCAAGTGCTAAAATTATTTAAAATTCAATAACAAAAAAAGCAAAAGTATAGCATAAAAACAAAAGTTGCAGAAAATAAAAACAGCTTAAACCTAAAACAGAAAAATGACTTGGGAAAATTTAAAGGTCTTTACCTGGCATAACACCAAAGTTAGTGGCAGATGAGCCTCTCTGGGGCGGGCATTTCACAGCTGGGGTTCCACCACTGAAAAGGCTCTGGGGATGTGTCTTTATAGTGGTGCTTTGCTTACTCATTCCTTAAAAACCTTGCGGCATCGCAGATGTGGGGTGGGAACAGTTAATCCCCATGGCAGGAGGGAGTGCTGGCTTTGTGGCAGCCATTCAACTTGTGGAGCACGCCCCCTGCTCTCTGCCCTGCTTTCCCATACTCCAAGTAACCTACTGCAGGCCTTGATATGCCCCCAGAATGCCCCCAGCCTCAAACCGATGTGAGGTCACCACCAACAGATGGTGGAAATACAGTGGTGACCTTGGAGCAAAAGGGAAAGTTGTGGTAAGTCTGTGACTTTCCAAATGTGCAGTTTTGGGGAACAGCCCACTGGTGGCTGTGAGTTGGCTGCTGTGTTGTATAACCAACACAGCACTACTGCGCAGCCACCTTGGGGTAAATAGGGTGTATAGACAGCTCCCCTGTCTCTTGTATTTATTTATTTATTGCATTTTTATACCACCCTATAGCCGAAGCTCTCTGGGCGGTTCACAAAAATTAAAACCATAAAATCATTTTAAAAATATAAAACAAGCCACAATCCAAAAACAACAAATAACATACAATCTAAAAACACAACCAGAATAAAACCAGAATAAAACCAGCAGCAGGAATTAATACAGATTAAAATACAAATTTAAAACAGCAAGGATTAAAATTGAGTTAATTTAACTGTTAAAATACTGGGAGAATAAAAAGGTCTTCACCTGGTGACGAAAAGAGTACAAAGTAGGCGCCAGGCGAACCTCTCTGGGGAGCTCATTCCACAGCCGGGGTGCCACAGCGGAGAAAACCCTCCTCCTAGTGGCCACCTGCCTCACTTCCTTTGGCAGGGGCTCACGGAGAAGGACCCCTGTAGATGATCTTAGGGTCCGGGCAAGTACATATGGGAGGAGGCGTTCCTTTAGATATCCTGGCCCCAAGCCGTTTAGGGCTTTAAATGTTAGTACCAGCACTTTGAATTGGGCCCGGACCTGAATCGGCACCTTACTTAGCAGGGCACACGGAGAAGAGCCACTGCAAAAGATCTCAAGATCCAGTAGGTATTGGTAGATCAGGGGTGCAGAACCATTTCAGCTTGAGGGGCAAATTCCATTTCAGAGAAGCTCTCGGGCTGCATCCCAGTGGTGCACACGGCTGAAGGTAAAGAGGTGGGGCCAAAATACCAGCATACTTTTAACTTGAAGCTGTCAGTGCTTTTGCCTAAGCCTTAGGAGAGGCAGTCGTTCAGGTACTCTGGTCCCAAACCATGAAGATTTATTTATTTATTTATTTATTTATTTAAAAATTTGTATCCAGCCCTATATCACTAGGATCTCAGGGTAGCATACAGATCAAATCATACAAACGGTATAAAACAATCAATATACACAGCTAAAAACAAACCATTAATCAAGCTAAAACCAGTACAGAAGATCCTAAAAGGTCAAACCTAGCACCTAGAATTAGGCCTGAAAATGAACAGTTCTGAGTTCCACAGTATTCCTAAAACACCTTGAGATGGCCGTGCTAAATTCTGGACCACTATTTGAAAACTGCTGGTTTATTTGTAGGAACAAGGGGGTGTTTGTATTAATAGTGACATGATGATTACCACTTCTCAAAAAGGGCCTTGGAAACCTGGGCCCAGATGGGGAGAATTTGAAATAATTAGGAGCCTCAAAATATTTTTTGTGTGCAAACAAAATGAACATGTTTGATAGGGTGACTGACGCTGCCCTAATATAAAATGCAGGATTATGGATTCAAATATAAATGTAAATGATTAAGGGTCAGTTAATTTCAGATTTAAGATAAAATTTATCATCTGTGAGATAAGCAGTTGTTTCCTGGCAACAGATTACAGAGCTTTTATTAGCATAGGAGAAAACAACAGCTTGGAGAACTAGCTTTAAACATTTTGGGAACTGGTTCAATGAAATCAGAGATGGCATTTTGAATGTGTCATTATTATTATTACCCTTACGTTTAGCTGTATCACCACTGAAGTGTAGTAATAATCATAATAAAGATATTTGTAAAGGCTGTCACACAAAGAATTGATTAATTGTATGAGTTGTAGTCAATTGATGAAATCCGTGTAAATTTGCACAAGAGAAAAATAGTTGTAAAGAAAACAAACTTGTTTTTAGTTGATGCACGAATGTGTTAGAGCAGCAGACAAGATCTTAGAAGAACATTCCCCATTCTCTCATGCATAGGAAGAATGATTTTTAAGATGGCACTTGCCCCTTGTAGTTTTTGCTGGTTATTATTTACCACTTTCAGACACTGCTTTTCCTCCACATGTGGGCAACCGATAAAAATAGCATAATAAAAACAGTAATAACGTACTCAAGTATAAGAAATAAACATTACACAATGTCCACAAGACCACATGTAAAATCTACAGCCATTAGAATCAGTCAAAACAGGGAAATGATAAAAATCAAATGTTAATTTAAAAACAGTCCTTTAAGAAGTTGAGAGAAAGAAGGTCAACTGATCAAGGGAATTCCAAGGAAGGCCTTGTCCCCCCGTATCCATGCATTTAATCTCAGGTGGAGGTGGAACACGGAACAGAGCTTCATACAAAGATCGCAGCAGGCAGGCAGGCTCATGCAGGAGCCATATCTCTAACTACTTGTATTCAAAATTATTATTTAATCTTCTGACCAATTAAGGGGGAGCACCTATTTAGTCTATCATTGTGCTTTTAATCAAGTAACTGGTCAATTGACTACATGCTGCAGTTGTAACATCATTTATTGAATGTCTATACAAATATGCTGTACAGAGCACCTGGCCCAAAATCATCCATGTTTTGTTGATTATTTTTCCCATGGCATGAACAAGTTTTATGTCTGATGCTGAAAAGCTGAAACCATGAATGATGGTCCTCGTAAAACCTGAGAAGGGCAAGAACTGGAGCAAAAGAAGAAAAATGCTGTCTTTCCAGCAGTTTTGAAATTGAGTGAATCCTACTGCTCGAATATGGACCAGCTTGACAGTTGACTATTTGGTTATTTATGTTGATATTGAGAAATTAAGGTACTGTAAATCTCTTCAGCATATCTCAAGAGTTGTTATGGCTTCAACATCATTAACCTAAAAACCCAAATATGAAAAGGCAGGATTTTCTTGTCCACCAGAGGGAGTAAGTATCATACCTGCTAAAACTTTGCTCAAGTGTACAACTGGTAGGTAGTAGATGAGAGTGATTTGGATAATGATACAGGCTGAGAATCTGAAATAGCTTTTATGTAAAAACTGTACCTTTATGTGTAAAACCACTAATTTTATAGTCCGTTTAAAGTCACAGAGGGGACCCTAGAATGAAGTTAGTTTTAGCCTTGGTTACAAAGCCTTTCCAGCTTATTGGTGGTGCTAATGAAAGGCCCGCCGGTTAAGTATACTTAAAAGACCTTTTCATTCCCATTATTCCATATTTTCATTCCTGCAGTATCCAATCAGCCTGTAGAATGCCATCTCTACAGGGAGGGGCTCCACGCATGGATTTGTTTGTTTGTAAGCCTACTGTAACCATTGTTTGTACTTATAGCTGTGCTGTCTTACTTCCCCCACCCCTCTCTGAATGCCAATGTGAGCCCCTGGGATAGGGTGGGTGGGTAATATTTTCAAATGGGTCCATCTCCCATGGGAAAAAAAGAACCAATTGTGAAATCTAAAAATATAGACGTATTTAATGGTTTCCAGGGTAATAGGTGACCATGGTAACTAAATGCTAGCTTTGTGATCTGATGGAGGAGAGTAAAAAAAAGTAGTAGAGAAAAATATATAGCCAATTAACCATGCATAAATGTTTCTGGAGAAAATATTTTGTATTAACCCTGCAGATGCAAGAGATGCATTCTTGTGCATCGAGACTGAGAGGCTGTGATAAGGTAGCTGTAAATTAGTGTCTTGGTGTGCGATGGCAGGGCTGCTTGTTCTGGTGTTGCCTGAAAAGAGATTTGCCCTCTTAGAACGAATGCTCACTATTGCCTCTCAGCCTTCTTGTTGCCATTTAAATACAACTGAGTGATTTCAGAGCTTGAAATTCTCATTGCAAGGACCGAGCAATAGAAAGGAAGCAGGGTCCAACTTAAATTCTCTTATGAGATCACTGCATTGTTGCTGCTTCCGTTTTTGACCGAGATGTTTATTGAGAACAAGAAAAAGAAAATTCCAAACCACAGTTGAGAGATGCAGCTAGAACATTTGTTATCATTTCCTGTACCACCAGAGACGTGAAGCAGTATCCAGTGGGTCGCTTATGCCCCCACCGATTCTTTTGCTCCCTTCCAATTCCGTTGCATGCCCACCACTTGAACAATGGTGAATTAGTGATTTGGGAGGGCAACCCAAAATGAGTGGAACACCAGTTTCTGGAAGGGGGCACAGTTCCACTGAGTTTCCTCCTTACACAAATGAACATTTCCACTCATTTCGGGACTTGCACCCAAAAGCACTAATTCACCATTGCACAAGTGGTGGGTCTGCTTATGCAGCCAAATTGCCAAGGCTGGTTGTGTGCAGAACAGAAGTGGTGGTGAGCTCCATGCATGGATGGGTAGGATTGGATTCTGCCGATGGTCCCCTCTACAAGATTTCTCTTTGATGCCGGTTTGCCCGATTATGCGCATATATGGATAAGCGCATTTACTCCTAATACCTATTCACGAGAGGCAGTGAAGTACATTATGGGCTCTATGAAAAGCACTTTAAAGTTGCTTACCTGTGGAGAATCGCATGCTTACATGGCCATAAGGCGCTTTAACTCCCGCGGTAAATTTTAAGTCGCTATTTAATGCGCATTCGAGAATGTGAATAATCGGAGGTAAAAGCGCCTCAACCCCCGATTTGTGCTCCGCTCTTGTAGAGGTAAAATCTGTAATGTGCCTTGAAAGAGCTTCAAAACGCTCTTGTAGAGGCACCCTAAGACTTGTGTAAATGACAATCTATTTCTAAGGAGGGTGGGTGCTAGGGAACAAAGATCAGGGTGTGTGCATTTTAGGAATTTGCCCTTTTGTCTTATTTCTAATATAGCCATCAGATGATTTCACATTCATGGGATAGTTTATCAGAATGTCTTACTACAAGCCTCCTACAGGATCTTTGATGTGATGAACCTGACAGTTGCTTCTGATGTTACTTTTTCCTTTTATATATTGAAAAGCACAATGTAGGAGAGAAGCCAGCACATAGTTACAAACATAGGTGCGTGCAGCTCATTTCATTAGGCTGTGCACCTTAAAGGCCCTGATTGGAGCAGTGTGTGTGTGTGTGTGAGAAAGTGTGCTTTCCAGGGCCTCTAGAAAGTGCATAGTTCCCCCAGGGATGCTAATGGCGGCTTTCCAGAGGCTTTCCCGTCTTTTTAAAAGCCCCAGTTCAAGCAAGGGATGCAGGAAAGCCGAGGTGCCCTGGGAAATTAGGATATGCCTGGGCACATCCAGCACACCCTGTGCGCATGCCTATGGTTACAAATACACCTCTTCATTGAGTGGGGATGCTGAGATGTGAACTCAAGGACTGTACCAAACTGAAACTGCTTCTATTTCTGTGTTCTTCTTCATGGTATCTGTGTATCGCACATATGGGCTGTGAGCCTACGTGTAGCCCTGTTTAGGAAATTTCTGTAGCTGAGGAATTTTTGGTGGTAACCTTTCCCCACCATCCCAGTGTACATGTCCCCCACCTATTCCCTCAGTTCGTTTTCAGCCACCATTGTGGTAGCCTTAGAGAGAACTTTGTAGTACAACTTTTGAGGTGCTTGGTTCGTCTACGTTATCTTTCTGATCTCTTGTTTTTTCTTTCCATTACTGTTTTGGATTTTATTTGTTTCTTTTATGTTCACAATCTCCACAATTACCCATAGGCATATGGCTGTGAGGGCCCCATTTGGGGTGTTTGTCTGTTGTGGCAGTAAATTGCCTCCCACTGACGGACACTCTTTGTATCTTGGAAAACTGTCTTTCTAGTGGCTATTACATCAGCTCACCAATCCAGCAAACTGTATACATTGTGTGTGGACACACCTTATATGACTTTCCATCTTGATAAGGTGGTCCCAGTGTCACATTCCTGTCCAGGTGGTCTCTGAGTTCCACTTGAATCAGGCTGTTATACTCCCAGCTTTCTTTTAGTCTTATATACTGATTGAATCTACTCATCATATCCTGGACGTTTGAAGGGCAGCTTTCTGTAAATCAAGGACTGAGCACTTTCGTTAGTCCCCTTGCTTATTTGTGGCAAGCGGCAAGAACTACCAGTGTTATCACAAAGACTGTCAACCTGGCAGGTCCACACTATTAAGTTGGCATATATAAACTGGCTGGCCCCAATCTTTCTGGTCCAATTTAAGCTCATTCAACTCATACTATGGCTACCCTGGTGGCGTTTGGGAAAGGGGTCCTCTGAGCTCTGCAGTGTGGCCACCTGGTTGAAAGTGTTGACCTTCATCAGCCATTACCAATGTGATGTGTGAGCCAGAGGAGACGACTCTTTTGACCACGCAGTTCTGTCTGCTGTCTTGCAATAGAACACTGACCCGCCACCAGTAGGTCAGCTTGCTGTTTGCCCATATGTGTGATATGCAGACACTGTGAAGAAGAAAGCCAGGTTGTTTATCTGTAACTGTAGCTCTTTGAGTGGTAACCTGTGCATTTACGCAACCCACCCACCATCTCCACTTCAGTGTCAATGTCGGTACCACAACTGCTTGGTTCTGAGGCTTCAATGGGCAGTCTTAAGGAACTGAGAGGAATCCATTGGGGACATACACACTGGGATAGTGGGCCAAGTTCTTCCCAAAACTTCCTCAACTATAGAAGTTTCCTGAACAGGACTTCACACAGACAGAGAGCCCATATGTGTGAATGCACAAATGACCACTCAAAGAACTACAGTTACAGGTAAGCAAACTGTCTTTTCCTCAGAGGGGTGGGGGGGAATCTTCTGTTACATGACTGACCTTGGAATTTGCTTGAAAATGTGTGCATGGATGTATCTTGATCCAGAACTAGCTTTTTAAGATGACTAAGTTCTTAGTATGTAGCCTAGCCATTGCTAGCAGATGCCCTTTTGTTTTGTTTTTTAAATTGCAACAAAATGTTTTCAGTACAAACCTATTCTCCAATGGATATTTGCTCTGGACCTTAGGTTGAGATATGCATATTCCTGAAGTTTTCTTGAGGAATAAGCACATTGTCTGGAAAATGTGCACCATTCTCCCTTCATGGACAGATTGTGTGTGCATTCTCCACGAGGCATGGCAAATGCACACAATGACCAATTGCTATGTGCACCACCAACCAATATTCAACGCACATTACTCCTAGATTATGTTTTATTTATTATTTAGCTAGGCTGAATGAAATAAAATCCCTCAGCGGTTTACAATAAATATTAAAATTACATTTAAAATGCAGTATTAAAAACAGAACATTAAAAACACTTCCAACTACAATAAAAAACAATTCAGGAGCAGTAAAGCAGAGCTGTAGGATTGATTTAATTACAGCCCATGGAAAACCTGAGTGAACAGTTGTTTTCAGGAGGCGTTTAAAAGATACATTTTCTGCCTCCCAAACTACATGAGGGAGGGTTTTCCAAAGGGTGGGTGCCACTACAGAGAAGGCCCACCATCATTGTACCACATGGTGACATTCCATTCTTTTTGGAATGATGGGCAAGGCCTCTAATGATCTGAAATGTCACCTGCATAAGTATAAGGGAAGGCGATCTGCAAGGTATCCTAGCCCCAAGTTGTTTAGGGCTTTATATGAAGATAACACAACTTTGTATGTGGCTCAGTAGATAATAGGCAGCCAGTGAAGTTCTTTTAACACAGGTTTCATGTGAGCATAGCTAGCTTTTCCTGTGAGTCATTCTGCACTAGCTACAGCTTCTGAACCATGCACAAGGGCAGCCCCTCATTGAACACATTGCAGTTGTCTAATCATGAGGTTACTAGTACATGGATATGTATAAGAGCAGCTTTGCCCAACCTGGTGCCCTTCAGATGTTTTGAACTACAACTTCCTGCATTCTTGATCATTGGCCATGCTGATTGTGGCTGATGGGACTTGAGGTACAAAACATCTTGAGAGCACCTGGTTAGGGAAGGCTGTATTACAGATTCCCAGGGAGGGAGATACTAATTTGGCAGGCAAAGCCCTGGTCCACATCTCGCATATCTCATCTTTACGTCTGAAGAGGAATTCTGATGACTTTGACTCACTGTGACGTTTCTCAGTAATTGGGAGGGATTTGAAAGAGGAACAAGGTAGCAGAGAGGAGGTCATTTAAGCTGCTTCCCTTCAGTGTCCATAGCATGTAGTTCTCTCAAGGTCTCTTGTATGAGATTGGATGCTGGGCTGATACACTGAGGTTAGCAGATGGAATTTACTTCAAACCATATTGGGCTCTTGCTTTTGATTGAACTGGGATCCCTTGGCTTTGAAATTCAATCCAGACTGTTCTTTATAAGCCTGGCTTCCCCTAGAGGCTCATTTGGAAGTGGAAACCCATTCTCTTCTCCCTCTTCTCTGACACTGACTCTTGCCCAGCTTTATTAGTGCTGGGCAAGCCCTCCGCCTCCACAGATGTCCTCACAGTAAGGATGCAGGTGTGCCGCTGCAAAAAACAACAACACAGAGTTCACAGACCAGCTGAGACAAACTGTCTGAGGACTTTAGCCTGTGCCTTGTGCCTTTGCTCTGTGGGAGTATGGTGGCAAGTGGGTGCATTTAATGCATGGCACATATATGCAATAGGGGTGTGCACGCACCCCCGATTCGCCTCAAGGCCCGTTTTGGAGCCCCCAAAACAGCCCCAATTTGACTCAGGGGACTTTGGGGTGGCTGCTTCACCTCAGTGCCGAGGCGAGATTTGCCCCCCCCCCCCCCGAGGCAACTCGGCCTTGCAGGTCCCTGGGTGGCGGCTGCGCAGCTGGTACTCAAGAAAGCCAGTAGCAAGGCTGGCGGTGAGTTCATTGGACTCATCTCCTTGTCTCGGCTCTCCCCACTCACCAGCTGCCACATCGGCGTCGCCCGCCATGTCACTGCCACTGCCTGCCCGCTGCCGCCCGCCATCGGCACCATCATCGCTGTGGGCCGACGCATCGCCCGCCACAACCAGGAAATGTGAGGTGGTAATAAGAACCAGGCCGTGTGGCCTGGTTCTCATTAGGACGCCGCATTTTCCGGTTGCGTGGGTGATGCGGTGGCCCACGGTGATAACGGCGGGGATAGCAGGCAAGTGGTGGCGGATGGCAGGCGACGGCAGACAGCAACGACGTGGCAGTTGGTGAGTGGGAAGAGCCGGGAGAGGGAGGTGAGTCCAATGGACTCACCGCTATCTTTCCTAGGAGAGTGGGAGGGATGGCCCAGCGCCGCGCTGAAGTGGCCCAAGGCCCCCGAAGCTTCAGGTACCGGTGTGGTTCAGCTTCGGGGGCCTCGGGCTGACCCGGAACCGGCTCAGAACCGAGGCGAGGCAGGCCAAATCAGCCCACCTCACCTCGGTTTCGGGGGTTCAGCCCGAGGCGCTGCACAGCACTCATGTGCACATTCTATGCATGTACACAAGCTAAAAGCATTCCCATTTTGTACATATACACATTTGCAGGGTTACTGTAATAAAATGTCTGTGAACACAAAAGATACAGGGACATTCTCAGGAATGTAAAGAAGAGCCCCTGAGAAATAACATAAAGAACTAGAAGAGTGTCATTTCTCTCATCCAACTCTAACAACCTTGTAGAATTGACAAGGGATTTCATGTCGCTGCTGCATTATTAAATTATGTCTGTAGAGTTCTGAATCTGTTCTGAAAACTGGCTGTAGATGATGGGAGTTGCAGTCAAAACTCTTGGAGGTCACCAGGGTGGTGAAGGCGGAGCTAGTGGGCATGCTGCTGCACGTGAAAGTCCCCTAACAAAGGTGTCAGGTTAGGGGTCACTTCGTTAAGACAGCCACGCTCCAGTTATGATGTTCAAGGCATACTTCACCGGGACATTATGACATACATCTATGTTCAAAGAACATTTGCATGTCTGTGGGTGGGTGAATGAGTACATTATATAAGCAATTCTAGCTATTGTCACAAGCCTAGTGAGTGCTTCTGTTCTGGTTCCCTTTTTATATTCTTTGACTAAAATTTCTCCTACTTCTAATACAGCTACCATTTATATCAGACCTACTGGGATAAAAACACTGGCATTTGCTACTGCAAGGGTCCCCAATGCGGCACCCACAGGGCCCTCCAACAGGGCCCATAAACAGGGCCGTGCAGAGCTGGTAATATGCCCTGGCCAGATGGGAAGTGTGTGCCCCCCCCCCCCCATTTCAAACTACTCATTAAGTATTTTTTACATTTTTTTTAATGCTCACCAAAATGCCCGTTCTACATAACACCTTCATATTAAACCTGTTCTACAATGCTGAATCAGAAATTAACATTTATTTTTAGTTGCTGTACAAACAGAAGCAACAACAATAGAACAGTCCTTCATCATTATCAAACATCATCCTCATCATCCTCATCATCCTCATCATCCTCACGGTATCATCATCATTATTATCATTAATAACTATAATCATCATTACCTCACCCTCCGTTCCAGAGATTATATGCCATGGAGAAGATTGAGGAAAGAAACGCAGTAAGGACAACCATCGCAACTTAAGCACATATATCCCCGCCCGCCCCATGCGGCATGGCCCTCTGGAGCTTGTAGTCTGACCGTGGTATTCTCGATGGATAGCTTCTGCGCTGTTTCCGCAAGGCAGGCTCCTCGCTTCTTGATGGGTTGCTGAAGCTACAGAAGCAGTAGCGTAAGCTGGGGGGGACCTCCTTGTTGGAGTGCCCCCTCAAAATCGTGGGCCCTGGGCCAAATGGCCCCTCTCTGCCCTGCCCTGCCCATAAAGCTCTCCACTCCCTGCCCCTTCAAAAAACAAACAAAACCCTTTTTATAAAATATAAAAACTTGGAAAATGTCATGGCAGTCTTCTCTCGCTTCCTTTCTAGCCTCTAGCCTTGCTCTTTCTTTACCCCTTTGCCTGGCCTTTCCCCTCTCCTCCCAGCCTCTAGCTTCACTGTTTCTCTCCCCACCTCTTTGCCTTGCTGTTCTCCACCCCCCTCCCAGCCTCTAGCCTTGCTCTTTCTCTCCACTCTGCTTCTTTGCATTGCTATTCCCCACCCCCACCCAGCCTCTAGCCTCAGGATTTCTCTCCCCACCTCCACCTCTTTAGCTCACTTTTGACTAGCCAGGCCCACTTGGTGGCCATTTTGTGGTGGTGTCCATAGCAGTTTCTCAAATTCCCAAATGTGCCCACAGGTCCAAAAAGTTTGGAGACCCTTGTTCTACTGGATTTACTCCTCCGCTATCATTTATTTGGTAGGAAAAGGCATCTGATTTTAATTTTTTCCTATTCCTCTTCTGCAAATGTTGATGGGCCCAGAATGCAGAGAGTCTTTCTGCTCCTTAGAAAAGCCACACAGAAGATAAAGGGTATATACAAAAGTATATAATTTGTGTGGTGAGCCCACTACGGAAGATACTCACTGCCTTTTGAGCACACATACAGCCTTCTTCCCTACATCAAGCCCAGGGCAAAGCTTGATGTAGGGATTTGCACAATTATGATTGGCTGGTCCTTGTGCCAATCACAAAGCAACCACCCTCACCTTCCTAGAGCCCAGGACACACTCCATATACAGTTTTCAAACCGTTTTCAAATTGTTATATCCTGCTTGGTGTAAACCTGGCCTTTAAATCTTTCTGCAACAGTTTCCTTAAGAGGAAAGCTATTCCTGCAGGCTCCTGTGGAAATGATTAGGAAGCCAGTACAGGCCCCCAAATGACAGGTTGACCAAATTCTTTAATTAACCATCATTCTGTTAACCACAGAAAGCTGTTTAGCAGGCAAGCTAAGTAACTGCAATATTTATAGATTCAATTTCAAATCAATTTCCCTGATAGGCGAGTGCAGGAGCAACGTCACTCCTATTAGGAACGCAGGGGGCAAACTCTCCGTTGCTATGGTGATTTTGCCATCACAAGACAAGCAGCCTGGGAGCATTGCTTGTGCAGGAAGCTTTCAAGCAAGGCAGCTACAATCTTAATTAACCTGAACAGAAAATACATGTCATCAAGGGGAACAGTGATGATGCAGGGAGGGAAGTAGATCTAGTAAAGAGGGATCCTCTTCTGAAAGGAAGCGGGCTCTGGAGCTCAGCATTTCTAGGAATGGACATGCCTCAAAAGGTCTGTGAAGGACTCTTCATGAAGAGAATGAGAGCTCGTTAACATTGCCATGTTGAGGGCCAAAGCACACATTTACTTTAAAACAGCCACATATTTTTTCTCTTTTTTCTCTAGAGTAAGCACAGGGATCCCAATCTGGATCGGGACCCTAATATATGTGTGGATGGGTGGGTTTAAGGGCTTTAATCCTTTCCTCCCTATCGTGCCCCTGATCCAGATCAGGGGGCCTGCACCTGTGATACATATTTCCAAAAAGGAATCCAATTGCTTGAGTGAATGTGTGCCACACTTGCTGGAGCCCTGGTATGCTTTCCCATGCACTGAGCCATCAATTCAACATTTGCTCAGGCTACTTCAGAGCCAGCGTAGTGGTGAAGAGCATGAGGTAGGAAGGGCCTGGTTTAGGGTGACCATATCACAACAGTTAAAGCTGCAGGACTCCTGCCCTCTTGACCAGGTACAAAAGACAGCAGGGCTCCTGCAGCTGTTAACTGTTGTGGTGAAGGGGGAATTTCATTAGGGGTGTGCACGGACCCCCCGGATCGGATCGGGACCCGGATCGGGACCTCCAATTTTGTCCCGGACCGGTTCGGACAAAATCGGAGGCCCCCCGGACCGGATCGAGTCCGATCCCGACCCAAAAATCGTACATTTTTGGATCGGCCGCCATTTTTTTCCCCATAGACTTGCATTGCAATGCAAGTCTATGGGGAAAAAATGGCGGCGGGTGGGTAAGGGGGGGCCTAACTCCCTCCCCCCCCCGGGGCCGTCCGCTGTGGACGGCCCCGGCAGGTAAGCCCCCTCCCCCGCGCTCCCTACCCCCCCTGGGGCCGCCCGCTTCCATCCGCTGGCGCCCGCGGGCGCCAGCGGATAGAAGCGGACGGCTCCGGGGGGGGGTAAGCCCCCTTCCCCGCCACTGCTTACCTTCTTGGCCCGTCCGCTCCCGTCCGGCGCCGGCGGCTACTTCCAGCGGGCTCCGCGGCCTACTCTCGAGTAGCGCGCCGGGTGATGACATCACCCGGCGCGCCACCCTAGAGCAGGCCGCGGAGCCTGCTGGGAGTAGTAGGCGCCGGCGCCGGACGGGAGCCGCCGGGCCGGGCAGGTAAGGGCCCCCCTCCCCCCTCCGCGCCCCCCCTCCTCCCCTCCACGCACCCCCTCCTTACCTTCCCTGCCCGGCGGCTCCCGGCCGGCGCCGGCGCCTACTACTTCCAGCAGGCTCCGCGGCCTGCTCTAGAGTAGCGCGCCGGGTGATGACATCACCCGGCGCGCCACCCTAGAGCAGGCCGCGGAGCCTGCTGGGAGTAGTAGGCGCCGGCGCCGGACGGGAGCCGCCGGACCGGGCAGGTAAGGGCCCCCCTCCCCCCTCCCCCCTCCGCGCGCCCCCTCCTCCCCTCCACGCACCCCCTCCTTACCTTCCCTGCCCGGCGGCTCCCGGCCGGCGCCGGCGCCTACTACTTCCAGCAGGCTCCGTGGCCTGCTCTAGAGTAGCGCGCCGGGTGATGACATCACCCGGCGCGCCACCCTAGAGCAGGCCGCGGAGCCTGCTGGGAGTAGTAGGCGCCGGCGCCGGACGGGAGCCGCCGGGCTGGGAAGGTAAGGGCTCCCCTCCCCCCTCCGCGCGCCCCCTCCTCCCCTCCACGCACCCCCTCCTTACCTTTCCGGCCCGGCGGCTCCCGGCCGGCGCCGGCGCCTACTACTACCAGCAGGCTCCGCGGCCTGCTCTAGAGTAGCGCGCCGGGTGATGACATCACCCGGCGCGCCACCCTAGAGCAGGCCGCGGAGCCTGCTAGTAGTAGTAGGCGCCGGCGCCGGACGGGAGCCACCGGGCCGAGAAGGTAAGCGCCCCCCTCCTCCCCCCCCCGCTGTCCACTTTCATCGGCGGGCGCCCGCTGGCGCCCGCCAATGGAAGCGGCGGTGGGCGCCAGTGGGCGCCCGCCGATCCGCCGATCCGCCGAACCGGTTCGGAGCTTTTTCGGACCGGTTCGGATTGGATCGGCCGATCCAGCTGCGGGATCGGAAATCGGATAATTTATCCGATTTCCCACTGGACCGGACTCGGATCGTGGATCGGGTCCGATCCAGTGCACATCCCTAAATTTCATCAGATGCTGCATGCATACAAATGACACCTGCTGAAATTCTCTTTTCTACACACCTGTTAAAGATACAGGAGTCCAGTCCTCTTTTCCATATGGTCACCCTAGTCTGATTCAAATCCTATCTCACACTAGCCACTGTCTGTCAGCCTCATTTGTAATATGCTAGACTACCTTGCAGAGTTGTTGTAATGATTTCTGCAGCCTTGCAAATAAGTTCGTAAAATTGCCGGCAGATATATCTATGCTAATCTATCTATGCGGATAGAAGCGGACGGCTCCGGGGGGGGTAAGCCCCCTTCCCCGCCACTGCTTACCTTCTTGGCCCGTCCGCTCCCGTCCGGGAGCCGCCGGGCAGGGAAGGTAAGGAGGGGGTGCGTGGAGGGGAGGAGGGGGCGCGCGGAGGGGGGAGGGGGGCCCTTACCTGCCCGGCCCGGCGGCTCCTCCCCCCCCCCGCTGTCCATCACCCGGCGCGCCACCCTAGAGCAGGCCGCGGAGCCTGCTGGGAGTAGTAGGCGCCGGCGCCGGACGGGAGCCGCCGGGCCGGGCAGGTAAGGGCCCCCCTCCCCCCTCCGCGCGCCCCCTCCTCCCCTCCACGCACCCCCTCCTTACCTTCCCTGCCCGGCGGCTCCCGGCCGGCGCCGGCGCCTACTACTTCCAGCAGGCTCCGCGGCCTGCTCTAGAGTAGCGCGCCGGGTGATGACATCACCCGGCGCGCCACCCTAGAGCAGGCCGCGGAGCCTGCTGGGAGTAGTAGGCGCCGGCGCCGGACGGGAGCCGCCGGACCGGGCAGGTAAGGGCCCCCCTCCCCCCTCCCCCCTCCGCGCGCCCCCTCCTCCCCTCCACGCACCCCCTCCTTACCTTCCCTGCCCGGCGGCTCCCGGCCGGCGCCGGCGCCTACTACTTCCAGCAGGCTCCGTGGCCTGCTCTAGAGTAGCGCGCCGGGTGATGACATCACCCGGCGCGCCACCCTAGAGCAGGCCGCGGAGCCTGCTGGGAGTAGTAGGCGCCGGCGCCGGACGGGAGCCGCCGGGCTGGGAAGGTAAGGGCCCCCCTCCCCCCTCCGTGCGCCCCCTCCTCCCCTCCACGCACCCCCTCCTTACCTTTCCGGCCCGGCGGCTCCCGGCCGGCGCCGGCGCCTACTACTACCAGCAGGCTCCGCGGCCTGCTCTAGAGTAGCGCGCCGGGTGATGACATCACCCGGCGCGCCACCCTAGAGCAGGCCGCGGAGCCTGCTAGTAGTAGTAGGCGCCGGCGCCGGACGGGAGCCACCGGGCCGAGAAGGTAAGCGCCCCCCTCCTCCCCCCCCCGCTGTCCACTTTCATCGGCGGGCGCCCGCTGGCGCCCGCCAATGGAAGCGGCGGTGGGCGCCAGTGGGCGCCCGCCGATCCGCCGATCCGCCGAACCGGTTCGGAGCTTTTTCGGACCGGTTCGGATTGGATCGGCCGATCCAGCTGCGGGATCGGAAATCGGATAATTTATCCGATTTCCCACTGGACCGGACTCGGATCGTGGATCGGGTCCGATCCAGTGCACATCCCTAAATTTCATCAGATGCTGCATGCATACAAATGACACCTGCTGAAATTCTCTTTTCTACACACCTGTTAAAGATACAGGAGTCCAGTCCTCTTTTCCATATGGTCACCCTAGTCTGATTCAAATCCTATCTCACACTAGCCACTGTCTGTCAGCCTCATTTGTAATATGCTAGACTACCTTGCAGAGTTGTTGTAATGATTTCTGCAGCCTTGCAAATAAGTTCGTAAAATTGCCGGCAGATATATCTATGCTAATCTTTTGTGGCCCCAAAAATGTCCTGCCTGGTTGCTTGGAAAAGATTCTTACCAAAGGAAACCAGGTGAGTGCAGAAAAGGGCAACTAAAATGATGAATCATCTTCTCTATTAGGAAAGGTTACAACAGTTGGGACTGTTTAGCCTGGAAAAAAGGAGGGTAAAGGGAGACATGATAGAGGTGTACGAAATTATGCATGGTGTGGATGGGAAGATATTTTTCTCCCTCTCCCGTAATACTAGAACCCGGGGTCATCCCATGAAACTGATTGGTGGAAGGTTCAGGACAGATAAAAGAAAAATACTTTTTCACACAACGCATAGTTAAACTATGGAATTAGTTACCACAAGATGTAGTGACAGTCACCAATTTGGATGGCTTTAAAAGGGATTGGATAAATTCCTGGAAGAGAAAGCTATCAATGGCTACTAGTCCTGATGGCTATGTGCTGCCTCCAGTATCAGAGGCAGTAGGCCTACATACACCAGTTGCTGGGGAACATAGGTGGGAGGGTGCTGTTTCACCAGTGTCCTGCTTGTGGGCAGCTGATTGGCCACTGTGAACAGAGTGCTGGACTAGATGGACCCTTGCTCTGATACAACATGGCTCTTATGTGCTTAATATCACCAAGAAAGAAAGCAATGGCCATAAAATGTGTTTTTTTTCCATTCCTTTTGTTCTCTCCTTTGACTTCTCAGTTTAGTTATCAGTACACTGACACCCTGACCCAGAGATGAATGTACTATGGTGCTTTGTAGGTTGATCTGTCACATGAGCTGTCTGTTTTGCGCTCCATGCACAGCACTGATGCAAAGCTGAGTTTGTAAGAGATTTCTGTTTTGGTCTCTTGACATCACCATCTCTTAGCCTTTCCCTTCCTGCATGTATCACAATGAGATTATTTTGCTAATACCCCAGATAACAGCATATCCCCCACCCTGTTTATTCCCTAAAACTCCCTAATGTATTTTAAGGGCAAATCCTGAAATCTGGGAGAATTCAGTCATGGTTTAGAAGCAGGATTTTGTCCCACCCTTTTCTTTTCTGTGCTCACACACACTCACATACAGACACAATTTACTAGCATATATATTTAAATTTAAATCATGGTCTGTTAATTGAATTCCTAGCTGATTTCCATTCTTTTTTAGGCATTACAGTAAAGGCAATCTGAGGTATGAATTTACTCTGAGCACAATGCTTTGCCGCATTCACCTTTACTAGGGGTTTTAATTGTCAGGAACAGGATTGGACCATGGGAGGCATTACATGGAGACGGGCACAGCAGTGAATCATGATGTCTAGCCTAGGATCACAGCAGTGAGACTCTTAGAAGCCTGGTTATGAGCTGATGCCTTGAATACAGCAGGCAGGCTCTTGGTATTTATGCCAATCCAAAGGACCATTTACAGGGCTGGTGTTGGCATTTCGAGTCCCAATTATACCTGAAGAGGACTCTAAGGCCTGAGTATGCAGAATCCTGAGCACCTTACTAGGCTAAAGAGTCTGAGGGGGTGTCTATATGCTCTATTAACCCCACAGTGGCTGCACAGTGGCACTGTGTTGTTTAAATGACGTAGCCGCCAACTCGCAGCCACATTGGGATTTCCCCCGAAACTGTGCGTTTTCAAACTCTCGATTTACTGTGACTTTTACCTTTGCTCCAAGTTATCCAGTGGGCGTAGCTTGGGTAAGCGCAGGGACGTAGGGCAGGGGGCAGGCTTGACAATGGAATGGCCACTGGCGCTGCATTTTTTCCAGCCGGAAAGCCTGCATCCCTCCTGCCCCATTTAGCTTTATCGATTTAGCCTCACAGCAATGATGCTGCAGGCTTTTGAGCTGATCCCCTTCCAACACAACATCATATACACACACCCCTTGTGATTCATAGTTCAAGCCCTAGATTTCCTCACATGAGTGGCCTTTCCTTCAGCTGACTGCATCTTGTTTTAGGCTGCTTCAGGATGGAGGTCAGCTACGCCAACTGTCAAAACATGATGTGCAGCTATTTCATCTTTTCCTCCTTAATAGATGTTTGTGTAAAAGGAAAAAAAAGACAGAAGAAGTGGTAGGAAAACACAGGAGGGTCACTAGAGGAAGACCATGTCTGGACCGCTTGTAACATTCTGTGAATGAGTCAGGGTTATCAGCCAATAAATGCTTTGTCTGGAAGCAGCCCTAGTACATTTGGAGTTAATACAATTTAACTCAAATACTGCAAAAAGGATTGATTAAAATTGAAGTATATTAGATCGCCTTGACTTCTCTCCTCCCACATTCAACGCTTTAAAAGAAGCCACGAAACATTCTACTTGCAGTAAGGTGGAATGAACAGACTCATTTGGGATAATCTAGGAGAACACCCCAGAAACGCCTTCTGTTATCTCAATTTTAGTGCTACAGCATTGATGATTCATCCCATCTTTGATAGCATGTTCTGGCTACTGCCTTGTGCCTGAAACCATAATAAAAATACTACACTTTGTGATCATATCATTAACACCCATGTTGCCTAAAATCAGATGCCACCCAGCTACTCCATCCAGGTTAACATGATCCCGAAAGAGGGTTTTTCTCACCCAGTGAGCTTCAAGACTGAGTGGGGACTTGAACCCAGTTCTTCACAGTGCCAGCCCAACACTATTCAGCATTATTATCTTGTTCAGAAAAAATCAGTCTTTGGGTTTGGCTGGTATACACGTCTTCTGCAACCTGCCCCACTCAATATTTTCCTACTGAGCAACGTTGCCCTGTGATTCTGTGACACACTGGGTTCAGATAACACATTAAGCCATGAGGGTTTATTTTTCTGAATTAAGCATGATGGCTTATCATGTCATCTGCACACTGTTTTTCTCAATTACGGTGGCTTATTTAGCCAAAATAAGCACCCAGGTAAGCCACAATCTGCAGTGGGGTTTTTTTAAGCCATCACTAGCGCTCCAGAGTGGTTTAAACACATTGCCTATAGAGTCAGCTGGCAAGAGCGGTCAAAACCGCTACTTCCACTCTGCTGCTTTAGAGAGATAGTTATTTCCAAAATCTGCTTAGTGACAGATTCGCTCACTCCTTCCTCAGCGGTGCACTCTGCAAACTTCCAAAGTGTCAAACTCCCATGTTTCCCCAAAGAGAGCCATAGCCCCACAGGGTTGTGGTTCTGCTTTGGGTGCCTCCCCATGATGGGAAGCTGTGTGTGAAATTTTGTCCCAGTCCTGAAAACGTTCAAGGGTTTAGATCTCCACACCCTTCTTGGTGCAGAGACATAGCAGCAAGAATTATCATTGTGCATTGGGTGCAGCCCTATAAGGGGCACCTGTGTATGAAATCTGGCTCCTATCTTGCATACCTTCAAGTGTTTAGAGCTGCTACCTCCTTTTGGGGGCAAGTCCCCTAATAGATTCAAAGCAGTATTAAGGAAACCCAGTTTTAAGAAAGCCAAATAAGACACGTTATATGAAAATAAATAGCTTTCTTTATTTCTATGTTGTTTGTTTGCTGTTGGCAAGGGAGGAAAGGCTTGGGCATTTGGGGTGCAGGATAGGAATAAGAAGTGGCGAAGGGAGTGAAATGAAGGGGAGCAAACAGTTTGTTTCAGCTCACTTTTCCATGAAAAAGCAAAGTCCAGGTGAGATTGGTGGTGATAAGGCAGAGTCAGAGGACACAAAAAGACACCCTCTAGCGTGTATCCGACCAATCAGAGACAAGAAGATATAGCTTCAGTGGGAGGTTGGCAGGATATGGCACCCATAGCAATGGAAGCTGGGATACCATCTTGGCCAAGTGGGAGGTCTATAGAGAGAGGAGGGGCGAGGGGGATGGGAATAAACCATGCTGTGTAGCTTAATTGTTCAATTGTGTGAGGGATCACAGTAGCTTATTTTCAAAATGAGCTACTGTGAGTAGCTTATAACCACCATGGTTTAAAGTGACATGCAAACCTGCCCATAATCTAAGAGCGAGGCTGAAATCAAGTAATATATGAGCATTCTACTTCCCATTGCTTACAGGGCACACATGTAAAACTCAGTCTTGTGTCAATCTTAGATTATTATTTTTCAGATCAAAGAGATATGGCAGTTGTAGTTCAGCCTGATTTAAAATGTAGATTTACTTCTCCCCACTCACCCTTTGAATCAGTTACTACACAAACATAGCTGTGAAATGTCCATTCTCCCTTTTTGATGTTGCATCCAAAGTAGGGGGGGGGAATAGTCCTGTTTGACAGGCTGATAAAAGGCACTGAAAATGATGTGGAAGGTTGAAGCTCTGCAGAAATTCCAGGCAGACTGCACTGAATCATCAAATCCCAGGAGCATAGAGACATTCTATAGAAATGTCACACAATTCTCCTAGCATATTAATCAGAAAGCAGCGGGGAGCTCCCATTTTTTCATTCACGTCTCTACTTAGTTGAATGATCAACTACTATCTTCTGTTAGAGAGATGTTTGCTATCTAGCACTTACAACTTGCCCACATCTTTTCATAGACAGAACATGATCTCTAATAGGTGGGTGCTAGTCCAGCAGGGACATCATGAAGCCAATTATTTAACAACTGCCCTGTCCTATGCAGAGTCAGCTGCACTTAAGCCCACTGAAATTAAAGGGCTTGGGTGTACCTCACTGTGACCTCCATCACACCTAATTTCCCCCCTGATTTTTTTTTTTACTTCTGATGCAGAAGCGAGTCAAGCTTTATGATCCCTTTTGCCTGAATAGCTGCTCTTTTGCTCCTTCACTCGTTTGCTCTTCCACTCCACTCCACCCCTTCTCTTTCTCCCTCCAATCAGGTCCTGTCAGATGAGTACCTCAACCAAACTGCCTTTCTGCCAGACAAAAATGGAACGACCCCTTAGTCTGGCTCTTTGGGGGGCATTGAGGGAGTACAATCCTGTCTCTTTAGAAATTCAGGTGTTGTATGATTTTAAAAATCACTTTCAAGCCTGGGATGCAAGGTTTGGATTTTATTTTGAGGCTTGGAGCTGGCTGCTGGGAGAGATCACTTTTCCCTTTCAGGACCTGATGCAATCCATTCAAGCCCCCAGTTCCTTTAAAACTACATGAAGGCTTAGGGTGCAATAAATGCACTTAGGGAAAATATTTCAGACTTTTAGCATTCTAGGCTGTTATCACATGCACAGTTTTAAGCACACTCACCGCGACTTTGATCCACTTCTTCAGCTTGGGACTCGCATAATGTCGTCCCCCTCACGCTGTTCTCATGCCCTGAGTGCTCCATTTTTAGTTCCTGTTTTGATTTAATCCTGAATGGGCAAAGTCCGTTTCAGGCAAGTTCAAGCAAGTTCAACAGGCTGAGCTGTGGTACTGGAGTAAAAGCAACCACGTGTGATTCAAAACACTAGATTCGCATAGGAAATAGAGGAGGAACCCACAGAAGCAATCCGGGGGGGGGGGAAATGGTAGGTGTGATAAACCAACTAGGAAAGGCTGGGGAAGAGGCGGGGGTGTCAGCAGGACAGGCACAGCATCATGTGAGTACCGTGCACACCAGGCATGGTGAGGGTGCACTAAATCGCTGCTGTGATAGAGCTCTCTATGTAGAATCAGACTGACAGCTGCCTGTTTTCCCCCCAGAGACAATGGACAGGGTAGAAGAAACAGGATTTCCTCACAGAAATGAACTGGAGGAGATGCTATGTAACCTTTTTTTAAAAAAATAAAAATCTTTGCTTGGCCCTGTGTGTGTGAGTTTGTTTCCAGACTGAGGGGTCCTAGTGCTATCAATTAGAAGGTATTATGCAGCTATTCTGTCTTTTCTTCCTTAACAGATTGTGGTCAGAAAAAAGATGGAAGTAGTGGTGGGAAAATATGGGAGGGTTACAAATGAAAGACAGTATTGACCAGAACTACATCTCATGTCATATCGATACGTTCCCATAATGGTGACGCTATATCTCTCTTGAGCATTTATACCTCATGGTGCACACAATGGCATCTATTGCGGTATTTTGGATAACACTGAATAAAAAGTGGGAAATAACATTAGAAAAACGGTATACAGAATGTGTAATGTGCCCTGGTGTTATCTGCCCCCACCCCAGTCTTCCCTGTCCCCTCTGAACTTAGCTGCAATCCTCACAGTAGTGGGAGTGGGGGGATGAATTTTCCCAGCAACAATATATAAGTGTGAGCTATACCTCTAAACAAGATGTCACAATGTAGGTTATGAGGCAACTAACAAATAAATACTTGGTTGTATGTAAATCTTTGGCGAGAGGGGTGGGCAGTCTGGCCTGTAAATATCAGGGCAAAGAGTTCTACAATTTAGGTGTGGCCACAGAGAAGAGCGGTCCACTTTCGATACATCAGAAAAAAGGGCTTAACTTTCCCAACTGTTCTGATTTGGTAGCAAAACATATTTTAAAACTTCACAGGAATAATGTGAATCCTAAATTTCTATTTCTAGTTTTACAATTAAAGCTGAGTTTTTAAAATAATGGCTAAAAGTTTTATTCCCTAAAAGTATTAAACTTTATGTTTTTATTTGTTTATTTGTTTATTTATTTAAATAAATAAATAAATTATAGACCTCCCATCATCATGAAAACAAGGTGATCTGCATATTAAATCTGATATGATAAAGCAACAGTAAAATATACAGCAAAATATCCAGAATTCAATAAAGCTGGTACTAATATTCAGTGCCAGGAATGCCCATATGAATAGGTATGTTTATACCTGCACTTTAGGTGCCCACCAAATCTCGAAGGGGAGGTCATTCCAATATGGGAGCCACTACGGAAAAGGTCCTCTTTTGAGCCGCCATAAGATGTGTCTGTGCCAAATGAGGCACAGCTAGGTGGCCCTCCTCCAACAATGTCAGTGAGCAGGCTGGTCCATACAGATAGCCTCACCCCAAGTCGTTCAGGACCTTGTATGTGAACAAGAAAACCTTAAAGGTGGCTTGGTAGTGAATAGGCAGACAGCACAACTTCCATAGACTTGGACAATTGACTGTATAAGAGCCCCTTTTATTTCAGTTGAATTTACACTTTGTTGTGTTCTGCACAGATAGCAAATCACATGGTAAAGCTGTTTCTGGAATGTACAGCTTCAAGCTATAGGTTGAGGGTGGGACATACATTTGAACACTCCTTGATTTTTTAACACACACACACACAAAATGTAGCTGCATAGGAAACTAGCATGTCAAGGAAAAGGCTGGGCTACAAACTATCTCCTTTTGTACATACAAAAGTGGAGAGAAGGTCTTTTAAATTTGATGCAATCAGAATACATTATCCCACTGGCTGTCTAGGAACAATTTTACTTCATGATCTGCTGTTTGTGTAGATTATGAATGGGATCTAGAGAACCACAGAGTTCTACTCATGCAGTGGGGCTCTTCTATCTCCTCACTCCTACAGCAGCCCTTCGTGCCCCCAAAGCAACTGCTGAGGGGCAGAGGACCCATTGGAATCCTATGGATATGGCATTATAACCACCATGTGAACCTGCCCATAATCTAAGAGCAAGGCTTTTATAATCACTGCCACAAGATGTGATGTGATGGCCATCATGTGTGAAATTGGCACAAGTGTTGGTTTTCATAAAAATTAGTTGGGTTGGGAAACTGCATATTTGCTCCCTGACCTGGTGCATTCATGGCTAAGTGAAAGGGAATATTTCTGACTACTTCACACATGACAGGGTCCAACTGGGGTTTTCCTATGTGGGAGATAAGCTCCTAAGTACAAAAGATGTCCGTGTATGATGTATAATTTCTCTTGGAAATAACTGTGAAGAGGAGGGAAGGAGTTATCCTAGCTTCCAGCAGTGTGGGCAGGGACAAACAATTACCAAAGAAGGCTGCCACCCCCCAGGGGACTCTCAGACCTTGCAGGACACTCCTAGGACTCATGAAATAAGAGCCCAAACTGGCACTGTCTATTCCCAAGGCTCTGGGCCTGAAACTTTAAACAGTAGCAATAACCAAGCAGAAGGGGGAAGGAATAAAAAGGCATGAAAGAAGCAGAGTAACATTTGAAACAATACTTCAGGAAGGAAATACAAAAGTTACCTACCCTTATTCATACATTCCTAAGTATGGGTCTTCACATAGAACAGGGCCCAAACTGTGGCACTGAGAATCACAAGCCAGAGATGAAAACAGACAACTAAAGATGATGAAAAAGAGCAACTGTAACCCTCTTTGACTTTATACTAAAGGGCTTTTGACAAACGTAAGGTGAGCCTCCATAGCAAATAATCTCCTTATGCATTCCAGGGTGGTGATAGAACATTCTCACATAAGCCCAGCTGAAATCATTCACTAATTTGGCAGGAGTCCTGCTCCAGCTTTAAAGGGTCTTGAAGCCACAACAGCACAAATTTACGCTCGCAGGCACTTTAACGGGCACATGCAGGCCCATCTTCACAAAAGGCAGCTTTTACAGGCAGCTAGATCCCAAAAAGGAAATGGATTTTTAAAATAATGTAATCACCAAAGATGTCTTTTTTAGGGTGCAGAGAAATCTAAGGTCCAAAACTGACATTACTGTAAAACTGTGTCCAGCAGCTACCTCTTTTTTCATTTTTTACTTTAAAGTAGGAGTAGGGGACTCAATTTGGATTGGGATCCCAAAGGGGGGGAGGCTTTTCAGTTTTGGATTAGGGTCCTGCATAGGGTGACCATATGGAAAGGAGGGCAGGGCCCTTGTACCTTTAACAGTTGTATAGAAAAGGGAATATCAGCAGGTGTCATTTGTATGCATGCAGCACTTGGTGAAATTCCCTCTTGATCATAACAGATAAAGCTGCATACAGCACCTGGTGAAATTGCCTCTTCATCACAACAGGTAAAGCTGCATACAGCACCTGGTGAAATTCCGTCTTCATCACAACAGAGAGAGCTGCAGGAGCCCTGCCCTCAAGGGCAGGGCTCCTGCAGCTTTGTTGTGATGAAGAGGGGATTTCACCAGGTACCGCATGCATACAAATGACGCCTGCTGAAATTCCCTTTTCTACACAACTGTTAAAGATACAGGAGCCCTGTCCAACTTTCCATATGAACACCCTAGTCCTGCATGAGTACAAATGAAAAAAAGACACAGATTTAAAGTAATATCTGCTTTCATCCTAATTAATGGAATGACTTCCCAATTGAGCTTGTGAAATTTTTCCTTCCTTGGCGGTTTTGAAAATAAAGTTGCACAAGTGTCAGTCAGGGATACTTCAGCTAGAGAATATTTCGCATTTGAGCAGGAAGTCAGTTTTGAAGTTCCCTCCCAGTTCTATAATGCTTTACCAAATGTGAGGTTTGTGTACACCATGCATCCCCATGTGCAGTGCAAGAAAGCCAACTAGGCAAAAAGCAGAAGACCATAAATGCTGCCTCCCCCAACCCCAACCCCCAAAACACCTCTAAATTGTATTGAAAAGAAACCCAAGTTTATGACCAGAATGTTTGGTTGTACTTATTCAAGTCTATCATGCATGCTTTCCATCCTGATTTAATCTCCTACATAAAATATGTCTGAATTATGTTCTATTCATCTGACTTGGCAGCCCTTCATATCTTGCTGACGTCAGCCATAGTTATGGGACTATATCAAAACCAGTGGAGGCCAGTGGGCTCTGATTTCGGTGGGGAATCCATTCTGGGTGTCAGTCAGAACCAGCCAGAACTCTAAAGGAGCTATCCATGCTGGACCTATTTTGGAGATAGGATTCAGCACCTTGGATAGCTCCTTTAGAGTTCTAACTAGTGCTGAGTGAAACCCAGAATGGATTTGCAGTCCCACTGAAATTGGAGCCACCAGCTTCCACTGGGATAAAGCCAAACTAAGGGATGAGGAGGAAATTCAAGGATGGGAAACCTGCTAAGAAGGGGAAAAGAGACTGATTTGGCTTGAGGTCAAAGCTTCCTTATACCAGATCAGACAACTTGCCCATCTAATACAGCATTGTTATAAGACTTAGCAGCTCTCCAGGGATTCAGCCAGAGGTCTTTCCCATCAACTGGAGATGCCTGGGATTGAACATAGGACCTTCTGGATGCAATGCTTGTATTCTGTTATGGCCCTATTTTAAAATGCTGAGGAAAGAGTTGGTGAACAGTACAGATACAAAATCTTTGCAGGACTTTACTCAGTGTTAATAGCATTTCTGTAAACTAGCCTTCCCCAATTTGGTGTTTTGTACTTCAGCTCCCATCAGCCCCAGCCAGCATGACCAGTAGTCAAGAATTCTGGGCATTGTCATCCGAAACAATTGGAGGGCATCAAGTTGGCCAAGGCTGCTGTAAACTATCTCTGTACCTCCCACACACAGGTGAAAAACTCCAAAATGTTTTCTCTCGTGCAAAATGATGGGTTTATGCTACTGTTGCAAGTAGGGCTGTGCATCGCTTTGGATGCGAATCCCGAATCCGAAGTGAATCAAGGTGATTTGGACCTCCCTAAAACAGATCCAAAGTGGATGGGGGGAGGTCCGAATCGATCCAAACCAAATCGGTTTGGTCGGATGCCATTTTAAGTGTTTTTCCCCATAGGGTTGCATTGGGGGAAAGAAACGCCTGTAACTTTTTTATTTTTAAAGATAGAAACATGAAACTTGGGCACATTGCAGATGGCCTGGAGCTACTCATGTGTGGCAAATTTCAGACACAGGTGCAGGCGTTTTGTGGCTATGAATTTTTGAAAAATGATCATTTCGCCCATGCAGTAGCCATTTCTGTGTTTTTCCCCATAGGGTTGCATTGGGGAAAAGAAAAGGCTACAACTTTTTTATTTTTAAAGATAGAAACATAAAACTTGGGCACATTGCAGTTGGATTGTAAGGTCCCCAACTTTCATATGTGTATCTTGAAAAATGAGAACGTTATAGCACTTTGCATGCACTGGATTGACTGGAAAATTGCATTTGTAAAAATTCCTTGTGAGTAAATACCTGCACCTATGTTTCTGAAATTTGTCACACATGAGTAGCTCCAGACCATCTGCAAGGTCCCCAACATTCATGTTTCTATCTTTAAAAATGAAAAAGTTATAGGCGTTTATTTCTCCCAATGCAAGTCTATGGGGAAAATGAGTCATCCAAATCTTGATTCGGAGGTCCAAAATTTGCTTCAGTTACGGATCCAAAGCGAATCGTGGGTGGTCCGAATCGACCCGAAGTGAATCAGGCCTGATTTGGAAGTGACAAATTGGGATCTGATGCAAATTGGGTGGTCTGTGCACAGACCTAGTTGCAAGTGAAGCTTCTTTTCATTAAAATACTCAAAATATCCCTTGCACTGCAGCAAGGTACCATAACAGTTATGGGTTTTGCTGTCTTGATTAGCATGAATAGGCTTATCACTATGGTTTCGGCTGAGAGACCAATGGGTAGTAGGAGACTTGACAAAGGAACATTAATGTTCCTTAATGACTAAGGCTATTTTCCTTAATGGCCTGGAAATCTCTCTCATCTGCCTTCAGAATGTGACACTAATCAGAACTAGTGGAAGAGGCAGAGAAACAGTTTGAATGGAAAGAGTGTGGCAGAGAAAGAGCTAATTTTGGGTTCTATCCAATGTTAATCCCATTGAGAGTAGACCCATTGAAATGAATAGGTCTCAGATTAGACTAACATTGGATACCACCTCTTTATATGGAATGGAAGTAGCTGGGGGCCCAACAAGATGCTCTCCTTGGGAATTAGACGCAGAATCAGCAGCTTTGCTGCCAGAATGCAAGCATTGACTAAACATAAATAATGTGATCCACCAGAGAAATTGCTGAAAACTGTAATTGCAAAAAAAACAAAAACAAAAAATAGAGGAATTGGGTGATAGCCTTTGAGGTGTCTGGATGAAAAAAAATTATAGCAAAGAAAAAATGTATGACAGAGGTAGCAGGATGCCTAGAGTGTCAGCAAATTTGGCATAGTTAGTAGGGCTGTGAACAGATCCGTATCCCAAATCCGGAGTGCATTGCACCGATCTGGACCTCCCAGATCCAGTTCCGAACTGGGTTGGGGGAGGTCCAGATCGTTCCAGAGCGGATCAGGCCGTTCCGGATCGATTCGGATCGATCCGGAGATTTGGGCCCAGGGACCTGCAAGGCCAGCAGTGAGTCCATTGGACTCACCACACTCCCCCCACTCTCCCTCCTCTCCCCACTCATCCGCCGCTGTCTGCTGCCATCTGCTATACTGAGAACCAGGCCTCGCGAGAATCCAGGGGCAAACCGGCCCAACCAGGGGGCGGGGGGGGGCAACCCGGGGTGGCGGGGGGTCACGCGGCGGTGGCAGCAAGCAAGGAGCGGCGGTAGACCCGGCGGCGGAGGAGCCCGAGAAGCGGCCGCCCCAGCAGGTAAGCACGAAGGGGGGCACTTACCTGCTGGGGCGGCCGCTTCCCGGGCTCCTCCGCCGCCTTCGCCGCTGCTGCCGGGCTCGTAAGGCCAGAGGCCGCGCGGAAGAGGCAGGAGAGGGCCGGATCCGGAAGTGATGTAACCGTCACTTCCGGATCTGGCCCTCTCCCGCCTCTTCCGCGCAGGCGGCGACGGAGGACCCTGCGCGGCCGCACAGGCGAAGGAGGACCCCGCGCGGCCGCGTGGGCGACGGAGGACCCGGCGCGCCCATGCGGGCAGCGACGGAGGACCCCGCGCGGGCGGCAGAGGAACCCGGCGGTAGGTCCAGGCTGTTTTTTTTTGGGGGGGTGGCTTGGTGGGGGGGTTGTTTTCGTTGGGGGGGGCGGGGGGGGACCGGGATTTTTATTTTTAAAATCTGGTCACCCTACCAGCAGACAGCAGTGCGGATGGTGGCAGGTGAGTGGGGATAGGAGGGAGAGTGGGGGGAGGGCAGTGAGTCCTTTTCCCCATAGACTTGCTAGTCTATGGGGAAAAGTAGGGTCTCCGGTTCTCAATCTGGAGACCTGGATCCAATGTGGATCGGGGGAGGTCTGATCCGGTTTGGATCGGATCGGCCTGATCTGGATCGCCCGGGTCCAGATCCAGACCCGGATTGGGGGGGGAGGGCTGCACAGACCTAATAGTTAGGTTGAGGTCCTAATCATTTGAAGTATTATTGAATTCAATGGGACTTGCTTCTGTGTAAATATGCTTATTACTAGACAGATTGCTACCTTGGAGCAAATCCTTCAAAATGTTTCCGTAACATAATTGAGCAGCACAGTGGTGCTCTAGCTAGGGACAATCTAAGGTGTGATGTTTTAGAAGGACAAAATTTAGCACCTATGGAAGAGCACCCAGTTTTCTCAGCACTGGAGTCTTTTATATAGTCAAGAGTTACAACACCAATGGAACAGTGCAAGAGTTATAACTCCTATTAGAGAGCGTATTTCTTCAGCCATACAATTTTTAGTCATGCACCCCTTTGTGTGATCTGTTCTTTTCCAAAGTTCTCAAAACAGAGGAAAGGAGAAAGCACTCTTACCTAATCACAGTTATTAACACTGGTACAGTTCTGATCAGTAGGCATACATAGCAATATAGCTACACTGGTATTCAACTAGGCTGACCATATGAAAAGGAGGACAGGGCTCATGTAACTTTAACAGTTGTAGAAAAAAGGGAATTTCAACCAGCGTCATTTGTATGCAATTAGTTCCTGGTGAAATTCCCTCTTCATCACAACAGTTAAAGTTGCAGGGGCCCTGCCTTCTTTTGTATATGGTGACTCTAGTATAGTGCCTGCAACTTTAACTGTTGTGATGAAGAGGGAATTTCACCAGGAACTAGTTGCATACAAATAACACTGGCTGAAATTCCCTTTTCTTTACAACTGTTAAAGTTACATGAGTCCTGTCCTCCTTTTCATATGGTCAGCCTAATTCAACAATATCAGCATTATTTGGGAATACACACAGGGCCAAGACTTTTATAAACAGAAAACAGGCATGGGATTATTTGTTTGTAGAAACTCTGACATCCTGAATCTTTAGAAACGAGTTGCTCAATTTTTCACAAGCACATGCAACCTTTTCTGCTGCCTGCTTTCAGTATAAAAATTGCAGCTCATCACCAGCTCTGAAAGTACAACCAGAAATCTGCAATGATTGTATAGTTAAAATGAAGCTGCTCCCCCAGAGCAATTAGACAAGCTTTCACTCTCATTCGGTTCTTCAGAAGGGACACATAAAATCAACAAACCTGATTAAAATGGGATTTCCAGACTCTGACGTCAGAGGGAAGTCGACGCATCCGTGCTCCCTGAGACCCTACTGTTCTGGCTGCTTTTAATAACATGCCCTGCGTGGTTTTATTGAACACAGCAGTAAGAAACTGCCAGGGAGAATGTATAAATATGTATGGGGTAGAAATAAATTGCATCAGTCTATGTGCGTGTTGAAGCTGAAGGAGGACTGAAGTGTGTTCTTGAAACTGCAAGGGCATTTATGTATTTTTTTTGCAACTGACAAGGGACACGTGCCTTTATTGTCATTCTTAAGTTGCAAATGGGTATTTGTGTCACTAGAGGAAGCTCCTTTGCTATGAGGGTGAAAGCTGCATGGCTGAGCACATATAATACTGCAGAGGTGGGAACGAAGCTGCCATCCTGATGTGCTGGCTTTTAAGGGGCAGCTGAAAGTGCATGGCAAGGAGATTGAAAACGAATTCCCAAAAGCATTTATCCTCTCTGACTAGGAAAAAGCAGGCAGCTGCACAAGTGAAGCATGTTTACTCAGAAACATGTTTCTCTCAGTCAAACAAGCTGTGCTCCTGCATAAATGTGCACTGGGATGCAGCCCCTGTCCTTCAGTCCCTGCCCAACAGGGAGCACCAGAGCTTTGCTCAATCCTTTCATAGAGATATGGAGGGGTCCTTTAATGTCTCCTATTAAGTCTGTTCTGCACTTTTGGACGCTGTATCTCCCCACTTTTTAAAAAAAAACTTATGGAGGCATTATCTTATGCTGGTCCCATCTCCATGTTCTACCATTTCTTGTGGTTCCTACCCTGGATCAGGACCTTAGAAATGTGTCATGCAGCAGAGGGAGGGGGCTGACAACCTTACTGGATGAATCCAGTACCCAGTATCTTGTCTCTGATCATTGGCAGCATCAGATGCTGCAAAGAAAGAGTATGAGTGCCAAGCTAATAATGGAATATTCTCCACCCAACTCAGAGCTTCCTATGGTGTACAGACACCATGAACAGAAGAAGCAAGCATGCCTTGACCAATTTGACTAATATAGGCCGATATTTCTAACTACTGATCTCATTTGCCTCGTGGTTTGTTTTTTAATCCAATTATATTGGTTGAAATTTGGAAATGGCTTGTTAACAGCAGAGAAAGGATGAGAGCTGTGGCAAACAAGAAACTGACACAAATAATTACAGAACAGAAAGCAAACCTCTCACTGCAGTTCCTGGCTTCATTATGATGCATGGCATCATTTTCTAGACATAGTTGAGCTCATTCTCTCATCCCCAAGAAAAGAGCTAATAAAAACTAAATGCTATAGTCATACCAATGTCTTTAGTACAGGGGTATAAAAAGGGAGCCACATGCGCTAGTAAGAATCTCAAGACACAGTCATATCAGTGTTCACTCGGAAGGAATGTCTACCAAATTACTTTGCAGGGACTTTGCTGCAATTGCTTTGCAGGGATGTCCATATACCTGAGAAGAAAATCTGCACCTCTTGGCTCTGGTTTCCTCTTTTTATCTGTTTTACCATGTTCTGTCAGATGTTCGTGTATGATTGGCTAGAACTCTGTATGTAAACTAAGGAAAATATCAGTGCAATGATGCTGTCAGAGCAGGACTTTGGGGCAGAATGTGCAGGATGGCCCCTAAATGAAGGAGGGCTGCCTTACCATATTTCAAAGTAATGCACATTACGATATAAATTGCCCCATACAACCATTTGATTTAAGTGAAGCCATACACATTACCATCTAAAGAGCTCCACCCCACCCTGCAAGACTATTATGTCCAGAGTCTAAAATTGCCTAATCGCACCTGTGTGGATATTTTCTTATTTAGTAGGATTACTTCCATATTGACAGCTCCTAGTGCTACCCAGTTATTGCTCTTCCCACATCAACTACATGCGGAATTGCAGTTGGTTTTCCATATAGTGCCTTTTGTGTATGTGTATGTACCTCCGCCCACATTAATGGGCATCAAGTAGCTATATAGGCAGGGAAAGGACAATTCTAAGCATGCCATTTTTTCTATCATTTTCTAAAAACAGCTCATTTAATTTGGGCTAAAGCACTTTTTATTTGGGCATTATTGCATGATGTCTTCCATAACGTTTTTTAAAACATAGACTAACAAGTGTTTTAGCGCTAATAAAAAGTGGACAAATACACACACACACACACAGAGCTGAAATGCTGCTAACTAAAAAGGCAGCATGTTTTTTTATCAGCTTTTAAATCTACATTAAAATGTTTTCTGTTAAGAGCTATTGCATGAATATTTCAATGATGTTTCTTAAAATATGAGTGAAATGGAATTCTAACATAAATTAAAAGTTAGATTAAAAAAAACACTAATAAAAGTATGTCAGTGGAAAAGTGTTCCAAAGTATATGCATAACAATAGGTTCACACACACAGAGATAGATCACCGCATGTGTCAAATCTTGCCTCTTTAAAAAGATGCACCCATAAATGCTCCACTTCCCATTCTGAAAACTGTCAGTAAGTGGGCTTACGTTGTTAGCTATCCTTTCATACATGAGTTTTTTTAAAAATTCTCTCCCCCTACTCTATCCCACCCCTTTGCTGCATTTGAAAAGCAAATGAACATTTAAGTTTGAACTAAGATGCTTCTGCTTTTGCTCCCATATCATACATTATTCCAAATAGCACATGAAAAGCTCAAAACCGTTGCAAGGGTCATGTGAGAAAGCACTGTCAGCCATTATGCACATGCATTATCAAACACATGCTATACCAGAGCAGAAGGAAGCCTCAGTTTGGAGAGAGAATTTCCCAGGTCTGTAAAGGAATTATTAAACTACAGTTTAAAAGGGATCACAAGCATTAATGAAAATCTGACTCCACAGTGTAATGGTGGGACCTTTTGCAGATGTCATCATGGAGTTGTCATGGTTACAGAAGAACCAGCTGTTCAGAGTAAAGCTCCAGGTACTGAGGAAAATGAAGACAGAGAAAACAATAACTAAGCAGAAAGAAGAAGAGGGACACTCAAGATGGCCTTCTTTCAGAAACAGAAATGGGAGTGCCTGCAGATTTGTAAGGCCATTCCTCTGAGAAGAGGTTCATGGGGCTCTTCTCTCAGATGGACTAGAAAAATAAAGTGTTTATAATACTCATTAGTTAATTATGTTCTTCCCAGTACAAATTTGGGGGGGGGGGGGGAAGCATAGGAATGAAAATAATTTTGTATAAACTCGAGTACTGCAAGACTGTAAAACAATGTAAAAATAAGCAAACAGGATGTGTCTTTCCATGTCTCTATCCGTCTAACCTGGACACCTGAACCTTGACATCCATACAAAGCCTTAGGGGTTTGCACCTTGAAGGTTTTTTGGTGTTTTTTAAAGAATTAATTCATTTAAATATGTCCATGTGGTTGAAGCCTGCAGTAACACTGTTGGCCACTAAGGGCAGACTTCTCTAACCAGCACATAGCTTTGTTGTCCATACAGTTTGAAGCTAGGGGAGATTATTAAGCCATCGGACAGAGTAGTATGCCTACCCCTCCCCTTGCTGTGGGGCAGCCCCTCTCAGGGGAATGAAGTGGACAGACCTCTTCCCTCAGCAGGCTATAGAAGTGCACTGTGGCAGGGGCTGTGCCTGGGGTTCCCAGTGGACATGGCTTCACTCCAATGGAGTGCACACATTGTGTCCATCTTTGACAGCTGTGCAGTTTGCTTGAAGGCTTTGCTGTGTCAAATTCAGGGCTATTCCAAACTGTGCAGAGCACGGTTTGTTTGCTTGTATATTACAAGGGAGCTGTGCTGAGTCCATCTAGGGTTACCAGGTTTTCACATGATGATACCTGTTCCTTTAAATGTTCTGAGGTGCTGAGAGAAAACGCAGCCTTTTTGTCTATGTACATCCGCACTGTCTTTTGGTGCCTTGGAGCTTTAAAAGGGGAAAGTACCATTTCTCTGGCTGAAATCCTGGCAAAACTGTTTGCGGAATGAGTGGGTTCATAGAATAGGCTGACTAGATAAAATCCAGGTCAGGGCTCATGTAACTTTAACAGTTGTAGAGAAAAGGGAATTTCAGCCAGTATCATTTGTATGCAATTAGTTCCTGGTGAAATTCCCTCTTCATCACAACAGTTAAAGTTGCAGGCACTATCCTAGAGTGACCATATACAAAAGAAGGCAGGGCCCCTGCAACTTTAACAGTTGTGATGAAGAGGGAATTTCACCAGGAACTAATTGCATACAAATGACACTGGCTGAAATTCCCTTTTCTCTACAACTTTTAAAGTTACTTGAGCCCTGACCTGGATTTTATCTGGTCACTCTATCATAGAATCATAGAATAGTAGAGTTGGAAGGGGCCTATAAGGCCATCGAGTCCAACCCCCGCTCAATGCAGGAATCCACCTTAAAGCATACCTAACAGATGGCTGTCCAGCTGCCTCTTGAATGCCTCTAGTGTGGGAGAGCCCACCACCTCTCTAGGTCATTGGTTCCACTGTCATACCGCTCTAACAGTCAGGAAGTTGAGGAGCATTACATGTGAGGTAGGAGAGGTAGCTAGCTGGCCACAGTTGTAGCACAGGAGCAGGAGGATTAAGACAAGAAGCTTTTGAGGGTGGGGTGGGGGAATGAGTTCTCAATCACCCTGATAGCATGAGGAATGAGAGAAACCCTGAGACAAAAGGTTCCCAACTGAGCCTAGTAAGTTTGCTTGCTTCAATATCCGATGACTTCCTAGCATCAGTCAACCTGCAAAAGGGGGTGCTTCTAGAATAGGCCTTTATTGTAAAATCACTATATCAAACATGGAATTTTACAGTGGGTCCAGATGTCATCATCGTCCATTTGTAAGGGATTTACACGAATTTCAGTTCAGTTCACAAATCACTTAAAAATGACCCATTCATAACACTGAACACAAACACCAATGGAGTGGATATTCTCCGAAAAGCTACGCAAATTCCTGAATTTTTGTTTGTTTTTGTGTGCACTTTTTTTTAAGTGTACTTTTTTACATGCACACTAAATTGCACATTTTTAAAAGTGTGTTTGTTTTAAATGCACACTTTAAAAATTCATATTTCCAGGCCTTTGCCATTATGCGCACTTTTCCCATTCAAACAAGCCAGAAAAACAACAACTAATAAATGATGACAGGAGCAAAGCCAAACAAAGCTTTGAAATGAAGTTCTGAGAATTTTGATGAGCTCAAGCATCCCTGGTTTTCCCATCCCTATAAACCCTCTCCTGTTTTCCCACCACTTCTTCAATCTTTTTTCTTACCACAACAAAAATCTGTTATGAACAGATAGAGTAGCTGCACAATGTATTTTGATTGGTAGCACTAAGATATAATGAGCGTCGACTGAATCAGGGGAAGATTCCCAATTAGTGCTTTAAAATGCACATTTGCTTTTAGACTAAAACTGAGGCTGGCTTTAGATGTTAATGATATACATCAATACAGAAAATATGGTTTATGTTTTCTGTGTTTGCATATATCACTAATGTCCAAAGATACCCTGAAAGAGAAGAGAGAAACTATATTGCAAAACTCAATGCAGTCCTCTGCAGCCCATCCTCAGGTATTTCATTGGACTAGAGATGCCACCATTTTTATGAAAGATGTTTATAATGTGAACATTCTCTCATCACTGAATCCCCAAAAGTGGAAAATTCTATACCTATTGAATTGCTGCCTGTTAGAGTAACAGGAGCTCTGCTGGGGGAAATGGTGGTGGCAACCATAGATGGATATAGACTGATTTCAGGAATGATTCTTTGAGCTAGAAAGGTAGTAATTGCCTATTATTTCTAGCAGCAAATTTGGAGATTGGGTTTCCATGGCTACCAAACCAGCAGAAGCCTCTGCAATACACTCTAGAACTGCTACTGCTATGGTTCCTTTCACAAAGATTGTTTTAAATACACAATGCTTTCTTCTCTGTTCCTTCAAAAAGGCATAGTCATGGACCGCTGGGAAGAAGGACTTGCCAAAATATGTAGTGTTAGAAAATCTTTCCCCAACCTAGTGCCCTCCAACTGTGTCCCATCATCCTGTTATATTGGTACAGCCCTTGCTGGTGTTTATGGTGGCGAACCTTTTACAGTCTTCCTTGAGTTCCATATGTTGGGATGTCCATCTTGATAAAATGTCAGCTCCTTCTCAGCACTGCTTGCAAGTTCTTGGTCTGTAGAATGGGGTAGTTAACCAACTTAAAGTCCATGGAATGGGGTAGTTTAGGGTGACCAGATAAAATCCAGGTCAGGGCTCATGTAACTTTAACAGTTGTAGAGAAAAGGGAATTTCAGCCAGTGTCATTTGTATGCAATTAGTTCCTGGTGAAATTCCCTCTTCATCACAACCGTTAAAGTTGCAGGGGCCCTGCCTTCTTTTGTATATGGTCACTCTAGTATAGTGCCTGCACCTTTAACTGTTGTGATGAAGAGGGAATTGCACCAGGAACTAATTGCATACAAATGACACTGGCTGAAATTCCCTTTTCTCTACAACTGATAAAGTTACATGAGCCCTGACCTGGATTTTATCTGGTCACCCTAGTAGTTATCCAATATGATTGATTGTAACTTTTCTGTTCCCACAGATGCAGATGGTTCCATCAGGTTTAGCTACAGGTACTATGGGTGTTGCCAATTTATGTTCATGTTCTAATATCTTTATGTTCTAATATCTCCAGTTCTGTTTCGATTTTCTCTTGCAGGGCATGTGGAACTGCTCAAGCTTTAAAATACTTTGGCCCATTTGCTCTCTTGCATATAAATCCCTTCAATGTGCCTAATCCTTCTTGGAACATTGCAGGATTAGGCCCTCAAAATTTCTTGTTGGACTGGCACTTTACATATTTCATCTTAATCTTGTCTGAATTCTTTCAGCCATGTTTGATGAAACAAGTTTGGCCTTTCCCGACCACTCACTCAATACAGCCCCATGTAAAGGAGGTTGAGAAGGAGGGGCATGTTCCCCTGTAAGTCTCTCTCTCCACCGCCCCCTCCCTCAGCCTAGGTCTCTTTTCCAGCCATTTTCCTTGCTCCTTGGACTCTTCTCTTCCACTTTTTGCTAAATCCAAGTCAGTCAGGCCAGCCCAGTCTCAAAATGCATCGGGCATCAATTGGCCTCTTCTTCCTCCTCCCCCACAAGAAGCACCCACTCACTCACCCCCTGCCCTTACAGAAAGCCCTTACGATGAGGTGGGGGTGAGCGTGTGTGTGTGCAGGCACAAGCAGAGGCAGCCCTATTTCCTCAGACCTTTGAAGTTAAGGTCACGGCAACTCCGTTTTACTATATCTATGGCTGCAAACTAAGGCAGCCATAAAGGGCCATTCTTCTTTATGGCCACTGTAGTTTACGACCATAGATATAGGAAAAACTGAGAGCTGCCATGACCTTAATTTCATAGGCCCTTTGGGTGGGGAGGGCAGAAAAATCCGGATTTTTCTTCAAATTTTATAAATCCCCCCCCCCTGGATTTGTTAGCAAAACTCCTAACAAATCCGTTTTCCCCCGTCATTTGGTCACTCTAATTTTACCACTAAGGCTTTTAAGGTTTTCCGTTGCAGTTTATATGTAACAGGAACACTTACTAATTCTATTATTGGGATGTTTTTCTGCAGTGTAAGTCTTAAATTTTACTCTTGTCTTGGGGAATGGACTCAGGCCTGATTTACACTGTCAACAAGTATTTCACTGATGACTACTGTAACAGAAGCTCCTGTATTTATTTCCAGCCTACAGGTTGATTGTTGAACTGTACAGTTACTTTATATAAGACTCCACGTTTTCTTCCATTACCCAGCATAGAGTGTGGTCCTCTTTATCTGACTCTTCGCCCTTTTCCTCCAATAAATGATAAGGTTTTGCTTTCTTGCTTTTTGTTTGGTTTGACCTGGTTGTGAAGCCTGATAGCGCCCCCTCCCCCTCCACCCACAACTGCAATTTCTTGCCAAGTGTTCAAGCTTTCTGCATTTATGGCACTGGCTACAAACTGGCTGGATGCATTATTCTGCAGCAAAAAAACCCTCTCCAAGCCACTAAGCATCTGATGTAGGCTTTGCAGTTAAATTTGTGGGCTCACGTTGAGTTTTTTTCTTTTTTCTTTCTTTTTTTTTTTGTCTAGCTGTAAATCCTGCACATTTTCCCCTGCTGCACCTATGGCAGTTGCCACCTTTACAGTTTTGTCCCAAGTCAGGTTCCCATCTGCCAGTAATTTCTTTTGGATGCTAACATTCCCAATTCCACAAATAAATCTTTCTCTCAACACATCCTCTAAAACATTCCCAAAAGAACAGCCTTCAGTGAGTTTTTTGAGATCGGCTATATACTCTGATATAGATTCACCTTCCTTCTTCCTCCTGTTATGGAATTTGAAATGTTCCACGATTATTCTTGGTTTTGAAGTATAGTGATTAGACAAGATCTTCTGCAACTCTGCCAACTCTGGCTTTTGTAGCTGCAACAAGCTTCTCAAAAGGGCATACATATTGCTGCCAGTCCTCTCTCTCTGATTAAATTCCTCAATTTTCCCATAGTATGACATAGTAAGATTTTTCTTGTCTGCATTGTTATATTCCTCACTTTTAGAGAAAGCAGAATGTACTCACTTTTTGTAGGCCCAAATCATAAGCTGCTTATTGAAGAACAAGCAAACAGAACAGCACAAGAAAAAGAAAGGAAAACATAAGAACAGTTTGAGGGTAGAGTCTTTTGCTCCAACCCAGTATAGTGAAGACTAAAAGTTTAACCCTATCTTTTCCCATTACTACAATCATATCATCAGAAAATGATGAGAAAAAATGTAATTATCATGGTGCTGCTTCCTGGGGCAAAAGATGAGATGGCACATTTATTCCCCCCCCCTACTCCACCCCATTCAACATAGAGAAGCCAATTGGACTGGCAGTCGAATCTTGTTTCAACACTCCCAATGAAATAGCATCCTCCACATAGGTGTGCACAAGGGGTGTGCCAGGTGTGCCCAGGCACACCCTAATATCTCAAGCAATAAGCGCCGAATTGAGGGGGGCATTGAGTAGGGATTCAGAGGGGAATTGAGATGCAGCAAGAATGGTCCTCTGGCTGCTCCGCTGCCCCCGCCCTCCAACAGCATGCCATTGCTTCTGGCAGCAGGAGCGAAAAAGGAATCGCTCTGCTGGGAGCCTCTCACTTCAAAGAGGCCAGGAGGATGGATCCCGACTGCTAATATTGCCTCGTGAGCCCCTCCTCTGGCCAGTGTCACTACAAAGCCCCACCAATGCTGGGTCCTCCCGTGGTCAGACAAGCCAAATGTGGAGTAAGGCATCAGTGTATACAGTGTTTCATTAAATAAATGAATAAAAGTAATGTCCTTTATGATTTGAGCATTCAATACATGTTCACCTGTTTTTTAAAAAATCCCTGGGTGCACACCCTAATGAAATGCGCTGCACACGCCTATGATCCTCCACTATACATAAGGGCAACAAGTTAGCTTAGGGGGCATTGGGCCGGCTGCATGGCACACACAGTTCTGACTTCCAACACCTTGGGCTCATCTACATCTTCAGCCCTTTCGAGAGGGAGGAGGGATGATTGCGAGGTTTCCTGCTTCCTCCTCCAAGATGCGCACAAGCGAAAACACACAGCAACACAGGAGGGATAGGTACTTTGTTGAAATTATGCTATTGCGCATCGATATGTTAGTGTAAAAAAGAGAGAGAGACAGTCGACGATGAAACACAGTGATGCCCATGCACACTCCCCTGTAAGTGGATTGGCTGTTCACCGAGCCAGGAACTTGCGAAGGGGGGGGGGCACATCAGCTGGGAACTTCGGGATTGTAGCGAGAGATGGGGGAAAGCCGCTACAAAACTAGTCAGCGATATTCCAGAAAAACTGTGCAGTCATCCCGAGTTCACCGCAGGAATAGGTGAATGTCATGTGGCCCGGTAGGGACGACCTCGATATTATTCCGGAAGAAATGGCTGGTGTAGATGTCCCTCTTGTCACTGCTTTGCAGCCCCCCCCCCCAGCTTTTGCTGTCTGAGGTAGCTGTCTCACTCTACCTGTTGGTAGGGTCAGCCCTGGCTATTAGATTCAGATTAGAAAAACTTGACATCAAGATCAAATCTGTAGGCAGATATACAAATTCCCTAGTCATCTGTACTTCCATTGTTCACATTAGACTTTGTACTGGTACAAGGGAGCTCTACCCTGCTTATAATTTTCTTAACAACTGTTACTTAGTAATAAAAGACCCAACTTACAGTAGTCCATACAATCATTATAGTGGTTTAAAAGATTGTGTACTCCTTGTTAGCTAATTAGTGTCAATAAGTTATATTGTGTGAGCTGGATTGGTAAGGAGGTGAAGTCCATTCATTTCATAAGAACATATGAAGAGCCATGCTGGATCAGACCAAAGATCCATCTAGTCCACCAGTCTGTTCATAGTGACCAACAAGCTGACTATGGGAAACTGACAAGTAGGATGTGTATGTGCAATAACACCCTTCCTCCCACTCATGTTCAGGGCCGTGCATATGCCCAGGCCAGATGGCAAGCATGTGCCCCCACCCCCATTTCAAACTGCTATTAAGTATTTTTAACATTTTTTTAATGCCCACTGTGTCCGTTCTACATAACACCTTATTGTTAAACCTGTTCTACAACACCTCAATGTTGAATCAGAAACTGACATTTATATTTAGTTGTTGTACAAATAGAAGTAACAACAATAGAACAGTCCTTCATCATTATCAAACATTATCATCATCATCATCACCTTCACGGTATCATCATCATCATTATTATCATTAATAACTATCATCATCATTACCTCACCCTCTGCTCCAGAAATTATATGCCATGGAGAAGATTGAGGAAAGAGACGCAGTAAGGACAACTATCGCAACTTAGGCACATATATCCCTGCCCCGCATGTGGCATGGCCTTCTGGAGCTTGTAGTCTGACCGTGGTATTCATGACAGACGGCTTTTGTGCTGTTTCCGCAAGGCGGGTTCCTCGCTTCTCGATGGGCTGCTTACACTACGGAAGCATTAGCGTACGCTGGGGGGGACCTCCTCGTTGGAGTGCCCTCTCAAAATCGTGAGCCCCGGGCCAACTGGAGCCCCTGGCCCCCTTCTGCACGGCCCTGCTTTTGTTCCTCTGCAACTGGTGTACATAGGCATACTGAAGATAGCATATAGCCATTGATAGCCTTATCTTCCATAATTTTTTCTAATCCCTTTTAAAACTATTCAGATGGGTGACCATCACTATATCTTGTGGTAGCAAATTCCATAGTTTAACTAGGCACATTGTGAAGAAGTACTTGTCCTGAATGTCCCACCAATCCACTTCATGGGATGACCTGAGTTCTAGTATTATGGCATGAAGGCTTCTAGAATTGGCATAGTAACACGTATACACAGAGTTCCTCCCCAGATGTCTCTGACATGTGCATCTTTTGCTTAGGTCTCTTTGACTGTCTATTATGCTTTTAAAAAAAACTGTTCACTCAACAACCTACGGGCCCTCAGATAATAATAATAATAATAATAATAATAATAATTATTATTATTATTATTATTATTATTATTTATAACCCGCCTCTCCCTCCGGATCGAGGCGGGGAACAACAACAATATAAAACACAAAAATCACAAACAGTTAAAATTTTAAAAACAAGAAAAAATACATAATTAAAAAGAAGAACAAAGGCTCTGTCTGGGCAGGTTCTTTCGAGAGGAGCCGTTTTATATACCTTGGTCCCAAGCCATAATAGAACATATTCGCCTTTGTTTGAAAAGGAAAACTCACGGAAATAGAGTGCAGTGATGCAATCACTTGATGCAATGTAGACTGGTGGCCCTCCTTGCAGAAATAGCAGCAGATCGTACAGAGTGGCTAATCTGCATGCAAAGTTCTATCAATACCATGACAAGCATGACTGCAGGTAAAAATGGACAATAGACAATATCTAGGGCCTACACTGACCTGCTCTACCCACAAAAAAGACTGCAAAGAGCATGAAGAGAACAGTAGGGATGCAGGGTATCCTACAAAAAATCATTTTTTAGATTGGAGGAAATGGAACAAGTGATGGATTTCTCCAAAGGGGGTTGACCCTAGTGTGTGTGTGTGTGTGTATATATATAATGTTTTGTATTTCACAGCTAATTCTGCACAGTTCTTATTAGATGCTTTATTATAATGAGACCTGTCTAGAATTTAAATTTACATTCTTACCTGTTTTTGATAATAATAATAAAAAAAACCCTCTCTTTATCAGGCTGGCCTGACTCACTGAATGTAGGACAGTGCAGTCTCAATAGACAGGGCCCCATTATAGAATTTCTCAATTGTTTTTCCATTGTGGAAAGAAACACCAACCATGAACTTTCATTTTTAAAAAGCTGCAATGTCCAAATCACTCTCAAAAACCAGGAAGTTCAGCTTCCCCTTGTAGTTTCATTTCTGTACTGCTAGCTAGATTTTTGGAAATTCCAGGCCATCATGTCCTGTTATTCCGGTGCTTTACATTCAGTGCACAGATAAGGAGAGGCATGCAGAGACAAGGTAAGGATCCATGCATAGCAATAAGTATACTTAAATACCAAGAGCACGATACTTCCCCATACAGGCACAGTACAAAGTGATCCTCCCAGGGCATGACAGAGCCCCATTTTCCCCTTTCCCTGCTTGGCACACATGCCAGACCATTATGGGGAATGGGAGGGAGGTCTGTGCATCCCTCTCATTTCCCCATCCATCCAGCCCTTCTCATCCAATCAATGAAGGAACATGAGCTTGGAGTTCCCATTCCTTAAAGCAGTCTTCTCCAACTTGGTGCCAACCATATGTTTTGGACTTCAGCTCCCATTAACCCCAGCCAGCATGGCCAATGGTCAGGAATGCTGGGAGTTGTTGTCCAAAACAACTGGAGGGCGCCAGGTTAGGGGTGGCTGTCTTAATGGGGTTGGTCCAGACCTCCATTTCCTAGTAATGGCCTGATGCAGTGCCCAAGTCCACACGATGATGGGGAAGACAACGGTTTTGCTCTGACCTCTTATTTTTGTTTGTACTTCCAATTTGAAAAATTCAGCACTGCCTAGAACTGCTAATACATCTCCATGTGCATCTCAAACCATGACTCAGATACCAAGTTAGGTGCTGATTCCTTCTCAGGCATCTTTCAGTTGTAGACACAATAAGAAGGAGGGGAGTCTAGCAGAGGAATTATTATTTTGACCATTTCCAATTTTTCTATAGTCGAGTTGCTATAAACTTTTCTTGGGATTCTTTTTAATGTTTTTTTTTAATCATTGGCTGTGGCCGGTGCTCCCCTTCTGAGCCACATAGAATAAAAGTCTATATAAAATCAAGCTGTCTTTGGTCCCTCTACAAGAATTCGGTTTGACGCCCAGTTGTCTGATTATGCGCATCTTCTCGCAATCGCTTTTACGCCTAATCCCTATACACGGGAGGCAGTGAAGCGCATTACCAGTTGTATGAAACGCGCTTTAAAGTGTTTAAATGTGGAGAATCGCTTGTTTACATGATCATAAGGTGCTTCAACTCCCGGGGTAAATTAAAACTCGCTATTTAATGCGCATTCAATAATGTGCATAATCAGACAGAAAAAGCGCCTTGGCCCCGGATTTGCGCTCCACTCTTGTAGAGGTAAAATTTTTAATGCGCCTTGAAAGAGCTTTAAATCGCTCTTGTAGAGGCACCCTTTGTTGTGTTCAATCTCTGAAACACGTGGCATTTTCCCAGAGCTTCTTCTATTTATTTATTTTTTAAAAAACAACACCATGTGGTAGATTTATTTATTTAAATAATGCAAGGCAGACGTATTTTAAAGCCAATATAAAAAGGAGTTATTTTTCAAACCTCAGATGAGTTACTGAAAGTAAAGAGATCAAATGTCTTTGACAAGTCTAAAGATGTTTGGTTGAAAAAGAATGCTGAGTAATTAGATTCAGCCATGCTAACCTCCCATGTCAGTGTGTTATAAGGCTTAATTAATTTGTTTATACCAAGATTTCAAAGTGCTTGACAGAGACTTTAAAAAGTGGGGAAAACAACTCAGTCCTTACCTTAACAAAAGGGAGGATTGCAAGGAAAGAAAGTAAAGTGGCAGCTGAACTTACCTGAGCAGTTCATTAAGAAAGATTTCAGTTAATCTTCAAAAAGACACCAAAACAGTTCTTGGCTCCATTAAAAGTTTAGACCCGAGCTGAAGATATGAAAGACTCTGGGTCTTGAACCAAAGACTCTGGCTACAGATTCACCCTGGTTGAGCTTCCTGTGGCTCTTCAAACATCTAAGGAAAAACAGAGCATATAGCTTTGGTCTATATGATTGGCAGGCAGTATGAAGCTTCTTGTTTGGTCAGGCCTAGTATAAATAATAGAAGCCTGGCCATAGCACTGCCTACTGTACTGCAGACAAGGTGGGCTCAAGACATTTTGCTGTCAGAGATAAAGGACAATATGGCAGCCTTCTCCCAAGTCCACATTCAGAAGCTGATTGGACTGACAGTTGAATCTTACTTCAAAACTGGTGATGGGATAACATCCATCACCACACCTGAGGCAGCAGGCTAGTTTAGGAGGTCCAAGACAAGTTGTGTGCCATACACTGCTCTGTCTTCCAATAGTAGGGTGACCAGATAAAATCCAGGTCAGGGCTCATGTAACTGTAACAGTTGTAGAGAAAAGGGAATTTCAGCCAGTGTCATTTGTATGCAATTAGTTCCTGGTGAAATTCCCTCTTCATCACAACTGTTAAAGTTGCAGGGGCCCTGCCTTCTTTTGTATATGGTCTGTTGTCTAGTATAGTGCCTGCACCTTTAACTGTTGTCTAGTATAGTGCCTGCACCTTTAACTGTTGTGATGAAGAGGGAATATCACCAGGAACTAATTGCATACAAATGACACTGGCTGAAATTCCCTTTTCTCTACAACTGTTAAAGTTACATGAGCCCTGACCTGGATTTTATCTGGTCAGCCTATCCAATAGAGGGGAACTGAAGGAGCATTCATGAGAACAGGTGGGAGGCTACCATGGCTACCACTCAACATGTGTCACCTGAGGCAGTCATCTCACTCTGCCTAATGGTAGGGCTGGCCCTGACTGTGGATCCTGGCCTGGAAAACCAAACTGACTAAATGGTCCATGTGTCCATCCAGACCAGCTGTTTTTCACATCTGCCACTGAAAATATTTAATAATATTCATTCACAATTTGCAATCCAATCCATACATAATGACTTAGAAAAAGTAAGTTCCATTGTGTTCAGTGGGGCTGAAGTAACTGTGCATATTATTGAAGGCTTGGGGCGCAAGCCTATGCAAATTTAGACAGAAAGTCCTACAACTCCCAGCATTCCCATCTATCATGGCTGGTTGGGGAATGCTGGGAGTTGTAGGAGTTTTTTTCTATCTAAACATGCAGAGGATTTGTACCCTTAGTGATATTGACTAAAGTGGATGAAGATTTTGTGCAACTCGATTTGTGCTATAGGGAGAAAATTAAACTTAAATGCACAATGATGTCAGAAAAACATGTACAACACCAGTAAACAAACATGAATAAAGGGACACAAATGAAATGAAACATGGTAAGAGCTGGTCTGTAGTGGGCACATCCTTAATGTATCCATGTAGAATGGGTACTTTTGAAAGAAAGTCAAAGCGGGTAGAAATGCTTCAGAATAGATGAGAAATGTTTGGGCCTGCTAATAAAGAGGATAACATATGACTATAGTGACAGGCCAGAATCATCCTAAAGGTGTTGCTATAGCAACTGTCTAAAATTTACTTTGGTTGGTCACAAGGGAGTTCTTAGTGTACTCACAGTTTTGTGTTTTTTTAAAGGCTAGAAATGGCATATTTCATGATGGAAAAATGTGCATATTTCACTCCTTCAATTTGGTTGGGAATATGGCAGAGCATATACTGAGGAGGTTGACTAAGTCCTAACCTTTCAATGTGGTGTGTGTGTGTGTGTGTGTGTGTGAGAGAGAGAGAGAGAGAGAGAGAGAGAGAGAGAATATTCATGTATGCTCTATAGCATTAAGTTGCCAGTTTAAAGTAACATAGGAAGCTGCCTTATCCTTGGTCAGCCCCTTGGTCCATCTAGCCCAGTATTGTCAACACTGGCTGCGTTCGGACAACACAATAGCCGGTAGTAAGTTAATAGTGAACTCCATGGTTGATTATCGAGGGGGTACTCCCTACTCGACATGATTGTAATCAACTGTGGTGTGGATTAAGGCCAGCGTCGAGTTGACTATTAGTCAACGGTGTGTTTGGTGGACACATCCCCCCTCCCCCCCCAGTCCTCCTGCTGGTATCCCATCAGCCATTGCAAGTTCTGCCAGCTGGACTAGAGCATCAGCAGGTACTTTGGTAACTCTTGCTAGGGGACTGCAGTCGCCAACTGTGCCCTCCTCTTCACGGCACCGGTGCGGCCGCACAGTGGCGACGTGCCCCACATTGGCACTCCTTCCACCCATCTACAGCTGAAGGAGAGCCACAGCGGGCTTTCCTGCCACCGCCGCCACTGCCGCGCCCACACCTGCCCAGCAGAGCATCAGCGGGAGCTCTAGCGGCGCCTGGGAGCATTGCCCCCCCTCTTCCATGGTAAGTTAAATTTTTGTTTTTTACTTTATAAAGTGGGGGGAGGACTGTGGAGGCACGTAGGTGGTCCAGCCCCTTCCCTGCCCAACTAATGGCAACCAATTAGTGGTCGCCATAGACTGCGCCATGCCTACCAAAAACTCTGGAGCAAGAGGGACAGACGGCAAATGCCGTCATCGCCTCACTCCAAGCTAAACAAGTCTGAGTAAATGCCTGACTTTTTTTAGAGTGGAGCTTTGGGGCTTTGGCCCTAGATGGCTTCGGAGTGGTGGCAGTGTCATGTAATCCACTTGCCACCGCTCTGAAGCTACTGTGGGGAAAAGCGACTGTCTAGAGGTACCCTGTGTGTGACGAAATAGTCAACAGTACCCGACACATGACGTGATAACCAATGGTTGTTCAAATAATCAACTCTGCACAGCATTGGTTATTTGTGTTGGTTATTTCAGCCAAATAACCAACCCTGGTGTGAAAAAGTCCAGACAGATGACACAATAACCAACCATTGACTATTTAACCCACCGTTGACTATTTAACCCAATGTTGGTTATTGTGTCATCCAAGCCCAGTCACTGACTGGCAGGAATGGCTCTCCAAGGTTTCAAGAAGGATTTTTTCATAGCCCTACCTGAAGATACCAGGAACTGGAACTTGGACCTCCTGCATATAAAGCAGGTGCTCTCCCACTGAGTTATGACTCCTCCTAGGAACTATCCCAGCAAAACCAAACAAGGGAAACACACTTGCTGCTTTCATAGCATATGAGGTGGTGAGATGGGATAAAGCATAAAGCTGGAATCTCTGTTTTTCATAGCATTAAACAATTCTATGACAATGTTTCGCAGAAACTGTCTTTGCCTAGCAATGTTCCCAGGCAAATGGCTAGAGAGCCAGTGTACAGTTGTGAAAAAAGTGATGAACTTGGAATGGAGAGACCTGGATTCAACCCCCATGTGGTCATGAAGCTCATGGGATGGCTTTGAATTAAGTCACTAACTAACTTGTAGTACAGATATACCATTAGATTGTGCTGATAGGAAGAGGCCATCTTTTGGCTGGTTATGTTGGTTTTCAACCTGAGCTCTTGAGATAGGATGGACTACAAAGTGAACAAATAGCTAATAAATCATAGACATCTATCAGCCCAAGGCATAACTGTCAAATGTTGAGCACTTCTAAGGCCACACAGATCAGAGCTGGCAGCACAAATCTTCAGTCTCTTCCCAGTTTGATTACAATTGGCACATTACATAATTTGCAGAAGAGTAGCAAAACTCTTGGCAGTGATGCCCATCTGCACTGTAGTGCTTCATTCCATCTGCTCCTGAGTACATCTAAATGTGACTGCCATTCAGTGATGCCACTGAAAAACAACTATTATCACTAGTTCCAGGTGGTAACAGTATTTGCTGTGACCCCAGGAGTGGAGAGAAGTCTATATGGCACAAGAGGAAATGTAATCTGGATGAGAAATCAGACCCAAGACGCAAATGCAGATCTTTGCCCAGCGGTGACTTAGGGGGTTGGCAATGGGAAGGACTTTTTTGGTATGTCAGTCATGTGCAATGCTTTCCTTTTGTTTTCTCTCTCCTTGAGCTGATTACATTGAATCTTGATTTTTCTCAGACTTGTGGAAAATGTGACCGAAGTGGAGAGCAGCATTTCCTGTGTCAGGGTGACTGAGTCGCAACGAAAAACCACAATGCTTATTTCTGGTACTAATGCTGCAGTCTGGAAACAAACGTGTTACAGAAGCATCCTTCTTCCTCTTCTTTTTAAAGACCAAAACTATTTACGATAATCTCGAGTGGAAACATTTACAGCCTGGCGGAACAGGGCATGTTGTCCCTTGTACAGACAAAGCATTCAGTGTGTCAGCCTTATTTCTTTCCTTTGCCATATAAATAGTATGTTCCAATCCCATTTTTGAGATAAAGGAACAGGTGCCTCAAGCTGTCACTTACAAATGTGATTTCATGGCAACAGTGGGCAGCAGGGCAGACATCTAACTGTACACAGTCTTTCAGAGGCCAGAAGGGCTTTGAAGTACTCCTGCAATGCAGCATAAAGAGAAGGCTAATATGACTTGTAGGGTCAAACTCAGAGATCATATGTCTGTCATAGAAATGAAATCACCAGTTGCAACTGATTTCTCCATGGGGGGAGGGGGGACAGGAGGAGCCTGGATACACCGCCATGAAATCCCAGTGATAATAGGGTGGGATACAAATGTTTTAATAAATAAATAAAATAGTTTAACACCTCTCACTTGCAGAGTTACCATCTACCCAGGCAAAGGGCTCACCCACCATTTTTTAATATAGGAAAGGAGAGAAAAGGCCTTCTATTGATGCTGGTGGGATATCCTCCCACCCTTCCCTGCTACTATCACTGAAGGCCTTGCAATGTTGAGTATCATGTTGCCTTCTGGTGTGCCAAAACACATGCCTTGATCATGGGTGCAATATTGGGCACTGCTGCTGCAGGGAATCCACAACTGGCTGCCTGGGGCACCTACATTTAAGGGAAACTACAGAACTCTGATCATAAGCAGCCTAAGGACAGGACAAAAGTGAAGAGAGGGAATGGCAGTGGACAGGGAAGTAGTGAGTGTAGGATCAGGGAAACTGACAGCACCAAAAAAAGAGGAGTTTCTGGCAGTCTAGGAATGTTTCGTGGAGGAAGTGGGTGTGTTGTCTGTCGATGACTTATGAAGAGCAGTGAGTATTTTATCACATATGGGCAAAGGAAGGGGGCTGACAGCTAGTATATTTGTAATCCCAGAAAGTTATGGATGAAGTTGGAGTAGACCTCTTATAAAATCATAGAGATGGGGGAGGCTTTGGAAGCCTCAGTGTCCAATCCACTGCTTGATGCAGGAAAGCCAGAGCCAGGGCATTCCCCCCCCCGCCCCCCCCCCGCCCACATACACACACTCAAAAGATGGCTCTCCAGCCTCTGCTTGAAGACCTCCAGCAAGGGCGAACCTCAGTAATTTTGGCCAATGGACATGAATTGTGGGAGTTGTAGTCCAAAACATTTGGAAGGCACTATGCTGGTCTAATTCTATGATCTAACTCAACGATCTAACTCACTGATAAAAAATATTGGAGAGCTTGAGGTCCAGAATAGAGCCCTGTGCCACCCTGTTCAATGAGTATTGTGAATGCAGTTTTGATAAGCATTGTGAACTACAGTTTTTCAAACACCTATGAATTTATCCAATTGTATTATTATCTGCCCTGTATGCAACCAATTTGCTAACCAAAATATCATGAGGAATTTTGTCAAATACTTTGCTGAAATCAAGATAAATTATGTCTACAGCCTTCCCACAATCCATTAACCTAGTAACCTGATCAAAAGAAGAGATCAGACTAGACTGGCTCAATTTAATCTTGACAAATCCATGCTGGCTCCTACTAATCCTTGCATAACAAGTTACGAAGGTGCTTTCAGGCTGTTGCTCTGCTCCTCAGCTGAATTTTGAGAAGAAATGCGTGCTTTGTTTTGCTGCTGGGCACCAGGAAGGAAAAGATACACTCTCTTGAATTTCTCAAGTTGCTCCCAGGCAGAGAGATACTAATACTAACAACCAGAAGGCATTGTGCAGCTACTGTGCCTTTTTCTTTTTTTTCAACCTAACAGATTTTCCGTGATAAGACAAAAAAAAGGAAGAAGTGGTGGGAAAAGATGAGGGGGTTACGAGAAGATCACGACATCTGGAAACCATCACCCTCCTGTAAAATTTCATGAACGAAGCAGCGCGATTGCACCATAACTGCCTCATCTGAAAGCACCGTCCATGATTTTCAATGACATCAACATTGCATCCTCATGGACTGTCTGTCTGAAGTGAAGATTGGAGAGTATGTTGTTCAGTGGTTCCATTGGATGGCCATTTCCAGAACATGGTGCTGGAGCGTGTTGCTTTGCCCCAAGGCATTTGTGTGGTGGGGTGCCTCCAGGTGAGACTTTTACTGCACCATCACCCTACTTCATTCACAGAATTTTACTGAGGGTCTAGTCGTCATCACCTTCTATTTGTAATCCTCCTGTGTTTTTCCAACATAAATCCATTACAGAAAAAAAATACTGCACAATGCCTTTTGATTGATATCACTAACAACACTTCACCTGGAAGCACCTGTGGTGTGTCACAAGGCTCCATTTTGTTCCATGTGCTGTTTAACATCTACATGAGGAGAGGGCAACCTCTGGCCTGTGGGCCTAATACTGCCTAAACTGGGCTCTGTCTGGCCTGGAGAGGGTTGCCCCCTGCTCTCCAGAAGCCCCTCCCCCTGAGGGAAGCAGCACAAATGGGAATCCCTTTCTAATCTCTGATCAGAGATTCCCCTGCAACACTGCTGACACCACTTGTGCCCTGATTGAGATGTGTGAGGCGTTGCAAGGAGTCATCTCTTGTAAGCCTCAGCTGAGTCCCTTGCTCTGTGCAGAGAAAGGCATGGAGCACACAGGGGGGAGGGGAATTAAGTGGGCAACACAGGGGTAGATGATGTCATGGGATGGGAAGGGAGGCCCTGTTCCTTGATGTCAATTGGCCCATTGGCTAGATCCAGGAAGGTAATCCATCCCCAGGACCAAAAGTGGTTATCCTCCTCTGATCTATAGGAATCTGTTGAGTAAGGACATCTAAGGATTCAGAATGAGGGGTGATTGGTATGCTGATGACACCCAACTCTGCTTCTCCTTTTCATCAAATCCAGGTGAAAATGTGGAATTACTGGCAACAGGAGTTGCAACCCTGTTTTGCAAATACCCTGTCTCAGGGACACAAAACCAAGTTGTGATCCCCTGCCTGCCTGCCTGCCTGCCCGCCCGCCCTCCCTCCCTCCCTCCCTCTCTCCTTCCTTCCTTCCTTCCTTCCTTCCTTCCTTCCTTCCTTCTTTCCATAATGTGAATAGTCTGTCTTGTATGCTGTATATAATACCACATCTAGTGGTGCCAATGGCAAATTTCCCATTGATGTTAGTGGTTTGTGAGTTTGTTCATTTATTTATTTATTTATTTATTTATTTCAGTTACTATCTTGGGCTTATATACTTCATATCCTGCTCTATCTCAAAAAATTCAACATTCCTCTGGCTTCCAGGCACTCTCCCATGGAGGTAGTTTACAGGGCCACCGGATCTTCTCAGCTTCAGGCCCCCTCCACAAGGATGCGCTTTTGCGCCCGGTTCCGGGATTATGCGCATTATCGCGGAGGCGCATTTACGCCTAATCCCTCTGCACGGGAGGCGGCGAGAGGCGGCGAAGCGCATTAATTCATGTCCAAAAAGTGCTTTAGAAGACGTTAACGCGCATAATCGCTTGTTCACACCGCGATAATGCGCTTTAACGGCCGGAGAAAAATAAAAGTCGCTATTTAACGCGCATTCAAAAATGCGCATTATCGGGGAAATAACGCGCCTGTACGCCCGTTTTGCGCTCCGCTGGTGTGGAGGTAAAATTTATAATGAGCCTCTAAGGCTCATTAAACGTCTCGTGTGGAGGAGGCCTCAGTCTCAGCAGCTCAATGACATCATGTGCCTTCAGGACTTCCTCTTTGCCATAAGGTTTCCATCCTTCAACTTGTGGCTTGCTTGCCTGCCTTAAAATTTCCAATCATCTGCAGCATCATGGTCATGCTATGCCCTCTTGACCTTTGTCTCTGATTGCTAGAACAACAAACATGAAACCTCAGCTATGCATGTGTGTGATTACAGCAACAGCAAGCTCTAGAGTACAATAAGGGCAGCTTATGCCCTGTGTAAGTATAGTTTTGCACATTGTCCCCCCCACCCCACCAGTCCTACAATCACAGAGACAAACTCCCTCTTGTGGCTGGATAGTATCACAACATGTAACAGATTTATTCTGCTTTCCCCCCCTTTCCTTTTGCTTTGTGGTTTATGAGCTATTAATACAAGACTTGGCAATTTAGTACAGAAATTTCATATCCTTGCCTTACTAACTAATGGCAAATGTGTGAATGAATACTCTGGCATACTGTTTGGATAAGCAGCAGAACAACCTAAAACAGTAGAAATGCTTCCTGATCATATATTGGTTTGACTAAGGCCCTTTCTACACCAGAGAATAATCCCGGGGTTGTCCCTAGGTTTTATGATGATGTTGTTCCCCGCCTCGATCCAGAGGGAGAGGCAGGTAATAAATAAATAAATAAATAAATTATTGTTGTTGTTGTTGTTATTATTATTATTATTATTATTATTATTATTATTATTATCTCTGTGTCTAAATGATGCACAGGGGATCCCAGGGTCAACCGGGGATGACCTGGGGACGGTTCCAGAATAACCCCAGGATAGTGGAAACTGGGGATAACCTGGTTTCCCTGCCATGAAATGGGCACGTCCCAGGGGGGAAGCAATTCTGCCATCCCCAGGATGGGGGGGGGGGTACGAAGGGATTCCCTACTTTTTCCGCCACGCTCCCACTGCTCCCTGTGCCTTTTTTAAAAAATGGTGCCCGTGACTGGCGCAATGTCCCTGTTCCCTTCTGGGACATCACACTTCTTGTTTGGACTCCCAGGGAGAATTGCAGAAGCTGTTAAGTCCGCAATCCTCCCCCTCCCTCCCTCCCACCCTCCCTCCCTCTACACCCTTAGGTGTAGAATGGTCCTAAGTTTGAATTCCATATAAAGACAAACTCCACCATATATTACGTCATACACCTTCATATTCCCACATCCCTATAAAGCTAAACATTTGGGGTAACCAGAATCTGACTGTGAGGGGAAATCCTACAATAGCTTTTAGGTTGCAATCCTATGCATGTTTAGGCAGAAGTCCTACAACGCCCAGTATTCCTTAGCCAGCATGGCTGACAGGGGCGTTCTGGGGGTGCCTCTAGATGGGCGTTTTTCCTCGCAGTGACTTCAGAGTGGCAGCAGGTGGTCTACATGACACTGCCGCCTCTCTGAAGCCATCTAGGAGCAAAGCCCCAAAGCTCCGCTCTAAAAAAGTCAGGCATTTACCCCAACTTTTTTAGCTTGGAGCGAGGCGATAATAACGGCATTTGCCATCTGTCGCTCTTGCTCCGGAACTTCTGGGAGGAGTGCCACAGTCTATAGCGACCACTGATTGGTCACCATGGACTGGGCAGAGAAGGGGATGGACCAGCAAGCCATAAGCTCACTGCACGCCTCCGCAGACCTCTCCCCCTTGTCCCTCCATTTCAACAAGTTAAAAAACACTTACCATGCAAGAGGGGGCCTGATGCTCCCAGGCGTCCCTAAAACTGCTGCTCGTGCTCTGTTGGGTGGGCACGGGTGCGGAGGCAGCAGGAAAACCCGCCGTAGCGCTCCTTCCGCTGTAGATGGGCGGAAGGAGCACCAATGTGGGGTGCGCCACCTGCTGCTGCACTGCTGCCCCGCCGCCGTGAAGATGAGGGCTGGGAGTTTTAGGACTTCTTTCTGTCTAAGCATGCATAGGATTGCACCCTTGCAATCCTCTGTATCTCACTGTGGGTCTGTGTATGTGGTCAGGTATTCCTGGGGAACACTTCTTTTTAATCTTGTATTTGTTACTAGGTCTTGCAGGTAAACCTAAAAATGAAAGGAAGGCAGAGTCCGTGGAGAATTGGGGGCTTTTTCTTTACATTCTGTCGTTCTCTCAGGTAACTGACCATGTACAAATGATTCTAGTCACAATAATGGGTAGCATGTAATGGTGTCCGTCTGCCAGGGGAACGTGACAAACCAGATCAAATTGTCCCTCCCTGCCGGCCTGCCATGCATACCCAAAATCTACCCCAAAGGGTTGAGGGACCCTCTGGAGAGAATTGGGGGGGATGCAGGGGGAGGAGGGGATGGGAAACTCCTCTTGCATGAGCAGAAGTTTGCTTGTGTAATGCTGGAGTTAGCTTGCTGGTGAGTGAAGTTGACTCTAAACAATTCATAATAAAATGCCCTGTCACTGCCAGTCCTTGCTGTAGGTTTTGAGGGCCTTTAGGCAAGGTGGTCTCAGCCCTGCCAACAGTAGATGCTGGGGGGCATCATTGACAGCTCCCCAAGCCACACAGTCTATCCCACATTCCCTAAACTGGCCTGTTATCCTCAATTGTGGTAAAGGACACACAATATCTTTGACATTCCTGTTGGCTTCTGGATGTGGAATGGAGGGGGGCCATCTTGTCCTTTGCCTCAGATGTGTTGGACTGGCTCTACGCACCATCGCTTACCCACTGTTCCACTGCTTAAGGGCCTGAATCCCAATGCTGTCTAGGGGAAAGGGCAAATGGATGATGAGGCCAGCAGCAGGAGAAACTGCTCCTCCTCCTCCTCCTCCTTTCTCCTTCCTTCACTTGCATTCTCCCAATAGGCCAAAGGGAGAGAGCAGCAGCAGCAGCAGGGCCAGGGAGTTCTGGCCATTAACTGTGGGCTCCCTCCTGACCATGGGCCTTGTGATAAGCCAAATTAATAATGGCAACCCCTGATGAACCCAGTTGAAAGGGAGTGTGACTGCAAGACTGTAGAACACATATAAGCAATGTGTAGGCCACACGTGTCCCTCTGAGGCCTCCTATGTGGCCTGTCATGGGTGCCCACAATGCCGCCACTGCCGCCACCACTACCAAATTTCCTTTCCCTGCATGCCCTCTTCTTCATTTAAACTGCACCTCTGACAAGCTGCCAAACAGTGTAATTTAAATGGGGAAGATGCCACATGGCAAGAATCATCCCCAGACGGTCTTCTCCATTTAAATTGTGCTCCTCCCCCCTCCCCAGCTGATTGATATGGGGTGGCACATGAAGGTTTAACTCACCCACCCCATGGAAGTGGAACAATGTGCATGATTTGTGTGTGTGTGTGCGCGCGCGCCCGTGTGTGTGCATGTGCCAGCAAACATGTGCATATGTGCACATGGTCAGGTGCAGCCCCTGACCCACCACTCATCATGAGGACCTCAGTGACAAAAACGATTCCGCCCTCCCCACTGTAGCTGTTTGATCAAATGTAAATAAACCTACGGTTAAATTGTTCTGGCTGCATCACCACAAAGGAACCATCTCAATTTCTTGGGTTCTCATATGTAAGCTGTGAGAAGCTGAACTCTATACCGATCCATTAATTTCAATTTTCTGTATCCGCATTTGAACTTATTCAGGAATAAAGACTCATATGCGTTGCCTTAATTATGTTGGACTACATATTTAAAACACCAGCAGACAAAAACAGCTGGTGTTTCAGTGCCCAACTTCCCAGCAGGGCACTGAAACAAAAGCCAGATTTTCAAAAATTGTGTTGCAAGTTGTGTTTGTGGTGAAGCTACCATGTGACCACTTTACCTCAAAGAAAACTTAATCCAGATGTGCTTGATCCACATTTACCAGTTTGGTCAGGTCGTGTACTGGCCCTTGTGGCTTTTTGTCCTAAGCCAGCTAAATTGCACTGCAGTGCATTAACTGCACAGTTCTTAGGCTGTGCCATGGAAATATTCAAGAGAGCCCAAGCACTTCCAATTGTGAACCACTGTTAGTAAGGCCTAATGAAAGGTAAGTCTGACCAGTACTAATACAAATGACTAATATACATGAAACTGAGTTATTATATCCTCCATTTGTAGTTTTATTTTATTTATTTTTATTTATTGCATTTTTATCCCACTTTTCAGAGAATTATTGTCTCCCAAAGCAGCTCATGTCAATCAAAAAGAAAAACAGGCTCTGCCATCAGGCTTTCAAATTAAAATGACAAAGATCCTCAAGGGAAAGGGAGTGACGGGAAGAGGAAGGTGATGGAGTTTTTCAAGGCCCAAACAAATTGGTGAGTTCTAAGTGGGCATTTAAATGCCCTTTGGGCCAAGCTGATCTTCCCTTGCTGGTGTTCCTGCTTGAGGAGCAATTGGTGGCTCTAGTTCCTTTTTTTCAGTGGATGGGGCCAGAGCATTCTTTCCCCCTTCCTTCTGCAGTCCCAGGGCCAGGGAACGTCTGTCGGTTGGGGCCAAATGTTCTCCCTGGCAGGCAGGGGGAGCTCCTGCACTGCTCCTCTTCCTTGTCCCAATGTTATTCCTAGGAAGCAGGGGGTGCAGCCCCCCCAGGGGTCCTCGGTCCCCTGGTGAATGGCAATTATTTTTAAAGTAGGATTTGCTGTAAAGAAAACAATAATCAAAATTATAGTTCTGCAACAGGGTGCCTCTACAAGAGAGGTTTAATGCGCTTTGAAGGTTCATTAAAAATTTTACCTCTACAAGAACGGAGCGCAAATCGGGCGTAGAGGCGCGTTATCTCCCCGATAATGCGCATTTTCGAATGCGCGTTAAATCGCGAGTTTTATTTTGCTCCGGCCGTTAAAGCGCATTTTCCCCGTGTGAACATGCGATTATGCGCATTAACTTCTTGTAAAGCGCTTTTTGGACATCTATTAATGCGCTTCGCCGCCTCTCGCCGCCTCCCGTGCAGAGGGATTAGGAGTAAATGCGCGTCTGCGATAATGCGCATAATCGCCGAACCTGGCGCAAAAGCGAATCCTTGTAGAGGGAGCCTGGGATACTTAATTCCCAACAATTTCAATGAAATATATTGTACAATACTATACATGTTTACTCAGAAATATCCCACTGAGTTCAGGTATATGTGTGTATAGAACTGCAGCCCTATTTAATTGCATTGCCATGTGTGTGTTTTTTAACAAGGCAGCAAAAAAAAAATCACGGTCCACATTAAATTCTTCAAGAGAATGAACTATATGCACAATATTGATACTGAATTCCATTTCTTTCTTTCTTTTCTCCTTGGTATGAGTACAAAATCTAAGGCCTGACCTGATCTTCCACTTCAACAGATGCTAAGGATTCTAATGTAGCCAACCCTTTTTTCTGGCAGAACTCCTGAGCCTTTAGTAACTGTGTAACAAGCAAAAATTTAGCAGGTGAATTTCTTCCAACATGCTGATGGCATTTAACTACTACAGGCCCTGCCAGGAAAAAAATAAGTTGCCAACTTTGTGTGCCTTAATTATCCTGGAAATTCCCATTTAATTTCAGTAAGACTATTACAAAAGAAATGTTTGAGGCTTGCAGCTTTGGAGTTAAAAACACTTCCTTCTTGTGAAGTCACTAGGAAATTCTGATTGACCGTATGGAGTCAAAACTTTCCCCAATATAAATTAGGATATGAAGCCAAAATAGAGCAGAACTCATTATTAGAATTATTCTGTATATTATTCCATCATTCATAATTTCTTAGGTAAATTGCATTCAGCTAGAAGGGCATGCCTGAAATGGAATAGGGAGTGCCAGCATGGGAAACTTCCATTGATTTAAATTGGTTTAGGGTGCAGTCCTATACCGAAGATCCAGCGACTGAGGGGCTATATCATATGTTACTGGCAATTTTCAATTTCATTTCATTTATTGCATTTCATAGGGTCACCATAAGTCCAAGTCGACTTGAAGGCACACAACAACAACCAAAGCTTTCTGGATGGTTTACAAAGATTAAAACCTTAACAATATAGCATAATAATATAACATAAAACCAACATACAAATACACAATAATTTAAAACAATCAACAGTAAATCCCAGGACCCATTAAAAACCTTATTATATGTTGTCAAATGCCTGGGAGTAGAGGAAAGTCAACCTGGCAACAAAAAAAATTTGACAATGATAGTTCCAGGCAGGTTTCACTGGCGAGAACTTTCTAGAATTGGGAGGCCACCACCAAGAAGGTTCTCTCCCTGAGGAGTCACAGAATATCCACATGTGTTACTGATAATCTATATGTGTTTAATGTCTCCCGGCTATGTCTGTTGTTGTTGTTGTTGTTGTTTTAAAAACTGCTGTTTCCTTGTTTTTGTGTATTTGTTTTGTATATACACTGCCCTGAAATCTGACATGATAAAGAATGGTATAAACATGTTATAAATAAATAAGAAAAAAATATCACTCCCTCTAATAGCGAACTCAAGTGGTGAGTGCTGATGGCTATGTAGCCAAAATGGGCCCACTGAGAAACAAGAGGGTGGTATTAGCATGCTTGAAGGATCTCTGAATGACTAAAAAAAAGCCCTTTCAAAAGAACGAAGAGTTAAGGAGCCTTCTCTTCTCAAAAATCCCAATAAGGACTCACCATGCTCAGTAGCTGTGGAATGTTGATGCCAGTTGAGGGGGATGGGACAGCAGTGATGAAATACAATGAATTATCCTAGCAGGTTGGCTGGACTCCTGAACAAGTGCAATCCTGATAAGAGGTGAGCATACGCTATAACATCTTGTCTCACTTCTCTGTTTATATAGTCATGGGGACATCCAGTGGAGGCTGATGACTCTGATTTTAGTGGGGCTGTAAATCCATTCTGGATTTCAGTCAGAACCAGCCAGAATTCTAAAAGTGTTCTTTTAGAAACTCCAAAAATAGATTCAGCACCTTGAAAAGCTCTTTTAGAATTCTGGCTGCGTCTGACTGAAACCCAGAATGGATTCACAGCCCCACTGAAAACGGAGCCACCAGCCTCCACTGGGGATATCCACGTGCTTATTTGGGCTGGATGTTTGTACCTACACATGAAATTAATGGCGGCCCACTCAGGCAGACCCATTCTGTGAGCGATCCTCCGAGCCCTTCTGATCTCCATTTTTATGGTTTGCCCGGCGCTTTTCGCCATTTTCTTCCTGCTTTTGCTCTGCGAGGCGTTCCAACCGAGACATTTGCTGGCGGAGGGGCTACTTAATGCGAGCGGCCGCTTCATAAATCATGGGAAAGGAGGAAGTTTTCGCAGTGCTCTTCCATCATGGAACGCGGAGGGGGGGGGGGTGTTCGCCCGCAGCAAGGCAGAGGGAGCCTCGGGAGCCCGCAGAGTGACGTGGCCAGGAGACCACACGAAAGTCGACGACACACAGGATCTCCCGAGCATGCGCACTGAGGACGGGGATGCTCGGACCTGACTAGCATCTCATTTCAATCACGGGTACCTCGAGCCATCGCTCAGATTGCCACATGCAGGCTCCCTAGAAATTGACCAGAGTCAGTAAAAAGAGGGTGGGGAGGAGCGATCACCCCCCCCCCCATAACTCTTGTCCCATCTGAGTTCCAGGATAAGCTTGGGTTGGAGTGTCGGGGTGGGGGGGCTTGGCGTGGGGTAAGGAACCCAGCATCACAGGCATTGCTTAAAAGGCCAGTCTTGGCGAATGGAGGGAGGGGGGATCCGACTCCTCTGCCCTCCGCCGCGTTCGAAGGGGTTGCCTTTATAGAGGGGGAAGGGGATAGGGAGAGAGGGCCCGGGGCTTGGCAGGTGTCTGCATGGGCCTAGCTAGCAGCTGCTGCCTCCGCCCACTGGCAGTTGCTTCCGAGGATTTCCCTTCAGTGGCCGGGATTCCTCAGCCCCCACGCGCAGGGGGGTGGCGGGGGCGGCGCGCCGTGGCGGACTGGCCTGTCGATGCCGCGGCGCGCGCTCTGCAGTACTAGCCTAATTCCAGCAGCGGAGCCTCTGTAGCTCAGAGTTACGAGCCGAGTCTCGGAGGACTGCGGGGGAAGCACTTGCAGAGGCGGCCGCGCAGGCTCAGTGAGATCTCACTGCGTCTCAGGTTCTCGCTTGGGCAGAAGCCAAGAAAGTGGAACGTGGGGAGGGTGAGAAAGAGGGGTCCAAAAAGTGAACGCCTGGGAAGCAGCAGCAGGGGCTTCTCCTTGGCACCGAGAAATCCCTGGGCTGCGCTGGGGAGTGGGGCGAGCCCCACCTGCTGCTGCCAGCCAGCCAGCTTGATCCGCAGTGCCAGCCAGCTGCAGATGCGACGCTCGGTCGCTCGCAGCTGGCCCTGGCCACCAGGGGGCAGCACTGAGCCGCAACTCCCCGAGATTCCCTGCATTTCGCATCATCAGGAAATTCCCTTTGACGAGATGCCTCTGCAGCCTTCTGCAGTGTGTGCGCCCGGGGTGCTTGGCAGTGGCACGCTGCCTACTTTGCTCTTTCCTCCCAGCCTCCTACCCCCAATTCAGCCGGGCAAATTACAATGCTTGTTGCTGGTAGGCAAGATCGGGGAGGGGGCGAAAATGTCAAAGAGCTGGGAAGTGGGAGCAAAGAGGACATGAAAAAACCCCAAACCGGCCCATGAGAAAACAGTTGTTTTTGCTCCCCAAATATGCAAAAGATCATAAAGGCCTTACAGCCTCGAGTCCGAGGCAGTGTGAGGGGGGCCTAAAAAGTCAGCCCTTACAGTCAATGTAGAAATTGGAGGTGGGGGTGGGGGAGGAAGAACAGACTCAAAAGCCTAGAGGCGTTGAGGGATCAGATTTTCATTTAAGCTCCATTGAGGAGATTGTCAGGTGGGGTGAGAATGGGCATAGGAACCTGCAAAGTGCCTGTCATGCCCACCTGCATGTTAGCAGGAGCGAGGCGGAACCAGGCTAAGGGGTCTTAGAGGTGATCCTTGCTTTGGCCACGCAATGCCCACGCAGGGAAGTCCGCGAACAACAGCCTTCCAGAGTTATCAACAGCAACACATGCTCACTAGAGTCGTAATGCAACAGCAATAAATCATAACAGGAAGCCCAAAGGCTAGGGGACAGCTTGCGGAGAAGCAAACTGGCGGAGACGGAGCGGAGAGACACCTCCGAGCCATTTAACCTGCTTATACGAAATCATATCCGTTAGCTAATTTGGAATAAGTGCCACTCCGTGGCCCCGAATTCAAACAGGCGCTCGCGAAGTTTAGCGAAACTTTCTCCCACCGAGGAGGAAACCCATCTTGCCCTGACTGTGGCCTAACAGTGCAGCGAATCCGCTTTAGCGACGGTCTCGAACGTGTCTCCCAAGCGTGGGAACCTGGGCCGGCGGGGAAATTCGTGCCTCGCCCTCTGGCGGCGGGCCTCTTCATTACACTTTGTTTTGGGTCTGCTTCTGGCCCTTGCCTTGCGGCACCAGCGCCGCCCTGTTGCTTCTTTTTCGCCCAGCCCGGGAGGCAGGGAATCCTCCTCGGCTCGGGCCCCGACGCTTTTATGAGCGCCCGGCAGTGGCGAACGGGAGGGGGGCGGTCCCTCAGCGCCTGGCCCCACAGGGCAGCAGGGAGACCAAGGGCGGCGGCGGCGGCGGCGGCGGCGGCGGCGGCGGCTCTCCCGCCGTCCCTCCTCCGCTTCCAGCTGGTCTCTCCTCGCCGCTCCCCCTCCCGCCCCTGCCGGAATGGCCATATAAGGAGCAGGAAGGCTCGCGCCGGAACAAGGCCTTATAAGGGCCTGGCCTAATATGGCCTCCGCGTCCGGGAGCTTCCGGCAAGCGCGGCTGAGGCAGGCAAGGGGGGGACCCCGCGGGAGGAGCTGGGAAGGGCCTGGCTCGGGGGCTCGCGCCAAGGGCCGCGGGGGATGGGGGCAAGCGGGTCCCGGGGCTCCAGCGCCCAGCTCGGCGTCGGTGCTTGTCTGACCCCCCCTCTCCGCCCCGCGTTGTGCGATTGCTTGCTTTCATTTCCCTCACGCGGGCCGGCTTCCCCCAGTGTCGGGCTCTGACGCCAGGCGGGGTCCTCTCGCTCGGCCGCCAAATAAGGGCTTCCTGCCTCCCATATATGGACATGTACGTCAGGAAAGGGGCGGGCCGCGGCCGATGAGATCCGATATATAGAGGCTGCTCTGGGCGGGCGGGGAGCCGAGAGCTTCCAGCGAATAGAGCCAGGGGGAGCCCCAGGCCGGGAGGGTGGGGGAGCGCAGCCGAGCCGAGCGCGTCCAGCGGGCAGAGCCAGGGGGAACCCCAGGCCGGCCGCGGAGCCAGCGCCCACCCCGTCGGCCGCCCACGCCTCTCGCCCATTGCCGGCAGCCCAGCGGCGGTGGACGTGCAGTAGCCCCAGCAGTCAAAGCCCACTTCCCCCGGCGCGCCCCCATGGCCGCGGCCAAGGCCGAGATGCAGCTGCTGCCCTCGCTGCAGATGGCCGATCCCTTCGGCTCCTTCCCGCACTCGCCCCCTACCATGGACTCCAACTACCCCAAGCTGGAGGAGATTATGCTGCTGGCCGGAGGGGGCCCGCAGTTCCTCAGCTCCGCCGGCGGCGCAGAGAGCGGCGGCAACAGTGGCGGCTTCAACCCCTCCGGTGAAGGCGGAGAACAGTCCTTCGAGCACCTCGCCGCAGGTAGGCAAAGGCGCATCCCGGGGGAGGGGAGAAGAGGGGAGCCAGGGCAAGGGGGGGGAGATCCCACCGAGGAACAGGTGACGGCGCCATCCGCCCATGGCCAGGGGATTCCGCTGTCCCGAGCGGGGGGGGGGGATTCTCCAATGTGCGTCACCCTCCCCGGCCCGTGGGCTCTTGCAGCTGGAGCCGCGCCAGGCGCTGCAATATGTTGCGCTTGGCTATTCAGTCGTCCTGGTGGCGGCCGCACTGGGACTGAGGGAAGATGGGCCGACGTGGGGTGGGGGACGCTGGCAGATGCGGAACAGGGCTTAAGGGGAGCCCGGGGGCGGCCAGGGCGGGGCACACACCACCCCCCAGTTGGACAGGCGGCGGCAACGCTTGGGCCGAGGCCAGCGATGCCTTCGGGGTTGGGCTGGGCTGGGCTGGGCTGGCCGTACCGGGACTCACCTGAGGCCGCTCTTCTCTTGGCAGACACTTTCCCCGAGATCTCTCTGAACGGCGAGAAGTCCCTGGTGGAGACAAGCTACCCGAGCCAGACCACCCGCCTGCCGCCCATCACCTACACTGGCCGCTTCTCCCTGGAGCCAACGTCGAGCGGAGGCGGCAGCAGCAACCCGCTGTGGCCGGAGCCCCTGTTCAGCCTGGTGAGCGGCCTGGTGGGCATGGCCACGTCCAGCACGCCGTCGGCCCAGGCGTCATCCGCCTCGTCGCCCATCTCATCGTCCGCTTCGGCTAGCCCGGCCTTGAGCTGCTCGGTGCAGGCCAGCGACACCGGGCCCATCTACTCGGCGGCGCCCACCTTCCCAAGCCCCGGCGTGTCCGAGATCTTCCCCGAGCCGTCGGGCCAGGCCTTCCCCAGCCCGTCGGGGGGGGCGCTGCAGTTCCCTCCGCCCGCTTACCCTGCGGCCAAGAGCGGCTTCCAGCTGCCCATCATCCCGGACTACTTGTTCCCGCAGCAGCCGCAGCAGCCGCAGGGCGAGCTCAGCCTGGGCTCGGTGGACCAGAAGCCTTTTCCGAGCCCGCAGCCATCGCTCACGCCACTCTCCACCATCAAAGCCTTCGCCACGCAGAGCAGCGGCGGCGGCCAGCAGGAGCCCAAAAACGTCCCAGGCGGTGGCGCATACCCGTCGCAGCTGGTCAAGCCAAGTCGCATGAGGAAATACCCCAACCGGCCCAGCAAGACACCACCACATGAGCGGCCCTACGCCTGCCCTGTCGAGTCGTGCGACCGGCGTTTCTCGCGCTCTGACGAGCTCACGCGCCATATCCGCATCCATACGGGCCAGAAGCCCTTCCAATGCCGCATCTGCATGCGCAACTTCAGCCGGAGCGACCACCTCACCACACACATCCGCACGCACACCGGCGAGAAGCCCTTTGCCTGCGACATCTGCGGCCGCAAATTCGCTCGCAGCGACGAGAGGAAGCGCCACACCAAGATCCACCTCCGGCAGAAGGACAAGAAGGCTGACAAGGGCCCAGCCGTGGCCCCACCGCCGCCCTCCACACCCTCCCCGCTGGCCCCCTACTCCGCCTCGCCGGGGACGACCTCCTACCCCTCTCCCACTGCCACGTCGTTCCCCTCACCAGTGCCTGCTTCCTACTCCTCGCCTGTGAGCTCGTACTCTTCACCGGTGACGTCCTACTCATCCCCCGTGACATCGTACTCTTCCCCCGTGACGTCGTACTCTTCCCCCGTGACGTCACCCTTCCCCTCCTTCCCATCGCCCTCGGTGGCCACCAGCTACGCTTCCATCGCCTCGTCCACCTTCCAGAGCCAAGCGGCCACCCCTTTCCCCTCCCCTGGGGGCATGTCCAGCCCCTTCAGCTCCCAAGTGACTTCCGCACTTTCCGACCTGGCCTCCACTTTCTCGCCACGGACCATTGAGATCTGTTGAGAGGAGAAAGTGGGGACCAATTAGCAAACACACAAGAAAGAAAGGAAGGAAGGAAGGAAAAAACATTGTCGCGCACTCCACAGGCGGGGTGGGGGCAGGATGATGAATATTCCCACCGGTCCTTGGTCCAGCAGGCCTCGATGTGGTCTGGCGGGTAGAGCTGACCCCTGGCAAGCCCAGCCCAGCCCCAGCTTTTTGGGACCTCTGGACTTTTCTTTCAACTTCAACTGCCTGAAAGACGACAACACAAACTCCAGGACATCGCAATCCCTCCACTTCTGTCCAAGAGCTTAATCTGCATGGACGATATAGATATATTATTTCATGATCATTTTCGCCCCCTCCCCCCCAAAGCCACAATTCATTAGGAAGCAAGAGACTTTGGACTCCATGCATAGACAATATAATATTGTATATGTGCCATGGCTTTGCTTTCCTTCTGGGTTCTTCTTGACGTGAAAAATCTCTTTGCATATTCATATCGCATTACTTGGAGTACAAAGGGCCATATTCTTCTCTCTCTCTATTTTTTTTTGTAAATGGTAATTTTTGCTCTTTTAGTGATGGCGAAGCTGTAATGGGTTTTACAACTTGTTTTGGGGGAGGGGAGGGGGGAAAGCAGCACTTAACTATGTATTTGAGCATGTCAAAAGAGTGTGTGATGTTCTTTGTAAATATCACCTTGAGGATGAAACACTCTCACGTGGCAAAAAAAAAAAGTTTTTGTTTGGTTTTTGGTTTTTAAGTCCCAAGTCTTGGTGCCTTGTTGTGAAGCTCTGCTGACGTCATGCATTCGTGTGATTGGATGCTTTGCATCTAGCCTTAAAGGTGAAAGGGAAAGTGTGGGCAAGGGGACCGAGGCTCAAAAACAAAGAGGGGAAGGAGCCAGAATGTAAGCAAAAAAAGAAGAAAACACAAACAAAACAAACACCCCGAACTTCTCAAAAGTCTATTTTTGTTACAGAAGTGTAAAATTTATAAATATATTCAGCAGTTGGAATGTTGTAGTTACCTACTGAGTAGGCGGCAATTTTTTGTATGTTATGAACATGCTGTTCATTATTTTTGTGGTTTTATTTTTGACTTTGTACTTGTGTTTGTTTAAACAAAAGTGACTGTTTGGCTTATAAACACATTGAATGCGCTTTACTGCCAATGGGATATTTGGTGTACAATACCCTCTGGAAAAGACAATAAAGAAAAAAATCTCGAGAGAGCAGCAGTCCCGTTTTTTCCACCATCCCCTTCCTATTTCCAGGGTTGGTGTGCTGGCCTTGCAGCAGCAGAAGCAGCTGGTTTTAGTGACACCTTCTGGTTCTTCCTGAGTGGGAGCACGTGGCACAGCCTGACATCTCTCCTTCGCCCCACATTTAACCTGCACCGATCCCAACGCCTCCAAAGGGAAGCCCCACCTGCCTCCCCCAACCCAGTGCCCTCCAGATCCCACCCATCATCCCAGGCCTCCATGGCCCTTGAATGTTGGAAGTCGCAGTCCCCATACATCTGGAGGGGAAAGCTACCCTAGAACAACTGGCCACTGAATTACCCGCGGACTGTGGGTTCTTCCTTAGAGGTTTTGAGGGAAGGAGGCGGGAATATGAGGTCCTCCTGACACAGTTGCCTTGCTTGGGTGTATAGGTCATGCATTCATTTCCCCTTTCTGCAAAGCAGACGTTTGTTTAAAACCGTGGGTGTTGGACCACAGCTCCTATCATCCCGAACCATGGGTCATGCTGGCTAGGGCTGATGGGAATTGGAATCTGGGGGGAGCCACAGGATCCCCTACCCTTGCAGCATTGCCTCGTTGCGCCAGATCGAAACACCCAGCGTGTTTCCCCTTGCCCAGGCAGGGGCCTAGGGGCAGGTCCCAAGCAGGATAGGATGGAGAAGGGAGCTCTGCCTAGTGTGGCCACAGCACAGCCGATGCTCACTCCAGCCTCAAGAGTCTACGCACGTCTCTAATGTAGCTAAGAGCAGGCTCGGAGCTAATTTGATTTGTCTGTCTGTCTGTCTGTCTCCCCTCCCCACGCCACCCGCCGCCGCCCCACTCCGCAAGCAGCTCAATCCGCCATCTCTTGATTCTGGTGGAAAAGCTGGACGAGGTTCAGGGACCAGGACTGCAAGTAGTGGTGATGGGGAGGGAAATCGGACGCCCAGACGACCTGGGAGAGGATGCTGCGTCTAAAGGAGAGGTTTTGGAGGCATTCAGGGGAGGGGGGCGCACTCTGCATGGTGGTGGCCTCGGGGTCCAGGGCCCCGGGCATGGAAGTCACAGAAGCTTGAACTCTCTCCGATCGTAGATTACGGCCCAATGCCTTTCCTCACCTCGTGTTCTCTAGATATGTTGCGTTTCCCATCAATTGCCAGCCAGCTATGGAGGGCATCAGGTTAGAGGAGGCGGTCATCAAGGAGATCACTCTGGTAATGGTGGTGGTGGGTTTCAGCCAGCCCCCTCTTCCCAAGCTAGAGCGGGGCGGGGGCTAGTGATGCTGTTCACACTGCAAGTCCCGTGGCCAGAGCAAGGCGAGCTATAAGGATGGTATTGCTGCTTTAGGATTTGCTGACTGGTTCCTTTATCAGAGAGGTGGGGATGTCTATTCGATGGCGGCCCCGGGGAAAACACAGTGCAAATCCCAGCTCCTCTGGAGATTCACTCTGTCTCAATGAGCTGCCCATAAAATGGAACCAACAAGGGCCTGCTTGCTCGCTTGCTGTGCCTCCCTCCCCTCTTTCGCACACTTGAAACATGCTCCAAGGTGAGGAGCGGTGGCACATAGAGCCCGACAGAGAATCGGGGCTGTGAATTGATTCATTCCCTTTGATCGCTAGGTATAGCTATCTCTTCGTTCAAACGGCTGAGGAGCTCTACGGTGGGCGAAGCTGAATCTGGACGTTGCCCTAGTTGTTCTGAAGCCCTGGTCCTTTCTGGTTGGCCTTTCCACTCGCAAAGCCCTGCTTTGCATCCCCCACTCCATTCTGCCCTTCATTACTCACAGGTAAGCCCCAGTGGAGAATGGTGGCTCCGATTTCAGTGGGGCTGTGAATCTATTCTGAGCTTCAGTGAGAACTAGTCAGAACTCTAAAGGAGCTATCCAAGGTGCTGAACCTATTGTGGGGCTTGGATGGGGTCTTTTGGAACTCTGGCTGGTCCTAACTGAAACCCAGAACGGAATTACACCCCCACCGATATCGGAGCCACCAGCCTCCACTGGTAAGTTCCACTGCGTTCAATGGGACTTACTCCCTGGTAAGAAGACAAAGGACTGCAGCCTTAGATTGCAAACCTATGCATGCTTACTGAGGAGTAAGCCCTATGTTGGGTGGAGCTTCCTCTTTGGTTAACGTGCATGGGGTAGGACTGCTGCCTGAAAGGTGCACGTCCCCCGCACAACAATCCTATAAAGCAGTTTGTCAGGATTGCTCCCATTTTACAGATGAGGAACTGCGGCTGGAAAAGAAGGACTTTCCCCAAGTTATACACTGGCTGGGATGGGACTCGAAGGTCCAGGGAGGGTTGTTCCTCCTTCTTCCAGACGTCTGTGGGAGACAATCCCCTGCTTCTTTTAGGTTTTACGACCGGGGAAACCCTCCTTCCCGGCTCCCAAAAGACTTTCGCTCTCTAGAGAGAGAGTAATCGGTCTCTGGAGTGGCCAGCTATTTGTTCCTGTACAGGACAGGCAGACATTTCATCGGTGCGGTGTGTCTCCACCCTACCCCGTCCTGGAGATAAGCAGCGACGCGAAAGCTTCCCCAGATGCCTTTCTGTCTGTTCTGGTCGCGTAGAAAGTGCTGCGAGTGGATTGGCGCGTTGCTCCAATTCTCGCTTGCCCGGTTGTTTGGTGTCGAACCCGGTCTTGTGTTGAGCTCTGGATGCCTGCGCAGAAAAACAGGGGAATTTCACACGGGATCTGTCCTTGGAAGTAAGGGGGAACTCCTTGGTGCATCGGCTTGAAAAGGAGAGGAGGCGGTGCGCGCCGTCGAACAGAAGAGACATTGATCTCATCGCTGCGCCATAGACGCACCCCCCCCCCCCAGCCTGTTGTTTTGGAAAGTTTGATCTGGCAGATATTGATCTCCCCGGAACCCAAATTTAGAACTCTCCCCCCTTTCCCCAAAGCAAACTTCTGTTGATCGACTTGACACACTCCTGCGACTTTCTCTTCCAAGGGGCGGAGGGATCTACGATTCTGCCAGTCCAAACGGGCTTGTCCTAAAGGCGAGGGCTCCCTTCTGGGAGGAAGGCGTTGCACTGCCTGGATCCTGCGGAGCGCGAGGTGAGGGGCGGGGAGGCGATTTTGAAGCCTCGGTTTGTGGACCTTAGCATTGTCTCCATCTCCTCCTCTACGCCACTTTTTCCCCTTAGCGGGGTGCCTGCACCTTAACCACGAACAGAAATGCAACAGGACAGTCTTCTCCTTGCATGAGGGGTACCAGGATGAGGGTGACGCTTAGATAGACTTTTTTGTGCGCGCGTGTGGCAGGGTTTTGGGGGAACAAGAAGAAAGAGGCATTTCAAGTTGCTGCCCTCAGCAAATGTGCTCCGAAGTCAGTTACAGGAACCCTCCTAGCGTGGGGTGATTAGGAAGAGGGTGGTGTCAAGCTCAGGTCTTCCTCTGCGCATAGGAGTACCAAGCACCTATCATTCCTCACAAGCGTGCTGTCAGGGCGAATGGGCATTTTGGATACTGATTAGTGCTTTGTGAGTGCGGGTGTGTTGCATATAGAGCGCGGGGGGGGGGGCAGGATGGGTTGGATCCAGAGTTAGTCATACTTAGAGTAGACCCATTGAAATCAATGGGAGTTCAGTGAGTCATTCCTATGGCTCAGTGGGTCATGTCAGAGCCTGGACTGTGGCATCTCGCTTCACCACTGTGTATGCCGGTGCCTTGGGGACGTGTAGAACCCATTAGATAAGTGTGCATGTGCGTGTGTATGTATGTTTGGCACGGCGGGAGAACCGTCTCCCCTGCCCAGAACCCCGCTCCTGCTCTCCTGGCTAGCCTTGCCGCTTTTCTTCTAGCCCCTTTTCCCGGCTGCAGGATAGGTGATGCTTTTCCTACCACTTTATCTCCCTGCCAAGGAAAGGCTGCCTCCGGTGAATTCCCTCCCAGACCTGCGCCAGGGGGCATGGAAGGGAGCCATTCCAGCCTCCCTCCCAGGCTTTAAAGCGTACGGAGAGCTTGCAGGGCGGCGCACCATGGAATCCAGGACTTGGTCCTAAGGCCGGCACGGCGTCTCCTGCACCTCCTCAATGCCTGCCCTGCCCGACCTTTTCTGGGAGGGCTGCGTGTTGAAGCTGAACTGCTCTTGTCGCAGGGCGCTCGTGGTCATATCGGGCTGTCTGACACTGACACCGCCTTCCCGTTGTTCCCTGGGCTTCTTGCCTTGTCCTCTATCCTCCGTCCTTAGGGAGACGACGTGTGAAATGAGACCTGCCATTCAGTCGACTCATTTTCTACGTGGCAAATGGGCTACGAGCGAACGAAGCCAGCCACCCTTATAAGAAACCTGAAAGGCTGGCCAGTGGGGTGGGTGGAACATTGAGGAGCTGAGGCTGAGCTGAGGCAGGGGCTTGTCTGAGCGGAGATTTGAACCGGGGTGGGGGGGCTGATTGACATATGGTGCGTCCTCTTACAGTGCAGACCTGTACACCTCGGCCGTGTCGCCTTTGTTCTGCTCTATTCTGTTTGGGATGCCTGACGTGTGCACTTTCGCTTTCAAAGGACTTCTCCGCGATTTCCAGAGAGAGCCCTTGGTCCAAAGGTGGCCTTAGGAATCTCTCTCAGTCAGCCACAATAGCCTGGTAGCCAATGCCAACATCTTCAGCTGCATCCCCGGCTGGCCAAGCTGCTGGGTTGGGAGCCAAGGCGTTGGCATGCTCCTGGGGTGCGGTGGTGGTTGTGGTGGTCTTCTCGTCATGCTGGGTGGGGAATACTGGGGAAAGCTTAAAGTAGTTTAATGCAGGAATGGGGTTTTAAGCAATAAATGGGCTGCGTGTTTCTAGCGTGCAATCCGATCCGATCCTATTCAATGGGGCTTACCCCCAAGTAAGTAGTGAATAGGATCGCAGCCGTCTGAAAACTGTCCTGTCACCAATTCTTGGCTGCTTCAGTTCTCCCAGCAGGAGAGGGGGACGGGGGAACGTGTCCTTGAGAAAAACCCATTTCTGGCACTAGGCATAAGGAGGGACTGGGGGGGGGGGGGAATCAGAGAGACGCACAGCAGAAGTTTCCACAAGAACAGCAGCCTCTCTCCGCCAAGCTTTTTCCCCCCTTTTCCTCTTTCTTTCTTTCCATAATTTACTGCAGCTTTTCTGAACAAAATATCCCATTTGCAAATCTGGAACTAAAGGAAATCAACCATCTATTATCGGGCTCAGCGCCTGAGTTCTCAGAGTCCGTTTCCCTCTCCCGCCTTCCCCGCCCAGGCCCAGAAACCTCTCTTTGAGGAGGTGGCTCTTCTTCCATGCCAGAGGTGGGGAGCCCCTTGACTTCTAGATATTTTGGAGGACAATTCCCATCATCCCTGATCGTGCCCTTAGGGGCTGGTGGGAATTGGAGTCCAAGGACATCTGGAGGCTTTTGCGCTATGCCGTGGATAGGAAATCAAGTTATCTGACTGCGATTCTGTATCTTTTCTGGGACTTTCTTGCACTTCAGTGGTGGATATATCTTATGAGACACCCAGTCATGTATTCCTGCCTCTAGATTGTTGCACCAGGTCTTAACGGGACCCCATGGGTCAGCCGTGGAGCATAATAAAGTGAGGGTGCCTCTAAGCGTGCCTAGACCGGCTTTCCCTCACACAATCGAGAGTAAACACAGCCAGAATAATGCTACACAGCTGGGATTACGGAGAAGCCAGGCTTCACAGGGTATAAATTTCAAGCAGCCAAGCTTGAGCTGCAGGCACCATTAGAAATTAAGTTCCTGGGCAGCAGTAGTCGTTGGTAACCACATATACTACACGAGTGAGAAGGGGGAAGAAATCCCCATAAAGTCCCTGTCAGTCCGTTTGCTTCCTGATGTTGGGAACGCTTCTTGATAAGGGTCTGTGGAGGGCAAAAGAAACAATTTTGTTTCCATATTGTGCTAGCAAACGAGGGTTTCTGAAATCGCAATGAGGTTCTGTCTGAATCTGCAAACTTGCGGCAGATCTGCTAATGGGGACGTGGAATGACGCATCCATCAGCTCACCTCCTCCGGCGGGTTAATTCCTCTGAAATCCCAGCCACCCTTTGAATCATAACAACTCACGAGGATAAGCACCACTCAAACATGCGCCGAAACGATAAGTGAAGCCGCCACCCTCCAAATACAGGACCCTGATCGTGTGCAACGGAGTAATAATTAGACAATCAGTTGGAAGGGTGTTGAAGGGTGTTTAACCCACCCGAAGTGAACTTAGTTCATGCTTAAGAACCCTTCGATGCAAGTGAGGTGACCCTTGTTTTGAGGGGTACGCTTCTCGCCTGATCCCGATCAGAGCGAAAGCAGAGCCGGGGCCGCTCCATCTTAATCTGGCGTTTTAAAAGGGTGCGAGCCCTTTAAAATGCGCCTGACTTCACGTTGGTTTCTACCGAAGCAGACTCTGGGAATCCCCCACTTGTTTGGCAAGCGCTGGACTCAACGCTGCCAAGCTGAGAGCTTTGTTAGATGGCCGCCGCAGCGGGAGCGGATGAAGGTGCTGACTCGGTGTGTCTGCAGCAGGAAAGAGGATCCGGAGCCTGGCCGCCCTGCTTGGTTCACACGGCTTTCGCTACAGCGAGGACGCCGGATTCGTGCGCGCCCTAGAAGCCGAGTGAAGAGCTCTCCCGGCGGGCCAGTCAGTGGGAGAGGATCTGTTTTGGCTCGGCCAGCCAGCAGCTGTTTGTAATTTAAAGCCCGGCTTCAGAGCTGACCATGAAGTGACAGGAAAAGCCTTGCGTCACTCCTGGAGCCGACCCAGGCGCGGCAAGGGGGCACGCCGGCCCGGAGTAGCCAGAGCCCCCTTCCGGCAGCCTTCCTGTCGGGGAGCCCAGCCGCTCCCGAGGAGACCAGGCTCCAGCAAGCCCGAGTGGCGGGAGCTGCCTCCGCCTTGGCCCCAAGGCGCGGGAGAGCCGCTCCCTGGGAAGCCTCCTCCGTTGGCCAGGCCGAGTTTTGCCAGCAGCCGAGCCGTCTCAGTCATCTGATCCCAGCCGCCGAGCCAAGGCTGAGCGGAAGCGGCCCTCGTTTGGTTACACGCAGGAACTGCCTTGCCCATACATGGCGCTTCCTCCCCGCCATATATGGTCCTTCCTTGCGCCATAAAAGGCGCTTCCTTCCCTTGGCTGCTGGCTCGTGGCCTGGCCTAGCCCGGCGGCTGGAGAGCCGAGGAGGAGGAGGAGGAGGAGGAGGAGGAGGAGGAGGAGGAGGAGGAGGAGGAAGAGGAAGAGGAAGAGGAAGAGGAAGAGGAAGAGGAAGAGGAAGAGGAAGAGGAAGAGGAGGAAGAGGGCGGGAAAGAGAGGCGAGAAAGAGAGGCGAGAAAGAGAGGCGAGGTGAAGTGAAGTGAACGGGCTGGCTTGCCAGTCAAAACCCTTTATGGGCCGACTCCGGAGGCCAGTAAAAATTTCCTGGTGAAAGAGCCCGCCTCGAGCCTGGTGAAAAACAATAAAAATAAAATCCCTGCTTTATCCAGAAGGGGACAGTAGTTCTTAGGACAACTAATTCTGTGGGAATATAGGACCCATTTCTTCGCTTCTGAAAAGTTATGCCTCTCCTCTGTGTCCTTCTACTAAAGAACACATATTTCCAATATGACAGAGTCTTTCCTCTGAGAAACTCCTTTTACTCCCCCTCCAGTATTAATGCTGCTACTGACTGCACATTCCCACCTGTGGCATCCTGGAATAAACTCGTTTTACCTCCAGGGTGTGTTTTCTTGTGAGGGCTTTGGTACATTTAACCGACAGAGGTGGGCAGCTTGTGCCCCTTCAAACATTTTGTCTTATAACTTCCAATTTAGCCAGTGGTGGGGAATGATGGGAGTATTAGGCCAAAACATCTGGAAGGCTACTAGTTGCCAACCTTTACTATTTCTGCATGTCTCTGCTGATAAAAGATGACTATTGAACTTCTGCGTATAACACAACTCTTGAAGGTATAGGAGGAGCCCAGTTTGATAAAAGGTGGCAACCCTATTTTACCTCAGGATAATTGCTGTCTTTCCTGGCTTCAACAACATAGATTGCTAAAGTTCCAGAGGTCTAGTCTCTGCATGATATTTGAGGAAATCCATTTGAATTAGACTATTAGCACACACTCATCGAAACCTGCAAGCATGCAAGGTCATTCAAGATTGCAGCCATCAACCAACATAATTTTATCAGTCATTATGCCATTGATGTGCAACGAACAGGTTTAGGGAGAGAAATTTTCATATTATGATACCACTTACTGCACCCTAGGCTCTACATTTACTAAAGGGGAAAGGACGTGACATATGCATGCGAGAGCATTCAATTATTAATCTTCAATAGGCTTCAACAGCATTGCTCCAAAGTAATTGGCTTGACAAACACAGCATAGCTTTATTCAAAGATATAAAGGTGGTTTTTAGTTACCAGAAATGACAATGTTCATTATTTGAATTACTGCTTGCAGAGCTCCAAGGAGCAGCTCTCACATAAAACCTCCCTGCTTCAGGAGGGCCAAGAACAGTATTGTGTAAGAGGCAGGGAGGAGGGGAGAATTCCATCTGTGTTTGTTTTGGCCAGATTCTGTTAAGGTTCAACGGTGACTGAAGCTGGCCAAAGTTGAAGGTTCCATCAATATCCCTTATTTCCTCAGGGATTGTTAATATATTGCAAACACTGGGCAGATGTATGAAATTCAAAGGGAAGCAGCAAGCCAGAAACTGGTGTGAAAAGAGAAACTGAAGACTTGACTTTGCAGGTTTCATGTCAGGTAGTGCCAGGAGGGATGGTAGTTGTTCCAAAGGCTTTGTTGTTAAAATTCTGGGTTTGGCATGTAAACCTGAATGACTCGTGACTGTCTTGTTAAAACTCGCTTTTAAATAATGAAGTGTATGTGCAGATGTTAGAAACTAATAACTGTGGGTTGGCCTTCTCAATCGCTGGTAAATCACTCTGTGGCAAATCCCAAATGAGAAGGAGAGCTGTGCTTCTTTCTCCCTCTATGTAGATTAATACCCAGAGAGAAAGTGGTAGTCCTCAAGAGGCTTGGCGAAAGTCTGGCTCATCTTCCTTATGCAACAGTCATGTGAAGACATGCTTCTCTTTTTTGTTTTCTTTCTTTTGCCAGAATGTGCTCCAATGGGAAGAAAATGCCATGCATGCTTACCACTCCTAGTTCTTTTGAACCCGGGGCACTTGGCAAGATGCCTTATTGCAATTTCAGATGGTAGAGTTGTCAGATCAGAATTTTAAAATTAAGACAATAGGAACTTTCAGAGTGTCTAAGCTGTGGAACTGGGTGATTCTGAAATAAAGGGCATCTGTTGTGAGGAAATGGTGATCTGGAACAAGGGAGATATTTCATAAGTGAGTGGACGGTACATGGCAAGCCTAATACCTGTGGATGCGCATGCAAAGAGTCACCGGGCATGGAGATAAGGGGGCACTATGTTATGGTGTCTTTCCCAATGCAAGTTGGGCATTGGCTGAAACTGTACTTGGTGGGAAAGCTATTGTGAAGCTGGAAAGCGGGTGTGTGCTGAGAGAACAGAGTTCTAGAATGATCCATACTTCTGTATCCCACAGCAAATACATTTGACAAATGGAGTGAGGAAAAGAGATAGCAATGCATTTTAATGATCACCCAAACTGAGCTGGATATTTATATCAAGTACATTGTCATAAGAACATAAGAAGAGCTATGATGGGTCAGATCGATGAGCCATCTAGTCCAACATTCTGTTCTCACAGCGGCCAACCAGCTGTTGATCAGAGACCAAAAAGCAGGACATGGGTGCAAAAACACCCTCCTAGCCATGTTCCCCAGCCACTGGTGTACAAAGGCTTACTGCTTCTCTGATACTGTCTGATCAGTTAGAATAAAATACTTGATTAGAGGTTAATCGATCTTAAGAAAGATACTGGGCTGATTGGTGTCTCAGGGTTCCTTCCAACTCAACGACCCGTTCTGCATGATCGCAACAGCCCACTGTGAAGCCATAGTGAGTGGTGGTGCATGCCAGTGTGTGCCAGGTGACTTTAGAATAGTCAAACTGTGACTGTGGCTTGCCATGTCATTTGAATCCAGCGAGGGCGAGTTGTTGATGTGGTTAACAAACTATCCACATCCATGGTCGGGGAGGGAAAATAAGCCATTGTGGCTTATTTTCCTGCCCCATACTTGCCAGTCATGAGCCACCTAATCACCATAATTACCATTGTTGGCCATGGCTTGTCATGATGTCCAAACACAGGAAAGGTGAGTGGTGAGGATGGTTTACAAACTCTCCTGCAACCCCTTGAACAAGGAATGGGTTCCAGGGTGGTTTGTGAATTACTTCACCACCCACCATCACCAGGTTCAAATGACATGACAAGCCATGCCCAGTGAGGATAATTATGGTAATTAGGTGGTGTACAACCCAGTCTAAAACAGCCCATGGATTCTTAGGTAGGCTGTTTGATTGTGGGAACCAGCCTGTTGATTCTTGACTCTTAAGATTTCTGTGGATGAGTTTTCTATCACTAGTAGTAGCCTGAGGCATCCCTGGTCAGAGCCTTGCTTGTTGGAAGTCCTGGCAAAGTTGCCCAGTATCTTTCTTTAGTTGGGGGATTAGCTGACAGCTTTCAATAGCCAGCAGTAACTATGCCTAAAGGAATGGCCAGAGACTGTTCTGGAAGAGAAGAGCCATTTTGGAGAAGGGGGCATGTCTTTCTTTCCCCTCCTTTAGCTGGGGATGATGTCATTAAGGGGTGTGTGTGTGTGTGTGTTTGTGTAAAGAAACTGCAGTTTGGAGAAAGGCAGTATAAGAACAGACAGAGTTGAGTTGGCTCTGAAAATATTTTTGGCTTCCCCCCTCGTAATCTGGATATTGGGACATCTGTTGATTTAATACTTTATCTCCACCTATGCTGAACCTGTATATTTGTAAATAAATACAAATTTTAGAAAATACTACTAAGCCTCCAGTGACCTCCTTCCAAAGGAAACCAAACCCAGGTAAATATTGCACTCCTGACACCTCTAACTGCTCAGAGAATTGGATTGCATGTAACCATTTTATCCTGTAAAATTAATTTTATTTTTTCCTGTGAGGTATTAGAGATAATCACAACAGGTGATGAGATTTTAGTTGAGGCTGGTGGAAGCTAAAAATGTTAAGAACTTGGTTGGTCATGAGATTGGCAATTCTCTTGATATGGAAACTCGAGTTGGTTCTAAAACCTACATAACTATGCTTAGCTTACTCAGAGCTGCAGGACTATTTCTCTGCATCTATGAATTCCCTCAAGAGATGCATTCCATTGGTGCAATTAAACAGATGACTAATACCAGCTTATTTATGAGTACAGAAGACAGAAATGGGGTGGAGAGAGATGGTTGTGTCTATTTTTAACTTGGGTGTTTAGATGAGGAGTAGATAAAAGTACAATATGAAAGCCTAGGCTAAAGAGAAATAGTGGGGCTCCAAAAATTCACCCCTGATTAGAATCCTGCTGAGTGGCGCTTAGGGCAACAGTGTAAAAGAAGCCAATGAATACAAATGTAACAAATAAATAAATAAATAAATTCTATAACCCCCACCCCACATCATCTGAAATATAGATTAAATGAAACCAGAATAACCCTTTTCAATATGAACACTGAAAGAGTAGCCTGGGGGCAGATAAATTAATACACCCAGGGCAATGGCAAAGTGTTTATTTTATGTGGTTCCCAGAGGCGATCTACTTGGGATGTATGCACACACACACGTTCTCCCTCCCTCCCACCTTCTCTCTCACACACAAAATATCAGTTCATATTTTCCAATAGTTTACACCCCCCCCCACCTGCCTCTTTTTTTTCAAAACTAAAAAGGCCCAAATGTTGTAGGGGAGATCCTTGTAGGTGAGATGCTCCAGCCCCCTAATCATTTTGGTCTCCCCTTTCTGCACTTTCCTGGATCAAAAAAATTTTTTTTGAAGTGGGATGACCAGACCCATATACAATATTTCAAAGGGAGCTGCACCATAAATGTATTTACAAGCATTATGATACTGGTAGTTTTATTTTCTCTCCATTCCTTAATAAAACCAGGATCTGCCTTCCATGAATGGAACAGTTCAGGCCATGGAAGGTGCCTCTGCCTGATTTGGGTGTTCCCCCTCCCACCCACCCAGCTCACCCTATTTGGCAGCATTCCCCAGCCCTCTGTGTAGCATCTTCAGGAGGCTGGAGGGGCTACCATGGGGAGAAAGGGGTGGGGAAGTCTGCTTCAGCCATCTAAATCTGGGCCCAACCCATTGAGTGGCTTTTTCACTGCCACTGCACAACATGTTCAGTGCTGTTCATCATGACTCTGAGATCTCTTACCTGGGGTTTCATAGCCAGTTCAAGCCCCACCTTACACTGAATCTCATTTACCCATTTTTCATCCATTCATTCAGTGTGGGAGGATTGTCTTGGAACTCTTCACTGTCTGGTAGGGTTTACCATCCTTTTAATTTGGTGCCATCTGCAAATTTGGTCATCTCACTGCTCATCCTTGATTCCAGATTATCTATAATAATAAAAGGGGATGCTTGTCTGTCCATCGTCTGTGCCATAGTGCCAAGACCTGTGAAACCTAGACACTTGAAACTTGGCATGCATACTAAGGAGAACTTATTGGTGTGCACCTTGACATTGTTTTGTTTCTTAAAATAATTAATTAATTTTAATTCATTTAAATGTGTCCATGTGGTTGAAGCCTGCAGTAACATCTTCAGCCACTAGAGCAGACACCCCCATCCAGCACTTGGTTTTGCAGTCCATGCAGTTTGAGGGCAGGCAAAATTAGGAGGCCAGTGGACAGTTACATGCCTGCCTTCTTCCTGCTGCTGTGGGGTAGCCCTGCTTCCTCAGGGGAATGAAGTGGACAGACCCCTTCGCTCATTGTGCTATAGGGTGCATCATGGCAGGGATGTGCCCAGAGGTACTAGTGAGCACGGTTTCACTTAGGGTGGATATGACGTGTCCAGCTCTGACCACTGTGTAAGTTCTCTTGAAAGCTTTGCTGTATCAAACTAAGGGCTATTCCAATCTGTGAGAAACTGGGCCCATTCACTAGTTTATGAATAAAATAGCACTACTCCCAATACAGAGCCTTAAAAGACCAACTTCTCCCTCTTGTGAAAAGTATCCGCTGCCTTCTACATCCTATTCTTGAACCAGTTACTGAACCCTAAGAGGCCATGTCCTCTTAGCCCATCCCCATAACTGCTGCCTATATAGTTTGCCCCCCTTTTGTTTTTTATATACAGATCTCCATCACACCTAATTTCCCCACCCCCCCTGGTTTGCCTCTGCGGGTTTTTTTACGTCTGATGCAGAAGCATGTCAAGCTTATGATCCCTTTCACCTGAATAGCTGCTTTGCTCTTCCACTCCACTCTATCTGTCCCCTTCTCTTTCTCCCTCCAGTCAGGTCCTAGCAGATGAGTACTTCAACCAGACTGCCTTTCTGCCAAGCAAAAATGGGACGAACCTTTAGTCTGGCTCTTTGGGGGCATCAAGGGAGTACAATCCTGTTTCTGCATAGATTCGGGCATTGTATGATTTTAAAAAAAGGCTTTTGAGCCTGGGATGCAAGGTCTGGGTTTTATATTGAGGCTTGGAGCCGGCTGCTGGGAGAGATCGCTTTTTCCTGCCAGGACCTGATGCAATCCATTCAAGCCCCCAGTTCCTTTAAAACTACACAGAGGCTTAGGGTGTATTAAATGCGCTTAGGGAAAATAATCCAGACTTTTAGCATTCTAGGAAAGGCTGGGGAAGAGGCGGCATGTCAGCAGGACAGGCACGGCATCATATGAGTACTGTGCTGCAAATCCACACATCAGGCATGGTGAGAGTGCACTAAATCGCTGGTGTGATGGAGCTCACAATTTTTCCATGACACCTTTAACCTTTTGAGTGGCTCCCCTCTGTCTCTGCACGTTTCCACCCCACGCTGGCAGCAGCACACAGGGGTGGCTTGCATACCCCTCTTCTATGGCGATGCCGTGGACTTCCAGTAACGTGTCCGCCTGCCTCATGTGGCAGGAGGTCTTGTACCCGCCATGATACCAGAGCTGGCCTGCAGGCCAGAGCTAGCCTGCCTTAGATGCCAATACAGCCCTCTGGGGTTCCCCGGCTGGCTATACCCCCTTCCCCACATGACTGGGTGACTCTCATTCCCCCCCAGACCGCAGATCACTTGGTAGATTTCCAGCTTTTGCATGTCTAAAACATTGACATCCTCCTGATCCTTATCATTTTATTTGAATGCTGCCTTTCCATGGTAAAACCATGCTCAAAGCGGCTTACAGCAACATTATCAAGGAAAATACATTCAATACGGCTGCCTCTACAAGAGAGGTTTAAAGCTCTTTCAAGGCGCTTTAAAAAATTTACCTCTACAAGAACAGAGCGCAAATCGAGCGTAGAGGCGCTTTAAACATCCGATTATGCGCATTATCGAATGCGCGTTAAATCGCGAGTTTTATTTTGCTCCGGCCGTTAAAGCGCATTTTGACTATGTGAACAAGCGCTTATGCGCATTAACTACTTGTAAAGCGCATTTTGATCATCCGTTAATGCGCTTCGCCGCCTCTCGCCGCCTCTCGTGCAGAGGGATTAGGTGTAAATGCGCTTCAGCGATTATGCGCATAATCGCCTAACCTGGCGCAAAAGCGAATCCTTGTAGAGGGGACCAAGCACAACAAATCATAACAAAATTTAAATAATCATACAAATAACCTGAAGACTTCACAGTAAATATATACCAAAATTAAACAAACTACTAATAATAAAAGTGAGATTTTAAAAAATCAATAGGACTAGAAATAATCTCATCTACACATAAAGATTGCCCTAGCTTAGGCTGACCAGATAAAATCCAGGTCAGGGCTCATGTAACTTTAACAGTTGTAGAGAAAAGGGAATTTCAGCCAGTGTCATTTGTATGCAGTTAGTTCCTGGTGATATTCCCTCTTCATCACAACAGTTAAAGTTGCAGGCACTATACTAGAGTGACCATATACAAAAGAAGGCAGGGACCCTGCAACTTTAACTGTTGTGATGAAGAGGGAATTTCACCAGGAACTAATTGCATACAAATGACACTGGCTGAAATTCCCTTTTCTCTACAACTGTTAAAGTTACATGAGCCCTGTCCTCCTTTTCATATGGTCAGCCTGCTTCTTCTGACAATGAATTCAATGAATTCTATCCTTTGGCTGAAAGGGGTTTGACACATTTGTAGTATAGGTTTAAAGGGAAACCTTAAAAAAAAATACTGAGCAACACTGCACTGTACGAAAACATTGTACCTTTTGACTCGAAGGCAGGAAATACTTAGGGAAACGCCGATTTCCAGAGACACATGAGGTAGAATGGGGCCTGAAATTCTGCCTGAGACGGACAAATTTTCATTTAAAAATCAGCAGACTATAAAATTAATTGAATTTGGGGGCAGACCATTTTATCAAAAAATCTCGGTTCCTGCAAGTTCTTTTTTTTAATTGCTGAATTGCGACATTTCCTTACTTGTACTGCCCTCTTATGGTTTCCGCTGAAATAACAGCTGCGTCTAAAATGAAAAATATCTTCACTGAAGCCATAATAGTGCATAAAAAACAAAGACATTTGGGCTGGTTCATGAGTAATGCATCCAAAATCCAGTTAAGCAATACCTTTATTACAACCAACCCAAATGCCACAAAAGATTGTGACATTCTTGGGGGGGGCATTTTGGTTGGTTCTAATAAACATATTAGAGTGCAATTCTGTGCATGTTTAGACAGAACACAGTGACTAGGGAATGCTGGGAATGGTAGGCCGTTTTCTGTCTAAACATGCACAGGATTGCACCCGTAGTGTATTACCTGCGTTGGGCCAAAGATCACAACAAATGTACAAGCTTTTGAGATTTTACAGATCCCTGCATCTGGCAAGATGTTACCAAAATACAGATTGAAGAGTGAGGGGGAAGAAAAGAAAGAGGGAGAAGAATCTCTTTACCACTTTTTGAAAAAGAAACAAGGATCAAGTTAGGAGAAAGAAGATTATCTGTGATCAGTCAAGTTGTCTCACTCCATCCTATTGTCATATTCTCTCAAGGAGAACAGGCCCATGTTAAAAATAGATTTGGTTTATAGCAGGTTTTTTTCACCTTACACCTTTTACAATTACTTCCAAGGTTACTGTGTTTTTCCATTGCTTTCTACAATGCGACAGCTAGGCAATTTTGGATCCTGGACCTATTGGTTTTGGGGGTAGTGGGGGCTTTAGATGGCCATGTGAATTACATCAATTAACATTTCTGTTCTCTTCTCTCTCACACATACACATACCCTCTGTTCCATGCTTTATAATCGTTTCTACATTCCCGATATGTTAGAACAACAAAACTGTTTATGAGCCCTGATAAAAATAAATGAATGTTCTGAGCATGTGCAGTTTTGCATTATAAACTCTGTTAAATCATAGTACCATTGTGGCTACCGGGGGAGAAATGGAGTTTGCTTCTGCTGCCGTCATCACCTGCCACTCTCTGGGTGCTCATTAGGAAGGGGGCTGTCCAAGCCAAGCTGCACTAGTGCTTTCTAGCATTCAGTTGTCTCATTTCCTTGTACTCAGTAAGCTACAACCCCCCACCCTACCTCACCATTGTTGTGGATCTCTTTCTAAAGGATATGCACAAAAATGCTCTTTAGGAGTGTTAGGATCATATACAGTGGAGGCTGGTGGTTCTAATTTGGGTGGGCTATGTCTCATTCTGGGTTTCAGTCAGAACCAGACAGAACTCTAAGGGATCTACTTGAGGTGCTGAACCCTATCCCCCAAAATAGGCTTGGCACCTTGGATAGCTCCTTTAGGCTTCTGACTAGTTCTGACTGAAACCCAGAATGGATTCTCAGCCCCACTAAAATCAGAGCCACAAGCCTTCACTGGTCAGATACGTGAACATATGAAGTTGACTTATGCTGTGTCAGATCAGGAGTTCATCCAGCCCAGAACTGTCCACTGAGTGGCAGCAGGACTGAAGCAGAGGTCTTCCCTAGAGACCCACAACCTGAGATCATTTTAACTGGAGATGCCAAGGATTGAACCGAGGGTGGTGGTTCAGTGGTAGAGCACCTGCTTTGCATACAAAAGGCCCCAGGTTCAATCCCCAGCATCTCCAAGTAGATATATTCCTGTCTCAAACGCTACAGCTTGGTCCACCTATGGCCTAACTTGTATAAGGCAGATATTTATGAATCTGATCGTTTGCACGCAATGTGTTGTGCTTTGCCATAGTACCAATCCTATGAGGGAAAGGAAGGATCAGGCATTAGGTAAGGATTGCTAGTAGCAGCAGCAGGAGGTGGCCAAGGAGCCCAAATGGCCACGGCTGGGATCTTTGAGGTGGTGAGCAGTGGCAGCAGCCTACCAGAAGCAGGGCTTACTCAGATGCATTGAGAGGGACAACCCAGGGCCCCGAAAAGGACCTCTTTCCTAGCTGGCATGCCTGTGAGAATGAAAGGTGGAAGTCCCATTAGGGCTCAGCTAGCCACAGAGTGAGATGGATTGTGAGAAGGAAGGCCAAGGCTGGCCAAGACATTTTGCTCCCTGAGGTGAAGGGTAACAACAAGATGGCGCACCCTCCCATTCCATGTACAAAAGCCAAGTAGACTGGAAGTTTAGTTATCTTTCAAGACTGGCAATGGAACAGTGTCATAAGAGCCATGCTGGATCAGACCAAGGCTCCATTTAGTCCAGCATTCTGTTCGCACAGTGGCTGCCCACGAGGAACCCATAAGCAAGACATGAGTGCAATAACACCTTCCCCAGAAATGGTATACATAGGCATACCAGTGCTGATACAGGAGGTAGCATTTAGCCATCAGAACTAGTAGCCATTGATAGCCTTATCCTCCACAAATTGATCCAGTCCCCTTCTATAGATATCCAAATTGCTTGCCATCACTACATCTTACGTAGTAAATTCTATAATTCAACTATATGGTGTGAGGAAGTACTTCCTTTCATCCACCCTGAATCTCCCACCAATCAGCTTCTTTCTTTCTTTCTTTCTTTCTTTCTTTCTTTCTTTCTTTCTTTCTTTCTGTATTTTTATGCTACTCCTCAGCCAAAGAAAAGCCTTCCAGAGTGGCTTATATATGATCAACTAAACAACAGTCATGGGATGACCCTGGGTTCTAGTATTATGAGAGAGAGAGAGAGAGAAAGAGAGAGAGAGAGAGGTCTCCCTGTTCAGTTTCTCATCCTTCACTACACCTGAAAGCATCAGGCTAGGTTAGAGTATACAAGATATGATGCGTGGTCCACAGTTCTCTCTCCTCCAACACCTGGCAGCTGCCTCCCAGTACTTGCCACCTGATGTGACCACCTTGCTCTGCCTCATGGTAGGGCCAGTCCTGAAGAAGGTCTCTAGGAACTTGCGGGGAAGGAGAGCCACAAACATCCTGAATGGTTAAAGCTGTATCAAGCAGCGACATCTTTTTAAAATCATTTTCCTCTAGAGTAGGTGCAGGGGTTCAATCCAGATCAGAACCCCAGCATGGGAAGTAGGAGGTCTTTAAAGATCCATATTGTGTGCCCTGCATCTACGCTAGAGTAAAAAATGGGGGGACATTGCTACTAGATATTGATTCTCCCAGGCATTTAACAGCGTATGTTGAGGGGTTTTGTTGTTGTTGTTGTTTGACCCAGAATAGTTGTTTTTAAATGGATATTGTATTTATAACTTGTTTTTATGCTTTTTACGGTTTTAAATTTTGTATATCGGTTTTTAATTTTTGTAAACTGCCCAGAGAGCTTCAGCTTTGGGGCAGTATATAAATGCAATAAATAATAAATAAATAATAAATTTAAAGTAAAGTCTATTTTGGCCCTCAGTGTCAATCTTAACACACACACATATACATCCCTATATCTTATTAAGGCTTAATAGTTGGCACACATTCTTATTCAAAACTGAACAGTGTGAATTTTCTCTTAGTCCTCTGTGCAATAGCACAAACTGGAGATTAGATCTTGGAGGAGCCATTAACTGTTGGAAGAGTTAATGTGGTATAGTGGTTAGAGTGTCAAACTAAGACTGGGGGAGAATGGGTTCAAATCCCTGCTCAGCCATGACGCTTCCTTGGGCCAGTTACTGTCTCTCACCCCAACCTACCTCACAAGGTTGTTGTGAGGATAAAACGGGGGTGGGAAAAGATCCATGTATGTCATTATGAGCTCACTGGAAGAAAAGTAAGTGTTGAAGTTATTAAAACAAATGCTTCCTCTTTAGAGCAGGGATGGGGAAGACGTGGTCCTCCAGATGTTGGTGGGCTCAGACTTCAATTCCCATCAGCCCCAGCAAGCATGCTCAATGGTGAGGATGATGTGAGGAGCAGCAATATAATGACATTTGGAGAGCTACAAGTCCCCTATCCCTGTGTTCGGTTAATGGAATTGCAGCTCTTGTGAATTCATGATACATCTCCGTTAACGGATGCCTTCTATTAGTAACATTGTTGTGCGTTTCTGGTGTGTGCATCCCACAGTGGGTAGGTTCTGGGTTCTTGCATAGTGCCTGTAATATCACTGATGGCCAGAGGCATAAGCTCCTCTCCTCAACAATGTCTGAGAAATCTGCCCTTTAAAAAACAAAAATGTTTAAGACAGAAAAAAGTCCTACAACTTCCAGCATGCCCCAGCTAGGCCTTTTTTCTATCTACAACACAAAAAAGGCAGAAGTTGCTACTAAGTTCTAATACCAATGCAATAGCACGCAACAACTATAGATATAAATTCCCACTAATAAACTACAGTCTCATTAACTTCCTGAACCATTGAATGTAAGTTGAAATATATACAGCTTCTTGAACATATACAGATAACTATCTTAATAGTGAAATAGTCTACAGTGAGTTTTGGTCTAAAGCAGCCAACAAATCAAGAGAGACCTTGAAAGGAACGCCCGAAGAAGACTTTGTACACTGCCCAAAGTGACCACATGATGTCGCCATGTGTCAGCCCAGTTCTGCTATTTGCTTGCGATAGGACAGAGATGACTTCAAATCCGAATTGAATACCTATGCACTATACTAGAGTGACCATATACAAAAGAAGGCAGGGCTCCTGCAACTTTAAACAGTTGTGATGAAGAGGGAATTTCACCAGGAACTAATTGCATACAAATGACACTGGCTGAACTTCCCTTTTCTCTACAACTGTTAAAGTTACATGAGCCCTGACCTGGATTTTATCTGGTCACCCTACCAATGGCAAATTCACTGGACAAAAACACAACAAACTGTCTGAAAAGACCTTCAGAACATGTGGCCCAGGATGGCCTTAATCTGATGGGGCGAGCTGAGGCTGAGCCAGCAGCTTGGAGGGATGGCGGAGATTGTCAGAAGCCCTGGGGTCACGTTACATTTTAAACCTCAAACTGCAGGCATATCATCCCTGCCTCACCCTGATCCCCAGAGACAGGAGAGGAGATAAGAGAGCATCAGACGCCTCCTTAAAGGACTCTTGGGGCATTTTGCATTTAGAAGATCTCCCACTCTGCTTTCTTTCAGGGCACAAGGCTTCAAGTTATAGGATTGCAAAATCCAGCCTTTGGTCATCATTCCAGTTTCAACAGGTAAGAGACGGGAACCTGGGCCACCTGCAGCCAACAGACTGTTGGCTGGAGTCAGTACTTGCACTATCTCTTTCGCCTGAGGGCCAAAAAAGAGATAATGATGGTGGAGAGGGGCTGGGAGTCTAATTCAGAAGCACAGATCCTCCGGCTTAATTTGATGGTCTGTATAACCCAATGTGAATTGCTGCAGACACCCTTGGAATGACAACACTACAGTCATAAAAAGCAAGGCAGTAGTGTCCATGTACAGGTACCTGGGTATGTCGCTCTCCCAGCACATTGTTTTTGGCATGCAGAGAGCACTTGTGTGCCCACTACAGCTGTAACCATGTAGACTCTACATGGTGCACAAAAAACCCTTAGGAAATAGCTCTGGTGTGCATATTTCCATGCCTGCTCTTACCATTTTCCAGGGGAACAAGTGACCTTTCAGCAAGAGTTGCAGAGCAGTCAGAGATACACATACTGACTTGGAGAGTGTCTATACGGCTTGTTTGCCCTGCAGTGGATGTGCAGTAGTGCTGTGGCACTTATATGACGCAGCTGCTAACCCACAGCTGCATCATGGTTTTCCCCACGAAACTGCGCATTTTCGCGATGCCACTTTACCATGAGTTTTTTCTTTGCTTCGAGGTCATCTCGAATTTTAGCTGTGTGTCAAAAGGGGTGGTGGTGGTGAATTCAGGTTATGTACAGTGGCCGTACTTTGGGGGCAGGCCCTTGTGTCATCAGCTGCTTTGGACTGCTCATTTGCCCTCCCTACCGCCACCCATCCACACCCCATTTCTCCACACATGCGCATTTGTGACGTACTGCTGTGTTGTCTCTGGTGAAGAGCTCGAAGAGCAGGCTTTTCTTAGGCATGTTACTCTACTATTCTATACATGTGATATGGCAGAATCACTAGCCAGAGGACATGGTGTGTCCTGGAAACGGGATAAGAATTTGGACCTCCTGGATATTTCGGGGGAGCAGAAGATTCAATGACAGCTTCAGTCCAGTCATCGGAATATGGATTCCTATGAGGTTATTGCCCAGGAAATGAGGTGTAGGTGGCATAACCAGGGTGCAACAGAGTGCAGGAGTAAGGCCAAAGCCCTGCAGCAGGAGTACAGGCGGGTTATAAATCATAACTTCCACTCAGGCAATAATGCTGCTACCTGCCCCTTTTTTGAGGAGCTCCACAGCATCTTGAGAGGGGATGCTACTATACAACCAAAACAGGTCAGCAGGAGCCTACAAATTAATAGGGTGCCTGTTGCTCCTATTGCTTCCCACTTGGCTGTGGTAGAAGGTTCAGAAGAACTTTTCAGCCAGGAGTTCCAATCCGGGGACTTGGAGGAGTACCTGAGCACTGGTGAGGCAGTAAGTTTGCCCTATCCCCTCCCTCCCTATTTCTCCTCTCTCCATTGCAGTGTTATACTGGGCAGTTTTAACCTCTGTTGTGTATTTCCAGATATTCCAACTGATGATGAGGGAGGGGAGGGAGAGGAGGGAGAGGAAGAAGGTTAGTTCTCATTATTCCTTGTTTTGAAACTGGATTGGGCGGGGGGAAAAAGTCCTTGGATGCAGTCCGAAACTTTAATACTTGACAAGTAGTATTTATAATGTTTATTATGGACACATTCTAACAAAAGTACAAATTTTCTGTGCAGATGCGCAGTTGCAGGCTCCCGTAACTTCGCATTTACATGGGAATGAGAAAAGAGAGATGGGGGGGGGTTCGGGGGTTCCCACCCACCAATCGTTTCCTCTGCATGCAGCTCAGGTAACACAAGATGCTGTGAGTTTTCCCACACAGATAACCGACAGTGGCTGCAGTCCATGTAAGCCTGTCGTTCTGCACTTGCAGCTGTGATGCTCCAGTTTTCATGGGATCCCAGAGCCAACATGGAGCCATATAGACACCCCCCAGGTGTCTGGGGAAAGTAATGGACTGGATGAGGACCAACAAACTAAAGCTCAGTCCTGATAAGACGGAGGGACCGTTGGTGGGAGAAATCATCCTGGTCTGTAAGAGGTTTCAATCCCAGCATCCTCCAGATGTTTTGGACAACAGCTCCTATAATCCCTGATCTGGCTGGGGCTGCTGGGAGTTGTAGTCCAAAACATCTGGGGGATCAAGTTCATAGTTTGGGGGCTCTTAGGTCCAGTTTTTTACAAGTGACCCAAGCAGACTCAGTGGCATCGATCACCTTTCGCCAGCTAAGGCTGGTATTTGTTCCTGGACAGAGCTAGTTTGGCCAGGGTAATCTTCTATGATAACCCACAGGCTATATGGTAACCCACAGGCGGATGATTCAGTTACAGATAGATGATTCAGTCAATTTCCAGCCTATGTCACTTTCACATGCATCCACTCCTAAATCCACTCCAACCTGTTTCCGTGTTAATCTTTCTCTCTCTCTAATCCGCACAAAAGTTTGCATTTAAATGTATATTTTAAAATGTATTTTCTTTCAAAATACATATTTCTAAATTATTTTGCTACATTTTTGAGTCAAGAACTGTGTCAGAACATTGAAAACCAGTGGATAACTAAGTTCCAATTAGGCAGGAGCTGCAGATCAGATTGTTTCTATCAGAATGCACAAATATCAATTCGTCAAGCACTCCTAGCTAGACTACTGCAATGTGCCATATGTGGGGTTCTCCTTGACAAACGGTTGAAATTACAGTTAAGTGCAAAAAATTAGTCAGTAGTTTGCTAACTGGGGCCAGATTAAGGAAACATATTGTTATGGATTTAGCCTTGGAAGTGCTAATGCTTACTTCTGAAGCCCTAAAAAGCTAGGATGTTGGTACTGGCAGAAACATCTTCCCCAATATGATCCTTCCCATATGCAGTTCTCAGCTGTTCTCAGGGTGTCCCCACCAAATTAAGAGGGCCTTCCCGGTGGTGGCACCCTGTCTATGGAACTTTTCATAGGAGGCTTATCTGACACCAATGTTATTGTCTTTTTGGCATCAGGTGAAGACCTTTTTATTTTCCCTGATTTTTAAACATCTGATGAGATTTTAATGCCAGTTCTGGTATTGTGTTTTTATGCTGATTTTCCCAGTCCCCTCATTTGAACTGATGTTGCTGCTTTTTTCTTTAACTGAAGAACGTTTATTGCAATATTTATGAACAACACAAGTAAAGCAAATTTCAAACAAAACATGAAGTAAAAGGGGAGAGTTAAAATAGGAAAGGGGGATATGTTTTGATTGAACTGATGTTTGTTTTTACTAATCTTTATATCAATTTGAAGTGTAATGTTAGTTTATTCACTAAATTGGTTGATAGGACATACATTTTCAAATGGTGTGTGTGTTGTGCGTGCGCGTGAATGCGTGCACACTCTCTCTCAGTCACACACTTCAGCAGCTGACTGGGTGTGCATCTGTCTTATGGGAAAACTGCTATGCTTTCATGTTCCCTTAAATTCTGCAGGTATACTTGAAACTCCTGGAGAGAAGACTGGAAGTGTGAAGCCGAATCTGGAGTCTGAAAGTCTGCAAAATATAGTGCCATCATTTAAATATCTATAACAGGTTTGACGCTTATGAATATTTAGTGTGCATATTCTCATGCATTCTTCCTCTCTTGGGCCTCAACATTCTCATGCGTTCTCTTTCTCTCTCAGGTCTTTCCATAAACTGATTCAAATGAACATGATGCAGTGGGTTTAAATTCAGCTGGATTGGTTAATGAGGATATATTATTTTCCACTTACCAGTATGAATACTTACAAATCAAACAATTTCACATTCCTCTGAGCAAATTATCTCTGCTTGGCTCACAGTATCTCTCCAACTGTCCACTCAGGGCATTGGTGGACTCCTTGTCACCCTCTAAATGTTTTGACCTACAAATCCCATGATCCCTCACTACTGGCTACGCAGGCTAGGGCTCCTGAGAATTGCAGTCCAACACATCTGGGGGCACCAGGTTGGGGGAGGCTGAGCTAAACTATTCCAGAAGTTCCCACAGTGTGGTGTTAACCATTTCCTCATCATGTGACAGGAAGTGGTACAGTTGTAAATAGTGAAGTCCAGGTGATCAGCATGACAGTCCCCATAGCCATGTTCCCAAGGAGAGTCCCCAAAATATGCAGGCAGCTGTATTGATCCATATCAATGAACCAGTTCTAGCAGCTCTCCTCTTCAGTAGGACCAGGTGTTTTATAAAGCTAGGGAATTTTAACTTCCTGTTCAAGACCAAGCCACACCAAAATACTTTGCATTACAGCAGTTGCTGGAAAAATTCATCCCCCCCAACATTACTGTGAGGAATGCAGCTATGCTCAGAGGGTACAGAGAAGCCTGAACATCAGAACTTAAGAACAGCCATGCTGGATGAGACCAAGGGTCCATCTAGTCCAGTGTTCTGTTCACACAGTGGCCAACCCACTACCCACAGGAAACCCACAAGCAGGACATGAGCACAACAGCACCCTGAGCGAGGTGGATGATGTCAGCATCCCTACTAATTGAAAGGTGCTGGTACTGCATCCCTCCAAGCCCTGGTCCACCACATCACTGGTGACAGGAGAACCATTTTGTGGTGGGTGGATGGAATTAGAAACATTAAAAGACATGTTCTAAACTTGTAGCCTGCCACAGAACAATGCTGCATAGCCTTTAGCACACATCAATACTGATGCCACACTTGCCAAGGTTGGTTGGGTGGGAATGGTGCTGAGGCTGCTGCTCCTTTGCCATGCACGCATCTATTTCCATGTGTGTAAACTGAAACTTGCCCATTGCCTAACAGCAGGGCTGAGCTAGGAATAAAATGGATGAGGAGGCAGAAAAACTAGTCAGATGGCAAAATTGCCCTGCACATTTCAGAAAGAGAGGAAAGAACGGCAGCAACTACCTGTGTCTTTGTAGGCATGCAAAGGGTAGCTATTAGGTCAGAGAACCGTATATGAATCCACAGAATATAGTTCAGCACCAAGACCCCTGTGACTTTGGGTGGGGGGAAACGATGGCTTCTCAGCAAGAGTTTGCAGATAGATTTGGATTTGTTTGTTTGTGTTAACTTGAGTGACTTGTTTTCTATCAGTGTGCTACTTAGAACTCTTTTAGGGTAAAAGTGTGTGGTATATGTCCTGCAATCTAGGCCTCTTTAAAAATAAAAATAGTAGTGCACCAGTGCGCATGGGCAGGATAAACATTGCACCAATTCAGATCTGAATTCCTGAATGCCTGTAAAACAAGTGGAGATTCCGTTGACACTGTGTTTCTTTCCCTTGTAGGGCCAACAGTGGCCTGAGGGGTGGGATTTCAATCAGGAAAGAGGCCCATGAAAAAGGGTTAACCATTCCTTGCACCAATGTTGCTGGTTTAATCAAATTGGTGCACACACAGAGAGCTATAATTGGGTTAAAAAGAACCAAGAGATTCAGTCACAGATCTGCCATTTAACTTAGCCCTCTGCCTCACAACAACCCTGTGAGGTTGATTAGTCTGAGACACTTTGACACAGCAAAAGTCACAGTTTGCTTTACAGCTTGAGCAGAGATTTGAACTGTATCCATGCCTTAGTGCATGGATGATGTGTCAAATGTTCCTGGAATGGATTAAGCTGTAATCACAAATAAATTTTCAAGTGCTTTGATCACTTGAGAATCTTCCCTTGCTTCGATTAATCCGCATTACCACGACTCACAAGTTATGCTTTCCCCCCTTTAAATGCCACCAAACCCATTCCAGCTAGTCCAAGAGTTGACGCTTCCCACTTGCCAACCCTGGATATTAAGTAGCCCAGTGACTAGACCCATATGCACATTGTGGTTGCTGGCAGAGTGAGTCCCACCTCTCCTTCTTTCTGTATCCTTCCCATCTCATTGCCATTTCCTTCAGCACCCCACTTCCCATCTTGGAGACAGTGAGCCTATCTACACTACTGTTTTAAAACAGTTTATAACAGTTTTAAACAGTTAATAACCGTTATTAACCAGTTTAAAACTGTAATAAACTGTTTGAAAGCAGTAGTGTAGATAGGCTCAGTGACAAGGTTGGAGAAACAGTCTTGACAGTTTCACCATCAGAACCATGTATAGGGCTTTGCCTATGGCCTTGTCAGTTTCACTGGAATCCAGAGAAGGTCATCATCAGCCCAAGGGTCACAATCATGGAAAAGGAGGAGGAAGCGCAGCCATGACACTCCTATTCATAGTCAGCAAAGTGATACTTCCACACAGGGGGGAAAGAAGTTAAATGTGACAAAGCCATTACCAAATTTGCACAACTGTACTGGGTGGGAGGTAGTTGGAGGGCTAAAGATACTCGGGACATAGAACTGTTTGGCAGGAACACTTTAAAAATGCAGCAGTATTGAAATGCTGTTGGCAATCTACCTTCCTGCATCACCATCAATTGGTTTAAAAACCTGATAAAAGCACATTTGAAACTGCATTTTTCATACAGTTAGAGCAAGGTTTAAAAATGCTTGAAATAAAATATATGAAATTGGTCTCAGAAGTGGAGGATGGATTTTACTAGGTCTTTGTCATCAATAACTGAATGGCTGCCTGACACTTAAGTGAGGAAAGTGAGCCTATGCATCTTAGCTTGGAAGTAGCATGGATTCAGTGTGGAGTGCAATGGCAAGATGCTTATACCAGGCTAAAAAGGTAGGGCAGAAGTGTCTGTTGCAATATTTGCTATGCTAGCACAATACATTCCTTCATTGCTCCCACTGAAAGGCTGAGCTATTAGCACTGGAAGCATTACTGAGTTGCTGGCAGGTGAGAGAGGATTTGGCCACTAGTTCTCAGCAGGTCTGGGCACGGTTGGAGAATGCTGTTGCTTATCTCCCCTCACCCATAAACATTCCTTCCTAGCCATTCATCTGTTCCCCAGATAAAGCCATGCCATTGGAATCACAAGAAGAGCAGGAATGGAGAGGAATGACAGACACTGGTGATCCACCCTCCAATCCCATCCTAGGTGTCACACCTGCTGACAAAACCCTTGGTGGGGAGTGGAGGGCATTTGCCTTGTTGCTGTGCTGACCCCAAGGAATGAGGGAATTGAAAATAGGTGAGATAAAAGCAGAAGGTGTTATTGGAATCTGTGCAAGCACTTCAGCTTTCTAAAATCCTTTAGATAGGCTTTCCCCGACTTGGTGCCTTCCAGATGTGTGGGACTAAAACTTTTAGCATTCTTGACCACTGGCCATGCTGGCTGGGGCTGATGGGATTAGAAGTCCAGAACATCTAAAGGGCACCAGATCGGGGAAGGCTGGGTTACTCCAGTGAAACATACAGCCTCCGCTACTTTGCCTTTCTCTGTGTCTCTTTCTTCGACCCCCTCAGAGGGCTCCGTTACCTATTACAGTTTTCATGGGTACATATTTTAGACTTTTGTTGCATACCTACTAAAAGTGGTGCAATTTAGAGGATACAAAGGCCTTGGCAAATTTCCATAGGTTTGGGGGCAAGGAAGAAATACATATGTGCATCAAGTGAAGCCAATTTAGACGATCTTCACAGCAACCCACAACCATGGCAGGTTGTGGTGTGTGTTGGTGACCATTTTGAATATTCAGCCTCTGGCAAGTAGTTGCCATGGTTTGTCATGTTGTCCAAACCTGGGCAGCAGGGGTTGTTTGAGGTTGGTCTGTGGTCAGGTTATTTGAGGGCTATTTAACCCTCAAACAACTCCTGTCACCCAGTTCGGATGACACAACAAACCATGACAAACCCTCACTAGCAGATAAATATTCAAAATGGTCGCCAGCATGTTCTGCAGCCCACCATGGCTTAAATAAACTAAGGTGATCATGCAAACCAGCACATAGTGTTGAACCACTGTGCTTACTGGGAATTATGGGAGTTGTAGTCCAACACATCTGGAGGTGCCAGATTGGGAAAGTATCTCTTTCTTAGGACCAGCTAACGTGTCACAAAATAGTAAGCCAGCTTTCAGGTACTCTGTAACTCTGGTTCAGGCTGGATGTTAAGCCAAATGGGGAGCGGGGGTGGGGGAGCAGGAAGAAAAGTCTGGTTGGAAGGTAAAAGTGTACATCCTAAATTGTTGAAACATGTGAAAACGGCCTCCCACATATTCTCTCACTTGGCCTGAATGCAATCCTATTTCCAGCACTGTGAGAAACTAATACACAATAGCTACCATGAAGCATATTACTTTGATGTGTATAAAAATGCCATACTTTGCCTTGCATTTCTAGCCTTTTAAGGTGAATGTCCTGGTTTAGAAACAATTTACCAGTCCAAGTTTAGAAACAAATAATAATAATAATAATAATAATAATATAATAATAATAATAATAATAATATTTATTTGTAACCCGCCTCTCCCTTCGGATCGAGGCGGGGAACAGCAACAATATAAACATAAAAATCACAACAGTTAAAAAATTTTAAAAGCAAGAGAACAATACAACATTAAAAACAATTTAAAATTCATCTGGATAGGCCTGTCGGAAGAGGAAAGTCTTCATGACTCTCTTAAATTCATGAAGACTGTCAATTTGTCTAACCTCCTCCGACAGACCATTCCATAGTCTGGGAGCGATGGAAGAAAAGGTCCTCTGGGTAACACTCGCCAGCCTAATTCTGGCTGGCTTGAGTAAGTTCTTCCCAGAGGACCTAAGTGTGCGGGGCGGATTGTATGGGAGAAGGCGATCCTGCAGGTACCCTGGACCCAAACCATGTAGGGCTTTAAAGGTAATAACCAACACTTTATACTTCGCCCGGAAACTGATTGGCAGCCAATGAAGCGATTTAAAAACTGGTGTGATGTGATCACCCCTAGGTGTACCGGTGACCAACCTGGCTGCCATATTTTGAACAAGTTGAAGTTTCCGGACTAGGCACAAAGGTAGCCCTATGTACAGCGCATTGCAGAAGTCGAGCCTCGAAGTTACCAGTGCGTGCACTACCGTCTTTAGGTCTTCCAACTCTAGGAAGGGGCGCAGTTTAGGCTGCAATCCTATGCACATTTTCCTGAGAGCAGACATATATAGGATTATACTATTAATTACACAACCAGCCCATAATTTTAGTATAACTCCCATATACTGTAGCTGAAGAAGCAGTCTCCATTCAAGAATAGTAATGACAGGGGAAAATTGAAAGGTGCCAGTCGATTGTACATAGATTTTCCAACTCTAGAAAGCACCAAACAAACAGAATACAATTCATGGTTTGGTACCCAAAAAAATACTACTGTTTACCTCAGGTGAGTCCCATTTTACCATTAAAATCCTGAAGATACAAGCAGCATAATACTGAGACCAAACCCCAGTTCCTTCAGTATCTCCTCATAGGGCTTTGTTTCCAGACCCTTGATCATCCTCGTTGCCCTCCTCTTAACCCCCTGCAGCTTGTCTGCATCCTTCTTGGAGTGTGGTGCCCAGAACTGGACACAATACTCAAGATGAGGTCTAACCAGTGCCAAATAGAGGGGAACCAGTACATGATTTGGAAGCTATACTTCCATTAATGCAGCCCAAAATAGCATTTGCTTTTTTGCAGCCACATCACACTGTTGGCTCATATTCAGCTTGTGATCTACAACAATTCCAAGATCCTTCTTGCTTGTAGTATTGCTGAGCCAAGTATTCCCCATCTTGTAACTGTGCATTTAGTTTCTTTTTCCTAGGTGTAGAGCTTGGCATTTATCCCTATTAAATTTCATTCTGTTGTTTCCAGCCCAACACTCCAGCCTATCAAGATCACTTTGAAGTTTGGTTCTGTCTTCCAGGGTATTAGCTATCCCACCCAATTTTGTGTCATCTGCAAAGCTGATAAGCATTCTCTGCACCTCCTCATCCAAGTCATTAATAAAAATGTTGAAGAGCACTGGGCCCAGGACTAAGCCCTGTGGTACCCCACTTGTTACCTCCCCCATTGTGAGAAGATACTATTGATAAGCACTCTTTGGCTCAATTCGGACGACACAATAAACAACTGGTGAGGGGGAAACAATCGTCAGTTGTTTTGACTATTGTGTCATCCGAATGCTGCCATAGTCAACTCAGCGCTGATCCTAATCCACACCACAGTTGATTATTTATTACCATGTTGTGTGTGGAGTACCCCCTAGATGAACAACTGTAAAGTTGATTATTACCCCACCATTGACTATCGTGTCGTCTGAATTGAGCCTTTGAGTCCGACTCTGTAACCAACTGTGGATCCACCTAATCGTTATTCTATCTAGATCACTTTTAGCTAGTTTGTGAATCAGAATGTCATGTGGTACTTTGTCCAAAGTTTTGCTGAAGTCAAGATATATTGTGTCCACAGCATTCCCACAGTCCACAAGGGAGGTTACCCAATCAAAGAATGAGATCAGATTAGTCTGGCATGATTTGTTCTTGACAAATCATTGCTGGCTTCTAGTAATTACTGCATTGTTTTCAAGGTGCTTACAGATTGACTTCTTTATAATCTGCTCGAAAAAATTCCCAGGGATTAATGTCAGGTTCCTCCTTTTTGCCCTTTTTGAACATAGGGACAACATTAGCCCTCCTCCAGTCATCTGGCACTTCACCCGTTTTCCATGATTTTGCAAAGATAATAGACAGTGGTTCTGAGAGTTCTTCTGCTAGCTCCTTTATTACTTTATTACAATTTTGGGGCGCTATTAGAGCTGTTCTCTGTTATGATGCATAAGCCTTCATCCATTGTTGCCCCCAAGTTGACATCTCCCTCCCCCACAGGATTCAGTTTAAAGCCCTCCTGATTAAGTTTTTCATGCTGTGGCTGAACACATTCTTCCCAGCCCTTGTGAGATACAACCCATCTCCTGCCAGCAGTCCATCTTCCAAGTAGCTTAGCCCGTGGTTCCAGAATCCGAATCTCTCATGTCAGCACCACCTTTGTAGCCAGTCGTTCACCCGGAGTATTTTTCTTTCTCTTTCTATTCCTCTTCCAAAAACTGGGCAGATGGATGAGAGAACTATCTGGGCCCCAAAGTTCTTGAGTTTCCTTCACAAAGCTTCAAAGTCTGAAGTGATTTCTTCATAGCTCTGCTTGGCAGTATAATTTGTTCCCACATGGATGAGAAGAAAATGATATGTGTCAATGGACTTTATGAGCTTTGGCAACCCTTCAGTCACATCTCTAATCTGTTCTCCAGGGAGACAGCATACCTGGCAAGTCCATGGATCTTTGCGACATACTGGGCACGGAGTGGGAGCAGGGAGTCTCCCACAACGACTACTCTTCTCTTCTTGTTCTCATAGGCCTTGGTATTGTTGCCTCAGCTCGACTGATCTTCTGCCCCTTGTTCCCTGCTGCACAGGGTCCCCTGTAATTTTTCCTCTGCAGATTGTCCTCCAGTCTCACCTTCCAGTACTTGAAACTGTTACCTAGATCTACTGGTTCCACTGGTGCAGAGTGTCTTCTAGTTCTTCCGCTCCTAACTGTCACCCTATTCTAGCAAGTTTCCTCTTCATTGGCTTTCCTCACCTCAGCATTCCCCACTTCTGCTTCAACTTGCTGTTGCTCTTCCACCTCCTGTGCTTCTCTCTGCTGTTAAAGTTCCACCGTTCTGTCTAAGAACTCTTCGTCTCCTCTTATTCCTTGGAGGGTGGACACTCGTCGCTGAAGTACACTCTCTTTTTCTTCCAATAGTGCAACCAGCTTGCACTTGTTGTACATGTACGCCATGTTGATCTCAGGTAGGAACACAAACATTTCACACACCTTGCAGATCACCACCACTGGAGAATCCTTTCCGCCCATAATCCCTTTTTGTTTCTGCCTTTCTGCCTGTACTGGAATAGCTTGAGCTTTGTCTTGTCCTCTCCAAAGGTTAACAGTAGAGTCCCCTACCATATGGGTGTGTATTACAAGAATATTTTTTTGGGTTAGGTACCTCCCCTTTGATCTCCCCTGCTGAACTCCCCTGGACAAATTCCTGTTTGCTCTCTCTGTTCCCTCACTCTGATCACTCGCTCTCTGGGAGCTTGCTTCCTTATGTATCTTCTAGTCCAGCTGGAGCAGCTTCCTCTTCTGTGCTCTGCTCAGCTAGGGGTCAGAAACAGAATGAAACTCCCCTGCCCACTCAGCTGCTTAGAGCAATCAGGCCATGCCCCTTCAGGCCCAGCAGCAGCTCTCAGGACATTCCCGTTCAATCACAATCAAACAACCTTTCTTCTGTTGAGAGCTTTATTCCCTTGTGGGTACTCTGTCAGGATCCGCTGCCAAAAGTGGGTGGGTCCCCCTTTTCTCTTTCTGCCAACCCCTTTTCTCTCTCCCCATCTTCCTAAATAGAACCCCAGGGGGTCTGAATTTGGCCACCGGGCCTGAGGTTCCACACCCCAGCTCATTTATTTATTTATTTGTGACACTTGTATACCACTGAATATAATAAAATCCCTCAGTGGTTCACCGTGGCCCCGTTCAGAAGACACCTTAAACTACAGCTTTAACCACGGTAGTTACACCAGAAAGCCGGGCCATGTTCAGAAGACACCTTAAACCATGGCTTTAGCCATGGTGAATAAGGCAAAAAGCCTTATTCACCATGGTTAAAGCCATGGTTTAAGGTGTCTTCTGAACAAAGCCTGGCTTTCTAGCTTAATCACTGTGGTAAAGCTGTGGTTTAAGGTGTCTTCTGAACAGAGCCAATAAATATTAAAATACAATAATTAAAACACAACATTAAAACACAGCGTTAAAAACATAGCATTAAAAACACTTCCAACTATAATAAAAGTAATTCAATTCAATTTAATGAAAAAACTAGACTTTCCCCAACACTTCATAGCTAAACGAGCAAGTAGCTGTCTAGTCACATACAGCCATGGTCTGGTTTGTCCCTGAGTATCGTTGAAAGCATACTTTAGTCATGACTGTCTTGTTCCATTGGGTGTAACTGGACTCAGTCATGACTAATTTTCGGTGGCTTGGAGCCCTTTGTCTTCATCAGGTGTTTGCATAGATGGAAACAATTTTAAGAGAACTTTGCAGAACAAACCCAGAGTAGACATAAAGGATTTTGGTTCATTAGCTGTCCATTTGTCCTTAGACTCCAGTCTCCTGAATGCACAATTTTAGTAGCTTCAAATGCATAGCTTTATGGCCTGTGGGTGTGTTAATCTCCTCTGAAACATTCCTTATTAGAAAGACTCAGGTTACAGAGGTCACCGAATTGTTTCTGATTTGCTTTTGACTTACATTTTTATTTTATATTGCTTTCATTTAATTATGCCGGCATAATTAAATGCTGCCTCCTAGTCCTGACATGCCTCCTAGTCCTGACATGCACATAAGCAGAACATGATCTGGAACCTAGCCTGGGGATTCAAGATTGTATGGGGGACCCATACTGTGACCCCCACCTTTGTAAACTGTTCTTGTGCACTCCCTTCTTCCAAGTCAGTGGGGATTTTGTGGAGTCTCTTGCAGGGTTATTATAGTCCTGCTTGGGGTGATAGTAATTGCAAAACAGAGAAGATGATGAAGAAGATGATGGTGATGATGATGATGATGATGGAAATGAGGTCAACATAGACTGAAAAAAGTGTCCCAGGTAGACACTTCAAGGGAATGCATTAGCTATGCATCATGGTGCATACTATGGGAAGAAGTTATAGGAACTTGCTTTACCTTCAATGGGGAGGGAACCATGGCACAGTAGTAGAGCACACACTTTGCTTGCCAAATGCCTTGGCCTCGATCCCTGACATCTCCCATTAAAAGAATCTGACATAGCATGGCTGGCACAAACCTTTGTCTAAAGATCTTCAACTACTGTTGCCCATCAAATTTGGCCCTCCTGGGATGCCAATGTGGCCCACCAGGATTCCCCAGATGGCCATGACCCTTTCCCCTGACCCCAACCCACTGGCTGTTTGGTAGTTTCCCAGCTTTGTGCATTTTCCCCATTTTAAAAGAGTGGAATTCCTCTCTTCAGGGCTACTTATTGGCAGCAAGAGATTTAAGCTAAACGATGTTGGCATTTTGGTCCCACCCCTTTTGCTTTTAGCTCCGCCCACCCCTGGAATGCACCCCACCCCATGAGCTTCTGTGAAATGGATTTCGGCCATCGGGATGAAAGAGGTTCAACACCCCTGTGATAGACCAATGGCCTGATTTGTTATAAGGCAGCATCGTATGTTCATATACAGCTGCCTGCCTGATAAGAAAAGCCTATGAAGGACAGATGACACCCACACCCACATAATGAGATGAAATATGGGTTCGTTTTTCCACCCTTTCAAACTTGCCTGCTCACTCATTTCTCTGGTAGTGGTGGGGGTTGTTTAGCAGAGCTTGTCAGCAACGTACTGTACGCACAGGAATTACATGTGGATTCTTATACTCCAGCTCTGCCCAGATTTCAGAAGCCAAACTCATCCTATAAATATGCACCTACTGCTATATGTGGCCAGACTCTTGCATTTCACCTTTGTGACCGGAGGCAGCAGGTATATTGCTTGAAACATTAGTCTTTAATGTCACACAATTGTTCCATTACCAGGGAGTCTTTGTTAACGGTCTGTCTCGCTTTTGTATGGCAGGATGTGGGTGGGTAGGGAGCCAGGCCCGGAGATGTCTCTTAATGACTCAGAACAATGACCCTCTGAGTATAAACTGGTTGGGCCAGTCCATGGCTGGGCTGTTGTGTGAGAGTTCAAAGCCCCAATTACATGTTAAAAGGAAATACAACCTGGCTACAAAACCTGTCTCAGTGCCTTCCAGCGATAACAGCGATTTTAAAACACAAGGCAGTTTAACTCCTGGCTTCCTTGCAGTTAGTCAGGGGTTTGGAGAGAGGAAGCGATGCTTTCAAACTCCAAAATCCGTATAGTGTATACCTTTATTAGGCAGCTCAAAGATCACCCCCCAAATGTGCAAGCTTTCAAGATTTCTGGATCTTTTTGTCAGGTAAGATGTTACAAAAGAGATGTCGAAACGCTTGCACATCTTTTGGGATCTTTGAGTTGGCTTAATCAAGGTACTGCATGATATGGATTTTGAAATATTTATTGGGGCCAACATGCCTGCCTTTAGGTTTGTTTGTTTGTTTGTTTGTTTGTTTGTATGCTTTGTGGTTTTTCTCTGCATTCCAGCTAAAGTATGGTTCACTCTTATATGCTGAGAAATCCCAGACTTAAAGGCCTTAGGGTTGGGGGGTTGGGAGAGATCTCCACAATAGGGTATCACTTACTGGGACAGTCATACACAATGGCAAAATTATGGCTGTAGAGATGTGGGGGGCAGGAGTGAGTTGGAATTAAGTGACACGCAGCCTGGACCATTGGTATAGAACTGCAAGGCTCCTATGCCCAGAGTATTCTATGGACACAGAGGCTACCTCCACAAGAGAGGTTTAATGCTCTTTGAAGGCTCATTATAAATTTTACCTCCACACCAGCGGAGCGCAAAACGGGCGTAGAGGCGCGTTATCTCCCGGATTATGCGCATTATCGAATGCGCGTTAAATAGCGACTTTTATTTTGCTCTGGCCGTTAAAGCGCATTTTTGCCGTGTGAACAAGTGATTATGCGCATTAACTTCTTGTAAAGCGCTTTTTGGACATCAATTAATGCGCTTCGCTGCCTCTCGCCGCCTCCCGTGCAGAGGGATTAGGAGTAAATGCGCCTCCGCGATAATGCGCATAATCGCCGAACCGGGCGCAAAAGCGCATCCTTGTGGAGGGGGCCAGAGAAGGGTGTCACTCTACCCTTCTAGATATGGATATAGAGTAATGTCTGTTTTGTCCCATAGTATCCCAAGCCTGCAGTGTGCATACTGTTGTGTAGTGGAGTCAGGGCTCATAGGGATGCAGCACCAGCACTTTTTGATTAGAATTGATGCTGACATTATCTCTCTCTCCCCTCCCCCCCCCCCCCCCCCCGGTTCCCAGAATTTTCTGTTCCTTCTGAGTTTAGCTGCTTGGAGGGGAGGGAATAATTTCTCCAGCAACAACATATTGTTCCCAGTTGTATGGCAAAGTATTTTGGGTCTTGAATGGGTTGTTGAGACCCATTAGGGTAATAAAAGTCCTGTTCTTGGAAGAGAGGAACGATGCTAGAATTGATTAGTTGATAAAGGTCAACACAACAGACTGTGTTATTGGACTCTCCTTGGGGGAGTGGCTATGTGGACTGTCATGATGACGCCTGCACTTCAGAATTTATTACTACACCAGTGAGCATACAACCTTCTTTGGATGCTAGCCATTTGCCTAGCCACAGAAATCCAGACCCTGAATTCTACCTGAATTCCAGCTACCATTGATGGAGACAACAACTTGAGACAATAATATGAGATAAAGTTGAACCAGAAACGTAGGCCCATTTCAACTGTGCATATCAAGCAATTACACATTGAATTAACATGCACAGTGCCACTGAAAATGCACAAACCCATTTCATACATTTAAAACCAAAACAAACCATGAACTATAAATACATTATAAGTATTTATCAGGACAGCAGATGCTCTTCAAGTTCCTGACACTGGTGGTTCAGTGCTTAGCAAGACATGCTGTGTGGCCAACTTATCCATCTCTTTTCTGTGTTCATGTAGGATGGTGCCCACTTATCTCCACAATACATGACTTGGCGGGGCTGCCAATGCACACTATGGTCACATAATCATATATCAGTGCAGTGTTAATTTGGTACTATCTGTCATTGCCAGCTGAAACCGCTATTACAGGCTTTCCTGTTCTATCATTACACTATGCTCAGCAGCACCCCAAAAAGTCTGCTGAGTTGGTCTTCTGCAATTGTTATATTGTCATCTGACTATCTGATCAGAACATATAGATAGAAAGTCTCCACTTCAAATCTCTCCACAGCCACAAACTCAAACATTTTATGGAAAGCAGGAATGGGGAACTTGTGGCCTTCCAGATGTTTGGGCCTGCACTGCCAATCAGCCCTAGCCAGCATAGCCAATGGTGAGGTTGCCCTCTCCTGATGTAAAAACAAATATAACAACAATTATTATTTTTCTATTGCTATGGACTAAGTAACCATTGGAACACCCAGAAACCTTAAATTAAGACAAAATTTCCATTTATGTCAGTTTCCATTTCTGCAAATCTGACTTTGCTTTTCAATGCCGGGTTCAGTGTGCACATAGTTAATATCGCAGGGCACCTGCATGTATAATTACTTAGTCTCACCATAACATTGACTTAAAAAGAGAGAGCTTTGGCTATGGGGCGGTATACAAATGTAATAAATAAATAAATAAATAAATAAATAAAAATATAATTAATTTAAAAGTGAGTTTTGATTGATGGCGTGCTTTCGTTTTTCAGCTCCCTCTGCCCCTGTTTTTTTAAAGACATTTGATCTAGGAAAATGGCTGTTCTTATCCACTATGTCCCCAGAGTTGAAGAACCCTCCAAAACTGCATGAAAGTTTAGTTTGCCACCTTTTGAGGGCTGCTTACAGTCTGGTTTCCCCAAGTTGTTTTGTTGTTTTGCACAAACGAGAGTGAGACTCTGAAAGTGAGGCTGAAGGGGCTTATTAGGCAAATATGTAGCACCCAGATGGCATCTCTATTTAGGGAGAGATGGCACATACATAACCAACCGCTCCCTTAGTGACTCAGGGCAAAAGCACCCAAGCCTTTCACTTTCAGAGTGTAGCTGCAGTGGATAGAGCACAGTTGGAGCTCAACACTGGAGATCCCATCATGTGTAGCCCCCACTCCCCGATCCACAGTGCTCCCCCCTCAGCATAATTCTATGCCTGCTCTCCCACCACTGCTGGTCATCTTGCACGCTGCAGTACTAGAGTTTGGCACGTCTCACACACAAGTAAACAGAGCTGTAAGATGAGCTCAGTCCAATTCCAGGGACTGGGATTTTGGTGCCACTGAGTCAGACAAGAGGCGTGCAAGAGACCTGCGGAAGGGGCGGGGGAGAGCAGCTAAAAATACCCCTGAGGAGCAACACACAGAGAGATGTGCAGAGAACACAGCAAGACAAGGGCAGAGAAAGACACTCACGAGATCACCGCTGAGCCATCCGATTCAACTTCAGCTATTTTCCCAGATACACACCCTGATTTGGTGGGACTAATGAATACGCCTGCTGTAACAGTAACCAAAGTCCAGTGCAAAGCCCAAAACGCTGCCTGACAGCCCTATTACGCAGAGTCCACCCTGTTCAATACTCATAGCCCACTGCCACTAGGTACACAGATATGCCTTGCACTGTGCCTTTTCTAATTATGTTTGCCTGATAAACACACTCCAGATCGGTATATGCCATCTTTCAAAGTCACCTGTTGTAAGTATGCAGTTTTTGTTTTGTTTTTCCTTCCCCCCTTTTTTTGCTAGAGTACCATCTTCAAGAGTTCCGTGGCCATCTTCTCCAGAAGAAATTCACAGGTTCCAGTGTTACACTTTTCCTCTCTATCCAACTCCTAGACCCCCTAAACTCTTCAGCCTGAGCACTTTGGTGTGAGAAATTGATCTGGAGTGTTCTGCTGAGTACCAGGCCTCTTTGCCATACTTCCCTTGGTCCCTAAGAGCCTAGTCCAGAGTGCCACACCATCTTTTGGGGTTGTGACTGGGGGTAAAAGGTGAGTTCAGCAAGTGTTATTTGTCATGCATGATACGTCTTCTGAAATTCCTCCTTCTACACAACTCTGAAAGGTCCTCTTTTGCAAAGGACCAACCTAATCCGGATGCCCTACCTCAGCTGTTTTGGAGTCCAAACCATTCGAAGGGCAGCAGGTTGGGCAAAACTGCCCTAGCTTTACACAGATATACTCCTGCTCAAGATGGAGGGTACCAGCCCAAAGATGTGACTCTGAAAAATATCAGTGCTGCTTCGGCCTTGTGGGGCCTGACAGGAACCTACTACTGATATTTCCCACTATGCTCAGCTGGATACAGCCTGGGAAAGCAGTGAGTGTTTGCTCAGCTGCTAGGAGAGGAAAATAAATTGTTTCCGTGGAGAAAGAATGTAGCAGTGTAGGAACAGGTGGTGGCGAGACATTGTCCCTACTCAGTGTGTGATTGTGCTGTAGGCCAGTAGGAACACTTCTTAACCCATTATGAGAGTTGCCAGCTCTTTTCCTAGCAAGGCTCTTGTGCCTTGACTAGATGAATCTGTAAATCCTAGAGGCGAAGCGTGTAACTGCTTCTCTACTTCAGGAAAAATACATTTCTGAATTCTTACTCTTAAAGGCAGAGGAGCCCTGTCCAGGGGTGAGTGGCGGGCAGGAATATTGGAGGTCAGCTTCTATCTCTTGTTGTTGTGCCTGCTGGAGGCAAAAACAACAAGAGAGAGGAGCTGGCCTCCAAGAATGGCTGCTACGACAGCTCCGTTCCTTATTGTGTTGGTGTGAAAAAACGCTGCCAAGGACAGCTTCACCAGCCAGTTCCCCCAGTTACAGATTTCCAGACAGTCCACCCTTACTCCTCTGCAAAAAAGCAAGTGGTGGGTTCCCTTATTCCCAGCAATATTTATCAGGGCTCTCTCATTCCTGCTGCGATGGGATTAGCTTGACAAGCAACAGTGAGTCTTAATGCTTGGAGAATCCCAGAGTCAGCACTGAGAAAGGGCAGAATGAAGCGCACTGCATTCCTTTGGCCGGGGGCAGCAGGAGCTGGGCCTGCGCTTGCATGCACAGTAGGACAATGGCAGCATTGACTAGGGGACATTTCAAGAATGTGACCAAGATCCTCATGCAGCACCCACAGAGATAAACATATTCCACAGTGCACATTGAGCCCACCCCCCTTCAGCTCCCTGGGGGTCATGACCTTCTACCCACTCCCCTTGCTCCGGAGGCTCCTGCAGCACCCAGTCCCATTCAGCTCCGCCCCTTCTCCTTTCTTCTTGATGGTCTTCTCAGCTTCTGTGCGCCATGTTCCCTTGGCTCCTTTCCTCAAGCATTTGCCAATTATATCACTCTAGGTGCCACTGAGGCAGGATAGAACCAGCATGTCCCCCCTCCATTTCCACAGTGGTTCCTGCCTTCACCTCTCCCACTTGCTGTGGTTGGCAGGACCACTTTTGCCCTGGGGCCTCAGCTGCACCATCATCCCTGTCTCAGTGCCTCAGAGCTTGTTTTAATGCGTAGGCACCATTCAGAGGCAAGGCTCTGGCAGCTCTTCAGGAAAGTGAGCGCCTGAGTTTTGAATCAAGAATGTGAACAATGTGCATAGAAAGAATCAATCAACCCCCAGTGGGACGAGGAACCGACTTCTGCAGACTGGCCACTGATCATAAGCCATGGTCTTCACACAGAGACGGTGGCGAAATCTTTAAAGGCCTGCGGCACTGAGACAGGACGGAACTGCCATGCCTCCCACCCTGTTGCTCCACTGACTGCCTCACCCACCTAGGCCGTTTCTACACCAGGCTGTTTCTCTGGGATGGCCCCCTGCTGGTCCCCATACGCCAATGGTGTGTATTAGGTACTTCTGGGATCACCCTCCCTCTCTCCGTGTGCGCCGATGGTGTGTATTAGGTACTTCCAGGATCGCCCTCCCTCCCTCCCTTCCTCTACACCCCTATGGTGTAGAACGGGCCCTAGTCTCTCCCATCTTCCTCCAAACACCACTCTGCTTGTGTCTTCTCGGTGTTCCTCTTAAGCCACCCTTTGCCCACTTTCATTCTCTCTCATTCTGCCGCTACTGACCCAGTCTCCATCTGCTATTTGAAACCCCTTCTCTGAGTGGCCACATCCCTTTAACCCCACTTCTTCCTTTTTCCCAAGTCCTCTACTTCTTCTGCCCCTCACGTCTTGGCCCACTGCTGCTTCAGGCCTCCCTCCTCTATCATGAGATTCTTCTTTTTGCCCAGGGCTGGCTCAAAGTTTCAAGGGACCCCCCAGAAAAGTGTCCTCTGGTCCTACTTTATCAGTAACACCCCCATAGGGCTTTTCTAGCTGCTGCAGGTGTCAGCAATCCGAATCAGCAATGGGTGGCTGGTTTTGGAGCTGTGGCATTGTGGGAAATTAAAATGGTGGCTCCCAGACCACGCCACTCAGAGCTGATCAGAACATTAGGGGGAAAGTTAAATGGGGGGGCATAGGACAGGTGTCAACAATGGGACTTATCGGGGCAAAGGGAAACTGGCAGCTGTCCAAAGTTACCACATGCTGATGCAGGGCCTGTTATCCTCCCTAACCTATCTATGACATTAGAGCACTTTAGCCAATTACAACTAAGGTGGAAGGCTCCCTACCAGCACTTTGAAGGATATATCAGCTGGCCCAAACAAACAACAACCCACCAACTTTGCATGATGTCCTCAAAAGTTCTCCCTCCAACTACTAGATAAAACTACCCAAGTTGTCTTCTATGGATTTTTTAAAAAACTTAGTACACCAACTAAAATTATCTCCAACTTTTTTAAAATATAAAACAACTTTTTAGTTTCTCTCTCACTGGTTAGGCCCCATCTTGAGTATTGTGTTCAGTTCTGGGCACCACACTTCAAGAAGGATGCAGACAATCTGGAGCGTGTTCAGAGGAGGGCACAAGGATGATCAGGGGTCTGGAAACAAAGCCCAATGAGGAGAGATTGAAAGAACTGGGCATGTTTAGCCCTGAGAAGAGAAGATTGAGGGGAGACATGATAGCACTCTTCAAATACTTGAAAGGTTGTCACACAGTGGAGGGCCAGGATCTCTTCTCGATCAACCCAGAATGCAGAACATGGAATAATGGGCTGAAGTTACAGGAAGCCAGATTCCGGCTGGACATCAGGAAAAACTTCCTGACTGTTAGAGCAGTACGACAATAGAACCAATTACCTAGGGAGGTGGTGGGCTCTCCCACATTAGAGGCATTCAAGAGGCAGCTGGACAACCATCTGTCAGGGATGGTTTAAGGTAGATTCCTGCATTGAGCAGGGGGTTGGACTTGATGGCCTTATAGGTCCCTTCCAACTCTACTATACTATGATTCTATGATTCCTCTTTTTCCCCAAGGAACCAGTATGTTTTACCTAAGGATGAAGACCTGAGTAAGAGCTGGATTGTATATTATATATACAATATATATTGTATATAATATATATATATATATATATATATATATATATATATTGTATATAATATATATATATATATATATATATATATTGTATATTATATATATATATATATATATATATATATATATATAATTAAAATGTGGTGGGATCAACCATTTGTTTGTTTATCACAGCAGTACTAGGTGCAGTCTAGAATAATCACAACACCTGCTAGAGTCTCATTTGAATGTATGTAACCTCTGCCCACATTTCATCTTAGACTCTGACCATGCAGACTTCATGACTTCAACATCGTCAGACTTTTATCTTGCCTGAATAAGAGGAGATCTGAAGATCACAAAGCTTTGCACATATTTGGTGACTTTTGAGTTGACCTAATAAAGGTTTTGACTTAACACAGATTTCAAAATCATGGCTGCCTTCCAGATTTGTTAAGTTCAAGACCGTTTGCTTAAAATCATATTACTAATGGCTATATTTTGGAAGCTCTTTGAGAAAGGCTCGCATGAAAGCAACATGCCCAAAGGGTAAACAGCTAGCAGCCAGGAATGCAGCAACATGTTTGAAGGTATATGAACTTCAAAGAAAAGTGCTGAGAATGCCCGTGGCCTTATTACTTTCCTCCCAGAAGCAGGGCCAAAAGGCTCTCTATTACACAGCTTCAGAGGTCCCAGTAGTACTTACAGGCCCCCTCTAGATGGATTCTGTTTGACGCCTGTTCCTCCGATTATGCACATCTTCTCGGAAGCGCTATCATAAATGCTTGTATGCAGGAGGTAATTGAGCACTCAACTAGTGACCTTACCCGTTGTTTTGAATGCGCTTTACAGGTAGTTAATGCGGAGAATCGCTTGTTCACATAGTCAAAATGTGCTTTAACGGCCGGAGCAAAATAAAACTCGCTATTTAACGCGCATTCGATAATGCGCATAATCGGATGTTTAAAGCGCCTCTACGCCCGAGTTGCACTCCGTTCTTGTAGAGGTAAATTTTTTCATGCGCCTTGAAAGAGCTTTAAATGCCTCTTGTAGAGGCAGCCACAGTCAAGTCAGTGTCAATTTGCCCTGCTCTTATCATTAGGATGCTAATTTACATCTGGACACAGCTGCAAGGCAGCTGTATCTCAGATAATGGCTAACCTAATCTTCGGTCAGCTTTGTTGGTGTACCCAAGGATATATATTAGGGTGACCAGATAAAATCCAGGTCAGGGCTCATGTAACTTTAACAGTTGTAGAGAAAAGGGTTCAGCCAGTGTCATTTGTATGCAATTAGTTCCTAGTGAAATTCCCTCTTCATCACAACTGTTAAAGTTGCAGGGGCTCTGCCTTCTTTTGTATATGGTCACTCTAGGATAGTGCCTGCACATTTAACTGTTGTGATGAAGAGGGAGTTTCACCAGGAACTAATTGCATACAAATGACACAGGCTGAAATTCCCTTTTCTCTACAACTGTTGAAGTTACATGAGCCTTGACCTGGAATTTATCTGGTCAGCCTAAATATATGCCTGGTTCAGACAACATGATAATCAAAGGGGGGGCGGAACAATCGTCAGTTGTGTTGCTTATTGTGTTGTGTGGAGGGCAACACATGATGCACACACAACTGACAGTGTCAGTTGTTTAAAGTTTAAAGTTTAATGTCCATTGTTTAAATTGTCATGTGGAGGGAACCCCCCTCTCACCGTGTACTATTTCGTTTGGTCATAGAGTTCGAGGCTAGAGCAGCCAAAAAAACCCCAGCTGCTCCGATATATCCTGCAGAACTTGCAGTGCATGCTGGGATATGGCCAGAGGACTGAGGGAGGTGGGAGGGAGGTGACACAGCAGCCCAGAAGGATGCCAGAACTTTCAGCCGTGCATCGGGGGAGGGGCAACATGTCATGTGGCGGGTGCTGCTGTGCCGCCGCCAAAATAACGCATGGTTAGTACCCTTAGGCTGACCATATGAAAAGGAAGACAGGGGTCATGTAACTTTAACAGTTGTAGAGAAAAGGGAATTTCAACCAGTGTCATTTGTATGCAATTAGTTCCTGGTGAAATTCCCTCTTCATCACAACAGTTAAAGTTGCAGGCACTATCCTAGAGTGACCATGTACAAAAGAAGGCAGAGCCCCTGCAACTTTAACTGTTGTGATGAAGAGGGAATTTCACCAGGAACTAATTGCATACAAATGACACTGGTTGAAATTCCCTTTTCTCTACAACTGTTAAAGTTACATGAGCCCTGTCCTCCTTTTCATATGGTCAGCCTAAGTATGCTATTTCCCCCTCCATTGCCTAGAGTTTCATCCGAATTCATCCATAGTAGGGTGACCAGGCATTCAAGAGGCAGCTTGACAGCCATCTGTTGCTATGCTTTAAAATGGATTCCTGCATTGAGCAGGGGGTTGGACTTGATGGCCTCATAGGCCTCTTCCTACTCTACGATTCTATGAAAAGGAGGACAGGGCTCCTGTATCTTTAACAGTTGCATAGAAAAATGAATTTCAGCAGGTGTCATTTGTATGCATGCAGCACCTGGTGAAATTCCCTCTTTATCACAACAGTCAAAGCTGTAGGAACCTGTCCTCTTTTGTAGTGGGTTAGGCAGGCTACATTGTTCCTCCTCTGAAGTGATAACCGGATGAATTAGGATATTATACTTAGAAAACTTCACCTGCTGAATTTCTGCTTGTCACAGAGCTGTAAAAGGCCAAGGAACTCTGCCAGAATCCTAGGTAATCCTAGGATTAATGCTTATTAAGAAAGGACAGAAGGTATGCTGAGCATACATAGGATGCATGCAGCCCAAGAATACATCATTATTAATAGGACCAAAATATCTACACATGTTCAAGATGTGGAAACATAAAGGTAGGGTGACCAGATAAAATCCAGGTCAGGGTTCATGTAACTTTAACTGTTATAGAGAAAAGGGAATTTCAGCCAGCGTCATTTGTATGCAATTAGTTCCTGGTGATATTCCCTCTTCATCACAACAGTTAAAGTTGCAGGCACTATACTAGAGTGACCATATACAAAAGAAGGCAGGGCCCCTGCAACTTTAACTGTTGTGATGAAGAGGGAATTTCACCAGGAACTAATTGCATACAAATGACACTGGCTGAAATTCCCTTTTCCCTACAACTGTTAAAGTTACATGAGCCCTGACCTGGATTTTATCTGGTCAGCCTAATAAAGGGATTTGGGACAAGAGAAATAAAGCTTTCAAACAGGGTACAATCTGTTATAATTATTCACAGATTATAAAATCCTGTATAATTTTTGGTTTAAAAAAGTTAGAATTGCCCCCCAATACCTGCAGGTGCCAATGTTTTATCCGAATGGCATGCCAACATCACCTACTAATTCTTGCTGATTAAATGGATGTTAAAGGAACATGAGCCTGGATTTTTTCCCCTGATTATGTGGAACTCCTAAGAAAGTATAGGAACAGTCTTGCAGCCAACTTCTGTGGATTTCAATCATATATTTTTTTAATGTGTTACCAGCTTTTCCAGCCATGCAGGCAACTTTCAACAATTTTCTGAAATGGAGCTGCTCGAAATGAACTTCATATGCCAGTAATATATTATCACTTCTCATACATATCAGTTCTGTACATCAGTGTAGCATCCTTTGCTTATCTGTTCAAAATAGCATCAAACTTCATTTAAAACAAAAATGTACCACCCATTTCTTATGGAATTTTCAAAATGTAACTTTACCAAACAATCTCTGGCAAAATCTGAAAAGTCAAAGTTACAATAAGAGGATCAAAACAACAGAAAATAAGTACTGAGTAGGTGGAATGGGGAAAAAGAAGAGACCTGGAGGGAAAGAGGGCGACAGGTATCTAGAGGGATTTATTATGGTAAATATAACTATGCAATAACATTGATAAAGGAGTTGGGAAGCAATCATGATGGGAGAATGTATTTTTTTCACCCTATTACAAGGCATATTAGCTATTCTAATATTCTATTGGATCCATTGCAGATTTAATTACATGTAGAGTAGATCCATTGAAATGAATGGGATTTAAATGAGCCACTACTAACTTCATTTCAAAGGGGCTTAATTCTCATTCATTTCAATTTCATTGGCTAAGTCTTGATCACCCAATGAGCTTAAAAATGAACTGCTATAGAGACCTCTTACAAAAATAATAAAACAATACACAGGCAGGGAGATCCTCTGATAAACAGACAGATCTCATTCATTGCTAGACACTCACTGATGACAGCATCAGCCTTCTTAACCGTAATACTGACAACTTATGTTCCAGGTGTTGCTCTTGTGTGTATATACAAAAGCAAGTACCACTGAGTTCAGTGGCCTCTTTCCCAAGTAAATGAGTATGGGATTCCGGAGCTCCTCATCTAAGCTGATGCTCAAAATCTATCTGAATTTCATCTTCCCAGGCCACACTGTATGCTGCATCTGCTGTTCTTTGATATAATTTTATACCTGACTTCAAGCTTATATATTTATTCTAATATTCTATTGGAACCATTGCAGTCTTGAAGAACTCTGCATGTGCACTAGGAGTCACTTCTGCCGTCTTCTTTGTGATTCCCTCAAAAAGTTATTAGGTCTGTTCAGTAATAAGCTCTATAATCTATAAAACCATCTTGGACTAGCATTATGTTACCTGCAGGCATAACAGAGCCTTCAGGATAGGCTACATTATACATTTAATACATGCATTTGTTTTTTTTATTCAAAGGTTAAAGGGACACAAATCGGACATCACGCATAAGAACATTAATAACGGTCACTTTAAACTCCCTGAATCATCATTGACCTCAGGATTCCAGTTCTAAAGAAATTTAAATCAGGGATTTACTTGGAATATGAGAGTGACAAGAGATAATGAGAAAATATGATTGTGTTAATCAGAGACTCAATAGGAACCAGAGTTTCTATGCAGATGATATCGCTTTAAGAGAATGGAATGTTTGCTGATCTACCTGTGTAACTGTCTTTTCAGACCCAAAGCATATAGCATCTGATGAAGTGGGTTGTAACCACCAGAGCACATCTACATTTATTACATCACCTGAACAACTAAAACAATAAGTCTGCATGTGTGCTACAATTCCTAAAATTATACATTTAAATAAAGTAAGTTTAGGTGCAATCAAGATGCTAAATACTTCATTTATTGCTTTTATTATGTCCTTCTTCCGAGCTTCTTTTTCTTTTTAGTTGAAAGTATATCTGAAAGTGTGCAGAAGACACTCTTCTCCACCGAGTAACCACATCCGATAATTCCAAGATCTAAAGTGAGTTTAAAGGGATTTGAGTCCGAGCACGAGCCTCGCTTATTTGATAAACAAGTGTTAGGTGGGGGCATGAGTTGGGTGGGGTGAAGAACCACACGCTGTCCTGTTTTGGGGTCTTTGTCCCTTAAAAGCGCTGGGCGGAGTTTGCAGGTGGGGCAAGGCATGCTGCCTGAGAATTTCCCCTCCCATAAGAATTTTCACGATGGACCAATCAGGAAACGATTTCTTCCTTTTGCCCTATAAGAAGTGTACCGATGGGCGTGCTCTAGTTCCCTTGATTTGGGGGGCCGTCGTATCCAGCGCCCTGAGGGTGTGGCTAGGGGAACGTGCGCCGGAGGGGGCGTGGTTTCGTTCCAAGAGAGGGCGTGTCCTGCGGTTGGGTAGGGGGAGTTGGTGCGCGTGAGGCGGAGCCCGACGGGTTGGGTCGGGCAGCCGCGAGCCAAACGGGCAGACGCTGCCGAACTGCGCTGTGCTGCGGCTCGGGCCGGGGAAGGCTCTGTGATTGGTTGCGGCGCGCTCGTGCCGGCGGTTGCTAGGCTCCTGTGCGCCGCCCCTCCCCCAGGTACGTGTCGCGCGCCGTCGCGCTTGCTCGGTCGCCTGGTCGGTCGGTCACTGTGCCGGCGGCGAGTCCCGGGAGGGAGCGGCCTCCTTGCGGGCGGGCCGAGCTTCGCAAGGGCTGGCGGGTGGAGGAGCGCGCGCGCGCGCGCCGCAAAAGGTAAACCCTGACGCTTTGTTGGGGGGGGCGGCGGCGGCGCTAGTTGGGACTAGTGCGGGGCCCTCACAGGCCGGGGATTCGGGGAGCCCCGAGGCCTTCGCAGCGCTCGGGGTTGAGCGGCTTTGGGGCTGTACCTCTCCCACACCGATACCTCCCCTCTCTCGTCGTAGTCCCCCACCCGCGTCGCGAATCTCCTCGCATTCCCCCTTCAGGGATCCCTCCCCACAGCCATCGTGTGTGTGTGTGGGGGGGGGCATCTCACCTTGGGCCTGGGCCGCTGTCCTCCCTTCCCCACGGGGCGTGTGATGGTAAGTCAGGCGGAGTGGGGCGGCGGTGGTGGTGGGCCTTGGGTTCCTATTAGAAGGCAGGTGGACGCGTGATAGAGGCTCAGCAGGTGCAATTGGCGGTTGTGGCGCTTGGAGCACTGGTGTGTGTGTATGCGTTGTGTGGCACCGAAGTGCACGGTAGGCAGGATCGGTGCTACTGGGGCGCAGTTGAAGGGTCCGTGGGTTGCTGAATGGAAGAAACTGGCTGCCTTGGGACACCCGTTATGTGTTTGAGGTTGGTAGACGGAGCCATCGGTAACATGTAGAGAAATCACCGTGTTCCTGTAGAAGGCTGCTGTTGTGCCTTTGCCATTTTGGGAGTGTTGCAGGCCCCTTCTCATAAAACTCTCTGCGGTTGCCTGCCATGTTGAAGAATAAATGTTTTGAATTTACTGGAGTTGGAAGAACAAGATGTTTTAGGCCTAGGGCAGGAGTTCTTGGATATTTTATGTTATCATATTGCAAGTTTGAGTCTCGGAAAGATCTTTGGAAGTCTATGTATGATTCTGCTATAACTGTGAAGTAAGTCATAGTTGAAAGAATAGGTTGAGGGTGGCTATGGTAATAATAGTTATGCCAATAACAGGCGATTTATATTAAAGTGTTGTGCATAAATTCTGGGTGATCCTTGCAAAAAACTTGTTAGGTAGGGCACTACTTGTAATCCTTTGCTGTTAACAGTCTGTGTTATTTGACTTGCATCTCCAGCTAATATCTGCAGTTAGAAGTACTAGAAACTTTATAACTGCTAGTCAGGAAACATTATTCCCCGTTGCTCCCCTGTAGAAAGCGTTGCTTTAGTGTATTGTGTCCTGGAGAGCTAGGCTTGCAGGAATCATTGATGCTGAACAGGTTAAATGCAAGTTTGTTAAAAAATCAATTTATTCACCAGAGGTTCTATTGACTTGTAAAGTAATGCCCTGGAACATTATTCTTGTAGGTATTGCCGTCATGATACCAGTAATTGCTGGCTGTTCCACCACATGCAGAATGAGCAACATTCAGAATGAGCACTGCATTCCAAAAGCCTAATCCAGTACAGACATTCAATACAATTTATATTTTTAAAGCTGTATATTTAGAAGTAACGTGTAAAGAGGTGTTCAAACAGTAGTTATCATGATCTCGTGTAGTAGTGCACAATTGGAAATGTAGTAGTGGCACTGAAAAAAGCAAGTACCTCTTCCTTACATTGCACTGGTTCTGTAATAATTGTAGCTATGCGGATGGTCAGGGGACTAATGTGCACTGAAGCACCCTGAGTTTGCGCACTATGTGAACTGAATGTACTAAGTTAGTATATCGGATCCTTTAAATAGGGCATATCCACTTGGGGCTTAAGTGTACCTTATGGATTAGAGTTCTAGGGAAATAACTCCCAGCATATTTAACTGTTTTTTGTCAAGTTGCATACAATAATCAAATTTATGTGCTTGGGAAATAATACTGAGAACATTGTATTATTATCGTAAGTATTATACAAGTAGTATAGCAGGATGGAGGACACTCCTTTAAAAATGCTTGTTTAGGAAGATTGATCAGCTGTTCTAAGGCAGTTCCAGTTAAGGCCAGACAGGAGTTTCCCAGAAGAGATTTCATAATGCTGCTGTAGTTATGCTATTCTCCTAACCATAAAAATGTTGGAAAGTTGTGTCCATATTTTGCAGCAAGAAATATATTCTTCCTTGAATGCTCAACTGTGTAAGAACGTAGTATGAACAAAAAATGTAATGGAAGCTTGCTTTTTTCTAACAAAGCATCTGCTCTTTTGAGAATCTGGAATAGTTTCCAACATGCTTTGTGTTCTGACATGTTGTGGTGCATTGGAGCTTTAAAAGTGGGTCTTGGCCCTCAGAGAGAAGCATAACTATCTCCTGTTGTGGTCTCTCTCTCCATTAATAGTTCACAATGGGAAGTTACATTGTAAACAACTTCCACATCAGTTCATATGTCACTTGCTGATTTTCAGATAGGAATATGAGACAGTGGATGAACTCTTAAGATGTTTGGATTCTTCCTTGAATGCATTTATGTCTATATGGCTTATACTGGACACTAACCTGGAAGAAAACAGATATGAGTGCTCAACACTTTCTGGGACAACTTTTCGGAAATTGTTTAGATGGCAAACTGGAGGTTCCAGAGCATGTCATGTCTCTTCAATAGAGCCTCTTACAATGAAGTTTGCAGCCAGCTCTATTAAAATAACAATGGTAAATCCTATAGAAGCTTAATCCTAAATGACTACTTCTAGAGGGGGAGCTATGCTAGTCTGTTGTAGCAAAATCAATAGTGCTACTGTAGGGTTTATTATTCTATAAGCTGTTGTAGTCTTGTAGCCCCTTAGCATTCAAAATGTGTGAAGAATATGTTTTAGTTCCCCACTGTTGGTTGAAGAGTAAGGATTTCCTAGCTCCTTATTCTACAGATTTGAGACTGATAAGGAATTTTATCTGTGGAAGGGTGTTCTCCCTCTTCTGGAACAAAGCAGAGTTTCCTTAGGAGTGCATCAAGGAGTGGATACAGTGATACTAATGTAAGATATAGCCCTGTTGGAGATCCCTGTCTTCTCGAAGAAGAGTCCACCTCCCAATTGTTTCTAGCTAAGCGGGGCTCCCCTTATTATTTTATTTATTTAAAAGATTGTAAGCCACCTTTTAGGACAAACCTTCCGAAGGCAATGTGTAGTTTTAAATATACTGTTATAGAACTTAATAAAACAATGATAAAGGCAATCAAAATTAACAGTTAAAATAGTTAACTGTTCCATATACACAATGGCACCAGTAGAGTCCTAACTCACTTATAGGCCAAAGTAAAGAGGTGAGTCTTTAGCGCTCACAAGAAGGCCTGTAATGATGGGCCTGACAGACATCAATTGGGACAGAGTTCCGCAAGTCAGAGACCAGTACTGAGAAGGCCTTATCCTTTGTGCCCACCAGCCTAGTTGTTCTTACAGGTGGACACCCCAGTAGGGTCTCTGATGCTGATCTCAGAGTGTGGGCAGATTCGTATAGGTGGCTTGCAAGATGCTGACTTGCTCATTGACAGTGCTGTTCCAGTTGCACCTGTAGTATCAACCAGAGAAAAAGTACCTTTTAACAAATGTGTGGACACACATTGATTGTGGTAGTTCACTAATTCCGAAATGGTGTGGCAGTGTCTGTTAGCATGCTGGAAGTGTGCCATGAAAAGTTAGTTACATAAAGTAAAACAGCCACCCAAAGTGGAGGCTTTCTCTTGCATCTCTGCATGATTGTCTGCTGGAAGCAGGTGATTCTCTGCTGTCTCTGCATTAGTTGTAATTGGAGCATACAGTTTCTCCTAGCTCAGAGGGTGCAGTAGGATTACCTGCCTTCAGAGGAGGCTGCTTGTTGTATGAAATAAGGAGGCATTCCCTGAACACTGATTCATGCAAAAATGGAGGGTGTGACCGTGTGAATGGGCAATTCTTGTACACCTTCTAAAAGTAAATCGTTTCAAGTGTAAGGCTTGCAATAACTCCAGTTCTAGGTCAAGAAAAAAGTATACATTTTTTTCAGAACTTTGGGAAAAGTGCTAATCCATCTATACCAGGGGTGTTGAAACTCTTTCAGCCCAAGAATTCAATTTCAGAGAGGTTCTTGGGGATTACATTACCTCTTGGTGGGCAAGGCCAAAGGCAAAAGATGGTGGAGCCAAAATAACAAAAATAGCAGTATATTTTAGCTTAAAATTCTTATTGCCAGTAGCTAAGCCTTAGAAGAGCCATTTCAGCCTTTTAGAATAGGGGAAAATGGAGCAGAAACTGGGAAAGCATCAATCAGTGGTCAGCGGAAAGGGGGTGAGGCCAAGAAAAGGAGCCATGGCCATCTGGAGGGCAAGATTTGGCACCAGAAGGGGCCACACTTATCATCAAGCCTAAAGTTCAACACCCCTGATCTAGACTGACAGCAGTGATATAGGGTGTGTTTTTTTTGGAAAATTTTGAATTGTAAAATTTTCTGGCAAATTTCCTTATGCAAATTAAGCTAATCTGCATAGGTTTATTTGCATTGGCAAATTTCCTGAAATTCCATTTTAATTCCGCCCCCTCCCGCACAAAAGTATTTCAGTGTGCTGATATATTTGAAGGGGGAAATTAAAGCACACTTAAATGATTTACATGTTACATTATGTAGATTTTTTTATTGGAATACTTGTAAAAAATTAAAATTAATAGCATGTATTCCCTTACACTGTTTAAATTTAAGAAAAAAGGGTGCTTAAAACTGTTGACACACTAATTAATTTTAAGAAGCCAAAGAACTGTGTATGATATGCTGACAACCACTCCTCTATTTCAACAGAGTTCAGCTGTCTTCCACTGAGGCCTTTGGAGCACCTACAGTTTTGCTGTCACTATGTATTAGTTTCATTTCATGGAGACATATATGTATGCTAGGGATAATCATCTGAAAAACATTAATTACGACTTTGAAATTGCCAAGCTTACCTAATACTGTATTTGCAATTAGCAAACATTCCTTTTTTTTCTAATGAACCTATGAAATGGAAGTTTTTCCACAGAAGAATGAAGTACTGGAAAAAAATCTGTTTTGGAAAAAATCCCTGCCCTTCATCACTGTTTCCCACTTATATAGGGATTATAATATAGGGATTATAACTTTAGACCCATTTCATCCACATCATAGATGTTTTGCTTCAGTTCCCTCTCATTCTTATACTTCATTCCTGTCATTGTTCTTTGTCTAAAGTGCGGTGGAAGTTCTGGCATCCGTGTGAAGAACCAGGAATGCTTTCTTGACTCAAAATACTCTGGCCTTGTTTCAGTAACCTCTTAACGTGGGAGAGAAGACGTAGCACACACAAGTCTTCTTATTAAATGTGAACTTGATTGACACATCGTTGAGTTTAAATATCAGTACTTATGAGGCCTTGCATTTTTACTTTTCCCATGCCCTCCTAGTAATCACGTGAACAGGGAGGTTGATTTGTATTTTTAATATCATTGCTAGTTCTTTGCAGGCTCCCATCATAATTACTAGGATTACTAAATCCAGTTCAAGATTTCATTCTGACAAACTGTTAACCATAACACTTCTTCCCAAATGGGAGATTTTAAAAAGTAATATATCAGGACAAAAACAATGTAATTTTGGAAACAATTGCAATACTAAAATGTGCTGGAATTACTGCAGCACTCAAATGTAATAATACAGTTTTTGATTGTTCAAGTTCTTTGTTTTTTTTGTATATTTCACATGGATAAGCGGAGACCTAAAGCTGGCTAGATGTTTTGGACTGTATCATTTATATTGATCCTAATTTTTAAGAAGTAAAATGAAATGTTAGATCTTTGAGGAGAGTGTCAGAAGAACTAAGTGAGGTTCGACAGTGGTGACAAGATGAAATTCTAGGGCAAATCAAAAAATTAAAATTTGACGTGCCTTTAAGTGAAGCAACTGATTGTATTGAAAGAATGGTGGCATAAATACAGCAGCCAGAACTCCGAAGTGGATTTTTTTTTGGACAAATTTAAGATAAGGCTATCAGTTGCTACTAATCATGATGGCTATATATTACCTCCAGTATATAGAAGCAGTATGCTTCGGTGTACTAGTTGCTGGGTAACAAGACTGGTAGGGTGCTATTGCACTTGTATCCTACTTTTGGGCTTCCTATAAGCAGCTGCTTGGCCTCTGTATGAACAGAATGCTGGACTAGCTAGCTCTTTGTACTGATGGCTTTTATGTTATTATATCACTTAGTTGGAATGGCACACAACCAAGATTTCTTAAAGAATTTGAATATAGAACTAAATTTTTAAAAAGCCATTTGCAACAAAAATGTCTCCTAACCAGAAGACTTAACATCTTTTTTTAATAAAAGGAACCCAACAGGAAACCATGAAACTCTGGCTCACTAGCTTAATACCAGTCTGAGATAAATTGGTGGAAAGCATTATTAAAGCTTGAATTGTTAAATCTATAGAAGAACAAACCTTAGTGAGAACTAATCAACATGGCATCTGTAAAGGAAATCTTGTCCCCAGGTACTTTTTGGAGTTCTTAATAAATGTCGGCAAGCATGTAGATATGCAGAATCCAGTACGCATTATATACTTAGCACTTTCAAAACATCTAACAGCCACTCACCAAAGGTTCCTGAGTAAACTCAGTTTATGGGATAAGAGAACTGGTCCTCTTATGGATCAGTAAGCAGTTAAACAATAAGAACCAAAGCATAGGAATACATGGACAGATTTCATAATATAAGGAGTTAAGCATCAAGGTCCCCCAAGGTGGCAGAGGCTCATATAGAATCAGAGTTTAGCAAAGAGCTAGTTGTTGCATGATACTGAATTGTTGAAAACTGACAACCAAAGCAGTCTGAAGAACACCTGAAGGATCTCTCTAAACTAGTTAAATACTATGTCAGTTCTAATTCCCAATCATGAAAAAGAGAGCTGGGAAAGGTGCTGAAAAGGATAACCCAAATGAACAAGGGCTTGGAGCATCTAACGTACACAAAAATGCTAAGGCATTTGGGGCTTTGGAGGATATAGTAGCAGTTCATAAAATGATGCATGATGTAGAGGAAACAGAAGAGCATTTTTTCCTACCTTCATAACATTAGAACTCAAAACCACCGAATGAAATTCAAGACAAAGTACTTCTTTACTCAGTGCATAATTATTATGGAATTTGTTTTGGGTAACAAAAAGCAGGGAATGGCACTAGTAGTGTTGGGTGGAAATTTTTCCAGTGCTTGATTTTTATTTGGATTTTTCCCCATTTCATAAGTTCATTAGTGACAATGAATAGATGCTAAATGCAAATAAAATATTAGGCAATCTGGGCAGTTTCAAGGTTATAATTAATGTTTTTCAGGTAATTATCCCTAATAACCGCCCAGAGAGCTTCGGCTATGGGGCGGTATAAAAATGCAATAAATAAATAAATAAGAATGTGAGAGAATTTGTATGTATCATAGAAGTAAATATATGTCTCAATGTGAAATAGAACTAAAAACTAGTCACAACTGAAGGTGCTCCAATAACTGTAGTGGAAAGAGCTGAACTCTGTTGAAATAGATGAATGGTTGTCAGCATATCATGCACAGTAATTAATTAACAACTGGGAATACAACTCCCAGCATCCCCAGCCATGCTGGCTGAAGGAGTTGGAAGTTTTAATCTAGAATATCTGGAAGACATCAGGTTGGAGAAGGCTGAACTAGTGTGTCAACAGTTCTTCCTTCCTTCCTTCTTTCCTTCCTTTCTTTCTTGAATTTAAATCAGGAGTGGGCAGCTTGTGACCTGCCAGATGTTTTGGCCTTCAACTTCCATCATCCCTGCCCATTGGCTCTGCTGGCTAAGATGGGGGTTGTAGGCCAAAATATTAGGAGGGTCCACCCCTGACTTAAACAATATCAGGGAAATACATGTGATTGCTTTTAGGTTTTTATGAGTATTCCAATATAAATGTCTACATAATGTAACATTTAAATCACATTAAGTGTGTTTTAATGTTTTTCCTCAAATATTTCAGGTCAAATACCTGTTGTGCATTGGGACACATGGAATACTTTTTTAGCTTTGTTTATTTTACTTGCATTTAGTAAGCATGCTAAATTAAATCACTCTAGTGAGTTTTGAATGCAAACTGAAAATTTTCCGATTCAAAAGATCTGCAGATTAACTTAATTTGCATTAGAAAATTTCCCAGTTCACAATTTTCCGGAAAATCCACATCACTGAATGGAACTGCCATTTTATTATTAAAATATTTATACAATAGCTTTATACTTGCCCAAAGCAGTTTATGACCAGTCACAAATACAAATAAAACAATTATGGACAAAATTTAATCAGACTTCAACTAAAAGTCAGCCTAAAGGGATAGGTCTTGCAGCCCTATGAAAAGAAATCAGAAAAGTAACTGTCCAAGCCACCTCTAGTAGGAGAACTTTGGAGTGACTACTTGGACCTGCTTTCCAAAACAAACCGCATCCAGGAGGCTCTTAACAACATCAAGTTACTGAAACCCCATTGATCCCTGGTAGGCTCATCTTCTCCAAACCACCACCATTTTCTACAGTATTGTCTGGATTCAGTTTTAACCTCTCCCTCACACACTTGGGCATCCTGACACTGGTTCAGAATACAGAGCTACTTCTGGATGCTTCATTAATATAAATAAATATAACTCAATCAAATTCTATATCTATAAACCAGGATTAACATTATGTTCAGTGAATTACTTGATCAGCTCTGAGTAATGGTTAGTCTAGTTCAGTATCCTGCCTCTGGTGATGACAGTTCTTCAAAGGCTATGAAACATTTGTGTCAGAAGAAAATATTACATTGCGTTTTCATATGTACAAACTTGATCTTGTAGATCTTCATATATCTATTAAACCTCAGATTTTCACCCTGTAACTAAAGTAGATAACTATTCATACATAATTGTTGCACAACATGGGTCGTGTTTTTCACATGTAGAAAGGATTTTCAAAACACCTTGCTATTCCTTCAGAGGTTAGCTTTAGCACCAGTGCACTATCAGACAGACGAAGACATAATACAACTTGCTTTTTTAAAGGAGGAATGAACTACTAGCTTCTTTGTGACTAGGAACTGGAAAACAGTCGAATCTGTAGCCAGAACTTTCTGTGTGTGGCAGTGGAGTGAAAAGATGTAATTAATCAGTCAGAAGTCTATGAAAGCGATTACAAAGATTACCTGCAGTTTTTCATTAAAGTTTAGTAATGGAGCGTCATAACAAAAGTATGTGAAACCGGTAATGTTAATTATAGGTGGAGCTGATAGGATGCTTCTGACTTAATATTTAAGTCTAAGTCATAACATCCAAAACCTTGTTTACGAAAAATTAATTTCTGTGTTCAAAAATTTCCCCTCAGAAAGAAAAATAATATTTGTATGGAAAAACTCAAACCCACTTTCAATCAACAAATTTCATTCTGCGTGTGTGTTGGGGGAGGGTATTTTTTCTGTTGGTATGCGTTTCAGAGTTCCCCTGCCCCCACCTCCCAGTGTCACTTAATGCAGTGCTGTTTAGTCTTAACTACTACTTAGTTTACAATCAGCTCAGGAACAGCATGAAATATTTAGGACTAGAAGAAAATGTGTACGTGTTAACCCTGTATAGAACTGAAAAGTACTGTGAATTTATAAGTACTGGCAACAAACTACTAGTTGACAGATGTAGGACTTTTGCTGCCCCCAATGTACATGTAAGTCTGTGTCATATGCACACAAACTTGAATGTATATATTTTTATTTTATGTAGTACTCCATACAACTGAGCATTTTACATATGTCCAAATTCTGCATGGCTGGTAATATGTGGGATTACGGTTGTCATAAAGCGGGGCTTCTTGAATTGCATCACAGTGGGTCATCTTAAGTCAAGAACCAAATTACTTATATAAGAGCTGGTTACTTTGGCCATGTTGGGATGATACTTTGGTGTGGACTCCACCCCACACACTGAGTGGTGTGGACTCCACCCCACACACTGAGTGGTGTGGACTCCACCCCACACACTGAGTGGTGTGGACTCCACCCCACACACTGAGTGGTGTGGACTCCACCCCACACACTGAGTGGTGTGGACTCCACCCCACACACTGAGTGGTGTGGACTCCACCCCACACACTGAGTGGTGTGGACTTTTAGCATGTTGCTTTAAATCATCATGGTAAAAGTTGTCCGTGGGGTGGAGTTCTCCTGCTGTGTGGTGTAGTCTTCTTTCCCCCCCTCCGCCCTCCCCACGGAATGGTGACGTTGGTTCCTGCTTACAAGATCGGGGTACCACCATTCCGTGGGGAGGGGCAGAGCAGGGAACAGAGCCAAAAAAACATCATGCGCCTGTTGCCCTAACAAGTGCCGCCACTGCACTGCCCTGGAAAATGGATCCATCTGCTGAAGGAAGATGGTAACGGCCTCAGCGGATGGATCCATTTTGCAGTGAGGCGCTGCCACTTGTTGCTAGGGTGACAGGTGGGTTGTGTCTGTCACTGACGCAGCTGTCACTGTAGGAAGAAAGGGGTGGCAGTTGGATCGGTCCTTTGGAGATCAGCCCGAGAGGATGGAACGAGCTTGGGCTCTCCTCTGAGAGCATCAAGTAAGCTATTTCCATCCCCTCGAGCCGATATCTACATGGATCACTGGTGGAGTGGGCAAAGGGATGTGCACGTCCCTGGGAACACTTGGGGTGCCATAATCATCCCATCTAGGGACGGCACGATCAGGGCTCCCCAAGCATATCCCGGCACGGAATTCTTTCCCATGCCTATAGAACCCCACTGGGCAAGAGTGCCTGGGGTTTCTGCCGCTCTTGCCTGGCGACTCTGTAGACATGGGGAAATTCCACGGAGCCTGACACACGACACTCAACACAACAGTTGTGCAGGAACTCCTCTGCACAGCGTTGATATTCTGTGTGGAATGTTTTCCAAAAAACTCCACCATTACGTGGAGGTTTCCTGCCAGATGATAACGTTTCTCAACAGTGGTGTAAAAATTCCACCGCGGAGTTCTAAAACTACCATTGACTAACGTGTTGTCTAAACTGAGCCTTTGTGTGGTGATGGTGGTGCAAAGCAAAAAAATGCAGTGAATGTAATAGGACAGTAGTACACTTTTTGGTTCCTGCGGTAGAAATTGACAACTTAGAAATCCTTATTCAGCATTGGGGGAGAGACAGTGATTGATGGGTTGTTGTTATTGTTTTGTTTTTTGAGGTGATCAGGGAGAAGTTCAGTCTGGCTAATTTGTACTTTGGGAAGATATACCTCCTACTTTGACTGGCATAGAATGCGGTCCAGATTCTCCACCCCACAACTTATGTAGGGAGACTATGAACATGATGAATAAATATAGTATGTGGTGGGTGTAGCAACACCTCAACAATCTTGGTGATCTGACCCCCTCCTTGTTTTACATGAAAGCTGGTATAGGCCAGACCCCTGTTGCCAGGTTTCCCTATTTGTTCAGCTCCATGAGTGAAAAAGGAGTCACCTTAAGGCTCTCTCCCTGATTCCTATATTCTGTCACTTGGTCATTCTTCTAGTAGAAACCCATACTACAAGAATTCCTTGTAACATTGTAATTTTTGGCTGGAATCTCTTATTGTGTACTCCATTTGTCTACATAAATCTAGTGTTCCTTCTACATTCATAAATTTCATTCCACCTCCAGTCTGCTGATCTCTAATTTGGTGCATACTGTGGACATATTCATACTAGTCCAAACATGCTGAATTGATTACTCTTAGTATTGGTTGTTCTACTGTAGTATCCTAAATATAGGTTAGCATGCCAGTTTGGAAAGCCCTGCTCGAAAGTTGAAATATCTGGAATGCTGCTAGGTTTTTTGAGAAGAACTGCAAGGGCTTACTGTGTTGATTTTGATGGAGATAGAGTAAGTAATTGGAATAGCCAAAGTTTACTATTCTAAGGATTTGGGATGTTATTGTGTATTTATGTGAAATGCACTGTATGCAGGGCTCCCCTCAACAGTTTAGGAATTTCTAGCTGTCCAGAATGTAATGGCCCAACTGGTATTTGGGGTAAGTTGCAGAGCACATAATTCCAGGTCTTGCTTATCTTTGCACCGGTTTGTTTCCAAAGCGAACACGATTCTGGTGTTGACTTTTAAAACTCCTCAGCCTATCTTAGGGGAACTTCCCTATGAATTAAATATCAAATGTCAATATTCTTCAGGTGCCACCACTGTCATTGGTAAGATTAGCCTTTACTGTGAGTAAGGGGGCTTTACTGAGTCACTCATGTGCTATGGAATGTTCTCCCAAGGAAGATCTGCTAGGCCTATTCTACTGAGGTTTTTAGGTGACTGGTGGAAACTCACCTTTTGGGGCATATTATTTGGTTCCTATACTTGAGTGTTCTGGCTTCTGCTGTCAGTTTTAAATATTTCTAGGGAATTGTATTCTATTTGATTAACTTTAAATGTTTTTATGATGTTACATTTATTCTAATCTCATGATATGTTAGAGAAAAGGGGAAAAAACTACTTGCCAATCCAAATTAAAAGAAAGGAAGAAACTCTTTAATCATGTGCAGCTTCAAATTTTAAACTCAGTTAAACCATAGCAAAATCATGACTAAATGAATAAAATGGAGTTTGCTTCTGCTTCCCCTGATGCTAAACACATTTACTTGGGAATAAGTAAATGCGTTTACTTAAAAGGGTGATTTTGTTGTAGAAAAGGCTAATACATATTTAAAGTAAAATAATAAAATGTGCATAGCCAGCCAGTTGGCCACCCACTGAATATAAAATACTATTTAAAATAAGAAGAAAGGAAGGTTGCTGTGGCAAGCAGCATTCGCCCTGGCAGGCACAAGTGCTGTCACTGGACCTGTTTGCGGCTGTCCCCATCACCTGCTGTTCTTGGGTGGTCTTTAGGGGGCTCTGAGCTGTGGGGCCTTGGACTTCAGTCCTAGCTGCATCATTGAGTGGATGTCTCCAGTGCCATATATATCTGTTAAAATGATGTGATCAATGATAGAAGCTGGCTCAGTTCAGACAACACATTTCTCAATGGTGGTTTTAGAACTCCATGGTGGAGTTTTTACACCACCGTTGAGAAATGTGTTGTCTGGCAGGAAAACTCCATGCATTAGTGAAGGGGATTTTTTTGCAAAACACTCAGTGCAGAATATCAACACTGTGCAGAAGAGAGTTCCTGCACAACGGTTGAATTGTGTATTGTGTGGCAGACTTCGTTTTCTGTTGCATTGAGTTGACTTTTCCTATTGGCTGCAGAGTTCCCTGGTAAGAGCAGTGCAAGGAGCTAGTGTCGCTCTAGGGGAACCGCCGGGATTGTTTTTTTCACAGCAGTGCCTGATGGGATGCCATCAGGAGGGCCAAGGGAGGAGAGAGGGTGGAGGAACTGTCCATCAAACATCACGATGGATTTTATTCAACTCCACAGTAGCCCACAGCGGAGTTGGAACATGTTGTGTGGGGAGTACCCCCTAAAAACTGTTGAGTGCAGTTTTTACACTGCATTGACTAACCTGTTGTCTGAACTGAGCCTCTGTCTAACTATGCAGAAGTTTGGATCTTAATTATAAGACAAACCTATTGCATTCATAAGTAAACTCACAAAGGATTTAAGGCTCCATCTCGGCTGTATGAGTTGTCTCCTGGGCTATTTGCAAACTTCCATATGCCTACACCTTCCATCTGTAATATATAGCTGGAAGTGAAATTGCTTTTTCCACCTGGCTCTAAACTTCTACACTAGGGAGGGATGAGACTTGGGAACTTGGATCAGAAGAAACAAAATGGATAATAGTTGAATTTCTGTGCTCTTGGCATAAAGCACCTAAAGAGCTTTCAAGGATAGGCACAATATTTGCTTGTCTTTATTTTAGTGATTTCTTGTTGGACTTTAAGATGAAACTTCTGCTTTTATTTTGGCTTTCCCTCACTGTAGTTGTTACTGAGTCATGTGTATAGAATAGTTTAGATCATACAATGCCAAATCTGTCAGCTGTTCCTGCCCATGGGCTCTCAACTTTTACTCTGTGATTCTAGTATGCTTTCCTATTTGGGGCTTTGTTTAGACACTTTGTTCAGGAAGATATTTCAAGTAGACATCTTGAAATTGGACAGTCAAAGTTTGGTTTAATCCTTTTCTAGCCTCTAGAGTTCTTCTGTGGACAACTGATCTTTTTTTCTCCACTGCCTTAAACTTTCCTTTCTTAGAAATATAAGTCAAGACTTTATATAGATCAGTAGTTTCTCTGTAGAAATAAGTTGGTTTTTTTACCCTAAGCCACTCTGAGATCCAAGTGATATAGGGTGGGATACAAAATGTTGAAAGAAAGAAAGAAAGAAAGATATACCTGCTTCCTAATGACTGTACATGGAATGGAATGGAATGGAATGTGACAAGTTGCAGTGGGCCTGGCTTAGACTAATATTGGATGCCTCACATTTTCTACTCTCTTCACTGGTGCAATATGTTTGAATCGGGAAAGTTAGTCTTCCATGATACTTAATAGTTTCTTTTAGTAGACTGAGATGTGTAACCAATAAGGCATTAGTTCCTGATAGCAAATTTTCTTTTCAAAAAAGAGATTATAAAGGAGGGAGGAGGGCTCAGCCTGGCTTCATAAAAAATCATCTGGACCGGGCAGGGGGAAGACTTTCAGTGTATCTTTCTCTTTAACTTTTATTTTATGTGAGGGAGCATTTGGATTTGCTCCCTCCTCATGCATTCTGAAATGATACACTTCTCAGAAATGCTAAATCTGGGTTTACAAGTTGAAGTGCATAAGTACTTGGTTACTGGCTGTGTACTGAAAAAGAATATTGCAACTTACCAGTTAATAGCCTCCCTATAATGTACAGGGGACACAGGTCTTTTAATTTAGTGTTCAAGGAGCAAGGAGCAGAAATGAATACTGTGGCTTTAAAGAAAATCCTCTCTGCCTTTAACCTATCTAATGTACATGTGTAAGTGTACAATTGTTAGCCTAAACTTTATTCTTTCAGCCTCTCTACAAGATAACTTTTTAATTCTTGCCATAATCGTAATGGCTGATATTTTGCATTTGTTTCATTTGGAATCTGCCCTTCTGAGCACGTATGATGAAATTTTGAACAGTACTCTCATTAGGCTATGCTGTTTTTTATTTCTTCTGGATATGCCAAATTGCATGTACTATCTCTGACACTGCCTTCCCTAGATGACTTGACTCAATAGCCAAGCTCCCTAAATTTTCTCTCCTGTCTCTTTCCAGCTCATAGCAAAACGTTTAGTTCTAGATGCCTGATAATCTCACTAAGGAAGCACCCTGCCAAGAATGAATATCAAAATCTCATGACCCCTCTAATTTGTGTCTTGGGTTGCTAAATAGATGGCTCATGCCATGGGAAATTAATAGCTAGTAGATCCAAGTGTTTACTTCAATATTTGAAGGGCTTGACAAAGGATCTCTTGCATTCTGTATGGAAAGGAATGCTATGTGATCGAAAGGAAAAACTTCAAAGACATTTTAAGCTAGACCTAAACTGCCTTCACAGATTTGTGTTGACTTCCTATTGCCTTGTCCTTTAGACTTCCTTCTAAATGTGATCTTAGTTGGGGTAGATGATGTTCTGGTCTTATACTTGGAAGATCCAGATTCAAATTTTTGCTCAGCCATAAAGCTTACTCAGAAGTCTTGGATAAGTCTCAGACTAACATACCTCACATGATTGTGGGAATAAAGTGAAATAAAATGCAGCATCATTCTGAGTTTCAAGGAGGAAGAGTAGGGTGTAAATGTGAAACCTATCCATGTAATAAAGACAAATAGATGATATTCTCTTAGTGCTGAATAGATAATCGGGCTAGGTGTGCTTCAGTGGTTCTATCTTTCCTGGAAAGATAGCTAAACTGAGACAATGCTCAAGTAGCTCCTTAAATAATGGCCCTTAAGTCTTATTAGCTTCATCAGTTGGTGGCTCAGTTCTTTGAGGCTCAGCCCAGACACATTAAGAGATTTGAATGCATAATAGCAACTTTACATTGTAATGCCTTATATATAGTTAGAGCATGTAGGAAGGCCCCAGTGGTCAATAAAAGGACTCTCTCTTGGGGCACCATGCCCTAGTTGAGGTGATGAAAACTTGGGGAGAGGGTGGGGATCAGATCAAAGTATTTACAATCAAGCTAATGTCTTGTGTCTTTAAAGCAATGTGAAAGCTGAAATGATTTGCAAAGTGCATTCATAGGCAAACAATTGTAAAAACTGTACAAAGGAGTATTGTCTGGCAGTTCATATTGTAGCCCAGTCCATAACAGGTGAAATGGCCTTGTTAGACCAATTTTTCTCCACGCTTGCTTTTTATGCGTCATTTCCCAGCCCTTCATTCATTCAACCTTGTGACAACGGATGTTGATTAAAATTTCCTCTTCTTCTAAGTAAGCATTTTATCTTGTGTTTCTTTTCTTCATCCTTGTAAACATCATGTGATCACTCTGCCTCCATTCTTGGAACCTTTTTGCCAAATTTCTTCCAAATTGAGGAAGAGCTTTGGATAGGGATAAGTATGACTGGAAATGCATTTATATCAGACTTGTAAACAGCCTAAAGTCCTCCCAGGATGACTAGGCAGGAAAGATTTTTATAAAATGGAAGAGGGGTAATGCATTCATGTAGGTGACTGATGTACAACAAATAGCTTAACCGGTTGTGTGGACAGACAGCATGGTAAGCATTTACCATGAAGTCTTATGGAAATATCTTTTAGGCTGAATTACAAAATATTAGAATAATTTAGGTGGAAGCTAATAATACTAATAGTTCCATCATTGTACAGACTGCAAGAGTATAAGTTTGTGCCCCACAGGGATCTTACAATAAAAAAACGCTTGTTTGTGGTTTATGGCAGCTGAACGTTCAAGTTTTTAATTTTTAATATCTCAAGTATTAAGAGTCACCAAGGTGATGTACAACAAATCAAATAAAAACAATAGTAATGTTTTAAACTTGGGACATAGCTGCATGTGGGATTGGATGTGAGTGTGGGGATCAGACAAGATCCAGTTTCTGAAATGCACATCTGCAGAATGTTCAGGTTGTGGTGGTTCCCTTCCATCTCTGTGGCTGCTAGGGAGGTTATGCATGTGGGAGGGGGACGATCTTGTATATTTCTTCAGTACTGAATCAATAACTGGTGCAATTATAGTGTGTATATGCACTTAGAAAGCTTCTGTATTAATGCTTTGGCACACTAATGCAGAAACAAGCCCCAAGAAATAGACCAAGAGAATAGCCATTTTTTTATACATAATAATAGTTTGGTTGTTTTTTCCATTGACTCCTTTGTCTATCAGAAGTCCTCACTAGCTTTTTAAGAAGCTACAAGCTTCTGTTTTCATTTTCTTCTGACATAACTTTTTGTTCTTCTGATATCCTGTCAGCTTGTCATTTTAGTTATCGTGGTTTTGAACCGGCTGACCAGCAGCGGGCAAAACTGCCAGACCCTTAGCAGATGATAAAATCCTCTTGTTTTTGTGGTACTTTTTGTCTTGCTTTTGATAGAAAATATATCTACCAGGAAGAATGTAGTTGCTACTGCACAGCAAGTTTGAACAAGTAATGCTGGGGTAGCTGATCTCTAGGACATTTTTGTCCATCACCGTCCATTCTCTTGTTAAATCACTTCACATTTCAAATTGTCTCTCGTTTTGACATGCATGTATTCTGGAAGTGTTGACTGCTTGGGCTTCTGAATTCTTCCTGAGAGTAAAATATGCCCACTGTTCTGGAAATGGTACTTTTCCTCCGTGAAAACGTATTCTGTAAATCTGTAAAGGATCCAGTCAGAATAAAATGAGAGGGGTTCTTCTCAAAGGTGCAAATGCTTCCAACAGTGTAACCTCAAAACAAAAGGATCCCAAACCAAGGCTTTATAGCTCATAGTCTCTCATATATACCTCCTGAATGTTATTCTGCATAGATTCTACTGCACAGTCTGGGGCATTGCAAAAATATTATATGCATTTTAAAAACAGAACAATTTCATCAAACTGAATAAATTAATGCATTTAATCTGAGCTTTACCTAGGTAAATAAAGATGTGGCATACTTTACTTTTTAAATCTGATTTATGTTGTGGCTTTTTATCATTTCCCCCATTTGTATTTTTTCTTTCCTCCATAAATGTCTTGGGTAATGTCCTGCATTATGTGAGCAGAGGTTCCACTTCCACAATGGGGTTTCTTGGCTCCTCCTCCCCACTGCATCCTCTTGCATGCCACATCCCAGTTTGTGCAAGCTATCTGCGCCTGTTTTTTGCTATTTTCTCTACCCCTCCCCCATTATAGCCACCCAGTGCCACATCTCAGGCCTTTTCTGGAGGTCCTGTAACCGTAAGGGACTTTTCAAGGAGCACAGCTAGCTAGAAAAGTCTCCATTGCATGACAAATCTCCATTGCATGAGTGGATTTGCATTTATGTAACTCAAGATACAAATTCTTGCATTTTTTTAAGACTGTAATTCTGAACATGCTTACATGGGAATAAACACCATTGAACTCAGGAGGACTTGGAAGTAAGCATGCATAGGCTCACCCTATAAAACACACTGAGCATTTGCTTAACAAAGACTTTTCTGCTAGTTGTAGTGCAATATTTGTATTTCTTTTAGGTTTTAAGTTTTTTATTCTTTTTCCAAACATAAAAAATATCTAAAACACACACAATACATACACCCACAAAACAGCTAAAACTATACACTAAAAGAGGGTAATCAACCAAGTTACAGTGAACTCTGATCTCCTCTACAGCAAAGGCTTACGAATCTAATTTTTCCTCTCCCTCTACTCATTAACCCTTTCATTCTTAGTTGAATCCACAGATGAATAAATCATTTTTCTCTTGCTCCATCACATAATCTAAAAGAGGTTTCCATTCAGCTCTAAATCTAAACTTGTCTCTAATTATTGATGTGAGTTTTGCCGTCTTCAATAATGTCAAAATCCAATCGTCCATTGTAGGTAATATTGTATTTTTCCAGTTCTGTGCATATAACAGCCTCACTGCCATTATCATATATAAAACTAAAGTTCCATATTTACTTTTCGTTTCCTCGTCCATTAGTCCCAAGAGAAAGTATTCTGGTTTCAGTTGTATATTAATCCTTAGTATCTTCTGCATCAGAGAATAAATTCGTATCCAGAAAGACTTTGCTTTTTTACAAGTCCACCATACATGATAAAAAGTTCCTTCTTGCTCTTCACATTTCCAACAAGTTCCCACAACTCCCTTATACATTTTAGCTAATTGCGATCGAGACATATACCATCTACACATCATCTTATAAAAGTTCTCTTTAAGTCTAGTACTTAATGTAAATTTTAAATCTTTCAACCACACCTTTTCCCATTGATCCATTGTTATACCCAAAATTTTGTGCCCATTTTATCATACAATCTTTCACCTGTTCATCTTCTGACTCAAACTTTAACAACAACTTATATATATTTGAAATAACATGTTCATCATTTGTACATAATGCCTTTTCAAATACAGATTTTATTTGTTCAAATCCCCACGTTTTTAAATCTATTTTAAACCTTTCCACAATGTGCAAGTAGGAAAACCATTGACATACATAACCTTCTTTTATTAACTCCTCTCTTGTTTGCAATATTTGTATTTCTAATGAAGATGATTTTACAAAGAAATGTTACCACTTAAATGCTTGCTCTGTTCTAAAGCTTTAAACTACTAGTTTGAGCTAAGAACTCCCCACCCACCCCAAAAGGGAAGAAAAACATATCAGGGCTTGGTTCTTTGCCTTCCCTTCCACAGTCTACAAAATTTTCAAGTCACAATACAGGCTGAGCAAAAGCTCAGCTAGACATGTCCTTCCCGACTCCTAAACATTTTTAAAGATGGGATTCCTCAGTCTTCACACTCTTATAAATTATACTAATAATCCAAGCAGTAATAAAAACTGTAAAGTCTGCCTGACCTCATTGTCTCATTCTTTCCTGCCAGAGAGTAGAGAAGGGGTGGGCACCATAGTGAACTCTTTTGTTGGTTTGTCCACATTAGGCACCAACATCATATGGTGATCCACCCATTGTGTGCCCTTCTGGACTGAACCACATGTTCAGCAGCAGACGTGGACTTGGGAGCTAGGATTACTGCCAACTGGCTAAAAAGCAATGGAAATGGGGCACGACCTAGTGGGGAGAAGTAGTGGGAGGAATACTTCTCTCTCTCTCTCTCTCACACACACACACACACACACACACCCCGTCAGTTGTGGCATATATGCCTGGAAAACTCTTTGCTGAAGAAAGTGAATCCAACCAAGGGAAACACAGTAGGCAAGGAAAGTGTTGTTACCCCACCTGAACTTTCCTCTCCAGACAATGTGGCAAGAAAAGAGTGAGTTCTTTTCCTTTTTTTCAACATGCAGAAAAGGAACCACCCTTCTTTTCCTGCCCAAAGCTCTCTGTGTAAGAAACTATCCTATGATCTGGGCTTTTGTTGGCAGTTCAGGGTCTCACTACTTGTGATTAGGCAAATGAATTAACAGAAGCCTGCATTGGGAAACCACAGTCATAATAGTAAGATTGGAATAGAGCAGGGTATACAACGTTTTCAGTCCTGATACACGTCATTCTTTCTTCGCTCCTAGTAAGGAAAGAGGTCAGGGTACCTCTGAGGGGCTGCAGCTTGTGCATTCCTTGAATAGAGATGGTGAACCCTTATGTTAATCCAAATGCATTTAGTATAAGTTAGGAGCCCTATCAAAAGTAAGAATGAAGAAATGGCTGTAAACCTGGAAGACACCCTAATGTTCAGTTAACGGCTTTCTAGTTACACTGCTGTGGTAGTTTTAAATTGTAGGACGACCCTTAAGTTCATTCACCATTTGAAAGCAGGTAACACAGTCTTATAAATTCACATTCTGAAATGCTTTCACAGTGGGAGAAATTCATAGCGAACTGTTCTATAAGCTCATAATAGGTACAGCCAGTTTATTTTCAAATGAATAAAGGCATCCTAAATGATCGTATTGGCTTAAATGACATCAAAAGCTCTTTCATAAAAGGTGGAGTCACACAGCTTATTTCAAGACTTCTTCCATTTACTGTGCTTTAAATCTGAAGATGTCTATTAATTGGGAGTCCTTTAAATCTGAGACCCTTACCTTAGGAGCAACTTTATTTTAGAGTTCTATTGCTATTCACTTACAGGGATTTGGGCAACCTAACTAATGGAGGCAGGCAGGAGTCCCAGATGCCTCCTATCTTCTGCCTCCTATCTTCTTGCACAAGACTGTTGTTTAGTAATGGATGGCTTATCTTCAATGGCTGAGTTCACATGACAACCCAACCTACAAAATAAGCTATGTAGTGTGGGTTATCATTGGAGTAACCTGTGGTGAATCCAACAGATGTTCGGGTTTACCGGTTGCGTTCAGAGCTTTTTAAAAAAAATTGAGGCAGAAGAGGAATCACCCATCACTACCTTCTGGTGCTAACTATCAAGGGAGGACTGGAACCACTGTAATACTGTGGCTCCTGAGCCCAGGCCAGACTGTTGGGTAGATGGTTTGGCTTTTCATGATCTTGTCCTTTATATTTGGTTAATGGTACTATAAGTCCATGTCCGGGCCCAATTCAGAGTGCTGGTATGAACATTCAAAGCCTTAAATGGCTTGGGGCTGGATTATCTGAAGGATCGCCTCCTCCCATATTACCTGCCTGGACCCTTAGATCATCTTCAGGGGTCTTCTCCGGGAGACTCTGCCAGAGGAAGTGAGGTGGATGACTACTAGAGGGAGGGCCTTTTCTACTGTGACACCCTGGCTGCGCAGTGAGCTCCCTAGAGAAGTTCACCCGGTACCTACCTACAGTAACCCCCAGATGAAAGTATTCCTGCTAAATTAAGCTACATGCTGCTTCTAGCACTTGACCGACCCATTTGTGGCAGCCTTCCTCCCTTTCCAAGAACTCAGTTATCTCACAACACATACATATAGAACTACTCACACCTACAAGATATAATAAATTCTTAAACAGGGTGGATTTGATTTAAATCACGATTTTAATCACTACTCAGAAAGACTCGATTTAATCATGTGACTTCCCCCCCCCCAAAAAAGTGTACTCCTCCTCGCTGTAAGCTTAATACATATTTTACAAACTCAAGAGTTACCAAAGACTCATTCTTGGTGGTATAATCTTAATATTTACAAGCAGATACAGGTTTCATTTTTAGCTTCTTGTGCAGATCTGTTTCACTCCCAACAATCTATTCATTGAATTTTTTGAAACTTAGCACTTAAGAGGTAAGGGGTTGATTCTGTGTACATAGATTTGCAAAGGAACAATGGGATTGTGATCTCTGCAGACACAAATTCACAGTTTTGAGAACTGTAAAACCAAGTATCTGTGATAATATCTTCTAGATAGAAAAATTGCCCAATAATCTTACAAAAACCTCTGAAAGAGCATGACACTGTGAATGGATTAATAGAATTCATTTACCAAAAAATTAACATTGCATGAATATACAGCCTCATGCTACATAATTAAAAACTAATCCTTATTTCATGATGAATAACCTTTGGACTATAATGTATCTTAAATAGAAAACTATTTTAGATAGATTTTTCCTCAAAAAGCATTTTATTAAAAAAATCCAATTTAAATTTTAAAAATCTGATTTAAATTTAAAAAAATCAATATTTTTGATTTTTTTTAAAAAAAAAATCATTGATTTTTATCCACCCTGTCCTTAATCAATTCTACATGCTACAATGTATATTCCACTAAATCAGAGCATGGATAACTGTAGCTAGGGTATTTCTGCCCCGATAGAGCAGTACTTGATATGTCAGCCTAAGCTGATAAAATGTGCTCCATGCTACCAAGCCCCCCTGTGCCTTGGTGACAATCCAGTGACAATACTGGATTCAAGAGTTTCCTCAAAGTACAGACCTGATCCTTTAGGGGGGCTCCAGAGCAGGTTGAACACCACTTAACCGGCCAGGCAAACTACTTCTTAACAGTTCTCCACTCTCTGGATTGAGTCTCAGTTTATTAGTTTTCATCCAGTCCATTACTGCACCCAGGCAGGGTGGATAAAAATCAGTGATTTTTTTAAAAATAAAAAATATTGAATTTTTAAAAATTTAATTCAATTTTTTAAAAATAGTAATTAAATTGATTTAAATTAAATCCACCCTGGTAGTGATTGAAATCGTGATTTAAATCAAACCACCCTGCACCCAGGTACTGATTTTGAACACTTAGATTTGATAAAAAGGAGAGATAAACCTGAGTATTATCTGCATATTGGTGGCACTTCAGCCTACATCTCCAGATGACTTCCCCTATTGGTTTCATGTAGGTGTTGAACAATATGGGAGATAAAATAGAGCCTTGTGGAACCATGTAGTATAACTGCCAAGGTGCAGAGCATTAATCCTACAGCACCACTTTTTTGAATTGGTCATCCGAGCAGAACCACTGCAACACAGAACCCCAAACACTGAGCTCACCCAGTGTATACGGTGGTATATGCTGCCATTTTAGTGTTCATACTTTTAATGTGACCAGTAATGCAAGTTCTTTGGGTGGTGTACAATACAAATTAGAATTTGTTTTCCCTATATATTATGTGTCGGTATTTTCTGCATTTCAGTTGTAGTTTATCAGAAAAAGTAGGTTGGTATTAGAGAACTTCTGAAGCAGAATACCTGTTGTAGAATGCTGTATTTCAAACACAGAACCAGTTCTGGACTATGTCAGGTGCCAGATGCCTTTTTTGGGTGGTATGGAATGAGAGGCTGAGCAACGAACGATTCCTCCAGTGATGACTTGAATGCTATAAAGCAGTTTTTTCCCAGCTGCATTCATGGAATGTTGAAGTTTGCAGTGAGAATATCAGTAATGTTTTAAGATATACTTTCTGCTCACAGGGTTTTAGTAAGGCTCAGTGGACCTGGCCTGCACCCTGTGTTAATAGAACATGGTCTCTAGAAGATGCCCAAGGAAATCTGTGGAAGGAGTTTCCTGAAATAATCTTCGAAATCATAAGGGAATATACTGCTGTTGATTTCAGAGTGGCACAAATCTTCTCACCATATTTGTTCATAGTCCAAGTTGAAGTATTGAGTCAGAATCCTTTGTTTGTGAACCCCTCATCTTTTCTATGTTGGGTTTCATAGGATCCTGTGTTACATTTAATTAAATCTCCAAAATTAAATATCATTGCTAAGGTCTAAAAGGGAGAAACTCCGCCCCTGTAGTATAGATTGGCGTTTATGCAGTGGGGACACAGACTTGAAAGATCCGATATGCATTTGAGGACAATCTGAATATCCTGAATTGGTGCTGATGCAATCTTGTCCTATATGAAGAGGTTCCTTACATAATATCATGAAGAAAAATATAAAATCACAGAAATATAAGTGTAGAACTTGATCTTTTAACTAGTGGGCAGAACAAATCCCATGGTAGTGAGGGGCAGGCAGGTCATCAGTAGTGGAGAAACCCTTATGTCCTAAGGGTTATGCCAGCCAGGTCAGAAGTCAAGTGAAGGGACAAATTCTTCAACACTGTTTTGTTTGTTTTTTACGTTTCCCCCTATTTTATTTGACACCAAAGGGAGAGAGAATCACTACTGCAGCTCCAAGTTTGGTGTAGTTCTCCCTTGTATGGTATGTAATTGGGAATGAGGGAGATTTGGATCATGTGTATCCAAGCTCCTCCCTCCAATCTGTCCAATCTTCCCTGACATGCTTTGAATGCCCTTCCCACTCTACCTCCAGTAAATCTACAACAGTGGAGCTTCTGCCAGCATACTGGGGGTTCCTCTGGGGATGTAAGATTCAGCTCACAAGTGGAGCTCCTCTCCATCTTATGGGCTGTTCGATTGTAGCCTTAATCAATATTTCTTTAAATGACGTTTTGATTATCTGAAGCTGGACTTCAACATAGGAATCTTAGGAATGCTAGAGTCAGGGAAGTTGGCCTTTGTAACAAGGCATGTCAAACAAGCGGGCTTATGGTACTACCATGTGAAATTAATGCACTTAGTGAGAAAATGCAACCATGGTGGTCTGGATGGTTGTTTCTAAATCTCTTCAAACATAATTATGTGACTTAAACTAAATGATAACCACCACTGAAAAGACATGATTTTTATTGCATGCATTCATTTGCCAGTTCAGAAATTCTTTCTGGGACATAAATCACTTTGGTAATTTTTAATGGGGGAGTTAGTTTTGACCTGCTGGCATTTATGTGCTGAGCAGTATTGCTGCTTGTGCTTCCTTGGAATATGAGAATTTTCTGTGCTGTGGTTAATTGGTTTGCTGTTTGCTCTTTGTGCCTGTAGATGTGAACAGTGATGTAGATGTGAGCAGTTCATGGACTGGAGGGAGAATTTCTCCTGATGCTTAGTTGTCTGAAATAAGGATATAATCTCTTAAATTAGCAGGGCAACTGACACTCTTTGGAATTTTGCCCAGAACAGATAATTTTAAGAGGCAGCATTCTGACTTGCTAGCCTTTCTTCAGCTAAATTTTTAGGTAAATGTTCTAAGGCACCTCACCTTTTAGGCTCAGCATTTAGGCTTATTATATGTAGCTGTTTCTTGCAAAGTTAAGGTCTTAGGAAGGAAGGGAGAGCAAAACTATTTTTACTGTCACATAAACAATTTGGCATGGTTATTTTAGATTTCTGGAGTCAGTCTGGCTTCTCTCTGTGGCTTTTCTATTCTTACATTCTGTTACAATGATCTTATTTTGGAAAACATGGGAGGGACTAGAAGGTTCTGGGCAAGATCAGGTCAGTTGCTCTGCAGTTGGTGTAAAGAGGTGGATATAATGCATAGTGGACATAGCGCAAAATCTACAAACCAGTTATTAAAGTAGGCATGTCTTAATAAAATAAGACATGTCTACTTTAATACTTTGTAGATACTAGCGATCCATTTTGTAGTTGCAGTAGGCTGAGGCTGGGATAAGGTAAGAGTCATGTTGGATCAGACCAAGGGGCCATCTAGTCCAGCATTCCGTTCGCACAGTGGCCAGTTAGCTGCCTATGGGAAATCCACAAGTACGAAATGAATGCAATCACATCCTCCTGGTTGTGTTCCCCAGCAACTGGTATACATAGATATACTGCCTCTGATACTAGAAATAATATACGGTCAACCCAATGATTAAATGCAGCTTACTCTGCGTTGTTAATTAAAAGAGAAAATGACGAGTGTGCAGCTTTCACACTCCACTCATCCCCACAATTTCTGTATTAAACAACCCAGGAATTGCTGCTATGATGTGCAAACTGGGTCATTGAAACCTTTCCTCATAGTGGAGTTGATCCATTCCCTTCATCATATTAGTTTTTTTCCAACTCTACCGTATTACAGAATTGTACACAATATTCTAAGTGTGGTTGCACAATAGATTTGTATAAGGGCAATATGATATTGGCAATTTTATTTTCAATTCTTTGCCTAAGATAGAATTTGTCCTTTTCATAGCAATTGCATACTGGGTTGACATTTTCATCGAGCTGTCCACCACAACCCAAGATCTCTTTTATGGCCACTTACTGTTAGCTCTGATCCAATTAGCATATATGTGCAATTAAGATTCTTTGCCTCAGTGTACATCAGTTTTCACTTGTTTACATTGAACTGCATTTGCCATTTTCATGCCCATTCTCCCAGTTTGGAAGGCTCTTTGCAATTTCTTTTTGGTTTAATCGTCTTAATAAATTTTATGTCTTCAGCAAAACTTGGCTACCTCACTGCTTACTCCTAATTCCAGATAATTTATGAATAAGTTGAAAAACATTGGTCCTAATACAGATCATTGTAGAATCAGAATGCCCTATGCCTGTCTCATTCTGGAACTAAAGTAGGGGCTCACAAAAGGATGAAACTATGGGACAGAATACCACAGAGAGAGAGAGAAAGAGAGAGAGAGCGCATATGTAATACTTGCTGTATCTTGTGCTATCTCTGGGATGCAAGTTTGCACAATCAAGTTAAGTGGAGCACTCACAAGAATATACTGGCCTGCTCACCGGAGATTCCTACGTCAAACTGCTTCTGTTAAAAAGCATTTTTTTCCTGTTAAAAACCTAGTTTCTCCATTTCTGTCAAGGCTCGCACATTTTTGTGAAAAACATTTATATCTTACTATTGCAGAGTACTCATGTTTAGAAAGTGCTGAGTGAATAAATATGCATTGCTGTGAAAACATATCTGGTAAGTTAGAGTCAGTTGCTTAAATGTAAGTGTAAAGAGAATAGGAGGCAGTTTCCCAAGTTCAGGAAACACTAATTTTTGAAATAGTTGCTTCATTGGTGAGAGTTTACAAGTCATGTTACCCACATTGCCCGCAATGCATGCTTGTTGGTTTAGATATCAGATCAATCTGCTAATAAGGAACACATTTGGTGGTAGGCCAAGTGCCTTCTCTCTCCACCCACCTCAGTGTGTGGCAATGTTACTGTACATTTTTAGTTATGTTAAAATTCATGTCAACTTGGGAGTTGATGGTATTCCTCCTATAAAGGAGAATCATTTGGTCCACGCACACAATACTTGGAGTAGTTGCTTATTTAAAGTCCTGAGCATGTTTTTTTCCTTTTTTGGAAAACCACTTCATATTAGTTCTAGCATCTAATGTAAGAATGCAAAAGAAAATTCATCCAGAATTGATAGTCAAAATACAGCCTCATTACCTAGCTAATCTGTTAAGTGAACAGTTCAGAATGTGTGTGTTCCTGTGGGAATATTGTCTGAATGTTGGTGTAATTGAGAGCTTATCAGAAGGGTATTGTCTCATATGTATTATTAAAACAGACTTCATAAAGTCTGAATGAAACAGCTCTTTGTCGTTCAGGACAGACCTGCCTTTTGAGCTTGCTAATATATTTGAACTTTCCCTTCTAGCTTCCAAAATGAGAATTCCATAATTCCCAGGGTTATTAAAGTGAGCAGTCTGTGGCAGAATGACTCTTTGAATGGCTGTTTCCTGCTTGCCCATTTAAGCATTATTTAGTAGTGTAATCATGAAAGGCATAGTTTACAGTGACAGCCAACTTTCCAAACTATGCTTTCCAATATGTATCAAGCTGACATGAAGCTTTATTAAAAATGATTACTTATTTTGAAACTACTTGTCACAACACTTCTAGCCTTATATTTTATGGAATCATAAGTCTGGAAGAGACCAAAATAAAGTCCCACTCTCTGCCTTAAGGCAAGACCAGCTCTTCACAGATTGGCCTATTCAGTCCAGACCACAGTGTGCTTCATATTTAAAAGTATCTAGGTGCACTGCAGAAAAGAGCTCCAGATTACTCAAGCAAATGATTCAAGCTGCACACTGCAGAAAGAGGCCACTACCTACACTTTTATTATTCAACTTTCAAATTCTTATTGTTTTCTTTGGAGAAGATTAGCAGAAAGAAGGACATCTGTTGCCATGTTTGTGAGAGCATCTTAAAACCAGCAAGTAAAGGGATTAAGTGATGGTTTGCTTTCCATGTTGCTCCTTTCCCTGGAGCATCAGATGCATCTTAGTGGGTGCCAGGGCCACACTTTTGGATACTTCTTATATTGGCAATAGCTTTAGAGTTTAGGACTGCACTTCTAAGCATACTTTTCTAAAATCGATGTGACTTTACAGAACAACTATCACTGTTTAAAGTTTATATAGCTGATGATCTCTGTAGAAATAGGACCAAGCTGTTCAAGAGTTTCGCAGCTGTTCCTCTGTCTGTTCTCTCAGCTGTCTGCACAGCTAATGGAGTCTGTTCCTGTAGAGAGAGGTGAAGACCTCATGCCCTCATAGTGGTGAGTGCCTTCTGATAATTAGATCCGTTTGTTTTTGGTGTGGCTGAACAACATAGGCAAGGCTTCTCTGTAGTAGTTCGAGAGTTATTTTTGCACTCCAGAGACCTGTTCCACTCTGTTAAAGGGATCTATACAAAGGTATATGTAGTGAGAAGCCATAAAAGTACAACTCATTTCCTGGCTGGGACTTTGAAAACTTTACATTGGTCCCATGAAAACTTTACATTGGTCCCATGTTCAAGAACCTCCAAAGAAATTGGAATAAAACAATTGAGCAGCATCTCTATCTTGTTGAAAACCAATAATAACTATTTTGTACCACTCTTTGAAGTTCAGAGTGCTTCTAGTTGTAACTTTTAGCACAACCATGTAAAATAAGTCATTCTGATTCTGCCGTATTGTAGATGTGGTGTGAACAAAGGCTGAGAGAGCATGGCTCATCTGATGAGTTCATGGCAGAGAAGAGATTTCCCGATTTTTTTTTTTGTGCTCAGTCTCTTGACTATTGTACTATATCGGATCTCCACTACTATCCATTGGCCTGTTCCAAACCTTGGAGCAGTATATTTTGGTGCTTTCTGTTTCTTTCTCTTGTTTTTTTCCCCTCTGACAGAGAAAAGACTGCTTATCAGCTGCTACAGCTGAAGTTTCTGGGGAATGTATGGAATGTAGGCAGCAGGTGGGGACAGGCAGATGTGCTTATCAGTCATAACACATTTAACTGAGAGGTTTATTTCTTTAAATCTCTGACCTGGCTTGTGTAACTAATTTTATATCCATTCTCACTATACAGCAGATTCAGAACTGGAAGATGTGCATCTCCCTTGCTATGGGATTCACTGCAGGTTTTCTTTATACTGGATTTGGCTTTCAAGGTCCAACTGTTGCTCATTACTCTGGCTGTAATGTAGTCCATAAGTCCTGTATTGAATGCTACAGATTTTAAGGATACCTAATGAAAATGAAGAGGTGGCATAATGTTCTTGAAACTTTGACTGTCTATGTTCAGTAGACCTAATTCACATCTGGCTGGTCTCATCAGTATGTTTACTGGAAAGAAAAGAAAACTGCTGATAGCGGATGTAGGTTATGGGAAAGGTTCTTCCAGGGAGTGGAGGAGAAGGAATGCAATTCAGCTGCGAAGCAAATTTGAGAACATTGAGAGAATCTGCACTGAAAATATTTTGTGACGCTGTCACCTACTTTGAAGTACATTCTTCTGCAAGATGTTGGCAAAATGTGGTTAAATGTTTACAGATCAAGGGCTTTAGAATAGAATTTATGGTGTGATGTAGGCTGTTTCTGTAGTTTATAAAACTTGGTGAAATTAAAAGGAAAGTGACTTGTACAATAAGTCCATTGACAGCAGTAGGGCAAGAAGGCTGGGAAGCATTATAGAAATCCTTAGTTTTCCAGTTTTGATACCGGCTCAAAGGGCTAAACGTTTCTGCTATTAGCTTAGTGGAATTTTCATTTTCAAGGCAGCATAGCTCTGGGAACCAATTACTGGGGACAAACAGAATGCCCATTATAACTATACCTGAGTTTGTCAGCTTACAGGGGCATCTGGACAGACACTCCTGAAAACAGAATGCTGATCTTGTTGGAAGGCAATTAGAAATCATATCTATGTGCTGCCCAACCAGAGCTCATTTGGTCCTACTTCCTGAATGCACAAGTACCTGAAAGCTGCTACTCAGTTGTCTGTTCTACTTTAGAGTGCAAGCGTTAATTGTTTTTCCTTTAGCATCCCAGCCCGCTGAGGTAGTTTATGAAGTTGCTCAAGGCTACGCATTGAGTTTCATGAGTGAGCGGGCGTTCAAGTCTTGCTCTCCCGAGACTTGAACAGGCACACTGTCCCTTTCTCTATACATGCTGACCTATTCTGGAAAGAATAATGCAATGTAATGCACTGCATTTACACATTCCCCTGTGGAGGATTCTGCAGTTGGGATTATTAGCATCCTGCAGATTTAGTCTGATACTGTTACACCTGAAGTACCAAGGATTATCTCCTTATGAGTAGGAAAAATGGTAGCGACCAGATTTATGGCACGATCTGCCTATGCTAATTATATGAACTCTGTTGTTCCACACCCAGGGGCTAAAAGTTGCTTATCTTGTAAGCCTTTGTTTTGGAAAGAGTGTTAACTTTCCTGTGGCACCTGTACCTACAAAGCTGCACTGTGGCAACAAGCTCAAATCACAATAAAACAGAATAACAAGGACTTTTCCTTTACTATTGGGTATCTAATTGCAACTTCTGCTGTTTTCCCAACACTTTAAGTAAGGATCTAGTCCCAGTGTAATAGGCTGTTCAGCTTTGCCAGTGTGGAGTTTAGAAGAAAGTAGGATGAACATTGTTTCTTTCCCACATAGCTACTCCCCTGTTCTTATGCTCTCCCCACCCAATTTGTGGGTGGCTTTTCCCTGTGGCTCTCTGAGCACCTGGAGTGTCACTACTTGTTTATCCACACACTATTAGACTATTAATGTTTGCTTGTATCTATCACCCACATTGCATCTTTTAAAATAGCACCAGATGTATTGTGCTGCCTCAAACAAACAATAATTTAAATGAATTTGATTGTAAGCATATTGCATGGGCCCAATTGGGAAACAATGTAGTGAATGATGTTTTTCGGAGGATTCTGCTAGGAATAGTTACAGGTTCTTATGCCTTCTGAATCAATATTATATGTACAATATTTTAAAAATGAAAAAGCAGATAAAACAACCACGGGCAATGGGGAGGTGATAAAGCTATAAATCTGGTTTGTTTGTGTATGTTTGCATGTCTGTATTTAATATGATTGTACATATATATTTGTGATTGTACTTAATGGACACAAGGTGATGCTTGGGCAGTATTAAGTTTGGTTTCTGGGTGAACCACACTTAGAATACTTGTTCATTTCTCTACACTTCAGTTACAAAGAAGTTTACAATAAACTGGAAGTGACTCTTGATGTCTAAAAATGTGTTTGTAGTCAAACTTATTAAGAGCAGGGAAGCACAACCTAAAATATCTGAAAAAACAAAAACATGAGGGCCCCCTCCCCAAATTCACTGTTAGGCAATACCTTTACTAAGATCAGCCAATTTTATTTAGTCATAATAATATGGCCCTACTGTAGATTTTGAATTAAAATATCTGAGATATTTTATCGTGTAGAAGAGACTGAGAACTTGAGGATAGTGTAAACAGTATTAGCCAAGAAGGAGCAATGGAAAATCTACATTAATCACCAGCCTGTTTTGTCTCTCTAGTCCTAGTGTAGCTTAAAATAGGGAAGATGTAGTGGAGAGCATTCTAACTTAGAATGGTCCAAGCAATACCAGTATGCCTACTCTGGCCAGTGGCACCTCTTCTTACAACAGTGTGCTGAATTTCTTGAATTATTTTGCATCTGTAGCTGTTACAGCCCCTTGTCTTCAGATACAGGATAGGTAGATTCTGTAAGATGTAGCAGTAACATCCGCCTATTTAGACATGGAAGTTGAGAGAAAATAAGTGAACGATTGAAATACAAGGAAAGAGGTCAGTGTGGTTTACAAGGAAACTTGCAGGAAGTCACTGGAGGTGGAGGTTGGGACATGGAGAAGCAGGAATAGAAAGGAAGCTTTTGGATAAAGTCATTGAAGGTTTGGGACATGGAGAGGCCAGAATAGAAAGACAAATCAGAGTTAGATCAGGGGTATAGCTTACAAATTTCATCCTTTTTATAGGCACTACAAATCATAACGAATAGAAACCTGAAAGCATTTTTTTGTGGCGGGGGACCTGCTGCAATTCTGTTTCTACTAAATTATATGTGTATAGAACCAATCCTGCTTTTGCTGTCCAGTTTTCCTTGATTCTGTTCTCCAGATTTTTTAACTAAAACAAAGAATGTTCATTGACTATCAGACTATCTTCAGCATTGCTGTAGCAAAAAGGGGACCACAACATGTTTTAACAGAGAATACAAGGCTAATCTTATAAGAAAGCCTAGCAGTATAATTTTTTAGTTTTGTCTGGTGAGTGAAATGGCCGAGTGAGCTGTGCTATTTACAGGGCAGGATATTATACTGCAGTATGTTCCATAGACCATATTGGCTCCTAGTGAGTTTCTGAGTACAATGCCAAATTAGCTTTGACCTCTAAAGCAAAGGCCTCTTACTTTTTAGGTGTGGTTTAGCTAAAAATCATGTTCTAGCCAGCTGACTTTTGTGTTTTTATGTAAGGCCTATGAATGTCTCTTTCACTGACTTAAGACATATTAAAATTATACTCAGTGGTTTCTCTCCTCCCATCACCCCTCCTCCCCTTTGGCATGTTTAGGTTGAGTAGCTTTATACATGTTGCTTTGTCTCTTTGGAATAATATTGAAGTAATGTAGGTAAAGTTCATTCATATCACTTAACAGGACGGTAAAAATCTATAGTGATTGGTCACTTAGATATCTATTACTTTACTGTCACCCAGGAATTTGAAATATTCAGCCCTGTGCAGATCAGGTACTTCAATTTCACGCTCGTGCTTAGCAACTGGAAATAAAACTCCAGCTGTGTGGGCTAATGTCAGGGTTATATGTACTGTTTCATATTTTGCAGGAGCATCATGCAAATACAGTACACTATTTGCTTCTTTTTTATATTTGTATGATTGAAGGTTCAGGGTTTTTAAGAAATTGACTTTTGATTTTGTTTTGCAAGATCTGGAACAAGGTAAGGAAAGACTATAAAACTTGATCTAGGTGTTTAGGCATAGAGGTGATGGCAAGAGGGGTGGGACAAGAAGCTTGGTGCGGAATTCGGGGAATAGGTATCCCCAAGCGATTACCTGGGGCTAAGCTTGTGGTGTGTGAATGGTGACCACAGCTTTTCCTGAGCACATGTGTTCAGTTGATGATAGCCAATGAGAGACTGACATCGCTTGCTGTTCTGTTGATTGAAAATGCCATTTGGACATCTCTGCTCCCGTGCTTTAGTTCCTGAGGGCAGAGACAAGAAAGGTGAATTTTTCAACTAATGTAATGCTATTTAATCCTCCTATGCTAATGGTGTTGCTGTGGATCCCAGTGCTGCTTGAAATATTTGTAAAACAATTTAAGCAAGCCTGAACCACTTCATAATCCACGAACTCAAGAATTATGGGATCAGCTATGCTGTGGTGTTCCAGTTCTCTCCCATTCCCTTTAGTTTTTTTTAAAAAAATACATGTGGGGTCTAATTTATCCTTGTTGAAATGTTAACATTGTGGGGCACAGTGTACCCCATAATATTTGTGTTACGGGAGTCATTTTTAAATCATATTTTTTATTTCCAGCTTGGACAGCAGATTGATACTGTCAAAAAAATGAATGGGAGTACTGGTCCATGCAGTGTTGATGCACATTTCAGTTTCTTAACACTAGTACATTTCAGTTGTTAAAATTGTAAAAGTTTTACAGATACAGGTTTGTAAACATATTATCTTATATGACATGGATACATCGCACATAAATTTTTTTTAAAAGGTATTCAAAAGTTGAACAAAAGGGGCTACCAAAAAAACTTCTGGGGTGCTATTTGTTCTGGGGCTGATACTAGTTCCCTCTCCATTGCTGTGCCCTCTTCCCTGCCCAAGGTTCAGCAGACATGGAGAATATGTAAGGCCCTGGCTTATAAGATGAGCCCAGCTGGACCAGACCGAGGTTCAGCATTTTGTTCTCACAGTGTCCAACCAGCTGTTGACCAGGAACTCACAGGCCCATGACCTTCAGCAACTGATGTAATGCGTGTTGGGCTGTGTTTGCATAATTCCTCTTTCCCCAGGATAACCGGCAGAGTAATCCTATTGGGAGGGAAGATTTTGTGGTTGAGCTACTTCCACTTCTTTATGCCCTACCAGCTTAAATCTTCGGCTTTGGGGCAGTATAGAAATCTAACAAATGTAATTAAATGAATGATCAGGGCAGAAAAGGCTTTCCATTTTTTCTTTCCCTCTTCCATTTTTGGTCAGTGGGAGGGTTAGCATAGCTTAGGGCCCATTTCTGAGTGTGTGTGTGTCCACTAACAAAGGCACTTAAGGTCCTGCGAATCCCTGACATCCCCCTGAAATTTCCTGTTCTGCCGCCCATCCATTGCTGGTGGAACAACATCCGCAGGACGTCTGTACCTGCGGAACTTTCTGTGTGTGTCTCAGGCAGCACATATCTGACTTCCCACTGGCGGGCCTCCCTCTCTGCTGGTGGAGCAGCACATAGGCCAGTTCTAACAGCCTTTCCATCTGCTTTAGGATTGCTCCCCAGTTCAGTTTGTAGTCCTGAATTAGTTACAGTTACTACACATATTTCCACTCTGCAGCTACCCTGAATTGTAGAAGAAAATCTTATGACTATACTATATAATAGGGGTTGGCACTTCTAGATTCTTGTGAGGTCTTGCTCCCTAATTCAAAATCTTCTGGTTTTCCATATGAAGGAATTTGGGTGTGGGCAGATTAAGGAATAAATTTGCATGTACATTTTCATGTAATACACTTTCTTGCTAGCTTAATAGTAAACTTTGTTATTAAATTAATGTACAGTGCTCAAGAAACCTATTTTAAATTAGACCTAAATATATTTTATTCTGATTTCAGTGCCTTGTATTAAAATATTGGCTCTCATCAGATTTCAGGAGATAAATACTTGGCTTCTACATTCTCTGTTAGGCGAGGGCAAGATTAAAATGTCTGTTCTATGATGCATTGCTCATTATTTTACTAGCACACAACATGCTTAATGCTGCTCACTGTGTGCATGAATGCCCTCTGAAATAAGTGGAACCTATTGGGATTTGAGTGACTGAGTGCTTAGTTTAGGCTAATCCAATTTTAATAAAACTATCAAACAAAGTTTATGTTGGTACATGCTTTCCTCAGGTACATAGCATAGGTACATGCTTTGCACTCCCAGTTCACTAGGAGAGAATGGCTCCTATATGATACTACTATATAGGAGTATATTTATTTGCTATATTTGTATCCTGCCCTTCCTCCAAACAGCCCAAGCAGCATTTAGCTTTGCTTTAGAGAGGCTTTAGAGAGGCTTTCCAAGGCCCATCCACTCAGTCTAATAGCTGAGCAAGAAGTCAGGCCCATGTGTTTCTTTTCATATCGAAGTCAAACACTGTAGCCATGCACTACTCTGGCTCTGACTAAACCCTGAAGTATCAATGGCTAACAGATTCAGGCATATGGTACCACTACAGCAAGAAGTCCAGTGGGGAGGGTGGGGGGGAGGTGATGGGACAAGACATCAGATTCTCCTGTTTTGTATGCACCCAGGGCTGTTTCTGCTCCCTAGCATTGTCCTACTATGTCCCATAGTATTGTGGTCATTACCTGATTTTGCTGGTAACACAGAAATTCAAGATTTCCTATTGTATGCATAAAGGGTAAGCACTATCTGACTTCCCCATAGCACAGGTACATGTTTTCACCCACAACTTTTTTATCCATGAGCACATCTGGAATGTTGAGAAATGCATGGGCACCATCGCAAACTGGCTGCCATGGGAGGCATGGTTAATCACAAAGGACAATTAACCTGCCCAAAAAAACTAGAGAACAAGTCAAATATAGAGTCTGAACCCCAACACTCCTCTCCCTTGCCCCTGCACCTCCTCTCCCGGCCCAAGCAGAAGTGACAGGAGTCCCTTTTTATTTTTCCCTTTTTTCTTAGGGTCTTGGTACTGCAGAGGAAAGCATCACCCTACAGCTACCTGCCATATTTATTCCTCAGACTGTCTCTTGAGTCCTACATGTAGCCCAGAGACATTCATGGGAAATAAAGATGGCCCCAGGTGGAGGCCCACACTTTGCTTTTAAGTGATCTCAGCTGCGGGTAAGAAAAGTTGTTTATTAAAAAACAAAGTGGGAAAGTTAGGTCACCTCAGTGGACACCAAGAATGTGCTTACCCCTGGCCAACATAAAGCTGAAGTGGCCTGAAGTCAGCTTGATGTAAACATTTGCATTACACTTAACTCAGACAATAAAACCCCAGACTTTTTAGTTCCAGGAAACTGTGTTAATGAGTATAAAACCTGTTCCCCACCCCCCACCCCATCCTTCCTTTTCTCTCTTCATATTTGCAGGAGATTTATGTTTTGATATTTTTTTTAAATCAAGCTAGCTTTCATTTCATCTTTGTAATGCATGCAGGCTTATTCTGAGAAAGAGACCATACTCCAGAATGACTTCCATGTGTGGATCGTAGCCTGCATTACTTGCAAAAAAGAGACATTCCTGAAGACAACACCTATACTGCATTGCCACCCAGCTTTTTAAATGCATTTTACTTGCCAAAGCAGAAGCATGGTGCTCTGTGCAAAGGATTCAGCTTTGTCTTAAGTTGTTTAAGCAGTCTCATGCAGCACAACTTGGAAGAGCAGTTAGCACTGGTTTCATTAGTCCTATCTCCTTCCTGAGGTTATTTAAATCTTCTGAGAATAGGCAAACTCCTAGTAGTTTCATAAATAGAAAAAATGAGCTATTTGAAGAAACCTGCTTGTCTTCATAGTATTGCTCAGCTTATTCACAATTCCATTTGCACGAGGCCTTGTTATTGCCTTATAGGGCTCCCATAGCTGTGAGCAAAGCCAGTCTAAGCAGAGTTGTTTGGAGAGAAAGTTTACCCATGCTTCAGTTCTTCTGCAGGACCCTGAATAAGTGTGAAGAACTCACTTTGAAGGACAGGTGTAGGGACATAGGAAGCTGCCTTATACTGAGTCAGACCATTGGTCCATCTAGTCTAATACTGCCAACACTAACCTGTTTTGAACATCGTCAACAAACTATGGATTGTTGGAAATGAAGCCGGAGCGAATATGTGTGTCCTGGTTTCTGTGCGTCTACCTGCTCCCACTTGCTAAACACCTAATGGGTTCATACTCTGGGTTGTTTGTCTCCCTCCCCCCCCCCAAGTTTTTGGTTCAGCCATCACAATAAAACAACCCAGGGATGGGGCGTTCCTGTGTTACTTATTAGAGCATGTGGGGGCACAGGAACCAGCACACTTGGAATGTTTCCACTGCATATTCAACAACCCATGATTTGTTAACTGGGTTGTTAATGATATGCAAATTGCCATTTGCATGACTACAGCCCATCGTGGGTTAAATTATCCATGAGGAGCTGCAGGTTGTGCTGGGCTCCATTATAAATATGCAAACCCTAGTTGGGGGTTGCCATGGCTTGTCAGATCGCCCACACCCAGCAAGCGGAAGTTATTTGATAGTTAAACCCTCTGTTCTAGGGTTCTCTTTAGGGTGAAGCAACCCACAGTGTTCTGTTATGTCATCCAAACCATGTTGCTGACTAGTAGCAGCTCTCCAGGATTTCTGGCAGGAGTTTTTCCAGCCCTATCTGTAAATGTCAGGGATCAAACTTTGAACCTTCTTCATGCAAATGAGATTATTCTACCACTGCGCTATGGCCCTACCACTAATAACAAGGGAAATCCCAAAGAGAAATCACTAAATAATTGAAATCACAACATTAAAACTTGAATTCATTCACTTTAAATTGTTTGTTGAAATCTATCCGCCTTGGATTTAATTGCATCCTAATGGCATCTAAGGGAAAATATGGGTGCTTCATTTTAGGATACTGCAGAAACCCTGAATGTTTCTTGCGAAATGGTGTACAAAACCTATTTTGTACTGGATAGGAAATAATTGTTTATTATTTTCCTTCCTTGAAAAGCTGTAGATTCACATATTGATAGCAGTTTTTTCATGTGTGCACATTTAGAAGCAATAGTTATTTGATAGTACAGTGGAGTACTAATGGCTGGTATTATAAAGAATTTTATTTAAATAAATTGTTTTCTTTATTTTAATTTCCAGAGAGGTAGCCATATTAGTCTGTTGCAATCAAAACAACGAAGTTTTGTGGCACCTTAAAAACTAACAAATAGGTCACTAAGAATAAATGAATTGGGCAGAGAGCCTATGAAAACATGCGCTTAACCTATTTTCAAGAGATGCCTTAGTTTCAAGAGATGAGGAATTTTGAAGTGGCTATACTATATACAAGTCAAATCCACTTGGCTAGCTACAAAACAGCCCTTCTGTTTGGAGATTTCTTTTTTCTTTTTTTCTATTTTTAGGGAGGCTTAAGTACAAAACCTTGAACAGTGTTGCAGCTTTACCTCTTTGCACAATCTTTGTTATACGAGAAATGTCTGAAGTACTGCATGTTTTTCACTTCAGAACATTCATTATCTTGTGTCCTTCCCTTTAGTCGACTTGATTACATACCTAGAAGTGTGATTAGCCAGACTAATATTTGTATAGTAACCTTGGCCCTAAAACTTCTCAGGGAGCCACAGTATAAATCTTCCAGTTTGTAGAACTTTGGCCTGAAGGTCTTACATGCTTTTTGTGTTAGAATGTGGAGGAAAAACACTTAGATTACGGTGGGATTGGGGGTGAAAGGACTTTCCAGTCTAGCTCTCAACCTCTATGAGAAACTCAGTTCTGTTGATATCTGAATTCAGAAACATGTTCAGGAGAGTCCAGTTTGTCAAGGAGTGTTAGCATCACTAGTGGGAGTTTTGCCTAAAGAGCTACCTGGGTTTGTTTATTCTTGGAGAATTTGTACTAAAGCTCATTTGGGTAAGGATTGTGTTCATTGTTGTTTACAGCAGGTTTTCTGTGAAGGTGTTAATGTGACCTGATTGCTGTGGGATTGATCGCTTGTGTATAATATGTATTACCTGGACCTAGGAAGGTGGAGAATTTTCCTTAATTTTGGAAGGAGATGCTTTAAAGGCTTCCCTTTAAATTGTTTGGTGTAGGCGCTGATGCTGTTTTCCCTCAAATTTGATCTGTTCTGTCGGAGTAGTGCTATTTGCAGTTGGTGTGTTTGCTCATATAGACTAATGTTATGTGCTCTTCATGCAGTTCTGACCATCTGCAATAAAGCTCTACCCCTCTTGCCCCCAACAGTTTTCCAATGCAGACTAATCTAGTGCCTTCCAGATGTTTTGGAATACAACTCCCATAAACTCTAGTATTGCCCGCTGGTGCTGGTGGGAGTTGAGGTTTTCATGGTCTGTGTTTTGTGTTTGTGTCCTTTCTTCCAAATGTGATAGCTACACTTGGGCATAATTGCTCATCCATGCTTCTGTTAACATGAGTGTGTAAAAGAGGCAGCTGTTCAGTGATATATGGTGTCCAACCCATAAATACCTGAGCCAAAATGACTGGTGTAGTACAACACCCAATTAGAAGTGTTAGTTCCTTTTTCACGGGGTGTGGGGTGTCTTTCCACTTTCTCCCATCAATTTTGAAGTTGCTGTTGTCTGCTGGAGCAATCTATGCAGAATGTTAGGTAAGGGGAATACATAGTGATTTAGAGTTCGCAGTTGAGGTTCACAATAAATAGCAGGAGTTGAAATAACTGCCTGTTTCCTTTTCGGGGGCGCAGGGTTTTAAGCTGTCATGGCTATCTTTCTTTCTAGATTGCTCCCAGGGGCCAGATTTTCCTATTGCTGGTAATAGATGTTCTAGAGACTGTCAGGGTGGAATGAGTACAGAAAGATTTGATCAGGGAAGTGATTGTGAGAAAGGCACCTTGTTACTGCATATATCTGCTAACTCAATAATAGTTTTTAAAAACATGTCAGCACTATAGAGCCAATCTAGCTGGGAAGCAACTGATTCTGTACTGGAGGGATACAAACTAAACAGTCTTAAGACACAGCTTTGTATTTATATTATATTGAGGAGGAGGCAGTTCTGGCTATGTAAAAATATATGTACAAGGAATATATCTTGAATCCCACTGTTTACCTCCTGGTTAATGTCTGACACCTGTGTTTAACATGCTGCTCTATGCTGCCTCTGAATATCCTATAAATATGCTTAATGCATATGTTTCAATGTGTTATCCAGACTTCCTTGCTATTCTCAAATTGATGGCTAGTGTGTGGACATAACAAAAAGTATTTTTAACAAACAGTGAAAATGTGAATGCAACAAGGTTGTGTTGGTTTATCACAGAATCATAGAATCGTAGAATAGTAGAGTTGGAAAGGGCCTATAGACCAACCTTCCCCAACCTAGTACCTTCCAGATGTGTTGGACTACAATTCCCACCTAACCCCAGCCAGCAGGGCATTGGAGATAATGGAGGTTGTAGTCAAACACGTCTGGAGGGTGCCAGGTTGGGGAAGACTGCCATAGGCTGTGCCTAGCAGTGGTCTATAAGTGTATGATGCTATTATGTCAAAAACCAAAGCTTGCTTGATGAAGCTGGGCAATTTGCTTTTAATCACATGTGTTTGAAGACACAGATTTCTGCAGCTGAGTACTTTGCTACTTAACCTAAACATAAATAGTCTGGTACTCCTGCAGCGTGGTTTCAATACATGATCCTCCTTGTCTAAAAGATAGCACTAGGGACTGGAATGCATTTTACAAGCCGGTAGAAATCTTCACACTTGCATGTGTCTTCGTTGCTGTTACACTACTGACAGAACAAAACTTTTAAAAATGCATTCAAGTATGTACTTGATGGCATAAAGACCAAGAACCAGTCTTCTACTTGCTACAAATACTGCCTCTTGTCAGAGTGGGGAGTATCTTTCTGTTGGGCTGTTTAGAACACCATAAATTGAGATGGCTTTCCTGCAAGCTTTATAATGCTTCAGTAGTGGTCCATAAATCTTGGCTACTCTTGGTAGCCAAGCCAAAATTTGTGTTTGCCAGGACCTGCCTTTTCTTTTGATGCAGTCCTATGCAAGTTTACTCTGAAGTAAATTCATTGTGTTCAATAGGGCTCATTCTCTGGTAAGTGTCTATAGTAACAGACCTCAGGAGTCAAGTTTCATCTTCATAATGTATCTTTGGGATCCAAGACTTCCCTGTATTTCTAGGATGAATGTTTACATCCTACCTTCCTTTCTGTAAGAAAAGGGTTGGGTTTTACCCCTTCCTGAGAAGTAATATTTAAGGGAGATGGAGGTGATTAGCTATTCCCAAATGCCAAAGATAACTTCAAAGTCTTGCATGCTGGTGCTTCCTGCAATAAGCACGGAGTAGTGATTATTAATAATTAAGCTGGTCACAGAGATAAAGTCATTCAAAGGGAATCTAATTCTGCAAGAATTTATTTTTCACACTTCTACCTCACTCTTCTCAGAGGAACTCAAGAGTGGCTTGCATATGGTTCCCAGATTCTCCATCCAGGCAGCTTACAAGACCAGGCCTGCATAACTTCAATGAGCATAGTGTTACCTATTTTTCCCCATGATAAATACATTCAAAGTCACAAATGGGGAAAATATGTCTACCTTCTCCCTGCCCTGAAACTTAAAACGCTGGTGGTTTTGACAAGGGAGTAGTGTAGCTGCCAAATGGTATCCAAAGATGAGGTGAATCTTCCTGTACCACCATGTAATGTAGTTGTTATGCAATGGTGGTGGGGATTTTTCCCAAAGCAAAGGACAATGCTTTTTGCTTTGGTACAGAAATGCATGCTCAATCTTGCTCAAGCTACAGTCACAGCAGATACCTTGTAGGCTTACCTAGAACTGTTTCCCCGTGATGCTCCTCTGTGCGTTTCTCCCACCCCACAACCAAACTTCACACAGTAAATGCTATTGCTCAGAAGTTAGTTAAAAGTTGTGAGATGCACATCAACGTTTTCAGCATTTTATTTATATATCACCTTTCTGGGCAGAGCCCCTTCAAGGCACTTTACAAAATAAAATAACAATTAAAAACATCTAATAATATAAGAACAAAACAGTCAATACCATTAGCCGCTGTTCAGGCACTGCCTTGTATAGCGGAATGTACCTATAAAATCTTTGCCCTGAGATCTTCTTCCAGGTTGGATCAGAGCTGTTCTGACATCCTAAGCACATGGATGTTTGAGAAGTCGATTTGACCAACTTCCACAGTTTCACTAGAGAAGTGTACCTGATTACACTTCTTTTTGTGAGAAGTAGTGACCACACCACTGCTGTGATTTAAGGAAGCCTCTGTTACTTATTGGCATCAGAAGTCTTGCTTGCTTTTCATGGTTTATAGAGCAAATGCTAATCTAGTTTATGATTTACTTTTGGTCTATGCTGTTCTGAACCCTGTGTCTTAACAAGTGTGCATGGGCCAGTGTACTTAAATAAATAATGTAGATATTTTTCATTTGGTGAAAGAGACAAGTCTGCTTCATATTTGAAACTTTAAAACCCCCCCAAAGCTAACACATTTTGAGGAACAATAACTTCTTTCATTCAACCCAGTTCTGAAAGTCTTAGAGAGGTGCCTGACCTGGTTGTTTGCTGTAAGGGAATCTGAGTATTAGAATATGACTTCATTCATGAAAATATATGTAGGGCCTGATAAAGATCAAGGACCCCGTTTATTATTTGTGTATTGCATCAGAAATGTGTCTTTGTTTTTGGAATTTGAAAGTATATTTGAAATTCCTTCAATACAACACTGAGGTATGGGGGTGGCCTGCCTTAAGGAGAGCTCTCAATGTGAGGGCACTCAGTAGAGATTTGTGCTTATACATCTGATAATTATAGAACGCAGTGAATGTCTTGGGGCTGCTTTACACCAGATAAAATTCCATCGCTCCTATCACTATTGTGCAGGAAGTTCAATGCTGCTAGATGTGTGCAGGCTTGTCAGTTTTGTTGTATGTATATGCAGCTGGAGACCTCTGTTTTGGCAAAGGGTTCCTGCACCATGTGCACCTGTCAAAATAAATATGTGCATGTCTCCCAAACAAGACAATCGATATGTGGAATGTCCTACGTAGAAGCAGTGTCCAGGTAGGAAAGAAGGCCTTATATATAAAGATTTACAAAGCATTATAGAAACGGTCAACTTACAAGCTAGGAAAATGGTTGTGTGCAGACAGCTAAGCAATGGGGATAATGTCTGTCCATCTTCTCCATTAATGTTTTTTTCAGTCATTTGGACAACTAACATGTAATTTCCTTGTACAAGCATACTACTGTTTTCTTGAAAGGTCTCCTGGTTCCATGATAAATTGTTAATAGGACACTGGAGCGGAGGCAATGAATAGCCGGGGAACATCTGATACTGAAGCTCTGCTGAAGCTAAGGTGATATAGACTGGATCAATGACCTAGATAGGGGAATGACTGGGAGCTCCATGTAAGAGCAGGATGTAAGTCTATAAGGACATTGTAGGTGGAAAAGGGTCAACTATATCCTAGGTGAGAACATCCAACTGGGCTGGGGCAAAAGCTGCAGAATTTAAAAAGCAGAGACCCAAGGCTTGGGTAGTCCAGCTTCAGCTGCTGAAAGGCTTCATGCACTAAGCCGGCTGACAGATGTTAATCAGAAAAAAGATCATAATGAAGTTTGCCCTCATTTTCTGATTGCCTTCTGTGTGTTCCCCTTTCAGGTACCAAGACTGGCAGCGATGAAGGTGGAGTGAAGAAGCTGTGACTACACGGCTCTGTATAGCTTGCTGGGCCCTGGATCTCCCTTTCAGGCTAGAACAGCGTACTTGGTGCATGCAGAGAGAATGACTCTTGGATTTGTACAACTGTCCCCAATACTGGGGAGGACTTTGCTGATGCTGATGGTGACTACTTCTGTTAAGTGCCATTGGCCCAGTGAGGCCTCAGAAGTTGTACGGGACTGGGAAAACCAGTTAGAGGCCTCCATGCATTCGGTGCTTTCGGATCTCCGAGAAAGTGTGCCAGCGGTGGTGGGGATTCCAGACAGCTCTGCTGTAGTGGGTCGTTCCTTCAGAGTCACCATCCCAACAGACCTAATAGTTTCCAATGGAGAAGTTATCCAGGTGAGAATTCTCATCCTTTTGTATCTTAAAATACGTCTTTCTTACAGTTACTGAAGCTTCAATTTTTGTGTAAGAGTTGGTTCAGTATCCTGAGTTCAGATTGTTGCTTTGCTAGCAACATTGTTCACATAGTATATGTTCATAGAAAGCCAGATGGGTGTTGCCTTACAGCATGAAGGTCAAGAGAAAGTGATAGGTACTGATAACTACCAGTAGCAGGCAAGAATCTGCTTGTAATCTGTTAAATGGTTCCCCAGCTGTAAAAGAAGTGGCAGTTCTCCTTCCCTTTTAGGCTGCTTAGGTTTACTCACTAAGATGCTCTGAAGTCTTCAGATGGAATGACTTACAGACAAGTGGAAGAGGTGTTAATCATGGGCAACCTCAGAAGATTCACAAGATCTACTGGACTAAAGATTAAATTTTGATGTAGAACAAGAGCAGCCTAAGAAGTTTTGCACATAAGTCTGATTCTGGGTAAACCTCTTCTCAAAAGAAGTAAATAGTACCTTGTCCTAATTTGCTATACGGAAGCATTTTACTCACCTTGCTTTATTGAGCAGTCATAGGATTTTTAAGGAAGGAGGACTTTAGTAGCAATTATGACCTGTAATCTGCATATAACTGGCCACTGGATCTTATGCAGTAATTGTATTCATAATTAGAGCAGTGCTGTATTTTTTTTCAAGCAAAAGCATGTTTTTCAACACAGCTTTCACTTTGAAGACTCAGGGAGTAGCAGATCTACCACTATCTTGAACTAATTGATCAGCCTCATTCTAGACTCTTATTTGTGGCATCTGTGACCTGATATGTGCCTCTGTTAAATTCACTCCTCAATATCAACTGCTTTGAAGCTATGAATGTCTTTAATCTCTACACTCACGTGACATCCTAACCTTTTTTAAAGTTCTGTCATGTTGAGCTCTTCAGATCTCTCTTTGGTAGTATTTTCTGATTTTTTTTTTGAAGCACAAGTACTAGAATGGGATCCACCATTTCAACTTTGTAAGTAAGTTCACAGAAATTATTAGCCCATAAACATTTCTAGTAGTTTATTTGCCCCCTTCCCCCCCCCCCCCACAGAGCCTTGTTACAAATTTGGATTACATCAGTGGCATGAAAGGAAGAGAAAATAACCAAGATGTCTGTTTTGCAAATTCTTTCCTCCCTGATCACCTGTAGCTGATTTCTTACTCACTGCAGTTGCCCAGGTGAATGGCTACTTTTAAACCTGCGTTGTTTTGCCATCGGCCTCAGTGCCACTAAAATGGCTTCTTCTTCGCTGCGTGTGCTTTTACGGTCTGCATTAGCCTTTCTGCCAGTAGGGTACTGTGTAATACTTAAGAGACCAACAATAATTTAGCAAATAATTACTTTACTTCCCTCTCTTGTCACACTCTTGATTAAAACCTCACAGTGATTATTCTGTAAAGCAAAAAAATAAATAAAAAACTCCCGATAAATTCCCAGATCTAGCTTTACTTCAACAAGGGGAGAAGTCTGTTCCCAGTAAACAGAAGAAGAAATAGTGGGTATGTTGATGGTAATGGCTTTTATTTAACACTCAAACAATCTGTTCTTTTGAATTTTGTACTGAGGAATAAGCAAGCCTTTGGTAACAGGCGTTTCTACAGGATTGAAGTGATGGACTAGTCTAGATTTGAAATGTGAAGGCCTGGAAAAAAGCCTAGAAAAGCACTGGGCTGGGGTGGGAGGGAGGAACTACAAAAATGCAAAAAACAAACAACTCACCCTATTTTTTCCACAGATTTTCAGAAAATTTAAAGGGGAACCTCCCCACCCCTCTCCATTTTTTTCTGTTTTCCTCTAGTTTGGATATGCCTTGGAAGCTACATTCAGACTTCGAGGTCCTTTAGAAGGCTATCTGGCCTGCAATAAAATGGAGTATGAATATTTGTTTTCCATTGAAACTGCATTCCTAGTCCTCTAATCTTCTTTTCAACCTTCCTGTAATGTGCAGGTTAAAGGTGCTGACCATACACATAACTGATGCACAGATGGTAAAACCAAATCCCATTCATTTAATAGGTTCACTTACTTGATGACTCCATTTAAATGGTGTTTTCGGTGACTGATGGGCCAGTTGACGATAAATCTGAGTAAAGCTGCTTTGCCTGGTCAAACAGAACTATCACCATCTGCTGGTGAGGCTTTTATTTAACAGGTTTATTCTTATCAGATATTGAGGCGATTTCATCCCACAAATAGGATCTGAGGAGTTTTATTTGTAGAAACCAAACAGGCTGATCAGCTGTGAATGTGGTCACATGTGCACGACGCCAGTCTGTCCCGATTAATGCAAGAACAGCGCTGTGAGAGGCATTCTTCTGAAGCGTTCAGATGTAGCAAGGAGTTGTCATTTATGTTGATTTTTTCCCCTCTTCTGGCCTTCTGTTAAGGAGATTAACACATGGATTTCTATCTGAACATGAACTCAAGATTAGGGTCAACGTGGTGCAAAGAGCACTTTCTGTGAAAGCTTCAAGCTAATGCAGTGGGAACAGTTGGCAGGTTGCCGCCTAACTAATGGGTTTAGAATTGTGTTTGCCTGGGTCTGTGGGAACCTGATGCTGCTTGTCACATGCTGTAGTGTTTCAGCAACACCTGTGGGTTCCTGGGATAAAAAGGGATCTGGTCACAGAGGCCCCTGGTAAGGAACTCAAGAGAAGATTTTGTCCAGTTTTTCACTGGCAGGCTCATGTATGCCTTCAATTGTGAGGGATTTTTGGCCTTTTAACTTCCAGTAGTGAGTTCCAGACTTGGAAGATATGACTCAGTCTAATTGCAAACCAACTTCTGAGATGAGCAACTTCTTGTCTCAACACTGCTGCTCTTGAATGGCTTCTTGTAGCATTGAATTTTAAAGGATGAGAAGGTAACCAGTGAGTAATAGTATACATTTGTGCATGGCCCTGATGAAGGTCACTAGCTGGAGTTTTAATCCTACTGCCAATTGAGACATTGGAGTATCTGCTGACGATAGGAAATAACAGCAAGTGGTGATTGGTAGGGAGTCTAAAGCATCAATAAGCACCTCACATCTGGTACAAATATTGCACAATTATTTTTCCCTTTGGCCTTTGCCTTATGAAAAGGTCTCTTTCAGAGGTTGACACCCTGCCCTGGACTCTTAGCAACAAAATGGAGAGCAGAATACAGGCAACAGGTCTCAGCCCTTTGTCCATGCACACAGCATCCAGCTAGAACAGACTAAATGAATTGTTTTCAGACTGGCAACATTTCCAAATGAAAGAAACATTTCATTGGACAGTCAATGTCTTGCAGTGACCACTCAGTGAAATTACTGGCATGCCCTCTTGCCATGCAAGAGAGGAAAGCTTTGTCCTCTAAATAGTTCTTTTATAATACATGTGGTCCATCTGGAAATGAAGGCGTTGTAGTGGGAGTGGTAGAATGGTATTAGCTGGAACATCTGCTCAAACCTTTGCTGAATTATGAACAATGCTGTCTCATAGAGAAGTTGTTTCTAATAAACACCAAAGACAAGCATCTCTTAACATACGGGTCAATTCCACATCTTTAAAATGGGTCTGGCCTGGATCTGGTGAAGTATCTGGTATATATAATGGTGATATTCCAAATGCCCACTATTCAGTGTTTCCATGGTCTCAAAGCCACAGATAAATATATTAAGGATGTTGATTAGAAACAAGAAACCAAAAACTTGTGTTTTAAATACAACATTTAGGATTAGTATTATACTGTTCTGATACTGTAAGTATTCAGGAAAGCTCCTTTAATTTTTGTCATCCACTTCTAGCACACCTAGTTGTAGGTGCTACATAAGCAGTATTCCTGATTGAGCATCATAGCTCCCTCTAATGGTTGCAATGGGTAGTTTGGATGACTAACTGGTGTTCTTGGGTGGTCCCAGAAGAAGACATACCAGAGGGCAGAGGATCATCAGCTTTACATTTGGGTATTTTCAGTGCATATCAAAATTAGTTTTCTCAAGATCATTGTCTGGTTTTATGCTCCTTCTGTCCTTATTTTCCAGGATAATAATCCATACTGCATCTTTTCCTGTTAGTTTTCTGACCTTTGAATTTGTCTCTATTAAAACCCACAATCAATAAAGTCCAGCTGTGACTAATGGGTCCCAGATGGCTCTGAAGTGCATTGGCTTTGGGTGTTGGACAGATGCAGGGGAATTCTAATTGGAAGCATAATGAATTGGTGGAATTCATTGCTACAAAATGTTACGATGGCTACTAGTTAAAAAGAGGTAAAATTCCTGGAGGATAGCTCTCTCAATTAATATTAGAACCTCCATATTCAGAAGTAATTTATCTCTGATTTGGGTGAGAGGTGCGCAAGCCCAATGCTCGCTTAGGCTCATTCCTGTCAGGTTAAACCATGATTTATTTTGATATCTGCACAGAACTGCACTGCAACTTCAGTGACTAGGGATTGTGTTTTCAAATCGGTGTTCTGGTACACCTTGGAAGGCTGCTTTCTCATTCTTGCCATATTTCAAGAAAAATGTTCTAAAGCAGTGTGTCCAGCTGGATATTCTGTAGACCAGTTTTCTCCAACCTGCTGCAGTATAGATGTGTTGGACTGCATACTGCCTGGGAATTATAGGGGTTGTAGTCCAACACATCTGAAGGTAGCAGGTTGGGGAAGGCCAGGGTATAGAATATCTAGTTGGGTCCACTGCTTTGGAACAAGGCTAAGCCCATTAAAGATTATGATATATTCTGCAGATACATTATAATGTTGATCCCGCTGTTTCCTCCACTAGGCTCTAGCAAGGATCACAGCAGCTTGCCATTTTTCTACACCTTTCTTCATATTATGGATCAATCAGAAGAAAATATTACTTTGAATGTGGTAGTTATAAAAATGCACTTCGGTGACAACCTTAGCCGTAATTGGCTTACACTTTAAGTGCAGGAAGATATTCTTTATTGAAACGTTTTCTCAACGCTAAAGTGAATTTGTTTTCCTTCATCATCATTTGTTGAGGGATCAATACAGCATAGTGGGGAAGCTGATCACTATGTCCTGGGACAAGATGGTGTATAGAAGCTGGTTTTGATTTAGTAAGAGATTTGGGGATTGGTAGGAATAAGATCATAGGGTAAAACGGATTCAATCTCTACCAAACAAGCAGATTTGTAATTAAGGCAAACTTCTCTTTTTGCAACAGAGTCTGGCAACAATGACATCAAGTAGAATAGAATCCTCACATACACTGTTATAAGCTAAAGACAGGCATATGTAAATAAATATGTGGTTTTCACTTGTAGTAATTACTGAGGACTCCAATGCCTTGTTTTCTAAGCATGTGAATAGTCAAACGTTTAGGTTTGACATGCTTTATGCACTACAGGTCTTGCTTACAAAGACTGTTGCCTGTGGACTACATATAGAACATGTTGCATTAAACTGAAGCAATATTGCCATTGCACCATTTAGGCCAGAATCCAAGGCATCATGTGCTTAGCTCTACACATTCAGTGAAATGTCCTACTCTGTCCTGTTCCACTTCTTGTTTGGCAGCCATTCCCAATGATGCCCAACACTCCCCTTGAAGTACAGGGTAGGTTCATAATCATCCAAGTAGTAAGGAGTCCTGTCCAAAGAGGAGCCGTAGTGGATGCTCACCAGCCTTTGCATCTACTTAAAGAAATTATTTGGCAGTAGCATTAAGTGAGTGTGCCTTAAAAGTGTTGCTTTACTATAAATTCATGGGTTGGATCCAGAATTGTTCCCCTGCATGCAGAAGGATATTGCTGGTACTACTTCTGTATCCTTCCCTCTCCCACCCTGCCCCTGCAACCATCCGCACATTCTTCAAATCTCTGAAGCAGATTTGGAAGGTGCACAAGAAGCTTTGCTGTGGATGGGGGGGGGGGGGAACACACACTTTCAGGCACTATTCTATGCCTCCTAAAATGGCTTTATGGTGACTCTATAAATCCAAATTGTCCTAGGTCTTTGTCATTGAAATCTGAGTGCAGATTTTTTTTTCTGCCATGAGTCACAGGAACACCATCTTCTGTGAAAGCTTCTTGAGATACACTTGTTTGTAATTGTACCAAGATAATTGGAAACAAAAGAATCCTTTCTCTTAGCATTTGAGGAGATATTTCTGTCTTCTATGAAATGGCAGAGTTCAGAGACTTGGTGCTGATAGTGGGCTGGCAACATTGAACTTAACTGCTTCTCAAATTGAAGTGATCCAAAGTTTTAAAATCAGTAAAGCATTAATATGTGAAAACTGGGGGGGGGGGGGAAATCTTCACTTGCTATACATGTCGTTCAATCCAAGCAATCTGAATTATCTGTGTCATTCCTGCTGCTGCAGCTGTACAATGACTTTATTGCTATGGGTTTCACCTAGCACCTTGTTTTGCCAGTCTCCCACCACCACCACTTCCACATTCTGCTTTGTGGTGACGTCTGTTGTTAGGGTCTGGGAATAGGAACCTGCCTGAAACCCTGCTGTCTCTTGCACTCTGACATGCAAGAGCATGTTTGAGATGGAACTTTGGCAGTACTTCAGGAAAGACTTTGCTGGGTTTTTTGGATCCACTTCACAAATTTCAGCAGCAGGAAAGTGTTGCTTAGGGACTGGGGGCAAAAAGTGTGCAGTAAGAGACATTCCTATTCTACCATTTTTCAAGAAAATCAGACACTGAGAACCACTGGGATAGTATTAAAATTGGCCACTCAGTAGTAATCCCAGTGTTTAGGACTACATTATATTGTTTGAGAGTCATCCTGCTCATCCTTTTTACAAGAGCAAGTAGCTAGAGACCTATTCAAGCATTATTCTCTCTATGCAAAATCATTTCAAGACAGAGCAGGCCTCATGTGCACTGCCTCGCCCCACTGCAGTCACTTTCCTTGGCAACTCATCATGACACTATTGATACATTGGAGGCTTGCCTGTAACAGGGTAGCCTGCTGAACATGTTGATGCTCTCCCCGTTATTGAGAGCTCCAGTCATGCAAGGTTCCCAACCATGGGGAAAATTTACACACATTCAACATGCTACCCCTTTACAGACAAGCCTCCAATGTGTGGACAGTGTGGCGGGGATGTGATGGTGGATTTTGCATATTCTCCCCCTTTCCCTTGCATGCACTTCATCATTCTCCCCACACATTGAAGGAGGAACTACATGAACTGAGTGTTTTGTGGTATGCAGCTGGTGAGACTCCCAAAGTGGCTTACATAAAACCAATCTAAATCAAGAAAAATAGCAATCAATAAAACTTTAAAAGCAAATCAAATTGACAGAGCAGCATTAAAGCAAAGATCTAAGGGATTAAAAAAAATTAAACATGCAACATTATTTGCTCAGGCCTTTTAAAGTTTGCCCCTGACACCAAAAATAAGACCGAACTCTCTGGGAAGGAGTTCCATAAACGGAGTGCAACAACTGAAAAGGCCCCGTCTCTGGTTACCAGCTGCCTTTCTTCAGGGGACATGTAGCAGGATTTCAGAAGCTGATCTCGATGACCGGGAAGGAAGATATCTAGTGAAGACACCAAGTCTACAACTGAGGGGACCAAAGAAGGATAATTGAAAGGGCCAAAAAGGCTTGGCTTCCTCATGTGACTGAGTAAACCAATTCTCTTGCAGGGTGAGCACTGCCAGCTTTTTAAAATATATATATTAATTCTTCTATGGCTTCTAAATATGTAAATAAAGAGTTGGTTCAAAACTTTTCCAGGAGTTCATATTCTCGTTTTATAAAAGCTATCCTTAAAATCCTTATTGGCTTGTGCTCAGAGATCTAATTTTTCAAATAGATAGGAAGGGCTTTTAAAATGAATTCATAAAAGTAAGAAGATGCATACTAACACATGTGATAATATCTAAGAATCTCACATTCAGCCTAATTTTAGCAACTTGACTTCTCCCTTTGAGCTGCTTTGTCTTTTCTGCCTCCTTTCATGTATCCATGTCTATCCATCTTAGGCTCATCTATCTTTCTAGTCTGAGATGGCATCCTGGACAATATCGGAAAAACAAGTATGTCTCCCTCCTAATTTATAAGGCTAATTGTCTGTACAAGGTGAAATGAGGCTTTGCCCTTAGAATTTCTTTGAAATTCCACTATGTATGGCCAGTATATGTAGAGATGTAAAATTTCTGGAAATTTTGAAACCATGGAAAATTTTATTTTTTGCTGCTAGTGCTGGGAAGGTCCCAGGAAAAAATTGGGGGGAACTTGAAAAACATGTAATTCGTTTTAGCACTCTTTGTAGATCTAAAGTCACTTCATTACTTCAGGAACATAAATGTATTACGTATAACTTGTATGCCCATTAAATTATCATTAAAATCAAAACATTCAGTAGTAAATCTAGTTAGTAAATTTGTAATTATTGTCTGAATAAAGTATACTTTTAAATTTAATATACCAAAACCTATAATTTTATGAGCAAACCATGTTATACATAACACATCATAGAGTCCTATTTTATGTCTGACCGGAGGGAACTTCAGCAAGTAGTCCCTAAAACATCTCAGTTATCCTCGAAGCCAGAAGAAGCAGGAAAAACTGGAGGCAGAGGAAGGCTGGTGTATAGCATCTGTTCCTGTTTGTGAGAAATTTGTTGAGGGTGAAATTTAGGAAAATCTGGTCTGAAGGAAAAGCTATTAAGAGCTTTTCCTTTGTAAACACCTTAATTTTTGTTTATTTTGAAAAGTGGGTCTCTGGTGGTGGTGTAAAACCCATGCTTATGCCATAGACAACAGACTACTGAGTTTTTCTTTTATGTATAGAGGGCTTATTTTGGTGGCAGTGGTTACAGATTTTATAATTGAGGCAGCATATGGTGAGGTCTAATTTAGAACTTTTATTAAAAATTCTGGCAATGTATTCCATAGACCTAAACCTCAAAAGAAAAAGATACATAGATGGGATAGCCCACACATTGTTTAATCACAAATGGTGGCAGTGGCAGGATAACTTATAATGTTCCTCTTGTGTGAGTTTTGGAACTACATTCATTGACTGGTACAACGTCTAACCAGAACAAGCCCAGAAACATAGGACTTCACCCAAAGCCCAAATTCTCATGCATGCACATTTTCTTCACATATTATATAATGATCTGGATCACACATCATGGCAGCAATTCCAGGGTTCTTTAACCCAGGAATTGCTGGGGGCAAGCAGAGCATGAGGCAATTTCAGTTAACAACCCAGAAACTGCCATTCCTGAGTTGTTTCATGGCATTGAACTCTGGGTAGTTTATCAGTTAAAAACCCCAACAGCAAACCATAGACAATTATTGTATTAACTGGGTTGTTTATTCCCTAAACATTTCAGAGTTTCTGGGTTCAGATGTCATGGGGTGTTCCTGGGATGCTAATTGAAATCTGAAATGGCTCACTTGCTCCACTTGTCCCCAGCAATTCCTGGGCTAAACAACCCAGAAATGGCTGCTGTTATGTGCAGTCTGACACTGTGTTTAATTGGGAAACTGAGCATGACCGAGCATCCCTAAATATCTAATCAGTAAAAGATACATTAGATCAAGGATGCAGATCTTCTAGCCCACAGGCCTAATCCAACCTGGAACGCCTCCGTTGGTTTCACCCCTGGAGGAAACTCTGCTCTTATCTCTGATGGGAGATATCTGCAGGGATGCTTGTGATGAGTGGCAGGTACATGCTGCTTGAAGTAGGGGCTCAACCAGCACTGGGAGGAAGAGCTGCTCATCCCAGCAGTGGCTCTGCCCGTGCTGACAGAGGCAAAATGTGCAGGGGTGGGGCAATGACATTCCTATTACATAGTATAGTGCCAGTAGTTCATTTCACCAAGACGTGAAATTGAGAGTTGATGTGGTTGGCTAAGGTCCAGTGCACATGTTAAATTGGATACCTGCAAGTTGTAGTTCGCAAATCCAGACCCAGCCTCAGGGGCAACAGTGTCAATTTTTCATTTCCCTTGTCACTCTTGGTTTAGTGTAGTATTGGGCAAATTCCAAAGAGCTTACCCTGATGATATTTGTACCCCTCATGTGTTAAAGTTGAACACTCATATATGAGCCCTCTCTTTAACCTTAGGCAAGTCATTGTCTCTTCGCCTCAGCCCCTTTATAGGACTAGCAATACTGACCTACTTCGGTAGCCCATTGAAAAGACTATTGAATAAAGTATGTGAGCACTTTGAATACTCTACAGTGCTACAAAAATGCTAAGTATTAAATCTATGCAGTACCACCTGGAGACTTAAACCACATGCTTGCTCATGAACCAGGCTTATCAAATCCATTTTCATGTGCCTTTCCATCTAGCTTTCAGAATAATGATAGCCATTTAAAATCTCTGCAGCACTGTGTGTCTTCAGTAGGAGATCATACCATCTCAGCGAGGTTTAAAATAGGCATTCAAGGGATGTAAGATATTCTACTAACTCGTCTTCATATGAGCTTCTGTACCTTCTGAGTTGACATGATAAGGGCATAATCTTATGTGTGTTTAGACAGAAAAAAAAGTCCTGCAACTCCCAGAATTCCCCAACCAGCATGCTGGCTGGGGAATGCTGGGAGTTCTAGGACTTTTTTCTGTCTAAACATTCATAGATTGTTCTCTAAGAGTCTTAAATGTGGTGTAATGCTCAAATGTGGTGTATTGCTCAAATTATCTTAACAGTTGCTGTGTTTGCTATTGTCCAATCCAGATGGAGCTACTCTTGCTGAAGAATTTTTATGGTGGAATAATTTGGACAGTTCTACATAGCATCCTCTCCTTTATCAAACTGCTGCATTGATTCAGTTACTGCAGTGGACAAGAGAAGAGCATTTCTGGGACTGGAATAACATTTATTCTACGAATACTTTAAAAAGATCTTTTAAATGGTTTAAAAAATTTAATTGGGAATAAATAGTTATTAAAAACTTTAAAAAATAACCTGGTTTAAATGGCAATATGGCTCTGAATGGAATACAGACATGTTAGAGCCTCTATTTATCTCCATATAAGTATCATTTTTATCAAATACCACTTTTCCATTTATACTAGAATCAGGGAGGAAAGTACCTTACGAATTTAAGCAATACAAATGATTACTTCATGCAGGACTTATGCATGCAAAAATTCAGGATATGGTATGATGTACATTACCAAGATCATCCACTGAGCCCATATGGATGATCTTGTATTTGTATCTCATGCCCTTCAAATACATGAGTTCTCACACTGGGCCTGTTCAGATGACACACAGGCATGGTTAGGCTGCTTAACCCTTTTGCATCAAATGGTTAGTAAGCGTGTTTAAACCATGGTTATGGTTTAACCATGGACCTTTGATGTTGAGCGTAGTGTACAGGTAGGTTCATGTCGGGAAAGGCGTTCTATCAGGTATCGCTCCCATCTCTTGCTTATGGAAAATTTCAAAGTCTTGTTTCACACTGATCCTTTTCATGTTTACTGCTTTGCTCAGTCCTGCTTTGTTTAATGAGGTTTTCTTCCAAAGAAGTGTGTGTAGGACTGCAGCCTTACCCTTCAAGTAACTGTCCTTGCTTAGTTTCTTCGTATACAGACCCAAACAAAAATCTGGCCCTTTGCTCTAAGTAGAGAAATTGACCTGGTTCGCACTTAACGCTAAGACACCATGAGTTATTCTAAGGTTATCCAATGGTTGTTTAACCCCCACATAACCCATACCGTCCAGGTTCACATGCCACGCCACAGCTTGCATATTTAAAATGACAATTGGTGCATACTACAAAGCCCTGCAAGTTAATTAACCCACGGTAGTTTAGCATTATTGTGAACTGCCCCATAATGTGACTGTATAACCAAGGATTGGGATTATTCTTCTGGATTATATTTCAGGGCTCTACTAAGGCTCAATTTAGTTGTGAACCAATATGAACAAAGCCAGACACTTAGGCTGTGTGTCCACTAAGCAGGTTTCTTCTCAACACACAAAGGTTAAGCTGTTCTTGTACTAATAGGTGCAGTCTTCATGCTTAGAGAACAGTGTAGGAATTACTTACAAAGAAATGCCCCAGTCTACTGCTTGAAATAGCAAGCCAGGGGTGTCTGCCCTGAGCAGATCTGTTCATGCATAAGTGTTGCTCTTTGAAACAGCAAAATCAGGTGGTTTAAAAAAAAAATGTTTAAGTTTTTTTGTCTTTGCTCCTTGAGTACAGGAGATGCGGGATACAAATTTGTTCAATGAGTTGATTACAATTTTTAGAAAGAATGATATTAATTATAGTGAGTCAAGGGATTTTCTCACCTTTTAAATTAGGCTGACCAGATAAAATCCAGGTCAGGGCTCATGTAACTTTAACAGTTGTAGAGAAAAGGGAATTTCAGCCAGGGTCATTTGTATGCAATTAGTTCCTGGTGAGATTCCTCTCTTCATCACAACAGTTAAAGTTGCAGGCACTATACTAGAGTGACCAGATACAAAAGAAGGCAGGGCACTTGCAACTTTAACAGTTGTGATGAAGAGGGAATTTCACCAGGAACTAATTGCATACAAATGACACTGGCTGAACTTCCCTTTTCTCTACAACTGTTAAAGTTACATGAGCCCTGACCTGGATTTTATCTGGTCACCCTATTTTAAATGGCACACATCTTAAGGCATGCATGTAAACATCAGGATAACGTGTGTGTCTGCTCTGCAGAGAAGATGCACATTTTCTTAAATGGCTTAAGGAGATTTTGTTAATATGAATCTTCGCTGTGAAATAGACCAACATTTTAGTAGGGTCACCACGTTCCTCTTCTCCGCCCTCCGCCCCCCGTGCCATGAAACAATGGTACTTCCTGAGATAATTAGTATGGCGGCCACAACCTGGAGATGTTGGGACTACATTCACATCTGAGAAATTAAAACATTATTTTTATTTTCTTGTATTCCCCAGCATAGTGAAAATCTATTTATTCAATGTACTGAATGCTCATAAGGAATCGTATAATACAACACTAGCAGCAAAAACATACTCCCCACCCCCCAATTGAAAATGTTTTCGGTATATTTCATGTATCATATAGTTTTAGGCTGCCCTGATTTAACTTTACTGTTTAACTCAAGCTATCCCGACCTAGCTAGGGAACTGAACTCAAAGGGACTTACTTCTGAGTTGACACAGGATTGCCTGCATTTTTCTCTTGAGATAATAGCCCATACACTCTAATGTCACAAATAGGAAGAGTTTTTAAGGGTCAGGGAGAGGGATTTCCTTTGGGTGAATATATATGAGGAAAGGTTTTAGTTTCATGGATATTCATTAAGCAGCCTGTATACTGAATACTGTGTTGCTGTAGGATCTGTTAGTGGAAAGCAGAGCAAGTAGATTCTTCTTTGTGGTCTCTGTGCATCACTCATATGGGCTCTGCGCCTAAATAGAGCCTCACTCGGGGAGTTTCTAAAGCTGAGGAATTTTTTTTTGGCAGGAACCATCCCCCACCACCTCAGTGCACATGACACAGCAGGTTCCTGCCTTCCCCTCAGTTCCTTTGCGACCGCCATAGCTGATGCCTCGCTGGGAAGTCGCTCTTATTGCTGTAGGATCTGTTAGTGAAAAGCACAGCAGGTAGCTTTCTGCTGTGCATGTGAGATGTAGCAAATACTATTAAACTGGTGGTATTAAAGTCACATGTTTAGCCTTCATCAGAAACTGTTTGAAAACTTTCAAGTATTGATTGCAAAGGCACCAGTGTATTAGAGAGTCAAACTTCTGTCCACTGTATGAGTACATGCCCCTCAATTGCTCCTAGTTTCCCCTAATTAACTGTGTATCAGATTTTATCTTCAATCCTCACACACATTTTAGATGCTATTTTATTTACATCATGCATTTTTGTTAAGTATTTTATCCTTCAGTTATATTAATTAAAATGTTAATAACCAGCAACTGGTAATGAGATGTCAAATAAAGAAGACTGTAGTTGGTAAACAATAGCAATTTTGCTGATTTGCAAATGTATAACATATGGGAACTTTAAAAGAACAATACCTGAAATAAAATACTTGACAGGCTGCCTATGTGTGAGCTCTCCCTTGACACTGCTTAAGTTGTGATATTGCAGAAGTCTGTCTGTTAACATCTGCCAGAGTTCTGCTTTCTGTGCATTAAAATTATCCTCTTGCCATTGACTAACTGCTGTGATATCACAGAATGTTTGCAAATAAGTTAACTACTCTGGAGTAAAATTCCAGAATAAAGGACCTAAGACAGAAGGAGAAAGTGCAACTTTGTTTTCAGGAGAGTACTTCACAACTTATAGATATGCTGTTGGTAAAGCATTTAGAATAAATGCTTTACCAACAGCATTTAGAATAAATGTTTCTACAATTGTTCGCAGGCTTCCACTTGTACATCAGTGACTTCATCTTTATTTTTACCTTGATTACTGCTAGCCCATTTACTCATCAAGAGATTTTTTTAAAAAATGAAGGTCACAGTGAACAGTCCAAATTTGTTCAAATCCATTTTTACCTGTTGTAAATTATGTAATGTGTTCCAAGCACAGAATTTTCTCTTTATTGAGATATCATGTAATTGCTCCTTTTGTACAATATGTGCTGAATGTAGTTTTTTTCAATAGAATTTGCATGTTACAATGTTTTACTTTGTTAATGATAAAATGTAAAAAAATCTCAGTTCTAGCTATTCTAAGACCTAAACAATACTATCAATTTGCAAAATGACAGAAGGTTCTCATAATTTAACCCAAGATTGCATGTATCACTAGTTAATGTGAGCCATCTAAGTTTAAGGCAGATACACCTAGTGGGTAGCTATTATTGACATTAAATATTCCCCTGACAAAAGACCATGCATGCAGCCTGAAACATGTTGGGATTGGGATATCTGTCATTTGAGAATCATGTTTTCAGTTCACCTGTAATGTCGCTTTCCCCTTACTTAAGGTTTTGGTGGTATCACCCTTTTGAGAGTGGTTGTCAAAACATATGTGCGTACTTGCAATGCATTTATCTTTGTTATGACTGCCTTTTAGAAATGTGTTGTTTTGGCAAATCATGAAATATATATGAGCTCTACAGAGCTTCAGAGAAATGAAAATGTCCTTTTGAGGAGAGCTTAATCACAGCTGTGCACTAGACTGCAGCAATCTCATTTGGAACTATACCTAGAAAGACCCAGTTTTCACATGTGCTGGGAATGCAATAAAATAATTAAAAATATGCGGCCTCCATTCTCTTCTGATTGGTTATCAAAACTGTATCCAACCATCAATATTTGTTTTTAAAGGTTCATTTAATGCTGAATGTGTGCCAAACGCTGTACAGATCAGACAGTTTTGCTGCCTGAAGTGGAGTTAGAGCCAACACCTAAAACCTTATTGCACCATTCAGACACAAGTTCTTGCCTTCATTAATCCCCCACTCAGGGTCCCACTGCAGGCAGTTTGCTTCACCTTGCTGCATGGCAGGACCAGCCTTATTACTCTGACCAACGGTGACAGGATCTCCATTCAGTAGGCCTTCTCCAACCTGGTGCCATCCAAATGTTTTTGACTACAGTTCTCAGCACTCCTGACCATTGGCTGCTAGCTGGGGCTGATGGGAGTTGAAGTACAAAATAGCTGGAGGGTACCAGGTTGGGGAAAGCTGATGTAAAGCAACAGACAGGACAAAAGTGAAGAAAAAGGGTGAGTGCATAAAAGAGTAACAAGAATGGGAGTAAAGCTGAGTTTAATAGTAGCGCACAGTAGGTTCAACTAGGGCAAGTGGGGATCTCCCACAGAAGAAGATGGCAAGGTTTGCAGAGTTGGCCGGGGGAGGGGGGGGGAGAGAGAGAGAGAAAGGTAGGATGAGAAGGAAGTCAGAGATGCTTCCAGAACTGCATGCATTACAAACAACATTACATCTGAAAGTAACTAAAAAGTACAGTAGGAAAGGATGACTTCTGTGGGAAACTCTTTCCCCAGAGGTGCTGGCAATGCATCCAGCACGAATACAAGTAGCAGCCATACACACTTAAGTCATCATGGTGCTTTCTTTTTTGGCTTTAATTGAATTTAATATTGTGCCACTAAAGATGTGGGTTATGGAGCTCAGTGTGGGATGAAGCCAAGATTTTAGAGTTCAAAAGGGTCCTATCCCTGCAGTATCTTCTTTATAATCCATCCCATTGTGGAGTTTTGCTGCAGCATCTTGAACTCTTAAAGCACAATCCAGAGACAGGCCTATGCAAATCCCATTGAAATCAGTGGGCTTTAAGCACACCACATGTGCTTGGATCATATTGGATTCAGCTTTATGACTAATATCTAGTGTACAGTTAGTTGCACAGGCTTTCATTCTATGATGTCTGTGAACTTTCACAAAAAATCATCCTCTAGATTAATACAATGCTCTGATCACCCAAATGAAACTGGGTATCCAAGTAAAGTGCAATGGGCTTGCTAGATGTTCTCATTTTTTGTGGTTGAAATAAAGCTTTACAGTGTGAGTGAAGAAAGAACTTCCATGTTCCTCCATTTTCGAGAACTTGTATGTCACCTTGGGAGTGCTTCTGCCCTGAAAGGAGGCCAAGAAATACTTTAAATGAAAATAAAGTAAAAATTGTAACTCACTCACTCTGTCCCATACCCTGAGGATTGTTACTCTTCATTTTATACCAGTTAAACTTCTTATCTAAGGCTTAAATTCATTGTCGTGTGATTGGATTTCTGCTTCCCTTCCTCCCTGTTGCATCCCCCTATGTGCCTTCTGAATCTGTTCTGGAGGGTCCTCCAATCCTCCAGAGATTTGTGCTGCAGGGGAAGGAGGTAACCATTCTGCTAATGGTTTCTGTTCCACTGGCAGACAGTGAGGGTTGCATACAACCCTAAGCAACTGCCAAACAGATTTTACTAGAATGGCTTCAAAATCAAAAGGCAAATGATCTGTTGTGCAAGGATGGGGTTCAGCAGATCTGTCCAGCAACATACCTTCATCACATTTTAACCTGCATAAAATCAAAAGGGCCTCTGGAATGTGAGTGGAGTTGAGCAGAGCTCTCTTGCAAATGTTTCAGATCTTGTGGCCAAGTGAAATAAGAGTTATCAGCTGATGATCTTGCCACATTCCAGCTTGGTTCTCATTGATTTGATACTGGGTTAATATACGACTACTGTGCCTATGATAGTTAATTTGTGGAAGGTGTTTTACATAAACGATGGTTGCAAATATTGCATTCAAATTGTTTGACTATATCATCTTTGTGAGGGCTTCCTTCTGCAACCCACCTACCCCTGATCTTTATTGGGGAGGGGCAGTGCACCTTGACATGCTATCAAGATGCCAGTTGCTCTAATAACAAATGGTTGTGGAGAAAGCAAAGTCCTCATTGTGAGGAATGATTGGCAAATATACAGATATGCAATCTGCTGGCTGACATTTCGGAGCTCTGGGGCTTCTCACAGGACAAACAAAACTGGGAATCCATAGGAAATTATCTCCCTTCCCATGCCCAAGACAAGGAGATGCAGGACTACAATTAAATGCTATATAATTCAAGGCTCTGGCTGGGGAAAATGGAAGAAAGGAACAGGAATTGAAAAGGAGGAACTAGGTGCAGTGACCTCTAATCAGATCCTTCTTGACATATGGAAGTGCTATTTTTGCTTACATTAAGTTTCCACTCTCTTAAGTTAGGCCAGAGTATTTTGAGTACACATTTGTATTAGTCATTGGCCCCTTCGAACTATTGCCACATATTGTGTAAGAAAGTTGCTTCAGGAAAGCATATAATCAAATGTTCTGTTTTGTTTTTCCAGGGATGTTTTAATATTAGACCTTTGGTGCAACACTGGTTATATGCACTCCTGTCTATTTGATCTCGGATCCTGGCATTCTTGCACAGTATATAGCATTTTGCTTGAACTTGTAGAGCTTTGTGTTCTTTGTTTAACTTCCCCTGCTGGAAATGTCTAGGCCTGTTGCAAAGTGGCTATGCAAAATCTGAGGACTCTTACACTGGGACACACTGGAAAAACGGGGTGCATGACTTGAAAAGACCAGTTTGGTCATTTTAAATTATTAGTTGAGCAGTTTCAATGTTTTGTTTTTATTAGCAGAAATGGTGAGCAATAAATTTGCTAGCCCTTAAAAGATTGTTTTGGTGTGCTTGATAAAGACTGCAGTTTGAGGGTTACATATTAGGAATATAGAAAGCTTAACTGAATTAAACCGTTTATCTATCTAACCCATTGTCAACACTGGGGCCGGTTCACACGATCAAAATAAGCCATGATGGCTTATTTAAATAGTGACATGTTCTTACAACCCTCTTATTGGAGGGTTGTTTCCCCTTCCAGCAAGCTATGCCACCTGGATTCGGAAGAAACAACAAACTGCCTGGGCAGTGATTATGGAAATGGTGCCTGGCATGCAACACAATTTAAATAAGCAACTGGCATGTTTTGATTATGTGAATCAGCCCAGTATCGACAATACTGTGCTAGATGGACCAATGGTTTGACTCAATGAGTCGTTCAGACAATATGCTAACCCACACTCAGTGGTTGAGTGTGGGTTGTTGTTGAACTGTGGGTTAGTATGTTTTCTGAGTGTCCGCAAGGTGGCTTGTTAACCATGCAGTGTGGCTTATTAACAACCAAACAGCAAGCCATGGGTTCTCAAGATGGTTTGTTCAAGAAAATAAACCACACTGCATGGTTAACAAGCCACCCTGGGGATGTTCAGACAATACACTAACCCCAAGGTTCAACAAAGAACCCCACAATTCAACAACAACCGACACTCAAACACTGAGTGTGGGTTAGCATGTTGTCGCTAGCGCAGCTTTCTATGTAAGCCATGGTGGCTTACTTTGTTCATGCGATCCAGGTCACTGACTGGCAGCAAGTCTCCAAGGTTTCAGGCAGGATTCCTTTCCAGCCCTACTTGGAGATGCCGGGGATTGAACCTGGGACCTTCTACATGCAAAGCAGGTGCTCTACCAGTGAGCTACGGCGCCTACTTATTCTTTTGTTGTTAGCATCTCAAGTATGCAGTAGTTCCCAAAAATAAATTATTGGTCTCTATAGATGAGGCAAAACTAGGAACTTACCGAAACTCCCTTGGAGTATGGATGGTTGATGGATTGAATACAATACACTTGAAATTGTGCTAGGATGCCAAAAAGTCTCATACCTTGTCTCGGCATAGGATTCCCAATCTTGTAATATTCTGTGCCACACAACCATAGGTCTATTCAGGTTATCTGTTTACTGTCCTATCATGTTTTCCCTGCATGCCCACATATTTCAGCTATGATTGTAGTGCATTAAGAAAGCCAGGCAGTTGCCAAATTCCCCATACCTATTACTACTACTGCCCCAGGGTCCCTGCATTGCTAGAGGGCCAGGCACACAATTTTTAGAAACTATGCCTTATTAACAAGACTTGTCCTTTAAGTGGTGCAGTAGTATAGGCTGAAAATGTTACAGAGTAATTTTAACCCAGTCTTCCAAATAAATCTGTGAAAGTTACTGATCTACAAAAACGATTAGCTTGCCCCATGCACACGCATGCCCATATTTTCATAATTTGTGGCACTTTAAAAAAGGGGAATAATCTCCCATTTCTGCCTAGTCATCTTTAGAGGAATTTTACTCCTCGCAGGGAGCCATGTGAATGCCTGTTTACATGCCTGTTTACAAGCCTGTTTTAACTGATTAGTGTGCAGCGAACTTCAGTCTCTTTGTCCCATCAAGTTGAGCTCTAGTATGCTACTCAAGATTTACCTTCAATACCTGCTTGCTAGAGGGGTTCTTAAATGTCTGTTGCATAAACTTTAAAGAACAGAATGTATTATCTTACTGCTTTCTAAAGGATGCTGTAACTACCTATGACTATTTCCTTTTCTCTTTAATAGATTGCCGAAGCTGGGAAAGGATCCTTGCCTTCTTGGTTGCATTGGGAACCAGAGAGTAGCACCTTGGAAGGTCTCCCACTTGATACAGATAAAGGCATTCATTATATCTCAGTGAATGCAATGTACCTGGTATCTAATGGAAGCTACGTGCCCCAAACCACCAATGTCTTTTCCATTGAGGTCCATCCTGAAGATCATAATGAACCTCAGTCAGTAAGGGTGGCTTCACAAGATGTGAATGAAGCAGCGCCGTTTGTGTGTACTGCAGAGGAACCAGTCACTATCTTGACTGTAATTTTGGATGCTGACTTAACAAAAATGACACCAAAGCAGAGGATTGAACTTTTGAACAGAATGAAAACCTTCTCAGAAGTGGAACTTTATAACATGAAATTAGTTCCTGTTGTAAATAATAGACTCTTTGACATGTCAGCATTTATGGCTGGACCAGGGAATGCAAAGAAGGTGGTGGAAAATGGAGCCTTACTATCATGGAAACTGGGCTGTTCTTTGAGCCAAAATAGTGTCCCAGACATTAGCAATGTTGAATCTCCTGCTAAAGAAGGCACAATGTCTGCTCATCTTGGCTACCCTGTAGTTGGCTGGCACATTGCTAACAAGAAACCTAATGTTCCAAAGAGAATAAGGCGGCAGATCCATGCTACACCGACGCCTGTGACGGCTGTCGGACCTCCAACGTCTGCCCTTCAGGAGCCACCAATTAGAATTGTTCCAACGCCCACTTCCCCTGCCATTGCACCTCCCACTGAAACAACAGCTCCTCCGGTGAGAGAGCCTGTACCCTTGCCTAAGAAGCCCACAGTTACTATTAGAACAAGAGGCGCTATTGTTCAGACACCAACCCTTGGTCCAATTCAACCAACCAGAATGGTAGAAGCAACTTCTACTCCTGGCCAGATTCGACCGACAGTGGTTGGGCCAGTAGAAGCTACTGCGGTAGTTACACCACCCACAACAAAAAAACCCAAAGGAACCACACCAAAACCATCCACACCATCAACCACTGATACAAGTACAACACGAAGACCAAGACCTACCAAAACTCCTCGACCTCCAAAGCCTCCTCGGACTACTAAACCAACCCTTGTTGAAATGAAAACAGTTTCACCACCAACTCGCATTCGCACCACTACAATTGGAACTCCTCGTATACCCAATGATCCACCAAAGCTGAAAAACCACATCGACAGGGTAGATGCATGGGCAGGCACATACTTTGAACTCAAAATACCTTCAGATACTTTCTATGACACGGAAGATACCACCACTGATAAACTGCAACTGACCATGAAACTAGAAGAGGAGAAGCCATTGGAAGAAAACTCATGGGTGCTGTTCAATACCACTAGTCAGCTAATGTATGGACTACCAAATCAAACCCATACAGGCATGCATGAATTTTTCATGCACGCCACAGACAAAGGTGGCCTTTCAGCTGTGGATGCTTTTGAAATATTTGTCCATGCTCCTGGAGAGGACGAGGTGCCTCCAGTTAAATTTAAGGCCAAATTCCATGGAGATCATAATACAGTTGTCAATGACATTAATAAGAAAATTAGGTTGGTAAAGAATTTGGCTTTAGCCTTTGGAGAAAGAAACAGTAGTACTATTACCATCCAGAACATCAGCAATGGCTCTATAGTAGTTGAGTGGACAAACAATACCCTGCCTTTAGATCCATGCCCGGAAGAGAAGATTCGCACCCTGAGCAGAACAATTTCTAATGATTCCGGTGCTCCAAGTGCAGCTTTCTTTAATCACTTAGAGCCAGAGTTTAAGCCCGTCAGCATTTCTGTAGTGGGTGCTGGTAGCTGCAAGCACATTCAGTTTATTCCTAAGATTAGAGATGGACTCCCTGTAACTGCACCACCCACAGTTGTGCTTCCACGGGATCCAGAAAAGACAAGTGAAGATGATGTGTACCTGCACACAGTAATACCCGCAGTCGTGGTAGCAGCCATTCTGCTTATTGCTGGAATTATTGCTATGATATGCTATCGCAAGAAGAGAAAAGGCAAACTCACCATAGAAGACCAAGCCACTTTTATCAAGAAGGGTGTACCAATCATCTTTGCAGATGAGCTTGATGACTCCAAGCCTCCCCCTTCCTCCAGCATGCCACTGATTCTACAGGAAGAGAAAGCTCCTCTCCCACCCCCTGAGTATCCAAATCAGAATATGCCGGAAACCACCCCACTCAACCAAGACACCATAGGAGAGTACACGCCGCTGCGGGATGAAGACCCCAATGCTCCTCCCTATCAGCCTCCCCCTCCCTTCACAGCCCCCATGGAGGGTAAGGGCTCCCGTCCGAAGAACATGACCCCATACAGGTCTCCACCTCCCTATGTCCCCCCTTAATGAACCAGTGGCGCTGGCGGAGATGGGGCCTATAGTTCCACACCGGTGTTGTCTGTAGGGATCAGTGGCCTGCAAGCCCCGTTACCAACTAGAAAACCAACATACAGAATCTCAAACATTGCCTGGTCCCAGCAGGCCCTCTCCGAATGCGTTTACTACACCAGAGTGCTTGTGGAACGCTCGGGACACTGATTTTATTTTTGCCTAACAGCTTATGTTTTGTTTATTCATAGAAAAAAATCTTCTTGGCTCAAAAAGTATTTCTGACAGCAGGCGTCTCGAAGCATCTTGTGCAAAGGGAGACTGGCTGGACATGCAGGCAGCACTAGGGGTGGCACGCTGGGTCTCTGCTGTTTGCCTTTAAAACTAACTGTACTGTTTTTTCTATTCACGTGTGTCTAGCTACAGGGCATAACATGAAACGTAGCCTAAAAATTAAATTCAGAGGAGTTTCTGAGGTCAACATTACGTTTTTACATTTAATTGCTGTTATCTAAAATTGTATGTATAGATCTGGGGAAGGGGAGGGGAAATGCTTTACTACAAATAAGCTCGAGGGGTGTTTCCAATGCCAATCAGGCTGAGGGACCGTCTTTTTTATCAAAGGAATCCTATTTTTTCACACATTATACAGTTCAGTCATCAGCTGGGGTCCTTTTTGCAAACTGTAGAGTGAGTTCTTGTTGCTCTAGCCTGCCATTGCTGGACAGATGCCACAGGTTTCTTTAAGGACGGAGTTTTGAGAGCTCTTTACAATTACGAAAAAGCAGTTACCCAGCAGCATTGCTGCCATTTGGAAATGAGAGGCCCAACAGTGGTATCGGCAGGCTGCAAGGGTCATGGTGCTGCATTGAGATTTTTCTTCTGGAAGGCATTCTCTGGCTTTTGAAACACTCTTGAGATATTTTGGTGAAGATGCAATATTTTTATGTAGTGTACTGCAGTTTCCTCACATCAGAATCCTCCTGGACCACAGCATTGGAACAGCCCCCGTTCCTTCTGGCTGCCCCAGCCCACTCCCCCCCCCCCCCCACCGCTCCCCTCTGCACGCACACAGACGCAAGAGTAGCTGTCTGGCGGCTGTCAAAAGAAAAAGCGCCAGAAATAGTTCATAGTAAAAAACAGTGAACTCTCAGCTCTAATTTTTTACTAAATTTTTGATACAGCCTCAAATTGTTTTATTAAAAAATAATTAAAAATGGTAACGCTGCCAGCAGTTTGTATGAGCTTAGCTACTTAGTATCAATTCAATGGGACTGACTGCTTTGCTCATTTTTGATTTTTTTTCTCTCTCCTTTTTGGTCTCTCATAGTCATTGTTTTAAATATTAGAGCCATGTCTAGATTTCTTGCCTTTTTTTTTTTTAAGTGAACTTCCACACATTTCTCCTGGGAAGTTGGAGTTACCCTCAAGGTCGCTCCCATGCCAATTTTTCTTTAGATAAAATTGTTTTACGCATGGAATTTTTTTTCTTGTCCATTTGAGACTATTTTTGGTACATTAGAGGGAGGAAAAACCCTTTGCAATAATGAGTCCATCCCCTCGCTGGGGGCTGGGCCGCCTCTGGCTGACTTTGCACACAAAGCAGACACTTTTAAGCCATATTGACTGTTTTGCAAAGTATGTTTGTGTGCTGACATGGCCAGTTAACTCACTAGTGGATGAATGGCTAAAATGACCTTCACCTCTGAACTTGCTAGGGTGGCATTTCCCATCAAGCCTTTTTTTAACTACTTGAACAGGATTTTGCCTATCAAAACCAATGTTAATTTGACTATGACCCCATATAGTTCTGCACTCTGCTACTGCCCCCTGAGGTGGGCTAGAGGAGTATGTGTTGAAGTGAGGGTGACTGTAAAGAATGCTTCCGGTTTTGCCTTTGTCTCGTTTGACAAGTATAGATTTGCCCTGCAGAGTCTCTTCCCCCACTCCCTCCTTCCCAGTGCTTGAATGTTGGCGTGTGTCTGAAGTGAGGAGTGGCTGCAGATTCCACTTCTCACACAGGAGAGCTGGTGGAGGAGAGGGGGAATAAGTGGCACCACGTAGGGCACACTGCTTTTGAACAGACGCTAGAAATATGTTGGAATCCCCCACCTCCGCCTAGCTACCAACCATGGCAGCACAGTGCCAAAAAATCTATACGGGCAGGCCTGCATTTAAGACGTCTCCCAAGTTATCAACACACAGAGCCTCCTAAGCCCAAATGCTGCAAGTTAGAAGGGCCTTCCAAACAGTGCCGTTGTCCCTAGCAACTGATACCACTTTATACTGGTCATGCGCAAGCGCAAACGGTTTCAGGCCTGGGCCTACCTGTCACCATAGAAACTGGAGGCGAAGGGGCAGTGAACGGAATAATAACAATGGCATTCTCATCAGCCGCCTTCCCCCTAAGCACCAGTGCTGTTTGTTTATGCCACTAGACACTGTAATGGTGGGAAAGAATCTTGTATTAAAAGTGTTCACCAACCACTGATGTGTTTTTATGTCCTTATATAATTATTTTAAAAATGTGTTTTCTGCATTCTGTAAAGAAACATATCAACTAAATAAACCAGTGTACTTTACTACAAATGCAGAGGCTAGTGAGCTCTTCCATTAGACTCCTCTGGGTTCCCAATACACAGTGCTCCCGTAACATGGGAAGCTCCTAAGAAAGACGCTGTAGAAAATGCAGCAGATTAATCCCAGTGAGTTCAAGACTGATCTGTTGAACAGTGATGGCTGCTCAAAAGGTGCATTCTATTCTTCTTAGTGGTATTCCAGGAGATGTGTTCAATATAAGCTTAAAGATTTTGCAACTTCAGAGATGTGAGAAACAAACCATGCGCAGCAGTGCTATCTGCCTTAAATCCTCCCCAGTGAGCAGGGAATTTTTCTTTTTTTAAAAGGTCAGAGTGAAGTTGAGGAATAGTACAAAGCTTGCATTACTGCAAAGAATTTCATTAAAGTGTAACACAAATAACGTGGTGCTGCAGCATCGGTCTTTGAAGACTTAAGGTGCCAGTCTCACTACTGATTAAAAACATCTGATAGGTTGTTTGTTTATAATCTATATATTCAAAGTGCCTCACAATCATTATTCCTCCTCATAACAACCCTATAAGGTAGGTCACTTGGACCCATTTCCCAGGAGGGGAAGAGAGGCATGGTGACATAATTAAGCCTGCCCAGTGGGTTCATGGCTGAGCATGTATTTAAATACACATCCCTTTGGCTAGTGCCCTAACCATTCATCACACTAGCTCCCCAGTGAGAATCCTTATTCATTCAATAACAACTATACCTGTGTAAAAACAATATTTGCTAAACTTAAATCCTCATACTTTCACTTGCTTTCTGCTCTCATGAGTAGAGGATTAGGCTTCTCGTCTGTGACTAGCAACACAACCTTAGTGGAGCTTTGGAAAATGCTGGCTATGGGAGGAAATAGTGACCATTTTATATTTGTATACATAATGCACATTAAACTATCTTTCCTTTGATTCCAGGTTCTAAATGACCCTATACCCAGACTGAAACTTATTAGTCCCTTAATCCATTTCTTTAATATATCAAATACTGTTATACACTCTAAATCCTTGGGATAGGCTATAAGTATGAATAAAATGAGACCTTAATTGGGTGTAATCCTCCACAGTTTTGGGCCTATAAGAAAGTGGAGTTTCCCACGCATGTACCTTGTATATCTGAAAGGCTCAGGCTGCAATCCTGTGCACACTATTGAGGGAGTAAGTCCCACTGAACATAGTGGGACTTATTCCTGAGTAAACAAAAATATGATTGCACTGTATGGCTGCAGTCCTAATCTTGCTTATTAAGGCACAAGTCCCTCTAGAAGAACCTTCTCTAATCTGGTACCTCCAGATGTTTTGGTTTACAACTCCCAGCATTCCTGACCATAAGGCCATGCTGACTGGAATTGATGGAAATCCCAAACATCTGGAGAGCACCAAGTTGGGGGAGGCTGCCATAGAATGTAAATATGCATAGGCTGAATGGCTACAATTCAGTGCTAATTTACATGGAATTAAATCCCAGCTAATTTACTGGAATTTATTTCTGAGTAAACGCATCAAGAGTGTAAGGTTGCAATGTGGAATTCATGGATGCTGGAGTTGTTCTATTCAAGTAAATGAGAATGCTCTGGAGCAAATGAGCTGTCGATTGCACCTAAAGTGACTGATCCTACTGACATCCATGGTTTTAGTTTTATTGCGTGTGTGCGAGCCAAGCTCCACATTACAATGAAAGCAAAATTTGATGTTTCCTGTTTGCCCCCTCCCCTTTAAATAGCCCTAGGAGGAAATTAGGATCAGGACCAGGGGATGGGTGCCAATGGCACCTTTCCTCCTGTGTCATTGTTGGGGTATGCTCTTCCGGATCATGGCAAGGGTGGGGAAGGATTAGAACTCCGTGTGCACTGTGGTCTTGATCTCCCCACCCCCACCCCCACAACTGCCATTTAAAGTAGGAAAACAAGCATTCTCTGTGTTTAATGTAACATGTAGTTGACCATGAGTGATACTTCAGGATCTCCATGGCTGGAAAATGTCCAACCACAATGGGACAAGTGATCAAGAGATAAGCCTATGCTCAAAGAACCCATCCTAACCACCTAACCTTGCTTACCCAGAGGACCCATAAAGCATTGAAATTATGTCATAGCGCACTCCTGCTAGAGAGAACATATGAATGACCCCAAAAATAAACTAACTGTGGAAGGGTATCTGTGTGATTGGCATTTAAATATCAGTCATTCAACTTGCCACTTATAAAAAGGTCATGTAGGTGACATGTTTCACTAACTCTTACTATTGTTATTTTAAAAGGCACCAATAGCATTGCAAGGCATTTTGTATAATGTACTCCATCTCCTTTGGGCCAGGAACTTGTCATATTTTGTATCATTTCTAAACCTGTGGCAAAAGCTGGCAGAACTGGCCAGGTATGAAGTACTGCCAAAACATTTTGCCCACTTTAATCAATGAGCTTCAGAAGACCAGCATAAGATTAAGGGAGTGATCCATTTTCATCACTGGTTGGTACACGGTGCAAGTTAAATCAGTTTCTACAAATCTCTTGGTGACATTGAACCCAGTTGGTAGCAGTTGTCATTCACTTGCTCAGAAATGTTAAATTCATAGTGATTTAAACATTGCTCTTTTTCATAGGAACCTAAAACAATACCATGTGACCAGAACTCAGCTTGTAGCTCAAATTTCAAATGCTCAGCTGGATGTAGAATAAAAAGCTGGGCTGATTTGTACATATCCTTTGTAGTGAGTATGGCCTCACACTCATGAATAGATAAAATGCATCAAATGACAATTCTTGCTTGCTTTTAAGCACTGGTCCGGTAATTGCCGTGACTGAGATCCCTTGGGTGCTGGGTTGAACTAATATAGTGCAGAGGCCAACTGTTCTGTTGCAAGGCTCTGTGTTTAATAATCCCTGCCAGACTGAACTGCATTCATACACAGGATGTCCTTCTAGCTAACTTTTGGTGGTTTGCGCTCTCTTTCTCTCTCTCTTTCTCTCTCTCTCTCTCTCTCTGTGATTAGCTTAGCTTCCAGCTACTGTGCTTATTTTGTTGACATCTCCTAAAATGTGTGCATTTTAACAATTCTTTGAGCCATGCATATTAACTAGTAAATTGCCTATCATTATAACGGGCAGGGTGTGGATAGAGGGCGAACTTTCTTATTGTGAAGATCCTCAATGGATGCAGTGCACAGAGACTAGAGATGTGAAGGCCTGAAAAACAAACCAGAAAAGGGGAGGGGAGAGTGGAAGAACCAGGAAAAAAAATCCCCTCCCTGTCCGCCCCCCAGTGTTCAAATCTCTAATGCAGACATGTTGCACCCCCTTTAGGATCCCTCTCACTGCAACATCTGTGCCTGAGACTGCATTTCTTGACATTAGAGTATGATAGAATGTTAGGAATTGACTGTATTGTATATAGACGATCCTCATATGCTGTCATGCTCTCAATACACAGAAACTCTCCCTCCAGGAAAACTCAGGGCAACAAACATAGTTGAGTATTTTTTTAATCTTCAAAACCCAATGAGGTAATTAAGGCAAAGATGGTGACTAGCCCAGTGCTACCCTGCAGTCTTCATGCCTGAATGGAGATTTGAACTCAGGCTTTCCTGGTCCAAACTTGACACTTCCCGCTACACCATACTGGTCTCTGTTATTAGAACAGCAAAACAATTACAAGTGTATGGCACCACTGCATTTTGTTTTAAATTTGTATACTGCTTTTTTACTTTGCTGTAGTCAAGGTGATTTGCAACCCATAGAAATGATAAAATAATATACAACAAAAGTCATAAAAATTGTTATTTTGGGTTATTTAATTTATACACTGCTTCCCAGTAAGATGACTACAATAAGCTCTGATTCTTTTATTTCAAAGAAAGAGACTGTTTTCTGTGTACCTTTTTAGCGTTTTAGAATAGTAACCACTTCCAGAAGGGCAGCTATAGTGCAATCCTATGCATGTTTAGACGGGAGGAAATCCTACAACTTCCAGCTGGGGAATGCTAGGGGTTTTAGGATTTCCCCCCCATCTAATCATGCATAGGATTACACCCTACTTTAGTCTGTTCCAACAACAACAATATAGTCTTACTAGCTTGACTTGCGCAAACCATCTGAGTGCTAGTACTTTATTACTCAGTATTATACTTTTCCTGCTTTTCCACAGGTGCCCAGAAAAGCTGGGCGCAAAGCCAACCAAGAGTCCTTTAGAATCCCCTCTTCCCAGCCACTCCCACCATTCCTTCCCAGCCACTCCCACCATTCCCTCCCAGCCATTCCCCCTGTTCCCTCCCGACTGCTCCCCCCCCCCACTCGCCTGCCCGCCGACCCACAGGATTTAACTGAGGCTTGTGTGCACACCGGTGAGCCACCCAGACTCCTCTCTGGATTCCCCCCAGCCACTCCCCCCTCTGCCTCCCAGCTGCTCCCCCCCCCCGCTCCCAGCTATGTTTATATATCCTGTTGCTTTGCCTCACAAAGTTCTTCTCATAGCTCAAAACCTCCAGCATACAAAGTCCTTCTCATAGCTCGGAACCTCCAGCATGTCATAGCTAAGAACCATCATGCTACGCATTACCACACATTGCTGTAGCATTTTATATAGATAGATGGTACCTTAAAGACTAACAGATTTATTGTGGCTTAAGCCTTTGTGGACTAGAACCTGTTTATCAAATGGATGAAGAGTTAATCACATTGACAATTAGATGGCTGAGAGTATGTGTATACAGGCACACACATGCTTTGAGGAATACCCTGTTCACCTCAAAAGGGATGGAAGTAGTATTAGATTGCTATGCCCAGATTCCAGCAGCAATCAAACCTCTTTTATTTTGGAAGGGCTGTTTAAAGAACCAGAGACCAAAAGGGGGTAACCCGTAGTTCAACGAGGTCTGTAGGAAACTTAAGCAGGAAACCAAGAGACAACATAAATCTCTAAGGGATAGGGATATAGTTCCTCTACCGCATTTCTATTTGGCACTACGTAAATTCTATAAAAAGATAATCAAAAGAAGCAAGAGTAAGCTTCAATCAAGACAATAGTTTCTTCTCCCATTACAGGTATTAAACTAGCATAATAAACCAAGGAAGTTCGTGTTAATATTGCTATTGTGAATGGTCACTGTGCTTTTCTTGTATAATTTAAGCTTTACATGGAATGGTCACAGCTGACACCTTGCATTCCATACTCATTTGGCCCTGTTGTCTACCATTTCTCCTCCTTCTATTCCCATCTATCTGCTGACTGAGGGCAACACTTTATGTTTCTGAGGAAGTGGGTTTTAATCCATGAAAACTGATGCCATAATACTTCGATTAATCTTTAAGTTGTCCTAAACATTGTTTTAACTCCAGCATGTTCTCACAGATCCTATGTAACAAGGAGCAGCGCAAACTCAGGAGCTGACGGAAGTAAGGAGGGATTGAGCCTGTGCTTCTCGTTCTCTCCCCTAGGTGAGCGTGGCCTCTGCGAAGGTGGGTAATTGGCAGCACCACGCAGCCCAACAGCTGCCTCCTGCATTCAGCCATTGCAAGTTTTGACTCTTTCCTGTGACTATTTTTGGTGCGTTGCTCCTGCTGCACCCCGAAGGCTATGAATTGGATTGTTCAGCCGTGTGTTAATCAGGCTGCATTCAGAGGGAGAGTGTGGCGAGAATGAGAAAATGGACGCTTAAAAGCTTTTTCCGCCTCTCCTTGGAAGAGGCCGAGTGGCAGGCCTGCGTATGTTCGACTGCCAGCCGCCAGAGCAGCTCCCTGCTTTCTTCGGGAGGCTTTGCGATGTGTGCTGGTATTGTGTGAGAGAGCGCATGGCACTGCTGATAAGAATCCCTGGCCCCGCGTTGCGAGCCTGTGCTGCAGAAGGGCAAGGCAGAGGCGCTGCAAAGCAAGGCTGTGCCCTCGCAGTCCCTGTTGCTCCTCCAAAGCTTTCGCTCCCAGCCTCTGCCTCGCGTTGGCAGCCTTACAAGCAGTCATTAATCCCAGCCCATCTATTTAAAACCCTGCCAGGAGAAGGGCCTTCCCTATTTATGGCTCCCTTACAGCACAAGTTTGCCATCTCTGCAGGGCCCTTCCCTTCTCTGGAACAGCTACATTTAAAGAGAAACTGACTTTGGAGCCTTTATTTAACTGCGATTTTGCCCGAGGGCCTCCGGCGTCCACCCTGCCCCAAACGGCTGGGCACAAACAAGCCATTTTTAGCCTCTGTGGGTGGAGCAAATGTTCTATTTTGTAACCTGACTCTGGAAGCACTTGCTGTCATTCAAGGGCAAAGCATGCAGGGCTGAGTTGTTTTTGCTTCCAAGAATCGCCTCGCAGGAAGTTCATGCATGGCCCTGGGAAGTCTTTTCAGAGGGCTTAGCCCTGAGCTGCTGTTGGGTGAGGATCCCTCTTCTGTGAACTAAGAGGCAATCTTGATCTCCTCCCATGTGCTGCTGTTGTGCCTCTGTTCACTTCCCTGCAGCATCTGCCACTGTGTACTTGTCATTCCCAAATTGTGTCTCTGCAGCCAATGACAGCTTCCACTAACCTACTTCCTTGACATGATTACTGTTTGAATACTGGGAGAACAGTCAGCTTGTGCTGTACCTGTCTCTCATGATCAGGCAAGTGGGGCAGGCAGGCGGTGGGGAAAGGAATAGCATCACCATCACTTTCAGGATCTTTCTGCAAGATTAGCGGATGGCATCTCAATGCCTCTACGTACCCATCACTGTCATTCTTAGCTAGGCCTTTCCTGTGTAGCTTCAGCCTGATCCTCTCAAGTTTAACAGCAGAGCTTTAAAAACTCAGCCTGCTGCAATGACCTGCAGGCCACCTTGAGTGGCTCGGCCGTGAATGGCCCCGAGCTGTTAAAACATCGTTTTCTCCTGTTTTCCATCTCTGCTTTCTTCAAGAGCAGAAGCGTCTTCCCCTGCCCAACGGAGAGATTTGTCTTTGAACCACAGAGCTGAAGCGGAGCCAAGCCTCCTTTCCCTATTGTTCCTGGTTTCCTCACTGTTCTGGTCTATAACTACAAAGAGGCACAAGCCAGTCAGCTGTTTGCCAAAAGGAGCCCTGATAAAAGGTATGCAGCACTGGAAAAGGCAGGTACAAACCAAGTCTGGCAGAGAAGGGACCCATGATACCAGCAGTTAAACTGGAAGCTTAGGAAGAATGAGGAGCACCAAATTGCTGGCAACACAAAGGAGCAGACTTAATGGATTAGACTTCTGCTGCTATTCTCAAACTGCTTACTCAAGAACACTAGATGGCTTTGTGTGTGTGTGTTTTTAAGTATTAGGCGTATTCATATCAGTAGGTCTGTCCTACCATCCATGACTCTTAATCCTGAAAGCTAAAATCTTCCTTATTCAAAAGCAGCATATTGTTGACTACCAGATACTGGGGCTGTACTATAAGGGATAATTTATCTCCAACGTGAGCTGCTTGTCACTTTCCCTGGAGTACCACCAAAGCTAAGTGTGCTGGACTAAATGGCAACTTGCCAAGAGAACCTTTCTTATCTTTTACAGAAGTCAAGTAGTGAAGCCGGCTTCTCTAAAGCCACTGTCAATCAACCATTCCACATGCGGCCCAATTTTATGTGCATTTACATGGCAGTAAATCCCATTGAGATCAGTGGGTCTGAACTCCCAAGTAACTGTGCATATGGTCACTGCCTTAAAATTGGAAAAGAATCTACATGATCATTACATTTGAGTTGCTGTGAAATCCTATGCTTGGGCACTCAGAGGTAAGCCCAACCATGTTCAATAGGGCTTACTCCTTGGGAAGTGCTTACAGGATTGCATCCTTCAACCATAATTCTGGGCAGAAACGTTTCTCTCAAAATCTAAGCATCTGGTAGAGCTATATGTGATTGTATTAGAGAGAAATTCCTAGAGAGTTCTTCACATTTATACATTACTATGGAACACTATCCCCTTCTTATATTTTTCAAATAGATAGAATCCCCATTCTTTTTTTAAAAAAATGTGTTTCCTTTAATCATCCACATGACAGTGCCTCTCCATTGGATCTCTGCCCTCTTTGTCGACCAGGGTGAATAGCAATCTGCTATTAAAATTAAATTCCCTGCTGATGATACTTCCTTCCACCCTTCCTTTGGAGAAACTAAGTTTGAAGGGGGATTTCCCCTCAATCTGCCATTTTTTAAAATATCAATTTTTAAATACTTTGGTGTTAAGGTTTCTCAAACTATTTTGAGATACAACTACAGTGTGCCTTGCTAAACTCATCCTATGGATGGCATTAGCTTTATTGTATAAGCATTTTGCTGATGGAATATAGGAACCTGCTACCCAAGGTCACACAACCTTAATGCTGTCCCTCAAGAGCTGATAGCAGCAAGGCATAATTGACCAAGGCATTAGTAGAGGAGCAAGGCAAAATGTACAGAAAGAGCAAGAGTGTGGTCCATGGGAATGATGGATGCATAGCATTCAACTTGATTGAACAGTACAGTAGAGAGGCTTGAAAAAAATTAGCTGGGTCTGGATGCTTAGGAAAGATTATGCCTTTTGTAGGGGGGTTGTTAGGAGGTGCACTATTGCATGAGAAATGTTGCAGGGTGGCAAATAGGACTGGAGATGGCAAAATCTTAAAGAACTCTGGCCAGGTTTTCTGGGGTGAACCTTATTCTGGGTTTGCCCTTTCAGCCTGCTGTCAACTACCTACAGTGGGAAGATTGTTCCACTGGCAGCTGTTGTCCAGCTGAATGCTGACAATTGAGCTGTGTCTGGGATGCATCTCTGAGAATCCCTGAGCTTGGTGGGAAAGGATTACCCTCTGGCATTAGGCACCCAACATTTGTTGCATGCACTGCTCCAAGGAATGGGCTTGGAAAGAGAAGCAAGTGCTTCCTAACAAGTATATCTTTTCCCTAAGCACTCTCAACAAAACCAGGCCAAAGCCCTACCTAACAGCTGTTGCCATCCAGTGCCAATTCCCAGCAGCTCTGCCAAAGCACAGGTCTCCTCTTTATATGCATTCTACCCCTGCACTAACATGGGGCATGCTACAGCCAAATGTTTAGGCCCTACTGATGCCCATAGAAGAGACATGTAATTCAGCGGCTTTCAATACTATTGACCATGGTGTCCTTCTGGATAGGCTGTCTGAGTGGGGATGTGAAAGTACTGCACTGCAGTGGTTCTGCTCTTGCTTGGATGGCTGATTCCAGATTCTGGAGGGGATGGGGGAACATCCGCTTCCACCGGCCCAGTTGCATGTGCTTAAATCTGGATCCAAGCCAGTAGAATCTCCTCACACCCCATGCTTTTCAGTGGGGGCAGCTGACATCAGCAAGTGTTAAGCAAACTGGTGATACACATGCTGGCTCTTTATTCAAGCATAGGATTTTAAAAACTTGTTCCAACGGAACAACAGCAAGGAAAATAACACTGCTGGCTGCATCTTAACCAAATACAGTGGTAGGTAATGTAATACCCGCCAGACGTTTTGGGCTACAATTCCCTACGCCCCAGCCAGCATGACCAATGATCAGGAATGAGAGTTGTAGTCCAAAACATCTGGAGGGCACCTGGCAGCCTACCCAGGGAACAGAACAATAAAGGTATACAGGAGCCACCAATTTAGGAGGCTAAAGCATGGCTCTAAAAAAATTAAATAGAAACAGCGAACTGTAATTAAATAAGGATAGAGCCATGTCTGTTACTTTGCATACAGAAAGAAATTTGCACCTGGAAGAGAAATAAGTAAAGATATGCCCTGCTCTGCCATCAGCCTCAAGGATTAGGACATAGGAAAGTCTTTCTGTGAATAAGCTTTCCTAATGATAGTGCCTTGGTTATGCAGTGCCAACTGGGAGAGTGTGCTGCATATCTGATACATATTTAATGTATTTATATACCGCTTCTTTATTTCATGTTACATTTATATCCCCCTTTTCCCCTCTTGCGATGAACCCAAGGTGGCTTACATGTCCTCTGCTCTTGTATAGCTTCTTACTTAGTAAGAAGTAACCTGCCTCCTCAATTCACTTTGTGCTTAGGATATATATCTACTCACCCACTGAGGTTATCCCTTGCATCTGTTGAGATGGCCTATGGCTCAGGAAACCTTTTGCCACAATACACTGGGTAGCTTTTACAGGGCCACAAAACTCTTGTCCTTTTGCTGCAACAGATCAACAGGACTGACCCCCTGGAATTGACTCCTGCAATGACATTTTTGAGCAAAGGGTGACATCTTTTGAGGAAGCCTGGTATTGCACGCAGCAATCACAGGCCAACGCAGATTCATGTTACCCAGAGAGAACAAGCAAGGGGATGATGCTCTCCCTTCCATCTCCCGCTTCCTTCACAACCTCTATGGAGAAAGAATTCGACTGTACAGCAACATTTTTAAACCACAGGCTACGCAAAACACACCATGCATTCAGCGTGTTTTTAATGCCTTTTTAACAAATGGGTGTAATCCAAACGGTAAAAATAAAAAGCTGTTATCTGCGAAGTTGTTTGGCGGGGGAAAGGGACTAGATCCTATCCGTGCTCCTTCTTCCGACCCATTTGTCGGTGGAATTCCAGCCAGTGGAGGCTGGTGGCTCTGATTTCGGTGGGGCTGCAAATCCATTCTGGGTTTCAGTCAGAACCCGTCTGTAAGAACTATTCAAGGTGTTGAACCCGACTCCCAAAATAGATTAAGCACCTTGGTTAGCTCCTTTGGAATCCTGGCTGGCTCTTACTGAAACCCTGAGTGGATTCACAGCCTCACCGAACTCGGAGCTACCAGCTTCCACTGATTCCCGTTTCCAAAAGCTGCCGCAGGCCTGGCTGCCAAGCTGGGCTGAATAAGCTCATGTAGCGCCCATTTCCCAGCCAACCAGGGATACTCGTGCGGAAGGCGACTCCCATGACGGTTTACCCTTTGCTGGCTCCTAATTTTTAAACGTGCAGAGCGTGGGAACTAATCTATCTTCTCATTTCTTCAGAGCAGATGCGTGCGGCAGGTCCAGTTCGGCAGGAGAGTATGTGCAACTCCGTTCAGAAAAACGTCACTTCCCCGTGGAATGTTTTTTAAGGAAAAAAATGAGTTTTACCGCCCAATCTTACTCAAGGCGTAGGCCGCACCGTGTTCAAGGAGACTTACTCCTCACCAACTGTAATTTAGGCAACCTGATGCTGTCCAGAGGCTTTGGACTACAATTTCCATCAGCCCCAGCCAGCTAGGCCCATGGTCAGGGATTGTGGGAGGTGTAGTTCAACGCACACTGCTGTCCCATCGCGTCTACCTCAGCACTTTATCCTGATAGGCGGGTGAGAATTCCTCGTCTACTCAAATAGTCATCCTGGCCTACGTTCTGCTCACGCACAAAGCTCCTCCCCCCGCTATTTCCATAGAGACTCTGAACGCCTCCGCGCCCTTCTCCCCTTGGTCAAATCTCGACCATGGCTTCGCGCTCTCTCGGAACGCGCCCAATGCAAACGCCGGGTTTAAAAGTCCGCCCCAGAGTGGCAATGGGCGGGCAGGTGGCGTGCCCAGCGGCGCCATGTTGGTAGCGGCAGCTGAGGAACAGACGGGAGGCAGAATAGGACGGAGGCGGGGGCAACGGCTGCGCTGCTGTCACGGGAACGTGACACGCGAGGCAGGTCTGCACCGTCGAAGATGCAGGCGTGTGATAGGCGCCTTACGTCCCCGGGAGCTGCGCCAGAAGAGGAATCCTAGGAAGCGGCGGCCTCATTTGTCCACTGCAACTGGCAGCGATTTTCCAGGCTCCCAAGGCCTTGTAGGGCATGGGAGACCGAAATGGTTCTGGAGTGGAGATGGAACGAGCCCCGGGGCCTTCTACGCGCAAAGCTGCAGCTAAGCGAAGCCCCCCCCCTTCTTAGTCCTCCCACCCCCACCCTATTTAAATAACACACAAGCGGGAGGGGCAGACCTCTTGCTGCGAGGAGAGAGGGGGAGCTGGTCTGAAGCCTAATCTTAATGCGTGCCTCCCCACGAGTAAACCCAACACCACGTCAAGCGAGATTTCCAGGCGTGTGTGGACTACAGCCTTCAAGAGCTACTCGCTAACATAATGATGCTGCTGGAAGGAGCCAGCCTCTTCAGTAATGTATTTTAAAAGTGGGAACACATTACTATTGCCACACAAAATGGGGAAGGTGAGCAAAGGGGACTGGTAGCGCTCACCACAGCCATATTACAGCACATGGAAAATCCACATAGTCAACCTTGCCTGCAGCACTGTCACAATAGGCCTAATAGGAAGAGGGCAAATAACATTTTCCCAGTGACAAATTGGTAAGGGTAGAGTGCCAGGATTAACATGCAATTTCCCCCCTACTGGAGCCATCGCCTCAAGTGAGTCCTGGTTGTACACTTCTTGCACTGTGGATTAATTGGGAATGCTCTAGGTGTCACTGCACAGCAAGCATCTGCCCCTTCCCATAGCCCTTGCTGCCTTGTTTCTTATTTTCCTAACAAGCCTATGAAATTGATTCCTGTCATTACTCTGTTAGATGTAGAACTGATGCTGAGAGACACAGTGAGTTGCACAAGACCCATCCAGTTCCTCCATTCCCAAGGTAGAATTAACACCCTGGTGAAAAACATCAGCTTGATTTGATCAGCAAAGCACTACTGAGGACAAGTACCATCCCCACAGTGTGCTGGCAGAGTACTGCCAGTGCAATTGCAAGTTGTAGCTGCAATTGGATTGATTTTTGCATTTTCCCTATTACACCATAAAATATGCATGGCAAAACTTGACGTCTCGGTTTTATCTAGCTCAAAAAAAAAAGAAAAATTCGGATGCCATTGCAGCTGAGCAATCATCAGTGCAAGAACCAGAAAGCCACTTTTTCCTTAAATCACTTCAGTTGTGTGCTGTCAACCATTTGAGCTTGTGTTTTCATACTGCTTATTGTGCATCCTCCCTCCCCGGTACCTAGACATAAGGTACAAATCCTATTTGTAGAATGCTTAGGGTGACTGGAGAGTGAGGCCTCATCTACAAGAATTCGGCTTTACGCCTGGTTAGCCGATTATGCGCATATTCACTGAAGCGCTTTATCGTACATCCTTGTATGCAGGAGGTAATTGAGCACTCAACAGGTGACCTTACCAGTTGTCTCAAATGCGCTTTACAGGTAGTTTATGTGGAGAATCGCTTGTTCACATAGTCAAAATGCGCTTTAATGGCCGGAGCACAATAAAACTCGCTATTTAACGCGCATTCGATAATGCGCATAATCGGAGAGAAAACGCACCTCTACGCCCGATTTGCGCTCCATTCTTGTAGAGGTAAATTTTTTAATGCGCCTTGAAAGAGCTTTAAATGCCTCTTGTAGAGGCAGCCTGAGAGGAGGGTGGGATGGGATGGGGTGGGGGTCTGTGCTAAGGCTGCTGCCAGGGCTTCCACTACTGCTAGTCAAGTGGAACTGAGTTTATGGCAGAAAATCTTTTCCAAACAATTCTGCCATTCATCTTTCCATAGTTCATTACTGCTGATTTTTCTTTAAGATATAAAAAGGCTACTTTCTGGTTAATAATTACATATTTTACCCATAGAAGTAGAGCGGAGCTGCTTGAAAAATTAGCAGCAGTTGACAGCAACATGCAAGTGAATCGTAACCTCTCTAGTCACACTCTTCTTCTCCCAATAAAGCACTTCCGAAGCCATTACAGGGAGAAAGTACAAGGAAACTTAAGAGAACCTAAGCAAGTATCTGGATACACATTGCATTGACGGCAACAAGAACGCTTGACTGGACTCGGGATCCAGCTTCACCATTGGCTATGCTGACTAGAGTTGATGGGAGTTGTAGACCAAAACACCTGGAGGACCACAAGTTGCTCTCCTGCTTTATGTGGGGAAATTATTGAAAAAATGCTTAAGGTACCATTTACAGCAAATAGTTATTCCATTGAAAAGGTTTTCCAACTCTGTTCCTGATGGGGATACTGTCCATTAAGTAAATGTGGAATGTCACTCATCAGCCATAACACTAGGCTGTGTGACTCCTTATCCAACTCTTACGATCATAGACTGGTCTAGTGGCGCAGTCAAATCATATTAGTGTATCTCAGTCCCATTATTGAATAGTAACTCCTGCACCAGCTATTTCCTGTGATTATTAAGTACACCGATCTTGTTACATGATTCTTATCAGCAATTAGTTTGACTTCTTACCACATCCGTTGTTTCTGGTAGATGCTTAGCTGTGTGGGCCCGTTGATGGCATGCAGCCAATTCTGCATTAGCCTTCTCCTGTGTGGCTACATTTCAGGACGGGAGCTGCAGCTCTGCCCTAGGTGGGCAGGAGTTGTGTGCACCATCATTGGCTTAAAGCACCCTTTCCCCAGAACTATAAGTTTGATCTTACTTATGACTTATGGCAGTAGGTAAGACTTGCAGGGGCATTAAGAACACCAAGCAGCTACATCAGAGTCCCAGCAATACCATTTTTATATATTTGTGAAAGACAAGAAAATGGTTTGGAGGGGTTTGTCTGCATGGAATCCTGCAGACTCTGATGTGCAAAACTAACACCCAAAGCTGCCCTCAGTCACTTTTGAGGCAGAAAGTAGACAAATTGGTTCAAGCTTTGTTTAGCACATGCCTAGAAACCCCTTTCCCAAACAGACAACCTGCTTTATAAGTCTAAGTGGGTCTTGGTAGGAGTTCTTTATGTTCCCCTTCCATCATGGATGACATGGAGTGCTTCTGTTGATCTATTGGGAGAAGCTTTTTCCCCATACTTCTTTTAACTCAGTGTAGATGGCCCTGGAGCTTTACCTTGGTATGTTTCTGGGACAGAAAGATCCCTTAATAGAGTAGAACATATTAAAAAGGAGAGGGAAATGCTCTTTACCTCCTTAAGTGGGAGCTGTTCTTGGCTGGGGGATATCTTATAAGAGTATGTTGTCCCCCAAAAAACAGTTGTATATATGCAAACAGGTTTCTTAACATCCGTCCAGCAGAAAATATTGTAGCATTTGGCTGAGAACATCCTTGAGACAGACTGTGTACCTTAAGCTGACCTGTTAGTATGTGACCGTCATTGGCCTGGATGAAATGTAGAACTGAATGTATCACACCTGATGATCTCAAGCATCTTCAGCATCTCAAGAAGGTGCTTTCTGTAAACTGTTTAGATTATGCATCTTTTTTTGAATATTTTTTCTGCATTTTTGAAAACTATTTCATCTGTGAATTCTGGGATTTCAGCAAGCATTGCCAACACACTTACAAGTATGTCTTCACAGTCATAAGAACTAGAAACTTGTTCTTTAAACACACACACACCTAAAATTCTCACAAAGCCGAATATTACACCCAATATCACCCACACAGCGCTCTCAGAGAATCACGGCACTAAGGGGGAGAGATGTGGACAGTTGGGAGTGTTAGTTAACAAGGTAGGGGAGAATTGCCTGGTTTGTCAACAATGGGCTCTTCCCTTCAGACACATCCCAATGGTAATCAGGAGTTTTTTGAAGTCCAGTAAAATATGAGTGCTAACAGAATTTCCAAACCAGCCAACCAGCTGGTCAAATCAGACACTTTGATGTCAGTTGTCAATTCTATTTTCACCACCAGCACAGCAGGAATCAATGGAATGGAAGGTCCTCAGTTTTAGTATTTGCTGGGCTTGCACCCAAAGCTTATTTTTTTTTTGGTAAAACATGTCACTGAAAGCCCAGAGAATACTGTAAAGGGATGACACAAGTAGGAAAAGGGAGAATTTCCAGCTTTTACATTTTGCTTTTTGCCAGAAATTCACTATTATTTCTGTTGATGTTCCCTGTGAATGGCTGTTACTAATTTTCCCTACACTTGAGTTTTCCCACTGCTAGAACCCAACATATTTCTTAGGAACAGCACTGGCTGTTTTCTGCAGATTGGTGCAAGATGCTCCAGGTTTCTGGAAAAATATGAAGTGTTATCTTCCATATTGGGTTACTTCCCATTTATTGCTGTGGATCAGGAGAATCTCATTCTTTGCAATGCTGCATGGTTAGTCCCAGAGCCAAAAGGATAAATTCCTTTTTTTCTGCACTAAGAATGTCCTGTTCTGGAGTTTTATCCATATTCTAATCAAATACTCTTCCGGGTGTCCATTTGCAGCTCCACAAAGTCTCTCGCTATAGCAGAAAGATGTGTCAAACCTATTTATCCCACTTCCTACATCCTTTAATCAAAGTTTAATCAGATCTTTCTAAACTTCATTTTCCTCATCTAATTTGAAGAGTGCAGCCACAATATTAGGAAAATTAGTGGTCAGTTGTTAAATAAATAAATTTAAGGTACTTTAAGTTTGTTTCCAGATGAACATTTTACTTCAGTTTAATGAGTATGCTTTGAGCTGGACATTGACAAACATTTATATTAAGCAATTAAGATTTGAGAACCATTTCTAATTAAACCTGGAGTGTTAGCGGGGGTGGGAAGGGAGAAGGCATCCAGTTACAACGATCTAGAACCAGGTTAGGCAACCTGGTGTCTTCCAGATGTTTTGAATGGCAACTCCCATAAACTCCAGCCAACATGGCTAATGGTCAGGGATTATTGGTGTTGTAATTCAAAACATCTGGAGGGCACCAGGTTGCCTACCCTTGATCTAACACTGGGACCTGGAAGTAATGGAACATTGAAGGAAGGAACAATAGAAAATTATGTTATAACTGAAAGAAGAGATCTCTTGTATGTATCTCACACAGTTCCCCGGGCAGTCATATTCTTTCCAGTCCATTTTGAAACAGTTCTGTGGGACTAGGTGTACAAGAAGCTCATTCTAGCAAATCAGGGTGTGCATGCACTGGTGTGAATTAGATTTTAAGCTTGGTGGGGTAGAAGATATCCATAGAAAGACGCACTGCCCCTCAACTAAATGTCTAGCAGTTTATTTATATACACATATGACTTTATACACAACAGGAGAGCCAGGGGTGCAGGTGTATGGAATACAGGTACTGTTTTTTCTCATGCCCAAAAGCTCAACTTGTCCCAATAAAGTGGTACTGAAACAGACTATGAAAAATATACAAGGAATTTGTAATGTGATGCTGCATTCCCCCCCCCCCCCAGACAAGTCAAAAGGGACAGAAGGGGATCACTCCTGTAGGGTGCAGTTCTGCTCCCTGCTCTCACAGTAACATATCTTCCCTTTTCAAGCAGTTCTCATAGAGACCATTCTGCACCTAGACTTTTCAAAGTATAAAAAACAATATTTTGCTCCTGAGATATGCATGCAATAATAGTACAAATACAACCAAAGTCTGAACCTGACTTGGATTATTCTTTCCAGACTTACTGTAAAACAAGCAAAATACATAGGCCTAGAGGCCCCCTTTCTCTCTCTGCCCCTTCCCCCCGCCCCACCCCCAGAAGTTCAAAAAGTAGTCCACAAAACCAACAAAACTTGCCTCTCCTTTTAAACCCAAAAGGTCATGGTCTGTGGAGGCCCTTTTACAGCAAGCAATAAAGCAGAGGCTCCCTTGCACTGGTGTAGAGCAGCATCTGCCCACAGATTGCACCTTCACGTTATATACCAATAGCAGCAGAATGTGTAGTCAAGGTGCGCTCCAAGGGCGCATGGCAAGTTGCTGGTGTGGCTCTCAAATGAGAGATTGGCTAGCTAAAGCATCCTTTCCCAGCAGGAGCTATTCTTGTTGGCCTTCTAATACTACTATCTAACTCAACCTGTGAGAAGCAGGCAGGCGACTGGGCTCTGATCTGATTTGTGGTTTGGTCCTCTGTAGAGGGACAGGATATACATGGAAACATAGCTGCAGGCAGGTGGGTAAGGCTACAGAAATTAGAAGTGACGTTAAGTCTCTTCACCAGGTTACATTTTCTTCCTTGAACTTCCTTCAGGTGCAGAAACAGATATGGGAAGAGAGGATCAAATGTATAGAGCAATACTTTCCCCATGAGAGGGCCTTCTTTGGAGTCATCTAGACTGAACGTTATCCAAAGTGCAACTCTCCACCACCCATGGGGAAATATATGAACCGATATTTCAGAAAGATCATGCAGCAGGTCCAGGCTACAAAGGTGCTAGTAAAGAGAAGGTGGCTCCTGTTCCAACTGAAAGGGAAAGATCAGGTATTGACAAAAAGCACAGTGCAGTAGTAACCTCTAGCAGAGGAAAGGAGGAGACACTTCCAAGGCAGCAGCTGCCACCAATTAAAAAAAAAATAGTGTACTTATCTGAAGAACTCTTGTTTGGCCCTTACTTGAAAGATAAGGGAACCCCTCATGTTGTTCATACACCAATGCTAGCAGTTCCTATGTATTGCTAGAGAGATAGCTGGCTATGTATTCCAGAAGGCTGAAAAGCTGATTTATCATCTGCATGAAGGCAACTACACAGTACGTGCAAAGTCCTGCTACAGGAGTCAACACTATTGGACAAAAAGGTGTCAGCAAGCTGTAAAGGGCAATAAACAGGCTGTGCTGTTCCAGCGAGAACAGACTGGAAGGATTATTTACATGAGCCTCCAGAAGAGGACCTGAATGTATATAATGTATTCAAAATGGCTTCGTCTGTCCAGTCCAGCACCCCCTTTATTGAAGTATGCTCTAACTCTCACCATGGGTCTTCTATGCATTTCAATATAGGACTGCTTGCACTATCTTCTGATGAGTTAGATATTGCATTAAAAAGCAACATCCCTTTATGTCTCATTGTTCAAAGCCAAACAAATGTCATCTTGAGCTATTTTGTTTTGCAAATTTACTCTAGGTATTTACACAACACCGTAATACAGCTTCCAGTTCTGTGGCAAAACCGCTAAATGGCAAAAATAGTCCAATTATTGTCTTCAAGGATTTACTTTAGTTAATGAGGTAGAACCAAGAGGGCAGTTGCAGATTTCCATGAATGCGACCAGAGAAAGCTGCCTTGATAGGAGATTGCCTGCAGCAGCGTAACAACAAATGCTGGTTCCTCTCTTCAGTAATACATTGTCCCATTCATTTAACATACAGAGTGGGATGGAATATTGTACAAAAGCCACAGGGCAAAAGCTAACCTGTTTTGAGTAGATTCATTTCCTTTTGTTTCAAGGCAAAAAAGGGTCAAAGGGGTGTTTTCAAACATCTCTAATCTACTTGCCTCAGATTCTTGGACGTATTTTTCTCCTACCAACAAACAAATTTCCCCTATAGCCCAAATGAATAGTACCAACTAGGAGCAGCAAACTATGCCCTCTGCTTGGCAAGACTTCCATATATCCTTTACCAGTTGAGCCCCACATGTTACTGCAATAAACCCCAATGTGTTCCATTTGTTTGAAAGATGCAAGTGTGAACTAATAATTAACCATGTCCTTCAACTGGGGATAGAGCTGCTGAAGGCAAATCCCCCCACTTCCTACCTTTGGATCTGTCCATGTCTCTCAGGGCCTTTTAGAAGGCACTTTTACTCTGCAGATTTGCTTTCAATCCAAAACAAATGTCAAGCTGCAGAAACTGATTTTTGCTGCATGCCCAAAGGGATGGCTTAGAAAGAACTCTTATGATGAAATCCTTTTGAATTCATCTGCTCTGACAGAATGGGTCATTTCCCAACAAGCCCTGTAGATGTTCCTTTACACAGCTGTGCCAATACATCTCAGTTCTAGCTACTCCTGTACTGACAAGCTGCACACATGCGCGTGCACAGACACATGCAGAAATACCCTGCATGAGGCTACATAGGAGCATGTGACTAGTAGGGACTCGAATTAGACAACTAGTTCTATTTTTTGTATTCTGAGCCAGGATGCAAGCAGACCTGAAGGCAAATCCCTTCAGACACGTAAAGTACTCATTCAAAGAACAGTCACAACCATGCCCCTTTGTTTAATTTGAAAGAACATTAACTTGGAACGCTTATTGCTATCGAACAAGGCGGTGCTTCGCACTTAAGCTGCCTGAAAACTAACCACAATGCTGAAATACTGAGAAAACCATACCCTTCAATATTTTTCGTTCCTTCTGGAACAAAAAAAAATTACAACCCGACAATGGGAAGGGAAAAAAATATTATTTACAAGCTCTGGAACTTGCAGTGTTAAGATGTGAATGGGTCCAGAGAATTATTTAAAAATACCTTTAAGAACAAGAAGAGGTTTTAAAATTAGGTGAGCACAAGAACAGGAAGGAAACTTTGTAGAGCGGTTTCCTTTATTATTTTCTGTTACTGAAATAGCTGACTGAAGGATAAAAAAATTCTTTACAAGTTTCAGACCCTCAGGGTAAACTTGAAAAATGCTGTTTAACCAAAACAGTGACAACACAAAAATTGTGATACCTCAAACTCAGTATGAAGACTTCAAAACCAGGGCTCAGAAGAAAGCAAGGCCTCTCCCTTAAAATATGAGAAACTAAAGCAATGCTGGGAAAATGGCACTACTGTCTTCCTAATGTAACACGTCTCTTGTTATAGAGGCTTCCTCTGGAAAAAAGGAAGATCTAAGGCTAGTGCTGAATTGGCCAAAGCACAGAGGTGGCTCCTTACCTGCCCTTCAGAACATGCAGAATGGAGTCAGCAAGCACTGCTTCTACAGATACATACCAGCACTAGAGAGAGTCCCACCAGCAGATTCTTGATGAAAGAGAGCCAATAATACTTTCAAGACAAACTTATGAAGGACGTACACACCCAGAAGAGAAGTACAGGTTCAGCACAGCATACAAGAGCTTTAGGGAAAACGCTAACCCTTAAGAGCACCTAGCAATAGATACTTAAGACAACTATCCTCAAATATAATGCCTTGACATCATTTCCCCGTGGTAGTAAGTCCTTCCCCACATAGTGCATTTCTAAGAGGTCTAGTGCAATTGTCTATACTAGGCCCAGCCCTAACCAGAGCAGATTCATGGAACAGCTCTTCAGGCTGTCATTGCCACAAAGAGTAGCAAATTACTTGCGCCTACCCAAACAGTGAACTAATGCTGTCAAGATTAACACTACGAATAACTGACACCTCATCTCGCACAAAAAAAATCCCATGTATGTATGTATGTGGGGCCAGAATGTGGCCCAGTCTGCATCTAAGCATAGGAACAAGGCCAGCAAATACCAACTCCCTGAGGTGAAAACAAGCATAGGTGGCAGCTCATTCAACTAGAACGCTACCATGCAAAGCTAGGCAGATGCTTTCCTCTACAATGGGGACAAGTTCTGAAAGTGAAGACGCTTACTTTTCTTATCAACTACCTCATGTGTCTTTCATTGCTGAGAATGGGACATGTATGGAAGCATATCATTTTGGTAGGAAGCCTGCTTGGAAAGGCAGGGAAAAGGAAAACTACAACCCAGCATCAGAGTGCTTGGATGTGAATGAGGTTGAAGAAGAGACTATTGTATTTACAAGACTGAAAGGGGCATGGGCAGGGTTGGCACCTGATAAACATCTTGAGTCCCAGGGAAAAACACACACAAGGGGACTAACTGAGTGCTCTAAACGCTATCCTTAGCCATCCAAACTGTTCCATGAAGTTAGAGACCAGGACAATGTTGCAGACCCCTGACAAAGCCTTTCTGGAATTTGGAGTCTCCAACAACCTCAAGAAATGATACGGGGAGGTAGGAAAGCGCCATCAGCAGGATGCAAAGCAAAACCATGAAAGCACTGCACTGATTTTCCTTTGGTCATTTATTTCCCCAGTTGGGATGATCTGGTAACGCCCAGATTGGAGAAGATAAATGAAGTATCATCTATACCCTCTAGAAGAGTCTCTCACGTCTGCTCAGGGGCAGCAACAGCAGAGTGGAGTTTGTGCAAATCATGTGCCTCAATCAGCCCCCTAAGTAATGTTAGATTGTATCTGAATGCCCTTTTTGAACAAAGGAAGAGAGGTTCAAACCATAGTGCCTCAATGGAAGGTTGACAAAGAAGGACACTGGAATCCCAAAATCAACACCCCTAGAATATCACCCCTCTTCTTTCCCATGGGGGTCAGTCTCCACATTCCTAACAGACAAGATCACAGGGGTGGACACAACAAATGTGAAGCCCCAGATACAAAATGCCCAATGCTGGGATCCATGGGATGCATCTCTCCTGCAAAGAGTCCAGGCCAGGATAGTCAAAGCCATTTTGCCAGGATGATCCAGGGTATTGTGTCCTTTGTTGAGGTTAAACACACTGGAGCAACAGAATATTTTCAAAGCAGCAGAGTCTGGTTTCTCTATGGGGTGGTGGTCCTGTCTGTTCCTATCACCAGGGGGGGGAAATTAAGGAATCTAGCTCAAGGCTACTGGTTCTCACGCCGCATCTGTCCCATTATGTTGATAAGGCTCTCTAGTCCAAACACATATCCCATATCAGGGCCATCATGTACAGTGGGATCATCCCGAAAGCCTTTGAATGTGCTGTGTGCAAAGTCAATCATACGTACATCCACCTTGGGCTGGAAGGCGATGGACTCTGTGCTGCTGGCATCCTGATGGCTCTCTGGGAGAGAGAGATCCACTTGCTTCAGACACATCTCTGCTCTGCGCTCCATGTATGTCTCAGACCGGGTGTCTTTCCCGTCATAGATGATGAGCAAGGAGCTGGAGTAGAAACGGTAAGAGGCTTGCCTCTCCAACACGGCCTTCAGGCTTTGCAGTTTGCTAAGGATGGGCTCAAAGAGGTCCTTTCGTAGCTCTACACCATTGTGCAAATACTGATAGAGAGCATTGCGAAAGCCCTCGATGGAAAGACCTCTGCCATAGTATTTATTCCTGCATAAATAATGCCCCGTATCAAGCTGATATACCTGAAACGCAGAGAAAAAACATACAATAGTTTAGAAATATAGCCAAGTTTCGATACTTTAAGGATCTACAAAGAAGTACTGTTTAGCTATTATTGACTACAGTAGCTCAAGGAAGCCTTTGCACTGTTGAGATGCCAGTATTCATGAAACCTGGCCAAAAAAACAGAAGCATCCAACTAGTTCTTTAAAGCACAGTGTGTGGGAAGTCATGAGAGAGAAATTCCTTGCTATGCCAATTTTAAACATTCATAAAGACTCTGTTCTCCATTAGGTTAGCAGACATTGTAGAGCCAGAATCAACTAAGTGGGACAAGACTCAAACATAGGATCCTTCAGCAAAGGAAATGTGAAGGACTATACATAATGCTAGAATGGTTCTGAAAATGGGTGCAAGCTTCAGTATTCCCATACAAGGGGATCTGCAACCTTCTTCATAAATATGGTAGAGTGCAACTGACCTAGTATACAGGATCCTGACAGGGATTTTAAAAAATGCAAAAGAAAATTGCTAACTAGCCAGCTAAATTGTTCAGGACAGCCTTGTTGCCGAATAAAACAAGCCACAATTTCTAAACCCAAGCGGAAGTCACAGAATCAAGTTCCTTTAAAAGAAAAAAGAAAAAAAAGCTCCACACACGTCAGCTTGGAAATACCCAATTATGGCTGTCAGCAAAACCACTAGGAAGCTTTACAAGAACCAAGATATTTCAGAAGATAATCATCCAGCAGAGGGCACCAGCATGCAAGCTGTGAAGGTATGTCTAACTGGCAGGAAAGTGTCATTAATACTCAAAAGCAAGAGTTCCCTGCAAGCTACATTTTCTGTATTTTGAGTGCAGTGTGTCACCACCCACTTTGATGCTAACTAATACTTGTCACTATGCCTTTTTCCTTACTTGCACATCTGAACACTGTTCAGCTGTTTCAAATATTTCCTTGACTTTGGATTTTAAAATCATGGGGGATTTCGGTGCTGAAATATTGCATTTGGACAAAAATAACATGCTGAAGCCCTTTGCAGTCCCTGCTGGCATGCTTCCAAGCAATTCTAGGAGGACTGGAAAGGTGTGAATGTGTTAGAAAGTGCAGTATTAATGGGTTAAATCCAACATTGCACAAACAGACCTCCACTCACACAACAGAATTTCCCTGTCCTTTCCTCTCCCCTGCAGCCCCACCTTCAACAAATCTGCCCTGGAGGGTCGCCTCAACCCTACGAAGCAAATTTGTGGCAGTGTGGCAGGTTACAGGAGGGAGGGGGAATCTGTTCCGTTGACAGAATCCATTCCATTTGTGGGAGACCATAGCTGGATACAGCCCATAGATCCCCACCCCACGCACAGAGGAAGCAAGAGATTCTCAGTTGTCAAATTCTGTCACATGCCCTATGCACAGGAGAATACTCACCCTGTCTATAAATCCTGCAACAGCAGTCACATTTTGCTAGCAACTCATACAGTACCTGCATCCCACAAACCCGTACGCCTAGTGTGGCTGAGGTGCTCTGCGCGCACTTCTTCATCTGTCGAGCAGCTTTCTCCTCAGATGCATCATCCCCATGCTGTCTGGTCCCCATTTTCAGGTCAAGCACACAGGGAAGTTTGAAATGGTGTACCACATTCTCCAATAAAAGGAATTCTGAGGAACCGGTCAAGGAGAATTAGTTTCTTGAAGCTCTACAATTCTATGACCTTGCTTGGTTCCAACAGAAACCCCAGGGGCTTTCTCGTTTTCTAGGGAATGTTCTGGCAAAGAGCATCAGTTCCGACAGAGAAAGGATGCCAGGAAAGGAACAAAACATACACAACACACCCTTGGATGATAAAAGTTGGGGGGGGCGGGGATAAGCATTTCATCTTCAGAAAGGGATGACTATTCAGGGCAGAGGGCCTATTTGGCACTATAAGCAGAAAAGAACAACCCCCCATTCTAAAAGCAAGAGACAACCTTCTCTTCAGAATAGACATTTTGGCTACAAGAGATGGCCTGAAAGAATGAAGTGGCTGAAGGTCATGGGGAAACAGCACAGTCATGTTGGGTACATGCAACTTAGCCACAGAAGGACATGAGAGGTCTCTTTTGAGCTAAAGGGGAAATGCTCTGAGCAAGGATATGGCAGCCAAACTTGTTAATGCCCACTAAAGCCTCATCATAAAAGGGATCACATAGCGTACATCAAATTACACTAATTTCTGCCAATTAGAGGATACTGTAGAGCTTTCGGTCCTTGGACTCTGAGCGCATGCGACTCAACTGTTGCTTGTGACAACGCAGACTCCATGGATTAAAGGTAATCTTTTCAGAACTCACACTACTGTTTGCATCTAGCATCTGAAATGGAACATCTGAATGGAAACTCTTGAGGTTCTTTGTGTCCTGGATGCTGTTGGCAAAATATGATATGACTCACAAACAAGAACTTTGTTGTCATAGACCGGAAATAATTACAACAGAGATTAATGCTTGGGATGCTAAACTTAGTTGCTTTCCCTATGCAATTCTACAGGAGAGTAGGGCATACCACACTCTTCCGATATTGGTTGGGTATCAAAGCCAATCTCTTATTGGGGACATTTCGTAAAAAAAAAGCAAGAAGCTGCTTAAGGGAAACAAGTTCTGAATAGCTATGTCTGAAATGAAGAAAAAGCAACAGAAATATGAAGTACCTTTCTGAGATGTCAGCGGCCAGCCCTGCTTTCTCCTCTTTATGCTCACTGCCACTGCCAGACCTGTTGAGGCTCCTGCGAGAGTGTTTGCGACGTGGTTGGTCCCTCTCTGGGGTATCATCCTGCTCCAAGGATTCACTCTCCACGTAGGGGTATGCTACCAGGTTAATGTAGCCATCACTGTCTCCCTCAAAACAGACAGACACCACTCCTGCCAGAAACAAGCCATAGGGGGCATTCCTCACATGAGACTTCTTAATAGGCAATTAACAGCTACAGAACCAGCACTGTTAGAAGCTGCGGCCAAGGTCTGGATTAGGGAGAAAACTGTGATATGGCTTGCAGGAAGAAAAAAAAGGAATGGTGGAGGGAGTTTGGTTGTGTGCATGTGTGTCTGTGTGTGTATATATGCATACAGGTGTGCCCATAGGGTCTGCAATCTCTCCAGCTTGAGTATTTCTTAGAGCAGCAAGAGTTTCATGACTTTGGGATATATATTCTGATTAGTAAAACAACAAGCTTTTCAGATGTATGTCTAATGGGAGAGATGAGGGAGAAAAAAGTCACAACACAACGTACTTAGAGGAAGGAGTATTATAAGTTGCCCCATCAGTGGTCTAACTTGAAGCTGTACCAATTACTGAGTTATTGGGAGGAAATTGGCCAGTTGCGTTTGGTGGTGTTAAAAGGAAATTATGCTTCTCTTTGGAACATATTCCACACTTTAATGTACAATTCTTTTGAATTGTGTGCAATAGGAAAATGTACATATTTATAAGAAATGCTATGCCATAGCATGTACATTCCACAACTGTGAAACCCCTACAGCTAGAGGGCATCAATTTTATAACGGATCAATTTGTGAGGTAAGACACATTTCAAGTCCAAGGACTACTATGAAGCAAAGTGACCATCAAGAATACAAGTTGACCATCTGGTCTGGCTGATACAATAGCAACAGAATATTTTTGAAGCACTAAACTTTAAATTCCAGGCTGGCAAAGATGCCCCTTTCAGACCCCATCTCAGTTTAATAATGGGAAAATACAGGACAGCAATCAACATTCCGATGACACACTTTGGAGTCAAGACTCTGTCCCACAAAAGTACAATGAATATTTCAGTATATCTAGTAAAGATTCAGCTCTAGCTATTATCCACAGAGTTTGTGCCGAGAGAATGCTTTCCATGTATTCATAAGTCTCTCTCTTGTCAATTTGCTGGCACAATCATAACATTTTGCATACCAACCTTAATATTAATTGGAATGACTTCAGGTTGAGATGCAACCTATTTTCTCCTGCTTCAACAATAACAGAACTTTGTTACACGCTGAACCAAAATTGGAAATACAGGCCTGGTTTGGCCTTATACATTTTTCTAATAATGTTATTGGGAAAATGTTACAAAGTCTTTTGATTCATTCAAGAGTAACAGATGTATTAGAGAAGAGTCATCCTTCTTTGCTGTAATATGGAGCACATTGTTTTCTTCTGTGATATGTTGTACATCCTCATCTATAAAGAATGCAGTGCCCACTCGTGGCATTCCATCTTCCTTCTGTTTGAGTTTGCAAAAACATTCATTTTTCCTATCAGAGTTTTATTAAAAACTTAATAAATCAAAACTACTGCTAAATAAATGCAACATTAGCAGCTTTGTAGTCTCAGCATAAAACATACAGCAGTTGGCTACTGATCCTGCTCACAGTCCGTACTCCATTTTCAAGTCCTCACAACCTTAGCAAATAACACGAACACACTATGCATCCTCTCCACTTCACCAACCTCATGCTTGACTCTCTCAGGTCAAGAGAGGTCTTGTCAGGGCCAAGTAGCTTCAGAGACTGGACGAGCTAAAGAAAGCCTGAACACAAGTCCTACACTGTGTAAGAAACTCTGCACAGGCAGAAAGACCTAAGCTCCACCTGGCTACTATGAGGATACACACCAAGATGGAATAGTACTTTTTTTAAAAATGACATCTCTTGCAGTAGACAGCAAAAGGGGAGATATGCAGTAAGAAAAAACACCCTCTTGCACTCATTTAAAACTGGACAATTAAGGACCAATTAATACACACCAGAATCCTCCATTCAGAGCAGTCCTGTACCCACAGTCCCATGCAGGAAGTAACGTTCTGGGGTGGTAATGCACATTAGCTCAGAACCACTCTTTTTCTTTTCTTTTTAAAAGAACTGCCACACACTTGCATAAACTGTCATTAGGAAGCTGCATGTTCTCAATGCTTCATATATTATTTTTTCCAGGACTCCAGCCATAGAGCTGCTCATTGTGAGGAAATTTAGTATGTATAAGCCAGACCTAAGATTGCAATCCTGAGCATGGTTACTGGGATGTAAATTCCATAGAAGTAAGGTTTATCTGAAGCTAAGCATACTTAGGAATGGACACTAGAAGTACAGCCCACCAGCAACACCATCCATGAAATAAAATGTAAAATAATTAAAACACCCCAGTTGCCGCAGGACATGAAGTAATTATTCTTATCAATGCATTCTCTGAAAATAGATGGGAAGATTTCATGTAGACCCTGTTTATACACTCATACCACACGTGTAACTCCTGTATATAGTACAGGGTTTCCCAGCCAACACTAGAAAGGAAGTTATGCCCTGGATTTCAATGAGACTCTCCAAAGATGTTGGGAAGCTCACCTTTGTACTCGGGTGTGAATTCCTTCATTTCTGGAGGCAGGGACTCATAGAAGCGCTGTTCTCTGGTGATGAGAGGCTTGCATACAGTGTGGTCATCGTAGCGCATCATGCTGCTGTGGCCGCCCACCTGATGGATGAAAGGTTCCAGCAGGACCCCTCGGGCTCCTGTGTGGGTTGCGTTCTTCCCATGCTTCCCCACCTCCATGGTTTGACAAACACACATTGCGTAGGGCACCAGTCACACACTTGGGGCATGGGGAGAGCTGCATGGGGTGGAGGGAGCAGTTTCTTAAGAAGCAAAATCACCACCACTCAGTTATCCCAGCAAGTGAACATGTGCCAACAATCTGCAAAACAGAAGAGATGCCATGAAGTTTGGCCAATAATGGCCATCTACATCAGACCCCCAAACAAAGTCTAATAAAGCAGTTACATACATACATGCAGTACCATTCATACTACATTCCAGAAAACTAGTTACAAGTATTGGGGGGTCTCTTCCTGCCCCTTTTTGACTTACTCACATCTGTCTTTTGATGGCTATATTATCTTTACCTCTACTAGTGTTAACAGTGACTAGAAAAGGTTTAATATTTTCCTATTACAAACATGCCATCATGTTCAAGCATGGAACTTTGTGACACAAGAAGGTACCCCAAGAGGACCTGCAAATCACAGCTGTTCCAGAGGTGTGCCAACTACCTTGGTAAGGTTTCACTTTTTATCAACAGTCTCCTCTTGTTAGTCCAGAAAAACAGGTTGTTGCTTACGAGTCATGTGCAGTATAAATCACTGCTTCCCCTTCTGCCTCATACAGGAAATATCAAGCCTGCCTCTAAATCAAAAGTGGCTGAGGCACCATCATTCAGCAGAATGTGCAAGATTCTGCAGAAACGTAGCCATACACCATCGTTAAAGCAATGACACAGTGAAAAGAAAGAATGGAGACTCATGGAATCTCCACTGCTGTTGGTAACATGATGGCAGAAGCGAGGTCTGCTTTGAACTGTAGAAGACATCACTGAAGGATAAAAGGAATTAGAGCACCCTTCCATATTTTATCAACTATCTTACAAGACAATAATTTCTCATGAAGCTTGTGACAGAAACCAGGAAAGAGTGATGACCTATCTGCTATTCAGAGCAGGCTGGTTATTTTAATAAGTTAAGTCCATCCTTTGATTAAAGCATTAAACTGCTAAACAGAGATGAGGAATTAGTACAACATCCCATGTCTTCCATTTGAGCAGCCTGTGCATTTGCCCCCAATAAAGCATCCTCCAATCTATGTTGATGTTGAACTCAGTTTTATAAAGCATTTACTTGAATAACTGAACAGAAAAGATGTTAAAATAATGCAAGATGAAGCAGTCACTTCCCTAAAATGTCGCATCCTGGAAGATGCAACTCATGCATGTTATGTGTTACTGAAGAGAAATGTGAATTAACACGAAGATGGACAATCTTTTGGAGATACTGTTTGCTACTAGCAAGGAAGGCATCAACACACACAGCTGGGAACTTGCAAGCTGCTAATATGCACTTCATGTGGACATATTTACTAGCTTCCCATTTAACTTTCTAATGCTATAGTTTCCAGCTTTTCACAAAATAGATGGAACCAATGCACCAAAATTTCCCCAAGAACTACATGCTTTATCTCTCCCTTTCACAGTAAGGACGTGCCTCCCATATCTCAACAAGAGGCCAAAATAAACTATGACTGAACCAGACAAAAACTATTTCAGTCTATTCTAACTGCCAAACTGATAGGTAGCTACTGTAGCACTCAAATTTGGCCAGGGACTCTGTGTTAAGCTGGTTAGACTTGGGAAAAGTCTCACAGGTTCAGGTGCTAATATACTTGTGATGACTGTTCTGTTTATCTATAGCTTATGTTAAGAAATTGGACAAAAATTACATTCTGCAAGCACAAATAGATCTCTGGTTGCCATGAGAAATCCCTCCCTCAGGGAATTTGTGAAAATATGTGAAGAAGGAAGTTCCACACATGTAATTCCCGTCCTATTTTCAGACATTGATACCTGGGTACAGCTTAAATGCTTCCTTTCCCAAGACGAGACTGATTCAAGTGTGCAAAGGCAAAACTCCCACAGCCCAATATTCAATCCACCTAGTTGCTTGCTACATGCATGACTGTTGGCCAATGTTAGGAGGTAGGCTTTACATCCCAAGTTTAGCAAGAGAGAAGTTAGTGTCCCATTTCCACATTTCTCTGTCAAAAAGTTAAGGGTTATGAGGTGTGGCAGTTTTCAGTTTTTTATTTGTTAAGGGAAAGCCCTAAGATATTTGACACAACGGTTAGTGAATCAGCCAGTTTGTAAGCACTTTTTAACGTTAAATGAGACTAGGGGAAAGGGGACAGCCTGACAGCATTTTGTACACTTCACTGCAACCACAGGCAACTGCTCAAACATTTCTTTTATCAAGTCATACACTTGCCTTCTAAGGGGCTTTAGGAAACTGATCTACTGGGCACTTTAACCTTTGCTGTTACTTGCTAATGTCAACTCACAGAGCTCAGGAGTTAAGATGCTGCTCCAATCACAACATACAATTCAATAGGTATTTCAGCCAACTGTGGTCTACAGATATCCTGATTTAAAATAAAGACAAATTAACACAAATAATTATAAGCAGTCCTTGCTACTTTGTGATCCTGACACATTTGGCCACATTAACATGCTCAATGTTATACATTTTACACCTTGGGATAGCCTGTTTAAAAGGGTACAAGACCTACAAGCCGCCTACATGGACCTGACGGCGGATTCTTACATTGCAGCCACCACATGAAAACCACTAGACAAACTTCTGCACTGTTCAGACTACAGCAATTTCACATATTGGATCAGGTCAGACAACACATTAGTCAACATAGTGTAAAAACTCCACTCAGCGGTTGTGTTTTTAGGGGGTACTCCACACACAACATGTTCTAACTCCACCAGTGTATGACTGTGGGCTACCGTGGAGTTAAGTAAAATCCATTGCAAAGTTTGATTGACAGTTCCTCTGCCCTCTCTCCTCCCCGGTCTTCCTGATGGTATCCCATCAGCCATTGCTTCAAAACAACAATCCCTGCAGCTCTCCTAGAGGGGCACTCGCTCCTTTCACCGCTCTTGCCAGGGAACTCTGTAGCCAGTGGGAAAAGTCAACTCAATTCAACGGAAAGCTCCAAGGAGCCCGCCACACAACATGCAACACAACAGTTGTGTAGGAAAGCTCCTCTGCACAGCGTGGATATTCTGTGCGGAGTGTTTTCCAAAAACACCTCCACAGTTGCATGAGTTTTCCCACCAGACAACACATTTCTCAACGGTGGTGTAAAAACTCCACCGTGGAGTTCTAAAACCAGAGTTGAGAAACATGTTGTCTAATAATTGCCATGTGGAGTTACTGACACACTAAAGCATGAGCTGAAGTGCACCAAAACTGCACCAGCGGAAGATGTATAATAGTAACTCAGAAATAACTCATGTTATTTAATTGAGCTTGCCACTGAATCTTAACTTCAGAAGAGCAAACATCTTTTTTACTTCAAATACTAATTGAATTCTGAGAGAGAAATGCTTAATGGTAAATAATATACACGAGTACCAGAACAGTCTGATGAAGCTGTGAGAAAATGCAACAAGCTTAAAGAGGAAGAAGTGCAATCCTTACACCAATTATTGCATAAGAGAGATGCAACTTAAATTATTCCATTTTATGAGATCTACAAAGCTGCATAGATAATCTCTTTTTTGCCCCCACCACCCCCACAGCCAACTGTATTTTCATACCATGGACATTAAATCCAAATAGACATAGGCCAACAAATTCACATTAAGATTTAAGGAGTCCAGATTTAATACTCAATACTTACTTCTATATGCAGTTTGAAGTGTTTGCATCTCACATAATAGCTCATAAAGTGCAGAAATAGGTTTTAAATGCTCAGTTTGGCAACTAGGTTTTGGCTGCCAGACAATATATTGCATTGAAAACAAACATAAAGAAATTCCATTAGTCCTTCAATTCTCAAGTCCAGTCCCAGTGGATATGTTTATGCTCTTATAGTCTTCTACTTATATGAAAAAAAAACTTTTCTAAAAGCCTACAGGCTACTGAAAACACTAATCTGTCAAGTTAGCGTTTCAATTTTTGCAAAAACAGTAAAAAAAGCATTTCATTGCACACCAACAGAAAGAAACTCTGAGCCAGTCCAAGCAGGAATCTGAGCTGGGAGATGACAAGGGCATTATAAGTGGCATCTGCTGCACTATATGAACCTGCCCATAATTTGTATTCATCACTTCAGGCCCTGCTAGACCACCAAGAGAGGTGAGGATGAAGAGTACTTGAAAAGCGGCCTTTTGATGGCAGCAGTGGTTGTGCAACTACTTCCCTATGGAGGCTAGGTTAGCTGTTTCGAGATCGTCTTTCAGATGGCCAGTGAAGGCGTCATTGTTCCACTGAGTTTTTAGCAGTTGATGTTGCTCTCTGGTTGTTGTTGTTGTTGCTGTTATTATTATTATTTTCATTTCTATACTACCCAATAGTCAAAGCTCTTTGGGAAGTTCACAACTATTCACAAAACAAAATACAGCACAAAAATTTAAATATACAAAATTCAAAAGCAATTTAAACACTAAAAACGCTTTCAATAAAATACTGTTCAAACAGCTGGCATAAATGCTCCATTATATGCCATTAAATGCCTGGGAGTAGAGGAAAATAATGAAGGCTCTTTTTTGCTTCAGTCTTTTATTGTAGTTTAATGTATTTTTTATTCATTTTATTTGTACATTGTATGATGTGATATCACACTAGGTGGGTTCACAGCCAGTTCCTATATAATGTGGCCTGGCTGTAGGCCAGCAGGATTCCACCAAACACATATACAGCAAGTTGCTGATGCTGCTTTGCAGTTGGGCCAAAATTTTCATCCTCTGTATAAGTAGGAAACACACCATGTATTTGGTTTGGTAAATGTGGCAAGTTCAGTTTCAAATCAAATGCTTTTAAGCTAGGCAGACTTTCTGAGAAGCTGACAGTGTTAATAGTAGCTTTTAAAACAAATCAAAACGCTGGTATTTGAGATTTGAAGGGGAGAGTAGGACAGGTTGCTTACCTGTAACTGTTGTTCTTCGAGTGGTCATCTGTGCAGTCACACATATGGGCTTCTGCGCCTGCGCGGATCGATTCGGGAAATTTCCATAGCTATTAGTTAATTTTCGGTGGGAACCCTTCCCCCACTGCCAAGTGTGCATGTGTAGAAGGGTTCCCGCCCCATACCTCAGTTCTTCTGAGACCCCCAAATAAGAGGTTCAGGCTGAAGTAATAAATTTAGATATCCAATGTTAGGCCTGACACCATCCAGAGGGGATGGCGGGTGGGTTGTGTTACTGCACAGATGACCACTTGAAGAACAACAGTTACAGGTAAGCAACCTGTCCTTCTTCTTCGTGGTCTCTGTGCATCACACATATGGGCAATTAGCAAGCTCACTTACCCAGAGATCGGGAGGTTGGCTCTAGGTGAAGATAGATGAGAGCACGACTCTGCCGAAGGAACAGTCCGCATGAGACCTGACGTCCAGACGATAGTGCTGGGCGAAGGTGAGAGGTGTGGACCAAGTGGCTGTATGGCAGATTTCTGGAATAGACACACCTCGTTGGAATGCTGAAGACGTGGCCATTGCTCAGGTGGAATGTGCTCTGACTGGGGCTGGTAGCTCAAGTCTTGTCAGTTGGTAAGCCAAAGTAATACACTGGACCAGCCAAGCTGCCAAACGCTGTGAAGAGACTGGTTGCCCCTTTTGGGCAGTGCCATAGCAAACAAAAAGACGTTCGGTTAGGCGAAACGTCTCGGTACAAGCTTTATAGAAAGCCAAAGTTCGACGTACATCCAGCGTGTGGAGTGTTCTTTCTAGAGCCGTAACTGGGGACGGAAAGAACACCGGGAGGACGACAACCTGATTGATGTGGAAGGCAGAAACGACCTTTGGGAGAAACTGAAGGTCGGGTCGGAGAACCACCTTATCCCAATGGAAGAGGAGGTAGGGTTCATCAATGCGCAAAGCGGCCAATTCGCTTGCTCTGCATGCCGATGTAATTGCGACTAAGAAGAGGACCTTCCGGGTAAGTAGTCTGAGGTCAGTGGTGGCAAGTGGTTCGAATGGCTTTGAAGTCAGGGCTTGGAGCACGACTGATAAGCTCCATGCCGGGTGGAGAGGTTGCCTAGGTGGGGCCAGGTTCAATAGCCCTTTGAGAAAACGCTTAATTAAGCGGTGGGAAAAAACTGTTGACCCTTCAACTTGGTCGTGTGAGGCTGAGATCGCAGCCAGGTAAACTTTAACTGATGACAACTGCAGACCCGTCAACTAACTGAATAAAAAAGGACATGATCTGCGGAATTGAACAAGTGGTAGGTAGGAGAGAAACCCTTTTGCAAAGCAAAAGCCAAAAACGCCTTCCATTTCCTGGCGTATGAGGCTCTGGTAGACGAGTCTCAGAGCTGTGTTTAGAACGTCTTGGATCCTTGAATTTAGTAGGGGGGTGTAGGCCTCCATGCTGTGAGATGGATGGAGTCCAGGTCTGGGTGGGTCACCTGGCCGTGTGCTTTGTACAGTAGGTCCCGTTGGGTCGGAAATCGGAGGTAGTCCCTTGGACATGTTCAGGAGAGGAGCGAACCACCCCTTGTCTGGGTCATCAGGGGGTCAACAGGATGCAGTCCGTTTGGTTCGGCCTGACCTTGGCTAGAATCCATGGTATGAGCGGGATCGGGGGAAACATAATAATAATAATAATAATAACGATTTATTTCTTACCCGCCTCTCCATCTAGAACATGAAGAAAAGATGTCCTGTCCAGTGTCTGAGGAATGCATCTCCTTGAGACCCCGGGCCGTAACCTGCTCTGCTGCAGAAAAGGTTGCATATGGCATTGTCTGCCGTTGCAAAGAGGTCGAACGTGGGATGGCCCCAAAGGGTGTAGACTGACTGGAGTGCCCGAGGATGAATTTGTCACTCGTGGACCAGGGAGAGTTGCCGACTGAGTCAGTCGGCGAGGTGATTGTGGCGACCTGTGATGTGGAGTGCCGTCAGCGTGATCCCTCTGCATAGGCACCAGTTCAGAATGTGAATGGTGAGTTTTGACAATGCTGGAGATTTGGTGCCCCCTTGTTTGTTGATGTAGTAAACCACAGTGGTATTGTCCGATGTTATCTGGACATGACAGTTGTGCAGATGTTGTTCGAAGGCCTTGAGCGCTTTCTGTACCGCCAATAGTTCAAGGTGGTTGATGTGAGCCGTTTGTTCTCTGGTTGACCAGGAACCCTGCACCTGAAGAGAGTCGCAGTGAGCTCCCCATCCTACTAAGGACGCGTCCGTGGTCACCATTCTGGTTGGTGTTGGAGGCAGGAACGGGACGCCGTGAAGGAGGTTGGAAAGGTGAGTCCACCATCGGATTGGTATCCGAAGACGGGTGCATCTGGCATTCGTTTGCGGGTGAAAGGTTTTGGTGATCCAGAGTTGAAGTCAGAGCATTCTGAGGCGGGCAAAGGGAATGACTATGGTTGTCACCGCCATGTGGCCTAGTAAGCGCTGAATCTTTATAGCAGCTAGCCGTGGGTGGCGTATCACATGAGTGGCCAGAGATTTTAGGGTGCGTGCTCTGTCTCTTGGAAGGTAAGCTTTTTCTTCTGGCGCATTGAGGAATGAGCCTGTGAATTTTATGGTCTTTTGTGGTTTGAGTGAGGACTTCTTTAGGTTGAGAAGGAGTTCTAGTTGTTTGTGGAGGTTGAGTACATAGTCGACGTCTTTGGTGAGCTGAGTGTGAGAGAGACCAATGAGAAGCCAGTTGTCCAGGTACAGGTGAACTTGAATTCCCTGTTTCCTGAGGAAAACACACACAACCACCATGCATTTGGTGAAGACTTGGGGTGCTGTTGAGAGGCCGAACGGTAGGACCCTGAACTGGAAGGGTTGTTAACCGATGGCGAACCACAGAAATCATTGACTTGCCTCGTGAATATCGATGTGGAAATATGCATCCTGAAGGTCAATGGAAGTGAACCAGGCGTTCTTCGTTAACAGAGGAAGAACTGTAGCGATTGACGCCATGTGGAATTTTTTGGTGGTGATGAACGCATTTACCTCTCTGAGGTCCAAAATGGGACGGTACCCTCCATCCGGCTTTGGGATAGTGAAATACCGGGAATAAAACCCCTGGTATTTCTGGGAAGGTGGCACTGGCACGATGGCGCCTTTTTCCAAGAGAGCCCTGACCTCTGTTAGGAGAGGGTCGGATGGGTGTGTTGTCTGAAATACCCCAGATGGTGGTAGGGTATCGAATTCGATGTAATAGCTGTCTCTTACAATTGAGAGGACCCAGGTGTCGGATGTAATACTTTCCCACATTGATGAAAATGGGGCAAGACGATTTCCGAAGGTTGTAGTGCTGGGGGAGGAGGAGTCAAAGGCACCGTCTGTCTCCATAGTCACTCTTCTTATGCTGGGGACGGAACTTGTGTGAGCGTCCTTGTGAGGCTTCTACTACGACCGAGTTTGGTGGAGGGTGAGTAACCAGAAACTCCGTGTCCTTGTCAAGGATCTTGTACATGTTCTCCAAACGTTTGGAGGTAGGTGCCAATGAGGAAGGTGTTTTCCAGGCCTGCTGCACAGTCTGTAGGAGGGTTGGAACGAAGGGGATAGCCACTGTTGAGGTAGACTCAGCGTGGAGGATGTCATAAATTGTATCGGTGACCCGCTGATCAGGTTGATGTGTTTCCAACCCTAGGGATTGTGCCATACGTTGAATGAGGTCCGAAAAGGAGCCGAAGTCATCAGATGGAGAGACCGGTTCCTGAGATGCCACCAAAGCGTCTGGTGATGCTGTGGATGGGACCACCGAGGCGGAAGATGAGGAGTCAGAGCGGTAGCCGTCTGAGTCTGACTCAGAGCGGAGCTGTTGGGTCTCACCTCGAGGCAGAGACAGCTGCGATGGAGAATGTCTGGTCCTCGACAACGTAGGAGATGGAGCAGTCGGGTATGTACGGGGCGCGGGGCGCTCTGCGGTGGCTAGAGTTTGTTCCGTATGGCGATGTGTTCCAGTCTCCCGATGGGAACGTCTGGAGGGGGGTCTAGCTGTAATCCTGTCGGGACGATTGGGATGCCTGGGAGCGTCTATCCCAGTCTGATGCTGGAGAGCGGGAACGATATGAGAGCTCTCGATGCCGAGGACGTCACCTATAGTAGTCCTGCGTTGGTCTGTCCTGGAACAGAGAAGATAGGGTCAGAGTCATTGTTGTAGTTTGTCCCGTTTCCGGGTAGGATCTAGGTGAATCGTGAATCTCGCCCTCCAAAATTGATGCCGGCAGTTGTCTCGGTGTCGGGCGCTGTATGGCGTCGACGTTGAGATGCGCCCGGTCTCTGTACCAGGGGTCAGAGTCGAACGGCGAGGCTCCATGTCGAGTCTCGAGGCGAATGAGGAAGATGCTCTCTGTACCGATGGAGAGTCGATCCTCGGTATCGAGGAAGTCACAGATCGCGCTTTCGCTGAGGTTGCTATAGGCTATGAGCCAGTATCGAGTCTCAGTGCCGGTATCGAGTCTCGGTGTCGGCATCGATGCATAGATCGATGTCGATGGAGCCTCGGCATCAACGTTACATTCGTCGGCCGATGGGGTTTTTCAGCGTCGTGCTTCCATTTCTTCTTTTTCTTTTGTTGATCCTTGAGCGATTTTGGCTTTAGACCTTTCTTGGGAAGTGTCTTTGCCACCGCAGTCGCAAGAGATTTACCCTGTAAGTTGGGTGTATCTCTTTGAGCTCTACCATGCTGGGAGCTAGCTGGCAAACCTGGTACCGAAAGGATGACCAGGTCGCGGGCTGAAGTGGCTGAGGGAGACCCCATTGTAGGGGAATCAGTCGCTGCCAATGCCTTCGACCAAAATTCTGCCCGGAGCTTGTCTGCGCGATGTTTTCTAGTTTGCTTTGAAAAAGCTTGACAACTCGAGCACGCCGCAACCTTATGGCTTTAGCCAAGACAAAAAAGGCATAGATTGTGCCCGTCCGATGGTGGCAGCTTGCTACCGCAACGGGAGCACTTTTTGAAGGGGCCCCGGAGGACCATAAGAAAAACCCAAAGTCTTACTATAAGATATCCGATGAATTTTTAAAGTTGTTTTCTTTATTTTCTACAGAAGTCCGAAGACGGTGTTCCCAACAATGCAGCCGCGATGGCGGTCGAAGAAGAACTGAGGTATCGGGTGGGAACCCTTCTACGCATGCACACTCGGCAGTGGGGGAATGGTTCCTGCCGAAAATTAACTAATAGCTATGGAAGTTTCCCGAATCGAGCCTCCGCGCAGGCGCAGAAGCCCATATGTGTGATGCACAGAGACCACAAAGAAGAATTTAAGGATTTCATCCAGAGGCTTGCAGTACCATCTGCTTTGATTAAAGTTCTTCAAAAGTGCAGAAAATCTGTTAAAATACATCAACATTAAACATATCCATCTGCTACTCTTAAACTGAAATTGCCGTGGGATATAAGTAGAAAGATAATGTAGACGAATGCTCCATCAGAACCCTGCATGATTACACACAAAGGAATAAAAACCAAAAAGGGGGTGGAGCAAATAAACCCTTGGAAGATTGCAGGATTCCAACCAAACTTCATACACAGCCCCCCTAACAGGGATGCACAAAGGCCCATTGAAACCTCTTCGCACTGACATAGCCACACAAGTGAAAGCACCTTTTCGCCAAAAAGGGTGGTGGTGGCTAAAGGTTTGCAGGAATGGGACAAAACTGCATACACAGCATACCCAGGCAAGGATGCACACAAGGCAAAATGACAACCCTGATCAACTGCCGCTACCCAAACAAGATGGTGTTTGACACTTAGGGAGGTTGCAGAGCACACTCCTGGAGGAAGGGTTAGAGTGGAGTCAGGCTTCGAGCACAATCAGTTGCTAAGCAGATCATGAAAACAGATATCTGCTAGCTGGAGGAGAGCAATGGCAACGGTTTTGACCACTCTTGCTAAATGACTTTGTAGGTGACCAAAATAACTCATTGTGACTGCCACACAACATGATAACTCATGGTGGGTTAAATAACCCACTCTGCACACCGTGGATTATTTTAGCCAAATAACCCATCATGGGTTTAAAAACTCCTAACAGACGATACGATAACCCACGATGGCTTAAATAACCCACCATGACTTATTTAACCCATCATGGGTTATCATGATGTCCAAACCCAGTCATTGCTTCACTTCATTTTCTAGTGTAGCACTGGCCTATATTTAATAGTAAAAAGAGAATTACAGAAAACATGTGTTATGCAATTTGTGCACCTGCCATCCAGTGCATTACAGCTGCCTAGTAACAAATACACCTGTTCACATAAATTCAAGATTCATATGTCCTACTGCTCCTCTTTCTTGCTTCTGAAATATGTAAAGCTATTTAGAGATATTCATTCTCAAACCTATTTTAGAGCCCAATTCCAGGAATATGCTTGCTACTATCAAACACAACAGTACTCGTATATGATCACACAAACAAGGTTAACCTTTTTCAGCATGACATCAAAGGCTTATTTTTATGTTATGTTTTCCCAAACACTTTTTGCATCTACAGCCTTCAAATATACTAAAAGCCAATTCACATAACCATTGGAGATACAGAGGTTTACAGGAAAAGCACTCACAAACCCTGGATCTGCTGGCTCCCTATTCATGGCTAACCAGTTGCATGTATCTGTAACCACACACATGGTTCAGCTTCTGTCATCCCAGTATAAAACCTATGTTTCTTTTGGGGTTTTTTTAGAGTTTGCCAATGCATGCTGAAAGCAGAGTTCTACACTGGACAGAAGATGGTCATAGGCAAGGAAACCTAAATGGGATTTTCAAATGGTAACCATTTGCCAAATGATTATATGAGGTGGCCCTTCCAGCTGGTTCATGGCTACATTAGGTGCAAAACATGTGAGCAAAACACAAACCACATGCAAGGTCTGGCCATTTTTTTCCTGCTACACTAAGAAACTGCCTTATATCAGGCCAGACTTGTCTTATCTAGTCCCGGCTTGTCTGCTCCTGACTGCCAACAGCTCTCCAAAGTCTCTCAAAGAGGGTTTTCTCATCATCTGCTTATCTGATCCTTTTAACTGGAGATTCCAGAGACTGAATCTGCGATCTTATGCATGCAAAGCATGTGCCTACTATTGAGATAAGGTTTCCCACACTCACACTCTGTATAAAAAAGAGGCAGTATGAATTGAGAACAATTGTTAGGTTACACAGATTGAACCCAGATTTCTTTCTGCTTTAACACTCAGGAGAAACACCATTGTGGAGATATAAAGTTGATCTTCCAACAGTTCTACCAACACTTTCAATCCCAGTTGAGAAAGTAAGATTTTAAAAGTATGCAATTTGTTTAAATAAAATTATAAAACAAAAGCAAACTATTACAAGCACTGTGCAAACATTAAATCTCTGTTCTTGCTGGTCACTAGCCATAAAGATACTCTAAATAGATCTCAATAGTGAAGCTAATTTTTAGTATTGTGTCACAGAGCACTGTGACACAGAATAGACAAGAATTCCAAATTATTTTGTCTAAATGTGTATACAACTTAAAAACAGATTCAGAAATCAATTTCAAAAATCACATACAATAGCAGAAGTACACAACTTCCTCCTCCTTTAACTAACTTTTAGGAAACCAGAGAAAATGCAGCAATATTGTGTTTCTTATTTCCTGCATCAGAAAGATGTTAGCTTTCAGCGTTTCACTCAGAAAAGGCTAGATGGCAGTGAACAGAATAGTTGAAACTGTCAACTATTCACACAACACGACAAAAAAAGAATATCAAAAGCAGCCTTTAAAAAGTCCTCCACTATTTTGATATCCAACAAGTGCCATTCAGATTGTCAATCCTGTATTCTTTAAAGGCCTACTCCTAATGCAATCTTAAACTTCTGGAAGATAAAAGGAAAAACTTGGACTTTCTGCTTAAGGAGAGGAAGTGGAACAGCCAGCATCTCATCTTTCAGTTAGTTAAGTCCAGTAGAGGAATCAGAATCTCAAAACGTAATCGTCACCTTATTTGTGGGAAGAACACTATTACTCCAAATTAGTTTACACAGCTATTTTGAGCTGTGTTTTCTCTAACCAACCCTGCCCCTACATATACATGATGCCATGTGAACTGATAGTACATGGATATACTCTATACAGCAATCTCTGTAACCATGGCTGTATCGAGAAGTATTGTAATTTATACACCTGCCCATTCAAGGCCAAATGTGGAAAACCTAGTACAGCGGATATGGCTATGCAATTTCCCATTTAAGTGGTTATTGCTGTACTCTATTTTTCTTGTATTTCAAATGAATAGCAGCTAAAAAGACCTTTGGGAAAGTATTTTATTTCTGATCAACCACTACTGCCTGAAAAGTGTAGTTATGTTTTGTGGCAATCAAGGTTAACAGTAATGCGAGTATATACCAGGCTGCTAAAATCACAAAAAGCCACCACGTATATATTGGTTGCAGGAGGTCAGACCAAGGTGCTTAGTACAACTAGGGAGATACTGATATCCCTGTGCCACAGTTACAAGATGGGGGGATACTTGGCTCAGCAATATGACAAGCGAGAAAGATCTTGGAAATTGTTGTAGATCACAAGCTGAATATGAGCCAACAGTGAGATGTGGCTACAAAAAAAGCAAATGCTATTTTGGGCTGCATTAATAGAAGTATAGCTTCCAAATCGCATGAAGTACTGGTTCCCCTCTATTCGGCACTGGTTAGACCCCCTCTTGAGTATTCCATCCAGTTCTGGGCAACACACTTCAAAAAGGATGCAGATAATCAGGTCTGGAAACAAAGTCCTATGAGGAGAGATTGAAAGAACTAGGCATGTTTAGCTCAGAGAAGAGAAGATTGAGGGGAAACATGATAGCACTCTTCAAATACTTGAAAGGTTGTCATACAGAGGAGGGCCAGGATTTCTTTTCGATCAGCCCAGAATGCAGGACACGGAATAATGGGCTCAAGTTACAGGAAGCCAGATTCCGGCTGGACATCAGGAAAAACTTCCTGACTGTTAGAGCAGTACGACAATAGAACCAATTACCTAGGGAGGTGGTGGGCTCTCCCACATTAGAGGCATTCAAGAGGCTGCTGGACAACCATCTGTCAGGGATGCTTTAAGGTAGATTCCTGCATTGAGCAGGGTTGGACTCAAATGCCTTATAGGCCCCTTCCAACTCTACTATTCTATGATTCCTATTCTACCATTTTTCAAGAAAATCAGGCACTCTGAGAACCACCGGGATGGTATTAAAATTGGCCACTCAGTAGTAATCCCAGTGTTTAGGACTACATTATATTGTTTGAGAGTCATCCTGCTCATCCTTTACAAGAGCAAGTAGCTAGAGGCCTATTCAAGCATTATTCCCGCTACACAAAATCAAGTCGAGACAGAGAAGGGGCCCTGCGCACTGCCTTTCCCCACTACTCTATGATTCTATGACTATTGAGGTTACATTCTGAATACTCTGCCAAGTTTGACTGCCAATGATGAATGAGGATTAATCCAATCTTTAAAAAAATAAAGGGGTAATGTAGAAGGTGTAGAAAAGCTTTTTTAAAGATTACCCATTTAGCTTCAATCATGCTGCAGTATCCAGTGCCTCCACAAAATGTTTTTTTATTTAAAGGTAATGGCAGGTAAAAGAATCAGTGGCTACAAACTGGACAATACATTACAAGTTAGAAATGAGACAAAAAGTTTAACTATTTGGGTGTAAGAATTCTGCAATAATACTATGGAACATGTTGAGATAAAGAACCTTACTACATTCAACATAGTTTGCCTCTGAAGAGCAAGAAGTGAGAAAGTTGAGCCTCAAAACAACTGCTAGAAACCATGGTTAGCTAACATGCCCACCCCAAATGTGTGGATCCTTGGAGTGAGTCAATCTATTATGCAATTAATAACTGATTTCTTAGTTGTGGTCTTGTCCCCTTGCATGTGATAATTACTGATGCTTCATGGGGAGGCACCAATATAACTGGGACCAGAAATGTGACAAGAACCTGCATTAAATGTTTCTTAGCATGACACAGTGGATGGAGTTTGCCCATGCTCAAAGTCTGACCGATTACCATGATTAGGATCAGGGAAGAATCTCCCCTAGGTATGAATGGTAATGACAGTATGTTTGCATTGCTTTCCTCTTTATTGTATGACATGTCTCATTTGTGTAACATCTTAAGCTATCTGCCTTACTAGCATCTTTCTGCAGTCACTGGCTACCTCTTTATAGCATAATATATTGTAGACAGCATGGCCTGGTTTGCTCATAATGCTAAATGATAGTATATTTAACCCATGGTTTGTTGCCTACTCAGGGCTTGTCTGGCAGACGTTTGAACAAACTGTGGTTTGTTTTCTCAAACTCTGGGTTGGTTGTTTCCCTTCTCCTTTTCCTGCTCCCATCTCTTCCCAGTGTCCCAAAAGTAGTAGCAGCATGTACAGCAGCTGGGGGTGGTGATTATTACCACTCCTGTCCACCACCTCTGTAGCCTGGTGAAGCAATCTATGAACAACCCATAGTTCAAACAACTCAGAGTTCACAACGCAACAACAAACCAAGGGTTTTCTTTCTGGGTTGTATGTGCTTAATAAACCAAGGCTGCATTCACACATCATGACAGCCCAAAATTTGACAACCCATATCATGGGTTAGCATTATGTGCGAACCAGGCCCATGTAGGATGGCAGGGGAAGAAGGGTAGCAGTGGACAGATGATTCTTCTCTAACCAAGGGTTTGGAGTAGATGGTCTTCAGGTGTCTTACATCTTTTATGATTTCAGTCAGTTGCTTGGCATTTCACAAATGCTAATGGTGCTGAAATACTGATGACTAGAAGCTTGGAGAGAAGAGGGTACAGTAAGCACAGAGCTACAAGCAAGAAAGAACAATAGACAGCATGCTTCAAATGTCCCATCCCAACTGCCCTACTAATTGTAACTCAGCCTCTGGCTCAGTTTAGACAATAAATTTCTCAATGGTGGTATTAGAACTCCACAGTTTAGTTGTTACACCACCGTTGAGAAATGTGTTGTCTAGTGGGAAAACTCATGCAAAGGTGGAGTCTTTTTAGAAAACACTCCACGCAGAATATCCACGCTGTGCAGAGGAGAATTCCTGCACAACCATTTTGTTGCATGTTGTGTGGTAGGCTCCATGGAGTTTTCCATTGCGTTGAATTGACTTTTCCCACTAGCTACAGAGTTTCCTGGCAAGAAAGGTGAAAGGAGCGAGTACACCTCTAGGAGAGCCACAGGGATTGTTGTTTTGCAGCGGTGGCTGATAGGATACAATCGTGAGGCCCGGGGAGGAGAGAGGGCAGAGGAACTGTCACTCAAACATCACGATGGATTTTACTCAACTCCATGGTAGCTGATAGTCACACAATGCTGAAGTTAGAACATGTTGTGTGTGAAGTACTCCCTAAAAACTCAACCACTGAGTGGAGTTTTCAAACTGCATTGACTAACGTGTTGTCTGAATTGAGCCTCTTTCTTTGCGATGCATGCATTGTTTGTGCTGAGGTTTCACCACCACAAGCTCAATACAAGACTGGAAACCTGCAACCAAAGAACTGGCTAGTTAGTTCGAATCAATGTGAATTTATCCCCACAACCACCTTCAAATAGCACTTTTCTGACTTTCTTGCCCACTTAGGGTTTCCATGTCACAATACTGAGATGATAAATGAAACCATAATTGGCAGAATTCCCTTTCCAGGCCAAACTGACAACTCACTCAAAGAAGCCAGGCTGCAAACTGTTTAGTTCCCTGAGCAACAAACATTCTATGCCACTACATCAGATTGCCCAATCAGCATCAGAAGCTTCACCACCAAAAGCACAATACAGTTCTACTACCGAAAAGCTTCATACTTTAGCTTTACTGTAGGGGAGACATTAACTATGGCATACATACACTATTACAATCCTGTTGCATATAACAGATGATAATCAAAGATACAGTTAGTAACTTACAGGGGTAAGCATTCTTCCAAAGTAAGTAGCTTGCTAGAACTTTGAATCAAACTACATTGTGGAAACAAGCACACGAAGACAGATAATACAGTCTTCTTACTAGCACATTAACAGACATTTCAATTTGCAACTTTCTTGATTGCCTGGGGAAAAAACCAATCTCTACCTCATCCCTGGCAGGCAAATTCCCCCTTGCTCCCACTCATCCTACAGTGCTATCCCTGCTGCCTGACCCAGCCTGCCCAGGGGCACGGGCAGCACAGAACTACCTCTCCTGATTCTAAAGCACCAGAGATCATGTGCATTCTTAGTGCTGCAGTATCCGATCCCTTGGCCCTTTCAAGATATAAAAACACATACAAGTACATGCATGGTTAGCACAGTGCTGCCCTTCCCCTACTGGGGCGGGGGATGTATCCTGCTGCAGCAGCATATCAACAATGTAGTGAAACGTGTGTGCAGGAACCTGGTGCTCTTCAACTACCTGCAATGCTGGTTAAAGCTTTATTAAAATTACTAGCAGTGAAAAGCCAATAATTATAATCTAAAGCATTGCTAAGAGTTACGCTCCATTCAGAGAGTTAATACTAATGAGCACACAATATAGCCATGCAATTTGACACTCCCTTGCTTGCCAAAGGCAAACAGACAAGAGGCAAATTGCAACTGCAGCCTAGCTGGTCCACATATTACATGAGGACCTGTTCTCAGTTACTGAAGCCAAGTTCCTGTTGCTGTTTCCAAGCATGTGTATGGCTTTCTATCCCTCTTTGCCCTTAAAAGGTCATGCCATATATGATTCAAAAAGAGTACTATCTATTGTAGAAGGCAGTAACCTGGTACCCTCCAGATGTGTGTTAGCCATAGAGCAAAACATTGGCCATGCTCACTGGAGCTTATGGGAGTTGTAGCCCAAAACATCAAGAGAGCATCAGTTTGTCTATCCCAAAACATCAAGAGGGCATCAATTCGTCTATCCCAATCTACTACATCTCTCCTACTGGACTTACTGTAAGCCATCCTTACCTTATACTTGCATTACAGATTATTTTAGAAGAAAAGACATAGGTCATCTCTCAAATCACATCAGAGATGCAGACAAAAAAATGATATTAGCCCAGAACCTGCTCAAACCAAAACCTTCATTTCTTCTTATGGGATTAGTCTCAAATTCTGGGGACCAAATCCAATTCTTAAGTTTTCTTTTACAGATTCTAAAGGTTTCTGTGCTCTGAGGTTTCTTCTTTTGACACACTCCCCTCCTACAAATACACATCTTTATCTCCTTTTTCCTAAACTGGCCAAGAACCAAAATTATTTTAGAGACTTCCCACCCACACCTCGGAGAATTTGGAAGCATGAGCAGAAGCTGTCCTTATGATAGTCACATTGTATAAACGAAAGGCTATGATGCAACAGCCTTGGAGCCATTACATAGCAAAACAAGCGCGTGGAAACACCCACATTTTGCCAAAGGGACATGCTAGTGATTGGACATAATACCTAACAGGAAATGAAACGTATTTCTGCTGCTCTACAGAAATGCGAATAGAGAGACTGAAAACTGTATGCATTATTCACTTTTTATAAAATGCCTTAGTTACATAAAGCACTGAAATATACTGTACCAAAGTAATGTCAAAGAAGCAATGGAAGAGAGAAAGCAGCAAAGAAATACAGAAGCTCTACGATCTTTTGTGAGCACAGAAGGCTTTAACCTATATTACTGCAAATAATCTTCAGTAGATACTCCTGGCATAAATTCTGCTTTTTCTACCTTTCTGGGGTAACAATGGAAACCTTAGATCTTTCTGTAGAGGAGGTAAATAAAAATCTTTTGAGAAAGCCTTATATTAGAAACTTTGTTTTTCAAAAATGGCATCATCTTGTAAGTGTTCATCTGGAAGAGGCTATCAGAGTAATACTTACCTCAATCGAAAAGTGTATATACTCAGACATAGGTGCCCCTGAATTCAATGGGTTTTACTGCAAACACCTCTACAAACGTAAGAGTAGCCCCGCTAAAACAAACCAAAGGCCTCTCTAGTCCAGAATTCTGTTCCACAGTGGCCAACCACAAGGAGCTCTGAAAGGCAACAGCACCCTCCTGCTCATGTTTCTCAATAACCCTGGATTCTAATATTATGGGAAAGGGAAGGTTACAACAGCTGGGATCATTCAGCTCAGAAAAGAGACTATGGGGAGACCTGACAGAGATGTACAAAATTATGCATGGTGTGGAGAATGTGAGTAGGGAGACATTTTTCTCCCTCTCCTATAATACTAGAACCCAGGGTCATCCCACAAAGCTGATTGGTGGGAGAATCAGGACAGATAAAAGGAAGTACTTCTTCACACAGTGCATAGTTAAACAATGGAATTCACTACCACAAAATGTAGTGATGGCCACCAATTTGAATGGCTTTAAAAGGGGGTTGAATGCATTCCTGGAAGAGAAAGCTACTAATCCTGATGGCTATGTGCTACCTCCAGTATCAGAGGCAGTAAGCCTATATACACCAGTTGCTGGGGAACATGGGGGGGAAGGGTGCTTTTGCACTTGTGTCCTGCTTGCGGTTCCTGGTTGACAGCTGGTTGGCCACTGCATGAATTGAGTGCTGGACTAGATGGACCCTTGGCTGGATCCAGCATGGCTCTTCTTATGTTCTTACTGTTATTGACCCAGTCTGCACATCATATCAATTCTTGGAATGTTTAACCCAAAAATTGGTGGGACTGCACGGCAGTAAGTGAGTGCATTGTCTCCAGTGCACCTGTCACTTCCACTTTTCATCAACTATAATCAACAACCCAGAGTTCTAGGTCTGGATGTCACAATAACAACCCTGGATTTTTGATTACGGGTAATTGAAAGTGGAAGCGTGCACATTTGCTGCCCCACCAAATTCTAGGTGAAACAACCCAGCATATGGTGTAACATGTGAACCAGGTCATTGAGAAGCATACTACCATCAATACTGGAGGTAATATACAGCCATCTTGATTATGCACCTTCACTAGTTATACTTATTTAAAACATTTTATATCGTCTTCACCTTATTAGATTTCACAGCTGTTTATAAACCACCAAAACAAAATTCAAAAACATAAACCAAAGATAAAAGCAACAGACAAAACCTTAACATGAAGTACCATTAAAATGCATGGGTAAAAAAAAACCTGTCTGGCACCTAAAGTAGTGTAGCATTGGAATCAGTTGAAACTCTTTGGAGAGGTCATTCCATAATTTGCACACCACAACTGAAAAAGTCATCGATGTTAGCCTCACCTTAGATGGGAAAAGCACACAAAGAAGGGCTTCAGCAGGCAATATTAAAGCAGGGGTGCAAAAAGTGCACCCCACCAGACCCTCCTGCTTCTGCTGAGGTACTGCCTGGGATCAAGATGAGACCCGCCAGTAAGAATTTGGGCTGCCATATCTATACCAACTAGAGCTTCTGAACACTTAAAAAAACATATATCCCACTTTTCCACTAAAAATGGCACTCAAGGCAACTAACAATAAAATACAAATTAAAAACAGAATTTCAATTAAAACATCACATAAAAAGAATTTACAAACAAAGTTAAAAAGAAGTGAAGCTCCTACTGTGATATGATATACAGGTGAATGCACTCAATTTGGCATGTTGAGTCCTAGCCATTTAGGATGTTTTAGACCAGTACCAACACCTTGAATCATACCTGGAAAACAATACTGCAGATGGAGAAGCACTGATCTGAAAAGTTCCCAGCATTCCACACCACCCAAATTAGGTCCAAAAAAACTGAATATTCTATTAAGTCAACCCCATGCAGAGTGCATTGTGGTTGTTTAGCCTTGGGTTACAAAGACTGGCTAACATCCGATAAAAAGCAGTGCAGGCTGGAGAAAAGCACTCACATAGCTGAAACCTACATTTCTTTGCAAGTTATCAACCTAATCTAATTGAAAGGACAGTTGCCCTGAAGATAAATTATATAAGATTTGAAAGACACCTGCTACATTAAAAAGTGCTGTTAATGTAGTGCACTTAGGATGCAAAAGTCACCTTAAAAGAAATGATGCAGTCATTTCTAGCAACAATAATATTTTTTCACTGCTAGTATATTTCCTTTAAAAAAAAAAGGACACCCATCATGTTAACTTGGGACAGAAATTCCTGACATAATCATTTACTGACTGCATGCATCTCTGCAAATTTAACGTACGTTATAAATAGGCTGTGCTGTGGTCACCTTTTTGCTTGTATTACAAAATTTATCAGCTGATATCAGTCAAACTGACTTGTCCTCTGTAAGAAAACTGGTAAATTAATGCCAAGAGTATACACAAGGGTCAGAATATCCATGCAATACTGTTTTACTGAAGCATCATCTACACTACATAAGTTCCCCTGCATAAGCGTTTTGAATGGTGGCTTCTTCTACTAGGTAAATACAAACAACAAATGTTAGAGCAACGAAGCAAATATTAAAAACAGGTTTTCAGCAATGGGAAGAAAGGAAGCTTCCAATATGAAAAGGTAAAATGCAGTTATTACTAGTCCATTTCCAGCACAACTTGATACTAGAATTACCTACACACCGTTCTATAAAATAAACTGGAACTAATCTAACTCAACCGCAAAGTACTGTCTCCAAGCCAAAAGCTCCTGCTACTCCTACAGTTCTCTGGGTTGGGGCCAATGTACTTAGTAAGGATTGGAGTGCCAGCCAGCAATCTCCTGTTGAAAGCCAATATCATTTCCCCATGGACACAACCACCTTTTAGACTTAATTTGTCACCCCTAACTAGCATTAAGGCTTTTCCCAGACAAGGAAGGGGCAGGGCAGATTATTTTCACAAAAACCACCCTCCCAATTTCTCGAGCTCAACGCATCCCCGGTTCTTTTTAAATGGACTAGCTCCAAGAACAGCCTAATGATGCCCCGTCCATTCATCATGAATCCCCGTCCAAAACAAGGGGGCCAGTGGACCGCGGCAGCAAGCTAACCTGGCCACATCTCCCTCAGGAAAATGAGCCTGCTGAACGTGAAAGTCGAGAACTCCGTTGAGGAAACGGCTGAGGCTGCTTAGCAGGGGAACCACTAAGACCTCCCGCCCAGTGACCCCCTACAGACACCTCGGGTAGGGTCAAGAAGGCCTCCCAAATCCACCCACTGGGGCGCCTCATCTGTCTCTCCCACCCCGTTCTTTCACCTGAACCGAGAAGCTCTGGGCCAACCTGCTTCGCTTATCCTACCAGCCCGGCCTTCCCTTCGCTTCCCGCACTCATTCACTCACCAGGCGCTCTCCCAGAGCCAAGCCCGGAGACGAGAGACGGCGTCCCCTCCAGCGCAAATCCCTTCCTATGAAGAGGAGGAGGCCGACACTTACCGAGAAAAACTTCCCCCTGCCCGGCCGGGGGGCGCTGCTGCTTGGTCCCCCCAGGCCGGCTTCAACACTTCCCTCACCCGCTCCCTACGGTTCGAATCAACAACAAGATGGCGGCGCCGGGAAGGTGGGCATTCTGCCGTCATAGCAACCGTGTTGTCTAGGGTCCGCCTCCTAGGAAGAGAAGCCAATCGCCTCCCGATGTATTCCTGGCTTTCCGTTGCTTCTTATTTTTATTGGACAATATAAGCATCGCTCCTCCAAATTATCTACGCCCCCTTCGGCAGGAACCCCGCCTTTAGTTTTCCGACGCACGCTGCGCAAACGTGACGCAACCAACCTGTTGTGGGGGTGATTGTCTATTGGCTAACAAGTCATGGCCCATCAACCAATCATAGAAGGCTTTCACTGCTAATCTCTACCTCCACCTTGAGGCCTCTTTAAGACCTGACCCCTGATTCTTCCATGGAAAGTGATTCTTAGATTTTCTTTCCATAACTTAGCTTCTGACCCCTGACATTGGGATAGTTCTCATTCCATCTTTATCTCTCAACATGCACTCTGACTGTCCTACAATATCTGTTCTTAACCAGGCTTTGATTCTTCTTATCCAGGCTGTCCTCTGACCTTGCCAGAAAGATTGCATCAAGTTTGTTACCATCTTAGATTTTGCTTACATTGGATCTTCTCACACATCCCATGCTCTCACAAATCACCCACATCTGTACAAAAGGAGAAAAATGCTGTACACTTAATTTTTAGAATGTATAGGATTGTTCTCCTACAAATTTGTTATCTTACAAATTTTCATTCAAGCCTTGAAAAAATTGGGGTGCTGCTATTCCGTTGCTTTTTTTCATAATAGATTTTATGAGGTAAGAAAATAGAGAGAAGATGCAGCACGTAAATAGAAGAGGGCTGTGAGTGGAAGACATTGTTGGCTGGAACCCTTCCACATCCCCCATAAAATTCTGTGAATGAGGTAGGGTGATGGGCATGATAAAAGCCTCATCTGAAAGCACCCATGGTGTCTACATGCATCTGGTAAAAGGTTTTTGCAAGTTTTTGTATTGTATTGCAAGTTTTTGTATTGCAAGTTTTTGTATTGCCAGTCCTGTTGAACTAAAGGTGAAAGAAGAGGCAAAAGAAATATATGGATCTTTAAGGGAAGTAATGCCTTTCTCAAGCCTCTTTCAGCTCTGTTATAAAAAAACTGTCTTGCTCCAACAGTGGAAAATTTAATCTCTTTGACCAATAGTTCCAGAGCAACATGATCCATCTTTTCACCCATTGGCTGTTGCTTAATCAATAAGAAGGTAAGCTGCAGTAACATGTTGGCCCATACCCTGCAATTTTATGAATTGCTAGCACAAGTTATTTATATTATTTGTGCTGTTGCACATATCCATCCACATTTTTAAAAGATAGGGCATACAAGCAAGAGCAAGGCTAATCCCCAGGTGTTACAAAAAGAAAAGATATTACACTAGGGTGACCAGATAAAATCCAGGTCAGGGCTCATGTAACTTTAACAGTTGTCGAGAAAAGGGAAGTTCAGCCAGTGTCATTTGTATGCAATTAGTTCCTGGTGAAATTGCCTCTTCATCACAACAGTTAAAGTTGCAGGGGCCCTGCCTTCTTTTGTATATGGTCACTCTAGTATAGTGCCTGCACCTTTAACTGTTGTGATGAAGAGGAAATATCACCAGGAACTAAATGACACTGGCTGAAATTCCCTTTTCTCTACAACTGTTAAAGTTACATGAGCCCTGACCTGGATTTTATCTGGTCACCCTATATTACACTATTGGCACTTGATCAGGATGTGATGGAATACAACAAAATATCCATGGGGCATATTTTCTTTGATCATGCAGAATGGTCCCAAGATGTGCTCTCTGCTCCAGTGTCCTAATATGGGGGAAAGCCAGAAGATACTACTTTGGTTTATCACTGCTCTAGATATCCTGTCAAAGAAGGTTGGGGGAGGCATTATTTCTGATCCAAGCAGTAATAGGAGAGATGGTGAAAGTAGCAGTTGGGATCACCACCAAGTTTCATCAATGCCAGAATTTGAGTCTAAAGTATGTACTCCCAGTCCAGTTGAAATATTGCTCTGAAACTGGAGGCATCTTTACTGAAATCCACAGAGAGGTCACATCTACTGCATGTTCACCCAGCAAGTGTTTTTCATTAGCCTGACAAAATGGGCTCTAGCTCACGAAAGCTTTATGCCACTATATATTAGGGTGCTTCCAAATTGACAGCTCTTAGCACTACAAATCAAAAGACATGGTAAAACTATTCCACCTTTCCCTCCTTAATGGTTTCTCTGTGGAAAGAAAAAAGAAGCTGTGAAGGAAAACAAGTGGGTAACAAATGGAAGACAACATCATTTGGACCACCCATAAAATTCTGTGAATGGGGCAGGGCTATTGCACAATAAAAGTCTTGCCTGAAGCACTTTTACAGTACAATTCTATACATCACTACTCAAAAGGTGTACTGTTTTCAATGCCTCTTACTTCCAGGTGAGTGCCATAGTCTTTTAGATAAGTGTGGAAACGTAATGAGTCCTATTGGATCAGACCAAAGGCCTCTCTAGTCCAGCATTCTGCTCCCACAGTGGCCAGCTAGATGCCTTTGAGAAGCCCACAACCGGGACATGAGGGCAATAGCAATCTCCTGCTCATGTTCCCTAGCAACTGGAACTGCCTCTGATACTGGAGGTAATACATAGCCACCATGACTAATAGCTATTCATAGCCTTGTCATCCATAAATTTGTCTAATCCCCCTTTAAAGCTACATTGGTGGCCATCATCACATTCTGAGATGGTGGCCACCTCAAAAAGTACTTCCCTCTGTCTGTCCTGAATTTCTCACCATTCAATTTCATGGGATGGCCCACTTATTAGCATTACACTTCACTCCATCCACTTTCTCCACATCAATCATAACCTTACAAGCCTCTATCACATCCTCCGTTGCTCCCCTTTTACAACTGCTTCTGTTTTCAGCAGTACAAGCAAGCATTCTGTATTATTGCAATATCTTTACTCTTCTAGTGTTTTAAACTTCTCATGTCAAACTAACTCATGTACTCTGTCACAATATTTTAACCTCAAACTGCTGCTGTTCCACCAGCTTTATGCACTTATCTTTAGCTAAGGATTGGTGGAGAAACCATAAGGGATGATATGACTTGCTCAGGAAGAAAACCAGGAACCATCATCTCATGCCAACTAGAAGTGGAAACAGTCAGAACCCTGAGCACAACCACCAAACACAAAGCTAGAAATGTTGTTGAAAGTGGGTACCTTTTCTGTTTGGGGATTCCTGCACCTACTGTGCTTCCAGACAAGGCTTTTGTGATGCCATTGCCCTGCCTTATTCACAGAATTGTATAGGAGAGTCCAGATGTCATTATCTTCCACTCGCAGCCCTCCCGTGTTTTCCCACCACTTCTTTCATTAAGGAGAAAAGGACAGAATTGCTGCCCAGTGCCTTCTGATTGCTAGTGCTAGGAGCCCTCTATCTGGAAGCATGCCTACTTTGAACTTTCAGGTATGCCGGCTGCACTGCTGGTGCCAATTCTGCAAACTGCTCTAACCTATGATTTGAGGCAAGGAGGGCGGATCAGCACATATAGTTCAGGAGTCAGCTATGTATCCAATGCAAATCTGTCCCTTTTCAAAAGCTCGGTGTGACACAAAGCTTTCTAGCCAGCTGGCAACTTAGGAAAGGGACAGCACAAGAGAAATGCAGAGGCCAAACCAGGCCAGGTGGCCTCCAGTCAGCAGAAATTTTCAGCCCTTGCTTCTTGTTCCATTGCACTGCTCTTATGTCTGTGGGAGACAAGTGTGTGGCTCTGCATAGCTAATGGAGAAACAAAGGGGACTTTTGGAAACTAACTGGAACTAAAAGTTCCTCTTTCAGCGCTCATTTATCTATTGCAGCTCCCAGTTTTCTGTCATTGTGGAATAGCCAAAGACCATACCTGTTGTTCTTATGGCTTAGCTCACCTTATCTCAACCAAGAGACCTGGCAGCTGCTTAAAAGGGAAGAAAAACCGACAAATGGGGCATCCTGAAGCTGTAGAAACATTGCTCCAATAGGTGTCCTTAGTTGATTAACTTGTATTTAACTAATTGTTTACCTACTTTACTTTGCAGCACTGATAGCCCTTTTACACTCCAAATGTATCATCCTCAGTTAGAACATTAGGGCTGCAATACTATGCATGCTTCAACAGAAGACATCCTACAACTCCCAGCATGCCTCATGCTGGCTGGGTCATATTGGGAGTTGAGGATTTTTTTGTATCAAAACATGCATAGGTTTGCACCTAAAATGATGAATGTTTTCAGTTGGAGACTCCAGCAGAGGGCACTTAGGCATCAAAATGTGTTCTATCACACACCAAAAAAGTGGAGTGTGAGGTTCCGTGGTCAGATGCATTATCAACATTCAAGAAACATCAGAACGTATAAAATAATGCAATATGATGCAGTCAATATCAGAGTTGCCCACTTGGGGCATTTTTTTCAGGACCCAAGTGAGGGAACAGAGGTTTATTTAGATGTTAGTGGCAAGGTATACTGCTGGCTATAACGTTTGGGGGCTTTTAGGCAACATGCCCTCAGTGGGACCCCCTTCCTAAGTGGGCCCACCTCCTCACAAGTGCCACTGCTGCCCATTTGCTTGCCTTCCTCCTCTGGTCCCTTTTCCCCACAACCACCCAAATATAGAGTAAGGGCAAATGGAGGATGCTGCTCCATCTCCTCATTCTTGCTAGTGCTTGCATGCTCAGAGAAGGTAGGTGAGCAGGCAGCAACGGCAAAGAGGGAGAGCAGCAAGGCCAGGAGACTCTGGAGGTAGGCAGTGGGTGTTCCGTTCTGCCTTTATTGTGACAGGGATGTAGCTTCTTTGGGTGCTGGTGGGGTTACAGGCTGAACACTATGGATCGTATTTTCTGCAACATCTTGAGCAAGCCAGGTTTCCCAGGGAGGCTGGAACGAGGCTATGGCCTCATCTACAAGAATTTGCCTTTACGCCTGGTTAGGCAATTATGCGCATATTCGCAGAAACGCATTTACGCCTAATACCTCTGTACGAGAGGCAGCGAAGCGCATTACTGGACGACCGAAACGCGATTTAAACTGTTGACATGCGGAGAATTGCTTGTTCACATAGTCAAAATGCGCTTTAACGGCCGGAGCAAAATAAAACTCGCTATTTAACGCGCATTCGATAATGCGCATAATCTGAGAGAAAACGCACCTCTATGCCCGATTTGCGCTCCGTTCTTGTAGAGGTAAAATTTTTAATGCGCCTTGAAAGAGCTTTAAATGCCTCTTGTAGAGGCAGCCTATGACAGCATCACAGAGAGCTCCAAGTAGTGCTGGGACTGGAAACTATCCAAGTTAGACTGTCTGTTGCTCCAACAAGCAGCAGATCATGGCTGAGACTTAAGGAGGGGGTTGGCTTCTTTTAAGCTGTTTAGCCCACCTCTATACTGATTAACAGTTTCGTCTATTGGGCAGTGTAGAAATGAAATAAATAAATAAATAAATAAAGGCACTATTGTAACTGAGAGCAGGTTTTGGCTAAGCCTTTGCAAAAATTATGCCCTGCTTATGTTTCAGAACATGTGATAGATACTACACAGAATGAACCTCACAACCCTACAATGTCCCTTTATTTTTTAATGTTTGGTTTGGCACACCCATCCCAATACAGGAATCTGGAGTACTGGTTGATGCTACATTTTATTATTATTTTCTCAATTGTTCAGTCATTAGTAACCACCAACAAAGAATATATAATCCATTCACAGCAAATATAGGTGAGTTTAAAAAGCAAACAAGACAAAACTGTCAGAGGTTGTCATGATGCCAACAAAAAAACAGAGTAATAAGTCATGGTTTATTACTGGCTTATGATTTTGGCTTGTCCTGGTTTGTGCATCACAATAAGTAAACCTCGGACGGAAGATTCGTGGTTTGTTTAACTGCTCCTGCTTGCAGCAGGAGCAATTGGGCAGCATGCACCAACATTCCCCTGGAAGCCTGGCTTAATGTTATGTGTGAACTAGCCATATGCCTGCAACATAGTTTTTTATGGCAAGCCTAATTCATACCTATATGTAGCAGCAGTTAGGAAGGTCTACGCCTCTCCCTGCATGCAGAAAAAAAAATTAAGTGGGCGGGGCAGGGGCAGATGATATCATGAGAAGGGAGGAGTTTCGGGGTGAGGCCCTGCCCCTTGATGTCATCTGGCCCACCGGCAAGGTCCAGGGGGAAATTTGTCCCCAGAACCAAAAATGGTTGCCCTGCCTTGATCTACAGGGATCTGTTGAGTAAGGTCATCTGAGGATTTGGAGTGAGGGGTGATTGGTATGCTGATGACACCAACTGTATTTCTCCTTTTCATAAATCCAGGTGAAAATGTGGAATTACTGGACTAGTGCCTGGAATCAGTCATGGGCTGGGTAAGGGCGAATACCCTGAAGTTCATTCCAGACAAGGTAGAGGTGCTGTCGGTGGAAGATAATCTGGTGCTACAACTCCAGGGCTTCTATCCTTCTCTGCACTCAGCCAACCTTGTGAGCCGTGACCTCCATCTGCAGAACTCTGCAGCTCCTTCGTGATGGACATACTGAGAAACGAGAGGGATGTGTGTGAAACAGTCTGATTTTGAGCATATTCCCACTGTGGCATTCCTTCCTTCTCCCATGGGACTGAAGCATTTCCAAGCCTGGAGTTATGGAGAAAGTTTTTCACCTGTCTAATTTCTATGCATCACGCTGATATTAAAGGCCCAAACGGAGGGCAGGAAACTGAAATGGCAACCTGAGTTGTCAATCGTTGACACTTCTCAAATGGAAATTGGCCGGGGAAAAACAACGTACCAGAGGGGAGGCTCTTAAATGCAAACTTTGTTTCCCCAGGGATATACACAGATATAACTGATGGGAATGTTCCAGATGAGCCTCATTCACATAATTTTAAGGGGGGGTTCAGACATCTTCCACTCATACCTCTTCCCACCCTGTCTTCCCTCTTTTTTCTGATGGCAGGAAATCCATTCAGAAGATGGAAGAGCTGCACAATGCCTTCTGAGCGGTAGCACTAGAAGCCCTCCGCCTGAAAGCACCCTAAGTCTCTTTTGCAACATATACAGCAGATCCCGGTTATAAGAGTGCAAGTCATAGTATTATAGTGCTATAGTATTGGTGATGTACAGAAAGCTTGCTCTTCACTTCCTTCTCCATCATGTCTGCGTGCACCTAGGCTGCAGTCCTTAGGGTGGAACAGGCCGTGCTCACACCCAACGCCGTGCGCCAGTGCTGCTGTCAAACAGGTAATATTGCCCTGTGACTAGAGACATAAAGCAAAGGACAGCATTAGGCCACTCTCCAGTCCAATCCCACCTTTCCTTCCTTTGCCCTCTCCATCTGCCCACCAAGAACCTCACTGTGCACACCCACGCTGCCAGGGAGTTCCACCTCCGATGAGCAGCTCTCTGCTTAGAGAATACAATGGGGTTACATGGAATATCTATTGAGAAAAGCTGCATCTCTGGCTCTAGAGTAGCCTTGCCTAATTTATTTATTTCATTTCATTTCATTTCATTTCTAACCCGCCTCTCCATCCAGATCGAGGCGGGGAACAACAATAAATATAAACATAAAAACAATAAAATAGATAAACCATTAAAATTAAACTGGGTAGGCCTGCCAGAAGAGAGCAGTCTTCACGGCATTCTTATATTCCAGAAGACTGCTAATTTTTCGAATCTCCTCCGGCATGTCGTTCCACAGTCTGGGAGCGGCAGAAGAGAAGGTCCTCTGGGTAACAGTTGTCAGCCTAGTTCTGGCTGACTGGAGTAAATTCTTCTCAGAGGACCTGAGTGTGCGGGGCAGATAATATGGGAGAAGGCGATCCCGCAGGTAACCTGGACCCAAACCATGTAGGGCTTTAAAGGTAATAACCAACACTTTATACATCGCCCGGAAACTAATGAGCAGCCAGTGGAGTGATTTTAAGATTGGTGTTATGTGGTCACCCCTAGGTGTACCGGTGACCAACCTGGCTGCCATATTTTGAACTAATTGAAGTTTCCGGACTAGGCACAAAGGTAGCCCTATGTACAGCGCATTGCAGAAGTCGAGCCTTGAAGTTACCAGTGCGTGCACTACCATCTTTAGGTCTTCTAACTCTAGGAAGGGGCGCAGCTGGCGTATCAGCCGAAGCTGATAGTAGGCACTCCTGGCCGTCACATCTATCTGGGCTGTCATTTGGAGCGACGGATCCAGGAGTACCCCCAAGCTGCAAACACAATCTTTCAGGGGGGGTGTAACACCATCCAGAACTGGTTGACACACCTCCAAACCCAGGTTGTGGCCTTAGACAGTGAGCACCTCCGTCTTGTCTGGATTCAGCTTCAGTTTGTTTTTCCTCATCCAACCCATTACCTCCTCCAAGCATTCATTCAGAGGAGACACACTATCCTTAGCTGACGATGTTGGTGAAGGCATAGAGAAATATATTTGGGTGTCATCAGCATACTGATAGCACCCCACCCCATGCCTCCAGATGATCTCTCCCAGCGGTTTCATATAAATGTTAAACAGCATTGGGGAAAGGATGGCACCTTGTGGTACGCCACATAGCAGCTCCTTCTTTGAAGAGCAGCTATCCCCAAGCATCTAATGCCCTCCAAATTTGTTGGACTACAACCCCCATCACCCACAGCCCACAGACAGTGGTCATGTGGGCTGCAGATGATAGGTGTTATAGTCCAACACATCTAGGGATAACTGGGTTGATAAGGCTGCTCCAGAGAACCAGGCAGCTGATTGGATAGACAGTGATCTCAGAATTGCTATGGACTTCAGTTACAAGGTCCATGTGGCCTGGCTCTGTAACATTTTGCAGAGCAGGGAGCTCCTGAGGGCCCTTCCTGTGTGATCCATACCCACTGTTCCATCCAGGAGCCATTGCATCTTAAAGGCATCTACACAGCATTAAAACGTCATAAGTCCATCAGGGTTTCTGGAGATTAGGCTGCCCTCTGGGTGGGAGGGCCAGTTACATATTATGATTCTGCTGCTCGCTATGACATGTCATTTCTGCAGAGCACATTACAAGTGACAGAAAATACATCTCTTAGATTCCTGCTAATGAATGCAACTCTAGATGAGGGATGAACATTGGCATGGCCATTCTTGCAAGAATATGAACTAGTCTGGGAGGTGGAGAAAAATTGTGCTCCATTTGTGCATGTTGCATTGATTGATTGATCGATCAAATCGCTATGCTCTCTCCAGTCAGCTTGAGGCTGCTTAAAAAACGTGCAATTTAAAAAGACAGGTTCATGAACACATGGCTTCTGTGTATAACTTTTGTCAATACACGCTCCACAAACAAATATCATTCATATTCCTGGAAGGGAATAATAGCTAGGAAAACTGGAAATTGAAACAGGAACGTTATTAGTAGCAACAGAAGGTGAAAGTTATTTTACGTTCGTCAATCTCATCTCAAGGTCTCCCATATCTACCAGCATATCTGACAAATAATGTAAGACAACCGACATGTATTGTGCCCAGCTGATGTTATGGTTAGATGTTAAAATAGTAAGCGATATGAAAATATTTATATAAAACCTTTATATAAAAAAACAAACTGGAGACTGAACTGACCAGGGTCCTGAGCACGGCCATCAAAGTCGTGTTCCTACAATCAAAGAGGGAGAAAAAGAGACAGTGTCACATGATCACCATCCTTGGAAGATGAGAGAACACGAGAGAGCTTCTGCCATTTGATGGTTTCTAAAGGTAGGGGAACCCAGAAGCTCTCAGTTACTCAATTCCAATCCCTGCCAGCAGGAGGCACTGTAACTATTAGAAGGAGGTTCAAATTGGAGGCAAGCATAAATGTCTGTTGTTCTTGTTTCACCAAACAGGCAGTCTAAATGAGCACCAGACATGCAAAGCCCTACACACAGGAGTATAAAATCAAGACAAGGCCAATTGATTCTCACAGATGTGGGGAACCTAGGGTGATCATATTTTGGAAACCAAAAAGGAGGACAACATAGTCAGCTCCCAAGGGGGCATGCCCACCAACCTGTCTGGCCCCAGGGGGCGCATCCAGCACCAAGGGGGTGTGCCCACCTGAACACAGCCTTGGTCACATATCTGATTTTACAGCACACATTTAAGACAAATCTGTTCTACATAACGTCTTAATGTTCAAATCACTGAAATAAAGAACAACCTATCTGAAATTAACTTCACTTACTCCTATTTTTGTAGCTTTTGCTGTACTTTGAAGCTTTTGCTATACTCTGTGTGATACATTCTCCCCTTCCCTCAAATATCTTTTCTGACTGTATCCTCACTCTGCTGCAAACTGCTGCTGCTTTTAACAGGGTTTGCCGCCGGCTGGCTGGCTTTCTTATTTTTAAATTTCAATTTTTTAAAACATTGTGCATGATTGTCACAAGTTTCTCTACTCTAACATTAGGGTGAGTGTTACGGGTGGCAGACACTACTTCGCCCATTCACGCTTCTCATTTATATACATTAGCTTCTCAAGGTTTGTGCATTGACACCATTTCTCACATACAGATTTTGAACTCCTGTCTACTTCCTACACAAACATGTGACTCTGAGACCCTCTTTCTAATGCCCTGCATTGCCTGCCAGCACCATAGGGCTAAGTTACAACAGGTGTCTCTAGGTTGTCTGTGCTGCCTCTGTTGTTTCTCTTTCTCTCTCTAAGACCCCCTCTAGATGGATTCCATTTGACGTCTGTTCCTCCGATTATGCGCATCTTCATGGAAGCGCTTTATCGTAAATGCTTGTATGCAGGAGGTAATTGAGCACTCAACAGGTGACCTTACCGGTTGTTTCAAATGCGCTTTACAAGTAGTTAATGCAGAGAATCGCTTGTTCACATAGTCAAAATGTGCTTTAACGGCCGGAGCAAAATAAAACTCGCTATTTAACGCGCATTCGATAATGCGCATTATCGGAGAGAAAACGCGCCTCTACGCCCGATTTGCGCTCCGTTCTTGTAGAGGTAAATTTTTTCATGCGCCTTGAAAGAACTTTAAATGCCTCTTGTAGAGGCAGCCCAAGTCATTGCAGCCAAACCAAAGCCTCCAGCCTCAAACAATCTCCCGCTCTCGCTCTCTAAGTCTCCCAATGGTCTAGCCAGGCCACACACTTGCAGCCAGAGGTATTGCTTATTGTTTGGTCATGTCTGGTGACTCTTACTTTTAAAAACTCTGCCGCCAGCCACCTCCACCTCCTCTTCTCCTGCACACCTGCTCGACTCTGATGCACTCTTAAAACACTCTAGGTGGCAAGCCAGCCTCTCGGGGCCAAGCTACAGGTAAATCTGGGTTGCATTCAGCCTTTCTCTGCTTTATGCCAGCCAGCTGACATCTCCAACTTCCAGCCTCAAACAATCCCCCCTCTCTCTCCCAAAGTCTCCCAACAGTCCAGCCAGGCTGTGCACTTGTACCCTGTGGCTGGGGGTAGGATGCCAGCTTATAGCTTGGTCACATCTGATGACTCTTATTTTTAAAAAACTCCACCACAAGCCACCTCTGTCTGCACCAACACTGGACTCTGAGATGCTCTTAAAAGGCTCTGTGTGGCATGCCAGTCTCTCAGGGCTAAGCTACAGCCGTCTCTGAGTTGTAACTCTGTCTGAAACTGATGCCAGCCAAAGCCTCCAACCAGCCAACACCTGCACCAACACTTGATTCTGAGATGTTCTTGAAAGGATCTGTGTAGCATGCCAGCCTCTCAGGGTTCAGCTACAGCTATCTCAGAGTTGTGTCTTCAGTCTAACTCTGTCTCTGAGAGATATGCCTGCCAGCCCAAGCCACAAATCTATCTATTTTTCTCCGACACGCATTTCAAAAGTTCTGCATTGCATGCCAGCAGTGCAGACAGCGCCTAGCTCACAAGTGAGCAAAGTGAAATGGAAGGGAAGGGGTAGCAAATCAATGACATGCCAGTTTACAACATCTGCATCAACAGGACATCCACAAAGAAGAGAGCCTCTCTCTCTCAACTGACATCTCACTGTTGGTCATGAGAGTTTTTCTCTCAGGATGACCCTTTATCACCCATGATGTGGAACTTTGAGAAAAAGGCCTCTGGCATGTTCTGTTTTGCCCTATGGGCTGCTTTGACTGACCTCTCCTTTCCCACATTTTAATCTGTGGATGCCTCGCCTCTGCTGAGCTCCAGGTGCCCGACTGCCCACCAAATCTGCAACAGGAAAGGTGCTCTGCTTGCTCAGCACTTCTTAGCTAAAAACTTGAGATTCCCTTGATGCCAAGGGCTGAAAATTCTCAAGGTGCAATACTGTAAAGAGGAGGTTTGACAACCTGAGTTTGAAGGATATGGCTCCAGCAGTTTGTTTTTTTTTAAATTTAAAATCTCAAACTTTACAAAATTCCTAAAAAAACAACAGATGAACAAATCTGCTTCAAACTTGGCAAGGATAAAGCCCTACCAGAGATCTATGATAGTGCCAGGATTCATTTCTTTATCTTTAAAAATTACAGTTTGTTTTTTTAAAAAACATTCAAAACCTCAAACTTTTAAAAAAATCCCTAAAAATCAGCAGATGAACAGATTTGCTTCAAACTTGGCAAGGCTAAAGCTCTATCCAAGAACTATCATGGTGCCAAATTTCATCTCTTTACCTTTAAAAATGACTGTTATATATATATTAAAATCTCAAACTTAAAAAAAAATCCTAAAAATCAATGGATGAATGGATCTCCTTGAAATTTGGCATGGCTAAAGCCCTTCTGTAATGCTATCATGATGCCAAATTTCATCTCTTTATCTTTAAAAATGGCGGAGCTGTAAGCGTTTTGGTTCTCATTAAAGTAGAGCTGCCCCTTGGCTGAGGAGGATGGGGGAAATCCAGATTTTTCATCAAATTTCATAATTCCCTCCCTTCCCGGATTTGTTACCAAAATCCTGACAAATCCATTTTTTTCCTGTCATATGGTCACCCTAACAGGCCGATGGGCCAAATCTGGCCCTCCTGGGGTCCAAATGCAGCCCTCCAGGGTTCCCCAGGTGACCATGCCCCCCTTTCTCTTGACCATCAACCATTTTTGCACATTGTTTCCCTCATTGGGCCTGTTCAGACAACACACTAAGCCATGATTAGGCCGCTAACCCTTTTGCAGCAAATGGTTAGTAAGCCTGTTAACCATGGTTATGTAGTCACCATGGTTAGGAATGGTTCACATGACATAAGTCATGGTTCACAACACACTAAGCTGAACAGGGTCATTCTAAAAGGTTGAAATGCCTCTCTGAAGGCTTAGTTAATGGCAGTAAGAACTTGTAGTTAAAACAAAATGCTTGTAGTTTTTATATTTTTGGCACTGTCCCTTTGGCCCCACCCATCACTGGAATGCAGCCCTCCCCCTGCCCCCGAGAACTTTGAAATTGAATGTAACTCTTGGTCTGAAAGCAGTCCCCCCCCTCTAGATTAGCAGCACGCATTAGCAGCCTAAGCCCAATCTAATGGTTGTGCCATACCAGGCTCAGCACCTCAGCAGAACCTTTCCCTTTCTTCTTGCTTGACTCTTCAGTCGTGATATAATTTCTTTCCAGTCCGTTGCCCCTGTGGAACGTGAGACATGGATCAGAAGGAGTTCCTCAATTAGCATTCTGCTGGGAGGCTGTCAGACAAAAATTATGGCCTGGAAGATCTACAGCTTAATAACCGATACTCCAGTCCAATGACAAAGAGGACTAGGGTGTGATGACAAGGTTTAGCCCGCCCACATCTCCACAACTGCAGCAGCTAGAATGAAGGCTTTGGACAGCTGAGGCAGGCCCATTCTTGACAGCAGCATTCCCAATCGCGTGCCCTCATATATTTTGGACTACAATTTCTATCAGCCCCAGACTGCAGGGCAAGTAGTCAGGGATGATGGAAGTTGTAGGCAAAAACATTCTGGAGGACACCAGTTTGGGGATGGCTGTAATACAGCGCATACATTCTGCCCTCACGTAAGCTCACTCCAGAGACATTGGGCAAACAGAGGAAAGCCCCCTTTCTTCATAGCACTGCCATCAACTGGATCCTACTTAAGAGTATGTAGCCAATGGCTGTTGGAACCTATAGTCCTTCTCCTTAGCCGACATGTTCCCTAGCTCATTTCTCTCTCTCTCAACCTTTGCCCCACAAGTCAGACCCCTGGATATAATGAGAATGCACACTTCCCCACAATGCACAAAGCTCTGTGCCAGGGCCTGGGGCTCTTACTTGTTCTGCAGTAGAGGCTGAGACATCTCTCCTGGTACCTTCCTGAAATCCAAAGAACAGTAGAAGGGTGAGATTTTAAGAGGAGAGACCTCCCACCATGCCCAAATACAGGGAGTTCTGAGAGGGTGTGAAATGAGCTACAATGTTCTTTGAGCCCCGAAGGGTGGGAGGGGGGGAAGCGTTTGGGGGCATGCAGCAGATAGCAAACATTCAGTTTTTTCAAGGTAGCAGGAAGGGAGACATAGCATCTTCTATGGGACCAGATCAGGCTCTTTCTAGTGGAGCATTGCTCATCTTTGATTGCGGCCAAGTCCCTTTTCAGATTTGTCCTAGAATGTGCCCATACTCCTGCTGGTTTCCAAGCTGAGTCAGTTGTTGGAATAGAATAAACAAACGCATGGACAGGTTTTTCAGGAAACTCACCTCCAGCACAGCCGCCAGAACAACAAACCCAAAGCAGAAAGGAGGAGAACTCCAGTGAGCACAAGAACCACAACGAACCAGGGATCTGGTGCCCAGTATTTCTCAGTGCCGTACAGAATGATGGGCTTCTTGGGCACTGTCTGAAATCACAACAAAGCAATTAGAGCATTCAGAACTACACAGCCCTTTTAGATGCCAGGCCATCCTAGCCAAGTTCTAGTCGTGAAAGCCCACAAAGTTTTTGAAGTAATTGAATTGTTGTGTACCGGCTAAGCCTCAGCCCTACTACACATTTATCTAATCTTGCCTTTGTCAGAATTCAGTTTCAGTCCTGTCTCCCTTTTTTGGCCTATAACAATGTTTAGGCAGTGGCTCAACCATCAGCTGCTCAACCATGGCTCAACCAACTGCTCAGGCATTTACTTGCCAATAGGGGAGTGTGACCCTGTTAGTACTTCTGGGCCTCTCAGTAGCTTTTGGGCTTCTCTAAACAAGCAATTCATTGCACGCTCATGATTGGCTACTCTAGAAAGGTTGCGGGTCTTTTAGACAATGTCATCAACAACCAGGATGTCTCCCTTTAAAAGAACCACTTTTAAAGTGGTAACATCCTAAAAAAAGCAGGATGTTCCGCCACTAGATGACGCTGTCTCAATGGAAGTATTCAATTCAAACCACATAGTCACCCCTCTCAGCCCGTGTAATGCAACCCATAACAATCATGCCAAAAAGCAGGAAGCACAAACGCCCTGGGTAAGCAACGCAATTTCCCCTTAATGTAAAGATGCCCTTTGACACCAAATCCCTCACCATTGGCTTCGCTGCCTAGGGCTGATAAGGAGTTGCAGTCTAACAACACCTGTAGAGACACAAGTTGCCCACCCCTACTTAGTGCTTACTGTAGGCTAGCAAATTTTAAACTGTTTGTTTTATTTTCAAAATGTCTGCCTGTTTTCCTTTGTCCCCTTATTATATTACTTTAAAGATACATCTCTCTCCATTTGGAAGGAGAGTGCTCCTTCCATCCTCCTAGACTGCTTGAGTCACATTACTGGGCCTTAAGCTATAGAGAAGTAAAAAAGGAGAGGACAGGCTGAGGCTTGACTACTTGGATAAAGGGAGCTTGGATTGGCAGCCCCCCTTACACCTGAGTAAAGATGCTTTACATTGGAAGAAGCTGCTGAGTGAGACTTAAAGTGTATGGTGGCTGCCTAAGAAAAAATTGCCAGTGGTCTGCCTTAAAGAGTTGGCACCGAAACGGATGTTGCTCCATTGTCACAGGGGCACATGTTAAAGGTGTGAAAACGCCAGTGAAGCAGATTAATTCCTGCCTGCACCTGTCCCCTCACCGTAGTCGTGGTGGTGGTGGTAGGTACCGTTGTGATCCAAGGAGTCACGTGAACAATAATGGTGGCTGTGGTACTAAATTGAGGTGTGCTACGGCTGTCTGTCACTTTTACCAGAAGCTCAAAGGTGAGGGGGTCAAAAATGCCACCACGGTTGTAGGAGAAGGTGTTGTGGAAAAGACTATTACGTTCCATGCGAAAGCGCCCATTTGTGTTGCCTGGGGGGGAAAGAGAAAACAGGCACCTCTGCACTGCAAACCTGTCTCAGCTTTATGCCAGTGTAACTTGTCGTGGCTTCCCCCAAGGATTCCTGGGAACTGTGCAGGGAATTACACTAGAGATCCCTAGCCAGCTTCACCCAACTGCAGTTCTCAGGCTTCCCTGGAGAGAAGGAACGGCGATTACAGCCCCCCAAGTGCTCAGGGTCTCTCGTCACAGACACACACTGCGGTTGCCCTTTTCTTTGCAGAGGCTTGTGCTACTGCAATCCTGATCTGAGAGTCCAGCTTTACCGTCCCACTGAGCTGCTATTTCCAGCAGACACAGATGCTCCTTCACCGCTGGCATCTTGCTGTAACCACAGCCTGTGCCGCCTAAATTTGCCTCAGTCCTCCAGCAGATTCGCAGAACCAAAAACCACTGGTTTGAACCTCACAGGCTAAGTGACGCCCTAGTTTAAATGTGTAGCGTGTCTGTGCCGCCACAGCCTCAAACACCAGGCCTAGATGAGCACACACACCCCCTCTCAGGACAAGCGCCACCACTTGAATAAGCCTGAGGGAAGGGCAAAAGACGCACCACTTTTCCCTTATAGCAGAGGGGAAAAGGGTGTTAAGGGTTTTGAATAAGGTTCTCCTGTGAGTGTGTTGGCTGAAAGGGTAATGATTTGTGTTTCTTTATTATATTTATAGAGCAGGTTACACAGCCAAGCTGACACGTGGTTTGTGGTAGCAAACAAAATAAAAGAAAACGTTTATTGTTGTTAACAGTTCTTTTCAAATTAATCTCACACCTGCCTATACTTAACACTTCTAATAATTCACTAATAATCCTAAAACCTAATAAGCTCCTCACACACACTCCTGACTAGATCTCACACAGCTATCTTCCACACAACTACCCTCCACCCAACCAAGACAATAAGGACAATAAGGATAAACATATATATAAACATATACATATATATATATATATATATATACTCCTCCCCCTCCCTTTCCCAGCATCATCAGCCACACCCACTCAGTCCAACATTCCGCACTCTCCAGACATACTAAACCAGACATACCTAAGGGGATAGAAATGTGGGGTATCATCACAGTGTCTCTCCTAACTTCTTTCTTTACTTTAGTGCAAGTGGGCAGGGCCCCAATCTGGAGCAGGATTACAATGCAACGGTGAAGGGGTTAAACCTCCCACCCAGCCACTTCCCCTCTAAACTCACACACATACACCCACGTGGGGGCTAAACAAACCAACAAACCAACAGCTCTCAAATCTATTCTCTAGTGCTTTGCCTCATCCATTCCATACCACCAACAATGGTGTAGATAAATTCACTTGGTTTATCCTCATCCGTGCATTCCAGCTCTATGATGCTCATCGTTCTGGGCTGTGTGGAATAAATGGAACGTATATCGAAGGGTGGCTCACACACAAGAGGGTTGTCATTCACGTTCTGCGGATAAGGAAATAGGTCATCTTTCTCAGCACAACTCCATGGAGGTTCTGGAATGGACTATTCCCAAACTCCCTTCTCCTACTTGCAATTATCACTAATGTTCCAAAAAAGCAAGTTCCCAGGCAGGGACCCCTTCTGGCACTGGGCTTTTCATGCTGCCCCAAGTGGGAAATAAGCTATCATATCTCCTGTGAGCGCAGCATTCTGCACAAACCAAACAAGAGCCAACGGATGGCATAGAGCAGATGTTTGTAGAACACAGTACCTGATTTTGGCAGTGGAGAGATCACTATCTGCACTGGTCATTTACCAAATGCCACGTGAAACTCCACCCTAAGCCAATGAATGAAGATGTGGTAACACATAGGGCTTCAAGTAAGGTGATCCTTTTTAGTTCCCATAAAACTATCCATGGGAACCATTGCAAGCTCCCCTCCTGGGGCTAATAGCAGCTTTTCGGGAGGGGAGTTGATTTTTGTCAAGACCACAACACAGGAGAAAATGCTTACCACACACCCCTGCCTGCACAATGCAATCTGTCTCATATTCAAGCTCCTGTACACATGCTGGGTGGGAATGATGGGAGTTGTAGTCCAACACATCTGGAGGGCATGATGTTGGGGAAGACTGACAAACGCTGTATTCTGTGCCCTAGTGGCATTCAGAGCTATGCATCAGCCATACTTTCCCCACCCAATTCCAGGTACCTGCACATTAATGGTGATGATACACTCTCCCGTGAGCTGTTTTGTAGATACTACATCATTATCCAGGTCTTTGAGATGGATGGTCAGACGATACGACGGCCATCTTTCATGGTCCAGTGGCCCCGATACATACAGCTCCCCTGTGACACATACATTCACTTGTGTCTCTGTACTTCCTGGAAACCGCTTGGTTATAACAACCACTCCCATCTCCCATATTGGAATCTCCACTCCTGCTCTTTAAGCTCCTTGAAGTGAATGTGGCCACGGTAGTTAAAGAGTGTTCATAACTGCCCTTGAAATGACCTGGAGTCTGGGCCCCAGAGGAGAGAAGAAAAGCCATTAAATGCAGGCAAAATCCTCTGTATGGCCCTGGTCTCAGGGCATAATCCAAGGGGGTGACTATATGCCACCGCTTTGCAGCTGCTTCCCCCCAAATCCCCATACCATCACCACTGCAGGGCAGGAACGCTAAATCTAGATAGTTGGGAGGAGTGTGGGTTATCAGGTGGGCATCCTGCTTGTCAAGCTTGCCCCCTGCCCAATGCCCTGCATTCTCGGGCTTATCCTGCATGGATATCCACCCCTAGGAATGGCCCCAAACCGAAGCTACCACTGACAAGACGGGAGAAACAACATAGTGGCATCCTAGGCATGCACAGCACATTTCATTAGGGTGTGCACCCAGGCAAGATTTTTTAAAGGTGAACATTTATTGAATACTCTATCATAAAGGACATTGTTTTTATTCATTCATTTATTAAACGCTGTAAACACTGACGCCCTACTCTGTGATCGGCTTTCCTGACCCTGGGAGGGCCATTGCAGGTGAGGGGGGAATGACGAGATGTTTCTCAAACCCCAGCATCGATGGGACTTTGTAGTGACACTGGCCAGAGAAGGGGGTTAAGAGGCGATATTGGCCTTCAGGGCCCTTCCTTCTGGCCTCTTTGAAGTGTAGATCCCAGCAGAGAGGCTCCCAGCAGAGCGATACCTTTTTGCTCCTGCTGCCAGGAGCAACAGTATGCTGTTGGGGGCAGCAGGGCAGCCAGAAGACCATTCCTGCTGCATCTAGATCCCTCTCTGGATCCCTATTCAATGGCCCCCCAATTCGGCACTTATTGCTTGAGACATTAGGGTGTGCCTGGGCACACCCAGCACACCCTTTGGGCACACCTATGAGTGGCATCAGAGCAAACTGAAAAGTCATGGGACAAGGACACTGCAAGAAAGCAGAGTTTTGAAGGTAAAACTCCGAAGTGGCTGCGAGTTGACGGCTGCGTCATTAAGAGCATAATCGGTCCGTTTCATGACGTCATCCACCTCCCGTGCATCTCCCGCCCCTTCTGCCCATTTTCCCATTAAAAAAAAAGACCCAGAAAATCCGACTTTTTCAGCTGTAGCGAAACATGCCGCCATTTCCTGCTGTGCTCAGGAGAAGCAGCGGGATAAAAACATCCACTGGATGGGTCACGTAGTTGTTGCTGCTTCCTCTTTCTTCCCCATGTGAAGAGAGAGGAAGCTGCTTGTCCCTACTGTGGGACAGAAAAGCAACGGTAGTGAAACGCAATTTCCCCCCGTTTGATGACGCTCATGAACAATGCAAGCCTGGCTGTGTAAGGGGAAGGAGCCACCATCTTGGTGCTTTGAGGTGGAGGGCTCCTAGCGCTAACAATTGGAAGACATTGTGTAGCTCTTCCATCTTTTTCTCCTTAGTGGATTTTTGGGGGCTAAAAAACAGATGGAAGCAAGGTGGGAAAACACAGGTGGGTAAAATTCAAATAGGATGACATCTGGACATAGACGCCCCCATAAAATTCTATGAATGAGCAGTGCCAGCTCCAGGTTTTTGAGGGGCTGTGGTCAAGATACACTCAATAAGCTCCTTTTTTCAGGAAGTCTACCTTCTCACCACCATTCTCACCACTTGTTATTGCTCATTGTCCTCTTTTTCATCATTGCTATCCCCTCTTTTCTTGAGGGGCAGCCAGCCAGAGGGCATGTAGCCAGGGGCACCTACCGCTCCTCCTTCCCATCACCACCATTGTCTGGGCCAGAATGAGAAGCAGGAAAACAAGCACTATGTAATGGTGGAGAAGCAAGTCCAGGGCTCCCAGTATTTGGGCCCCTGCTGGGGTGTAATAATAATTATAATAATAATATATTTATTTATTACCCGCCTCTCCCAACAGATCGAGGTGGGGAACAGCATTAAACATAAAATACAAAACTGATTAAAAGCACATAAAACCAATACATCATTAAAATACCAATAAAACACCAATAAAACACTTTAAAATTCATCTGGGTAGGCCTGCCGGAAGAGATCAGTCTTTATAGATCTTTTAAATTCCTGAAGACTGGTGAGCTGGCGAATCTCTCCCGGCAGGTCATTCCACAATCTGGGAGCGGTGCCTATCCAAGCCTACCCTTCATGCTGGCCCTGTGAATAAGAGAAGCCAATGACATAATAAAAACTCTTCTGCAACTGCCTGGATGGAGCAATCCTATGGGCCCTAGACAGTGTCTGGGGGACATAGTATATTTCAGATTCCTGGACCTCAGACCCAGGAATCCAAGCTCCCTGACTCTGCCCTTTCGCAGCTGGTGTGGAAAGAACTGCGCCGATTACTTCTACAAGTTCACAAAAGCGAGCTTGTAGAAGGGTGAAAGGGGGCATGTTGGTAGGCAAAGAGAGGAGGGGAGGGAGACTGGGGATGCAGGAATCCGAGCTTTCCCCAGCCATCCTCAGCCTCCTTCCCTCCCCTCCCCCTCCCCCTCCCCCCAAAGCCCCTGCTAGACAGCAAAAATACCTGTCGAACTAAAATGCAGAGCGGGAGTTGCCTTGCGCTTTCCAATTTGCATTGGATACTTGCAAACCTCTACATTCAGTGGCTTATGAGTATAAGGGAAGATCCCATAGGACTGCGCCCTTAGAGACAAAGTCCAGATGAATGAGGAGATTAAGGGTGACCTGAGGGCAGCCTTCCACAGCCTGGTGCCCTCCAGAAGTTTTGGACTTCATTTCCCATCAGCTTCAACTAGCAAGGCCAATGGTAAGGAATGTTGGGAGTTGCAGTCCAAAACATCGGGAGGGCACCAGGTTGGGGAAGGCTGACCTCGAGACAAGTGTGAAAGGAAAGGCCGGGGATGGAGTTATGAGGAGGTCACATGTAGAGATGCCCATTCTTTACCTGTGCGACGCCCAATGTAGAAAGAGGAGAGAACACCTGCATCCTGGAGGCTGTATTCAATGTTGTTGAAAGGATAGTCTCGGTCGGTACCAATGACCTTTCCAACGGAGTGTCCAAAGCCAGCGTTTTCTGGGACGCTAAAGATCTGCGGCGAGCATTCCGGGCGGTACTCATTCACTCGGCTTACTGTCACCAGCACAGGCACGCTGGCTGCAAAACACGCAGAAAGAGGGCCAAGAAGCTAGGGTGGCTAAAGCTTCAGCAGGCACTGGCTAGTACTGGTTAACAACTGAGCAGCCAACCTACTTCATTGCAAGTCACAGGTCGGATTTAAATTGTACAAGACAGCTGCTGCAGACCTGTCAGTTTAAATCCAGGTCTACATATAAAGTGAGGTGAGGGGGTGCAGTCTGTTTCTTAGAGCAAACAGTATGTGTGGGTGAGGGGAGCTCACTTTGAAATCCCATTTCAAAGAAGAGCTCGATGATCACATTCCAGTGGTGGGCGGGGCTGAAAGCAAAAGGGGTGGAGCCAAAAAACTAAATGTACCAGTATATTTTAGCATAAAACTCTTACTGTCAGTAACTAAAACCTAGGCATTTCAACCTTTTAGGTTGAACAAGTGATTTATTGCGTGCTCGTGATTGGCCACTCAGGAAAGTTTGTGGGTCTTTCACATGATGTCATCAATGACCGGGACGTCTCCCGCAGTATCCATTGGAAATTCTGCCATAAAAAGAACCATTTGTAACGTGGTAACATTCTGAAAAAAGCAGGATCTCCCACCACTAGATGGCACTGTCTCAGTGGAACTGAACGGAAGGGAAGTATTCAATTCAAACCACATTCAAACCACCCATGTAATGCAGCTCATAAGAATTGGGCCAAAAAGCAGGAAGCACAAACACCCCGGGTATGCAATGCAATTTCCCCTTAATATAAAGACGTCCTTAGAATAGGAGGAAACTGCACAAAAGCCAGGAAACCATCAAACAATTAGTAGTTGGGGGAAAGGGGTGAGGCCAGGGGAAGGGGGCATGGCTTCTGAGGAATGCTGAGGGGCAGATTTGGACTTTTGGATTGGGCCTAAAGTTCTGCACTCTGCTGTAGCATCTCCCTCCAATGGGGAGGGAAATGAAATTGGGAGAGAGGCTGCAAAGGAAGTAAGCCATGTGGGGAGGAGTTACACACACACACACATAGGCACCCCTTTTGCTCAAAAAACGAGCCACCTAAACACTGCTTGGTATGTGATTGGGTTAAACTCAGGTTTAAGGAAACAGGTAGTCACCATCACATGCAGTATACCTTTTGGGGATGGGCCAGAGTCTGCCAACAACCAAATCAAAGCGCTCACTGCTCTATTCTTCCATACTGCTATGATGCCCTTCAATCTGCCCAGATGCTGTACATACATAACATTTGCGATTATTAGTCTTATTCACTGGACATAAACTCACTGGGAACAGATTTCCATAAGATATATATTAGCAAATTTCTCAATTTTTTCCGCACATTCATGTTAAATGGATCATAAAAAATCAAGCAAATCCTTGGAACAATTCCCACGTTTGTATATTTTTATTATTTCCATCTTGATAAGGTTTGCCTGAAATCAGTTGCTGTTTGCAGTGTGAAGTATGTGTCCCCCTTGAGGGTGGTCTAATCTGGGCTTTCTGTTTGATCTCCTGTTTATTTTTTTGGCACAGATCACAGGCAGTTGTTGCTTGTCCATGGCAAATTTGCTTAGTAAATATCTCCCTTCATGTACCAATCTGTGTGACATGTTCTAAGGTCAAATCAGTCTCAGCCAACAGCCTGCTCTTTGATTGCTTCGCTTAAAATGTTCTCTGTCATTAGCTATCAATGCTCTGGTAACTGGTTCTGTGACAAATAATTCAGACTTTTTAAAATTTCTTCTTGATGCTACTGATAAAAGCACAATCATTTGCCAATCAGCCAGAATTTCCACAGCCTCTTCAGATATTTTCTTCATTGCTTAACAGCAGCATTTATACTATATAATGGTTGCTAGCTCCCTGGGCTGCAAACCAACCAAAAGTAAGCAAACTGAAACGAAATCAAGTGAGGAGCGAAGCAGGTGTTTAAATAACTTCCATTGAAATCAACTAAACTTAAAAGTACTTTTTTTTAGTTGGGTCTTCACGCCCTTGGTTTTGAGTAATAACCCGTTCATGGCTTGGTTCTGTTAACATTTCTAGAACAGGCTCCCTCAACTTGGTGCCCTCCAGATGTGTTGGACTGCAATTCCCATCATTCCCAGCCAGTATAGCCAATGATGAGGGTTGCATGAAATCTGGGACTTTGCTCAGAATTCAGCATCCTGAGACTCTGTTTTCTTTCTTTCTTCTTTCTTCCTTTCTCTTAAAAAACAAGGTTCTGGTCCTTCAGGCTGCAAAGATAGGCTTGAAAGTGTCTAGTAAAACTCTCTGAAGCCAGAGGGGAGTCTGAACAGGTGAGTGGAAGATGGGGCTTTGCATAGCTTTTTGCATAATATAAAAAAGTAAAAGAATTCAGGTTTCTTGATGCAGAACAGGGATTCACAAAACCCCAAAAGGAACTACCAAATTTCGTGGGGGGGAGACCAAGTCAATAGGTGCAAAATGTGTGTGTGTGTGTGTGTGTGTGTGTGTGTGTGTAATTCGATAGATAGAACCATCTTCTGCTATAAACCAAAACCCAACTACTTCTGAAACATATCAAAAACAGGCTCTTTAAAATCCTGTGAATGCATAATGTATTTTAAAGACAATCCTCTTGGTCAGGGCAAAAATAAACAAAGACCCCCTCTAGATGGATTCCGTTTGATGCCTGGTTAGCCGATTATGCGCATATTCGCTGAAGCGCTTTATCGTAAATGCTTGTATGCAGGAGGTAATTGAGCACTCAACTGGTGACCTTACTGGTTGTTTCAAATGCGCTTTACAAGTAGTTAATGAGGAAAATTGCTTGTTCGCATAGTCAAAATGCGCTTTAACGGCAGGAACAAAATAAAACTCGCTATTTAACGCGCATTCGATAATGCGCATAATCGGAGAGAAAACACACCTCTACGCCCAATTTGCGCTCCGTTCTTGTAGAGGTACAAATTTTAATGCGCCTTGAAAGAGCTTTAAATGCCTCTTGTAGAGGCAGCCAAAGAGAAATAATCTCTAGACTATTAGAATTTCAGCTACCTTGGTGCAGAATTTTAATTAAATTAAAAGAAGCACAGAGTAAACACTTGCCTCAAGTGTGCACTTCACTGGATCCTAGAACTAGAGCTCCATCACACCAGTGGTTTAATGCGTTCTCGCCATGTCTGGTATCTGGTTTTGCAGCGCAAAACTCACATTATGTCATCCCTGTCCTGACCCATCTCGCCTCTTTTCCTCCGTTTTGTGTATTATTTTGGTGCGGGGAAAGTCTGGATTATTTTCCCCAAGCGGATTTAATGTGCCCTTAAGCCTCCGTGTATTGCCGTCCTCTCGCTTTTTCCTTTGTTAGGGACGTGTGCTTTGAGAGAAGGGGTGGGGCGGAGTGGAAGAGCAAACAAACGAAAGAGAGGTTTCACGATGCAGCACAATACCACAAACCTATGTGAAAGGGACCATTAGCTTGACACGCTTATGAAATGGAGGTAAAAAATGCAGAGGAAAACCGGGGGGGGGGGGTGACGGAGCCCCTAATTTATCCCCTAGTTCAGACAACAGACAACAGTCGTGCTACGTTTTACCTTTGCCAACAGAGCTTCAATGGCTACTTTGTGCAGCTGGAATCTTACCACTGGGGGAGATCACCTCTCCTCTCTGAATCCTGCATTACCACACAGCAAGCTGCTCTTCTGGAGACTCTGCTGAGATCGCACTTTCCCATGATCTCCTTTGTTCAGTGTCGAGGAAAGGTCAAGCCCAAACGCTGTTTGTTGGACAAGGTGGTACTCACTGGTTCGTGGGGGACTTCCATTGTCCATCACCAGGATGGTGGCTCGGTACTGGAATTTAAGGCTGGCCATAGCTTCAGAGTCATAGTCCAAAGTGGAGTTCACCTGGTACGGTCCAAGCACAGAAAGGTTAGAACTCTTTGGTCATTAATCCACAGACACTAAAGCCCAATGACATAACTGAAGCAAATGGCATCCTGTACCAAAGAGAGATGCTTCTCTCTTCTGGAAAGATGACAAGCTCAGTGGTGCAACCAGGGCAGGACGTTGGGGCCAATGCAGCCCAGCCCCCCCCCCCAAATGACTACCCAGAGAGCAGTGGCAAACAGACCCAGGGGGTGTCAGCACAGCAGCAGGTTAGTGCCACGTCCCTCGGAAACCCCATGCTTTCTCTCCCCCAGGGTGGCTTCAGGTAATACTGATGCCAAGGAGGGAGTGCGGAGTTCTGGGTGGCCATCCGGGGACTGGAGCTGCCCCTGCCCTCTTCCAATCGCAGGTCACCTTCCATCAGGCACCACCCAGCCACGCCTCCACTACGACTCTGGAGCAAGGCTTTGGGGCTCTCTTGACGTCATCTTGCATGTCCTCATCTCAGGGCAACTCCCCAACTTTTTTTCTCCGCAGCTTCATATAATCGATGCTGCGCCACCGCACCCCCACCCGGGGGCTTTTCCGAGCATTCAGACAGCCCCCCCCCCCCCCGCCGGTGTCAGCACCTGAGCTGACATGGGCATATCAGGGCACAACAGGACTGATGCCCTCACTCACAGTATCCTTTATTCGTCCTCTTCTTTTTAAAAAAATTATAAGGGGTGGAGGTAGGAGGCCAGATATATACGTAATTACAATAATTTTCTAATTTTTTTACTTTGAAACATATATATGATCTCTTTCTACAACAAGATGTGCTTATCCTCAAGTCATGTTTTTAGCATCAAGGCAACAGAAGTAAACTCCATTTTTGTTTCGACTTGCCCAGGAAGCTTTGGTTATTGGGAGGTATAGAAAAGAAGTGAAATAAATAAAATAAACAATATCCCTGTAGTCATGGTGGTGTTATCATTGAAGTGAGTTTAAGATACAAAACTGCACATGCCCAGAGGATTTCTTTTTATTTCTTTTTATCCAGGCTAGTGAAGAGGGGTTTGGTTTTGTTCTAACGTATCAGGAACACAAAAGCAGTTGTAAAGCATGGAACAGCAGTGGGGGGGCAGTGTGGAAGGAAAGGAGAGAAATATCAGTTATGTGCTTCACAACTGAAGTAATACGCTCGGCCATCTAATGCCCACCCCAACCCCGTAAGCCCATTAAAAGAACAATCCTATGGCTCCTATCTGGGGGAGGGGGGTGCATATGCAAGGTCAGGTTTCTGAATTCAAGGCTGGAGATGGCGACCTACCTTCAAATCTGAGCCCTCCATTCGGAAGCTATAGGGCGGACTCTGGTTGTCTATTTTGTAACGAAGGCTACGGTTACCATTTGCTGCTCCGACACAAGACAGAGACGGTGACAGGGCTGTCCCGTTGGAGATTGTCTCTGGAATTTCAGTCCTGGGGTGAAGCAGTCATCATAGCCCCAAGGGTGTATGTGTGTGTTTGTAGAGGATACAGAAGGAGAGAAAAGGTGACTTGAATGGGGAAATGACTCCTCCCTTCCATCACCCACCCTGTTGTGACTTTTAGATCAGACCGCTGTTGACACTGGCATATCAAGTCTTTGCAACAGGTCCACCAGTATTAATTTGCTTTGAGTGTGTAACACCAATGGAAAGAAGATCCCATCCTTGTGCTCTGATGGCTCTAACCCATTAGCTCTTCAGGTAGCTGTGGTTCCCCTCCTATGCGGGGAAAGCCCTGCTGTGGCTGTGGATTTGCACTGCGTCAGTTAGATAATGCAAGCGCAGCTTCAAAGCCACCGCGGGGCTTTCCCACAAAGCTGTATTTTGAAAAAGTCGGGATTTACCCAGACTTTTTCAATCGCAGTGACGTCACTACAGTGTTTCCGGTGTCTGATGTTGCTCCGGGGCCAATTCAGGGGTGGTTGGTCGCCTTCCACGATTGGTTGCCTTCCACGAAGAAGAGGGTGGGGCGGTGCCTGATGGCCGCCCAGAAACCCCGTGCTCCCTCTACAGCATTGGGATTACCCGACACCACTCTGAGAGGGGTAAGTGTGGGGTTTCAGAGGAAGCTGCGCCAACCCGGCACTGTGAAGACAATCCCCTTGGCCCAACTAGGAGTGCTTCCAGACAGAGGGCTCCTAACGCTAACAATCAAAAGGCAATGTGCGGCTATTCCGACTTTTTTCATCAATGTTTTTTTTTCTGGTAAGAAAAAACATGCAGTGGAACATTTACTCTAGAGTAAGTGCAAGGAGGCTGATCTGTATTGAGCCCCTAGCATGGAGGATGGGAGCTTTAACCCTCCTCCCACAATGGATCCCATCTGGATGGGGAGGAGCCTGCAATCTCTGTTGAAAAAATAGCGCCCATAGACCAAATGGATTATTATTTTGCAATAGTTATTGCAGGCATGGGCTCCCCAATCAAATCAGTCCCATACTGGGAGGAGAAGCCTCCCATTTCCCATGCTAGGGAAACAATACGGATCAGGCCCCTTGTGCCTATTGTAGAGTAAAAAGGGAGGGAACATAGCTGCTACATACATCTTTAAAGCGATGCCTGTTTTGACCATAAGAAGGGTGACTGTGCAATAAAAGTCTCTTCTGGAAACACTTGTGAGACTGTGAGTTAGTACCCAGGCATCCCCTTAACACCCTGAATACTGCTGTGACTACTAAATGACACACACACACACCCTCTGTACATAGGGAGAGACCCTTGATTGGCACTGTAACTGTACTTTTTTAAGCTCAAGCTGCTGCAAGACACACTGTTGTTCTGTGGAGACTTACACATATAGAGCAGGGGAGCACAAGGGTCCTTGCAGGTTGTGCGGCTTTACAGTGATGTTAACCATGATGTTGGCACTGATCGTGGGATGGAACATGTCGTAGGCTTTCACCAACAGAAGGGTTTGGGCTGAATTGTGTTTCAAATCGAGGTTGTACGTGTTCGTGATGACGCCCGTCTCTGCAGGCAGGCAAGAGAGGCTGGGATCAGTCATCCCCTTGAGAGCCAGAAGGCTGAGATAGTTTGAAGGCAATTGTTGCTGACTGCCCCAGAAGCCCCAGTCCTTCCTGACACTGTGTGCCTACCATGCCACCCTCCTGGACTTCCCCTTACCTGAATCAATGGTGAAATAGGTTGTGTCTCCAGAGATGATCTGGTACTGCACATTTTTCCCAGTGGCTTGGACTTGTATAATTGTCTGGAAGGGGCCCATATTTTCCCGTACAGATTCTGCTACAGATGATACCCTGAATAATGAAGAAAGCAGCATAAAGTCCTTCCCGCTTGAGCCAGGAGTCTGCCAAGCACCATCATCCACTCTGTCAACTCCTGGTTCCAGGTCATTGTACTAGGATAAGGTAGGAGCATAAACAGATCAGCAAGGAATCATGTTGAGATATGGGAGCCTGAGTCTCGGCTGCCCAATGCAATTCTAGCAGTATGCATGGCCTGAAAAGGATGCCTCCAGAGGTCCTCCCTGCTCCATGCCTTCTTCAGAGAGCTTGATGTTGGGTGTGATGGGCCAATCCCCAATATAACGACGGTTGGCAGTGTTTCATGGAGGACCACCCTCTGCACTGCTCAGCTTGTGTGTTCCAAGGCCCACAAGGCAGAACAGGCAGTATGCCTGACCTGTCACTAGTTGAGGTCCTGCACATCCCTTATTGTAGGTGAATCATCTCTGCTCATTTGGTTTCACCTGTAAAGTCCAGATCTCTTGACTTGTCCCTACTCCAGGCACTGGCAGCCACTGGTGAGCAACAGCCTATTTGGCACACCAGTTGAAGGGATGTGAGTAGAAAAAGTGACATTGCTGGGGTTCCCAGAAGGCTGCTTCTTGGTTCTGCCTCTAAAGGGTTGTCAGGGCTTCCCCTCTCACCAGGGCATAGCACAAGTTAATGGGAGTGGGAGAGTGCAGCTCCGCATGAGCTCTGGACTGGGGAGTTCTTTTGCTTTCGACTCCACCTTCCACCAGAATGTGACACCTGAGAACTTCTCCACAATGGAATTCAACCCTTGGGCCAAAAGAAGTTCAACAACCCTGTGGCAAAGGATTCTGGAGCCTGCCTTTCCTATGATGCCGTGCCGCACCCAAGTGGGTCAAACATCTTGGGCCAGTCCCACCTGCTGGCAGCCTAGACTCCAGGTCTACAGAATTGGGAAATCGGAGTCCAAGAGACTTTGGGTCTCCATCCACCCTTCCTTTACCCAACTCACGTGAAGTTGACTTGGTTATGATAAACAGAAGGCACCTTGACTGACAGAGGTATGCGGCAGCTTCTCCCACCACTGTCCTTGACCACAATGTCCATTGAGAAGATCTGCAGGAGAAATAACATACTACAAATCTGCCAGCAGCCCAGATGGGGCTAATCTAAAGCAGTCTTTCAGTACATTGCTGGGTCCAAGGGAGACCTAAATGGGGAAGACTGAAGCTCCATGAACAGAAAAGGGCAGTTCCTATCCCTGAAATGAAGAGCATTAGGAAGACATGGCTAGAAAGGCCCAAAGCCCTCAGCACAGAGGTGGGGGTGGGGTCACAAGATTAGTGGCACAACAGTTGCTTCACACTGGCAAGCGGCAGTTCCTCCTGTGAACACTTCTGAAAGGAGACAGAGGTGGGGAGCGACATGCCTGTGAACGGAACCCCACCGACTGCAATAGGATGGCCAGGCTACGTGTCGGGCCTAGCGTTGGCCGAGCATAAGTATGGGTTAGTGGGTGTACGTACTTTGCCAGCATGCTCACGACTGAAACCTGTGGCAGGTGCCTGCACAGCTCCAGCTGAATTGATTGTGAAATGCAGAGTACTATTCTCAATGGTGTACTGTGGGGGTGGGGAGAAGGTAAAGTCAGCTGGGAAAGTTATTAAACAAGACAACCTCATTCCCCAATGCCTGTCTCCCCACCATCTGGGACACTATTAGAAAATACTACCTCCCAAATTCTCCAGCCATCTCCGGATGGCCAGTTCCAGCACTGGAAAATTCCTTTTTCCAGACACACCCTCCACCCTTCCCTTGTGATAATAAATCCTTCCCTGAGCATATTCCTGCTTTCCCCTCACAACCACGGTGCTTACGGTTAAGTTGCCTGCATGTGGCTCCCTCAGGACAGTGTTGTAGATAACACCTCCAGGAGTAAAATTTTCTGGAACTTCTACAGGGACCCATCCTGCAGCAATAATAGGAATAGATGCAGCTAAACTCTAGTCCTTGAGTACTGGAGCTTTTTGCTGACTGAGATTCCCACTACATTAAGCAGCCCTGGAGTCTCTTCCCTCTAGTACAGGGCTGAGGAACCTGTGGCTCTCTACATGTTTTGACCTAGAACTCCCATCATCCCTCACCACTGCTAGGCAGATGGACATTTAGGCCAAAACATATAGAGCTGGTGCGAGTTGCAGGCCACAAGTGGCCACCCCTGTCCCAGCATACTGAACGGCTTATGGCAATTCTATAGTCGTCATTCTAGTCTACCTGGCTATTCTTGCCAAAAGGAGACACCTTCATGTGTCATGGAGGATCTGCTCCAGGTTGGTGGAAAACTTGCTGCCTCTCCGTGCCTGGTGGCCATCTTCCACTCAGGCCCAGTTCCACCCACAGTCCTGTTTACTCCCCTCACCAAGGCCCCTTAATCTTACGCTGGATGTGCCAGAACCCTAACTGGATCTAGGTAGTTGAGAGAGGCTTACCTATGTCACCAAGTTCACGGTTGCACCGTAATCTGTCTACTGCAATTACTTGAATGAAGAGTTGAACATCAGCCAGTTCTGTTCCGCAATGGGTGTTGAATGTCAAGGTGTACTGATTCACCTGCTTGGCATCCAGGGCAGCACTGGGACTAAGGCTCAGCTGGTAGTCAAAAGAAAGAACCTCAGCATAGTTTCCTAAGTATGGCCCACCAGCCATTGCCTCCTCTTTCCACACTACTACTACCACCACCACCACTTTTGAACAGTCTTGTGAATGTCCATCCCACAGAGACAACGGAAGCATCAGGCAGGCTGGACCAGCTTAGTATGTCTAGACTACCCTTCCTCAACCTGGTGCCATCCAGATATTCTGGATGACAACTCTCAGCAACCCTGACCATTGGCCATGGTGGCTGGAGCTGATGGAAGTCCAAAACATGAGATTCAGTAATCAGAAACTAATTCTAAAAGGCTTTAAGGGGAAAGAAACTATCAAGGGGATCTTCTGCTACCCCTGTAGTAAATCTGAGGGTCTTCTGAAAAAATGTAATATATTGTACAATCAAAAATATTTCAACAGAGTGCAAAGTTCTCTACATAAATTTATCTGGCCATTGTATAGACAGCCAGTCTGCCTAATTTCAATCAACCCTTTGGGTCTTACAATATATGCATGCACGAGTAATGAAAGATAATAACATTTTAAGAGTGGTAGAGATGGTTTGTTGGTGTTGCAGACCACAAAGAGCAGAACAGTTTCTCTGAAAAATGAGGACTCAGGAGATTTTCTCTTTTTCTCTTATTTTACATCAAAGTTAAACAAACAAATAAACAAACAGAACATAAATTTCTGCTGATAGAACTAAATGAGAGAGGCCTAACACTTACTAACAAAAGCATTGCATGACTTTCAGTTTCACTTTCCTAAGAAAAACATTTAACCCCCAGAGTTTCATCTCTATTCCCACCCCCCAAACAAACTTCCAGGGCTTCCAGTTTAAGCTGCATGACAGCTAAAACCGGTCTGAAATCGTTTTACATTTGTAATGAAGACATCTATGTTTCCTTTATCATCTACGTGTGTTTAAGGCCATGAAAAACAAAGTCAGTTTTGCTAAACGAAACCTGTGTTCCATGGCACCAGGCTGATGAACAATAATTTCATTTCATCCTTCCATTTCTTCTGTTTAAGTTCAATTGATACAATTTATTAAATACTCTAGTCCCATAAGAGGTTTATCCATCGCAAATGGATGCAAACTTCTCTCCTGAGGTCAAGAAGAATAGCAGCATTGTCTACTCACTAGGCCCGGACCAAAATTTCCCCTGAAATGTCTAAACAGGAAGCCACAGAAAGGAAGCGTTCCTGTTCCCTTGTGGGTCTCCATAGCTAGAAAGGATTCCCTCTTGAAGGAGTTCAGAGATATTATACCAATGCTACACAAATCCACAGCCCCCTCGTACCTGGTAGGAGCCGGTGGATAAGATGTTTAGAGGATTGAAAAAAGAGGTTGCAGGACTGATGTTCGGCTGTAAGGTTACAACGGGCGTATGGCTGGAGTTTGCACATTCGACGGTGAAGTTGGCAACAGTTGTGCCTGGAGCCGTGCTGTCTTCCAGTTTCACAGTGGCTGGAATGCCAGTGTGCACTGCAGAAACATTAGTAAGAGTGTGTTGGTACCAAAGGCCTTTTTGATGTGAAATACTTCTCCAGAAGGGCAAGGCCAGCCAGTACACAGTGCCAATTAAAGACTTCTTAGACGAGGTTTGCATGACACAAGGGGTGTCAATAAGCCATAGTGGCTTGTTACCCCCACCCCCGGCGTGTGCTGGTTACATGCTAGCTGATTTCCCTAATAACCTTGTCACGATGTCCCAAGCCAGTGAGGTGTGTGTGTGGCTCAGGTGCTTAACAAACCATGTGGAACCCATGGTCTGTTGTAGGATTGCTGGGTGGTTTGTCAGCCGCAGCAGCCCCCATCCTCACAGACTTCAGATGTCATGACAACCCATGCCCAGCCAGGATAATTAATGAAACTAGCCATCACAGGTAGCGGCTGGAACAAGGGTGGGCCTTAGACTCCTTGCTGCCCAGCAGGATACAACGGAGTCACTTTGGAGAAGCCTGCCACCTGCAATTCAATGGTTTACCACATGGGGGGCTACACACAGATCCAGCAGCTCCTGACAGTGTACCTGTAACAGGGGAACTCGAGGGCTCAACCCATTTCATTTTCAGCTTGACACACACAAACCTGGGTTTGCATTAAATATCTGGGTTGTGCTGTGTGGATGTTGAGTATGTGGAATGAACTGCAGGTTGAAATGCGCCTGCTGACTTCTTTGAATGTCTTTAAGCAGGCATTAAAGACTCTTTTATTCCCGCAGGCATTCCCTTTTTAGAATCTTAAAGCTGACTGCTATATATTGTTTTCATGCTGTATGGTTTTATTGATTGTTTTTATCTTGTTTAAATGGTTTTAACTTTGTATGCTGCCTAGGGTATTTTGTATATAGGCGGTGTATAAATAGAAATAATAATAATAATTACGAGCGAGAAAAGAGAGATAATAATAATAATAATAAAATATGTCAACAGTGGTGCAGCTAGGTAATTTTCGACCATAGTCTTATTGGGAAGGCTCTTTAGACGGCCATGTGTATTACTTCAGGATGCAAGCACACAACTAACATTTCTGTACTCTCTCACTCTCGCTCTACACACAACCTCCATTGCATGCTTTACAACTACTTCTACAGTCCCGATATGCTAAAACAATAAAACTGTTTGCCAACCCTGACAAAAATAAATAAATACTCTAAGGAGGTGGAGTTCTGCATTGTAAACTCTCTTAAACTATAGTACCATTGTTGTGGCTTCAGGAATAAAATTGAGTTTGCTTCCGTTGCCTTCAGCACCTGCCGCTCATTGAGGAAGTGGGGCTGGGTTGGGTTGGGTTGGGCTGCAGGGACCCTGGACTTTGGTCATAAGGTCCAGGCCTAGCTGCACCAATGTCAATGAACAAACAAGCTGAGACTAGGAAAGGGAAGCAGTGCCAAGCTGGGCTGGCAAGGAGGATTCATTCTTGTGTTCTCTTCTCTATTACTTTCCCCACTGCATGATAAGTAAATGTAATGAGAGGAATGGCCTCCAGGCAGAAAACCCACAGGATAGAACATACCTGCCCCAAACCACGGTTGTCCTGGTTGTGGGCAAGGAGAAATTATGAGCATCATCAGAAGGGGGGTTCCCGACCATCGCTTTTCTGTCCCACAATAGGGACAAGCAGCCTCCTCTTTCTTCACACGGATAAGGAAGAAGAAGCAGCAATGACCACATGCCCATTCAGTGGACGTTTTTATCCTGCTGCTTCTCCTACAAACAGCAGGAAATGGCAACACCTTTTGCTACAGCCAAAAAAGTCGGATTTTCCAGGTCTTTTTTTGTGACGGGAAAATGAGCAGAAGGAGTGGGAGATGGACAGTGTCGTGAAAAGGACCCACGACAATCCATGAGTGGCCAGTAATGAGCGTGCTATAAAATGCTCACCTGATGACACTCTATGTTTTCCCCCTCTAGGGCTTACTGAATTGCAGCACTTCTCCCCTCTGTTGTCTTGTGAAAGGGGGCGCATTGGAAAAAACACACTGGGGTTGCATGCCTCCCCTTGCCCCAGGTTCCGTTACCCATGGGTCCGGAGGATGGGGAAATTGTATTCTTTCCTCCATGATTTGCCCACGGAGCCTTTTATTTCCTGAATTGTGCCACGGGTGAAGGTGGGCCTTCACATGTGGGGAAAGACTAGGCAGGGAGTGGGTTAGTTGTTGGTAGCTGGAGAACTTGAGATAAAACAGAGAAGAGTTGAAATGTTAGACTAGTTTTCTTGTATTCTCTTTTGTAACAGTTCCACAAACAACCATGAAAAAAGTAGTTGAGAACTTTGTTAGAGCCAAGAAAAAGTTTTTCCTGGTTCCTGCTTGGGCATAACAACAACTAAAAAATAGACAAGGAAGTAAAGCTAAACTAAAGCAACTGCTCTGCCCTTTGGCAGCCATGTCAAAATTACTAAACTTACCCAGCTTGGTGCCCTCCAGATGTGTTGAACTACATTTCCCAGAATCCCCAGCCAGCTGGGGATTATATTCTTTATAATGGCCCTTTTACTACATTTGTTGTTTCTTTGTTGTTTTAATCCAATTGTTTAACTATGCTGCTACGAATCGTGTTTTATCATTTGTTTTGTGATTGTTTTTATAATGTTTAATTTGACTGTAAGCTGTCCTGAGAGCTAAGGTGATAGGATGGTGGTCTATATTTTCTTAATAAGCAAGTAAAAAACGAACAAGAGAAGCTGAGGTAAGATCTTCAAGGAGTAGAAGAACAGAAAAGGAGATTATCAAGACATGGGAAAGGAAGGGAAGCATAAACACAAGCGACAGAAACAGATAACTGACAGAACTGATATTGAAATGCAACAAGGACCAATTAACTGACACCACGCCATGGCAGCAACCGTGGTTTGAGATTGGGTTATTCATGTATTGTTATTGTTGTTTTCTAATTGGTATTCCTTGTCAGTTGGTTTTGTTACCCATTTTAAATGCATTAGAGAAATATTTTCATATGCATTAGACTCCAGGTTGCAATCCACCACTTCTCCTCCATGATAAGGAGCTGGTTGCATCACAGCAGCCCCAGGTAAAAGGCTTCCTAGGGTTCAAGAATATTAGTTTTGAGGAGCAGTGGATGCCTTGCAGCCCTGGCCATAGACAGCCTTCACTGTGTAGCATCACAGAGCTGTTAAGCACACAGGTGCCTGGATGCCCAGCAGGAGGCATATGTGTTCACATACACATGCTTGGCTATAGCCCATGTTTGTCTACATTAAGGACAGCTGGATTTGTTTTCACAGCTGTTGTGGCATCAAAGCCTGTTCTTGTACTACAGATGGTGATCTTCCTTTCCCCTCCACTAATGATGAGTCTCTAAATACGCAGGTCTCCTTACCTATAATTCCAGTGACTGGATCTGGGAGAGAGGGGAATACAAGAGAATAGACGGTTATGGTCTACCTGCCATTGGTACAATTAATAAGCAAACATACACCCAAACCAGAAGCAAAGGTAGGTCAAAGTCCTAAGATCTTTAATGCTTACATTTCATGGTGTCTTGGGCCTGCCAGACAGGGTTTGGTGAACTCACTGTGACCCTCAGTGTGCTCATTTTGTACCCCTGGCTTACACAGAAGAGGGAATTAGGACAGATGCAGCTCATGCGGGGGTGAAGAAAAGAGGCACCCACCCAAATGCCAACTTCTACTTGCTCTCCTTTGCCTCTGGTAAGACTCTAGCCACATCCCTCCTTCTATATCTGTGAGAGCTCAGCCAAATGCGCTAACATTGTACCAATCCCCTCAGGGAAGCATGTAAGAAAACATATTTTTTTGCCTTTTTGTACAGAGAGAACCCAGGGAGCCCCCTTTGAGGAATGGGACTGGAATAATACCATCTGAGACTTTCTGCTCTTGCAGCTTCTTTAGATTAAAGGGAAATTGCATTTTCTTACTGGTTGGGTGTTTTGTAGCACAACTTTGGCTGTACATGACAGGAAATCCTAAGATATTTCAGAAGAATCAGGATATCCTAGGTTTTTTAAAAAAACAGAATAACCGGGGGAAGGAGTGGAAGATGTGCAAGAGGCTCACGTCATCGTTAAAATGATATGCCCCAAATAAATAAATAAATCTCTCAGGTCACATCTGTCTTGGCCCTGACTGGCTAAAGGTTTCCCAATGCATGTTGTCTGAGCTATGACTTGAACTCGCTGGGACACCAGTTCCCACCTTCTTCTGGTTCCCCTGCCCTAACAGAGGAATCTAATTGGGTGGGGGTGGGGGTGGGGTGGGGAATCCTCCACTGACTGGATATGAGGCAGGCTCTTCACACAAGGTACTGGGGCTGCCCCCACTCCCACTCCCACTCCCATACACACACACACACACACACACACACACACACACCTCTTACCTATAACACAGATAGTGAGGAACAGCAAGAGGAGCAAGGGCCATCCCGACCCCATGATGCAAGGACACTGCGTCTGCAGCCAGAGCCCTGCACCTTTGCCTCCTTACGTTGCCAGGCTGGGTTGCTAATGACACTGGGCAAAGCAAAGCAGGACAAGGAAAGGCAGGGCCTCCGTTTTGAGAGCTGCCCAGCCCTTCTTAACACATTGGATTGGATCCAGACTTAGTCCTACTTAGTGGACACCCAACGAAATCAACAGGACTAGTTTCTCATGACTAACTAAAATCCTCTTGATTCAGTGAGTCTACTCTAAACATGACTAAGCTTGGATCCAACCCATGGTGAGAAATATAAAAAAAACCTCCAGGATGGCTGTATCCTCTTTTGCAGAGGACAGTCCTCTATTTGAAGGCATCCTCTATTTCAAGGGGTGTCTGCCCAATTAAAGATAAAGAAACAGAAGAACTATTACCCATCATCAGTAAGCCCCTGGAAAACAGACTGAATGGGCAGGCATCTCTGGTCACAGTTTTCCACACTACGGTGAGAGTTGCTATATTTCTATTTCTATTATAATAATGATAATTTCTAAATTTTCATGTATATACATATTAACATATGCAAATTAGTATCCCCTTTTGTCCTCTTTTTTATCCTCCAAAAAAGATGCATTTCCTCTTTTTCAGGAATGTTTCAAAACTGATGGATTGCACCCCAAAGAACAAACAGACTCCACTTTTTAAACAAAACTTCCATGTTTTATTTATACAAAAGCCCCCACAGATCTGTCTGTCAGTCTCAGGATATAGCCTCTGTCTCCTCAGGGCAGAAGCCGTAGGTGCTGCCCTCACTACTTCTTGGCTCCTCCCAGAAAGCACACCCCATCCAGGCTGAATCCAGCAGTTCGTCAAAATTGTTACAGAACTGGTCATCATACTCCAGGCTGCCAGTCAGCTGGAACTCACCTGTGTTTGGAATTCACTTCTGTCTCAAACCTGGAGTATGAAAGTAGATGATGAGTGAAATACTCCAGCCATATGTGGTAGAGGTTGCTTCCACATTAGCTCTAATCCACAAAGTTTCCATTCAGAGATAATTCAATAGGCTGTAGCGCTGGGCTGAAAACAACAGAATGAAATTTAATAGGGATAAATGCCAAGTTCTACACCTAGGAAAAAGAAACCAAATGCACAGTTACAAGATGGGAATACTTGGCTCAGCAATACTACAAGCGAGAAGGATCTTGGAATTGTTGTAGATCACAAGCTGAATATGAGCCAACAGTGCGATGTGGCTGCAAAAAAAGCAAATCCTATTTTGGGCTGCATTAATAGAAATATAGTTTCCAAATCGTGCGAGATACTGGTTCCCCTCTATTCGGCACTTGTTAGGCCTCATCTTGAGTACTACGTCCAGTTCTGGGCACCACACTTCAAGAAGGATGCAGACAAGCTGGAGGGGGTTCAGAGGAGGGCAACAAGGATGATCAGGGGTCTGGAAATGAAGCCCTATGAGGAGAGACTGAAAGAACTGGGCATGTTTAGCCTGGAGAAGAGAAGATTGAGGGCAGGCATGATAGCACTCTTCAAATACTTCCATAATAAGCCCCTCTCCCTGGGAGTAAAAAAGGCTACAATAATAAAGGTGCAATCTTATGCAAGTTTAGACAGAAAAAAGGCCTATAACTCTCAGCATACTCCAGCCAGTTGTAGGCTTTTTCTCTGTCTAAATATGCATAGGGTTGGATTGCGCCTTAAATAACCTTGTGCTGCCCTTTCGAGGTGAATGATGAATACATATCCTTCAGTCGGGATGTCGTGGGATGGTGGGCGTGTGTGTGTGTGTGTGTGTGTGTGTGTGCGGAGCTTGGCTCTGCCTGCCTGCTGTGCTGCGCTGAGCTCCGGATTTGCTCTAACACTCAGACATTCCCGTACAGTAGCCACAAGGTTTATCAATATACAAGGTTTATTAATGTCCAGATAACGAGTGGGTACTAACAAGTTTATCTATAAACGTTTATCTTTAACAAGGTTTATCTCTCACAAAGTTTATCAACACACAAGGTTTATTAATATTCTGATAACTGTATCAATACACAAGGCTTATTGATACAATGGCCACAAGGGTGCGCTCTTGTGTCACGCCGGCCGCCAGCGAGGTAGGCTCACCGCTTCTGCACTACTGCGGAAAGACCTTCCTTCCCGTCCATTCGTGATGCCTTTACCTCACTCCATGAGCGGGTCATCCGGATGAGACCAGTCCCCAGCGCATCGCGATGAGCCAATGCCAAGGCTTGTGGAGCTCTTGGGAAAACCCCCAGGGGTGACCTGGACAGAGTTCGCCTGCGCAGCCTGCTGCAGCTTTCCAATCCATCCCACATCGCCGAAGGGAATCATACGCCAGAGTCTAATATGAAGGAAGTTTTAAAGCCACCGTAATTAATAGAGTTTTCGCTCCTGCTTTTATTTATACCCTAAAGAGCTGTTAGCGGGGTGCTATTGATACCTGCAGTGGCTCCAGCTGGCTACTAGATGGCGCTTTTCTGCTATCAGGGTTGCAAACCATCCACATCTTCATCCCTGGACTTGAAGGTCGATAGTAGCTACCCATTCCCTCCTATAGTACACAAAAGCTTTCTGAAAGGGGCAGCAGTTTCTACTCCTTTTAAGGGCGCAATCCTATGCAAGTTTCAACAGAAAAAAGGCCTACAACTCCCAGCATGCCCCAGCCAGCATGTTGGGAGTTGTAAGCCTTTTTTTTTCTGTGTGAACTTGCATGGGACTGCGCCTTAAGAGTTGCTTTGAGGAAGTCCAGGGGATACCATTTTCTCTCTGAGGAACCAAGAGTATAAAGGGATCTAACAGCAGATTTGGGTGGATGGGTGCTTCAGGCTGCTCTTCTGTCTTTTTCTCCTTAACAGGTTATTTTGATTTTTATTTTTTTTTGCAGTAAGAGAAAAAGATGGAAGAATCAATGTGAGGGGTACAAATGGAAGATGACGACAACGACGACAACGCCTGGACCCCTCCATCCCCTGTAAAATTCCATGAATGAGGCAGGGAGATGCCTGGAAGCACCCCAAAAACAGGGGGAGGGGAACTTTAAGGGTCTGCCCCGGGTGCAGTGAAGACCCGAAGAAGAATGCTGCCAGGAGAGCTGAGGACAGAGAGGCACTTTGGTGTCTGCATATTTGGGCATAAACTCTTCTTCCATTTATGGCTGAATTATCCAGCTTCTTATTGTTGCAGGCACATTCAGGGTCAAGAGGGGATTATTCAGTGAGTCAGACGACAATCCAAAGTATGATTTGATCTCATTTTTAAGAACAACCACTTTGCTTTGGGAAGCATCTTATGACTTTTTGAGACTTTCTTATTTCTATACTGGGGTTGCTGTTAGAGTTGCTATTATTATTAATAATAATAATAATTGTTGTTGTTGTTATTGTTATTATTTTCCCACTAGACTGTGCTCTTGAGTTTGTTGACTTTGTGGTAAATGCATTTAGAGATAGTTGCAAGCCTGTGATGCAGTTCAAAGCATCACAGTAGTAGCGCATACATGCTCACATGAGTAGTTCTGGCCAAGGTCAACAGGCAACATTAAAGCTCAATGTCTGGAATCCCAGAACCCCAGAGGAGGGAGAAAAAGGAGCCCTATAAGCATTAGGCCATGGTGAAAGTGGACAGAAACAGGTTTCCAAAAAAAACAATAACCCCATTATGGAGTGAGTGCTAGAAAAACATTTAATCCACATTCATTACTGAGTTTAGACATTAATGGAGTTGTTTTAATCCACTCTCCATCACTCCTTGTAGAGAAGGATTCAGAGGTACCAGCAGAGGTTTGATAGCATGAATATAGAAGGGCATTACAATGGAATACAATAGCGGTGAGGAAACTCTTTCAGCCAAGGGCCAAATTCAATAATGAAGAAACTCAGGGGATTGCATTTCAGTCAGCCAAAGGCAAAAGAGGTGGGCCAGAAATAGCCACACTCTCCTTCACCTCACTCTCTTGCAAATTATAGTTTAAAGCTCTTACTGTCAGGACTCCATCACACCTACTTTTTCCCCCCAGTTTGCATCCGCGGTTTCCCCCTGTTTCCTTAGCGAGTCGAGCACTGGGCACTTTCACGTCTATGCGTTGCTGTGCTCATGTATCTTTTCACATGTATCACTACTCTGCTGGTGAAATCTCCTGCTCCGCTCCACCCCCTACATTCTCCTTCCCCCTGCAGATTATATATATATATATATATATATATATATATTCTCAAATGCAATAGTACGGCAGTCTGAAACTACGCAATTACAGTAAAACAACACACTATGCTTTCCCCTAAGATTATATTAAACAAGATAAGTGAAGAGAAAGCATTACAATTAGTTTTTGGAGAAGCTTGTGGTCAATGTTGGCATAGCAAGGGGAAGCTGACATTGTTCTGGTCAGGAGAAATGGCATGCCTACTCAGGAGTAAGAACCATCGAGTTGAATGGGACTGAGGCCTGGTCACAGGTGGCCTCACTCACCTTCTCCACTGTATGTTTGGGCACCCTTTCTCCCTCCCCCTTCACGATTGAGCAGTTGAGCGGAGAACCGCCCCGCCCTTCTCTTTTGCCAGCGAGACCGCCCATTGACACACATGCCCTCAACCAAAACGGGATGGTCTGATATAGCGCAAGGACAGCAATACAAGGGAGGGAAGAGCGGCTTTATTATGCATGGAGGGGGAAACCGGACTTTCCCCGCTCCAAAATAAGATGGAAAATAGAGGGGAAGAGGCAAGATGAGCGCAAGACAGGGATGACATCATGTGAGTACCGCGCTGCAAAAACACATACCAGGCATGGCGAGAGTGCGGTAAATCACTGATGTGATGGAGCTCTCAGTAACTAAGCACTGGCAGAGACATTTCAACCTTTTAAAATGGATAAGAAAGTGCACAAAAACAAGGAAACCCACCAAATGATTGGTGGCTGGAGAAAAGGAGAAAGGGGTGTGGTCTTCTGGGAAATCCTGGAAGGCCAGATTTGGCCCTCAGGTTTGAGGTTTCTCACCCCTGCTGGGATACAAGGAGGCATTTTAAGAGAACATAAACCAAAGGCTTATGTAGTCCAGAATTCTGTTCCCACAGTGGCCAACCATATACCCCAATGGGAACCCCATAAGCAGGACATGAGCACCATTATATGGCGTTTCCACTCGCGTTCCCCAGCAAGAGGTATTGAATGGTATACTGACTTGGATATTGGAGGCAATATATAGCTGGTGTGGTGTAATGGTTAGAGTGTTGGACTGTGACTTAGAAGATCTGGGTTCTAGTCCCTACTGACTTTGGGTCAGTCACAGACTCTCAGCATGACCTACCTCACAGGGCTGTTGTGAGGATAAAATGGAGAGGAAGGCCACCGTGTAAGCTGCCTTGGGTACCTTGCAAGAAGAAATAAGGCAAGATATAAATGTAATAATAAAAGGCATGACTAGTAGCCATGGATAGTCTTATCTTCCATGAAAAGTTGGGTGAGGAGAGGGGATTGCAATGCTGGTATAGCAGTGGGCTGAAATAATAGACACTGGCCGGGACTGGGAATAGAAGAGGCTTGAAATAGTGAGGAGGTGAGAGAACAGAAGCCCCCGTTTGAGGGGTGCTGCTGCCAAGCTACTGGGGGCTAAGTTGCAAATTGGTTTGAAGGGTCTGCGAGTTGGGTCGTGAGCGTGTGTTTTTTCTCTGTCAGCTTCTGTGTTCCTTAAGGATTAATTTGTCCTTTGCACATGTGAAGTTACAGCAGAAAGAGGAAGTTCTCATGGCCTTGCCTGGAGGCCCCATGTGGGGGGTGGAGGGGAGCCTGCCTGCCGTTTGAGAGGATTTCGTACAGGAAGGGAACTGCCAAGGAGTGGGGGGTGGGAAGGCTGCGTGCGTATCCGTTTCTGCAGCGACGGAAGGGTTCAGCTCACGAGATACGTATACTCACCACAGCCTGTCCAAGGTCTGGGAGGAAGGCTTGGATTAGCAAGTGGGGAAACTCTGGAGAGAGAAAACAGAATCCTAGCCGCCCCAGAAAAGTTGGAGAAAGGAGGATCCCTGAATAAATGGAAATCAGAGGCTGCAAGGCTTTGGGAGGGGTCCTTAGCCTGTGTCTCCCTGCCATATCCCAGGAACACCTTGGGCAGCTCCTCACGTCACATGGCAAACACTGATGCTACATGTACACCAGTGTTTTCCCCAGCAAATATGTAAAATGTGGACAACACAGATGTGTCTTTAACCATACATGCATGTGCATGGGGAAACCCTGCTTGGGCCAGGGTTCCCGGATGTCTATACTCAGGTGTTTAAAGATGTATAAATGTGATCCACACGTATGTTTTTTGCTGCAGGAAACACTGATGATGTGCACACAGCAATAGTGTTTGCCAAATGAAGTGTGGAACTGCCTTTTGGCTTAGTTGGAGGGGCTTTCTTTAGTGACATTCATCTTTCTGGTGCGCCAACATATCTATGGTGTCTATATCATTTCGTTTTGTTTATGTTGTTTCATGAGGGCATAGCATAGCTCCAAAAAGTGGTTCATAAATACTTTCTAAGGTTGCCCACACACTCAGGAGAGAGAGAATTCCTGGAATTCAATCCTTACATTACACAAGTGTGTTATTTTTAGGATCACCTAGGGAGAAACTGGCTGGCTCTGCTCTTGTGCCTTTTAACAGCAGGCTGATGTGCAGAAATCCCCTCCTTCACAGCATGTGGGTAAGCACTACTGGTTGCTAATGTCTGCACATCCAGCTGCCATTGAAGGCACAATTACAGAGGCCATTTTAAAAGTTGGTGACTCTGAATTATACTTCCCCCCCCAGAGGCCATGTTTGAAGTCATCTTCATTACAGCTATAGAGTTCACGGGTTTGCTTGCAAACCGTCTGACCAAAGAAATCTTGTCTGAAGACATTGGCCAAGGCAACAGCTCTGAGTCCAAATACTCCATTCTGCAATGAGGTGCCTAAAGGTGCACTCCTATGCAAGTTTAGAAAGAAAAAAGACCTATAACTCCCAGCATGCCCTAGCCAGTTGTAGGAATTCTAGGCCTTTTTCCTATCTAAACCTGCATAGGATTGTGCTTTAAGTCCAAAATCTATGTAAGACAGGGGTGGGCAGTGTGCTGTATGAGCCCCCCCCCCCCGGCCATTGTGTGTGTGTGCGTGTCCCCCTCACTGTATTCCCCTACTGCTGCCAAAACTGCACCACCAGCAAAAATTGCTGGGATTTAGCAGGGAAACACGATGCACGAGGGGCATGTATCTTATCTGCAAGCAGCATCACGCTCCTGGAAGAGCAATGCTGCTTGGGAAAAAGGCATGTGCTCCCCTCATGCCTTATTTCCAAGCAAGAAATGCGGCTATTTTGGCCACTTCAGCGAATAAAGCTTTGGCAGGTGGGGTGGAGTGTGCCCTCCAGGGTGTCCAGGGGGGCAATGTGCCCCCCCAAACCCCAGGAAGGTGCCGCCTGTGATGTAGGGTTTCTGTGAGACACATTAAATGTTAAATGGTCAAGTAGGTACCAGTGTGATATCTGGAATCAAGAATAGAGAGGCTGAATTCAAGAGCTGGAAGCCCATTATCCAAGCAAACAATCGCAGTGTAAAATATAAGGTTAAGCCTGTCCCAAAATAGTCCCATTTGGGAAAGCCAAACAATCCATTCTATAGTTAAAAGTGGGCAGGTTCTTACCCACAATGCCGTTCACGCCCTTCTCCCACGCACTCCACCCCACTCAGAGATTTGTGAGGAAAAGGCCTGATTTCCTGCTATAGAAATAAATGGCCTAAGCCCAGTTGCCCTTAGTCTCTCATTGGGTGTGTACAAGGGAGCTGCTGCGGCTTGCACCTGACAGTTTGAGCCCTCAGGAATGAGTAGGCTGAAACGAGAAGGAAGAGTCTGCAGACTGGGTGCAGTTGCCCTCGGTGCTGCAAGGAGCCTGCTTGAGAGTCACACTTGTGCCAGATGGATTTGGAGAAGTGCTCTTCCTTTGTGATAGGCTAACCCAACACCCAACCACCACCTATCTTTGACTTTGCAAAAAGTGCATTTGAGAAGAACCAGCAGCAGAGGTGGGAGCTCATTCCAATGCTGCCAGCCACAGTGGGTTAAAGGATCCAAAAGAGGCTAGACTGATGGGAACACAGGCAGGGCCTTCTCTGTGGCAGCAACCCACCCTTCAAACTCTCTCCCCAAAAAAGTTAGACTGGCCCCTTCTTTGGTCAGTTTTAGGTGGACCATTCAAACTTGTTTGTTCTATGTGGGGTTTTAGTATTCTGAATGTGTTAGTCCTGCACTCTGTTTTCAAGTATTTCTCCTGCTCTTAAGGGATGTTTTAAAGTTTTAACATTGTTTTAAGGTTTTAATTGTAAGTTGACTTGGGAGCCCTATTTGGGCTGAAAGGTGATGCGTGAATTGATATAGAAATAAAAGGTATAGCCCAGCTGGTCTTCATTGCTCAGATCAGAAGCTATTATATCAGCTACACTCCACTTAGGCATGATGAAACCACTAATGGCAGATCATCTTGAAGTAAAAATATGTGTATTGCCTGGAAATTCCCTTGGTTTTACTGCTGAAGTCAAGAGAGAGACTGTGTATGTAGGAATGAACACTCAGGAGCTCTTTGTAACACTTAATCCATGGGCTCTCTTCTTAACAGAGCTGGCTGACAATGTGCAAACAGCTAAGTACATAAAAATAAGAAGAGCCCTGCTACATCAGGCCAAAGGTCCATCTAATCCCAGCATCCTGTTACCATCAGACAGATGTCTCTAGGAGGAGTGAAAGGCAATGTCATCTGGACCCCACATAAAATTCTGTGCATCAGGCAGCAGGATGACACAATAAAAGCCTCGCCTGGGGCAAGAAGGCAATGGCTCACCCCACTCACTCACTCACTCACTCACACCCCCCCACCCCCCACCCCATATACATACATACTATGGTATATCCCCAGCAACTGAGAACCAGAGGGTTACTGTCAAAGTTAAAAGAAACATGACTGGAAGAGATTAAAGTGGGAACCTCTATTCTGAGCATCCTCCATAGATTAGCCACACTGGTCTTGTGGTGTTCCACAAGCAAAGCACAGGAGCAAGCAAAGTAGAATATGCCAGAGATAGGATCAGGATTGAGTTTAGTAAAACAAGCCCACATGACTCGAGCAAGCAAGCTATGCCACATGCTCAAGGAATAGTATATAGTACAAATGTATTGCCATGTTTGCCTCGAAGGATAAACAAAGCTGGATTATGCTGAATTATATTATATATCTGTTATATTATACATCTAAGCTTTCCCCAACCTAATACCTTTCAGATGTGTTCGACTACAGCTCCCAGTCAGCCTGGAGTTGTAGTTCAACACATCTGGGGCTTGTCTAAACGCTGTATATACTCCATCGTGGCTGTGCAGTTATGGTCTGTTGTTTATATGACCAGGGCTGTGCAGAGCTGGTAATATGCCCAGGGCAGATGGGAAGCGTGTGCCCCCCCCCATTTGAAACTGCTCAAGTATTTTTTTAATGTTTTTTAATGCCCACCAACATATCCGTTCTACATAACACCTTCATATTAAACCTCTTCCACAACACCTCAACGTTGAATCAGAAATTAATGTTTATTTTTAGTTGTTGTACAAATAGAAGCAACAACAATAGAACAGTCCTTCATCATTATCAAACATTATCCTCCTCCTCCTCATGGTATCATCATTGTTATCATTAATAACTATCATAATCATTACCTCACCCTCCACCCCAGAGATTATATGCCATGGAGAAGATTGAGGAAAGAGACGCAGTAAGGACAACTATCACAACTTAGGCACATATATCCCCACCCCGCATGCAGCATGGCCCTCTGGAGCTTGTAGTCTGACCGTGGTATTCACGACGGACGGCTTCTGCACTGTTTCCACAAGGCGGGCTCCTCACTTCTCAATGGGCTGCTTATGCTATGGAAGCAGTAGCGTGGGGGGACCTCCTCTTTGGAGTGCCCCCTCAAAATCGTGGGCCCCTGGGCCAACTGGTCCCACTGGCCCCCCTCTGCCCTGCCCTGTATATGACGCAGCTGTCAACTCGCAGCCACATTGTGTTATTCCCCGTGAAGCTGTGCATTTTCAATGTATTGTTTTATCATGAGTTTTTACTTTGCTCTGATGTCACCATGGTTGCTTCAGTGGTGGCTTCAGTTCAGATTAAGAGAGTGGGCGTAATTAGAGGGCAAATCCCAGTGCAGGCTAGGTGCAAGAATACAGGTTAGGGAGTGGGCTCCAGGTGAGTGTTTAGTACTAGCCATCTACACTACTGCTTTAAAATGGTTTATCGTTTTAAAGCGGTTATTAACCGGTTAAAAACGGTTATAAACCGTTTTAAAGCAGTAGTGTAAATAGGCTCCATGGCGACTTTAAAGTCTCATTCTGGAATGCAAATGGTTATGTATAACGCATAAGTTCAATGAACTATAGCAGTGCAGATATTGCTCAGAGTTGCCAGAAAACAAAAACAAAAAAATGTTTTGGGAGATTTTCAGTCATTCGATATTTGCTGCCCATTCCTGGCGTGTGATAACAGCACTGCAAATTTTCCTAGCTGGTTAGCCCATATTCATTCCAGCTATGTAACGCTATCATTGCTGCTCCGCAGCAGCGATGCTGTGGAGTTTTGGGAGAATCAGTAGCTAAGGTGCTGCCATATAGATGCCCCGGTCACAATTGCAGACATCACCATTGCTTTCCAGACATGAGGTGAGGAAGCACCTGAGACGATTTTCAAAAGGGGCCCACTAGAAGAGGCAGGATAAACCCATTTCCCATACAGCAGCAAATTATATCGAAGAAGGCTCCCACTTTTAATGGGGATCCTACTCTGTTGCAAACATGTGCAATCCTACACATGCCTACTCAGAAGTAAGCCCGATTGAGTTCATAATTATTAACTTCTCCCTGAGAGTAAAAGATACAAAACAATTAGGTTGTGATGTCATTTGTCAGGTCAAATCTGAAGGCCTTAACAGATTTCTCAGAGGTGGACCGAAATAGACATGATTTCAATTAGGCATAAGTCTCCTAGCAATAGGCAGGGTGTGAAAAAAATGGACTCGCAGATGACAAGGGATTCCCCCACCCCGAACTTTCAAATGAATGCCTTCTGATAGTATGATATTTACACATTTCTTTTAAATAGGATTTTGTGGTGATATTTGTCATATACCCAAGCTGTTGCCCTGCTAAATATTTGCATAATACTGGCAATGCAAAACAGCAGCTCTACCCATAGTTTCACTCTGTGTTTAGTAACTGAGGTTAGGCTTTAATCTTCTTCAAATGACCAGGTTGAGGTTGGGAAATTCCCAGCCTGAGTGGTCAAGATTATAGGGAGGGATGTACAACGGAATGAATTGGTGGCTGCTACCAGAAAGGTAGAATGATCTAGGTGTATGGAAAGGAAAGACTGTGGAATCCAAGGGAATTACCTCTAGGGACCCTGATGGGAAGCAAGGATGCCATCTAGCCTTCCTGGTGGCATCAGAGTGCTCCAGCTGTAAGTCTAGAGGAAATTACTGAGCTTGCCTTCTGCCTCTGGCATATGATGGCAACTATACAGTGGCTGAATGCCGTTGCTGCTAGATTGTTCTGCTGGATATTTAGCTATAGATATATGGATACACACATACAGTGCCTTAAGTATTCATGGTGCTTTAGAGGGTTCATGAGTAAAAATACGTCCCTGCCCGCAAGGAGCTTACAAGTTAAAATAGACAATGGGTAAGATAACAAAGGGTGGGAAAAGGGAGAAAAGAGTAGCAATTAGTCAGTGTGAGCAAATGCAGTTGTGGTGTGCTTAAATTTGGTTTTTGTTGGGAATGAAGATTAAGGGGGTAAAGCCAAAGTCTTCACACAAAATTTGGGATTTGAAGAGGGACGTGAAGGGAGGAGAGAGAGAGAGAGAGAGAGAGAGAGAGAGAGAAAGAGAGAGGTGGTGGTGATATGTACATGTTCAGGGAGGGAGTGTCATGGATAGAGGGTAGCGAGGAAGAATGGGGTGGGTGGAGTCATGTTAAGAGACCTTCAGGATGGAGATGGTGAAGTTGGAAAGGCAAAGGGGAGGAGGCTTTAATAGAAAGTGAGGCCAAGAGACAGCGGGCAAGAACTTTAAGGGCAGGAGAACTTTGAAGGCAAGAAGGAAGTGTGTTCTGGATATGAAGTAGGACCAGAAGCCCAAATGATGGGGACTGAGGAGGCCTGGGTCACACTGACTGAGTGACAGAAGAGGTTGATTATTTTGGCAGTGGAGTTTTGGATAGTGGTGGGAGGGCTGGGACCAATGGAAGCTGGTGGCTCCAATGTCATTGGGCGGTGAATCCGCTTTGGATTTCAGTCAGAACTCTACAGGAACTATCCAAGGTGTTGGTCCCCAAACCCAAAATAGTTTCAGGACTTGAACACCCCCTTTTGAGTTCTGGCTGGTTCTGACTAAAACCTGAAGCGGGTTCATTACCCCACTAACATCAGAGCCACCCCTCCCTCCCGACTGGGGCATGACAGGGAAAGACCAGGCAAGATGCAAAGGAAGCCACCCAGTCCTCCTGCTGTGGTTGGCATTGCCTCACCCGGCCTCATAGGTTACCCCCACAAAGGAGCTGCTGTGTATACATTCTGTCTCATATATTTTGCAGCAGAATCATCCCTCCAAGTAATATGCAAAGAAGGATGGACAATGGCATCTACAGGGGATAACTTATTAGATAGGATGGCACTAATACTACTATAACCAATAGCAACACTTTCTTGTTTTGGACCAGCGGTTTTCCTATGCTACAGCACTGGATCCAATTTCCAGTACCAAAGCCCATGTCTCCCTTTCAAACTGTCTGATATTTGTCAAAGGGTGCATCCAGACAAGGCTTTTATCATGCAACTGCTCTTTGTCTTATTCATGGAATTTTACAGGGGCTCTAAACAACACTGACAAAGCCCATACGATGAAAGAACCCAGGGTTTGTGAATCGTGAGTTGCTTGGGATTGTGGAGCAAGAGCAAGCATGCCGGTTCCCAAATGCTCACTGACTTCCGGTGCTCTGAACAACGAACTGTGAAGTCTCTGTGATGTCCCAACCTGGAACTCTGGGTTGTCGAGGGAGAAATAACCCAGAGTTAACACCCAAGAAGAAACCTTTAGGTGAGATTGTGGTATAGCAGAATAGTGCAAATACACAACTGGTAATAATGTTTTCTTTCACTTTCTTTAAATAATACTGCAATTTCCCAAGCTTTTCTACAGGAGGCATTTATTGTGTGCTCATGAGTCCTTACACAGGGTTGTTTATAGATTCTTTAGACAGTCATGACTTCCCAGTTTCGCTTCAAAGAGTACTTTACTGAATTTTATTTAGAGGGGGAGGGCTTTTCTACATGAGGCATTTAACTCTTCTGCTTCCTGGTATTTTGTGGGATTAAGATCAGATCTTTCACATGTTTTTTTTAACTGGGGGGTTTCTTTCTCTTTTTTTCTATATATTCCATTACACAATCACTAGGTGGGGGTTGCAGTATAGTGGAACAGCAAATTCAGGAGGTTTTCATAGTGCCATTCACAAAAATACCAGACTTTCCTTGTTAGAAAAAAACGCAGCTAGAATGGTTGCAAAGCATGGAGGAAGCCCTGGAGAATGACCACATCATATAAATCACCCACATCTACCATGAGTGAGGAATCACAAGCGCACAATAAATGCATCCTGAAGAAAGGCTCCAAAATGGGGTATTATTTCCAAACGCTAAAGAAAACCTATTTGCGATAGTCCACTATAGCACAGAACCATCTAGAGATTATGCCAGAGGGAAAGCAGGAAAGGAAAAGCTCTTTGTGTAGAGTTCGGACCTCAATTATGCCTCAAACCGAAAGTAGATAGAGCAATCAACGGCCTCGTGTAGAAAAGCCCAATAAACCATTTTCCCGCTCTTAAAAAGCCCGGGAAAGTGCTCTTAAAAAGCAGGAGAGAAACTGGAGGGCCAGGACGTCTAAAGAACCCGTACCCTGAGTATAAAATCACATGCACACAGTAAATGCCTCGTGTAGAAAAGTTCCTAGAATTGCCTCTTTTTATAACCAGCCGGGCCCCCAGAGCGCTACTGTGAGCGCTTGCAATTCCCCTGCCCGGAGATGGGAGATAACGTTACTTAGCCTAATCGTGTAATTGCTATGTGCCCAAAGGGCTGCCGACCCCTCAGCAGCCCGTTTGTCGCGCCGCCGCGACCCCTTCCCCTCTCTCCATCTGTGGCACCTTTTGGCTCCTAATATGGGCTCTAATTAAATTACAACCGATCCAGGGAGTTCAGATTTCAGGCAGTCACCTTGCCCGCTCATTGGTAGAGGGGGCGAGGCCTGGCAATCTGATTGGGCCGTCCTGGAGAGAGGGGCAGGGCTCAGGTTGAACCAAACGAGGCGCTCTGCTGGCTCCGGACAGAGCAGAGGGGAAAGTGGGCGCCGTGCCCAGGCAGCGAGAAAACTTTCTTAGCGCCTCCTGCTCGTGTCAGAGCGTCGGGATCGCTCTGTCTAAGTCCCGCCGCTCCCCGGCCCGCGCGCCTCTACTGCCGTCTTCGGGGCGTCCCCTTCTTCGGCTGGCAGCTGAGCGCCCCGGCTCTGGCATGCACAGCGCCCGCCTCGACGCCTTCGTGAGCCACCTCCGCGCAGAAGTGGTAAGTTCTGGGGGGGGGGGGGGCGATCGGGGATGGGGTTAGGGGTTGGGGGTTCTCTTGTTCCGGGGCTCAAGGAGGCGCGTGCACGGAGGGTCAATTGATTAGAGAGGCCGTATTTGGTGCTGCATCTATAAACCAAATTGGAGGGGGGGGGGGATGATCGGACGGGTGGGGGGGTGCTGCGAGGAAAAAGGGGACGTGCCGTGAGGGTTTTCCATAGGCAGCGACCCAATCCCTGCTGGGGCTGCAGCAAGAAGCCGTTCTAGAGAGGCGAAGCGATGCCTTTGATCGCGCCGACCTTGTGACTGCCGTTCTCTGGGAACAGCAGTGCCCTGCGCCAGAATAACCCGGACAGCAAGACGGGGCTTGCGGCTTCTGCGCCTAAGATGAGTGAAGTGTCTGTGTGTTGTGTGCGTTCCGCCCAGGCAGGCTGAGGAGCTGTCAGCCCCGCTTTTCCTCTTTCTTGAGCCAGATAGACAGGGCTGTTCCGCCCCACAAACTCTGGCTGATGAGGTGGGTCGCCGTAGCCCGGCGCCAATGTCATTCGCAAACCTGACCTTCGAGGTTCCCCGGTGTGAAAACATGGATCTCGCTGGCTGCGGAAGAGGCAGGGGTCTCAAGACTGCGCCTGAGGCTGCAATCCTAGGCGCATTCACTAGGATGCAAACCTTATTGAAACCAAGACGATTTACCCCCTAAGTAAACATGCACCGCGTGGCATCTCTGCAACCACGGGCGCTCTTACCGGAAAGTGTGAACCCCGCTGAAATCTGTGGGATTGAATTGAATCGAATTGTTTATTTACGGTCAACAAACCAACACAAATCTGTGGGATTGATTCTCTCTAGACTTCTTATTGTTTCCGATCCTTTTAAAGATGCTTAGGAGGATCACTTCGCAGAAGTGATGGCAGTGCCTGTCCCCTAATCCAAAGAGAGGTGGGCAGTGTTCTGGTAGTGTAGTAGCAAAGGAAATGCATTCTGCACATGCTTGGGCGTGCTGGTGCTTCCCTTCCAGGGCTGAACCTTGCCCTTCAAAATCGATTCTGGGGCTGAAGAGGGGGTGAGCACTGGCTCAGCTTGGATCAGATCCTGCAGGATGATGATGATGATGATGATGATGATGATGATGATGATGCTTCCGTGCTGAAAGGGGTCCCCTCTACAAGGATTCGCTTTTGCGCCTGGTTAGGCGATTATGCGCATAATCGCTGAAGCGCATTTACACCTAATACCTCTGCACGAGAGGCGGCGAAGCGCATTAAGGGATGACCAAAATGCGCTTTACAAGTAGTTAATGCGCATAAGCGCTTGTTCACATAGGCAAAATGCGCTTTAACGGCCGGAGCAAAATAAAACTCGCTGTTTAACGCGCATTCGATAATGCGCATAATACGCCCGATTTGCGCTCCGTTCTTGTAGAGGTAAACAATTTTAAGCGCCTTGAAAGAGCATTAAACCTCTCTTGTAGAGGCAGCCAGGGATAGGCGGGAAACGGCATCAGCCAAGGAGGAACCCTGCCCAGGCCATTTCTTACAGGGAGAGAGATGGAACAGGATGGAGAGAGACATGGTCAGAAACTCGATGCTGGGCTCAGGGCTGCCTCTTCCCGGAGCTCCCTTCTAGAATCCTGGTTGCTAGAGGGTGCTTTGCTCCTGGAAGTGTAACTATAGGAGGATTAATGGGCAGACAATTTCCTCCCCACTCCCACTCAATCCTGAGTGCCTCTCAGGAGGCTCACAATTTGTACCTGTCATCTCTACCACTCCCTATGACAGTGTATCTCTAAAACATAGCTCAGTGGTAGAGCACATGCTTTGCATGCAGTAGGTCCTAGGTTCGATGGGGATTGATGGGCATCTCCAGATAGGGCTAGGAAAAATCCTGCCTGAAACCCTGGAGAGCCATCGCTGCTAGTCATTGTAGACAATACTGGTCTACATGGACCAACGGTCTGACTCTGTGCAGCTTCCTATGTTCCATTAGGCTTCCAAATTGCTATGTTGCCAAATCCCATATAGAACTGTGTAGCTCCCCTGTGGATATTGGGGAGGTTGCATATGTGTTTCTCGTTTTAGTAGCCTAGCTCAGCTTCATAGTGTTTTTTACTATGAGCTGCTGCAAAGACAGGGCCCAGAGCTTTCCTTCTTGGTCACCCTAAAATCCGCTGTTAGGGGAGAATTTTAGTTTCACTTCTCCCATCTCCAGTTGGGTGCGGTGGAGGTCCATCTCACACATAGGCTTGCCCTCTAATGTTCAATGAGGGTACTGCAGACTGTGAACATGGCCTAGACCAGTTTCTGAATTTGTTGTCTGTCTGGGAAAAAAAAGATGGATTAGAGTTCCTATGCTAGCCTTCCGCAACCTGGTGCTCTCTAGATGTTTTGGACTTCAACTTCCATCAGCTCCAGCCAGCATGGCCAATAGCCAGGAATGCTGGAAATTGTATTCCAAAACATCTGAAGGGCATTAGGTTGGGGAAGGCTGCCCTTATGTCCGAGTATTCTGTGTAAGAAGTGGTCACGTAGATGCTAACTGAGCCCTGTGATGAGGAATCTTATGCCAGGTTAGAATAGCTTTGTGGGATCCTCTGGTGATGTGAATGTGTCAGGGCCTGCTCCAGATTTGAAGACTTCCTCAGCTAAGTGCCCTCTGGTGAATCACCTCTTATATTGATGGGCTTATCCTGGTGACAGTAGTAGGCATTTATGAGATGCCATTTTAAATTTCCCACAAGGACCTTGACATAGTGTTGCAGTGGGGCATTGTGGGAAATTAAAATGGTGGCTTACAGACGCAGCCACTTTGCTCAGGATAGGTAACAGCACCCATGTGTCTTGCTGGGAGCCCAGCACCTGACCAATGACACTGGGTGTTGATGCTAAGCCTGGATTCTACCCTAATCATATTTAGCCACCTTGAGAACCACAGACAAATAAAAAGTCATAAATATTGCTGCACTCTCTCTTAGGGCTCATCATACTAGGAAGTCAGTTTGACCTATTGCACAACTGAAGGCCCATGGTAGGCACTGTGCAGAATTCTCCTGCCAGGATGTCCCTAAACTGTGCCATCTCCTTCACAATCCTGAAAGAAATACAGCAATTTAGAGATACCATGTTTGGATTGGATTCTCTGTTTTCCAAAGTGCCAGGCTCCTAAAATTCCAAAAGGCAGGGAGTCCATTTGGACATTCCTAGTGGCCATGAAAATACAAAGGAGCAAATGGTGTAACAAAGCGACACATGGGATGTTATCTTACAGGAAGTGATGTAATGGGGGAAGGAGCTGCTCAGATGTTGAACTCTCGTCTTGGTCAAAACCAGAAGGCTGACAGATGTTGTGGAAGATGAAAATGCCCCGAAAGGCTAGTTCACCCCTACTTTGTATTTATATATGTTGCAAAATCCTCTCAGGGTACCTCCACAAGAGAGGTTTAATGCTCTTTGAAGGCTCATTATAGATTTTACCTCCACACCAGCGGAGCGCAAAACGGGCGTAGAGGCGCGTTATCTCCCGGATTATGCGCATTATCGAATGCGTGTTAAATAGCGACTTTTATTTTGCTCCGGCCGTTAAAGCACATTTTCGCCGTGTGAACAAGCGATTATGCGCATTAACTTCTTGTAAAGCGCTTTTTGGACATCAATTAATGCGCTTCGCCGCCTCTCGCCGCCTCCCGTGCAGAGGGATTAGGAGTAAATGCGCCTCCGCGATAATGCGCATAATTGCCGAACCGGGCGCAAAAGCACATCCTTGTGGAGGGGGCCTAAGACAGTGCTATAGTCACCATGAATGGGGTCACTAAAAGGGGTCTAGCCTTGCCAAAAACTGTGGGAGATATGCAGCAGCATTATTTTCTTTTGAAAACAGGCCTACTGGGCATGTGTTAGAATACACACGCGTGCACACACACACACACACCACTTCTGTTCAGTGGTAGCTTGTGGGCCGTGAACGTTCTCCCAGTATGCACCACTAAAAGACATTCTGAGTGGTATAGTGTGTGACACAAGGAGGTTGTGTGTGTAGTACTGAAGCTTTTTCTTGTGTGCTGTGCGCTTATAGCGGAGTAGCATTTTCTTCTTAAATACATTCTCGCTCAGTTGAATGGCTGTCAGTGTTCTAGTCTGGGTCCAATCCAAGGTGCTGTTTTTTAAAGACTTTCACAGCCTGAGACCCCTTAAGGACCACCACTCGCTATATGAGCCCATGCACCAGTTAAAGTACTGCTTGTGGCTCTGTTGGAGGCCGGGAGCAGGGCTTTCATGGCAATGGTTCATAACCTGTCGTACTGTCTGCCTAAATTTACATCTCTGTTGGGGTTTCAGAGAAAGGCAACCCAAACCTTTCTCTCTCTTTTTTAGCGGGTGTTTGGGTTATTTGTTTAGTTAGGGGGCTGTTCTTTGGGGCTTGAGTTTGCTCTTTGTCTGTATTGTTTTATTATTGTCAATTGGGTTGAGCTTATGGGTTAGTGCTGGGTATGTATTATAAAATAAATAAATAAGTCAACGTGGAGACTGAAATGGCTAATGCTGAACTTCGAAATCCTATATCTTCTGGAGCTGCTGCCACAGGAAAGGAATGTTTTACAGGATTCTGTTTTAAACTTGATTTTGAGTCAGTTATGAACAGCTGGCATCATCAGATCAAGGGGAGCCAGTTGGGCCCCATTTGGATGTTCTAACCCAGGCAGCCTTCCCCAGCCTGGTGTCTTAGACTACCAGATGTTTTATATTACAACTCCCACAAGCCTCAGCAAGCTTGGCCATTACATGACTGAGAATTGTAGTCCCATACATTTGGAGGGCACCAGGTTGAGGAAGGCTGTTCTAAGCTGAGGGATCCATTTCTTGAGTTCTTCTTTGATGTCTGAGGCCCTGGTATGGGAAGTTGTATGTGCTGTCAGTGCATGTGTGTCTCCAGGGTCTCTCAAGTCTATTGCTCTTGGGGCTACCTTGTTCTGTTCTTTCTCTCTTTCATTTACTCCTTCCCAAATTTGTCGTCCCAGGGCAATCTCACATTTAACATGGATTTTCCCCTTGAAGGTGAACTAAAACAGTATGTTAAATAAATAAATAAAATGGATGTCAGCCTTGCAAGGGTACCAAGCTGGTGTATGTCCCTGCTGCCATCACCACTCCTGTTTCAGTCCTTACCCCCAGTTTGTCATTCAGATGGGCCCAGAAGAAGTAGAAGCCACGTAGTTGCTAGGCAACTGAGATGCACAGTCCCCACTCACTTCCTAACAGGACAGGCAAGGGCAACAGCTAAGCTAAAAGAGGGAAGCATGTGTAGTGTTTGTGATAGGCCCATTCTTTGAGCCAGGCCAGGATTTATGAATGACCTGCAATTAAGCACAGATAATCCATTCCAGATTTTGTAGTAGGCTGGTAATGCAGTCCAGTCTGCCTGTAGCTGCCTGCAAAGAAGGAGCACTACAATAAATGTCTACCACCTGAGTTTTGTGTGGAACCAGATTCCTACTTCCAAGGGTCCCAGGTCTGTGGACACAACAGCATGGTGGGAGGAAAGGGGACTCGCCGAGCATAGAGGTGGGTAGGATGGAGAATGGCGAACAGAGTCAGTCCTGTCAAAGCTTGAAATGGACGGGCCTGATCCACAGGCCTAGGGCGACCAGATAAAATCCAGGTCAGGGCTCATGTAACTTTAACAGTTGTAGAGAAAAGGGAATTTCAGCCAGTGTCATTTGTATGCAATTAGTTCCTGGTGAAATTCCCTCTTCATCACAACTGTTAAAGTTGCAGGGGCCCTGCCTTCTTTTGTATATGGTCACTCTAGTATACTGCCTGCACCTTTAATTCCCTTTTCTCTACAACTGTTAAAGTTACATGAGCCCTGACCTGGATTTTATCTGGTCACCCTACACAGATCAGCAAATGAACCTCCCACTGAGCATGGCATGGTCTTGGGATCCGTCCACCATCCGGCTTGTTACACCATGAGCTTTTCAGTGGGGAAACCAAGACTTGGGATTCAAGTCTTGGGGGGAGGGTAATTGAGTCATATGCCATCTGCTTCTGTGATATTGGGCTAGGAAAATTCCACCTCTTCACAGCTGCTGGGCTCTGACTCTACGCTGAAGCAACAGTCTGTTTCTTAACCTGTGCAACATTCAGATGGGGGGTTGTTCTCTCTTAAAATCCCATCAAGGGGTGACTCATTCTTGTGGTGTAAATTGAGTTTATCTGATGCTGCGGCCAGGAAAGGAGCTTGGGTTTTTCCTTGACCAGAAGTGCTATATATGGGGTGGACTGGGGTAGGGAAGAGACTTTATTTTTGGGATCTACAGACATTATTTTTTAGGGCTGCTGCCCTGGAATTGTGACTGAAGCATAAGCCACAGCAGGCATTTGATAGTGTCCGGCCACGGAGGGACTAGTGTGAACTGTGTCACCAGACCAGCTAACTGAGTCACTTCTGGTCACAGTGTCCAGAAGGTTGCCTGGAGGAGCAATGGACTTATGGAACATCTGTGCGTTGAACTGTAGAGGCTTTCGAAAGCAACAGGAAGTGGACCTCAAGGAACACAATGGAAGAAGGAATATGATACGAGACATCTGTGGTATTGGCATTTGGACCTCTGACTAGACCTGTGCAGTTTCAGCAGTGAGGAATGGCTAAAGTTAGTTTGTGGGCTTGCAAGAAATATCTTGACTAGGATTAGGGAACTCTTTCTAAAGTTATCTCACACACCCTCTGCCCCATGCATACACACACCCTATGTAGTGACTGCTGACCCTTTCTTTCATGCTCCTTCTTTCCCTGGGGCCCTGCCAGGGCAGGGTCTCCTCTGCACACTGGCCTGTATTTTCCTTAGCACCTGGGAAGGGTGTGTCCCTCCTCTCCTTGCCCGTTGGTCTGATTCTGGGAACTAGGCATGCTGCACCGCTTCCCAGTTGCACACAGGGATTTCTGACAAGAAAGGGAAGTTTGCATCATTCTGGCTTTCTCAAACGTCCTGCGCTCCCTCCGGCACAATAGAAAAACTGGGAGAGCACAGCCAGAGTTGTCCGAGTGAAAGGGGTGCAGGACCTTAAAGCCCAGGAGCTCTCGAGTGATCGTCACCCTTGTCTATGCTGCTACAGAGTCATTTCCACCCCCTCTGCACCAGACATCTCCCCCCGTCCATCTCAGTGACTGTGTAGCTTTATCTCCTGCTTTATTTTTTTTCCTCCCTGCCCGGCTGGGGGCTGCTTGTGTAATTCCCGGAGACTCTCACACACCCTCTGTGTCATCTTCTGCCGGGCGGGGCGGCTTGCTCACTGCAACAAGCTGCTGCTTGCTTGGCCAGGGATGGGCTTGGAACGTGCAGATGCTGCTGAAAAACTCCGCCTCGGGGCTGGGGGCTTGCCGAGACGAGATGGGGCAAGGGCTCGCGCGTGCGGCTCTGGCTCCCAATTCCACACCTAAGTCTGCTAAGTCAGATCTGTGCCCCTCGCAAATCAAGGCATCTTGGCTAAAATCCTCTGGGAGCCGTGTGGCCTGCGGCAGGCCTTGCATGCGCCGGGCTCCTTAGATGCTGGGACACCTGGGCAGGGTAAGCTGTGTGTGTGTGAAGCGCAAGGAACGGGCTGTATTAATGGCTTGGGGGGGCAGAGGAGAAGTGTGGCTGGTGAGAGCAGGCGGCTCCATTTTCAGCCAGCGATTTTGCCTAAGGGGGCCAGGGTCACATGGGGTCAGGAGCTCCTTTCTGTGAAGTCAATGATCCTCTTGTTTGCTGTCATTTGCATTGTCTGGGCTCATGAGTGGCTGTCTCTAGATGTGTAGAATTACGCTGGTAGGAGTAATTTTGGATAAGTATATTTGGACTTAGGTTGGGGGAAAGGCTCCAATCTGGATGTCATTTCGTGCATCATCTGCCAATTTTCCCAGTACATCCTGGGCTTCCACTGAGAACTGAACTGGGCCATATTGTTGCCAGAGGGAGGTCTGACAATGCCTGTCTTCTCCCCCGCAGCTGTGCATGAAGGAGTCGAGTGAAGTGCTGAGGGGCCAAATGCAGTGCATGATGCGGACGCTGCATGATCTAAAGAGGGCGCAAGACCGAGAGTTCCGCCTGGACCCCCAGGAGATGCGACCACCCTGTGCCGCGCCTTCCCCAAAGCAGTGCACCAGCCCACGGGTCTCAGCGATTTCAGAAGCAGACTCTGCCTGTTGCTTGGAGGGGGCTGTGGAGGAGGAGGCTGCTTTCTCTCCCCCCAGCAGTGAGCGGAGCCTGGAGTTTGATTCGGGCTATTCCGAAGTGTCTGGGAGCAGCTGGCGAGACGAGGAGGGACCCCTGCCACTGCGAGCCAGTAAGCTTTCCTCAGGTGGGTTTCTGCGCCGCCGAGCACCTGCCAGGAGGCCCCGGCCTAAATCCGCTTCTGACGCCTGCTTGGAGCGGTGGCGGGACGTCGAGCCAGCAGATGCGGGCGACTGGACCGTGTCCCTTTTGTCACAGAGCCGCAACCGGCAGCCACTGGTGCTGGGGGACAACTGCTTTGCTGACTTGGTTGAGAACTGGATGGATTTGCCCGAAGAAAGCGGGGAACGTGGCCGGCTGCAGCGCTGGCTGGCCAAACCCCACGGCTTCCTGCTGAACCTCTCGGGCAACATGCGCCGCAGGCTGGCCGGCATCTCGCGCACAGAGCGCGCCAAACAGGACCCTGACGGCACCAAGCGTTTCTCTTGCCCTGCAGGCCTGGACGGACGGCCTTCCTTACCCTACTTCCACCAGTCCCACGCCAACATCAGTGAGCTGTCCACAGACTGTAGCAGCTTTGCTGCCCTCATGAACTGCCGAAGTCGGCAGCCCATCATTTGCAATGACGTGATTGGCTACATCTAGCCTTGCCTTTTTTTAATGCTCTTTTTCTAAACAGATCTATATTTTTTACAGTTGTCTGTAAAATAAATGTTTTTTTACTACATTAAGGCTGTCTGATATGTGTGTGTGTATGTGTAAAGTGACACTGTTCATAGCCCGTGGTGTAATGAAGCCAGGGCTCATAGGGACACAGCACCAGCACTTTTTTATTAGCAGGGTCGCTGACGTCCATAATTCCCTGCTCCCTCTCAGCGTAGCTGCAATTCTCACAATAGCTGCCTGGAAATGAATTTACCCAGCAATAATATATTGTTCCTTTTTGTCATGGAAAGTATTTTGGAGTGAATTGGTCTGAATTGGCAACTAAAACCCATTAGGTTTACAGAAGACTTCCTCCTGGCAGAGATTTTAAAAAAACCTTCTAGAACTGGTTTGTTCATTAGATCCACCCAGCTGCCTGAATTTTTGGGCTCTCCTTAGGGACATGGTTATGGGCCCTATCATGATGAGTGCCTGCATTTCAACACTTACCATTACACCACTATTTTTAGCTGCGCTCCATTTGATTCAACCCTCGGTTGAGTAAATCCATCCATTCCTGGCCATAGCTGAAGCATCATGAAGTACTGTTGAAAGAACATAAGGGGGGGGGGGTGGAATGAAAGGCAAAGAACAATGAATTTTCAGCCTAAAGTATATTTCTAGGGATACAGTATATGTCATGTTCTGCTTCCTTGATTTGGATTGGGCTTCCCCAACCTGATGCCCTCCAGATGTTTTGAACTACAACTCCCAGCATTCCTGACAATTGGTCATGCTGGCTGGTACTGATGAGAGTTGAGTTCTAAAACATCTGGAGGGCACCAGGCTGGAGAAAGCTGAGCTAAGCTATAGGCCTGAATCAGTTTGGCAGATATCAGTATAATTCCTTTCTATTACTAATGGATGTGAAATTTGAAATACGGGAGACTTAGCCATTGGAAGTCCTAGAAATTTGATATAGAAAATTGTTGCTAAGTTTGGTGCCTAAAGAATGTGAAAATAGAATTCTTTTCATCATGGGCCCAACTAAAATTAAGTGCTTTTTTGTTGTTTTTTTGGGTAAATTCAGTTTCATGCCATCTTGAAACTGGACAGAGTTAATTAGGTTGATAAACCACATTGGAACTTCTTGTGCTTGATTTTCAGTACAAAGTTTGGGAAGTAGCCAGAAGGAGAATCACTCTGGGCTTCCAACAATGGGGATTTCAAAAGGGCTGAGACAGGAACTATAAATGATGGCAAGAATTGCTTGCATCCTGGCATACATCAGCAAGGACAGCGGGTACCATGCTGGAGACATCCAGCTGGAACTTGTAGAGCAGAACACAGCTCTGGTGCCCACATACACATGGTGAAATGAATATTCAAAGCAAAGTTCTATCGTGGTCAATGTGGAAAGCAGTGCTCCTATTAAAAAAAAGCAAAAGCCCTGTCTATAAAGTTCTCAAAGTGTTGCTAAACAATGTTAATTAGGACATCCATTGCGGAGTATGAAAGATTCAAATAACAATCTGTAAATTTAACAAATTAACAGTGCAGTACTATACATGTCTACTCAGAAACAAGTCTCATTGAGTTCAGTGGGGCTTACTGTCAGGTAAGTCGGTATAGAATTGCAGCCTAACAATTTTTACTCAAAAGTGAATCCTACTGGGTTCAATGGGACTTACTCCCTTGTAAGTGTATAGCATTGCAGCCATAATCAGTTACTCGAAACCGATGTTCAACAAGGCTTTCAAATGCTGCGCACGTATTCACAGGATATTAATAATACCTAGATCTGATGGACAAATTTGTTTATTTTAGCTCTAGCAATTATGTTTAATGATAAAACATGGAATCAACCCGTAGTCACACCTAACAGTGTTGATTAATCCCATCAGCAGCTTCAAATACTGCTGAAGAATGGATAACAAGGACCATAGAGGACCAATAGATGTCAAGGGCTTCCGTATGTTTCCAGATTAAGTGAAAGCTGCCAAACCCAAGGCCGCTACTCCCACCCATCCCTTTGAATGATGAGACAGATAACACACATGACACACAGTAACCCAAATGGCAGGGGGTTGGATCCAGGATCTGCCTTCTGTGGATGGAAGGGCTCTGCTCACAAAAGGTGCCTGGCCCTTGCTGATTTTGGGGGATTCTCCCCATCCTCACCTGCACCACAGACCCCCTGTGTAGCATTTTCAGAGGGTTGGAGGGGCTGCTGTGGGGAGAATTAGATGGGGTTGGTTGCTTCAGCCAGCCCAGTTGCACATGCCTGAATCCGAATCCAACCCATGTATACAAGCCACAGACGTTCTTTCAGTGCAATCCGAAATACAATATGCTATGGAAAGGAAGGGAGCAGGTGAAAATTAAGGAACATGAACAAGTTATGATAAATATAAGCACACAGGAAATAAGCTTTATAAAATCTGCAAACTCCGTTAAGAATTGCCTTGATAAATCAGGCAAGATTGCATCTAGTCCAGTATTTTGTTTCCAAAAGGTAGCCAGCTGCCTCTGGAAACCTACAAAGAGGTATGAATGAGCTGCTCATCCTGTCATTTATCCTCAGCACCTGGTCCTTAGAGGTTGGTCAGAACTTTTAAATTCCATTTAGGAAACATGGTTGGTAACCAGAGATGCGTCTATCCTGCATGATAGGTCTATCATTTTTTTTTCACAGAAATCCTTCAGTGCCAGAGGTTTTCAAATGGTTTGTGAGTTTCATTCAGGCGATTACTGAAATGTAGCAGAATAGTCAAGAATGTCTGTACTTGGCCTTCCCATTAATTTATTGGGGATGATGGAGATCTAGACAATTTTGGCCAGGGCCGGACCATCAAACAGGCTAACAAAGCTCTGGCATGGGACCTATGATTTTCATCATATGGCAATATTACTACATATAACAGCATAATACTACTATTTTTTTCCTCTAAAAATGTACCAGTTAAAGGGGCACTTCTCAGTGATCTGGTCTAGGGCTTGTAGTTTTCATAATATGATAATTTTCATCAGCTTTGACAATGTCAGCACTGAAGAGAGAGAAAATATTTTATTTTTCTTCATATTAAGGGCGTCATCACACGGGAAAATCACGTTTGTTTACCGTTGCTTCTCTGCCCGCACATTTGTCCCTCATTACTTTCTCTTTTGAAAGAGGAAGTAAACAATGTGCATGTGGCTCAGTGGGCTGTTTTTTATCACCCAGCTTCTCCAGCATACAGCAGGGGATAGCAGCAACAGTCTTTAAAATAAGTAGGACTTACTGGAGTGCTTTTTGTGGCACGAAAAAGGCTAGAAGGGGCAGGAGGCATGCAGGAGGCAGATGACATAGGCTGCCTCTACAAGAGGCATTTAAAGCTCTTTCAAGGCGCATTAAAAAATTACCTCTACAAGAACGGAGCGCAAATCGGGCGTAGAGGCGCGTTTTCTCTCCGATTATGCGCATTATCGAATGCGCGTTAAATAGCGAGTTTTATTTTGCTCCGGCCGTTAAAGCGCATTTTGCCTATGTGAACAAGCGATTCTCCGCATAAACTACCTGTAAAACGCATTTGAAACAACCGGTAAGGTCACCTGTTGAGTGCTCAATTACCTCCTGCAGACAAAGATGTACGATAAAGTGCTTCAGCGAATATGCGCATAATTGGCTAACCAGGCATAAAGCCAAATTCTTGTAGATGAGGCCCCTGTGAGAGGGACCAGTGAAAATTTGTGAGTGCCCAGTAACGAGTGTGCAATAAAACATTCCTCTGATGGAGCTCATAATCCAGAGAAGAAATGGTGGTTGTAGTTGTTTTTCTAATTTTGTTTTACTCCACTACTGTACATATATCGTATTAATTGATCCCATTTTGTGTATGTGTTTTTTATTGGACACAGTGCAGCTAACCTACATGTATTGTTTTCCTTGGTTACAGTTTTTCAGCTGCGTGCCTCTAAGGGCCCTCTCTCTATGTGTGTGTGCTTTGATTTGTAGCACACACAAAAAAGTGTATTCAAATGGTCTGCCAAGAGCCCCAGCGATTTTCAAGTGGTTCGCAAAAAATAACAATGATTTGAGAACCACCACTGTAAGCTAAAGGACAAGGCCAGAGCTTGTGATAGTGAATTCCATAAAGTAATCATGCAAATATGTCAGAGAATGTGGATATATTATGCACCTTTAATTAGTGTCCTTAATTTGCATGACTCTGTTTGCAATTGTCTCGACAATTGCTTTGTGCTTTCCTCCCACTGTGAATAGCAGGCAAGGCATAGAAGGGGTTCTAATCTAGACTGTGGCAGGGGGCAATGTGTTAAAAAAAAAAACCATCTCCTTCTATGCCACGGTTCAGCTCCAGCACCCCACCACCATCACAGCTATTTAAAAAAAAATACAAAAATCAGCTACATAAAATAATGCCAAACTATGTGGCGTGACAAATGCTGCATGTTGTGATTATTGAACATGGATTGGTGTAGTTGGGCTTAGACATGTGAAGTTTTCCAACGCCCTTGCAAACAGAAGCCCTATTTAAAACATTCTGCTGGCGGCTGCCACAAACTTTTCAGTTTCATCTCTACTATCACATGTCCAAGAAAGAGATAATTGTTAAAACAGAGACCCCCTCTAGAAGGATTTGCTTTGGCGCCTGGCTGCCCGATTATGCGCATATTCGCAGAAGCACATTTACTCCTAATACCTCTGTACGAGAGGCAGCAAAGCACATTACTGGACGACCGAAACGCGCTTTAAACTTGTTGACATTCGGAGAATCGCATGTTTACATGGCGGTAAGGCGCTTTAACTGCCGCCGCAAATTAAAACTCGCGGTTTAACGCACATTTGATAATGCGCATAATCGGATGTTTAAAGCACCTCAGCCCCCAATTTGCGCTCCTCTCTTGTAGAGGTAAAAATTTTAATCAGCCTTGAAAGAGCTGTAAACCTCTCTTGTAGAGGCAGCCACAATTAAAGGTCTTTTCCACTTCTGGGGATAAAATGACCATATTCCACACATAATGAATAGTAATGGCCTTGTAGATCTCTAGATGCCATCTGGCTCTTCTGGATGCATCAAGGGGTAAGATAGATGGCTCTCCAGATTTGCAATATGGCCCAGATGCTTTCTCTAGTTCAGGAACGGGCAACTTGTGGCCCTCCAGCTGTTGGTGGACTATAGTTCCCAACAGCTCTAGCCAGCATAGCCAATGGTGGAAGGATGGGAGTTGCATGCAATCCAACAATATCTGGAGGGCCATGAGTTGCCCACCCTTGGTCTAATTCATATTCATGATGGCCTTCCCTTGCAGGCTGTTCTTTATGATGTGAGTTCTTACAGTACCTAGTTATGAGGAACTAGTTCTGTCTCTTTCCCCTACCCATGGGGCAGCCTTCCCCAAGCTGATTCCCTTCAAGTGTTTTGGACTTCAAGTCCCATCAGCCAGAGCCAGCATGGCCAATGCTCAGGGATGCAGGGAGTTATAGTCCAACACAACTGGAAGGCACCCAGTTGGAGAAGGCTCCCCTAGAAGAATTTACTCTGAAATCTTTTTATTATATTGAAATTTTGCATACTTACTCAGGGCAGTGCAGGGGTGGGATCATTAATGGATCCAGTGAGAGTGTATGCTTTTGTAAGAAATAAAAGCCCTATGGAGATGAATACGTTTGTGTGTAGAGATATGTACATATCCAGAGAGATATTTTTTTAAAAAGTGTTCCTTTACTGTCATGCACAGTATAGCCCTTTCTACACCATTGGGGTGTAGAGGGAGGGAGGGTGATCCTGGAAGTACCTAATACACACCATCGGCGCACAGGGACCAGCTGGGGGCTATCCCAGGCAAAAAGCCTGGTGTGGAAGGGCCTATATATCACATTATTCTTGTAGTGTGAGGAGGGACACATCCCTCATGATAAGACAACCACATGATGTTGTGACACTCCCCAGTAATATGGCAAACACTCCAGTTTGCAAAGTTGGTTACCGAACACACTCTTGCCTTTTGAACTGCATGTCTTTCACCAGCGTGCTACCAAGGGATAAAGGGGACTTCTTCATCAGGAGTATTGTCCCTCTTAGCACAGTGATGTGAATGAGCCCTAAAACAATTGGTTTATGAGCCATCACCCTGCTTACTCTGCTCTGGAAGTTGCATCACAAGCCAATGAAAGCGCTCCAGAGGTAAGCCTTCTTCTAGTTAACACATGCCTCTACCTTGAATCAGTTGATCTGAAGGTTCACAGAAATTGGCCTTTGGTGTAACACAAGTTGAGGGGATTTTTCTCCTGCTATTTACAACAGCCAAACGCACGTTATTGGGTGTTATATACTGCTACTTCCACCATCACCACACTGCCCTCTTGGAAGTTATTGGCCTTTACAGTCATGATTTGACACCTCTTGAATGTGAAATCAACTCGACACCTTTATTGGGCGTTTCTTGATGGTTAATCCCTCACCCTGTTAAAAATAGCACCTTTGAAAATAGCAAACTTGATCAGCTTTATTTCCCAGGTATTCTGTTCTGGCTTTATCTTTTGCATAAGCTAAACAGATTGGGTTTAGCAGACAGTAGCCTTCCGTCTCTCACTTTAAGGGCAGCTTTCCTCACATCAAGCCTTCCCCAACCAGACTTGAAACCTCCACAATCACATGTAACCATCTGGAAAGACCTAATTAATATACTCCCTAGATAAATCTAGATCGGTAGACCTTCAAGAAGAAGTTTAGCTACAGCTTTATACATCTGCATCGCTATATAGAGGTCATTGTTGCTAAGTTATTTCATGCTTGGTGTCAAATGTGTTTCATGTTGTCTTGTTTGTTTATAAAATAAATAATAAGCCTCCCCCAACCTGGTGCCCTTCGGATGTGTTGGACTACAACTCCATCCCGGGTGGGGATGATGGAGGCTATATTCCAACACATTAGGAGGGCATCAGGTTGGAGAAGGCTGCCTTACATTACCCTAACACTTCCTAACCAAAACTGTATTGGTAGCCAACTCAGCATCACCTAAGGGTGAAAATGCACAGCCTTCTTCTAATGTGGCACCCAATCAATACTGTTGAGAAGAGCACTTGATCATGAAATCAGCACTGAAAAAGAAATTGTTTAGGCTGCAATCCTGTGAACACATACCTGGAAGTAAATCCCATTGAACTCAATAGGGATTGCTTGTGAGTAGTCTGCTTTATTATAGATCTGCCCCATTCATGGGAATGGGACAGGTCTGACTTGGACAGCAAAAGGCATCTCTGACTCTGAATGGAGAGGGGAAAGCTCTCCCCACACTCACAGCCAACCTCCCTGTCCCTTATCTCCCCATGTGCTGCTGTCCTAGGCCAGACTTCCCCAACCTCGTGCCCTCGAGATATGTTGGACTGCAACTCCCATCATTCCCAGCCAGCTAGCCAGCCAGGTTGGGAAAGGCTAGCCTAGGTGAACACACCTGAGTTATAGTATGGTGATAGTCTGCAGGGAGGTCATGTGCAGATAGTGGGGTGTTGCCCCCCCTCCCTGGTCACCTGCCCATTCCTTTTGCAGTCAAAAACAGATCACTGCCCTAGATGCATGTTACAAACACACGGATATGCCGCTATCCTGCCTTTGGACTACGGCCTTTCCAAGAGTCTGCTCCATGTAATCCTGGCCATCGCTTTTAATAAACAATGCCAGCCAGGAACGAGAGGTTCAAGGCTCCCTTTCTATAGCACTCTTCACAACCTGGCCCAATAGCTATGACATGAAATGTTTCCAGTAGGGAGTTGAAGCAGGCAAATTAATGATAAATAGGCTCCTCTTCCAGGACTTTGGCATTACAAGTAAAGCAGAGGAGCAGCACAATAAAGGCCCTGAAGAGAGATGGAATGCAGTAGACATTTAGCAGAGGGCTTTCATTTATCAGTAGACCTGGAGCAATGCAATTCCAGTACTGTCCAACAATCCCATGACAGCTGCTATGCCAGGAAATGTATTTTTGATAGGACTCAACCACCGTAACAAAGGCACAGAATCTAAAGGTTGATTCAGAGTTACGCTGGATCAACTGCTGGTGAAAATGGACTTCCTCACACATCTCTTTCCCCTGGCAGCCTCTCCAGCTCCATGATAATGCTAAACAGAGAGGCAGTAGACCCTACTGAATGGGATGAACTGTGGTGTATGGACAGGGAGGGGGGAATCCCAAAAATTGGGCAGAGGGACCTTATGTGACTGGAGCCCTTTCTGTTGCAGAAGGCTGATTCTGGATCCAACCCAGGATCTATGGTATTGGACAACTGCATTTGCAATCATAAATGTACCTGCACAACACATTGAGCAATGGAATGGTATTACTATCCAAGGAACATCTATCACTAGAAATTGTGTAGCTGTATTACTTATTTACCCACAGTCCAGTAACAGTGTTACAAACCATAAAAGGCCAAACTACAATAATGATCACAGAATTAATAAAAACAAAACAAAATCGACATAAACATTTCAGCAACAGGGATTAAAAGAGCATCACTAAATATATTGAACCACCTGGAGTGCAATCCTATGTATAACTAATCAGAAGTCAGCCCCATTGAGCTCAATGGGTCTCCTCCCAGGGGAAGTGTGCATAGGATTGCAGTCCTAAAGTTGTTAGATGGAACAAAAGTAAGGCAGAATAGGGGACAACTCACTTATGTGTCATTCGAAAATGGTATGTGTTGTTTTGAGGTTGTTTTTTAAAAATTGTAATGGCTTCTACTACACAAATAAACTATATTTGAACACTGTAAAATGGCCTTTTGGACACCATGGAACTATTTACATTGTATTGGATCCAGATTTAAGGTGGATCAATTACGCTGGTGGACTTCTCTGTTCCCTCCTTCCCACGGCAACCCCTCCAACCTCCTGAAAATGTTACAGAGGTAGAAGACCCAGCTGAATGTGGTGAGCTGTGGCATGGGGGGAATCTCCAAAACTCGAGGTCCCCTTCCTTTTGCAGAAGGCAAATCCTGGGTTTAATCCATGGTGTCTGATATATGGTAGTGACCTACTGGTACTGACAGATCTGTAAACATCTTTAAGATCTCTGTGTTGGATCATTCAAACCAATCAAGAGAACAGGAAATGTCATGGGGAGAGGAGAGGGAAGCAGAGCTTGATTTTCAAAAGACGTTCCTGGGCAATGTTTTCTGTTTTGCAATATCCAATCTGCAGCAATTTGCAGAACTTGAAAGATAAGCTGGAAGAGCAGAAGAGTACTCTGTCCAATCTGGGATCCAAAGACAGCTTCCCTAAAAGCAGGGTCACAGCTGAAATGGGAAGAAGCTTCATTTCAACATCAAGTCCATCTCATTACTCTAATGTGTTGTTAGTGGTTTACTATAAACAGGAGATGCAATCCGTCGGAGTGCTCCGAACTTAATGTAAACCGATAGTTATTTCTGTTAAATTAGATGTGAAAAAAGCAAGGCCAGTGAGTCGCTCACTTCCTTTTATCTGATGTTATCAGTGCCGCTGTTTGAGGGAAGATTTGCAGTTATGCATGAGACCAACCTTTTCTTTAAACTCAAACCACAAACATAATAATAATAATAATAATAATAATAATAATAATAATAATTTATTTCTTACCCGCCTCTCCGTCTGGATCGAGGTGGGGAACAACAACATGATAAAATACATAAAACAGATTAAAACAGATTATTAAAACTGCATTAAAAAATCCTAAAACATCCTAAAAACATCCTTAAAACATTCTAAAATTCCACTGGATATGCCTGCTGGAAGAGAACAGTCTTTATAGCTTTCTTAAATTCTAAAAGACCGTTAAGTTGACGAGTCTCCTCCGGCAGGTCATTCCAGAGTCTGGGAGCGGCAGAAGAGAAAGTCCTCTGGGTAACGGTTGTCAGCCTAGTCTTGGACGACTGTAGTAAATTCTTCCCAGAGGACCTGAGCGTGCGGGGCAGATTGTATGGGAGAAGGCGCTCCCGCAGGTAACCTGGACCCAAACCATGTAGGGCTTTAAAGGTAATAACCAACACTTTATACTTCGCCCAGAAACTAATTGGCAGCCAGTGGAGCGATTTTAAAGCTGGCGTAATATGGTCACCCCTAGATGTACCGGTGACCAACCTGGCTGCCATATTTTGAAATAGTTGAAGTTTCCGGACTAGGCACAGAGGTAGCCCTATGTACAGCGCATTGCAGAAGTCGAGCTTCGAAGTTACCAGCGCGTGCACTACCATCTTTAGGTCTTCCAACTCTAGGAAGGGGCGCAGCTGGCGTATCAGCTGAAGCTGATAGTAGGCACTCCTGGCCGTCGCATCTATGTGGGCTGTCATTTGGAGCGATGGATCCAGGAGCACCCCCAAGCTGAGAACACAGTCTTTCAGGGGGAGTGTAATCCCATCCAGAACCGGTTGACACACCTCCAAACCCAGGTTGCGGCCTTTGACAGCAAGCACCTCCGTCTTGTCTGGATTCAGCTTCAGTTTGTTTTTCCTCATCCAGCCCATTACCGCCTCCAAGCATTCATTCAGAGGAGACACACTATCCTTAGCTGGCGCTGTTATCGAAGGCATAGAGAAATATATTTGGGTGTCATCAGCATACTGATAGCACCCCGCCCCATGCCTCCAGATGATCTCTCCCAACGGTTTCATATAAATGTTAAACAGCATTGGGGAAAGGATGGCACCTTGCGGTACGCCACATAGCAGCTCCTTCTTTGCAGAGCAGCTATCCCCAAGCATCACCATCTGGAACTTGCCCGAGAGGTAGGACCAGAACCACTGAAGCACAGTGTCCCCAATTCCCAATCCCCTCAGGCGTTCCAGAAGGATACCATGGTCGATGGTATCGAAAGCCGCTGAGAGGTCCAGAAGTACCAACAGGGACACACTCCCCGTCAATACTAAGGTGTAGATCATCCACTAAGGTGACCATAGCAGTCTCAACTCCGTATCCCGCCCTGAAGCCAGTTTGAAATGGGTCTAGAAAATCAGTGTCATCCAAGACTACTTGGAGTTGAAAGGCAACCGCCCTCTCGATCACCTTGCCCAAGAATGGAAGGTTTGATACTGGTCTGTAGTTATTAAAGTTCAGGGGATCCAGGGAGGGCTTCTTTAGAAGCGGCCGTACCACCGCTTCTTTTAAACATGATGGGAAAGTCCCCTCCCTGAGAGATGCATTAATAATATATTGTAATTGCGATCTAACCGCATCTCCTCCCTGGACGACCAGCCATGAAGGACAGGGATCGAGAGGGCAAGTCGTCGTCCTCACTCGTCCAAGCAGCTTGTCCACATCCTCGGTACTCACCAACTGAAACTGATCCAGTGTAATTCTACTTGCAGAGTCGCTGGACACTCCATCGTCAGCCTCTGCTATAACGATGGCATCTAAGTCGGCTCTTATCCAAGAGATTTTATCTGTGAAATGATCGTTAAAGGCATCACAGCGAACTGCCGAAGGCTCTAAAATCGGATTCAGGGGGGGAGGTGCCTGGGTTAGACCCCTCACCACCCTGAACAGTTCTGCCGGATGCGAATTCGCAGACGCAATGCGCGCAGAGAAGAAAGCTTTCTTCGCTGCACGTATTGCCACCCCATAGGAATGAGGATGTTCTCTATGCCATGTCTTGTCGGATAGAAGTCGAGTTTTCCGCCATCGGCGCTCCAGTCGTCGTCCTTTCCGCTTCAACTCCCTGAGGTCTTCCGTATACCAGGGCGCCCTGTTAGAAGTGGGTCGGAGAGGACGTTTGGGGGCGATCGTGTTGATAGCCCTAGTTAGGTCTTGATTCCATCTATCGACCAGGGCTTCTACAGGATCGTCTACGATACCAGCCATAAAACCCTCCAAGGCTTTCTGAAATCCAGAAGGATCCATGAGCCTTTGAGGGCGAACCATCTTAATAGGTCCACCACCCCTGCAGGGGCAGGTGGTAGCCGTGATACTAACCCTAACCAGAAAATGGTCTGTCCATGACAACACGGAGGTATTCGTGGAATTGTCAGACACATTATTAATGCTAACAGCAGCTGCACAGTCTTAATTTAAGTGTATAAAAGAACAACACACAGCACTAGGGACAAATGTATATGTTTATTACAACCAGGATGTTGAAAGGTCTGGAAACCAAGTCTTGTGAGGAATGGTTGAAAGAGTTGGGTGTGTTTAGCCTGGAAAAGAGAAGATCAAGGGGAGACATGATAACTTGTCTTCAAAGCTATTGATTGACTGACTGATTGATCGATCGATTGATTGCATTTCTATATGAGCAAATAGCCGAAGTTCTCTGGGCGGTTCACAAAAGGATATGAAGGACTGTGATGCAGAAGATGGAGCAGACTTGTTATCTGTGGCTTCTGAAGGCATGAATACTAGAAGCAGTGGGTAGAAATTGCAGGGAAGCAGACTTTGGCTAAACATTAGGAGAAACTTCCTAAAGGTAAGAGGAGTTCAGCAGTTGAACAGACTGTCTCAGGAGATGATGGGTTCTCCTTTGCTGCAGGTGTCTAAGCAGAGGCTGGGTGGCCATTTGTTTGGGAGGCATCCTGAATTGCAGATCTTGCACTGAGCAGGGAGTTGGACTAGATAACCTTTAAGGCATCTTCCAACTGTATGATTCCATGTAGCACTTTATAGCACTGACCTGGTTCACACAATCACCTGAGGTTAAACAAGCCATGGGCTTTCTTTAAGCCACAGTACATGCTAGGCACCATTTGCCTAATCACCTGCCCAGGTGCAGCTGTTGCACCATCCGAATCTGGGCAACATGGCTTGTTGGGGTGGGGGAGCAACCCTCAAATAACCCAACATCCCATGGGGTATTTCCCCTCCAACAAGCATGTCACCCGGGTTCAAACCCACCTGGGTTCAGCGTCCAGCAAGTGGCACAGCTTAAACAAGACACCAAGGGGCTGTCTTGATTATGGCACAGTGGCGCTGTGAGACCTCAAAACCCTGCACTTTCGCTCCCGCAAGGTTGCACCATGTTATCTCCACATGCAGGAGCAAGCGCGGGGTTCATATGGATCATCATGGGGTAGGAGCTGCCGCTGCCACTGCTACATGACCCTTCCTGGCTTTGTCCAGAACTTTCTAAAAAGGAGACTTTTCTCCCCACTCCAGAGGCAGCACAGGGGTGTTCCGGCGGCCATTCAGCTCACCGGTCTGCCAGACCACCCCCTCCCCCCTGCCCGGGCAGACATCAACCAATCAGGGGTCGCCATTCGCCTGACCATGCCTCTGCCATGACCCCAGAGCGCAGCGTCAGACAACAATGAGCCATCCTCACTGTGCTCCAGACAAAAAAGTTGGGATAAGTCCCCAACTTTTTTGTTTCGGAGCTTCAGGGGGAAGCCCCGGGGTTGCTGCGTGGTGGCTTCCGCGTCCTATAATCGACGCTGGGCCACTGTGCACCCACCCTGGGGCTTTCATCATGTATAGACACCCCCCATGGTTTGTTTAACCCAGAGCAAAAGTACAAACCAGTCCAGTGTGTAGCATCACCATCTTCATCAAAGCAAAGAGTGAATTCCTGCTTTAAATAGAGTTGGGCCTGCCACATTCAGTCTGGGTCTGGTTTATGGTTACTATTATCCATTTTATATATTTCTCTCTCTCTCTGTCACACACACACATCTCATTTTTCACAATTCATTGGCTGGAGCCAGACATGAACAGGTGGTAAATTACTGTCTTCATCTTCATCTTCACAGACCACTGACAACACCAAGAGCTGGTGCTCCTCAGACACTGACTCTCCCGTGGTCACACGAATCCGTTCTGTCAGCCTGAGAAAGTGAAAACAAAGGGCGGCTGAGGTGCTGGATGAAGGACAGAGAAAGCAGGCAGCAGGGATGGTCCCTGTCATTGCCCTGCCAGACACTGGACACACACTTCCTTCCCCATGTGAAAACACTGTAGAGCCACACTTGAAAAAATCTAGTGGCCATAACCATCGCCGATACCGACTGGCTGACATTCCCCGGGGATTCCTATTCACAAAGCCATTTGGGCATATACCAAGGAGGAGGCATAGAAGCCCATCTGAAGAGCCCCGCAGGATCAAACCAAAGGCCCAGCTAGTCTAACATCTTGTTTCCCACAGTGGCCAAGCAGAAGTCTCTGGGAAACCGCATAAGCAAGACATGAGGGCAAGAGCCCTCTCCCACCATTGGTTCCCAACAATTAAATTGCCAGCCTTTCATGCTGCCTTTTCCCTGTTGATGCTGTTTCCCTTTCCCTGTTTGCTGTCCTCCTTGCTCTGCGCGCAGCCTGAAGAGCGGTCCAGAAACAGAGGTGAACATTAGTTCGGCCTCTCCAAGGAGGGATGTTCGCACTCCATGCCTCCTCCCCAGCCTTCTGTCCGAGGGCTGGTCATAGCAAAGGAAGCCCAGCACACTCTCCCTTGCTCTCCCTAAGAAATGGCACTCACAGCTGAAGTGAAATGGTCTGCCTGAGCCTGCTGCCTGGTTTAGGGTGGGGTGGGGGGAGAGGGAGTGGGCAGCGAGCAGGAGAGGCTGCCAAGGAGTCTGGAAAGACTGTGGAGGAAGGGGGCTAAAGCTGCTCTGATGCATGTGGATGGCAGAGGCCCAGGACGGCCGGTCTGAGGCTGGGACGAGCTAGGCCTGCTTGTCTGCCCCAGCAAACAGCGGAGGAGGTGCTGACAGCAGGATGTTTATCCAGCATAGAAGGGGACAGGACGCAGAGACTTCGCAGCTGCTGCAGCTACAGTACCCAAGCTCTACTTGTAGGGGCCCAGAAATGGGGCAGCCATGGCCCTCCCTAGTCCCTATCCCTCACTCTGGAGCTTCCCTCTGCCATCTTCCGAAGTCACTCGCCGAACCAGCTGGTCTGCTGCTCCCCAGCTGCTAGAACTGGGCAAGCAGAGGCAAAAATGGAACAAAGGCAGATTCAAGCCCAATTGCAGACACAAGGAGCAGAAATGGAAGGGCTCACTGAGACTGTGCCTAACTAGGCCTCACCCACCCACCCCCACATGCCATCAGCCCTCTTCAGTCCACATCAAAATTCATCCTTGACAACCAAGGCACCTTCTATGGTCTTAATCTTGCCTATTTGGGACTCATTTTTAAAATGTTTTGTCTCAGCTTTCTTTAATGCTCTTCGGTAAGATTTTAAAATTGTTGCAAACCAAGTTGGGGGTCTTTTTGTGAGGGAGATGCAAAAAGCATTATTATATATTTTTTAATAAATATATAGAGGAGAAGAAAGAGGAGCCTGAAGCAGGAGGTAGGCTAGGAAAGAATAGGAATGTGCAGATGGGTTTTGAGGATGAACCTCAAAATGGGAAGTCTCCTTTGTCAGAAGTTCACTCTGTCACTTCAACTGTGAGGTTTCACAAGCCCCCTCTTCCCAAACTGTGCTTGAGCCTTGGCAGGGTGTTCAGGCTTGGTGAGATAGGCCCAGGCACATCCAGTTGACACAGGGGCCAGAGGTACTCTGTGAGATTAGGAAGTGTAACAGGGGCTGAGCTCTCAAGACTATGGCCCTGCTCCCATTTCTACTTGTGTCGCAGGATGCTTGCTGAAATGCTGATAGTGTGGAAAAGCTACCATCGCAGGGGCTGTCATCTTAGGTGTGCCCCTATCATTAACTTTTCGGGAATGTTTAAGGAGGTGATAACCTCCAAACTCTCAGGGATATTTCTTTGTAATTCTCCTACCTGGAGGAAAGCTGCTGCTCTCTTAACTCTTCTGTCTCCAATCCAGCATAGAGAATAGTTTTCCCATAGAGCAGCATTCGTGGCACCAAGCAGTGCTCCCTCTGTAAAAAAAACAGGCAGGATTCAGCATTGCAGAGATGGGACAACCAGGAAAGGAGCATCTTGAATTGGACATGGGGCAATCAAGGCAACAGGGATGCTGGGACAGAACAGGGGCATCCCACTGAGACTGGTGTGTGTGAAGGGGGTACTTGATGCAGGGTACCTTTGTGTTTGTTCACTGAGGAGGCACGAGATAACACTGGAAGGTACAATGTGCACATTCAAGGTGCTGTGCCCACCAGCCCCTCATGAACCTCAGAGGTTGCACTGTTTGCTCAACTGACATAGCAGAGGTCCCTTGCTGCCACCCTGGCATGCATGGGGATGGATGAAAAGGTCACTATGAGATTTCAGTGAGAGCATGCAGTGGAGGAAGGGGCCATCCCAGCATAGGCACTCTGGGTTCCTGCCAAAATCCATGAAACCTTATACTTGGCCATCCTCTTCACCTGGATATGATCACAGAGGTCCCTCAGGGTGATCTCCTCTCCTTCGGCATCCAAACCTGGCACCTCAATTCTGTCCCAGCAGCTCCATGTCTTCTGGTGATACTGAGAACACAGCAAATTCCAGAGGGGTGATGGGGTTAGTCTTTTGTGGCAGACACAACTTTAAAGTCTTGTGGCACCTTCAAGACTTAACACATTTATTATGGCATAAGCTTTTGTGGGCTAGAGTACATTTCACCAGATGTATGAGAATAGAGCAGGCACCCAAAGAAGGTCAATTCTAAAGTAACGTTTAAAAAATGCACACCACACCAGCAGGTATACTCCTTGTAGTGTGGGACAGACAGGCCACAAAAATGCCACTTTCTGTAGAGCAGAATGGATCATGCCTCAGACTTGCACATTTTAAACTGTCTTGTAACCTAAACCTTGCTTGAGGGGTTATTGCTCAGTGGTGAAGCCCCTACTTTGGGTGCAGAAGGTCCCAAGTTTGATCCCCAACCTCTCCAGGTAGGGCTGGAAAATCTACCTGAAACCCTGGAGTGCCACTGCCAGATTCAATGTTGACAATACTGGGGAAGATGGACTAACGTTCTGACTCAATATGAGGCAGGTTCCTGAACCTTTGTACGCTAACTTGGAAAGAAGTCCCATTGGGGCTTAGACCCAGGGCTGCAATCCCAAATGCTTTTACTAGAGTGTAAACCCCATTGATCACAGTGGGACTTCTTTCTGAGTAAATAGGCATAGGATTGGTGGAATGGTAAGTACCAATGACCACAGCATTTTAGCACAAAGTAATTTGAATTACTAGACTTGCTGAGATCATTTTAGTAAAGCAAGTCTCTTAATATCTTTAATAGAGAACAATTGCTAGATCACGTTAACACCATGTCCAATTTAGACTCCACTGTCCCGTTTACCAGTCAGATTTCAAAAACAGAGGAGTTTGTTGAAAATGAAATCTTCCAGCAAAGGACCTCAGAAACTCAAGTCTGTTCATTTTATCAGTTTGAAGGTTAAGAGGTGAACTGATTGTAGTGTACCTTCATAAGAAAGAAGGTTTTAGGTACCAAAGGACGGCCCTTTAATCTAGCCAAGGGGAACAGAAGAAAAGCCAATAAAAATAAAAGATAAAACTAGACAAATTCTAATCAGGCCTAGTATTTCAAACAGCAAGGGCAATTAACCATTGCAACACCAAAGACCAAGGGAGTGGGCAGGTTCTCCAAAGCCAACATGATACAGTGTCTAAGAGCATTTTGGATCTGGATGAGGGAAAACTAGATTCAATCACTCTTTTCAGTACAACTTCCCTCGCAGAGTTCTTGGGAGGCTAAAATACTGCATTGTGGAGGAAGGGCAGAGTACACTTTTAATAAATAAGCAAAAGCTGCAGGCTTCCGATGAAGACCAGTCCTCCTCCTGAAAAGAGTTTTTTTAAAAAAATGTAGTCAAACACAACAGAAATCCCATGACATAATATGAACTGGAGGAAGTCATTCCTCCTGCATTTTGCAAAGGAAGTCAAATTCAGACGATCTCATCGGCCCTTTTCAATCTTGACATCTTTGAATGCAGAAACTGGCAACGGGCCTAACGGAGGAGATTCTGTAGGGCTCTGTAGCTCCCTCTTGGACAAAGGCACATTGAGATGGCGCCTTTCGCCCACACACAATCATCCTTTTCTTCAGAACAAGGCTCAGAACATTGTCCGGCCTTGTGGTACCCTGCGTTGTTGACCCTGCCTATTTGGGCCCTAGGCAAGAAAAAGGAGGACAAGAAGCATCCAGTCCTCTAACAAGGGACCCTTTGGGGCTAGTTACTAGCTCATTGCAGGAAGTGCCCTGACCGGAGAGAACTTCGTGGGGTCAGGCAGCACAAAGGGATACAGTGCTCCTGAGCAAACTCGCTGGCCAGCAAGGGAGAAGCTGGTCCGGACTGCTGCATTTCCTTAAGCCTCCAGAGCCAATCTGCCTGGTTGTCAAGGAAGGATGGAAACAGACACGCACACCCCACTCTAAATATGGGGATATCAACAGTTGCTAGAGATGGCCGCCACACCACACTCCAACTCACACCCCAGCTCTTACGGAAGAAAAGAGAACACTTCTCTATGCTACCATTCGCAAGACTATATCCCAATGCACTGTTTTCCTGCCTCTCCCCCGAAAGACGTCTACTAATTTAGACTACTGGGTTTTGCTTTCTCATACTATCACAGCTTTAAGGGCACAGGCCTCTGTCAGTCTCCTTTCAACTACTTCAGCCATAGTAGGAAAGGCACGGAAGGGGAGAAAGAAGATTGTGCATGGTTGATCAGTACCATTTTTGAACAACACGCAAGGAATTTAAGGCTATCCTTAAATCAGCCTTCCTCAACTTGGTGCCCTCCAGATGTGTTGGACTACAATTCTCCAGATTTCCCCAGCCAGCCATGTTGGGGGTGTGTGTGTGCTGGGAGTTGTAATTCAACATATCTGGAGAGCACCAGGTTGGGGAAGGCTGCCTTAGATTATCTCAGTGCCAAGTCATTAAGGAATGTACAGAACAGAGCAGTAGTAGCAGCCCTGGGTCATCTCTCATAAGAGTGCTTCTAGATTAGGCTTTTATGACACCATCACCCTGCCTCATTTACAGAATTTTACAGGGGGTGGGAGGCGGAGGGGAGAGGTCGTCATTTCCACTCCTAACCCACCCGTGTTTTCCCAATGCTTCTTCCACCTTTTTTCTGAGAGCCAAAAACCCGTTAAGGAAAGAATGACATAATACCTGCTCAGTGCCCCTTCTGAATGGTAGCGCTAGGAGCCCCCCCCCAAAAAAAATCTGGAAGCACAAACCTTCTGCCGAACACAGAGTTTAGAGATGGTGTTAACAGACCTGATCCTATTCCCCCCTCCGTGCACAGGGCCCCTCTTTCCACAAGAACTGGGCTCATACCTTTCACTTCGTTGGGATGCTGTTTCCTAGCCTAAAACCCGGGAGCCAAACATTCTCTCTCAGTTTGATTCAAACTGATGCTGAGGTTCGGTGGATCCCATGGGAAGGAGGGGTGGATGGAGGACAATGGAAAGCAGGAGCCCAAACTCACTCATGCTTCCTGCAAGCCCTGGGAAGTGTTTGCCTGTTTCCTTAAGAACGGAAAGCAAATGACAAAAGGGATAGAATAGACGGCAGAGGGAGGAAACAAGAGCTCAGGTCTTCAGCTAGCTGGCACAGACAGACAGACAGACAGACATTCCCAGCAGTTCGGTACGAATGTGCATGTCAGCCAGATCAAATCACGATAAACAGAAGAGCACCTAGCTTTTAGGATGTGCTGTCATTTGAAACATGAGCAGTAGTCCCAACTACATAACCTGCTGTAAACTATAGTCTTTTGGTGGTGGTGGGGAGGGGGTTCGGAGCTCGGAGCCAACTTTTTGTCTGACTTGACCATTTGGGGCCATATGGCCCGTCCCATTTGTCTGGACAGAGGGACAAGTGATCCCATCTTTCCCAAGTGCCATATGGCTGGTTTGGCCTTTCACACCTGGAGGGACACATTTGCACCTCTTTCTCAGCCCTTCCTCTTCACCACTCCTTAATCCTGCCCACCTCTCTGCCTATGAAGTTCCACAGCCAAGGGGCTAACAAGGACAGTGGTGGTGGTGGGGGCATGGAAACTGATCAGGCTGTATCCATAGCAAAGGAAAGTGTTCTGGCTATTATTTCTGCCAGCCATGTTTGTCCCTGCTGCAACAAGATCATCGCTCCAAGGCAGAGGGCTATACACTGAGGTAGGGCAGGGCATTGGGGCACATTGAATGCACAGAGTGAGGAAGATAGAATACTGGGGTTCATTCTAAGCAATGTCCACAACGTGCACAGATTTCCCCCACAATGCTATGCCACTGCCTCTCTCTGCCTGCTTTTTCCTTCACCCAAACCTGCCCTTCACAGTCCCCTGAAATCTTATGACTCCCAGCCCACCCCCACCCCAAAATCTACTCCAACACTGAGGAGCAAAGGCCCAATGAATCTATTCGGGGTGGGTGTGGGGAATCCTTTGGCGCCAGGGTAAGCACTCCCTTCCCCCAATCTCCAGCCCTTACTAACTAATGACTCCCATATGCTGCTTAATCAACTCCACAAGTTCCTAGATCCAACACAGCTCTTTATTCCCATTTGCAAATCAGCCCCCTTTCCTGTCTCCTGATGCTACTTCCTGCCCTTCCCTGACGTGGCTTTCCAGTTCACTTTGTGAGCACCTCTCTCTTCTGGTCCTCCCCCCAGCCTCAATTTCATATTTGCAGCTTCAGGAATGGATTAACCCCATGGGTTCACTGCTGAAAAGAGAAGCAAGCTGGGCTGTATCCATGTAGCCCTGTGTGTACAATGCAGAACCTAGGACTTACTGGCCTGTGTAGTTTGTTTGCTTGACTACTGCAGCTCTATCTATAGAAAGGGTGGGCAGATTTCAGGCTTGTGGGATCTACTTTGTTTTTCAATAGGGACATAGGAAGCTGCCTTGTTCTGTTTTGGAACATTGGTCCCTTTATCCCAGTATTCTCAACACGGAGTCTGGCACTGGCTCTCAGAGGTTTCATGCAGGAGCTAGCTGGAGATGTCAGGAATCAAACCTTCTACATGCCAAGCATATGCTCTACCACTGAGCTATGGCCCTTCTTCAAAATAGAATCCTGAGATCCACCAACAGGAGGCCAGTGCCCAATAGTGACTGGGGAGTAGTCATGCTTAATGTTCACGAAGAAAGCACATCTGATCACATGTTCCCTCTAAGAATTTGTCTTCCGAACTAGAACTAATCTGGAGGGAGGAGCCTTTTTCTTCTTGCTATTTTTAAACAACTGGTCTACTGCAAACCAGCCAGAGATATGAATCCAGTGGATCTAGATCTACCTTCTGCCCACTCCTGAATCGCAGCATAGGTCTCACTCAGCTCACTTGGTATCCTGCCTCTTCAGTGCAACCAGGATTCGCCTTCACAGCTTGGAGAGCTCACTCTACAGAAATGGGTGGTCAGATTCTAAATTTCACAAAAATCAGACATCCCCCAGCCCCCCTTCTCTATGGCAGCTTTGAAGTTTGGGTTATAGGGACCTTCTACAGAGGCGTGTTGTTCAGAAATCTGAGATAGCCTTTAAAAATACAGGACATTTGGCAATAGGAGGTGGAGTTTATGTGCTAAGCAAGCCCTCGGGCCATGCAGCATGATCTGAACTGGGAGGGAGGAGGAAAAGAGGCGCCGAGAACCAAAGCTGTGGAAATCACTAGAGATGGAAGAGCCGCCCTCCCCTTCTTCCTGCCTACCACCACCCCCCACCCCGCTCCCACCAATCTGGTTCCAATCTGTGCTTCCTGTGTAGCAGGAAGCCCCAGCCTCGCACTCCATAAACTCAAGACAAAAAGGCTTCTATTCAAACAGACGCTCTTAATTTAGCTTCTTGCTCCCCCCGCTTCCCCCCACCATTCCAGCTCTGGTTTCTCTCTCCAGAAAAGGGAGTTTTTGCAAGGAAGCCAAGACTGGTCCCGGCCCCAACAATCTAGGACTAATGCAAAGTCTTGGGGATGGTACATCAGTGGGACGAAAGACGAAGCAACCCCCAAATCCGTATTTGCACGTGCACACATATACAGACATGTACCATTCAGTACTAAAAATACAGGTCCCTCCCACAGTCTTCCCCGGTTAAAGAATGGCACAGTGTCTTACGAAGAGGTTGCTAGGTTGAAGCCAGGCTGCAGAAGAGTGGCACTATGGGCAGGGCAGCTTGCATAACGAGGAGGGAAGGAAGGAAGGTCTTAAGAAATGGTCTGAATATGCTCAATGTAATTCCATCTCCAAGATAAGCCTGTCTGGGCCTAGCTAGTAGATGGGTGAGAGACTGCCTGGGAATCCCATTAATGCTACTCTGAGCTCACTGGAGGAAGAATGGGATGTAAATGTAATAAGCAAACAACCTCTTACGTAAATGACAGCCTCTTGTTGAATCCTTTCCTAGAGAAGTGGCAGAATTGTGGGATATATACAGTGAGTTGCATCCAAAGACAGATAAGGTGTACAAAGAGCAGTAGATTAATGGAATAATACTCTCCACAACTGTCAACACACTGGCCCTCTCGTTGGCTGAATTCGGACGACATATTAGGCAACGGAGGGGGAAATAGCGTACTGACCATGCGTTAGGCAGGCGGAGCTCCTCAGACGACATGCTGCAGCAGGTGATGCTCGGCACCAGCAAACGCCCCGGTTGCTACGAACGTGCAGCGGCCATTTTGGTTGCAGCTTCTCCTCCCTCAGTCCCCCAGCCGTATCCCAGCATGCACCGTGAGTTCTGCCAGCTGTATAGAGTGGCCGGGGGGTTTTGGCTGCTCGGGCCGGCAGAACTCTATCCCCAAACAGAATAGTCCACGGAGAGAGAGGGGGCTCAATTCGGACGACACGTTAAACAACGGGGCTTCGGGCTGAACAACGTGCAAGCCCGTTGTTTCCCTCCGTTGTTTAATTCTCCCGATTAGCGTACTGTCAGTTGTGTGTGCGTTGTGTGTTACTCTCCACACAACACAATAAGCAACACAACTGACGATTGTTCCCCCCCTCCTCCGTTGCCTAATGTCGTCCGAATTCAGCCACTGTTTCTTTGGCAAGTCACCCTTGACAGTCAAATGGCCACTCCCGCCATTATGATTCAGAAGCAACAGTGTATCTGTCAGCTGAAGGTGGTATAATGGGGGGAGGGGACTCTTCCAGAGGTTCTTATGCCACTCTCGAGATGCCCACCAGACATCTACTCTGTGCCTACAAGGCACAAGAGAAACAAGCATTCACAGCTTTGTAATGCCTCCTGCGGCCTTGTAGTCAAGGCTCTGCTTAGGCCTGGATTCATCTTAGCCTGCTAGATGTTCACCTCTGAGGAACACTCCAGTCAAGGCCATTCAGAATATCCAGTGAGTACTTATTCCAAAATTATTCTAATAATACTAATAATATCCTAATATTCTAAATCTATTTTTGAAAGCCAGTGAGAGTATTGGACTGGGACTGAAGAGACAAGGGTTCTAGTCCCCACTCAGCCATGAAGCTGACTGGGTGACTTGGGCCAGTCACTGCCTCTCAGCCTAACCTACTCAGAGGGTCATCGTGTGGATAAAATGGAGAAGGGGTGGATCATATATGCCTCCTTGGAGAAAAAGCGGGATACAAATGTGAGAAATAAAATAAAGAAATACTTAGATGTGAGTGGAGAGGGCCAGTTTTGGCCTTAGGGATGGAGGACAAAGAAAAGCGGTGTGGTTGGGCTGGGGGGGGGGGGGGAGAGCCAGAGCTCCACTTCAGTGTGCAGCTTGGCACCAGCTGTGCATGTCAGCTGCAGGTTAAAGACCATTTCCTGTGTCTGACAGCTCACAGGCAGCCTTGTCCGTGCCTCTCTTTCTACGCTGCTGCAAGCCTGATGCACACTCCAGGCTCCAGCTCCTGAAACTAGATCTCCTTCACCGTCTGCCTGCCAGAAGGGGCTCAGGAAAGGCAGGGTCAGCAGCTGAGCAGGAGCAGCCATCCCCCTTCCCCCCCCCCCCCACAACACACACACACATCGGGTCTTGGCAAGCAGCTCAGTACCCAGCACCCAGACAGGATGGGATGGGATAGCTCCCTGCACACAGCCTGGAAGTCACTCTCATCCTTGTGCTAAAAGTGGCCAGGCAGCCATTCCGACACTTCCTACTGACAAGGCAACCTGAAGCGGTGGTTGCTGCCACTGGTTTGCCTGGCTGCATGGTTCTCTTCCAGGAGTGAAGTTGTGGCCGGCTACTGTGGTGTGGACTACAGCCATGACAGACATCATCACAGCACCAGCACCACCCAACCCAGAGGCTCAGGTGCTTCATGCTTCTGGTTCTTGCACTGCAAAAGCTTTCAAGTCGGAAGGGGATCTCGGTGCAGGAAAGGTGTGCAGGCAGGACATGAAAATCTGTCCATGTTGGTTTTTCAGCAGCAGGTCAAGAATCAGAGGTATGAGGTACTCACACATCCAGGTGACCACCGGTGGGGCAAGAGCAAGCCATAGCTGTTAGAGTTCCTTTTTTTCTTTATTTTTCTTTTAAGAACTGGATGACAAGAAATAATAATAATGATGATGATGATGATGATAATAATAATAATAATAATAATAATAATTCCTTTTAAACTGAGATACTGGCCCGGTCTGATATCCATGCCCACACAGAAATGACATGTACAGAAACCCTAATTCAACAAGAGGTACTGGATGTATCACTCACCCTGGGGAAGATTTCCACTCCTGAATGACTCTTACTTCCTGCACAGCAGCAATCCATTGCTCCACTTTCTGTTGGCGCCTTCCTCAAACTGGTGGCCTCCCAGCATGCCCCAGCCAGCTCCTAGTATGGTGGTTGGGGCATGCTGGGAGCTGTGGTCCAACACATCTGGAGGGCACCAGCTTGGGGAAGGCTGTTCGAGAGCCTCATTAGAGATAACCCTGATGCTAAAGAACAGTAGCCCATCTGGATGCACAGAGCATGCCTCTCTCTCCTGCCCACCCTTGGCCTAAAAGGGAAAGCAGGCTCCTCTGAGCTCCTTCTGCCTTCGAGGCCCGATGAACACCCTCCCCCCCCCAGCCAGACCGCCACAGGCCTCACCTTGTACGTCATTTGAGGCGACCGTGGCTGGCCGCGAAAGAGCTTGGGCTCCCAGAGCTGCAGGTGGCTGCAGCGATAGCAACTGAGATGCCTGTGTTGCCACACCAGCTTGTAAAGTTCCAGGCACACCAGGCCGGCCACAGCTGCTGTCGTCGTGGCGATGGCAGGCATGATCCTGCCCACAATCCTCTTGGCCTGTTGAAATGAATCTGGATAGTCATCAAGGGGAAAGAATAACGGGTATTTGTAGGCAGGTGCTGCTGCGACAGCCACATTGGGCCAGGGACAGTGGGGAAGAGTGTTGCTGGAAGACATGGCAAAAGAGAAGTCAGGCTCAGCCATCTTCATTCTCACACAAGTGACACTATAAGCCTGGGGTCCCAAGGGGCCTGCCCCTCCTGATTTTAAAAAAGAAATATTTTGGCATGGGGGAGACTGGCATGCTGCAAACCAGAGTGCCATCCTCCAGTGCCATCTTTATTTCCAAGAATGCCTCTAGGCCCCAAAGGGCCCCAAAGGCATTCTTAGAAAATAACTATGGCAGGTGCCTGCATTCAGCACTTCATTTTGGAGCATATCCTGCTGCCCAGAAAAAAGAAAAAGGTAAGCTGACATGGTTAGGAGTGTTTTGGGGAGCTAGGGGTCTGTGGGCTTTGCACGTGTTCTCTGTGTGTGTTTACTGAGTGTGTGTGTGTGTCTGCATGTGCGTGTGGCATATTAGCTGGTTTGTTTGTTTGTTTGTTTGTTCTAGTGTGGATGGGTGTTTTACCTGTGTCAATGTGTTTCTGAACCTAACCAGTTTGCCTTCTGTGAAATGGGTGTTGGAGCAGAAAACTGTGGGTTCTCAAAAACAGTTTTGGGCCTGTTCAGACAACATGCTAAGCCATGGTTAGGCCCCTAACCCTGTTGCAGCAAATGGTTAGTGAACGTATTTAAACCCTGGTTATGTAGCCACCTTGGTTAGGAAAGGTTCACCTGACATGCTAAGTCTAGGATAACTTTATTTGTGTATGGCACAATGGCCGTTACAAATGTTCAATACATACAATACATACATCACACAGGGGTCTGCACAGGATGGCATATAGGTAGACAGTAACCCTCCTCCCATTTCAGGTATGCCCTTGTTCAGGGGTTTTCCGTTACAATAACTCATCCTCTCTACAATCTACTCCAACCTACATTAAGAAGTTTTGACGAATTTTTTTGGCTGCTATCGCAAATTTAGCCACATTTCTTGTTATACCTGCATCGTAATCAGCTAATAAGGCATGAATGTAATCCTTACTTGACAGCCTTACTCCTCTCCTCAGAGGTCCTTTTAAAAAATGCTCCCTAATTCCTTGATACAGGGGACAATACAACAGGTAGTGAACTAGATCTTCCACTACTTCTGAGCCACAAATGCACTTCCATTGTGCATGGGGTATCATGGATCACACGACACGCTAAGCCATAATGTTTAGCTCAAAATGCTTAACCTCTGTGGCTTAGCGTGTCGTCTGAACAAGATCACCTCTGTTTTGTACTTAGGGTCCTAGACAGGTTACTTCTCTTTCAGCTTCACCAATTTGCTTCTGGGAAATGGGTCTTTTGCAATTGGCCACATCATGGCAGCCATTTTATGAATGGACATCCTCTCCACGACAGCCATTTTGTGAGAGTGCCCATGACACTCTCAAAATTCCAAATGTGCCCACTTTCCCCAAAGGGGAAGGAACCCTTGCATAAGCTCTGATCCCTTTCCCTTCTCCTCGAGTCAACTCATGAGGGAATACCATTGCTGCACACACCCATCTCCTGAAACCTGTTGGAAAGGAAGAGTGTATGCCAATATAGATCCTCTGCTCCACTTTATTTCCTGGAGCTGGCTGGCAATGGGTGACATGACTCCACAAACCCCACCTCTTTTTCTCACCTCGAGTTTGTCAGTAGGAAGGATGCCATAGTTGTCAGCTCGCAGATTGGCTGCAGTCATGATGAAGTCTAAGTGGGAGTCGTCATCCTGAGGACCCAACAATTGCAAAATCATTCATAGCCACTAAGGGGTGGCAACAATGGAGGAAGAGAGAAAGGATCTCAATGGGAAAGAGGCCAAAGTGACTGCAGGGCTTACAAGGGGTAATGACCAACCAACCAACCAACCAACATTAACAGGGCCAAGGCTGTATTATGATGCGATTTCACATAAACACAGAAAAGACATAGAATTTGGTACTGTGTGTACAACTTGGGGTTATAGCCAGTGTTAGTCTGAAATGAATAGGATTTAAGTTAGACTAACACTGGATATAGCCGTTGGTGTCCTAACAATCCTAGCTTTCATATTCAGAAAAAGCTGGTCACTAGCCCTTACAGCTGTGAAAATAGATTTGGGAAGCTGAATGCAGTGCTTAGTGAAATCTCAGAAAACGAAGAGTGTACTGAGTGAGAGTTCTATGGTCAGCAGAGATATAAAGTAATGTTGTCTTTGACTATGGTTGATGGACGGGATCAGGACTCAGGACTGTGCGCTCTTCCCACCCCCTCCTCTGCAGACTCTTTCCTCTCACCTAGACCTCCACCACACCTAATTTCCCCCTCTGGTTTGCCTCCATGTTTTTTTACCAGTGCGTCAAGCTTATGATCCCCTTCACCTGAATAGCTGCTCCACTCCCCCCTCCCCTTCTCTTTCTCCCTCCAGTCAGGTCCTGGCAGATGAGTACTTCAACCGGACCGCCTTTCTGCCGGGCAAAAATGGAATGACTCTTTAGTCTGGCTCTTTGGGGGCATCGAGGGAGTACAATCCTGTCTCTGTAGAGATTCAGGTATTGTATGATTTTAAAAAAGACTTTCGAGCCTGGGCTGCAAGGTTTGGGTTTTATGTTGAGGCTTGGAGCCGGCTGCTGGGAGAGATCGCTTTTCCCTGCCAGGACCTGATGCAATCCATTCAAGCCCCCAGTTCCTTTAAAACTACACGGAGGCTTAAGGCGCATTAAATGCGCTTAGAGAAAATAATCCAGACTTTTAGCATTCTAGGACCCCCTCTAGATGGATTCCGTTTGACGCCTGGTTAGCCGATTATGCGCATATTCACTGAAGCGCTTTATCATAAATGCTTGTATGCAGGAGATAATTGAGCACTCAATGGGTGACCTTACCAGTTGTTTCAAATGCGCTTTACAAGTAGTTAATGTGGAGAATCGCTTGTTCCCATAGTCAAAATGCGCTTTAACGGCTGGAGCAAAATAAAACTCGCTATTTAACGCGCATTCGATAATGCGCATAATCGGAGAGAAAACGCGCCTCTACGCCCGATTTGCGCTCCGTTCTTGTAGAGGTAAATTTTTTAATGCGCCTTGAAAGAGCTTTAAATGCCTCTTGTAGAGGCAGCCTAGGAAAGGCTGGGGAAGAGGCGGGGTGTCAGCAGGACAGGAACGGCGTCATGTGAGTACTGTGCTGCAAATCTGCACACCAGGCATGGCGAGACTGCACTGAATCGCTGGTGTGATGGAGCTCCTAGTTTTGGGAGTGCTCCTGAACTAGGAATATGAAGGACGAAAATGGGGGGTGGGAAGAAGGAGTACATAATCCTGTAATTTGCTTCTAATGGCTAATACTAGGGTGACCAGATAAAATCCAGGTCAGGGCTCATGTAACTTTAACAGTTGTAGAGAAAAGGGAATTTCAGCCAGTGTCATTTGTATGCAATTAGTTCCTGGTGAAATTTCCTCTTCATCATAACAGTTAAAGGTGCAGGCACTATACTAGAGTGACCATATACAAAAGAAGGCAGGGCCCCTGCAACTTTAACTGTTGTGATGAAGAGGGAATATCACCAGGAACTAATTGCATACAAATGACACTGGCTGAAATTCCCTTTTCTCTACAACTGTTAAAGTTACATGAGCCTTGACCTGGATTTTATCTGGTCAGCCTACTAATACTATTTAAAGGGTAAGTTTATATTACATATGCATTGGGTCTAAAGGCTCGGAGGTGGGTTTCAATTACCAGCATAGCTTCTTGCGCTTCCCCATGAATAGCAGAAGAAAAAGCAAGCATCTAGAAATGCATATAATTTACAGAGATCACAGGATCCAGCGTTTCCAAGCACAGAACCTGGGTAATTGTGGTACAATGTGAGCTGTTCCCAGTGTATGAGGATAGCTTAGTGGCAGAGCTCATGCTCTGCATACAGGAAGTCCCAGATTCAATCTGTGGCATCTATGGTTAAAAGGATCAGATTGCAGGTGATGGAAAAGACCTCTGCCTCAGACCCTGGAGAGCCGCTCTCAGTCAAAGCAGACAGCACTGAGTGAGCCCGACAAATATCCTGACCTGGTATAGGACAGCTTCCTATAAAAGAAAATCAGAAAAGATCCTGCCTAAGGAGATAAGGTGAAAGTGACCAACGCACACAGTTCCTGGATGAAGATCTCCACCTCCTGCTAACAGCTGCCATTTTGTAGATGAGGAACAGAATCTTCTGAGCCTTTTGGACCTGTTCACTTTGCGCTCAGAGAAGAGCACAGCCTGTGGGGTGGCTCATTCAATGCAATGTCCAGGAATAAGGCTGTGCATAAAAGTGCAGCAGTCTAGGTAACACACAGGTACGCATGCGGGGGGAGACTAGACCCCCACACCCTGTGCAACCATTCCTGGCATGCTGGCACTTCCAAACTCTGGGCACAGGGGCTGCAGCTCACAGCAGTGCCAAACATAACCACTTCTTTGACTGCTACATCTATGTACCTCAGAATGTAAACTCTTACCCACCTAGGCCCTGGTTTCCCTATTGACATAGTGATGTGATAGCCAGGAATCACATGAGGTGATGACAGGGAAGGTTTCAAGGCTGGGACAAATGGCGATGGACTGATTCTTAGCAGTCAAGAAGATTGTAGTATGTATGACCAGATGACTATCAATAACACAAACGAGCAAAACGAAGAACAATGGGCATCTTCCAGCCAAAGTTAATCATTTTAAGCACATGCTTCAATCGCGACTACTGAAATGAATGGCGCACGGGGGGCCAACGTAGACTCAACCACATTCACACAATTAGCAATGCTGATTGTGTCTGAAGTTTTGAGTTATGTTTTATTTCGGTTGATATTTAGGACTTAAGTTCAGTCATAGGTTTGAATATATGAATTTCATTGCTTGAAAAGACTGATTCTGCCCAAGTTGAGTCTCTACGGGCCAAACTAGACTCAGTGCCTTTTACACACTTAGCAAGTGAGTGAATGACATTTTAAAAGTACATAAACTGCAAGCGTGGGGCCCTTGATCTGAATCAGGAACCTATTTGAGGGGTAATGGGGATCTAGCCTCCCCCACCCAACCCCGCTGCAACCTGAATCATGATTCAGGAGCGGGGATGCTTGCAATTTACATTTAAAAAGCCATTTATGCAATAGCTAATTGCGTGAACAGCATCAGGTCTAATTAGGCACTTAACTTGGGCAGGATCATGCCCAAACTTTTCAAACAAAGAAATTCATACATTCAAGAAACCTGTGGCAATACAAAAATAGCCCCCCCAAATGCAACTCAAACTTCAGACACATCTACCTGAAGAACAGTGAAAGGTCAAAGCAACAAAACATTCCTACAGACCAGATTTCTATTAGGACTGTTTGACAGCAACTTTCAGCTGAAACTCCAATATATGGAAAATATTCCACCTTAACGAAATCTGGGCCCCAATCCTGGCAGCTGATGACATATTAGGATATAATCCCCATAAGATTCCCACATTACATATACAGACAAGTGTTCCCTGTATGCAAAACTTCATCTAGCAGCAGCTGTGGAGTAGAAGTGGGCCAGTTCCCAACCCTATTCAAAATATCATTCAGCTACTAGTGCCATTTCAGCTAAATGAAGTTAGTCTCTCTGCTACAATATGTGAGCAGATAGGGGAGAGGCCAAAGCTCAGAGGTAGACCACGTGCTTTGCATACAGAAGGTCCCAGTTCATTCACCACTTTTAACTCTGTGGGCAGCCTGGTCCCTGCCAAACATTTTGGACTACTACTCTCATTAAGCCCCACTCAGCATGTCCAGTGGTCAGAGATCATGAGAGTTGCAGTCCAAAACATCCAGAGGGCACCAGGTTGCCTACCGCTGGTACAGATATTAGTTCATGCTGGATGGGGATTATGGGAGTTGTAGTCTAACACACCTAGAGGATGACAGGTTGGGGAACCCTGGGCTAGATGAAGCAACTGTCTGCCTCAATACAAGGCAGCTTCATATATTCAGAAGATCAACCCCTCAAGCTAAATTGAATTGCACCCTAATCTACTCCTACAGATCATTGTTATCTGGGAAAAAACAAGGGTGTATTTGTACTGAATGAGCATGCAATTTAGCATTCTAAGAATCTCAGCTCTGACAATCTCAGCTCTACTCTCCAACCCCAGCCAAGCATTTTTGAAAAGAGGCTTGGAAGTATGGAGGCAATGATGCCTGGTGAAGTCTCAGAAGCTGGGATGATGATGATCATGGGGTGCTAACTAAGTAGGAGTCCCAGCAGCCAAGAGGAGGGCCTTCTGTGCTTCAAATAATTCTTTGCCCCCATTTCATGATTAGGAGAAGCAGAAAAGATCATGCACAGTAACCAAATACATGCAAAGTGCTCCATTTCATATAGTCGATAGCAAGGTTGCAGAATCCCTTTCAGCCTGAGGGCTGAATTCCATTCTGGAGATGTTCTCAGAGGCCACGTTCCAGTGGTGGGTGTGGCCTGAGTCAAGAGGGGCGGTGCCAAAAATGCAAAAACAAATCCGAATGTATTTTAGCTTAAAGTTCTTACTGCCAGTGATTGAGCCTCAGGAGAGGCATTTCAATCTTTTAGAATGGGCGGGGGAGGGACTGCATAAAAGCCAGGAAACTAGGCATGGTGGTTGGGGGAAAGGGGTGGGGCTAAGAGAAGGGGTATGGCCTTTGGGGGAAATGACGGAGGGGTAGATTGCAATCCCTGGAGAGCCAGATTTGGCTCCGTGCCTGAGGTTCTGCATCCCTGCATCACAGCATTCAGCTTCTCTTGTCCCAAGGTATGAGTAACTTTGGCACAGAATTTTTTATCTAATGAGTGTGTTGTTTTCAATAGCGTAGCATATACTGCCGAAACTATCCTCTCTCCAGTGTTGGAAATGAACCAAACAAGGAGATGTCCAAGTTTATAGAACAGGGATTTAAAAGAGCAATGATCAAGTCACAGGCAAAAGTGAAAGCTGGCATATAATTTCATGGCAACATCTTTGAGGGTGGGCAGGGAGATACAAGTACTTGGTGCTTGTCCTTTTTAAAACTCATTCTCTCCCTCACAAAATGTTTTGAACAGGACAAAAGGAGGAATGCTAACTCTCCATCACCCCCTCCCACAATCAGCGCAATGTAAGAATCCCTGTGGCCCATCCCGCAAGAGAGGCCAGTATTATTATTCCCATATTGCAGATGGAGGGTTGGCTCTGAGAGTGGCTTGCCTTAACTGTGATTTTAGATCTTTGCACTGATGCTGGCTTGTACTCTGGTTTTTACTCTGGTTTTAGTCTGGTTTAAACTTTAGAAAGGTTTTATGTTTTATCAGGTTATATTTTGAGGGTTAAACTGTTGTGAACTGCCCAGAGACTTTTGGCTATGGGACAGCATAGAAATGTAGTAAAGAAATAAAGAAATAAAATCTAGTGAGTTCATGGCAGAGGTGAGATTCAGAACAGGAAGCGTCCTGATTTGTAGCTCAGCCTCTTAGCCACGATAGGGAAACTTTTGTATCCGATGTAATTGAACCCTGAATACAAAATATTTTGTGGCTCTTGTCTATACCTGCCCTTTACAGATACTGGGGAAATTTGTTTGTGAGTCATTTCAAGACGGTACAGTTGAAATTAACTAATCCAGGATTAAGAAGTCCTGGCAGAGCTGCCAGAGGGGAGGTCATGGTTGGAACAGCAGAATCCTGCCTCCAGGAAGGGTCACTTTCTTCCTTTGGAATACTGGAGTGCAAAGGGAAATACAAAGCAAGACAGAAACATGATTACCTTATCAAAGTGAATGGGCTTCATCAGACCAGCAGCGAGGGCACCAAGTTGTTCCAGCTCTTGCCTTTGCTCTGCCAATTCCTCCCTCAGCTCAGCCAGCCTCATCTGATCTAAAACACACCGTTGGAGAACAGAGGGCCAAGAGGGAGTGTGAGATCATCTGAGCCATGTAGGGAGAAACATTATCCACTGGGTTGGGGTCTTTTGTGCAACCTAATTGAACCTGTTAGTACCCATTTGGGCAGGGGCTGGGGAATTCTGGGAGTTGTAGTCCAACACATCTGGAGGGCACCAGGTTGGGGGAGGCTGCTCTAGGATCCGATGGGAACAGTTGGCATATCTGCCCTTCAGCAGATCTTCTGGATGTCTTACCATGAGAGCCCCGTGGCTTCTGCACCTCTTGGTCGATGATGGGGATATGCACTCCTTGACATGGCTGGAAAGGTGGTAGATGCATGTTGTGGAGGATTTGGCAGGCAAGATCTTCATCCTCCTTCACCTGCAGCCTGTGCGTTTGGGCAAAGAGGCGACTGGCAGCCAAAATGAAGGTCATGTGGGTGGTCTGTAAAAAAACACAGAGGGGTGATTCAGCAAGGGCAGCACCACGCTGGCTGCCCCTTCAGAAATGCAGATCTTCTTCCCAGCCCTGCTCAACCTCCCCTCCAACACAGGCTGCCTCTACAAGAGAGGTTTAAAGCTCTTTCAAGGCGCTTAAAAAAATTTACCTCTACAAGAACGGAGCACAAATCGGGCGTAGAGGCACGTTATCTCTCCGATTATGCGCATTATCGAATGCGCGTTAAACAGCGAGTTTTATTTTGCTCCGGCCGTTAAAGCACATTTTGACTATGTGAACAAGCGCTTATGCGCATTAACTACTTGTAAAGCGCATTTTGGTAATCCGTTAATGCACTTCGCCGCCTCTTGTGCAGAGGTATTAGGTGTAAATGCGCTTCAGCGATTATACACTTAATCGCCTAACCGGGCGCAAAAGCGAATCCTTGTAGAGGGGACCACAGTCAGTGCAACACAGCAACTTGTGAAGCCTGCACCAGTTCAGGAATCGCATGGCCAGGAACAGGGGATTCTTACCAAATGCTGCAACCTGCCCTTCTTAAGAGCAATAAGATGAGCCCAGTTCACGATCAGCTCAACCTTTTAACAGGGTAAAGGTGAAATGTGAACTTGCAGCTAAACCCTCTCCTGTCAGCTAGGGGTTTCTGGAGCAACTTTGTGCTATTTTCCACAATAAATAGCTGGAAAGTGGATAAGGGGTTGCCCTGAGCTGCAGGCAATGATCACAAAAGCAGCCGCTGATTTCCAATAATTGAATGTATAGTTGTTGTTGCAAATAAACGTATGTCCTTTTGTTTAAGATTAAGGCTAGCCAGTGGTCAACTTTTTGTTTAACACTGAGGTAACCAACTAAGTAAATGGCCTGATCTCTTCTTGGGTGTTCCTTGCAGAGGGTAACAAATTGTGGGAGTTGTAGCCCCAAACATCTGGAGGACCAATAACAGATACTGGGAGTTGTGGCCCCAAACATCTGGAGGGCACCAGGTTGCCTTCCCCTGTAACTGAGGCTGCAATCTCTGTCCCATGTCCTCAAAGTCCCAGTTCCCAAGCTGAGCTCCCAACTCACATTTCTGCAGTCAAAATCCAGCTGGTGTGGGCATCGCTTGGGCCCCGACCAGAAAGGATGTCCAGAGCTTGTCTCCTGGGGGGATAAAGCCAGATGGGATCAGTCAGAAAGCAGCACGGGATGGGGGAAAGAAGTGCGAGGAAGGAAACTCCACTGGCCAAGGGTTTAAATAGGGCCAAGAGGTTCAGAAGTCTCAAGTGCTGGAAACAGGAGGGAGAGTGTGCGGCACAAGTCAAAGGCCAAGAAAGAAGATATGTAGATAGATTTGCAGAGTTCAGACACCCTTTGTGAACACTAACATTGTATGTATCACTCATGTTCTGAAACCATGTAATTCTGCTCCTGCGGGAGACCTGTGTTAAAATGCATCGGCCTCCCACAAAATTCTTATAGCAAATCAGCAGTCTATTTCTGCCAAACACTGTGATTATAGCAGGCCAGGCATCAGCCTATGTTATGTGTAAGGGCCAACGAAAGTATATAGATTCCTAAAGGGATGGGGGGAGTAACAGCCTCAGCATCCAGAGGATGTGTGCTAGAACCCACAGCAGTATCGCTATCAATGAGGACACAGGCACAGTGATGAAAGGAAAGGGAATTTGACTCCAGCTAGAGTGCCATGGGATTTTCAGCTGGGGCCAAGGGATCATCAAAGGTCTGCTTGTACAAACAGGGGGAAACAGGAAGAACTGAGAATGAGTGACCCTAACCTATCCCTTCTTGTATCAGTCAATGAGTTCTTATTATTCCAAAGGCCATGGCAAGTACCTATTATGACAAATTGATACAATAATACAAAGATTTGTGCAATAGGTTTGGGGTTAGTCTAAATGGTCTTTCAGGGATCTCTTACAGCCTAGTGTCTCTACTTCCAAATAGATTCAGGATGCCTTCTAACTCTGTAATTTTTGACTCTATGATTTCTGTCAGTAGAGCTATCAGTGCAGATGCCTTGAGATAAGACCTCTTAAGACCTCACAAAAGTCAGTCAATAGCTGGTAATGTTCTGGTAATGTTTTTCAATGGGAGTTAGGCTACACCAAGAAGGCAGAGGTGATGAGTGAAGGTAACTTATTTTTCTTCCTCCCTTCTAGACAAGGTGAGAGGTCTGTATAGGTAGAACAGAGACTGAAAGGGCTGGTTGGCTCTCTGCAGGAAATCCTATGGTGCTCTGGGTTCCCCTTGAAGTCTGATGGAGGACAGGACTCTGATTTGTTAATGCTGTGAACCCTCATCTTGATGCTCACACTATATATGTATAAACTAGGGATGTGCACTGACCCCCCGGATCGGATCGGATAGCGGATCGGAATCGGACCTGGGGGGTCGGATCGGATCGGATCGGATCGGAGGCTGGTCGGATCGGATCGGACCAGATGTCCGATCCGGATCGGACGCCATTTTGAATGCTTTTTCCCATAGCCAAGTATTGTTTTACAAAAACGCCTATAACTTTTTCATTTTTAAAGATAGAAGGATGAAACTTGGGCACATTGTAGACTGGTTAGGGGTAGTTATCTGTGAGAAATTTCAGAAAGATTGGTGCATGCATTTTGTGGCATTTTGAAGATACAAACAGGAAACTTGGGCACATTACAGGTACCACTTGCCTTGATATGTGTGTGAAATTTCAGAAACATTGGAGCTTTCCTTGTGTGGCAATTAATTTTTGAAACAATGAGGAAAGAAACACCTATAACTTTGTCATTTTTAAAGTTACACACATGAAACTTTGCCACATTGTAGGTGGTACCTTGGGACCCATGTGTGTGAAATTTCGGAAACGTAGGTGCTTGCCTTGTGTGGCAATTAATTTTTTAATAAATACCCAGGAATGCCTATAACTTTGTCATTTTTAAAGTTACACACATGAAACTTTGCCACATTGTAGGCGGTACCTTGGGACCTATGTGTGTGAAATTTCGGAAACGTAGGTGCTTGCCTTGTGTGGCAATTAATTTTAGAAAAATGGGTAGTGGTGGGGTAAATACAGTTACGCCTCCCACTTTTTTATTTTTGAAGATACAAACAGGAAACATGGGCACATTACAGGTACCACTTGGCTTGATATGTGTGTAAAATTTCAGACAGCTGGGTCCAGGCATGTGGTGGCAAGGTATTTTTGAAACAATGAGGAAAGAAACGCCTATAACTTTTTTATTTTAAAAGTTAGAAGTCTGAACATTGCTCACTTTGTAGATGGGTTAGGGGTAGATATGTGTCAGAAATTTCAGAATTATAGGTCCAGGCATTTGATGGCTATGGAATTTTTAAATTACATGTTTCAAAAAAATTTCTACAGAGGCCAGGTCTTCCCCTCCCGCTTCCCGCGAAGAAAAGGAAACACTCTCTCATCTCGATCCCTTTGATCCTTGCTAGTAGTATCCATTACAGGGCTCGTGTTTCCTTTCCTACTTTCACTTTTCAAGCAGAACGGCTGAGCCTAGCTGAGTTTTGCAGCCATGCGTGCAAGGAAGGATCACTCTGGTCTCGATCCCTTTGATCCTTGGTAGTATCCATTACAGGGCTCGTATCAAGGCAAGTGGTACCTGTAATGTGCCCAAGTTTCCTGTTTGTATCTTCAAAAATAAAAAAATGGGAGGCGTAACTGTATTTACCCCACTACTACCCATTTTTCTAAAAATTAATTGCCACACAAGACAAGCACCTACGTTTCTGAAATTTCACACACATAGGTCCCAAGGTACCCCCTACAATGTGGCAAAGTTTCATGTGTGTAACTTTAAAAATGACAAAGTTATAGGCATTCCTGGGTATTTATTAAAAAATTAATTGCCACAAAATGCATGCACCAATCTTTCTGAAATTTCTCACAGATAACTACCCCTAACCAGTCTACAATGTGCCCAAGTTTCATCCTTCTATCTTTAAAAATGAAAAAGTTATAGGCGTTTTTGTAAAACAATACTTGGCTATGGGAAAAAGCATTCAAAATGGCGTCCGATCCGGATCGGACCTCATCGGATCGGATCGGATCGGAGGTTGTCCGGATCGGATCGGATCGGATTTTCCCGATTTTGGGTCGGATCGGATTCGGATCGTGGATCGGATCCGATCCGATGCACACCCCTAGTATAAACAGTAGTGCCGCTAGGGAATTTTAGACCCTAGACATAATGGTTTTACGGGGGGTTCCCTTTAGATGCCCTGGTGTATTACTTCATTTATGAAGCACACCAACAAAACATGTTCTCTACCTCCCTTCAACCACCATTCCATGTGTTAAACTGCTTCTACATTCTTGACGTGTTAGAACATAAACAACACTGTTTTCCAACCTTGACATATATATTTTTAAAAATAGCCTTGCCATGACACCAGCCTCTCCTGGAACACACTGACTGCCTCTCGTTCTTCATACTCTCGGCTTTTGGACTTGAACATGCCGTTTACCTCTTACCCCGCTGGGTCCTGACCCTCCTGTGGCTTGCTGCATCGCCAAAAGTTATAAACAAGTGGTTTTCAAGCAATTAGAGGGCCAGCAAAAGATACGTTTTACGACCGTGTCCTATAAGTGATGGTATGATTCTGCTCAGAAAGAACCTGGAGTGAGAAGTAGCGGGGTAAGGATGAGTGGACAATTCCTAAGGCAAGGATGGGCAATATGTGGTCCATGAGTTGCATGTGCGCCCCCCCCCCTCAGGTCTTTGGTGTGGCCCCCACCACTCCACTGCTGAAATTTGGCATGGCAGAAAAATAATTAGCGTTTAGCTTGAAAACAATCGAAGTTTGTCCTTTTTAAACCTCTGTAATGATTTGCTGCTGAAGTCCACCAGGGTTTGTTTTTTTTTGGTGACACAGGAATGTGGCCAGCAGAGTGGGTGGAACGTGACCTCCAGACTCCCCCCCTCCAAAGTTGCCACCCCTGTCCTAAGCAAGTCTGGAGTGTGCTATGAGGCTGGATGTTCCTAGTGGGTGGAAGTCAGGTGGGCAATGGGAAGACCACCATTTGGTCTTAATACCTCCCATGAAGCAGCTGCTAGCAAGGTTCACTGCCTTCGGTTCCAAACATCGGAATTCCAACTCTCAGAGGCAGTGTTGTAACAGAAACGCAATGTGTGCAGACAAACACAGTGGACAAAGATCCAGGAAATGGCTGGGGTGGGAAGACAGGGTCTATGCCAAAGGCTGGAGCTGTATCTCACATGTTCAGGTGGGAAGTTGTGCAGCAGCTGCTGGATATCATGGGAGAAAAGGTGCTCCCAAAGTCTCCGGGCCCAGGCCACACAGTCTTCCCAGCTGTACGGCCTCTCCTGATGGCTGGTTTTCACGAGCTCCAGCATCTCCAAAGCCTCCACTTCTTGGGTCTCTAGAAAGCTGGGATCCCTGTGGACAACAGTGTAATTTGTCTGCGGTGGAACTCGAGAAAGAACCTTGCTGTTCTGCTTCTTCCTAGGAAGCAGTTTGTATCAACTTTATATTTCTAGAGTCTATGCTGCCTTCCCAAACGCCTGAGGCAGCTGGCAAGCATTAATAAAACAACCCAAAATAAATGGTTTAAAACCATATCTAACCACCCAAATCTTAGAAAGCTTCTCACGATACATTCCTACGTCCTGTGAGATCTGCATTATCAGCCTCTCCTCCAAAAGGGGAAACCAGGAGTCAGGAGTGCAACCAGGCCTCATGTGATTGATGGCTCCATAGTCTTGGGGCTACCACAGTAAAGGTCCTGCTCTTTCTCCCTGGAAATGTATCAGAATTCCAACCCAGATTCGTAGAACCTAAAGCTGGGGCCTCTCCTAGGATACTTGTGGCTTCCCATCAAAAGCTGAAAGTAACCAGGATATGAAAAAAGAGGCCAAGTGCCTTTTGGAATCAAGCAAGGTAGAGGGCAAGAGTCAGAGCCAGACATAGGTAGAAATAACTGTATGATAAGTGTATTGATATACATCCCCCAAATGCATCTTTGGAGGGTGTGCATCTCATCCATCCTCCAAGGAGCAGCTTACATGGGGGTTATCCCATATATTTCTCACAGACTAGGTTGAGGGACAAGGGACTGACCACCCAGTGAATGTCAGGGTTGACCCAGGACAGGGGTTCAAACCTTTTTGGGTCAGTGGTCATATTTGGAAGTTTGACAGAATGTTGTGGGCACTCTCAGAAAATGGCTGCCATGGGGGAGGGCTTGCCCATTCACATAACGGCGGCTGCCTTAGCATGTTTAGTCACAAAACACCCATTTCCCAGAAGACAAGCTGGCTGAGGAATTGCATACAACTGACATTTTAACCATTAATCCACACTAATGTACTTCATCAAGAGTAGAGCTGGGAAGAGGACAGATCTTCTGTGGACATCACTGGATGCAGACCATGATTAATAATGTGTTTTAGGGACCTGCAGATCCCCCTTTTGTATTATTGAACACACCACCAGTCATCTTATACACATGGTTCTTGGAGTGGAACCTGCCTCCAGGCAATTCCCGCCTCCTATCCCAGACAGTATTCCATCTAAGAACAAGCCGCAGTTTCCCCTATAGCTGGATACAAAATATCTAACAAGCTTCTATCCCACCCCATTCTAGTGGTCCTCAAGATGTGTAGGACCACAACTCCCTCCGTCCCCAGCCAGCATAGCCATGATTGGGGAAGGGCACTCAAATCTATACTCAATACAGCCCCCTCCTGGCTCCCCCAGTTTGTTTTTTAACCTTCAACTCCACCTCCGTCAAGTTCCTGCCCCGCACTCACTTCAGGAATTTGTTGACACTCTCTGCTGTCGTTTTGAACAGACCCTCAAACTGATCTCGGGCCCACTGCAAGAGAGAGGGAGGGAACTTTGTCAGTGGTTATTTATGATCCGATCCAATATGCGTTGTGCAATCCTATGCATTTACTCAGAAGCAAGCCCCTTTGGGTTCAGTGGGGCTTACTCCCAGTGTAAATGTGAACAGGATTGCAGCCCCAGAATACCTTTTGTTTCCAGCTGTGCACATAAGGCAATTCCCTGAAACTCAGCACCTATTACTGCTGCCGCCCTAACAGGATCCTGGCATGACGCAAAGGGCTCAGGAGGCCAGTGTCCACATCAGCACCCTCCCTTTGGGGTGGAGGAAGCAGCAGGGGCATGAAAAGACCCCAGGGCTGACCCCAGGGCTGCGAGATAAGGTAAAGCCCACTGGCCCCGTTTCTGCCCTTGCCACAGAAAGAGAAGAGCAGCTGAAGCTCTGCGAGGGTGAAAGATTTTGGCCTGGCTTCTGGGTGAAACAGCTGGACCCCATATCCTGCCGTCAACATTGCTGACAGCCCCAGCCCTGGCGCAGCCAGCTGGAAAGAGTAAATGAAGGCAAGGGGCCAGGCAAGGAGCTCAGAGGAGGGCCGCTTGGCAGCTGAGAATGAAGCACGTTTCCCCCGGACCAGCTGGAGAGAAAGGCAGGAAGAGAGGGGGGCCTTTGTGGCAAGCGCGGCTGTGGCTGAGAGAATCAAGGGCAACGTGGAGAAAACCAGCCTCCCCCACTGCCCTCGCCATACCTGTAGCGTGTGCTGGATAGTGCTGGGGAAATGGCGCAAGGTGCAAAGAGGGTACTCCCTCTCATCCTCATCCTGAGCTCGGCCATAGGTATTCGACAGACAGGGCACACAGACCTCGACGTGACCCCTGGTGCCGCTCGTTCCAGAATCAAGCAGAGGCTTCCGGAACTGCACACACCTTTGGTCGACATATTCTCCTGCAGGCAAAGGAGAAAGAGAGGGCATGGGGGGCGGGGGTAAGAAATCAGTTCATTTCGCATTTTGGCACAGAGTTACTAAAATCGCACTTCCCAAACATGAAATGGAACGCAGTCCAGACGTTTGAAATCTCTACTTTCCCAAAGTTTGTGCTGCAGTTTGAGGAGTGGGGGAAAGGGTGTATATTGGGAAGGGGAAGGGGAATGTTCACAAAACTGTGTACATTTGAAACAGTGCATACCAAAAAAAAACACATATATTTGGAATAATGCACAGAAACACACTATCCCTCAATGGAAAACTAGCTTGCCCAAAATGTGTACGTTTGGAAAAAAATAAAACGTGCACAAAAATGCATACATTTGAAAAATGCATACAGAAAAGATGTATATATTTTTTAAAAAATGGACACAAAAATATGTTTGAATTTTGGGGCAGATTTTTTTTAAAAAAAATATCACGTGACTCAGAAATGGAACAGAAAAATGAGAGCCTGTGTGAAACTGAGCTTGACAGATTTGCCCATTCCTAGGCACAAGACACTACTCTACCCCTTGGTGGTTTCTACCTTCAGTGTTGCTACTCTGGGGATCTGCCAGTAGCAAATGTTCCATTCCTGGGCAAGGTCCTGGAGCGGGTGGTTGCGAGCCAGCTCCAGGCACTCTTGGATGAGACTGATTATCTGGATCCATTTCAGTCGGGTTTCAGGCCTGGTTTTGGTACGGAAACAGCCTTGGTCGCCCTGTATGATGACCTATGTCGGGAGAAAGACAGGGGGAGTGTGACTCTGTTGATTCTCCTTGATCTCTCAGCGGCTTTCGATACCATCGACCATGGTATCCTTCTGGCACGACTGGCTGAGTTGGGAGTGGGAGGCACTGCATTGCAGTGGTTCCGCTCCTACTTGGTGGGTCGGCTCCAGAAGGTGGTGCTTGGGGAACATTGCTCGGCCCCGTGGATTCTCCAGTATGGGGTTCCGCAGGGGTCAGTTTTGTCCCCCATGCTGTTCAATATCTACATGAAACCGTTGAGTGCAGTCATCCGGAGTTTTGGAGTGCGTTGTCATCAGTATGCTGATGACACGCAGCTCTATTTCTCCTTTTCATCTTCATCAGGCGAGGCTGTGGATGTGCTGAACCAGTGCCTGGCTGCGACAATGGACTGGATGAGGGCTAATAAACTGAAACTCAATCCAGACAAGACTGAGACGCTGTTGGTGGGTGGTTCCGCTGACCGGATGGAGGGTGTTCAACCTGTTCTGGATGGGGTTGCACTCCCCTTGAAGGAGCGGGTTCGTAGCTTGGGGGTTCTCCTAGAACCATCTCTGTCACTTGAGGCGCAGGTGGCCTCAGTGGCACGGAGTGCCTTCTACCAACTTCGGTTGGTGGCCCAGCTACGTCCCTATCTGGACAGGGATAACCTGGCTTCAGTTGTCCATGCTCTGGTAACCTCCAAGTTAGATTACTGCAATGCACTCTACGTGGGGCTGCCTTTGAAGGTGGTTCGGAAGCTGCAGCTTGTGCAAAATGCAGCGGCCAGATTGATAACTGGAACCAGTAGGTTCGAACATATAAGACCTACTCTGGCCCGCTTGCATTGGCTGCCTGTATGTTTCCGAGCCCGGTTCAAGGTGCTGGTTTTAACCTATAAAGCCTTACACGGCTTGGGACCACAATACCTGATGGAACGCCTTTCCCGACATGAACCTACCCGAACACTACGTTCAACATCTAAGGCCCTCCTCCGAGTGCCTCCTCCGAGGGAAGCTCGGAGGTCGGCAACAAGAGAGAGGGCCTTCTCTGTGGTGGCTCCCCAATTGTGGAACGATCTCCCTGTCGAGGCCCGCCTGGCGCCAACATTGTTATCTTTTCGGCGCCAGGTCAAGACTTTCCTCTTCTCTCAGGCATTTGGCAATATCTGAGGAGCCTGGGTCTGTTTTGTTTTGTTTTTGTAGGTTTTTTTTTTTTTGTTTTTTTTGTTTTTTTTTTTGTTTTTGTTTTTTTGAAGTGTTGAAGTGGTTTTTAAATGTACAGATTGTGTGTATGTTGTATGTTTTTGCTGTTTTAATTTTTGTATATTGTTTTTAATTGTTTTTAATCCTATGTAAACCGCCCAGAGAGCTTCGGCTATGGGGCGGTATACAAATGTAATAAATAAATAAATAAATAAATATGGCAGAAATTGCCTTGGGCAGATGGCAAAAGGGACGAGCAGCAGCTCTAGCAAGATTCCACAATCCGTATTTGGGCAATATCTTTATTAGAAATATCTTTATGAATGCAAAGGTCACAAAATAGTATGTGAGCTTTCAACTTCTCCAGAACCCTTCATCAGGCAAGATGGTAAATAAAGCAAAAGGCGGGGGGTGGAGAGGACAAAAGTGGCTGATGTTCAAATCACGGAGCCTGCATTGGGTTACAGTCTTATGATGGAATGTGGGAGGAGACTGCAGACATTTAAATTCGGCTTTCTGAACCATTTTCCTCTTCCATTCCCCATACTGGAGAATGGGAAGCTCAGGACAGAAGTAGACTGGGCTTGCTGGGTATCAAACTGTGTCCTTTTGGGAAGATAGAGGGAATCGGGAAAGAGCAACAACAGTCATATAGATAAAAGACACTGTCCTGTCTGCGGGGACCAGTGGCTCCTTTTACCCAGCCTTTTTGTCATCAGCACACACAAAGGCTAGGTTTTATTTTTGAAACAGATGTGAAAAGCCGGAGATGATGCGGGTTCACAACTCTCGCTCAGTGTGTGTTTGGCTCTCTCCATCTTGTGCCTCAACAGCGTATGCTGGCCATTACCTGATAACAGTAATATTTGGTAGTTATGTAGCTCTATTTCAGAAATGTTCAAAGTACATACAGTATTTTATGCATTCTTACAACAACCCTGTAAGGTAGGCCAGTATTATTATTATCTTCACAGTACAGGGGAGGGGGCAGAAGCAGAGAGACTGTGGCTTGTCTCCGGTCATCTGGGGGGTTCATGGCAGAGTGGAGACTTGACTGGAGGACTTTCCCACTTATGCAGATGCAGACCCACAGAACACACAGGACAATGCACATTATGCAGAGCTGCCTTCCCCGAGCTGGTGCCCTCCAGATGTTTTTGACTTCAACTCCCATAAGCTCCATCCAACATGGCCAGTGGCCAGTAATGCTGGGAGCTGTAGTACAAAACATCTGGAGGGCACCAGCTTGGGGAAGGCTGATGTAGAGTCTACATAATAAGTGTACTGTTCTGATTATCAACTCTTTCTATTTTGTGGATCTGCATTTGCAAGATACACCTAAGGCTCTGAATTCAGGCTGAGAGACCTCCGAAGTGGGAGCATCCCTGTTTATGCAGCCCTGGAAGTAGATCTTCCTTGGCCCTCCCTCCTCACACACACACACTTCTGCCTTTAATATCTATCAGCAAAATACACAATTCCATCAGCCATACAGACCTGTGTGACACCTTCCCCCAGAAACGGATCAACTTTCTACAGAAGGAGGACCAAGTAGCTGCTGACCCACCAAAGCAGTCCATCTAGCACGGATCCAGTTAAAGGCCTGATGCTCCTGAGCACCTCTTGATATCTGTTCCTTTAAAAAACAGATTTTCCGTTCACAACTGCATAGGGGGAAAGCATGTGCATCCTTTTCTGTTCATGGTTCAAATGCCAGCATGCCCGTAGGCAAAGCATCCAGGAGTCAAAAGATTGCGTGTCTTCCGTGCCTACCTATGCAATTCCCCTGTCCTTTCCCCTGGCTATGACCTCCAGTTCTCGTGTGTCTGCCCTGCCCATACCCTGCCCTTCCTTGCAGCTTCCCATCCTCCCTTCTGCTCCACCAGCCACTGCTCTAACCAAGCTACCAAAAATGTCCACGTAACAGTGAAAAACAACGTTAGCAAAGATGCTGCATATATCAACCTCGTTCAGTTGGAAAACACGGAGAGCATTCTGTCGGACAGAGGCTAATGCTGCAATCTCAGGCACACTTACCTGGGAGGAAGGTCTCACTGAACTCAGTGGGACTGACTTTTGAACAGACATGCATACGGTTGCCCTGGGAAAGACCGACAGCGCAATCCTATGCACACGTACCTGGGAGGAAGCCCCAATGAATACGGCGGAACTAACCTCTGAGTCAACACGCACAGGACTGCCCTGTGAATTGGGTTCTCTGGTATAAATCTCATCTCTGCAACGAACGCGCACGCATGACCTTAGGCAAGTCCCTCTATCTCAGCCTCAGCCTCCCATCTGCAATATGGGGATGAGGATGGGGATGATAATGAATCATATAGGCTTACCTTGCAAGGTAGTGGAAAGCAAGCACTGCGACTCTGTGATGTCGGTGAGGTGCTTTGAATACTTGAAAGGTCTACCTAAGTGCTAATTATTTTTCAGATTATTCAGCAAGGATGTCTGCTTAACATAATTCATTCTGGGCACAGCAGGCTTGTTATAAAGACTTGGTTCTGCGGCTTCCATACAGAGGGAGAAGCGCAGACATTCTGTCTGATCCACTCACTGGCCTGCCAGTTGTCCAGGGCACTGACTACCCCATCCAAGCCAAGGAAGAAGTTGTCCCCATAGATGCACTCCGTGTCAGGCCCAACCTGATGCTGCTCAGCTGTCACATTGATGTTGGGGTTCATGAGTTTTATGGCAGTTGCTGCCACCTCTGACTTCTGCATCTACAGGGACACAGGAGAGATTATTAGGTGGGTCTGGGTTAGGGAAGCAAAGCAGCAGTCCATTTGGGTCATTGCCCAGGGCACCAGAAGGGGAGGCGAGCCAGACCCTAGACTCTCCTGACTAAGGAATGGGCTTGCTAAGTTTCTGCCCTTCAGATTCGGGCCAAACTATCCTCCTGTGATGCCCACACCCCCTCCGCCCTCCCCTCCCCTCCCCTGTACCTTCAACCTGTTCCCCACCATCATCCCTGGAAGACTTACGGACACATGGCACGGTTGAAAGAGGAACTGCCTGTTGAGGTTGGATTTTTCAATGGTGTCCATGTCTGTCACAGTGATGTTCCCACCTTGACCAGCGGCCAAGCCAAGCATTGCAAAATTCTTCAAGAGCTCACAGCCAATGGCACCGGCTCCCACCTGAGAAAGTCGAAGCAAAATCAGTTGAACTCCCATCACGTTCTGAATGTGGCCTTGAGCCAGGTTGATCACACAACTGAAAAATACACAGAGATGTTTCAAACATTGGATACAGAAACCTCCAGGGATGGTGGGCTACAACTCCCATTACCCCCAGCCAGCAGTGGCAGGGGCCAATGGGAGTTGTAGTCTAACATAAACGGAGGATGCGAGGTTGAGGAAGGTTGAGATACAGGAATTTGATAGCCTTTTTTCTTAGAAAATCCATAACGGTTTCCACTTCTGACATGTTCTCTGTGTATATTATTCTTCTACATGGTAGAAAGACCTTATGTTCCAAAGGGTACAAATACAGATGGAGCGATGTCTGCAGTTTTGAATGGAATGCACACTGAAATTAGAGAGGCTGGTGTACGCATTAGGCACAGCATCAAAATAATTGCTGTAGAAGCCTCAATAGTTTAATAATGGGGGTGGCAGAAATCATATTTGACAAACTGAACAATCTCCCTTCATGGAAAGTGGACTGCTGGCCCTACTTTATATTACAGATGTTCGTTAGCCAAAACATGTATATACAAGGGGAAAATATTTTACTTCAGCATGTTTCGATTCCATCTGGCACTCTTGGCTAAGCTTTAGCTTTTGCTACAAAATAAGCACTGGAAGGAAAACCCACAAGCTCATTGGATCCATGTGCCAATTTATCATATGTGTGTAACATATAAAGAACAACACAAGGCCTTCAAACAAGAAAAAGGAGTAAAACCAGGATGTAATGTCAGCCCAACCCTCTTTTATCTTACAAATCAACTATCTTCCAACTCTTTCTGAAACTGTTGTGAAGTCCAGGATTACCAGTATATGACTCAGCAACCCACTGCCTGTTATGCACTGGTGACCTCACAATGCTCTCACCTCTACCAAAACGAACGACTGTTTTAACTCTAGAGAGGTTTTTCAATACATGGGAAGTACATACAGAGCGGGTGGAAAACAAATTCCACCACTTTCCAAGAAGAAGAACTAAATCCATCAGTATTCAAAGATGCATTTCACAAGTGTAAATTATAGATGGACTAATAATGACTGTATCCTGAAACTATAGGGAAGGGGTTGTGGGGGGAAAAGGGCCAGAGAATGTTGGTCAAATTAGGTTTATGCACAGAATGAGGCAGTTCATATCTGTGCCAAAATGTCCAAACTCTGCACCCAGGAGATTCAAAATCTATGCTAAAAATGTATAATGCAAATCAATAAACATCATGCAAATTTAAATCTATTTTATAAATGCAAGCAATCTGCATTGCTTATTCTTACCCCCAATATTTGAGGTGATTCAGAGAGAGAGATGTAAGTCAGAGAAGCTTCACCATCTAAACATAGGAACTTTTTACAGTTCCTGCCTGCCCATTTTCAAATATACCCCAAACCATAGAGAGTAGATCTTTCTTTCTTCCTTCTCTCTTTCCTTCCTTCCTTCTTTTTCTTCCCTCTCCCTTCCTTTTTCTTCCCCTTTCCTTTCCTTCTTCCTTGAGAAAGCTCAATTTCTCAAGGATCCACACCACATTTCCCATTCATTCCATGGCAGAAGGCAGGTAACTTGGGACTCTCTAGATATTTTTCACTGCAACTCCCATCAGTTCTACTCAACATGGCCACTGGTCAGGGGTTGTGGGAATCATAGCCCCAACCATATGAAAGGTACCACATTACCTACCCTGTTCTACGCATTCCGGTCTGCAGAAGGTGGCACCCCTGGAGGCAATGTCTACTGACCATGAGCGTCATCAGTTGAGCATTTTATCGCACACTCATTATTGGCCACTCATAGTTTTTTGTGGGTCTTTTTGACAAGGACTTCCACCTCCTGCACACCTCCTGCCCCTTCTGCTCATTTTCCTGTTGCAAAAAAAGACCTGGAAAATCCGACTTTGTTTGGCTGTAGCTAAACGTCCCGCCATTTCCTGCTGTGTGAAGGAGAAGCAAAGGGATAAAAACACCCACTGAATGGGCCACGTGGCCATTATTTACTTCCTCTTTCTTCACCATGTAAAGAAAAAGGAAGTATTGTGGAACAGAAGCGGGGGGGAAGCGATGGTAACGAAAAGAGATTTCCCCCCATCTGATAGCTATGGATAGCTATGGATTTTCCCCTCCATAGCTATCATTATCCATGAGTAGTGATGGGAAAACCCCGGAATCCAGCTTTAACAATTGACTATGCTAACCGGGATAAAATCCTTCGAGGTTCTTAGACTAGCACTTGTGCTACCAAATGTTATATTTACAAAAAAGCTTCAGTCACAGCTGCAGAAAAAATCTCGGTCAGTTACTCATGATACAAAAAACCTTCTTCTTCTTCAGGTGCCTCCTCTCAAGTTTAAGCAGTCAACACTCCCTCTGCTGTAAAGCACTGGAAGAATAGGCACTAAAGTTAAGTGAAAAGTCGCTCCACTCTCATGACATCAATACCCGGATTAATACACTGTCCCCTGATCAGCAAAGCAAACAATCTAATCCAAATGCAGTTTTAACTATCAGGCCAATGAGAGGCGGTAGGGAGAGTTGCAAATACATCATCATGAAACGTGAAAGCCTCCCCTAACCTGGTGTCCTCCAGAGGACTTGGACTACAATTCCCATTGCCCCCAGCCAGCATAGCTGTTAAGGCTAAGATATACAATGGCCACCACCTCAGACTGCAAGTGAGAGAACCAGGAAGCACAAAACACGGTCCAGCCCCAAAGGGGAGAGATTCTGCAACCAATGTCACAGAAGGAAAACGAACGGATACTTTCCAATCCAGTGTACAAAACTTTCAAATTAGGCCTCATCTACAAGAATTCGCCTTTATGCCTGGTTAGGCGATTATGCGCATATTCGCAGAAGCGCATTTACGCCTAATACCTTTGTACGAGAGGCGGCGAAGCGCATTACTGGACGACCCAAACGCAATTTAAACTGTTGACATGCGGAGAATCGCTTGTTCACATAGTCAAAATGTGCTTTAACAGCCGGAGCAAAATAAAACTTGCTATTTAACACGCATTCGATAATGCACATAATCGGAGAGAAAACGCGCCTCTACGCCCGATTTGCGCTCCATTCTTGTAGAGGTAATTTTTTTAATGCACCTTGAAAGAGCTTTAAATGCCTCTTGTAGGGGCAGCCTTAAAATCAGTATGAAAAGAAAAAAGGATCTTAACATGGGGAAAGGAAAAGAGATAGAAGCACTCTGTTTTGCTGCATCCTACCAGTAGGGCAGCAATAGGCTATAAGGAAAAACGGAACTGGATCGCAGAAGGGGGCTGCCCCACAGGATTTTGTCAAATCCTTTACATCCTGATTTTCTTCTCATTACCTGTAATTTCCATGGTCTTACTTGGATGCACATGGACTGCGTGTGGCTTCTATGTTGCCAAATTCAGTGGTGGCAAGTGGGGAAATCGTCAGTTTTAGCACAATGGAGTGCTAAAAAAATCAAATTTAGCTTGTTCTCTTTTACCCTTTTAGCCCCCAAAGATGCTCACCCCTGAGCTGCATCGGTGACACCCAGACTGTAAACCATGGAATACTGGCAAGTCCCCAGAAAGGTTAACTTGCGCCTTTTTTTAAAAAATCACACCACCATGTTGGATAGGCACCACATCATGTGGCAGTGAATCCCATAAATTCATTGTCCCATGCTGGCTGGGGTTGATGGGAGTTGTAGTCCAACCCATTTGGAGGGCACCAGGAAGGCTGCATTAAAAAATTAAGTCATGATGTGGTAAGAACTTTGCTTTGTCTGATTCTTCGTGATCCCCATACCCAGCCTGCTCTACTCACCATGAAGTATTTCTGTTTCCCGAGCCGTTCCTGGAAGTCAGCTCCAAAGACGGCAACCTGCCCATCGTAGCGGCTGTCACACTGTCAGAGGGTAGAGATGGCTGACATGAATGATCCAACAGGAACGTCCCAAGCAAGGGACAAATTGAGATCAATACAATTTCCTTGGGACAGGCCAGTTCCTATTCTAATGGATTCAGAATTTGGGCTCTTTATGGGTGTTCAGTCTAGAAGCAGGGAAGGGAGAGGAGGAAGATGGTACCTGGCAAGCTATAGGGGGTGAAGGTGGTCGTAGTCTCCCGTGGGGCAATGCAGAAGAGTAGAGAGATACAGACAGACTTTGCTTTCTCCAGTAAAGAGAGATCATCGTGAGGGAGTGGGTGTAGACACACAGTCAGAACTCCTTCCAAGCTGTCCTATCAATTTTGGAAAAGTACTATCTGCAGAAGGCATCACACACCGGCGCGCAATCTTCCGCAGTCAGCTGCTCCTCTTCAGGCAGGCACTCAAAGGCATCAAAGTACAGCCACTGGTCCAGCGGGGTGAACTTCCCTGAGGCAGCCTGCAGACAGAACAGAAGAGAAAAGTTGCTCCAGCCTTCCTCAAGATCAGCCTTCCCCTGAGGTGGCCGGGCGTCCTACCACTTTACAGAGGACAGTCCTGTTTCAAGGGCTGCCCAACCCAAATCTGGTTTCAAGATAAAGAACCCTAAGAAAGGAGAGCTGCACATTGCCCGTCCATAGGAAGACTGTGCAGGTCACCTGATCATCTGGTCACAGTCCTCCTGCGCTATAGTGAGAAGTGTTGGGTTGCTGTTAAATTATCGTGCAAAAACCTTTATTAGGAGCAATCAAAATTCCACAAAAATGAGCAAGCTTTTAGGTTCTCCAGAATTCTTCATCAGACTACATGGTGCCTCTTGCCTTGAGAGAAACACACAGGTTCCTGAATCAGTAGAGAGAAACAACATATCTGGAACTAATAATTGCTCCTGTTCTCTCCCAAGATACAGTGCTACATGTAATCTGATAGCTTCAACACCTACCACTGGCTAATTCATTTGTTATGCCATCTCCATGTTGAGACTAGTCCCCACGGCCACCATGCCTGGCCAAATGTTTGGGCTTTTCTGTTACTTCCCCCACCCTTTGCTTTTTCCATCATCTAGTCTGATGAAGTGTTCTGGAAAATTCAGAAATGTGCACATTTTTTCGTGGAATATTGGTTGGTTCTTATAAAGGTATTGCCCAACTGTGGAATTTTGTTTTCTCATGAACCAGCATGGCTAACTTTGTCTTTTTATGTATTTAATTATATAACTATTTCTAAATGTGCAGCTATACCTACAAATTAGCATAAATTAGCTTATGTGCCTTTGATGCATATCTTTGCCCTCCTTTTTGGAAGTGCATTTCCTCTCTTTTGGCAATGGAAAACTGGTCATTCTACCTACATAATGGGTCCCAGAAGGGAGTTTACCCTTCTGTACTTCTTGGTTTGACTGAACCAAGAAACAGGAACAAGGTTGAGAGAATTTGGCCTTCAAAAAACAGTCCCAAAGCTTAAGATGCCATCTGGTGGGCATTTTATAAAATTGCAGAAAAACACTATATTCATCAGTGTGTGTGTGGGGGGGGGTGGAATTAAGTCTGCTTGGGAGATGAACAAAACTGGAGTTAAAGCAAAAAATATGCAGGGGTCTGAAATTACATTTCCCTGCTCACAGTTTGAAAATGCATGATGTTGGGAAGCAGTGCAAACCTTGTAGGAACAATATTATCTGGAAATGGATGCACAAAACCCTTTTTGCACTTTTGGAATAACATCTGAAGAAGAGCTTGCATAAGGGGGATTCACAAGCTGTGATATTTACCTGACGCAGGGATGTGCCACCTTTTCTGCCCCAAAGGCCATAACTGATATCAGCTTGGAGCTGCACATGCGTACGCGAGCAAACACACACACACATACACACTTCATTCCTTCCACATGTAGACATCAGTGTGCAGAAATTAGCGGTTTAAACTGCTCCTCTTTACCCATTGGAATCTAGGGATTGGTGTGTGGGGGGGGGTGGGAATGTGAAGGTGAAAGCCTTTCCCATCCCCCAGTGATCACTACTGAGGTGGCTGTTTCTCTGCCATGACTAGCAGCAGAAAACGGCGATCCGACAAGGAAGGGAACAGCAAATTGGGGGGGGGGGGAAGTGAGCGAGCTCCTGCCAGCTTTGGGGGATGCACCGTGGAATGGCCAAGGGCTGCATGCACCCCAGGGCTACAGCTTGTGCAACCCTCATCTGAAGGTGTGTATCTCCCCTCCAGATGTTACACTAGGGCAGCCTTCCCCAACTTTAAGAGCCAGTGTGGCGTACTGGTTAGAGAGTTGGACTTGGGAGTCGAGAGATCTGGGTTCTAGTCCCCATGCAGCCATGAAGCTCACTGGGTGACTTTGGGCCAGTCACAGACTCTCAGCCCAGCCTACCTCACAGAGTTGACGTTGTGAGGATAAAATGGAGAGGATTACATATGCTGCATTGGGTTCCTGGGAGGAAAAAAGGTGGGATATAAAGATAATAAATAAACAAATAAACAAATTTTACAAGATGTAGTGATGGCCACCAATTTGGATGGCTTTAAAAGGGGGGGGGAATGGCTACTAGCCCGATGGCTATGTGCTGCCTCCAGTATCAAAGGCAGTAAGCCCATATGGAACATGGGTGGGAGGGTGCTGTTGCAGTCGTGCCCTGCTTGTGGGTTCCTGGTTAACAGCTGGTTGGCCACTGGGTGAACAGAGAGCTGGATTAGATGAACCCTCATTCTGATCCAGCATGGCTTGTCTTATGTTCTTAAATAAACCTGGTGCCCTCCAAATGCCCTAAAACTCCCAGAATTCCTGACCACTGACCATGCTGGTTGGAGCTGATGGGAGTTGAAGTCCAAAATATCTGGAAAGCACCAGGTTGGGGAAGGTTGGATTAGCTCAATAGTGTCTACTCTGACAGGCAGCAGCTCTCCTGGGCCTCGGACACAGAGGGTCTTTCTTTCCCAGCCCTGTTCCCTGAGCACTTTTAATGAAGAGATGTCAGGAAGGTCCCCACACACATACACACACCTCCAGCTCTGTGCTTATGGCCTCTGACAGGGCCAGGGAGGGACTGACAGGCTAGAGCAGCCTTTGCAAACCTGGTGCCATCCTGATGTTGTTGGACTACAGCTCCCAGCATTCCTGCCATTGGCCATGGCGGCTGGGGTTGATGGGAGTCCAAGTCCAAAACATCTGGAGGGCATCAGGTTGCAGACATCTGGAGTATTGTATGTTTTTATTGGTTTAATCTACAGGATGGCAGTCTCAGATATGTATCTGACAAAAGTCTCATTCAGACACTATGCATTGCATGCATCGCGCAGTTACTGAGGAGGAGCGCGCCCCTGGCCCCTCACATTGAGCATGCTGCCTGGCCTCTTTCACCTAGGGACGTTAAAATGGCCTTCTGCAAGGAAGTTGTCTATGCGTACACAGCTGTTGGCGTGTAGACATCTTCCCTGCAGAGGACCGCATGAACATATGTGCACATGGCCAGGCAGTGTGCCTGACGCTGGGGGCAGGCGAGACCAGGAGCACATCCTCACTCCTCAGTAACTGCGTGATGATGCCCCCTTCATGTGAATAATACGTAAAGGGGGTGAAAGCTCCAGGTGTTTCTGGGAACTTATCCATACATTTCAGGTATGTGCCTGACCATCCCCAAGTTAGCGGTAAAACTAAAGCCAGCTTGTCTTCCTTTCTATGGAGAGATTTCTAGAAGAAGCCATTGCAAAACTGTACGTTAATTGACTCATATCAAATTACCTAATTGTGAATCTAATTATTTTTAAATAATACGCATAATCAGTTGACAACTGAGCCTAACTGGCAAATCCAGAAGAAAACCAGCTCAATTGGTTGAAAAAGGGCAGGCAGCAATTTGAACTGCAGCAGTGATATAGAGGCAAACCTTGCCTAAGACAGGCTTCCCACCAGTAGTGACTGAATCACCCAAACATGACCAGAAATGACAATTTGGGTTTCCCATTCAGAAAGGTAGGGTGACAGGAATGGGGAAACCCAAATTGCCATTTCTTAGCTCAGCCAGGTCATGTTTGGGTGCTTCAATTATAACTGATGGGAAGCCTGTCTTTAAGATGCTTCAGGCTATTTCCTACTTAGCAGCTGCAGCAGCAACAATGTTATTATTAACATTTGTTAAGTACTTTCAACTGTTCAAAGAGCTTTGCACGCATTATTCCTCACAACAACCCTGTAAAGTAAGTCAGTATTAGTATTTCCTCTCCCCTTGCAGATGGAGGGACTGAGGTTGAGGGAGAGCCTAGTAAATTTACCTAGTAAAATTCCTGGCAGAGGTGAGATTCAAACTGGGGACTTTCTGGTTTGTACCTCAGTCCGTTGGTCTAGCAAATGAAGCATCCATGGTCAATGGCATTGATGAAAGGGTTAGACACTAATATCTCACCCCATACCGGCAGCCCTCCTTGAAGCATAGATGTCACTCACCTTCAGCACCTCTTGGGCAGCCAAACCTCCAATGAAGGAATTGATAGGGCTCAGGTCACCAGCACATCCATATGCAAATGTCCGTATCAGATCCTCCTGCAGTGCCTCCTGACCCACATGGCGGGTCTGTGCCAGCTCCACCATTTTGCCTGCGTCTGCCTGCCAAAGAATGATGATGGATTAGGCTGGGAAAAGGACCTGTCATAATACAAAGCTGTTGAACTTAAGAACATAAGATGAGCCATGCTGGATCAGACAAAGGGTCCATCTAGTACAGGATTCTGTTCAAACAGTGGCCAACCAGCTGTTGAACAGGGATCCACAAGCAGGATATGAGTGCAACAGTAGCGTGACTGTCAGAATTTCCCTGGATTTGTCCTGGGTTTTATTCTATCCTGGGTGTCAGGGGGGATTTTCTGTAATTTTCTATAATGTCTTGAAAAGACACACTTTCCCTTTAAGGCCACATTAGCATGGTGGGAGGGAATGACACGCTTTCTGCATTATAGAAAAGCCCCTGATTGGAGCAGTGGAGGGCGGGAATGAGACTCTTTCCCCTTCTCCGCTCCAATTGGGGCCTTTAAGGTGGTGGGGGTGAATGACATGCTTTCCAGAGGCCCCGGAAAGCCACTTTCCCACCCCCGCAGTGGGTGTCCTGTTTTTTGATTTCCCAAATATGGTCACCCTATGCAACAGCACCCTCCCAACAGCAACTAGTGCACATAGACATACTGCATCTGATATTGGGGGTAGCACATAGCCATTGATCGCCTTCTACTCCAGCAATTTGTCTAACCTCTTTTTAAAGCCATCCAAATTGGTGGCCATCACTGCGTCTGGTGGTCGCGAATCCCATAATTTAATTATGCGCTATGTGAAGAACATATTTTAGCTTGGGGGCCAAAATCCATTTCCAAGAAGTTCTCAGGGGCCACTTTCTAGTAGTGAGCGGGGGTGCAGGCAAAAGGGGTGGTGGCAAAATACCAGCATGTTTTAACTTAAAACTCTTACTTCCAGTAACTGAGTCATTGGAGAGGCATTTCAGCTTGGTTGAGGGAAAGGGCTTGGGGCCAGGGGAAGTGGGAATGGGGACCGCTGGGGGGGGGGCTGGATTTGGTCCCTGGGCCTGAGGATTTGCACCCCTGCCATAATGGCTACTTGCAGGAAGAATCATGACGTTCTAATCTCTGCAGAAAGAAGGGGCATCCTGTAGTGTGGCTCAGGGTTGGGAACATCAGATAGCCTGGGAGAAGGGCAGGACTTGCCATACAGAAAGAAAGACGATAAGATGCCTGCAGCAACATGCCTCATCCCTGGGCGTAGGAAGTCTCCGCATCTCACTCTGGAAGACATGCAGTGCCCAGAAGGCTGTGTGGAGAGTGTGACAGCGAGGCAGTTTCTCAGCACTTGAAGTCTTGATCTTCGGATCAGCCCTGGAGGCACGCAGGGACTTCTGGGAATACGGAGAGATCAGCTGAAAGGAGCAGGAGTGCCTACTTCAAGACCTTCGCCTTAAGGCACCATATCTCAAGAACTCGCTGCCCTTGCCAGGTGAACCTGCGAAGCTGGCTGAGTCAGACCCTTGGTCCATTTAGCTTACTATTGTCTACACTAGGACTGGGGAACTTCTTTCAGCCCAAGGGCTGATTTCAGTTCCAAAGACCTTCTTGCGGGGAGGGCAGGGCTGAATGGTGGGCGGGGCCGAAGGGGGTGGGGCAAAATTGCATATTGTAGCTTAAAGTTTTTACTGCTGGTGGTAACTGAGACTTAGGAGAGGCATTTCAACTTTTTAGAATGGGGGGTGGGGAACTGCACAAATATTGGGAAGCCACCAAACAATGAGTGGTTGGGGAAAGAGGTGGGCCTGGGGAAGAGGGCATAGTCATTTGGGGAACCCCAAAGGGTTGGATTAGGACCCCAGGACAGCTGAATTTGGCTCCCAGACGTGAGGTTCCCCACTTCTGGTCTGTACTGGCTAGTAGTGGCTCTCCGGGATCTCACATAGGGGTCTTTCCCAGTTGCACCTGAAGATGTCATGGATAAACTTGGGACCTTCTGCATGCAAAGCATGTGCACTACCAATGAGATATCACCCCATCCCAGCTTCCCGCCTGGACTTCTGCAGGTTAGAGAACCAAGCTCAGCTCTTCTAGAAGACCATTGTCCTGATCTCTCTTTCCTACTGAAGTAGTACCATGTATCCTGTCGTTAAAATTCTCAGCCATGGCAATAAGATTGCTCAAGGGTATGTCCACCTCTGTGAAATAACTTGAAAGGTAGGACCTCGTATTCCCATTCCTGAGATCGCTCTCTAGCCCAGAGATGAGTACATACAAAGGAGTGATTTTGAGGCTTCTTGACTTGGGTGACGATCCCGCCACACTTGTATGGGGAAAAGGAAGACGTGTCTCCAACTTCCAAGCTGTAAATTCCTACACAGAGAGCACAGAGATTAGGACTTGGTCTGTCCTAGTTTATGAGCAGGCCAATACAACTGGGCTGAGGTTAAAGCTTATTCATCCACTTGCTACCAATATTGCTTCCACACTAGAGGCCTCTGCATTTCCTCTGGAGTTGCCTTGATCGATCAGGCACTTTAATCTCCTGCAGTCCTGCAACATACTGCTGATGCAAGTATATCCTTTCCCCTCCAACACTGCACCACACCACCCTTTTGTCAAATTCCTCTCTCAAAATTTTTGTCAGTCCATCTTCTCGATATGTCTCCCAAATTAATCCTCTTATTCCCCTCTGGACATTTTCTGTGCACAGGCAGAAACAGCACCCAGGAAGTGTGATTCCAAACAAGGCTTTTATCGCACCACTGTCCTGCCACATCCACAAAATTTTACTAGGCCGAAGGGAGTGCCGATGACATCATCTTTCACTCGTATCCCTCCTGGTTTTCCCACCACTTTGTCCATCTTTTTTCTTAATGCAGAAAACCCATTGAGGAGAAAAATGTGGAATAGCTGCACAATGTCTTCAGATCTGTGGCGCTGGAAGCCCTCCATCTGGAAAGACCATGAGGGGAAGGAAACAGAGGGCGCGTTACCTTTCACACGGATTGGGCGGGGCTCAGAACCATTTAGTTGTGTCATCCCCTCAACCTCTGAGAATGTTACCCAGTCGCCATCCATAAACTCGTGGCGCTGTCCAGCCACTGTCAATACTCCAGGGTTACCCTGTGGGAAGAGAAGAGATACGCGACAGTGAGTAGTCCTGGGTCAGAAATACCTAGGTTGGGGCTGCCTTGGAAGGAGACCAGTTGCATCCAGAGTGTGAAGGGGGTGGACCCAGGAAAGGGGAAATGAGCAGAGCAGGAGCAATGCAAGTTGGGTGACCATATGGAAAGGAGGACAGGGCTCCTGAATCTGTAACAGTTGCATAGAAAAGGGACAGGTGTCATTTGCATGCATTCAGCACCTGGTGAGATTCACTCTTCATCACAACAGTTAAAGCTGCAGGAGCCCTGCCTAGCATTACTAGATACAAAAGAGGGCAGGGTTCCTGCAGCTTTAACAGTTGTATAGAAAAGGGAATTTCACCAGGTGCTGCATGCATACAAATGAAACCTGCTGAAATTCTCTTTTCTATACAACTGTTAAAGATACAGGTGCCCTGTCCTCCTTTCCATATGGTCAGCCAAGAGGCAGATTTCTGGCGAATAGACACTGGCTCAATTCGGATGACACAATAAACAACTGGTGTGGGGGAAACAATCGTCAGTTGTATTGACTATTATGTCATCCGAATGCTGCCATAGTCAACTCAGCGCTGATCCTAATCCACACCACAGTTGATTATTTATTACCATGTTGTGTGGGGAGTACCCCCTAGTTGAACAACTGTAAAGTTGATTATTACCCCACCATTGACTATCGTGTCGTCCGAATTGAGCCACTGTGTAACAGTGAAGGAAATTACCTGGGTGATGTGGTCAATAGCAGCAGAGATAGGTTCAGCCTCCGAAGGGTCGTACACTGTGAAGTGTTCTCCAAAGTCACAGAAAAGCTGTCTGAAGCCAGGAAACATAAGCAGAAGAGGTTACACTTCTAATCCGTCTGCTTTCTCATATGGTGACCTCAGCCCACTGTCCCTCCCTCAGAAGTGCCCCCAGCACCCCATCACTTTCATTCACAGAATCACCACGCCCAGAGAACCTCCACCCTGCAGTGCCCCATTACAACACCAGAAGCCAATATGAGCTCTAAGCTCCCCTTTAATTTCACCCGCAGTCACTGCCACACAGTCACCACAATGGCATCCCCCTCTCGGCACAACGACAGAAACCACTCAGCAGCACATACCCTGTCAGGCCCTTCGTGTCAGCGAGGACAAAGCAAATGTTATTGGCGTGGCAGAAATCGCTGATACGCAGCTGTTCCTCCAAGGGTGAGTCACTCAGGACCACAACCTGCAGTGAATGTTGAGAGTTACTGCTGGATGGGATCAGGTGCAAACTGCGTAAATGCTGTCTGCCCACATAAGGGATTAGGAACAGCACAACGGAGGAGACACTTTCCAAACAGGTGCTCTGTGTACATTCAGAGTCAGGCAAGGGTGTACCCTGCAGCCCAGCATAGCTATCCATCCTAGCCCACCACATCCATGAGAGCTCAGGAGCCAGATCTCCACCTAGTGTTTCAAGTATAGCTTCAGAACAAGACAGTTACTAGGTCTTGTAGATAACTCACCACCAATTTACCACGATCAGAAACAACTGGGCATCAGTTTGCAGGTCAGGCTTGCTGCCATTGTAGGGGGAAGAACACCTGGTCTCCCACTGGTTTTATTTAGATTAGATCAGGGGTAGGCAATGTGGTGCCATCCAGAAGTTTTGGACTATAACTCCTATGAGTCCAGGTCAACATGGCCAATGGTCAGGGATTATGGGAAGGCACCATGCTGCCTACCCCTGGATTAGATCCTATATCAGGGGTACAGAACTTTAGGCCCGGGTAACAAATCCAATCCTCCTTGGGCCCCATTCCAGCCCCCCAGGGTTCCCCAGATGGCCACACCCTCTTTTTCCCAACCACCAATTGTTTCATGATTTTCCAGTTCTTGCGCAGTTTTTCCCCCCCATTCTAAAAGGTTGAGATACCTCTCTTAAGGCTTTGTTTCTGGCAGTAAGAGATTTGAACTAAAACATGCTGGCATGTTGGCACCACCCCTTTTACCTTAGGTTCCACCCACTATTGGAATGTGTCCCCCTGAAAGTTTCTCCAAATTTGAATGCGGCCCTTGGACTGAAAGAGGTTTTGCACACCTGTCCTACATAAATGCCAGGTGTGATGATTTATTTCTAGCATGACTTCCTCTCTCACTTTGGGTGCATGAGACACACAGCTTTGTCCCTACCTGAAAATTAGACAAGAAGCATTCAGTCAGCCCATTGGTATTGGCTATCACACGGACATAGTGGTTCAACTTTGCAAGATGGCGCTGGGAGACCTCAGCTCGATTTTGCCCCACATCATCTTCCGACAGATAGAACTGCAGAGACACAGCAAGGCTAAGCAATTTCACCCACAGCACAGCTATGAGTGGGGTGGAAAGACCACACTGTTGTTACATGGAAGTGCTTGCCACAGTTTTGTGCTACAGCTAAAGCAGGAATTTGACTCTTTGGCTGCCTGATCTCCTGCCAGATTAGGTGCAGTGGCTAAGAGCAGACTCAGGATTTGGCTTACAACTCCATTGGAGTGGGCCTATTTCTGCATCAGCACAATATGACCAGGAATCTAGCATTCTGCAATTGCACCAAGCAACCATGGAACTGGGTAGTGGGAGCAGGAATCAGAATTGTGAGGAAATCAGCATTCTAGGAACAGTGCTAGGTACCTAAAACGATCCGGGGCCCAGGCGCAGGTAGGGCCTCCTAACACTGCCCATGCATCCTTCATTTCTGATTTTTCAAAAACAAATAACTTTTATTTTTATATTTAAAATTTATAAGCCACTCTTCATTAGGGATGGGAGGATTAGCAAGGCTTGACCTCATCAAAGTTTTCCAATTTCCATATCAAAGTTCAGTTCACCGCATTCCAGTTCCTGAATGCTTTTCGAATGGGAAAAGTGCACATTTTTAAGCGTGTTTAACAAATGGAAACAACATTCTCATCCATCTCTACTCAGCATCCACAAGGGATCCTGGAGTGGTGTACTCAATGTTGTAAAAACGACAAAATAGAATATCTTGTGCAATTACTTGCAAATAAAAAATAGCCTTAAAATATGTGGGCAATACCTAGTGAAATCTTGAGAGCCAAAGTGAAATTTGATAGGGCTTGCAATGGACAAGAAGTATTGCCTAACACTGCCGTTATTTCTTCTCACAGCTGTAAAAAAAAAGAATTATGCAAAATGCGCTTGTTTATATAGGTCACCAGATTCTACTTTTTTGTGGGGGGCACAATTTTTGTTGTTGTTGCTATTTTTAACACAGTCTGGGCATGTTGTTACACCAGTCTTGCAAAGATACTACTCTGATGTCTGCAGTCAGATAAACTGAAGATGTGAAACACCAGGATACCAGATGATGAGTTTTCAAAGACCTATTATGACATTCAGAGCCTAATGTGACAACATTTTTTGTTCTGACTGCTCTTAATAAGAGTCTGACTCATCAGACTTCCCAAATTGTGCAAACTTGTTCGAGTCTCATGACTAGATTACACTGTAAGCCATGAAAGCAGTTGAACTACCTACAATGATCTAATTGTAGTTATTAAGTGAGCTATAACCTGGACCAGTCAAAGTTCAATGGCTTACAACTTAACTTGTGATGTTGGGTCATTAAAAGCGACTGGAGTACAATTACAGAATTCAGCCTTCCTTGATACAAAAACTTTATTTATTTATTTGTTTATTTTACTTATTTATTTTTAGACACTTAGTGTCCCTGTCCAGCGTTATCACAAGGAAGTACTGTGTGTGGGTTTGCAGAAGAAAAGAACAGGAAGACAACGTGCAATTAGAGAAATATATTATATGTGAACATACTCCTGGAGCATCTTGCTTAGGTCCAAAATACCTATTTGGGGAATTCAGAGCCAATGCCACAAATATATGGGTTGAATCCAGACTTTGTCATATGTAGAGTAGACCCATTGAAACCACTGGTACTTAAGTTAGTCATGACTAATTCATGTCCCATTGATTCAAGTGGGTTTACTCTAAGTATTAAACTGGATCCAACACATATCTATATAAGCTGAAGGCAGTTGTGGAATGCATATGGTCTTGAGAAAGGCAGCAGCAGCAGCAACAACAGAGTAAAACTCGACAGGATGTGTGAACTGTGATAATGGGGGAAGAGGGCTCAACTCTATGCCTTGTGCTCCAATGTTTGCTAGGCAGAGCCTCTAAACAGTATACCTGTGAGGAGAGGTCATTCCACTGAGCATCATTCTCGTCATGGACAGTGACAGATTTCACCCCTGCAAGAATAATGTTCTTGGCAATCTCCACTCCCAGGCCCTTCATTCCAGAGACCAGGACATCAGTTGTGGCCATCTTCTGCATGGCCTCATGGCCCAGCACGTAGCTAGAAAGAAGCACACTGCTGTAATAGGAACATGGTGAGTAAACAAAGCCTGCACATTATCACTCCCTTTAACCTGCTCTCTTTGAACTCCCCCTCCCCCTTTCCCAGTTGCTCCCCTGCCAAGCATTGGGCCCTCTCCTCTGCCCATCTCAGCCCCTATTATACACCTTAGTCCCCCCACCCAGGCTACCTTATCCTCTCCTTGCCCCCTCTTCCCACCAACTCTTCTTCAAAATCATTACACTGCTTACTCCGCACCCTGACCATAGCACAGTGACCCAATCAGGCCATCCAGTCAACATCCCTTTGGAGCTCAACTAGAATGCTTTCTGCCTCCATATTGTGTATTGCAAGACTCACAGCTGGCGAGAGTACAGTTCCTCATCAATCTCAGGAAAGTTCTTCGAGGCACTCATTCTGCTCCTGCCCATAAAAAACAAAAGGTGGAGGGTTGGAACCAGGTTATATGAATGACTGCCTCACCTATATGAGCCCACCCACCTAAGCATTAAGATCAGCATCTGAGGTCCTGCTTTCTAGTCTGATGGTAAGAACCATTTGGGTACTAGGGACAGTGCCATTTCGGTGGTGTCCCCACATCCTTGGAAGTTCCTCCGTTTGTGTTTTTAAGAAAATTCTGAAGATATTTTTATTCCTGTCTGGTGAATTATTGTGTTTGGAGAAGTTTGCCTACTGCTGGTTCTAAATTATTTATTTATTTATTTGTTTGTTTATTACATTTATCTACTGCTCCATAGCTGAAGCTCTCTGGGCAGTTTACAAAAATTAAAAACATTAAACATTTAAAAAACAATATACATAATTTAAAATCATAAAAGCCTAAAACAAACTACATACAATTCAAACTATCCAGGGGTCACTTTAAAAAGCTCAACATATGCTGTTAAATGTTAAATGCATGGATGAATTAATGTTCCTAAATTGCTGGTTTCATTGTAATTGTTATGTGTGTGTCTTAAAACCTGTTCAAACTGCCTTGTGTGAGCAGTGTGCCCTGAAAGGCAAGTTATAAGACACAGCTGCTCAATTCGGACAACACGTTAAGCAACTGAGGGGAAATAACCCACTGACGGTGTGTTAAAGAGGTGGTGATCTACAGACCACACGCTGCAGCAGGCACTGCAAAGTTTCAGTAACCACCCCGGTTGTTAATAATGTACTCGGCTCTGACTGACAGCTCAGCCGCCATTTTCCCCGCTTACCAAACTCCGTTAGTCCTTCAGGAGGTATCCCAGCATACACTGCAGCCGAAAACCATGGGCGCCGCCATTGCAGCCGATGCAGGACACGCCTCCCAAACCCCATTGGCTGCTTCAGTCAGTGGGCGGAACACAGAAGCCTCAGGCAAAGAGGCAACAAGGAGGAATGGCAGCACCAATACAAAGGTCGCACCCCGCGCCAAGCACTGCAATTCCAACGTTGGCACCCATGCCCCAGCCCCCAACCCCCCCTCCCTCCTAGAGCATCTTCCGCACACACAGGAAAGAAGGCAAGAGTGGGGTGGCATAGAAAACTTTATTCAGCAGGGAGACCAGACATGGGCAATAAGGCACATGGGCACCACTATGCCAGGGCAGAACCTACAGAAAGGACAGTTGCCCCCGGGAAGGGAGGAGGCGGCTGGAAGGCACAGCGGTGAAGAGGGGACGGCCGAGGCCACACCCCCAGGGAGCCAAGCACGGAACGTGCCAAGGGGATGTGGTGGAGAGGGGCGGCACGCCAGGGAGAGATACCAGTCCACAGATGGAACTTCACAACCAAAGCTCACAGGGGGTGGGGGTAGCGCAGCCAGATCCTGGCACTGATACTTTTACGCACCCGGGACACTTCTGCACGGGCGCGACGCTCCCCAACGGGATTCTTGGGGCCTGGCAAAGGCTCGCTGTCCAGCCGTGTTGGGCGGATGAGGGGGGGGCTCTCTAGTCGCCGCTTCTCCTGCCCTCGTCCTTCTGGGTGATGCGAGGGTGGAGGTGGCAGTGCAGTGGGGGGTCTACTTTGGGTGGGTTGTTGTTCTCCCTGTTGGTGTGGGGGGGCAGCCCCTTGTTCCTGGGCGCTTGGGCTTCTTGCTTATTCTGTCCCCCCCTCCCCCCCTTTGCCGTAGTGCCCTTCTGGTGCGCTTCCCTTTCCGTTTGGGTGACTGACTGGGCACCCCAAGTGAGTGCTTGCAGGAGCTGGCCCCTTTTTGAGTTCCGTGGCGGCTGTCTGGTGGGGTAGGCAGGCATCCTGGTTGCTATGGCAGCAATACCAGCGATCTGTTGCAACCGTGCCTGAGCGACCGCCTGCTTTCTGCTGCTCTTGCCGCTCTCCTCTATGGTCTTTTGCGTTAACGTACTCACCTCAGTTATTTAACCCACGCACCTCTAGAGGCTGAATTCGGACGACACGTTAGTCAATTGACTAACTTTTAAACAACTCGCAAGTGAGTTGTTTAACTCCGTTGTTTAAATCTCCCGCTTAACCAACTGTGGGTTGTCTATCCGTTGTGTGGCTGAATTCGGACGACACGTTGAACTAACCAACTGACAGTTGTTTAATTAAACAACCGTTGCTTAACGTGTTGTCCGAATTGAGCCAGCCGGTGTGGTGTAGTGCTGGATTGGGAGTCAGGAGATCTGGGTTCTAGTCCCCCCTTGGCTATGAAGCTCACTGGGTGGGCTTTGGACCATCACTGACTCTTAGCCAAACCTACCACACAGGCTTCTACATCTGTTAAGTTAGCTGGAGAGTGGCAGTGGGGTGGAAAGCAAGAGGTGGCAAGAGAGTTTCACATATCCATGCCCATCTTTCTGCTTCTCTCTCTCTTTCTCTCTCTCTCTCTCTTCGATCCTCCATTTTTTCTGTTTATTCCTCCTTCCTCATATTTTTGTTTAGTAAGAAAATACAAAGGTAAACGGTGGTTGTCATGATACTGATGCTGTGACCCATCCTAGGTTGGCCCACCATGCACTTTGAGTCCCCAACCACTTGGGCTGAGCATGGAGCATGATTTAAAACAAAGGTTTGCAAATAGAGAGGAGCCACTTAGGATCTGGGGTGTGTGTGTGTGTGTGTGTGTGTGTGTAAAAAATGCTGCTACAAATCTATGCATATCTACTCAGAAACAATTCATATTAAGTTAAATGAGACTTACTCTAAAGAAAGTGTGTATAGGACCGCTGCTTGAATTTAGATGCATCCCATGTTAGCCTAACTTAAGTACCATTCACTTCAATGGTCTATTCAAACATTGGATACAACTCTTCCTGTTTGCAATCCCTTTCGTGTCCACTGCACTGCAGCTTATGCTGCCTACTATATACACCAGTTGCTGGGGAACATAGGTGGGAGGGTGCTGTTGTACCTTGTCCTGCTTGTGGGTTCCTGATCAACAGCTGGTTGGCCACTGTATGAACAAAATGCTGGACTAGATGGGCCCAGCATGACTCTTCTTACGTTCTTAATTTTAGCTTAGCCCAAACTGGACTCCACAACAAGAGGGTGCCCCTAAGAAACTACAGCAGTTGTTTTCGACTACAGGTCCCATCAACCCCAGCCAGCATGGCCAATGGTCCACAAGAGTTACGGGAGTTCTAGTCCAAAACATCTGGAGGGCACCAGGTTGGGGACGACTGTCCTAGTTAATAAGTGTGAGCACCAAGCACAGCGAAGCAGGAGTAAGATCCTGCACTACGCTGCTTTCTAAGGTTCCAGATCTAGAATGCCATTATCCGCTGCAGCAACGTGAAGGCAAATGCGTGCACTGCAATGCTATTTCGGGGGATTAAAAACCTTACCTGACGGTAGGGCTCCACCTCTGCGCGTCACGGGTTAAGACCACACTGCTGGCGAGGGAAGCGCCTCCGCCAACTCATCAAAGCCTGGCTATCTCTCTCCCTACTGGGGCTAAACGAAAGCGAAAGCGAAAAACAAGGGTTTTCCGGGAATTGGGGGAGGAACCGGCAGGCGGCGGTTCGATTCCTTCGTAGCTCTTTTGAACGAGTACTGTGGGATTTTAGAGAGCCGAAGGTGGTATTTTGGGGTTGTGTGTTACACACGTTCGGGTTTTCTCTCCAGCCGCCAGACTTCTTGCAGCCCTTGAAAGATCAAACGGCACTGGGTAAAGCCAAAAAACAGCTCCTAGAAACAGATTCAGCAGTAGCAGCAGCGATATTTTAGCAGGCGGTAGCCTTGTTGCGGGGTAAAGTGGGTTGGGGGTTCGGTCGGAGTGCCTATTAGCGAAGGGACGGGTTGGCTAGTTTCTCCTATTTTGATGCAGACGCCAGGACAATTACTGTGTTAACAATTGAACAAACTTTTAAACATGTTTTCAAAACTGTGGTTCGTGGAGTGCTAGTTTTCTTACGAGTAAATATGCTTATTGCACAATCCTATGCCTGTTTAGACAGAACGAGAAGTCCTGGGACTTTATTTTCTGTCTGAACAGCCATAGGATGGAGCCCTAAATTGTAAAACAGACTCTCAACAGTTACACAGGATTCTTCCTCATGCTAGATGTTTGAAAGGAAAAACACCTCCTCTAATAGACAACAACAAAAATCCTACAAACACGGGCTGAGTTAATATGATGACATCCAATGTCGTCAACCCAACCCTCCGTACATTTTATCGGTGTCTCTGTGAAATCAAGAGCAGGGCTTCCTTACGAGACACCCTGGCTAGGATCGAGCGGTAAACGGGATGCGCTCCTAAACATGCGCACCAGAAGGAAGGCCTCATTGCACTCAATGGGATTTTACATCAGAGTAAAAACACACATTGCCGCCCCTGTTGCAAAACATGATCGCAAAGTGGGGCGGAGCCTGCAACACCCCTTAGGCGCCTGCGCAGTGCGGCTCGCGTGACAGTTGTCTCGGAGCTTGTGGCGCAGCGCGTCTCCTTCGCAGGGCCCTTTGCCGTTGCGCGGGTGCCGGCGAGGGAGGGCGAATGGCGGCTGCGGCGGAGGAAGCTGTAGCCGCGGCGGCCGCTGCTGCTGCTGCTGCTGCGACTGGGTCTGGATCTGGGGAGTGGGAGGCCCCTACGCGAATGCTGCGGGCTTTCACGTGGCTCGGGCAGGAGTTCATGTCAGACTGGGAGGCCCAGGACTTGCGGGCCGCCCTCTTCCAGCTGCTTTTGCTCTGGCTGTTTGTGAGCTTGCTCGGCATTCAGGTGGCCTGGCGTGTCTACGGGAACACCGTCACCGGCCTCTACTACCGGCAAGGTACTACCTGTACTCCTCCCCTGTTGGACGCGCTGCTGCCGCCGTCGCCACCTTTGCCCCGCACGACCCATTCCTCCCAACCCTCTCCTTCCCCACCCCACCTCCGAGGTTGCCTGTGCGCCCACCTCGGCAAGCTCTCCTGCATCTTCCTCCCCCCCCCCCCCGAGTAGCCGACTCTGTGGTAGTATTTCTCTTCCCCTCTCCACGATCTTTACCTAGGCAAGGTCTCCTAGCCTCACTGCCCGCCAGTCTGTTATGTCTGCCAAGGCTCAGACCCTGCTAGGGATCAGCGCCTGAGCTCCCAAATTAGGGTGACCATATGGAAAGGAGGACAGGGCTCCTGTATCTTTTAACAGTTGTATAACAAAGGGGGATTTCAGTAGGTGTCATTTGTATACATGCAGCACCTTGTGAAATTCCCTCTTCATCACAACAATTAAAGCTGCAGGAGCCCTGTCTTCCTTTCCATATGGTCACCCTAGAAGCTCCTGCAGCTTTAACGCTTGTCCTTTGGCTCTGGCACAAAATGTTTTGGGCCAGCCATAGCGATAAGTCCCCAGAGGACAGGGGATGTTTCTGAAGCCCAGGTACTCCCTGAAGGTTTGTTCCCTTTTATTCTTTTGCTCAGCACCCTAGCAGAGTATTCTGTAGGTGGGAATGATTATGGACTGCCTCTGTATTTTTAGATCCTAAAATAGGAAAGGAAATTGATAGTGGCCTGATTTGCATCTAGGAACAATATTTAGCAAAGAACCTATCCAAAACACACTAATTGACATTCATTGGACAGATTGTCCTTAATACAACATGGTTTATTACTATGATGCTATTCACTTTAAACCAACACACAGCATTTAAAAGCATGTGTTGCAGGCAAATGTCCTAGGAGTTTATGACTGCAGTTTACTAACTGGTTTAACCGGTGTCTGGATTTAAGCCAGTTTCTTCTACTGACCTTAAAGAGACATTAATCTTAAATCCAATTGGTTTAGTTTAAGTCAGTTTGTGTGAATTAGACTAAAAATGTCTTACCAGAAATGACCTTTATCATCCAACTTTTTCTCTTCTCAAAGAACTGAGGTTGGTTTGATAAGACATTCAGATGATAAGACATTTCAGAATAATGCTGACTTTGCTAATTTTTATTTTCATAGGTCACATAATTTTTTAAATCATCTCTTTGATCAGACCTTGCAAACAAATCACCTGGTTGACTGCCAGGATTAAATGGGATGTCCCCTATAAACTTGGGAAGCTGCCTTATACTGAGTCAGACCATGGTCTATCTACCTCAGTATTGTCTTGATTGGCAGTGGTTCTTCAGGGTCTCGGCAGGGGTTTTTCTCAGCCCTACTTGTAGATGGCAGGGGATTGAATCTGGGTTATTCTTCATGCAAAGCACATGTTCCACCACAAAGCCCTTCCCCTTCTATTTAAACACAGAACAAAACCTAGAAAGTGAGAGGCCTCTTCAGCTTTTTGAGGCCTTTGCTGCAAGCAAACTAGGTCTGCTGATGTCTAAAGCTTAATTTTCCTTAATGTGCTCCGTAATTGCACTTAGAATAGCAAGTATATGCCAATTAATTGTCATGTTCTTTGTGATCAGAGAACTATTTGCTAAATAGCATTGCAGACTTTGCATCTGCAATAGCGGATGTGAATCCTTAGATAGTGGCAGCCAGTATTGGCTATAAAATTCTTTTTAACAATCCTTTCTTGTTCTTAGATCTGAGCAACACTCTCTGATGTTGCTACCTTCTCCTCCTTTGACATCTTAAGTTTTAATTTATCATGTAATTCTCCTTGTTGGCAATATTATTTTCCAGTTCCTTCTACTTTCCCCCCACTTAACCAGGGTAAGGGGTTCTTTTTAAAAAGCAAAATAGTCTTGTTATATTGCCTAGTCATCTAGGAAGCTCTTCTTAAATCTCTAGAAATACTGACCCTGTTCAAATGACACACTAAGTCACGGTGGTTAAGCATTTTGAGCTAAACATGGCTTAGCATGTCGTGTGAATCATGACTTAGTGTATTATCTGAACCATTCCTAACCATGGTGGCTACATAACCATGGTTTAAACATGCTCACTAAACAACTTGTGCAAAAGGGTTAGTGGCCAACCATGCCTAAGCGTGTTGTGTGGACAGGCCCACTGTTGTTTTTTATGAGGTGCCATTTATCATCTGATTCCACAGTTGCGGCCCGCCCTGAACACTCCCTTAATATGTCAGTCCCCTCAATGTTTTGCAGAACTACTCCATTTCCACCCCAACACACACACACACACACACACAGTAACACTCCAACCTATTCTTAGCTTACTTGTCTTATAGCAACTTACGGTTTAAATGTGCAAAACATTCCAGGACAGCCTTCCCCAGTTTGGTGCCCTCAGATATATTGAACTGTAATTCCCATCATTCCCAGCCAACATGGCCATTGGCACCAGGTTGGCGAAGGCTATCCTAGTATTTCGGTAGAATAAAAATCAGAACAGGCTGCTTGTGCTACATATTGCAACTCCTATTTACTGAGGCTGCAAAGCTTTGTTGAATTACAGCACAGCCCTATGCATGTCCATTCAGAAATAAGTTGAATTGAATGGGCCTCACTCCTAGGTAAGTGTGTAAAGGATTGCAGCCTTATTGAGATTAACCAAGTAAAAATTTCTTAATTAAGAAGGCCCCCTAGTTAAGAAGATAAATGATTTGTAAAACATTTAAGTTACTTCTATTAAAAGTACTTACAAAAAAGTGATTGAACCAGGAACACCTCTCTTAATATAATGCTTGCTGTGGCGCACATAGAAAGAGTATATTTTTTCTTTCTAATACATGCAAATGTATTAGATTAGTTGATTAAACTTGTATGATAAGTTTAATCAAGTAAAGGCACAATCTTACACATGTATGAGATTGCATCCTAAGACTTCTTTAATTGAATAAACACTATAATGTCTACATAGTGCTTTAAACCATATAGGGCTCCCATCACACCTATTCCCCCCCCCCGTGCATTTTTACCTCTATTTCAGAAGCGCTGCAAGCTTTCCTCCCTTTCAGGATCGTAGCTATTAGGGGTGTGCACGGACCCCCCCCGGATCGGATTGGGACCTCCAATTTTGTTCCGGAACAAAATCGGAGGTCCCCCGGATCGGATCAGCCGCCATTTTTCCCCATAGACTTGCATTGGGGTAGCTATACCAGTGAACTCTCTTTTTGCTCTCCTGCTGCTATTGCTCCTGCCCCACCCTGCACCTTCTCCTTCCCCTTCAGTTCATTGGTTCTTGTTGTTGATGGACATTCTGATGGATGTGGCAGCCTTCCCCCCCTTGCTCATTGGAGTGCCTATGACCATTAACGAAAATGCTTACATCTGTGTAATTTTTAAAGATAAAGAGATGAAACATAGCATGGCGATAGGTCTTAAGGAGGGGCTTTAGCCTTGCCAAGTTTGAATCAGATCTGTTCATCCCTTGATTTTTTAGGAATTTAAAAAAATTTCCCCCTTAAAGCATTTCAGTGATAGTCCACCAGTGCAATATTCCACCTGTTTGCATTTGTGTATTTAAGGGATTAGGGAAAGTCAACCCTTTGCGTATGGGTTCCTTCCCTGCCCTAATTCTTATTTTCCCAGGTTTTATTTTTTTATTTCTGCGCAAATGCAATGGAATGCAATTCTGGTAGGCTGAAATAGTGTAATGATGCAATAGTGCAACGGTGTACTTAAGGGATTAAGGATTTAGGGAAAGTCAACCTATCCTCATTTCAACAAAGTACTGTTGCACTGTAAACCACTACCACCCCTGTCCCGGTGCATTTTCAGCATTTCTTTTAAAGTGAAAATGTACCTCTGGTCATGCCTACTCAGGAGTAAGACCACAGAGTTAAATGGGACCTCTCTCCCTCCCCCTTCACAGTTGAGCAGAGAACCGCCTGCCATCCTTTTTTGTCAGCGAGACCGCCCTTAGACACACCCGCCCCCAACAAAGAACAGGATGGTCTGATGGAGCGCAAAGACAGCAATATACGGGAGGGAGGAGCGCATTTATTTCACATAGAAGGGGAAAAAACAGACTTTGCCCACTCCAAGATGAAACGAAAAATGGAGGGGAAGAGGCGAAATGAGTGCAGGACAGGGACGATGTCATGTGAGTACTGTGCTGCAAAACCGCATACCAGGCATAGTGGGTGTGCGATAAATCACTGGTGTGATGGAGTTCATACTGTGGGTTATTCAAAGTGGAGAGATGACCCTCTTTCTCAGCTTGATTGATGTGGGATATCAGAATCCTGGCTTAAGATAAAAGCAGATTGCCTCATTGTACGTAGGACCCATATCCCACCAGTTGTGAAGGTTTGAAGCCAATTTTGCCTGGGCAGTTTATACTACTGGGACGTTAAAATAATAGTAGATGAAACTGTATTACATTCCAAGATATTTTGCATTTTGTAGGGGTAAAGGCCTCATTCTGCTGGGGAATGAATATTGCCAGTGCTTGCTTTTTCACCCCATAATACCTGCTTAGCTGTACATCTGTAAATAAACGTATTGCAAAGACATCATATATGCCCAGTGTTCTCTCCCAACAAAGGAACCATGCAGTGCAATTCCATGCATGCCTACTCAATTGAGTTTAATGGGACTTACTCCCAGGTGAGTGTGTGTAAACTTTAACTTACTTCTGCTTGAGTAAGGAGGAGTGTGAGGCTATGATCCTCTACCCACTCACTGAACTCATTCCCTGTCTCATAAAACTAGAAATTGGGCTCACCAAATGAAATTGTTTGGCAGTAGATACAGGGCAAAGAAGGCAGTACTGTCTGTTTCGCACAACACAATTCATTTGGGAAGTTTGCTGCCACAAGATGTGGCAGGAAAAAAGGAGACAAAGTCTGGTGCTAGTAAGTGGGTATCTTTAATATATTGTATTAAAAACCCAACGTTTCGGATATGATCCTTCTTCAGGAGCTGTATCTTAGCACGCGTTACTAAAGAAAATAACAATATTGTTCACAGAATTGAAATCCTTCAGTTCTCGTTGGAGGCTGCATTCTCTCTGCAAGACAGATACTTGCAGAGAGAATGCAGCCTCCAATGAAAACTGCTGAAGGATTTCAATTCTGTGAACAGTATTGTTATTTTCTTTAGTAACGCGTGCTAAGATACAGCTCCTGAAGAAGGATCATATCTGAAACATCGGGCTTTTAATACAATCTATTAAAGATACCCGCTTACCAGCACCAGACTTTGTCTCCTTTCTTCCTGCCAGCATTGGTGCTACTTCCTTCTCAACGCAACAACACAAGATGTGGCAGCCAACTTGCCACTAGCTTAGATCCCTTTAGAAGATGCATGGAGGATGAGTATCAATGACTATTAGACATGGTACTGCTGGCTGTGCAGAGCTCAAATGCAGTATGCCCTTGAATCCCAGTAGCTTGTGGGGTGGGGGCAAGAGTAGGGACTATTTCCTTCAAGACTGCTACAGTCCCCTAAGAGGTATCTGGTTGGTCACTGTAGGAAACAAGAATTTAGGTTAAATGGGCCCTTGGTCAGATTCAGCAGGTCGGCTCTTCTGTACTTCGGAGCTTAAAAAGGTGCATTCAGAAGACAGAAATTTTGACCTTCCTCCAACACTTTTTGATAGCAGTATACAGGAAGATAAACGGGCAGCTGCCCTTCTTTAGCAGTGGAGGCACTGTGGTACTGAGACCCCAAGGAAATTTCACTCAAATCTTCCCTGATCCCACTTCAGTAAGCATTTTGCAACCCATAGGAGAAACACAGAGGTTCTTCCTGGAGTAGAAAAGTACCAGCTGAGACATCTCCCTGATATTTCCCCCTCCTTCCTTTTCAGGCCCTGGAGGGCAGAATGGAGGGACACCAGACGGATCCTCCCACTTCTCAACGTGGTGAGTAGTTTCATGTCTTGGCTTTCGGCCCCTTCAGGAGGTGGAATCCATGCTTACTTTGAGGATACAATGCCAGAGGAATCCAGGCTGTGTTCTCCCTATCGTCTCTGATTTACTAAAGTTTTGGGTCTGTTTATTTCACTCTTTACTCAGGGAGAGCTCAAGCAATGAGACTTTGAAAACGCATCGAGAGTGATGACAGAGGTGACCAAACCAGGCTCCTGTTGCTCCAAGCTCCTCCAAGAGCATACTGCTGCCTGCCTGCTGCCTGCCCAGAGGCCTTGCTCTTTCAGTACTGAGGAAATTGCAGCCATAGTCACCCTTTCTCCCATCTTGTGGCCTGGCTGATGGCAAACGCTGGTGCTGAGGACTGCTCCTCTCCGTCCACTTACCAGGCACCGAGTCTCAGGATCGCTCTACTCAGGTTGGGGAAGAAGCTGCTGTCCTCCCGCACCCCTCCATGAAGCTTTCTCTCGCTGTGCCACAAATCCATTTGCAGACTGGCTTTGAGCCTGCCTCTTTCCAATGTCACAACTCCTTTTGGTGTAGACCCCATTTCTTTCCGCAGCAGTTCTTGAATTCCCTTTGCCTTGAACCAGCCTCACCTTAGAAGGGAGGCAGACGCAAACACACACACCTGCCCCCGTGAGGGGCGGAAAAATAACGTCTCCAGTTTAGCTTAAACTGCATTTGTAGCATCCATCGTTGTATTGGAAAGCTGTAGAGGCTTAGTCCCAACTCATCAAACCCTTGGCAGCTCCCTCTCAAGCTTTGTGGTCCGTGCCAATGACTACCTTCAAGCTCGCTAGTTTTATAAAATAGTTCTGCCTCCAAATGGTGCTCAAGCTCTGGAGGGGTATGGCGAAGTTGCAGCCGTGCAATTCTAGAGGTGCTGATGTGACATTGAGCATGTGTGCGCACACCCCTTATTCCACCAGCCGCTGCCTCCTACCCCTGGTTCATTGCATGTAATATATGGATTATAAAGAAGTGATGGAAAAAAACAAGCGCAGTCTGGGTCTTATTCCAGTAGCCGTTATATTGGTACTTGTGTGCTGTACTGCATTAGTAGAGAGCCAGACTACACACTGTGCAATAGATCTCCTGCTCTTTTTGTTCTTCCTTTAAAGCAGGGTGCATCACTCATGGGCCACGTACAGCCTCTGAGCATCACAGGTAAGCAGCAATGGGAGGGGGAGGAAGCTAACGCCTTCCTCGCCCTGAAGCAGCTTCCTCACCAACTCCAGTGACTGTGTGTGTGTAAGTGTATGCATAGGTGTGGCCCCCGGGCCCCATGCCAATGTGGCTCTCCAGGCCAAAAACGTTGTGCACCCCTGCTTTAAAGCAAGGGGGAGGCTTTGAATTTGATCAGAGCACAGGCACTGAAGGCAGGGTATGCAACTCTTTCCCCCTCCCTTCATTGTATTTTCCCAATCTATACTGCTGCCCCCAAAGCTATTATTAGTCCTATGGAGGGAATATAAAGGTAGTTGTATCCTCCCCCATGCCAGCATAAAATAGCATTTGTGTTTGTATTTGTACAGTTTATAGGTGCTCTCAAGCGATTGGTGTCTTCAAGTGTTGCAGCTCGAAATCTTTTAGTCCAAATAGAGGTAAGAAAACAGGAATTGCGCAAGCCGACGCACTGGTCAGGATACTACTTAGAACCAGTATCAAATGTTTTTAAGCAAACTCAGAAGCTCCCTCTTGAAAATGGTTGAAGAACAGGCCTTCTACCTTTCTGTGCATTTTGACCTACCTGTATATGTGCATGATTAGAAAGAAGCAGCCTGTGCAAGTACCCAAGAGCAATGCTGTGAAGTGAAACCTACCCACTATCTCGGAACTTTGACATCAAGTGTTCCTTCTGTGACTGGAAACACAAGTGCTAGTTGATGTGTTTTATACTGATACTTCCTTGAGAGGGTGCAGCTGAAGCCTGGGGTGGGTGGGTCAGCTCACACTTTAATAAGCAGGTCTACCCTTTCCCAGAGGTAGTAGTAAAGACACCGTCCCCTATGCTGCAGGGAGAATGTCTTCTCTCTTTACCCAAGAGGATAAAGCCTGGTAAAATATATCAGTTGAGAGACTAAAACATTTCAACATATATAGATTGGGGGAACCCTTTGCTCTGTTGGAAGGAATAAGCTCGCTCTTTACGATTGCAGGGGTGGTTGTTGGTTGTAATGCCAGAGGGTCTCTTCCCTACTTTCAGCTACGCACACATCAGATCACTGCAAGAAAGAGAGTAGGAAATGAATATAGGAAAGAAATTAAGGGTTTTTTAATAGTTGGGACAAATGCAAAGAGGGATGCAGAAGCATGTGTGTGGAGGATCTGGAGTCCTCAAGTTACTGGTACCTTTCTGATGTTTGTACTAACCCAAATGCATAGGGGACCAAAGCATTGCTCCTCAAGTCTGCTCAGTTGCTTGTGTCTCTATGGTTGCTAAGGCCACCTGTCTGCCACCAGTCTGAGATGGTTTTCTTCAGTATCCATCTTTCTGGCAGAGCTTTAACGGACTCATGGGGGTCCTTTTCCTTTTAATACAGATTGGACATAAAACAGAATGCCTGCACTGGCTGGGGCTTATTTCACTGTGTAGTAATGGGTGGGTGCAAAGGGCATCTTGGTCACTATAGCTGCACAGCTCTTCTTCCTCACCTCTACCGTGAGTGCCGTGCTCAGTTTGCTGTATTCACTCACCACATAGCCCATGGCAATGTTCTTCTGCAGGCAGGGAGAGGGGCAGCCACTGGTAACCTCACCTAGTGCATGGAAGAACAGGTAGGTTATTTGTTAAGAAGAAACCTGTATCCTTAACCCAATTCCTACAAGGTGATGGAGATTCTAACATCCCCACCCCCAGGGGCTCTAATTTTGTGTTAGACCAATGAACAAGTATAGGTTTTTAACCATCAGCTGAGGTCAACAGAACAAGAACAAAGCAATAGAGGGCATACACAGCCAGAGTCCACTCCTGTTTCCTATGCACAGTATATTCCCTCCAGTTCTACCTTCCACAGTAAACTTCAACCTGCTAGGATGTGGTCTGGGGACGGTAAGTTTGCACGACACAAAGGTAGTTAATAAGCAACAATGGCTTGTTAAGCAAACCCGTGCATGTTGGTTCATTTCCCTAGTTACGCTTCGTTGTAGGGTAAAAATTGCACTCTGTTGTAGGGTTGCTTGGTAGTTTATTAATCCTCCTCAGCGGCCCACCATTGCTGGATGTCATGACAACCTGTGCCAGTGACAGTAATTAACGAAATGGGCAGGCACACATGGGACTTTTTAACAGGGCTAGTGAGGCAGTCACCTCAGGCAGCAAATTTTAGGTGTCATAAAAGAGCAGCAAAATGTTAAGTTATTTACTCTGCTATTACGGTACCTATATTTCTATTGCCACGGGATTGGGAGAAGTGCTTATGGGTTGTTTTGCCTCGTGTACCAAAATACCTGGCTGGCTTTTGGGGCCATTTGCTGCTCTGCCTCAGGTGGCAAAATGTCTTGGGCTGGATTTGCTTATAACTACCCTCATGTCATGTGAACTAGGCCAGTAACTTAGTGCAAGGAGCAAATAATGTAATAAATAAATAATATGGACAAGCCTGTTGCTTTCCAAAGTGATGTACCTACATTCCTTTCCTACAGCAAGACAAAACATCCAATGCTCCCTGCTGTGAGGATGGGACACAGTATGAGGGGTTTACAAAGTCAGTCTGTATTTCCAGTACTCCTGCCCAAATTCCTGCTACATCAGGGGGAGGCAACCTGGTGCCATCCAGATGTTATACGACTCCCATAATCCCAGACCATTGGCCATGCTGGCTGGGTCTTATTGGAGTTGTAATCCAAAACATCTGGAGAGCCCCAGGTTGCTTAGCCCTGTACTAGACAGTGATGGAAGGAGCTTTTAGGATCACTACCCCCCACCTACCAATGGCTTTGCCCTCTGGGCTGAGAATAGGCATGTGCTGCCGGATGGGAGGCCCCGCGGACGTCAGCCCCACACGCTTCCTTTTGGGTTTCTCTTGGATTTGGGTAAGAATGATGGATGCGCCGGGGAAATCCATGGCAATGCGGCGGCGTTTGCCTGGGAAGCAGCCAGAAAGAAAAACATGCTATTGGCAACAGAGCAGGAACTCCTCACCCCACTCCAATTGTTGTTGAAATGATTTTCAGGTCATGGGCAACTACTTGCGATACAAGGGGTGCAGAATCTGAGAGATGAGCCCCGTTTTGGCGTGCTCTCGGGGGCTGCATTCCTGTGGGGGGTGAGGCCAAAGATAGCCGCGTATTTTTAGCTTAAAGCTCTCACTGCCAGTAACAAAGGCCTAATCCACACCAAGCAAGTTATAGTACTATGAAAGTGGTATATAAAAGGCGGGAGCCACAGCAAGCAGGATATAACACTATGAAAGTGGTATATGGCATGTGTCTGTGGGCCCCAAGAGTTGTCAGTGCACTTCAATACCACTATAAAGCTGTGTGGCTCCCGCCTTTTATATAACACTTTCATAGTGCAATATCCTGCTTGGCGTGGATTAGACCTAAGGCTTAAAAGAGGCTTTTCAATCTTTTAGAATGGTGGTGGGAAGAACTACAGAAAAGCAAGGAAACTACCAGATGGTTTATGTTTGGATAAAGGGGGCAGGATGGGACCCTCTGGGGCTCCCCAGATGGTCAGATTTGGCCCCCAGTCCTGAAGTTTAGCACCCTGTGCTATGTGACCTATCCCCTAGTACAGCTTCTCTTCCACTACCAAGATGTATCCCTATTCAGGCATTCTGTGCCTGAATAGTGCAAAGATGTGACAAAAGGGAGTTCTCCAGCTCTACCTCTTTCCTTTGTCACACCTGTTACCCCCAACCCATGCACAGCATCTGTCTAGAGAGGAAGCCTCCTCTATTCATGGAGGCTGTCTACCTGAGCCAGAATGCTGGAAAACCATTGTGTCTCATGTCCGAGCTACTCTGAGACATAATGATGGATTTGGGTGGCCCTTGGGGCAGCGAGATCAAGTTCTGCTTTGTTTTTGGAGAGACAGAACCTACCCAGGGTCCACATCAGGCTGGCTTCCACCGGGGTCGTGCTCTCATCAATGTCGTTGCCATAAAGGCACAGCCCCGCTTCCAAGCGCAAACTATCCCGGGCAGCAAGTCCAGCCAGCCACACAGCAGGGTCCCTAAGCAGCAGCTCAGCCAGCTCCACCGCTCGGCCCGCAGGGACAGAGATCTGGCCGTGGAAAAGCATTGCAATTTGGTCAGAGTAATTTTTGCTGCCCTCTCCCCACACCCCGTTTGAGTCCCTTGCTTGCCTTGCCCAATCCTGCACTCGAAATCAAGTCAATGTTACCTCCAGGTGTGACTGACACCCTCTTCTCCCTCCAGCCAGCCTGAGCTCAATGAATACTTTTGGACCAACAGACTGTCCTCCCAGCATGAAATCACTTACTCCACAATCAGAAACCAACCCTTGACGTCAGTGCTACTGCCTGTACTACTTCCCCACAACCTCCCTTCTCATCGCTTTTGGCAAAGCTGAACTGGGAGTGGCCCATGCAGTACCTCCACGCCATCCTCGCCTGTGTAGCCACAGCGGGACACCCTGCAGCCTTGCACTCCAAACACACCCATCACCATGCTGCTCATGAAGGGCAGCTTAGCCAGATCGTCTGACACCCCGGCCTGCAGCACCCGGGCCACGGCAGGTCCTGGTAGAGGAAAGAAGGAAGGGAGGAACCAGCACCAAGCTTGAGCAGGTGTTTGTTCTGCAGGCATCTCCAAGGTGTCTCCGTTAGTCCCACTTAAATGACAGAGGAAGGAATCAAGCATTGCAGCTGAAGGATGCAAAACATGGGGATTTTGCCCAAGGCTAGGCAACCTGGTGCCTATCAGATGTTATGGGCCACAATACCCATAATCCCTGATCATTGGCCATGCTGGTTGGGGATTATGGGTGTTGCAGTTCCAAAACATCTAGTAGGCATGTTACCTATCCCTGATTTAGCCTAAACATGCCTTTGATGCCAGGTGACTTGGGTATAGAACGCATGACCACATGTTTCCATGAAGGCCACTAGCTCAGATAGCTTCTAAAAACAATCAGATAATTTAATGGAAAACATCTGTTAGCCACCAAAGCTAAACAGGGTCACCACATTCAGTGGTCCTCCTCCTCCTCATCTGAATATCAGGTGCTTGGGTCAAACAACAAAAGAGGGCAATTGCCATCATGACCCGTTTGTGAGCTTTTTAGAAATACTGAGCTGGCCACTGGTCACTGCAGAACTTTGGGCTAGTTGCACTCCCTGATCCAGCAGGGCTCTTGTACGTGGGGAGAAGCACAGTACCAAGTGGGCAGGTCAACTCCGAAGGCCCAATGCAAGTTGCTACCATATCACCAAATGATAAGCTGGCCTTGCTGAACCCAAATGAGCTTAGTAAAGCAAAACAGTAGAGTGCGTTGGACCAGTTTACCCACCCGATTTGGTTGACCCATGCTCTTGCCTTCAGGGAGACATCTCTTACCTGTCCCAGGAAGATGAACAGAGAAGTGATGGATTGGGTGGGGAGATGCTGTTGTATCAGAGCAATTGGCACCCTGGCAGTTCAGTACATCCTCTCCTGGGCATGGTATTGGCATACAGCAGCCTTCTCCAACCTGGTGCCTTCCAGACGTGTTGGGCTGTTGGCAACACTGTCTGAGGGTGATGGGAGCAGTAGTCTGTTGGGCGCCAGATTGGGGAAGGGTGGCATACGACACTTGCCAAGTGGTGGTTGGCAACCTCTGCAGAGACAATACTTACCTTGCAGAGCAAGCAAAGCATTGTCAGAAACCTCCAAGCCCACATCACAGCCGGCTGCCTTCATTTCTTTCGCCTTGTTCTGCAAGAGCAAATGAGATAGCAGCAAGGTCATGACACACACTGCAGTGGGGGAGCTGCTTCCTCTCATCTGTCCCACCTAAGAAGGTCTGGCATCCAGTGCATCGGAAGGACAGATTAGAGTCCCCCAGAGGAAGGGAGCGACACACTTCTCCGCTCCGTTTTTGCTCTTGCCTCATCGTCTCCATGGTGAGCCCCTGTGGGACTGGCTGCTGGGAGACACGTACCTGCATGAGGGCGAAATCCTTGTCCATGCAACCTGCATTAGAGACTACACAGAGGTGCTCCTCAGAGGTGCTGGTCACAATCAAGTCATCTATGATGCCACCTTTTTCATTTGTGAACAGAGACAGGGTGCCCTGAAAGTAAAGTTCAGTTCAGCCCAAGTCCGAAACCACTAGTCTCTGAGAAGAGCAGGTATCAAGCAACAAAGGCAGATTCTGGCTGGTTGAAATGCAATAATATGAGGGAGTGTGTGTCTCTGTTTGTCCATCCATTAGCCCTATAGTGCCAAGATAGTGAGACCTAGACACTTAAAACATGGCATGCATACTAAGGGGACCCCTGGGACATGCACCACAGGGTTATTTTTTAATGCATTAATTCATTTTAATTTATTTAAATATGTCCATGTGGTTGAAGCCTGCAATAACATCTCTGGCCACTAGGAACAGACTTTCCCATCCAGCAATTAACTTTGCAGTCTATACAGTTTAAAGTCAGGGGAGATTAATAGGCCAAGGGACAGTTATAGGCCTGCTCTCTCCCTGCTGCTGTGGGGCAGCCCCCTCAAGGGAATGGAGCGGGCACCCCCCTCCCTATGGAGACTGTAAGGGTACACCATGGTAGGGCTGTGCCAAGGGATGCCAGCGGGCCTGGCTAAAATCAGACAGAGCAGCCAGGCGCAATGTGCCCCATTCTGAGAAGCCTTTGCTATATCAAAGCAAAGGCTATTCCAACCTGTGTGAAGCTGGGTACCTGTGATAAAACATGCAGGCCCATATTGGATACTGTCTGTGACCTTATTAGTAACATGAAACACAGTTCTCTTTCCCACCTCCCCACACACACCATTGTGTTCTGCAGTGTTTGTGTACTCCTCTGTTTTAAGAAAACCACCAGATCCCACTCAATTAACGAATAGCAAGTCTATGCATTTGCCCTGCCCTTTTAAGAGACTTTTATCATTTGGTTTTGGATGCTGAATATTCAACCTCTGTCTTAGCCATCCCCTTTATATCCTCTGATCAAACAGGGCCCCTGCTTTTGCAGAGTTCTACCTGCATTCAAGCAAATGGGAGTAAAACTCCCTGCAGACCTTACCACTCATGACAGAAAGCTCAGGGGATTTAAAGGGGCAGCACCCATGGACATGTTAGGGGAGGGGCCAATGTGCATCCCAACCCCCAGTTTTAGCCCTCACATGTTTGGGAACCCACATGAAGACAATCACAACTTCCCAGGATCTGGATACTATGCTTCTGTGAATGCAGCCTAGGATTACATTCACTTTTTTAGCTGACGCATCACACTTCTGGCTCATAGTCTGCTTGTGATTTACTAAGACACTGAAGTCTTTTCCACATGTACAGCTGCCAAACCAACTCTCCTCCATCCTATGTGTGACTTTGAGTTTTAATCAACTGCCCTCTGGAAGCAAGACTTTCCCCACCCCTTCCCTCCTTCTCAGCCATTATAGGGGAATATTGTATTAATGCTGCCAGATGAAAGAATTAAATGTGCTCAAAGAACACTTCGTTTGATGATGGAACAGCCCTAGTGAAGGGTCTGTGTACTACTTTGACCAGTTTCTTTCTTGCCCTTTATAAAAGGCTCACAGAGGTGTATAAAATATCCTTAACTCCCCTCCTCCACCCAAGCCACTCTATGCGGTGACAGGTTGAGCAAGCAGTGATTTGTCCAAGATCACCCAGATGAGCGTGGATCTGAACCTGGGTGTCCCAGACCCAAACCCAGCATGCTATCCAATAGGTTCCACCTGTGCATAGCCCACAGGGGCTCCAACATACCTGATTCGGCTTCAGCTCTGCAATGTCCCCAACCACTAGGCTTTCTATGAATTTTATCCGGTCTCTGCCAAACACTTTTGTCTGTAAAAGGAAAAGGGACCTCACATCACTGATTCCATGTGATGCCAAACAACCACTTAGTGAAGTGCAGTTAGATTGTATTTGACCAGCACTGCTAGTTAAGGGCTCAGCTAAGCTGGGTTCATCTTTCAGCCAGACTGTAAGGCCAAAAAGGATATTTATCTGTCTGTCTGTCTGTCTGTCCACCCATCCTGTACATATGTGATGCCAGGGCAACTTACAGTAAAAAGATAAAGACAACACAATCAATTATAAAATCAAAACATTAACACTATACAGTAAAACAGTAGATGAAACATCTCCCAAAGTTGCTAAAAAGAATCCAAAGGGCCTGGGAAAATAAAAATGTCTCTCATATGGAATGGAAATGATATCAGAGTGAACAGCACATCGGGGCAGGCAAGCCTCCCTGGGGACTACACTTCAAAGGTGGGGCACCATGACCAGGAAGGCCCTGCCCCCAGTCATTACCTCCCTTAACTCAGAAGGTGGGGGCAACTGGAGGGGAGCTTTCAATGATGACCTCAGTGATTGGGCACACTGGTATTGGCAAAGATGGTTCATCAGAACTAGAAAATGAACACTGATTAACAATGAGAAGAAATGTTAATGTAAAGTGACTTTCATCAAGTGGCCAGGGAATTTCATACAGTAACTCCCAAGTGCTGGGGAAAATGTGGCATCTCACAATGCAAGCACTACTCTAAGAAAAGGCATCTGAGCAACCTGAAAAGCATCAGCAGCAAGTGTTGCATGAACCCAATAAATCTGGAGCTACCTTAAAGGAAGGAAAAACAACAAAGAGGATTGTGGCACTTGTTCACAAAAGCTTAATTATAAATTTGTTTTTAACTAAGTTTGTTTTGGCTGCAGAAAATGAACATGGCTGTTCCTCCGAAAACACCTTAAGGCAGCCATCCCCAGCCTGCTGTTCTCCAAATATTTTGGACCTCAACTCCCACCAACTGCAACCAGCATGACAATGGTCAGGAATGCTAGGAGATGTAGTCCAAAACATCTGGAGGGAACCAGGTTGGGGAAGGCTGCCTTAAGGGGAGGTTATCCTGCCAACAGTTTACACGCAAAACAGAGACATTGTTACGAATGCCCGACACAATGCAACTGCGCTACACTTGTTGATAGGTGCTGTTTCTGCATACAAGGACAGGATTCAACAGCTTCTGCTACAAACACCTGTGTTTGGGGGAGTAGGCTGTGAAGGATGTGGATAGGGAGACAATTTTCTCCCTCTCTCATAATGCTAGAACCCGGGGTCATCCCATGAAGCTGATTGGTGGGAGATTCAGGACAGATAAAAGGAAATACTTCTTCACACAACGCATAGTTATACTATAGAATTTGCTACCACAAGTTATAGTGATGGCCACCAATTTGGATGGCTTTAAAAGGGGGGGGGGGTGTATAAATTCCTGGAGAAGGCGATCCATGGCTACTAGTCCTGATAGCAATGTGCTACTCCAGGATCAGAGGCAGTAAGCCTATAGTTGCTGGGGAACATGGGTGGGAGGGTGCTGTTGCACCGTGTCCTGCTTGTGGGTCCCTGGTCGACAGCTGATTGGCCACTGTGTGAACAGATTGCTGGACTAGATGGACCTTTGGTCTGATCCAGCATGGATCTTATGCTAAGTGCTCATGGTCAATTGGCATCCATCACCACCTCCCCAAATCCTTTCCCACTCAGTTCTTTTCAAGATATGGCCACCCACATTGGAAATATGACCTACATTACTCTCTCTCTCTCTCTCTCTCTCTCAGCATGTGCCCCAAAAGCCCCCTCCCGCCCCTGTGCTTTTGAGCTGTCCCTAGAATTTCCCAAAAGCATTTGCTCAAGACCAATTAGGATCTGTCTCGCACAGTACAGAAAAACACACACACACACACACACACAAAAAAAAAAAAAAACAAGCACAGGATTACATGAATTAGCTACAGTATGAAAATTATTCCTGGGGGAACATTTACCACAGGTCATATGAAATTATGTGGTAAATATTTCTCTTGCAGCAGCAATTGGCCAGAGCTCCCAGACACATTTTCTGATATGTGGATGCCTGTTAAATGTGATAGAAAAGCCATATTTCCCAGTGAGAGAAATGCAGGGATCCTGCCTGGACACACCCTTCTGCCATATTTTTGGGATCTGTTTCTCAGGGCACAAGAACATCCCATCCCCAGGAGATCGGACTAGAGAATTTAGTATTTCGTAAAAGGCAACAGCGTCTGAAAGCAACTACTATGGATGCGCAACAGGATGAGTGAGTGTCTGTGAAACGTGCTGAACAGCAAGTGACCCCATAAGAGTCAAGCTGAGTCCTCTGTTTGGCCTTTGGCTCCCTCCATCATTACCTGAAGCATGTGAGACACATCAAAGAGCGAGCAGTGCTGGCGTGTGTGCAGGTGGGACTCCAGGTGGCTGTGCGTATACTGCACAGGGAGGCTCCAGCCCGCAAAGGCCACCATCTTCCCGCCATGGTGCCGGTGGAAGTCATAGAGGGGCGTCTGCTTCAGGCTCTCCTGCAGAGGAAGGCAAGGGGTGTTCCGATTGGCCATTGCCACAGGAGGTCATCCAAAGCCCAGCACTTCTGGTCAGTCCCATTGAAGCCATTCCCGACTGTCTGTACTTCAGTTCACAATGACTCAGCTTCCATTCAGGGCTGATGAACCCCTTTGGGGGGGCTTCAGATTTCCCCCTGCGGGCTAGACACCGGTGCTGTGACATCGACAGCAGCCTCCGCTGTCTCAGAGAGAGTACACCTGCCCTCTTAATTCAGCATTACATTAGAGCTAGGTCCAGGGCAGGCATCAAGGGTAGGCATAGTTGGGCATCTGCCGAGGGCCCACACCTGAGCAGGGGCCCATTGACAAGAGTCCCCTGGCCTTGCTCCTCTCCTTCATTGTTGCAACCTGCTTGTTCACCTGCTTCTCGCTCTGGTCCAGGCAACGGAGGTGGTGAGAAGGAGGAGAAGTAGATGCCACTGCCTCCTTGGCTCACTGGCTCTCTGCCTGCCAAGCAACCAAGTGGCAGCAATAATGAAAAAAGGAGAAGGCGCAAGAGCACCTGGTGGCAATGGTATTGAGAAGGGGACCCAGTGTGGGTGTCTTGCCCAGGGGCACACAAAACACGGGAGTCGCCTGTGGCCAGGTCCAGCCTTCTCCTGGGGAAGCAAGGGGCAACTCCTGTCTCTGAGCAGCCTCTGATCTTTGTCATTAGCCTTGTTTGCTTAGTGCCTTATCACAAGTCCAATGTCAAGAGGAAAACACACCTGCTTACCCTTTGGACCTGCAGGTCTGCAAGTCTCCTCTGCCCTTTCCCCACTGCTCAAGGTCTTGTCAACGTGGCCATGGCCATGAGAGAACCCTAATTCTGTTAAGAGAAATCCCACATTGGTTCTTTAATATTTTGGGGGTTGCAGTAGCTAGTGAGAGTGACTGTGGCCAACATAGCTTATGGCAAGACCAGCCACTGGGGAGACATGACTGGCAGCTGGAAGAGTGGGCAACACAGATTGGTGCTTCCATATGGTGACTAATCGCCCAAGACTGGTGACAAGTTTTAGGGGGCCCTTGGCGAGCATGCCTCTCGTGGGTTCCCTGTCTTCCCTCTTGCTCCCTGTGGGTCCAATCCTCATCATTGCACCACCCAGAGCAGTGGGCCCACACTTCCCAAGGGCCCCAGTTTTCACTACCAGCAGTTATGGCCACAAACTCTCAACAGTAGCTATTTGGGGGTCTGCACCAGTGCCCCCCCACCCCACAAGCGGAACGGGCATTGGCAGCCACCGGACAATGCCAACTTCTGACAACAACCAAAGCACACAATGCAAACAACTTCTTGGTTTCTTTTCTATCCCCCCTTTTATTAACACATTTGGCAATGGAAAATAAGGTGTGTGTCGTCCCCCTAGTAATTAATTGATGGGGTCAGTAGGGGAACTGCTATTATAGGTGGCCAGCAGACTCAAGGAGACTTTGCTTGGCCCAACACCTGGAAGGTTTCCTCCATTGTTCGCTTTTGGAGTCAAAGCCTGTAAGAACTTTGTTCAAGGAGACAAGAGACACAGCACAACCGACAAGCCAGAATTAATTAATTGCAATGGTGTGGAGAGAGGGGAAGGGATTTATAGTTTATTTTCTAATCAATTATTAATTTAATTAATTCATTCATTAGAAATTAATTAGAAAATAAACTATAACCCCCCTCCCCTCTCTCCACACCATTGCAATGTCTCCCCAGACTCAGCTGCAAGAAAAGGGGGGTTATGCTATGGTGGTTGTTTTTTTGCAACTTTCCCACGACTTATCCTAGAAGATTTAATTCCTTGATTTAACTTGCTCCCAGTGTCCTCGGCATCATGTTCGACACAATTCCCGAGAAACTCCCACAAAACCAGGCCAAGATCAGAGCTCAATTTTTAATGAGACAAATGCTAAGACTTAAGCCTGTCCGGAAAAGGCAACCCATGTACCCGAATGCTTAAGCCCTTAAACCGTACGGCTGAGTGCGGTTGCTTAGGGTGAACAAAATGCATTCTGCACATGCTCAGGGGCTCCCTTTTTTTATTAATTCAGATATCCCAAGGCCGAGACCGGACTTTTAAGAAGTAGCTTCGACGGCTGAAACACGGTACATCAGGAAGGCTTTTGAAGGTACGGACTTGTGCCAACTTTCCCCAACCCAAATTCCCCACCTGGTTCCTTTCCTCCAGCACAAAGGGACAGTCGCTTCATCGACTGCTGGATGGCGGGAGGGACAGAAGAAAAGCCAGCAGCGCCGCTCTCCTACAGTTCGAAGTCCGCACAAATCTCACCCGCTTTTCCCCCGCCAGGCGCAGCCCTGCACCCCTCGGGATCACCAGCTCACCTGCCCAGAGGAGTAGCCCCGCTTCCCGCACTCAGAAGCCCCGGAGGAGCACCCCAAGCACGGAGACGCAGCAAGCCGCCCAGCAGCGCCAGCACCTACCCGCAACATTTTCCCAACCCCCGGGCGCCCCTACGAACGGGCCGGATAATACCCGACCGCCCCGCCCACCCCCAAAGGTCTCAATTCCCACGAGGAACCTGGGAAATGTAGTCCCATTCCCAGGGATCCATCAGAGAAGACTCGCTCGCCCTGGCCTACTACGCGGACCAGGAGGAAAGGGGAGCAGCATGTTGCTTTGCGCATGTTGCTTTGCGGAGGGGCAGCCATAAATATTATTCTGGCATAAGCTTTTGCGGCCACTGTGCATTTCACCAGATGCATCCCGATGCCTGTTGCAGATGTGCATCAGCATCATTACGGTAGGATGAGGAAGCACAGGAGCAGACAAGCGAGGCAGCTCCATCTTTAAAGCAGTGTAATAAATAGAAATAGTCACTCTCAGACTGTTCACTTCCACTTCCAATTTGGATGGCTTCAAAGAGTGATGGGGAAATTCCTTGGAGGATACAGCTACCAATGGCTACTAGTCCTGATGGTTATATGAAGGGGTGTTGCTAGGTTCTACAAAGAACTGGGGCACAGGCCAGTTACACAAATTTGCATCAAATCGAAGCAAGGAGAGGGAGATCAATGCACACCTCTCATATGTCTGTGCGTGAGTACATGCATGTGTGTGTACATAGATAGATACATATTGTACACACATACATAGATACATTAGAGATGTCCACAGATGACCAACCCCTTCAACTGAGACCCTGATTCAGCAGTTCAGAAAACATCCTACTTGGGCAATTTGGAGTTGGTCCACCTGAGCTCAATGCTTTGGGTGGAATAAAGGGCTCCATTACACCTACTTCCCCCCGCCCCGGTTTGCGTCTGCGGTTTCACCTTCCATTTCCTTAGTGAGTCAAGTGCTGGGCACTTTCAAGTCTGTGCGTTGTTGCATTCATGTATCTTTTCACCTGTATCGCTACTACGCCTGTGAAATCTCCCACCCCGCCCATGTTCTCCTTCCCCCTGCAGTTAATATTATATATAGATATAGCTATAGCTGTGCAAATACAATAGTACAGCAGCCTGAAACTGCGCAATTACAGTAAAACAACACACTATGATTGGAGAAGTTTGTGGTCAATGTTGGCATAACAAGGGGAAGCCAACATTGTTCTGGTCAGGAAACCTAGACATGCCTACTCAGGAGTAAGAACCATAGAGTTGAATGTTCCGGCATGGGCAGAGAACCGCCCCGCCCTTCTCTTTTGTCAGTGAGACCGCCCTTTGACACACATGCCCCTAACAAAAAAACAGGATGGTCCAATATAGCTCAAGGACAGCAATACATGGGATGGAGAAGTGGGTCTATTGCACGGGAAGTGGGGGAAATGGACTTTCCCTGCTCCAAAATAAGATGGAAAATGGAGGGGAAGAAGCGAGATGAGCGCAGGTTGGGGACAACATCATGTGAGTCCTGTGCTGCAAAAACACATACCAGACATGGTGAGAGTGTGATAAATCGCTGGTGTGGTGGAGCTCAAAGAAGAGAAAGAAAGACCCACCATAGGGGAGAGAAGGAGGAGGAAATATTATTGTTAATGAAGGGTGGGAGTGGGAGTGAGAATTCCCCAAGTCAAGTGGCTCTGTTCAGAGATGTAGCGCTTGAGAGGAATTTGGAAGGCTGTTGAGGGTTTATAAGGATTGCACATACTTAAACGAACTTCATGAGGTGAGGTGGCAGAGGGCTTTTTCTTCTTTTTAAATGGTCAGCCCTATTTAAAAGCCTCATCACTTCCTCGATCATGATGTTACATTAACCTATCTCTCCTTTTGGAATAATCTGAAGCCTGCAGCCACTTAGGAGAAATTCAAATGGAGGGGGAGAAAGAAGTTTGTGGAGGCTGATTGAATCCTTTGCTGTGCTGAAGCGACTAAATAAACTTCTGCAGAAGCTAAAGATTCCTCCTTGGAGCAGTAAAATCTGATGTTGTGTGAAAAACCAGTATTTCACATGGAGCTCTTCCTGCCCTTGCATCTCCCTCTTCCAAACGTCCCAACTGTGGGCATGTAAGAGCAGAAATGTTGGGGGACAGGGAATGGACAGTGAGCGGACTGTGGAAGGAAAGGTGTCAGTATCCCCTCTAGTTCAACAGGCTGATGCAGACACATTACACCTCCTAATGGTCTGCAAAGGAGTGAGCCCTAAGGCCTCGTTAGTAACCACCAGGCTACTGAGCTCAGAGGGAAGAAGCAAGTGCGGAGCAAATCCCAGAGACTGGCAAATCAAATAAGAAGGCAAATGCTCAAGCACAGGATGACATACACATCCTATTATATATGAGGTGGTGGAATTAAATTTCAAGTGCACAGGTCAAAGCTAGCACAACGCAGTAGGCCAGAACGACATGGTTAAGCACTGGTAGTTAGATTTTTTATTTACAGTCGATAGACCAACAGAAAGATTAAAATAACAGAATAAAACCATATGTTTATACAGCAATTGATTAAAATGGATTAATCCAATAACATCAGTATCCTACTTTGAATCGCATATGATAAACATTTTGCAACTTGTATTGTGATGTGCCTGTCCAGGCCTTGTAGCAGCGATACAACCATTTGCTCACGGGATCTACCAACGAAGCATCAGGTAATGGGATACAGTAGTTCATTCCTAGCATTGCTATAAAAAACACAGTCAAACAACACATGAGATGTTGATTCTACTTCAGAGTTATTACATGGGCAGAGTCTTCGCTCAACGGGAACCTTATCAAATCTCCCCTCCAAAAGTTTGGAGGGAAGAGTATTAAAACATGCCAACGAAAAAGCCCTTCTATATTTAGGGACTTCAAGCCAATTCAGATAAAGCGTCTTCCCCTTTGGTTGTAAGTCGGCAAGACCTTGGGCAGAAGGACAGCATGGACTAAGGGAGCAGCTACGCATGTCCTGTAAATCAGTATCTGACAGCCTTTGTTTAACTACGCGTTTAGCATTCCCCAACTCCAAAGATAATAGGGTGGGCAGAGGCAAGCCCAACGCCTGAACCTTCTGAGCCACTGCCCTATGCCAGGGAGATTTGTATTGGTCAGTCATCACCTGATATGTCATAGAGTCTGAGGATAGGGCATGATGATGGCGTAGCCAGAATATAATTATATGTGCCCATGCTGTACAATTCAGGGAACATAAGCTGGCGTCCAAATTGAGAGCGGCTCCTGGAACACATCTTGGAACCACAAAGATGGCTCTTAAAAATTTTGATTGAACAGCTTCGAGGGAAACCCCAAACACTGGCAACCAGATGGGGGCGCTGAACAATAACTGGGCCACCAGTTTAGCTCTGAAGACTTGAATAGCTGCTGGCAAAAAGTTGCCTCCTTTAGAATGAAAAAACCTTAGCAACGCCCCTGCAGATTGTTTGGCTCTTTCCTTAGCATGTTTGATATGTTTGGACCACTTGAGATTGTTTTGATACCAAATCCCCAAATACTTAAATGCTTTCACCTAGTCAATTTTATGGCCTTTTAAGGACCACTGACAGGTCCTACTTCTCTTTGCGAACATCATAACTTTAGATTTTTGGTAGTTGATTTTTAGACTATTTTGTTCGCAATAATCCTTGAAGCCATTTAAAAGCCTCTTTAGGCCTATCTGTGTTTGTGAGAGCAATACCGCATCATCAGCATATAACAAAATAGACACCTTAGATGGACCTAATTTCGGTGAATGAGACTGTATCTTGTCCAACAAGAGTGGGAGATCTGCCAGATACAAATTAAACAGGGTTGGAGCAAGAATACATCCCTGTCTGACCCCCTTGTTAGCTGCAGTTTCACTGGTGAAATGCCCTTGGTTGCTACATCGTACCTGGGCATAGGTGTCATAATACAATGACTGGATCAGGAATAACAGCCTACGCTCTATACCAAGGCTCGATGACTTTTCCCATAGACGAGAGCAGACAATAGAATCGAATGCCGATCTTGAGTCCATAAATGCAACAAATAGCTTCCCTCGCTTAGAAGCAGTATATTTGTATGCCAGATGGGCCAAGACTAGGCAGTGATCATAGGTGGAGCAACCTCATTTAAACCCGATCTGCTTTCTGCCCAGAATGTTATTGCCTCAGACCCATTCCGAAAGTTGAATGTTAAGAAAACTGGCATATACCTTCCCTATTGTTGAAAAGAGACTAACGGGTCTATAATTGTTCGGGTCGTTTTTTTTGTCCCCTTTTTAAACACCAGACTTGTTAATGCTAGTAAACAGAGCTGCAAGCAACTGTCCCCACCAGGTGATATTACATTTAAGCATTTCCGGGGGAATCCCGTCAGGGCCAGGGGCTTTGCCAGATTTCAATTGAGATAACAACTCCACTATACTGCCAGAATCCACATCGGGCCAGCTAGGGACATCTGGTGCCAAAACTGGAACCTGATTGGCCAACAGCTCTCCACCAAAAATCTGCCGAAAATGATTTTCCCAGGTGGCCACAGCGATATGGCAGTCCATATTGCCATTGCCTTTTCTACATGCCCCAGCCACTATCTGCCAAAAAGGTTTGCTATCTTTTGATGACGAAGCCCCGATTAATAGTTGCCACACGGTTTTATCTGCCTGATATTTCTTCCGCCTCAAGAGCTTTTTTTGATCATAATACAATTTGGGAAGAAGTCGTTCATTATTCCGCCAGTATGCATAATAATTTTCCAAGAGCTTATCTTTTGCCATACCGCATTCCTTATCAAACCATTTGTTATACTGAAATTTATGGGGTATTGAAGGTTTATTATTAGGGGTGTGCATCGGATCGGATCCGATCCACGATCCGAATCCGATCCGCCCCAAAAATCGGAAAATCCGATCCGATCCGATCCGATCCGATACACCATCCGATCCGATCCGATCCGGCGAGGTCCGATCCGGATCGGATCGGATCGGCGGATCGGACGCCATTTTAAATGCGTTTTTCCCATAGCAAAGTATTGTTGTTTTACAAAAACGCCTATAACTTTTTCATTTTTAACGACAGAAGGATGAAACTTGGGCACATTGTACACTGGTTAGGGATAGGTATCTGTGAGAAATTTCAGAAAGATTGGTGCATGCAGTTTGTGGCAATTAATTTTTTAATAAATAACATGGAATGCCTATAACTCGGTCATTTTTAAAGTTACACACATGAAACTTTGCCACATTGTAGGTGGAACCTTGGGACCCACGTGTGTGAAATCCCAGAACCGTGGGTGCTTGCCTGGTGTGGCAATGAATTTTTGAAAAATGGGTAGTAGTGGGGTAAATGCAGTTATGCCTCCCATGTTTTTATTTTTAAAGATACAAACAGGACACTTCGGCACATTACAGGGAACACTTCCCTTGATATGTGTGTAAAATTTCAGACAGCTAGCTCCAGGCATGTGTTGGCAATGAATTGTTGAAAATTGGGTAGCAGTGGGGTAAAATACAGTTTTGCCTCCCATTTTTTTATTTTCAAAGATACAAACGGGAAACTTTGGCACATTGCAGGGAACACTTCACTTCAAATGTGTGTGAAATTTCCGGAAGCTAGGTGCAACATTTTAGTGGGAAACGAACGTTTATTCATGGCATTTCACATGGGATTTATGGGTTGGTTTTAAGAGCTACAAAGCTCTAACTCGCTCACATGGCACAGGACCTATGCCCGCTCAAACGCTGGAAATTTCACAAACTTTGGTGCAATGCTTTAGTGGGAAAACAAAGGTTTATGCATGGCATTTCACATGGGATTTATGGGTTGGTTTTAAGAGCTACAAAGCTCTAACTCGCTCACATGGCACAGGACCTATGCCCGCTCAAACGCTGGAAATTTCACAAACTTTGGTGCAATGCTTTAGTGGGAAAACAAAGGTTAAACTTTATTATTTTAAACCTTCAGGAAAGGGAGGGGGAGGCTGTGTTTGTGTGTGTGTGTTTGACAGCTTGATCCACCAATTGTGCTTTAGAATACATGACTGAATCACCCAATCCTGTGAAGACTTTCTTCAGCCTCCAATCGCAATGCTGGAGGAGGGCACCAGTATATATTCTCTCAGCCCTGCCCTTCTGGCTCTTTGTGGGTTGAACGTGGAGGAGATTAGGGAGTGTTTTGGAGCTGTGTTGGAGAGACTGTATTGATCTGATTGCATTTGGAGGTGGTTTTGAGGAGTTTCTGATCTTTTACTTCAGCTTTTCTTGTTCTCTCTCTTGGCTTTCCTTTCTCTCTTGCCTTTCCTTTCTTAGATAGCACGTTTGTTTGTCTGTGAGTTCAGTTTGTCTTTGCAGTGAGTGTGTTTGTTTGTTCTACTTTCGCTTTCTGAAAAAAACTCAAAAAAATAATAAAAAAATATTTCTATCCTCTCTCTCTCTCTCTCTCTTTCTCTGTGTGTGTGTGTGCGCGCTTGTGAGTGAGTGTGTGTTGCTGGGCTGTGTAGCCTGCTGCTACAAACACAAAAAAAGTCAGCAAAGCACACACTTACACAAAAATAAATAATAATAAAAATAAAATGAAGCGTGGCACTCAAAGGGGGGGTGCTCCCAAGGCAGCATTTGGGAGAGGCCGCTCTGGGCATGGCGCTGCTGCTGCTGCTGCTGGGACCAGCAGCAGGCAGCCTACTTCCACACCCCCAGTTAAACTGAGGCGTTCTCCACTGGGGCAGCAGAAGCAGGCAGAGGCAACTCAAAGTAGTGCCTGCAGGGCACTCTTTCAGCAACATGAGGCAGGTGCTGGGAGCAGCAGTGGGCATGAAGAAGGAGCACTATATCCAGCTCCTTCTTTGGTGGGTGAGCCTGTGAACCCGCTGACTGATCTTTTCCCAGATCTTGTGGAAGTCAGCGAGGTTCAGAGTGAGGAGGAGGACTCTGATGTGGGGCAAGAGGAAGAGCAGGCAGCACCAGAGACTTACTCTCCACAATCCGTCCTCTCTTCCACTCATTCCCTTGCTCCTGAGGTGACACCACAGAGCGAAGGCGCCGGCAGGCCGTCTGTGTCACCCCAGAAGCGACAGGCAAGCAAGGTGTGGGACCACTTTGAGGTGGGAGTGGATTCCCGCTTTGCTGTCTGTCGCTACTGCAAGATGTCAGTGAGCAGGGGAAAAATGCCAGGCCACTTCACCACCACGAACCTCACCCGCCACATGCAGAGGCACCACCAGTCTGTTTTGCTTGGGACCGAGGCGGGCACCTCGCAGCAGACTGGTGCTAGCGGCAAGGGCAAGCAGAAGGCTCCTGCAACTTCTGCCAGCTCTCGACCTCCCATCCCCAAGAGGCTTCGCCAGGCCACCATGGAAGAGATGGGGTGGGGGAAGTATGGAGCCACAAGGTGGCGTTTTCCAGCGCCCAACCAGATCACCAATTGCATCGGTGAGATGGTGGCGTTGGATGACCAGCCATTCAGCCTCGTCGAGAACGCAGGCTTCAAGAGGCTGATGGCTCTTGTGGTTCCATACTACAAGCCGCCGTGTCGCACCACCCTGAGCAGGCGTGTGGTGCCCTCCCTGTACCAGGCATGCAGGGAGTTAGTTCTGGGTCGTCTGTGCCAGGCAGAGGCACAGAAGGTGCACTTCACTTCGGACATCTGGTCCAGCGAAGGAGGAGTGCACGCTTACCTGTCCCTGACGGCTCACTGGTGGGGAGCCTCAGGGCAGGAAGCACCCAGGACTTCTGGGACTGGGAAGGAGGGCTGCCGCTGGGCCCTCCTTCATACCGCAGTCATGGACCAGTCCCACACGGCGGAGGAGATTACGGAGGCCATGAACCGCATGGTGGCAGGGTGGCTGGGCGGGCACCAGCACACCCGCGGTTACATGGTCACGGACGGGGGAGCCAATATGCTGAAGGCGGTGCGCGATGGCGGATTTGAGGGCATCCGCTGCATCGCGCACGTCTTCAACCTGGTCGTCAGGGATGGCCTTGGAGGCAGCAAGGCCCCTCTCCCTCCCCAAATCCGTAATCTCCTAGAGAGCTGCAGGAAGGTGGCTGGGCATTTCCACCACAGCGTGAAGGGCAGTCGGTTGCTGCGGGAGAAGCAGCAGGAGCTGGGACTTCCGCAGCACCGGCTAGTGCAGGACGTGGCAACACGTTGGAACTCCACCTACCACATGCTCGAGCGTATGGTGGAGCAACAGCGTGTTGTCCACGAGATGTTCAGGGTCGGGGACATTGGCATCCAGGCCCCACTGTCCAGGCAGCAGTGGGAGGCCATGTCCCAGCTTCTGGTGGTCCTCAAGCCGTTCCTTGAGGCCACCGAGACCCTGAGCAGCAGCACTGCCCTTCTCAGCCAGGTGCTCCCCGTGGCCAGGCATCTCCAGAATCAGATGGGCGAGTTTCTGGAGGCCGGGGATGCCGTCACCGGCAGGCGCTTCCTGCCAGAGGTGCGGGAAGTGGTGACGAGGCTGAGGGAAAGCCTATCCCGCCGGGTCCAGCCTCTCTACAACGAGAGGCAGTACATGTTGGCCACCATGTGCGACCCGCGCATCAAGGATGGATTATGTGGGCAGACTTCCCGGGCAGGTTGGGTGGAAATGCTGGTGACGGACGTTCGGGCGGCCCGGGATGCCAGGATTGGGCAGGCAGAGGAGGAGCCCACCGAAGCCCAGGCGCTAAGTCCGCTGAGCACCACCAGCAGCGGCGGCACCAGCACCACCACACCCAGCAGGGGGACAGGCCAGGGGTTTTGGGACAAGGCTTTGCAGGCTGCGGTTGGGCATAGAGGCACTCAACCCAGCCGCCGCCAGGATGACGCTGCAGCAGCAGTGCAGCGTTACCTGGCGGAGCAGATGGAGGACGGCTCCATCGAACCCCTGGCCTACTGGTCATCTCGGCGCCAGATGTGGCCTGATCTGGCGCGGGTGGCCATGGACAGAATCAGCTGCCCACCGTCCAGCGTTCCAAGCGAGCGGGTGTTTTCCATGGCGGGCGACGTGGTCACACCCCACCGCTCTCGCTTGGACGCTGAGATTGTGGAGCAGCTGGTCTTCCTCAAGGTCAATCTGCCCCTGCTGGGATACCCCACCCTCATGCCCGCGGGGGAGTAATTGGCAGGCACCCCCCATCCATCCCACACCTTTGGGCAGGCACCGGCAGGCCCTTGATTTTTTAATTCTTATTTTCGGTTAATTAATTTTCTTTACTTTAATTTACTGGCTGTGTTGTTTACAGCTCAGTAACTCAACTCTGAACGATGGATCCCGAAGGGATCTAGTTTCTTCTCCTAGCCTCTTACATTGAGGGGATGCACAAGCATCTCACACATTCTATGTTGTTTGACTTGAACCAATGTGCTTGCACGTGTGCCTCTGAAATTGGACTCCGATGGCTCCCTCCAGGCCTTCTGTAAGGTCCCACACTTCCATGGGCGTTTCTTCTTGTAAGACCACGTCAGAGGCTCATGAGAACTTTGGATAAGAAGAAGGCTTAATTTTATCGCCAAGGAACGCATGCACCTCTCTGACTATGAACGAAGGACGCGATAGGATTCCTCTTCCAGGCTCCTACATTGAGTGGATGACAAGCAGCATCCCACACTGTTTCTGACTGTGTCTTTTGGACTTATGTGGCAGCCTTGCAGGGCTGTCACTGTGTGTTGTGTTTATTTTGGCTATATGATTTAAAAAACTGCCTGCCCGCCTGCCCACCTGCTAGGTTGCCGCCATTGTGAAGTAGCCGGAATGCGTGGGCTGGTCTCACGGTTCTATTGCTTACTTGTGCAATGCGCAAGCGCCTGGCATCATGCCCGCCTCTGCCTCTGCCTCTGCCTGCCTGCCTGCCTGCCCGCCTGCCCGCCTGCTAGGTTGCCGCCATTGTGAAGTAGCCGGAATGCGTGGGCTGGTCTCACGGTTCTATTGCTTACTTGTGCAATGCGCAAGCGCCTGGCATCATGCCCGCCTCTGCCTCTGCCTCTGCCTGCCTGCCCGCCTGCCCACCTGCTAGGTTGCCGCCATTGTGAAGTAGCCGGAATGCGTGGGCTGGTCTCACGGTTCTATTGCTTACTTGTGCAATGCGCAAGCGCCTGGCATCATGCCCGCCTCTGCCTCTGCCTCTGCCTGCCTGCCTGCCTGCCCGCCTGCCCGCCTGCTAGGTTGCCGCCATTGTGAAGTAGCCGGAATGCGTGGGCTGGTCTCACGGTTCTATTGCTTACTTGTGCAATGCGCAAGCGCCTGGCATCATGCCCGCCTCTGCCTCTGCCTCTGCCTGCCTGCCCGCCTGCCCACCTGCTAGGTTGCCGCCATTGTGAAGTAGCCGGAATGCGTGGGCTGGTCTCACGGTTCTATTGCTTACTTGTGCAATGCGCAAGCGCCTGGCATCATGCCCGCCTCTGCCTCTGCCTCTGCCTGCCTGCCTGCCTGCCCGCCTGCCCACCTGCTAGGTTGCCGCCATTGTGAAGTAGCCGGAATGCGTGGGCTGGTCTCACGGTTCTATTGCTTACTTGTGCAATGCGCAAGCGCCTGGCATCATGCCCGCCTCTGCCTCTGCCTCTGCCTGCCTGCCTGCCTGCCCGCCTGCCCGCCTGCTAGGTTGCCGCCATTGTGAAGTAGCCGGAATGCGTGGGCTGGTCTCACGGTTCTATTGCTTACTTGTGCAATGCGCAAGCGCCTGGCATCATGCCCGCCTCTGCCTCTGCCTCTGCCTGCCTGCCTGCCTGCCTGCCCGCCTGCCCGCCTGCTAGGTTGCCGCCATTGTGAAGTAGCCGGAATGCGTGGGCTGGTCTCACGGTTCTATTGCTTACTTGTGCAATGCGCAAGCGCCTGGCATCATGCCCGCCTCTGCCTCTGCCTCTGCCTGCCTGCCTGCCTGCCCGCCTGCCCGCCTGCTAGGTTGCCGCCATTGTGAAGTAGCCGGAATGCGTGGGCTGGTCTCACGGTTCTATTGCTTACTTGTGCAATGCGCAAGCGCCTGGCATCATGCCTGCCTCTGCCTGCCCGCCCGCCTGCCTGCCTGGAGGTGCCCATGCAGCTGTGACTTTGCCTCTGCCAGTGGGACTTTGCCTCTGCCACTGGGACTTTGCCTCTGCCACTGGGACTTTGCCTGGAGGGAGCTGTGCCAAACTGTGACTTTGCCTGGAGGAGCCTGTGCCACTGGGACTTTGCCTGGAGGGAGCTGTGACAAACTGTGACTTTGCCTGGAGGACCCTGTGCCAATGTGACTTTGCCTGGAGGAGCCTATGCCAACGTGACTTTGCCTGGAGGACCCTGTGGCACTGGGACTTTGCCTGGAGGAGCCTATGCCACTGTGACTTTGCCTGGAGGAGCCTATGTGCCACTGTGACTTTGCCTGGAGGAGCCTATGCCAACGTGACTTTGCCTGGAGGAGCCTGTGCCACTGGGACTTTGCCTGGAGGGAGCTGTGACAAACTGTGACTTTGCCTGGAGGACCCTGTGCCAATGTGACTTTGCCTGGAGGAGCCTATGCCAACGTGACTTTGCCTGGAGGACCCTGTGGCACTGGGACTTTGCCTGGAGGAGCCTATGCCACTGTGACTTTGCCTGGAGGAGCCTATGTGCCACTGTGACTTTGCCTGGAGGAGCCTATGCCAACGTGACTTTGCCTGGAGGAGCCTGTGCCACTGGGACTTTGCCTGGAGGGAGCTGTGACAAACTGTGACTTTGCCTGGAGGACCCTGTGCCAATGTGACTTTGCCTGGAGGAGCCTATGCCAACGTGACTTTGCCTGGAGGAGCCTATGTGCCACTGTGACTTTGCCTGGAGGAGCCTATGTGCCACTGTGACTTTGCCTGGAGGAGCCTATGCCAACGTGACTTTGCCTGGAGGAGCCTGTGCCACTGGGACTTTGCCTGGAGGGAGCTGTGACAAACTGTGACTTTGCCTGGAGGACCCTGTGCCAATGTGACTTTGCCTGGAGGAGCCTATGCCAACGTGACTTTGCCTGGAGGACCCTGTGGCACTGGGACTTTGCCTGGAGGAGCCTATGCCACTGTGACTTTGCCTGGAGGAGCCTATGTGCCACTGTGACTTTGCCTGGAGGAGCCTATGCCAACGTGACTTTGCCTGGAGGAGCCTGTGCCACTGGGACTTTGCCTGGAGGGAGCTGTGACAAACTGTGACTTTGCCTGGAGGACCCTGTGCCAATGTGACTTTGCCTGGAGGAGCCTATGCCAACGTGACTTTGCCTGGAGGAGCCTATGTGCCACTGTGACTTTGCCTGGAGGAGCCTGTGCCACTGGGACTTTGCCTGGAGGGAGCTGTGACAAACTGTGACTTTGCCTGGAGGACCCTGTGCCAATGTGACTTTGCCTGGAGGAGCCTATGCCAACGTGACTTTGCCTGGAGGAGCCTATGTGCCACTGGAGTCCTCCGATCCACAGCGGCCGCACGAATAAGGTAAGTGTGTGCAGTCAACGCAGGGACACCTGAGAGTGTCCAGAAGTGGGGCAGTCTGAGATCTTACTTCCGAGTAAGCAAGCAGGCAGCCCCGTGTGCCTACTGGGGCGTGGGCACTCAGGACCGGGCAGATGCCAGTCCTGGGTGAGAGGGAGCCAATGGTGGAAAAGTATGATTTATCTCATGTTAATTCTTTTCCCCCCCCCCTCCTTCTTTTGCAGCCTATGGAACTCTTCGCCACTGCGCAAAGCGCACCCGTGATTCCAGACTGCCCATCTGCCCCAGCCACGGCCACATGGAGGTGGCCCCTCGATTCACGTCACCCCTACGACTCAGGTAAGAGTGCAGGCAGAGTGGCCATATAGAAAAGAAGGCAGGGCCCCTGCACCTTTAACTGTTGTGATGAAGAGGGAATCTCAGCAGGAACTAATTCCATACAAATGACACTGGCAGAAATTCCCTTTTCTCTACAACTGCTGAAGTTAGGAACCCTGACCTGGATTTGATCTGGTCAGCCTAACGTAGGGTGCTATTAGGAGTGAATGAATAACCCAAGGACAAAAGAAATGGTGATTCTCTAATGATCCGGTAAGCTGTGTCCTGCCAGACACAAAAGGATAGCCAATCCCTCTAACAATGGGCTCAGAAGAGTGATTTAGAAAGGGAGGGGTGCAGCAGGAGAAAGAGGATTGCATCACAAACAAGAGAAGTGTGCCGGTGGGAGACTAGTTACTAGGACTTGCATGTATTAATTAATACAAATCTTTATTTATTTTCCTTTCTTCTTTTGCAGTATAAAAGTATTTATGTAATATTCATTATCCCCCTCCTCTTCTTTTGCAGCCTATGGCACTCTCACTGCCACAGTGCCCGGGAAAGGAGAGACTTTGCCCATTAAATGCCAGCCTGCCCGCCCGCTGCTGATGCCGCCTGCCGCCTTCCAGATCGTTCCTGCGAGGCGGGCCAGCCGCCTTCCTTGCACAAGCCATGGGACTAGGGGTCCTCCAGGAGAATCTCACCGAGTCCTCAACGCCCTCAGGACTACGGTAAGTGTTCTGTGAATGGGGGGGGCACCTTCCACCTCACTAAAGGTTGGCTGTCTGCCTGCTAACTTCCGAGTGAGCAGGCAGCCCCGTGTGCCTGCTTTGGCGTGGGCACTCAGGAAGGGCAATCCTGGGTGGAAGGGAGCTGGTTGTGTTAAAGTGGTCAACTAATATTCATTCTTTTCCCCCCCCCTCCTTCTTTTGCAGCCTATGGAACTCTTCGCCACTGCGCAAAGCGCACCCGTGAATCCAGACTGCCCATCTGCCCCAGCCACGGCCGCATGGAGGTGGCCCATCGATTCACGTCGCCCGCACGACTCTGGTAAGAGCCTGTCAGAGAGCTTACCCACGAGTAAGCAAGCAGGCAGCCCCGTGTGCCTGCTTTGGCGTGGGCACTCAGGAAGGGCAATCCTGGGTGGAAGGGAGCTGGTTGTGTTAAAGTGGTCAACTAATATTCATTCTTTTTCCCCCCCCCTCCTTCTTTTGCAGCCTATGGAACTCTTCGCCACTGCGCAAAGCGCACCCGTGAATCCAGACTGCCCATCTGCCCCAGCCACGGCCGCATGGAGGTGGCCCATCGATTCACGTCGCCCGCACGACTCTGGTAAGAGCCTGTCAGAGAGCTTACCCACGAGTAAGCAAGCAGGCAGCCCCGTGTGCCTGCTTTGGCGTGGGCACTCAGGAAGGGCAATCCTGGGTGGAAGGGAGCTGGTTGTGTTAAAGTGGTCAACTAATATTCATTCTTTTCCCCCCCCCCTCCTTCTTTTGCAGCCTATGGAACTCTTCGCCACTGCGCAAAGCGCACCCGTGAATCCAGACTGCCCATCTGCCCCAGCCACGGCCGCATGGAGGTGGCCCATCGATTCACGTCGCCCGCACGACTCTGGTAAGAGCCTGTCAGAGAGCTTACCCACGAGTAAGCAAGCAGGCAGCCCCGTGTGCCTGCTTTGGCGTGGGCACTCAGGAAGGGCAATCCTGGGTGGAAGGGAGCTGGTTGTGTTAAAGTGGTCAACTAATATTCATTCTTTTCCCCCCCCCCTCCTTCTTTTGCAGCCTATGGAACTCTTCGCCACTGCGCAAAGCGCACCCGTGAATCCAGAGTGCCCATCTGCCCCAGCCACGGCCGCATGGAGGTGGCCCATCGATTCACGTCGCCCGCACGACTCTGGTAAGAGCCTGTCAGAGAGCTTACCCACGAGTAAGCAAGCAGGCAGCCCCGTGTGCCTGCTGGGGCGTGGGCACTCAGGACCGGGCACATGCCAGTCTTGGGTGGGAGGGAGCCAGTGGTGGAAAAGTATCATTTTTCTCATATTCTTCCCCCCCCCCTTCTTCTTTTGCAGCCTATGGAACTCTTTGCCACAGTGCCCAGGAGAGACGGTAATGCAGACTGCCCACCTGCCCGTCACTGCCCGCCTGGAAGTGGCATCTTATCAACAACGCCCTCAGGAGGACTACGGTAAGTGTTCTGTGAATGGGGGGGGGCACCTTCCACCTAACTGAAGGTTGGCTGTCTGCCTGCTAACTTCCGAGTGAGCAGGCAGCCCCGTGTGCCTGCTGGGGCGTGGGCACTCAGGAAGGGCAATCCTGGGTGGAAGGGAGCTGGTTGTGTTGAAGTGGTCAACTAATATTCATTCTTTTTTCCCCCCCTTCTTCTTTTGCAGCCTATGGCACTCTCACTGCCACAGTGCCCGGGAAAGGAGAGACTTTGCCCATTAAATGCCAGCCTGCCCGCCCGCTGCTGATGCCGCCTGCCGCCTTCCAGATCCTTCCTGCAAAGAGAGCAAGCCGCCCTCCTCGCACAAGCCATGGGACTTGGCATTCGCCCTCAAGGAGAATGTCACCCAGTCCCCAACGCCGCTGTTGGACTTTGCCCATTAAATGCCAGCCTGCCCGCCCGCTGCTGATGCCGCCTGCCGCCTTCCAGATCCTTCCTGCAAAGAGAGCAAGCCGCCCTCCTCGCACAAGCCATGGGACTTGGCATTCGCCCTCAAGGAGAATGTCACCCAGTCCCCAATGCCGCTGTTGGACTTTGCCCTGGATGCCAGCCTGCCTGCCCGCCTTCCAGATTCTGCTGTGGAAGGAGAAATAAATAATACTAGGTGCTGCAAGAGACCATGTGGATTGGCTCTACATCAAAGCAGCCTTCTGGTTTAGAATTACATACTACACAAGAAAAGAACAATCACTTATCCTGCAAGATCCCTTCCCAGGCTAGGATCTGAATAATAGCTATTAGCTAGGATCTGAATAGCTATTACCTGGGATTAGCTACTAGTGCATTTGGTAGCATTCCTGCAACCAACACCTGTCTTGTCATGTAAATGTATGGGTCCCTAAAGCAATTTACAATCACTTTACATTTTACAAATGAATAAGTGAAACTTTCTTCCCTCATTACCAATCCACACCAGGCAGGCAATGTCCCCTTCCTGAAGGTTTAAAATAATAAAGTTTAACCTTTGTTTTCCCACTAAAGCATTGCACCAAAGTTTGTGAAATTTCCAGCGTTTGAGCGGGCATAGGTCCTGTGCCATGTGAGCGAGTTAGAGCTTTGTAGCTCTTAAAACCAACCCATAAATCCCATGTGAAATGCCATGCATAAACCTTTGTTTTCCCACTAAAGCATTGCACCAAAGTTTGTGAAATTTCCAGCGTTTGAGCGGGCATAGGTCCTGTGCCATGTGAGCGAGTTAGAGCTTTGTAGCTCTTAAAACCAACCCATAAATCCCATGTGAAATGCCATGCATAAACCTTTGTTTTCCCACTAAAGCATTGCACCAAAGTTTGTGAAATTTCCAGCGTTTGAGCGGGCATAGGTCCTGTGCCATGTGAGCGAGTTAGAGCTTTGTAGCTCTTAAAACCAACCCATAAATCCCATGTGAAATGCCATGCATAAACCTTTGTTTTCCCACTAAAGCATTGCACCAAAGTTTGTGAAATTTCCAGCGTTTGAGCGGGCATAGGTCCTGTGCCATGTGAGCGAGTTAGAGCTTTGTAGCTCTTAAAACCAACCCATAAATCCCATGTGAAATGCCATGAATAAACGTTCGTTTCCCACTAAAATGTTGCACCTAGCTTCCGGAAATTTCACACACATTTGAAGTGAAGTGTTCCCTGCAATGTGCCAAAGTTTCCCGTTTGTATCTTTGAAAATAAAAAAATGGGAGGCAAAACTGTATTTTACCCCACTGCTACCCAATTTTCAACAATTCATTGCCAACACATGCCTGGAGCTAGCTGTCTGAAATTTTACACACATATCAAGGGAAGTGTTCCCTGTAATGTGCCGAAGTGTCCTGTTTGTATCTTTAAAAATAAAAACATGGGAGGCATAACTGCATTTACCCCACTACTACCCATTTTTCAAAAATTCATTGCCACACCAGGCAAGCACCCACGGTTCTGGGATTTCACACACGTGGGTCCCAAGGTTCCACCTACAATGTGGCAAAGTTTCATGTGTGTAACTTTAAAAATGACCGAGTTATAGGCATTCCATGTTATTTATTAAAAAATCAATTGCCACAAACTGCATGCACCAATCTTTCTGAAATTTCTCACAGATACCTATCCCTAACCAGTGTACAATGTGCCCAAGTTTCATCCTTCTGTCTTTAAAAATGAAAAAGTTATAGGCGTTTTTATAAAACAATAATTTGCTATAGGAAAAAGCATTCAAAATGGCGTCCGATCCGGATCGGAAAATCCGATCCGCGGATCGGAATCGGATCCGATCCGATCCGACACACGATCCGATCCGATCCGATCCGATCCGACCCCCCAGGTCCGATTCCGATCCGCTATCCGATCCGATCCGGGGGGTCAGTGCACATCCCTATTTATTATCCCTCTGAAAGGCAAGGGACAACAGATTCAGTAATTCCTCATAGGCCAAAATACATGTCTCGGGAGACAATGCTGATATTAAATGTTCGACAATGACCATACAGTCAGTGGAATAAATTACCCGATGAAACAGTGGTTTCAAAACACTAGACCAATATTTTTTTTTTATTATTGCCCATGCTGGCATCGCATAACTGCCTGGACATAGAGGGGATAAGAACTTTTGAGTGGAGCGAGCCGGGGAGTTGATACTCTTTTTTTTATTATTATTATTTTTTAATAATATTTTTATTTCAACTTAAAACAACATAATACAACATAAACAACATACAATACAATACATAACCTACATACCCCCCGTGCTCCCCTCCCCCCCAGGAGACCTACTTTTATTCAATTATACATCCTTCCAAAATTGTGAAGAATCTTTTGAAGGTATTTGCCCTTTCCCCGATCTTAATACATATTCCAATAATGGATTCCATATATTTTCAAAATCATTCTTCCTGGACATTACCCTCATTATTTTCATTTTACACGTTAACTTATCATTAAGTGCCATATCCCATATTTCTTTGTACCATTCTTCTATTGTATAAATTCCTTGCCCTTTCCAATTTTTAGCTATCATTATTCTAACTGGAGCCAGGAGGTTGTTTATCAGTTCTCTCTTACTTATATTCTCATTTCCTTTATCCCATATTGCTAGTAGAGCCAGCTTTGGGCTTATCTCCAATTTACTTCCCGTTATTTCACTTATTTCTTCAAACACCCTTTTCCAAAATTTTTGTACATATTCACAGCTCCACCACATACGAAAATAAGTTCCAACCTCCTGACATCCCCTCCAACAATTCTTGGGCACTTTTTTATCTATCTGATGGGATCTTACTGGCGTTAAATACCATCTCCATACTGTTTTATAATAATTCTCTTTAATTCTAATCGACAAAAGCTTTAACATTCTAGCATCCCATATCCTCCCCCAGTTGTCTTCATTAATCTGTGCCTTTAGATCATCTTCCCAAATCATTTTAAGAGAGTCTTGGTATTCATCATCCTCAATCAAAATTTTATATATTTCACTGGTCAAACCTTTTTTAAATTTAATTTCTTCCTTCTTTCCTCTTGATTCAATTAAATCCTCAAATCTTGTATTCTTTCTACATTCCTTATTTTTCCTTTTCCAATCTTGTGTCCATTGTTCCAATTATATACATTTGAACCAAGCTACCTTTTGCCCTATTAATAGCTCTCCAATTTGGAAGGGGGTTTGATCCCTCAAACCCCCTTCCAACTCTGCTTTTAAGTTCCTTGGGAATTCCCCCATTACTACAACTGGTGTAAAAGGAGAAACTCCTGGTATTAACTTCCCCTTAACTTTTTCCCATATCTCTAAGATATTTTTCAACAACGGGTTGTCCAGGCCCTTCAAATCTTTTTTTTGCATTTTACTAAAAAAGATATTTTGTAATTTAAAGTCTTGTTCCCCTGTTTGCATCTCTAGCCATTCTAAATCATCCTCCCCTAATATACTATTTATAACATGTCTTAATTGATTAGCAATATAATACTTCTTTATATTTGGAAGTCCTATACCTCCTTTCTTTTGAGTCTTATACCAAAACCTTTTATTAATCCTTGCTTTTTTATCTCCATTACAATAAGCATTAATCATATTTTGCCAACTCTTTAACTCTGCTTCCGTTATTTTAATCGGTAACATTCTAAACAAAAAATTAATCTTAGGTAATATCTTCATTTTAATAATCGCTATTCTACCAAACCACGAATGTTTTAATTTTCTATATACCTCTAACTTTTCCCCTATCTGTTTTTCAAACTGGCAAAGTTAATTTCTTCTAACCTATCTAAATCTTTTGCAATATTAACTCCTAGATAGCGTACTATATTCTTAAGCCTAAAACCTAATTTAGATTTACACTCCTCCATTTCCTTCTCGTTATAATTAAATAACATCATTTCTGACTTCCCCCAATTAACTTGTAAGCCAGTAATCTCTCCAAATTCTCTCAAATATTTCTTTATCACTTCCCCACTCTCCAGGGGATTTTCTAACGTCAATAATGTATCGTCCGCAAACATATTCATTTTAATCTTTTCTTTCCCACCTATCCCTTTTAATCTTACATCCTCCCTTATAACATTCACCAAAATTTCTAACACTATTGCAAATAAAATCGGTGAAAGTGGACATCCTTGTCTAGTTCCTCGGGCTAAAGTAATCTGTTGCGTTAACCCATCATTAACTATAATTTCTGCTTTATTATTTTTATATAACTGATCTATCACTCCTATAAATTTATCTCCAAACCCAAAATTTTTAATAATTTTTTTAAGTGCTGGCCATTCCACACAATCAAAGGCTTTGAATATATCTAGTGCTAACAATCCTGCTTTTAAATTCCTTTTTTTAATAATATTAATAATATTTAAAACTCTTCCAATTAAATTAGGCATTTGCCTTCTTGCAATAAATCCACATTGATCTTTTTTAATATATTTATTTATAAATGTACTCATTCTTTTTGCCATTATTGCCGTAAAAATTTTTGAATCTTGATTTATTAACGAAATTGGTCTATAAGAAGCTGGATCCGTCAAATCCTTATCTGGTTTCGGGATTAATATAATCAAAGAATGGTCCCATGATGGCGGGGTCTTTCCTCCTTCTATTATACTATTAAATAGCTTTTCCAATTTTGGTATTAATATTGCTCTAAATGTCTTATATTATTCCGGCCCCAAACCATCTATCCCCGGAGATTTCCCTCCTTTTAATTTATCAATAATTCCTTCTATTTCTTTTTCTGTAACCAAACCTTCCATATAATCCCTGTCTTGTCTCTGCAATTCTTCTCTACATATTCCCCTACTTTAACCTGTGAACCCATATCTGATGCATATAATTCACTGTAAAATTCCTGAAATATATTTAATTTATCCTTCATTAAATTACATCTTTTCCCTGTCTTATCTTTAATTGTCCCTATCGTGTTCTTAGCCTTTTTTGACTGAGTGGACCTGGCCAGCATCCTAGAATTTTTACTACTATATTCAAAAAAATCCCTCTTCAAATATAGCAAATTCCTTTGAACCTGTTCTAACTCTTCTTTCTCTAATTCCTTCTTCTTAGCTTGAATTTGGGCATATAGGCGTCTATCTTTTGTCTCTCTTAATTTTTCCTCTGATTCCCTTACCTCCTTTTCTATCTTTTTGTTTTGTGCTTCCTGTTGTTTTCTTAGGGTGCACCTTTCCCTAATACAAATCCCTCTTACCACAGCCTTCATTGTATCCCATATTATCCCTTGAGAGTTTTGCTCTGCTTCATTGATTTCCCATATTATCTGCATTTCTTTTTTTTATTTTTTCAACAATAATTTTATTATTTAAAATCCTTGTATCCATTCTCCATCTCTTTGCTTCTCTATAATCCTTCTTCATTTTAATATCCACTGTCATTAATACATGATCGGAGACTTTAATCACCCCTATAGCACATTCTATAATTTTAGATAACATATTTTTTGACACAAATATAAAATCTATCCTGGAATAACTCTTAAACCTTGGTGAGAAGAAGGTATATTTCCTTTCTTCCCCTTTTAATACCCTCCAAACATCCATTAGCTCTTTTCCATCCATTAATTTGCTTAAACTCGTCTTCCCACCAATCTTAAGATCTTTTAATATATTATCCTTATCCTTTCCTTTATCTAATACCATATTAAAATCTCCTGCCATTACAATATTCTTTTTCCCCATTTCTCCCACCGCATTAAAAACTTCATTGAAGAATTCCTTTTGTTTCCCATTAGGAGCATATACATTAATCAATATATATTCCTCCTCCCCTACCATACAGAAAATTATCAGAAATCTACCCAATTTATCTTTCTTCACTCTTTGAACATTAATACCACATTTTTTTGAAATTATTGTCGCTACACCTCTCGCTTTGGAAGTACCAAATGCTTTCTCATAAATGCCCACATCCCTCATCCGAAGCTCATTTGTACCCTCCTTTGATTGATGAGTTTCCTGCAAAAAAATGACATCTGCTTTTTCTTTTTTTAATAGTGCTTCTATTCTCTTCCTTTTTATAACATTTCCTAGCCCTTTAACATTTAAAGTTGCCACCCTTAATTTATTTTCCATCATGCCTCACACAAAGTTCTATATTGGTCTCCCCCTGTGATACAATTACCCCCCCTCCCTTACCCTCCCCCCCACACTTACCCCAAACTTCACCCCCCTCCTCACCAGACCCTCCTGGGCAATGGCCCCAATTATTTTTAGAACTCTTCGGGGGGGGGAGAAGCGACCCAACAATCCCGGAGTAACAGCTGACCCTCCCCCCCTTATAATCTCTTCTTTATCCCTGTTCAAACATAGTTCTTTATTTACTACTTCCTCCTGCAGCTCCTTCCTCCGTCCTCGTTTCTCCATCTTCAGTTGCGTCGACCAATCCCAACTTCTCCAGAAGCTCCATCCCCTGCTCACATGAAGTTATTTTGTGTTGTTTCCCTAGCCACATGAATCTCAAAAAAACCTGGACATCCCCAGCTATATGTTATCGCCTTCTTCCGCAGGGTAACTATACACAGTCTAACGCTCTTCCGCCATTGGACCGTCTGAGGGCATAAATCATGATAAACCTCGATTGGTGTTGCTTGTAGCATCGGTTGGCCAAGATGTCTAATTGCTTGCATTAACTTTTCTTTCTTGTAACAGTTGGCAAATTTGACAATTATATCCCTTGGAAGCATTCCTTTCTTTTTATAGCCCACTCTATGGATCCTCTCAATGTCAGCCATCTCCCACTCTTCCTGGGGGTCCAATTCTCTGATCCCTGCCAATATTATATCTCTCAAAACTTTTGGGTTCTCCCCCTCTTGCTCCTTAAAGGATCTAATCTGAATATTTGCTCTTCTGTCTCTATCCTCCAAGGCAATTAAACGCAAGTCCATCCCTTTCATTTGCTCTCCCTGCTGCTTAGTAGTTTCCTTGATTTGCTCATTCTCCTTCTCCAATTCTGTCATTCTCTCCACCACTGTTTGGAAGCCTGTCAAAACCTCAATCTGCGAGTCCAGAATTTGGCCCTTTATTCTCTCCTCCTGCTTTGCCAAAGCTTCATCTAACATCTTCCGAAAGCTATCCATTAGTTCTCCTGGTGACCATGATTGACTTTCTTTGAACGTTTTGGGGATTGTACCTGGCTTGCTTCCAGTTTTAGAATTCCCACTTCCAGAAAGAAGCAGAGCTGCCTTCTCGCCACGATCAGAAGGCTGTTCTTTGTCGGCCATTACTCTCGCCATTACTCTCGCTAACCGTTCCAAGTGTTTATCTGAAGGATGCTTTTTCGGCTGCCTGATCCAGCTGGGGGCACTTGATTTATCACCTGTTATTCTTTTTTTCATCTGGCTACACTTATAAATCCGCACCCCTCCACATAGATCTTAACAGCCACTCTCTTAAATCTTTTCGGCTCTTATCGGACAAATATATTTCAACTTCTCACACGCTCGGCTGGGGGCACTGAAATCCTCTCTTCACCCGGCTTCAATTGTTTACTTCAGCCTTCCCCCACAGCCTTATCTGCTAGACTTAGTTCGTTAGCCAGAGTAATAAAAGTCTCAATTACCAGCCTCTGGCCGCCTGCCAGGAATCCCGATCCGCTGGCCTGTTTCGGACGACACGCTAATCAACGGGGGAGGGGGGGGGAACAATAGTCCGTTGTGTTGCTCATCAGCAGCATTCGGACATTTTAGGCCAGACGACATGATAATCAACACAACGGACAATTGTTTCCCCCCACCCCTCTGTTGATTAGCGTGTCGTCCGAAACAGGCCAATATGTTACTTCCAGTATTAGAGGGAGTACACCAGTTGCTGGGAAACATGGGCAGGAGGGTGTTGTTGCACTCATGTCCTTTTGTTGGTTGACAGCTAGTTGGCCACCGTGTGAACAGAATGCTGGCCTAGATGGACCCTTGGTCTGATCCAGCAGGACTCTTCTTTTGTTCTCAAGAGAGGTGTCTTGGCATGACAGAATAGACAAGGGTTGACACAGCCCAGGGTAGAGGGGCAAACCTTGCTTTCTCTGCTACCAAGGTGCAGAAACACCAGATGGAGCTCCTGGTGAGTAGAGGGCAGGGACACAGCCTCTGCACCCTTTTATTAGCAAGGTCAGTGACATCATCTGCCAGCCCTGTCATAATCCCCTGCTCCCTCTGAGGTTTTTTTTTTTTGCTGTGTGTGTTGTATCTGTGTGTATGCATATATTTGTACTAAACACACAATGAACACAATACATGGATTATCATTTATTTATGATCTCTTTATGCTGGATAAGCATCCACTAGGAAAAACTTAGATACATTAACCCTGATTCAGTACAGTGGATTAGAAGATCATTGCAGTATTTTCCAGATATAAATAAATAACACAAATAGTTCATAATAAATAACAGGAAGGAAACTACACAGATACAGATAATAGTATAAGGTTGCTCCTGAGAACTAATGTCCAGCATTAAAGGGAAAAAAAGATGAGCTACACATCTTGCCGTAGCAATTCATTTGGTTCTACAGCTTGGTCCATCAGATGACTACATACAAATCATGCATATACTGCAGGAAGTGCCCCTCTGTCTAGAAGCCATGTGGCACTATTCTACTCATACAGGTGAATGTTACTTAGTATGAGAACAGGGAAGGGGCTCAAATATTCTCCTTGTAACCATCATAGCAGCCCTTTGAGAAGCAGTTTCAGACTCGCTTTACCAATGGAAAGTTGAAAGCCATTTTTCAAAGGCAGTTAACAGATTCTTAATACAGCAGACACCTGAACACACACCTCTCCCGCAAACATTTATTCACCCCAGCTCTCAACACTTGATGCTTGAGCATACTGATTCAGTGAGGGGAAAGGACAGTGAGGGGAAAGGCCTATCTACAACCATGCAACGGTTAGCTGAGTAGTTGGGATGGAAGACTAATAAGGAAGTGTTTAAGAATACCTAAGGGATAGCAAACAGTGAAGCAACTCAACTTTCAATAAGGCAGACCTCTCAGAATGTTAGCATTCAGGTTTTCTAGCATGATTCAAGGTTTGTTTCTTGAAATCTTGATGGTTGCAGCTGTTAGAAGTGGCATGGTGCTCCAGGCCTCAACTGAAAAACTAATGCACAGTGCAGACCAGCAATTCCATTTTACACTGTTTCTCTCTGATCACAGCTTACTATATTGCAGCAACAGCCACTGCCAACTTAAGTGAGGTCAGGGCTAGTCCTCTACAACCAGCTAAGCTATTCACAGGGATAGGAGACTTGTGGTCCTCCAGATGTTGTTGTACTACAACTTCATCATCCCTGCCTATTGGCAATACCGGCTGGGGCTGATGGGAAATGGTCCAACAACACCTAGGGGGCCACAGGCCCCCTACTTCTGTTTAGGGAGAATAAGGGACTTCACAAGTCTTCAAGAAGATTCCCTTATTGCCACCTAAGCATTAAAAAAGACCTACACTCTTGACTGCAAGTGAGGTAGCCACAACAGAGGAAACCATAGCTAAACGTTCAGTTCTCTAGAATTCCCAAACCTGGATTTGGAAAAAAAGATTCCCTCAGACTTGTCATTCTCAAGATATCTCACGGCATTCCGTTGCCAAGATGAAGGAACCCACCCACGCACCCCTGCTGCCCGCCCATCCCTCACACAGTACCGGATTCTTGAAGAGGATGCTTCAATTTACGCTCAAAAGAAGCACGCACCAAGGAGCAGTGTTTGGAAAAGCAGAACAGGAGATGAAGAGCCCAAATAAGGCACCTTCAGTTCAGGGAATCTAACGTTCCAAAGCCCAGTGCAGAATGCAGGGTTATGAGAATGTTCTCCATATAAGACCAGGCAGAGTGTAACTGGAGAACCTCCGAACAGCAGATCGGGGAAGTATTGGAATGTAAAGGCAACAGACTTAGTCCATCATTTCTCCCTGCTTCAAGCCAATCCTTGTAAACCAGCGAGTCCAGCTCTAGGAGCCTTGTCCACTTCCAACCCCGGCAGAACTCAAGTATAGGAAAGGAGATTGAGATCATAGGAGCCATCCACCTGAAACAAGACATAGGAAATGATTTTTAGCAACTGCTCAACCAATTGGGAACATCATGGGATGCATGTTCCCTCACAACTTGGTTTAGTTTAGTTGCAAGAAACATATATTTTCATGTCTTTGCTGGGGAGAAAATCTGGAATCCACTGTAGCTTTGTATACTGTCCTCTTTTAGTGTGTTGTTTTTGTACTGTTTTTTTTTAAAATATATTGATGTGTGGGGAAAAAAAATTAAACGTGAAAGATCCTGTTCTCTCTCCAGTATCAGGAGAGCCAATGTAGTTGGTAGAGTGCTCGATTTGGCCTAGGACAGTTGTGGGGAACCTGGTGCCCCTGATGTTGTTGGACTCCAACAAGCCCCACCCAGCATGGCCAGTGCTCAGGAAGGATGGGAGTTGTAATCCAACAGCATTTGGAGTGTTGCAGGCTCCCCACCACTGATCTAGGGGAAGCCAGAGTCAAATTCCCACTCAGCCTACATGCTGACTTCAGGCCAGTCACTGTATTTTGGCCCAATGTGTCTCAGATTAAAATGAGAAAACTTCAAGAAAGCTATCCTAACCTCCTTGGGGGAAGAAGGATACATGGAAATTTCACACCGGCTGGAAAATCCTTTCCTCAAGACTTTCGCAAGTCATTGCATCTGGCCAGCCACTATTGGAAATTCAGGAAAGAACTAAATTGACCTTTGGTCTGATCCAGCAGGGCCTTTCTCATGTTATGATGAAAGCCCTGCGGGCAGCAGAGTCTGAACATACAGGTTGAAGGAATCTTCAAGATGGGGTGGGGGGAAACCACTTTGAACCACTCTTGTGGTGTTTGGGTTCCGACTGGACTGCATTGAAAGAAACACTCGCAAAACTATCAGCAGAAGCAACAGGAAACTAACGTCAAAGCGTCCAATCCGTGCTGCTGGCTGGCTGGCTTGGAGCATCTCGGTTAGAACCCACATTTGCTGCACTTCAGAAGACACTTTGTTGGCATCAGGGAATTCCTGAGAACAAAGGATAGTTATGTTCAAATTGGCATTTTCTATCCATTTTGTGGCTCTTCACTCAGAGACATGCCCTTGCTAGAAGGCACGCCCTAGTCTCAAGGGATGATACTTACATCATGTAGGTGTGCTGGTCGCTCCTGAGGAGATGGGTGAGAAAGCCAAGCTGGAAAGCCTTTCTGAGGACTCTAGAAGAGAAAAACAGCTCCAGAGCAAAAGGTTCTTGATGCTCTACAGAGCAGAATGTGGCAAGGCATGCATGCATCCACACATATTAACCCATGTTAGCATTACTAATTCAGTCTCAGAGGCGGCGGCCTACAAACAGGCAAGAGGTGTTGATGGAATACTGCATACAGTTCTGATCACTGCAGCTCAAAAAGAATATTGTAGAGTTGAGAAGGTGCAGAAAAGGGCAACTAAAATGATCAAGGGGATGAAGCAACTTCCTTGTGAAGAAAGGTTACGTCTGGGACTGTTTAGCTTAGTAAAAAGGATAGTGAGGGGAGACATGATAGAGACATACAAAATTATGCATAGAGAATTATGTGGAGAAAGCGGATAGGCGTTCTCTTTCATAATACTAGAATCCAGAATCATTTCTGGAAGTTGATTGATAGGAGATTCAGGACAATTTTTAAAAAGTACTTCTTTACACACTGCATTGTTAAACTATGGAATTTGCTACCAGAGGATGTAGTGATGGCTACCAGCTTGGATGGCAAGGGGGATTAGGCAAATTCACGGAGGATAGTCACGATGGTTATGTATTACCTCCAGTATCAGAGCAATATGCCTCTGTACACTAGTTGCTGGGGAATATAAATTGGAGAGTGCTATTGCACTTATGTCCTACTTGTGAATTTCCCACAGACAGCTGATTGGCCACTGTGTAAACAGGATGCTGGATTAGTTAGGCTTTGGTCTGATCCAGAATGGCATCATTGTTTATTTACAGTGCAATCCTACACATGTTTAGAGAGAAAGAAGTCCTACAATTCCCAGCATTCCCCAGCCAGAATGGTGGGAGCTGTATGACTTTTTTTCTCCCTCTAAATATGCATAGGATTGCACCTTTATTATATTTTAGACTGCCCAGTAATGGCTGTTTCCTGGGCTAATTACAAACAGTTAAAAGAATAAAATACAATCCCAAACAGCATAGAAATAGATAAATATGAAGATATATAAGAACACCCATAAAATCTAAAAACTGAGTCTCTAAAACGTTCTTATGATCTCTAGAATTATTTATCTCAAGTGTTCCCAGGAAAATGTAGAATTCTCTCCTAGGAACAATTAATACTTTTACTCCAGGCATTCTTACGCGTATTATATACCAGATGACAAGGGACTATTCCCAATATACTTAGAGCTACAGGTTGTATCCAATGCTATTCCTACTTAGAGTGGACCCACTGAAATGAATGGGATTTCAGTTACACTAACACTAGGTACAACCCAATACCAAGGGTATGTTTTTCCCCCATCTGGATTTCACAAGGAAAGTTTACTCTAGGGTCAGCTTCAGCAGGCATTTGGCATCATGGAATAAAACGGAGTCCTATGCTCACAGAGGGGCTCTGGCATTTGCATTCATGAGCTACACCCAGGATGTGAATCCTATTGCACTGATGTTAGAATGAATCTAGAGGAAAGAACCCAATATAGTATACTTGTTCCATGAATGACATGAATCACATAGGAAAAGAATACTCAGGCCATGCAGCTGAAGAGGATGGGCAGAGTTGGCTCCACAGAAGCTGAAGGCTAGATTTTAACTACTATGGTGAGCTACATCCTTCAGTGATGAGAACTGAAGTTGGCTGAGCAACCTTGAATCAAAGGAAAAGATCGAATTGCAGCATCTTCTCCAATTCTGCTGGGTGGTCGAATATCCTCTTGGGAGGAAAAGAGAGCAGAGCAGAGAAAATCTAAGGTTAGCTAACTATCAGACGCTGGACCTCCTCCGGAAGTAGGCTTCACCCAACCTCTCTTCGCACAGATCAACAAGCCTTTAAAAAAACTCAGGGAGGATCACAACAGTGCCTATGGAAGGGAAAGATGCTTTTCGGAAAGGCTGAGCACACACCTTCTGACCCCCAGGGAAAAGTTGGAGCTCCTCGATGGTGAAATGCAGCCATACTGGAGATGGCTGTCGCAGGATGACACGCAGGGCAGCCACCCGGTTCATATCACAAAGCATCTGGCAAGAGGAGGGAGACAAGGCATTACTGAAACATTGGCAGCTGCAGAAGTAAGAAACTGGGAATGAGATTAAAATGTTAGACCAGTCTTCTCCAACCTGGTGCACTCCAGAAGTGTTGGACTACAACTCCCAATATCCTTCAGCCCACCAAATTGTAGTCCAACACATGCAAAGGACACCAGGGGTTACTACTGTACAGTTATGGGATGGAGGTGCAGTGATCAGCCTTGCCTGGTACTAGGGCACTACACTGTGATAGATTAGTGCAACAAATAAAGGTTATTGTGGGGCAGCAGATCCTCTCTAGAGATAAGAACCAACAGCTTTTCAAGAACATAATAATAATAATAATAATAATAATAATAATAATAATAATTTATTTCTTACCCGCCTTTCCGTTTGGATCGAGGCGGGGAACAACAATATAATAAAATACATAAAACTGATTAAAACATGACATACATTATTAAAACTGCATTAAAACATCCTAAAAACATCCTAAAAACATGTTACTGACTTGCTACAGCACTATGAACGTTTCTAATGACTCCTCTGTTGAAAGAGCACCTCCCTTGAATATTGAAATTACCATTCTCAAAATCAGAGTACCAGCATCAGAAAACAGCAACATCCCCTACCACTCAGCATTACCAAGAGAGCTTCAGGACACAAACTATAGAGAAGGATTCCAAATGGGCTAGAAGACACTATCAGTAGTTCTAGGGATGATGGCGAAGACAGAATCCTACTGTGTTCAGTAGGCAGAACAACTCAATTCTCAGAGTGCTGCACCTGGGAGATTTAGTCAAACCTTGGCTCAGCCATGGATTAACTGGGTGGCGTCATTTTAACATAGTTATGCCTCAGTTTAGCATAGTTGCCTCAACTTAGCATAGTAATAAAATAGCAATTGTAAGGATCTATCTTCAACGTATTGCAAAGTTGAAAGAAGGTAAAGGTTGTAAAAGTCCTTTACATATTAAAAAGTACTATAGAAATGAGTAAAATAATGGAAATTTATTTCACCTACTACTTTGGGATTGCATAATTGTTACATTTGTCTGACTGTATATTGGTTAGTCTGCCTTCTGGTCTTCCTTCCATCAGTCACACAGGCTGGTCATTCTACTGAGTCTGAGGTCAAACTCTGGAATGGGGAAGTGGCCCAGGCAGTTGCTCCTGAGCATGCTCTCTCTGGATGCAGAGTCAAGTTACCTGCTCCATGGCCTGAGAAGCTCGTGGAAATGAAGGATGACTACAGCAACTGTGGCAGAAGACCAGAGATGAATCCAATCAAACATAGGCTAGAGATCATATTAGTGCCTACATTGTGGTGGTGATGATAATGATGATGGGAAAATAAGACTTCTTTGTTGCCATCACTATTGCATCTGTTCAGAGTTGGCTGGTGGGGCTGTTTAGAACAGTAAGAGGGTTTTTACATCTTAGTCCACAAGATGGAAGGGAGAATTGCTTTGTAGCCTGTTGTGATTAATTTGTTAGACTCTTTGCAGATAAAGTCACTCCTCATATCTGTTCTGACTTTGATGCTTCAGTTACAGCAGTACCACTACATGGACCTTTGGCACCTGTTTGTCTATTCAGATTGGATACGTTTCCATTTGGGCAGCCAGAGATTGAGGACAGGATTCTTGGGAGAGGTGAGGACGACCCTTTCCCATCCTGGCTAAAAGGTGGGAGCCAGAGGTAGGTTGACAGAATTGCTGGTGCGAGTGATAAATGTCTTGTTCTGAGAAGATTCAGCTCCACCACATTTCAGTGAGGCAGTAGTGAGACCTTTACTGGAAAAAAACCCAGCCCTCCCTTAACCCCACTGTACCTGCTTAGGTCCTCTGGGAAGAATTTATTACAGTCAACAAAAACTAGACTGACAACTGTTACCCAGAGGATCTTCTCTTCTGCCGCTCCCAGATTATGGAATGACCTGCCGGGAGAGATCCGTGAACTTACCAGTCTTGAGGAATTTAAACGATCTATAAAGACTGAGATCTTCCGGCAGGCCTACTCAGATGAATTTTAAGTGTTTTATTGGTGTTTTATTGGTATTTTAATGATATATTGGTTTTATGTATTTTTAATCAGTTTTGTGTGTTTTATGATGATGATGTTGTTCCCCGCCTCGATCCGGAGGGAGAGGCGGGTAATAAATAAATATATTATTATTATTATTATTATTATTATTATTATTATTATTATTATTGGAGAATTTTGGGCCACTCTGATATTCCATTTTGGGGCATGGTGCTCAGGTATTTGTGGGCCTTTTAGCTCTACATTTCTTTTGGATGAAACAACTTATGTATTTCAAATCTGGATTTAGGCACAGTTTTGGGACTGAGGCAGCCTTAATTGATGACTTGCTCCAGGATCTGGAGAGGGGAATAAATCTTTGTTAGTTACGATGGACCTCTCACCAGTATTCAATACCATTGACCATGGTATTCATCTGAGCTGGCTCATTGGGGATGGGGCTTGGGGGCACACTGATACAGTACATCCAGTCTTTCTGGAGGGGTGGTCTCAGAAGGTGGTGCTAGGGGACTCCTGTTCAGTGCTTTGGCCATTAATCTATGGTATCCTTCAGAGTTCAATCTTGTGCCCATACTATTTAACATTTGCATGAAACTGCTGGAAGAGGTCATCTAGGGTTTGGCATCACCAGTATCTCTCCTTTCCATCTCATTTCAGGGAGGCTGCGGAAGTCCTGAACAATTTGCCTGGAGGCAACAATGAACTAGATGTGGGCAAACAAATGGCAGCTCAGTTTAAACAAGACAAAGACAGTACAGCTAACTAAGTAATTGGGCTCAACCAGTGTTGGATAGACTACTACTCTCCTTGAAAACACAGGGTTGTAGTTTGGGTCTTTTTCTGGCCCTGGCCCTTACCCTGGATGCCCAGCTCAGAGCTGTGGTCAGGAGTGCCTCTGCTAAGCTAAGACTGCTGTGTCAATTATGACCATTCATGGAGATTGTAGATCTGGCCATGGTGATGTATGCCTTAATTAATTACATTGTGTTTTGGATTACTCTGCAATGTGTTTTACATAATGTTGCCTTTGAAAAGTACCCAGAACCTATACCTAGTTCAGAACATGGTGATTATATTGTTAACAGGGGCAGCATATAAAGAATATGTGGCTCCCTTGTTGGAACAGCTGCATTGGCTCCATATTTGTTTCCAGGCACAATTGAAAATACTGGTGCTGCCCTTTAAAAACCTGAATGGGATCTTTAAAGGACTCCCGTCTCTATCACAAGCCTGCCCACCTATCAATATCATTTTCAGAGGCCATCCTGGATGAACCAAAATCCTCAGAAATATGCTTAGTTGGGATTACAGAGAGGCCTATTTCAGTGGCTGCATTTAGACTTTGGAACTTCCTTCTGAGGAAAGCCCACTTTCACCTCCTTTCTAATTGTCAACTTGTGAAAGGCCAAAACCTTCCTTTTTAGGAAGGCATTTGGGCTGTGAACATTGTTTTGCTGCATTGGGTTTTTAAATGTGTCTGGATTTTGAATATTTTTAATTGTTGTTGTATTATTTTATTTTCTGGTACTGTTGCAGTGTTTTATTATTACACTGTAAGGGTAATTTATGGTTTTATTTTTGTTGTTGGTTGCCTTGAGCTATTTGGAGGAAAGGGGGAAGGTGGTAAATGTGTTAAATAAGTAAAAAATAGATTAGTCAATCCTGTCTCTAAATGTACCTATCAGTAAGCCTTAATTTAAGGAGGAGTAATAAAACTCAACAGACTTCAAGAGTACAAAGTTGTGGGCTACTGGAAAAGAAGTTTGGCTAGGATTCCCCTCATTAATATTTTGCTTTTCTGGAGAGCGCCAGACGATTAGCAGTTTAAGTACAATAGGACTTGGCTATTGAGAAAGCAAAGCCACAAGCCTTGATATACGTGCTCTGTATGTAGGCCTCTGTATGTAGTTTTGGTTCTTACAAGTGAATTGTATGATAGGATTGCAATGATGTATGTGCCTGAATGTGCTGTAATGCTGGAACTGCTAAATTAGAAGGAAATGCTTAATTGGAATTTCTAACTGTCAAGACCTTTTCGATATAGTATGAGACAAATAAACTAGCTTGATAAGGAGGACTGACCATCCAGGTCAATCTGATATTGCTAGAAGAGTTATGGGCCACCTGTTGATAAGGTATAATGAAGAAGTTTTCTTTGATCTTTCTTTGTTTTGCTTTATAATGTTGCCACCTGCTAATTGGTTAAGATGCTTCTATGTATAAATATACCTGCTTTTCACACTGCCAGTTGAGAAATTCTTTGTCTGTAGGACTCTCTCTATACAACTGTATTACGCTCAAGAGTTGCCTTGCAACCAAAGCGGATTTTTATCCTTGACACTATGCACCCCTAATGAGCCTCACAAACAGCCTAGTCAAAACTGTCAATAATGGTCACAGCTAAAAGATACACTATGAAACACTAACAGTGCAAACCTATGTATTCTTAAATTAGCCATACTGAGTTTAATGGGATTAGGTCCCAGGTAAATGAGTATAGGATTGCAATCTGAAGAGCGTGGTGACTCAAGATTTACTGACAAAATCCAGAGTGGTAATCTTGCTATTCTGCTATGGCACGCATACACAGTCCTTGCTCATCACTTTTATGATATATATTTTTAAGATTTCCTGAGTGATGTCTCTGCTGCAATGGGAAAAACTGGGACGCTATGTAGAGTAGAGGTTGCCATGTCACACAGGAAACAATTCGAACTAGCAAAAAGATCTAATTAGCTATGTGCAATGCCAAGAGAAGTAGAAATTCTGACCTGATGTCTGGAGAGAGAGAAGTATTCTTGGGAGCCTTCCTCTGTATGTGGGTTGGGCATCAGGCAGTAATTCCGCAGGCAGGTAACCCATTTAGAAGGGCTTTCATTCCCACCATCTGCAGGGCTTCGGCGCTGCACTCGCAGAGTCAAAAAGGCTGTGTAGTAGTTCTTGAACACAATCTCCTGCAACTGAAAGAAGAAATAAGCAAGTTGATTGAAGCCATAGCAAGCAATACATAACAATCTGAAGAGATCGAGGGGGGAAATCTCGATGAAGGGTCCATCTACTCCAAGGGTCCATCTAGTCCAGCAATTTCTTCACAGTGGCCAACTAGCTGTTGACCAGGGACCCACAAGCAGGACACAGTGCAACAGCACCTTCCCACCCATGTTCCCCAGCAACTGCCGTATATAGGCTTACTGCCTCTGATTCTGGAGGCAGCACATAGCCATTGGAACTAGTAGACATTTATCACCTCCTCCAGGAATTTATCTCCCCCCCTTTTAAAGCCATCCAAATTGGTGGCCATCACTACATCCTGTAGCAGTGAATTCCATAGCTAAACTATGTGCTGTGTGAAGAAGAACTTCTTTTTATTTGTCCTGAATCCCCCACCAATCAGCTTCGTGGGATGACCCCAGGTTCTAGTATTATGAGAGAGGGAGAAAAACGTCTCCCTATCTACATTCTCCACACCATGCATCTCTTGCTCAGAAATCTTTACCACAACCCTTTAAAAGCAAGCTGATCTTATTGTTTCTGTATTACAGATAGGAGCAAAAATAGAAAAGCTTGCCTACAGCAAATTAATGTCAAAGGTGAGTTTTGAAGCAAGGACTTTCTACTCACCTTCTTAGTTTCTATAGGGTTATGATCTGTAAATTGTTAGCCCACCCAACATTCACTCTTTTTTCACACTTACATCAACAGCCTGCAAGTGTGGGAGTACAACATCAATCACCACAACACCAGACCGTCCTAGCTCAGTCCTCATATCTCCCACTTGCAAAGTTACCGGGCTCTTGACAGTGCAGGGTGCAGGCTCATGGGCCATGGTCCCCATGCTGGAAGAGAGCAATGGACTCAGTTCAATTGTGGCACACAAAAATTCACAAACACCACCTCCTTGTCCCAATGTTGGAAATTAGGAAACTGCACACTCCCAGTGATCATAACAACATATAGACTCTTACTCTAAAAGTGCCAGAGACTCATATACCATCAACATACCACGTTCTGCAGATCAGCCTTGAAGCACGGAGGTTCTGTTTCAGGTATTTGATGCTTCCAGCTAAGAAGAGCTCACGCTTCAATAGACCAACTAGGCTGCAATCCCATGCACTCTTACTTGGAAGTAAGCCACATTGTACTCAGTGGTGCACATCTGTGAGTAAACAAGCATGGGGTCGAGTCTCTTGCTGCGTTACAGAATGTTACAGCTATTGATAAGAGTGGTAGCCGAAACAAAATAGATATATTTTGAAATTCTATAAACCAATATAAATTTAGCAATAATGGGTTGAAATCCATACTCTGAGCAGACACAATAAAATCAATCAGACTTAGGCTAGTTAAGACTAACTTAAGTTCCATTGATTTCAATGGGTCTACTCCAAGTATGACCAAGTCTGGATCCAGCCTATAACGATGTCGATGATGATATCATCTCCCATTGGTTTCCTAAGGATCAACAATACAGACTGGTTTGATAACCGGCAATGCCAGAGCAACTCTAGCAGGAGGCACACCCCACCTGGCAGAGCCCAGGGCCAACGGCGGGTAACGTGAAGGCTGCCCACACACACGCAAGCAACGGCTCGGCTCCGTCCTCCGAGTCCATCCCGGACCCTTCCTTCGCCCACCCAATTCCATTGTGAACTACAGGGCATCCCTGGGACAACACCACCACGACAACTCGCCTGCTCCGGGCGGCCTGACTGTAGACGCCCCGCAACCGTCCCTTTTTTTCTTGCCGCGTCCACCTCCCGCTTTAAACCAGGACTGGAAAGAAAACAACGCGGCGTCTCCTCACACCTGCTAACAAGCGCAATGGCACTACAAATATGGCAGCATCACACGTCACGAACGTTGCCACTGCTACCGAGAGGCTTCCAAAGGCGGAGCCTTCGTTGCTGAGGCTTGCGTCACGTCGCGCCCACGGATGACGTTTCATTCCCGTTCGGAGTCGGCCGAGGGGAAGGGTTCCAGCTTGAAGCTGCCCAGCCTTCGGGCCGTCACTCTACTACGGAAACATAGCGACGTGTCCAGAGGCGCCCTGAGATGACGCCATCGGTCGCATTGCTACCGTTTCCGTGTTGCTACGGCAACGCAGTAGCTTCCAGTCTGATTGGCCGGAAAGTCCGACTGCTCATGGTCGTGATTGGATGGCTGGGATGCTAGGACACGTCAGATGCAGTGATTGGTCAAATGGCTGGAACCGGAGCTTGACGGGGATGTCGTGGAGGCTCGTTCTGTCTGCCGCGGAGGAGGAAGAGCTTTTGGGCTGGGCCGGGAGCGGCAGGTGAGCATTCTCCGGGGGAAGAGGGTAGAAAGTTCTTGCCGACTTTATGTTCGTCTGGCGGACCGCGTAGAGTACCGAGGGCCCTGGGCTCGAGCCTTGCTTGGGTGGGCCGGTCAGGTTGTAAGCGGGGCTACTGGGGAAGGGGCTCAATGGCCTGGGACGTCTTGGAGCCTCTAAAGCTGAATCTGACGGTGCGTCCTTTTCTCTTCGCTTCCCCCCCCCCCCCCGGCTCTCCTTAGGCAAGGATGAAGGCGCTTATCCTGGTGGGGGGCTATGGCACGCGGCTGCGGCCCCTGACCCTCAGCATCCCCAAGCCGCTGGTCGAATTCTGTAACAAGCCGATCTTGTTGCACCAGGTGGAGGCCTTGGTGAAGGTAGGATTCAGTCCCAACCCCAGTTGTGTCTGTGTGGATGAAGGTGAGGCTGGTGCTTACCTCATTGCTTTGTGCCTTGAAGAGCTCCATGACAGGTTGAAAGTCAATAGATGAAGCTTTTTGCCCCATTGAAGTATTGCCTTGTGGGGGGGAAGTTTCACCCATTGAATTACTGCTTGTCCAAGCCGTTAAGAGGCACAGAAGCTTTAAAGTTAGTCAAAAGCGGGGTAGGGGTGGGGAACACACATATACTTGGGAATGTAAACCCTGCTGCTTTACATCCTCTGCTATCACACACTTAGTCTGTCCATCTGTAGACATTTTCCCTACTCCTTGCTAATGTATTGAAGGTAAAATAAGCTGCTATGCCATACAGAGAAATAGACAGCAAAATGGAGATGGGTGTGTATGTCTGGCATCTTGTGCTGTAGCTGGAAAAGGTGCACAAATGGGTCACAGACTGATTTCTAAGTTCAAGCAATGATCCTTTCCCCAATTTAGGATGGGAATGTATAAATTCTAGCTGCTGCCCTGTGTAAGTTCTGCATAGCCACCTCCTAAAGTAATCATGATCTCAACTGACAGTGCAATCAGCTTTTGTCTCCCTGCTTCTGGAATAGTTACTTCTGGGTAATAGTTCTGGCCTCTAATCCCCTGAAACAGTTGTGAATAGACCCTGTATCTTGGAGTTACTACAGAATGCCAATTTCCTCCTCTCTGACAGGCAGGTGTAAACCATGTGATCCTTGCTGTCAGCTATATGTCCGAATTGCTGGAGAGAGAGATGAAAGAACAAGAGCAAAGAGTAAGTGTTCCATGGTGAGCGATTCCGACACTGCTTACTTGAACCTATTAGTATAGGATGCTACAGACAGGTGGCCATTTAAGTGGGAGTCAGCTCAGAGCATCTACATTTGTTAGTTCTCTCTCTCAACATGGATGAGCTTCTTAAAAAGCTAGTAGCTCAATAGCCTTGCAAGGAAAAGGATCTATGTTAGACTTTGCTGTGTTAGTTACCCCATTTGTGCTGGCATTTTCTCTGGGTGAGGGTATGAACTTTTCTTGGCACCATTCCATACTGCTTTTCTGTAGCTTCCTGTGACTGAGGGTTTATGGATTCAGTTTAACTGATTAATATACCAGCTACAAAAGTGTTGGTAAAGGGCAAAATGGAGTAAAGAATTCAACTATAATGGTACACTCTTCCACCCCCATTACTTTTTGTAATTTGATATAGTTTACTGCTGGCAGATTATGTTGGCCACAATCTTTCCTATTTTTCATAGAGACAACATCTGTGGTCCACAGCTATTTGAGGAAGTACTTTTTTATGTTCACTATCATACTTTATATATCCTAATATAAAGTTGTTATACTAAGTGGGTTCGGACGATTGCAGTGAGGGAAGCTATATCATCGTGGCTGCTCCCCCCACGTGTGCTGCGCGCAACCGCCATTTGTATTATTCTGCGCATTACAGCGCAGGTTGGCATGTTATCCAAATGTGTGTGGGGTTGTACCTATCCTGCAATGCAGAATGTGCAGTAGAGTTTATAGAGTGGGTATGATTCCCCCCTCACTGCACGCTGGCTTCAGATGACATGCCAGCCCATCCACAGCGCAAGGAATAATGCAAATAGTGGTTACACACACGGCACGCGCAGGGAGCAGCCATGATGTTTGCTTCCCTCACTGTGATTGTCCGAACTTGCTCACTGACTGCACGACCTCTTCTTTTGGGGCCTTCAAGTGTGCCTTACGTCTATTGGCTTGGACCATAAGGTAAGTTGACTTAAGGAAGTTCATTGAAATTTTCTATCCCCTCTTTCTCTATATAGGTACCTGCACTCCTACAAAGCCTGTCCAGAGGGTTGGGGTTGGTTGGTTGGTTTGGGGTGCAGGGGGCTTTTGGGTGGGGTAGGGAATGTTAAACTATCCTTCCATGAACTTCCTTAAGTTAACTTTTCTGTAGGATCCTCTTTACAGTTGGGGATTGTAGTGACTGCTGAGATCCTAAGCCAACCCAATTTAAAATAAGTTATGTTAAACTTCATGGACTTGCTTTCAAATAAGTATCCTTAAGATTGAGATGTTAAAGTGGTGATTGATACAATTATTATTATTATTATTATTATTATTTATAACCCGCCTCTCCCTACGGATCGAGGCAGGGAACACAATACACATACAAGCATAACAAAGTTTTTTAAAAAAAATTAAAACAAGAGAAACACATCATTAAAACATTTAAAATTCATCCGGATAGGCCTGCCGGAAAAGAACAGTCTTCACGACTCTCTTGAATTCGTGAAGACTGTCAGTTTGTCTAACCTCCTCCGGCAGACCATTCCATAGCCTGGGAGCCATAGAAGAGAAGGTCCTCTGGGTAACACTCACCAGCCTAGTTCTGGCTGGCTTGAGTATGTTCTTCCCAGAGGACCTAAGAGTGCGGGGCGGATTGTACGAGAGAAGGCGATCCCGTAGGTAGCCTGGGCCCAAGCCATGTAGGGCTTTAAAGGTAATAACCAACACTTTATACTTCGCCCGGAAACTGACCGGCAGCCAGTGAAGTGATTTTAAAACTGGTGTAATGTGGTCACCCCTAGGTGTACCGGTGACCAACCTGGCTGCCATATTTTGAACAAGTTGAAGTTTCCGGACTAGGCACAAAGGTAGCCCTATGTACAGCGCATTGCAGAAGTCGAGCCTCGAAGTTACCAGTGCGTGCACTACCGTCTTTAGGTTTTCCAACTCTAGGAAGGGGAGCAGCTGGCGTATCAGCCGAAGCTGATAGTATGCACTCCTGGCCGTCGCATCAATCTGAGCTGTCATCTGGAGCGACGGATCCAGGAGTACCCCCAAGCTGCGAACACAGTCTTTCAGGGGGGGTGTAACCCCATCCAGACCTGGTTGGGGGATGATGTATTATAGTGATTTTCTAAGGGGGCAGAGGTAGAGTTCAGTCATCTCTAATTATGTTGTTCATTAGCAACTTTACTAGAACAGGTATTAGCACACTTTGAATAAAGACCAGGCATTCTACAATCTGCAGGTTGCCAAAAATTAGTCATTCAATAATATTGATATGATTATCTTGCCCTATTTAGAGAGGGCTTTTGAAAGTCTGGTGAGGGGAGATGGGATGGGGATCTTATGGCAATTGCAGGGGTAGGCAAGCTGGTTCCCCCCTCCGATATTTTGGACTCTAGTTCCCATAATCCCTTACCATTGGCCATGCTGGCACGGGCTTATGGAAGTTATAGTCTTCAACATCTGGAGGGCATCAAGTTGTAGATGCACACACACTCATTTGATAGTGCTTTCCTTCTAATGTTATTTTCTAAATTCTGCTTTGTTTTCCAGTTGGGCATTCACATTTCCCTATCACATGAGAAGGAACCACTGGGTACAGGTAACTGATACAGCCAGTTCCTGATCAGTGGGCTTATGGAGTTATGGATTTAGTGGGGGTCAACTGGGATCAGAATCTAAACTTGTGGCAGCCCTGGGTGTCCTGGCTGTCCATAGATGAGAGATGGGTTACTTATTCCTGGCAGCAGCTATATCTGATGGAACTTCCTGAGTTTGATTGAACAGTGCATGTTGGTTATGGTTGCTGAAGGGCTTGTGAGTAAGTGAACACTGACGACTCCTGTTTCCTCTACAGCTGGCCCCCTGGCACTAGCGCGGGAGCTGTTGACTGAGAATTCAGAACCTTTTTTTGTGCTCAACAGCGATGTGATCTGTGACTTCCCCTTCACAGACATGATGCGCTTCCACAGGCATCATGGGAAAGAGGGCACCATTGTGGTAAGTACTTCAGGTGGATCAGATGCATGCTAGTGCTTCAGTGGTTCCGATCCTATCTCTTGGGCAGGCTCCAGATGGTGATGCTTGGGGATAGCTGCTCTTCAAAAAAGGAGTTGTTATGTGGTGTACCGCAAGGTGCCATCCTTTCCCCAATGCTGTTTAACATTTACATGAAACAGCTGGGAGAGATCATCCGGAGGCATGGGGTGGGGTGCTATCAATATGCTGATGACACCCAAATATATTTCTCTATGCCTTCAACAACATTGTCAGCTAAGGATAGTGTGTCTCCTCTGAACGAATGCTTGGAGGCGGTAATGGGCTGGATGAGGAAAAACAAACTGAAGCTGAATCCAGACAAGACGGAGGTGCTTGCTGTCAAAGGCCCCAACCTGGGTTTGGAGGTGTGTCAACCAGTTCTGGATGGTGTTACACCCCCCCTAAAAGACTGTGTTCGCAGCTTGGGGGTACTCCTGGATCCGTCGCTCCAGATGACAGCTCAGATTGATGTGACGGCCAGGAGTGCATACTATCAGCTTCGGCTGATACGCCAGCTGCGCCCCTTCCTAGAGTTGGAAGACCTAAAGACGGTAGTGCACGCACTGGTAACTTCGAGGCTCGACTTCTGCAATGCGCTGTACATAGGGCTACCTTTGTGCCTAGTCCGGAAACTTCAACTTGTTCAAAATATGGCAGCCAGGTTGGTCACAGGTACGCCTAGGGGTGACCACATTACACCAATTTTAAAATCACTTCACTGGCTGCCGGTCAGTTTCCGGGCGAAGTATAAAGTGTTGGTTATTACCTTTAAAGCCGTACATGGTTTGGGCCCAGGCTACCTACGAGATCACCTTCTCCCGTACAATCCGCCCCGCACTCTTAGGTCCTCTGGGAAGAATGTACTCAAGCCAGCCAGAACTAGGCTGGTGAGTGTTACCCAGAGGACCTTCTCTTCTATGGCTCCCAGACTATGGAATGGTCTGCCGGAGGAGGTTAGACAAACTGACAGTCTTCACGAATTCAAGAGAGTCGTGAAGACTGTTCTTTTCCGGCAGGCCTATCCGGATGAATTTTAAAATGTTTTAATGATGTGTTTCTCTTGTTTTAATTTTTTAACCTTGTTATGCTTGTATGTGTATTGTGTTCCCCGCCTTGATCCGTAGGGAGAGGCGGGTTATAAATAATAATAATTATAATTATTATTATTGTTATTATTTATTTCTTTGGACAACCAGAGGATCTTTTCTTGTTCCTAAGAGTTATTAGAAATCTGAGTATAGCAGGCTAGCTCCATCGCTTCCACCAGTTCTGAGTCCTTAGTGAAAATTGTAGTTGCATGAGTAAAGGAAAACTACTTTGCCATGACTGGGTCTAATGCTGAGTTTGCCTTGCAGGTGACAAAAGTGGAGGAGCCCTCCAAATATGGTGTAGTAGTCTGTGATGGAGATACTGGGCGGATACACCGCTTTGTGGAGAAACCTCAAGTTTTTGTCTCCAACAAAATCAACGCCGGCATGTACATCTTAAACCCGAGTGTGCTAGAGCGGATCCAGGTATGAGGCAGGAAGGGTGGAAAAGATCTTGCCTAGGGCAGACTGGCTGAGGTGTCTGGGGCTGTGGTTCTGGTTGGGCACCTACTGATCTGGTTGTGAGATTGAGTATTTATTTATGATGTCCTTGGGAATTGTGCATCTTTAACTCCTGCAGTAGGAATGACCAAATGACTGAACTCTTGCTTTCTCCTAGCTGAGGCCTACCTCGATTGAGAAGGAGATCTTCCCAGTGATGGCAGAGCAAGGACAACTCTATGCCATGGAACTACAGGGTAAGGACCCTGGGCATATGTAGAAAGATTCAAAATGATGCTCTTACCTTAAGGTGCTCTCAAAACTAATTCAGTGAGGGCTTCTGGAAAGTAGAGCTGCAGCTAAGAAGCAAAATGAGGTTAGGATGCGAAGAACTGGGATAGTGCATCATGTGCAAGCTCTTAATAGCATTACAAATTGATGATCTATTTTTTATCCTCTGGAATAATGTTTGAATTAGAGTTTAACAAAACGTTGCAGCACATATTGCTATATTCTGTTGCCAGGAGCAGAGGCAACATGCCTCTGCATACCCATTGCTGTGGAACAGTGTTGGGAGCGGGCTATTGTTGTCATGTCCTTCTTGTGGGCTTCCCATAAGCATCTGGTTAACCACTGTGGGGAAACGAAATGCTGTATTAGATAGGCCTTTGGTCAGATTCAGCAGGGCTGCTCTTATGTTCAGAGACAGGAGACAAAAGAAATTATATCCATCTCTTCCACATTTCTGCCATGCCTGGAGCCTTACTGCTCATCTGCTATTAGATACAGAACTCCTCCCACTTATACAGCTAATGTCGGTGACCCTAGTAGAAGTTCCATCAAAGGATATTGGTGCCTTATTAATGTAGATTTTGTCTTCGCAGGGTTCTGGATGGACATTGGGCAGCCCAAAGACTTCCTTACTGGCATGTGCATGTATCTGCAATCTCTGCGGCTGAAACAGCCTGAGCGGCTGTACTCAGGACCCGGCTTCATGGGGAACGTACTAGTGGTAATTCCACTCTTGTATTTATTTGATGTGAGGATAGCAAGTTGCATCAGTAATGGTCAGTTTAGAACTGGTGATATATGAAGTGGGCAAGAAAATGGCAACTTTTGGTATTAGATCTACTACCTTGGGGTCTAAAGCTGTGTGGGAATGTTGTCTACCACCTGGTTTACTTGGAAGAGGAAGCTACTTCCCAGCTTGGGGAGCTGGAAGCCTCTCGGGGAAGACCGAAGGATTCCATCTCATGCCAGTTTTCCTCCAATTTCAGGACCCAACTGCCAAGATTGGATCAAAGTGCAGTATTGGACCCAATGTCACCATTGGGGCAGGAGTGGTGGTAGAGGATGGGGTTCGGATCAAACGTTGCACAGTTCTGAAGGGGTCACGCATCCGTTCCCATTCCTGGTTGGAGTCCTGTATTGTGGGCTGGAGCTCCTCTGTCGGCCAGTGGGTGAGTGGCAGCTGTAGTCAGCTTAGTCAAAGACACGGTTTAGCAAGGCTGCGCTCTGACTGCTCTCTGGAGAATGAGCTGCAGGGTGCAGTATACTTCAGTGTATAGATGTGGTCAGTTACCAAGTTGGGTTTTCCCTCTTTGGGCAAACCAAAGCTTCTTCCTCTGCCTGCATGTGTGTGCAGACTCATTCTCAAATGCTGAGCTCCTACCTTTGGGGTATATATATATGATTATGCTCAATACCTTTATTTTGAGAGCCAGCATCGTAACAACAAAGCTTTCCCCATACATTCCTAACATAAATATGTCCTTTTAGTGCTGCTCAGTCCAGAAATGTCAATCTCTTCCTTCTTGAGGACTGAACAGCAACTAATTGAGTAAGTTGTTTGTGCAAGGAATGGATTTAGTCAAGTTCTGCAAGCACTATAACCCAGGCTACAATTTGCTTTAATTAGCAGTCCTAGACTACAAACAGGAAAGACCTAGGTAGCCATAGGACTGTACTGTGGAAGCAAGTAACCTCCTAGCCCAAGTCCATTGTATAAAAGTACTCCCCCCACCCAGTGCAGCACAGAGGTCTAGAATGTAACTGTATGCCGTGCTCTTCCCTCAGGTGCGGATGGAGAACGTGACTGTACTGGGCGAGGATGTCATTGTGAATGATGAGCTCTATCTCAATGGTGCCAATGTGTTGCCCCACAAATCCATCGCGGAGTCAGTACCAGAGCCAAGCATCATCATGTAGCAATTCTGGGTGTTGAGTACTGGACCAGTTAATAGGGCCATCCCTGCCTTGCCCTCTCCTTGGGGTATCCCTACCCTGTGTGCCTTGGCAGCAGGAGCTCGTTGTTGAATTTTCAACTAAACTTTCCTCTGAATTAAAATATTTTACTTTGCCCCTGCTGCTGACCTCCCAACCCTTTGCTGGGGTGGTAGGAGTGTGGCGAGACAAAGACACACATACGGTAACTGGACCACTCTTCAGGATCATGCTTGGGGACAGGGGTAGGATAGGACGACCTGGGGAAGCTCCAGCTTTGTCCTGCTGCACAGGCCAGTGCCCTGGTTTGGAAAGTGACCGTAATCCGCAATGGGAAAATGATGAGGTTCTGCTGTAGTTCAGCTGCTCTAAAAGAACAGGCCCAGGTAGGCCTGGGGAGGGGAACGCACAGCATGTTGTGCTGTCCTTTCAGGGTGGCGCTTGCTGCTCCCATAGAGCACATGGGGAACACAGAATGCAGCGCTCTTCTATGGAACTCTACTGCCTTACAGAAACTGACTCCCTTCCCTCCATGTGGCCAATAATGAACAACTGTATTATTCAAGAACTCTGGACAGGTCTAACTGTCATGTAATGAAAACAAATGAAATTTATATTGTAACGAATGGGTGCCATGTCTCAGATGTCGTCTGTCCCATGAGAGGATCTAAAGATGGTGGCAGTCCTTAAGCCGCTTTCCTTGAAAGTAACCCTGCAGCTCCAGTGCCAGCGGTTTGCCTTTTACCAGCTGCAGCTTAAACTCTAGAAGAAGGCTCCATAATTGTGGAGAAGAATACACATCTCACAGCTTTAAGGAATAATAATTTAATAATATTCCATTTTATGGAAGTTAACACCCCTTCCAGTTTGGAGGGGGTTGGGGGAGAGAGACAATCATAGATGCACATAAGTTAAATTCCTTGCTCCAAGCGCAGTGCTTGCAGCCCTCCCCGACACTTCTGGTTACAAGTCACACACAGTAAATTTTTTAAAAAATCCTTATCTGCTCCTGGACAGTACAGGCAGCCTGGCCACACAGTGAAGGAGGGCTGGTGCCACAGGCACCTTCTGCTGGTAGAAGATAACAGTGCAGTCAAGTTCACCCCTGCTGTAGCCCATAAAACCAGCCTGTAGCCCATAAAACCAGCCTAGTTTGTACTTCTCCCAACCACTACACAATGTATGGACCAAGTCCGGACCCCCCACTACTTCTGATTTTTTTTTCTTGGAGAAGCTGAGAAATCTGTTCAGACATTCCTGTGGTGGGCTTCATCCCTGCACATGTTAGTTAGAGCACAGTGTGACCTCTGTTGCATGGCCTAGTGTTTTTGCTATGCTTGCCTAGCTGCCCTGTCCTTCAAAGGAAAGGAGCCGGATTCACTAAGAGCAGATTCAAATTTTTAGCCAGACAGATGGTACAGTCCTTCCCTCACCTGAACTGCTTGACCATCTCCTTCCATGCCCAAAGCGATCACATCGAGTGGTACAGGCAGATGGGCTACTGCATGGTCTGCCCACGTAAATATTTGAACCAACTCTAAACCTCATATGCACAGTCAAATGGCAAAGGGTGGAAGTGGCAAAAACACACTTGGCTGGCAAGCAGCTGGACTCACAGGAGAGATGCTGGCTGTGGGAACAGCTTTTAGCCCATCAAGCAGAGCACCACACCAAAGAGGATGTGTCCCAGCTACAGTACAACACAGGCTTTCCTGGGCCAGAAGCAGGAAAGGAGCTGCAGAATCAGGCTGAGGTAGAGAACCTGAGAACGTTCAGCCCCCTTGTACATACCCCATGGAGAAAGCCCAATGTCTGTTGGTTTGGAGTCAATGACCACAACAGGAAGTGTACCTAAATTCAGGGGAATTGAAGGGTATAGAGTGACCTTGATGATGCATGTGATCAGCCTGCAAGAGGTGTGTTAAATAAAACTGAGCTCAGCTGTGCTGAACAGCAGCCGCCTTTGACAGAGGGGCTCTCGGAACAGGGAGAGCCCACCATGTGGAGAAGCTGCCCGGGCATGCGGCCCTGCCCTGCAGGGTCCAGGCACTAGGAGGTGGCTGGCTTAATGTAATCGTCCACACCCGTGATGGTGGCTTTGCAGAAGAAGCAGTCCTTGTTGTTCATCAGGTGCTGGTTGATACAGGCTCTAGAAAGACAAGAGTAGAAGCCTTCACACATCTTCACAGCTACAAGGCAAACCTTGGCCCCTGCACCAGTATCTACTATGTCCAAAGTCCCTTGATGGCTACAAGTGAGTGCAAGTGTTTCTTCCAGCACTAAAGCATGCATGGCTGTGCTTACTCTGCTCTTAAAAATGACATCCTGCAACTTGGCTATCTGATTCAAATTAACCAAATTTGTTGACATTTGCTTTTTTGTATTTGTAGAATAAATACAGAATCCAGATGTTTAAGCAACCATTCAGAATTGGGGGAGGAGGAGGGGTTGGCTTGAATTTCTTCCAATCAGGACAACCAATGAAAGGGGGTTTCAGCTCAGATGCTTCAGGGGATTCACATGGCTATAACTAGACCAGGTAAGTGTGTCTGTGTGCATTCCAGCATGTCTGCTATCCAATCAGGCAAAAATAGGAAAAAAACCACTCACTTGCACGACTTGTGGGAGCATGGCTTGAATACAGCAGAGATTGGATGTGCATAGCAGATAGGGCACAGATCCTCCTCACTTGTGGGCTGCAACAGAAAACAAAAAACACTCAGGATTGGAACAACAGCTCTTTACAGTACTAAGTTCTACACTGGAGCCTTGAATCTGCTGGTTGCTTTGTACGCTCATGTCAAGGTTCAAAAAGATTCACCTAAGATCAAAGTCACATGTCCCTCCATTCCATCTATTCTGCAGCTCTGAGCCTGCTGCCACTGGGGTAAATGTGTTACAATTCCATGGAAAACAGTCCCACTGTTAAGAATGAAGGCTCTAAGGAGGGCAACAGGAATTGGAGGGGGTAGCGCTCCTTTCTTGGCCATACATGTACAAAACACTTACTTGTAAATGTCCTCCCAGTGACCATAGGGCAGTCTCATTAGGATGGGATTACCCTTTTTGCAAGACCAGTTTCCAAAAGATAGCTTCCACAAAAGACCAAGAGTGATTCTTACAGTGCTTTGGGGCATGTAAACTGAAATCTATGTGGCTGCTCTACAAATATTGTCAACTGGAGCGCGACCACAGAAAGGCTGCCTTTGGGACTGTATTGTCAGAGTTTGTGATGCACTGCACTCTCTGAGCATGTACAGAGTGCAAGCACACAGCAGCGGAATAACAGCAGAGCTCACTGGTAGCAGACAGATGTCCTGGTAGTCAGTAAACACTCAGACACAGCAGTGTTTTAAACTACTATACTAAGTTTACTTACAAGTATTTACATAGAACAAAACATTCCTCTAATATCTTCAGCAATACTTCCAACCAACCATAACCTACCACTAACATTCACCATCATCATCACCCACACTGTTTCTCCACATGCTGTACATTTATAGCACTGTGGACCTATCACAGCGTTGGCTGCATATCTCCCCATGTGTTGCTATGCCTTCCAGCACACAGGGAAGAAACCAAATGACCTTGGTCTTTAGGTGCTTACCAGCTGCACTTGATTTGGCAACTGTACAGAGTACTTGAGATATCAAGTCATCTCATGTCTCTTACTTTTCTTCTTAGTAACAGAAAAAATACATTTGCTTTTACATTTAAACAAATAAAATCTTAACACCCCTCCTTTTTTCTGTAACTAACAAACATTTTCATTCTGTCTGACATTCTAGCATTCCAAGCTGTTTTGACAATTGTTCATGTCTTTGTACATTCAAAGGTTTTGTGAATACATCAGCCACATTTACCTCGGTGTTACAATACACAAGTTCAATCAATCCATCATGTACAGCTTGTCTTACGTTGCAGTAACGAATATCAACATGTTTACTCCTTGCGTTCACCCTTTCTGACTTTGCCATATGAATGCAAGTCTGATTGTCTTCAAAAACTTTAATTGGAGTTTTCACTTGCAATTTCATATCTTTCAGCAATTGGATGAACCAAATTATTTCTGTACAAGCCTCAGACAATGCTGAGAACTCAGCCTCTGAGGTAGACAGGGCAATTAACCGTTGTTTTCTGGATTTCCACCCCAAGATAGTCATGGATTGGACCCAAATCCTTTAATTCAAAATATTTACTCAGTTGCTCTGCAAATTTTTTAACCTGAGTTTTTGTTTTTGAAATTAAACATATATCATCCACAAAAGATAACAACCACATTTGTTCACTGTTGACACCTTTTGTATATAAACATGGGTCAGCCATTCCATTTTTGAAACCCATTGACTCCAATGCTTCATGCAAACACTGGTTCCAATTCCTTGCTGACTGCTTCAAACCATAGATAGCTCTGTTTAATTTGTACACAGAGCCTGGCACATTTGACTCATAACCAGGAATTTGAGCCATGTAAATCTCTTCCTGTAATGGTGCATTCAAATATGCTGTCTTTATATCAAAATGATTCACCTGACAATCATATTTTGCAGCTAGAGTTAGCATTACTCTCATTGACTCAGCCTTCACAGTAGGTGCAAAGGTTTCATCATAGTGCACATTCTTTTCCTGTGTGAACCCTTTTGCCACAAGTCTAGCCTTATACATTGTCTCTCCTGACATAAGTATTTTCTTTTTGAATACCCACCTACAACCAACCACTTTTTTACCTTTTGGTAGCATTGTAGGGGTAAACACATTGTATTTTGCCATGGCTTCCATTTCCTCATCCATAGCCTCATACCATAGATTTTTCTCTGGATTTGGCAATCTTTGAACATCTGCATAGTTCTCTGGTTCATAAGATATTTGGCACACTCGTACTTCATTGGCCGTATATCTTTCAGGAGGTATTCCCTTTGTACTTCTTTCTGACCGTCTGGGAATAAAAACATTTCTGTTCTCTCCCTCCTCCTCCTCTTCCTCCTCCTTCTTAGGACTTGAAAGAGTTGTGGAACTGTTTGTTTGTCTCTCTACTGGCTGTGGTGCTCTGCCTATGTTTTCCTGTATAGGCAAACACACTTCACTGCCGTGCAAACGTTCCCAGTCACACTGCTCCTGAAAACTTGCTGATCTAGAAATTACTATGTTTCCATTACCAGCATAAAACCTGTATGCTTTTGAACTAGGTGCATAGCCTAGGAATTTCATTTTCCTGGCTTTTGGCTGCCCTTTCCTCCTAGCTACCTTGGGGATGTTCACCCAGGCATCACTCCCAAAAACTCTGAGATGAGCCAGGGATGGCTTCTTCCCAAACATGAGGAAATATGGAGTGTTATCTATTGCTGAGCTCCAAAGCCTATTAGCAATGTAATTAGCTGTTAGCATTGCTTCTCCCCAAAAATGAGCATGCAACCCAGAGTCTGTCAACATGGCATCTTTCATTGTTTGCAGAACCCCATTCCTTCTTTCTGCAACGCCATTTTGCCATGGTGAGTGTGGAGCAGTTCGTCTTGCTGAAATTCCTTTCTGCCTAAGCCATTTTTGGAACGTTTCAGCCATAAACTCCCCCCCTCTGTCTGTTTGCAATTGCTTTACTTTGGTAGAGAATTTCCGCTCCACCCAACTCAGCCAATCTTTGAAAACAGTAAACGTTTCACTTTTGTTTTTCATCACATAACAAAAACCATATCTAGTGTAATCATCCACCAGAATTAAAGCATACTTTGCCCCTCCTAATGTTGCAGTCATAGGACCAATTAAATCTGCATGTATTATCTCAAATGCTGCCGTGGCAACTCTGTTACTCTTCTTACAGATTGGAGCAACCTTGGATTTAGCCACTTTACATGCAGTACAGTCTAGATATTTGTCACAGGCTTTTACATTCAGTCCTACACACATTTCAGGCATTTTTTTCAGTATTTGGAACCCAACATGTGCAAGTCTCCTATGCAGCAAATGCACACAATCATTATGCAAAGGTGTGTTATTCATAACAGAATTTACATTTCTAGATGTTTCTAGATCTTTAGGCAACATTTCATAAAGATTGTTCCTAAGTACACCTAAAGCTACAACATTGTTTTGTTTGCTCACTTCACACTTGCTGTTTGAGAATGATACACAATATCCTTCCTTATCCAAACAAGATACACTTAACAAATTGTGTTCCAAACTTGGCACACACAGAACCTTGCTTACAGTTTTATCAATACATGGCACATATACACAACCTTCTGCAGTCACAGCTGAAGATTTGCCATCTGCTAATGTAACATGGTCCCGGCTAGCAGAATGTAGACTTGTAAACAAACTCTGGTTGTTCACAATATGCTGACTGGAACCACTGTCCATCAACCAGGTACATTCTGGGTTGTTCTCTGCAGCTTTAACTACGGAGACCTTCGGTTTAGCAGATTTTTTCTTGCTTGTTGCTGCTTTCTCCTTCGTTTGGTTGGGACAATCTCTCCGCAGATGCCCGGGCAAACCACAACGAAAACAGCGCCGAACTGTAAACACTTTCTCCTTATCTTCACAAGCTGCTTGTTTAACGTGGGTGTCTCTAGGCTTGGCAGTCTGCCTCTCTTGCCTCTTCTTTTCTTCTTCCAGCAATCGGCCGGTCAGAAAACGAAGCGTGAGCTCGGATTCTTGCATTGCTTCCAGGCTCAAAACAAGATTGTCCCACGAATCATCCAGGGAGCTGAGAACGACGTACACTTTGTGGGACTCAGTGAAAGACATGCCGTGCTCCTCCAGATCCGCAAACAGTTGCCTCATCATGCTTAAATGTGCAGATATGCTGGCTCCTGGTTCAAGTTGTGCTCTGTACAATTTTCTTGTTAGCATAACTTTGCTGGCTGCCGTTTCTCTCACATAAATCTCTCTGAGAGTTTTCCAGCATTCCTGCGCGGACACCAGCCTCCTTACATAAACAAGTTGGTTATCTTCTAAACACAAGATAATGCTTGCCAAAGCTTTCTCTATGTTTCTCTGCTCGTCTTCATCTGGCTGAGCTGGAGGATCACAGACAACCGTCCATAAACCTTCTCTCCTTAGATATTGTTCCATCTTAATGCTCCAAGCCAGATAATTGTTTTCATTTAGACGATTGAGTGGTAGATTAGCTGCCGACATACTTGCTGCCATCTCAAATTACTGCACACAGATGTCTTGCTTGCTTTTCAGCTTTCAGCCCCTCCAAGGCACTCAGCAACGACACTCACCGGACTGCAGATTTGAGAAGTCACTCTTCACTTCCAGGATTCTCACAACGCTCTGCCACCACGCAGGGAGTCCTCTAGGCTGTCTGGACACTCTGGACACCTTGGGTAGCCTTGCAGCTCTAGTAGCCCTAGCAGCCCTAGTAGCCCTAGCAGCCCTAGCAGCCCTAGCAGACTGGGCCCATAACCTGTCAGAGTTTGTGATGCACTGCACTCTCTGAGCATGTACAGAGTGCAAGCACACAGCAGCGGAATAACAGCAGAGCTCACTGGTAGCAGACAGATGTCCTGGTAGTCAGTAAACACTCAGACACAGCAGTGTTTTAAACTACTATACTAAGTTTACTTACAAGTATTTACATAGAACAAAACATTCCTCTAATATCTTCAGCAATACTTCCAACCAACCATAACCTACCACTAACATTCACCATCATCATCACCCACACTGTTTCTCCACATGCTGTACATTTATAGCACTGTGGACCTATCACAGCGTTGGCTGCATATCTCCCCATGTGTTGCTATGCCTTCCAGCACACAGGGAAGAAACCAAATGACCTTGGTCTTTAGGTGCTTACCAGCTGCACTTGATTTGGCAACTGTACAGAGTACTTGAGATATCAAGTCATCTCATGTCTCTTACTTTTCTTCTTAGTAACAGAAAAAATACATTTGCTTTTACATTTAAACAAATAAAATCTTAACATGTATCACTGATACCCTTACTTTCTTGAACAAAACAAAACATGTGCCTCTTGTCTGAAGTGTTTCATCTTATGTGCCCATTTGTTTTGGATACTGTGAAAAAATGATTAGGCACCCATTTTTATTTTGGTCCTGAGAGATTTGATAGCCTGAATTTCCAGAAGATGTTGAATAGCTTGTTTGAACATGATGTTTCGCCAGTTTCTTGAACTTGGGAGTGGTCATGAACTTGTTTCTGGGGTGAGGCTGACCCCAGGGTCCATGCATCTGAGGTGGTCTTCACCCACTTGTGGACAAAGTGGAGAAGCCCGACTCCTATGGATCCCTGGAACCCAGCCTGACTGGCATAAGGCAGAACGTTTTTTCATCTCTTTAAAAGTCGCAGTTGCACCTATGGGCCTCCTGCATGCTGCAGACTTCCTGAGTGGGTAGTGATGGGGTTGACGATACGTAAAAAAGGTGTGAAAAAAGTGTCAAGCCAGGGAGGGGAAGTTGTATCACTTTGTTTTGCTTTTCCTTCCCCTGTCCCTGCTTTAGCCAGTAATGTAAAAAAAAAAGTAGTCTGCGCCAAACACCCTTCACTGCCCAAACTCAGTTGTCTGCTCTCCTTCCTCCCTTTTTGGCAAGGAGAAGGGAGCTTTTGAATCAGCACCATGGTATTCCAAAGGGGGCTATAGGTCTCATCTCTGGGGCCTTTCAGAGCTGGTCAACAAACCATCTTCTCCCACTTAGGATTTGGGGCAACCTCTCTCGTCATTAGATTTAAGTCTTGATGTGATAGGTGGTTGCTGGAAATTATCCTGCAGGTGGGGAGAGAACAGCAGGAAGCCTTAGAATCCCACCCCCACCCCCATGTTGAAGGAGGAGCTACAACCTTTGCACTTTCTTGTTCAGCCCCTGCCACGGGAACTGGGTTGACAGGTCGGACACTTCCTTTCCTGCCTCAGAACAACTGTGGGATAAAAGCCTTCCCTTATTTCCGTCTTTGGCGCAGGAGTGGGAGCAGCTTTGAGTCCTGTGCTGTGTGGGCTTCCTTCTAAGCCTCCTCACCCCCTTGAGGATGGAGGGGGGCATTCCTCCCACATGGAGAGGGAAAGCAGACCCCTTTCATGCTTCTGTGGGGTCACTTATTCCCTCCCTCGGTACATGAAAATCAGAGCCATCTCTGCTGTGATAATGAGGCTGGCTGGCTGGGTTGTCTCCCATGACCGCTTCTGCTGAGGGGCTGAGCTTCCTGTCAAAGTGGCCAGAGGTTGGTGTATAGAGGATTGCCCCTGCCACTCAGGAAAGAGACTGGGCTTAGGTGCAACATGGCTGCTCTGAATAGGCTCCAGCCATCCAAAGACGGAATACGGTAAGTCTCTTCCCAGGTTTTGGTGCAAAATGCTAAGGAAACGTTAGCAGTTGAGCCTATCGCCTACCTCCACGGGGAAGGAGAGAAGGCCTGACCTGCAGTCTAAAGCCCTCATTGTGTCCTTGCTGTGAGAGGAAGAAACAACCACCACCTATAATTCTATTTCTTCATTTTTAAATGCAGCTCTTTTACTGGGAGTTCCACAAAGCCTCTGCTGTGTGTAGCTGTGACAGAGGCTAGGCTGGTTATATGGGAATGGCTAGTCCTGAATAATGTCATAATTCAATGACGTCTTAATTGAATGGAGGGCCCTGTATCTGTTCAAGAGGAGGAAATCCCACTGAGCAGACTACCCCTACTGCCACTAGGGGGAGGAAGCAAAATTTTAAATAATTAGTCAAGGTACAAATCTCACCTCATCATCTCACCCTTGGAGCAGAGACATGAGCTCTGCTTGTATAGAAGGCTGCAGTCTGTCAGGTGTGCTGATAGATAGGTGTCTCTCTTTCAGTATGCATTTGGGACAACTCAAGACAGATGCAAGAGATACTTGGCTAGGCTCCCATCTCTGCGATCTCAGAGAATGTACTGAGTGCAGCTCAGCCGCAGGCTCTTCATAAAGGTTCCCTTCCTGCCCTCGGACTGGCCTTGACTTAGACCATGAGTTTTTTACTGAGCTGTCACATCAATCCCGCTTGCGTGCCTCTCCCTCCTCCTACAGCAGCGTTCGTGCAGCTCCAAACTGCAGCTGGAAGGTGAGCAGCCACATTAATAATTCAAATCCAGCCCCTGGCAGATATCATGTTCCGTGCTGGATCACTGCTTCTCCTCGGAGGTCACCCAGACACAGAAACCCATGCGAGGGGAGGGGTGTCATTTGGCAGCCAGAATCAATCTGAGCAGCCTCTTGTGCCGACCTTCCTCCAAGGTATATTTTCTTCTTCATCCCCCACTCCAAACTTCTCTATTTAAAAACCCAATTATGGGACTTCAATCATGCAATCCATCAAACCTACCTATGTTCTATCTGCTTATTTTACAGCTTGTTCTGCTTCTATGATTTAGGTTTTTCAAAGAACTTTTGTTTTGTTTTGACAAGGGCTAGGAAGGTGTAAGAGGGATATGAGAGACAAAACAGGCCTCATTTCACTGTAGGTAGTGGCATGCCATCCTCCTGGGGCATCCGTTTGCTCACTGGGTACTTGTAGATCCCAAAGGGAGAAAAACACATAGAGCATGACAGGCCCCCTTTTCTCTGCAGCTCGCATGTTTTGCCGGTCATAAGTATTCGCTGTGCAGCACAGGAATCCTGGCTCCCAGACACATTTCATGCTGTTCTACCGAGTTGAGGATTTTCTTAGTTTACTATTCATGCCAATCGCAAGGCACAGTGTTGCGCTCAACCCCAAATCATGTTTCCAAAGGTGTTCTTTTCCAAAAGATAGTAAGATTGTCCTCACAGAAGGCTTAGAATTGGTCCTGGCGCATGGGGGCCCAGACTTCAACCGTTGCCATAGAGCTTGGACCCATAACCTTGTATGGCCTTACATGCCTGAGCCAGAGCAGCTGCCCAGAATATAGAGAGAGACAAAATGTTGGCAAGCAAAGTCAGTCACCCTTTCTGTGTCTGCCTGGCCCTGGGAATGCTAGCGCCACGACGAGAGCCCTCCGGTTGGTATGGATGCAGGACGCCAAAGGCATGAGCCCACACTTGTCCAGACCCCTGGGGCACTTACCAAGGTGGAAGCTGCAGCTTGCTTGGACTCTTCACTGAGGTGGCCTAGCATTTGCTCTACCTTGGCCAGCTCATCCCGGCTGATGTAATCAGTGTCTGCAAAGAGAAACAAAGAGTGATGGTCATGGAAAGGGGACGGGGTGGGCAGAGGTTCTAACATTGTGGCTCAGGGTGGAGGAGGAGGGGTTCTGGTACATGTTCCTTTTTGCAGCCCCCCTCCCACAGCAGCTGCAGTGAGGGCGGTTGGCCACATGGTGGCACAGCCCAGCATGAGGCACGGAGATAAGGCCAGCTTGAGCTCAATACCGCCAAAGCGCTGCTGTGTGCAGCGCTGATTTATTATGATGTTGGGAGGGCAGGTGTAGCGTTTTCACAAACGGCCAGATAACAGCATGCATAGAAATGCTTAGGCAGGGGTATCTTCCCAGGGCCTATTGTAGCCACAACTCTTGACAGGCTGGATATAATCCCTTAAGATAAATACTTGTATGCTCACAAGTTCTAAAGTATTTAAGCGTTGCAAATTCCAGTGACTGTGCAACCAATAGCAAGGCTGGATTAAGGCCATGATGGGCCAGGGGCTAACAGATTATAGTTGGCCCCCTACTCTGCCCCCAATTCTCACATATAACATTTGTGCACACACATATCCACACAAACGAAGAAAGCCATTTTATGTACAGAAACAATGCAACAACAATTTTTAATCATATATCTGAAAGACCGCCTTCTCCCATATGAGCTAGCCTGATACTTAATTTTTTTTCTGGAGAAGCACTTCTTTCAAGAACACCACCTTCAAAGGCACATTTGGCGGTGACCTAAGAGGGCCTTTTTGGTGGCCGCTCCCAGGGTATGGAACTCACTCCCAAGGGAGGCTAGGTCTGCTGCCTCTCTGTTGTCCTTCCACTGGCAGGCAAAGACTGGTTTATTCAAGCAGGCCTTTGGCCTTGACATGGGCCTGTTGGGTTGGGTGCTAGGTTTTCTTCTTCTTCTGTAATTGTTAGGTTTTTATTGTATTTTAATGTATTGTTTTACTGTTTCAGTAAATTTTAATGGTCTCAGTAAGCCACCTTGAATGCCTCTTTTGGTAAAAAGCCGGGGTACAAAAAAACCAAACAAAAAAAACCAAACAATAAAATAAATATAGTGGAAATCTATGCTTTTCTGGAAACAAAAGACTAATACTTCATCCATGGTAGAGGACTCAAATACAAACAAAGGTCCTATTTACAGCACACAGACACAATAAATATTATTATTATTATTATTATTATTATTATTATTATTATTTATTTCTTACCCGCCTCTCCGTTTGGATCGAGGTGGGGAACAACAATATGATAAAATACGTAAAACTGATTAAAACATGACACACATTATTAAAACTGCATTAAAACATCCTAAAACATCCTAAAAACATCCTAAAATTCCACTGGATATGCCTGCCGGAAGAGAACAGTCTTTATGGCTTTCTTAAATTCTAAAAGACTGTTAAGTTGACGAGTCTCCTCCGGCAGGTCATTCCACAGTCTGGGAGCAGCAGAAGAGAAGGTTCTCTGGGTAACGGTTGTCAGCCTAGTCTTGGCCGACTGCAGTAAGTTCTTCCCAGAGGACCTGAGCGTGCGGGGCGGATTGTATTGGAGAAGGCGATCCCACAGGTAACCTGGACCCAAACCATGTAGGGCTTTAAAGGTAATAACCAACACTTTATACTTCGCCCGGAAACTAACTGGCAGCCAGTGGAGAGATTTTAAAGCTTTTAATATTTATGTCTTACCCGCCTCTCCCTCTGGATCGAGGCGGGGAACAACATTAAAAATAAATGATATAAAATACATAAAACTGATTAAAAACATATAAAAACTCATACATTGTTAAAATACCAATAAAATTCTTAAAATTTGACTGGGTAGGCCTGCCAGAAGAGATCAGTCTTTATAGCTTTCTTAAATTCTGAAAGACTGTCAAGTTGGCGAATCTCTCCTGGCAGGCCATTCCACAGTCTGGGAGCGGCAGAAGAAAAGGTCCTCTGGGTACATACAGAAGTACCTTTTCTTTTTCATGTTTTTCCCTCTTTCCCCCCCTGTTCTCTGTATCAAGGGAGATCTTAATGGTGACTGTATATTGGTATTTTCATGATATGGGGTTTTTTTTTGCTGGGGGGTTTGTCTGTTGTTATCGTTGTGTTGCAAACAAAATAAACAAAAAACAAAAACAAAGATATACTAGAAAGAGATAACCATCCTACACTCTGCTATTAACTGCTGAAAATAAGACTCCCTATAATGTAAAATGGCCAGCAGTGCATTGCACTGGCTTCTTATTGTGTGCAAAGTGTCATTTACAGGCATATGCAACAGAGACAGAGGGGATCCACTATTCCACTTGGACATTGGAACTCTCAGAGGCCCTGAGGAGAGAGCTACATCCTCAATGCTGACATCAACTCTTATTACTAAAAATTCAAAAGTCGTGTGTGTGTGTGGGGGGGGGGGAGAATCATCTTACATTTCAATTCCTCCATCCATATGCTTCCATGTTCTGCATGGTAAGCAATTCAAAGAAATTATGTTTTGTTCTTAAATTTCAGGGCATCCTACAGAGTACATCTCATGGGGGGGGGGTACGATACATGGGGCAAAAATGCCCCCCCCCCCGGATCTCCTGCAGCTGCTTACCCCTGCTCTGCACTTATCTGGATGTTAATTATAGCTGTGACTTCAGCAATTGACTACAGGCTCGTTTCTTACAAAACAATTGGACAAAATAGTGCCTGAACATTTTGTCTTGTATCACAGGGTTCTATAAGGGTTAGAGGTTCGCTAGTTTCTTTTTATTTGAAAGCTGCGAATCCATAATGGTGGGCTGGTGGCTGCAGCCCCCTTATTTATTTATTTATTTATTGCATTCATATTCTATCTGTTTTCCTCTATGGAACTCAAGGAAACATACATAATCCTCCTCTCCATTTTATCCTTGTCCAGGGTTACTCTGGCTGTGACCAACAGAACTGTGTCCTGATGATGATGGCAAGGAAATGGATAGTAAGGGGGACATGAAATGACTCATATACAATGTTCAGCATCCAACGCCCTCATTCAGGTTCCTCCTCCAAGGGAGGCTCAGAGGGTGGCAACAAGAGGGAGGGCCTTCTTGGTGGTGGCCCCACAATTCTGGAATCATCTTCCCAATGACGTCAACACTGTTAACTTTTCGGCACCAGGTTAAAACTGTCCTCTCCTCTCAAGCATTTCACAGCATATAATGAGTTTTTAATCAGGTCCAGAATTGTCTTTGGCTGATTGTTTTAAAATTATTTTTAGATATATGTTGTCTGTGTGTATGCTCCCTGTTTATATGTTTTGTGTAAATGGTTTTTGTACTTTGTATAGCATATTTTAATGGTTTTTAATTTTTGTGAACCACCCTGAGAGCTTCAGCTATGGGGTGGTATAGAAATTTAATGAAATGACATCCAGAGTGGTGAGGCATTTGGTCTATCCATGAAAGGGGTGAAAGATCTCAGATGTCATGAGGGAACAACAGAGCTTAACGTATGAGAAAATAATGAAAGAAACTCATCTCCCTCCTATGATATAACAAGCATAATCAAAGGCATTCAGGTTTCATTAAGGGCTCCCCCTGTTCTGTATGAGAAAAATCTTATGAAGCACGTTCCAACATGCATGCATATGTATATCTCTCGCCTTGAACCCTACCCACATATCTTATATACATTACCCCGCTATATAGTGTGCTGTTCTGGAGCAGACTTCTTCAGTCTCTTAGAACATTAGGATTTCATGCAGCAAAGAACCAACTAGCATAACGTTTTCTTATTCAGTCCACCTGGGAAGATAGTTGTTCAGAGAAGGCTCAGGGTAACTTTGACAATGCCTATACATCTCAGCCAATCTAATATTTGCTGTGCCAGCAAATGAGTGCTTATGAGAGAGCATATCAGCTCCTGGGCCAACTCAGTATCATCAACTACTGGGGCTGCTGGCAGGTATACAAGGATGCTTTTTGGAATCAGGCTATTAGAGAGCGGGTACTCTCTGATGGGTGGGGTAGGAACTTTCCCTCCGCAGTACAGAAATAGGATGGGAACACAAGCACTTTGCTGCAAGGTAGGGGAATTCACAGCCAGGCAGTGGGGCCAAATTGAAGGACAGGACAGATAGATGGGAGGTCTCAGCAAGGTTCATTCTGGGAAACAATTAAGAGTGCCTCGTTAAGAGATAACATTACGGAAAACAGAAGAGAATTTGCCTGTGGTGTTCTCTGCAGTCTCCCTTGCAGCACACATCTTCACACTATCAGCAGGAAAGGAAACCCGCAGCTGCCAGGTAGGAAAGCCCCACTTATACTGACTTCAGGGAGAAGAAAAGGACAGCAGATATCAACTTCTCCAGACTCTCACACACCAGCACATCACCCCCAGAACTGTATAGTCTTCAAAGGCACAGCCTGTTCCATTCATTGCACCCCTGGGGTTACGTATTTCTAATTTACAGTAACCCCAGAGCACCCAAGTGCCCTGCAACAGTTGAGAAAATGCTGCAATATGAGACTTAGTCAACAGATTTTTGAAGCATAACCTTTATTCCCCTCCAAGTACCCAATATTGAACATACAACTACCTGAGCAGAACAACTGCAATTACCCCATTCCATTTCCTGGGAATGTAGCTTTCCTGAGCTTGGTAGAGATTCACAAGGGAGCCATCACCAGGGAGAAAGCAAGGATCAAACTTGGGCTAAGATGTGGTTCATTATATTGGCTAAATGGCCTCTTGCAGATACCTTAGTATTGTAAACACTCTGTAAGTTTATTTGTTTGTATACATTCAAGTGAAGAGCAAAAGCTGAAAAGGCTTCAGGCAGTAGGGCCTTCAGCCAGTCTTTCATATCTGAAGAAAGTAAGATAAACTGACAGTCAGATAAATCAACAAAGCTTAAGAGGAAGAGGCAAGACTTTGCTGCCTACTCCAAGGACTCTTCCATAGCTCTCAATGACCTGGCTCACACATCACAACAACCCAGTTTTTTTAAAAAAACAAAAAACAAACCTGGGTTGTTGTGAATGAGTGAGAAAAAGGAAGCATGCTGCCTCCTGCCAAGCATGCTCCATCCCTAGGTTGCTTAGCATTGTGTGCAAATGGGAACTCTGGGAGAGACAACCTAGATTTGGAATACAGTGTCCCTGGGTTATTTAGCCATCTCCCAATTGCAGCAGAAGAGAGTGAATGGTGGGAGTCAGCATGCTCATGTATTCTCATTTGTTCACAAGTACTCACAATTTAAAAAACAAAAGCTGGGTTGTTGTGACGTGCGAACCGGGCCTGTCACTTTAGCTCCCCCCCATCTCTGCAAACTTCAAGGGCATGGCAGAGCCAAGGACAAGAGCTTACTTCTCTCTCTCTCTCTCTCTCTCTCTCTCTCTCTCTCTCTCTCTCTCCCTCCCTCCCTCCCTCCCTCCCTCCTCTTGCTTGATGGAAAAATACACTTATTTCCAGAACTGTTTCCTATAACAAGAAGCAACCCTTTTTGCATGAAGAAATGTTGCTTTTGTTGCCCTCTCGTCATCAGATATGTGGCAGGTGATGGCTTCAGTTCAATGACTTAACAGGATGTTTTGGGAGATCAGCAGTATCAGAGTGGGATCAGGCTGAAACAATGGAATCCCCCTTCCCCAAGCCAATTCCCCAAGCTATCCCTTACTTCATATGGCCACTGCAGCTACTCTGAATCCTCTTCTTCCAGTCTCTGTATCATCATCTGAGGCTTTTCAACCACTATGTTAGATATTCAAGGGAGGCACATTCCTCAAGATGGATAGGAGGATCCCCACTTCCAGAGGAAAGGCTCACGATGCACAAAGCAACAGCTGAAAAACCTTTCCAGGTAAAATAGCATAGCCAGCTTGGTATAATTTATATTTTAGCTTATCTTTTTTTTAGTAGGGATTTATGTTTGCTGTCCCAAATCCTCAGAATAGACTGTGTAACAAAGTTAAATGAAAACAAGACAAAATGCGAACTTTTGCTCCCTTGGAAACAAACGCGGCGCGGAGAGCACAAAAATGCAGGTTGCTTACCTGTAACTGTAGTTCTTCGAGTGGTCATCTGTGCAGTCACACATATGGGCTCGCGCCGGCGCCGAGCTCGCTTCGGGAAACTTCTAACTAGCTAGGATTTTAGGCGGGAACCCCTCCCCCCACCGTCCTACCGCGCATGCTCAGGGTCCCGCCTACCTCAGTTCCCTGAGACCGCTAGGCCTCGCGACTAAGGCAATGTGATTTATATTAATGCTTAAACTAGTCGAGCATGGCGGAGTCAGCTTGACAATCAGAACAGCGATGCCAAGAGGGGACGGCGGGTGGGTTGTGTGACTGCACAGATGACCACTCGAAGAACTACAGTTACAGGTAAGCAACCTGCATTTCTTCTTCGTGGTCTCTGTGCATCACACATATGGGCGAGTAATAAGCCAACTTACCGGAGGTGGGAGAGGCACGCTGCATGGTCATTGGCATATCGAAGATAGGACCGCTCTGCCAAAGGAGGAGTCCTGTCGCGCTCTAACGTCCAGACGGTAGTGTTTCACAAAGGTAGAGGCATTTGCCCACGTGGCTGCCTTACACAGGTCTGGGATCGTTGCGCCATGAAGGAGTGCTGTTGAGGCCGCCTGCCCCCTAGTAGAGTGGGCGATTAGTCCAGTGGGTATTTCCTTGCCCAGGAGTTGGTACACTAGTGCGATAGTGTCTACAATCCATTTGGAGAGACGTTGCGAGGATACCGGTAAGCCCTTATTTTTTCCACCAAAGCAAACAAAAAGTTGGCGTGACTTACGGAACTCCTCTGAACGAGATTTGTAGAAGGCTAGAGCCCTTCTAACGTCTAGAGCGTGCAGCGTGGAGCACAGCGGATCAGAGGATGCCTTGAAGAAGGTAGGTAGCACAATGTCCTGATTTATATGAAAATCGGAGGCAACCTTGGGGACAAAGGATGGGGGAGGACGAAGGACGACCTTGTCGCGGAAAAACTGTGTGTATGGAGGGTCAACAACCAGTGCTGCAAGTTCTGACGCCCGTCTTGCAGACATGATGGCAACAAGAAAAACCGTCTTCAGCGTCAACAAACGAACATTGGTCGTAGCTAACGGCTCAAAGGGCTTAGTGGACAATGCAGTCAGCACGAGCGAGAGACTCCACTGCGGGAGGCATGGGCGAGTGGGTGGAAAGAGATTGTGTAGACCCTTAAGGAAAGCCTTGGCAAGAGGGTGCGTGAATGCCGAGGTCCCGTCGATGAGAGGATGGTGGACTGCAATTGCCGCTAGATAGACCTTGATAGAGGATAGTCGTAAGCCAGTAGTATGCAGAGAGTGAAGGAAGGCGATAACGTCGGTAATAGTAGCCGAACAACTATCGAAACCCTTGGTTGCTGCAAAAACTTGAAAACGTTTCCATTTTGCCAAGTAGGATGACCTAGTCGAAGGCTTTCTAGAGGCGTCGAGAATAGTTCTTATGCCCTGAGGTAAAGCTATTCCTTGCCAGAGGGCAGGAGCCTCCACGCCGTGAGACGCAGGGTTTGTATGTCCGGGTGTAGTATCCTGCCGTTGTCCCTGGATAGGAGGTCCGGAGAGGTTGGGAGACGCCACACTCGATGGGCAGCTAGTCTGCGTAGCGGCGTGAACCACGCTTGTCGTGGCCACCATGGCGCAATCAGGATGGCGTTGGCCTGATGGCGTCGTAACCTTGTGACCGTTTTCGTTATCAGGGGAATCGGAGGGAACATGTAAAGAAGACCGTGCGACCAGTCCCATAGGAAGGCATCTCCTAGGGAGTCGCGACCTATACCTGCTCTTGAGCAATAAGCCCGACAGACTCTGTTGTCCTGGGTCGCAAACAGGTCGATTTCTGGGGTGCCCCAACGGGAAAAGATGCGATCCAGAATGCGAGAGGCTAATTCCCATTCGTGAGTGTCTTTGAAAGAACGGCTGAGTTCGTCCGCTTTGACGTTGGCTGTCCCTGCTATGTGCAGAGCTGAGAGCCGGATGTCTCTTGTGATCGCCCAGTGTAAGATGTCCATAGTAAGGTGGAGGAGACGCGGGGAGCGGGTGCCGCCCTCCTTGTTGATGTACCACACTACGGATGTGTTGTCTGAGAGCACTCGTACGTGGTGTCCCCGTAGTTGGGGGAGGAATGCCTTCAGGGCTTTCTTCACAGCGAGGAGTTCTAGTTTGTTTATGTGCAAGGAACTCTCTGAAGGTGACCATCTTTCTTGTATGAACAGGTCTTCCAGGTGCGCCCCCCAGCCTTGAAGCGATGCATCGGTCGTGACAACCCTGGAGGGGCCGGGATCGATGAAAGGCAGACCCTGTGAGAGATTGCTTGGATGCGACCACCAAAGGAGCGAGCGTCTTACGTGATGCGGAATGGTAAGTACTAACTTGCGTGGATCCTGGGGTGGTGTATAGCGACTCAATAGGAGTTGCTGGAGGGGACGCATTCTCAGGCGCGCCCATCTGACTACGAAGATAGCCGCAGCCATAAGGCCTAGGAGCCGTAATATAGTGAGGGCTGTTGCCCGCGTGCGGATACTCAGTCTGGCAGCTAGACGCTGTAGGGTCTCCAATCTGTCTTGGGGGAGGAAGGCTCTTGCGACAATGGAGTCGAGGTGAACTCCGATGAATTGAAGTGATGTGGTTGGTTGAAAAACCGATTTTTCGTAATTTATTTGCAGACCTAAGGATGAGAGGATGGACTCCACCGTGTTGACGTCTGCGATTGCTTGGTGGCGAGTTGGAGAGACGACTAGCCAGTCGTCTAGGTAAGGATAGACCTCGATGTCGATGGACCGAAGATGTGCACAAACCGCTGCCATACATTTGGTAAAGACTCTTGGAGCTGTCTTTAATCCGAATGGTAGGACCACGAATTGGTAGAGTTGGGACCCGATGGCGAAACGGAGGTATTTTTGGTGTTCCTCGAGGATGGCTATGTGGAAATATGCATCCTTGAGGTCGATCAGCGTAAACCAACTGCCTCGTCTGAGGAGTGGCAGGATGGTAGAAAGGGTGATCATTCGAAACTTCCGGGGTCTGATGAATTTGTTCAGACTTCGGAGATCCATAATAGAACGAAGTCCCCCGTCCCTCTTGTGCACTGTAAAATAGCGGGAGTAGAACCCGTTGTTTGACTGATGCGCTGGAACGGGTATGATCGCGCCCTTGTCCAACAAAGCCTCTGTTTCTTGGAGTAGGGTTTCTGATGGAGGCGTGATTTTTACAGTGCCTAGTGGAGGAAGGACTTCGAAGTCTATCGTGTAGCCTCGTTGAACGACTTGGAGGACCCACTGGTCGGTGGTGATGGATGCCCAAGTATGGAAAAAGGGCTGGAGCCTGTTTCGTGACAGAAAGGAGTCCCGCAGGGGTAAGTCAAAGACGACGTTTTTGTTGGGTTTGTTTTGAACGAGCCTGAGAGTAGCGAGGAGCGGGCTTGTGTTGTTGGTAAGAGGTCGACGTACTCGGTTGTTGGTAGCGTTGACCACGGTCCTGGCCTTGTCTGGGCTGATAGGGTAGGGGCCTGTACCACTTTCGGGCCCTGAAGGTCTGCACAGGAGGTTGGCTGAACCCCATCTTTTTAGCGGTCATCTTCGCCTTGTGGATAGTATCCATTGTAGAGTCGGTTTGCGTATTGAACAGACCTTCCCCGTCAAAAGGCAAGTCCTCGATGCGGTTCTTAGTCTCGATGGGGAGATTTGACGAGCGCAGCCACGCGTGACGTCGGAGGGCAACCGCTCCGATCATGGCCTTGGAGCCTGAATCCACTTGGTGTCTGGCAGTGGTCATCTGCTGTTTTGATAGGCGGATGGCCTCCGCCTGAAAGACACGTGCCAGGTCTCGTTGGTCGTCTGGCAGGTAATCAGTCAGGTTGGAGATTTTCTGCCATAAAAACAACTGATACCTGGCCATCATGGCTTGGTAATTTGATGTTTTCATCACCAAGGCCGCCGAAGAGTAAATCCTTCTTCCAAAAGAGTCCAGTTTACGGCCCTCCTTGTCAACGGGGGCGGTATGAGATCGACCCGACTTCCCTTGGGACGCTTCTACAACGATGGAGTTAGGCTTAGGGTGGGTAGCCAGGAAAGGTGCTTCTGTCTCCTTTACCTTGTAGAGAGCGTCGAGTCGTTTAGAAGTGGGAGCTAGCGTCGCTGGATTAGACCAAGATTGCTTTGCCGTCTTTAGCAAAGTGCGAACCAGCGGGAGAGTCAGTTGAGGGGTTGGTTCAGTCCTCATAACATCATAGATATCCCCTTCCTCTTCTTCTGGCTGCTGGACATCTATGCCCAGTGATTGGGCAAGACGGAGCATCTGCTCATTAAAGCCCCCTAGTTCCATGGTTGGTGAAGCTCCCTCCTCGGTAGCGACCTCCTCTGTTGGTGATGGTACCGACGGAGCTGGCGATGGGGGTGAAGATGGATCCGACTCGTAGTCGTCCAAAGACGGCGACGGTAACGAATGTCGGTACCGGGAGACGACAACCTGCTGCGGTACCGAGGAGGGCTGAGACGGAGTGCGTCGACGCGTCGACGCCGGGAGAAGTGATGTCGTCCAGCGAGGTGGCACTGGTGGCGGCATATGATGGGAAAACTCCGAACCGCGGTCCCAGTCCTGGGAGACGGAATGCGACCGCGACCGACGATGAAGCATCGGTACCGAGGCCTCGGTACCGGTAGGGTCGGAGTACTCTTCATCGATGACGAGGTCGTCCGATCCGAAAGGCGGAATGTCCTGAAACTCAGGTCGGGAGGACGGTTCCGTCGGTACCGGTGACGGTAACGAAGGAGGCCTGGTCGGTGATGCTGCAAGCGGGGTCGAATATCCCGGCATAGGTTGTTGCGGCGGGGAACGGCGCTTCGATACCGAAGGCTGGTCCATCGGCAGTGACGAGGGGCGTTTTCGCGGCTTCGATGTCTTGGAAGCAGACGGTAATGACGATGGTACCGATGAAGACTTCTTCGGTACCGTGGAGCTCGTCGATGTATATGATACCGAGGAGAATTTTCTCGGTATCGAGGGCTTCGATGTCGGTAGCCCTGCCGATGTCGACAGCCCTGTTTTTGAAACTCTCGTTGAAGTCGATGGTGGTTTCGACTTTTTTGTCGTCTTTCCCTTCTTTAGCTTATGCGGAGGGGAAGATGGCGACGACGGTGCCTGATCTGTGGCCCGAAAGGAGGGCAAGTCAGGAGTTGCTGGGCGTGAGCATAAGGTGGGCAATGGCCCCTGCTCCCCAGAAGACGAAGGCCTCTGCTCCATGCGGCCTGAAGACGGGTGGTCAATGGCGGAGAGGGCTTTACTCCAAAGGAGACTGCGCAATCTGTCGGCCCTGTTCCTCCTTGTCTGCCTCGAAAATTTCATGCAGTGGGAGCAAGACTCAGTAATATGGCCTTCCCCCAGACAGCCCAGGCACAAAGAATGTCCGTCCGTGAGGGCTAGTTTGGCGCGGCAGCCAGAGCAGCGCTTGAAAAGCGCGTTCTGCGCCATAGGCCGTCGAACAGACTATCTAACTAAAACTAACTCTTTTTTTTTTTTTTTTTAATATAACAAGGAACCTAGCTAACTATACTAACAGTAAAACAGTAAAAACTAACTTTTTGTGTCCTTCTTTCAGGTCTCCGACAACGGAGGAAGTCTCCCGCGAGGCGTTCAGCTAAGCGGTCGAAGAAGAACTGTGGTAGGCGGGACCCTGAGCATGCGCGGTAGGACGGTGGGGGGAGGGGTTCCCGCCTAAAATCCTAGCTAGTTAGAAGTTTCCCGAAGCGAGCTCGGCGCCGGCGCGAGCCCATATGTGTGATGCACAGAGACCACGAAGAAGAACTAGAGGCTTCTTCCCATGCTCCAGTCTGGATATCCTACACGGCTGTGCCATGTGTGACCAGGCCCACACTTCAACACAAGCGGTGCCAAGTACTATCTTCTAGCACCACAGTGTTTTTAAAATTTACTTGTTAATTAAAAACAGTTTTACCCCATCTTCATTCAGAAATACTCCCAGAGTGGTTTACATATGATCAATGAAAATAAGACTGTCCCTGCCTGCAAGTGTACAATAAAAAAGACACAACACAGAAGGAAAAAGGGATGGGGAGGGAAGAGGAGAAAAAAAGCAAACTTGGGCACCAATTCTAAAAGTTAAATAGTAGTTGTTATAATGACCAGCTGGAATGGAAACAGTTCAGAGAGAGGAGGAGTGTGACTGAGCTGGTCTTTTAGTAGAGCAGATGAAATGGCCCCACTTTCTATCTGTCCCTGTGCCTGATGGAATGGCTGCTGCTCAATGACAGGTGAGGGAGGGAAGGCCTAAAGGGTAGCAGGTCTAACCAGCTTCAGCACAGGCTACCTATATTGCTAGCACTGCTGACATAAGAACAAAGGAAGCTACCTTATCCTGACTCAGATGCTTGGTCCATCTAATCCAGTATTGACAGCTATGACTGGCAGCATCTCTCCAGAGTCTCAGGCAAAGATTATCCCCATCACCTGCAGCCTGATCCTTTTAACAAGAGATGCCAGGGATTGACTCTGGGACCTTCTACATGCAAATGGATGCTCTGTCACTGAGTTATGACCTGTCCCACAAGTCTGCAAAGCTCTATTAACCTGCTCCAGTATAAGCTGGACCTGCTCTATGTTTAAAACAGTCGTCTCACACCCCTAACCTATGATTTTATCTTATCTTGTTTCATTGTGTTGTTATTCTATACTGGATGCATTTTATTTGTGGATTTAGTTTTCTCATGTGCCGTTGCTATACAGAAGAGAGGCTAATGAGCTTATGTATAAATAAATATACATTAAAAACTGTTCTTTAGCTGGAATCCTTGGCTGATCCTTCTCGTAGGATAGAAAACATGTTGCAGGCAGGTCCTGGGTTGCTGTCTGGGAGTCAGGATGCAAGGAAAGGAGAACAGAGAGTCTCAGCATGTAGCTTCAGAAGGCAAATGTGTTTGTTATCCTCAGGTGCAAAGGCATCTTTGGAGGGCAGGGAGAGGCAACCAGGAAAAATCCCTCACCAAAATAAAAACAACAACAAGACAGTTCATTTATCATTTACAGGCTCCGCAGCAGAGATAACAGTGGCCACTTTACCACCTTTTCTACAGAGGACATCTAGGAATTACACAACTGCCCAAATGGCAAGAGACAAATAGCCATGCAGGAGCAAGCAGCCCATGGCATATGTAAGCACAACAAATCAAGGAGATACTTACAACTCTGCAGGGAGAAATGTTTCTTGTCAGCGGAAGGTGATGCCATTCCCAGTACTAAAGGCTCCGTGTGACCCAACAAGTACTGAATAGAACGGAGCTGGAAACAGGGATCTGCCAGCAGCACAGCTGTTGCCCGCTCAGCCCTGGAAAGACAGACAGACACACTTTTTAAAAAGTCCTTGCCTTGGAATAGCCCTCAGCAACCCCTGTGTGCAATTAAGAATGTTTTTTCACAGCTAGGAGAAAGGACATTCTTCTCAGGTCTTTAAGGAAATGAGGCCATTGATAGCTCCTCCCATTGCTCACTGGTGCCCTAGCACAGCAAAGAAAGGTGCAGGCAAATGATCCTGGTTCACATGTCACAGTGGCAAATTGTGGGTTAATTAACCCATATGCATGCGAGTAATTTCCAGTTCGGAAAGGCAACATACGAAGTCCCCATTTGAAGTGCGATGGCTGAACCCAGATACTCTGGGTTGTTTATGGGTTAAACAACTTAGAGCTAAGCCATGGTTTGGTGTAGGGTTAACTGTGGATTAATTAACCCACCAAGAGGTACAAACTGCTATGGCAATGGGAGAGGAAAAGGGGAAGAGGCAGTAGGCCAGAGATCCTCAATAGGCTTGAAAGGGCCCATATGCTAGGCTGACCATATGAAAAGGAGGACAGGGCTAATGTAACTTTAACAGTTGTAGAGAAAAGGAGATTTCAGCCAGTGTCATTTGTATGCAATTAGTTCCTTGTGAAATTCCCTCTTCAACTCACCAGTTAAAGTTGCAGGGGCCCTGCCTTCTTTTGTATATGGTCACTCTAGTATAGTGCCTGCAACTTTAACTGGTGTGATGAAGAGGGAATTTCACCAGGGACTAATTGCATACAAATGACACTGACTGAAATTCCCTTTTCTCTACAACTGTTAAAGTTACATGAGCCCTGTCCTCCTTTTCATATGGTCAGCCTACCATATGCTGCCTGCTGAAAAACACGGTTGCTGAGCCAAACTAGTTTTTAAGGACACCTGGAACTCCCTCTTTGCCAGAACAGAAGTCCTCAAAGTTTAGTATATTTGAAAGGCCCAATTAGATCAGGCTCACTTTTAGTCTGAGCTGCAGTAACAGCAGGAGTGTATGTGAATGGGCCTGGAGAGGGAGCAGGAGTTGTGGGGAGGGGACTGGACCTGGATAATTAGGTGTGCCTCCTTGCTTTGCATTGCCCATCCTTCCCATGTGCAGAGCGACCGGCCTCATGACTTTTTTATATACACAAAGGTGACAGGAAAGAGAGAGGAGGACTGTTTTGAAGGGAAGTGAACTTTAAAGGGCTTCAAGCTACACCTTAGGGATTAAAAAGAAGAAGAAGAAGAAGAAGAAGAAGAAGAAGAAGAAGAAGAAGAAGAAAACACCCTTTCTCCCTGACTCATTCTCAGTCAGGCTATGCACAGCATCCAAAATGGGTGAGGAAAGAGAGGAGCCAAGTTTTAAGAACGGAAAACTGTACGAATGGTGCAAAGGAAGTCAACAACATACCCACCCCATCCAATAAATAAATACATAAAGTGAATACATACATAAAATATAACATAGAAAACAAAAAAGGCTAATGAGGATGCCCTTTCTAGCACCTTGAAAATGCTTACTAATGGCTCCTCCAGCCCTTTTAGAACAGTCACCAGGATCTGTAGTATCTGTAGTAACCCTACGTGGCTCAGGTTCAATAAATGTCTCACATCTGCTGAACTGATCCTACTATTACCTTCGGGAGACTTGAAAATATCGGAAAGCCAGTGCAATAAGCTGACCTTGTTCATAATAGGGGTAGGGGAGAACCTAAATTCATGGCTTTTTTAAAAATCAAAGGCCTATTACAGAGAAGCACCCTAAATTATGAGGCACTCAGCCCTCATAATATACCCAGAAATTCAAGATCAGCTATTAAAGCTATATAATGATTCAGTGTTAAAGCCATTTAAGAATCCAGTACAGTAACTATCACAGAACATTTAGTCAGGAATAAGTTGTACTTGATTTACCACTTAGTAAATATGTGTAGAGTTGTAACTTTATAATATAATCTTCTATTAAAATAGGTATCTAATTCTTTTGCTACTTCCTCCAACTATTTCTGTTTAAAGAAGTTGAAATGTGGTAAGGAAATGCAGCTTTAACAGGTACCCAGTAATTGGGATACCCCCCCCCCCGAATCCTTATACCTTCAAGTTTCACCAGGAACATGGGAACATTTACAATAGGAGCTACTTCTCCATCTGATTTTACCATACCCCCCAACCCCACCCGAAAAAGCTCAACTTCTCATGTACCTTAAATGAAAACAAATCTTAGTTCCTAACAAAGCATTACAAGAGATGTTTCATCATACATTTGCCTCCACAACCAGCAAGACTAGGACAAAGAACTGAATAGAGGAGTTTGATTTAATCAACAGGCTACTGTACTAAACAGCCCTAAACAAAATTACCGTATTAAAATAGCTGATGACCAAACAAGAGTGAAATGTAGAAACAAAATGGAATCTCAAACAGAGCGTGACTACAATAAGAAGGTACAGCGGCCCTTTTCATGTATGCCTCTTCATGTATGCCTCTGCGTCCCACTGCACTGCCTCCAAAGTTGCTGTGTCCCCGACACCTGCAGACTGAGTGTGATGTCTGAAAAGGGATGCCTATGCATGCACAGCTGTGCATGTAGAGGTGTTCCATATGGTCAGGATCCTCCAATTGTGCAGGTCTCCCAATTATATGCAGCATCTACTCGCATCTGTATGCCCTCCTTTTCAGATGCCATAATAAACAGAGGGATGTTGGAGATGTGACAATGTTAGGGGAAGAGCCAGAAGGGCACAGTCCTGCCCTGCCTCTCCATCCCCACCCATGTCTAGTGTACACATGGAGGCACATGTGAAGCGACCTAAGTTAATTCAAAATTATGAGTATGTACTTTGCAGTCTGTGTGCCAAGGGAGAGAATAAGATTATTAATTTATTATTATATTTGTGGCCCACCTTTTTTCCTCCAAGGGATCCAAGGCAGCATACATAATTCTCCTCTCCATTTTATCCTCACAACAACCCTGTGAGGTAGGTTGGGCTGAGAGTCTGTGACTGGCCCAAAGTCACCCAGTGAGCTTCCATGGCCGTGTGGACAGGAACCTGGATCTCCCGACTCCCAGTACAAACACTCTAGCCACTGCACCATAGAAAAACTGTGTGCTCCTAGGTTCAAAAGCAGAAGAAGTGAAAGCAAGATATTTCTGTAAACTTTCACATTATGGATGGCTTCTCAATGAAAAATTAGGAGGAAAGATTCATTGAACCATATGCAACTTGTACAGGAATAGGAAAACATGAATGTAGAGGATTTGGCTTTCCCCAGAAGGATCTGGTCCCATCACAAGTATATGCATATTATATTTGATCACTTGACTAAGCTGGATGTCCTAGGTCTGATCTAAAAGCACAAACCTTTTAAAAAAGGCTTGCAGAATTTTGGTTGAAGTTTCAAACTCAGGCACCTCGGATCTAGTTGGAGGTACTGTTTCCTCAAGAGAATCTAATAAAAAAACTTTCCTTGGATCATGCACTGATCAAAAGATATGTCTGGGGAAAGAAAGCATGAAACTGGACTGTTCACCTAAAACTATTATTTCAGTTAGTTAAAGGGATGAACACTACATCCTCAAGTACTTTGAGCAGCAAAAAGCTGGTTTAGGCTTCTTGGTCAAGACTAAATAACTTTAAATGAGGTTCACCAAAACTTAACTGAGCCATCAGGCTGCTCCGTCTGTTTATCTATGTGAAGAAAATAAGCAGACCTGTGCTGGATCAGACCAGAGGCCTGCCTAGTCCAGCATTTGGTTCACACCTTGGCCAACCGGATGCCTCTGGGAAGGTCACAAGCAGAGCTATATCCTTTCACAGAAGGGAAACTCTAGGAGATGCAGGTCAGGGAGCCTCAGGGCCCAGGGCCATAAGAACGTGCCACCTTTCCGACAGCATTCCAGAAGGAGTATCTTTCTCCTTGTCAACATTTTTCATATTATTGAAATATTTTCACCTGTCATGCTCTTGAAGGTTGACCTAAAAAGTATGGGACACTTGGATGCAATGGTAAAACTGAAGAAAAACGCTGGGCAAAATGGTCAAAGCTGTCACTGTCCATCCCACAACTGGGATCAAAGGTCAGGCAGAAGCTCTTGCATCAGCCCTCTAGAGCAACCTCCCCCAAAATGGTGGCCCTCCAGAAGTGTTGGACTATAGCTCCCACCATCACTAGCCAGCTGGGGCTGATGAGGAGTTGTAGTCCAACACTCCTGGAGAGCACCAGGTTGGGGAAGGTTGTTCAAGAGGCAGGCCAGTACATTTCAGACAGGAGAACGGAGCCTGTGCTGCTGGTTTCTGCTATGATAGAAAATAGCACTTCCAGTTCTTGTAAGAAGCCTACTGGGACAGAGCCAATGCATCCTATGCTTTGCTTTATGGCTGTTCAGAGTTAACAGTGGGGACAACTACTGTCTGGCACCCCTTTCCTCCAGGCAAAACAAGGCAATTTCAACATTCAGCAATGGTCTTCTTGAGTATTTTGTCAAGGGCAAAATGATCACGTACACTAAGTGGTCGTGCAGCAAACAATGTAGGGAGGCAGAGAGTGAGCTGTCTTCTGAGCAATATTAGACCTCCCTCCGTACAAGCGACGAAAGCGTCCCCCACATTTGAGAGGGGAATTAACATACAACCATGGTACTGCCAAAAGCTCACTTCCTGGAAGGCAAAGGAAAATCTTCCAATCTCAGGGAGAGCAGCATGACTGCTTTAAACTGTTGCAAGTGACAGGCAAATCACATCTTCTCCTGCTTCAACCTACATAGTGCCACTTCCGATTGCCATGATGTAGCAGATTAAGAGAAACATGCAACAGCTCCCAAACTCTGTCCCAAGGATGAGGGAACGTTATAGGGGGATTGCTCACCTCCAAAGGAGGTTATACATGCAAGTGACATCTAGGATGGTATTTACAGAAAGAGGTTTGTGCTTAACTGCCCAAAGCCTCAAATATATAGTGACTCAAAGGTGCTCAGGACTTGTATTTTTTTTACAAGGGAATCTGCAAAAAGAAACTGACTGTGTAAAGGACTGTCTGTGGTACTTCTACCTTTGGGTAAAGTTATGCATACGAAACAATACACATATGCAGAAACAGATACACACACATACCTCAAATAATTGGAGAAGTGAGCTAACTACAGCCCTCTTGAACAATAAATATTTTGTGTTGAATCTGAGCTTTTCTGTTGAGGAATCTTATATCATTCCAGAAACCATTTGATGCTTTAATGGGCCCAGTGTATTTTGCTAATAGGTTTTGTGTTGGGGTTTTTTTGTGTTGTTTTCTCCATTTGCTGTGACTGAAAGGCTTGGTATAGCTTGAAAAATTATAAGAGGAAAGTCCAATTTAGGCATGTTAGGCCTAATGGAATTACAAACCGCAGATTTCTTCCTGTTGGCTAAAACTAATTGAAATTAATTGAATTACTCTTCCTGCTCAGTTTGCACATACAGAGGCCTAATTTTCTGTAAGGTGGTAAACATATGTTTTGGAAGTACCACTTCACAGTACATTTAAGGGCTCCCATAATGGAATGCTCTCCTGCACATGGAAAGTGAGCTTATCAGGGAGAAAGCTAGACCTTATTATGTTTTGTAGGGAACGGCAGGCTCACAGACCTAGCCAGGTGAGGCCTCACATGTTATTGAATATATAGATTACAGCTGGAACAGGTCTGTCTTGCAAAGGTTTGTTGCTCTGTGTCATTCATTTTGTGATGAAGCATGTCTGACGCTGGCCGTCAGCAATAGTTCCACTTCCCTATAACATACACTTCAAGATCAGAGAGGAAATTTCACACAAATTTCTGTGTTCTATTCTGGAGTTACAATTTAAAGAAGACATTGACAAATGGGAAAAGGAAGGGCTATGAGGACATTAAAAGGTCTTGAAGACAATTCAACATGAGGAAAATTGGAAGGCAATTGCTATGCTTTGCCTAAAGACAAAAGATGGGGAGGAGGAGGTAGAGATTTTTTTTTTATTATAGATATTTGAAAGGTTCTCACAAAGAAGAACACTGGTTTGCCATATCTACTGAGGGCTGAACAAGAAGAACTTTAAATTATAGGGAGGCTGTTGTTTGAATTAAACATTTGAGAATTTGTCCTAACCCTGCTTAGTTAGGTTGTAAATCTCTATCATTTGACATTTTCATGGAAAGTCTCAACAAGCATCTGACACCGATACTCTGTCTTCACCCCTTTTAGACCCAGGACACTTTAATCTCAACCTAAAAATACCCTCCTTAAAAAAACATACACAGCAGGGACCTTCTGGTCCCAAGGGCTGCATGTGATGCTGGGTCAGATGTACACACACAAACACAGGCACACGCAGGCACACTCCTGATACAGATAACTCCCAGTTGCTAGCAGCAACAGGGAAGAGCAACTATAGGAGAATCTCTGAGAGAGGCAGTGGAGAGCCTTTGATCTGTCCTATGCTCCAGTGATCCTGATACAGATTACTCTTTTCTCTCTGTTAGCAATTGATAGTACAGTTGGGAGAAGTGGTGATGGTAGGAGTGGCAGCCGCCACAACTACAACAGTACGAACAGGGGGAAATAGGTGTGTGTGTGTGGGGGGGGAGAATTTGGTGGGGGGTTCAGGGTACCCATGAGCCACAGTTTGTGCACCCCTTGTATACAGTCTTTGTCAGTCTTTCCATCTTTTAAAAAAATAACCATTAAAAGGAGGAAACAATAATGGTGCCAGTAATGTAATCCCCACACTTATGTCAGACCGAGTTGCAGCTCATATGTTGAAGGCCAATAGTAGAAGGTATACTGCTTGAACCAGATAACCAGTGGGATTCAGCCCAGCTCTGTTGAGTTAGGATCTAGGGCAGGCTTGGGGATCCCCTGGCCCCCAAGGAGTTCTCCATCTGGCCCTCCAGCTTCTTTTCCAGGCACTGCCCCCTCTCCCAGCAGGGGAAAGCTCTTATCTCATTGAGACAAGAGCTTTTCCTTCTCAGGGAATTCCATCTGGCAGCATTCACAAGGAGGATACATTCACAAGAAAATATCACCACAGAACATATCAAGAAAATCTATGAGGGTGGCCATTTCCCTTCATACATTGTCACGTAACTCCTGTTTCTACCAGATTTTTTTTATTACAACTTGAATTCTCTAGATCATGGTAACAACAAATCAGTACACACAAAAATAAAACATCCATACTAAATCATGTGAGAAAATAAAGTATTCAAATGAAGAACATTTATATCACTATCTCCTTGACATGATTCATTCCAGTCTAAGAGTTTCACATTTGGGTGGTGGTGGTGGTGATCAAAGGTTTAAGTATTTTTATACAAAATCCCAGATGTAAAAATGAAACAGCAGAGGCCCAAAGAGCCAGCTGGTGCTTTGGTTTTCAAACAAGCACTCAGACGAGTTCTCACAATATATTTTAAATAATGAAAAGGTAATTATTACTGCACGTGCCCTGTCCTGACTACTGGATCCTATGAAAATGAGGCAATCACTGTTAGAGCTCACTGAACATGCAAAAAGCTGACTATTAAATGGCAATCCCATATACAAACAAACAGCACTGTCATAAGATTTTGATTTGCTGAGAACACAGCAGAGCTATGACTAACTGTATGCTAATGGCCTGGCATTAGAAATAATCAAACACACTTGGCAATTAACAAAAAGTTTATAGCATTTATTTGGATCTAGTCAATTTACTGTGCATTTCCCACACAAGAATAAGTGGTTATTCTCCAACTATTAGTCCTGCCATCTGATAGGAAGGACCAGCAGCAACCATTTCAGCAAGTTGCAACAGAGGGTGATGAGATGGGAATCAGGGCTATTTTACCAGCCATGCCAAAAGACCACTTCCTTTTCGTCTTTTGAAAATCCTGAGTCACCCTTTCTCCAGGGTGACAAAGGATTTCCTGGCCTCCATGACAACTGTGGAGCTGTTCCAACTTGTCATCGGCCCAACACATGTAGCAGGGCATTCTCTAGACTAGTTTTTTTCCAGCTGGCCATGGAGATGATGATCTGAAGGTGGGGGACTTTGAATCAGTCCCTTTATCATGATCAGATCAACTGCTGAGGACTTTTCTCCTCTGCAGGGGTGGGGGACCTATTAAGATGGTCATCGTCACCGTCGTCTCCCCTGGTAGGCAAATGGATCCAGATGGTTTCCAGAGGGCTCAGGAGGGTGTGTGTGTTCCGGCTGATGTGGTTGAGCCTCCTGTCAAAACCCTGGTTGATCTGTGGAATTCAGAAGCGACCTGGGCAGTTAACACAATTGCTCCTAAGTGCCCTCACAAGAGTAGAGATCGTACGGCTCCATGGTATACCCCAGAGCTGAGAGTCATTAAACAAAATAGGAGATAGCTTGAGTGAAAATGAAGAAAAACTCATAGTGGATGCAGCAGAACAGTTGTGTCTGCCTATGGTTGGATATATTCACAGGCAATAAGGATAGCAGAGAAACAGTATCTATTGCCTCTATTGAACCCTCTATATGCCACCCTGCAGAGCTTTTCAGGGTTGTCCGGGGCTTATTACATGCTGGACCTAAGGACGCCATGCATCCATCAGAGCCCCACTATGAAATGTTTGTAAGGCATTTCCAAGATAAAATCTCTTGTATCTGCTGGGATGCAGTATTACAGCAGGCAAATCAGGTTTAGTATCCATGGCACAGCCTTGTCCAATTTTCTTGGATGAGTTTCAGTTGGTACAGCTCAAGAAACTATAGAAATTCTAAGGCACGGTATGTATACTGGAACATAGGGCTCCACGAAAGAGTTGTCTAAACCCAGTCAGGAGTTGTCACTCAAGAGACACGGCGCTGAGTTGATGCCACGTTCCTCCTAAAACTTGCTGTTTTACTCTTGTGGGGTGGCATCGGGCAATCCCCATGCCAAGATGGAGCATGGGGTTTTGGCAGTCATCTGGGTACTGGAGCCACCCCCCTCCTTCTTCCTGGCTTCTGGCAACCAATCACCAGTCACCATCTGCCCAGAACGCCCCCATATCAACCAAGGAGTGAGGTCAGTCGGCAGAAGAGCCATGGTGACCTTGCTCCCAAGGAAAATGTCAGGGTAAGTCCCCGACTTTTTAACAGCACCACTTCATGGAAAAGCCTTGCGGTGGTTGCAAATCAGTGTCTGCGTCATATCATTGACGCAGCACCGACTGGCAACCACCACGGGGCTTTGAACATGTATAGACAGCCCCAGGGTCTATGTTATTCAAATGGATCATCTCTCTGAAAGAGATGGAGGAATAAATGGGAGGGAGAGGAGCTACTCAGCAAGAAGGTGCCATACTGTATAGATTACACATTTAAGAGCAGCTTTGCATATGAAAGCATATGGCAATAATCTCTCCCAGAATATCTCCTCTGCAGCTGGAAAACAGAGGGTTAAGTGCCCATCACATCCAGCAGCTGCAGCAGCCAAATTAGTCATTTGCTGCCCTAATGGAAACCAATTACTCGGCTTTGATTTTCACTTCCCTCAAATAAAGTAGCCTGGATCTCACTGGAAATTATGCCCCAGCTGCTGCTCTTTCTGTCCCAGCAATTATTCTACAGGCATGTCTAGTCAACTTTCACACCTGCTTAAGCAGTGCAGGGGGCAAAGGTTAAGTCAATAGTATGCTCTCTCTCTCTCTCTCTCTCTCTCTCTCTCCCCCCCCCCTCCTGCAGAGCAGGAATGGCTTTCTACAGCAGAGAATTACTAGGCAAACTCAGGCAGTTTTGCTTCCCTTTGTTTTATCATATTGACCAGAGATTGCTTGTTGCATTTTGACCTTTCTCCATCCCAACAGTCTCACCAGACTACTGACTTTGCCAATACAACCTCTCGTTCATAGGGAACCACAATACTGGATCAACCACAGGAAGACATGGGGTGAAGAGAAGCAGAAGGGCAGGGTATACTGATAAGAAAAGTCTAAAAGCTCAAAAAATTTCATAGATACAATTTGAAACAAAGAGAGGCAAATCATGAAGCAAGTGTCAAAACAATTGGATGTGGCTATGCAGCACAGACTTCAAAAAGGACAATGGTAACACCTTCATCCACCTTTCAAAATCTATTCACCTGCCCATGAGAATTCTCTCGTTCCCATCTTCACCAAATCTCCCTCCCCCTTTCCCTCTCCCTCTCTTACACACACACACACACACACATACACACACACACTTCTTCAACAGGGATAGCACTACAGATAATACCTTAGGAAGATCATCCACACAACAAGCCAATAACCATTGCACCAACACATGTGAGAACAGAATTAATGGGCAAGATGCATGCACAGCAGGGTGGGGTGGGGGCTTTCTGCCTAAATGTTTCAGCTCTAGAACATTCCAAGCAAGGTTCTGTGGAGGTACAGAACCCATATTTGTGATGCACAGACGAAGAAGAAGAAAGGACAACATTTAAGAGGGAAAGGAGAGGCAACTTTCCTGAGTGCTAGTCTCATTGACTTGGAGCTTCATCTTTATTTATTTATTTCATTTATAAACTGACCCATAGCCGAAGCTCTCTGGGTGGTTTACAAAAATTAAAAACACTGAACATTTAAAAACCAATATGCAAAATTTAAAACCATAAACGCCTAAAAACAAACTACATATCATTTAAACCATCAAGTGGTCAGTTAAAAAAAAAAGCTCAACATATGCTGTTAAATGCCTGGGAGAAGAGAGAAGTTTTAACCTGGCGCTGAAAAGATGACAGTGTTGGCGCCAGGTGAGCCTCATCGGGGAGATCGTTTCATAGTTGGGGGGGGGGCACCACTGAAAAGGTCCTCTCATCAGATGAGCATTTTATTGCATGCTCCTTACTGGGCACTCACAGATTTTCGTGTGTCCCTCTCACAATGTCGTCTGCTTCCTGCATGCCTCCTGCCCCTTCTAGCCTTTTTCACACCACAAAAAAACCCCCAGTAAGTCCAACTTATTTTTAAAGACGAAAGTTGCCGCTAGCTCCTGCTGTGTGCAGGAGAAGCAGCACGCAAGTTGTTTACTTCCTCTTTCAAAAGAGGAAGGAAGTAATGAGGGACAAACGCACGTGCGGGGAAGCGACAGTAAGCAAACACAATTTTCCCCTGTGTAGTGACGCTCCTAGTCATGTTTCTCAAGAGCAATAGCCAGGTTCTTTTTTGTTTTGCTTGTTTGTTTGTTTTTTATACAGATAAACTGCAAAATGGAGCAGGAAAATTACGACTACTGGACAGGTCTGTCTAGTCCAGCATGGCAGGGCAAATAATTATGCACGACTATAGTAAGATAAAGCTGGCAGCAATCTAATTCAAGAGTCAAACACCTTGTGTGTTCCAGTGCTGGGAATTTTGCAGTGGTATGAAGTCTAGGCCCCTTCCAACTCTACAGTGCTATGATTCTATGCCATCGCATGCGCTTCCTATCACTGTACTGAAATGCTAAACTAAGATAGCAGTGAAGAGTGAAGATTGGAGGAATGGATCATGCGTATGTGATATGTCAGCATAGTAACAAAAAGGATGTCACTGCCTCTAGCCGTGAGCCGTCCCTCAGCACACCACTTCCTGGGGAGGACCCCAGTGGGGCGTTTGAGACGAGTGCCAAGGGAGCGACTGATTAAGTTCAAAAGGATGAAAGGCTCCAACGTACATGCCACAATGAAAACAGAAGTCTGAAGTGCAAGATATCAAAGAAATCTCAGCTTGCTTTGCTTGTGGATTTTTCTGAATTACTAACAGAATGTGAAATCATGCCTGCCTCAGTTTTTATCCACATCTGCAAACGAAGGTATTTAAATTTCCAGAGGTGCAGCGCTGTGTCAACAAGTCACCAGACAAAAATCCATAAAACCTACATTGCTTTTTGTGATTATCTCTGTGATCTTCAAGTGGTCACTGTGCCGTCTTTTTTGCCTCAGTGCCCTTTCCTATGTATGTGTCTTTACACATTATGCTGTGGTTTGGGTACCTAACTACAAGCTTTCAGGCAGTCCACATTATGGAAGTCTGTGAAGGTTTGTGTTCATTGAAACTGACATAGTTAGAAGCATTTTTTTAAAAACAACAACACCTTATCAGAGTTAATCACAGAAGCTTTGAGAATTGTTATGCTGAAGGTCACAAAGAAACTGTGATTATACCACAGACGTAATGTGCAAAGAAGTTCTAAGCAGACAAAAATGACTAACTCTTGGGGTCAAGGAATGCAGCCCACTCTGTGAAATATTCAGATTCATGGGGTCACAAACTTGGTTGTGTCCTCTTTCGCTGCTGTGAGGCTGTGAGGCCATGCTCCCCTGCAACCCCAAACACAGCCAAGATCCAAGAATGACTACACTGAGAAGCCTTATATGAGGCGTCTTGAAAAGCAAGGAGCCTGGGCTGCTTAACAGGAATACGATCTTCCTTCTTCAACCAAATGTGCTTCCTCATCTCCCCTTGTAATCATACTGCTTGTGCAAGCCACTGCAATTCTTGTGTGCCGCTCTGATGCCAGTCTCAGAATAGCTGTCCAGGATTGTTCCGCCCTCACATGGCATAGCAAAGAAACTACATGCCATTCAAAATAATAATTAAAAAAACCTTCACTACTGGTTTTCTTCTCTCCTCCCCCTTCTATCACCACTCCCTCTTAACACAAACCAATGGAATTGCTCCTTGCTCCACAAGGCTTACCCTTCAGTGTTTGGGCAGCTTGCAAATAGGAGCAGAAGAGGGGGAAAGTGTTTGCATACACTGAGCTCAGCTGAAAGATGATACAAGCGGCAAGAAGGACTCATCCTGCTCAATATAACCCAGAAAGAAAGGTTTCAGGGTAAGAGCTGCTTTTTTTTACATTTCCATTTGGGATTACAGAGGTAAATGGATGTGCTCCCACCTGAACCTCCTTTATGATGGGTCTGTACAGGAGTTGCCTAACCACAGGATGAGGATCCACTAATGGAAAATTTGGGATTGTAGGATGCTTGGATCAGCAAAGCAGAACATGGATCTTGTTTCTCCATGCACCCAAGTTATTGAAATGGCAGCCTCTAATGGATGCAAGGTTAGGTTCTTTGGAGAGAGATGCAAAACCAATGAACACGTTCAGGGCTTCTGAAGAGGAGTTCAAGAGGATCTATACAGACATACCTTGTCTTTGAAATTACTGGGGCAACAGCTGTACACAGACACCTGCCAGTCTGTACGACTCCCAAAAGTGGCATGCTGAGCAGCAGTGATATGCCAGCATTCAGCTGCAGCGTGTCACCTAGGCAGCACCAGCTTCTTTTGAGCAACGCACCCTATCTTTTCAGGAGCAAAACTTGAACCCTCTGCAGGCATCGCCTGATCTTAGCGATTCATTCTACTGCTGTCCATTCATACTACAGTGTTCTGCAGCAGTGTTATATTCAAGCGTGAACATTACTTAGTCAGCTTCGTTCCATGCTGCTGGCAATACGGGGTGAACTCCATTGTTGCATGATGAATGTGCTGACATTCGCTACATTTATTTGGAAACTCCTTGGGAAGCTGCTTGTATTCTTTGAACTGTGTGTTCAAGGTAGCACCTTAAACCATTTCTCCACTCTCAAGAGATGCCCTGAGGTTTGCATTTGTACTGCTGATCTCTTGAGTTGTGCCAAGAAGAATCTTCAGCAAGTCCCTATCACACTGCCTCCCACAGCTACCACCTTGGATCTCAGCCACAACGACATTGTTCAGCTTGACGACCACTGGCTGACTGCCTTGCCACGCCTCCAAACCCTTCGGATCAACCACAATCAGATCAGCAACATCACCCGACAAGCGTTCTACAACGCCACTTCCCTTGTACACCTGGACATTTCCTCCAACTGCCTGCACACTGTGGAAGAGTACTACTTTGAAGCCCTCGTGAACTTGAAAGAGCTCTTGCTGTACAATAACACAATTGTACAAGTAGATGAAAATGCTTTTGTTCGGCTAACCAGTTTGCAAAAGGTCTATCTAAGTTGGAACAGGCTAACTAAATTCCCATTTGAGTCCATTCAAAGACTAGAATATCCTTATCTGAGGACTCTGGATCTTTCTGCCAACAACCTAAGCAGCATTCCTGTTCAAGTAGTATCAACCTTGCCTGTGTACATTCGGAATGGCCTATATCTTCACAACAATCCTGTGAGATGTGACTGCTCTCTCCATCTCATGCTCCAGGACTGGAAGCATCGAGGTTTCAGTTCCGTACAGGATTTCAAAGAACAACACACTTGCAAAGCCTATGCCAATGTGCCTCTCTCCCTGATCAACACCTTTAAATACAACAAGTATTTTGGAGATTGTTCCTGGAGCAATCTTGGCATTCAAAAGATGTGCTGCCTAGTGGGAGAATCCTTAATAATGGACTGCAACACAAGCCTCCATGATGACGATACAACCACCTATAGGTGGATCTCTCCCCGCCATGAATTATTCAGGTATCCTGAGCATAGTGATCAGACGTATCAACCTTTCAAAAATGGAAGCTTAAAGATCTCAAATGCCAAGCTTTTGCATTCTGGTGTTTATGTTTGCATAGCAATCAGCGCGCTCCAAAATACCAGCCAGACGCATGAAGTCAATGTCACAGTCCAGTACCCCAAATTAGTTGAGCCTTTCAATACTGCCCTCATAACCCTCTTAGGGTGTGTTGTAAGCTTGGTACTAGTCCTAATGTACTTGTACCTCACGCCATGTCGCTGTTCCAAGTGCTGTAAGAAGCCAATAAGTCCTCCACAAGACTGCAGCGCCCAATCATCTATCCTTAGTACCACCCCACCGGCCACAGATGGGCCAAATCGCAAGGTCAGCGCAAACAGACACGTTGTTTTCCTGGAGCCCATCAAGGAGGGCCAGAATGGCAAGGTCAAACTGGCTGTCAGGGAGGACTTTCCCGACACCGAAAAACCCAAGCTGCTGCAGCTTAAGCTGGACACCGAATCCATCGGTTCAGTCTTTTCTGACCCTCCCATCACATCTTACGAGGCACGAGTACAGTCGTCGGCAGATGCATAGCAAGCAATTCCCAGGAAGAATTGGGGGAGGGGGCTGGAATGGGGTTAAAATCCATTTTCTTCATGGGAGGGAGAGAAGAAATAAGATACATTTCCTCACCAAAATGTACAAAGGTGGGTTGTTGTTTTTTACTCTCCCTTGGATGGAAGATTATGGCTCACTCTTATTTTCCATCGTCTCCCCCAGAAGGGTGATGTCTTCTCTTCCAATAATTCCAGTCCAAATGTCCTAGAATCAACTTATTATGCACAAGAGAAGCAACAATCTTTTAGCAAAGAAGAAACTGAATGCTCTTTACATATCCCAAATGACTGCAGCCTGCTTGGCAGAAGAGACAATACAACGTTGTAGCAGAGGGAACCCTTAGGAAACTGCTATGGAATACAAGCTTGTGTTATGGCTTTGATCGTCAGAGAATAAACATTTGCTATATAACATGCCTATGTTTTCATTTCAGGAGAAGAGTGCCCTACCCTTGCTACTCAAGCGGGGTAGGGGTAGCTTTCTTTACTTTTTAACTGCTTTAGCCAGCTACTGCTTCTAATAGTGATTTGGAAAATAAATTCCTCAGCCCATTCTTCCCAACTTCCAGGCTGCATGGTTAAAAACTGAAGATTAGAGAGGCTACAAACCCTGTTCCAGATGACGGCCTCATACTCTTGGATATATGCGGCCAGCCATGTAAGTGTTAGGAACTATAAGAGTTGATCTTGTGCTTGAACCAACTTAACTGCTTTATTCCACTAGGCACACTAAACATGCTAGCTGTCCCTTAAAAAGTTCCCTGGGCTTCTCTTTTAGTGAGCAACTTTTCTTGATGTTGCATTCCCTAACGGCAGTCAGGCAGTATCATAGCTATAATAATTTTTTACTAGCTCAGGGATCTAGGAAACCATGCCAGAAAATCATCCTTGTGTTTGACTTGAGGAAGGCAAATTACTCCCCTTGCTGTCACTGCAACAGAGGGAAATTTGGGCTCCAAAAGGATAGGCAGACAAGGTTAAAAAGGATGCTATTCTAGACACATTGCTGATGTTCGTTTGTTTGGGGGTTTTAATGTACAATTAACCTACGGCTGCCCCAGTTATTTAGCTATATTAGGAAAGACATCAGCACAGCCCCTGGTTTGTGTAAGTTTTTACATGGGAAAAAGTGTGTGTATGCATCTATATATGTGTATGTGTGCATGTGCATGCATATATATACACACACATACATGCCCACACACTCTAAACTTGGCAATTCAATGCTAGAATTTTCTTGTCATTTCTTCCACTACTCCCCAAAAAGAACTGTAAATAATTACGTCCAGGAATGTATAGATTATTCATGCACTTAGTGTAATTCCAATGACCCAACCACAAACTGGTCAGCATTTACCATGTAACGCAAGTCTTATATGAACACTCTTCCTGACTACTTTCTTGAGAAGTACAGATTTGCTTGGGAGAACCAAGCAGAGAGCTATTTTGGTAGTACTCTAATCCACATAATGAGAAACGGTAAGATGGAGCTAGATGTCCTCTCGAATTACATTTAAATAAAAATGCCTATTTTTTTAAAATGTTGTTTGAAAGTGTCTTTGTCTTGTAACATGGTGGGACAGATCTGGTTTCTACCTTGTCTATGATCAGGTAAAACTTCACACACAAAGTGCCAGATCATCCAACATTAATCTGCCCAATTCAAAAGGAGCTCAGATCTATACCAATATGTTAGTAAATCTAAGTTATAGCACAATTAAAATTTAACAGGGTAGCTATGATTGGAAGGTGTAAAGAAATGAATGGAACACAGAGACTAGTGTAAAAGCAATTGTGAGTCTGTAGGAAGAAGTTTGCCATTATTTTGTATATGTATAAAAATGCTTCATTGCTTGTAAGCACAATATAAATATGTAATGGTCATGATTATAAAAAATACCTGGACACTGAATGGTCCAGAGACCACCACATGCCAACACAGCATTTAAGCAACACATTCATACCAAAGGTAGAGGTGATGAATGACAGCTTAGCACTTTGGTTCAGTGTGATTATTTTGATTAGTTGTGCATAACCTTGAATATTCATTTATATAAAATGATAGAGCTAAGGCAGCCCCCTAGAGTCTCCAGAATTCTGGTCCAAAGTTAAAGGTAGTCCCTGACCAGCAACCCATTCTCCTAGAGAGGGCCATTGGGAGAAGGGAGTGAGAGCTTGTGGGCTAATGGTACAATCCCTACTCCCAAAGAGTGGCCTGCTGGCAAGTTCTGTTGCCACAAACACCACTTCTTCTTCAACTTTTCACTTCTAGATTGCTCGCTGGGGGTTCCGATAGGGAAAAATTTGGCCCATGGGCCTCCAGTTGCTAATCCAGGTGTCCTCCCTGCTCTGCCCCTGGGCACCATTTATTTGATTATTTATTTGCATTTTAGTCTACTTTATCCCTAAATCATCAGAATGAGTAACATTTAGTAATCACATCCTTAATTCTCTTTTCCTTTTCTTTAAAACAGTCACTAATGAATCTCCCATTCATCCCTGGCAACAAAGCTTGGCTGAATAAAGGTAACTTGCATTATGTCTGGAAGGTACCTAACCTTGCATTGTACTGACTACCCAGATTGCAAGGGTAGTGGTGGAGATGAACTTGCACCAGGCCCTGCATTCCGGGACACAGGCAGATACAGACAATCAGTCCTGGCCCTTGTTTTGCAGCCAATGTAAATGCTTGAGAATAGCACATCCCTTGCTTACTTTTGATCAAAAACATAAGACTGGGACAGAAAGGAAGAGCTGAGTAGCAGACATGGAAGCTCTTCTCCCACTCAAGCGATGCAGAACCAATGTTCAAACAAGTAGCACACTCCCAGTTTGTTAAATTTCCTGCTGGAAGTGGTGTGCACTTGCATTCCCTTCAGGAAAAAAAAAAGCAAAACTTTCCACTTCTTGAACAAGCACAGTACAGAGCATTTGAAGGGTTTATTTGGTTCTGGCTTGCAGTTTCTAAGGCCACAGCTACTAACTCTGTAGATCAGAAGATCCCTAGCCAAGGGATCTGACTTATGGGGACAGGAGAAGAGACGATAAAAATCTGTTTGTTTAGATTTTATTATACACACCTTGTGGGTGCAGTTTGATGTGGAATCCGAAGATGGATTTGATTTCCTAAGATTTATAGCCTTCTTTTGTGAAAATAAGCAGGCAGTGCCTGCTGAAGGTTCAGAAACCAAGAGGGAGGAGTGATCTTGAGCAGAAATTTCAGAATGAACAATTCCTACTACATCTCTATCTATTTACTGCCAGGTCATGAGTTACTGCTGAAATATTCAGAACAGCAGAATTGTTTCAAGAAATTAAATAAATTCTGCAAATCATTTTAAGATTTTATTTTGGGAATTCGTATTTCTACTGTATGATGAATAGCTTACCCTGATTAAAAAACACAAACAATCAACTACAGGTCAAGAAAGGCAATCTGAGAAGATGTGGTCTGCTGAAGCTTTGTGCAGCTTTGTTCCATATGTGTGGCCCTACAGTGTGTTAACTCTTCCTAGACAGAGCTTTCTGCTTCATGCCAAATGACTGATTTCTGCCTAGCCCACCCAATTACTCAAACAGCTGGCAGGGCTCAAGACTATGGGCAAGATGCCTCTATTTCAGTCTTGACTTATTGAACCCTTAAAGGCAGCAGCAATGCTGGACTGCTCTCATCTGGCTTTGAGCCACATGTTTGCTACAGACAGCACAACATTGTCAAAGCTCCAGTTCAGCCGTGACTGGAACGCTAAGGTACCTGCTGAGCATTTTACCAACAGGATTAGGTCAGCGATCTCAGCAGAATATGTCCTACTCAACTCTCAACTCCCAAGCAACTATAAATTTCACAACTCCTGTCACAGTTAGCACCATACAGCTTCATTGTCAACGTTTATTTCATTAATCGGGTGTGCTAATGGGGCTCTTTCATGTGTTTGTAAATGGGACCAGTGGGGGGCATGGGGGGAAAGAATGACTGTACTACTTGCAGTTGCTATTCCTGCATTTGCCTTGCTAAATACATTCTAGCAAGGCTGTGGTGACCTCCACAGTGTTGAACTACTGAAACCATCAGCACACATCCTTCTGCCAAAAGGAGTTGATCCTTGGTACCCACGAACTGTACCCAGGTCAAAGCTGCACTCCCCAGAAAAGAAATAGATGATTGGCACAAGCCTCAGTAGGTAGCTGGAAACCCTTATTATACTGCTGTTAGGGGAAATAGGAATTGCAATGGAATATTCTACCCTTCAACCATCTTTTAAAGGGACTATAGGGCTAAAACTGAAAAGGGGAGAAAGGAGGCACTTTCTACTCTAGCATTGCCAGGAATCTGAGATTCCATTAAAAATATTTAGTTCCAGAATAGTGAGAAAGAACCAATGTTAAGAGAGCTAAGAGAACAGGGGATACACGACTTAATATTTTCATTGGCTTATTGTGCACACATACAGACCCAGCATCTCATCTCCCAAAGATACTCTTCCAGAATCCAGAACAACAAGCTACATTTGGCTTTAACCTCTGCTCCCCATGGCGAGTTGTTACTGCACTGTCTTATCTCATTAAAAGCTAGCTACATCTTGGCCCGACAGGCCTGCTTGAAGAATGAACAGAGAACTTGGTTAGAGGTACTGACACATCAACATGAATATTAATTAATTCATTAATTAATTAAATGACAACATTTGTATATCGCTCCATGTCTAAAACAGATTCTGACGAGTTGAGCATAAGAAGTAAAACAGTAAAAGGAAAAATTATACCTTTTAAAAGCGGAATGCCAATAGAAAACATGACTATCAGTTAAGAAATGCTTCCTGGAATAGAGCTGCTTTCAGGAGGTATTAAAAGCAACACAGTGTTGGCGCCTGCCTGACTTCCAAGGGCAGGGAATTCCAAAGAAAGGGGGCCACCACATTGAAGGCAGGTGAACTCCAATCAGGTCATAGGTTCATGTGGAACCACCAGGAGCATGCCCTCTGATTACAGAGCAAAAGATGCATTGAAATAGCACTGTGCTGCCAAGGACTGTCACAAGCTTATACACTTCACAGCCACAAAAACCTGCTATTTGTTTGTTTGTTTATTTCATTTCTATATCGCCCAATAGCAGAAGCTCTGAGTCGTTCACAAAAATCACATTAAGGCTAGAAAACAACATGGGAGATATTAATATTGGCAAGTATAATCAAGATGATCAGGAAATCAGCTCAGAAACATAAGGATCAGCTAAGAAAAATAATCAGGAATTAGTCTATTCACATCTTTTTGCTTGCTTCTTCTGAAGAACACATAACTAGCCACTTACATCCTAATATTCAAAATGTGGAGATCTACTAATGATAATTAGTTTACTGTATTCTTATGGTGAGACCCTACACACCAGAGTCAAAGTAGCATACGGGAAAATACCAGAGTAACTAGGCCAAGACTTCTAGAACGTGAGCTGCAGATCATCTTTTATAATCTGTGGCAGAATCAACCCTGAGTCTGGGAAGAGGAGCGCACAGAGCAACAATCAGAGCTGGTATTATTCTATACCACATCCCAATTCTTTGCCAATAAAATGCCAATGAGTCAGTTGATGCAAATATAGACCTCTATTTGTATGTATAAACCTTTTGTACCCGATTAGCTCCTTAAGGACATCCAACCTTAAAAAATAATTTGTAAATGTATAGGTGTAAATGTATGGTAGTTAGATAAAAAAAACAACAAATGACCAAAGCAGCAGCTTTTTTCAAAATCCGTTTTATCTGATTTTGGTGATTACAGTTAATGTGTGGTTGGGAATTGGTTTTTATCTGTTCTAATCCAATTATGTATCATAAAATTACTGCTACATGCCCTAATAAGCTTTTGGGTGCAATGGGATGGGCCAGAGATGTGAAAATGGGTCTTTTACCCAGCAGGAAAAAAATCTGGGACAGAAATTTTACAGCACAATCCTATACATGTCTTCTCAGAAGAAAGCCCTTCTAAATTCAGTGGGGCTTAGTCCTGGATAAGTGGGATAATCCCACAAGGAGAAAAAGCACGGAAGGACTTGTGCTCATATTACTCTCCCATGGTCGCTTGCAGAGTCTCAAATTGCACAGAGATGCTTCTTGGCAAAAATAGAGGAAAATCAGAAGAAGAGGGGTGATGGGAAAATCTATCACCCACCTGTTCAGTTCAGTAAGTTAGAAAAGAAACCCCAGCTCAGGATTCCTCAAAAAGCAGATACTGATACTGAGTGGACATCATCATGAGATACGCAAGAAAATGAAAACTAGTTATATAGTAGGCATTAAAAACACCCAGCCAATACAAACTAACAAACTTTACATATCTTAAATTATTTATTTATTTATTTATTTGTTAGTATTTATATACCACCTTATTTGCTAAAAAGCCATCAAGGTAGTGCATAGCAAGTGGCAAAATTTGTACATTGTATAATAGTCTGTAGAACTCAAATATTTAACAGCCAGCCTTTATGATAGTTATATATTTTACTTTTATTATTAATTTTAATGAGTGTAAATGAACATTGTATCAATGTCTAAATGCTATTTGCTGATGTTTGGCCTACTGGCTGCAAATAAAGTTGTTGTTGCAATTTAAAACAATAAAACTACAACACAATGAAAACAGTTAGAAACATTAAAATATTGAAACTGCTTAATTTGAAAGGCTAAGTTAAAAAGATGTAGAGGGAAAGTGGGGGCCAATCTTACAATTGTAAAGAGATTTTAATTATTCTGAATTCACTTTTAAGGGCTGAAAGGTAGTATATAAAATGTCTTTATCTATAAATCCAGGAAGAAGGATAAGGCCAGATTGTGCCTGACTGACTCCAGAAATCTTTCATTTCATAACGCAAAGTAGTCAGTACAGTAACCAAACATGCAACTAAGATTAGTGAAGGTAAATAAGAGGACATGACAGAGGGATGACCCAAGGCTTTCCAGTGTTATCCAACCCCCTAATTCAGACAACAGAGAGGGACAGAGAAAGGGCTATATTTCAGTGGCGGGGCACATGTCCTGCATGCAGAAGGCCCCAGGTTCAGTCCCTGGTATCTTCAAGTACAACTGGGAAAGACTCCTATCTGAAACCCTGGAGAGCTGTGTCAGCGTAGACAATACTGTGCAAGATGGACCAATGGTCTGACTCAGTATATGGCAGCTTCCTATGTTCCTACAGAAAGAAGATGGTGGTCATACCACCTTATGTCCACTAGGAAGGGCATTTACAGATTAAGTTAAAATGCCTGTTTTCCTGCACAATGGCCTTAGATCAGTCTACCTACCAAGATGTAGAAAAGCGGCTCCATTTCAAATGGGTTATGCTCTCTCTGCATCCATTAAAGCAGCCTCTTCAGATGACAATGTCAATCTTATCATGCCTCATGAACATGATCTCTCTACACATTTCTTCACGAGAAACACAATTCCAGAAAGCTACCAAGGGGACAACTGCTCTTTTCCAGGAATGCCCTGTGGGAGTTCCTTGCCCAGAAATTTTAGACAACCATGATGATGCACTCCTTCAGTCATCTAGACAATGCTGACCTCACCCTCCTGGCCAAACCAAACACCTTGGCTAGCTGGGAGAAAGAGTAAAGCCATTGGGAAGCAATGACCAGTGGCAGGTGAGTTGAAGAGATTCTCACCAGTGAATCATTTCCCCTGGCATTACGTACACAGAATGAAAAACAGCGCCGTGTGCTTGCCTTAGCAATGTGCTACCTTTCCATTCCCACCAATTCCCACGAGGGAGTGCAAAAATGCATACTCACCACCAAACTTGTTAGTCTCAAAAAAGAAGAAAACATTTCAAGTGTTTGCAAAATAGATCACAATTTGTGATCTAATTAGGAGATAAATAAACAATGATAGAATTGTACATTCCTGCTTTGTAATGTCAGAAACTTGTCCCTCTGGAACCTATCAAACTTCAGGACATAATCCTAAAACACTCTCTCCCCGATCTTGGTATCTCATGTTACTTGATGCCAGGTCCTGGCAAACTGAATCAAACAACTCCCAAAGGGAATGGAAGTGAAGGTTGGGCTGACATGGGATATCGTCGCACCCTTGCAACTTGAGAAAGAGGAGGTGGACTGTCTCAGTAAGAATCATTGAGATGAGAGTGCGAGAATGGCTTGATCTGTGACTTGGTCTTCCAGCTCTTGGCAGACTTCGATAGGCTAGACTGCATGGATGGACAAATGTACTCTACTGTTCTGGATGGTGTACCCATCCCTACTACGTACTGACCTGGTTCGGATGACACAACAGCCCATCATGGGTTAATTAACCCTTGGGGCATCATGGCACCTGCCATTTTCCATTATGAATATTAAGTCGCCAGCCAGGGCTTGCCATAGCTTCATCTCATGCTAACCCAGCTGGGGAGGGTTATTCGAAGGTTAAAACCCTCCACATAAACCACAGTATGTTCAAAGGTTATGTGATGGTTGTTTAATACTCAAATAACCTTCTGCAGCTGGGTTCACACAACATGACAAGCCATGGCAACCCCAGCCAGGGGTTGCATATTCATAACATGCCCTGAGGCACCCCAATGGTTTAATCCACAATGGGTCGTTGTGTCGTCCGAACTGGCCCACTGCACGAGGGAGAGCTGACATGTAGTGAAGATCACCCTGAATAGTCCCCAGACATTTTGAGCTGAAGGATGGTGGAAGGCTTCCACACAAAGCAGCATGGTATAATCCCAGCAAGAACCATCTCTCAGCACTGTAATGGAAAAAGGAGATCTGACTTGCAGGCCATCCCTTGTGAACCTAGCCCTACATAGAGTTGTCAGGATTGGCTGGAGGAAGCAAAGGGGTTTTCCAGGCCTCCTTCATTGTTTGAATTGATCTTTCAAACCTCCAGTTTGTTCTACGATTATTCAGAATGTCTGCCCCAAAAGCACAATGCCGTGAGATCTGATCTTTAAAGACAAATAATAAGCAAGGGGGGAAAACTGTATCAAAGTAAAACCAAGAGCAATTTGAGAGCAATTTCTAGAATCGTTTTAAAAAAAAGTTAATGAGGTCTCCAAAAGACCATACTTCATTCCCATCTGCTTTACTCTTACTCCTGTCTAAGACACATGGCAATGTTTGTTTTCCATCTAAAAGACAGACAAAAGCAAACATGCATAAAGCATAAATGTGTCTATGATCACATTCCACCATCTGTGCATTTTCTAAAAGCCGCCCATCTCCACTGCATGCCTTTGGTGCCTTTTGAAGAGGAAATGAACATAAACAAACTCAGTTTAGAAATTTGCACAAATTGTAACAAAGCCATTTCAGTGCAGACAGAGGTGTGCCCTTGTGTAAACACAAACAAGAGGAAAGAAGGGCCAAGGCAACTTTTCCAAGCCCAGTTCTGAAACCATCACACTGATTATACAACAGTGCTGCTGAACTTTCCCAGCTTTGGGCTGCTAGGAAATAACCGATATGCAGGTGATGTGCTGCATATGATACAGCACTCCAAAAATGAAACGAACAAGCAGTAGCGCATCCAGTTTATATATTTTTATATACTTAAATCTATAAAAATGTATAAACAGGATGTACTACTTGTGGCAGTTTGTTTCATTTTTGGAGTGCTAGGAAATGTCTTTAAGAGAGAAGCCCCCACTGAACACTGATTTTTTTTATCCCTAATAGTTTAACTTAATCTAAACTTTCATTTTGATGGGTCTTCTCCAGTTACCCTATTCTTGTTAAAGTGTGTGTAATAAGGAATTGTTAATGTGGTGAAACCACAAAATTTCAGTTCATGAAATCCATGGTTTATACTAGGGGTGGGCAGAAGGTAGATCAGAAAGTAGATCTCTTGGTGATTTGAAGTAGCTAGGCAAGGATGTCTGTCTCCTAATTATTTAACAGTAGCTGTAAAGGAAGAAAGCCCTAAGGCAATCTCCTACCAGGAGTGTGCAGGACTCAGAGAATCAAACCAAGACTCAACTTACTTGAGATATACGTCTTTATTAGAATAAGAGCAGGTCAAGCAGTCTAAAAACTTTTCCATCTACAGCAAGGCCCCAACATGCAATACAGAGACAGTTTCCCAGTTACCCCCAGCCGGGCTGACTCATTGACTTCTCTCCAGAAACCAAGAACCCCGGGCTCTCTCCCACGCTGGGCTTTATTCCCCTGCTTGGAATGTTCCCCCTCCCTTCTCAGCGCCAGTGCTCTTCGCCTCTTCACACCTCCTACGCCAGCCTTGAAGTTTTATGTTTGAGATAGCCCAGTCCTTCCTGGCCAGATCCGTCCTTGAGCCATCTATCTCCCCACAGGTGGTCGAGCCAGGGCCCTTTGTCTTACTAATTGCTCTACTTCTAACTAAAAGAAACCTCTAATATTCTCCTGTTTGCTCCCTGCTCTATCCACTACCAAACCCCTTATTAATTCAGCGCAGTCTATCTGACCTCCTTTACAGTAGCAACCATTACACTGCTGAAATAATGAAAGCTTAAGAGGACGTGAATTTTTTTTATGGAAGTTCTGTAGGTTCTGCCCTAGGTAGGGCAGGACTGGCAGATAATGGGTTATCCTACAATTCAGACTTTCTCATTCCCCTACAGTGGTGGGAGACACCACACCCAAGGATGGATTTCTGTGTGGAAGGATTGTGAGCTCAGTTCATTTCTGGCATTCAATACAAGTTCCTAGGCTTAGATTGCTTTAATTCTAAGTCTTTTGCACCAGGCTACGGTTGGTGGATCTCAGGGCTCTATCACACCAGCGTTTTATTGCACTCTCGTCATGCCTGGTTTGCAGTTTTGCAGCCTGGTACTCACATCACGCGGTGCCTGTCCAGCAGTCACCCTGCCTCTTCTCCACTTTTTGTGTTTTCCTAGAGCGGGGAAAGTCCAGTTTATATCCTCCAAGAGGAATTAAAGCACTCTTCCACCCCTATGTATTGCTGTCCTCGCACCATGTCCTTTGTTGGGTGTGTGTGCTTGCTGATGAAAGAGGAGGGTGGGGCGTTTCTCCTTCTCCAGCATGCCCTGTTGAATGAACGGGCTTGTGCTGAGTCGGTTGAACAGACTTTTGCTGTTCCAAAATGCTTAGAGCTCCCTCATTTTTAAAGATAAAGAGATGAAACTTCGCACCATGGTAGCTCTTAAGTAGAGCTATAAGCATGCCAAGTTTGAAGCGGATCCCTTCATTGGTTGATTTTTTAGAATTTTTAAAAAATATTCCCTCTCAAACCATTCCCCCTCCCCATACACACACACACAAGAACAAGGACAAGAACCAATGAAGTGGAGGAGGAAGGAGAAGGGTTAAGGTGGAGTGGGAGAGCAAATAAGCCACGAGATGAAATAGCGTGACAAGGCACGTGCATGAAAGTGACCACCGCTTGTTGCGCTAATGAAATGAAGGTCAAAATCGTGGGTGCATATCAGGAAAAAAAAAAGTAGGTGCGATGGATCTCAGTGTTTAAGGAAAACACAAGCAGATCCATCAAGGCTGAAGTCTGCTCTAATCTGTTTTATACCCCTCATTCTCCACAGGAGGGCACATTTGTCCCACCATTAATCACAGTGATCAATGTCTAAACCCACCCCGTGGTAAGACTAGCATCAACCACTTTCTGCCCTACGCCCTTAAAATAGGGACAGTGCACAAATCAAACAGGTCTGCCATCCAATTTTCTATAGTTGAGTTCCAGTTCTCCCACTAGGCTGTCTCCAACAAATATTGAAATCCACAAGTAAAAACAATAAAGATGGGTCTGGAAAAGGCTGCACGACATGGAGTGGAATAGTCATGCTGTTGCTATATCTCCATCAGTCCAGGCAGATTAAAAGAACTGTTTGGCATCAGTAATGTCAGGTGTTTTGCAATAACAACCTCAGTGGCCTCATTACCAGCAGCTGCACTTAAGAGGCAAACTTTCGAGTTCAAGAAGCTTATTTTAAAAAATAATACTTTTGATTTTTTTAAAAACTGAGATTGCATTAGTAAAGAAAGACAGCTTTACTGATGAACAGGACTTTGAAAGTTTAATGACCATCCCTTAGGAATGCATCATGCCTTCTCTTAGAAAACTCAACAGCAAGCAAGAACACACACCGCTGCCAAGTCTGGCATTTCTAAACTGCCTGTACATCAAGTTAATGGGTCAGCATAAGACCACTTACATTTAACCAAGATAAAGCAGGAATAAGCTGAGTCATTCTAGCCCTCCCTACTCAGCAGTAATGTAGACAGTTTGTAGAAGGGTTATTACTACAAAATGAAAGCAGATGGTTCCATCTTCTGCAATTGCTCCACATTTAGCAAGTCACAACAGAAGAGGAAATAACCGTACTTTAGGCAAGGGCATAAATCAGAGTGTTACAGAGCATGGGAATTGGACACTACATCTGATGGGGAGGCTGCCATTTCTAATCTTAGCTACACTGTGAGCTACCAGCTTTGCAGCCCAACTGGAAGCTACCAGCATTCCTAGTAATTTCTCATGAAACTCAGCAGGAGCTGATGTTGTTGACTGCTTAGAGTGGCCCCTCAACAGAAGGTCTGTGTTCCCTTGAGTCTCTCTCTAGGCACAATGCTTTGGCAATAATTTCATGCTGTTTGGCGCAATATCATGGGTGTGTGTGTGTGTGTGTGTGTCAGGAGCAGGAGTTCATAGCCTGCCAGCTGAATGGCACCATAGTCTTCGCTCCAATCAGATAGCCTGTCTCTCACATAACTGAGGATGTACAATAGGGATGGTTCATAAAAAAATTAAGAAGAGCCCTGTTGGATCAGACCAAAAGCCTATTTCATCCAGCATCCTGTTTCCCACAGTGGCCAAGCAGGATTTGACGGCAGCCCATAAGCAAGACTTTATGGGACATTTACATTTCCTTCAAAAACTTAAGCTAACTAACATCAGGATATACACAGAAATAGCGGAGTTTAGATGCTGAGTCATGCAAACTACGCAGCTATCAACTTGTAATCAATCTTGGTTTCAATAACTAAAATACAAGAATTCATTAGATAGCCATCCATGCTCAATATACATATGGGCATTATATGGGCATTATGAACACAACAGGTTCTATCAATAAACTGCCTAATTTTGACTTTTAGAAGCAACCCTAATTAAAACTAGTCTGCTTCCAGCATTGGAGAGTATACAGTCTCTGTGCATGGGCTGTTCTCATAAAAACGAGGGTGCCCTTTTTCTGCACTGAGGTGGTTTTGTGATCACAGAAGCATTATTTCTCTCCTGGTGATGGTAGTTAATGAATATTCATAAACACTTCAAAGATGTAAAGCTTTCTCAAAACACTAATTAGGTAGATTGACACTACACCAACCTGGTAAAAACTTGAAGCTGCATTTGGTAGTTCTCCTTTTGCTCTCGACTGATAAAATTAATAGTTTCCTTTCTAGAAGTGTCAGGTACACAGCTCAGCCAAAGATCAAACTGGTAGTCCTGAGTGATCTTGCAGAAATGAGTGCTGTAGCAGCTCCAGACGCCATTTTCTTTGTATTTCCCCCCCTCCATTTATGGCATTTGCAGGGGTCCTGTGAGGAGACTCCTGGGGGGGGGGGATGCCCCCCAGATATCCTAAAGTTGTCCATCCCTGCTTTTGTTACTGTTTTCCATATCAATCAATATAAATGTTTGAATTGGAAATCCTTCAACAAACCAATTATGTTTGAAGAAACATACATACGTACATACAAACAAACAAAGTATCCACCCCTTGTTCAACATTTCTTTCTCACTCCTAGCTTGGTTTCCTTTCTGTATCCAGCTAGTCAACCAAGTCCATTTCTCTATAGTATCTCCTCACTGGAAAGGGAAATCAAGGAGGAGGAGGTTGGAAGGGGAATGGCACAGCCCAGAGCAGCTGGCAAGTGGGGAGGAAATTGGGCTTCTGCAATTCCTACTTGCACCACAGCATGCCACGTTGCAGTTGCTCCCTCCAGCTCCAGCAGCTCCATGCTGACTGTAGGGTAAGCAGCAGGGTACGTGAAAATCAGAGAGGGCAACATAATGTAGTTGACAAATGACATCATTGCACATAGTATGATGCCAATACTACAGTTCCCAAGAAGCACTTTGTTGACACACACATGCACACAGCAATTCATATAAACACAATCAGATCTCAAAACAATGGGGAACTTTCTTCTGAGATTAGACCAAGGAATTTGGAACTTGACAAGATAATTATTTCCATTGGGGTGAGTTCACTCATCACTAGTTTTAAAGATCCTTTGACAGTTATAAGGCTAAAAGGAGCTGAAAATCCCCCATCACACGCCACTACATTGAGACAGACTATTTTTTTCTGACTTCTGCCTGAAAGAGGCATTAATCTTTAATTTTTCTAAGATGCATGATCTTCTTGGTTCTTCAACGCCCTTAGTATAATACTGACACGAGGCATAGCACGGCATGGGCTCAAACAAGCTTCTGGGGATGAGAGCTTTATAACCCAGTAGCTACTACATAGAACACTTATCTTGGTGTTCTGACTTGCTATTCAGATGCTAGCTCAGAAAAGCATTCCAGAACATCTCAAGGTCACATGAGAACATAAAGGAGAAGATGGACCTTCAGATGTTCCACTCACACTAAATACCCAGGAACCACTGCTTCATGCAAACAGCAATCTTTGTATGGATTTATTACCAGTAAATTATCTTCGTATCACACATTATTTGTCAAAAAATGTTAACAATTAATGGAGGCACAACCGTGCCTCCATTGTTAAGGGCCGTCAGTAAAAAACACATTCCGCCATGTTAAAGTGATAATTGGGGGGGGGGGGGTCATTCTAACAGCCATAAAATCGAAAATGTTTCACCAACCTTTCTGAAATTTACAGGTGCCAGAAATAAATGTTTGTTTTACATTACCTGAAAATTTCAAGAAGATTGGTGAAAGATTGAGGGAAGAAGAGCAGTTTAAGGTAGAAAAGGAATACAAACCTGTCTCCCTGCTTTTGTCAAATTACTTCCTGGTTGCGAGTTTTGTGCTCACAATTTGCATAATTTCTAGAGCCTTATTAATTAATCCAGTGGTGGGGTCTTCTTCCTCCTTGACTGTAGTTGGTGGAAAGCTTTTCGTTTTTTAAAAATTCCCTTCGGTTGACTTTTAAGGACTATTTTAACCTCTCATTCAAGTCAATGAGGCGGCCATCTTCCCTCATAGCGCGAGGCACACACCTCCAGAAAGCATGTCATTCCCCCCTGCCACGCTAATGGTGGCCTTAAAAGGGAAAGTGTGTAATTCCAGGTCATTATAGACTATTGCATAAAATCCCCCGACACCGAGGATAGAACAAAAACCAGGAGAAATCTGGGGAAATCCTGACAGTTTTTTATTATTATTTATTATTGCATTTATATCCCACCTTTTTTCCATCAAGAAACCCAAGGCGGCATACATAATCCTCCTCCTCTCCATTTTATACTCACAACAGCAACCCTGTGAGATGGGTTGGGCTGAGAGTCTGCAACTGGCCCAATGTCACCCAATGGGTTTCCATGGCTAAGTGGGGAGTAGAACCCAGATCTCCCAGCTCCCAATCCAACACTTTAGCCACTAGGCCACACCCTAGTGGTCACCCTAGAATTGAGCCATGCCAAGTTGGAAGCAGATCGATTCGTGCCTTGATTTTTAGGATAGTTTTTTTAAAAGTTTGACTTCAAAAATTTTTCTAAAATTCAAGGCATGAACCAATCTGCTTTCAACTTGGCATGGCTAAAGCCTTACTTAAGAGGTACCATGGTGCCAAGTTTCATTTCTTCATCTTTACTTTCTTTTTTTTAATGTACTGCTCAAGGCCCTAGTCCCCAAAGAGGAGTATTGGGTTTGAAGTTTTAAAAATTCCTAAAACTCAAGGCATAAACAGATCTGCTTCCAACTTGGCATGGCTCAATCCTTACTTAAGAGCTACCATGCTATCAAGTTTCATCCCTTTATCTTTAAAAATGATGGAATTGTAAGCATTTTAGTTAATTTAAAAATTAAACTGCAATTTTAAACATTTCTAAAAATCAAGGGATGAACGGATCTGCTTCCAACTTGGCATGGCTAAATCCCTACTTCAGAGCTACCTTGGTGCCAAGTTTCATCACTTTATCTTTAATTCATTTTTTAAACTTGTACTGCTCAAGGTCCTGGACCCCAAAGAGATTTCTGTTTGAACTTTAAAAAAATTCTAAAAATCAAGGCATGAACAGATCTGCTTCATATTTGGCATAGCTATATCCCTACTTAAGAGCTACCATGATGCCAGGTTTCATCTCTTTATCTTTAAAAATAAGGGAGATGCAAGCATTTTGGTTGATTTATTAATGTTAAAAGTGAGTTCAACACATAACACTAGCTTTGATTTTATATTGGATGTCAAGATGGTATAACATTCTGGCTGACGCTGGCTTGGTTGTCAACTGTATAATATCCAGTCATCCGTTACATAAAGCCATGAAATTCATTAAACAAAAAACCTACGGTTTACAAAAACAATGTTAAGGCTCTACAGATTCCAACCAAGCACCAAAAAGCAGGGAAATTGGGAGTTAAGGCTCACAAGCCTTAACGCCACATCCTCCCTAAGGAGGCAGAAAGTGCAAGTGAAATTTTCATTCTCCCAAAGCAGATAAACCATGAGGACAGGGTGGAGAATATGATATGCAGAGGTGACTGTGGGGTTGTGGAAAACTGATCACGAACAACTTAGGGCCACCTACTTCTCTTTTTTTGTTTAGAGCAGCCCTTCCCCAACCTGGTGCCCTCCAAAGGTGTTGGACTACAACTCCCATCATTGCAAGTCAGTATGTCCCATGGTCAGGAATGCTGGGACTTGTCATCTCAAACACCTGGAGGGCAGCAGGATGGGGAATGCTGTTCCATACCCTTACCAAATACAGGGTCTGCCCAATACTTTTCTCTTACACACATCTCGCATATAGCAGCACTCTTGATAACAAAAGGGGCACTATTCATTACAGATCTAGAACCAGAGCATGTGCTAGGCACTTCCAACTTTTAGTCAATATCCTGCCTTTCAAAGAACCTTTTTTTTCTTTAAATGTATTTATAAAAAATATACTGTTCACTCCCCACAATCCCTGCACAATACATCATCTCATCAAAGCAACAGCGGAGCAGAAGAAGTTTAGTTTGGCTGTCTTGAACACCTTTCAGATGAGATTAGTTTGCAATCCTATACCTCTTGGGAGAAAGCCCTAGTGAAATCAGTGGCACTGGCTTCTGAGAAGACATGTATAGGAGTCAACCTTCTCCAGCCTGGTGCTCTCCAGATGTGTTGCACTGTAACTCCCATGTTATGTGTTATGGGGAAGACAAAAATCAATGCATACTTAATTTTAAAATAATACTTACGCATGAAAGTATTAGGTGGTAGCTCTGTCTTTGATCTCACACTGCTGAACAAGTAAGAGAAATCCTTTGTCTGATATTCAAGAAACAGACATCCTATGCCATGTGTTGAAAACTAATGTTGATGTCTGAAGGGCTATCTGGATTAGGTATTCAAGATTCATTCATTGTTGTTTCATTTGGTTTTGACAGTTTATTTAAAGTGATGCAGCTCTTTTGTAGTTCCTTGATTGATCACATATCTTAATGCTGGAAAACATCATACTTTAGTACAGATGTGGGCAGAAAATAGATCTATCCTGATGATTTGGACATCAACTCGCAGCATTCCTGATAACTGCCCATGCTGATAGGGGCTTTTATAAGTTGCATTCCAAAACATCTGGAGATCTACATTCTGCCTTCCCTTGTTCTTGAACAACATTCCCCAACCTGGTTCCTGTCAGATGTGTTGGGCTGCAACTCTCAACATAAGGAGATGCTCTAAGAAATGAGAAGTAGCTGGACTTAAGTTGTTCATCATCATTTCCCACAACCCCACAGTCACCTCTGCATATCAAATTGCATATCTAGATTTTTGAGATGACAAGTCCCAGCATTCCTGACCATGGGACATACTGACTTGCAATGATGGGAGTTGTAGTCCAACCCCTTTGGAGGGCACCAGGTTGGGGAAGGGCTGCTCTAAACAAAAAAAGAGAAGTAGGTGGCCCTAAGTTGTTCGTGATCAGTTTTCCACAACCCCACAGTCACCTCATATTCTCCACCCTGTCCTCATGGTTTATCTGCTTTGGGAGAATGAGAATTTCACTTGCACTTTCTGCCTCCTTAGGGAGGATGTGGCGTTAAGGCTTGTGAGCCTTAACTCCCAATTTCCCTGCTTTTTGGTGCTTGGTTGGAATCTGTAGAGCCTTAACATTGTTTTTGTAAACCGTAGGTTTTTTGTTTAATGAATATTTATTAAAGATACACTGTGGATGGAGCTTATGAACCCTCTTCTTAAATTAGTGATGTTTGCATAGAAGGTCTGAACATTGGTTCAAGATAAGAGTTATTTATTTATTTATTTATTTATTTATTTAATTAGACACCTTTCTCTAAAAAAGACTCAAGGGCTCAATTCGGACGACACAATAAACAACTGGTGTCGGGGAAACCATCGTCAGTTGTTTTGACTATTGTGTCATCCGAATGCTGCCATAGTCAACTCAGCGCTGATCCTCATCCACACCACAGTTGATTATTTATTACCATGTTGTGTGGGGAGTGTCCCCTAGGGTTAGGGTTAGGGTTAGAGTTAGTCAACCCACCACTGACTATCGTGTCGTCTGAATTGAGCCAAGGTGTCTTACAGCAAAATACAAAAAATTAAACATTTAAAAACATGCAATAATGTAAAATATTTTAAAGCAGCTAAGAACAATTAAAATGCCAAGACCTAGTAAAATAATTAAGAAGCTCAACCATATGCTGTTGGATGCCTGGGAGGAATCTTAAACTGACAATGAAAAGATGACAATGTTTTGTCATAGTTAAATTTTATATTCTAAAAATTCATGGGGTCTCCTATATACATCTAAAGAAAAAACAGATTTGCCAGTTTAGAACTTATTACAGTGTGCAAAAGTGAGGTAACGTGTTGTGTACATGCAGTTCTGCCACAATAAAGTCAAAATATTAAGATTACTTCTTGTACAAGAGCCAAATGTTCTACAAAATATCATCATAACTTGGCTTCAATCGGCATGAATCCAGGCGTATTTCTCACTCGCCCAACAGCAAGAAGCAGCTCATATCCTCCCTCCTGCCCATAATAAAGCTCTTCTCTTCATATAATTTACAATTCCACCCATTACTGAACAATCCTAATTAAATTGGGAAAGCCTAATCATTATTGCCATCTGTGCAATGACAACTCTTTTTCCAACATCAGATGTATGAAGTGAATTGGTAGCCATATTGTGTTCATTTCAAGATCTATTACACTGCGTTTGAGGCTTTGCAGTCACACTGGGTTGAGGATGGGGAGGTGCACTGACAACAGCACGGGCCAATTAAGACAAGGACTCAATAGCAGGGGACTGATCGCAGCAATAGTAATCGGCAAGTCATCAGCAAGCAATCTGCAATCACTCAGACATAGCTCTCTTTTTCCAAGAGGACAATCTGCCAGTGTGATGGACAAAATTGGGGATAGGAAGGTTGCCAGTTTCCATAACTACTTTCTGAGACCCAACAGAGGATCCATGGGACTTCCTTGAACACCAACAGAAGCAGATTAAAACAATGGAGTTTCATGGGAGTTACAAATGTCATTCTTTTGAAAATCACATGATCTAAACCCTTTCAAGTTACCCCTGAAATAGTGGACAGGAATAGGGAAGGACCATCTTCATAGAATAGTAGAGTTGGAAGGGGCTTATAAAGCAATCAAGTCCAACCCCCTGTTCAATGCAGGAATCCACCTTAAAGCATACCTGACAGATGGCTGTCCAGCTGCCTCTTGAATGCCTTTAGTGTGGGAGAGTCCACGACCTCCCTAGGTAATTCGTTCCATTGTCGTACTGCTCTAACAGTCAGGAAGTTTTTCCTGATGTCCAGCTGGAATCTGGCTTCCTGTAACTTGAGCCCATTACGCCGTGTCCTTCTTATTTACCTGACTCAAAGCTCTGCCCTTATCCTTGATAAAACTAGGACAACAGGCATTTGCAAAGAAAGGTCAACAAACTGGGGAAGCATTAAGGGCTACCAGAATTCCAGGAACCCAATCCCAATCTGTGATAATGAAAGGTCTTCACAGGCAGCCATGCAAGAATCTTATTCTTACCCTAAGTTGGGTCCTTTTCAGTGCCATTACACAAACAGTTGCAAACTACTTTCAGCATTAACACTCCTACTAGCATCTATTTATCTCTAACATTTATACCCTACTTTCCCTAAAAAGTTCAAGGCAGCTAACAAAAGGAGGAAGAAACACAAATACAGAAGCAGCAGCAACAACCCCCCCCCCCCACACACACACACACACAACACCAGCTCTTCTCTTCTGGCAGGTAAAATGTTCCTGATCAACGATTTACAGGACAAATATTGTAATGGAATCTGCATTTGGTACATGCTTGCCTTGATGTGTTGACCCAGTTCCAGAGAACCATGCAACTTGCTTTGTACACCAAGGGGCTTTGAGCTTGTGCATCTCTCCATTGGCAATCCTCTGTACTACATGACAAACTGCTTTGGAAGCCAAGAGGAGTTTCAAAAGCAACATGTGTTTTGCCCTGTTATCCAAAGTGGGGGAAAGTAAAAATTCCTACAGGGCAATCATACTCTGACCTTGGAGCATGTCATGTCTAGACTAGCTCTTTGGATCCCAGCTTGGATTATATAGAAATATATAATTTCCAACCAGGGTTCCATAAATCCACTCACTGCTCATGGGTGGGAGTGCCCTTTCCCCACTCTGGTGAGCTCCCTTGGCTCTGTCCCACATGCCCAGTGCAAAGGTTCTCTTTTCCAAATGGGCTGTTGCAAGCGGCAGCAGTAGTGGTACTGGTGCAGTGGTACTGGTGCTTCCTGTCGAAGCTCAGCATAGGAGAGAGAGAGATGAAACAGTCCTTTTTTCCTCCATGGAAAATGTGGGGGGAAGATGTTACGGTGGCTTCTGTCCCTTCTCACTAGATCATCATCATCATCATAATCATCATTATCATCATTATCATCATCATCATCATCATTAATATTATTAACATTCATATACCACCCCATAGCTGAAGCGGTTTACAAAGATTAAAACACTGAACATTAAAAATTGATATAAAAATATAAAAGCATAAAAACATACAACAGACAACATACTGTAAACATTCAGCTAGGCCTAGATATAGATCTGAGGTCAATTAGAAAACTCAGCATATGCTGCTTAATGCCTGGGAGAAGAGAAAAGTCTTGACCAGGCACCGAAAAGTTAACAATGTTGGTGCCAGGTGGGCCTCATCAGGGAGAACATTCCATAATAGGGAGGGGGCGCCACTGAGAAGGCCCTCTCCCTTGTTGCTGTCCTCTGAGCTTCCCTCGGAGTAGGCACCTGGAGGAGGGCCTTAGATGTTGAACGTAGTGTTCTGGTAGGTTCATGTTGGGAGAGGGCATTCCATCAGGTATTGTGGTCCCAAACTGTATAAGGCTTTATAGGTTAAAATAGCACCTTGAATCGGGCTCGGAAACATACAGGCAACCAATGCAAGCAGGCCAGAGTCGTTTGAACCTCTTGGTCCTCGTTATTAATCTGGCTGCTGCATTTTGCACAAGATGCAGCTTCTGAACTGTCTTCAAAGGCAGCCCCATATAGAGTGCATTGCAGTAATCTAACTTGAAGGTTACTAGAGCATAGATAACTGAAGCCAGGTTCTCCCTGTCCAGATAGGGGCATAGCTGGGCCACCAACCGAAGGTGGTAGAAGGCACTCCATGCCACTGAGGCCACCTGAGCCTCAAGTGACAGAGATGGTTCTAGGAGAACCCCCAAGCTACGAACCCGCTCCTTCAGAGTGTGTGTAAACACATCCAGAACAGGTTGAACACCCTCCATCCGGTCAGCAGAACCACCCACTAACATCTCAGTCTTGTCTGGATTGAGTTTCAGTTTGTTAGCCCTCATCCAGTCCATTGTCACAGCCAGGCACCGATTCAGCACATCCACAGCATCACAAGGAGATGAGAAGGAGAAATAGAGCTGCGTGTCATCAGCGTACTGATGACAATGCACTCCAAAACTCTGAATGACCACACCCAACGGTTTCATGTAGATGTTGAACAGTATGGGGGACAAGACTGATCCCTGCGGAACCCCATACTGGAGACTCCACAGGGCCAAGCAATGTTCCCCAAGCCCCACCTTCTGGACCTGACCCTCCAAGTAGGAGTGGAACCACTGCAATGCAGCATCTCCCACTCCCAACTTAGACAATCATCCCAGAAGGATACCATGGTTGATGGTATCGAAAGCCGCTGAGAGATCAAGGAGAATCAACAGAGTTACACTCCCTCTGTTTTCCTCCCAACATAGGTCATCATACAGGGTGACCAAGGCTGTTTCCGTGCCAAAACCAGGCCTGAAACTCGACTGAAATGGATTCCGATAATCGGTCTTATCCAAGAGTATCTGGAGCTGGTCTGAGACCACCCACTCAAGGACCTTGCCCAGTAATTGAACATTTGCCACCGGCCTATCATTAAGTTTTTCCGGGTCCAGGGAAGATTTCTTCAGGAGAGGTTTCACTATCGCTTCTTTCAGGTGGCCTGGGACTACTCCCTCTCGCAAAGAGTCATTAATCACTTCCCTGGCCCAGCCAGTTGTTCCATCCCTGCTAGCTTTTATTAACCAAGAGGGGCAAGGATCCAATAAGGAAGTGGTTGCACAAACCTGTCCAAGCACTAGGCTTTTGAAGGGGGCTGGCAAGTGAGAGAAACTGCCCTGCAGAGAGGAATTTTAAATAGGGATGTGCACTGGATCGGACCCGATCCACGATCCGAGTCCGGTCCAGTGGGAAATCGGATAAATTATCCGATTTCCGATCCCGCAGCTGGATCGGCCGATCCAATCCGAACCGGTCCGAAAAGGCTCCGAACCGGTTCGGAGGATCGGCGGATCGGCGGGCGCCCACTGGCGCCCACCGCCGCTTCCATTGGCGGGCGCCAGCGGGCACCTGCCGATGAAAGTGGACAGCGGGGGGGAGGGAGGGAGGAGGGGGGCGCTTACCTTCTCGGCCCGTCCGCTCCCGTCCGGCACTAGCAGCTACTCCCAGCGGGCTCCGCGGCCTGCTCTAGGGTGGCGCGCCGGGTGATGTCATCACCCGGCGCGCTACTCTAGAGCAGGCCGCGGAGCCTGCTGGTGGTAGCCGCCGGCCCCGGACGGGAGCGGACGGGCCGAGAAGGTAAGGAGGGGGTGCGTGGAGGGGAGGAGGGGGCGCGCGGAGGGGGGAGGGGGGCCCTTACCTTCCCGGCCCGGCGGCTCCCGTCCGGCGCCGGCGCCTACTACTCCCAGCAGGCTCCGCGGCCTGCTCTAGGGTGGCGCGCCGGGTGATGTCATCACCCGGCGCGCTACTCTAGAGCAGGCCGCGGAGCCTGCTGGAAGTAGTAGGCGCCGGCGCCGGCCGGGAGCCGCCGGGCCGGGAAGGTAAGGAGGGGGTGCATGGAGGGGAGGAGGGGGCGCGCGGAGGGGGGAGGGGGGCCCTTACCTTCCCGGCCCGGCGGCTCCCGTCCTGCGCTGGCGCCTACTACTCCCAGCATGCTCCGCGGCCTGCTGTAGGGTGGCGCGCCGGGTGATGTCATCACCCGGCGCGCTACTCTAAAGCAGGCCGCGGAGCCTGCTGGAAGTAGTAGGCGCCGGCGCTGGACGGGAGCCGCCGGGCCGGGAAGGTAAGGAGGGGGTGCGTGGAGGGGAGGACGGGGCGCGCGGAGGGGGGAGGGGGGCCCTTACCTTCCCGGCCCGGCGGCTCCCGTCCGGCGCCGGCGCCTACTACTCCCAGCAGGCTCCGCGGCCTGCTCTAGGGTGGCGCGCCGGGTGATGTCATCACCCGGCGCGCTACTCTAGAGCAGGCCGCGGAGCCTGCTGGAAGTAGTAGGCGCCGGCGCCGGACGGGAGCCGCCGGGCCGGGAAGGTAAGGAGGGGGTGCGTGGAGGGGAGGAGGGGGCGCGCGGAGGGGGGAGGGGGGCCCTTACCTTCCCGGCCCGGCGGCTCCCGTCCGGCGCCGGCGCCTACTACTCCCAGCAGGCTCCGCGGCCTGCTCTAGGGTGGCGCGCCGGGTGATGTCATCACCCGGCGCGCTACTCGAGAGTAGGCCGCGGAGCCCGCTGGTAGTAGCCGCCGGCGCCGGACGGGAGCGGACGGGCCGAGAAGGTAAGCAGTGGCGGGGAAGGGGGCTTACCCCCCCCCCGGAGCCGTCCGCTTCTATCCGCTGGCGCCCGCGGGCGCCAGCGGATGGAAGCGGGCGGCCCCAGGGGGGGTAGGGAGCGCGGGGGAGGGGGCTTACCTGCCGGGGCCGTCCACAGCGGACGGCCCCGGGGGGGGGGAGGGAGTTAGGCCCCCCCTCACCCACCCGCCGCCATTTTTTTCTCATAGACTTGCATTGCAATGCAAGTCTATGGGGAAAAAAATGGCGGCCGATCCAAAAATTAACGATTTTTGGGTCGGGATCGGACTCGATCCGGTCCGGGGGGCCTCCGATTTTGTCCGAACCGGTCCGGGACAAAATTGGAGGTCCCGATCCGGGTCCCGATCCGATCCGGGGGGTCCGTGCACACCCCTAATTTTAAACTCCTACATGGAAAATCCCCACTTCTCAATTCCACACTGCTGACTCTGGATACTACAAAGACCTTTCTGTGAAGTTGTCAGGGCCTGGATAACCATAGATAAATTAACTAAGATAAAACTAAGCTTATTAACAGAACGGTATGCAATTGGAGCCAAGCCCCCTGTCACCACCTAATTTTTCCAGCTTCCTCATTAATGAAAGACCTGCTCAATGTCTCCTGAGCTGCACACTGTTTGGTGAGCCAATGACTGCTCCATCTGTGGCCCAAGAACTCGCCCAGTGCACCTTCGTGCACTCCATCCACCTAGCTTGAAAAGATGAACTGCGGAGGTGATTTTCATCTTTGTATTATGGAAACAGGGACACCATTACTGGAATACTGCCTCCCGTTTTGGCACACAGGCCTCCAAAATAGATTCTGAAATAACATTCAACAAAATGACAATACCCAAGTTTCTTTGGGAAAAGCCAAAGCCTTGATTGCTAAAATGGCTTGAAACCAGTTTCAGTTGTCATGTACATGCACCCCAAGCTTTTTAAGATCAGAAGGTACGATTTGGCTCAACCTGATATCCTGAAACTGCTTAAATTGATTTCTTATTGCAGGTTAGACCCAATGTTCATAGACCCAATGCTCCCTTCTGTTTTTGCAGTGTGTCAGCAACTGGATTTGCTGACACCAGCCAGCTTTATTCCATTCAAATAAAATCAGCTCTACTCAGTGTAGGGAAATAACTAGCTGGCACCATGCCTGGCATTGCAATAGAACAGCTACTGCCATTATATAGATAAAGATCAGGGTATTTCTACTTCCTTCACTCACACTTCTATGTTAGAATCTAATGGGATTTCTCTAACCATACACCACATTAGGGCATTGCAATTACTGGCCTATTCTGAAGTGTTCTACATTGAATATCTTCAATAAGTAAAGTTAAGAGATACCCATGAGAGTGATAAATGTGATGAAAGCTAATGATAAAGAGGTTATCCCACAGATCTCCCAAAGACTGCAAATCCTGTCCACCCTCCACTCTTCTCATCCTACATTCATCTTCCAGGGCTCTGCCAATTGCCCTAAGCCATGATCTTCTCCCTTCACAGAACTTACAGCTATTGCTCTACATTGTTAAGAAATAGCACTGTCGGGAAGTTGCACTTTTAGGAGTGATCATGCTGAGACCACATTAGTTTTCCATCCAAGTTAGATCACATTTGAAATGCAGAAGATTTCATGTACAGCTTTCCCCATCAAATCAAAGTCGGAAGAGCAAAGGACCATGAACTAATGCTCGATCCACAGCCTTACAGCAGAACAAAACCTGAATTCTCAGTGCTGAGAGGCAGTAGCATGAGGTAGCTAGAGATCACAGAGCCGGTAATTAGCCCCACTCCCATCTGCCTCCATTCTCCAGAAACAATTCAGAAGTCAGGTGATACAACAATGGCCCAGGGAGGCCTATATAATGAGCTGCAAGACAGACCACTGAAAGAAGGACCATAATTCACTATAATTACCAATCAACTCTCTGTTGGCGGTTATTAAGCAATGTGCTATTTTTCCCTTGAAAAAGCAGCCCACTCTATCCTGAGGCTGTTGATTTATCCCCGTAAAATGCATTTTGTCCTATAATTCGCTGCATACCTCAATGCAATGGATTATCATTAACCTATTCACACCAACAAAAGGTACAATACAACATTTCACAATAGGCAATAAATCATTGCTGAAAACACTTCTGATGATGACCAACATGGGGCCTGGCAGAAGAGACAGCCTAGTCTTTCTCATAGAACTGGAATCAATTTGTTGTGGAAAACTGGCACACTGGACTGCGACAACTGCGTTTGGCTGTCAACATATAAACTGGGCAGCAGAGGAGCAAGTGAAGGAGGCGGAAGGGGTGCAGAGCCAAGGATGGATGTTTTGTCTGGACAGTAACCAGACTACGGGCGGCTGGGGAAAAAAAGGGTGTAGTAGACCCAGCACACACACACACCCCATTAAGGCCTCTTCACCTGATTCACAGGTAAACAGGGACTGGGGAGACCTGAGTTCAAGTCCCCCCTCAGCCATGAAGCCCCCTAATCACCTACTCTCAGCCTACCTCGTTGGGAATGTTGTGAGGATAAAATGGAGAAGGAGGAGGAGGAGGAAGACCATGTATCCTGACTTGGGCTCCTTGGAGGAAAAGGCAGGATATAATGTAAACCAAACAAACAATAAACAAACAAACAAGTTCTTGTTCCCCTACATTTTGGGATGGCAGTGCCCCTCTATAGCCTTGCTGCATCCAGATTAAAAATAAAAATAATTTGGGAAATATGTGAAAGCTACACCTGCTGAAATCCCCTGTTCTGTACAGCTATTGAAGGTGCAAGAGCCCAGTCTCCTTTTGCTTTTGGTTACCCTAAACGTGTGTGTTGCTTAAAACAAAAATGCTGTTGTACTACAGGAAAGGCCATGAAACCCTTGGCACACTTATGCTTATGGCTGCATGGCTCTGACCACAGGAGGGAGGGTATAATTAGGTTGCTTTGTTCCTATCTGGAAGGCCTTGGTGGGGATGGAGAGGATCAGAAATAGCCTGGCTATGGAGCTAAAACGCCTAGCCAAATGGGGCTCAGCTGTCTGCAAAGCAAGGACCACATTGTGAAAAACAAAACAAGCCATGTGAGAAACGTAAATGTAAAATTAAGGTTTCTTATCACCTACACTTTGGTGGGAAGGATAACATTGGCACACCAGGAAAGCTAAAAGGGATCTGAATAAAGTTGGCATTCTGGACAATTGACCATGTATCGTGATTTCTCAGATATTCCAAGAAGCCATGATGCTGGCTGATGCTTGATAACTATTTAGCATGAGTGCATTTTGTTTTTTTATAATAATAATAATAATAATAATAATAATTTATAACCCGCCTCTCCCTCCGGTTCGAGGCGGGGAACAATAACAATATAAAACACAAGAATCACAAAACAGTTTTAAAAAATTTTAAACAAGAAAAAATACATCATTAAAAACATCTTAAAATTCATCCGGATAGGCCTGCCAGAAGAGAGCAGTCTTCATGACTCTCTTAAATTCATGAAGACTGCTAATTTGTCTAATCTCCTCCGGCAGACCATTCCACGGTCTGGGAGTTGCTGTTCATTTGTTTTATATCCATTTTAATTTCTTTTTAAAAAAATCAACTGCAAGCTAAGCCAAAGACAAGAACTATTCGGTAAATAATTCAGATTAATAGAAAGCTTACCTAATGCCATTAAAATAGATATAATTAATTTCAATGATGTAAAATCTTCATGTTTCCTAGTAACAGTGAAATTGTTTTTGTAATTAACATAAGTATCTAAACAGTTAATGATTACATTCTCTTTTTATTGTTTTTCTAAGAAAGTCTGACTGATCAAATTGACCAAATATTTTTGACCGGTCAAATGCCCAACTCTAGATCCAAATGTTCTTAAGGTATATTTTATTAGAAAGCTATGCACATGTTCCTCAAGGATCTGGATGGGTATTTGCATGTGTTTTATAGGGGAGTGAGTGCTCCCTTCTTCTCAGCGTCCTAATAAAACATACCTCAATACTATCCAGGCCCCTTTTAGTATGCCTGACGTTCCAGTTTCATCCTCACGTGGGAGAGAACCAGGAAAAGTGAAATATAACCTTTCTTAAATGAGGCACAAAGTATGGGGGGGCTGTGTGTGTGGAATTAAACTGAAAATGGCAAATTGTTCAAACTTATCTGTCTTTGTTTGGACAATCATATCTTGTTTGAAGAAGCCGAGATATGAACCCACACATAGAGCCCCTTCCCTTCTCGGTGCACCACAATCAATTCCAGACATTTTCGATTAGTCAGCTTCCTGTTACATCCAAACCAGAAAATTATGAACATTTAAATTCAGAACATGCCAGGATCTTAACTCAACTTCAAACTGTAGTTTAAGAACCTGGCTCGTTCCAAGCCTAATGACAACCATAATTTCCCAGTTTGGACGTAACAGGAAACTGCAGTTAACTGAAGACTTCCTGGCTTATTGCAACACACCAAGAAGGAAGGAGGGAAGCAAGCAAGCAGGACAAGTACAGAATATGCAGGCAAAAGCTCATGCATATCTCCCCTTAGTAAGCCAAGATATAATCATCTGATCTGCACCTTTGAGAGATCAGAGACTTGGAACAAATGCATTCCAAACCCTGCATAGAAAGGGTGAGTTTGAGAACTGCAGAAAAATAAAAAATAGGCAAAGGAAGAACCCCCTTCCTCTTCAGGTTTAAGACTCTTCAGAAAGTAACAGTACCTTCCTCATTCTGTAAAGAACAACTTTACAAGATAGAACAAGTCATTGACTTCAACAGAAATGTACCGTCCCCTTTTAGGAGATCCCCCCCCCCCCCAAATGCAAGGAAATTTACCCAACCCAAATAGCAATCAGCCCTCCTGACTCCTTCCCAGCAGCGGAGAGTATAGAAATTAAAATGGTAACTACTAATGATAAGCCATTTTTTAAACAGTAGCTTACAGAAAGGAAGTTATTAAAAACCAGAAAAGAAAAACAACGATTATTCTCTCTCTGAAAGTTCTGAGAACTGTGGCATGGACCTATCAGCTCTGTGACTTTGAGCACAAGGGTAAATAAGGGGGGAAAAAAAACCACCAGCCACACTGCAGAGGGTCTGGAGATACACGTCAGCAGCCACCTTCCCTCGGGACTTTGTTTATTTTTCCTGGTAATAGGCTACTGCTGCCAGACACACATGGACTGCTTAACACCACCCAATGTCGCCCTGCCTTTGCAATTTTGTTCATCTAACGGATCTACTGCTAGCACTGCTCAGATTAGGAAGGAAAGTAGAGAGACACTTAACAGATACAGAAGGAGTGTTATTGCTACAGCCCTTCCCGGTTATAAAACCCAACATTGTTCAGAAAGAAAAGAACTAGGAGATGAAGGAAGAAGTGCAGACATAAGACAGATCTTGTTTTAAATGTCTCATGGAAATAGAGTGGGACCTAAGACCTTCTCCTCTAGCTGCCTCTCCTTAGGCAGAATTAGACACGCAGCCACACTGCACACATCAAGCCACTGAGCAGAATGCAGAGTAACCCACCAGAGCCAGACAACCGTGGGTTACAAAGCAAAGAGCAGGAGCACACGAGGTAGCCCATACCAGAAATCCCAGGCAATTCAAAGGCAGGTTTGAATTGACTGGCTAGCTCTGTTTTTTATAGCACATTGGTATTTGGGTTGTCAGAGTAGAAAAATATCTGGAGAGCAACCTACAGCACAGAAACTCCTAAAGAAGCTATTATGAAACAGTGGTCAAAGTCAAAGACTGCATCAGTACTCAACACGCAATGCCCCAGGGCCACCCGTTTCAGGAAGACAGAAGAGTAATTGGGTGGGCAAACTAGAACACCAGCAGTGAATTCTCCATTCCATGGAGTGGAAGCAGAGTGCACTTACCCTTGGAAGTCAGTATCGACAAGGAGCCGGACCAGAATTCCTGTCACAGCTACAAGGATTGGATAGTGGTCTACACTCTCCAGTCCTGGAGAAGAAAGCAGAAACCCAGTGTCACAACCATCAATTAGAAAAGCTCAGTGTGATAGAGCATCTGCTTTACATACAGAAGATCCCAAGTTTGATCCCTGGCATCTCCAGGTGGGGTCGGAAAAACTTCTGCCTGAAACCCTGGAGAGCTGCTGCCAGTCAGTGTCTACAATAGTGAGCTAGATGGACCAAAGGTCTGACTCAGTATAAGGCGGCTTCCTATGTTGTTATTGTTAAAAAAAAATCTAGGGTGGCAACTTCCCCTAAGCAGCCTTTTTTACCTCCTAAATGAGCACAAATTAGCACAGCTCTGTACTGAGGGACACCAGCCCAGAGACTAGGAAGTGATTAATATTTGTTTTAACCCACCTAAGGATTTTATTGCCTCATCCAACAGATTAATCAGGTCTTTACTAGAGCACCAAAGGCTCAAATTAATCCTTCCCCTCCCTTGTCCCATTTGGGAAACTCTGACCAAAAGGGATGTGCCCTACCACAACAAAAACTCTTATAGGTAAGAGACAAACACTAGACAGAGCACCGGTATCTTGTATTAGAATGGTCCCTGAAAGAATTATGCAAAAATTATGAATAGTGCTCAGCTTTTCAATTCTGCCATTCTTTCACCTTCCAACCAGCATATATCCTACCCCCCAGTTGTCCAAACACACAGAGCTTCTCTACAATATGACCTTCAGAAGGACACTGGTAGGCAGGCCATCAAAATGCCAAGTGAAAGGGTTTCTCCGTCTTCTAGATAAGCATTAAGATAGAAGATGCTTTGAAATGTGGAGGGAACTAAGCTCACAATTTGAAGGTTCCATAGGTCAGTATGTTCAATTTGAAGGTTCCATAAGTCAGTATGTTCTATGTCTCCATTACAACAGGGGTACCAAGTTAGGAGAATGGGGGCATATCTGAAAACAATCCTCAAATGTTCAATATTCTCAAAAATCTAAAATTTGAAGGAATCAATTTCCTTCAGAGAAAACTTCCTTCAGGAGGACATATCCATAGATTTTAGAATATTCTTGCTATCTCACTAGCTATGCCCTACAGGGGTTAAACTTTCGACAGGGAGATGAATGAATCCCTCAGAGAATGACAAAGTTTGGAGATGAGTGAGTCTTTTTAAGCTCTCTCCATTCACAACTTGCATTTTCTAGGCGAAGGGCTGAGTACTTGTTTCACAGGAAGAAAAGCAAGGACACACTGATTCAGCAATACTGTTTATTTCCAGTTGCTGATCAGGATGTCACAGATCTGCTGCAGTGTGCCCTATTAATGTGCGGGATATGCCACAGCAGTTATTTGATAATGCTGCATGGAGAAAGAGGGCCCTTGCTCTGCAGAGAGATAGAGAGAGAGAGAGAGATGATAAAACATGCTGTCCTTTCTCTGTCATGAGACACCAGGATAACCAGCCAAAAAGAGGGGCTCAAGATAATGGAACTTTAGTATAAACGGAACACACTCAGCAATTTGGCATTGAAATGTAGCTTCTGCCTATTCACTGGTATCTCTCTCTCTCTCTCTCTCTCTCTCTCTCTCTCTCTCTCAACTTTTACTGCATAAGCAGGACACCTTGTTTCCCTATATAAATTACTTCACATTTTAACAAGCTCTGCATGAGAATGGATTCCTTGGCCTTCAGTGGGCCAGGCACATGGTCATCACTTAACGATTACTCAGTGTTCAGTGCCAAGAGACCTCATAACTATGGCCGCAGATTTTATGCATTTTTATAATCAACAAAGGGTAAGACTGCATGGGGCTTCCTTTGGGGACTGGATGCCCTCCTTCATTCTTAGGCCCACCTTCTTTGTCTACTGCTTATATGAAGAGCAGAAGGGGGGGTAGCAATTGGGACAGCGTAAGCTGGATTTGCTGTACAATCCAAGGGAAAAGGTTGGTACAAGGTTGTCCCCACAGGTATTTCCTACCTTTTTTCCAAGGGACTAGCACTGGGAGAAGATCCTGTACAGACACCAGAAATGCCTGGGATCTTTAGAAACAGTCCTGCGAGTTTATAAGAAAGCAGAGAGGACTATCTCCAAGGAACAATGGATTTAGCATTGTTGACTCTGACAGCAACTCACATGGCTCTCTGGGGCAGCCTTCCCCAACCTAGTAGCTCCCAGATATTTTGTAGTTCATTACCTGTCAATCCCAGCTAGCATGGCCAATTGTCAAGGATGATGGGTATTATCGTCTAAAACATCTAGAGGGCGCCAGGTGGGGGTTGGCAACTCTACAGTCTCAGGTAAAGTCATTTTCCATCATCTGCCACCAGATATTTTTAATTGGGAACACCCGGGACTGAACCTGGGAGCTTCTGCATGTGCTCTACCGTGAAGCTATGGCTCCTCCCCAAAGGGAGGGGAAGGGGGGCAGCTCACCTGGCAGGCGAAGATTGACCACTCTGTCAAACAGGTTCCGCTCAGCTGTGACGCGATTTAGCACCTGATTTAACAGCTGTAGGAAAAGCAGATAAGATGGAAGAATGCTTAAAGCAGAGCAGTACGTTCTCTCTGCACACTTGCAGAGATGCACACATCACTTCCTACTCCTACTCACAGTCTGAACTGTAGGGCTTGAATGACCCAAATCCCCACTTATTGGGCACAGAGCTATGACAAGGTGTACTGGGATCCAGAAGAGGACATGAACGGGCACTTAGAAGATTGGTTTTTTTCTCCTTGTGGCCTAGAATGTTCTACCTTTTAGCCCCAAAATAGTACAGAAAGCTCTTTAAAGGACACATCCTGAGAGCAAATGCTGAAGCAGTGGCTCGATGAATTGTAACGCTGTGTGTGGCCTGCGCATGGCATGGCAGATAGACATCAGCAGGGCTGCTCAGAAAATATGTGAGGGGGCTTCCCAGTGAGCCAGTGACAGCAGACTTAAGGTGCCAGCAATTAACTGGTTGAAAACATTGATCAGACTGTGGACACTTCCACTGAAAAAGTTATCAGAAGGGAAAGCAGTTCTTAATTCCCTAGCATGATGGGCTCCTGGGACAGCAGACAGCAGGACCCCGCAGGATCTTTTCCCAAAAAGGCCAAATTTCAGTGTGCCTATATTGAACCTCACCACATGCAAGGATGTGCAGAGATATTTGCTTTAAGACTGCAGGGTTAGATGAGGAAATTGCCAAGAACGACTCATCATTCCAGAGTGGAATCTGACGCTTCATACAGAACTTGGCAGAATTCTGAAAGTGGCACCTAGAAAACATTTAGCAAGTTGACACAGGAGGGGGAGTCAAAGGCTGCACTGCTTTAAGAACCAATTCAAAACAGCCTTTCGGAGAGGTTATTGCAAAAGCCAGGTTTACTTTTTTGAGTTCCTCTTTTGGAACACTGAACAGTAACGAACAGTTGTGCGAATGCATTTGTAGTATACTCGGATCACTTTATTTGCATACAGCTGCTCACAGGTCTTCAGGTGTGTGGCAAAATTGTTTGCGTGACCAGTCATCTCATACCAATTTGAACTGGGTTTCCAAAAGCATCTTTTACCGGAGTCCTGTGCAAGCATGGGCCAAGCTCAAATGCATGCTGCCTTACCCTCCCTGTCTTTAAGCATCAGTGTCTCCACCTATAAATTCCATGTTCTCCCTTGTTATCCACCCAACAAGCTAATGGCTTCGGGATTCTAACAGCTCCACTCACCTGGTCATGTAAGTCTGATTACAACAGTTTCCAGAACATCTGCTCTAAAACTATCTGGCCTTTTGGGGGCCCTGCAGCAATTTCTTCTGCCACCACCATCCAAAATAATTAGTACACAGGTAGACTAGAATGATTTACAAATGCCTCCTTTGTTTGTTGTGTCTTATACAGAAGTCACCCCTTATACAGAAACTGCAAACAAAAATGCAGCCAGAAGGCTAAATCACAAGTACAGATCCCTACTAGTCCGGGGCTAGGGACAAAAAACTCAGACAGGGCTTACAGCATTTTCTAAAGGAAATAAAAGATGAATATGCCGGCTCGTCATCAACATTGTGCTGCAACAACTGGGATTTCTACATGACCATAGAAAGCAGACCCCATGACTTACCACTTGCAAGACTAATTTTTTCTATCAGTCCTTGGAAGGCTGGTGTGTTTGATATATGGGTATGACAATAACCTGGTTCACAAGACAACACACAATGAATTGTCAGCCTTGTTTGCTTCAGGTTGCCTTGTCATGATTTCCGAACCTACTGCAGTTTCCACAGTGTGGTTCGTTAACCATGCACAAACCACCCTGAGAACCCATGGTGAATTTATGGCCAGGCTTGCACATGCACCGGTGGTTAATAAGCCACGGCGGCTTATTAACCACCCCCGCATGTGCTGGGCACATGCAACCAATTACCCTATCTGGGCACAATAGAGCATGGGTTCTGGGTGATTTGCTAGCCACCCCAGCCTCCCACTCTTGCTGGGTTTTGCATGTAATGACAAGCTGTGCCCAGCAAAGGTAATTAGGGGAATTGGGTGGCACGCATTCCACACATGCAGGGGTAATTAATAAGCCACTATGGGTTATTAACCACCCTTGTGCTGTGTGAACTAGGCCAAGTTGGGTAGTTCAGGGTGGCTTGTTTTCAGACAGACTTGTGCAAAAGGCTTGTCAGAAAGGGCTACAGAGCCACCTGGCAAGACCAGCGAAAACTCCGGTTACTCCATGTGATCTTGCTAATGACATCCTGTTTCTATTACATTTTTAAATGACACCAGTCAATTTACTCCTCAATTTCATTTCCTCCCTAGATCATGCCACTTTTTTTTTCTCACACTAATTTAACGTAATTTTTCCATCTCTGGGAGATTTGCACATTTTAAAGTAGTTTTCCATCTTCGGAGAGATTCACACATATTTAACATTATTTTTTCACCTTTGGAGAGATTTGTACAAATGTTTTATTTTTTAAAAAAAACTTTGGAGGAGATTTACGCTTTAATGAATTTGCAGAAATCTCACTGAAGCTGAAAAAAACTATTAAATACACACAAAAAAATTCTACAAAATAAACTCTAATCAAATGTGGTCATGAGCAGAGTAGGCTGCTGAGGTTGTGTTGTAAAGGCCCATGGGATATGTGCTAGGAGCAGACTGGAGGACTAAGGGAAAACAAGCCACAGCAAGCTGTAGAGTGCCTGATTGACTGCTGGGAGTAACATGGGTAAGCAAGTGAACAACCAATCCACCATGGCTTATTTTCAGGGTGGTTTATCATGAAGTGTGAACAAGCCCAATATGTGACAATATACTGATGCCTGACAGAAAGGGTGATTTACTGATACATTCTGGCTTGGAAGCTTTCAATAACAATTCTTTGACCCAGAATTGTTGTTTTAAAGGATATTGTAATTATAACTGGTTTTTATGCTTTATGGTTTAAAATTTTGTACATTGGTGTTTTTAATGTTCAGTGTTTACAAAAGTTAAAAACATTGAACATTAAAAACACCAATGTACAAAATTTTAAACCATAAAGCATAAAAACAAGTTATAATTACAATATCCTTTAAAACAACAATTCTGGGTCAAAGAATTGTTATTGAAAGCTTCCAAGCCAGAATGTATCAGTAAATCACCCTTTCTGGTTATATAAATGGTATATAAATGGAATAACATACATACATACATACATACATACATAAATAAGGCATCTGAAACAATTAAGCAGGGACCAGGATCCTGGAGGTGGGGATGGTTAGGGCTATGAACACAGAGTGGGGGATATGGTATAGACTGATTTATCGTTCACCAGTTCCATGAAATTTATGAGCTTCTTTTCTCTAGTATTTAATTCCAGAGAGGTATTAAGGCTTATCAAAAAGGAAAATGAGCAGTGAATTGGAGAGCTTTATCTTGCTGTGCACACACTGAACAATCGCTCCCAGATGAAGGCAGCAGCGTGGGATGGTGGGGGCAGAGAACACGCCTTCCATTCCCAGACATGCTGGTGACCTACTACACAACGTTTTGGAAGAAATATAGCTCACACCGGAATCTGTGAGTGGTGCAGTTTGCCAAACGGCAGCACCCCCACTGTCAGCTAAGCAACCTTTGTCCCTGCTGCATACCCATCTTAATGCTTTCCTGCAGAAAAATGAGTACCTGCGCAAGTCTCCTGAGTAACAGCTCCGATGAAGGACGACTCCAGTCCAGGAAGATCTCAGGAGCCAGAGTGACTGTCATTTCCAAGACTCTGAGCAGGCTCACTGACAGATCAAAGCATGTTGCACACACTTTCAACTGGCGACTGTCTACAAAGTTTCTTTCCAGGCGCTCTGCAGCTTGTTGGATCTGCCCAGACAAAAAAATGCAGCTCAACGTAGGAAACAGTGAGAAGAAGCTATTCTCTTCACACTTGTCCCAAGCCTCTCCCTGCTTTTTTCAGCTCATACATACACATGTTGGCTCAATCCCAGCATTCCCCAAGAACCTGTGTTTCAACCACTATTGACAACTAGCAAGGGAAGAATGTATTAACTCTTCTGTATGTCATCAGGGAGAGGCTTGTCCCTTCCAATCAGATTTATTCTGGACCCAAATTCTTACCTCCTGAATCATGCCGATGAACTCTGAGAAGGCCCAGTTCAGTTGGTTAAGGACACTGTTGAGGAAACTGGGTGCCATTTCACGGTCACTCCGCAGCAGGTCCGCCATGTGTCGCTGCAGCAGAGTGGATGGACAAGGCTCTGGAATAAAACAATAGCAGTTTCTAAAAAGGCCACATTGCTAGAAGGTGCTGGACTGCTGTCGCCTTGGGCCCAACCTGCTTTACTACAACCATGTAAAAATGGGTAGCTTAAATGCCTTTCATTCTATACAGATTATGGCCCTTTCACTCTTGTGTAGCCCCATTTTGTATCTTAAAACCGTAAGGAATTATTTAAGCCTCTCCCCACAGAGGTCCTTTTTACAATAAGTAGAGATGGCAGATGCCCTCCAAGGCCAGCTCTCTGACAGACTATTCTGAGCCTGTCCCATCTCCAAGGCCTGAAGCACATTGCCATAATGCCGGCATGAATTAGCTGGGATGTGGTCATGTAGATTTGCTGTCTCCCTGCAAATAAGAAGTTGTACCCTACAGCAGAGCTCCAGTCAAGCATCCCTCTACTCATCTCCACAAGGCCCTAGGTCAGTTCAGCGCTAATCTCTCCCGAAATCACCATCACAACAGCTCCCCAGCAGGGAATCAGCACCAAGGCAGCCATCCCCACTCCTCTCTACCAGCATGACATATTTTCACACTTGTCTGCCCAGCTCCGATCAAGGAAGGACAGCGGGTGAGAAATGCAGAGGACAGGAAGGGTAAAATATTAAGCCAGCCAACTCTTGGACCCCAAGACCAAGGTTGCTTTCACTGTGCATTTGAAGTCAGCAGCAGTACTTGTAAAGGTATCCTTCACAAATAACTGGGGGGGAGTTATCTTTGGGCAATCTGTTAGCATTTACCAAAATAGTCCTCCTCACCACAGTCTAAAGGAGGGACATTTATTTCCCCACTTTCCTTCCCACTTCTAAAGCTCCCACTGGAAGCAGGCAGGACATTAGGGCTCTTGTAGTTGTGGGCATCCAATTATCACTGCTTGTTTGCAAGGGGCTGCAACCAGTAGGCTTACAATCGTGAACATTAGGAGTTCTCCCAGCCAACCCCTCTTGTGCCCAGGCAGGAAAAACTTGCAGCTGCTTTCATGCCAGGAAGGATACGTGTCAGAGAGAGTTGTGTGTGCACTTTGCAAGCAGGTCTCCTGTGTATTCTGCTCACTTAGGAGCCAGCCATAGCATTGTCATCAATTAAAAGGAACTACAGAGGGCCCCGGACGGGAAACACATATAAACTGCCCCATCAGAAGATGAATTCTAACCACTGAAGTCTCATGAAAATGTCGTATTGACAGAATGTTTCAGGCAAGCAACAGAGTGCATCAGGCATAAAAGGTGAGGAATCCTAACAGGCAGACAGGTGGGCAGGTTTTCAAATTCAGAAATTCGACACCAAGGTAAGAGCCAGAGAACACCTGATCTTTCTGCCTTTGCCTGTGCCCCCCTCCCTCCCTGCAGCACAACAAAGACTCGGGAGGAGGAGGGGTTCAGCCCTTCTTGGGCAATGTCCCAAGGACAGCTAGTAGACAAGCACCTTTCGATTAACTTGGTATCAATTATTCATTCGCATACACCTCAAAATAGCAGAGACCAGGATCACTAGCCGGAGGATCCTGTGCTCTTCCTTAGACCTTTCGGAGCCAGCTGCAGAAATAACTGGTAGGCATGGCAGACACCTAGAAAAGTAAAACACCACCACACTGCCCATGAAGTGTCACAAGGTCACTGTAGGGCTACACACACACACACACACACACACACCCCACAGGGATGGAGCGTCACGATAGCCTTGGCAAAGCCAACCAACTCACTAGGCTGCTTGTCTGCATCACGACTAGGGGAAACTTTGTGCTTGGAGGGCAGCAGGGGGAGAAGATGCATCAGCTAACCTTTTCTGTTCTCCTGTTCTGTCCCATCTTTGCTGAAGGAGATGTTTAAGAAAGGTAGGGATGGAGAAGAACAAAGAGGAAAAGGACAGTAGACACCACAGCCACAGGGGGAAACTGGCATAGAGAACCCGTGAACAGCAACAATAGGTTTGCTGAGCACTCATAATGTGCCATCCAACTAAAGGCAGATACATATATATATCCACCCACCCGGAGGCTCACGTGGCAGGTCATCATCACAAACATTTGGGTGCCTCTTAGGTTCCCCCAAACCCACTCCCCTTTATCTTCCTACTCCACTGTTTCCAAAGGCTGAGGCCCACTTACAATAGGAGAGACAGAATAGGACCTGCCTGCACACCAAGGGTGGGAGGGGAAGAGACACTGCCAAGGGGCTAAAGAACTATTCCACTACCATACAAAGGGAAGACAACAGGAAACTTACTCTGGAAACTAGCAACAGAGAGATCTCCTGGGCCCAAGAAATAAAGAAACAAACAAACAAACAGAAACATTAAACACAAGTGCAATTGTTCTTAGAAGGGTTGATCAGGTGTTAGTCCCGCCACCCTCAGCTAGGCTGTGAGATTAGCCATTTTGCCCCTGTATTACATGATCTCTCTGACAAGTTATGGGACCGACTGCTAACTTGCCATCCACTCAATAATACAGAGGACAGGAGTTTATACAAAAGAGGCTATTACTTGCCCACTGCACGTGTGTGTGTGTGTGTGTGTGTGTGTGTCTGTCTGCATCTCCAGAGCTTTTCCTTTCAACATCAGCAAAGTCAGCAGTCATCCAGAGATCCAAGGCATGTAACTAGTGATTCCTGAGAGCATGGAATAAGATTTCTGAAGTCTTCCTATTCTCTCAGTGATGCAGAATGTCTCTTGCTATCACCTCTCTGGCCAGCTCCAGAAGAGAAGCCAAAGCTCCCCCTACAGCTTGTAACTGGAGTCTCTCAGAGCTCCATCAGACAAGCATTTTATTGCACACTCGTTACTGGGCACTCACAGATTTTCATGGGTCCCTCTCACAATGTTGTCTGCCTCCCAAGCACCTCCTGCCCCTTCTTGCCTTCTTCGCATGACAAAAAACCCCACCCCAGTAAGTCCAACTTATTTTTAAAGATGGAAGTTGCCGCTATCTCCTGCTGTGTGCAGAAGAAACAGTGGGATCAAAACAACCCACTGAATGGGCCACATGCACATTGTTTACTTCCTCTTTCAAAAGAGGAAGTAACAAGGGACAAACTCGGGGGTGGAGAAGTGATGGTAAGCAAACGCAATTTTCCCTTGTGCGGCGATGACGCTCTCAGAGCTCCATGCCATGCAGGATAGACATTCTGAGGACTGTGGTAATGCTGGGAAGCCAGCCTGGTTTCTCAAGCATAGCTACCACAGTGAATGGCAAAATGTTTCAGAACAACAGGGCAGAGAAAAGGGAAGTAGCACATAGTAGCAATTCGCTGCTGAAGACATGCGAGACGTACGCAGAGTAGAGGCTGGCATCTCACGAGAGCCGGAGCCTGCTGGACTCACCAATGCAGGTTCCTCCAAAACGGAAACTGATTTCCGTACACAGTTCGAAGCACAGTGGTGGCAGCCGTCCTTTGGAACGTTCTTCCACGTTGTGTATTGAGAGGCAGAAATGGCAGCAAGCTCTAAACACCTCTTGAAAACTTATTTATTCACACAGGCTTTCTCTGGGCTGTAAAGGATTATGTTACTACCCTGCTTTATTGTTACTTTATTGTCATATTTTTTTGTAACTTGTTTTTATATTGCTATATTGCATTTTTAATGTGAATCACTTAAAGATATTAGTATATTAAGTGGTATAAAAGTATTATAAATAAGGAATTGAAAAGGTCAATATTACTGTTCACATTACAATCCTGTATCTTTGGGGATTCTTTCACACATTGCCTATTCATGCTTGCTCTGGCAATACACCGGAGCAAACTTCTGTCTCCCCATAAATTCTGGGGTTATTTTGGTTATTTTTACCTGGGAATCTTAGGAGGCATCCAGTGACCTATTGAAAACAACTGGAGTGATGGCAAAAGAATTGAGGAGGGGTCAGGAGGTTAAAAAGTAACTTTGCACCTCCAGTTTGCCACACACAGTCAGTCCAGGACTGAGAGCAACATATCCATACCACTTGGTGTCAAGTGTTTGTTAGCTGCCAGGCATGCTGATCTCAGCACTGGCACAGATAGCGTCCAGTGGTACCAGTTAATGTGCCTGGAGCTGGCATCAGTGTGACAGCATCACACCACAGGATCCTTTCCCTCTGATACTAGATCTAATCGTTGATTCGATTAGGGGAAGCTCAATTACTGGGTTGCATGTACCTGTGAGACAAAACGGCAAAGCAACACCTTTCCACTCACTCACTCTGTAAACTGGGGAGATTGGCATCCTCTGGCTTGGTTTTCAGCAGATGAGGAAGCCGTGTGTACCTGTATCCAAATCCACAGCCCTATAGGAGAGGGGGAGAAAAAGAAAAATCCAGTGCTTAGAAAAACACCTCACGTTATCTCCCACAGGAAAATGGAGGCTCTCTCACCAGAAGGAGCTAACAAGGATTCAGGCATTCAAGGCAAGGGACAATTCATGCAGATGGCAACCATTGGATTTAAAGTCAAACTGGAAACCCCAAGCAAAATGGGAAGGCAGGGAGGGAATCTGTCCTTACTCGCCACAGTCGTACAAGAATCCAGTTGGTCTGGGCCCAGGGTCTTTGCTCATAGGGGGCCAGCAGGTTCCTCATCATGGATACTCGCCTACCAGGATAAAACAAACAGATCAGCCACCACGAGAGGGGAAGATGCCAAGGCTGAATAGGAGAGGGGAGTCCAAAGTAGGATGATTACTTGAGACAAAAGAATTAGAAGTGCAATATGAAAAAACAGGGGGGACGCAATTTCTCCATGCACTCCAAAGGAAATAACTATAGGAATTATGCTTGATGCAGGGAAGATAAGAGAGGTCAGCTTCTTCCAGGATTAATCTTAGTATTCAGGGAAGAAAGAACCAAGAACTTACTGATCTTCTGGAATTCTCTCTACAGCACGGAGTGAGTGGGGGTAGCAAACATAGCTGGCCAATGCCTGCATTAGAGAGTCTCTGATGTCTGAATATGGAAATAGGAGAGAGAGCTTTAATGAATCAGCAGATGTAACAGTAATATTGATTTCCAAAAAAATACACTAGAGATTGTGATGCATTTGTTTACTACAGTAATGGGAGGCAGACAAGTAGCCAAGCGAAAGACACAGAACAAGTTATAAACAAGACAGCTGTCAAACCCTGAATTTATTGTTTCCATCTGCACTGAGCTGCAGTATTTGAAAAATTTGAAGCAAGAGCCCTTTACTATTCCAGAAGTGTCAACTGGAAACCAGCGAAAAATCAACAAGCATGAATTTAATATGTTCTTTCTACCACCACACGCACACAAACATGAAAACATGAACAGTAAAACATCACATTTGGAGGACAGGAGCTACCTTACCAGTGCCCACAATCCTTGAGTCAGCAAAGTGCTTGGCTAAAATGGCAGCAAGGTGTGTCAACGTCTCTTCATAGCCTGAAAAGAAGAAATTCTAAATATTAAAATCACAAACATACAGAAAAACTCCACAGCTACACAATTCACCACTTGCAACAGAATGGAGGTCTAGAATTAGCTTTCAATTCTTACAAAGAAATCCTATAGTCTCTCTACATGAGGGTGTGACATAATCACTTGCTTCTTAGGTTAACATATTTGATTCTATTTTTAGTTTTTCAGGAATTGCTTATTCAGGTAAGTGATTGGCTGGTTAGGTTTTATCTGCGGGGAGGGAGGGAGTGATTCAGAAGAGGCTTTTTCTGTTTTGTCAGACAGTTTTGAGGGGACTTAGGGTTTGGAGATTGGTGAAGCATCATCTTAGTTTTGAGGGACGATTTAGAGGGATAGTGAGGCAGGCTTAGACTAACTGTTAGTCATCCATGTAAATAATAACATGAATAGCACTGAAACAAGACCTTGTATAGAATAAACTATGATTTTGAGTTATGGGGTTCAATCTGCGTGCCAGCTTGGTCTTCATTAATAGCCAGCAGCCACTTCCCCAAACTAGAAATTATAGTAACAGTGGTCAATTCAACACATTTGCTGTTGATTGTGGCTGGGTAGAAGGCTGTCTAGGCCTGTGTGTGCAGCTGACTTGGCAGTGATGTCGCACTCCTTGGGCTTATGAACCTAGATGTTCAGGGATAATAATGGACCGCCTGGGTAAAGGAGGAGGGGACATCACAGAGGGCTAATACCAGCATAACGTAGCCATGATTCAGGCATTCCTAGCACCCAAGTTGACAGCTCAACCATAGAAATAAAAGCTAACCTTTACAATACTAAACTATATTATAGAGGAACAAATAGCAGCTTTGGAGAGGGCAGGTGATTCAAATTGGGAAAACTGTGGCACTCCCCCCCCTCCAGTACCACAACTCTGATCCAAACCTCACCACTACCCTGAGTGTTTGCCTTTTGAAAAACCCTTGGGAGATCCAATCACATCCAGTTTCATTCCACAAGTGAGAGAGGGTGGTTCTCCGTAGCTGGCACTCTATAAGCGTACTAAAATACAGTGCTTCGCTTCTAAAGAGCTTGCAGCTCAAAAGAATACTCTGGCAGAGGGGTTTGAACACAGATATTTAAACTGGAACAAACTGATGAAATCTAAAACAGCTCAGCCAAGCCAACTTTTATAATTGCATCTCCAGGGCCAGACTGCATACGATGTTTCACACCTGCTCTAACGTGGGGATGGTATTTTTCTCACCCGTCGCATCCTCCTTGGAAGGAGGAAAGCGGACTCTGCATAAATTTCCAAAACAACGTAACTGCAAGTAGAGAGCAGAAAACGTGGCACCACCAACCAGAGGGATAGTGAATAAATACAAAAAAGGAGATGTGAAGGAAGTCTTATTTTGGCTGTATGACTTTAGCAGTTCTTAATAGAGAATAATAATGCAATAGTTAAGTAATCAGAGCCATGAAGCTGCACGGCAAACCTAGAAACAAACAGGAGAGGGATGTAATACCCTCCACACTGAGATATGCTGACACTTTGCAACTGCGTGAGGTCAAGGGACCTGTGCCTCGCCCTGGGCTTTCAGAGACATTCACCAAACAGCAGCTGATGGGAGCTGTTGAAGCCAGCTGCCAGCCTGCCTTACTGCTCTGGAATTCAGCATTTAGGCTTATGCGATAAACACAACAGCACACAAAATAATATATTTTGAGAGAGAGTCTGCACACCAGTTTCTCGTGATGCTTCTTAATGGGATATACCTCTGAGATGTAGAGTAAACATAGAGATGCAGTAAATCATTGAATAATAAACATTCATTTGCAATAGTTATCTACCTATGCTGGCCAGTATTTGCACCTTACTGCTAACATAAACTTATCCTATCCCAGCTTCCAGCCACTGAATGAGCAGAAGAGAAGCTTATATAAGGTACTCTGTCCCCAAAACACGAGAACACATGAGATTTTGGCAATGTGTCCTGGGCAGGATCTACACTACTGCTTTATAACGGCTTTGACAACTGTTCGGGCCCAGAACACATTCCATATACCGTTTTCAAACCGCTTTCAAAGTGTTATATCCTGCTTGGTGTAGATCTGGCCCTGCACACTTTCAAACCATACCTCTACAACCAAGAGGTCAGGTTAACCATTCCTCCCCACCTTTGTTTTAAAAGGGGAAGCCAAGGTTGTTGGAAATCTAAGTTCTGCTACAGGTGACAAGATACTGTGTTGAGTTCTCATCCTTTTCTCTTGTGAACTGCATTCTACCTGCAAAAATTACAGAAAGCTCTGCTTAAAGACCCTCTCCCATTCCCTCTTCCTTACCTGGAAGCTCCTCCATGCTGTTCACAGGACTGAAGTAGTTCTTGAGAGCACTGTAGCTGTTCATAGCCACACTCAGATAAAATTCAGGCATAAATGCAAAGAGTGAGCCAATCCGGTCTCCGTGTTCAATAGTGCGGATGCACACCCGGAGCAGCCAGTATATGTCTTGCATCTTCTCCTGTAGAGGGGCAATCCCTAGTCAGTTTGTGTCCCAAGTGGAGGAAAAGGAATAGAGAGGCTTTGTATTCATATAACTTGCCTGATAGCCACAGGTGACTAGGAATTCCATGCAGGCAAGTGAGTGGGCAGGTGGAGGAGGAACTGAACACTCTTCCTCCATAACTGGCATGGAAATGCAGTGGGTGTGGGTGTGTGGGTGTGATCTGTGCCTTCCTTGGCCACTCTGTTTGATTGAAGTTATTTTTTACTTTTATTTTTGCTAGTCTATTAAGAGGGGGCTCTGCAGTCAGCATAGAAATGCAGGCTACTAACTTATGAGCAGGCTAGTAAAAGTTATTGCTGGCAAATAACTTTTGTAACCTTATTTACAAGGATGGATTCAAGTAAATATTAACATGGGCATTAAAGACAATGGTACAAGGGATGTTGCCCAATATCAAACGTGCAAAACCTAAAGAAAAATGCAGATACACCTTCAGTGCTAAAATGCAGGATTCTTCTGTAATAAAAATGAATTCTGCTAAGATATATTAACAGAAGTAGAGCATACAAGACACAGGAGGCAATGGTATGGCTCCATTCAACTTTGGTTAGGTTAGTGCTGGAATATTTTAAGCAAGGCACCTCATTGATATTATGCATATCACTTTCCCCCTCACCTTTGAATAAATAGTAACATTGATCCAAGCAAGCCGGCGACTGAGGTGATTAAGCTTCTCAGAGAAAACTTTCTGACTCTTCACCAATTCTTCATGGATATCTCTTCTCTGAATTGGGAACAGAAAGGCATGAGGAGAAATGATGCATACTTTTTCCTGCTTTCAGAAATATGTTAACAGCAGGTCCTATAACTTCGTAAAGGCCTAGCCACAAGTATTCATAGGGTTTTTCTATTACTATCGAGGACAAATCAGGAGCTGCCAACTGCCATAGTCTGCCTCCCAAGAGGGTAATCTTCACATTAAGATCAGGGAGGACCAGGAATACTATAGAACCTCACACAAAATATACACAACTGTTCACACCCACCAGCATCCAAGACAAGAGGAAGTAAACCACAGAACAATCCACAAATGCAGAAACTGAGAATTAGTTCCAGCGATACACTGGAGGCCAACTTGTTTTAAAAACTGATCATACGTCTGCTCTCCAGAGCTGAGTAACATGGGAGACAAGAACGATGTAAGATGGTGACTCGTCTTCTATGAAAGTTTTTTAAAAATGTTTTCATAGAAAGGGAGCCAAGATCTTCCATAAGTTTGTGGCTGCCATGTTAATACTACTCACAGGAGAAGATCACTTGTGTGAGCATTTAGCACATTCTTCTATGAGGTATCACCAGGACTCAACAAACTTAGGTTCACAGGTTTTGCACAGCAGGAACTGAAAAGGGCCTACAATTTGGGAACTATAATTAAGCTTTTGAAAGGAAGTACATTTTTATAATTACAGGTAAGAGATAGCTTAGCTCAGTTCTTCGAGATCATTTGTAATTTCAAGCTGTTATTTTAGCAGCATGGAGTTCTCCATAATAGCACTTAAATAAGAACTAGGTAACAAAGAAACCAAAAGAGGAGGCATAACTGTTTTTTTTAATCACTGTAGAAGCACCGCATGAAACAATCATCCTATTCTACCCAAATAAACCATCATTATTTCTTGGTCTGAGCCAGTGTTCAAGAAATTAGAATAAGGGCTAGCAATAGAGTGCTAATCAGCACCTGGATGGTTCTCAAGGAGAAGAACAGCATGTGGGCAATATAGGCCTACTTTAAAGGAGATCAACTATAACAATCCCCATGTCACATGTATAATATATGTGTATTTCAGGATTCCGCCATAAAATAATTCTAGATTTCTCTCTTGGAGCCCTGATAACCCTGAAAAATGGCTACAATTACTCCTCCCATGGAAGCCACAAGAACATGACACCTCCCCAAAGAACAAACTGGAAAGGCATCTCTGAAAAGAACTTCTTACCCTCTTTGGGCATCGGGTAATTTTTTCTTCGGTGTCTTTCAGTGCCATAGCATACTCATTCACATCATCGGAAACACCTACCATCTGAAATACAACTAAGAGTCAGTCACACCAGATAGAGCTTTTCTAAATAGGTTATAGTACATATTGGATTATTTGCCAGAAGTGAGAAAAAATTAACATGACTATGGTTGCATCAACATGTTGTGGAGCCTAACACTATAATAAGTCCTTCCAACCAATATTTTTACTGTAGTAAATATAGCAAAATCTAACTGCCTTATGGCAGAATTATACACAAAGGTGAGAGACCCAGGTCTCTTGAATGCCAATTCAAGTGTTATTTATCTCATAAATTGGCAGGGCTGTGCCGGAGCAAACAAGTGAACTGCTTCTGCTTTGCATCCACTTTCATCAACAACCCACTTCCTGAGTTGCTTGATGTGACATGTGAACTTGGAACTTCAGGATGTTGACAGACAACCCATGGTTTGAAACCAACAATAAACCATTGGGATGTTTTGGGCTTGCTCATCACATCAAACAACCCAGGAATTATTTATTTTATTAAAATGCTTCTATACCATGTAATATATTAAAATATCTAAGCAACTGCTGATGAAAGTGGATGCAAAGAAGAAGCAGTGAGCAGGTGGGAGGCAGTATGCTTGCTCAGTCCTGCAGGGCCCTGAGATTCAGTTCAAACAATCCATAGGTTGTCATTACATGTGAACCAAGTGTGAATGTAGGTCATTGCAAAACAGCAGTAAAGCAGCAGGATGGAGAGCCATTTAGAAATCTAGGAAGCTGCCTTGTATTGAGACAGACTATCGATCCATCTATTCCATTATTCCCAACACTGAGTGATAGCAGCTCTCCAGGGTATCAGACTGGATTCTTTCCTAGCTCACCTGGATATAATGGAGATTGAACATGGTATTTTTGGCATGCAAAGCATGTGCTCTACCTCTGAGCTACAGCCCCAACCTTTCCTCTGCCTGCGACTTTCCCACCTGCAACCTTTCTTCCCCAAAGACATTTCCAATTCCCTGCTCTCCCAGCAAATTTCCAATCTTAGAGACTAGCTTAGCACCCTCTCCTAGGGGGCACTTTGTTAGTGCAAGTTCTAATCCCTGTTGTGAGAATGGGACAGGACCGGAAACTCCCCTGAAATGAATCCTGCTCACCTTACCAAGCTGCTGATGCACGCTGAGGTTGTACATCATGACTATTCCATCCAAGATTTCCAAAAGAGAGTTCTCAGTTATTGGCTGTTCTGGCTCTTCTGTAGGTTTTCCCAATAAAAGACCCTCATTTCCATGGCTGCCTTCAACTGTCATAAAAACAGAAGGGAATTTCTGAGCAAGCTACTGTTGACAGTGTGAACTAAGCCTGGCCTAACCTAGAAAATGGACCCAGGCAGTTCTGAATATATATATATATATATATATATGTGTGTGTGTGTGTGTGTGTGTGTGTGTGTGCGTGTTTTAATTCTGAAGATCAGTCACGTTGTCTATTCCAAATCCGTATCTGAATGAAAAGCGACTTCAGGTCAGCAGACTTCTAGATGTATCTGGTTTTGGTTCTAGACAGGTTTTCTCCCTTATCCCCTTTGACCCCACATTTCCCCTGCCTTGCCTCTCCCTCCTGCAGGTTTATTTATTAGGATAATTAAATCTCACTTATTTACTGTACTCTACTGGCTACTTCCAAATTATCTGCATTGGCCACACAGCTCTCCGCTTTTCAGGCAGGAAGCGTCTAGCATAAACTCCAATCATGGTAACAAGTCCAGGCATGGGCTAGAATGAAGTAGAAACTTCAACCAGTAAAATCAGGTAGTGGCTGCGACACCTTGCTTACTGGATTAGCTCTACTACATTATTTCTCACTGTTTGGGATGCTGTTGGATTGTTGTTGTTTTGCTACATACTTGCAGCCTCTTTCAAGCTTGCCTTAGACAAAATGGAGTAAAGATACTACTCACTGTCTTCCTCTGTCCGCTGTTCCATGTTCAGTGCACGGACTTTAACCTTTTCCAGGGCACCCAGTGAGCGCCTTGGAGTCATAAGACTGACAGCTGCAGTACTGAGGAATCTGTTAGCTCGCCCCAAGGTGGGTGAACTGAGCCAGCTTGGCCTGGCCAAGGCACCTCCAATTGCCAATGCAGCAGCTGGCCGCTGAGAGAGAGAGAGAGAGAGAGAGAGAGAGAGAGAGAGAGAGAGAGAGATGCAGTAATTTTTGTTCAGCTACAACATTTCTTCTTCTAAAGAAAAACAAAGCTCCTTGAACCATGCACAAATATCCTGTCTTACCTAGTTCAAGCAGTGAACCACAGATATGCACATTCATAGAATACATTTCTGAAACATTCCCATTTCACATGTCATAATCTAGAAAACATATGATGGATCACATACAAGCAAGCATAGCTGAGACAGAGATTCAGGGAAACTTTTACTAGGTAGTCCAAGTTGTATCCTCACTGGCAAATTTCCATTGGATAATTTTGTATTTGATAGAAAAGATATACAACCAGGTTTGCACAAACTGCACTGCAAAGTGGGTTGTTTATAAATCAGCTGGTGTGGAATTGGTCCTTACAGGCTCGAAATAGCAGGTAGCGTGGTGGAATTAGCATTGAACCAGAAGCAATGCTGTATAATTCCAAAGTTAAGAGACACAATTAACTTCACACCTCTGCCGCATCAGAAGGTGGAGACACAGATACAGAAATTCTGCTCATGTGGTGACCTTCCCTGTGAAGTTGCAGAAAAGTAACAGCCAAGTTCCCCAGGCCTAGTACAGGGTATTCTTGCATATTCTTAAGGGTGGTAACCTGTGGCCACTTATAACCTTGCCATCAAGAGTCCCAAGGAGTTTGTGCCTTGGGATGTGGATTCTCGTAGCATTTCAGAATTGGAAGGGGCCTTGGAAGTCATTTAGTCCGACCCCCTGCTCAATGCAGAATTCAATTATAGCATCCCTGACAGAATGGCCATGCAGCCTCTGCTTAAATAGCACCAATGCGTGAGAGCCTCTACCACCTCATAAGAAAGTCTGCCTCACTGTTGAACGGCTTGTACTGATAGGAACCATCTCCTAGGTTTAGCCAATATCTGCCTCCCTGCAATTTCAACCCACTGCTTCTAGTCCTGCCCTCGGAAGCAACGGAGAACAGAGCTGCTCCATCTTCCGTGTGAAAAAAGAAAGCTATCACATCCTTTAATTTTCTCTTCTCCAGGATCAATGTGCCTGAAGAGGGAAGCAAGGCAAGGTGCAAAGCAATCTTAGTGTAAGATGTGAAGATAAAAAACAGGATTGAAGCCAAACAAAACAGAATACCCACCACCACCACCATCACCACTATTTTCTCCTTATATGGGGCATTTATTTATTTATTTATTTATTTCATTTATCTACCGCCCGATTGCCGAATCTCTCTGGGCAGTTCACAAAAGTTAAAACCATCAACACGACTCAAACATTTATGTGTCTGGAACTATTTTGACGGAAGACTTGAATTACCTCAGATCAGGCTTTGCAGCAAGGTAGATAACAAAATAACAGAAAACCCCCTGCCCCGCCCCCCCTTACAAGAAGAACATGCAGTAGTAGTTGGTCTTGTCATTTCCACTGCACTTTCCTGGACTATGGAAGAGCACATCTGAGTCTCAACAGCACCCCCAAGAACTTTCCCCACTCTGAGCTACGTGCTGTTAGACACCGCTGCTGTTTCAGCTTCCACAAACTCTACAAATCTGGCCATTATGATAGCTGCCCCCGTCTGCCCTCTTCACAGACAGACAGCATAAAGGTCTCTTCCCCGAGCTTTCTGCCAGTCGCACGCAGAAAGCGAGAAGGAATGGCAGCCCCTTTCATTGCTCTCTCCTCCTTCCATGTCAGCTGGTGTGATGAAGTGATCTTCTCTCACTTAACACCAGCCACCGAGCAAAGATGTGGCGACAAGGAGGCCTCTCACTGCTTCTTCCCTTTTCCAAAACGTGGAACCCTTTTCCTGCAGGGCTTCTGTAGAACACATAGCTGCGTTGTCTCGCTCACTGCTTCTACAAATCCCAAAGTGAAATGGCAGCAGAGCCTGCCCCTCCTTCGCACAACAGAAGAAGGATTGGTGGCAACCACAAATAACAGCTGATTGGTAAGCAAAGCCAAAATGTATGGGCCATTGTATAAAGTCAAATCTCATGTGCCCTCCATTTGTTTTTTTATTAGAACTTCTAAACTCAAGGAAACCACATAACCATCACTACTATGATCAGCGAAGAGCCAGCAAGCCCAACTCCTGACTCAGTCACCAACAGCAACAAGCCTCCAGCCAGCATTCTTCGCATTCCCAGAGTATGAGTGGAGCACTGCTGACTCATGCAGGAGGCAGAGTTGCTGGGGCTTAGCACCATCACTGGATCTGGCTACGCAGAGAACACACACACACACACACACACACACCCTGTCCAATGGCAAAATCCCATGCCTGGACTGGATTCAGGAGGGCTAAAATTAAGCCTAAATGTTAAGTGAAATAAAAGGGTATTTGTGCAAAACGAACGACACAGTAGGCACCAGGTGGATCTCTCTGGGGAAAGCATTCCATCCATCACTGGGAAGCTGTCACTGAGAAGGCCATCTCCCTGGCAGCCACCTGCCTTACCTTAGATTTCTCTGCTTTTAGAACTGTCTCCTGAAGTAGGCACCCTCTGAAGATGCACTCTTAATGCCTGGGTTTTGGGCTGGCTTCTGATGCATGCCTTGCCATGGCCATCAGACTGCATTCAGCACTCAATTTGCACATGTTCATTTCTTAGCTACAACACATGAAAAGTCTCTCTTGCTTCACTTGCTCTTCTCACCATTCAAAACAAGTTCTACTCCCAGAAATACACCAGCCCAGGCACAATTCTCCTCTTTCCTCATCAAGGGGGGTTCCTTTACTGGGAGCAACTTTAGTTAAACGTTGGCCCATTTCATGCAGCGTTGCTAGGCTCACCTGTGCTGTTGACACTGCTGACTCTTCATCTTCATCAAGATCATCCATTGTTACCGCCTGAAGTTCTGCAGGGTCAATCAGAATATTTGCCTTTGCGGCCAGGTCATCTGTGTCAATAAAAGAAGCAATGACGTTGCCAGCTAAGCATATTACTATACACATTCCATCTCCCACTTGCTTTTTTGCAGTACTGCTAACAGAAGTTCAAAGAGTAACATAATCAGAAGTATAATTAATACTAGTTCATCACCAAGGCTGCAATCCTATGTACATTTACTTGGGAATAAGCCCACTGAATTCAATACAATTTACATAGGATTGAACTGCAAGTAATAAAACACCAATGTCATGGCTAATACAGAGGGGAGGAGCAGCAGAAAAAAATGCTTCCTAGAAACAAAACATCCTCTATTTTATCAGAATGGGTGATATATACTTTAAAAAACTCCTCTACTGGGCATATTTCGATATATAGATTATGCATTTGGTGCAGGGGATTAGATTAAATCTTGACACTGTTCCTAGGTCTATATCATGTTCCTGCATGCTAAATCATCTTAGAAAGATCAGAAAGTCATCACCCAGTCCTTTGCAACCTCTTACATGCTAGAACACCACTGCAAAAGCAGTCCTGGTCAGTTGTAACTTTAAAACTAAAACCATGGTCTATAAACTTTGTTCTAGTTAAAGTGTAACAGAATTCCCAGCCCATTTCACTGACTAAAGCCATTTTTTTGGCTTTTTCATTAACATGGTAAACATTTTTCTTCCATTCTCATAATACTAGAGCCCGGGGTCATCCCATGAAGCTGATTGGTGGGAGATTCAGGACAGATAAAAGGAAGTACTTCTTCACACAACGCATAGTTATACTATAGAATTTGCTACCACAAGTTATAGTGATGGCCACCAATTTGGATGGCTTTAAAAGGGGGTTAGATGAATTCTTGGAGGAACAGTCTATCAATGGCTACCAGTCTTGATGGTTCTGTGCTACCTCCAGTATCAGAGGCATTAAGCCTATACACACCAGTTGCTGGGGAACATGGACAAGAGGATGCTGTTGCACCCATGTCATGCTTGTAGATTCCTGATCAACAGCTGGTTGACCACTGTGTGAACAGAGTGTTGGTCTAGATGGGCACTTGATCTGATCCAGCAGGGCTCTTAAGTTCTTATGGAAAATTTGGCATTACGTGTGAACTGACCATATGGGCTTAGACTGTGAGGATCAGGCATGCTTTCTGAAGGAAGCCCTGTATAGATACTTTATTGTTATGTTTTATCGGTAAACCACCTTGGAAACCGATGTTGAAAATCAGTATACAGAAATATTAAAACAAGCAAATAAAATGCCCCATCATGCAAATTGTGCTGTTTCAGTTCAAAATCTCTTTCTAAAAGTTTTCCTCTTCTTGTACATTTTGCCCTTGATGCCGCTCTCAAGACAGAAACTGGAGCCTCTAGACCCTGGAGGAATGGACAAATCCTTCCCACTGGAAGCAAAAAAGTAGGTAGGGAATCTTAGATTCTCCTCCTAGATGAACAACAACAAGCTTTATTAAAGAGTCCTATGTAATCTTTCAAATGTGCTCAGTTTTCACATTCTTTTATCTGGACCAAATAGAATGCCAAACAGCCTCAGTGCCCTAAAGCCTGACTCCGCTGATCTGAAGTGCACTGGAAAGAGGGAAAAGGCAAGAGCTAATTGGAATCTCACAGACCATGAGGCATCAGCTGCCACTTTGTATCTTCAAGTCCCAAGAGAGCAGTTCTTGTTTTTGGCCTCAGAGGCCATATGCATATCGTTGAAGAGAGCTGGGCAATTTAAATTAGTTGGAACGGATTTGTAAGTAAATTAACAAGTCAAAAAAATTAGCACACTTATGTCATGGCAGCTATTTAATATTCAAGTTAAAATACATAACCTACAAGGAAGGTCATAAGTAAAGAAAACTAAGCTTCTGAAGGCCACTTCAGATACTTAGTTAGCATCTACCAGTTAAAACCATTAATGACATTCTGAACTCAAATTCCTTTTAATTAACAAAATGAAAATATAACGGAATCTTTTGTCACATTAGGGATGAGCACTTAGAAGGCTGCTGATTTCTAGGCCTGAGTCAAATTAAAAGGCAGAACCAAAACACATACACATAGAAAGGTCCTCAAAACTACTAAGCAAACTCTGTGGAATTCTCTTCAACAATTAGCCATGCCTTATACTGAAGGCTCTTATGCAAGATTTCAAGGCTCTTTGCTTCCACATGACATAATGGCCATGTTTGGACATAATTTTAGGACAGGGATCCTGGCTTAATAATTCGATCCAACTTTGCACAAGTGGGTCAGAGTCGAGAAACATTTTTCAGCCCAAGGGACAAATTTCAATCTGGGAAAGGTCTCAAAGGGGGGGATTTCAACAGTGGGTGGGGCCAAAGGCTAAGAGAGCAGGGCCAAAATTAACCTATTTTAAATCCAGAAACAAGAAAAATAATTCAGAAAAAGATGCAGAGGCCTGGTGGGCCAGATTAGGCATGTGGGCTGAAGGTTTCCCATCCGTGAGGTAAACAAACTAGGTATAGATAGCTCTGCATTGCATCCAGACCCAGGAGTATAGTTAAGTGCATCCTAACAAGCAAGAATGTGTAAGTCAACAAGAAATCATGGTTTGAAGCTGGCTTATGATCCTGGCTTATTTGGATGTACTTAATCTTGGGATCAATGTAACACCACTCACATGAAAAGAGGGGTTAAGCAGGAGCAAACAGGTTGTACAATACTCATTCACATCAAACCGTGATTCCTAGCTTACAGTGACATCCAAACAAGGCCCATGGGAAGCAACAAATGTCAAAACAAGCACCTGCCTTTAAGAGTCTTCTTGAGATGAGATAGGAGTCCCCCAAGTCGCTGGAGGTCAAAGTAATCCACCTTCCCATTGTAGAAGAGTTGAGGAGGAACATATGCATCTGGAGGGAAAGACAGACAGACAGACATTTAGGAAGATGGTCAAAGAACAAACCTCTACTGACTGCAGTTAATTAGCACAGCTATTAATATATTATTTAGATACGAATTTAGAAATGGTAGACATTTTAGCGCACAGCCCCTCATAAAGCACCTTGCTTAACAGCAACAACAGCAACACATAAAATAGATGCAAATAGATGCAAACAATTATAAAACAGCAGTATAAAACTCATACATTGGCTTGAGGATTTCAAAAATTAGTAAAAACGCTTGATCTCCTATAAATGAGGCATATAACTAAGAATACTTTTTAAACAACTCAACTGTTTCAAACCAGCAGCACTAAAAGACCTTAAGAGAAGGCAACCTGAAACAGGTAAGTTCGGAAAAGCCCATTTAAAGAGTTGTCAATATGGGCCATATGCAGGTCAGCAGGGAGGGAGTTCCTCAACCTTGAGACCACCGCTGAGTTCAGCCATCTTCCCTACCCACGGTATCTCCATCTTATTTTTATTAGTTTCATATCCTCCTACCCAATCTCCTTGTCCATTCTCCCTCAGGAATAAGGAAGACAGGGATCTACCAAGTGTGTTACAAGACAGAAGAGCATTGAAAATGTGTATTAAACCCAGAAGGCTGAAACATTGTTGAAGCTGACTCAATACCCAACAGAACCCATTTGGAGAGCCATATCATGGCAGGGACAGTAATGAAGGTGGCTTTCTTCTCTTGACAGCATTGCATCTGCACAATGGTGCAGACTAGGCCATTCTTGGGAGCAGGGGGGTTCATTGTGGGAAGAAAGACATCAGTTTTTTTTAAAGTTGGCAATACTCAAAAACATGATTTTTTAAAAAAGTTGTCTTGAACATCAGATGATTCCGTCAAATATCACCCAGCGTCAAATTTTGTAGTTTGGGGTAAAGCAATACAGCATTTGGTTGTACACCCTCTTCAAAGCTCACATACCAAGATAGATATTCAAGGGCTGGATCCAGATGTAGTCATACTTAGAGTAGACCCACTGAACTCAGTGAGATGTAAGTTAGTCGTGATTATCTTAAGCCCCACTGATTTCAATGGGCCTGCCCTAAGTAGGACTAAATCTGGATCCAACCCCATGTCTGAGCATCTTTGGAAATTATTTTTCTAACCTGAAGACACCTTACCTTCACTGCTCATTGCTGACGGGTCCTTCACCTTGTGCTCATCCCAGTAGTGTCTCAAGGCTGAGATGAGTCGATGTAAGAAGCATACCATATACTCTGGTGGACACAACACGGTCAGATTCTAAGGGCAAAAAAAGTATGTTAGTCTTCTTCTATCAACAGAGCAGTTGCAGGAGCCGTGCTAAACCCCTTCATCCCCTCAGACATGTATGATGCGCACATCCTTGGTCATACTGTTCCCCAGGCAGCGCAGAACATTTCTAGACGCTGACAGAGTCAATATTCATTATGGATTCTCACTCATTTCCCAGCAAGAAATAGCAAGCAGGCATCTTCTCTTCAAAGCACAGTAGCGCTATACTTCAAGAAAAAAGACGCCAGGCCAACCTGGTACCCTCGAGGCACGTCAGCAAGCGTCAGGAAGCACAATTCCCACACTATCACAAAAGGCTAATTTCTGAACAACAGAACATTACAGGTCAGGAAAGAACAAAAAGTACATATCATTGAGCTGACACTTTCACTTAGAGAATCACTGAGAGACCTTTAAGCCATTGTTGTGTGTGCTCTGCTGTGAAAGAATCAAAATTATGTGCTAAAAAAGCTGGATTCTGTAACTTTTAATAAAGTATGCAAAGTACATAAGTGTGTGCATCTTTGATTATTGTACATAATGTATTTCATTTCTGCTAGTAACAGGGAGTAGCAGCAAGTTATACAGGATGACGAAGCCACTGGAAATCAGACCACTGGAAATCTTGCTCCGGCACATTAAGCCACCTTGAGGCCCAATATTGGGGAAAAGGCGAGATACAAATAAATATAATAATAAATAATAATAATCCCCCCAGTTCCTGTGGCTTCTGCAATTTCACCTAGTTTTGCATTGGCAGTTTGATTTCTACAAAAAATGACCCACACTTCCAAACCCAAGATTTCTGTTAAAGAATCTGCCATTCTTTAACAGACTGTTCTCTTCCGGCAGGCATATCCAGTGTAATTTTTAGAATGTTTTTAGGATGTCTTAGGATGTTTTAATGCAGTTTTAATAATAGTTGTCATGTTTTAATTAGTTTTATGTATTTTATCATGTTGTTGTTCCCCGCCTCGATCTAGACGGAGAGGCGGGTAAGAAATAAATCGTTATTATTATTATTATTATTATTATTATTATTATTACCTACATTCCCTATGGATGCTATTTTTATGAAGTTATGCTCAGCAGCAACTCCATCGCAAGTATTTTGAGCAATGTTTTTATTCTCTGTTAAAAGTATTGGGAAATTTCCATCGTTTCCCTGCCTCCAATGTCGTAGGAAGGCAGTCAACTGGGATCACAGGAGCAGGGATAGAAAGAAAACTGAGTGTGTCAGACAGAATTTGACAGTCTGTCAGAGAATAAAACAAAAAGAACACAATGAAAGGAGTGATGTATCTTCCTACTGTGTGAGACCAAACTGTTGAATCAGAAAGTCCTGTGTTGTGCCTTGCTACAGAACTTGTTCACCATGAATTTAGCCTACTTCAGAAGTAGGATATTAAGCTCCAATGGCGTCTTGGTGAACAATCAATGTATGGAAATTGCGCAGGGACATTGATCTGCAACAGAAAAAAAAGGTTGCACTGGATACACATTAGGGTGGAATCCATCAGTGCCAAATTTAAGAAGTTGTTAACCAGTTAATGAAGACTTAATTATGTATCCCTGATACAAACATGACTGGGGCTACATCTTCTGACACATATAATATCAAGTTCTTTATCCACCAATACAAGGAGGGCATCTTCAGCTTCTCCAGCAGGTAGGTCAAAGGCATCACAACACTATTTTTCACTTACTCCTCGGTTACTGGCATTTTCCTGAAGAAACTTGCGGAACTTATTTAGAAAGATGTATCTGGAAGCTCCTCCCTGAAAGAAGCAACAACCAGTATTTGAAGTCAGCTAAATTCTATCAAAGTGAAAGAATATCTTAGAACTACAGAATTTCTTGGCTTTGCTCATTTAATATACAATTTGGCCTTACAGATAAGCCCCTTATAGGCAAGTTCATGCATGCATTTTCGTAACTTGCTACTTTAAATCAAGCTGAGAGCACTTTAACCGCTGCTGTTTGTTTTGCTGTTTTAAATGGTGGTGGTTTTAAAATAATTTGGATTCTGATTTTAATTTTGGGACACTGTGCTTTAGACTGGTTTTACTGTTGATTTTGCGGTGAGCTACCCTGAGGGTACAACTAGCCATGCTGACAGGATATAAATCAAATAAATAAATAAAAGTTGAACATCAAATCCATCACCTCAAACATATTTCTTCTTCCATGGAGGCAATTCACACTACAAGGTACATGTTATTTAATTAGGAGATAGTGTGATGTACTGTACATGCATGAATTAAATCAGTCTTAAGACAACTTACGCAGCACACTGCCCTTGTGTAGGCCCTCGCCAGGTAAGTCACCCCAGATGAATGCCTTGCTAACCTCCACCACTAGCTCTTTGGCAGCTGGGTCACTTCTTCAACATACACAACACCATAAGCATACGATCCCTAACCCAGAAGCTCATGCAGCATATGTTCAGTTGCACACTGCAGTGTTTGGATGCCAATCCAAGGCAGATTTTCATGCATCATTTACCATTTATTTACAGTCCCACTTAACAACATTCATTCCACTTATATTCACAGCAGTTATCAATTCCCAGATAGTTCATGAGATGTTGCCATAACTGATTCAATGGGGCATCAGGTAGCAGTTATTAGCTCTAGCCTGTCTACCCCTGTCAGATTCACAAGATTTTGGACATGATTAACTGTTACAACATACTATATAACATCTTTCCCTAAGGTGATGCCCTCTGGATGTTTTAGACTGCAACTCCCATCATCCCTGACCACTGGCCAAGCTGGCTGGGACTGATGGGAGCTGTAATCCAAAACATCTGGAGGCCACTACATTTAGGAAGGCTGCTTTAGAGCAGGAGTGAACAATTTGCGGCCCTCCAATCGTTTTGGCTACAATTCGCATCAGTCCTAAGCAGCAAAGCCAATTGTGAGTAATGAGGAGAGTTGTGACCCAAAAGTGCTGGAGAGCCACAAGCTGCCCACCCTTGCTTTAGAACAAACAAAAGACCTAGATGCAAAACCAAGAGCTTAGCTCAGTGATGATCAAGGAGCTAGAAAGATGTATCTCTCAAAATTAAGTAATATGTTAGATATGTTTGAGAAATCTAATGCAGGTTCTAGCAGCAAAGCCTGCCGGTATCTAGTGCACAGTATTTTGAGCCTCGGTATATTAAATATCAGGCTACCATCAATGAACTTAGTATTGCATGACCATGCAAATGGAAAAGATGCAGGCACAGCGCTTTGAGGAAATATTTCAACAGCATAAAGCAAGCTAATACTCAAATGCATTCATTCTGTACAAGGTATTTCAGTTGTTCTTACCCCTCCGTGATCTTTATTGTTTAACAGCAATTTCAGTATCTCCACTTGGAGTTCCTCCACCACTAAGAATAAACAATACAGCCATTATATACACTGCATCGGGCAGCACCAACAGCGCTACAGAGAAACTGAACAAGGGTCACATTCAAGCACTGCAGGAAGATGCTCTCAGGAAGAAGCCAGCCTTCCCAGACTATTACATGCCCCACTTCGATAAACTCAGGATAGTCTTCGGAATGACACGAGGCACAAACATTATCAGTGGAAAGCTCAGCACTGTCTCTAAGGAGGATGGCTGAGTTTGCCAGTTTAGCATTTGGGAGTAGGGGTGCCAATGGCATCAGTAGATGGCAATGCCCAGTGAGTGGCAGGCGCTTTTTCCTCTAGACTGTGGACAGCATCAAGCCCCAGTACATAAGCACTGACCAACATGGCTTCAAGCCACCCTTTACAATGCCCATGAGGTTTTGGATTTCACAACCCCACTCTCACACCTTCAATGCGTTTCTTCAGCCGCTGGCAGCCTCTTTCATATGCTCGTCTCCTCAATCTTTCCTCAGCACTCTCTTCCTTCACCTCTTTACTCTCTTTGCCCTGAGTTGAAAGATGAAGGTGAACAGAGTTGTTAGCAGAATAATAATAATAATTTAAAAAACATACTAAACACAGCAATATAAACAAAACAAAAAAACCCAATAAATACACATTAGATAAAAGTACTAACCAAAAATTAAACTAATTCACAACCAATCAATTAAAGCAAACAAATAATTTAAAATTCAAAAACAAACTGATTGTTCCTCAGGCCATACACCAACACCTGTGGCTCTGACTCGAAGAAATAGGTTTTCAAGCCTCGTCTAAATTTGTCCAACTCTGGTTCCATAAGAAGGTGTAGAGGGAGAGAGAAGCCAAGAAGGACGGACAAGCAAGGCTGGAAAACACCCATAAATGCCAACATAGCTGATAAGAGAATGCAACCTTCAAAAGGTGCCAAATGAATGGATATTTCCATCACTTATTCTGTGTAGAATATACCTTAACAAGCCAGACACTAGGTATGCTATGACATTTCTTGTATCTACCAGTAGCACATTCCTCACCTCTTTGTTGAAGCGGTTTGGCCACCAGGTGGTAGGAATCAGCTCTTGTAAACCAGCCTCCTCCACACGCAGTGGACTCTTGATGTAAAAAAACACAACTGAGCGGAGCACATCAAATCTGCAATGAGTTAAGGGAGTTGATAGATGTATGTATCTCTGGGATTTGAGTAACAAAGAGCAACCCTCTAATAAGATAAGAATAACTCCACACACAGGAGCATGTGGAAATTTAGATAAATGAAAACAGCTCAACTCCAGACGGCACTTGGAAGCTGCAATAATTGCACTGTGCAGCAAGTAGATATTTTGGGGACAAGAAACAGGAGGTGAAGGACTGTGAAAGGAACATTGTCAAATTTTTGCTGATTTTCAGCAGTATCCAATTTAAGGGAGCACAAAAGCAGCTATCCACCCCACTTCCCCCGTGTGACACATAAGTTGAGATCAGCTTGTATTTGTACAGCTAATTTCAGAGAGGGGCATCTGAAGTGCATTTGCAAGTAAGGAGAGAAATCAAGGCTCCTCTGAGACATGGCAACAACCAGGGATTGGAAATCATCACATTGTTACAGGCCACTTCCTGTATCAATGTGATGATTCTGTAGTGGCCACACACCTGAAGCTCTTGGCAGTCTAAGTGAGTTTGCGCTACCAAAAGCCTGGATGAATGTGAAACATTTAGGTACAAAAAAGGATACAGGACATTGTGGAGCAGGTACTTCCTGGATTTTTCATGCTTCAGGACAGCAATAGTGAGACGGAGGTAGTGAATCTGGACAGAAACGAGATGAAAAGGGCCATCAAGATAAGCTGCAACCAAGAGTTCTCAAGATGCCTTATTTAAAATGCCTTACAACATTTGTAAAACTATAGCCAGCGAGACAGTGAATTTCCATTGGTGTGTCAACAAAACAATACCTACCTGTAAGCCTAGATCGGGAACAATGGGAGAGAAGCGGTAAGCCCTGAGCAGGGACATCAGCAGCTGCTTGAGGCATTCATGTACTTCATAATCCTGAGGAGGAAAGAAACACTGTTCCAGGAGGTACTAGTGCCAGTAAACCCCCATAGAGGGAAGAGGAGGCCCGGAATTATAAGACGTGAGGGTGGCATACCGTGAGAGTCAAAGCAACTCACCTCCATGAGAAGCCACATGAGATCCAGTAACTGCTGTATAAGAGGGTGTGATTCCACAGCCCCTCCCCCTTCCAGGATGCTGAGTAAGAAGTTCATGAGCACATCCTCAACCATGTACACTTTGCACTGCAGAAAATAAATTCTCAGATCAGCACACCGACAGAGCAGTTTCATCAGCACGCTGCAGCAGAGTCAATTGGGACCATTCATAATATGAGAACAGCACTTATGCTATAGCTCTGAGGGTGTCCACAGCAGCCATTTTTCCTGGGATAGTCTTGTTAAGTGCAAATGCAGTCTGCCCTCACTTCCACCCCAACAGCATCCTTCATTAAGGCTCCACTTTTGGATGTGCTTGTTTCTGAGGCAGTACCTCACTAAAGAGACACTTGCTTCCCCTGCAACACTTCCCAGGATATCTAGGCTGCGAAGGACGCTGCTCCCAGCTTTATTGGTAGATCTACTCCGAAAAAGGGATGGAAATGGCTGCTGCACATGCCAGGCTGTAGCCCTTCCTCATGAATGAATCTGCTGATGTGGGGCAGGGACGGGGACTGATACATGGGGGGTGGGGTGGATTCCTCACAAGTTGGTGGGTGGGCAGGCACAGGCTGCAGCTTGTCAAATGAAGCAGAAGGCTGGAGACCTTCCCCACCAGCAGGCAATTACCCACAAGTCAATCCTGTACTCTACTTTGTTTGTAGGCCATGAACTGCACACACACACACAAAGAACAGCTGAAAACAAATTAGAACAAGGAGGGGGGCAAACCTCAAAAAGCTTTTGCTGCTTCTTGATCCAGAGAGAAATTGGTTGGCATCAGTGCTCAAATTACTGGGGGGAAAGGGGGGTTAATGAAATCCAAAAGCCAAATCTCCTGACACCCCCATCCCCATTTTAGCTGAAACATGCCCCAATTTCCTCACCCCCTCAAGGCAGCCTTCTAAAGAACAGGAACTATGAAGGCTAGCACAAAACATAAGGTCTGGCTCCCGTTTTCCACCTGTGATTCAAGCACTATAATTCAACTTTGCAAAAGGTCTTGGGTTGAATCTGCAGCACCTTCAAGTAGGGTTGGGAAAGAGCCCTCTCTGAAATCCTGGAGAGCGATGGCCAGTCAGTGTAGAGTAGACAGTATTGAACTAGATGGGACAAAGGTCTGCCTCAGGGGAAGGCAGTTTGCTGCATTCTATGTGCAGCTGTGAATTTCCTGGCAAAAGACACATTTATGCCCTCCTGCAACCAGGAAAATAATAATCCACTACTGAAGGCGAAAGATCCTGAAATTAAAGCAAACAAAGTAAACATTGAGGAAACTGACCATGAGGGGGGCAAAGTGGTTAAAAATGTGTGCCAAGGTGATGAGTACTGTTGGTTCCCCCTGGAGTTGCCAGGTGGAAGAGTCTCTCTCTACCAGCTTCCCATCCTGAAATACAAAATTCAGGATTACACACATTTTTAAAAAGATGCTAATTTTACAAGAGTAGTTTTTCTTAATCTTTTTCTTTAACGCAGACCTCTCTGTTCATACCAGCCTTCTCCAACCTGGTGCACTCCAGATTTGTTGGACTATAACTCCCATAATTACCCAGCTATGGTGGCTGGGGGATTATAGGAGTTATAGTCCAACACACCTGGAGGGCACCAGATTAGGGAAGGGTGGTTTATACTTTGATTTTTACAAGCCTAGTTGGTTACATGTGAACCCAGTTTGCAGAGCAATATAAAATCTAATGAAAAGTTCAACTTAACTGTGTTGATTGAAATATTCAAAGTGTTACATCTTTTATCTTTACAAAACTGCCTTAAATACAATGTTCTTGGTGTAAACTCCAGGGCAACCACTGTAATCTCCTTGTTCTGGTCCATCAATGATTTGAATCTTGAATTTTCCCAAAGAGCGCACACAACTCATGGCAACATAGAGTTGTCCATGGCAGAAGACAGGTGTACACAGATGGATGCTGATTTGATCCACATTTTGTTCCTGATTTGTTTACAGGCTGTATGTTATTAGCATATAATTATACTTTGGCCTTCACCTGTGTTTATAAAGGTGTACATAGAATTTTAAATGTTATTTTGTTGAATTTAACAGCTAGAGACTTCCTTTCTGAGCAATAACTAAACTTTAACTGGGGTTATGTTGAACCGTAGGTGTCTCTTAAACCCTTTATGATTTATTTACACGCCATATGTTACTGGCAATCACTGTACCTCGGCCTGCACCTATGTTTATAAAGGTAATACAGAAACTTTTTTGTGTTCATATTTCATTTTGCTCCAATTTGCAATTAATTATGTTTGTTTAATTATACTTGCCATTTTTATATTATAAAAAACCTTATAATACATAGTTAGAGAAGATAGTCAAATTCTTTTTTAAAAGAAGGTTTATGGACATTAATAACCTCCAGGCTTTGAATTATAGTAAAAAAAATGTTATTTGTGAAATCTGGATGTCAAGAATTTCCAGTGAAGTGCATTTCATGAGAACTGGTCAATGGGAAGGCAGTAAAAAGGAATGACCAACTCCCAATTTTAAATTATATATATATATATATATATATATATGTATGTATATATATATTTAATTATTATTTATTACATTTATATACTGCCCCATAGTCGAAGCTCTCTGAGCGGTTTACAAAAATTATAAGATTGAACACTAAAAAGGCAATATACAAAATTTAAAACCATAAACATAAAACAGCTGGCATAAGATGGAAATGCACACTGACAATTAGAAAAATGTCCCTCATTATGAAAGGTGGGCTGTGGGTATAGAGGGGGGTCTTACATACTGCAAGAATGGCTGAAGTGATGCTGTGTGTTCTCTGCACATTACACTAGCCAGTGGAATCCCTTTCTGTGAATGCCAGGCTACTCAGCATCGAAGATGGAGAAGGCAGGTTTTTGCTATAATCACAAACGTATCCCAAGCACAGCAATTTATTTTTCTCATAGGAGCGAAGGGCAATTAATTACTTATTTGGGACATGGTAAGGAAGGGGGCATGCATTTGGCAACACCACTGAGGTAAGGACTAAATTGGTTCCCTGCCACTACTGACCCCAGCCATGGAACTGAGTTTTCTTAGGGCTCTGATGAAAATTCTCATTGGAATGCTTCCAGCTGGTACTGTGTGTGACCACGTTGAATGGCCATTTCTCTAGGGGAGGGCTCATGAAATTTCCCACCAGCGAGGGTACCTTCATGGGGGAGTTCACTGTTAACAGTGGCCACAGACATCTTCTTTTCTTGGCCACTACTGCCAGCTGCTATTGTTTGTGGCCATCACCATTCCTCCCCTAAACCAATGATGCTACATCTAGGGCAAGGGGGAGACAAAATGGCTGCTGGGCCACAGAAAAAAGAGATTTCTGAGTTGGTGGCAAGGGCGGGGGACTCTTGCCACCAAGCTGCTAACCGTGAGCCCTCCTCCTGAACCTGATGAATTTTCTGCCCCATTAAAAGATTCAGAGAAATAGCCCTCTAATTCTGGGGAAACTGCAGTTCATTCTCTAATTTAGCCTGCAATCCTATGCACACCTGGAAATACTACTGAACTCAACAGGGCTTATGTCCAAGTAGACATGTATACAATTGCTCTGTTAAATATTCATATCAGAACTCTCTTCCCCAGCAATTTTCACATGGCACTAATCCCCACCCTCACCCTGCTTTTCAGCACCAAGTGGAAGCCTTTCTATTTGCCCAGAACTTTTAGATGGATTCATTTTAATTGTGCTGGAATTTTATTGTTACTGCGTTCCTTAGGTGTATTAGTCATGTGTACTTTATTATTTTATTCTTTGTAGACACATCTAAGAGCTTTGGCTGAAGCGCAACAAATAAATGCACTACTTAAAATAAAATACTCCTAACTTAACAAATCCAAATATGCAGTCAGTTCTGGACAGGGAAAAACTAAATAAACGTAACATTGAAAATGTGATCTTACCGAAACATCTATTCCAATATTAATAACATTTTTCAGGTATCCCAACAGCGCGTGAGCTTTCACCAGATCTGTAGCTGGTTTGTCCTGTAAGGGCCGATATCCCTCAACCGGGTATGTATGGACTTATTAAGAAACAATATATATCAGAATGCAATTTACTCCTTCAAGGAACTGCTTCCAGAAACCCCCTAGACCTTCCTCTCCTACCAAGCCTTGCTTTCATCCAGCACACCAACCTTCATATGCCTCTAGCTCCTGCACCACAGTTATGCAGCAGTATGTACCAAGCAAAGCACACACTGTAAAAGAGCGGTCAAAGGAAAAGAGTTCAGAGAGTGTGCTTGCTGCTCACACCAGCAGAACCTCTTTCTTTTTCTCAATTACCAATCTGTGCTGCAACAATTTTTCAAGAAGCTATGAACTCAAGATTCCTATCCAAACCTCAGCTCCACTCTTAACTCAATAGATGACCTTAGTGAGCCACTGTCACTCAGCCTACAATAACACCATCAGCCCACCTTATAAGGTTGTAGCTAAGATCCCAGAGATAAAGTAGGTGAAGCATGTAATATTTATAAAACACTTTTCCTAGGTATTACTATGTCAATGAGAGTCAGTTGATCACTGGAAAGCTACAGGATGGGTCTGGCCCTGGGAAAAAATTAAATCTTTTCTCAGCTTGGCTGAAATGACTGTCAAAGGATATCGGAGCGGGCGACTGCCAAAGTTAAAAGCAACAGATTCTTTGAATGACAAGCTGATGGCAGGGAAGTAGGCCATGCCAGAGCCTCGCGAGATGTTATCAAAAGCTGTCCCTAGAGACACGCCATTCCTGAAGAAAAAGAGAAAGAAATCCCTAAATACATGTTATCAGAGAATTCTGAAAAAAAAAAAAAGATATAAGTATCTGACGAAGCATAAAGACAGAAGAAGTCATATCCCGGTGGCTTCTCCTCTCCATTATGCTATGCCACTGCTATGTCCCAAAATCTTAATCTTCATTTCAAAAACATTTCCTGCGAGACTCCTAGGAAAATATTAATTGGTAGCACTCAAACTTTATTCAAAGTTCTGTTTAGCCTAAGAACACTACCCAGGGACTCAAACCTACCTCGTTCTTTTTAACTGTTGTACAAGTTCAAATGCTGCAGAAACACTTTTCTGGTGTCAGGTATCTTAGCATAGAAATGACAAGTTTTTTTGAACTCTCAACCTCAGTTTGATCAATGAAAATTAATGTACAGGAAAACACACTGTCTTGCAGGGAGCAGGCCCTATGAGGGCATGAAGATAGTAAAATAGCCATTTTTCCCCAATAAAACAGCTGATTATTTTGCTTTTGAACAAAACACATTTTTAGGAACCAATTCATTCGAAATCACCTCTAAATATGAAGAGTCGATATGCAGAGCTGAAAGGATGTCACAGGAGTCCAGATAACTACAGCAAATACAGCCTGCTTCACATATACAGCTTCCTATGTGGCACTACAGCTCCATGCTGTCATGTTATGAACAGCCATCTATATGGGTTTCTGCTTGTGTGGATTTGGCTTAATTATCTATTCATAATCCATCTTTCCTGTGCTGTACCTAGGAAATACTGCTATCGGCATACAAACTCCCGTTCAGAAGCAGTGATGCAAAGCACCTTATTGAATCCAACTTTAGCAGAGTATTGTTGTGAATGGAGCAAAGATTTACGCCTTGGTGGAGTTTGGTTTAAGCCCTCAACAAATTACTAAGGCGATGAGATGGCAAAAACACAGTCAACTAGCAACATCTATGAGAACTTTAAAAGGATGCTTACAAGCAGAAAGAAATGCTTCCCTCATCCAGGTCTATCAAACAACTGACGATATCTCCGGCTGCCCAAGACTGCAGAAAAAAGAAAAGAAAAAAGGTATTAACTGGGGAATGTAACCTATGCACACCCATACCACCCAATAGCCCAACCAAAGTAAGAGCTGATATGCCTTTCTTTACTAATGTCCTTCAAACATAGCTTCATTGGTTTATTTATTTTTAAATGGAAAAACACATTGTTTCTGCATAATATGCTGTGTAGCTGCAACAGAATACATATCTTTATATATATTAAACTGACTGCTATAGCATTAACGGAAAAACTGATCTCAAGCAACAAGAGTTGGTGGAAGAAAAACAGTTTTATACAGTAGGACTAAAATACAATACATAACCCAATCAAATGTGGCCTGCTGAAACCTAATACATATGAATGCTGATAACATATTAATATATCATGCAATAAGAGTTAGGAGTGTCCAGTTCTACTGGAAATTAAGAGACTAGATGAATGCTACTAAGGCCCAGACATACCCAATTCTTATGAAACAGTGTTCAATCTGCATGACCTGGAATAAAGGATATAAGACTACACAGGGGCAATTATTTTCTGTCATGAGAAAATCATGTATTAGCTCTTATTCCAATCAGGAGATACTGAGGTAAATTTGTTAGTGAACTCTTAGCAACGTCACGTTCTAGCAATCTTCTCAATCCTTTTTGTTTAAATATGGTGAAGGCTTGACATATTATAATGCCATAAAGCCCATTTTCAACTGCTAATTTGAACTTTAGAAGAGTTTTATTAGACCGTAATGTTGAAGGGCCATAGCTCAGTGATAAGAAGACCTGTTTTGCATGCAGAAGGTTACAGATCCAATTCCCGGCATCTCCAGGTAGAGCTGGGAAAGACCCCTGCATGAAAACCTAGAGAGTTACTCCCTGTCAGAGTAGACACTACTGAGACTGATTGACCAAGTCTGACTTGGTGTACAGCAGCTTCCTATGTCCCTAATTCTTGAACCAAGCCAACTAACTTCTGCAGAGATGCCTAGACTGTATGCTGAGTTTGCTCCTACAGCAACAAAAGAATTAGAGGCAGACACTCACTTTACCATAGTTGGTCGTGGTCACATTCCATTTGCGTACGCGATTCCCATCATAGGCATATGAATCTGGAGTGTCTCCAACTCCCTCCTATATAAAAAGAGAGCCAAGAACACACCTTAACAAAGTTACTTCAACAGCTTTTAGAATTTTGCATTCCCAAGGCATACCTTTTCAGCTGATCTTCTTCATAATATTACTCCGCAGGGAGAGGGGAGAATTTTGAATAAGTTTTAGGCAGTGTTTTAATGGGCCGGTTCACATGATCACTGAGGGCTTGTTTAATCCACAGGGTATGTGGGGCACAATCTGCCTAATTACCCATCCAGGCATGGCTTGTCCTGTCATCTGAACCGAGGTGGCATGGCTTGTTGGGAGGGGGAAACAACCGTCAAATAACTGAACAACAGGCCACGGGTTAGTACGTCCTTACCATTTCCCAACATGGAATCTCTACAGTACAAGAGTCAACTCAAAACTAGAGTATTCCATTTGAAAATTGTGTTTTTCAATAGAGTGCTGCTTCCCTTCTTCCATAATCTACTATCAGGATCATGTCAACAACCATGGAGAAACAGATAGACCTGGTTCACACAACAACCCAGTGTGGATTCCACAGGGTGGCTTATCTTTCATGAACAAGCCACCCTGAGAACCCATGGCTTGTTGTTTGGTTGTTCAAGGTGGCTTGTTGTGACGCCAGAACCAGGAAGAAAGTGTTCTGCATGGCTTGTAGGGAAGGGCTGTAGTCATGCTCAGCAAGAGCAGCCCTCTGCCCCTCCTCCTCCAACTTGGCACTTCATTTCACCGGCTTTCCCCTTGTGAGCTGGGTTAGTGCAGTTATGCATGATCGACTTACTTCTGGATAACTGTGTGTGTCCCCAATTCAGGACCGTGGTGATTCGGGAGGGGACATTTAAGCCAAAATCCCCCCTCCTATGGGGAATGGTAAAAAAAAGGCTCATTTTTTCTTTTTTCAGTTATTTCTTGTGGGGTGTGGGTGGGGAATTCAGCATAAAAAAGGAGAGGGGAAGCTTAAATCATCCCCTCCCAAAGCATCATTGTTCTGAATTGGGTGTGCGCATGCTTACTCAGAGGTAAGTTAATCACACATACATGCATAGCTGTTGTAAGAAAAAAAACAAGCTGGGAGGAACAACCAAGGAGGCTTTTTTAAAAAAAGTACTAAAGAAAGAAAACAAATAAACCCCTCAGCCACTTCATCCTAAAATGTAAAATAAGCCCCCCCCCCACTCTGAAGATATGGCATGCAAGGCAAGAAGGTGGGTTTGGGGGAGATAATCTCATCAAAGCAGGAGTACAGATGACTTGTGCTGCAAAGGCCCCTGGGATTCTTTCAGGAAGTGGGCAGGAGGATGAAGGGGGAACAAACTACTACAAGCCACAGAGAGGCTAATCGACTGTCAGCATCATCCTGTGTTAACAAATGAATAATAAACCCATGATGACTTAAGCACAGACCTCAGGACTGAGAGAAACACCCACATGGGGCAACACAAAATATGTGTTTGTAATATTACATATATATATATAACATTAATTAGGTCCAGTTCTGTATCCAACATAAATCAAGCATACAATTTGAATGGGAATTACAGGCTCCCTATTCTAGCCTTTGGTAAAACTCTGCAAATATGGCCCTTGCAGTGTGCACATCTGCATCAGAATAGAATGTCTAGAAGGAAATTCTGTACACAGGAAAATGACAATATGTCCAGGCTTGCATGTTGAGATACATGAGAACTCTGGAAAGTAGTAGTCCAGCACTATGCAATGCTGTTACATTACCTCTTGATTGAACCGACAATTAAGTGTGCACCAGCCAATCTGCATGAGGCCTTGTGATGAAATCAGCACCTCATAGATCCATTTTCCTAAAAGAGAAGACAGCACAAAAGTGTCAGGTGACAAAGTCTCCATCAAATGCTGTAGACTGAAATTGTTCATCAAACAATAAAGGAAGCTTGAACAGCCCAAAAGGTATCCCACCCAGAAGAGCTTAAAAGGGTGAATCCATTCCTCCTGTTCCAACACTCCCCATTTATTGACTGACATTACCTATAGGCCACCCTATAAGAAAAAGTTATCTGGGCAGCAACAATCCAGTGCCAGACATTTTCACAAATACAACTACAGCCAAAATTTAAAGTCACAATTTTATTTCAGTCTCACTGTTAATAAATTCTCATCATAAGTTGTTATCGGCTTGCTACAAATGCTTTTCCTGCTTGGGCCAATATCATGGTTGGTACATCATTTTTCTGATCCTTACCTTTATACACACAGGTAGTAGCCCTGATAGAGCCAAAGTTACTATGTCCAATCACCTGATTTGAGACACAAAGAAAGAAGAGCGTCACATAACATGAATAAAAGTTTTCCCATCTCAATGGTTTCATGAGGCCCGCCTAGCGCCAACGTTGTTATCTTTTCGGCGCCAGGTCAAGACTTTCCCCTTCTCTCAGGCATTTAGCAATATCTGATGAGCCTGGGTTTGTTTTGTTTTTAGTCTTATAGCTTTTTAAAGTTAGTACAGTGGTTTTAAACGTATGTGTATATTGTATGCTTTTGCTGTTTTGATTTTTGTGTATCGTTTTAATTGTTTTAATCTTATGTGAACCGCCCAGAGAGCTTTGGCTATGGGGCAGTATACAAATGTAACAAAATAAATAAATAAATAATAAATAATAAATTACACTTTGTATGCGTGTGTGTGTGAGAGTGTGAGAGTGTGTCAGGGTGAAAAAGTCAGGTAACTTCCAAGCATTCAAGTCTTATAGAACTTCACCAGTGGTTTGATCCCACCTACCATTTTATATCAGAACTGGGCACAGAAAGAAATTGGGAGGTCTGGAAGTACACAAAGAGCACAATGGCTTCCTGCTTCCACTTCTCCCAGGACAAATACCTAAGCGGCAGTATAGCAGGAAACTGGCACTGGAGTTTGCACAACTGTGCTGGCCCCCCGCCCCCAACCCCCATGAGCCATGGGGATAGGCTGGGCATCAGCTAAAAGCCTGGAGTATGTCAACCGGAGGGACCAGATGGGCTTCATGAGAGGAGCTGCCCAAAGATCCACCAGAAACAGCAAGTCTGCGAGTAAGAGTGCCAGAAGTAATGATAAAGGAGTCCAACGAGATACAAGTGGTTACAGTTGGGACTACCTAGTGGTTCAGCACATAATGCCTATGACAACTGACAACATTACCCACAGTGCAAAAGACACTTAGTAAATACAGAACGATACCATCGTCTGTTTTCAATGCAACCATTGGCATATGATCGCCTGGACTGGTAATCAAATAACAACAGTTATAACAACAGCTGCTGGTATGTTCAATGTCAAGGTGGTTCTGTTCTTCCTTCCTTGGCTGAGAACTGGAACCTAGCGAGTGAGATGTAGCAGTGAGTGAGATGAAGATGTACTCAGAGTAAACCTCTACTTCCAAGTACATAAACATATGATCAGCAGAATGTATGAGCAAAATTTATTCTCCGAGGGGGCTGAGACAGAGCGGGAAAAGGAAGACAGCAATAACTAGAAGCAGATCTTAAAATAACTTAAAAGGAGGGCAACAAACAATATGCAGTGAGTGTAGAATTGAACAGGACAGTCCAATGACATTTAGACCTCCATCACATCTAATTTTTCCCTCTTGTTTGCCTCCGCATTTTTTACCTCTGATGCAGAAGCGCGTCAAGCTTATGATCACTTTCATCTGAATAGCTGCTCTTTCGCTCCTTCGCTCGTTAGCTCTTACGCTCCACTCCACCCCTCCCCTTCTCTTTCTGCCTCCAGTCAGGTCCTGTCAGATTACTTCAACCAGACCACCTTTCTGCCGAGCAAAAATGGAACGACCCTTTAGTCTGGCTCTTTGGGGGCATCGAGGGAGTAAAATCCTGTCTCTGCAGAGATTCAGATGTATGATTTTTAAAAACACCTTGGAGCCTGGGATGCAAGGTTTGGGTTTTATATTGAGGCTTGGAGCCAGCTGCTAGGAGAGATTGCTTTTCCCTGCCAGGACCTGATGCAATCCATTCAAGCCCCTGGTTCCTTTAAAATTACATGGAGACTTAGGGTGCATTAAATGCGCTTAGAGAAAATAATCCAAACTTTTAGTGTTCTAGGAAAAAACAGAAAAGGCTGGGGAGGAGGTGGGGTGTCAGCAGGACAGGCACGGTGTCATGGGAGTACCATGCTGCAAATCTGCACTCCAGGCATGGCGAGAGTGCACTAAATTGCTGGTGTGATGGAGCTCTAATTTGAATTTTGAGATAAGAATATAATGAAGACTCAACGGAGTGTTACAGTTGTTATGAGGTTGAGTCTTACTCAGCAACTCTAGATAAAACCCGCCTTCTGTGAACACTAAGGACCAGTGCAGGTGTAACACCAGTCCTGTCTAACCACAGTGAATAAAACAGGAGCAAGCCTCTTGAACATGCAGTCTCTCCCCACATCCTCTCCCCATCTCCCTGCATAGCAGATTTCCCCATGAGCCATTTAAATAGACTGCTGTCACCAATGGTAACCATAGTGAATGTTCCCCTTAAATTACAATCTGAAACCCACTTCAAACTGCCATTTCAGATCCTTAGAAAAGAAAAGCCCTAGTTAACTTTAATCATGGTTCACATCAGTGCTGATAAATTCTGAAGGGGGGATTTGCTCCAAGAAGAGGAGGGGACGGAGGAAGGAAATTCACATTCCCAAGACTTGCTCACAGTTTATTAGCCATGATTAATTGGGAACCTCTGCACCAGTCCCAAAAGTAAAAGGGAAGTGGAGATACACCAAAAGAAACAAAGCAAGAATAGAACACCAGCATAGGCTCTAAACAGCTCTTTAAGTCCCCAAGGACTAGTACAGTCACAGTATTTCCCTCACACTCACCCCAAGTAGGTCATCATCCACCAGCAGGAGCCCCTCAAAACCACTAGTATGATCCAACACCACAGTAGAAGGGCCAAGTCTGCCTTCTACTACCTGATCTGAAATAAAAGGTTCAGGAATGACAAAGAGAAAGGTTTGCAAAACAACAGTGTCAGGCAGGGTTTGGGAACTGTTCAGCCCCCTAAGGACCAGATTGTTCTCCAGCTCACCCGCCAGATGACTCAGGGTGTAGACCCTCCTCAAAGGCCCCAACCTCATGGCATCATAGCACAGATTCTCCATGCAGGGAAAGGCACAGACGATGCCTCTGTGTGTATGGAAAACTGCTTTGCTCCTTATTGGAAGGGTGAGTGGTGTGCAGGGGAATCCCTGCTGTTATCTCTCAAGGAATTCCTCTCCTCCTCCAGCATCCAGGGGCCTAGATGGAGAGAGTTGGTTGGGGCCATGGGCTGAATGGGGAATTTCCCTGAGCTAGATTAGGTCCATGGGCTGGAGGTTGCCCATCCATGGTGTAAGGAATATAGTGATAAAGACTACACAATATTGCTGCAATTTTATAGCAAAGAAAAACAAGAGTTTCAATGAGTCAAGATAACACATGGTTCAGAAAAAAGGAACACAGAAGAACACTCAAATTTCCCAGAGAAACAATGAAAGTGTAGTTAACCTGGTCTCACATGGAAATCTCACAAGGTATCTAAAAATGTATTCATGTCTCGCCACTCATTAATATGTTACATAAAATCCAAAAAGGGCACGATAAACATACAGCATGGATTTAAGTCAGGCCATGGAACTAAGGAACAGCAAAAATATTCAGATAATGGATCTAGACTATGTTTTGACATAGGAGCCATTTCTGCAATTTCAAAGGTACAGTGATCAGATGAGTTCCTTAAAAGAAACATTGCAGTCTATGAAGGAGACTGTGGCGTGCACATTAAAGGTTGCAATTCTAAAAACACTTACTAGGGAACAAGCTCAACTGAACACAATGGTACTTACTTCTGAGTAAACAGGAACCAGTTTGTGCTACACAAGGCTCCCCTATACATCTGATATCAGAACTCAGAAAGAAGGGTGATCTACAATTTTCCTAAAACAAAATATTTCCCAAAGTTGTCCCTAATTTATTTATTTATTTAGTTTAAAGGAACAAGCCTTTTGTTTCCACTGGAAATGTCACTGCTAAAAGTATTATTTATCTATTGCAGCTTAGCACATCAGTGCTCTTCACAGAATGAAGACAGGAACTTGGCTGAGATGGAAAAAACTTTCCATCTCTTTATGGCAATGTCAAAATGAAGAAACAGTATGTACACCTACCTTGACCATCTTCTGAGCCAGCATTCTCTGCCAGCAATCGTTCTAAGTGTTCGTGTAGGTTTTGAAAGGACAGGTGCTTTCTAGGAATAAAATGAAGTATCCTTCAGAGGCGTCATACAATTCTTTATGGAGAGGGACTTGAACAAATTATAAATTAATTTTTTTTGTCTACTTCAACACTGTCCTTCATAGCCTAACCATTCAATAAAGCTATGTGACTGCATAATTGTGTCAGAAACTAAAATATTAAAATAAATAAAAACAGCTTCTGTAGAGAAACTAACCATACTAATTCTAAGGCACACTCTTATATCTTATCACTTGCTGCAGTATAAACAGGATGCTTCCGAAGAGAAGAGGTAGTTCTTCCACCTGCATCCAAAACAAAACTTTTTTCCAACATGAATGACCTAGAAACTCTTTCATTTTCATTTGAATTTTGTATACAGTATGTCAATTACCCAGTTGCCACGATTCTTTCCGGCTTCTCATTGAACAAATGTAATAAGGCAGGCCCACACAACTTGCAAAGTATGAAATGGAATACTCCAAGAATACACCATCTGGGAAAGATGGGGCAAAGCAAAAAGAAACCACTCCATTCCTCCTCCTGGTAACATCAGAAGTAAAAAGGGATGGAAGTTATTTTTAGCAGCACTGACAACTCCGTTGTGAGTTCAGAAGCTAAGTATATATTAGAAGGAATCTGACAAGCCATCTACTCTGGGGTACCACCTACTTAACACTCCTCTGTTTTTGCAGTCCCAAACAGGCAGCAAAAGAGAAGGTTTATTGAGCCCATGATGGACCACAACATATGGCCAGCAGGCTACATTGGCTCAATGGATCACACTTTATATAGGCCTATAGTAAGGCCTATATCCAATAAAAGCTGAGAATTAAGCTAAGTGCCTTCTTTCCAAGCCCAGTCATCCCTATGTTCTTAAGAAACAATCAACGAAACTAGATGCAGAAGGTTTTGGAATTCAAAAGGAAAAAAAATGAAATGGAATACTCCAAGAATACACCATCTGGGAAAGATGGAGCAAAGCAAAAAGAAACCATTCCATTCCTCTTCCTCCTCCTGGTAATATCAGAAGTAAAAAGGGATGGAAGTTATTTTTAGCAGCACTGACAACTCCGTTGTGAGTTCAGAAGCTAAGTATATATTAGAAGGAATTTGACCTAGCAGATCTTTAAATACAAACATACAACAAGCATTCGTCCAGACATTCACATGAGGTGTCTCGAACAGCACTGGTACCAACCTGAACCTGTACATAATTCCAGGGGGGTGGGGGATAAAAGGATTTCTACATAATATTAGGACTCACTATTTTGTGCCATGGAAATATAACAGACTTCAATGTGTAATAGAAAACGAAAATAAAGGGCTTTGCTTAAGGCCTTGTTCTGTGATTTCCTAGTGAGTTCAGTAGGACTATAGTCAACTACTAATGGAAAGGTGTAAAACAATTTTTTAAAAATCAGAAAGAGGAAAGAGGAAGCCCCAACTAAAGAAAATAAAAAGTATCTCACCACTCTATAAGATATACTGGACATTGATTATGATGAACTTATTGTCACAGTCATTTAAATTAATTATGACAATTTGTCAAATTATCATAATCACACACTTATAAAGTGTCTACAATTTTCTAAGTGCTGTACAGATATTAAAATATTTTTAAATTACATCATTATTGACCATTTTAAAATGATATATAGTCAAATTTACAGAAATTATTTATTAGGTCAGCAACTGCTGTGCTTTTTCTGCCACTCTCTCACACACCCTTCCAACGTGAAGGCATGCAAGTCCTATTGTCTGAAAAGCCACACAAACATTAAAACTTAGAAACACTTCTGCAGTACAGTGAACGTTTTCTTGCAACAAATGTCAGCATTATGATTTAACTGTGTTTCTAAGTGACACTGCTAAAGGTGTACTCCTCAGCAGCATCAACATAGATACAGCTTTCCTTGCTCTGTAGTGAATTAAGAGTCCGGTACCTGAATGCAGCAGTAGGCTGAGTTCCATCAGCACTGGGGAAGATACGATGTAGATAGTCATTCAGGAGCTTGCTATTCACTATCCCTGGGACAAACAGAAAGAGACAAGGCCAGCAATAAATATTGTTCAGGTATAACTGCCAAGATGCCAATTTCACTCCCTCAAACAAGGCAGTATCCATGCGGAGCTTAGGTGATCCTGACACTAACCAGAATAGACCTGCCTAGCTTCAGTACAGTTGCTGCATCATGTGCCTTCAGACCATACCCTAGTCGATATAGGTCTATATAGCTAAGAAAGCCATTTTCATAAGGTCATGTCACAAAAAATATATATATCCTTTCCTCTATTGCATCTGGCCACCCTAATTAGACTTGCTCCCAGATGTGCAAAGAATTGCCTCAGATGTGCAAAGCATTGCAGATTGTCTCTAAAGGTCAATCAGCATCCTTCCCCAACTATCCCCAGGTAGTATGTCCTAGCATTAGCATATGCAGATGATCTAGTATGCCACTCATCATGAATGCTGCCCTTAGCTAAGACTCCACTTCCGTATTCCTTCCTGGAAAAGTTACTTAATTTATTCAAGAGGAGATACAGCAAGGCACTGCCCAGAGATTCAAATAGCACATTAATGTACATCCTGTCCCTCGTGGTTGCTGTGCTGCTATTTGAGTGTCTACACATTCTCTTAAGTTATTTGGCAGGAGGAGCTACATAATGTTGCTTGAAATGGCAGATCAGTTGTCTGCCCTTGTTATCGCTCTTTGTCCCTCTGCTACTCTTTGCATACGCATACTGCAAATGTGCAAGACCACCATGGGGCCAATGGCAGAGAAGGGGCAAAAGCTAAATTAGAAATTAAGTAAAAAAGCTGCACAGGAGGGTTTGTCATAACATAGCCTAGAGTGCCAGGTAAATTATTCTCTTCTCAGCAGCTGCAACTTAGTATTTAACCTGCAGGTGTGGGCTTCACCACTGCCCATTTTTATTGCCACACCAAGCAGTGGTTCCATTTGAAATCCTATCTAATTAGAAAAACCTCAATCTGTGGTAAAACATAGATCCATGAATGAGTATGTTTAGTATTTCTTTATGCTAATAATCTTCCTAAGATAAACTATCTGCTGATCACAACAGAATGTGGATTCACATAAACATATTTCCACCACATTGTGAATTCTGCATTTACTTTGCAGTGGAGGACCACATGCCTCCTGGTCTTGTGAACAATTTCCGAGGCCTGCTATACATATTCTGGCTTGCAATTTGAATGCCGACTAAACCACACACAAGACCAGGATACAAGTGAATCTCAATCACAAGGAAAACCTAAGAACAAAATGTTACACTGCAATGGAGAAAGGTCATGTTGTTCTACCCTTACCCTGTGTATTTTTTTTCCTGCATAGTATCTATTCTTTAGTGAAATGAACTCCACAACAGCTTTCTATTGGACACTTGACTTTCATCTCCTTGGATTTCATCTACCTTTAAATTCAATGGAAGTCCTGCTTACAAACATCTGCAGCTGAGCCTAATGAAGGGCCACTTAGCCAAAGCCACAGACTTTTCTGCATCTGTGTAAATTAAAAACTGACATGCATAACAAGACAGATGCATACCCCTTCTCCAATCTTATACATTACTGAGGCAAATGCTCATCAATACTTTCCACTATCCTCCACAGGACAAACTGGTTTAAGCTAGATGGTAGGCAAACCTGTTTCAATAGGTTTGCCAAAACCTGACCTTAAAGGGTGTTTCAGACATTTAAGCTGCAATTCTATACACACTTTCCTGAAAGAAAGTCCCAGTGAATTCAAGAGGGCTTGTTTCTAAGTAGATATACATAGGATTGCCCTGTTAATAGCTCTATGGCAGAGACAAGTATGCAGCACTGTGATAGGTGAAATATTCAGATGCAATGTAACTATTATTCACACTGACTGACCCATTATTCAGCCATTAAGCAAACCAATGTATCTAATATCTATAAAGCAAGGTTTCATTCATACTACCTGGCATGCAAGCTACAGCTGCTGAAATTCCCTCTCCTACATAACTATTAAAGGTGCAGAAACCTTGCCCTCTTTTGCATCTGGCCACCCTACTTGCAGATAGTATTTATTCTACTAAAGACTTACATGTTAAACAGATATTCCAAATATATGTCAATTAACAGATATGCCTTTGCAATTGGCCTTTATGGCTGGGCTAAAACAAAAAGGTATCTGTCGACTAAGTGGTAAACTCAATCAGGTGGCAACTTTATTTGCACTGTTAGGGTATTGCAACAACAGTGAGCCTCACTGGCTGGGTTCGGACGATAAACAATGGGAGGGGGGTAATGAGTCAATTGTCCATTGCATTGTTTATCGTGTCATCTGGAGGGGGACAAACAACTCAAGCTATGCTATTTTTTCCATTTAACCCACTGACAAAAACAACAGGCTGCTCCATTGCTTATCCAGAGACCCATTGATTAAAATGTCATGTGGCAGGCTCCATTGCGTGTACCGTGCATTATTTCCATTGGCCTTAGAATTCTCCTGCAGGAGCAGCCGAAAGCACACCAGATGCTCCTGTACAGCCGGCAGAACTTGCAATGCATGATGGGATAGGGCTGGGAGGACTGAGGGAGGAGCACCAGCTGCCTGGAAGGACGACAGGACTTTCAGCCACACAACAAGGGCAGGACTTGTTGTGTGGGAGCACCGGCAACATAACACATGTTGAGTTGCCTATTCCCCCCTCCACTGCCTATTATGTCACCCGAACTCAGCCACTGTGTTCTTCTAACAAGTTTCTGCCAAGACTTTTTTGAAACAGCCACTCCCCCCACCCCACTCTCTTCAATTCAGGATATTGGTCCTACCTGTAACCTTGGACTTTTCAGGCTCTGTGCTTAATCTATAATTCTTCCGAGAAAACGATGTGCCAGAACCCCTTGATGTCATAATTCAGGTCCGTGTAAATAGCCACTAACCTCAAAGCTGGGGGGGAAAGCAGGAGGGGAATGGATTTACTGGAAATGAAAATATTTGTAAGAAAGAAAGGATGCAAACGTTTTACTGTTCCTCATAAAACTGGATTAGCAAGATAAAAATATAAATAATATTGTATTTCCTCAGCTTTTAGATAATACATGCTTGTCTTTGTATAAGCTCTCTGGCATGAACGTCTCTGCTTCTAAGAATCTGCTGTAAAACAGCCAGGAAAATGACAAGTACAAAAAAAACAAGATGTCTTACTGTCTCCAGACAGTATTAGAGAGCAATTGGACTTTTAATGCAATTTAGACTAATGAGAAGACTAAATAGATGTTAAAATATCTATCCCATAACTTAAAATTATTTTTATGAGAGCTAGAAAGGACTAGAAAAAATTGCAAAATTTCTGTTAAGAACTAAAAAAATACTGGTGAAAACAAGAACAGAAAAATGCATTAAAGACTAACAACAGTAAATATAGGAAAACAGCGGCTTAAGCCTGTTCAAAGTCTTGTTTTTTAAAAAACAAGGGAAAGCAGAAAGGGGCTATCCCAAGTATAATCAATTGAGGCAGAGAGAGAGAGAGAATGCACCTTAAACAGAATACACATCTAACTCTAAAGAGTAGTATTTATTGACAAACACATTCATATAAAACAAAGTATATGCAAATACACATATGTATCCCAACACTACAAAAAAGTTAATACATACGTATCTGAACAACCCACAGGAGAAGCATGTGAATTATTATTTGTTTTATGGGGGGCTTATGTCAATAGATGCTAATTACTGTAGAGATTTTAAAGTAATAGTTTTAACAGCAGTTATATAAGCTTTCTATATAAACAGAGCATAATGCTCAGAACAAAAGAAAGTGAAAATGCAAAGCCTCAAAATGGAAACGTAATTTATAATGAAGATACACAAACACTATAAAAGCACTGTGACAGCAGCATCTCCTAAGGTTCTCCATTAAGGGGACATATAACCCTTGCATTTCCATTATGGACTTCCTCAATACATAATATGTTATCAACTTTTTTCAATCTGCATTTCAACCTAGTCTGTTTCCTACACATATACTAGAAAATTGAAGCAGATATTGAGGAGCTTCATGTATTCTATGTCACCATTGTCACACCAAGTCTACATACATTGTGTTTTATGGGAGTGACACAATATCTTGCCAATGTCAACTCCATAAGGTAGAGCAAGTATATCACAAATTCCCAAATACCTCTTAGCTGGACCATCATGTCTCTCTTTCATACCTCCACATTAGCAAAATGAAACAAATTCTACTTCTAAGTAATATGAAAACATCACCATACAATTCAGTGTTGTCCTTCGCACAACACAAAAAGTAACCTTAGCAACATCAGCCAATGCAGCCAATGTGTGTTCACACATTAGGTGAAGTGTAGTCTAGAAGACTAAGTATGTCTGGCAGTATTGCTTTGAACTATACTGTAAGGCTATGGTGTCCTAATAGTGGACCATACTCTCCACCTCCATGGTTTAATTTTGTGAGGATTTATCTCTAAAAATCCAGACACTATAGTTAAGCCTACATTAAGGATGTTGAAAACAACAACACAGGAATCTCACAAATAAGATTCCAAACATTTCTAGTCAGCTTGCCCACACAATTCTATTTTTTGTGTGGCCTCAAAGTAAAAATGAACCAATTTCTCTAAACCTTCCATGCCTGATCACCTGAAGCAATTCTTATTCACCCTTATCTTGACTAGGGGAAAGTCCCTGGGTGGCTCCGCAGTGGTGCTAGGTCATTTATATGACACAGCAGCCACTGCAGAGCCATCCCAAGGCTTTCCCCCGAAGATCGGAAATAAAAAAGTCAGGGACTTATCCTGACTTTTTTCTCTTGCAGCGAGGCGATGACAGCATCTGTTGTCTGTCACCTTGCTCCGGAGTTGCGTCAGAGGCATGTCCGGGCAGATGGTGGCCCCTGATTGATCATCATCTGCCCAGACAGGGGGGACGGGGTGGGTCAGCAAGCCAAATGGCCGCTGGACCACCTCTGCACTTCTCCAGCATAGGGAGAAGGATGTTTGACCCCTGAAAAAAGGTTAAAAAACAAAACAAAACAAAACTGGAGGGATGTGAGAAGGTGTGGGCCCCCCGGTGCACGGGTGGTGATGCACAGGCCAGCAAGGCGAATGGCCGCCTCCATGCCTCCTCTGGTGTGGAGAGTAGGATGCATGGCCCTTCCAAAAAGGTTTTTAAAAAACCTGGAGGGACGCAAGGAAGTGTGGTCACCCCAGTGCACGGGCAGCGGTGCATGGGATGGCCGCTCCTCCTCACATGCAAACCCCATACTCCCTCCTTAGGTGGGGACAACCCAACAGAGTGCAAGCACAGGGGGTTGGGGGCTCAAGGCACTAACGCACCGTCGTCAAGACAGCCCCCAGGTGAGTAGCTGTTTTCAAGATTGTATTACAAGGTTTTCTAATTATTTCTAGACTTAGCGTTCTTACAGTAAAAGTATATGTGGAAACATTCCTAATCTCAGATTCTGATTATTGTTCCCCAAGAAATAACAGAAAGTGGTGGGTATCTTTATATACCTGCAAAAGCTAGTTACCAAGGACCTTCAGAACACTATCCTATAGAGGTGTACTCAGCCCAAGATGTGGTGACGACCACAAACTAAGGTGGCTTTGAAAGAGGATTAGACAAATTTGTGGATAAGGCTATTAAGGGCTACCACTAGTCATGATAGCCATATGCTAGCTCCAGGATGCCAATTGCTAGGGGACAAAAGCAGAGGAGAGCTGCCTGTAGATCTTCCAGAGGCATTGGTGGGGTACACAGTGTATAATAGGATCCTGGACTAGATAAGTCTTTGGTCTGATTCAGCAGGGCTCTTCTAGTTCAACTAGACTTACTCCCAAGAAAATATGCATAGGATTGCAGCTTCAGTCCATCATGAGTTATATGAAAAGGCAATTTGAAGGGGATAAGTAAATACCTTTAGGCCATTAATTTGTATGAATTTTCCATAATTGTATTGATTGCTGGATTAACTGTGTGACAATATACTAGCCATTCATTAGAAAAGAATTATAAACAGGAGAAAGGAAACCATGCAGATATCAGTTTTGGTTCCAAGCAACAGATTTAGCTGAAAACCCACAAGACAATCTCCTTCCCTGGATCTGTGTTTTCTGAGGAGGGTGTCTGTTATATTTAGGCATTGGCACATGGGGCTAGGAGCCAGAGTCCCAGTTGTAGTCAGAAACAGTGATACAAGCCTCTGCATAACACCATGTTGCAGTAACTCTAGTCTCCAAGTGTTGTGAAAGGCTGTGAGCTACGTCCACGCAAAGCTTGGGATGATGATATCTTTCTGGTATTCCACTGGCGACAGGAAAAATTTCAGTCACCAACCCTACACTGAAACAACTGCTACACCTGTTGGACTTCTGTCCGGCTCCACCACTGTCTCTGTTACTACTGAGAGATATAGAGGGAAGCGTCTTTGACAGACAGCTTGATCCTAGGCACACTTACTAGCGATAAAATCCCATTGAAAGAAACGGCGCTTACTTCAGAGTAAGCCACGTGAGGATTGGGCTATAATGCCTGAGCACATTTAGTCCCGCTGCACTCAATGGTGTTTGCGTCCGACGAGTAAGTATGCTTAAAATCGCACTAAAAATCTCATCCGCGTAATCGTGGTCGACACGATATACCTGAGCAGCTATGCTCGCTCCACGCTCCTTTGACGGCGGCGGGTGGTGGCTGTGGGAGTTGTAATCACATCGCTTTCCCACGAGCAACAGGGCTCCGGGGTGGTGCCAACACCGTGTGGAAGAAGGGGGGGCGGGGGAAGAGGGCTGTGGAGCAGAAAAGACCAGGGAATAGACTGGGCGATTTGGAAAGAGCAGTCAGACGAGGAGGAGGAGAAGCCGCCCTCTGAAATAAGCTTCACGGCAAACTCACGCCAAGGGCAGTGACCGGTGCCGCTGCGGTAGTGGTTTTAAGGCTGCCCACTGCCACCTTCTCCTCCCCGGGGGTCGGCCTAAGCCGCCCGGGTGGGGCTGGCAGGACGACCTGCGGCTCCTAGGACGGGGGTTTAAAGGGCGGGGGGCACAAGCATACAGAGGGGAACAGGAAGGTGGCGGTGGGGGCGCAGCACTGGGCCTAGTTACGGCCCCCGAGCCAGGCCTCTTCCTACAGCCGCCTCTCAGCCGGCCAGGTGTCTCCCCCGCCGCGCGCAAAGCCCCAGGGAAGACTCCGCTACTCACCGCCGCCTGCCTCACTCGTTCGCCCAGCCCCGCCGGCAGCGGCTCCTCACAACATCCGCCCTGCTACGGAGCGCCGGCAGGGACACGCCAAGCCAAGCGGCGGCGACAGCCGCAGCAGCAGGCTTGGGGCGGGCGGAGCACTCGTCGCTTGTGCCGGCACCGCCCCCGAGAGCCGGCCTGAGCTTCCCCCATTAGCTGCTTCGGCATCCCGCTCCCAACCAGTTACCCTCCCCTCCACACACACACCGTTCAGCTGCTCCCCGAAAGTCCGCCTTGGCCCCACTTCGTCTCCCTGCCATACCTTGTCGCCTCTTAAGAGGAACGCTGACACTGACACACACACACAAACTATTGGCAGGAGAGGGACCCAAGGGGCTTTATTAATGCAAACGGGACTCATACACTAGCCCAAACTTTCACAAGCTGGTACTCTCTAGATGCTTTGGACTTCGACTCCCATCAACCCCAACCACCATGGCCAATGGCAGGAATGTTGGGAGCTGTAGTCCAACACCATCTGGCGGACACCAGGTTTTCAAAGGCTGTTGTAGCCTGTCAGCCCCTCCCTGGCCTTAGTGATCCTAAGGTAGGTGCCATAAGCTCAGAGAGGTGGTGGGGAGCTTCCTAGCATCTTTTGTTAATAGCTCAGGGAACAGGGCTGGGAAAGAAAGACCTTCTGCCTCGGAGGCTCCGGAGAGCTGCTGCCTGTCAGAGTAGACACTACTGAGCTAGACCAGCCTTCACCAACCTGGTTCTTGCCAGATGTTTGGGACTTCAACTCCCATCAGCCCTAGCCTGCATGACCATGGCCATGAATTCTGGGAGATGTAGTCAAAAATGTTTGGAGGGCACCAGGAAGATGAAAGCTGGGCTAAATAAACAGACTGATTGTCAGGATTATCCAACTTCATATGTTCACAACAATTGGATGCCCTCAAATACCTTTCCCATCCCCACTCCCACTACAACATTCCTACTGCCTCCATATTTTACACCCCATAATGGATTTCTGGTTGCTCCTTCCCATCTCTCAATAGTGATCCCAAAACACACCCATACACCCCATGTCACAAAAAACAACCAAAGGTAACAGGATGATCCATGACCTGCAGAGCCCTCCTCCCCCACTTCAAGGCTTTTACATTAAGCATTTATTGGATGTTTGTGATTCTTCACTCACCATAGTTTGTGGGTGCTTTACGCAACATTGTCATCCACCAAGACTTCTCCCACCAGGGCCTCTCTCATTCTTTGGAACCATTTTAGCATGTGTGTTTTTTAATTGAGGAAAGTCTGGTATATCCAGGTGACAAGGATAAAAATCCACTTTGGTTGTAAGGCAACTGTTTTATTGAGCGTAATACAACTGTAGAGAGTCCTACAGATAAAGAACTTCTCAACTGGCAGTGTGAAAAGCAGGTATATTTATACATAGTAGCATCTTAACCAATTAGCAGGTGGCAACATTCTAAAGCAAAACAAAGATAGATCAAAGAAAACTTAATTATACCTTATCAACAGGTGGCCCATAACTCTTCTAGTCCTTCTTATCAAGCTAGTTTATTTGTCACATACTATATTAAAACGGTATTGACAGTTAGAAATTTCAATTAAGCATTTCCTTCCAATTAAGCAGTTTCAGCATTACAGCACATTCAGGCACATACATCATTCCAATCCCATCATGCAGTTCACTTGCAAGAACCAAACTACATACAGAGGCCTACATACAGAGCAAGTATATCAAGGCTTACATAAATTGTTTTTGTATGTTTGTTTTAAGTGTTTTTACCCTACCTTCCAGTTCAAAGCATTTACAAAATGGCTTACAATAACAGATGAAATATGAAAGCAAATAGAATAAAAACATTGCGAACATATATAACTAGGCTGACCATATGAAAAGGAGGACAGGGCTCCTGTAACTTTAACAGTTGTAGAGAAAAGGGAATTTCAGCCAGTGTCATTTGTATGCAATTAGTTTCTGGTGATATTCCCTCTTCATCACAACAGTTAAAGTTGCAGGCACTATACTAGAGTGACCATATACAAAAGAAGCCAGGGCCTCTGCAACTTTAACTGCTATGATGAAGAGGGAATTTCACCAGGAACTAATTGCATACAAATGACACTGGCTGAAATTCCCTTTTCTCTACAACTGTTAAAGTTACAGGAGCCCTGTCCTCCTTTTCATATGGTCAGCCTATATATAACCCATACAGATAAAACAGCAACAGCAAGATTAAATAAAACAGTTTTATCCTTATTATTTTAAAGGGTTGTTTTTATGTTACTTATTAATGGAGGCACAGTCATGTCTCCATTGTTAAGGGCTGTCAGTAAAAAACACATTCCGCCATGTTAAAGTGATAATTGGGGGGGGGGGGTCATTCTAACAGCCATAAAATCAAAAATGTTTCACCAACCTTTCTGAAATTTACAGGTGCCAGAAAGAAATGATTGTTTTACATTACCTGAAAATTTCAAGAAGATTGGTGAAAGATTGAGGGAAGGAGAGCAGTTTAAGGTAGAAAAGGAATACAAACCTGTCTCCCTGCTGTTGTAAATTTACTTCCGGGTTGAGACTTTTTGTGCTCACAATTTGCATAATTTCTAGAGCCTTATTAATTAATCCAGTGATGGGGTCTTCTTCCTCCTTGACTGTAGTTGGTGGAAAGTTTTTAGTTTTTTAAAAATTCCCTTCGGTTGACTTTTAAGGACTATTTTAACCTCTCATTCAAGTCAATGAGGCGGCCATCTTTCCTCATAATGCGACACTGACACATGCTCAGTAGCGTCTCTCTCCCCCCTCCCTCCTGCCTTAGAATGTGGGGTGGGTGAGTGAAATGGCCACTGCCTCTAGCACAGACCTTTTGAGTGAAGAAGAAGAAGAGTTTCTCTTTTCTCTTCTGGAACATGCATTCCTTTGGCTTTGAGAGTATTTTGGGCTATCTTCATAAGGCCAGTTGGCTCTTTTGCTCCCTGGTGAAGCAGGGTGTGGCTCCTCTGGATCCATGGTAACCTGATCTTCAGATCTCTCCTGGGAATAGGTAGCTATACCTTGTCTCCTCTGAATGAATGCTTGGAGGCGGTAATGGGCTGGATGAGGAAAAACAAACTGAAGCTGAATCCAGACAAGACGGAGGTGCTTACTGTCAAGGGCCACAACCTGGGGTTGGAGGTATGTCAACCAGTTCTGGATGGGGTTACACTCCCCCTGAAAGACTGTGTTCGCAGCTTGGGGGTGCTCCTGGATCCGTCGCTCCAAATGACAGCTCAGATAGATGCGACTGCCAGGAGTGCCTACTATCAGCTTCGGCTGATACGCCAGCTGCGCCCCTTCCTAGAGTTGGAAGACCTAAAATCAGTAGTGCACGCACTGGTAACTTCGAGGCTCGACTTCTGCAATGCGCTGTACATAGGGCTACCTCTGTGCCTAGTCCGGAAACTTCAATTAGTTCAAAATATGGCAGCCAGGTTGGTCACCGGTACATCTAGGGGTGACCACATTACACCAGTTTTAAAATCTCTTCACTGGCTGCCAATCAGTTTCCGGGCGAAGTACAAAGTGTTGGTTATTACCTTTAAAGCCCTACATGGTTTGGGTCCAGGTTACCTACGGGATCGCCTTCTCCCATACAATCCACCCCGCACGCTCAGGTCCTCTGGGAAGAATGTATTACAGTCAACAAGAACTAGACTGACAACCGTTACCCAGAGGACCTTCTCTTCTGCCGCTCCCAGATTATGGAATGACCTGCCGGGAGAGATTCGCCAACTCACTAGTCTTCCGGAATTTAAAAGATCTATAAAGACTTATCTCTTCCGGCAGGCCTACCCAGATGAATTTTAAAGTGTTTTATTGGTGTTTTATTGGTGTTTTAATGATGTACTGGTTTTATCTGCTTTTAATCAGTTTTTGTATTTTGTGTTTGGTGTTGTTCCCCGCCTCGATCCGTTGGGAGAGGCGGATGATAAATAAATATATTATTATTATTATTATTATTATTATTATTATTATTATTTCTTTTAATTTCCCTCTTTTCTAAGAGTTTGGTCCATACTGCTATAAAGTTGAAAGCTTCAAACACTTCATTTAATTAGTTTGGGCTGGTGTAAGTTTTAAGTACAATGTTGAAACCTTTCAAAGTGCTTCTGGGCCTACAACGTTGGTTTCGGCCTAGTCACCCTGTTTTTTTAATAAGGTTTAGAAACAGTTGAGGTGTCGTTTATTTTGCATAGTGTGCACATGGATTTTCTTTCTAATCCTTGCAGTCTACACTGGCTCCCTCCTTGATGTGTTTTTGGAAGCAGACAAACCCTTTTTTGTTCCAGCAGGCCTTTGGCAAATCATCTGGACTTCTGTCTATACCTTTGACTTTTAAATTGTTATGTATTTAAAATGTTTAAAATGCTTTAATATTGAAAAGTATTTAATTATATTTTTAATTTTTGTATATTTAGGCTGACCATATAAAAAGGAGGACAGGGCTCATGTAACTTTAACAGTTGTAGAGAAAAGGGAATTTCAGCCAGTGTCATTTGTATGCAATTAGTCCCTGGTGAAATTCCCTCTTCATCACAACAGTTAAAGTTGCAGGCACTATACTAGAGTGACCATATACAAAAGAAGGCAGGGCCCCTGCAACTTTAACTGGTGTGATGAAGAGGGAATTTCACCAGGAACTAATTGCATACAAATGACACTGGCTGAAATCCCCTTTTCTCTACAACTGTTAAAGTTACATGAGCCCTGTCCTCCTTTTCATATGGTCAGCCTAGTATATTCCTATTTATAGGTTTTAGCTGTATATGTTTTAGTTTTGTAAGGCTGCCCTGAGGCCCAGCATTGGGCAAAAGGCAGGATACTACTACTACTACTACTACTAATAGTAATGTTTCAGATTTCACTTCTGCATCTGATGTTCTTTTGCATTTACTTTTCTTTATAAACCATTCATATCTTAAGACTTCTTGTGTGGCATGTTTTCATTGGTTTAACAAGTTAAAAGGGGTATTCACTGTTTTCATGCTTATGTTATAAAATCTATTTTCAACAGGCCTAGTAACTTCAAGAGTAACAGAGTTGGGGAAAATCCTCAATCTCTTTGCTATCAGAGGCACTGAGTAAGGGACCCCTGGAGATAATTTAGACTGACCCCAACCACAAAACACTATTCCCCCTTCTGAAGAGATCTGGACCACAGACTACTAAAGACAAACAAAGTAGCAGGCCATAATAACAGTTCTCATGTGGCCATTTGCCTTATAAGGCAGGTGCTCTGCGGGCTACCAAATGGAGGGACTAATAGGCCATAAAGTTGCCTGGCTGGGTCTGCCAGAAATCCAGCCTCAACACTCCTGGAAGGTCCATGTTCTATAGCACCTGCTGTCAGATGAACCTGAGGGAATCCCGCCCTCCACCCCTGGGTTTAATTTACTGGCTTCCCCTGGCTGGACCTTGCAGGAAACTATAGGGACAGACAGAGCAGGCATTCATAGCACACATAGAATGCTGAGACTGGCAAATCTAAAAGTAAGTGTGTTGCTTTTCAAGAACCAAGGAAATTCAATGGGTCTTACTTTTGAGTAAATATCTAGGGATGGATATGCAGCCTGTGCAAGAACTGAGTAGGGTGACCATATTTGGGAAACCAAAAAAGAGGACACCTAGTGGGGGGGCAGGAAAATGGCTTTTTGGGGCCACCTTAAAGTCCCCAATTGGAGCGGAGGAGGGGAAAGCATGTCATTCTCACCCCACCCCACCGCTCCAATCAGGCCCTTTTCTATAATGCCTAGGAATGACACGTTTTTCCCTTTTAAGGCCTTGAATGGAGCAGTGGGAGAGAATGACACACCTCCAGAAAGCATGTCATTCCCCCCTGCCTCGCTAATGGTAGCCTTAAAAGGGAAAGTGTGTAATTCCAGGTCATTATAGACTATTGCATAAAATCCCCCCTGACACTGAGGATAGAACAAAAACCAGGAGAAATCTGGGGAAATCCTGACAGTTTTTTATTATTTATTATTGCATTTATATCCCACCTTTTTCCGCCAAGAAACCCAAGGCGGCATACATAATCCTCCTCCTCTCCATTTTATCCTCACAATAGCAACCCTGTGAGATGGGTTGGGCTGAGAGTCTGCAACTGGCCCAAAGTCACCCAATGGGTTTTCATAGCTAAGTGGGGAGTAGAACCCAGATCTCCCAGCTCCTAGTCCAACACTTTAGCCACTAGGCCACACCCTAGTGGTCACCCTAGAATTGAGCCATGCCAAGCTGGAAGCAGATCGGTTCGTGCCTTGATTTTTAGGATAGTTTTTTTTTTAAGTTTGACTTCAATTTTTTTCCTAAAATTCAAGGCATGAACCAATCTGCTTTCAACTTGGCATGGCTAAAGCCTTACTTAAGAGGTACCATGGTGCCAAGTTTCATCTCTTCATCTTTACTTTCTTTTTTTTAATGTACTGCTCAAGGCCCTAGACCCCAAAGAGGAGTATTGGGTTTGAAGTTTTAAAAATTCCTAAAACTCAAGGCATAAACAGAACTGCTTCCAACTTGGCATGGCTCAATCCCTACTTAAGAGCTACCATGCTGTCAAGTTTCATCCCTTTATATTTAAAAATGATGGAATTGTAAGCATTTTAGTTAATTTAAAAAATTTAATTGAAGTTTTAAACATTTCTAGAAATCAGGGGATGAACAGATCTGCTTCCAACTTGGCATGGCTAAATCCCTACTTCAGAGCTACCATGGTGCCAAGTTTCATCACTTTATCTTTAATTCATTTTTTAAACTTGTACTGCTCAAGGTCCTGGACCCCAAAGAGATTTCTGTTTGAACTTTAAAAAAATCCTAAAAATCAAGGCATGAACGGATCTGCTTCATACTTGGCATAGCTATATCCCTACTTAAGAGCTACCATGATGCCAGGTTTCATCTCTTTATCTTTAAAAATAAGGGAGATGCAAGCATTTTGGTTGATTTATTAATGTTTAATGTGAGTTCAACACATAACACTAGCTTTCATTTTATATTGGATGTCAAGATAGTATAACATTCTGGCTGACGCTGGCTTGATTGTCAACTGTATAATATCCAGTCATCCGTTACACAAAGCCATGAAATTCATTAAACAAAAAAACTACGGTTTACAAAAACAATGTTAAGGCTCTACAGATTCCAACCAAGCACCAAAAAGCAGGGAAACTGGGAGTTAAGGCTCACAAGCCTTAATGCCACATCCTCCCTAAGGAGGCAGAAAGTGCAAGTGAAATTCTCATTCTCCCAAAGCAGATAAACCATGAGGACAGGGTGGAGAATATGATATGCAGAGGTGACTGTGGGGTTGTGGAAAACTGATCACGAACAACTTAGGGCCACCTACTTCTCTTTTTTTGTTTAGAGCAGCCCTTCCCCAACCTGGTGCCCTCCAAAGGTGTTGGACTACAACTCCCATCATTGCAAGTCAGTATGTCCCATGGTCAGGAATGCTGGGACTTGTCATCTCAAACACCTGGAGGGCAGCAGGATGGGGAATGCTGTTCCATACCCTTACCAAACACAGGGTCTGCCCAATACTTTTTTCACACCAACATCTCGCATATAGCAGCACTCTTGATAACAAAAGGGGCACTATTCATTACAGATCTAGAACCAGAGCATGTGCCAGGCACTTCCAACTTTTGGTCAATATCCTGCCTTTCAAAGAACCAATGTTTTTTTTCTTTAAATGTATTTATAAAAAAATATACTGTTCACTCCCCACAATCCCTGCACAATACATCTTCTTATCAAAGCAACAGTGGAGCAGAAGAGGTTTAGTTTGGCTGTCTTGAACACCTTTCAGATGAGATTAGTTTGCAATCCTATACCTCTTGGGAGAAAGCCCTAGTGAAATCAGTGGCACTGGCTTCTGAGAAGACATGTATAGGAGTCAACCTTCTCCAGCCTGTGCTCTCCAGATGCGTTGCACTGTAACTCCCATGTTATGTGTTATGGGGAAGACAAAAATCAATTCATACTTAATTTTAAAATAATACGCATGAAAGTATTAGGTGGTAGCTCTGTCTTTGATCTCACACTGCTGAACAAGTAAGAGAAATCCTTTATCTGATATTCAAGAAACAGACATCCTATGCCATGTGTTGAAAACTAATGTTGATGTCTGAAGGGCTATCTGGATTAGGTATTCAAGATTCATTCATTGTTGTTTCATTTGGTTTTGACAGTTTATTTAAAGTGATGCAGCTCTTTTGTAGTTCCTTGACTGATCACATATCTTAATGCTGGAAAACATCATATTTTAGTACAGATGTGGGCAGAAAATAGATCTATCCTGATGATTTGGACATCAACTCGCGGCATTCCTGATAATTGCCCATGCTGATAGGGGCTTTTACAAGTTGAATTCCAAAACATCTGGAGATCTACATTCTGCCTTCCCTTGTTCTTGAACAACATTCCCCAACCTGGTGCCTGTCAGATGTGTTGGGTTGCAACTCTCAACATAAGGAGATGCTCTAAGAAATGAGAAGTAGCTGGTTCTAAGTTGTTCATCATCATTTCCCACAACCCCACAGTCACCTCTGCATATCAAATTGCATATCTAGATTTTTGGGATGACAAGTCCCAGCATTCCTGACCATGGGACATACTGACTTGCAATGATGGGAGTTGTAGTCCAACACCTTTGGAGGGCACCAGGTTGGGGAAGGGCTGCTCTAAACAAAAAAAGAGAAGTAGGTGGCCCTAAGTTGTTCGTGATCAGTTTTCCACAACCCCACAGTCACCTCTGCATATCATATTCTCCACCCTGTCCTCATGGTTTATCTGCTTTGGGAGAATGAGAATTTCACTTGCACTTTCTGCCTCCTTAGGGAGGATGTGGCGTTAAGGCTTGTGACCCAATTTCCTTGCTTTTTGGTGCTTGGTTGGAATCTGTAGAGCCTTAACGTTGTTTTTGTAAACCGTAGGTTTTTTGTTTAATTAATTATTTTTGTGGTTGTTGGGCACTTTGGTTTCTTTCTGAAATAAATTATAATCCAACACCTAAAATTCTGTAGGGAAGACAACAGGTTCTTATCTTCAAGGAGGGGGGTGCCATCACAAAAGTCCCTATATCTTGTTGTTACCCACATCACCTCTGAAGAGATGGAAATTTGGAAAAGGACATCTGAGGGCCGGCCCAAGACATCTTTCTGTCCAATGTACAGCAATTAGATTTCCCCCACCCCCGAGGTAAGGTGCATAGTACACAAGACCAGCCAAGTTATTTTGGCACTGACTTGAAGCAAAAATATATATATCCAACAACCCCTGCCTGGAAGTACAAATGCAACAATAATTAATTAAATGACAATTTGCTGCCCTTTCATGACATCTGAAATCAATTGCCCAAGAAAGCCACTTCACTTTGCCTAATAGTAGGGCTGGCCCTGTGAATGTAATGAATTAAGTAGTAGGTGAAACATTGACACAGCTGGATCCATTTTGAAACATTAGCACATGCAGCACACACAGAATGGCTGGATTCGGACAACACGATAAGCAACCAGGGTGGGGGGGATGACCCTTCAGCAGAAAGAGACATACTTCTGAGTAAACAGAAGCCCTCAGAAGTAAGCATAGGGTCACAGAGCACTTTTTTCCAGTTTGCTGTTTTAAACTTTTGTTTAAAAGCTTCTGAAGTGTTTATCACACGCGTGATTTGATGCACACCCGCCACTACTTTGATTCGCTTTTTCACCGCTGGACTTGCATGATGTCCTCCCCTTGTGCTGTTCTCTCACCCTGAGCCTGCAGTTGCTCGTTTCTCTTTTGATTTATCACTGAACGGGCAAAATCTGAAACTCAAATTTGGAACAGGCCAAGCTGAGGTATCGCAGCAATACCAACCACGTGTGATTCAAAACGCTAGACTCACATAGGAAACGGGGGGGGGGGGAGTAGGTGTGATGACCACACTATTAAAAGTCAGTTCTATACTTGTTTATTCAGAACTAAGTCTCTCTCTGTTTAATGGTGTTTACTCAAAGGTAAGCCTGCATCGTATTTTAGGATGACTTGGATGTCCATGCAGTTGAAGTCAATGGGATTTACTTTGGAGTAAGGGAACCAGCCATCACTATTTTATGAACTGGAGATGCTCAGCTTCGCATGATCAAAGTAAAGGAAAATCGATCCTTCACAAATGCAAAGAGATGGAAGCTTGCACTGGTGAATTGTCAGGAAAACGTTTAAAAGAGGGGTGAAATTTAAAAATTCGTTAAAAATCAAGGGATAAACCAATCTGATTCAAAATTGGCAGGCCAAAAGCTCTCCTGTAGACCTATGAACTTGCCAAGTTTCTTCTCTTTATCTATCAAAATTACGCAGATGTAAGCATTTGGGTTAATTTGCATTTTAAAAATTCCTAAACATCAAGGCATGGACCTATCTGATTCAAACTTGACCTGCCTAAAGCTCTACTTAAGAGCTCTCAAGATCCCAAGTTTCAACCTTTTATCTTTAAAAATGAGGGAGATGTGGGCAAGGAGAGTGGGGTTGGAGCAGTAAAAAGTCTATTCATTCGAAGGTTGGAGTGCTGGAGGAGGAGAACCGCTCCGCCCTCCCCTTTCCCCTTTTGTCAGCAAGGCTCCATTCAAAGCCCATGCCCACAACAAAGGAAAAAGCAAGGGAACAGGACCAGACAGAGACTTAAGGGCTCATTGAAGTCACTTCTGGAAAATAATCCAGACTTTCCCCGCACCAAAATAATATGCAAAACCAGATACCAGGCATGGCGAGAGTACGTTAAACCGCTAGTGTGATGGAGCTTACAATTCAGTAAACGAAAAAGGACAATTGTATAATAAAAGCCTAGTCTGAAAACACTCATACTCCCAGAGGACTCTCAGATAAATGTGTATAGGACTGCAGCCTAAATTAGAAGATTTTTGAAAGATTTTTATTTCCCAAAGACTGAGCAGTAACTATCGGCTGTGCCAGTTTGTCCCATGAACTTGAGAGGATTAGCTACCTGAACTATTAACTATTATGGGGACTATTTTCAGAGTTTCGATAATTGAATATGTTTGATTTGAGATGCTCAACTTTGTAGGTATATGAATAAGAGGACTGATTATTTAGCAGTTTTTTCAGGGAATAATAAAGGTGAGCCTGATTTTAACTAAAATTTGACTGATGTACCATGTCTCATCAAGAGAGTTTTGTAGTAAAATCTTGAACAAGTTATTGAACATTCACTACCTTTATTGACATTAGGTATTTCCTTTCTGATGGAAATACCCGGTCACTCCCTTTCACTTTGCAATGCTAGTGTCTAATTACTGCTCATTAGCATAGAAAATGCCCTCAATATCCCAACCTACTTTCCCTGGCATTTTCTCACTGATCCCCAACAATTATGGAAATGGGATTCAGCCCTTGGGCTAAAAGAGCTTCTGCATCCATTACCTATGCTTTCTTTGGCCATCCTAGCTCCCATTGAAAACATCACTAGAATCATGTTAAGGGCTATGAACTCTCCATTGAGAGGTACGGCCGCAGAGCATCCAGACTGTCTTCTTTCCGTTGAGCATGGGTGTTGTTCCTTGCTCAGCCAGTGGGGGAAGACTTTCCAAAATAATCTCAAGAGGCTTGACTAAGGTCCCAGGCCAGCACAGTTGTCTTTCTGCTTTTCAGGGGTGCAGCAGGCTGTTTAGCAGAGAGGCAACCTGTTCTTTTTAACAGGATTTTATCCAGGCATGCCTAAGGTATTTTGGTACCTGTCCCAGACCAGCAAACAGCACCCTCCCCTCCCCACATCAAGGTCCGTAGTATCCAAAGCCAGTCTTTTCTTTTTCTTTTTTCTTTTAATTTGTGAGGCAGAAAACTCCAAAAGTGCCTCTCCACATCCCTGGCAGTAAAAATACAGTAGTAATTTTTTAAAAATTAAATAACTACAATTGTGCTGGCCTTTCATGACTCCCTAAATCTACTGCTTGAGGTGGCTACCTCAGTAAGAACATAAGAGGAGCCCTGCTAGATCAGACGAGGGCCCATCTAGTCCAGCATTCTTTTCAGACAGTCCCCAATCACTCGGTGACCAGGAGCCCACAATCAGGACAAGAGTGCAAGAGCACCCTCCCACTCATCTTCCCCAGCAACTGGTGTATATAGGCTTACTGTCTCAGCTACTGGAGGTAGTGATAGACACTGAAGGAATTTCAACTTGGAGAAAGTAATGTCTCCTTAAGGTGTCTGTGTGTCTGCATTTGCCTCTGTGTAATGGAAGGGGTTAACTCTACCACCTGTCAGGATTAATTAATGGCTATGCCGTGAAGAAGACAAAGAGAAGAGTTTTGAGGCCAATGAAACGTCGAGTGTGGTCCGCGTGACTGGCACATAGCCAATTAGATGAAGTGGATTCTATAACTTACTCATATATGCATCTCTTATCTATGCACTTGAAATATAATCCCTTGAGCACAAACCTATAATGGTCAGTGTTGTTAGACTGTAGAGGTGTCTGACCAATGAAAATGTTTTTTACTTCTGTGTTCAAAGTTTATATAAGCGTGTGAGATCCTTTGTTCCCTGGGACTCTTGATTTGCTGAAGCCGGAGCCCCCTTCACTGGTTAAATTGAATTCTCCAGTCTCTGGGTCTTTATTGGGTAAGAGATCCCAGAGGCCATAAACCTCCCTCCCGTTGAGGGACAACAAAATTGGCGAGCCAGCCAGGAGGCGAAGTGCAGCCTGGCCCTGATCCATACTCGCACGGTGCCCTTTCCAGGAGCGACAATCGTGGCCTGCACGCCCTGGAACCTTTTTTATCCGGGGGCCACATTCTCTCTCTGGTTCGGGCGACGCGGTGGAGCGGAACGGGAACACGCTGGGAGAATTAATTTAACCAGAAGAGGGAAGAGGGAAGCCTTCGAAACTGGTGAGTGTCCCATTCATTTTGGAGTAAGACAAGCAACTGTAAAAGATTTCACTGTGTTGATGCTATAGGGAAAAAGGAGCCCTGCTAGATCAGACGAGGGCCCATCTAGTCCAGCATTCTTTTCAGACAGTCCCCAATCACTCGGTGACCAGGAGCCCCTTTTTCGCCTTTAACCGGGCTGTGGGAAAGAGCCGGAGCAGAGCAGGAAACCGCGTAGACGCTGGAGGCGGGGGAGGGCCCACTGGTTCGAGTCCGTGGTTGCCCCCATTAGTAGAGGGAAAGATAAAGTCTCCAGCCGAGCGGCGGTTGCAATTGAGAAAGGAAGCAAACAATGGGAACTTCCCAATCAAAGGCTCCCCTCACGTCACCCCTCGGTTGTGTGTTAAAGAATTGGGCTATGTTTGGGAGCGCTCCTATGTCAAAAAAAAGCAGATGAATTTTTTGTGTACAAAGGTCTGGCCGAAATACCATTTGCCAGAGGGGAAAGTTTGGCCAGTCCATGGCAGTTTGAATTATGATGTGATTTTGCAATTGAGTCTGTATTGTGAGAGGGAGGAAAAATGGTGTGAGCTCCCATACGTTTCGGCCTTTATCTCTTTGTTCCAAAATGAATCAGCCCAGAAATCAAGTGGGCTGAAAGGAGGGTCTGGAATAATGACTTTGCAAAATGCGGGGAGGGGAGAGAAGGAGAAACAGCATTTGGTCGTGCCGCAAGAAGAAGAAGATGTAACTTTTTTAATGCCTCCACCCACTGCCCCCGCTCCTCTCCCTCCCCCTCCCCTCTCTCGTCCAGCTTCTCCTCCCCCTTATGGTAATCATGTGAACCCTGCATCACAGAAGTTGGAGCAGATGAGAGACGCGCAGCTCTCTGAGCAGGCTGCGGGCTCCCCATCTTCTCCAACTTCAGGATTAACAGATGAGTTAATGATGAATTTGGAAGGGTTGCAAAGAATTGCACGTGAGCTAGGGGAGGCTCTGACTCCCAAGAAAGAGGCTTGGGATAGGATGACTCAAAGATTGGGAGATGCACGCCCTGTTTCAGCCGGTGTTAAGAGTAAAGACACTGAGAAAAATATAGTGCTGGCTCCTTTAAGACAGGCCGTAGGTCCAACAGGAGAAGCACTTTTTCTTCATGTTCCGTTATCCACAAATGACTTTCTCAATTAGAAAATGTCTGTTGGCCCCTTTCGCCAAAATCCCCATGGGATGGAACAGCTGTTTAGCACGATATTTCTCACGCATGAGCCAAATTGGCCAGACGTGCAGGCTTTGTTATCAGCGCTACTTGCACCAGAGGAGAAGAGGCTGGTTTTGGAGAAAGCGCACGCTATAAGTTTGGTCCGCCACCCACAGTGAAATCAAAATGATCTGTGCCCAAGGGAGAATCCAAACTGGGACCCCAATGACCAAGTCGGTCAAGAGAGGCTCAATAATTATAGAGGACTGATATTGGCTGCACTTAAAGAGGCAATCCCAAAGCAGAAAAATCTGTCCAAGCTATATGAAGTACGCCAGGGGCGAGAAGAGGATCCATCTGCCTTTTATGAGAGATTGTGTGACACAGCCAGACGGTGGACGGATTTAGACCCAGAACAACAGGAGAACCATAGGCTTTTTGTAACGCTTTTTGTGGGTCAGGCCAGTCAGGACATTAGACGAAAACTGCAAAAACTGGAAGGCGTGGCAGGCATGAACATAAGTCAAGTCATAGAAGTGGCTTATAAGGTCTTTTCCAATAGAGAGCAGGCGAAAAGTGAGAAGGAACATAAGCAGGTGAAAATGCAAGCATCACTTTTAGCGGTTGCCCTTGTTGAACAGAGAAGAAGAGGAAGAGGCAGAGGGGCGTCTCGTGCGCGGAGAGGAAAAGAACGAAAGGAAGAGAATGTCATGGCTTTGAATGAGTCTGATCAGGAATGACTGGAAAAGAAAGAGAATGAGAAACGAATATTAGCCTCCGCCCGTGAGCCCTTGGTCAGAATGCAAGTGGGCCAAGAGCTTATAGATTTCTTATTGGACTGTGGTGCTACACATTCTGTGCTAACTTTAAAGGACCTTTGTCTAAAGTAAAAGTTCCCATCATAGGAGCTACTGGAAGGCGAATGCTTCGCCCATTTGCAGCCCCAATGGAGTGTAAAATTAGAGGGACCATGCTCTCCCATTCATTTCTGTATGTGCCTGAATGCCCCCTACCGTTGTTTGGGAGAGACTTGCTGTGTAAACTGCAGGCTCAACTAAGTTTCTCAGGGACAGGATCACCATGAGACTGCCCCCAGAGGAAGCCTGGAGGGCTCAGCTGCATTTGTTGATGCAGCCAGCAGAGGGAGAAAATGTTTGGCAATGCACTCAGATGAGTCCTTCATCAAAGCAAGCAGAAAGTGATCCAATTCCTTCAGATGTCCTCGATGCAGTCATGCCGTGGGTTTGGGATGAGGAAAGGCCAGGAAGGGCGAAGTGGGCCACCCCAGTCAAGGTGGTGCTAGAACCAGGAGCCATCCCGCCAAGAATATCCCAATACCCCCTCAAGCTAGAGGCCAGAAAGGGGCTGGAGCCCATCATAAAGCGATTTTTGCTTTATGGACTGCTTCGAGAATGCCAATATTTTGTTATCAGCTAGCACTAAGGAGCAGTGCCACTTACTGACTATAAGCCTATTGAACTTCCTGGGGCAAGCTGGCTACCGAGTGTCCAAAAGGAAGGCACAAATTGAAAAGCAACAAGTCAGATACCTGGGATTTGATATTTCGCAGGGCCAAAGGGCTTTGGGGCCCGAAAGGAAGGAGGCTATCTGTCGGATAGCAGTACCCAAGACTAAGAGACAGTTACGGGGTTTCCTGGGAATGGCCGGATTCTGTAGAGTGTGGATCCCTAATTATGCCCTGAAGACGAAACCTCTGTATGAGGCCACTGCAGGCAGAGAAGGAGTACTAGAATGGACAGCAGAATGTCGAAAGGGCTTTGATGACCTCAAGGAGGCCCTGATGACAGCTCCTGCTCTTGGCCTGCCAGATCTGGAGAAGCCATACCAACTTTATGTGCACGAACGCCAAGGGGTGGCGTCTGGAGTTTTGACTCAGCTGCTGGGAAGCTGGAAGAGACCGGTGGCTTACTTTTCCAAGCAATTGGATGCACCCAGTCGAGGATGGCCGGCATGCTTGAAGGCCGTGGCCGCAACGGCAATGTTGGTGAGAGAAGCTCAGAAGCTCACCTTGGGACAGACAATGGTTGTATACACTCCCCATGCAGTGATGGCTGTGATGGATGTCAAAGGAGGAAATTGGCTCTCACCAAGTCGCATGGCCAGATACCAGGTCATCCTTCTAGACCAAGGGGATGTTAACCTGCAGGTCTCCAATAGCTTGAACCCAGCTACATTGTTGCCCTTGGAACAAGATGAGGGAACGCAGCATGATTGTATCCAAACTATAGAGAGCGTGTATGCCAGTCGGCCGGACCTCAAAGACACCCCGCTGCCCAACGCGGAATTGGAATTTTATACTGATGGAAGTAGTTGTATGGAAGATGGAATCAGAAAATCAGGTTATGCGGTGGTTACGTTGTGGGACACCGTGGAAGCAAGAGCCTTGCCCGCCAACACATCAGCGCAAAAGGCAGAACTAATAGCTCTGATTAGAGCTCTTCAATTAGCAGAAGGGAAGACAGCTTCGATATTCACGGACTCCAAATTCGCCTTTGCAACGTTGCATGCCCATGGAGCGATATGGAAGGAAAGAGGATTGCTGACTGCCAACAACAGTCCCGTAAAGCATAGGACCAAGATTCTGAATTTGCTTGAGGCTGTCAATAAACCAACGCAAGTGGCAGTGGTGCATTGTAGAGCCCATCAGAGAGGTGACGGTGAAGTCATCAGAGGGAATCGAAGAGCCGATGCAGCAGCCAAATCATAGACACCGCAGTGCTGGCTCTCGTACCTCAGTTGAAGTTGCCAAGAGAACCTCCAAAGTATAGCGCCAAAGAGAATCAACTGGCAGAGAAACTAGGAGCAAGAGAGAAGAAGGATAGATGGTGGATACTGCCAGAAAGACAAGTGTTAGTGCCACAAGGGACCCTCAGCCACGTAATCCAGGGATATCACCAGAGTACTCATTTGGGGGCGGACGCCATGACCCAAGGACTTCAAAGAGTAATAGTGGGACCCAAGATGCAAAAGATGGCCGAACAGATAGTTCGGAGATGTTCTGTTTGTTGTGCCAACAACCCCAAGATTGCTCCAAGGCCCCCTCCAGGGACAGGGAAGCATAGACTTTTAGCAGGAGAATCTTGGCAAGTGGATTTTTCAGAGGTCCCCAGACAGGGACATTTCAAATACCTGTTGGTATTGGTGGACACTTTGACGGCTTGGACTGAAGCATTTCCTTGTCGAACGAACCAGGCCAAAGAAGTGGTTCGCGTAATGCTCAAAGAGGTGGTCCCACGGTTCGGGATACCAGAGGGTTCGGCCTCAGATAGAGGACCCCATTTTGTTTTAGCAGTGACTCAGGGGGTTGCTAAGGCGTTGGGAATACAATGGGACCTCCACACGGCTTGGAGGCCACAATCTAGTGGACAAGTTGAAAGAATGAATCAGACTCTAAAAAGGCAATTAGCGAAAATTTGCCAAGAGACTCATTTGAAATGGCCAGAAGCTTTGCCTCTTGCCCTACTCAGAGTTCGCATTGCCCCTAGAGCCAAATTGGGAGTGAGCCCATTTGAATTGATGTATGAGAAGCCCTATCCTAAGAATCCAGTGGTGACGCATGGGATTCAAATGCATGTAAGGGGGGAGGCATGGATAAAGGGTTATTTGCAGTCTCTCTCTGGTGTTTTGTCTTCTCTCCACAGATATATCCACGAACGGCTTCCTTTGCCATTGGACACGCTGGTTCATAAGTTTCGGGTCAGAGACCAGGTCCTAATCCGATCGTGGAAGGATGAGCCGTTAGAGCCAAAGTGGAAGGGGCCGCATAGTGTCATCCTCACTACCCATTCAGCCGTGAAGGTTGAAGGCGTGAAACCGTAGATCCACTATACTCGAGTAAAGGCAGCCCCGGAGGAAACAAAGGAGAAAGAAGTTGCAGCGAGAGTCACACCGGAAGCTGACTCAAACAGACAACGTTGGGAAGCTCAACCTATAGAAGGACTAAGGATTCTGTTTAAAAGGCAAAAGAATGTGGAAAGTAATTGTTCTCCTGGGCCTAATAGGAGGAGGGCCGTGGGTTCAGAAGTCTGTAATAGGTCAAAATGAATTGATTAAGAAGTTTGAAGCAAATGATAATGTGTGGGTACATATAGCCAAACATATAGTGAACACGACATACTTTTGTTTGAAAGGGGGGCCTTGTACAATAGGTAAGCTGGCAGTGTGGTTGCCCAAGAAACCCCAATCTAGTCTCCAGATGGTGACATCATCTCCTCGCCAAAAGAGAGGAGTTGTTTTGGATGAGACATGCAATAGTAACGTGGATTTGTTGAGCAAAGCGGAAACCGTATCTTTGGCTGTGTCCCTAGTGGGTGTTCCAGGTTTAGCGGTGGCTGACAGTGTGGAAGTGAATCAAGTGGCTTGTGCTCTAGCCAAGGGTTGGAATTATACATCACAAGCCATGGCAGCTCTTAACAGTGAAATCCAAGAGTTGCGAACAGCTACTTTGCAAAATCGAGCCGCCATCGATTATCTCTTACTGAGACACAACCATGGGTGCGAAGAATTTGAAGGGATGTGTTGTTTTAACTTGTCTGGCAAGTCAGAATTGGTGGAATCAAGAGTGAAAAAATTGCATGACATTGTTGCCAATATAACACAAGATCAAGGACTGGATTTCTCAGGGCTAACCTCATGGTTGACTTCGTGGCTTCCTAACTTTTCATGGTTAAAGCAGGCATTTCTTTTTCTCATAATTTTAGCGTGTATCTTTCTTGTAGTTTGTTGCGGAATACAATGTGTGCCTTTATGTTGTAATGTTTTCAAGAATGTGTTGCCAACTTCATCTAATCGTGTAATGCTTGTGAAGTCAACGGACCCGGATCCGATCCAGAGGAGCCGAGAGGAGGTGAAGAAATTCCTTGAGATGCGCTGTATGGTCGAGGGACATAAGTCTGTTTTGTAGCCAGACATATTCTCGACAGGGGGGATTTGATAGACACTGAAGGAATTTCAACTTGGAGAAAGTAATGTCTCCTTAAGGTGTCTGTGTGTCTTCATTTGCCTCTGTGTAATGGAAGGGGTTAACTCTACCACCTGTCAGGATTAATTAATGGCTATGCAGTGAAGAAGACAAAGAGAAGAGTTTTGAGGCCAATGAAACGTCGAGTGTGGTCCGTGTGACTGGCACATAGCCAATTAGATGAAGTGGATTCTATAACTTACTCATATATGCATCTCTTATCTATGCACTTGAAATATAATCCCTTGAGCACAAACCTATAATGGTCAGTGTTGTTAGACTGTAGAGGTGTCTGACCAATGAAAATGTTTTTTACTTCTGTGTTCAAAGTTTATATAAGCGTGTGAGATCCTTTGTTCCCTGGGACTCTTGATTTGCTGAAGCCGGAGCCCCCTTCACTGCAGTGAAGCCATTAAACGGTTAAATTGAATTCTCCAGTCTCTGGGTCTTTATTGGGTAAGAGATCCCAGAGGCCATAAACCTCCCTCCCGTTGAGGGACAACAGTAGCACATAGCTATCAGGACTAGTAGCCATTAATAGTCTTCTCCTGCAGGAATTTATCCAACCCCCTTTTAAAGCCATCCAAATTGGTGGCCATCACTACATCTTATGGTAGTGAATTCCATAGTTTAATTATGCACTGTATGAAGAAGTATTTCCTTTCTATCTGCCCAGGTATCTGCAAAGGATATTCTAGTCTGTCGGTGCTTGACCTTTGTGATCTGTCTCTAGTCAGGCCATCACCCTCTTAGGACTCCTCAGACTTATTTTAGTGCCAGAATTTCCGGAGGTTTTTCTTCTGCTTTTTAACTAGAGTACTATTTCACTGGCTGCTAATCTATCACTTTGCACATAGCTTCTTCTAAGTCTCAGGCCTAGTTTGAGGTGGAATTTTCCAGTCACTACTTCCCTAGTTCTGCTTTCTTTGTACTGTTTTCCTACTAGAGTTCAGGGCTGGTTTAGTATGAATTTGTTCATAGCTTTTGTAACCTCAGTATTCTCTCCCTAGTATACTAAGGAGACCACTAACTTAGTCATTTCTATGACTCAGGCCTGTTTCTTCTTCTTCTTCTTCTTCTTCTTCTTCTTCTTCTTCTTCTTCTTCTTCTTCTTCTTCTCCTCCTCCTCCTCCTCCTCCTCCTCCTCCTCCTCCTCCTCCTCCTCCTCCCCCCCCCTATATTTGGGTTCAAAATCTTTAGTTGGGTTCAAAAGAGTGGTTTGTATTTTGGAGCTCAGACCCTCCACCTCTACCTTAAACTTAGTTTCTTGAGCTAGTTCGTTTTCTGGTAGTCTCACCAGTTCATGTTTTGGAAAATATGTATTTTGTGATCAGCCATGCCCACCATGGCACAGCTGTTTTAAAAATGAGCAAGCCCCTCCATGGCAGCCATTTTGTACCCATGACACGCTTTAAAAATTCCAACTGTCTACCAACTCAAGTTCTCTAAGTAGATAAAATGATTTGTTTTATATATTTTTTCTCTTCCTCCCACTTTCCTCTCAAAGTCATCTTAAACATCTCCTGTAATTTCTTCTCCCCTCCTTCTTTCACACTTAACATGTCCCCAACTTGCCAGCTTCTTTCAACCCTCCCTCCTGCTGCTTTTACATTTACTTCCTTCTATAACAGCTTCCCTCTCTTATCCCTTCCCTCTTAATTCCCAGTTTTAAAAATTATTATTATTATTATTATTCATGCTCTCTAACAACTCCCTCATATGGCCTATGCAGTGTGCAAGATGTGGCCCTGGTACAGGGCAGTCAAGCGAAGAGATACTGGGCAATCTGCAGCAACAATTTGAGAAACATTGACCTATACTATAGGTCCTATGTAGGAAGGGTGCACAACCTCTTTTACCCCAAGGGCTGAGAGCCACGCACGTGCATGCATACACACACACACACACACACACACACACACACACACACACACGTATCTCCCCTGCCTACCTGTTGAGGTGTAGGGATCACCGGGGTGTATATATGGAGGTAAACGGCTTTCTTATTCCTGGCTGGTTCAGCTAAAATTAAATTATCTGGGAAATATGTCCCAGATGTCATAAAGTTCTCCTTAGCAACTGCTGACCTGCAGGTGCTAGTATGAATTCAACAAGACTTATCTCAAGAGTGATGACCTCCATTGTTGCTGCCAGATGATGCATATGTTTGAAGCCTTGGAAAGTGGACCCTCTGTCCCAACCAAACATGACAGTAATACTGTACTGAGGAGGAAGAGACCCAATCCCCCACAACATTAACAAGGCAGGTGCCAACCCTCCTTGCAACAGGTCCTGTGAAAAGGATGCTCTAAACCTCACTAATATCTAGAAAGCCTTGACACTAGGCTGATGAGTCATCAAAGGATACACCCTGAAGCTAAAATACACACCAACTAACAGGTTCATACTCTCTTCAGGGCTCCATCACACCAATCCCTCCCCCCCCCACCGTTTTTTACTTCCATTTCAGAAGCGCTGCAAGCGCTCCTCCCTTTCACTATTGTAGCTATACCGGTGAACTCTGTTTTTGCTCTCCTGCTGCTATTGCGCCTGCCCAACCCCGCCTGCCCCTTCTTCCCCCTCCAGTTGTTGATGGACATTGTGATGGACACGGCAGCCTTCCCCCCTTGCTCATTGGAGCTCCTATTAGGAAGTACAAAAATGCTTACATCTGCGTAATTCTTAAAGCTAAAGAGATGAAACTTGGGATCTTGAGAGCTCTTAAGTAGAGCTTTCGGCATGCCGAATTTGAGTCAGATAGGTCCATGCCTTGATTTTTGGGAATTTTTAAAATGCAAATTAACCAAAATGCTTACATCTGCGCAATTTATACAGATAATTAGATGAAACTTGGCATGGTGGTAGGTCTCTAGGAGAGCTTTCGGCATGCCAAGTTTGAATCTGATCGGTTTGTCCCTTGATTTGTAAAGAATTTTTGAATTTCCCTGCTCTTTAAACCTTTTGCTGATAGCTCACCACTGCGAGCTTCCACCGCTTTTCCTTTACTTTGATCACGCAAAGCTGAGCATCTCCAGTTCATAAAATAGAGATGGCTGGTTCCCTTACTCTAAAGTAAATCCCATTGACTTCAACTGTATTTACATCCAAGTCATACTACATTTGCACATACACCCATAGCTCCATTTTACTTCAAAATTACATTGTGTTCTCTTCTTCCTGTCAGATCGAAAGATCGCTCCTAAATTCTTCAGATGTTAATCTGTTGCTAAGGTCAGGACTAGCAATTCACTAGTCATGACTCACTGGACAGGATAGCCTTTTGTCCTGCAAATCCGGTCTCCTTGGAAACATCCTGTGGGCTTGATTTTGTATTAAACTGCTTTGCCTAAGAAGATTTCAGGCAGTAAAAGGAACTAGAACACGAAATTCACTAGCACCAGGAAATGTTTTCTCCAGCCCTATAGGATAATATAATATAGGATAATATTGGACAATATAAGAGGAAGAATAGTTACACAAAATGGAAGAGAACTACTAGGAAGATTTATAAGACAAGTGGAGGGGTGATGGAAGTGACAGAAATGGATGTATGAGCAAGGACCAGAGTGGTTTGAAAGGTTAAGGTGGATAGGTGCCAGGGTGAAGTTCTGCGATTCCAACAGCACAGGGGTTCAACAAAACAAGGAAGGAAGCCCCCCAAAAATTGGGTGTTGGAGCACTGAAACCTTCCTTCCAACTCCTAATGTGTCCAAAGATGAAAAGGAGGACGTAAGTTGTAAAACTGCCCTGGCCGATTAAAAGCACGCCATATTCTTTCGTCACTGAAAACAGCCTTCAAGACACACACCTAAACACAGAAGCGGATTTACTGGTTCACATTTGGGTTTTTATTGCGCACTGCCAAGATGAAACGGACTTTCTCAAGTGCAAAATAAGCCGCGAGAAAGGAGGAAAAAAGCGAGAATAGTGCAGGACAAGGACAACATCATGCGAGTACATAGCACCAAAAGCGGAAAGAAGGGACTACAAGAGTGCCATAACCCTAAGTGTGATGGAGCCCTCACTCATAATAACTTCTTCCTCCTGAATATTGGAATGAACAGAGCAAGCAGATGTGGATCAGAAACAACAGGATAATTTTTTTTTGAGTCATAACTTCCTGATATTTTGAGTCATAATTTCTTTCAGCCTTTGTGACTTAGTGTGTGTGGCAGGAAGCAGCCCTGTCTCACCTCATTCCCTCCTTGGGTGATGATGGCATTCAAGCACGCCATTTCCAAAAAGTATAATTGTACATGAACAGTTCTATTGAGGTACTTTTCAATCCACTTTATTAGGAAGAAAAACATCCCGATAGCAACAAAAGCAAAAAGAATGACATAAAACTGACAAAAGTCTGTTCCCCCCAAGAGTGATTTAAATGTAGTACCATCCACTCAGCAGGGCCTCCACTCATTTGTCCTTAGCGTGGACTTTTCACTAGACATTTATACTTTGTACAGTTCAAGATGTAAAATTATTGCACATTCAGAAAAGATTACATGTGTCTGGGGGTCAGGAAGAACACGATCTGGATAAATGCAGCTTTTAGAGATATTAGTATAGTTACACCTTTGGATGCTCATTTCCAAATGAAGGCGAGGTGTTGGTCAGCATGATCATTTTGACTTTAGTGATTACTGGATCTGTGTTTTATTTTTTTTCCTCAGTTGGTTTCACGATATATTTAGTGCTTATGTTACGTCCTGACACGCTACGATACTCTCCTATCTCTGTCTTTGCTTTCCCATTCTTGGTAACGATCAGCTCCACAGGCACTGAGGCAGTGACCAGCTTCATGATCACCTGGATGATCAGTTCTGAATGTGGCGGGATTCTGGCAGGCACAGTCACCTCAACTTTGTTTACAGTAACAGTAGAGTCTAGACTTCCTTTCTCCACTGTGAGGTTAGTGCTTGGATCTATGTTTAAGTTGAACTTGTTATCTATTGGAAAGTTAAGGACCTTGAATTGAAAGCTGTGGCTAGTGGTTGCCTCATAGACTTTGCTGTTGCTGCTGGTGAATGTCTGCTCAAAATCTGTGGTATTGATGCCATTTATCTCATCAATCACTATTTCTCTCTCACTCTCCACTTTCTTGTGGTCCCATAAGATCTTGGTAGTGATAATTGGCTTGCCACCTTTAAGAGGATACACATGGGAACACTTACTACGGAAGTGAAACCCTGGTCCATAATTAGGAACTTTAGTCCCTTCTCGCGCTATATAGAACCAACCATTCTTATTTGCATCGTCATAAAGTATCCAGGCACCTTTCTGGACAATGTGGGAAGATGCTTTGTCATTGAAATACCCATAGGACAGGTTGGTCTCTTCTGTTATCACTTTGCTTGCCCCTGTGTAGTGAGCATGTTCATAAAGTGTGATCTGAGGATATTCCAGGTCTTCAGTCACAAGCTGGAGAGAGGAAATGTGATTGTTTAAGACAATATGCTTATGTTCACCTTCCTCATATGTATAGCATGGACCTTTATAATTTGTATCACGGAAGACCAGCCATGGTTGCCCAATCACTTTCAAGGATGAGACGCAGTCCCCAAAGTCCATACTGCGTAGGTCAGGAACATCTGAAGTAAATTCTTTTTTGAGTCCATTAAATCTTTCATGTTCATAAACAATAATTTTATTCATCTTTTGACTGTTTGGAAAGAGGAGACCCCGGATCACCTTTTGGGCGACTCTTGTAGATAGATCTTTGAATGGGTGCAGAATATGGACAGCAGCTTTTCCTCTGCAGAAATTCACTCTGCCATGAAAAGAAAAGAAGAATATACATTGGAACAAAAGCACATGTGGCAGCATGAACATATTGGACAAATAAAAAGGGCTTTGTGACAGGGTGAAAATAAACCCCAGTTTCAAGTCTCTCTGGTAGTAAAAACCATCCTAACCCTAACCATGTTTACTCAGAAACAGACAATAATAATAAATAAATAAATAATAATAATAATAATAATAAAAATAATATACTGGGATAGAACAATTCATACGGACAAGACAATACCTTGCAACCAACCAGACATAACGTTCTTAGACAAAAAAGAAAAACACACATACCTCATCGACATAGCAATACCGAATGACAAAAATGTTGTTGAAAAGGAAGAAGAAAAGAGAGACAAATATACACCACTGCTCATGGAAGTCAAAGAACTATGGCAACAGGAAAAGGTCACAATTATTCTATTAGTCACATCAGTCACTGGCATAACATCAAAAAAATATACAGTAAACCTCCAAAAACTGGGCCTACCAGAATACATCCACACCAACTTCCAGAAAGCAGTCATAATTAAAACATGCTCAATCGTCAGGAAATTCCTGAATCAATAAAATACAGCATGACTTGGCAAAGCCCGTCATGTCTGTTTAGAAAAACCGCCACGAGCGAGAAAGAAATAACATAATAATAATAATATATTTATTTCTTACCCGCCTCTCCCTCTGGATCGAGGCGGGGAACAACATCAAATACAAATACATAAAACAGATTAAAACATATAAAACTAATACATTATTAAAACAACCATAAAACTCTTAAAATTCAGCTAGGTAGGCCAGCTGGAAGAGACCAGTCTTTATGGCTTTCTTAAAGTCAAAAAGATTGTTAAGTTGACAAATCTCTTCTGGCAGGCCATTCCACAGTCTGGGAGTGGCAAAAGAAAAGGTCCTCTGGGTAACAGTTGTCAGCCTAGTTTTGGCTGACTGAAGTAAATTCTTCCCATAGGACCTGAGTGTGTAGGGCGGATTGTACGGGGGAAGGTTATCCTGCAGGTAACCTGGAAGTGATTTTAAAGTTGGTGTAATATGGTCACCCCTAGGTGTACCGGTGACCAACCTGGCTGCCATATTTTGAACTAGTTGAAGTTTCCGGACTAGGTACAAAGGTAGCCCTATGTACAGTGAATTGCAGAGTTTTGCCAGCACTCCAAGAAAAAAATATATGTCCTGGCCATTTTTTAAAATTTATTTTTTGCTTTTGAGCCAATTGCCAGAAAAACAACGGACAAGACTGAAGGAGTGAAGACACACACACCGAGATGTTCTAGGCAGGAAGCTTGTTTATTGTTTGTTAGCTTGACTTATATAGATCTCTAGCAATGTTGTTTGTGAAGACACAGCAGGTTTCCACACAGTAGAACACACACACATAATCGTATGTCATAGGATAGCACAATGGAGCACAGAATAAGAATGCAACATAACTTCTGCTACATCATTACTGCAACAATGTTGTTGGATGGAGAAATCGTTAGCTGGCTTGCAGGAACATTTTGTATATAGCAGGATAGAGAGATTAGGGAGAAAGGAAAAACAAAGTGACTCCACATCAGGGCCTTCCCAACGATGCTTTACCAGCCGTGTTCTGCCCTTCACAAGACTATATTTCATCCCCAACTCTCTTTTTAAAACCTGTACACCTAGGTAAATGCAGGCCTAGCATCACCAAGCAGTATTCTCAGGCTCCCCAGCAGGGCCCACTGCTAACATCTCCCATGGGACCTCCTTTACATTTTCTTTCCAGAGCTTGGTGCTGAGCAACCAGGAACCAACCTCAATGCCTCCAAATGGCACTACATTAGGGGTATTGTGAGATGCCCAGTGTTGCCACCAGTGGGTAAACCGGCTGGGCAGGGGTGCACAGGTGAAGGAGGGGCTACTAGTGGCTACTGTACTGTGCCAAGGAGGCTTGCCCAGGGTGAATAGATGGGGTTTGTTCTGGGCTCAGTCCCCAAGCTTACCAGACCCTGCTCTGTCCCTGGCTTTACCCCTTAACCCACTCTGGGTTCTTCCCCCAGGCCATGCCCAGTATCAAAATTTGTTCATCTCAGGGGCTGACAGCCCTAGAGTAAATCTAACTGAGTACAAACACAAGATCTACTTTCTAATAGCTATCCTTAGGATTTCAGCCAACATTTGGGTAACACTACAATCCTATAAGCACTGACCTGGGAGTAAGCCACATTGAACCGGCAAGGGTGGGTGGCTTGATTTTTTTTTTGTCCTTTACACTCCACATTTGTTCCTGTTCTTACTGTCAGCTACTGAACAATTTTTGCAACCAAGATAGGGTTGCCATACATCCCAGAAAACCGGGAATGTCCCGATTTCCAGGTGATTCTGAAATGTCCTGACTGGCTGGGCAAGAATCCCGGATTCCCAGTCTGGCCAGCTGATTTCTAAAATGGCGCCTTGAGCAGCGTAGCCGCAGCAGAAAAGAAAAAAGCGTGCATGCCTTTTTCAGAGTATGGCGGCTCCTGCACAGTCTTGGCTGAGTCACTCCCTATGACTCGTGTTATTGCGCCTGTGCAGAGGAGGAGGAGCAGAAAAAGGCGCACTTGCTTTCCTTAGGCTGCTGTGCTGCCTGCTGCAGTGGGGCTATTGCTGCTGAGCCTGGGAGAGCAGAATGATTTAGGCAGGATCTACACGGCGTCCTCGATGCGCCCCCCATGCGCCACAAGCCGCTTTGGAGCGCTTCACCCCACCTAGTGTGGTTCAAGCCTCGGAGGCTCTGCCCGCGCCCACACCACCATGGCCGCCGCCCTTTCATCCAGGCCGGTCCCGGGGAGGGAGGGGGGAGGGTTGTAAACAAAAGCCAGCGATTGGGAGAGGGATTTCCAATTGCTAGCTTTTGTTTACAACCATCCCTCCTCCCTCCCTAGGACCTGCCGGGATGAAAGGGCAGTGGTGGCTGCGAGAACGCGAGCAGAGCCTCCGAGGCTTGAGCCACACTAGACGAAGTGCCGCGCTCCAAAGCGGCTTGTGGCGCAGGGAGGGCGCGTCGAGGACGACGTAGATCCGGCCTTAGTCAAACAATAAAAGAAAAAGTCTCCTGACCAGCTGCTTCTATTGTGCAGCTTGTGCTTTCCCTTCCAGGTAATCCTTTCAGTTGCAGATTAGACCCCATAGCTTTTTAAAGGAAAACCTGGGGAGGGGGGTTTATCCATGGGGAACACGTTGTTTAAAAAGGGTTCTGCGTTCCTACAGCTGTCCCTCTTGTGATCGCTTTCTCCTCCCCCCACTCTCTCCAGCCCTTTTCTCTTCTAACTCTCTTCCACCCTTACTATTACTTTTTATTTTGCTTAGAGTAGGGCTACTTACTGCCTGTTCAGAGTAGGGCTACTTACTGCCCCCCACTCTCTCCAGCCGGTGCTTTCCAACTTCCAGCCAGGTCAGTAATCCTTTCAGCTCTAGACCAGACTCCATATAGACAAGGCTTCATAGCTCCTTTTAAGGAAAACTTTTGGGAGGGGGTTGTTGTTTTTGTTTTATCAATGGGAACACTTGCTTAGCAAAAATGACTTTGCAGTGCTGCTGCTCCTCTCCTGATTGCATTAGGCAATTCCCCCACCACCATTCCCCCTTTGAGCCCCCCCTCTCCCAGCCTTTCCTCTTCTAACTCCCACCCACCCCATTACTTTTTATTTTGCTTCCAACAAAAATAAATAAATACATTTTAAAAATTGACCCAGTTTTGAGGATTCAGAATATGGCAACCCTAAACCAAGAGAAATAAATGAGTTGTGCCTCACATTTCCCCCTATAAAACAAGCTAAAGCTCTACATGCATTCATGTAGAAGGAATCATAGAATCACAGAATGGTAGAGTTGGAAGGGGCCTATAAGGCCATCAAATCCAACTCCCTGCTCAGTGGAGGAAGCGTGTACCTACCTTGTTAGGTGATCTGTGCAAACATCCAGCCTTTTTCAGCTGCCTGGAGTTCCTAGGACTCTTACTAGTTTTATATGAGATGAAAATTGAATAAATCTGAAACCAATTAGAATGGTATGAAGACTGGAGCTGTGTATAAATAATAATTGCAGCCAAGCTGAAGAAAGCAACCCATATGCTGCCCAAAAACCTTATTCAAGCCAAAATCATACCATGATTTATGTTTTCTCGCTAATGTGTATGAGATTTTGAAAAACAACATGTGTGCAATTTCTTTTATTCTCAGACAGACTGTTTTCGCAGGACACACCAGTCAATGGTATTTTGTTTTCTGGAGCAACCCATGATGGTTAGCCTGCTATCTATGAGCTGTTTTTCCCACCCAGGGTGGCTTGTTTCCTGCAAATAACCCACCCTGACAACCCACAGTTTGCAGTAGGGGTTGTTTTACCAATGGTGGGTGAGTGCATTGTTTGGCGCACCAGTATGAGTTATGGACCAGTATGAGTTATACCTACAGAGCCACTCACAAGAGCTGCCAAAAACTCTGCCGCCACTCTGCTTCTCCAAAGTAATCTGTTTCCAAGTTCTGCCTAGCAATAGATTGCGCTGCTACTGGCGCTCCAACCTCTTTGTCATCCAACTCCTTCCTCCTCCCACCTATGATGATACATCCTGCGAAGTTGCTTTCCTTTGCATGTGTGTCTAATCGGCAGAGCAATCTTGAGAAAACATATTTTCCTCCCACATTCAGATTTGTCTGTGACTCCAAATCATCTCCCCACCCTCATTGTTCCCAAACAGTTTCTTCCTGTAGTTAAATCCTCACTTTTCCATGAAAAAGCAAAGCTGTGCAATTATCCATTAGTGCATGTGGTGGTTCCAGATAAGGGGAACCTGTTTCATCTCATTTCTGGGAAGCTTGAAGAAGTTGATGCCTCCCAGCCCTTTTTGTTGCTGTGGAGATAAGGGAGCCGGCAAAAACTTAGAAATCTGGCTTGGAAAGTGGGGCAGCAGGTGGGGAGAAGGGGGTAGGGATGGGAAGGAAGGCCCTGGAAATCAGGGCAATGTGGGATGGGGCAGTGGGGATGCAGGGCAGCGAGTAATGCTCAACACCAGAGTGGGAATGGGCGGAGCTGGCAGAGATAAAAGACCCCCACGACACAGACCAATCGGAGACAGGCTAACAGCAGCGCGAGGGATGGCTGAATATGGTTTCTATCACAAAAGAATCTGGGATACTTGCTGAGACAAGTGGGAGGACTACAGGAGGAGGAGGCAAAATAAACCACATTGCATAGCTTGGTTGTGTTGCATAAATCTAACAGTTGCCTGATAATCTGTTGGGAGCACAGTAGGTTGTTTCCAAGACAACCTACTCTGCATAGTTTATCATCCATCACGGGTCAGAGTGACGTGTGAACAAGCCCAGAGATTAATCCTTTCAAAATCTTCTCACTCGGAAAACCTATCATCTATCTGTTGCTTTCTTTCCCATCACCTTTCATTCCGTCAGTACTGCTATGAGAACAATGATGACAATCCTCATTAGGATAGTTGAAAAGTAGGATAGTTGAAAGCACATGGCATCACTTAGTACTTAATCTTGCCTAGATTGCGTATCCACATTGTTTAGTACTTCAACAGGATGTAGAAATGGCCCAGTTTCTAGTCATGGGGGAGATGGAGAATGAAATCAGGGAGGCATCCAAAGGATGAAGTGCTGTAGCAACAGTGGGTGACTTCAATTACGCTCACACAGGCTGGATGAATGCATGTTCTGGTCATAACAAAGAAGTAAAAGTTCTAGATACCCTAAACAACTGTGCTCTGGAACAGTTGATTGTAGAGCAAGAAAAGAGATAACGCTGAACTTCATCCTAAGGGGTGACCAGGACCTGGTGCCAGATATAAGTGGTGTTGGATTGAGAACAGTGCAATCAGATACAATTATATGTAAGTGGACAATTGCTAAAGAAGTCCAAGACAATCACATTTGACTTCAAAAGAGGAAACTTCTTAAAAGAAATAAGAGGACTGGTAAGAAGGAAGCTGAAAGGAAAATTCAAGCGAGTCAAAGCTTGGTGGTTATTCAAAATCACAATAATAAAGCCTCAGATAGAATATATACTGCAGATTAGGAAAGGAATCACCAAAATCAAGAGGATGTTAAGTGGTGAATGAGCAGAGTCAGGGAAGCTATTAGAGGCAAGAAGGCATTCTTCAGAAAATGGAAATCTTGCCCAAATGAGAACAAAAAACACAAAATTTGGCAAAAGAAATGTGAGCAGACAGTAAGGGATTCCCAGTAATGCAGTTAGATAATTTTGGGTTCTGAATGCACTGTTCTTATAACAAACCATCTTATTAGATGGTAATATGTAGTGTTTCACTTACTTCAAAATATGTAGTAAGCCAGCCCTGCTCCATTTGGAGGCCCTTCTGGTCTTTCTGCTGAATGGAGTCCTGGGCATCAGGACCCACAGTTGTGCCCCAATAGTACTACTCTTTAATCCAGTTTGTTTTTTCTATTTGAGCATGGTGTGGTGGTTGGGCTGGTGGCGGCAGGGGGAGTTTACTATTAAGAAAAGGAAAACGACATATCTCACTCAGTAGATTGTTCTGCCTAGTTACACAACTCTGACTGCCAAAAATGTTTTGTTAACATGTGAAGACAATATGCTACTAGCCAGAGATCAAGTATTTCAATTCCATGTGAATTCTCCTAATTGTGACAAATTTTCTGAGTTTTGAAAATTTTAGCAAAACTAAATTCAATACAGAGTTCTCATTACCTTTGCCTTTGTTTACTAGATTAATAAAAACCTTTAATATTTGTGTGTTTTTTTCCTATTAAAAATGAATCCCTGCCATTTGGTTTGATTTTGCAAGGATTTGTTTTTAAAACTTGTAAATACAATTTAGCATTGGAACATGACAACTGTCATTCTGGCACTTTGAGAAGCTGTTACACGTATGAATACACAATTGCTATATGTATGGATAAGGCGAAGGAAGCACTTACAGCAATTTGTCTATAATCCTGCCAGAAGGATAGTTAAATATCCTTTTTTTGGTCAATCTTAACAATTGGAATTTAAGACATGCTAGACTAATTCTTTTTCCTTGCATATTTTCCCTACAAGGTTTTTCTTTTAAGTTTATTTAGTGGAACATTTATATTCTGCCTTTCTATGATAAAGTCAAACTCAAGACAGCTCAATTATCCTCAAGCTTATTCACCACACAGGATGAAGCAAATGTCGCAGAATTCACCACCTCTGCAGAATTTTTCATTCTCATATACCTAATGTTAGACTTATGACCCCACCAAGGCTGTAACTGCAATCCCCATGAGGTCAGCCTTCTCTCCATTACCCCCCCCCCCAGTAGTCCTGATACAGATTTCTCTTTTCTTACCACTGCTAACAGTGAGGAAAGAGTGATCTGTATCAGGATTTCTGAGATATTTGTGGGCATGCACATGTGGTCCCTGAGTGGCATCACATGCAGCCCTCAAAGCCGATAAGGTTGTGTACCCCTGAACTAAAGCAAATCACATTGTCATTATAGTATCTGAGTGATTTATTAGTATTAATTTGTTTGATCTTGTGAGAGTTTCCCCCCCTCAAATTTCTTAGCCAAAGTTGTACATTTTCATAAGTTTGTCTGAGAGTCAATCTGTGCATCTTCTCTTCTTGAACTGCTTCATTTGCCTGGGTGAGAGAGGGAGGCATAATTGTAAAACTGAGTAAGAGAGGAAGATTTTAAATGTGCATGGGAAACCTGCTATTTTAATCTTAGAGAAAGCCCCACTAAACACTCCTCTCCCCACTTATGATTGCAGTGGAGAAAAACACAGCAAGACTGACCATATGCAGACGTGAACATCTTGATAATAGCAGCAGCTAGAGGACCAAAATCCCTCTTTCTAGTAGGCTCACACCTACGTGCGTGATTATGAACGCTATTCTGAGATTTTTAAAAAAGAGGAGACAAGGGGATTAAGGGAAGAAAGGGTGGAAGAAACATTCAGCCTAGGAAATTTGGTTTAGATAAAGTAGGGTTAGAGAGAAGGGAATGGAATTTGGAGCAGGACCAGCTCAGGGGCATAAAAAAGGAAAAGAACAGCAAATAGAGAGAAGCCAACTTGAAACTGGTGAAGTTGGGACTTGCTCACACACTCAACTCTAGCCCATTTTTATGGCCATGTTTCCATATCATTCCTACAGTTAGTGGGCATCTTATTAGTACATGCACAAAGTTCAAATTCTTAAAATGTTCCCTTCTGAGTAACATTATCCATCCATCCATTTGTTGTTTTCCAGAAGTACTAGCCACAGCCATGACCATTCCAATCTGGGGAACTGGGCCCATTTGAGGATCTCAATCCCACCTTGTTTGAGACTTCATCAGTACTAGTGCTTACTTTGTTTATTTACAGTGCAATCCTACACATATCTACTGGGAAGTAAGTCCCGTGGAGTTCAATGGGATTTACTCAGAACAAAGTGTGTATAGGATTCTAGATGTAACCATTTAAGGAACCAAACAACTTTTCCACCTCAATACTGAGGTTATCTTCTACCTAAAAAATGACCAAAGTCCTCTACTTCTAGAGACATGATCGAAGCCACAAGATAGGCCAGTGATTAAAAATGGATGTGAATGCATCAGAACTAATGACAAATTGTAGGTTAAGGACAAAATCTAGAGGTGTGGAGCTGTGAACCAATTGAAGATTTCTACAAAAAGCTCAGTCATACCATTGGTCCGTTCTACCCACTAATATTCTATCCTGACTTCAAGGTTTCAAGTAGATCTTTAGCTTGGTGACCTGAAATCTTTACAGAGGCTAGGGATTGAACCTGGGATAGATACATGTGCATGCAGCATGTGCTCTGCAGCTGAGCAAATGGGTAGTTCCTATGTAAGATGGGCTTCTAGAGAGTTTCTAATTCATTTTCTAGAAACACTAACATGAAGATATTACTGCTATCTCTGTGGTTGGACACCAGAAATAACTTTCCTAAGACCACAATTTCAATGGAAAACAAGGACTCGTGTTTTGACTACCGAGCAGTCATACAATAAAACTGTCATCTCAAGTTGTTTCTGCGTCATGCCACATTCCTTCGAGCGCTGTTTTGTAACATTCCATAAATCTGCTTGGACACTTTCTTCTATACCAGATAATTGCTCTTTTTTAAAATAATTATTTTGATTTTGCAAAAAAAAAAAAAAAATCAACCAAAAGAATGAAAAAGAAAATAAATAAATAAATAAAAGTCAGATGTTTTAACTTTGCCTTTAGCTAATTTTAGTTGGTACGTCAATTCTTCTGCCATGGCTATTTGATATAATTCCATATACCATGATTTCAATAATTTTGCTTTTAATTGCTGCCATGACTTAACAGTTTTTGAAAACCAGAGTCCCAAGAAAAACACATTCTTAAAACCCACATTCTGCTTGATAATTTTGGAAGGAATGCAAGTATTTGCTAGGAATGCTCTTCCAGAGCACTAGAACATCAAGAGCACATGAATAGGTACTCTCCATGGTAGTTCTCAGGGCTATGGAACTCTCTTCCATTTAAGCCTAAGGCGTACTATTTTCTGGTAACAATGCAAAATCCTTTCTCTCCTAACCCCCACCCCCATTTCTTTTTGTGAGTCAGTGATAAGGGGAAAAGAAGTCAAACCACAACCCAGCTAAAGTTAAGCATTGATTCAAGTGAGAGGGATTTAAGCATGAGCTCAATTTCCCCATTGAAATCAATGGCTGAGGAGACCATTTGATTTAATTATTGTTGTTAATTGTATATTTTCCCCCTAGTTTTATATATTTATGTCTTCTATTTCCTATGCATTTTCTTGAGCCATTGTATTGGTACTAAAATAATAATCTATAAATGTTAAATACACAGAAAAATACAACACATTAGTAGATAAACAAAAAACAAAAACAAAAAAAACAACAACCCAAGATCTCAACAAATGAACAATAATAAGCAAAATGGAAATAATCAGCAAAACAGAAAATAATCCAAACAAGAGAGTTTAAGGATGCAAGAGCCAGGATATGAGTTACCTTGAGCCTCCTCCAGCCTCCTTACCTTTCCTTCTGAAGTACCCTTACTAGATAGACTGAAAAACCTATCTAGTGAAAATATAGGAGATCGGAGGACAGGCAGATGAAGATTGCCTCCGCTGCTCCTCCTGCCCTGCTGGCTTCAGCCTGGCAGGGCATAGGAATCTTGGAAGACCCCAGCTTCAGAGGCTTCCGGGTGGTGAGGGTGCAGTCCATAGGCTTGCATCTTTAATCTCTTACTATTTAGCTTTACTGGATGATCCCGGGTGCTAGTATTATAAGAAATCAGGAAGGGGGGAACCTTCTCTTTTGCCACACCATGAATAATTTAATAAACCTCTATCATGTAGTACTTTTTTCTAAATTAAAAAGCCCCCAAAGCCCTTTCCCATATTTATTTATTTATTTATTATTTATTTATTTATTGCATTTTTATACCACCCCATAGCCGAAGTTCTCTGGGAGGTTCACAAAAATTAAAACCATGAAATCATTTTAAAATATATAAAACAAGGCACAATCTAAAAACACAGAATAACATACATATGAGAGTTTCTCCAGCCCCAATAATTTTGCTTCTCTTGTTCAGGTCTGCAACATCCATTTTGAGTTTGCAGCAATCAGAACTGTACACAGTATGCCAAGTGTAGCTGCACCATAGATTTGTTTAAAGGTATAAGGCGGTTTTAATTTTTTATTTCTAATTATCCCTAGTATGGAATTTGCTGGTTCAAAATTTCCAGTCAATTGTTTCAGTCAAAATGTTGAATAGCTACAAAACAAAGATCCTTTCCTTGCCAGTAACTGCCAGCTCAGACTGCCCATAGAGCTTCGGCTATGGGGCGGTATATAAATGGAATAAAATAAATAAATAAATAAGTGTATATGTGGTGTTATTGCAATATTGCACATGTTATTGCAATATGCATCAGTTTAGATTTACAAACATTGAACCACATCTGCTATTTTATTGCCCAGTTTTTCCATTTTATTTCATAGAAGCTTTTGGATCTTTTTGCAATCCCTTTTTGTTTTACCACCCTCAATATTTTGGTGTCATCAGAAAACTTGGCCACCTCACTGCTCATCTCGTAACACTAGGTCTTTTATGGACAAGCTAAAAAAAAAACCCAGTTCCAATAAATAGCACTAGGGAACCCATTTCTTACATCCTTCTTGTGAGATCTGTTCATTTATTCCTATTTTGTGCTTTCCGTTATTTAACCAGTTACCAATCCATAAGAGGGCTTGTCCTCTTAACGTTGTTCAAAAGCTTTTGGGAAGCCTGAGCATATACTGTCTGCAAGATCACCTCATCCACATTCTTATTGACACTTTGAAAGAACTCTAAAAGGATAGTGGGATAGCACTTATCCTTGCAGGAGTCACGTTGATTCTTCTTCAGCAAGACATATTCTTCTACAAGCTTTATGTCTTTAATAATGTTTTTCACCAGTTTACCTGAAATAGTTATTAAACTATCATGTAATTTCCTCAATCTCTTTTTGTAAAAACTGGTGTTACATTGACTATTTTCCAATCCTCTGGTACAAAGACCAATCTTAAAGTTACATATTTTTGTTAGATCAGCAATTTCACATTTAAATTTTTTAAGAACAGTCTGGTGGATACCCGGTGGACCAAATTTTAAAAATAATTTGTCAGTAAGGCTTAGTATCACTACTATTTGGCATAGTTCTTCAGAGTGTTCATGAAAATGTATATTCAGGCATGGGTATCTGTCCTACATCTTTGATGGCATATAACTTTGCAAGCACCTTGACTGAAGTGAGAATAAGAACTGGGGAAGAACTGGATTCACTTAAAGATACCATAATATGATTGCCAAATTTCCTAACATCAGTGACTTTTGGTGGAAAAAAATCACAGGTCTTATAATAAAGCCATGAGAATGGCTTTCTAACATTATCTAGGGCCCCCTCCACAAGGATGCGCTTTTGCGCCCGGTTCCGCGATTATGCGCATTATCGTGGAGGCGCTTTTACTCCTAATCTCTCTGCACCGGAGGCGGCGAGAGGCGGCGAAGCGCATTAATTCATGTCCAAAAAGCGCTTTACAAGCAGTTAATGCGCGTAATCGCTTGTTCACACCTTGAAAATGCGCTTTAACGGCCGGAACAAAATAAAAGTCGCTATTTAACGCGCGTTCGAAAATGCGCATTATCGGGGAGATAACGCGCCTGTACGCCCGTTTTGCGCTCCGTGCTTGTGGAGGTAAATTTTTTAATGAGCCTTCAAGGCTCATTAAACGTCTCGTGTGGAGGAGGCCTAAGGCTCTTGTCTAACCTTATTTATTTATTCATTGAAAGGTTGAGATTATTTTTTAACAATAAAAGAAACCCCCTCCCTCCTTCCCAATAATACAATTGATAGTGCAAGATATGTAACAATAACCCCTCCTCTCCTTTGTTTCCCTCCCCCACCTTTCCCTTTAGGTTGCTATTTTGGTCCTGTACCAATTGGGATTGAGACACCCTGGTGGGTGTGACCAAGTCAGGTTCAAACAGACAAACATCACAATCAGACTTAGTAGTAAATTGAAATGCATTGAATGCTTTATTTAAGAACATTACAAAATAGTATTAGCTGAGTGATTATATGAGCACAATTTGGAAGCTTCTTTCTGATTGCATTGTCAACAGTGAAAGGGAATATAATTTAAATTTGAGATTAAGAGCTCCATCACACTTTGGGTTTATCGCACTGTCGTATTCCCTTGATTCCGGTTTTAGTGCTGTTGACTCGCATGACGTTGTCCCTGTCCTGCACTATTCTCACTTTTCCCACCACTTCTAGCGCCTTATTTTGGACTGGGGAAAGTCCGTTTCATCTTGGAAGTGTGCAATGAAAACCCAAATGTATGACAGTAAATCCGTTTCTGTGTTTGGGGTGTGTGTGTCTTGAAGGCCGTTTTCAGTGACAAAAGAATAGGGCGTGCTTTTAATTGGCCAGGGCAGTTTTATAACTTACTTCCTCCTTTCCATCTTTGGACACGTTAGGAGTTGGAAGGAAGGTTTCAATGCTTCAACTCCCTCTTTTTTTGGCTTCCTTCCTAGTTTTGCTGAACCCCTGTCCTGTTGGAATCATCCTGATGCCACCTTAACCTTTCAAACCACTCTGATCCTTCCTCATACATCCATTTCTGTCCGCTTCCATCAACCCTCCACTTGCCTTATAAATCTTCCTAGTGGTTCTCTTCTGTTTTGTGTAATTATTCTTCCTCCTATATTGTCCTATATTATCCTATATTATATTATCATGGCTGATAATGCTGCTGACTCCTGCAGAGAAGTTGCACGGAGAAGTTCCATGGGAGACCATGGGAGAAAATATTTCCTGGTGCTAGTGGGCTTTTTTTTTACTGAAAGTGCATGCTAACAAACTTTTGTAGTAATGCATACACAGTCCAAAGTGGAGGTGTAGGGCTTGAATTTCATGTTCTAGTTCCTTTTACTGCCTGAAATCTTCTTAGGCAAAGCAGTTTAATACAAAATCAAGCCCACAGAATGTTTCCAAGGAGACCGGATTTGCAAGACAAAAGGCTATCCTTTCCAGTGAGCCATGACCAGTGAATTGCTAGCCCTCCTTGGCAAGAGATTAACATCTGAAAGAATGTAGGGGCGATAAAATGGAGCTATGGGGGTGCGAATTTAGTATGACTTGGATGTAAATGCAGTTGAAAACAATGGCATTTACTTTGGAGGAAGGGAACCAGCCATTTCTATTTTATGAACTGGAGATGCTCAGCTTCGCATGATCAAAGGAAAGGAAATGCAATCCTTCACAAATGGAAGAGGTGGAAGATCGCACTGGGTGAACTATCAGCAAAAGGTTTTAAAGGGCAGGGAAATTTAAACATTCTTTAAAAATGAAGGGATGAACCGATCTGATTCAAACTTGGCATGCCAAGAGCTCTACTGGAAACCGATCAGCATGCCAAGTTTTATCTCTTTATCTATAAAAATTATGCATGTGTAAGCATTTTGGTTAATTTGCATTTTAAAAATTCCTAAAAATCAAGGCATGGGCCTATCTGAATCAAATTTGGCATGCTGAAAGCTCTACTTAAGAGCTCTCGAGATCCCAAGTTTCATCTCTTTATCTTTAAAAATTACACAGATGCAAGCATTTTTGTACATTCTAACAGGAGCTCCAATGAGTGAGGGGGGAAGGCTGCCAAGTCCATCACAATGTTCATTAACGACAAGAACCAATGAACTGGAGGGGGAAGGAGAAGGGGCGAGTGGGGCAGGCACAACAGCAGCGGGAGAGCAAAAAGAGAGGGAGAGCTAAAAGAGAGTTCACAATAGTGAAAGGGAGGAGCGCTTGCAGTGCTTCTGAAATGGACATAAAAAAATATGAAGGCAAACCGGGGTGAAAAATAGGTGTGATAGAGCCCTAAATAAAAGGATTAAAAGATTGTACAGCTTGCATTGCAAATATAGTGAACAAGATAGCAAATTGAACTCCAATTACTGTTTGGATAATATGATTCCTCTGTAACTTCCTCCTGCATTCTACCTGCGTTTTAAAACATGCTAAATTTTCTAATTTCTCATTGACTTGCTACTGCACAGTACTTTAATGTTAAAAAGCTAAGCTTAAAATATTGCTAAATTCCTCTAGGCATATGAAGTATTAAATTCGGCACCTATATGATTACATGTAGATACTAAGGGAAGAAAAGCAAAATCTAAATGTGAAAATTAAGTGGTTTAAATCAAACATTTCTAGGACCAAAGGGATTGATTTCGTGTGCATCATTTATAAAGATGTTGCATAAATTCTAAGGCCTTAAATCAAAACTTTACATTCAGTTCCAGAACCTAAAAGTTAATTACAATAAAAAGATTATTTGTATTTGAAACTAAAAGAGTTAACCAACTTTGATTCTAAAATACCTTTTAGCTTAGAAAGAATTCCAAGATCCATCCTCTGAAATACGGTTAATTCTCATCTTCAGGAACTATCCTAAAACCTAACTCTAGAAAACAAAGAACACTTTCTGAGAACCTAAGTATTAAAGAGGTCCATAGTTACACAAATTCTTTAGAGCAGAGGCAAAAGCAAGCAGGAGCATTTATACACTTTCTATGGTCAAAGGTGGGGGCCTCAATAAGGGACAACCATTTTCCAATAAAAAATGAGGTGCCTGGGTAGTGAAACCACACATTCACCAACCAGAAGTGAGATGTCCACTTATTCCCTCCCACCCATTATCTCATGTTTTATGCCCAGATTTCTCCAGCATACTCATTAATAGGCTAATTTAAAATTCTCTGAAATTCCCCCATCTGGGCACATTATTTTCACTGCTACATCCCTCCAATAATTCTTCTTTCAATCATGGTTATGTTCAGTCATCTCTGCCATCTCCTCCTCCTCCCAGTCATTGTTATGGCTTCTGAACCAACAGCCTTGAAGTAAAGATGCTTCCAGAACTTATCTTAGCAAGTGCATAGCACATGCTCAGAATCAGCATCTGAGCATGAATCGTAGTTTTTTCCCCTCTCTTCAATTCTTGATCGGTAGTTGGCAGACCTTAAATCAAAGCACAGCTTGCTGTGACCTTGGAACACAGCCATACAGCCATAATGTACAAAGCTATTTCTTTTAATGCCAACTTTTAATTCATTGTCACAGCCTTCTCAGTTCAGGGCTGCTAGATGCTATCATGTTAGTTGTTCATAAGATCACAAGGCTGGGGTCTTCTTGCTCTAGAGTCAGGGGTCCTCTCAAACACAAATCTGGAGTCTTTTAGGGGATCTTTTTAAAAAGAAGACCCACTAAGTCAAATAATGCAACCATCTCAAGACCAAAAATTGTCATTTGAGGTAGTAAGAAGCAACTCAAAGTAGCCCCTTCAATCTCTAGTTGGCAATATCATTTAACCCTTTCAATGCTGGATTAAAACAGCTCACTGATGTGTGTTAAGTTCCATGTCGTAGATATTAAGTCATTTACAATTATCACTTTCACATTTGCTAATTTGCTAATTTGCCTATTATGATATTATATTAAAAGAGAGAGGAGGGGGAGAGAAAGAGAAACCCAAAAGAATGAGGGAAAAGAAAGATACGTGTGAATCCTCTTGATTACGATTAGTATCTCTGCATTTGTCACCTTGAAGCTGTGTGACTCCTTTTTAACAAGTCCATCAGATTAAGTAACATATCACCTTTTAGTTCTAGGGCTGCTTTTGGTCCAGAGTAGATAGTACAGAATCTGTCATCACATCCACAAAAAAAACCCACGTCCTGACTTAGTTAACTTTTTTTCTTGCTGTTTCAGGTATTTTCTTCCTTTGTCACCAAAACAATTTGATTCTAAACTGGAAGAAAAGGAAAGATAAACATGAGATATAAGTGGGTAGCTGAAGCTGCACTTGTGATAGGTGGGCTGCCATGCTAGCTTCAGTGTTTCTATCCTTTATGGTAATGAGCAACATAGAGAGGAAGGATTACATGATTTAATAATATCAGTGCAAACTAAAAAAGCGAAGTCAGTGAGCTCCATCAGACAAGTGTTTTATTGCATGCCCATTACTGGGCACTCACGGATTTTTGTGGGTCTCTCTCATGATGTTGACTGTCTCCTGTGTGCCTCCTGCCCCTTCTAGCCTTCTTCGCGCCACCAAAAAATACCCCAGTAAGTCTGATTTAGTTTAGACGGAAATTGCTGCTATCTCCTACTGTGTGCAGGTGAAGCAGCGTGATCAAAACAGCCCACTGAATGGGCTATGTGCAAGTTGTTTACTTCCTCTTTCAAAAGAGGAAGTAATGAGGGACAAACGCGCAAGTGGAGAAGCAACAGTAAGCAAACATGATTTTCCCATGTGATGATGCTCAGTGTTTCCAAAAAAGGAAATGTAGGGATATATATGTATCTTATAGAGCTAAGGAGTTTGGAAATCTCTAAAAGTCCCATTCATTCATTCATTCATTCATTCATTCATTTATATTATCTTTCTATACCACCCAATAGTCGAAGATCTCTGGGCAGTTCATAGCAATGAAGTAAGATGTAGGAAACAACATGGAATGTAGAGATAGGTTGTCATTTGAGATAATCATTCATATATTTTGCAGCAAAATATACTCTTGTTAGTCACATGCAATGATCTGCATACAAGTTGCATGATGTTTCTAACATGGAAGTAATTTCCATCAGGATTTTTTCTGTTGTAAAACAGCCTTTAGAAAATACAAACAGAATTAGGGCAGGAGACTTGAGGAGACTTCTGCACAAACTCGTCTCTCAGTAGCTGTACACATCAGAAATAGAAGGATACAGCATACCTTGCCCTTTCATCTACTGCCCCTTTGGACCATTTTGTAAAGGTATAAAGAGAACCAGAGTTTAAATGGCAAAGCACACATACCATGTCATCAGTTAATGGTGCACAGGCATGTAAAGGGCTTGGTCTCCCTAGAAAACACAGGGACGTGGGGCAGTCTTTCTCAGCTGCATAGATTTCTCTGGTGTGGCTACTGCAGGAAAGCCTGACCATATATGCCCCATTCTCAGCTGATGGTGATGTATGTGCATTTTGTTATTTTAACTTAGGTATTTGGGTACTGAAGTTTAAAAGTGTGAATCTGTAAAGATTGTTGATTCTTTCGGTTAATTTTTATTTTATCATATTATAGCATGGTACAACTGCTTGTTAGCATATTCAGACTATTTTGTTAAATTACAAAGCATAAACAATAGTACATATCAAAAGGAGGAAGCATTTATATATTAGAAATTTACAAAATTAATGGCAGGATACCACGGGACACATAAAATGAGATCGGGCAATTATATTTCGGGGTCAATATTGCCCATATTGGCTTGATCCTTGCTCTAATCATCTATGCCTGCAACATGTGGTAAATGATTTTTCACAAAGACACCTTCCTGCCCACATTTGTTCTTCTCTGTTTGTCTGGCTTTTTCATTTCTTGGGAAAGATGAAGTAAAACATTCTAATCCAGCCAAATTCCCCAATCTTCTCTTTCCAACTTAACTTTGAGCTGACTTCATCTACATTGCACATATGCAATTGATTCCATCCTGGCTCTTAGTTTTGCTTCCAGTGTCTTGGAAGTGAGTCTATGGGTTTGTTAAACAATAACAATATCTAAATAGGGCTCAATAGGCTTTACATATGCTTCATCTTCAACAATGTCACAGAGGTGTAGTTTAGCAGCAAAAAGCAAAACCTATGAGCTACAAGTCACTGTTTAAATTCAGTTTAGCCACAAAATCCCTGAATGACTTTAGGCAGCTTCAACCCTGCTCACCCTGCAACATATGACATATGGGGATAATAATATTTGCCAATTCTTTTCAGGGATCCTTAGCAGCCTTGCAAGGTAGGCACATATTACTGCCTCTGCATTTCAGATGTTTGCAGGTGAGGAGCTGAAGCTTAAAGTAATTTCTGGTTAATATGAGATATGAATCAGGGAGTTCACGGGTGTACATTAATCTCATTGCCACCTGTAAAATAGCAATGAATTTTGATGAACTGAGGATAATGTTTTATCCTCAGTAAGGATACTGGAGAAATTCGAGTAAATTGGACTAAAAAGAATTCAGATTTCTAAGAATCCGCCCTGTGCAATCTGTTGCAGACTGGCCTCCCCAGGCTACGTAGAGTCTGCGAACTTCCAGAGTTTTCATTTTTTTAACTTTCCCCAAAATTACGTGAATTCATTCACAGGAAAATATGCAAGTTTCTGCTAAGATATGCCATGCTGTAAAATATACACAGGAACAAGCAGAATGGAACGGGGGACAATACGCTAAATGTTACGTACTAACATCAATTATGTAAATTGTTGTGAACTTTCTTACAGATTTGCATATTTTTCCACGTAAAAATTTGAATCCATCTGTGAATAGACAGCAGAACAAATGACATTAAACGATCCACAAAACACACATGGGACGGATTTCACAAAATCCAGACGTCCCTAATCCTCAGCTCATTATTTCAATATTATGAAAATGCTGGCACTTACAAGCAGAGAACACAGCCTGTTGGAGGGAGCTGTGTAATAGAAAGGTGGGGGAAGGAGAGTTATCCAAGTGATACAGCCTAAAGTGTCTCTTGAAACACTCTCACCCCACACTTGGCTCATCACCTGCTTTCTAAGTATGCTTACTAAGGAATACTACTACTAAATTGTGGTGGAAGTTCTTCTATGTTTCTCCCTGGCTGGCTTATCTCCTCCTCCCCAAATAGCCCCTACTCTTACTGTCTTTGTTAGTGCCTGTATACTTGCTGACCTATTTACATAGGCTTGTTTTCTCTCTGTCTTCTCCCAAATGTGTCCTCCTATCATAGCTTTCATTGGAATTGACAACTCTATGCCATCCCTTCAATTGGCCAGGCGCAAATCTGGCAGAGTAAATTGGATGTCTACAAAACTGTCTCTAGGGGTTCCTCTAGACAATCAATTTAAGGCTCATGCACGGCGCATTAACGGTTTTATCTCTATAAGAACGGAGAGCAAATCAGGCGTGCAGCCGATTTTTATCCTCTTTAATGCTGTTTTTCGAATTTGCTTTAAAGAGAGACTTTTAATTTTCTCCGAAGTTACAGCGCCTTATGTTAGTGTAATCAACTTCTGAGCATTCGCATTAACAATGATAGTGGGCGGACTGTGGTGGTGATGTCATGCATGAAGAACTGCCCCTTCGCCGGGAACACCTCCCACAATTATGCTTTGTCATTTCCTGTCTCCTCCCTCCCTACTTCCTTCTTCTTCTTCTGATGGACAGTTTAGTAATGGCTGACCGTACCAGTATTTAAAGTAAAGTTTCTTTTAAAACCCCTCTGGAATCTTTCTTTCGTCGAGACGCAGGACTACTCACATAGAACTGGTTCTACAGGAAGCAAGGGGGTTGGAATAAGGATGTGTGCATAATTTGAGATCCGCTAAGGCAAACCCTCCCCCTTGCTCCTTTCTGTCATTGCTTTACCGGGAAGTTGTGTGTATGTGTGTTTATGTGTGTGTGTGTGTGCATGTCTGTCTGTCTGGTGTATCGGACCAAAACGACCATTTAGTACTGAGATACCACTGCAATATCTTTATTCTACAAATGGTTACAGGTGGGCACAAGCCCACTGCAAAGCGTGGGTGGAGTAATCAGAAAGGCACAGCTCAAGTTGGGAACACATGGGAATGGGTGGAATGCGGCGAACCATATGTGAAGGAATGTCGGTCCACAGACGCCACGTCACAGCTGCTGCTCACACGTTGGGGGGGGGTCCCTGCCCGGTCATTCTAATGGCACTGCTGGTTGGCACGCTGGACAATACGCTCGAGTCTCCTCATTCGATGCTGAAGGACACGCAATGAGTGCTCTGTACCACGGGGTGCAGCTGCAAACGACCATTCTGTCTCTTGACAGCGAACCATCTCTGTCACTTGAGGCTCAGGTGGCCTCAGTAGCACGGAGTGCCTTCTACCAACTTCGGTTGGTGGCCCAGCTACGTCCCTATCTGGACAGGGATAACCTGGCTTCAGTTGTCCATGCTCTGGTAACCTCCAAGTTAGATTACTGCAATGCACTCTACGTGGGGCAGCCTTTGAAGGTGGTTTGGAAGCTGCAGCTTGTGCAAAGTGCTGTGGCCAGATTGATAACTGGAACCAGAAGGTTTGAGCATATAAGACCTACTCTGGCCCGCTTGTACTGGCTGCCTGTATGTTTCCAAGCCCGATTCAAGGTGCTGGTTTTAACCTATAAAGCCTTACACGGCTTGGGACCACAATATCTGACGGAACACCTTTCCCGACATGAACCTACCCGAACACTACGTTCAACATCTAAGGCCCTCCTCTGAGTGCCTACTCCGAGGGAAACTCAGAGGTCGGCAACAAGGGAGAGGGCCTTCTTTGTGATGGCCCCCCAATTGTGGAACGATTTCCCTCTATCTTTTCGGCGCCAGGTCAAGACTTCCCTCTTCTCTCAGGTATTTGGCAATATCTGAGGAGCCTGTGTTTGTTATTGTTTTTGTAGCTTTTTTTGGGCTGTTGTAGCGGTTTTAAATGTATGTGTGTATTGTGTGTATGTTGTATGTTTTTGCTGTTTTAATTTCTGTACATTCCACCCACCCAGTCACTTCACTCCCTGGGTCTCAGGAGCTAATACAGCAGAATGATACCAATCCTTTCCTTTGAGGCAAGGTAAACCCTTCTCCCCGCTCACCCTTATCAACACTCACTATATGGTAGACAGGCTGGTGCAAGTCTCTGTGAGGTGTCGGATGAAGGACACAGATGCTGCTGTGAAGGAATTATCTTGAAGGTTTAGGCTGTAGAGTGTTTGGCTGGTGCTCAAAGTAGTACAAAGTTCTTGGGCACAGGCATCTGTGAGGTAATTTTCAGCAAGACTGGAAATGGGAAAAATATGGTTCACAGCCAGGTCACATACTATTTCTAAGCACTATTGTCCTTCCTTCGATGCTTTGGTGAAAACAGAATCAAAAGAACTGTATAGACAGAAGCAAAATACTATACCTACTCCCAACCTAACCAATTATACCTTCATCAGCCTTGGGTGATATATGAGGCGTAATAGGGGTCCCATTGGTTGTTTTACAGTCCACTGCACCATTTGACACTGGCAATTTAGATAGTTTTCCCAAATGTTACCAAGCAGACAAACCAACACATGCCCCTTCTGTGTACTGAAGTGACAACTTTGTGGTGTTGGTACTACACCCACTAATCTCTTTTAAAATGCCATTTAATTTATGGTCTCTTTAAAGCAAAGCAGCCTCTCCATCCAGGCTTTCCAGTCTCACTCACCAGCAGTGGCCGCAGCAGCAATAGGCCACAGTAACACTGAGACATTCTCTCCACCATGGCTGAAGAGCCTAGTCATGGTACACCACAACCAGTCGCTATGGCTGCTGCTAACTGCTTCTGGGGAGGGAAGGAATAGGCCCACCTCCTCTCTCTGCTATCTGACTATACTGGGAGAGGAGGAGGACTGGAGAAGCACCTGTGGCTGCTTACCTACTAGGTGCCATTGGTGAAGTGGGGGATATTTGGTGGCATTTCATTGGTGGCGGTGGAGGACTGAAGGTGGCCACATGCAGTCTGCAAGTTGCATTTTGCTCACCCGTGGTCTTTCCCAATAATTAGCAAGCCCCATCCTTATAGAGTTCACTGTGACCTCCCCCTTTCTGTCACAGGCTAGGACTAAGGCCAGTGCTAGAGCACGATGGATGAAAGTGTTGGGAACGCTTTCCACAAGGAACTTTGGGTAAAAAGCTAAGTGAGGCCCTTTTCTAGTTCAGCAAAAGGGTCCACCTCAACTACAGACTGTCATGACTTGGGGGCTTGTCCCAAGACAGATGCAGAGGTACCAAATGGCCAAAATTCCAGAATGAGGAAAGATCCACAACTTCCTCCCATAAGATGATGCTATTGTGCCAACCTGGTGCCCTCCAGATGTTTTGGACTTCAATTCCCATCAGCCCCAGCCAGCTTGTCCAGTGGTCAGGGATGCTGGGAGTTGTCGTCCAAAACATCTGGAGGGCCCCAGGTTGGGGAAGGCTATTATAGTGGATCTGGAATTTAAGCTAGTGATTCTAAATGGCCAAGCAGGCAGCTTGAAGAGACAGCACAAGGAATGTTTAAGGCTCCTCACTGCTTCTGCTTACGAGTGCCTACAGTTAGTTTCCCCCTTGCTGCCAGCTTAGCCCATCAAGGTTACACCCAGAGCCCCACTATAGAAGAGGATAATCCGAACATCAAGACTGCAAAAGTGGTATATGGACCCAACATTGAATATGGCTGAATTCGGACGACACAATAAGCAACTGGGGGTGGGGGAACAATTGTCAGTTGTATTGACTATCGTGTCATCCGAATGCTATCATAGTCAACTCAGCGCTGATCCTAATCCACACCACAGTTGATTATTTATTACCATGTTGTGTGGGGAGTACCCCCTAGATGAACAACTGTAAAGTTGATTACTACCCCACCATTGACTATCGTGTTGTCCAAATTCAGGCTATGTGTCTCTGCTCCCTTATTACTCACTTCAGCATGGTCACATTACAATCTAGTTCCTTCAGAGCAGTGCAGAGAACATGCAATCCTGAGTTTCCAAGTTTGTTACTTCCAAACCTGCAGAGAAGGGGGAAAAAATCCAGATTCTGAAGTGTTCTTTCAAAATCAGAGAGGAATAAAAGGTGCAATTTGCATGGTTGGTATCATGGCATGCAGTGAAGAAACTAGATGGCTCACACAGAATTCTGAAAATCTCAGCTTCTCTTTGGAAAAGCGTACGTTTCTAGTCAATACAGATATGTTTGAAAACAAGTGGTTATTATGTGCTAATGGTTTTATAAGCATTGCTATGGGTAGGGATAACGAACCAAAACTCTGTTACTTTTAAACCCGTCTATATACTTATCACTCCCATCATATGCATTCCTTCTCTTCTACTACTGCAGTCCCTGACAACAACCTCCCTCTCCAAATTCTGCAAAAACTAAAAAGTTGTAGCTGTAATATATTGTGGAATTCATTAGACCCACAACGTTTAATTTGAGTGACCACACTGAGGTTTCTAAACAGAGGTTTTGAGTTTGGTGAAGATCTAGATCTGCTGAACAGAAACTTCTTGTTTCAGAGCCAAATAGTCTAAGTTTTACTAATCAGAACAAGGATTTTATAGGCTAAACTGGCATACATGTACTAAGTGCAAAAATAATACACTTTCAGTGTTATCCTATGCATATCTACTAAGAAGTCCTGTTGAGGTTAATGGGACTTAATCCCAGATAAGTGTGTACAGGATTGCATACTTTGCATCCTTATCTTAAACTTCAGCTTGAAAAACAGGACAGTGATCTGAAATACATTAAGAGCTACATCGGACGAGCATTTTAATTACTGGGCACTCACGGATTTTCATGGGTCCCTCTCATGATGTCGTCTGCCTCTCGCATGCCTCCTGCCCCTCTAGCCTTCTTTGTGCCACAAAAAATACCCCAGTAAGTCTGACTTATTTTTAAAGACGGAAGTTGCCACTGTCTCGTGCTGTGTGCAGGAGAAGCGGCGCGATCAAAACAGACCACTGAATGGGTCACATGCACATTGTTTACTTCCTCTTTCAAAAGAGGAAGTCATGAGGGACAATCGCGCAGGCAAACACGATTTTCCCTGTGTGATGACACTGTAAATGTTTAGTTAGGGCCACTTGACTTTGCTGATATACGGGTTTCCTCGCAGGAGGTATTTTGCTTTCCTGTGCATACAATTCTGCACAGGTCAAGGAGATTGCACAGGATTTTGAGCCAAAGTTACTGCTGGCAAGGCATTCATATTCATCTAGATTGCACCAGGCAAATGTTGGACAGGCCTATTTCCCACTTTACCTTATTTCAGAGACAACACCAGCCCTTTTTAGCACTCTGTGTATGCCCATGCCCATGCCTGACTGCCAGCCAGGCTTTGTAGTGAGCTGGTGCAACACAGTCACCACTCCTATCACCAGTCTGGTCTGAGAGGAGGCAGTATTGAGAGCGAGCTCCATCACACTAGGGATTTAGTGCACTCTCGCCATGCCTGGTGTGCAGATTTGCAGTTACTGGACACACATGACACCGTGCCTGTCCTGCTGAGACCCCGCCTCTTCCCCAGCCTTTCCTAGAATGCTAAAAGACAGGATTATTTTCTCAAAGCACATTTAATGCACCCCAAGCCTACATGTAGTTTTAAAGGAACTGGGGTCTTGAATGGATCGCATCAGGTCCTGGCTGGGAAAAGCAATCTCTCCCAGCCTCAATATAAAACCCAAACCTTGCATCCCAGCATTTTTTTAAATCATACAACGCCTGAATCTCTGCAGAGACAAGATTGTACTCCCTTGATGCCCCCAAAGAGACAGACTAAAGGGTCATTCCATTTTTGCCCAGCAGAAAGGCGGTCTGGTTGAAGTAATCATCTGACAGGACCTGACTGGAGGGAGAAAGAGAAGGGGAGGGGTGGCGTGGCGTGGAGAGTGAAGGAGCAGCTATTCTGGTTAAAGGGATCATAAACTTGACGCGCTGGCAAAAAAAGTGGAGGCAAACCTGGGGGGGAAGTTAGGAACTCCACCAGCTTATTGCAGCCTCCCTTTCACCACACTTCCATTTCTAGTGGCAGGGTGTTGTTTTTGCTGGTCTATCTCTGATCAGGGTTAAGTGCAGGCCTGTCAGAGCTTGTCCTTCTATTCTGTCCCTCACTGTTTTGCTCTATCCACATTTGCCTTCTATGGAGGTGCAGGACTTGCCACCATTCATTTCAAGTCCTGCAAAATGCAGCTGGGGCTTTGAACTGGCAGGCCACAGATCATCCTCTTTCTCCTACACAACCTGTCTCTCTCAAGCAGCAGGTCTTTCCTCTACCCATATGGAGAGGCTAGCCTAGAGAGCCATTTGAGGATATACTCTGACACCAGCTTGCCAGAAAATCTATAGACATAAGTTTCACATACTGTACGCTTGAGGGCATGTTTATTTTGCATGTGTCTATTTTGGTTTCAGTGTGTTACTGTAACAGGATTTTTAAAATAATACTAATAATAAGGCAATAGCAAAGATGGTATTTTCTTCTAACAGTGACCAATGTTAAACTGTAAATTCTCAAATTAATATCTTGTAAAAAGTACCAATATTGAGGTTTTGGTAATACGCTAAATTTATATGAATTAAATATACATCTCAAAATTAAAGTTGAAATCAACAGAGTTATACTGAGGTTCCTCCATGAGTAAACATTAGTTGGGGAGTCAAGTGTTCTGCATTCATGGGCCTGAGACACCAGAAGACTTGAGCCCAAAATCCTACATTCCTAATCCATTGTCTCTAGACAGGCCAGCAATTCCTTCTGCCTCTTCTGCATTGAATTTATATGATTTCAGAAAAGGTTAAGAGTTGCATGTATGACTGGTTCATTAGTATAACACATGCAGCCTGACTCTCCCTCTCTCTCTCTCTCTCTCTCTCTCTCTCTCTCCTTTTCACTGGAGACAAAGGTGCATCTGAACAGTAAATTCTGCATTTCAGCACCAAACCTGAAGTACAGGTGAAGTCACCCATTAGATAAGGTTTGTTGTGACAAGAAAGAACCCAATGCTATTATCTTGGATTATTGGATAGCCTGTGTAACGTCCCAGGGCCCCTGGCCATCTGTTCCTTTAAGCATCATGGAAACCGCATACCCAGACCCACAGCCCTCTGCCCTTTCCCCATGAGAAGAAATGGCCCTCCGCCCAAGCACAAGGGAGAAAAGAAGCAAGCGGGGCTGTGGGAAGCCAAGGCAGCCATTTCTCAGAAGCCTCCGGGCCCCTATGGCTCACAGAATTCTTGGTCTACACAGCCTGTCCTGTGTTGTCCCTGCTGTTTCCACATTAGCTATGGCAATAAGCAAGGGACTAGCATGTCCTCCGTTCAGGGCATTTTGGGGGACATTAGATGTAGTCATTAAAGTAATTGGATCACCTTGAGCAACAAAGATCTGTGTTGTTTTGTCCATGATTTAAAGAGGTTGCACCAGAAAAACTATTTCTTAACGCTTTATCATGCCAAAACAGACGTTCCACAGTGAAATGCATTTAATAAATCAGCTCCCATGAGCTTGTGAAATTTTCTGTTCAATGAGGTCTGCTTCACATTTTATGTAAAAACATACCACATACCAGATTACAAACACATAGTGTATACCATCATGTTTTGCAGCAGCTGTATGTATCTTTGCCACTAGGAGCTCTGCAGATCAAACACTGGCTCCTTGCACCCCAGGGGCTTCTGATCAGAGAGAAATAGACATGGTTCCAACTGTGACATTCATACAAAAGCCTGTAATCCTGGAAAGGACCAATCTAGTGCCACTAGCCAATCTGCTGCCTCCTCTTAGCCTGGTTGACTTGTCACTGGTGAGAAAGGCCACCAGTTCCTCCCTCTGCAACACTAAACTACTAGTCTTCACCTAGCCAGCTTGTATGCTGCCCAGATGGGAAGCCACAGCTAAGACTGTAATTCTTGTAGTTGACGGTTCTGTCCAGATACACCAGAGAGTGAGCCAACTAGGGGACATGTACAAAAGGTGGTTAACCATTTACAGGAAGTAGGAAAGAAGGCAAAGGTCTAATCTAGACATTCAGAGTCTATTGGCTGTTATTATTGTACAAGTCAAACCATGTTTGGTCCATGTCAGTTTCATATGTGTCGTCTGTTCCATCCTGTTTCTGCATTAACCTGCATTTATTTATTTATTTATTTATTCATTCATTTGGGTTGAGCAGAGAAAATTCATATGCATTTTATAGGCATTTTAGCATAACAGATGCATTTATATAGGAATTTATGTGTAAAGTACACATTTTTAAAGTATTATGGTATATTTTTAAAGCCAAAAACTGCATTGCAAAATTCAGAGACATGCAAAATAGGATGGATAAATGTGTTCTGATTTGGACATTTGTTCAGGAGTCACAAATTGTTATCAGTTCACTTCAAAATGTGGACTGATCTCATCCTTATTAGTGACTCCCAGTAGGACGTTTTACAGACTGGGAGAGTACAGCAGGGCTTGGAACTATGGATCAGGCAGTGGCACAGAACTGGCTTTTCAGGACCACATGCCTCCCATGATCAGGAAAATTCTGGTCTGTGGTGTCTATTGTCCTCCAACAAACAACCCTGGTAATATAGGGACTAGGGTATGAGTGTCCAACCCACAGGCTCTTGGCATGAATCCTGAAATGCCAAACCATTATACTCAGCATTTACTATTCCTAGAAAAAACAAAAAGATGGGGTCACTTACTCTAAGATTGCACAGTTTTTTATTCCTGGCCCTAAAGCCTCGATGTGATGAGATTTCAACCTGCAAAATGTTAGATCAAGGGAGTGATCTTTGATTGTACTATGCTGCAAGCAGAATGCCAGAACCCTGCAGTCTAACACTGAGAGTGTCTTGAAAGAAAGGTCAATAATCTGGAAATGATGCATCACACACTTTGCAAATTCTGCTTCCTGGCTCTCAAACAGATAGTGGAAAAACTTCAGTAGGGAATAGCCTTTTCGAGGAGGATTCTCAGCAGCTATTTCTACTGCTTTCTGAAATAAGAGAGGCTTCACAAGGTCAGATGTCCTGCACTGCAGTGTTTGCTCAAGGAAGGTCCGCACATCTTCATTACTCAGGCCAAATAGGAAGCATGTAGTTAATGTCAAATGCTCATTGCCTGGCTTTTCACATTCAACTAAGAATCTCTTCAGGTCCTCCATATTATTAGCTAGCTCCCCTGGTGGCTCCTGCTGCAGAAAATACCACATGGCAGCAAAAAATTCCTGAAAGCAGAGGTGGAGAAAACTGTAGAGGTTGTGTTGGCCAATCACCTTTCGGAATGCTCTTCTGTCTAAAAACAGGTCTTTAAGAGCAGAAACATCCAAATTATGTTCCTTGAGATCCTGTTCCTCAAAAAGAATTTTCTGTTCCAGCATGCCAGCTCGTGCCAAAGAACAGAGCTTTCTGAACTCATTCAGAGAGAACATCTTCCTGTTCTTGGACTCATCCTCAAGGAGTTTGTGCGAAAACTGAATAAAGACTTTTGTTGTGGTGTCCATGGTGTCTACAATCTCATCTTTAGTTTCCAATTCGTTTTTAATGACAGAACAGATGATCCAGCACACCATGGGGATGAAGCAGATGGTGGACACAGCAGTGGTATTTTCAATGAATCTCAGTGCTTTGTTGGCTTTCTGCTCATCTTCAAAAAACTTTGAAAAATATTCCTGGCGCCCTTTTTTTGAGAATCCAAGGATCTCAGTGAATCTGGGAAACTGCAGGCATTCCTGCAGCCTCTCTGCAAAACCAGGTCTTGTGGTGATCAACAAGTAAGACTTTGGTAAGAGTTTCTTCCTCAGCAGGCTGCTTAGAATACCTTCCATGGACACCTTTGAATAAGGATCACTGCACAAATTATCTCCTCCAGTCTCTAAAAAGCAATGAAGCTCATCAAAGCCATCAATGATGAAAAGCAGCTTTTCAGGGTAGGCTAAGATTTCTTTCACTGGGGCATGCTTTTCTCCATACCATTCTGCAATAAGGTCAGCCAGACTATTGGCTTCTTTAGCAAGGACCAGTTCTCTGCAATGGATGCAGAACACATAGTCAAACACATCTGAATAGAGTTGCCCAACAGCCCAACCCAGGATGATCTTCTGCACGGTCATTGTTTTACCAATCCCTGCAGGTCCTTGCAATACCACTGTTCTTGGGGTTCTTCCTGATTCATCAGGTTCAAAAAGGCTTTCAATATCAGCTGATGCATAATCAGCACTGTTGGTTTCCAGGATCTCCATGTGCAGCCTACCAGTAGCAACTAGTTCACACTCCCTCTGCTTCTGAGGTCGATGCTTTCTGACAATAAGCAACTCTACATAGCGTTCATTCAAAGGGGCGTTCTCACCCAGCAGACTGGTTTTATCTTCAATCACCTCATATTCTTCTTTCACATTCTCCGCATACTTCTTTTTATAATCTAGTACAATGCCATATAACAAAGAGAAAGGTCCATCACCTATGAGGGAACAGTTTGTAACATGCCTTCCTAATGCAAGGGATCCTCTCTCTCCCATTGGCTCTCTCTCCATCTAGGGACCACTGGTTCCTCTCACCTAAGGAGATGTTTCTTTTTCTCAAGGCTGTCAAGGCCTGTTTGAAAATACGCAATCTACTAAATTCAAATATCTGAAGCAGAAACTATGTTTGCTTATCCAGTTTCTGAACTGTTTAGACAGATGGGGGAGAAGACTAATCTGACATCTGTCTGGACGACATGTTGGCCATTCTTTATCATTTCATCTTAAATGAGATGTGTATACACCTATACAGAGCCCACATTATTCATCAGCAAAGCTGGAAGAATAACTGGAAGTTCTGTTCTCTTTCTCACCAAGTCTCTCTATTCCCTTTCTGGTGCAGCACAGCAGTACTAAACCAGGGAATGATGAAAATATTTACATCTCCCAGTGACCAGGCTTAACTAATTTTGGCACTGTCCACAGTATGCTTCTCAATCCTGTGATTTTCCAGCTTTGTTTGGTTTTCTCCTTCAATCATGGGGCTGTATACAATGGTGTCCTTCCATCAACAGAATGGACACTGCTATTGGAACAAATTTCCCCTTCCCTGTGCACCCCCCCAAATCTGCTCCAGAAGACTGGGGAATCTCCGGAACAGATTTGAGTGATAGACAGGGGGCACAGTGGGGAAAGAGGAAGGGTAACTCCGAATGCAAATTCACTCACATAATGTTGGATGAAACCATATTCTACATATTAATGAGCCTCTAGACTCCTTCTCAACTCTTTTGGCTGTTTTTCAAAGATAAAGACAAGGGACCCACATCTTGAATTCCAGAGTAACCATTACAATGGCTTATGATGAGGTGTTCACATACCTTGAACTTGCTTCCCAAACGCTGAAACAGAAACAAAATAATTGGTGAGGCATTCTTGTTTTGTGAATGGCAAGTTTGTAACTTTAGGAGTCATACTGTAAATGGCATAGTAGTAAGGTTGATCATATACCCAAAGCGTTTGTGTACATATGAGTTCTCGTCAGCTTTGAAACAGCAAAAGCTTTACATCAACTATAACTTGGAATCAAATTCCATCTCATATCATCTGGTTTATCAGGCAGCTGTGATTAAATGCATCGAATTTATTAAGGCTTACAGCCCTGGTCTAAAACTAGATTTACTGGAAGGCAAGAAAAGAGAGGTAAAAAGCCAGCTGCACAATTAAGCACAGGCAGGGCTCAAGAACCAGGAAAGCTCTTTGATGTTTGGAGAGGCAGGGATGTGATGACTGCATGGGCATTTAGCCAAGCCCGTCCAGTATGAAGATGGTACTTGGCTGAAGATACATGTGGTTGCAGACACATGACAGTGATGGTAGTGGAAAAAGCAGAGCAGATGAAGCTGATGTGGGGAAAGGTAGTAATGGTTAAAAGGAGTGAAAACAATGGGGGTGGGGTCAACAGAACTGAACTATCCCTTAAGTCAGGGATGGGGAACCTGTGGTCCCCTGACATCAACCTTCACCATTACCCATGCTAGCTAGGGCTGATGGGAGTTGCAGTCCAGAAACATCTCAAGAGCCACATATTCCCTAATGATTACAACCAACACTGAACTATTGTTAATTATATAGCATATTATGTCTAAAAATGAGCAAATACCCTTCCTGAGCTCAGTAGCGTTGAGCTTGAGACCCATGTCTTCAAAGATAGTTGCCATCAGGACAGAGGCTTTGTCCTCATAGAACTGTACTAGAAGCTCCGCCAGCTGCTCTCGGTCTGCCTCCTCCAGCCGACCAATAGGAATATTCTTTCCTGTGGGAGCTTCTGTGTTACGCAGCTTGAACTTAAATTTCTTTAAGTCGTCTTCGCCAAGTCCTTCTAAGGCATTTAGCAGCAAGTCTTGCATCATTACCACTCTTCCCTCTATTGTTAGGTCACAGCCAGGCTGCAAATAGAGAACAATGTCAGTGCAAGAAGAAAAGATGTAGACATCAGCATTGGGAGGGATTTTTCAGCACTTTGGAGGGGATGGAGATAGGAAGAGAAGAGTGCCAAATCACAGGCATTGACCACAGTCCTAAAGCTCAGGGGTGGGCAACTTGTATTCTTCTAGATGTTTTAGCCTACAACTCCCAACAGCCCTTGCCAGCATTGCCAAAGGTGAGGGATGATGGGAGTTTTAGGCCAAAACATCTGGAGGGTCACAAGTTGCACACTTTCTGCTACAGCTTCCAGGAGATGTTAAGTGACGCTTCACGGACGTTCACAACTGCCAGTAAGAACAGGGAGCATGGCCTGAGATTGCAGTCAACAGATTCTCAGATAGCCTTCCCCAAGCTAGCACCTTCCAAGGGGCTGTCTAAATGTCGTCGTCTTTGCCCCGCTGGTTATATGATGCAGTCACCGATTCAGAGTCACTGTGGGGCAAAGAGGCAAAGGTAAGCAGGAAAAAAGTAGGGGACTTACCCTGACTTTTCCTGTAGATCAACATGGCATTTCCACTGTCTGTCCTCGCTCTGGTACTGCACCCTTCATATACAGCCTACTTTGCTATCCTTTAGGCTCCAGATTTAAGTGCATTTTATTATGACACACTTTTAACAAAGGATTAATGTTTAACTTTTACTGTTCCCAATACTATTTAGAGTGCAATCCTGTGCATGTTTTGACAGAAGAAAGTCCTACAACTCCAGCATGCCCCAGCCAGCCATGTCTAATCAGTGATGGGGGGGGGGGGGGTTATAAACAGATTTCTTGATTTTTTTTTCTATTGTTATTCTTCAGTTGCTCTATTTTTCCACTAATGGATTGAGAAAGAAAAGTCCCAATCCACAAATAAAAAACAAGTTTGGCTTGATTTACTTTTGAGCCATCTCTAATAGAGGCACACCCAGTCTTTGCATTTTTGCTCCAAAGCCCTGTTCTGGACATTTATTTATTTATTTATTTATTATCTTTATATGCCACCTTTCCACAAATATCACCAAATTGGTACAGAACGATTCAAATAAAAGTCAAACATAAAGCTATAAAGCCGCTACTCGCAATTTAAAAGGTCAAATTAAACAGATGTGTCTTAACTCCCTTCCGAAAAAAACAAGTGTTTTTTTTTAATTATCACAAAGCATGCTGGCTTGGGGATTTTGCGAGTTGTAATGCACCAGACTGGGGAAGACTGCAGTAGAGTCTCATTTATTCAAATAGCCTTGCAGATTTTTTTTAAAAAAATATGAGAATTAGGGATGCAAATAGACAGAATTATTTAGACAGCATTAGGAACATGGGAAGCGAATTTATACTGAGTCAGACCACTGGGTCCATTTAGTTCAGTTTTGTAACTTTACACTGACTAGCAGCAGCTCTCCAGAGCTTCGGCAAGCCCCCAACTGCCCCCTCACAAGATGTCCCAGTGCGCCTATTTCCCCAAATGTCTTCCCTCCAAAACTCTTCCTTCTCTTCTGTCCCAACAACAAGAAGCCTGTCCCCGCGACCCTCATGAAACACTGAGCGAGTCTTTCTCCCCACGTCCGCACAATTCACTTTCGGCAAAACACCATTCCCCATTTCTTTCTAACGGTGTCGCCATTAGGCCGGTCTCGGCTGCAGCGGAGTTAGGCTGCACGGGCATCCGTCGCCGCAGACCTTTAGGCCCATTTCCTAATACTGGCTTTGGGCGGCAGCGCGCGCGTTGGCGAGGGTAAAGGGGGAGCTCGGGGGTCTCATGCAAATAGTTATAATAGCGGGCATCACCTTTCCGGAGTCAGCCAAGGATAAGATAGTCTCGCAGCCCAAGAACGAAAGGAAAGTGAAAGTCGTCTGACAGGAGGAACGTGGGTGGAGGGTGGCTGGGGGAGCGGGAGCGCCTTGTTCAGACTTTGAATCTTGAGTGTCTTTTGGGCTTGCTGTCCTCAGCATTACGGCAGAAAACAAGCATTTGGAAAAGAGCCGCGCTTTCTTTGATTCCTGCTTCAAGGAAGGCTGCCTTCAATGTTAAGACTGCTCGATCATATGAAAAGAAGGACAAAGCTTCTGTATTTTTAACAGCTGAATTGAAAAGATGCAGTAGCCCTGCCCTCTTTAGATAGAGTAGCCAGATACAAAAGAGGGCAGGGTTCCTACAGCTTTAGCTGTTGTGGTGAAGACACACTTGCTGAAATTCCCTTTTCTATTCAACTGTTAAAGATACAGGAGCCCTGTCCTCCTTTCCATATGGTCATCCTAATTAGCCTGTAAAAATAAAGGAAAAAATGCTGATCACTTCAGAGTGTGTGTCCGCACCCCACCCCATGTAGTTCTGCAAACGCTGGAACCTTGCACAAAATAATCTTATGCTGGGACCTGACCACCACATTGCCCTTAACAATGATGCGAGAAAACGGTAAACTTGCACTCTGTCATGCTGTGGCATCTTGTATTGAAATGTAAGAATGTAAGGAGAACCATGCTGGTGTATATAGGCTTACTGGAGGTAGCATATAGCCATTGATAGCTTTCTCCAGGAATTTGTACAACCCATTTTTAAAGCCATACAAATTGGTAGCCATCACTACATCTAGTGGAAGCATATTAAATAGTTTAAATATGCTGTGTGTGAAGTGCTTACTTTTATTTATACTGAATCTCCCACCAATCAGCTTCCTCGGATGACCGGGGTTCTAGTATTATGGAAGAGGGGAAAAAATGTTTCCCTATTCACATTCTAGACACCATGGCCTGTTTCGGACGACACGATAATCAACGGGGGAGGGGGGGAACAATCCTCTGTTGTGTTGCTGATTGGCAGTATTCGGACAACATTTTAGGCAACGGAGGGGGGAAGAGGCAACAGACAGTAAGTTATTGGCCTGTTTTGGACCACACGATAAGCAACACAACTGATGATTGTTCCCCCCACTCCGTTGATTATTGTGTCTTCTGAAACAGGCCCATGCATATTATGTGTGTGTGGGGGGGAGGAGGCCCCAGGTGGCAGGACCCTCAGGGATTGGCTGAGCTCTGGTGATGCCAACAATCATTTAAATTCAGGGGCTTTTGCTTCCTCTTTTGGCTTTAGGATGTTGGTGTAGTACAATGGTAGTGAAACGTAAATGAGTCCAATTGAACCATCTCCACCTTTGACTCAGAGAAAGCATTTCATAGTACTGGAATACATTTTTCCCATCACAATACCTCAGAGGTCTATCTGGTGCTACCCATGCGGATGACCGCATACAGAAGGCCTCCACTCGACTGGTCTCACATGTGAATTATTGTAGTAACCACATTATACCAGTGGTTAGCCATGTCATTCTGGGCCTAATTCGCTGTGTTGGCTTTGACCTCTGTACTTGAAATTTAATTCTACCACCTCATATTTAATAGGATGTGTATGTCATCCTGTGCTTGAGTATTTGCCTTCTTATCTGATTTGCCAATCTATGAGATTTGCTCCACACTTGCTTCTTCCCTCTCAGCTCAGTAGCCTGGCAGTTACTAGGGAAGCCATAGGACTCGCTCCCTTTGCAGATCATTAGGGGGTGCAGTGTGTATCTTGAACTAGAGGGGAGACTGCTGCCTTTTCTTCCAGTCTGCTTACTGTCCTTTCTCTCTCCCCCAACCACGGTTGAAAGCTTTCTTGCAATGACATTTTGAAGAGGGAGGGTAGGAGGAGCGCAGTGTGAAATCGGGGTCTCAATTGAAGTGTGTTTTGTGTGGGGTGTATGTGTGTTGTCACTGCACACATGTAATGTACGTATTTATGTACATTATGTATACACACACATACATTAGAGGTGTGCATTGACCCCCATCTCCCCACACTGACTTGATAAGTAGATGCAAAATTGTGCTATGGGCCTGTGCCCTGAATGTTTTAAGAACCCTCCAACACCCCTAATAGGAATTCTGTTCCCATCTTTTCTCTGAGATAGTACAGATGGCAAAACATTGTCAATCTAATCAATAATGGAAGTGTCAGAATTCTTTCACAAATGAGTAGCGGGTGAAAGAAATGCTGGAGCTTGGTTACAGGAAAACGTCTTATGAGTGTGTGAAACACACAGACACATTTGGAAGAAGTTTGTTGATTTTGTTTCAGTACAGAACCTCCTGTACTTACATGAATTGTGGCTTGGGCACCTCCGGCTGGCCATGCAGGTTGCACGTAGGACCAGGAAGAGGAAGGCCCTTTGGAGAGGTCAGCGGTGCAATTCGCCACTCTCCCATATTCCGCCACATGACGCACCCGCATCAGGTTGCTTTGTGGTAGGCCATCCCTGTCCTAAGGAAATCTGTTCTGCTGCAGAACAACTCTCACTGTTTGGAAGTTTCTAATATTTAACTGAAATCTACTTCCCTGCAATTTCCACCATTCGTTCAAATCATGTACTTCCTTTACACTGTTTAAATTTAAGGGGGGTGGGGAACAAAGGTACAGAAAACTGTTGACACATAATTTTAGCAACCCAAAGAAATGTGCAGGATATACTGACAACCAGTCATCTAGTTCAGCTGTCTTCCATTACAGTTGTTGGGGGCCCTTCAGTTTCACTATATCTATTTGTTCCATTTCACTGAGACATATATGTATTTCAGTGACAACTGGTGGCCCTCCAGATGTTTTGTCCTAATACTTCCAACATCTCTGACCATTGACTCATTGAGGTCCCTTCCAGCTATATCATTCTGTGATTCTACATGATATTGTCATTACATTTTTACAAGCATTCCAACAAAAATGTATACATAAAAGAACATTTAAAGCATACTAAATGGGCTTTAAATTTTCTGCTCAAATATTTCAGGTCAAATATTTGTGTTGAAGTGGGACAAAAATTAAGATGCCGCACTTTTTAAAAGCTTTGTTGCTTACTGAGTTCAAACAAAACAAATATGCTAAATTAGATCTCTTTAGGACAGGACTGGGCAACTTGTGGCCCTCCAAATGTTTTGGCCTATGGCTTCCATCAGCTCCAGTCAGCACAGCCAATGGTGAGGGTTGCTGGGAGTTGTAGGCCAAAACTTGTGGAGGACTACAAGTTGCCCACCTTTGTTCTGGGGCATCAGAAGAACATTTTCCAATTCAGACTAATTTTTTTCCTATGCAAATGACCCTGTGGAAATTAACTTAATTTGCATTGGATTTTCCCCCAGGAAAACTCAGGTCACTGTGGCCCCCTCCACAAGGATGCGCTTTTGCGCCCGGTTCGGCGATTATGCGCATTATCGCGGAGGCGCATTTACTCCTAATCCCTCTGCACGGGAGGCGGCGAGAGGCGGCGAAGCGCATTAATTGATGTCCAAAAAGCGCTTTACAAGAAGTTAATGCGCATAATCGCTTGTTCACACGGCGAAAATGCGCTTTAACGGCCGGAGCAAAATAAAAGTCGCTATTTAACGCGCATTTGATAATGCGCATAATCCGGGAGATAACGCGCCTCTACGCCCGTTTTGCGCTCCGCTGGTGTGGAGGTAAAATTTATAATGAGCCTTCAAAGAGCATTAAACCTCTCTTGTGGAGGTAGCCTGTGTTCAACAAGGCTTACTCCCATTATTTTTAGGCTTATAGCTTTTTAAAATTATTATAGTGAATTTAAACATGTGTATATTGTATGTTTTTGCATTTTAATTTTTGTATATTGTTTTTAAGTGTTTTAATCTTATGTAAACCACCCAGAGAGCTTCGGCTATGGGGTGGTATACAAATGTAATAAATAGGAATAAAAATAATAATATAAGTATGTATAGGATTGCAGCCTTAATTTTCACAAGTTCCCTTTAGGTTTAAATGGAGCAAAAGGTAGCTCAACAGGATTAGTAATAATGTAATTAGAGACAATTTGCTCATATTCATTGACTGTCCATCCCAACATAGTTTCATTTATTTGTGTCAGATGAGCTATTAGATCACCTAATTTATCTCATCCTATAAGCCTCTTGTCTGCTGAAGAATTGTACACACACTGAAAGCTTAACAGCACAATTCTATACTTGTTTACTCAAAATTAAGTCCCATTGAGCTTACTGAAGCTTACTTCCAGGTAAGTAGGATTGCAGCAAAGCTTTCTAGAGCTTTCTCTTCTACTTAAGTCCTCTCATTTGAGGCTACCAGCTCAGCAAGTTTCCTTGATTAACTAAACTCAAAGTAATCACTTTGTTGTGCAGCTAGAGGTCAAATAATCTCCAAATTTAAGCTCATAACCTGCAGTCAACCTGTTCAGACGACATACTAAGCCATGGCGGTTAAGCATTTTGAGCTAATCATGGCTTAAGAGTATCATGTGAACCATTCCTAACCATGGTGGCTACATAAACACGGTTTAAACACCTCACTAACCATTTGCTGCAAAAGGGTTAGCAGTTTAACCATGGCTTAGCATGTAGTCTGAACAGGCCCAGTGTGTGTATATGAGATTAATCATGTGGTGTGAACTTCAGTGAAGTCCTAAGGCAGGGCACATCCATAGCATCAAAGAGACATGTTTTTTCCTTATATCAAAATCTTCTGGTCCAGTTTTATTTAATCATTGGTGTGTGGAAAAGCAGATGCTTTCCAGGAGCCCACAAAATCCAATATGCTTTGTAAACATATTGGGGAACTACAGAGGTCAACCCAGGCTGTCTCATACACTCACATCATTCTGTGGCAATTGCTCCTGCACACATATACTCCAAATTCTAGCTGCAGGTTGTCCAGACATATTAAGCAGAGGTGGTTTTATTGAAACACAAATGGAAAAGACACCCCAAGTTACATCAGAGAATACAAAATACTTAGAAAACTGAGCCACCCCTCCCTTGGCACATGATCTTCTCCCCCATGCCTCCCCCCATACATACTGCACATTTATTCCACTGGGCAACTGCAGCAAAATGGGTTACTTGATACCTTCCAGCAACACAAGGTAGCTGCTGGATGCTTACTATGTATATTGAAACTGCTGCTAGAGCGGCCCACTATGCACAGTCCCAACATTCTGATTTGCTTAGATCCTTAAAAAAATAATTTAAAAAATGAAATTGCGTCCCCTGAAACTAAGATTTGGTTCCATAAAGATTCTCTTGCTGCAAAGGAAGAAGGCTTTGCAAGCGCATGGGGGGTGGGGTAAGAGGGCATGAATATACTTGTATAAAACCGCATAATTAAACATGCTTGTGTACAATTTAGCAGTTTCAGCTGGAATCACCCACACAAAGTCACAGTTTCCAAATGGGGGACGCAGCTTCCCAAAGGGCAGAAACAAGCATAACTCTCATCCATATTAAGAAATGAAGAAACTTGATGTCTGATCATCAGCATTTTAAGGAGCTGCACATTCTCTTCCAGGCTGGCTCCCTGCCAGCCTCCGGCACACCTATGTCAGCGTTTCACCTTTTGTTACCTGCCAAGAGAAAGAAGAGAGCTTGCTTACCTTGCAATACGGCTTCTGGGGAGGGGGAAGAGGAGACCTGATGTCTAAGAACATGCAAGGGAAGACATTTGCATGAGTTACTTTGGGAAGACACAAGATTGTACCACAGATCCAAGCAAGGGCTGTGCAGCTCCCATGGCTGGATTTGCATTAAGGACTTGTGGGGGGTGGGAAATGTAGACCTTTCCCAATGATACTTTTTCTGCTCCTGGCTCTGTGCCACTATATCCACTGGGAAGCAAGAAACACAGGAAACATGGGCAAAACTTGGTCCATGAGTTTCCAAGGAAAGGAGTGCAGGAATAGGAAGGCCCTGGCCACAGAGAATGAGGCAGAACCTGCTTGCAGGGTGCTGTTGGACAGACTTTCTTAAAATAATCCAAACCTTCTGGAACTCCTGTGTGTCTGCCTAAGACAGCAATCCTATGCACATTTACCCATAAGTAAGTCCCATTAAAATACAATAGGGCTTACTTCTGCATAGGCATGTGTAGGATTGCACTGGAAGCTATTCACTCCAAAGAGGTAACCACCACTCTAGGTGGGTGGGTTTGTTTTTTTTGCTTTTTATCCTGCTTAATGCTTTCCTGGAGTGAGGAACTGTATCCTTTCCCATTACATTTTGTTGCTGGCCATAATAGAATGTGTGCAGTGTGAGTGTGTCTTTGAGGCCAACTACTTCTTCTTCTACAAAGGAAACCTCAGCCATGCACAATGATGTCTCGTGGGTGAAGTATGGCAGGTCTAGGCAAAAGCTACACTCAGGAGAACTAATTTAATACACCATCCCAACAGACTTTCAACCAGAGGTGGGCAACTTGTGGCCCTCCACATGCTCTGGCTTACAACTCCCATCATCCTGAACATTGGCAACACTGATTAGGGCTGATGCAAGTTGTAGGACAAAAGATCTGGAGGGCCACAAGTTGCCCACTACTATTTTAAACCATCACAGATGTTGCTAGGAAAGGCACAACCCAACACACCTAAATATTTCCAGAAAATACTACAATGCAATTTGCATGGGCCGCTCATGAAGAGTGTTTGGAAGCTTCAGCTACTGAAGAATGCAGTTGCCAGTCTTCTATGAAGGAAATACACAAGTTCTCCCACTACCATGGGTTGCATTAGTGTTTCCACATCTGAATGGACTCACTCTCATTTTACAAGGACTATTTCAGATACTGGTTTCAATTCTCTACTGACAAACTATGGGCTGTACATGGCCTTATAAAAGGGGTGGCCAGACTCGAGGCTTATGAGATGGACTTTGTTTTTCACTAGAACTCCAAGGTCCATCAACCAGGGCCAGTTTCAAAATAGTGGCTCAGGAAGGTGGACATAGATTTACAGAACAAGATGCCTCAGAGCACAATACTCAGTCCAGCAATTTGTTTTCAGTACCAAAACTGGAGCTTGCACACAAATCCTTTTGTACACATGTCTATTACTGTTTTCCCCAAGCTTTTTTGACCAATTTAGGAGAGGGTGGGGAAAGCTTTTTACTGTCTATACTTTTAAATCATTAGGAGTCAAAAACCCTTGCTGGTGACTGCAAATCAGCTGGAGATCTACAAAGAGGTCCTGACCTACCTTCTGCCCACCGCAGGCTTACCTAGTTGAATTTTAAGATGTTTTTAATAATGTACTAGTTTTATTTGTTTTTAATGTTCTATCTATTTTAGTCTTTGTATTTATATTTATTGTTGTTCCCCGCCTCGATCCAGAGGGAGAGACGGGTAAGAAGTAAATATATTATTATCATCATCAGTGAATTCATCCTCTCAATGAGACCATCATTATCCCAGAACCTGGCAGGCAGAGATGTAAGAAGAGCATTCTCCGCAGCTCCCAGCCCCACAGTAATTAAAGTCCTTTCCCTCACAGTCTAAGCTTCAGCATCTTCTGGAACGCCTGTAAGATCTGATCTCTGGATGTTGTCTGTCAGAGGCTAGGGTTAAACTAGCAGAGTGGTGGGGCCAATTTAAACTGATTTTATTTTTATTTATTTTTTTAAGTTAATAATGGGTGAACTATCTATCTGAAAACACATAATAGTAACTGGCCCTAAGAGGATGTAAATATAAGCTAATTATTGTCTCAACAGAGGATCAGGAACATGCTCTTCTTACAACCCCAAATGCTTTACAACCATGATACAAACAGCTCAGTGCAGGATCTAGAGCTATTCTTTGTGCAGTGGCTCAGAATAAGTCCCAATACATTCCACAACTTTCTGACACATTTTCTCTTCCTGTGCTTATTATTATTATTATTATTATTATTATTTATTACACTTATATACCGCCCCATAGCTGAAGCTCTCTGGGCGGTTTACAAAAATTAAAAGATTGAACAACTAAAAAGACAATATACAAAATTTAAAACCATAAACATAAAAACAGCTGACATTAAAACACTTTAAAACATTTTAACTGTTAAGCCTGGCCACCATGTCAATCAAACCTCAACTAGAGCTGGGAAACTGCTCGATTAGCTAGTTTGTGAAAACCTGCAAAGGTGAAAATCCAGAGTAATCTCAGAGAACAGGAGTCCTGATACAACCTTTAGAAGGATTTGACTGACCTATAAACAGTATAAGGCTAGAGGAGACATAAAGATGAACACATCCTACTTGGTGGTAAGGGCATTCGAGTTGAGGTGTTTATTCTATGAATGTGCCCATCTTCTAAAAGAAATGGCAAACCAAAGTGGGAGATGTGATATCCAATAGGGAAAAGGTATGTAATTTTAATGTATCACCAGTCTTGCACTGCCTTAAAACTGAACATACTGTAGTGTACACTTTTCTGGGCCAGAGCCCACTTTGCCCAACGAACCAGGCTCTGGCAAACGAAAACCTGTGTCACAATATTTGCATTAATTATAAAAGATGATGTCCCCTTGACATGCTTGTTTTTTTTTCTATGTACAGGTTGTTTTAAAAATTATATGGAGATATATATGTATATTATACACACATACCCTTGTGTGTGTGTGTGGGACTCTTCAAACACACAAGAGCTCCGTGGAGCCTAAAGTGATACAGTAATACAGCCTAAGTTTTATCGTTTGATTCTGCTCCATCTAAAGGTGGAGCGACTGGGCATTAAGCCCAGTCTCCGTGGTTCAAGGAGTCGACAAAAGAATAAGAGGGCCGGCTTGCGTCAGTAGTACCCCGCGGAGCAAGGCTAGGGGTGCTGCGCTGCCCACAAGCGGAGCGGGGGAGGGAAGAGGAAGGTCCAGTCCCTCCCACCCCAGCAGCAGCCTCTCTAACGGGATGCAGACAAGGGAACAGCCTCACCCGGGCCTCGATGTATTCGATCCGCCTCTCCAGCGCCGTGAGCTTCTCGTTGAGCGTGGCCAGGCGGGAGCGGCAGGACATATCTGCGAAGAGCGTGGACAGGAGAGAAGGAGAAAGAGGTGAAGGGCCAGGAAGACCCCAGCCAACCACCCCACACCCGGGCAGTCATCGACCCCCTCCCTCCACCCTAGGAGGAAGGAGACCAGGGCGGCGCCGGGAGCCCGTACCGAAGGAATTGAGGAAGTCGGCGATCTTCTTGATGGAGCTGGTGATCACTTCGATGTACTCACGGTTGGCCCAGTCCTGGTGGATCTCGCGCTGAACCGGGTCCTCTTGCACCGACATGACCGCCAGCTGGGAACAGCCCCCCAACCAGTATATTGCCGCGCCTACGCACACCTAAGGTGTCCCCTTCGTTGGCAGATGGTAAACACCACGCATGCGCGCGCCTTTTCCGCTTCCGTTCACGATGAGCCTGCGCAGCGCTGCTACCTTCTCGTCTGCCCAGCGCCGCGATTGGCTCGCTTGAGGGACGGAGGAGGATTAGATGCGGCTCGTAGCACTGACGTCATGCGATCGGAGGGCCTTCAGGAGCAGCGATAATCGAATTAGGGCATACAGAGAGCCTATCTACTCTACTGCTTTAAAACGGTTTATAGTTTTAAACCGGTTAATAACCGTTATTGACCGGTTTAAAACTGTTATAAACTGTTTTAAAGTAGTAGTTTAGATAGGCTCACAATGTCAGTTTAGATAGGAAAAGACATCCTACAACTCCCAGCATACAATCAGCCATGGCTTGCTGGGGCATGCTGGGAGCTAAAGGACTGTTTCCTATCTAAAGACAAAGGGGCCTGTTTTGGACACACGCTAATCAACGGAGGGGGGAAAACCACCGTCCGTTTTGTTGCTCATCTGCAACATTCGGACGACATTTTAGGCAACGGAGGCAGCATTCAGACGACACGATAATCAACACAAGTGACGATTGTTTCCCCCCCCCCCCCCTTGATTAGTGTGTCGTCCAAAACTGGCTAGGATCTCGCCCTTACAATTGCCTTTTAAGGGAATACTGCTTTAACTCCAAACGATCTACAGATGGCTTGAAAAGATTCAGATTTTATTGAATACAGTGGACCCTAATCTGGTGGCCTCCAGATGTGTTGGAACTACAGTTCTCCTCATTCCTAGCTGGTATGGCAGTTGTAAACTAAGACATCTGGAGGACACCAAGTTTGGGAAGGCTGATCGATGGGTAACAACTTTTCAGAAGGGTAGCTGTATTAATCAGATGCTGCTAAAACAAGATAACTGATTATGGTGTAAAAAGAGTTGGCTTCATCAGATTTATGCTTACGCAGACAGGCATAGGGGGAATGGTAAATGGTGGAGCCAAATGGCCATGTAATGCAAAAGGAATCTGTGCCTATGTTTGCTTATTTATCTGAAGTATTTTATGTTGCTCCTCAGCCAAAAAGATTCCCAGGGTAGCTTACAAACAATCCAAAGAAGATGACAGATCCTGCTTGCAGGCTTACAACATAAGGAATAAGGGGAGGGGAGAAGGAAAACTTATGTAGGCTGTCTGCAGAGCTGGTCCCGTTCTCATCACTGGCAGGGTGGGGAGTCCAACTGGACCAGGCCCTGATGTTCCCTTTGCCTGCTTTGACCTCCCTTCCTCCTTTCCCACAGAGCAAGTTGTGTGGAAAGTTTAAATGTATACAAGATAAGCTGAATGAACATTCATAATAGAAGTACATGGTGACAATACAATTACCTGCTTTGTTCTTAACAGATGTAAGTGGGGAGGAAACCATTGTCTATATTCAAACCTAAGTAAAAAGAATCAAACTTCTTGGTAAGTTTTAATGCAGCAATTTCAAATTGCGGTCTGTCATAGGTCTGGTTCCTGTGTTTGTATATCTGTTATGTGGCCTGTTGGTAAATAGCTCTCTTAGATTAAAGGGCTGTGGATGTCTATAAGCATGGACAGGTCTGCTACCCAAAGCCTGCAAGAGGGAAATATTGTCCCAAAGGAATGTTGTTTCTATATTTATTTTTATGCTTTTTAAAATCCCAACTCGGTTTCAAATATATTCACACTTCTTAACTTGATCATTTAAGAAAAGGGCTGAGGACACATCTTAATATTGTTTAATTCTCTGGCTATAATATTTTGTTCACGTTATGCCTGTACAAATGCTCTTCTTTTCCATAGCTCTGAAGTTATATCTGCAAAAGCCAATGCAACTTCAGTTTCATGCCATTTTTACATTGTGGGGTTAATTCTTTGGCCTAAAATAATACGTATGATATACATATCCTTTCTCTCAGAGCTATTGTGATATAGAAAACTTCCATCCACTTGCCACAAAGCACTAAAAGCTGAAGCAATGAAGGATTGGGTGAGAGCCAAAGGGTCTTTAGGAGATATAATTGACTGAGAGGAGAATAGACCTGCCCATAATTAAAATAACTTCTCCATATACATATTGTAGTGAAACCTCTGCAATATTAGAAAGTGTTAAAAATGAGAGGTAACATTTGTTCTCCCCCGCCCCAAATTTATGGAACTTTGTGGTGAGGGGGTTGATGCCTTACCCATCTTTTTTTTTCAAGCTCTGGAAAGCTACTTGCATTTGGCATACAGTTCACAGCAGCATTTGTAAGACTGGAGAATTGAAATGCAGAATGCTTGTGTTTCTGTGAATTAATTGACAGTGGGTGTGCAAACGAATAGGGAGATAAATTAATAGGACCCCCTCTACAAGAATTCGGTTTGACGCCTGGTTCTCCGATTATGCGCATCTTCTCGGAAGTGCTTTATGGCAAATGACTGTACGTGGGAGGTAATTGAGTGCCCAACTTGTGGCCTTACCGGTTGTTTGAAATGCACTTTAGAAGTAGTTAATGCAGAGAATCGCTTGTTTACATAGTCAAAATGCGCTTTAACAGCAAAATAAAACTCGCTGTTTAATGCGCATTCGATAATGCGCATAATCGAATAGATAACACACCTCAACTCCCGATTTGCGCTCCGCTCATGTAGAGGTAAAATTTTTAATGAGACTTGAAAGAGCTTTAAACCTCTCGTGTAGAGGCAGCCTAGGTTGCGGGGGAGAAATGCTGGTCAGTTTTTCAAAGGTATGTTTTCTCTCCTATCTCTCATATGCACAATCACTGCAGTGGTATCAAAGATGCAACATGGCAAAGCATTAAAAAAGCATTAAAAACAGCATAAAGGCAGTCAGACAATTAAAGACAGTACCTTTTTCAATGTGTGTTGACATGATGATGCTATTCAACTCAATGGATATGATAACATAAGCATTAAAACTTTGCACCAGTCTTGGATGTAGGGGTGGTGGTGGTAGAGGAAAAGAAATAAAACCCCGAGATGCACTAGTCTTACAGATATTCCATTAGTGACCCCATAGAACTATATAGATTTGACAGTGCACACCAGCAACAATCAACTTTCACACTTTATTTAGTAAATTTGTGAATAGCACTCCCAAAAATATTAATACATATTCTTACATGTAGATCAAAAACCCCAAACTACAACACTATATTTGTGCAAACTAGCACTGAAATCTCGCATTGAACAGAAGTAGATAATAGAAATAAACACTTTAGCTCATGTTCCCAAATAAATGGTTTAAAGAAGATTTTAAAGCAGGATATTTCATCCTAAAAGTGCATAAATACAAAGATCACAATCCAAGATGGAGTTGGGCACACTTAAGCCCATTGATTTCAAGAAGCTTAAACACACAAGTCTGTTTTGGATTGTGGTCAAAAAGTAAATAAAAGTGCCATTGATTGAAACATAAAGGGACCTGTGTTAGGGGTGGAAATTGAGAATTGATTTCATTCTGAGAACCGTTCTTGTAATCCTACCAAAAGGATCTAGACAAACAAAACTTTATTTTTATCAACAATCCCAAAGTACATGTGTTCAATATTTTCAACACCACCTTAACTTGAAGCTTGTTTTTAAGCTTTAAATGTATCCCAGTTCAGCAAACCATGCACTTAAGTGATACTCACTTGGGATCTCAAGTAAGTATGAACCGCGGTTTCTCAACTGTCATATTGGGGTTTTTCTGCGGCCAACAAAAGGCCAACATAACACCATCTCCCAGTAAAGATGACAGCCATAGAAATTCCTAAATGCAGCTGGGCTTCACACAAATCATATTCTGTTAAAGATAATTAAAGGGCAAAAAGCTTCTGGCAACCCTGTACTCTAAATTTCTTAAAAACAACTTATTGTCCCAAATTAAAAAAAAAAAGTTTTGCTTTTAGATATCATGGGGTACTGGAGAAATATTAGGGGTAGATAGGGAATAAGAAGGAAAAGGAAGATGGATTTTGAGATAGGGGCGGGGGAAGTGCTTAATGTTTTGATTTTCAAGATAAAGATCATTCTAGAGATGAAGAGACGAATAATTAAAGACCATCAAATCACATATTCTAAGCTCAGGGTATAATTCACCTTCCTTTAGCACTGCCCGGACACAAGTTACAAACTCATTGGGGCACAAAGGTTTCAACATATAGTCCCATCAACTTCGTTTGCTTCATCTTGCAAGTTCCATGAAGAGTTATCCCAACAATATAAGCCATTCTAATCAGAGCTGTCTTCATCACTATCTTTGGGATCCATTCTACCGTCACTCTCTGAATCTTCCTCCTCCTGGGGAAAAATATATATTTTAAACAGTTAAGATGGGGGGGGGGGGAATGCTGTGTACATACACCAGTTTGCATGATCAAATAATCACCATGGCTTAACCATGGGTAATTGGAGGGCTGATATCATCTGCCTGATATGTCACTGTCCATATCAAATCCATGACTCTTAAAAGAGGACAGTAGGGCTAAGGGCATCTACCCTTGTGGGGATTGCACTACTCTTCCGTCCTTCTCGAGAAAGCTGACTTTCTACAGTAGGAAAAACATCAGAAGCAGCATTCGGAAAACATGAGAGGATCACAAATAGATGACAATGAGAGCCAGTGTGGCGTAGTGGTTAGAGTGTTGGACTGGACGTCAAGAGATCCAGGTTCTAGTCTCCACTCGACCATGGAAGCTCACTGGGTGACTCTGGGCCAGTCACAGGCTCTCAAGCCCAACTAACCTGTTGTGAGGATAAAATGGAGAGGAGGAGCATTATATATGCTGCATTGGGTTCCTTGGAGGAAAAAAGGTGGGATATAAATATAATAAATAAATAAATAATAATAATAAATGACATGTGGAACCTCTGTAAAATATGAGTGAACGAGACATAGCAATTCCACACTAAACACCTAGTGTGGAAGCAGCCTCGGGTAAGGAATTTTCCAGGGAGTCCTTAAGTGTTGGGATTCAAGCAGTGAAAGGAGTTGATCCTGGTGAGCAGGACACATTTTAAAGCCTGACTGAAGAAGTTGCTGTGTTTGACACTTAAGGAAGCTCCTCAGCAACTGCTCCTTAGCACACATGGCTAGATTCCGCTTTTTAGCTCGTCACAATGGAAGGCCTCCGTCCCCATGAGAGATTTGACAAAATCTGCAGCGCTGCTCATCTAGGCAGCAAGGTCACTCGATCCTTGCACAGAGCAAGTAAGACGCACAAATGAGAGAGGCAAGAAGCAACCGTGGTCTAAATAGGCACTGCTTCTCCCTCCCTATCCACCTGTTTGCTGGGTCCTTTTCCAAATCCAAGTGAACCGCTAAGCAGTGCCAAGACCCAGAAATTCCAAACCCAGAGCAAGACTGTCTTTTGCTAGGCAACAGGGTCAATTACTTTTGAGGGCCATTTCTATACCTGGGGTTCTTAAAACAGATAGGGAGAAAGAGATGGAATTTGATCACACACTCTCATCTTTTGTTACCTTTCCAAGAAAGGAATCACCTGCCTGTGCCCATCTGTTAGCCTACATTCACCTAGACGCTGCATTTCATTTTGTGAAAAAGGTGTTAGTGAGAATAGAGCAGCACCATTTTGATTCTAGTTTGCAGCGCTCAGGTTACAACCGCAGTAGAGACATCTAACAATTTTGCATTTGCCGGACAGACAGACTGTTTATCCTGGCCCTCATCCAAGTGCAGAGTATAGCAGAGATTTAAAACCACCACCACCACCACAGGCACACTGCTTTTAGAAAAATACCTCTATAGGATCGGAGCAAGGAAACCTCCTCCTCGTCCTCGTCCTCGTCCTCGCTTGTTTGGGATGCCTGTGAAAGGATCTCGTCTCCCTAGAATGGACACAGTAAACCTCAGAAATGGAACTCGGAGGTTCCCACGATACATAGACGCAGTGGGGTGAGGAGCTGTTTCGTGATCCCATTTACAGAGGCCTTCAGCACAGGTTGTTCTGCATTTCAACCTGATAAACACAGGGGTAAATTATGCCAGTTCTGGAGCGAATAATTTCCCTCCATTGCCTGCACTTTTTTTCTTTTTCGATTTTTTTTAAAAATGCCCCCCTCCCACCCCTAGTTCCTTCCTCTCTTCTGATCTGATAGACTTGCACCAGCGGTGCTTGGGAAATGTCAGAGGTTCCAGAGTACTCTGAACCAGGAGGTAGGGTTACCCTGTTAAAGCCCTATGCAGCATAGGATTAGGATACTTGACAGACTGCCTCCTTCCATATGAAACCACTCGTGTGTTAAGATTTTCTGCAGTGGCCACCCTGTCAACATCTAAGGTGTGTTTGGACTTTTTGTTGGCTGCACCCAGGCTCCGGAACACCCCTTACTTAGTATCTCTCTCCCTCTCTAATGGCCTTATGCTGCTCCGTGAAGGTATTAGCTGCCGAGCTGTTCATTTTAGCTCTCCTGGCTTACGAATCTCTGATTTTAAAGCTATTGTACCTTCTGACACTTCTTCCTTTTTACTTCTTATTACCGATTTGTCTCTTTACTGCATTTTAATGCTCTCCTGTGAGCTGTCTATCGGAGAGGTGGGATTTAAATATCTTTAAATAATTAAGATTTGGGATGAATTCTACTGCAACTGGAGAGACTAGGGGTGAATTGTTCACAAGTTAACAATGTAATTCCACTGAAGGTACTATTCAAGTTATCAGTAAACTGTTTTCCGAAAGCCAGTATTGAAAGTAATTTCCTGGAATACAGAAGCACTTCCCGTGTTTCCATGGAGATGATCTGAGTTATTCAATTGGTTAGTAGCAACCTTACTACTTTTTTACTATATCAACAAGTTAGAGAACAACAAAGGTCATTACATCGTCTGCAGTCTGGATGAGATAGCAGGAGCCCAAGTCAATACAACATACTGGTCATCTTGTGGAAACAATTTTAACTTTGACACATCTTCACTGCCCAGAGCATGTTTGTGATGTTCATTCAGTTTTTTAAAATGGCACCTGATTAAAGCTGCAATCTTGTGCACATTTAAATATTATTTATGTGGAAAAACCTCCCACTGAATTCCGTGAGACTTAATTCTGAGCCAACCTGCATGGGTTCAGGCTGCTAGTTTTCAAGTCTCTCAGTAATGTCTATTAAGATTATACCAAGCTCAGTCAATGAGCCAGAGACAAAGTAGTTCCTTCCATGGGCATATGATTACCTGTAGGTCCCTATTTTTGAGGACGCCCACCCAGAAAGCTTCATGACATTGATTGAGAGCCAGCATTGCTTTCACACGGTATACAAATAGCTCAAGGGACTTCTTTAGTAGAGGCACATGGCTTGTGAGTCCTGTGTCTTGGCGAATCTACATGGGAAAGAAAAACACACAATCAGATTACTATTGATCTTTTTTTGCACCCTTTACCATATGTAATCAGTACTGTTCAGTGTAAGGGGCATTGGACCCGAACATAGGAAATCTGGGTTCAAATCCTATTTTATGCATGCAGCAAGTGGCCTTCAGCAATTGTTTGTGTCTCAGCCTCTTCTCCGCAGTCTACATGATGGCAATAATGATCTACTTCAGAATGGTCATTCTGATAATTAAATAGTATGAGGATTTTAACGTGTACACTTCAAGTGCTATTGAAATTGAAACTGGTGGCCTTTGGGCAAACTTGGGCCATACCCTGGAGGAATGCCTTCTCCCCATTGCCAACTCCAGAAGCAAAAGAGGAATGGCGAGGCCATCAAGTGGGATTGGGGGGGGGCAGGGTTGGGTTCTGGATACTGCCATGCCATCATACTTACAGCCTTGATCAGGGTTGAATGAATAATAGTAATAATAAAAAGTAGTAGCAGCAGCAAAACAGTTGACAATAGTTTAGTCTTACAACATGATATGCTAGCCTACAAAACTGTTAGCCTGACCCTTATTATGCATGGATAGGAAGTGATATAATCCTGGAGGAGAATTTGGACATTTCCAGCCTAATTGTATTCGTGGTTCATTACAAATAATCTCTGAAATAGAAAGAAGGAAGTAACTTGATAGACACAGAGGCCTGGTTCTCACATAACGAAGGTGAATTTCCCTTTGGGGTGTCTTGGTGTGGTGGCTGCCACCATTTTGAATATTTGAACTGTGGCGGGGGCATGATGTAGCTTGTTGTGTGTGAACTAGGTGAGGGTGGGCTGTTGGGGTGGTAGACAAGCCATCCAGAACCCACCCTTACCAGGTTTGCACCTAATGGCAAGCTATGGTGCAACCCTGCCGAAACTCAAATATTCAAAGTGGTGGTCACCGCAATGAGAAACCCAACAGGGAAATTCACCCTCAGTGGCTTTTCATTATGTGCAAACCAGGTCATTGTAACCAATGCAGATTACCCAGATTTTACTAATTCTAAGGACAACACCCTGCTTGTAGCCTTCTTTACCTTTGAGTGGCCACACATGTGGTGAAGTTGTCTGGTGCTCAGCTGCAAGGTTTTCAACAAGCTCTGCACATCCTCCTGCAAACCCAACGAAGAACATTTACAAGCCTGTTCAAATCTGCCATCTATTGAGCTACTGTAACTCAGGATTGTATTTTTCACTGGGTAGGTTATATTGAAAGCTAGGGCTGCTTCACGTGTTACACGACACTAAGCTGAGATAAGTGCATACTAAAGGAGGAGATGCAGCCAATCTTGGTCCTCTGACTGATGTATGAGTAGTATACATACATTTGCCACATGCAGACCTTAAAACATATATTCATTTATTAGTGCATTTATATCCTGTTTTTTTCTCTCCAAGGAACCTAGTGGCATACATAATCCTCCTCCTCTCCATTTTTATCCTCACAACAACAACCGTGTGGGGTAGGCTGGGCTGAGAGTCTGTGTCTGGCCCAAAGTCAACCAGTGGGTTTCCATGGCTGAGTAGGGACTAGAACCCAGATCTCCCGACTCCCAGGGCAACACTTTAGCCACTGTGCCACACTGGCTCTACATACCCCTTTCAGGGGAACAACTTTTGCAGAACCTTTTCTGGTGGGAAGGATGGAGTCTGTAGCATTGTTTTGGTATTCTGCCCCACACTACTGAGCGGATGACATCTTATATGTATATATTCCCCCCCCCCCCCCATTTCGGCTATGCTTCTGTGTACGTGGAGTCACTGTACTTGATGCTAGAAAGAGTAGCCATGAGCTGCTCAGTCCATTCCCACATCAATCAAAAGACAGCCCTGCCCCCAATTTCTTACCCTGTGCTTTTTAAAGCTGCAGTCCAGGAGGGGCATGCCAAGCTTCAGGAATGTTTCCACGAACAGACGACCATACTGTGAAGGACAAAGAAAGATGGGAAATGTAGCCATTTCTGACAAAAATCAGTGTGTGGTCCTTGAACAAGTTCTGAGGCATGATTGAAAGTGTTCAAGCACCCATAGGGTGTTAGTTCAAATCTCACAAGATCAAATAACACTTTCTTATAGAATAGTTTATATTTGTTGTTCCCCCCACCCTTTATTCAGTTTATTCTGAGAAATGCAGCTCTATCAGAATAGAAATTAGAATTTAGAGAGTATTTAAAAGAACTATGAATTTAGAAGATATTTGTTTGCTGACGTAAAACAAATTTACATAATTTCATAACTTTTAATCTTCATAAACTGTCCAGAGAGCTTTGGTTATGGGGAGGTATCGAAATAATAAGAACAATAATATTAACTACCATGGTTCCCTGCAAACAGTATTGGAATCTGTAGTTTTATGGGGGTGCTGAGAATTGTGTTAGAGATCTCTAGCCTTACTCTTGGAAGCAAATACATCTACTCAAAAGACCTTTGTGTCACAAACTTTGTCTACAGTAGTTCCAATTCTTGGGCAGAAGGGAGACAGCTTGGGTAGGTTAAGCCCAATTGACATTAATTTCAGGCACTGACAAGAGCCTGTTGATGGCAAAACAGGGTTGAAACAGGATTCCTGTAATTCTCCCTTTGTTTAAAATCAGCTACGTTTCGTTGTTAAAACCAATGTGTGTTTTTCTTTACTTCTGTTTCACACCTGGTTGGCTTTTCTTAGTATGTAATTTGTCAGGTTGTATTACATTATTTTTGATATTGTATTTGTTTGCTTTTATCCCCCTTTCCGTTTATAGATTACAATTATTGCCATTCCAATTTTTGTGAACATGTATGCTTTTTAGCATTTATTTTTTGGTCCTGGGATATACACCCATGATCACATAACCTGTCCCTGGTCAACAGCTGGTTGGCCACTGTGTGAATAGAGTGCTGGCCCAGATGGACCCGTGGAATGATCCAGCAGGGCTCTTCTTAAGTTCTTAACTAGCGCCTCACACTGAAGGAGGTGCTGTGCCCCCTGCCTTGCTATTATAGCTATTGACAACCAGTCAGACTGAAGCTACCGAGTGGAAGCCTGTGGAAATCTGAGTATGGCTGAAGATGGTGGATGGTTGACACTGGAAGAGAACATCTTTGGGGGAGGCACATGTTGGAACGCCTTTATCTTTTAACACTGGCAGTTTAGACTGGACCAACTATTACATGATATATAAATAAATAAAACACACAGCAATCAGCAACAGTACGTAAAGGCAAGGCCAGCAACAAACAGGGAGCAGGAGCCTCTCAACACAGCACAGCAGCTGCCATTGCAAGGCTACAATTTCCAGCTCTGTCCTGGGGAAATGTGCTGTGGTGAACAGATATCCCAGAAATTACAAAGGCACGGACAAGCTGTGAACGGTTATACATTTAGGGATCAGGCACACACAGCTGCAGGCTATTGTGTGCAGGCTGTTATAATAGTAGTAAAAACAAATGTACACTGCAGGAATGTTCTGAATTTCCTGACTTGTATAATGCAACCGTCACTCACCTTCAAGCAAACACTGAGCACAGGCCTACTGTCAAATACCTGTTGGGAGAAAGAGCAGAAGTCCAGTAGACAAATGATGGAACACTAGAATGGTAAATTAAAATAATCCTCCTCCTGAGAACCCTGGTGCTATGGAAGTGACACGTATTATATCCCCATGTTCCCTTCCCAGTCCTTCCATTGGTGCTATTAAACTTCTTGGGTTGGAGGCTAATAGTGTTATCACACATGTTATGCTACCCAGTTATCTTCCTTTGTGGGACCCATACATGGCATAAAGCCCCGCTTTCTTCTCCCAGAATAGGCCAGCCACAATATTATTATTTTTAACTTGTACTGGTGTCACCATGTTTAAAGCAAGGCACTCATACCAGATAAGTTGTACATAGGATAAGAAGTGAGTGGATGCCACCTGCCAAAAATGACCTAGAAGGTCATTTTCAATGTCATGTATCACTTCTTGGCATTAGTTGGGCTGCTTTTGCGGAAACTGTCACAGCTCTGAAGGTAATTAACTGATCTGGACATACTACATACAAAACAGAAGGTACAAGCTGTGCTACTGAATATATAAAGCAGTGGAAGTCTAGTTTCGACAGGTGAAGCACTATAAATACTCGAGCAACAAAAACATAAGAAAAACATGCATTTTATTTTATCAGAAAACATGTACATGAGAATTAAACTACAACAAAGGAATTTGGAAGGCCACAAAGTCCAATTCTGGGGGCACAAACCACTTTTTTCTTTCTTGTATGTCAGATAATGGTTAGGAAAGAAGTACTACTTTGTATTAAAATGCAAGAAGAGAAGATTTATATGGGCAGGCACCAGGGATGGGCATCTTCAGAAGATGCTAGAAGGTACGCAAGGGCATCCCACCAGAAACCCACCAAGGTCCCCATCAATTTCAGACATTTTCTGATTCCTCTGCAACGATGAAACTTGCTTATAAAAGTTGTTGAGGTTTCTCCTCAAGCACATGAAAGGCCATGTGCCGAACTGCTATGCGACTATAGCCATTTTCCAGAAAATGTCTCTCAAAAGTGAAAGGATTGGGATTAGAGAAAAGACATATACTGTCAAGCATCTAAAGTACTCCAAAACAAGACAAATCAGGATATCGGATTCGTCCTTATCCCATAAAAATAAGATGTAATGTAATAGAATATAATAAAAATGTTGCAATAGGAAAATGATATAATTCAGTGTAATAGAAAAACAATGAATTTAGAACAGAAAGGCACCTTCAACACATTATACTAGGCTCCTGAGACATCTTACAAGTGTCAAAAACCAGCATAGTTAAATCCACGGTATAAGAATTATTGCAAATATTAGCCTGTCATGATTTCATAAAAAAAGAGATCAATGTGATGGCTACTCACCTTGACTAGGTTAACAAGGATGTGGAAATCCCGCACAGCCATGTTCCAGTGTAGTAATTTCTCTAGCTGGACCTGTGGAGTGATAATAGAAAACCCCTATCTGGGCATCGCTCTGCTATTTCCAGAGATAGAGCCTGTTTGCTTGTAATAGCTGCAAATTGTGGGTTATTGTGCTGCTGCCATTTTGAGTATGGAACCTCCAATTGGAGCTTATGCAATAACTATGATCCAGTTTGCACATAATGGTGGCAATTCATGGGTTAACTAGCCCACGATTCGCTGCAGTGTGTGCCTTGATCTTTTCCCAATAGCTATTTTCATGCTATTGTGTTTAAATACAAGTTACATATATGTGTGCCATTCCCAACTGAGGATGCTACCTACATGTGTACCTTAACCTTCAAAATCAGGTAGTTTTGTACTTATTTTGTGCATCAGCTCCAAAGTTCAGGATGTGAATGAGGATGAACATCTGATGAGGATGGACATACTCTCCCTGAGCTGTGGCATTTTTGTGCCATTTCTCAGCATGCAGATTTCCTGCTAGGAACCTCAGATACGTTCTGCCAACCTACCTGGCTGGAATCCGATGGTCTCCCAGCAGAAATGCTTCTGACCGAACTCTCTAGCTGAGCCATCATCACTCGAAAGAAAACGGGAAACGTTTTCCTGGAGGAAAAAAAAAGGAGGGAAGAACAGTGAAATTCACCCTATTGTGGGTTTAACGCTCAGCTTTTTGTGGCATTATTCCTCTCTGGAGCATATATGTATACTGTATATGTAATATCTGCCTCCCCAAGATGATTTATTTCTGGAGAATGGTTCAATGGAAAAAGGTCTCAAAGGGTCTTTTGTTTTAAAAAAATAAAAATAAATCCAAAGGTAACCTTAAAGTAACAACCAAGTTGTCTGGTATTATGATTCATAACTGCAGACAATAAGCCTAAGAGGGAAAATCATGGAGGCAAAACTATCTGTGCCGCAACTGAGCACTACAAGGCTAACGGTCTTGATGGAATGGGGTGTTGAGAGCCAGCAGTGGAAATCTTGTCAAGAACAGCCTGAATTTTCCAATATTGTCACACTTCCATGTGTTCAATTGCAGTAAGGTATTTTGGACAAGGACTGGGTTTATAAGCTATTTATGGCACAATCTTCTGCATGTTTAGACAGAAAAAAGGCCTACAACTCCCAGCATGCCCCAGTCATGCTGGGAGTTGTAGGCCTTTTTTCTGTCTAAACATGCAGAAGATTGCATTTTTATAGACTTATGAACCTAGTTAAGATGTATATTAGCAGAAGATGCTTGAATTTGTCATCATTCAATAATATTTCTCTTTTCTTTGCAAACTACATCTCCATTTAACCAATGTTGTTATAACTACCATTCCCCCTCTTCCCTGTGGTTGCCCCCTCCCTCACAAACACCTGTATGTTTTCTACTTCACACTGTCCTTTAACAACTGATTTGGGTTTGTTTTGGCGGGGCAGGGTGCTATCAGCACGCTTATGACACCCAAATATATTTCTCTATGCCTTCGATAACAGCATCAGCTAAGGATAGTATGTCTCCTCTGAATGAATGCTTGGAGGCGGTAATGGGCTGGATGAGGAAAAACAAACTAAAGCTGAATCCAGACAAGACGGAGGTGCTTACTGTCAAAGCTAAAGCTGAATCCAGACAAGACGGAGGTGCTTACTGTCAAAGACCCCAACCTAGGTTTGGACATGTGTCAACCGGTTCTGGATGGGCTTACACTCTCCCTGAAAGGCTGTGTTCCCAGCTTGGGGGTGCTCCTGGATCCGTCGCTCCAAATGACAGCTCAGATAGATGCGACGGCCAGGACTGCCTACTATCAGCTTCGGCTGATATGCCAGCTGCACCCCTTCCAAGAGTTGGAAGACCTAAAAACGGTAGTGCACATGCTGGTAACTTCGAGGCTCGACTTCTGCAATGCGCTGTACATAGGGCTACCTCTGTGCCTAGTCCGGAAACTTCAACTAGTTCAAAATCTGGCAGCCAGGTTGGTCACCGGTGACCATATCACACCAGCTTCAAAATCACTCCACTGGCTGCCAATTAGTTTCTGGGCGAAATACAAAGTGTTGGTTATTACCTTTAAAGCCCTACATGGTTTGGGTCCAGGTTACCTGTGGGATCGCCTTCTCCTATACAATCCACCCCACATGCTCAGGTCCTCTGGGAAGAATTTGCTACAGTCGGCCAAAACCAGGCTGACAACTGTTACCCAGAGGAACTTCTCTTCTGCCGCTCCCAGACTGTGGAATGGTCTGCTGGAAGAGATTCATCAACTTAGTAGTCTCTCTGACTTTAAGAAAGCCATAAAGACCGATCTCTTCCGGCAGGTCTACCCAGTCGAATTTTAAGAGTTTTATTGGTGTTTTAATAATGTATTAATTTTATATGTTTTTAACTAGTTTTATGTATTTTATGTTATGTTATTTGTATTGGTGTTCTTCCCCGCCTCGATCCTAAGGGAGAGGCAGGTAAAAATAAGTATTATCATCATCATCATCATCACCATCATCATCATTAGTAGTAGTATTATGTTTGCTATTGCAAGAATTAGGACATATTGATCAGGGATCTCAAGAACCGTGTGTGTGCACTTAAGCCATTACCTGGTCAATGTAGGGTACGTGGAAGAGTATCCATCTTTAGAAGACTGAATCAACTCCGGAATCCCATTACTGGAAATGTCTTCTATAGCTTTCAATACATTATCTGTGTGCTCCATATAGATGCTGTGTGGAACAATTGTTCACAAAATTTATAGAGTTCCATATGGCATTAGAAAGCCTATTTTAAGGCTTTTCTCTACATTAGATTTGTCTTGATATATTGGGAAAGCATATCAGGTCATGTTTTCCTCCTGACTCCATCCACATTTGTAATTATAAACATGTGGCTCAATTATACAATCTCAGCTTGATTACAAACCGTGACTCCATTCAGTACTTCTCCTCACACTGGTGGTGTATAAATAGTTTGTCACTGACCTCCCTCATTCCCCATACTGTTTGTTCAGGATGAAGTGTGAGAAAAGAGGACAAAATGACACAACAGGTTACACTAGATTTGGACTACAGTAGTACGCTGGCTTCAGGAACTCAAGTTTATTTTCAAAACTCACATTCCAAGCGGAAAAAGAGATATTTCTTTAACGAACACAGGGCTCAGAAAGACATGTCATCCATACATTGAACTTGTAAAGAGCTGGAAAATGCACAGTATTGGCTGGTGGTAACAGAGAAGGCAGTTAAAAAATATATATTACGAGATTACCAGATAAAGAGGCATCTCTCATATTTCCCATGCTGTTTGGGATGCAGAGCAAAGAAATAGGATAGCAGAATGATGCTGCAGAATAGAGGAGTTCCAAGTTTAGAACAGTCTCAGCGGTTGGAAATGAGCAATTTCCAATGTGCCGGAGAATACACAAACTCAAATGAAATGAATGTGCAGCTGCATAGTGGCCCTCTTGTGGGAGTGGGGCTGACTTTGAAAAGAAGAAAGGCACAAGCCCATCCTTACCAGAACAAAGTGTGGAGAGCATCATTAAACTGGGTGCCCTTCTGACAAGCTCCATTGGGCTGCACCCAAGATTGGCAGAGGAAACGCTTTGTGATGGAAGCTGTCAAGGAAGGAAGGAAGGAAGGAAGGAAGGAAGATATGGTTTTGTTTTTCATTATGCAGGGCACATAACTGTCCAGTATGATCTGTTTTCAATGTATGAATAGATTACATATGTCAGGTGCAATGTGATTTTGTGTCAACTTTAAATGTACATTTATTGTGCTCTGCAGGGGGGTCAAAATACACAAGGTACAGGGCCCACAACAGTTGCAGACTCACAATCCTATAATTACTTTTCAGTGGTCCAAGTCAGATTGTAATTGTGACCCATATTTTGAGAAAACTTGAGTCTTGCCTATTTTCAGAGAACATCCTTGAAGGCTGCAATCCTATGCATGGTTAGATAGGAAAAAGTTCTACATCTTCAAACATTCCCCAGCCTGCATAGAGTTTTTTCTAATTGTGTGCATCCTCCGTTGGAGTCCTTGATTCCAGAGAACCGCCCCCTCCCCATAAATTAAATCTTCTGACCTTCCGTTTCTTGAAAGTATGGCTTGCCTTTTTCAATATGTTTGCTGATAGCAATGTTACAGAACTCTCAAAACTGCAAAGGATTTCTACAAATTAAAGTTGGACAATACAAAAAAAAGGCATATCTATATACATTACCTATTTCACTGTTTTTCAGGTTAACCACAGCTTTTTCAGCAATGACAAGCAGAAGCTGTGTGAGACTCAATGCACAGTAAATATTGGGAACGCTCTGCTGTAAGTTCAGCAAGTATTGGAAACTCTGACTGTAGGATACAAAGGAAAGAAAAGCTGCATGTGTTAAAACAGCATTGCTGATATTTTGGCAGGTATAACAAACATAATGTCCAGTTCCTCCTGCCCAGTCCCACAGTCTGTTTATGAATCTCTCCTTTTACTTTTATCCCCTTTTGGAAGAAATGGAAGGGCTTGTGATTTTAGCTATCAGGCATTTTGGCCAGAACAAACGTAACCAGAGGAAAAGTAAGGCTAGACAACCACTAAGTGATATAGCACGAATATCTCCTTTTTTATCCTACCTGAGCAGTTCCTCAAGAGGGAGCTCTCTCTCCCCCGGCTTCAGTCTGTGTGCAAGGACACCGAGACCTGATTTCAGCAAGCGATGGTTTTCGTGTTGAGAAAATCCACTCCTGAGAAAAGGAAAGACAACAATCACCTTTAGCTATAATGCCCAGTTAGTGTGGGAAAGACAAAGATGAGCATTCTGCAAGCTTTGTACATCTTTCGTGCAAAGAACACTAGCTAAAACTCATCAGAAATGTTGGGGCTCATCTCTAAAGGACCATATGGACTATAAGCTCTGGTTGCACAGGTGGAGAGCCCACAGTTTGATTCCTTTGGCAGATTAAGACTGGGGTTCCCAACATGGTGCCTCCAATGTATTCATGGACATTTTCCATGGCAGCCTCCAGGCTCCCTGCATCTCATGATTTTTATGATGATGTTGATGAGGAGGAGGAGAATTTTGTAACTGGGAGGCTGGCATGTTGCAAAGCCACGTGTTGGGCCTGAGCACCATCTTTATTTCCAAGAATGACTCTAGGCCACATGTGGGCCCCAGAGGCATTCTTAGAAAATAAAAAGAGTGGCTGTCTGGAGCCCAGCACTTCATTTAGAATAGGCTGACCATATGAAAAGGAGGACAGGGCTCATGTAACTTTAACAGTTGTAGAGAAAAGGGAATTTCAGCAGGTGTCATTTGTATGCAATTAGTTCCTGGTGAAATTCCCTCTTCATCACAACAGTTAAAGTTGCAGGCACTATACTAGAGTGACCATATACAAAAGAAGGCAGGGCCTCTGCAACTTTAATTGTTGTGATGAAGAGGGAATTTCACCAGGAACGAATTGCATACAAATGACACTGGCTGAAATTCCCTTTTCTCTACAACTGTTAAAGTTACATGAGCCCTGACCTCCTTTTCATATGGTCAGCCTAATTTAGAAGCAAGTCTGGCCTCTCAGAAAAAAAGAAAAAGGTGGTCTGAAGATGATGGGGAACCTCCTTGAAGGCAAGGGGGAGGGACACCATCTTGGGGGTTGGCTAGAGGGGATGGAAAGGAATAAGGAAGGTATTTTGCCTGTGTTGTGTGCATTCTGCCTGATTTTGGGGGGGGGGCGGGGTGATAGTGTGGTGTGTATAAGTTGGCCTGCTTGCTTGGGTGTGGTGTGTGTTTTGCATGTGTTTGGGTGTGTGTGTTTTTCCCTGAGCATCATCAGTTTTCGTCTTTTGTGAAATGGGTATTTTAGGGGTAAATATTAGGGGTGTGCATCGGATCGGATCCGATCCACGATCCGAATCCGATCCGACCCAAAATCGGGAAAATCCGATCCGATCCGATCCGATCCGGACAACCTCCGATCCGATCCGATCCGATCCGATGAGGTCCGATCCGGATCGGACGCCATTTTGAATGCTTTTTCCCATAGCCAAGTATTGTTTTACAAAAACGCCTATAACTTTTTCATTTTTAAAGATAGAAGGATGAAACTTGGGCACATTGTAGACTGGTTAGGGGTAGTTATCTGTGAGAAATTTCAGAAAGATTGGTGCATGCAGTTTGTGGCAATTAATTTTTTAATAAATACCCAGGAATGCCTATAACTTTGTCATTTTTAAAGTTACACACATGAAACTTTGCCACATTGTAGGGGGTACCTTGGGACCTATGTGTGTGAAATTTCAGAAACGTAGGTGCTTGTCTTGTGTGGCAATTAATTTTTAGAAAAATGGGTAGTAGTGGGGTAAATACAGTTACGCCTCCCATTTTTTTATTTTTGAAGATACAAACAGGAAACTTGGGCACATTACAGGTACCACTTGCCTTGATATGTGTGTGAAATTTCAGAAACATTGGAGCTTTCCTTGTGTGGCAATTAATTTTTGAAACAATGAGGAAAGAAACACCTATAACTTTGTCATTTTTAAAGTTACACACATGAAACTTTGCCACATTGTAGGTGGTACCTTGGGACCCATGTGTGTGAAATTTCGGAAACGTAGGTGCTTGCCTTGTGTGGCAATTAATTTTTTAATAAATACCCAGGAATGCCTATAACTTTGTCATTTTTAAAGTTACACACATGAAACTTTGCCACATTGTAGGCGGTACCTTGGGACCTATGTGTGTGAAATTTCGGAAACGTAGGTGCTTGCCTTGTGTGGCAATTAATTTTAGAAAAATGGGTAGTGGTGGGGTAAATACAGTTACGCCTCCCACTTTTTTATTTTTGAAGATACAAACAGGAAACATGGGCACATTACAGGTACCACTTGGCTTGATATGTGTGTAAAATTTCAGACAGCTGGGTCCAGGCATGTGGTGGCAAGGTATTTTTGAAACAATGAGGAAAGAAACGCCTATAACTTTTTTATTTTAAAAGTTAGAAGTCTGAACATTGCTCACTTTGTAGATGGGTTAGGGGTAGATATGTGTCAGAAATTTCAGAATTATAGGTCCAGGCATTTGATGGCTATGGAATTTTTAAATTACATGTTTCAAAAAAATTTCTACAGAGGCCAGGTCTTCCCCTCCCGCTTCCCGCGAAGAAAAGGAAACACTCTCTCGTCTCGATCCCTTTGATCCTTGCTAGTAGTATCCATTACAGGGCTCGTGTTTCCTTTCCTACTTTCACTTTTCACTTTGTACTCAAGCAGACACGAGCCCTGTAATGGATACTACCAAGGATCAAAGGGATCGAGACCAGAGTGATCCTTCCTTGCACGCATGGCTGCAAAACTCAGCTAGGCTCAGCCGTTCTGCTTGATAAGTGAAAGTAGGAAAGGAAACACGAGCCCTGTAATGGATACTACTAGCAAGGATCAAAGGGATCGAGACGAGAGAGTGTTTCCTTTTCTTCGCGGGAAGCGGGAGGGGAAGACCTGGCCTCTGTAGAAATTTTTTTGAAACATGTAATTTAAAAATTCCATAGCCATCAAATGCCTGGACCTATAATTCTGAAATTTCTGACACATATCTACCCCTAACCCATCTACAAAGTGAGCAATGTTCAGACTTCTAACTTTTAAAATAAAAAAGTTATAGGCGTTTCTTTCCTCATTGTTTCAAAAATACCTTGCCACCACATGCCTGGACCCAGCTGTCTGAAATTTTACACACATATCAAGCCAAGTGGTACCTGTAATGTGCCCATGTTTCCTGTTTGTATCTTCAAAAATAAAAAAGTGGGAGGCGTAACTGTATTTACCCCACCACTACCCATTTTTCTAAAATTAATTGCCACACAAGGCAAGCACCTACGTTTCCGAAATTTCACACACATAGGTCCCAAGGTACCGCCTACAATGTGGCAAAGTTTCATGTGTGTAACTTTAAAAATGACAAAGTTATAGGCATTCCTGGGTATTTATTAAAAAATTAATTGCCACACAAGGCAAGCACCTACGTTTCCGAAATTTCACACACATGGGTCCCAAGGTACCACCTACAATGTGGCAAAGTTTCATGTGTGTAACTTTAAAGATGACAAAGTTATAGGTGTTTCTTTCCTCATTGTTTCAAAAATTAATTGCCACACAAGGAAAGCTCCAATGTTTCTGAAATTTCACACACATATCAAGGCAAGTGGTACCTGTAATGTGCCCAAGTTTCCTGTTTGTATCTTCAAAAATAAAAAAATGGGAGGCGTAACTGTATTTACCCCACTACTACCCATTTTTCTAAAAATTAATTGCCACACAAGACAAGCACCTACGTTTCTGAAATTTCACACACATAGGTCCCAAGGTACCCCCTACAATGTGGCAAAGTTTCATGTGTGTAACTTTAAAAATGACAAAGTTATAGGCATTCCTGGGTATTTATTAAAAAATTAATTGCCACAAAATGCATGCACCAATCTTTCTGAAATTTCTCACAGATAACTACCCCTAACCAGTCTACAATGTGCCCAAGTTTCATCCTTCTATCTTTAAAAATGAAAAAGTTATAGGCGTTTTTGTAAAACAATACTTGGCTATGGGAAAAAGCATTCAAAATGGCGTCCGATCCGGATCGGACATCTGGTCCGATCCGATCCGACCAGCCTCCGATCCGATCCGATCCGACCCCCCAGGTCCGATTCCGATCCGCTATCCGATCCGATCCGGGGGGTCAGTGCACATCCCTAGTAAATATGGGATTTGGCACTTGGGGCTCAGGCGACACCTCCGCTTTGTACTTGGTTGCTTGGCCAAGTTACTTGTTTCTGAGCCTCATCAGTTTGTTTCCTGGGAAATGAATGTTGGAGCAGAAAACTGTGGGTTCAGAAGAGTGGTTTTGTGTTTTGGAGCATAGACCGCACCTCTGCCTTGTACTTAGGTTCTTGGGCATGTTACTTTTCTTTTAGAATCACCAGTTTGCCTTTGGGAAATGGGTGTTTTGTGAACGGGCAACTGCTGCCCCTCCATGGCAGCCATTTTGTCAGAGCATCCTCAGCACTCTCTCAAAATTCCAAATGGGCCCACTGACCCAAAAAGGTTGGGGATCCTAAAGCACAAAATACTTGTGATATGGCTCTATGGCAATGATCCATCATAGGAGTCTATTGCTTAGCTCATGCCATAGATGGTTTGGCGGAAGGAAAAATGAAACCTTATTATAAGAATGTTGCTTTACCCTCCCCCATGTATTTGCAATTCCACACACTCACCAAGCAAACAGAAGATGAAACACTTGCAGTAACCGCTGGTAACAGGATGATATTAGCTGGTGTTCCTGAATGTTGACCCCTGGCCCATCAACCACACCATGGTTCTCCGCAATCAGCGCCTTAAGTGAAGGACAAGCGTATTAAGTAAAAAGCTGCTATGTGTTACATTATGGCCCAACCACTCTACAAACATGAACGATGAGAACAAACACCTTGCATTTATAAAGGGCACACTGCATATTGATGTAGAGGAATAATTTGATTTCTAACCTGGAAGTAGTTGTGCATATTTTCCATGTGATCGCATAGTGGTTTTAAGAGGTCAACGGCAGACTCAATTACTTCTTGAGATGATCTCTGACAAAGATGTGAGAATCCAACATTTCTATTTCCTTTTCCCTGTAGGAAATATTTATATTTATTTATTTATTACATTTGTATACCGCCCCATAGCCGAAGCTCTCTGGGCGGTTTACATAGGATTAAAACAATTTAAAACAATATACAAAAATTAAAACAGCAAAAACATACAACATACACACAATACACACATACATTTAAAACCACTACAACAGCCCCAAAAAGCTACAAAAACAAACCCAGGCTCCTCAGATATTGCCAAATGCCTGAGAGAAGAGGAAAGTCTTAACCTGGCGCCGAAAAGATAACAATGTTGGCGCCAGGCGGGCCTTGTCAGGGAGATTGTTCCACAATTGGGGGGCCACCACAGAGAAGGTGGTGGAGAGTTCCCCCCACAAAATGCTTAATAGTTCAAAGTTACTTTTTATGTAGCAGTCACACTTTAGCATAGGCAAAAGTAATCATATATTCAGTAATCATTAAAAATACCAAAACAATGTTACAGACTCCATCCTTCCTACCAGAAAAGGTTATTCATTTTAATCTGCTTTTTATTTATAATTACTCAGTGCCCTGAATGTCTCCCAATCAGAGCAGAATGCTATGAAAAAATGCTCCCATTTATTCAAACCCTCAAATATCCAGCCAATTCAGATGCCACCAGGCCTCTGTATTTTACTACAGATATTTGTGTTTTTCCAATGGTAACTAGCCACAAACAGCTTAAAAACATTCCATAGACAAGGGCAATCAGTGTTACAGAGGATGAAGAGTACGAAGTTGGTGAGCATCATAGAGGAGGAATAAGTCACTAGGAGTCATCCTGTGCTTTTCATTGACCTCAGTCGAACATTGCCCAAGGATCCAAGCTGGCTATGGGCTTGAAAGTCCTTACCAAATCTGCACTCCACTAGAACCCTCTGCTTCTGCCTTCTACAGGCTTTTTGTTTAGATGAATTCCTTCTCAACATCTCTCTACTTAGGGTGTCTTTACAAGAGTGATTTAAAGCTCTTTCAAGGCGCATTACAGATTTTACCTCTACAAGAGCGGAGGGCAAATCGAGGGTTGAGGCGCTTTTTATCTCCGATTATTCGCATTATCGAATGCACGTTAAATAGTGACTCAAAATTTACCGTGGGAGTTAAAGTGCCCTATGGCCATGTAAACATGCGATTCTCTGCATGTAAACAACTTTAAAGCGCATTTCATACAGCCCGTAATGCGCTTCACCGCCTCATGTGAATAGGTATTAGGAGTAAATGCACTTATCCGAATATGCGCATAATTGGGCAACCGGGCGTCAAAGCACAATCTTGTAGAGGGGACCTTAGAGACACAATGCCTTGTCCCCCTAACTTTTTGTTTTGTACGTACCTTTAAGAAAGGGGCTCTCTTTGCAGGGGCTGGAATCAACATGCGTTCTAGCTTACGGCACAGATCTTCCAAAAGGAACAGGAGCTCAGCTGGCCCTATTTGCACTATCTCACGGGTCTAGTATTTTAAAGGAAGAACATAAAAGTCAAAGGCCAATCTTCATAAGAGGAAGCATTATACTACCTTCGTACATTCAGACATAGTGACTAAAGTGCTGGTCCAAGGGACAGTGGGAGAGAATGAGACTGCTGTTGTATTATTCTAACAATAGGACCAGCTGGCTACAATGAGGGTAGGTAGGTATATCAAAGTGTACGGCACAGCAACAACTACTGAAGTTTACGGCTGAGCAACAACTAGGCGAGATTGCACCACATACTAGTAGTCTTTTTGCAAATGCAGTTGAGTTCTTTCATCAGTTACTTGTTCCCAATAAGCCAAACAGTCTTCAAAAGAGGCTAGCCAGCCAACAGAACTCAGGATCCTGTTAAAGCTTGTAGATTAACACCTAGAACGGAGGCTAAGTTTGAAACAGGAAACTGAGTGCATAATTGTGGACATACTAGCAGAATATGTTTAACAGTGAGGGGAACTCTACAAAGCATGCACATGGATGGGACCTCCCCAGTCAGGGCAGCTTCCTTCCTTTGGTTCCTAAAAAGGACAGTCTAGGTACCAGTTTCAACTCAGGGAGCTTATTGGTAGTGTGCCCTTCCCACAACTCTTGCTACTGGTCTTTCAGCTTGGACTTAAAGTTGGGGGTATAGTCACTTGATGCAACTTTTGCATGTTGAAAAGCAAGGTGAGTTGCCATCTTGGCCTACAGTGAGGGTACATGCCTGTTATGTGAGCAGAGTGGAGAGAAAGCAGTGGGCAAAGAAGTGATGAAGGAACGTATCAAGACCCCTGCACAGAGCACCTGGACAAATTGGCTGGATCCATCAGCTCAACAACAGGTGAGGCAGATGTCAGGATCCTCACCTGGAGCAGCAGCTGAGGCTCCAAATCCAACTCAGAAGGGCAAGCCTGATTCCTCATTCCAGTGACACAGGAGGATAACCCAGGCCCCAGCATCATGACTAGGCTTGAGACACAGCCAGAGGTCAGCAGATGGGGGGCTCAGGAGCCTGAACCCACCAACTCAAGTCTTGCAACCCCACCCCAGGAACTGAACCCCTCCACACCAGGGACTGACACCCCAGATCATCCCATCAACACAGATGAAGGGACTTGTAAGAGAGGAGGAGGAGGTGGAGAGGTGTTATCCTCCAAGCCAAAAGACTGCCCGTTTAAGGCCCTTCCATCCCTCATGGAAGGAGTGGAGCCAGGAGGGGCGATCTGGACCTGGGAGTATAGAGTAATCTTCCGTTTACCCTAAGACTTTATCAGAGAAAGTTGCACACTTGGGGCTCTCCTTCTACCATCACGTCCCCTCAACTCCCTGTCAAGACCAGGACAGGACAAGAACCAGAAGACACTTAAGTCAGATCCAAGAGCCAGCAATGGAAAGAGCAAGGAACAGCAGCATCCTCCAGGAGGATTTTGGAATAACAGTGATGGCAAAGGAAGTAATTCTGAACTGCATCTCCTTTACTAGTTAACTTTGCTTAAAGGGGGCAGGACTATACAAACAAATGGAACCTGTTTATTAACATCACCTGCCACTGTCCTCCCTTCTCCTTTTAATTTTGAGTGCTGCAGAGCTGAAAACCAGCAGGCAATCAATGGGTGACAGATGTAAATACATCCCTAACAATGGGCATTAGCTTATGAAGTGCCCTCCTACATCAGAGAACAGCCTCCTGCTTAAGCCTCCAACTGTTGCCTAGAATTAGTTATTTCTCTTGTACGCATTGAAAATAAACAAATCCTTCACCATCCTTCTCCAACCATCTTCACAAAGTTCTTTAATCTGCTTGCCTTTGTGTGCATTTCTGTATCCAGAATAGATTTGGTCAGCAGCCCACTGTGAAGGATGCTAAAAACCTCAAAGTCTAATTCACGGAAATAGGCACTGTAACTCTGCAGCTGTATCAAAGGGGCTCCTGGTTCTTTTTCGGAGGAATCCTGAAAAGGAAAACATTGGTCAATATCAATTTAGTTCCCTGTTATGCACTTCTCAAAAGACTGTGGGACATATAGAACCTTTTCTGGCTGGCTGGTGTTTGCTTCAGGCTGATTGGCTTCTGTGTTTTCATCCAGCTGTGAATTAACTGCAGAGCTATTTTTGCTGCTGTCAGATTTTTGGGTTTTTTGTCCTAAAAAAAGAAGAGGAGGAGGTTTCACAAATAGGGGCTAAGTCAGTTTGGCAGTTGGTTACAGTGTAAAATGTATGTATAGGGGGATATATTCTTTTATCTTTGAAGTTTCTGTGAAGTATTACACAAATCCTATATTGGATTTAAACTGGAGCGTTAAATGCGTTCCATGTTCTCTTCACAATAAAAAAGAATACAAATTAAACTTGTTTAATCCTCAGAAGTTTGCAGTTTCTCTTCTTTAGTTAATTTTAGGAGTGGCTGTAAGATACACCTTTTTCATTTAGCTTTTGGGTTGGCATTTTCAGCTTCACTGAAGGATACTGTTGTTTGAAGTTTTATACTGTGGTTCTTACATTGTTTTGTCTTTTTATAAGCCTCCTTCAGATATTCAAAGATGCGATAGAATTTTTAAAAATACGACTAACGTATCTGGCTATTTGAAAAAACAACAACACCCTGCTACAATGATTAATATCCCTTAGAGCCAGAGTGGTATCATGGATAGGGGAAATATGGGTTAAAATCCCCACTTAGCGTGAAGCTCACTAGTTGACTTTGGGCCTAACTCTTACTCTAACTTATTTTACCGGGGTGTTGAGAAGATAATGTTGGATACCCCTCCCCTCCTCCAAGACACAAATGCCATGAGCAACGTCACTTCATTATTTCACTTGGGAAAATGGCCAGTGCTATTTTGAAAGTATATAGAGAAGTTTAGAGGAAGGTGACAAGAACAATTAGAAGAGCTGCATACAGAGGAACTTGAGAGAAAAGGGATGTGATAAATATACAATGATATAACTGCACAAAGAAGACCAGAAGCTACTGCTCTTTGCTTAATCACAACAAAAAGAGATCAATTGCAAGGAGAAAAATTAAAAACCAAGGAAAGAATATTTTTTCACACACGATGATACTTATGATAAAGCTGGTTTCCATGTGGAGGGGCCGTAGCTCAAAGATACCACACATGAAAAAGGTCCTAGGATTACTTCTGGTATCTCTTGTAAAAAGAATCTCAGGTAACGGGGGTGGGAAAGGCCTCTGCTAAAAAAGATACTGCCTGCCAGAGCAGACAGAACCAGGCTAGATGGAACAATGATCTGACTTAACATCTTCACATGTTTGTTAGCACTTAAACTAGCTTGGGTCCATTGATGTCAGTACATCTACTCTGGCTTCACTGTAAAAACATAAGTTTAATGACTTGCGTATGTTACCTTTGCTCTTCTTTTTGGTGGCACCATTACTGATAATAGGTACCCCTTCCAGTGTTTCAGAATCAAAATTAGCAAGAGGAGGAACATACCCAGGACTTACTGAAAAACCAAAGGGAAAGCAATTCAATTGACTAGAATAAGGCAAGCTGGACATATCACCAAGTTCCTACACAGATTGTAGTTCCATGTGGAAATTAATGTAGCAATCATATGTGATCGTCCTGCACTGAAACCAGAGCCAGCGCATTAGACACGCACAGGATCACCTCATGTTCAGATATACACACATTTAACATCTTAATTCCCACATGTACATTCCATACAGACATTTTGCAATGTATGAAGCATCCCCAAGGAAACTGAAACAGTAGCTAAAGATATGCATTTTTTGGGGGAAATACTGAAACAGGCCATATTTATCTACTATATTTCTCATTTAATTTAATCTTTTAATTTTTGTAAACTGCCCAGAGAGCTTCGGCTATGGGGCGGTATATAAATGTAATAAATTATTATAATATTATTATTATTATTATTAATAATAATAATAATAATAATTTCAGAGCTTTAAGGTCTTTAGTCTGTGTAGAATCTCAAACAGCCTGGTCTTCCCCAAACTACAGCAACACCATGCCTGTGGGTATGCTTCACTACAAATGGATTCCATCAGCTTTAAAACAGTCGGAGCTGCAAGAAAGCAATTCCTTCATATTACTGGAACTATATGGCAACAGAGAGTCTATATAGCAATCTGGAGCCTGTTAATGAAGCTAATGTCAGAATCACTGTCTATAGTGATTCTTAGCAGTTCTCAGACCAAATGAAGAGTCCCTCCTCTTCTCTAGATCAAGGAGGTTTCTGTTGGTATGGGGCTTTTTGGCCAAGCTGACTATGGTGTAGTGGGGATATCCATGGTATCACAGAGTGATGCCCACCACCATCATCACCACGTCCCATTCACGATGAAGTCTGCATATTCTGTGCATGGGATGCATGCTTTACAATCTAGTTGCAGACTAATCCATGGCTCACAGTGTTTGGGATTGCCTGTATAGAGCAGGCACACTGTAATTTTAATTAAATGCAGTGTGGTCATTATTTTGTTGGTTTCCTTAAGTTGTTGTTTTTCTTGCCATTGAAAAAGATATTATCCAACCCAAACCCTCAGGATGGATCATGCAAGAAACGGAAACAAATACATACATGAATGAAACAACAACCTTAACCACTATGTTAAGAAGATGCTGTCACTGCATAATATAGTTGATCATTTGCTGAACTGAAAATGTATTAATGACACAGTGGATGGAAAAATCTGCTAGAAATTAATGGGAGTGGTTTGGTATTAGTTCAACGATAGTGCCCAGATGAGGCAGAAGACAAGATACTTAAGTCAATTGCATTTTTCTCTCCTGGTGTCTGGTCTGGAGCCTAACAGTTTTGTTGCAGACTGCAGCCAGCATCTCATTCTGGCCAAGTAGGCGAGTGTAAAATGGGCCATAGGCAAAAGATGTGGTGATGGACAGGCTACAGGTCAGGCACATGATTAGGCAAACAAGTGCCAGGGGTAGAGATGTAGTCAGAAGGCAAAATGGTGTTTGGGTACCAGACTGAGCATAAGAACATAAGAAGAGCCCTGCTGGATCAGACCAAGGGTCCATCTAGTCCAGCATTCTCTTCACACAGTGGCCAACCAGCTGCACATGGGAAACTCACAAGCAGGACATGAGTGCATCAGCACCCTCTCACCCATGTTCCCCAGCAACTAGTATACTAAGCATACTGCCTCTGACACTGGAGATAGCATATAGCCATCAGGGATAGTAGACATTGATGGCTTTATCCTCCATGAATTTGTTGAATTCCCCTTTAATCCATCCAAACTGATGGCCATCACTACATCTTGTGGTAGTGAATAGCTTGACTATGCGCCGTGTGAAGAAGTACTTCCTTTTATCTGTCCTGAATCCCCCACCGATCAACTTCATGAGATGAACCCAGGTTCTAGTATTATGGGAGAAAAATGTCTCCGTATCCACATTCTCCTCACCATGCATAATTTTGTACACCTCTACCATGTCTCCTTTCACTTGCCTTTTTTCTAAGCAGCTGAGGACCAAATGACCAGGGGCAGGAATGTAGTGACAGACAGGCTGGAGGTCAAGTGCAAAGTGAGCCAATCTGTGCTGTTCTTCCATTAGACTGAGAAACACAGTTTGGACCTACATACAGCCAGCCCAGCCCTATTGATTCCTCAACACATGGTTCTGGCTGAAGAGTTGCAGTCTTGGCTCTGGCCACCATATGGGACCACTGTAGCATAACAGAGACAGGGGTACTAATGTCCTCAGAAAGCTGTTTTAGTGGCATGGAGAGTAAGTCACCTGGGCTCTGCTGAGTCCCTGGGTACCTTATAACTAAAGAGAAACTTCTTGCAGATACTGCATGTTATTTCTCCCCACATCTGCATCTAAACCTGTATATTTTGTGCATGCTTACCTGCTAGGCATTTTTCCAGTAGACCCTGTAACTCTGTAATGTTCTGTAACCGAACCAAAACTCTTCCTTTTATCTCAGGCTCTTTTTCTCGGCAGAAAGCATTCACAACCTTGAGGGGCAAATTGCATTTGTAAGACCTAGTCAGGGACTTCTCATTCCTTAACAACATCTGCGAATCCAGAATGGCTGCTAAGGCTTATCTCCAAATCCACTGCACTTCTGATCCTTCCAGAGCTGACTGGAGAGACTTCTTCATGCACTTTACTATTAGGCCTTTGCTCAATCCTAAATGTGGCCCCTGTTAAAAATGAGTTGCCAACCTGTATCGTAAAATCATCTTCTGTAAGTGCATCTGCAAATCCTGTCCCCTGGCTTAAGAACCTGCAGCCTTAATGATGCAAATGTGTTTTTTTCCCTAAATTGTCGCATAATTACGCTGCATGGAATAGTGCTCTGACCCAGTGATCTTGGAACAGAAGCTTCAAGTATTTTCAAAAGCAATATTGTCAATTAATAGGAAGCAGAAACAAAGCAATCACTCCCCCACCCAAAGATTTTTTTAAAAATAAGAATCCCAGAGGATCCTTTTGTATGTTTCTTTTCTGATTCAAACATTAATATAAGTATTGGAAAAAGGTGGGTATGATGCAAAAATCTCTGTCCATGTACAGATCACCTGCTTGTGCTCCACCCCCCGACAACACAGAGAATAATCTCTATTGTAGGAAAATGTGCTGCGCTTAGCCATTCTGAGATCCTCTTTCTGGGAAAGCTCCTCATTGTAAGGGAAAACATCCCATCATGCTTTAGGGGAGATGGTGCTTCTCATATCTCAGATATCTTAGTCTTTTTACTTTGCCGTTTTAAATCTGTATTTTAAATCTGTATAGATCTCTGCATTGCTGCTCGGTTTTATCCTGGTTGTTTTTATATTGTACTTTTATATTGTGTTTTTATACTGTTGCTTGTTTTATACTTTGAATTGTACTTCATGGTTTTAATTTTTGTGAACTGCCCAGAGAGCTTTGGTTATTGGGTGGTATAGAAATGCAATAAATAAACATCTGGCCTATTAGCCAAGCACTGAGTGGGTGGGAAATGGCCGTATGATGGGAAATTCCTAATTAGCAGCACTGTTTACCTCATGGAACCAGTTAAGTGCATAAAATAAGAGTGAACACAGGAATTCGTGCTCTTGCTTCGACAAGGAGTCTAATTTTCCTCCCACTTCCAAATTGGTCAGATATAAAGGACATCCTGAAACAGAATATGGTAAAAGAAAAAGGTTCTTAAGTCCATTCACATATATGTTCAACTCGGAGACACACACACAGGCACACACACACACACTCATCTAGTCTATTGGCATACAGTAACTAGCACCCTTTCCTTCCCAAAGAAACACAGAGCTGAAGTCAGGTTGCCTGGGAGCGGCACCATCAATTGGCCAGTGGTTTCTGGTGATTTATTAAAGAGTACATTTTAGTCTGTTACGGGAGACTGGATGGTATAACTTAAGAGCCCACTAGTGTAAGAGACCTACAAATAGCACTGGGCCAATTGGTTGCCAAATTTATAATAGAAATGCTCACAAGTATAATTGTGCAAATTGGTTTACCTACGTACACAATCTGTCAGAGTTTCAAAACACCTGTATGAGCTAAGCTGGTCTATTTAACAACAGTTATATCTATTCTCTTCAACAACAACCACAACAGTTCTGTCTATGAAACACCCTTGTATCTCTGTTTCAATCAGATGAGGTCTTCCTCAGGTATTCCTATAGATCTCACAAGTTTAATAACATTTTGCAATAACTGATAATGTTGTAGAAAACACTTCCTAAATAGGACAATAACTGATAATATTGCAGAAATAACACTTCCTGAATAGACAATTTTTAACACTGGTGTACTGGTCCTGAAAAAAGCAAAACAGCCTTCTTTATTAGTTGGCTGAAGGTGAGGCAATCCTTATGAAAGAGAAAACAAACACATCCATAACACTGAGTCTTACTCCAGTCTTTGCTGCCCAAAACTTACCCAAAATTTATGGTAGTGTTTACCTGATTTTTGCAGCTCACCCTTCCCAAAATGTATATACTTTCCAGACCAGTCCCCCAAACAGCAGATGTATAAAAACAACAGTACCTCTGAAGGATTGTGTACATATGTAAACCAATTGGAGCAACTGTGCTTGTGAGTATTTCTATTATAAATCTGGCAACCAATTGGCCCATTGCTATTTTGTAGGTCTCTTATAATAGGCATTTTTATATTGATATCATCATTGGGAACCTCGTCCTTTCTGTTTTGTTTAATAACTTAAGAGCTAACAAATTAGATCAATAGCCTGCTCATGGTCCCGATCTGCTTCAACATTCCAGCTGCAACATACTGTAAACGGATCAAACAGGCAGATCCTACCTAACAGGGCATCGATATCTTCCATATTTCCGTCGTTCAGTTCTGACACACAGAGCCTCAGCAGCCGGAAGAATGGTGACAAGCACACAGGAGACACTAGCCTGGTGAGAGAGGAAGAGAAGCTTGTGTGGACACTGAAAGGATTGTCACCAGCATTGACTTACATTAGAGGAAAAGACAATTAGGAGAGACTGTGACTGGATTCAGACGATAGTGGGAGTGAGGGGGAGAAGCCATTGTGGCCCCTCCCCCACTGTGCATGCGACCGCTATTTGCATAATTCCCTGTGCTGCAGCCAGGGTTGGCATGTCTTCTGAACCTGTGGTGTGCAGTAGAGGTTTTAAGGTGGGTACAAAGCCACCCCAGCCAGCTGGGTTCAGATGACATGCTAACTCGTGCTGCAGCATGGGCAATTATGTCAATGGCAGTTGCACGCACAGCGGGGGAGCAGCCACAATGGCTTCTTTTCCCAAACAGACCTCCCTGGCATGTAGAGGACCCCAGGTTCAATCCCTGCCATGACCAGAAGGCTGGGAAAGAGTCCTGTCTGAATCCTTGGAGAGTCGCTGCAAAACTAGTGCTAGATGGATCAATGGTTCCAGTCGAAATAGGGCAGCTTCGTACATTCCTAAATGTTCTTCCTAACATGTAAAATTTGGCCAATTTTGAACATTTGCTTACGTTTTCTTTGCCTTCCCCCATGTATTTGGAATCCTTATTCCCATATACAAGAGCCAGAAAAGGAGGGCTGGTATGGTTAAGAGGCAGGAATGTAGTCAAAGAAACAGAGGGGTAGGAGCTGGGTGCTAGGGTAAAGCCCTAAACAGCTTGGGACCTCAATACTTGAGGGAGCGCCTCTCCCTATATCTGCCTGCCTGAGACCTGAGATCTGTCAGAGGAGCCTTTCTCCGTGCCCCACCAACGCGAGATATATACTATGGTAGGACATGGGAGAAGGCTTTCTCTATTGTGGCACCCCGGCTGTGGAATGCCTTCCCCCTGGAGGCCTGACTGGCACCGATACTGGCTTCATTTCAGTGCCAGGTTGAGACATGGCTTTTTAATAAAGCCATTAATGGCTAAATCCACCAGTCTGCACACTGTCTTGTTTTAATTGGATTGTACTGTTTTAAAATTTCGTATTGGTTTTAATATATTAATAGTTTAATTTGTTTTAGAATTGTATATTTATTCTATTTTATATGTATGATTTTATCTGTATGCCGCCCTGAGATCCTTGTGATGTAGGGCAGGATATAAATGTTTAAATAAATGTTTAAATAAATAAATAAATAAATAAATATTATGAGAAGACACACTATGTGATTGCTGCCCCTTTCCCTCCCACAGTCTCCCCTTGTTTCTAAGCACTTAGCAGAACTGCCTGGATGTTGTCTTCATAACCATACGGACCAGAAACTTGACCTTTAAAATAAGAATTAATGTCTGGATGTCCATGATTCCACATCAATTACAGGATTTTGCATTAGAAGGCCCATTCTAGCAGATTCTTAGCAGATTTTCTCTTCGTATCAGCAAGAATAGAGAAGCACCACTGACTGACCTTTTGTCCTTGCTTGTAGCTGCTATTTCATCCACATTCTTGCTCAGATAACTCTGGGACAGCACTGGCAATAAGTTAATAGCAATTTTCCCCTCACTTTCATCATCTTCCAAACTGTACAGGGCCTTCACTGGAAACAGGAAAGCACTGCAGAGGAACCAAACATCAACTCAAAGGCAACCCAATAAAAACAAATGCAATTATTCTGACAGAGATGCTTTCACTAAAATACCTGCCCTCTGCATGGTCTGCATGGTCTGTCACAAAATCTCTCTCAAAGTCCTTCTCCACACTGTTCCCGATCCATTCCTAACGGAGAAGAAAAACAACAGTTCCACAGAAGAACGCACAGTAAAAAAATTATGTTGGAGGGGGGCAGAGGTGCTCTCTTCCCCCCCCCAAAGAGCTATAACTAGATCATTTACTTTAAGTGCATAATGTTTAGCAAGAAAAGATGTATATCAAGAATCCAATAAAATACCATCCTTTAAAAATCAAAGCCTGCAGTCATATAGCCGCTTACCTGAAATTAAGCTCCATTTAAGGGAACGTACACCAGAATTGACAGGTACAGAATTGCAATACAGTTCCAAAAGCAACCACCAAATAAGAGAAGAAACAACAAAGAGAACAATAGAAACAATTTCCCACGTGCCAAACAGAAAGCAGAAGTAGTGCACCGGGTCTCAAGCTGATTCAAACAGGACAGAAATAAAGAGTGCGAAGAAGCTGCAGAGCCCAAGTTTTGCTGCTGTCTGTGTTCCTTTTGATAGCTTTAGCGAGAGTAAATGGTCACGTTGGGAGGAATGCGAACAGTTACTCTTTTTGTGTGAATTCCTGATGGGCAAGTGGTCAGCATTCAGATGACATACCACAAGAGGATTTCAGAGTGAAATCCAAAACAAGAATAAAATGTTCTCTAAACTTGTCGGTGTTCTTTTGGGGAAGTCTGCGTCACCTTGTCTGTGTGTGGACACTTTTCTCTAGGGATCTGCAGAGATGATGAGGACCTAATTAGGGTTGCTTGTGGTATACTCGCTGCAGGGATATCAAAATGCAGAAACTACCTTCATGTCTTTTACTATACAAGAGGCCAATTTCATCCAGGACACCGCAGGCATTTTACAGAAACTCTACAGCATATATATATATATATATATATATACCCAAATACAGCACACTATAGACAGGAAACACACCAGCAACCACTTGAACTACATATTTTAAATAGCTGTATCTATAGCTATCACTCTGCAGAGGGCAGTCCCCCATTTCCCCCATTCTTCGTTGGATGCTCTGGCATTCAATCCAGAATAAGAGAAGGGTTATCGGGAAAGGCAGATCCAGTAATGCACATTGTACAACTCAACCTCCTCCTGGCACCAGTTCTGGTCAGCGGTGTGGACTGAGGTAGTCCACCAAGTAGGGCTTCGAAAAATGCCAAGTAACATTCCCCCTGCAGGTGTTCAAAACCCACATTGCTGCTTGGGTGGGCAACAGTGAGGAGGGAAAGGGATGAACAGATTTTTCTCCCCTCTTGCTGCTCTGCTCTCAATTACTCCCTCCTGAAGTGGTTTTCCTTTACAAACAAACAAACACATATTGGGGCGCAAATAAAGCAATTTATATGTAACATGTCATTAACCACTCATACCACAGAAATCTCAGATTCTGTTTACTAAAGAGGACTTTCTTCAATGCCTCCAAGTGAACTGAGAATCATTTGCAACAATAAAGAAACACTGAACAGTTCAGGATGGCAATGTCTAAGCTAATTGGTGCAGTCCAGGAGCTCTGTATCCTACCAGGATCTTCAAATCCAGGTTTCTTTTCTGAATCAAGCTGCCAAGTTCATCGTAGTACAAAGCCAAGGCCTGGGGAACCTGCTCACAGCAGGAACACACCAGCTCCAGCAAAGATATAATCTGCAGAAAAAGAAACAGCGGAGAAATTACTCGGGTGTGTGTGTGTGTGTGTGTGATCAAAACAGAATGCACATTGTAGTAATAAGAGCATCAAAAGGCACCCTAAATGCGCTGTCTCTAGTTCTACCAATTTCTGGTGCGATAAGAGAAAAGGGAGGAAAATTAAAGGGACATACAAATCCATCCCCATCCCTCAATGCAGCTAAAATGTTCTATGTTGCTCTGAATATCTTCCCAAGCTCCAAATTGAAGGATCCCTCTCATTCAACTGACCTGCAATTTTTCAAGAGGCACATCCCTGTCCCCCCCAGTCTACTTATCCTCAGGATGTCCTCCAAGCATCCATATACTTGCCTGTCTACGTTGCTCTTTGCTCAGCTCTGCCCGTTCTAGTAGCTGCCCATTTTCTTTACTCCTGAAATTAGTTTTGATATTAATTAATGCTGTCTGACATAGTAGGGTGCTTTCATATATGGTTTCCTGTTCTGAGCCACATAATAATCCAAGGACCAATGCTGCTTTGAGGATCCTAAAAGACTAACATGCAGAAATGCCCTATAAATACATTACATTCACCTTCGCAACTCACTGATCATCGCTGCCCAGTTCACCCTCATATGATAAAACCATTAAAAGTTCTATGATAATGCTCCTGGGTACGGTAGGGTAAGAGGATGGCTTCTAAAGCCAGAGGGATAGCAGAATTAACTGCAATGCTTCTAAAGGCTTCCCCCCTCTTTAAAAAAAAAAAAAAGCTGAAATGAAATGAAGTCAAGACTTGGGCCTCTTCCTGACAACGCCAAAGCTTTTAATTTGTAATTTGTACTGAGTTTTTGACCATACAACACATTGGCTCAATTCGGACGACACAATAAACAACTGGTGTGGGGGAAACAATCGTCAGTTGTTTTGACTATTGTGTCATCCGAATGCTGCCATAGTAAACTCAGTGCTGATCTTCATCCACACCACAGTTGATTATTTATTACCATGTTGTGTGGGGAGTGCCCCCTAGGGTTAGGGTTAGTCAACCCACCATTGACTATTGTGCCATCCGAATTGAGCCATTATCTCACAGATTTAAAGAAAACAAAAACATCCTGTATATTGCAGCCCCTTCCCAATCTGCAGGATGTGTTCTGATATAGCCTCCTTAACACACTCAAGAATGCAGAATCCCACCTCCATCATTTACAAGGCACCAATGAATCATAGCTAAAGTGTACTGTAGATCATACTAAAGTGCATCTGTGGGCTCCATCACACCTACATTTTCCCCCTGGTTTGTGTCCGCAGTTTCCCCCTCCGTTTCCTTAGTGAGTCAAGTGCTGGGCATTTTCACGTCTGTGCACTGTTGCGCTATTTCAGTTCATGTATCTTTTCACCTGTATCGCTACTATGCCAGCGAAATCTCCCACCCCGTCCCCTACGTTCTCCTTCCCCTACAGTTAATTTTTTATATTTTAAATTTTTGTTTTATTTTTGTGCAAATACAAGAATATATAGCAAGCTGAAACTGTGCAATTACGGTAAAACAACACACGATCCTTTCCCCTGAGATCATATTAAACAATATAAGTGAAGAGAAAGTATTACAATTAGTTTTTGGAGAAGTTTGTGGTTAATGTTGTTGGCATGGCAAGGGGAAGCTGACATTGTTCTGGTCAGGAACCCTAGACATGCCTACTCAGGAGTAAGAACCATAGAGTTGAATGGGACTGAGTCTCGCTTGCCTTCTCCATGGGGTGTTCAGGCGCCCTCTCTCCCTCTTCACGGTTCAGCAGTTGAGCGGAGAACCGCCCCACCCTCCTCTTTTGTCAATGAGACCGCCCTTCCACACACGCGCCCCCAACAAAAACCAGGATGGTCCGATATAGCAATACATGGGAGGAAGGAGCGACTTTATTGCGCACGGAGGAGGAAAAAACAGACTTTCCCCGCTCCAAAATAAACTGGAAAATAGAGGGGAAGAGGCGAGATGAGCGCAGGACAGGGACGACGTCATGTGAGTACCACGCTGCAAAACTACATACCAGGTACGGTGAGAGTGCGATAAATCGCTAGTGTGATGGAGCTCTACGTCATTTTGGCAAAATTAGCCCAGAGGTGGGGCCCATCATCTGTCTGGCACTGTGAATTGCGTGCATTCCCCTGGACAGGTAGCACCATCACAGATCCTACGGCCCACTTTTTCTGTGACGTATTATTGGCATCAACCTTAACGAAACATTGCTAGAATACAGTAGGAAGCACACACTGACTATACATTTGGAAATTGAAACAGATTTTTAAAAATGTCTTTATTCTCTTGACTTCATATAGCATGCAGCTATCAAGAGACAGTTTAGAAGAGGGTAAAATGGTGGACCTGCACATCCTTCTCCACTTGCTCACCTCTTTGCTGCCATGCTGCCCACCATGGTGACTGCGCCAATAATCCCAATGCGCCTGTATTTGGGAATAGTGCTGGCGAGTTGCTTTCTAATGACCATGTGCATGTCATCCTGCAGGGAAAGAGAGAGAAGAAAGTGTTAGAAAAATGACACCTCATCGAGAAGGACACGTGATAAATCTCATGTGATCAAATTACAGATGAAGCCTAAAGGAGAGAAGCAATATAGAAATGTCAGCGCATGCAGGAATAATAATCCCCACTACTTCTCTTCTGCAAAACTCTCAAGGCCCTGTTTGAGGGATGTGTTCCACAGCCAAATCTTCCTGGGGTGCAGCTAAATAACACTTCACTGTTTGGGGGTTACAGTACAAGGAACTTGCTATATCTCACAAAACAAGTAAGAGGCACGTACCTCTCAGGCTTTGGGTGGAATGGAACATTTGACAATTACCGTGAAGATTGCTTCTTGCTTAGTGTGAAGGAGGCTTCCAAGAATGGGTTAACTAACTCTATTGCCTAGGAAAGGCAGGGATGGACATGCTAGGAAAACCTGCGTTAGGCTGACAACCCTTTGGTTCCACCCTCAGTTCTATCGTGTGGCTGAGCTTAAGGGTGCCTCTACAAGAGCGATTTAAAGCTCTTTCAAAGCGCATTACCAAATTTACCTCTACAAGAGCGGAGCACAAATCAGGGGTCCAGGCTCTTTAAATCTTCGATTATTTGCATTTTCGAATGCATGTTAAATAGCGAGTTTTAATTTATCGTGGGAGTAAGAGCGCCTTATGTCAGTGTAAACAATTTTGTGAGGAGGCGCATTAACGATCAGATGGTCTTGTTGTCATGCGTATGTGTGGATAATTAGTGATCCACGTAGACAACTCCTCCCCTCGCTTCTTGCTGGGTTCCTGAGAGACAGGAAGCAGGGAAAGGGGGGGCAGACAGGGGGAGGGTGTTTTCATGCTTGCCTGCCTCCATCCATTGACACACACACACACACACACACACACACACTCGCTCGCTTCTTCTCTCGTCTCTCGCTCCCCTCGCTTGCTTGCTGGGGGTGGGTGTGTGCACGTATGAATGTATTACATCACCAAACGACAACGGATGATTGAGAAGGAGAGAAGGGAAAACAATTGATCTCATTGGGAAAATAAGGAGGAGGAAGGAACAAAGCAGCTTCCCCTGTCTGTTTGGGTGTGCACTTGGGCGGATCTCTACTCTCTCGCTCGCTCCTTCTCTTTGGTCTCTCGCTCTCTTCCTCTCTCTCCGGCAAATGGTGGGGGGCAGAGAGAGGCAGCCGAAAATACTTTTTAAAAGGCTGCTGGAGGGGGAAACTTCTGAGGCACATTCCCATTTACGCCTGAGCAGTTCTGGGAGGGGAAACAAACTTCAGCTGGTGGCAAAATTGGAGGGGAGAGAGGTAACCAAACATGTTAACCACATCATTCCCGGCAGGTAACCTAGGAAACCAAAGGTGGGAGTTTCTGGTAGGCGGGGAGAATAAAGGGTACAAAACTTGTTTGGGCAGGGGACAAAGTGCATTACTTTCAGCAACATTTGCATGCATGTCAACAACTTTAAAGCGAGTTTCATACAGCCAGTAATGCCCTTCAATGCCTCTTGTATATAGGTATTAGGCCTAAAAGCGATTGTGAGGAGATGCGCAAAATCGGGCAACTCGGCGTCAAACCGAAATCTTGTAGAGGGGACCTAAGACAGATGAACTGAGGGCAATGTTAGACCAGCCTTACAAAGGAAACTGCAGGAGAGGAGACAGAGAGCTCTGTCTTGGGTGAAAGGCAGGGAAGAATTGGAGATGGGCCAGAGAGAGGTCAGCCTAACGCCAAGGTTTTCTAGCAGGTGATCCCTGCCTTTCCTGGATGCTGTCGTATTTCCCAAAACCTCCTGCCATATTGGGAGACAATAAAGATGTCTGCCACGTAATCCACAAAGCTTTATTCAGGCAACAAACATCTCTTCCCATCTGAAGAGAGTCTAACCTATAGGAACATTCCTCTAGGCAAAACTATGCGAACTAAGCAAGACAATTGTCCTTTCAAGAAAAAGGGAGATCCTTTTCCCAGAACGCTTTAACTTCAAGGAGGCTGGTTCTGAAGAAGCCTTTGGCGAGAAGCTAGTCGGGCTGATCTTTCGCCTTCCTTTAGCTCTGCCCGTTTGAGTCTGCAGCGGATTCTAGGATCAGCTAGCCTTGAGGTGCCCTCCTCCTTTGATTTCCCACAGACTGTGTTCTTAACGTTTTCAGTGATAAAGTCTGGCGAAAGTTCATCCCCAGCTGGTGAAGAGCCGTGAGAATCACCTCCCCCCACGAGTGTAGGTTGGTACGTTTCTGGCGCTGTCTCTTCTGCTTCAGAATCTGATTCCAATTGATAGCCAGAAACGCCTTCTCCCAGCCTAAGGAGAACAGGTCTAGTCACGACAAATGCCTCCTCACAACAAACTAAGAAAGATCGTTTCCAAAGTTGAGGGTTGAAACTAGAGCAGGTTCACAAAAAAAGAGAAAGTATGAACATGGACAGCTGAATTGTTTAAAAAATATGTCCCGGGGTTCAGTGCTTACATATAAAAAATTATTGTGTCCCAAGAATTCCCAAACAGCAAAGGGTTATGGACGCAAGGCCACCATTTTGGCTATGTCATGCAATCTAGTTCCCACATTTGTGTGACCGTTGTCATTCAGTGGACTACGTCTGAAAAGTTGACACAATATTATCTGTCTAGATTAAACAGGAATTAGCAACATTCATCAAATTTTGGGCATTCACTGCTGACACGAACAATAATTTTATGGATCTAGACATCAGCAGTTGGGTACAGGATTGTCTCCATGGTCTCCAGCTTGCAGTGACTAGACTACATTTCCACTCACCTGAATGTGGCTGCTCTTGTGCCCATGGCTGAATGCCAGCATACTAAGAATGTAGAATAGCTTCCGGATTTGCTGTGGACTTAGATTATCCATATAGTCTAAAATGCTCTGAAAGATATCAAATCAGGCAAAATACTTCGCAGCTTCATGAAATATTCTGATAGCAGAATTTGCGACTACAACAGACGAAAAACTGGAACATCTAGACTGGCTTCTGTATCCAGGATGAGCTGAAGATGGACCATTGGCCAATCTGTAGTGGACCACCTAGTGCTGACGTGCTTCCAAAACGATGCTGGCCTAGGTGGACCTTGATCTGAACCAGCAAAGCATGTCTTATGATTTTGTGCAAGAGTGCATACTCAGGATTACTCAAGACATAAGACTAGATATGCTTTGTCTAATATGCACTCTTGCTTTGTAAGGAAAGCACATGTAAGTGGGCCATGGGGATTCTAATAAAAGAAAAATAGGCCCTCATTGTTCATAGAATCTCATACCTGCAACTCCCCCTTCCATTTTCCACCATTCTGTCCTCTTCTAACCTCTATCCTGTTCTTCACAGGGAGGTTCTCAAATTTCTAGAATCAGGGAGCTAGAAGGGTTCTAAAGATCATCCAAGACTTAAAGAAGATTGAAGTCATCCCACCCCACACTACACCATGTGCTTAGTTGCTCTTGGGATACCACAAACTAAGCAGAACTAAGGATAGGTTTGACATCTGTGAGAATCTAAATTCCTGGTGTTTTTTTTTAATGCTTTCCTTTTACCTCCTCTTCTCACAAAACTCCCATGCACTTTTGACATTGTCTGACTTTGAGAGGTTAGTTGTTAAGCAATAGATCCCAGATTCAAATCTCCTAGCTTTGGACCATTCGTACCTTCAGAAAGACAGCATATGGAAGAACTGATGAGGTATGAAGGGACACCAGGTCAATGAACATATCCAGAGAGACATCCACTTCAGTATCGTTGCCACCACATGCATGAGTAACCAAGGCACCCACAATCTCCTGCAGGGAAAAGATACAGGAAAGGGAAGAGCATAACTCTTGTGACAGGGACCTCTAGCTTTGGAGAGAATTGCACTGGCCTGGTAGCCTAGGAGCAGCTGACACTCAGTTGAAAGCTCTTGTACGCTCGTTTGGTTTTCCAGCTATTGATTAACACACACCCTTGCAACCACATCAGTTGGCTTCTAAAGGATGATAAGAAACATCTTTGGGCTTCCCCAACCAATTAAGGTGTGACAGATGCTAGTGGGGAAAAAGTCTTTTCAGTGGTGGCAAACTGGCAATGGAATGCCCTCCCCAGAGAGGCTCACCTGCTGCCTTCTTTATATCTTTTCAGTGCCAGGTAAATCTTTTTTTATTTTCTCAGGCTTTTTAGATTTGTGTATTTTTAAACTGCTGAGGGAGCAATCCTATGGCGACTAGACAATGTCTAAAGGACCATAGAATTCTTCGGTTTCTGGGAACTGAGTTCGAAACCAGGGTTATGACCCTGGAGCCCAGAAATTGCTCTCCCCTCCCCCCCTGCCTCCTCATATCCAACACAGTTCTTGCTGTGCTAGCTAAGTTTCTGGGCTTGGAATTGGAGCACAGAGAGGGAGAAAAGGAGGCAGTCCTGGGGGCAGGGAGGGGAGGAGACCATGAAAGCTGCTTCACACAGCTTCCAATGGGGTCATCCAGGCCCCTTCCCTCCCCCTCCCTGAAGCTGTGCCTGGACGGGCAAAATAACCCATTTAGGCAAAATTGCAGGGCAGCCAAAGCAGGGAGGAAATGACCCCCTCTGTGCTCTAGACACCCTTCATAGGACAGTCGGCAGCCTCCAATTTCAGAGGCTGGTGATTATCCAGATAGAATTGCAGACTGAATTGTAGATTTTTTGTATACCGTTTTATTTGCTGCTGCTGACACCTTAAGGCTGCATTTTATCATTTTAATGATTGTCATTGTATTTTAATATTTTATTGTTGTAAGCTATTCAAAGAACAATGTTACTGGGCAGCATACATATACTCTAAGTAACTAAGTAAATAAATATGAAATGGTACAGAAAGCAGGCATAAACCAGAGCAAAACGCAGAACAAAGCTGTGCTTCTCAAAGTGGTTAATGGGGCATCTTGATGGAAGAAAGGGGGAGTTCCAAAGGAGAGGGGCAGAGGCAACTCGTGCTAACCCCGTCCTTCCCCCCGCCTCTCCCCCCATCACTGCACTACAGGCTGCTTGATGCCCACCTCTCATTCTGCAGGTTTTCACAGGTGAAGTCCAGTGCAGCAAACCTACCTGGATCTCCCTTAGGCTAACTATTACTTTTTAGCCCAGAGTAGATTAAAAAATGATGTCTATAAGCATCATATTTTTTTAAGTTTAAACTATTTTTGTAAACTCAAAAATTCTGTTGTATTAAGTGTTACTGAAAAAAGCTGGTTTAAAATGAAATCTGAATGTAATATGAACTTGTTAACTCTTACACTAATTTCTTAAAATGAAGTACAAGCCTGATTAAAAAAGTGGGGAAAAGTATCTGAGTTCCCAGGCCCAAGTATTGCATACATTTATTATTGTGGCAAATTATGAATATTTAAGACTATTAAACAGCATGTGCATATTTACTTCTTAGCTCCAAGAGAAACACTGCTTTGGCCAGGAATTACTAGCCTTGCTTCTGGAAAGTCCTCGACGCTTATCCCACAACCCAGCAGACCTAATTCTGTACTAAGCTGGGACCATTATCCTCAAATACTTTCTGAGTTTGTTGCATGAGTAGAAAGTGCCAAATTAAAACTTATCAATTTCCAAGAAGATACGAATCCGTAGTGCAAAAGGTTTCTTGTTAGCTACATGACCAGAAGTACAAACCACTATAAGAGCTCACATAAATAGAAAAGGCATGAACAACAACAAAATAGAAATGTGATTTGAATTGGTCTTTCCCCTCTTGATTCATTAAAACAATCCATACCATTTCTACCCCTACTAACATTAGAACCAGAAGCAGACAATGGCCACAGGCAACTGTTGCCTCTAACAAATTCCAGGCACACTCACACACACACACACACTTCACCAAGCAGAGACTGGGATTGGTGCCTCACTATACCTGCTGGCAATAAGAGTCAAAGGCTGTGAATGCCTGCTTGTAGAGACAGCTGCCAAAAGAGACAATACTGGGATCTGCCGAGTGTACAAAGTTCTCAGCCAGTGACAGGATGGCCGGAAAGAGGTCTCTCATTACCTGAACGTAGACAGAACCAAAAAAAAAAGAGTCTTCAGATACATAACTCCACTGCCTTGTCAAGTTCCCACCGTACTCCATGATCAGGTATTCTACAATTCACCGCCCAGACAAGATCAGCATTTATTACAGAAAGCAATTCAACATCTCATATAGATGAGCTAGCAAAATACTAGAGTGATTCATACATACATGCAGATATAGACAAATTTGAAAACTTGAATTCCCAAAATTAATTAAGTGGGGGCAATGCCTAGAAAAGCAAAGAGGTTAGAGAGGCTTCTTATATTGAAGGAGATAGAAGTTACACTGTCTAGTTCTATTAAGGGGAAATTGTTCTCCAGATGTTTAAAAAGTCTGCCTAAGAGCATCTCTTCCGCTGCCAGTTTCAGGAAGCACATTACAGAAATTCAGGGAGCACGGCATTCCGGAAGCCAGGTCACGCATGTCAGCTTTGCTATTTTCTTCAGGAGAGCCAGGCACCACGCGGAGACAGCTGACAGCCATTTCTGCAGTTGAAACCACCACAATCACAAGCATTGCTATAGCGGCTTCCTTGTATTGCCTGCTTTAATCATGTCTGTCCACGCAGATCTGTACCTGCGTACACAGCTGTGTGGATAAAATCAGCCCAGTGTGTATGTGAACTGGTCTTGCGGATTTTAGGATGGATGATGGAAAGGTAATGATTGCTGGGATGCTGAACTGCACAGCAGCAGCACAAGAACTCACCAGTGAGTGGTATCGAAAGGCATTCCGTAGCAATTGCTCTCGCATAGACCCTGCCCGAATCTTGCTCTTCAGCGCTCTCTCAATTTGTTTCTTGCTCTTGGCATTTGTAGCACAGATTATTAGCAGCACTATCAGATCCAGAACCTTTTTGGAAACAAAATAACAAAGCAGGTTATGCAAAGGTTCCCTCCTAGCAAAGAAGATCAGGCCAGGCAAGGGATCTAAAAATCTTAGAACAGGCTCGCACAACACAGATATTTTGCACAAAATTCTAAACCTCCTTCATTTTGCTTTTAAAATAGCAAGTTCCTAGAGCTCATGATTTAGAAGAAAGATGGAAAGCACACAGCCAGTATTTTCTATGAGCTAAAAAGCTTTCAGCGATTAGGGTAGAAATTCATTCCTAGAGTCTATTCTCCTATCCCTAGTGATTTCTCCCACAGCAATTTTTTTGGCAATTATAAGAAGCATGAAAAGCAAAATATCTACACAAGCATACATATTTTGAATAGAGTGCCTAACATCAGAATCTGACAAATCTCTAGCATGGAATCCTAGACCCTTGGCCACAGAGCATAACAAAATACATCTGCCGTTACAGCCATAGGTACCCAAATATATGGGCAGGGATCCCATGATTCAGTGCATGGGTGGGGGACCATTTTCAGCCCAGGGACCAAACTACAATTTGGGAAGGGTCTTAGGGGTTGCATTCCAGCAGTAGAAGGGGCAAGGGGCACAGCATGGGGCTAATGACAGATGGGGAACCCCTGTGGGGGGCACATCCAGCCCACAGGCCAGAGGTTCCTTATCCCTGATTTAGGGGAGGGATGAACAAGTTGTGGTCTTCCCCCTGCCTTACTTCTAGTGATTCTGAGTATATTGATGGATTTCTTGCAAAGAGTGAGGTACAAATTTAACTCTGGTCTAAGGGAAAAGTAGGAAAGATAAAGGGTAGTTTCAACATTATTCCAAGTTGTTGTATTGAAATATTCAAAGAGGGTGTCATGAAAGAAACCAATATCCCCCTCCTTCCAATTAACAAGCCTAAAAAGATGTTTCTACTTTAGAAAGCTACTTTAGAATATACAATAGGATATTTATTACCTTATGGTCAGAGGCAGACGAAACGTTCTCAATAGCCTAGAAAAGGAGGGAATGCCAAAGACACAGTTGCCAATATTGTACAATGATGTACCTTAACTGCCCAACATAAAAGACACAAAGAGCATCACACATCTCTCCAACAGCACATCTGCTGATTGCCAAGTTCACATTAAATCCTGTACAAAACTGACCCCAGATGGAATAGTTCGTAGTGAAAACCTATTGGAATTTAAGAATTCGCTTACCACAGATCCTACTATCTTAGGATATGGGCTGCGCTGTGGATATATGGAATGGGCACAGGGAGGAGAAGCACATTTGAGCACCTTTGCTGTATGAGCCAGAATGCTTCTGACCCTTATCAGCATCTCCTTCCCGAGTCTGAAGGGCTTGCAGAGGATGAATTCCTCCACCAGGTAGAACTGCCTTCTCTAATTCATCCTCTGTCAGGCACCCAAACAGGTGAGCTGGTGGGGGAAAGTTGCTGGAAAGAGACTTTCACCCCATTTTAGGCATATAAGCATCTTTTCTGGGTTGCCTGACACAGGCTTTTATCAGAAACATATCCTGCTCTCCCTGCCCTGGGTAAATTGTTATTACATTTTATTACCAGATTGCCTCAATCTTCTTTTGGCTATTTAGGGCTGGGAAGCCATTCTGCATTCCAGGGGTTCAGTAGTGATTTTGTCCAAGGGGTTATTTCTGCGCTGTTTGTATTGTATTGCATTGTATTGTATTCTTTAAAATATTTGCATGATATTTTATATTTTAACTGATTGTATGGCATTTTAGTCTTTTAACTGTTTGCAGTCCACCCAGAGAACTTTTGTTATTGGGCGGATTTAAAATGTAATCAATCAGAAATAAATAAATAAATAAACAAGTTACAACCGAGTTGGAACTCAGGCATCAGATGAGGGGACAAATAAAGAAGCCTCCTTAACAATGCAATCCTATGCATGTCTACTGAGGGGTGAGTCCTGCTCAATTCAGTGGTCTTACTCCCCTGTAAATAGGTACTGGGTGGCAGCCTAAGATAGTCTGTCCACAACAGGGGCCAAGAAAGAGCCAAGATTTACACTATCAAAGGATGAGACTGAATAGGGTGTATAGCTTCGCAGTTGCCTTGTTCAAGGCTGCCCCCCTCCCAGAACTCTTTGCTCGACAGATGGGTTAGCAGCAGAGCATTAGGCTACTAATGCATCTTCCTGTTCATCTTCACTCTGCATGTGCTTTGGTGCATATGGCTCTGTCTAGTTTGTTTTTTCTCCCCTGTTGGGCCCACAGCATCGCTTTTCCTAACTAGGAATTTTTCCAGAACACACGTAAATTCTACATTCAACTACAAAACCATTTTCTAAATATTCTAACTCTCACCTACAATTTTATCACAGGGATGAAAATCAATTTCGACAGGATATATGGATAAAGTCTAAAGTACACGGTGTTTTTTTCCAAAACTGCATGTAAAAGGACAACATGGCGAAAATGAGACACACAGGGAAAACGTACGTCTGACCTTAATCCAGCCTTCTAAAATGGTCTTCTGGAATTTAACAGCTGACTTTATAACTTCAAAAAGGAGCTTGACGCAGTCCTGGTTAATGCTCACTTGGCTTGCAGACAGACTGAAAAGAAGCACAAGAGGTAAGAGCTCGTCCATCATCTTGACAACAATACAGAAAATAGGTATAGCAGACGACGGTCTATTCAACCTGAACTTCAATGGCTAAATTACCACCCACAAAGGAATGCACTGGCAGGGATAAAGTAGAGCAACGTTAGAAGGGAATGATGAACTGGGGACCTACCAAAGTGAAGGTAGAGGTGGCAATTGCAGAAACAATGGTACCACCCAAGGCAGAAGAAATGGCAAAGGAGAATGGAAAAATAATAACTGGAATTGATACAAGAGTTGTATGAGAATGTATTGGGATTGTCCAACCGCACATCTAGGCCCCTCATTGTGTCAGTCACCCCCATTATGTGAAGACTTGTCTTATGTCCATCAGATAGTTGCAACTGCTAATGGTGGGAAGACCCTGCACATGATGGGGAGAAGTCATGCAGCAAGCCTCTCTACACATTACTTCTGCTACCTGGGCTCCCCATCCATGGCAGCTGTAATGTGTACACCAGCCCCAAAATTCACAAGGCTCAAGCTCTTATGGCCTTTAAGTGGAAGATGTCCCTGTGACAGCTATACTGTCGAGTGCTCCCAAAGAATCAGATGGAGAGGTTAATGGGGGTGAGAGCCACAAAGGCAACCAGAGAAGATGAGCATAAGCAAATACAGAGGGGTGTGATGGTGGTGCTGGTTTGGCTGGAAGGAAGAGAAACATTAAACAGTGAGCAAGATCAAAATGAAATGAAATGCTGGAGTGCCCTCTATGTGCCAGCAAAGTCACCAGAGACCCAGAGATAGAAAAACAGCAGCAGTGTGTTCCTGTAGCTGTTGGCTAAGTGCTCCTTTATTGGCACAGCAAACCTTAGGACGGGGCTGAATGTCAGCTGATACAGGTATCACATAAACAAACCTTGCCTGAGGCTGACTTCTGAGCTTGCTCTGAGAAGCCTGAATCTGTGGAAGTGAAACACACGAGTCCAGGTCCAGCTTCTTACGAAGGTCCGAAATTACCTGCAGAAGAGCAATGCAGATGTTTCTCCAGCAAGCACTCACAAACAAACAAACACACACAAATGTTAGCAATCATATATTTCAAGATGGTGATTATGGGGGGGGGGGGGTAGTTTAAAGAGGTAGAGGTGAAAGAAAAAGCCAACAACGACTACTACAAGACAGTCTTTTTAGTTATTTTATAATGCATAACATTTTCTACATACAAATTTAAAACTTTTTCGACTGGCACCATGGATGTTAGATGGTTTAAAAAAGAAAAGCCTAATTCTATGTCTTTTTTTAAAGAAATGAGAATAAAATGGAACAAGAAAAAAAGGCAGATGTATGTTCTCTCCGGGCCCTTTCAGTGAAATGTTTGACCTGAAACTCTGCAATAAGTAAAAGATCATCTCTACCAGCTCTATCAGTCACCCTTCAGTTCCTATTGCAATATGCAAACCAGATAGTTTATTAGAATCAGGTCATGCTTCTTTAACAATTATAAGGCATTTTCTCTTTAGCCAGAATGATACTCTTATCTGCTTAGGTAAGAGGAAAGAGGATTTAATGCTATCAAAACACTTGACTACGCCAATGGTTTCACAACTGAAAATATGCTGTTCCCCATGTTTGCTCAAACACAGAAAGAAAGCAAATGCTTGAGTGCTTATCCTAGCATGGGCATCTTTGCATTCCCAAAGAATACTCATGACTCAGTCTCTTTGGCTTTAATGGTAAGTGTCTTACCTCTATTGCATCAGTGGCCTTGATGGAACGGAGAATAAATTTAACTACTACAGGTAAATCTTCCACTTTCACAGCAGCCACTGTTATCATGACAGACTGGCGCACCTGGTGGGAGAGGAGCAAATTATTCAACTGTAGGCATGAGAAGAGGCATAGAATTCATTGACATTTATTTATGCTTTTTGCATGCCCCCATTATTTCTTCTAACCCTCCTGTGCTTCCTCTCAGGTTTATACATATTTGTGTGCAAAGAGTACTTAGTCACACTTGTATCATGACTTTAAGCATGTTTGTGAGCCTGTCCATTTAACGCAGGACTTCCTACCTCAGACAGAAGTCCCAGATCAAGGTTCAAACTGGAAAGGGCATCCAGGATTGGAACAGTTAGCTCAGTCTTCTCTTTTAACAAAGAACTAAAATGCAAGAAAAGCAAATATGCTTTACATTAAGATCTCGCAAATTTCCCAAACTACAGGCATTAATTATAGTCCATTCAATATCAATTTGCATAAAGAAACTTTAACAGACTGCTAGGCAGAGAAGAGTTTTCTTCATTGCTTTTTTTTTTTTTGCAATAATTACAAAATCAACCATTTATAGTCAACAACTTTTCTATAGTAGCATCTACAAGTGTTCAAAGCACTTGACATAGATTATTCCAGTTATCTTTACAGCACTATAATATGGGCCTTGCAAAGGAAGGTTTCAACTCAAGACAGAGACCAGCAAAATTTAAAAGATGCAGAGAATTTTAATAAAATAAGGTCAGTTGATCCTAACACATATCAAGCTAAAACTTCTTCTTCAAGAGAATAGAAACCAATTCCAATGTTCTAGCATCCATATGAAAACTAATATATAACATTTGCACACTAGCATTGCATGCTCCAGACAGAAGCCACACTAGCGATATATAAGCTTCTAAACTTTGGACCTTGTAAGCATACCCCCCCTCTCTCTCCATCCAGCTTACAAAAGATTATTAAACATAAAATAAAATAACATAGAAAAATTACTGTGAGCTTGTGTTGAAGTGTACAGTATAGTAGCAATAATTTTATTGCTTAACTATAAACAGTAATAAAAACAGAAGTAATCCTCAGGGTTAAGCAGCAAATGTAGCTCCTAAATGTACAGCTAAGTTGGCTGTAGACAGAAGACATTACAGCGGTAGAACCCAGGGCTCTTTAGACATTCAGCTCACACGGGCACTTTTAAATCATGAACTGAGTAACAAAGATGTCTCTGAGAAGTGTGAATGAAGTCTCTAGAATGCCAAGACAAAACAGATTTAAATTTAAGCAGCAAAATCTTTATATATATATTTAAAAAACCCACAAGCAATATAACCTTACCATATAATATACATAAAGCATAAAACCAAACAGAATAGTCCAGCCCCTTGCTCACTGCCAAATTCTTGCAACTACGGCATCCTTGGCAGCCCTCCATGGAGGGAGAGCCCACTACCTCCAAAGGCAGACAGCTCTCACCATAGGAAGATTCTCCTAATGTTCGGCTGAAATCCTCTTCCTTGCAATTTCCACTGTGGTCTAATTCCTGTCCTCTGATGCGATAGAGAACAAATCTGTTTCATCTTCTACGTTAGGGATGGTTAGAAGGTAGATCTTCAGGTGTTTAAGACTTCAACTCCCAGAAGTCCCTACCATGGCTAATGGTCACGAATGTTGGGAATTGAAGTCCAAAACATCTGAATATCTACTTTCGGGTCCCCTCTACGTGACAGCCCTTCATATATTTGAAGATGTCTATTTTCTCTTCCCTATACCCAGTTCTTTCAGCCATTCCTCATAATCTATGTGGTACATGACACGTGGTTTCCAGACACTTCACTATTCTGGTCACCCGCCTTTGGACACACTCTGGTTTGTCTGTTTATTTTATGCCAGAGCAGCTAGGGCATCAGTATGAGCTAACAGAAAATTACGCGGAGAGCAGCACAAAACTTACCCAAGGTCTCTGGCAATTTCACTATGCTGGGAATCTTCCAGGATTTCCGGCAAGCTTATGATAATGTCATGTTGTATCGGTGGAGGAGAAACACAAATCATCTGCATGATTGTGGACACAAGATCCTGCGGATGACAGCAGCGTTAGAATACCCAGGAGCACAGGAAAAGCAGATTCCCCTGACACTGGCATCTTAAACCCAGCATTCACAGAGAAGCCAGGAGATGTATATTACACATGCATATAAAATGGAACATAAGCCACTGGTTTATTTATCAGAAATGTACTGTATATAGTATTTTAGCATATGAACATTTGAAATGCTTTTCTCATTTGTCCCCACAACATGTCAGGCGGGGAACTAAGTCTGAGAGGGGATGACTTGGCCTGAGCAGTAAAACATCAGTAAAACTAGGTTTTAAAGTCTATCCACTTTGATTAAACAAATGAGTCTCCTCTTCCTCATCTAATAAGTACATAGTAACTCTTATACGGTAATTATTGATGTCATATAGTATATGGATAATATACTATATGACATCCAATATGAGAGGCAGTGTGGTGTAGTGGTTGGAGTGTTGGACTGGGAGCAGGGAGACCCAGGTTCTAGTCTCCATTCGGCCATGGACGTTCACTGGGAGACTTTGGGCCAGTGATAGACTCTCAGCCTAAACTACCTCACAGGGTTGTTGCTGTGAGGATAAAATGGAGAGGAAACAATGCCTTGGGTTCCTTGGAGGAAAAAGGATGGGATATAAATACAATAAATAAATAAATAAAATATCATAGGCCTATGCAAGCATTTGCTTGCATCATGAGTGGACCTCAACTAGGGAGGGGACATGGATACACACATAAGTCCTCCCAATATCCCTGCACACCTGGATGATACTGAGATCTTTGCGCATTTAGTTCTGAATAGGGTTTCTAAGCATATTTGACAGAATACACTTAGTTTTGAACTCTGCAGTATATGATAATCAGGAACAACTTCACTGTGTAAAAATGTCCAATACTTTTTGCATCAGAGCCCTGGGGGGCTAGATGTGGGAAAGCATAACCAAATGGCTGTACCTTGAGGCAATGTGCAGGGACACACGCAGAAACATGTATGAGTGTGAAGGATGTCTGCAACTAGGCCTGACTCTGTAACAGGATAATTCAATTTGCATGGATCCGCCCATTACAAATGCATTGCACTCTAACTGATGGGCAGAATTAAGGACCATATGCTATGGAGTGCACAACCTTTTTGACCCCAAAAGCCACATTGGGAGTCTGCTGGGGTGGTGGGGGAGGTATATGTGTGTGCATGCGCATACAAGGCACACTCATCCCACCTCCACACCCCAGCAGCAACAGATCTTGGCCTTGCAGCAACAGGATAAAACGCTCTAAGAATCTGCTCTGTGGTTCCTGCCGTAGAAGCCTCAATCCTAGAGCACCCCCAGAACAACCTAGGAACTTGGTCGGAACCTTCAAGTACAGCAACCCAGGATGCTCCAGGGGCCCTCTAGGAACTAGGCTTCTATGACAAGAACCATTGAGCCTGTTGTAGAGCACTTTTCCCATCCCCTTTTTCTCAGAGGCAGCAGATGCTGGGGCTTGAGGGCTGCCAGACAAAGCTTGAGGGGCCACCTGCAACCCAGTGATCACTCCTGTGCTAAATCAAACATAAAACCTCAGAAAGTAGCAAGAGCCATGCTGGATAAGCTCAAAGGCTTATCTAGCCCAGCTTTCTGTTCGTATATTGGCCAACCAGATGTCCCAACGGGAAGCCAATAGCAGGACATGATTGTAACAGCACTCTCCTGCACATGTATGCCAGTAACTGACATAAGCATACAGTCTCTGATATTGCAGGCAATACATACCCATCATGCCTAGTATCCATTGGCAGTCTTATCTTACATGCATTTGTCTAATCCCCCTTTAACGCAGTCCAAATTGGTGGCCATTATTTTATTTATATTCCAGTACAGGAGGCAGCAGTTGAAATAATCAAACATAGATAATGCACATGACACACAACTACTAGAAATACAAAATATCAAAAAAAGCTGGGGTGAAGAGATGTTTTATATAATATATTGTTTATATGACATCACCACTCGCGCGTAAATATGCATGTATCTGATATACCAATACAAATATACAGTAGAGGAAAAAAATTTTTTTGAATGACTAAAAAAACTGTTTACAAGTTATTAACATAGACTGAGCAGGCTGCAATAACTGAATATAGTTGTTTTTACAAACAGAGCAAACAACATAAAGTTGTTTTTACAGAGCAAACAACCAAATGACATAAAGTTATTTTACAGACAGAGCAAACAATCAAACGACGCCAAGCCTCCGGTTTCATTAAATCTGTTTCACAGACGCTTCCTCAGAAACTGGAGGCCTGTCATCATTTGGTTGTTTGCTCTGTCTGTAAAAACAACTCTATGTTGTTTGCTCTGTTTGTAAAAACAACTTCATTCAGTTATTGTAGCCTGCTCAGTCTATGTTAATAACTTGTAAAAAGTTTATTTAGTCATTACACAAAAAAACCACTTTCATCTACTGTATATTTCGTATTGGTATATCAGATACATGCATATTTACGCCTGAGTGGTGATGTCGTATAAATAATATATTATATAAAACATCTCTTCACCCCAGTTTTTTCGATATTTTGTATTTCTAGTAGTTGTTTGCCATATGCATTATCGATGTTTCGTTATTTTATTTCTTTCATTTCATTGCTATACTGCCCAACAGCTGAAGCTATATCACTACACCTTGTAGTAAACATAGCTTGATTTCTCTATAGGAAAAACAGTAATACAGCACAAGTTATATGCTGTAGAAACTAGGACCTACCTAGTATATTGCTAGTGCTCACTGAATCTTAAATAATATCTCAGGAGAAATAGACTAATGATTGATTGCAGTGGTAGTACTTGCCTTGTTGTCAACTATCCTGTCAAGCCATTTTAACTGATTGACAATGAGCCGGGGCAAATTGAGTCCATCGCTGCCCACACTGTAAGAACAGAAGGACAAACAGAGGGAGGGAAAGGATCAAACATAGCCATAGTTCTTTTTTACCACTGAAAAAGATTCTGAAAGAATCCAAAGCAGCAGGCAGTAATGCACATGGCTCATTCCACTCTAAATGCATTCCAAAATATGATTGATCAAGAAGAAACATTTATTTAACAATTTCTATTGGAAATAAAGATGTTTGTCATCCTATGGATGAGCCACTTTAGGAGGTGCAATGAGATCGTGTAACGCTCTAGTGCTGTGTGACAAGTCTAGTCTTAGTATCAACAACGAAGTAGGTAACAGCTCACCATGGGCCATTTATTTATTATGCCATCTAAGACTTGCCCTGCACAGCAGAATCTTGAGCATCAAACCTCCACATTTATATATGGCTCAGAAGTTTGGAGAAAGTGTTTATACTACTCGATTGGTTCCCCCCTTTCATGTATGCCAATGAGACCCAGTTTGTTGGATTTCAAGAAGCAATTAAGAAAAACTAGCTAGAAAATACACAATAGTCAACATTTAAAGTTAAAATAGTGGAGTACTAACCTTTCATGAAAAAATTCAGGGAGTTTTTCAAATAATAGTCTTATTACAGCAGGCTTCCAAAAAGAAAAAAAAGATAAAACTATTTTGAGAACACTTTATTTGCCTTGAGGTAGCACACTGTGTATACAACATTATAGATCCAAACTCCACCATCCCCGTAACTGAGGGATGCTCTTCTACAAAGCCCTCCAAGAAAACTTCCCCAGTATGCTAATTCATGGTACTTACAGATCAGTCTCGTGCTTCATGCTGGGCTTTGGAGAAGAAGCGGTCACAAGAAGGATCTGCGCTCCTTTTTCCTTCTCTGAAGCCCAGGGCAAAGTGAGGCAACCCCCCCTCTTGCACTCAGTTCTCTGTACACCCAAAGTACTTGTGGGTGCTCAAAGGTGATTACAAATAACAGGGTTTATAAGCTGTCAAAATTGTGGATCTCTGCTTTGGTCCGTGGCTCTTTTATCTGTTCACCAGCTCTACCTGTCTTCCACAGGTGGGAATGACTACATGGTAAGGTAAACTTACTTGTAATATCTCAATTCCAAGGAGCAGCTTAAAGAGGCTTTCGCAATATGAATGGATGGCATTACTGTAATGGAGAGAGACACGAGTTCTTTAAGTTAAGGATTGGACACAAATACCATAAATTAATCCATAGTACCAAGACTGTGAATGCTACATGGCATGCATCCTGAGGAGACGCTAGGGGTGTGCACCTCAGGGTTGTTGTTTTTTAACACATGGGGAGAGCAAACCTATGACCTCTAGACAGAGTCTGGGTGACACAGGATATTTCAGATTCCTTGCTCCAAGCTCAAAGAGAGGGCTCTGAACTCGAAGACAAGAAATTACACTCCCTGCCTCTTCCCTTGCAGCCAGTGTGTAGAGAACCGTACTGGCTGCTGCTACGAGCTCATAGGCAGTGAAATGGGACATTCCCAGGGGAGGGGAGGAGACTGGGGCAGTGAAGGTACAAGATATCCCCAGCAGTCCCCAGCCTCCTTCCCTCCCCTACCCCGAAGCCTCCACTAGACGGGCGAAATCTGCAATGGATACATGTCAGCCTCCAAGTTCGGAGGCTTATGAGTACCCAGAACGGATCCCATTGGATTGTTTCCCCAATTAACTTAATTTAAAAGTGCCTGTGCCTTTGAAGCCCGTACCATTTTCAGTCACCAGGTGGCAGACTTCCCTAACCAGCGCATAGCTTTGCAGTCAATACAGTCTGAAACCAGGGAGGGAGCGCTGTGGGGCGACTCTACCTGAGGAGACTGGAATGGACAGATCCCTCCCTCCAGGGGCTATAGGGGTGTACCATGGCAGAGGCCATTTCTAGGGGTGGCTGTGGACATGGCTTCACTCAGATGGGGTGGGCACAATGTGTTCACCTCTGACAGCTGTGTCTGTTTGCTTGAAGGGTTCACTCTATCAAACTAAGAGTTGTGCAAAGTCAGGCCCATTCACTAATAATAAATAAACAAACAGTTTCAATCCAAGCCCCTAGCTTTTGTTTATTTGTTTAGGTAGGCTGACCATATGAAAAGGAGGACAGGGCTCATGTAACTGTAACAGTTGTAGAGAAAAGGGAATTTCAGCCAGTGTCATTTGTATGCAATTAGTTCCTGGTGAAATTCCCTCCTCATCACAACAGTTAAAGTTGCAGGGGCCCTGCCTTCTTTTGTATATGGTCACTCTAGTATAGCGCATGCACCTTTAACTGTTGTGATGAAGAGGGAATTTCACCAGGAACTAATTGCATACAAATGACACTGGCTGAAATTCCCTTTTCTCTACAACTGTTAAAGTTACATGAGCCCTGTCCTCCTTTTCATATGGTCAGCCTAGTTTAGGGCCTGACCTCTAAGAGGTGTATCTGTTCCCAATGGAATTAAGTTTTATTCCCCTCCCCACCCCTGCCAAATTAAACTAGACAATTGCAGTCCAGAAACAGATTGGGTTGTACACAAGTGGTTATTTTCTACATGGCCACGGAAACTAAATACGGTTATGAAACCCACTGATGAAAACACTTTCATTGACCTCGTGTCCTGACTTTGTACAGGTATGCATGGAAGAAGACAATTCCTGAACTGATCTCTGTTTTCAATGTGGGATTCCAAACCACTGATTAACTCCTCAATGATCTAATAAGGAAAAAAAGAAAGAAAATGAAGACCAAGCAATAACCCTGCCAGTAAGATAAACCAAAACAAAACACTGTTTAGGATGCACTAACATGCATAAAGGGCAGAGAAAGCCTGCTTCCTGCACAACTCCTGCTCTTCTTGGCTTTTACAGGGGATATTTGAGGACTGTAATTTGTAAATTGTTATGCTTCCCTTAAAATCCACATACTCCTAAAACTGTCAGTGGTCCATCCTGTAATAATAACTCTGCATTGATCTTGAGGGTCTTTCTATTTTCCTCGTGTTCTGTTTTGATTTCAGTTCATATATCTAAAATGTTAGGTCACTCACTTGAAGTGAATGATGTGAAAAGTGGATTCAAAAAGATATCTGGACATAGAAATGGAGTGCCCTGGTGAACTTGAAGTTAAAAGTTTAACATTTTCCATCTACAGAGTTGTTGATCTCCTCTTCCTCCTAGCTTTGGGGGTTAGAATCAATATAAGCCCATTGAATTTCAGAGACCTCATGAGACAGCGACCTCATGGGATGTTCAGAATCATCCTGTGATTTCAGGTTCATACCTGTGGATAAGAAGGGTGCTTTCGCAAGGCTTGATTCAATTTCTTCTGGAAAATCGCCCCATCCACAGCTGTAGTAAAGTATCAAGAGAGCCAAACACTGTCATGCTCAAATCAAAATATCCTGAATGTTCCACTCCCCACCCCCCTTTTTCTTTGTATCTGCTGCATGGCAGGCAAAAATGTACCTAGCAAAGCTTTCCCAGGTCTAGAGTGCAGTGAGAGTAGGGCTGCAACTGTATGAAGGTGAAAATAAATACACTCCTGGCAGGATTCTTGTATCTTTAATAGCTGTGTAAGTAACAGAAAATCAGGAGGTGAAGCTTTTCTTATTACTGTATTTGCATGTTGGGAAGACCTTAATCCGCTGAATTTCTGTTTATCATGCAGCTGCTAAAGGCACAGGAACCCAACAGAAAAAAAGCGATAGAAAAGCTGCACCTGTTGAATATCTATCTGTCCTAAAACTATTAAAGAGACCCAGGCTGAGTTCAGATAACACTTTAGGCAACGGAGGGGGGAAGAGGCAACTGTCAGTTGTGTTGATTATTGTGTCATGTGGTGGGGGACACACAACTGACAGTATATTATTTAACAATGGGGAAAAACAACGGGCTGCTCCATTGTTTAGCGGAGACCCGTTGCTTCTCATGAAGCCAGGACTTTCAGCCACACAATGGGGGGAGGGGCAATATGTCATGTGTCGGGCGCTGCAAAAATAATGAACCGTCAGTTGCCTCTTCCCCCATCCGTTGCCTAAAGTGTCGTCTGAACTCATCCATAATCTGTATCAGTAAGAATGTGGTGATACTATAATATTCCTGCAGCAATTACAACTGCCAAGAACATAAAATGTATAATCTCTAGTCAATAAATAACTGAAGTTGCTACTTCTGTTCACATTCCTTCTGGATGAAATAAGAGGACAAAAAAGGATATGGAACTTTTAAAACGTAGTAATGCGCACCCATCCCACCCTAGACAAACATACAAAATGGTCAGTCTTAGATACAAGGCAATCTACTCTTTCTGGTCTCTTCACTACTTTCAAACTAGGGTGACCATATGAAAAGGAGGACAGGACTCTTGTATCTTTGACAGTTGTATAGAAAAGTGAATTTCAGCAGGTGTCATTTGAATGCATGCAGCACCTGGTGAAATTCCCTCTTCATCACAAAGCTGCAGGAGCCCTGCCCTCTTTTGTATTTGGTCACTCTAGTATAACTCCTGCAGCTGTGTTGTAATAAAGAAGGAATTTCACCAGGTGCTGCATGCATTCAAATGACACCTGCCGAAATTCCCTTTTCAATACAACTATTAAAGATACAGGAGCCCTGTCCTCCCTTCCATATGGTCACCCTACAAATACTAACAGCTCACACCTTTCATTAGCAAAATCAGAAAGGGAATAAAACAGGCCTGCGTAACTTGTGGCCCACTAAGCTGAAGGCCCCTCCTCCTTGCACAAACATTAGCAGCACACTTACACGCACAAAACCCTGCTGGTTGGGACACACAATAACAATCTTAAACTTTAATAATCAATCACCACTAATGAAATATGAACGTATTAATTTGCACTTAAATCTCCTTTTAGCGTAACTGAGCTTCAGTTATTGGGTGGTACAGAAACATAATAAATGAATATCATTTGCCAAGAAAGTATAGTTAAAAAATTATACCTATTTCATTCTGGCTTTCTCCAGCTTTCAGTGTAATCCCTGCAGTCTTTAGGAGTTGCCCAAAAACACTGTTGCTCACTACAACTTCATTTTGGGGGATCAAACTTTTCTTACCAGAGACCCGACATTTCTTTGTTTCTAAGATGGAAAAATTACTAGCATGAGATAAATGAATGTTATAGATGTGAGTGATGATGCTTAATACAATTAACTGAATTGAAAAATAACTTTGATGTCAAGAAATTCTCTCAACATTTGAGATCTCTGGGAAAATGAAACCAGTGGACTATATATCTAGGGCAATCTCTGAGAGTGGTCAGGAGTCAATATTCTAAAGGAAGAAGGAGAAAAAGTGCAACCCACAAAGCATATGAGCAACTTGTGGATTGCAGTCCAAATCCTAAAGTTATTGAAAATGATCCACGCGTTGAAGAGAATGAAACTGAAATCAATGGAGTTTAAAAGTGCTTAACGTTTTGGCTGAATTGTGTCATTACTGCACAAGGGCAGCATTCGGATGACACAATAATCAATGGAGGGTGGGGGAATCAATCGTCAGTTGTGTTAATTATTGTGTCATGTGTCGGGCAACACACAACGCACACACAAGTGACAGTACGCTATTTTGGTGAATTAAACAACAGGGAAAAACAACAGGCTGCTCCGTTGCTTATTCCAAAACCTGCTGATTACAGTGTCATGTGTCGGGATCCCCCCTCTCTCTGTATACTATTCCAGTCGGTTATAGAGTTCCCTGGCAGGAGCAGCTGAAACCCCCCTTGGCTGCTCCTATACAGCCAGCAGAACGACATGCATGATGGGATAGGGCTGGGAGGACTGAGGGAGGAGGGAACACCAGCTGCCCAGGACGGCGGGTCTTTCAGACGCGCAACGAGGGAGGAGCAACATGTTGTCTGTTGGGCATGGGGAAAATAATGCATAGTGTGTTATTCCCCCCTCCGTTGCCTAATATGTCGTTCGAATGCTCCCTATGACTGGGTTCGGACATCAGGATAACCATGATGGGTTAATTAAGCCACTATCACCTAATTAACCCATCACGGGTTATCCTGTCATGTGATGGGAGGTTTTTTTTAACTCACAATGGCTCATTTGATCAAAATAACCCACTTTGATAATCCACGGTCTGCAGAGTGGGTTACTTAACCTATTGTGAGTTATCGTGTGTTCCAGTCACCCTGGGTTATTTTGGCTGGCTACAGAGCTGTGCAGCAAGAGCAGTCAAAACAGCTGCTGCTCTGCTCTTTGCTGGGTCTCTGATTAGAAACATGTTAAAGGGACCAAGCCAGTAGTGTAGAGGCAGACTATGAGGGTTGGTCCAGATCCAGCAAACCCCCAAGGTGTTATAGGCATCTCTCCTTTTTGATGCACTTGGGATTTCTGCTCCTCTGGAGTAAATGTGAAGGCTTCGATGGTGGATTAGGATTTCCCCTCCTTCATGAGTTATCATGCAGGGGGTTGATGGTGGATCACGTGCCTCCAGACTGGAGGAGGCTGTGGATGAAATTTTGTCCTGATCTTGCAAATGTCCAGTGCTTCAAAGGTGAAACAGCGTCAGTGCTTGAGTGGCAGGACAGCTGCTGACAGTAGCTTATTAATCTGCTCATGTGGCAGGGCATCATGGGCTATTTAAAAATACACTACTATGGGTAGCTTATTAACCTATCGTGGGCTATCATGATGTTTGAATGCACCCAATTCTTGCAGGACCTCTCAAAAGATTACTCTACCCTGAAACGCTCACATTAAAATTGTGGACTATTACATACAACATGGTACCCAGTCAAAATCCCCGCAATCCTTCAGAGTAGACAGGAAGGGACTGTAGTGGGGAGGGGAGGATGGGGAAGTCCCGTTCCACCCGTGGAATCCAACAATCATCACCTCCAAGCTCAGGAGGAGGTCTGGAGCTCATTTCTGTCACACTGTGCTCCTTAGGTACTAAGAGTGCCTCCAAAGTACTGTGCAGCATGGAAGAGGCCCAACCATCTTCCATTAGCAGGAGAAGGGAGCAGAGGTCATCTCTAGAAAGCACAGCAGAAATGTTAGAGGCTGCAAATACTTTAGAAGCGCATTGAGACACAAACAAGCCCCAGTCCTCTCTCCAAGCATGGAGTGGGGGGGGGGGGGTTAGGGGTGATTGTTCCCACAGTCACACTGCATTTCTAAGGGTCTCTGAGGAACAGTGTGAATTCTGGGACAACCTCACTCCCTTTCCAGTTCCAAGTCTGAGGAGAGGAGGCTCTTTTTCTTGTAGTTTTGCACTTCTGAAGCACAGGACAATTCAGAGGACGCTAGTGACTCTGATATCAGTGGGGCAGTGAATCCACTCCGAGTTTCAGTCAGAACTCTAAAGGAGCTATTCCAGTGCACCTTGGACAGCTCCTTTAGAGTTCTGATTGAAACCCAGAGTGGATTTACTTCCCCACTAACATCGGAGCCACCAGCCTCCACTGGTACAATTGCAGGGGTGATCCCAAGCCCCAAGCTCAGGAGGACTAGCACTTGTCAGAATATAGAACATTCACCAAAATAAGCAAATGTGTGGACTACGCATAAAATGGAGGAAGATAAATTCAGCCCCCTCCACCATGCATGTGATTAATTGACCCCTCGGCAAAAGATTACCACACCTGAGGGACAATATTTGAAATTTATGATTTAGAGACATTACTCCTATGGAAATTTTCTCTATGAACCCAAAACGAGTTTCATGTATTCAGTGTTCATAACTATGGAGAAAATTGTATTTTAGGGCTGGGGGGAAAACACAGAGAACTCCTCTTTGCTTGTCCTTGTTGTTGCACCAGCATTACTAAAAACAATATGTTCTCTGCCTGATGTCCTTGACCAAAGGAATTCCAAATGACAGAAAAGGTTCTTCCATTACATACTTGGTAATTCTTCTATCAGATTTCCCCCATAGGCAGCAGATTTGGACAATTTCCGTTTTGAAGTCATGGCAATAGGCACTGACGTATCCTATTACAGGAATATTGAAAAAAAATATTAGAAGCTGGCTGAAGGAGGAATGGTTTTATTTTAAGATTTTGCAAATAATTTGGCATCGAAAATAAATCATGGACACAACCATGCTCCAAAAATATATATGAATGGTAAAATGGGCCACTAAAATAATCTAGTGAAGTTGTAGGCAATTTACACAGGACAAAATATTGCTAATGGATAACAAGTAGATCAGCAGCTTAAATGCCTATTTTAGGCATATGAGTTGCTTGAATAAATTTTCACAAGCACAATCGATTCAAGATCACAAATTAGTGGACACAAGTGGGTAGACTGACCAGATAAAATCCAGGTCAGGGCTCATGTAACTTTAACAGTTGTAGAGAAAAGGGAATTTCAGCCAGTGTCATTCGTATGCAATTAGTTCCTGGTGAAATTCCCTCTTCATCACAATAGTTAAAGGTGCAGGGGCCCTGCCTTCTTTTGTATATGGTCACTCTAGTATAGTGCCTGCACCTTTAACTGTTGTGATGAAGAGGGAATATCACCAGGAACTAATTGCATACAAATGACCCTGGCTGAAATTCCCTTTTCTCTACAACTGTTAAAGTTACATGAGCCCTGATCTGGATTTTATCTGGTCACCCTACAAGTGGGGCCCTGCAACAAAATGTTGCAGTATTGAGTACTCTGTTCAGTGTTCCAGCCATTCCATTCCCCCTTCCCAGTTTTCCTTTTTTCTCACTTCATCAGTCAGCATTCCACGTCCATCAAACATGCTCAGTCTCCATTGCACTGCTTTTTGAGGAACGTGCCTCCATCTGGGGTTTGGGGTGGACCCACAGCCCCAGTTACATTAAAATCTTGCATGTCTCTATTGATTTCTATGGGCAGCTCTCACTTGTGTCCTTCAGAGCAGAAAAAGTTTATCAATGTGAACCAGGAAATGACCTATCCAGACCAGAAGTTGGGTTATTCTACACTTCTTTATATCTAATAATATAATAATAATAATAATAATAACGATTTATTTCTTACCCGCCTCTCCGTCTAGATCGAGGCGGGGAACAACAACATGATAAAATACATAAAACTAATTAAAACATGACAAATATTATTAAAACTGCATTAAAACATCCTAAAACATCCTAAAAACAGTCTAAAAATTACACTGGATATGCCTGCCCCTATAAAATAATACTAAATAATTTCCATTTCTAAAAAACTCTGAAGGAATGGAGCATGGTTTCTAATACAATTAAAAAACAGAAGAACGAAGTAAACAAACATGAATGGGAATTAGTTTTTTAAAAAAAACAAATTTCAGTTAATTCACCACACTTTTTTGAAAGCAGGTTTTGTTTTCTGATCTCTAGTAACATATGACCTAATCTGATCAGGCAGGTTTTCTCCTCATAAATTCCTCAGTTTTGATTTGCTCAATGCAGAGAAAATGAATTCTATGTCTCTCTTTCTCCGTCCAACCGCTCCATTCCGTTCCCCTTCCCACTCAATTGTCAGTTCCCACCCATCCCCCACTCACACCCAACATTCCATGCCTCTGAGTTCTTTTGGGGCTGTTTTCGAGTTCCCTCCCATTCCCCCTAAAGATTAGACCCTAAATCTGCTGACCAGTAGTGAAAATAAACATGGTTTGCCAGAACTCTTGAAATGCAATACTGATGCCATAATCAATTTATGTGAGTGAAACACTTTTCAGAAATTCTTTCACCTCTCCTGCCCCCCCCCCCATTGTATAATTGTCCATTCCTGCCCACTCTGACCACAGGAAGTTTCTAAAAAAAAAAAAAAAAGTAAAAGATGAGGCAAAGCCTCAAAATTATACTTTAAAGTTAATCTTTATCCAATATACCTTTTAAAACAATGAAAAAGCCCAACACATTTTGTTTGTTGACAACCTTAGGTTGCAATCTCAACACACTTGCTTGGGGATACACCCCACTGGATGCGGTCAGCTGTGATTTCAAATAAACATGCACAGAATAAGTCTTATTGCAGAATGGTGGTCTTCAAATAGTGGATTGAGATCTGCAGGTCACATCCTGACAGGGGCTGGGAATGTGTGTGTGTCTTGCATGTGGCATCACTCCCCCACCCTTTTTTTTAAAGACCAGCTGCAAAGGAAGACGAAACACTTTGATCTTTAATAGTCACGCAGAAGATGGAAGCTGCGGTTTATGATCGAAGGAGAAATGCTGTTTCAGGAGAAATTCCTTCTTCTGCACGACTGTTAAAATAGCTCTGTTCTCTTTTGTCTCTGATCGTCCTAAACTCAAGGACCAATTTCTCCTCTGCAAAACTCTTATGTCCAGTTAGCCTTATAGTTCATCTGGCTGGCTTTGTTTGTTTGCTTTTATTAGCTCTGCTTTTGCTGGTTGCTAAATCTCTTTTCTTTTGTTGTATCTGTTATTGTAAACCCCCTTGAACACTGGGAAAGGCAGTTGATAAACGATTTTAACGAATCAGATAAATGTGTCAAAATTGAGTGGACTTCATGTTGGAGGTGGGTCCTGGCATCCAAGAAGGTTGCAGGTGTCATGTATTAGTTCCAATTGGGGCTTCGAACTGGCAAGTAAGTATAACCGTGGTAGGCAATCTAGTGCCCTTCAGGAGTTTGAGACTGCAACACCCATAAACCCCAGCCAGCATGATCAACTATCAGAGATTATGGGAATTGCAGCCAAAAACACCTGGAGGGCACCAGGTTGCCGAGTCCTGAAGTACAGGATTATACAGCGGCGCCAGCCACAACAGGACTGAGCCCAACTCAATGGTTGTTAAACTGGAATCCTGCCCAAGTCCTACTTGACAGGCGAGGCTCCCAGGACAGCCGTTACTGGTAAATGAAATCCCTCCCGCCGCTATCAACAAGGGCAGTCGTGCCCGCCCGCCTCACTCTTACCGTCGGGGCGCAGATGAGACAGCCCTGGAGCGCACCCACTCTCCTCTCTTTCTTCTCAAATTATCCCGCCAAGCGCCAACACACGGGGCCGCGCTGCGATGACCTCACCGAGCACGTGACACCCCTACCACCGGGCGCTTGGCAAAAGCGTCACCGTCGCTCCCGGAAGGGTGTAGGGGGACCAGGCTGCTGAGGTAAGAGGTGGTGAGGGCCTTCGTGTGTCCCCAATAGCGAAGGCTAGGTCTTCTCTCTCTCTCCCACCCCCAGCCCTCTCTCCTCGGGAGGAGGAAGAGTGGCTCTGACTGCTGGGTTTCAGATGAAGTGGGGGTATAAAACTTCTTCCCTCTTCCTGTGGTTAATTTTGAATTTTTATTTATTTATTTTATTGCCTTTCTATACCGCCCAATAGCCGAAGAGAGGTGTCGGGGGTCAGGCCTTTGTGACCGGGAAGCCGTTCACTTTAATCCTAGGTGCATAAACGCCGGCTGTGATTGCTCCATGGCCAGGGGAGGACGGTCTCCACAAGCTTAGCGAGCGTCTGTATTTATTATTTCATTTTTCCTATTAAAAATAGGCTGTGGGGCTGAGCTCTCACTCAAATCAAACCCTCCTTACTTTTAAAGGTATTTCAAGTTGTCTCATTCCTCGCCCTCACACTCTCCTGTTTTTGTCTATACCAGGCACTGAGAGAAGTATCTTTTCCAGCATTGTTCTTCCCTGGAGACCAGTGCCAAGTAGTGCCCAAAGCTTGCATAACCCCCAGTGTCTTGCCTTTTTGCACTGAAAGCTGTAGCTGTCTTTTTAAAAGACAAGGAACACTGTAGTGTAAGAAGTATCTGCTGTTGTGGAGTTAGAAAAGTCACAGTTTTGGAGAACTTTGGCCGTTTGAATAGGGACCGTTCTTTAAAACAGCTTTCCACAACCTAGTGCCCTTCACATGTTTTGGACTTCAGTTTCCATCATCCCCACTTAGCATGGCTAATGGTCAGGAATGCTGGGAACTGTAGTCCAAAACATCTGGAGTCGGGGAAGGCTGCTATAAAATAAAGCTTGGCTGGCAACATAACAGCTGATCCAATGCTTTTGAAAAGTCAAGGATAATTAGAATTCCTTTATTTTCTTAGCTATAAGACTCATCAGTTGTATTATTCCTTGTGTTCTCCTGGATATTACAGATTGAAGCTGATACGCTATAAGCAGAATTGTATTTGAACAATGAGTGAACCAGAGCTGTTGCTGGATTCCAATATTCGACTATGGGTGGTGCTTCCCATCGTATTCATAACCTTCTTTGTGGGTATGATTCGCCACTATGTATCTATCCTGCTCCAGAGTGACAAAAAGCTCACACAGGAGCAAGTGTCTGATAGGTAAGAGATGCGTCCAACTGAATATTTGGCTATTCTTTCTTTTAATAAGCACCATTAAAGCTCTAGAGATTGGTTATACTGGCTCATTTCAGACAACGTATTTCTCTACGCAGTGTGAAAACTCCATTCAGCGGTTGAGTTTGTAGGGAGTACTCACCACACAACATGTTCCAACTCCACTATTGTGTGACTTTGGGCTACCGTGGAGTTGAGTAAAATCCATTGTGATGTTTGATTGACAGTTCCTCCGCCCTCTCTCCTCTTCCAGTCCTCCCAATGGTATCCCAACAGCCATTGCTGCAAAAAAAAATCCCAGTGGCTCTCCTAGAGCGGCACTCACTCCTTTCGCCGCACTTGCCAGGGAACTCTGTAGCCCCTGGGAAAAGTACACTCAATGCAGCAAGAAACTCCACAGAGCCCTCCACACAACACGCAACACAACGGTTGTGCAGGAACTCTCCTCTGCGTAGTGTGGATATTCAGCATGGGGTGTTTTCTAAAAAAAACCTCTACCATGGGGTGAAGTTTTCTCTCCAGGCAACACCTTTCTCAACGGTGGTGTAAAAACTCCACTGTGGAGTTCTAAAACCACCACTGAGAAATGTGTTGTCTGAACTGAGCAAGTATGAGCTGTATTATGCTTCATTTGTTTATAAGTATAAAAAAAATAATTCCTTTATTTCGAAACAGGAGTATATGTGGGGAGGATCCATATTGGGAAATATTTAGGCATTATCACTGCATATCCATGACAAGTTTGATACTTTTTACCCAAAGTGCAACCTTTGTTCAAAACTCCTAATTTAACCGCTACACTCTATGTCCATCTTTGTTTCTTATTAGTGGTGTTTAATTTTATAATTGATTTTGTTGTAGGCTAGCCTAAGCTTTGTTTTCCATTGTAAGGGTGGAGTATAAATATTACTTATGTAGAGAGGAGACTGCACAGAGGAGAGGGTAGAGGTATTTTAGTAGCCTCCATGTATTGGCAAAGAAGGATACACAGCACGGACTAGAAAAAATCAAACTTGGCCTTTTGGCCGCTCGAACCTGTCAGCAGGACTGACCAAAATCTACAGCATTATCCTTTGTGCTAAAATTCATGGCAAGATGTTATTTGTAATACCAAGAAATCTAAATGGTATTATAGAATTTTGACTTCTATGTTTAGGCTTGCTGATGTTTTCAAACTTTTCTTTTGCAAATGTTTACTACCCCTTCTCCAAATTGTTACTGAACACACAGATGATAGCAAGCGAACCTGAGTTATCGGAAGGGAATAATAAAACAGTTATTAAAGGCTGCAAAGATAATCTGAATCAGGGTTTAAACTCTATAGCAGATACTGAAATGTCATGTGATTGCTCAGTAGTTCGTGATTTTCGAAAGACAAGTATGAGGGTAAAGAATAAAATCTGTTGCCTCTTAATCAGTTTGAAATCTGGCATGAGAGGAGGAATCAGTTCCCAGATCAGCCATCACTGATCCCCAAATCTTGCTCAATACATGTCCTTAAACTCTGCAACCTGATATTACTCTGAAAATGTAAAGCTATATAACTTTTTGATGACTTGTTAGAAGGCTGTCTCTTATATTTCACATCAATGTAACATGTAGTGCTTATGCAGGGCTATACCTTCCCCCTTTTTTTATTTTCCTGTCTCACATGTCCAGTAATGATTTTCTTTCTTCCAGCCAAGTCCTGATTCGAAGTAGAGTTCTCAGAGAAAATGGAAAGTACATTCCAAAGCAGGTATGCTTCCATATATGTGAGAATACCTGCATGTGACATTTGTTTTTGTTTTGGGTGGGTGTGTTTTAATTGGTGAATATATGAAGGGTAAACCCTGATTGTTCCATGTCTTGGAACATCAATCTTCATAAGGACCTTGAATACGCATTGTCAACACATTTGTGCAGCAGACTCAAGCCTTTTTATTGATATGAACATGAAGCAATGCATTGCCAAAGCAATGGGTGGTCAGACGTGATGCCTGCAGGTATAAAATATGTCTCTTTAGCTACCTATTTCCATTTCTGAGGAAAGCGTCCAGTGAAGCAAAAGTTTGGGGGCATGATAGTAAATTGGGTTAGTGGTTACAATAGGAGTAGGCAATGTTGCACTCTTGGACACCTTTCTTGGCAACTGGTGAGGTGCCCTACCCTTCTTACTTTTTTAAAAAAAACATTTTTTATTAGCAGCTGGGATTGTTTAAGTGCGAAATGGAAACCTCTAATTACGTCCATCTTTTCTCATGGATGCCTCTGGGCTACATGCTGGGCTGAGAGATGTTCTTGGGAACTGAAGATGGTATGTGGCTGCAGAACAATACTTTCATCTGCAGTACATCCATTTTGTGGTGGTGCCTGGGACAGTTTCTCAAATTTCCAAAGCACATACAAACCCAAACAAGTTGCCTACCCCTGGGATGTCGCCATTTCAATTTACTACCAAGTTGCAAAAATTCATAGCTATAAATGGGAGCTTTCAATATCGTTTTTTTTCTTTTATGTTTCATTATTACTGGTAAACTGGAACAAGGAAATTAGCTACTTATATTGCTATTGAACTTATGGTAAATGCGTAATAATGTCTGTAAATATGTTTTGCTACATATAGTTTATAAATTGTGTGTCAAAACTCTCACAAGCATCTAGGAAAAAGAAAATTGAGTTTATGTGATGAGGGCCAATGGCTTTTAATCCTATTGATTTGGGACTAGATACCACCACTGTTGTTTTCCTTGAAATCCGTAAGCACTTAGGAATTTAGATGGGGTTGGTTTGAAGTGTAAACGCCAGTCACCCATTATACCAGCTCTTTTACAGAGAATAAGAGTATTTAACTTGTAAGTCCCATGTCTCCTTTTCTTCATAATTAAAACTTGCCTTTTTCTTTCAGTCCTTTCTGACGCGCAAGTATTACTTCAATAATCCTGATGATGGTTTCTTTAAGAAAACTAAAAGGAAGGTGGTCCCGCCATCCCCAATGACAGGTATGTAAGAAGCCTTCCTAAGAGGGCCTTTCTCTTTTATGACAAGTTTATGTTATCTTCTAAAACGTGAGCAATAATAGGAACAGCTAGTTTATTTTTGGGCTTAGAAACAGCCACCAGTCTTGAGAACTAGTTAGCATTTTCAGGAAAAAAAAAAACAAGCAAGATCTTTTTGCATGTCACAATCTTCGCTTCTGCTTCATTATTGCTTTTGAGATACTTCAAGATCAATCTGGAAGTGTGTTATGGTTTTATTTTTTGATAGGTTCGTGGTTTCCCTTTATTTATATTATGTCCCTGCTCAAAAAACATATGTAGTACTAGAGCCCTGAAAATTTGAAATACTGTGTTGCTGGAAGCTTCCTTTTGCTGAGTGAATTGCCTGTTTACTGTGTCATTTGGAATAATTATAAGGTATGATCACTAAGAGTTTGGATCCTGCTGAAGGCAATGTTGAGATGATTGCAAACCAGTTGCATACTGATACAACAGAGCTGTGTTCCAAGCTCACCACTGAGCAAAGTGCTGAGAACAAGCTGCACTAGCAGCTGCATTTTCAAATTCTGTTTTTAAGAATGAAGAGTCTGCTGGCTTCTTCAAGTCCTTAAAATGAGGCAGAGCTGAGAGGAGAACCTGTGATCTGCTGAGAATGAATGAACTCTATATCATGGTGTCCATAGATATTTACTGTGTAGCTGAGAACAGTGAAGCCTAGATAGGCCTAGAGGCCACAACCATCCTTCAGCAGCAATATTCAATACTGAAAGGAAGACCAAATCAGGGTGATCTCTTCAATCACGCTGGGGAGATTTTCGTGGCTGTGTTTACATTAGTACACCAAGATTTAAAAAAATCCAAGGGATCAGATAGTGTGTATTATATGTTCACCTGAACTGTGTTTTCATTTCAGATCCCACCATGCTGACAGATATGATGAAAGGAAATGTAACAAATGTGCTGCCTATGATTTTAATTGGTGGCTGGATCAATATGACCTTCTCAGGCTTTGTTACAAGTGAGTTTCAGTCTAGGAATCTAATCTTGGATGGTCTGAAAGCCTTGGATCTCATTGGCATCCTGATCACCTGCCCAGATAACTTTCCTTTGTGCTTGATCATTGTGTGAAGTTTGAGAAATAGTGGCCTTGAGCAAGTCACTATTTGTCAGCTTCAGTTTACTCTCTGTGAAAAGGAAATAGTAACTTGCCTCACATTGAGGCCGTTGTGTAAGCTTGGAACTCGGACTCAATACAGACCGGGAGTGACTAGCTTGCTTCTGAAAGTACTTGTCCCTCTTTAGTCTGTGTTACACTATTAATTTTGCTGAGTTTGTTCACAACCAGTGGTCGCTATTTAGGAGTGGGTCACTTACATGTTGATTGGATCTTGTCTTCATTTGTCCTCTACATAGTAATGTGGCACACCTATCGTTATCTCATGTATTATATAGTACCTTTGGCCTAGCTTTGTTTTTGTTTTGTTTTTTTAAAGATCCTTCATTCTGTATTCAGGGTATATTTACTTACCTACTAAAATGATTAATTCATTCATTTGATGAAGTGGGCTCTGACCTATGAAAGAATATTCCATGATATACTCGAATCTCTAAAATGCCATTAGATCCCTTGTTTGCGGCAGCTGATTAACAGTGCAATATTCTGCATGTTTACTCAAAAGTAAGTTCCACTGTGTAAATAGAGTTTACTCTGCAATGATTGTGTAATCCTATACATTGTATAGGATTGTAGCATATACAGCTAACTCTCTGCGATTGACTTCACACAGCCACTTTGAAAAGTTCATAAAACTGCCCATTTTAAAAACACTGGCCATGTTTGCATAGAATGGTAAGCCAGGATTCTGGCAATAGCTGCATGAGAAACAAGCAGTTTCTGGTTTGTTTAACTGCTAAGGGGAGTAGCCAGGAGGGAGAGACTGGGCTGCATGCAGCAGCATGTAGCTTGTCACATTAAGCCAAGCCTTGCCAGATTCCTAGCCTACTGTTCCTTATGAAAGTGGCCAAATTTAAAAGTTTTTGTAGTTTATCTCTAATTGCTATTAACTGCCATCATTAATTGCCATCAACGTCACTAATCAGAATGTCCACTGAGCCACATTTGATCGTTCCGCAACGTCTTGGACCAGCAGGTTTGTAATTCATATAGCATTTGTTTTGCTTCACATCCAATGATGTAGGTTTCATATTAGTTTCATATTTATCAGTCTGTTAGGCCAGGGCCAGTCTGGTTTTTTGAGGCCTTCAATTACACAAGAATACATGAAATTGCTTTACTGGACCAGACCAAAGAACAGCACTCTTTTACACAATGGCTTCCCAGGTGAGTCAGGCTGGCAGCTTGGACTAGTATTTTCTTTTTGGACTTCTTGTGGTTGGTGTATAAAGGATGGCAAAGGTTGGAGGAGAAGCTTGATGTTTTATTTTCACTCCTTGATGTCTCAGTGACATAATAGTCATGTACATACATTTTTTTCTTGAAAGGGCCAATCTTGGCTGAGTCTAATTTGTAATGCAGGGGCTTATCCAGGAGGCATTTATTGTGTACCAAACAAGGGATCTAATCCAGACTCTTAACCTCTAAGGGCAACTCTCTGCCATAGGAACATAAGAAGCTGGCTTATACTGACTTTAGATTATGGATCCATCTTGCCCAGTATTGTCAGTACTGACTGGAAAGACTTTCCAGGGTTTCAGGTAGAAGTTTTTCCAGCCCCACCTGAAGATGCTGAGGATTGAACCTGGAAACTTTTGCATGGAAAGCAAGTGCTCTAGCACTGATTTGCGGCCCTTCCCCTAAAAATGCATAGGAACATAAGAAGCTGCCCTTATACCGAATCAGGCCATTGGTCCATCTAGTCTCAGTAATGTCAACGGCAGTAGTGGCTCTACAGAGTTTCAAGTAGGATTCTGATCCTCAGCCAACCTGGCTATAGCAGTGGCCATTCTCATCCAGTTCCAGCCCTCCTATTCCTTGTAGGCAGAAAGGAGTTTAACAATTGAATGTCAGTTGGAGGTAATGGATTTGAATAGAATGTCAAATTGTTCCCATGCAGCATGCTATATACATTTGCTTTGTATAGACACATTGCAGTGTGGCATTACCTACTCCCGTTCAGGGAAGGGAAAGTCCTAGTATGCAGTTTGTTGCAATAATGTTTGTCTTGCAGTGAGTGAGAACCACACTTAAAATAGTAAATGTGTTCACTGAAGTTGGCTGGGGGTCAAACATCAAATTGTACCATCTGCTTTATTGCATCAGCAGATGCTTCTAAAATCCTGAACCCAGTCAGTATTTTCGTTAGCTGAGTTTTCATATACTCTGTAACAGCAGTGGCTTATGCACTACATTGGAGTTTATACTGTCATATGGATCAACTGAAACCAGATGAAGCTTCATTGTTTTGTCTTTTTAGGTGATTTCAAAACACTACTGCTCCTTAAGCTGCTACATATATGGAAATTGCCTTATACCAAGTCAAACCATTGGTCCATGTAGCTCAGTATTATCTTCACTGAGGGATAGCAGGTCTTCAGGATTTGAGATAGAAGTCTTTCCTAGCTCTACCTGGATGTGCCAAGGGTTAAATCTTGAGGGGTTTACATGTAAAACATTGAGTTGTGCTGATGTTCTGCTCATGTGGCAAGCACTCTGTCAGGAAGAGAACATCTCATGCAAGAGACACGAAAGGGCTGTCAATTCCGAGGGTTTGCCTGGCTCTGTTGCGCCTCTGACCATCTTCTCTCTGGGCCCTTCCTCATCACGCCTCAGTCCCTCCCACTAATATTCGAAACTACTTTGCCACAGATACTCACCTTTGCCTTTCTCAAACCATGTGACACGATCCATCCAATACCAACCTTCCCCTCTTCTGCATCCAGCAGAAACTCCTCCCTGTCCCTTAGGCCCAGAACAGCCTCCCAGAGGAATGCCCTCTTCCAACACATTCTTTCCTGTGAAGCTATTTTCTGCAAGAGGGAGAGATCTCCTCACATAAGGGCTCCACTCACACAAAGTCCCTCTGAACTTGGGGGATCCCCTCCCCCATGCAATAGATCATCCATCAGGGTCTCCTGACTGTGTGTAGTGGAGAGGATGGAGGGACTGCCTGGGAAAGAGCCGTATAAGTCTGGATCCAACCCCTTTTCTTAACCCATTAGTCCTAGTCACCAACTGGAAGAAAGCCTAAGGGTGTGGGTTCACATTTGTCCTGAAGGGCAGAACACGGCTCCACTCCTTCATTGTCCCTTGTTTATCCTGTCCTCTCCCTTTCCGGCCTGCCTTTTTCATTTTTTTTAACTATAGACATTTCAGTTGTAAGCTCCATGTAGAAAAGATCTGTCTTCATTTATGTTCCTTTGTCGATCACTGCAAATTAGTGCTATATAATAATTGTTCTGTGATTTTTTTTTTCTTTCAGCAAAAGTCCCCTTTCCTTTGACACTGCGTTTTAAACCAATGCTCCAGCAGGGTATTGAGTTACTTACTTTGGATGCATCCTGGTAAGAATCCATCCTTTTTAGACATTGTTTGGAATACAGTCTAGAACTGAGAAAGCTACTGCACAGTCATTAATTTAGCATTCATGCATTTAAGTGACACCTAATATCTTTGATTTGTTAGGGTAAGCTCTGCTTCTTGGTATTTCCTAAATGTGTTTGGACTTCGAAGCATTTATACCCTCATCCTTGGCCAAGATAATGGTAAGCTTTTGCAATATAAATGTGGCAGTGGATGCATCAAGCCACACCTAATTACTATTCCTCCACGAAAGTGCTCTGAGTTATTTTATTTTGAGTGAGTCATACCATTAGTAGAAACTGTATCTGTTCAACTGGTTGTTTGTCTTTGGCTCCGTTCAGTGGCCTTAATTCCAATAGTTAGATTGCAAGAGTTAGGCATGATCTCAACATACTTTTCTTGGGACTAGTAACTAAAATGCCATAGGTTTTCTCTCCTAGGAAATCCTTTCCTTCTGTTAGCCCTGTTTGAGACAATAGTAGTGATTTTTTTATAACTCCTGACTCAGTTACCAATATTACTATCTACCTAATACAAATTATAATGTACTTTAGTGGTAGCAAGGCAAAAAGCTTGTTGTCTGTTAAGGCTAAAGAAAATTGAGCCTATTGACTGATGACTTCCTACTTTTCCCTTCTGCCTAATTTTACAGAATGCTGGTGGGATACTTGGCCACCTACTTGCTGGGCACAGCACTGTATTGATCACCTTCTGGAAAATCTCTCCTGCTGATTGCCTTAGTACCGTTTTTGTATAGCAGCCATTGACCGTGCTAGGTGGGGATGATGAGTGTTGTAGTCCAACACATCTGGAGGGTAGCACATTAGGGAAGGCTGTTTTATAGAGTGACATGAACCACTCTTCTTTCATACTTGCAGCTGCAGATCAGTCCAGAGTAATGCAGGAGCAGATGACAGGGGCTGCCATGGCCATGCCTGCAGATACTAATAAAGCATTTAAGGTACGTGGCTTCTCTTCCTACTGCAGAAATGAGCCCCTCAAGTTCCATGTAGTATTGTTTCCATTCCCGGAATGTGCAGGGGAAATACTTCAGAAGCAAAAATGCTGGCAAAATGTGTTAGTCTTAAATGCATGGGTTTGGAACGCATGCTAAAAAAAAATCTAGCCTATACTAGTGAGATTGAAAGCACTGTTCTGATGTAATATTTTCAAACTCTGCTGAGATTCTTTGCAAGTTCACTGGGGAGTTGTCAGTGAGAAGATGAGTGATGAGCTGCAGGGAGTAGGTGTGTTCTGTGGTGCACTCAATTAACACAGGGCAGCAGTGAGGCTCGACAGGCTTGGCCAGTGTCCTGCAGACTCCAGATGGAAGTTGATATGATTGAGGGGGAGGGGGAGGGGGAGGGGGAGGGGGAGGGGGAGGGGGAGGGAGAGAATCCCCCATACATTGAAAACGAACATGTCAAGGAGAAGCCTAGGCTAGAACCTTTTTTGTCTAGGGTAACAATCAGTCATGTAAGCCACCATCTCTAGACTGATATGGTATATAGCCCAGATCCAGGTTGATCACCTTAGTGAGAACTAGGCCTTTATATGCCCTTTTAACATGCCCCATAATCTTCAGCAATGTGTTGTAGTTCTTTAAAAGACAAGTAGATAAGGGTTTCCCAGAGGCAGAAAGTTTGGAAACTAGTGCATTAGAATGGGTGAGCCCATGGCCTAACTTCCTGCAGCCCTCTGCAGTCGATCAGTTCAGGCCTCCTGGCAGAGCAATCTGTCCCTCCTCCCAACAGGCTACTGGGTGAGGAGGGGGCATCGGACAGAAAGAGAAAAGGGGTGGGAGAGAGAAGTTGCCCTACACCCTATTGGCATGCAGTTCCCCGACCAATTATCCCTCAACAGAAGGTTCCCCACCCCTGCATTAGAACATGTCACATGCTAATTGTACTCTGTTACATTATAAAAATAGCTAGAAAAATATTAGGAATTCTGCTCTAGGTGACAGCCACGTTACTGATCTTATGAAACAGCTTGTCTGACTGTGTCCTTTCTGAAGAAACTGTGTTGCGGACAGAATGGAAATCTGTGGAATGAGGAATTAGTAGTATGTTGTTCTACACAGCTAGTGTTTTCCCCCTATAATGTGACTATCTCAGTAAAACATGCAAATTCCTCAGCATCTTCTTTGCAGAGTTTGTTTCAAACTCTGTAAGTAGCTTTATACATTCCGAACTGTGCATCTGTGAATAGTTTTGTAGTAAAAGAAAATATGTATCCAAAAATGGCTATAGTTAAAGAACCGGGGTGAGCAACTTGTAGCCCTCCAGATGTGTTGGCCTACAACTCATTAGTCCTCACCATTGGCTATGTTGGCTAGGGTTGATGGGAGTTGTAGGCCAACACATCTGGAGGGCCACAAGTTGCCCTCTCCTGTTATAGAACATTAAGCACTAGCACCTGTGGGCATGTTTGCCAGGAAAACCCAATGGTCTCTGTTTGGTACTTCAGGCAGTTGCTGACCATGAGGACCTCTCCCTCAGCCCCAAACATATCTGCTCAGATTGTTTTCAAAGCCTTATTGCTGCCTCATTCACGAACTTCACAGTGTTCTGGTACAGAATTCAGAGCCTAAACCACCATGAATAAATTAAGGCAGAATATTGAGCAACGCCTCTCAAGTTGGGGTTCCAAGAGGGGAAGTAAGTAGCTGGTACCCTTCTGCTGTCCGTGTCACTGCTCTTTCTTTGTCATTGCAGACAGAATGGGAGGCTCTAGAACTGACTGACCATCAGTGGGCACTAGAGGATGTTGAAGAAGAACTCATGGCTAAAGACCTCCGCTTTGAAGGCATGTTTAAGGAAGAGCTGCAGACGTCCATGTTCTGAGATCCTTCATATGGTTGGCATTAAATCGGTTATGTTTAATTCCTACAGTGTATCCTTATGGATGGCCAGAATAAACATGATCAGAATTTCTGTGAGCTAATTAGCTGCAGGCAAGAGTCTTGCTTCTGACGTCTCATCTGATGTCTCTTGAGTCATGTTGGAGGTCTGGTGTGACAGCTGCTGATAGGTCAGAGTAACTACTAAACATGTAGCCATTAACCAAACTTACTGGAAGAAGCTTTTGTAAGCTCAGGACAATTTGAAATTGACAGTGAGTTCTTGCTGTGTGTTTTTTTAAATCAACCAACTGCTAGTCTAGAAATATCTTAAGTGTTGTTCAGTGTCTCTTAATATTTCTCAAAATGTTGGTATAGGATTCTGCCCTGAAGCCTTTCATTACCGGGTTCCAGTCTTTCCAGCAGTCCTTAAAGACTTCAGTTAAGACGGAGGGAGCTTCCAAAGACATTGTTGCCATCCATCGGTCCAGACACTGAAGTCCTGTGTCCACAAGGCAGGAATCTTTGAGAAGAGGGCTGCACGTGGCTGAGGGCTGCACTAGGAGGCACCTCTTCCTCTCTAATCAGTCTTTCTCCTGCCTCATCAGTAACCTGTTGCATGTCTGGTCTGCTTGGCCAGTAACTGAACACTGGTTTTGATACCAAAAGCAAACAGTTGGTACACACGTCAACATTAGCTGACATCAGCCCCTAGGTCCATTTGTAGTTAGACTTCTTTAACTCAAGAATTTGATTGGAATGGTAAGGGGAAATCCCTTTTTTATTAAGAGATTGCTTTTGTCTTTGGAAAACAGGCTTGAGGTCTCAACCTTATTGCTACCTTAAGGAACAAGCACCTAAAGTCTCAGTGTGTGGATGAGCTAAGCTACTTTGTGATTTGTGCCCCATTGCTTTTTGGAGACTTGTATGTATAATCAAAAGACAATACACATTCCTAAAATTCATAATGCTAGAACTAGATTGAATAAAAGATTCTTGTTTATTTATCAGCCAAAAACAGAGAGTGGCTATGGGTCAGTTATCATATTGTAATAGTTTCATAGTACAACAGATAAAAGGCTATTGAAGCTGCATTCTTTCTTGTTAACTTTCTGAAGTTGGTCAAAATGCAAGCATTTGAAATACTAACTGTCCAGAGTAACATTTGGTGTTGGTGTATATGTGACGGGCTGTGCTTTTTATGCAGTTGACTCCTCCTTGAATTTTTAAGAAACAAGACAGTGTTTATAGCAATTAAACTGAACTCTAGTCCAGCTGTTGTGGCAACAGCTAGTGTCCCTAGCAGGAGTGGGGAATCTTTTTCAGCCTGCACTGTCCCAGTGGAAACCTAATGGGGGCTGCCTGCCAGCAGTGGATGGGGTCTAAATCAAACTAAGAAGTCGCTATCTCTCTCACTGTCTCATTGGGCCTGTTCACACAACACGCTAAGCCATGATGTTTAGCTCAAAACACTTAACCATCGTGGTTTAGCGTGTTGTCTGAATAGGGCCATTCTCACACACAGCAACATGGGAAACCAATTGGAGTGAGCCATCGGATTCTGGAGCACCCTTTTCTCTGCGCCTCAGCTGTTTTCCAGTGGGCTTGGCAATCAGGGTATGGGGGGAGGGAGAGAACATGGAGAACTGGAAGAGGAGGGTGCTTGTTTGGGAATCACCACTACAGGATGCTCCAAGCACCTTGAGGTGGCAGCTCCCAATTGTGGGGGGGCTGAGCCTTCAGGGAACGGGAAGGGCCTTGGCTGGATAGGGAGGCCTCCCAGGCTGGAACCCACCTATAGGCCAGAGGTGCCCCACCATTGCCCTAAGGCTACAAGTCTCATCCCATGCTGGCTGTGGCTGATGAGAATTGAAAGCCAAAATATATCTGGGAAACAAGTTGGAGTAAGGCTGTCTAAGGGAGCTACACCTAGCCAGTTCAGTGAGGCCCAGATCTGGATTGATCTTCCTTGCTGCAGCATGGCAGCTGTGTTTAGGATTAGTGATGCAAGCCTAATGCTGTCTCTGACTCTTTAATGCATTAAAGAAATTGTTTAGTAGTAAACTTCAAGATGTTTGCATTTTATTTGCTACTTTTAAGTCAGGCACCCCACTTCCACCCATTGTTATACTTGTGTAGAAAATGGTTTTACACATCAAGATGCTAAGATTGTTTCCACCATAATAACAGTAAAAGAAACAGCCATAAAAGCTTGAAAAGCAATAGCAAAGATACTTCCATCACTAAATGCTTGGGGCAGAGATATAGGCACTTGTCTGCTCCATGATCATGACAAACTCTTGAGCTGTTCTTCAACAATGATAGTATACATCTTTCTGTCTTTGCTATATATGAAGCAACAGTTAACGTTCTGGATTATGAACTTGCTATTGAGAGGCATGTAGGAGTTTTCTGTTTTATATCAGATGATGCTTTTTACAGGGACAGGTAGTAGAAAATAGCAGCTCTACTCATTTTGAATGTTCATTGAATAGTTACATTAACTTCAGTTTTAAACGTATGTTTCATTGTGTCTCATACTGTCCCTGCAAACTAGTTTTTCTTATAGCTTGTAAGAATAGGATGAGCTTTACAAATGCAACCAAATTTTGCCTTAATGTAGATCACTGGTGAGGAACCTTTTTTCTTCAACCTATAGGAAAAGTCAACTGGGGGGCATAACCAATGTGGGACAAAGTTTTCAGCATTTTATGGGGCGCTTTGCCACCCCATTCCTCTGTGTGTACCATTCCACATGAAATTAGGCTGAGAGTTGCAGATTTCCCACCCCAGGTGTAGATAATAGGACTTGTATCATCTTGTCTCTTAAATAGTATTAATGACATGCTTTGAACATGCTCTAGTTGCAATGGAAAATTGAATATATCATTTCAATGGGAACAGTGGCTGAGTGAAACATTTTGGCATTTTTATGGTATGTCTCATCTTGTTTCAAAACTAGGCCAAAAATCCTTGTATGCATCTTTGAAAACATTGTAGAAACACTCATTTTGACCCTTTTGCCATAGTTTATCCATTGCCTCTGGGACACTGTCCTCTGATCAAAGTCACTGACTGGGTTAACTCAACTTGAAAGTTCACACTCAAGGGTTGAGTATGAGTTGCCGTTGAACTATGTGTTATTGTGTTGTCTGAACCCAGCTAACAAATTATGGTTTATTAACACAAACAACCCACATTTCATAATCCAATAACAAACCATGGGTTGTTTGTGGCTAAACACTGTTTGTTAGCACGGGTGGGTTCAGAAAACACAATAACCCACAGTTCAACAACAACCCACACTGAACCCATACCCCTTGAGTGTGGGTTATCATGTTGTCTGAACCCACTTCCTGCTGGCACCAGCTTGTAGGGGGACCCACCACAACCAAAATCTTAAGCACTGAACGTGTGTAAAGGTAAAATATTTACAACATTTACAGCAGAACTTTACCCATAAAGCAGTTGAAGTAATAGCATTTGTAAATCAAGGAGACAACCAAAAGACAGTTGAGCATTTCATCCATTCCTAAGTAACTTAGATTTGGCTTTTTAAAGTAGACATCTAGGACTGAAGATGGATTTATCGAGTTTCTATTCTTCTGAAGATCTTTTTTGTGTCCAAGGTAAAAGCATATGCAGGTCTGGCTTCCCTTACTGAAAACGTTTGTGCACAGACTTCAAGTGTCATAATTTGGGATTGTGGAGACACAAGAACCTAGCATTAACTCTGGATCTTTGGTTCTAAAATACCTCAGACAAGGCATACAACCCATCAGTCTTTACTGATATCGGTAGATTATACATTGACTGAGTTCACATGATTGCTATGGCACGTTAGTGTTATTTAAGCAGTGCCACCTCCAGGCACCATCCTGAAAAAACAATCCTTGCATAACCTTAAAGCAGGCCTTGGGTTCTGCAAGGGTTGTTTAACTCTCACATAACCCTTACACAGCCAGTTTTAAACAGCATGACAAACCGCAGTTTCAGCTTGAATATTCAAAATGGCCACCAGCACACACTATTTTAAATAAACCACGGTGGGCTGTTTGAGCATGTGCACAGGCTCCTCAGCTTCTTTCATGGAATCTGCCCCTCAGGTCAAAGCTATTTTCCTGCTACTATGGTTTGGACTATGTAATAAGAGAGCTAAATATCAAGTGTTCAACAAATGTTCCATATGAAACCATGACTTAATTATTTTGTATCCTAACCCATGTGCCTCTCCTCATTATGAAAAAAGCTGTATCTTGAAAGACAAAGGGACAATGATTGGTAGTAGTCCCCTCACCCCCCCCCCCCCGCCCCCGCCGATCCTGGCCTAGATAAAGTTTACTGTTCGTTGGCCTATGGAGAAAGTACTATAACTTCACACAATGGTGTGAATCACTTGTTTTAATAGTGCATTTTGCAACTGACAGGATTGTTTGCCAAAATATCCATGGTTCAGAAGGTTTATTATCAAATCTTAAAGCTGAGATAGCTCACACCTTATACCAGCCTATCTAGTGCAGCTGGTGTAAGGCGGAGCTGTTCAGTCTGTATTCCTCTTCCATGTCCAGCAGTGTTTCAATAATTGCTTCATCCTCTGGGCTGTACTCCAGGACCTTTCTGAAACTGCTCCTCACATCCAAATCCAGGGCTGAGGACTCATCTAGAGGAAACAGTTCACCTGAGATCCTAGAGATTTGCTCTAGTTCATTCACAGAATCTGATTTTCTTTGCAGCCTTTCTGCTGGCCAAACAGCTGAGTTGTCTTCAGTGTAAAAACAAAAATGCAACATATCAGTCCTTGCTTCAGATATCTGCATAGGCTGATGAAGATGATAGAATGATTTTCAAGATAAACAACCCTAGTCACTCAAGTAAGAAAATGCAATTAAAATTACTTCCAGTTAATACAGCAAGACTGATATATTTTATTTGGCCAACTTGTTAAGTACATGGTGCAAGTACTAGCTAATTATTACCTTATCACAAATGTGGATGAAGTTCTTCTGAATAGCAGCAGGTTTGTCAAGAATTGATGGATTGAAGGTAAGTACTTAGCAAAATGTTAATGGAACTGGGGGAATTCTAATTAAAGGGTGCTAATCTGGCCACTGTGCCCTATAGCTTTCCTTCCCAAACATATGCAACTGTCTCCCAAATGTTAAGACCATATCTCTCAAGGAGGTGCATAGTTAGCTTTTTGTGCTTTTCAGACCATGGCCTTCTGTTGGACTTATTTGTCATGGTACACCTTGCACTAACGCACCCATTCTAGCATCTATTAGTTAAAATAATACTGATTGAACAAGCATCATATGCCCCATGCAGCAGGGAAATAATAAGGATACCTCTCTCTAAATTCTATCAAATGTACAGGCTCCCGCTGTTTCCATAGGCATGTAACACTACTGCCCTTCAGAGACTCAGTTTAAGAAGACAGCCACATCCATGGAGCAGGGCGGACATTGCTTACCGCTGATATTGGCAAGATCATTTGGACTCTGTGGAGGGACATCGCTGGCACTTGGTTCTGACTTCATTGACCTTTCATCGGTTTTGCTAAATACCACAAAAACACTTTGAACAACACAAAACCATTTTCTTTTGTACAGGAAACGTTCTCAACAAGATACATTCTATGATGTACTATAATTTATCCCAGTAAACAAACAATAGAAACTGCAGCTTTCTGATTCATGGTAACAGTGGTTTAGAACAGTGGCTATTCCTATTCCGTTAAGAAATAAGTGTTCTTGTAGGGTGACCAGATAAAAAATCCAGGTCAGGGCTCATGTAACTTTAACAGTTGTAGAGAAAAGGGAATTTCAGCCAGTGTCATTTGTATGCAATTAGTTCCTGGTGAAATTCCCTCTTCATCACAACAGTTAAAGGTGCAGGCACTATAATAGAGTGACCATATACAAAAGAAGGCAGGGCCCCTGCAACTTTAACAGTTGTGATGAAGAGGAAATTTCACCAGGAACTAATTGCATACAAATGACACTGGCTGAAATTCCCTTTTCTCTACAACTGTTAAAATCCAGGTTAGGGCTCATGTAACTTTATCTGGTCACCCTATGTTCTTGCACTTGTGCATCTAGCAATATGTGAAAAATCTACAGATGTTAATAGCTTCTAGGCTATGTGGAATCTTTAGCAATGAATCTGTAACTATCTCTGCTTTACTGTTCTTGAGAAAAGATTACAGGGGAAACAAGAATATCCAAGATTGTTACATCACAAGGGCCCTGTTCAGAAGACACCTTAAACCACAGCTTTAACTACAGTGAATAAGGCTTTTTGCCTTATTCACCGTGGTTAAAGCCGTGGTTTAAGGTGTCTTCTGAACAGGGCCACGGACTTGTGCAGTCTGCATATTGAAGATGGTGACATGAGATCTGTGGTCTAATGCAAAAACAAACATCTGCCAATGGGGTGTTTTCTGTTTTTAACATGAAGGCGACACATGACAACATACAAGAAAAGATGGCTAAATATTTTTGTGTCCATGCCAGAAAATTGCAAGTAGCACCTCCTCCCCACAGTTATTTAAAAAATGTAACAGTCTCAGACTAAGGTCCCCTCTACAAGGATTCGCTTTTGCGCCTGGTTAGCCGATTATGCGCATAATCGCAGAAGCGCATTTACACCTAATCCCTCTGCACGAGAGGCGGCGACAGGCGGCAAAGTGCATTAATGCGCATAAGCGCATATTCACACAGTCAAAATGCGCTTTAACGGACAGAGCAAAATAAAACTCGCGATTTAACGCGCATTCGATAATGCGCATAATCGGAGAGATAACGCGCCTCTACGCCCCATTTGCGCTCCGCTGGTGTGGAGGTAAATTTTTTAATGAGACTTCAAAGAGCATTAAACATCTTGTGAAGAGGCACCCTAAGGCTGCAATCTTATATCACATCAAATTCAGTGGAAATTAATTCCAAGGAGATATGTATAGGGTTGTGCTGTGAGTCTATACTTTGCTGCAATTTCTACCTAACACTATGCAATCCCGGCCCTACAAGTTGCCTGAAAGTTGAGGGGCTCATTTTGTTTTAGTGATAAAAAAAGTTTCAGTGATTTGACTTTGTCTGCTCTCTGCCACCAGTCAGTTGAGCATATTGCCTTCCTGATAGTCGCAGCCAAGCTTCAAAGGTATCATTCCTAGCCTATGCCTGTATCAAAGAGCTTCCTGTAGGGTTCTCATCCTGCCCATCTCACAGGAGTGACCTAACTGTCTTTTGGGAGGCCAGAAGAGAGGATAGTCACGTGGTAGTTGTTTACAGGCTGAGACAAAATGTGGGTGGGCGGTATAAAGCTTAGTTTCTGTCCAAGCCAAGTCTTGCTCTATCATTCAGCAGAGTGATCATGTTTTGAGCACTGCTAATGGGTAAAATACTTAATTTACTATATTTTCCCACTGGGGCACTATAGGTGCCAACACTTTAGACCAGCAGGAACAAAGATCAACAGCCATTCAAGGTGCTATTCATGGCAACACAAAAATTAAGCTGTATCAGCCAAAGCATACCTTAGATGTCCTTTTTTCCATCTCTCGGTGTCTTCCAGGCTGAGAAAAAACTGCCTGTCAGCCACGAAGATTGGCGGATGTAGCCATGTATTTTCCTTGCTTGTCAGTGGTTCCCGTTTTGTACATGGAATGTTGGAGGCTACAGTCACTGGAATGAGATTTGGCCTGAAAAGGGGATTCTTTTTTTCAGGAGCAGAAGAGACTGGTAAAGATGGCTGAGGGCAACACACGGTGGGAGGAACAGGTTCTCCCTTGGGATTAAAGAAATCTACACTGGAGGGCGTAGAAGGCTGTATTAGCAGCAAGTCAGAGTTCTGGTCAGTCGTGGAATCTGGGGAAGGGGGAAAAGGAATGGAGAGATCTTCCATTGCTCTGTCAATAGCTGCAGTTAGCTCCTTACGGCATCTGCTTAGCTTTTCAGACATCTCACCTGAAAGGGAGAAGTACCTCATTGTTCAGAGGGGTCGAGGCGTTAAGTAAAGAAACATTTGGAGTATACAAACTAGCTACAGGCAAATACCAAGGTGCCAATCCCTCCTGAGGTGGTGTAGAGGTGGTGGACTCTAGCAGTCCTAGAGTTTGTCATTCATCGCCAAACGTACAATGTCTCTAAAGCATATCCATCACTGAACGTTAACATAAAAACTCACACACACATGGATTTCCCCCCTTGCCCAGATTTAAGCTGGATCAATGGCGCTGGTGGAAGTGGACTTCCCCATCCCCTCCTTCTCATGGCAGTCTCTGTAGCCTCCTGAAAATGCTACACAGACTGTCAGGAGAACCTGCTAAATGGGACAGGGAACTTCTGCTTCCACAAGGTCCCTTCCTCTCATGAAAGGCAGAACATGGACCCAACCTGCTGTGATTTTTCAAATATATGGCTCCTGAACTGAGCTTTAGATGAATGTGGTTTTCACCAGGCCTACCAAAATACCATTATCATTTGACATTTACATAGTATGAAATATTTATTTCCAGTGAAACCAGAATGGATACTTGAACCAGGAAGACATGGGCTTACATCCCCACTCAACCATTGAACTTGTTGGCTGTCATATCTCTCCGTCTATTCTACCTTACAAGATTGTTGTGAAGATAAAATGGGAAAAGACCCCTATATGATTTCCTGAGCAACTTTGGGGAAGTGTTGGACACAAATAGAACAACTATACTACTTGGTAATTTAAAAAGAAAAGGATTTTGAAATGGTGTTATTTTATTTATATCCTGCTTGTTTCCCTCTTACAAGGAACCCCAGGTGACTTACATAGTCATCCTCCTCTCCATTTTATTCTCACAACAGCCCTATAAGGTAGGTTAGGGTTGAGAGTTCCTGACCTAGTTTGCACAATCAAAACAAGCTACCATGGCTTAGGTCACAGTGGCTTGTTGTGAGCCACAGTGTATCCCAGGCACGATTTGCATAATCGCCACCTGGCTGCAGCTTATTGTGTTGTCTAAACCTGGTGGCATTGGTAATGAACCTTCAAATAACCCATGGGCTGTTGTAGAGTATTTGAGGGTTGTTTAACCCTCCCACAAGACAATACTACCAGGTTTGGACAACACAATAAGCCGTGTCCAGGTGGTGATTATGCAAATCACTTATTTAAGCTGCAGTAGCTTGTTTTGATCATGTGAACCAACCCAGTGGCTGCCCAAAGTAAACTTCATGGCCAAGTGGGGATTAGTACCCAGATCTCCTGAGCCCCAGTCCAACACTCTACTACATCACACTGGCTCTCAGTTGTTATATTATTATTTAACACTTATAAAACCCCTAACATTTTCTATGTGCTATCGCCAGCTTATCTTAATATCAAGTTTTATGTTATAAAACTTACTTCCATTTAAATTCTAGGACATTTTTTCTATTATATGCAGCCATAACTGAGGGCTCCCTTGCCCTAGCAAGCCCCCGTCACAGTAGCTCATTCTGTTGAACTCCAATAATTTACTCCATGTAGAACAATGTTCCCTAATCTGTAGCCTTTCAGATGTATTGGACTACAGCTTTCATCATCCCCAGCCCACATGGCCAATGGTACCAAATTGGAGAAAGTTGCCCTAAAGTAATTACCCCACCCTGCCTCACTCCTATACTTGCAACCAGTAAAGTAAGTTAGTATCTCTCACTTCATCTATTGATAAGGTATAATCGTTCACTCTTTTTTCGCAGTAAGCACCCTGCTTATGCCTATATTACTGAGCGGTTACCCAGTGTTAAAGGGTAATTAACCCAGATTAAGTCATCCTTTTGTAATCTAAACATGGAACCCGCCAGACAATCAAATTTGAACAGTTCACCTGTTTACTGAAGTGTCCCAAAAGCAAGACAGGTAGAAGATAAAAGAATTGCCCAAATTGGTTTGTTTAGCATGGAAATCATCAGCTGGATCCAAAAGCTGCTAGTTAACAGCCTGGTGCCGCCTCCTCTCTCGGTTGAAGGTTTCAACTGTCACGGAACCTTTGCCTCCTGACAGCATCAGGAAGAGTCAAATCCTCTTCAAAATTACCTTTATGTAAAAAAAACTATTAGCTATCCTTCTCCAACAGAGCCATGTCATGTCTGACATTACCCTCTGGGCATTGGGTATCCATTGCTGATCACATAGACCCTATTCAGATGACACGCTAAGCCACTGGACCTGTTCAGAAGACACTTTAAACCATGGCTAACCATGGTTTTTGCCTTATTCACCATGGTTAAAGCCATGGTTTAAGGTGTGTTCTGAACAAGGCCACAGTGGTTAAGCATTTTGAGCTAAATACTATGGCTTAGGGTATCGTGTGAACCACTCCTAACCACGGTGGCTAAATAACCATGGTTCAAACATGCTCATTAGCCATTTGCTGCAAAAGGATTAGTGGCATAACCATGGCTTACTGTGTTGTTTGAACAGGCTCATAGAGGCAACCCTTTCTCTCAGCTCTGTCTCTCCCTTGGTACATTTGGATAGCTTTCTCCATTCTAGGTCTTGCTATTAGGATCCATGTAGGTTGCCCCAAGTTTATTTTCAGTTTCTTCATGTTTCAATATGAAGAAAAAATTAAACTGCCAGTGTTTTTAGCCTACTGTCCTTAAGGACTTTACAACCATCTTCTCCAACCAAAACAGCAGAGTTGACAACTACCATGCACAACATAGGAGGGGTGGATCCTTTTAACACTGATTCTTCAGTTGCTTTTCTAAGGAGAAAAGAATCCCAAATCAAGGATCTGAGTTATTCAATATTTTCATTATATGAAAGAATCCTTCTCCATTAAAAAATATTAGGAAAAATCAAGCCTCTTTAAATAGCAAAGTGGAGGGTGAACAAGTTAACAGGTAAGAGGAAAGAACTAAATGTAAGTGGTGTAGCAATATAAATGGTTTACCTCACTTAAAAAAGCTCCAATCAAGGAAATAAGTTTACAATGCAATCAATAATTTAGCAGCATGTAAAACAACCCAATATGTGAATATCAAATGAAAGGCACTAGGTGATATCCATTACTCTATGTCTGAATTGTTTGGTCCACCTTTGCTTTTTTAGATAATTCCTAACAGCTGTACCATTTAAGATGAATTAACTGTCACTGTAGAACCAGTCATCCAGTTTGTTTAGGCTGCAAACTGAAGCATTCACTCCAGGAAATCCCACTCCAGGTAAACATGTTTAGGATGTACCTGTGAGCTGATGGTTAGTTTGCCAGATGCCTTAAAAATAATCTTGGCCTTAATTTTAACTCATTTTCAGATCGTTACCCTACCTGCTTCGACATAACACTGACATCCCAAACCTTTGCTTGTGCCTCCTAGAGTTTAATTGACAATCTATAGACAAAAAAAGAAGAATGTAATGGACAATAATGTAAACCAGCCTTCCTCACCCTGGTTCTTTCCACATGCATAGGACTATAGCTCCCATCATGTTGGGCATTGGGGCCCATCACATCTGGAGAGAACCAGGCAGAGGAAGACTGATGTAAACCGTAGATTATATAACAGTTTAGCTTTCTGTTCAGTCCATCTGTTCAGTTTCTGGGCTTGGTCTCCTGCAAGTTCTTTATCTTCTCTTATTGTGTATATGTGTGGGTGTGTATGTTTATGTGAGCACATGCACATTCTCTTGTTCAGCCCAATACTCTGTTTTAGGTTGCTCTATCCAGGTGTTTATCTTGAATGTTTAATCCTATTTACTTGTATTTATTTATTTCTAGCTCATAAGGTCACCCTGAGAGACATATTTGATACTATGTTATGACAAATGAGAAAAGGATATGTGAGAGCAATTGTGGCTGTTGGAAATAGGGTGACATGGCCTTGAGTTGTAAGATTCCTCTGTCTCTCATTCATGATGCTATTTTAGAAAATAACTTTTGACTGTGGTTCACATCCATGGCACTTAAGAGTAGAAGACCCTAGGATAAACTGGATATGACCAGTGGGCATCCCATGGTCATATCAATAAGCAACTGGTGGGGGGGAAACAATCGTCGGTTGTATTGACTATTGTATCGTCCGAAAGCTGCCATAGTCAACTCAGCACTGATCCTAATCCACAACCACAGTTGATTATTTATTACCATGTTGTGTGGGGAGTACCCCCTAGATGAACAACTGTAAAGTTGATTATTACCTCACCATTGACTATCGTGTTGTCTGAATTCAGCCACTGTGTGCAAATAGCAGAAAGCTCACACTCAGTGCAATCCACTCCTTTTTATTTATTATCCTTTATACAGTAAAGCCAGCCACTTACAAAGTGCTAGTCTAAAAACAGATTTTGACACTATACAGAATGTACACACCAGCTAGGATCCAGCCTGGTCAGAGGCAAATCCAGGTTCCTAACACCATCTTTACAGCATTTAGAAGAGTTTTAGTTCAGGAGCCCAAAATCACCCAAACATAAATGTGTATCTCACTATACTAAGAGCAGTGAAAATATTCCTGCTTCAGTATGGAGCAGAAATACACATGGTTACATTAAATTGCTCTTTGCTTTTAAATATTTGTTTCCTTATCTGTTCAAATGTTACATTTCCAAAGAAAACATAACCCAGAAAAACAGGGAAAAGAGAAAACAAAAAAACAAACAAAACTGCAGTGTTAAGAGTTTGAACAGCCTTTAAATAATTTTAAACCCTACCCACCCACCATCCCCATTGTGCAAGGAAAAAAAATCAACTTGAGGCAAACCCCCAAACTAATTAAAACATCCAGAAGCATCAGCAACTGAACCAAACAACTCAGATTTCAGTGCTTTAAGGACTATTCTGCAGGTCTATCTAAGAATCACTGGAAGATTGTCAGTAAGCAGAATGCAGCTAAAAGCTACAGAGAACACTTGACCATTTTTAACCCATTCTGCTAAAAGAGCATTGGCTGGCTATGCCACTGTTACTTACCACTTACCTGCAGTAGAGCAGAGCAAGGAAATCAGCCCAGAACTTCTCCGGGAAAATATTGTTTCCCAATCTGCTGAAGGGAATCCTTGGGAACCTTTAGAGCATCAAAGTGAATCAACCTTACATTGGTAACAAAATGGCTTCAAAGCTACGATGTTTAATGGCAAGTGTTTCAAGGTGCATGTGAACTTTCCATGGTATTACGGAAAGCTCCCTCAAGAGCAGGAACATTTGCTCTTGCTAACCTTTAACTAGGGAAAATGCCTAAAAAGGAGGTATGAGGGGAGCTGGAGGAAATTTATTACACCAGGAAATGGGAATGAAAAAGCTACAAAGAAAAATAGTGGGTTGGAGAACATCCAAAAGGAGATAAGCTATTGAACATCGATTTCTGTGTATTTTCATGAGTGAAAGGGCTCTGACCCTTTCATGGTGCTGCTAAAACATTCCACAGAAACAGAGAAAAAGTTGGTGGCTGGACCTATGAGACTACTAGGTGAAATTGTTTCAGTTCCTGAATGGGACACATGAATAAAGAATATTCCTTCCCATTGCAAAGTACCTCAGTTAAAATCTGAACTGGACCAAAAGACTGGGGCTGTTGAATGACTGTGTTTCATTCCGAAAGAATTGCTTTATTAGCACGGAGAATGAAGATGTGAGGATTTTGAGATGCAGTTTACAGATTAGTCAGCAGACTCCAGAATGGGTCACAATGGGCCAAGGCAAACATTTCAAGCACACACTAGCTCACCATGCCCTGTCAGCGATGGACTGACAGCAGCGTGGTGGCAACGTGTGCCAGGCAAGATTGAAGGTCATGCCAGATGTGCACTTCTGCAGCACTCCAAATGCTTCGCATCTCATGCATCTTCTACAATGCATAATGCTCAAGCCACACATTGTTCCTCAGCCCTAGTCTATTTACAGCCTGCTTATTACATTTCCTCTTGCAATCCAACACAGGCATCTCTTTTGCAACATGCGTTGCTCCAACCAGATAGCATAATCCCTGGTTCCACACAAGTTTCTGTCAGAATACAAGGTCAGATTTAGAGAACACTTTATTGAATTGCTAAGATATAATTTGATTAAAAGCTCTTTGGCAATGATACGCCCAAGTGTCATCATCTTATAGCTTGCCCTGTGCTATCCATTGTTACTGCTCACTGAGCCCTCCTGTACTGGATTTCTCACTTTGAGTCTTACAGATGGAACAAATCACTTCCCAGATGCATTTTCAGATTAGCAATTTGACTGTTTGAACGAAGGCTCAGTTAGTATCCATGCCGTCACATTCTTCTGATTTCAGCTCAATGCTTGTGCACAGAGATGGGTTTCTCTTGAGCCTGCCATCTCTGCGTTGATAGAATAGTACATATGCTGCTTTTGTCTGCAACACAAGGATAGATACAATAAAAAATAAAAACCTGATAATGGGATAAAGTTGACTCCAAGCCAGTCTATTTCCATGCCTAATTCTAATTTGCTTGTTTTGATCTTTAAGCCCTTAACAGCTTGGGACCAAAGTACCTGAAAGATCACCTTCTCCCACATATATCTAAGCCCTGAGATGCTCTTCAGAGGCCCTGCTCTGGGTGTCCCCACCAAGAGGTGGATGCCACTAGAGACTGCCCTCCTCAGAAAGGCTCACCTGGTGCCTCCTTTCTCGTCATTTTGGTCCTAGGTGAAGTTACTTTTATTCTGTCAGATCTAGTAAACATTTAGCCATGCAGTAAAACTGGTTCTCTCTCTTTGCCAACAGCATATGCTCCAATTTATTCATTTTTAATTGTAGTTTATTATCTTATGTTTGCAAGCTGCCCAGGGCAGCCTATACAAATGCTGTAAATAAATAAATAAATATGTCTCAGGCATTCCAATATCAATGCCCCACACTGTAATGACTTTGTGGACTTGGAGGGTCTTAACCCTGAAAAACTTGAAATATGTAAAACCTGCCTTTCTGCAAAAACGTGCCCAAAGTGGGTAAAAAGCAATTTTAATAAATAGCAAAAGACAGATACTTATTTTGCTGTCATCAAGTCAATATGAAAATCTATTTTAGATATGGAGTGGCTGAAACAGATAGGCTCTAATTTCCAAGGACTTCTACAGAACTAAATAAGACAGCACACATTCTTGAAAGTGCTGTAAGCACAAGATGCCAAGAAAATATGACCAAGCTTGACAGGGCTGTAGCCAGCTCCATCTTCCTCATGGATTTACAGGGGAATTTTCTTTAGAAAACCGACTGCAAGTCCATTCATTTCTAAGCCACATGTGTTAAGTTAAAGGATACGTTGAGGCAGTCTTCCCCAATCTGGTGCCCTCCAGATGTACTGGACTGCAACTCCCATCAGTCCCCTTAAGGTATCTTGGATTTGTTTCACATGCTTACCACTATTTGCTCTTCAGATGCTGGAGACACACTGCTGTCATCAAAATAATACCATTTGCCATTGACTTTATTTTTTGCATATGCAGTATCTGCCAAGGAAGCAGTGGGTGGGAGAAGGGAGACAAAGAGAAAATGGGCTTGCTTTAGAGGTATGGCGCGAGATATACCAGTATTGACAGTCTGAGATACCATTTCACAAAAGCCTAAAGGAACAGCTACCTTTTCACTACAATTAATAATACATCACTAAAGACAGGAAAGTCAAACCACTTTATATTTGGGGGCCAATGTCAGCAAGGCACATAAAACCCATAAGGGGCGTTAATCATGGAAAACGATTAACAGTAGGAGACAGTAGGAGTTGGGGGAAAATGTTCTGCCTTGGGTTTTAACACCTGGGTCCTTCTATCCATGTCAATATGTGGTTAATCTTAAAACAGTTCAACTACAGATTCTCACAGTCTCTCTTGTGACTTAATACGGAAATCCTATTAGTGCAGGAAGACCAACCTCCCTGTTAGTACTACAGTGATGCCACACAGAAGTCGAATTGCAGCAGTACACATGTAATGGAAGCACAGCAAGCTGCACAGTGGGGGAGCGGTTGGGAAGAAGGAGAGCCTTACTTCAGTTGCCTCGCGGCAGAGGAAAGGCTATTAGTTTGTTTAAAGTTACTGAAACAGAGGGAGCACGGCCCCAACTTATCTGTCTTTAACAGCCTCCCACCCAATGGATGGAGCAAAAGCAGGAAGAAGAAACAAATAGCTTTTGGTCTTCAGGAACGCAGTCATATCATGCCCCAACTACTGGGACACTATGTCAGCAGCAGTCTCATTGATTAACCACAGCATTGTAGTAGGCTATAAAGACTGGATCCTGGATCAACACTGCCCCTCCTTTGTGAAATCACAGTTTTAATGCAGCTGTAGTTCTTATCCACCAAAGCAGCTATTTTTCACTGCCCACAGAATTCACAATTCAGTTTTCCTGTTAAAACACTCCTAAAGGCTATGGCAAGCAGGACTGACAAAGAGCCAAAAACAGAAGCCTGCGATACCACACATTTTGAAATCCTGCCACTATACAGCCAAAAAACAAAGCAGTTACTCACAGTGGCCCACACCCATGCCTCCATAGTGATTGGAAACCGCAATAAGGTCATATACATATGGGCTTGCTGCTGGGTCACAAACAAACTCAGACATGTCCAAATCTCTAGAAGAAAGAGTCACAAAGTAAAGGTCAATCAGTCAGTGTGTAACAACAGCGCATAGTTAGGCTGACCATATGAAAAGGAGGACAGGGCTCATGTAACTTTAACAGTTGTAGAGAAAAGGGAATTTCAGCCAGTGTCATTTGTATGCAATTAGTTCCTGGTGAATTTCCCTCTTCATCACAACAGTTAAAGGTGCAGGGGCCCTGCCTTCTTTTGTGTCTGGTCACTCTAGTATAGTGCCTGGAACTTTATCTGTTGTGATGAAGAGGGAATATCACCAGGAACTCTGGTGATGCATTTGTACTCTGGGAATGCATTTGTACTCTGTACAAATGCATTCCCAGATCCATAGCAATGTGAGATAAAACTGACTGTGTGACCTAGTCTTAAGTAAGTTTGGAAGATATGCAGGTTTGTAGTTCTACCAGAAGGGCAGGTGAGGGGGGAGAAAACTCAGCTCTGGATCTTTTTAAATTGGGGGACTATTACATCATCGTTGGAGTGGCCCCCACAGCAGTTCCCTCCCTCTGGCTGTGTGCTGGGTATGAACTGTTTTTTCCCCTTTTTTGTGGTAAAGAGAATTCGGTATATTGAGAGGGCAGCAGAAAAAGTACTCCTGCTGACTGCTGCCATCTGCCCTGCCCAGGAAAGGAGAGGGAAATCAATGGGGTGGTGAAACAATGCAACACTGCTTCGCTCTTCAGCTTACCTTCCCTAATTGCCCCTGATGCCCCCTGCTCTACCCCTCCTCCTTCTAACTGGCCTTGAAGAGGAGGAGACAGAGAACTTCTTTGGCGTTAATCTCAGTAGAGCTAACAGCAGGAATGGCAGGTGTAGCAGTGCTGTACCTGACTGCTTGCAGGCCAGCCCATTCACTCCCTAATCATACAGCCCATGTTGGCATGCAACACTGACCACAAGAAGCTCACCCTGTCCCACCAGCCATTTGTGGAAAATAGCTGGCACCCATTTTCCACAACCATGTACATGTTGGAGCTAAGAACCGTTTGCTGCTGCTTTCCAAAGCTTCAGCAAACTGGGAAAGCCAAAGATGTAGCATCAGGACACTGAAGTGGGTTTCCTCGTTGTGCCGTAGGCATCCTGGCTGGCATTTGTGAGCCTGGGAAGCAGCAGCAAATAGTGGTGTTTCTCATGATATGATGCCTGGGATCCAATCTCTATTTTCTTGGCAAAGCCCTTCTTGGTGTGTAGCTGGGACAGGGTGTCAGTCACCAACAGTGCACAAAGGAAGCCCCCATTCTGCCCCAGGGGCCCTCCTGGACAAAAAGGGTGAAATGGGGCCATGCTCTCCTAGTGGAGGCTTGAGCATTACCACCTGCCTTGAACGGGATTTCTTATCTCTTAAGGGAATGTCTTCCCAACAATCCATCACTAAATACAGGAAAGTCAAACTACTTTATATTTTGGCGCCAATGTCAGCCAGGCCCATAAAAACCATAAGGAGTATTAATCATGGAAAGCCATTAACAGTTGGGAAAAAGTTTGCCTTGAGTTTTAACACAAATGTCCTTCAATCCATTTCAGTATGTGGTTAAACTTAAAATAGGTCAATGAAAGACAACCCTGTTCATCTTTTCTCCAAATTAAGTCACACATTGTTAAATGGGATTTCTTCCCAAGTTTGTATGTATAGGATTGGTTCTATGGGGGCGGGGGGAGTGGACTGTGTAAGACCTACAGTGTATGCACATGGTAATTTTGCATATTCAGGCCAGCCATGCATGGCTTGTTGTGCAAACTCAAGGACTGTTATGTGAAGGTTTAAATCTAGCCTAGGGTTCAAGATTCCAGTTCCAACCAAGGCCTCCAACCAATGAGCCCAAATCAGAGGGGTGTTTTGCTCTGCCCACCAACATAACTTGAAATCCTACCTGATAGGGAATTCAACCACAGTGTCAAGTTTATCCCTCCAGTATCTGTTGTACGAGAAGCGTTTTAAATGCACTACCAAAATACGTGGCAGTGACCACAGGTCAAATTTCTTAGTGGCTTGCTGATGTTTCTTGCAATTAGGACAGTACCTGAAAGAATACAAACAGAAATATAACAAAAAACAGAAAAGAAATATTATTGGGGAAAAACTGTCCTTCCCATTCTTTGAAAATGCTACATGTATAATCTCTCTGTGAGGGACATAAAGCACAAAGCTATATAGTACTGGGGAGACACAAAACCTGAATAAGAACTATGCTATTACAGCATCTACGCGCCTCCTCTTCATATAAATATGAAGAACCTGACATCTAGGCTATGCCAAAATTTGTCTTTGGGGTGAATTGGGTTGAAGAAATGTTTTGGTAGGGCAATCCAACTCCTATGGAAAACAGAATTAAACGTGGCTATAAAGTATGGTTTGGTGAGGAACATAACGAACAGCGATTAGTCATGATGGCTCAGTATTACCTCCAGTATGAGAGGAAGTATGCCTGTCATTATTAGTTGCTGGGGAACATGAGTGGGAGGATGCTATTGCACTCATGTCCTACTTGTGGGCTTCCCACAGGCAGCTGGTTGGCCATTGTGCTAACAGAATGCTGGATGAAATAGGCTTCTGGGCTGATGCAGCAGAGCTGTTATAAGTTTTTTTTCCTAATCAATCAGACCTCTATATATCCCATCCGCCTGACAGAAATAAGACCAAGAGCACAATTTTCCAGGTAAGCTTTCAAGGAGGGAGAGACTTCACAGATTCAGAAGGGGAGCCCATGAGAACCTTCAGGACCAAGGAGAGATCTCAAGTGGGTAACCCATGGACAGGTGGAGGACAGATAAAGGGATGTGGTCCTAATAAACTGTTTGATGTAAAGGTGATGTGAAAGGACAAGAATAGTTTGATTTATCTATCCAAAATTTATCACGCATAGCAATGTATCTCTTAAGAATATTTAGTCCTGAGCCCTTGGCTAGACCATCTTGGAGAAAGGTTAAGACAATCTTCTCCAACCTGGTGTTCTCCAGATGTGGTGGCCTACATTAGCCACACTGGCTTGGGATGATGGGAGTTGTAGTCTATCACATCTGGAGAGCACCTGGTTCAGGAAGGCTGGGTTTAAGACGTCTAGAACAGAGGCAGAAGTGGAGCCTTTTCTCCTGTGCTATATACAGAGGACTTTTATGCCACCTTGAAAGTAGAAGATCTGCAGGAAGCCATAAAGGTGTTCATTACTTTCCCTGTAATCTTCTCTAACAGTTGTTGCCATGCAATTTCCAGGCATAAAAGGATAACCGAGCTGGACTGGGTGATAGATTGGGCCCCAGAAAGAAGACCCAGTGATACCAGGAGAAGCAAGGAGCCAGAGTTCAAGTTCTATTAGGTCTGAGAATCTCAGTCTGCTATGCTAGAAAGGGCCACTAGACCTGGAGGGCCAACGTCTTGCCTAACTGTGCCAAAATGGAGTTTATCATTTTGGCACCTTGCTGTTGGAATCTAAAGAAGTAGTGGGGCATTTTGGCACAAAGAAGAGATTGATAATTAGGAAGATGGGGTGAACAGTTATCTAATGAGTGCGAAGCTCATTCTCCCTAATGAAGTAGTTTGTCGTTCAGGCAACCAGTCTATACATTGAGGAAGCCTTGAACATACTCTGTAGAGAGTGGTAAGAGGTTGTCCTCTGCTTAGAACAGAACAAGATTTGTTCCTATGAAGTCTGCTAAACCTGGTGCCCCCTTCCCAACCGATTGATGTGGGTCTTGACATTAACAATGTCTGTTCTGTCTAACATATATTGAAGATTGAGTTTGTAAGCAAAATGCTGCAAGGCTAATCTGGCAGCTCTCATTTGCAAATTCATTCTGTGAGACCACTTTCAAGAGACCTCAATTCGCCCTTCAAACTACATTTTCTTCATGACCCAGAGAGCAAAGTGCAGAGTTACTATTCAATCAATAGTATTTAAATACAGTGCCGAGAAAGTTGTTGTTGTTGTTATCATTATTATTATTATATTTATTTATATCCCGCCTTTTCCCCAATACTGGGACTCAAGGAGGCTTACAAATCAAAACATGCACAGTTAAAACAAATGGAGATATACAAAAATTAAAAATATAATTAAACATAGTATGATTTTAAAATATTTAAAACATTTTAAAACATTTTAAATACAAATAATTAAAATAGTTACTACCAGAATACAGCAAACCTACCAGGGATCATGTTCACCAAGCGTTTCCATAGTTGTGAAGAGTTCTATGCAATCTCTAAGAGCTACAATAGTTTTCTTCTTCTGTATCTGCAACATACTGCTGTGTTTTTCAAATGCCTATTGAAAACAAATGTAAATATGATTTTTTCCCCTCCAGTATAAAATATATGTTAAATCTCTCTAAAAATCAGTATGTCACACAGGAGGACCATTTGGTACAAATAGTCAATGCCTTTAGCTGAAATTTGGATCTCTGCCCTTCTCAAAGGTTTGGCAGCAGCTTCCTACACTTTGCTCACAAAAGCTACTAAACCATCTTTTGTTTTAATCATAGCCTAAAAGCAAATATAAATCTCTTCAGTACATCACCATTGTTAAGCCTAAAAGTTTAAGAAGGTTTCAAATAGTTAATGAGTATTCAAAATAATCAATTACATTTGTAAGAAAATAGGATCCTGGTGGACAATCAGTGAATGAAGTATTAAGGAGCATAATATGAAGGTCATGGGGATGAAAATATACATAAAAAGATTATTGGTTGAGGAAGCAAGATTTTTTTTAAAAAAATGCAATTAAAATGCAAATAAGAAAATTCAGGGCTCCAGGAAAAATCTCTGGGATAATTGAAATTTCTCTCTAACCATGTGTGAAAACATAGCAATTTAACAAGCTCTGCAGAAATAAGTGATTCTCCATACTCCCCAAAAAATTGGGTTATTCTGAAAGAGCTGCCACTTGAAGGGTAACATTGATCCATTTCAGATGTAACCTTAAACCATGGTTTAGTGTTACATGACATGAAGGAGACCTGAGCTTTGAGCTCGTGCACTCCCCCTTACCTGCTCCTCCTTGCACCTGCGAGTAGGAGGTTGGAAACATCTGCGTTCTGTTTTAATCTAACTAGAACTAAATAATTAATAGCTACTGGGACTTCAAACGTCCTACCATCTAGGTGACTAGCACATGAGTTTTAGAACTAATAGAAATGTTTGCAGAATCAATGCAATCTGTACATATGCAGAAAAGGAGTTGGACCGAGAGTACCTAGGTTCATTAGGACAGTAATTATCCAGTACTGTCAAAATGCATCTTGTGAGTACATGGTGAACCTCACCCTACCCTCTGCCCTTTAAAATATCTCCAAAGCAGAAAATATCTCCAAAGCTCCAAAAGCTTTCACTGCCAGCTCTCATTTTTCTGAATTGGGACAGGCAAGCAAAAATAAAAGGAAGGATGGGACAGAAGTAGCCCAAATGTTAACATATGAAACTGCCTCAGAGTGAGTCAGACTACTGACCCATCTAGCCCTGTTTTGTTTACTCCAATTGACAATGGTTCTTTAAGGTCTCAGGCAGGTCCTCCCAGGCTCTGCGACCTAAACACCCTTTAGCTGGAAATGCCAGGGACTGATCCAGGGGCCTTCTTAATGCAAACCATGTATTCTACCACTGAACTATGGGGCCCTCCCCATGTGCTATTGATCTGCCTTAAATTCCAATAATAATAATAATAATAATAATAATAATAATAATAATAATAATAATTTTATTTCTTACCCGCCTCTCCCTCTGGATCGAGGCAGGGAACAACAATAAATATAAATACAAAGACCATAAAATAGATAGAACATTAAAAACAAATAAAACAAATACATTATTAAAACCACCTTAAAGTTCAACTAGGTAGGCCTGCCGGAAGAGATCAGTCTTCATGGATCTCTTAAATTCAAGAAGACTGATAAGTTGTCGAATCTCTCCCGGCAGCCAACTCCACAGTCTGGGAGCGGCAGAAGAGAAGGTCCTCTGGGTAACACTCATCAGCTTAGTTCCGGCTGATTTAAGTAAATTCTTCCCAGAGGACCTGAGTGTGTGGGGCAGATAATATGGGAGAAGGCGATCCCGCAGGTAACCTGGACCCAAACCATGTAGGGCTTTAAAGGTAATAACCAACACTTTATACTCCGCCCGGAAACTAATTGGCAGCCAGTGGAGTGATTTTAAGACTGGTGTAATGTGGTCACTCCTAGGTGTACCGGTAACCAACCTGGTTGCCATATTTTGAACTAGTTGAAGTTTCCGGACGAGGCACAAAGGTAGCCCTATGTACAGCGCATTGCAGAAGTCGAGCCTCGAAGTTACCAGCGTGTGCACTACCGTCTTTAGGTCTTCCAACTCTAGGAAGGGGCACAGCTGGCATATCAGCTGAAGCTGATAGTAGGCACTCCTGGCCGTCGCATCTATCTGGGCTGTCATTTGGAGCGACGGCTCCAGGAGCACCCCCAAGCTGTGAACACAGTCTTTCAGGGAGAGTGTAGCCCCATCCAAAACTGGTTGACACACCTCCAAACCCAGGTCAGAGCCCTTGACAGGAAGAGCCTCCATCTTGTCTGGATTCAGCTTCAGTTTGTTTTTCCTCATCCAACCCATTACTGCCTCCAAGCATTCACTTAGAGGAGGCATAACCATAACCAAAGGCAAGGAGAAACCAAGCACTCTAGTAAGGGTGTGCCTATATAAATGCAGGAAATTACGACTTTATACATGGTCTTCCTATATGGCTGCTACTTTCTTGGAGGAAAAAACATTTACACCCTATGCACTTCTTAATGTATGACAAACACAATTTGATATTTCCCCATGTGAATTCGAGCTATTGTGTACATGTTGCTTTCTATACAAGAGTGGTATCTGTAGGAAATAATCATGTGAGAAGCAGGTCAAAGAGTACTTGCATGAAGGTGTTCTATGTAAGCACATTGATTTTACAAACCACCTTCTCCAATTCTTATTTCAGGTCAACCCCCGCCAATATTTAATGCCAATATTTACTTGTTCAGTGCCATTCTAAAAGTATACAGTCCAAAGAAACCACATCATTCTGCCTAACTCACTGCCATGAGAAGGAGCCAGACCAGCACACTGTATTGTCCTTTAAAAGGGAGACAGAAAAAGCTGATTACCTGTGCCTCATGCTCATCAAAAAGCAGCTTCCGAGTGTCAGAATCCCAGTCAATAGCAAGAGTAGCATGGGCTGAGGATAAAAAGGAAAAAAAGAATAGCAGCTTGTAAATCTGTCACAGATGAGCTGTGTTTGGAATCAGATTTAGAGGTGATACCTACAACTCAACTTGAGGATTTTCCCCTCTGCGGTAAGGGAGTTTATTTCCGACGTCCCATAGGAATTCACAAGACTAAAGGTGAAGAGACGCTTTCTGTGGCCCTCTTTCCCCAGCTCATTCTGGATGCAGTCTTCTGACTGGCAGGGATCTGGTTCTGACATTTTCTCCTTGCTTTCTTCCTCTCCAGTCTGATGCTCCATCTCTTCAACCTCACCTGGAATATATTTCAAATACTGTTCCCCACTTTCTTTGTTCAACATAATTAGCCCCATTTAGCATAATATGCAACACCTTGTGCCTGAAAAAACTGATGAGCAACTGATTAAAAATTGCAGCTTTGGGAAACATGTGGTTATATCAGAAAGGACTGGGGAGAAGCCTGAGATGGAGACTGCATTTCATAGATATGGTATGTTATATGACGAACATTCTAAAAGAACAAAAGGTTGCATGGGATAGAAGATTGGTGTCTGATCTTTTAGGCAGCAGCATCTCCTTCAAAATATCCCTTTCTGACTTTAAGCAGTTATATTTCGCTGCATATCAGAACCATAATCTAAAGCTCTGCAAGGTTTGACCAAAGACCTATGGAGTACCATACCTGAACGGTCAACCAGAATTTACCTGTGGGTCTACCAAAAAAAAAAAAAAAGAAACTCACTAAATCCAATTTTTGTTCTAATCAAAATAAATAAAAATAAAAATAAAAAAAGTTCTCCTATCTTAGGAGAATTTACCTTCAGTCACACTGCTGGAGCCATTGCAAGTCTCACTGTCTGGACAATCATCAGAATATTCTTCCTTCAAAGGAATTTTTACATAGCGGCTGAAACAAATTGTTTTTAAATTAAACATTGACACCAGAGGTACAATATTAGGGAATCAGGAAAAATAGCCAAAATCCCATAACGTTAACTCACTATCCATTCTGAAGAGTGGTACACATTTTACTGTTTTTATTCAAGGGTCAGTAATGGTTTAATGTCATTCACAATAATGGGTGAGTTCGCACAACAGCCCACCCTGACGAACAAGCTACATGGTATGGGTTGCTCGCGGAACAACCCACTAACACACATGTATGAAATAAAAGTACCCTTAAGTCCCACATTTTCTTGAAAATTGAGAAGCTACATAGAGTCAAAAGAAAGAAGCTGTGACACTGGATATGAAAATTTGAGTCACCACATTTCAGTATAGTTTTGTATTGATCACATTTCAGTATAGTTTTGTATTGATTTACTGGTAATGTTATTCACATGAGAATAACAAAACTAGTGGTATAATTAACATTCTCTCTCGCACACACTTGGAACAGCAAGACAGATAGATAAATAAAGTTCTTTTTCACACAGTGCATAGCTAAACTATGGAATTCACTACCACAAGATATAGTGACGGCCACCAATTTGGGTGGCTTTAAAAGGGGGTTATATAAATTCTTGGAGGAGAAGGCTATCAATGGCTATTAGTCTTGATAACTATGTGCTACCTCCAGTATCAGAGACAATTGCTGGGGAACATGGACAGGAAGGTGCTGTTGCACTCGTGTCCTGCTTGTGGGTTCCTAGTCGACAGCTGGTTGGCCACTATGTGAACAGAATGCTGGACTAGATGGACATTTGGTCTGATCCAGCATGGCTCTTCTTATGTTCTTAAAAGGAAGTACTTCAGTTCCATAAATAAATTATACACTGGATGATGTGTTAATGACTGCTAGCTTCAATGGCTTTTAAAAAGGCTAAAACAAATTTATGGAGTGAAAGCTAAATGCAACCTGCACACCAGAAGCAATACACAAAGGGTGGCTATTATTTTCTTGTGCTGCTTCTGAACCTCCAGAACCATTTGGCTGGCTGCTGTTAGGTAACAGAATGCTGGCCTTTGCGCCAGCTATGCTATTCTTAGGTTCTCTTTTACTTCCTTGAAGAGGAAGATTTTGAACTAGTCGTATTTTAGCAGGGATATTACACAACACTTTGTCAACAAAAACCTTACAGCTATAAAAATTCAAGCAATTTTCAGGAACAACTTCATAATAAATCTCCAAAGCTTATATTGATTAACTAGCAGTGGATGCAGAAGACTCAAGATTTAAGGAGTTTATATGTAATATACAGATTATTCAGGTCTACTCACTATAACTACTTCTTCAGAGAGTCTAACTGGGTTCACACAACATGACAATCTATGTTCAAGGTTGAGTATGGGTTGAGTTGGGTTGTTGCTGAACCATGGGTTGTCACTGAAACATGGGTTGTTGTGCTGTGTGAACCCAGCTGTACTAACAAATCATGGTTTGTTACCCACAAACAACCTACAGTTCACAACCCAAAAACAAACTATGGGTTCTCTTCGTGGAAACATAAGTATGGCTGCATTTACAAATGAGTAAAGTGCTGTGCCTTAGAGTGAACCTGTACTCACCCAATCCGCTCCAATATAACACTGTATAAGTACTCTAGGGTGAGCTTGTATTCGGGTATAGCTATGAGTAGTGGTTGACCATACAGAACAGTCCCTGAAGTAGCACTGGATTGTCTTGCTTTCTTTTCTCTGAAGTAAACTGAAAGAGTGATGCATTCAACACCATCCTCAGTTGGTTTACAAACTTCATATCTGCAGGGGAGAGAGAGAGAAAGAGAGGTGAGCAATTTAAATCCTTTACAGAACTGGTAGGAGCATCATGTTAGTCTTAAGCATTCATACTTAGGAAAGTCACATATTCTACAGAGATAATGTTCTCAAACAGTTGGCATCACAATTCTTACACAAGCAGTCAATATTAACCTCATGCCTAAGCAGAATGTTTAGGCATGAGGGCGTCATGAAGCATTAAAAAAAAAGTGCTGTGGTGGTCTGCCTGCAAGTTTGCAATCCAAAAAGATCTAGCTGTGCTCATACAGTCAGTCCTGTGGCGACTAGATAGACTGCTTGAGGAGCCAAGAAGAGCCAGTTGTTTAAGATGCATAAAGATCTGGGGGTGAAGAGTGGGGTCGGAAGAAGGCAGAGAAGGAAGGAAACCTAGAGCAGAGTACAGGTGCTGTGGGGACAAGCAAAAGACATCCAAGACTCATCTGGGGCAGAAAGGGAAGAAATTGAATATTGTTCACTCAGCCACAGCTTTAAAGGGTACAGAATAAAAACTTTCTCTTCTTATTTCTTCCCTCAATGCCCCCCTGCAAATTGTGCATAGTGTGAAAGGCATCCAAATTACTATCATATCCCATATATAAGCAATAACCCTACGCAAGAGTGACGTCTTGCAGTGATCTTTCACCAGTTTTCTGACTAGCAAAGCATAGGCATTGTACTAAGGCTACAATAAAGAAAGTCATTCACCCCTCATTGTGAAAGACCACTTGTATGTAACTAAGTGTACAGCCTGTATGTGTAAATAGGGAGGCATTTTTTTTACTGTACCTCTACATTTTGGTGACTGGGCATTCAGCCAGATTTTTCTAGTCCTATCAATATTGTATCAGTAAACAACTGCACCTCTACATACATTCATGTTGCAACTTCCTGCTAGTGTTAACTCAACCGCTGCAACAGCCCTAATTAGAATATTGTTCATGTGACAAGCTGGTTAGATGGAGTGCAACAACTGTTAAACCAGGAAAGGAGAGGAATTCAAAATTCAAGAGCTGTCATGTAACTAATTTCCCCCTCCTGTTTAAACTAAAGAAGTTTCAATTTAGGGAATACTCTGCTCAAAGCATGATGCTCTTTGATATCATACTCAACGGCTTCAATCTGAGATAAGTGCAGGCTGTAAGAGTAGTTCTGAAGAATCACACATTCCTAAATGGGAATTTATTTATTTATTTATTTACAATACTTATATACTGCTCCCCATTCAGACTTTCGAAGCGGTGGTCAAAATAAAGTAGAATAAAAACAGAACGAAAACAAAGGAAGAAACAGTGCAAAATAAACCGTGGCTGGTCATTAACAGAAGGCTTCATGGAACAACAAGTGTTGAGTAAACACTTTTGTGCAGGCTTCCAAGAATGAATTACACATTACTTGCAAATGCATGTAATAAAACCCTGACTGTTTCTTTGAGGAAAAGCATCTTTGGGGAAGGACACACCCTTCCCCACACTGCTTTTCTTGTGAAGCCCCACCACACCCAAACTGCTTTTCTTAGAAACACCTGCTGTCAGAATTTTATTACTTACATTTTTAATACCACACAGACCATCTTTCCACTAAGTAGATTAATGAACAACATCTAGGCAGTGGCGGGGCATGTATGAAGAGACACCTCAACCTTTCCAGAGCTACCTCTAAAGCAAAGGGCAGAATGTACAACTTGAAGTAGAATCAATGTAAGGAAACAACATTTCTAGGGTTATATTCTATCCTAGTTTATAACTGTACTTCCCCAATAACATAATCGAATACAGGCTGTTTCTAGAGATGAAACAAAGAAGGGGTGGGATGAATCTTATGTCCCAGAAACTTGGTCCAAAATTTCCATAGCCATTCCTTCTTCTATCAGTTCCAAGTACTTCTGGATAAAACTCAGTACAAAGTAAGGAATGGTAAAGCAGCTGACATGAGAATCCACGGCATTCAATGCTGAAGTTTCACACATTTCTGTAAGCTAAAGATGACCTGCAAATCATTTTGGCAAAGTTTCATCAATTCAGTATATATGCTGAATGCCTCCATCATCCAGGCTAAGAGAACAGAGGCACTCAAGCATATTAATTACATCTCTCAGGTCTCATCTCCCAAGACCAAAAACCCAAGAAAAACTGTGCACTGCAGTTTGATAAGTGTTACTTACCTGACCCCTTGTAGGCTGGCTCCATGCTCCAGCAGGATCCTGGGTGATGTGACATCACCATCATGGTGCATGCTGGGGCGTTACATCGGAGCAGGAGCCTATTGGGGGCTGGACATCATGGGACCTAAGGGAAAAAGATAGCAAGTGTCTGGGATGTGTGCTGAATGCCCCTTTTAGTTTAGCCTGAGGGAATTCAGCACAAGCAACCCATGTTGATGCAAATTTGTCAAACTGATTTGCAGATCACCTTTATTACAATCTGTCAAGTGAACTTTCAGCAGGAGAAGCATCTTTCCCTGGAACTCCTGATTCCAGACAGCAGCATTGCTAGAACAGTTTTGTAAATTCTGAATTCAAACTGTACATCCTTCTTGTACTCAAGAAGCCCTCTTATGCACCTTGCCAGTTCCACACTAACCAATCCTCCAATAACAACTAAGTTACATGATAGACCTAGAGAGGAATTCAAAGGGGAGATTAATATTGGTGATTTCAGTCTTGTAACTGCTAGCTGCAAGATACAGGGAAAGAGTCATTTCTAGCATTTGCAACATAGTATCAAAGTATCAGAATCCAAAAATGATTCCCTCCAGCCCCCTCCATCATGGTAGAAGAAACTGAAGTCCCAAACACATAAGATGCAGGAGATCACTGACTGGCTCCCCTCTCACTGAAATGGAGCTGCTGAGGAGGATCCAATTTTGATCATTGTAGTGGCACTGGGGGAGGAAGTTAACCCTTTCACCCTTGCCATTTTCAAAATCTAAATCATCCCCAATCTGAAGCTAAAAGCACCCTCAGCAGGAAATAATACTGGCACCTACATTTTAATAGTCACATGTACACGGCTTGACAAGAAAGCATTGTTGTGAGATAACATTATGTAAATTCCTTTCATCTGAGCCCCCCTTTAACCTCTCTTTGTTAATTGGAACAGTAAGTGAATTTAAAAGACTTTTAAAAATTCCATGTTCACCAAGCTACTCAGTTTATGAAGTTCAGTGGTGGAAGATTCAGAACAGATAAAGGAAGTATTTCTTCACACAATTCATAAACTATTGAATTCGCCACCACAAGATGTAAGATGGGCAGCAACTCAGACAGTTCTAAAAGGAAATTAGACAAATTCATAGAGGATTAGGCTATCAGAAGCTACCAGGCAAGATAGTTATTTACTTCCCATATTGGAGGCAGGGTGCCTCCTAATCCCCTTGGCCAGATCTATCATAGGCCATTAGCTCTCCCATTTGGCTACTTTGAAATAGGATGTCTAAAAGGATTTGGTCAGGGAGAGGGTCATATCTGCCGAAGGATGTCTATTGCTGGGGAATATCGCCCTTTTTAGGTTCTACAATCTCCCGGTGGGTTGTTTTCCTGAAATCCCCGGGGGTGGGGGGGATTTTTTTTTTAATTACATGAATAAAAATGTGAAGAAACAGTGGGTTGCAATTTGGGTGATTTACACAAATTTCAGCCATGATTTGTGTAATTTATGCAAAGTTCACCTGCAATTTGCAGAATTTACAGAAATTTTGGGCACATTTGAAAAATCTGGAAAAATCTGTGAGTTGACCCAACAATGCAGATTGTGTTGCATCACCCCGCAGGGAAATAAACCAATGTCCGTGGGAGGGGGCATGAGCTGACAAAAGCTGAAAGCTTGTTGATCTCCACCTTCCCGACAGGTTTCTCCAAGATCCCCAATGTATACATCTTTAAATATTGTTGCAACTGCAAATAATAGCTCAACTGAGACATGATTCCAAACTGTTAAGGAAAAATTAAATAAGAGTGAATATTTTAATTACATTGGTTAATTTAAAATGTGTACTTCAGATTTATAGGCTTTCAGTAATTTCAATACACATGTCAATCAAAATCAGGCTTTGAAGTGTCAGCATCACTATTTTTTAAAATTAGTCTGCCAGAATGAAAAAAAAAAGTCTAGTAAAGATTTCAGGTAGACCAGAGCCAGCATCTCGGTTCTAGTTAAAGGAGACTTAGAGCACAACCCATAGGCTACTCGTTAGCCACCAAACTTGGAGGCCCACAAGTATCCTTTTAAGAGGGGGAGGCGCCTTGCAGCTGTCTCTCTGCATTTTAGCTAGATGGGCTATTTAACCTGCTTAGTGGAGCTTCAGGGAGGGAGAGGGAAGGAGGCTGCCGGGGGGGGGGGGGAGGTGATAGGAAAAAGTATAAACAGCCAGTCTGACCTCCTCCCTTCCCTGCCCCCAAGAACGTCCACTATCCTCCATCTCTGCACTCATTTACCGAGCGCAGAGGGAGTTGGCGGGGAGCATGGTTTTCTGGCTTAGAGCCCTGTCTTTGAGTCCAGAGCCAGGAAACTGAAAAATCCTATGTCCTCCAAATGCTGCCTAGGGGACATATGGTTGCTCTCTTAAATATAAGCTCTGTGAAACCCAAAAGGAACAAACACAAAAAATGACTAGAGGGCATCTTGTAGAAATATGAACCCTTTCACATCCTTTGAGCTTTACAAGCGCAGAAAGTCTAGTTAGACTATCCATACTGCAACAGTAGGTCTCATTACCAGCTCTCTCATGTTTAACACAGCTAGGCTAGGCTTGTGACTAGCTACTCATCTGGAGATTTGTGGCACATAAGAATCTCTTCCAGGTGAGCAGGAAGAGTAACTTTTATAAATTAGGGCAGCATGGCTCTCTCTTTGGCTACAAGTGATTAATTTACCTATGTATAGATAGCTTAGGCTAGCAAAACTTTGTTGGGCTTAGCAATTTTTGTGGATTTATTTGCTTTAGACCATGTTCACATGAACATAATAAAATAATAATAATAACGATAATAAACTTATTTCCTACCCGCCTCTCCCTTTGGATCGAGGCGGGGAACAACATTAGTATAACAATACAATATAAATCAAATGCATAAAACTGATTAAAAGAGCATATAAAACCAATACAATATTAAAATAACGATCAGGACATCTTAAAATTCTTAGGTTTAAAATTCATCTGGGTAGGCCTGCCGAAACAGACTAGTCTTTATAACTGTCTTAAACTCAGAAAGAGTGTTAAGTTGATGAATCTCCTCCAGCAGGCTATTCCACAGTCTGGGGGAGGCAGAAGAGAAGGTCCTCTGGGTAACAGTTGTCAGCCTAGTTTTGGCTGACTGAAGTAAGTACTCCCCAGAGGACCTGAGCGTGCGGGGTGGATTGTACAGGGGAAGGTGATCCCAGAGGTAATCTGGGCCCAAACCATGTAGAGCTTTAAAGGAAATAAGCAACACTTTGTACTTTACCTAGAAACTAATTGGCAGCCAGTGGAGTGACTGCAGATCTTAACAAACCTGAAATACTGATTTCACTAGGAGACTATTTAAAGTGAGGAGGGATCAGGAATCTAGACTCCTCTCTAAAGAAGAGTATATATTCTAAACAGCTTGTCCATATGAATATCATTAAAGCCTGTGCCATCCTTCCATTACAAAGATGGACTCTTTCACTAGAAAGGAGAATAGAAGAACACATTCTCACATGACTACTAATGATCCTACTTATGAAAAGGCATGGGAATGTATTCCTACTTGTAAAGAGTACATGGACATTAATACAGTAGGACAGGCCCTCATAAAGAAGGCTTGTAGAAGTATTCAACACCATGAGATTTATTCATATGATCAAAGATTTCATGGAGCTCAATAGAACAAAATCCTACGGTATCACCTTCAGCTAAATGGGCAGTATAAAAAGGTAATTAATAAATAATAAAAAAATCCCTAATATTTGATTTATTGATATATTACCACAGCAACCAAATATCTGGTTTTGTAGAAACAAGGGGTCACTGATTTAATTCAGAACTCCACAGTGTTGCGTATGCTACTCTTGGGTGCCTATTTGTAAGTCAGACAGCCAAATGCACATAAAACAAGGCACATCTTAGTAGTACTAGTGCAGGGATCATCAATGTGGCACTCCCCAAGGCCCCCCAATATGTCCACGATATCCCTTGTAACCATTCATGGCTGTGGGGCAACTTGAGCTTGAAGGTATAGTCTGCCAATAATCTGGGTGGAGCTTTCTAATTCTCCATAGTGTCTCTTCATGAACCAAAGTCCCTATATATTATCCTGTTCAATATTCGTCCTCCTTTAATATTCCTAAAAAGACTTCACATTTGAAAAAGCAACCAAATTTGTACATAATTGGGATTTCTGATGAAGTAATTTGGAGCTTCTGGCTATTAACTTTCCATCTACTGAATAATCTAAACTACTTGGGTGATATCTGAGACATCCATTTAATACTAATTTGCAAATAACTTTTGATTTTGTGGTATGGGAAAGGAATCAAAGAAACCTATATGTGTACTTAATTAAAGCACATGCACACACACCACCAGATGTTTTAGTACACAAGACAGAAAATTCAAATGGCTCCCTGCAGTTCTAAAACATGTAATAACTAACAATTTGCTACCTTTTAATGGTACTCCAATCTGTGCCTCATGAGGTAACCTTGTCCACTACTAAATGGTAGGACTGGACTATAGTGAGCTGAAGAATCTAGAACATACACATTTTTAGGAGCCATGGAACAATTTTATTTATTTATTTTATTTATTGCATTTTTATACTGCCCCATAGCCGAAGCTCTTCATATATGGGCACCATTCTGCTCTTTCAGAATACAAAACCAGCAGAACTGATACTGGTTATACTCTTATTTATCATGGTTGGTTTTAATATTGTTGCAGTTTAAATATTTATGTTGCACATTGCTTTGAAATGCATTTGAACAGTTGCATAAATATTTCAATATAAATATCATACAAATATTCTGTGCCGGACCCAGACGTCAAGATTTATTCAAGCACTTAGTATTAATAAGAGCCATTCCTTTCTTGCAGGAGCTGTATCATAGTTCGTTTTCAAACATAAAAGTGATTCCATAGGAACATAGGACGCTGTCTTATAGCGAGTCAGATTGCTGGTCCATCTAGCTCAGTATTGTCTGCAATGATTGGCAGCAGCTCTTCAGTGTTTCAGAAAGGAGTCCCACCTCTACCTGGAGATGGCAAGGGCTGAACCTGGGACCTTCCCCTGACAAACAAGCCCCTATAACATTGTTCTAAGTCTATCTAGTAAACTCTTGCCCTCATATATAAGGCCAAGACTTTTTGTAAGAACTGAATACATAGCATAATCACTTTACCACACACACAAATAAATCTCCTAATTTCATTTCATACTCCCACTGAGGTTTAACCAACTGAAGAAATGGAGAACAATCATCCATTAAAGAAGTCAGAAGACCAACTAGATATAAGAAACTTGTATGAAGCAAAGGTCAGGTAAATGCAGATACACTTATGACATTCAAGTATTTGTACCCACATGCAATTATTAGAAACTTAATTAAAAAGTTATTCTCTTTTAACTCACATTTGTGCTCATAGTTCCAATACCACATACACAATACAACCCCTAAACGCTATATCTTTCTCTGGACACAAAATCTGAGAAATTTGCAAGTCTGTGCACAAAAAACCCATTCAAAGCCCTAGAATGCATTTTTACACTTAGTGATTGCAAATTTGTTTCATGAAGGTAGTCTTTCTTAAAGATTTTATCACACACACACACACCTATCATTACAGTAAAAAAGGCTGTGCCTGTTAAGACACCTAAATACACTGCTTAAAATGCGGCACCGAACTTGTTCCGAACTACTACAGAAGTAGTTTTATTAGCATGTTTCCAGAAGACAAAGTAAGTACAAAGTAGTGTTCACATAGACCTTGTTCAGATGACATGCTAAGCCACGGAGGTTAAGCACTCTGAGCTAAACATTATGACTTAACATGTTGGGTGAAGCATTCCTAATCATGGTGGCTACATAACCATGGTTTAAACATGCTCACTAACCATTTGCTACAAAAGGGTTAGCGGCCTAACCATGGCTTAGCGTGTTGTCGGAACAGGCCCAAGGGTTTATCCCCAAGCACTACAATTATAAAGGCCTTTATAGGACTATGCATGTAACACATGTTCTGCAACCAATGTCTAAACACACATTGGCTACTGGGAGAAAGGGGGATGGGAGAAGTGAGCTGGGCTAATATTTTACGGCTAATATTTTAATTAGGTTTAGCTTCTGGAAGTCACATGTTCTCCATGCCTAATTTCCCACTGTGACTGAAACTGTTTGCTGGAACCTATTAGTGTCAGCAAAGTTAGACAATTGCAATTCCAAAAGTCACTAAGTAAACAGTATGTAAAAGGGGTCACATTTTATCTCATCAGGACAGTACACACCACAATGTAAGAACTCTTGAATCACCCTTATAGGTTTTGGGAACCATATAATATTTTATAAGGCTAAACATTTGTGTAATAGAGCCCATTTTTCTATTTCCTACCCTTTCCAGAGAGCTGGTTACTCACACAAAAATGTTGTCCTTTGGCACAATATGACTTAAGCCTTCATCCATTTGGAAAATTTTGTGGAATCGGTGATTATAAACATCTGTCACCACCATCTAAAATAGCAAACAGTTGGGGAAGAAAGTTAGAACAGCATACTAATAATCAAAATATAATAAACCTAAGTCACCTACAGTTCAAGTAAAGTGAGAAACAATTTCTGAGGCATTTTGAGTACTGTGCAATATTGAGGGAGTTCTCTACCAGAACAGCCTCCTCTTACCTCCCTTAATTCCTAATTAATTCTTTTCCCAGCTTCTCCATCACTTTCAGTGTAGCTTGGCTCACAGAGCTCAAGCAGAGATTGAGGTGGGCTAGCAGACCAGGGAGTAAGTGGGGACAAAGCAAACAAGAACAGGATTCCATCTTCCCACTGTAATTTCACTCCTAGAAAACCTCAGCAGCTCCTGAGGTTTGCAAGACATTTTTCACCCAAGTTACTAACACCACCTCCAGAAATGCACATGAAAAGACGAGCGAACTATTGGGTTTCATCTATTTTTCAGTATGGACAAACATTTTAACATGCAGAAACCAGAATCTGATCCCTCACAACTTATCCTAAACAGAAACTTTTACAAACCATTACAAAAGTTGCGCTCCAGAATCTTTAGCCTTGCTGAACAGACGGGCTGTTAAAACTTTGTTCCACATGGCTTTTTAGTATTTGGAGAAAGCAATCCTATGGTCCCTCAAAGAGCATCCCAGGGACCAAAAGATTGCTCAGAAATAGCCTTCTGAAATAGTGCTCCGACCTTGGAAGGAGGAAGGAGTCAGAGATCTGACTCCCCTCCCTGCCCTTGCAGGCAGAGCGGAAAGAACTGTGCCAGCTGCCTTCCAAGGCTGGAAAAGTGAGTTGCAGGAGGAAGCGAAGGGGTGTTGTGGAGGAGAAGAAGCCAGACAGATATCCTGAGCCTCCTCCAGCCTTCTTCCCTCCCCCTTGAAAGGCCTTCACCAAACAGGCTGAAAAATCTATCTAGGGAAAAAGAGCAAAGATCAGAGGACAGGGAGGCAAAGATCGCTTGGCAGGGCATAGGAATCTCAGAAGCTTCCGAGTTCAGAGGCTTCCAAGAGTGCAGTATATTAGTGTTCCTTAAAGGATTTTTAAAAACACTAACTCTCCCTAATAAAATTTTTTGTACAAAAAATTATTTGTAAGCCATCATTATTTATCCTTACGTTTTCTGCAGGGATCCCAGAGAGTTTTGAGAGTGCATCACACAGGTCAGATACACCCCCCATCATTGGCACCACTACCCGGTACTAGAAATAAACAGAACATTAAAGTTTCATTAGGTAAAATAAACTCAGCTAAGGAACATGATTCTAGCTACAAGGATTTGCACCAATAATCAGCTCTGATACTGAAAGGGCAGAGAATTCCACCAAGTGGGGTTTTCAGTTATGTTACGGTTTCTCATTTTGATGTTCCAGTTTGATGTAATTAACTCTGCAATAGCACTGGGCACCCTTATGAACAATATAAACACAGTGGATTCGTTTTTACATATCCTGATTTAAAAAATTCTGGTTGCTCTGAAAACAAAGAAAGTTATTAGGAACATGGGGAAAAAAGAGGACTTAGCTACAGCAATGCTGGATTATTACAATGCACTTTATGTGAGGCTGCCTTTAAAAAGCATTCATTAATGTTCATGTAATTAAAATAAAAATGGGAAGTTTCACTTTATAATTTTTGTTTGAATAGCTGACTGTTATTCTATCTGTTGACTATAAGCTTGTTGTACTATGCACAATAATTGTACTATACGCAACTATTTAATAAAATAAAGTTTTAAAAAAGCATTCATTAATTTCAGCTGACACAAAATTCATTAATTTCAGCTGACACTAGGGTTTTGACCAGGGCCAGTTATTCAGATTATATGATTCCATTATGACATAAGCATCACTGGCTCCCAGTTCATTTCCAATTTCAATTTGAAATGCTGGTCATGACCTTTATAGCTCTATAAATGGCTTAGGATCAAGATAATTAAACGTCAGCCTCCCACACAGTCCTGCTTACCTACTCAGGTGATCGGGGGAGGAACTGGCTGTGTCCCACCACTGTTAAGAGGCTCAGTTGGCAGATATGCAGGAAGAGGACTTCCTCCACAGTGGTACCCAGTTTTTGTCACTTCTTGCCCCAGAATGCAAAGTTGCTTCTCTCCCTGATGACATTTAAATGCCAGGTAAAGATGATTCTGTTCTGGTGGCCTTATGGGCTTGCTCGATTTCTGATTCCTGCACTCCTATGTAAACTGTTCCTTTCTATTAGTTGTTTCTATTGTAATTTTACATAATGTTGATTGTAAGCTTTGGGGTCTGCTATATGCAATAAAAACGTAGGATATAACTATTTTACATACGTCTAATTTTATTCATTGCTTTTATGGTATCTTCACATTGATGCAAAGTTTTTAAAAATATATATATTGAATATTTATGCCCTGTATTTCAATCAAATGATTCTCAAGGTGATTAATTTTATTTTATTTAGTACATTTATAACCATCTACTTTTTTTTTGTTCAGAGAACTGCATCACAAAATTTGGAAAACTGCAAATACTGAAGTACAACTTTGTTTCAGTTTGCATACTGGTTTATGAAGTGCAAACTAGATTGGTTAGCTTTAAAACGAGAACAGTATGAATTTCTATCCAGCAGATTTTCTTGCCTCTCTTCTCCAGTCCCTGTAGACTTTCCACCAGAAAAGCTTGGGTTGCATTTCTTTTCCCTTTCACAAAAATATTCCAAGTTCCACAAAAACTACCCCACCAATTTTGCAACTGCAAAGTGTGTATACATGCATGCACATATACACATCGTGTATATTCCAAAAATCCATTCCTTAGGGTGCAATCCTATACACATTTGCTGGGGAATGCTGGGAGTTGTAGGACTCCCTCTCACCCTAAACATGCAAAGGATTGCACCCTTAAAGTACATAACACTCAATCCCATAGCTAGCCACTTTTCAGTATCATTAACTAACTACCTGTAAATGAAATCATAAAACTAAATTTTCATTGTTCTGTTTCAAAATACATAGAAACCCAACTCCATACAGATTTTTAAAAATCTGGGATAAAATGCAGTGTAGACAAGTAAGGCTAAATGAAGTAGTTTGATATTGGCCAGGGTATTCCCTAAAATGAGTCTGTGGCCCTAGGCAGGGAAAGACTACTACCCACCCCCTAGATTTGGACTGATTTTTTTTAAAAAAATTATATCATCCCAGTGCTTTGCATGCATATTTCCCATTGCTTTTAAAGGGAAAGGATCATGAAGATCACTTGACTGGTTTTGAAACTTTTAGTGGACTAAGCAGTATCCCCTGGAGCAGATTGTGTTACTGGCAAAGATTGACCCAAATATCTCTACTTACTTGAGTAGGTTTGCGCTGAGGATCTGCAAAGACCAAGAACACTTCCATGGGTCGATCTTTCTTCAAGGGCAATGGAAGGGTTAAATAGCAAAAGGGGTCAAAAGTCACTGAAATTTTAGAACATTTGGGGCAGACCAATGTGGATTTGAAGAGACCATGAAAAATATCTACAATGATAGAGTCATTACGCAACTGATGGTTCTCCCAAGCTTCTTTTGCTACCACCTATAAAAGAAAAACAGATTACAGAGAAGCAGAAACACAGTATGTTAAAAATTTGAACTAACTAAAATTTAAGTTCTGCAAGCAGAGCTTTGTCATAAACGGAAGGCTACTGAAGTACCAAATGCCTTGAAGACTAGAAAGGATATGGTGTGACAACCTGAGGCAGGTGCCAGAAAGCCTACAAAGCCCTACGCAACTAACAAAGTACCTCTGATGTGCTGCAACTGAATCCTGGGTGGGGCTCTGGAAGCTCCCGCATAAGCTCTCAGTTGAGGCCTGCTGCTTGCTAGAACAACACTTTGGTCCCCTCTACAAGGATTCGCTTTTGCGCCCGGTTAGGCGATTATGCATATAATCGCAGAAGCGCATTTACACCTATCCTCTGCACAAGAGGCGGCGAGAGGCGATGAAGCGCATTAACGAATGACCAAAATGCGCTTTTCAAGTAGTTAATGCGCATAAGCGCTTGTTCACATAGGCAAAATGCGCTTTAATGGCCGGAGCAAAATAAAACTCGCTATTTAACGCGCATTCGATAATGCGCATAATCGGAGAGATAACGCGCCTCTACGCCCGATTTGCGCTCCGTTCTTGTAGAGGTAAAAAAATTTAAGCGCCTTGAAAGAGCTTTAAACCTCTCTTGTAGAGGCAGCCTTTATTTCAGCTCCCAGTATTTTGAAACCCTGCTTCTCCTTGGACTGATGTCTCATGCTGCTGACTCCTGATAAAACCCTGCTTTTGGACTGGCCTGTTTTCTGGACTGGCAATACTGTGCTTTTGACCTTTGCTTTCCTACTGACTTTGCTAAACAGATTTGTTTCTAGATTGTTTCAGGACAGAGTCTAAAACATCTAAAGCTGGACAGCTGCCAACATCTGAAGCACATTTGGCAGGAACTTTGGAGAGGGCCTCCTCAGTGCTGCTCCAAGACTCTGGAACTCCTTGCCAAGAGAGGACAGTCTAGCCCTGCCTCTGATGACCTTTCTATTAAGACAGGACATTGGCCCAAGAGCTGATTTGTAAATACGTTGTAACTGGTTGTTTTTATTAATGCTTCACCTGCCTTTTCTTTCTTTTTCTTTTTTTTTGCTTTCTTTTTGTACGTGTGCGGGTTTTTTTGTTTTTTGTTTTGTATTTTACTATATTTTATTGTAATTGTATTATTGCAATTTCTATCATTTGGTGGAAATGTGGGATACAATTAAACAAATAAATCTGTTGGGGAGGTATACCTTTTATTTATTCCTTTACTGAGATAATAATTGAGAACAAAAGACTTCAAGATAACAGAAAGAGGACTCTACGGGACTATTCAGACAGAAACCAGTTATCATTACATGCACAAGCCATGGCAAACTTCAGGCTTTCTTTTAAATTAAGCTGAATTCCTCATTATATCCAAATTTGGGGAAAGCTAGGCAGTTTAAACTGGTTTATTCAAACAAGCCAAGATCAAACTGTGGTTTACAATCATGAGATGTTAATTCAAACAAATTCTAGTTAGTTCAAATGACCAAGAGTTCCCCAAGTTAGGACATCACAAGGAACTCTGGCTAATTTGTAACAGAAAGCACACACTTCCAAGGAGAGGGAAAGAAGTGAGCCCAAGGCTTGCTATGACTCATGCACATAATGCCAATCCCAAATTGAATAACTTTATGTCCAAGCCAGTCCTATGCATTCAATCTTAATAAGTAAGGGACTGGGTGGAACATGGTGTCAAGGAGAAAATGGATTAGGTTACTAAAATAAATGAAAAACATATATAACCTCATTAAAAGGAGAGGTAAAAAGGATTGTTCTCCCTTTAGTTACTCTTTTATTACTACAATTTAACTCCAAGCAAAAGACTGCATTTAGATTTTACCGAATCAGGCCTGCCATTAGCATCCTTCAACTCCAAGTAGGGTTTCTTCTTTACTCTGTTTAGATCTTCATGTAAACCATCTAGAAGAAAGGCCAGGAGCTCCTGGGAATCTTGTTGCTGGTACCCTGAAAACTGAGGAGCAAATCGGCCAACCTGGGTCTAAAATTAAAAATGGAATGAGGAAAACAGTTAGGAAAGCTGCATGTAAACTGTGTGCAGTGAAAGCAGTAACAATGGCCTCAGTTCTGCAGAATTCAATGCAGAAGGCTTTATTCTACTGGCTGTCTTGACGAAGGGTGGAACCGCAGTAGTGCTAGGTCATTTATATGATACAGCAGCCATTGTGGAGCCATCCCAGGGCTTTCCCCTGAAGCTCCAAATTTTAAAAGTCAGGAACATACCCCAACTTTTTTATCTTGGAGCAAGGCGACGATGGAATCTGCTGGCTGTTGCCTTGCTCCGGAGCTGCTTCGGAGGCGTGTCTGGGCAGATGGCGAAACCTGATTGGTCATCATCTGCCCGGAGAGGGGGGAGGGGGCGGGCCAGCGAACCGAATGGCCGTTGGCTTGCCTCTGCGCTTCTCCGGTGTGGGGAGTTGAATAGCTGCCTCCCGCCTTCTTGGGAAAAGAAGGTAAAAAACAAAACCTGGAGGGACCGAGGAGGCGCAGGTGTCCTGGTACATGGGACGGCCGCTCCTCTTTGCCTGCAAACTCCACACTCGCTCCTCCGCGTGGGGATAATGGGAAGGAGTGTACACGTGGGTGTTTGAGGGCTCATGGCACCAATGCACTGCTGTCAAGACAGGCCCCTACTTTGTTTCTACCAACGATGTTAATGTCAAGACACCAAGTGAAGTATTAATGTACTAACAGAGCCTTCCAAGCATTCCTGATAATTGGCCAGACTGATGGGTGATGGAAGTCCAATTAGAATTATTTTACGTTCAACCTATGCTTTTTAGCTAGTGAGTTTAAGATAAGGAAAGTGTTCCCTAAGGATTGACATTAAAACTTCACACAGTAAGCATAACACCAAGAATGTTATTTTCTCTACCTGTGCTGTTGTGCCAACAAGAAGTCTACTTACTTTGAACATGCGGGGGGCCACGTGAGAATGCCTTCCAGACCACATTTGTTTGATGAGCTCTGCATACGCTTCTGCAATTTCTCCTCTCATTCCCAGAGGATTTTCCTGATTTATTTCAGCTTCATACTCATCTTCCAAAAAATAGTCTGTCAGTGGAGGGGTGTTACTCAAACACTAGAAGGACATTCAGAGACAAGAGCTACATAAGAAAGAAAACTGTGCCAAAACCAAGTTTTACCCCAGTGCCAACTCAAGGCTTCAACACAAGACACATTTAATTCAAATTAATTAATTCTTTAAAATACCCAGAGGTATACCACCCCTACGGTCATCTTAATACAGGCTGGGATGGGGGAACCTTCAGCCTGTAGAGGTTCTCCATCCAGCCCATGGAGTTTTCTTGGATTCCTCCAGTGGGGTGGGGCTTGGCCTCTGTTCACAGATCAGAGATAACAGCAGGGATTCCCCTATGTGCTGCTCCCCCTTCAAATTTGGAAGTCGAGTTACTGGAAGCGTATTGAGTCAGGTCAGGCAAAGCAACCCATGATCCATGTCTATCAATACTTGTTATAGGTGAATAAATATGACATACAGGGTTTTAAGCAGGAATGGAATACGGAACTGGATTGTCCCATTTTGCCTGACCAGTGGATTGCGGCTTTGGCGTCTATACCTACTGCATCTCTGGATCTTAGGCTACATCTTATTCAGCAAAAACGTTTGCTTCATGTCTATTGACACCACAATGTCCCTTTAAAAGGGGATTGCCTAATTTGGCTAATTGCTGATAGTGCAATGCAGATAATGCCTCTTTTAAACATATATTTTGGCAATGTGCAATAGTAGCTTCTTTTTGGGAGGAGTAAATGGATACTCTGCACCCTTTTGACAGCTAAAACACCCATATTACAACACTGGAGGGATAAAACCCTCACCTCCTATAATTGGAACGGATTGAGGACGTTACAACATTTTCAATATTTGAACAGGTGGCACACAGAAGCCATCTTCAAATGGATATTTATCTGATATCTGGTCCACTTTTGTTGAAACTGATGTATAACTGCTGTAAAGTTGTATTTCCATATGTATATATATATGAATTTTATGTGTATTCATTGCTATACATCTATGTATACTAAGAAAACCCCAGCATTTTTTTAAATTGGAGGTTCTTGTGTGTGGAGGAGGATCCCAAGTGTTATGAGACATAAAGGTGATATGGGCAGCGTGTGAAGATGAGGGCTCGACCAGAGCTAGGAGGAATCCGTCCTCCTAGTACCAGCTGAATCATTTTCTCTGTGCTGAGAGAGAGTGACACAGACCTCTGTGCTTCTCTCAGCAGAGAAAGGTAAAATGGGTGTGGTGATGACATCAGTGGGCCAGATCACACCCAGTGATGTCACTTGTGCCCACACAGGTGGCAAATGGGTGACTATTCAGTCTCCCACCTTAAAGAAGTTCCCACACCCACCATTGTATGCATGCCAAGTTTCAGGTATCTAGGTGTCATGGTTTTGCTGCTAAAGTGTTGACAGACTGATAATGCTTCAGAGCATATTGCCTTTGCAAGGCACCTTATAAAAAAATTAAACACGTGAAACATCAAAAACAATACTACAAAATACAATTTTAAGTTAAAAAAAATTCCGAACACAGCAAATTAATTAACCACAGACCAGAACAACATAAAGTCCCAGCCCACAGCAGTTCACATTTTTCCAGCACAGCAAGACAGTTGAATAAGAACTAGAATTAAAAATGTTTCACATTTCTTGTAAAAACCAGCAACAATAAGGCCGTACATGCCTTTGTGGAGAGGGGATACCAAAGTTATGGGGATACCACTGAAAAGACTCTGCTCTTGATGCCCACCAAGAGAGTGAGGCTTCCCCTTTAATTTGGGGGGATGGGGCAATTGCTCAGAAACAGACCACAGGCTAGGTATGCAGATGATCCCAAGTTCATCCACAGCATCTCCATGTATGGCTCGGAAAGATTCATCTGAAACTCTGGAGAACTTCTGCCAGCCAGTATAGACAATACTGAACTAAATGGACCAATGGTCCAACTCAGTATAAGGCAGCTTTCTATGTTCCCCCTCCAGCAGTGATGGTTATGCAGCTTTTCAAGCTGTATGGGAACCCAACCGAATTGTATATGTTAAGATAGGGAAGTATAAAACCCAAGCAGTAGAGAATCTCCCACTCTCAGTTTTCAAGCAGACTCTACCAGCTCTTTACCTGTAAAGCTGAGTTCATGAAGCATGTATTTCCTAAGTTACTGAGCCCACAGAGGCCAGGTTGTGACTGTGGAGGGCTCTCCCTGTTGTTGTAGGAGTTGCAAGAGTAGTTAGAGCCTCTGAAAAAGAAGTGGCACACCAGAACAGGATAAGACATTGTGAGCATTTTAGCTCTCAAAAAGCTAGTTTAGGACAAAGCAAACTTTCCAATTAAAAGACTAGTGCAGATATTTCTAGCATTTTTGAGACACTTTTCAAAGACAGTCCCATGTAGAGCACATTATGATAGTCTGATCTGAATGTTAATGGGGGATGATCAATCGTGACTGGGTCGTTCATTCTCCAGGAGCAGCTGCAGATAGCGAACAAGCTTAAGCTGAACAACATGCTCCACATGAACACTCCTCTCATATTAAAAAAAAATCCGTGTGCACAAAAAAAAAAATGGAATGTGAGAGAAAAGGGCTCATGGAAGCCTCCGCATGCAGCCTAAAGTGGTATAAACTGGGAAACAGGTTTAACACCATATCTGTTATTTGTGAGAATCAGGGGCAATATCCAATGTTGCAAGACCAGACTTCCATCTCGTGCAACTTTCCCTTCCCCTCTTGCAACCCTTATCCTGGTTAATCTGCTTGAGAGTCCCCCAACCCTCCGGAGTAGATGGGGACAGCACAGAGGAATGAGGAATCAGTTCCATTGATGGATGCCAATCTGTTGGTGGATGGACACTACTGGATGCAATGCTAAGCCTCACTATCTCATTTAGCTTTTTTTGGTTTCTGGATATCAGCAATTATATAGTAACTACAATGTCTTCTCTATTTATTATATTCCCTTTTCTTTTCAGCTCTATTGCTCTTTCTTCTTATTATTATTATCTATTGCTCATTTTTACTACAACTGAAAGATACTGCGATTGCCACTTCATAGCTCTGGAATTTGATAAGGCACTTATCCCAAGATAGACTGGGGTTAAATCTCATTAATGCTAACCCCAATACTAATCAATAAACCAGATCAGCACACAAGCACATTACAGAGTCTACTATATTCCCCCAACCCCTGCGTATGCTGGTCTTGGAGAACTATACTACGCTGCAATGTTGTCCCATCAGCTCTTGCATGACAACGGGCTATTATGGAAGAAAGGGCAGAATGGGTATGTCTCAACAGTACAATAGGAGACGAAGGAATGCTAGCAGCACCATGAGACTGAAGCTAGAACAGTTCAAAATTCTGTGCATCTGTGTGCTTATGTACCTGTCTAAATAGACAAGAGATATATAGCTAGCTTGCAAACAGTGGAGCTGGGACTCCCTCCAGGGCAGAATCCTATTTAATAAAGGAGAGAATGTATAAAGGTATTTAGAGAGAGGAAGTTACATAAAGTACAGCAGACACATTCTTGCTCTTACCCTTTGCCAAGGCTGGAGCAGTTCAAACCATAGGAGTTATTGCTATCACCATTTGTAATGGTTGAAGAGGCAACTACTGAGGAGCAAGAGCTTGCTGATGATTTTGAAGAGGTAGCTAGATTTCTGCTAGTTGCAGTGCTTGATCTGGGAGAAAGAAGAAGTAGTAATAATACTATCTGGGTTTGTTTGTTTTTAAGAAGTCCTGAGATTCTGGAACTCATCTTTTAGTAGAGACACTATTTTAACCTGTTAAGTATTTTCGGGTTTCCAATACAGTAGGACAGAAGGAATGATTGAGAAATCAAATTGAAGAGATAGATTGTTTATGAGGCAGGCTGAATACTAGCTTTGTAGTTCTACTCATTGGGCTGCTTCACATGATCAAAATAAGCCACAGTGGGGAACGATTTCCATACACACCACCCAGGTATGGTTTGTGGTGTTGTCCAAACTCAGGTTGTTAAAGGGTTAAACAACCCTCCAATTATCCTACAACAACCCATGGGTTAGTCAAAGTCTGTTTCCCTCTCCAATAAGCCATGATGCCTGGGTTCGGATGACATGACAAGCCGTGCTGGGGCAGCGATTATGGAAATCCTGTCTGGCAAATGCTACAGTGGCTTATTTTGATTGTTTTTATCAGGCAATTCTGTATGAAATTTTCCTATTGTCAAACATCAATCAGAACTTCTGCAATATTTAATACATAGACAGTCTGAACTATAGAACCCAGTTTCTAACATGGTAGAGCATGCCCTGTATGACTCCCCAAAGTTCAAATACCAATTCTGATTAAGAGGTCTCTGAATCATTGTTGGGAAAGATCCATGCTTGAGAATGTTTGATGCACAGTTGGTCATGATAGATAATGCTTGGCTACACAGAGCACTGATATTACCTGGTACAAGGCAGCTTGTCAAATCCATGTTTGCATAGGGTAACTTAAGCCTACTGAACAGAAGATATCCTATAAAATCTCTTTTCTTAGCACTAAAATTAATTTACACATATTTTTCTCAAAACTGGCATAAGTGATACAATAGATACACCTTGGCATAATCCATGACTGATTTGTAAGTACAGTTTAACTACTTCAACCAGTAGTCACCTTCTCAGGATCCAACGTCTATGCATTTCAATAAAGATTTCTTGTAGAGCTTGTAAACACAATTATGCAGGGGTGTTTTTTTTTCTTAGCTCTCTCAACTTAAAAGGATGCATTTTTCACAGCAAGCTGAAGTACCAACAATATATTCAGAATGAGTAGTACACAAATTATTCCCAGCAGAAGTATGGCTTGTAATTTGTCAGAACCCCCTCCATTATTATATAGGAGAATTAAATATGTCCTGAGGAAACTGAATGTGTCACCTCAATATTGTGGACATTAGACCAGATAAGAAGAAAAAGCAGAGTATGTTGAAACTTAATATGTTCTAGGCCAAAAAGAACTATACAAAGATGAATTTCTAGCTATCACAAATCAGCTTGAACAATGCAGAGAGCCCATCAGCTTCTGTTATATGGAATATTACTTGCCAGACTACAGGGGGAATTCATCTGAGGATTTAGGGTTGGTGTCATTTGCACACTGACAACACCAAACTTTGTCCATCTGATTCAAGGGAGTCTCTGGGGGTTCTAAACCAATGTCTGAGATCAGTGAAGGACTGAATGGTCCTGTTCAAACAACACACTAAGCCATGGTTAGGCCACTAATCCTTCTGCAGCAAGTAATCAGTGAGCGTGTTTAAACCATGGTTATGTAGCCACCATGGTTAGTGATGGTTCACATGACATGCTAAGTCATAGTTCACATGACATGCTAAGCCATAATGTTTAGCTCAAAATGCTTAACCATTGTGGCTTAGTGTCGTCTGAACAGGGTCACAATGGGCTAACAAATAGCAGCTTAATGCAGACAAGACAAAGATACTCCTGGTAAGCAAAAATGTGCATCATGGAATGGGGTTTCTGCCTGTTTTGGATGGGGGTTGCACTTGCCCTGAAAAAACAGGTTGATATTATAGGGGTGCTGTTTGACACAAGTTGTCCTACTTGATGTTCAGGTGGGGATGGAGGACTTTTGGGGATGGGAGCACTATAGGGATGGAGGACTTTTGCCCAATACAGGCTGGTGAAAAGCTCCACCCATTCCTAGAGAAGGCAGTGACATACATCTTAGTTGCCTCTCATTTTGGACTACTATAATATACTCTACAGGGAGGTGACTTTGAAAAGCACCCAGAAACTGCAGCTGGTGTAAAGTGCAGCAGTGAAAGTTCTGAGTAGGGCTAGTCTTGTGGAGCATGTTACTCAATTATTGCTCCAATTGCACTGGCTGATCAATTTCCTAGCTTTATTCAAGATGCAGGTCATTACCTTTAAAACCCTAAATGGCTTAGGACCAGAATATCTAAAGGACCATCTCCACCTGTATGATATTGCGAAACTATAAGAGCAATGGGAAGCAATGGGAAGGAGACTTATCTGTATGTAAAGGTGAGGTAGATTTGGCAAGGATGCATGAGAGAGCCTTCTCTGAGGTAGTGCCTAGGTTATGGAACACTCTGCCCTGAGAGATCTAGCTAGCTCCCTCTTTATGATCTTTTCATGACCTCCTTAAGACATTTTTATTCATTCCAGCAAGCATTCCATTTATCTAGCTATTTGGGTGTATCTGCCACCATATCTGTTTAATTCTTTTGTAGTATAAGATGGAGGTACTGTTAGTGGGTAGTACATCTGTCCATTTGAGTAGTGTTCAGCCAATCCTGGAAGGAGTTGCATTCCCCCTGAAAGATCAGGTGAGCAGCTTGGGGGTGCTCCTGGATCCATCATCGTCACTGAGGCCCAGATGGCCTTGGTGACCAGGAGCAGCTTTGATCAGCTTAGGTTGATATAACAGCTGCAACCCTATCTGGACAGAGATAGCCTGGCAACAGTTAACCGTGCTCTGCTAACCTCCTGGTTGGATTACTACAATGCACTGTATGTGGGGCTACCTATGAAGACAGTTTGGAAACTTCAGTTAGTTCAAAACAGAGCTGCTAGGTTATTAACTGGGACTAGCCAATATGATGATGCGATGCCAGTACTTCATGAACTTCACTGGCTTCCAGTCAGTTTCCGAGCCCAATTCAAAGTGTTCGTGTTGACCTTTAGAGCTCTAAATATTCTAAAGGAATTATTCTTCCTGTACGCAACTTCTTGGACTCTTAGGTCATCTTTGGAGGCCCTTCTACTGCTGCCCCCGCCAAAGAAAGCTAGGCAGGTGGCTATAAGAGAGAGGGACTACTCAGTAGTATGTGCTACCTCCGGTAGTAGAGGCAGTAAGCCTATGTACACTAGTTGCTGGGGAACCCGGGTGGGAAGCTGCTATTTCACTCATGTCCTGACTGTGCATTCCTGGTCAACATTTGATAGGCCAGTGTGAACAGAATGCTGGACTAGATGGACCTTTGGTCTGATCCAGCATGGCTAGTCTTATGTTCTCAGTTGTTGCATCCCCTTATGGAATACCCTCTCCAAAGAGGTTTGCCTGACACCTGTATTGTTATTGTTTCAGTGCCAGACAAAGATTTCCTTTTCTCCTAGGCACTTTAGAGACCTAGTTCTAGATTTTTATAGTTGTTTTATCTATCTCTGTATTATACGTATTGTTTTAAAAGTTTTATCATATTTTATATTTTTAACTGTATGGCATTTTAGCTTTGTAATCCACCTAGAGAATGTTGGTTATTGGGCAGACTAAAAAAATATTTAACAAATCAATTAAATCAAAGACAGCATCTACCTAAGTAAACAATTAGGCAATAAGACATGATTAAAGAATCTAAACCAGTTCTGGGCAATACATTTTATTCAGATTATCTTCTCAGCCAGTCAAGGTTAATGGCAGGGCAATGTGTAATTATTATAGAAATATGCTGAAGATGAAAGTCAACAAGTAACAATTTTCTACAAGGGAAGTATTATAAAACTGGAAAATCGATGTTGAAGGACAGATTAAGGGACAAATGGCATCTCATGAATGGCAGTAATAGCCATGATTTCTCAGAAAGTTACTGTTTGTTGTCAAATCACCTTAGCAGACCCACCACAATCATTACAATGATTCAATTTGTATGCCATGGTGACAAAACTGGAGTTATTTAACCCAAAATTTGCAAGGATATGCACTGCCTGTGAGCAGCTTCCTCTTTCTATGAACAATCTCTGATCAACGGTTGTGAATGTGATATGAGAACCTGGACCGCTTGGTTGTTTAGGGGCTAAACAGACAGTGGTTAACCCATGGTTTGTTGTGGTTTTAACCACTGGGTTCTTTAGCCCCTGAACACCCCATTGATTTGGGTATGCACATCATGCTCAACAATGTACCAACAAGCTGGCTGGAGGTTGTTGATTAAAAGCGCCTGCACTTTCCTGCTCATCCCTTACAGCCCATGGGTTGTGAAAATCATGGGCTGTGGTTATGCAAGAATCGTCTAACTGGTTGTTAGCTGCTATCCTATTATAAGAAGTTTATTACTCCATATTAAAGACACAGAATTGCAAGAACATAGGAGGTTGCACAGTGGCTAAATGCTGTTAAGAGAGCCACTGCCAGCTCTGTCCTGTCTCTCTCTCAGCCCAATTCTGTGTTGCACAGTTTATAAAACACATTTGGCTCTGTGGCAGCACAGCACCACCTGAAAACACTGTTTCACAGCATAATGTCTCAACGCCATGACTGGAATGCTCTGCTTGTCGCCTTTGCCCAAATTTCATGGATCCCACCCTTCCACTTCAGCCTCCTGCAGCACAGTCCACACCATTTACTAGGGTCTGTTGACCCCTCTGTATACCATTTGAGGGATGGGAAGATGCCATGGGGAGGATGACAAACCAGGGAAGTCTTCTGCTGGCCCCCTTACACACCGAACTCTGGACCCATCCATTAAGAGGAACATATAACTTAGAATCATACATTTGCCACAACATTTTGCAATTCTGTGAATGCCATTACTCTGCTAAGTTTTAATACCTAGGTACATTGTTTTAGTAGTAAATGACTTTGCAATAAACTCAGTTAAGAATGAAGTCATGCGTAGAACATACAGTTCTATACTTTAAAAGAAATTCAGCTAACTAATCATTGCACCTCTTAAGAAAAAATGGATATTTTCCCATATAGTAAAAATAAGACTCATCCATTCAAGTCAATATGAATGAGAATATAGCTGGAAAGCACCCTTCTGGTACTAGTTTTCAAGTCAATGAGTTACTACTTCAATTTAAAAACTGCCTCACTTACAATTCAACAAAACATAATAAAAACAGAGCAGAGAAAGGAGGTAAAATAAGCCAGTGGCTCAGTTCGGACGACATATTAAGCAACGGAGGGGTAAATAACGTACTGACCGTGCGTTAGGCAGGAAGAGCTCCACAGACAACCCACTACAGCCGGTGCTGCTCAGAACCAGCAAACGCCCTGGCTGCTATGAACTTGCAGCGACCATTTTGGTTGCAGCCTCTCCTCCGTGTGTCCCCCAGCCATATCCCAGCATGCACCGTGAGTTCTGCCTGCTGCATAGGGCGGCTGGGTTTTTTTGGCTGCTCTAGGCAGCAGAACTCTATTCCGAAAGGGAATAGTCCACGGAGGGGGGAGGGGGGCTGAATTCGGACAACACTTTAAACAACGGGGCTTCGGGCTAAACAACATGCAAGCCCGTTGTTTCGCTCCGTTGTTTAAAGTGCCTGATTAACATACCGTCAGTTGTGTGTGCGTTGTGTGTTGCCCTCCAGACGACACAATAAGCAACACAACTGACGATTGTTCCCCCCCCCTCCATTGCCTAATGTGTCGTCCGAACTGAGCCTGTGTCAGGCTCAGTAGCATCAGCTCCCAGTGCCAATTCAGACATTACAAAACCTAAGATCAGGTTTTAGCATGTCTATGAGGAAATGTGAAGGGATAAATGCTTACTTTGTCTGAGAAGATTGTCTGGGCCAGGAACCATCTTCATTCTTCACTTCTATTAATACTATCTGGAAAGGAAAAGGGAAAAAAATTGAAATAGGCAGGGGCAGCGTTACCTATTAGATCCATGCTTTCTTTGGCACCTTTCACAAAAATACAAGCAAACATACAAGCTGCCTGGAATCTTTTGTCCAAGGCCCAATTCAAGTAACCTCCAATCCCCCATGCAAACATCTCAGGGACATATAGGAGCCACTGATAGGCCTCTAGCCCAACAGCACTTGCAAGTAGTTACTATTTAAGGAACCAGCAATTGTATATAGGTTGTGTGATTTTTGAGATTTGTTGCATGTCTTTTTCAGGCACTAATCACACAGTGGCATGAATAGACCTCAGGTGCTGGTGCTAATTCTCATACAACAGGCAGCTCTATATGAGTGCTGCTGGGATGTGAACTCAGCAGTGCTTGCATGACCGCTGGGGTTTGTCTGCACTTGGCTCAATACTCTAGGAACCAGCTCAAGTTTCATAACACTAGATCCAAATTTAAACATACTTACAAGTAAACCCATTGAAATGTAGCCATTGATTTCAATGTATCTACTCTAAGTATGACTAAATCTGGATCCAGCCCAGTCTTTTTTTAAAAACTGCAACCTGCTTCAACAACGAAGAGCTTTGGCTACTAGGTGGTATAGAAATGAAATAATAACAATAACAACAATAACAATAATAATAATAATAATAATAATAATTTCTGAAAACTGTCAAAGTATGCAGACTTCTTACCTGTCCCTGATAGAGCCCTGCATCTTGTATAGTGCTGTCAAGTTTGCTAAGTTGCTCATAAGTATTACTCATGTATCTGCTCCACAGCCTAATTTCTTTTCCATCAGGAATACTGAACTGCTTTCGCATTTCTTTTTCAATGGTAGCTGATAAGGAAGATAAAATTCTTAGATGCTGCATTTCTGGGTGACAATGGTAGTAAAAGGCTTATTTTTCAGTGCAAAATATACCAGAAGAGGCATGACTGAACCTATGCACACTGGTTTTCCATAAATTTACTATCCAACTTACAGCTGTACAGTCTGAAATATCGAAATATTCTCACTTTAACCCTAACACATCATTTTTAAAAATTCCAACTAAGGCGAAAGCGGCATAAACTCATACTACTGAAGGGTTCTGCAGACAGGGTTGTTTATATAGAAAGAGCAGCATCTGAAGCTAAGAAATTGCCAGTTCTAAGGCTCAACAATAACTACTGGATGGAAATAGCAATTCTCTATGAATATCAGAAAAGCAGCATTTCGCAGGAAGAAACAATTTCAGTCTTTGTTTTCAGTGGAGTGTGGAAAATAAACTAGAAGAGACTCCCCCAGAATGGCAAAATATACTTGTCCTATTTAGTTCTCTACCAAGTGATTACAGGGCAGTAATTATGGATGTGTTTTAAGATGTCTTACAGGATTAGCAAACAACTACTTACCAACAGTGTCTGCTTTGCTGAAATAAGAGCTCACAAGACTAGCAGGATCACTGTTCTGACACAGCTTCAGCTCCAAAAGATAAACCTCGACTTTACAGTGCTTCACAAATAGCCCATATTCCACAACCTATGAAGAAAGAGTTTCTTGTAAAACTGGTACAACCATCCAGATAAGAAACATTTTCCTAAAGTTTCCATAGTCTAAATGGAAGGGCCCATGCCTCAATGTATTCACATCTTAAGTTGGTAGATAACAGGATGGTGGTCTAGAGAGTTTTACACTATGTAATAGAAATCCTTGGCCTTTACTCTAGTTCTGCAACTGGCTATGTGGCTTCATATAATCCAATTATAACCCAGTCCTGTGAGTGTTTATTCAGAAATAAGATCTACTGAGTTTCACAATAGTCTTATTTCCATCTTATTTATTTTTTTAAAAAATAGGATAACTGGCTATGCAAGACAGTTAATTTATTCTTATCACTCAGTTTCGCTTTGTACATTCACAACAAAGGGAAATATACAAACAGTAAAGGACAGAACCAAGTTTACTATGAATGTTTTTCCGTGAACTGTCCCCCCACCCCCCAAAAACTGCTCTGGAAAGTTGAGGGACAGTCTGGTGCAGAACTGGAACATCCAATGTCTTAACAGGTTGAAGTTACATTTTGATCTGGGAGTCTGATATTTTTTAAAATCTAAAATAGGATTCTCTGGAGCTTTCACACATATGTCCTGACTACAGCCACTAGCATAAACAAACAGTACTGCTGCTTATATAGGAAATTATCTTCTAACAGGTTTTGAAGATATTTATATTCTGACATTTGAAATTTAAACACCTAAAATAATTCTATTCTGTTTATCTGTAACCTGTAGATGCCTAATCCAAATTCTACCACACGTTTAATCTCCTTTGCACCTTGCAAGTATAAGTGAGTGATTTTAATGTTTTAATAAATGTTCTATATTAATGTATTTTTCTAAACTGCTAAGAAATATTTTTAAATATGTTGTGAAATATAAATCTATTAAATAATAAATATGTGCCACATGACATTCAGTCCATTTATAGACAAACAATAAAACAATAAAAAAGCAATATCAATACTACCTCCCACATTTTTTCGTGGATCTAAATATACATGTATGTTACAGCAAAGTTAAGTGCTTAAAACATAGGATTATTTTTGCATGTAGCAACATCCTTTTTATTTCCTAGCATTATAAGTTTGTAGTCTAGTTATACAATGAGCTGCCATGAAGGCTAGCTGCACCGAATGACTGTTCTTTTCCCCATTTGCTTATGATTGCAATAATCTTCCTGTTTTACATTTGCACTACTTTTTAAGACAAACATGAAAGAAACTATACTCTAATAGAAATATGGAAATGTTTAAACTCTTTTCTCATTTTGAGAATGGAGTCATTTGTATACTTCTACTCTGCATATTAAATTTAATATTCTCTCAGACTGCATTAGCAAGTAACATCCCTTACCTCAATTTACCCATTTGATTCAAAATATAGGACACATAGGAACTTGCTATAACAATTATTTGGAGTTCTGCTATGTTTCTGGAGAGCATGTATGTATACACAAAGACAGACAGACACACACACACATATTAACCCTGCAACTCAAAACTCCTTATCAGTGACATTTACTTCTCTAAATCCTGACACTGAATGAGAAAGTTCAAAATAAGGCTCACATATCGTATAAACCCACCCAACCAGAAGACTGCCAAAGGGGCAGTTGCCTCTTCCCTGTGATCTTAGATGTCTTGCCCACTGACTATAAAATGGGAAAATAAAAAAATAGTTATAACCTTTTTCCACCAATGGAGTTTTCCAATCATTCAAATGTGTAATGAAACAAACTCTTTCCCAATCCACACTTCTTTGCTAAGTTAAAAAGTTGTTTTATTGTTCTTATCTGCCCCTCCACCAAGGATTCATTAAGCATTTGAAATGTCCAAAGGAAAACAGTGGAATTAACAATCTACGAGTCTTTGTAGGCAAATCCTTGCAGGGTTACCAATTTATTATAACTTTTTTATTTTATGCCAGAACTGGACCACATTTGCAGACATAATATCCCCTTGTGATAGGATGAATCATGCTAAGTGTAAGGGGTTTTATGCAAGAAGCCATTCAAGTTTGCTTTAAAACTTACTGCGGGGCACTCCCTTTTCTGTGGTTTAGTGGGCAACTTGCATGAACATTACATACAATGTAGAGGTGCCCCTAGATAAGTTCCCTACAAAATTTTAGAAGAATAGCTGCAGGGATTATAATTATTATTATTATTATTATTATTATTATTATTTTTAACCCGCCTCTCCCTCCGGATCGAGGCGGGGAACAACAACAATATAAAACACAAAAATCACAACAGTTAAAAATTTTTAAAAACAAGAAAAAATACATCATTAAAAACATCTTAAAATTCATCTGGATAGGCCTGTCGGAAGAGAGCAGTCTTCATGACTCTCTTAAATTCATGAAGACTGCTAATTTGTCTAACCACCTCCGGCAGACCATTCCATAGTCTGGGAGCGATGGAAGAGAAGGTCCTCTGGGTAACACTCGTCAGCCTAGTTTTGGCTGACTTGAGTAAGTTCTTCCCAGAGGACCTAAGTGTGCGGGGCGGATTGTATGGGAGAAGGCGATCCGGCAGGTAACCTGGACCCAAACCATGTAGGGCTTTAAAGGTAATAACCAACACTTTATACTTCGCCCAGAAACTGATTGGCAGCCAATGAAGCGATTTTAAAACTGGTGTGATGTGATCACCCCTAGGTGTACCGGTGACCAACCTGGCTGCCATATTTTGAACAAGTTGAAGTTTCCGGACTAGGCACAAAGGTAGCCCTATGTACAGCACATTGCAGAAGTCGAGCCTCGAAGTTACCAGTGTGTGCACTACCGTCAGCCGAAGCTGATAGTAGGCACTCCTGGCCGTCGCATCAATCTGAGCTGTCATTTGGAGCGACGGATCCAGGTGTACCCCCAAGCTGCGAACACAATCTTTCAGGGGGGGTGTAACCCCATCCAGAACTGGTTGACACACCTCCAGACCCAGGTTGGGGCCTTTGACAGCAAGCACCTCCGTCTTGTCTGGATTCAGATTCAGTTTGTTTTTCCTCATCCAGCCCATTACCGCCTCTAAGCATTCATTCAGAGGAGACACACTATCCTTAGCTGACGATATTGTCGAAGGCATAGAGAAATATATTTGGGTGTCATCAGCGTATTGATAGCACCCCGCCCCATGCCTCTGGATGATCTCTCCCAGCGGTTTCATGTAAATGTTAAACAGCATTGGGGAAAGGATGGCACCTTGTGGTACACCACAAAGCAACTCCTTTTTTGAAGAGCAGCTATCCCCAAGCATCACCATCTGGAACCTGCCCGAGAGATAGGATCGGAACCACTGAAGTACAGTGCCCCCGATTCCCAATTCCCCCAGGCGCTCCAGAAGGATACCATGGTCGATGGTATCGAAAGCTGCTGAGAGGTCCAGGAGTACCAGCAGGGACACACTCCCCCTGTCAATACTAAGTAATGGTGAATGAGAAATACAGTATTTGAAGTTTGTTTTGTGCTTACAATTGGCAACGAAGTCATAGAAAGTGCAATGCTGGTTAAGACAGAGGTGGATGTGGACATGTGACAGAGACAGGACTTTAATGACCAATATTCCAAGCAAACCCCAAAGTTATGCCCTTCCTGTAGGGTATGACAGGCAGAGAAAGAACATCCCCCTTTATCAGCAGCAGGCACTGTAACCTAATCAAAGGGGCAGGCAGAGAGAGAGTGGGCATTTCTAGAGACAGCAAAAGAGAAGCAGAGACAGGAGCAAGGTGCACACCTTTCCCAGGCCCAAATCGCAGTTCACTGTGGAGGCTGGAGCACAGCAGTTACAACTTCAGAGCTGCGATACTGCACTTAAAAAAAGGCAGGCAGCACTGAGTGTGAGTGCCAGATGCTTGTACACCATAGGTGGGTGACCTGGCACACCCAATATGTCAATCACTAAGTCCACCTAGTCTATCCAGGCACAAGGCAGGAAAAGCAAACTGGAAATACCCTTGCCAGACACAGTCCCCAGATTAATACAAGGGCACCATGCTGGAGAAGCCACGTGTTCCAAGGTTAAAGTCGCGATAATGCACTGAAAGAGCAGCAAAAGGAGCAGTGGGAGAAGGAAGGAGCATTGAGTGTGAATGCCAGATGTGTGTATGCCTTAGGCCCGTGACTTCGCACACTCAGTGTGACAATCACCAACCTCAACTTCACCACCCTAGCACATGGCAGAGAGGCACTGAAAAAAGGAACAATTGAAACATCTTTGCTGAGGCACTGTACTGGGGCAGCAAATGTTCCAAACTCACAGTTGAGATATTTAGGTGAAGAGACACAGATGAAAATTGAAACAAAAAAAAAGAAGAGAAAAATAAGAGGAGCTGGTGCAGCAACAGGGGAACTCCCTCCCTTAGGATCTTCAGGGTGTGGAATCCAAACAGTGGAGGGTTCACTATGAAAGACACTTGCTTCTCCACCACACACCCCCAACATTGGCTAAACAATGTTGTGCTTCATTCTGAAACTTCAGGAGATCTCAGTCCATCAAAATACTGAGAAGTGAAAGTCATTTTTCCCCATTTCCCATTCTTCTGGAAATAAGATATATTGTACATAATGCAATATGCCCCATTCTCCTATGCACTAGTTAAAATGACACCTTGATATTATTTACACAGTGCATTTCCTCTGAGAAACTCAAGAGAAAACGCATAGAGCAGTGAGGAGTGGCTTCAAGGAAACAGACTACCTACAGTCCCCTTTGGGTTCAATGGCATTTATTTCTGAATAAGAATGCACGGTAAGTAATACAAGGATCATTAACACTTACTTTTCTCACAATTGGCTGTTGTCCCTCTATACAGCCATACCAATTTATTAATTTATTCCAGGCTTCAGTAGGAACCAACACATAATCCAACTCATCAATGAAGTGCTCTTTCAAGGTCTGAGTTTCTGAATCTAAAAAGGGAAGGAAACATAGTAACATACAGGAAAATGAGCAACTCTATGTAAAATCATGAATAAAACTCAACACACATACACAGAACCATCTTTCAAATTGGCAGACAAACTCAGATCTTTTGAAGGTCTCTACAGGCAATTCAAGTAATATTTAAGTCTTTACTCAGAGAGACTATTATTCTCCCAACTAATTCCAGGCACCCCTTTCCACAATAAATATGTATTTTGAATGCTGTTCAAATAAATCAACAAACTAGGCAGTATTTAAAATTTACTAAAGAACCAGTGCAGATCTGAAAGATGCTACTATGACCTAGAGTTTTCAGTGCATCTACACAAGGAAAACAAACTTACTAGAATTTCTTGTGCCGATATACAAATTTTACTGATTTCCTAACAAAAGCATACTATTTTTTGCAGGTAAATCCAAAATAGCTGCACCTTTCCACAATGTGTATCACTTTAAACCTGTTAAGGAACTGTTCAAGTATTTCCACTAGAGTGCCAGGGGGCCTCAGGATTATGCTCTTTCTCCCCTGCTCCTGTTGCCACAAGGAAGTTTCCCAAAGCGAGAGGAGTAGTACAGCACAGGAACATGAAATCCCAAGGCCCAAATCTCTTGGAATGTCAAGAGAACAACATATGAAAAGGTCTTTAGATTTCAAGTTATCACCTTACCACAGTCCATTTGTGTGGCAAACCTGAGCTTTGTATTGAACCAAGGAAAATGACATGGAACTGGAGCTCAGAGGGGGAAGGGGGAAATGTGTTCAAACATTTAAAGAATATTGTTCTGCAAATAAATGTAATGATGTTTACATTCCATGGCCTACTATATAACAAGCTAATAATGGTTTGTGACCAACTAATTAAATGACACAAGCAGATGTACTGGTTAGCTCTTTTGAAGTTTCTATTTACAAAAAAGAAAACTATTTTCAGCCATAGGCAAAGCTCCAACAGAGAAAGAATGGGAAGCGAGAAAAACTACAGGAAGGGTGTGAGAAGCCACAGATGAGCAACTAATTCAAGGGTGGAACCTCTCAGCTCTGTTTCAATGCCAGCTAGGATTACAGTAACTGCTGAAACCACAATCATGCTAGTGACCAATCGTGACTTTTCATAGCAAATAATTTATGACAGGGGAGATCCAATCCCTCCATAAAAGTTAGGAAAACACTTTTGGAAGAAATTAGAAGGGAGGAAGCAGCCTCAGAACATACTGGAGAAGTGGTACCTGAAGTTTGCCTTCTCTCACTTGTGATCCCTTTCCAAAACCATGACTCCAGGTTCTACTACACAACTGAATCCCTTCTTCCTGAAACTTTTACCTGCGAAAAGCCCCGAGTTATCAATCGGCCCCGGGAAGAGATTGGGCTCTCCAACGTTGTAGAGATCCCAGCTGTCAAAGCCCACGTATTTCTTCCACTGCTTGAACCACCGACTGTCAATCAGATACCTACGGCAGGACGAAAGGCGCGTCAAAACAAAAGGAACAGGCCGAGAAGATAAACAAAACTGCAGGAGCGGACGGGGCAGAATGACTCAGCACCAGCACCGAGATGTCCTCCTACAGCTGGCAATGAATGCCCTAGCTGGCCCGCGGGCCCCAATCCCCCTCACCTCGTACGCGGCCGCATTCAAAGCCCAAGAGCCCGACCGCAGAAGGGACACGCGCGGCCGGGCCCTGGCACCGAGAGACGGAACGAGCCGCCACGGCCTCCCCCGCGCCCGCTCGCCCTACAACCGCCGCCAGCCCCGCTCCCTCCTCACCAGGATTCCCCTGGCCGCAGAGCCGCCCCTAACAGCGGCATAAGCTCGGCCCGCTGCGACCCGGCGTCCGGCCTCAGGCCGGCAGCGGCTCCACCGCCCTCTAACCCGACTTCGGCGGCCGCCATGACAGTACTTCGCGCTACCGGCCGGCCCTCCCCAACTGCGGATATCCTTCCTCGCCCAGTCGCACGCTCAGGAGGCACTGCGCAAGCGCGAGGTCACCTCCGCGGTTCGCGTGGCTGAGAACGTCAAGCGGCGGGCGGTAGGAGGGGAGGCTTCGCGCGGAAGAGACGCGGCCTTCCGTTCGAGGCAACGGGCGCTGTCCTGGAGCTCAGGGGCGCTGCCTGCCTTGCCAGTTATCCCTGAAGGCTTGAGATTTCCGTGTTCTAGGCAGCATCCAATCCAATGCTAGTTCTACGTAGACTGGACTTGTTTCATCGTAGTATTGAGTTTCTTTTATATGTCCTGAATTGTTTTATTTTTTATTGCTATATCTACTTATGTTTCTTTTCTGTGTTGTCTTGTGTGAGCTACTTTGTGTATCGTTTACTGTAGAAACGAATGAAACTTAAGTTAGACTAACATTGGTTACAACCCTTTTGCTCAAACTAGATTGCAGTTCCGAGCTGTAAAAGGATCGTTGCTTCATTTATTAGAGACGTTTATTTATTTCTATTTCTTTATTTGTTATATTTTCTTGTTGCCTTTTCCTCCAAAGAACCAAGGATGTGTACATGATCCTCTTCTCCATTTTATCCTTACAACAATCGTATAGGGCAAGCTGGGCTGAAAGTCAGCAACTGGCCCAAGGTCACCCTGTGAACTCCATAGCCAAGTGGGAACTTAAACTCGGTTCTCTCTAGTCCAACACTCTAACCATAACACCGCACTGGCTTAAGAGGCCTGCCCTAACTTTAGGCAGAGTGAGATGACAGTCTCAGGCAGCAGATATTGAGAGGATGAGGTATGCCACAGAGGAAGCACTGGTTGCTTGTTGTCAGCCTTGCTGTCAGGAAAAGTCTGTGATTAAATAAGCAAATAGGCACCCCAGGCCATGCACTCTAGCGGGCATCTCACCTGTATGCATTACTCTGCTTAGGGGATGCAGGCTAGTGCCATCACAGCATTGGTTTCAATGGGCAGGAGCCAGGTGGAGTAGTGAGCAAGTGGTGGCAAGGTGTTGGAAGACAGAGCTGTGTGTGCTGTGCAGCCTGCCCTGCCTCCTTAATCCAGCCTGCTTCTCTCAGGTGTGGTGGAGGATGCTGCCTTGTAGCCAATGTTGAAGTAAAAGTCATCTGCTCATGTGGTCCTTCACGTGTTGTTGGACTACACCTCCCATCTCCATCCCTGGCCATTAGCTATGTTGGCCGGGGCTAGTGGAATTGAAGTTCAGCAACATCTGGAGGGCCACACGTACCCCACCTCTGCTCTAAATTGACATCCTGAAAGCCCTTAAGCAGTGCATGGAAGCAACAGCTTCCTTCTATTGTCGTCTCCTCTTCTCAGCAACTGGGATTAAATGGCATATCGCCTCTTTACATTGAAACTCTAGTTACCAGGGCTGATAGCCATTAACAATCCATAATAGGTTTGAACTAGGCTGGAGTTTAAGCCTCTGAAAAAGTGTTTGGGGGTCATAGGATACTTCAGATTCCTGGGATCTGGAAATCCGCACTTCACGCTGCAGTCTAAGGATTTGCTGTTCTCTGGTGGTGAAGCAGCTGCAGCTGTCAAGTTTTACCTTTTTACCTCCTATTCTGTCATAGCACTTTCTTCTTCTTAAAATCAGATTATCCCTATACAGCTTTGAAGAGGACATGGCTAGTATTGTTTGTCAAATAACAAAAAAAATACAGGGAACATCTACACATTTCGTTTTGCAGTTCATGCCAAGCAACATTCTAATTTTATTAGAAATTATATAATTTCCAAAGATAAAATTATGTACAACTAAGCAAAACACATTACTATTTTACAACTAAGCGGGCAAAGTTTATATAGCTCATTCACAGCAATTCCTATCATTTGTGTGCTGAGGTTTCACCATGTCTTGATTTAAACAGAATAGGGTTTGTCTATAGTCATTGTAATAGTTATCTCCACCTTTTTCCTTGAGTTGATGATGGGTGAAAGTCCTCTTTCTGATGGCAGTAAAGTCTATGAATTTGTGCCAAGTATTGTACAAATCATCTGTAGTAAATTGCTTTAGTTGGGCTTGAACTCATTTAATGAGTTATTTCATGAGGGGCAGTTCCCATAGCCTCTTCATCCAATTCTTGAGTGAAAATCCTTGGTTGGATTTCCAGTTTTCAGCCTCACTGCTAAATTAAAATATATTTGAAAAACCTGTGGACTACAATCAGCCCCAAACCTTTTCTGTTTAGTTCTGTTTAACCCTCAGTTAATCCTATAACTTTATCACCCATACCACACCTTTAGCATTGTGTTCTTACAGCCCAGACCTAACAATTGCTCAGACATCCTGTTGATTTCAATAAAATTTACCTCATAAGTTAATGTGATTAGGACTTCAGTGTTATAATAGTACATTCTGACTTCTCACTTTATTTCCTTCTGAATGCATACCTCTCCCAGCCACTATAACGTATTAGCTGGGTTCAGTATTGAGGCATTTGTATATTGTTACAAAAATTAATCGTATAAACCTTCAACAGCGACAGCAAAATGAGGTAAAACCAGACTGGAGTCTTTAAAATGACTGTCACAATTGCCTGTGAGATCTGACTTCAGTTGAAAAAATATGTACTCCCCAGCTGTTGAAGTGATAAGAAATGTTTATGAACATTATTTTTTTAAAAAATTGTTTTTGTTTTTTAAAGCCTACATTGAGGCTGCCTCTACAAGAGAGGTTTAAAACTCTTTCAAGGCTGATTAAATTTTTTACCTCTACAAGAGAGGAGCGCAAATTGGGGGCTGAGGCGCTTTAAACTTCCAATTATGCGCATTATCGAATGCGCGTTAAACCTCGCGTTTTATTTTGCTCCGGCCGTTAAAGCGCATTTTGCCTTTGTGAACAAGCGAATCTCCGCATTAACTACTTGTAAAGCACATTTGAAACAACCGGTAAGGTCACCAGTTGAGTGTTCAATTACCTCCTGCATACAAGCATTTACGATAAAGCGCTTCAGCGAATATGCGCATAATCAATCGGCTAACCAGGTGTCAAACGGAATCCATCTAGAGGGGGTCATACACAAAGCCGAGGGAAAGATGAGTCTGTGTGCTATTGGTTGGAAGAGATACAGCTGCTCTGTGAGAACACAGACCTGGATAAATAAGCTAAGCAGATATTTCAGAACATAAAAAGAGTCCTGCTGAATCGGACCAAAGGCCTTCTGTAGTGCAGCATTCTTTCACACAGTGGTCAAATAGCTGCCTATGGGAAGCCCAAAACTAGGACATGCATGCAATAGCACCCTCTTGCTTGTGTCCCCAGCAACTGCTATACAGAGGCATATTGGAGGCAATAGCCATCATGACCAGTAGCCATTTGAAACTGGTCATGAACCATAATTTGTGCAATCCTATGACCATAATTTGTGCAATCCTATGACAGAAAAACATCCTACAACTTCCAGCCAGGCAAATATGCATAGGAGTGCATCCTAAGTGTGTGATCTTTCCCAGTTTTCAGATTATCTTGGTGCATTGTTCCCCCCACTTTTCCAAAGTAGCACTGTCTTTCCCTTGAAGATATTTAAGGAAGCTATTAGTAAAATCCCCAGTTTTATCTCCTTTTCCAGAAGTATTGCAATTCAGTTAACTTAGTGCATTTTCTAGCTTGTACACTACTTTAAGACCTCATTTCTAACTAGGTCTGATGGGACTGAACATGAGGTAATTACTCCATTGTGTGACCCAAAGGCTGAGCTCATTGTAACTAGGAAGTACTTTCTGTTATCCTTTTCCTGAAACAAAATAAATATGCTCACTCAGACTTCCTTCTTTCTCCTGATATATTCTTTCTGCCTCTCGCATGACCCACCCTATGCCACTGAAACTCAAAAGTTATCCTATTGAGTATAGGACTCTCAAAGCCAATTTTGCCATTTCCACAACACCCTCCTCACTCTTTATTTGGCAAACCACAACTCCCCCACCCCACCTCTTGCTCTGTCATTGCTGATATACCAGCTAGGCTGACCATATGAAAAGGAGGACAGGGCTCATGTAACTTTAACAGTTGTAGAGAAAAGGGAATTTCAGCCAGTGTCATTTGTATGCAATTCGTTCCTGGTGAAATTCCCTCTTCATCACAATAGTTAAAGTTGCAGAGGCCCTGCCTTCTTTTGTATATGGTCACTCTAGTATAGTGCCTGCAACTTTTCATATCGTCATCCTAATACTAGCTGCAACCCTATTTGGACAGAGAGCTCTGCTATTATTTATCAGCACCATGCATAGTATGCAGGACTGCCTTTGAAAACAGTCTAGAAACTTCAATTGATCCCAAATAGGATAACAAGATTGTTAACAGGTGCTGATAGTAGAACCATATTATACCTGTGCTTCCTTATTAGCAGTCTGCAAAGACTTCCAGCCAGTTTTCAGGTTTAATTGAAATTGCTGGCCTTAACCTTTAAGGCCTTAAGTGGGGAGCACTTCCTCCCATACTTACCTGCCTGACTGTTAAGTTCTTTAGAAGCTCTTCTCTGGATGTCACACTTGGCTACTAGTGTGATGGCTTTTTCAGAATGGTGTCCAAGGTCCCCTCTACAAGGATTCGCTTTTGCGCCTGGTTAGGCGATTATGCGCATAATCGCAGAAGCGCATTTACGCCTAATCCCTCTGCACGAGGCGGCAAGAGGCGGCGAAGCACATTAACAGATGTTCAAAATGCGCTTTACAAGTAGTTAATGCGCATAAGCGCTTATTCACACAGTCAAAATGCGCTTTAACGGACGGAGCAAAATAAAACTCACGATTTAACGCGCATTCGATAATGCGCATAATCAGGGAGATAACGCACCTCTACGCCTGATTTGCGCTCCGTTCTTGTAGAGGTAAATTTTTTAATGCGCCTTGAAAGAGCTTTAAATGCCTCTTGTAGAGGCACCCCTAGTTATGGAAAACCCTGCCCAGAGGCTCACTCTAGTCCTTTTGCAAGCAGGTAAAGACCTCTGTATTTTCCCAGGCTTTTAAATGTTAAAGCCTGTTTAAAAACATAACCTTTCTGAAAGGTCTATAGAGTTATATTGTGAGTTTTATACTGTATTCAGGTTTATTTAGGTTTAATTTTATATGTAATTGTTTTACTTTGTAAACTTCCCAGAGAATTTATTGTAGTATATAAATACCATAATCAAATAAATGCCCTAAATTAGCCTAATGTTTTTGCCAGTCCTAACCCCGCTAGCACTGCAATTCTTGGATTTAAGGATGGTGGGCAACTAGAGTGGAAAGCCACATCTTAAATAAGATTTGTATAGACTTATAATTTCTGCACCAATTTGTTAGCCATTGCTATAATTATGTGAAGAGCAGCAGCAGGTACTTTGATCTGGACACCCACATAAGTTGCTGGCTTAATTTAAGAATCAGGTCACTGCAAGAATAGTTTATTGAGCCCAGTTAGGACACTTGGTGCCGTGGTGACAAAGTGCCAAATTACAAATGTAGCTTTTGTTCTCCTAGTCTTGCTGTGGGCTAAGTTAAGTAACAAGTTCCAGGAGGGATCCTGGATTTCTACACCCAAATGTAACTGTCCATCACACCATATTGGTTATTGAAACTTGTATCATCTTATTACGATAGACACCAGGTTTAAGAGTCTTATAGACCGAGTACAGTTTGGAGTACAGTTTGAAGGCACATTAGTTCTATGGTTAAGTATATAACTGGGTATATACAGTACAGCCTGGGAATATATGAACTGCTCTGACTTCTTTAGGGAAGATTTGGCAACAAATGTAATGAACAAATCAAACTTTACCAACATGAAATAGTGGTGTACTATCCACTGATTGGACTACTAATTTTACAAAAATAGATATTTTAAGTTATACAACCATTCCACAACACTCATTGTTGGGGACATGGTACATAGCAGTAAGTTATCCCAAGTTAGAATAATCAAAAGAACAGGAATTAACTGTTAACACAGGTTGAGATTCAAATGTGTAGTTAGTATCCAAAGCTACCCAGATTTATAGTAACATACAAACATATTGCTATTTCAGTCATTTTATTTATGTATAGTAGCTTTTACATCAAAACTGATCACAAACTGTTCCCCTGGTGTAATTTACTACAACTTCATACAAAATTTTATAGGTACATCAAGTGCTCTTCAAATGTTTAGAAGAAACACCATCATGAATAAAATTTGATGGAGAATAGAAATTTACTGTCAGAGTAAACAGATGAACCATAGAAAAAGAGGAAATGCAAAGGACGACAGGAAGTCTAGGAGACTAGGGCTTCACAAATGATTTTTACCAATGCATGTTATAGACCCACATTGTATATCAACTAAACTGGAATGTATGAAGTATGCACACATCTCATGTACACCATATAAACATATACCAGGAACAATAAATGGCTCCAACTTATTGGCATATATTTGTGTAGTGCACATGGATGACTATGTGCTTTAGGTATAATGGTTTTAGTAGGCATACAATGGAAAAAGCTACAGGTTCAGTTTACATCACAGCACCTAGGCAGACTCCAGGGAAGCTTTCTTGCTATTAGCTAAGCAACTTTCTTCTGCACAATCAGGTTATCCCAGCTTAAACCTGGACACATATGCAGTTTACTCTAGCACAGAAAGTGTTCCACTTAACCAAGGGTAGCATCATACATCAAAGAAGCCTAGCTCAAAACAGAGAGGTAGAGAGAAATTTCAGCAAGACTTAATCTGGTTGATTCTAGGGGACTTGCTTAAGCAGCTTCTCAATATCATCCTGGATCTTGATTGTTTCAAATTTCCTGCTGTAACGCTTGAAAGGTACTCCATCACGACCAATGAGGAACTTTTCAAAGTTCCATGCGATGTCATAGCGGCACACAGGAGACCAGATGATTAACTGCGGGTTGGACATCAGAGACTCACGGTCATCATCTGGGTAAGGCAATGACTCTTTTAGGAATTTGAAGAGTGGGTGAGTGTTTGCCCCATTGACCTCACACTTTTCAAACACAGTGAAGTTGGGCTCGTACCCATTGCCTGGGCGGACATGTTTTAGTGAATTCAGGATCTCATCATTGGTGGTATTTTCCTGAAAAAGGGGAGAGAAGATACATGCTCAAATACACATGCCAGTCACCACAGCAGCAACCAACAAACTGATTTCTGCATTACTGTACCATTTGCCCTATGCTTAACAAATCCTTTGGGTCAGTAGCAACTTAAGAGTATTTTCTTGCAGAAACTGAACTAGCATGCAATTCAGATGCTAATCTAATTTAGCTATGGGGAAAGCAAGTCTCTACCAATTCTATAAGCTGTTATGTTGCATTAGCCACAGCTATCATGACCTGAAACTTTCTGTTCCTCATTGAAAGTAACGTATATAGAACAAAGTAATTTCCCTCCAACATATCAACTGATGTTGCTAGCTACCCCATAACATATTGCTCAAGTGGTGGTAACCATTTTAGGGAAGTTCTGTGATGCATCATGACTAACAGCAGTCCTTAGAAGTTTGAAATCCTAATACACCACACCTGTCAGGGGACTCCAATGTTGCCCTATAGTTGCTTCACTTACCTAAGTAGAACTTTATGCTTTAGCATTCTGTTCCCCACTCCAGCTTGGCTGCCTGCAGCTTCCTAGTCCACTCAAATAAATATTTCTTTAAAACTCAGACCATGTTATTTCACAGACTATATCTCCATATATCCTTTCCCTACAGTAAATACTGCCTGCACAGTGTGCTTTTGAAATGAAGTACCAAGGAGACTGCATCAGTTCTGGTCAAGCAGATATTTGCACAGGCAGGTGGCAACAAACTGCCCAAAATATCCAAAGGAGCTCCAGTTCTGTTCTTTTAACCTCCACTTTGCAAGAATTTGATTTCTTGGACCCTTGGGTTTGAGCCGTTATCCAGTGAAAGGGTAAGATCTCATTTTTACACCCCACCCCCAATAGGGTCTTCCATAATGTTTGAGTCAGTGAATGATGTTGGAGTACAGACATTTTAGTCCCACAGATGTATGAGGTAAAGCGATCTTTTATTGTACTATTTTAAAACTTTATAGATTTCCAACTCTTAGAAAGTTTGCCCTCTCCCAATCCACATACTCCAAACAAAATACCTTCCCTTCCCTCCTTTTCCATATTAACCATGCTGGCAGGGGATTATAGGTGCTGTAGTCCAACACATTTGGAGGGCACCTGATTGGGGAAGGCTGCAGTATTTGAAGGCCAGAGACCTGGCTATGTTAGACCCACTACTTGAAGGGTCGGGCAATGGTGTACGAGAGCTTTCTCAATCAGGGCCAGGATTTCTCTCAGTGCGAGTGCCCAAAAGCGCTCCTGGACACGTGTTTGCCTTCCTATTCCTATCAGAGCCCCGATGTCTTCGACACGAGGCAAAAATACAACAGTAACCCTTCTTCCGTCACAGCACTCTCATATACCCAAGGGAACGCTTGTTCAAGGCATGGCAACCTCGCCGGCATGAGCGGTGCCAACCAGGGTCCCCTCTACAAGGATTCGCTTTTGCGCCCGGTTAGGCGATTATGCGCATAATCGCTGAAGCGCATTTACACCTAATACCTCTGCACGAGAGGCAGCGAAGCGCATTAACGGATGACCAAAATGTGCTTTACAAGTAGTTAATGCGCATAAGCGCTTCTTCACACAGTCAAAATGCGCTTTAACGGCCGGAGGAAAATAAAACTCGCTATTTAACGCGCATTTGATAATGCGCATAATCGGAGAGATAACGCGCCTCTACGCCCGATTTGCGCTCCGTTCTTGTAGAGGTAATTTTTTTTAAGCGCCTTGAAAGAGCTTTAAACCTCTCTTGTAGAGGCAGCCCAAGTCTCAGGTTTCAATACTCGGGAGGGTGCTGCCCTTGCTACAGATGCGGTCCGGGCATCCGTGGGAATAAAGATACGAACGAGCTTACTTCGTGGTCAGCTCCTCCCCAAGCCCTGTTATTCTATGAGGGAGATTCATGCCTGCTCCATTATGCCTACGGGGAAAAAAGTACTTCTAGCCATGGGCAAAGTGCATTCGCCCCCCCTCCCCAGCCAGCCAACCTAGGACAGTGGTGCCCTATTGTGCAAGCCAACTCCGGCGCCGGCTTCGCTCTAGGCAGGAAGCCTTTGTGTGTGTGCAAAGTGCAAGTAAGTAGAGGAACAAATTAACCCAAAGTAGGAAACTCTCCGCCCGGCGCGCGCTGCAGTTAAGCGGTAACGGAAAGTACCTGATGGCCGAATTGGTTGCACGGGAAGGCGAGCACGGTGAGCCCCTGAGGCCCGAAGCGCCGCTGGAGCTCATGGAACTGGATATAGTCCCGGGTCGTCGTGCCTCAAAGCGAAGCCACGTTGGAAACCAGCAACACGCGTCCCACCAACGAGCCCAGGTCCACAGGTTTCGCCGCCCCGAGCGGTTTCGCCATTACCCCTGCTAGCTCAGACATCGACTTCCCAGCCATCACAACAGCAGCAACACCAGACACTCCAGAACAAGTGCGCAAGCAAAAAGCTCGTCTCACTTCTTTTAAAAACCGAACAGCACCCCCGCCCATTATGACTTTGAAGTACCGGGGCGGAAGCTCCGCCCAGCTGCCTTGCCCTTGTTTGGCGTGGATGAAACCGCCGTAGCTCACCCCGCCCCTACCGGATGCTGCTGCGAAAATACCAGGCCTGCGCAATAACCGTTAATTCAAAGGCCTTCTTTGATCCTTTGTGTTTCGTGGGATAATTTCTAACGCGACCAGCGTTCTTTGCTTGGTTTAGTTAATGAAATCTTTTCATTAAGGGTCAAAGTACCTATGCACAGCCACAATGGGTTGTTAGCCACTGTTAGTCCTACTTAGAGTAGGCCCGTTAAAATGAATGGGACTTACGTTCGTTAGGATTAACATAAGCAGAAGCCTGCTGGATCAGACTAATGGTCCCTCTAGTTCAGGATTTTTTTCACACACTGTCCATCCGGCTGCCGACGGGAAACCCACAAGCTGGACATGAGTGCAACAGCACCCTCCTGCCCATGCTCCCCAACAACTGCCACTTAGGGTCCCGTTCATTTCAATGGATCTACTCTACATAGAACTAACACTGGATGCAGCTCTTTGATTTTGAAGGAAAGCAGCTGGTCAGCAGCTATTGCTGCTTCTGAGGCCAGGCGATCAAACAGAAAACAGCAATAGGCTCAGTTCCGAGGACATAATAATCAGCGGAGGAGGGAAGAGGCAACCGTCAGTTGTGTTGTTGTGTCGTGCGACACACAACTGAGGTACGTTATTAAGCAATGGGGGGGGGGGTGACGGGCTGCTCCGTTGTTTTTTGGAGCCCCATTTCTTATTATGAGGTCCAGACTTTCAGCCGCAGTAGGGGAGGAGCAACATGTGGTGTGGAGGGTACTCCAAAAATAACATACTATCTTGCCTCTTCCCCCCTCCCTTGCCTAAAGTGTCGTCCGAACTAAGCCTCTCTCTCTTTTATCTGCCTTTGGTATTGTGGAGGGGAGAACTGGGGCTCTGCTGGTGGTGCTGCCTAGACTAGAGAGAAAGCCCAAATAGCAGCCTCTGTCTGCTTCCCTGCCCTTTCTTTTTCTGAGCAATACAGGGAAGGAGTTGCCACCTTGTCTCACCTGTTCACCTCTCTCCCTCTGTGTAGAGTGGAGGCAAGGTTAGGGACTGGGCCCAAAGAGCCCAGGCCTCCCCACCAGGTCAACCACTGAGAAAGTACGAATAAGTGAGTAGTAAGTGGATGAGGTGGCTGGGTCCAATTCTTCCTATTACACCCCACCCCCGTAAAGAGAGAAGGGGTGTTGTTGTTGTCTCCTCTTGTTTACTGTCTGTCCCCCTGAAGTGAAGCACCAAGGAGGAAGGATTTCAGGAAGATTCCTGGCTAGGGTGGTGATGGTCCCTCACCCTTCTGTCAAACCTCTGATGCAGGACAAAGGAAGAAAGAAGCATAGCTTTTTACTGCTTATTGGTTGGCTGCCTATCCTACTTACTCAATGCCTGTCTGCTTTTCTTTAAAAACAACAAAGATCCTTGTGGCACCTAAAAGCTTATGCCAAAATAAATTTGTTCATCAGCACTAAAAAAAAATTTAGGTGCCAGTGCCACAAAACTCTGTGCTTTTTACCGCAATGGACCAAAATACCTACCTGGCTGGAAATTATGTGTGCTTGTGTTTAGAGCTAGTCTTCGTTGGAATTTTATAGCACACTGTAATACTGAAGGGACGTTGAAGTATTTCTCAATAATTCCAGATCTGGTGGAAACTTTGAGATTGCACAAGCAACAGTGCTGATTTTTTTAAATTAAAATCCACACATTCCCATAGCATCTCGTAAGTGTAGCCATTTTTCTTAGCAGGATAAGGAAGATTTAGAATGTTTAGATTTCGGTGTTTGAAAGCTTGGCCAAGTTGCAGTAATTATTCATCACATCTTTGAAGGGTTTGTGTGCCTTCTACATCCAAGGTTTTGCTTTCTTTTCACTAAATAAAAAGTTTTCTTTCTAATATGAACACCCGATTGTTCTATGTTGTTGCTCTGGGACTGGAGAGCAGAAGAGAGGACACTCTGGCTTCTGCCATCGTTCAAGGGACCAAGGGCCACTGGGGGGCTGCACCCCCTGCTTCCCTGGAATAACATTGAGCCAAGGAGAAGGCCAAGCTGTCCCATCTGTTGGCCAGAGAAGGAGCAGTTGCAGGAGCTCTCTTCCACCACAGCATTCCCCTCATGGAGAACACTTGGTCCCAGCTGACAGTTGCCCCCTGGCCCTGGGAGTGAAGAAGGAAGCGGAAAGAACACTCTGGTCCCTTCCATCAGCCAAAGGAACAAGAGCCACCAATTGCTATTCAAGCAGGAGCACCAGCAAGGGAAGATCAGCTTGGCCCAAAGGGCATTTAAATGCCCACTTATAGCTCACAAATTTGTTCTGGCCTTGAAAAACATATCTCCTCTCCTTTTCTCTTCCCTCTACTCCCTTTCCCTTGAGGATCTTTGTCATTTGAGTTTGTAAGCCAAATGGCAGGGCCTGCATCTCTATTTGATTGAGGTGAGCAATTTTGGGAGACAATCATTGAAAAGTGGGATAAAAGGTAGTCAATAAATATTGAGGAGTGTATCTTATTTATCTCTGTAACTATATACAAGTCACCACTTTTTCGATAAGTTTCTTGCAACTTCTATTGCTATAAATAAAATATTTAAAAAGTTGAAGCCAGATTCCAGAATGGATCATCGTTTCAATGGATATAATATTTGTTGTTTCATCTGGAAGATTAGAGCAGTCCTCTTCTCCCTCTGCCTCTTTAATTGCCTGCATTAAGAAACACATCAGTGATAATTATGTAAAATAATAATTCCACACCACCTGTTGTGATAGCTGTAATGTAATGTTATGGTATGTGTGAGCTGCCAGTTAGGAAGTTTTCTTGGTGTCCAATGGAAATCTGCCTTCCTGTAACTTTAAGCTTGTTAATGTGTGTCCTACAGTCTTAGATAATAGAGAACGAGTTGCAGCCCAGTGGTTTGTACCTCTATGTAAAGCAAATGGAGGCTAGTAAGTATGCTAGCCATGGGCTAATAGGGATCCAATGGTTGTGGTATACCATTTTTATTTTTTTTAGGGTGTACAGTAGGTAATACCAATTCATTCTGTCAAAGGTCTTTTCTGCATCTAGTGATTAGGCGACTGGTTGATCCAGCAGGGCTCTTCTTACGCTCTTATGACTGTAAATGTAATTATGCAGTAGCTTCCTCATTTTGACCTGGTCCATGGCCACTTTTCAACAAAACCCAAGCTGGGGGCATGGTGGATATAATGTTTGTATCAAGCTTCATTTGAGAAATAGGCAGCCAGATAGCAGAAATGCTTGCTGTATTCATCTAAGGGGAAAGCCACTTCCTTTGACAAACTTTGGGTTGTATTAGCTTGTGCTCCTAGGCCAGGGTTGTATGCACTGAGGCTGACAAAAAAACATTCTCAAGGATTTCACTGTTAAGTAAACATTGTCACAGTCCTTTCCCTAGAAAAGTTTTGGAACCTGTCATTGGGATGGAATATGAGCAGCGGAAAGACTATCTGGGAGGTCATTTGTTTCAACCAACCTGATCTCAAACTGTGCAAATGTTGGATTGATGAAAACGGTTTGAAAAGTGTGTCAATAGACCTCCAATAGAAATTGTTCCTAGCCCCATCTGAAACAGGATTCCTTTCAGGTCCAGCTGTCTGACTGCAATTGGAATGTTTGAACAGCTGTGGGGCATTTTGCCACCTGTGCTTTGCAGTGCTTTTTAATGGATGGGGTGTGTTGTATAAGTGTATGTGTTTGGGGTGAGTGAGTCGGAATCATTTTTATCCCAGGCTTGCCTTCCTACAAGGAGTTCAGAGGAGGCATGCAAGTCTCCTTCCCCACCCTCCCATGTTATTCTCACAGTAACCCTGTGAAGTAGGTTAGGCTGAGAGAAAAGTGACTTCGTGGCTAAGTGGGAATTTGAACCTGAGTCTTCCCTACTATGCCCTAGTCTAGCACTCTAACCACTACACCACAGTTGGCTGTTCCTTGTTAGTGATGCACAACAAGTGCGGATTACACTGGCATGTGTGTGACCTTGTGCATGCACTGCTGGCTGTGACATGGGGAAGGCAGCCAAGGGCGAAAAGGCATAATCATGTTAGGCCTAATTGGGAAAAGTGTCAAAAATAAACTGCCAGTATCGTACTACCCTTAGACAAATCTATGGTGGAGCCACACATAGAATACTGTCTACAGTTCTAGCTCACGACACCTAAAAAAGGATCTTGTAGAGTTGAAAAGATTAAGGCTGTCATCACATGGGCGGTTTGATGCACACCCGCCGCGACTTTGATCTACTTACACAGCGCTGGACTTGCACGACGTCATCCCCATCGTTCTGTTCTCTTGCCCTGAGGTTGCCGTTTTCAGTTTCTCTTTCGATGTATCCCTGAATGAGCAAACCCTGAAACGCAAAGTCTGAACAGAACAAGCTGAGGTATCGCAGCAATATTGACCACGTGTGATTCAAAACGCTAGACTAGCATAGGAAACGGAGAGGGAAACTGCAGACCCAAACCAGGGGGAGAAAGTAGGTGTGATGAAGCTCGAAGAAAAGGGGAACTAAAATGATGAAAGGACTGGAGCAACTCCCCTATGAGGGAAGGTTACAATGGGACTGTGTAGCTTAAGGGAAAAAAACAAGTAACGGAGGCATAATACAGGTGTACAAAATTATGCATGTTGAGAAGAAAATGGATAGGGAGAGGTTTTCCTCCCTCTCTGATAATACTAGAACGGGAGGCCATCCCACAAAGCTGATTGGTGGGAGATTCAGATAAAAGGAAGTACTTCTTCACACAGTGCATAGTTAAACTATGGAATTCACTACCATAAGATGTGATGATGGGCACCAATTTGGATGTATTTAAAAAAGGATAAATTTATTCATCAAGGGCTACTAGTCCTGATGGCTATGTGCTACCTCCAGTGAGCCAGTGTGGTGTAGTGATCAGAGGGTTGGACAAGGACTTGGGTGACTTGGGTTTTTGTCCCCATTCTGCCATGAAGCTCACTGGGTGACTTTTAGCCAGTCACTGACTCTCACCTTAACCTACCTTACAGGGTTGTTGTGTGGATAAATTGGAGAGGAGAATCACTGTATGCAGTTTTGGGATCCTTGGAGGAAAGGTGGAATAAAAATATAACAAATATCAGAGGCAGCATACCTATATACTTCAGTTGCTGGGGAACACCACCAGGAGGATGCTCATGCACTCATGACCTACTTGTGAGTTTCTTGTAGGCAGTTGGTTGGCTACTATATGAACAGAATGCTGGACTAGATGGTTCCTAGGTCTGGTTTAACAGGGCTCTTCTTAAGTTGCTCACTCCAGCAGCGTGCTGTTGTAACTGCACCTGAGTAAGATCTGAGTAGAAGAAGGTACACGTTTATCACACCCCAAATCAAAGGCACTCAGTTCCTTCTGCTACTTCTTTACAAGCTTGGGGAGTGGCTTTATATACCAGCTTCTGCTTACATGCCAAGGTCTCCACCCTTTTTATTCTGGAAATGTCCCTGTGGTTTTAACAGCTGCATGACAGACACAATTTCAGAAAGTTCTACTTCCCCCTTATCTCACTACTCTGTTGAATATCAGTCATGGAACTATTCAAGGTGCAAGTGCCCTGGCATGGGGAGGGGAGGGGAGGGTGACCACCTTCAAATAATGCAAGACACATGTGGCAATGGTAAAGTGGTAACACAGAGTGCTCCCTGGAACTTAGAGATCCTCCTAAGTTCATGGTATCCTGTACCTTCCAGCATGTCTTCCTGGAGCTGAAAGCACCTTTAGCCTTTCTTGGTGGTCTCCTGTGCTGCTAAGGATGTTTATTATCCGGGCATTTGATTTGCAGATGTGAGAAGTAACTGTATTAAATCCCAATGAAGGCAGGTGACAGGTGGTGGTAGTATCTTTCTTATGAAATTCATTGCCACAAGATGTGAAGATGGTCACTAGCTTAGCTGTGTGTGTGTTTTTTTTAAAGGGATCAGAGCGGCCTCTCCCAACCTGGTGCCATATGTGTTAGACTACAATTCCCATCATCCCAACCAGTCAAGCTGGTTGGGATGATGGGAGTTGGAATCCAGCCACTGAGCTAGATGGACCAATGATCTGACTCAGTATAATGCAGTTTTGCTAAGTTCCTTTCAGTTGCAGGTCAATGCAACCTACGCTCATCTTTTCAACAGGAGTTCATAATGTGTAACCAACACTTTTGTTGTTGCTGCCAGTTTTAATGTGTAACATCTTTTGTCCACGGTTGCTGTTACGTTTTTAGGTTGTTTTGAAGTGTTGGTTGTATTCTGTTATTTGCTTTCAGAAATTATTTGTTAATTACACTCATGCTTTTATGGATTATGTATTTTACAGTTTTATAATTATGCTTTATGCCATTCTGGGGAGTTTTAGAGGAAGAGTTGGATATATATAATAATAAATTGTTACCTGTCGGAAAAGGGTAAAAGTTGCATACACATGAATGTGACAGTTTTTAAATCTAAGCCATGCAAAACAATCCATATGGCAAATCTTACACATAGGTTATCTAACTGCACACCCCAAAACTCTGTTTGTTCTGCAAAGAATAGCTTTTGGCACTTTTTGCTACTAATTTGTCCGTGGTGATGCTTGTTAGTTTGGGGAAGCTGTTGTTACTAAAGCCTGTTCCTCAGATGTGCGTCCTTGGAGCACAAAGCGTGGCTGCCTCTACAAGAGAGGTTTAATGTTCTTTCAAGGCGCTTTAAATTTTTTACCTCTACAAGAATGGAGCGCAAATTGGGCGTAGAGGCGCGTTATCTCTCCGATTATGCGCATTATCGAATGCGCGTTAAACAGCGAGTTTTATTTTGCTCCGGCCGTTAAAGTGCATTTTGCCTATGTGAACAAGCGCTTATGCGCATTAACTACTTGTAAAGCGCATTTTGGTCATCCCTTAATGCGCTTCGCCGCCTCTCACCGCCTCTCGTGCAGAGGTAATAGGCGTAAATGCGCTTCAGCGATTATGCGCATAATCGCCTAACCAGGCGCAAAAGCGAATCCTTGTAGAGGGGACCCGTGTCTCTTGGTTCAGCCTAGCCACTGTTGAAATTATTGCACAAGAATGAGTGGCCAGCCAATAAATAGTACTGGTGTAATTCTACAAAGTATTTCCTAGCAGGCTTAGAGAGGGTGGTGGTGGTAGAACACACACTAAATATTTGTTCCTCCCTTTAGAAGCTGAGATGGTGTACAAAATTACAGATAGCAAACAGGCTACTATGGTGATGGAACTATTATTCTTAATTATAGTATTCTTAATTATAGTATTTTAATGCCGCCCTTTAGTCCAAAAGGCTAAGAGGAACTAAAAAGGAGCACTCAGGGAGCAAGAACAGCGAGAGGGGGATGATGTTGTCAAATTCACGGTGAATGTGCTTCAAGCTGCCCCTGTGATAAAGGCCTGAGCTGAGGTATCAGAGCAAAACCGACCAGGTGTGATTCAAAAGGCTACACTTGCATAGGAAACAGAGGGGGAATCCACAGAAGTAAACCTGGTAGGTGTGATAAAGGCCTTAGCCTGCTGAACTTGCCTGAAACCAACTTGGTCCGTTCAGGGTTAAATTGAAACAGAAACTAAAAGTGGAGCACTCAGAGCCTGAAAGTCGTGGTGAGTGTGTTTAAAACCACGTGTGCGATAATGGCCTAAAAGACACCACACAGAAGGGGATTGGGAGGAAGGAGGAGAAAAACAAACTCAGGCAATAGATTCTTAGATGAAACATCTTAGGTTGTATCCAGTATCCAGTGTTCTACTTCAGGTAGATCCATTGAAATGAATGGAATTTAAGCTAGACTAACATTGGAAATAACCCTTACTGTCTTCAATGGGCTTCTCCTTTGTGGATGTTCAATGATCCTCTTTATTACCAAGGCACAGCATGTGCAGTGCTATGCAATGGGGACAAAGGCAGCTGTGGCAAGGATGTTTCATACAGCTGAATACTAAATATTGGTATTCAGTTGGGCAGGGGGCAGGGAGTCCCCCCTGCGTTCAGTGAAGCTCGGTTTTCAGCAAGTGTGTACCCTAACCAAACAGGCACATCGCCCAGCAATAGGAACAGTTACTTGATTTACGATTTTTAGTCCATGTAGCTTTTACTCAGATACCAGTAATGGAGACAACCCTTCAAGAGTCAGCTGTGGTACAGTCAGCGTTAATAGATCCTAATTGTAGCTTGGTCCTGTTACCCACGCAGGGGTTAAGATGGGACCAACCTGTATTTCCGCAATGCTGGTTCTTTGTATTGCCTGGCCCTTCTTCGTAGTAGCACCCAGCATCTGGAAAACCCACCTTCGTGTATTTTGGGAGGCAGAAAATGTGGCATCTTTTAAACACCTCCTGAAGACACACTTGTTCACCCAGGCCATAAGTAAACTAATCATACCACTCCATTTTACTGCTCCTTTACTGTGGTTGGAAGTGTTTTTATGATGGGTTTTAATATTGTATTTTAATGTTGTGAACCACTGAGAGATTCCATTATATTCAGCAATATATAAATGTTACAAATAAATAATAATAAATTCCTGGCTCTTTCCCTGCAGACAGGTACTCGGTGGAGGGAGAATGCAAAATAAGCTTGTGGGGTGGAGAATGCCTGCAAGCTTCCAGTCTACTGTTCCTGCTTATTGTAGGGGTGTGATAGTTAGAAGTATATTGAAACATTTTAGGAACTGGAGAACAAAAAATGGTGCAATACTTCCTATTCAACATTTCATAATTTGAATACTGTACACAATATCTACTGAAGGCTACTGCCATTATCACACAACCTCCAGAGTAAAAAACTAGTAGAGGCTGAATCAGTGCATTTTATTCCACAAATTGTTTCATATGAAAGTGGATGACTAAGAGTTGACAAGATACACCATGCACAAAATGAAGAGGGAAATAATGACTGCTATATAAATGATGGAGCATCACCATTCCATCTCCCTTAAGTGCTCCCATTGCGGTAATGAAGGCTATTAGTGAGTCATTTATTGAAACTGAAAGGTGTGAAATCTTTTTTACACAACAGATAATCAAGTTGTACATTTCCTTGGCATCACTGTTGAGGCACAGTGCCGGTTTGAGATCATGTCTGCAAAAGACTGGCAAATGGTTAAGTGTGTTTCATGCCTGCCTACAAAGTACTAATTGTAGAATCCGCAAAGCAAAGACATGAGCCAGCATCTGAAGAGCAACCTTACCTGTATCCAAGTGGTTGGACACACCCAGTGGGATTGAAAAACAAAAATTTCTGTGATCAGCAGATTCTTGTGCCATTCATTCTAAATTGCATTTGATGCTTCCTTCCATTTCAAAAGCCTTGCTCTGCAGTACAAGGTGGTGGGGCAATACTGCTGTTCAAAGGCACCTTTGGACCCACATAACTAATTGAAAACTTCTTTGGATCCTGTATTTGATAAGGCAAACCAGCCTTAACAAAACCTTCATTGACTGTTTTTCAATAAACATTCAATGCACACTTGAGGCTAAATTAGTTGTGAGAAAAGTGTGTTTTGTGCCATTGGACTGATGAGATGATGTGGCGTGGAGAAAGGTAGAATTAGGATAATCCATAAGTGGGAAACCCAAAAATTTTATTTAGCCCTCTGGCTGAAAGAGGTTCCCCGCCCCACATGTAGAAGATCTGTGTTGCTGGTCTGAAGCTGTATAAAGCTTTTAAAGGCCAAGACCAGCAACTTGAATTGCTCCTGGAAGCAGACAGGTAGGGTTTTACACACTTTTAAGTGCTTGCATGTGTTCATGGCAATCAGTCCCAGTTAATTTTCTGGCTGCTGCTGTTTCAAAGTTGGTGAATTGCACACTAGAAATTTATAAACTAATTTAAACAGGAGGCTTTCCTACAGAATTCTTTCAGGCTGTGGCCTCTCTCTTCCAAGACCAGTCCAGAAGAAGTGGGTGTTGCCCTTAAGTACTTCCCAGGAATTGCAGGTAATATTGTAATCCTAAATCTCTAGCTAAAGATCTTACCTTGGTAAACTTCCTTCTTTGATCAGACACAGCCTTAGAGTAATTGGGATAAACCATTATTTTTGAGTTGGCTGGTGGTCCCCAATGTAGCTCTGCTGTTCGGTGAGCTGTACATAGGTTGAAGCATGTAATTTCCTGCCATTTTATGTATTAGTTATGAAGGCCAAATAAAAAAAATCATATTCCCAAATCAGCTGAATCATTTATAATCAGATTGAAATCCAAATCGTCTGAGTTATAAGCATGTCTCTGAAGGTGGGCTGGGTTATTTACTAGCTCGTATGCTTTCTGGAGTGCTTTGTCTTTAAGCTGACATGAGTCTAAAAGAGATTCTGGGCATTGTGCCAATGTTTGTTACATTTACCAAAAAACTGTTTCAGCTCTTCTCATTATTTCTTCCTTCTCTTATTTTACACTTTCCTCCCCTCTCTCCCCCTTTTATTTTTCTTCCTTCTCTTCTCTATCCCTCTATCTCTCTAAATTAAAATATGTCCTCAAATACTTTTAAGCTCTGGTGAACATTATTTTTTCACTACTTTACAACTATGTTTAGAGTGTTTTCCTTTTTGTTGCTGTTGCTACTATCTATACATATTGTATATTGATGTTAATTATCAGCAACTTACTTAGCATTAGGTTTTAATATTAGTGGATTTATGATGACGATTTTTGAATTATTGGTTGGCTCTTCAAAGCAGTTTGCTAATACTTTAAGATTACTTGCTGGTTTGATTAAACATTGGATTAACTCAATCTAGGGGGAGGGTGGGACAAGGGAGTGCACTGTGGTCTCTAACGGAAGGCATGGTTTTCTGTTTTCTTGTTTTTGTTTTGTTTCGTTTTCTTGGTTTTCACAGAATTTATTTTATTTTTTCAATTATAATTTGGGAGAGACAAATATTATTGTGGAATCTTCTGATTTTTGCAGACCAATTATGTACCACACTAAGGTTTAATGTGGTTTGTTATCTAAGTGTAAGAAATATGTATAATATTGATATGATCTGTTTATGTGGAGGTGCAAATGACATGGTTTTTCTTCTTGGTCCAATGCTTAATGTGACTTCATAGAAGTCAAGGGGCTCCGATATACTAATAAGCAGAAAACGGTGCTTTCTAAGCTAAAAGATCTTAATGTAGATGTGGCATTTTTACAAGAAACCCATCTGACTGCTGAAGATGCTCATTTGTTAAATAAGGATTGGGTTGGTGAGGTTTTTATTACAGACACTTCAACACGTTCCAAGGGGGTGGTGTGGTATGCATAGGAAAATGCCTATGCCTCAATTCGTTGTCCAGTCGTGAGCTAATAATAGTAGGACAATCGGGTAAGGATTCAAATACTTGCCAGCATTTATTGATACATGCATCAGTTCTCACTCCAACAACCAAGTGAGACCAAGAAATGCATTTTGCAGGAGATTATATACGTTTTCAGCAAGCTTGTTACTTTTCCACTTTACTCCCTCCCACCTTTGGGGCTGTGGTTCCTAGTCACATATACATTTGGCATATCTGCTTTTGTGAAAAACAGGATGTACTTGTGGTTTCTTTTAGCAAGCACTGAGCCCTTTACTTAAGCAGAAACCGTCTGGTTTGAATATGCCAAGTCGGTCATTTCAACTAGGGATGTGCAGTGGATTGGATCCGATCCACGATCTGGATCCGATCCAGCCAAAATCGGAATGAAAGGAAACGATTCCGATTTCAAAAAATGGAGGTCCGATTTTTTCCAATCCGATTCTCCCCCCCCCCCTGATTTTAATCGGGGAAAATCAGAAAATCGGACCTCCATTTTTTGTGTTTTCGCCATAGGCTTGTATTAGGGGAAAGAAAGCTTTCCCCCAGTGCAAGTCTGTGGGGAAAACATGGTGGTGTGTGAGTGGGGACTTCCACCTCCCTCCCTCCCTCCCTCCTCCCTCCTCCCTCCCCCACTCGTGCTCCTTACATGCTGCCTCCTCGCTGGCACCCGCTGGTCCCATCTACTGAGAAACAGGCTTCACGGCCTGCCTCTCAGTAGAGTGCCGGGTGATGGAATGGGAGGCCAGCAAAGCCTTTATCCAGGGCCAAAGCATTGTATATGCTGCATATAAAAAAAGACTTAGAACAGTACAACAGGTGCTTTTAGATAAGAAGTTGAAATCTCCTAACCCAGTTTGCCAGTACTCCATCAGTACAACTGTATCAGGAGTTACAAAAAGTTAAATGGGAGCTAAACAATATTCTTTCTCAACAAGTGGAATTTGCCTTAACCTGTTTGAGACAGGTATACTGGGAAAACAGGGAACGTCCTGGTAAAATTTTGTCATATCGTCTTAAAATGAAAGTCAGTTCTGCCATTAAAGATGCAAACAACACGATACACACTTCTCCTACTGATATAAATTTACAATTTTTAAGATTCTATACGGAGTTGTATAATAAGGGTAGTGAGATATCGGGGCAGGATATGAAAACTTTTTTTGCACTTGTTAAGCTCCCTTGCTTAGATTCAGTGGAAAGGTAATATCTTATGGCTCCTATAAGACTCAAAGAGATTATAGATGCAATTATGAGTATGAACAATGGAAAATCCCCAGGTCCAGATGGGTTTCCAATTGAGTGGTATAAAATGTTTTCTACTTTTCTAGCTTTAAAACTTTATAAACTTTACAAATATGTATTTAAAGTGAGTTCGTTTTTTTCATCATGATATGATGCTTACATCACTGTATCCCTAAACCTGGTACGGACCACATTAACTGTGCTATTGGTCAATTTCACTAATAAACGTTGATATTAAAATATTAACAGCCATTTTAGCTGATAGATTGCAACAGGTCATCACAACGTTGGTTGGTCCAGATCAAGTGGGATTTATTAAAAACAGACAGTGGGCTGATAATTTGAGACTAGTTGTGGATTTGATAGCTTTAAACAGAGAAAGAACGGACCAGGCAGCCATTGTCTCTTTGGATGCTGAGAAGGCCTTTGACAAAATTCATTGGAAGTTTATGCTTGCTACACTGAGTAATTTTGGTTTTCCAATAGAACTTTTGAAGTGGGTCAGAATTTTATATTCGACTCCAAGAGCAAGAGTTATGACCAATGGTTGGTTGTCTGCTTTTTTCATGCTCAGGCAAAGTACTAGGCAGCGCAGATGGATCTTCAGAGCCCTCATGACAACCAAAAGACTTATACTATCACATTGGAAGGACAAATCCACACCTCCCATAATGCAATGGACTGAGGACTTAATAATGCTATCAACATTTGTGCGAGTGTTATATAGGTGCAACTTGCCAGTGGATAAATATATGGATATTTGGTCTGCTTTACTTGAAACCTATGTATAAGTCTCCCCCCCTTTTTAAAAAACAACAACAAATGGTATACTTGATGGAAAAATGATATTCCTATGTATGTAATGTTTTCCCCTTTTTTCCTCTTCATGATTCTTTTTTGTTTTTTTGTTATTATTCATAATAAAAAGGAAAAAGCCACCCCCCCCCCCAAAAAAAAAAGTACTTCCCAGGAAGCACAACTCATTCAGGCTAAGCCATGCAGTTCCTTGAGAAAAATAAAATAAAAATAAAAAATAAACTAGAACTTTATGAGCGGGTTGGCACATAAAGCTAAACAACCCACGGAATGCCCAATAGAAAATTGGGCTTGCTGTGGCGTGTTCTTCAGTTCTCCAGCCAGCTCAGGCATGTTTCCTAGGTGCCTTTGTGGTAGATAATGGCTCAATTCGGATGACACAATAAACAACTGGTGTGGGGGAAACAATCGGCAGTTGTTTTGACTATTGTGTCATGCGAATGCTGCCATAGTCAACTCAGCGCTGATCCTAATCCATACCACAGTAGATTATTTATTACCATGTTGTGTGGGGAGTACCCCCTAGTTGAACAACTGTAAAGTTGATTATTACCCCACCATTGACTATCGTGTCATCCGAATTGAGCCAGTGTCTTGTCTTCTCAACCCGACCATTTGCCACCTTAAAATAATAATAATAAAAAATCGGTGCTTTGGGAGTACACAAATGTGTTTTGTTTTTTAAAAAATGTTTCCTCTCTTTTTTGCACCTATGCAAGAGTGTACATTTGCCTGTCCGATATGTCAATGTTCCTGTATGTTGCAGCTGTCAATGGGAATGTACAAGGAAAATGACAAGGCAAGACTGCAGATAAGCTAATTTGCATACCATTGCCAAGGAGCAGGGAGGGAAAACAATTCTATGGGAGAGGAACCCATTTGCGCAACTGAAAAGCACTGAAAAAGAAAAAAAAATGTAAGAGCAGGAAGTGCACCAAAAGGGGGAGGGACAGACAATATCTCCCACTTGAATCCTCTCACTCCTAAGTGCTGAACTAACAAATGTTTGTGTCCTCCTATTCAACACTTCCCCGAGTCTCCAGCAAGACCAGAAAGTGAAGTTCCCCCTCTTTTGGAGTGTCTCATTTTCAGATGAGTAACTGCAGCAGTAACTGCTCCAATTGCCAGTTTTTTAAATTTTTTTAATTCTTACTGTTGCTTTTGCAACCTTTGATTTTATAATACATTGAATATCAGCTATTTGACCTGCTTGTTATGTAGTTTTTGTACAGAAATTTTAAAAGCTACACAAACATGAATTTATATGGATTAAAAAAAACCCCTCTTATAAAGCTCAAGTGTTTACTTCATTCCCAAACATCAAGCTTAAGCGTTTCTCACCCACAAAGAATCGGGGAGGAGTGGTCCAACTGGTCAGACAACTTCCTCATGCGGTTGTGTATATTACAACCAGGTTGTGTATATTACAACCAAGACTATTCTAATCTGATAACACTTTGTCAAAGACGAACTGCAACTTGCTTTTGTCCCCCTGAAAGACACTTTTGCTATATGCTGTTCTTGACTAAGTCTTCCACCCCAATACACATATAGAAATCTGTTCAGCTGGGGTAATCCTCTCTTGTACCATTGGCAATGGATTGGTAGCACTGATTTTTCCACTTGGGAGAGCCATCACCAGGTGCCAACAAGGCTTCAAGAACAAGAACAAAAAGCTGTCCAGATCTGTGACTCGAACATCAGACTAGCTGATATTCCTGGCATTGCTTGGGCCCCTGAATGAGGTTTATCACATTTATCTGATAAATAAAAAATATCTCTGTGACTTATTCATCTTTAAGGAGGGGACAGGAGGGGGAGAAAGAGCCCTGGAGTACCCCTCTGTGGTATCCCAGCAATCAAGCCACCCCTCACCGGGGTGCCCGCTGCTCCTCATACTCTCCACCCTCAGTCTCCTGCTGCTGCTTGGCCAACCATCCAGTCCCCGTTCTCCATTGCGGACTCCCTCAGACTGGTGTCATCATTGGCATGCGGCTAGAAGCACAGACTTGGCACCCAGTGCCTTGGTGACAGAGGCAGGGGCACCACATGTGATGCCACCACAGCAGATGGGGTTTTTCTTGGCATGTACAGTGCCTCCCCTCCCTCAGGGTCAAGGCTGTGCATGCTCTTCTCCTTTCGGGTTGGAGGCAGATTCTGAGAAAACTGCAGTATCAGGACAAGGTGCCTTTGTTGTGGAATTGGTTTGATTGCTTGAGACTGACCTTAGGAGACTGACTTGTGAAAGGCATGCAGCGTCTACCCAGCTGCACACTCACAATGGCCACCAAAGGCCAGTAAGTCTGGCCTGGCATGTTGGGAGTTGTAGGTATATTGTTTCTTTTTATTAAATTCTTTGAAAATACTTTAAACTAAAAATCCATGTTTTTAGATGTTTCTGGTACGTTGTACAGCCATACCTACCAAATTTCAAGTATCTAACTCATCTGGAAGTGGGTAAACATTTCCAGATATACAAACCTGTATACATACTTTTGGCGTTATAGGTAGAGACTAACGATGCACAGTTTCTCATATATACAGCATATCTTCAGAAGTCCATACATCAGCTGCATGCACGTACTCCTACATGTTCAGAAAATCCCATTATCAAATACAGTATGGTGAGCTTGTTTGGTAATATTGCCCTCTCTCCCTTCACTTTTAGGTTGGCATGCCCAGTATCAAATTAGCTCACTGGAAGGCCATGCTTTGAGGACCTGGCAACAGGTCACTGGAAGCAGCTGTTGTTAGATTGAACCTTTAAAGTATAGCATGGCATGGAACAACTATTAATAAGAGGGGGTTCACTAGAAGGTAAACATCTCACTTGCAAGCTGTGGGGAGGGGGAGGCTTTATAAATATTTATAGCAATGTAATCCATAGCCTAAACATTCAGCAGCCCAGATGGTTTACTGCCGAGTGCACTGATGGGATAGCCAATTTGAAGTTGGCTGCCCAGCTATTGGGCATTATTGTCTCACAGAATTCCTAAAATGCACTGCAAGTAGCAAGATTTCTAATTATAGGAATAGTATAGAAGCTTTTGTTCACTCACATGTAGAGTTGTGTGCAATTGCCCACTGTGTGGCAAACTGAATACCTGTGGCATGATTGTGACTTTGCTTGGTGCATTATGTTGATATGACCATTTCCCAAAAGCTTTGCAGTATAGATATCCTCTTTTGTGCAGTGTTTTAAGCTGGCAATGCAAGCATGGATCCTCCCTGAGGGAAAGAGCTGTTCTGTTCTGGCACCCCACCCACTAAGGTAGCTTGCTAGAGGACTGTTTTAAATTGCTTACACTTTTCTTTAGCTAAGAGCAAATCCAGTGGACATTAAAGAGCAAGAAATCCATCTTCATATTTAGATTAGGGCTTTTGTGTTCTGTAGACAGTTCTGTTGTCACTGAAATAGAAAAGCATTGATTTCTTTTAAAACTCACATTATTCAAGCCTCAAAACAGGTTCAATATTTTCAGAAAACTGCACAGCGAGGAACACAAACACCAGAGTACAGGGAGCTTAGAAAACTGCCTTTATTCTATTAGTTGTTGGAAACAAGAAATACAGAAGAGTTTAGTTTGCTGCAGAACAGCAAGATGTTCACAGGATGGGAATTTGGCCAGCAGATGATAAACAAGAACTTGCATTTTCAGACTGCAGCTGGATCCAGCAGGGATTAACTTAAAGCTTCTGAAACATTCAGTTACCTTGACTGTAAAACAGCTGTCTTTCCCTTACTCCTGAAGGAGGTATTAAAGATGAGCTTTCTGGGGATGTTTAAGTCATACAAATGGGTTGGACAGTTACAAATGGGGGAAGGGCATCACTCTCCATTTGACTTTATTTGCAAGTACACTCTTAAAAAACCCCAGAACACCTTACGCAGAAGTTACAAGCAAAACAGTATTAGGAAATCCAATTATACAAAAAAATACTACATCTAGGCTGGGGTATATAGGTTTATTTTTGGTAACATACATTTAAGTGGCACTAATTACACGGTAACTATAAGGTAACTAACATGAAACCACGGAACTGTCACTTTCATTGCTGGGTGAGACTCTGGTCAATTCAAGGTTATCACTATCATTTTATATTTCAGAGCCTTCGAGTAGGTGATCAGAAAAAAAACCCTCTCCCCGAACTTCCCTCAATGTGAAAACACTAAAATCACTCAGGATCTCATCCACAGCTATGTCTGTTGTACCTGAATAGGCTAGAACATGTTAGTTATGGAGTAGTTACAGCCCAATTCTCAGTGTTACCAGCTTTCCCCCCACCCCCATTTCTAAAAAAGCAAGAAGTTAGAGAATTGTCTTCAATTAGCGCCTGGCATATCTTGCAAGTGCAGAGAAAGTTTTGTTAAAGGAATGTTGAAGTTAACCCTTGTGTGCACAGATGTAGTTGATGCAGACCATTATAAAAAAAAATCATGGTTGGCTTCTAAATACTGGTAGCAAGACTTGATTTTAAATCTCTTAAGTAAATTATAGATAAATGAAAAAGGCTGGTAATCATACACTAAGATTAATAAACAGCACTTCAAAAATTCATCAAGTGCAGGGCACTGCTTCAGCCATCTTCCCCTGGCCGGGCTTTACAAGAGACGGCACCCAGATTTTTTCTTGCCGCGTCGGGCTTGTAAAGCAGCTCTAGTGGCCATTTCAAACACTTCCCTTACACCGTCTTTGGTCTTTGCACTGCACTCCATGTATCCAAAAGCACCAATGCGGTTTGCCATATCCCTGCCCTCTTCAGGTTTGACTGGTTCCTGTACAAACACAAGAATAGCTAGTTCATATGGGTGAAAAGGAAACCAAACAGGCAATTTCTTTGTTCATCCTTCCAGTTCAGATACATGCTGCTAATTCTGTTACTATTTTTAATGGGAAAAGCTTTTGGCAACATTTGCTAGCAAAATGAGGCCTTCTAAAATTGAGCTGAATACTTCATAGTAGTACAGTACCGGTATGTGTATTGCTATTTTCTTTTTTTTAACAGTAAAACAGTTCTTAGATACAATACCATACACATTATTTTCCATTTCTTATAGGTCACTCCATTTATAAGATTGGGTACTTGCAAGAACGTGGATAAAATTGTTTCAGAAGTTAAGAGTTTTTGTCTGGTCTAGTCTATTGGGTGTCCATGTCCCAGGTTCAGTCACTGCAGAGATTTAAGTATTTTTGCATACATGTGTGTAATGAGGTAGAGCTCAACTATTGTTGGTTGTTGTTGTTGTTATGAATGACTAACAAAGGGCTGCCACACAATGAAGCAAGTACTGCATTTGGTGTGTGAGTTTTTCTGAAACGACACTATACCTAGGCTGACCATCTGAAAAGGAGGACAGGGCTCATGTAACTTTAACAGTTGTAGAGAAAAGGGAATTTCAGCCAGTGTCATTTGTATGCAATTAGTCCCTGGTGAAATTTCCTCTTCATCGCAATAGTTAAAATTGCAGGCACTATACTAGAGTGACCATATACAAAAGAAGGCAGGGCCCCTGCAACTTTAACTGTTGTGATGAAGAGGGAATTTCACCAGGAACTAATTGCATACAAATGACAATGGCTGAAATTCCCTTTTCTCTACAACTCTTAAAGTTACATGAGCCCTGTCCTCCTTTTCAGATGGTCAGCCTAACTATACCACATTTTCTGATAGCCTAAGTCTAGAGTAATGTCCTTTGTATTTTTCTAGTGTAGTGTTAATGGTGCTGCTACCAACATAAATATAAGTAACTTTGAGAAGCAAGTTTGTTATCGCTTCAAGTATATTCAACAGTGCCAACCTGAGATCTAATGATATTGCTTTGTTATTTTTTTACATTTCTATAAATACTTTTCTCCAAATTAGACAGGCCTTTGGGAATAACACCACATATGATATAAGTAACTTTGCCCTTACATCCCCTCCAACATTTTGATGAAACAGCACCTGCTATGTAGGGTAATTTTAGTATAATATCATTTATGTATCATTTTAATGGAGTGCTCTAATTGATATTAACTTCCTTATTTGGTATGTTTCACAGTACGTTGGAATGCCTACACTTTCCTGTATTATCTTATATAGTAGATGCTGACTCAGCCTTTCCCTTTATGGATGAAGTTGTATTTCCCATTTCTGGAGTTCCTTTCTTTGATGGCTGCTGGGAACGTCTGGAACAAAATCATGTTGGCATCAACAAGATTTTTATGGCTGCTGCACTGCATCCCAGCCATGAGAGTTTTAGCTTTGCCTACTGTTTAGTCTGAGAGAGTTGACATAACTTTGGCTTAAAAATTATACTACCTGGGTGATTTAGGACTGGGAATTTAATACTTCCAAATATTTTATACTTTTCAGATTTTATGGAGCTTTTATGGAGTAATTTTATTGCTAATTATTTTAAACCTGTTTTCAAATGTTTTTGGAAGTTAAAGATTTTATATTGACTTGGTTTGCACAATCAGGGAAGGAAAGTGAGCTTATTTTCCTGCTCTGCAACATGTCATTACCATAATTCCCTTGCAGGGTGTGATTTGTTATGTTGTCCAAAGCCGGCAAAGGCGCATGGCGGGTGGGTTTACAAACCACCCCACAACCCATGGTTTGTTCCAGGGATGTGGGGTGGTTTGTAACCTACCCCTACACAAATAACAAGGTGCTAGCTTTAACCAAAAACCAACAAATGAAAAAAAAGGAAGTTAAGGATATTCGTATAAATTGAAATTTAATACAGATAAAATTAAATTGTTAATATCATAACAGAGCACTCTCATGTATATACAAATAAAGTGATAGAATAAAAACAGTGCTCATTAGACTCTGGCCATACGCGTTTCCACTATTTAGTCTTTGTCAGTGGCCCAGTCACTAGGCTGTTAAGTATTCGGCCCAATCACTAGGCTGTTAAGTATTCAGAAATGGATGTGACCACCCAGGGAAAAAAGCACACATTTGCAATACTTTTATTAAGCCTTTTGACAACTACAAAAGTAATAGAGAGCAGATATTTCCTGTTTCTAAATCAGGAAAGCCAGAGACTCTCTTCTTGTAACTATTTCCTGGTAAGATGGAAATTACAAAAGACACCTTCTCTAAGGGCCTATTATTATGGACTAAGTGGTCCTGTTCAGAAGACCCCTTAAATTATTGCTTTAAACATAGTGAATAAGGCAAAAGCCTTACTCACTGTGGTTAAAGCTGTGGTATAAGGTGTCTTCTGAACGGGACCAATGTAATTGGACTTGTTTTATAATAAGTCACAGGGGTCTCAATCAATGTGTTTATGCTGCTCATATTAAGAGTCACTGTTTCATTAGTCAGCTTAGTTTGATTTATCTGAAAAAGTAATGATAAAAAGGGGCTCTAGTATGTGTTCTAGGGCAAAATGCAATAGTTTAAAAGCACTTTAAAAGCATATAGGACATAGACCACGTGGTGGCTTACATTCAAAGGGATGTATGTCAGAACACAGAATGTGGCCTTTCAGAGTACATTATGCTTCTACATGTCATTAGCATGGTGGCTACATTTGCCACAAACTATATGAGATGCCATCTTGACAGTATGGAACCCTAGAAATGCCACCTTCCGGCCTTGTACAAGCACCTACCCACCTCACTACTTTTTAAAAGCTTGAATGATAAAGTAGTTGAAAAATCAATCTAAAATCCTCAAGCCGATCTATCTTTCATGTTATTAAGAGACTGCTAAATTACTTTGCTGTAGAAGTTCATAATGTTTTAGTAACTACAGCAGCAGTGACTTGAATGAAAAGCCATTTTAAGGTAATGTTCAGAGATCCTACTCACTGGCCTGCTACTAAGATCAGTAAGGTTGATTGATGGGTAGTAGGGAATGGACTTTCTCTATGGTGGCCACTACCCTATGAAATTCCCTCCTAGGAAATGCACAGCTGGTTCCCTCTGTATTTGCTTTTAAGAGGATTTTAAAAACATATCTTTATCTCTGGGTTTTAATTGAAAAGGGTTTATTGTATTTGCTGCTGCTACACATTTGAACTGTACTGTGTCTTATTGTACTGTGTTTTATCTTATTGTATTATTAAATTTCAACTTGCTTATTTTAATATTATTTAAATTTAAGGTTGTTTTATAATTTGTTTATATTGAATTTTACTGTTTCATATATTATAAGCCATCTTGGGAACTCTGGTCTGGAAAGACAGCTAATAAATATATATTTTAATAATAATAATAATAATAATAATAATACTCTTTTCCAAATGTAATGGACTTTTGAAGTTGAAAAACAAAGTAGTGAGCATGAGGCTATATACTCCCCATGGAGCAGAAGCTTTGCACTCTGTTAAGTTTTAGCTCTCCCCAATTTTTGCTGGCTCAGATCAAAGCTACCGAGCTAAAAAACATCTTTATCATATCCATAGCCCACCTATCCTAAAATCTCAGACTGTTAAAGCCCAAGTTTACTGAATCTCTACATTACACTATTTGCCCAGTGGAAATGAAAGCATGTATTCCTTCCTGAAGACTGTAGGCTTGGGCTTCTGAAAGGGATCAGTATTAAACAGCAAGATAGCTAGTAAGAATACCTCTTTACATATTGTTGATGGTATACAAGAATTGAAGCTCTGAAAAACAGATCTTTCAGGTTTTTAAAACACATTTTCCCATAAGTACTTTCCAGATCAGCTTCTTTGTTAATAAAATGAAGATTGCTAATCCTAGCTTCACCCCTCAGTAACATACACAACAGAGAAGGCAAAAAAGAAGACCTGCCTGCTTCATTTTGGCCAGCTCCCGTCTTGTGTGTTCATCATTCCTCAAATCCTTTTTATTTCCTACCAAGATGATGGGTACATTGGGGCAGAAGTGTTTCACCTCTGGGGTCCACTTCTCTGGAATGTTTTCTGAAGCAAAACAAAACCATGTCAGAGACCAATCGTCAAAATCAATTAAGCCAACACATGTATGACAGATTTCTTTATTCAAGTGCAGGAACAGTGGATTATATCCAGTGTTAGGCTAGTGGAAAGAGTACAAGTGGTAGCATTGTTCTACTAGTGGGTGCGCAATTGCTAGAAAAACAGCTCAACAAGCGCAAGCAACATCTAGTCTAATGAAATCATAATGAGATGTGGAAACAGAATCAGAGTACTGGATTTGACACTTGAACAAGGATGAAAATGGGATTTCTGTAAGCAGCAGAAACTTTGCTGTAGTGAATCGACACAGTTGGATACAACCCAGTAACCCCTTTTTTCTCACCACCACATAGCAACCGTTGTACCAATTGAGCTCTCCAAGATCTATTTAACCCAGCAGCCATGAAAGTAACTCAAAGACAGGGCTGGAAAAGTATTTCAAATCCTTAGGCAGCAACATTATTTTTTAAAAGCATCCCAAACAACAGGGCTACGGGATTTTCACTGCATTCTTAGAATCACTAACCCAGCTGTTAGCACTGAGGAAAGAGCCCTGTGCCACATAAGCAGAGTTAGGATTTTTCCTCCAGTGTGACCTCTGCACCAATTTATTCCAGTTTTCATTTTAGCATCTCTACAGAAGCTCACCTGAATGGTGTATATTTTTCTCCTCTAACATCCTATTACTTGACTAAGACCAAATTCACAGCAGCCTCCCTACTGGATGCTGCCCTTTCTTTGTTACAAGTCTGTTTATTAATAAGATGGAATGCAACTCTCAGCCTACCATTAATGCCTGATTTAAGAGAAGAGACACTTGGCAGTATTTCAACAAGAACAAATCAAATAAAGTAAGTGTTAAATACTCATTTATTAAACAAAGAATCATTAGTGTCTGGGATTTTCCATTTATGTTCAAAATGCATATTCAAACTTGAAATATAACAAAACAGTTGCTATTTATCAGTGGCAGCAGTAAAATTTAGAGCATCGAAAGGTGTACCTTTTCATGGAAAAAAGTACTTGCCTTCAACAAAAATATGTTTTTGATCGTTTTACATATTCTCAAAAGTGTGGTTAGCTAATAAAACAGAAATGGCCTCTTGAAGTCAGAGCTTTCCTTGGTAAAACAGCCATCCAAGAGACTAGGGGAGAGGGTGAGCACTACTAGTCAAGAAGTACATGAAAAAAAAGAATTTTTAAATACAAATCTTGTTCACAGCTATAATTCCTTTAGGAACTTAGGATTCCTCCCCACAACCCTGAAAGGGAACTAATACTTTATTGAAAATCAAGTTCTCTAAAGTTTTAAGTTTATATATATAGTATAGTCATTACACTGGCAATGCAACCATTTAGGGAACACGGCATGAATTTCAGTCTCATATACTTACCTAAACTATCAGGACTATCAATTGAAAAACACATAAGTATAACATCAGTGTCGGGATATGATAGAGGCCTAAGTCGGTCATAGTCTTCTTGTCCTGCTGTATCCCATAAGGCCAGCTCCACCTACAGGAAGAACAAGGGCATTTAGCCAAGAATGGAAGGTATCAGATAGATAAACTTTGTCAAAATAATTTGAAAGATCTTGGCCAGATTTCAGAGCATGCCTCTTTCCATATGAGCTCCCAACTCATTTAAAGAAAAAGCACCCCATTCTATATATCATCAATAGTGGTGAGAACAGCTGTGGAAGGAGCAAGGTACTGACGCTGAGGCCTTAACAGACTTCCAGAGGAAGTTCAGAGTTCTTCTTTGTTGGCTTTTTGAAAGAAATGTAAGGTCCATCTCTTTGTTCAAGCCTTCGGTTCTTAGAAGGAATCAGTTTGAGTGCTTAATTTGTTGCTTTAGAGTTTAATTGTTAGCTAGATTTTTAAAGAGTTATATACTGAGTAAAAGTGAATTTGGTTGTTAAATTATGTGTCCCTGAAGCAGATTACACTAAAAAGAAAGGAGAAGATTGTCCCAATACGCTGCAAATATTTCAGATGTTTGAAGAGAAGAATAAAGCACACTTAATGTGATTTAAGTGCTATATTATGTAGAGGGTTTTATTATTAGAATGCTTTTTAAAGTATCAAGACAAGAGCATGTACTTCCTTTGCATTGTGTAAATTTAAGAACGTAAGCAAAGAAACTGAAAACTGTTAATAAACTAATACATTTTAGCAACCTAAAGGACTGTGCATGTTATACTGACAACCATTCATCTATTACGATAGTTCAGCTCTCTTCCACTGAGGCTGTCGGGGCAATGACAGTTTTGGTGTCACTATGTATTAGTTCTATTTCAAATTGAGACATATATGTATTTCAATGACATATATGTATTCTCTCCCATACTTGCCAGGGATAATCACCTGAAAAACATTATAACTGAAACTGCCACCCTTGCCTAATATTGTATTTGCAATTGACATACATCCATTGTTACTAATACACTTTTGAAATGGAAAATTTTCCACAGAAAAATAAAGCAGTGGAAAATTTTCGGCCCCATATCACTGTCTATTACTATAAATATGACCATAACAAAGAACCACAGGCTTTACCATTTGTTTTCCAGTGCTTTTCATTCCTTGTCCAAAAAAATACTTTTAACTGTTCTTTAGGAATTTCTATTGTATTTAAGGCCAATATCTTAATTTAATAATTCAGATGCATAGAATTGAACATTCAGAGCTCTGGACCAGTCTGAAAATTATTTCAAGGCAGTATAACCAAGACTAAAGTAAGGGCCACTCCTCATTTTACATTTTGATACCCACAGTACACATGTTGATAATGCTTCAGTTGATAATGCACAACCCTTTAAACTGATGCTGTTCTTGGTTAAATATTAAAGTACAATGATGGGAAAGGGTTAGAACCCCACATCTGAGTACGTTGCAAGGAAAAGCAGCAATTAACTCACACAAAAGCCATTCTAAACTGACATGAGGCATGCATATTTTGTACTGAGCTATCCATACTCAAGTACAAACGAGTAAGAAATAGCATCAAGACTAAAACATGCTGTGGGGGATCTCATTCTTATTAAACTGCCACTATAATAAAAAAAATAAATACAGGGTATAATCAGGGGAAAGAAAAGACTTGACAAGATTTGTGTGGGGAAGGGAGATTGGGAGGACAGAGAAAAGAGCGCAATAATGTACAAAAGGGAAAACCAGTCATCTGAATACAACTATTGCAGATACTTCTGCACACTAGAGAAAAACTAGTCATCTGCAGTTTTAAGAGAGATATTTCATTTTTTTTTAAAAATCTCAGAACTGCACACATACAAAAAGTATTTTTACAAGCCTTTCTGCTGCTTTGATGAAGCAATGCTCCCTTTAACATTTTAACTTGGTTTCTAGTATATCTTCAGCATCTCTCTATCTGGAAGATCAATTATAGAAACAGGATACAGCTTGGAAGGGGGTTATCCCCCAACAATCTCATGCTGAACAGTAATGTCTAGCCTAGACTTCCCCAACCCAGGTCCCTTCAGAAGTTTTGAAGTAGAACTCCCATCATCCCATGGTTGTTGGGAGTCATGAGAATTGTAGTCCAAAACATTTGAAGGGACCCAGGCTGGGGAAGGCTGCCCTAGCTCCTTTAACTGTTCAAGAAGAATACTGTTCAAGAATAAGAGATTCTAGTTCTGCTTTTCTTTACTTCTACAGACTTCTGAAAAAGGTACTATTATGTAACTGAGAGCACAATTCTGCTCAAAAGCAGTATTCACGCAAAACTGTAATTGGCAGCACTGTTCCAAAAGAGTGTACCAAAACTCAAGCTATATCTGTTAGAAATGGGTGGAATAATTCATACCTCCTTAACATAGCAATAAAAAACACATCTTGAAAACATCACACTGATTGCAGACGTACACTTTAGATAATAGGGTGATTATTTATTGAATGTAAGCACATTTTCTCATGTCAATCCTACTGGTTTCAAGGGATGCTAACTCTATAGCTGCGTTCAGACAACACAATAGTTAATGGTGGGTTAATAGTTAAATCTACAGTTGATTATCCAGGGGGTACTCCCCACACAACATTAGTATAATCAACCATGGTGCGGATTAAGGCCAGCGTCGAGTTGACTAGTAGTCAACAGTGTGTTTGATTGACACATCCCCCACTCTCTCTCAGTCCTCCCACTGATATTCCATCAGCCATTGTGAGTTCTGCTGGCTGTACCAGAGCGGCAGCCACCACTTTAGTCGTTCTTGCCAAGGGACTCTGAAGTTATTCAAATAATCAACTCTGCACAGCGTTGGTAATTTGCATTGGTTATTTTGGCCGAATAACCAACCGTGGTGTGAAAAAGTCCTGACACACGATACAATAACCAACCATTGACTATTTAACCCACCGTTGACTATTAACCCAGTGTTGGTTATGTCATCTGAACCTTATGCGTTTATGAGGTTCTCCTGTATGTATGAAGTTCTGCTGTAACTACCCAAAGGGACATCATGCTGATGCTTTCTTGGATTGGATCCCACAAATGAAATTCCACTCACAGGACACCCCACCTGGAGAAAGAGTAGGGAGATGCATTTTGCTAATTCTTCCTTCTCTTGCAGCCCACTGAAAAGCTGCTCTGTAGGGTTGGGAGACCCTCCAGAACAGTGTGGGAGGTGACACAAAGGGCTGCAGGGGCAAAATGAAATCAGTGAAAATTGCCTTTTCCTTCCTATCACTTTCTTCAGTTGGAGCTTCTGATGGATCTTAGTCCCTTCTGCAAACAGAAGGACCCTTTCCATTTGCAGATGAACTTTCTGAATCCAACTAGGGATGTTTGTTGCTATGGAATCCACTTTTTGGGGCTCAACAGACTCCCAGTGAGCACCCGACTTGGCTTGTGTTTGCTGGTCTAGCCATGGGTTTTTTCCTGAAATATAGGAACATTTTCTGTTTTTTTTTAAATAAATAAATAAATAAATAGAAATGTGTGCAAACTGAGCAGTGAAATATGCGTGACTAATGGAAATTTCAGCTGCAGTCTGCATAATTTACACACATTTTAACCACAAAATGAGTAATTTATGCAAATTGTGACTGTCATTTGTTCAAATTACCACCAATATTTGCATAAATCATGCAATTTGCACACATTTCTATTTAAGTATATTTTTTAAATTGAGAAAAATTCGCAAGTCAAAGTCTGGGCAGGCCGAGCTGATGAAAGGCCAATGAGTTTCACTTCCCAGACAGTTTCCTCCAATGTCTCTAGATCCAACCCATGCTATTAATCTTTTACTTTAGTTTCATATCTACTAATCTACACAGTACATAGAACAAAAATAAACAACATAGTAGTGGCAGAAATGGATACTCACCTGCTTTCCATCAACTTCAATATCTGCTACATAGTTTTCAAATACCGTGGGAACATAAACTTCAGGGAATTGGTCTTTACTAAATACAATGAGCAGACAGGTCTTGCCACAGGCACCATCACCCACTATAACCAGCTTTTTCCGAATGGCTGCCATAGCTGCTGAAGAGAAGCAAATAAAGTATTGAAATACAGCAGAGATTTTTTTACTAAAGACATTCAATGTATATAGGAGGCAAGAGAAATAATTATCTTGAGGCTATTGAATGTTAACTCTTGTAGTACCGCTAAGTCAGAGGAGTCAAATTCAACAAGTTTGGAGGACTGAACTGCACCTAAAAATGTCCTGGGGCCACACTTACATTTTTTTCACCTAAAAAGTTAAGATTTTTATGGAGGAAGTAGGAATACCTTACCATCCAATCCCAATGTGCCACCCTTACATCTGACACAGGTCATAGAATGGCAGCAAATTGTGGGCTAATTAGTTAACCCAGGATTTACTGGGATTGCACACCACTGTCATTTTGAATATGCAACCTCTGATTCACCCGACTGGAGTTTATTCTGTGACATACGAAGCCAGACACTATAGCCCTGTTCAGACAACATGCTAAGCCATGTTGCTGAAGCATTATTGAGCTAACCATAATGGCTTAGCGTGTTGTGGGACAGGTGTTTTTCCTAAGCATAACCACAATTTAATCATGCTCTCTAATAACATGCTACAATGGCTTAGTGTGTCATCTGTGAGGCTCCCATGGTTAACTAAGTGAGGTGATAGAGATTCACGGCAAGAGTGGCCAAAAAAGCCAATGCTGCTTCTGCCACTGTGATTGGTGGCTCCCATGTTCCCAGGGACATGCATATGTCATCCCTGGGTGGGGCGCCACGATCGGCGGCTCCCCACGTGTACCCAGGAATGTGCACATGCTGTCCCTGGGTGAGGCAACACAATCGGTGGCTCCCCATGTGCTTCACATCCCAAAGCCCATTTGTAGAAATCAAGGGGGGGGGGAGGAAGGTTTTCCCCTGCAACTTGACTTTTAAACATCAAAGTTGCGGGGGAAATCAGGGCAGGTAGAAGGATTTCTCCTGCAGCTTGACATTTAAAAGTCAAGCCGTGGGAGAAGTGCTTCTGCTGGTCATGGCGGCCGGTCCCACCCAGGCACAGCACATGCACATCCTGGCAAGCACGTGGGGAGCCGCCATTCGCATTGCCACACCCAGGGATGGCGTGTGCAAGGCCCTGGGAAGCACAAACGTACAACAGAGCAGGAGGAGCAGAGTGTGGCTCCAGCTTGCTGCCAGGTAGCGACCCCTTGCACTGACACATGTCTATAGAGCCCCACTGGGCAAGAGCGGCAGGGGTTTCTGCCACTGTTGCTTCACGACGCTGTAGACATGTGAAATAGTCAGTGGAGCCCACCACACAACACAATAATCAATGGATGTGCAAACAGTTAACTCTGCACACCGTTGACTATTTGCGTTGGTTATTTCCCCGAAATAACCAACTGTGGTGTGGAAATGGCTCGCCAGATGACACAATAGTCAACAGTTGACTATTTAAGCAACAGATTACTATTTAAGCAACTGTTGACTATCGTGTTGTCCGAACCCAGTCTCTGAGTGACTAAAAGCTTGCCTTAAAAAGCATTTAACTCATTCCAAGAGAGGAAATATTTCATAGCCTTTTTTTCCAGCGTTACCCAATATTTCCAATTATTCTGTGGGAAAAACTTCCCCTCCAGATTTCTTAGACTTTCACATCTCTAGGCCTAAGAGGAATATGCAGAAAGAAATAAAAGTTGGAAAATCAGATTATGAAATATGATTACATATTTGACAGTGGCATTTTCAAAAATAAATATCTCAAATTTGCTTGCTGTGCTACATGAAGAAGCTCCTGAGAATTCATGGTGCATGTAATAGAAATACACCTTCTATATGCAGGCAATACAAGGGAAGAATGAATGCGTTCAACTCCTTCCTTAATTCTATTAATGCTTTCCCCTCTTTTTTCTTTTGGATGCATCTGTTAGGGGCTTTAAAAAGGGGTAGGCTTCAAGAAGTTTCATAGCATTTTGTAAACCAGGGGCCAAATAAACTAACATTAACAGTCTAAAATCACATTTTCTCACATTCTGCTGGCTTTGCAGAATACAGTCTCTATTAACCACTGGGTGATATGATAAACCAGAAAAAGGATGGTCTGTGAGAGTTAAAAGCTGCTTCCTGCAGTTAAATTAAGTGCATGAGGTAAGCTGTTGCCAGTTGCCAAATGCTACGTTAGCTTTCTAAATTAAGGACTTAGGACAGAACAAAACTTGCTTTCAGTGTGTTATTTTGGTGACTTATGTCAGCTTTTCAATCACAATGAATACAGTGACTTAGAGTTTATAAATCATTCCTTCTTTTCAAGTCACATACCAAAATATGGAGCACTGACATTAATGTCATTTACTTAATGCAGTTTTACATTTTGCACATATGGACATTATGTATCAGAGGAGTTTTAAAATGGTTTCTGTAGCCTTAACTGAGTCAATGTTTTCCTCACTTGTATTAATTAAACAAATCTGTATTAATACTTTATAACATTAGGAAAATCTTACATTAAAAACCTGCCAAATTTTGATTATCTCATAATTGTTCACAATTTCAATATTTGAGCCTTGACAAATACACATACACATATATACATTTTTGAAAAAGATAATTTGCATTTGCATCTACGCAGTTGGATCAGTTAAGATTTCAGCTGCGTTTAGATATGATCTGATAGGAACAATAACCAGGGTCAACTAGTCATGTTCATACATGACTAGAGAGAAGAAAGGTTAACTGAAAGATCAGCCACATCACAGATGGCGTTTAGGAATACCATGAGTTTTGAAAGTAGTGTACTGTTCAGCAGAAGGTGGATGCTCAAGTTCAAAACCCCATTAGACATGGTGAACTGGTTGAGTGGTAATTTGGATGTGTATGTGCCTAGAGGCTGCTTTAATAGGGACTGGGACTCCACTGCAATTAGTGCTGTAAATTATATTTCCTACTTATGTTGAGGTAGTTTCAACTTCAGCATCAACAGCTTTAATTTTGACAAAATGAGAGGCAAGGCTACTTCCTATGAATGTTGACTTGGATTTTAGAGTGCAACAGCCCTGCAGAAGATAAATTCACTGTTACCTACAATAAGATGGGGGACTGATAGGAAAGAGAGCCAGCTTGTATTGCAGGCTTTGTTTACTTGTAAGAGAAATATTTTTGATAGTTTTGATTCTGAGACAACAAAATTAATACTTTTAAAACTTTTAAAAGTAAACTCAGTTAGTAAATTTGTAATGATTGTCTGAATAGATTAGAACTACATTAAATTACTGCTACAGCATCAGAAACACAAGACTCTTATAGAACAAAGCCCAAATTGTCAAGAATGCACATTTACTGTCAGGAATGCACAATGGTAACTACTCACATGCTGGGAAACTGAACATAAATGTCTATCAGTAAAATATACTTTAGATCAATAATTTCAATAAGAAATTAAAGTATCTCATAATCCAAAATTGTTCAATTTTTCAGAGAAAAAAACAGAGCTCCCCTGCCCTGAATGTTTCCATTTTTCCTGGGCCTTCACATCTCTAGGCTGGGGGAAAAACAAAGCAAAGAAATAGATTTTCAATAACTGTGTAACACACGCCAGTGTTGAGGCCTGACATACTTCAAAGGGGAGATCATTCCACAGGGTGGGCACCACTGCAGAGAAGGCCTGTCTCCAGGTTTCCACCAAACAGAAATCTGTAGGCTGTGGAACAGACAACAGGGCTTCCCCTGAAGATCGTAAGGGCCTGTGAGGTTGGCACAGGGGGAGACATTCCTTGAGGTATCCTGGCTCTGAATTGTATAGGGCTTTATATATTAATACCAACACCTTAAACCTAGCTTGTAGCAGACGGGGAGCCAGTTAAGATCCTTTAGCACAGATTTAATGTGTGTGCGATAAAGTAACCCACTCAATAACTTTCTGAACTAGTTGCAGTTTCCAAACCAGCACTAAGGGCAGCCCCACATAGAGCGCATCTTTCCCCTCTTTCTCAATCTGTCTAATTCACTCCATATTTGTCAACTAAGCAAACTCTTTAACAGCGGGATTAACTCACATTACTATAAAAAATCTGTTACTCAACACAAACACTGTAGACCTAACTGGTTTTGAGTGAGAATTCACATATCTGTATTTCTTTAAATATTACACTGAGCTATGTTAACAAGAGCCAAGAAGCAGGCTATCTGAAGCCACTAAGAATTACCTATATAAAGTGGCACTTGATTGTTCTGAGCAGTCCTGAGAATATTTATATTAAAGATGGCATAGAAATTGACTAAATATACAAACATGCCCCATATTCCGGAATATGTTGTAGCTTGTAACTTCCCCCAACCTAAGAGACAGAGTTATCTGTAGAGTAGGTGCTGTGAACACCTAAATAGCTGTCATAGCGGAAAAGCCAAGGATGATTTCTCGCTATAAGACAAGGAGCAATCACTCCTGAACCATGAGCCAAATTGCAGAGCAGCAGAAGAAAGGCCCTGAAGTGCGCTGTGGCTACTGAATTCCAATAAATCATGCTTTACTCCCAGTTAAATATCTCAAAACAATTAAAGGCAAAGGTAGACATTAGAAAATGTGTGTACAGCAGGAGTGGGCAGACTTCAAGCTTCCATGTTCTTATTTGTTTTCTATTAGAGCCCTGAGATCCACCAACTGAAGCCTGGTGCAAAAAGACAAACACTTACGAATTAAAGAATTAAAATATTTTTTTTTTTTTTTTTTAGTACTAAGAACTAAAATCACAGTCCTTCCACACAAAAATCTCACCTTGGTTACCTCTAACTTCCATCATTTCACCAATATAATTTAGGGCACGGGTGTTATTTTTGTGCTATTGCTGAACTATTTGGAGTCAGAAATCCTTGCTTATTGCAAATTACCCAGAGATCTCCAGTAGATCCTGAACTACCTTCCCACTGCCCCTGATGCAGGGGAACAAAACACTAAAGCAGACAAAAGGCTGTTGTGACTATGAGTCATTTGCTTGATGTTTATACTTAAGGAAGTTCATCTAATGCCTCTCCCCCTCTTGCTTGCAAGCCTTCAATTTAGTCTGAATGAAAGCTTCCTAGATAATAGATTGTATACATTAGTTGCAGGGGGGGGGGGGGGAACAAGATCTAGGAAATGGAGATGTAAACACAAACACAATCCCCACCATGAGCCATTGTATTTAAGTGCAGTCAACGTACCTAAATTATAAAGTTATGTTATGCCTCCTATAAAGCAGGTTCATTTTAATGTTTGACAAAAATATATTTCCCCACAATATTAACTGACAAGCATTAAAGACAGGAGAATTATACTCCACACTAAATATTTTGGTGATACTAAGAGGGGGAAAATGACATTGGAATACATGTAAACTAGCTTTGCAAGTGGAAAGTACAAACTATGAATACGAGCAGCATATAGACAGAAGTTAGCTATTTTAATTTCGTCTTCTTTAACTGTTAGAGTAATAGAAGCCAATAACTGTGGTTCCTCAACACAAGCTTTGGCTATAGACTTAATATCTTCCAAGGTAAATCTATTACTTTTTAATATATACTTCCCTCCCATGTCATGTAAAACATTGATTTCAACGTGCTGGTTTAATTTTGAGAGCTTTTTTAAACAACAAACAGCCAACTATCCAAAAGTATTTCCCTTATTAGCAGGTGATTTTAATGCTTGAACCGGTACATATCTGGTAGATCCCACAATCCAACAGGGTAAATTTTCAACATCCAAAGCTTCTCTACAAGTAAATTCCCGACACTCTAAGGATCTTTTAATTTAATAATAACTTGGCTATTCTGAATGGCTCTAACAAATACGACAATTGAGGTGAATTCACGCATATTTCTTCCAAAGGGTCAAGTGTGATCGATTATGTTTTAATACATAGACATCTAGAAACCCTGGACTGTGTATTCAGGATTGCAGACCGTCTTGAAAGCGATCATTTACCTTTGGAATTATATCTGTCAATACCAGGGTTCCTAGTGTAGAAGGATCTGAATCCCATGCTGGCTTGTAAATCCCTCTCAATAACTTCAAAAAAAGTTAGATGGAACAAGGAAACATCAAATGCTTTCACTTTTTTGACCAGTTCCTCAAATTTTTTTAAGGACTCAGAACTAGATATATGTAATTCCCCTACAGAACTTAGAACTAAAGTTTTTGATGACATGGTACAAAGACTAATTCTACTTTTACAAAAGAATCATAATTCATTAACTCTGAAAAATCAACAAACTTCCGGTAACAAGTGGTTTGATAAAGAATGTGCAGAACTGAGGAAAAGGCTCAAAGAAGCCTATTTCCTTTATCGAAACAATAATGAATGAAGACTTCCTAAAGAGTATTATGAATTGAAAAGAATATATAAAAAGACTATGATACAGAAAAAGAGAAAGGAAGATCACGAAAAATGGCAACTATTAATAGGTGCTTCAGAGACCAATGATAATAGGAGTTTCTGGCAACTGGTCAATGGAGCACTGACAGGGAAGATGGGACCTCCTGATTGTTGTATTCAAGCAGATATCTGGGCTAATTACTACAGCAATGTTTTTAGTGACGAAATTGCATCTAATCAGGTTCCAACTCTTCCCCAAGAAACTCCGGAGTGGCCTGATGTAGAACCAGCCACAATCGAAAATTTAATAAGCCAACTTAAAGTGGGCAAAGCTCCAGGCCCAGATTATATTTTACCCGATATGTTAAAGTGTAATGTTGCCTGGTGGACGCCCATCTTAGCATCCCTTTTTACAGTAATTAACAAAACTGGTAAGATCCCTCTGCCTTGGCAAGGATCTATCGTGGTTCCCATATATAAAAAGGGCCCGAGATCCGATCCTGGGAATTACAGACCGATTAGCCTATTATCAGTAATAGGTAAATTATATGCTAAAACATTGAGGACAAAACTGATTGACTGGATACAAGCCAATGAAATTCTGAGCCCCGAACAAATTGCGTTCAAGGCAGGGAGCTCCACAAATGACCATGCATTGGTACTCTCTCACTTAGCTCACAAATATACAGCCACTAGGGGTGGCAAACTGTTTGCTGCCTTTATAGATCTGAAATCGGCTTTTGATGCAATCTCTAGGTCTATATTATGGGACAAATTAGAACTGATGTCCACAGAACCTAGACTACTGTTTCTGTTAAAATCTCTCCATCATAAAACATCTGCCCAAGTTAGATACAGTAGAATGGGCCATCTCACTAAGGAGTTTAGTACCTACCGAGGAGTCAGACAAGGCTGTGTATTAGCTCCAACCCTCTTCAATCTTTACCTTGTTGATCTACCAGTTTTTCTTGAGTCAACACAATCTCATCCTCCTAGGTTAGGACACCGAAAGGTTAATATACTTTTATACGCGGATGATGCAGTATTGTTGTCCTAGACCAGACTGGGTCTCAGGAGGCTGTTAAAAGGATTTGCACAATATTGTGAAAGGGATAGACTCACAATTAACTACCAAAAATCTAAAATCTTGGTGTTTGCAAAGACCAAAGTCAGTTACATTTGGTCGATTGGAGGAAGCAGAGTGGAACAGGTTAACTCATATAAATACTTAAGTATTTATTTTCAAGCGAATTTAAAATGGAATAATCATGTTAAGTATCTTAAAGCCAAAGCGGAACAGACTATAGGGGCCCTTATCAGATATTTCTACCATGGAGGGGGAAAGTATATACCAGCTGCACTAAAGGTCTATAAGGCAAAACTTCTGTCCCAGATTTTGTTTGGGGCCCCGATTTGGTTTTCACTTATAAAAACCTCATTGGACGGAATGCAGTCCGAATTTTTGAGGCTAATTCTATGACTCCCAAGATGTGTTTCTGGCCCAGCCCTCAATCTCGAAGCGGGGCTAAGATCTCTGAGCACTGTAGCCTGGAGTTTAACCATACAGTTTTGGTTTCGTAAATATCATTCTATGGCATATGACTCCTTGGTTACCCAAGCCCTGTTAGATCCCTTTGAATCACCTTGGACTAAAGCCATAGTAAGCAGAGTTGCAATCCTCGGCTTAGATTTACCATTTTTGTTTCAACTTGATTATACAAAGGTAAAATTCTTCATCAAACAGAGATTAGAGGATATTGATCTACAAATGTTGCGTAAAGTTGGAACTGGCCCTTGTTCCCCGATAGCGCTAGGTATCCCAGATAGTGCTGAAAGAGGGGTATCAAATTATTTCAAATGGTTGCCAGTTCCAAAATATAGGAAGGCCTTTACACAGGGCAAATTCAACGTACTCCCCTCCAAGTTGTTGGAGGGGAGATATAGTAAGATTCCAAGGGAAGAAAGATACTGCCCCTGCTCTAGCTCTGAGGTAGTGACAGTCTCCCACGTGCTTCTCAGTTGTGAGTTCTATAATGGTATTAGAAACGATCTCCTGAGACCAATCCTCCAGGGTTATTCTGGGCATTCGCATGAGTCTCTTACCACTATACTTCTACAGGCCAAGGACAAAATGGTCACAAATCAAGTTGCCAAATTCTTATATTTACTACTTTGTATAGAGTACAACTGGTGGGTTCTTAATTGATCAATTGTTTACAGCTGTTGATGCAAATTTTAAATTTTGTATGCTCTTTTATGGTCTATAGACTACAATAAAGTAGACAGAAGTTAACAGTACGAAAATGGAAAAAGAGCTTTAAGGGAAGGTGGAAGTTCTTCTCTTTACATAAACAGGGTCACCCAAAAATAAGGAAGTGGTTTATATATGCAGAACTATAGAAATGTTTAAGTTAAAAGGATTGCTTTAAAAATCCCCAAACACACTGACAACACCAATGAGCTTTACAGGAGACAACTGGAGCTAGGAGGGGACTTGACCCCCCCTCCCCCAATACAATATAATAATAAAATGCTCAAGTTGAAGGCTGGCAGCTCCCAGCCTGAGACCTCTATCTCTATGAGAACAGGATTATTATTATTTTAAATCAGGTCAGACTATTTATCCATCCAGTCCAGTATTCCATTGGATTTCAACTGGTGGGTCAGGACTAACCTTGGCATAACACGGGTTCCAACAGCAAGACTACCACCATATAAGATTAAGGTTAAAAAAAAGTGTGGGCAGTATTTAAAGGGGCACAACTGCTAAGATAAATTATGTTATGCTAGTGTAAATTACTCTAGTGCAATGGCAATAAATTTAGCTGGCACACCAATTTGGAAACAAAATTTACTTTAGTGATTGCGTCCCATTAAATACTGCTCTATGGCCCCCAAATGCATGTTTGGGCTAATGATGGATCCCAGGTCTGAAAAGGTTGAAGACTAGACTACTGCTCTCCAGTGTCTCAGGCAGAGACTTTCACATCACCTGCTACTCTTGAGCATAGAAGGGGTTGTGAAAAAAGGTAACTGCTCCTCCCCCCTCCCTGCTGGAGCCCACCTCTCTGATTACTGAACAGCATGACAAGGCTCCTGCACTAGATTGGCTCAAGCCCTGACAATTCTCATACAGGCAGGAGATACAATGCAACATTTTGTTATAGGTCCCACTGGTTTTCATAAACTCTACAAATTAAACACTTGATTTTGCATAATTTATTCTGCTTTTGCTAATTGGAGGTGAAAAAACCATGCAGCGATCTGAAAACCTGTCTTCCACCCACTAGGACTCCTGCTCAGCTGTACCGACTCTCAACATTTACTGCTAAAAAGCAATTAAGGAAACCTGAACCAACACGAATCTAAAAAGAAAAATGGACTGAACATTTATTTTCCCCAACAGAAGATAATTTGGGCCATTATTAAGAAGCTGCAGGAACTTGATCAAGTATAGAACAAAAGAGGGGAAATCCAATTACTTATTTTATTTATTACATTTCTCTCCTGCCCATGCCAAAGCTCTCTGAGCTGTTCAAACAATTAAGATTATAATCCTATGCATATTTAAATAGAAAAAAAAGTCCTACAACTCCCAGTATTCCCCAGCCAGCATGACTGGCTGGCCCTGAACACAATTAATCATGAATACACAGAACCAATATCTGGATAAATGTTTATATATTTGAGGTTTATCCAGGTTTCTATACTAGGCTTCCTTCATGTTCTGAAAAGCAGCTGGCTGAGTAGAGAGAGGCCTGCTGCTTTAGGGATGTTAATCCACTGCAGTATAGTGAAGATAAAGGTCTTGTGGGGAGTGGGGAAAGCCTCTCTTATCCTACAGTTGATGAAACCTCTTTTTCCTTTCACAGTTGTATTTGTCAGGCGTACATCTTACAGACAGGCAGCATCTGTGGCAGTTACATGTGGTACAGAGTGTAGCTACTTCCAGTGTTCAGGATCAGAGGCAAGAAGCTCTAACACTAACTTGAATTTGTGCACTTTACTATGTACATTAGTTTTCTAATGTGAATATTTAGATTTTCCAATGTGAACTAGAACTAAACTAGTTCAAAAGTGTCAAAGTAAGTTGGACAGCTCACCAAGGCAAGAATACTTGTTATCAATCAACAACTAATTTGTGAATGTCCACTGTTAATATGGTAATTTTCACTGTCTGTACTTTCTGCATTTCATTTCTCTCTGACTTTATTGTTTATAATTATAATTCCCGCCCAGGAAACCCAACCATGTGTGTATATATATTTGTAACTCAACATAACACTTCATGAATCTGATGAAATGGACTGCAATTCACAAAAGCTTACATCATAATAAATGTGTTAGTCTTTAAGCTGCCACAAGGCTGTTTGAAGTAAAAGTGAACTAAAAAGTAATGGGTTGATCCCTTTATGTTCACCTATATGTATCTTCAAGTCCTTAGCAAGGAGCTGATTATAACTCCTGAAACCTTAGGACAAAGGAAAATAAATTCCAAATACATTAAATGGGCGCACCTCCAAATATACAAAGAACTGAGAATGTGTCTCCATAAATTGGCTATATAAAAACAATGGATCCCTGCTTCTGGGTGTTCAGTATCACAAACTGTAAGTTCTGTACCAAGAAAACCCATAACAATGTGCTTCAAGTTAGGCAAAAAATACATTTTATGTAGACTTTCTAATTTTACACTCTGAACCCAATGTTAGATTGTCCTAAATTCTTTGACAAGTAACAGTCTTGCAATAGGGAGTGGGGTTGGTTTGCATGATCAAACAGCCCCCCAAGAACAGTTTCCACTGGGTTTAGTTCACATTTATTCCGCCAATGCCACACCCAAATTATAAAATGTAAAAATGTCAATGGAAGCACTGAATTCTATTTCCTTTATTAAACCAGTTAAGACTGTAAGTCTGCCTTTCCTTAAATATTTTGGACTACAACTCACATCACTACCACCATTGGTTATGCTGACTGGAGGAAACCACATCGGGGAAGGCTACTTTAAGGTATATTTGTCTCAACGTCTACAGATATTCACAAAACCACTCTAAAAGAACGTTGTGTGCTACAGCTAGAACTGTATGACTAGCAAATGTCAAATCCAGATACTAAACTGTACAGATTTATAGGCTGAACCAGAGAATCAGATTTTTATGTCAGAAACATGCTTCCTAATAAGCTTTTATACCATGGGTCTTTTTAAAGCACGATCTATTACAAAGCAGGGGTTGGGTATTGTTTTTGCGTGGGGGGGCAGCCTTGCTGGGCTAGTTAGAGCTCCTCCAGCTGATACTTTTGCCAGGGACCTGGTTTCGCTATGTGCATGTTTTACCAGACAAGGAAAGCTTGAGCACTGTGACTTCGGGTCCCAACTGAGGTGTGCACTGGAGGAGCGCTTCTCTAACTGGAATCTCAGTCAGGAAGCTTTGCCTGCCCCATGCCTTCCCACTGGGGAGGATGAGGGGCCAGTAAAGCTAGTGGGGAGAAGAATCCCTGCTGTTATATTTGCATACCACTTGTCCTATCTATTAAGAGGGGAAGCAGCATACAGGCAAATCCCTGGGCAGTATCCAACTGTGCTCTTCCACAGCTGGCCCAAGCCTGCCAGTGGCGGCGGCTGTGATGTAGCGCTTCTGGGGAAAGCAGCAAAACGCACCCCTTCAAGAAACTAGGGTTTCCACTCATTTCGCTGCTTGCCCCCAGAAGCACTACACTGTGGTAGGGCACAATTGGATCAAACCTTCTGCTATTATTTCCAATTACTGTCAAAGATAACAGCAGGGATTTCCCTCCCCGCTAACCTTCATAGATTGAGTGGGGGCATCACTTGAGGCCCCCCCCTCAGGCCAAATGGTTCAGCCTGGTGGGCCAAATTGGCACATGGGCTGAGGTTCCCCAACCCTGTCCTGGAGAGGCTACAGGAAGAGATTGTAACATACCTCAACACTCATAGATTAAAATCTCAGCTTTCCTTGAAGTGGAAGTAAGGTTAATTTATGGACAAACTTTCCTGGAATACTAATACTACTTGAGGAAAAATTTGTATCAGCACTTTTTGGTGGACTTAATATAAGAATTATGATGTAGAAATGAAAAATATGTCTTAACTTCCAAATTGTCCAGGCATCTAGAAACTTTAAATAACTTCCATGCCATTAACTAAAATAAAAATGTCAGATGCTAAAGATCAGGAATTTAACAATGTGTCCATAGCAGGGACTAAACCCAACTTTCCTAAAGCAAATACATATGTTGGACAACATTGGCACTACACTAATGTTTGCAGAATGCAAAACTCTCCATACCCACCAACTTAAGTATTGCTAGTGAAAGGGGCAGGGTCTTGGATCTGTATAGATGTTGTGGACCACTTGCACAAATTGTTCTTGATGGGGTTGCACTCCCCCTGAAGGAGCAGTTTCGTAGCTTGGGGGTTCTCCTCGAACCATCTCTGTCACTTGAGGCTCAGGTGGCCTCGGTGGCACAGAGTGCCTTCTACCAACTTCGGCTGGTGGCCCAGCTACACCCCTATCTGGACAGGGATAACCTGGCTTCAGTTGTCTATGCTCTGGTAACCTCCAAGTTAGATTACTGCAATGCGCTCTATGTGGGGCTGCCCTTGAATATGGTTTGGAAGCTGCAGCTTGTGCAAAATGCAGCGGCCAGATTGGTAACAGGGACCAGAAGGTTCGAACATATAAGACCGATTCTGGCCCACTTGCATTGGCTGCCTGTATGTTTCCGAGCCCGATTCAAGGTGCTGGTTTTAACCTATAAAGCCTTACACAGTTGGGACCACAATACCTGATGGAACGCCTTTCCCGACATGAACCTACCCGTACACTATGCTCAACATCAAAGGTCCTCCTCCGGGGCCTACTCCGAGGGAAGCTCGGAGGATGGCAACAAGGGAGAGGGCCTTCTCTGTGGTGGCCCCCCAATTATGGAATGATCTCCCCGATGAGGCCCGCCTGGCGTCAACACTGTTATCTTTTCGGAGCCAGGTCAAAACTTTTCTTTTCTCCTAGGCATTTTAACAGCTTAAGCTGAGGTTTTAACTGACTTTGTGGCCAGGCTTACCAGTTTAAAATGTTTTAAATGTCAGCTATTTTATATTTATGGTTTTAAATTTTGTATATTGTCTTTTTAGTGTTCAAGCTTTTAATTTTTGTAAAGCGCCCAGAGAGCTTCGGCTATGGGGTGTTATATAAATGTAATAAATAATAATAATAATAATTAATCTGCCAATTTACAGGGACAGTCCTGGCACACTGAAAGATACACTAATAAAGGTAATCACTTTAAGATGCTTCAGAGTAATGTGTAACCATTTCAACCTTCATGGAAAAAGAGCAGTATCCTCATCATATAAGAAGCAACACATTTACTCATCCACACACAAATCCAGTCACAGAAGAGTTTATATATAGACCCATAAATTCAATGTCTCATGACTTAAAATCCAAGGAGGAAAAAATCTCATGAAAGTGAGGTAGAGATGCTGAATGTACTAGATGGATTAAAGAATCAGAAATGAATTGGAGTGGGTGCATGCAGCATAAGAAAGGGGAATATGTAGAAAACTGGTTACTGTTTTCAGAGATCACTGTTAAACTTGCATGTGAGTGCTATTCAGATTCCAGAACAAGCGCTGATAGGGACATACCCAAAACCATGTATACTCTAAGCTTCCAAAGAATGCTGTAGCAAGCAAGACAGTCCTGCACATTAGTTTTGAATACCTGGCTGTATTGATACATATGTGGAATTAATTACACTACTAACTACCCCATGTTTCGGCAGGTCAGAAAAGATAACCGTTGAGAAGATTTCTATGGTAACTCCAACAGAATATACTTTCCTTATAAAGATTTTTCCATCAGGGATTGTTCTACATTAACTCAAAACATCTTTAGCCCAACTTGCAAGAAAAATAATTGACAAAGAAAAAAAGGGAGCTCTCACTCACTAACCGGACAAGGAATATCTTCTCTACAGAAGGTAGGACAAGTGGGTTCTGAGAGAAGTCCCAGATCACAGCCTTCAATGTTGAATGTAATGTGCCTTTTTCTAGCTGTGCTGTGCCTGAAATGCAACCTGCAGTAGAGTGCTAAATGGATCCATCAGGGAGGAAAGTTGCAAAATACAGTTTATTTTACTTTCATACCTGCAGCCTTTTTTCAGAGAACTATTTCATTTACTAACTCTCTTTCCCTTGAGCCTTGTATCTGCACCACTAGGATAACTATTTCAAATTGGAATTATTCAATCCAAAGGCCCCTAATTATTTTAAACCTGATTGTGAAAATCTCCAAAAGAATCTCACGAAGCTGGGGGAATTGATATTAAATTGGTAAATGTGGTCGATGAAGCAAGTGTAAAGTGATACACATTGGGGCAAAACATCCTAACTCCACAGATATGCTGATGGTGACTAACCAGCGAAAGGATCTGGTGTTGTGGTGGATATCTAGCTTAAAATGGTGAGCCAGTGTGCGGTTGCTGTGAAAAAAGCAGGTTCTATTTTGGGCATAATTGAAAAATAAAACTGCCAATAACATAATGGTTTTATACAAAACTCTGGTGCGAATCCAGTTGCAATACTACATGGCTTTCTGGTCATATCTCAAAAGGGATATTGTTGAACTGGAAAGGGTGTAGAAAAGGGCAACTAAATAATCAAGGAGCAGGGGCAACTTCCCTATGAAGTAAAGTTACAATATTTGCAGCTTTTTAGCTTAGAAAAAAGGCAAGTAAAGGGAGACATCATAGAGGTACATAAAATTAAGCATGTTATGGAGAAAATGGACAGGGCTAAATATTTCTCCCTCTCATATAATACTAGAATCTTCCAGTGAAACTGAACAGTGGGAGATTCAGGACAGTCAACAGAAAGTATTTTTTTCACACAGTGCGTAGTTAAACAAGGGAATTTGTTTTACAAAAATGTAGCTGCGGCCAGCAATTTGGAGAGCTCTTAAAGGAGATTAAACAAATTAATGGAGAATAAGGCTATCGATAGTTACTAGCTGTGATAGTTATAGGTTATCTAAGGCAGCATGCCTCTCAATATCAGATACTGAAGAACATGAGTGGGAAAGTCCTATTGCCCTCATGTTCTGCTTGCACACTTCCCATATACATCTGGCTGGCCACTTTGTGAACAGAATGCTGGACTAGATAGGCCTCTAGTCATATCCAGCACAACTCTCTTAATTTTATACAGTTTTGTGAAATGAAAGGCCTTTTCTGTCTGAAAACACTGACAATGGACTTCACCAGATGTATCCGTCGATGTTGATCTGATTTACTGAAGTTCTAGAGTGCACTAGGACTTTAAGATTGACCATCTGAGAAGAACACATGTCCAGAGAATACACCAAAAGTTGTTTTCCATTCTAACCAATATTTTACTCAACTACTCTAATTTATGAAGGTAAGCTTTGTTAATACCAAGGGACTCAAGATTAAAGAAAGGACAATTAAAGCACAGGTCAGGTGAAAAACATATATGCCCAAAAATCCAGTGCGGGAGAACAAAAACCTTAACATCACATGAATAATAAAAATCAAAGGGGATATATTTAAACAAAGCAAGATTATATATGGGGTGGGTGGGTGATAAACAGAACCCTTTGGCAAAAATGTTGAAGTCACAGCAATTAGATCGGCTTAATGGCTATTATTCAGGAAAATAGGAAAGGTCAAGTAGAAAGCTTGCAGTACTCAATCCAAGGGAATTAAATTGTGGTAATAAGGGTGGGGAGACTTTGTCCTAGTTTTTTCACTAGTTACTTCATTGTGAGCGGGAAGATGCTCAGGAAGGGCTTATGCAGGGAGCACGTCTCTGTCAATTATTGTTTTGATTACAAACACTTAAAAACATTTATCAATTCAAAAACAGCACCACACACATATCATTTTCTGAGTAACTGCATTTATTTATTAAAAGTATTGTTACACTGCCCTTCATCCTTGCAGATACCAAGGTGATCAAAATCTGCTCTGGAGGGTTGCCCCAACCCTCTGGAGATGATCTGGAGGGCCTGCAATGGGGAGGGGGAATCTGTTCCACCAGTGGTGTTTCTTCCACTTGCAGATGGAAAGAGTTGGATACAACGCAATGAAATGGAGATGGGCCATTTGTGGCCCATGGGCCACATGCTACACCATGATCTTTTGGCAGCCCCCCCCCAGGGGCCACTTTGCTGAAACTGATCTGATGGCACAGCAGTATCAGTGGGGGGGAAATACCCAACTTCTAAAAGGATCACTGAAATTTGACTGTGTGACGATGGCAAAAAATGGCTATTTACAAACAAAATATTCCCCCTTTCCCAGTCAATCCTCCCCCCGCACCAGCTTGTTATTAATAGCCAAGATGGGCAAAGGTCTAATCATTAATTTCCAACCCACCAGACAGAAATTCCAAATTATGTCAGTGTGATCATCTCAAAACACAAAAGCAAATGTTCAAATTTAAAATGACAACTTCTCAATCTTTCCTATCCTTTGAAACACATAAATGCAGAATATTGCATAAATGCTTCCTTTTCCAATCAATGATTACACAGCCCTCCCATCCTACTGCAGTGTTAAACACACAACATTGTCATAGCAACCTCTGTCATAATAGTATCTTTTTAGCCCTTCGATATTATTTGACAGGTGGATATCAAGAAAAGCCTAATTGACTTCAGCAGACATTAACTGGATGCTGAGTGGGCTATCTGGGTACACAGATGTTGATCAGTAATTGCCTGCTGGTTTTAGAGTAAGTGCGGCTACAGGAAGCATTACATCCTCCTGCTATTTACTCACAAAAGCATTAGTGTTCTATGGTTTGGACCTAAGCCCCACTACCAAGCAGTCCTATTACTCAAGATTAAGATGTTACACTAGGTAAGATCAAAACATCCTGGTGCATATGCTACAACGTTAAACAATCAACTAGACCAAAGATAAGACAGATAAGCAGTTTAACTTCTTTTTGTAGTAAAATCACTCCCTAGGACTCACAAAACAAACCAGTATCAGATATAATTTTATTACTACATCTATATGCCACCCTCCCTCCAAGATAAGGTTCCCTCATTTTTTCCCTCACAGCCAACCTATGAGGCAGGATGGACTGAGAGTTACGTCATCCAGCAAAAATTGAACCCAGGTCTCCCCAGGTTGTGACACTGTGTCCATTATACCATACTGGGTCTATATAAAATAAACAATCAGCTGAGATTCAGATCTCACCTCAGCAACAAGCTCAGTAGGTGGTCTCAGACAAGTTTGTTCTTTCAGCTTCGCTCCCATCTGCAATCTGAGGATCAGTGCTATTGATTACTGAAATAATGTATACGCAGTCTTTTAATCACTCAAGCTATATGTTAAGAATGGTTAAGTACCCAGGTAGCAAAAAGTATTTCAAAATATGTAATCATGAAGGATTGTATGGATCTGATTAGTGACTATTCCAAGTCACTCTGATAGTGGGAATAATGTATTAGAGCAGGGGTAGACTGGGATCTATAGGCAGTAGATACAATAGCCAATAAATCTGAGAATTAAAAAGGGTCACTGCCATGGCCAGTCTTCTGCTAATTGCTTATGTCTTAGTCTCAGTGTTCCTCACCTATCAAAGCTCTAATGCTCACTTTGAGAATTTTGTGTTGGAATCCCTGGTCTATAATAATTCAGATGTAGATTTGTATTCCTATCTATAGAACGTAACTCCTAGGGTGAAGTAATTGACGTGACTGCTCCTCCCATCTCTATTTTGTACCTGGTGGATTAATGGATCTTGGAGTTTGTTTATTTATTTAACATTATTTATGAATTGTTTACACAAAGCACAAGATTACCTTCTTGGGAATTCCTGCTGGAAAAGGCATGTTTTCAGTAGCCTCGGAAGGGTTGTCACCTGCATAGTTTGTAGTGGGAGGGAGTTCCAGACAGAGGGCACTATAATAAAAAAGGCCCTATTCTGAGCTCTGACGGACCGGACCTCTGGAATCATGGGTACAACCAGGAGGGTATTTGCTCATGAGCACATCAAAGTGAAGGCCATTAGGGGCTCAGATAATATCTTAAGTATCCTGGTCCTGAAACGTTTAGGCTTTGTAATCAAGTACCAACACCTTAAACCTGGCTTGGCAGTAAACAGACAGCCTGGGTAGCTCTCTCAGCATAGGTGCAATGTGCTGGTGATGATAAGCTGCTCTCATTACCGCCTGGCTGTGGCATTCTGCAGTAACTGCAGCTTCTAGATGAAGCTTTAAGAACACCCTCACATAAAGTACATTGCAGTAATCAGATTTTGAGATTATCAATGCATGGACCACAGTGGTCAGGCTATCTATGTCCAGGAACACCTATAACTGTCTTACACAGTGGAGCTGGCAAAAGGCACTCCTACCCATTGAAGATACTTGTACCTCCAGTGATAGTGCTGGATAAGTAAGCACTCCTAGACTACACAACTGCTCCTTCAATGGGGCATAACACCTTCTAGAGAAGGCAACAGACCCAGTTCCTGGACACTGAAGCCAACTACCCACAGTACCTCTGCCTTGCCACAATTCACACTCTGTTTATTGGCCCTCATCCAGCCCATTACTGCATTCAGACACCGCCCAAGGCTTGCACAGACTCCACTGATTCAGACATTACAGAGAAATAGAGCTGGATATCATGAGTGTACCAATGGCACCTTGCTCCAAATCCCCGAATGACTACTACCAAGACCTTCATACAAATGTTAAATAGCATTAGGGAGATAATAGTACCCTGCAGCACCCCACAGCTTAAATGCCAGGGGGCCAGTGAGCACTCTACTGAAACTACTCTGAGAATGACCCTGCAGATAGGACCCATACCACCAAAGAACAGTGCCTCCAATATCCATCTCATAAAGTCAGTTCAGGAGGATACCATGGTCAAGGGTATCAAAAGATAATAAACAATCCAGTAAAAGCAATAGGGAAGCACTCCCCCCATCCCTTTTCTGATAAAGGTGAGGCAACGAAGACCAATTTTGTCTCCACACTATACCTGAACCCAGATTACAATGAGTCAAGATAATTGGTATGTCTGCAATTGTCTCACTACAACTCTCTCAAGACCATTTCTCAAAAAGGGGTACTTGTGACTGGGGGGGAGGGGGTAGTTGCCAATTACCACAGGGTCCAGGGTGGACTTCTTGGAGAGTGGTCACGGCAGCGCTTCTTTCAAGGCAGCAGATACTAGCCCCTCTCTCAAGGATGCATTCACCGCACCGAGGATGTACCCAGTAAAGCCTACTTGACTAGCTTTAATCAGCTAAGAAGGGCAAAAAGATCGAGAGAGCATGTGGTTGATTGAGCATCAAGATTGAAGATAAAATTGCTTATCTTGGTAGCAAAGTGCCTAGCAAAAGAGTCACAGCAGGCTTCTAAAGGGGCTAGGGCTCTGTTTACCAGAACCAATGTTAGCAGGCCTCAAACAACCTTAATAAGGCCCACTGGATGGCTATTCAAGGATGTGATGGAGGCAGTGAAATAAGTCCTTTTCGCTGCCCTCACCACCACGCAAAATGCATGATTCAGTGTTCTTACTTGTGATTGGTTGACTTCACAACCATACTTCTGCCACCTGTGCTCTACCCATCATCCAGCCTGTTTAATTGCCTAGAATAAGAGAAAGCTGATTGCCCTCTCCAGCACTGTGGCGTGGAATCAGGAACAATAATATCAATGGCCTGTTTCATCTCACTGATCCAAAGTGAAACAAGGGCCTTGGTAGCATCCCCAGCTCTATCCAGTTCTAGAAAAAACCAAAGTAGACCTCATAAGCCTCTGGTCTAGCCATCTATATATTACCTACTCATGTTTTTACTTCAGTTAACTTACAGAAAGACTTCAGAGACAACCTGTTTTCATTAGGTAGCACTTCCTCACATTTTTAGCTCAATTGACTACTTCATAATAACATAGATCAGATCTCATTTCAAGACAACTATTATCTTACTAATGTAAAGAAATCTCTATCAAAAAACCCAACTATATGAAAAAAATGCTGAATCGAAATCTAAATCAGCAGCAATTTTGGAAGTTAACAGTATGTCTTCAGTACATCACCTAGTACAACCTCATGCCCTCCAGATGTCTCATGCATGCAGCTTGTGGACACCGGGTTGTGGAAAGCTGGCTTAGTAGAACATAACACCACCCAGTCACACACCATATGTCTTTTCCTCCATTATTATGGGGCTAGAAAACAAATTATTACTTCCAGGGAATATAGAGAATGTGCACACACTTTCGAACCCCCCCCCCCCCCAAAAAGATCAATCGACTTGATACATTAGGAACAAACCAAAACCGAAAGGAAGTTGCACAGGGATTCTGTATGGCGGATGCACCACTTTGCAGCTCCCAGAGTTTTGTGAAATCTAGAAGCTAGCACTCATTCACCGTCGTATGATTTTAAAACTTATGTTGCCTTCCAAAAACGTTAAGTAAAGAAGAAAAAGGGCAGGGAGAGAGCTCAACCAAAGAGGTGAAACCACCACCCGAATTTAAGGGGGACAAAGTATATTCGAAGATGAAAAACGATCACCAGAGAAAACAACCCCTGACACTCCTTAGGCCCACCTGGAGACCCGCCTCCCACTTAAAGGGACAGCTCCTGAACTCCACCCAAAGCGGGAAGACGGCGGCAGAATCATCTCACGCCGGACAGAAAAATAAAGCTCTTGTCGGGCCCCGCCACTCACAGCGGCGGCGGCTGAGGAAGACCCGTCTCTCCCTCCCTTTGCAAAGGGTTATGAACCCCCCTCCCAAAAGAGCGCGTGCGCCCTTATTGGGGGGGGGGGGAGAGCGGCGGGACGGGGCTTCCTATTCCACCAGCCTCACCAGGAAGAGCGGCGGAGATTCCCGCTCCCTCAGCGGTCGCTGGCGGGTGGGGCAGGCCGCACAGGGCCAGATCCTGCCTTGCTTGGCTCCCGGGTACCGCCTTCCCCCGCACCCCAGCGCACCCTCGCTACACGGGGTAAGCTTCGCGGCCTTTCCTGCGCGCTACCTGAGGGGCTCCCCTGCGTCTCCCCGGCGCTGCTTCCTTATCGTTTTACGGGCCCAAACTCCGGCAGCGGCTAAGGAACGGAAACCGGCGGGGCGGGTTGAGAGGAAAGCGCGTTCACGCTCTCATACAAAACGCGACGTGCGCGTCCCCGCCTCTCGCGTCCCAGCAGCCAATCCGCGCCCGCGGCGCGGAGGCTGCCGGGAAAGGGCGCTATAAAAGTCCGCAGTCTATTTGTGAACGGGCTGTGTAACTTTCCCGGTAGTGCCGAGTGGGGAAGGGTGGAGCGTGTGTATGTGGGCATGTTTACGTGTGGAGGAGGTAACGCGCGGACCAAGGCCGGGCTGACAATTGGATTGATGTGCCCTGATGAGTTCTTCTTGTTTGGGTTGGGCCGCTCAAGCAGGAAGATGTTCAAGAAAAAATACGCTGGGGTAGGGCTGGGCTGGGCGTAGGTCAGGCACCTGCCAACTGTTACCTAAAGGAAGAGAGGAAGCGCCAGGTGGGCTCATGGCTGCTTCCCCTTCCCCGCGTTCCCTACAATGTTGGCCGGCAGAGCAGCAGCGGCGGGTTGTTGCTGCCGCAGCGGGAGGCTGAAGATACTTCTTAAAGGTTATGCGTTGTGTTGGCCCGCCTCTTGTTTCCTTCTCGTTTCTAGTCGAGCAGGTCTTTAGCACCGCAGAAGCTTAGAAAAGAATTGGACCGAAGATAGAGTAATGGATGCCCATCGCAAGCAATGGTGGCGCTGTCCTATTATCTCCCGGCACCTTGGCTTTGGAAAAAACGCTCCTATTTCCAGTTCGACAAGAAAATAACCATGTAGTCTTCTAATCACGACTCCCCCCACCCCACCCCCAAAGAAACCACCCTCAGGGGCCGCTCGAATACCCTTAAAGTAAGTTCAGCTGAGTAGCCTCCATCGAACTCGCAGGCAAAGCTATAGGAAGATGCCTTATACCAGCACAAAACATTAGTCCCATTAGCGCTCAGTGCTATATACTATGCTGATTGATAGTGGTTGTTTCCAGCCATATCTTCCATGGACCTATGGCATTTTCTAAGATCTCTCTAAGTCATCCTATAAACTGGAATACTCTCATCTCTAATATTTCATACCAAAATGATACACTGTCGTTGAGTATACACAAGTTACGGAGCTGAGATCCATACAATGCTTCCTGGAAACAACGATTAGGTAGTAGGCTAGAGCAGGGCAGGAAGTAGATCTCCAGATGTACTTCAACTCCCAATATTCCTTACCATTTCCCTGCTGATAAGGGCTTCTGGAAGTTGGAAGTTCAAAACATGAAGATTTAAATATAGCAGAATATGGTATCTGTAACTAAATTTAATGTTACAGCTGTGTTACATCAGCTGTGGGTTGTGGATATTTTGTACATTCTATTAAATGTTTTCTGTGTGTGTGTGCTTTGGTTGCAGCACTATTGTGCACAAAACATTTGAGATCAAGCTGGTTAGGATTTGTGTATGAAAATACAAGATGAGGTATGGAAATTAGGTTCCCCCTCCTTTTTGTGTGTGTGGGAGACCACTATTTTGCACTTTCTTGTCAGTCATGTTTTATTTACTTTTTATCATTGGTAGATATGTTTTAAATGGTGAAACCAGAAACAATTTTAGGGAGCCAAAATTTGCTGTTGACTTTTAATATAGCAAAACAATGCCCTCAATTCTGAAATCTTTTTATAAGAACGAAGAAATCCTAGTGGTGCGTTTTCTTGATTTATCAAAAGCAGTTAACATAGGAAACATTTTGTAACAGGTAAAAACAACTTCTAGCTTAGGAGATCAGATCATTCAAACTACTCAACCCTGCAAATTGAATGCCTGTTGCTGGAATAAAAGTGTCTTGTCTGAGTGGTGAAAAGCCAAGAGAAAAAGGGGGCTAATTGATCAGCCTGTGACTAGGAGTTCCATAGCTTAGCTGCAACCACAGAGAAGACCTTTTCCTGGCCAACTGTGCCTCCACCTACTAGGATGTGAAGAACAGCCTTCCCTACAGATTTTCAAAGTTCTGAAGAGTCTGAAAACCATTTAAAGGAGTCTCACTCTCCTAGGACACCTCTTATTCAAAGCAGGGGTGAGGAACTTGTGGCCTGTCAGATGTTTTGCCTTCAACTCCCGTCAACCTTCACTATTGGATATACTGGCTAGGGCGGATGAAAGCTGTAGGCCAAAACATCTGGAGGACCTCAAGTTGAAAGGGCTAAATTAACATTGCTGTAACTTGCTCTGGGGTTGGTACTCCTGGCTTCCAAGACTTTACAGAGAAACAGCTGTCATAGTGGGGACAGAAAGGATGGGCTTGTGATGTAAAACTGCTACTTACCTACTGGTGAATAATGGTGGGTGATGGAGTGTCCCAAGATAGAGGATCTGCTTTTAACAGAGGAGTGCTTCCAAAACTGAACTGAAATGAAAATAGGGGCTCCTGGCTATTTTAGGCTCTCTCAAATGCTGACACAGTGGCACTGGGCAAGCAGGGTTGTCTGTGATAGACAACTGCTGTTGGAGAAATTGCTACTGGTTTGCCAGAAGAGAAACTGGGTAAAGGGCTACACCAGTTTTCCTTCACCATAAGCTTTAGCCACCAGGATGATATAGCACAGTTGCTGGCATCAACAGCTCAGATCCTCAGGCTTTGCAAAAGTATCCTTGATCAGTACTGGAATGCAGTTAAGGGAGGAAAACGGCAAATAATGGTGAAAGAGTTGGGATAACTTGCGTAATAGCAGTAGTGCAATATTGAACTTATGCTGCTGTCACTAAGTTCACATCAGAAAAGGAACTGGTAGAAAACACTCTTGGCAATTAACATACTGATTTATTTATTTTCTACCATCCTTTCTACCAGGAAATGGTGTCCAAGGTAGCTAACAAGAATTAAAAGCAGCCTTCAAAATTAAACCATAAGAAAAAATACATTAAAATACAATAAAACAAAAGAATAAAAATAGTACCCAACCCAACAGGCCTGTTTGCATGCCAAAAGCCTCCTTGAATAGAAACATCTGCCTTCTGGCAGAAAGACAACAGAAAAGAAATAAACTTCGTTTCCCTTGGTAGGAAGTTCCATTGCAGATTTCCATATAAAGTGGTGGCTGTTGAAACCTCTAAACTCTGTCAATGTGAGGCACTAGGGGAAACTGAAATTCCTATGCTCTTCTGACATTCTTTTATTGCTTCCTAACATGACAGCGTAGTGAGGGTTTTCAACATCAATTCCCCATTTTTCATTTCGGATCCCAACTTGGTAAAAACTGATATTTACCATGTGACGGAAAATGGTTGAATAAATCATTCACTACATGAAACTGACATGATTCAGCATTGCCTTATGGTGGCTTTACTGCATGACCAATGGTATGTGTCTCAGCTGCATCTGCAGTATGGTGGCAGTAATCTATTTTACAGGATTGCTGTAAGGCAGGGGTGTCAGCTTGTGGGTCAAATAATAATATTTATAACCTGCCTCTCCAAAATTCCATTTTGGAGAAGCTCTTGGGGGCTGAATTCCAATGATGGGCAGGCTAAAGGCAAAAGAGGCAGGGCCAAGATACAAGCATATTTTTAAAATGTTTTTATTTCTAGTACCTAAGCCTTAGAAGAGGCATTTCAGACATTTAGAATGGGGGGAAAAACTACATAAAAGCTGGGACCCACAAATAGGACATGAGTGCAATAGCACCTTCCTGCTCAAATTCCCCAGCCATCACTGTTCATTGGCATACTGCTTGTAATATTGGAGGTAGCATATAGCCATCAGGATGATGATGATTGTATCCCACCTTTTCCCCAATACTGGGACTAGTAAACATTTTTAGCCTTCTCCTGCCTGAATCTAATCCCCTTTTAAAGCCATCCTCATTGGTGGACATCACACCTTGTGGAAGTGAATCCTATAGTTTAGCTATATGCTGTGTGAAGAATACTTTTTATTTGTCCTGAATCTCCCACCAATCAGCTTCATGGGATGGCCACAGGCTCTAGTATTATGAGAAAGAGAGATAAATGGTTCCTTGTCCACTTTCTCTACACATTTTGTACATCTCTACCATGTCTCCCCTCACCCACTTTTTCTCTAAGCCTTTGTCAACTTTCCTCACTGGGGAGTTTTCTCCAGTCCCTTGATCATTTTAGTTGCCCTTTTCTCAACTCTGTAATATCCTTTTTAAAGAACAGCAACCAGAACTATACACAGTATTCCAGATGGGGCCACACCATAGATTTGTACAAGGAGAATGGTGGTAGGACATTGACACTCTTGCATTTCAATGCCATGTTCTTCGTAACTAGTTCTCATAGTCCATAGACACTCTTGAGCATCTCCCCTATGATGGAAAGTTACAAAAGCTGGGTTTGTTGAACTTAGAAAAAAGGAGGCTAACGGGAGGTGTGATAAAGATGTACAAAATTATGCATGGTGTGGAGAATGTGGATAGGGAGACATTTTCTCCCTCTCCCATAATACTAGACTGCGGTGTCATCCCATGAAGTTGATTGGTAGGAGATTCAGGACAGATAAAAGGAAGTACTTCTTCACACAGCGCATAGTCAAACTATGGAATTCACCACCACTAGATGTGATGGCCACCACTTGGATGGCTTAAAAGGGGGGTGGTTAGATAAATTCCTGGAGACAAAGGCTATCAATGGCTACTAGTCCTGATGGCTAAGTGCAACCTCCAATATCAGAGGCAGTAAGCCTGTATATTTTCATGGGTATGAGGGTGCTGTTGCACCGTGTCCTGCTTGTGGGTCCCTGGTTGACAGCTTGTTGGTCAATGTGTGAACAGAATGCTGGGCTAGATGGACCCTTGGTCTGATCCAGCAGGGCTCTTCTTATGTTCTTAACTGGCCCCATGGGAACATCTCTAGTTTTATATTTAGATATATACTTCCTAGATAGGCCACTGGATGGCACCAACACATCAGTTAAAAAGCCATCTGTCATGCAGTATCTCCCTCCCCACCCAGAATCTATCCCTTCTTGTTTGCTAAGTTTCACATGTTTCTCAAAAGGATGATTGAAAGGAAGCTAGGTATTCTATCATTCAGCACATTCTTAGGACTCTTTTCCCAGAGCCTTTTAGATGACATCTGATCATGGTGCCCACTAGCCACAGGATGAGGACACAGGTCACATCCGTCATGGATATAAAATACAGAAATCAACTAAATAAACAGTGAGCACTATTTAAATTCTGTAATGCAAGTATGGAATATTCAAGGAAGAGGTGTATAGAAAGTCAATGCCAAATTGAGGAATTAAGGTCATGGTGGATAGCCCTATGAAAATGTCAACTTGGTTTGCAGTTGCAGTGCAAGAGGCAAATTCTGCAGTAGGGATTATTGGGAAGGGACTGACCGTAAGGGGTAGATCCATGGTGTACTAGGTGCATTTGCAATAGTTCTGATCATCGTATCTTAAAAAGGAAATGTACAGTAAATGGCAGTCACAAAATGGTTAGAGCTCTCTTCATATGAGGAACAGCTAAAGAATTGGGGGCGTGTCTTTAGTTTCATACAATTTAGGTTTATAGAATTATGAAATATGTAGAGTAGCAGTTTTCAAACTTTATTTTCATGGACTGCTTGAACCTTGCTAGAAATCTCAGCTGATCACTTAACCTGTTCTGCCAATCAAAGCATATAAATTACTCTTTATTTTAATAACTGTATTTGTGCCTTCCTAACATGATAGATATGCCTGTTTTTGTGAGTCAAGTTTTGTGAAGTCAGGAGTAATGTTTGCCAGTTTTAGCCTCAAGTCGGCACAGGTCCAGCATTCATCCTGCTTTTGTATTTGAACTTGAGGATGAACCCAATCTTAAGAAAAACCAAACAGTTTTTCTTCAGTGAAGGCATCATAGTTTAAATCAGTTCTGTATTATGAAAAATCACAGGCCCTAGGAAGAGCCCCTTTAATTGGTCATTTTTAAAGGAAAAATTAGTAGACTGCTCTTAGGTATATTATGAAAATCACAGCTTCTAAACTACTTTGTTAGGCTGTTTGATAATCTGGCTCATGTCAAAACTGGCTGTATCTCCCATTGTCAGAAAGTGCAAGGCCAAGTACAAATATAACTTTTCAGTGGACCCATGGATGGTCCACAAACCACAATTTGAGGAGCTCTGGCATAGATGGAATTGGCAGATAATTTTTCATCCTCTTTTAAATGCACAATGGTTCACCTAGTTAAATTGATATATTCAGAAGACAAATATACTTCTTTACACAGTGCACAGTTGGCTTACAGAATTGACTGTCACAAGATTTAGTGATGGGCACAACCATAAAGTAGGTATAAAAGGGAATTAGATTAATGGACGATAGGTCTATCAATAAGTAGTCACCATGGAGACTACTGTAAGGAATGACCATGTTCTGAGGCACAACTCTGAATACTTGATGGTAGGAAGGAGGCACTACCTTCTATACACTCCCTGCTCTGAAGCCCTCTATGAGTTTTTTGGACACTGGATGCTGAACTGGATGGACACTTGGTCTTATACAGCAGGACTCTTTGTCCATTCTTAGTTATTGGCCTCCAGGAAAAGAAATAGGTTGCATAAGGATGTGGTAGGATGGGGGGGGGAGAACCTGGGTCCCACCAAATATTGAACACCATCCCCCATCAGCATGGCCGATGATCAGGAAGATGGGAGTTATAGGGTCTGATTCACCCTTGTTTCAGATAGATTCCAAGATGGAGTACAAAGACATAAAATATATCAAGTTGGGCAACCTTTTTTCTGTCAAATACCACATTCCCTCCTGGGTGATCTGCCAGGGGCCACATGTTGATAGTGGACAAAGCCAGAGCCAAAAGTAGGTGCTCTCTCTCTCTCTCTCATATTTTCCTTCCCACCCAGCAGGTGTCCAGGAAAGATATAAATCACTCTTGATAGAAGACTACACTGACCACATGCAGAGCACTTTTGAAACTAAGCCCAGGGCTGCATGAAATTAATTTGAGGGCCACAGTTTGCCTACATCTGAAATTATATCAATACAATTCAAGAAAAACATTCATACAAACAATACAACAGAGGCTAACACAACTATAATGCTACATAACAATTTAAAACAAGCAAATAAAAATATCTTTACCAGGTGCCAAAAATATTGTAATATTGGTGCCAGTCAAACTTCATCAGGGAGGATGTTCTAAAGTTGGGGCACCAACACAGAAAAGTCCCTCTCCTTTATATATGCAAAGCATAACCCTCCTAGTGAAAGTACCAGTACAAGAGGCTTATTTAAGGATCTTAATGCATGAGAAGGCTGGTATGGGTAGAGTTATTCTTTCAGGTATTTAAAGAGTGGATTAGGCAATTTAACTGGATTAGTCATCTGGATTCAGGAGAATTAATTAAAGACACCTCCTACTGGACATCTGATAGTGTCCATATTTTAACATGAGGATGCAAACACACCCCTTGTTTGACAGAGATAACATTAAGTAGGATTCTAGATTTTGCTAGAGGGTTGGAATTAAAAGCCCAGGAAGCCACTTTATGTTTCATAATTTTAGCAAAAGTATACTAAGATATGATGGCCTGTTCCCTAAAATTGATTAGGTTCTCTGCTGCCTTCATCCTACTAGCTTTGGCCTACTGAATCTATTCCTTTCCTTCCCCCACCCCTTTCTGCTTCTCCATTTCTAGGCCTGCTTTACCTAATAACTGTCATGTTTGTTTTCAGGACAGATTTGGCTTTCCACTCTAAGTTTTATATTTATTTTTAATCTCTTCTAATGTGGATGTTGCCGGATAACTCTCTATTACTACAGAACTGCCATTCCGACCCAGAAGATGGAAAGTTACTTGGCAAACTGTTGATTCAGCTGACTTGTTGCTAAAGCTGGGAGTTGAAGTCCTAATAACTAACTGATATTAGAGATAAAATACAGGAAGGATCAGAAATGTTGCCCTGTGCTCTTTGCAGAATGGTAAAGATAAAAAAGCAATATATAATATGGGGTAATAATGACAGGGGCACTAAACTTTGAGCATCCAGTGAATTGGGGTGGGACGGGAGACATTTGAATGCTCTCAAAAGCAGCTTGATGCCCTCTAGATGTGTTGAGCTACAGGTCCAATGATCCTCAGCCAATAAGACTGGGGATTATGAGAACTGTAGTCCAACACATCTGGAGGGCACCAGGCTTTGGGAAAGGCTGCTCCAAAGCACTAAGTCACCAGAAACTCAACACTACTATATTGTTTTTTTCTGTCTGAGCTTTCTGACTATCACTCTTAAGTGGGCCAGTGAAGGAGTTCAAGAGAAGGCAGATGCTGTTGCTTACTCATAAGATATATGGAACACAATATAAAAATGCAGATAAATTATTTTTTGGGGGGCATATTGTAGTTATACTTCACAGTACTGAATACAGGGCAGCTTGCAATAAAGCAATATCTCAGCTTGATTTTTTATGAACTTTATATTTACTCTTAACTAAAAGTAAAAATGATGTACCAACTATGTAATTCATCCTGTTTTGGTAAAAGAATTGATCCAGTTTTACCTCTTTGACCTCTAAAGCCTCAAAGATTCAGTAGCAAACACCACAGGCAAATGCTTGGGTAAACATTGTTTCCCCCTCTCAAACTATGATTTCTCTCAGCTTTGTGAAAATTGGGGGTCCCCACCACCCCAAAAAAAGTTTAAGCATTGAGGCCAAATGGGAGTTGACAGTTTCCCCCTTAGGAGAGACGAGTCAATACTGAGAAAAACATGCAAGCCTTGGAAAAAAAGGTAATGGAATTTTATTGGAAGTGAAAACTGGGCCTGCCCTTGTCTCAGTAATTTCATTGCAATAGAAAAATGCCTCTGGTCATTGATTTAAGAAACTGCAGCACATTCTTAATATCCCATTTCACTCATGATCGTTTTAACTCAATTCACTTTTATGGTACAATGCCTCCTTACTGCCCAACAGCTGGAGAAAAATGGGGATGTGTGCAGAAAAGAAACAACATTACGGCTGATATGCATGATCAACAAGACGGATATAAGATCCCTCCCACAGCAATCCTATGCCAGGAGCCATGAACTGTAAGGAAGAGGAAGTGGCCTATAGTTTATTGAATAAGCAGACCTGAACTGGCAAGTGTTACTCTACAAAACAAACAAAAACAGAACAGGGAAGCATTTAAGATTCAGAAGACAGCTTTTGGAGACGTGAGGTGTCAAAACATCAAGCCTATATATCATCTATGTGATAATCAGATCTTATTCTTGAGAGACAATACATATAGGTGAATTGTGCCAAAACCCTACCTGCCCTTTCACAACTGCTGTGTTTCCCTGCAAGATGCAGTCATTTTTTCTGCCTCTTTTGGAGGGCTTTTAAGAATCTCTGAGAAATGTACAGGGCTTCAGTGTTTCCCTTACTGTGAAGAGGTGCTGAAGGGTTTGTGCGTGATTGTTTATCTCGTTCTGTTCTGGCAGCCTCTCCGGCTGCTTGAGCTTTCTGAAAAGCCCTCTAAAGGACTTAACCAGCCCAAGCAGCCAGAGAGACTGCAAGGGCAGAGCGGGATAAAAATGATAAAAGAAAGATCAGGCGTGCTCCTCCCCCATACATTAAGGGAAGCACTGAAGAAAATTCTCCAAAATTCTCACTCCTTCCCACTACTTTCAGGTGCAATTTCTTTTCATCCCCCCAACAAATGGTCAAAAATAAATAAGATTGAAAAATTCAGCAGCAGTATAATACATAACACACACATGCACCCACCATTCTTAAGGCCAGACCAATGCCTTCTGAAGGCACAGGTAGGTGCCTGCTCTGCTGATCTACCCTGGGGAAATACAAGGAGTTAACTGAAATCTAGGACATTCTTCAGGATATTCACACTGACCTTGAAGGCTGCTTATCATTAGTCTTAGGTCAGTCTTGCCCAACCTGGTGCCCTCCAGATGTGTTGGACTGCAGCCATTAATGCTGGCTGGGAATGAAAGAAGTTGCAGTCTATCATCTGGAAGGTGCCAGGTTGTGGATTGCTGGATTGGGGTGTGAGGTATACTCCATCATATCTGGAGGGCATCAGGTTGGAGAACGCTGCTATGTAGCCATCATGACTAGGAACTATTGATAGCTTCATCTCCCATAAATTTGCCTAATCCCCTTTTAAACCTTTCCAGGTTGGTGGCCATCACTACATCTTGAGGATGTGAATTCCATAGTTTATCATCCTTTTGTCTGATCTGAATCCTCCACCATTTGCTCTGATTGGATGACCTTATGTTCTAGTATTATGAGATAGGGGTAATACTTATTCCTATCTTTCTCCATACCATGCATACTTGTTAGACCTCTATCACACCCCATTACTCTTTTTTCCCCCAAACCCCAAACATTGTAAACTTTTCCTCATAGGGGTGTTGATCCAGTTCTTTGATCATTTTGTTTGCCCTTTTCTGCAGCTTCTCCAGGTCAACTATGCATTTTTTTAAGTGTGGCGACCAAAACTGTAACATAGTTTTCCAAGTATGGTTGCACCATGTATTTGTTTGAAAGCGTTATGGTACTGGCAATTTTATTTTCAGTTCCTTTCCTAATAATTCCCAACATGGAATTTGCTTTTTTCACAGCAGTTACACACTGGTATCTTACAAGAACCAGGCAGAACTAGATCCTGCTCAGCCATCACAGCCACAAAGACCACTGGATGACCTTGGGTTAGTCACTATGTTGCAGCCTGACCTACGTCATAGGTGTACTGTGATGATAAAATGGGATAATGACTATGTGACCTGCTCTGAGGTTTTCTGAGGAAGGGTAAGGTATAAATATGACAAATAGGTTGGATCAATACATAATCATACTTAAAAGTACCTCACTGAAATAAGCCCTACTGATTTCAATAGGGCTACTAAATCTGGATCCACCAAAATGTAGCCACAGAATTGGTAAAAATTGTCGTCACCTGCCAGTAAAGAAGATTGTCAACTGGAAGAGAGTTGGCTCTGCTTTGCTTCAGGCTGTCACTTTGCCACAAATGTTATGTGTGGAGGAGACAGAGTAGTAAACGTTTGTGAGCAACTGACTTTTATAGACTTCTTTGCAAGATTGGCCCTCCCAAGGCCCTCACTGTAGTTTCCAGGACAGAGCAAATACAAGGCCAGTTGATGAAAGAAAAAATAGTTTGCAGTGCTGACAATACCTACTCTTGTTCTTTTTCTTCAAGAAGCCTAGTCTACAGTTTTGATTAGACTTATAAAAAAGCCCACAAAGGCTACATGCCTGAAAATCCTTACTAGTGGGGGTCTGGCAGAGAAGGGGCAAAGCACTCCGTTCCTCCTGCAGCAGCCTGCCAGATTTCTGTGTTGGGCACAGAGAGGGATTCCCTTCTTCGGCAGCCTGCTTTGTTTCTACGGGGGGCAACCTGCTCCTCCACCAGCCTACTCAGTCATCTGCATGCAGTCCTTTGTTGCCTACAGCTATGAGGCCAGTGCTTAAACATAAGGCTGGTCTTGGTGCTTACTCAATGCCTTGGTATGTTTGTGGGCTAGAAACAGCCAAGCTTATTGGAAATTCAGTAATACTAGACAGCAGGGCCTGTGAGGGGGGGATGGGGAAAAGAATCTTTATCTGGGGAAAATACTCTTTCTCTCTTTCTCTGACGTACAGCCAGTAATTTGTAGTTGTATAGCTTCTCATTACAACAGCACAGTGGCTTGTAATTGTTAAGCGTGTGTAACACTGGTTTAACAAATGAGGTACATACAACATTTATTCATATGAGGTACACATGTTCAGTTAGGAGCTCCAAGCACAAGTTCTGTTAAATCTTTCCTTTATGGTAAGTCTGTGCCATAGCTCGGCCTGTGATTTAAGTTTGGGTTAAGGTGGGACATGCTGAGCAAAATCCTTTTTGCAAAATTTCCCTAAGGCTTGAAATATTGGACTAACTAAGATAAGATACTCTTATGCTAGTTTCTTAATGCAAAGAAGAATTAAGTAATTAAGAATTACTTCAGACAAGCAGTATTTCCCCACATAGAAAAACTCTGCATGTTATGGAGAGATTAATGGGAACATGCGTAGAAGTGGGTTTGCCCCAAAGTTCAAGCAAAGATACAGCAATGACTACTAAGAGTTTAATACTTCCAGCTCCTGAATGATATCTGAAATGTTCCTATTTTCTAAGGAAATCCTAAATTTCACTCTGAAATATGTCTGTCTTTTATGCTCCATAAGCCCTCATTGAAGGCAAGAAAGAAAATATTCTGGGACAAAAAGCACCTATCTTATAGCTACAGTTTTAGGTAGAAAAATGTAGGATAAGAATAGTTTAGGACAAGAATCAAATGAAAAATACAGGCTATTGCAACCAGAGAGTTGCAGACAGAATTCTCTCCTTATATAAAAGCATAAAGGTGTCAGTGAATACTAAAATAGCTGCAGGTGCACTTTAGTGCTGGGACATTTCCAAACTATCCAAGGTCCTCAGATGGTGTTACTTTTCAGCCTGTGTTATTGCCAAAGTTTCAGGAACTGAGACACCCATAATTTACCATGCCTAGAATACAGAGCAGTAGCCGACAAGACAGCAAAATCTGAAGGTATTCTGGAACCAACACTTTTCAATCCTTCTGCCCTTAAAAGCTGGCAGCACAATAAAGCCAGTTCTTCATGTAGAAGCCATGGCGAATTCAGCAGCCGTGCCATTCACTGTGCACATGTCCTGGATCCTTGGGGGGGTCACCATGTCATCTGCCTGGTGTACAAGGTGATCTCAGGCCTCTAATGATTTGTGTCTAATCTCAAGAGAGCCATGTTTACTTAAGGAAGTTATCTAGTTTAGTCTGACTGATGCCAGAAGTAGAAGATGTTTTCATAGTTTGCTTAGAAGCACTTTTTTTGCTCTTCACAGCAAGGGGTCGAATCTCTGCTGGGATACTCTGAAATGAGTCAAGTCAAGGAAAATGCCGGCCAAGTATTTAAAGCAGGGGTGGGCAACTCCAATCAGCCCTACCCAGCACAGCCAGTGGTGAGGGGTAACTGGAGTTGTAGTCCAACATCTGGAGGGCCACAAGTTGCCCAACTCAGATTTAAAGGAAAATGGAAAAAAGTAATCTGGTATTCTGAAGGTATTTCACATGTGCAAACCATGACCAATAGATGGGGGTTGGCTAGATTGTCTCCCCCCCACATCCCACCACCAAGTTTAATATGTGTTCAAACATCCCAGTTCAGGAAGAGAGGTCAAGCTTTAGCCACTTATATAATCAAGTCCTCCTCATTTCAATCATCTAGCCCAAAGCTCACAGAGATGCAACTGAGCAGGTCCCTCTCCTACTACTATTTCTACAGACCTGAGGCAATACACTAACAATTGTCCCATTTCACTGTTACGTTGAACTCGCAAATTTCACAGAGCTTTAAAATAGTAATGGCCAACACAGCTCATTATGGGAAGACGTGGCTAGAATCACCATTGCTCCTGAAGCATGCCTGCACTCATGAATCTCTAAAGAACTTGGAATCTGCTGCAGAATTTGCTTCCAATTCTACTTGCTTCAGAAGCCTATGCAGGTTTTTCATCAAGCAGGAAACGCAAATGTATATATTTACCTAATAAAAACAGTACATTTCTAACTATCTCCACAGTAGGAGAAAACTCAATAGATTTACAAGGGAGACTTGAAAGAATCATGATCCAAGTTTCTTGGGACTGAATCTTCTCCTAGTAACTGCAGCAGCTTTGGAGCAGGACCTCATATTAGAACAATTCTGAAGTGGTGCATTCTAAGGGATCATTTCCCCAAGTACACTCATTTTTTCCAGTTGGTCCTCACTTTGAATTAACTGCCAATGAAAAACTACTTTGCTCAAATTGGAATGTTGATGCTACCATTTCTCCTTTCCATTTGGTCTCATTGATCATTGATGATCCTAGATTCAACACCACTAAAAACTGCAGCTGGAAATCAGGTTAGCTTCAGCAGAACAGTATTTATAAAAGGATACAGGCTGAATGAACTTGGTTCTGCCTCCTAAGCCGTCATATCCAGTTCTCACCTATAAGAGAGAGAATTCAGTATTTATCAGTACATAAGCATTTCCCTCTAGTCTTATTAGGGAAGAGAACATTAATTACAGTGCGTGAGTGGCTGATTTAGGCACACACATTAGGACACTAAGCCTTAGGGGCATTTCATCCCTATGCAACACTTCCAGTCCTCCAGCGTTCCTCAGATGACCACGTCCCCATCCCCTGCCCCCAAACACTGATGGATTGGTCGTTTCCCAGACCCCCACCCCCGATTCTAAAATGTTGAAATGCCCCTAGGGTTTAGTTGCTGGCACTAAGAGCTTAAAAAATTAGGGTGGATCGATCAGCAAGAAAAATGTTGACTTCAATCATGTTTCCCATTGAAACCTTTTCACATATTTCCTGAAGAATGGTGCAAATCTGACTTTTAAACTAGTAGTTTTTGCCAGTACTTTCCCAGCGCACTGGCTGCCAGTCCATGCCCAGGCCCGATTCAAAGTGCCAGTTTTAATATTCAAAGCCCTAAATGGCTTGGGGCCAGGTTATCTGAAGGATCGCCTCCTCCCATATGTACCTGCCTTGACCCTAAGATCATCTTCAGCCCCTGTCAAAGGAAGTGATGCCGCTAGCTGCAAGGAAGAGGGCCTTTTCTGCTGTGGCACGAGTTTCCTAGAGAGGTTTGCCTGGCACCCAAGTTGTACGCTTTCAGGCACCAGGTGAAGACCATTTTAATATTTTCCCAGCATTTTCCCATCCTAGTATTTTAACCCTGCTGTTTTAAATATGTAGTTTAAATCTGTATTTTATATCTCTGCATTGCTGCTTAGTTTTATTGTGGTTTTACTTTTGTATTGTGTTTAAGTCTCCATATTTTATACTTTAAGCTGTACTTTACGGTTTTAATTTCTGTGAACCATCCAGCGAACTCCTGCTATTGGGTGGTATAGAAATGAAATGAATGAATGAACAAATAAATAAATTTACAAGTAAATTTTTCATTCTTACAAGCAGATTTGCATCTTTGTCTTACTGTATGCATGTTGCATGTTTCCCTTTATTTACATATAGATGAAATGTCTAAAATACTTTCCATACAGGGTCATTCTTATCACCATCAGCCACAACAGTTTGAAGTTAGCAGGAGGTAGGTATAGGGTTGCAGCCTCAGTATGAGAATACAGGAAGATGCACACTGAACTATTTTGTCTTTTCTTTTTCTTTCCAATGTTGCTCCTTTCTGCTTCACTCTGGCTGAATTCAGATGACACAATAAGCAACTGGGGGGTGGGGGGTGGAAACAATTGTCAGTTGTATTGACTATCGTGTCATCCAAATGCTGCCATAGTCAACTCAGCGCTGATCCTAATCCAAACCACAGTTGATTATTTATTACAAAATGCCCATAACTGATAGGTCAAACCAAAGCTTGATAGTTACTGGGCTGAAAAAAAATCACACAAAATTCAAAATCTCTGATTTTTTTTTTTGGGGGGGGGGGTTAAAGCATTCATTTTTATATACCTCATTATGTCTTTCTGTCTTAACTAACTCCTCTGTCTTGCTTGGCCCACCACATAGTTACAGTACAACAATTTTATCTAGCCTATGTCTTTGCACATGTGACTTTAGTCAGAGAAACTGAAAGTCTAGAACTTGAAAGAAGTAAGAACTGCTAGTCTGGACAGAACCATTTTCATGAGATGAAAAATTCAAATGAATGCCCATATTTGACTGGTAGGTGATTTCATTTTATGACTGTAAGTGTGGGTTCAATATATTTATGATGAGATGTAATTGTAAATATGTTATTTTTATGTTAATTTTTAAAGAGAAATTTGAGTATTTTTAAAATAGAATTTTAAAAAATCCAATTAAAATTTTTAACAAAGCCACTGATTTTTTTTTTTACCCTGGCTTTAAAGTAAAACATGCTAGTATTTTGGGCCCTGCTCCTTTTGTCTCTGACCCAGCACACCACTGGAATGCAAGACCCAAGTACTTCTCTGAAATGGAATCCAGCCTTTGGGCTGAAGGACATTTGAAACCCCTGCACTAGAGGACATGGTGGTAGGCTCGTGCTAAGAGTGCGCTTCAAAATCACGATTCAAAGTTGATCAACTTGTAATAGAAAGCACAGAGTGCACCAAATTTATTTAAAGCATTCGTACCATGCCCTTTTCCACAAGCAGAAACAAGGTGGCAACTGAAAAACAAGATAAAGCAATACACAATACAAAAAAGTGCAGGTGATTAAAATAGAAAAATGACAGAATCAATGTAACAGCCATAAACCTGGAACAAAGATAATCTTATAGGGCCTGCTTAAAATCAGGCAGTGAGAGGGCCAAATGGGGAGGTTGCACCATAATAAGGGCAGCACAATGGAAAAATCCTCTCCCCACCCACCCCAACTGAACCTCTGTCAGTGGTGGGACTGTGTGAAGGGGCTCAAATTGAACTGGTTCAGAGTCTTCATTCATATAGGAGGAAATGATTTCTGAAATCCTCTGGTGCTGGACCATTTAGAGCTTTAAAGGCCAAAGTTAGAATTTCAAATTGAGCCCAGAAACAAATTGGTAGCCAGTGAAGATGACACAAGTCTGGGATAATATGGTCTATTCTACTAGCTCCAGGTAACCGACTGGCTGCTGCATTTTGAACCAATTGGCATTTCCAGTCCACTCATTAAAGCCTCACCACTGTTTCAAACATGCACAAAAACTCTCAAGGATGTATCATGTAGTCACATCAAAACATATGAAATTGAGAGCTGCTGATATATCAGCTTATCAGAAACAGTTGAGGAAAAATCTCATACCCTTTCATCACTGGTCTTGCCATGACCAGTGAGGCAGCTAGGTAACATAATTTTAGACCTGGATTTAATGGCCTTACATGGTTCCCTTTAGAAAGCCACATGCATCACTTCACTTGTGAAGCACACTACTAACATTGATCTTCTTTCTGTACTGTCATTTACACATCACAACTGCTTCCATGTTCCTGGTATGTTAGTGCAAAGACAAAAAAAACCCAGTTTGCCATCTCGGATAAAAAAAAATATTCTGAGCTTGTGCAATTTTGCATTTAAACTCAAATCAAAGCACCATCACGACTATGGAATATAATAGAATTTGCTTCTGCTGTCCTGAAGCTAAACGTATTTACTGGAGAATAAGCACCATTTTGTTGTAGAAAAAGATAATGTATATTTAAACCAACACATAATCAGTGGAGAATCTATAACCATGTATAGATGGCTGCTTGCCTCCTGACTATAAAATGTTCTTTAAAATAAGAAAGGATGCTGAAACGAGTAGCATCAGACCCAGTGTGCCCTGACATGCTCATGCCAGCCCAGGTGCTGATGCTGGGACTGTTTGCTGCTGTCCCCATCACCTGCCACTCTCTATGTCTGATGTCTCTAACATGGTGTCCATGGGCTTCAAATTGGTGAGCACCTCCCTTGGTGTCCACCAGGCTCCCTGCCTCTCCTGACTTTTATTTTAATTTTATTTATTTATTTTAAGTACAAAAAATTAACTGAGAGGCTGGCATGCTACAAAGCAAAGCACTGCTCTCCAGCATCCTCTTTATTTGGGTTCCAAAGAGTGGTTTTGTGTTTTGGAGCTAAGACTCCACCTCTGCCTTTGCCAGATGTCAAGTGTTTCATAGACAATTCACAAGGCAGGCCTTGTGAATTGTGAGTTTAAAGATGGAGAATTGTTGTGAGAAAGTTCTGTGTCGGTCTGTGCCTGTGTCTTATCACTGTTGCTGTTTCTCGTGGGAGGCTTGCTAGCCGAGGCTTTGAGCTGGGAAGTTTCCTTGAGAACAAATGTATGTTTGGAAAAGGTGGGGGCAATCTTGCAAGCTGTCTCTCACATGGTGTCATCATCAAGAGGAGGTAACTGTGCTGCCCTGTTAGCACATGAGTTTAGATTACAGGCCTGAAGTCCAGTCTGTCAAAATGGCTTGGAATAGCCAGCCTCCAGCCTATAAGAGGAACAAGCAAAGGGGAGGCCCTTTGCTAGGAATCATCTGTTCTACGCTTGCCATGAAACTCGTGTTTTGGGATTCTATCTGTTTTGGAGATGTTGGATGCACTCTGTACATGTTCTGTTGCTATCTGGATTTGGAATTTCTAAGGACTGTGCCATAGAAAGTGCTCTGAAGCTTTTCATAGACTTGGACTTGCTGTTACTGTTTCTGGATCGTGTTCTATGGCCTGAGAGAGTGCTTTCCCTGGATGGAGCCAAAGTAGGGGCACAGAGAAAGCTTCCTAAGATGATCATTGCTGTTTCTAGATTGTGTGTGTGTGTGACCTGTGAGAGAGCCTCCTCTCAGAGCCTTTGTTACAGGCAGAGGGTTTCCTGAGTCGAAGAGGTTTGTGCCCTGACATCTTGCTTACATGATCTGCTCAGTGTTTCCGGCAGGCTGAGTCTAGTTTGTGCAAGATAGATCTGTCTCTGTCGGGCTTCATGCATCCCTATGCTGGAGCTTAATCCTAGGGCTCTGGTCCTGTTCTTGATAAGTCAGTGGGTGTGGCACCCCTGTTAATCGCTCAGATAAGACAGGGGCAACTCTACACGTCTTCCCCCGAGTGACTGCTGTTCGCATCAAGCCATTGTACCTGAAGCTATCTGGCCCATCATCAGCTTTAAGTGGATGTATACAGAAATGAAACCGTTATACTTGAATTCCGTGTGATTTCAAAAATAAAAGAATCTCACCGTTTAGAATGTGTTGTCAGTTTGCCAAAGTTCATGAGCTGAAGCCTGGAGTTGGGCTGAGTCACGACAGCCTTGTAATTAGGTTTCTTCAGTTTTAACCTCACCAGTTTGCCTTATGGGAAATTTTGTGATCGGCCATTTGCTAAATGGGTAAGCCCCATCCCACGGCAGGCATTTTGTGAGAGTGCCCATGATACTAATCAAAATTCCAAATGTGCTCACCAACCCCCCAAAAGGTTGGGGACCCCTGCTGGAAAAAGGGCAGGAAAGGGCAACTAAAACGATCAAGGGGCTGGAGCATCTCCCCTATGAAGGAAGGTTAAAACAGCAGGGATTGTTTAGCTTGGAAAAAGGGAGGCTAAGGGGAGACATGATAGAGGTGTACGAAATAATGTATGGTGTGGAGAATGTGGATAGGGAGATGTTTTTCTCCCTCTCTCATAATACTAGAACCCGGGGACTTCCCATGAAGCTGATTGGTGGGGGATTCAAGACAGATAAAAGGAAGTACTTCTTTACACAGTGCATAGTTAAACTATGGAATTCAGTAACACAAGATGTAGTGATAACTTAAAATGGAGTTGGATAAATTCCTGGAGGAGAAGGCTATCAATGGCTACTAGTCAGCGATGTGCTACCTCCAGTATCAGAGGCAGTAAGCCTATATATACCAGTTGCCAGCGAACATGAGCGAGAGTGTTCTGTTGCACAGTGTTCTGCTTGTTGGTTGCTGATTGACAGCTGGCTGGCCACTGTGTGAATAGAGTACTGGACTAGATGGATGTTGGTCTGATCCAGCATGGCTTTTCTTATGTTCTTATGCTATAGGTGATCAGTTGGGGATCCCCTGGAGAGCGGGGTCTGGCCCAGCCCAGAAGTCCTAATTGCACCATTGCCAATAACTGCTAGAGAGCTATGCACTTACGACAGTGGGTCAACTGAAAGTAAATGTTAACACAACGGAGAATAAAATAGTGGAGGAAAATTGTGACCTCTTCTACCACACAGGAAAGGAAACTCTACCACCAGGAGAGCACAAGCATCTAAACCTAATTACATCCAGCCTCAGTACCGGAATGGGCAGGGCTGCTAACTATGCTCAGATCCCTCAAATAACAGCTGCTGAGTGCTGTAGCCAAAATGGGTCCACAGAGAATCAAGAGGGTGATATTAGCATGCTCAGTAGAGTCCCAAGGATTGCAGAAACAGAGACACACAGACGCGCACACACACAACTTAAAAACCTGAAGGGACAACCCCTCCCCCTGAAACAGCCCAATGAGGACAAAGCATGCTTAGTTGCCACAGAATTCAGAGCAGTACAGAGAGAAACAAGAATGGGGGAGTGGGAATAGGTTTCCTAGCACACTGAACAGAAGTATTTTGTTGTCAATCCCACTTGTACTTACTATTCCTGTGTTCCTCTGTGGCATGAGCATGCCGTTCACAGGTGGCCTCTTCGACAGAATTGAGTTTCGGATGAATGCAGGTAAAAGGTCTTCTAGATGCTCATCCTCTGTGTCACCCGAGTCCTGGACCATTTTTATTTTTTAAAGAAGGAGCGTTAGACCTAAAAAGTGCATATTTTCAAACAACACTAAAATAGCCTGCTGGTATGCACCAATTCCATTTTTTAATGCAAAAAGAAAAGGTAGATTCTGTACATGCAGCTTCTTTTGACATTTCTAGGGAGAACAGTAAGTCATTGGCTCTGATACCAGCAGGTGGATCAATAGAGAACAGCATGGAAAACCTCAAAGAATTCAGAACACACAAGCAGTGAGAAAGTTGGTTCCCTATTACCCCTCAGGCAGAATATCCGAAATTTCTATTGCATTGACAATGCAGGTTTTGGTTAAGATGGGAAAAGCTATCAGTTTCAATGGGGCTTCTGAAAAATTGAAGGGACTTTTGGAAATTTGAGAAACTGTCCTAGGCACAACTATAAAATGGCTTCCATGAGTGGGCAGGGCTAGTCAGAAATGACAAGTCATCTGCACAGAGGCGTTAATGGGAAATGAAGATGGCAGCAGCTAAAGGCTTCCACTTGACTTTGAAGAAATCCAGCTGCCAGTAAGAAAATATGTAAGTATTTTTAAATAAAAATAGAGAGAAATAGGGTGTTTCAGTGGGCAGCAAGGAAGATATATGTGGGCAAATTGGTGCTTACTCAAACAATGTTGCCTAAACCTGATTGAGAGAGGCTATAAATATTAGTCAGATTATCAATTACAATACCTCCATTGCTTCTTTCAGAACTCTTGATATATTTATCACAGGTGCGCTGAAAAACACATACCACGAAACAGTAGTCACCCAATCTGTCCTTTGGTGATGGATCCAGTTTATAAAAAATCAGGTATAAACTCACAGCAGCTGATTCACTTAAAATAACGTTAGTTGTGGAGAAACCACGAGCATGTGGGATAGGAGTTCTCTCCTCCCACATTCTCTCTGTTCCAATCAGGAAGAGAAAAACCTCTGGTCTGACCAACAAGCAAAGGAAGCGAGTTTTCATTTCTTTTGCCTCACTGCCACTCTTGATCCACTTGTTGAAGCCCTAACACTGACCTTAATATGGGGTAGAAAAGACCCTCCTTCACTGCTTCTGGTGTTCAGCTGGAACAGAGATAAAACACGCACTACGAATAACACAAGTGCGGTATGCTAACTTAGTATATCAAATCTGCAAGCCATCATTTACTTAGTATGCAAATTATGCACAGTGTGGATTTAGGGTTCTTCTTCCCTGTACACTCCTTTGCCCCTCTTATCATGTGTCAGTCAGTTTACAGGTCAGGAATTGTCCCTTTAATTGTATACGAACTAGAAATTTACTGGCATTATAAATAAGGTATTTGATTATTGTGATAGGCAATAAAATCAGCAACCCTGCTTGGAGATGAAGTCTAGCTGTACCCACAGCAAGCAGGGTGTATTTGTTGTGACATTCTTCTGCAGCAATTAAAAGCTTCTAAATGAGACATTTTAGTCTAAAGCAATAAGCAGAGAATATAACATGACTGGATGATTGCTTCCAGCATATGTGGAGCACACACAAGGCCAATAAAAGTAAAAGAACAAGACTTACAACTTTTTATCGAGTTTGATTTTTTTGGCAGGAGCAAGGGCTGTCTTGTGAGATCGATGCTTTGGTGTTTCCACATCAAAGGTAGCGTTCAGGTCGATTTCATCACTGTGAGCTGGCTGATGGAGCTTTGGGTTTAGCAATTCCAGAGGAGCGGGGCTGCAAAGCCAAATTATACAAGTTTCACACAGTTAGTTGGATAGTTAGACAGGTGCTTCCAGTCCATCCCACATATAGGGACGCATAACTTTTTCCAACCCTGAGGGCCACATGTAAAGTTGGCTCAGGGCCACACAAAACATGCACCTTCTCTCTATCCCCACCCTCAGCAATCCTGACACAAATCGCTCTTTCCAGCAGTGAAGGAGCAATCTGTATCAGGATCGCTGGGGGAGGAAATTTTGTGACAACAGGGGATCAGAACACCTTTGTGGTTTGCTATTAAGCCCCAAAGGAGTGCATATGGCTTCCAGGCTGCAGGTTGTGCACCCCTGCTGTACAGTATACATCTTGGTGTACTGCACAGTGGCAGTGATAGGAGACAGCTCTATAAACAGAGCAAAATGAAATTCAGAAAGAAAACACCCTTCTATTATCTAGCAACATGTGTTGAGAGTTTAGATTACTGAAATGACTACCAGGCTGCTTGGGATCTTCATCTCCCAGTCTTCATAGTCTAGTAAAATTGGCCTGCTTTAGGATGCCACACATCTCTATAGGAAATGTATTCTTATGGAAAATGATTGTTTGATATGATAGTAGCAGAAAAAGAGATCTTGCACTACAGTTCTGATCAGTGGATATAGCTGGTACATAAAGGATTGGGGAACAGGTGATGGGGAAGGCCTCTGCCCAAGAGTCTGGGAACTACTGGAAGCCAGACCGTACTGGGCTAGATGAACAAGTAGTCTGACCTGGTGGTATAAAAGGCAGCTTATGTGTTTTGGGACAAATCAGGAAGGTGCATTCAACATTCTTCTATTGTCTGCTTATATTGTACACAACCTTTGTAGAGTATTGGTTGTGTTAAATTCCAGTGAATTCCCCTAAAACCAACCTTTCAGAGACAAGCCGGCTGAGTGCTTCACTCGTTAATGATGGCACTTTCAAGGTATCTTGTAGGACTCCTATCTTCTTTTTCAAACTCTTTGAAAAGAAAGGGCAGAAGTTTACAAGAAAATCTATCAAAATCAAAATTTCTACACCCCCACTTTTAGAGATACAGTTTTGTTTACACTCAGGAAGACAGTTTATGCTCTGCATGCCACTCTCCCTTCAATGTGATAGGCTAGAAAGGAGTGTGTACACTATGAAGGCAAGGAAGTATAGCTCTAGGATCACCAACATTATATTCAACATAGGTTACAGGAAAGTTCTCACCATGATCTCTTTATCTGCATTTCTCAGATCTGTCTGGGTGCTTCTCAATTCCTCCACTGTTTTCTCCAACTCTAGAACAGTTTTCTGTAGCTATAGATTAAGAACTATGCATCAGAATTTCAGTACAACATACCCAACTGTTTACAATGGTTATGTTAATAAAAGCATAGTTTTATACTTCAGAGTTTAAGAATTCAGTACATTATGACAGAAATCTGAAGTAGGCATCTTCAGGTGGGAATAGCTGCTTTTTGAAGGATTTATAGCATTGCTTGTTATCAAATCACCAGCAGAGGGCGCTCCAAGGTGGCTCTCTCTTCAGAAGTCAATGAAAAGCTACCAAGAGGTGCTTCTGCAGCACTCATTTACCCAGAATAATTCAGTGTGTTTGTAAGCATTTAGAAAATTATAAGGGTACACTAGACTCTTAAAAAGTAACTCTTGCACCCTTCCTTCCTACACCCTAAAGTTTCCTGTATTCACAGTACAAATCTAGCACTTTCCTGATATTAATGCAGAAGAATATTCAAGACATGTATTTTGATTTAAGACAGAATAGGGAGAATTACTTGGCTATGTCGGCAGATTGATGAATATTACGAAGACAAGAAAGGTCAGGGAAACTGTAGCTGAACCTCCCTGTTAACAGGGAGCCACCAACAACGTGGCTTACGCAACTGTATGGACAAGCAATAGAAATTTTATTCAGGCAGTGGTACAGAGGAACCGTTGTACATAGATGTTTCTGCAGGTGTATCCGTGTGCCCTTTACCTTGTGATTAGCAGAAAACAACTCCTTTCTCAGCTTCTCCTTTGTGTCATTTGATGCTTTCTGGGACTCCTTCAAATTCTCATATTCTCTGGAAAAGGCCCAAATTAGTCAATCTGTGGAACATGCTTCCAAGCAAGTGGCTCTTGGATGAAGCCAGTAATCAAATTTAGACCAAAGATAGGTAAATTATAACTTAAGGAACTGCAGAAGTTCCTGTTGTGTACACAGACACTTTGAGCAAATAAAAGTGCTGAACAAACCAACATTAATTTCTACTGTGTTAAGACACTGACACTACAGAGCAGGTGAGAAAACATGCTTTCAGGAAATAGCATTGTTTGGTTTGGGGCAGGCACCAAAAAGTCAGAAAAGTGTATGCCTTATTAGGAATATGAATGGCAATTAAGAAGCTTTAGTAATATGCAGCATTTTATATCCACCTTACTGAAATGATAGGTGACAGGTTAAAAAAAAAGGTTCTAAAAGCATTTTTATGCTATTATAAAACAGTGTTGAAGTTACTTATTACAACGCAGGGTAGCTCATTATTAAAAGTCGTGATTACCCATTTGCTAACCAATGCTGCCTGCAGAAGCTGTGAATTATACATGATATAAATAGAAGGACCTCTAACACACACTGTAGGGGTTGGCAAATATACCATATTTATTGCCACAGCTGCATAGAGTACTCTGCTCTGCACAGGGGAGATATTCAGGGGCCATGCTGCCTTGCTCAGAATCATGACAATCAGACATCCTCTCTGTTCCCATCAGACAATCACCTCTTAAGCACTCTGGCAAAGCTCTGAAGGCTGTTTCCATAGCAATGGATGTGTCACTAATGCAACAATAGTATACTTGCTGTGCTGAAATCTTCCATCTATGCCACCTTGATTATATTCACCAAATCTCGGTGTTGTACCTAGCATCCTGCCAGAGCACCTACATGATTAACTGTTCCAACTATTTCCTTTATAGGGTACCATGTGTACACACACAGCACCTAACTCAATAAACTACCCTTTTTAGCACACTTACTTTTTCAGTGAGATGCAATAGACTGCAAGTTGTTCCACTGCTGCCTGCCCTGCTCCCATTTCACGGATCATCTCTTCCACCTCGGGACGCTGACGATGTAACAATGTCTCAATCCTGAAAGATTAGAGGTTTCCTGGTTTAGAGGTACAGCTAAGGCCATGTTACGCAAACACAGGAATAGTTAATACTGGAAGAGAGACATCTTGTCTTTCGGGCTGGCAAGGATTCCACCCCCACCCCCAAGCCAACACAGTTGGCACAGTAGTGTTTCATCAATGTGGGAATTATACTGTTGCAAGATTAGAATTTACAGATATTGACTTACGTTTACTATAATGTGCACGCACGCACACACACACACACAAACAGAGAAAGAAATCAGGCCCGTTGTGATAAATTTTAGGAACAATTACTTTGTAAGAAAAGGGTAGAAAGGGACACCTTAAAGAGTTACAGCATTGGGTTAAGAATCAAGGACAACTAATACAATTAGCCTGCCATTTTCTTCATACAGAAACGGTTTCCATTCATCTTGAGGACAGAGTTAAATGTCAAAGGCTGTGACACACTAGGGCTCAGTTTTACTCCATTAATTTGGATCATTTGCAGTCATGCATATTCATGAATGGAAACAGGTACAAGTGCCTGGAGAGATGTAAATGACTGATCCAGGAAAACAAAAATCTAATTGACCATTGTTCTTGCTAGGCTAGGGAAATTACAAGGGCAGACTATTTGTTCATCTAGCCCAGTACTGTCCACTGTGATTGGCAGTGGCACTCCAGGGCCTCCTCAGGCAGAGGTCCTTCTCATCACCTGCTACTTGATCTTTTTAACTGGAAATGCCAAAGATTGAACCTGGGACTTTTTGCATGCAAACAGGTGTTCTCCCACAGACAACTATACAATTCTGGCAATTATATTAGCAACAAGATTATATCCAAACCTGTTAATATAGATCAGACAAGACGTTATTGCTAAGCAAACACTTACCCATAGTACCTGCTAAGACAGTAAGCTTCCTTGAACACGTTAAAACAAAAATAGCAAATGCTCTCATTCTTTTAGCAGCTGCAAAAGCTTTTGACAGATTAGAATGGAAGTTCCTATAAGAACCTCTGTAAGAGATTTGGAAACCAGTTTGCTATGAATGTCTGGAACTCTATTTCAAATACTGCTTATGGATATTGAAATCTGTTAGGATAAGTATAATGATTTTTTAAACATTTTAATTGTATGTAAAATTGTTTTCAGTAAATAGATAGAACCTCTATTGTGATGCCAGGGGCTCAGCCTTGGAAAGTATGAAGACAGTGCTTTTGAACAATTGTTTTAAGTGACCAGACAGTTGGATCCAGAGCAGTGTTCATTGGTACTCATGGATTTCGATTGTCAACTCCTCCTTGGAAGTTTAGAATGGGGTTCTTAGTATGGAGATGTTATCTGGTTTTATTTTTCTATTTTGTCTAGGAAAGGTCCTGCGTATCAAGAAACTTCAAATGCCCAGTGTGGGCAAGGACTGCATATGCAGGAGTCTATTAGGGGTTATATTAAGACAAAATTATGACAGACGGTGAGTCCTAAGGATAGGTAGGATGTTATCAATTAAACTTGATTTTGGTCTTCATATGTTCTTCAGTGGGCTGAGTTCAAAATTCCAGGTATAACAGCGATTTGAGAGACCAAATTCAGATGCTGTGGCAGTGACTAAGAGCCACTTTTGGTATTACTATTTTGTGGGGAAAGCTGCAGTCTTTTATTTCAGATTTGTTCCTTGTCAATATCATTCATGCCTTTTAAAATGTAGTCCGAGTAAATATTTATCCAGGAGACTAGGACACCTAATGAAAAATATATCCTTTCTCATTGTTTGGGTATCATCAAGCAGGACATTTGGTGGTGATTGATTCCACCAGAGCATTCTAGAAATGGCTTCTAAATTGCAATAGTGTCCTCTTGCTTATCTTCTTTTTATAAAATTAAGTGTTGAGTTTTACTACCTAACCATGTAAGGTGTTCTAGGCAGGTTTGGATAGCAGCTGAGTTCCATGTATAAAAGGATCTATGTCCTTTTTAGCTACTTTGAAGGCTTTATTAAACTAGAACCTCTTTGGGTGGGGGCAATAATGCAGGTAAATATTCCATTATCTTATTTAAAAATACGGTAGTGTAAAGCTCTACCAGACTGATTTTGCTCATTTTTATTTTAAACTGAAGCTTGAGTAGTGTAGACATGCAGAAAATTTTGAAACTTTGAAAAGTTCAAAGCTTGAGCTATAACAGCCATTAATTTCTTCTGCAATAAACAGGCAGGGCAGCCCCTCCACCAGCGGGATAATAGACAGGTCTACCTGGCCAATCAGTATGGTGCAAAGGCGAGCCCTGGCGCAGCTGAATAGTTAGGCTGTCGCTGCCAGCCAGAGGAGAGGCTGAACGGAATGGAGCTGGCCAATCGGGGGATGTGAAGGAGGGGTTGGGGATTCCCTGCCTGTTTGGAGGGGGGAATTCACTAAGCATAAGTCATATTTACATTGTTCATAAGCTCCTCTTGTGAGGGGACTAAGGGGCAAACAAGCGGGAAAGGAACAAGACTACTAGAGCCCATGGCGACATGGGTTTCATACTAGTAGTATAGAAAGGCTTAAGATTACTAAACATTTCTTAGTTGTCAGTGTAAAGTTCTTATATGTCAATGAAAACCTAGTTAAGAGATTCATAAGACCCTTTCTTAAATAATCCTCCAAGCTATTGAGGCATGGCCATTTTGAGTCTTCAGTTCAACTTACAGACACAGGGAAATTCAAATACCAGTTTAATGGAGTCATCTTCTGCAAGTTCTGAATCCCATTGTATTCAACAGAATTTACTTCCAGGTAAGTGTACAGGGGACTGCAATCTCACATTGCTAGAATATGTATGAATGATGTGTTAGTAACTATATCTATATCTATATCTATGGAAGGAGGAAAGCACACATTCTCTAACCTCTCCATAGTCTTCAGTTTATTTCTTAGTCTTCGGGCCTCCTCTTTTGCACTCTTTGCATCCTCTTGCTCCTGTTCCAAGTACTTCATTTGCTTCTGAGAAGGGAAACGTCATCAGTGTGAAAGAGACAGCTCCATGGAAGCATGATTTAGACTGAACATCGAGCCATCTCCAGGCTTCTTGCTATTGCAATAGCCCCAAAGCTAGATCTTAGTGAAACATTTTGTTTCAACCCCCCCACCTGTAGAAAAACACTTCTTGTTCCCACTTGCACCACAAATCCTTGAATACGCAGTGTTAAACAATTAACGAGCTGCCACATAAAAAACTGTGGCAATTCATACTTTATCTGCAAATACCTCCTCATGCAAGTGATCTAATCACAAAAGCAGTGCAATAATATGAGTCCTCTTTTGTGATCAGGAAAATGTCTTGCACAAGTTCTCTCCTTCCACTTTACACTGCTTACATGACTAGATGGCTACTGAAAATCTAAAGCCTTTCTCTATCAAACTATAACAGCTTCCAGGCTTATATATTTTTTAAAAAAATCAATTTTCCTTGACTAAAGAGTGACCTGCACAAGATCAATGACATGTGTGTTTAGATAGGCTGACCATCTGAAAAGGAGGACAGGGCTCATATAACTTTAACAGTTGTAGAGAAAAGGGAATTTCAGCAGGTGTCATTTGTATGCAATTAGTTCCTGGTGAAATTTCCTCTTCATCACAATTGTTAAAGATGCAGGTACTATGCTAGAGTGACCATATACAAAAGAAGGCAGGACTCTGCAACTTTAACTGTTGTGATGAAGAGGGAATATCACCAGGAACTAATTGCATACAAATGACACTGGCTGAAATTCCCTTTTCTCTACAACTGTTAAAGTTATATGAGCCCTGTCCTCCTTTTCAGATGGTCAGCCTAGTTTAGAGAGCTTACTTAGCAGATTTAAAAGGGGGATAAAACTCTTAAATACACTGGTGATTTCTAGGCTTTGATTGGGTTGGTCAGCTTAACACAAACTTCAAAGGCTTCTGCCTACTTTCCCTCAGTACTGAAAACTAGTCTGTTTAATCAGACTTCAGAAAGAGACTGGTCAAAGACTAGAATATCTGCAAGATGATATTAAGCTCTATGCCATGCAGTAGGTGAAGTATTCGAAGACGTATTTGCCAACATACCACTTCATCTACTTATAGAACTGAATGCCGGAAAATACTGCCCTTCTGATTAGGGTTTGCTTTGCCTGGCATAGATGGCTCCCCAGCATGTACAGCTCTTTTCAACGTTTCTATTTTAGCACTTGCTTAATATCAAGGGGCGACTGGCAGCTAGAAACTCTTCAGCAGTGCCTAATTGCTAAGCTTATCCTCAAAACACGTAGTGCCTGATCAGAAAGGACATAGTGTTAAAGCTGTTGTCGATTAGAATTAAGGATAATTTTTATAAGACAGTGTGGAGATGGTATCTAACACCTGTAAGATTTCACCAGATAGATAAAAAAGTGTCTAAGAACTGTTGGAGAGGATGTCAGGAGGTTGGAACTTATTTTCATATGTGGTGGAGCTGTGAATTTGTACAAAAATTTTGGAAAAGGGTGTTTAAAGAAATAAGTGAAATAGTTGGAAGTAAATTGGAATTAAGCCCAAAGTTAGCTCTACTAGCAGTATGGGATAGAGAGAATGAGAATAGAACTAAGAGAGAATTGATAAACAACCTCCTGGCACCCGTTAAATTGACGTGTAGAATGAAAATAAGGAGGGGAATGTCCAGTAAGAATGATTTTGGAGAAATATGGAGTCCCTTTTTGGAATATGTATTAAGTTCGGGGAAGGGACATCAACCTTCAAAAGAGCTGTTAAAATTTTGGAAAGATGAAGAATGATTAAGAGAAGGTCTCATGGGGATGGGGTGCACGGGGGGTGGTGGTCGTAGAGGGTTATGTATTGTATTTTATGTTGTTTATGTTTTATTATGTTGAAATAAATAAAAATTATATATAAAATAATAATAATAATAATAATAATAATAATAATAATAATAAGAAAGGACATAGTGCAGGGGTGGGAAACCCATGGCCTTCTTGATGTTGGACTGAAACTCCCATAAGCTCCAGCCAGCATATGATAATGTGATATGATAAAAGCTGCAGTCCAACATCTGGAGGGGCACACATTCCCCACCCTTGAGCATAGTGGATTAAACTCCTGCAGTTGTTTGGCATGCTTTTTACAACACGGCAAGAAACAAAACCGTTTCTGTCTGGTACATGCACAAGATTGACTACAGGTTTGGAGACAACTTGAGTTGCAATTCTACATTTCAGACGTGGGACAGGATTTTAAGCTCGAGACAGAAGATGCATACAAAACTTGAAAGCTGTCATAAGCCAAAAAAGCTTTTTTGTTCTGGCATGCGTGCATTTAACTGTCTCAAATTAAATAATTAACCAGCTTAGCTAGTGTTTAACTGATTAGAAAAAACACCAAATAAAGCATGTTTCACTACATCTAATAGCCTGGAAGAATTTAGAATATGAAAAAACAATGAAAAGACAACATGAATAATTTCAGTCTCCCAACCTCCCACTGAACATGTATGTTAAAAATGTAGCTTAAAACACCACATCTGTCAAGCACCATCACAGAAACAAACCCCTTCAGTTTGCCAGCTCATAAAACAGCATTCATATCAACAGATCTAAAAGGCAGAAACAAGTAGTTATAACCAATCTAAATCATTTCCAAAAAGGCATCTTGACATGGAAGTTCTCACTTAAATGTCTTCAACTGTCACATAGTTAAATTATATTTTGAGCTCAGCTTCCTAAGTAGTAAGATTTTATCTGTGGACATATTGCTTGTTTCCCTAGAAGGTCAATTTGACACAATGCATGTGATCCAGATTTCCTATGAGCAGAGTCCCGTTCACAGGATGCTCCGTTGGAGGAAAGAATGGGCAGAGAAGGCAATTTCCGCCAATTCCCTCAGTAGCCCCCTGTTCCAAATCTCGCAATGTTCCGGAAGGTCTTACAACCCCCTGGAGCAGCTTTTTGGGGACTGTAGGGGAAACTGCTGAAAAGTTGCTTCTCCCCAACTTCTTCCAGTGTGAGCCCCGGCTGGATCTCTTCTGAGAACCGAAGGAGCCCTTTCATTCACAGAAGGTCATGTATGGGCCCACCCCCATTTGAGTTACGACTGAATTCAGTTTATTTAGGCATCTCTGAGGATTTTAAGGGGAATGGGGTGGTGGAGGACATAATCAGTATTTATCCATTAATTAAAAAAAACATGTTTAAATGGAGGACATCACTCTTGGCCTTTAGCAGGTGTCAGGGTCATATTTCTAAGCAATGTGAAAGGATTCTCTCAAGAAACTGGGAACAACTCACTACAGCAGGGTGGGGAATCTGGTGGCTCTCCAGATGGTGATGGACTCTTAACTCCCATCAGCCTCAGACAGCATGGTCAGGGATGATGGGAGTTGTAACTTCAGCTACGTGAGCATGATGTAAAACATTGGAGAGGCACATACTTCCCTCATTCCAGCCCCTTGATAATCAATGTCATTGCAAAGGGACTTTTTTTGGAAATAGTACCTAGCAAAAACCGTGACACTGATACAGCTCATATCCTGAGTTTTTAGTGTAAAAGGGGAGCAAATGCAGTATTTTGGAATCATCCAGTAATTTTAAGAGAGAAGAATCACTGCCTGGCTTACAATGTCATCTGTCTTCACTGCCATGCCTCAATAGGCCTTTCACCCTAGGATTCTGGATGATGTCCAACTGAACTTGAAAGTTATATCATGAGATTTATCCAATATATAATCATGTCTAATTTTTTTCAATTAGAGATGAGGAAATCACAGAATATCTCTAGTGGCATAAAAAAAGATTATCTTTATATGTACAACGTACAAATCTAGACCATTTTGACCATACCTTGAGAGTAGAACACAACATCTCCATCTCAGATGCAGCTTTCTGGAGGGATTCAATGGTGGCATTACGTACATCCAAAGTCTCCCTGAGTGAATTCACAATAGATTGGCAATGCCTTTTCTCCTTCTCTGAAACAAAATACTATTTTAGCACTAAGAACCCATCTGTCTGAATTTTGTAGGCCTCGAGATCTATTTTGCAAGTAAAGCAGGCAGAACTTTTGAAGGCTTAGATTATGGTGGTGAACCTATGACCCTTAGCACCATCCAGCTCTCTGGACACTGCAGGGCCATTCTTGTTCTTTTGGACTCTCTTTCTGGGAATTGCTTTTCCTTTTACTGTGCACATGGAGATAAGGTTGGGAAAGCTATACAGTGTTGCAAATTCCACCCATGTTTGATGCCGGCATCACCCACCATCTGAAGGGGAGTTGCCTAACATCTGCTGTAGCCCCCTACTGACTTTCCTGATGATTCAAAGCCTTCCATAAGAAAAAGGTTCCCCAGCCGTGGGCTAGAAATTGCGTGGAAATCTGTCAAAGTGATTGGATTGACACTACTGAATCTGATCAGCTAGATAGTATCTGCCACATTGAATAAGCCTTGCTACAAGCTCTATTAAGCAAAGCTCTCTTTAGTGCAAGAGTAATATGATTTCTTCAGAGCATATTCCGTTAGTAGTACCAATACCAATACACAAGCACCTCTTCCCCCAACAATCAAAACAAGTTTAGGCAAAAGGGAAATGCTGTGCAGGGAGTCAGCAGTATCTGATACCTAACATTTAGAAAATCATGATGTTTTGATGTTCAACTTTGGAAGATGCTGTATTCTGTCCTCTCGGTGTGAATCCCTGTGTGCTGGGTACATGCTAAGATTGTCAGGTGCTGCTGAGAACAGTAAGACAGGGCTGACATACAAAACAATTATGTTGCTGTATTGTTATCTTTCTATGTTTGACACTCACTTTCACCACAGCTTGTGCTGTTTGGCAAGAAATTCAAATATACTTTAATTCCTGGAAAAACATACTGACCAGCTCATATATCTGCCAAAGATACACTACCATCAAGACTTCATAAAAGGTGAATTTATATTAGAGAAAAGACAGATCTGCAGATATGTTGCCTTTTAAATCGCATAAGAACCACCTAAAAAGAGCTAGAGCTTTAATGTGTTGCTCAATTTAGCACACCACAATGCTGCACATCATCCTCACATCCGATACTTTAGTTGCTACTGTCTCAGCATAAAAACCATAGGGCAAGTTGTTCAAACCCACACCTGTCTCAGGGAGAGAGATCTAGCTTATTTTTGGCTCCTTAATTTGTACATGTAGGGGAAGGCAAACCATCCAATGGAAGAGAGAGCTCCTTGGAAACAGAAGAACCTTCCCTGGTTGCTCCTCTCAAATATTTTCACTTACTGCACTCTCATGTTTTAGGATTTCTTGTCATTCAAACTGAGTGACATTTTCCTTTCACTGCCTATGATTCACAGCTGCCTACAGACAATGCTTTAAAGCCATCAACAAAGTCTCTAGGGCTTTCACTTACCCATCGCCATAAAACATTTCTAAAATTAAAGTTTTAGAAGGATATTGTAATTTTAACTTGTTTTTATGCTTTATGCTTTTAAATTTTGTATATTGATGTTTTAATTTGTAAACCGCCCAGAGAGCTTCGGCTATGGGGCGGTATATAAATGGAATAAAATAAATAAATAAATAAAGTTATTATGCTCTTTAAAGTAGTGGGAAAATGGAAGTGCATGAGTAGTCATCGTTCAGAGAGCTAACTAAATCTTCTTCCCTAGTTTACGACTTCTATTTGGTTTCTCGAGTATAGGCAAGTTTTCTCCGATTTTTTGCTACAAAACTATGGACATTAAGCAGGTATGAGCTTCCCAACTAAGAGCCATTTATTCTAAGCAGACTGAATAATCTCACCTAAGATATTCACCAAGTGCATCTCTGTCACACAAAATCTCTATGGCAAAGCATAACCTTTTGACCCTGGTCATCAAGTGGCTCAAAACCTTTCAGATACATTTAGTCACATGAAAGGTTTGGGGGCAGAAGTCACTTCACTCCTCCGTTTTACACACAGTCTCAGGCCCAGGAAGCATCATGCAAATCTTGTCAGCCATATTTACCTCTCGTACTTAGAAGTCAGTCCACTTTGGATTTTCAACTCACCTTTCATGGATAATTGGGCTTTCACTTTGTCCAATTCATTCTGAAATACAGCCCATGAAAGAATCAGATTAAGTTGCAGCACAATGTACAAGCCTTCATCACAGCTTCAAATGGTGCATCACAAAGTGCTTTTATGCTATCATATCCAAACATTCTTCACACCAGACTGACTGAAAGCAGTCAAAACTGATAAAACTTTCTTATCCATAATCTATAATTATATTACTTTAAAACTGCATATGTTTCTCAAAACCGACAAAACTTCACGAACTAATGAGATTACAAGAAAGAAAATAGTCTCCCAGTCTTGTCTACCCTTATCAGCCTGTTTTTCACACTGTCATTTTGCATTTGTTGAACAACTTTGAAACATTTCACAGGAAAAACACAGCGGAAGAATTTCCACATGATTTTAACTTAACAAGGCAATAAGATAGAGATCCTGCCAGACAGAATTTGATTACCAAATGTTTTTAACTAATATTTGAAAGTGCAACAGTGATACAAAACTAGTGTTTGAATTAAGTCCAATGAGCAATACAGGGAGTCAAATCAAAGCCTTCTTTAATACTCATTCAAATGTTGATATTGATACAAAACAGCAGATAAATGAAGGGCAACCATGAACCAATTTGCCCCAGTTTGGGGGGGAAAGTTGCTACGGGATCTTCTAAGGGCTCTTTGTAACAGCTGCCAATATTTAATACCGTAAAAAGGAAATATACAGCAGCCTGTCAGAAACTACAGTACTTGATATCAGCAAGGATCTATTTCCTGTCCATATTTTTTATCTTTCCTGCCCGTATTTTTATTTTTTTAAACAGATGTATCTAAGGGGATCTCCCCCACCTCTAGAATCTGTTTGAACTCTGGAAAGCATCGAGGCTGAATGAGGTCCGCAGGGGATAGCAGATAGTAAACTGGACATTAGCTGAAATGTAATATGACAGCGAAAAAGAAGAAAGGACAAAAGCCAACATGTCACTGAAATTGTTTGTGCGAAGGCATCATGTCACTGAACTAATAGCCTGTCATTCATGGAGAAACCTAGAATAGTGTGGGGATATCTGGAATCTTATTGCCATAAAGATTTACTGCAGTTGCCTTTAAACTGTTTTATTGTTGCCTTATTTTTCTTGTATATGTTTTTTCTTGTATTGAATTTTACTATTTTTGTAAGCTGCATTGAATGATACAAGGAAAGAAGAGCATAAATATTTTAATTGAATAAATGATATTTATGAATAAGCCAGGGATGTTTTCATGGGCAATAAAAATACAAGCTGAATACATAATAAGAAAGAGTGAAAACGTGATTGTGTAGACACAGCTTGTGCATGTATTATTTATACTCTAGGGAGGAAGCCAAAGTGCTATGCAAAGTGCTTCTGTGTGCACGCTGGGGCATGCTGGATCCCTCCTTCCCTTACTTGAGAGCAATACCAAGTAGATACACACTATGGCTCAGTTCAGAAGACACATCAGGCAACGGAGGAGGGGGGGGAACAATCGTCAGTTGTGTTGCTTATTGTGTCGTCTGGAGGGCAGCACACAACGTACACACAACTGATAGTATGTTAATCAGGCACTTTAAACAACGGAGTGAACAACGGGCTTGCACGTTGTTTAGCCCGAAGCCCCGTTGTTTAAAGTGTTGTCCGAATTCAGCCCCCCCTCTCTCTGTGGACTGTTCCGTTTCAGAATAGAATTCTGCTGCCTAGAGCAGCCAAAAAACCCCAGCCGCTCTATGCAGCCGGCATAACTCACGGTGCATGCTGGGATACGGCTGGGGGACACACGGGGGAGAAGCTACAACCAAAATAGCCACCGCAAGTTCCTTGCAGCCGGGGCGTTTGCCGGTTATGAGCAGCGCTGGCTGCAGTGTGTCGTCTGTGGAGCTCCTCTTGCCTAACGCACGGGCAGTACGTTATTTACCCCTCCGTTGCTTAATATGTCGTCCGAACTGAGCCGTTGTTTTCCTCTCTTCAATGGAAGAGAAATAAAGAAGAGATGGGCTTTAAAGGAATCCCAACAATGTAGCTCATTGTTTTTATGGTAAGGGAAGCTCAGGAAAGAGGTGAAGCAGGCTCGTGCTTGTCTTCCATTTGTGTACATTTGTGTCCAAGTATCACACCACTGTATTATTTTCCACCCTTGTAATGTGATTTTTAAAAATGTTGCTTTGTTGATTTTTTTTTTGGTGTTTTAATATGTATCTTATATTTTAAGTATTTAGTATGTGAGCCAGCCTGTGAGGAATAGATCCTAAAAGACAGCATATAAAAGTGCATATAAATAAACTTAGTGGGAAGAATGGAAGGGCTGATCCTACAATAAAAGCTGGAAAAGTGTTTGAAACTACAGCAGAGAGGGAATGAGGTCTCTGCCAAGTCAATCCAGATCCAGACATTGCAGCAACAGAGACAGCTGGAGGTTCTGTTTGGGTTCAGGAAGCATAATAGGAAAATGGAAGAAGGCTATATGGGAATTAGAGGAAGGTTATATGGGAATATTTGGGAACTATATGAAAGAAGGCTACATGGGAATATTTGAGAGCAGAGGGAGAAGGAACAGAGGACATCAAAAGTTTCACAAAACCAAGTTCTTACTCCAAATGTTACACAAAGGGACAGGGAACATCCTCTGAATGGGGCGGGGGGGGGGGATATGGAAGTTCCCCAAAGATTGGGTGGGAGCATCTTACAGGGACAAGAGCTCTGGCCATATAAGGTAACTCCACCCAATTTTCAGGGATTTCCCCCTGTCTCCCGCACTTCAATCAACCCCATCCTGGTGAGTCTCCTGATCCTGTGTAGTATTTTCAGGGGACTCTGGGGGCTACTAGGGGAAGGATTCAGTGAGGAGGTTAGTTTGCTGGAACTCCCTTCCGCCAACACAATGTTGACACTGCACAATTATGCAGGGCTAGCAGGAGGAGCCTCAATGAAAAACATGTTTCTATGTACACTTAACTGTTATTTTTTTTCTTACTAATGTGATACTGAAGCAAGACACTGGATTTCTCTCATTCCCTGACAACTTGTAGCTACCACAATATAAAATTAATGTAGTGCTATATGCAAAAGGCAATTACTAACTGCTGCTATAGAAGAATGTTATTGTTTTACCACCCTGCAAAAGCACACAAAGTGCTTTGACAAAGTCTCATGCCACCTATAAAGAAAAACTTGCTTTTCAAGGTTTGACAGGTTAAAGCAATGCCTTGCAGCCCATAGCTCCTTTGTTCAATGTCAATTAATACACTCTGCGGCTCTGTAGGCAAGTTAGCATGAGCCATTCACTTGTAAAAAGCATTTCAGTACGCATTTTGTCCCAAATTTTAGCAAGGTACACAAGAGAAGCAAGGGCATGTTGCTACTGCAATAGGAATCTAACTCTCAAGCATCCTTATCTGTAATAGCTTTCCTTTGCAAAACTGTTCACCTACTGGAACAGCATGCTTACACAAATCCTTACAAATATAAAGGCAGCTTTTATGTGCTTCAAGCTATTTTTGAAACCATACAGCTACCTTGATTATTCAGCACATATAGCAGAATGCTTTTAATCTCTTCTGTGTGAATATTACCACCTTATTTCTGATGGAACTGTTACCATCAGGGAATTAAGCATATACTTGCATGCACCCCCACCAACCTACCTATTGTCATGGCAATGCTAATTATGATGACCACTGCACATGCTAACTCTAAACCCAAGAGGGTAGAAGAATCCTATTATATCAAGGTCAATGGAGGTTTTTTTTAATGATTAGGATTTTGCTAGGGCTAAATTACTGAAAAAATTGCAGTGCTATAATGCCATTTTGCATTCATGTTTTCTCATTGTCACCATGGTACTAACAGGTGTATGCGTGTCTGTTCTAAATGCTTCTTTCTCCTGGTGTGGAGCAAAAGGGTATACAGTGGAAGCAGACTGATTATATTGAGTAACTGTAAAAATGTAACTACGTGCCAAGAAATGTCAAATGCAGAGTATAATCTGACAATTCCTTTAACAGCTTCCAAGGACTGCAAATTACCTTCTTCTTTGCACATGTCAACAGACAACTTGAATAGCAGTCATTTCTCTCAACTGCCAGAATTTAATAGCTAAGTTACTCTGATCTGCAGAATATTTGAGGATATTAGGAAGAGGCTCAAAAGACAACAGCATTTGCAAAAGAAAAGGTTATGGTCTTTGCTAGGAGCCTGGAATGTGGAGGAAATGAATACTATTTATAAATATTTCAGTATGCCTGTAAAATAATAATAATAAAAAAAACTGAAAACATTGAGCTGGTCATACAGGGTCGAACAGAGGTGGGCCCACAGAAACAGACAAACAAATGCAGAAACAGATTCACCTTTGATGCTACAACAGATAACATCAAGCATTTACTAGGGAGTGTGTTTTTAGTAACTCAGATAATGGGTGCAAGCTGCTACACACAAGTCCAATTTGCATACCTGTAGACTTTCTGCATCTAATGCTGGCTGCTCCTCCAGGGCAACATCAAAGAACAGTTTGCTGATGATGTGCCTTTTGCCAACCTACATACAACATAGGAAAGAACAAGGGTAGCAGTGTGGAAAAATAAGATGCTGAACCAGTAGGATGGAACGAATGTTCCTTGTCCACCAGCAAAACAAAACCCAGTGGTGCAATGGATTTTCCCTCCCCTTACAGCCTCCCCTCCCCAAATATGCTCTGAAGGGCTGGGGATTCCTCTAGAGAAGATTTAGGGGACTGTGAAAGAAAGACCAAAGGAAGGTCTACTCGCATGATATTGGATTCAACACAGTATTTCTCATTTTATTGTAAGACAATGCAAATATTAACATCTCAGAAAATACAAGATCAAAAGTAATGTTACCCAGACATGGAAACAAGATCATTGGTTGTATTTACTAGTCAGATACTATAGTGAGTGCTCTGGAGGGAAGATGGTCAATTTTGGGGATTAGACACAGCAGAAGATGACCTGTCTAGCATGTTGCAGTGACATAGGGTAGCATATGACACACTTCACATGGTTACTGTCACTATGAAATATTTTGGCTCAATGTTCCATTAACAGACTTTCCAAATTTGCAGCCATCATTCCAGCAAAAAGTTCTGGAATTTTGACAAAATAATCCAAGCACCTTGTAACAGAGAGCAGTTTGTTCTCTGGCAGTTTCAGCTCAGCAGCTGAGGCTGAGCTCATGCTGTGCCAAATCCAAGTATGTGCTGCTTGCTTTACGGAAAAAAAATCACTGAAATTGAATTTGATAGCTCTACCCACCTCCCCCATGCCGCTACAGCTTTGTGTTTTAAGTATTATATACAGTCATGACACCAGCTAATTGCATAGTTACTGCTACATAAGATGTTATTTCGTGATAGCTCCATGGTAACCCAGAGATGCAAGAGGCGGTGAAGAACAGAGGGAATCAAAAAGTCAGAAGAGCAAAAAGGCCCAAGACCTTGCAAGGACTGAAAAAGACAGAAACAAAATAAGGCAGCCACACACAGCTTGGCACCTGCAAACTGATCTTCCCTCAAAACTTTATATGGCAAGTAAAACTGCACAGCCAACACCAAAGACCCTGACTCTGGTAATTACCAGCACGGTAACTGGGCACACCACACTATGGCTACCATCCTAAGACCTCATTCAATCTACCATCCTAAGAGCTCATTCGGATGTAACTAAGGACTTAAGTAGGACTGATTATTTCCAGCTGATGTCCAGGATGCATTGAGAGCTTAAGTTTAATAATGTCAATAAGGGCAGGGCTCTAAAAAATTTGGGCCCCAATACTAAGGAAGTTAGTCATCCCAAGTCCTATTGAAATTAATAGAACATAAATTAGTCACAACTGACTTGTTCAATTGATTTTAATGGGATTTAAACTTTTACCAGATTTTGGTCTCTGTGTCCAGGCAATCAAAGGTTATCTGTCAATTAAAGCTGAACTCTGCTCAGTTCAATGCCAATTTCACAGTACTGAAGTTGTGCCAGAGTAAAAGCAATAAAGGACTTTGAGAAACTAGAGTGCATCCAGAGAAAAGTGACCAACATGCTGAGAAGTCTGGAAACCAGGTCCTATGAGGAACATTTGAAAAAGCTGGACACATTTAGCCAGAAGAAGAGAAGACTAAAGGGAGATATGATAGTCTTCAAATATCTGAAAGGCTAATCTTCAGAAGATGGAGGAGACCTGTTCTCTGTTGCTGCAGAGGGCAGGGCTAGAATCAACAAGTAGAAATTACAGGGAAACAAATTTCAGCGAAACATTAGTGAAAAAGATTTCAGTGAAACATTAGGAGAAACTTCCTAACAGCAGTGGAACAGTTCTCACTGTTAGGAAGTGGATGGGTTCTCCTTCGCTAGAGATAATTAAACAGAGCCTGGATGGCCATCTGGGAGGGATGCTATAGCTGCATCCTGAATTGCAGCGCCTGCAGTTGCAGAGCAGGGGATTAGACTGTAGGATTCTCGAAGTCCCTTCCAACTCTATGATTCAGGCTGATCAAATATAAACTAGTAGACGCTTACTAGTGTGTACCATGCTTTAGCACAAGACAGCATCACAGAGTTGGAAGGGGCCATTTAGGACATCAACTACAAACTCCTGCTCATTGCAGGAATCGAAATTAAAGCATCCCTGATAGATGGCCATCCAGTCTCTGCCTGAATACCTCCAGTGATGGAGAGCCCACCACCTCCCTAGGCAGTTGGTTCCATTGTCTAACTGCTCTGTTAGGAAGTTTTTCCTTATGTTTAACTGAAATTTGCCTTCTTGTAACCTAACTCTGTTATTTCGTGTCCTTTAACCTTGGATGACAAAGAACAAGTTGGGAAGCAATGGGAAAATTAGACTCTATGGCAAATATATATTAGCACCAGTGATTTTATGGGTAGAAAGCAAATGCTTGAGGAAGACAAGATTGATGGGGCCCCTCTCCAAAATGACCCTCTTCACTCAACCAGTCATTCCTGCCCCACCCCCACAAAGCTGGAGTGAGCCTATTGCAACAGAACTCCTCACTCCAAAGAAAAGACATTACTTATCTGCAAACATTAGATGACACATCTATAATTCTGTAACCCCAATTTATGAACAAAATACTTTACAGCAATTTTGTTATTTGTCCTTGCAACAGTCCTAGGAGGTACATCACATATAGCCAGTTTAAAGATGGTCAGGCTACAGCTTTAGCTCCACAAGGCCACACAAGGGATTCATGGTTGAAGTGGGATGTATACCCAGAATCAGCAATGGAAATACAGCATTGCAGCTGAGTGCAGCATTCTCGTAGGAACAATTGTAACTTACTTTGTAAGCCATAAAGCACCAAAAGTGACAGATTCATTAAGTTAGCACAGGCTGTAAACTTACCTGGATTCTGCATTGTGGACAAGTCCGACTTGGTGCTGTATCAAACCACTGAATGAGGCTAGGGGGAAAACCGACTCAGTAAGTGTTAACAAATGGATGCCATAAACTATTGGAGCATCTTAACATGAGCCAGAGGGAATATCAAGTACGAAAGACAACCAAATTCATCATATATACAATTCCTTGTTTGCAGAGACAGCCACATTTTTAAGATTAACTAAGCTGCAGGACAAACATCATTGTGTAATAGATAGAACTGCAATCCTCTGCACACTAACCTTCATGTTAAGTCCCACTGAGTCCTAATAAAGAGTGCATACAAATGCACCATAACACACTTTATATCATATTTTAGCTGGGATTCAGAACAGAGAAGCAGGGTTTCACATAACTTTCAATTTGCAACATCACAGCACTGAACATCTTTAACATCATTGCTGGTGCTCTGTGCTAACATTGCCATGGAGGCAGCATTAGCTTGTTTTGCTTCTGATTTTTAAACTAAAAAAAAAATCAACATTTTGATAATATATGTATCAATCAGTGCATTAGGCTAGAAATGGCTCAGCACCACTTTGATACTGGTCCTGCCAGGGTCTCAAACAACTTGATCAGGACCAAGATAAGCATCCTTGACACAGCAGAAAGAAAAACAAGGCCTCCTCCACACGAGACGTTTAATGAGCCTTGAAGGCTCATTATAAATTTTACCTACACACGAGCGGAGCGCAAAACGGGCGTACAGGCGCGTTATCTCCCCGATAATGCGCATTTTCGAACGCGCGTTAAATAGCGACTTTTATTTTGCTCCGGCCGTTAAAGCGCATTTTCGCTGTGTGAACAAGCGATTATGCGCATTAACTACCTGTAAAGTGCTTTTTGGGCATCTTTTAATGCGCTTCGCCGCTTCTCGCCGCCTCCCATGCAGAGGGATTAGGCGTAAATGCGCCTCCGCGAAAATGCGCATAATCCCCGAACCGGGCGCAAAAGCGCATCCTTGTGGAGGGGGCCCAAAGGACACAACTTGGCAGAGAAAAGACAATTATCAAGCAATGACAATTATTATAACATGGAAAAGTGGTGATAAGAACATAAGAACCATGCTGGATCAGAACAAGGGTCCATCTCATGCAGCATTATGTTTACACAGTGGCCAACCAATGTTGACTAGGAGCCCACAAGCATTTTTCTCTATGTCCCTGATCTTTTTGTGCTAATCGTAAGAAGGTACAGGCTTGTTTTTATACCTTTAATTATTACTCACCAAGTTATCAATCTCCCCTCCCAAAGCTCCAAAACAGCAGTTATTCCGAAAACATGCCTTATGTCATCAGTATCTACAGTTCTACTAAAGAGAAAGTTTTGTATGGGACAAATCAAGTGATCTGAGAAACTGAAATGCTGCCAAGTATTACCTCATAAATCAGATGTAGACAAAAAAGAGAACAGAATACATACAGTTACTCTGGTTCTCCAGGAACCTTCCTCCACTAACTTTACCATTCACTTATACTCACCACAAATAGTGAAAGGTGTGTCCACAGTGAATAGCTGCAACATCCCTCTCATTGTCAAAAAAGTCAGAACAGATGGTACAGTGGGCACGGATTGGCATCCTCTATAACAGCAACATCAAGAAAAAGATGCTAAGGTTCAAGCACAGAACCACTCTCTGTAAAAGGAAACACCAACCTTAAAAAGTCCAATGCAATATGAGCACAATCACAAAGCCTTATCTATTTGCTGATTCCCTCTCCCACCTATACTAATTTGCACATCCAGTCTTCATGAACTTTCTCTTATCTGGCTTATGGGGCTCCCTTTAGATGGCCATGTGAATTATTTCAGTTATGAAGCACACAGTTAACATTTCTCTCCCCCACACCCCTCCAACTGCCATTCCGTGCTTTCAAACTGCATCTACATTCTTGCTATGTTAGAAAAACAGCAACAAAACTGTTTGCCAACCCTGATTTTTTTAAAAAGCAAACAACTCTGAGCATATGCATTCTTGCATTTAAACTCATTTAAATCACCGTACCAACCATGACTATAGGAATAAAATGGTAGTTTGTTTCTGACATCTTCAGCACCTGCTGCTCTCTAGGTGGTAATTCAGAAGTCCTCTGGACTGCAAGGCCCTGGACTTTGTCCCAAGGTCAAGCCCTAACTGCTTTACTGCAAACAATACAGCCCATGCTGGTCTTCAACTAGACTGCACAGCAAACTAGGCACCTAGAGACCCAATAGAGATGGTTGAGTCCCCACCAGGAAAAAGCCATGTAAAGCCTTCCAAAACATGGTGCCTCCTCCCACCCAATCCCCAAGGTGGGGGTGGGGAAGACTTGTTCCCCGAATTTCTGATTTTGCTCTAAAGCCCCTAACAGGGAGCAAAATCCCATAGTAACATTCCCCTTAGGCAGCTCTTTTACTGCCACATAGCCACTCACCTAACTGGGCAGCACCGAATGCAGGACACAATATGGGAGAGCCAATAACATGACCACCGCTGTGCTGTCTTTCACATACTCCTGACACGCAAAGTATTCACTAAGCACCAGGACACGGTACGTCAACAAGCATATCAGCAGGAGGGCAAGAGACACTGGGATGTTGAGGTGAGAGTGTTGGACTTAAGGCCTGAGGGAGCAGGGCTCGAAGGTTTCCTCAGCCAAATCCCTTCCAAATATACACACGGAGAGGGGGTGGGGTGGGAGGCGGAGAAACACACCCGAACTCTTTGGAGGAAGTGCGCAATAGAAACGCAATAAAAGATTTGGCCTGTCAAGCACCCACACAGCCTTTGCCGCCTGTAAGAGAGCGGCGGGCGCAGGGAAGAGCCAGAAGAACTCCACAGAGGGGCCTACTCGCCTGGCTCCACAAAGCCCTCTCGACGCCACACGCAGAACCCGCCCAGCCGCCACTTTCTTTTCCTCGCCCGCCCTCCGCTCCGCGGCTGGTGTCAGGTCCGCCAACAGAAAGGGGTAATTCACCTGCTGATGTCCGGATCCAGCCTCGCTAGGTTACCGGATTCAAATTTGGTTCCTGTCTCAGCTTCTTCCGGAAGGGAGCGGAAGTGACGTCCCTAGGAAAGCCGTGGGAGCTTAGAAAAGGGAAAAGAAAAGGGAAAAGCTTTCGCCCCTCTTTTTATTGGTCGGGGAGGGGCTTCTACTTCGAAAGGGGGGCGCGGCGGACCTAGGGGCGGTGCGCGTGCTTTCTTCACAGGGGCGCGGCTGATGGGAATCAGAGGCGTAAGCAGCCAATCTTGCGTGCGTCCCCCTTTTTTTGTTATTATTTGGCCGACCCTCCTAGTGCTGGGAGAATTGGAAAGACGAGAAGAGGACGGGCCGGGTAGCCTTTTTACTATTATTATTGTTGGAAAAGTTAGATTTTAATGCTCGGGAATAGGTAGTGGGCGATTTTATTATATCATATCATATATAGATAAATAAATAAATAAATAAGGGACAGCTTAAAAGCTGGAACGGTCCCTTTATTATTTTTTTTAAATGTGTCAAACACTGTGCCACCTGAGAACTTTTTTGTGTGTGACTGGCGAGTTTGGCTGATTTGAAGTGGCTGTTCCAGGCCGTTCTGTTCAGGATGTGTTCTGGACCCGATGGGTTTAATAATAATATAATATTGCAGTGGTTTTATTCCTGAAATATTGTTATCAAGTGTCTGTAAGACATACCACTCATTTTGGCATGGTTTTCTTAAATAAAGGGGCCATTCCTTTCCCACCTGTTCTGTTCCAGGTTTTACGCGGTCCCCATGAATAAGATAGAAATGCAGTTTTTCGTATTTTTTTCGAAGCAGGAGCCTACTTTCCTTTCTCTCTCTCTCTCTCTCTCCCCACCCCAGGGCCTGTGAGCTCTGAGTCCTGGTTAACCTAACTAACAGGGCTTTCGTTAGGCTACAATGAAGAAGAGGGAGACTATGTAAGCTGCCTTGGGCCTCTTGCAAGGAGGAGACAGGCAGGATGTAAATGTAATAAATATTTGGTGTCCCCCCCTCTGCCCTTTCCTCCGTTTACAGTAGAGGAATAAGTGTGGAGAATGTGGCCTCTTGAGGCATCAGAGGCTTGCTGTCAGGCCACTTAGGTGTTGGGGTGATCCATCAGTCTCCTGTGAAAGTGGCTTTCCATTAATACTCTTGACTAGCTAATGACATGGTCAGAAGGGGGCTGCGATGGGAGCAGCGGAGGATCAGAAAAGAGTGAAGCTGGAGTGTAGGAAGTTGCCGTATGCTGAGTCAGACTATTGGCCCATCGAGACCAGTATTGTGACACTGACTAGCAGCAGCTCTCCAAGGTTCCAGGCTGTATGAAGAACTTGTAAATGTTGCATAAATTATGCTATTTCCAAGTGTCCAAAGTCCAGATATGAAACACTTAACGAAAGACCTCTTGAAGCGTTGGAAACTGATTTTATTCTGCGCAGAATAGGTGACCTCTGGACGCTAACATTGCTTTCCAGAGTCACACCCTGCCAAGGTTCAAACAGATACTTTTATACATCAGATGTCACATGACATTAGCCCTCATCCCATTGGTTTACAGCCCCAAAAACATCATTTCTGACTACTGCTACTCTCGAGTAGTCCCTAGTAGTGGCCAGATGTGGCGTTGCATTGCCATGTGCTATTTTACTTGTACCCAGAGATGCTTTGCAACGTCCCTCCACTTCTATCATTCCCTTATATGGTCATTTTGTCTCTCCAGGTGTGCCACGGTCACATCTGGATGAGTTACACTCCTGGTTACAATGGAGTCTGATCTGGAGAAGAAGGAGCATTGGCAATATTGATAAGCTCCTAGTTCTTGCGCCGCCAAATCACTTGCAAGCAGCTTGACTTTTGCAGAAATGGATACAATGGACAGGCAGTGGGGAATGGGGCTTTGGGGTGCTGTGTGTGGACGGTTTGGGTGTGCGTATTAGCGAACACATGTAGGATGCATGTAAAATACGTGTAAGATGTGTCTAAGATGCGTGTCAGGGGAAATGGACGTGGTTTGGGGTGCAAATCATAGATCTGTTCAGATTTCTACAACATAAATGGGGTAGGTAGGAGTTAACTCTGGACTTTAAGGAGTAGATAAGGGAAACTGTTATGGCTCCGGGAATGGAGGAGGGAGCTTGGGAATTCTACATTTTGAGAATGATTTGGAATCCAGAGAGTGGGTGGCAATTCTTCCAGATTAGAGATTGTGAATTGAGCTGAGGACAGAGGGGTGAGGATAGTTGACCTTGATAAAAGTGAGTAGTCTCCTTTGGGTAGTGATGCAGCTAGGTAACTTTAGACCCTAGATTTTAGTGGTCGAATTCCCCCACTCCCACTTTAGATGGCTGTATGTATTATTTCAAATAATAAAATGCACATCCATAACCACGCATGTGTCCAGCCGACTGCTTCCTGCTTATAATTTAAAAAAAAGAAGAAAGGATGCTGCAGTGAGCAGTGTCAGCCTTGGCATATAAGTGCTGGGCCATGTGCTTCTGCTGTCCTCTGAGTGGTCATTTGGGGTCCACTGAACTTCAGCACCACTGTCTTTGGGCAAGAGTTAAGCGTAGAAATGGTTTAAATAGCCTAATAGGGAATCCAGTGTATGCCAATGGGCAGCAATGTGCAACTGGACACTTTTTTTCTTGCCTGCCAGGCTCCCTATCCCCGATTTTAATTTTATTTCTTAAGCTATTTAAATATATATATATATATGTACATGCATATATTATATTTACATTATGAAATTATAGTAGCAAAAGGACCCAGCTTCGCATAGGTTGGGAAGAGCTCTTAGATACAGTAGTTACGTGGTTGCCAGAGTTGGACACATTATGCCTGCCTTGGACCCTAGGCAGAGCCCTTGCCGTGGTCACCTCCATAGCCCTTTGAGAGAGGCATCTGTTTTGTTCCTAGTCTCCTGAAGACTGTCTTGAGTCTCCCTCTCTGTCAGCCATGACTCCCTTCTTCTGCGCTCTTCCTTCTCTTCCCATCCCACCTCATAAACAGTCAACCTTCTTCTGTTACCTGGGCAACTTGCTCCCTTGCTCTGCCCCCCTACTTTATCTATCTGTATCTAATTTCAGCTCCTTCTACATTAGTTCGCTTTCTTAAAATTTTTTCACTATGCCTATAACCATTCCAGATAGGGGTAAAACATATCCTGAAAGTTTCATAGTTATCAGGTGTACGGTTTTCAAGTCCATTGAGGAATCCACCTGGACAACCATCTGTCTGGGATGCTTTAAGGTAGATTCCTGCATTGAGCAAGGAGTTGGACTCGATGACCTTATAGGCCCCTTCCAACTCTACTATTCTATGATTCTGTGATTCTATGATCATACAGACAAATGCTTATTTTTATATAGAGAGACTAGCAGATATTCCTGGCATTGCTGCGGTCCCCAAATAATGTGAAACCTCTGCTCATCGCTGATGCTGCTTCTTGTCGCTCTCAAGGAGTAGCATCACCAAGGAGTAGAGGGAAGCGGCTCTCAGTGGATGCGGGCAGCTCTGGGCAAGACATGTTTGATGTGTAGCTGTTTGTAATTGCCCACATGGCTATGCACGTGGTTGCGCATGCTCCTACGAGATCGCTGAAACTCCTACACCTCCCAGCATGCTTTCAGCAATCTGTTGGTGGTCCCGTCCTCTAAGAGGCGCTTCTTTGACAGTTGCTGGGAGTTGTAGGCGTCAGCATTTGATTCCTTTTAAATTGTTTAAAAATAGGTAAACCCCCAAAATTTGGGTCTTTGGATTTTTTTTTTTGTATACTGTACAGGAAGACATATCAGTGTCCCAAATTTCAAGTTTGTAGCTCATCTAGAAGTGGATAAACATTTCTGGACCAACAAACCTACACACATATGTTCAATGAGATAAATGCTGGGAGCCTGGCATGGTGCAAAGCAAAATGCTGACTTCAGGGGCAGAAGCATTCTTAGAAAATAAAATGGTGAGTAGCTGCATCCCAGTGCTTTGTTTTGAAGCATGTCCAGCTGCCCAGAAAAAAAGGAAAAGGTGAGCTGGGAGGTCATAAGGTGTGTCCTGCGGTGCGTTTCCCCTGTGCTGATTGTGTTTTGCCTGTGTGTGTTTAGAGGTGTGAAGGCATGAGAAAAGCCCACTTTCCCCCCCAAGGAACTTCCCCACCCCTGAAAATTGAACAGGTTTGGATTATGAAATATTTTCTTTTAGAATGAGAAATAAAATGTTTAAGACAATATGTTTATATATTGCTACCCAGCCTGTGATTTCTAAAAGCTATGTAATATGAAGACTTTTATAGAAAGACTAGAGGCGTACATTTCTGGAAATATTGAAACCATGGGGTGAAAATGTCCCTCCCCCATCCTCTCTGTAAGATTCCCACCAGTTATTCTTTCTGTATTAAAATTATTGACTTAGGGCGCAATCTTATCTATGTTTTAAAAAGTCCCAGCATGCTTCAGCCACACTGGGAATTATATCTGTCACAATTCCAAACATGTACAATTCCCAGGTAATATATTTTTTACACAGCAATCCCTTGAGACCCTTTTTCAAACAATCTGCACGCCACCCCACCTTTCCCTCCCATTTGCACTGACTTCAGCAACCTTTGACAGCTGTCAAACATAGCCATGGGTAAGGGGAAATGGTGCGAAAAGGTATGGGCTGCAGTTTTCTATGAAAAACAGCTGCTGCCAAGTTGGGAGGACATCCTCAGAGGCTGGGCCACACTTGAAAACTTGCTAAGTGGGTGATCCTGAGCATTTCCCCCGACCTGTCACAGTGCTCAAGATCACTGACTTATCCAGGTGATCCCCAGGCCCTAAAAGATTGCCTAGAGCCTTGGGGATTCCCGCCTCCTAGTCCAGCCCTCCCCAAGTTGACACCAACTGTTTTTCATAGAAAAGTGCACCCCAGTCCATTTTTCACCCCCAGTTGCAGTAACTGCAGCCCTTTGAACCATACGATCTACACACGCTTCCCCACCTATCAACTATCAAAGGCTTCAGACCAGCCTCTATACAGTCTAGCCTTGCCTGTTATCTTGTATGTTTGACAGTTCAAACATACAAGGGTCCAGGTGAGGCAAGCCTATACGTTTCAGACAGTCGGAGCCGTGCACTTGCACAACTCTGAAAGTGTGATTAAAAAGAAATATTTTATTTTTTAAAAGGGCCATTTGCACACATTAGGGTTCCTTTTGTGTCCTGGACCCCCTGAGCAACTTCATAAGGCTCTCTTACCTCCTTAAGAGTCCTACCTTCTTTTGCTTTCCCCTTCCCAGTAACACGGGATTTAAGTTGTAGACGTGGAGTGAGCGACACTCCAGACACTTGTGGTTAAACACAGTTTACTAGTGAATTAAAACCAGCAAATTACAATTAAAGCTATTTATTCAATAGAGCTGAGTGATACAAAAACACAATTACCCGAACCTGCATCTAGACTTCTTCAAGCTGCATCTTTCTGCTCCTTCCTTACGGTTTGGTCTTTCTTTGGCTCTGGCCTGCCCTGGTTCTCTCACTCTTTTATACCGTCCCGCCATCAAAACAGAAAGTATAGTTTCCACTTTGAAGAAATGAAACTTAACTGGAAAAATGAACTTAACCTGGGAATGAATCTTAACCGGAGAAATGAAACTGCTCCTCTCAGGAGTACCCTGTCCCAACAGAAAGCCCCAGACTAAGGCCTGACTTTATTACCTTGCCTCAGTAGGCCTCAAGCCTTCAAAGTGTACATTCCACAGGGCTGGGGAAATGTAGATTTCCCCTGCTGGCCCTGTCTTTGCCTAAATAAGGAAAATATGTATATTTTTAAAGGCTTCAACTGTGAACAGGATCACAATTGGAGTGGGGATGGGGGATTTGGCAGCAGACAAGGTGGGTTCTGCTGCCAGGTCTCCTGGGATACAGGCAGGAGTTGCCTGGAGGACCGAGGGGGAAGTAGGGGAGGGAAACAAGCCATGATAAACCAAATTGTCGGGTGCACAAACCACACACTGTGGATTGTCTGTAAAACAATGCACACTGCATAGCTCATCAATCACGATGGGTTGCCATGTCATGTGAATGTGCCTTTTGTCATTCTCTTGAGCTGTATTACAAACTTCCATGTGAATTATGAATTGGGGATTAGTAATCAACATCAGATGTGTAACTTCCACTTAATGGGGCTCTTCAGATCATATGCTAACCCACATTCGGTTGTATGTGGGATGTTTTGAACCATGGGTTGTTTGTTGAATTGTGGATTAATGTGTTGTCTGAACACAGCCAGCATGTTAACCATGCATTGTGGCTTAATTTCTCGAACAAGCTACCTTGGGAACTTATAGTTTGTTGTTGGACTGTTCAGGGTGGTTAATAAGCCACACTGTGTGTTTGACAAGCCAACTTGGCTGCGTTCAGACAACACGATAACCCATCCTATGGAAGACATGCTGTGTTTAGACAACACACTAACCCACGGTTCAACAAACAATCCGCAGTTCAAAACAATCCATGTTCAACCACTGAGTGTGGGTTAGCGTGTTGTGTGAACAGCATCTAAGTATGAGCTCTGTCCTGAATCCAATGACACCACTGTTGTTTGATTAATATACCTATCAGTTATTTTTTAAAGTTATAGCTTCTTGTAGCCCAACCCTATGGATGTTTACTAAGAAGTAATTCCTGCACATTCACTCATTCATGACTGTGCAGGTGTTTTGTTTTTTTTAAAAAAAACCTGGGTAGTCATGGTGTGCAAACCAGGTCAGTGGGATTTACGCCTTAGGAAATGTGCTTAGGATCTGTCCTCTAGAAATTTATATATTTGTTTAAAGTATTTTTATAAGAATTTAAGAAGTGCCATGCTGGATCAGATGGAGAGTCCATCTAGTCCAGCATTCTGTTCACACAGTGGCCAACCAGCTGTCGACCAGGGACCAACAAAGTAGGACATGGTGCAACAGTACCCTCCCACCCACGTTCCCTAGCAACTTGTGCACACAGGTTTACTGTCTCAGATACTGGAGGTACTACATAACCATCAGGACTAGTAGCCATTGATAGCCTTCTCCCAGAATTTATCCAGCCCCCTGTTAAAGCCATCCAAATTGGTGGCCATTACTACATCTTGTGGTAGTGAATTCCATAATTTAACTATGCATTGTGTGAAGAAGTACTTCCTTTTATTTGTCCTGAATCTCCCACCAGTCAGCTTCATGGGATGACCCCGGGTTCTAATATTTTGAGAGAGGGAGAAAAATGCTTCCCTATCCACATTCTCAACAGCAAGCATAATTTTGTACACCTCTATCATGTCTCCCCTTTTCCAAGCTAAACAATCTCAGCTGTTGTAACCTTCCCTCATAGGGGAGATGTTCCAGACCCGTAATCATTTTAGTTGTCCTTTTCTGTACATTCTCCAGCACTATAATGTCTTTTTTTAGGTTGGTGATGAGAACTGTACACAGTATTCTAAGTGTGGTCACACCATAGATTTGTATAAAGGCAATATGATACTGGCAATTTTATTCTCAATTCCTTTTCTTATAATGCCTAACATGGAGTTTGCCTTCTTTACAGCTGTCACACAAACCCAGATCCCCTGTGGATCCCTTTTTAAAAATTGGTGTTACATTGGCCATCTTCCAGGCCTCTGGTACCAAGGCTGAGCATAGGGACATGTTGCATATTTTTCTTAGAAGGTCCGCAATTTCATATTTGAGTTCTATGAGAACTCTAGAATGGATACCATCCGAGCCTGGTGATTTATTTGCTTTTAATTTGTCAATAAGGTCAAGAACGTTATCTTTTGTCACCACTATTTTCCTCAGTTCCTCAGACTCCCTTCCTGAAAACATCAGTTCAGGCACAGTCTCTCCTGAATCTTCTGCAGTGAACACCGATGCAAAGACTTCATTCAACTTCTCTGCAATCTCCCTGTCCTCCTTTAGTACTCCCTTAACTCCCTTAACTCCATTGTCATCCATCCCTAGCTGGCTTCCTGCTTCTGGTATATGTAAAGAACTCTTTATTGTTGGCCTTGATATTATTAGCGATGTGCTCTTCAAAATGCTTCTTTGCTTCTCTTATTGTTTGCTTTGGTGATTACTTCTGACTAAATATGCTCCAGGTCAGCATAACAACAACAAAAGGCCTCTTATAATCTATGTTATTGAAGAAATGCAATTATTTTCTATTCTCTGTCTTCCTACCCCCATGCCTCCTTTAACCCCTCATTAGGATATTCTCTGCCCACCTCAGATTTGGCTATGCCAGGTTTCAGCATGCTTTCCTGGTTTGATGCAAAGATTTTGGGGAAAGCATCTATAGTTTCCATGCATTCTATAATTCCATAGAAACCATGAATTATGGAGACTTTAAACTTTTTTCTCGGCAATTTCTCCAGGAGCAGTGTTTCGAGCTGAATGAATTTAGTGACTGCTAGAGTTGTTGCTTATTTTCAAATTACAAAGACAGTTAAGTTCACATCCCATCTGTGTCAGATCTAATAACATTAAGGGACAAATCTTAGGAAAATCTACAATTTGACCTAGCAGGGTTTCACATGGTGGAAACTGAAAGTGCTGGATTTTGCTAAATAGTGTGGTACCCTGAAACAAAGAGATGCATATCTTTGCCCAAAGAACTGCAGAGCAATATATGGGTCTGGTAGGTTTTAGCTAGGGAAGAAATTCCTGTGGGAATTCAGCACATTTTGCACTTTATCAAATGCATAAAAGCCTGTAAAGCTTGAAATTTTGGGTGTGAAACCTGGAAAAGAAAACAGACTTTTGCGGTGACATTTGAATGCGGTAGATTCAGACACTGTAAATGGATTCTTTCCAGCCTTCTATTATGTGCAGAATGAAGAGACTAACAGTTTTGTAGGTGAGTGTAAAAATATTTACCACTCTGCACAACTGTATGCTGCTGGATGACAGGATGGGTCTGGCAACACACTTCCATAATTGACCTGCAGTTGTAAAATTGATTGATATAATCTTGGACAGATTTCAAATGTACCACTCTGCGTGTTGAGGCCTCTCTCCTTCTCTTGTTATGAAAGGCAGAAATGTAGTTTTAAATGCACTTGTACCACATTTTGAAATCTGATTAATGGCCCTGAGGGATGGTGGATTTGCAGTTGCATTTTAACCTTGCAACTTCTGTATCACCCCTAGATGGATGCTTTCTATCTGAAGTATCTTTTTAGTCCTCCAACCCAACATTTGGGAATGGCTGTTTATATTTGAACCTCTCCTGTTTGCATAGAAACATATCTTGGCTCACTGTTTACTAACTAGGTAAGGGCCCTGCTGAATCAGAAGTGTTTCATTGAACTAAGAGGAATCCTGCTGAATCAGACAAGGTCCATCTAGTGTAGTGTTCTGTTTTGCACAGCAGCCAAACAAATGATCCCAGGAAGCCCTCAGGAAGCGAATAAAGGTAAGAGGACCCTTCAGTCTTTGTCCCCCAGTAATGAATATTCAGAAGCATATTCCCTCTGTTGTTCCATATAACTAGAATGGCTAACAGATTTATCAATATAGAAAGGAGGGCTACACACTGTCAGACTGTTGCCAACCATGTCATAGTCATAGCATTACTTCTGGTCACAGGCATGTGTGGGTCAGCATCCTGGACAGGCAAGTGGAGAAGTGCCTTCTGCATCAGTTGATGTAGTAACATTGAATGCAGGAAAAGCTAGGATGTTGATGTACATTAACTGAAGGGGGGTCCAGGTGATCATTAAAACTTGTCCTTTGCTTTCCCTAATTAACTTGTTCCCTCTTCAACATTCCTGTTTTCCTTAATCTAGAAGGTCATTTCCTCCCTATCAGTTGTAGCAGGATTTCCTAGCAGAGGGTCTCCCAAGTCAGTGTTGCTATTGCGGGCATGAAATTGCATCTCCCTGGGATTTTCTACACAAAGCTGTTAATCCACTGCATCTGTTTTCGGTTTTGTCGCAGAATGGAGAGAACCGAGCTCTACATGTGGAGCATTTCCTTTCCTGCTTTTCCACTTCATAACCTCTAGGTGGCAGTGTGGTGTAGCAGAATAGCACAAATACAGTGGAAGAAACAATGGCTGAATTCGAATAACATGATAGTCAATGGTGGGGTAAAATCAACTTTACAGTTATTCATCTAGGGGGTACTCCCCACACAAGATGGTAATAAATAATCAACTGTGGTGTGGTTTAGGATCAGCGCTGAGTTGACTATGGCAGCATTCGGATGACCCAATAGTCAATACGATGATTGTTTCCCCCCACCCAAGTTGCTTATTGTGTCATACGAATTCAGCCAATGGCTGGTTTAGGATGACACATTAAGCAACGGAGGGGGGGGGAAGCAATCGTCAGTTGTTTTGCTTATTGTGTTGTGTGGAGGGTTACACACCACGCACACACAACTGACAGTACACTATTCCACCCAATTAAGCAACGGAGAGAAACAACTGGCATGCATGTTGTTTAGCCCGAAGCCCTGTTGTTTAAAGTGTCGTCCGAAACCATCTCCCCCCCCCCCCCCCATGGACTATTCCGTTTGGGAATAGAGTCCTGCCGGCCAGAGCAGCCGAAAACCCTCAGCTGCTCTATACAGCCAGCAGAACTAGTGGTGCATGCTGGGATACGGCTGGAGGACTGAGGGAGGGGGAGGGAGCAGATGTAGCAACCAAGATGGCCACTGGAACTTTCAGCTGCACTAGCACTGGAGTTGCAGCATGTCGTGTGTGGAGCACCACCTACCTAACGCACGGTCAGTACACTATTTCCCCCTCTGTTGCCTAATGTGTTGTCCGAAACCAGCCAATATTTTCTTTCTGCCATCAGAAATAATTCCCCATCTTCCCTACTCTCAAAAAAACTCACTGAAATTGAAGAGAAACTGGAGGGTCACAACATTGTCTAAAGGACTCGTAAACAACTGTGCATTGGGAATGATGAATGCACAATAAACGTCACATTTAGAAAAGCTCTTTGTTTCTCTTGCAGTGCTGATGGAAGCAAGGAAGCTTATTGTAAAGCAAGAACAGCAAAGACTCTGGTTGAGAGGGTTGCCACAGAGTGGATGCTTGGTCTTTCCCCCAGAAATATACTCAACTGCACTCCTGACTAGTACAAACCAATAGAGGATGGCAGGGGGATCCATTAGAACGTGCAGTGTCTGGGCATGTATGTAGGTGGTCATGGGCACTGGATCCAAGAGGAAAGGCCCCACCCAGTAGGGTCTCAGGGGGCTGCAGGGGCTGCCATAGGAAGGAGGAGGCGGGGAAGTCTGCTTCCATCAGCTTAAATCTGGATCCACTCCTATATTTTGTACCTTGGGAACACCAAGACTGGAGGACTGTGTTTGGCAATTAGTACTTGTCAATTCTAAAGAATGATTTTGGCTTCAAACCTGTTTCACTGGCCGGATTTCTTTCCAGTCTTAAAGGTGGAACAAAAGCAGAAGGTATAAATGTGATCTTTTTATTTCAGGTCCCCTCTACAAGGTTTTGGTTTGACGCCCGGTTGGCCGATTATGCTCATCTTCTCTCAATTGCTTTTACGCCTAATCCCTATACATGGGAGGAGGTGAAGCACATTGCCGATTGTATGAAATGCGCTTGTTTACATGGTCATAAGGCGCTTCAACTCCAGCGGTAAATTAAAACTCGCTATTTAACGCGCATTCGATAATGCGCATAATCAGACAGAAAAAGCACCTCAACCCGATTTGCGCTCCGTTCATGTGGAGGTAAAATCGGTAATGCGCTTTGAAAGAGCTTTAAATCGCTCTTGTAGAGGCACCCTCAGTTCTCTCCCTGTATGTGTGTGTGAGCGAGAGATACAGATTATATATATTGATGAACACTGTTCACTGTCCTGGCATTAATTGGAAAAAGGCCAACCCTTAAGAAGGTGATGAGTATGGTAGAGATACAGACAGAAACAGACAATGCAAGAGCAGATGCACTCTCAGTTTAACCTTAGAAGGGACTTTATTTTTTCAGTGGTACAGTGCGGCAATTACACAGGAATTTCTGGGTGGTTGTAGTTGAAATAAAACAATTTCATAGACTGAACTCAAACTTACAAACATGCAGCTGCTTGTGAGGGAAGAGAAAGGGAAAGAAATGCTGAGGGCAGGAACTGAGGCGAGTGGCTGGCTGAGTAGGCCTCTCATTTGGAGGTTTATTGTGTAGACATTTCACAAGAGCCAGGCTTCCTTTCATGTACTTTGTGTGGGACTAAGCCTAGGATAGCAAGACCCAGTGATGGGGACAAAGGGTGTTTATGGTTCATGTGGACGGTTGCCACCTATTTTCCTGAGAGAGGCTCTGTAAGAAATGTCTGACAGTTGAACTTAAGAGGTACCACTTCTGTGATGGGGAAATCATAGCTTGTGGATTTCTGCGTATTGAATTGTTGTTAAAAGGCTCTTGGCCTTTATCAGGAAAGGAAATGGCAACTTGAGTCATGTCTGGCTTTCGAGATAGCTAAGGAGAGCCCCCTTCCCCAAGCTATGCTGAGCAGTGTAAATGGGAGCTTACAGCTCTTTCCATCGTGAGAATTAATAGCTGTTCATGCTTCTGAAGCTGTTCTGCCACTTGTTTCATGTTCTCTGTTCTGAAATGAGCGGGGTAACCAACTTATGGCCAAAGCACATACTAGGAAATAGCTACCTGCTCAGGTTAGTCTGCTCGGAAGCCATAATTTCTGTTTAAAATAAAGCTGAAATCCCAGTAGTTGATAGGTACAATCCTGCACATGTGTACTCAGAGGTCAGCCCTGTAGAGTAAGTCAGCCCTTACTCTAAGGGAAGTGAGTATAGTGTTTCAGCCTGAGAGATGAAGGTTGCAATCCTTACCTGCGAATATGTCCTGCTGGGCTCAGTGGGGTTTACTTCTCAGTAGACATGGGATGGATTGCTCTGTCAAGCAGTCTCTAATGCTTGAATGGGCACAACAGGATTTTTAGAAATCTATGCACTTGTGGCAATCTGGGTACTGGCCAGGCCATAGTCTGACCTGGAGCATTCTTGTTTGTTCTGCTTTTATGATGCCTTTTAAAAATAATGTCTAAGATAGTTACACATTTTTGAATAATTAAAAAAAATAAGGTAAATATACAGACATGCAAATCTAACTAGACTCTTCCTGAATGGCAGTGCAAAACTATAGTGTGTGTGTGTGTGGGGGGGGAATACTCATCATATGGAAAAGTGCCAGAAAAGAAGAGAAACTTTCTCTAACCTTAAAAAAGGACATTTGTGTTTCACCAGCAGCTGAAATAAACATCTGACTCCACCATTTTAATCTTCAAATGGCCACAAACAAGACAAACTAGGAGCATGTCAGGTTAGGTGCCATTCTCAGTACTGATGGCTGTAATCATTAGAGACCAGAGCAGGCCAGGGTTGGGAGCAGTTCAACTACCCTCTTGAAGGACCAAGGGGTGCAACAACGCAACAGCATGGCACAGCTCTTTCTAACAACCCAATCATAACAAGCCATCTTAGAACAAACTGTGGATACCACAAGAGCTTGGTGTTTGTCCTGAGCTTTAATGCAAGGTATGGATGTGCAGATCAAGACGTGCAGCATGTACTCATACTACAATTCATAGACTGCCTTCTGTTTATCATGCACATATACCACAAAACATACATGGGGTGATGTATTAATCCCACACATACCTGTTTACTGCATGAATCACACACAGACTAAATGCATCTAGTCCGCACAACATTTTCTTTCTCACTGCAATGGTGTTATATTAGTGAGATGAACCATTTTAGCTGCTCACACCAACATCTGCGGGGTTCACATTCTCCTGGGGGGGGGGGGAGAGAAAACACTCCCCGGGAGGTGGCTCAGGAACCAACTTGAAGCAGGAACAAATGTTTCCACTCCTTGGTGACTAGGCTGGGTGATGACAGCTGGAAAGCTTAATAGATGGAAACCAACAAGACTTCTCTGCTTGAGGCTCTTCCTTCCATCACACTGACCCCTGCTGTTCTCAGCAGGCCCCTTTTTGTTACTCAACTGTATTAACAGTAGGCTGCAGTGTGATGAAGAATATCACTTTGGAGTTAAGCTTTTGAATATGAGTGCTAATATTTCTCTTTCTGGTGGGGATCAGAGCCTCTGGCTCCCAAAAGCCAAAGTAATTGACATAAAAGATATATCTAACATAGAGAACTGGATGAAAATAGGAAATACATGGGTTGTGCAATCAGGAGCCCACTACTGCATCAAAACAGCCCTACAGAAGGTGTTCTATGCAGCAAACGACTTATGTGTGTCTTGTGGCATTGTTTTGGTGACTCTCTGTCCGCCATGTGATCATTAGTGGCAATAACAACAAAGATTGTGATGGCATTTCTCACACACCTACTACATATGTGAATCACCCAAAGCACACAGCAGAGGAAATCTCTGGAACCTCATTTGCCTGGCTGTGGTTAATACCTACTCTTATCACATGAGAGCACATTCAAGAGAAATTTGATGTGCAAAATGGATATAGTAAAGTTAGATGGTAACTTCTGACACATCAAAAAGGAATATGAGGACTTGGCCAAGTTCTGCCATGCAACAGGAGCTACTGGTTCGGATGACATGATAACCAACGGTGGGTTAAATAGTCAATGGTGGGTTATTGTATCATCTGTTGGGATTTTTTCACACCACTGTTGGTTATTTGGCCAAATAACCAAAGCTGTGCAGAGTTGGTTATCTGAACAACTGTTGGTTATCATGTCGTGTGTCTGGTACAGTTGACTTTTTCGTTGCACATGGTTATTTTTGGTGACTACAGAGTCCCCTGGCAAGAGCAACCAAAGAGGTGGCGGCTGCTCTAGTCTAGCTAGCAGAACTCACAATGGCTGATGGGATATCAGCAGGAGGACTGAGGGAGGGTATATGTCAATCAGACACACTGTCGACTAATAGTCAACTTGATGCTGGCCTTAATCCTCACCACGGTTGATTATAATCATGTTGTGTGGGAAGTACACCTTCTATAATCAACCGTGGAGTTGACTATTAACCCACCATTGACTAGTGTGTTGCCCAAACGCTGCCATTATCTTGTCTCTCCCATCAAGGGGCCAGTATGGATGGCATTTTGAATTGGCCCAGTTTGGCCGTATGTGTGGAGTTGGTCCACCAGCAATGCCTTCACCATCAATTTGGGGAATGCTGTACTGAATGAGGTCTGCATTTATAAAATCTTAAATGCATAGACCATATTTGGGCAGGCTGTCCCCAAGAAGACATCTGCGGCTGGCAGAAGCAGAAATGGGACCAGTGCACTGGCTCCATGTGAGTTGGGGAAGAGAGTAGCACACCTCCTCAGTGTTTCTCCTCCAAATCACACCCTCTCTCTACAGCTTTTCAGATGCTTTCGATTGACCCAGTTCCCAGGTCTTTTTGCTGTTTATCCTATGGGTGCTTACTTGAAAGTAAGTACTGTTGAACTCAGTGGTACTTGGTCATGAGCAAATAAGCTCAGGATTATGCTATTCATCTCCCATCACATATGCTGTGATATAGCTCTTGATTCCTTGATTATCTCTTTGCTCACAATCTGGATGGATGTCTTTCACTGACATTGGCTCTGAAACATGACTCATTAACCTTTCCTTTGTGTCTCTATATCTCGTTTATAGCATCTTTACCAAATCCTGTAAGAAATGTAGAACTATTACATTTCCTGACGTGTAAAGTACATTTATCTTCACAATATCTTTGGAGGCAGAGGCACATCTTCTTGTCTATTTTATAGATGGGGAAACAGCAATACAGAATAATAACAAATAATTATTGCAATGTTTATTACACAGGCTGAAGAATGCTAGCTTTTGAAATACAGTGTACCTTTTCCAGGATGAAGGGGAACATTATGTTCTTGTTATCTACTGGCACATGGTTCCTTGCCTACTGCAGTTCTAGAGGAGACATGTGATCGAGTGGTTAGTGCAGCCTGTCCCAACCAGCCTGTCCCTCCATATGGGTTTGACTACAGTTCCTGCCACCCCCAGCCAAGCCACGCTAGCTATGGGTGCTGGGATTTGTAGTCCAACACATCTGGAGTGCTGCAGCTTGGGGAGGCTGGGTTAGTGCATAAAGCTTCTCTTCTTTTTATAAAAAGCTAATGTGTCTCCCTTTCCTATACCCATTGACTTCTGCAAATCTTTTCTTCCTACAGATCCTGTCCCCGATATTGCTTGCTTCTGTACCCCCTTTCTTTTCACCGTTACTAGCTTTTGAAATCTCTTCCACCTAAATGCTATGTTCCTCCCAATTGAATACCATTTCATTGTGTCCCAGAGGGAGTTTGAGCAGGTGCAGGTGGTCATATAGAGGTGAGAAAAACTGTATCTGAAGAAATTCCCCCTTCTATGCTTTAAAAATACAGGAGCCCATCCTTCTTTGCATCTGGTCACCTTACCTAACAGAGACTTGTATAGTTACAGGATTGCAAATACCTGGAACTAACTTTGACCCTCTCATGGTTCAAACAAGGCTTGTACAGATCTTCACTGGTAAAACAGCAGAAAAATCTATCAATAGGAGCCACCTGTACGTGCTGCAATGCTGATCAGGAAATCACCCATGTAATAGACTCTTCTGCTGCATTGTCTCCTATCAAGTACTGCTGATAATCTGGAAATCCTTCCAGGCTTCCATAATCCCCAACTGTACAACACCATATCTGCCCTGAGTTTTTAGGAGAATGTGGCAAGTCTAAAATAAGAATAATGAGCAAGAAAAGAGAGAGAATAATAATGCCTCCTACCTGCCTTTAATCTTGCTTGCCCAGCCTGCTCACAGGTGACTTGCTCTCCAGTTTACAGAGTTTCCCCCTATCCAAAGGAAAGATTGTATCCACACAAATACTTGGATATATACACCCTATTGAGTCAATATATTGACTGTTCTATGGAAGGTCTCCCTCACACATACTGCATGTGGCTTTGCATTACCTTCATTCACACACAACCCAATGGTGGACATGGAGATAAACTGCTACAGAAGTTGTCACCAGCAGCTGACCATATGAATTCCACACACATCCTACATGTGCATGTCTGATTTGTCAGTTCCACTGCGGCAGTGGACAATAAGACCCCAGCAGCCTAACTTGGGCCTTTCTTCCATTCCCTGCACTTCCATGGTATCACAGTATGGTCAGCTGAAGGGGCTTGATCTGGTTGCCCAGCTTCTCCCGTGCATGGCCAGAAGCTGGATGACAAGTGAGGGAATGACTGGCTGAGATGATCCCTGGCAAGACTGCAGTCTTGAAAAGTGGCTAAGAAAGGCATTAAATGAATAAAATGCCTTTGGGGGCAGCTGGTAGTAAGAAAACAAATCACTAGAAATCATCAAATGTGACTAAGAAAAGGAAAGCAACAGAGGAAAAGCGGAGGTGAGGGAGAGAGAGAGAATTTCATGCCATGGGCTGGGCCTCTGCAGCCATCTGTTTACCTGAGCCCATCCGGGTCACTCTGGACTGTCACATAAAAAATAGAAACTCTGCTGGCACCTAGTTGGAGACACATAGAGTCAGACAAACTGATAGCCACACGCAGAGGGGTTGGTTGGGAAGCCAGGACAGTTTGGGGGTACCATGCCAGTGACTATTTACAGAGAGAGATACAACAAAGAGAGGCACAACCCTGCCCTTTCGCTCTGCTCCCCTGGGGCTCAGCCAGTCTCCTCATTCCAGGACTCTGGGGTGGCACTAGGAGCGGCTGTTTCTTCCCCATTACACGTGGCTGGGACTGCCGATGTCGGAGCCGGAGTTTCTGCTGTGCTTGCTGAAGCTGTTGATGTTGTTTCTTCTGGGCTTGCTGTTGCGGTCGATGGTGCCACCACAGTTGTAGCCGGGGCTGCTTCGGTGGCTGCTGGAACTGTGCCTTCAGCTTTAGCCGGCGGGGCGCCGGTGGTCTCTGTTGTGGCAGCACCATCTGTTGTTGTGGCGGCAGTTGGCTTGGCTGCATCTGTATGCTCTGGCGCTCGGAGCCTCTTCATCATTGTAGTCACTCGGACAGCTTTCTGCAGGTTGGCGAGAAAACGTTAGTTGCTCATCGGAAAGAGAGATTTCATGTCTATTCACTGGTTCTTTATGGGGTCAAAGAATAAGTGTAACACCTCCATTCTGCTACCTCGCTCCTTCACAATCTGATATCGCCAATTCAGAACCATACAAAACTTCTTTAGCATTTTCCTTGTTTTAATAGCCTTAATGTGTCCGCACTGGACAATTGCAGCTTTATTTTTAAGTGTGCTTTCAGTGCTTGTGACTTGAGAAAAGAGGTTGTGTAGAATAGAACCTCAAGGCTAAGGCATCAGAAAGCTAACAGCTAGGCCCGAAAAAAATGTATTGTGGTTTGTATTACATCTCATGATGATTAGGAATTCTGGAGCATATTACTGAAGATCAGCAGTCTTCAAAAACTGCAATCTAGGGTTGTCAGGCCAATTTAGATGTTTCAAGTCACTCGATCATCTGGCTTTTAAATTAGTTAATTATATTTAAACATATTTGAATGTTTTGCAGCCCCAAAGTGCCATTGTGAAGGCAGCCTCTATTAAGGGCAACTTATGTTAATTGTAAGGAACACTTTCTTAGAGTTTAATAAACAAAAGGGTGCTGCTCATGGCTAGCTGGACAGAGCCATCTCCAATGTTTTCATATCAAATTTGGGATTATCGATTCTCCCCTGTTATAAGGGCATAGCTTGAACCCCACTTCTCCCCTTCTACCGCCTCAAAAATCATCATCATCATCATCATACATTGGGCAAGGGAAGACACAATTTTTACTGAAAGATTAGGTTTTCCACAGGGATGGCCTCAAAGAGGACCAAGACTTTTTGAGTTTTTTAGTTCAACACTTCAAAAAAGTCCTATCAATTGCTGTGAAATTTGCTTTCTACTGCCCAAGCCCAAACAATATATCTGGACAGGGAAAGGCACAGGTGGTGGATGTTCCCAATCCCCGTTGGAGCATCTTTCCCATTGTGCATTGGACTATAAGTCCCAGAATCGCCAGTTGGAAACTGAGCCTCTGTCAAGGAGATGGGATTGCACAGACTGTACTTCATCCTATTCTTGGAAGGATTTCCCCCCTTCGTTTTAACACTTTTATTAATGAAGTAACTTATGAAAGATAGAAAATAACAGAATATAGATACAGAATATAGCTGCATAAAAGACAGAAAATAAACATTAATGTTAACAGAGGATTGAAAGGAACATTTCATATAAGGTTACTAAGACATAGAATTAATGAAGTTAATAAAATTAGTTAAGACATAGTAATACATAAAATTGAATCATGGGACATACAATTTAATATAAAACATTCTAACAGTGCAGTCCTATCCGAGTCTATTCAAAAGAAAGCTGCTTTGAGTTTAGTGGCCGTTGCTCCCAGGCAAGTGTGTCTAGGATTGCAGCCTAAATATATAACATTTAAAGTTATTAGAAATATTAATATCTTAACAATATTATCTTATCAATAAAGTTTCTTCCAGATTTAACAATATATTTTTAAACCAACTTAACTAAGTGAAGTGTACTCCAAATTTTTCAAGCCAATGGTCTAGTAAGTCCCCTTCCACACACCCTTTTTGCCGTTTCAACCTGGAATGTTCTATTTTCTAAGGAGCTCAGCATGGCAATATAGCATCACAATTATCCTGTAAGGTAAACTGCTGGGTGACAAATTCAGCTCTATTGGCACCTAGAGATGTTACTTGCCAAGGCTGAGTTCCCTCTCCTCTCCTGTCATGTCCTCCTCTTCCCTACTCTTAAGCAAGTTGTTACATTTCCCAGACAGGTTTTCTGGGCCTCAGAATTTTCTATAGTGGTCTGAAGCAGTCTGAAGCGATTTGGAACAATTTGACCTGCTTCAGACTGATACGGACCTGATTCAAATTAGGACTGATTTGGTCCAAATCACCCCGCTTTGTTTCAGAATTCAGATCTGGAAATGAAGTGGTGCATATTCAAGGCCAATTGGCGAGTGTCATGACTGATTAGAGTCTAGCCAATCCCAACTCTAGTCTCGCCTTCCCCAACCTGGTGTGCCATTGGACATGCTGGCTAGGAATGATGGGAGTTGCAGTCCATTATCAGGTTGGGGAAGGCTACTTTAGTCACTATTCCACATTATTGACCAGGTGCTGTAGGTATTGTGCAGACAATGGCAATTCTGTCTCCTACACATCTGCAGTGAAGCTAGAGCTAATTCCTTGTGTATTTTTTTAGCCTTCTAATAATAAAACAAAAGACTAACAGATGATGGTAAAGTAGGGAAGACTTAAGAGAGATTGGCTGAATTCAGACAACACATTAAGCAACTGAGGGTGGGGGAAACAATTGTCAGTTGTGTTGCTTATTGTGTTGTGTGGAGGGTAACACGCCGCTCACAAACTACTGATGGTATGCTATTCTGCCCAAATAAGCAACTGAGAGAAACAACTGGCTTGCAAGTTGTTTAGCTCAAAGCCAGTTGTTTAAAGTGTTGTGTGGAGGGGTGAATGTGTTAATGGCGTGTGGTGAGTGGGTTAAAACACAAGCCCATAGAGGCAAGCGACAAGAGCGACCAAAGCGGCGGCTGCCACTCTGCTACAACTGGTGCAACTTGCAGAGGCTGCTGGGATAGAACTGGGAGGACCGAGGGAGGAGGGGGGGTGGGGAGAGGGGCGGGGGCTGTGTCAGACAAATGCTGGGTTGACTATTAGTCCACTCAACGCCAGCCCCAACCACCCACAGTTGTGTAGGAATATGTTGTGTGGGGAGTACCCACAAAATAACCAACTGTGAGTTGGTTACTCAACCCACCATTGACTAATGTGTTGTCCAAATGCAGCCACTGAGAAGGTTTGGAATGTGTCTCCTCAAATCTTGGGGGTTATCTCAAACTTTTTCGATTGCAAGGGAAGACCTTGCCAACACCATATTACCTTCCATTTTGCTCTTGCAAAGTTTTTCTCAATCTGAGCACATACTCCATCCTTTATGTTCTTGTCTGAAGCTGCATTGCCAGATATCCTGGGGAGAGAAAATAGGATAATGAGTCAAGCCACTGGGTAAGAACCCCTCCTTAGTCTAACTTTCTTGCTTAGCTTTGCTCACTGGCTTAGCCTGTTGATGTCTAAATGGGATGACCATGATGCTCTGTACTCCACTCCAGCCAATGCATATTTTGAATGCTGTAAAACAGTCTTCTCCAATCAGGTACCTTCCAGATGTTTTGGACAACAACTCCCAATATTCTTGATTATGTGCTAGATGGGGCTGATGGGAGTTGGTCCAAAACATCTGGAGGGCACCAGGTTGGGGAAGGCTGCTATAAAGTTGGAAAGCCTTTATTGTTGCCCCTTCATCAGTTTCCCCCTGCTCATTTCATTCTGTATGCTTGGATCTTCTCTGGCATTAAGAGGAAGTACTATAAGGCAAGACCTTTCTCATCTTCACTCTGTGCTTCGTTGCCAGCACCATATTACCTTCCATTTTGCTCTGGCAACGTTTTTCTCAATCTGAGCACAGATGCTTTGAACCTCAACTCCTATCAGCCCCTTTATCAAAAGCAGCTACAGAGCACTTACCATTCATGGGAGATAGCCTCTTCTGCTGTAATCCTCTGGTCCTGGTCCACTTCCATCAGACGGGCCACCAGGTCCTTGGCTGGCGAGACAAAGAAGGAAAGCTACTTGTCAATCACCTGGGATGGAGATAAGGTTCACAGCTAGGGATGTATGAGAATTTTGTTTTGTTTGCAAAACATGTGAGCATCTCCTGTTCGAAGTTCTGAGGGAGAGCATGTGTCCACCAGAATATTCGCAAATCCCAGTTTGATTCACACAAATTTCCTAATTTGTGCAAATTTGCTCCATGGAGTGAATTAGTCCTGCTTTTGTCTATGGAGGAAATTTGTGCAAATTGGAAAATTTGCTGTGAATTTGGGGAAACTTGTGCAAATCGCCCATACAATCGCTGCTCACTTTGTGTAAGCTTCCCCTTTCATATAGAGCGAACAGCGATCGGCAACAGGAATCAGGCAGGAGATGAGCAGTGAAACTATGCTCAGAGAATCCTGTGGATTTTAACCACTGCTCATTTGCCCATTCCTAGTCATAGCAGATGATATTCTGGCTCTGCAGTATAGGGGGTATGAAGAGGCTACCTTCCTACTCATGAGGCAATTTAGTTGTGACTTCTTTAGCCAGATACAAAATAGGGCAGGGCTCCTTTGTTTTAACTGTTGTGATGAAGAGGGAATTTCACCAAGTGCTGCATGCATACAAATGACACCTGCTGAAATTCCCTTTTCTATAAGACTGTTAAAGATACAGGAGCCCTGTCCTCCTTTTCATATGGTCACCCTAGGATGGGGAGCCAGTTTCACTAATGAGTGGCAAGCACTGTATCTTTCCCATGAAGATCGAAATGGATGCCTCCTATGATATTTATTTATTTTATTGGGAGACAATTAGCATGCATTTCTTGTGTAATATCTCATATATCCCTGTATGAGGGAGGGTCCTGGTCATGGCAGAGGCTTCTCAAAGTTACCTGCTCTAGAATGGCACCAGCTACTCTTTATGCTTCCATCACCACCATGATTGAGTGGGAGCTGACGTCTGTGGGGCAGCTGCCAGGTGGGAACCTGTCACTTGGATAAGGGAACCATTGATGCTGTATTTGCCCTTCACAGTGTGAGGATGTGCTTCCTACAAGTAATAATATGCCATTCCCCTTGACCACCGACTACCGATGGAGCCTTACCTGCCTGTGAGATGTCATCCCAATAGGGAGGATCAAACTCATAATCACCAGCCAAGATCTTACGGAACAGGTTCTTGTCGTGGTTCTCATAATCATCCTCATCCATTTCCTCATAGAAGGGGGGGTTCCCTGACAAGCTGTAGCACAGAGATAGGAGGGAAGTTTAGCTATAGGAAGGAGTTCAGCTGCAAGAGATGGTAGTGGATCATTGCTACTGGACAAAGCCTTTAGCTCCCCTTTGCAGTTGCAAGGCCTTATGCTAGCCCTTCTCCTATGACCACCTTCTAGTTCTTTTCCCCTCACAACCACTCTCCCCATGTTGGTTGTGTTTCATTTTCTGACCTCTCTTGCTTCCTCCCACCCACAGCTTTCAACATATGATAGGATGCCTTGCCTTCATTCCCCCCTTACTTACAGAATATACATGATCACACCGATAGCCCAGCAATCGACGGGCCGCCCATATCGCTGGCGCCCTACCACTTCAGGAGCTACAAGGGCAGAAGTAGAGGGTGAGTGCTATTCCAAGGGCAAGCTATATTCCCCTGAATATATATATATATATATATATATATATATATATATATCATAACAACAACAGAAAACTCCAGGACTTACAATTTCAGAAAGTTGCCTTGATCATAGCTGGATGGAAATATCACATGGTGCAGTCATTTTAGGACTATGCCACTTCCAAATGCAGTTGTAATAATTTACATATTTGAATATTTATAATTTCCTTGCAAACAGATAACTAGCAAATCAGGGAAAGGATTAGGTTACAACCTTTCTCCCTGGCACACTAGTTTTCCATGTGCAGGAGATTTGAAAAAGGGACAGAGCTGGATTTATAATACTGAGGTGAAATTTTTAGCACCCATGTTATCCTCACTTGAATCTCCTCTCAGTTTTTTTTTTTTTGCAGGGTACCGCTTGCATGTTTAGAGCATATTGTGTGCATAGGCACCTGTGCTAACAGGACCTTGAACATGTGGAGTTGGGTGGCGCCAGGGAGCATAATCCTGCTCCCCATGTAGGAACTGTCATCTGCAGTGACCTATATTTGGTATGTACAGGGCTGAGAAGCTGTCAATAGTACCAGGCAACTGGGTGTTCAGTTTCACCAGCTGTGCTCCAGTATCTCTTTTGAGAATATTGTTAATTACAGGATCTTGTTGATTACATTTTAGCATGCCTTTCTACTGAGAAGCTAAAATCTGTTTCAACCTGTGAGGGAGGTTGGGTTAAGAGAGTGATTTGGCCAAGACTACCCCAGTGAGCTCCATGTCTATGTTGGAATCTGAACCTGTCCCTTTGTCCAGTCTTAAGTCCAACATGCTGGCTCTCCTCTCCCCGCTTATGGACTGCACCTCCCATTAACACTAGCCAGTGATGAGAGATGATGGGAAGTGCAGTCCAACAGCATCTGGAGGGCCACAAGTTGCCCACCCCTGTGATAGTCCTTTGGTCTGATCCAGCGGGCTTGTCTTATGAGTATTTCGTCTTTTCCCCCTGTTGGGTCCTTTCATTAAAACATCACCTTGGTCATGCTCACTGTGTCATTTCTTACCTAAGTACTCGGGGGTTCCACAGGGTTCCTTGATAAGCCCATTCTCCAGCTTGGCCAGGTGAAAGTCGCTGATCACAATCTTGGAGTTCTTCAGGCGGTTGTAATACACTAAATTCTCTAGCTGCAGGAATATAGTGGGATAGAGAGGGGCAGATAAGGTATGCATGAAAGAAGGAAGGGGGAGAGGAACCCAGTCCTCCAAGAAAAGTGGTGATTGGGGACATGGCTTTCTCGAGCCGCAAAGATCTGGCATGGTCCTGGGCAGAGCAAGGCTGCCTCTACAAGAGGCATTTAAAGCTCTTTCAAGGCGCATTAAAAAATTTACCTCTACAAGAACGGAGCGCAAATCGGGCGTAGAGGCGCTTTAAACATCCGGTTATGCGCATTATCGAATGTGCGTTAAATAGCGAGTTTTATTTTGCTCTGGCCGTTAAAGCGCATTTTGACTATGTGAACAAGCGATTTGCCGCATTAACTACTTGTAAAGCATATTTGAAACAACCGGTAAGGTCACCCGTTGAGTGCTCAATTACCTCCTGCATACAAGCATTTACGATAAAGCACTTCTGCGAATATGCGCATAATCGGCTAACCAGGCGTAAAGCCAAATTCTTGTAGATGAGGCTCAAGATGCCTCCCCTTTCCCTCCCTCCCTCTGTATATAAAAACCTGGATGGGATTTCTCATTGAACCATAGTGGGAAAGAATGTTTTCTTTTTGCTGTTGTCTTGTTTTAAATGAAAACAAGAAAGCCTGAGGATGAGGTGGGTAGCAGGTGACTAGCTCAGGTGTTTGTGCAGCACAGCTTAGCCGAGGTGTTGACCAACTTGCCTTGAGGTTCCTATGTACGATCTTCAGTGAATGCAGGTACGCCACAGCCTCCAGCACCTGCCTGATGACATTACTGGTGTCACGCTCAGAGTAGTAACCCTGGTCCAAGATCCAGTCAAATACCTCCCGACCAGTAGCCCTGCAGATGAATGAAGGAACAAAGGGAAAGAAAGGAAATGGAGTATTATCCAACATTGCATCACCGGCACCAGGGTCCTGCAATGGAAGCACTGCCACATAATGGGCAGCAGAGAAGCAGCTTCTTCATCATTATCATGCTAAACAGAGATCACTGCAAATAGTAAATGGAACATCAAGTGGGATGTAAGAAGCTGCCTTGTACCCCAGGGTTATATACAGCAGCCTTCCTCAACCTGGCAGCCTTCAGATGTGTTGGTCAATGTGTCTTATCATCCACAGTCAGTATAGTGGTTCTTTACTTTGGGTGAGGATGATGGGAGTTGTTGGGGAATCCTGATCTGCACTGACTGACACTGTCTCTCCAGGGCTTCAGAGAGAAATCTTTCCCAGCCCTACCTGAAGGTGCCTGTAATTGAATCTGGGACCTTTTGTCTGTAAAACATGTGCTCTACCCCTGAGCTATGACCCTTCCCTCAAGAGAATACAAATTCATGAATGGTGTGAAGAGGAAATGAAAAGAAATATTTATGCTCTCTCTCTTGATGGATGACATGAAGATCAAAGGAGCTTCTGATGAATATTTGGGAAGGCACCCTGTGAAGTGGCAACAAGGTCGTTCATAGCCGAGCAGGTTCACCAGAGCGATGCAGGATGCTGGCAGTGCCAAGGGGAGAATCCACAATCTATGTGGCAGCTTAGGAGTTCTGGGGAACACCTACTTACAGCTCCAAGAAGAGGAAGTACTCTTTCCGGGTAACATAGACATCCACCAGCTGCAGAATGTTGGGGTGTTTCACCCTGCAGGGAAAGGAAAGGAAGAGAAAAGCTAAGCTAGGAGGTGGGAGAGACCAACTGGCCCAGCCAGTCCAAATGTCTTCCTTAAAACAGAGTCCTGTAGCCAGAAGTATTCTTTGTCAGATGCCTGTCCAACTTTTCCTGGAAAGCATCTAATGACAGTCAAGTCACTGTGGGCCACTTCTTCCATTCCTATCTTGCTTCTAGAATTGGGAAGTCATTGCTAACCTAAACCTACTTCTGTGTAGTTTAAAGCTGACTCTGAAAGTCCCTGGTCTACAGGCTCATTCTGCCTATACATGTTCACTGAATACACACACTGCATAGTCACATCTGGGTTTCCCTATGTTATAATGTCTGGCTCAATGTGGGAGATAGCCATTCCAGATTGGAACAGGATAACTAGAGGAAGTCCAGATCATTCTTTTGTGCAGCAGATGTGGCCGCACTATCATTATCTACCACTCTTGGTAAAAGGCCAAGGTAGTGATAGAGCAGCTGAAGAAGCAGGGCCTGGGGGATCTGTTTTTACTGCTGTTCACAACTCACATCTTCAGGATGATGATCTCATTCTTGGCTGCCTTCCGCACTTTGCGCCCATCTCTTTTCAGAAACTTCTTGCACGTATAGAGCTTCCCTGTCGATTTCTCCTTGGCACGGAATATCTCGCAGAACTCCTCTCTGGGGAAAGGAGAACAGCAACTATTTTCAGATTTAAGCAGATCATGTCCAAGACCTGGAGCAGACCAACTGTAGGCTGACCATATGAAAAGGAGGACAGGGTTCATGGAACTTTAACAGTTGTAGAGAAAAGGGAATTTCAGCCAGTGTCATTTGTATGCAATTAGTTCCTGGTGAAATTCCCTCTTCATCACAACAGTTAAAGTTGCAGGCACTATACTAGAGTGACCATATACAAAAGAAGGCAGGGCCCCTGCACCTTTAACTGTTGTGATGGAGAGGGAATTTCACCAGGAACTAACTGCATACAAATGACACTGGCCGAAATTCCCTTTTCTCTACAACTGTTAAAGTTACATGAGCCCTGTCCTCCTTTTCATATGGTCAGCCTAACCAACTGTGCAACAGAGACCGTGAATAACTCCGCTTCGTGAGTCACCCTCCCTCACTCCCAAGAGAGAAGCAGACATCCCTTTTCATCAGGGATGTTGAACGTCTTCCACTGAAGGTCCAAATTCCATTGTGGAGAAGTTCTTGGGGATGGTGTCTTCTAGTGTCGGGTGGGGCAAAAAGGAAAAAGGGGTGGGGCCAAAATACCACCTTATTTTAGCTTAAAGCTCTACTGCCACCAATTAAGCCACAGGAGAGGCATTTAAGTCTTTTAGAATGGAGAAAAACTGCACAAAAGCCGGAAAACTACCAAGTGTTTGGTGGTTGGGGAAAAGGGGTGGGGCCAGGGGAAGGGGGCATAGCCATTTTGGGAACCCTGAAAGTCTGGTTTTGGCCCCCAGGCTTGAGGTTCCCGATTCCTGCTTTACATAAGCTTGTACTAATATTGAGAAATTTGGCCAAAACATTAACACTTCTTCTCATTTTGTTTCAACTGATTTTCATTGGAGGGGCTTTCAGTTCCCAAAGATATTCTCTTGGTGAAAGTGGGTTATACAGAATATGGGCTGGGGGTGGAGTGTGTCTGGGTGCCTGTGTGTGCGCAGGCATGTGCATGTGGGGTGGGGAGTGTGAGTTAAGAGCCAGGAAGCTGCACTTACTCAATATGGGATCTCATCATGCTGTGAGTTCCCCACCAACAGCAACTAAAAATGTGGAGCAGGGGGTGGGGAAATGCCTAAAGTGATCTCACACGGCATGACTAAAGGAAAGTCCTCTTTACTGGAGTACAGGAGAAAGCACGGCTGGGGGAAGTCATTTTTGTCAGCCACCCCATGTCAGCCATAAGCTGTCATTTGGATACCTTCTGCAGAAGACCTAGGGGGAGTCTATATGCTCTATTAACCCCAGAGTGGCTGCGTAGTGGTGCTGCATTGTTTATATGATGCAGCTGCCAATTCGCAGCCACATCGGGCTTCCCCCCAAAACTGCACATTTTCAAAGTCTCGATTTATCATGACTTTTGCCTTTGCTCCGAGGTCACCATGTTGTTTCCTGGCTTCGGTTCTGGTTATCCAGTGGGCGTAGCTCTGGATAAGCGTGAGAAGGCAGATCAGGGGGCAAGGGAATGGTTTCCAGCGCTGCAGTTTTTCCTGGCTGGATAGCCCACTCTCCTACCATCTTGCTTTATCATTTTTGCCTCGCAGCAGCAATGCTGCAGGCTTTGAGTAAATCACCTTCCAATGTGGTATCATATAGATACCCCCTAATACCCACTTGGCAGTACTGGCTTAACATATAGGTGGATCTCTCTCCTTCTGCTTGACAAATTTAATAAACAGTCAGGAAGTAGCAGAACACTTACGTTTTGATGACCTGCCCCAGGTCATATCTGTCAGTCACCTCAGATGGCTGGTTATAATCCTTCTTATCTCCCAGGGTAACACATCCAAACGGCATTGCCAAACCTGGTACTGAGAAGCAAGAGAAGAAAAGGCTCTAGGTTATTGCCCCTGGGATTCAGGGCACTTCCAGACTAGGCTTTGATTGTGCAAGCGCCCTGCCTCATCCAAGGAATTTTACTAGGGTCCCATATGAATTTTTCCATTGCTTCTTCCATCTATTTCCTTTCCACCAAAATGACAACCACCACCGCCAATAAGGAAGGAAAGACAGATCAGGTGCACCATGTCTTTTGATTGCTAGCTCTAAAAACCATCCATTTGGAAGCAGCCTCAAATTACTACAGGTACTGTTGGATCTTGAATAGGGATCTAGGAAGACATATTCACTACTGATCAGGATGAAGGTTAGCAGGAACAGACAGGTACAAGGTGCTGAAAATAGTCATTGGAGGAACTGTAACTCATGTATGATCACCTGCTAAAGGCAGAATGGAGAACTTCAGTTTACTTTGCCCTAGTTGCACTACCTAGAGTTATCACCTGTCTCTCATGATTGACCATTCACGGAAGTTTGTGGGTCCTTTAGATGATGCTGGCAGCCTCCTGCACATCTCCCATGTCTTCCGCCGGTAATTCTGTTTTAAAAAACCTGCTGTTATATCTCGAGTCTGCTGAAATATCTTGGGATTTCCTACTGTCTTGCACTACAAATCACTAGAGAGCACTGTCCCATTCAGGGCTATGAGCAATGAGAAGAGGGGAAGTTTTCCATTATAGACCACATGGTCACCCCTCTCTGGCCATGTAATGCAACCCCAAAATGATTGTGCTGCGCATGAGAAGCAGGAAGCAAAGTCCTGGTAAGGAAACACAGATTCCCCTTAATCTAACGAAGCCTATAGCCAATCATTTCACATCCCCCTATATATAACTTCCACTTTCTGGCTCTCTTAGAGCCAGACCTGATGGAATGTGAGAGAGAAGTGAAGAGTATCTCCTGATTAAAAGTACAATCCAATTTAAAAGTAGCTATGCCCCCCCCCCAAATATGGATCAGGGCTGTGGCATTGTGGGAGATTTAATCCTTTCACCTGCAACATGATTTCCTCCAGTTAAAATTGCTCCTTCCCGCCAAAGCTGTTCTTTGCCTGATAGGGGCGGGGCCAGGGAGACATAGAGCTACAGCATTGTCTACACTGACTGGCTCTCCAGGGTTTCATTCAGGAGTCTTTCTCAGTCCTACGTGAAGATGCTAGGCATTGAACCACTGGGCTATGTCACTTCTAGCTTACTTTTCAGTTGTTATACAACACAGGCATCTTGAGAGATTCCTTCTTCCATGTCTCTTGCCCAGTGTGCAAACTCACACTGATTTGATCCCCAGGTAGATAGTAATGGGGAGCTGGGAAACCATGGACCATTTCTTCTTCTACAGGTTTCCCACAGTGTGCTGACCCCATGATTGTGGAACTTCTTGCCATCTTGTCCTCCACTTATTTTTGTACCTGTCCAATGTCAGTGGTACCAAATCCATTAGAGACAGGCAGAAATACTACCAGGCATCTCTGTCTTCTTACTCTGTACAGTGCCATGTATATTATATTATTTATAAGGCGCCTTTCAAGACCGTTATCTTCCCAAGGCAATTTACAATATAAAGCAGTAACATTCAATATCAAATTGTAAATGTAGACAATTTAAAAATATGCCAGTTGCAATAAAATATGATAAAATACAATGTAATAAGATATTGGAGCTATAGAAAAACCACTACCACTATCATAATCATCATCAAGCTAATTGTCTCTAATTTCATTTCATTTCATTTCTTTCATTTATTTTTATATCTCCCCATAGCCAAAGCTCTTTGGGCAGTCCACAGAAATTTAAACCTAAAATGCAGCAAAATAGAAACATAATGTAAAATCTTTAACAATTTGAAATTCCAGTTTTATGCAACACCATGCAAATGAACTAAGTATACACATACAGATAAGGGAAAGATCTTAACCACCCCCAAACATATGCAGGAATGGGAGGGGGGAATGGTTGGAGGCATGTGGCACAGAAAGAGAAAATGTGAGCTCTGTTGGGGAAGAGTGGTACTCTTCCCCATATAAATGCTCTGGCACCTCACTTTAGATGGCAGGCCCTTTGTCGGAACTGTCAGAGTAGGTCCAGAAGCCTTGTGTCTCTGGGAGCGTTTGTATGGGGTATGTTGTTTTCAAGACCAAAACAAAAGCATTCCCCTTGGGAAATGGTGAGATGTCGCTGAGATATTGCTAGAAGACAATGTCCCCCCTCTCCCATTCTATCCTATGGCATCTTTGATTCTACTGTAAGTGAAGTCTCTTCTCTTTGGTGTAGAATTCATCCAGCAGATTTGATTCAAGGCTGTGATGTGGTTCTTGTCATTTGCTCTCTCAATGAATCTGGAATTGCATTTTGTATCTATGCACAATCTGGGGAAAGGAGATGGGAGTGGTGTGCATTCATGAACTAAGTTCAAACAAACCACAGGTAAACAAATCAGAACATAGAGTGGTTCTCTGTGATTTCCCCCCTGTCTGTTAAATTGAGATTTCCATTAAAAGGATGTCAAATGTCAAGGCATTTTCTAGAAACAGCAACAGATTTTCTACTTAAAAATAGCATTTGGTAGTGGCGTGAGGTAGTCTGAAATTAAACACATTTAATTTGATAGTTTCTAAAATCTGTGTTAAACATTGGAATTTCCTACTTACTCTCAGGGCTGGCCCTCTCATGAAGCAGGGTGAGGCACCACATCAGGCTGCAGAGTGGGAGGAGCAGCGAATTGCACAGGATTTTCAACTGCAATGGTCCAACTCCCATCATTCCCAGCCAGCAAGCCCAAATGGGATTTGCTGGCTGGGGGAGATAGGAGTTGTAATCCAGCACAACTGGAGGACACAAGCTTGGAGAAGACTGCTCTAGAAATTCACAGGCCTTAACATGTTTCAGAAGATTTTCATCACTACATTTCAGATTTCTGCAACCCATATTACCTGCTTCATCACCTGACAGTGGGATATGGTTCGACAATGGACATTCTGCAGTTTTCCATTGCAAAAAAATATGCACCACACCTCAGAATTTCATAATAAATTAAGTTGAAAGGCTGTAGAACTCTGAAAAAGTATTGCTATCCAGGGACTAGACAGTGTTGAATCTTAAACATACACCAACAGCAGCTCAGTAGTCACTAAAAGGAGAAAAATTATCCTGAATATTTTGCTAAATAGGAATGTCTCTTAACCTTCTTGCAAATTTAAGTTTTGCTGCGACTGGCCAAGAGCCAGAAAAATATTCCTGTGAGAAACTGTATGACAGACACATCCATCTGATTGTCTGCATCTATCATAGTTGATCAGACAAACTAAATTGACTCTGCTCCGTTAAACAAATGTTTCCTGACATGTATAATGGATGCACCTTCTCTTTTACAGGTAGAATACCAGTCTCAATTCTCAAAAATACTGCAGGCATGTATTTAGGTTCTCTGCATTAGAACCTCCTCCCCCCTTACCAAGTCTCGGATCTTCTTGCGTTCAAAACAGGCTCCTTTAGACAGTGATCAACAATGAGTATGTGATTTTGAATTGGAAAGGGAATGCCATTGAAAACAATAGGCTGCAATGAAACATCACCATTTAGTGGCAGATTAAATCCTGCCATAAATAGATGCTGTATTATCTCTGTTATAAAAACACAGGATTACTGGGAGAAAACTTCGGGAGATGTCCTGGCTGTTGATGATATCATGAAATCGACCCACAAACATCCATGAGTGGCCAGTCACAAACATGCTATAAATCACTTGTTTAGAGAAGCTCTAGGAGTACTCTGCATGCAGAAGGAATCTCCCATTCATGGAAGGGCTGGCTTTTTTTTACACCTCGCACCAGAGCAGCCTTCTGTAACCTGGTTCCCTTTGGATGTATTGTGCTACAACCTCCAGCAAGGCCATCATTGCCAGCAGGGATGATGGGAGTTGAGGTTCTACATATCTTTAGGGCAGCACTTGGGGAAAAATATTGCATGAGAAAAGTGGAACCAAATCCGAAGCATGAGAATTGGCAAAGAAGCCAACTTTGTATTATGGCTCAGAAATGTTTTAAAAAGCTCAAATGGAAGGTTTGGCAGGATAGGGCTAGCAACTACTTTCCTTTTGCTCACAGTCCTTTAGATCAGGTATGGGCAGAAGGAAGATCTCCAGATGTTTTGGACTTCTACTTTTAGAAGCCTCTGCCAGCATGGTGAATGGTCAGGAATGCTGGAAGTTGAATTTCAAAACATCTGGATATGTACTTTCTCCCCACTCTTGCTTTAGATAATCAAAGCTAATAAGCTGGATCTAGACTAACTTAGTTGAGATAATTTAGTCATTACTTTATGATATGGGAACTAAGGGCGGATCTACACACGAGTTTTTTGACGTTTTATAAGGGTTATGAAAACTCTTTGGGCCACATGACGCACTCCCTATAACGTTGTATATCTGAGGTTTTTTAAAACTCACTTCAGTTATATACAACGGTTTCACTTTTAATACATCGTTTTAAGTAAAAGAATGTGTCCTTCCTTACCGTTTCTGATTCATGGGGGCAGTGCTTCCTTTACTGGTGCCCAAATGCTGAGCAGTTGATTGGTGGGGAAGAAAGAGGAAGTGGACCAGTGAACTACAACACCCACAATTCTTAGCCCTATACTCCCTAGGGAATGACAGAGGAACTAAGAAGGAAGTGTGTAACTGAACTACAACCCCCACAATGCCTTGCCCTAAATTCATTGAAAAACGGAAGAGAAAGAGACAGGGCAGAACAATGTGTGACCGTACACACCGCTTTAAAGACTGAAGACTGTTTCTCCTGTAACGTGAGTACTCAGTAATGTGGCCTAAGACGTTTTAGAACGCACCTATTTGGAACGTTTTAAAATACAATTTAAAACGTTCCAAAGGACTGTGTGGATTCTCCCTAAGGAGCAAGCTGCATGACACATTAAATATGCAGTGTGTAGCTGGCTCTTTCTTTTTTATTCTTAGATAAGTGTATGGGGTCAAATTTGGATTGGGTTTACTTCCAGATAAATGGGCAAAAGATAGAGCTGTGTAAGCCTTGGCTGAGGTCTCAGTGGCCATTTTATGATGGAACCGCCATTTTAAACCACAGCCCTAGGACTCCGTAATGGGGAAACAGCCTACAATTCCCAGCATGCACAGCATGGGAGGGCTGAACTTACCAGGACCCAGGAATGGCAGGCACTTGTGGCCTTGCTGCTGCCACCGCTGTAGTTACCTGGCCGCCACCGTGATCACCCAGCCGCCGCCACAACCCATGATGCCCCAGTCCCTGGAGGGGCCTCCACATGTTCCACAAGCGTCCCACAGCCACCTGCTTCCCTCGAGAGCTGCCCACTTCTGTAGCCCAGTGGGCGGCTCTTGAGGGAAGCAGGCGGCTGCAGGGTGCTCTCAGAACATGCAGTGACTCCTCCAGGGATTGGGGCATCATGGATCGTGGCGGTGAATCTGAGGCTGAGGCTTGCATAGCCCTAGTAAAAGACTGCAGCCTAAGTTAGTCAGGATCCAATCCAATATGTACAGTCTCTACAGGAGAAGAGAGCAGAATGCCAGTATTGTGGCCTGTTTGCTCATCCATATATTTGCAAATATGTAATCACACATCTGCAGATCTAAGAATGGCCTCATTTCTCATGTGGGAAGCCAAAAAAAAGAAAGAAAGAAAGTAGAGATTCAATATGATAATGGTTGTGCGTTCATTTGTCATAACTCAAGGCCTGCACACACTGTTGCCAGTGGCAGTATCTCACCATCTGCATACATATGTGCATGCTCATCTTTGTCATAAGTTATATTGTGCATATAGCTTTCCTATACTTGTCTTGTTTGAAACAGCCCTGGATAAAAATGTTTCTCAGCCAGATAGTCCTCATCCTACACACAGTAGAGGAGCAACAGTTGCTAGGCTTTCTTTCTCCTCTCCAGTGATGTGGGAGGCCAATTCTTGGGTACGAGTCTAGGAATTTTTGAAATTTAGCCTGTTAAAAAACAACAACTAACCACAGGATGATAGACCCGTGTCAGGGCTGGGATGACTCATCGTGCAGCAACTTGATTCTCAGTTGTCACACAGTGATAGTGACAGGTGGATCATTAACACATTTCCAGCAAGTGTAATTCGCCTCAAGTGCACTGAACTGCAGTGCCATGAACTCCGGGCAGAAATGCCAGTGATCACACTCCTCTCTGTCGCAAATTCTATATTGCCATATTGAGTTTTCTTATTTTAAGAAGCCTCTCAGTTCTGAAAGGACACCAGAAGCGCAGAGGCCCTTTCTAGGCCAGTAGTACAGATATGCTGAAAAACCCAAGTCTTAAAACACTCAGCCAAGCAAAGCAAACCAGACTCTCTGTTGTACAGAAAATCTCATGACTGAATGGATTCCACCCTTAAAGGTGGCTCTCTTCCGACAGGCCTATCCAGATGAATTTTAAGATGTTTTAATTATGTATTTTTTCTTGTTTTTTTTAATTTTTAATGTTGTGATTTTTGTGTTTTATATTGCTGTTGTTCCCTGCCTCGATCCGGAGGGAGAGGCGGGTTAAAAATAATAATAATAATAATAATTGGAAATAATCTGAGAGAGAGTGTGGGGGCACTCCCAGATGGAGGTGCCCTAGCGTTAACTATCAGAAGCTTTTGTGTCCCTATTCAGTCTGTTCCTCCTCAGCAGAATCTCTGCAGTAAGAAAAAAGATGGAAGAACTGGTGAGAAAACATGGGAGGGTTACAAGTGGCAACAAAACAGGAAAATATTCCCAACCCTGTAAGATACATTTCTGGCATATTGGCGCTTTACAATAATACATAAAACAATTTCGATTAAGTACCCACAACCCACATTAAAAATCCATGGTTTCACACTGCATCTAATGCAGCCAACAAGTGGCAGCCCAGTGATCTGGGTGATGGTGATAGATTCTCTCTCCATCATGCATAGTAGGACCAATGGGACAGCTTCGGTTATTTGTTTATGAAATCTATTACCTGCTTTTAATTATAAAATAATCCCAAAGCAGGATATAACCAATAAAACACTATAAAATCATTAGGTCTGTGCACACCCGAAATTATCGTGTTGTATCGTTATCGGAAATCACTTAAAAAAAATTCAGATCCGATTATATTGGAGGTTAATCGTATCGTATCGCATTTCTGATAATTTTCAGAAATCCGATATTTATTTCGGATCCCTATTTTGCCCTATAGAGTTGCTTTTTGAGACAGAAAGGCCTATAACTTCTGTATTTTCAAAATTACAGGCTTGAAACTTGGTCACAGTGCTTATGGGGGATGCCTAAGTATGTGTATGAAATTTCAGAACAATCCCTCCAACCATGTATTTTATATGAATTTTTAAAATAACGTTTAACTTCTGACAGCTCTGAACGACAGCTCACCATGTGCATTCAGAGATCTGTCAAAAAAGGTGCACGATGTTTAAAAAATGCATATAAAATACAGGGGTGGAGGGATTGTTCTGAAATTTGGCCCATATGTTGCTACACATATGTGCCAAATTTCAGAACAATCCCTCCACCCCTGTATTTTATATGCATTTTTTAAACATCATGCACCTTTTTTGACAGATCTCTGAATGCATGTGGAAAGCTTTCATTTACAGCAGTCAATAAGTTGCACGATCTTTCAAAAATTCATGTAAAATACAGGGGTGGAGGGATTGTTCTGAAATTTCATACACATATCTAGACATATCACATAAACACTGTGGGCCACTTTCAAGTCTCTAACTTAAAAAATAGAAAATTGTATTGATATGAACATTTTATTTGTCTCTGGCACAAAGGCCGTTACAACTGCAGCATTAAAACAAAAGATCTCTGTGACAACCAAAATACTTTCAAATTCATAGGGAGAGAACACATATAAGGGAGCCAGACTGCGAGAAAAGGCTGAGGTTTATATTGTTAAAAAATAATGCAAACCCTAATATCAAATCACAGAAAGTTATAGCAGGTGGTCCCCTCTGCAATCTACACCTAATTTCTTTAGGAAATTTTGGCAGATTTTTTGAGCTGCTGCGGCAAACGTTGCGACCTTGATGGTAATTGCTTTACTATGATCTGCTAACAGATCACAGATAATATCAGCAGTGGGCCAACCCACTCTTGTTCTCAAAAGCTCTCCCAGGAAACGATTCCTAATATCTTCATACAACGAGCAGCGTAACAAGTAATGTACGACATCTTCCACCTCCCCTGCACCACAAATACATGTCTGCTGAATATAGGGAACCCCTTTATACTTCCCCTCCAGGAAGGCTGAAGGCATTGTTTGAAAACGGAGGGCAGTGAAGGCCTTTCTGAGAGCAGGAAAAGTCAAGTATTGGAAATACTGTGATAATTACTGTTCCCTCTTAATATGGCTAAACCATGGGGAAAAGGCCTGCTGCTAGCTAGCAAGTACGTTTTCATAGAAGTGTGCCTCAAAAATTTTGTTTCTTATAGCAAATTTATCCAGAAGAATTTGGGCATCCTCTAGACAAGAATGTGACAATGCCACCCAATTGCAAGCCCATCCACCTTTTACAAGCTGTTCTGTAAAACATTGCTTCGCCAGATTGCTTTCTTCAAAGTGCAGCAGTCTTTTCCCATAAAGTATAATTGCCTTGTGAATTCTTGCCTTTATGGAAGGCAAGTCCACTTCCAATCTTAATAAAGGGGAGGGTAACCCAGGAGGGAGTACCAGCAGTTCTTTCACAAACTTATTCTGTATAATCTCAACAGATGAAGCAAAGCCCTGGCCCCATAACTCCACTCCATATAGAAGTTGGGGGAGTACCTTAGCTGTATATAATTTCAGAACAGGGACTACTAGGGAGCCACCTTTATGTCTCCCATAAGAGAGAATGACTTTTGCTGTTCTCCAAGCTTAAAGTTTTGCTGCCTCTAGATGAGATTTCCAACTGCCATTATATGCAAAGTGTATCCCCAAGTATTTAAAGCTCGTATACTGTTCAATCAGATGCCCGTCTACATGCCATTTATGAAAGCGTTTTCTCCTGGAGAAAACTACCACCTTAGTTTTGGAGTAGTTTATCACCAGTTTCTGCCGGCTACAGATCTTGCCTAGTCTACTTAGGAGTCTCCTCAGGCCCACCTGAGTAGTAGATATGAGGGCGATATCATCAGCATATAGCAGCATCTGAATCTTTCTGGTTCTGATGGAAGGGGGGAAACAGTCCAGGGCACTTAGATCAGAAACTAGATTGTTTACATAGAAATTGAACAGGAAAGGTGCCAGTAAACAACCCTGCCTAACCCCTCTTCTGGTGTTGACTTTCTCAGAGAGAGAGCCAGACAAGCCTATCCGCACTCGTAGGTCTGTATCAAAAACAGTAAACGCTTGTCTATGTTTGTATGTGACAGACACATAAGCTTTCCTTAAAGAACTTAAATGGGTGTAACTTTTTTATTTTAAAAGATAGAGACATGAAACTTGTTGGACTTTGCAGATGGGATGTTGCTAGTCCTGGCTCCCCAAGTTGCATGTCTCCATCTTTAAAAATAAAAAAGTTATACAGGGTCCCCCAGAAGCCCCCCTGTTACTTAGTTATTTTAAAAGTTTTAAACTTGAAAATTTCCCCCCATGCAGCTTGTCTATTGCTAGTCATTTGTAAAAAAAACCCAGAGCAATTGCTCAAACCCTCGATTTTATATGATTTTTTAAAAAGATTGTTCTAGTTGACACATATGTGCCACATTTCAGAACAATCCCTCCACCCCTGTATTTTATATGAATTTTTTAAAGATCGTGCACCTTTTTTGACAGATCTCTGAATGCACGTGGCGAGCTGTCATTCAGAGCTGTCAGAAGTTAAACTACATTTAAAACATTCATATAAAATACACGGTTGGAGGGATTGTTCTGAAATTTTATACACATACTTAGGCATATTCCATAAGTACTGTGACCAAGTTTCAAGTCTCTAACATTTAAAATACAGAAGTTATAGGTTCATTTATATGGCGGTCCGATAATCTGAAAAAAATCCGATATAATCAGACTGAAAATTTTTGGATCCGATATTTATCGGAGGTATTCTATCGTATCATTATCGTTAATTGGATGTCCAATAATGCCATTATCGGATCGTTATTGGACATCAGAATGATACGATACACATCCCTAAAAATCATACAACGTTGACCAAAGCCCCCCAATCAAATGGGAGAACAGTAACACGGATAAAAAAGAGTGTCTGTGATGCAGCAAAACAATTTCAACCAATAGCCTGGGTGAACAAATCAGTTTTTAGCTAGTACCCAAAATCATGTAAGGCTCAGTACCAGCCATATATGAGTGGGCAGGGAGTTCCACAGTTGGATGCCTGTATGGAGAATGCCCTCTCTCGGGTTGCACATATCAAAATCCAAGCAATCGTGGCCCCGTCAAGACAGCATCTTTGCTCAATGTTAATTCCAGGTGCATAAGGGATAAGGTGCTCCAGCTCCATCAGGTATCCAGGTCCTAAACCATGTAGGGCTTTATATTTCAGCACAAGCCACTTGAACATAGCTTGGCAGCTGACTGGCATCCAGTGCAACCCCTACAGAATTGGTGTAATACATTCCCGGTAGGCTGTCTCACTCGCAACCTAGCTGCAGCGTTTTGCACTACCTTCAGCTTTTGGACCAACTTCAGAGGCAGCCCCATGTAAAACACATTGTATGTTCTTTACCTTCACTGGCTTGTGAAAGAACATGTTTTGGGACAGAAATGGATATTCGTTGGCTTGAAAAAGGAGGATATGGTTTCAGATCTCCTTCTGCCTAAGGATGTCCAGGATTTGTATCTGTAGTCGGTCTTACAGGATTGTTGCAAGGATGGTGAAACTTTACACATGTTCGTTGAGCATCTTGCCATTGTCTGATATCAGGCCAGTGAATATGTGGGACAGGGCCTTCTTGATTATGGCACCTAGGGAACTCTTTTTCTTTAGAGTTGCATTTCAACAAATGCTGAAGATCAGGCTTTTGATGAGTTTTGAATTTGTTACTCTGGCCCTGATTCTGTGTTTTTTCTCTTTTTTATATGTTAATTGTCTTTAGCTGATCTTTGCTAATAAGGCATGCTGCAGCATATTATGTTTGTTGTATTTTAACTTTTTGAGTGCCGCTCTGGCTAAAATGGTGGACAAAAACTCACCCCCAAACCCTTTTACCATACATTCCTTTATCATATGAACAGTAGCATTGAAATAAAATAAATAACAAATGAAAGCAAAGGAGATCTGCACAGGTCACAGTGGCACAGGAAAATCACTTTTCTGAGATCAGTGGTTGTGGCTAAGCAGACAATTATTTGCTAGGCCAAAGGGCCAAATTACATACTATATGCATTTGTGTGTAATTTCCCCCAGACAATTTATTTTATTGTAAAACCAACATAAAAATTACCTGTGGCATATGGAGAGGAGGTACTTAACCCTTGCTCTACCTGCCATTTTGCTCTCGCTTTCTCCCGCCCCCAGCCCCCAGATTCCACTAGGAAAAAGATACAGGAAAAAACTGTGCTGGGGAGGGGGAGCAGGAAGAGGTTTTGAGAAGAAATATGGACAGAGGGGAAAGGGTTAAAGAGTCCCATCCTCTCTATCCTGAAAGCTTATATTAGAATTTTATTTCCCCCCCCCTAAAATATAATGTCCAGGGAAAGTTATATGCAGATCTTTATCATTTCTAGTTTAGCCTGTAGAACAGCAGCTCCAGGTACAGCCCAGGAACAAAGAGAGAGCTTGGACACCAGGGGGTGCTGCAATGCAAATTATTAGCCAGGTTGGAAAACCAAGTAGCAACTTCAAAGGGCGTAGCTGTATGTGTGTTGTGTGTATGTGTGATTTGTGCTGCCTGGCTAGGGAATAAAGGAGAACCATTACCAACTGGGACCACCTTTGGGAACTGTGGGACTCTGGCAGAAAGGACAAAAAGGATAGAAATAATCACTTTTAATGTAACGCTCCCAGAGATACATGGCCACTCTGACAGGAGTGCAGAAAACAGTGTCTGTACACTATATAAGGCTACATCTGTAGCTACAGAGGGGAAGGATAAAGGTTACTCCAGATGCAGAAGTATTAGTTCGGATGTAAAAAGAGATGAATATGCATAAGCCAGCATTTAAGAAGTGTGAGAAGCTTTCCAAATGGATCGCGGTGGACATGAGGCATTATGCCGATTACACTAAGCGTTAAAAGTTATACGGAGAGGAAAATTAGTACCAAAATAACGAAACATTTACAACCCTGGAAGCAATAGTCAAAGAATGTATATTTGGTACTGGCAATCCTAGGCACCACAATGGCATTCATCTGCAAAAAAACAAAACAACAAAACCGAACTGAACCCCCAAACAAATATGACAATGCAATATGAAGAAAAGCCAGCTTTCTGCAAAAGATGTGAAGCTCTAGCTTGTCAAATATTTATTTATATGCTGCCTTCACACACACACACACACACACACACACACACAGAGGCAGAATACGCAAACTAGGCTTTTGTATCACATTCTGCAGAAGGACAGGAAATGGAGTCTTTTCTGCTCTTCAGTAATGCTGAATTTAAACTTTGGGTATTTTTGAGCATTGTTTTTCCAGCTAGTTCCATTCCAAAATTCTGTTTTGCCCCTGATCTTCACTGTGCGATCACCATAACCATAACTAGCAGTGTTTGCATCCTGGGCAGAGACCCCAGCATCAGTTCCAACACATTTTTTTCCTGTGTTTGTCTGTGTTTGCGTGGGTGTAGGCAGGTCTGTTCCATCTTAGCAATGCCCCCTCCACAGCTGTGCCATGGGCAAGAGGCCACGCTACTAGCCCTCCTGACTTTCCTTCTGATACTAGAGCCTATCTACACTACTACTTTAGAACGGTTTATAATAGTTTTAAACCAGTTAATAACAACAGTTATAAACAGTTTTAAAGCAGTAGTGTAGATAGGCTCTCAGTCACACTATCCAGACGCAGAGGAAAGTATTTCAAAATTCTACCAACCAGCAACATGTAAACACTTCCCCCCCACCTGATCTCCTTTTTTTCCTATCATTCAACTCCCAGTCAAATCTTAGGGTGCTTCCATATTTGAAGGGGGACCTTTCTGGCGATCAGAAGCATGCATCCCTAAGCTAAGCCCAGGCTGGTCACATGCCAGTGAAAGTTATGAAACAAGCACAGCAGTGCCAGTAAGGGCTGCTTGATGAAAGGTTATTCTGCACCACCTTAAGTTTTAAAAAACAAAATTGAAGAGCTAACTTGGAAGTGGTCAACATTCCGACACCAAATGTGCCCTTGGACGCATCGTACAGATACGGCATCACTACATCTGATTGGGTGTTTTATCAGATGGGCTTCACGAAGGGGTTGGTGGGGTGGGGGTGGGAGCTAGAAATAAACAGCGGTGAAAGAAGGAAGTTGACATTACATGACCTGCAGGAAAGAGAGCAAAAGGAACTGACAAACAAAAATGTGTCCAAGATTATACTGCTGCCTGTTCTTCCAAAAACTGGGAATAAGGGCAAAGTTATGGTTCTAAAAAGACCTTTTTCAGCCCTAGGGTCAGATTCAATTTTTGTAGCTCTTGGAAGCTGCATTTCATTGACCAGTAGGGCCACAGACAAAAGTGGGTGGGCTAACCCCCCTCCGCCCCCCCATTTCATTGGTACCAATTTATAGGAGGGAACATATCTACTCCTAAATGGATTAACAAGTCTACTTGCAACAAGGAGAACAAGCCCCTGCATATCTACTCAGAAGAAAGCCAGACTGAATCAATCAGCAGCTCTTTCAAACAGCATCCCAAACACTGGGGGATTTTTCAATATGAGGCAATTATTACGCACTTGTCTACTCACAATTGTTTACAGGTTCTTTAGATGACATCATGATCCTTCAGTTTTGCTGCTGTTTTGGGGCGAGTTTAGAGCAGGGAAAATGTGGTATTACTTGTGAAACTGAAAAAGAATATTTATTCCACTTGAGTATTTGCACTAACCCACTATACCACAGTGTGGCCTAGAGGTGATGTGTTGAAAAAGCATGAAAGGAAGCACTTATTGTGTAGTGCTTGGATCTCATTTCTGCAACAAAATTGAAAGTAGATACAATGGTTTAACAGCCTCATGTAGAAAAGCCCCAACCTCTGCATGGCTACTCAGACATCCATCACACCTCCCCCCCCCCACCCCAGGTTGCCTCTGTGTTTTTTTTTACCTCTGAGAAAAAAGTGTGTCAAGCTTATGATCCCTTTCACCTGAATAGCTGCTCTTTTGCTCCTTCGCTCCTTCACTTCTTGGCTCCTTAGCTCTTTGGCTCCACTCCACTCCACCCCTCCCCTTCTCTTTCTCCCTCCACTCAGGTCCTGTCAGATGAGTACTTCAACCAGACTGCCTTTCTGCCGGGCAAAAATGGAATGACCCTTTAGTTTGGCTCTTTGGGGACATCAAGGGAGTACAATCCTGTCTCTGCAGAGATTCAGGCATTGTATGATTTTTAAAAAAGGGCTTTTGAGCCTGAGATGCAAGGTTTGGGTTTTATATTGAGGCGTGGAGCTGGCTGCTGGAAGAGATTATTTTTCCCTGCCAGGACCTGATGCAATCCATTCAAGATCCCAGTTCCTTTAAAACTACATGGAGGTTTAGGGTGCATTAAATGCACATAGGGAAAATTATCCATACTTTTCGCATTCTAGGAAAGGCTGGGGAAGAGATGGCGTGTTAGCAGGACAGGCACGGTGTCATGTGAGTACCATGCTGCAAATCTGCACGTCAGGCATGGCGAGAGTGCACTAAATCGCTGATGTGATGGAGCTCTCAGAGGTAAGCACGATAAGCCACTTGAGGGCAAGGCTTAGCCAGAAGCAGGACTAAATCACTCAGCAGCTTCCTCCTCTGGCTCTGGCCTCTATACCCTACAGGGGAAAGCTCTTTTGACAATACATGCTTTCCCCTGTGAAGCACTGAGAAAGAGAACCTGTTTCAGTGCTAAGCAGGGGAAAGCACTAAGAACATAAGAAGAGCTGTGCTAAATCAGACCAAGCATCCATCTAGACCAGCATTCTGTTCACACATTGGCCAAGCAGCTGCCCATGGGAAACCCACAAGCAGGAGACGAGTGCAACAGCAACTTTCTGCTCGTGTTAACCAACAACAACTGCTATACATAGGCATGCTGCCTCTGATACTGGAGGTTACATATAGCCATCAGGACTAGTAGCCATTGATAGCTTTCTCTTCCAGGAATTTGTCCTGTCCCCCTTTAAAGCCATCCAGGTTGGTGGCCATCACTACATCCTATGGAAGTGAATTTCACAATTTAACTAACTTTCCCCTCTATGGCAGAGGGGCTGGGACCAGAGAAAGAAGCTGCTGGTCCAGATGGGGAACCCCTGCAGGCTTTATCAGCCCTCATGCTGGAGGTTCTCCATCCCTGTATTAAGGTGACGTAAGGGGTTCATTGGGGCCTTGCTGTGGGAGAAAGCTATGCTTCCCAGAATTGTGAATTCTGGATCAATCCTGTCTTTTGAGTTGCATATACAAACAGTGAACTCAGGCCAACATTATGTGAGCAGACATCTGCTCGTGCAACAGGAATTTCCCTTCCTGTCCTCCTCACTGCAGCCCCCCGTGTGTGTTCATGTGCCCACACACAGATTAGGGTGACCATATGGAAAGGAGGACAGGGTGCCTGTATCTTCAGCAGTTGTAGAGAAAAGGGAATTTCAGCAGGTGTCATTTGTATGCATGCAGCACCTGGTGAAAATCCCTTTTCATTACAACAGTTAAAGCTGCAAGAGCCCTGCCCTCTTTTGTATCTGCTCACTCTACTATAGCTCCTGCAGCATGTGAAGGGTTTGGCTTTTTTAAAAACTCAGTATCTCTGTGTTGATTCCCTGATGGAAATCACATCTCCCAATGAATGAGAATACACACGGGCACACCTGGTTTTGCCTGTTTTTTATATTTTATTTTAATATACAATGCTTCCGCACCCAAGCAGATTTCAGAACAGGGAAGAACAGAAGATGAAAGGAATAAAACACCACATTAAATGTTTTTAAAAAGAGATTACCATAAAAATTGTGGGTGATCAATTGAGGAAGACTGTGTTTTCCCTGGCTAATAGCAGCTTTGCAGGAATGGGGGTGGGTGGGGAAAAGATACGCATTGGGAGATTTGCATGATTTTAAAGGGTTAATGCTCCCTCCATCTATACTGTGGCCCAATCCAACCCCCCACCCTCCACCTAATGGCTGGTTTTGGACAAGAAAAATGCATCTGGCACTCCAGTCACAGAACTCCTATGTCATGTTTAGTGGGCCAAAATGGCGTAAAGCATTCTCTAAAGCTGCCTTTGACTTTACAAATAGACATAGGGTGCCTCTACAAGAGCAATTTAAAGCTCTTTCAAAGCACATTACTGATTTTACCTCCACATGAACGGAATGCAAATGGGGGGTTGAGGCGCTTTTTCTGTCCGATTATGCACATTATCGAATGCGCGTTAAATAGCGGGTTTTAATTTACCGCGGGAGTTAAAGCGCCTCATGACCATGTAAACAAGCAATTCTCTGCATGTAAACACCTTTAAAGCGCATTTCATACAACCGGTAATGCGCTTCACTGCCTCCCGTGTATAGGGATTAGGCGTAAAAGCGATTGCGAAAAGATGCGCATAATTGGCCAACCGGGCGTCAAACCAAATTCTTGTAGAGGGGACCATATATTGATAACTAAATTGCATCAGATAAGTATAAAGGGTTCATAAGCAATGGCATCCCTTTCTGGGTATGAGCAACTGGTTAAAGTCTCACTTCAGACAGAAAGATGAAGAGGGTGCTCCCAAATCAGTGTGATCCTTGTTGTTTACAGCATCATCATTAATGACCTGGATAAAGGAATGAACAGTGAGGTGACTAAATGTTCGGATGACTAAATTATTCAACACAGTTAAGTCTCAAGCAGACTGTGAGGATTTACACAAGGATCTAGCAGTGTCAAGAGAAAGGGCAATGAAATGGCAGATGAAATTAAATGTTGGTAAATGCAAAGTGATGCACACTTAAAAAAACAGAAGAAGCTCAATTAGCCTTCCAGTCTGCTGGGTTCTAAAGTAGTGCTGAGCATTTGAGAAGGAGATATGAGATAACTGGGACCATGGCCCTGAATTGAGGCCATCCAAAAGGCAAACGGTGGGTGCTTCCAGATGGACAGCTCCTAGCACTATACCAAGCCAAAGTTGTTGTGCAGCTATTCGAAAATGGTAAGAAAAACCATGGAAGAAGCAGTTTAAAAGGGAATGAGCAAAGTTTGTGGAACAATAATTAATAATTAACAGAACAGCATTCTTTGTTAGTGTCCTGTTCAGTTCTACATCCTCCCCCCCCCCCCAATCGCCGCTCACTGAAGATCTAAAATCAAATTGGCTATTGCTACAGATATTCCACTGGGCTAAATAACCTATTGATTTGACCAAGCAAGTTTATTCTGACAGATTTTTTACACCACAAACTTCTATCAACTTTATACCAGTTCAGCTCTCATGCTTTCCCCAGTTATCCTGGGAATTGTGCTTTGGTGAGAATGCTGAGAGTTTTCAGAAGAGATCTGTAGCCCTTATCATAGAATTATAGCTCTGAGAGAACTCTGGCAAGAACACAAGAGGAGCCATGCTGGTCCATCTCATCCAACATTCTGTTAACACAGTGGCCCATCAGCTTTCTGTGGGACACCCACAAGTAGGACATGAGTGCAAAAGCTGAAGGACCAATGTATGTCTGTAGTGTAGATACATCCTTTTGAGATGTTGGGGCCCACCGATGGAATGGTAGATGTTGCAGCAGCACAATCACTAAGGCAGGGGTGGGGAACGTGTGGTCCTCCATATGGTATTGGACTGAACCCTTATCAGCATAGCCAGTAAGGCCAATGTTCTCCCAATGATGGGAGTTCTCATCCAATAACATCTGGCAGGCTGCATGTCCCCCATACCTGCACTAAGGGGAAACCCATTCCAGAACATAGGCACCCTTGAAGAAAAGGCATTGTGTCTTTGTGACTTCCCAGATCTCATTTCTGTGAAAGCTGGGTCATGGAACAATTCCTCTCCCTAAAGATTGAAGGGAATGGGAGGGACATATCGAAGGAGGTGCTTTGGAGATATGCAGAGCCTAAGACCTGTGTATGTGTCCTTAGCACATATGTATGTATGTCCATAAGTTAGTTGTGCCAACTCTATGTGTTTGCCACCATAACTTCTGCACAATGTCATCCAGCACAGGGGTCTATTCAGGTCCAGGAGATCAGATGGTAGAGCCCTCAAAGGCCTGCTGTGACCAATTTATATGACATTTTGCAGATAAAGTTGCTTGTATCCATGCCAACTTGGATGGTATAGTTTTAACAGAGTCGGAGGTAGATGCAGCTAGGGTGCCATCTGGACCTGTTTGGAATATTTTCCAGCATGTGCAGCAAGATGTAGACAACTACTTGGAGCACTGAGGCACTTACGCTCTGGACAAGCCTTCACCAATCTAGTGGCCTTCGGATGGATTTAGACTACAGCTTCCAACATTCCTGACCATTGGCCATACTGGCTGGGGCTGATGGGAGTTGAAATCCAAAATGTCTGGAGGGTACCAGGTTGTGGAAGGCATCCGTTGCACATCCAGGCTACTAAAATTTGTCAGAGCTGAACAGAGCTAATTAAGGTTTCTTTGAGAGATGAGGTAGTAGTACCTTCTACCCTTAAGGAGGCAGTAGTGAGACCACTTCAAGTCCAAGTCTTGAACCTATGATCAAAGGCAATTACCACCCAGTGTCTGATTTTCAACGTTTGACCAAGGTGTTAGCCTTGGAGTCCAGGTAGTCTTGGAGGAGATGGATTATTTCGATCCATTCCAGTCTGGTTTCAGGCCTGGTTTTGGGCTAGGACAGACTTGGTTTCCCTAATGGGTTATTTATGTCAGAGAATGGTTAGGGGGCTACAACCATATTATGTCTTGTGGACCTCTTGGTGGCTTTTGATAGCATCATCCATAATATCCTTTTGGAGCACCTGGCTAGATTGGGCTTGGGAGGCACAGTATTGTGGTGATTCTGGTCCCTCCTGGAGGGGAAGTCTCAGAAGGTAGTGCTGGGGGACTTCTGTTCTGCCCCATGCCCTTTGGCATATGGAGTGCCCTGCAGGGTTTGATTTTGCCCCCCCCCCCATGCCTTTTTATGTTTATGTAGAACCACTGGGGGAAGTCATCTACAGGTTTGGACTGTGATGTCAGTGATATGCTGATAACACACAGCCATATCTTTGTTTTCCACCAGCCAATTCCCCAGGAGGCTGTGGAACCACTGAGCAGGTATCCAGAAGCGATTTTGGGATGGAACGAACTGACGCTCTATCCAGACAAGATGGAAGTGCTGTGGGTAGGGATATTCAGCTGGCTAGAAAATCAGCTAATGTGGGCAGAGGGATGTAACATGTTCTGGATGAGGTTGCATTGCCCTGAAGGACCAGATGTACAATTTGGGGGTTGTTCTGAATTCAGCAGTACTGGTGAAAGCACAGGTGGCAGCAGTGGCCAGGAGTGTCTTTTACCAGCTTAGGTTGGTATGCCAACTGTCTGAGACTCTAGCTAGAGAAAGTGGGTCTAGCCTTGGTCATGTATCCACTATTATTTAGTGGTTGCGTGACATTTATGACGTTTGAATGCTGCCCCATAGCATAAAGTTCTGTAGGTGGCTTACAATAGGCTGACCAGATAAAAAGGAGGACAGGGCTCCTGTAACTTTAACAGTTGTAGAGAAAAGGGAATTTCAGCCAGAGTCATTTGTATGCAATTAGTTCCTGATGAAATTCCCTCTTCATCACAACTGTTAAAGTTGCAGGGCCCTGCCTTCTTTTGTATATGGTCACTCTAGTATAGTGCCTGCAACTTTAACTGTTGTGATGAAGAGGGAATTTCACCAGGAACTAATTGCATACAAATGACACTGGCTGAAATTCCCTTTTCTCTACAACTGTTAAAGATACAGGAGCCCTGACCTGGATTTTATCTGGTCAGCCTAATATTGTGCAATTAAAAAAAAATTTTTTTTAAACCAATGGCAATGGTTACTGGTACATTTCTGGACCCAATTCAAAGTGCATGTTTTAGCCTTTAAAGATCTAAACTGTTTGTGGGCCAGGTTATTCAAAGGACTATCTGCACCCCCATGAAACTATCTCTGCTTTAAGATCAGCATTGGAGGCCTTACTCATTGAGCTGTCTTTAAGATCAGTCAGACTGGCAGGAACTAGGGACAGGACCTGCTCAGTAGCAGCCCCCTACCTTATGGAGCTCCCTCCCAGGGAATGAGTGGTTGGCCCTCTTGGCTGTGGCATTTGAAAATGTTTTGAAAACTCACCTATTTTGAATAGTTTTTAGTTTATATGTTTTATTAGTTTTATTGCTCTTGCTCTTTTGGGGGGCACTTCTTGTATTATATGATCTCATTGTAGCCTTTTAAAAAACAACAAAAAAAACCACTTTTATTACATTAGTTCCTCTGGATAGTCCAGAAAAGTAGTTTATAAATATTTAAACCAATTGGGCTTATTCCCAGGTACGTTGTGTATAGGATTTCAGCTTACATTAGTGTTTTTTATTTACATCACTAGAAAATTCATGGACAGACAAGCCCAACTGCAACTTTGAGTCATGTTCATTTTTATTTTGATAATTTGTGCTTGAAAGGACCTGTGCTTGCAATCCAAAACAATTTGTCAGCAGTTCATCACTATTCATTGACTTGGCAGAAGCTTAAATTATGCTAATGTTGGCCTAATAATAGAACAATATTTACTATCTACCACCCATATGGTAAAACATTTTTCTTTTCTGCTGAATTAGCCCTTTTTTTAAAAAAAAAAAACCTAATATGTCTTACTGTATCCTGATGAATAATCACAAACTAAGCCGTCCAAATGCCATTGGTGTGCATAGCTCAAAGTCTGCTGAACCAAGGCTTGGAAGAGAATGTAAGAGTCCTGCTGAATCAAAACACAGGTCCATCTACTCCAGCATCCTGTTCTCACAATCCCACATCTTACAATCAGGTACCTCTGGGAAGCCTGCAAGAAGAGTGTGAATGCAATACCTGTCTTCTGTTGTTGCTGCAAACAAAAAGCTTTTTCTGTCCAGTTTGGGGCAGAGATCAAGAGAACTCTCTCTGATACAAACTACTTTTCTACCCAACATTGTCCAGGTGGGATTGTAGGAACAGAGGGGGGGGGGGGAAGGCGGGGAAGAGGGTGCGGTTTGACAGCTGTCAAAGCCTCAGTTTTTGAACTTTTGGAACTTTTAAAGTAAAAAATTCATAGCCACAAAATGCCTGGACCTATCTTTCTGAAATTTCTCACAGATAAGTACCTCACACCCATTTGCCATGTGGGCAAGTTTCATGCCTCTATCTTTAAAAATAAAATAAAAAATTATTTCCTCATTTCTCCCAAATTACCTTGCCACTATACGCTTGAAGCTATGCTTCTGACATTTCTCACACATGTCAACCAAAGTGATATCTCTAATGTGGACAAGTTTAATGTTTGGATCTTTAAAAATAAAAAAGTTGAAGGCATAACTGTCTTTTCCCCACTGCTACCCATTTTTTTAAAAAAATTATTGCCACCAAAGGCCTATGGTTCTGAAATTTCACACACATGAGTCCCAACATACCATCTGCAATATGGCAAAGTTTCATGTGTGGATCTTTAAAAATAAAAACGTTATAGGCATTCGTAGCCACAAAATGCCTGGAGCTATCTTTCTGAAATTTCTCACAGATAAGTACCTCAAACCCATCTGCAATGTGGCCAAGTTTCATCCTTCTATCTTTAAACATAACATAAAAATAGGCCATGGGGAAAATCATTCAAAATGGTGTCTGATTCAAAAATCGGACATCCAATTTTAATATTGGTATCGGGTCCAATACAATACGACGGACCTCTGATTGTTCCCATATGATATTTTTCTAAATATTAAGTTCTGATTCCGATTCCGATCCGATATTTGGTGTCCATGCATATCCCTAATATTTAGTTCCTTTCTATTAGGGTCTGTCAAAGCCACAAACACAATTTTTCAAAAGTTCATAGCCACAACACACTTGCACAGATTTTTTTCTGAAATTTGGCACACATGACTAGCAACATCCCATCTGCAATGTCACCAAGTTCCATGTCTCTAACTTTTAAAATAAAGAAGTTATAGCTGTTTCTTTCCCCCAACGCAAACCTTTAGAGGAAAATAGGCATCGGATGCTCGCATCGGCTGTCCGATTTTCATATCGGAATCAGATCTGTAGTGATCTGTGGGACGTCCGATTTTATCCAATACGATACAGGTCAAAATCGAACATCCAGATTCTGATACGATTTTCAGTGCCATGAACATCCCTAATTTTTTTATGACTAAATTTGTGTAAAATCCTGGGGGATGGGGAACTGTTCAGCAAGTCCACAGAATCCGTGCGACTCAGTCTGCTGTGGAATCTGTGGGTCAAATTCATCGAAATCTGAACTCATTTGATAATGTTCTGGATTTCTCCAACATTCCTAATGGTAACTTTTTACTGTTTGGTTTCCTCCCAGCATGTCAAATGGAATTTTGCTGGGGTGTCAGACATTCCACAGAAAGCTCTCTCTGGCTTCATACTTGGAATTTCTCCTATAGATTTCCCTCTCCCTCTTTCTTTCTCCGCCTCTCTCTTTCACACACACATTCACACATTCACACTGCAAAATGGAAAGAAATGTCAGAATGGAGAGTTCAGAAGGGATCATGGCAGTGGATACTAACTTATTCAGAGCCCATCCCATTGCATGCTCAGACCATTATTAAAAACACAGTGGTGAGATATCCAACAGATCTAACAATATTGTGAAATAATTTGATATGAAGGTTATAAGAGACCGAAATATTTCAGTTAACTCACATCTTAAAAATACACTAGTAAACTGAATTCTTGCTCATCCCTGGCCAGTAAATAATTTAGCAGTGATTCATACATTGAAGCAGTCACATGGGCAGCCACTTGAAACAAATGTGCGGAGGCAGCTCGATGTGGCAAGCCATTTGTATGAATGCAATTTTAACCACACCGGCACAAGCGACTGCAAACAAGAGGGATTAGGTTGGTGTGGTAGAGACATCCAAAAGCACAAGAATCCTCCTGCATGGGAGACTGTGTCTGTGCATACTCATGGAGCTCTAAACAAGTGGTTGCATTCTTACCACAACTGAAGTGAAATATCTAAGGCTGTGTACATGCTGTACAAGTATAGGGTTGGATCCAGATTTAATCTGGACCAACTGCATTGGTAGAAGTGGATTTCCCCAGCTCCTCCTTCCCAGAGCAGCCCCTCCAGCCCCCTAAAAGTGCTACACAGAGACCCTACTGAGTCGGGTGGGTGGGTGTGGATCCCCCAAAATCAGGTGAAGGGACTTTTTGTGAGCAGAGCCCTTCCTCTTACAGAAGGCAGATCCTGGATCCAACCCATCATAAATGGGATGAGAGCTCCACTGTGCAAGGAAAATGCCTGCTAATTCCTAGCTTAATTCCTGTTTGCAGCAGCTTCCCCTTGTCCTAACATTCAAGAGAATGTTGAAATTAACTAGATCAGATCACAAGCAAGCTATTGGTTTAGTCAATTTTACTTTTCAAACAAAGTGAAAAAGAAAGAACTTGAATTCTGGGGCATTGCTGAGAGGAGCAACTGCTGCTCATGCTTATGTACTGAATTATGTACTTTTATGTATATTCTTTTGAGTACATTTAAAAAAATGTTTTTGTTTTTTTAATAAAGAAAATCTATTTTAAAACTCCTCCAGACACATGGGGCAGTGTGTGCTACTCATCATGGCACTGCAAAGAAGTGCCTACAGTTACACCAAAATGAATGCACATTAATTGCAGCAGTACTAGTTGCTCTGCTGGGAACTAGTGAACTTTTTCTACATGAGGCTGTTAATCCACTGCACATACTTTTGTTTTTTGTTGCAGAACTGAGATCTGAGCTTTTCTCTCCTGGCTTTTCTACTACATAACCTTTAGGTGACACTGTGCTATATCAGAAATGGACAATTATACAAGTAGGAAAATACATTTTCTTTTGTTTTCAGAAATAACACTTCATTTTCCCTGCTCTAACCCCCCCCCCCGAAACATCCTTTTTAAAAAACAAAAGTGAAACTGGAGGATCACGATGTCATCTAAAGAACCCCTATACAACTGTAACGAATGCCTCATGTAGAAAATGCCTCATGTAGAAAATGCCTCATGTAGAAAAACTCAGTATTGGTTTTTCTTGGGTATTAATCAAAGTGTGCAACCTAATCTGATCATAAGCTGTGGAGAGGCTGGAAAGAAAGAAAGAGTGTGTACCATGTGTAGGGTGAGACCTACAATGCTTAACTTTAACTCTCTGAAAAGCTATCAATTGTACACCATGTATGTTTCTAAAGGCTGATTGAACAAGGTAGTGGAATAACATCTCTTTGAGGATGGTAGATCTAGAAGTTCCTGGTGTGTATCGGGAGCTGGCAGTATAGGGAGAAATCCCATATGATGCCATGCATAGGGTGTTGGATGTGGATGTGGGAAATCTAGGTTTGTGAAGCTTACTAAGAAGCTATAGACAAGTCATTATCTCCCATGTCAACCCTACCTCACAAAGTTATTGTGAGAAAACGAGATAAACACATGTAGTTTACTCTAAATGTGCCCTGGGTGCCTGAATCGTGTTGCTTCTTGTCCCATCTATATGCATCTACAAGGCATAACAACAAAACAACAAAACAACATAAAGTGGCTGGGATTGGGAATCTCTCAAGGCATCCATAAACTCTACGCATTCATGGGGACAATGCTGTTAATTTCAACTTTATATCCTAGAGCAGCATTACAACTTGCAGGGGGTGGGGGCAGGTTTCAAAATCTCGTTCCCCCTACTTGCATGTAGCATCTCCCACGTCAAAAGCACATCATGTTGGTAAAGCTTTATGCTTTGTTGTAGCTGCTCAGTTCATAAAAACACCAGGGCAGGAGAGGAAATATCAAATATGGTACCAGGGCAAATGTGTTGTACACATAATGCTATCTGAATGCTTAAGCAACAGAGTTTTTAAAAGTTTGGTATTAAGGAAAAAGCATCATAGTATGCTAAGAAGAACTGATTTTCCTTTGAGGACTAAGCTAGTTCTGCCTAGTTCAGTTTAGATCACTCTGAGAAGGGAATAATGTAAGTATCTCAGAAGTAATCCTTATGTCAACCGAGTCAGTTTGCCTAATTCACTGAAGTAGGAGTTGTCAGCCCCAGGGATGTTAAGGAGGGTGAAGCAAACATAGCGGGAAATAAAAAAGAAAATGTTGCTTAGGAACTGGAACTATTCAGGCCTGCTAAGGGAAGTGCTCTTTAAGCTGATGTGATCTGATTTGTAATATTGAGGGTCCTGAGTTCAAATCCCACAGAGAGCTTATAAACACTATGGGAAATGTTTTTTGCCCTTATCTTTGGTCTCTTCTCTCCCCGCCCTGTTTTTGCCAAGACGAATAACTCTTCCACTCTGGAGATTTCTTTAATGGAAGGAGCTGTGAGCTTCAGCCACCGCAGAGAAATTGGACGTAGGGATATGGATGGAGAAATGCTGGCAGAAGATGACAACTGGTGCAGCAAGCAAATATATCTGTGAAGGAAGTAATCCACAGAGAGTCCTTGGGAAGCTGAACTGCAGAGCAGGCTCAGAGTGGACAGCAAATCAGGCAGTTGCTGGAAATGCATGTAGGAATAATAGTGACTCACAGACAAGTTGTGAGGATTAATTAGCTAATGTCTGCAGAAGTCTTTGAAGATGAAATGAATTTAGTGTATCATTAACTATAAATGTGATTGGGCCAGAGAAAACAGAGAAGGGGGGGCATGCATGGTCCAAAGGAGGTTTTGCCAAAACGTGTGTTGCATGGTACTTTTAAAGGGGAGGCACTGATCGATGACTTTTCTGTATTGGTGCTAAACTAGCAGGATGGGGCTCTCCCATTTGGGCATACCTGTCAAGATAGTCTCAAACCAGAAACCTGAGAGTCTGAAGCAGGGACCTAGATGATTGGGCTACCATGGGCTTTGTGGGCTTAGGCCCCAGGAGCATAAGTAGGCAACATCATCTGCAAAGATTGGCAAGCTATATGAAGCCTTTGGATTGAGCAGTCTTGGTAGAAATCACAGGAGCCAGCCATTTAAGGAGAGAGAAAAGGAAGTACTTCACTATGGAATTTGCTACCACAAGATGAAGTGAAGGCCACCAACAGATTCAGGGAGGGGAAGTCATGATGGCTATACATCAACTCCACTACCAGAAGCATTATGTTTGTGTTATGTCAGTTGCTGGGAACATGAGCAGGAGGATGCCGTTGCATTCATGTCCTGCTTAGGCTTCCCATTGGGGCATCTGGTTGGCCTCTGTGGAAACAGAATGCTGGGCTAGATAAGTGTTTGATTTGATCCATCCGGGCTCTTCTTTTTTCTTATGTTCTGCTCTTTCCTGATCAACAGAAGTAGTTCCTTCCTGGTATTTTTTCCAGGGTCTAGCTCAAATCGTTGGTGCCAGGGATCCTGTTGAAGAACACACCATCTAGGATGGTCAACATCAATGCAAGCTCCAGGTTTTGGAGGTCCCTCAGGCAAAACACCCTCAATGGGCCCTCTCCTTCCATTGTCTACCTTCTCACTGCCATTGACATTAACTGCTATTGCTCCTCATCTTCTTTCTCATCATCATGACCACATGCTTGCTTGACTGCATAGAGTCAATGAGCGAGCAGGCAGTGGTGCCTCCTCCTTCTCACCACCACCACCATTGTCTGGGCCAGAGCAAGAGGCAGGTAAACAAATAAGTTGCAGTGGTGAAGTGGAGCAAGTCCAGGGGGTTGTTGTCACGTGGGCCCTTGGCAGGTGCCTGACCATGCTTACCCTGGATCCTGGGTCTGGTCAACATTGAGGTATGGTTGCAGGGCAGCCCAAAATATTTTGCTGCCTGAGGGGGAGCTGCAGATGGCATGCTATGTAGAACAGAAGGACAACCAAGCCATTTTGGCCCCTCAGTCAGAACATTCCACAAACACCTCTCCCGTCCCTGGCACTAAAAATACAATGGATTGGATTCACACTTGGATTGGGACGATTGAAATCAATGGACATCAATGGGGCTTAAGTTAGTCATGACTTAAGTCTCTTTGATTTCAATGAATCTTCTTGAAGTATGAGCATGTCTGGATCCAGCCCAATAACTATAAATGAAATAACCAACAATTTGCTTCCTTTTCATGACACCACAAATCTGCCGCCTGGCGTGGATGCCTCACACTCCCTAATAGTAGGGCCAGCCCTATATGGCTACCATTGACTGGCCTGGCCCTGAATTTAAAGCTTTTACTCTCTCTTTTCCTGCTTCTTCTCATATTGACCAGGGAGGGGGACTGTCTCTGCACGCCATGGAAATCAGTCTTGAGAGATAACTAGCTATTTAAACAGGCATATGAAAGTTTTTTGTGCCTTTTGGCGATTGTTTTATTACTGCAATGCCTTTTTAAGAAACCAGCCAACCATGAGATGTCTTTGCGATGACAAACCTCCTAGCTTGTGGAAATAGTGTTGCTGTGTAGGAAAGGGTGACTATTCACATCAGTTTAGGCTTGGGGAGCAAAGAAATCTCCGTTAATATTCTGCCAGAAACGCAGGCAAAAATCAAAGCCAACAGCTTCTTGCATGCTTTAACAGTCTATGAATGCCAGGCCTGTGTCAACGACGGTACATCTTTTCATTAGAAGAAGTTAGAATTTTAGCAACATAGGGCATAGAGCAAGAGTGGGAAGGGTGACCAAATATGGAAAGGAGGACAGGGCTCCTGTATCTTTAACAGTCTTACAGAAAAGCGTATATTTTTTATTTCTGGTGGCAGGAGATAAATAGAAAAACAGAACTAAAAATGACACCAACCCTGCTTAGGCCCCAAAGGATGGGGAAAAGGGTGCGAAAAGCTTGTGTTAAATAACCTTTGATGGGCTTCTATCACATGGCAGAGTCTTCCACTTCGCAGTTGTTATGCAAGGAAAAAGGGGAGGTTGATAGGATTTTGCAAAACACTCTGCAACTATTTCACTCCCAGTGAAGAGCATGAGACTCCCAATTGACCAGGGGCTATAGTGTGTTATCATGCGCCACATGCCATTTTCTTTCTTTTCCTCCCCCCCCCCCACTAGTAGTGCAATAACTACATATATTCCCATTTGGATCAAGGAGCCTGACACTATTAACTTCTAGTGGAATGATGCCTGTGTTTATTCAAGGTCTGTCCCGGTTAATCAGTTTAGTCCAGATTTTCTTTCTCTCAGATATATACCCTGGAGATTATGCAGTCTAACACATTCGAAAACTAATACATCACTCCTAGTCTTGCATCTACCTTCTTGCTTATTATAGAAGTTGTGCTCTGGCCAATTTCATTGGTCCTGCATTTCAGTCTTTCGTCAGTTACCTGTCTAGGGAAAGGTCTCTTTGCCACTAAAAATAAAAATAAGAAAGCATCTTGTAGACTCTAGAGCTCTCCTCAACCTGGTGCCCATCAGATGTTTTGGACTACAATTCCCAGCATTCCTGACCATTGGCCATGTTGTCTGGATCTGGAGGGAATTGGACCAAAACATCTGGAAGGCACCAGGTTAAGAGAGCCTGCAGTAGAGCCAAGGAATTGGGACAAATAAAACAGCTCTGCGTCGATCTTCTTTGATGGGCCAGTGGGGAGAAAAACACCTCTCACGAAGAGCGTTTTCAGATGGGGGGGGGAGATTTGCCTCCTGCTTCTCTCCCGCAGTAGGGATGAACAGCTTCCTCTTACTTCACATGGGGAAGAAAGAGGAAACAAGTAGCAACCATGGGGCCCATTCAGTGGGCATTTATGCAGTGCAGCTTCTCCGGCACACTGCAGGAAATGGCAGCCATTATTATCAAGGCTAAGAAGAAACGGATTTTTCAGGTCATATTTTGTAGTGGAAAAAACAACAGAAGAAGCAGGAGATGTGCAGCAGGACTACTGCGACGTCAAAATGACCTACAGAGATCCGTGAGTGGCCAGTTACGAGCATGTGATAAAACTTTCTTCTGAAGATGCTCAATATAATTTATCATAGGCACAAGTCTGCAGTCTGCGTTGGAAGGAAGTTGTGTGGACAAGATAGAGACATCATTCCAGGGAGTGTTCTGGCTTGGACCCATGATGGTTTAGACAAGAGCTTAATCTACAATTGATTTGTGTAGTACAAATGATGCCACAGCTGCTGCAACTATACAACACTCTTATTTTGGACAATGGAGGGATGATTGGAAAGCAGGGTTAAGAGATTCTGTTAGCAGATTTGTCATTCAAAGTGACTCATCCAACAAATATCAAGAGCTGGAAGGCATTGGAATGTAGCCAGTGCAACAAGGAAATGGTGGTGGGGGAGTGTGTGTGTGTGTGTTTTCTCTATCATGCACATTGTGATCCCCATGTTTTCTACCCCTTGCCATTACAAGCAAGTCTGCCATGGACACTGATGGTGACATATGAAATGACAAATAGAAATTAAAAAAATAGATCTGTATCTTGTGTTAGGCTGGTGCTAAGGTAAGTTTGGATGAACTAATTAGGTGCAAATCATAAGACACTAAAAAGGTGGTTGTTTTTTTTTTACATGCTCAGTCTAAAATTAGACTGTCAAGGAGATATGACACATGGTGGTCTGAATAGTGATTCCGGCATTTCTCATGAATCAAGTACAGTGATTTCAAGTAACGTTGAGCCTCTCATAGTAAAAGGTTAAACTGCCAGAAGAAGACAATCACCCTGGAATATGTGTGGGTGAGAGCTATTCACAGAGATATTTTATTTTTATTATTGTTTTTACATTACCATTAACACAGAATTTATTGCTGTAAACCAGATTGGGGATTGGAAGAAGGATGGGTATGGATATTTTAGATGGATAGATAGATATAAACTACCCCCTTTGATCACAACTTGATTCAATTTTCTATTTTTGGACATAGGAACACAGGAAGCTGCCTTCTACAGAGTCAGACCCTTGGTCCATCTAGGCCAGTATTGTTGACACTGACTGGCAGCAATGGCTCTCCAGGGATTCAGGCAGCATTCCTTCCCAGCCCTACCTGGAGATGCTGGGGATTGAACCTGGGACCTTCTGCATACATAGCAGGTGCTCTACTGCTCTGCCACTGAGCCATGGACCCTGCTATAGACAGACAACCATGGGAACCTTGTGGATTTCACCTATTTTAACTTGCCTGGCTCCCTGCTAGGATCAAGAGACGTCGTAAATTAGGTTTGGGTCCAATTTGAAATGCAGCTGAGCCCACAACTTTAGGCACACTTCCACTGGAGTAAGGCTGCAGTATTTAGCCAATTTATAGCGCCACTCTACGCATGTCTACTCAGAAATGTAGAGTTCAATGAACTTGCTCCCAGTTAAGGGTGCAGCCTAAAAAAACCTTTCATCAGCTCAACTAAACAAGTGTTCCCAATTAATAAAGCAGTAGTTCTTTAAAAAAAAACACACGCTTATATAAGATGGCAAACACCATCTTAGAAGAGACATTTCCCCTTTTCTCACATACATGAGGAACCCTTTGAAGATAGTGCCTGGTGCAATATGTGTGCATCATCTACAAACAAAATACAAATACTATGTTTACCATGTGAAAATTTAATTAATAGAGTAATTCAATCACACTTCATGTGATTCATCAGTTAAAATGTCTTTAACCATGTTATAGCCTGTGCTGGATCACTGTGTGGTGGACTGCAGGTAGCATCTTCTCAGTGAAGTATCTGCAGGCCCTGGATTGATTCTGCACACCCAGGCTGGCCATTAGCTCCTCCTAGACAGGAAGTAATACAAGAGGGCTTCCTGTTCCAATCGAGCCTTGCTTGAGCAACACCTCCTTCATCAGCTATGGTATGTTCATGTATGCTTGGTTGTTCTTTGGGCCTGACTTTTGGCTTGCTCCTGTCTCCTGAATTGTCCTAACACTGTTTGCTTTTGGTTATTGGCTTGTCGCATGACTCCTAGTTCCCAGATTCTCACAGTCCAGCCCTGATACATCCTTACCTGGGAACAAGTCCCAATTGAACTAAATGGGACCTAACATCTGAGTCAACCTGCTGAGGATTGGGCAGTAAAATCCATTTGGATTGGCTTAAAGCCACCTGGCTCTAAAACTAGAAGCTGTTCTCCAGTAGAAGTGGGTGGTTTTGTTTCTTGGAGAGCAGCGATGTGGAATTATGCCAGTTTGGAATCCAGCTTGCCAGATGCAGCAGTGAAGTTTATTTTCTCTTTGGTGGTACCCTTTGTTGGGTGCCCTCAGAAAGCATGCAGGGAGGAGTAGGCTGTGCATGCTGGCTCAGCCCTGTTGTCCCCATCCTCATTGGCTTCAGCCTCAGACTTACACATATTCAGCAGAAAGCCTAGAGGGGGAATATTTCCATGTTTGTCTAAATGTGCTTGGATTGCTCCACATGATCTAGAACCCTCAGCAATTGGGGTTTTCCAGTTGAGAGAAGCATTCTAAGCATGTTCAGCTCAACACACCAAGATCCCTTCCACTCTATCCATTCAATGCTTGAAGTTCTGAGCTTACAGCCAATGAGGATGTGGGAGGCAGCTTCTGATTTGTTCTCCATACATTCTGGGAATGGGTGGAAGCGAGCATGTGGGCAAGGCTGGCGTTTGAGGTAGAATGGTAGCTTCTGGAAGAACTACACTAACCAGGGGCTTCAATCTTTAATTGATCAGCCAGATGTAGTCTCTTAAAGAGATTTCTGAATGGCTTAAAGTAGGGGTACGGAATGTGTTGCACTCTGATTCCTATTGGCCCTAGCCAGCAAGTTCAATGGCCAGTGTTGATGGGATTTGTAGTGCAACAATATCTGGAGGACAACAGGTCTCTCACCACTGTATTAAAGAGCATTTTCAAATAACCAGGCATCATTTTAAACAGGTATGATTTAAAATTAAGTAATTATTAAACAGCAAATAGCAGACACCATCTTAGAGGTATTCCCCCTTTACTTTCACAGAGGAGGGAATGCCTCCCCTAAGATAGTGCCACTGTGACAGATACACATATCACCTATAAACAAAGAAAGTGCACTTCTTTTGTGCAAAGCAACTGTTAAAGTCATATGCAAACTTACACACATTTGATAATTATAACTGGTTTGATGAACAGGGTAAGGTTTATTTGGATATAATCATAACTCTGTGCCCCAAAATAGCACGTTCTCTTTTCATCTAAGTCAAAGTGACAGTGCTACTACTGTATTTTATGTATGTATGTATGTTTGTATGTGCATATTTATTTATTTATTACATTTATTTATTTATTGCATTTATATTTTGCCTTTTTTCCTCCAAGGAACCCAAAGCGGCATACATAATCCTCCTCCTCCTCCTCTCCATTTTATCCTCACAACAACAACCCTATGAAGTAGGTTGGACTGAGAGTCTGTGACTGGACCAAAGACACCCAGTGAGCTTCCATGGGCATGTGGGGACTAGAAACCGGATCTCCCAACTCCCAGAGCAACACTCTAGCCACTACACCACACTGTCTCTGTGGTTTTTTTTTTTTTTTGTATTCTACTTTGTATTCCCAAAAGAACATATGTTTTTATTTAGGGATACCCCTTTTGCCCTGGATTTGCTTACCAGCAACCCATTTCTTTTGTGCTAGGCCCCTATGCTATGCATTGGAGGGTAGATAGAGAGTGATTATCCCCATATTTCAGTGGCTTGGCGAAGGCCACCTTGTCAGCTCATGGGAGAGACAAGACTCAAGCTGTGCTATTTAGTTATTGAAAGGGGATTGCTGAAAATAGTGGATTGGAATGTACTTTCTGTCTTCCATGTGCAGCTGCTGAAGTACTGCATCTTAATAGAGGAGACAAAAACTTCCATGTATGTATGATGGGTAATTTTAGAATCTGAGCCAGAAGTGGTGATGCCAAAACATGTTAATAATATTTGTTGTCATGAAGGCAGACAAATGGGTCAATTGTTGTGGTTTGGAACGAACAATGCAATGATCCATCTGTATCTTCTTCCCCCCGCCCTCCCAGTGAGCAGAAGGCTGTTTGAAAGAGGCTTCGCTGTTTGTGTCAGGCATATTCCTCCCCCTCTCCCCTTTAGATAACAGTTTTTTCAGGTTTTGGGGGTATTGTTTCGAAACCTGCTGGACCAAAGTCAACAGTAAGATGTGCATGTACAGCACGCTCCAGGGATGCCTCTCAATACTGCTTTCCATTCCCATTGGGATGTTTTTTCTGTCCCGTGCCTTATTCTCTCATGTTCCAAGTCACCCTGGGGCTGTTACTAAAGGCAAAAAATGTGTTAGTTGAACTAGACCATCCCTGAGTTCCTGACAGACGCCTGAGTGTTTCTACATTTCAGCGGCAGGTTGTTATGGATCCCACAGGTGCTGTTGCATGATAAGCTTGGAGCATGTTGCCTGCCATTAGCATCCCCTTAATGAAATGCTCTGCTGGTTTATGGGCTGAAGAAGGAGGCAAGCAAGCCAGAATTAGCTCCTCTGCAGGGCATGCTGACCTGGGAACTGCAGCAAATGGACCGTGCTCTGAGACCCTGCCGCTGATAGTTTTGCCAAACAGCCTTTCTTCCTCCTCTCGAATGCAGCCTCTAGGATCAGCAGCTGCAGTGCTCCCCTGGCCCATGCCACAACCGCTGGACGTTGAGTTCTGATTCACACATTACCTTTATTCCAGCACTTGACAGAGCCAGCGAACCTTCTGAGAGCACTTTCTTCCCACCCCTTCACTTTGCTCCATGCTCCTGGCAAGGAGAGATGTTGCCCTGGAAGACTCACTGCAAGCCGAACTCTCTTCACCAGCAGCGGTACCTCTCCCGTTGGGGGCATCTAAAGAGCCCAGCTGGATCTGACCAAAGGCCCATTGAGTCCAGCATCTTGTTTCCCCCAGGGGCCAACCACATGCCTCTGGGAAGCCCAGCGTCAGCTCCAGGTTTTTGAGGGGCCTTGGGCAGGACACCTTCAATGAGTCCTCTCCCTCTGTGAGTCTACCTGACCAGCTGCTCTCCTTGTCCTCTTTCTCAGCCCTGCTACCACTTGCTTGCTTGATGGACAGAGAACCAGGAGCAAGTAGGCAGTGGCAACCCATTCTCACTGCCACCGTTGTCTGGGCCAGAGTGAGAGGCAGGTGAACAAGCAGGTTGCAATGGTTGAGAGGAGGAGCAAGTGCAAGAGGCTTTTGCCTGTGGGCCCCTGCTGGGTTGTGGGGCCCTTGGTAGGTGCCGAAACATCCTTATCTTTGACACCATAAGCCCACAAATAGGACCCAAGGGCAACAGCCATCTCCCACTATTGTTCCCCAGGAAGTGGTATTCAGAGGCACGCTGCCTTTGAACATGAAGATCCCAAAGAGCCATCATGATAAGTAGCCATTGATAAATGTATCTTCCATAAATAGTGGTTGCAGCTCATCCTATCTGAGTTGTCATACAGGCAGACTCATCTTTCCCCTCTGCCCTTCAACCAGCCAAGATTTTTTTTCATTCTCTTGGAAGAAAAGTAGATGTGGCCTGGGACGCTGCCACTGTTGGCGAGAGCCAGCTGTACAATTTGCTGTAGCTAGCTCTGCATCAAGGCATGCATCATCTCATAGTCCCAGACACCAAGGGATGGCGGGTGGGCAAGCCGCTCAAGGAGCGGTCTATCCTGAAGCTCATGAGTGGAGAATAACCCTCCCAATAAACTACAGTTGTATAGCTACCTGCCCTGTATTCCCTGCTGATGTCCTTTGAGACAAATGACCCGTTCCCCATGGGTCATTAGTCTCAGAGGAAGTCCTATAGTTCCAGGAACCTGCTTTCACCACCACACTAATCTCAGAAGCAGGAGCAGGTACATCAGGAGATGTGCCAGTTTGACTAGAGCACCATGCCTTATGACCAGAGAGCAAGCGAAGGGAAGCAGGGCCAAGAATACACTGTTCTCTACAGCTGTGTTGGATTACAGTAGGCTTCTGACCAGTGGTAGAACACTACTCCCAGCTACCTGGAGAGTGGGAAAGGCTTGTAGCTCAGCAGAAGAGTACATGTGTTTGCATACAGAAGATCCCAGGGTCAACCCCCCAACCCCGCTGCTCCTATTAACTGGCCAATTAGCAGGTGATGGGAAAATCCTTTGCCAGAGATCCTGAGGAGGCTGCTGCCAGTTGAAGTCAATCTGGGGGGGCCCTTGCTAGACTGCAGCTTCCATCATCTCTCACCATTGGTTATAGTGGCTAAGGCTGATGGGAGTAACAGTCCAACAACATCTGCAGAGCCACACGTTCCCACTCCTGGGCTAGCAGAGGAGCATTGGTTTGAGTCAGTAGACAGCAGCTTCATAACTCATGTGAGCCTCTTCTCCAGCTCCCCCAGTTTGCTGTCCAGGGTCCTGATGCTGTGTGTACATGCCGTAGAGACCCACAGCAACCTGCTTGCCAATCACTAATTGCTGGGACTGCACATAAGTCTCCACAGTAGCTCATCTGCAGGCTTCAGACTTAAATAGGAAAACACCCTTGCCTTTCCAGGAATTCAGGACAAGAAAAAAGGGGTTGCTGGGCAGGGAACTCTCCAACCCTCTCCACCTGTAGTAGCTGTCCAACAATGAAAGCCTGCTCCCTCTTCCAGAGGCTAATGGGAGGGGGGGTGAGGAGGAACGGTACTTTATTACACATGTTCCTTCAACTGAATTCAGTGTGACTCAGGCTCAGTTTAATTCCTGCAGCAGAAACAAGTAGTAAAGTTTTTTTCCGGACTGTAGCACTTTGGCTTGCAGGTGGGGTTAACATGTTAGAACGTTGCCCTATGGGGGTGAAAAATCCTCCCTGCACAAAGAAAAGTGGCATGCTGGGAAGAAGGCTAGGCTGAAATCTTCACTCCCTGACACACTACTTCTCTACATGCAAGATTGGGGGGGGGGGTTAGGAGAGTTTTCAAACACACAACTCCTCTCCTGCAGCCTGAAGTGGTACAGTCTAAGACAAGTTTGACTTCCCATGTGGTTCTGCTGTATTTATAGGAGACTGGGCGTTGCTTCTTCCTAAGTGTGCTTTGGATTGTTTTCTTGCTCCACTTACAAAGGATCCCCTTGATTTACATTCTAGCACACAAAAAGGAGTTTCATGTTTCCTAGCTGGGTTGTGCTGTTTGTGATTATTATCAACATATTGCCTTTGGCACTCAATTCTTAACTTCCAGTCTCATATTCTGATAGGACAGGATGAAAAATGGGCAACGTGCAAGCACTGTGAGTCCCAGCCCAATAAACAGAGATCAGGGCAGACTCTCCATTTTAACCATACCCTGGTTAGATAGGATTATGGCACATGGGTTATGCTGAGTGGCTCAGAAATACTTCTGTTCACTTGGTTATTAATTCACATATTTTGGGGATGAATCTTGGCAATGAAGACAGGTCCTGGTAAACTCTAGCTCAAAAGCTCCACTACCCCTACTTATTGCACCTCCTAGCTGATTTCTACATCTTTGCTTCCATGAATCATAGTACACACATTGGGTTGGATAAAGATTGAAGCTGGATCAACAGCATTGGCCAAAGTGGACTTCCCTACCCCCTCCTTCCCAAGGCAGTCCCCTGAAAATGCTACACAGAGAGCCAGGAGACCCTGCTGAATGGGGTGAGCTGTGGTGTGGGGATCTCCCAAAATTGAATGGAGGGACCTTCCATGAGCAGAGCCCTTTCTCTCATGCAAACCAGCTCTTGGACCCATCCCACTTTCAGTAGTTTGAAGATACATTTTTAAGAGGGTTAATTATAACCACAAATACTAGAAACTTGGGGAGAGAGTTTTAATATTGTGATGTGCAGTCCATGTACTGAATATATGAAACCCTGCTCATATGCTTGGGATTTTGGAAGAGGCTTCTGGTACCCAACCTACAGAAAATTCTCTGTGTAGTGAGAACAACAGATCTCTCCTGCCTGAGATGCTCACATGCCTTTGTGCTGTATGCTTCTTAGACCAAAATCTACAAGAAAACACAGCAGGTTCTCCAGCTCTCAGAGGCAGAGTTGGGGGGATGGATTCTGCCCGCTGCCTTCTTTTGCCAGCAAAAATAACCGCTTCGCTTTTATACTGGGCCTGCAATGCCCACTGCTAGGATGTGACCTAGAACAGAGTACTGCTGGCAGCTCTGAAGTCAAGAGAAAGTACAGAACACTAGAGGTCACAAGGAGGGTGGGGGGGAAGAGTCCTGCTGATTCATTCATGTGTCCCGTGGACAAGACAGGCAGATGCTAGCACACCAGCCAGTTTGTGAAGAGGACAGCCAGTCAAAAAGCAGGACTGCAAAGCTGCAATGGCCAGTGGGTGGCACCATGGACTAGTGGCAGTGCTGGGTATTGGGAAAAGAGCAGTGGCAGGCAAGGAAAGAATAGGGATCTGTATGAAGGGCAAAGAGGCCTTAGAATAGGCTTCCACAACCGGGTGCCAATGGCCATGCTGGCTGGGAATTGTGGGAGTTGCGGTCTAAGACATTAGGAGGAGAGCCCCAGGTTGGGGAAGGCTGCATTAGAAGAACAATGTGAGCAACAACATGGGGCAGGCTGTTTTTCCAGAACATACACAGTTCATGAGAAGTATAGATGACCCTAATGGATGTCATCAGGCATTGTCTCTCCATATCCCGAGAAGGTGCAACTGAGCCTCTCTTGGTCATCAGCTGAAAGTGAACCATATGGTGATGGCTTTGCTTTCTTTTCTTATTCTGTAGTAGTAGCTTGGCTAGATGCAAAGTGGGTACAGGCCTCCTATACCATCATTAGCTGTGCAGACTTGGTAACTTTCAATGGCTTTTCTCCTTCTTGCGTGATAAATGGTACCTGCTAAAGTCCCCTCTTTTATTCAATGATTGATAGTACACCAGCTTCACATCTGGTCAACCCTGGCCTGCTTTAACATTTGTATTGAATCTCTTTTTTGTTCTCATTGATCAGGCTGTGTGTGAGAGAGAGAGTGGGGGAAGGAGGAAAGAAGAGACAATGGTTGGGAGGGGCGGGAAGGGATTCTTTTCTTGACTTGAAGCTTCCTCAGAGGCCCCACAGGGCTGGAGGGCTTTGTATACAGCAGCCTTCCTCGACCAGGTGGCCTCCGGGTGGCTTGGATTACAACTCCTATCAGCCCTAGCCAGTGTGGCACCATGCTGGCTGGGGATGATGGGTTTGTAGTCCAACACACCTGCAGGGCATCGGGTCCTGGAAGGCAGGCATAAAGCAATTTGATAAAGGAGCCAGAACTTGGGAAAGTGTTGAGAAGAGACAGTGTGGATAAAAAAGAACAGTGGGAGGATGTGCTAAACTGCAGTCTGTTCATTCCAGGGAGTGGCCTCATGATGGCACAGCTTTCTAAATTTCTTCCAAAGGGGAAAACCAAGACAGGCCAATTGGATGGTTCCATGGGGGCTGGGAATACAGCCAGGCTAAGGAAGAGACACCAAAATGTGAGATGGGAAGCCAGGAGCAAGGAGCAAGTAAAGGCCATGGCATCTCCAGCAAAGAGAAGCCAATGTGAGAAGAATGCACTGATGCTGTTACGTGGGTGGGTGGGTGTCATTGGGGGTGGGTGTTCAGGAACAGAAGGTTTGATGGGCTATGGAATTTACTAGAAAAAGGAGTGAGTAAAATGGCATTGAAGATTTTTGATCATCATCGTACATTACAATGGTCCAGAGTCCCTTTCAGACATCAATAATCCCTGAGAATAACTAGCAGACGTTAATCTTGGGAGGAGACCGAATATAAACTGCAGATTTTGTTTGGAGCTTTTAGAGAAGAGATGTCAAAATAGACAGCTCATGGGCTTGATCACACCTGTAGCGGCTTTATCATCTCAAGCAGTGATTACAGCCCAAATGGTAACTACCGCTGAACTAACCAAGAAACTTGTGTTCAGCTGGCCAGGTAACCCTCCACTCCTGTGGAAGACTTAGACTATCATCACATACAAGAAAGTCCTTGGGATCCATCTCTTTGTTACATTCCAGCGTGACCAAGAAATGGAACACAAGGGGTGCTTCCAGGTGGAGCTTTTATTATGCCATCATCCCACCTCATTCATAGCATTTTATGGTGCATGTCCAGGTATCATCTTCCATTTGTAGCTTTCCCATGTTTTCCCTTGCATCTCTTTTTTTGTTTTAACCAGAAAAAAACCATTAAGGCAGCACCTTTGGTCCCATCAACGCCTTTAATCATGGGTGTAAACAATAGTTGCATCAAGTCAAAACCTAGAGGGATCCAAATATTAGAGTACAAATGCACACACAAAGGCTTTCTGACAGTAATTATTTCTCAGACTTCCTGTGTTTACTAGAAGCAAGCATGTGGGCTCCATTCCAGAGAATGTCAGTTGTGCACATTTGTTGAAATCAAAGGGACAAGTCTGATTCAACTAACTTAAATTCCTTTTTAAACAAAACAACATTCAGGTACAAAAAATGTTTGCTGGATTGGGGATAAAAGCGACATGCACAAGCAGTTTCCGCCCCCCTTTTCTTTTGGCGGTCATCTTTACTGTAGGGAGGGGGGAATTACATACTCCTTAGATGGGGAGCTGTCACTTTTGTTCCTGGATCTCTGGGAACTATTCTATGTTTCCCCAAAGCCCTATTCAGAATTTTTAAATCACAATGAAATCCTAGAGAGGCAGAGATTCTGCATGGGAATATGTAAAAGGCTATGTATGACGAAAATGCACCCAAGCTTTCCCCCGGGGTGGTGCCGCAGCATCTCTAACTCATCTAATTTCTCTAAGAATGCACAAATGTGAACGTTTGACAATGAATAAGGCAGGTTGGTTTGAAATCACATAGAAACAACCCCACTCAATTTGTGTGGCTGTTATGAAGGTGACTTAAATATTTCCAATATGCAGCAGAGAAAAAGGTTTGCTTAGAATTTCTGCAGATTAGGTTATTTTTTAAAAAAAACCAGTACTGCAATGTTTTGCTCAGTTATATGGCACCTGGCACATTCCCCAACTGGTTGTCCTGAAGTGATTTCTCCCTGCATATTCTGTTTTTCCTCAGACAACTCCCACCCACCCCAGTGACTGTGGTTTTTGTGTGCTACTGAGATGTGTATGTTCCAGTCTAGTAGCATTATAACTTTTATCAGTGGGGGTCGCTTCAACTAAGAACATAAAAAGAGCTGTGCTGGATCAGACCAATGGTCCATCTAGTCAAGCATTCAACCATCTGTTGACAGGAGACCCACAAGCAGTTCATGAGTGCAACAGCACCCTCCTTCCCATGTTCCTCAGCAACTGGTGTACATAGGCTTATTGCCTCTGATACTGGAGGTAGCATAGAAGCTGTTTTGCAACATTTTCCTCAGCCTTCAAGTTTGGCAGCTGAGAGAAGGGAACAGTGGCCAGGAAATGTATGGTTATTCTCTGTTCCCTCTCTGACAATGGGGGTAGTTGGTGAGCGCCCCTTTATTGGGAGGCTAATTTTCAAATGCAGACCCATACAGCTGCAGAGCTGTGAATAACCATTCAATCTCTTTACTTGAAAACCTGCATTTCTGCACAGCTGTGCAGGCGCACATGCATTATCATGCTTCTTCCATTTGTTTGAAAGGAATCTGAAATGACAACATGACTTTCCCCTTGTCCTGCAGTTGCAGCATCCTCTTGCCCCACAAGCACAAATGATAAAGCGTACGTGACCTTTCAAACCCCAGCTCCATCTCCCGCAATTAGTTACAGCACGATGCATAGGTGTGCAGCACTTGATGATATTATAAATTAGGGATGTGCACTGACCCCCCGGATCGGATCAGATAGCGGATCGGAATCGGACCTGGGGGGTCGGATCGGATCGGATCGGATCGGTGGATGGTCGGATCGGATCGGACCGGATGTCCGATCCGGATCGGACGCCATTTTGAATGCTTTTTCCCATAGCCAAGTATTGTTTTACAAAAACGCCTATAACTTTTTCATTTTTAAAGATAGAAGGATGAAACTTGGGCACATTATACACTGGTTAGGGATAGTTATCTGTGAGAAATTTCAGAAAGATTGGTGCATGCGTTTTGTGGCAATTAATTGTTTAATAAATACCCAGAAATGCCTATAACTTTGTCATTTTTAAAGTTACAAACATGAAACTTTGCCACATTGTAGGTGGTACCTTGGGACCTATCTGTGAGAAATTTCAGAAACTTAGGTGCTTGCCTTGTGTGGCAATTAATTTTAGAAAAATGGGTAGTAGTGGGGTAAATACATTTACGCCTCCCATTTTTTTATTTTTGAAGATACAAACAGGAAACTTGGGCACATTACAGGTACCACTTGCCTTGATATGTGTGTGAAATTTCAGAAACATTGGAGCTTGTCTTGTGTGGCAATTAATTTTTGAAACAATGAGGAAAGAAACACCTATAACTTTGTCATTTTTAAAGTTACACACATGAAACTTTGCCACATTGTAGGTGGTACCTTGGGACCTATGTGTGTGAAATTTCAGAAACATAGGTGCTTGCCTTGTGTGGCAATTAATTTTTTAATAAATACCCAGGAATGCCTATAACTTTGTCATTTGTAAAGTTACACACATGAAACTTTGCCACATTGTAGGCGGTACCTTGGGACCTATGTGTGTAAAATTTCAGAAACGTAGGTGCTTGTATTGTGTGGCAATTAATTTTTGAAACAATGAGGGATTCATTGGACAGCACTTGCCCATAGGGATTCATTGGACAGTACTTGCCCATAGGGATTCATTGGACAGTACTTGCCCATAGGGATTCATTGGACAGTACTTTCCTATAGGAAATCATTGGAAAGCACTTGCCCATAGAAAATCATTGGAAAGCACTTGCCCATTGAGAAATACAGTTATGCCTCCCACTTTTTTATTTTTGAAGATACAAACAGGAAACTTGGGCACATTGTAGACTGGTTAGGGATAGTTATCTGTCAGAAATTTCAGAAAGATTGGTGCATGCGTTTTGTGGCAATTATTTTTTTAATAAATACCCAGGAATGCCTATAACTTTGTCATTTTTAAAGTTACATACATGAAACTTTGCCACATTGTAGGTGGTACCTTGGGACCTATGTGTGTAAAATTTCAAAAACGTAGGTGCTTGCCTTGTATGGCAATTAATTTTAGAAAAATGGGTAGTAGTGGGGTAAATACATTTACGCCTCCCATTTTTTTATTTTTAAAGATACAAACAGGAAACATGGGCACATTACAGGGAACACTTCACTTGATATGTGTGTAAAATTTCAGAATGATAGGTCCAGGCATGTGGTGGCAAGGTGTCTGCACACACCACTTTGAAGACTGTAGAAAATTTCTCCTGTAACGATCCCAGCGAGAGAGAGTGATCCTAGGCTCAGCCGTTCTGCTTGAGTGAAAGTATCAAAGCAGACACGAGCCAAGTGCTACTTTGTTTCTCCTTTTGTAATGGATACTAGCTCAGTTGCAGCCAAGCGTGCAAGGATCAAAGAGATGAGAGAAAGTGTTTCCTTCTTCTTCCCGGGAGGCGGGAGGGTGCAATTGACAGCCCCAGCCTCTGTGTAAAAAAGGTTAATAACTTTTAATCTAAAAAATTCGTAGCCACCAAATGCCTGGACCTATCATTCTGAAATTTTACACACATATCAAGTGAAGTGTTCCCTGTAATGTGCCCATGTTTCCTGTTTGTATCTTTAAAAATAAAAAAATGGGAGGCGTAAATGTATTTACCCCACTACTACCCATTTTTCTAAAATTAATTGCCTTACAAGGCAAGCACCTACGTTTTTGAAATTTTACACACATAGGTCCCAAGGTACCACCTACAATGTGGCAAAGTTTCATGTATGTAACTTTAAAAATGACAAAGTTATAGGCATTCCTGGGTATTTATTAAAAAATTAATTGCCACAAAACGCATGCACCAATCTTTCTGAAATTTCTGACAGATAACTATCCCTAACCAGTCTACAATGTGCCCAAGTTTCCTGTTTGTATCTTCAAAAATAAAAAAGTGGGAGGCATAACTGTATTTCTCAATGGGCAAGTGCTTTCCAATGATTTTCTATGGGCAAGTGCTTTCCAATGATTTCCTATAGGAAAGTACTGTCCAATGAATCCCTATGGGCAAGTACTGTCCAATGAATCCCTATGGGCAAGTGCTGTCCAATGAATCCCTCATTGTTTCAAAAATTAATTGCCACACAATACAAGCACCTACGTTTCTGAAATTTTACACACATGGGTCCCAAGGTACCGCCTACAATGTGGCAAAGTTTCATGTGTGTAACTTTACAAATGACAAAGTTATAGGCATTCCTGGGTATTTATTAAAAAATTAATTGCCACACAAGGCAAGCACCTATGTTTCTGAAATTTCACACACATAGGTCCCAAGGTACCACCTACAATGTGGCAAAGTTTCATGTGTGTAACTTTAAAAATGACAAAGTTATAGGTGTTTCTTTCCTCATTGTTTCAAAAATTAATTGCCACACAAGGCAAGCTCCAATGTTTCTGAAATTTCACACACATATCAAGGCAAGTGGTACCTGTAATGTGCCCAAGTTTCCTGTTTGTATCTTTAAAAATAAAAAAATGGGAGGCGTAAATGTATTTACCCCACTACTACCCATTTTTCTAAAATTAATTGCCACACAAGGCAAGCACCTAAGTTTCTGAAATTTCTCACAGATAGGTCCCAAGGTACCACCTACAATGTGGCAAAGTTTCATGTTTGTAACTTTAAAAATGACAAAGTTATAGGCATTTCTGGGTATTTATTAAACAATTAATTGCCACAAAACGCATGCACCAATCTTTCTGAAATTTCTCACAGATAACTATCCCTAACCAGTGTATAATGTGCCCAAGTTTCATCCTTCTATCTTTAAAAATGAAAAAGTTATAGGCGTTTTTGTAAAACAATACTTGGCTATGGGAAAAAGCATTCAAAATGGCGTCCGATCCGGATCGGACCTCGTCGGATCGGATCAGATCGGATCGGATCGGAGGTTGATCGGATCGGATTGGATCGGATTTTCCCGATTTTGGGGCGGATCGGATTCGGATCGTGGATCGGATCCGATCCGATGCACACCCCTATTATAAATACAGCAGAACCACAGGGCGGCAATTGCATGTGGAAAAAAGTACCATCACAGCAGTGCCTCGGCCATGAAAGGGTTCCTGTGTGGACTTTCCCTTAGTGTAATGATCATTTCACACACTGCGCACAGCACGAGTGTGCCCATAATTACATGAGTTTGCAGACACACATTTATCACATCCACACCGTTAATTTTTTCATTGTACATTGAAAGCATCTTATGTGTGCACTTAAAGTGCATGATAAATGTAGTGATCCTAAATGGTTTCAGCAGCCAAGTATAGTCAAGACTCAGTGCTCTGCATGCCTGGCTCTTTTCCTGCTAGCTCCTACATTAGCCAATATTAAAATGAATTACTAGAGGCAAGTGACCAAATGGTATTCCTCCACCCAGGCCACTAGTAGAATGTACATTCCAAGTTGTGTCTCTTAACCTCAGTGACATGTTAGCACATGCCTGGGTACCAAGAGTAAAACAGTAGATCATATGCAATATAGCTTTGACGTATTCTTCAGGATTTTTTTCTTTCCCAGCAAGGGCTATTCAGGGATCATAAGATCAGATCTAAGCAAGTGCAGTATTGATTTTCAAGCTAGGGATAGACACTGACCCTTGACCATTACTGCCCTGCAAATCTAACGTATTGACTCTATCAAACGCATACTGAGACAAGAAACCAGCTCTGAACTGATAGAGGATAATGGAATCTTAAACCAGTACTAGCACAAGGGGGATTAGTGGAAATAAATCTTGCCAGGGAAATTACAGAATTAGTGGCCAAGTAGAAGCTAGATGGTGTAATAGACCAGAATTTTACTACAGCATTTTGAGCACATCCAAAGTGAGCTTTGTTTGTAAAGTTCACTTCTTTTGGCTTGGATAATGTCTCCTCCAAATGCAACCTGGTATCTAGACCAGTTTCTGATGAGAGGTTAATGCTTTCGGCTTCCATTGAAGTCAAGACATGCCTGCAAGGAAAGCCCCAAGGTTATAGAATAATGATTACTACTGATGCTTTGGACTAAAGAAAAAGAACCGCACGTCATCAGGGTTAGATCCAGCCTCGTTAATATCATCATTGGGTATCTGAAAGGAGGAATAAGTGGCACACTAGTGGCAAAGAGCAGACACAAGGACTAGCAGGAGTGAAAGCACATTTGAAGAGTCAAAAGAGATTAGGAACCAGGTGGAAGGGATTTTAGAATGATCATTCTAGGACAGTGGTTCACATCCTTGGGTATCCAGATGTTGTTGGACTACAACTCGTATTGCCCCCAATCATTTGCCACACTGGGGATAATGGGAGTTGGAGTCAGACATCATCTGGGGAACCAAGGTTGGGAGCCACTGCTCTAGGGGGGAAAGAGTGGGGAGTCCATCAGGGCTTCAAGATGGCCCAGAATAAAAAAAACTCTGGATGTGCTTGGTGGGCTACTCTGCCCATGTGTGTGCATGCACACATTCAGCATCTGTCTTCAGTTGCTTACTGTTCCATTTAAAGCAAGACCTAGCGAGGAGGTGGGACAGACAATGGTACAAAAATGGGAGGGATGGTTATCCATGGCAAAAATGATGCAGAGCTACGACAGTTCACAACCTGGGATTCTGGTCCTACATAAACAGTCTCACAAGGATATTTAAGCTTTTAACATTAGTACTCTAAATCCATTAGTACTAAGACATTAATATCACTGGTGCTTGCTGGGATTCTTGCAAAGAACACTAGGGTAGGTGTACCTTGGTCTGATCCAGAAACATACTTTATTCTTAAGCAAGAGTGCATATTTAGGAGCAGTCAACACAAAGGAGTTAAGCCTTAACTGTTAAGAGATCTGAGCATGCACACTTGCTGTGAATATTTAAAAATAAATGGTGGACCAGCAATAGTAATAATAATAATAATAAAGTATCAGTAAAAAAATTAAGTAGATCATACAAGACAGAGTTCAGTTTGCCTGCCCTTAATTATTGCTTGTGGGAAATTTATACAGTTAGTACTGGTTATTTTTTCTTTGGAAGCCTGGATTCTGCTGCTGCAATCATGCCCCAACACCCTGCAGGTAGTGATGGTGTGCTAATAATTCCCTGACACTGCTTAGAATCGCTTAAAAAGAAAAAAAAATCCTCTGTTTGCATTTGCAAGGATGAAACATGACCGGAAAAGGAAAAAGTAACAGCCTGTGTAATTTTGCTAATTCAAAAGCATTCCATCAAGAATGTGAGATGCTGCGGCCCAGCTGCTGGTGCACCAGGGACCCTGTGCTGAGCTGAGCTACAGTCTCGCCTGAGCTGAAAGACACTGATATATCAAAGGACGGAGCAGTACAAACGATCTGTGCGGGTGGAAATCTAATCTCAATATTGTTAGGGAAAATTCTAAGTCTAAGTTGATTGGTCAAAAGTTTTAGTGTCCAGAAGGATAGAACAGCCAGCTGAATACAATAAGCAGGGAAAGAGTTTTTTCTAGCCTGAAATTGTAAAGGTCAATCTGATAGTGGTAATGTTTCTGCTATGATAAGGTAATTGATCTGTGCAGAGCTAGGGTTCAGAAAAGTATAAAGATAGCTCTAACTTTAATGGCTGTGTGGGGAGTCAGGCTGGAGTATTTTGGACGGAGACTGTGTATGAGAGATTTGGACAAAGGACTATATATATTTGGAGCCTGTGTATATATCTGGAGGAACCAGTTGTGCCTTGTATATATTTCAATATTGGAACACAAGTAAACGACTTGTATTATACACAACTTACTGTGTGTGAGTATTTTCTGCAACTTCTGCAGCGTTTGTTTGCTTCCCCAACAGGGTTATTGCCCAGCCTGGAGGCAATAAATCCACCCAGGAGTTCCAATTGATGAGGCACTGGATGATGGTTTCCAGATCGAATGTTTAAACAAGAGGAAAGTTTATCTGGCTTGGAAAGTTCAACGGAGGAATCGGAGACAAGCAGTGTGTCTAGGGTGACCAGATCGCCCTGGATTTCCCGGTCCTAACCGGGAAAACTGGGGCAATTCGGACTGACAGGGGGATGGCGGGGGCAAACCGGTGAAAGGATCAGCTCTCCTCCCACCCTAAAATGCCCACGCTGCTCCCTGGCCTCGGCAAGAAACAAGTGCTCAGCGTTAGGGAGCATCAACAAATTCCTTGTCTGGTGGCTAACTGCTTTAGCCACCAGACAAGGAATTTGTTGACGCTCCCTAATGCTGAGCACTTCTTTCCTGCCCACTGGGCAGGAAAGAAGTGCTCAGTGTTAGGGAGCGTCAACAAATTCCTTGTCTGGTGGCTAACGCTGAGCACTTGTTTCCTGCCCACGCTGCTCCCTGGCCTCGGCAGGAAACAAGTGCTCAGCGTTAGGGAGCCTCAACAAATTCCTTGTCTGGTGGCTAAAGCAGTTAGCCACCAGACAAGGAATTTGTTGACGCTCCCTAACGCTGAGCACTTGTTTCCTGCTGAGGCCGGGGAGCAGCGCAGGCATTTTAAAGCAGGCTCTTCCTCCTCCTTTGCCTGCTGCTGCTGTTCCTCAGGTACCTCCAGGGAGCCCAGGAGCAGGGCAAGAAGGGTGAGGGGGCTGCAGGGGGTCACACGGCAATGGAGGAGATCGGCGGTGGCAGCGGAGGACCTGGTAGGTCCGGGCTGGGTTTTTTGGGGGGTGGGTGGCTTGGTGGGGGTGGGGGTTGTTTCTGGTGGGGGGTGGCGGGGGTGTCTGCTTGTTGGCCACATGGCAGGCGGCCTTTTTAATTTTTTTATTTTATGTTCGGGGGGGCTGCTTTGGTGGGGTGGCCATTTTGGACCGGGATTTTGCTTTCCAAAATCTGGTCACCCTAAGTGTGTCTGGCCAGAGTGGAGCTGTATGTGTAAGCCAGCTGGAAAACATGGCACAGACTAGCTTGCTCGGCGGAATTCCTATTGAAAGGTTGAATGAAAAAAAATATTTAACATGGTCGTTCAAACAGGAAATGTTTCTGAGGTGCGATGGATGTTGGCATGTTGTGGAAAATGAGAGGCCAACGGATCTAAGCACAGACGAGAGAGCGACATGGGAGTCTTTAGCAACGAGAGCTAAAGCAAATATAGTCCTGAGCATAGAAGACAGTCAAATTATGCATATCTCTCAAAATGACACAGCAAAACAATGCTGGGAAAAATTACGACGCATTTATGTGAGGCAAACTGCCAGTTCCAAAATAAGTCTGACGAGGCAGCTTTATCGCACCAAGCTTAAGGAAGGAGGATCAATTTCCGAACACCTCCAAAGTATGGATGTGCTGTTCTCAAAACTATCAGAGGTGAATTTGCCCTTTGATGAGGAGAATAAAATTTATATTATCCTCAGTTCTCTTCCCCAAAGTTGGAACCCTCTGACCATGAACTTTGAATCGATGCCACAAAGAGATCTCACTGTAGAATATTTAACAGGAAGATTGTTGCAGGAGGAGAAAAGATGGATTGAGAGGACATAGGAGCGAGGAGAGAGAAATACGGTCTGTGAACTGTATGGAGATGAGAAACGACAAGCCAAAATGGAGTTGAAGTGCCTACCATTCGATAAAGGAGTGAGTGCTATGGCTGTGGAAAGGCGAAAGTGTTTTCGATGTGGAAAAAACGGGCATATTCAGAGGAATTGCAAAGTTAAAATCCAATCGAAAGGAGCCTCGCAGTGGCAGAAAGATCGTTACTCGAAAGGAGACCAGGAGAGCGAAAGGAAAGAGCCCAAGAGTGCTCAGTTGGTCTCAGTTGCCGTGGAGACGCAAGAGGAGGAGAGAAGGAATATATGGTTGATCGATTCAGCGTCAAGCCTTACATTATGCCGGAGCCGAAAAGAGTTTGATAAACTCTGGCATGGATCTCCAGAATCTGTGTCTCTTGCAGATGGGAAGCAGGTTTCTGTGTGTGGGAAAGGTTCTTGCTATATCCCTTGTCTTGGAAAATATTTACAAAATGTTTTTTGTGTTGAAAGCTTAGAATTCAATTTGCTTTCTGTGGCTAGCCTGACAAAGGCTGGATATGTGGTTACATTCAAAGATTCATTGTGTGAGGTTACAATGAAGGGGCAATTGTGTGCGCAAGGTTTTCTGAGAAATGGGCTGTATGAAATGGAATCCCAGGAGTGTGTGGTAAATCACACTGGGAATGTGCCAAGCCATTTAAATTGCATACATTTAATGCACCGACGAATGGGCCATACAAGCTTTAAAGTTCTAAAGAAAATGCCAGAGAATTGTAAAGGCATTAAGCTCGATGGGTGTAACAGGTTTTTGGACTGCCGTGTGTGCAAACAATCAAAGTCCAAGGTTCAACCTATTAACCGGAAAAGTAACAGGATTACTGAGGATTTGTTTGAATTAATACATCTCAATTTAGTGGGTCCGTTTAAAGAAAGTGTAGGGGGTGCCAGATTTGTTCTGGTAATCTTAGATGACAAGTCACGGTTTAGTTGGGTGTACATGCTGAAGAATATATATTGTTATATATATATATATTGTTTAACATTCAAGTACTTGATAGCCACATGTTTTGTCCTTGCTCTTGTTCTCAAAACCAAATGCGAACCTCAAAGTTTTGAGGAGGTTTTGCAACTGCCGGCAAAACAAAAACAGGCATGGATTTCTGCAATGGATGAGGAACTTCGAAGTTTCTCTAACCACAAAGTGTATAAAAGTACACGGTTGCCAGAAGGCAAGAAAGCAGTTGGTTGTAGATGGGTGTACAAGAATAAGTTGTTACAAAGTGGTGAAACTGAGTACAAAACAAGGTTGGTTGCAAAGGGTTTCATGCAAGTAAAAGGAAAGTTTTTGGAATCAGGTGAAACCAAAAAAACAAGCTTACTGGTTGTAATGAAAATCTGACAAGGTTTTGTTATTTGCAAACAGCAGTCAGCAAAGAAGCTGAAATCACTTGGAGAAGTGAGCAACTATTTGGGTTTGCAGATCACCAAGAGAAATGGAAAGTATTTCATAAATCAAAAGCAGAAAATTGTGAATCTGCTTGAGTCGTGTGGAATGCTTGGTTGTAACAGTGTACAAAGTCCAATGTTAACAGATTTCAGATCCAACTTGGAAGGGGAAGATTTCAATGACCCAGAGTTATATCAGTCTGTTATTGGGAATTTGTTATACATTAGCCAGTGGACACGTGCTGACATTGCTTGCAGCGTGGGCATTCTGAGCCAACAGGTAGTGAAGCCAACTGTGTAAAGAGAGTGTTAAGATATTTAAAAGGTACTTTAAATCTTTGTCTAACACTATCATGTTTTGAACACAAGTTCTTAGAATGCTTTGTGGACAGTGATTGGGCTGGAAATCCCACAGACTGGAAGTCCACAAGTGGGATGGCTATTCTACTTGATAAATCACTGATATGTTGGAAAAGTAAGAAGCAAGACACCATTGCAACATCTACCTGTGAAGCAGAATATGCATCTTTATCGAGCGCCTGTGGAGAATTGCATTTTTTTATTCAATTGTTAAAGGATGTAAATATTGTTTGTGATTTGCCTGTGAGTGTTTATGATGACTCACAATCATGTATTGCCTTAGCTAATGCTCAGATGTACAGAGCAAGGACAAAACATGTGGCTATCAAGTACTTGAATGTTAAACAATATATAGAGAATGGTTTGATCAAGTTAATATATTGTGAATCAAAGAAAAATGTGGCAGATATATTTATCAAACCATTGACAGGACACCAGCATACCAAATTAACTGAAATGTTAGGTTTTGAAATGCTGGGTGAGGAAGGACAACTTTAAATAACTTAGATCTTCAATTTTGAAGGGGTGTTAGGGAAAATTCTAAGTCTAAGTTGATCGGTCAAAAGTTGTAGTGTCCAGAAGGACAGAACAGCCAGCTGAATACAATAAGCAGGGAAAGAGTTTTTTCTAGCCTGAAATTGTAAAGGTCAATCTGATAGTGGTAATGTTTCTGCTATGATAAGGTAATTGATCTGTGCAGAGCTAGGGTCCAGAAAAGTATAAAGATAGCTCTAACTTTAATGGCTGTGTGGGGAGTCAGGCTGGAGTATTTTGGACGGAGACTGTGTATGAGAGATTTGGACGGAGGACTGTATATATTTGGAGCCTGTGTATATATCTGGAGGAACCAGTTGTGCCTTGTATATATTTCAATATTGGAACACAAGTAAACGACTTGTATTATACACAACTTACTGTGTGTGAGTATTTTCTGCAACTTCTGGATTTTACTGGACTTATTGCTAGGGGTGTGCACGGACCCCCCGGATCGGATCGGGACCCGGATCGGGACCTCCAATTTTGTCCCGGACCGGTTCGGACAAAATCGGAGGCCCCCCGGACCGGATCGAGTCCGATCCCGATCCAAAAATCGGAAATTTTTGGATCGGCCGCCATTTTTTTCCCCATAGACTTGCATTGCAATGCAAGTCTATGAGGAAAAAATGGCGGCGGGTGGGTAAGGGGGGGCCTAACTCCCTCCCCCCCCCGGGGCCGTCCGCTGTGGACGGCCCCGGCAGGTAAACCCCCTCCCCCGCGCTCCCTACCCCCCCTGGGGCCGCCTGCTTCCATCCGCTGGCGCCCGCGGGCGCCAGCGGATAGAAGCGGACGGCTCCGGGGGGGGGGGTAAGCCCCCTTCCCCGCCACTTACCTTCTCGGCACGTCCGGCGCCGGCGGCTACTACCAGCGGGCTCCGCGGCCTACTCTCGAGTAGCGCGCCGGGTGATGACATCACCCGGCGCGCCACCCTGGAGCAGGCCGCGGAGCCTGCTGGTAGTAGTAGGCGCCGGCGCCGGACGGGAGCCGCCGGGCCGGGCAGGTAAGGGCCCCCCTCCCCCCTCCCCCCTCCGCGCGCCCCCTCCTCCCCTCCACGCACCCCCTCCTTACCTTTCCGGCCCGGCGGCTCCCGTCCGGCGCCGGCGCCTACTACTTCCAGCAGGCTCCGCGGCCTGCTCTAGAGTAGTGCGCCGGGTGATGACATCACCCGGCGCGCCACCCTGGAGCAGGCCGCGGAGCCTGCTGGTAGTAGTAGGCGCCGGCGCCGGACGGGAGCCGCCGGGCCGGGCAGGTAAGGGCCCCCCTCCCCCCTCCCCCCTCCGCGCGCCCCCTCCTCCCCTCCACGCACCCCCTCCTTACCTTTCCGGCCCGGCGGCTCCCGTCCGGCGCCGGCGCCTACTACTTCCAGCAGGCTCCGCGGCCTGCTCTAGAGTAGTGCGCCGGGTGATGACATCACCCGGCGCGCCATCCTAGAGCAGGCCGCGGAGCCTGCTGGGAATAGTAGGCGCCGGCGCCGGACGGGAGCCGCCGGGCCGGAAAGGTAAGGGCCCCCCTCCCCCCTCCGCGCGCCCCCTCCTCCCCTCCACGCACCCCCTCCTTACCTTTCCGGCCCGGCGGCTCCCGTCCGGCGCCGGCGCCTACTACTACCAGCAGGCTCCGCGGCCTGCTCTAGAGTAGCGCGCCGGGTGATGACATCACCCGGCGCGCCACCCTAGAGCAGGCCGCGGAGCCTGCTGGGAATAGTAGGCGCCGGCGCCGGACGGGAGCCGCCGGGCCGGAAAGGTAAGGGCCCCCCTCCCCCCTCCCCCCTCCGCGCGCCCCCTCCTCCCCTCCACGCACCCCCTCCTTACCTTCCCGGCCCGGTGGCTCCCGTCCGGCGCCGGCGCCTACTACTACCAGCAGGCTCCGCGGCCTGCTCTAGAGTAGCGCGCCGGGTGATGACATCACCCGGCGCGCCACCCTAGAGCAGGCCGCGGAGCCTGCTAGTAGTAGTAGGCGCCGGCGCCGGACGGGAGCCACCGGGCCGAGAAGGTAAGTGCCCCCCTCCTCCCCCCCCCCCGCTGTCCACTTTCATCGGCGGGCGCCCGCTGGCGCCCGCCAATGGAAGCGGCGGTGGGCGCCAGTGGGCGCCCGCCGATCCGCCGATCCGCCGAACCGGTTCGGAGCTTTTTCGGACCGGTTCGGATTGGATCGGCCGATCCAGCTGCGGGATCGGAAATCGGATAATTTATCCGATTTCCCACTGGACCGGACTCGGATCGTGGATCGGGTCCGATCCAGTGCACATCCCTACTTATTGCTTACACAAGCGCAGGCAGCGTTTGTTTGCTTCCCCAACAAATATTTGTACAACGGAAGCCTGAATAGTAGCCTGGGAGGTATGATGGGGCTGAACATCCAGGGTAGAGGATTCCATCCAGTGGAGGCTGGTGGCTCTGGCATCAGTGGGGTGGTGAATCTGCTCTGGCTTTGCACCTAGGATAGCGCCTTTAGAGTTCTGATTGACTCTGACTGAAACTTGGAGCGGATTCACTGCCCCACTGAGATTGGAACCACCAACCTCCACTGATGCCATCCCTATCTTGGCTTCCTCTCTGCATTTGGATCCACCACCCCCGTCCCATTTCCAAAGGCTTCCATGACTTTGCCCTTCTTTCACCTCTTATATCCTGACACATCCCAGTGATCATAAGCATCCCTCCTCTCCTCCACCACCCTCATCTTTTTGAAGGTTTCCTCCTTCTCCCTCAAATGCTGCCACTCTTTCACCCGTGTTGCTTCCCTATGCCTGGAACTGCCTTCTTGAACACTTGTGGGAAGCCACCTCTCCACTCTTTCAAAACCCACCACTTTTGTGAAGCTTTTGGCATAACCTGCTAGTTCCCATACTGTACTATAATGAAGCCTAGGAACATACATAGGCATAAAGGAACATGAGAAGCTGCCAAGCATAGGTGTGCACAAGGGGTGTGCTGGGTGTGCCCAGGCACCCCCTAATATTTCAAGCAATAAGTGCTGAATTGAGGGGGCCACTGAGTAGGGATCCAGAGGGGGATCCAGATGGAATGGGAACAGTCCTACAGCTGCCCTCCAGTTGCTCCGCAGCCACGCCAAACAACTGCTGCCTCTGAGGGAGCACCATTACTCCTGGCAGCAGGAGCAAAAAGGAATCACTGTGCTGGGAGCTGCTCTGCCGGGAGCTGCATTTCAAAGAAGCCAGGAGGAGCCCCCCCCCCAAAGGCTAATTTTGCCTCATAACCCCCTCCCCTGACCAGTGTCACCACAATGCTGGGGCTTGAGGAGCATCTCTTCATTCTCCCCTCCCTCCCCCGCAACAGCCCTCCCACAGTCAGGCAAGCTGAACACAGAGTAGGGAATCTGTGTCTACAGTGTTTAATAAATAAATGAACAAAAATAATGTCCTTTACGATTGAGTATTCAACAAATGTTCATCTTTTTTTTAAAAAAATCCCTGGATGCACACTTTAATGAAATGTGCTGTGCATGTCTATGCTGCCCAGCCCAGTATTGTCAACACTGACTGGCAGTGGCCTGGAGATGCCGGGGATTGAACCTGGGACATTCTGCACACAAAGCAGGTGCTCTACCAATTGAGCCGTGGCCCCTGAGCCTACAAGTCCTGAGCTTGTCAGTTGCAAGCCTATGTGCATCCAACTGAAATAATGGCATATTCTTTTCCCTTTTACCATGGCCTCCATTTCCCTCTCCTTTCTTTGTTTCTCTTGTGGCAAACTTTAGATAATAAATGCCTCAGGCCTCTTGTACTCTGTATTGTAACATGTGCATTAAATAATAATAATAATAATGACAATGACTTTAAGGGTCATTCACACTAGGCGCACCAAGCAGTAAATCTCTTTATGTGCCCACTTTGTGCTTACCACAGCTCCTAGCAATTTATAGAATACTTTGGGAGTGTTCAATTTCAAAAGACATTGTGCAGCTATTCCATCTTTTCTTTAAGTGTTTGGTTTTTTTAAATGTGGAAAGAAAAAAAAAGATGAAGGAAGCTGTAGAAAACACATGAGGGTTACAGCTGGAATGCCACATTGTTCACAGGCTCATGAACAATGGCGAAAAAGAGGAAGCAGTGGATGCGGATGGCTCCGATTTCAGTGGGGCTGTGAATCTATTCTGGGTTTCAGCCAGAACCACCCAGAACTCTAAAGGAGCTATCCAAGGTGCTGGACCCTATTCCCCAAATAAGCCCAGCATGGATAGCTCCTTTAAGGTTCTGGCTGGTTCTGACTGAATGGATTCACAGCTCCACTGAAATCAAGGCACCAGCCTCCACTGGGAAGAAAGCACTTATGCAGGATTGAGAGAGAACATACAAGACAGGGGTGGGAAAACTGCAGCTTGTGGGTCACAGACCACCCCCTGCCCTGTCTGGTAGCCCCAGGAGCCCCAGCATCTGCCACTGCCAAAACAAATGGGTGAGGAAAAAGACACCCTAGGAACAAGGGTATATGGTAGGGATGTGCACGCCCAAAAATATCATATCGGAATTGGAATTTCAGACCAAAACATTTATTGTCTCCAATTATATCGTAGGTGAACTGTATTGTATCGTATCGTATTTCCGATAATTATCCAATATTATATTGTTTCTCCATTTTGCCCTAGAGACTCTAGAGTTGATTTTTGAGTCAGAAAGGCCTAAAACATCTTAATTTTCCAGGTTACAGGTTTGAAACTTGGTCACAGTGCAGACTGAGTGTTGCTAGTCTTGTGTGCCAAATTTTAGAACAATCAGTGCAAGCGTTACTCGGAAGTAAGCTTTGAAATACACTGTTTCAGGTGGCTGAAATGTGGTCCTTTTTCAAGAGACGTCGTCCAGTACTCATGGGCATCTCACAGATGGCCTTGAGGGGATTCATCTGTGCCCAGTTTCAGATGCACAGCTGCAGGGGTTACTTGGAAGTAAGCTCTCAACAACATGCACTGTTTCCGGTAATGCACTCCATGCTGCTGCTGCTGAGACTTATAGGTATATTGTTATGAATACAATGAACTTTCCAAACCTGTGGATAAACCTAGGCAGTGCCTTCCATATGCAGTCATAGAAGTAAAATGTGTTAATCAGAAGATGGTGAACTGCTGCTGCCTTGTTTCAACAGATTAGGCCACACATGTCTAAGTACAAATTAAAAGGATTGGAGGGTAGGGGAATAGCATGGGTGTTACAGTTATTTTAGCCAGCCTTAGCAGGCAGGGCCTCATTGGGCCAGGAGATACCCCCAGGTAGCAAGGAAACCTGGAGGATCCCATCAAAACAACCCTCACGCACCACCTTGACCTCATTGTGCTTGAAAAATGACCCAGTCTGCCTGCCATCCCCATGCAGGCAGGTGGACAGTTCTTCATGCCAGAGCTGCACACATTGGCTGGAGCAGTGGCAACTGAAAGTCACATTCTGGGTAGGCACATTGGCAAATTAATAGAAGTCACGTTCAGGGTAGAGGTAGGCACATTGGCTGGAGCAGAGGGAATAGTCATGTTCAGAGTAGAGGTAGGCACATTGCCAAATAAAAATTCACATTCGGGGTAGAAGTAGGCACATTGCCAAATAAAAAGTCACATTCGGTGTAGAGGTAGGCACATTGTCAAATAAAAAGTCACGATTAGGGTAAGAATCATCAATAGGCTGTGAGCAAGGGTCTCCAACTAAAGTAATGTAATTTTTTCCAGTGTATTCTAGGTAACTGATATTTATGTAGTTACCTAGTAATAAGAAAAATGCTGAATACTGATTTGAGTTTTAGTCATGTTCGGGGTACAGGTAGGCATTGGCTGGAGTGGAGGGAAATAAAAATGTCACATTTGGGGTAGAGATAGGCACATTGCCAAATAAAAAGTCATGTTTGGGGTAGAAGTAGGCACATTGCTAAATAAAAAGTCACATTTGGGGTAGAGGTAAGCACATTGCCTGGACCAGAGTCTAAAAAAAAAAAAATGTGTGAGGGGGTCCAGGGGATGCTTCTGCAGTCCCTCACTAAAGCAGTCCCTCCAGACTGGAAACACTGGCTGGAGCAATGTCTTTAAAAAAGAAATAAAATGTGTGAGAGGGAGAGACAGCCACCCCAGAACTGCTCCCAGCAACAACAGCATCTCTCCTAGAGCCAGAGCCACCTCGCCCAAGTCGTGCCTTAGAGCCACGTTTCATACTGCTACAAAGTGATTGAAATTATTTATATTAAAAACAATCCTTTGCAAACAGTTTGTGTGCTGCTTTGACCACAGATTGTGTAGTGTTATCCTGTGTAGCAGGCTACAGGACACACCAGCACACTCACAGTCAATCAAGCAAACACACACACCCAGAGAGAGAGAGGGAGAGGAATATTATATATATATATATATATATATATATATATATATAATGTTTTTTTAAAAGAAAGTTAAACAGGGAAGAGGACAAAACACACTCCCTCAGTCACAGTACCCCCACTCATGCTAACCTAACCCTTCAATCAAACCAACCAGAAAAAAATTATAACTCAAAGTCTCAAACACACAAGCAACGAACAGCCAAACGAACCTGAGACACAAATATGCAAGACTACAATGAATCTCCAACAATTCGCCATCAAATAACTATAAGACCCAGGAGCCAGGACAGAGCTCCAACAAAATCCACCCTTCTCCCCTCAACATCTTGCTCCCAACAGAGCTGGAACACCAAGTGTGGGGGTTTTATGCGGGGATATCCTTAGTTATCCTCCAACATTGTGATTGGAGCTTGCTGGAATCCTTGCTGCATGATTGGTCACTGTCTCAGCAAGCACATCCCACCTTCTAGCGATGTCCATATGGCGGCAAAAGAGAAAGAGCCTTCTGATAATGTACGATAATTATTGAAGGATTTTTTATCGTCTCTGATAATTATTGTAGGCTTTCCTATTGTATCGTTATCATTAAACACATGCACAATAAAGAGCATATCGTATCGTTATTGTACATTTTAACGATATGATACACATCCCTAGTATATGGTCACTCTCCCAGCTGTCTCTTTTTAATGTCAATAGCGAGGAATCCCATCTACTTATTACACTGCTCCCCCCACTACCCCCCAAAGTGGTTAGATGTGTGTTCCACCAGAGGAATGGGAGAATGCACAACCTTGAAAGTAAGGTATATAATGTGTGCGTGTATATTTAGTGTACAAGAACCCCTATATTAGACAGTGAGCATACAAAATGTTGGTGTATTCTCTTATTATATTGCTAGGGGAAGCACACAGTCTCAAGGAACCTTAGAACATTTTCTAAAGTTCACCAAAAATGTACCAGTATGGGGGTAGGAGAAGAAGAGTGGATTTTCTTGCTCAACTCTAACCACAAGAAATATCCAGTAGGTGCCTATGGCAAAACCATTGCAATAGAAATGAATGCTCTACCAGGGAAAGGATTGCATTTTCCCTCTGATACAAAATCGTACTGCTTGAACGCTGAGAAAACAAAATACGGCTGAGAGTGGCTCATCGAGGGAAGACACGCAGACAATGTGCAAGAAATGAGAAAGAAGTGTGAATTTATTGCTCCTAAACTTGCTCACGTGGGAAGGTGTATGTTGTCTGCATGCACAGAGGCCATGAATTTGGCACATCAATCGGAGGGAAAGAGCGAGAAGTACGAAGCTTGTTATATGGATCAGCATAGGCCCTGTGCTATGACTTCCACCGTGCTCTTTGAACGGATGCTCCTTGCTGGTTATTGTCTTCCATCCACATGATGTTAACTCCTATTTTCTTGAGAGATCAGAAGAAAATAGCAAGAGACAGCAGCAGAAGACACACAAACCCCTCCAAAATAGCCTGCACTGAACCTAATAGCATTGCCAACATCAATCACAGCAGCATCAACAGAAAAATGAAGCCGGATGCTGGGCAGTATTACAGAGAATGATAACAGAAAAGATGCTATTCCATAAATCAGGAGCTTGTTTTTACTTCAAATACTACATTCAGTTACTGTTCTCTTGGGCTTAGCAGTGAGAGAACAGGCTGAGAAAAGGCAGCAGTTCTGAGACTCATCAGAGCAATGTGGGTAAAGATGATTATGTACAGAAAGAAGAAGAGTATCAGTGCTCAAGCTGTTTTGCCACCACATCAACATCATAGACAAAAATGAGTCCCCTTTTTGATTGCACAGAGCCATTGCAATAGCAGTAGGGTTATGCAAATCAGCAAACCAGGTTCTGAGAAGTCCACCACAACAAAGCCCACCCTGACTTGTGTCCTCATCAGATTGTGAGCTGTTTTTTTTCCACATGGAAATTTGCTCATATGTTTGTGTACATTTTAATATATATATATATATATGCACTTTTCTCCCACTGAGAGAAAAAATTGTGCATATTTCAAATTGAATGCTTCTTTTGGTTCCATGAATCTCATCCCAAGCTCTGAAATGTATGGACTTTGATTGCTGATTGCTTTCGGGAAGTGTGAATTGGGTAAATTCTCATTAAAACAAACTGAAATGAATTTCTCATACATCCCTAATTAGCAGAGAACCTCATCAGAGTCAGATTTTTACCCAGTATATGATTGATAGCCACAGACACTGTCTCATACCATTTCTAAACTCAAATCGTGGTGGTGGTAGGCATCTACATGAGCTCACGTGGTTGTTGGGAGAACTCTTTCCAGACTTTCCCTTTCCTTCTACCGCCTTCTCCATCACTGCCATGATGCAAGGTTTAGGAAGAGGATGCACATGGCAACAACTGGTTAAGATTGTCACATTTCCAGAGTCTAAGCCTAGCAGTTGCAAGTCCAAGAGAGAAATGTATATCCTGCCTATGTTCTTTCAATTGGCTTCAGCCAGGTTTAAATGTTACATCTACCATGTTGTGCTAGTGTGGAAAGTGACGTGTAATGTTGCCACATGTGGCATTTGCTTGAGTCTTGTGTGATGTGTGGCATTTTTCCTTCCCAGTAAATGAACATGATTTTCTTGTATGTGGTATTTATTTATTTTAAAAAACAGGGTTGTGGGAACATACCCCAGGAGGTATAGAGAGTATTAAAATGGAAGTTTTGTTTTTTGTTTTCCAACTATTATAGCCACTTGGCTCAGGCGAATTAGTGACTTCCTCCCTTCACGTCAGTGCTTTGACTGACAACCATAGAAAAGAAGAGGCCTAGACTGTCTCTCTGCAAGATTGACCACTCCGGCCAGCACACAAATTGCACTGGCAGACAAATAACTTCCTCCTATGCCGTGTCTCATGTGAAATGAATGGAAATGCTACACTTATCACACAGGATTCCACACCATGAATTCATAGAATTGCTGAGATGGAAAGCAGGAGACTCAACATACCACCTACATGTGATACACACTGCAAATGAACAAAGACACAATGCAAGAACTCCAAACCTCATGAGGTGAGTGTAACATTTAGCTTTCTCTCTTCCACTTGAGCCTATACCTTGGATTGGGGTACCCCTGCATTTGAATGGCAGAAGATCTGGGAAATGTGCTAGTGCCCAGGTCTTGGGGAGGCCCTTCTTTCAGTCCTGCCATAATTGGAGGCACGTTGGTGGGGTTGAGAGAGAGGACCTTCTCGGTGGACACTACCAGACTCTGAAACTTTCTGCCCTCTCTATGTTGTCTTCTGCTGGCAGGAAAATCCGCTGGTATTCAGATAGGCCTTTGCCATGAAAGCTGTTCTGTTGCTAAAGAGTTTTTTAATCGGTAGGGTGTTCTTTTGTTGTTGTGTTTTGCATTGATCAGTTTGCATGTTATGTTTTAATTAAGATTTTGATTTTAATTCTCTGGTGTTATTGTTTTTATTGTTAGCTGCCTTGAGCACCATTTCTGGTGGCAAGGCAGGATAAAATAAAATAAAATAAAATGCATAAAATAAATAGTAATGATTCAGAATAACATCTATCTTCCACTTTTCTCCTCTAAGGAGTTCAAGGTGGCACACAGAATTTGTAATCCTTGCCTCAATCTACAATTTTCAGATTTCTTTCAAAAAGCCATGACAGTTAAACTGATATATCTATCTGCTATAGTTATAGCCGTAGTGACTAGTCCCAGGTCAGCCAGTGAGCTTCACAGTTCATCAGGGATTTGAACCTCATCTTCAAATTCCAAATCCAGCACTCTTTCCACTACTTCATGATGCCTCTCAGTAAAGTTGAAAATGGATCTTCACAGAAGAACAAGATAATGGGGAAAATATATCAATATATTACACAGAGCAGAATATCAGTAACAAGTAATGGCAGTCAGTGGAAAAGCTAGCATACTTCCTGTTGCAAAACATATCTGGATTATGTACTTCAGATGGATAAATGAGGTTGAAGAGAGTAGTTGACATTTATTGCTTAAACATCAAAGACCTTAAAAGAAATCTGATCTTCAGTTTTCAAAGAATCCGTTTAGTATATCAGTAAAGCAAGCAACACTATGGAATAAATTAAAGAGCCCATCCTCTCTGAAGTGCACACACAAGGGATTCAGATTCCAGCAAAAGGTTTTGGATTGATTGTGTACAGGTGGCGCCTATCTACTTCCTGTTCCCCCATTGTAGATTTCTTACAGGACTGTGGCTGTCTGTCATACTTTGTACCACTCATTTGTACCACTCATTATGCCAATATATTGTCTTTGATTTAAATAGCCAAATACTTCATGAACGGGCTCTTAGGGGGATATTTTCTTTAAGATGAGATGTTGGTTGGCATGTTTGATCTTCAGTGATGTTGGTCAATTATCTATGCCTGAGAGGGAATTCACTATAACTTTGACTGTCTCTCTTCAAAAACAGCAGTTCACCCTTAGATTGGCAGACGCTGCTTTCCTTGAACCTCTTTAACAGGGTCTTCATTGAGTCACTGTAGCCAGAATTCCCAGACCTATCCCTGAGCAGCTGTCCCAAACAAAGTGCGGAATCTGTAGCAGAGATTACAATATTTTACAAGGAGGTGAGAAACCAAATAAACCTTTCCTATCTTGAACTACCACAAGCTTTCTGATCTGCTTCCTGGAATCCATGGGAATCTAATCCATGGATTATGCTCGTGATTTGTGAATTCTTGAACTAGAAACATCCACTCCAAAAAGGTAGTGACACTTTGTTATACTTTATCTTTTATTATTTAGGATACTATGTTTGCTTTTGCCAGAACAAATGAATACAGCTATCCCCACTGGAACCTTTGAAAGGGAACATTTTTTCACTTTTATGCATCCATCACATGCCATATAAGATATGGATGGGAGTATTACGCAAAATTGATTTGTAATCTAGAGGGAACAAAACACTCACAGACTGGGGAAGGCTGATGTAGACTTTAGGGTTACACACTCTGCAGTCAACAAGTCAGGGCGCTATAATTACAAAATCCCTGCACAGAGCAAGAGCCAGTGGATGCTGGTGGCTTCAATTTTGGTGGAGCTGTGAATCCGCTTTGGGTTTTAGTCAGAACCAGCCAGAACTCTAAAAGAGCTATCCAAGGTGCTGAATCTATTTTGGGGCCCAGATTATCTCCAAGTTCCCTTCCAATGCTAAAAGTATGTGATTCCACAATTTCACGAGGTGCTCCTGCACAAGCTGGCTGTGAGTCATAAGTAGAGACAAGCCCGAGACATACTGTTGTGTTGCAGAAAATCCAAATGATATCTCCTAATGTTGCTCAAAAATATAACAGAGTAAATTTTGGACATGTTGCTTTTCTTTAATAGACCCCCCCCCCCAAATTGGAGAGCTGTGTCAACTTGCCTCCTCATAGTAGGGGTGGCCCTGGGTAGAGACATACGTCTGAAGTACACTTCTAGTTTTTACCATAGTTTCCGAGAGAGGAATCACCCAAAAGCTAATGGTACACTTATGAAGTGATCACTGGCCGGAGGATGGGACATGTGAAGGAGTGAGAGCACAAGGGAAATGTAGACGCTAATGAAGCAATGTTGTGGCACCTGAAATCGGGAGCTACAAATAGCCAGGTTCTGAGCTAGGATGAAGCAAAAGCGGCTCCCCCCCCCCCCAATCGATGGACATGTAATGATCAACTATCATTAGAAATGAAGGGCTTCTTCCACTGAATCAATATTTTATTTCCCTCCTAACTCATGTGATGCAGCCTCTTTCTTCTGATCTTAAAGTTTTTAACGCTTCTCCCCAGACTCTTTTGAGAAGGAGTAGAGACCAGGGTTGTCCCCCACGCCCAACAACTTGAACTGCTGGCAGTTACCTAGAGAAAATGTCTCTCCTTGATGGAGCATCTCTCTTCCCCCAAGGGATACCAACAACTATCCCCAAACAGGATCTGACAAAATCTGGAGACAGGAAATAGTTGTCAAGAGTCTAGAGTGGTTTTAGAGAGACATTGCTACTCACAGTCTATTTCAGGCATGTAGGCAAGCTGGTGCCCTTCAGATGTTTTGGACTACAACCAGGGTGGATTTGATTTAAATCACTTTGATTTAAATCATGATTTAAATCATTACTCAGAAAAACTTGATTTAATCATGTGACTTCCCCCCCAAAAGTTCACTCTTCCTCGCTATAAGCTTAATACATATTTTACACAACTCAAGAGTTACCAAAGACTCATTCTTGCTGGTAGAATCTTAATATTTACAATCAGATGAAGGTTTCATTTTCATTTTTACTGCTTGCCCTTCCCTCCTCACACCTAGCTTCTTGTGCAGATCTATTCCACTCCCAACAATCTATTCATTGAATTTTTTGAAACTTAGCACTTAAGAGGTAAGGGGTTGATTCTGTGTACATAGATTTGCAAATGAACAATGGGATTGTGATCTCTGCAGACACAAATTTACAGTTTTGAGAACTGTAAAACCAAACATCTGTGATAATATCTTCTAGATAGAAAAATTGCCCAATAATCTTATTCACAATAATCCATTCACAATAATATGGATTAATAGAATTCATTTACCAAAAAATTTAAACGTTGCATGAATATACCACCTCATGCTACATAATTAAAAACTAATCCTTATTTCAAGATGAATGACCTTTGGACTATAATGTATCTTAAATAGAAAACTATTTTTAGATAGATTTTTTCCTCAAAAAGCATTTTATTTTAAAAAATCCAATTTAAATAAAAAACAAATTTAAATTTTAAAAATCTGATTTATAATTTTTTTTAAAAAAATCTTTGATTTTTATCCACCCTGACTACAGCTCCCATAAGCCCCAACTAACATGGCCAATGGATAGGAATTATGGGAGTTGTAGGCAAAAACATCTGGAGGGCATCAGGCTGCCTACTTCTGATGTACACGGTAGGCAGATTTCTTCCAAGCCACTCTCTTCTCAGGTCAAATGTGTTGTGCAGGTTTATGAAACAATACAAGAACCTTGAAAGGCCATATAGCAAAGGCAGAAATGTAATGAATGCATTCACCCCAAGCAGAAATCTCCATTTCAAGCCACTTTCAATGGTCTGAAAAAGTCTATTTTCTGTCTCCAGCCTGAAACTCTTCCTGAACTGCAACAAGGAATTCTGTGGATGCGTCAAGACTCCCACATGCAGTATTTATCTTTAAGTGCCTTGAGGGAAGACGCCCCAGTGCCATGGTAAATACACCAAGATTTGTGAAGCTGAGGTATAGATTTGAATTTTAAAAGGAAATGGATGGAGAGCAAGTCTCCCTTCCTCACCTTTCTGCCCCTGCTTTGCAATGGAAGATCATTGCACACATGAAGAGTGGTTTAGGCCAAGGCGGCTTCATTTAGCATGCAATCCTATGCATGTTTACACAGAAAATGTCCTACTCCTGCTGGGAGTTTGGGAGTTTTCATACTTTTTTCTGTCTAAGCATGCATAGGATTGTTCCCTTAATGTGTCGACAGCACAATCCAGCTACATGAATTCAACTCAATTGCCACCCACAGTTAGGATGCTCAAGGATTTCATTTGGGCCACATATTAAGGTGAACTAATTCACAGTTCCTGGACTAATAATGCAGATTGGGACGTAGTTATCCTTTGGATTGTGCACTTCTCTAATGTTGAGATGCTGTTCTTGACTCCAAAAATGTTTACTTTAGGAAAAATGCATTCAAAAGGATATTTTAGGGGAAATATAAATTCAATATACATGTAAATATAAATATTCATGCTATTTTTAAAAACAAAAATAATCACAATCTTATGCAAAGACTTATGTGAAACTGACATGGATCAGAAACAGATTGATCTGCCCATCTCTAGACACTGTGCAGGATGATGGAGCAAGGAAATATACTGGGATGTTCAAGGCAATGGGCATAAAACAATGTACAGCTGAACAACACTGATGCCAAATCCAATAAAAACATATGTTAGAGGTCATTTGAGATGCTGGGTCTAGGAAAAAGATGAGGCTGAAATTGTAGATTCATGCACCTATCGTCTGGTGCAAAAAGGACAGAAACAAACTCTACCCCTGTACTCCAAGGCTGTGGCTGTACCCCCTGCTCCTTGCTCCTATTAGGACAGTTGATTCTGTCCAGGGAGATTGTATATTTGGATTTTTAGGATGTCTTTAGGATGTTTTAATGCAGTTTTAATAATGTGTGTCATGTTTTAATCAGTTTTATGTATTTTATTATATTGTTGTTCCCCGCCTCGATCCAAACGGAGAGGCGGGTAAGAAATAAATTATTATTATTATTATTATTATTTACTGAAGATCAATTCCAATGTAATATTCCACCCCCCCTCCACAAAGAAACACATAATGTTAACACCACTTGAAGGATCTGTTTGAATTTTGCAAGAAAGACACACAGCCAGGATAACTGCCTATTCCTGCTCATGGATCTTTTCTTTAAAACGCATGTGGATTTTGAAGTACAATGTTATGTTTTCCCACTTGCATTCCAGCCTATTCTTTCACATATGTTGGAATTGGAGCTCATAGGCTTGGAGGTGGGATCTCTACCTCCTTCAAGATGCTGGTTGAAGGAGGCTAAGGCCAAGCAAAAGGTAAAACACACTGCAGACGATTCCAGGGATATTTGCCACTCTCTGTGTTTGTGTGCATGCACACACATGTGATGCAAAATGCATTCGCTGGCTCAAGGTTTCACCACCTCTCGGCATTCATAAGGTATCACACCTAACATTGTACTTCCTTTGTGACCAGACTCCATCTGACACAGGGCCATTGTATTTTGACCCCAGCATCTCTGGGGTCCATTCTAATTAGCCTGGATATGAATGTAAGTCCTCTCTTTCACAATGCAAGGGAAAGGAAGCAGATGTCAGGTACTCCAAGCCCAAAGAAGAGCTTGCTCTCAGGAGCCTTCCATCATTTTTAGCAATGCAATAAGGGACATCCTTGGGGAGGAGCTGCCAATATCAAACCCATGAAAGGGGGGTTCATAGGGAGCATGGCGATGAGACAGATGCTTCAGCAAGTGTTTTATCTGCAGAAGCGCATCCACACACATCATGACACACCCATGCTAATGTTCCAAGACCAGTATTTTGAGGCTGCAGTCCTCGCCACACTATTTTGGGAGTAAGCTTTACTGAACAACACCATGAGATTAAGTTCTCAGTAAGCATGCCTAGGATTGGACATGATACGTTGGGCACGATATGTTTCGATATGCTTGCTATTGCTGTGCAACCATTTTTAGATTTCTAAGCTCGGTCCTTAATAGATGCTTATTTTTTTTTAAAAAAAAATTATTGGACAAAATGCACCGTGGTTTAAGGAATACTGAGCTGGGCCAGAGTATCTCTTGGGATATGGTCACAGTGGAGGCAATAAACCCAAAATATTTCAGTGAACAATGGCCATTGGTCTCTTTTGTTCAATTCTGTGGAAATGAAATATGGCCACAAGGGCCAGGTCCTTTAACTGGTGTAATGAATAGACCAATCAACTAAAGCTTTGAGGAGCCCCTTGTAATCAGCAAAGGTCAATGTTAAGGGCACACCTGTCTACTTTTTTTTTTTTTAAGAATACTTTGGTCCTAGTGCTCAACGGTAACAGGGAATAGAAAAGCAAATATGAAAGCTGGCTTTTCCATTTAATTTAAGAAAGAGCAGTAGCTGTTTTGCTTATTAAATTGGAAATGATCGCTAAAAATACACCTATTACAATGTTTTGATAATATGCAAATTTATTTACATGTCACTGATTAATCTGATAATTAAAAAGGCACATGATCAGTCTAGCTTTTTTTAAAAAACACAGTTCACAGCTCTACAGATAATGAGAACAGCTGCAAATGTGTCATTTGCAGCTTTTGAAATCCAAAATCCTGGTTCCCAGGTGAGCCCGAATGGAGTCATCCTACATCAGTTTATAGCAAGGGTGCCCCTGTGCCCTTCCAGATGTTGTTGGACTGCAATTCCCATCAGCTCCAGTCAGCATGACCTAGGGTCAGGAATGACAGAGTTATAGTCCAACATCCGGAGGGCCATAGGTGCCCCACTCTTGGGCATATGGAGCGGCACCCAGATGGATTTATTCCTCTTCATATGAAGCTCTCACTTCCCCTTCCTCACCCCCAGCCCAATCAAAAGATGCTAATATTACTGCAAGAACCCGATATGAATTGGTAGGAGACAGGAAAGGAATTTTCTGTTTCGGATAATATAATTTCCTCTTCCGGGGAACTAATAGGCAGTATTCAAATTATTCTGTATACACCAATTAACCTCATAGGGATTTTGAACCTCCCCCTCCCCCAGCCCAGAATTGTATCCGTAGCAGGTAATACATGAATTGAAGAAGGGCATAATTGTAGCATTTGTCAACAGGTACTCAAAAAGCCCAGGTCGGCTGTAGGCCCATGAACCAATTAAAGTCCTTTTTAAACATTGGTTGCCTGGCTTTTAATTGATCTTTAAATAAAGTTTATGTCACTGAGGAGTGGGGAGGAAGAGGGGAAGGATACGTTGTCTTGGCTAGTGACATTTATTGTTGCGGAATGGGCAGATTCATGGAGATGGCCTGAAAATAATTAAATAAATAAATAAATAAATAAAGGCTACCCAATCACCAAAAATATGGAATGTCTGTCCTGTGCAGATCTTAAAGGTGTTAACTGGATCAGATGATCCTGAGATATTTTAGCCTGGGATCAGCCAGCATCCTCTCCTATCTCAGTTTATCAGGTGATTTACGAAAACCAAAAAAGATACAGGCGCTTTATTAAAACCCTGTTTTGCAGCTGAGTTCCAGTTGTTAAAGCAACCCTGCAGGTGCTATTTTGCTAGGCATAGCGACGAAGCATGTGGTGCTGGCACACTTCATCCCCAGGAGTCTCTGTAACCAGGGACAGGAGAGGCACATGCAGCAGCAGCAGGCAGAGGAACACGCACATGGCAAGGAAGCGCAGGTTGAGGCTCCCACCCACACGGCCAACAGCAGCCACAAGGCAAGGGAACGGGGTAGCTACTCCACCTAGGTGCTGTAACATGACAAAACTCAAGAACATAAGAAGAGCCCTGCTGGATCAGACCAAGGGTCCATCTACTCCAACATTTTGTTCACACTGTGGCCAACCAGCTGCCCATGGGAAACCCACAAGCAGGACACTTACAGTTCCCCACCACCACACACACACCATCTCAAGTGCCATCAAAGCGTCTCTGGCGATCCCTCTCTTTAGGGAAGTGTTTAGCCTGGATCCAGCTCTATCATGCTCTATCATTAGGGAGAGCAAGGCAGCTGTGTCGGTCAGTTGATTTGGGATGTCATGAAAAGGCAGCAAACGGTTAGTTAGTGATTATCCTCCTATTTTTTTTTTTTTTTAATGTTTCAGGAAGAGATGAGTGTGCGGGGTTTTCTGCCACTTGACTTGGGCACGATGCACCTTGATTTACGTGGAGTGAGGGGGAGGAAGGCGCTCCATCTCAGGCTCCGAAATGTCTTGGGCCAGCCCTGAGGCTGGATCTGAACTGGAACATGAAAAAACTCCTGTTCTCAAACACCCCCCCCCCCCCGCGCACACACACCAAACCCGTAATTAAGACAGAATCTTTAGTTGTGACATTCTTGTTGTCATGGAAATGAGTGCGAGTTGAAGGGCGAGGTGGGGGGGGGGGAAGGAAATCAAAATAGCTGGAGCTGCGGCGCGTGGGGATGGGAGGAGCTGGCGAGACTATTGATTGGGGGTGCGTGGATAGTTCGCCCTTGCTAATGCTGGTTGAGGCTCAACCGCTCGTCCCATCCGGAGCAGCCTCACGCGGCTTAGCCCATCCTCCCTCCTGTGCCGAATATAAGAGAAAGCAAGCGTGTAGGTGTGCAACCCGGCCGTTTCATGCGCCAGCGAGATGTGGAGTCCGGGAAGCCTTTTCTGCTTTGCCACTGGTCTGGGGCGGGATGGACGCTAGATGGGGCCCTGAAGGGGGGGAATGCCTGAATGGAGCGTGTTGGGAGGGTTGGAAAGCGTCCCCACCAGCACTGGCCACGTTACCATGGGAGCACCAGGCGGTCCCAACCTGAGCTTGCCCCCCACCCATCCCATCCCTCCAGCGCGCAGCATCTTTCTCTGCCCAAGGTGGCAAACCAGCACCGCCAGGGGAAAAAAAAAAGCTCTCATCCCAAGGAGGCGCAGCCGCCCCTCCCCCTCCGCCCCTCCCACGGTCCAGCAGGGAGCAACGTGCCTTTCGCTGCCCCAGCCCAAGAGAGGCGCGCCTTGGAAAACTGGCCGAGATGTTGGTCGCCGGACCGGCGCTCGAGTTGGACCACAGAAGAAGCTGGTCCTTCTTCCGCCCACCTCCTCCCCAAGATCGTTGCGCGCATGTCGCAGCCAAGGTGCCGGGCTCAGTCTTTTCAGCGGGGGGGGGGGGACCGTTCGTGCAGACCCATTCTCATGAGGGCCTGGCGGGCCGGCACTCCCGCTCCACCCCACGCCGCCCAACTAACACCCAGGCGCCCCCCGGAGCCTGTTCCCATTCCGAAGCAGCAAGCGCCCCCCCCCCCACCCGCTTTCCCTTCGCGCGCGGATCCCTAATTAGCGGTGTGTGCGTGTGAGGTTTTATTTTTGGATAACTCGCGATTCCCCCGTCCACTTTCCCAAAGTGCGGACGCAGTGGAGAAACACGCGTGGCGGCGATCCGTTGCGCCCCCAAGCCAAGAGAGGAAACATACACACGCTGGCTAACCCACAGGTTGGATCGCAGCCGCAAAACCACTTTCTCCGAAAACTTCGCGGAGGAGGCTGCTGCTGCTGCTGCTGCCCGAGATTCAATACCTCCCCTCACTGGAATAACCAGCCGCCGCATCCCCTCTCCCCGAGCGATGGAAAGAGTTTGCGAGCTCGAGGCGCATCGGCCGATGCACAGCTGCCCTGCCCTCGCCTGACTGCAGCAAGCAGGTGCTCCCCGCGGCGCGCCAGGACTCACCTGCCAATGTGCGCCGGCCGCTGGAAGGAGATCAGAGGGCTGCAAGCGTCGGGGCGCTCTTGTCCCGAGCTCTCCTCGCGGGCTGGCTCGCCGCGGGTCTTTTCCGACCTCCCTGCGGCTCTGGAGCCCTCCCCAGCGGCGATCAGAAGTCCTCAATAGCCCGCCCGGCTGCTCCCGGGGCGAGAGGCGCTACCGCGGGCTTGCGAGGGGAGGTGTGGCGTCCGAATCCGCCGTAGAATCCTGCCGAGGGAAAATGGAAGTGAGAGCGCCCGGTACTCCGCGGCTCCTCTCGAGTTGAGCATCTCAGTTGAGTTCCAAGTGGGAAAGTTACAAAGGACGAAACTGACAAGGACCCGCCCAGGAAGGGTGGGGCCACTGCCAACTGACGTCACCTGGAAACTTTAAGCCCCTCCTACTGCTTTTGAAAATTGATGCCAGGTTACCTTTTCCAGGTCCGGGATAAAAAGATCTCCCGGAAATAAGATAGGCAGACTGCCGCCTGATTTAAAGAAGAGGAGAGCTGGGGAAAGGTACACATAATATTTCTGGCCAACCTGATTTGTCCCAGGATGCATAAGGCCTGCTTCCGGACTATCTGTGTTCATTGTCATTTCCCTGCTATTGACTCTAACCCACACAAGATGCTAATGTTTAGTACCGTGAGCTATAATAGCACACAGTTTTGTTGCATGGCTCTGTGGTGTGCTGGCTGTGGTAATATCTACTGTAGTTTTCTTTTCATCATGATTGAACCCAGCCTCATTAAAACACAAAAGGGGATGGGGAAATCATGAATGGAATATTAGGTTTAATGGCAAAATAACCAGTTGTCGAACACTGCTGTGAAAACGTGTAGGATATACTTGCTACATACGAGGGCCATTGCATAGTCAAGGGAGGAAAGGAAAGATAACATTTGTCCTGCTGAGAGTCAGTCTTTGCTCTGGAGACAAGCAGGTAGCTGGCCAGCTATCTAAAGCCATCCCTTCCCCGTATCATCTGCAAGAAATGTGGGAGGTTCCAAGAGAAAGATGCCTCATGAACATGTCAAGTGTGAGTATGCTGCACACCTGACACCATGACCGACAGAGGTTATCCCAGTTTCTGGCAATAGATTAATTCTTTTCCATTGCTGATTTATTTACACATGTACACATTTACACAAGGAGTAAATTTGAGACTAATGCAAAGAAAAGAGATTCCTTGGTAGTCGGGAGTCTTCCTCTCATTTGAAGTCATTGCCCGTGTGAACAATACTATAATTAGTATCCTGAACGTGTGGATACATGATGAAATTCACTACACTGCAGTGACTTGAAATACTAAGTTTGTCTATAAGGTCATGAGATTCACTACGTATGTCAAAGGGTTGTAGCTCAGTAGTAGAGCATAGCACATGTCCATTCCTTGGCATCTCCAGGTAGGGCTGGGAATAACTCCTCTCTGAAACCCTGGAGAGCTGCTTGATTAAATCCCCAGTTATCTGTCCTGGCTAGGCTTGATGGCCAGGGAAAGGGGCCCATAGCATGTGCACTCAGGAATGGTTCAGTGTCTGGTACAGAGGGGGTCAAGTCCGGAAAGCAGAGACAGAGCAAGGCAATGAACTATCAGGACCCTGGACAGCATACAACCGGGAATAATGACTGGAGCATTTCCCCACAGGGAGAGTTGTTGCAGCAGTATGCAACAGATGCAAGCGGTAGCCCTTAAGTGCCCACAGTTAGTTATTAGCCTCATGCTCCTCTATGGCTGAGGAACAGGAGAAGTTCAGAATCTGAAGTTGAGGGGAGGACTAAATCCTGACCAATGGCTCATCAGGCTCTTGAGTCCTCCTTGCCATGCTACTGAGCCTCCAAGCCTGGGGACATGACATTAACTGCCAATCAGTTCACAGCCCTGACATTTGCAGGTTTCTCCAGATATGATATTATGGAATTGCATTTGTGCATGCAGGTTACATATTCTTTGGGTTTTTTTTAAAGTTTAATTTACATCACTGAGTTGTTCCCAACCCTGTTAATATGGGATGCACATATTTCATATTAGTATTGTGCATGGCTCTGATGAATCACCACACTGACATCAGCTCATGCCTAGAATCGCTATACTATATGTGTTTATAGGACTGGGACTAGGCAGCAACTTTATAAAGGAAAGTGAGCATTACAAGGAAAAGAAACATTAGAAATAGGGCCTCAGTTGATGATTGCAGAAAGGCCACAAGATGCAGCCCTGTTAGCTATATATTTCAAAGTAGGAAATCAAGGCATAAAAGGTGGCATGAATCACATGAGGCCCCACATTAGGAATTTTGATTTATGACCAGAGATGGAATGGTAGCTGGAAGTGCTTGTCAGCCAATTACAAAATTACACTATTACTTTGCTCTTAAATCGGGGGCTATCATGGAATCACATTTTGCAATTCTCAGGAAAGGGCATTTTGTTAAGACGTTTACTTCAGTAGCACCCAGGGATTTACTGGGTAGATGTGGCCTGCTTACATACACCACAAATGGATGTCTGTTGAAGGAATATACTTGTCTGTATAATAGATTTTCTGTTTCCAGCAAATTAAAATATACACAGTGATTCCAGCTCTGTGTTACTACACAGCAGAATCCTTCTCTACAAGGGACATTTTGAACAGCTTTTATTTGTAGTGTGGACTATGAACTGTCATGATAAAGACAATCAAAACATTCCTCCCTTGGGGAAAAAGGGGGTGTCATTGTTAGTCAAGGATGATGCCTGATATTTATGACTATGAATTGGAAGGTGCTGCCACAGTATTATCTCCTTCTTACCTCATGTGCCATTACAGCATTGTGTGCAATACTCTCACTCATTGACTAAGATGTGAGTCTGTGGCTCAGTGGTAGAGCACCTGCTTTGCATGCAGAAGGTCCCAGGTTCAATCTCTGGCATCTCCAGGTAGGGCTGGAAAAACTCCTGCCTGAAACCCTGGGGAGCCACTGTCAACAATACTGGGCTAGATGGACCAAGGGTCTGGCTCAGTATAATGCAGTTTTCTACGATGTTCCTATATTATGGGGCTAACTGCCATAAAGGGCTGGGAGCAAGTGCCATTCACTTGCATCATGATGGCACACATTGCTAGGTATGGAGCGTCCTACCAATGACTGCAGGTTTCCTTGCAGTCCTGGGCATAATCAGTTTATTTTTCCACTACATTTGTCCACAAATACATTGTCCTCAATATGTATCACTGAAAATACTCCAATTAAGTGCAATCTTAGGACCATAGGCACAAAACACAATAAAATTATAATGAACTACAATATAACACTGACAATTCAACATTTGGCAGGTAATTTAAAGGAGAACCAAAGTTTAAATGAACATAAACCAGACAGTCAATTAATAATATTGAATACCAATAGCTCTGACATTATATCCACATTAAGCAATCCATTCAGCAGCTAGGAATAAGACACTGAGCCCAAATCTGATTAGCAGTAAAAGTAACACTTTCAAACTCTGAACATTACCATAGCTGCCATTTTCTGTACATGGGCACTAGAAAAGGAGCACTGATACAGTGAATGGAGGACAGAATACCCATCATCACTACCATGCAAGAGACAAAGCTGTAAAACAAGGAAACCTTCTATTGGCCAGTGCCAGTGATGCAGTAGATTCTAAAACAAAGGTGGGTGAACAGCATTGTCATCCTTCTTCCCCTGATAGGCCTCCTGTGCTCCTGACAGCTGCATCACAGACAGCAGAAGAGCAAGTGTTGTTTTCCCCATTGCTCCATCTCCAGACTGGGAAGGGGTATGGCTTCACCAATGTTTTAACTGGCCATCAAACAGGGAGTGGCCTGTTTGGTCATAATGGCCACACCTCAGTGACAGAGTACCTGCTTTGCATGCAGAAGGCCCCCAGATTCAATCCCTGGCATCTCCAGGAATGGTTAGGAAAGAATCCTGCCTGAAATCCTGAAGTGTTGCTGCCAGTCAGTGTTGACAGTACTGGACTAGATGGACTAATGGTCTGACTCAGATATTCATTTGCAGTTGGAGTGAGGGGCACCATTCATATAAAAGGCTTCCCATTTGTACAGCCTTCCCCAATCTGGCCTGTTCCAGATATGCTAGACTACAAGATCCTATTATGGAGGTGATGGGAGTTGTAGTCAAGCACATCTAGAGCAGGCCAGGTTGGGGGGGGTACATTAGTAATACTGCAGCTATCACCCTGCTGGTCACATCCCAGAAACAACTGCTCTCGTGATCTGTGCCCCTGAGCCTTCCTCCAAACAAGATGCCTCATTTTGGTAATCTTTCTTTCTCTCTTTTATATGAAGAGAAGCAACTAATTATTTTATGAATCACTGCAAAGATGATGGCTCACAGTTCCTCAAGCTGCAGTTTAAAAGAGTTGCACAACTATTTCCCTCCCCTCTTTTTTTTTTTTTTTAAATCAATCTCTTTGTACATCAGCCTTTCCCATCCTGGTGCTCTCTAGATGTTTTGCACTTCAAATCCCATCAGCCCCAGCTAACATGGCCAATGGTCAGGAATATTGGGGTTGTAGTCTAAAACATATGGAGGGTACCTGGATGGGAAAGGCTTTTGTAGGCAGTGCTCAGCCATGGTCTCTATCATTGCTTGCGCTTGGAAGAATTATAATCTTACCTGCCCATGGGGCAGGTGAGATGCAAAAGAAGAACCATCACTCTGGGAGCAGCTTTTCTCAGAGATACCTACAGTACAGTATTCATTGACTTGCTATCTATCTATCTATCTATCTATCTATCTATCTATCTATCTATCTCTATCTATCTATCTATCTATCTATCTATCTATCCATCCACTCATCCATCCTGCCTCTTTATCATAGCTGGATAAATGTGAGGGATATTGCCTGAGGTTGTGCTTCAATCTGATGTGTCAGCACTAGTTTAAGATGCTGTGTTCTATTTTTCATTGCTTTTGAGGCATCAAAGATGGCCACTACTGCAGACAAGCCAACAATCAGGGTGGTCCTTGAATATTTTCTCTTTAATAAATAAGGTTTTGCTTGTAATATCAGACAGTACAACAGTCCTGATCACTGTGTTTAGAGGCAGGAAGGAATGGTCCCATTAGGCCCTTCCACCTTGGTTGGCCCATTCTTTGAGGCCTGGGGATGATTTGTTTGCTTAAACGATCAGGGCATGTTTTACCAAAACATGCCTCCCTTTTATACAATGTGTAACCCTCCATGTCAAACACACCTCATCAGTAGCCACGTACTGTGAAAATGCTTTGATATGACTCTTTTAAAAAGTAATATCAAACAGGCAGCAAAAACCGTAGGCTCATCAATCTCCTGGTGGGTAACCATTCATGGCTGGTGGGGTGCATTTGGCTTGGTGGATGATGTGTAGTGCTGCCTGCCCTGTCTGACAAGCTCATGTGTGCTTTCTTCCATTCTGTTCTGCTGAAGATATCAAACTAGTGCCAAGACTTCAAATCAGTGCTTGATTTGCCTGTATCTGTGATTGTCCAACAGGAACCCATTCCACCTCAACTCAGTTGCAGAGGAACCTCTACAAGTATGCACAGAACCACTGACATTTTGTAGAAGACTGGAGGCAGCTCCTGAGCTTCATCATTTCCCCATGACAATTGGGGAGAACTGAGAATGAGACTTAGAACACATCAAATACTCTCCTTGTCTGAACATTGAAGAGGAATGTAAGATGGTGATTGGTAGGCTATATTTCAGGAAAGCTTCCCTGCCACTACTAATTTTTCTCTGGATGTCCCCATATAAGCTTTTGAGGAACCTCAAGGTTCCTCAGAACACAAGTTGAAAACCAACAAGCCAGGTATCTTCAGATCCCTCATAGTGGCTTCATGCTGTGATTCTCTGAAGGAGCTGGTGCTGGTACTGGTGCTGATCAACATCAGAGGCTGGAAGCAGGCCTAGAAGGAACACACAGAACATTTTCAGCTGGGTGTGCTTATATTCCAGCTGCTCCATTATATTTGCATTCAAAAGAATTACCGTGTAATGAATTCAGTGGGGGAAATGCCTTGCCATGAAGCAACATGAAGCAGATAGTTTGGGTACCCTTTTCCCCTCACCACTGTCTCTAGACATGTTTTTTTTTAAATTAAGAGCAAGGAAGGGGTATCCTTAGGAGGCTTATGGTTTAGGTGTGAACCAGCATTGTTAGGAAATTGTAGTAGAAAATATAGTCTATATTGTTTGCATTGGTTATGTAGGTAAAAATAGGCACAAAGAGCCAGGGAAACAGAAGGCAATGAGGAAAAGTATAAGTGAGCGCTGTGACATCCTTTATAACCAATCACCTCATTTTTTCCTATTGTAGAGAAGTAGTATATAAAGGTCAGAATACATACAAATACATAGAGTTGGATCCAGATTTAAGCTGGATCAACTGCACTGGTGGAAGTGGACTTCCCCACCCTGTTCTTCCCAGGGCAATTCCTCCAGCCCCCCCCCCCCCCAAATGCTACACAGAAAGTCAGGGGATGCTGATGAATGGGGTGAATTGTGGGATGGGGATCCCCAAAAATTGGACAGAGGAACCTTTGATGTATGGAGCCCTTCTTCTCATGGAAGGCAGTTTCTGGATCCAACCTCTTTTTTTATAAATATTCATAATAATATGTCAATAAATATACATATAGATACATATAAATACATAAACTTTATAACAACCATCTCTCTCCAAATTTGCAAAAAGTTTCATGCTCTAGTTCTCTGTTAGAATACATTTATCAATGAACTGTATTTGAAATGTATGAATACTAATCCTTTTCACATTAAACAAGCAAAAGAGTTATACAAGCAAATTAGTATTTAAGTAAAGTCTGTCTTGGAGTTGTGCAAATTATTAACAGCTAAATGAGAATTTCATCACCTGCATTCTATATTAAATGTTACTTAACAGAATAAAAATGTATGCCTGAGGGAATATGCACACACACACACACACACACTTAGAGCTGTGGCAAGTCCGACACCAGCACTAAAGGGTTTAGTTTCTTGAAATGAGAGAACTTAAGGTATATTTGCAATATTTTATTTACAAATATGCAAAATGACCCTCTTGAAAGAATATAGAGGCCAAGCAACAAAACCTAAAGCAGGTCCCCCAAACCAATCACTCTTTTCATTCAGTTACAGGTATTAGAGAAAATATGGACTTAATGCGAACATGACAATTTAGTCCAGCGACTACAACTAGAGCCTATCTACACTACTGCTTTAAAACAGTTTAAAATGGTTTATAAGTTTTGAGAACTGTTGGGGCCCAGGACACACTCCATATACAGTTTTCAAAATGTTTTCAAAGTGTTTTATCCTGCGTGTGTAGATAGGCTCCTAGTTACTCCCTATTAATTTTCTTGAACATCCATCGTTTGTTAGGCAAAATTAAAACAAAACTATGGTGATCCACCCATGGTGATACACCCGCATGTAAATATTCCCGTCGCCATTCCCTTTGGATTTATTTTTTGTTTTACTATTCAATCTTACCCATGTCTATTCAGAACTAAGCTCCACTAAGTTTAAGGAGACTTATTCCCAGGTAAGTGTGTATAGACTGGCAGCCTTACACAATTTTATATTCATTGCAAACCTGTAGTTTTAAAATTAGGTATTTCTAAATCTACAGCACACCCAAAACCTCATCTCACACAAGAATGATCAAAGGGTCAACATTATTTGAAAAACAAGTTCTCTTTCCAACCCCTTGACCACCCACTCTACAGAATCGAAGGAAGAACACTTCTTTCCAATCATCTATACCCAGATCCACCATATTCCACTTAGAAAAAAGAATAGATAAACAAACATCTTAACCTGGCTTTTCAAACTGATACAGGCAGAGCTTGCTGACTGCACGGCTGTCCCTTTGATGCTCCGTGTGGAATCACCTTAGCTGCACAGCCTGTAAAACTGGACTTGGGGGAAGACAGACAGTAGTTTTGTGGCTCACTGTTGTCTGGAAGGGGAGGGCAGGGAACAAATAAAAAATCCCATCCCTTCTAGGTGGCCATTTTGTAGTTGGAAGAAAACTGTTAATCCACCAGCACTTGCTGCTTGCATAGGTGGTTCGTACCAGAGAGGTGCTTGAGCTAATGTCTGGATTGTTTGATGCCATGATAGCGAGGTCTGTTTTTCTACAGTAACAAGGGCCTACTACTTAACTGCTGAGCCTGCCGCCATGTTAGTGCTTCTCCAAGATGAACTGTTGGAGACAAGCTGTCAGAGGAAAGGTTTATTTCTATTTGTTCTTACACTTGGTGTTGTATCCATTAGAAAGCACTAGAACGTCTAGTGTCTCTCTCTGTCAGACATTGTCATTTTCAAAAGGATTTAAGCTTTAGATTGGCATTTCAAAAGAAGTTTGGACCACAGAAATTGTTTAAATGACAGGAAAGGAGGGAGGAGGTTTACAAATGGTGTTCTTAGAAGAATGGTGGTGCTCCTGATTGTCAGTATTCTTGACTGACAGTCCTTTTACCGAGTAAATTGTACCTGGCACCGATTTAGTTTTGTTTGGTTCATTATTTGTGGCCATGACCTGTCAGGAAGTGGCACCATCAGAACCATTTTCTGTTTTGCCACATCATGATCTCACTTATATGGAAACTCAGACTTCCCAATTCTGAAGCAGCACTATTTTAGGTTGAGGTAGGGGGGAGTGTTCACACAGTAGGGGGTCAAAGGCATTTTTAATGAATTCAAGATTTAATTGCAAAAAGCAAACGGGAAGGAGGAGGAGGAGGAGGAGGAGAAACAATGCATTTGTGGTTACTTTTTTATTCCTCCTAATAACCAAAGATATAGGCCCTCTATGAAAAAAATAGTTCCAACAGCCTCTTCTTCAATTAAATGCACATAAGAATATATTGACCCAGTTAAAATAAATCCATTTATAGTTAAGGAAGGTCATACAAATTGCTGCAGCAAATCTTTTGAACATACCTCTCCTGAAAATTTGCATAAATCAGATGTAGCAGAATATTGTAGTGTGCTTCCAACTAATAATTTGGGAGCCAATTGTCCTGCACGGGCATAGGTTTAGGCATACTACAAAATGGCTTATTGTTATGTTTACTTTCAAACATAAGAACTAGTTTGTTAGAGCTCCCTTGTGGCAAGAGAGACAACCAGATTAGGATCACACACACATACACGCACACACATTTCTGCGTTCTGCGTCAATTAACAGTCCAGGGTATCTGCTGAAATCTAGCTCCATATGTTGTGGGCAGACAGATTTCTTCAAATATGCTATTTAAAAGCTATATGGATCATCAGAAGTGAGTTTGACAAATACAAGGAAAATGCCTCAATTTATGCCTCTTTAATTTCTGCACTTCCCTCATTGTGGGGAATTATGTTCCAAAGTAAGTCTATGTTTTACTAGAAGAGAGAACTGATGCTTCAGTTTCCAACCTTCTGCTGGGAAGGTTTATGAAATTATTGGAATATGCCATGGAAATGGTTTCTTCATGATCTAAAGCAGGACTTATCAAATACAATACTCCAAATACAATTTGCTGATGATTGTAAAAGGCCATAAGTGAAATGACAGAGAATAAGACTACAATCCTATACACACTCATCTGGCAGTAAGGATACAATCCTATGCATGTTTAGACAGAAAAAAATTCCTACAGCTCCCAGCATTTGCAGCTTGCACGGCTGGCTGTGGTGTGCTGTGAGTTGTAGGACTTTTTCTGTTTAAACATGCATATGATTGCACCCTAAGTCTTATTGAACTCGTGGGACTTACTTCTGAGTAGATGTGCATAGGATTGCACTGTAGGATACCTACAAGTCCACTAGTCTTTCTCCTTATGATAAAGAGATGAACCTGAAGGTTGGTATAGAATAAATACTATATATGACTATGCCTACTCAAATAGTTTTTGGAAGGTACCCGAAAACAATAAATTGAAATAAAAGAAAGAAAACTGTTCAAGTATGTTTTGAGACATTGCAGTGATGATCAATGCTGTAAAGCTATTCCCATTTACCTGGGAGTAAGCAGGTATTCAGAGTAGATAAGTACAGAATTGCAGAGTTAGGTCCCCTCTACAAGAATTCAGTTTGACGCCTGGTTGTCCGATTATGCGCATCTTCTCGCAATCGCTTTTACAGCAAATCACTGTACGCGGGAGGTGGTTAAGCACATAACTGGTTGCCTTACCGGTTGCATGAAACGCGCTTTAGAGGTGTTTAATGCAGAGAATCGCTTATTTACATAGTCAAACGGCACTTTAACTGCCGCGGTAAATTAAAACTCGCTATTTAACGCGCATTCAATAATGCGCATAATTGGACAGAAACCCCTGATTTGCGCTCCACTCTTGTAGAGGACAAATTTTTAATGCACCTTGAAAGAGCTTTAAATCGCTCTTTTAGAGGCACCCTTAATTAAATATGTGTATGTGTGAATAGACAGACACACACACACACACACACTCAAATATACACATATACATGTTTTAGAAGAAAGACTAAAATAGGTATATTTAGAAGGAAAAAAACAATTAAATTTAACAGGCCTTTGCTATCCTGTTATAATTAAGCCAAGTGTGATTGTATCATTCAGTTCAGTGGATTTGTCCAGTTTGGTTTCTTTTAAAGTCTTTATCTTATACAACTGTCCTTGAAACGTTACCTAGTAGTGAATAATGTTTATTCCCCACAACCCCTCACAAATAGAGACATATTACTTGTAATCTCCATGCATTCTCTGTTACACTTTATATTCAGATTTTGCAGTTTATAAACCAGAGGTGGGGAATCTCCTTCAGCAACTTCAGCCTCTGGTGGGTGACGATGAAGGCAAAGCAGCAACCCCCAAAATACCACCAATAACTAAGTCTTAGTGGAGACATTTCAACCTTTTAGGGTGGATTAAAAAAAACACCCTGCACTAAAAACAGGAAACCACCAAACAATTGGTAGTTGGGGGAAAGGGGCTGGGGCTGGGGAAGGGGTGTGGCCATCTGGAGAATGATTGAGAGTTAGACTGGGATCCCAAGAGGGCTGGATTTGGCCGCCTTGGCCTGAGGTTACTCACCCCTATTATACACAAATGTCTTCAACATTCCAGTTTAGAAAAACGAGGGGAAGTTTGATCAGGGCAGGAGATGAACTAGGCAAGTACCCGGGTGTCAAAATTCCAGTTGACAAATGTAAGTGACCTAGGGAGGAAGCTACTGCCTAAACTTTTGAGGGATGTGCCACATAGCAACTTATCAGCTGGTTGATATTGCTTACATCAGGGGTGGACTACAGAAGGTAGATCTTCAGATGTTTGGGATTTCGACTCTCAGCATTCTTGAATATTAGCCGTGGTGGCAGGGGCTTATGGGTAGGGATGTGCAGCGGATCGGATCGGATCTACGATCCGAATCCGATCCGCCCAAAAATTGGATAAAAATGATCCGATCCGATCTGCCAACCATCTGATCCAATCCGATCCAAAGGGACCCGATCCGGATCGGAAAAAAATGGAAAATTGGACGCCATTTTGAATGCTTTTCCCCATAGCCTAGTATTGTGTTACAAAAATGCCTATAACGTTTTCATTTTTAAAGTTAGAAGGATGAAACTTAGGCACTTTGTAGATGGGTTAGGAGTAGTTATCTGTGAGAAATTTCAGAAAGATTGGTGCAGGCATTTTGTGGCAATTAATTTTACCTTGCCACTACACGCTTGAAGCTATGCTTCTAAAATTTATCACACATGTGAAACAAAGTGGTATGTCTAATGTGGAGAAATTTCAGAAGCATAGCTTCAAGCGTGTAGTGGCAAGGTATTTTTGAAAAATGAGGAAGGGAACGCCTATAACATCTTTATTTTAAAAGTTAGAAGTCTGAAAGTTGCTCACTTTGTAGATGGGTTATGGGTAGTTATCTGTCAGAAATTTCAGAAAGATAGGTCCAGGCATTTGGTGGCTATGAATTTTTTAGATTAAAAGTTACAACAACACAGAGTTTTGACAGATAAGAGGGAGTGGGAGGCGGGGGAGCAGGGTGCAATTGACAGCCCAAACCTCTGTGGAAAAACTTTTGTAACTTTTAATCTAAAAAATTCGTAGCCACCAAATGCCTGGACCTAACTTTCTGAAATTTCTGACAGACAACTACCCCTAACCCATCTACAAAATGAGCAACTTTCAGACTTCTAACTTTTAAAATAAAAAAAGTTATAGGCGTTTCTTTCCTCATTGATTCAAAAATACCTTGCCACTACATGCCTGGACCTAGCTTTCTGAAATTTCACACACATTTCAAGCAAAGTGTTATCTGTAATGTGCTCAAGTTTCCTGTTTGTATCTTTAAAAATAAAAAAGTTGGAGGTATAACTGTATTTACCCCACTACTACCCATTTTTCTAAAATTAATTGCCACACAAAGCAAGCACCTATATTTCTGAAATTTCACACACATAGGTCCCAATGTACCACCTACAATGTCGCAAAGTTTCATGTGTGGAACTTTAAAAATGAAAAAGTTATAGGCATTCCTGGGTTTTTATTAAAAAATTAATTGCCACAAAATGCCTGCACCAATCTTTCTGAAATTTCTCACAGATAACTACCCCTAACCCATCTACAAAGTGCCCAAGCTTCATCCTATCTTTACAAATGAAAAAGTTATAGGCATTTTTGTAACACAATACTAGGCTATGGGGAAATGCATTCAAAATGGCGTCCGATCCGAAAACCGGACATCTGATTTTCAGATCGGAATCGGATCCGATCCGATCTGCCCAACCTCTGATCCGATCCAATCCCATCCAGTCCACCAAGTCTGATTCCGATCCGCTATCCGATCCGATCCGGGGGGTCAGTGCACATCCCTATTTATGGGAGTTGAAGTCCAAAACATCTGGAGACCTAATTTCTTCCCACTTCTGGCTTACATTCATGCCAGACAGTTCTGGCTCCAGGCTTTTGAGGGGCCTTGGGAAAATCAAGGGCCCCCTTTCCCTGTGAGTCTAGCATCTCACCTCCATGGTCACCAGCTGCTTTTGTTCCCCATTCTCTTTCACATCACTGGTATTTATTTATTTATTTATTATATTTGTATACCGCCCCATAGCCGAAGCTCTCTGGGCGGTTTACATAGGATTAAAAACAATTAAAAACAATATACAAAAATTAAAACAGCAAAAACATACAACAAACACACAATCTGTACATTTAAAAACCACTTCAACACTTCAGAAAACTACAAAAACAAAACAAAACAAACCCAGGCTCCTCAGATATTGCCAAATGCCTGAGAGAAGAGGAAAGTCTTGACCTGGCGCCGAAAAGATAACAATGTTGGCCACTTGCTTGCTTGGCCGAAAGAGAGTCAGTGAGCAAGCCGGCAGGGGCATCTTCTCCTCCTCCTTTTCACATCACCATTGTCTGGGCAAGGGCGAGAGGAACAAACAGATTGCAATGATGAAGAAGAGGGGCAACTCCAGGGGGCTTTTGTCAGTGGGCCCCTTCTGGGCTGTGGGCCCTCGGCAAGTGCCTAACCATGCCTACCTTTGATGTTGGTCCTGATTCCAGGGAATGTGACCATGAGCCTTTTGATCTTTACTGGCTGCTGAAGGCTTACTTGTAAAGGGGAGGAAATTACATGATAATAAAAATGAAATGAGAAAATATCTTGATCAACATTCAACCACTTCATATGGTATTGCAAGGCTGCTCAGCACAGAGTAAGTTACAACAGAGTGGAGGAGGGAGGGGCACAATTTTAATTTGCCCCAGGGCAGCATAGAAACATGGTCCAATCCTGGTTTGCTTTGAAAAATAATAATAATAATTTGCAATGTCTTCTTTGTCTTTGTCTTCTTCTTCAAAGTTGAAATAAGGTTGGCTTCGGTGATAAAATCTGAGCTCTTCCAAAATTCACTTTGGGTAAAAATGGGATTCTTCCTTTATGCAAAGCAATGCAAATACATTAATGAAATGCAAACAGATAAAGTGTCAACAGTGCGCAGCAGGAAAGGTATAGACTGAGAAAGCCTACAGCACAGAAATGAATGGACACAGAGCAGAAAATTTTGAACTGGAATTGCTAGGAATACATATACACTCGCTAATACAAAAATAATTTTAAAAAACAATAAAAAATAAGGAAATGTCATGCCTGACATTTCCTTGAGATTGCATTATGGCTTCCTATGCTATGGCAGATATTCCGTACTCTGTAGCCTTGTTATTGTTGATGCTTGCTGCTCAGGGGAGCTTATTAAATAAATAATGGTCACAGTGTGTTCTTTTTTATGTTCAATTCATCAGTTTTCCAATTTACATAGCAAAAAAAGGAGAAAGAGAAAGAAAGAAAGAAAGAAAGAAAGAAAGAAGAGAGAGAGAGAGAGAGAGAGAGAGAGGAATAGAGAAACAAGAAAAAAATGCAGGCAATATATTAGATTTCATTTCATCTAAACTTGGCAATCATAGTTAATAACGTAAGTGGAGAAGAAGTGCTCTTCTGGACCAGTTCAAGGGTCCATCTAGTCCAGCCTCATAAAATCACAGAGTGTCATCAGATGGGGAAAATCGTAGTTCCCTATCGTTGCTTCTCCTCCCCCACTCCTCCCCCACATTACTTCCTCTTTCTTCCCAAAGAAGGAAGAGGAAGTAAACAAAGATCACGTGGCCCATTCAGGAGCCATTTTTATCATGCCGCTTTTCCTGCATGCAGCAGGAAATGGCGGCACATTCCGTTTCCAAAAAAAAGTTGGATTTTAAGGGGTCCTTTTTGTGATGGAAAAAAGGCAAGAAGGAGTGGGAGGTGGACAGGAGGGGGATGGCATCATCGAAAAGATGTGCGAAAAACTGTGAGTGGGCAGAAGTGCGTGTGTGATAAAATACTTGTCTGATGGAGTTGGAAGGTACCATGAGGATCATCTAGTCCAACGCTCTACAATGTGTAGGAAAACCAATTAAACCATCCATGAGAGGTGGCTGTCCAGCCTCTTCTTAAGAACCTCCTGAGATGGAGAACCCTTAACCTCCATGGGTAGACCGTTCCACTGTTCCATTGTTGTACAGATCTTACCGTCAGGAAGTTTCCCCTTATATTTAATTGAAATCTAGGTAGCTGTAACTTATGCCCATTATTTTGGGTCCTAATTTCTGTGGCCATGGAAAATATTTCTTGACCATCTTCCTTGGGGTACCCTTTTATGTACCTGAACACTGCAAATATGTCTCCCCTCAGTCTTCTTTTCTCCCTGCCTTCCACAGTGATCAGCCAGAGGCTTGAGGAACAAGTTCCAGTTCTTCAGTGGTGTAGCAGTGCCAGGGTTCATGGGGATGTAGTACCGGCACTTTTTTATTAGCAGGGACGCTAATATCATCCATGACCCCCACCCCCAGAATCCCTTGTTCGTCTGAGCTGAGCTGCAATTTTCACAGTGCGCACGTGCGATGGGGGTGGGGGTGGAACAAACCTTGCCAACCACAATATATTGTTCTCTATTATAAAGCAAAGGGGTAGGTTTTTTTTTTTGATAGTTTGGTTTTGGATGGGCAGTTAAGACCCCATTACCATTAGGGTTACAGAAGACCTCCTCCTACTGGAGATCAAAACCGCTAGACCTGGTTTGCTGATATAGGTCAACACAGCTGCTTGAATTTTTGGACCTTGGGGACATGGCAATGAGGACTGTAATGATGAGGGCCAGCACTTCAAAATGTGCCACTACACCATTGCTCACCAGTGCCTATCAGCAGAGAAGAGGGCCAACTGAGGGTGCTTTGCTCAATGCTCACTCAGACCAGGAGCTGGCCCTGATTCAACTCAAGTGTGCAGCTGCAAAAGAAAGCAAAACAAATGGCTGTGGGACGTGTGATACCTCACCAGTGACTTGCCCGTGCTTTTCTGGCAATTGCCCAGAAGTAAAGAACAAAACGAAACTGACCAGGCTATTTGGTTAGCAATCCTTCTTTTGCCTTGACTGCCCTTGTGGATTGCCTTCAGATTGCCCCTCCAACCTGTGATTTCATTTTGTTCTTTGCACAGACCCTCCGTTGGAAAAGACCCATCTTCCAGGTACTTCTGTTTTTCCACTCAGGCTGCCTCTACAAGAGGCATTTAAAGCTCTTTCAAGGCGCATTAAAAAATGTACCTCTACAAGAACGGAGCGCAAATCGGGCGTAGAGGCGCGTTTTCTCTCCGATTATGCGCATTATCGAATGCGCGTTAAATAGCAAGTTTTATTTTGCTCCGGCCGTTAAAGCGCATTTTGAATATGTGAACCAGCGATTCTCCGCATGTCAACAGTTTAAATCGCATTTCGGTCGTCCAGTAATGTGCTTCGCCGCCTCTCATACAGAGGTATTAGGCGTAAATGCGCTTCTGCGAATATGCACATAATCGCCTAACCAGGCGTAAAGGCAAATTCTTGTAGATGAGGCCTCAGAAGCCCTGAGCTTAGAAGAGTTGGAAAGATGGTTCCAGATGAAGCTTTCATGATGCCATCACCTTGCCTCATCCATGGAATTTTACTGGGTGTCCAGATGTTGTCATCTTCCTCTCACAGGCCTCCCATGTTTTCCCATCACTTCTTCCATCTTCTAACAGAAAGCTCTAGGAGCCTACCATGTGGAAGCCCCCCGTGGATGGGAATCTGGTTGTTTTGGGAAGGTCAGCTTGGTTAACTTCAGTTCTTAAGCCCTTTGCTGTTGTGCTGCATTTCTCTTTTATATACAAGTTCCCTTCTGAATCTCCACCTAACGTACTTTACATGAATCTGACCTTCTTCTTTGTGATGTACATTTATGTATGGACTTAGCTGTTTATTTTTTAAATAAACTGAATTATTAGAGAGCCCCTCAAGTCTCTCACTTTGAGCACGTCTTTTAGATCTACATCAATTTCCTACATTTTTTTACATCATTTTTGAATTGTAGGCACCAGTTCAAGGCAAACCATTCAAAGAATGTTCTCACATATACTTTTTGTAGACATTGCATATCACACCGTACCACCCAGCTTCCGTACTTATACATATCAGTGTACAGTGATTCGTGAGTTATGGCTGAACTGAACACACAAGAGCTGGGAAATTAACCATAATGCCAGTCCCGTTTCAAACCACAATGCACCTTGGGCAAAGGGATCGGCACATGGGTGGCAAATGACAAAGGGCAGGTGCCCATTGGGACTCACAACTGACTGTTGAACCACAGGGCTCTGGGACCTATCAGTCAACATCCTGAGTGCTCAGACCTGTGAACTATGATGCTTGCCAACTCAGTGTTGTCTTCTCATGCCTGCATGAAAACAGCTCATGGACAGACAGCAGTACAGGGGTTAATAGTTTGGTTTCGGTAAACAAAAATGTGAATCAAATGCCCTTCTGCAGGGGCAGGGCACAGCCCCTTTGATTCTTCCTCCCTGCCTTGAACCTTGATTGATTGACCTGGATCAAACATGGGGCTCCAGAGGTCCCCTTTAAATCCTCTCCCCCCCAGTTACATGCCACACAGCTCAGTGCGAACATTCTGATGCCTCCAACTGACTTCCCTCAATATAAACAAATGGGTTTTTTGGGGGGAGATGCTCATATCTCCCCCAATCTTTGACTGATCCTGCTGGATTTCAACCCCACTGCTCGTTCTCTGCCAGCCTTGCAAATGTTGTGGCTTTCCATCCATACATGCACAAGATGGTTGGTCATGCTTTTTCACTCTTTTGTTCTTGAAGTTTCAAACTAAAAAAAAAATCTACATAGCCCATCGATCTATATCTCAAAAGGCAACACTAACTTCTCCCCATGCGGTCCTATATGAGGGTTAAATCCATTTCCCCTTTAACATCTCAAAATAAGCTTTCTTACGCACCAAACCTAGCTAATCTGCTAGCAAATTACCATAGGCAGGTTGGACAAGGAGAAGCTTAACTATGTCCCCTAAACTGACTTTTTGCCCCAATGGGAAAAATGCGGAAAATGGTGTTCCCAAACATACCTATGGGTGGCCTAACCAGGTCACCCACAACGAGTACACACAAACTATTAATTACAGGGGAGGAAACTCTTTGTGCATGCCAGTTGAAGTGTGCTCATGAAACACTTAGCATCTAAGTGTTCAAATGCTTGCATCTTTGCAAATGTTCTGGTATGTGGCCATTAGCTGTGCATGCTTGCCTGCTCAAATAGCTGCCAGAAGCAAACTAGCAAATCTGTAACTGGTATTAAATAATGTTGGGCATCTTTTAATCTAGTCTGATAACATAAATAAGAAGTGGAGAGCCATTAAGTGAGGGGGGGAGGCGGAGGATGCTGGGCTTTCACCCTATTATGTCAGTAGTGGAGGCTGGTGGCTCTGATGTCAGTAGGGCAGTGAATCCACTCTTGGTTTCAGTCAGAACCAGTCAGAACTCTAAAGGACCTATCCAAGGGGCTGAATAGCTTGGGATAGCACCTTGAATGGCTCCTTTAGAGTTCTGACTGGCTCTGACTGAAACCCATAGCAGATTCACTGTCCCACTGACATCAGAGCCATCAGCCTCCACTGAGCCAACCAATGAAGCTGCCGCCACCCTCTCTACATTTAAGCTACTATGTGGCTCCACCTCCCCATTTCCTGGTCTGCATTTCCCCCACCAAGCCTTGAATCAATGGCCCTCACTAACATCAGTTATGTCATTGGCCCACCCATTTATCTCCACAGTTACAGTCCAGTTTAGAAACAGGGTATAGACAGGTGGACATCAGCAACAAAAAGTTGTGGCATATCCCTAGCAGCCCTTAACTGGAATGCTCAAATTCAGGGGTCCAGAGAGTCTGGAATTGAGCCTTTGAAATGCTGTTTGGGGCTGTGAGGAACAGGAGGGTTAACGGCCACCTCTTTTCTTTCCCACTGAGGCCTGGGGGTCTGTCAATATGCTCTGCAAGCCCCTGGGTGGCTCTGAATCTGTGCTGCACTGGTTAAACGACACAGACGCTGATTTGGAGCTACCCCTGGGTAAAGAGCCGAAGACCTGCAGCAGAAAAGTCTGGGATTACCCTGACTTTTCCTGCTCGAGCAAGGTCAGCGTGGCTCTTCCCCACCTGTCCTCACTGGAGTGCTGTGCCAGGGAGTGGGGGGGGGGCATTCCCAGGCAGAAGGCAATCTCTTATTGGTCACCAAAAGCCACAGGAGGGGGAGGGGGAGGGGGAGGGGGTGGGCGCCGCGGGCCTAATGGCCACCAGAAAGCCCGCGCTGCCTCCCTCCATGTCGCCGCCATCCTGCACCAACGATACTGCGGGGTTTGGTGGCGTAGTGGCGCCAACTCGGCATTGTGAAGACAGCCCCTGGGTCTCTTCCAGCAAGTCTGCCTCCAGCCAGTGTTGCTAGTTCCAGTTGATCTGTCTATATCAGCTGCTCCTCTGGGACAGAGTTGGGGTCTGAGCTAGCCCGGGTAGGCTCCTTGCAACCCATGTGAAATCTCCAGATGAGGAGAGGCTTTTCAGGTTCCCTCCTGTGAGGTAGTGGCTCTCCTGCCACTTGCTACCCCCCTCCCCCTTAAGGAAATGCTTTTTGTTGTTGCTGCTTGGGGACTTGCAGGGAAGTGGAGCTGAACTTTACCCATTCAGGCTTGTGAAGCATTCCTATGGGACACGCTAAAAGCCCAAATGGCTTTTGAGGTCAGCCGGAGGGATGGGTGGGACATCACTAACCTAGCAGGAATGGCAGCGAGTGATCTGATTACGATGTTTGAAAATAGCTTTAAATAACAAGCACATCTGTTAATGTTGTCATTCATTTGCTGATAATTAATGAACAGTAAAAAAAGAAAAAAGAAGTTGACAGCGATTGGGGGCGTAGTTTTAGATATAAATATGAGCTCATTCCATGATTAAAAAAAATATTTTAAAAATGTTAGAAGGGCTATTGGAATGTGCTTCAAGGTAACACTGGACATGAGCAGTATCAAAACTGAGATTCCAACATCTTAAGTGGAAGCTAATTAATAATTAGAAACATGGGATAGTAGAAGAGGGGGGAACCAATGTTACAGTGCGTATAAACCATAATCCTGGTTTCAAATATCGATGTTTCTGTGGCATGGGCACAAACCCTCACCATAGGCCAGAATATAATATTCACATGCTTGCATGTTGACCTATAATCATAATAAAATGGATCTATCTACTATATGCTTGCATTATCTGAGAGTGAAGAAATGCTCCATGGAGTTTCAAAACCACACCCATATATAGTTGTGTTCTAGCTGGAGCTTTGGAGAACATAAGTCCTAGCTTGCTGATACACCTTAGCACATTGCAAAGCAGTGAGTGCCCCAAGGCAAGGAGGGTCACTATGCTTGGGCTTTCCCTCCCGCACCTATTTCTTTTAGACCTGGGAAGTGCCAAACGGATTATCAAACAGAGATTGGTCGATATAGATCTCCAGGAGCTTCAGGGAGCTGCCCGAGGCCCATGTTCCCCTGTGACACTGGGTCTGTTAGATTACGCTGGTAAAGGTGAAATGGCGTACCTGGAATGGTTAACTGTCCCCAAGTACAGGAAAGCATTCACCCTGGCTAGGTTCAATGCTCTCCCCTCCAAACTGCTTGAGGGTAGATATAAAAAGATACCAGTGGGAAATCGATGCTGCCTGTGTAACAATACCGAGGTTGAGTCAATTGTACATGTTCTATTTTGCTGCAACTTTTATATTGAGATCAGAAATGCTTTACTGCGACCAATTACACAGGGTCTCCCTGGTCGCTCTATGGAGTCTATGACGATAGTCTCCTTCAGGGCAACAACAAGTATGTCACTTTACAAATATCAAAATTTCTTCACCTTGCTATCCGTTGTAGAGTCCAAATGGCCATCTGACTGTAATCCCTCCCAACAAGATTTGGACACTGATATGTATGCTGTATACTGATTAATCAGCATGCTGATTGTTTGTTTTTCTTTTACCTTGGAAAATGGTCTGTTGACTGTTAATAAAGATTGATTGATTGAGTGCCCCAAGGCTTTGAGCAGATAAGCAGAAACCGACCAGCCATCAGAGACTGAGGTTAGATGTTCATGAATACGGCAGTACCCGTCCAGAAAATTCCATACATGACTCACCAAAAGGGGATCTAGTTCTTTCAAGCTGCAGACCAACCATTGGTGAGACCTTTAATCTGGTGGGTGTGCTGATGACTAGCTTGTTAGAAGGTTTTAAAAACTGATTTACTCTTAAGGACCTCTATATACAATCACTTACCTTGGCATATCAATCCCTAAATATGACTCATTTATTTCTTTTATTTCTTTTTTTATTGAATGATTTCTATACTGCTGTTCATAAATAAAATCATCCTCATGTACAAGCTAAAGAACAGTGTCTACAATAAAGCAGATGAAAATGATAAAGCAATCACAACTTAAAGAGCCCCAAGATCTAAACCAGCACACGATACCAATCTGAGTAGAAGGCTGCTGCATTGATTGCCAAAAGCCTCCTGAAGAAGAGAGGACTTCGGTCACCTGGGATTTGGAACCAGGTCATCCCAATCCATATCCAATACTCTTTCCACTACTGATTTAAAAATGATGCATTCTGTTTGTGGTAGTGCTCAAAAGCCCTGTCCTGTAGTATTGCAACATGCATTTGCTTTCATGTTTAAGGATGCCATCCTACACATATTTACTCAGGCCCACTGTTCAATGGGGCTTATTCCCAAGAAAATCTATGCAGGATTTACCAGAGCATGGAACGAGGCCATGGTCTGAAGGCACATGAGGCAACCACCTTGTGGGTCTGTGTCTGGTCAGTGCTTGGAGGGGAGACCACCTGGGAACCACATGTAGCCACCTTGAGTTCCACAATGGAAGAAAGGTGGGATATAAATATAATAATAAATGAAATAAATTTAAAAAATCACCCTAAGAGGTCCCTGGCCCATGAGGTGGCCCACACATGCAGCTGCACTGGTGTGCAGGTGCTGCTTGCCTATGGGCCCATGCATGGGTCAGCACTGTAATTCTGCAGAACCTGTATGGACTACCAAAATGGGTATGAGTTCTGCAGGGACAACATATTAATATTAAGGGAGGCATCATATAAATATTGTCAGTACCTCAAGATGGCTTATAAAGCAGGGGTGCAGAATCTCAGGCTTGGGGGCCAAATCCGGCCAGCCTGGGGTCACCATCCAACCCCCCCCAGATGGCCATGTCCCCTTTCCTTGGCCCTTCCCCCTTTATCCCGACCACCGGTCATTGGGTGGTTTCCCAGATTTTGTTCAGTTTCCCCAGTCTAAAATGGTTGAAATGCCTCTCCTAAGTCTTAGCGACTGGCACAAACGGCTTTAAGCTAAGAGATGCTGGGATTTTGGCCACACCCCTTTTGCCTTTGGCCCCAGCCACCATTGGGATGTAGCCCTCGAGGGCTTTTCCTAAATGGTCCTTGGTCTGAAATTGGCTATAAAGGAATTTGGCAGGAACCTTCTTGAATTCCTTAGTTGTGTAGAGAAGCGTGAGTTTTAATAATTTTTTTTTGTTTAGCAATCTAAAACATAAATAAATGTTTGCACCACTGATGTCTCTTAACTGCTTTCCTGGCTGTGCCTTGGGATAGGAAGTAAAATAAGACTTGGTACATTATTATGAAACATAACTACAAAGGTGGCAATGTGGTAGTTTTCTCTACAGGTGCAACACACTTTTTCCTGAAATAAATAGAAGAGCTCAAAATGCTCTGAGGCTTGGAATATGTTAGAATAGCACACATCATCACACATGCGTCGGGAGTGTGACACAGACGGGGGGAGCACATGAACCCCAAATCTTATACGTAGAGGTCCACATTTCTTATTTATTCTCAGATGCTTTTCCTATACTTCCCTCCTCCCGCTTTACATCTGGAAAGCTTTTCAAGGCAATGTGTGAGTTTTCGTTTTAAATAATCTGTGAGCCCCCACTACATTTTAAAAGGAAAACATTGCCTTGGCAACCAGCCATATCTATCTCTTCACTTCTTATTGAGTCTCTAAGGAAAGGCTTGGCAATTCATTTTATTTCATGTCCCCGCCTTCCCCCCCACCTCCCGCTCTTTTGACTGTGAAAGTACAAGGTTCTGGTGTGCTTCCAATGGCAAAGAATGAAATACTTTCTGACTCAGATTACTTTGATACCTCTCTTGTTCTTTTGTGACCTTTTAATTTTTTTTTAATGAAGTGGGCCTAGAAAAAGACCGGATCGGTACCAATTCGTGAACATTCTAGCCCAGTTTTCTTTGACAACCATCTAAAGACAGAACTGGACAATACGAAGAAGGCTGCTGAAAGCCCCCAGTAATAGGCTGACCATATGAAAAGGAGGACAGGGCTCATGTTACTTTAACAGTTGCAGAGAAAAGGGAATTTCAGCCAGCATCATTTGTATGCAATTAGTACCTGGTGAAATCTCCTCTTCATTACAACAGTTAAAGTTGCAGGTACTATACTAGAGTGACCATATACAAAAGAGGGCAGGGCCCCTGCAGCTTTAACTGTTGTGATGAAGAGGGAATTTCACCAGGTACGAATTGCATACAAATGACACTGGCTGAAATTCCCTTTTCTCTACAACTGTTAAAGTTACATGAGCCCTGTCCTCCTTTTCATATGGTCAGCCTACCCAGTAACGTCAAGTAGAACAAAAACTGAAGAATAATATCAATGCATCACGAATCCCCCCTCACTCCACTTCCTTAGTTGCTACCTGCAGGGGCAGGGGAACTCCTCACTGATGATTTCTGCCCTAAGGCTTTGGAGAAAGGGGGGAAAGCGACACAGTGTGCAGATGCAGTATTAAAAATAGTATTCTCTTAGCACTAATCATCAGAGAATGGTTCTTGCCTGGAAAGATGGGTTTGCAACATTAAAAAAAGCATTAATCCTGATATTTATTCAGTGTTTTATTGTTTGTATTTTATGTTTGTAATGTACTGAACAGCACCCAGGTGTACATTACTGGCTTTTGGGCAGTTTAAAAAGTGCAAATAAATGAACAAACATGGCTAGCTTCTGATTCCTCTTGTATGGCTAGCTTCTGATTCCTCCTTGAGATGAGCTAATTGTTGTGTTCTTGGTGGCATGGCATCTAGAGTGCCAGCGTCATCAATGTCCATGGCGCCTGTCTGAGTGACATGAGCCCAAAAGGCAGGCACTGGTCCCAAGGAATTTATAATCTCAGGGGGGCTAATTGAATGTTAGGCAAGCGGACATCTGTTCTTGCTACAAGCAGTTCTGTTTCTTCCTCCTCTTTGCAGCTGCCCCACATGGCCCTCAAATCTGCTTCGGAGTATTGTTCTGGAGTTGATTTGGCACATGTACATGGGGGGGTGGGTTGCAGAGGGGAGGTGATATTCAGTCCACCAGTAATGTCCGTTCTGCTGGTGGAAGGACATCATTGGCTGTAACTATCAATATTGACAGTGCACAAAGACAACAGAGGGTGTGGAGAGGCGGGACGGGAGAACCAAGGACAACAGCGGGATGGAAAGAATGGACAGGATAAGGCCCACACGGGAGCAATGTAACTACATGGACTTAAGGCTGATTACAACTGAGGAAGAGGACTAAGAGGTTAGGCCAACGGCTTCATGGAAAAGATTGGTTTGGGGGTGAGGATTTGATGGGGAAGAGAGAGATGGTATCACATAGGTATTTGGATGGGAACATCAGACATCATGGTTAACTGAGGCAGAATGGTATCAGGCAGAACCAGAAACCTGGTGGATCAGGCACTGAAAATCTGCTATTTGTCTTTCAAGGGAAGCCTCCATTGGCACCAATTGGAGCTTCCTTGAAAAGAGACTTGAGAAAAGAGACTTTTCTTCAGGACTATGGCAGGAATAGAAAAAGTTAACCTCCCACTACCATGGCCCTGAACTCTGCCCTCTGTGGCTGTTGTTTACATAACAAGAAGAAAAAAAAACCTCATCTTGCAGGTGAACTGCATTCTGCAATTTATGTGGCATGTAGTTTGGGCCCAACTACTTGTGATGGTGGCAACCAATTTGTTTAAACCTGCGGTAATGGGGTCCTGAAGGGTTATGTTGCTATTCCAACTCTAGGGGGCTGTCTAAATGCTTGAAAAGCCCCAGGATGGGTGCGTGGCGGTGCAGCATAGATTATATGTCACAGATGCAATCGTACACCCACCCTGGGGCTTTCCAGCGAAGCTGCGGACAAAAATAGTTAGGGACTTACCCCATCTTTTTTCTCTGGAGCGAAGCGAGGATGCGCAAGATGGCGATTGGTCACCTTCCACCAGGAAGAGGGCAAGGGTGGCTCCAGTCCCCAGATGGATGCCCAGAAACCCTGTGCTCCCTTCTCAGCGGTGGGATTACCCATGTCACCCTGGGGGAGGGAAAGTGCAGGGTGTGAGAGGGAGGTGGTGCCAATCCGGCAACAGGAAGACACCCCCTAGGTTGCACTGTGTATGAACTGAGATGCACTCAGCTTTTCTAGGCTGTTCTTCACAATAAAGCTGTTGTTCTGTTGGGCGTCCATTTTGACCTAGTGGCTTTTTCTGCCCCAGAGGCCAGTCACATATAAATAGGCTGACCATATGAAAAGGAGGACAGGGCTCCTGTAACTTTAACAGTTGTAGAGAAAAGGGAATTTCAGCTGGTGTCATTTGTATGCAATTAGTTCCTGGTGAAATTCCTCTTCATCACAACAGTTAAAGTTGCAGGCACTATACTAGAGTGACCATATACAAAAGAAGGCAGGGCCCCTGCAACTTTAACTGGTGTGATGAAGAGGGAATTCCACCAGGAACTAATTTCATACAAATGACACTGGCTGAAATTCCCTTTTCTCTACTACTGTTAAAGTTACAGGAGCCCTGTCCTCCTTTTCATATGGTCAGCCTACATATAAAGGGAGATTGGGGGGCTCATTTTAGGAGTGGAAGAGTGCTCTGGTGAGGGATACTGAAACCTCCACCCTTGTGCAGCCTCTCTGCCAGACATGATTTTCTGGAGCTTGACTTGGGGGAGGAATTTGGGTGATGGATGTTGGGGTAGGCTGACAATATGAAAAGGAGGACAGGGCTCCTGTAACTTTAACAGTTGTAGAGAAAAGGGAATTTCAGCCAGTGTCATTTGTATGCAATTAGTTCCTGGTGAAATTCCCTCTTCCTCACAACAGTTAAAGGTGCAGGCACTATACTAGAGTGACCATATACAAAAGAAGGCAGGGCCCCTGCAACTTTTAACTGTTGTGATGAAGAGGAAATTTCACCAGCAACTAATTGCATACAAATGACACTGGCTGAAATTCCCCTTTCTCTACAACTGTTAAAGTTATAGGAGCCCTGACCTGGATTTTATCTGGTCACCCTACGTTGGGGAGATAAGCTATTGGGAGTGGGAAGAGTCTCCTCCCCTCCATCTATGTGCCTCATTGTTCTTAAAACAAGTAACCCCAAATTTATCTATGATTGGGGGCAGACATGAGTTTAAACAAATAGGATGAAATGCTATGTTACATGAATGGAAGGCAAGTTCATGCAATTGATCTTTCCTTCCCCACCACACCACCCCATAGCTCTCCTCAAACCTTCTTCAGAGGACCAGAACTGACCAAACTGGTGGCTGTCTCTTATGGGGCTGCAGTGGGAAGAGGCCATTGCCCAAATGTAGGCTGACCATATGAAAAGGAGGACAGGGATCATGTAACTTTAACAGTTGCAGAGAAAAGGGAATTTCAGCTGGCATCAATTGTATGCAATTAGTACCTGGTGAAATCCCCTCTTCATCACAGCAATTAAAGTTGCATGCACTATACTAGAGTGACCATATACAAAAGAGGGCAGGGCCCCTGCAGCTTTAACTGTTGTAATAAAGAGGGAAGTTCACCAGGAACTAATTGCATACAAATGACACTGGCTGAAATTCCCTTTTCTCTACAACTGTTAAAGTTACATGAATCCTGTCCTCCTTTTCATATGGTCAGCCTACCCAAATGGGGAACTTTGTATGCATGGTGCTAGGTTCCTCTGCGCAATTTCAGGTGATCGCTCCTCCCTCTGCAGGCATATAAGACACAGCACAATGTTTGGTAGGTCACCCCCTCTGTTGTGTCCAGGGGCCTCTTGGAAGTAAGAATCTGGTTCCACCCAAGACTTAGGATATGAATAGCTTATTTCACTGTTCCTTCCTTGAAGACAGCCACAGGCAGATTGGACCTTACCTTGCCAGGCTAATATAAACCCTGATGTGGATTGTCTGTGCTTAGTTCAGGGCATTCAGAAAACTTCTCCAGGCTCAAGGAATGGGCCTATCACAAACGCTACACCTTCTAGTTTTTCCTCTCTCAAGGAGTATAGGGATTGCAGGGATAGATGGAGTGGGGAAGGGAAAGATGACCCATTGTATGAGCTGCTGTCTGTTCACCCCTAGATCTTCCACCATCATGTGTTGTTTGATCCTTATAGGGAAGCCACTCAATCCCTCTGTTAAGGTTACTGCTGTTCTCTGCACCTTTTGCATTTTTATTGTATCCCTTTTGAGATTAGGGTGATGAAAACAGTCCGTAGTTCTCTCACCATAGAGGCAGGTTATTTTTGTCATTATGTTCCATCCCATTCCTGGTTGTTTCTAACACAGCCTGCCTTTTGGACAGTTGTCAAAGTCTTTCTCCTGAGTGGAAACAGGTAATTTATCTTCTAACACTTTAAAATGCTCCATCAGAATGGAAGTACTCTGACATGACTGGAACCTGTAGTCATTGCAGAACTTCTCAGCCTGAAGATGGAATTCCATTTCAGAGAAGCTCTTGGGTGCTACATTCCTGTGGTGGGTGGGGTGGACAGCAAAAGAAGTGGGGGCAAAATACCCCAAATACCAGCACATTTAGCTGAAAACTGATACTGCCAGCAACTACTTAGGAGAGGAATTTCTTTTAGAATGGTGGGGGGAGAGGGAGACCTTCACAAAAACTGGGAAACCAACAATCGGTGGTTGGGGGAAAGAGGGTGTGCCAGGGGAAATGGGTGTGGCCTTCTTGGGAGGCTTGAAGTGCCAGATTGAGATGCCTGGATTTGGTCCTAAACCAGAGGTTTTCCACCCCTGCTGCAACAGAAAGACACTTTAGGATCTGGGTCTTAGAAGTAACCTACCATTGTCAATGCATAGTCAAGGGATATTCTACTCCCCCTTGCTACGAATGCTCATCAATAAAATGAAATTGAATGTTTAATCTAGTTGCATTGATCAAACAATTAATTTCATTTTATTTCCTATCCATCTAGATTTGAAAGGGCTTCCTTTAATTCCTTTATGACAAAGTTGTGCAATGGTGTAGGTTACATTAGCAGCCCCAAGGAATATGCCAATGGGCAGTGCGCAAGTGTCGCAGATGGGGAGAAATATTATAATAACTATTTCCCATGGGTTGCTCCGCTATGAAAGTGATTAATTTAATTTACTATGTGCCTTTGCTCCAACATGCTGGGACTACTTTCTTGCCTTGCGCTGTCCATGGAGACGTATCTCCTTTGCCTTCACCAGATCCCCTATTAATCCCTAAACGGCGGTTCTAGTGCCTTATGCTAGGGTAAGACTTGGACCCAAGCTCCTGCTCTGTACCAACAGCATTGTGCTACCCTTCACTGGTTATGTCAAGAGTTTGTGCTCAATGCAAGCTCAGGTTTTCTTCTTTGGAAAGAGTACATCTGATTAGTGCAGAGCACATAGTTAAACTATGGAATTCACTCAACAAGATGTAGTGATGGCCACCAATTTGGATGGCTTTAAAAGGGGGTTGAATAAATTCCTGGAGGAGAAGGCGATCAATCGCTACTAGTCCTGATGGCTAAGTGCTACCTCTAGTATCAGAGGCAGTAAGCCTGTATACACTAGCTGTTGGGGAACATGGGTGGGAGGGTGCTGTTGCACCATGTCCTGCTTGTGGGTCCCTGGTCGATAGCTTGTTGGCCACAGTGTGAACAGAGTGCTGGACTAGATAGATCCTTGGTCTGATCCAACATGGCTCTTATGTTCTTATGATTCCTATGACCCAAGGGGATGAGCAAGCAGTTTGACAAAGCCCATGAATCAAAAGTACCCACAACATCCTTGGCTGTTGCTTGCATTTCTGGGGCCTAAGAGCACATCTTTGCACTTGTTCAGTTAGAACTGGAGCAAGGAAAGGTGACACTGAGAACAGAATGAATGTGGTGGCACCATGAAGTGTCAGTGACCTCCAATGTGGTTGGTGCGCTTCAGCCTTTCCCTAGCTCTCTGCTCTCCAGATGTGTTGGACTACAACTCTCATCAACCCCAGCCAACACAGCCAGGCCACACTCAGTGAGGATGATGGGCCCTGTGGTCCAACACCTCTGAATGAATTGACATGCTGGCTAGGGATAATAGAAGTTGTAGTCCAGCACATTTGGAGGACCCAAATTGGAGAAGGCTGACGTAGATCATCCCCTTAGCAGAAGTTAATTAATGGTGTTGCTTCCACCCACCCTCGCCTCACTGAAGATTACAGACCTCTCAGGAGTTCTTTAATTGTCTGCTTCCCACTCCCATGAATCTTAGTTCTGGAAAAGAACAAAGGTTGCAAAGAAATACCTTAAGGAACATGCTTCCACTGCTAGAACTGAAGCAAGGTCACGAGCAAAGTCGACGGAACTACCATGGTGCATTTTAGTTACGGAAACGTACAAAAAACCCAGAAGAAATAATAAATACCCACATATTAAAGGGTGGTGGATAATAAGAAGAGCTCTACTGAGTAAGCAAAAGCACAGGCGGAAAATGAATGTTAGGGAGGCCAAACAGTGTGAGTGAAGGTTTCTCTCTGTCCTGCATCATTGTGGCTTATAAAGACATCTTGGGAAGGAGAGGATGGTGCCCACACCTTTAGCATCCTCCTGAACAGGATTCCTGTTGGTCACACCCTTTCTAGGGGCTGCTTCCTGATGGGGAGACTCCTAGAGCAGCCAATCAAAAAGCACCAAGCAGCTATGGGAGAAAAAAAAATGAGAGGTTACAAATGGAAGGCAACGACAATGCCTGGGGCCCCTCGTACAACTCCACAAATGAGGCAAGATGAATGCACAAACAATGCCTTGTCTGGAAGAATCTTCAAGCTTCTGGGTGCAGCTGTTCTCTGAGCAAAGGAGCAGAGGGACCCCTTTGCTCCTCTACCCTGGTTTCCTTCTGCTTTTCTGCACACACACACATCCTATGGTATAAATAGTTGTGCTTGCTGCAACTTGCAGCAGCGCAGTGCTGAGTGGAAAGGAGGAACTGCCAGTAACGTCTTGCACTCTGTAAATAACTGGGTGATAACTCCCTGCTGTGAAAATGACACTTTCTGTAAGAGCCAGGAAGCAACTGCAGCCTGGGTGTGAAAGGCAGGAAAAGAGGAGTCAGCCTGCAGCTGGTCTGTCCCTGTGTGAGTGTACAGGGGGAAAGGTGGGAGGGGCAGGGAAGCAGGCGAGGGAGGAGCCTGGGGATGCTTCCAGCCACCTTGATCTCTTGATTCACCTATACAGAGTCTGCCTTTTTGCAATCTAGCAGATCAAGCACATAAATGTTGTAGGAGTTGTTGTCACAAATCAGAAAACTTGGCTCCTGTGGAAAGGAGGACAGTGCTCCTATATGGCCATATGGAAAGGAGGACAGTGCTCCTATATCTTCAACAGTTGTATAGAAAAGGGAATTTCAGCAGGTGTCATTTGTATGCATACAGTACCTGAGAAAATCCCCTCTTCATCACAACAGTTAAAGCTGCAGGGGCCCTGCCCTCTTTTGTTTCTGGGGAAGGCCAGATTTAGCTTACAGGCCTAGCTCACAGGCCTGAGATTCAATACCTCTGATTTACCCATTCACAAATGGTAGGTTCACTCTCTCTAGCATCATTGTAATATTGGGAAGTGCTAATGGTAAACTTATAATTACTCCATGTCTGCTAGACAGGTTTGCTTGGTGGTAGGCTGACCATATGAAAAGGAGGACAGGGCTCATGTAACTTTAACAGTTGTAGAGAAAAGGGAATTTCAGCCAGTGTCATTTGTATGCAGTTAATTCCTGGTGAAATTCCCTCCTCATCACAACAGTTAAAGTTGCAGGGGCCCTGCCTTCTTTTGTATATGGTCACTCTAGTATAGTGCCTGGATGTGTCTAATATTGTATTTTAAATGTGATTGTAATGTTTGTCTATGAACCGCTTAGGGATTTTAGTATATTTAGTGGTATTTAAAATATCACAAATAGATGATAATAAATTAGACAAAGCAAAATCTATAGATGAATAGTACCAAAACTGTCAGTACTTCCACCATACCAGAGGGCTCTGCAAGCATCAACAACTTGCCCTTATAGCTGTCTACCATCCACCAATTTTTATCCAGTAGAAACTTTAGGTGCCGTGACTTTCTTTTTTCTTTCAGATCCCTGTTAAACATATCAATTAGCTCTGGATTTGAGAGCTGATCCCTGACGGATGCTGCTAGAAACACACACACACACACACACACTCATTAACAAGTACATCCCGATATCTAGTAATTAATTAACCTTTAATCTATTTAATTAGGGTCCAGTGTAATGCTAATTGCATAATTGGACTGTCATGCAGGATGAAGTAGAGCACCTTACAGCAATCAAAATGTACTGCACAAACCGAAATCACAGGAGGGTTGCTGTGTCAGGCTAGTTCTATACAATTAGAACAATCAAGTGGTAGAGCCCTCCTGTAATTGAACCACTGCAAAAGATAGGGGTGGGATTGCTTTGCTGACTAAACCCCACATGAAACATTCCCTATATATAGAAAACTTGCATGTCAGGGAGAAAGTTAAGATAGATCCCTTCTCTCCAGAATGCTATCCATCCACAGCAGACGTCTCCAGCCTGGCACCCTCCAGATGTTGTGACTTCAACTCCTAGCTGCCCCAACCAGCATGGCCAAAGGTTAGGAATGCTGGGAGTTGCAGCCCAAAACATCTGGGGGGAACCAGGCTGGGAAAGGCTGATCTATGGCAGGGGTGGGGAACCTGAGGCCCTCAAGATGTTGTTGGACTCTAAGTCCCATCAGTCCTAGCCAGCATGGCCAATGGTCAGGGCTCCCTGGACACCTTTGGTTCACCGGGTGCCTACTAGGAGACAGCAATGGCAGAAGGCCTGAAGGTGGCCTAGGGCAAAGATATCCACCTGTAACTTACTTGCACCTCCTGTATGCAATTAGATTTGTGAAGGAGAATGAAGCCAACATTAACTTTCTTTAGATACCAGATTTTATAAGCTTTTATTTTTTAAAAAATAATCAGAATGATTCTCAGCCAATTAGGAACATAAGAAAAGCCATGCTGGATCAGACCAAAAGCACATCTAGTCCAGGTAGGGATGTACAGATTTTGTGAAATCCGTTTTGTCTGTGTTTCGGGGATTGCCAGATGTCTTTCATTCTGCTGTCTGCTATGGGATGGAATTTGGTGGGTTTTTCTTTAGGGATCTGTAAGAATTTAGTTAATGTGCATTGGCACAAGTGGAAATTTGTGCAAATGCTTCCCCAAAGGGGTGGGGGGAAGAAACCCTGGTACGCAAGCCCAAGGAATCCATGTTACCCGGAAAAGGCCAGTCCGCTGCAGAATCCACAGGTTGGATGCATAGAAATCTGAACTCATTTGACTCCCTTGCAGATTTCTCTGCCACCCCTGGGTCCAGCATTCTGTTCCTGCAGTGGTCAACCAGCTGCCTGTGGGGAGCCCGCAAAAAGGGCATGAGTCCCATCACACCTTCCTGGTTGCATTCCCCGGCACTGCTCTTCAAAAAGGTGCACTGCCTCAACTGGTACTGGCGGTAACAGATCAAAGGTAATTCTTGGGAAACTGTGGTCCGGAAGCTGCTGTCCCCGCAGTCGGATGAGCAGGTTGCTGTGATGCTTTTTCATTGTGTTCCTCCACAGCATGTGACACAACTTCCTCGATCAATTTGAATTAGTCTCGCTAAATTTATCCCATTTCCTAGGAAGGCAAAGTTGTTCATGGGGAGGAAGGGAGCCCAGTGCCGTCTCTGTGGAGAGCACCAGCACCCCGTGCGTGCGGCCCTTGCACCACCACTGCCTGGTTCAAAGGGGGAATCAGGAAATAAATGGTTTGCAGAAAGCCTTCCCCGATCAAGCCTTGCTTGTTTGCCGCTGACAGCCTTGTTTGCCCATATGCGGCTGGTCGATAGCTGCTGCAGCAATCCCCTCTGCCTGGGACAGGCTGGTTCTGCAGGAGGGAGGGAGAAATTCCAGCTCATTAAAATAATCTGTTCCAGCAACTCAGGAGTCTGCAGGAGGCTGGAGATGGTGTAAAGTGCAGAGGTTTTTTTCTGACATGAGGAGAGAGAAAGAGAAGAAGAGAGAAGAGAGCTGGAATAGCTAAACTGTGACAATAAATAAATAAAAATCCAGCTAGTGAGCTAGCTTGGCTGCATAAATACTGTGAAACACGGTCTATTCTAGAGCTTGCTACTAAGCAAGGGTGAAAGCATCCTTTAGGATTTGCACTTTCTGAAAGGTGCCAGTGTGAGAAATGCTGCTTTTTCATAAGCAACAAGCAGGGCTAAGCATTTATTAATCCAATAGCTGAAGCAATTATTTAATCTAGAAGACACATATATTAAATGCCAGGCACATATAAATCAAAATACAGAGAAGCATTGCTAAAGATAGAGACAGACAGTGGAACGGAATTTTCAGGTGTGTGTGACCTTTGAAGCATGAAGGAGAGCACCGAGAAGGCCGTTCCATTTGCTGTTCTTGTCATGGAACCTAGTTAGTAGGTGGCTGTGGTCGGAAGCAGACTTGTGATAGCATAACCAGTAGACCATGACAGGCTTGGTCAGGCTTTTGCTAAAGTTGCTTGCATTAATAAAGGAAACAGCTGGCTTCAGTAAATATATGTAGGGGTGCAGGAATGTGGGGAAGGGGAGAGACAAACAATGGTGGGGATTTTTTTTAATGAGGATTTTAGTATTATAATCAGGCGGACGTGATAGGTTGTAACCTTTAGAGGAGGGACCTTTACCGGCCGGGACAGGAAATAAATACTGTATGTTTTTTGATGCTCGGTGTGTGCCAAGCTTTCATAGCCACACCCTTTTTGCAAAAAGAACGTCTGTGCAATAAAGAAACCTGCTTTCAACTTTTCCAGATTGGTTGTCCTTTCCTCAAACAGAATGGTCACTTCTAACAGATGGTGCATTGGCCGGGAATCCTAAGCCATCACAGCTGCTGACCGCTAGTGGCCAACAGCAAGGTAAGGCGCTTCTGCTGATTTCAGCAGCCTTCTTGAAGGCCACTGCGACCAGGGGTGGACTGGCAAAAGATCCTGAGAGAAAGGTTTCTTTATTGCTGAAAATTGTTAAAACAACAGGGCACACCAAACCGCAGCTCATCCAGGCGACTCTTGTGCACAAGACCAAGGTAAGAAAACCGGCTATTAAGTATTACCTTGGTGGATGAGGGAGCTTGCAAGTGAAGAAGTCTGTGTATGTATGAGACGTGTTGGAAAACACGAAGTGATTGTGGAGTCCTTATTCACGTTTCTGTTTATCCGCGAGGAAAACGGCTGGAGACGGATGAAGTGGTTGGTTAACGGAGGGAAAGGAAGAAACACAGCTTCTAAGACCTGTGCAATATGGGAAACAAGACGTCTAAAGGGAAGGCCAAGATGGAGTTACATCCTGAGGCCGGGAAGGGGGATATAAAACCAGGAGGTATTCCCCCTAACATTCCTCCAGATAGTCCGTTGGGAAGAATGTTGAAATATTGGAATGATTTAACTTGTACAAGAAATAAGGATGAAAGAACAATGATAAAATACTGTTGTTTTGAATGGCCAAAGCAAAGCATCAGGAGCAACAACCAAGTGCTCCACCACATCCTGAAATAAGAATCCTAGAAACCACAGATAGTGAGGAAGAACAAGATACTGATGGGGAACTGGATGATGGGGACCTAGTTGTCACACAACCACCTGGTCCTTCTATCATCCGGATCTCATGGGTACCTGCGAAAAGAGTTGAAACAATGTCAGAAGGATGTAAATAATCTTCCATTTTCCTTTACTGGAAAACCCCATCATAAACAGGGTAAAAATCCACTGTGGAAACCAAGCCAACACCTATACCCTCTAAGAGAGGTACCTATAGGTAATGGCAATATAAGTTATGTGAGCAGTCCCCTAACCAGTGCAGAGGTTAGGAGTTTTAAAAAGGAAATGAAAAACTTACTCAGTGATCCAGAAGGATTACCTGAACAAATGGACCAATTCTTGGGTCCTAACCTCTTTATTTGGACTGAATTGATGTCCATCCTAAGCATTCTCTTCACTAGAGAAGAAAGAGGTTTAATTCAAGCAGCAGCCATGAGAGTATGAGAAACTGAACACCCACTAATGCAAGGAGTGGCTCCTGCAGACCAGAAATTTCCTAATGTGGACCCTAACTGGGATAATAATGACCCAGCACACAGGAACCACATGGCAGACTTTAGGGGATTAATAATTAAAGGAATAAGAGAAGCTACTCCTAAAAATCAAAATTTTACTAAAGCATTTGAGGTCTGCCAAGAAAAAAAAGAAGAAACTCCTTTAGCCTTTCTGCAAAGGTTAAAAAGAATGAATGAGGCAATATTCAGGATTATCTACTGATAGTCCAGTTACAGAAGGCCTCCTGAAGATAAATTTTGTAACTAAATCCTGGGCATACATATAAAAGAGGTTACAGAAAATAGAATCATGGAATGAGAAATCCATAGAAGATCTATTGAGAGAAGCACAGAAAGTGTTTATAAGAAGAGAGGAAGAAAAGCAAAAATAATAATAATAATAAAAAGAGCTAAATTAATGATGACCACGTTAGAAGAGGTAGTATGAATACAAAGAGGAAAGAGCAGAGGGAATTTCCAGAGGAAATTGGAGCCCTCAGGCAGCAGGGTGTTATGAATGTGAACAAGTGGGGCATTTCAAGCAAGAATGTCCAAAGTTGAGAAGAAGAGAACAAATCTTCTCATTCATAGAATTCCCTGAAGATTAGAGACGTCAGGGGCCCTCTTGAGAGTAAAAAGAGAAATCAGTGTGTATAAAATAAGTAAAACAATGTTAAAAGAACTCTCCTTCATGTAATCTTTTGGATAGAGATTTAATAATACAATTAGGCTTAGGAATCCAAGTGACTGAAAAATAAACTCCATAATTGAGTACCACAGAGAAAATGAGATCTAAAGTTTTGTTTGATATTAGTGATTTGGAAAAATAGGAGAAGAGGTCTCCATGAAAATATTAGTTCCATCACTTCCTCTGGTAGAATCCATTCCAAAATTCACAGAACAAGAGAAAAGCAAATTGAGACAAATTGGAGCAGTATCCACTAAACAAAAGAAATGGATTCTACAAGATAGAAGGCAAATAGTAAACAAGCAGATCATGTGAGAAATTATAGTTACATTGCATCAAGAGAGCCACTGGGGGAACTTAAGCACTATGCGATGCAGCACTTAATATATATATAAGAGTAAAAATATACATTGTAGCAAAACAGGTCTGTGAAAAGCATAAAATATGCCAGTAAATTAATAAAAAGCATGCTTAATGAAACAGTTCTATCATTCTCCGGATGTGGAGAAAGAGTAATGAGTAATTAGCCTTTTGTATGTGATTAACCCCTTAGTGTAGAGTGATGAAAGAATCTTGTGTTATACGTATATGTATGTGTCTTTTAATGTGGCCAGATGTTAAGAGTTTCAAGAGCAGAAATCTCTGAATTTCTGTTATTTGAATTTTGTTAAAATTAATAAAATGAGAAGAGAAAGAAAGAATTTAAGAATGTTATATACTTGCATTATTTGTATCGTATTATAAGACTTTCAGTCTCTGAGCAGGAGAGCTGAGAAGAAGCAGGCTGGAAGCAGACAGGAAGTTAGAAAGGAAGCAAGGCAAAGCTAAGAGAATTTGATTGGTTCCTAGCTGACACGAAGAGTTAGTGTGTATTGTTGTCTGTTAAAAAGACTGAAATAGCTGCTTGCTGAGATCTGAAATACTTCCTAGAGATTGTTTTTCTGTTCCTCTGGCTAAATAAATAGTTACTATTGTTGGCGTTTCTGTCTGTGACGAATACCCTTGACCCTTCGTGGCAGACTGTGCCTTAACTGGGAGGAGAACTCCTGTGCAAATTAAATGCCTTAGTCTAACCCTGGACAGCCTTTTCTTGCCTTGAAGGCTGTGTTTCTTGGGGTACATCCCAGACTGGGTTCTCTTCCTGCAGGAGAGATTCCTAGTTGCGGTACCACAAGACCAAGCTTGGTCAACACAAGCCCTGTTTTTTGTCTCAAGGACTAGCCGGGAGTTCCTCTTCCGTAGGTATCCCGGTGTCCATTTTTGCAGGGAGCAGTGGAGGGCATCTATAGCCCATGTAACCCCCCCCCCCCGCTTGCTGTAAAAAGAGCCTGGGAAGTACAGTCCCGATAGAAGGCCAGTTTTCCTAGATGTCTTGTTGTTAATTTGTAAAATGCCTTCTTTAGTATTTCTCTACACAGATTAAGAGACCTGTAAAGAAGAGTCCCCCACCTGTTTCAGCCCTCACTGAGAAAAGCCATAAGGTTCATGTTGGTCTGCCCCAGGTAAGAGAATGTCAGGTCAACAGCGCTAGGGCATGGATCCAGATATCATTCCAAGCCCTACAGAATGTGTTTGATCAAACAAGCTTATATCCTCTCAGGGTATCCCCATATGAGTACCCCATACCTACCTCAGCTCTGGGAGAAGAAGAAAAAAAAAGACTTTAACACTAAATGTAGAAATTGTGGGTTCATGCTGCTATTTGACTCTTAAACTCTACCTTATATATGTTCCAGCCCACTTTTTCTAGTCATCAGAGCTACATGTAGATAAATGTGTGAAATAACAGTGGTAGTAAATATTAGGGGTGTGCACGGACCCCCCGGATTGGATCGGGACCTGGATCGGGACCTCCAATTTTGTCACGGACCGGTTCGGACAAAATCGGAGGCCCCCCGGACCGGATCGAGTCCGATCCCGACCCAAAAATCGTAAATTTTTGGATCGGCCGCCATTTTTTCCCCCATAGACTTGCATTGCAATGCAAGTCTATGAGGAAAAAATGGCGGCGGGTGGGTGAGGGGGGGCCTAACTCCCCCCCCGGGGCCGTCCACTGTGGACGGCCCCGGCAGGTAAGCCCCCTCCCCCGCGCTCCCTACCCCCCCTGGGGCCGTCCGCTTCCATCCGCTGGCGCCCGCGGGCGCCAGCGGATAGAAGCGGACGGCTCGGGGGGGGTAAGCCCCCTTCCCCGCCACTGCTTACCTTCTCGGCCCATCCGCTCCCGTCCGGCGCCGGCGGCTACTACCAGCGGGCTCCGCGGCCTGCTCTAGAGTAGCGCGCCGGGTGATGATATCACCTGGCGCGCCACCCTGGAGTAGGCCGCGGAGCCTGCTGGTAGTAGCCGCCGGCCCCGGACGGGAGCGAACGGGCCGGGAAGGTAAGGGCCCCCCTCCCCCCCTCCGCGCGCCCCCTCCTCCCCTCCACGCACCCCCTGCTTACCTTCTCGGCCCGTCCGCTCCCGTCCGGGGCCGGCGGCTACTACCAGCGGGCTCCGCGGCCTGCTCTAGAGTAGCGCGCCGGGTGATGACATCACCCGGCGCGCCACCCTGGAGTAGGCTGCGGAGCCCGCTGGTAGTAGCCGCCGGCCCCGGATGGGAGCGAACGGGCTGGGAAGGTAAGGGCCCCCCTCCTCCCCCCCCCGCTGTCCACTTTCATCAGCGGGCGCCCGCTGGCGCCAGCCAATGGAAGCGGCGGTGGGCGCCAGTGGGCGCCCACCGATCCGCCGATCCGCCGAACCGGTTCGGAGCCTTTTCGGACCGGTTCGGATTGGATCGGCCGATCCAGCTGTCAGATCGGAAATCGGATAATTTTTATATATATATATATATATATATATAATAGAAGATTTATGAAAAGGGAGTTATATGGTCACATTATGGGTGTTATGGAGGCCATGAGTTAACTGTTAAAAGACACAAAAATTTCATGAGCAAATTAGTCACGAATGCAGAATAAAGAGACCAGCAGAATATTATACTGATTCAGGAAGCACACATGATACAGGCCCCCTCCACAAGAATGCGCCTTTGCGCCTGGTTCCGCGATTATGCGCATTATCGCGGAGGCGCATTTACTCACAATCCCTCTGCACGGGAGGCGGCGGGAAGCGGCGAAGCGCATTAAAAGATGCCCAAAAACCGCTTTCCAGGTAGTTAATGCGCATAATCGCTTGTTCACACAGCGAAAATGCGCTTTAACGGCCGGAGCAAAATAAAAGTCGCTATTTAACGCGCGTTCGAAAATGCGCATTATCGGGGAGATAACGCGCCTGTACGCCCGTTTTGCGCTCCGCTCGTGTGTAGGTAAAATTTATAATGAGCCTTCAAGGCTCATTAAACGCCCCGTGTGGAGGAGGCCACAGACTCGTCTGATTCAGAATTGCCTCTGTGCAATAAAGAAACCTGCTTTCAACTTTTCCAGATTGGTTGTCCTTTCCTCAAACAGAATGGGCATTTCTAACACCAGCAAGGGAAGAAAATGGAGATGTGCTGGGCATACGGTGGCCATGTGTCGTCTTTTGCAGAAGATGGTCCTCTGTTTGAAGGGCAGCCAGAGGACTGTCCTCTGTTTTGAAGGTGGCCTCTCTTTGGACTGTCCAGCCCAAGGCTGGTTTAAAGAGGAAGAACCATCAGGAGGAAGAGATGAGCCCTGAAGTTGCCCATCAACAGCTCCAGGGCAGCAGCCTGAGCAAGGCACACAGGTCCCCTGATCACACAGTCTTCCACACTGTGGTGTATTTCTATTGAAATTATAACAATAATTTCTAAATGGGCAGCAATATGTATATGCAGATTTTATGCAAATCGGTGACTTCTTTTGTCGTCTTTTCAGTGATTCGTACATGGCCTCCCTAGTTGGGGAAGTCACATGAATGGAAATTTCCAGGCTATTTGTTTGGATCCACAGCTATCTCTCCAATATAATTTTGTCCCCATAATATGTGTTCCATAATATATATGGTTTATTATAATAAGTTTAATATGTAGACAAGTGGGTGCATAGATGTGAATGGCAGATTCACTTAGCTGTCTCCCATGCAGACCTTTGACCATGAAGTCTATGCTTATCCAAATTCTGTAATTTCACTTTTAATACCCCCCTGCAGTTATTTTTCACCTGCCATTGTTCCTTGGAGAGTTTGGACGAAAGGAGATTATAGTGGGTACGCCTCCCTTCATCCCCCTCTTAAAACAAAGGGAAATCCACACCAGTGGTTAATAGCACAAGAACAAATGGGTTGTACTCAGATAGGTACTGACAAGCAAATTACAGAGTGGCACAGCAGCCATTTTGCACCTGTGCCTTTCGTGAATCGTACATTCTCAGTTCATGCAGGGCAGTGGCCAGGCCCAATTGTCCTGGCTTGTGTCAAGTGTGAATGCATTCTAGCACATGTCCCAGACTGCTCTATTCAGCGCAGGGGTTCTGTGGCAGATGCATTGATTGGGAAGATGTTCCCTAAAGGTGGACAGTTCAAAAAACAAATGTAAATAAATATGGATAAAGGGATGGACCCTGTAGACTTTGTGTATGCAAAGCGTGTACACTGGCAATGGTTCTTCACCATCTTCTCATTAGGAAATGCTGATAAGCTTCCAAGAAATTCCAGGAATTCCCAGAAGATTTGAAATCCACTCATCAGAGCAAACCACTTCAATTAGTGTTTAGTCAACTGCTATGACTTCTAAGGTATTTTTGAGAACTGGAAGTTTGATTATTGAACATCATCTGATGAGGCCCAAACAGGTGTCTTATGGGAGAAGGAGACACATGTAAACATCTTCTGATTGTGTGTGTTTATGTATGTTTTAAGAGAAGCAGCCATGGGAGGGTGTGATCAAGTGTGAAGGGATGGCTGGAAGAAGGGACTAAGAACATAAGAAGAGCCAAAACCAAAGGCCTGTCTAGTCCAACATTCTGTGTGTACAGTGGCCAGCCAGATGTCCCAATGGGACCCCCACAAGCACGATATGAGCACCAGCTCATGTTTCCCAGCAACTGGTATTGAGAGGCATACTGTCTCCAATGCTGCAGGTAATATATAGCTATCAGGACTAACAGCCATTTATTTATTGACAACATTTTTACGCCAGAATGCCAATAAAAACTGTGGCTGGTCAGTTCAGGAATGCTTCCTAGAATAGAGCTGTGTTCAGGAGGTGCTGGAAGCAACATGTTGTTGGTGCCTGCCTGATCTCCAGGGGCAGGGAGTTCCAAAGAAAGGGGGCACCATGCTGAATGCTCTTCTCTTGGTGGACTCCAGTCGGTGCATTGGTCCATGTGGAACCACCGGAAGCACTGATAGCCTTAACCTCCATGAAGTGGTACGGTCTCCTCAGGGGCCATCACTACATCTTGTAGTAGTGAATTCCATATTCTAACTATGTGCTGTGTGAAGAAGGACAACTCAGACAACTATAAACTCCTCAAGGTGCTGGGAGACAGGGATCAACAGGGATGATGATGATTATTAAAGCCATTTAAATTGGTCATACAGACGTCTCTGAGGCAATAACTTTCCAACAGTAGATTCTTTCTCAGCTGGGCTGGTGTTTTCACGCTGTAATTATTCCACCTATTTGGACTGATCATGCTTGCCCCTCCTGAATCACTTCATTTTGTGAGACTGATGGGATTCACCCCATCCTGCATTCTCTAGGCTCCGTCCTGTAAGATTATTGACAGCCTGGCTTCTCCAGACTGACAGCAGTCACTGCAGAATGGCATAGGATGGAGAGAAACTGATCTAGCTGGTTGGCCACTGTGTGACTAGAGTGCTAGATTAGATGGACCCTTGGTCTGATCCAGCATGGCTCTTCCTATGCTCTCAGTTGCTTAAGTTTTCCTAGAATGCCAGAAGCTGGCAAACAAGTACCATGGGAAGGTAGCACAACTGTAGAATTTAGGGCTGTGACTGGATCCAGATCCAAATCCCGGATCCGGAGAAGATCGGCTCGATCTGGCCCAACCTGGGCCTGATCTGAACCGGATCGGGCTTGGATTGGGCCGGATTGGATCCACGACCCGGATCCGCTCCGGGTCCATGCAGAGCCCTCCCTCCTGCTCTTCCCACTCTACCTCCTTCCCCCCAATTGAACTTTTTACCTACAGCCTCCTCCACGTCCCCCATCGTCCTCCGTGGCGTCCTGCCTCCTCGATGTCGGCCGGCTGCTTTCCCACTCATGACGGGTGATGATGTCACCTGCCGCGACTGGCAAATGCGGCACTCTAATTTGCCGGTTATGGCAGGTTACGTCATCACCCGCTGTGAGCAGGAAAGCGGCCAGCCAACATCGAGGAGGCAGGACACTGTGGAGGACGACGGGGGACAACGCGGAGGAGGCTGCAGGTAAAGAGGGCAATTGGAGGGAGGGAGAGGGAAAGTGGGAGGGAGGGCTCTGCATGGACCCGGAGCGGATCCTGATCAAGATCTGAGGCGGATTGGATCAGACCTGATCCGACACGGGTCAGATTGGGCCTGATCCGGACCTCCCAGATTGGGATCCAGATCGGATCGGGGGGTCCGTGCACAGCCCTAGTAGAATTGTTCCCCAGTCCTATGATCCAATAAGGATTCAGGGTCCGAAGGCTTTCCGAGTTTGGAACCCTTCTCCCTGTAGTCAAGGCCTGGTATTTCAGACTGTGTGGCTCTCTTTTGAAGTGTGCTTGTGGAAAACCTGGGGCCCTCTAGAGCAGCCTTCCCAAGGTATTGGATCACAACTTCTATAATCTCCCAGCTGGCTGGGGATTATGGGAGTTGTAGTCCAATAAACAGCAAACAATCAAAAGGAGGAGAGCATCTGAGTCAGAACAGAAAAAAGGGGAGAAACAGGTTCTCAGGATGTAGTCCAATGCCTCTGGAAAGGACTAGGTAGGGGAAGATTGCTCTAGATGTTGCTGAACTACAGCTCATAACATTGGCTGATCATTGGCTAAGCAATCTGGGGCTGATGGGAGTTGGAGTCCAATAGCATCTGGAGGGCCACACGTTTCCTAACCCTGCTCTACTGCAGTGGTAGGCAACCTGGTGGCCCCCAAATATTTTGGACTAAGCTCCAATCAAGACCTGTCAGCATTACCAATGGTAAGGGCAGATGGGAATTATAGTCCAGCCACTTCTGGAAGCCTGCTCTACAGTTTGGAGACAGGTGATGGGAAGGGGGAATGGATCCTTTTGTGGCCTTTCTGGATATTGAAATGTTTTAAAGCATCTTCTTAGTAACTTAGGAAGAAGTACTTTACATTTATTCATGAGTGTATGGCTCGATCAGAATCAGCCATATGAGCTCCACCACACCTAATTCCCCCTCCCCCCTGGTTTGCCTCCACGTTTTTTTTTTTACCTCTGATGCAGAAGTGAGTCAAGCTTATGGTCTCTTTCACCTGAATATGCTGCTCTTTCGCTCTTTCGCTTGTTTGTTCTTCCACTCCACCCCTTCTCTTTCTCCCTCCAGTTCATTGGTTGCTCCTTCCCCCCCCCCCTTTAACAAGACATATACAAGCAGGTCCTGTCAGATGAGCACTTCAACCAGACCGCCTTTCTGTCAAGCAAAAATGGAACAACCCTTTAGTCTGGCTCTTTGGGGGCATCGAGGGAATTCAATCCTGTCTCTGCAGAGATTCGAGCATTGTACAATTTTTTAAAAATGCTTTTGAGCCTGGGATGCAAGGTTTGGGTTTTATACTGACACTTGGAGCCTATCTACACTACTGCTTTAAAACAGTTTAAAACGGTTTAAAATGGTTTATAACAGTAGTGACAACTGTTGGGGCCCAGGACACACTCCATATACAGTTTTCAAAATGTTTTCAAAGTGTTGTATCCTGCTTGGTGTAGATAGGCTCTTGGAGCTGGCTGCTGGGAGAGATCGCTTTTCCCTGCCAGGACCTGATGCAATCCATTCAAGCCAACAGCAAGACTCCCATAACAGCACACACCCCCAGCAAAGGAAAACGTGAGAGTACAGCACTACACGGAGGCTTAAGGGTGCATTAAACACACTTAGGGAAAATAATCCAGACTTTAGGCATTCTAGGAAAAGACGGAAAAGGCTGGGGAAGAGGTGGGGCGTCAGCAGGACAGGCACGGTGTCATGTGAGTACTGTGCTGCAAATCCACACACCAAGCATGGCGAGAGTGCACTAAATCGCTGGTGTGATGGAGCCCTAAGATAGGCTGACCATATGAAAAAGAGGACAGGGCTCATGTGACTTTAACAGTTGTAGAGAAAAGGGAATTTCAGCCAGTGTCATTTGTATGCAATTAGTTCCTGGTGAAATTCCCTCTTCATCACAACAGTTAAAGTAGCAGGCACTATACTAGAGTGACCATATACAAAAGAAGGCAGGGCCCCTGCAACTTTAACTGTTGTGATGAAGAGGGAATTTCACCAGGTACGAATTGCATACAAATGATGCCAGCTGAAATTCCCTTTTCTCTACAACTGTTAAAGTTACATGAGTCCTGTCCTCCTTTTCATATGATCAGTCTACCTAAGGCTGCCTCTACACGAGAGGTTTAAAGCTCTTTCAAGTCTTATTAAAAATTTTACCTCTACATGAGTACGCGCATTATTGAATGCGTGTTAAATAGCGAGTTTTATTTTGCTGCGGGCCGTTAAAGTGCATTTTGACTATGTGAACAAGCGATTCTCCGCATTAACTACTACTAAAGCGCATTTCAAACAACCGGTAAGGCCACCAGTTGTGCGCTCAATTACCTCCTGCGTACAGTCATTTACCATAAAGCGCTTCCGAGAAGATGAGCATAATCGGAGAACCAGGCGTCAAACCGAATTCTTGTAGAGGGGGTCTAAGATGCAGTGCTGCAGTCGACTACATACAAATGTCACTTCAGCAGATCCTTCCTTGTAGCTGCCTGTGCAAAGCCAACATGGCTTCTCCTCCTAATTATACTCTGTGGTGCAGGCTAGAGACAGGAAGCAAGGGAACAAAAAACTGGCCCTTTCCAAGCCCAGAAGCCACCTCTGTGTCCATCATGCTCAAAGAATGGCAGAGATTCTTTCTACTCCAGCACTTCATTTATTCATAAGAACAAGGACAGCAGGGATGTGTGTGTGTGGGGGGAGGACACCACCACCACTTTTCTCGGGCTATTAGGGATCATAAAAGGTATCTCAGAAAAGTCAGGGAGGAAAAACTCTACCTGACCCTGGGCGACAGAGAGCGACACCAGAAATGTCATTGTGTTCTGCAGATCAAACTGTGGTTGGATCAGGAGTGGAGGGTAATGAGAAATGTATACAGGGACAATCAAACTCAAAGTGTGGGAGGTTCATTGGACCTAACCTGGCAATGTGATGGGATCAGGTCTTCTTTTCCTCCCATTTTAGCACATTTGCTGTCAGTGGGATTTGTTTCATAGGAATGGTACAGCCTCAGCCCACACCTCCGTGCTCAGTTTGGATATGTTGAATTATACGCGTCGACATGGATTTTTGAGGGATATTTAGAATAGTATGCTTTCTTGACTGTTACACAAAGAAGACATCTGAAAGCTTTAAAGACTAATACCAATTCCAAGTATTAAGTCATAAAAGACACGTAGCGCATAATGAAGCATTCAGGAACAGCTGGATGAAGGCCAAGAAACTCCAACAAGACAGAGGTGGTGTTAGGGGGCAGTTTGTTTCTCAGGGAAGGTGATGTTCAACCAGTTCTAGATGGTTTTAGAAAAGAGTTTTTAAAGAAATAAGTGAAATACTGGGCAATAATGTGGAAGCAAGTCCAAATCTAGCTTTACTTTCGATGTATGATAAAGAATATGGGAATAAAAATACATAAAAATTGATTAACGACCTCCTGACACCAGCTAGATTAATGATAGCTAAGAATTGGAAAATACAAGGGAATTATAGTATAGAAGAATGGTATAAAGGGGTGTGGGATATTGCAATTAATGATAGATTAACATGTAAAATTAAAGTTAGAATGGGATCATCCAAAAAGAATGATTTTGGAAGTATTTGGGGACCTTTTATAGAATATGTTTTAATAAAGGGGAGAGGATGTACACCTTCAAAAGAATCGGTGCAATTCTGGAAAAATGTATAATGTATTAGAGCAATGAAGGTCTCAAGGGTAGGGGAGCACAGGGGGGGGGATGTTAAGGAATTGTTTATGTCTTATGTTCATTATACGTTTATTATATGTTGAAATAATAAATATTTTTTTAAAAAAACCAGTTCTAGATGGGGCTTGCTCTCCCCTTGAAGGAACAGGTTCTCAGCTTTGGGGTGCTCGTTGATGGGACGGAGCGATTGCTCAGTGGTAAAGCACCTGCTTGGCATGCAGAAAGTCCCAGGTTTAATCCCACCCCACCCCACACACCCCGGCATCTCCGGGTAGGGCTGGGAGGAAATCCTGCCTGAAATCTGGGAGAGCTGCTGCCAGTCAGTGTCGACAATATTGGGCTAGATGGGCCAAGAGTCTGACTAGATCTAGAGCTGTTGCTTCTTTTCCTGTGTCCCAGTTGCAGGGTCCAGTGGTGCACATACCAGTTCTGGTCTGCACTGAAAGAGAGGCCCAAATCTAGGGTGGCTCCCCAGGCAAGGTTCTGGCCCCAGACTGGCTTGATATAGTAGGCCATCTGATCGTATGCTACGCTACGCTACACAACGGATGCCAGACTCCTCTGGCTAAATGGCTGGGTGCATTTCAGCCAATGCTGAGAGGGGCTGCACTCCATGCAGGCGAGAGCTATGATCACACTGACTGCCGACCACCTCCGTCAGTAATTAACTGCTGGGTGAGCATGGGGGAATTAGCACTGTGCTGTAGACTCGGCTTCTAATCAAGAGTTTAATCATACAGCCTGAAAACAGCAAGGCACACAGTTATTAATCTTTGCACTGTGCAGTAACCTCAAGTATAATTCCCAATTAATCAGTGGGAGGCAGACACGGCTCAATATTTACAAGATGTCTAATTTATAGAGTTAATGTGATTATAGAGGGGCATCAGTTACGTATTGATGGGGGTCAGCAGCCGAGCTCAGCCTAGGACTCTATTCGTCTACATGCCTCTTGTGATGGTTCTGTTCGTGAGGAGCTTAGCGTGATATGTAACCTGATCACCAGAAACAATCCCAGTTTGCTCAGTCCCTGCAGTTTCTAAGAATGTCCAGCACAGAACTCTCCCAGAGAACAGACTAAAGAAGAACTAGGCTACATGAGGCTCCTACCTAGGGATGGGGAAACCTGAAAAAAAAATGGGGAGCAGGGGGATTCATCATCATCATCACATCAAAAAACTATAAAGAAAACCTCCAGAAACTGGGCCTACCAAAATATATCCACACCAGTCATAATTAAAACATGGTCAGGAAATTCCTGAATCAATAAAAGACAGCATGACCTGGCAAAGCCTGTCATTTCCTTCTAAAAAAACCATCACAAGCGAGAAAAGAGATGATGATGATGGTGATGATGATGATGATGATGATGATAATCTGTTCCCCATCCCAAAGGGTTTTTTTTTTTGGGGGGGGGAAACATTTTCTCCTAAATGTTCTGCCACCAAGCCCCCTTTCCCCCCAGGCCTCCACATCTCTACTCCTGCCACATGGACTGCAACTCAGCTTTCCTCATTCATAAATAGAAAGGCTCCCTGTGAGGAAGGTTTGAAGTTATACTGAAAGTAAAGAGAAGCTGCTAGCCAGTTTTTTCCTTCTGTGGTTTATCCCCAATTTTATTTGTTTGTTTTCCTTGGGTTATTCCATGGCATAGAACATGGCTGCCAAATGACAGGCCCAGGGACCAAATCTGGCCAGCCTGGGCTCCTAATCCAGCCCTCTGGCACACCCCCTTTTGCTCTAACCACCGATCATTTGATATTTTCCTGGCTTTAGCAGTTTTCCCCCCATTCTACCTATTTCTTCGATTCTAAGACACACTTTCCCCCCATATAAACGTCTCTAAAAATGGGGTGCGTCTTAGAATCGATGGCGATTTCCCTACACTTAGACTGTTGGTGGTACTGAAATTAAGGTGCGTTTTAGAATCGAAGAAATAGGGTAAATGGTTGAAATGCCTCTCCTAAGGCACAGTCATTGGTAGTAAGGGCTTTAGGTGAAAATAGGCTGGTATTTTTTTGCCTTTTTGGCCCCACCCCTCTTGCCTTTGGCCCCACACACCACAGAATTGCAGCCCCTCAAGAGCTTTTCCAAAAGAGAATTCAACTCTTGGGCTGGAAGAGTTCCAAACCCTTGCATAGAATTTAAATTTGATTGTATAATAGCTGTGAGCATGCTGGACACCACTGGCATGTGCGCTACCTCTGGTTTAGCTGGAAAGGACCATAAGAACATAGGAAGAGCAGTGCTGGACCAGACCAAGGGTCCTTCTAGTCCAGCATTCTGCTCACCAGCTTGCCCCACAGGGAATTCACAAGCAGAAAAAGAGTGCATCAGCATCCTCCCACCCATGTTCCCCAGCAACTGGTGTACATAGGCTTACTGCCTCTGGCACTGGAGGTAGCATTTAGCCATCAGGACTTGTAGCCATCAATAGCCTTATCCCCCATTAATTTGTCCAATCCCCTTTTCAAGCCATCCAAACTGGTGTTCATCATTCCCTCTTGTAGAAGTGAATTCCATAGTTTAACTATGCAATGTGTGAAGAAGTGGAATCAGCCCTTGCCCCTCTGGATCAATGGAGGCTGGGAAATTCACGTGAACTCCAAGCCACTTTCAAGAGGGCCACTTGTCCATCGCAAACTAGTATCTTTTGTGTGTGTGAGAGGGGTAGGGAAATCCACCAGGCACATGATCCTCCAGCAAGTATAATGCAGCATGAACCCTAATTATACAGATTCTTTGGCCTATCCAAGGCCTGCCTCGTGCCAACATTGCTATCTTTTCAGCGCCAGGTCAAGATGTTTCTCTTCTCCCAGGCATTTGACAGCATGTGATGAGTTTTCATCGAGCACAGATTTGTTTTACGGTTTGGCTGAAGTTGCATTTATTTGGCAACATGCTGCTCTCTGACGCTGGTACAAGAGAGAATTCAACTTACGCTCATCTGGGCATTTGAGCTCAGAACATGCAGGCGCCAAGCAGGACGCAGACTCCTTTTGGGCTAACTACTGTCTGGCACTGCCTCTGTTTCCCCTATGTCTCTTCCTCCTGCCCTATCCCTTCCACTTATCTGGACTGGAAAAGGAAGCAGGGTTGCTCTATGAAAATGGGACAATGGGAGTATTGGGGTGTCTGCAATGAATTGGTGGTTTCACGATCGGAGCTTTCTCAAGCACCTCAGGAGCACTTATGTGTCGGTTTGGAAATCTCTATTTCTTTCTGAAAGGGCAGTGAGATTTTTTATGGAACAGTTTTGACACCAGAACCATCCCTCCTTTCCGACATGACAGATTGTTCCCGGCAGCCTTTCTTCCCCAGCCCCTTTGCTGCCAGATATGAACTATCCATTTTTGGACTGCCATTCTTTTCTGACACTCGCTAGAACCTAGCACCGAAAGGAAAAGGGGTGGGTGGGCAAATTTTCTTAGCCCATCCCTCTCAGGGCTGGAATGGATGAGTCTGTCAGTCCTTTTGAACTGCCAGGAACTGTCATGGCAGGCAGGGATGTTGGGAAGAGAATGACCGATCGGGATGGATGGATCTGTCAATCTGTTTCTCACAGGTTCTTATTTTTTTTTCTAATCATAAATTTGGATCATTCCAAACTTTAAGAATTTTTCCAGTATTACGTTTGGTTCATCCTGAGCATTGACAATTTTTGTTAAAAATTTGGGTAAAAATCCAAATACATTCCTGCATGCATACGTCCTAATATGTGCATTTTTATACTCAATTTTGCCTAATATACATATATTTTGCAAGCAACTTTCCCAATGTGATGCATTTCTAAACCTAGTGATGGGCAAACCTATTCCAAGTGAGTTCATTATTTACTCGGAAACTACTGAACTCAAACAAGAGTTCTCCCTCAAAGCGAACTCTCATTCCCTGTAAGCAAAAGTTTTGCACATGCGCGATATCGAAGTGCATTACAAAATTCGGTTGAAGGGTGAACTTTGGCAGATAACTGGGTTTCCTTTTGCAAATTAGTTTGAAAGTGTGAAATTAGGTGCGAACCAAATGAATTTCTCCCTCAACCTGAGTAGTGACAGCTTACTTACTGGTAGGTCAGCTGATATATGGCCTCATTCTAGAAGGCCCCTGTTCAGTGTACTGTGTCTCCATATTACATTAGAACAGGGCTAGGCAATTTGGTGTCCTCCAGATGTTTTGGACTACAACTCCTATAGGCCCCAGCATGGCCAATGGTCAGATATGCCAGGAGCTGTAGTCCAAAGCATCTGGAGGCCACCAGGTTACCTGGCCTGCCTTTAGAGCAAGGCAGCCCCATGCAATTAGCCACAGCTGATTGGCCTCTTTCCTGTGGAGCTAAATAGGAGAGTAGGCTCTGGCCCAGCTGGCTGACTGGCAGCTCAGCCCATGACTCATAGCAGAACACACAAGGATCAGTGTGCATTTAAATTTGCCATGGCAACAAATAGTCCACCAGCGGTAATTACACAGATTGTCATGGAGACAGGGCAAAAGAAGCAGGATGAGTTCCCAGTTCTTTGGGGGAGAAAGACCATTTCTGATGTTCCTAGCATAGCATCCCTAGGGACACAAGAGAAGAGACTGTGTTATCCCCAGCCCTAAAGGGATGCTCTCAGCCAGAGTCTCTGGTTATGAGATAGCTACAAATGGACCATCCCATCTTAAACAGTGTTTAGGCCATGCAAAGATAAAGAAGAGGGATGGCTGAATGGGGGGGGGGGTTATAAAGGGTGGAGAGTGTGCCTCTGCTTCTCTCTGCCCCACCACAGCATCAACCCTGGGGCCTCTCCTCCTGTGACTTGCTAATACGCACATACTGGGAGAATTCCACCTGTCACATAGAAGCGCATGGTTGTTGGTGTTTCTACATTCAGGTGCTTTGTCCATAGCACTGATTTAGGCTGACCTTGGTATATGCCTCAGATTCCTATTCTTACATCCACTTCAGTGGCTTTCATTCGCAGGATTTGTGTAAGCTAGTCGTGATGTTCAGTCAATAGGAACTGCATACAGTCCACAATGGCTTTGTTTTCATCTCTCTTTCTCCATATTCAAGATCCCCTCCTGCAGCCCCGCTCCTGACACCTTTGCAATCTTTCATGTCAAACTCTTCTCAGCCCAAGTGAAAAGAGGAGCTTCACATTTTGGGGGAAGGCACCACAATGCTCTTGGCTGTTTTGCTGCAGTAGAGTTGACACGGTTGCTCCTCTGAAACCCCCTCGGCCAGAGAGCCCTGACCCCATAGCCTTTGCACAAGACTGTTGTGAAGAAGCAGTGGTGAGGCTGAACATGTTCAGAATAGGGTTGAGGATGTGTCATGGATTTAAGAGAGGGGTGGGCAACTTGTGGCTTTCCTGGTGCTCTTGTACTGCAACTCCTATCATGCCTCATCATTGGCCATGCTACTAGGCATGATGGGAGTTGAGGTCCAACAATGTCTGGAGGTTGCCCACTCCTGATTGAGGGGAAAGATGTAGTGAGAACTGCAAATGGTAATGGGTAACTTCTACCCTCTCTGGCTGGGGCGACAGAGCACGAGCAGTCTATGGGAGATGGGTCCTGACTGGGTGAATATGTGTGCACATGAGACAGTCTTCACATTTGTGTCTGTGAGAAATCAAACTAGGGATGTTGTGGGTACCCGACTGGATCCGGGAGTCCAATGGACTCCCCCGTGTCCACCCCTCCGGACCCAGTCAGGCACCCATGGCCCATTTGCAGGCCTGTGCTTTAAGCACTCGAGTGGCCCAATGAGCATCCGGCAGCCATCCACCCTCGTCTGGAGCCTGCATTGTGTGCAACAATGGAGTCTCTGGAAATTGTTTTTAACCATAGTGGAATGGCAACTGTCAAGGCCTCATTTACACAACAGAAGAAATACACAATTTCCTGAGCCTCCATTGTTGAGCATAATGGAAGCTCTGGACGAGGGTGGGTGGGCTCTCAATGTCGTCAGACAGTTGCTGAGCCTCAAAAAAAGCTTGCACAGCACCACAAATGGGGCCAGATGGGGCAAGTGTCTGACGAATCAGACACAGATGAGTCCATCCACCCCTATCTAACACCCTTGGACTATAATGAAAATATAGGTTTTACCAGTAGCAACCGTGTTTTTAATAGCTGTGACCCTGTTAAACATTTCCTACATGCAAAAGAGAATTGGGCAAATCCCTAAGTGGCTCCCCCTGCTCTTGCCCATCTCCAGAATTTATGACAGAACTGACTCAAAAGCTGAGCACTCAGAATGAACATGTTGTGGAGGACATTCCCCTTTGACACCTTCTCTTCCTTCAACATCCCTCATCATGCTTGGCTGGTGCCACCGAGGTCAGAAGCAGTGCCTGTGGACAATGAAAGGCCCCTTCTCGTTGTAGGCCTGCCGGTTGATCCACACATTTTGGAAAGAATTCAGGGAGGCCACAATGGAGCCCCCCAACCAGGCAGAGAAGGTGCGGTTGGGAGAAGCCAGGATGCCCACTTTTTTTGTCGGCTCCATTTTCTGCAGTTCCTTTTTAATTCTTTCGGAGAAGCCACGAAGCATGGTGGTGCCACCTGCCAGCAGCACATTGGAAAGCAACTCCCCCTGTCGCTCCGGCTTGCATTTTCTGACACTGTTTATGGCTTGGACATGAAGCCCCACCTCTGGGAAGCCCAGCATAGTTGGATTGAAGAGGACCTCTGGGCAGCGAAAGCGCTCACTGCCGATGGAGATGATCTGCCTGTCAGGAAGAGTGTAGTCCATGAGGTATTTCTTCTCATCTGCATTCAGTTCCAACTCGTACTCTTCGGGGATATAACAGCACCTCTCCTTGATCTGACACACCACCTCCATTTCCTCCTTTTGAAAAGGGTTCCCAGATTCCCCCATCAGCTTGGCCAGGTAGTCTGTCAGGGCTTTGCCTGCTATGTCCAGTCGGTAGGTTGCATGAGGTAAGATGTATCCATCATGCACAGGAGCTGTGTAGGATGTCCCATAGCCAGAGCCAATCACTAGCCCACTCGTACGCCCATAGGAATACACTGACAGAAGGGACTGATGGGCTACAAACATGGCTGGCACTTCAAAGTTCTCAAAGAGCAGCTCAGCCATTTTCTCACGGTTGGTAGTTGGGGACATGGGGGCATCTGTGACCAGCACTGGCAGCTCTTCTGGGCACACACTGAGCTCTGTGTAGAAAACATGATGCCACAGCATCTCTAGGGCATCCCAATCTGTTACCACACCATGAGTCATTACCACATTTGTGCTCACCTCAGCACGCCGTTGTGGGATGCTCTTCCCAATGTAGTACAGAGGGCTGTCCTTTGTCCTGTACCTGGGCACACCCACGACACTTGGCACAATAGATCTTGGCTTCTCATCCCCAGCAAGGCCACTCTTGGTGTAGCCAGTGCCCGTGTCTATTACCACAGCAGCATAGTCCTTGTATTTCTCTGATGGGGGTGGGGCTGATGTGGAGGCTGAGGCAGGGCCCCTTGAACCTGGTTTATGGCTTGCAGGAGCAGGGCTCCTGGGTTTCTTGTGGTAGCTCATTGTGGTGAGAGCTTTTAGAGACTCTCTCGCTTAGACCTGACACAGTCACAAGAGCAGGCACCAGGCCAGTACCATCCAAGCAAAAGGAAGAGTCATTGTAACGGTATAGAAGACAGGTACATTGTTACCATAGCAATTGCCTGTGACACAGGCAGAACAGAATGACGTCATAATAGTGGAGGGACAAATGGGAAAGTTCTCATTCTAAGATAGATGTGGAAATGAAACTGAATGACACTCTCTGGGGCCTTATGATCCTTTTATGTTCCCTGCCCTTGCTGGGGGGCTTGAACAGTCTCTGGTACAAGGAAGCTATGACTGGCAAGGCAAGGGTTCACTTGACAATTAAGCTGGGAAAACAAGAGCACAGCAAGACAAGACTAATAACGCCTCAGACATTGCTTTGACGAAGCTCCTAGGCTGTGGGTGGTTTCTCATGGAAGAAACTGTTGCTCCAGCAAGGGACTAACAGCAACTGAGGGCCCAAGTAGGCCAGTCAACTCACGTCCTTCAGAAGTTCCACCTCCCACTTGGTACTGACTGCAGCCTTAAAGTGCCCATGCTTGTTTTTGTAGCCTTATGCTACTATACAGCTGAGGACATGAGAGGCTGTGGGGCAGCCATTCTTAGAGGCTGAGACTGATGGGAGGGCCAAGTCCTCAGGTCTGGGGGATGCATCAAGGTGCCTGAGGATCCTCCCTAGAGTGGGGTGACTGGGAACTTGAGCTCGAGGTGGTGCTGAGCCTCCAAAGCCAGGATAATGACAGTCTTGGTGATCACTATGCTATCTGGACACCTTGTAATCTTCTATGGGTTTATCTTTTTGTCATTCTAAGGCAGGCAGGGTTGGGTAGGCTGACCATATGAAAAGGAGGACAGGGCTCATGTAACTTTAACAGTTGTAGAGAAAAGGGAATTTCAGCAGGCATCATTTGCATACAATTCGTACCTGGTGAAATTCCCTCTTCGTTACAACTGTTAAAGCTGCAGGGGCCCTGCCGTCTTTTGTATATGATCACTTTAGTATAGTGCATGCAACTTTAATTGCTGTGATAAAGAGGGGATTTCACCAGGTACTAATTGCATACAAATGATGCGGGCTGAAATTCCCTTTTCTCTGCAATTGTTAAAGTTACATGGGCCCTGTCCTCCTTTTCATATGGTCAGCCTAGGGTTGGGGAGATGAATTGACTGCTCTCATTTATTTATTTAAAATAATTCTATGTCGCCTTTCAGGACAGAAGCCCAGCCAAAGCAGCTTACAACAACAACAACAACAACAACAATAATTTTAAAATGATACAATAATAAAGCAGCATTCATAAAACAGGAAATAAAACATTACTAATCCCCTAGAACATAATTGCAACTACAGAGCAGAACAGTCCATTAAAACATAGTCAGAGGAAAGCCAGTGTAAACAAGTAGTTTTCAGGGCCTTCCTGAAAGCCTGAAATAATAGGACCTGATGGAATTCTGATGGCAAAGCATTCCAGAGGTGTGGGGCCACGGCAGAAAAGGCCTCTCTTTTGTACTTGCCTACCTAACTATCCTCAATGGTAGGTAAGTGAGACGGACCTCTGTTGCTGATCTTAATGAGTCAGCAAGCCAATATGGATGAAGGTGGTCTTCTCTTCCTGGAAGAAGTAAATGAGTCACAAGAAGGCTAAGTAAGGAACTTGCCCAAACTCATTTATTTATTTATTTATTTATTTATTTATTTATGTTGTGCCTCACCTCAAGGCAGCTAACAATCATAGGATTTTAAAAATAATAATAATAATAATAATAAAAACTTCATTAAAATAATAATGAAACAAATACTACAGCTGTGCTCCACTTTGAATTTTGAAGCAGAGCTCTGTTGAGGGGCTGCTATGCTCCATTTGCAGAGCGGCTCTGCAGCTCCGCTTCATCAGATTACCCGTCAAAGCTCTACTCCATTTTCGGATAACCGTTCCATTATAGTCAATGAGAATTAACAAAAATGCTTACATATCCATAAGTTTTAAAGATAAAGAGATGAAACTTGGTGCCATGATAGCTCTTATGTAGGGATTTAGTCATGCCAAGTTGGAAGCAGATCAGCTCATGACTTGATTTTTAGGAATTTTTAAAAATTTCAGATATCCACTCCATTGTAGTCTATGGAAATTAACAAAAATGCTTCCGTTGTGTTCATTTTTAAAGATAAAGAGATGAAACTTGGCACCGAGATAGCTCTTAAGTGGGGATTTCGCTGGAACACACCACACTCTTCCACACCTTGCCCAAGCATGGAATATTGTAGACTTGCTGGAAATTATCCAATAGAGTGTGGTTCAGGGGGTCTTACCAACACCTTTTTTAGCCAAAACAGAATCACATCTTGCCGTAAAGAGATGTTCACCACTACCCTTATCCACTCAGCCAGTCATCGCCCCCCAACCTGCTTCTATAAGCCAGGAAGGGCAAGGGTCCAGCACACAAGTGGTAGGCCTCACCTATCAAAAGTTGCTGTCAACATCCTTGAGCTGTATGACTTGAAAAGTATCCATTGTAACCAGATGAACAGGGCCCAAAGTTACATCCACTGGACCTGTGAATTCTGTGGCAGAGTCTGCAATACAGCTCAGGACCTTCTCAATGCCAAGTTAGTGCCAGCTGCTTTCATTGGGCCCTTTCTGCACCTGGAAATTTTTGATGTGGCCTTTTGGTTGAGAGAGACTATCATCTTGTCTCACAGCACAACTATCTTGCAGTAGGCTGACCAGATAAAATCCAGGTCAGGGCTCATGTAACTTTAACAGTTGTAGAGAAAAGGGAATTTCAGCCCGCATCATTTGTATGCAATTAGTTCCTGGTGATATTCCCTCTTCATCACAACAGTTAAAGTTGCAGGCACTATACTAGAGTGACCATATACAAAAGAAGGCAGGGCCCCTGCAACTTTAACTGTTGTGATGAAGAGGGAATTTCACCAGGAACTAATTGCATACAAATGACACTGGCTGAAATTCCCTTTTCTCTACAACTGTTAAAGTTACACGAGCCCTGACCTGGATTTTATCTGGTCAGCCTATCTTGCAGGCCTACACCACTATACAACAATTACAGATGTCTGCTGGGCAGACATGAAGCAACAACAACACTGCATTCCAGCGTGCATTCCAGAGTTATCACCATCTTTGCTTGAACTTGTCTTGCAAAAGAGAGAGAGAGAGAGAGAGAGAGAAAATAAAAGAAAAAAGAGAGGTCTTTCTGCCACTGGATCCTCTGTGCAAACCCTCCCCCTCCATTTCTCAGGAATGTTTATGGTTTTCTGAGTTCTAAAGATAAAAAAATCTGAGCAGAGCAGATAACCATGTGTAGGGTGACCAGATAAAATCCAGGTCAGGGCTCATGTAACTTTAACAGTTGTAGAGAAAAAGGAATTTCAGCCAGTGTCATTTGTATGCAATTAGTTCCTGGTGAAATTCCCTCTTCATCACAACAGTTAAAGTTGCAGGGGCCCTGCCTTCTTTTGTATATAGAAACTCTAGCATAGTGCCTGCACCTATAGTACCTTATCATTAACAAGTAGTGAAGCCAGTGAATTAAGTTTGGTGTACTATACACACCAATTTGGGGAGTGATACAATCCCATAATTTGGGAAATATTTAAATCTGCCCCGTTGTGAAAAACGTCTACCTGGTACTCAAACAATTTAGTGACTGGGCTACTGAAGAAGACACTTTTGTCGAAACACGTTTGGCCAGAATCATAACAGCTTTTTTTTAAACTTTGATATTATACATATATATGTTGAATAGTGTTTTTCTGTGATAAATATATTTTATTAGTATTAAAATTTATTACATATTTTCTCCTTAACTTTCTTTTTTCATTTTGTGGATTTTGGTTGAGGCTAGCACTTTGTTGTTTGTGTGTAATCATACTGTTTAGCCTAGGATACAATTCCTCTTGGGGATCACAGGTCATGTGTGGTAGGGTGGAAGACTGAGTGTCACCAACTGAGGGTCTGGGACAGCTTTCTCCAACCTGGTGCCCTCCGTCATCCTCCATACAGCTCAGTCATTGGATGGTAGTTGTGTTCCAACACATCTGGAGGGCACCAGGTTGGGGAACACTGGGTTGGGCTAGCCAGTTTCTATTTATATTCCTGAAAGACTGAGACACATTGTTGAATTAGTCCAATTAGGCCCTAATTATTAGGGCATGAATTCTGCAAAGAAAGACATTTGGCTTTGCTCAGGGTGTCTCTGGTGCCTGTGGAGGATTTTGTTTGGTCTGCAGTTTTAAGTGAACTGACCTGAACTAATTTGCAGTACCCAGAATGATGCACAGATCGGAAGGTAACTATCTTTCGGATTGTGCAGTTCTCCCAATTTTGCAACACAGGCTTCTGCTCACAAATGTGGAAACAAAGCAAAACCACCACATATTGGGGAGGGGATGCATTCAAAATGCAAATTTTAGGGGCAGAAATCTGGGCGATCTAAATGCAAATGTTCCTGGGGTTTTAAAACAATTCACACAAAATAGGACAGAACGGGTTTATAATAAAACACATGTGAAACCAGCATAGCCCGGTGGCTCCAGTGTCAGTGGGGGGGGGGGGAGAATCCACTCCGGGTTTCAATCAGAACTCTAAAGGAGTTACCGAATTCTGACTGGTTCTGACTGAAACTCCGAGCGGATTCTCCCCCCCACTGACACTGGAGCCACTTCATGGCACGAAACTGACAGAGACCGGAAATAGACTGAGCTGTCCATCATCCAAAGTGCAATGTCAGGAAGCTCCTGTAATGCTCTGCATCCCATTCATCCTGACTGCCAGCTCAGATTTCCTCTGTTGTGACCCCCGTGGTGGTCGCGCCTATGGAAACGATCAGAAGCCAGAGTTTATTTGCCCTCTTATTCCCAGAAATCTCTGAGTAATTGTTTTAGGTCTTTGGCTTGGGATAGTACCTTTCCCCCACAATATTATCACCCCTTTTAGGGATAGGACTACATGATTGTCCCAAGGGCACAGTCTCTGTGTTCAGCTCCTTGAGGCAAAGGTGAGGCCTCGTAATGACTCTAGCTAAACCAGCCTTTTCTCTTCTGCCCACAGGGATTGGTGTGTGTGTGTGTGTGTGTGTGTAATCTCCCTGTGTCTGCTTAATTCCCTCTGACTGACAGAGAAACAACACTTTTCTCCCCACATCCTGCCAGCGTTGTCATAAATGTACCTAATTCCAGTGCCTGAGGGTGAGCCTGGGAGATCCATTGCGAAGCAGGCAGCCCGTTTACACCACTGGCAGGCCTGGGGGTAGCCATGTGCTTCTGATGCTTAGTAGTCAAACCCTTTTGTTTTTTTGTAGTCAGCTGTTATCCTGATGAGGAGCACACATCAAGGCCTGATCATGGTACATTTCAGGGCATTTTATCCTCTGTGGATCGGAATGGAGGGGATCAGAAGTGGAACCAGTTTAGGGAGCAACCTGGACAGATTCAACAGTGGTATTCAGTCTTTCCCTTGCTCCCACTCCCGTCTTACCCTGACCCACACCCATTATAGCAGAGGTGTTGAACCTCTTTTAGCTTGAGAGCCGAATTCAATTCTGGAAAAGCTCTCGGGGCTGCATTCCAGTGGTGGGTGCGGCCAAAGGCAAAAGGGGGCAGGGCCAAGAATTCCAGAATTGCCTATAATACCAGGATATTTTAGCTTAATGCTCTTACATCCAATAAGTAAAGTTTAGGAGGGGCGTTTCAACCTTTTAGAATGGGGGGGGAGAGATGCACCCCCCCCAAAAAACTGCTAAATGATTGGTCATTGGGGCAAAGGGGTTGGGGCAGGGGAAAGGGGTGGGGCCATTAAGGGAATCCAGGAGGGCCATATGGGGATCAAGGTGGGCTGGATTTCTCCTAAGGACCTGAAGTTGAACAAATTGTGCAGGAAACAGGCCTCGGTCAACTCTTAGGAGAATTCCACTACCACTATTGTAAGGCTCAGATGCTTCACAAGGCAATACAGGATCAAGACATTGTGGGACATCTTTGCTGGTCTCAGGTACTCCATCTTCCCCCGTCTGAATTTACGCATGAATTAGCCGACGAAAAGTGTGGGTGCGTCATTCCTGATCCATGTCATTCCTAATCCATGTCATTGCTTTTTTCTTCAATTGGGCCTTATAGAAAGATGGTATCCACTCAATGAGAAATCTAAGCTGCTGCTGAATTGTTTAATGGTTGCCATTGAAATTATGTGTCCAGCTCAATGGGACTTTGTGTATGGATCACTTTCTGTTCTGTGCTTTAGACCTCAAGGTTATGAAATGTAGGGCCTTCTTTAAAATAAGGCACAACTGATCTTATTATTCTAAAACTAAGAAAAATGCAGTGTTTGAAACTATCAAGGGCGCTACTCACCTTAGGTGTAGCAGCTTTCTGGTATGTTTTGTTTGTGCTTTGTTGATATGCACAACTGAGAACGGAATGAAGGATCCAAAAATATCTTCCTTGGTGTATCTTTGCCCTTGGTGTCTTTTGATGGCCAGCGACATTTTCCTGACATCTGTCCCCTGTTCTCATTTATTCAGGGAATAACCCTTTGAATCTTAGGGACCTTGACTGCTTGTATGTGAAATGTGTTCTCTGCTTTGACTAGTTTGAGATGTCAAAGCGTTTGTCTCTTGTTCTCTGGTTGGGTGAGTGTGCTAGCGCTGTTGGGATGTGTGAACTTAAAATGTCATTTCTGTTCATGCATATGACTCTGAAATTTGCTCTATCACCCACCCCCCACTCCACCATCCTTCAAGCCATAAAATCTCAGTTCAGTCATAGTTTGTCTAAGGCAAATGAGAACAAAGTGAATTCATAGAAAAATGGAATATCTATTCCTGGAACGCACAGCGAAGTGTTCAAACACTTCCATGTGGGATACAGATGTAATCCAGATCTCACCAACAGCTTTTTTTAAATTAAGGAACAGTTTGTTTACAAAACAAAAGAATGAGAAAATTGTGGACCAATTCACATAGGTTTTGTATGTGGAGATTCAATGTTTGCATAGTTTGTTAGTGTAGCATGTGGCTAAGAGCTCCATCACACCTATTTTTTTTTCCTGATATGCACCCGCAATTTTGACTTCCATTTTATTAGCACAGCAAGCACTGGTGACTTTTCACTTGTCTGCGTGGCTTATTTGCTCTCGCACTCCACCCCACCCCGCCTTTTCTCCTTCCCCCTCTAGTTCATTGGTCCCCCCTCTGCCTTGCTTGGGAAACACATCCAAAAGAAATCAAAGCCTCTACTAGGAATCTCCCCCCCTCCCCATAAGGAGGAGAGAATCAGGGGATCATCCAGATGATGGTGTATGGCACCGCAAGCCCCCAACCCCCCGCATTTGCATAACTTTGTGAGGAAGTGAGCGTGGGGGGCTGCATGCAAGGAGGAGCACCTATGCACCGGGGCACCCACATCTCCTCGCATTCTGGTTTTGTTTTGGTCCTTTTCTTTGGAGAAGGTGCCGTCCATACACGGAGCACCAGTGCCTCCTCGCATCTCTATTCAGCACTGGTTAAGACCTCATCTTGAGTATTGTGTCCAGTTCTGGGCACCACACTTCAAGAAGGATACAGACAAGCTGGAGGGAGTTCAGAGGAGGGCAACAAGGATGATCAGGGGTCTGGAATCAAAGCACTATGAGGAGAGACTGAAAGAACTGGGCATGTTTAGCCTGGAGAAGAGAAGACTGAGGGGAGACATGATAGCACTCTCCAAGTACTTGAAAGGTTGGCACACAGAGGAGGGCCAGGATCTCTTCTCGATCATCCCAGAGTGCAGGACATGGAATAATGGGTTCAAGTTACCGGAAGCCATATTCCGGCTGGACATCAGGAAAAACTTCCTGACTGTTAGAGCAGTATGGCAATGGAATCAATTACCTAGGAAGGTGGTGGGCTGTCCTACACTAGAGGCATTCAAGAGGCAGCAGGACAACCATCTGTCAGGTATGCTTTAAGGTAGATTCCTGCATTGAGCAGGGGGCTGGACTCGATGGCCTTATAGGTCCTTTCCAACTCTACTATTCTATGATGATTCTATGATCTCACTCCTCCTCGCATCCCCGCAAACGCATTTGTTCAGAGCGGTCTCTTCTCCCCCACCAAGCATAGGAGATCAGTGCTTGTCTTTTACTGCCAGAAGATTGAGCCTGGTTAGACGGAATCATTTCTTCATTTCCTTTACTATGATTAGGCAAGTGGTTTTGGCTGTAAGGAATCAGAAGCATTTTAGGACCAGCTTCCAATTCCCCCTGCCAGGGGTGGGTTGAGGGGAGAAAAGGGGGAGGAACACAACATTCTTGGTTGCTCCTGCCCCTCTGACTAGTAAGAGCCACCTTGCTGTCTAGGGCCAAAGGATCATTGGAACTGGAAATACTTTTGTTCTCATCCCAATGCATAAATGCAGCCAGCCTTCCACATCCAATTGGACAGCAGGGCTCCATTCACATGCTGGAGAAGGCTCCTCTTTTGTCAGCAAGACCTCCCTTCAATGCACACACACCCAACAAAACACATAGCGTGCCGATGGAATTACACGGGGGCAGGATGGCACTTTAATCTTGCCTGGAGGAAATGAACCACACTTTCTCCGCTCTAAAATAAGATGGAAAATGGGGCGGAAGAGGACAGCGATGACGTCATGTGAGTACCGCATTGCAAAACAACAAACCAGGCATGACAATGGTACGATAAAATGCTGGTGTGATGAAGCTCTTAGAGACTGAGCTCTGAATTGGGAATCCCAGGCTTCAACTGTAACTTCTGCCATGTAATCACTAGGGTACTTCCAGATGAGGCTTTAGTATACCACTGCCCTGCCTCATCCACAGGATTCTATGGGGGGGGGAGGTTCAGACAATAATGATGCCTTCCACTTGTAATCCTGCTGTGATTTTCCGGCTTTTTACATCTTTTTTCTTACCCCTTTGCCTTTATGCCTTAGGCTTTTATCTCTTAAAATTAATTTTTCCCTCCCCAACTCCAACCATTCCAGAGGGTAGTTTCTTGTTCATATCTACAAACAAAGTGGAGGGTGGGGAAAAAAGTATTTTCTCCTTTCCTCTGACCTTCTCCTCTGATATATGATGCTTAAAATTCTAAGACATTGTTAAGGAGTATATGTGTCATGTATTCTAAGAGCTTGTGATGTTATATTTAAAAAAATAGAAAACAAATGCTATAACAAAATATGTAAAGTCCATCATACACTACTTATCATAATTAGTATAGAAGCACATGTTCACAAAAATCCTTTCATAAATGATAGCTTGATGATTGCAAACAATATGCAACAATTTCAAATATTTCCATTATACATGTCAATTATTCAACAATTATTCTCAATGCATTATAACTTCTATCTAGGCTTTACTTCCTTTCACGATATTGAAGAAAAAACAAACACATTCTAAATATCTCATATTACTCAGATATTTCACTTTTCCCTCTCTATAGCATAACGTAGGTGTTAATTATAAGCACTTCACTTCCTATAGTTTTCTTGATGGAACCCCAACTTTCTTCCAATATTGAGCAATTAACACTTTACCATGATCAAATGGAATATTTCCTCTCAATTTCAATTTTCCAACCAAGTCCTCCAAATATCTTCACACTACAAACATGGGATTAAGCGCCATCATCCCTCAATTATCTCTGTCATTGTAGGCAACATTTGTTCCCAAAAACCTGAATGTGTAGACACATGCCCCTTAGATATGCATTACATCTACTCTACCATGCCTGTGTTGTACATGTTTTTTCTACACCTATATGTACACCCCTGTATAAAAGATGTTACCATGTGAAAGAAACTGAAAGAAACTGCAGTCACATTATTGGTCCTTCTAAGTCAATATTGTCAATACTGACTGCTGGCATAAGAACATAAGAAGTGTCATGCTGGATCAGACCAAGAGTCCATCTCGTCCAGCACTCTGTTCACACAGTGGCCAACCAGCTATCGACTAGGGACCCACAAGCAGGATGCAGTGGAATTCTGTGGGGTTTTTGATAGGGGTCCTTCCAATTCTCAGCTGTAATTGGAGATACTGAGGACTAGGCTGACCAGGTGGCTCGGGATTTCCCGGTCCTAACCGGGAATCCAGGGGCAAACCGGCACAACCGGGGGGCGGGGGGGCAAACCGGGGTGGCGGGGGGTCACGCGGCGGTGGCAGCAAGCAAGGAGCGGCGGCGAAGGTGGCGGAGGAGCCCGGGAAGCGGCCGTCCCAGCTGGTAAGCATGAAGGGGGGCACTTACCTGCTGGGGCGGCCGCTTCCCGGGCGCCTTCGCCGCCGCTGCCGGGCTCGTAAGGCCAGAGGCCGCGCGGAAGAGGCAGGAGAGGGCCGGATCCGGAAGTGGCGTAACTGTCACTTCCGGATCCGGCCCTCTCCCGCCTCTTCCGCGCGGGCGGCGACGGAGGACCCGGTGCGGGCGAAGGAGGAACCCGGCGCGGCCGCACGGGCGGCGAAGGAGGAACCCGGCGGTAGGTCCAGGCTGGTTTTTTTGGGGGGGGGTGGCTTGGTGGGGGGGTTGTTTTGGGTGGGGGGGGCGGGGAGGGGACTGGGATTTTTATTTTTAAAATCTGGTCACCCTACTGAGGACTGAACCTAGGACTTTTTGCATGCACCTCATGTGCTCTACCAGTAAGCAACAGCCCTTCCCCTTATTTCTCCCCAAATTTCTCCAGCAACATTAGAAAGCCATGTGACCCATACAGCCTGGTGCAAGTCAGCCATATTGAATTCTTCCTTATTGGTAGCTGAGCTCTAATATTTTTTAGGGGAGGCACAGAATTGACCTAGAGACAAGAGAACAAAGAGGGTGAGATGTGGGAAATCAGGATGAAACCAGATCAGCTGAGTTCGGCAGTTGTTCCTTGTGTTGTTTAGAGTCAGGTATAAAGCCTTGAGCAGAGTTTGTTCCATGCTCAGGTAACACTGAAGACAATGACATTGATGGCTCCACACGGAGTTCTGCCTGCACATGTACTTCAGTGCTTTGGTATGTTCATCCCAGTAGCCTGCTATCAGCCGTCAACATCCATTCTTGTCTGGAGTCAGAGCTGGAAACTGAGGTCTCTTGGCAGAACCACTTTGGGTGGTCAGTACCACTCACATGGTAGCAGACTTGGGATGAGAGGCATGTTGGCAGCTGCTGAGGTCAGTAATACTAGGCTGACCATATGAAAAGGAGGACAGGGCTCATGTAACTTTAACAGTTGTAGAGAAAAGGGAATTTCAGCAGGCATCATTTGCATACAATTAGTACCTGGTGAAATTCCCTCTTCATTACAACTGTTAAAGCTGCAGGGGCCCTGCCCACTTTTGTATATGATCACTTTAGTATAGTGCATGCAACTTTAATTGCTGTGATAAAGAGGGGATTTCACCAGGTACTAATTGCATACAAATGATGCGGGCTGAAATTCCCTTTTCTCTGCAACTGTTAAAGTTACATGGGCCCTGTCCTCCTTTTCATATGGTCAGCCTAAGTAATACTAGCCTGGGTCTGAGCCTCCTGGATTCTCAGATGGATTCAGGAAGGCTCCCTGCCCTACCTGAGGGGAGATGAGCTGGTAATTCACTTACCATTGTGCATTGTATCATTATCTATACCAGTGCTTGCTACAGGTTACAATCAAAGGCTAGGGTCCAGACACAGTTATAGAGTAGAGCCATTCAAATCAAAAGGACTTAAGTTAGGTATGACTAAGCAGAGTCCCATTGAGTTCAATGGATCTACCCTAAGCATGCCTAAGTCAGGATCCACCCCAATAACTATTCTTGTGTGCCATATTGCCCTGGGGCAAGTTTCCATCACCCTTTACAACACCCTGTTGCCAGAAATATGGTGACCCAGTCAGAAAGCTCCCATGAGTCATTGGGGAGAGAGGAATATTGCTCAGTGGTAGGTGGTGGGCTTTGCATGCAGAAGGCCTCCAAGTGGTGGTGAGCAAGTAGTTGGTGGTGAGCAAGAAGATTTCCACCTGGGCAGACAATGCTAGTCAAAGTAGACCATTCTGGGAGAGATGAACCAAAGGCCATTTTCTAGGTTTCTGACCCATCACTGATAATTAGAGGTTTTGCTAATCTCCCAGGAAAAGACAAAGTCCCCTTTGTAGATTTAAGTTGGGCACAGCTTCACTTTAAAACAAAGCAATTAGATCCCCCCACCCAATTTAGTGCATGAATGACCTATAGAGCTTCTCTCAGTGTTAACAGTGGACTATTCATGGACAAGGAGAGGGGCTGGAGCTTAGAGAAATTTGCATGAAAGTTAGGGCTCTCCATGGCTACTTGCAAAGAAGGTCAGTAAACCTGAATCTGCCATGCTCAATCTAAAGGCATAGCCATACATAGCTGGGTTGACCACTTGTGAATCGCTTGAAAAGAGGAAAAGCATCATGAAAAATAGAGGGCATAAGAAGATACATATTTCCATATGCTAATTTATATGTATAGATGCAAAGTTAGAAATTACTATTTTAACGTCAATAGAACTAGAATACATCTCATCATAGTGTGGAAGACCATGACCAGGTGACCCGTGTGCCTGTCTGCTCAGTCTACTGTTCAGGTGCTAACTGGTGATGGGCAACAGTTCTTCTGGTTTCTTATCTTTAAATGGGACTTGGGCAGGATAGTCCTTCAAATAGTTGATGGTCCTCCATAAAGTTTGAGTGTGTGTGCATGTCTGAGTAGATTATAAGAGATGGACTCCTAAATGCCCCACATGTCCAGGACTGGCCACCATCAGGAACACGAGGGAAGATGGGATGTTGTTTTAGTGTGGGTAGGCAGTTCTAAGGTTTGGCTTGCAGTGTGAGCCCAGAGCCACCCTCAAAAGCAAACAAACACCAAAGTCTCCAATGTTCCTTGAATTGTCATGCCTGGCTGCTGCCTCTTTCTCAGATTATTCGCTAAAAATGTGCCTGCACCAGCCTACTGCTCTCAGATGGGTGGCCCTGCTAGTCCTTGTTCCAAGAAGGACTTGAATGGTGGCCAAAATGGATCCTCCTTTGAATGTGTCTTTCACACACACACACCAGGCAGCTCACTCACTCACTCGCTCACTCGCTCATGTGTGTGTGTGTGTGTGTGTGTTTTGAAAATGTTTGTCTCCGGGGACTGGCTACATTGTTGTGCTGCTGAATTAGCACCTTTTAATTGGAACAATCTGACAAGAGTGTGATTCAGCTTTTCTCTCCACGCTCAGTGGGGGATTTTACTTTAGGTGAAACTGGGTCAGTTCAAGTATCTCAGTCACAATTGTATTTCATGTGCCCACCAGCTCAAGAGCTGCAGACCAAGGATTTGCTCCATGAATGTGTTCTTAGATTTATTTTAAAGCAGCTGCTTTCTGATAAGGCAAAGGGCAAGAAAAAAAGAATTCAGAAAAATGTACGAATGCAAATCTACAGAGTGCTGCTAGAAGGTGCTTTTATCAAAAACCATCTTGCTGAAGTCTTTGCTTTTGTGAGCTGAGCCACGGTTGAGGCGAGAAGTATCTCTCTTAGTCAGAAGAACGTGGACGCAAGCCACCTGCATAGGAACAGCACTTTGAGGGCTGGTAAGCGATTGGTCACTAGTCACATGCTATAACAATAACATCTCAATCTGGATGGGATGTTCCTAGAGTGTCCACAGGCAGTCTGGTCTTGCACAGGCCTTGGGTGCCTGGAGTCCTTCTTAGGGCCAAAACAGACATTACTTTACATCTAGGGTGACCATATGGAAAGGAGGACAGGGCTCCTGTATCTTTAACAGTTGAATAGAAAAGGGAACTTCAGCAGGTGTCATTTGTAGGCATGCAGCACCTGCTGAAATTCCCTTTTCATCAAAACAGGTAAAGCTGAAGGAGCCCTGCCTAGCATGACCAGATACAAAATCTATTTAAATCTGTGCCTAACAGCGATGTCCTTCACCCTTTTTTACTCCAGAGTAAATGCAGGGCCTCTGATTCAGAACTAAGCCCCCTACCCTCCACACTAAAGTCTCTTGATTCAGATCTGGGACCCCGCTCCTATTCTAGAGTAAAAAATGAAAATAGATGTAGCCCTTAGACACACTAATGTTTGTCATGGCCTTTACTTTGGGTTCTAATTCAGCTTGTGGTTCTCATTGGCACCTGCCGGCAGTGCCTGTTGCAAGTCCACTGGGACTTCCCTCCAAAACAATGATGTCCTCAAGGGAGGAGGGCCAAATTCTCCTCCGCTGGGCCCAACCTGGTGACCTGGTTTCCTCCCCATATCTTCTCCGTTGCTTGATTGCTCAGCCGGCTTATGTGCTGTTCCTAGGGTGACCAGATAAAATCCAGGTCAGGGCTCATGTAACTTTAACAGTTGTAGAGAAAAGGGAATTTCAGCCAGTGTCATTTGTATGCAATTCGTACCTGGTGAAATTCCCTCTTCATCACAACAGTTAAAGTTGCAGGGGCCCTGCCTTCTTTTGTATATGGTCACTCTAGTATAGTGCCTGCACCTTTAACTGTTGTGATGAAGAGGGACTATCACCAGGAACTAATTGCATACAAATGACACTGGCTGAAATTCCCTTTTCTCTACAACTGTTAAAGTTACATGAGCCCTGACCTGGATTTTATCTGGTCACCCTAGCTGTTCCCCTCCGCCCCCCCAGTTCCCACTCCTAGCAGCTGGCTCCCAGCTTGTGTTCTCTTTAATGCTTGCCCCTCTCTACACCCTCTGTGGAGGAGGGATTCCACGTCTTCACAGAGGCATATGAGAAAGACAATGTATTGGCACTGGTGATGCCACAGCCTTCCAAACTGGTCCGTTTGCCTCTCATTTGGCTGGCTGCATTGTGAAGCTTCCAGAAAGCCATGAGCAACACAGCCCCATGGCAACCAGACTGGATTCTTGTTCAAAAGAATGTCCACAAAGAACAAAACTGATAGGGCTTCACTTACTGTAGTATCACAAGTGTGCAGCTTTGAGTGCATCATTGCACCTGAAGCCTCAGGTAATGTTGGCATCGAAACAACTCTTCTGTTTGCGCTTGGCATCTCACATGTTAAAAGGTGAAAAAGCTCCCTTATTTCACATTCAGATCTGGTGATCATAATTCAGGATTTATAATAACAACACAATGTTACTGTACACTGGCCTGTTTTTGCAAATGTTTTTGAGGCTTCGGCTGGTGCAGAGCATGGCACTCTCTCTCCCAGGACAGCAATCCAGGGATTTGGCCTGAGGTGGTGCACACACAGCCCTAATGATTCTAATGCTGATCTGCATCTATGGGACTCTTAGGGATTCACCAAATTGTGAATTCTGACACATTTCCCCTCCACCCACGATTGCTCATAATGTAGAGAAATGGGCCACGAGAAATGTTCCTTTGGAATACAAGGATTGCGTGGATTTTCAAGGAAAATTCACAAGCAGGAAGCCAGTTTCTTACTGATCCCTACTCATGGATCACAGATCATGCATTCATTCTGCTGTAGATCATGGATCTTATAAAAGAAGGGACGGGGGAATGCTCTGATAGCGTCCAGAGAGTGATATGGCGATGCTTCATGGCCAACTTGGTTGGTGAAGGTTAATCTGGATAATATGAACACCCTTGACCCAATACCCCAGTGAAAGCAATTTCTGTATGGATCTGCCATAACAGAGCTATAAGCTGCTGAGAGGGTCTCACTTTCAGCAATAAAGTAACTTGTGCAGACCTGCATATATCCCCCAATTCAGATCCCCATATAGCAGTCTGGGTTTGGGCAGCTGGACTGATTTAATGAAACACGTCACAGGAGATGGCTCCTCGGGTCCTTGGAATTCTTTCTTCCAAGCTGCTGCAGGCTTCTTGTCTGCCCATATCTGCACTAAGTGCTGCAGAAATTGGTGGGTGAGATCCATTATGGTTTATGGAACACTTAGTTGTTTAAAAATTCAGCCTCTCTAACCACAGTACTTTCTCCAAGTAAAACATTTACAACCCACTGCATAAAAGAGATGCTCTTCAGGAGGTAGGCTGAGCAGAAGACCTTTTTAACGTTTATGATTATTTAGATTCTGCTTTTCACCATCCAGTTCAGGCATGGGGTAATGGATCTTCCCAGAAACAATATATTGTTTCCTGTTGTGATGCAAAGTTTTTGGAATGGCTTGGTCTTGGATGGGCCATTAAAACCTCATTAGCTTTACAAAAGACCTCTTCCTGGGCTAGCACTACTGCTTTATAGCGCCATTGAAGTGCACTGATAACTATTGGGACACTATACACATTCCATACAGTGCTTTCATTATATAATTTCCCGCATTTTACTGCAAGAAATACCTATGAGGTATAAATGCACAAAAGAGATATAGCATTACCATGATGGGATCATAATGATTTCACACAAAGTGTAGATCTAGCCTAGGGATGTACATATTTAAATTTCTCTCATCTTTGTTTCATAGATTGTCAGGTATCTTTCATTCCCATTGTCTGTTCATTGACTGAATTACATTTTTTTATTTTGTATACCAGAGATGTACAAGAATTGTACTCCATTTGCATTAGTGCAAGTGTGCATTTGTGCAACCCTCCCCCACCTGAAAAGTAAAAAAAACAGTCTGCAAGTCCATGGAAACCACATAACTCAGAAACAGACGGTCCACTGCAGAATCTGCAGGTTGGATTCGTCGAATTCCGAACTCATTGGAATCGTTTGCGGATGTCTCTGACATCCCTGATCCTAGTGGGCATAGAAATGGCTGGAACTGGTTTCTTGGTATGGATCCACATGACTGCCTGGATTTTTGCACTTTCCTTAGGGGTGTGGCTAGGGGGACTGTCATGATGAGCGCCCGCACTTGAAATTTAGCACTGCGCCACTGCTGTTCTTCATACTGAGATGGGCCGTAGCTCAGTGCCAGAGCACACACTTTGCATGCAAAAGTCTCTGCTGCGATTCCTGGCATCTCTGAATAGAGCAGAGAAACACTCCTGCCTGAAACCCCGGAGAACCACTGCCAGTCAACGCAAACAGTAAAGAGACAGGTGCTCTCACTCAGTATAGGGTCTGTTCTTCAAACCTTCTTGAGATGCTTCCAGATGAGGATTTTATTCTGCAATTGCCCTGCCTCATCACAGGCTTTTACACGGCTCCAGACATTGCCCACTTGCATTTGGAGCCTCTGGTGTTTTCCCACCACTTCTTCCATCTGTTTTTCTTGCCACCAGAAATCCGCTAAGGAGGGAAAGTCGGAGCAGCTGCACAATGCCTTTTGAGCACGAGTGCTCGGACAAGGAGCTCTTTGGCTGGCAGCACTCTTGGTGTCATGACACTGAAAACCAAATGCCAAGAGGTATGGGGGGGGGAAGTGGGGAAATGGAGCCGAGGGGCAGAGTCTTCAACACTGACTGGCTTCAATTCCAGTTTAGAAAAATAAAAATGCATGGGGATGTGGTAAAGGATGATAAAATTATAGTATTAGAAGTGTTGAGAGAGAGAGACAGAGACAGAGAGACAGAGAGCTTATCTACACTACTGCGGTTTAAAATGGTTTATAACAGTTTTGAGAACTGTTGGGGCCCTGGACACACTCCATATACAGTTTTCAAAACGTTTTCAAAGTGTTTTATCCTGTGTGTGTAGATAGGCTCAGAGACAGAGACCTAGGAACATAGGAAGCTGCCTTATACTGCTCCACCTAGCCCAGTATTATTGACACTGACTAGCAGCAATGGCTTTCCAGGGATTCAGGCAGGCATTTTTCATAGCCCTCCTTGGAGATGCTGGAGATTGAATGTGGGACCTTCTCCATGCCCAGCATGTGCTCTACCAATGTATGGCTCAGGAGTCATCTAACATGATGGATTGGGAGTGCAAGGACAAGCACTAGAAAGTTCTCCTTCACACAGCACATAATTCACTCATGGAATTCATTGCCAAGGGTCATTCTGAAGGCCACAAGCATTGTGAGCCCTTAAAAGGGGTTCTACCAGAGGCTATTAGCCTTGTTTGCGAAAGATGACACGTTGGTGTTCTGGGATAATGAACCTTTGATTAACAGAGGCTGGGAATGAGCAGGTATTGGCATCTCTTCCCCATCTCACTTATAAGCTTCACCAGGGCATCTATCGGCCATGTTGGTGTATAGAATTGATTGACCTCCGGTTTGATCCAGCATGACCATTCTCAATGGTAGCAGAATCTCCTCACTCCTTCAGTGTGCTTTTCTCAACTCTGGAGAGGCCTGGAATTCCCTGGGCAGCTCCCAGAAGGATATGCTTCAAAGATCTAGCTCTGTGAAGGGCTTAGGCTGCTGTCAAATATTCATAACCCCATTAAATCCATTTTAAGAATAAGAGAAAAAGCCTTCAGAGTCAAAGTGGCAGGCCTTCATCCTAAGGAGGGATAGAACTCAAATGATGAGAGCAGTGAGTATAGGGTGACCAGATAAAATCCAGATCAGGGCTCCTGTAACTTTAACAGTTGTAGAGAAAAGGGAATTTCAGCCAGTGTCATTTGTATGCAATTAGTTCCTGGTGAAATTCCCTCTTCATCACAACAGTTAAAGTTGCAGGCACTATACTAGAGTGACCAGATACAAAAGAAGGCAGGGTCCCTGCAACTTTAACTGGTGTGACGAAGAGGGAATTTCACCAGGAACTAATTGCATACAAATGACCCTGGCTGAAATTCCCTTTGCTCTACAACTGTTAAAGTTACATGAGTCCTGACCTGGATTTTATTTGGTCAGCCTAGGAAAAGGGGTGGCATGAGATGCTCTATGTGGTGAGGATGAGCCCTTACAAATGGATCAAGGAACACTTGTGGATTCGTTGGCAGGCAGTCAACAGCATTAGCAATAGACAACACAGCACAAGGCCTATTGCCATAACTGATATTAGACATTCTTGCTAGATATATCCATGATGGAAGGAAGTGAGATGCTAAAAGAATTATAGAGGGCCTAGTGCCTGTGATGACAGGCCAGTCCCAATGGGTCATGATTCCCAATGAATGGGACGGAAGAAGCAAGCAGGCGAGCAGACAAGCAGGTTCAGAAGAGAGTCTGAGGACCGAGAGTGGGTGAACAGCAATAGCTCCTAAGGACTCAGTTCAGGGATCTTAGGAAGGGGGAGGGGGAAAGCTGGGGCTATAGTAGAGGACAGCTGGATGGAGGAGCTATGAAAATGAGAGTGGTTAGGAGACCTTTTGGAAGGTCACAGAACCAGGCTGTGCTTGTGCTTGTGATCTGTTCTGCAACAGCATCTCTCCCCTTAATGTTAAAAAGATCCATAGCAATTTCATGCCCTTGCTTGGTGAAATTGGCATAGCTCCGAAGCAAGGTATTTCTACCACCTCTGTGCCTGGATATGGATCTAATGCTTGTCCCACAAGTACAGGCAGGTCATATAAAAAGTAGTCTTGTGGAATGGCCCTAGGGGCAGTTTATCTGGGCATAAAGGAGAACAGAAAGGCAGGCATTTAAGTTCAGGGTGGCCATTTGGAGTTGAAATCCCGACCATTTCCCCCCTTTCTTACTTTTGCATTTGCCCAAATCTGCCCATGTTAACATTGATGTATCTGAGGTTGCTGTGATTTTTCCAGAACCAAGGGAAAGCTGTAAAACACAGCCAGACATCCCCGCTTCAATAGACTGCAGCCTAAGCTACTACTTTGGGCTCGTTGCTTTCCGACTCATGGGCACATCATATGCAAATGGCCAGCTGTCACTCTGAAGGCCCTTCACGGCCTGTCTTTGTGCTACCTGTCACTTCTCATATGCCACCAAGCCATCAACCACACCAGTCTTTATTGCCCATTAGTCCAGTTTTCAAGAGAGCTCCCTCTGGTGCCCTAAAAAGCCAGTCCTCATGCATGGATGAAATTCCCTCTTGACACAAAAGAGGTCACTTTTTAACCTTTCCACAAACCCTTGTTTAAAACTTTTTTTTGCCCTGAGATTCACGAGATCATCATAACTGTACAGCAAGCATTGCCTTATGAAGTAAGCAGCATCGTCTATTAGGTTTCCTTTTGTATTTATAGGATATCTTGTTTCCCGTCTTGGAGTAGACTTTTGGATTTGGTGCGATCTCTGATCTCCTGCCCATATATTTCCCACTAAGCGGCAAGGCAATTATAAATGTTTGCCCCTTCTCATTTCGTTCTTGTGGGAGTTATCCTAGGAGGTAATGTGCAAATCCAGATAAAGGCTCATGTTTGTCTAGATCTGATTTTATAACACAAGTGCACTACTCACAGCGGGTGGGGTGGGGGGAAGCTTTAGTGTTGCCAGCTTAGTATGCTGCATTCTGCTGAGTCTGCAGAATTCTGGTCTGGCTTTGGGGCCTGTTATAACAAAGAAAAACAGGCTCATTGAGCTTCTAACCCTAAAGCCACAACTTAAAGACTGTGTGTGTGAGACTGGGAGATGCTTTTATAGACATTTGACAAGAGGAATCAGTTGAGCTACTTTTCCCATCAAATATTTTCAAAGCATTAACTATGGGTGCTGCTATTACATATATCAAAAGTCTGCCTTTTGAAGCTAAGTGGTTGTAGTTTTGCACTCAATAGTTGTACTTTGGTGTTAGAGCACAAAAGTGAAAAAAGCTTGAAAGACCATTATTCCTCGTGGGGATTTCCACTCAGTTTCAACAGCTGACTGGAACTATAGAACCTCAAGTCTGAAAATTATGGTTGTTTCACAGATGACTTTTTCTAGTTGGAAGATTAGTCTTAGTAGTGTGTGTGTTATTTATTCATTTATGGAAACATATATTCTGCCCTTCCAATGCAGGGAGGTTAGCTTAGCTCCCTTATTAGTGGCCTTTGGGTGGCTTGTAAAACTTGCACTGTTTCACCAAGTTTTTATTGATGGTTAGCATCATTTAAAAATTGTTGAATGTTATTGTGTTCATGGTTTTATTGTAAAGCACCTCAAGGGCTCACTTAGAGGTGGGGAGATATTATGAATAAATAAATTTGGATTGCTCAGGGCAGCTTACAACAATTAAACACGACACGATCATATAAAAATTGAACCAAAAGCACCAATTTATAAACTGCCCTGGGAGCTTTCTGAAGGTGTGGTAGAGAAATCCCTAAAATAAATGGATAAGGGTGTAACCCTATGCATGTTTAGATAGAAAAAAGAAGCCCTCCTACGATGCCCAGCATGCAGGACCTTTTTCTGCCTAACCATGCATAGGATTGCACCCTAAATAAATGCAATGCAATGTGTGAAAGACTGTGCAAGTGTTTTTTCCCTGTTCCTTTTTGTTGCTCTGGGCAAACCTCATTTGTATTGCCTTTCACATGTTGTGAGGATACACACTTTTTCCAATACAAGGGTTGATCTCTGTGATGAAAAAAGTAATATGAATGATATTCAAGGCCCACATGATGTACCTCCTGTGAGATCAATTCTTTGTAAGGAAATGCATGTTCAACAGATGGTCACTGTGACATGCAAAGAGCACACCTACATCTATTTCAATACAGGGACACAGCATGGAAAGTTAGTATTGGCTGCAAGTTCCCAATATATGCACATAAGACATGTGCACATTCTTCATACAGTATATATTCATTGCACATGCTTTTCCTTAGATGGAAGTGACATTCTTGTTGGAAAAACTGTGTGATGTGGCCCAAGCTGGCGCAGAGTTGAAAAGGTTGGCTAAACGACGTTGCTTTTCCAAGACAGAGCATAAGCTTGCACATGGTAGGGGAAGCAAAGGATGTCCCTGTGTAAATGTCCCTTAGTGACATCTGCCATAACCAACCCTGGAATTTCACACAAAACCAGAGAGCTGCTGAATCTATGGCAAGCAGGTAGAAAGTACTGCTTCTTGGACTTCAGACCTGGCATGAAAGTACCAGTAAACTCCATGTATTGGCTGAAGGGGGAACAAGGACTATTAACTTGGAAAATGCCTCTACTTCCTTCATATGCAACTTTGAACTACCAAGAGGCATCTGGCTGGCCACTACTGGAAACAGGATGCTGGGCTCAGTGGAGCTTTGGTCCCACCAGAAGCATTCACAGAAGCCCCGTGTAGACATGGCCTTCAAGACAGATTATTCTCTAAGGCAACCTTCCCCAACCTGTTGCCCCCAGATGTTTTGGACGACAACCCGCAGCATTCCTGACCATTGTTCATGCTTGCTGGGCTGATGGGAGTTGAAGTCCAAAACTTCTAGCGAGCACCAGGTGGGGGAAGGTTGCTCTAAGATCATGTCTACATAGGCACTGCCCACAATCTTGGTTTGATACTTTAATGTCAGTCCTGAAGTGCAGGAAGCCATGTGAGAGGAGTTAGGTTTGGTTCACCAACATCACACATTAACTGTTTTGTATTTTAAGTTTGTATTGTAAATTGCTAGGTATGGTAAGTCAAGCAATCTATAAATTGATTGATTAAACTATCATATTGCCCTTCTACAAAATGTATGGGGAGACCAAATTTGGAATACTGTGTAGAGTTCTGATCACCGCATCTAAAAAAGGACATTGTAGAGTTGGGGAGGGAGTGCAGAAAAGGGAAACTAAAATGATCAAGGGGCTGGAGCATCTCCCCTAAGAGGAAAGGTTACAACATCTGGAACTGCTTAGCTTAAAGAAAAGATGAGTAAGGGAAGACATGATAGTGGTGTACAAAATTATGCATAATGTGGAAGAAGGTGGACAGGGAGACATTTTTCTCCTTCTCTCATAATGCTAGAACCCGGGGTCATCCAATGAAGTTGATTGGTGGGAGATTCAGGACAGATAAAAGGAAGTACTTCTTCACACAACGCATGGTTAAACTATGGAATTCACCTTCACAGGACAGGATAGCCACCAATTTGGATGGTTTTAAAAGAGGATTAGACAAACTCATGACAGATAAGGCTGTGAACAGCTACTAGTCCTGATGGTTATATGCTGCTTCCTGTATCAGAGGCAGTATGCATCTGTACAAAAGTTGCTAGGGAATAGAAGCTATTGCACTCATGTCCTACTTTGGGATTTCACACAGGTAACTGGATGGCCACGGTGTACGCAGAATACTGGACTCAATAGACCTTGATCTCATCCAGCATAACTCTCCTTATGTTCTTAAATGAATAAATAACACCTTCTCCTTGTGTAGACTGTTCTGCGCATGCACAGCCTTCAATTTTCACATCAACTCTGCAGAGAAGTGTGAGTGCGGGCCACAGATGTGACCTTACAGGGTTGAATGAGCACACATGAAACCATGTGTACTCATGGAAAAACCACGAGTACACTTTGTTTATTTATTTATTTATTTTATTTTATTTCTAACCCACCTCTTCATCCAGGTCGAGGTGGGGAACAACAATAAATACAAATATACAATCATAAAATAGATAAACCATTAAAACAAATAAAAACAAATACATTATTAAAGGTCCCCTCTACAAGGATTCGCTTTTGCGCCTGGTTAGCCGATTATGCGCATAATCGCAGAAGCGCATTTACGCCTAATCCCTCTGCACGAGAGGCGGCGAGAGGTGGCGAAGCGCATTAACGGATATCCAAAATGCGGTTTACAAGTAGTTAATGCGCATAAGCACATATTCACACAGTCAAAATGCGCTTTAACGGACGGAGCAAAATAAAACTCGCGATTTAACGCGCATTCGATAATGCGCATAATCGGAGAGATAACGCGCCTCTACACCCCATTTGCGCTCCGCTGGTGTGGAGGTAAAAATTTTAATGAGACTTCAAAGAGCATTAAACCTCTCGTGAAGAGGCACCCAAAAACATCTTAAAATTCAACTGGATAGGCCTGCCGGAAGAGAGCAGTCTTCACGGCTCTCTTAAATATCAGAAGACTGCTAATTTGTCGAATCTCCTCCGGCAGGCCATTCCACAGTCTGGGAGCGGCAGAAGAGAAGGTCCTCTGGGTAACACTCGTCAGCCTAGTTCTGGCTGACTGAAGAAAATTCTTCCCAGAGGACCTGAGTGTGCGGGGCGGATTATACGGGAGAAGGCGATCCTGCAGGTAACCTGGACCAAACCATGTTGGGCTTTAAAGATTATAACCAATACTTTATACTTCACCAGGAAACTAATTGGCAGCCAGTGGAGTGATTTTAAGATTGGTGTTATATGGTCACCCCTAGGTGTACCGGTGACCAACCTGGCTGCCATATTTTGAACTAATTGAAGTTTCTGGACTAGGCACAAAGGTAGCCCTATGTACAACGCATTGCAGAAGTCGAGCCTCGAAGTTACCAGCGTGTGCACTACCGTCTTTAGGTCTTCCAACTCTAGGAAGGGGCGCAGCTGGCGTATCAGCCGAAGCTGATAGTAGGCACTCCTGGCCGTCTCATCTATCTGGGATGTCATTTGGAGCGAAGGATCCAGGAGTACCCCCAAGCTGCGAACACAGCCTTTCGGGGGGGGGGGGTGTAACCCCATCCAGAACTGTTTGACACACCTCCAAACCCAGGTTGTGGCCTTTAACAGTAAGCACCTCCGTCTTGTCTGGATTCAGCTTCAGTTTGTTTTTCCTCATTCAGCCCATTACCACCTCTAAGCATTCATTCAGAGGAGACACACTATTCTTAGCTGATGCTGTTGTCAAAGGCATAGAGAAATATATTTGGGTCTTATCAGCGTACTGATAGCACCCAGCTCCATTCCTCTGGCTTAAGTTCCCACCTGTAGGCTCTTCCTGCTCCATCTCTTCTTGCACACCCTCACAGTGTGCTGTCTAATACCCAGGTGCTGCAGGCTAGAAGTGGCTGCCTGTCAAGGTAGCATGCCAAGTAAGGCCACACTGACAAGGAATTCCCCCATGTCAGCCTTCAGCATAGAGAAATGTGACAGCAGATGAGATAACCAAGAAATTGAACTTCATATCATAGCTGGCCTATTGCTTTAAAATCTAGGGTGCCTGCTTCATGTCATTACCACTGTAATTAGAGCATTAGAGTATTAGAATGAAATCCATCATTTTTTGCAAGCAAAATTTACAGGGGGGAAAGAAAGGGAAGTCAAAAGCAGAGGAGCTGATAATGCACTTCATCGTAATTGCTTGATCCATCTTGAAATAATTAGAAACCCAGCAGATTAATGCTATGCAAATGAACATTAAAAGAGATCACACATGCCGCTGTCCAGCTCAGAAAGGATCAAAGACCCAGAACTAATTAGCCTCAGAAAATAGTTCACACAGTGAGTGGCCACAGAATGAGATGGATGCTAAAGTCATGTGGGCAGCAACAACTTCTAGGGATGGGAGTGACGTGTGAGGCAAGCACCATAATGCAGAGAATAACCTGGAAAAAGCCTTCGTAAGTAGCCTGCATAACATGATTGAGTGTGGCAGAGAGAAAACTGAGAACCAGGAAACACCCAGTCCAAATTTTGGGGCAACCGCAAATTCCCAAGAAACCACACACATTTTTTCAGCTTCACCCATCCCACATGTGCCATATATTGATAATAAATAGTGATGGCTTACTTACATACTTACTCTTCTTTACTAGGCAGTAGCAAAAGGGTACTACCCTCCATTCTAGACTAAGCCATTGCAAAATGCTCTTTCCTGGCATTGTGGGGTTTGACATTGCTCTTGCTAGGTGAGCAATGATACCACAACAGACATGCATAATAGATGCTTCCGGTGCTGCTATGCTAGTAGATCTTGTACCTACAGTGACAAACTAGGTTTCCCAGTTCTAATGGATTCTTCTTCATGCCAGTTGATTTGTTTGCAGTTCAGCAATCAGCACTCTGAATGGCTCTGCCTGCCTTGAGCAACCAGGAGTGTGTAATTGGGGAGCCACACTTCCAGTTGCAGAGACATCTGGTGTGCCCAGCACTACTTCCCCATTCCTAAAACCCAAACACTCACATCATTAGTCTACATTCAACATCTTACAAGTTCCCAGAGTCCACCCCATCTTCAACTTAATGCTGTGGCACATGAGATCTGTGCCTCCTCCTGTCTGACAGGGCTGGGCTAGGGAAATACAGGGCTAGCCCAAGGCGTTTTGCTGCATGAGACGGAGCAGGGAATGGTGCCCCCACTCATTGGGCCTGTTGGGCCTGTTCAGACGATACTTCAGGCTCTGTGGTTAGCAAAACTGTGGTTCTCTGGGGTTAGCACTAACCACAAGCTGTGTTGTTGCACATAACACTTTATGCCACGGTTAGAGCCACTAACCCTGCTGCAGACGGTTAGTGAGTGAGCAGGGTTAGCAAAACGCATTACACAAGCCACCATAAACCCTGTTGCTTAACCAAAAGCCTTAACCAGCAGGGTTTAAAGTGCCTTTTGAACAGGCCCATTGAAGTCAAATGGAGTAGCCTAAGCCAGCCAAGTTATTTCGGCATTTGAGGTGGAAAACCTCACAAGCATCTCTCCCCAGTCCTAAAACATAATAACAACGAATTAAATAGATGAAAATGTCCCATCCAAAATCCTTTCATGAAACTCAATCTGCGGCCTGAGATGGTCTCTTACTCTACCTAATGATAGGGTCAGCTCTGGGGCCATGAGAGGCCATGCCAAAATCCAGATCTAGGTTGAGGTCAGGATCCCTGCTATATGTAACAGGTTATAAGACTATTTCCAAAAGGGTGGCCATGTTCATCTGTTGCAATAACAACAACAAGCTTTCATAAGCAGAAGATAATGCTTTGTTGACAAGCCTGATCAATCCAGAGACTTCAAATTACAGGAGCTGATGTTGCATATTCCTTTTCCTAGGTAGCTTATAGGTGAAATCCCAGCCTTAGTCCATGAAGTTTCCAGTTGGAAGCCCAGAGCCTGGTAGCTAAAGAATAACTTAGGAAGGTCCGTTCCACACCAGTGCAAATGACGTACAGGGAGTCCGGGGGGTGGGGGTGGTTGGCCACCGGATTTTCAAAGGATAAGGCAGCCCTGGAAAATCCCAATTTTTCTGCAGTCCCAGGAAGTTCCCAGGACAGCGGAAGATGTGGCCGCCTATCCCAGGTGCTACCGCGCTTACGCACGAGTAAGCACAGCAGCACCAACGGGCACAGAGCCGCACCGCACAGCTCTGTGCCCATCAGGGGAGGGGGTGGCACCAGTTTTGCCACCCCCAGGAGGGTGGGTGGGGGGCCTGCGCACACAAGTTTTTTTTTAAAAAAATTACATATTGCGGAGGAGTGCTACAGCGCTCCTCCCGGGTTAATGGGGAAAAATGGCAACTGTGACGTTTGCCACCCCTCCAGTCCTCTACACCCATCTGGTGTAGAAAGGACCTTAGTTGGGTTCTAAAATAAGTCCATGGTCTGCTTTCTTGCCTCAGCCCCCTTCTATCCACAAAGTACTTACTGACTGGGTCTGTAACCCTACATAATAGATTTTGCCTTCAATGGTAACGGAAGCCATCTAAGAGACAGATTGTTCCCCTGGAGGTAATTAAATGGAACAATAATAGAATGAGGTTCATGTGTACTTCAAACACAAAAGCATTACTTACGGAAGGTTAGCAGCAGTAAGAGAAGTTGAACTATTTAGAGGAGGAAACACAATAGACATATTTTCCAGTTAGTCACTCCCCTCTTGTGACAGAAGAAAGAAAAGTCCAGTGGCTGTGATGATGACTCTTGAGTGATTCCAACAACATCTGGAGGGTCACAAGTTGCTTACCCCTGCTTTCAATGGTGATGTGTATGATTTCAATCACTTCACAATGTGATAAGCCAGTCCTGCTGCATTTGAGGACTGTCCAGCTCATTCTGCTGAGTGGGGCCATGGGCATCTGGTCTGCCCCCAAAGCCTTCCCTAGAAGCACCATTGACTTTGGTCCCCTCTACAAGATTTCAGTTTGATGCCTGGTTGGCCGATTATGCGCATCTTCTCCCAATCGCTTTTACGCCTAATCCCTATACACGGGAGGTGGTGAAGCGCATTACCGGTTGTATGAAACGTGCTTCAAAGTTGTTTAAATGCAGAGAATCGCTTGTTTACATGGTCATAAGGCGCTTTAACTCCCATGGTAAATTAAAACTTGCTATTTAAGGTGCATTCAATAATGCGCATAATTGGACAGAAAAGCGCCTCAACCCCCGTTTTGCGCTCCGTTCATGTGGAGGTGAAATCAGTAATGTGCTTTGAAAGAGCTTTAAATCGCTCTTGTAGAGGCACCCTTTATCTCCCCTAGTGAGCATACAGATGAGATGAAATTTGAACTAGGGACTTGCTGGCTCGCAACTCATTCTCTTGTCCACAACATTTTGCTTTGCTTGGAAGAGAAGAAGGCTATGGTTACACTGCCTTGGAAAGAAAATGCTACATATATAAGGTCACACATTAATCATAGGAAATGAAGATTGCACTAGTCACCCCCTGTTTGGGTCCATTTTGTCATCTAAGAAGTTCCACTGGTATCTTTATAATCCTTTCCTGGTAAATTGATGATGCCTCCATCCCATTCCTGCCTGTTCTGTACTCGACTGAAATGTTGATTCTTCATCAAGAGTTTCAGGCATGATGCCTACAGGAAGACTATTGAACCACAATAGGGCTTCCTACAGGTTTTACAATCAGATATTCTCACAGCCTTATTCAATATTTCAGGACTTTCCCCATAGCCCAACTCACAGCAATGCGAAGGAATGTGAAGGCATGAGCAATGTAAGGCATACTCTTTACAACTGAGCTACAGTCTCTTCTCTAACAATAGTTATAACAACAACTTAAAACAATTGGTGCTGCACAAAAAGATATTTGGTTTTGGCAAGGTTGCTCCTTATGTTACTCTCATATCTGACATCACTCGTTCTGTTTTTATTGAGGCTCACTGTATTCATTTAGCGTGCTGGTGGAATTGTTCTGAGCACAGACACTTGTGGCAGTTCAGCATGTTCATCTATTTGTGTCACACAACCAGGCGGTTCCTAAAAGAGCAGCCACACTCTGGCACAACCACAGCATGACTTTAGGTCAGGGGCACAGACCAATTTAAAGTCAGGGGGCCAAACTGCCCCCCCCCCACCAGACCCCTGATGAGAAAGGCACAGAGTTCCTCTCCCAGCATTCACTGTGCAAAGCTACTCTGCTGTTGCTGGTAAAGGCAGCTGCTCTTCCTGCTGCTGACAGAGTCCCCATCACTTGCATCCCCACTGTTATTTCTAATCTCAGATCAGAGGTAACCACAGAGATTTCCCTGCTGGGGTGCCATCACACAGGGGTATCCCCACTGTTACCTCCAATTTGAGATTGCAGATAACAGTGGAGGATGCCCTCCAGAGGAATTCCTCCAAAGCCAAGCCCCACCCACTGGAGAAAACTCAGGAGGCTCCATGAGCCAGATGGTGGAGCTGGGGGCTGGATTATTTCTGCACTCCTGCTTTAAATGGCTCAAAATTGAAATAGGCTGTTCAGCTTTCATCTGGGCACCTCAAATCAAAGGAGTAATATTGACACCATCTAATATAGGATTGACCTCTAGGTAATTAGGGATGAGTGAAAAAAGCTTGACTGGTGCCTCAGCCTGGGCTTAGTGCAGCGGCACCCATAGGTGTCTCATTGGGTACCCATGTTTAATCATTACATGATTATGTCCTTGAATATTATGGAAAGATCTTGTTCTCGTACACGGTGTATGCCTGAGCAAAATATTGTATAGCTGGATTCCTGGTAGCATATGACGATATCAGTGGAAACCAGTGTTCAATAATGTGATCATTCTGTGTCACGCTAGAAAGTACATATGTTGTATGTTTCTGCATAAAAGACAGTCTTTATTATCATTTTAAGACTGTGACAATACAGACATCTTGATTACAATAACTGGTCACCCCTTTCCTCCCTCCCTGCCCTTGCTTGTTGTAACATCTTGCTTCATTAAGAGATTTGGACAGCTTGAAAGTTTGTACTTTAAAAAACAACAACTTTGAGTTTTTTAAAAATTATCTTCAGTTGCACAACACTTTCTAAGGACAGCATTGTGATTAGCCAAACAGGCTGTTAATCCCTCATTCTTCCTTGGTACTCAGAAGTGGGAAGATTCCTTTATCTTTTATCTATTTATTATTAACACTTATATACCGCTTAATATAATAAAATCCCTAAGCAGTTTGCATATAAGTATATTAAAACAACACAGTTTAAAATGCACTATTAAGAACTATTTCAGCTATGATAACAATAAAGGCAATACAAAAACAATAACCTGGAGCAGCGTCATGATTAATTATGATTAATTACAAGCCAGAGAAACCTGGCTTAAACAAGTGCACTTTGAGGAGGCGTTTTAAAAAATACCACATTTTCTGCTTCACTATTACAAATCACAGCCTAAAATACATTATTAAGAACAATTTCAGCTATGATAACAATAAAAGCAATGCAAAAAGAATAAAATGGAGCAGCACCATAATTAGTTATGATTAATTACCAGCCAGAGAAAGCTTGCTTTAACAATTGTGTTTTGAGGAGGCATTTAAGATATGCCACATTTTCAACCTTCTGAACTGCATAGAGAAGGGTGTTTCAGGGGGTGGGCACCACTACCAAGGAAGCCCACTTCTGAGGTGTTACGTGTCGACATTCTGTTGCTTGTGGAATGAGCAGCAAGGCCTCCTCTGGAGACCCTTTGGTGTGTGTTATCTAAACACTGTTTCTAGATAGAGCTAAATGGTCTGATAGCTCACTGAGCTCAGTCTCTTTAATCCTGGTTTCTGAGGAGAAGGTAATCTGTATTTATTTATTTACATTTATTTATTTATTACATTTTTATACTGCCTCATAGATGAGGCTTTCTGGGCAGTTCCCCATTAAAACCATAAAGTACACACCTTAAACACATTTGTCATAGTGTAAGAGATAGCCAGAACAACTAAATGATTAATGGGGAGCCTATCTACACTACTGCTTTAAAACGGTTTGTAACAGTTTTAAACTGGTTATAAACCGTTTTAAAGCAGTAGTGTAGATAGGCTCATAGTCACTGTGACCTCACAAACTCCACTGGTTCTAGGCCTTCCTTCCTTCCTTCCACCCATCTATATAACACTGTGCTATATTTGCCCCGATTTCCTTGGAATAAATGTTTTGTTTTGATTTAAAGATTCTTTACTCAGGGCCACTGTTATCCACTGCTTCCCATGACCAATGGAGCCTTGTCATTTAGCCTTACATTATATTGCTATCTCTAAAAAGAAACAGCACAGGGAAGCTGGAAAGACGAGGGGGCTGCCTATACACACCAAAAGCCCTGGGGTGGCTGTGCTGTGGCACTGCGTCGATGATATGATGCAACAACCACTTTGAATCCATTGTGGGGCTTTTCCGTGAAATTCTGAAGAAAAAACTCCGGAGTGAGGTGAGTACAGCATATCTGCCATCTAACCTCACTGTGGAGTCATGGTGGAGGTGTGGCCGGGCAGATGGCAACTCCCTGATTGGTGGCCATGCATCCAGGCAGGGGACAGGCAGTGGGCCCGGTGCTGGAAACCCCACACTTTTGCTGCAGCGTTGGGATTAGCCCCCCTTCCCCCCACAGCAGCAAAAACATGGGGTTTGAGCTGATTGCGTGGGCAGCCTGCTGCCGAATAGACAGCCCCCAGGTATTAAGCTTTGAAGGTCTGTTCCAGGTTACTGCTGTTTGAATTCTTTCTGCATTTCTTTCCGCTCCCTATGCAACCAACAAAGGTCACTTCATTGGCTTGTATGGGTGGCGAAAAAGCCCGCCTGGTGAAAATCAGCTGGAAGGGGGAAATTCCATCCCCAAAGACCCTTGAGGCAATAGGGTTCTTGGTGTGTGTGTGTGTGGGGGGGTAAGTTTCCCCCTGTCCAGCTGATTTTCGGCTGGGGAGCATGCACCTTGTACAAGACAATGGACAGCACTCCATTGGCTTGTATAGGGAGCAAAAAAGCCCCCTTGCTGGAAATTGGCAGGAGGGAGGCAAGTGCACCCCCAGCCAAAGTCCCTTGGACTTCACCCCACCCCAGCCAGAGGAAGGAAGGGGAGCCAGAGAGAGAAGGAAGGAAGGAAGGAAGGAAGGAAGGAAGGAAGAAAGAAAGAAAGAAGAATCAGAGAGAGCGAGAGAGCAGAGAGCAGAGAGCAGGAGGAAGGAAGGAAGGAAGAGTCAGAGAGAGAGAGAAAGAAAGACCAGAGAGCAAGAGGAAGGAAAGGGAGCCAGAGAGAGAAGAAAGGAGAGAGAGAGAGAGAGAGAGAGAGAGAGAGAGAGAAGCCAGAGAGGGTAGCACACAGACACAGGGTACACATTCATGCACACAAACACAGAAAAGCGGGCACTCCTAACACTTTTGTGAGTGCCACCAAGCGCCTACTGTGGTCAATTTGTGGTAGCGCCTGGGGCACTTTTTCAAAAAGCCAAATGTCCCCTTGGGCCCATAAAGCTTGGAGACCCTGAACTGGACTTTGATGAATGACTCTCCTTTATACTTATTTTCTAGCCAAGTGTACCGTTTTGCTGCTGTTGCTGCTGTTCCATCTCTTTGGAGGTTGACAGTTTTTCCTTTGAATCTGTGTAACTCTGAACTGCTTAATAAAATGTTGATTATGTCGGTGGTTCTTTGTCTTCTGGGACCTCCTCTCCCTTGGCTCTGCCACCCTTGTAGCCTGCCGAATAAAGTGTAGCTGTTGCCTAATGAGGTCGGCTGTAGCTGGGTGTTGCTGAATGGTCTGGAGGTGAAGCTAATGACTTGCCTTTGATTGCATCACAAAGGCCATCACTTTTATTGCTTAATTAAGTTGTTCTCATCTCTTTCATGCCTGATTAGGAGGAGGAGCATGATTCAAGGCCAAGAACATGCAGAGTGGGCTGACCTTGCCATTTGTAGGGTGACCAGATAAAATCCAGGTCAGGGCTCATGTAACTTTAACTGTTGTAGAGAAAAGGGAATTTCAGCCAGTGTCGATTGTATGCAATTAGTTCCTGGTGAAATTCCCTCTTCATCACAACAGTTAAAGGTGCAGGCACTATACTAGAGTGACCATAAAAAAAGAAGGCAGGGCCCCTGCAACTTTAACTGTTGTGATGAAGAGGGAATTTCACCAGGAACTAATTGCATACAAATGAAACTGACTGAAATTCCCTTTTCTTTACAACTGTTAAAGTTACATGAGCCCTGACCTGGATTTTATCTGGTCACCCTACGCATTTGCAGCAGCAGAGGTCCCTCAAGTTGCGCCCATCCCTGCAGGAATCATTGGTGCCAATAGAGGCTTAAAAAAACCCCCAATTGCAATGCTGGAGGAGGGAGTCTAACCCTCTCCCACTGCAATCAGGTTTTTTAAAAGCCTCTGTTGATACCAATCCTCCCTCTGACACCCACTGCTGTCATGGAGCCCCTGCTTACCTGGAAGCAATTCAGCCCTTGGGCCAAAAAAGGTTCCCCAGGTGCTGTTTAGGTTTTTCAAACAGTAGGAAAATATAGCACTCCTACAGTGTGTGTCCCTGTCCCTCTACAAGGGGCATTAGGTTAGTATTTAAGTGCTCCTGTGCTGCTCTCCTATTTCCTCACCCTTTTTGTCCTTTGGGATGGATATTTTAGCTTTATGGGGGTTTTCTTTCCACTCATCCTACTGACTTAAAATTCTCCTACTGTAGGGTGACCAGATTTTAAAAATAAAAATCCCGGTCCCCCCCGCCCCCCCCACCCAAAACACCCCCCCACCAAGCCACCCCCCACCCAAAAAAGCCAGCCTGGACCTATCGCCAGGTTCCTCCGCCGCCCGCGCGGGGTCCTCCTTCGCTGCCCGCACGGCCGCACCGGGTCCTCCGTCGCCGCTCACGCGGCCGCGCGGGGTCCTCCTTCGCCCGCGCGGCCGCGCAGGGTCGTCCGTCGCCGCCCACGTGGAAGAGGCGGGAGAGGGCCGGATCCGGAAGTGACGGTTATGTCACTTCCGGATCCGGCCCTCTCCTGCCTCTTCCACGCGGCCTCTGGCCTTACGAGCCCGGCAGCGGCGGCGAAGGCGGCGGAGGAGCCCGGGAAGCGGCCGCCCCAGCAGGTAAGTGCCCCCCTTCGTGCTTACCTGCTGGGGCGGCTGCTTCCCGGGCTCCTCCGCCGCCAGGTCTACCGCCGCTCCTTGCTTGCTGCCACCGCCGCGTGACCCCCCGCCACCCCGGTTTGCCCCCCCGCCCCCTGGTTGGGCCGGTTTGCCCCTGGATTCCCGGTTAGGACCGGGAAATCCCGAGCCACCTGGTCAGCCTATCCTACTGCAGCACTCTTCTCTCTGGGTGCCTCTACAAGAGCGATTTAAAGCTCTTTCAAGGTGTATTACCGATTTTCCCTCTACAAGAGCAGAGTGCGAATGAGGAGTACAGGCACTTTTTATTTCCTATTAGGCGCATTTTCAAATTCGCGTTAAATAGCGAGTTTTATGTACTGCAGGCGTAAGAGCGCCTTATACCCGTGTAAACAATTGCTGTTCAAGCACCTTAACGATCACAGTGGGCGGACTGTGGTCATGATGTCATACATAGAATTGCCCCTTCGCTGGGAAAACCTCCCACTTTTTTGTTTAGTTTTATTTCTTGTTTCCTCTTGGCAACTTCCTCCTTGTTCTCCATCTCTCTGGATGGAAGCTCCAGGAAGAAGAGACCCAATGTGAACTGAAAATAAAGTTTCTTTGAAGTATCCTGATGGAATATTTTTTACATGGAGACACGGGGCCAGATGGAGGTGGTTTCATGAGAAGCAAAGGGGTTAGGAAGGATGTGCGCTTGTGCGCATAATTAGCTATCAGCTTAGACAGATCGTCCCCTCGCTTCTTGCTGGGTTCCTGACATGAGCTCTCTCTCTCTCTCTCTCTCTCTCTCTCTCTCTGTGTGTGTGCATGTGTATGTTTTACAATGGTTGAGCTTGCTGGGAAGAGGAGGGGGAAGGAATGAAGCAGCATCCCCCTGTCTGTTTTGGCGTGCGTGTGTGCGAGGCACATTCCCATTTACTCCTGAGCAGGTCACTTGAAATAGCAATCGGGCGAAGGAAGGGGGGGAGAGAGGCAGCCCTGACTAAAAATAAGTTTTCAAAGGGTGCTGGAGGGGGAAACCTATGAGGCACATTCTCATTTACTCCTGAGCCGTTCACTTGAAATGGCAGTCGGGTGAAAGGGGAAGGGAGAGAGGTAGCCGAACAGGTTAACCAGGTCATTACCGGCAGGTAACCCAGGGAACCAAAGGCGGGAGATTCTGGTGGGTGGGGAGAATAAAGGGAGGGGACCTGTTTGGGCAGTTCCAATGGGATAAAGTGCATTACTTTCAGCAACATTTGCATACGATTCTCAGCATGTAAACAACTTTAAAGCGCATTTCATACAGCCCGTAATGCGCTTCAACACCTCTTGTGTATAGGTATTAGGCATAAACACGCTTATCAGGAAATGCACATAATTGGGGAACTGGGCGTCAAAGTGAACTCTTGTAGAGGGGGCCTCTGACTTAAAAATGAACACCACCATGAGATCGTGACCTTTCCATGCAGTTTGGGATGCCCCCTCCTTCTGCACCCCTCACCCACCAGGCAGAAAGCCTCCTCATTCTTTAAACGGGACTGGAAATCCTGCTGTTTAGCCCTAACACAAATTCCAGTGCATGAGTTTTCAGCAGGAATTTTGCACTGGATAATAGGAACAAATCTACATGCTTCCAGAAACAGGGGGCGATAGAGAGCATATTGTATCAACAACTGCTTGTCTTTTTCATCCCTCTTGTTGATCTGTAACTTAATTGGTTCCTTTCTCCTCCCTCCCCTTCCTCTTCCTCTTTGACTCTACAACAGGCAACATGTGCTCTCTCTCTCCTGAGAAAAGCAAGTAATCATATCTCATGCGTTTACTTACTTACACTTATGCACCCAGCTTTAGTGGATGTTTGTAGTTGAGCAGTGTCAGTAACATTCTTCAATGATGTGTATAAAAGCACTAACAAAATAAGCTGATTTGAACCCCTTCTAAACTAACTCTAGTCTGCATTTATTTCCTATAATTTCAAATGCTGTGTTACCATGCTTTCTTTATATTAGGGATGTGCACTGGATCGGACCCGATCCACGATCCGAGTCCGGTCCAGTGGGAAATCGGATAAATTATCCGATTTCCGATCCCGCAGCTGGATTGGCCGATCCAATCCGAACCGGTCCGAAAAGGCTCCGAACCGGTTCGGCGGATCGGCGGATCGGCGGGCGCCCACTGGCGCCCACCGCCACTTCCATTGGCGGGCGCCAGCGGGCACCCGCCGATGAAAGTGGACAGCGGGGGGGGGGGGGGAGGAGGGGGGCGCTTACCTTCTCGGCCTGTCCGCTCCCGTCCGGCACTAGCAGCTACTACCAGCGGGCTCCGCGGCCTGCTCCAGGGTGGCGCGCCGGGTGATGTCATCACCCAGCGCGCTACTCTAGAGCAGGCCGCGGAGCCTGCTGGTAGTAGCCGCCGGCCCCGGACGGGAGCGGACGGGCCGAGAAGGTAAGCAGGGGGTGCGTGGAGGGAGGAGGGGGCGCGCGGAGGGGGGGAGGGGGGCCCTTACCTTCCCGGCCCGGCCGCTCCCGTCCGGCGCCGGCGACTACAACTACCAGCAGGCTCCGCGGCCTGCTCTAGGGTGGCGCGCCGGGTGATGTCATCACCCGGCGCGCTACTCTAGAGCAGGCCGCGGAGCCTGCTGGTAGTAGCCGCCGGCCCCGGATGGGAGCGGACGGGCCGAGAAGGTAAGCAGGGGGTGCGTGGAGGGGAGGAGGGGGCGCGCGGAGGGGGGGAGGGGGCCCTTACCTTGCCGGCCCGGCCGCTCCCGTCTGGCGCCGGCGACTACTACCAGCAGGCTCCGCGGCCTACTCCAGGGTGGCGCGCCGGGTGATGTCATCACCCGGCGCGCTACTCGAGAGTAGGCCGCGGAGCCCGCTGGTAGTAGCCGCCGGCGCCGGACGGGAGCGGACGGGCCGAGAAGGTAAGCAGTGGCGGGGAAGGGGGCTTACCCCCCCCCCCGGGAGGCGTCCGCTTCTATCCGCTGGCGCCCGCGGGCGCCAGCGGATGGAAGCGGACGGCCCCAGGGGGGGTGGGGAGCGCGGGGGAGGGGGCTTACCTGCCGGGGCCGTCCACAGCGGACGGCCCCGGGGGGGGGAGGGAGTTAGGCCCCCCCTCACCCACCCGCCGCCATTTTTTCCTCATAGACTTGCATTGCAATGCAAGTCTATGGGGAAAAAAATGGCGGCCGATCCAAAAATTTACGATTTTTGGGTCGGGATCGGACTCGATCCGGTCCGGGGGGCCTCCGATTTTGTCCGAACCGGTCCGTGACAAAATTGGAGGTCCCGATCCGGGTCCCGATCCGATCCGGGGGGTCCGTGCACACCCCTACTTTATATAAGACAAGTCAGCTGCAAGACACACCAGACTTTCCAACAAGGACTCTGAAGCAAGCCGCCTTTTAGCTTCTGCTGCCTCAAAGTACAGATTGTTACCTATACTGGAGGGGTTGGAGTTAGCTGAATGCAGAACTTTAATTAATAAATCCCAAAACCTGCTTTTTGTAGCCTCTCGCCTGATTGAGAAGTCTGGAGGTCTTGAAAGCTTGAACATTTTTGGCAGGCCTAATAAAGGTATTACACTAATACGAATTTTGGCATTTTTCTTACAGTCTTGTTGTGTTTTGAAGAATGTTGTTGTGGGCTTTGTTTAAATCCCATCATTGTTCTTGTCTCATTCCCAGGTGTGGATGCAACAACCTCTTTGATGCTTTCCACCTCTGCCCTGGTTATTGACCCCACCTTGTAAAAAAACCTTTCCACATCTGTAGTTTTGCTTATTTAATGCTTATTTGCAGTAATCTGGAGAGAAGGCTTCCCACAAATTACAGAACAAGAGCCACACAAACCACTGCCTGCAGAAACGGAAGATGTATCCAAAGAGCCCTGGGGGCCAAGCTGTATTTACTATTGCTGGGGACGTTCTGCAGCCTGTGCCTGTAGTAGCCAGATGTTTAGATGGAGTGTGGGAGGAGACAGGCTGAAAGCCTGTACTCACCTGGGAATAAGTCCCATTGAATTCAACATGGTTTACCTCTGAGTAGACACATAGAGAATTGCACTAATTGGATTAGGCTTTCCTAGGTGCAGGTTTCAGACTGCACCTAGGAATGAAAATATTTGAAAACTATAAAATCCAGCAGTTACCAGGATCCGTCTCTAGCCTAAAGCAAACACTACAGGCTCCTTATTAAGCAGAGAACAGAGAAACAGAGAAATATGACAGTTTTTATCTTAGCAAAGCTGGAGGTTAATTTTAGGTGGTGTATGAGGTAAAAAAGCATCAAAGAAACAGCAAGAGGGGAGGGCACTAATATATAACAAAACAGACGAGAAAAGAAGTTCTCAGGTGCCGGAACAAAATATTTTATTCTGCCCGACACATTTTGGAGAAACTTTTCATCCTCAGGGACTTTACATCCTTTCTATGTATCTTCTATCTTGAAACACTCAAGCAAGATTCTTTTTGATATATATAAAGAAAGCCCTGAAGAAGGAAATTTCTTCCGAAACACATTGGACAGAATAAAATATTTCGTTCAGGCACCTGAGAACTTCTTTTCTCTTCTGTTTTGTGAGGTAAAAAGGCAACAGAAGCCAAACTGAGTAGCCCCCATCTTCACAAGCAGGGGAGGAAAGTGCATTGCTGTTGTTCTCCGTCGTATGAGGTAATTGGCTCTGCTCCTTCCATGTTATATGGCAGAGCCAGCTAGCCCTAAAACCTGGCTTTTAAGTGCCAGGAAAAACATGCTTCCAGGTGGGGTGGGGTAGAACCAACATCATCAATGAAAGAAGCTTATAACTTGCCCCTCTCCAGGCTCCCCCTACTACTGGTCATATGAATGGGAATGGGAGGAAACTAATGTGGCAGATCTTTATTTTGATAAACTGGAGATGTGCAGCTGTGCAGCGGCAAAGGAAAGAATAAAAGCTTTCTATTTGTAACTCCAGAAATGCTCAGCTTTGGAAATTTGGAAATGTTCCAAAGGGGGGGAAATTGATTGGAACAGAGGCAATGGCTAAACAGGGGGAAATGGGATGATTGGGGGAAGTGGCTCAATTTTCCATCAGGAAACAAAAAATCCCCAATGGTCGGGGACAAGGTCCAAAGGCTCCTTTTGAGAGCACCCCACCACTCCAATTTTGCTCCATTCCAGCGAACTGTCACTGAGTTATAGCTTCCTACCTGTATTTACTCCAAATATCAGAGAAGCTAAATAACACGAGATCAGAGAAGCTAATTAACGTAGCATCAGAGAAGCGAAGCAAGGCAGCATTAGAGATGTGATTCATGCAGCAATAAGGAAGCACATAATTACAGCACTCAGTGGAATGGACTAGGAAAAGGTGTGATGGGGGAAGGGGCAGCCCCACCCTTGACCACGTCACAGCCAGGTCAGAGGCACACTCAGGATTTAGTGCAGAGGAACAGGACACACATTGCAGAGCGAACGCACAGGAGCTGCCTTAACGCAAAAGGATGTGGTAAAACAACTCTGAAAATTTTCGAGGCGGAAGCAGCTGGTTGGGTGTGCATTGGCCATGACGTCATGTGCCACAAAGGACCTCACAACACACCCACCCAAGCCACAGGAAATCCCCCATGAAGGCAGCCCCGAAGTGGCTGGAGGAAATATAGCCCTCAAAAAGCATAGTCCTATCTTTAGGTGGTAGAACAGCATTCTCCAGTTTTAGGATACTCCTCTGAATGGTTAAATTCAATATTCTTCCAGATGCACACAAATATTTCTTAAACATACAGGTTGTTTAATTACACCAAGGCACCAAACCTTTGCTCACCAGTAACTGCTACATTAATGTCAAATTAGAAAAGAACGGCTCATGAATGGTAGGCAGTCATCTGGCTATGAGCTCCCCTAGAGAACTGTAGCAAATGAGTTGCAGTTCTTAGTTGTTATTTCCTGACTATAAAGTAGGCCAGGCAAAAGCTCAATTAACAAAATGTGTAGTGTGCCGGTAGCAAAAGAGACCCATCTTTGTGTCAGTTAAACAGATTATTATTACCAACCTTGGAGAAAGGGTAACAAGCAGTCTCCCGAGCTTCGGTAGTGGTGATGGCAGACATCACACTTAGCTACCTCGGCCCAGGCTCCCAGCTCTAGTAAATCTGACAAGACCCAGAGGGGTTCAGATACTTTGTACCAGCAGCTAGAGACATCAGCGAGGGAAGCAACCCTGCCTGGCTAGAATCTGACATCTCTCTTCAGCCATAGGCAAGGCCCCTGTTTCAGTCTATTTCTTCTAGGTGCACAGTCAGTTGTTCTGCCTGTCCGGCAGCAGAACAGGCAAAGGAAGCACAGATGACAGTGCTCACTGACACTGGGTGGCAATGATGGAAGACTTCCACACTGTTATGGTTGCAGAAGGACCCAGCCTTTCTTAAGTGTGCAAACACCTGGCCAAATCAATGGACACAGCTGCAGCTGGTCGAATCAATGGGTGCAGCTTACCGAATTTTGCTGCCTGGAGCAAAAGAACAAGATCCTCCTCCCTCTCCATTCCACACAGGGCTGGCCTTAGGGGTGGGTGAGCTGGGCGGTCACCTGAGGCGCTGAACTGAGCTGAGAGGGGCACCAAGCAGAGTTTAAGGGGGTGCCAAGCAGAGTGGAAGGGGATCAAGCTGAGATGAGGGGGGGGTGCCAACATCACACATGCACCAGGCCCCATAAGTCTTCTGGGTGGCCCTGCAAAGGTGACTATTGGGGGAGGGGGCACCACAGGCACTCTTCTCCCAGGGGGCGATTTATTCTGACCTTGATTCCACATGGCCTTTGAATTGTACTTCACTGTGACAGGACAGCATCCTTCACTGTGCCTGAGGACAGCAAGGTAGTCATGTGTGACCACAGCTCTGTCCTCCAACAGCTTGCTACCACTCGCTCACTGCTCCTGTCTGGTGCCGGTCTGTCCCCCAGTCAAGCAAATGCTGCAATGCCTGCAGGAGTGTGTGGTCAGGGCCAGCGGCCTTTGTATTTGCTCACTTGGACAGGGGCCTTTCCCAGTGGCACTGTCTGTGATATAAGGGGAGGAGGTTTCTGGCCAGATCTACTTCAAGTAGGATATAACACTCTTTGAAAATGTTTGGAAAACAGTATATTTAATGTGTCCTGGGCTCAAACGGTTGTCAAAACTGTTATAACCACTATAAAGCAGTAGTGTAGATCCTGCCTAGGTGAGACAGACAGACAGCCCGGGCCTACCACAAGCAAGCATTACCAGCACCAGCAAAGGAAGATGGGAACAGCCGGGGTGGCTGGCCTCAGATGAAATGGAGTTCTGGGGGAAAGAGGCAGGCAAAAACCTCACTGAGGTATATTTAGCACAGATGTCAGGGTAGGGAATTGTTGTTTACTTGATGAGAAAGTTGGTGCAGTTGAGGCAGAATGGAGGCAGTGGCAGCAACACTCCCAACAGAAATGAAAGCATTTTGATAGCAAACCCTGCAGAAAATGGAGCCTTCACCATGGCATCGCCAGCAGCAAATGGGGGCTTCGCAGTGGCAGCTCAATAAGGACCTTAAAGCAACCATGAAGGAGAGTCTGGACTGGCTGCACACAAGGAGGTGAGAGCTTCATTGATTTGATCAGCAGCTACAAGAAGCCAAAGCTGCAGAGATATCCAGGACCAGCTGAGGAGGCCCACAAAGTAGTTGAGGAGTCTGGATTGTAGAACAGGATCTACTAGTAGATCTCTGGTGATTTGCAGTAAAGATTCCTGACTCCCAACAATAGCAAGTAAAATTGGAAGTCCAGCAACATCTAACAGGCCACAGGATCCCCAACCCTTGACTTGGATAACCTCCTAGATTTTTTCTTTCTTTTTGCAGACCTCATCTCACACTGAAACTCCATTCATAAGGAATGGAGGACAGGGTTGGAGCTGGTGGCCCTTAAAGACTGCAGTAAGAAAGAATAGTGAGGGCACAGTCTCATAGAAAATGTCCAAACGTCCAGCATTCCCCAGCCAACATGGCTAGCTGGGGCATGCTGGGAGTTGTAGGAGTGTTTTCTGTCTAGCAGGCATGATTGCTCTGTGAGGACCTGAAGAAATGCCTCTTTCCATGTAACCAGACCTGTACCTGAGAATAGCTTTGTGTGGCGGAGTAAACATTGTTTTTTTCTTTTATTAATGGTGATACCCTTTTGTCTGGAGGCGGGTAATCCCTTTTAATGATGATGGGGAAACTGTTTATTCCAGGAGAGAGAAATAACTTTGCAAGCATGTAAATAACCATTATAACCATTATCATGTTTTTAATTTTGTTAACTTGTCCATTTATCTTCTTTTGCCAGGATGAGCTATATGCTATTTAGAACATATTTGTGAACCCAACCTTCTTTGTAGGAAGATGGCAGGATGGCCATCTTTGCTAATAGCCAGGGATATTTCCTCAGTGGTTAGGTGATGTCTTTCCTGAATGGGTAATTTTTTTGTCTGCAGGGATGGGATCTGAGGCTAGTATGTTGAAGGTGTATGTGTGTGTGTGTGTGTGTGAAAAGAAAGCTGTTTCTACTCCAAATCTGGATGCAGACAGAGAGTTTATAGCTAGAATTATCTGGACTGGGATCAGCTTTGAGAAATTCAGGGCGCTACACAGTTCTTCTATGGGAATATGATGGAGGATACATTTCGCTGCCTACTTTTAGGAATCCATTTGCTTCCGCTAGGCTCTGCTTGTATAATTGAAATTAAAACAAGTGCCACAAAGATTCCTGAAAGTCCCCATCAGTGTTTGCTTTCATCTTAAGGAAACAAAAGCCAGCAGCAGCGCTACCCCTGGCCTTCTCGCCATTCAAGTAAGTGGAGAGAGGGGGCTTAATAACAATTGGCTCCCTTGTAAGAAAGGGAAATCACACAAATTCCACACAATTGGCAAACAGCAGTTTGGATGATTTGATCAACTCAGGCGAGTCAAAACACAAACATGTTCAGCATCGGCAGAAAAGGGGACAAACAGCTCACTCAAGATGGTACCACAGGTGGGTGCAATGGCAGAGAAGGAGGAAGAACTGGACCTATTTAACATTGACAGGCAGTAAGAAGAGCCTGGAGAGGAAGGGCTGAGCTGGGACTTTGAAAAGTAAAAGGTCCCTCTTGGCCCTGAGTAGCCGTTTTATGTTTCTAACCAATCATCAGAATCTCTAATACTGAATGTAGATGATGGGAGTTGTAGTCCAAACACATCTGGAAGGCACCAGGTTAAGGAAGGTGGCTGTAGCACATACAGCTACCTCCTTTTCTAAATTATTTACCCTGACACTTGCTTATTTATTTATTTATTTATTTAACGAAAACTTGGATTTTCAGAAATCTGACCTTTGAATCCATTCTCTCACCAGATGCCAAATTATGAGTACAGCTGTGTCCCTTTTGCAGATTGTAATAAGGTTTGTTTTGTTCCCCACTGCCTGTCTCATCCTGAAGTTTCTCACTCTGCTTGTTACACTGCCAGAAAAGCCACTGGGGGATGGGATTGCAGGGGGGAAGTGGCAGAAGAATAAAGCACATATGCACACGCACACACACACACACGCCCCTCACCCTTTGCTTCTCTCTTCCAAACTGTGAATGCCCCCTGCATTTAGATGATCAGCAAGAGACCTGGTTCAGTTTGGCCCTCATTGCCTCTTAAACCCCTCCAAAGAAGCTGGTTACTTTATGAAAGAAATATCTGGATACAAGTAAACGAGCAACAAGCACAAACAGATATGAACCAGAGCAAACACTGCCTATGATCAATTCTGCAGTGAAATTTGAGTGTAACCAATGATGCCTTGATAAACTTGCACTGTGTTTGATCTGTAAAACTCTCACTCTCTCTGTTCTGCATGACCCACATCTGTGGTTACCCCCCCCCCTTTTTCGATTTGGGCGGCCACTGTCATTATGGTGGAAACTGGCCAAGAAAGCCACAAGGAGCGAGGAAGCAGGGCGGAATCTGCCTGTTTTGATGTGCCTCCAGCCTGTTGCACTGATAGCTCAGCCCTCCTCCTCCTCCTCCTCCTCCTCCTCCTCCTCCTCCTCCTCGATTTTTACCCATTTCTGTGCACTGCAGTTCGAAAAACATGTTCATCTGCCTTCATCCCCCAATGCAAGGGACTTACTTCTCAGCCCTCTTCTGTGTCATTTCCTCTTTGGAGCCCAGCATCGACACATGGGGCAGCTCTGCACATCCATGTTGCAGTTCTTTTTTGAAGCCCCCTCCCCCAATTATTTTGAAATCATTGCTAGGAAACCATACATGCAGTTGCCTCCTATTTCTGATTCAGAACTTAATGAATGTGTGGTGGGAGGGTTGGGTACAGGTTGCTACGGCAACCCTAATAGTCCTTGACAGCTTAACCCACTCTGAAATCACATTGTTCTGTTCGTTGTTGGCAAAGGACGTTCATCCTTGCAAGGGAAAGGAAAACATGTTCCAAAACACTTCTCTGCTTCTGAAAAAGCCAGCCTCTTGGGGCTCCTTCCCTTTCAGCTGCATCATTTGGGGTTCACCAGAGCCCCCCAGCTCCCAATCTGCTTTCCAATCAGGGTGCTCCTCTCAGCTCCTCCTCTGAAAGTGTCTCTAGTGCAAGAAACACTTGGATGGAGAAACACAGAGCGATTTTGCCTGTTGTCAATTCTAGCATGGCAGGTTATTAGGAGGCAAGAGAAAGTGCGATAGACTAGGGCCAGCCCTACCGTTAAGTGGAGTGAGCCCACTGTCTCAGGCAGCTGATTTGGGATGCAATGAAAGGGCAGCAAATGGTTGGATGATTATTGTATCTTTTTTACTGCCAGGGAGTGGGAGAAATGCTTGTGAGATTTTCTGCCCCAGATGCCAAAATAAATGTGCCTGGCTTTGGTTATTATGCACTTTGACTTGCATAGTAAAAGGAGGCACCATTTGCTGCTCTGCCTCAGGCAGCAAAATGTTCCCAAGAGTACCTTTTCCTGTTTGTAGACACAAAGTCCTAAAGAGGTGGTTCAGAGAAGATATCAAGGACTAAAATAGCAGGATCCTTTGTGTTAGTATGTACACCACTTTCAGCTTCAGTACAGATGATCAGGAACTAGGTGGAGATGTATGGGGGAGTTTTAAAACTTTAGAGTCAGAAGATGACCCAGTTTTCACTGAGAGCTCCATCAGACGAGTGTTTTATTGCATGCTCATTGCTGGGCACTCACGGATTTTCACAGGTCCCTCTCACTACGTCGTCTGCCTCCCGCGTGCCTCCCGCCTCTTCTAGCCTTCTTCGCGCCACAAAAAAACACCCCAGTAAGTCCAACTTATTTTTTGAGATGGAAGTTGTCGCTAGCTCCTGCTATGTGCAGGAGAGCAGTGCAATCAAAACAGCCCACTCAATGGGCCACATGAACGTTGTTTACTTCCTCTTTTAAAAGAAGAAGTAATGAGGGACAAACACGCGGATGGAGAAGCGATGGTAAGCAACACGATTTTCCCCTGTGTGATGATGCTGTTAGATTTTAAACTTGTGTCAGATAGCCAGTTGGGGAGGGGAAGTTCATGCAACTGAATGGTCCTTCCAAATGTCCCCGCACAAAGAAAGTTAGCATGTTGGGGTGAGGCTAACTTCTAGAAGAACTCTTCTCCCTAATATTTACTTTTCTAGTTGAAGAGACTAATGCTTTGTATGGAGGAACAATCAATCTTGGGAGCAACCCTTCCCTGCCTTCAGTCTGGAAGTGGTACTGCCCAGTTATAGGCTTAACACTGCACCCAGACGCAGGAAAGGGAAATGTTGGATACTTAGGAGTCAATTACAGCAGAACATTTGGGCTTCTAAGACTATACTAGGCCTTAGGACGACCCCTAGTGGTAAAGGCAAGCTATACTGTTCGAGAGCCAGAGTCTCTCTTTTTGTATGTACAGTAAGTGTCCAAATCCAGAGGCTGAGTTCCCTGGATTTGTTTACACAACTGCACAGAACTCTTGGAAGGAGTTATTTCTAATGTAGAGTGTGTGTTTTGAAACAAATTGCACAATAATGGACATTTTGTGAGGTTAAGCAGAACACTTAGTGACCAGGAGAAGCTGGAAGTGTGGAGAACGAAGCCAAGGGCTGCTGGGAAGAGGCGGAAGATAGACTTCCAAATGAAGGATCCCAGAGGGGAACAAGTTGGAAATAGTCCCAGGAATGTAAGCCCCTTACACAGGACTGTGAATGTTACTCAATAAGATGTGACCTCCAGAGTATAGACAAGCAGGGACTTGACTTGGCAAAGGGACTGTGGTGAGTAGGGGGTGGGAAGAAAAAAAAAGCACCCTAAAAGAGGGATTTTCCAGGCCTGCTTCCTGCCTTTGACCCTGTGTAAAACGTTGGATTCCTTCCGTGCTGACAATTCCCACAGAAAAAGGGAAATGTTCAAACTTGGCTTCACCCTCTGGCTTCCTGGCCTGGAGTCACTGTTGCCATTTCTGAAAAAAGTAAATTAATAAATAGCCAGTTTCATAATTTTAGGATATTTCAAAAGCCTGCTGTTAGTAGAAATGTGTAACAAAAAAAAAAACACTAGAAACTCCCTTTTCATTTCATTGATCTAAGCCAGCCCTCCCCAACTTGACACCTTCCAGATGTTTGGGACTACAACTCTCAGCAGTCACAGCAGCCTGGGTAATTTTCTGGGATGATAGGACTTGTAGTCCAAAAACATCTGGCGTTCATCCGGCTGGGGAAGAATGATCTAAATAGTCTTTGTAAGTGAAATGAATATCTTTCAAAAGTGTGGCTACCATAATTCTTCCAAGCCCTTGCTTCTTTCTAGGGAGTGGATTCCGTAGACGGTGCTGGGTTGCCATTGCTTTTGCGAAAACCCTGCACTTTCACTGCTGAGGGGTGGCAGTGGCTAATCCCCATGTAGAAGGCAATGCCCTCTTCCCGAGTTTCCAGTGACCAATCAGGGGTCGCCTTCTGCCCAGAAATGCCTCTGCATCAACCCCCACACGAGGTCACATGGCGGAAGAGTCGTGGTGACCTTGCTCCCAAGGAAAAAGTGGGGGTAAGTCCCCAACAGTTTTACACTGCAGCTTCGAGGAAAGGCCCTGTGGTGGCTGCAAATCAGGGATTTGCATCCACTGCGGGTCTTTGAATGTGTATAAGGGCCCCGTGCAGTGCACACCATTCACTGGGCAGCTACGTGTGCTCGGTTCTCTGGGCCTCCCTTTGTGGGACCTGCCTGGGATGTTGGGGAAACACATGAGAAGCCCTGGCAAGGAGCTCATGCCATCGGCTCAAGAAGAGATCACCAACAGCATGAGAGAATGAGAGAGGGCAGCCGGGACAGCCTTTCCTCATAGATAGTGCCATGGGGGGTATGGGTTCATTTGAAATTAGACCATTATTTCCCCTTCATAAGCGTAAGGCTAATTCTACACCCTGTGTCAAATCATTACGATCCCATCATGGTAACTCTATATCCCTCTTGCGCATTTATTCATGGTACAACACACAATGAAATTTGTTACAGTATTTTGGATAATGTGGAATAAAAAGCAGGAAATAGCACCATGGGAGTGGCTTATGGAATGTGTTGTGTGTCCCAACAGTTATCACTGCATTTCAATACTGCTATAAAACAGTAGTGTAGATCTAGCCTAGCAGGTGGAAAAGAGCTCACTCCTTCTCCAGAAATGCCCTTTGCCTCATCTGTGCTCCTACCCACTATTTTTCATGGTGCCCTTGCCTCGCCTTCCCATTTATGGTGCCATAGATAATTAATTAATTATTTAGACCACATTTTCACACTCCAGGAAGCAAATCGAAAGGTTGGGCAGTGCATTGATCGTATCACATCAAATGGATTTAAGGCCAAGTTTAAAATCTGATTAAATGCTAATTGCTTTCTTCTTCTTTTTTTTAAAAAAAAGAATCCTCACGATATTTTAGTTTGGGAATATTGTGGAACGGTGCAAATAATGCAGCCAGGTGCAGCATACAGAACTCCATCCCCAATGTGAATATCCCAGGAGAGCTTCTTAGCAGGTAAACGTACTGCAGGGAAGAGGCCCTGTCTGAGTGGGGGAGGGGGTGAGAGAAAGAGAACGAGTAGAAAGGAGGCGTTTAAGGGGGAGCAACATCAGGAACAGCGGAGGACTGAGTTGCTGGGCAAGGAAATCACCCAGAAATTCGAGGGAGGAGTAGTACCCCCTTTAAGGCCTACCCATCCCTCTGACAACATTGTGTTCACAAGCACAGCTATTATTTCTTTGTATAAATAATGCTTTCAAAGTGCCAACAAGTTGCAGAGAAGGAACACAGTCTACAAATCAGGAGGGGTATGTGTGTGCATGTGGTGGGGAATTAACACTCTCACCAGAATCTGATAACCCACTGGATCATTGGGATGTAGGAAACATTTATTTGAATTATATCCTGCCTGTTGGTCCTGAAGGTTCCCCAAGGTGGCTTACATTAAACAAACAAATAAAAGACCACCAGTCTGCTTCTACTCCCTACGTCACCTGGCATGACTCTGGGAAGTGTATCCACACACTCTCCCTCTTCCCCATAAATCCTAGTTATCATTAAGCTCTTGTGTCTGTTCCCATTGAATCCCATCACACTCTTCTGCATCTTGGCAATAGGGTGATCCAATGTGTAGATGAGACCAGTGGAGGGAAGCTGGTAGCTCTGGTTTCGGTGGGATTTTGGTGAATCCATTCTGGGTTTCAGTCAGAACCAGCCAGAACTCTAAAACAGCTATTCAAGGCACTGAACCATAAACCCCAAATAGGTTCAGCACCTTGGATAGGTCCTTTAGAGTTCTGGCTGGTTCTGACTGAAACCCAGAATGGATTCATAGACCCACCAAAATCAGAGCCACCAGTCTTCATTGGATGAGACTTCTCTTGATTCCCTTTCAACCAAGGCTGAAGGTCTAGCCAATGGCAGAGAGGGAAGAGTCTTGCACAGCAGCTGCGTCTCAGGTGAATGGCTGAGCAGTGGGAGTAAATGATACTAACTACTCTCATGGCAAAGAAGCTGGAGATCTCACCCCTTCACCGGAAAGAGGAAGACACGCAGATATGCCTTGCTCCTGAATCAGTATGTGGTAGGGATGAGGCGATTTAGAATTGATCGGACGGAATGCTATGATAATAACGGTGCCCTACAGCAATGTGATACACAGAGAGACAGACTGATAGAGATGGCCTTTGCTTTGTGGCAGATAATCTTACCTCAGTCTTGGGCATCCTCTAGATGGATTCCGTTTGATGCCTGGTTAGCCGATTATGCGCATAATCGCTGAAGCGCTTTATCGTAAATGCTGGTAATTGAGCACACAACTGGTGACCTACCGGTTGTTTCAAATCCACCTTACAAGTAGTTAATGCGGAGAATCGCTTGTTCACATAGTCAAAATGCGCTTTAACAGCCGGAGCAAAATAAAACTCACTATTTAACACGCATTCGATAATGCGCATAATCGGAGAGAAAATGCGCCTCTACACCCGATTTGCGCTCCATTATTGTAGAGGTAAATTTTTTAATGCGCCTTGAAAGAGCTTTAAATGCCTCTTGTAGAGGCAGCCTTGCACAGGGGGCCCAGCTGAAACTCACAGAATCTATTAATGAAAAACAGGGCCAGCCCCAGACAAAAAGGGAAAGGACAAAAGGGTGTCCCCCTCCATTCCACATAAAGAAGCTGGCTGTATGGGCAGCTGGATCCTACTTCAACACTGGCAATAGGACAGCATCTCCACCAAACCAGAATGCAGCTTGCTATGTTGTGGGGATAGGTAAAGTAGGCTGTCCTCCAAGAGAGAGGAATGATTGAGGGGTGCTCAGGAGGAATGGCTTGGGGGGGGGGTTGCCACTGCTGGCCCCAGCAACTGCTGCCTGAGGCAGCTGCCTCACCCGGCCCAATGGTAGGGCCAGCTCTGATCAATGAGGATCTCTTATATTAGATCTCTCAGACTCCCCATAGAAGCCCATGGAACTGCAGTGCCATGGAGCTGTGGCCCTCCTTAATTTGCTTCTTGTGTACTTTCATCTGTTTGGGAATCTTCTTCCCAATAACATGTGGAGTGTTTTCATTGTTCCGAGTTACCCATGCTGAAACCCCCTGAGGGATGTGACTCACATTCTGGAGTAGATGCCCTAGCAGTTATGCCACAGTTTGCCTTGGGAAAGGGGGCAATAGGTAGCCTAATTTCAGATAGTGAGAATCTATATACCTTTGGAGGACGGCTTAGCAGGGGTGCCTTGAGAGAGGTATTGCTTTAACTCAGACATTTAAAGTGCAACCTATGCATTATTAGACCCCCCCCCCCCAAAAGCATAATCCTATGGCTGGGGAATCCTGAGATTTGTAGGACTTTTTTTTCTGTCTAAACATGCACATGATTGTGCCCTGATTGCCATAGAAGAATCTGGGTAGATTAGAGTGCCAGACGGAACGGGATGGGAACTGAGCAAAAGGTTCATCTCTATCAGTTTTCTGTCCTGTTTATGTACCGTTCTAATTTACTCTTGTGGCCTGGGGGATTCTTTCACACTGTGATCACTCTACCTTGTAATGTTATATGTACTTACCTCTGGTCAAGGACTTGATCACCTGCAAAAACAGGTAGAGAAAGAGAAGGCAGGGAGGCAGCATGGGGAAAGAGGTGGGATGTAGAGGAGAGAGAGTACGGAAAGGGGCCGCCATGTAACGTCCAAGAGGTTGCACTACAGCTGGAGATGCAAAAGTGCATTGCAGCAACTAATGGCATTGCGTGAATTAAAAGGCCAGTAAGCCTATGTATACCAGTTGCTGGGGAACATGGGTGGGAGGGTGCTCTTGCACTCATGTCCTTCTTGTGGGTTTCCTGTGGGCAGCTCATGGACCACTGTGTGAACAGAATGCTGGAGTGGATGGACCCTTGGGGAACATCTTCACAGCGTCGCTTTGCTTCTTGTTTGTTGAAAACCCCATGGCATCGCAGCTGCAGGGTGGGGTGGGGGAACAAATCTTCATGCTAAGAAATGCTAATAAAAGTCTTCCTAACCCAGTAATGGCCTACGGAGCCCTTTTTGCTTCTTCAAGCTAATTACTCTGCATTTTCCTGAAGGGAGGTGGGGAAGATAGAAGAAACACTGAAGAAAAAGGAAGAAAGTCTTTAAAACCCCTTTAAAATAAGCAGAGAGAGAGGGGGGGGGGGAGAGAGAGAAGGGTAGATAGAAAGAAAGCTCAGAAGAAAGCAGAGAGAAAAGGGCAACATATAAATAAATGCAGCAAGATAATCATTAAAGGCACCAGGAACAAAAAAGATGACTTTCTTGGTCTCTTGTGGCTCAGAAATGACAATATCTTTGTGGTGCTCAAACACAATAATAATAATAATAATAATAATAATAATAATAATAATAATAATAATTTATAACCTGCCTCTCCCTCCGGATGTGGAGGGAGACAGTGTGTTAGCTTTGCCCTAGAGTATTCCATCAGTGCTACATAGTTGGATCATAAAACCTGCTCTAAGCAAGTAGCGACTTTTAGGCAAAGACACCTGCAGCATGTATGGCATACAGAAAAAGGGTGGTTACAGATTCAGCCTTGGGATCCTCAGGAGTGTCACTGCCAAATAAACGGTTTACTCCCATGTGGGTCATGGTGTGGTCTGTGAATAAGCATCATGTTTGTGTACCATCTCTGCAGGGCTTTAAAAAAGGGTTCCTTATGAACAGGTCTTCCAGCTCAATCTCCAAATCTTTCTAAACATTCACGTGTCAAGAGAGCAGCAGAATTAAACAGATATGGGAAAGAGACATTGAAGAGGAAATAGAGGAAGAGGAATGGGAATTTATTTTGATAGATTCTCCTTTCAAACAATACCTACAAGAATAAAAGAAGATGCACTAAAATTAGTTCAGAAGTGGTATCTGACACCTGTGAAATTGGCAAAAGTCAATAAGAGTGTGTCACCTTTGTGCTGCAGAGGATGTGAAATCAATGGAACTCAGAGTCGTATGTGGTGGGAATGTAGGAAGGTCAGGAAGTTTGGGGATAAGATTTTTCAAGAAATGAGAAAAATTACTGATCAAGAGAACTGTAAAACAGCAGAGCTAGCTTTATTGAATATGTATGTTAAAGAAAACAGAAGGATAAAAGAAAAATATATTAATTGTTTTTTTGTTGACAGCCACAAGGCAATTAATAGCAAGCAATTGGAAGACAGCTCGGATATTGACAATATCATTGTGGAAAAAGAAAATTTGGGATATAGCAATAAATGAAAAGTTGTCACAGAAGTTAAGAATGCATAGAGGAATAAAGAAAAGAGACACTTTTAGGAAGGACTGGTAAAAATATATAGACCACATGAAAAAGAAATCGAACAAAATAACTTGGGCAGAAATCTATAGAAATTTGTGGGACTCATGAAAAGCAGATGATTAACAAATGAAATGGAAATTTATAATACCACCCTGGATAAGAAAATGAAAATGAAAGATGTAAGAAGGAAAATTCTGGAATCGACCAAGCGTGGGGAGGGAATAGGGAGGAATTTAGAATAAGTATTAATGTGTGTAATCTTCTTTTGAATTCAGTGTATTAAAAAAATGAGAGAGAGAGAGAGAGAGCAGCAGCAGAAGAAGAAAAGGCTTTTCAGAGGGCTACCAAAGCCCTCTCGTATGATTAGGGGTTTGGATTTGCAGCCTGTTGAAGATCCTCAGAAGAGCCATGCTGGAGGCCAACCTATGTCAAGCACCCAAGCAGGACATGAGGGCAATAGTCCTCTTCCACCATTGTTCCCCATAAACCGGCATACATAGGCATACTACCTGTGATTCTGAAGGTAGCATATGACCTACCTGACTAATAGCCATTGACAGCATTATCTTCACAAATTTGTCTAATTCCCTTTTAAACACATCAGCACCATGGAGAGCAGCTTCTGCTTGCTTGGGTGAACTCATGCCAGGCATGTTCTTTTATTTACTTTCACATCAATCCAGTTCAGTACTCCACCTTGACAGGTCCATTGGATGGTCTAGAAACAGAAGCCTCATTTCCCTATTGCTACATATATCAACATTCATTTTTCCTGTGACTCACAGGTTTTCCTTTGAAACCCTCTAGTTCATTCTTCCCCTCTGGAAATCATCAAGAGTCCCATTAATTCATATGATTTCATTTTGTGGGGTTTAATGAGGGGATAACACAGTGGGATATATTGATTCCTGAGCCATTACATTTTATCTAATTCAGCCTGGGCTGAATTTAATTCAGTGTTAACCAATAAATATATTCTCTTATAATAAAAATGTCCGGAAAGTTAACTAATAATTATATTTGTTTAAACTTCTCAGTCTTTACATTTTATTCTACTGTGATTGGCTAGATATCGAAAAAAATAAAGGACATTTCAAATGGCAAACATTTATATACCGTAATAAGCTTGGCAAGTTTAACATAGGAAGCTGCCTTGTAATGACCAAGTTTGCACAACACGCTAACCCACACTCCATGGTTGAGTGTGGGTTGTTGTTCAATAGTGGGTTATTCCACAGGGTGACTTGTTAACCATGCAATGTGTCTTCGTTTTCTCCAGCAAGTCACTTTGAGAACCCATGGTTTGTTGTTGGGTTGTTTAGGTAGTTAACAAGCCATACTGCATGGTTAACAAGTCTGTCTGCAGAAAATGTCCTGGGTTCAGACAACACATTAACTCACAGTTCAACAAACAATCTATGGTTTGTCAACAACTCTCACTCAACCACTGAGTGTGAGTTAGCATGTTGTGTGAACAGCCCCTTTGAGTGAGACCATTTGTCCATTTTGCTCAGTATTGTCTCTATCAGAGGTGAGGGATGTGTGGCCCTCCAGATGATGCTGGATTCCATCCTTTGCCAGCATGGCCAATGGTGAGGGATGATGATGTAGCCCAACAACATCTGGAGGGCCAGATGTTCTGGACTCCTGGTCTACATACTGATTAGAAGTGATCCAGGACTAAAAATCTTGAGTGTCCTCGACACCATCTTAGGGGACACTCAATTAGCCCAGGCATGGGATCTGTGATGTAGGAGGAAGGATGAAAAACCACTTGTACAATATTTAACTTGCCCTGGTCCTTCAAAGCCAGGAGAATGCACCCTTCATGATCAGCGCTGGATGTCTTCAAAGAGCAGAAGTATTTGGTTGGAACCTGCAGGATACCCATCGAGAAGATCAAAGCTCAGGAAGGTGTTTTGTTTTGCATGAATGTCTTGATTGTTCACATCTTCTTGTCACTCTCCAGAGGCGGCTTGTGAAACATTTATAATGCAGGGATCTGTCACAGCAGGTGGCATTTTGAAGGCCAGAGTACAAAATGAGGTTTTAAAAAGCAGCTGCTGGGTGTCAGCGGAGGTGGGGCTGTGAGCTGTTGCTGCTAATGTACTGGCAGATGTGAGCAAGTCAAGTGTTTCACAAATGCCTCTCTCTAGACTATCACAGGAAGGGAATAATATTGCTCCAACGCTGTGCAGCAGTATTTGTATTTGGCTGCTACTTCCTTTGCTCCCTGGGGCTTGTGTTAAAACCAAGATGTATCACAGTGGAAGAAGACTCAAGTCTGGACCTTGTGCTGATGTTCTCTCTCTCTCTCTCTCTCTCTCTCTCTCTCTCTCTCTCCCTCTCCCTCTCCCTCTCCCTCTCCCTCTCCCTCTCCGTGTGTGTGTGTGTGTGTGTCTTCCATACAAATAAATCAGCTATGAATTTTTAAAATGGACTACATATTATAGCTGCCAGTGTTCTCATTTAGACTTGACATACACATTCAGATACATTGTTGGGTGCAGAGTTCCAAGGGCTTTAGCATTGGAGACTTCAGATCTCCCTGCCTGCTCCCCACCCCAGTTTACACACATATAAGGAGGTTAGGCCTATACCACCTCCACATAACACAGATAGCAAGAGGGAGATCCAGGGAGTGATGGCAGGTGCCAGGGAGTGGGGATGAAGGCAACTGAAAGAGAGTCTCATGACATTGCTTTTGTACGCACTCCTTGAACGTCTGCTGTTTTCGTCACACAACACAATCAAGTTATGCAATTGTCACACAGCCTGAGGAGGTGAGTGTTGCAGGGAGACCTGCAAAGCTACATTCTGCCGTGGCACTGTGGTGCCACTGAGAAGTGACGGCAGACTTGCAAGAGAGCGAGATGGGACAGAGGAGGGAGTTTAAGCAGAAGCAAAGGACCCATGAGGGACAGTTTAACTTAAGCAGGCTGACATTTCCTTTAGAAGAAAATTGAAAGACTCCTAGAACGACTTGCTTATTTGCAGTTTACTTATGATATATGGACTCTTGTATGATCTCTCCCACAGCTCACCATACCCACAGATCTAATTGGTTTGGGCTGCTGCTGGAAGCATTAAAAAAAGAAGAAAAGAAAACCTGGGCTATGCAATCAATATAATGGGCTGAATTTCCTTTGATGGTTTTTGAATTTAAAAATTGGCCAGGCCTGAGCTGACTAAGTGGCAACATTAGTCCTGAGGGAACTTTTTCTCATGGCTGGTTGCTTCCTTTCACTGTCTTGCATTGGTCTTTAATATCTTTGTAGGAAGATGGGCTTTTGTTTCTATGCGTTTGGATGCTGCTACTCCCCATCTGAAACCAAAGCATCTGCTCACCACATCATGGCCATTACCATGGCAACAGAATTAGGCTTCCAAGAGGGTTGGGGTGAGGATCATTCTTCAGGATTACTGATCAGGGCTTGGAAGAACCAAATGTGCTGGGATAAGTGTCTCTGTACATGCCTGCAAACTACCACTATGTGTTGAAGGAACCAGTCCTTCTGGAACAAGAATGACTGGGGTGGAGTGGGATTAGCTCAAATATGCTGAGGCAGGGGTGGGAAGACTTCAGGCTTATCAGATCTATTTTTCTTTTTTACTAGAACCCCAAGACCTGCAAAGTGGAGCTGGGTGCAAAAGACACACACTTAGAATAAAAGAAAATGGTGCCTCTGAGCACATGCTGACTCTAGACTTTGTTTTCAGTAGCAGAACTCAGCTGAGCTTTCACACAGAAGTCCATTCCAGGTTGCATCAAACTACCATCATTTCAGCAGCCCAATTTAGCTGGACAAAGTCATTTTGTTGTAGCTCTTGTTAAACAGTTCAGAGTTGGAAAACCTCACTGACCTGCTGCAAATCATTGAGAGATCTAATAGGAGATCTCCATCTGCTTTCTGCCCACCCCTGTGCTAAGGGAATGATTTCCCTCAGCAACCGTAACTATATTCTGTTGGAGGACAGGCTGCTGTCTGTCTCGTAGAGCTGGCCCCCAAACTAACATGCTTACCAAAATACAGAAGAGCACAAAGCACTTACGTCTGGGTCAAAACCTAGATGGTGGAGTGCCCTCATAAGGTACTCTGAGGAGCAATAAAGATGAGACCAGAAATAGAGTTTTAAGAAGAATGTTTAATAAAATGACACTTTAATAGTTAATTGTTCATGGCAGAAATGAAGGGCAGAGAGGTGGATGAAGAGTGATGTGGTTTCCAGCCAGGGAGGATTCACAATGATTGCTTTGGCTTGTGGGGTGGACGCAGGGAGGAGGGGGAAGTTGCAGTGGGGACTGGAAAGCAAGAGAGTGAGAGAATGAGAGAGAGAATGAGAGAGAGACAGAGAGAGAGAGAGAGAGAGAGAGAGAGAGAGAGAGAATTTTCTTTCCTGTGCTATGTCTGAAACACGGGGAGGGTAAGTGGGGATCTTTAGTATCAGATAAATCAAAAAACAGGGAAAAGAGGACACTTTCTTTGGCTGTGGCAAGGGCTTACCAAATGGGGGGGGAGTACTCAAAGCTCGGACTGCAGACTAAGGCCATTTCTACATCGGCCTTTTGTTGTGGGATTGCCTCTGGGTGGTCCCTGTGTGTCCAAGGCTGCCTCTACAGGAGAGGTTTAATGCTCTTTCAAGGTGTTTTAAAATTTTTACCTCTACAAGAATGGAACGCAAATCGGGCGTAGAGGCGCGTTATCTCTCCGATTATGCGCATTAGCGAATGCGCGGTAAACAGCGAGTTTTATTTTGCTCCGGCCGTTAAAGCGCATTTTGCCTATGTGAACAAGCGCTTATGCGCATTAACTACTTGTAAAGCGCATTTTGGTCATCCCGTAATGCGCTTCGCCGCCTCTCGCCGCCTCTCGTGCAGGGGTATTAGGCGTAAATGCGCTTCAGCGATGATGCGCATAATCGCCTAACCAGGCGCAAAAGCGAATCCTTGTAGAGGGGACCCAAATGACACACAGGGACTCCCGGGGGCAGGAGGGACAGACACAGGTTTTCCCAGAGATAAAGAATTGCTGGGAAACCCAACTCTTCCCATGGTCCCGGGAACATCCCGAGACCGTGGGAGGTGTGGTTGCCTGTCCTGCCTGGTGCCTGCTTACTCACGAGTAAGCAGGCACCAGAAACAGGCATGGAGCCAGCCATGCCACACGGCTCCATGCCTATCAGGGGAGGGGGGCAGCAATTTCACCACCCCTAGGATGGCAGGGAGGGGATTGGGGCCCAATTTCATTTTTTAAAAACTTACCCTTTGCACTGGAGCACAAGTGCCCTCTCTCCTCCAATTTGGAAAAAAGAAAAGAAAATGGTGGGTGCGATGTCCCGGGAAGAAGCCAGGATGTCATGCTTCCTTTTTGGAAAGATGGGGACAATCCCAGAAGCTGGTAAGTCCAGGATCATCCTCAGGCCCTCCCTCTACACCCTTTGGTGTAGAAAGGGCCTAAGTCACCTAAACCTTATTCAGGCATTTGATACCCAAGCATACAAAATGTATGAAGATACTAGTGGGAACTAGTGCCCCCCCCCCCCGAAGCCTTATGGCCAATGGGTGATCAACATTAGTCTGAAGGGAACTACTTCTATACATTTAGAGAAGGGAAACCTGGGTCAATCAGGGTTCTTGTTCCATTGGAGGCAACTTTATTGGTGTCAGAGCAGGCCATTTCAGACTGGTGTAAATCATGTGTTAACCATGGTGTGTGGCTGGTGTGCATGTCATCATCAAGAGGTTGGGACTAGCCCTGATGCATTCATAGGAACATAAAAACATGGGAACTTGTCTTATATTGAGTCATACCATACAGTTCCATCTAGCTCAGTATTGTTGACAATAGCAGTGGCTCTCCAGGGATTCAGGCACGATTCCTTCCCAGCCCTACCTGGAGATACTGGGGATTGAACCTGGGACCTTCTGCATACAAAGCAGGTGCTTTAATCACTGAGTTACAGACCCTCCCTTTCTGCTGACCGCTTCATGTTTTCAGTACCCATGGCTCCCAAACATTGGACTAGATTTCCAAAATGAAAGAACATGCAGGGCCAAGGGAAGGAGGCATGGCCATGGGAAACCATCAAGAACCAGACTGATATCCCAGGTGATCTAATTTGCCCATGGACTTGAGGTTCAACACTGCTGGTCCGGAGATTATCTTGCCCATTTCAACAGAAGGTTTTGAGTGGGAAACCTTCAAGGACAGTTTGTCCTGGTTTGCTTGATCTCTCCAGCCTTCTTTTCCAGAGAAACTGGAATCTTTTTAGACAAGATAACAATGAGTGAACACAAAATGGAGGGAGCTGGCACTCCCTGGAAACCAAGGAGCTTCATGCGTGGTACTTGGCTTGGTGCAGCATAGGCAGCAGACATTGAGTCAACACTGGGTCTTACAGTGGCTTTAGACATTATGAAGAAGTGCTGCCAGGTATAGCAACAGCACCTGGAACATTCAGGTGTTTTTGTTCTTTTCAAATGTAAATAATTTGATATTGATACTCTTACTAATAGTTGAGTTTATGTGTAACTTTAATGAAGTCATTAAGCTGGCATAAAAATAAATGTTCTCTTCAAACACAAACAAAACCATTTAATAAAAATCACAATTGATTAATCATCTGGATTTTAATTCATCAAATTTAAACAAATGTGCTTATTGACCATACTTCAGGGCAAAGAGTCCTTCTAATGAGCGGAAGTAGAATCAGAGTTGGATAAAATACAGATTTAAATTATTTGAACCACTTGTCCACTGCTTGCTTGGATTGTCCTGTCCCATCCCTACCAGAATTCTACTTCCTTGAAGCAAAAAGCTCTTGTGAGGCTTCTTGAGGTTGATTTTACTCTTATGTTTCAAATGCAGTCTCACGTCATCTACTTGTTCCACCTTCACGAGAAAAAAAATGGAATTTAACAAGACAGCTCATCTAAAAGCAAAATTCCTTTTTCAATTGCCGTTCAATTAAAAAGAAACATATTGCACATCTCCTTGAAATCCCATTTGGTACATATAAGCATTGGCCTGTTTACTGGGGAGGAGGTTAAAAAAAAAAGAATCTCAGAGTGAAAAGGGTTACTCCAACCTGCTTCCTTTTCCTCCTCCTCCTCCTCCTCCTCCTCCTCCTCCTCCTCCTCCTCCTCCTCCTCCTCCCGTTTCAGCACTCAGCAAGCAGAGCAGCCAAACGAACCAATCTTTAACCACCAAGGAAAGAAATGGATGAGACTAAGCAAAAAATTCGACATTTAGACCCATCTTGGAGCATTTGCCATTGTTGCTGCTTCCCCTAGTGAAGCTCTTCACACAGGGAGAAGTGAGGCCCTGAAGTGGACAACGGGCTCCAAATATTCACTCACATACGTTCTGCTCTTGCAGATGTCTTGGAATCATGGGAGTTGTGGTCTAACACACTTAAAGGACACCAGGTTGGGGAAGGCTGCTTTGCACCAAGGTTGCTCGTATTTGCTTATTCTAACAATACCTAAGTAGTTGGATGTTCAGTAGTTCAACAGGTAGGAGATCACATGAAAGCTAAGAGTTTATAGCCAGGTTATAATTAATCAATTGCTTCCTGATCTGCTTTAAAAAGTTGCACTTTGGCAGTATCTCAAGGGTCAAATACTTTGCTAAGACATACAAGATGAGCTAAAAGTAAAACCTACTGGCAGTGCAACCTTTTCATATTATAGTTCAGAGAGGGGTAAAAGTCCCTATTGCTCCTTCTTTGATATTTTATTTTATTTATCTATAAAAGCAACGATAGCCTTTTGGCCCTCTAAATCCAACCCACCCACCCTCCTCCAAGGTGGCTTAAAACATGTAAATAACAGTTCAGCAGTTGTGAAACTCAGGGAGCATTGAAACAAATCAAGAAAAACAAATGCCCAAGCAGGCAGGAATTTAAATAGGTCAAAAGCTCGGAGGAATTCAAAACAAACAAACAAACAAACCAAAACACCTGCCTAAAATAATTAATGAGGGGGCAAATTAAGCCCATCTTGGGAGGGATTTCCAGAGTAACCCAGGTAAAACAGCCCTGGAAATTGCAACATAATAATAGTTAGATTCTACATCAACAGCCGTAGCACGTGGAAAATTTAGAGATTAACACCAACAGGATTTGTTCCAGGGGAAAGCTAGAGTCAAATTCACTTTTAATTTGGGATATACAAAATAAATATTCTCAGCCTCCTTCTCACTGCCGGATTATGAACCTTCTTTGTGTGTGTGTGTGTGTGTGTGTGCTTGTGTTCCACACTCCTCTTCCCTCAATGGCTGTGATTTTGCATCTGGGAGCAGGTAGGCTGGCAGACTTCTTTCAACGAACACAGACAGGACACACTCCAAAGCTTTCAAGGGCTCCCTCAGGAAGCCGTAATGGGTTTCTTCAGCATCATTAACTTGTTATCGTAATGAGGGGAACTTGCCGCTGGCACTAAGTGAAGTGCCCTGTTCCCTCTGAGCAGGCCGGGAGTAGGGAAGTGCGGTGACCAGACGTCCGGATCCCCCCGGACATGCCCGGAAAAGGGGGCCAAATTTGAGTCCGGGGGGGAAATTTCAAAATATCCCCAAAAGTCCGGAAAATTGGCCTCTCCCGTGCCATCCGGGCCTTGTTCTTGGCTAGCGTGATTGCGCTGGCCAAGAACAAGGCCCAGATCGGCCGGGGAAGAGGCTGGAACGACGCACACCCACACTTCCGGGTGCGCGTCGTTCCAGCCTCCTCCCCTCCGACATCCGGGCCTTGTTCTTGGCTAGCGCAATTGCGCTGGCCAAGAACAAGGCCCAGATCGGCCGGGGAAGAGGCTGGAACGACGCACACCCACACTTCCGGGTGCGCGTCGTTCCAGCCTCCTCCCCTCCGCCATCTGGGCCTTGTTCTTGGCTAGCGCGATTGCGCTGGCCAAGAACAAGGCCCAGATCGGCCGGGGAAGAGGCTGGAACGATGCACACCCACACTTCCGGGTGCGCGTCGTTCCAGCCTCCTCCCCTCCGCCATCCGGGCCTTGTTCTTGGCTAGCGCGATTGCGCTGGCCAAGAACAAGGCCCAGATCGGCCGGGGAAGAGGCTGGAACGACGCACACCCACACTTCCGGGTGCGCGTCGTTCCAGCCTCCTCCCCTCTGCCATCCGGGCCTTGTTCTTGGCTAGCGCAATTGCGCTGGCCAAGAACAAGGCCCAGATCGGCCGGGGAAGAGGCTGGAACGACGCACACCCACACTTCCGGGTGCGCGTTGTTTCGGCCTCCTCCACTCCGAAAACGCCAAATGGCAAATGGCAAATGGAGCCCTGGTGGTCTGTAGCAGGAGGTGCCCGCCAGGCCAGCAAGGGGCCTGGATCCAGTAGGATCCCGTGCAGGTAATGGAGGTTCGATGCGCGGGGAGAAGAGATCGCCTGACTCCACGACCCCTCGTAATTTCCTCCACCCCACTTCCCTACTCCCGCGCACAGACCGCCCGGAAGGGTTGCATCAGACCCACGTGTGCTCTTATGAGGGGGGGGGGGTACAGCCGAAAACAGAAATTCCCGGGTGGGTGGGACTGTTGACTGGATTTGGCGACTTAGACGGAGGAACTGGCTGTGGCAGAAAGTCGGTGTTGTTTTGCTCAGTCGCGGGCCAACTTTTTTGGCCTCGCCTTTTGCTTGCATCAGCTTTCTCCAAGCTGGCGCCCTCCAGTTCTTTCTCCAAGCTGGCGCCCTCCCAGCAACTCCCAGCAGAGTTGCTGGGAGTTGGTAGTTCAATACAACTGGAGGGCGCCAGCTTGGAGATGGCTAGGCTTACATGGTCGCCTTCCTCCGAGAGCTGTTGTTGCGATGGGCGCGCGCAGTCCGGAGTGCTGCTTTTCTAAAACTTCTGGACACCCCAAAGGTAGGCTCCAGATAAGTTCATCTGGATGGGTTTTGCTCCTAAAATCTGTGGCATTCGCGTTCAGGCGGAGGTTGTGAGAAAGTGAGCTCGTTTTCTGGTTTGCAATCGATTTCAGGGCGTGGCGTTGGCTGTAGCCGGGCCAAAACAAAGCCGTGTACACTTTGGCTTCTTAGGAATGAAAAATTTGGAGAGGGCCTCCTTATCCTCCCCACTCGACTTCCGTGCGATAGGATGGGGGAAGCCCATAGTTAATGTCGTATTCATCCTGGTTTCATTTAAAATTGAATAATAATATTTTTAAAGGGGGGAAAATAAAGTTAGCCGTCTTAGACATAAGAAAAATTCCCCAAGTCGTATAGTGTAATGCCTTGTTAGGGAGACTCAAAGTTTCCCCCCAAAAGTGCTTGCACAGCTAAATGTTTTGGGGGAGGTGCTGGCCACTGTTGTTCAAGTAACTTTCCAGTGTTGGTGTGTTTTTCAGCCCAGGGAATGTGAGAATTACTGAGTATTTCTCATAGATTCATTTAGGGTGCAATCCTGTGCATATTTAGCCAGAAATAAAGTTTTACAAAAAGTTGTAGGGCTTCCCCTGGCTATAGTTGTCCATTCTCTGGTATAGTTGTCCATGCTCTAGTAACCTCTTGCCTGGATTATTGCAACGCGCTGTTGCAGCCGCCACCTGCAGGCTGGCGAGCCCCGGCACTGGGTGGGTACAAACGAGAGCAGGCCTCAGCTGCGAGGCTCGGCTGGGCCTAGAGGAAGGAGCCGATTTAGGGCGCAATGCTGTGCAGATGTAAGCAGGGAAAGTACTACAACTCCCAGCATGGCTGGCTGGGGCATGCTGGGAGTTGTAGGATCTCCCCCCCCCCCCCCGTCTACACGTGCATAGGATTCAGGCCTTTTAGTTGTGGTAAAAACAGCGAGTTGCTCCCCTGGCACTTTCTTTAATAACCCACACTTCCAATATGGCCCGAAGGCTGCAAAACCTACGCACGCGTTCGTTGAGAGTAAGTCCCATTAAACGCAGTGGGGCACCTCTGAGTAGATGTGTGTAGGACTGCACTGCCCATGGGCTGGTCTCTTAAAAGGGCGCTGTTACTACGGGCCTCATCGTTGATCTATGTGGGGCTGACTCCCGAGGAATGGGATCGGGATCAAAATGCCTCAGGTGAGGAGGATGTGGGGTCGTGTCAAGGGGGGAAGAGAACTGGCAGGGGGAAAGTGGGCCGGCTAGATCTGAAAGCGGGTTTTGGTGCTAGGGGTGGGGTAGCATGGTGCCCTCGTTACCGTTATGTATTTTGTTTTATTATATATCCCGTTTTTCTTACTTAACTAAGAGGCAGTGTGGTATAGTGGATGGCGCAGGGGCTAGGCAACTTAGTGCCATCCAGGTGTTTTGGGCTACAAGGTTCATAATCCCTGGCTATTGGGTTTGCTGGGGCTTATGAAAGTTATAGTCCAAAACATCAGGCAAGCAGCAGGTTGCCTCCCCTTGGGTTAGAGGGTTGGACTGTGACTGGGGAGAGACCCAGGTTCAAATCCCCACTCAGCCATGAGGCTGACTGGGTGACCATGGGCCAGTCCCGCTTTCTCTCAGTGGAACCTACATCACAGTGTTGTTGTGGAGAGAACAGGGGCAGTTTGTAAACCGCCCAGAGAGCTTCGGCTATGGGGCGGTATATAAATGTAATAAATAAAAAAAAATGTGTTTGAGCTCTTTGGAGAAAAGGCTGGGCTTTAAATGTAATGAGTAAAACAAGGCAGTAAAATAAGATGTATGCAGGATGTGAGTGTGGGTGTGTTTTACAAAATTTATTGGTATTTTAATGATGTATGGTTTTATGTGCTTTTAATCAGTTTTGTATTTTATGTTTAGTGCTGTTCCCCGCCTCGACCGTTGGGAGAGGCGGGTAATAAATAAATAAATATATTATTATTATTATTATTATTATTTCAATCGACTCAGTTTCAAAATAAATGCAGCAAAGGAAAACACTGAGTGTAATTTTGAAAAGAAGCAGTAGCAGGCAGCATATATGTTCATCCTGCTGTTCTGCTATTTGTTGAAACTTTATTTACCTATTGGTTTCTAGATTTGAAATGCTGTTAGTATGAATCATTTTAATTTGTTTTGAGTAAAAGGCAATTTATAAAAATAGGATGTTAAGATACAAAATCACAATAAAACCTTAAAAGGAACAGCTGATTCTTTAGGCTTTATTGTTTTAAACTGTTGTGCACCACCTTGATGGATTTTTAGCAAATTAGGTGGTATATTAATAATAATAATAACAATAATAATAATACAGTAGCATCAGATAATATCAAAAGCAGAAGCGAAGACAGATAAATATTTTGTTTGACATCAACACACAGATGTGTTTTCCAGATCTGTATCTAAGTGTTAAAATAATTAATAATGTGACTAGATAGCCATGAAGGAACAGGTTGCAAGAAGGGCCTTGAAATATGGTGTGTTTTACTCCACTGATAGTTGGACTGTCTGAAATTTGTCAGGTTAAACAGTTTGGGGTGAGATATTTAAATGGCTGCTTGCTTTTTTGTGGTCCTGCCCCACTTATTCAGGCCTTGCTCTGTAAACTGGCACCTTATTTATTTATTTAGGGTGCAATCCTATACATGTTTAGTTCAAAATAAGTCCTACATTTCCAGCATGCTGGCTGGGTAATGCTGGGAGTTGTAGGTCTTCTTTCTGTCTAAACATGCACAGAATTGCACTCTTAATAGCATTTCTATGCCACCCCGTAACCAAAGTTGTCTGGGTGGCATACATAACAGTTATAGTACCATATGAACAATATAATTACTGTATAAAGCACATCATAACCATTATAAAGCACTAAAATGAAACCCAAACAGGTATTTAAATTTTAAAAAGCCAAAACCTCAGGATCCATTAAAAACCAACTGAAAAACCTGTGAGAAGGAAAAGCCTTGGTGCATGTGTGGATTTTTATTATTTTTTCCTTTGGTGAGGATGTGGATGAGTGTTGTATTTTTAATGTTATTTTATTGCCTTGGGTATGTGCATGTTTGTGTGTAGATTTATTATGTCTACTGTTATTTTGCCTTGTGTGGGTGGCTGATTATGATGATGATGATGATGCCTTTGGTGAGTGTGGGGGTGGATTTTTATTCCCCCTCCCCTGTTACATGTATGGGGGAGGTTGTGTTTTTTTTATTGCCTTGGGGAAGGTGTGGGGTCCCCCCCCACACACACACACTTTGAGTGAGTGTGTAGGGGTGTGTAGATTTTAATTTTTATTGCCTGAGTATGAGGTGTGTGTGGATGATGGTGATGATGATGACACAACATTGGGTGGGATGACTAATACCCTGGAAGACAGAAACAAACTTCAAAGTGATCTTGATAGAGTGGAGCGCTGGGCTGAAAACAGCAGAATGAAATTTAATAGGGATAAATGCCAAGTTATACAAGTAGGAAAAAGAAACCAAATGCACAGTTACAAGATGGGGGATACTGGGCTCAGCAACACTACAGGTGAGAAGGATCTTGGAATTGTTGTAGATCCCAAGCTTAATATGAGCCAACAGTGTGACGGGACTGCAAAATAAGCAAGCACTATTTTGGACTGCATTAATAGAAGTATAGCTTCCAAATCGTGTGAGGTACTGGTTAGGGTTAGGATGCTACATGCATACAAATGACACTTGCTGAAATTCCCTTTTCAGTACAGCTCTTAAAGATACAGGAGCCCTGTCCTCCTTTCCATATGATCACTCTAACTAATTGAATGATTGTAATTTTTCCTGTTACCATAGTTCTTTAACTTCCATAGCCAGTGGTGTATATTTTTCTGTCTTTAACTCTTCCTTTTCTGCAACAGTTTTGTCATAGGTATTGTTATGTCATTGAGGTAGGTGTGTTTTTTCTTTGTTGTTTTTGACTGTCATGTCTGGTTGATTGCAAAGTATTGATTTGTCCCAGAATTGTTCTGTCCAAGTAAGGTAATATTTGAGTGTGTAGCGTGGCTTGGCTTGAGTGTGTCTGAATCTCCTAGGCTCTGAAAGCATCTTTCTGGAGAGCACCTGCTGGTTGCTTGTTCTCTGCACACTGAGGCAATGTAAATTCAGGATATACTTGGATAAAAGGAGGGAAAGATCCTTATCTAGCATTGTAATAATGGGCATCTGTTCTGGCCTATCTTTGTATTGTACTGACCATGGTCTTGTTCACATGGCTAATGAATCAGAGATATAATCACACATTGTTAGATTAGTTTCTCACTGATCAACCAGAAGTTGAAACAAGCTAAGAGGCGAGAAGTGACTACAACAAGCCTTTAGTCCATTTTGTTCCATGGCTAATGTTTGCAGGGTAATAATATTTTATACTCTTCCTGCATGCTAGGTTGCTAGTTTGTTGTACTAGATTTCTCTGCACTTGTCCACTGCTTCATTTGTTCAATGGTAACAGTATGCTGAATCTGTGAGTATGGATATGAGAAAAATGATGATGAAAGAGTGTTAAACGTTAGGAAAGTTGAGACTATTGTAATCCAGTGAAAGATTTGCAGTCAGAAAAGATATTTGAGGGAAGGGGAGACTCTATCACACAGAGTATAGTAAAAGCTTCAAAGAACAGGAAAAGCTACAAACGTAGAAGTGAGTGAAGTTAATTTCAGATACATTCAATGTCTCACTTGTTCTTTATTTCAGTGATTTTAACATTAAGATGTTGTGTAGAACAAGTTTGTCTTAATTGTATGCTGTGAAATCAGACATGTGACCAAGGCCATGTTTGGGTGGGCACACCCCCTTAGGGGCTGGACATGTTGATGGGCACGCCCCCTTGGGGGATGGACATGTTGGTGGGCACGCCCCCTTGGGGGATGGACATGTTGGTGGGCACGCCCCCTTGGGGGATGGACATGTTGGTGGGCACACCCCCTTGGGGCGGCCATATTGTCCTCCTTTTTGGTTTCCAAAATATGGTCACCCTAGAAGTGCCTGCTTTTTCAGGACATCCCCCAGAAGCAATACTGCAGCTTTTCAACTGGTCTGAATATACATGTAACTGCCTGATTCTATGCTGACTTAAACAGCACCTATATAAAACCTATCATTTCAATGGGCACAACTGACTCTACATGGGATTGGGCTATAGGTCTCTCATGATGTTGGTTAGAATTCTTGCTGAATAATTAGTGTTGATAATAAACAATTAGAGCTCCACCAGATGGGCGTTTTATTGCAAGCTTGTTACTGGGCACTCATGGATTTTCGCAGGTCCCTACCTCCCATGTGCCCCCTGCCCCTTCTGGCCAACAAAAAAAAAACACCCCAGTAAGTCCGGCTTATTTTTTGAGATGGAACTTACTGTTATCTCCTGCTGTGTGCAGGAGAAGTGCAGTCAAAACAGCCCACTGAATGGGCCACGTGCACATTGTTTGCTTCCTCTTTCCTCTCCCTTGAGAATGAGGAAGTAATGAGGGACAAATGTGTGGGCAGAGAAACGACGGTAAGGAAATGCGATTTCCCCCATGTGATGACACTGTTATGCCATCCCCATTGTGTGTTGATATTTACAGTCACTATGTGGTGGGAAACAGGCTGAACAGGGTTATTTGAAGAAGTCAGTTACAGGATGGTGTGTGAAGCCAACGTACATAAGAAAAGGTAGATTTTTGCACCTGATTCAATGAATGTTGGCTCCATAGGTATTATGGGTTTAATCAAAGACATAAATTCTAAGAAGAGTTGGATATTTAAATGCCCCAACCTTGGACAGCAATAAAAACCTATCTACACTACTGCTTTAAAATGGTTTATAACAGTTTTAAACCAGTTAATAACGGTTATTAACTGGTTTAAAACTGTTATAAACCATTTTAAAGCAGTAGTGTAGATAGGCTCCTAGTATAAGGGGATTTGACCATGGCCCTTTCTACACCATAGGGGTGTAGAGGGAGGGAGGGAGGGAGGGAGGGAGGGAGGGAGAGAGAGAGAGAGAGAGAGAGGATGATCCCAGAAGTACCTAATACACACCATCGGCGCACAGGGACCAGCTGGGGGCCATCCAAGGCAAACAGCCTGGTGTAGAAACGGCCTATATGACAATACAAAAAAGTACGAAGAGGAAACAGTTTAAGACTAAGGGTCACACTTTCTCTGCCCTGGAAGGAGAAAGGCCACTGTCTGAGGAAGCTCTGTAAGAATCTGTACTTAAACATAAAGCCATTAGTTGATTTAAAAAGTACCAAGTCCATTTGATACATGAGGGGACCCAGCTATCAGAAAGCAGAGCTTATGAATAAACAAGCAATCACTGGTAGATAACTTGAGGGCAGAATTCTAGGCGCAATAGTGAACAGATGGGACATAGGCAGCTGCATTTCTTTTTCCGTAACAAAGCAGAGAAAGCATCTCGCCATCAAGCTTTGTGTGATCTACCTCACAAGACAGAGCTGTCAGAAAGCCTGTCTGACAATGTGGTTGACACATGAAATAAATGTGCCCCTCATAAGCTATTTGGCTGCCCGTGGCAAAACGATGCCCTGCATCTTCTCCACAGTGGCAACAAGGCAACTCTGCTTCCTCCTCAATTTTTCCTGATCGCATCCCTTTTCCCCTGTTCTCAAGGAAAGGGGCTGCTACTGGGGAAACTGGGAGAGGGGTGTGTGTGGCATGACATGTACAATTGTCTCCTCAGTTCCAAGGGTCTGGGGTGAAAACTGTGTTTCCCATAGAAGAACTGACTTATTTTTAAAGATGGAAGTTGCCGTTATCTCCTGCTGTGTGCAGGAGAAACAGTGGGATCAAAACAGCCCACTGAATGGGCCACGTGCACATTGTTTACTTCCTCTTTCAAAACAGGAAGTAATGAGGAACAAACGTGCGGGCGGAGAAGTGATGGTAAGGAAATGCGATTTTCCTCTGTGTGATGACACTCTATGTACACTAGAAGCAGCAGCCTTTCCCCACTAGAGGCAGCCACAGGGGGAAGGACAGCTGATCTCTCTTTACTGGCAGGGCCGTGAAGAGCTGTCTGGAGCTTGCAGTCTGACTGTGGTATTCACGACGGACGGCTTCTGTGCTGTTTCCACAAGTTGGGGCTCCTCGCTTCTCAATGGGCCGCTTATGCTACGGAAGCAGCAGCGTAAGCTGGGGGGGGGACCTCATCGTCGGAGTGCCCCCTCAAAATCGAGGGCCCCAGGTCAACTGGCCCCAGGCCAACTGGCGGCTTACAAGGTGATTATGAATGGTCTGGAGCCCTGGTAGGGTTTTGTTGAGAACAAGTGCTATTCAGTGGACAGACTTTCATCAGCCCAACTCACAAGTCTCGTTCATTTCATTTCATTTCATTCATTCTATTTCTATGCCACCCCATAGCTGAAGCTCTCTGGGCGGCTCACAAAAATTGTTCCCTTTGAAGATGGACAGATCCATTCAGGGTTTCTTGGTGCTGTAACCCTGCAAGACCTCTGGCAACTGTGATCCACAGAATTTCCCTCTGAATGTTTATGATAGTATCATGGGCCATAAAGGATTCGCTCCCTGTCCTCCTCTCCTTTGCCTTTTCTCCTGCTTTAATATTAGTAAGCGACCACTTTGCTGGCTCTCCTGGCAATTACTTTGATATATAAACATGACCTGTATGCATCGCATCCCAAGAGCTGTCGGGCCAGTAATTAGCTCAGTAACTCAGAGGGAACAGAGATGGTAGCAAGGCCTTTGTACTGGCTGAATTCCGGTTGTTACAAGCCCGCCAAAGCAAGGCTGAAGGCTGGGCAACAGGAGGCCTGGGCCATGGCTAATGATGACACCAACAGCTTTGCATCCACAGGATAAATCACTTAATATTGTTTAGGAGAGCTTTGACATCAGAACCTAGCCAAGTAGACCTGACACAAAGATAGGGAAATATGGGCGACAGAGTGGGACGCTTTTATCAAGCAAGCTGGGTTCAGCTCCCTGCTCTGCCACATACTCCCTGTGTAGCCATAGCTACAGGATGAGTTCAGATATTGGGTGTGATCCAGAACTAGTCATACTTTGAGTAGACACATTGAAATCATTGGGAGTCCCATTCAGTCCATTAGTTCTAATTTAAATAGGACTCATTCTGGATTCAACCCATTATTATTTTTCACAACACTGGAAGCACAACACAATTAACCCAGAGAATTTTCTCTTACAGTATCAGCCAACTTGTCTAATACCAGCCTAAACTGATCATGTGTGGACTCATAGGCCAAACCTATGCTCCACACCAAGGCAGCAGCAGTCATACTCGGTGCTGATAGAATTGCACTAATACGCCCCAAACCAGTGCAAAAGGAATATTGAGAGATCTACTATTGCTGGCATCAAGGGTAGGCATGTTTGAGCAAGTGCTGAGGGCCCACACTGCAGCAGGGGCAGACTGACAAGAGCCCCCTGGACTTGCTCCCCCCCTTCCCCATTGCAACCTGCTTGTTCACCTGCCTCTTGCTCCGGCCCAGAAAATGGTGGTGGTGAGAAGGAGGAGCAGAGGATGCCCCTGCCTACTTGCTTCCTGGCTCTGTGCCTGTCAAGCAAGGAAGTGGTGGCCATGATGAGAGGGAGGTGGAGCAAGAGCAGCTGTTGACAATGGCAGTAAGATGAGGGAGGGGGCATTGAGGGGGTCTTGCCAAAGGCTCTCCAAAACCTGGAACCAGCGTTGGGTGTGATCTTTGAAGAGAAGCGTGGTTTATCCTGTGGGACTTTAGCCACAGATACCTTTGCAGCATTACATTGTAACACTGTAGCAGCAAGTTAGCATAAGAAGAGAGGAGGCGGGAATAAAAAGGAGCACATTTGTAGGGTGACCACATGAAAAGGAGGACTGGGCTCCTATATCTTTAACGGTTGTATAGAATAGGGAATTTCAGCAGGTGTCATTTGTATGCATGCAGCACCTGGTGAAATTCCCTCTTCATCATAACAGTTAAAGCTGCGGAGCTATACTACAGTGACGAGATACAAAAATGGGCAGGGCTCCTGCACCTTTAACTGTTGTAATGAAGAAGGATTTTCACCAGGTGCTTCATGCATACAAATGACACCTGCTGAAATTCCCTTTTCAATACAACTGTTAAAGATATAGGAGCCCTGTCCTCCTTTCCATAAAATCACCCTACACATATGAAGTAGAACTGCTGTGTTGTGATGCTGCTTCAGCTTTTGTGATGCATGCCTTGGCTTCTTCTGCAAGAGCTGAAGTGCTCATCCATCCATGGCTTTTCTTATAGATGCAGTGATAAGTCTCACAGCAATAGTCTTACCTCCAATGCAGTGCAGAACAAATCCGTTAAACTAAAGGGGCTTAACGGGACTTCATTGGGACTTGATTGATTCCTTGCATTGCTCAAGGAACTATTCATAAATGTTATCACAACTCAGATTCATAAAGTTTATCACATCACCTGGGGCCCTCTTCCAGGTGACCCCACCAAATGAGGCAAGGCAAGTCACTAAAAGAGAGAGGGGCTTTTCCGTGGTGGCATCCCATTAGTTCAATGCTTCGCTGAAGGCTAATGAATTGAATGACACCGATGAATTAAATGAGAGCAATTTCTCTCCTACCACCCTTTCTGAGGGTATGTCACTATAGCTAAAAGTGTACGGGAATGCAGAAGTATTCTTGCAAAAGGTGAATGCCCAAGCCAATTAAGATGGCTGTTTACATAAAGTAACTGATCTATGGACTGGTGCTGCACAGTGGGAAAGGAGGAGAAAAAGAACCAATTCAGATGCAGGAAGCACTGACTCAAAGTTGGGTTCAGAGTGGGGTCACTCTCCCAGCTGCAACCCTCAGAGGAGAACACGCTCCCTGCCTTGCTCCTGGCAGGCTGTAAAAAGAAGCCTGAATGTCCACAAAACAAACAAATACAATAAAATAAAAGCAACCACCTTGTATTCCCTCTCAGGTAAGTGTGAGCTTAAAAGCTTTCATGGCTTAGCTTGGTAAAAATAGCCCATGTGCACAGTGCTTCTTACAAATGTTGGCTGGCAACACTTGGATGCTTCTCACATTGGCTGGAGTTTTGCTTATTAACGGTAACAAATATTCTACAGGCAACGCCACGCGACGCTATCACCCATATAACACCCTCCTCCCCACGGTGTCTTTTGGAATCCAGTTTCTCTCCTTAAGTGGGTGCAAAAATATCCTCCTCCTGGCTATGTTCATTGAGGAGGGGGAAACTATTTAAAGGCTTCCACCTGCAGCATGCATAGCTCAAGAAAGAGCCAAGAGATGGCATGTGAATATTTTTATGTCCCTTGGTTGGTAGCTAGGACTTTTGATATCAAGCCATCACAAGTGCAGATTGCATTGTGAATACATCTGATTTTAGGGGAATGCCATCTTGGGATCCTTTTGCACCATCCAGAGTTCCTGAGATGCCGGCAGCAAATCAGAAATGTACCATGCAGAAGATTCCTGAGGTTGGACAACCCTCTGGTGTATTGCACTGTCAAGGCAGAATCTGGGCATCCTGTACATTTGAGTACAATACATACAAGGTGATCAGTATACACCAATGCATTTCCTCACTGCACTCTTCTGCAGGCCTGTAGAAAAACTACAGAGAGGGCTAGGTGTTGGGGCTAGACAACCAGATGCCCTCAAGATTTTTAGACTACAACTCCCATAATCCCTGACTATTGGCCATGCTGGGAATTGTAATCCAAAGCATCTGAAGAGCATCAGGTAGACTGGTCTTTCACTGGAGTGATGATGCTTGCTCCTTTCTGCAGCTCTCCACATCTGTGCTAGAAGGGCCATTGTCCCATCATTCAGCATCCAAACTCACTTGTGTGCACACCAGTTCTATTCCATGTTGAGGGAGTATACCAGTACTAGGCAGGGCTGTGGCAAAAACACCTCATGATACTGTTCGCATTTGCACAGCAGCACCTCAAAGTTTCCAAGTGCTTCATCTGTCTCCGTGTCTCCAAGAAGGGACATGCTGAACCGGAACACCAACTCCTGCCCATCACTAGCGGAGGTTTTTTCTTCTTCTTTCCCAGAGAGCCATAGCTCTCTAAAATATTCCTTAAATATGGTCTTGGAGGCAGAGCTTGGGGCCACAGCACAGTGGTAGAGCACATGACTTATGTGCAGAAGGTCCCAGGTTCAATTCCCAGTTTCTCCAGGTAGGGTTGAAAAAGCAGTCACAATTTATATATAATGAAGCGCTTTATGCTGCAAATGGCATAAAATATGTAATTATGGCTGCAATTTGCACAAGTGGTGTATCCTGCCCTGTTTACAGAGAGAGAGAAAAGTGCAAAATCCAGAGGACATGCCAGGGGCTTTGGGGAAATCCACTGAACCTCAAGAGGGCTAGATTTCAATGTGACAGTCACCCTCAAGGCTGGACATTGGGGGGCTCATACATCCCCAGTTCTGGCTTGGGCAATATACATGAATGCGTGTACTTGAAACTGCTGGGAGTGAGGGGGGGTGTTCCTCTGTTTGCACCAAGATATCTACTGATTTCAACCCAATGGGCAGTATCCAGCTCTGTCCCCATGCTAGCTAGCTAGCAGTTCCTGCAGTAATCAAATATGAGCAAAAGACTTGTTTCTGGAATGTGCCAGGTCTGCAGAATTTGCAGAAGAGAATTCCACTGACCTGTCCCATTAATGAAAGGAGCGTTTCCACTCATGTCTGGGATTACTTTAGGAAGAACTGGTTCTTGTTGCGCAAGTGGTGAGTCCCACAGGCACAACAGAACCAGCATGAATGCAGGGGCAGTACTGGATACTGCCCTTTGTCCAGAGTTGTTGGGGGTTTTGTCGGTGCTGAACTTGCACAAATTGATCTCCAGTGCCTGCTATTCACATCTTTATGATAATAACAACAGTAAATGGAAACCTGTAATACTGGCAAATAATTTTTCAATGAGGCTTTGCACCCACTTTCGAGGTCCTTGGTTCATGTTCCAAAAACAGCAGATGCTTTGGTAATTTTGCATCTAATTTCATCCTTATTAGTAGCATTCTTGAAGTGAGCACTGCCAAGGCAAAAGATGAACTTTTCAACATGCATAAATGGATGATCAGTGATGGTAACATGGGGAGGTATGTAACTAGATCTTGGATTCAGCTGGGTAGGTTCCTCTCTCTTCAGTAAACTCACGCTTGGGGCAATATGTTCTACAGATTTTGAGTGACGGTTCCCTAAATATCATCAAGGGGGTGAACTATCAGAGCATAGTCATTGGCATTGACTATACCCCTAATTAACTGCTCTCCAAGCATAAATTTAGCTGTTTTCCAACTAAGTTTAAATATGACACCATCTGCTCAAAGAATTGAATTCCTTATTCCATATCATTTATAAGACACCAGGAAGTGCTAAAGCCAGGAACCCTTGTTTTACTCCAGAGAATGTTGGACAAATAATCTTGAACAGAAATATTTTCCATCATTCCTTCATGAAATAGTCTAATAATGTAATAAATTTAGGAGAACAGCCAGGCTGGCATTTAAACAGTGTGCCTTGGGTGAAATGGTGCAAAAAGCTGTGTTAAGGGAATAAAAATGACAGTTTTGGAATTCAAATTCAACTTTTGAATTTTGAATTTCGAAAGCAAACAAATTTCCATTTAAAAAACTGAACTTTGCATAACATATCGAGGTCAAGAATTGTACACCTTTATGCTCCTATCACCTGGGAATAAGCCCCATTGAACTTAATAGGACTTACTTCTGAGTAGGAATATAAAAGATTGCACTGTTAAAATATCAAATACAACAGTAGTAACTGTCTGTAGTAAATTATTATTATTGTTATTATTATTATTATTATTTATTAGATGCTTTCTCAAAAAAGACTCAGGGCAATTTACAACAAAATTAAACCATTCATAGTTTAAAACAGCTAAAAACTATTATCCACTAAATGCCACCCCTTAAAACAACTAAAACATCACTGGCAACCATAAACAAGTCAACTGATGCATTAAAAAGCCTATCATATGCCACCAAATGCCTGGGAATAAACTCTTAACCCAGCACCAGTAAGATGAAAATGTTGGCATCATGTGGTCCTCAGTGGGGAGAGCATTCTACAGTCAGGGGCCACCATGGAAAGGGCCCTCTCTGAACTTCCTTAGGAGGTTAGAATAACAATTAGAATACAAATGAGTGAAAACTTGAATTACAAGCATTTCTTTGAGAATTTGTCCTCCAAATTCAAACTTCTTAAGCTTAAGCACCAAAATATGTGTGAATGAGATAAATATGTTTTCAAAGTACATGTAATAACACAGGCATACAGCCAGAATTGCTTATGGCTTTCTGATGTTTCCACCAAAATGCATGAAATCATCCTAGGAGAAAATCAGTGACTGAAGGGAAAGCTGGGTGACAGCCATAGTTCAGGGGGAGGCTACCTGGTATCCTCCAGATGTTTTGGACTATCACTCCCATCAGCCCCAGCCAGCATGGCCAATGGCCAGGGATTATGGTAGATGTCAAAAACATCTGGGGGCACCAGGTTGTCTATCTACCCCTGCATAGGAAAATTAATGACAAAAGACGGCAATAGGACATGAGGTCTGAATCACTAAGCCAAAAGGGCTATTCCCACTTCATTTATCTTCCAAGGGACACTCTGAGATTTCAAATTTAGCCCTTTGGGGCCAATGGAAAACACCTGACCCAATTGGGGATGTTCCATAGCTTTAGAAGCACAGTGTGTTATGGTAGAAGAAGCGATAACACAGAATTTGAAAGGTCTAGGAAGATTCCTTTTACCTATAGGGATTCCTTTTACCTACCTGTAGGGATTGTGTGAAATCCTTTCCATCTGTGTTTCACGGTTTGTCAGACACCTTTCATTCCGTCACTTGCCCATAAATGGAATCAATTCCCCCCCCCCCCCAAATTTGCGGCATATACAGAAATCCTCCCCAAAACATGCATTTTCATGCTTTAGCCTATGGGGGAAATTTGCATTTTTGGCTGGGGATTTCTTTGTGTATTTTTCGATGATGAAATTTGCACAAAATTCCTGAAGGTTTAAAAAAACATTCCACAAGTCTGCGGAATCCACCCAGCGGGGGAGAGGCCAGTCTGCTGCGGCATCCACAGGTTGGATTCATAAAAATCCAAAGTCATTTAGTTCCATTGTGGATTCCTCTGACATTCCTACTTATAAATAATATCTACTGGAAATCATTTCTGTGGGAATGCCCACAGGGGCCCTATTGGTGGCCACAACAGCATTAGTTGTGTGTATTGGACTGGTAGTGTGAGAGAGCTTGGATGGGCCCTGAGGTTTAGCTCGTTTACCAAACAATCCAGCACGGCCTCCTCTCAGCTCCTGTGCTGTTGACATGTTCATACCTGCTCACTGCAGAGCCCGCAGCTCCTCTTTCTTAGGCAGGAAAGTTACTAAATACTTGTTGTAAAAATCTGAACAGATCTATGATTTGCACCCCAAAACACGTCCATTTCCCCTGACACGCATCTTACACGCATCCTACATGTGTTCGCTAATACGCACACCCAAACCGTCCACACACAGCACCCCAAAGCCCCATTCCCCACTGCTGCTTGCAAGTGATTTGGCGGCGCAAGAACTAGGAGCTTGTCAATATATTGCCAATGCTCCTTCTTCTCCAGGTCAGACTCCATTGTAACCAGGAGTGTGACTCATCCAGATGTGACCTTGGCACACCTGGAGAGACAAAATGACCATATAAGGGAATGATAGAAGTGGAGAGACGTTGCAAAGCATCTCTGGGTACAAGTAAAATAGCACATGGCAATGCAATGCCACGTCTGGCCACTACTCGGGTCTACTCGAGAGTAGCTGTAGCCGGAAATGATGTTTTTGGAGTTGTAAACCAATAGGATGAGGACTAATGTCATGTGACATCTGATGTATAAAAGTATTTGTTTGAACCTTGGCGCGGTGTGACTCTGGAAAGCAGCGTTAGTGTCCAAAGGTCACCTATTCTGCGCAGAATAAAATCAGTTTCCAAAGCTTCAAGAGGTCTTTCGTCAAGTGTTTCATATCTGGACTTTGGACACTTGGAAATAGCATAATTTATGCAACATACTGAACAAAGATTTGGCTGGAGGCATATCCTCTAAATAAATCACAGGCTGGAGCAGCAATCAAAGCAGCCCTTTGTGCTTAGCCAACAGAATCAGTGGCATGCTTTGCTTTGCCTCAGTTCTTTCCTCTCAGCTCTCTCCCCCTCCCCCATTGTTGATGGCATTCAAATAAATAGCTCTGTCACTCTGTTGGCCTTGCACTCCCTATCGCAGAAGTAAATTTCTGCTCCTCTCTTTTTCTTCTGGCTTCTCTCTCTTGCACTCCGCCTTCCTTTCCTAAACAGCCGGGCCTCTGGAGGCAAGCCGCCTAACTTCTGTGCTGAGCGCCCATTGCACATGAAGCCTGTGTGAGTCAGGAGGAGTCCGTCGCTCCCTCTCCCTTCCCACCGCCTCCATGCATTATAGATGGCTTGGCTGTCAGAGAGCCCAGCTCACGGCCTCAATAATTGATGCAGCTCCTACCTTCTTCAGGCTCCTGGGTGCCTGGCACAGCTGTAGCCGCAGCGCACTAACAAGTTCAGAGGGGTTGCTTTATCCACAGCTACTTGTGAGGAGAGGAAGGGGGAAACGGGAAATAAATGAGTGATCTGGAAAGGCCATTACACGTCTCCGGAGAGGCTGAGTCCAAGCTGATCGTCTGAGGCTAGCTTTTCCCCTCAGGCCCAGCCCAAGACATTTTGCTGCCTGAGGTGGAGTGATAAATGGCACACTTTCCCACCCAAGTCAAGGTAGGTAGAAGTACCCAAAGCTACTCAAGTGCTTTGGCACCTGAGGGAGGAAATCCCACAAGCACCTCTCCCCCTCTCTGGCCATACAAACATAATAATGATCAATTCATTAACTAGCCATTTGCCCCCCTTTCATGATACTCCAAATCATTCTGCCCAAAGGTAGGGCTGGCCTTTAGATGTGGCTTGAAAAACAGAGTCACCATGTCAGGTACTTTGTCCATTAGAATGGGGGTGGCTCCATGCTCCAATGAACCCCCTCTGCCAATATATGGACAGGGGGAGGAGGGCGGTACACATTTGTATACCCCCCAATAGCCAAACCTGGGTGGTTCACAACAATTAAAACCGGAATATACAGCATAAAATCTAATACAAAATTTAAGTTTTAAAACACAGTAAAAGTGAAACCAGAGTAAAATCAAGCAGCAACGCAGAGATTTAAAATACAGTAACCGACCACATAATTAATCCATCATCCAGTTGACAGGTCTGGACTAGCTGGGTAAAAGGAAGGGCGGGAAGCTGAGAGGCAGTAGTAAGTGGGCTATCCAGCCTTGCTGGATCAAACCAATATGTCCATCTAGGCCAGCATTGCAATGGTGGAAAGTCAGATACCTTTGGAAACTTATAGGAAGGACAGGAAGGCAGGAGGCACCCTCTGCTGTATGACCTTAAGCTCCATCACACCAGCAATTATCGCACTCTTCCCATGCCTGGTATGTGTTTTTGCAGCGAGGTACTGACATGATGTCATCCCTGTCTGTGCTCATCTCGCCTCTTCCCCTCCCTTTTCCATCTTATTTTGGAGCGGGGAAAGTCTGTTTCCCAACTCCATGTGCAATAGAGCTGCTCCTCCCTCCCGTGTATTGCTGTCCTTGCGCTATATCAGACCATCCAGTTTTTTGTTGGGTGTGTGTGTGTCGAAGGGTGGTCTTGCTGACAAAAGAGGAGGGTTGGGCGGTTCTCTGCTCAACTGCTCCACTGTGAAGGGAGAGAGGGTGCCTGAACACCCCATGCAGAAGGGGAGCGAGACCACTGCCACCCATGTCCAGGACTCGGTCCCATTCAACTCTATGGTTCTTACTCCTGAGTAGGCATGTCTATTTTTTCTGACCAGAACAATGTCAGCTTCCCCTTGCCATGCCAACATTGACCACAAACTTCTCCAAAAACTAATTGTAATACTTCCTCTTCACTTATATTGTTTAATATGATCTTAGGGGAAAGCATAGTGTTTTACCATAATTGCACGGTTTCAGGCTGCTGTGCTATTGTATTTGCACAGAAATAATAATTTAAAAATATTAAAAAATTAACTGCAGAGGAAAGGAGAATGTAGGGGACGGGGCAGGAGATTTCGCCGGCATAGTAGCGATACAGGTGAAAAGATATATGAGCTGAAATAGCGCAACAACGTACAGACATGAAAGTGCCCAGCGCTCAACTCACTAAGGAAACGGAGGGGGAAACTGCAGATGCAAACCAGTGGGGGAGTAGGTGTGAAGGAGCCTCTTGTGTCCCGCCCTGATGGAAAGTGAGACCCTTGAAGGTAAGGAAAGGTTCCTGAGAGGGTTAGGGAGTCATTCCCCCCCCAAAAAAAGTTATTTTCCAAAAGTATGCCGAATACCACTTCAGCCAGGGTGGCAAGTATAGCAGTAGAATCCCTAATCAGTCTTTCTGGCCTGATACCAGATACAAACAATCAATTAATAGCTCTGGGAAAGAGGCTTCACAGCCATGGCCTTTCATAACACACAGTACTGCTTTACCTGGCTCTTTTCCCCTGACATCCTCTGGCCCCCTTTGCCACTTATTTTCATGCAGAACCAAATCAAGCCAGGCTGCTGGGCAGGTTTGCTGGTTTTAGAGCAACAGAATATGCACTTTACATCATTGCAACACATTGAATGAATTGCAGGAGTCTTTGGAAAAGTGAATACATTACCGGATATGAAAAAAACCCAACAATAATTTGTTTTCTGGAATTTACCATGAAACTGGTTTGTTAAAATATAGGGCCCTTTCTTACTTTTCCACACCCCGCATGACTGTAGTACTGTTTGAAGCACCCAGCTAGGGAGACCGACACAATTTGCCCCACCCAAATGGTTCCAACGCCCAAACACCACTGCAGAGCAGTGTGGGATGAGCCGACAGCAAAACACTTCCTGCACTGTGACAGGATCCAAGAGGCTGTGGTCACGCAGTGAAGACAGGCAGGGTTTGCATGAGGTGAGCTGTCTTTCTGCCTCTCCTTTCTATCCTTGGTGTATTATTTTTTACTGCTTGTGTTTGAGAGGGCCCCCTCCTGAGTTGCAGAGTCCACCTCGTGCACACAGGTGGAGATCAGATTCTAACAAGCGGCGTCCTGCGGCTGTGCTTTTTAAGCAAGACATCAAACCGTATTATCCTCAGCCCTCGCTTCCCCCGGTTTCGTCTCAGTGCCTCTGCTCTCCAGTGCATCTGCGCTCATTTGGGTGAACAGCTGCATTTGATGGGGGAAAGTGGCACAGTCTTGCTGCACTATTTCGCGGCACTCTACAAGATGCAGCTAATCAGATGAACAACTAGCCTTACCTGTTTTTCTCAGGGATGAAGAAGGATCCTTCCATGACCTGGAGAGGAGGCATCACACCTCGGCGGTGGAGCACATGCTTTGCCTGTAGGTGGAAGGACCCATGTTCAATTCCCCCACCATCTTCAAGTAAAAGAATCTCCGATAAGAGAGATGTGAAATACTTCTGTCTCAGCCTTTCCCAATCTGGCTACTTCCAGATGAGCTGGGACTGTAAATCCCATAATTCCCAGCCAGCATGGCCAATGGCCAGCTCACATTATTTGCAGGTGTTCCCAGGTTCAGCTCTTGGCTTCTATCGTCTAACTAAACAACTTCTTATAAGGATGGTTCTCTTTATCCGAGGCAATGTTATCTGACAAACTGAAACTGGCCACAAAGGGAGAACGAAATGTTCCAGCAGAGACTCACCAAACTTTCATAGGAGCCTAAATGCTGGCCTCACTGGAAATCCTCCTCTCTACCTTGGCTGAGGCCCTTTCTAAACCTAAGGGTGTAGAAGGCCGGGGTGACCATATGTCAGCAAAAAACAGGACATGTCAGGATTTTTGGCAACAAATCCAGGAGGGGGGGGGGATTATGAAATTTGAAGGAAAATCTGGATTTTTCCCATCCTCCCCCCATCCAAAGGGCAGCTCTACTGTATAGTCAATGGGAATTAACAAAACTGCTTACAGCTCAGTCATTTTTAAAGATAACGAGATGAAACTTGGCACCATCATAGCCCTTAGGTAGGGCTTTAGCCATGCCAAATTTGAAGCAGATACATTCATCCATCGATTTTTATATATATTTTTAAAAAGTTTAAGGTTTTAAAATTAATTTTTTAAAATAAAAATGTCACTTTTAAAGATAAAGAGATGAAACTTGGCACTTTGATAGCTCCTACATAGGGCTCCAGCCATGCCACATTTGAAGCAAATCTGTTCATCCATTGATTTTAGGATGTTTTTTTTTAAAAAATTGAGGTTTCAAAATTATTCTTTTAAAAAACAACAACATCATTTTTAAAGATAAGATGAAACTTGGCATCATGATAGATCCTACGTAGGGCTTTAGCCATGCCAAGTTTCAAGCGGATCTGTTCATCTGTTGATTTTTAGCAAGTTTCAAAACAAAATTGAACTTTAAAACTAAAAGAAATTTAAAAAGCCAGTCAGCTGGCCAACTAGCAGCAAGCCCTGTTAATCAGCAGCTTGCAGCGGAGTGAGGATACAATCAGAAAAGATATTTGAAGGAAGGGGACAATGTATCACACAGAGTATAGCAACAAAGTGCAGCAAAAGCTAAAAAAGTAGGAGTGAGTGAAGTTAATTTCAGATACATTGGATGTCTCACTTGTTATTTCAGTGATGTTAACGTTAAGATGTTATGTAGAACAGATTTGTCTTAATTGTGTGCTGTAAAATCAGACATGTGACAAAGGCTATGTTCAGGTGGGCACCCCCCTTGGTGCTGGACACGCCCCCTGGGGGGAAGATATGTTGGTGGGGATGCCCCCTTGGGGGCCAACCGAGTTGTCCTTTTTGGTTTCCAAAATATGGTCACCCTAAGGATCGGGGACTTACCTGCTTCTGCGATCCTCCCTGGGCGCCCAAACAGAAGCGCGATGTCCCAGAAGCGAAGAGGGACATTATGCCCATCACACCTGCCATTTTTGTTTTAAAGCTGCATGAACTGGGAGCACACTTGTGCTCGTCTGAAACTGTAATTTTTGTCTTAAAAGCCCTGACCCCGACCCCGTTCCCCACCCCACCCCATCCCCAATGCCCCTGGACTTCCCTTGGACTGGCTCCTTCCTTCTGCTGACCCCTGCTACTTGTGAGGAAAAGGGAATAAGCCAGGATGGGCGCCCACACCACCCGCGGTCCTTAGGGATCGTCCCAGGACCGCTGGAAGATTTGGGCTTTCCTAGAGTTTCTTTATCTCTGGGGAAACCTGTGCCCATCCCCCCTAACCCCAGGAGTACCTGTGCATCATTTGGATGCACAGGGAGCACCCAGGGACAACCCCAGGGAAAAAGGCTGGTGTAGAAACGGCCTGAGTGTCTCCATCCTACCTGTTTGTTCCCTGGGCCTTCCAGCCCTGCCTCGTTCCCCCAGCTTTGGATGGATGGCCCTTGGCTTGTTCCTTCCCACTTGGCATTCAGTTCTCTGATTCAGGCAATTTGACTCCGCTTGGTATAAGCCTGGTTTTCATGCAACTTACTCCTTCATCTTAATGCTGATTCATTCATTCATTCATTCTCTCACACAAAGAAATACGGAATGCGTGTGAGAAACAGCAGACTCCTTCACTCTCAGATTCTACGGCAGCCACTGTAGTGTTTGTGCCTTGAGCTCTCTAGCAGAAGAAGTTCCCATTCTTGCAAGCAGCTCTTGTGTCAAGGGCTGTCATGGTCGGGCACATGCCAAGGGACCACAGCCCAGCAGGGGCCCATTGACAAGAGCCCATTGGAGTTGCTCCTCTTACTCACCATTGCAACCTGCTTATTTACCTTCCTCTCCCACTAGCCCAGCCAATGGGGGTTATGAGAAGGAGGAGCAGTGGATGCTTCTGCCTATTTGTGCACTGTCTGTCAAGCAAGCACCCTCTGCTTCAAGACAAGCTCTCTGCCTGTCAAGCAAGTGGCAATGATGAGGAAGATGAGGTGGAGCAAGAGCAGCTGGTGACTATGGACTGATTCGCCTGACACGAGGAGGGTCAATTAACCACGGTGGCCTGTTAACAGCAGAGTGTGTGTCAGACACGTGCTGGGGGATGATTATTATTTATTACATTTCTATACTGCCCAGTAGCTGAAATGCTCTAGGTGGTTTATAAAAGATTAAAACATTAGAAAAGGTATACAAAATTTAAAAACAAAAACACACACAACAGACAGTATACACAGAGACCACATACATATATTGTTATCTATTGACCAACATTGTTATCTTTTCGGCACCAGGTCAAGACTTTTCTCTTCTCCCAGGCATTTAACGGCGTATGTTGAGGGGTTTTGTTGTTGTTTGACCCAGAATAGTTGTTTTAAATGGATTTTGTATTTATAATATGTTTTTATGCTTTTTATGCTTTTAAAATTTTGTATATCCATTTTTTTTAATGTTCAATGTTTTTAATTTTTGTAAACTGCCCAGAGAGCTGTGGCTATGGGGCGGTATATAAATGCAAATAATAATAATAACAACAACAATAATAATAATAAATCTAAAAACAACTTTGAGCAATCAGCCAAACGATAATTAGCATGTTTACTTTCGAAAGCACAACTTATCATGTCATGCGAACCTGGCCAGGGTGGCTTGTTGCTGTGGGTAACAAGCCACCAACAACCCTACAATAGCCAACGGGTTCTGGGTGTCTTATTATCCATGGCAACAAGGCATCCTGCTCAGGTTCGCACAACACTACAAGCTGTGCTGCTGAAGGTAATTATGCTAATCCCCCAGCAGGCAACCAGCATGTGTGGCGGGGGAAATAAGCTTAATTCTCTAGCTGCGATTGTGCGAACTGGATCACTGAGTTGTGGGGGGGGGGGGGAATGCGGGTGCTCTGCCCAAAAACCTGGAGCCAGCACAGCTTGTAACCACTTTCAGAGTCCTGAAAGGAATGTTTAAGGAGCAATCCTCTGCATACTTACCTGGCAGTAAGTACTACTGAACTCAATGGGGCTTACTTCTGAGTAGACATGTACAGGATTTGTGCCTGGTAAGTAACCTTCTCTGACAATTCCCCCAAGCTGAAAGCAAGAAGCAACCATAGTCATTTTGCCTTTCAAATCCTGTCTAGGCAGGACATGAAAAAGGCAGCAGTACAGCTCAGAAACCCATCTGGGTTTCCTCAGAGATGCTGGGTCACCATTCCACACTGGACCCAGGATGTTGCTGGATGCATCGTTTGTGGCCAGTTGCAGGGATTCACTCAAGCATCAGTGCTGCCTAATGTTCTGGATCTTGGTTTATTCATCTTGTGAGACTTATCACTGCATCTATAAGAAAAGCCATGGATGGATGAGCACTTCAGTTCTTGCAGAAGAAGCCAAGGTGTGCATCTCCAGGAGCTGCATTACACCTGCTGAAATCCCCTTTTCTGTACATCTGTTATAGATACAGGAACCCCCTGTCCTTCTTTCCATATGGTCATTCTAGGTTACAAAAGCAGTTCCGAGATGCTCAGAAATGATTGCGAGGAAAGACCCCAAATGAGCATGATTCTGTTGCCACATCTTTCACAGACCCTTCCCATAGCCTTGACCAACTCTTGTGCAAGTCCTTTTTCAATGACAAGGGGTAAGCAGGATGCCACTTCAGATAGCAGCACTGTCCCCAGAGGACCTACATCAGGAGTAGTCAACTTCCATGAGTCCCGGGACTAATTTCCCCCATCCTCAGAAGCCACTGGGGGCTGCACTCCTCCCTGCCACCACCAAAATAGATGCTATTGCACTGCCGGTTTTGAGCAGAAATACAGTGGCACAGCAGCAGCAAAAAGCAGCGATTTTCGTTCAAAATAAGGGATGTAGTGAGCTCATGCCTTGTTGGGAAGCAAAATCATGCTGCCAGCAGGCTTCCAGAAATGTGATTCTGCTTCCCAGCAAGACATGTGCTCCCTCCATACCTTGTTTTAAAGGAAAATCACTGGTATTTGCCACTAGCAAATTGAGCACTGCTTAGGGGGCTGCAAAAAATGGCCTGGGGCCACATGCAGACTGTGTGTTGCCCACCCCAGGCCTACATTTTATTACCCCATGGGGAGTTCAGCCATACTGACAATTTTTTCTCCCCCAACCCAAATATCCATCCAGAAGTTAAGCTCTTTTTCACCATGTTCCAATAGTTGGAACCAGCCAACTGTTTTGACAAGAAAATTCAGAGTTGTTAACACCTAGGTCCCCTCTACAAGATTTCGCTTTGACACCCGGTTGCCTGATTACGCATATATACAGATAAGCGCATTTACTCCTAATACCTATTCACGAGAGGCGGTGAAGCGCATTACGGGCTGTATGAAACGCACTTTAAAGTTGTTTACATGCGGAGAATCGTATGTTTACATGGCCATAAGGCGCTTTAACTCTCGCAGTAAATTTTAAGTCGCTATTTAATGCTCATTCGATAATGCGAATAATCAGAGGTAAAAAGCGCCTCAACCCCCGATTTGCGCTCCACTCACGTAGAGGTAAAATCTGTAATGCGCCTTGAAAGAGCTTTAAATCGCTCTTGTAGAGGCACCCCCAGCCTCTAAATAATTGTCTGATTGTCTAGCAGAAATGGGGTTTATTGCTCTGTTGGACAAAACAGTCCATCTCACTAATGAGCCAGGTTTTACTCATCTCGGATAACCAATCAATATGTGGGATTTCAGCCTCAGTCTTTTCTCCACTTAATCAGGAGTCCAAAGATGCTGTTTTGCAAGGGACTTTTCACATGTTCTGAAACCCAAGATTCTACTCAAGCAAGTAAAGTGTACTGCCTAAATTAGTTTGGCTTTATTGAGCTTTATTTGGATTCGGAAAACTGGGATTGTGATTATTGTCTCTCTGCCTCCCATGGTAAATAAACTTCTTTCTATATCTAGACATTAGGCTGCAATGTTTTAAAAGGGAATTTCTCATGAAAGCCCTCTCCATGTGCAAGACTGCAGGGTTGCTAAGCTACTTCTTGTGTTCTTAGAATATTTCATGAGGTTTTGTTCTGTGTCCTTTGGGCAAGTAAATCCAAAACCCCTTTTTATCCCCACCCCACTCAGAATTGAGCTGAAAAGAAGGTCCTTAGCAGAAGGGAGTAGAAATTCTCCAGGCTGCTGGATGGATGAGGGTTCGGCAGGAGGTTTCATCTGACTGTGGCTGCAGATCATAATTCCTTTGGGGGGGGAACCCTTCTAAAGAAGGTGGATCCATTAGTAGTGAAGGTCCATTTGCTGTCCCGTCCCCATCAGATCTGTAGCATGGTTTTCATGTTTAAATAGCTGCCATGTTCATTGTTAGTTTATTGGTCTTGTTTTAATTCCTACTTGTACTTTACAATATATGTACTTTACTGATTTTTTGTTACCTGCTTTAAGAGGATTTTACCCTAAAAGGTGTTTTCTGCTGTACTGGTCCATGACTGAAATAAATAAACTGAACTAAACTACCCTAAAAGGTGAGAAACAAATACATTAAACAAACTGCCCTATTACCAAGGACAGCCCCTATTTTCTCTACTTATTCTGGTAAAAAACATTATCTCTCTTTTTGACTTGGGGATTTTTATTTTATTTTTAAAATTGCAGTATGAGATTAGTGTTCCCCAACCTGGTGCTCCCCAGCTATGATGGCCTACAACTCCCAACATTTCTCATTTATAACAGCAAATAAAAATAAATACATACACCTTGTCTCTAGTGCACACACATTTATGAATACAAAAGTACCATGTGGCACACACATTTTGCCACGCCACACATTCCCACTGCTGGAGTATGTTTTAAACATGCTGCAAGATTATTATGTTTTTCTAAAAACCATAATGGAATAATGTCTTTTATTCGGACCAACAAAAATATCACCAAGTTGTGAGCAAGGTTCTGAGTTCAGCAGGACTCTTCTTCAGATTGGAAACTGGGCTATCGCAAGCATGTCTGTGTTTTTGATCCATGAAACTGTTGGAGGAATTGAAGCTAGGATCAGTCCTGAAATATAGAAATAATAATAAAGAAAGAAGTCATTGAGCAGCTACAATCAGCCCACAAGTATCTCAATCATTCGTGGAGTGATGGTGATGGTCGTGGTCCAAGCTGCAGCTTCCAGGCCGACTTCAACCTCAGCACTGCCCATCTTATGAAGCTCTGGCTGTCAGACTTTGGGAAGTGCAGGAGCCTGTAAAATAATTATCTTACTAATGTCATTAACTTTCTCTTGTCATTGCCACAATGAATAATGCACTAAGCTCCTTATGCAAAATGCATGCTGAGAACATTACAATTAAAAACCCATAAGTATTTAAAAGCTTAGACATGGACAGGTGTGGTCATCTCCATCAATATTCCAACCTCGTTACACAATCTATGTTAAGGACAGAGTGCTCCAATGTCTGACCCCTGGGATAGGATGGAACATCTTTCATCACACCTGTCAGCAGGGATGTACCACAGAAAGGCATTCGCCAGCATTTTCTGTGATGAGTAAGCAAAAAGGCCAAAACTATACTCGGGGGATGACACTCTGTGCTGCTGCACCAGGGCCAGGTCACAACATTTAGGTCCCAATGATCGGTCTACACAGATCCCACATTGTGAAGTAGCCACCCTAAGTTCTTCCTGTATGCACTAGCCTGGGTGGTGGCTCAGCTGCTACCACAGAGCAGAAGGGACCTGAGAGTCTGGCGAGTGGGGCTCAGTCATTTTAAGCATCTAAGGTCACATAGTTAGACAGAAAAAAAAGTCATATAACTTCCAGACTCCCTCCAGCCAACCATGCTGGCTGGGGAATGCTGGGAGTTGTAGGACATTTTTCTGTCTAAAGATGCATTGGATTGCGCCCTAAAAGCCATAAAGGAGCATTCTGGGTTTCATTCAGAACCAGTCAGAACTGTAAAGGAGCTATCCGAGATGCTGAACCCATTTTGGGATTGGGATTAGCACCTTGGATAGCTCATTTAGAGTTATGACTGAAATCCAGAGTGGATTCAAAGCCCCATTGACATCGGAGCCATCAGGCTCTACTGACTGGGATGTTTGTGAAACTTTGTGTGCATAACCCTAGGTCCATCTCAGTAAGTAATGATATATGGCATTTTGATGAGGATAACTTATTAATCATTTAAAATCAGCACAATATTGTCCTAATCCAATAATAACATATCACATTTATTCATAAACTTTGCCATGAACACTAGGCAAGCATTGAGTTCTCATTTTCAAAAGGCAAACTTTGAAAGTACTGCCTGAGGTGAGTTTTGTGGATGACGAAAGAACTGCGAAAAGGTCTCTGCAATGCACATGGGTTGTGGAGAGGGTCATTGGAAAAGTCTGCTTGGACAGAAGACATACAAAACCGGATTTGAATTGTCGGCTGAAACAAGAAAAAGAGAAAGCTTTGTTATGTATTGTATAGCGTCTCACAGATGGTAACATTTCTGATAAATGTTACATAAAGTGCCGAACAGCTGAACTGTTCTGTGAAATCTGTATCAGTGTATCCATTAAAAAAAAATGAGGAGTGGGGCCCACACTAAAGAAGAACAAAAAACTGCACATCATCTTCCCCTTCCTCTGCCCCTCTTTGGCATTTCTTGCAGACATTCTGCAAAAAAAAAAAAAAAGTCAAGAGATACCTGGAAAACGATTTGACAGCCACTACCAGTTCGGGCTGCCTTTTGTAACTGAGAGTGGGCTGGGACTAGCATCTCATGAATCACATCCTCTGCCTTGACAGTGATCAGTCCCACCCACCTGCTCAGCACCCTTCCCCCCTCCAGTCTTGCCAATGCTTCCCACATTATAGTTCCTGCCAAATTGTGCTCTGTGAATCTCTCCACTAAGGTCAGGGACCGTCTGCACAATACGATAGCTCATTTCCCTTCACTAGTGTAACACATTGAGCAGGAGCATTTGCTTCAGTGGCTGCTTGCTACAGATCTGGTATATTGACACCTGTATTCTCGCTGTAAATCCTAGCTAGGTGGGAGATTTCCTGAGATGTGATCCCATCACCTAGGAAAACTGCACAGCCTGAGGAGGACTTAACCTATCTCCACCCTTTCTAATTGACTAATTTGCCATCTCATCTGTCTCAAGTACCAGCCCTCAAGGGATTATATTGGAAGAAAATATATCTTTTGTATCTAGTCAAGAGAGCAGGGCTCCTGCAGCTTTAACTATTGTGATGAAGAGGGAATTTCACCAGGTGCTGCATATTTACAAATGACACCTGCTGAAATTCCCTTTTCTCTGCAACTGTTAAAGATACAGGAGCCCTATCCTCCTTTTCATACGGCCACCCTAGCTTTTTATTTCTCTGATCACATGCTTTGTGAATGGTAAATGATAAATCTAACATCTGGGGTAAATAAACCTATATGTTCTGATCTGGTTTTTTTAAAGTCTTATCTTACCCCACATCTAGGCTGACCATATGAAAAGGAGGACAGGGCTCATGTAACTTTAACAGTTGCAGAGAAAAGGGAATTTCAGCTGGTGTCATTTGTATGCAATTAGTACCTGGTGAAATCCCCTCTTCATCACAACAATTAAAGTTGCAGGCACTATACTAGAGTGACCAGATACAAAAGAGGGCAGGGCCCCTGCAGCTTTAACTGTTGTAATGAAGAGGGAATTTCATTCAGTATTTTTTTTAAACCAAATGAGGAAAAGCTGGTATTATTTAGAAATGATGGAAAGAAAGTCTCCTGTAACTGTGCAATTCTGCTATACCACAGCACCATCTAGTGGTTGTATAGAAAGGCAGAGAAAGAAAAGACCTGTAAAGGAGCTAATCTGTATCTCACAATGGATCTGGAAGCAGAAGCTTCACTAAAAGTGTGGGTTAAAAGCCTCATGAAGAAATGCCCTTACTGCAGGGGTCCCCATCATGGCACCCACGGGAACCTGGAATTGTTTTTTTAATGCCACTTTTAAAAATATATATTAGGGGTGTGCACGGACCCCCCGGATCGGATCGGGACCCGGATCGGGACCTCCAATTTTGTCCCGGACCGGTTCGGACAAAATCGGAGGCCCCCCGGACCGGATCGAGTCCGATCCCGACCCAAAAATCGTACATTTTTGGATCGGCCGCCATTTTTTTCCCCATAGACTTGCATTGCAATGCAAGTCTATGAGGAAAAAATGGCGGCGGGTGGGTAAGGGGGGGCCTAACTCCCTCCCCCCCCCGGGGCCGTCCGCTGTGGACGGCCCCGGCAGGTAAACCCCCTCCCCCGCGCTCCCTACCCCCCCTGGGGCCGCCCGCTTCCATCCGCTGGCGCCCGCGGGCGCCAGCGGATAGAAGCGGACGGCTCCGGGGGGGGGGTAAGCCCCCTTCCCCGCCACTGCTTACCTTCTCGGCCCGTCCGGCGCCGGCGGCTACTACCAGTGGGCTCCGCGGCCTACTCTCGAGTAGCGCGCCGGGTGATGACATCACCCGGCGCGCCACCCTGGAGCAGGCCGCGGAGCCTGCTGGTAGTAGTAGGCGCCGGCGCCGGACGGGAGCCGCCGGGCCGGGCAGGTAAGGGCCCCCCTCCCCCCTCCGCGCGCCCCCTCCTCCCCTCCACGCACCCCCTCCTTACCTTTCCGGCCCGGCGGCTCCCGTCCGGCGCCGGCGCCTACTACTTCCAGCAGGCTCCGCGGCCTGCTCTAGAGTAGCGCGCCGGGTGATGACATCACCCGGCGCGCCATCCTAGAGCAGGCCGCGGAGCCTGCTGGGAGTAGTAGGCGCCGGCGCCGGACGGGAGCCGCCGGGCCGGGCAGGTAAGGGCCCCCCTCCCCCCTCCCCCCTCCGCGCGCCCCCTCCTCCCCTCCACGCCCCCCCTCCTTACCTTTCCGGCCCGGCGGCTCCCGTCCGGCGCCGGCGCCTACTACTTCCAGCAGGCTCCGCGGCCTGCTCTAGAGTAGCGCGCCGGGTGATGACATCACCCGGCGCGCCATCCTAGAGCAGGCCGCGGAGCCTGCTGGGAGTAGTAGGCGCCGGCGCCGGACGGGAGCCGCCGGGCCGGGCAGGTAAGGGCCCCCCTCCCCCCTCCCCCCTCCGCGCGCCCCCTCCTCCCCTCCACGCCCCCCCTCCTTACCTTTCCGGCCCGGCGGCTCCCGTCCGGCGCCGGCGCCTACTACTTCCAGCAGGCTCCGCGGCCTGCTCTAGAGTAGCGCACCGGGTGATGACATCACCCGGCGCGCCATCCTAGAGCAGGCCGCGGAGCCTGCTGGGAGTAGTAGGCGCCGGCGCCGGACGGGAGCCGCCGGGCCGGGCAGGTAAGGGCCCCCCTCCCCCCTCCCCCCTCCGCGCGCCCCCTCCTCCCCTCCACGCCCCCCCTCCTTACCTTTCCGGCCCGGCGGCTCCCGTCCGGCGCCGGCGCCTACTACTTCCAGCAGGCTCCGCGGCCTGCTCTAGAGTAGCGCGCCGGGTGATGACATCACCCGGCGCGCCATCCTAGAGCAGGCCGCGGAGCCTGCTGGGAGTAGTAGGCGCCGGCGCCGGACGGGAGCCGCCGGGCCGGGCAGGTAAGGGCCCCCCTCCCCCCTCCCCCCTCCGCGCGCCCCCTCCTCCCCTCCACGCCCCCCCTCCTTACCTTTCCGGCCCGGCGGCTCCCGTCCGGCGCCGGCGCCTACTACTTCCAGCAGGCTCCGCGGCCTGCTCTAGAGTAGCGCGCCGGGTGATGACATCACCCGGCGCGCCATCCTAGAGCAGGCCGCGGAGCCTGCTGGGAGTAGTAGGCGCCGGCGCCGGACGGGAGCCGCCGGGCCGGGCAGGTAAGGGCCCCCCTCCCCCCTCCCCCCTCCGCGCGCCCCCTCCTCCCCTCCACGCACCCCCTCCTTACCTTTCCGGCCCGGCGGCTCCCGTCCGGCGCCGGCGCCTACTACTTCCAGCAGGCTCCGCGGCCTGCTCTAGAGTAGCGCGCCGGGTGATGACATCACCCGGCGCGCCATCCTAGAGCAGGCCGCGGAGCCTGCTGGGAGTAGTAGGCGCCGGCGCCGGACGGGAGCCGCCGGGCCGGAAAGGTAAGGGCCCCCCTCCCCCCTCCGCGCGCCCCCTCCTCCCCTCCACGCACCCCCTCCTTACCTTTCCGGCCCGGCGGCTCCCGTCCGGCGCCGGCGCCTACTACTTCCAGCAGGCTCCGCGGCCTGCTCTAGAGTAGCGCGCCAGGTGATGACATCACCCGGCGCGCCCTCCTAGAGCAGGCCGCGGAGCCTGCTGGGAGTAGTAGGCGCCGGCGCCGGACGGGAGCCGCCGGGCCGGGCAGGTAAGGGCCCCCCTCCCCCCTCCCCCCTCCGCGCGCCCCCTCCTCCCCTCCACGCACCCCCTCCTTACCTTTCCGGCCCGGCGGCTCCCGTCCGGCGCCGGCGCCTACTACTTCCAGCAGGCTCCGCGGCCTGCTCTAGAGTAGCACGCCGGGTGATGACATCACCCGGCGCGCCATCCTAGAGCAGGCCGCGGAGCCTGCTGGGAGTAGTAGGCGCCGGCGCCGGACGGGAGCCGCCGGGCCGGAAAGGTAAGGGCCCCCCTCCCCCCTCCCCCCTCCGCGCGCCCCCTCCTCCCCTCCACGCACCCCCTCCTTACCTTTCCGGCCCGGCGGCTCCCGTCCGGCGCCGGCGCCTACTACTTCCAGCAGGCTCCGCGGCCTGCTCTAGAGTAGCGCGCCGGGTGATGACATCACCCGGCGCGCCATCCTAGAGCAGGCCGCGGAGCCTGCTGGGAGTAGTAGGCGCCGGCGCCGGACGGGAGCCGCCGGGCCGGAAAGGTAAGGGCCCCCCTCCCCCCTCCCCCCTCCGCGCGCCCCCTCCTCCCCTCCACACACCCCCTCCTTACCTTTCCGGCCCGGCGGCTCCCGTCCGGCGCCGGCGCCTACTACTTCCAGCAGGCTCCGCGGCCTGCTCTAGAGTAGCGCGCCGGGTGATGACATCACCCGGCGCGCCACCCTAGAGCAGGCCGCGGAGCCTGCTAGTAGTAGTAGGCGCCGGCGCCGGACGGGAGCCACCGGGCCGAGAAGGTAAGTGCCCCCCTCCTCCCCTCCCCCCGCTGTCCACTTTCATCGGCGGGCGCCCGCTGGCGCCCGCCAATGGAAGCGGCGGTGGGCGCCAGTGGGCGCCCGCCGATCCGCCGATCCGCCGAACCGGTTCGGAGCTTTTTCGGACCGGTTCGGATTGGATCGGCCGATCCAGCTGCGGGATCGGAAATCGGATAATGATCTGGGAGAAGTATAGAGGGAAGTTGATACCAGGGGAGTCTCCGCTTGCCCCAGTTGTAGTAGTGGGTAACTTCCCAAGTGTATTAAAATCAGAGATAGAAGGGAGTCTGAAAGAACTAGATATTATTAAATTAAGGAATTGGATGGAAAAGATGAAGGATAGTGAGCATATTAAAAATTTATTTAAAGGACAAAAGCTAGCGTGGTTCAAGTGTTTGCAGCTGTTAAAATGGACACAGGATTGGACCACAAAGAATAAGGAATGTAGAAACAATACTAGATTTGAAGATTTAATTGAACAATCGTGGGATAAAGAAGAAGCTAGAGCTAAGAAAGGACTCACTAGTGAGATATATAAAATATTAATAGAGGAAGAATTTCAGGACTCACTTAAGGTCATAAAAGAGGTTTGGGAAGAAGATATAAGGGGGAAAATTAATGAAGATAATTGGGGGAGGATATGGAATGGAAGAATGTTAAAGGTATTGTCGATTAGAATTAAGGAGAATTATTATAAGACAGTTTGGAGATGGTATTTAACACCTGTTAGATTTCACCAGATTGATAAAAAATTGCCCAAGAATTGCTGGAGGGGGTGTCAGGAGGTTGGGACATATTTTCATATGTGGTGGAGCTGTGAACAAGTACAAAAATTTTGGGTAAGGTTTTGTAAAGAAATAAGTGATATAATTGGAAGTAGGTTGGAATTAAACCCGAAGCTAGCTCTACTAGCAATATGGGATAGTAGGAATAAGGATGTAATAAATAAAGAATTGGTAAACAACCTCCTGGCACCTGTTAGAATACTGATTGCTAAAAATTGGAAAGGGCAACGAAGTTATACAATAGAAGAGTGGTATAAAGAAATTTGGGATTTAGCTTTGAATGATATGTTGACGTGTAAAATGAAAATAAAGAGGGGAATGTCCAGGAAGAGTGATTTTGGGGAAATATGGACGCCCCTTTTGAATTACGTTTTAAGATCGGGGAAGGGACAATTGCCTTCAAAAGAATCATTAAAATTTTGGAAAGAGGATGAAGGATAATGAGACGGTCTCGGAAGGGGGGGGGACCACGGGGGGTAGTTGAGGGGGGAATTGGTTTTATGTTATTGTATGTTATATTATTGTTTATTTGTGTATGTGTTTGTTGGAAAAATTAATAAAAATATTAATCAAAAAAAAAAAAAAGGAAATCGGATAATTTATCCGATTTCCCACTGGACCGGACTCGGATCGTGGATCGGGTCCGATCCAGTGCACATCCCTAATATATATACATAGATTTGTGTGAAATGCATACAACTTTCTAGCAATTATACATGGGTTTCAAAAAAACCTGGACTAAATATCAAAATAAGCATAGGCTGACCAGATAAAATCCAGGTCAGGGCTCATGTAACTTTAACAGTTGTAGAGCAAAGGGAATTTCAGCCCCTATCATTTGTATGCAATTAGTTCCTGGTGAAATTCCCTCTTCATCGCAACAGTTAAAGTTGCAGGCACTATACTAGAGTGACCAGATACAAAAGAAGGCAGGGCCCCTGCAACTTTAACTGTTGTGATACTTCCTTTATTAATTAGTGTAGCAATTTGCTTTAACAACATTGTAGAGAGATTTAAAAGTATATAGCAATTGCTCTAACCTTTTATGGACATATTTGTATAAAATATATTTTTTAAAATAATTTGTATACCTTAACTTTTTGGCAATTTCTTGCTCTAGCACTGAGCCACATCTGTCCTGACTTGTAGAAGTTTGTCCAACTAGCCCAGTATTGTTTACTCTGACTGGGAGCACCCTTCTGGCAGAGGCCTTGCCTATCACCTACTCCCTGGTCTTTTTAACTGGAAATGCCATGGACTGAACTTTGGATCTTTTCAGGTAGAGCAGAGGTTCTACCAGTGGGAGGGCAGGTTCAGCAGATGCAGAGTGGCCATATGGGAAGGAGGACAGGGCTCCTGTATCTTTAACAGTTGCATAGAAATGAGAATTTCAGTAGGTGTCATTTGTATGCATGCAGCACCTGGTGAAATTCCCTCTTCATCGATTCGCAACAGTTAAAGCTGCAAGAGGCCTGCCCTCTTGACCAGATGTCTAACAACTGATTGTGCTCCCAGCCTAGCCCTAATCCTTCCATCGAAGATGTGCTCTGCAACTTCCCCAAGTGTCAAACACTGGCTCAATTTGGACGACACAATAAACAACTGGTGTGAGGGAAACAATTGTCAGTTGTTTTGACTATTGTGTCATCCGAATGCTGCCATAGTCAACTCAGCGCTGATCCTAATCCACACCACAGTTGATTATTTATTACCATGTTGTGTGGGGAGTACCCCCTAGATGAACAACGGTAAAGTTGATTATTACCCCACCATTGACTATCGTGTCGTCCGAATTGAGCCACTGTCTCAGTCAGGTGGGATATTGTGAAGGGTTGAAACAAGCTGCTGTGATGTTGACAGTGGGTGAAAGAGCGCCACTGCTAGGGTAGGAGGACTGCAGCAGGACAAGGGGCAGGGGGGTGACTCGGATTACACACAGTAGTTTAATAAGCCATGCACAATGGCTTATTTGTCTGATTGTGTGGAGGATAACAGTAGCTTATTTTCAAATGAAGCTACTATGAGTAGTTTATTACCAATCAGGGCTTAAAGTGACATCCGAATGCAGCCTATAAGTTGCTCTTTATTGGGAAAGGGTTGTAGTATGGCTCCAATCCAGTATTCCCATCCAGCAAGTGGATATGCTGATAATTTTCAGGGATAGGAAAGGAGAAGGGATGTGACAGCTAGGAGTTAGGTTTTGCTTTACATGCGGGTAAGTCTTTAGTTTTGGGATGAAATTTAGAAAGTTCTTTTTTTAAAAGCCTTCAGAACTTTAAACAGGAATATTTAGTTTATGAACTGGGAAAGAGCCTTGTTAATTTTTCCTTGCCTGCCAAAAATATTTTTAGGGATCATGGGTGAACAATCATGAAAGTAATGAACACGATTCTCTCATTTATTACTCTTCTGCGTGGCTTAATTAAAAAGCATTAAATATTAAACCACCAACCCACTTGATCTGAGCCTGTCATTTTTGAAAATTAAGGCTAATAAGTATATGTTCAAGCATGCAACATGAATGTTTGTTTTCTCAAGAATTTTGGCCATTTAAAATTTATAATGTGACACCTCCCCCCACCGCACCCCAATTCAAGTGAGTGGGCTGTTCTGAAATGCCCTTAACACTTACCAGTGTGTTTTGAAGTGCTCTAGGAGTAGGTAGCACCCATCAGACCCTTTAACAGTTGGCCTGATAAAGGTATTACAGCAACATGGGCTTTGTGTGTGTGGGGGATTATGATCAACTTGGCTACTTTTGGTTTTTCTTAAGTCAGAGAAATCTAATACAGTTCAATGGGCATAACAAAATATAAGATCTTAGCTTGGCCAGGTTTGAGGAACTGCGGAAGGGGTGGTGGTATCTGATTAATCCCCTAAAAATGTGAACATGGTGCACACGCCACCCACTTCTTTCCATTCTTCCTCTCTTCCAGTGGAGGCTGATAGCTCTGATGTCAGTGATTTGGTGAATCCACTCAGAACCAAAACCAGTGAGAACTTTAAAGGAGCTGTCCCACATGTTGAACCTATTTTGGGGCTAAGGTTCGTCACCTTAGATAGCTCTCTTAGAGTTCTGGCTGGTTCTGACTGAAACCCAGAGAGGATTCACTTTCCCACTGACATTGGAAAAACCAGCCTCCACTGCTCTACTCCTTGCCCATCACACACCCCACTGCCCCCCGCAGCCTTCCCCCTAACCATGTTATATAGCCAAGCAAACGGTGCCCTTTGCCTATCCTGGCAGGAGTAGGCTGACCATCTGAAAAGGAGGACAGGGCTCATATAACTTTAACAGTTGTAGAGGAAAGGGAATTTCAACCACTGTCATTTGTATGCAAGTAGTTCCTGGTGATATTCCCTCTTCATCACAACTGTTAAAGGTACAGGCACTATACTAGAGTGACCATATACAAAAGAAGGCAGGGCTCTGCAACTTTAACTGTTGTGATGAAGAGGGAATATCACCAGGAACTAATTGCATACAAATGACACTGGTTGAAATTCCCTTTTCTCTACAACTGTTAAAGTTATATGAGCCCTGTCCTCCTTTTCAGATGGTCAGCCTAGGCAGGAGTGATTGTCAAATTGCTCTGGAGTGGCTCTGCTTTTGGGCTCCCCGCCCTGCTCAGCAGGCTGCGTCCATTAGGGTGTCACTACTATGCCTTTCAATTACCTAAACCACATTCGTTTTGGATTGCTGCCCACCTGCTCAGCAGCACTGCTGTGCGCTGCTTACAGGTTCACTCTCTCCTATCCTGGTGTCCCTCCTGAGCCCTCCCCAGTCTCATAGCCTCTACTCCAGCTCACGGCACCATCCCTTCTGCCACAACCTCACTGCAGGCGGCTTCTATCAGCTTAAAGACTGCTCAATTCTGCTTGGACTTCAGACTTGGTCTGAATTCAGTGCACATATGCATGCAAATGTAGAAGTACTAAAATTCATTTACATTCTATCAATATTAGTAGCAAGGGAACATGGATGGGAGGGCTCTGTTTCCTATGTCCTGCTTGTGGATTTCCCATGGGCAGCTGATTGGCCACTGAGTGCACAGAATGCTGAACTAATGGACCTTGGTCTGGTGCAGCACAGCTCTTCTTATCTTATGCTCTTAAATATAGAGCACCCTTGAGCATATACAGAATGCACAAGGATTCAGCTAATGAGTCTGCCAGCAAAACTAGGGCTAAGTTATGGACCTACTCTTGAGCATGCACAAAGTGCCTTTCCCTCATCACTGAAGCTAGAGTTTATACAAAATGGACAGACAGGGAAGTCAGTTCATTAGACTGCATTTGGGTGGGCAGTGTATTAAGCCTGCAGTACCATACTCACAATTCAGGACTTATTTATAAGTAGACATGCAGAATATCAGGCTGCAAACCTCCCTGCAAACGTAACTTGTGCAGGAATTTTATGCACACTTTCCTGGGTGTAAGCCTCATTAAACATAATGAGTAGTTCTGAGTAGGCATACCTAGGACTGTATAAGTGAGCAGGATTTATCTCCCCTCCACTTCCACCCTACAAAAAATATGAACAGAGGAAGCAGCCTTATACTGAGTGAGAACCTTGGTCCATCTAGCCCTATATTGTTGACACTGACCAGCAGCGGTGACTTTCCAGGGTTTCAAGCAGGATTCTTTCCTTGCCCTACCTGGAGATAACAGGGATTGAGCCTGGCACCTCCTACATGTCAAACATATGCTCTAGGACTGAGTTTCAGCCCTTCCTATTGCTGGTGACTGGCAACTGACAAACAAAACAGCCCCAGAGATTCATTCCTCTGCAGCCATGTGCATCCACTTTTCTCAAAGACTTGGATGAAGAGAAGGAGAAAAACAAACCTTCTGGTCTATTTGTATAAAGTCAAATATTGTTCATAACTTCTCATGTCTACCAAAGAGAATTCCCCAAGATATGCATTGGGTGGAATAAAAAAGCTCCCAACAGTGAGCACATAAAAGCAGAAAGGTTGGGGGTGGGGGAGAGAAAAAACAAGGAGCAGAACTGTGGAAGGAAAGAAGGCAGTCTCCCCTCTGTACATACATACTATACTTCCTATTGGTCTGCTAAGATCTTAAGTCCTAGGCCTCCTTAGTAAGTGGAAGGCTACTGAGCTTAGAACCAGGCTTGTATTAAGATAGGGTGACCATATTTTGGAAACCAAAAAGGAGGACAACATGGCCGCCCCTCCAAGGGGGCGTGCCCACCCAAACATGGCCTTGGTCACACGTCTGATTTCACAGCACATAATTAAACAAACTTGTACTACATAACATCTTAATGTTAAAATCACTGAAATAAAGAACAAGTGAGACATTCAAAGACATTTGTAGCTTTTGCTGTACTTTGAAGCTTTTGCCATACTCTGTGTGATACAGTCTCCCCTTCCCTCAGGTATCTTTTTTGACTGCAAATCCTTCACTGGATGACCATAGTCTCAACTTCCCTAACATTTAACACTCTTTCCCCATCACCTTTCTCAAATCCATACGTACAGATTCAGCATACTGCTACCACTGAATAAGTGCAGAAAAACCGAGTACAACAAACTAGCATTCAGAAAGAATATAAAATACTATCCCCCTGCAAACAAAAGCCATGGAACAAAATGGACTAACAGCTTCCCTCCTTTTATCCAAATATCTCCTGAATTTACACTGCCTCAGTGTGCAGAGAACAGAGATTCCAATCAGGGACCCAAAGAAAACTGGCCAAAAAAACCTCAGAAACAGGTCCCATTGATTTCAATGAAGCTTACTCCCAGATAAATGAATATAGGATTGCAGCCACTTAACATCTGTGCATCTTTCTCTAGCAAGTGCAAGCCCCTTCTGTCAAGGACAACTGTGCACTCACAGAACCTGGCCTCATGGATCATGCAACCAGCAGGTGCTCTCCAGAAAGATGCTTTCAGAGCCTAGGAGATCCAGACACATTCAGACAAGACACACTATGCACTCACATATTATCTTGCTGGGACAGAACAATTCCCAGAATGACCAGATACAAAAGAGGACAGGGCTCCTGCAACTTTAATTGTTGTGATGAAGAGGGAATTTCACCAGGTTGGGGGGAGGGAGGAATCCACAAAGCCACACTGTAAAATAATCATAATCACAATCTCAAAGCCATACAGAAAAGAAATGTCTGGAACCGAGCTGAAAGTTGTGAGTACATATATCCCTTCGCATGTAGTATAATCATCATCATCACCTGCATCAGCACAAAAGCAGTTTTGGAGCCACATTTTTTTTAAAAAAAATCATCATCATCCACACACACCTCACACACGGTCACCAAAGGCAATAAAAAATAAAATCTACATACCCCTGCATACCCACCCAAAGTGGGGGGAAACCCCACCCTTCCCCAAGACAATTTTAAAAAAAACTCCCCACACACACTTAACCGGGGGGGGGGGAGAATAAAAATCCACCCCACACTCATCCAAGGCAAAATAATCATAATCATAATGGCTAAAAATAGAATACAAATCCACCACACACCAACATACTCACCCATGGCAAAACTGATAATAGTTTTTAAACTCACCCAAGGCAACCCACTCTCTACACACATTCACCCAATTAAGAGTCTATCTACACTACTGCTATAAAACAGTTTTAAATGGTTTAAAATGGTTTATAACAGTTTTGAGAACTGTTGGGGCCCAGGACACGCTCCACAGACAGTTTTCAAAACGTTTCCGATGTGTTTTATCCTGCGTGTGTAGATAGGCTCTAATTCATCAAAATCAGTACTCAAAGAATGGATAGAAAATCAGTAACAACTTATTTCATCATTGCAGCCAGAGATAAAATCCAACCTACCCCCCAACACCCCACTAGACTTAGATTGCAGCTAGGGACAGTTCATTTGGCCTGCACTACTTTAACACACACAGGCGCACACAGGAGCAGCAATTCCCAGGTGGGCGCAGAGCGGAGGAACGTGCCAGTCCTTCTATTTTAAAAAGAGGGGAGATTAAGTTGAGGTAGCGCACTAGGTTAAAAAAGTCAGTTGAAGCCAAACTGTATTACCTGGTGGTTGGAGGGGATGAGGCACCCTCAGTGTAAAGCCCCCCTCTCTCTAGGTCTAGGGAGCAGGAAAATAAAATACCATCAGCCGCCTCAGCAGCCCCACTGGCCAGGCCCTGGCTAAGCAAACAGGGAGGGACCACATCAGCCCAGGTGGAAGCGAACCCAGGCAGCGGCTGCAGCCGTAATAACTCACATGCTGGCTGGAGGCCCGAGCGCCGGGAAGAAGCCCGAGCAGCAGCTGAATCAAGGCGCGGCTGTGGAAGATGAGGAGGAGGACGGGGCAGGCGGCGCTGGCTGGAGGCCCAGGCGCCGGCGGGAGCAAGTTTGGGCGAGCCGCATGCAGTGCACGCGGAGGCTGAAAACGGAGGGGAGCTGAACAAAGAGCAACCAAATCGCCATGTGCTCATAAAAATGGGGAGGAGGCGCCCTAACTGGCCCAGGCAGGTGCAAGGTGAGCCACAAGCACCGCAGCTGCTTTACCTCCTCCGCTGCCGCTTCTCTCTTCATGCCCCACTGCTTCAGCGTCCTCCTCTGCTGCTTCTCCACCACCAATTCTCCGCTGCTGCTGCCACTGCCACCGGTTCTCTTCCTCGGGTCTCCTCCTCCTCCTCCTCCTCCTCCTCCTCCATCCGTCCGTCTTCTCCTCCTCCTCCGTCTGTCTTCTTCTTCTCCTCCTCTGTCTGTCTTCTTCTCTTCCTCCGTCTGTCTTCTTCTTCTTCTTCTTCTTCTCCTCCTCCTCCTCTGCCGTTGCCGCTCTCATCGCAGCAGCCCGGGCCCTGCTGCTGCTTCTGCTGTAAAAAGCCCCTGATCGGCCCGGGGAAGGGGCTAGAACGACGCGCACCCGGAAGTGCGGGTGTGCGTCGTTCCAGCCTCTTCCCCGGCCGATCTGGGCCTTGTTCTTGGCAGGCCCGGATTGGGGGGGGAGGCTGGAACGACGCACACCCGGAAGTGCAGGTGTGCGTCGTTCCAGCCTCTTCCCCGGCCGATCTGGGCCTTGTTCTTGGCAGGCCCGGATGGGGGGGGAGGCTGGAATGACGCGCACCCGGAAGTGCGGATGTGCGTCGTTCCAGCCTCTTCCCCGGCTGATCTGGGCCTTGTTCTTGGCAGGCCCGGATGGGGGGGGGGGGGAGGCTGGAACGACGCACACCCGGAAGTGCGGGTGTGCGTCGTTCCAGCCTCTTCCTCGGCCGATCTGGGCCTTGTTCTTGGCCAGCGCAACCGTGCTAGCCAAGAACAAGGCCCGGATGGGGGGGGGGGGAGGCTGGAACGACGCGCACCCGGAAGTGCGGGTGGGCGTCGTTCCAGCCTCTTCCCCGGCCGATCTGGGCCTTGTTCTTGGCCAGCGCAACCGCGCTAGCCAAGAACAAGGCCCAGATGGCACGGGAGAGGCCCAATTTTTCCGGACTTTGGGGGATATTTTAAAATTTCCCCCCCGGACTCAAATTTGGCCCCTTTTCCCTGACATGTCCGGGGGGATCCGGACGTCTGGTCACTCTAATTAAGACATATGATGACAATTGGGGTAGGGTAACCAGATAAAATCCAGGTCAGGGCTCATGTAACTTTAACTGTTGTAGAGAAAAGGGAATTTCAGCCAGTGTCATTTGTATGCAATTAGTTCCTGGTGAAATTCCCTCTTCATCACAACTATTAAAGTTGCAGGGGCCCTGCCTTCTTTTGTACCTGGTCACTCTAGTATAGTGCCTGCACCTTTAACTGTTGTGATGAAGAGGGAATTTCACCAGGAACTAATTGCATACAAATGACACTGGCTGAAATTCCCTTTTCTCTACAACTGTTAAAGTTACACGAGCCCTGACCTGGATTTTATCTGGTCAGCCTAAATTGGGGCAGCTGAGAAGATCTGGGGCACAGCTAAGAAGTTCCAGGGTCCATGTCCAAGTAGGCCCTTACCTAACAATGTTCCTGCCTATAAATGTCAGGGTGATACTTGTGGCACAGTCCTAACCAGTCCCCCATGTAATGTAATTTATGAAATTCTACCTTCGGAATTCCTTGAATATGCTGTATAAGCTTTCTTTATTGTTATGTCTCTATTATTGTCTCTCTGACCACCATTGCAAATATTCTTTCAGTCCATCAGTTTCTGTTGTTTTAAATATGATATTGTGTCTTAACTTTGTGCACCGCTGCTAGGTTTTATTTTTGGTTTTTATTTATATTTTATAGTGTAGTTTTAAACTTTTCCGTGTTGCATTTTGATGTTTTATTCTTGTGAACCTCCCAGAGAGCTTTGGCTATTGGATGGTATAAAAACGTAAAAATAAAAATAAATGACTTAGAAGTTACCTACATCCTTCAGTTTTCATTTCTTTTTTTGCTCACATCCTTTTTTGCAATTCCCCTTTGGGCTGTTATTACTTGTATGTGGTGTAACGTGAACACCTCCCCACCCCCGCCGCCCATGACTGCTGTTGATTTATGTTCTTTCTTTTCTGTTATTGTTGTTGTTGTTGTGTGAGAATCCTTTTAATGCTTTTCTGGCTGTTTGTGGATCTCTCCCAGCTCCTTAAAAAAGTCGTTTAAACCGTTCTTCCTCCTGCTTTCATTCAGTTTACTATACAAACACATTATCTATTTTTCCATTTGTTGAGTGTATGAAGTGCTATGGCCAGTTCCTTCACCATCCCACCACCCTTTTTAGTCACATATCATTTCTGTCTTTTTATTTAGGGTCTTTATTTAGGATCTTTTAATTTATTTATTGACAGGAATTGCTGCTGCCCTCTAACATGGACACAATGGCTCAATTCAGACGACACATTAGGCAACGGAGGAGGGGGGGAACAATCGTCAGTTGTGTTGCTTATTGTGTCGTTTGGAGGGCAACACACAACACACACACAACTGACAGTACGTTAATCAGGCACTTTAAACAACGGAGCGAAACAACGGGCTTGCACGTTGTTTAGCCCAAAGCCCTGTTGTTTAAAGTGTCGTCCGAATTCAGCCCCCCCTCTCTCCGTGGACTATTCCGTTTTGGAATAGAGTTCTGCTGCCTAGAGCAGCCAAAACCCCCTGGCCACTCTATGCAGCCGGCAGAACTCACGGTGCCTGCTGGGATTCGGCTGGAGGATACAGGGAGGAGAGGCTGCAACAAAATGGCCACCGCAAGTTCGTAGCAGCCCGGGCGTTTGCCGGTGCTGAGCAGCGCTGGCTGCAGCATGTCATCTGTGAAGCAACTCCTGCCTAACGCACGGTCAGTACGTTATTTACCCCTCCGTTGCTTAATTTGTCGTCCGAATTGAGCCAATTTCTATTTCTTACTAGTAGCCAGTGGTTTGCTTCTTCTTTTTTTAAAACTGCCCTACACAATATTTTTTTAACCTGTACTCCATTTGTATTTTTCCTCCTTTTCCTCTCTGTATGACTTTCCATTCTTTCCTATTGACTTTTGTCTATTTCGTATCACTGTTCTGTGTTTTCTTTCTCTCTCCTTACCGCCAGAAATTGGTCTCTCACAGAAACTCTACAGCAGTCATGTGGGATGAGCTGCACTTCTACCAATTTATATACCTGTCAAACCAACTGTCCTTATGCCAACAGTCTTATCCTTGCTCTAATATTTCTGCCATCATTTTTCTTTGTGGTTCAGTGTTCCTGTCAACTTCATTCATCCTGCTGTGCATATTGAGACATGCATATAGACTTATGATTTTTCATTTCAGGTATTTCCCCCATTATAATAATAATAATAATAATAATAATAATATTTATTTGTAGCCCGCCTCTCCCTCCGGATCGAGGCGGGGAACAACAACAATATAAAACATAAAAATCACAACAGTTAAAAAATTTAAAAACAAGAGAAAAATACAACATTAAAAACATCTTAAAATTCATCTGGATAGGCCTGTCGGAAGAGGATAGTCTTCATGACTCTCTTAAATTCATGAAGACTGTCAATTTGTCTAACCTCCTCCGACAGACCATTCCATAGTCTGGGAGCGATGGAAGAGAAGGTCCTCTGGGTAACACCCGCCAGCCTAGTTCTGACTGGCTTGAGTAAGTTCTTCCCAGAGGACCTAAGTGTGCGGGGCGGATTGTACGGGAGAAGGCGATCCCGTAGGTACCCTGGACCCAAACCATGTAGGGCTTTAAAGGTAATAACCAACACTTTATACTTCGCCCGGAAACTGATTGGCAGCCAGTGAAGCGATTTTAAAACTGGTGTAATGTGATCACCCCTAGGTGTACCGGTGACCAACCTGGCTGCCATATTTTGAACAAGCTGAAGTTTCCGGACTAGGCACAAAGGTAGCCCTATGTACAGCGCATTGCAGAAGTCGAGCCTCGAAGTTACCAGTGCGTGCACTACCGTCTTTAGGTCTTCCAACTCTAGGAAGGGGCGCAGCTGGCGTATCAGCCGAAGCTGATAGTAGGCACTCCTGGCCGTCGCATCAATCTGAGCTGTCATCTGGAGCGACGGATCCAGGAGTACCCCCAAGCTGCGAACACAATCTTTCAGGGGGGGTGTAACCCCATCCAGAACTGGTTGACACACCTCCAGACCCAGGTTGGGGCCTTTGACAGCAAGCACCTCCGTCTTGTCTGGATTCAGCTTCAGTTTGTTTTTCCTCATCCAGCCCATTACCGCCTCCAAGCATTCATTCAGAGGAGACACACTATCCTTAGCTGACGATGTTGTCGAAGGCATAGAGAAATATATTTGGGTGTCATCAGCGTATTGATAGCACCCTGCCCCATGCCTCCGGATGATCTCTCCCAGCGGTTTCATGTAAATGTTAAACAGCATTGGGGAAAGGATGGCACCTTGTGGTACACCACATAGCAGCTCCTTTTTTGAAGAGCAGCTATCCCCAAGCATCACCATCTGGAGCCTGCCCGAGAGATAGGATCGGAACCACTGAAGCACAGTGCCCCCGATTCCCAATTCCCCCAGGCGCTCCAGAAGGATACCATGGTCGATGGTATCGAAAGCCGCTGAGAGGTCCAAGAGTACCAGCAGGGACACACTCCCCCTGTCGATACTAAGGCGTAGATCATCTACTAAGGCGACCAAAGCGGTCTCAACTCCGTATCCTGCTCTGAAGCCGGTTTGAAATGGGTCTAGAAAATCAGTGTCATCCAAGACTGCCTGGAGTTGAAAAGCAACTGCTCTCTCGATCACCTTGCCCAAAAATGGAAGATTTGATACTGGCCTGTAGTTATTAAAGTTATGTTGTGCCTTTCCCCTATTTGAATCACCAAAGTGCTTAAGGAAGGTTAGTCATGAAGACCCCAACTCACTTGGGCTGTAGTTTCTGGGTTGGCTGAGCAGAAAGGTTCCTGTGCTATTCCTCCTTTCTGCTCGGCCTACAGCCTTCCCGCCTCTGCTAGAAATGAAATGTTCCTTTCCTTCATCTTCCATGTTCTTTCTCCTTGCACCTGCCCTTTGTTGTGAGGACTGTAGCTGAGCTCAGAGGGAATGGGGAAATCTGAAGGGGTGGCAGATGACACCATCATCCCTGCTAAGCAAAACAACCTGGCCCTTTGACCCTATGAGCCCTGTCTCCACTACACCACCATGTCCACCCATTTTAATGCCTAACATTCATTTCATTTACGATATTTCTATGCCACCTCATAGCCGAAGCTCTCTGGACGGGTCACAAAAAAACAAAAACAAACACACACATTCAAATACATTATATAAAGTATAAAATCATTCACGTAAGGATATAAAACAGATAGAACACACAGCAACATATATCTAAAATATGTCTGCATGGAGCACACTCCCTTTACTATACAGGGAATGAACTGTGAATTTTTCTGTTTTGTTCCAAATAGAGTTTTGACATCCATATAGCTTTTTAAAAAAACAAAAAACACTCTCTGTAATTCCCCAGCAACTAGTAACAACAGCCTTAAACAGCCATTAAATCAATGGGGACTCTCAAAAGTAGATAATATCAGGGGTGGAAGAACAGCTTTGAAAAGTGAAAATTAGATCCTATCCTGTGTGTGTGTGTGTGTGTGTGTGTGTGCGCGTGTGTTTATGAACCACAGCAATTTCACATTTGTTTGCGGTGTGTATATTCATTTTGACACACACTAATGTGGTTGAATACACAGGGATTCACACCCAGACTTTTAAGAGCTCAGCACTCAACTCTATTCGTTTTGACACACACGTATCTACCGGTAAGCCGTTTCTATTGGCAATACATCTACTGTGATAGCGAGTGGCAGGTTAAAGACAAGCATTGCACAGGCAGCCCCTGGCTGTTCAGGGTGCAGACTAAGAGCTGTGTGTTTTGAAATGATGTGTGGCTTCTCTTGGTATGGTGTAAACGACCTTTCCCAACCTAGCATCCTCCACATGTGTTGGACTACAACTGCCAACATCCAACACATCTGCAGGGCCCTAGCTTGGGGAAGGCTGGTGTAGACTGTGTTCTGGTTTGGCCAAGCAGAAACCAATGATATCACAACAGCTAAGAGAGCACACTCCCCTTGTAAGAATCAGTCAATTCTTATTAAAAAAACAACCTGAAACAAAATTATTTGCCATCTGCACCAGCCAAATTCAATGGGTACAGCTTTTCCCAGCAGGGAGGGGACCATGACGTACCAAATAGCCGACATATAGCTGTTAAAAGATTATGTGGTTGCCAGGCAGCAACCCTAATTTGACACTAATATGGTTGAATACACAGGGATTCACACCCAGACTTTTAAGAGCTCAGCACTCAATGCCCTGTGCCTGGGTGGACAAATTGATCGGTTTCAATCCCTCCCACATTCCATGTTTAAAACCTTTTTTTGTCCCAAATATAGAGAGCTTCATGGATTTGGGTAAGTTTTCATCAAAACCAAGCTGAAACAAAATTCTCACCCATCAATAGCTGTGAATACTGGGCAACCAAAGCTGATCGAGCAGGTGGGCAGCAATCCAAAGCGAATGTGGTTTAGGTAATTGAAAGGCATAGTAGTGACACCCTAATGGACGCAGCCTGCTGAGCAGGGCGGGGAGCCCAAAAGCAGAGCCACTCCAGAGCAATTTGACAATCACTCCTGCCAGGATAGGCAAAGGGCACCGTTTGCTTGGCTATATAACATGGTTCGGGGGAAGGCTGCGGGGGGACAGCGGGGGGTGTGATGGGCAAGGAGTAGAGCAGTGGAGGCTGGTGGCTCCTATGTCAGTGGGGTGGTGAATCCGCTCCAGGTTTCAGAACTCTAAAAGACCTATCCAAGGTGCATCACTGGTTTTAACTGAAACCCGGAGCAGATTCACTGTCCCACTGACATCAGAGTCACCTGCCTCCACTGTGGAAGTTCTGCCTAGAAGGGCAACAGCTGCTAAAACTTCAGCTCCCTGGATCACACCTTGGGATACCCAGTTTCAAACATGGACTTCAAAGATTTATTTCTGCAATTAGAAGCCAGGAGACTTCAGTTTTAAAGTTGAGGGGTGTGGAGAGAGAGAAGATGGTGCAGTAGCTGCGTTCTGTAATTACAGCTCAGAGATGATTTCTCTAAGGGCTAAAAATTAAAACCTATCTCTCATTCAGAGCCAACATGCACCATCAGCAGCATCTTCTGTGCAAAATTCCTGCTTTGCACTTTGTTTAAAGGCCTTGTTGCAACATGCTGCTATTTGGAGCGATGGGGTCTCCAGCTGCTTCATTGTGTTGGCGGATGGTCATCAGCCTCTGATCCCATCTGAAAGCAGCTGCTTGCATGACAGAGCTGTGATCGAGCTGCACGTCACGTAGACGAGCCTGGGCAGCATCTCAAGGAGGTGCTGTCGTAAAATATGCGGTTGATCATATTTGGGATGCGTTCTGCATGTTTGGTCATCAGGGACAGAGTTGGACACGGTGGTGCATGTCTGTGTGTGTGCGCGCGCGTGTGAATATCTGAACTAGCCAATTTGCTTAATGAAGCTGGCAGGGTTGCTTTTGAGCTCTCTTTAAGATACACTTCAAAGGATCTAACAGAAAGCATCTAGTCCAACATCCCCAGGGTGATGCCCTCATAGATATGGAGAAAGCGGGACATGTGGGAGGCCGAGACACAACACAACACAACAGTCTACTGACATAAGAGCCTGATCTGGGCATTCTGAAAGCTGCTTGCCTCCATTCTATGTAGCCAAAAACTCCCCCCCCCCCCGCAACATCATGCACAGTACACTCCCCCCGCATACCCCCTGGTATGCACGCATACATCTGGGAGGTGATGTCACATTTGCAATTCCTAGGGTGGCCATGTGTTCTGTCTTACAGAGGACAGTCCTCTGTTTTGCAGGCTGAGAACTATCCTCTATTTTATACTACTACTACTACTACTACTACTACATTTTTAGGATGTTTTAGGATTTTTATGCAGTTTTAATAATATGTGTCATGTTTTAATCAGTTTTATTTATTTTATCATGTTGTTGTTCCCCGCCTCGATCCAGACGGAGAGGCGGGTAAGAAATAAATTGTTATTATTAAATTGTTATTATTATTATTATTACTAATATATTTATTTCTTACCCACCTCTCCCTCTGGATCGAGGTGGGGAACAAAAATAAATGTAAATACAAGGATCATAAAATAGAACATTAAAAACAAATAAAACTAATATATTATTAAAAACATCTTAAAGTTCAGTTAGGTAAGCCTGCCGGAAGAGATCAGTCTTTACGGCTCTCTTAAATTCAAGAAGACTGCTAAGTTGTCAAATCTCTCCCAGAAGGCGACTCCACAGTCTGGGAGCGGCAGAAGAGAAGGTCCTCTGGGTAACACTCCTCAGCGTAGTTCTGGCTGATTGAAGTAAATTCTTCCCAGAGGACCTGAGTGTGCGCGGCGTATTATACGGGAGAAGGCGATCCCGCAGGTAACTGGGACCCAAACCATGTATTTTGAAGGCATTATCTATTCGAAAGGGTTGTCCAGTCCAAGAGCTTCTCTACACACAGGAAAAATCTTGCAGCCTTACCAGGGCTTTCTTCCTCCACAGACTTCCCACCACCACAACACACTTCTTTACATGCAACCATGATTTTGAATTCACAAATTCCCTTCTTGGGAAGTCTCCATTGCGTTTAATGGGACAGTGCCATCTAGTGGCAGAATTATAGAACAACATGAACTTTACACACTGGGAGACCCTGCAATATCCCAGATAATACCACCTTTTCTCCATTTCTTTAAAAACAAGATTACTGGGGGATTGCGCAGGAGAAATCCTGGATGTTGACGACATCATATAATGGACCCACAAACTTCCATGAGTATCCAATCATGAGCGTGCAATAAATTACTCATTTAGAGAAGCTCTAAGTATGGCTCAGAGTTGCTAATATATCCCCTTCTCCATATCCAAGAGCCATCCTGGAAAGTTATGGCCTCAGAAGATAAATTGGACACAGTATCCATGACAGTCCAGTATCCATGACAGGGGTGATACATGACCCATGACTTCATACACTGGTTATATTGAGCAATTTGGGTGATTTCAAAGGGAGAGCCTTTTTTCCCCACCTGCCTCTGTTGCCCCTGAAACCCCTGCCCAAACCCAAGCTAGGAGAAAAGTGGCTGCAGCCATTAAGGAATAGCGCCTCCAGATGGGCCCAATGACCCATATCAAGGCTATCTCTAAGAAGCAGTGGTTTGGGGAGGGATTGCAGTGGGGGAAACAGCAGGCCAAAGAAAGGATCCCACCCTTCCTATGACATGTTTGCTTGGTCACTCTCACCCCCACCCCACTTTACAGCTATTTATCCTGGGGAGAGATAGGTTTGCAACAATTACATCTAATTCTGCCCCAAGTGCCAAATGCATCATCAATATGTCATTTGCCTTGTGTGAGAAATTCATTGCAGTCCGTGCATTCATTCCATTCCTTAAATTTCTAATGAGATAATGTGGACAAACGCCATCTCAAATCCATGTCCTCTTTGATAGGGACAAAGCTTCCAGAATCTGAACAGCCCGTCCAAAACTAAGAACATCTGGCGACAACCCGAAACCCCACAGGGTGGGCAACAGCAAGCCCAACCGTCCCAGCTAGAAAGCAATTGCAGTGCGGAGCCCATCTGACCTTTGGGCTCCCTCCATTGACAGCAGCGCTTCCAGGCAGCCATCTCAGACGGCTCCGTTTTTCTGTAATAACCTCTACTTAGCAGCAGGAAAGAGCTGTGGATAATTGCAGCTCCAATGCCCCTTTTCACATGGTTGCCTTGCCACCTTTTCTTTTGCATTAGCTTCAAGACAAACAGTTGTGCTGCTGTTTGTTCCAATTTCCTTGGTGGTAGCAGCAGCAGAATTGGCTCCATCGAGGAAATCCAGTTAGAGCAATAATAACGCTGGCTGGGGGCTTTTTACTTCTGTTCTCTAGGCTCGCTTACTACAAGCCTCACAAGCATGCACGGAGCGCATCATCAGCAACTTCTGTCTCTCTCTTTTTCCTTAACAAGATTATTAAAGCAAGCGCAGCTCGCTGCCAGGAACGGCACCAGCTTACCTTTAGCACACACACACAAAAAAGCATCACGGCCTTCAGCGCAATTGATTTTGTTTGTTTTAATCGCAAAATTCCAGGCCAAAGTCCCAGCTCTTTTTCCAAGCAGTGTTGCCAACTTTCCCCCAGCTCCTATTCTTTCTTCACAGGGGGAAGATGTCTCTCCAATAATTTACCATCTTGGATGGCATTCAAGCATTTTACAATTCATTAGAGGCAGAAATGAAATGGCCAACTTTATATTTGTATTAGTCCTCTGATTTTGGGGAGAGGGAGGTTGTTCATACACACACACACACAGAAAGAGAGAGAGAAAGAGAGAGAGAGAGAGAGAGAGAGAGAGAGAGAGAGAGAGAGGGGCTGAATTCGGACGACACAATAAGCAATGGGGGCGGGGGAAAACAATCATCAGTTGTATTGACTATCGTGTCGTCTGAATGCTGCCATAGTTAACTCAGCGCTGATCCTAATCCACACCACAGTTGATTATTTATTACCATGTTGTGTAGGGAGTACCCCCTAGATGAACAACTGTAAAGGTGATTATTACCCCACCATTGACTATCGTTTTGTATGAATTCAGCCAGAGAGAGAGAGAGAGAGAGAGAGAGAGAGAGAGAGAGAGTGGATTGTAAGCATTGACTAGATTTCATGTACACACATTTAAATGATTTAACACAGAGATGGGCAGAAAGTAGATCTTCAGATATTTTGGACTTCAACTTCCAAAGTTTTCTGAGCATTGGCCATGTTGGTGGGGGCTTCTGGGAGTTGGTCCAAAACATCTGGAGATGTATCTTCTGCAATATTGAGCAAGTAGCTGGAAAAGAGGGGGTTAAACTTGGGTGTAGCAGCAACAAAATGGCTGCCTTACCCCACCCCAAATTATATTGCTGAAATGAAGACAACTTGGGGTAACCAGGGGTGGATTTTTGTGTGGTAGGAAGGCTGTGAACTCTACTCGATTCTGGCACTCAAAAACAAATTTCTGGTCTTAGAATTCTTTCATGCTAAGTGCCTGTCTTTGGCACTAGACTCTAGCTGGTAGATCTTGGGGACCTATTCAAAATGAAAACAAACAAACATAAAACTAAGTAGATTCCACAAGCCTGAAGTCTGTCCACCCCTACAGGTTTAAAGAGCCCCTCTACTCAGAGCCTATCTACACTACTGCTTTAAAACGGTTTATAACAGTTTTAAACCAGTTAATAACAGTATTAACCGGTTTAAATCTGTTATAAACCATTTTAAAGCAGTAATGTAGATAGGCGCTCAGTCTCAGCGCCTCCGCAGCTTTATCATAAAAGGAATAAGGGCAGAGGTGTGCGTGCGTGAGAGAAAGAGCAGAGAAATAGCCTCTGGTGGAAATACAGAAATAAGTTTGATTCGCTTTTAATTAGCCGAACTGTTTCTGTCTTCTTAGCTGTGCACATCTTTATTGTCTGTTCCATTTGGTACATTAAGAAGTTTTGAAATGTCAAACTGAGTCATTGTGGAGGTAAGCTCCCACCATTTAATACCTATTGCATCTTTTCTCTTTGATATCAAGCTATCCATCCAATCAGCAAATGTTTCTTGCATACAGGAACACAGTCCCAGTCAGCTTCCCACCTGCCTTCTTCCCTTTTCCTGATCCCATAGGGAGGGAGGGGGGTCTGTATACGTGAATCAATCCTTTACGTTTGCTCCCATGAACAGAGGGCGTATGGTTTTTTTTTTCTTGGAGGAAACTGCAGTTTGGCCATTGCAGGTGTAAAATCTAGCATAACCATGCTGTGACTCAGAACTTTACAGGCTGTTTTGCTCTATAGGCTGAGAGTAACTTAGGGGTTGTCTATATTTTTTTAAAGCCCTGCGGTGGCTGTATAGTGGTGCTGTGTGGCTTATATGATGCAGCAGCCACCTTGCAGCCATCCCAGGGCTTTCCTGCAAAGATGTACGTTAGAAAAGTTGGGGAATTACCCCAAATTTTCCTGCAGCAGCAAGGTTATTGTAGCTCTTCCGCCACCTGACCTTGCTCTGGCCTTGCACCAGGGGCGTTCCCGGATGGAAGATGACCTCCAATTGGTCAATGGAAGCTGGATGAGGGCCAGGCCGCTAGAATGCCTGCACTGCCTCCTCCATTAGGATTACCCGCCATCACCCTGCAGCAGCAATACCACAGGTTTTAGCGGCAGGGCGGTGCCTTCATGGTGCCGTGAAGGCAGGGTCCAAGGCAGCAATCTTATACACACTTATGTGAGTGTGAGCCCTTTTGTGCACAATAAGGCTTACCTCAAAGTAGATATTCATGGGATTGTGCTGTCAGGTTGTAATCCTCTATACCAGGGGTCCCCATTGTGACACCCACAGGGACCTCCAATGGTGCCCACAAACCTCTCCACTTCCTGCCCTCTTTTACATTTTTCTTTTAAATAAAAACCTTGGAAAATGTTACAAGAGTCTTCTTTTTCCCTGCTCCCCACCTCTAGTCTTGCTCTTTCTCTACCTTCTTCTGCTTTGCTATGTGGTTTCCTTCCTCCCTCTCAGCCTCTAGCCTCAGTATTTCTCCACTCCACCCCTGCCAACCTCTTTAGCTTACTTTTGACTAGCTAGCACTAGTAGGCTGACCAGATAAAATCCAGGTCAGGGCTCATGTAACTTTAACAGTTGTAGAGAAAAGGGAATTTCAGCCAGTGTCATTTGTATGCAGTTAGTTCCTGGTGATATTCCCTCTTCATCACAACAGTTAAAGGTGCAGGCACTATACTAGAGTGACCATATACAAAAGAAGGCAGGGCCCCTGCACCTTTAACTGTGGTGATGAAGAAGGAATTTCACCAGGACCTAATTGCATACAAATGACACTGGCTGAAATTCCCTTTTCTCTACAACTGTTAAAGTCACATGAGCCCTGACCTGGATTTTATCAGGTCACCCTAAAGCACTAGCCCACCACCCACCCTGGCAGCCATTATGTGACTAGCCACATCCACCATGGGAGCTATTTTTTTGTGGAGCCCATAGCAATATTTCAAATTCCCACATGTGCCCATGGATCCAAAAATGTTGGGGACCTCTGCTCTCTCTCTCTCTCTCTCTTCCTGGAAGAAAGTCCCATTGAAGCCAGTGGGGCTTACCTCTGAGTAGATATATATGGCATTGCACTATAAAGCTGCAGTCCTGCCCACACTTATTTGAGAGCAGAACTCGATTGCATGGTTGCAATCCATAGGGGTGGGAGTAATGCTTGGCAACCAGGCTGTTTTCTGGGCCACTTTACAATTTTATAGATTGTCGTTGTAGTAGCAGTAATGAGTAAAAAGTGAAGTTTAACTTTTGACCAGAAGTGGCAGTCCATGACCCCCTCTAGATGGATTCCGTTTGCCGCCTGTTCCTCCGATTATGCGCATCTTCTCGGAAGCGCTTTATCGTAAATGCTTGTATGCAGGAGGTAATTGAGCACTCAACAGGTGACCTTACCGGTTGTTTCAAATGCGCTTTACAAGTAGTTAATGCAGAGAATCGCTTGTTCACATAGTCAAAATGCGCTTTAACGGCCGGAGCAAAATAAAACTCGCTATTTAACGCGCATTCGATAATGCGCATAATCGGAGAGAAAACGCGCCTCTACGCCCGATTTGCGCTCCGTTCTTGTAAAATTTTTAATGCGCCTTGAAAGAGCTTTAAATGCCTCTTGTAGAGGCAGCCCATGACTCCCAGCAAACAACCATGGAAGCGCTTCCTATCCAAAGCTGACTATGTGCCCTTAACCAAAACGCCAATGGCTCTGTACACTAGTTTTGGCAAAGTAGGAACACGCAGAGCAATGTTTTTCCCAGCCCAAAGCAATTGCCATTGCCAAATGTGTCAACACCACCGATTACGCCTGCTGCCTGCCTATCCAGATGTGGAGCACATCCCTAGAGTAATCAAAATAAACACAGAAATATCACTGCAGCGTCTGCCACCAACGAATATTCAGGAAAATAAATGCGAGAGGTGAAGGAACCACAACCGGCATGATAACTGCAGCCAGTACAGAAGGGCCGAAAACGAGACACACCGCTGTCACTGCAATAAATTAACACCAGTACAATTTTCAGCATGGGCACACTATAGTATACACCGTATGTTGTTGGCACATATTAAGCAGGGCAGTTGTATTAGGCTGTGTACATGCTGCAGTGCAGGAAAACCACATGATGTTGTATTGGAGAGGTCCCAATGCAGTGCTCATGGGCACCATGGCACCCACAGGCACCTCCAATGGCACCCATGGAAGATCCTCGATGTGGCACCTGTGAGGACCCACAAAATAGCTTTTACTTCTTTCCCCCCATTTTTAGAATATACATACATTGATTTGTATACTGTATATCCATAGCAATGAATATACATATGAAATGTATACAACTTTCTAGCAGTTATATGTATGAGCTTCAACAAAAGCAGACCAAATATCCAAATACGTATCCATTTGAAGAAAGTGTCCATATGAACTCCTTCAAATATTGAAAGCATTGTAAGGTTCTCAATCCATTGTATTATGGGAAGTGAGCATTTATCCCTCCAATGTCTTTTAGCTGTCAAAAGGACGAAGAGAATCCATTTATGCTGACCATTTGTCTATTTCCATGAAGCAGGTGAATAATTTAAGAGTGTATACATCAGTGAATTTAAAGACTGTTCAAGTACAAAAATATTCTGTGTAATAACCTCCACCCAAAAAGAGGCAACTACTGGACATTGCCAAAACGTAAAAGAGGCATTAGCTGTATCGCACTGCCACCAATTAGCCAAATTAGACGATCTCTTATTAAAGAGATGTTGCGGTGTCCAATAGACATGAAGCAAATGTCTTTTTCTGAGTAACATGCAGCCTAAGATCCATAGATGTGACAGGTAGATGCCAAGTGTGATCCACTGATTAGGCATTTTGTGATGGTGCCCACAGCAGTTTTGCAAATTCCCAAATGTGCCCTTGAGTCCAAAAAGGTTGGGGTCCTCTATTATATTGGGTACAGGATTCATTCCCCCCATCCACACAAATGACAAGTTTCCCCTAGCCCTTCTGGTTTGAAGATATGTTTGAAAGTGTATGAACCAATGCCTGGTAAAATCCCAGGTGTCAGAGTTCTCAATTAAATATTCAGAAGCTGGGACTGGGCCCATACTGCCCTGCATAGCTTCTTGCCTCTCCGTAGGACTAATACATTGAACAAATTCTGCAAAAACAAACCATGGGGCAGGCAAATCTGCTCAATTTGCCCAATTTATATCCAGCTTTTCTTGTCATATAAATTGGATTGTTTGGCCATAGAATTTAATTTTTAATAAGGAATACACATAGTCCTGGATGAATGTTGCTGATACCTTATATGGTAAATAAAAGTGCTACCAAAAAAAAAAGCTGTTGGTGGTCCATTTTGCATCCAGCAGCCTCATTAAAAAAATAACATCACAATCTTATACTTATCTACTGAAAAGTAAGTTCTACTGAGTTCATTAGGGCTTACTCCCAGTAGGCAGTTGATCCAGCAAATTACAGAATGTTCTAATGCTGCACCTGAGAATAAGCCCCATTGAACTGAAGAGGACTTGCTTCTGGATAGACATGCATAGGATTGCACTGTAAATTTCCTTTACATTGATCATAATTTTCTCTGGTCTTTATATATGTGCCACAATCAAGGACATTTGAAATTGGTTATTGGATAGTCTGGCAATTGTAAAAGGATTCTCCGTGTTGCACACTTTTAAATTTGGGGTGCTGACTTCTCAAGGCCCTCAAGGTATGCTACAGAATTCAAAAAGAGAATTCCATACGTGGATATTTCTCTTCCTGGCTATTTTTGAGATGTTTCTACTCTGTACTGAAGTACCACCAGTTTATAATTTCAAGAGCTTAAGCATCATTACTAGAGATAAAATAGAGAATTCTCAAGCATAATTTGAGGGTTCAGATGCTTAAGGGTCTTTCTAAATTCTGTTTTATAACATTACGAAGATCAGCAACATGTGTGTCGTTGACAGGTCATCTTTCATTTTCAGTACTTTGCTCCCCTGTTGCTTTGAATGGTCCATTTGAATAATGTTCTTTCATCGTGTGTGCCTGAGTTAACCAAGCAATGACTCACAGGTAACCTGGCAACTTCTCCTAGAGGCTAGTGAATCTCATAAGATGCAGAAGCAAGTTCCTGAATGTATGACTAAAGAAATGACCACTAAACTTTGCAATTAAAAAAAAAACCACTCTGAAACAACAAGTATGTTTTAATCCAAACATATTTGAATAGAGAGAACTCAGAGCATCTCTCCACCTTTGTATATTCTTTCAGCTCTATTGGTACTCACTGTTACCTTGGTGACTAAGGCCCTGCAACCTTGATTCCATACCAAACACCTAAGCACTGATATCAAAGTGCCATCAGTGCTTTAGGATGTGAGCACTGTACTCTTGTAATGTGTTTGAGCTAGCACCAGATGCTCTTTGGAAACTCAGATCCCACTAGGTATATGTGAAATGTAAGAATGCTGTATTTTATGCAGTATTTTATATTGTATTTTATTATTTTATGAATTGTTGTAAACAGCCCAGAGAGCTTTGGCAATTGGGAGGTATAGAAATGGAATGATGAGGGTGATGATTTTGCCATTTTCCTAGCTGTTCACCCAAACTGCTTGCCCACAGGATTGCTCTATGGCAGGACCTCCCCAGCAGTAGTGAATACAGCTTGGCCTCAAGGGCTGCTTTGTTACTTCTTCTGTTTCTGCAGGCAGTGGTCTGCGAGGCTCTTGTTCTATGATTTACAGGAAGCCTCCTCTCTAGATTACTGCACATAGGCATTAAATAAGCAAAACTACAGATTTGGAAAGATTCGTTACGAGATGGGGCCAATAAACAGGGTGGAGGTGGAAAGCTTCAAGAAGGTTGTTGCATCCACACCCGGGAATAATGAGACAAGAATAATGATGGGATTTAAACAAAGCCCACAACAACTGTATTCATTAAAACAACAACAAAGGTAGCCATGTCAACTGTAAGAAAAATGCCAAAATTCATATTAGTGTAATATCTTTATTAGGCTAAAAACATGTTCAAGCTTTCACAAGCTCCAGACTTCTCCATCAGACAAGATGTTACAAAAAGCAGATTTTGGAATTTATTAATTGAAGACCTGCAGTGTAGGTAACAATCCATACATTGAGGAGTGGAAACTAAAAAGCCACTAACTTCTCCTGACTTGGGGGCTGCCTATAAGGCGGCTGGTTGCCACCATGATAAGCAAAACCTCACACTTTTACTGCTTCAGGGGTGGCAGTGGCTAATCCCGATGCATCAGCGAAAGTGCAGGGTTTCTGGTGGCTGGGCCCATCCCCTGCCCTCTGCACAGGCAGATGGTGACCAATCAGGGGGTGCCATCCGCCCGGCCACACCTCTGCCACGACTCTGATTAGACTGTAGATGCGCCAGACTCACCTTGCTCCAGAGAAAAAAGTCAGGGTAAGTCCCCAACATTTCTTCTTCGCAGCTTTGCAGGAAAGCCCCGTGATGACTGTGGGGTGGCTGCTGCAACATATAATCGGCGCAGCACTACTGCACACACACACACCCTAGGACATTTTGTGTGTATGGACAGTGTTTAATGAATGCCCAAGACTGCAGTATCTTAACCACAACTAACTTATTAACTTCAAATTAGAGAACAGTTCTAACAAATTCTCTTCCTTGTGTTTCAGTCCTTCTGCTTGTAGTTTCACTTTTCCATATAAGGCATTATTTCTCGGAGCCGATCTACACACTAGCTTTGTAACGTTTTATAAGGGTTATGAAAACTTTTTGGGCCACATGACGCACTCCCTATAACGTTGTATATCTGAGGTTTTTTAAAACTCACTTCAGCTATATACAATGGTTTTTACTTTTAATAAATCATTTTAAGTAAAATAATGTGTCCTTCCTTACCGTTTGTAATTTGTGGGGGCAGTGCTTTGTTTACCAGCGCCCAAATGCTTAGCCGTTGATTGGTGGGGAAGAAAGAGGGGCTAAGGAGGAAGTGGGCGAGTGAACTACAATACCCACAATGCTTAGCCCTATACTCATTGAAAGCTAGGAAATGAAAGGGGAACTAAGGAGAAAGTGGGCAAGTGAACTACAGTGCCCACAATGCCTTGGCCTAAACTCATTGTAAAAACGAAACAGAAAGAGACGGACAGAAGGGTGTGAGACCGTACACACTGCTTTGAAGACTGAAGAATTTTTCGCCTGTAATCTGAGTACTCTTTAATGTGGCCTAAGACGTTTTGGAATGCACCTATTTGAAACATTTTAAAATACTATTTAAAACGTTCCAAGGTACTGTGTAGATAGGCTCTCAGTCCCTATTGAGGATCATATTTTACTACAGGAAGCAGTTGCCGTAACTGTTAGAGCCTAACTGCTTCTGGTGCCTCTCAGCCCCACAAACTTGCTGTGTTGAGAGAGACCTGCCCAAATCATTGCTCCCCCGAGGCCCAAAGCTCTGAGTGGGTGAGGCAGGCATGCCCCAAGAGGGTACCAGTCCTGTCAGCCTGTTGCCCAGGCCCCAAAGCCTTAAGAAGCTGAACTAGGGAAATCTCCTTCACCCTTTTAGTGCCTCAGGTTCTTCACCAAAACCACACCTTTCCCCATTCCTTCTTTACCCACACTTTCCTGCTAGATGCGATCAGGGCAAACTAGGTCCTAATTAACAGTGCTGCCAATGATTACCTTCCCAGTTCATCACGGTAGACAATAGATGAAAAAGCCCCCCAAAGCTAGTAAATAGCTAATGTGTGTGTGTGTGTGTGTGTCCGCCCGCCCGCCCTACTTGGCTTGCAGAGCGACCAGATAATATTGTACTGTGACACAGAAGAGATGGCAGGTGCTGACTGGTACTGGAGCATCAGGATCGAGCCTTTAGATCCTTGCCGACTCTGCTCCTCATTGGCTGAGCTCCACAAGGCATATTGCAGCTGGCTGTTGGCCTTTTTTTGATCCCGCTTCTTCAACCTAAGGCTACATGCAATACTGCCACTCCTCACACCTGCACAGCTCAGGTGGAGGTAGGAGCGGTAACATTTCCACAGCTGGCACTTGTAACAGTCTGGAAGCTGAATGGATGCTCGGCTCCAATTGGTACTGGGCTGACATGTTTGTCTCCCAAAATACAATGCGTGCTCAGCTTCTAGCCCATTATATCAACACTAGGGGTGTGCACGGACCCCCCGGATCGGATCGGGACCCAGATCGGGACCTCCAATTTTGTCCCGGACCGGTTCGGACAAAATCGGAGGCCCCCTGGACCGGATCGAGTCCGATCCCGACCCAAAAATCGTAAATTTTTGGATCGGCCGCCATTTTTTTCCCCATAGACTTGCATTGCAATGCAAGTCTATGAGGAAAAAATGGCGGTGGGTGACTGAGGGGGGGCCTAACTCCCTCCCCCCCCCCGGGGCCGTCCGCTGTGGATGGCCCCGGCAGGTAAGCCCCCTCCCCCGTGCTCCCTACCCCCCCTGGGGCCGCCCGCTTCCATCCGCTGGCGCCCGCGGGCGCCAGCGGATAGAAGCGGACGGCTCCGGGGGGGGGTAAGCCCCCTTCCCCGCCACTGCTTACCTTCTCGGCCCGTCCGCTCCCGTCCGGCGCCGGCGGCTACTACCAGCGGGCTCCGCGGCCTACTCTCGAGTAGCGCGCCGGGTGATGACATCACCCAGCGCGCCACCCTGGAGTAGGCCGCGGAGCCTGCTGGTAGTAGTAGGTGCCGGCGCCGGGACGGGAGGGGAGGAGGGGGCGCGCGGAGGGGGGAGGGGGGCCCTTACCTTCCCGGCCCGGCGGCTCCCATCCGGCGCCGGCGCCGGCGCCTACTACTACCATCACCCGGCGCGCCACCCTAGAGCAGGCCGCGGAGCCTGCTGGTAGTAGTAGGCGCCGGCGCCGGGACAGGAGCTGCCGGGACGGGAAGGTAAGGGCCCCCCTCCCCCCTCCGCGCGCCCCCTCCTCCCCTCCACGCACCCCCTGCTTACCTTCTCGGCCCGTCCGCTCCCGTCCGGGGCCGGCGGCTACCACCAGCAGGCTCCGCGGCCTGCTCTAGAGTAGCGCGCCGGGTGATGACATCACCCGGCGCGCCACCCTAGAGCAGGCCGCGGAGCCCGCTGGTAGTAGCTGCTAGTGCCGGACGGGAGCGGACGGGCCGAGAAGGTAAGCGCCCCCCTCCTCCCCCCCCGCTGTCCACTTTCATTGGCGGGCGCCCGCTGGCGCCCGCCAATGGAAGCGGCGGTGGGCGCCAGTGGGCGCCCGCCGATCCGCCGATCCGCCGAACCGGTTCGGAGCCTTTTTGGACCGGTTCGGATTGGATCGGCCGATCCAGCTGCGGGATCGGAAATCGGATAATTTATCCGATTTCCCACTGGACCGGACTCGGATCGTGGATCGGGTCCGATCCAGTGCACATCCCTAATCAACACCATTTCTACAGCCGATCTACACGCTAGGTTTTTAACGTTTTATAAGGGTTACAAAAACTCTTTGGGCCACATGACGCACTCCCTTGAATGATATATACCTGAGGTTTTTTAAAACTCACTTCAACTATATACAACAGTTTTACTTTTAATAAATCGTTTTAAGTAAAATAATTTGTCCTTCCTTACCATTTGTGATTCGTGGGGGCAGTACTTCGTTTACCGGTGCCCAAATGCTTAGCAGTTGATGGGTGGGGAAGTAAGAGGGGCTAAGGAGGAAGTGGGCGAGTGAACTACAACACCTACAATCCTTAGCCCTATACTCATTGAAAGCTAGGGATTGAAAGAAGAACTAAGGAGGAAGTGGGCATCTGAACTACAACGCCCACAATGCTTTGCCCTAAACTCATTGTAAAAACGAAACAGAGAGGGGGCAGAAGAGTGTGTGACTGCACACACTGCTTTGAAGTCTGAGGATTTTTCTCCTGTAACATGAGTACTCCTTAATGTGGCCTAAGACGTTTTAGAATGCACCTATTTGGAACGTTTTAAAATACTATTTAGAACGTTCCAAGGGACTGTGTAGATAGGCTCCCAGTCAAGTGTCTGTGCCTGAGGGAGGGGGGAGGTGGCAGCTGCAGCACCACACCAGGGTGCCCAAGTGGGTACCAGTATGAGTGCTGGGGGGATGGCAATGGCGTCTACTCAGCAATGGGGTGTAGCATTATGTTGAGGACACACTCACTCCAGCCTGGCTCCGACCTTGAACCCACATTTGCTTTTATCTAATCAGAACCCTTTGCAACTTGTCTTATTTTCAAATGACATGGAGGACTGAACACTTGTGCGCAGCATCATGACTTGACTCATCTAGTTTGTTATCCATTATAACCTCCAACAATGCAATCCTATGCATGTTTACTCAGCAGCAGTGGCGTGGTGGTAAATTCTGAAGAGCAGGTGCTCATCATGACAGTCCCCCTAGCCACGCCCCCAAGGAAAATCCAAAAATCCAGACACCAAAGCTGATCCAAATCAATAAACCAGTCCTAGCAGTTTTAGCTCACTACGGAGTGGGTCTTTTATAATGTTAATGGGGTGGGGTCTTAATGGCCCATCCAAGACCAAGCCACCCCAAAAGACTTTGTATCACAACAGGGAACAATAGACTGTTACTGGGAAAATTCATTTCCTCCCAGCTACCCTGAGAACTGCAGCTAAGCTCAGAAGGAGCAGGGAATTCTGGGAATGGGGGTGGCAGATGAGGTCAGCGTCCTTGCTAATAAGGAAGTGCCAACACTGTGCCCCTGCAAGCACTGGCTCCACTACACTTGTGCTAAATGCAGCTTGTTCCCAAGTAAGTGTACGTCGGATTGCAACCCAAGGCTTCAGGACTGTAAATCTTTGTCACTCCTTATTTAGTATATAACCAGCCTGGTACTCTAGTTTATTGAGGCTATTTCGAATGGCCAATTTATTGTCTGTAAGTTCTGTAGCATCTCACAATAGTTCTATATAATTGCCATTTGTTCCTTCCTCCAACAAATGAATGAAGATATTGAATGGATTTGATGGGCAATATTTTAGCATGTGGTAACCTTTTTAGAATACAATTTTATGATGAAGATAATATTGTGTGTCCTGAAATGAATTTTGATAATCCTCTTCTTGAGTTAAATGCAGCCATGCTTGGAAATGTCACCTTTCCAGAGTGAAGCTTATGCTTTTAGCTTTCTAGATCTGTTTATGTTTTGTGTATTTTAACTGCAACTCTTCCTTCTTCATCATGACTCATCTCTTAAGCCTTTGTAATAGGGTGACCAGATTTTGGAACCCAAAATCCCGATCCTCCCCCGCCAACAACCCCCCCCACCAAGCCACCCCCCAAAACAACCCCCCCAAGCCACCCCCCACCCAAAACAACCCCCCCACCAAGCCACCCACCCCCAAAAAACATCACCCCGGACCTACCGGGGCGGGTTCTCTTCTGCTGCCTCCACCGCCACCCCGCCGCCGCCCCGCCGCCGGGTCCCCCGGCGGCTCGTAAGGCCAGCGGCCGCGCAGAAGAGGCAGGGGAGGGCTGGATCCGGAAGTGACGTAATCGGCCCTCCCCCGCCTCTTCCGCGCGGCCGCTGTCCTTACGAGCCGGCGGGGGACCCGCCGGCGGCGGCGGCGGCGCGGCGGACCCGGTGGCGGCGGCGGCGGCAGACCCGGCGGCAGCGTGGCAGCAGACCCGGCGGCGGCCCGGTGGTGGTGGTGCGGCGGTGGCCCCGGTGGCGGCTGCGCGGCGGTGGCCCCGGCGGCGGCTGTGCGGCGGTGGACCTGGCCGCCCCAGCAGGTAAGTGCCCCGTGCCCCGCACCTCGCGCTCCTTACCCGCTTCCCTCTGGTGCTCGAATCTACTGAGAAACAGGCTTCACGGCCTGTCTCTCAGTATCGCGCCGGGTGATGACGTCATCACCCGGCGCGCTACTGAGGGACTGGCCGCGAAGCCTGTTTCTCAGTAGATTCGAGCACCGGAGGGAAGCGGACGCCCCTGCGGGTAAGGAGCGTGAGGCGCGAGGGAGGACACTTACCTGCTGGGGCGGCCGCTTCCCGGGCTCCTCCGCTGCCACCGCCGCCGGGTCTACCGCCGCTCCTTGCTTGCTGCCACCGCCACGTGACCCCCCGCCACCCCGGGTTGCCCCCCCGCCCCCCAGTTGGGCCGGTTCGCCCCTGGATTCCCGGTTAGGACCGGGAAATCCCGAGCCATCTGGACAGCCTACTTTGTAACTATTTGAAATGTAGCCAAAATGCTGATCTTCACTCCCATACACATAGGTCATGAGGTCCCTAGCTATACTTGAATTTTTTATCCTAAAAGGAAAGTTGGGCTTTTCTTTCTCCCGCTCCCCACCCTCCAAAGTAGGAACACTAAATTCCTATGGCTCACAGCTTTCCTTAAAGGCACCAGTGAGATGCGCCTGCACACGTACCTATAAAATCAGTCCCCAAGCCTGCTATGGAGCTGTTACAGGAAACAGCAATAAGTTGGAACATTGCTGCTATAAAAACCAGTAGAACAGCGAGGGAACATAGAAAGCACAGAAGGAGAGATCCTACCCACCTGCCCCCATTTCCCAGAAACCATGAAGAATGAAAGATGACTGTATTTGAGTGAGATTTTTTGTCATCCTATCTGTGTCTACTATGCCTAATTGCTATGAATCACATTGAACGTTTAAACAGGAGGGGCTACACACTGAAATTAATAAGACGTTTTTATTCTGATCCCAAGCCCTTACATAAATATTTTTAAATCAATTATTATAATCCTGATTCCAATGGGACTCACTTCCACAATATCAAGTCAGAGCCTTGAATCAGTAGAGCTCTTCCACAGAAAGGCTGCCCTTGGATGACGAAGTAGACACAAACAAGAAGGTGCACTGTTACTCCTTCTTTTCAACCTGTTACTCTTGAAGGTGCCACAGCAACACTCATACTTATTTCTCTGTCTATGCCATATTGCAATGTGGACCTGGACAGAGGGCAAAAGACCACTCTGGCTGTGTCCTACCTGCCTGACACAATGCTGGGTGGGCTGGTCTGATCCAATGGTATATAGCTTGAACGTTTGTGCTAAGCCACTCTGAGGGCCAAACTATTTCCAGAAGTAAACAGGAAGCTGCCTTAGACAGAGTCAGACCAATGGCCCATCTAGCCCATACACTGAATGGTACTGGCTCTCTAGGGTTTGGGGCAGGATTCCTTCTCAGCCTTACTTGGAGATGCCGGGGATTGAACCTGGGACTTTCTACATGCCAAGCAAGTGCTCTAATCACTGAGCTACCGTCCTTTCTAAGTAAGAGCAGCCACAAGTAGTGTATATGTGTGTTGTTACCCAGCCATCTGTCAGCTATGCTTTAAGATGGATTCCTGCATTGAGCAGGGGGTTAGACTCGATGGCCTTATAGGCCCCTTCCAACTCTATTCTATGATTCTATGATCTTTAACCAATAATGTTCATAACTTGGCGAGGTGAATAACTGTTTATTAAGTTCTTGTATAATGCAACTTCCCCCAGGTCTGCCTCAACTCTTCTTCACCCCAGTCTTTCCCCCTTTGCTCTTGAATCAGGACACTCTCTCATAGTGTGTGTGTGTGTGTGTATCAGATAGAGGCTGATTTTAAACACACACCCAAACAGTTTTACTGATTTGGACTCTCCCATCCCAAAGTTGCTATTTGTCCTGTGAGAGAAAATTACTCAAAACAATATCTGTATGTTTTGGGCCCACTGGGCATATGGCAGGTTCAAGGCAGGGGCAACAGCAGGTGAGAAGGGGCAAGCAGAGTGGTGTTCAGTTGGGTATGTAGCTTGAGAAAAGCACTTTTACAGCCCTCCTCCTGGCCTAGAGCTCTGTTCAAATTCCCTCGTTATGGCACTTGCTTTTATTTTTGAGATTCAGTCACATTCAATTTGGCCCAGTTGATCTGAGGCACAAGCCATACTCCTTTCACTGCTACTGCATGCCAGTGGTCCTCATAAAGTATTATAATTCAAGTAGGACCCTTTGGTCTACCTTGCTAGCCCACTTTTTCTGACAAGGCAGTGTCCATAAGGAGTGTGTCTAGTGGCCTAAGAGGAAGGCTGGGTTCACACAACACACTAATCCACCCAGAGTGGGTTGTTGTTGAACCGTGGGTTATCATATTGTCTGAACACAACATGTTGCTTGTTAACCAAGCAGTGTGGCTTGCTAACCACTCTGAACAACCCAACAAGCCATGGTTCTCAAGGTGGCTTGTTCAAGAAAAATAAACCACACTGCATGGTTAACAAACATGCTGTGTTCAGACAACACAATAATCCACCCTGCAGAAAATGTGCTGCAGGCAGGCACAAATAACCTATGGTGGGTTAGCATGTTATGTGAACCCAGCCAAGGGCTCCTATCCCTCAGGCTGTGACCAGCTCAGCTGTTGAACCAGCACTTAGCTGACAGATGCTGAGCAGGAAAGAGGCAGCGTTTAATGTTCTTACTAGCAATAAACTTGAGTTAGTCAAGCTGAAGAACCAGGAATTTAAGGAACGATTTGCTGCTATTAGAAAGCTTTTAAATAGGGTGTTAGTGCTCAAAGAAGCAGCTGCTGCCTTCCTGCAAACTAGAACAGCGACCGACTGTGAACAAACTCCATTCCAAGAGAGACAGAAAACGTCGCCAAGGTTTAAATGCAGCCTCGAGGAGAGGAGGGAGAAGGGTAGGTTCAGGGTGCAGTGCTGAGACCGACCTCAGGAACACTGAAGTTATTCTATGCGTGAGTGACAAAACCTGGAGTTCATAATGGGGGTGGCAGTTTTCTTGCTGCCACATTTCTTAACTGAGCTCCAAAGGGGCAACAAAGGGCCTTCTAAAACGTCCTGTGGGAAACTAACTTCAAGACTCTTGTGGATACTGTTGCCCCCACCTTCACAGATAACCTCAAAGGCTGCCTTGCTTGTTTAGGGGAGCTGAACTTGGAAATGTTCTGTGAGTGTGAGAAAGGAAGAGAGACGAAGGCCAGAATTACACCAAGCAGGATATAACACTTTGAAAACGTTTTGAAAACCGTTTATGAAATGTGTCCTGGGCCCGAACAGTTGTCAATACCATTGTAAACCATTATAAAGCAGTAGTGTAGATCCTGTCGAAATGTCAAACCATCCTGTGACAGGGAAAGAAGGAAAAGTTATCTTGGGGTGCCTCTACAAGAGGCATTTAAAGCTCTTTCAAGGCGCATTAAAAAAATTACCTCTACAAGAATGGAGCGCAAATCGGGCGTAGAGGCGCGTTATCTCCCCGATTATGCGCATTATCGAATGCGCGTTAAATCGCGAGTTTTATTTTGCTCTGTCCGTTAAAGCGCATTTTGACTGTGTGAATAAGCGCTTATGCGCATTAACTACTTGTAAAGTGCATTTTGGACATCTGTTAATGCGCTTCGCCGCCTCTCGTGCAGAGGGATTAGGCGTAAATGCGCTTCTGCGATTATGCGCATAATCGCCTAACCAGGCGCAAAAGCGAATCCTTGTAGAGGGGACCTTGTATTAAGGAACTTAATACAAGAGCAGTATTGAGACTGTCACACATACAATGAATGTGCATGGGGAGGAACAGCAAACCCACCCACCTACCCAACCTACATATGTTCCCTCTCCCATATGTATGTCCTGGTGTACAAAGCCTACATGGATGGTTTATACATGCACAGGAACTGTACAGATAATACAATGTACACAAATAGCTCAAGGGTGGGACTTGTTGCTGTGATCCTGCTTCCCACTTCATGCATTCATTGTACTCATGCTCAGCTGTGGGAAGTGGGAAGGGAAATTCGGGGCCGGCTTTCACATAGAATGGGGTGGGATGTGACAGAAAGGCTCCAGATTGTGTAAGGAAGAGCCTGAGACAAATTATTTTCTTGATATGTTGGTTAGAGCTTAGGTCCAAAGTTAGGAATCTAAGTATTAAAATAGAAGCCATTTTAAAAAACTTTTTCTGTTACCCCTTTGCTTCTTTCTGCCTCACCCAATCCCAGAGTATCCCATTGCATCCTTTAGGATGCAATTCTATGCATGCTTGGACAGAAAAGAGTCCCACAACTCCCAGCATTCCCCAGCCATTGTTTTCTATGTAAACATGCATAGGATCCCACCCTAAAGGTGCAATCTTATGCATGTTTACAAGCCTTGCATCTTTGGTTTCGTTAGATTTGTTTTAACTGTGTTGTTGGGATCAATATTTTAATTTGTAAGCCATCTTACATTTGATTTTATTATTGCAAGGAATAAGTCCCACGTGTGATCTCAGGCAGCAGGGCTTGGGAAGGCCCTGAAGAGCTGCTCTCGAGCAGAATAGGCTAGGGGTGGGTTGCATGTGGTACTCCTACTCCTACCACCACCACCATCACCACCACCCTGGTGTGCCACTGAATTCAGCAATGGGGGAAAATAATTTTTAAAATTGTGCAGTTGGCTTGTCCTGAAGCTAAATTTGACTTTTTTTAGCACTCTGCAGTCATTCTGTAGCCCTGCAATCACCATAAAAGTTCTGGTTTGGGGGGGGGGGTGTCCTGTAGAGTACAGCCTGTACATGGCATGTGTTCGTGTGTTCTGGGAGGCTACCCCAGACCTCCTGGAGTAGTATGCTCCCCTGGGAATAAAGCAGTTTCATACATTCATATTGTACCTTGACTCCAGCAATTCAATAAAGTACTAAACATTTCAGAATGTGTTAAGTGTTTGACCCTGGAGAAAACCCCATTGTTCTTTCCTTTATTTAGGCTATAAATCCTAAACACATTGACTAGTGAGTAAGCCCTATTGACCACAATGGGACTTGCTTCTGAATAAATATACATTGAATTGCACTTCACGACATCAAAAGAGAAGTGTGGAAAGGACCTTGGAGGGAGGAGAGAAGACATAAAAAGTGTCACACCAGATAGTCACCGACCAGTAGTTTATGAAAGGAAAGCCATTAAACAGACAAGGTGGGGGATTCAGGACCCACCTGTAGCCCACGGGAAGAAGGCAGCTACATCCACTTTTCTGCTTTGATGGCTACCTCAAGAAGCTGCCACCTTTCTTTACACTGTAGTAGGATACTTTTTTATATTATCAATAAATGAAAGTTTCCTAAAGAGGAACTGGAGGAGTTGCCAACAACTGATGGATGCTTTGGCAGAGGAATAAGATGTAGCTGCTTTTCCCTTGATTCGATTCTATTTGTTTTCCCCTTCTCCCCCTTTCTTCTTGCCATTCTAAAGTCATGTCTTCTTATTAAGTTCCCTGCCCATTCGGGTAGCTTGTCTTTTAAAAGAGGACTCCAGAGGCTGAAGTCCCGACTTGAAATAAGGCCCTCTATTTGAACACACTTTCTTCTAGAGTCCACGAGCATGGCTCATTATGGTTCCTTAATGAGGAGAAAAAATACTTTACATATACATTCACTTTTCTGTTATTTCTTCACATTTCAGGGTCTTGGCACTTTAAAAAAAACACCCTCTACAGCTCAACACAGGTGAGCTCTGGTAGCCTCTACATCTAAATAAACTAATACAACATCCTTCAAATGAACTGAGAATGTGCACCATTTTTCTTGCTGTGGGGCCTCATCTATCTGTTCTCTCTGGGGCACTGCTTTGAATTCCTTTCTTACCGCTTCTGAAAAATGCATCACTTAGTTTTGCACCATAGCCAAGGATCTCACCCCTTTCAGAAACAAGGCGAAAAGTGTCTTGCACCGTCAATGGAAAAAACACGAGCCTGCATGCTCCAGATTGGCTGTAGACATCCAGTTACATGGAGCTGGCCCTGTTCAGGCCTTGGGAATGAATGAGGCTACTTTGGTCCAGGCAGACCCTGATGTTCTTTCCAGTACTTTTTGACACCAGCTCTGAATTATTTTAATAATCTCTGCTAGTGGCTCAAGCAAGGTTCTTAAATGCAAGTTTTCATAGCTGAGCCTCCACCCCCATAAGCCATATAACAGAGAGCTTTGTCAGCTGAAGGTCCAAACAGACATTACTTTCTTTCCATTTTTACTCTAGAGAAGGCATCCCGATTAGACCATAATGCCAGTGGTGGAGGTGGGAGGTTTAAAAGTCCCCCTACCCCCACACTAAGGTCCGAATCCAGATCATAGCCATTACACCTTCTGACCAAAGAAATATAGTACATAGGGATCATATGAAAGAGGATATGCAGAAAATGGGCCATTGCACAAAACAATCCTTGGTATGATAACAGCCAATTTATTCCTTTATATTCAAATTCAACCACAGGCTGAGACATTAAATTACTTTATAGCCCTTAATAAAATACAAGTCAGCACACATGCTCCCAAGTATTGAGAATGTCTGTTTTCTAGAGCTTAAGGGGACCTGCCCCACCTCTTACGGGAGGGATGAGCTTATCTCTGCCTTTTTCTGAGACTCTCTAGCCCCACCCAAAGTGAAATGAAGAACAGGGATCCATGTCACAGATGGTCTCTGACCACATTGGTTCTGAATCCACAGGGTGGGTGGACATCTAAAGTGAAGTTCCAAGGCCTGAACGGAGTAGGAGTCAGAGAACTCCCTCAGTCTGAGATGTGTTGACACAGGAAGACCTGCAGCAGACACTTGCGTAGGGTTATGCACAAAGACATGCTTCCTGAGAAGAGTGTCACACCACTGGATGCACAACGATAGCTTCTCCCTCACTCAGCCCACTGGAGTCCAGTTCGTCTTCACTGTTGTTTGAAGAGGGGAAGGGCTGGTCTTGATTAAGGTTGATGTAGGTGACACTGAGGTTGATATAGTGCTCCCCCTTTAAGCAGGCTACTATATGCTCCACTTCCTGGATTAGGGAAGAGAAAGTTGGTCGCTCCTCAGGATTTGGGGTCCAGCAGTTCAGCATTACAATGTATCTGGTCAGAATTTTAAAAAGCAAACACATATTAGAACAGGGGGAATACGAAGCCAAGCACCTTAGTTTCAGATCCAAAGGTTGTTGTGGTATTGTGACTGTGACCATGCATGCATTCACTATTGTCCTGTTCCATGCAGATTCCATCATCCTTGCAAGGCAACAGTTCAAACAAGGGGACATGGGGAGTGAGGGGAGGTAGATGGTGGCTGAAGTAGTTCCATAGCACAATGGTTCTTGGTAGGGGTGTGCATCGGATCCGATCCGATCCGACCAACCTCCGATCCGACCCGATCCGATCCGCCGAGGTCCGATCCGGATCGGACACCATTTTGAATGCTTTTTCCCATAGCCAAGTATTGTTTTACAAAAACGCCTATAACTTTTTCATTTTTAAAGATAGAAGGATGAAACTTGGGAACATTGTAGACTGCTTCGGGATAGTTATCTGTGAGAAATTTCAGAAAGATTGGTGCATGCATTTTGTGGCAATTAATTTTTTAATAAATACCCAGGAATGCCTATAACTTTGTCATTTTTAAAGTTACACACATGAAACTTTGCCACATTGTAGGAGGTACCTTGGGACCTATGTGTGTGAAATTTCAGAAACATAGGTGCTTGCCTTGTGTGGCAATTAATTTTAGAAAAATGGGTAATAGTGGGGTAAATACAGTTACGCCTCCCACTTTTTTATTTTTGATGATACAAACAGGAAACTTGGGCACATTACAGGTACCACTTGGCTTGATATGTGTGTGAAATTTCAGAAACATTGGTGCTTGCCTTGTGTGGCAATTAATTTTTGAAACAATGAGGAAAGAAACACCTATAACTTTGTCATTTTTAAATTTACACACATGAAACTTTGCCACATTGTAGGTGGTACCTTGGGACCTATGTGTGTGAAATTTCAGAAACATAGGTGCTTGCCTTGTGTGGCAATTAATTTTAGAAAAATGGGTAGTAGTGGGGTAAATACAGTTACGCCTCCCACTTTTTTATTTTTGAAGATACAAACAGGAAACTTGGGCACTTTACAGGTACCACTTGGCTTGATATGTGTGTGAAATTTGCTTCAAATGATTCCCTATGGGCAAGTGCTTTCCAGTGATTCCCTATGGGCAAGTACTGTCCAATGATTCCCTATGGGCAAGTACTGTCCAATGAATCCCTATGGGCAAGTACTGTCCAATGAATCCCTCATTGTTTCAAAAATTAATTGCCACACCAGGCAAGCACCAATGTTTCTGAAATTTCACACACATATCAAGCCAAGTGGTACCTGTAATGTGCCCAAGTTTCCTGTTTGTATCTTCAAAAATAAAAAAGTGGGAGGCGTAACTGTATTTACCCCACTACTACCCATTTTTCTAAAATTAATTGCCACACAAGGCAAGCACCTATGTTTCTGAAATTTCACACACATAGGTCCCAAGGTACCACCTACAATGTGGCAAAGTTTCATGTGTGTAACTTTAAAAATGACAAAGTTATAAGCATTCCTATATAGACATCCGGTCCGATCCGATCCGACCATCCTCCGATCCGATCCGATCCGACCCCCCAGGTCCGATTCCGATCCGCTATCCGATCCGATCCGGGGGGTCAGTGCACATCCCTAGTTCTTGGACAGAACTGTGGTTGCAGATTCGGGGGCTCAGAATCAGGACTGTGGAGAGCAACACTGCAGCCAGGTAAGATGAGGTTACCGCAGCACTAGGGTGTTCTCTAAATGAGCTATTATAGCATGTTCGTTTCTGGTCACTCACGGAAGTTTCTGGGTCAGTTTAATGATGCTGTAATCAAACAGGAGGTCTCCTGTAGTGCCCCCTCCCCACTTATTCCATTTTAAAATACATCACAGACAAGTTGGAATAAACCCATAACAGCATGAAATCGTCAGCATGTAAAGCTGGCATTGGGTTAGTGTTAGGGTTAGGGACAGGTCTGCAGAACTCACAGAACAGAGCTCTGCTGATTTGTTCAATCCAAAAATGAGCATTTCTGGGACTATTTTTAGAAGTTGGACACCTTCCTTGAGGACAACACAGGAGACTGCCCGCTTCTATCAACTTACATCTTAATGTAATCTAGTTTTTACCCAAAGACCCTTACTTGCTCTGTGATGAAGGTCAGCTGGATGCCATCTCAGTGCTCCTATCACTTTATATGCTTAAAGGGCTTTGTAACCTTTCCTTCTCTAGGTCAACATTTTGAACAGCCCTGTCAAAAGTTCATATATACTCACAGAGAATCTGGGCAGTATTCAGGCTGGGGTAACCGTCTTCCTTGCAACAGGTACTGTGTCATATCATATGGATCCACTTCAGGATATGGAGAAGCCCCTCGTGTTATCAGCTCCCATAAGAGGACCCCGAAGGACCACTAGGCAGAAGAGCACAATGCACAGATGGAGAACACAGACTGCAGAATGCACAGATAGCAATCTAGATCCAGGATCCACAGATAGGGTGCAAACAGTCAGGAGGGCAGATGAATTAACATCAGAGACTGCTCTAGGAGCCTTTTTTTTCAGCTGAAGGTCAGGATAAAATGTTCTAAACAAATAGGGCACCCAGGAGAAGTTGATTCCCCAGCATCCCTCACCACTCCCATTCAACAAGCATCAAATGTTTTTGTAATATTAAGATGCAGTCTTTAACACATGAGGATATAAAAGGAAATTAAAAAGGATATAAAAATATTTATCAGAGGGGTCTGCCCTGGCTTGCTTGGTCAGCCAAGAGACTTATTTTCTGTACAAGTTGACAATACAAGCAAGCTAAGGCTAGCCTTATGCATTTTGTCACTCTAAATGGAAAATCACACACACACACACACACACACACACGAGTGCTGATGATCCCTAGATGCATGGTGCTTCCTCACTCAAACTACCTTGCTCTGAGGCTCAAACCTTGATTGGGATTCCTCCACCAGTCCCTGGCCTGACTTCCCCACCATTCCTCTCAGCTAATCTTGATCCCTGGGCGTATCTTGCACTGGGCCCAAACCTAAACAACTCCTACCACCCATATCCTTTGTCTCATATCCCCAATATCAGGATTTCTTTTTCCTTCTCTCCTGCTGTTTCAGAGGTACAGAAGCACATGCTGCAAAGAAGTAATAGGAAGTCCCATTCATCTCTTGCTGCATTGGATCCCTTATGGTCAATCAGCCAAGCAACCTGGCACAATGCTGAGTGCAGCAAATCCATACTGAGCAGGCTTTCTCCTTGCATCACTGCTAGCAAGTCTCACCTCAGTAAACACCAGGAGGTTACCATTGCTTTAGAGGCAAACTGTGACCACTGGGCACCCACAGGCAGCTAGCTGAATGGAATAGCACTTTTGAAGCCTATGTTTTCCTGTGATGGTAAACAGCATACTGGGCCTGGGGGATGGTATGGGCCAGGTTCACATGTAACACTAAACCCCGGTTTAGCATTACATACATGAGCCTCTGGGCTCTTGTGCTCCTCCTCCCATCTCGTCTGCAGTGATCATGAGTAGGAGATTGGAAATATTCACTTCCATTTTCAACAATTATTCATTATGACTGAACCTGGACAGATTATGGTTAATGTTAACTATGGTTTAGGGAAACAAGCCAACTTTGAACCATAGTTAATTATTTTGGCTTGTTTCCCTAAACCATAGTTAACACTAACCACAGTTCTGTTTGGATGAAATGAGTAACTGTAGTTAGTTGGAAATAGAAGCAAAAGCTTTCCATCTCTTCCTTGTGTCCAAGCTGAGGGGGCAGGGAAGTATACAATCATGAGGCTTGCGCAAGCTTGTTTCTGTAATGAAAGTAAAGTTAAAGCCTAGGAACTTCAAGAAGATTTAGCACGTGCTTTCATAATGGGCCCTTTCCCCAAACTCCTTGCTTCAGAGATTATGTAAACAGGACAGGTAATACTGAGGACAAACTACTAGCACCCTAGGAGCCCTTATGTCCAAAGATTATATATTGGCTTTGCTTCCACTTACTACATCAGACTTGGTGGTAAATTTTTGTGTCTGCAGGCTCTCTAGAGCCATCCATTTCACAGGGAGCTTTGCTCTGCGGTGTCGCCGGATGCTGTAATACTCCTTATCAAAGACATCTTTGGCTAGCCCAAAGTCTGCCACCTTCACTGTGAAGGTCTCATCTAGCCTGGAAAGCACAGAGAGGAAAGGGGTGAGTGGGTTAGGAGGAATGTAGCAGTCAGATAAACAACACCCATTTGAACATAGAGGCACCATTAAGCATCTTTGCCATTTCCACCCAATCCTGAAAATGAGCACTTGCATCCTTTCAAGAACATACAAGCACTTGGCAGCTTTCCAAAGAGATGTTGTGGGGGGCAAGATATAGCAGTTTAGCCCCACATGTGATAGGCAGCCACTGCAGAAATTAGTTCTGGATTTGCCCCTGACTCAAAGAAGAACAAAGAGCTAAAAGGATAAACTTCATTCTCCCAACTAAGGCAAAGTTGTGGCACAGTGGCAAAGCCTTATGAACAGATAAAGAAACATGGTGGATCAGCATTCTGTTTACACAGTGGCCACACAACTGTCTGGGGGAAACCCACAAGTAAGGACATGAGGGTGATAGCACCCTCCTGCTCAGGTTCTCCAACAACTGGTATGCAGAGGCATATTGTCTCTGATACAGCACACAGCCATCAGGACTAGCAGCCATTCATAAGACCGGTCCTCCATGTGGGATGTTTAACCTGCTCATAGTGGTGCCAGGAGTAGATAGCAGCCCAGCAGACTAATATCAATATTCGTTGACACAATGTTAAGTGCATGGCGGGTGGGGGAGCCATATGCAGGGAACACCAACTGATACCAAGGAGGGGAGGTTCCAGTTGAAACATTGTGAATAAATTCGCTAAAGGGATAAACCAGACAGACTGATCCAGAAAGCCCAAAACCATATGTACACAAGTCTATGTCTGTCCCCCAACAACCAATTCCTCTCCACATTACAGGGTTCTGTTTGTGTCTGTGTGTGTGTACGTGCATGTGTACAACCCCCCCCCCCCATTTGAGTACTTACATACAGTTTCTAGCAGCAAGGTCTCGGTGTATAAACTTCTTCTGGGCCAAATATTCCATCCCTTGAGCCACTTGCAGCCCAAAGCCTATTAAATCCTTCACAGTAGGGTTCTGGGGATTAAAAAAAAACACCACATACCACTGCCTGACACTGAGGAAACTTAAAATGAGTTTTCCATCTGGCTCAGGAGTTTATGCCCCTCTGGAGATCTGAGCTGCTTCCTTGTAGTTCCCACAAGTCAGCATGGCTTGAAGTTAATTTCAGGGCTGCTTCACACAGGACAAACTGCATTACTTTTGCATAGGAAATTGAGAGTATATTGCATTTGTAGAGTCGTATGTGGTGAGCACATGTGTCTGTACATATAAATCAGATTGCAGGAATTCTCTGCCAATTTAATCTTTCCTGTTGCGTATGTTGCAAAACAGACGCTCACCACTTGATAAGGCAAGCGTAGGATGCACATAATGCTGGACACGGAATTGATATTGATGCAGGGATTCGGTCTTGTGTGAAACTTCCCTTATACTTTCCCACTGTATATTATATGCGTATGCCTGTGTGGCCCCCTAGTGGGTAAAGGCTCTCACTGCCTCTCCATACCCTCACTCAGAAGTGCACTCCCAACCAACATTTTTGGCAGTTGTCCCACACAAGCTTCATTACAGCAACAAGCACGTAACATGGTATTTGCACATAAAAGATGCAGGGGAAGTGGGAGTGCTCTGCTGTGTTCACGGTTCCTTTTCTTTTAAAAAGCCATGCGCTCCTCTGCAGTGAAGGTGGGGAAAAGTGCATGTAACTTCTAAAACTACAAATACACCTCAAATTGTAAAAGCTTCAAAACATGATATGCTGATTTAAAATAGCTAATGAAATGTGACTGAGAAGACGGGAAGGAGTTTTGCTGCTGATTATGAATTACATCACAAGCAGCATCCAATACGGGTCCAAGATATGCATGCAAGAATTGTAAATGCCGGGGTTACAATGGCAATGGATGAGCTGCCTGAGAGGGAGCGGGGGGGGGGGGGAGCATCCTTTTTTCTAAGGTACGACTGTAATAAAATGTGCTGTCCTTGAAACAGCAGGTAACTTGAAGGAAGGCAACAGGGATAATGGTGTGCAATTCTTCAAAAAATATGATTTTGTGAGAAAAGCTCTCCTCCCTATTACAATCAGTTGGAAAGGACTGAAGGCCTTGGCTTCGACCCTTATAAAGTTTCCAGACTCTGTGTATAAACATTAGTTACAAGATGACCTTGCTGTAGGGCTTGCTCCCAAACTCTGAGAGACAGATACAGCAAGCGCTGCCAAACGTCACTGCTCAGCCTATAGGCTCAGACAAGATGGCAGAGGTCTGATGAGGTTTAGATTTTCTCATCTTAAAATCTGACATGGGAGCGTACTAATATACGCACACACCAAATGGTGCTTTGTAGATTACACTGCATTAAGCATTTCATCGACCTAAAGAAAACACTTCCAAGTTGAAAACAGCAACATACATGTGTACAAACAGTGGAAAAAACCCACTTCTTTAGTTGTCGCATACAGATGTGGCCCTCCAGATGCTGTCAGACTGCAACCCCCATCAATCCTCACCAGTTCAGCTAATGATGAGGGTTGATGGGAGCTGCAGTCCAGCAACATCTGGAGGGCCATAAGGTGTCCACCCTGATCTACATGGCCGTCCCATGCACCTACAGTGCAATGTCATAAGGCACTGATGGCCACTTCCTCTAGGTAAGGCAGCTTTGAGGGTGATTTGGAATGATGAACCCCCACTTTCCTCCTGAAACTCACACCCACCCACCCGATTACTTTCCCTACACAGTAGTCAGGACACATTTACCTGCACAACCTGGGGAGGGAGAGGTGGGGAGAATCACAGGGGAAGCTGATGTTTGGGTTTTATTACATGCATGTGTGTGCAAGACATAGTTCTCTGCTTTCAGAGAACACCTAAGCATCGGTGCAAGTCAGCAGTCAGAAGAAGCCCTGTGGTGTGAAAATAAAATTTTGCTGGTGGCGGGGGACACGGGAACAACACAAAGTTGGAATAGCCAAAATACGTTTGAGCACTGAGGGACATTTGTAGACTGAAGATAAGAGGCTTTCGACTGAGTTACTGGGACAGACAGCACAGAATCCCTTTCTACAGAGCAGCTAGACATCTAGATTTTCCTGCATGAATCACCTTGCCATTTATTTGATCGTTGCAAACAACAACGCTGAAGATTATCTTGGCTCCAAGAGGGGAACTGGCCTACAGTGAGTATCCTGTAACTCTGATTCTATGTTTGGATACCCTAACTTTGATTCTATGTTTCCAAAGTGAAAAGGGGGGTGTTACTGCAGTTCTCAGCAGAAAGCAGCTAGTTCTGCATTGACAAGGAAGGAGGGAGACAAGACAGGGCTATGCATCTCTAGCAGCAGAAGCATCAGTCACCAGCTCACGTTCCTACTGCTCAAGAAGACTCAGAGTCAGCAAATAAAACAAGGAACACAAACCAACTTCTGCTCCTGGGACCTTGGAGCTCCCACACCCTGTTGTAGCAGCAGAAGCTACTGCAAATAAAATGGGTTTGCACACATGAAATGTTTTGGCAGAAGCCTGAGAAGAATGCTTTAGGTAATGAATTCTGCTGTGCTGCAGGATGGATTTCACTGCTTTCCACCCATCAGAGAGCAGCTCCACTGCTCATTCTCACCCCAAGGTAGTAGGTTCCTAGCAGGGGGAATGTGTAAGGCCTGTAGCGATTAAACAGAAATACTGCTGTGGTGCGTGTGTGTGTGTGTGTGTAAGGGGGGAGTCACAAAGCCAAAAACAAAAGGGAGGGGAACATCTTTGTACCCCAAAACATCTTTAAAAAGCATTCTACTTCACATACACAAAAAGGTGAATCACCCTAACCCAAGGGTAGGTTCAGGACCAGGAAGTCAATATGTTGGCATCGTGCAAGCAGCACATAGGTTGGCTTTCTGGACTAAGCTCAATGCGGAAAACAGTACATACCCTCTCCTCAGAACGGATAAAGTTGCGCAGATCTCCATGCTTCATGTATGGTAGCACCACCAGGGGGAGCCCCTCCCTAGGAAGGGTAATCCCAATGAGAGAGAGGACATGGTGGTGATGAAAGCTTTTCATCAATATCCCCTCTTTCAAGAACTCTTCCACCTCCTCCAGGTCAGTGATCCCTAAAACATAAAAATAAATAAATAAATAAAAAAGAATCTGTGTAAAGGCACTGAAGCAGTAGGCCTGATTGCTACCCCATAAAACTAAAGGAATCATGAAACTATTGGGAAATGAATTACTGGAATGAAGGAGGGTCCAACACACAGGCAACACTACCCATCCTGGTGGCAAAAATAGCTTATTGGTACCTGCTGAAGGGCATGCCAGTAAGCTAGACTTAACCCTTCACTGACAACACTGCAGGGTAGCCTTCCTCAACCTGGTGCCCCCAGCTGGTGCCTCACATTAACTGACGATGATGATGGTCTTGATCCCAAACAGCTGGAGGGCATCAAGTTGGGGGAGGCTGCTGTGGAGAATAAGAGAGGAAGGGATTGCCAGAATAAGAAAACTGTACAGAGCTGTATCAAGCTGGCACTCTGTTTTCTAAACCCCAAGGGACGTTCTTGTTTATAAAGAGAAACCTTGCCAGCCAACACAATACATGTTACTCAAAGGCTGACAAAGCCCTGAGGGTGATTGGCTCCCCTGGAAGCCTGGTATTGACCTATGTCTCATTTAAGATGATTTGGAAATGGCACAGAGGTTGACTACATGAGCATCCCTACCTCTCTAGCCCTCACCACCCTCCGTCTAGGGTTGATCCCTGCAGCGAATATCCCCAAGGAAGCTTTAACAGCATGTCTTAGCAGCACTCAGTGGCAGACGAAGGTTGAGTGATGTCAATTCATCCTCTACCCCCAACTGAGTGGAGTGGCATTGCAAAGGGACACCAAGGCTTTGCAGTAGACATAGGCACTGAAGCTAATGGTGTCTCCTTGTACCACGACACTGGCTGAGCAGAAAGAGAATGCAAAGTAGGTCAGTTCTCCCTATCCTCCAGGTTAAGGCACCATTTGACCCCAGAAGTGAAATAAGGGCTTTAATCAATGATAAAATTGCCAGGTCTTTCCCTATAGTGCTGTATCTAAACTGGCTCTAGTCCAGCTGCAGTAGCATGATATTCCTTTGCTCAGAGGGTGGAGATGGAATAGCCAACTCATTAGTTTTTTTTAAAAAACAGCAACAGCAACATTCATGGATGCTGTGCACTCCAAGCTAGAAGAAGGGCATGGCACACATCCTTCCGATTTTTCAAAAACAGCAGCACTGGGGCATTACTTCAATGCAACTGGGGAGGCATGTTAGAGAATGGGCCCATGATCCAGGCCAGTAAGTGCAGTCACCATCACTTTGAGAGGAAGGAGGGATAACTCACGGTTCAGGGATTTAACAGCACAGCGTATCTCTCTCTGGGATGAATCTATGTATGTCCCATGATAAACACTCCCAAAATGCCCTGGATAGGAAAAGGAGCAACAAGTTCTAGTATGCATACATCAGCAGGGAAATCAGCACACCCAACATAACCCATTCCCTTGAGATTCTGCATCAGCTTGCAGTTTAGAAGGCTGAAAGTTCTGAATGCAGCATAACATTAGAGAGCAACATGGTTCACTTCTGTGCTGGAAGCACCAGGTCATAAAAGGATAAAATTTTAAAACGGAGCAAAACCTGTCACATTGACCAGTCTAACACTTCAGTACTTCCAATGCTAGCTGCTCCAATAAAGTTTCACTTCACTTGTTCTTATTTCCACTCCCAGTGGGAGCATGATGGTAATACAGAACCATGATCAAGCTATAGGATCATCAGCCCCATGTGATGTGTTTGTTTCTGAACTGTACCACTTCAGAGGATACAGTATGTCCTTCACCTTTATGGAAATTAATAAAGTTTCCATGCTACTCTACAGTCCTGCCACAGCTTTTGCACGTGGGTATTGAGATGGAATTAACCTGAATTGATTTATTTATGAACAATATTTATATACTGCTCCATATCTAAAATAAATTCCAGAGTGGTGAATGTAAGAAATAAAACATTAAAAGATAAAAATATTAAAACAGCATATTAAAATTGTTAATTTTAAAACCAATAAAAACCATCAGTTAAGGACTGCTTCCTGTAAAAGAGCTGTTTTCAGTAGGCGCTGGAAGCAACACAGTGCTGTTTGACCTCCAGGGGCATTGAATTCCAAAGAAGGGGGGGCCACCATTCTAAAGGCTCTTCTCCCGGTGGACTCCAATCAGGCTATAGGTCCATCTGGAACCACCAGGAACACGCCCTCTAATGATCTCAGTGACCAGGCAGCTTGGTAAGGGGGAAGGCGCTCTCTGTTATCCTGGTCTCAAGTTGTTTAGGGTTTTGTACACTAGTCCCAACACCTTAAACCTGGTGCAGTAGCAAATAGGCAGCCAGTAGAGGCAGTATTTGGTAATATAGCGCAAATATAAGTCACTAGACTACAGAAGGATTTAGTTGAATTATTACATAAATGATCATGTAGTAGAAGAAGAGTATTAGCAGTAAAAAAAAAACCATTGTAATATATATTTTAGATACATAAATTGACCTTGCTAATAATAATAATTTCAGTATTTCAAAAATGGCAAGGAGTGGTTATTAGATTTATATGACAGCATAAGAAGCCAAGCAGAGATTACAAAAATCACCAGACAGTGAAGAAATTTCAGTACCAAATATTGTTAAATATTATCAGGCTACCAGACTTGTTGCAATGAGAAATTGGTTTGTGCGAGAGGGATGTAAATAAAAACTTTACATATAAGAAAATGATAGGATATACCAAAATTTTGTATGAGTTTAAAGTTAAACAGCCTGGGATTATCTCCCGAGATTGCACTATTCCATTCTAATTTAAAACTGGAGGTAATGAAGAACTGTAAGGGATTAGAAGAGGTGGGTGTTTCTCAATTGGGTGATATAATTAGAGGCAATCAAGCAATACCATATAATGGTATAGTTAGGAGATGGATGGGGAACTGTTTCTGTAGTCTCAATAATGCTAAATCAAGAATTTAAATAGACTGAATATTAAGAACCAGTGGGGATATCAAGAACCAGCGAGAAACCCCCTTCTGGATATATTATAATATTTTAGCTATTTATTAAACTGATCCCCAGCTGCTCTGAGAGCAGGACGATGTGGAAAGAGTTCAGGAACAACACAAGGTGACCTGGGGATGCTGTCTCATAACTTCTGTCCCTTCAACTCCCGCATGCTTCTTCCCCAAGTGCCAGACACTCTGTAGGTCCTGCTAATTAAGCACCATCCCTTCTGGATAGATATCAGCCTCCTTTCCTGATCAGATGATTATCTTCAGCAATTAGCATACACCTAGAAAGCCAATTTCAAATCCTACCTTTCCATTGGCTAAATACAAATTAGCTGAGCAGAATCTGATATTCTGAGTGAGTGAGATCCAATAACCCCCCCACCCCCCAACTATGAAATGGGCTCTCCACTCAGCCCCACCTGGCGCCAACACTGTCTGTCATCTTTTCAGCACCAGGTGAAGACTATCCTCTGCTCCCAGGCATTTAATAGCATATGATGGGACATTTATACCAGCCATCTATCTAAACAGGTCTAGTATTCTACTGAACTGTTTTCAGCTGTCTGAATTGTTTAAAATTTTGTATTTTGATATTTTTATCCTGTATTTTATGCTGCATTGTACTATTTTATGAATTGTTGTAAACCACCCAGATAGCTTCAGCTATTGGGCAGTATAGAAATGAAATAAATAAACAAAGGCTAGATTGATCAAGAGCCCCAAAGGAAGGGCTCTTCCCATATTGCGGGGGCAGGCAGAAAGTAAACTGGGATCTGCTGAACTGCTGGGTCAGCTTTGGAAATTAACATCAATGCAACACTAGGGGAGAGATGTTAGCACAGGGGGTGCTGAATCACTTTCAGCCTGAAGGCCATATTCCATTTCATTGGTGCATTCCAGTGGCAGGAGAAACCAAAGGCCAAAAGGCCAAAATACAAATATTTTAGCATCATGTTCAATGCCACAAAGTAAACTTCAAAAGAGTAATTTCAACCTTTGAGAATGGGGGTGGGGGAAATTGCAAAAATGCCAGGCATCCTCCAAATGATCAGTGGTCAGGGTGTGGCCATGTGGGGAACCCTGGAGGGCTGGATTGGGACGCAAGGTCTGATGATCTACACCTCTGCATTAGAAGGTATATGATTTCATTTCCTCTTTGAAATGCCTCTGTGATGGATGCCCATCTGTGTGTGTTTTACCAAAACAACGGTGATGTTTGGTTTAACTGCTCTAAGACTAATATTACACTGCAGCTCAACAATTACCCCACGTACCCAGATGATGCTCAGCAACATGACTGTTCTGCAATGTGACTGTTCTGTACAGTAGCGGATACTAGGGCACATGGGAAAACCCAGCATCCCAGAGACAGAGAATGGCTTTTAGACCTAAGACATCTTCTGCAAAGGGTGCCCTCTACCTGCTTGCTGTCTTTGAGGAGAGGAAGCCTATGGAGGCTGGCGGGAGCAACTTCCCACTGAGGCACAGCCCGGAAGAGTAGTTTTCAATCAAAACTTGCAAGAGTCCCTGTGTGAAAGAGGGTGGCCAAACTCCCTCACGTGAAGAGTTCATGACAACAGCTCAGCGAGAACTGAAGTAATTTATATTACTTTACTGAAGGAAGTAAAATAAATAAATAAATAAATAAATAATTCAGTATAGGAATACAGTTCTAGAGGAGGATGAAGGTACAGACAATTATTTTAGTGATAAATGGGAAAGCGATGTATGACATTATATTCCAAAGCATGGTTGGAAACGTATTTGGAACAATTTCAGAATCTGATCCATTCAAATGTATAGGAAAGTTTAGCATTAATGTTACATACAGGACACTTTATAGCTCAAGTAATGTCAAGCATTATTTTTATCCAAGTTGGTAGTCCTATCCAAATACTATGGGTGTATGTCCTCTAGTGAACACTGTGGGGAGCCCTCCATGTAATCATCAAGATCGTGCACATAAAGAACACCCCATAGAGCTCAACAAATCCCTCTTTCTTTGCTTTTCTGACTGTAGCATGTGCACATGTGTATGGCGAAGCAGCAAATGGAAGGTCTGTGTGCACTTCTGATCTCCATCCAACCCTCTCTTCCATCATTCTTATAATTACTTGGGAGTCTGTATCATGAGCAATTTGAACAGGACTGAGAGGGAAGGTTCAATGGTGATATCCGAGTTACTCACAGACTTCACACTCCCTGTAGTGCCCTGCTTCCATGCATGCAAGGGTGCACATAAAGTTGGCAGGAAAGAAGACACAGGGATGTATGGAGCTTTCAGGAGAAACTTTCTCATATAGAGAAAAATCATACCATATTGGTTTTTTGGACTTAGTGATAATAACTGCAATTGATTATGTAACAGAAAGTGCCCAAAGCATCAGATCAAACTTGACCAAGGCAGCAAGAATGAGAACTGGAAGAGGAGGGGGGGGGGGGGTCCCAGGATCTTTGGGTCAGGAATAGGGAATATAGCAAGTAAAGATAACAGATTACACATTGTGTGTGACAGGAGGCAACAAATTGAAACATTCTCTACTTAATAGTAGGTAAGTAGTAAGTATTTTAGCTGATACTGTTGTTAAACAATAGTGGATTAGAAACTCTTGCCCAGTTACTCAAATCACCCAAAGATCCACCAACAGACTTCAGTCTGCTTTCTGCCAACCCTGTTTTACTGTATTCACTACTACAACAAATGTAATAATGTTGTGAACATCAGTGTGTTCCATTCCCTCGGTCTGAAAGCACCCTAGGTAGCCTTTGGAAGTTATCATCCTTCGGCCTCAGTCTCAGAGGACTACAACACTGTCTTCAGCATCTCAAAGAAGAGCAGGATAAAAACCACTCACTCACACAGAACAGAACAGAAAAGTGAAAATTTTAGACTCAGCACATTTTGAGGCTACTAGGCCCAAAAGTATATTTCAGTGAATATATTCTGAAGTCTTGTTGCCTGGTTCTTCTTGACGGAAAGTTTCTGCACTGAGTAAGGTAATAATAATAATAATAATAATAATAATAATAATAATAAATTTATCACCCGCCTCTCCCAACGGATCGAGGCGGGGAACAACACCAAACACAAGATACAAAAACTGATTAAAAGCAGATAAAACCAGTACATCATTAAAATACCAATTAAACACCAATAAAACACTTTAAAATTCATCTAGCTAGGCCTGCCGGAAGAGATCAGTCTTTATAGATCTTTTAAATTCCTGAAGACTAGTAAGTTGGCGAACCTCTCCCGGCAGGTCATTCCACAATCTGGGAGTGGCAGAAGAGAAGGTCCTCTGGGTAACGGTTGTCAGTCTAGTTCTTGTTGACTGTAATAAATTCTTCCCAGAGGACCTGAGCGTGCGGGGCGGATTGTATGGGAGAAGGCGATCCCGTAGGTAACCTGGACCCAAACCATGTAGGGCTTTAAAGGTAATAACCAACACTTTGCCTACTTATCAGGAATCATGTGCTTATTCATTGTCTAGCTTTTCTTTTCCCCCCAACTTACATTCAAATGCTACTTATTCACTGGAATGAGAGAGACTTCCTACATTTCATCATGCTTTTCTGGTGAAGCAGGGAAGGAAACACTACAGTGAGAAGAGCTATCGCTTGTACTTAGGGTTGGGTGAGAAATTTGTTTGATTGGATAAATTTGACCAGAATTTATCCAATTTGCACCTCCCAGAATCCAACACAATCTGCAGTCTGAAATCCATACATTACTGAGCTTGCAACGTGATTCGAAAAACACCCCAAATGCTTTGGAAAATGCATACATTTAAAAACGCACACAATTGATGCATACATTTGGGTAAACGCACATGAAAATATGCACTAATTTTCATGCAGAAAAGCCCACAAAGCTTGTCATCCAATATAGACATAAGTCAGAACAAGCTTTGAGGTGGAGAAACTTGACAAACTTGAGTTTTACTGATTCACATATCCCTACTTGTACTATCTAACAGGCCCAAAGAGAAGCTCATATACGAAGGAACAGGAAGTAAAGGAACACCTAGGTGAGAGAACCTGCTAATCCATGTGGAAACACTTGGCAGAGAAGCAATGGTAACAAGGCTTTGCATACTACAGCTAACAGACACAGCATAACCTCAACAGTGCTCACCTTTGCCAATGATCTGATCATGTTGCATAATCAGCTGCTCTTCTGGGATCAGAACATCCTTCACCTCTTCCAAGAGCTGTGGCCGAAAATTTTTAATGGAGTACGAAGGCACCCGCATGAAGGGTATGGCAGAACCATCACTGCTACCTGTGTAAGAGACACTTCCAAAACGCACTCTGGAAGTATCACTGTTTGTAGTCCCTGCCCAGGCAATGCAATCAAAGAATGGTGGAGAAGACATTGAAGTTAGATGGGTATCAGTAAAATCTAGCCATTATTCACCTTGCATCTCCTGTCACTGGGTCTTTTGTGAGTCTCTGACAAGATCATGTCCTCATATTTTAATGGAATACCACAGCTCCCCCACAATCAAAGCAACCAAAGGAACGAGGCCAAAATGACAAACACTAGACCATGAAAGTGTTCGGTGCTTGAGCACAGCATTTTTTGTTTATAGAAAATTTTAGAGTGAACAGCTTCAGGTGTGGAAAAGGTGATGGGAATCTTGGCATCAACCTGAGACACCAAAAATGCCACGTGACCAAGGAAGCTGTCCATGCTGAGGGTATCCAATACTGGGTGGTCCACACTGATGGCTAGCACATTTGTGATGTTTTTGTTCATAGGTTTATCCCCCAGCTTCTCCAAAACAGTAATGTTCGCTATGAGTTCTTTATGCATCCTTACCAGTAGCACCCATATAGCCAGTATTGGAGGGAAGGAGAGGGATGTTTGTGATGTCCCTGTTGATGCTTGAAAGCCTTTCCAAGGTCTTAGTTCCTGCAGAAACAAGACGAAACAAACCCTACTAAACAGCATTCAAGTGGTCTGTCCTAGTTTCATTTGCTCAGCAGCCACCCTCCTCCACAGCCATACCCACTTTGTGAGCCCAATTACCAAGCCAGATCTATTATATGCCAATTCTCTGATTAGGCTTCATAGTTACATGCAAATCAGCACTATCATAAAAAAGGTGGAGAAACGGGGTTGAATAAACACCATCACTCCAAGTCTTTGTCTGATAGGAAAGTATTATGAGAAGCTGGCGGTTACCTGACTTCTTCTTCCGCTGCATACATTTCATCAGCAGAAATGTCAAGAGGCAGAGGAATAGGATGGCTACAATGGTCCCCAAGATAACAGCAACAGGGGAGAAGGAGATCACAGCTACAAAGCCTAGGTCTGTGCAGTTTCCATTCACACAAATCTAAAAGGAGGAAAGGACATGTTGGAAGCAGGTTATCAGCCATGCCAGAGCAATGACATCCCATCAGCAAGAGCCAGCAAAGAGCCACAGACTTTGAAAAGCAGGATTATCCTGTTAATAAACCAAACTAGCACATACATGCTCCTGGTGCTGTGGGAAAGGGATTGCCAGCTAGACAAAGAGGGAGCAACTGAAATATTCAAGGAGAGTAATTGTGTGGACTGCACTAAAAACCCCAATGCTTTTGGCCATGAATTCCATGTAAGGATACAGTTGGAGGTATGACGTGTCTGTGGTGATGACATTTTGGAAGGATGCTACTGGAATCCATCTTTTTGGTCCATTTCCTACCAGCAGGAGAATGATGGCAGCAATTGCAGGGAGAGAGCAGGATGAAGAGAGATCAGGAGAAAGAGGCAGGCAAGGCTCTATCCTTGCACAGGATACCTTAATACTAGACAGGCATAAAGACAGCATCTTTGCTCAGGTTGTGATGCTCTTGGAGGATGAGTCCAATCCACACCAAGGATATGACATTTCAAGGGATGTGGTGGTGGGGAAATCCCATTTTAGCAACAGGATATATAGCAGAGACTCTTTATCCCTTAGAAAGAAAAGCAGTTGGAGGAAGAGTTGCTGATTTTGAGTGGACAAACAGTTAGAAGGGTTCCTCCTTCCCACAATTTGAAGGCGCCCTCAGCTGCTTTACATGCACATAAGATATAATTCCATCCATAGGCTCTTCAGAAGGAGAGGGGACAGACCCTCTCCTTCAGCAGTTAACACCACATGTTCCTGGTTCCTTCTTTAGGCAGGGTTTGATATGCTCTCCACAAAAACCAACAAGCAAAACAACAACAGCAATTCTAAACTCTGAAATGGGCAGTCAGACGAATGCGAAGAACGCACACACATTCCAGAGGCAGCCTGTAGCAATGTCTCTGAGAGCAGGAAACACCACACTGGCAGAGACTGCTGATTCATAGAAAGCCTTTGGAGTCAAACTGGGTGTGTGCTTGCAAATTGTGCCATGTGGGTAGTGAAGTGATGCAAAGACGGGTGCTGGAAGTGTTTTTCAGCATGTGCTGCAAATTCAGAGACACAAGAACGCTGGAACTGATTATCCACCTTCAAGTGCATTGTTTAGGCCCCTATGGAGATTTTCAGTGTTTCCTCCTCACTCACCCCATCCTTGGCCCCCATGTCTGGGATTGCTGTGGATACACAGACGGAAGTCAGGAAAGGGCTATTAAGAGCCCTGGTGAATTCCAGAGCGGAAAAACAATTTCTTAGTGATAAATGAGTCTATGGATCACGCCAAAGGAAGCCAGGAATATTGCCCAATCTTCTGTTATAAAAATATATCTTTGGCTTGTCTGGTTTGGAAGCGGCAGACATTTCTTTAAAAACTTTTCTCAGAATTCAGTCTGTTCAAAAGTTGCTAAAAAGGCCAGGCGTTATAGTGGTGCTCACCAAATTCACCCAAGATGACGTGGGATGAAACCTCCACATGACTGAAGTGAATTTTCCTTGGTGCCACATCACCCTTAGCTGTTCCCTTCACACCTTATTAAACACACACTGTGAAATTGCCTCTAAATCTAAAAACAAGTGGAAGTAAGTGGCAGAAATTAGCCAGAATGAAAACTGGCATGTGGATAACATGTGGCATTCCAGGGTGTCCTGGATCTCTACCCTTAGAAGGAGAGAACCTGACCGATGACCAAAGGGGATGAGGGGAAAAAACAAGCAGATCAGACAGGATTGGAGGGGCTATACTGGAGTAGGGAACAAGATGCAAAGGGAAAAACAGGCTGGATGAGGCAGGAAGAAATGCATGTCATGATATCAAAGTTGCAAAGAACTGTGGCAATACCTGTGTTCGCAAACCAGTGGGAGGGACATTCAAGTGCTTGGGGATTTGACAGGTCACCTCATTCTGCAACACACTGGGGTGGCAATCTGTGCCACCTACCGTCATAGAGATTGTCATGCAACGTGCCAGAGCTTTCAGCCCTTTATGCTATACAAATAGAAAGAAAAAACATAATTATCTGATTAAGGGAAAAGAGGATTCTCATCCTAGGCCAACGTTTTTGATTGGGCTTATGCCCAATCTCACCATGTGTCCTACCTACTCCTGCTCTGAATTTACATGTGCATTTGTCTATCTGGAGGAAATTCTCTGCCTGCCATGTTCTGATAGTCCTTTAGCATCCCAGTCATTATGGCCGCTTGCTCTAGTGGTGAAGAGGTTTTTCACCACAAATTTTTCTGATTAGTATCCAGCACATGGGATAACTACAGCCCTTTACAAGACACACACCCCATTTTATTAAATGGGACTCTCTCCACAATATATCACCTCCTTCCTGTCAATTCATATGCTAATTATTGGTTCTGATGTGAGTGAATATCAACTTATGAAAGAGTACACGGATGTGAGCAGTGCAATACTGGAGATGCTTATAGTCACAGAAGATGTAAGAGCAACTTCTATGAGCAGAGATTTCTAGGTCACCAGAATACTGCCCCCCATCTTTCAGAAATTACTGCTATGTCTTCCATGGCTAACAGGGCCTTCTTAGTGGTGGCACCCCATCTGTATTTTTAGCAGCTTTATTTTGCTGCTGTTTTTATGTACTGCATTATTTTTATCCTTTCCTACTAGTTTATCTTGGTATTATCATGTTCTGGCTTTATCCATATTTATTGTTTGTATTTTATGTTCTTAATTTACCTGGTCACCGCCCAGAAAACTCCAGGTTTTGGGTGGTCTAAATACAGTAAATAAAAAATAGTAGTGCAATCCTATGCATGTTTGTTCAAGTACATGCTGCTGTGTTCATAGGAGCTTACTCTCAGAAAAGCATGCACAGAACTGCAGCCTACGTTTCTCTGATGGGTCACTGCTCATGTGAATACACTACTTATAGAAATAGATGTTCTCACACACCACTACTAGATTCACAATGTATAGATTAGCTATTATCTTCCCAGTTTGCAATCCTCTCCCCCAAAGCAGCCTGGAAGCTGGGGAAGAGAACCCAATTACATACGTGGATTTTAATCTTGTCCTCCCTTTGATTGAGGGTGTACAATTTGCCTTCAAGATCAAGGGGGTAAATCATGGGCTTTGGATAGTAGCGGATGGGAAATGCCTTGCGCCCTAGAGCTCCATCCATCAAGATGCTCATGTCCCCCTGAACACTTTCCGCCTTGTTTTCAATCTGGTAGTCAGGACTCGGACATACAAGCCTCTCTGCAGACTGTGGCCTTTCGCATTCCTGAAAGAATCACAGAAGAGGCATTTGAATCAAGGAAATAGCTTAGCTTCAGTAGGCTAGGTGTGTCCACATTATTGAAACAAGGGTAAACTAAATGGGAAGGACTGCAAGAATGCTGTAAGAATCAAATTCAGGGGTTGGGGAATATGGATTATTGTGAAAGTCAAGAACACAAAAATATTATAGATTAATTATTCATTCAGTAGTATTAATAATTCATTTGGTAGTATTTCCTGTTGTCTGTTTTGTACCAACTGCTGATCAGTTTCATTTGCTTCCTTGACACTACTACTTAACCATCCTGGCAGGATAGATTGATTTAAATGACAGCAATTGAAATCATGATTTAAATTAGCACAGGGCAAAATGATAGATTTAAATCAAGTTTCCCACCAATACTTCATATATTTCCTAAATAATGGTGTAAATTAAAACCTTTAATCTCCAACCAGATCCTAATCACCACTCAGTATTAAATCAAGGGTCATCTCTCCTCTTGTCAGCTGTATGACTGACTAATGTAAGGCACAAACATTTGGCATATTGATAAATTTTACCACTTTGTTGTGACCTGAATCCTGGAAGGTAGGCACACTAATTGGGGTGTGGGGTGTGTGAAGCCACTTACAAGTGGCAAATGTCGGCCACCTTTTAATGTAATATATAATGTTAAAAAAGGCAGTGTGGTTTCACTGCACTCATCTGCCCAATAAAAAGATAAAATCAAGATACAAACATTGACTTTTTTGAAAAATCACAACCAGAATTATTTCCAGACTTCATGATTGCAAAGAAAAGTCCAAAAATAAAAGCCCTACCCATCAAAGCTTTTTAAAAAGTCAAACCATGGACTAGATTTCTAATGCTCAGAAAGCTGGATTTCTACAACCTGCACAGCCTTCTATACCTTGTCACAGTTCTTCTTCTCTTTTCTCCCTGTCCCCTAACCAAAAGGATTTTTAATTTACTGCAGGAAGGTATGATAAAAAATCATGGAGGAAATCAAATTCTTCGCAAGCAGAATGGTTAACTGCTGAACAAACTGTTGAAATTCTCACACTTTGGATTATTTTGACGAGTCCAAACTTTTACAGTGAGCAGAATCAAAAGCAAGCTAATTTGAGGCAAAAGAGATTATAGAAATTGCTAGAAAAGATGAAAATAAAGACCAAGAAAGTATTTGAAATAAGAGGGGAAAAGAGAAGGAAAAACAAAAATTATGTTAAATCTCAAAGAAAAGCATTGTAGTAAGAAGTACACAGTTCCTAAAGGAAATGTTCAGACGGAGGATAAAAGCACAGTCTATGCACCTGCTTTCAGCCACAGCTAGGTGCCCCCCTCTATGTTCACGTTCTCACACAAACAAAAGAAAATGGCTTTAAGTAGCCTGTATGGACTATTAAGGATCATCTTATTCTTTCACACATATTGAGAGATTGACACAGAGCAGCAGGGAGAAACTTTTTTCAACAATCTTTGCTTTTACACATCCAGTTACTGAGCTGAATGATTTGGATCTCTTCACATTCCTAAGCCCTATTTGGACATTCTAATCCACTCCATAAATAGAATTAGGTGAGGGAGCCAACGGATGGACGCACACACACACACACACACGTGCATTGGAAGGTGGATGTCTACAGCAAGGGAGCATGCTCTGCTAGTGTAGGCTCCACGCATGATTGAGAACCCCAGAAGATCAGGGTTGTAAACTGCTTAGGGAGCCTACAGAAGCAGAGCAGGTTCCCTTGCTGCTGACGTTCCCCCTCCCAATTCATGGAGGGCGACAAGAACAGCAACAGAGGGAGCAGAGCTAAAGTGCTCATTCCCCCTCTCTCCCATGCAAAATCTAATGGTATGGGAGATTAGAACGCCTGAATAGGGCTTTAGAGACAGCTTTTCCCCTTATATACAATTATGATTTTTTACGTCCACAGAGAATACTCTCTTTATCAGTCTATTTCTAGACCATATCTCTACAACAAGGTCATGCAAGAAGACCTTCTAACTGGCTGTCCCATATTAGTAGAATTCCCTTCCCCCAGAAATGTGGGAATGGCTAAGAGGGAGAAATTTCTTGAAGTACTACAAGTCTTTGGGCCATTTGCATTAAAATGGTATAGAGTACTGTCAGTTTGATACAGCAATCTATAAGTGCAGTACAACCCTAAGCAGCACAGTTATTCAGACACAAGTCTCACTCTCTCCCCAATGAGGATTACTCACCTCAGCTTTGGACAGCTTTCGGGCAGACTCAAATTGCACCTTCACATTATACACTGAATCCAAATTGGTGCCATTGATGACTATACTAGAACCCCTGCAAAAAATGAGAAGGCTGTGAAACAAAGGCCAAGATTTCTTTTGCATATCAAAAGTCCCTGTAGGTGCACAGTGGTAGAGTGTGTGGACCTGGCCAGTAAAGCATAGGAAATTGGTAACAGTGCATCAAGTTCTCAGTTCTTAATGTAACAAACATCCAGACTTATGTAGGACAGTCAAAAACTACCACGTCACTAATATTTAATCTGCAATCTTATACACACTTACCTGGCAGCAAGTCCCACTAAACTCAATGGGACTTATATCTGAGTAGACACATATAGAACTTAGTTCCCTTTTGTTTGGTTAAATGAGACATTTACACATGATCCTATACATCTTTATTAAGAAGTAAGCACAATTATGCTTACTCCCAGGTAAATGAATAAAGGATTGTAGCATAAATGGCTCAGAATCCTAGAAACTTTACTTAACGAATAGCATGTTGCATTATAGCAAGACGAGAATAGGGGGTGAAATGAAACATAACACATATTAGACATTCTCTCAGGAATTAGGGTGTGGCTGAAAACCAGACTCACCCATAGCTGCAGCTGGGTGAGATGGAATATATTTGGGGATCTTCTCGATACTGGAAGTGTTGTGGAGAAAGAAACTGCTCCTCATCTATTACTACAACCACAGAAGCATTGGCCACATTGTTTGCAGGAGGGGTGGTACAATTTATGGCTTCCTCCCTCTGGCTGGAAAAAGAAGAGAAACAGCATGACAGGAGCTCTCTTCAGCCATCCACCATTTAGCCCCATGCTCCATATTTTCAACCTTTGGGTAGATCCAGTCGTTTGGAGAATTACATTAAATTTATGGACATTTCACATCAACATGCCCTGCCAGCTCTTCAATCCTCACCATGCTGGAGGATGTTCCACGCAATTTACTGTGTCTGCTCACTCTGAAAGATTTGAGGACTCAAAGCCAGGATGAGGGTCCTGACAAGGCTGATGTGGCATCATGCGATGAAAACATGCAATGAAAACAACACTAAAGTAGGAACAGAGATGGACCATAACTACTGGGATGAGGAGGAGGCTGTCTTGATGTTACTTTTGCCCTGAGGTGGCTCCGAATCTGTGATGTGTCGGTTAGATGACACAGCCACAGATTCAAAGCCGGGGCAAAGAGGCGTAGCTGAAAATTCAAGGATTTAAACCAACTTTTCCAGCCAGGGTGAGGTACGCCCGGCTCTGTCCTTGCTTGGAGCCACTCCAGGGGTGTTACTGGCAGAAGGCAACATCCGACTGGTCACCAAAAGCTGCAGGAGGGGAAGGGGGCGAGCCTAATGGCCGCTGAAAAGCCCGTGCTGCCTCTCCTCATTAGAACAACTTGCCACCACTGAGCACCAGGGATAGCATGGGGTTTGGCGGCAGAGCAGCACATGGCCTCCCCTACACATGATCTTTGTATCTTTGACAGTATTTAGTCAGGGAAGCACATCTAGAGAGACAAAGTGATAAAATCATCCGGTCCTCCAGGGGTCCAAATCTGGCCTTCTGGGGCTCCCTAGAATGACAATGCCTTCACCCACTAGGCCCTATTCCCTTTCCCCAACGTCAATCCATTGATGATTTCCCAGCTGTATGCAGTTTTCTTCCCTTCCTCTCCTAAGGCTAAGTTAGTCGCACCAAGAGCTTTCAGCTAAAATATGTTGGTATTTTTGACCACCCGCTTTTGCCTTTGGTCCCACCCACCACTAGAGGGAAGCCCTCAAAAGCTTATCCTGTGGAATTCGGCCCTCAGGCTGAAAGAGGTTCAGCACCTCTGTTCCAGGCAATCCTTGTTTCTTCTGAGGAACCTGTAAAACTAGTGGGTTAAAGTTGGGCCGTCCCATCCCTACAGACAGAAGCTGTTTGATAGGAAACATAGCTGCTGTGATCTTCCCCATATGGCTCTGCTTAAGAGCAGGGGTGGGTAAGTTGTGGTCCTCTAGATGTTTGGGCTTACAACTCCCTCAAAACACTACTCAGCTCACTTGCTTTTACTTCCTGTGACTCACTAAGAAAGTATGAGAGATGTGGGAGCAGCCAACTACAGTTTTGCATACAAAAGAACATGAGAAAAGATTGATTGTTGCCTCATCAGATTCCATAAGGATATTTTTGGCATCTGAAAAACTGACTGACTGCATGCATTTATGTACTGGGCAAATGCTGATTTTCCTAGTGATGATACCACCAGAGCTGAAGAGCAGAGGATCCCGCTCACTTCTAATATGCTTGCCACAAGCCATTTGCTTCATATTGGTACTACATTGCTAGGAAATGGAACAGATTCAACATCTTCAATTTCCACTACTCAGAAGGGTGTAAAGCATGAATCAATCAATTTTCTAAAACTATATTGATTCAGATCACAGCTCTAGCCTTTATAAATGGCCTTGAACCCAACTCCCAGTCTGGCAAGCTAATACCATGGCTAAGGTTCTATGTTTGCCATACCTTTCCTCTCTGACCAAGGGGCAATCAAGACCATTAACCATCACTTTCCTTGTGCCTCCCACCAGAAGGTTTTGTCCTTGGATAAAAATCTCTGTTCCTCCAGCCAGTGGCCCATATGCAGGGTGGATGGAAGTTATCTTTGGCAGCTGTTGAGAACAAATGTTTAATTCATTGATATTAAAGCAAGGACAAGAGACAATAAATTCAACATGTGGCAAGACAGCTTGATGTAAAATATTAGAACAAACCGTGGTTATAAAAACAGCAAACAAGACTGGACGTTGCAAGGTTTCCTTCTGGATATGTATCTGCTTGGAATGGTGAACTATTATTATTTATATCTTCCAGAACGATGTACAATAAAATCCAATAAAATCTAGTGAATAATTAGTAATGAATCCTAACATGTTGCAGGAATGTGGTCTTTATGGCTCTGGAAGTTTCTTTTCACCTTTACATACTGTGAAAGTAATCATTTGACAGTGTAGCTGTTCAGTAGAAAACTGAGAATTGTGACTTGCCAAGTCTGAAATGATTTGATGGTCCCTGTTTTGCAACAGGATTGTTGTGCAACCCAAGTATGCTGTAATCATTACAGGCAACAGTTTCCATTGCATATTTCTTAAAACACTGATTCCAAAGCTGATTTGAAGGAACAGAAGCACACGGAAACGTAAGCATTGTTTAGACATTTGCCTCACTGAAGTACTCCTACATTCCACACCTATGTAACATCTCAGTAATGCAGGTGAGATAACAGATCTATGGGTGTTTTCTGTGTACTAGTCTTGTTAATGCTGATAAGTGTTTTCCAGCCTTGAGATAGACTTGCTACATTAGGAGACTTAAAAGTCTCAAAGGCTGCCTCTACAAGAGAGGTTTAAAGCTCTTTCAAGGCGCTTAAAAAAATTTACCTCTACAAGAACGGAGTGCAAATCGGGCGCAGAGGCGTGTTATCTCTCCGATTATGCGCATTATCGAATGCGTGTTAAACAGTGAGTTTTATTTTGCTCCGGCCGTTAAAGCGCATTTTGACTATGTGAACAAGCGCTTATGCGCATTAACTACTTGTAAAGCGCATTTTGGTCATCCGTTAATGCGCTTCGCCACCTGTCACCGCCTCTTGTGCAGAGGTATTAGGCGTAAATGCGCTTCAGCGATTATGCGCATAATCGCCTAACCAGGCGCAAAAGCGAATCCTTGTAGAGGGGACCAAACTCTCACCAAATTCTAAATTGTGCAAACCCCAAAAATCTATTATTTGAATACATTATTCAAATTTTGATACCTTTCCAGAAGCCAACTAAAGTTGCATTAGCTCTTTTGTTTGATCCTAGTTTCCAATCTGGGTTTACAGAGCAAGCACAAATCATAGTTTGAAATACTGGATGAAACAGCAAACTATGATTCACTTCAAAACAAGGAAAGGAAGGAAGGAATCATGGTGCATGAAGAGGGAGTACATGAGTATGAGGCTCATTCATGTGCAGAGCCAAGCCATAGGTTGGCATCACATCTGAATCAAGTGTGCATTATCTGTTTCGTTGGCTTTCTTTAACATTCTGAACACAAATCAAATTAATGATTTTTGTCCCTGTAGTAAGTTAGCCTAAAAACTGAATACACCAGAGAGATGCATACTTCTCAATATGGCAGTGTTCGGCCTGAAGGCAAGCAATGCTGCATGTGTGCTGTTGAGAGAACAAACAGCCTCTGTACAAAGAGTAACAGTGGATACTAAGAGGCCAAATCAACAGTGTAGTAAGTTCATAGGAAACTGCCTCATACAGAGTCAGACTATCGGTCCATCCAGCCTAGTGTTGTCTGCTCTGGCTGGCAGAGCTCTCCAAGAGTTCAGACAAAGATCTTTCTGAGATTCATTAAGCAAAGATGCCATATTGAACCTGGGAGCATGTGCTGTGCAGTTAAGCTGTGGTCCCCACATCAAAGGACTCAAACTCAGCTGGTATCAAATTCAGCTGTTAAGACCGGAATGTTGATTGCCTCTGCACTACAGTTGGGTAACCTATAGCCTTCCAGATGTCACTGAACTTCAACTCCCATCATCCCTAGTCAACATAGGCTGTACTGAGGGAGAGAAATGTGGCCATTCCACCAGCCCCTCTGAAAACCTCCCTCCTGAAGGCTCCTCCTCCCTCAGCTATCACCGCCAGCAGTGATCCCAGCACACTGTACACAGGGAGATGACAGGGGCAAGTAGGACTATTCCACCAGCCCTTCTGAAAGGTTTGATTTTTTCCCCCTCCCACCCCTTCCTTTTTCCCTTGGATGTTGTGTCTTTTCAGATTGTAAACTTGAGGGCAGGCAGGGCCGTCTTAATGTATGTTGGCACCCTAGGCAAGGTGCAATTTTGCTCCCCTCCCAAATGCTACCACTATTAGTTCCTGAACAGCATGAAATGGGTTCAGGAGGCCTCTAATCACTCCAAAGCTTTCAATGGCTGCACACACGCAAAAGTTAACAAGCTGATTGGTTCAGCTTGCTGCTTCACACATTGGGGAAGATATTGTGATTTGAAATGGCATACAGCTGCAGCCTGGACTGGCTAATGCAGTGCTTTCCTTTACTGCATAGCAAGCCTTGCCTTGCCTCTATTGCTGCTGCCTGCCTGGGGGTTGCTTGACTCCCTAAGTAACCATCCACTTTATCTTCCTTTAGAAACAATCTTGTAGGCAGGAACCTTCTGTTTGTCTAATTATATGTGACTCACTCCAGGAGCCTTTTTGGCTGAGAAGCAGGATAAAAATATTTTAAATAAATAGTGAATCCCCAGCCAGAATGGCCAATGGTCTGGTATGATGGGAGTTGCAGCCCAGCAACATCTGGAGAGTGACAGGTTCCCCACCCTTGCTCTACACTCCTGGTCCCCCCCAAAGGAAGAGAACATCTATCCTTGGCTTTCAGCAGATCTGTCTGGTAAGCTCTCACTACACCAGTGAAGAAGGGCCATGGGGGAAACATGATGGTGCTGAAATGGTGGAAGAATTCAACTCACCATAAATACAAAACCTTCGAGGATTGAGGAGCCACTGATAAAAAAAGGGGTGGCTTTCTTCTCTAAAATGGTGACATTAACCTCTTGAGGAGTCAGCTTTTTCTCTTCCCCCTTTGGTGTCAAAGTGCAGACAAGAACTTCAACAAAATCTTCCCAGCATGGCACTTGAGTGTACCTGAAAGGCAGAAGGATGGTGAAAGGATGGCAGAAATTCATATGCTTTAAAGGATAAGAAAAAAACCTGGTTATGATCAGCCTAACACATCCTTATGGCTCTTCAACACCAACAAATTATTTTTCCTTCTAAATAGTTCACTTGTAACCTGATAACTAGCTAGCAGAAATAATTAGAAAGTCCATCTACCTCTATTCCCAGCTGGACTCAAGAGCAGAAAGTTACTGTAGAAAGTAAAACAAGAGATTGAAGCCCTAGAAGGCTATGTGATAAGATTCAAGACATTTTGATAGCAGAGATATTGATATGAAATGTTATTTATTTGTTACATTGTAATCTTACTTTGACCTCCAAGGAAACCAGAATGGTATTCATGTAGTACCCAAGAAGATTCCCCTGAAGCAAATGACATCAGGCCTTTAAGTAGGACGTTACTCAAATTTAGCAAAAAATGGATTTTAGCAGCAAGGTTCTTGGATGCCCATCTGAAGACTGTGGAGTGAACTCCAGGATGGGGCATTTCTGGAACACCCCAGTGAGACCTGCACCCCCAGTGCATTGTCACTGCTTCCATTGCCACCTTCTTCACTGAGGCAGAGAGGGCCCCTCGTCCTCTGTGGGGGCTGTGGTGTGGGCCTTCTTCAGCCCAGACCTAGCAAGGACCCCCAGTTTGGAAATAGTCCAGACCTACTGGATTATTTCTAGATTGAAATGGCATAGTTCACCCATCCCTAGCCTTTTAGACCAATTGGTGGTCCAATTTTAAATATGGAAAACAGACCAGGCTATAGCAAAGCATGACAAGCATGAAACCTGTTATTCTTTCCTGTATACAATTGCTTTCCCCCTTATACAATCTTTAGAAGACCTCTGTTTATCCTAAGGTGATATGCTCTCTTCCGCCCATAATTTCTTTGTCCTAAGGTGATATACTGTCGCACCCATATATTTAGTCCTTTTCAAAGAAAAAAGGTGCCAGTCATGCCCAGTTGTTGGTCATGTAGATCAAAGTTCACTAGGATGACTGTCTGGCAATGTCACGGAGGCAAAACTCTAGCAAGTCTTGTGTGATTAAGGAATGGTAGAAGCTGCTGCTTCATTTCCGCTCTGGGAAAACTGCCAATGTGTAAACTGTGACACACAGAAATGTCTCCTATCCTGATTTCGACATAATGAGTGTAAGTCTACTTCTGTACTGCAATGTGATGCCTATGATATCATCTCAAGACCTCACACAGACAGAAAAGTTTATCACAAGGAACTCTAGGCAGAAATGTTTATCAGAAGGAACTCTAGAAAATTCCATATTCTAACCATAAACTCCAAAATCTGTGTTTGTGTCTATAAATGAATTAAAATGAACAAATCTGCACAACTCAATTAAACATGGATGCTCCACAAGTTGCATAACTACACAACAAACTGTGTGTGCATCTTTCTTCTTTTTGCAGAACATAGATTCTCCCCCGACCCAGGGTCTGCTAAAGAAGTGGCAAATCCATTTGTAAGAGAACTTAGCACTACATGGGCAGCATTGTGCTAAGTGAAGGAGACCTACTCATCCACTGTTGAGCCGCTATAAATGTTTTTAAAATGTCTTTAGAAACCCAGGATTCTGTTGGAATGTTGGATATCATATTAGACATCAAATTCTACATTCTGAAGTATACTCATGTAGATCTTGAGAGCTCTGGATAAGTACGTTTTAAATAAACAACAATGTTTTATTCATAATTCTTGACTAATGGGGCTTCGGAAGCAGTCAGGAAAATACAACAGACCATATAAAATCTATTAAAGCTGAGTGCCTCCACACATCTACATGACACTCTCCTCCCTGTTCCTATAGCTGTCACTTGGTTGGCCCCACTTTCCCTCATGAAGACACAAGAAACTGAAGGACTGCTGGCTTTATGCTCTTTAGAGAAAGAGAGCAGACTCTGACAGCACAGTCTGAGGCAAGAGGAAGGAGCTTCCTTCCTCCACTTTCCCCATACAGCTCATCAGCTGTGAACTGAATGCCCCTGTCCTGCCCCACATATGCCATATGGGGGTGAAGAAAGCACAATGCTGTTGTCAGTGAGGACTTCTGATCTTTAATCTAACAGTTCTTCAACATCATTGGTACACATCACTGGTGCATGTCAATGTCAAGTGCTGAAGGACAAAATCGTTCCTTCAGAGGGCCCATAGAGGAGACTGGGACAAGCTAAAGCTCCCCTCCCCTCCCCTCCTGTTCCTCATGCATGACGGAATTCTCTTCAACCTTGCATTCCAACCTGGAATGTGAAACCCCTGGAAGAGAGGGAATATTATTTAAACTTGGACATTACAGATCATGCATTGTATAGTTCACCTTTTTATGAAGGCTCAGGGCAGTTTGCAACCTAAAAACATAATGTTCTCTGAAATTAAAACAGAATGGTGTTTGATCTAATTATAATACAATTGAAGTCTCCACCTTTCTGCTGATCTACCAAACACCCCAAAACTAACCCAAACAGACAGGCCTTACACATTTTCCGAAAGATGCTCAAGCATTTTCCTGACTGTTAGAGCAGTATGACAATGGAACTAATTACCTAGGGAGGTCGAGGGCTCTCCAACACTAGAGGCATTCAAGAGGCAGCTGGACAGCCATCTGTCAGGTAGGCTTTAAGGAGGATTCCTGCATTCAGCAGGGGGTTGGACTTGATGGCCTTATAGGCCCCTTCCAACTCTACTATTATATGATTTAACTCTGATGCATCTCAGAAGGAAGAAGTTCCACAACTGTGGAAAAGCCACTAAAAATCCTTTCTACTTACCCTTTCTATGTGTGCATATATGCATGGGGGAAATAACAAAAAGCATGCATGTGCATGCATGAATCAAATGTCAGATGGAGGAGTGAGAAAGTGAGCTGGGGAGAAGGAAGGGGAACAGAATAGGGTTTGGCTACATTCTTTAACTTTTGATTTTACCTGTTTGCCAGACTCTCTTCAGACAGCACAGTGCAATTCGTCTGCCCCACTGTAACCGAGTAGCCTCTAGGGTTTACAGGTGTGTCACCAATATCAGAGAAATATGGACTCGACTGAAACCCCATGCCACAGAGAGTCACTTTAGTACTGCCATTTAGTGTTGCATTTCTGGGGTGAAACTGTGAAAGCAGAAGAGATACCATGTGTTACATAACCAGCCAACAGCAGGGATTGATTAGCCCTCATGTCCAGCAATCTATTGCTGAAGTTCTGAATACCAATAATATCCAGTTACTGGCACCATACAGTGGGGCAGGCATACTTCTACACAAAGAGAATATACAGGGGGATGACAAAACTTTCTCCAGGTCTTCTCTCTGGTTGTTGCAAAATGCTTTTGGCTATGATGTGGATCATCTGGGGGAAAGATGCCAAATGACTTGCTTAGGGTACACTCTTAGTGCAAAATGAAGGAAAGTTGTACTGGATTACAAGAAAAGGTGCATACAGGCAGTATTATGAACAAAAATTGACAGTTGAATCAAGGCTGCCATGGTTTCAATAGCAGCAAACCATTGTGTACAAATAGCAGCAAACCAGTGTACAAATATTGAACAAGAGTACTGCTCGCTCACCTCTGCAAAAGTGCCATTTTTGTTGAGTGCGTAAACATTCAACACTACCTTGGCTTTAAGCTCTACCCATCTTAAAATCAATATAGCCGCTAGTAGCACATCAGTGCACTGTTTGACTTGAATTTAATACAGGGAACTTATCAATATAAATGAAGAAGCAACAATTACAAATCATGAAACATTTAAATTTGATCCCAAAGATATCCCTTTAAAAATCCTTTAAAAATGTGCAAGGGAAAAGTGATGTAAAAGTTTAAATTGTTGAAATGTATTCCTTTATCAAGGCAGTTTTATAATGGAATTAGGAACAATCTCTTGCGACCAATTCTCAGGGGTTATTCTGGCCACTCTAAAGAGGTTTTAACGATCATACTTCTACAGGCCAAAGATAAAATAGTAACAATCCAAGTTGCAAAATTTCTACACCTTGCCATCTGTCATAGAGCTCAAATGGTGGATACCTGAGATGGCTGTTTGTATACTGTGTAGTGTGTAATGTTTGTATGTAATGAGAAACTGTATTTATGCTTTTTCTTTTTATGGTCTATTGACTTTAATAAACTATGATTGATTGATTGTTATCAAGGCAGTTCTATGCCTCTTTTACAAGTTAAATGTAATTGATCTCATAGAATCATAGAATAGTAGAGTTGGAAGGGTCCTATAAGGCCATCGAGTCCAACCCCCTGCTCAGTGCAGGAATCTACCTTAAAGCATACCTGACAGATGGCTGTCCAGCTGCCTCTTGAATGCCTCTAATGTGGGAGAGCCCACCACTTCCCTAGGTTCCACTGTCATATTGCTCCAACAGTCAGGAAGTTTTTCCCGATGTCCAGCTGGAATCTAGCTTCCTGTAACTTTAGCCCATTATTCCTTGTCCTGCGCTCTGGGTTGATCGAGAAGAGATCCTGGCCCTCCTCTGTGTGACAATCTTTCAAGTATTTGAAGAGTGCTATCATGTCTCCTCTCAATCTTCTCTTCTCCAGGCTAAACATGCCTAGTTCTTTCAATTTCTCCTCACAGGGCTTTGTTTCCAGACCCCTGATCATCCTTGTTGCCCTCCTCTGAACACGCTCCAGATTGTCTGCATCCTTCTTAAAGTGTGGTGCCCAGAACTGGACGCAATACTCAAGATGAGGCCTAACCAGTGCTGAATAGAGGGGAACCAGTACCTCGCGTAATTTGGAAGCTATACTTCTATTAATGCAGCCCAAAATAGCATTTGCTTTTTTTGCAGCCACATCACACTGTTGGCTCATTTTCAGCTTGTGATCTACAACAATTTCAAGATCCTTCTCGCTTGTTGTAGTGCTGAGCCGAGTGTCCCCCAACTTGTAACTGTGCATTTGGTTTCTTTTTCCTAGGTGTAGAACTTGGCATTTATCCCTATTAATTTTCATCCTGTTGTTTTCAGCCCAGTGCTCCAGTCTATCAAGATCACTTTGGAGTTTGTTTCTGTCTTCCAGGGTATTAGCGATTCCACCCAATTTTGTGTCGTCTGCAAATCTGATAAGCATTCCCTGCACATCCTCATTCAAATCATTAATAAAAATGTTGAAGAGCACTGGGCCCAGGACTGAGCCCTGCGGTACCCCGCTCGTTACCTCCCCCCAGTGTGAAAAGGTATCATTGATATGTGGATCCACCTAATAGTTGTTCCATCTAGCCCACTTTTCACTAGTTTGTTAATCAGAATGTCATGGGCACTTTGTCAAAAGCTTTGCTGAAGTCAAGATATACTATATCCACAGCATTCCCACAGTCCACAAGGGAGGTTACCCGATCAAAAAATGAGATCAGATTAGTCTGACAGGATTTGTTCTTGACAAATCCATGCTGGCTTCTAGTCATCACTGCATAGTTTTCAAGGTGTTTACAGATTGACTTATTTATAATCAGCTTCAAAATTTTCCCAGGGATGGATGTCAGACTGAGTGGTCTGTAGTTCCCAGGTTCCTCCTTTTTTCCCTTTTTGAAGATAGGGATAACATTAGCCTTCCTCCAGTCGTCTGGCACTTCACCCGTCTTCCATGATTTTGCAAAGCTAATAGTGGTTCTGAGAGTTCTTCTGCCAGTTCTTTTATTACTCTGGGATGCAGTTCATTGGGCCTTGGAGATTCAAACTCGTTCAAAGAAATTAGGTGTTATTTGACTATTTGTTTATCAATCTCAAACTGCAATCCTTTCTCTTCAGCTTGTACTTCACTTTTGCCAGGGGAGGTTCATAGACCCGCTTTTGAGAGAAGACTGATCCAAAGTAGGAATTGAGCACTTCGGCCTTTTCTTTGTCATCTGTTACCAATTTGCCATCCTCAGGAAGCAGCTGAACCACCGTTTCTTTCCTCTGCCTTTTACTATTCACGTATCTGAAGAAAGCATTTTTATTGCTTTTAGCATCCCTCGCTAGCCTCAGCTCCTTCTCAGCTTTAGCCTTCCTGATACCATTCTGGCACTTCTGTGCTACTTGTTTGTACTCTTCTTTTGTAGCCTGGCCTTCCTTCCACTTCCTATATGTATCCTTCTTTATTTTCAGGTCATCTCTCTTCTATCTTTTTTCCTTGTTGAAATTGTTTGTAATTGGGCCTTTAAAATTTCCTTTTTTAAAAACTCCCACCCATCTTGGACTCCTTTTCTCATTAGGGTCACTTGCCATGGGACCTTACTTATCATAGTTCTGAGTTTATTAAAACCAGCTTTCTTGAAATCCAGAGTACGCGTATGGCTACATTCAGCTTTTGCTTCCTTTAAAATCAAGAACTCAAGTATGACGTGGTCACTTTCCCCCAGAGTTCCGTAACTGCCACTTTATCCACTAAGTACTCCCTATTGGTCAGAATCTAATAGCTCCTTGTGATTAGAGCGAGTAATATGAGGGTTAAAGTTAACTTTATTATAAAGTTTGGTTTCCTAAATATTAACTCATCTTAATGTAAATTAGGGCCAGTGGCGTAGACAAACAAAAGCTACAGAGAGACTGCTTTAAATTGCCCTGAGCTGTGGCTACCTCTACACAGCAAATAATTATCCTGCAACAACTCTCCAGATGTATCAGGAAGACTTTTTAGGCAATCACAATGATGTGAATCCTAGGTGAGCCACTGAACACTAGGAGTTTGCTGTGCAGAGAGCAGCCCCTAAGAGGAGCAATATTTAGTGGTCTCCACATAGGAGCTATTTCACATGCACCAGCCCCCACCAGCTGCAAACAAAGGGGAAGACTAATACTAAGAGTCCAGAAAAAGCACCATATTATAGCTGAAAACTTTCAGTCCACTTGCGTGTCCTAACCATTTCCTGTGTAAGGGAGATATGGTCAGTCATACTAAAAAACAAAACAAAAAACCAAACAAATCAGAATAGTGTGAATGCATTATATTAAGACAAAATTAAGTTGCATTAGGCTTGTGAATTTTTCTGCCTCATGTTTAGAAAAAGAACACCCACTCCCTAGAAAAGATATAGGAGAATATAATGCCAAGCTACATAATGCTAAAGCCACCCTGGTAGGAAAAAGAAAAAGAAAAACTTGAAGGATTTTTTTTAAAAAAAACCATCCACATAGAACAAAGGTAAAGGTAAGTATTTCCACACACTCACCCATTCCCTACCCATCCACCCCCGGCTCCAAATCCAATAAATTGCCCTAATGAAGGGAATATAAGTGCTCAATTTAGAAATACCTATTAAGGAAGAAGTTAAGAAATTGGGAGAAAACAAGCCCCAAGGAAAGGAAACCTAACGCAACATCCAGGTTGTGAGCTCCAAATGAAAAGCATGTATCAAAAAACACAGGCATTACAAGTCCCAACATGCCAAGTGTGCTTCAGGCTTTATGGTACATGCCTGACAAACAGAAAGAAAAATGGAATTAGATTGCCCCAGAGCACAGTGGCTTAGTTAGCATGGCCACAGTGAGCACTTAGCTACCATGTCAAATTACTATTGGCCAATCTCATGCATAAGGAGATGGTTGCATACATTAGTGAGGAAAGGGGGGCAGCTCTCTTGGTTCCATGTTTTCTTGCATTCTTCCCGACGGGTACATGAACCTCCACACCAGCCACACTGCATAAAACGCTCTGCCTTCAGGCAGCAGATGCATGTCAGGAAATGGTGACAGCCTGGACCAGTCCGGTTCACCTGAAACACCTGCAAGAGGGACAGATGGAGAATATCAGGTCAAAGGGACTGACAGCCTTTCTAACAGCATGTACTGTGGCTCACTCACCAATCTATTTATTTTATTATAAGTATTTTATACCATCCTTCAACCATTTTCCCACTGTGGTCTACAACAGAAACTAACAAGGTACCCTCACAGAAACTCCCATCAATGGTGTGGCCTTAGTTGTCTATCTGCCATGCTCGTTTGCAGTTCAAACCAAGAGACTAGAGAGACAAAAAAAGTGGGCCTAAAAATATTTCTGATCTTAGTAAACAGCTGTCATTGGGTCCTAACAGCAGTTTCACAACTGCCTGCCCAGAGACATGCTTTTTCTAGTAAAGCTAGAATGACTGGATGAATGAGATGGCAGCAGAAAATGCCAAAAATCTACCTGAAATCCAATGGGCCTGACCCTTTGCATTTGATGAAATCATTGAGTCCCAGACCAAAAAAGATTAGGAAGGTAGCCATACAACTATCAGAAGAGGAACACGAAGCACAGTGAAATGTCCCATTAGAAGCACATTTTTTCAATTAAAGTTCAACATCCTAGGAGAGATAATTAATGGCTAGAGATAAACAGGGTTAAAGGATTCCCATACAAAAAAACACAAATTCCTAGGGCAGAAAGATCCATTTATTTATTTATTTATTTATTTTGCCACCTGTAATACAAATGTGGGAGACAGCTGCTCTGTGGACATAGCAAAGAAGTCCTTTATAATAATGATCCTACTAAAGGCCAAATAGAAAGTCCTTCTAGTAAATTCCCAGGGAAATTGTATATCCTCAAAATACAGGTGGTGGATTGAATGTTTGATGCTCTCATACCACACATGTGGTCTGCTTGTGGAGATCTAGCATGTCAGGAAGAAGAATTCAAGCCTAGCCTTCTCCTTGATGTACTAGTTTTCTGCAAGCAGGACATTTTTTATTGTGAGACACAACTTCTCCTGTGTGCTTTCCTCACTGGTGCTGAAAACCAATACTACTAAATTTTATTGAACATATACAATTGGGTCTGAGGTGTTGGATCAGATTGGAGCAGCACCTTTGGAATAACCCTCCTCCCTCCTGCAAATAAAGGGATCATTAATCCTTCCTTGGAGCTCTCAACCCAAGTACCGTCAAGTTTAGGAGTCCCATATTGCTCACCTTATTTCCTGAGACAAACAACAAAGAGTCGTTCAGCTGGCTGACCTCCCGCAGCACTGGCAATCTCTCCCCCAGGGAGAAGTTGGCCACTCTGACTGTGTAGACACTGGATCCCTGAAGCACCACCTAGGAACACATACACAAAACACCCCTAAACAGCTATTTGCAATGGAGCAGGAAGCATTGCAGGGAACCTCCTCGCTAAGTTAACAAAACACAGCAGACTGCTGATTAAAAGCAAGGGAGTTGTAATTAACTCCACATTTCCTCAATCATCTCTGGGCACCATTAAGAATTGTGAGACAGTGAAGCAGATGCATGTCACCTTTGACTTGGACACCAGGGATCCGTGCTCATCATCCCCATCAACCACAAGTGCACTCTCCAATGGCCCCATTATAACTTGTAATAACTTCAACAGTGCTGAATCCTTGCAGAGCATCTCCTCTTACAATTCAATTACTTTTTGACGGGTTTAACCACTGTGGCTTCCCACAAGAAAACCTGGGGATTATAATTTTGTGCAATGCCGAGATTTCCCTATAAGAGATCCCTAGCCCCCTCAGGATTGACAGGGTTTCTTATAAGAAAATAATAAATAAATAAGCCTGTTTACATTTGGAATATAAACATTTCCCTACATTTAATGGATTGGTTTCCAGCCATATGGCTTTAAAAGTATCAGACAGACAGACATTAGTCATGTTTTGTGGCTCTATGGTAGAGCATATGTTTTGCAGGCAGAAGGTCCTATGTTCAATCCCCAGTATCTCCAGGTATGGCTGGAAAAAATCCCTGCCTGAAACCCTGGAGAGCTGCTGCTGGGCTAGATGGACCAATGGTATAACTTGGTATAAGGCAGTTTCCTAGGTTCCTAAGAATTTAAACACAAAAAAGCATGTAAACATTGGTGGTAGCTCACAGCAACAAAAGATTTGCCATATTATAAACACATTGTAATAGATATATAGCACAGAGCTGCAATTCTGTGTTTAACTGACCTGCAAAATACGTCCTTCTGATGTGCCTAGGTGAGCCACAGTCACCTCATCTATTACAGTTACAAAGATGGAGGTCAGCAGCACGCCAGACATACGTCCACTGAACAGGTCCACCCTGTAGCCATCTGTGGCAGTATAGGTAGGCTTCTTGAAACAGGTGGTATCCACCAATGAGGTTGAAAGGTTTATCTGGCATAACAAAGAACAGAAGTTGTTTAAGGCACTGGGGACTTGAGTAGGATGGCTATAACCACTGAAATCCCTCTTCTACATCACTAAAAGGTGCAGGAACCTTGTCCTTTTTCATATTTGTCCTACCTAGTCAAACTGGTGGGCTTTGGTGACAGGACCCATGCACCTTACTCTCTGCACTGCCAGGATAGCTCTTGGGCAGTGAGAGTTTCCTAGCCTGCTTTCTGCTATGCTGCAGTGCCACCTCTTGAATGTCCAGGGACAGCACTAAGACTGTCAGCCTAGTCATACCAGGTGACCTGTGGAACTACTACAGGCCTGGCTGGCCCTATACAGGTGTTGCTCCAGCCTTGGTTTCTCAGTCTCAGCAACTTGTCCATGAGAGAAGGTGAAAAATAGACTCCTGCCCACCTGCTGTTGAAACCTGGGGATTTGATTGAAGGGAAGGTAAAAATCCCACAGACAAAAAGAAGAAAACTCCCATATTGTCTTAAACAGTGGCATCTGCTCTGGATCTTTGGATCATTGTTTGCCTGCTCTGCTCTGCACTGGACTTTTCTGGATCACAGTTTGCTTCTGTCTCTGCTGGGCTCTTGCACTGAGCTACCAAATGTAGAATGCTTAAGTACAAAAATCTGGTTAACATCCACTTACCTTCTTAGCCTCCAAGGCCAAGAAGTGTAAGACACAGATTACTACAGTTTCACCCTTGCTTTCTGCTGGAACCATGTGGGACAAGAGCTCATGCGTTGCTTTAGATTCAAGAAAGTGTAGCTATCTCCTTTATTCCATTACCCAGCAGCCAATATATTCCTCAATCGTCTTCTATTGAGCCACTTAACCAGTACTATTATATTCTAAATCACCACATGAGAAACCTTGTGTCTATTATAAATGCAACACTCACTGCCTGAACTAATTAAAATCTGCATTATTTGTGGGGGCTAAACTGAAATAATTTAAGATCACAGAAATTAACCACATGCACTAAACATTTTTGGTGATAGAACAGTCCTGTCATGTAAATTCCCTGAGTTTATTGTCACTTGCTATCCTGTTGGAAGGGTCAAGAAGTGCTACTTGTGATCCCCAGGGCCATTTTCTTCCAATATATGCAGCTTTGCTCATGCACAAATGCTAATCTTCCACTTGTTCTTGGATCCATACCATGCAAACATCCACATCAGTGTAGACAGTACACTTTAATCACAGTCAGGGCTGCAAAGCTTTAGGCAGCACCTGCAGTTGCAGCGGAAGAGATCAGCAAGTTACTGCAAACACAGTAAAATTATGCAAGGTACTGTTGGGAAATGAAAAGGCCATCTGGAGTTTAAATTAGCTCAATGTCAGATTAATGAAACACAGAGGTAGGGATCAAAGCAAAGGGCAATATAACCAAACCAATAACAATGGCAGAAGAAGGAAGAGGTTCAGGAGAGAGAGAGAGAGAGAGAAAGAGAAAGAGAAAGAGAAAGAGAAAGAGAAAGAGAGAGTTTAGGTAGGCTGACCATATGAAAAGGAGGACAGGGCTCATGTAACTTTAACAGCTGTAGAGAAAAGGGAATTTCAGCCAGTGTTATTTGTATGCAATTAGTTCCTGGTGAAATTCCCTCTTCATCACAACAGTTAAAGTCGCAGGCACTATACTAGAGTGACCATATACAAAAGAAGGCAGGGCCCCTGCACCTTTAACTGTTGTGATGAGGAGGGAATTTCACCAGGAACTAATTGCATACAAATGACACTGGCTGAAATTCCCTGTTAAAGTTACATGAGCCCTGTCCTCCTTTTCATATGGTCAGCCTAAGTTTAGGTCTAACTGAAGTAACAATCATGGAATGCACAACTAGCCAGTGTTTTTAAAATAGGGTGACCATATGGAAAGGAGGACAGGGCACCTTTATCTTTAACAGTTGTATAGAAAAGGGAATTTCAGCAGGTGTCACTTGTATGCATGCAGCACCTGGTGAAATTCCCTCTTCTGTACAACTGTTACAAATGTTCCCATGTGGTCACTCTATTTAAAAGAAAAGAGGTCAAATGGGATATTGTGCAATGCAACTGAAAAATAGAACTTACAGTAGTATCACACAAAGACCCTAATTCAGAAGTAACAGGAACTTAAGGTTTCCTGCCATGTGAACAAGCTGTGGCAAGTTCCAGGCTTGCACATCTCCCCATCCCTCTCCTCCTCTTACATGACCGCAAAGAGGAGATTGGAAGCATCTGCTTCCGTTTCTAAACAAAGCACAGTTCCATGCAGCATCCAAACTTGGGGAAATGTGATTTGTCTAAACTGTCATTTAAGAACTGCCAGAATCTGAAACTACAGTTTGATCTTGGGTTGTTTTCAGTAACCAGAGTTGAAACAAACCACAATTCCTGGAGTTCAGAGATCATGGGGAACTGTGGCTTGTTTAAAATCTTAATCAAAAGCTTCCAATCTCCTTCTCTTTGTTGTGAAAAAGAAACAAGAGAGGGAAGTGCATGAGCCCAAGGTTTACCACAGCTCATTAACCATAGTTTCCCGTTATGCCTAAACCAGGCCAAAGACTCAATATGCAAATGGACAAGCATTCTTTGACTGATTCTGCAAAAAGATCTTTAATCTGGAGGAACTACTGCTCAGCAATCTGTTTCCTCTCATAATGGGATCAAAAAACAGGATTCGTTCCTTCTGCTTGTCTGGATTTGTCTATTTTTACATTCATAATACAGCTGAGGTTTTTACAAAAGTAATGAAGAAATAAAACTTCACCTAGCTGTTCACATGAGAATAGAATAGAGTACACTAAGCCATTCATTTGATGGAAGAATGAAATTTCAGGAAGAAATTCTCACAATATTCCTTACTCCAAGAATTGATCTTGCACTGAATCTAAATTAACAGGGTTAAGAAATCATGTTAAAATCACACACAACTGTGTGAATAATCTAACATTCTAACAAGGTAAGCCTTGGGGTATACTTATGGGATGAAGTGGTTTGTGAAAACCTCTATTTGAGTGAATGGGCTTCTCAGAGGGCAGTAAGTATTCTCGGCTAGAGATCATTCCACATAAACACTCTCCAATCCAGCTCCCAGGGCCCCTTGTGGGAAAGCTCTACCACTTAAACCAGTTACAGTTTGTCATGTAGCCTCTATTTAGCTGTGCTCTGCTGACTCAGGGCCCCACCTTTCTTTCTAGTTTCTGGAAAGTACCTACAGTTGGAATTCCTTTTAATGCATTTCACGCCCACTTCCAAACCTTTCCACTTCTACCTGCTATCAGACACTGAGTTAGAGCTGACTAGGTGAAACCCATAAATCAAAGTAGGATCCAGAAATCTCTCTTTCTACCAACAGTTGAAAACATTATACAGATGAGCAGACTTGTGCTCACTTGTCCTGACTGGAAAATAATAAGTAGCAAATACGATGCAGGAGAAATTGTCCCTCAGCTCTACGAATATTGGTGGCAACAGGACTCCAGAAAGGAGTGAAAGAAGATGACCTGCCTGGATGGTGATTTAGAGGAAAGGAGCAAGAGAACAAGGAAGTATCCCCACAAAATATCATCCCTGCTCCAAAAGGTTCGGGTACCACTTCAGCATCACTCAGCCTACATATATCATGTTGCAACATGACGAGTGTTACCTCTCGGTACTGCAGATATAACAAAGAATGCCAGGAGAAAGGAATGGAGAGGGGCAGAGATCAGATATCATACTGGAATTCTCCACCCTGAATAATCCTGACTGCGCTTTCTGGCTCCCTGCTATCATTTAAGCCAGAAATATATTCCTCACTTCCCTAAATGCAACACTTGCTGCATATCTTAATCTGTTATTTGGTTAATGCACATCCCGCCCGCCCACCCACCCATTCCCTAGGCCTTGTGTGAGATTCTTTTCTATCTCCTTCCTGTTGTCTTTGCCTGCTTGCCTTGTAGTCACCCTGCAGCGCACAACCCATCCTAGCCTTAATGTCCAATTTTTAAGGTGTTTTTTTTGGGGTGGGGGGTGGGAGGTAAGGAAGATGCTTTTCCAACTAACTGGTGATTCTATTGCTCTTTTTTTGTACCTTCAAGCTAAGTGATTATTTTTAACATGTGAAATTCCCTGATGTGCTTTTTTGCACTACAACAGTATACATTTAGCAGGCCATGATGACAATTTCATTCCAATTTCATTTAGTTTTGTCTGTTTGATGGTTTAGCTGCTGGTTTTTACTTTTTTGTTGTTGATTTGTTATTTTACAAGTTTGTATTTTTATGATTTGTATTGTTTATTGTGAGTTTCCTGCCATACACTTCAGTGTACAAAGGCAGGCAGGACAAAAACAATTTAAGTAATACATAAATAAATATGTCAATGAGACTTTCAGTATAACTCCAGGATTTCTGTCCATGGATGTTACAGCCAATTTAGTTTCCATCAACATACGGTATATGTGAAGTTAGAATTGTGTATGTTCCAATGTGCATTACTTTCCACTTGTTTATCTCGAATCTCATTTGCCATTTTGTTGCCCACTCACAGAGTTTGGAAGATGCATTTGGAGCCCTTTATCATTTGCTTTGGATTTCCATGTCCCGATAACTTGATCTTGTAAAACTGGCTACCTCACTAGACTATTTATGAACCAATCCATAGGGAATTCCCAGTGTTTATTTCCCTTCATTGTGAAATCTGACCATTTACTGCTATTTATTTAAAACATTTAGCTCATGCCTTTGTTAAAAATCCTCAAGGTGATTTTCAATACAAATTTTTAAACCAATCAATTTAAAATATTATCAATATAAAACAGCTATAAGAGATCATTATAAAATAGCCCAAAGAAAATGTATAGCAGCAGCAAATAAAACTAATTCAAGCTTAATATCTTCTTTAGAATCACTTCCTGCCTTCTTAGCCAATTTTGGCTTTTCACCCACCACTTTACTGAGAGTTCTGATTCTGGATTCTTTGTGAGATTAAGATAGGCTCCTTCACATATGTTTTTCTCTGGTTTTTTTCCTCTGCCATTACAGAATCACTAGATGATACGGAATTGTGCAAATACATATGGGTTTCACACTGCCTTTCATAGATATACTAGACATTCCTTGTTAGAAAAACAACAACACTAAAATGGTTGCCAAGCATGAAGGAGGCCTTGGAGGATGACGAAGTCGTGTAAAGTAGTGGTCTTCAACTGGTCCAGACCCAAGACCCAACTCCCAACCTGCAACACTTCCACCATTTCACAATTGCCCAACATGGCGTCAACAGCTTCGCCACGACCTATCTGGACTGATCTCGCAACCCACTTTTGGTTCGCGACCCACCAGTTGAAGACCACTGGTATAAAGCAACTGCAAACTACCGTGAGTGAGGAATCATGAGTACACAATAAATGCCTCATGTAGAAAGCCTCTTAAGTTAGTTTTGTCTATGCTTGTGGCTGACACGCAAATAAAATGCTCATGGGAACGGTCTACTCAGGTGAGAGCGGCAAAATCAGAACCTCAAATACATGAGATCATAGCTCCCCTTCCACGAAGGGAAGAATCAAACTTGTAATCTTGCACAAATTTGCAGCTGACAGTATACTGTTCACCCACCTCTCACATGAGTAGGTATTGTTGTGTTTTGTTAAAGTCAGCCACTGCATATCATTGGAATAGTCTCCTTGTGACATCACAACAATTCTAAACTAAATGCTTTGCTAAATACACCACATGCAGATGAACCTCACCTTTCTCCCCCTTCTGAGTAAGTACACGGGGCCCTGAGCCATATCGGAACCACCATGCACAGGTAGGGGAGATTTAAACCTTTCATCCAGCTTCTCCCCCCCCCCCCCACACCAATTCTCCCCCCTTCCATGCCCATGTGTGGGCCTTCAAAAGAAAAAAAGACTCCGACTCCCTCTGGATGGATTCTGTTTGACGCCTGGTTAGCCGATTATGCGCATAATCGCTGAAGCGCTTTATCATAAATGCTTGTATGCAGGAGGTAATTGAGCACTCAACTGGTGACCTTACCGGTTGTTTCAAATGCACTTTAGAAGTAGTTAATGCGGAGAATCGCTTGTTCACATAGTCAAAATGCGCTTTAACGGCCAGAGCAAAATAAAACTCGCTATTTAGGCACGCATTCAATAATGCGCATAATCGGATGTTTAAAGCGCCTCTACGCCCGATTTGCGCTCCGTTCTTGTAGAGGTACATTTTTTAATGTGCCTTGAAAGAGCTTTAAATGCCTCTTGTAGAGGCAGCCTAGATTGACACCAATGGAAGTTTCCCCACTTCTTTTTTTTTAGGCCTTTCAGGGGCAATTTAGGGGGAGAAACCCAATAGGAATGTTTAAATCTCCCCTACCTGTGAGCAGTAGTCCCAATCTGGATCAGGCCCCTACATGCTTATTTGGAGGTAAAAAGAAAGTGAGGTTCAGCTGCATCCTACATATTTAATTTAACATATAGCTTATCCCTTATGTTGCCTCTCAGCAGCCACAAGGTTGTTGCTGATACTGATTCAAGTTCCAGTTCCAGGGTGCTTTGAAACACTCAGCCTTTAATTTGGCCAAGCAACTGCCAAATTAGTCAACCAGGCACTAAAACGTCACATGCAGATAAAAGTTTCCATTGCTGTTGTTCTTTAACAAGTTACCACAACAAGAGGAAGCTGGCTGAAATAATAAAAAAGGAGCTTGCATCCTTTCTGCTTCCTTTCTTCTGAAAACAAGAGAGTAGCCTTTATTACCATTCCACAACAATCTGATTCAATCAGTGTGATCTAACAATTATGGTCTGGGGCCAACGGTTCTGCAAGACTGTGGCTGGGGAAGGGGAAGAGTAGGTGAAGAAATATCACATATATCATAAGCATAGATCTGCAACTTTAACTAGGGACCTTAGCAGGTGAGTTTTTATAGGCAGGAATTCACTGAGGTGTCAATGCACACTTGCAAACACATATTAAACCAGAGCACAAACTAGTGAGCATTGAGACACTCATAAGATTTCTTCACATCTTATTTAGCTCTGCCAAAGTTATCCACCATGTCCAAGTTCGAATACTTGGATCGAATACATTTATCAGATTAACATAGTTGATTAACACAGTAACCATGGCTGACCTTCTGTTCTAGAATACTTAGCTACAGAGGACTAGCTAACATCACATGTTCCAAGAGGTGTAGGATTGGTACAGTAACTTTGGATAGAATATGTTGCAGGATTAAGCGTCTTCTTCTTTTTTAAGTGTAGACGTGCCAAGTTCCTGGAGAGCAGTAATCTTTTGCTGACTCTTATTTGAAGGAATAATCCCATCCGGAATAATAAATACCTGGGGATGTGTGAAGAAATGTCAAGTGTATATAACCCTTTTTGTTCTGTAAATAGTCTGTGTGGCCTCTGAGAGGCTATAATGTATCTGTGTATGCCTAAGGCCTGCCGTTGTTTCTGTGTTGAAGGGCTGTTTTAGTAATAGCTGCTTGGTGACGTTTTGAAGTGGAAGAGTACAACAATCATTTTGAATATTTATGGATGGGGCCTGGATCACCTAAATTCAATTTTGATTAGCTGAGGATTCTAGCTACCTGGAAAAGAGTGGTTGGGAAATGACACTTAAAGACTTGACTGTTAGAGTCTGTCTGAGGGGAGAGAGGGAGGTCTGCTAGTTGGTGGGTATTGTTAGAGAAGGACTAGGAGAAAGCTGAAGAGTGAATTGCTAGGGCCTGAATATTAGCTATTCCTTCTCTGTGGGATAACCATACGTGGCTACAGAAGAACAGGAGTAGGGAGGAGGTGGCTGTGTTGTGTCAGAAAGCTGAACTAAGATCTTGCCAGAATAAAGCAAGCATTAACACAAGCAGGCATTAAAACCCAAGTAAACTGTCCATGGAGCCAGAAATACAACAGGATACCAAGCTACTAGGAGGTTTTAAAGTATCTTAAGAGAATTGGTGGCGTTGGAAAAGGGTCAGCTTGTGGAACTCTTGAGTTATAGCAATAGAGAACTCCTTATGTCATGAAATACAAGCATTTGCTAAATAAATAAATAACTTCATAGGTGGGATCGCCCAGTGAAGGAACAGTTTCCCCAGAGGTTGTACCCAGTACTTTTACTTACTTACTTATTTACTTACATTAGACCCACTGAAATGATTGGGACTTAAGTTAGATTAACATTGGATACAATCCCTAATAGATACCTAAACACAAATAAATGTGCATAGGCGAAGGAATGTTTGTGTATGAATACACACATCAGAAGGAAAAGTATTTTGGAAATATAAGTTCATAAATAGAACAAGTCTCTCCTACCAGAAAAAGTAACTCTCTGTAAAGTTCATTTTCATGACAAGGTGAAATGAAAGCAAAACTACAGTATGGAAAGCAGAGCTCTCTAAAACTCACATCATATTTTTTTAAAGGCTTTGTCCTTCATTTAGGATTGCCTTCTTTTCTTCTGGTAGGATTCCTGTGCATTTAACAGCTGTGATTGCTTCATATCATCTTCATGATATACTCCTTGTATTTTTAACATGTAAGTCACTGTTATTCTTATTTCACAGATGGGGAGCTGAAGCTGAGAAACAGCAACATTTCCAAAGCCACACAACGAATCCAGAGCACAGGGAAGTGTCCCAGATCCAAGTAAATCACTCTATCTTCTGGATTACACTGGCTCATAAAACAAAAGGTTCCAGCTTCTCTCATATATTTGCATTAACTGGAAAATGTTCCACATTATGCTCTACATCTTGCTTTCATTTTACATAATCAGAGCCTTGAAAAGTAGGCAGTCTCCTCTCATGAACCAGTTGGGTCAGATGGACTATACTGCACTGCAAATACAAATGATATTTTTTGAATTCACACTGACATGTTTAGCATTATTTAAACATCCTAAGACATGATTTCAATTGGTCTGGGGTTCTCCTCTTAAAAACTGCCCAATGTTATATAAATGGTCATTTTTGCATTTGGCCCTCACGGCACCCATCTTGGTCAACATTTACAATTCATGCAGACTTCAGTATTACAAGCAGAGAGCAGGTGCACCTCAATAAAGGTGAAAAGATCCTTTAACAAATGCATGTTTTGGAACATGCAAAATGTTGGGCATGTGTGTAAAGAGAACATTCGGTAACACACAGATGAAGTGAATACAAAAACTAATTTGTTGCTCTTGTAAAAACAGATGCAGGATGTGCTATGTACATAGGAATCAAGGTGAATGTATTGCTTTGAGTTCCTTTGAGAATCTAGAAATACTTTCCAGGCAACGAGTCCAAGGAAAACAGCAGCTAATCCGGGAAGGACTTTAATAATTGTGCATCCTTTGTATTTTACTTCTGACCACTAAGATTTTAAGTAAACTCTCATTTTCTACCCTAAACACCACAGTTCAGGCTACCTGAACTATGCCAGAATTGTTTCAACTTCCATAGAGCCAGGCTGATATTACTTCCTGAAGCCACTCTTGTCAACACAAAAGTGCAACCCTCTAAAAAAAGTAGGTTTCAGCACCACATTACAAGTTACTAGTTATGAGCTAACAGACTAGAGCAGCCATTTCCAACCAGGTGCCCTCCAGACATGTAGGACTCCAATTCCTAGCATGCCTCAGCCAGCCCTGGGGGATGCTGGGAGTTGTAGATCAACATCTCTGGAGGGCACCAGGATGGGGAAGGTTATATTAGAGCATCTTTTAAGACCGCCCTAGGTTCTGAGGTTTTACTTGGTTGGCAAAACCAGGAGGGACTGCATTCTCATCTGACTGAAGAACAGGAAGGCAGTCAGTGCCCAGTGATACAGATATTTTTGGACCACAGTTTATGAGTAATAGGCAACACTATTTACACTAGTGTATTGAGGAAGACAGCGAAACACAGATATTAACTTTCACTATTGCTAATGAGAACAAGTCTCCTGGAATTCCTAATAAAATGGTTACCCTTATACTCATGTAAATTATATAAAGTTATATTTTCACCCCTTCTTGAAGTATAAATTTATATTTATTACCATTCACAGGATACCTTGTCTGCACAATTACATAATTAGAATTAGCTATGATTTTTATTGTCGTTAAAGATGTTCAAAAGTGGTATTGACAGAATAGACTTAAGTTAAAGAGAGCTTTAGGGCAGGAACTTTAGCTCAGGTGTAGAGCACACACTTTGCATGCAGAAGGTCGCAGGTTCAATGCCCAGTGGTCTGACTTAATATAAAGCAGCCTCTTATGTTAAACTGGACTGAGAACCTAGGTTTCCCTGTTCCCTCTAGTATGGGACCCTATTTCAAAGGGCAATTAATCTCCACATTAGGACACTTACTAAAGAGAGATGCAGATAAAATTGTGTCCTTAGAATTGTGTCCTGAAAATGCACATCAACTTCCATTCTGATATCTCAATTTCCAGGGCAGATATCACATTATATCATATATAATTTTTTCTTTCCTTCATATGCAGGGGTAAATAGCTTCCGGTTTGAACAAACAAACTATGAATGCCCCATAAAAAAACTATGAATACTCCAACAAATTGTAGGTTAATTTTAGGTTGTTTAATCCATATATAATGCAGCCTGTCAAGGTTCAGATGTCATACTAACGACCTATGAACGGGGCAGTCGTAAGTTGCTTATTCAAACTGGAAATGGTGTCCCTGCAAATCTGCCCTTTAGCCAGGCACCCATGTACAGCTATAGAGGGAACAGGAAAAGGGGGTGACTAAGGTTTATGCATAGTCTTTAGATTACAAACACAGAATTGCAGAGGCAGTGACATCCATTCATCCTGCCAACATGTTTATTTTGCTTGTGCAGGCTTAGGGATGTATAAGGGGGTACACAGCCATCAGGTCTCAACTAGCCCAGTTCCCACCTGAAAATCCTACATACTTCTACTTCTATTCATACAACATGTTAGTGGGTATCAATCACTTTTTCAGTTTCAAAGTATTAAGCTATAAATTCTTCTCCATCTAGACTACAACAATAACCTGCCTCAGAGTTCAGCTGTATCACATACTATTTCTCACTAGGGATATGATCTTTGCGGGGTTTAATCCAGTAGATGGAATCAACAAAAGCTTAAAATTGATAAACTGCTAGGGGGCCCATTTTAATCAGTGAAGCTGGGAGTTTATTTTTGTTTTTTGATTGTGGTCTGTAACAGGGTATGAAAAAGTATTAAAGACATTTTTTCTTCAAATGCAAGTTTTGTTTATTAAATTGTTAAGAAATATTTAACAACTAGAAGCTATCACTCACTGGTCACAGCCATGCTTACCACAGGGCCCCGTGGGAGAGCCCAAACATGTCAGTATGAGTATGGGACTGGCCACAAAGTAAATCCTACATCAAGAGGGAGAGGAAGATAGTAAAAGCTATGACAAGTTATGATAATTGGGGAGCAGGTATTGCTTCAAGCAAGATATCCAATTCTTGCATTTGATACTCCAGAAAAATATTTAGTTAAATGCCAATAAATACATTTCATCCCCTTCCCTCGCCCTCTTCGTATATTACCTTCTTTTCACTTTTAGCATTATCAGTTCTGCTCTATCTTTCCTCTCCACTATCCCCAGGCCCAGATTATATCTTCTATTCCATCTGCTCACAGACTTCTTTCCAATTCCTACTTTTCCCTCTGTGTTATGTAAACCTCTAAATGCTGATATGATATAAAGCTAAATAGCTTTGCCCCACAGATTAAGAAACACAAAATCAGGCCTCAGTCTCAGAATCCTTTTCCAACGGCTAGAAAAGTAGATTTTCAGTTCTGGAATGCACCAAGTAATGATACATTTTGAAGAAATACTGTCCCAGGAGGACAATTATCACGTGCTTTTTTTAGTGTTTGAATTTACTGTTTCCATGCCACCTGGGAGTACATGATGTAGTGAGGCTATTAGTGACTAAATCCTAACAAAGATATGAACACGATAGAAATATGATTAACATAGCACATAAAAAGGTGCATATTTTAAGTACTCTCAAAGATCAAAGCCTAGAAAGCCAGGCACTGCAAACAGCTGGGTTAAGCCATCTTCCCTGCATTCCAATTGGGTATTACTTTTATTCAGAGAAGGCATGCATCTCTGACCTGAAGTCATCAGAAAACAACTCATTTAAATATTTGAAATTCTAGATTCTAGTCCTGACTTGAGCAGCTCATTTCCATCTCCCCTCTCATTAGTTTATTTCTCCTCTTGCTTTAACGCAGCCTTTCCAAACCTGATACCTTCGGAAGTGTTAGACTATAACTCCCATTCAGCCCCAGCCAATATAGCCTATTGTCAAGGATGATGGGATCTGTAATCCAAAACATCTGGAGGGTACAAACATCTGGAGGGTATCTAAAAGCCCTCAAGGTGGATTACAACAATAAACACTCAAACTATTTGGGGGGTTAACCCAAATTTTTAAAATATAGAGCTCCAGCTTTGGTTTCTATTCCAGTTCAAGGTGCTGCTTTTGACTGCTTTCTTCCATCATGAGAAAAAATAAAGTCACAATAATCAACATATCATGTGGGCCTGGAGTTCACAGATTTCAGACCTGGCTCTTTGCCAGTTAGATTTTGGACTTTTGGAGACTGGACAGGCAAATTTGGCAGAGATCCCAGACAGAGTTCCTGGTTCAAACACTACACTGTTGACACAAGACCACTCCTATATGAGGAAAGAAAGGAGGACTGAAAGTAACACCTGAATTAGCTCTCACATACATTGGGGTTGCTGTTCTACCTACCCCTTTCAGCATTCGTAAGCATGCCTGTTTGGTACCAAAGCAAACTGCAGCAGTGTTTTAATGTCAGCTGTTTTATGTTTATGGTTTTAAATTTTGCATATTGTCTTTTTAGTGTTCAATCTTTTAATTTTTGTAAACCGCCCAGAGAGCTTCGCCTATGGGGCAGTATATAAGTGTAAATAATAATAATAATAATAATAATAATACATGCAGTAGCATTGGGGAACAGCAATATCAGCCTAAGGATGGTGTTCCTTCTTTTTTTTTAACCTCCCACACGTCACCTCTGTTCAATCCAAAGAGTACGGACCAGAAGCACATTCCCAACTCATCACATCAGGAAAGAGTTTACAAGAAAGACTTGATTTTCCAACCACCTATGCCTGAGAATGGGTGTGGGCTTGTATCCCAGCCACCACTATGACTTCCAGTTTTGTCCATGGCTTGTATACCCACTGGATCAATCTTTTTCTCTCCAAATATACCAGCTCTACAAAAGTGGCTTCATCACATTATCAGGCATTCAATGAGCATCCTCAGTTATAAAACTCCCATCCTGCTGCTTTGTGCCTTACCCCCTTGATGCAGGCCTTTAATAAAGCCTTAAAACTTAGGATTGTACCCTATGCATGTTTAGACAGGAAAAAAGCCTACACCTCCCAGAATGCCCCAGCCAGCCGTGCTTCAAACGTCAGAAGTGCTGTTTTTGTATATTTATATATGTGTTTGTGCCTGATGCCTTTATTGATTGTAAGCCACTTTGTGAAGGTATAGATCTAAAAAGGAGGATATAAATGTCTTGAATTATTATATTGTAGGGTGACCAGATCACCCGGGGTTTCCCGGTCCTAACCGGGAAACCTGGGGCAATCCGGGCTGACTGGGGGGTGGGGGGGGCAAACCGGGGTTGCGGGGGGTCACGCGGCAGCGGCAGAGAGCGGTAGACCTGGTAGGTCCAGGCTGGGTTTTTTGGGGGGGTGGCTTGGTGGTGAGGTTTCTTTCGGGTGGGGGGACCCCCCGCCACCACCTGCCGGGGTGTCCTCAGGTGCTCGTATCTACTGAGAACTAGGCTTCGCGGCCTAGTTCTCAGTAGAGCACCAGGTGATCTGGCACCCCAGCGGACACCCCAGCAGGTAAGCCCCCTCCCCTCACTCGTGCTCCTTACCTGCGGGGCGTCTGCTTCCCTCCCGTGCTCTACTGAGAAACAGGCTTCGCGGCCTGTCCCTCAGTAGCGCGCCAGTCACCTGGCGCGCTACTGAGGGACAGGCCACGAAGTCTGTTTCTCAGTAGATCGATAAGTGGGGGCTTCTCCCGCCTCCCCGCCCTCGCGCTCCTTACTTGCCAGGGTGGCTGCTTCCCTCCAGTGCTCCGATCTACTGAGAACTAGGCTTCATGGCCTAGTTCTCAGTAGAACGCCGGGTGATGACATCACCCGGCGCTCTACTGAGAACTAGGCCGTGAAGCCTGTTTCTCAGTAGAGACACTTACCGGAGGGAAGCGGCCGCCCCAGCAGGTAAGTGGGGTCCCACTCCTACCTCCCCCGTCGCACTCCTTACCTGCCAGGGCGCCCACTTCCCTCCAGTGCGCGTCTCTACTGAGAAACAGGCTTTACGGCCTGCTTCTCAGTAGCGCGCCAGGCCATCCCCCCACCCAAAACAAACCCCACCACCAAGCCACCCCCCCCCCCCAAAAAACCAGCCCGGACCTACTGGGTCTGCCGCTCTCCGCCGCCGCCACGTGACTCCCGCAGCCCCCTCACCCATGGGAGGGCTGCGGGGGTCACCGTCATGCAGCAACGAGCAGCAGCGGAGGACCCAGTAGGTCCAGGCGGTGTTTTGGGGGGGGGGCTTGGTGGTGGTGGGGTTTGTTTCGGGGGGGCGGGGGGCATCTGTTTGTTAACCGCATGGAGGGCAGCCTTTTTTAAAAAAAACATTTTATGTTTTTTGGGGGGTGGACACGCCCCCTTTGGGCAGCCATTTTGGGTGGCCATTTTGGACCGGGATTTTGGGTTCCAAACAGTTCGAGTTGCAGGGGCCCTGCCTTCTTTTGTATATGGTCACTCTAGTATAGAGCATGCACCTTTAACTGTTGTGATGAAGAGGGAATTTCACCAGGAACTAATTGCATACAAGTGACTCTGGCTGAAATTCCCTTTTCTCTACAACTGTAAAAGTTACATGAGCCCTGACCTGGATTTTATCTGGTCACCCTAGTATAAGAACACTGTGATTAATTATTCTTAAAACCCTTTTCACAAGGCTTCTGCCATGTAAGCCTTAAAACAATAATCCCAGTAACTATATGACCACAATATCTCAAAACCCTTTCTGTGTAAAATTCCATATGCCCTTTCCTGAAGCTTGTTATTGTTCTAGCAACACCTAATGCTCCATTTATTCAAGGGCCTTCTTTTCCTGGTATTTGAATGTCCTATGGCCAGTCCAATAAATGAATGATGAGCAGTAAATTTATTAAAAATTAAGGGCAACTCTAGGCTGAAACTAGTACTACTATACATTCACACAAGAACTATCAATATGTTTAACAACTTTCAGATGGGTAGCCATGTTACTCTGTCACAGCAAAAACAACAAAGAGTCACAGGGCACCTTGAAGACTACCATTTATTGTAGCTAGCATAAGCGTTTGTACTGGAGTCTGTGATGTTCTACTGTTTGTACTTGTAAATATATTGCAAAGTTTATTTTTTGTGATATGCATTTGTTTATATCTTTAAATGCCTGAATGGAAAGTGAGTGCTGACTGGCTAGTTGTTTAGAGTGCCTGGATTGGTTGGTTGTGTAAGAGTGGGAGGAGCTAGAGCGCGAGTGGAGTGTATATATGTGTCTGACAGAGAGAGCTGACAGGTTGATTGGGGGGAGATTTGAGGGGGATTTTTGAGAGAGATGTTGAAAGGGATTTGAGAGAATTGTGAGATTGAGATAAGATTTTAGAGCATAGATCAAATGAAGAACAGTTTATAAATGTATAAGAGTTCTGACTGAAACCAATAAGCATTGAAACCTTTTAACCAATACGCAATTGAACTGAAGCAACCATTAAGCTTGTTGACACTCAAATTTCTTATTAATAAATTCTTGTTGATTCTATCTTCTGGTTTGGTCTGTGGGTGTACCTGAGAAAGTACTGGTGGCAGTGGAACAAAGAAGTTATCTGGAGGCCAGGTTGCTGGGCTGTGGTGCTGTGGGCCTAAATAGTAAAGGTGAGACAGAGGCAGCAGCAAGTGGTCGAGGATAACCTCACAGAGTCCACACCATAAGCAGCTCTTTTTCATATCCTATTACTTACCAACAACTCTCCAGGGGAAGAGAGAAGAAGTAACCTCTGCTGAGTCCAACAGCAAAGAGCAAAGCACTAGTTCCAGGGTGATGCTTCCCCATTCTCTAGCACAGGGGTGGAGAAATCCAGCCCTCTGGGTTTACCTGGATGACCCCCCTTTCCTTTAACCAGGGACCGTTTCATACTTTCCTGGCTTTTGTGCACTTTTCCCCTCCATTCTAAAAGGGTGAAATGCTTTCCCTAAAGATAAGGTACTGACGGTAAGAGCTTTAAGTTACAATCTGCTGTATTTGTATTTTTGGCCTCACCCCTTTTGCCTTTGGTCCTGACCCCTTTGCCTTTGGCCCTACCCACCACTCTAATATGCTCCCCCACTCCACAAGCTTCTCCGAAACTGAATTTGGCCCTCAGACTGAAAGAGTGTCCCCACCCCTGATCTAGCAGAACCAGTAATGTTCCACTGGTCTCCATCAGACCCTCTCTCCCAAGACCCATCTGTTGACTGAAGGAAGTCTAGGTTTCTCCCTTACCTGGGGATGAGTGCAGGAACTCCCTCTGGCCTTACATTTTGCTAACCTTACCCTCCCTTTTATTAAGTGTTGCACTGACAAGCAATGGGTGCATCCTGCTGACAACCAACAAAGTCCAAATCCATTTTGGAAGGTGAAATCCCAAATTGGTGGACTATGCCCAGGTTATCTTACATCTGCTTCTGCAAGCTACTCTGAAGCGGATACAAAGGACACTGTAACAATGCTCATGAGACCATGGTTCACAGTTTCTTAATTTCCCATATTTAAAATGAGAAATAGAATGATCCATCTCAAAGAACAGTTGTGAAAATGAATAAATGCCTGTAAATACTTTGTATGTTAAAACATACTATATATAAGTGATTAATAACAACCATAACCCACCCTATGAAACATTTCTGAAGTCAAACACAACTATACCATGTAAGATGACAAGTAATGCTTGCTGGGAACTTACATTCTGTGGGCAGTACTCAACATCCTGATAAAAGTGCAGTCCTCGAAACATCTTGTCATGGATGCTCAGATTGCAGCATTTCATCATCCCTACATCAATAGCCTTGTTGATCTTGCTCACGGGAAAAGCACAAACTGCCGAGTACTTCTCTGGCACCACGCTTTCCACCTGGCTTTTAGCAAACACACCAAAGAGAACCAGCTCTGTGTCACTGATGCTGAGATCATGGGCCAGCTTTGATCCAGGCTTGGTAGCATGAGCTGCCTGCAAAATATTAAAATCTACTGGCCCAGGGTTCATTCCAAGACTCCGTTTCCGCCTGTTCGGAAAGCGACAGTCCAAGTTCAGCTCACGGTATTTGTGCACTTCAGTCTCCCTCATGTTAAGCCGCACTATTCTAGTGTGGTACAATCTGGAGCTGAAATTTTCTCTTTGGACTGTCAGGAAATATACAAAGTGCTGGTCGTTAAAGGAATACACATAATCAATGGGGTATGTGTCTTGATACTCAGGCAGCACAGTTAAGGAATGGAAAGGATTGTGAAACCCATCCAAAGTACTCTTCAGTCTCCGTATAGACACCGATTTAGGGCTATATGTCTCTGCTATGCTTCTGTTGATGGTAGATGCAATGTAAAAGTATGAAGCATTATCATCCACAACTACAGCTCTAGTGCCTAAAGGACTGGCCACACAATCTGGACACTCAGAAGAATTGTTAAGGTCAGCCGAATACAAGCATGATGTTTTTCTAATTGTAGCAATGTCGTCCTGTATCTCAAACTCATGCTGAAAACAAATTCCATGTTGGGAACTCCCACAACTATAAAGCCAAGGTTCAGAAGGATCCATCACCAAAACTTTGTTATCCGTATCTTCAACATTCATTGGCCGTTTCACTGGGCACAAGTCACAGATCTTACACTTGTTACTACCCCAGGGACCAGTCACTATGGTCGACAAAACTTGCAGCTCTGAGTTCAATATGTAGATCTTGTTCCGAACTGCAACAAAGACTGCATTAGCAGGCTCGTAGATTACTAAATTCTGGATGTTACTCTCAGCCATGAATGTAGAGAAGTTATATTTCACTGTATAATCGTGAGTCAAGTTATAGGGAATTTGAGGGCATTGCCAAGCCTTTCCAATGGTTCTTATGGGCAATAACCCCAGCGTGAGGTAAAACAGAAATGATATACCCATAATAGGGGAGGTAAATAACACAGAGCCCCAGATATCAGAGGCTACCTCAGTTCTTCAGTTCTGTGTGGATCTGCAATCCATCCAGTATAGTCTACCATCCCACTAAAGCTGAAAAGAGGAAGAGAAAACGTAAATTAGTAATATTGTAGCAATAAAAAGGTGGCAAATTTGCAATTCAATTTTTCTGAGCATTTGCTAGACAAAGAAGATGTTTTTGTTAGCTAACTACACAATAAAAGGGGATCAGATCTCCTCATATGAAGGAATCTCCTCCAAGGGCTTTTCTGCATAGAGTTCTTTTGGCTCTCAGACTTGTAAGATTCACCACACCTGTGCATTATCTATTCAGATGTAGGGTATTATAGGCTGTCTACAGGTATACAAGTGGGAAATAACACTGCCGATGTTGGAAGAGTTTCCTTACACAGCCCACACAAGGGCACTGCTCTTCACAGCGTTATACTATCCTATAAGTATTGCTTCTGATCATCCAGGTTGGTACTAAAGCACTTCATATTTGAGGTAAATGAAACTCCCATGTCCAGGGCACCTAATGTGAACCAGCTGACACAAGCTATATTAGTTTACCTTAGCAAACGAGGGAAAAAGAGTAGGGTGAGGGAGGTTTCTTGAATTCATTGTATGAAGGAAGACAATTTGTTTGAATAATGGACTAACTGCTCTGGCTCCTTGCAACAGGCTCAAAGCTCCTTGCAATTAGCCCATCATTGGGAGTAACCAATATACTGAATGGCTGCCTCTACAAGAGAGGTTTAAAGCTCTTTCAAGGCGCTTAAATTTTTTTACCTCTACAAGAACGGAGCGCAAATCGGGCGTAGAGGCGCGTTATCTCTCCGATTATGCGCATTATCGATTGCGTGTTAAATAGCGAGTTTTATTTTGCTCCGGCCTTTAAAGCGCATTTTGACTATGTGAACAAGCGCTTATGCGCATTAACTACTTGAAAAGCGCATTTTGGTCATTCGTTAATGCGCTTCATCGCCTCTCGCCGCCTCTTGTGCAGAGGGATTAGGTGTAAATGCGCTTCTGCGATTATGCGCATAATCGCCTAACCGGGCGCAAAAGCGAATCCTTGTAGAGGGGACCAATGACACTCAGAATAATCTGGGCTACACATAGGGTTGGGCTACAAGACACTGCTGTGCCTTATAGCCTAGCAGTTCTACATGGATCTTTTTTTTTAATTAAAAGGATTGTTGTGACTTTGTCAGGAGAGAGCAGCACTTCAAATCCTCCCTAGTCCATCATTTCCATTGTACAAAACACAAATTTAATCCTATTTTAGTAACTGAAAATATGTTTTATTCAGACATTGGCAAGTTGACAGCACGCAGTGCTCTCTGTCTCCTATCTTAGGCATAATCAAGAAATAGTAATTGTTCCTTGGGGGTAATGACAACCATTGTTCTACCGAAGGAGTGCACTGGCTTGCACAGGGTTTAGACTTAATGGATCTGGTTCGATTTCAAAAGTGAATTCTTAGGTATGGAAATTGTTCCCAGCTCAGGTTTCCTTCCATTATACATCCTCAGAGTATGCAGGTTTCCAACCTCTACCCTGCCCTGGTCCCATGGAGGAAACTACTGACCCAGGCTAAGTAGTAGCAAAAAGAGATTTTGCTCAAACAACTTTTCCTATTAGCCTTCTCCTTCATGAATCTTTTTCTAATCCCCTTTTAAAGCCATTTTAGTTGGTGGCCATCATCACATCTTCTGCATCTAAGTCCTACATTCAGACCTGATGCTTTTCTCCAGATATGACAGGGCCTAGCTCATGGGAGAAAACCTCATGAACAACTTAAAAAGCTAATTCTCCCTTTCTCGGTAATAGTTATATCAAAAAGGAGGTGGGATATATCATTTCCCATGTTTGTACTTGGAATGTTAATCCTATTAGTTAGAATGCACACTGAATTTCAAATTGGCGCTATTCCATTTTCTATCTTGAATTAACGAATCATAGAATCATAGAATAGTAGAGTTGGAAGGGGCCTATAAGGCCATCGAGTCCAACCCCCTGCTCAATGCAGGAATGACACATGGAGTAAGTGACTAGCATAACAGACAATCTTAGTATCACTTATGAAAATGCCCAGACCTGTACAAATGTGTACTTTGGGGTGTGGCTAACGTGTAAAAAAAGAAACACCTAGATTTTTTTTAAAAAAACTGCCTACTCTCCCTGTGGATATATCTTTTTATTAACTCCACATGTTTTATAGCCTAATCTTATGCATGTTTATTCAGAAGTGTCATGGATTTCAGTGGCATTTACTCTCAACTTAGTGTGCATAAGACTGTAGCCTGAATAAATCAAGGAGTTTCTAAGGTGCACAATTGAAAAGTCAGCTGAAGTTACAGGTAGGGAGGTGGGCCATAGTTTGGCATATTATGCAGCAGCAAATCTGCATATTCCACAGGAGTGTACACTTGTTGGGAAACCACAGCCAATCCAATATCCTTTATAAGCCTACATAATACACATCGCTATACATGTGTTTTATTTATTTATGAAACATTTTTGCGTCACCTTTAGCCTTAAGCGCTCATGGTAGCTTGCATAAATACCATTCCTACAATCCACAGTTAAAAAACCATAGATCCACCAATTCAGCCAAATGTTATCAGAAAACCGGAAGCCTTTAATATACGCATTCATCAGGAGAATGCTAGGGAAAGGAAAATAACCCTTGTTGTTTTTTTACCTGCCGCCTTTAGGACAGTAGGGACTAAGCCCCTCTCCTTAACGTTTTTATACCTTACATGTTCATATGCACACACAACTCCTTTGAAGGTTACATCTTTAGCATAAAATGTGTGACAGTTATGAGCAGAGGTTACACAATGTCCTTGCCTGTTCCGAAATATTCAACTCCCAATTGTGGGAAAAGGCAATATTTGTTGAAATGCAAAATTCAACTCCCAAGGACTCCGCAGGCACTTCCTCAACAACAACAACAACAACAACAACAACTTTAAAAAGTACCCTTAGAAAGAAACGAAAGCCAAGCTGTCGGCAGCGAAGTGGTGTCCTCGCTCTATCTTTCCCACAAACGTCCTGGGCAACAGGTGATAGGCCAAAATGCTCCAGCCCAGCCTCACCACTTGGCTGGGGGAGCAAAAGGGATCTGCTCAGCGCAGTTCAACGTATTTCATGCGCCCACATCCCGACCGAGAAAGCCAGCCGCTTCTAGGCTCCAAGTTCTCGAAAATCATTGCACAGGACAAGCCGGGGCAGCGCCACATAGCTACGGCTAGTATTGCCCAATCGTTGGCTTCCTTGTGGGAGACCCCCACAGCCCTTTCACAACCGACCCTTGTCAAGGACTCACCCCGTCGCCGTCGCCGCGGGCTCTCTGAACTCAGTGCCCGGTACACACCTTAGCAAGAGGCTTGTAGGAAAGTCGAGGCGGAATCAGGCGTGGCCAGAACCCAACGGGCGGGACTGAGGCAGCTTCCCCTCCTCCTGCCTGGCCGCCTCCCGAGCGCGTCCCAGCGTCCCAGTTGTAACGCCTCGCTGGCTCAAGGCAGGCAGCGCCTAGGGTTCGAGCGTGCTTGCCAGACGCCGTCCTCTTCCTCTTTCCCCTAAAAACCCGCTGTCCCCTAACTCGGGTCCAGATAGGCGGAGCTGGTGGCAGCTCAGGCTGGAGGCCCGCAGCTCTTTTCAGTGGAGCAGGAAACAAGCACTGCTCATTCCTCTCAGGGCCAACTCGCGCTTCACACCGGCGCTTGAGAAGTCTGGGGCTTGACCAGCGCGCGTCCCGCGCTGAGCCGGAGTCTAGGGTAAAATCCAACATAAGCCCTGCATAGAATAGACCCACGGAAATGAATAAAGTTAGTGAGGCCATTCATTTCAATGGGACTTACGTTGGATTTTACTCCTAAAGTCCGCAAGGGGACGCGTATCCTATGTATATCAGGAAGCTGTGATTGTTAGCTCCCGGTGTGTATTTATAGGCACATTTCCCTTTCAGACATTAAAATGGTCCCACGGAGACTTGCGGCGTACACGCCTTAAACTTGATCGGCATGTGGAATATGCACGGGGCTGGACTTTTAACGGAATTCGGGGGGGGGGGGGAATAGCTGAGGCAGGCTGTGAGACCATCATCACACGCGGGATTTGATGTACACCCGCCACGACTTTGATCCGCTGTTTCAGCGCTGGACTCGTATGACGTCGTCCCCGTCCTGCTGTTGTCTCACCCTTAGAGAACCCTGACTGGAAGCTGGCAGGAAAATCTGTTTAACCGTTCCCTGCCCCCTTACCAATTCAAAATCGCCCTTACCAGCCTGTTTTTTCCCAGGAGGGGGCAGAAAGGGGGAGAGGGTCAGCTTATATTGTTGCCTGAGGCGGAACAGTGAATGGCGTATTACCACTCTGCATAGTACCGAAGGTTGGCCACAGAAATTTTGTAGAAATCCCACAGTTGCGTCTTCCCCTTTCATAATATCCAAATTCTGCTATCTTAGACGGGTGAGCTGAAGGTAGATCTAAATCTACTGGTAGATATCTCTGGAGATTTGCAATAGGTGGACAAGGATGTCTAATCTCAGTTGTTTAACAGCAGCAGCAACAACTAAAAGGCAGGCTTCCTCTACCCCAAATTAAGGTGCTGAAACAAAGACAGCTGGGGGGAGGAGGGACTTTGTGTGGATTTTTGTGTGAATGAACTGCGAATTTAGTTTTGATACTGAAAACAAATTTATGGGTAAGTACATGCTCAGACGTACAGTTGTTCCTTGTTTTGAAGGCTGCAATATGAAACTTGCTTACTGCAGACTTACTACCAAGTAAACATTGGTAGAATTGTTCTACAAATGTCTGGTGTCAGCCACCACCTGGCTCTTGTAGGTGAACCTCAGGGTGTTAGTGAAAAATCAAAGCAGATTCTGCAAGCCTCAAATCCACTGACCCTGGCCTAAAGCAATGTGAACCACTTCACTGCCTAGCAGGGCTGGCCAGCCATGTCTTATTTATGAAAAGAGAAGGGACATGAAAGGGTTAAACAGTCTCTCTTCACCATTCCTTCTGTCCAGGCACAGCCTGCCACAGAACAGGGCCAATAGAGATGTTACTTAAAATACATATCTAGCAACTACATCTTTTTTTTCTTTTAATCTTTACTCTCCATAGGCCATGCCCCCATTTGAATCAAGACCCTAACTTGAGGGGGCATTAAGATCTGTAAAGGGCCCCACACACCTATTCTAGAGTAAGACTGGACAAAAGCCATACCTGCTAGATACAGATTTTAAAGTAATGTTTGATTTTGGCCCTGAGTAAGCAGCAGTTGGTTGAACCTTAGGCCCAAAACAGACATTAGTTTAAATCAGCAATAGGTTTTTACAAAAAGTTAAAACACAGATAGCTCATCACCTTTACAGTTGTCGGAAATAAAATTTAAGAACATTACTCTAATTTTCTTAGCTGCAGTTGCAAACAGGCCTGCCTGTTTTACTTTAAATTTTAATCTAGCAGCTATGGCTTGTGTTCATTTTTGCTCTAGAGTAGGCTCAAGGAAGGGCCCAATCTGGTTCGGGACCCTAGTGTGGGAGCTTTTAAGATCTGGATGAGACCCCACGCACCTATTCTTGAGTGAAAAGGGGGGGGATGTAGCAACTAGATACGACTTTAATGCCTGTTTTGGTTTGTAGTATTGTACATATGGCATATAAGTTTGCCATGTGTATACCACAAGTCTCTAAGTGAGTGCTGTAATGCTTGAAAGGGAAAGGGAAGCAATTCTGAAAGGGAGACATGAAGACCTGTTGAATTACTACTTCCTGGCATGAATCCATGTGCTTACAAAATTCTTGTTCTCTTTTCAGTACGAAGATCATGGGGAGATACGCAGTAGCAAGTAACTGAAATAAACATGTCAGCCAGTGTGAAATACAGAATGGACTGGTTTAGGGTAGGGTGACCAGATAAAATCCAGGTCAGGGCTCATGTAACTTTAACAGTTGTAGAGAAAAGGGAATTTCAGCCACTGTCATTTGTATGCAATTAGTTCCTGGTGAAATTCCCTCTTCATCACAACAGTTCAAGTTGCAGGGGCCCTGCCTTCTTTTGTATATGGTCACTCTAGTATAGTGCATGCACCTTTAACTGTTGTGATGAAGAGGGAATATCACCAGGAATTAATTGCATACAAATGACACTGGCTGATTTGATTGTGTGAACCAGGTCACAGGCTTTCAATAGCAGGGGAAACATTCTCTGGGGGGTATATACTTTTCCATTTCTAGAAAGGAGGTCCTGAGTCAAACTTAGGGCATGCAGACGTGTTCAGAGCAAAACAGTGTTGAGGCCCAGCTCCTGCACTTCCCACTCCAGAGCTGTTAGTAGATAACATAGTTTAATTAAATACATGGAATATTGACATAATAAATGTATTAGATAGTTTAGTATAGTAAGTGCATTTAATGATGATAATGTCATGATTCCAATCCCTCCTGCTGAGTTGTGAGACAATAAAGAGGTCTGCCGTGCAATCCACAAAGCTTTATTCAGTAAATAAGACATCCCTTCACATCTGAAGGGAGTGTGAATGCTAGGAGCTATCCTCTAAGCTTAATTAGACTAACAAAGCAAGGCAGTTGCCTATCAACTAAATGGACAGTGTCCCACCGTGCCTGACAGCTTTTACCAGTCCCCTCCTTCAGGAAGGGTCTTCAAACTGTAATCTCTGGTGTGTGGCTAATCTAGCAAAACTCCTCTCAACTCTGCCTGCTTGACCCTGCAGCAGATTCTGGGATCTGTCAGTTCTGATGCTCCCTCCCCCTCTGACAAAGCAAGTGGGAGGAGAGGGAAGATGATATCTGAGCCTGGGCCTCCTGTTCGATAAGCTCCTGGGATGTTTCCTCCTTGATTCCTGGAGAGTCTTGGAGAATTTCCTCCCCTGCTTCCTGCCTTGGCTGGTGTTCTTCTTCAGGCTCCAAGTCTGATTCGGAATCCACACCAGGGAGACCGAATCTGATCCAAACAAATAAATGCATTAATTTATGCTGATTAGATAGGCAAACTTACAATAATGGAATGCAAAAGGAATATCTTATACACCAGCAACTGGTGTCTAAGCCTTTATGCACCAGTGTCTGGGGAACATGGGCGGAAGGGTGCTGTTGCTCCTGTGTCTTGCTTGTGGGTTCTTGTCTGACAGCTGGTTGGCCACTGTTTGAATAGTGCTGGACTATGAGTTCAGGAAATTATAAATCATCATAGTATCTATAAAGATTATTAATGATTGCTAAAATTAAGATAAGAAATGATAGAATATTAACTTAATTCAAACAGAATCCTTTATTACAGGAATGGATGAATGAATTGCTTTTTCTTTGCTTTCATTTTGGCAAATTTATCAATTACATTATCAAAAGATTTGCGTAGGAAGCTTACTTTCTGTTGAGATCATAATAAGGTGGTTAAGGCTATAGTCCTACGCCTGTATAGTCTGAAAAAAGCATGTTGGGAGTTGTACATTTTTTACCTGTCTAAACATGCATAGAATTGTGCCCTAAACTATGTTTGCTATTATTTAGATTTTATTAAAATTGATGAATGCTTCTCAATTTCTGAAAAGAATGATAATGGGTAGTATCCAAGAGTGCCCCAGTGCTAGCACTAATGATATTGCACTAGTGTAAACCAAGGCTTGCACAATGTAACTAGCACTAAGGCAATAGAAAAAAAGCACTGATTTGCCACTGAACATCAGCACTATTTTGGTGGCAAATCAACACTTTCCTCCATTGTCCTGGCAAGCACTTAGTTGTTACTGGCCACTGTCCAGGATTCTGCTCCCCGCATGGGCAGAGTGCAGAAAGCTATGGAGCTCTTACTATGACCTAAGTATAACTCTTCCTTGCCATTATATTTATTTATTTATTTACAAGGTGGCATAGAAGATAAAATAAACAAAACAGATAGAAAAACAGACAGAAAAGCAATAAATAAATATTCAATAAAATATTATAAAATTACTATAAAAGAGACAACACCAATAAAACCTGCAGCCAAAGGATTGTGAAAAGACTAGTGAAAACAAATGGGTCTTCAGAGTCTTCCTGAAGGCTTTCAAAAAAGGCTCCTAACAAACCCCTGCTGGAAGCTGATTCTAGAGTTGTGGGATCACCACTAAAAAGGCCCTCTCTCTTGTACTTTCTAGCCTAACTGCCCTTAGCAGTGGGCAGGTGAGAAGAAGGGCAACTGCTGATGACCTTAGCGTGAGGGCAGATTGGTGTGGGAGAAGGTGACCGTCCAACTAACTTCAGCCCAAAGCATTTAAGGCTTTAAAGATTAAAACCAGCACTTTAAATTTGCCTTGGAAACACACTGGCAACCAATGCAGCTGGCACAGTATTGGTGTCACATGAGTGCACCAACCCAGCCTATTCCTGGTGGCACTAGGAGTCATCCCTATGTCCAATAGTGTACTGATCATTCTGCCAGGATCCAGGCCATTCATAGGCTGAGCTAGTACCTCCTCTTTGAAATGTATTGTGTGGTCCTAGGGAAGAGCCAGCTGCCGAATGTTGCACAGTAAAGTATACAGTGTGGGTCTTGGTGTGACCAGAATGGCTTGGTGTATCACAGGGTGCTTGGCACAGCACAAGGGGATAAGGCACATGACAGGAGGAGCCCTCTGCACCCTGCTGCCTTTGTGTGGAAAGAGCAGGATTATGGCCAATGGGATTAAAGAGTCTAACTTTGGCTCTAAAATATAACACATTCTGTTACATGAAAGGGGGGACTATATCAGGGAGCAGGGGGACCTAGACATTTCAAAATGACGCATCCCCCCCAATCTCTTTGGCAATGGATTAAAAAATGAGATCAATGCAACATGATTGCATTTTATGACTTATTTATTATTTATGAGCAGATGGTTAACACTAAGACTAGTAATTACATGACAGCATCAATAAATCAACAGCTCAGTCCTAAACTTATCTTCTCAGCAGTAAATCCTACTGAGTTCAATGGCAAGGGGGCATAGGATTGCAGCCCAAATACTGTGCTTTACCAATGTCTTTTGCAGCACACTCCTATGCATGTTTGTTCAGAAGTAAGTCCTACAAAGTTCAATGAGGCTTAGGGTGCCTCAAACACAGTGGCTGAATTCGGATGACACAATAAGCAACTGGGGGGGGGGGGGAACAATCGTCAGTTGTATTGACTATCGTGTTGTCCGTAGTCAACTCAGCGCTGATAGTCATAGTCAACTCAGCGCTGAACCTAATCCACATCACAGTCAACTCAGCGCTGCCATAGTCAACTCAGCACTGATCCTAATCCACACCACAGTTGATTATTTATTACCATGTTGTGTGGGGAATACCCCCTAGATGAACAACTGTAAAGTTGATTATTACTCCACCATTGGCTATCGTGTTGTCTGAATTCAGCCAGTGTCTTCCATTTCTAGCCCTGCCATGTTCCCCCACAAAATATCCACGACGAAAGCAAAGAGGGGAATACCTACACAATGGCTGAATTTGGACAACATGATAGTCAATGGTGGGGTAATAATCAACTTTACAGTTGATTATTACCCCACACAACATGGTAATAAATAATCAACTGTGTGGATTAGGATCAGTGCTGAGTTGACTATGGCAGCATTCGGATGACACGATGGTCAATACAAGTGACGATTGTTTCCTCCCCGCCCCCCAGTTGCTTATTGTGTCGTCCGAATTCAGCTAATGCCTTTTGATTGGTAGCACTCGGAGCCATCCATCTAGAAGCACCCTTACTGCTCCCAGATAAGTGGGAATAAGGAGTTGTTTTATTTACCTGTTGTTTTTATTGTTTCCATTCTACTTCCAAAATATAGGACTTCTTATATCTATTGATTAGCCTGTAATATTTCTGTATATTATTTATGTCTTTATTATGTTTATAAATAAAGACAAAAGGAAAGAAAGCTAGATCTTACTTCCCCAACCTGGGGCCCTCCAGATGTGTTGGACTGCAACTTTCATCATCCCCACCCACCTTACATATTTGGGGTTGCTCTTCCCCAACCCCCAACAGACAGGAATTCCCACCATCTCACCATAAAGACTCTATCCCAAAATATAAGCATTTTGCTAACAATTGCTCTTCAGCGTTTAACAATCTTACTCTACATTTTTTCTCATGTAACTTGCAATTTGTGCTGAGATTTAATAGAAATAATCTGACGTAGAGATTGCTGAAGCTGACAACTATTATCTCACTTTACAAAAGGTATTAGGTGCTCCTTTTACACAGAATTGCTTGGGCTGAAAGAAAGCAGCAGTAGCCAAACAATGTTGAAATGAAATCTTCGTTTTTCTGATATTCATACTTAAAACACTATTTGCAGTTTTTTTGTGGGGCTTCTTCAAGTTAGTGTTGCAGAATACTTGTGAGAATCAGTTGCTGAAAAGCGCATCTGTAAAACCTTTTCCATGTATCTCAGTCTCTCCTTGGGTTGGGAATTACAGCCCTTGAGGTTCTCCAGTCTGGCCTGTGGCACTCTCCCAGGCAATGCCTCCTTCCCTGCGCCCGGCATCCCCCTTCATCTGCAATGTGGCATGCTGGACAAAGAGCTATAAATGTCCTGCCCAGTGTACCATGATGGAGATGAAGACTGGCCCTCTTTGCTTCTCAGCTGATCTGTATGGGTCAGCTGAGGAGCAAAGAGGTCCAGATCTTTATTCTCATTTTGGTGTTCTGGTTGTGCCCTCCATCAGAAACAGTAGGCAAGCTAAAGATGTTTGAATGGTTCATTTCCTAATTCCAGGTTCTCTCAGGCTGTCAGAAGGTATATCCTACTCCAGAATCTGTCCTCCAGCACTGCAGTCCAGATGTGAATCAGCCTTCCCTGCATGAGTATGTGCCAAAATTTAAATGGACAATGTCATCTAATTTGGCCTTTGCTCTCCTCCTGCGGAGTATGTTTTGGTCGCGGGGGAGGGGCGCGTTGTGCCATTTGCTCTCCTCCAGAGTTCTTGAAGTGGTTTAGCTCTGCTATAGATGGTCAGGAAGCGTTTCTCTCTCTCTCCCTCTCTCTCCCATGTCCTCTCAGTCTTTAACTCACTGGCATTGTGGCCGGAAGGTGAAGTGGTTCATCTGCTGTGACGTCAGCCATGATATCCTCAAGCCATAATTTACACCACGGACAGATCAGATCACGCAATTCAGCTGCTCCTGTGGGGGTGATTTTTGCTACCCCACCCCCAGCATCTTGTTGTATATGTCAGCATCTGGGGGGGGGGGAGTGCTGTGTTACCTCCTGAAGGAGTTTCCTGCAGCAGGGAAGGAACTTTCATTCCATTTGACAGTATCAAATAAGGGAGAGGGGGCTGCAACTGGAGAAGTGAGGAATGTCCACACGCCCAGACTGTGTTGTCCCAGGGTCTGAGGTGGGTTGTGTTCTTCCTACAGGATTTTGCCAATTAACCCAGAGTCCCTGGAATTCTGTTGACCCAACCTGTCTTGCCTATTGTGTTCGGCCAAGATTTCCATTCCTTGTGAAGAACGTACATTTTTAAAGTAAGATTAATCATGGTCCTGTGTATAGCAGAGTTGTTTCATTCCCCCTTAACATCTTCTCTGTAAGAAGCAAGAAAAATGAGAGATGACAGAAGAACCCGGAAACTGTGCTTATGCCCCTTAAGACACAAGGATTGTGTGACTTTAGCTAAAACTGAAGCAAGTACTTTGTGTGGGACACACTTGATAGAATGGTCACCAACCACAAGTTGTGCAAACAAATAACGTAACAACTATTTCACATATACTACACTGCAGATTCACTGAAAACAAATGGTATAATTAGCAAAACAGGGTAATTACCTAAATGGTGTGGAAGGATAAGGAAAGTACTATTTACAAAGATTAGTCATGATACCTGGAGGATAAAACTGAATGGGGGTAAGTAGCAATTTCAGTTGGGTAATCAAGGTTTTCACAATGGGAACTCCAGTATATCAAAATTCAAAGTTAAAAATACTAGCAATCAATTATGAAGGTCATAATTATTGGAGCCTAAAGCACCTATTTGACTTTCAAATTCACATGTGTAGTAGCAGATGCGACTTTGGGTTCAGATGTTGTAAACGTACGAAATTAATTCGTCATGAATATTCACTTTGGATCTAATTTTTATTTTGTAATATTTATTATTACTGCACTGATCCATAAACTGAGCTCTTTCTCAACTCTGACCCTCTGCTGCCATCATGTGGCTGTTGTGTTTCCAGCCTTACAAAGACATGAGTTACAACACACATGCAAACACACCTAGACCTGGGTCTTTTTCTCATCACAAAAACCGGGTTCACATGTAACAGCAGCAATTATGGGTTAATTAACCCATGATGTGCCATGGTGCATGCCTACAATTAATATATTAACTGTGGGTTGTTTAACCAACGATTAACCTATAGTGTCTGGGTTCAGATATCATGTAGCAACCCCCAATCAGCCCAACCAGGGTTGAATATTTTAAAAGGCTATGAAACAAGCCTGGCATGCACCATGGCACATTGTGGGTTAATTAACCCATTATTTGCCAGTCTTACATGTGAACAGCTCCACTGTCAGCAGTGTGACACATTAAAACTGAGCAAAAGCTCGGAAACTTCCAAACAGGTAAGTGGGCAGGGGAAAAGGAAGCATGGCCATCTGGGGAACACTGGAAGGCCAGATTGGAACCCCAGTGGGCTGGATCTCTCCCTCTCCCACCCTGCCCCATCTCTTTCACTCACACACGTACACACAGATCACATATTAACCAGGCTTGGAATGTCCAATTCTTACAAGCCACGTCTAAACCCTATTTCACACAGTGACAGTAAACCTATGTCTAGGATTGAAATGAACGTCCACCATAGCAAACACATCACTTCACATGGAAAACTAGATTTCAGGGAGAAGGCTGCCTTCTTTGTACAGAGGAGCCTTCACTCATATGAGCCCATGCCTGCAATCAGATGTGGTACAACTCAGTGGTTTACCATCCCAGAGAGAATGAGACTTAGGATAAATAAATTGCCAGTATTTAGGATTGGGTGTGGTAAAGGCAACATTTGGAGACTTGTGTGATTTTCTGACTTATATGTCAGAGAGGCCAACTACAAGAGCTGGTGAAGGGCTTTGTCCCTGGTCTCCTGCCAGAATAGTCTCCACGGCCCCATCTACATGGAATATTTGCTCCGGTTCTACTGTGCCTCACAAACAATTGTGGCACATGACATTACCTCCTCCCTGTAACTGCACATTTTCATGCTGTAAAACCCACATTTTTGCAAAGTCATTTTCTGATGGATTTTCCCATTGCACTGGCTTCAGTGCGGTTTGGGAGTCTGTGTAACCTCAAACTGTGATACCTATAATGAAGCAATGAAAGAATGTGCTGTGGGCACAATTCTCTACTTCCATATGCTGTCCTCATTCCTGGAGTACATGATGTTCTTTGAAAACGTGTCTTCAGCACATGGAATGTGGCTGCCTTCAGCAAGCATGGGGATAATCTGTTACATCACAGATGTGTTGGGCCACAATCTGTCTCCCCTGTTATCCAGGCAAATTTTAGGTCTGCCTGTGCTCAATAGAATGGATTACCTTTGAGCATTTCACATACATGAAGCAAAATCACCTTTATCTTTTCTCCTCCTATTTGTGCCACATAAAATAAGCAAAAAAAAAAGCAAAATAAAATGGTTGTCAATGCAAGCTTTTAATTTACATTATATACAGATATAGGGAAATGCCGATTTAAGCGTTATGTGTGAAAACATCCTTAGTCATTATGTCATCCCACAACCTAAATCATTTTGTTCTCCAGTGATTCAAATCTGAGTTTTGATTTCCTCTGATAAACGCTCAGTCCAAAATTGAGCAATCCAAAATTGACAAGTGTTTGACAATGAAGAGCTCCTTAGTGTTTTGGGCAGAGTGCTTCCCCTGAGTTGTTCTTTGAATTTGCAGCTTTTTTTGTTGTTAAAATAGTGGGAAATTCAACAAAGAGAATTTGTGTATAATGCTTTGATGTATCAGTAAGCACACAGACATGGATTCATCAGAACTTTGCAAACCAGGAATTTTGGTGAGGTATAAAGTTAGAAGGACGCATTCAGTTAAGCCAATTCCAAGGAGATTTTTTTTTTTTTGAGGGGGGGAGGTTACACTATTTCTAAAATGCCCTTTCATCCACTAGGTACATACTCCTTTGACTGCCTACATGAGCCTTCCCCAACCAGGTGCCCTCCAGATACCTTGGACTACAACTTCCAGCATTCTTGACTATTGGCTATGCTGGCAGGGGCTGTTGAGTGTTGTAGTCCAAAACATCTGGAGGGCATCAGGCTGCGAAAGGTTGGCCTGAACCTTAAGGAGTTAGGCAGCCTGGCTTGCCCCACCTAAGACAGATTGTGTGAAGAGGACATTTGGAAAGCCAGTAAAGATTAGGGATAGAATAAGCAACTTCTGTGTGTTGGGCAACTGAGCCAGAAAACTTTGCCTATCACCAGAATGGAGATGAGGACAAGATTTGTTTAAGGCAGTCTCAAAAAGGAAAAGCAAGAAACGGCAGAAGCAACATTATATGTCGAAGATGAATACAGTCTTGTGCAGCACATGTAGAATAGCATGTTTCAGTTCCAGCTCCATATTTCAGTTCCAGATGCAGTAGTCTTAATGTCCAAAAACTAATGCAAACTGAAATAAAAGTCTCCTTCCCAGATATCACCTGTGGGTAGAAAGCTCTGTTCCCCACAGACCTGCCTCTTCTTCTCTTCCCACCCCACCCCACCCCTCCATTCATGGTTGGAGAAGAAATCTACTTCAGAGAGAGAGTCTACAGGCCCACCAGAAGGGTGAGGAATTTTCCTTTGGACATTCACTGGCACCAAGGAGCTCAATGACCACTGGACAGATAGCACTGGCCACTACAGCAGTCAGTAAGTCGGGGGTGTTAATATAAAGAGCCGGTCCTCTTCCTTGCGGATCCACTTCATAAGTTTGTTGACAGCACTGACCGCTGCTGCTTTGGTTCCCAGAGGGCTGAAGCATACATAGAGCTCAAAAGCACCTGTCACCTGGAGAAAGGAAATTTAAAAAATCCATTACAACATGCAACCACGCCAAAGCAATTCCTCTAGTGCTATTGCCCATGTTCGAAGCAAACTAAACCTCCCCCATGCTTATTGCACACAAAGAATTGTTGCCGTGTTGGTTGCAAAGAATGAGGTGTTATATTTTTTCCTGCTCCAGCTGCTGTTGGTGAGGGAGTATGTAAGATTTCAGCTAGAAATCAGACACAGAATACTGTGCTGCTCTAAATCTTTCAGGCTCCTTTACCTACAGTCAATGTAAATTTTAACTCGTTTTAAATTACATGGTAATTTAACTATTATTCCCATGGAATTATTAAAAAATAATGGCAATTCTTTCATGTAATTATTTAAATAATTTAGGGTGCAATCTTATGCATGTTCAGACAGAAATAATCCTACAATTCCCAGCATCCTCTAGCCAACATGGCTCGCTGGAGAGATGTTGGAAGTTGTAGTCCTTTTTTCCGTCTAAACATGCATAGGATTGTGCCCTAAATTATTTTAAAATCACACAGTAACGAGTATAGAAGAATTTACCCAGAGGGGATTCCTCTAGAGGGCAGATGCATAAATAGCAAACAGTTTATTACAATATATGTTAGCACCACCTTTTCTGAACTTGTGATCTTAAACTGATGAATCCGTAGAATAAACCAGTATGTCTACAAGATAACAAAGTTACACCTTTAGCTCTAGCACTTCCTGCTCCTTGTTATACTTTTACTACAGCCTTTCTAGTAACTGCAGCTGAGTCTCAGCAGCAGCAGAAGCAGCAGCAGCATGGAAATGTAACTCTTACCCAAGCCAGGAGGTTTTCATTTGATCCTGTGTAATAGATATTATTTAGAGGTCGGGAGGAATTATGGGCCCGGCTGTGTAAATACTGATACAATCCCAGAAGCCTTTCCCTTTCCTCTTCCGTGATGTAGGGAGCATCAATTTCTGGACTGGAAAAACAAATTCTTCTTTCGTTAAGCCTCTCGTCATGAACGTAAACGAAAGCAAAATAGAGCAGCACAGATTCTTTTCATAGTATAGAAAAACATTCACTTGGGACAGGAATTGGAACCAATGAACCTGCTAAGTGCTCTCCTTATCGTCAGGTGAGTTATGATCAAAACAGAACAGCTCTTCACTAGGGCTGAAATTTTACTAATAATGGACACAGTCAGGTGTAATTTGGGAACTGGGATTTTTATAGGCTGGCTGGAGATCAGCATGAAATCCACAGAGCATGTTGCCTGCACAGATCAGATATGCTGTACGAGTACCATGCAATTGGTCCCTTAGCTGGGATTATAGCATACTCGGGTTTGTTTGTAGTGGCTAATATGCTTAGTTCATCTCAGAACACATTACTCATCTGGAACTATTCTCTTGGCAATCGTCCCTCAACATCAGGACAGAAGCAGGATTCTACAATTAACATTTTCACAATGCATCATTCCTCCCCACCCCACCCCCCATCCAATAATTTTAAAAGGGCCTGGCTGTGTAAATACTGATACAATCCCAGAAGTCCTTGAGCTCATCACCGTGCATCTACAGTCCCTTGAGAGTGTGGTTTTGACTTCAGACTACTCAAACAAGAAAAGCAGTGGAGAGGCTGGCAGGGAGTGTAGGACTGACTTTAGGCCAAAGACATGCTTAGGCCAAAGGCACTGCTGCGCCTGCAGTGCAACAACTCTCACTGTCTCTGTCACTTATGGCACCTGTAGGTTACCCATGTTACTGCTGCTCACTTGAAGTGGTTTACATTGTATAGTAAATAGCCATGATCTGATGGCCCATCTGCAAGACTCCAAAACCTGGACAGTGTAAAACACCAACAAATGCTTAGCAGAATAGTTCACATACCTGCAGTTCAAAGGCTGGATTCACTTTTGAATCCAGGGGCTGCCTAGATGCTTTGAAAGCCCTGCAGTTGGTGTGTGGTGGCACTTCATCAGTCATACCATGCAGCAGCCACCTTGCAGCCATTGTGGGGCTTTCCTGCGAAGCTGCAAGCTAAAAAAGTTGGAGACTTACCCTTACATTTTCGCCGGAGTGAGGCAAGTATGGCACATCCACCATCCAACCTCACTCTGGTGTTGGAGCGGAGCCATTCTTAGGTGGATGGCGACCACTGATTGGTCACTGTCTGCCAGGGCAGGGGGCAGGCCCGGTGTGCCAAATGGCTGCTGGAGAGCCTGTGCCCTCCCTCTGCATCAGAATTAGTTGCAGCAGAGAAATCACACATTTTTAAAAAAAAGTGGCGTCAACCTCACACAATCAAAACAGGACCCAGATGTCAACGCTCATGGGATTTGTTATATAGTCAGTTTTATGAGCTCCGCTATAGCTTGATGCCCCAAAGCTAAACATGGATGCCAACCTGACTGGTACTCACTATTCTGACCACAGACAACACAAATTAAATAAGTTCCATCCATCCTTGCTCTCAGCAAAGTACCAGGGGTGCTTCCAGATGAAAGTCTCCAAGCACTAATAATCTAAAGGCATTGTGTAGTTTTTCTATCTTTTTCTCCATAACAATTTTTCCTTAGCGGTGAGGAAAAAAAGATGGAAGTGATGGAAAAACAAGGGAAGGTCATGACTAGAAGACATTGTTGTCTGGATCCTTGTAAAATTCTGTGAATGGGGCAAGGCGATGTGCAATAAAAACCTCCTCCAGGAGCACCCTAAATATGAGCTGACAGAGATGTTGCCGAGAACAGGCTCTTACCTGGTGAAGAGTCCTGAACTCTTAGATTTGTAGATGAAGTGTCGGAGGTCTGGGATTCCCACTTGGGAGACAGAGTAGAAAGGAGTGCGTAATGCCTCCAAGAGGGCATGATAAACACCACGCTTCTTCAGGCGTTCTTGGAACCTGTGCTTGCAGTCGGACATGGTAAAGAAGTCCTCACGCTCAGTGGAGATCAGGAGAAGGCACAAGTCAGTGTCTTGTTCCAAATAGGAAATGTGAGCATGGAAGAAACCACTGGAGTTGAACTTGGGCAGGCAGATGGGAGTCCAGGCCTCTCCTTCTCTAAATGAGGAGGATGAACTAATGAGATTAAAGAGCAAGTGGAGGTCAATTGGATGCAAGAACTGGTCCTTTTTCCTCACCAGAGTCACCAGCTGGTTCTTGGACAGGAGGATACCGAACACCAGACTTTTAGCTTTAGCTTGCTGGAGGCAGGCACTCACAGCATCCCTGACTCCAGCTGCCATAGGCAGGCAACGTGCAGCCCCCATCAGGAAGCTGGGGTCCCTAGCCATCAGGTCCAGCAAGTTATCCGTGATGCGCTCAGAGCCTGCCAGCAGCCTCCGCAAGTCATAGTTCTGCTTCTGCTGGAAGATGCGGTGAAGCTGGGTCCATGTCAAGAGGCTGACCATCTGGTAGTAGATATAGAGGAGCTCTTGAGCAATTTCTTGCTCTGACTGCCGTGTCTGAGCCACGGCAACCAGCACCAGGGGACTCCTGCGCACAAAAACCACCTTGTACCCATCTGCTGAGAAGGCAAGGAAAGTGAGGGAGAAAGAGAGGGAGAAAGCGCATCAGTATCTTCAAATCACAGTGATGATAATTATCACGAAATAGCTATCATTCTTTTGGCATGGCTCTTGTAAATCTATAGACAAGGGTGGGGGAAAATGCAATGTCCAAATGAAATGGGTTTCCTGCAATCGTGTGATGGGGAGTATAAATCTTACTGGCAACCCCGTATTTTCAACCTAGTAGGGGACAGGAAACCCTCAGCTCTTCCCCCTACATAGACCTGATTCACACGTACTGACAAACTAAGGCTTAATTAACTGTGGTTCATTGACTTATGGGTTGTCGTTACATGCAAGCCTGAAACTACAGGTTAACTATGGGTTATTAATCACAAAAATACCTTGAGAAGCCATGGTTTATTGTTAGGTTGAGAGTTGTGGGTTGTTTAAATCATGGGTTGTCGTTACATGTGAACCCAGTATCGTGGATTGTTTATGGGTTGTTTTGCCTGACCACAGAGACAAATAATGATCAAACAAACCATGGTTTATTTTCTCAATCCCTGGGATGTTTATTTCCTTTCTTCTTGTATCCTAAATGCTTTTGTGGCACTGTAGTATGGCAGGGACTGAGAGAAATAAACAACTCAGGGACTGAGAAAATAAGCCATGGTTTGTTTGATCATCTGCCAGAAAAACCCTAGGTAGGGCAACAAGCCATAGTTTAAATAAATCATGGGTTAGCATCATGTGCGAACCAGGTCAGTTTACTTGCTATGGCACAAACACATGAGTAACCTGTTTTGAACATGAGCTCATATTTGTAACTTCAAAGGAAGTTACAAATATTGTGTGAACTACTCCCAACCATAGTGGCTACATAACTATGGTTTAAACACACCCAATGACCATTTGCTGGCCTAACCATGGCTTAAGATGTTGTTTGAACAGGCCCACTGAGTTGATCAATCACTGTCTGGGCTGTACTACTCAGACTTGCAGTGGGGACTCTTCTGACTCCTTTATTCAAAACTAAATAAACAAATCCTTCTATGTAGAAAACTAGGTGACGGAGAAGGGTTCTAACTTAGCCTTCTACCTGATACATGTGTAGGTTTATACATGCAGGTATTCTATTTGTGAGCCCCCATCTGCAGCCTGAAGTGGTACAGTCCAGACAAAGGATTGCCAGATCAGTGATGTTTAAATAAGAACAGGGGGAAATGCTAATGATTCACGGGTTTTAAGAAGCCATACCTTTAGCTGGCATCCACCTGTAGATTCCTCCCTACCCCTTAGCCTTAGTGTTATGTAGTTATCAAAAATCCATTGCTAGCAGTCTGGTAAGGCCCTCCTGACCAAAAAATGATCATTTTTATTACCTTTTGGCTTTGGACTTGCTCTTTTGAGAGAAACCACATCCAAATGTACTATTTTATTCACCTAATCTCCTTCTGGGACTGAGTTTCTAAGGTTTTTCTAAGCTGATGGTGAAAATAGTGAATTACACGCACAGTTCTGATCAAGTTGTGTCCAAGTTGGCACTTGCAATCTACAATTCTTGAAGGCCACACCTAATATCTCCCAGCACGACCAGATTAAGTAATGAACATCGTAAACAGTGGGGCCATTTTGGGGAAATGTCTTTCACACGCCTTTCTTCTTTCTTTCTCATGTTATCTCGCAACTTGACTTTCCAAAAGTGAAGCCAAACGAATTGCGGCAAGGTTATGATAGCTTGGGAAGAAACCCGGTTAGTGTGATAGCGGGTACCTGCATGAATAGACCTGATGGCATTCTTCTCTGCTTCTAGAAAGGATACAAGAGCCATCATCACCCCCATGGTGCTGGACAGGGCCTCTTCAGACCCATAGCGGGAGTACACTGGCTTGCCTGCTTCACTTAGAACAAATATATGCTTCTGGTGCATGCGCCAAGCATCCATGGTGATGTCTTCTTCTTCCTTCCCTGACAGGACTGAATCTCGGCGGGAGGCTTGTGGTGAGAGCGGCACCGTGTCCTCATGGCTCTGCATTATCTCTTCTTCCAAGTTGAGCACTATACCCGTGAGCTGTGTGCTCAGTTCACTGAAGTCCTTGCTGATCTCTTTCATCTTTGTCTGGTCAGCCTGGGCCTCTTCCCTCTCATCTGGGCTCTGCGGAGCTGCATCCTGATTATCTGTGCCGGTCAGGTCCTCATATGACCGAGCGTGAACAAACATGGTTCCCTCTTGGCCTGCCCCTTAGAAACAACACCAGAACAGACATTCAATTACTCACCCACAGAGCAGAGATGGGCACTGGGGGGAAAAAAGCTACAACAAAGCATGGGAACAGAGTGACTTGTAAAGCTCTCAAATGCACACAACCATATATGATGGCAAAAGTAAACCAAGATTTTCCTTAACCTCGTGCCAGAGTTTCTGTTTCTGTGCTCCCCATCTAGTACATGGCAAGCTGCCAATAGCAACTGTCATTCATTTTAATGGATGTGCCACAGTGTAAGGGAATAACCTTTATTTTAATAACATGAATGCTCCCTAAACCATCGAAGAGGTTCCTCCTTTGAAAGAAATACAGTTCTACAGACAGACCTAAGTGCCTTTCATTTTAACACTTTTATGGGTTAACTGTACTGCTAGACACATGAAAACCTCCAGTTCTCATCTAAAAATCTGAAAATCATTATCTGACTTTCATACTAAAGCAGAGCATATACATTCTTTTGGTATATTGGGTATTTAACATAAAGGAAGCTGGTTCACTGAGCATCTCATAGCAGTCAAAGGAAGAAAGAACTAAGGAGTCAGATCAGGTAATCAGTAGTCAGGTTTTGGTAATCACCTAAAAAATAACTCTACCACATGCAGGTTACAACAGCAATCCTAGGAACACTTTCTTGGAATACAGATATTTTGAAACAAGACTTTTAACATGCAATCATATTGCCTCTTTCATGGAATGTTACAGGGGATCCAGATTTTATCGTCTTCTTTTTGTAACCCCTCATGTTTTCCATCACTTCTCCCATCTTTTCTCTTTCTACAGAAAATCCATTAAGGAAGAAAAAACAGAATAGCTGCATAATGTCTGTTAAATGGTAGCTCTAGGAGCCCTCCATCTGGAAGCCTGGAGCAAGCCTATCACATCAGTGCTCTGTGATATGCACTAACTTCCAGTCCGTTTCCAAGCACTTCAAAGCGCTGATATGAACTTTCAAAGGCTTAAATGGCTTGGGGCCAGGTTACATAACAAATCATCTCCTTCAGACCCTATGATCTTTTTCAGAAATCCTCCTCCAGGTGCCCCTGACAAATGAGGTGAGGCGAGCGGTTACTCAGAAGAGGGCCTTTTCAGTGGTGGCAACCCAGTTGTGGAAGGCCTGATGCCTACACTGTGGTCTTTTTTTTTTTGCACCAGGTGAAGAACCTTTTTGTTCCCCAGGCTTTTTAATCCTTCAGTTTTGTTTTTTAAATGCATTATTATGTTTTTAAATCTTGACCCTGCTGCTGACTTTTACTCTAGTTTTTACTTTGTTTTTTTCTGTTCTAAACTTTTAAAGGTTTTATATTGTCATGTTGTATTTTAGGATTTTAATTTTTTGAACTGCCTAGAGAGCTTTGCCGATATAGAAATGTAATAAATAAAGAAGCAAGCAAGCAAGCAAACACCCCATGTCCCATTGATCAGAATGAAATTTACACTCTGAGTAAACATGCATGGGATTGGGCTGCATGTCAATCAAAAAAGGGACCTCACATAGAACAATGCTGCTCCTGTAATCCAGGATGCCTCTACAAGAGAGGTTTAAAGCTCTTTCAAGGCGCTTTAAAAAATTTACCTCTACAAGAACGGAGCGCAAATCGGGCGTAGAGGTGCGTAATCTCTCCGATTATGCGCATTATTGAATGCGCGTTAAATCGCGAGTTTTATTTTGCTCCGGCCGTTAAAGCGCATTTTGACTATGTGAACAAGCACTTATGCACATTAACTACTTGTAAAGCGCATTTTGGTCATCCGTTAATGCGCTTTGCCGCCTCTCGCCGCCTCTCGTGCAGAGGGATTAGGTGTAAATGCGCTTCAGCGATTATGCGCATAATCGCCTAACCGGGCGCAAAAGCGAATCCTTGTAGAGGGGACCCCAGACTATTTGTCCTGCTCTGGACTATCTTTTCCCCCCATGCAATGCAGAAAATAGTTAGCTCTGTTTTAAGGATTCTCCTTCCTTTGGCCAAGGGAATGTTACATGTGTAATTGCTGACATAAGCAGCTGGTGTATGTGACTTGGAAATGCTGCCTAAGGCGCAGTATAGAGATTTCTGGTTTCTTCATGATAATGCATGACAAAACTCTGGTTTTTGCCAGCCTGAGACTAGCATGGGTGGTTAGAGAGAAGAGATTTAGTCGGTCCTTGGAATTTAGCAGAAAATGGTTATAAATTTGTAACACATATGGGGGGAGGGGGAGAGAGAAATGTCAGAGGTACAGCAATCAGCTAGGTGCCCAAATCACAGTAAAATGATTATTTCATATATTCTCTGCTTGATTGAAAATGAATAGACCGGAATACATTATTTCAATTTTTAAACAAAGATCTGGTTCAATTAAAAATATTAATGATATACAGACATGACTTTTCTACAGGAATTCTTTTGTAATGAGTCTCACAGAGGAATATATGTAGAAAACATACTAGCAAGGTCACCTCCACGGTTTCATTCTAGTAAGAATAACAGCCGCTGTCATCAGCTTTGTAAATCATCACTCTGGGGTGGAGTTGGAGTTCTTTCACTCACCACCTGATAGTCGGCCAGAAAGTCAGAGAAATGGGGAAGGTCCTCAGACCCATCCAGAAATAAGGAACGGATGTTCATGCTATTCCACACAAAATGCATCAACTGTTCTCTTCTCATTTCTACCTGGTTCTGTGCCTTGAACAAGCCCTGGCGTAGGGCTCTCCGACCTCTCGGCATGCTGCCCGTCACCGGGGGCCAACGACCCATTGAGCACATCTCCGCCCTTCTTCTTGTAAACATCAGCAGCCATGACTTGAAAGCTACTGGGACCTGCAAGCAAACCAACAAAATTCTGCTAACATGTGTTGTCCCAACGTACTGCAGAATTTCCCAGCCCCAATGAAAAAGCAAGTGCATCTTGAGCTTCTTCCTAGCACCATATCTATACAAGGGCAATAAGTCAGTCCAGAATGTTTTAGTCAGTAGTGCAGCTAATGCTGGACCTTGGGGCCAAGGTCCAGCCCCCCAACCCACTCCAGGGCCCCCTCAAATGACCAGAAAGCTGCAGGTGATAAGCATAGCAGAGCAATAGAAGCAAACTCCACTTTATTCTTGTAGTCATGATGATGCTATGAATTGTGAGCTTGAAATGCAAAACTGCACATGCTCGGTGTATTCCCCCCCCCCCCAAAAACATTCTAACTTATAAGGAGCAGTTGTGAAGCATGGAATGGCACTTGGGGTAGAAGAGAAATGTTAGTTGTGTGCTTCACAATGGAAGAGCAATGCACAAGGTAGTCTAAAGACCCCCACCTCATCCAAGCCCATTAAGTCCAGGGTCTAAAATTACCCAGCTGCATTACTGGTTTCAGTATTAATTAATCTGTAGATTAATAGCATTTCCAAATTGTATAGTGCAATTTCTCTTTCCTTCTTGCCACTTCCCTGTGAGGAACGTTACTAACATTTTCACTTTACAAACAGGGAAGTGAGCATAAGAAATAGTAGCTTGCTCAACACCACCCAGTGAATCCATGGCTAAGCAGGTATCTGAAGTCAACAAGACTCCCAAGGCCTGAGAGATTAGTTCTGGCCAGCAAGCAACAGTAACAGATGTTTCGACTATGAGGCTGGCACAGGTGGATTATTTATTGATTTGTAATATTTATATACTGCTAAATATAATAAAATCCCTAAGCAATTTACATATAAATATTAAATCACATTTAAAATACATAAAAAGACAACATTAAAAATAATTCCAATTACAATAAAGCAATAAAATGGAGCAGCATGGTTAATTTAATTACAGCCCAGCGAACAGCTGGGTGAATAAGTATGTTTTCAGGAGGTATTTGAAAGACAACGCATTTTCTGCCTCCTGAACTGCATGAGGGAGGATTTTCCAAAGGGTGAGGGCCGCTACAGAGAAGGCCCACCATCAGTATATTGCATGGCGACATAATTTGGGAATGACCAGCAAGGCCTCTTCTGATGATCTTAAAGGTAGCCTGGGTATGTATAAGGGAAGGTGGCCTTCTAGTCTCCGTTTTTTAGGGCTTCGTATAACAATAACATAACCTTGTATTGTCTCGGTAGCTAATAGGCAGCCAGTGCAATTCTTTTAACATAGATGTTGTGTGAGCATAGCTTGGTGTCCCAGTGAGCATCCTAGCTGCTGCATTCTGCACTAGCTCCAGCTTCTGAACCACACACAAAGGCAGCCCCCACAGAATTGTATTGCAGTAGTCCAGTCATGAGGTTACCAGTGCATCGATTGCTGTGGCTAGGCTATCCCTATCCAGGAACGGACGTTGTTGGTGTACCAAACAAAGTTGGTAATGGATGCTCTGGGCCACAGAGGCCACCTGGATGCAAGTGTTTGGGTATACCTTAAGCCACCAGGATAAACAACCCTATATAGCTTGTGCCCTATTTGACAGTGACAGTCCCAAATTTCAGGCCTATGCCTCTGAAAAATCACTGTCCCTATTTGGCTCTTAATGCAGGGCTGGGGGACCTGCGGCCCTCCAGATGTTATTGGATTCCCATCAGCCCCAGCTAGCATGGCCAACGGTCAGGGATGGTTGTAGTCCAACATCTGGTGGGACTCAAAAGCAATGCAAACTAAGTTCTTTTATTTGCTTTTAGGTTTCTAAGCTATAAAAGCATATGATTTTCGGATGTGCAACCTCTGACCACACACAGGATGGGAAGGACATTCACTTATTTCAATTAAAGAGGAGCCATTTCCCCACCTGCTTTGTCGTTTGAATGTCCTCCTCCTAAGGGAGACATTGCAAGTCACTGCTAAAAAAACACAGAAACCTAAATACAAACACCAGATATGTTTGAATTAAAGATACTCTATTAAATGATTTTAATAAAAGGTAGTTAAAATTTTAAATAGGAATTTTATGAATTTCTTATGAATAATATATGCATTAAAAACAAAGAGTTGAATCTGACATAAGGTTCCTGTGGGTGAAAGAGTTCCATCCATCAGAGAGAGGCTTTTGATCCAGCAAAGTTTTTCTGCTGGAGGCGATCTCTGCCAGTCCCCTTTGTTCTGTACAATATGCTTTGGAAAGTTGGGGGACCCTCCAGAAAGGTGGGGGAGTTGGCACTGAGGGCTACATAGGCAGGGGGGACTCATTGAATTGCCTCTTCCCCATTTTCCACCATCAGTAATGATGTCATGCAATGTCATAAATTGTGCTTGCCTATAAGCAACAAACAGGCCTGGGTCTTTCTCACAGGAGGATTCCTCTAGCAATACGGTAAGTCTCAGATGCTATATAAAGCAATACAGGACCACAACAGCATGGGTCGTCTTTGCTGATCCCAGGCACTCCATTCTCACCATATGTTTGTGCCTGATAGACATAGGAAAAGTATGGGTGCATGGAAGGTAAGTTGTCAGCAAGCACAATTTGTAATGGTGCACAACATCATTATTGATCATGGGGTAAGTCTGTGAAGGCATCAGCTACCTATTTCCTGATTCTGTGGAGACTGAGACAACATGAGATAGCCTTAACTCTGGTCTTTAACCGGCAAGTTTTTATTTTTAGTTTTTTATCGTTGATTAGTTATTTGAGATGATCTTTACAAAGGGAGTACGGGTCTCTTTGTTCAAATATTTAAGTAACCCAGCTATAGGTCTGACCTGGATATGTTCCTGACAAAAGTCAGCCTCCAGGCTTCAAACCTGCTGGACAATGAGCATTCCCACAAGAAATAGAAAAATAATATTATTTGGCCACATCTTTTCCAACAGAACTGACTGTAATTCAGATCTGTTTAAAACCACCACCTAAGTATTTTGTATTGCTCTTCGTTTAAGATAGTGCTAAAAGATAAAGTAGTAAAAGATGTCCAGGGTTTCAACCAAGTCAGCACTCCCACCTCAAACATAGGAGGGATTTCCTTTCAATGGATGCACTAAAAGGAGCAGACCTTTGGCTAACAGCACATGAAGGGAATACCTGATTGTTCAATACATGCTTAATTTACATGTTTTGGTATGATGGAAGAGTCACTGGTTCTGGCTTTTTTCTTAAGAGATGGAACTCTATTGATACGACACATATTTGCCTTTTTTCAGGAATTAAAATATTTGGGATTATTCCATATTACAAACTCCTGGTAATGTATGACTGACATATTGGAGGTGTACCAGGGGCTAGTGATTTCCTCCAATGATCCTAGGTTAGTAGAGTATCTTTTATACCTGTGTTAAAGAACATGTTTAGGTCTGTCATTATGGCAGTTCTATATCAAAGTGGGTAGTTTGGGACTCTGTTTGTATCTCCTGATGATCCTGAACTGTCCCCAGCAGAATAGAAATTAGGATACGTTACTGTTACAAATGTGGGACTTTATTATTTTGCAGCTCAACCCTGCTTTTTAGTTCACTCCCATGGCCCTGTAGGACTTGCAAGTTTGAGATTCAATAAATTGCAATTCGTCAAGCTCTAATTCTCATTTTCTCAGTACTAACTAATACCTTATCGAGAAATGACCAAATGTTTGTTGCAGCGGGATTCCTGCTGGCCTGCATTCCAACTTCATGAATTAGATTGTTCTTGCTCTTGCTTGCTGCTGTGTATTTTTGTGCTGGGGTTTTGGAGGTAATTCACTTCTGTTCTTAAGTGCCAGCATTTCCTATAAAGCTGATGTGTCAAACAGATTGTTCCTACTCATGTTCACTTAGAAGATGGACCCACAGACTTCAAGTGGGCCCTACTCCCAAATAGGAGTGCATAGGATTGCAGATGTTTTGGCCTACAACTCCCATCATCCCTCACCATTGGCTACATGGGCTAGGGTTGATGGGAGTTTTAAGCCAAAAGATCTGGAAGGCCACAAGTTGCCCATCCTTGAAATATCTCAGGTTCCATCTTGAATTATGTTTAACTTTGGTCTCACCATAGAAACAATGCAGAAAGGGGCAGGCTTTCTTCAGAATGGGTCATCTTTATTCTGTGACACAAAATAAAGGGACTACACCGAAGGACAGAGCTGAAGGGAGACAACTCCTGTCTTTATCCCAAGACACGGAAGCAGAGCCAGCCCAAGACCTCTGCCTCAGCAGCTGCCTGAGGCAGACATGATGGCATCCTTCCCACAATTCCACACACAAAAGCCAACCAGACTGGCAGTGGATTCTTCTTTTAACACTGGTGACGGGGCAGCGTTCTCCTCTGCACCAGAAGGCGGAAGGAAAACTTAAAAAGTATGGGGCAGGCTGTGTGAGACACACAGTTCAGTCCTTGAACACCTTGTTGTTGCTTCCCACCCCACAGCATAGGGCTGGCCAGCATTGGAATCACCCCAAATTGTGTCCCAAGTTGCATCAGACTTACTTTCTGCCTTATATAAATTGCTCCCACTGACTTATATAGGACATAGTAAACAGATGGGGTAGAGGTTGAGAAACTGCCTCCCCACCCCATATACATCCCATCTGTGTACTCAAGTGCACTCCTTTTCTCTCTCCCATGTAAGTCAATAGCTGCATATGCTCCTACAGACATGGACCCGGGTTTAAGTCTTACTGTTGTTACGGACGGAGTGTTTGGCCTTGAGCAAGCTACTTTTTCCACTAACACAATTGCAGTAATAGTCATTTATAGCATTTATGTGCCAACACAATTAAGGTTATAATCACAACACAATTAAGGTTATATAAGGTTAACTGCTTTGCCATAACATATTTATGTGCCATAATAAATTATAATAAATGGTTAACTGCTTTGCCAGTTAAACAGTGTAACATAAATGTTTAAAGCCAGTATTATTGACCTTTGCCTAAGGAGGAAGTGGTGGACAGGGAGTTTGCCTTGCTGCTGCTACTTGGTAATATTAACTGCTCTGAAGACAAAAGACAATTCAGCCCAGCATATCTCATTAGGTTAATCAATAACTTTCGCTTTACTACAAGCTACACTGAGAGCTCAAACTAGCACACATTTCAAGAAGAGATGACAGAGCTACTCTAGTAATCCATCTCAAAGAATGCCCCTGACTTTCCCTCCAGCATGTTTTGTCATGGATTGTCTCTATCAAAGAAGAATCTCCTGGAGCACAGTAATAACTCAAACCACTATTCGGTTTCGTATTCTGGTTTCCAGTCATTGGTTTTGGCAGTATAGTAGATGGATTTGTATAAAATTCAAGTTAGCTGCATTTCAGTGCCCAGATTCCATAGTGAGGAATTTGTGCTCTTCAAAATAACACTAAGAAATATGCAAAGTTGAAGAAAGAAATTAACAGGCCCTGTCTCTGTAGGTTTCTTCCTGTATGCTGTTACGGCCCTGTTAGTAGCAGCAGCAGTAGCAGCAGCAGCACACAAAGGATACTTACAGCTTTGACAGGAGCAGGCTGCTGAGGCGCTGAAGAGCGTCAGTGAGAGCGGCCAGTTCTCCTACTGCCTGTGATGTCTAAGCAGAAAGGGAAGAACGTAAGCTTCCAGGGGAAGAGGAAGGAGTGTCAGCTGCTGCCTCCTTTGGAGACTCTGTTACTGGAGTCAGGAAAATACTTCCCAAACCAGCCAGCTGATTCTGCCCTTGTCAGTTACTGCCAGGAAAGTACTCTGCACTACCTACTTCTCCTTTCAAATCAAAGGTCACTTTTTCAGTGTCACAAGTCCCAATGCATCTTGGGGGTTGTAGTCCAAAACTCTGCAGTTTAGTCTTTTGGTAGACAAAAGATGAGATTCATAGAAAATGGAAAAGGCTGAGAATTGATCCACATCTGCCAACACTTGAAGCTTTCCCATAAATCCCTAGTTTCTGTTTGATGTGATGATGGTGACAATAATCATAGTATAAATTAATTTGACACTTTTTGGGTTTTCAAACTGCAGTACATACATTAGATCACATATCCTTACAATAACCCTGTAAGGTAGGCCACTATTATTATCCCCATACTGAAGATGGGGGTGAAGGATGAAGCCCTGTTTCAAAACCTTCCAGAAGAGGCTTTTATCATGCAATTGCCTTGCCTCATTCATGGAATTTGACAGGCAGTCCAGATGACATAGTTTTCAGTTTGTAAGCTTCCTGTATTTTCCCGCTGCTTTAAAGAAAAAATCTGTTGGAGAGGAAAAACTGAAATAGCTTGATTATTAGCAATAGGTGTCCTCTATCTGGAAGCACCCCAACTATTAAATCTGCTAAAGCAGGGGTGCAGAACCTCAGGCTCAGGGGCCCAATCCAGCCATCAGGGCCACCCAATCCAGCTCTCTGGGTTCTCCAAAAGGCTAAGCCACCCCCCTTCCCCCACCCACCATTTGTTTGGTGGTTTCCCAGGTTGTGTGCACTTCCCCCCACCCTCGATAAGGTTGAAATGCATCTCCTACAGCTTAATTAGGCATTAAGAGCTTTCAGTAAAAAATGTGCCTGTATTTTGGCCCACCCACCACTAGAATACGTCCCCCTGCAGGCTTCTCTGAAATGGAATATGGTCCTCAGGGGAAAGAAATTCTGCACCGCTGTTGTAAAAGCTTTCTGTACTGATGTTCTGATTAGTTTGCGTCACTTTCTTAAACGTTAGATGTAAAAATATCAAAACAGTTGCAGCATGTTTTCTCAGAAGTAAGCCCCACTGAGATTTATTCCCAAGGAAATGTGTTTAGGATTGCAGACATTTTTACACCATATAATTCAGATGTGCATCTTCAATCCATAAAACAGTCACTCTCAAAGTCTCATTTACCTTCTTACAACTTTGGGATTTTGTCTACCACTACCCAGCTTAATAATATATAGCTATTAATTTTGTAATAGCTATATACTATTACAAAATTATTAATTCTCTGTAGGATTTCCAAAATAGTGTTACCAGGACAACCGATAGGTTTGGAAAAAAATTATCTTCAAGAGCATGGGTCTCTTTAACATAAGAACTAACAATCATGTATATAATAACACAAATAATAAAACCCCTGATAGATAAAAATATCTAAAAACTTATAAAACTGTCCAAATGCATTTTGATATGAAGTCTTCATCAGAGGCCTAAAACAAATCACTCAGCCTTGGCTCTTCTATATAAATCCTTAGAGGATGACTACACAGTTTCCTTCAAACAATTTCTATGACTGATCCATGCTAAGCAAACAATTATTCTTCAATATGGCTGTCAAAAGTTTTTCCAAAAACAATTCCTGTGGCAGAACAGCTACTCATCTTAAGATTGTTTTAGGAGATGATATTTTATATCTATTAGCCACAGTAATGGTTTTTGGAAGTGTACAATGGTATGTAGATACAGCCATAGTGTCAGCTGTTCTAATTCACTGACTCTTTTTCACTATGAACTTACTGATGAGTCAACATTACAAATTAACATCTTTGGAAGCATTATTATATACTATATATTGTGTTTTAATCACAAATCTACAGTAATACAATGATGATTTACTCTGGGAAGTGGTCTACAATGTTTAATATATACATTTTCTATCAGTATATTTTAGTATGTTATGTATTCAGCATTTTTATTTAAATTATATAACCTATGTTACTAGAACACTAACATTATCAAAGGTGGAAAAAAGCAGATGCATGTCATTGATGATTGATAGTTTTGTATATATTTGCCCAATTTTAGTGCTAGATCACATTAGAATGGTGGCCATCTTTGAAATCTATTAGCTTGGAAATGTTTCCTTAATTTGATACATTTGGTATATTGCTTGTATGAATTAAATACGAAAAGTGTTGTTTCATTTGCAATTAGTTTGATATCAAACCGTATGAGTGGAGTAAAAAGGTAACAGCAAAGACAGGGCTTAATACTATTTCTAAGTCGGGACTTATTTCATGTGAGGAAAGTGTTTTTTTTAAAAAAACACAATTGTTTTGTTTTAATCGTTTTAAAATGGTTAAACCAATGGATTATGGCCATATTGCAAGTATATGCGTGTGCACAAGGCGGGGCGGCGGCTGAGAAACTAGTTTATGACGGCTCTGCAATGTAGCGTACTGTTAACGATGCAGGTAAGAGATGAGGCTGACACTAGTATGGATTTCCACGCAAAAATCCCACGTGCAAAACTCCCCTAAGAACGCAGCAAGACCAATCTACGTTACTTGCCCCCTCATAAGTCCAAATTTAATACCCTATTGCAATGCAGAAGGCTTGCGTCTCACTCAAATGTCTAAAAAAAAAACTACTTTAAAAATCACATCCTTTTGATTTTGCGGAAACAGCTACGCTCAAATCTTGAGCTTTCTCCATTGTTTTCTATGGGCAGCTCCCACTTCCGCCCTGGAGAAAAGGCACCAACAGCGTCTACAAGTTAACCTGGAAGTTGGGCGCTCTGTCCATGTTAAGTCTATGTTCAGCAGTACAGGCCATCCGGCGCGTTCATCTAGGAGCGGCTGGAGGTCACATGGTCCAGCGTACCGGAATTTCCGGTTTCTTCTTGATCGGCGCTGCGGCTTCGCTGGAGGCCCGGAGCGGCGGTTCCCTGAGTCTGTCTGTGGTGAGTATATATATATATATATACACACACACATATTTTAAAACGACTGTCTTTATAGAATCCCTCCCATCCGTTTTGGTGATGGCGGCGGGACTGGCTTTGCCATAGTGCGCATCTAGGGCCAGTCGCTTTCTGCTCTGGGCGTTTTCTGCTCTGTTTGGCCGTTCGAGAGAGGCAGACACGACACGCGGGAAACGCGCTCCGCGTTGACAGGGCCACGTCGGGACTGGGTGGTGGGGAGAGGAGCTCTTGAGGGTGTCTTGGTGCTTTCACGCCTCCTCGGTTTGCGGCGCCTGCTAGTTGCGTATTTGGATGGGGGGAGTTAGAGGTGGGTGGGTGTCTCTTGGCCATCTTTTCCTTTCCCCTTGTGCTGGCAGGGCAGGTGGGTTACAGAAATGCTCATCCGCAGACATTATTAGGGGAGCAGCCGCTTGCGGATGATGATGTTCTACTTCAGCCTTCCTGCTCGCGTTAGCTGCGGTGAATGACAGGGTTAGCCTACTGACAGGGCGCATCCTTCAACGCTTCTCTTCCTAGTAGCTCCAGTTATCCGCGCTTTCAAAGGTCTTCTTGCCTGGCACCTTGGAGAGTCGCTGCCACTCTACGGGAGTGGGCTAGATGTTGCACCGCTGGCCTGACTTTCTGTGGGATGCTTCCCTATGTCATTAAATTCCACCAGGGAGAGATGCTGCAGTTGTACCAGATGAATGGTACCACACACACACACACACGAAAATCCTAATTCCAGGAATATATCATTGTGTAAATAACTGTGAAGGGGGTTAAAACATATTATTAAAATTAAATTATCTTAATGGGGCTGCAATGTTTCCTCATTTCAAACTATACAAATGAACTGTAAATGTGAAAGCAGTTTTTAAAAGAACACTGCTTGTTAAAGTAGCTACTTATCAGAACTTCAGATAACATTTGATATCTTAGAAGAGGCGTTTCCCTCTTCTCCTGTCTCCCAGTACAGAATGCCTTGGGGTAAAAGCCATAATTCTTAAGAACAGAACAAATGGAGTAGGATTAGGTATTAATAAAATAAAAAAAATCATTCAATTCTAATCTGCCTTCTCCCATACAATCCGCCCCGCATGCTCAGGTCCTCTGGGAAGAACTTACTACAGTCGGCCAAGACTAGGCTGACAACTGTTACCCAGAAGACCTTTTCTTCTGCCGCTCCCAGACTGTGGGATGACCTGCCGGAGAATACTTGTCAACTCTACAGTCTTTTAGAATTTAAGAAAGCTATAAAGACTGGTCTCTTCCGGCAAGCATATCCAGTGGAATTTTAGAATGTTTTAGGATGTTTTTATGATGTTTTATTGCTTTTTAAATAATATTTGCCACATTTTTAATCAGTTTTATGTATTTCATCATGTTTTATATTTACTGTTGTTCCCCCGCCTCGCTCCAAACGGAGACGCGGGTAAGAAATAAATTTATTATTATTACTAATAATAGTAATATGCTGGTGCTGCTGAGAATATAGAGAATGACAGCCTCTATTCAGAGGTACATATTGGAGGAGAGGTACTGTCATGACTGTCTATCCCCTTGCATTCATTGAAGTCAATAAAGAGGTCTCTTAGGAAAGCAATCAATCTTTATTAAGCAAATGACCCCTTCCTTCAGCTGAAGGGAGTTTTAAAAGTAGAAAGCGTTTTGCCCCAAGGTGTAATTTAGCCATGCAAACGACACAGTTGATCCATTCAAGAGAAAGAGTCACTTTTCAGACGGATCCAAATCAAGCCTTTTCTGAGCTACCAATCTTTCCCAGCGCCTCCTTCTGACCTCCCTAGCTTGCGCGCGCTTTTCCCTCCTACAGAATTTGGCATCTCTGAGGTTGCTTACTCCCTCCTCTTCGGAAGAAGAGAGCTGTTTCTCAGCCTGAGATTTATTTACGTCAGGAGAGATAAGCGCTGGAGGCTGTTCATTCACAGCTGGGAACGAGGCCATGGGAACCACTTCCTCCCCTTCTGGTATTGACTGGAATGTCTGTTCAAGTTCAGAATCTGATTCTGAATTAATGTCTGACAGCCCTTCGCCTGCGCAAGAGGAGGGGAATTAGACACAACAGGTACATACTGGAAGGCAAAATTATACAGAGTAGAATATTGACAAGATAAATGGGCCAAAATCAAATATTCATCTGCTGAATTTTTGTTTATACATGTATAATTTTTGTTTATACATGTACCCAGAACAGCCTTTTATCTACCCCTTAGTTCATTAGAACAAGGGTGGGTGCAAATGGGAAATAAAGTTGTGTAGTTCCCCCCCTTTACATTTAATTAATACCTGGAAATACACAATAGGGGCTATAGAGCATATTCTTGTTTAAATTAGAAGTTTTGCAAAGTAGAATTGTATAAAACTATCCCTATTTGACTGGTCTGGGAGCACCTAATTCTGTGTGTGTGTGTATTAGAGGGAGAGAGAGAACAATTCAATTAAAAAAACCCCCAAAATAAAACAACCAGGTTAAAAATGAACATTGATTTATTATAAGACAGCAACATTGAGAAACACTCAAAATAGGACATCAGTATATTTATCAAACAATTGATTATGATGATGATTAAAATTGTTTAATTAAAATAATAAATTTTAAAAATAGATCACCTTGAATTTTGGTAAAATGAGGCACATACTTCTAGTAATATCTGATTTATTTAATTTCTTAATGTATTTCTAATTTGATGTGCATATGTTTATCAAACATTGATCGTTGTATATTTCTTTAAAAAAAAAAAAGAAAATGATTTTTTTTAAAAATCACAGAATCTGAATATATTAAAAACTTGCCAAAATATTGTTTCTAACTTTATAGGGGGCAGGTGGACCTTCCAGGGAATAAATATGCACCCATCAATTTAATCTCAGATGCTGATGGGATACCAAGCAGAGCCTCCTCTGATGATCTCAGTGGGTGGGCAGAATCCTATGGCAGCAATTGGTCCTTTAGATACCCTTGGTCTAAATATACAACTTTAAAGGTAATTACTAGATTTTTGAATTGGGCTTAGAAACAAACCAGGAAATAAAGCAGATTGAATAATATTTGAGTAATATGCTCTCAATAGCATCCTCTTGATGATAATTGCATATGCCAGCTGTAGTTTCTCACATTTTTCAAAGGCAGCATATTGCAATAGTCTAACCTAGATGTAGTCAAAGTATGATGCACTAGCTGAAGCTGTGCCAAAGTACTTTTGACCACAGGAGCAACCTGGTTTTCAGAATACCCATTTCTGAAATGATTTTTCTACTGACCAAAAGTTCTTAGTGAAACTAAAGAGGTGTGGGTTTGAGTTTGCTACTCTTAGCTTTATAAAGGAAGAGTGAAATATATCCAGTGATGTGGGCTTTCAGGTGGGATGGGCAACCTCTTTCAGCCAGAGGGCCAAATACAATTTCAGAGAAGCTGTCTCTGGGTGGGGGGAGGGGGAACACATTCCAGTGGTGGGTGAAGCTGAAAGCAAAAGTGTTTTGGGTGGGGCCAAAATACAAAAAATACTGCTATATTGTAGCTTAAAGCTCTTTCTGCCAGTAACTAAGCATTAGGAGAGACATTTCAGCCTTTTAGAATGTGGGGGGAAACTGCACAAAATCTGGGAATCCAACAGATGATTGGGTCTAAGGCCAGAGGAATGGGGCATGACCATCAGGGAAAACCTGGAAGGCCAGCCACCCCAGGAGGGCTGGACCCAAGGCCAGAGGTTCCCCATCCCTGCTCTAGAGAGTGATTTAACTTCGCATGTTTATTTTGCATCTGTTTAATAGTACCCTGTATCCATTTTTTGTCTTAATACATCACAAGAATTTGACCAGAAATGTTTGAGGGGAGAAATTAAAGCACACAAAGTCATTTAAATGTTAGATAATGTAGAATTTTTTATTGGAATATTTTAAAAAATAATTAAATATAATTTAATTGTAAGAAAAAATAACGTGCTGAAAACTCTTGGCACACTAATTCAACCTTCCTCCTGATGCCCTCCAGATGTGTTGAACTTGACCAGAACTCTCAGCCTCCCCCAGCCAGGGAGTCGTAATCTGGTGTGTGCCAAGTTGCAGAAGGCTGCACTAGTTAAAATTAGCAACCCAAAGAACTGTGCATTTTACACTGAGACATATGTGTTTCAGTGACATGAATATATTCTCTCATATATTTGCTAGGGATAATCAACTGAAAAACATTACTTTGAAACTGCCCAGCCTGCCTAATACTGTATTGGCGATTGACGTCCATTCAGTGTTACTAATGAACTTATGAACTGAAACATTGACTACAGAAAAATAAAAGCACTGGATTTTTTACTCTGTATATAAGTATAATAAATGTGTGGTGATCTCAGTTATTAGTTTTGGGCAAAATAGAGGCAGGCCTTTGGGGCTATGCAGAGTTGTGACATTTTAAAATATTTCACAGCAAGTGAGAAGTGGGCTTTTTATCCCCATATCTGATGTTGGTGTTTTCCTTATTCAATTTATTCTTTCCCTCCACTATGTTCTATATTCCTGGTTGCATCTGTTGCTATTTAGGTTTTTTGTGTTTGCTGCACATGCGGAAACTAGATATAAAACAGAATGGGGGGGGGGGGAGGAGTGTTTCTGTTTTCCCATGAATGAAAAGAAGAAATTGTGACATCTGTCAGCAAATTCCAATTCAAGAGCCTTGTACTCTGTTTGCAACTTAAACATTTTTTGCTTAAGTATAGTGACCTTAAGGGCAAAAATGGAATATCCTTGCATTGAAATATCTACTGGTTTCTGTGTTGCCATTTCCAATGTATGACTTCTGTCCTTGTATTCTTGTGCAAAGACCATCCTGTTTGTCTTGTGTAAACCATAGAAGGGCATTGTTGCAAATGACATAAAATTATTTGTCATCATCAGAAGATGTAATAATTGCTTATTGTTCAGATTGCATGCAGCTATTTCTTCCATGGTAATACCTGATCCTCAAATCAGTGCAAGTATAAGACTATTTGAGGTGTACTTTTTCTGCACAAACTATTCACAAGCAAGAGATGAGACACAGAATTTGTCTTGGAAGTGAGACACTAAGAAGGGATTGTCTACAATCTGATACTGGGATTCCGAAATTGGGAATCTACTTCACCCTAATCCTTTATTGTGCTTATATACACAGTGGCCTCGTTTGCTCTTAAAGACAATTCAGATTATGGGTTGAGTATGGGTTGTTGTTACATGCAAACCTTGCACTATGGTTTAACTATGGGTTGTTAACCACAACCATCCAGGAAGAGAACCCATGGTTTGTTGTTGGGCTGTGAATCCTCGGATGTTCATGGTTAATATCCCATAGATAAAACAACAGTGCAGGGTTTGAATGTAACGATAACTCACAATTCAACCCATACTCTGAGTTGTCATTACATGTGAACCAGGTCATTAGCTTTGAAAGGTAACCCCTTTGTATATATCTTATGAGTGCAAAAACTAAAGGTATAGCTAAGTACAATTTTGTTTCTGTGCACGTGTGGTCAGGATCAAAACATTTAGAATTTGGCACATTTTTTGCTCTAGTACTTAGTTTACTAGATTATCATTTTTACCTGCTGCTTTCCCCCTATATAAAAAGTAGTGTCCATGTAGATGCTATGATAGTTGTTCAGGTACTTAAGATATTTTTGTGTCACAATAGCAGATCAATAATAACATACTGAATTTTTCCATGTTATCTTCAAGTATACTCTAGTACAGCTTGGAGGACGGCAACTACAGAGTTGTGCAGCAAGAGCAATCAAAATAGCTGCTGCTTTGCTGGCTTACTGATTAGGAACACGTTAAAGGAAACAGATCAGCCATGTAGAGGATAATTGGTCCCAATTCAGCAAACCCTGAAGTGTTATAAGGCATCTCCCACTTTTGTGCACCTGGGATTTTCATTGCTTTCACAATTAGCGCTAGGTTTTCATAGTTCATCAGATGCCTCCATTGTAGAGGAAGCAGAGTATGATTGGTCCTGATCCTGCAACACTCCCCTCCAGGTGTCATAGGCATCTCTGCCTTTTTGGTGCACTTAGGATTTTCACTGCTTTCAGAGTTAGGGTGCTGGGTTTTCATAATGCATTGAGTGCCTCCTTAGTAGAGGAGGTTGGCTATGAGGTTTGGTCCTGATGCTCCAAACCCCCCAGGTTTTCTAGCTATTCCATTTTTTGGGGCTCTTGGGATTTTCCCTCTTTGGTGAATTGTTGCCCAGGGGTTTGATTGTGTATCGGGTGCTTCCTGACTTGGGGAGATTGTGTATGAAGTTTTGTCCTGATGCTGCAAATCTGTAGTGCTTCAGAGATCAAACAGCATCAGTACTCAGGCAGGAGCACTTCAGCACAGGGGGCAGGGGGGTGAGTCAAATTACACACAGTAGCTTAATAAGCTACTCACAGTAGCTTAGTAGCGTGCTTGTGTGGGGGATGAAGTAGCTTATCTTCAAAGTGAAAATAAAGTGACATCCGAACGCAGCCACAGAGTTCTTCTGCACAAGGTAAAAACATAACATAACTAGTTCCTTTGTGATTAGTAGTGGTAGGTCTGATCTTTCATCTTCCACCTTGAACATCCTGTGCACTAACTTAAATCAAGATAAAGTTATAGGTTAAGTCAAGATAAAGTTTATAGGATTTCTGAGGCACCCTGAGGTGGAGTTCAGGAGGCCCTGAACATATATAAATATTCAGAATTAAAAAATACCTTGCCAATGTTTGAGGCAAAGTACTTAATGACAAATTGGCTGAATTTGGATGACACAATAAGCAACTGGGGGAGAGGGGGAACAATCGTCAGTTGTATTGACTATCATGTCATCCGAATGCTGCCATAGTCAACTCAGCGCTGATCCTAATCCACACCACAGTTGATTATTTATTACCATGTTGTGTGGGGAGTACCCCCTAGATGAACAACTGTAAAGGTGATTATTACCCCACCATTGACTATCGTGTTGTCCGAATTCAGCCATTATTTCTTCATGGTGGGTAGTTAAAGTGGACTGGGTGGTTCTGAATTTTAGGTATTCCAGATGTGTTTAAGTTGTTTAACAGAGATTAAATAAGGGCTCATCTGTATGCTGTGCAAGTGTGTGTGTGTGTGTGTGTTTTTGGAGTTACCCTCCATGTGCTTTCTTTGTGCTTCTATCCTACCTCCATGTCACCTATTCTGATAGGTGTGAATAAACAATAGGACAGTCATAAAATAAACTAGTAGTTGTTGGTTGTTCTTTTTTTATATGATGGTATGATCCATGTTGAGGTTTGCCTTTTGATACTGTAGTTTAAATTTCTGTGAAGTTCACTGTGACATTGAGGGGTCTGATGCTGAACCCAGGTGTATTGTTCCAGCTCTTGTTGATTCAGCTGCTCCAATGAAATGTAGAGCCTTTTAAGCCTTAGGCTATGCAGCTGACCACTACAGGCAACTGGAAGATGTTTGATTTAGAATAGTGAAATTCAACTTCCTGATGGAGGCACATGCTACTCTGCTGCAGAGTAACTTCCTTGTGTACTTTTGAATCACAGCTTGCAGGGTCAAATTGGCTGAGCAATCAAGGATTTTAAAAATGGCAATAGATGATGTCTGCTGATTTAGAAGGTAGCATACTTCTGGCTAATGGATTTTAACTTATCTGGTTTCTATCATATTTGTATTTCACAGATTCTGCACTTCAACAACAAACACTCATTTTGTCATCACAGACAAAATGTGGGGAAACCCTCGACCAGCCAACCGAATGGGTCCTTTCCGGTAAGTGTATAAACCTGATAAATGTTTTTGTAGTGATTCTTGTGCCACATATGTAAATGACAGAAAAGCTTTGCTTCATAAAGGTTATTGAGGATATGGCCAGAGATATTGGGTAATTGTAATTAAGCATCAATCCTGAGAATCAAATAGTATTTGATAAATTGTTTGCTGCACTAGTCTTAAATTGCCAGAATACAAGACAGGTGTACCTCAAAAATAGTTACAAGTAAAGGTTTTGTTGGTTCCTTGTATCTTTGATATGCTAGCTAGAAACTTCTTTGGACTCCAGCTTATAAACCAAAAAACAGAAATTGGACACGAATGCTCCATATGGCAATCTTTTGTTGCAGGTCCTATTATATATATCAGTAGCGAGCTAAATTCTTGTGAATGCTACTCCTAATGTAGCCAGAATGGCCTTATCTATATATAACATGGGGGAAATATCAGCTGGTTTGGGCAAACTCAAAAGTTTACAGAAGTACAAACTATCTTGGTGGGGTGTTGAGATAGGGATGGGTGAACTCACCTTAGTCCTGGTTGTGTTCTGCTTGTCAGACACCGACTGGTTGTCCACAGCCTCCCAATTCCTCCTCAAGCCATCATTTGCATAAAAATGGCAGCTCAGCCTTTATGAAAAAGGGCCATTTACGCAACATTACAGACATACATTTACACCTATAATGTTGTGTAAATGGCCCTTTTGCAGACGCCATTTGCATAAATTGCCCTTTACAAAAAAGGTCAAGCTGCCATTTTTACTCAAATTGGTGGCTCAGCAAAGGATTGGGGATCCCGTGCTTGCCCAACTCGGTCTGTGTTGAGTAATGCAAGTGCGGGGTCCATGGACTGGTATCTCAGGGCTAAGCGAGCAAGAAATCGCTGAGCTCTGAGCCCCAACAAGGCTCCTGCAACATCTCTGTGGGGGGACCCTAAATGGGGAGTAGTAATAGAATGGGGTTTCCTGGAAGAGAACATAGTGGGTGTCTGGAACCCTGAACAGGAGAGCGCCACACTGCAACATTTTGATGCAGGTGCCACTGGTTTGATTGTTAATAGATGTCCAATATGTAATAGATGTCCTATATGGTTCATTGTAATTGCTTCCAGGTGCAAGACAAAGACATGATGTCCCTTGCCAACATTGTTTTAAAAAACTTCTTTGAAAGAAATATAATTAGACTTTAGTACAATTTTAAAAAATGCACATAAAGATAAATGGGAGAAATTTCCAATATTCACTGCATAACAGGAGATGCTTGAGGCTCATCAAGATTTGTATTCAAACTTAGTATGTATTTGGAAGGTTTGAAGAATTCATTTTTTTAAATGAAATCTAAATGCTTAGAGGAACTGTTGAATTCAATCTTGGCAGGTATGTGCCAGAAATAAGTTACCACTTGGTGTTAGTATGTTACAGGAAGCCAGATTCAGCTGGAAATCAGAAAAAACTTCCTGACTATTAGGCAGTATGACAATGGAACCAATTACCTAAGGAGGTTGTGGGCTCTCCCACACCAGAGGCATTCAAGAAGCAGCTGGACAGCCATCTGTCAGCTATGCATTAAGATGGGTTCCTGCATTGAGCAGGGGGTTGGACTCAATGGCCTTATAGGCCCCTTCCAACTCTACTATTCTATGATTTTATGATTCTATATGGTCATGGAAGAAATACTTTCATTTTGGGTGTATGATGTAGAGTACACATGACTTCGACACTTTGCTCCCACATCTGGATGGGCTTGCTGAATGTAGTGGAACAGCATCCCTACGAGTAGGTTTCTTTATACGATCCTCCTTATGCTCATGTTCATAGGTGCAGAACATAAGCCTGACACTTGTGGGTTTGCTCTGACACTGACTGGGTTCTGACGATTGCGTAGAGAGAAGAAGCCACTGTGACTTTTCTGCCACCCCCGCATGTGTTGTGCACATGAGCGCCAGTTGTGTAATTCCTTGCAGTGCAGCATGGGTTTGGACAACACAGCAACCAACACTGCATTGTGGTGAATTATTATACAAGGGCGAGGGTGTGGGGAAACCACAGTGGTTTCTTCCTACATGATCATCCGAACACCCCCACTACTTTGTTGTGGGTTACTGGGACTGCATGTTATGCCTTGTATTACTGAAGGGTCTTGGAGCATTTGGGATTTAAAGCTCCTAAAATATTCGTGAAAGGCAGTCACATGCTCTGTCAGTACAAGAACCTGAGTACAGGAAGAGTGGCACTGATAGAAACCACATTCATGGATTTTGAAAAAAGACTTGAAAGAGCAAGGGGGTTGGACTCAATGGCCTTATAGGCCCCTTCCAACTCTACTGTTCTATGATTCTATTAAGTATTCTTGTACAGCCATTAGCAGTAGAGAAAGGTGATCTTGCTTCATTCATGGAGTCTGCTTACTAAGGGCAGCCACATTAGATGGAAAAAAAACTGGGGAGGTGGGGATGATTACATCAGGAGTCTTGTGGATGGATTGTTGCAGACTGCGATAGAAGTGATATAACTGCGAGCTGAAAAAATAAAAGTCTCAGAATTGCTGCACATATGGTTAATAAGTTGTTGTTAGATCCATTTATGGAGGATAGGTCTAATTCATGTTTTTAAAGCAATCTAAACTAATGACTGACACCTATGGTTATGACTATGTTTTGTGAGAAAGCACTTTTCTTTGTCTTGAACCAACAATTTAGATAACCTTGAGTTCTAGTATTGAGAGAGATATTTGTCTATTCTCTCCATATGATTTATATTTTTATAAGCCTCCATCATATACCCACAACCTTTCTTAGGTGTCTTTTTTTCTAAACAAAAAAAATTCCAAAGACATGGCTCAGCCTTTCCTTGTAGTGAAGGTGCTCCAGCTGTGTGATCGTTTTGGTTTTCCTTTCCTGGATCTTTCCCAGCTCTGCAATATCCTTTTTGAGGTGGGGTATCAGAAATGGACACAGTATTCCAAATTGGGCCACAATATGGCTTTATGTAAAAAATATTATGGTAGTCATATTTTCAGCCCCTTTCTTAATTTCTAGCATTTGGTTTCCCTCTTTTACTGTTGCTATATGCTGAGTTGATGGATTCATTAACTGACTACCATGACTCCCAAGAAATTTTCTGTTTAGTTAGTTCGAAATCACCAACAGGTATTTGTGAGAGAGTGAGATAAAATATACAACTTTTAAAAAGTTGATTATATTGTGGGCCCACTGTGCATCTCTTTGCACTTACTTACATTGAATTTTAGTTGTTTTGTTTCTCACTCATCCAGTTTGGAAAGATCCATCTGTAATGCTTCAGTCTGCTTTAGATTTTACCATCCTGAATAACCTATCATCTGCAATTTGGCTGCCTCGCTGCTTACCCCTGCCTCCATATTTTATGAATGTTAAATAGCATCAGCCCTAATGCAGACCCCTGGGGAAAGCCACAGTTTTTTCACCTCATTAGGAAAACTGTATGCATCTAGAACTGCAAAATCTGGGGTCGAATCTGATTTAGTTGTTACCATCCTTACCTGTAAAGTGTTGCTTTAAGAAATGCTGAGACAAATCCGAAGGAGTGGAGCTAAAAATATAGATCAGATGGTAGCAGAATGTGGGTTGTATCAGTGGTGTTCATCTGGCAGAACAGATTTCCTCTCCCCCATACAACTTCCCATGCACCCCTGAAATCTGCACCAGAAGGTTGTGGAACCTTCTGAAGAAGATTTGGAGGGGCATGGGGAGGAGAGGAAAGGGAAGTCCTGTTGCACAAGTGGAAGAGTAATCCAGTGTTACTATAACTGGATGGCTCTCTTTTATGAAGGCCGTGCTATTGCTCTAATAAAGGGCATTCATAAGAACATAAGAGCCATGCTGGATTAGAACAAGGTCTGTTTGGTCCAGCATTCTATCCACACAGTGGCCAACCAGCTGCCCATGGGAAACCCACAAGCAGCAACTGGTGTGCATAGTCTTACTGCCTCTGATATTGGGGGTAACATATACACATTAGGACTAGTAGCCATTGATAGCCTTCTTCTCCAGGAATTTATCCAACCCCCGTTTAAAGCCATCCAGACTGGTAGCCATCACATTCCTTACTGTTGATAAGGGAAAAATAAATGAACAGCTAAACTTAAATGAACAGCTAAAATAACTGGGGGGGGGGGGTTGTTTGTTTTAAACACCCTTCTTGTCTATGCACCCAGTTGGGTGGGTGTCCCTCAGGGCCAAATTGGACAATTAGGCATTTATTCAAGTAACTGGTGTGCATATCCACTCCCCTCAATAAATAGTGTTGGCCTGCCCAGTTCAGGAGCATAGCAGTAATGCTCTTCTCCCCATGCTACAGCCTTCCCCCGCCAGCTATTTGTGGGGAGGCAATCATGCATACCGGGGCTGTTGCATCTAAGTTGTCCCTTAGAGAGAATTCACTGGGCCTATTTGACAAATGTGTATCCTTGTTGTAATTTAGTAACCTGAGAAAACTGCTACCCCTTATGCGGAAGACAGTGGTACAAGATGTATGTGTCTCATGAGTAGGGCTAGCAGGGACAGCCTAACTCTTCCATCCATGTGTTCACTAAATGTATGGAGAGAAATATCTGAAGAGTTCTGCTTTAAGCTATTTTCTCATATTTGAAGCATCGTTGATTATCCCTGAAATTTCATTTTGTAGCAGTTCTGATTTTGTCCATAGATTTCAAAACAGTGATGAACGATTAAGTTTGAACAGCCTCTTATAAGCATGTTCTTTACCATAGCTCAGTTTCTTGTGCCCTGAAGATGGGGTTTTCTATTAAATGTAAAATAAGATTCTTCAGACCACTTGCCAGAATATGCATTTCTGATAGAACATGTTCATTACTACAGGAATCCGTACAGCCCAGTGTTCTTTCTTAGGTCTGTCTTCATATTTCAGAGTGATTTTATTGTAGATTAATGTAGCATTCCTCCACCAATGACTATTAATTTATGTTTTTAATATATACTATGCAGTCTATTAATAACCACAGTATCTATGAATATTACAAGAAGTGTTCCTTCATAAACAAAGATAGGACAACCTAAGAGATAATTCCTTTTTAAGATGGTGGTACAATCAAATTTAATGAGAATTCACTGGTTAAAAGAGCAGGAAAGACAAATGTAGTGGCTTCTTAAACAGTACTCTAAATATCCCAGATGCATGTACTGTGAGACTATGTAGATTGCTACGTTCATTAACTCATTAATATTTCAGGTATTCCATGTTGAGTTCTTCTGGGAATTATGGTGAAATGGGAGGACGCAAGTTTACTTATCACGTCTGTCGTATGCTACCTCCTCTTAAACTACCAAACATCACTATCTTCTGCGGATCTTACTGTTGAACAGCTCTGTAAAAAGTTTAGAGAAGAACTTGCTGATGTGTAGATTACAAACTCGAAGGACGTTATGAATAACACTGTCTTTATTTCTACAGTGGGAGCCAAGAAGAAAGATTTGCTCCCGGGTGGAACAGGGATTACTCTCCTCCTCCCCTTGATAGTCTTGCTCAAGAAAGACACTCTGGCAACTTCTCTGGCAGAGAATCACTTCCTTTTGATATCCAGGGACTCCCAGGCATCCTCAATCCTCAGTTTGCCAACAGAGAGGAACCTTCTTTCAGCTTTGGAGGTAGAGATGGACCGTGTAGCGACTTCAGAGGTGGGGAGGGCCATTTACGAGATTTTGGAGGCAGAGATTACCCACCTTCTGACTTCCAGAGTAGAGATGATTCACACTTGGACTTCAGAGGCAGGGTGCCACTCCTTCCAGACTTTAGAGGCAGAGAGATGTATCCAGGAGATTTCCAGGACAGGGAAGGACAGTCTATGGATTATAGTGGAGGAGACATTCCTCCTATGGATTACAGGAACAGGGATGCGTTTCGTATGAACTATAGGGATAGGGAAGCTCATACTGTGAACTACAGGGGCAGAGATGATGCCCCATCAGATTTTCGTGCAAGGGGAACATTTGATTTAGATTTCAGAAATAGAGATGGATCTCATCCACACTTTAGAACAAGAGACATCTCTGAACAGGATTACAGGGGCAGAGAGCAGCCATATTCAGATTTTAGGAAAAGAGATGTACCTGATATAGACTTGAGGGGTATGGGTGCAGCTGACCTAGACTTTAGAGACAGGGATGTACCCCATTCAAATTTCAGAAACCGGCCTAAATCTCAGGCTGATCAGGATTTTAGGAGTAGGGATGTGCCACCCTCTCTGGATTTTGCAGAGAGGGAGATGCCCTCGATGGACCCAAATGTTGTGGATTTCCAACACAGTCAATCTACAGTACCTATAACAGATAGAGAATGCAAGATAGAAGAGGCTGTACGTGTTGTTAGAGAGAGGTCTTCCTTGAGTGTTCAAAATGAGGAGTTTCCACATTCAGAGCCAAGAGCCAGAGAAGAAGAATCCCAAGGACAGAATCCTGAGGCTGAATCTTCTCTAGAGTTCCAAAATAGCCGTGGTCCTCTTCCCACTCTTCAGGACCAAGATAAGCCTCCTCAGGCCTTTGTTAGCACTCAGGAGCTTTCTGCGGGTGAACAGCAAGTATCTGAATCATCTGGTCTTGGACTGAAGGAAAAAAGTGACCTGGATTTCCTTGGGCAGCAGGATGCAGACTACAGAGGCATTGAGTATCGTGATGTAGATCATCGGTTGCCGGGAAATCAGCTCTTTGACTATGAACATGGGAAGTCTTTTGCAGAAGGAAAGTCTTCTAAAGATTCTCAGCCAGATCTTCAGGTATGTGACTTGTTGGAAAGCGTGTACCTGTAAGCATGTTGAGAAAGCCTTTTGGAGAAAGTGATGCCATGTTGTTTAAGTAAAAGCCATATGTTCTCTTTGTCTGTTAATTACATCTCCACTAGTATATTTATACTAGTTATGGTATTCCCAAACAGTCTTCCTTTCTCAAATCTTGTGGTTTTGCTGTGTATCCGAGAAACTGACATTTCTCATTCCTGATTGACAGTTTAAAGTGACAGATGTTATAAAGCTTACTTGTAATCTTTTTGTGTTCAAACACCTGTAGGACTAAATTATAAAAGCAATCTGCTGTCTTATTGATCATAAATCATAATACAACATTTTTAGTGAACTGGTGCACCTTTGACTTTCTGTATTTGAATGGCTGTACATTTCCTCTGCTTCATTATTTTCTTCAAAGTTCTCTTAATTTTTATCTTGAAGGACCAGGATTACAGGACCTGCCTCAAAGATATAAAACCAAGCAAACTGATTCGACTAGGAAGAGTTCCTGAAACTGCCACAAAAGATGATGTAAGTAGTTATTGCCCCCGCCCCCTGGAAGTTATCTAGAAATATTTGATATTCCATACTAATAGTTTTCTCGACATGGAAATACTTTAAAATAGCTACATTTCCCTTTAACTGTTTACTGCAGTGTTTAAATGAATCATGATCGTTGACAATCTTGAAATTTTGTTCACTTAAATTCACTTTTTAATGTGAGGTTGGAGTCCAGTAGTACTGCCCATATCTAGTCTTTCAAAGTACCAGTTATACACATCCTGCATTGTGTTTTGTACTGGGAATCCGTAGTAGGAAGTGCTAATTTTGTTCTGTTTGGAGAGCAGAATAGGATTGCTAACTTTCTAGTAGTGTTGGTGGTCACTTGCCTCCTCTTACTTGGGTTGCTTTAAATCAGGAGTGGCCAATTTGTGGCTCTCCAGATGTTTTGGTCTATGACTCACATCATCCCTCGCCATTGGCCATGCTAGGGCTGATGGAAGTTGTAGGCCAAAACCTCCGGAGGGCCACAAGTTGCTCACCCCTGCTTTAAATTCTTGCAGTGCATAACTTGCATTACTTTGCAACCTTTATCTTCACGAGAAAAAAGCTCTCATTCTTTCACTAAGAGACTTTTAAGCAATGTCATCAGCAGCACAAAGTTAGATGAAGGCAGTCTTGTCAGTTATGGAGATTTAAAAGAAACCTCTAGCGTTCTTCTTGTCAAAGGCATTCTTAAAGATATCCAATTTTCATCAAGGACTACTCAGATGCAATAATTCATTGTAAATAAAAATTCTTTGGCACTGGGAGAGCATACTAATCTAACAAGTTTTAAATGTAAATTTGGTGAATTATTTTTTTTTTAAAAAAAGAAAGAAAACCAAAATAGTTTGAGTACATTTCAGTTTTTGTTGGATTATGACACTTGGGTTATGAAATTGAAAGTCCAAAGCCTAAAATCATTAGTAGCTTTTAATTCCAGAGATATAGCTGTGTTCGTCCATTGCGGCAGGATCCCCCTTAGCCCCTCAAAATCTGGTGGTATTTTAAAGTTAAATAAATTTATTGTAGCATAAACTTGAATGGGCCTGAGCCCATTTCATCAGCTGCATGAAAGAAGACATACTCTTCTTCTGGTGTTTGATTTCATTTCCATTCATGCTGTGTAGATGTTAATGTTCACATCAGGGCCAGACATAATGGTCATTCTGTGCTGAAATGTTACTGATTATAATGTAGGACTTGGTACTTAACTAGACACTTGGTTTGCCTCTGTAGATTCTCAATGCTTTCCAAGCATGTGATGGGACACCAGTGAAGAACCTGCGCCTAAAAGATTATACTACAGGTGAGAATTTTTTCAGTGTTCTTAGCATTGGGTGGGTATACATTAACACATCTAAAAGCTTGTATCGGGTGACCTGCCTTGTCTTGTAATTATAGCTTTCTTTGCTGACATCCTAGTTATCATTGGATTTTAAATGACTTTTGGGTCATCTAGTCTGTCCCCTTGGCTTCTCCAGGATTGATGGCTTCAGGCACAAAGTTGGCAAGTCAGCATTAGCTCTGAAGTTAGGCACCTATGAAAGACAGAAAACAAAACTCTTCTAAGGGAGCCTTCAAGAGCTGACAGCAGTTTGTTTTCCAGTGGGTGTGCATATTAAACCTTCTCATTGGGCAAGATTTTGTCTTAGCCCTGAAATAATTGCCCTGTAACAACTTCTTTGTAAATAAAGATGCACCTGTTTTCAGAAGCATCAAATGCAGATAGCTGTAAATTGGTCAGCGGATGTTTCCCAGACTTCTATATTGGGTGTTTTTTCTTGTTTCAGAGGATGGCTTGTTTACAGCTTCCTAGCTTCACTTCTATGTTCCCGACTGTTACCCAGATGAATTTTGTAAGGGAATAATTGGCAATTTTCTGAATGGGATGGGGAATGAAGATTGGCAAAGTTAAACATGATAGGGAATGTAGAAAACAAAGATTACTGTTCCAGATGTGGGGGAGATATGCTGGAGGAAAATGGAGAGGACCTCTGGAAGTCTTTCCCTTCTTACTCCAGTCTGATTGTAACATAAATCTCCAGAAGGATTTAGAATCTGAAACTTATTTATTTTATTTATTTATTTATTGCATTTTTATACCGCCCCATAGCCGAAGCTCTCTGGGCGGTTCACAAAAATTAAAACCATGAAATCATTTTAAAATATATAAAACAAGGCACAATCTAAAAACACAGAATAACATACAACTTCTATAAAACAAATTATTGTGTGTAGGCTATTGTGTGCTTCAGCATTAGTACAACTTATTTTCAGGGAAGCTACGTTGTGTTGGCTTCAAATAGTTCACTTATATATAGGTGCAGTCCAGATGTGGTCACTGGGCATACTCACATTCTTGCAAAATATTCTTTTAAAGTTGCCCTCATAGTACCCCCCCAAACTGCTTTCAGATTGCCCAGTATTGGTTTGGTGACTTGGCATAAGAGCAGGTTAAAGGGAGACAAAATATATGTATTGGTTTTTGAACTTGGTATTTAAAGAGCAGTGTTTGGCTGCTTTTATGGCAGAGAAGAAACCATGCAGAAAATGCAGGTTACTTTCATAGTAAATAATGGGGCTATTCAGATGTAACAGCAAACCATGGTGGTGTTCTGAGCATCAATCTCTGGTTAGTGCAGCCACTCCTCCCCTTGCACATGGAGATTAAAAATATTGATCATAATTTGCAGCAAAGCATGGTTTACAGTTTAATCTGGACCTAGAAAATACGCTTTAAGGAAACAATAGATTGCCATCAACCAGGATAGCAAACTGCAGTTTGAACATGGCTTGCCAGTAAAACAACGATTTTTAGTGTTGGGACAAAAGTATTGACTATGGTTTGCTGCAAACTGTGATCCAAAGTTTCTGATCACCGCATGCAGGGTGAGGCAGTGCACAGTCCTGAGGATTGTTCTTATGACGCCAAACCATGGTTTGGTATTATGTTTAAATAATCTCAATGAGTCCATTCTGCCAGATGCAAAAAATTGTAAGTTAGGGTGATTGTTAGTTCATACTAACAGTATTCATACATCTCAGTGACAAAGGAGCTCTTTGTGACGTTTCCAACTAGGAGGCAGATTTAAAGAAGAGCAGATGGTCAGTACCTCTCTGCTTAACACACACACACACACACACACACTGTTGCCAGGGAGGCTAAATATTACTGGTAAATAAAAGCAATAAAACAGTATATTAAAACATCACAGATAATAAAACATAGCAAGTGCATGCTCTTACTTATTTTCATGATGTCGTCTGATTTTGTTTTGAAAGTTTAAGTGGATCTTTTGAAGTGAAAAATCCTAGAAAATGGAGTACAGTAGTTAATATGTTTCAGAGAAATGTGCTTCGAAACAGAGGTGGGATTGGATAGGGATGTAATCATGAATAGAGTTGTGCCTAAAGTCCTGTAGTGAATTGCAGAAACCAACGCTAATGTAGGGCTGAGTGATTTTTGACAGTATTCTGTCGTTTCACTGGGCAACTGCAGTGAAAACACAGTTCAAAAGAGCCTCATCACAGCAATAGAAAAATGGGAAAAAAATTGAGGAGAGAGAAATTTTATAACTTAATAAGGAGTTGTAAACTTACGTTAAATTTGGTTTGTATTAAGGTTTGAGTGTGCCAACCTACCTATTTTAAAATACTTATTAACCTATTGTGTACTCATCTGTCTTTAATGGCTGGGATCCAAAGAGACCCATGGGATCCAAAGAGTTGAAAGTGCTTCAGTCTGTACACAAAGGGAAGGAGAAGTTTGTTGATTTTCCTTTCCAATTGTAGTCCTTCTCTGTGCACTGAATGCTGCCCAGGATGGTCCTGCAATGTTTTAGAGAGCATGTAATGTTTCAATGGGGATCTGGGAACACCACAGACTGCACTTTAGATCCCAGGTTATATATTAAAATGCTACATGCTCAGATCTATGTGTTTGGTGGGATTTGAGATCCCTTCAAACCATCTCCCTGTGCTTCCTGAGAAGTTGCTCTCAAACCTCAGGGACTGAAAAATCTTGCCAGCTATTTACACACCTTTTAGCAAAAGTCTTAGGTTTGAGTTGAAAATACCAGGAGAAAGATCAAGGGATGTGCACGATTCAAAATACTGAGAAATTTCTACATTGTTCAGACACCTAGGTTTTGTGGGAACGAAATTCTATTCTAAACTATTTTGATAAGTATTTGTAAGAATAATACAGTACCTAATAGGTATGCTAATAATTACTGAATTCAAGAAGGAAACAAAATATTTGTTTTCGCCTTGTTATTCAAATGTATTCTGGAATTAAGAACAATTGAAAGCACATTGAGATTTGAGTTTTACAAGGACTTGAGTTTTGTACTGATGATTTGGAAGATGGGCCCTAAGGGGGAAGTGTGGGTAGACTTGTGAGTTTGTGGAGAGTTGTTCTATGATGGGTGGAAACCTCAGGCCCAGGGGCTAAATCCAGTCCTTCTGGAATCCCAGTCTGGCCCTCCAGCGTCTGCCAGAAAGCCATGCCACTTTCCCCTAATCATAAATAGTTCGGTTGTTTCCCAGCATTTGTAGGCTTCGTTACTGGCAATAGTAGCTTTAAGCTACATTACGCTGGTATTTTGTACTTTGGTTTCACCCCCTTTGCCTTTGGACTTGCCAACCACCGGAATGTGCCTCCCCCCCAATTTTTCCTAAAATAGAGTTCTACGCATAGGCTGAAAGACGTTCCCCATCCCTGCTCTATGATAATATCTGGGGAGCAAAGAGGAAGAATTCTGAGCTGATAGACATAAATGTGTGTGTATACATACTTTGGCAAAGAAGGGAAGCAGGAGCACCCAGAGAAAACCCTGGAGGAAGCAGATGAGCTGGAAAGAAGTAGGGTTGGGAGAAGTAGCAGTGAAGTCTCTCTAAGGCCAATTCAACCATGGCAATCCTAACTACGTGTTACTTGCTTTGTGTACATAAATTGCAACAGTCCTTCCTGCATGCAATTTGCTCTTTATATGTGTTCTTATTAACCTACACTCTTCTAGGGATGTTGGACAAATCCGCAACAGAATCAGATGAGTTTGGGCAGATACTAGAGTACCAGATTGAAATAGTTAAAGCACAGTAGCAGAGTTTCAGAGCTAGAAATGAGTTTGTTGGGGTGAGAAGAGGGTTTGTTGAGGAGACCACAGCTAGCAAATTGAGTAATTCTTGAACATAATTAAATAAGTTTGCATTACTATTTGGTCTTCTTGGAGTGCTTTTATTTTACTTTAAGATATGCTGAAGCAGATTCTCAAGTTGATGACACTGAGAATTTTTCAGCTACCTATCATATGTTCACCTTTGGCATTTTTAATGGAAAGGTGGCATTATTATTATTATTATTATTATTTACATTTATATACCACCCCATAGCCGAAGCTCTCTGGGTGGTTTACAGAAATGAAATATAACAGTATTGGGTAAGCACTTTAGGCTTGAAGAGTGCTTCAAGCTACATTTGTCTGTGCTGAAACATCTTTCTTCAGTCCCTATTTTACCCATCACTGATTTCTCCCATCCACTTGGGCTGCCCCCTACTTCTATTAGAAAGTACTTGCATGTGAAACTGAGTTTTGTCAAGGTCTGCTGCGTGATGAACTCTGTTAACACATGTCTCACAGGTAGGAAGTTTGCAGCTTGTTGAAAACATGGCATCCATTATGCATCAAGCAAAGAACGATTCAGATGGCCTCTTTGTTTGCAAAGTGACAACCAAATATCACTGATGTTGCCTTAAGCATAGCCTCTGGGGTTGGGCTTAGTTCAGGAAGCTAAACTATGGTTTCACTAGCCATATTCAGACTTCATAGTTCAGCATGATGAGAATGAGCTTCAGCGAGCTTTGGGCTCCCACATTCTTCCCCTCCTCATAGCCATGAGAAGAGGTTAAGAATATGTTGTGAACTGCTTCAGGATTTTAAAAATGGGATGCTGTATATAAATATTCTTAAAAAAAAAACCAAATGCGTGAAAACATAAGAGCAGAAATGGATCTGACCAAAACCCATCTAGTCCAGCATTCTGTTCACATATGGGCCAACTGGATACCTGTGGGAAGCCCACAACAGGATATGAATGCAATAGCACCTTTCTGCTTGTATTCCCAGCAACTGGCATATAGAGGCATAGCGCCTCTGATACTGGAGGTGACATTTAGCCATCAGTAGGCTATTCTCCATGAATTTGTGTAATCACCTTTTAAAGCCATCCAAGTAGGTGGCCTTCACTGCATCTTGTAGTTATGAATTCCATAGTTTAACTATGTGCCATGTGAAGAAGTATTTCTGTTTATCTGTACCAGATCTCCCACCTTTCAGCTTCATGCTATGATCCCAGGTTCTAGTATTATGAGAGTCTCTGTGTCTACTTTTTCCACACCTTGCACAATTTTATATAGCGCTGTCATTTTGGTGCTTGTGCCTAGTAGAAAGGAAAATGTATGACAATGCACACCAGGCTTCTTATTCACTCTTTACCATTATTTCATTGATAGAATTAAAATTGCAATGAATAATGCATGTTTATTTCATGAAACTTTAGCTGTTGAGCCCTGTCATGTAGTAAAAGTCTAGCACAAATTTATTTCAGTGCAGGTATTCATAGATCTGATCAACCCTTTTCTAATTGTCTTTTCCTGATTGTATCTCTGTTGCCTATGCAGCTTTGGGTCGAGGGAGGGCACAGCCCATAGGAGGGGGGAAACCTGCTTTTTGCAAACAAGTTCTGTCAGCATGGGGATTTTTAATTTTTAATATAAGTATAAATAGTTTGATTGATAGACAAGTAGTTTGTAGCTTCGCCTTCAAGAAATGTTTATAGAACTGTTGAATTGATTACAACAATATTAGCAGCAAACTCTCCTGTTACATAGTTCTTTGTAGTTTTGAATATTGATATTCTATCTGATGGGGGTGGGTGGGTGGAAATCAGAAGAAATAAACAAATTGGAACAATCTGTTGGGCAGAACTTGGGGATGCTGCTGAAAATGACACCACCGTGTTCTGCCCCTTCTCCTTGTAATATGTGGCAATATTTAGTCATGTCATGACATCATTTTATATGTTTCCCTGCCCGCTGCAGCCAATAATGTGCAGTAGGGATGGGGACACAGGAATGTACATGACATTCCAATATTTCAAATTATGTAGAGAGAGGGTGTCATTGGGATGCTGTTCTTAGCAGCATCCCTATGTCACCTGGAATATGCAGTTTTGCTCTGTTCAGGAGACATAGGCATTACAAACTATTTTAACACAAGTCGTCACTACATTGTCGCATGAAGGCAGATACCTCTTGATAAACTCAAATGCGCAAGGAAGTGTTCTGGCTTTTTCAAAAAACAAAACAAAACTCCATTCAACCCTGTGCTGGGTTCATCATGGGTAACTACTTCTCGGTGTTACAGTATTGGCTCTGGAAGGCCATCGCTGCATTAATTTGTGATATCTGCAATTCAGGTAGAACAGAGTACATAATGCCTATGATTTGAGTGTTTTGTGGAAAGAATGGAGGCATCTGAGGAGCTGAAACACTCAACATACAATGTTCTCTTTGGCTTTGTTATGAATTATACCTATGCAAACCAGTTCTTGCAGTTTCAGCCATGGAAACTTTGCACACTGTTCCTTGCTTAAGTGACACATCTTCCCCTGAGCAAACCTTGGTTTAAATTTAGATGATTATGAATCCTTGATAATTTTGAGGTAAGGACATTTTATGTGCCCTTCTGACCTCCATTTCAGGCAGATGGGTGCATTCCTTCTTGAAATAGCTTTCATCACTAGTAAAGATTATTCTTTATTAATGCAATATGGTTAACTAATCAGGAAACGCTTATAAAATACTTCAATGATTGCTTGTCCTTTATCCTGGACTACTTCTAAAGGAAAGAACAATAGTATTTTAGGATAGTCTGGTTAATATTTTTGTGGGTTTTGGAACTGCATTAGCTCAGTTCATAAATCAAAATTTTAAAGATTGAAATTTCTTGATCTTACTTTACACATGGAATGAGAAAGAGTCCTGGCCTTGAATACTATGAGATCCAAAAGTTAACACAGCCAAATAAAGTATTTGGTTTCTTACTTCCATATGTGTTTGAATATTGCTCTTGAAAGCAGACTCTGTCTGGATTTTTGATATGGATATTGTGCTTCTTTAATGTTTAGCTCTGGAGTGGTCAGTATCTCCTCCAAATGAGTTACTGTATTGTATAGATTCAGAAGCAGTAAAGAGAATTATGGGATTGTGGTCAAGTATTACCAAAGCTTGAACGAGTCCAGTTATAAAGAGCATCAACTGTTGCTTTTATTTTTTTTTTTGTGGGAAGCATAGGGTGGTGGTAGTTGGGTGTGTACTGAAGGGAAGGGGGAATTGGGTGCTGAAATGTGGCTTTCTGGCACTAACGCAAATCCCGTCTGTATTTAAATGCTGTCCCCAGGTTACAACTATGGCTATATCTGCGTGGAGTTTTCCCTCTTGGAAGAGGCCATCGCCTGCATGGAAGCCAACCAGGTTGCTTTAAACTTCGGTCGAAAATGCTGCTAGAAGAATTTTTTGTGGGGCGGGTGGGCACCTAGTGACTCTTGAAACAAAGGTTCAAAGGAAGGCTTTATTCCAAAATGTACAACATGGCAGCTATGCTGATGTTTTCCAAAAATCTGGAGAGGCTTAATGTTTCACTGAAGGAACTCATGATTTTTTTCCTGACCAGTCTTGCCCATTCAAGTTGTGCATGCTTTGCAGGCTTGATGGATTCAAAGTGCAGTAGTTATGAAAAGGGTTCCCAGTTCAGCTGGTTGTCCTTGTGAATTTGTGTATGTGGTGGATTTCAGATGAAAGTAGTTAAGCTGCTTATCGCAGATGTTTCACTTCCTTGGGGGTGTACAGTACGCACACCTTCCCTATATTTCCCATGGGCTAGACCACTACTATTCAGCTCTGAATGAAAAATCCTGTTTGCATGCCTCATTTGTCCACGTGCTTTCATCTGGTGGGTACATTTGGGGCTTTGTTGTCTGTTTCCTTTTGTATTCATGTTGCCTTTATGCGAGTTGGAGCTGCATAGGAGAGGTCTGGCCTGTTACAGTTGCACCTGGTTAATCTGAATGTCTTCAAATTTTCTTAGAAATAGGAAGTTGCTCATATTAACTATTAATAATAGTATGGGCTAGATTTTTATATTGAATTTTATAAGTAAAAATTGTGGTTGCAAAGTTTTAGGAAGCCCCATGTTTTCCTCACATTATAGAAACTACCCAAATTCTGAACTATTTATACATGCATGCCATTAACCAATACTTCATATTCAGTTCAAACTCTGACTTCCAGTTTTTAGCTGCTACCATTCTTGAAGTGGTTAATTTTTGTAAACCGCCCAGAGAGCTTCACCTATTGGGCGGTATAGAAATGCAATAAATAAATAAATATTTCTTTCTAAATTTATGAGGTTAAAAACAATGTTGCATGAGCGGAGCTCTGCTATGGGACTTGAAGGGGCATGCAGGGGGAAAGGCAAATTATTATACCAGTGATTTCTAGTCCATTGGCTGATGACCACATATGGATACAACCCATGAGAGCCAAAAACATTGTGTCCTGATAATGTGATGTCTTATGCCCAGTGATTTGAGAGATAAAATGTAGGACTTCCTCCACAAATTTAGCATCAACAAACATCTATCAGATGCACATTTATACATTTTAATTGTGGCTGGGGTAAGGTAGATGATACCAGCCTTTAAAGCTTGTGGTTATTTGCTGATAAACATCATAATTTTATATAATGTCAGTCAGTAAAGAGAGATTGAATGTTCCTGATGGCATTATGGATTGTGGTGGATAAACACACAAGATACAGACCGTGATTGCTGCATCTTAGTTTTGCTATTTGTTTCTCTCTTCCTTGGGCACAATCCATAAGCAAGTTCTCCTATGTAAGCCCTTGCAAAAGTGAAGAAAAGCTTCCCTTCAAAAATTGTGCAGCCCTTCTTGTTCTACAAAAATGATCCACTAGGAATATTTTATTCTAACTTTATTCCACTCTTCCCAGAGAAAGCCAAGTGGTTTTTATAGAGCCCCTAATTCCTTCCAGGCACAGATCAAATCTACCTGCTTAGTTTCAGTGCTACAATACTAGTAATCTTTGTTTCATTTGCTGTTTAGGAATTTTAATTCCAAACACGTTGATCTATATAAACATTATTATACTAGCTATATGAATGCTCAACCCCTTTAAACATTAGCTAAACCACCTGCAAAAGCATAAAGTACATAAGCAATGCAGTGTTTGAATAAAATTGGGCTTTTTGTTGAGATTAACCTAACTCGGATATTCTGTAGATTCTCCAAATCATGATTGAATTTCTTGTATTCAAATAAAAATACAAGAATACAGAATTTCATAGTTACTGTCTGCAGCTTTACTCTGAGCTGTAAAGTTGTCCCATGGGCTTTTCTTTTTCTTTTTTTGAATTTATTTTAATAGCTTATCACACCCAGAAGATTAAAAAAAAATATAAAATTGGATTTATGATTCTTTTTAAAAAGTTGGTCTAAAAATGGTGAAACAGGTCTCCTCCAGCTTAAAACCTGCCTAAGAATGAAAGTCCTGGAACAATTCCAAAAGAAGCTCAAGCTTAGACAAAATTATAATACTCTGGTCTCCAGCATCTCTGTGAATACAGGAACAGTGGAGCTTTAACTTTTCCCCACTCTATTTAAATGTTGGGTAACACCCAATAGATGTCACAGTATCTGTTTCCTTGCCTGCCAACCACTCCGACCCTCAAGTTGCATTTTAAATGTCAAAAAGAAAATTCACAAATCCAGTTTTGTGTTCAATATGATTCCCGTGTTCCCCATTTTTTTTAATTAATAAAACCACCAAAAGATATTTTCTTTCCAAAACCCATCTTACCTGCTAACCTCAAAGCAGTTTCTCTGTTGCTTCCTTTCTTGTCATTTATGCTGCATCAACATCAACCTTTATTTCCAGTAGCCTGGCAGTCACCTATAGGTTTCCCCACAATTCATAGCTTGTGGTTCAGTACTTTAAGAGTCTTGAATTAATCTGAACAAAGGCTTCTGTTTTTGGCTCAAGCAATTGAAGTTGTGCTTTAAGACTGGCCATTAACTTTTAATTCAATTCTGAGTAAAGGTTGTGGTTTACTGAAATGATAGTGTTCAACTCTGTGGAGACGAAATTCAGAGAAACGTGGCTTTTTTTGTTAAATATTATTTTTTAAAATAATTTGAGTTTTTATATCAGTATGGCCTAAACTAGCCATTGCAAAAATAATATATACTGAACATCAGTTCATTTCAATCCACTCTAGCAAGAATATAATTAGAACTACTAAGCTCCTGTTGCATCTATCTCTTTTTCAGCAAGTAATAAGTCATTGACTTGGTTCACACATAACAACTGGGTTGTCAGGAACACGTGATCTGCCTCCAGCACATGCCCTCACTTCCGCTTTCTGTAAACAACCTATGATCCTAGGTTGTGAGTGTGATGTCTGAACCTAGACAGTCTGGTTGTTTAACCCCTAAACAACCTAGAATTAACCTCCAAGTTGTTCCTGGGTTAACATGCGAACAGGATTGTTCAGAGAGGTGGGAGAAAAACAGGGACACTATTTTTACTGTCAGGCATAAATTGTGGGCATCCTGCTGAGTCCCTTTCTTTCATTTTGACCAGCATTCAGTTTTATACTGTTTTGGCTGTTTCCAAACTCAGATTCACCAGGTCCAGCTTCAGCCTGTTCAGTGACTGTGGTGCGTGTGTGTGTTCTTGATATCAGGGGAGAAATTCTTGTTGATATATTAAAGACACCCACCCACCCACCTCCGCTACTCTCCTTTTGTAGGAAGTATACTTGATGTATTACCTTTTGAGAGTTTTGACTGTTGTAGCTAAACAAGTTGAAATTGTTTTTTCAAAATTCCCCATGGAGTTTTAGAAGCACCACTGAAAGTGTATTCAGATATAGAGGTGACTGAAATTTATCCAGTGTTTACATTGGCAAATTCATCAGTGCAATAAGATCAGGATGTACTGATGAATGATGAAATCCCAGAGAATTACTGTTATCTTTGTCCTTGGTATAGAGATTTATTTGAAAACCCAGGGACTTGTGTTGCACTGGAGCATCACCATTCAACGAAGGATGGAGAAGTGAACAAAGCAAACTATAATTGATGTCTGTGCCTTTACATTGCAATGTGTCTCCCATTCTATTGGACTCATTCAGCACCCACTGTGTGCTGCTTGTAAGGTTTTGGTAACCATGCCTTCCCATTGGTAGGCTGCTATCAGTTGTTGCTCATTTCGATTTTGAGATCACTTTTCCCTGTTAGTATGGTTGCTGCTCGCAATTCACGAAAATACTACCTTTTTGCTTCGTTATGGGGAAGAGGTGCAGAAAGTAATTTGAAGTTTGTGCACCTGGCTTGAATCACCTTCACACACTAAGCTGAATTATTATTCCCCCGCTGAAATGATTTCACCTTTAATGAGACAACTCCTTCCTCCTGCAAATAACCTTGAAAAGGAACAAATGAATATAGCACTGTTTCTTAATAGGAAATTGGTATTATGGAGTGCCCATTTTTTCCTGAAAGTATTTGATTATCTCACAGTGTTCTTCCATGTTTAGCATAGCTCCCAGCATGGGATGAAGGAAACAGTGTGTACTAGTTTTTAAAATATCATCTAGCCAGGTTATTCATGTACTTTGATTCAGATAATTGGATATAAGCAGAGAAGTGAAAGTGCTAACTAGGCGTTCCATTTCCCCCCGTTTGTTGTTGTTGTTGTTGTTGTTGTTGTTGTTGTTGTATCTTGTATGTTGGCTGCAGCATATATGGCTTAAAGGTTTTGGCCCTTGAAACTTTATAGTTACCTGGATGCCAGGGAGATTAAAATGCTTCCAGCACAGTTTTCTCTCTGTTCCGGTTTTAAATATCCAGTTTCTGTCACTTACCTGATTTACTTTTGAAGAGTATTCCTAATAGGTGGTGGCATATATGGTGTTAGCAGATATGCTGTTGAATGAATATAGTTCTTGAGGTTGACTCCAGTGATACAGTTGCCAGAGTAGATGAAGAGGTACACCTGTTATTGGGGTATGTTACAGGGTTTATTCCCTTGGTTTGAATTGGGTGATCCACTTTCTGATAGCTAGAGCTTTTTTAATATGAGGGATATAAATTCAGTAAATCAGGACTGACTAGAACATTCAACTCATTGCCACTATTACGTAGCTGTTAGCAAGGGCAGGCCTTCCTACTAGGTTCTGTCGGGAGAATTATCATGTTTCGGATCTTGGGTAAACCATTAGGATGCGTTAGAAGGCTTTTAGTGAGAAGCTATGGAGAAGTGATGTTGTCTCATCTTTCCTGTGAGATTTGTTTAGTGTTGTCTATCAACCCATTTGGAGCATTGACATAAGGAAGGGCATGGATTATATTTTTTTGATAGAATACTCTGAGGCTAATAACTCAACTATGAAATATTTAACCATTCATGACATGAAGGGAACAGAATCCTGTGGAAGGAAAGGCAGATGGTGACCGCAGTTTTAATGCAGTTTTTCTTTTCTTCTGTATTTGCGTAGGGTCAGTATCTTTCCCCAGGAAAAGTGCATCTCTTTTAGTGACACCTATGGAAGTCATGTGGAAGTTGTTGAGTTGCTTCTGCAGTCAAACGTGGTTGCACAAGTGGTTAGGATTTTCAAATACTTCTGTTTTTAAGTACTATTAGATAGTACTTGCCATTATTTAAATTTAAACATATATTTTTTTTAAAAAAATGTTATTCTGAAATATGTATGTTAGATGCAACACAGAACACATTGCAGTTCTGAAGAAGCGTTCTTAAAGACACTTCCTTAAAATACTTGTGTATAGAATTATAAGGATAAAATTTTGCAGAATTCTGCTGAAAAGACCCCTTTATTTTATAAGATGGACAATAAATTTTTTTGCACAGAAGTGGAGAATTTAAGGTCTTATTCTGGCACCTAAAAACCAAATATTTCTCCAGCCAGGACTTCGTATATATTCACTTGACATCGGTTTTCTGACAGCATCAGATTGCATCAGATTGCAACAGTGGAAATATACCCTGTTCACTATGTCTTGCAGTTGTTCATGCAGAGCTGGTATCTAATGTGTTAATGGATATGAGTTCTTTACATTTCCTATTGCAAGATAAGAGCATTTTATTAGGATACAATTGGGTGACAACGGTGTGTTCTCATTTGCATTGAAATGAACCTGTTATTGTACTAAGTACTTAGGGCGTGTTTTGAGCATTAAAAAATAATAATAATAGAGGGGATGTGAAATAATTTTCCTATCTTTGTAGTACAGTAATGTGGTGTGCATTTTAAAAACATAAATATTTCTGTTACTTGATTTTGTCATCTGTACAGAAAGCTTAAATGAAAAAAAAAGATGTCTCTTTATTGCCATCCCGTGGTCTAGAAGGGTGGAGTGCTTTGCATTTTGTCCACTAAGAGAAAGGCTTCTTGAAGAAATGTTTGGTATGAGCCAGTGTTTCTCCTGCTTCTTATTGATCTGTTCTGCCTTGTTGGGCAGACGGTGAAAGGGGTAAGGGAGAAATTAAAGAAGAAAGCGAAGATAATAGCGAAGATAATAAACTCTTCCTTCAGTCTCGTAGAGATTCAGCCGATTTTGAAATAAGTTGCTTAGTCCAGTAAGCCACGAGCAGAAATCTTGTGACAAGATAAATAAAAATATACTGGGTTATTTTGGTGGAATAAAAATGTTTGATTTCATGGATATCTATGCACTAAAAGCACCTTCTCTATTACTTTTAATGAGCGGGACCGTAGCTTCACAGTGTGTTGGTTTACCACAATATTAATCTTTCCATTCTGTTTGATTTTGCCTTCTTGCCTGCCAGAGTTTTGACTGGGGCTCAGATTTTGTAACATCTCCATTGGCTGCCTATGTTTCTGGGCTCAATCCAAGTTGCTGATATTTACTAAAGTCTTAAGAGCCCAAGACCAGGATACTTTAAGAACCGTCTTCTCCGGTATGAATCTGCCTGAGTGTTAAGATTGTTCTTGTTATTATATTTATTAATATCCCGCCTTTTCCCCAATACTGGGACCCAAGGCGGCTTACAAATGAGAGGCCCTTCTTTCTCTGTGTCCCATTGCTGTCTCTGGTACAGCAGGTAGGCAGAAGAAGGAGGATCTCTCTCTGGGAGCACCTAGACTGTGGGATGTCGTCCTTAGGGAAAGGGAGCCAGACTCCCTTATTGATTGTGTTTAAGGCATGCAACTAAGACTTTTTGGTCCAAGTAAGCTTTTCAGATTTGACTGCTGTATTGTATTGATATTTCTTGTGCTCTTGTGTTGCGTGTTATTGCAACTTACTGTTTTCAAGCCATATTTTGACTGTCTTAATTTTGTTAGCTAACTTCGAGGGGAAACAGGATATAAATGCGGTAAATTAAATAGAAATATCGGTAGGGTCAAATGCCTGAGAAGTGGGCATAGTTCAAGTTAGACATTGTTAAAAGTTCATTCCACCCCCCAAAACTTTTACTTTTGCTTTCATATGTGGAGTATGTAAACATTTAATGATCATAGCTTTTCATAATTGGTCTGCGTGCGTGTATTGGCAATTTGTTGTTACCCTGCACCTCTGTGCAAAGGATGATACGTCAGAGACTTTGGTTAACAAGTGATTAAGAGTGGCTATTTCCATTTAGTCTACATTTTGTTTTTTGCTTTCTCTTGTCACTTCCTGTTATTTCTTCTGTAATATTTTCTTAACGGGGGTGGGGACCCTGTGGCCTTTTGGATGTTAGACTATAGTTCCCATTATCCCTGACCATTGGTCATGCTGACTAGGGGCTGATGCAACTTGGAGTTGAACAACATGTGGAGGGTTACAGTTGCCTGTCTTAAAATGTTACTCCCTTTCAGTGTTCAATTACACTGAGATTAAAAGTAGTCCTTCATATGTTCTTCCTCCACTTAGGGGAAACCTTTTACTGTTGTGACATTTTGAAAAGGTGTCTAGCCATTACTCTAAAAAGAATTATGCTACTCATAGGAAGCAATATAGCAAAACTATTTCAAGCTAGTTTGCTGCTGCTGTACCAAATATGAATCCACGTCTTCCTTTGTATTTTCTCTTCTGATTTTGGGACAGTTTCTCTCAGTTTTTCTGGCCTTTCCCTCCTTCAATTCTCGCTTATTTTGTCTTGCTGCCTTTTTCCCCCTTTATCCTTTTTTTCCTTCTTGAGATTTTCTCATAGCTTTGTATGGGTATATTTGAAAGACTTGATGTCATAATCTTCAGCCATCAAGCAGTGAATCAGTTCTATTATATTTTTGGTGTTTATTTCCGAGAATTTCTATGCCACTTTTCTTTTTTTTTAAAAAAAAATCCACAGATTTGGAACCAATGGGTGTAGGCTTCACAAAAACTGAGGTATAGAAGGAATGAGATTTGAAAGCTAGCCAATCATTTTAAGCCCTTCCTTGGGTATCTTCAGAAAACTTTGCAAGACCTTCCAACTACAGCATACCTTCCATGAGTTGGTTGAGATTTGTTGACTTTTTTTGTACATTTTATATAGTATAACCTGTTACTTATTCATATAGTTTATACATATTCCTTTTTTAACTACTTATCAGGAAAAGTACATGCTATAGTTTTAAAGAAAATATTGCTGTATGCTTCAGAGTACCCCAAATAACTCTGTTGCAAAGCAAAGTGGAGTGTTCATAGCACATACTCGTAGAGCAAGTTCTTGCATGTTCTGTGTTGTTGCTTCATTAGGTTTCTTCCTGATAGGTAAGTTACTTGAGGACGTTATTTCTTTTTGATCAGAAGTCGAGAGATCTCAGTGGTTCTTTTTTGTGGTCTCTGTGCATCGCACAAATGGGCTCTGCACCTGTGTGGAGCCCCATTTCCGGAAACTTCTATAGCTAATGGCATTTTTAGGCGGGAACCCCTCCCCCACCGTCAACTGTGCATGTCCCAACAGTTCCCACTCGATCCCTCAGTTCTCTTTCAACTGCCATAGTAGCAGCCTTGTCAGGGAAGTTTCTCATGAAAGTTGCTTGTGTTTCGTAGTTTTGCGATTTTATTCTGTCGTTATTCTTCATTCCTTCAATTTATTTCTTTATTTGTTTGAGTTTTTGTTTGCTTATTTCTTTATTTGTTTGAGTTTTTGTTCGCGATCTCACTATCGCTGTGAGAACATATGGACCTCAGGACGCTATTTAGGAAATGTGTGTGGTGTGGCAGTAAATTGCCAGCCTTGGACGGACGCTTATTGTGTCTTTTGTGTTAGGACGAAGGGTACATTATGGAATTGTGCTCCCACTGTCAAGCTTTTTCAAAGAAAACTTGGAGACATCACTCCAAAAGACTGAAAGCTGTTCTTTGGCGAAGAGCTTTGGGGGCAGCTAGCGAGCAAGATATGCCTATGGCTCATTCTCAAGAGGTGGCTCAACAGGCTCAGGCTTTAGACCGGCTATCCCTTTCAATGGGGGACAAATCTCTGAGACATTGTTTGGGTGACCAGGAATTGCCACCTACACCTGGTTGATCATTAGCTTTGACTTTGGCTGAAAAGTTAATTAAAAAAAAGCTAAGACAAAATCTGTGGTGGTGTCTGGTGCTGAGCCTAAAAAGAAGAGGGAAAAGACTTTTTTAGGGTTGACCAAGTCAAAATAATCTCCTCACATGTTATGCTCGCAAGAGGCCATGTTGAGTCCCCTCAATCCAAGCAGTAAGATCAGTTGGGAGATGGAGCAGATACTTTCCTGATGTGGCCCCATTCCAAGTGATATTCCAACTTTGTGAAGCCCATCCAAGTATCCAATTTTAATAAAATAAGTTCAGTGTTTTAATGATTTGTTTCAAGTTGTTAAATTTGTACTTTTAGAAGTAGAGATTAATTTTGAAGACTTTGTTGTAAACAAAGGATGTATATATTTCTTTTACCATAATAAACCATAATAAACCTGTCAAAGCTGTGTAGTCTTCCAGGTGACAACATCAAACATAGCAAAGGTAAAAGGTGCAAAGAAATAGCAAAAGTGTTAATTTCCAAAGCGTATCAGGTGAGCAAATTAAAATCTCAATTTAGTACCATTACCCAGTGGTTAGAAGATAATAGTATTGAGCCCTCAGATTAAAATTTGGTTCTTCTTGCCTATGTTGTGGCTGGATGATAACTTCGGCAATCTTTCTTGTTCCTCCTGATATGAAGTTTTCTTACAGTGTGGTCTTATGCTAGTCTAATCAGACATAAATCATATTGATTCACAGCTAAATCCAAATTTGACATCTTGTTAGACTGAAATGTTAGTAGCAATTTTGTTTTATGGATTATATTATGGATTATGCTTTATGATATTCTTGGTAGCTTTAGTGCCCTCTGTCTTCTAGGTAGTATAAGCATATAAACTCTGATTTTTTTTCTTGAAATGATAAATCTATTTTAAAAACCAATATGAGTTTGTATTGTGGCTGTGCCTTATGTACAGTATTTGAGGTAGGAAACTTTCCTCAGTATCAACTTCCCCAATCTAGTGCCCTCCAGATTTATTGAGCTACAACTCTCAACTTTTCTGGTCTTGTTGACTGGGACTGATGGGAGTTGTAGTCCAAAACATCTGGGGGGCACCAAGTTGGGGAAGGCTGCCCTACATCAACTGTTGGGGATTCGAGTTTTCTGATAGTTTCCCTTCCCCTGTAATATATGCCTTTCTGGTACATGCTTCTAAATCTTGTACTAAACAATGGTATAGCTATTTATTTAGTAGAACATTTTTATCTCACCCTATATTATTGGGATTTCAGGATGGCGTTGGATATGCTGTTTACCAATGTCACTGCTAAATTGGGTAATAAATAGCTAGTCCATTTGGGGATGGGTGATCTGGAGGATTCTTGAACATCTTTTTAGGGCGCAGGACTAATAGTCAGATTTATTCCAGGCTAAGAATTATGTGAGTCAACTTACTATGCTACACTTACAGCTCGAAAAACAATTCTAGTTGAATTCATCCCTTTTTGCTCTAACTTTTATAAAAAGATGTAGCTTTGCTTCAGGTTAAATGGGGTTTATTGTTGATGGATGGTAATACAGAAATCTATTATTTTTATTACTACTGGTACTACTATCTGTTAACGTTATTACTACTACAACAACCATCACCTAAATTAAAATCAGTTTCTTTCCTGTCTGATAGAGCAGAAGCTATGAGCTTCACTCCTGGCAATGTGCTAGGGAAGTCCGATTGTATTGGTATTTGCATGGGAAATCTTAATACTTTCATTGTGAATTTTGACATTTTTTAAAAATTGATTCTTCAGTACGATTGCAAAAGTTAAACAATAGGAAAAGTGCTACCAATGAATATTGGGTACAGGCCAATCATCTACTTACAATCTTGGGTATTTTAGCTTCACCTGATAGCTCAAAAACATAGATATGATTGTGGTGTTTCTATGGTATGAAATGTCATACTAGACAGCATGGTTCCTGTTGTTGTTGTTGTTGTTATTTCTATACCATCCTATAGCTGATGCTCTCTGGGCGGTTTGCATAAGTTTAAAATGATTAAAACTGATATACAAAATTTTAAACCATAAAAACATACATCATACACAAAAAATATGTCTAAAACAACTGTAAAGAACTTTAAGCTGTCATCCAAACCTCTTCTAGCATAAAGTTTTCTTCATTTTCGAAATAAATACTTTTCTTGAATTAGTGGGTCCTTTAGTGTGGCTATGAGTTCTGATGATGCTTGTGTGATGTAGCTGAGGTGTAGCAGGGGTCAGGTTTCTCAGGAAGCAAGATGAAGATGAAAAGAGATCAGCACCATGGAAAGCTCCAAGTAGGGCTGGGGTTGAAGGTTAGACAGGGTTGCCTTTATGTTACTCCAACAAGGGTCAAGACTGAAATGTAGCGACCATTAGGCTTTTGGGGCCTGCCTCCATGCTGACTAAGGCTTGGTCCCTTAAAGGGGCTTGAGCAGTTTTAGCAATTTCAGGCTGTGACAATGTAGAAATGTCTACATGGCCCGAGACCTCAGAGTCTGAGGACAGTAATGTGGCCAACCCGGCAGGCAGGGAAGCTGACTCCTGGCATTTCTGGTGAATTGGGTCCTGGTGAGATTGAAGCCTCATGATGCCTTGCCATGGATGAGTCTTCTCCCTAAACCATGAACTCAGGAGCCTTGTTGGAGGATAAGAGGTTTGGCATCCTCTGAGGGTTCAGGGTCTTGGTCCATGACGTGTATATTGGTGTTACATATGGTAATTGATAAAGCTGTTAACCACTCCCTGCCACAAATTCATTTCTTTGATCTCTTGCATCTTTCTTTGCCTCCTTTTGCCTGTAAAGAAGGGAGTAGAACTATGCATGTAGATATCATGATACCCTGTTTATTTTAATTATTTATTTACTTTCTTTACCATCCAATAGCTGAAGATGTCTGGGTGGTTCATAAAAAGAGCAATAAAAGTGGGGAAACTCTGTGCACAGCCCCTCTAGTACAGTCTAATATTAAACAAATTAATATTAAACAAATGGCATGTACATCCTTCTAGCCTTAAAAGAACTTATTGCTCTTGAAACCTAGAAGAGTGAGATCATACATTTGCTGTTGAGATGAAGGTCTTGTGTACAGGAAAGATCCCTTTTGGGTAATATAGTACTGCCAACTCCAGATCACTAAGTGTCTTGTGCCAGAGGAGAAAGCAGGCTTGTAAATATATATTGTAAAAGAAAGGACTTGGACAGTGGAGACAATCTCATTCTTCTTTAATTATTTTTATTTTGTGTAGATAAGCTTGGTCTGGTGATTCAGCCATTCATGGTTAAGAGTGTCTTGATACCTTTTATTGTGACACGCTCGAATGGTATTAGGAGAACTTTGTCAGATTCCACATGCTGTTGTTTTGCGTCATAATTTAGAACACATGGTACAGGTGTCTTTCCTATATCCTAGTGCCTTACATGAAGCATTTTGTTTAGTCCCATCCTATTCTGTACTTTCAGTCCTGGTAGAGAAATTAAGATACTTAGAGCAGCTGCAATAGCTCATATACAAAACAGTTTCGACTCACCTTCTGTTGTTAGACTCCTCCAAATTAATGTACATTCTGTTTGATAGACTGTTTGGCATTTGGAAGAAATATTTTTGTTAAAAGCTCAATCTGTTTGTGATGCGTATGCTACAGGGGTGACCAGTGAAACAAAGGAGAGGCTTAGTGCTTTTCTCATGTCCTTTTATTGGTTATGGTCAAGTTGGGCTGTGAGCAGTCCAGTTGATGTTGGCTCCTCTGATTTCTTCCTGGTCACATCTGTAAATTAGCTAAAATCATTCATGTCTGAAAGTAGTAGCGAGCCATACCAATGGTCAGCTACAGAGGGAGAAGATGATGGACATCCATGATAAAAAGGGTGCACGTATGCCAGCAATAACACAACCTGTATTAGTAATTCAAAACTCCGGGAGATATAAAGACTGGTTTACCTGGCTGTGGTCATACAACATAGTACAGAAATGATCCCGCAGTGTAGTCCCTGTATTAATCATTTCATTCCTGAAAACATCAACTGTTGTTATAGAGAACCTCTTTGTCAAGGTAAGTTTGCATGTAGGCCTTGGGTTCATGAGCAAAGAGACATAATAAGGTGTATTCTGAGTTGTCTTCATTGAGTAAATCATATCTGGGACTGACACAGAAATAAAGGTAGGGGTCCAATGGGCAGCCTCCTGGACACGGGCTTTCCAGACTTTCTCTTCCTTCAACAGGTCCTTGTGTCACTGAAAAGCTTCACTGAAGCAGAATCTCACAAGACTTAGGGTGCTGCTGGTGGAAATAAAAATAGCCAAGTTGTCCACCTACTGATTTGGATGCTAGCCAAAACATTTAGGCACCACAGGTGATCGCCCCTTAAAGCAACTAGTGATTCCTGAAGGGAAGCAGCAATCCTTTGTGGCCTTTGTGCTTGTGGGGATAAATACACAAATGAGTATTAAATAAAATTAGATAAATAAATATCCTTCCACTTTTCTGTTACAAAGTGGCTTACAAAAAGTTTTAAATATGCAATAAAATAAACATTCCCTGCAAAGTAATAATTAAGCAATACAATCAGGCAGTTTAAAACCAGCAGGGCAGATTAAAAAGTAGTGAATGCAAAGTGGGAGGTCAAATCAAATACTAAAAGGATGCTGAGATAAAAAGGTGTTCAGCAACTTTGAAAATACGTGGGCATTATAAGGTACTGGAAGTCAAAGGGGCTTTTGTAGAACTTCCAGGTACTGACATTTCAGGGCTCAGCATAGTTCCTTGCCCTTTTATCGGAAGCAGAATAAATTTTGGAAACTAAATATACAATTCTGCATATTTCTGATGATATACAAAGCTGTCTAAGTCCATTTATGAGTTTGAAAATTAGCAATGCTTTTAAATCCATAGTTGCCCAATAATTTATACTTTCACTTTTTAATCTCATTCTAAGGAACCAACACATAAATGACTTGACAGATACTGGGGCATTGGAGATCAGCTGCCACCCACAAAGACAATGTTAAGAGTTGTTATTCTTTGTGAATATAAAAGTCTCTTTGTGCATGGGTGTGGCCAAGAGAATTGATCTGAAACATAAGAAGCACATTTTCTATGCCCACCAAATCAGTCTCAATTATTTTATTTTTCCTTCTGGAAATTGAGTAATGAACTCCCATCCTCCTTGGTACATTCCTCTTGCAGAACCTCCCCATTACAAATGGCCCCGTTACCTTGGTCTTTAATTCTCTTTAAGCATGCACTGTTCCGGTGTGGTCGCTACTGTTCTTACATTTAGTTTTACACTGGTAATGAGCATCTAAAATAGTGCTTTTCACTGCAAGGCCCGAGGGCTAATGGCAGCTCCTAATTACCACTCTCCACCACTCTCTCATTCACTCTCAGCAGGATCTCCGTAGCTTTGCCTTGATATTTGCTTTAGCCGTGGCCTGGCAGCTGTGAACTAGGGTACGAGAGGAGGCTTTGTGGGTCAAGATTCAGGATACCTTCCATCATCAGCTGTATGTTGGGGGCGGAGGGGGAAGAGAACGCAGGAGCAATCAGCCAATTAGCTGTAGCGGGGAGGAGCCCACGAGGCAAAGGACAAAGTGATTGGCTAGTACACTGCACAGGTGCTGGGCGTGAAGGGAAACTTCAATGCATGGGTGAGAGACAAAGCAGCATGGACCTGCAGTGGGAGATTTTGCAGCCCTGCAGAGCATTCTCTCAGTGACAAGAAAATGTTCCATCGCAAACCAAAGGCAAAGTGAGCCTGTTGGAATTTGCGTGCCTGGTGACTAACTGTTGAGGCCTTGCTTGAATAACATGGAGGGGATGGGGAGGCCTGAAAATTCATCCAGCCAAGTCCACTGCACAGTATTGCCACTTGGTAGGGCAGGGAGAGGAGAGCCCCCTCACAAGCTCCCCCACCCACCAAGTGTTCTTGGTGGTGGTCCCTGGAGCTCAAGTGGCTCCTGCTTGAAAAATAATGAAGATCATTGATCTAAAGTATTCTGCCACATGGACTTCTATGACATCATGGTTAATCACATAACACTGAGCCCCTCAGGTAAGATGTTGACTACATAATTATTAACCATGATATGACTCCCTCACTTCGGTGGGGAGGAGGTGGCCCTCAGCCATTTCAGTAAATTTGACTGGAAAGTGCAGTCATCTTACTTCTATTTCCGCTGCTTCTGTACTGGAAAGGGTGATTTGCTGAACTTCAGCATGACTCCCAGAGAGCAATAGCTAACAGTTGGGAAAACAACAACAACCTGTGATGAAGGATGCCATTGAGAACCATAAGAAGCTGACCTTTCTCCTAGGTCAGGGTATAACTTCATACATCTGCATGTGGAAACAGCAGCATCAGGACTTTTTAAGTTCACTGCCAGGTAAGTGATTCCTACCACAAGGTAGCGGAGAGAGTTCTTCTCTCCACTAGTAATTGATGGAGAATTGTTCTACACTGCTCAACTCTAGGAATGCAAATGTTACCGACCGACTTGAACTCATTCCACCAAGTCAGATCACACCATCCTTCAGGAATAGCATTCTTGTCCAGTTGCCATTTCATGTTTCTCTCTGGTAAGTTGTAAGTTTGGGAGGGTTGGAAGCTCTCTTTCCTCCGAGAGCCATCTGGATTCCATACGCTTTGTTCCTTTGGAGTTAGTAGGAACAGGGTACATCGTCCTCTCTCTGCTGTTTGATGGGGCCTGGATAAAAGTTGGACCCAGTAGAATTAGAATGGATCCTCTTGAATTTGCCAGATTTTTACACAGGGTCTCTCCCCTCCCCAAACCACCAGCAAATTAAAGCTTGCATTAGTGTCAGATGCTTGCCAGCACCATCATGGCAGAAAAACAAGGATCCAAAACATGGATAATCATGGGATGCCAACAAAACCAACACAATAACATAGAATGCATCTGTGGACCTAGAAGTGACCTACAATATAATGGTGGCGTTGGGGGGCAGATTTCATGTAAAAAGCATCAGCATTCATAAGTATCCATGCCATGGATCCATGTTTTTGCTCTGTTTATGTTTTGGTGGTGGTTGGTGGTATGTGTGTGATCTCAAGTAAAAAAAATATGCAAATTCAAGAGCATCTGCTTTACTGGATCTGACTTTTATGAGTGTGTGTGTGTGTGTGTGTGTGTGTATGATTTCTCTTTTTCTCTGGGACCCCATTCTTGACTTCCTGACTTGCAAGTTGCTTTGTTTCCCCACTTATTTCCTGACATTCTTAAATATACAAAACACTCTGTCCTCACCCAGGGAGGTGGTGCTGGTGCTTCTGTATAGGAGCTGCTAGGCTCCCATACAGAAGTACAGCTGCCACTTGCTGAAGTGAGGGTATCTGGGTGGGGGATGGGGCAGTGAGGACATCAGTGGGGGGACAGCTGTGGGAGTGTCATGGGCACTGCATTGGAGACACCAGTATTATGGCTTAGCTTTGGCCTGGATAGCTGATTTAAATCGTTGATTAAATTAAGTTTGTTATTGATAGGTCTTCACATATTTCTTAAACAATGGTGCAAATCTGATCACTTAACACATGTACAACGTCAAGAAGGGTATATACCCAGATAGGGTATCTTACATCCAGGAGCTGTGACACATTTTCTGTGGCAAAAGGGTGGGGGAATATAAGAATTGGGAGCTGTACCATAACATCTTGCCTTTTACTTTCCGGTTCAGTCCCCTGTTACTACTTTGCCTCCAACCATCCTTTCCTATATTGTCTCTCTCTGTTCTAATGTCTCTGCCTTGCCTGGCCCAGCTCTACTACCACATGAGCAAATGAGCACAGAACAAAAATCCTATCCAGCCTTTGTAAGCATGACTTCAGTCAGAGAAGCATAGAAAGTTGCCATACATTGTGTCAGACCACTGGTCCGTGTAACATAGTATTGTCATCACTGAATGTCAGTGGCTCTCTCGGGTTTCAGGAATGGTTCTTTCTTAGCCCTACCTACCAATGCCAGGGATGGAACTTGGAATCTTCTGCCTGCCACTGAGGTATGGTGAAGCACTGGATGTCTACAAAGAAAATGTTGGTGGTCAGGCTGGGCAGAGCCATTTTTTATGAGGGGAAAAACTGAAATGAATGCTTACCTTTGGTAGTTGATTGTGTGTGTGAAATGACACTGCCACCCATTAATTTTTTGAGGCTGTAAGTATAGGTTTAGAATGTTTATGATTAGATTTAATTCACTACGTTATTTTTTAAAATGAGAAATTTAGAGATTTTTTTTTAAAAAAATTAAAGATCTGATTTAAGTAGAGAAAAATCCAAACTTTTGGGGTTTTTTTCTAAATCATTGTTTATGTGCTTGGCACACCTGAGAACTACGTCTTCTGTGTATAATTCGCAGAAATAAACTCTTAGCAGGAGAGAGCAAATGCAGAAGAGAGCCAAAGTAACTCTCCCCAGGTATAATATACATTCTATGGACAGTATCTAATACCACCCATGCACTAGCAGGAACCATGGTTAGCACAATGGGAAAGTAGGGCTTCCTAAAGCAAGTGGAAATGAACAAAAACACTTATTTTGGGAATAGAACAGGTCAGCGAAGGAAGCTCTGCTGTCCCATTCTAGAAACAAGTGTTTCATCTAGTTTCTAGGTTGCTCTTGGAAGCACTAGCTTCCTGTTGTGTTAGTTGTGAATCCCTCTGGCACAACACAAAACAGCGGGGGCACATCAGCAACATTGGGTGCTGCTTGATGTGTACACAGTTGTAGCCACTTTCATTTCTAGGGCAATAGTTCTACAAGATAGGCTGAGTTCCCTAAAGAGCTGGCAATCAGAAGAACAGAGTTGGCCCTATGCAGAACTCACAAAGCTTTAGTATGTGCTATCAGTTATTATTCGCATTTGTGTATCTTCCTGGGTTTTCAACACATGGGCTGAAATCTCCAGCTGAAATCTCCTTAAACCACAAGAATTTTAGAGATGGCCCATGCTAGATGACCTCAAAAGCTCATGATGGGCACATCTTTGGATTGGATCAGTTGTTCATGATTGTGAACGGTCCTGAAGGCATTTGCCAGTTGAGCAATATACAAATTTCCTTATTCCATGGCTAAAATATTGGAATAAGGAGATAAAAATCCAAATCAGTGTAAAAAATGGTCTTTGTAAGGGCAGAATATTTGGAGAGAGTGAAAAACAGTAAAAAGAGCTTACCTTCAGTGCCTGATGGACAAGGACAAGATTTTTAAAATGGTGACCCATTCCAAAGAGATAGCTACATTGGCCTGTTGTAGCATAAACTACAAAGACTTAAGAAAACTTAAAGACTAAAATGCGTTATGGCATATCCTTTCATGGGCCAGAGCATCCATCAGATGCATGAAGTGATCTCAAGTGGGTAGAGGTGTGTGTGTGTATACTCAGTGTGAAGAAATACCTCCTTTCATCTGTCTTGACTGTCCCACCAATCAGCTTCATGGGGATGACCCTTGGTTCTAGTATAAGGAGGAGAAAAAATTCTCCCTATCCACTTTCTCCACATCTTGTATAATTTTGTACACTTCTATCTTGTCTCCCCTTAGTCACCATTTTTAAAGCTAAACCCCAGCTGTTGTAACCTTTCCTCATAGGGAAGTTGCTGCAGCCCATGGATTATTTTAGTTGCCCTTTTCCGCACTTTTTCTAGCTCTGCAATATTTTTTTTTGGTTTGGTGACCAAAACTGTACACAGTATTCTACGTGTAGTTGTATCATAGATTTGTATGGGGAGTATGATAGTGGCAATTTTATTTTCAATTCCTTTCCTAATTGTGTCTAACATGGAATTTGCCTTTTCACACAGCCGCACACTGGGTTTACATTCTCATTGAGCTGTACACCCCAACCCCAACATCTCTTTCTTGGTTGGTCACTACTAACTCAGATCCCATCAGGTTATACTTGATGTTGGGATTTTTTGCACCAACATGCATCACTTTATATTTACTTACATTGATTCATATTGGGCATCCAAGTGGCAGTCCTTCAGCAAACTTGGCCACTTCACAGCTCACTCCAAATTCCAGATCATTTATGACTAAGTTGAAAAGCATTGGTCCCAATACAGATCCCTGTGTGACCCCACTGTTTAACATCCCTCTGTTGGGAGAATTTGCCATTTATTCCTACTCTTTGCTTTCTATTTTTTAACCAATGACTGATCTATAAGAGGACTGCCCTCTTATTCCATGACTGCTAAGTTTGCTCAGGAGTCTTTCCTGAGGGATTTTGTCAAAGGCTTTTTTGAAGTCCAAGTAAACAATGTCTACCATATCACCCTATCCACATGTTTATTGACACTATCATTTATCGTCCTTGGCTACGCTGGCTAGGGCCACAAGTTCCCCAGCCTTGCTTTTGGGTATATATACCTACCCATGTGGTTTTTGGCCCATGCAGTTTTATACCACATGGATTGTGAATGCATGATATTTGCATGAACAGAGTATCAGAGGATGTCGGAGAGGATACTGGTGAAATTTAGAACTACTGTGCTCACAAAAGTGGCTTTGAAAATATTGGCAATGATTTCTGAATAGATCAGTCTTCCAGAACATAGACAACCAGTTCAGGCTAGTCTTTAGGTGAACGTACCTGCCTCATTTGTCAGTCCATGTGGCAAACTCCCCACCACCACCACCACACACGAATAAGGAACCATAGGGGTGGTACTTCTCATTCATTGCCCATAGAGGCCATCAAATCTGAGCCATGGCAGTGAAAGGAAAGGTCATACTAGTAACATCTAATTGTCGGAAAAATTCTGGATATTTGGAATTGGTCCCAGATTTTACTGCCTGACTTACAGAAGCCATTAGATGTTCTGGAAAACTGAGATGATGATCCTGTGATTTGAATTGTGGAAAACTGAGCAGAAAACTTCGCTTCCATGGACTAAAGCAGGGGTGTAGAGAGAGTAGATCTCCAGATGTTTGGGATTGAACTTCCAGTATTCCTGGTTATTGGCCATGCTGGAAACCTACCTTTTGCCCACTCTTGGCTTAAAGAACCCTGCTTTGGCTGGAGATGGAGGATGGGGGGACGGGACAGACAGTCAAATCTTGCAGTTTTGCATTTGGTTTTCTTAAATCACATTTTTTCTGTTCCATATATGAAGACATTTGCAAACTTTGGTAGTTTTTATTTTTTAAATGAATCAAATGAAATTCTCACCCATCCTTAACTATGACCTTCGATTTCCAAAGGCTTAATTTAAGATGTGGCATCATCTGATGAGTGCTCATCTGCTGTTTTAAAGCATTAGCATGAGGTTCAAAAATACCTAATAATAATAAATTTCTTACCCTCTTCTCCCTCTTGATCGAGGCAGGGAACGACATCAAATATCAAATACATAAAACTGATTAAAAGCACGTAAAACTAATGCATTATTAAAATACCAATAAATCTCTTAAAATTCAACTGGGTAGGCCTGCCAGAAGAGATTGGTCTTTATGGCTTTCTTAAAGTCAAAGAGACTATTAATTTGACGAATCTCCTCCGGCAGGCCATTCCACAGTCTGGGAGCGGCAGAAGAGAAGGTCCTTTGGGTAACAGTTGTCAGCCTAGTTTTGGCTGACTGTAACAAATTCTTCCCAGAGGACCTGAGTGTGCGAGGCGGATTGTATTGGAGAAGGCGATCCCGCAGGTAACCTGGACCCAAACCATGTAGGGCTTTAAAGGTGATGACCAACACTTTGTACTTCGCCTGGAAAGTAATTGTCAGCCAGTGAAGTGATTTTAAAGCTGGTGTGATATGGTCACCCCTATGTGCACCCATGACCAACCTGGCTGCCATATTTTGAACTAGTTGAAGTTTCCAGACTAGGCACAAAGGTAGCCCTATGTGCAGCGCATTGCAGAAGTCGAGCCTCGAAGTTACCAGCTGCGCGCACTACTGTCTTTAGGTCTTCCAACTCTAGGAAGGGGCACATCTGGCTTATCAGCCAAAGCTGATAGTAGGCACTCCTGGCCATCACATCTATCTGGGCTGTCATCTGGAGCAACAGATCCAGGAGCACCCCCAAGCTGCAAATACAGCCTTTCGGGGGGAATGTAACCCTATCCAGAACTGGTTGACACACCTCCAAACCCAGGTTGGAGCCTTTGACAGTAAGCACCTCCATCTTGTCTGGATTCAGCTTCAGTTTGTTTTTCCTCATCCAGCCCGTTACCACCTCCAAACATTCATTCAGAGGAGACGCACTATCCTTAGCTGATGCTGTTATTGAAGGCATAGAGAAATATATTTGAGTGTCATCAGCGTACCGATAGCACCTCACCTCATGCCTCTGGATGATCTCTCCCAGTGGTTTCGTGTAGATGTTCAACAGCATTAAGGATAGGATGGCGCCTTGTGGTACACCATACAACAGCTCCTTCTTTGAGAAGCAACTATTCCCGAGCATCACCATCTGGAACCTGCCTGAGAGGTAGGACATAAACCACTGAAGCACAGTGCCCCCGATTCCCAATCCCCACAGGCGTTCCAGAAGGATTCGATGGTATCGAAAGCCGCTGAGAGTTCCAAAAATACCAGCATGGACACACTCCCCCTGTCAATACTCAAGCGTAGATCATCCACTAAGGTGACCATAGTGGTCTAAACTCCGTATCCTGCCCTGAAGCCTGTTTGAAATGAGTCTAGAAAATCTGTATCATCCAAAACTGCTTGGAGTTGGAAGGCAACTGCCCTCTCGATCATTTTGCCCAGAAATGAAAGATTTGATACTGGTCTGTAGTTATTAAGGTCCAGGGGATCCAGGGAGGGCTTCTTCAAAAGCGGCTGTACCACCGCTTCTTTTAAACATGATGGAAAACTCCCCTCCCTGAGAGATTCATTAATATGTTGTAGTTGTAAACTAATTGCATCTCCTCCCTGGACAACCTAGAACATTTTCAAGCTGGTTTGTCAAGAGCTTTAACTTAATAACTGGCTGATCTATTATGTAACTAGTGGCCCAAGTCTATCTTGCGATATACCCTAAAATTAAGAGATTTCTTGAAACAAATTGTACTGTCATCCTGCTGGTTCTTTGTAAATTTACTATCTGGATTCTCCAATATAGTGCTTTAGATCTCACTGGCATATCTTTTGAACCCCTTCTATTCAAAGAACTATTTGAAACTCCAGAGTTTCTGAGTTTGGAACTCTTATCATGTTAGGTACAGATTAGTCATTATTCTAAGCATTTCAGGATTCCTACAACTAAAGGAAGAACACTTGAAAGTAAAATGTAAAAAGTTCAAGTATTTTTTAACACATCTATGTGACTTGGAACATCATTTGGATTAGCTAGAGTTGTATCTACAAAACAAAGTTCACTATGCTAAGATATTCACATCTTAGTATAGTTAACGCCTATTTAAACAGGACTGAAATGAGTAAGTATTAAACTTGCAACTCAAGTATGTCATTACCATGCTGGTTGGGAATAGCAATTCACAAGCTGAAACAAGCACAAATTCAATAATTGGTGGTTTGGGCTGGAAAAAGGGGACATCTCAGATCAGTAGGCTATCACAGCTCAAGTTGTTGAAATCAGTCCAACTGTTTCTGATAGTTTGGGGGATGGGGGGGGGGGAGTTCTATAGGGATCCATACAAAATTTCCCAACCTTGATGCCTTTCCTAAATACTTCATAGAACTGCATATGATGCTAAGTACATCATTAGAAACTACATCTTTTACCTTTTAATTACAGGTACAGTGGGTCCCAACATCCATTGGGCCTGCAATGCACAGGGGCAGAGGAGGTTTAATCTGATAAATCCTCCCTGCCCTGCCACCATTAGGCTCTTTTTTCCTAAGTCTCATAGCCATACCTGGTCAAGGGGCATTTTAATTATGAGCGTGGCTGGGGAGGTTAAGCTTCCCCTCCCTGTATATTGCTTCCCATGACTGTAACTAAGAAAAAACAAGCAAACCTCAGCCTGGTTCTTAATGACATATTAAGCATCATGTATAGTTTGATTCCAAGACAAAGGTGGGCAGCAGTTCTTTCTCCCCTGCCCTTCAGCTTTTCCGGCCTATGAACTTCTCATGCTCTGCTAAGCTGACCCAGCCTGAATCCCCCCTCTGTGTTCTGTAATCTAATGAATACCTGCATGATCTCAGAATGTGCTTTGAGATGGTTCTTCTGCACAATATGTGGTGACTGATAGAATAAATTAAATATTGATCTATATTAGATGTTGTTGACATTGCCCCTCCTCCAAAATGAACTCCGCATTGTAACTTCGTTTGTAAATGACTACTACTTGCTCTCCATACCGATATTTGAATTTTATTACTTTACATCATTTTTACAATATTGCTATTCTGGTATTGCTAATTGCTGCTATTACAGCAGCAACATGTGAAGAAGAGTCTTCTAGGATGATCGGACAGTCATGGGGATAAAAGAAGCCATTGTGGCTTCTTCCCCACACATGCTGCACCTGCGACTATGCTTTGCATAATTACCTATGATGTAGCATGGGTTGCCGTGTCATGCAAACTCGGCACGGTGCGCGGCTGGAGTGGCTTCTAACCCATGTGGAACCCCTGCTATAAGTCATGGGTTGTGACATGGGTGAGAAGCCACCCTACATAGCAACCTACTTGGCATCGCGGGTAATTATGCAAATCATCATCACGTAACTACTGTTACTACTTAGCGAAACACATGGATGTTTAGAAACGAGAAAATCTGTTTTCCAACCACTTCCATGCACTTCTCAGAATGCAAGGAAGGAAAAGTAATGTTGGAAGTATCCCTCATTGGATCTAATTTTAGAGTTCACATCTTTTTGCCCATGGTTTTTTAAACTGTGTTCTGATGAAACTTGGAGTTCTTTAACGAAAATATCAGGAAAGTCAACTTGCCCACATTTACCTAACTTCCTTTCAATGTGCAATCATGGCGGCTTATTGGTGTGTACAAAGATGCACTGTTTAAGACTAGGCCAGGTTTCCCCAAACTGGCATCCTCCATATGTGTCCATATGTGTTAGATTATAAATCCCTTCACCCCAGTCAGCACAGCTGTCAGTTGTGCTGTCTGGGGATGCTGGGAATGATAGTTCAACACATGTAAAGAGTGCCAGCTTGAGGAAGGCTGCACTAAGCAATGCTGAAGACTGACTATATATGGGCCCCGTTGAGATGGTGCTATTAACCATGTTGTTAACCTTTTTTTGGTTAAACAGCATAGTTGTTATCTGACATGCACTTTTCTTAACCAGGTGCCTCCGCTAACCACATTGTGGTCAGCCGCACTAACCGCATTATGCAGCATGGTTAGCGGCACTAAATTTGGTTAAAGGTGTTGTCTGACACACACCTGTGGTTAACAGGGCAAAATCACAGAGTTTCAGGTATAGAGCATCAAGAATTGCCCTGACTGCTTTAGCCTTTGGTCTCTTTCGCTGCTCCAGACTGCTGCTTTGCTTAAACGTTAGTTGCGGCCACCATTTTGCTTAATCGGCTCCGATTTTGGTGTGGTAAATTTTATTTTAACGGGCAAGTTCCGTACTTCTACTTCCGTCTCCCCCAGCACTTTGTAACCTCGTTGGAGCGCAATTACAGTGTCGCTTGTCCTACCTTGGCAATGTCGCAGGTTGATGATGTGGCTTGACCGCATGTTTCTGCTGGCTCCCTCCTCTACAGTGATGCTAGCACGCACAATTCATTGTGCCCACAGTCAATTTCGGCAGGATATTTGGCAACAGGGCTAATGGGAAATGGCCGACACACTCAAAATGACCACCAGAGTGGGACGACAGATAACAACAGAAAAACCGGCATAAGTCCTGGCCTCTGAAACTGCAGCAGATCATACATACTGCAGGGCAATCGGATGGTGAGGCCAAGAGCACAGGAATCCCTCACCGAAAGGGCCGATTTATATAAGTACTTGCTTCTTACACTGTAGCCTGAACTAATATGGTGGGTGCAACTGCAAGGGCTACTTGCGCAAGGACTGCTGGTATACAGGGCAGATCATTTGGAGGACTCAGGAGATCATCTAACCATTTTGAGGTTAGCGTATGGTTAAGGAATCCTTAGCCACAAAAGGGTTAACAGTGTCGTCTGTTAGCGCTCCGCATGTGGTTAATGTTAACCACAGCTGAACATGGTTAAGCTAACCACAAAGCCCTGAGTGTCGTCTGAATGTGCAGCTGGTGATGACATGTAAAATTTCCCCTGAAGTTGCAATCCTAAACAAATTGACCAGGGTGTAAGGCTCAAACTGAATTCAATATAAACATTTCCAGTCTTGTTTTTTTCTCTTGTCTTTGAGTAATATTTATAGAAAAGGCTTGAAAATGGCTGTAGACACATTTGTGTCTGATCTTATACAAAACTAGAAAGAAAACTTGCTAAAAGCATGCCTTGACTCATATCTAGCCATGACAAAAAACAGGCCTCTTTTTAAATCTTCTTGCTTCCTCCGTACATGAGTGTTCAGAATGTTAGGAAAGGCAATGTGGAAAGTGGTTCTGGGAAGCGAACTTGGGTGTGTGGGCAAAGGGGTCTTCACTGTAAAGCAGGGGTGGGAATGTGTGTTGTATTTTCCTTCTTTAGATAAAAATAGGATGTCCTTCCTCTGTTACTATATTGGATATGCATGGAATTGTATTGGCCAGGGCAAGGGTCAAACTACATGTTAGAGTTACTGTGTATCTTGTACCTACCTACACTACTTTTTGTTAATCATGGGTGGTGGGATGATTTTGGAGAGAGATTTTGGAGAAGGGCTTATCCTTTCCCTCCTCAGCCATAACTCCCCATAAACTCTCCCCCAGAAGCCTGCTTATGAGCAGCAGTTAGAGAGAGAGAGAGAGAGAGAGAGAGAGAGAGAGAGAGAGAATTCCATTGGATTTTATTTTCATGCATAGCCATGAGTTTTGGGGTGTGGGAATGGGGAGGGAAGGGATATGCCTCCTCTCCCCATGCACTGCGACCCCCTCGAAAACACCTTGCCATGCCTCTTCTTATCCCCTCCTGTGCAGTTCCTATCTTCACCTGTAGCTTGGGTGGGTGGCTGAAGGCAAGCTGATGCATTTAGCTGCAGTCACCCAAAAATAGAACAAAATGTAATGATTGAGGTATGACATTCTCTTCTAAAAGAAAGGTCTATGGCCTTGGATCCCTACTAATATTCTGTTGGTGGGAGTGTCCCTCTGTAAAGTTCCACTCTTGAGATCCTCCTATGAGTGAAATGGTGGGGAGGCAGGTTTTGCTGATTCTCCCTCCCCCTGTAACCTCTTGGACACCTGCTCCAGAGAGTGGCAAAGGAGGCTGCAGCAGGGAGGGGAAATTGGTGAAAATCGCCCCCTTTTCCTCCAGTGGAAGAAACTTCTGCAGAATCTGAATTCCTTCCCCTGACAGGAATGCACAGAAGAGAGCTCAGAATCCAACCTATGGAATCAAATGATCCTGCATTATATGCAGTAATCAGTCTTAGCCTTGAGCATGAAATTATGAGAAGATGGTGCTTGAAAGTATTGTAATGTATAGTAGGGAGAGATGTGCAACGTTATTTGCCATTAGTATCCAAATTCTGAAGCATTAAAGGATTGCAATGTTGTGAAAGTAATATTTACTCTCTCCTGACTATATTACGTTTTGAATTTCAAAAATGCATGCCTATAGTAACTATGCTATAAGCCAATTTATCCTTAAACATAAATGATTAAACCTAGAAAATGTATTAGCAAGGACCCATATCCAGGGCAGAAATGATTACAATTAAGAGACAAAGGCTAGGATCCCAAGAATCGCACAGCTACTTCCACGCGCAGAAAGGACTTTGGATCTGTTTCTCAAACAGCAGCCACTTCTCCCCCCACTGCCCCCCCCATTGCTACGTTCCATGAGAGGAGCTTTAAAAGCAGTGTGAGATTTAGGATGTAGTGTGAATTGGCCCTTCAAAGAAAAGTATACAATCCCATTGGGTGTACCCAAGCCCCTGAGAAAGTTACGTTAGCTTTGGGAATTATTGAATCACTAGCCACATTCACTTAGAACAAGATTCTGGTGAATCCTGGCTTACCATGAATGAGCTGAATGCTAGTGCATGCAGTCTGTTTGTTCCCAGTTGGCTTCTCCTGCAAGAGTGAGGGGCTAAACAAACCAGAAACCGTTACTTAATATTGTCTGAATGAGAATCCTGGCTTGTTGCTCCAGCCATTACAAGCCAGGATTTGTAAGATAAAAATAAATCCTGGTTTATGATCCTGGCTTCATCAGAATCCTAGCTTACTGTTCTGTGCAAATACAGCCATTAACTTTTCCAAGACTTAAACCCTACTGCTTCTTGTAGTGAAAAGCAGATTTAGTAGGGTAATTATCCACTGCACTGAACTTTTTCCTGGACTTGCTGGCCTTCCCTATGCTCCTACTCTTCCCTATGCTCCTACTCTTTGCAGTGGAGTGGAGAGCTGCAAAAAGGGGTGGGGGAAGTGTAGGTCTCTCTTAAAAGGAAGTAGGGCACCCACAAGTGTCAGCCCAACACTTAGAAACCTGGGGATCACCATCTCGTAATTGTCAACGGTTGTCAAGTTAGCCTATATGCGTTCTCATCTTGTTAATTTCCTTGCATGTTTCATATTGCACTTGGCTGCCTTTGACAGCTGAAACATACAAGGGCATTGACAAGGCAAGGTTATATATATTTGACAGCTGTAAGTGCACACTTGTGCAACTGTGACAATAATAACAACAATAACAATATGAAGACAAATCATTGACTAGATTCTGACAATCACATTGGTAAAAGAAGCCATTGTGGGTTCTCCCCATGCTCTCACATGTGCACTCGCTATTTGCATAATTACCCGTGATGCAATGCAGGTTTCTGTGTTGTCTGAACCCAAAGCACAGCATGGGAGGGGTGGCTTCGTACCCAACCTCCAACCCATCACTTGCAGTAGGGGTCGTAGGGTGAGTAAGAAAATACCCCTGCCATGCAGTGTGCTGGGTTCAGACAACACAGCAATTTGTGCTGCATTGTGGGTAATTATGCAAATGATGGTCATGAGCACGGCATGTGTGGGGGGCAGGAGGAGAAGCTACGATGGCTTCTTTTATGAACATGAATGTCCGAACCCTCATTCACTATGACCAAAATGTGCTAAATATGATTTCATAGAAAATAAAGAGCAAAACATGGCTGCCTAGATCCTTTTGAAAATCTCTGTATAATCTCTTTTGGAAATGGGAAGGAGAAGCAACAATTGGAAGCTTTTCTTTTACTCTTGCAGTATGTGGGGTAGAAGAATGTATGCTGCCTTGAGGAGAGAAAAGATGGGATATAAAGATAATAAATAAATAAAAACTCATAAAGGAGTGAAGTGTTAACATTGTGAACATGCTCCATTTCCTTTTTAAAAATCATTGTTAAACAGCTGAGATGAGTGTTTAAGCTATAGTCTCTGATATGAAAATAGAAAACTATTTTTATAATAAACAAAATTGGGGGGGAAATTGCCTTGGGGTGTTTCCCATGATGGTAAAACGTTGGTGAACTGATTAATAGAGTTGCTAAGTCCTTGAAGTCTGTGGCATCCAAGGTCAATAAAGCATTGATAACACAGCCACTATTAAGCAGTTCTTTTAAACAAAGAAAAGCTTGATGCTAGCGGCTGCAGTCTGGTAAGTAATAACTATAATTGTTAATAAAGTAAAACTTTTTAAAAAAATCAATTAATTGGTAACATAGCTGTATTACTATTTCTTAATGCTTTGTGTGTTTCAGGAGATCAGCTGTTTCCAGGCTGGAACCCGCCTCCCAATTAGGCATATGTGGAGACCAAAATATCTCTGATCTTCAATCTGAGAAACTGAGTGGGAACATCGAGGTTTCAATGTGTATATAAAGAACACGGTGACCAGAAGAAATGGGAATGTTACTGCTGTTAACTTAACATTAGTCTTGGTAGATAGAGAATGTTTCACATGACACAACTTCAGTAAAAAATTGTTGTACAAATGAGTGCTCCTGAGTTTTTATTTCATTTGGAATTGATAGAATGTCACAGATGAAAAGTGGACTAATGGAACTTGAAGGGAGACCTCTGTACCAAACGACAGTGGAACGGAGAACCAGTTTAGGGTTGTATATCCACAGACACAAAACATATTTGGTTTATTTTTCAAATTTTCATAGATAACATAAAGGGAATGTTATTAAAATCACTCGTGAATGCCATTTTACATGGAGAATGCAAATATATCTAGAGAGTGAATAGGAAACTTAAGTAAGAAGAAAAATGCAAGTTATATTTGCCAGGCTAGGAGTTATGTCTGCTAGAACATGTACCTTCTCTTTAGTAGCATGGGAGGTGTACAGGTCTCCCTTGAACATTTATTTATGATTTATTTATTAAAACATTTGTATCCCACCCTATATCACTGGGAACTCAGGGCGGCATACAGATAAAATTAGAAAATAAAGACTTCTATCATAGAATCTCTTCTTTAAAAGGAGGCTCTTAATTGATTGATTAATTTTAATTGTCAATGAAACAAATTGGGGATTGTCTCTGTAGGCCTTGATGTCCATAAAGCAGTTATGGGGGCAGGTGTCTCACTGAGCAGATTTCAGTTGGAGATTTCATTTGATCCCACAATTAGCAACACCTAATTTCCCTCAGGCTTATTTGGCTTGGGAGCCAAACTGAGGAAACCTAGGCTTTATTTGGTGAATTATGGATAGTTGATTTAGATGTCTTGGTTAATAGGCCATGCATTGACATTGGTTTTAAACAATTCTGCAGACGTTGACCAGCATGTTATAAAAAGAAAAACCCAATAGTGGTATCTACTGTGCTTAGTTCAGCAGTGTTGATGTATCTTCATCCGTTATACTCCAGGAGATACACCCCATTTTTCATTTTGTGCAATAGGCAAAAAAATGCCTGTGAATTCCCACTAATTGTCTGAGTTTAATTTGACCAGATTTGTTTTTTTCAGTCATAACATTTATTTGGATGTTGGTAATGAGGGCATCTTACAACAGATAATCACAAAATATGAAATCTTTAATAAAAGAACATCAGAAGATCTCAAAACAAAAGTTACATTTCTTCAACAAACAATATTTTTAAAAAAGAAGCCTCATATGCCTTTTTTAATAGAAAGGTCTTGTGGAATGACCGAAGGCTGAAACATTGAAAGAGTTTGCAAATTCCGTTTCTGATGCCTGACACAGAATATGACGTCCTGAGAATTGCTGTGTACAAAAATCAAGTTTTTTGTTCTCGTGTCTTGAAGAACATTATACAGACAAGGAGGGATTTAAATATAACAAAGCCTCCAAAATAAATCAGAGGAGCTTGACAATTTATGCTTTAGAATCTGATGTCCTCCAGCCACTGCCTCTGAGCTGCATGTGGCATTCAGGGTTACATGCTGATCTTTTCCTCTGCACCGTGATCACCCACCAAGAAAAAGAAGGGAGGGCTGAAAGGGGCAGTGCAAGCCAGCAGAGCGAGGTCTAGGGAGAGCAGCATGAGGCTCACTGAGAGCAATCTGGAGGGCTGGGGTGGGAAGAGCTATGTACATGCCTGTCTGAATGGATGGGGGATGCATTTATTTGGTAAAGAGGGAAAGGGCCTAGGGGTAATCCAGAGAGGGAGGGGTTTGGAGGGATCCTGAAAGAGCGTGGCTCTTCAGGTACTTGTGGTGTGTGTGCATGAAGGGTACATGGGTTGTGTGGGGAGGGAGTGTATGTATGTAAGGGTGCCTCTACAAGAGCGATTCAAAGCTCTTTCAAAGTGCATTACCGATTTTACCTCCACATGAACGGAGCGCAAATCGGGGGTTGAGGTGCTTTTTCTGTCCGATTATGCGCATTATCGAATGCGTGTTAAATAGCGAGTTTTAATTTATCACAGGAGTTAAAGCGTCTTATGACCATGTAAACAAGCGATGCTCCGCATGTAACCAACTTTAAAGCGCATTTCATACAACCGGTAATGCGCTTCAACGCCTCCCGTGTATAGGGATTAGGCGTAAAAGCGACTGGGAGAAGATGCGCATAATTGGGCAACCGGGCGTCTAACTGAAATCTTGTAGAGGGGACCTAAGTATATATGGGTGGTGATCCAACGGAGAGCGCAGAGATCTGGGGTGAGAGAGAAAAAGAGATGTGTATGGATGAGTTGGCTGGCAGAGAGGGTGAGGGGAAGAGAAAAAGATGGTTTTCTGTGAAATAGGGGTAGGTGGAGGGACCCAGTCTTTTTCAAGGGGTTTTTGGAAGGGAAATAGAATTTTTGAGAAAAATGGAAAAAAATATACAATACTCTTTTCTTTTTTTAGTGTTTTTTTATATAAATTTAAAGTCACTTTAGGAACATAAAATGTATTATGCATAACTTGGTTTGCATATAGAATTACCATTAAAACTAAAAGCAGTTAAAAAGTCAACTCAGTAAATTTGTGATTATTGTCTGAATAACTATACTTTTAAATTGAGTATACATTTTAGGTTCCTACTTAATGTCTGACAGGGGGAACTTCAGCAAATAGTCCCCGAAACATTTGGATCGTCCTAGAAACCAGAAGAAGAAGGAAAAGCTGGAGACTGGTGTACAGTACTGTTTGCGAGGAATTGATTGGGGTGAAGTATAGGGACGTCTGGTCTGAAGGAGAAGCTATTGAGAGCATATTGAACTGGGAAAGATTCTTACCTATTAGGAATTGTAACCAAGTATATTTAACTTAACTTTTAAGCAATCAAGCTATTATTTGAAGAGTGACGTTTTATTCCTTTTTGTAAATAATTCTCCTTAATAAACCTCTTAATTTTTGTTCATTTTTAAAGGTTGTTTCTACCGGTGGTGTCAATCCAGTGGTTACATCAGGGGCAGACATTTTAATTTCCCATGAATACCTCTGGGCAGGTTATTTGTCCTTTGTGACTAGCTATGCCCACACATGGCAGCATTTTCATGGTTATGCCAAGGACGGTTTCTCAAATTTCCAAATGTGCCCACAGGCCCCAAAGGTTGCCATAGGAACCCGGCTACTGATTTTCTTTTAAGTATAGAGGGTATATTTTGTTGACAGCTGATAAAGGTTGTGAACAAAAACCTTCTCTACCGGTGAGGTCTAATTGGGAAAGATATTAAAAACTGAGTTCTATAGACCAAAGCCTTAAATTATTATTTTTAAAAAGAAAAGAAACATAAGTAGGATAACCCGTACATTATTTTGTTGCAAGTGATGGCAGCGGCTCAATAGCCTACAGTGTTTTTCTTGCATGTGAGTTTGAGATTAGAATTTACATCCGTTGACTGCTACAGCACCTATCCAAAATAAGCCCAGGAAAACAGGATATTCTAGAATAAAACCCAAATGGTCAGGAATGCACATTTTCTTAACATATTAGGATATGGTGACTGAATCAAAACTGAGCATGACTTGGAGCATCCCTAAATGTGTATCAGTGAAAGAGATATTATTATTATTAATAATAATAATAATGTATTTATTTCTTCTCCCGTTAGTTCGAGGTGGGGAACAATATTAGTACAACAATACAATATAAAACGAATGCATAAAATTAATTAAAAGAGCATATAAAACCAATACAATATCAAGATAACAATCAAGACATCTTAAAATTCTTGGTTTAAAATTCATCTGGGTAGGCCTGCAGGGAGAGGCTAGTTTTTATAGCTGTCTTAAACTCGGAGAGAGAGTTAAGTTGATGAATCTCCTCCGGCAAGCCATTCCACACTCTGGGGGTGACAGAAGTAAAGGTCTTCTGGGTAACAGTTGTCAGCCTAGTTTTGGCTGACTGAAGTAAGTTCTCCCCAGAGGACCTGAGTGTGCGGGGCGGATTATACGGGAGAAGGCGATCCCGCAGGTAACCTGGACCCAAACCATGTAGAGCTTTAAAGGTAATGACCAACACTTTGTACTTTGTCTGGAAACTAATTGGCAGCCAGTGGAGTGATTTTAATGTTGGGATAATATTCTCACTCCTAGATGAACTAATTGAAGTTTCCAAACTAGGTATTAGATAAATCATTTTAATAATGAATGGAAGAAATAGCTATGCTGGGTTAGAAGACCTAAAGGCCAGGTTGCAACATACGAACACCTTGTCTTAAACACTGTATTAATAATTGTAAAAGAAAATATTTCATTATCCAAAATTGTTCAATTTTTGTCGACCCCCCCCCCCTCGAAAAATCAGACTCCTGGGGAAAAGGGTATCTTCCCATTTCCCCCCTGGGCCTTCACATCACTAGCTTTAGATACCCATTTTTCTCCTATCTCCCTGCTCAATGCCATATCTGCTTACTCGGTCCACCTTGCTCCAATTCTTGGCTAAAATTCTAAGGCTGCAATCCTAAGCATACTTACTAAAGAGTAAATCCTATTGAATTCCATGGGATTTTTGAACAAACGTATTTAAAATTGCACTGTATGTTTTTGCAGTAAACTAGAGTTCTTATATTCATATAATTTGTTTCATTTCAGTTGGTCATTTCATTTCAGCTCTTGGCAGGTTATTGGTACACAGAGCAGTAAAGGAGTAATGAGACATGACAAAGCAGTAAGCGTGCACATTTGAGCTCCAATCGACTGAGCTGAGACTTTGGCTGAACGTTAATACCCCTTAATAAGTATTGGGGGAGAGATCATCCGGAGGCATGGGGCGGGGTGCTATCGGTACGCTTATGACACCAAAATATATTTCTCTATGCCTTCAATAACAGCATGAGCTAAGGAGAGTGTGTCTCCTGTGAATGAATGCTTGGAGGCGGTAATGGGCTGGATGAGGAAAAACAAACTGAAGCTGAATCCAGACAAGATGGAGGTGCTTGCTGTCAAAGGCCACACAGCCTGGGTTTGGAGGTGTGTCAACCAGTTCTGGATGGGGTTACACCCCCCTCGAAAGACTGTTCACAGCTTGGGGATGCTCCTGGATCCGTTGCTCCAAATGATAGCTCAGATAGATGTGACGGCCAGGAGTGCCTACTATCAGCTTCGGCTGATACGCCTGCTGCGCCTCTTCTTAGAGTTAGAAGACCTAAAGACAGTAGTGCATGCGCTGGTAACTTCAAGACTCGACTTCTGCAATGCGCTGTACATAGGGCTACCTTTGTGCCTAGTCCGGAAACTTCAATTAGTTCAAAATATGGCAGCCAGGTTGGTCACCGGTACACCTAGGGGTGACCACATAACACCAATCTTGAAATCACTCCACTGGCTGCCAATTAGCTTCTGGGCGAAGTATAAAGTGTTGGTTATTACCTTTAAAACCCTAAGTGGTTTGAGTCCAGGTTACCTGCGGGATCGCCTTCTCCCATATAATCCGCCCCGCACACTCAGGTCCTCTGGGAAGAATTTACTCCAGTCAGCCAGAACTAGACTGACGAGTGTTGCCCAGAGGACCTTCTCTTGTGCTGCTCCCAGACTGTGGAATGGCCTGCCAGAGGAGATTCGACAAATTAGCAGTCTTCTGGAATTTCAGAGAGCCGTGAAGACTGCTCTCTTCTGGCAGGCCTACCCAGTTGAATTTTAAGATGTTTTTAATAATGTATTTGTTTTTATCTGTTTTAATGGTTTATCTATTTTATGATTTTTATATTTATATTTATTGTTGTTCCCCGCCTTGATCTGGATGGAGAGATGGGTTAGAAATAAAATAAACAAACAAATAAATAAAATTGACTTGCAAGGAACAAAACCAGGAAATGGAGACAAAGTCAAGGACTTTATCTGGGATGGCCAGTTCCCATTGACCCAGTTTGCATGTAACAGCAGCAAATTGTGGGTTAATTAACCCATGTTTTGTCATGGAGCATGCTGTGTGCATTCCACTGCTTTTTTGCAGAGGCAACTTTTGATTGGAGGTTCCTATGTGATGTCTGAACCTGGACGCTATGATCCGGTTTACACATAAAGGCAGGCAAATAATAAGTTAACTAACCTACGATTTGCTGCAGCAGGCGCTGGAACATTCCACCTCCACTTTGCATTTGTAAACTCCAGTTGGGCCAATCGGAGGTTACTATATGATGTTCGAACCTGGACACTACAGGTGTGTTTGGATGATTGTGCAGGAAGAAGAAGTCATCATGGCTTCTTCCCCCACGTGCTGTGCGTGCAGCCACTATTTGCATAATTCCCTGCAATACAGTGCGGGCTAGCATGTCATCAGAACCCTGCGCGCAGTGCAGTGGGAGTGGCTTCATACCTATGCTGCAACCTCTACTGCACTCTTTGTGTTATAGGGAGTGTATGAATCAGTGCTCTGCACTGGGTTCAGCAAACATGCCAAACTGCACTGCATCATGGGGAAGTATGTAGATGGAGGGTTGTACGTGTGACATGTATGGGGGTGGGGAAAGAACCCCCGATAGTTTCTTCTCCCTGCGCGATTGTCCGTACACAGGTTGATCATGGGTTAAACAACTCACTGTTAATATCCAATTAGTTGTTAGGTTAACTGTGAGTTGTTCAACCCACAATAAACCTATAGTGACCAGCCTTGGATGTCACATAGCAACCTCCGATCAGCCTGATCAGAGGTTGCATATGCAAAATGGCGGCAAAATGCGCTCAGCACATTCCACAGCAAATCATTGGTTCATTTATTAATCAACTCATGATTTGCTGCTGTTACGTGTGAATGAGACTATTATGTGTTCTGACATTTTATGGGAAAAACTGGTACAGACATAATGGAAGTTCGCAATGTGGCAGTATATCAACACCTATTCAGAACCAATCTATTATTAAAAGTGCACTGTTTTGGTGAAATCACCTTTGAAAACTACCGAAGTACTGGTGTTAACTTAGATGAGATTTTAAAAATCATTACAGGGGAAGCTGTAAGAACTAAGATAAAATGCTAATGTTAATATTGCACTGGAACGGAATATCACAATTTTCTTTAACCCTCATTTCTGTGATATTTAGCTGCTATTATTATGATTTGCCTGTAACATTTTGTGAATGAGGGTTGTTCCTTGAAACTAAACTTAAGACCACATGGCATCGTAGTCTTGTCCAAATTCTGATTCCCTGAATTGAGATTCGATATCTGGCAGATCAATTAACTGGATTTTAATGAAGATTAGTGTGATACACTGTGATCTTGAATGAATGTCTGTTTTGTTTTTATGGCCCTCCTGTTAAGTCTACCCAATGTTGTATTTATTTGTTTTCATAATTTTTATTGTAAATATCCATATTTGGTGCAGTGTATCTACTGTAAAGTTTCTACGTTTTTATAGTTTGTAAGCTATTTTGAACTTTTTAGCAAAAACATTTAGTACATATTATAAATAAATGAAATGAGCATAAGCCTCCAAAGCAAATTCAGTGTTGAGCCTAACACTCTTCAACATCACAGTTTTCATCCAACCAACCACTGGCTAGGAGTAGGAGACTTCAAGAGGAGGCAAGAAACTGGACAGATCAAAGACACAAGCATGAAGGATATATCCAACCTTTTCTGTGCGTTTTCCTTGTAGAAGCAAACAACTGAAGCTCAGTATATACATGATCTCAAACCAGTTTCCAAGGAACTACATAGGTGCTATCAACTGAACGAGGTGACTTCCACTTGCACAACATTGGATCCTTCCCCCCCTTCCTTGCAGCCCCCTATACCCACCAGAAAACCTCTGTAGAGGATTGGGGGAACCTACAACACTTTGTGGGCTGTGTGTTTCCTGGGCTGCAGTGGAGAGGGGTAAAGGGCAAGGTTCCCAATGTCAGTGATCCCCCACCCTCTGCAGCATTGCAAGACACAGCCCACCTTCTGGTGAGCCTTTTTCATTGGTACAGGGGGCCGCAGGGCAAAACAGGTAAAGGGAAACATCCATTGCCTGAACTTACCTTCCATTTGCGCAACATTGGATATACTGCCGTATGTGTTTACTTCTGAAGTGTGGTTGAAATCTGGTTTGCATACTTGTAGCTACAACCTTCTTGATGTAGAAATAATAGATACTGGGAGATGTAGCTTCTAAAATTTTAAATCAAAATTCACCTTCGCATAAATATTCAATTTCATTGTATTTGCAGATTTAGAGTGCAGCTATTTATTTGTGGATGTAGAATTGCGCCTTTGTCATATATGATGTTGTGCATTTATGTTCTAACATTGCTTCCAATTTGTTAGCAATGGAACACTTGAGCGATTGTTTCTTTGTACTTCATGTTGAACCCCCGCCCCCACCCCCGCCAGTTTTGTTTGCTTCCAGAGGTCTGCCTACATATCTTTAGGTAGAGAGCAATGCATAAGTGCCGTTGCCTTTTCTAGATTATACTATGGTGTCATCCGTGTGTTCAACACTTTTTATCATAATAGTATCAATGACTGAATAAAAGTTCAGAGAGGAGAATATCTTCAATTCTTCCAGATATGCTTAGATTTGAACCAACAGATCTGATTGCAGAATCTTTGCTTTGTTTTGGTGAGCTTGTTCACTTGATCACCACAGACCAATGGAACATGAAGTCCTCTTGTGTAGGCTGTTGCAAGCTTAGCATTTCATAAGTTGATACTAGCTGGTGAAATGTCACCTATTTTCTTTCATTGTAAAGATCAACACTCCTGATAGTCTCTGAGAGTTGTGTCTCTGCCAGAAGAGGTAGGTTATTAGAGCAGAACGTACAGCTGGATGACTGTGTTTGAGAGCATCTTCTTTGCGGTACTGAACCCCTGTTAGCCAAGAGGTCTCCACAGTGAGTCCCACGTCTGCTTTTTCAGCATGCTGGCAATCCTTACCTGTGTGGAAAAATTCTTTGACAGGAAGTAGTGATCTGGGTAAACAATACAATTAGCTAATTCTTCTTGCTCCTTTTTTATCTGAATAATTGTTTTGTTTTTGTACACACATGACCTTACAGGTAGATGTGTATAAAAACATCATTTAAGCATACGCCTTGTGTTCAGTTTGAAAGCCAAGCATTTGTCTTGCTAATGAAATGGATATGAGGGTATAACCCCTCATGATGCATATTAAGGTGTTAAGATGCATGTGTGAAAAAGTAATGTAGAAAGTAGCCCTGAGATCTGCTGTGTTGGCAAACAAGATTAAGATAAGGGGTACCAGTATATCAGTGCCACGTCATAAAAAAACCACTGTTATGCACAGGTGGCATGGCAGTTAGGCAGAAGAGCACAGGCCCTTGAGGATCAGTGTGTCAATGTTTTTGCCATTAAATTTGCTCAGTCTGCATATAGATAGATAGATATAGATAGATAGATGGCCAAAACGTAGTCTGATCAACTTTGCTCTCTCAACATATCCTTCAGAGCACATGAGTAGCATTCTCAGGTATATTTCCATAGAAGACAATTCCCTATTTGATCCCTTCTTTGCAGAATTAATGCCTGAGGTTTTTGCCCTGCAGACTCATAGCAATATAGAGCCAATGTGTCTGGAGTGCAGCAGTCACCTTCCCTTTCATAAATTTCCAGTGTTTCAGAGTGTTTAAATCAGCCAGATGGCTCTTCACCCAATAAGCCCCTATTTGTGTTTTCTATTATGTATAGCATGTTTACCCTCTCTCTCTCTCTCTCTCTCTCTCTCTCCTCTCTTAATTTCAACAGGGCCACCTTGTTATTGGTGGTAAACAAATCACCCTGGAATACAGCCAGTCCCCTGAATTTTGGCACTGCAAGCGTGTAAGTATCTGAAAAGAGAACTCTTAAAACTATTTCAGTGGGGAAGAGACTAGACATGGTGTTTGTTGAAGCTTTTCTTATTGGCTTGTTACTTTCTGTAGGAGGAAGAGACTAGACATGGTGTTTGTTGAAGCTTTTCTTATTGGCTTGTTACTTTCTGTAGGAGGAATCTTAAGTGTGTAAGGATCTTGGAGTGATATTCATGCCTTTCCTCTGGAGAAAATAACTGTAGTAATTAAAATCTCCCAAAGGCCACAGCCTGGGGCCAGGGGGTGTGCCATTGGCAAGGGGAAGGCATGGGCACAACTTAGTTCACCCTTCCTCACCCTGGTGCCATCCAGATGTTTTGGACTTGAGCTTCCATCAGCCATGGACAATGGTCAGGCATGCTGGAATTGTGGTCCAAAATAGCTGGGGGGAACTAAGTTGGAGAAGGCTGACCTAGACTTTTACTGATTTGAGAATCCTTTCTCTAAAGTGTACAGGGTATTTCTGAATCATTGTCTGGTACTAAAATTCTAGTGGTATTGTTTAAATGTATCTGTATTTAAAGCAAGACATATGTGGTACTTCCAAATATATGAGCTGGTGTAAATAGCTGTTTGAGAATAGCTCCTTGTCAGTACTGAATTCATCATTTAGAGCATCATCCCCGACCAGGACACTCCACTGCCTGCAGCTGGAGGGTCACCAGTTCCCCACACCTGATGGGTGCCAATGTCTCGACTCTTCATTCCTTAGTTTTTATGGCTTGTTGTTGCTTTTGACTTGTATTGGTTGAACAAAGCAACCGTCACATCAGGAAAATGTGCCAGATTGTGTATTTTCCTGAGAGTTGCTCTTGAAGCTTTATTAAGGTTTGTTACAGGTATAACTCAAATGAATTGCATTAAGTCTCCTATTGCCAAAGAGGTTCCATTGTACTCAAGGCCTCTTAATGCTGGTGGCTCAGGTCTAAACTACACACTAGGAGCAGAGATGCATCGGTGCTGCAACCTCCAGTAATGTGGAACTGGAAAAATGCATAATGTCACTTTATGTGCTGCTTTTCGGAGATTGTGGAACACTCACTTCAACTAGGCATTACCACAGAGATGTAGGTTGGCAGCACCCATGCCTCTTGCTGTAACATGTAGTTTAGGAAAGCAATATGTTTTGTTTACCAGAGTTCATCTGTTTGGTTCTGCTTATACAAGTGGCAGAGTAGCGTACAGTGACAGAAGCCTTTAAAGTGTCTTTTCCTTACGTTGTGCCTCTTTCATTGCAGTGTAAAGTGTCTACGGTAGGGTATCGTTCATCCTGTTACTTCTGCAAACTCCCAAGAGATGGTGAGCCTACTTTTGTTTCTGTGTTTGTCAATGTGGGTTGTTATACACAAATAGTAATGTGAATTCGAAAGGAACAAAGACCTGAGATGCACATACTACTAAATATTGCCAGTGTTAGGTTGACTTAAAACGAGATAAATTCTCAGGAAATTAAAACAGGGAAAGAGTGATCTTGGGCTGGACTTGGGAGAGCCCTTGAAGTGGCACGAATCTTTTTTTGTATTTTTTTGGTCTGAGGATGTTGCATTCAAGAACTCTTTTCAGTGATAGTGTGCCCAACTGTGAAGAAGGAAAGAAAACATCCCAGAAGCTGATGAAGGATAAATTATATTGACTTAAGAGGAATATGTGGCCCTTTGTGCATATCCCATTTGTGCCAGCGTGATCCAATATGTCCTTCCTTAGTGTAAACTTAAGAAACGGTTATGTTCTCAGCTGACATCTTTGTATTTGGACAGCCAAACCAAAAGTAATTTAATGGTATATGTAAGACCCCAGATCTAAGAGCGAACAGTTTTAACATAGTGGTTATTGCTGTAATGACTTCATTCATTTTTTGTTTGCCTAGTAACAGAAGAAAAACTTGAAAAGGGGGAGGAAGAGTTACCTGAGGAACCAACACCGGAGGAAGAACCTCTTGAGGAGCCTACTCCTCCACAAGAACTTGCTCCTCAGAAGCCTCTGTTGGAGCAGCAATGCCAGCCGCAGGAACCTGAACCTAAAAAGAAGGATGAAATCAGGGAACAGTGGCCTTCACAAGAAAGGAAAAAGGACTCTGAAATTTATCCACCCAGAAAGGAAAACCAAGAACGTGGTTCAAGAAAAGCCACTGAGACCAAACATCAGGAGGACGAGAGTAAAAGTAAGTTGTGTATACGTGCATATTGTCTTAGTTATTTTCATAATGGGCATTTGGATTTGAGTTACTTCTACATAGATGCTTAAATCCCGGCCAGTAGTCTAGTATTTTGTTGTTAATTGATTCTGTCACTCAGCCTTCAAGGCAGCTGATCCTAGAAAAGATTAAGTACACACATTCTCCCGAAATAATCTTTCTTTTTCTCCTTGCATTACTTTTCACAGCAATTATGTTGAAACGCATCCCTCGCTTCACTCCACCAGAAGTGATTGTGGGGCTTCTGGCACCATATGTCCGTCTCTCCACTTCAAGTGTCCGTGTGATGAAGAACAAAGCTGGTCGGATGGGCTACACCTATGGATTCATTGAATTGGACTCTCATGCTGTATGTTGTTATTCACACACATACACATCCTTCTGTAGCAAACAGTGGCTGCGTTCACACATAACACTAAGCTAAATCATGGTTAGCATTATGAGGATGAGCCTGTGTAAGTCTCAGTTTGCACACTCCCCTCTCCCCTTCCAGTGCGGCTGTAAGGAGAAGATGAGAAGCTTCTGTTTTTGATTACATCCAAAGCCTGTTTACTGAAACAAGCCAGCTTCCTAAACAGCAGTTTAGATTTGACTTGTTTTAGTAAACCATGGCTAAGACTAAGTGCAGTTTGTCTGGGTTTGTACATAATGCCAAACTGCAGTTAGTCAAAAACAGAACTGGAAACTTCCATGCCCTTTGCGGTCAGACTGGCGGGAGCACATAAGCCCAAAGCTTGCATGTCCTTGAAACATACTTGAAACACTAAGCCATGGTGCGAGAATAGCCAGTGAGTGCTACATAGTGACCTAGGATCTTCTCACATTACTATGGTAATCTTTCTAGATGTACTCAATATTATTATTGTTGTTGTTATTGTTTATTTCTATACTGCCCAAAAGCCGAAGCTCTCTGGGCAGTTTACAACAATTCATAAGAAAATAAAACACAGCATTAAAAATACAACATAACAATTTAATATTACCATTATTATGCTAATCTGACTGCTCTGACTATGTCTTTCAAAACTAATGGTTCAGGCTTAGTTCTTCTGCAAAGCAACTGAAGGATATAATTGAATATCTATGTGCTTGGACAACACAATAAGCCCACCAGCCACGGGTTCAGCATTCAAAATGGCTGCCTGCATGTGTCACAAACTTGGAGCAGCAGAACTTACTTGGACTCGGGAAGGATTCTGGGTGTGACAACTTATTTCTTCCTTAGTAGCTCAAATGTGTCTCCTTTTCCTCCTAAATGGCTTTTTCTCTCCTCAGGAGGCACTCCGGTTAGTGAAGGTTTTACAAGATCTGGATCCTCCAATCAGCATTGATGGCCGTGCTGTGGATGTAAACCTTGCCACAGGAAAAAGGAGGTAACAGACCTCACTAAATCATTTGCTCTAATAACACTGTGTTAAAATAAATGTTACATTAGAACCTAAATGTACAGACTGAGGAGGGTTTTAAACAGGGCATTTTTGACAAAAAATAACTTGTAGTGATATTATGATTGTAGGGAGTTTAATCTCCTTGTTAGGAGCAGTGCTATCAAACTCAACTCATAGTTCCTTCTGTAACATGTTAATCACTTTGGCCATGATATGGTGCATCTAAGCCAGTTGGAGGGTAGGTTTAGTGAATAAGAATGACAGCTGGCTGAACAAAGAACAAGCTATAAAGCTAATTACAATTCTGCTTTGATCACAGAACATTTATGGCAAAACATCCTCTAGAGAACGGGTGCCTCTATTTCAAGGAGGAGCTCTACAGAGGCTGGAATATTCTGTTTTGGCATGTGCTATAAGAATGCCATAGTATACTATATTTTATTCACTATCTCATAGACCAACTGGCCCAAAGAAATTGCTGAGGTTACAGGAAGCAAAATAAACACTCACCATGCATGTAGCACGTTCATTCCTCTTAAATTGGTATTATCTCATGTTCTTCTCTTTCTGGTGCTAGGAATGAATATGGAGACCAGAGCGATAATCCCCGCTTCAGCCAGGTACACTTGTAGTGTAATCTGTGTTGGCTCTCCGAGGGCATATTGGTCATTGCTTCTCAGCTGTGCTGAGACTGAAGGATTGAATAGTTGGCCTTTTCCGTGTTTGCTGGCATTTTCAAATGTTTTGCTAAAGTTGCTGAAAACTAGGTTCTGTTTTTAATCCCATTTGCTCCAGTGATCTGTAGACTGTAATCAGAAAAGGACTGAAATCAGATTACAAGTAAAATAAATGTGGAAGTTTTATTGAAATCAGTGCAAATGGTTCACACACAAACAACACACACACACACACACACACACACACACACACACACACATTCTCTCTCTCACCAATACAACTGTAAAGAATAAAAATAAATATTTCTCATACTTATGTGTATACGTGTCTGTGTGTGTGTGTGTGTGTGTGTGTACTATAAACTGCAGTATATAAGTGAAGTAAACTGGAAGTAAAACATAATATTAGGAAACTTGACAGATCTCAGATTCCTAGGCTCATGGCCATAAAGATTAGACAGACGTGCTACCTGCAATAAGACATATCCAGCCTTGTTTTTCTTCCCATTATCTCATGTCTAAACAAGGCCTATTCACAGCCATTAATCTGTCTTTCTTGCCAAGGACAAGAGTCCTTGCTTTTCCACCCAAATCAAAGACAGTACATGTGGCTGCTTGATGAAGCAAACTCAGAACTATTTTCCCCCTGCATTCTATATTCCATAGCAGCAGGCCTTTTTTCCCAAGTAGGACCAGACTAAGACTTAAACAGCCCAATGTGGGTTGTTTAAGCCATGGTGAGCCATGGCATGTGCCAGTGCATGCTAGCCAGAATTTTGCATATTCAACCCCCACCCAGGAGTTGTCATTGCATCCGAACCCAGCCAACATGGATTATGTGAGGGTTAAACAATCCTTGAATAATCCATGGTGCACTATTTTGATTGTATGAACCGGCGCTGGTTCAGTACTGGTTCAGATTACTGCTCCTCCGACCCTCCTCCCAGATGATCCAGAGAAGATCATCTGTTCTGTAGACACTGGGAAAGTAGGCATTTCTGTACTGCACATCTGGCCCGATTGAGAAACTTTTGATGTTGATAGATGACTACTTATTGGCTTTCGTGAGCTATTCCTCTCGCTCAGAAAAGAATATATATTAGTACTTGGTTACATGTTAATTTGGTGCATGCAAATTAGTCTGGAATGCTTTGAGTCATAGGAAAATGTCCACCAGATATTTTGCTTTCTAGGTTTATATTTTTTAATTTTTTGTGTGTTTTAGGGCAAACGGGGCATGAGTGACAGGAGAGGTGCTGACTCACAGAAACGAAGATCAGAGTGTAAGGCGCAACTTCATTTTCTTGTTATCTTCTTCTTGTCACTTCATAAGTACTTATTATGTGAACTTGGTTTCACTATTCCATATTTAAAATGTTCCTTATCTAGAATTGTTGACACTTCCCATCAAAACAAAAATCATTGCCAGTCCTCTTTTTAAAAATAGTTGTGCTTTAAAACAAGATGAGATGCGTAGTCTTACATTTTCTTTCTTAAGACGTCGTGTTGGCCGTCTGAGATTTTTCAGTGAAATTGTATGTTGATCTTATGAAGGACTTCTAGGTTGACTATAAAATCTTCTAAAACTTTTCCTGACTTGAAAAATTCAGCCAGAGTCACCTGCTCCTTACAATATATTTGGATTAAAATTTCCTCATCCAGCATAATTTTACTCCTGTTAATGCTTTTTCTTTTAGGACTGACCTACAGGGTAAGGCAGCCTGCCTCAGTTGGCAGATTTGGGGGAATCAGTAAAGGGCAGCAAATTGTTAACTATTTAATTTCATTTACCATAATTGTCCTGGTGGCACCTTCTGAATTTTCTGCCTCAGACATCAGAACATCTTGGACCACTGTTGCTTTATTTATGGATGTGTGTTATATATGGAACCATATGATCTCTTCCCTTATTTCTTTCCCTTCAGCTTCTTCCGATGTGTCAACGTTTATTTATGACCCAGACACTGGAAACTATTTTGACCCCATAACTGGAGTATACTATGATCCCAATACTCAGGTGAGAATATGTACATGTGTGCACTCACTTTGCCATTTTGTTACCAGGAAATGCTGTTCCGTAAACATTTGTCAAATATCTCCATCCAGAGAGAAGTACCAATGGGCCGAGAAGCATCTCCATCGCCACCACCACCTAGTGGAAGGAGGCGTAAGAGCCAGGAAAGGACAAGTGAAAGAGATGAGACATCCAGTAAAGATAACAGAGAGAGAAGAGACAGACACAGAAATAAATCAGCCAAGGTAGATACCTGTTACAAGATCGCTCTTATGAACTGTGCCATTTGCATAGTCTTGATCTAGTTAGAAGGACTAAGGATTAATGCTACAATAACCAAAGTCTACCAGCGTAACTAGGGAAATGTAGGAACTTGCAAAATAGGCGCTGGATAGAGTTTATCTTAATTTGCAGATGATCCGGATTCCTTTCCAGTTTATAATCCTTCTTAATCACCCAACATTTCATGAGCAAAAAATCCCCTTTTGAACATAAAAACAAGCAGAAAAAAAGTCTTTCAAAAGTGAGCACAGGTTTGTGGATCCAAAGGCAAAACATAATTAAACTTAGGTTTTTATTTTAAAAAACAAGCAAAGAAACTGAACTATGAAAACGTAGATTTGTAGGTATAGTACAAATAATTGAACTGTCAAGATGGTAAGATGTGGATCAAGCCACCTCAATTTACACAGTAAGTTTTTAAAAAATGGCCTCAAAGGTCGATTCACTTTAGAGAACATATAATACTTGTTTGTCTTTGACAAGTGAGCATAACCCAGTTCACACCCAGAACTGAGAGTTCTAAGAGAGGGATTATGAAACCCATCACTGGGCACATTCAAATAGCCTGGCATGCCTGTCAAGTCAGAATTGTTCTCTTCTTTGAAGATAAACTTCTGAGAGTGGCAAAGCTCAGCCTAGTCTAATTCTTTTATTAGAAATGTAAATAGGATGCCTAGATACATCAGTATTTCATATGTATCTCTGATAAAATGGATGTAAAAATAGGGTCGCAAATAGACAGGATATACAATCAGTTCAGCCTCTGACAACAAAATCCCCTGATGAATCTTGTCATGTGCTAAGAGCTAGCCAATAAATGGATGCAGCGTCCTTGTCCTTGTCTTAAAGCACGTTTGAGTGGGGAGGAGCAAGACTTATTAAATCCTAGGATGGAAACTGGTTTGGGAGGGAAACCAGCAGTGTACCTTTCAACATCACATACAGCCAATCGCTGGCATTTGACCACTTTGCATCTGAGCCCCTCTTGAAAGCTTTGTCACTGTAATTGCTAAGCATTTAGCCAGCTACATAACCCCATGTGTAAACCCCTCTAATTCTCACCCATGACTTGTTATGCTTGAGAATCGAAGGCATAAAGGGATATCAGCTGAAGATAGCAGGAGCAGAATAGCACAAGGAAACATGCTTCTTTTTTCTGGTCCTTCTAAAGGAGCCACAGTGGGGGGACGAGAAGCAAAGTTATTAGTAAGAATGATAGCATTGCGAAGCAAATGATGGGGAAGCCTGGCTTTTTGTAAGTGTTAATTCTCAATCTTAATGTTTCAGAATGAGTCCCAAGAGGAGAGGTTTCCTGCAGAAGACGTCTTTAAAAAGCCACTACCTCCAACACTGAAAAAAGAAGAGAGTGCACCCCCAGTAAGAAGACCTTACTTGCCATTTGTCTGATGGGACAGATTTTTCCTTCCCAGTTTAAATTTTTTACCAGCAATCTTAGCAAGGGTGGTGCTTGAAGCCCTACTGAAATTATCCAATTGTAGACAGCAGTAAACTAACCAACAAGAATTCTGAGTGGTGTCTCAGGCCTGTTTTTATGCTTTTTATGGTTTAAAATTTTGTATATCGGGTTTTTTTAAAAAAAATGTTCAAAGTTTTTAATTTCTGTAAACCGCCCAGAGAGCTTTGGCTATGGGGTGGTATATAAATGGAATGAATGAATGGATGAATGAATAAATAAATAAATAAATGAGGTGGTAGAGCCCTGAGCTGGTAGAATGGACTGCACCACTTCAGAATGCCAGCTTTTTATATGCTCCACGACATAAAAGACTTCTTGCACGTGTATAAAGAAAACATGACCTAACAGATTGGGGAAAGTCTCTAGTCCAGCCTTTTATTTGCAGGGAGCATTTTATGCAAAAGCTGTCAATCTGCTGTCAGTTTTTGTACTGTCCATTTTACCATCTCAGTCTGCAGTGTTTTGCAAGTATGCAGAATGAGGTAATAGATTGGGATGGTAGCATTCTCAACTGTACCATGCTAAATCAGCTCCAGATGAAGGAATGAATCCTCTTTCTTGCAAATAACTAGTAATACTCTATCTGTCTGGTTAATTTATTGGGTGCTGGAGTAGGGATCTAAGTTTATATTAATTTGTCTAAAATATGGATTGTATTTTATAAACCCTCCCCCCTGTGAATTTTGAATTAGCTGAATTGGTGTTTTCTTAAATATTGAATTGAAAGTTTATAGCTTTGTTGTAGCATTTTAATAGTTGGAGAATTTTTCATATTTTTTTATGATGTTCGCCACGTTGGGCTTCTGTTTGGAGGGAAAAGCAGGGTACAAATAAATTGAAGGAATGAATATAATCCTTACTACAATCCTGTAATAGATTGTAATGTATTGCCAATGAGAGGACTGCAGCTGAGAGAGAATAGCTTGCCTAAAGCCACCCAGTGAGTCCAAAACTGAGGCGATGGCTGGATTCGGACAGTTGCTGAAGCACCACAATAATCGCGGCAGGGGAAGAAGTCATCATGGTTTTCCCCCTGCCCCCGTGCGCCATTGCGTTATTGCCCATGCTGCTGTGTATTGTCTGAACTGGGTGCATGGCGGGGGTGGCGTCATACCCACTTTACAACCGCTACTGCATGGTGTGACAATAATGCAAATGGTTATGGGCATGCCGTTGGGTGTTGGGGAGAAGCCACAATGACATCTTCCCCTGCCGTGATCGTCCCAATGCACCTGACATTTGAACCAGGGACTTTCTGAATTGTACCACAGTCTCTCAGAAGTCGTGCTACACCAGCTAAATGCTCTGGTAGAAGCAGATTCATAGTAATACATCATGAACACTCCATTCATCTCAAACACTCAGAATGGCTGCATAGGATCCAGAGCTGCATGTGGGTCTCATTTTATTCTCCTTTTTCTACAGCCGAAGGTGGTGAATCCTCTGATAGGACTCCTAGGGGAGTATGGTGGGGACAGTGACAACGAGGAAGAGGATGACGAAGAGGAGCCACAACCACAACCTCCGCCTCCGCGGCCACCAGTGCAACAGGAAGAAGAAAGGCCTCAGAAGGCTGAAAATGATGAGGATAAGCTGACTGACTGGAATAAATTAGCCTGTTTACTTTGCCGGAGGCAATTTCCAAATAAGGAAGTACTGATCAAGCATCAACAGCTTTCCAACCTTCACAAAGTAAGAATGGAGGCAATAAATTCAGGGAGATGTTCATTTTGTGTCTTGCTTCATTTAACAAATCTTCTGATTAGCAGAATGTTAGACAGACATGCTAGCAGAAATGAGAGAGTTTCAGGACAATATGTTTTCCTTTCAGATCTGGGTTTTGAGCCGGGCAGAGTGCACCAACTGTGGATGTAGCATAGAAAATTTACCCAGTCACCTGTGGATGAAGAATGCAATATATTCAGAAACCAACAACAGAGTTAGATTGATAAGAGGCTTTTTGAAAGAGCCAGATTTTAGCCTGACACAACTGAAAGAGGACAGTTACCTGCTGAGCCTCTCTGGGGTGCCCATACCGAAAAAGCCCTGCTCCTATCTAGTGAATGCAGGCCAAGCTTCATTTAGCAACTGCACTCATAGCAAGGCCTCAGATGTAGTTAAGTGTTTGGAAAGGAAAATAATTGAGAACAGTGCTATAAATGGAATTTTGTTTTACTTATATTTTGCATTCTATAGTACATTGGTTTTGTAATATATACTGAAGCGTTGGGATTCAATGTTAAGCTTTGTTTTATTCCCAAATGTTTGTTGTTCATCCTAAGATTTTGCTGTTCACAAAACTTGATAATTGGTTGACTATTTTAAATGGTTAGATTATTCTAGAATATTCTAAGTAGCTAGAAGAAATAGGTTTCAATGCATAAAGTGAGAATTCAAAAGCTATTTGTTCCTCCTTTTTTCTTCCAGCAAAACCTAGAGATTCATCGGAAGATAAAACGATCGGAGCAAGAACTGGCGTATTTGGAGAGGCGAGAGCAAGAGGTGACTGGGCTGTTTTGTATGGTCCTGTGCAGCTGTGGCTCTGCTGGATCCTGATATGTAAAGAAAATACTAATTCCCTATGTGCCCCACTGGTACTGACTTGTAGCTGTATTCATGTACACCATGTAAGGCAGGAGTGTGTAGCCCAGGGGTGGGGAACTGGTGGCCCTTCAGACTACAACTTGCATCAGCCCCAGCCAGCATGACCAGTGGTCAGGGATGATGGGAATTGCAATCTAACAACATCTAGAAGGCCATGGATTCTCCACCCCGTAACTACAGTGTAGCCTGAAGTGGAGGTAAAACGATCATCCTTAGTTTACCTCATTTTTGACATACAATGAAAAATCTTAAACATCACCATCAGAGAGGAAAAATGGTACATAATAATGTTTTAAATACTAGACTAACTCAATTAATTTTGAGTTCATTTCTCCTTTGTGTGACCTGTATGCCTTGTGACTTCCTTGTCACCTGGAGAAAGCTGATATATACTTTGTTTTTTCTGGGTATCAGTCCAAGTACTATTTAAAAATAAAGCCATATGTAGGGGGAAACTCCAGGTGGAACAAAATAAAGCAACATGATTGCTTAGGAACATGGTTTGTTATCAATGCCCAGCCCTGGGGACACTTCTCTCTGCTGCGCAGAAATACTATAATGGTATCCTTCTGGAGCGCCTGGGGGAATTGGGAATTGGGGGCACTGTGCTTCAGTGGTTCCGATCCTATCTCTCGGGCAGGTTCCAGATGGTGATGCTTGGGGATAGCTGCTCTTCAAAAAAGGAGTTGCTATGTGGTGTACCACAAGGTGCCATCCTTTCCCCAATGCTGTTTAACATTTACATGAAACCTCTGGGAGAGATCATCCGGAGGCATGGGGCGGGGTGCTATCAATACGCTGATGACACCCAAATATATTTCTCTATGCCTTCGACAACATCATCAGCTAAGGATAGTGTGTCTCCTCTGAATGAATGCTTGGAGGCGGTAATGGGCTGGATGAGGAAAAACAAACTGAAGCTGAATCCAGACAAGACTGAGGTGTTCGCTGTCAAAGGCCCCAACCTGGGTTTGGAGGTGTGTCAACCAGTTCTGGATGGGGTTACACCCCCCCTGAAAGATTGTGTTCGCAGCTTGGGGTTACTCCTGGATCTGTCGCTCCAAATGACAACTCAGATTGATGCGACGGCCAGGAGTGCTTACTATCAGCTTCGGCTGATACGCCAGCTGCGCCCCTTCCTAGAGTTGGAAGACCTAAAGACGGTAGTGCACACGCTGGTAACTTCGAGGCTTGACTTCTGCAATGCGCTGTACATAGGGCTACCTTTGTGCCTAGTCCAGAAACTTCAACTTGTTCAAAATATGGCAGCCAGGTTGGTCACCGGTACACCTAGGGGTGACCACATTACACCAGTTTTAAAATCGCTTAATTGGCTGCCAATCAGTTTCCGGGCGAAGTATAAAGTGTTGCTTATTACCTTTAAAGCCCTACATGGTTTGGGTCCAGGTTACCTGTGGGATCGCCTTCTCCCATACAATCCGCCCCACACACTTAGGTCCTCTGGGAAGAACTTGCTCAAGTCAGCCAGAACTAGGCTGACGAGTGTTACCCAGAGGACCTTCTCTTCCATCGCTCCCAGACTATGGAATGGTCTGCCGGAGGAGATTAGACAAATTAGCAGTCTTCATGAATTTAAGAGAATCATGAAGACTGCTCTCTTCTGGCAGGCCTATCCAGATGAATTTTAAGATGTTTTTAATTATGTATTTTTTCTTGTTTTTAAAATTTTTAACTGTTTGTGATTCTTGTGTTTTATATTGTTGTTGTTCCCCGCCTCGATCCGGAGGGAGAGGCGGGTTATTAATAATAATAATAATTATTATTATTATTATCATCATCATCATCAAATGGAACTGAGGAATTTCCCATAGGATTAGCTTAAGCTTTCTTCCGGAGCCGGTAGCCCATCTCTCCATGTTAAGGAGATATTTGGATGCAAGATGGATTTGCCAAAGGGGGTAGACTGGCTACAGAATGTATACCTACAGGAGAGAGAAGGGACCTGAATTCCACGTGAAAACATCAGACCCCTCTCTCTCTCTCTCTCTCTCTCTCTCTCTCTCTCTCTCTCTCTCTCTGTCTTAATGCTAGTTAGCACTTCACTCAATACACACTTCTAACAAAATCCAAACAGCTGTAAAATAGCCAAATTATATGTGAGTGCAAAGGGACAGATTCTTGTGCTTGGAAGGGCTTTGATTTTACTTTGATCATATGATGCAATTAACAAGGTGAGTAGGCTCTTGTAGAGCTGATACACCTGGCTTATATCTGTAGAAACTCTTCACCTGAAGTGTCTGGAAAGTGAGATATGTTCTGTTGCAATATTGAGGCACTGCTTCTCCACTGCTTAAATTATTTCATCAAATGTGATTTTTTAAATGGAGGAATTAGTTTTTGGCACCGTATCAGGGCAGGGAGGATCATTAATGCAATTTTTACTAACTCTCTCGTCTAATATAAAGGGAAAGTTTAAAGAAAAGGGAAGTGACCGAAGAGAGAGATTCGAGGAACGAAGCTCCCCAGAGAGAAAACGGCCAAAGTACCTCAGGAATTCTGAAAGGTGATGGCATGTTCTTGTCTTGAGAAATACGCTATGTACAACTGTACAATTTCTGTTGCTTCTTATAAATGGCCAAGGAAATTAAATCAAGTAGTATTAAAATTAATACTATATTTTAGCATGTATAGCATGCTGTAGAGTGCTCAAAACACTTTGCATACATTCTTAAATTGTATTTTTATTTTAAAAGCTTTCAGCTGTTAATGCCAAGAAAGTTCCTTAATACATGTCTGATATATAGAAGAGACTGAGACGTAGTTTGTGGGGATGTTGTGCTTTTCCTCTTCAGGTAGTTCTGTGTGTGTGTGTTTTGTGGGTCATATCTTTCAGAGCAGGGGCAGGTAAAAGGTGGACCACAACCCACTGATAGACCACTGAATTGTTTCTGATGGATACCCAGCACTTGCTAGAAGGTTTGTAAAGAATGCTAAACCTCAGCAAGACACTTAAGTTTTTAAAGGAAGAATTAATTAACACAACTTAAGGTGCAATCCAGTTGCAATGATGGTAAGCCTCCAAATTCGGAGACTTACATTCATCCGATACAGGGTGGGAGGAACGGTGGAGGGGATCTTTACTTCCCTGTCCTCCTATCCTGCATTTCTGCTAGATGGGCTTTTTCCTTCTCTAGTGAAAGCATCTTGGAAGGGGGGCAGGAAGGAGGCTGGAGAGGCCTCAAGATAGCTCACATCTTGGCCTCATCTGTCTCCTCCCCTCCCCACCCATCAAAACACCCCCTTTTCCTTCTCTCTATGTTGTTTTCCCAACCTTGGGGAGGCAGTCAGCACGGTTCTTTCTGCCCCAGTTGCAAGGAGGAGGGGGAGCAGAGCCGAGCTCCAATATGGGAATCTGAACTATCTTATGGCCCTTCAGATGCTGTCTAGGAGCCACAGGTTCATTCCTTTAATTACATTTTAACTATTAAGCAATCCTGATTATGCATTCTTGCTTTGTCATTTTAAAGCACTTTGGACCACAGGAGGGGAAAAAAGGCCTTGCAAGTCAGTCTGATCCTGCTTTAGAGAATGAGCCTCTAGGCAATTCTAATAATCTGCCTCCTAAAGGTTCAGTGGTGCGTGTAAAAAGTGCTGTTGCTTATACAATTATTGATACAGCCATGGGAAAAGTGCATGCCAATATGCTTGCTTTTGTTTGCAGTGACTATAAGCCCATGGATAAAGGAAGAATGGAGAGCAATAACAAAGGAAGCCGCATGATGCAAGCTATGGGCTGGAAGGAAGGCTCAGGTCTGGGGCGCAATGAACAAGGCATGACGTCTCCAGTGGAGGTAAAGCAATGTCTTTGCAAAGATGCCTACTTTTCAGTGGCTGCAGTTTAGGTGTATGAACAATATGTCTGCATGAACCTACAGTTTTAATAGGGACTTCTCTATAAAGCTGCCTGTAGGAAGAATTTCATCAGTCTGCAGCTCTTAATAAAGGCACTTGAAGAGTTAGTGAAAAGGAACATGACAAGCATATTATCTTCCGTTTCTCACAGGGCTGTTTATCTCTGGCCAGATGTATTTATGTGTGTATGTGTGGAGAGGGGTACATCTGTAGACCATACGAATTTGTTTCTACCGTGACAAAGCCATCAGCTGAAACTCTCATAGCTAGGGTGAGAGGAGCAAAATTGATTATCTCCAAATTCTAAGCATCTCTGATTAAGCATATCAGAGACAATCTTCCTGCTTCATATCCTAACAGGGGGAGTTTTTTTTATTTTGTATACACTTGCACCCAGTGTATCCATATGGGGGAAGGCTTGATATGACCACCTCCTCCTGTACGATCCTGCCCATCCTCTGATGTGAGCAGGAGAGGCTCTTTTGCATGTCCCACTGACATCTGAAATACTGTTGGTGGAAATGAGGTAAAGGGCCCTCTTAGCTGCAATACCCAGGATGCTGCTGCAGGAAGTCCATCCTTATTACTGGTCCTCTGTCACCACATGAAACTATTTCTGGTCTTTCACCTGGCTGTTTGAATTTATTTATTTGTCTGTAGATGCAGCAGTTCTTTGGTCTGCAGAATGCTTTGTATTATTTGCTGTTTCAGTTATTACTTTTTGCTTTTAATCTTACTACTTTAGCTGTCCTGAGCACTGCCTTGAAGTGGAAAATGTGGGGTAGAAACTTTAAAATAAGTGTAGTTGGCAGTACTGGGAACAGAGTGGGTAATGGTACTAGAGGTGGGACTCAAAAATGGACTCTACGGAATGAAGTTAGTATAATACCACTACCCAAAGCACCAAACAATCAATCTCTTCATTTATAAATGTGTTAGGCAAGACTAGGTGGCATGGAATGATATATTCATTGTACATTACTCTTACCTTTCAAAGAAATGTTGTTCAAACTATATTTAAATCGTTTGCATATATTTTAATTATCTTTTCATTATACGGAATATCTGTTCCTTCCCTGTCAACCAAAAGGTACGTTTGTTGAACTTTCTAGGTCCAAGTACTACTAGCTGCAATGGCACTTATGGTGTGTGTTTTTTCTCCAGCCAGAAAATCGGAAGAAGGGAGCTGGCTTGGGGACCCAAGGGAGACCTAGCAGAAGGCAATCTAATGAAACATACAGAGATGCTGTGCGGAGAGTCATGTTTGCCCGCTACAAGGAACTTGAATAAATGTGGAAAAGAATCCCATCACACAACACATCCTGTACCCTTTGGTCCTTCTTTGTGTCTTGTCTCTTGTTTTTTTGAATCAATGTTTTTATTTGCTGCTGAACTGTGTTTTTGTTTTTTGTTTTTCAATAAAACAGAAAAGTCAATGTTTGGTCTCTTTTCTGCTTCCCATAGTTTTGAGCTAAATCTTAATGGGGAAATAGTTTCTGTTCAAATCTCTTTGAAGTGACAATATCTTACCATATATACCAAGCCAGTTTGCACCTAATTGACAGTACGTGGGGCTCTGTCATAGATTGCTGAGCGTATTGTCGAAACACGGACCGCTGGGTTATTTAGGGACTAAACAATCCAATGGTTAGCCCAACAACAAGCCATAGGTTAACCGCTGGATGTCACACTCAGCAATATGTCGTTATGTGTGAACCAGGTTGCCTCTTCTGCAGTCTGCTAGACACTCCAAACTACAGCCTTCTTGAATATATTCAGGTTATATATTTTACTCAAGCAGCTGCTACCACCCACCACTAACTTGGAGTGAGGGGGAAATAATCCAATATCAAACCAGAAGGGTTCTGCTGGGATGCTGGGTTATCTTTGTGTTATCTGCTGGAGTGTTCTCTTGAGTGTAATTCAGTTGTGCAAATCTGGCTTTAAAGTAGGGGTGTGCACACCCGAAATTATCATATCGTAATCAGAAATCACTTTTAAAAAATTTCGGATCCGATTATATCGGAGGTTAATCATATCGAATTGTATTGGATTTCCAATAATTATCGGAAATCCAGTATTTATTTTGGATCTCTATTTTGCCCTATAGAGTTGCTTTTTGAGACAAAAAGGCCCATAACTTCTGTATTTTCAAAGTTAGAGACTTGAAACTTGGTCACAGTGCTTATGGGGTATGCCTAAGTCTGTGCATGAAATTTCAGAACAATCCCTCCAACCGTGTAATTTATATGAATTTTTGAAAGATTGTTTAACTTCTGGCAGTTCAGAATGACAGCTCGCCACATGCATTCAGAGATCTGTCAAAAAAGGAGCATGATGTTTAAAAAATTCATATAAAATACAGGCTTGGATGGATTGATCTGAAATTTGGCATATATGTGTAGCAACATGTGCTAGACATCTGTGCCAAATTTCAGATCAATCCATCCAAGCCTGTATTTTATATGAATTTTGTAATGATCATGGTACTTTGAAGCAATTCGGAGGCCCGGTCAACCAGCTGTCAACTAAAACAATCTTTCAAAAATTCATATAACATTGAGGGTTTGAGCAATTGCTCTGAATTCTTTTCACAAATGATTAGCAATAGACAAGCTGCACTGGGTGAAAATTTTCAAGTTTCAGACTTTTAAAATAACGAAGTTACAAGGGGGGGTTTTGGGGGAACCCATTAACTTTTTTATTTTTAAAGCTAGAGACATGCAACTTGGGGAGCCAGGACTAGCAACATCCCATCTGCAAAGTCCAACAAGTATCATGTCTCTGTCTTTTAAAATAAAAAAGTTACACCCATTTAAGTTCTTAAAGGAAAGCGTATGTGTCTATTGTCTAATACTTTTTTTATATAACTTCTGTATTTTCAAAGTTAGAGACTTGAAACTTGGTCACAGTGCTTACAGAATATGCCTAAATATGTGTATGAAATTCCAGAACAATCCCTCCAGCCGTGTACTCTATATGAATTTTTGAAAGATCGTTTAACTTCTGACAGCTCAGAATGACAGTTCACCACGTGCATTTAGAGATCTGTCAAAAAAGGTGCACGATGTTTAAAAAATTAATATAAAATACAGGGGTGGAGGGATTGTTCTGAAATATGGCACATATGTCTAGCACATGGTATTACACATATGTGCCAAATTTCAGAACAATCCCTCCACCCCTGTATTTTATATGATTTTTTAAACATCGTGCACCTTTTTTGACAGATCTCTGCACGTGGCGAGCTGTCATTCTGAGCTGTCAGAAGTTAAACGATCTTTTAAAAATTCATATAAAATACATGGTTGGAGGGATTGTTCTGAAATTTCATGCACAGACTCAGGCATACCCCATAAGCACTGTGACCAAGTTTCAAGTCTCTAACTTTGAAAATACAGAAGTTATAGGTTTATTTATATGGCGGTCTGATAATCCGGGAAAAAAAACGATATAATCAGACTGAAAATTTTCGGATCCGATATTTATCGGAGGTTTTTCTATTGTATCGTTAATCGGGTGTCCGATAACGCTATTATTGGATCGTTATCGGACATCGGAACAATATGATACACATCCCTAAAATGATGAGGCCTAGGCCCTTATATGTGAATCCCTTAGAAATCAACAAGATATACCTCTGTATAATTGGATGTCTTTTTGTATTGCTGTGTGTAAGAATCATTGATCCAGTTTGACAATCAGCTTTAAAATTCTACTATCTATAACAAAATGGTGGGATGGAATAGAAAAAAGGCACACAAAACAATGTACTTCTAAACAAGCTGAGTGTTTTATTCAAGCAGAAAACTTGATGGAGAAATACATCATGCGAAAGAAGTGTGCTACAAACATTCTCTGGTGTGAGGAGGCATCTAAGAATGGCTTAACTGCTACCAAAACTGGCCAGGAAAGGCAGGGTCTGGGTTCAGGTGGTAACATATTTGCATGAGGCTTAGCATCATCTGGTTCCTCCCCCAGTTCTTCCTTGCTCTGTGCCTAGGGCAGAGTTCTCCTTTATTTTCCTAATATTACTGATACTACTATTGCTTCTACCCATCAGTCTTAACTAATTGCTCTGCTCTTTTGTCAGTATCTTCTCCCTAACTCAGTTTCTAGACTGCAAAAAAAAAAAAAAAAAAAAAAAACCCACCAGGCTCCAAATTCTTGCCTCTTGACCTTTTCCTTCACTTCCTCCTCTCTGTCCTGGCATGGCCCAGTCAGGCAAGCGTCTCAACTGTCTGCCAACTCTTAACATTCTTTCTCCCAGGAGAGAGAACTATCAAAGAGTATTGAACAATTGGCTCAGTCCTGCGATATATTATCACAATATTTCTTCCCCAAAGCACTGGGATTGGAGAGACCTGGTAAAACTGTTTACTGGGATTAGAAGCTAGAAATGCCAATCATAAAACTACACACACCTTCCCCTCTCTTCCAACTCTAGCGTTTACTTTATATGGAGAGCATGGGGAGAAATGTAATGATATTTTGAGAGACTGTGTCTGTTCCTCCAAATCTACAAGTATTCCGATTCAGACTGCTTCAGAGGAGCCCCACTTAGATTCAGACATTTCATAAAGCAGCCAGATTTGGTTCAGGGTTCAGCCAAATTGAAAGCACACCCCTATTAAGAAGGCCTCCTTTAACGAGAGGAACCACAACAAAATTAAGTGCCTTAAGAACAATGTACAGGCTTCATGAAGGGAAGTGGTGGACTACCACAGGGTTGAGAAATGCTCCTTACAGGACCCCTCTTGAGATCTACAGCTGGGTCTTGAGAGTGCTGAAGAGAGAGCCGAGGCCTGCCAATGTAGGATGTTAAGTTTAAAGCCCAAGTCTGAACTCACTTGGGCTTGCCTCTACATGAGACGTTTAAAGCTCTTTGAAGTCTCATTAAATTTTTACCTCTACAAGAGCGGAGTGTAAATCGGGAGTTGAAGCACGTTATCTATTTGATTATGCGCATTATCGAATGCGCGTTAAATAGCGAGTTTTATTTTGCTCCGCCGTTAAAGCGCACTATGTGAACAAGCGATTCTCCGCATTAACTACTTGTAAAGCGCATTTCAAACAACCGGTAAGGCCACCAGTTGTGTGCTCAATTACCTCCTGCATACAAGCATTTACGATAAACCGCATAATCGGCTAACCAGGCATCAAACGGAATCCATCTAGAGGGGGTCCTAGAGAAATGGTAGTTGTTCCTTGATGCCTGCCTCCTTTGTAACAGCTGGTGAAGGCCTTCCAAGCTATTTCATAAATTCAAAGAATGGGTATAAATAACTTTTTGAGTAACCTAGGGTTAAGCAAGCTTCCCATCCAGATGCCAGGCTTGGAGGAACCTCAAAAATATTTAGCGAACACCCCTAGAGTGGGGGGGGGGGAGCGGAAAGAGAACCCAAATAGCCTAACAAAGAATGAGTGTGTTCACCGGCAGTGGAATATTGGTTCACAGTTGGAAAGGAGGAGTGGAAAAGAAGAGAGGTTGGAATGGAGTATTCTGAAAAAATGCATAACTTGCTAGAAGTCTGAACAGCAGCCTCCACGCTGATTTGCCTGTGCTGTGCGGAGTTGGGGTTGTGACTAGATGCCATATAACAACTGGTGAGCAGCTGGCTCACTTCTCCCTGCACCATTTTTTGAAGGTTTAAATTCGTGTGTGCGGGCGTTAGTTGCTTCACTGTCGCATTTATGTCAAATGTATCTCTTCCCTCCCATTTCATAAACTTTTCTCCAGTGAGTAAACAAAAAGCAGCAAAGCCGTAATTCCCTCGGTCTCCCTGCGCTAAGATATATGTACGTCTGCAATGAGACTGAGCAGCGCTTTGACTAGGCTAGATCTCGGCGAGGGGTGGGTCTCGGTTATAAAGCGGCACAACTGCGTGGTCCCCCTCCTCCCAAGAGATGTATTTTGCAGCCTAGTCCCATGCATGGTTTACTTAGTAGTAAATCACGGAGCATAGTCTCAGCAGGTAGGTGCATAGAACTGCGGTGGTAGCGTTGCCTTGCCACGCCTCTCATTCAAAGGTTGGCTTGTTTTTCAACCCCAGAAGATGCCAATTTCGTAAAGGAGTTCTTATGTAGTGTGCATGTGAATTATGGGGTGGGGAAATTTTGCTTTTATTTAAAAAACAAAAAATTGTCAACAGCCGTAAGGCTCCTTTGTGAAGGTCGCCGGCTTTATGAAATGGCCGTGATTGTTAGCGATATAAATCTCACAAGATGGTTGTCCGCCCAGCAAGATCTCTGAAGCCAACACTTACAAAGCATTCGGGGCTGCTCTAGAAAGAAACCAAGGGAGTTAAGGGGGACAATTTATAAGGTCTAGGGTGTCTACTTTGCTGTACCACGTTCATGGACAAACAACCCAACTCCACAATCCTGAACCCCCGTTTCGGATGTTTTCGGTACGCAATTCCTCCAATAATGGCACCCCCGCAGCCAGGACTGCGCTCATATCAAATACACTACACTACCCAGCATGCCGCGCGATGTTAAAGGACGACGCTTGTGCGCGTTACTTGCTGGAAGCTTCCAGGAGGCGGTGGCGGCGAAGTGCTAGGTATTGTGGGTAGAAGACGGCGAGCTCAGCTTCGGCGCCATTTTGTAGTGCTTAAGAGAAACCGTGGCGGTTGTTGGTGCGGCTGCTACGGTAGCAAGACGGTCTTTCTCCCTTTCCCCTTTCCCGGTGAGTACTGTATCTGAGGCCTCCGATGCGGAGAAGGATATTCAGTACAAAGAAGGCAAAGAGTCTGAGCTTCAGCCATTTAGTAATAACAAATTAACTTTTAGAAACGTTTGCAGGTGCTGTAGCCTTCGGCCTCCGACCGGGGCAAAGTGGGGGATGGGGAGGTCAACCGTCCATTTTGTGCAGATCTCGTCATTGGACGATCTAGATAATATTTTGGTGGGTTTTTTAGACGGGTGTCTCTTAAACATCTGCCCGTTCGGTCCTCTCTGTTCCCTCCTTTTATTTCACTGGGGTGAAATCCAAATATTTGCCATCACGATCGCTATCGTCGTAGGTGTGGTTGTACTCTTGTGGGTTTTTTTCCTACCGCCGCTGCGGATGTCAGCCGCCATTAAATGCCGCCCTGTCAACCCGTCTCATGCAATATCCAGCAGAGGCTGCCATTGCCCGTTTTCATATCCCGCCCGTCGCATAGGGAATACTCTAGGTTTAAGTTGCCCGAGATAGTTTTGATGTGGCTATTCACTTACCGGATTCCCATTGTTCCTCATTTACGTACCTTAAGGTGGCTTTTTGTGGATATCCCATGTACTGCCTCTTAATACAGTCACGCAGATAAATTGTTTCAGTGATTGCTTAACTAAGGGCTTTTTCATTTGTAGAAGTAGAATTAGGAGTGAACTACTAAAGGTAATTTTTAGTTGCAAGTATGCTGTTTGAAAAGCAATCTTTTGTGGTTCTCTACAAAGCAGGGTTTTGTAGTCATTACTTAGCAGTATACAGATCTCTGCAGTAATCTTTAAAATTATTATTAATTTCTATGCTAATAGGGTTTTTGTGTCTTTTAGATTGTCTTGGCTTGCTGTAGAAGCAGTTCAAACAAGCATTGAAGGCAAGCTATGGGTTCAGACAAACGGTATGTAGTTCTGAAACATTTGTGATATGCAATGGTGGCTACAGTTTTGGAGATGTAGACTGATGAATATGAACATCGTTCACTGTTAACACTTTGCATACTGGAAATCCCTGAGCTACGATTTATTTTATTTATTTTATTTCTACCAAGTAAATGGCACTCAAGGCATCTTACAACCATAGATTAAAAATACTTGATTAAAACAATCATTTTAAAATACATTAAAAACACAACAATTACAGAATAAAACATCCAGCCCTGTAGACCCATACATATCAGAGGCCTGCTGAATAAAGATGTCTTTGTCTGCTATTGGAAGGACAGCAGAGAGGGAGCCAAATTGCCCTCCCTTAGCAGGGAGCTCCAGAACTTGGGAGCAGTCACTGCATACATTACTGAATGCCTGTAGGAGCAGGAACATGCATGCTGGCTGCATCCCCCTGCTGATTTATGATTTGAAGGCAACAGCTTCAATGCATGTAGTGTTTCCTCCATGGGGACAGGAGCCTTGCCCTGAGATTCCTATGCCAACGGAGGAAATCATATCTGCAGAGTAGCAACTCCCTAAAAACTGAGCAAATCATGTGCCATTTGGGGGGCATGAGGTGGTGGGGCTAGCCATACTTACTCCTCCTGGCCCATTCATGTGTTACAGGGCTTATGTCTTTGCTCATTAGAGAGAAAACAAACTCTTTAACAGCTATAACAGATGAATCCAGTTTGAGAAACGATTGTATATGTTAAAGCTAAGAACTTGAAATATTAAGTTGTCATGTGATTTTCATCCATTATGGTTTTCCCCCTACCCCTGTACAGCCATATCTGCACACACAGGCTAATAAAAACTTTCTTGAGCATTTTGATAGGCAAAGGGGTAAAATATTAATACATAAATAAATGAAAACTGTTTAGGGCAGTATCCAGTGCTACCTCTTGCCGAGGTGGGACCCACCACTTATACAACAGAAAGCTACTGGTTAAAAAGCAACCCCGGAAACAAGGAAATACTTGTTTCCTGATCAGAACAGGTTAGCAAGAAGAACTTTCCTTTTGCAAGCTCTGTTGAGTTGCTTCATTCCAGAAACAAGCATTTCTACTTCTTTCTGGTTGCTTTTAACACTGCTAGCTCCCCATTGCGCTAGGGGCCCTGCTGGCATATGGGTAGAGTTGGGTACTGCACGTATAAAACATTTTGGGCCATAAGGTGCACTATTTTTTTTACTTGTCTTTCTGTATTTATAATTATGAAAGTAAGAATTAATACATTTGTTGAAAAAAAATTAATCCAAATCCAAATATAACTTATTACGGTCATAGACCAGCAGATTAAAAGTAGCTACAAAAACAGCAATTATTAAAAACCAATTAAAAATAACAACAAGAAAACAAGTCAATAAACAGCAAATTAAAATAGTTAGAATTACAACTATTATAAAAAGAATGTACAGTACTTAAATTTATAGATTTATTTTACCAATGTAAATAATAAATAAAGACTTAAATCTTTAAATTGATCATTTCAGAAAACGATAAAGGTTAATAATTTTCTAATAAATTTTTGGATTTCACAAGCACCTACATAATAATTATAATTTTACATTATAGTAATGTCCCAAATCCTATAAAACCAATCTGAAATAGGAATAATACTGTTTTTCCAGTGAAATGCTATTGAAATGTTTGTAGTGGACAATATATTGATCCTTTTGATATCTGTTGGTCACACAACACAGTAATTTACAGCACAATGCTTTACATGTTTACATGGAAGCAAGTCCCATTGAGTTCAAGGAGGCTTATTCCCTAATAAGTGCAGCTATAAAAAAAATTAAAACTCTCAGGGTTTCCTTTGGGATTTTATCTCCTGTGATTTGTTCAACGCAGAATAAAACCAATTGAATGTGGCCTTCTACAGCAACAAGAGTTAATTTGAGTCAGATCATAACATTAATTTTAATTTATGAGTTGCAAAATACCACTGCTGCAAAGTTTTATTTTAAGAATTTTTGAAATATTTTACAATGAAAGCTCTGGCAGCATTTCCTCCAGCCAGAGGACATACTCATTAGTAAGCAAGCCTTAAAATGTATTTAAATCTGTATAACTCATATATGTAGTGATGCTTAATCAAGGTTGTACCATGATGTCCTGAAATTTTCCTTGGCAGCCCAATGTCCTTATGCCAACACTCTATATGATGTGGACAGGGCTTTGTGAAAAAGAGAGGATCATATGCAAAATATTCTGTACTTGAAAGGTAGCAAACAGTGCCAGTTGTTCTTGCACCGTGCAGTGTGGTTGGGCCTGCTTCTTGTTCTGCTTTTTTCTTTTTTGTGGAAACCTGCATGCCATGTGAACAACTTGACTGACGAATATGGCAACCTTCAAGCTGTTTCTCTTTCTAAACTCTGTGCAGTGTGAGCAGAACTGAACGGAGTGGAAGATACGGCTCTATCATAGATCGGGATGACCGGGACGACCGGGATTCCAGAAGCCGACGACGGGATTCTGACTATAAAAGATCTAGTGAGGAACGCAGAAGTGATAGATATGATGATTATCGAGATTATGATGGCAGAGATTATGATGGCAGAGATTATGATGGCAGAGATTATGACAGCCCTGAGGTTAGTGAGATATTTGTATACTGGGACAGTTTTGAATAATGTATGAAATATAAACCTTGGTTACATAATCAATATTTTTCCCTCTTCAGCCTGTGTTAGTCGATAGAACAATTTCTAGCTTCAAATCTTATGTTTCTCAAAAAATATATATAACCCATAAAATGAAAAAATGTAGTAGCTGAGAAATTACTGTGGTTGTTTGAAAGAGGATGGAATGGTTTTCATGAGTCCTAGGGTGTTTTTTTTAAAGGATAAAGTGCTATATAATTACATTGAAATGCTTCATTATTTGTTTGCTAAACTGCATGCTTGCTTGGCAGAGGGAACGTGAACGGCGTAATAGTGACAAATCAGAAGATGGGTATCATTCTGATGGAGACTATGGAGAACATGACTATAGAAATGATATTAATGATGAGAAAGAAAGCAAGACGATCATGTTGCGTGGGCTCCCTATTACTGTTACAGACTATGATGTAAGTAAAATTTTACTTTTGACTTGGAAGATTTAAATTGCATTATGATAACTCCTTAAGTAGCAATATAGCCTTTAACGTTCTTAATTGTGACTTTCTTAACACTTTGTTCTACCTCTCAAGTGACTTGTTTAGTGCTTTGGCTTGGATCCAAAGATCCTGCTGTCAGGAGGGGTTGCCAGTTTTTGTGGGGATGGGAAATTGCCCCTCACCCAAGTGAAAGTGTTGCCTTGAGTTTTTTCAGTCCTTTGTGTACCTTTCATAACAATCCCCTGTAAACTGATTCCCATATGATTTCTAATTTCATATAGTTTTACATTAACGTTTCATGAAGATTTGAGTGGTTTAAAAATTGTGTGTGAATATAGTTGGTTTGCAATATGCAGACTCTAAATAATTAATTACCAAAGAATTTTCCAAGTACTTTTTTATTCTGAATAGTAGTACATTGATCCGCTCAAAAATGTACTTGTGTTTAGACCAGCCGCCTCCAACTTGATGCCCTCCAGATGTTTTGGACTTCAGACAGCATGGCCAATGGTTAGGTTGCTTGAAGTTGTCGTCCAAAATATTGGAAGGCACCAGGTTGGGGAAAGCTGGCTTAGACCAATCTCACCATAGCTTTGAGTTAGTAAAGGAAAAACATTTCTGTACCTGAATGATTTATAATGTGAACTATCCAGCCCTGTGAAGAAAGTATATTAAAGAATAAAATGCTTAAAATTATACAATATGTTCCCTTTCATTTTCATACTTTTTTCCCTTGGAGGTATAGCATTTTTTTATCTCATGTAGTTGTATATGTAAAAATGAATTTATAGGGAGTTTATAGTTTTGCTTCTGTAATTTGGATCACAGCAAAGCATGGAATCTTGTATTTTAATTATTTTTATACTAATTCATCAGACTACTTTGGAAATACTTACTTAGAAGTGATTTCCATAGAAATTGGTAGGGTGTTATGCATTTAGGATTTGAAGGTGTGAATGATAAACTTGTAATGTGGCTAGAGATCAGCATCTCTGAACTTTGGCTACTGCATGTCATGTCTGGCTTCTTGAAGATTCCTAATTTACTTTTTTTTGGGAAGCTTGCATTTATAAACCACTCTTGTCCATTTCTTAAGCTAGATAATAATACATTTTGAAAGATAGTTTGACTTGCAGTGGTCACGTGTGTTAAAATGAACACCAAGTAAGCGTTTGACAATTAGTTGCTGCTTTCCCTTCTCTAAGCTTGAACAGCATTTGAATGGTTATGGTATTTTATTAAACTTGCACGCAGATTCGAGAGATCATTGAATCCTGTGAAGGCCCTCGGCCTGCAGATGTGCGGCTGATGAAGAGAAAGACAGGTGAGAGTGTTAACCTATCTTTTACCACTACCTTCCTCTTCCCCAGGCCTAAACCATTTTCCAAAACTCCCCCTCACCTTCAAGTGCAAAGCAAAATGAAAGATTTGCCATGAGTAAGGAATTTAGCCTTTTGAAAGGCTATAGATAGTGAAAGAAGCCTTCTTTTTTATATATATTAAAAGGTATTGATCGGTAAGTAACACCTACTGTAAATTTGACTTTTAAATTTTAGTTGTCCATTGCATGGTTATCTTTAAACATGGATCTCATTCAGATGAAATGTAGCCTGTTAAGGCAGCTTGGTTTCCTTGCCATGGCAAAACAAGAAGCAAATTCAGAGTTGACGTCGCATTTATAAAACTGCTTTGTCGTGAAGTAATGAAGCAGTTGGAGAGAGATTCACCTGTTTTAAAGGAACTGACTAACACAAGTATCCCGTCTATATCTGAATGCTGTCTCTAGGTGTAAGCCGTGGTTTCGCCTTCGTGGAGTTTTATCACTTTCAAGATGCTACCAGCTGGATGGAAGCCAATCAGGTTGCTTCACTCACAAAGTCTAGATAATTCCTGAAAATGGAACAAGTCTGTACAGTTTTTAAAAAGGAATAAATAAAAAAGCTGAAGGAGTGGTTTGTTCTAAAACCGTGACTTCCTAAATATTAAAAATGCTTTGTATATATCAAAATTTTCAAAATGAAATTGCATAGTTTTAGACAAAACCAGTAGATTTTGCCACGTCGCCTTTTATGAAATAAGCCTAACATAGCATTTAACGTGATTGGTCTTCGATAATTATTTCTGTAGTAATTCCGTTTAAGTGACCAATCAAACAGGCTTTTCTGCCCGTTGGAACAGTTCTGGATGTGTGCTGTATGCTAGCACTTGGTGTGAAGATACAATCTCCGAAACGTAATAATAGAAACAGCTGCAACTTTCTAGTAACAAATAAGCCTTGTCAACATTACTTAACAGATGAAATCAAACTTTTGAAAGGCAACTTAAGATTTTGTATAGAAGGGTATGAATAAGGTAATCAATAAAAATGGATAAGTTAAAATATAGTGTATTACCTTTCTGCATATTTTCTGTGCGTTGGCATGCTTCTGGAGTTAAATCTAATCGGTTTGTCAAGCAAAACTACTCTCCTACTGAGTTACTGTAAAACTAGACCCATGCAGCTGAAGGAGATGCATGCAGCTGAAGGAGAGATTAAAGATATAAAGAGCAAAAATACAAGTACTGTTGTTGAGAACAAGGCTGAATGAAAAAGCACCTTGTTCTGAGATTTGCCACTTCTGCAAAAGCAGAACATTGTTTCTTTATGTGGACATCATATGGGCATCCATCACAGCAATTAAGTGAGAAGAGTAGCTAATCCTTGCATGCATCAACTGGATTTTAGAATCCCAACAGCGTGCAACAGTGGCATACAAATGGGGTGCCTGAATTAACCGTACTAGTAAATTGTGATATCACAATTTTAATATATACAAAGCTTATATCAGTTTTCATTTTATTGAATCAAATTCAAACTCACTCCAAAATAACCACACATACTCTAGCTTTAGGGGAAAAGTAGTTGAACCTCCCTAGTGGACCTGTTGCTGTTAACTGTCAGACAAACATGATATATTGTAAATATGCCAACATATTTTGTTTCTGTGCATATCCCAGTTTGTTCTGGGCCCTTCAACCTTCTCATTTGCCTACTCTAGCAATAAGGGATAAATTCAGCACCTTAGAAATGCCAGGTCCTTTAAGGCTGTTAATGCCTTTTATATTAGAACTTGCCTTTCTAATGTACGTTTTCAGATATATTTAGCTTTGGCCATTGTTACTTCAACATACACATCCCCTGGACATACTTAAAGGTGCATCTCTCTGAATGAAGAGCTATAAAAGACTTGCAGAAACTAGGGGGTTATGGGATTCTGTATATGTAGGAATCAATAAAGTTTAAGGTTCAGAAACTTGGCTTCTTTTTATAGATCTAAGCAGCTAATCTTTTTTATAACATCATGCTAATTTTGAAGGCACTGAAAGCAAAATGAACTGTTAACCTATTGGCGAAACATCAGTAGCAGTCTAGTTGTTTGGAGAAAGCTACTGTCTGAACTTCTTATGCAAGCTTTCATGTGAATTGATGAATTAGTCAAAAAAGATTCATACTGAACATGTGTTCAGTTCGTGATCTTTAATTGAGACTCTGAGATGTGTAACCAGGGTCCTCTTGAGAGGAATTACTGCACATCATGAAGAAAGCAACTGAAAGTAGTCCATATGTTTTGAAGCTTTAAAACTCTAGGGTGTTGGGGAAAGAAGTGAAGCAGTCACTTAACAATATTTTAAAAAGCCGCGTGTTGCTATGCCATTAGGACTCGGTCTCCTTTGAGACGCTTCCTGGTTCCATGCCAGCGCTTAGTTTTGGCAGCTTGATCAACACTCCCTGATTCCGTTTACTTTTACTGCAAATCCCATTTTCTTACTGCCCGTGTCCTCCTGCAGGATTGGATGGGCAGAGTTTAGGAGGCGGTGGTTGGTTCTCTACGTCCTCCCCATTTGTTGTCCATTTAATTCATGAGCACTGAATCCTCCGAAGTGTGCTCTGCCATGGGAAAATGGACACATCTGCTGTGATACTGGAATAACTAAATGTGCTTTTTTTGCAGAAAAAACTGTTGATTCAAGGGAAGCAAATTGCGATGCACTACAGCAACCCCAGGCCTAAATTTGAAGACTGGCTTTGTAACAAGGTACGATGGTTTTTCTGCAAAGTGCATTTCTCCTAACTGTTGTTGGCCTAGATCCATCATAGTTAGCTATCCTTATGGAAATGAATATTGCATCAGTTTCAGTTTTAGTAAGAGTAAACGATATGGCAATGCTACAACAAAATGTGAGTAAAGTATTGTAAGCCTGACCGCAAACAAACAGTTTAGCAAGAAGTAGTTTCTAGGAAATGCTGGGAAGAAGTAAATGGCAATCAGTAGAATGGCAAAAAAGAAAACAATATGACTATTGGTTTTTTACAGCTATGACATGGTGTTCTAAAATAATGGGAATTTTTAGCTCAATTAGAATGAAAAAGTGTCCTGGAAGTTGCTTGAATTTTGCCTTTTCCCTGTTCATATTGAACCACCCCAGCCAGTGATACCATCCAGGATGATCAACCTAGTATCCAACAGCTCCAATGTTGTCCCTGCTCTTTTAATAGATCTTATTAAACAGGGATCAGTATTCACTACAAATTCAATAAATCTACAAGTTGAAAGTTGAATAAACATTACTAGGAAGTACTGTCTTGAGCTATTCATAGCCTCTATAAGGGCTATCCAAAATCTAGTCCCACTTAGAGTTAGTGCAAGTGGCTATTCTCTGTAAAATAACTACTCACACAAGTGATCTATTTGAAAAGAGAATACTTGAAAGCTGCAGTGGCTATTTCTCTGATTAGAAAAAAATCACAAAATGCATGGAAGTAGCCTCTTCAGTCTTCCATAAGCCAAAGATGTCAGATATTAAATTTATACATTGGAAAGGGGGATGATTATTATTACTTATTTCATTTTTATACTGCCCCCATAGCTGAAGCTCTCTGGACAGTTTACATAATTGAGAATGTTACATCTACATTGACTCTTAATTAAATTTGATCACATGGTGCCAGGACAAGGGCACAAACGGCGAGAGAACAAGGAATCTTGATGTTCAAACCCAAGGATAAGCATTAACTGATATAGAAGGGTACCACCTGACAAGAGTGTCGATCCATACTTGTAGACAAAGCCATACTCTGCCTATCATAACCAAGTATTCATGGATTGCGAACCTTAATTCTATCAATTTCTGAAGCTCTCTTTGAACCTTTTAGTCTGTTCACCTTGAGTATCTCTCTGAAAGATCTGCTTTAATACTACAGAATTTACTATTGATTCAGAGTCATGAATTTACAGACTTCATCCACAGACTTGGTCTTCTATCCAAGCTTAAAGATCACTGGAGTCCAATGTGTCTGTTTTCCCTCACTGTTTAACAAAGTTGATCTTAAACAAAACTGGTCTTGAATATATGCAGAACACAGTGCTTAACCTCTAAAAATTAGCAGAACCAGGAGTTCAAACCTCCCCAAAAGATGGTCAGGTACTAATTATCATTATTAATGAATGAGTTTGTAGTGCACATGCTATTCTGGATGCTATGAAGTGGCTCCCAAGATGATGGCTGCCAAAGCATACCATCCTGGCTTCAAGAGTGTGCCAGCCTTACTCTAGTGTGTTTATGTAGTAGTATCTGGACAGTAGCAGATATGACCAGTAACCACATGAAATTACCATCCGCATCAGAGATGCGTTAGTTTAAAATAATTGAAATAGATGTGGTGTGTCCTACAGCGTGCTTGATCAGGTGTATAATCTAAAATGTAATGGGTTTGTTTGTTTGTTAGTGCTGCCTTTACAACTTCAGGAGGCGACTAAAATGCTTCCGTTGTGGAGCAGATAAATTTGGTAAGTTCTGTTTGAATAAGTTATATTAAACAGATACTTTTCTTTCATAATTATAAATTGCATGTAATTCCTATTCTGGCATGGTAGAGCTCTCTTGATGTAATAATTTAAGCTTACTGTGAGATTAAATTCGTTTTTTCCCCTGTTTTGCAATGAAGATTCAGAGCAGGAGGTACCACCTGGAGGACCAGAGGCTGTTCAGTCTGTGGACTACTACTGTGATAGTGAGTAAAGTCTCAAGACTTTCATTGCACTGTGAGATTGGTTGCCCATGGGATGTGTTCCACGAATATGGTCGCCTTGTTTTATACAGAAGCCCCCATAGATTTCTTTGGGTATTTTCATTTCACAAGAGGAATGTACAGGACAAAAACAGAACTCCAAGCTGCTACAGTGTACTCATGCCCTGGAAATTTATGGGAAGTATGTCCTTCATCTAGGTAAGGCACTGTCTTGGCCTTCGCAGCTGTTACAGGAGCTTTTTACTCCATCCCTATTTTTCCAGCTTGAGTTCTGTAGTAACTTTTTTCAAGAAAACCCAATTACTATTAACCCTCCTCGGCGCACACGTTCCCCTCCATTTTTCCCATCCACTCCATTTGTAACTTATATCAGTGTATCTCATGTCTTTTCCAACATACATATTAATACAGCAGGGTTTTTTAAAGATGTATAATTGATTTTGTATGCACCCATAGTTTGGTTATAGAGTTGTATATAGAACAACTTTTAACAAAGTATTTCCCCCCTTTCCTAGCTCTTATTCTCAGAAACATAGCTCCACACACAGTAGTGGAATCGATCATGACAGCTCTGTCACCATATGCTTCTCTGGCAGTAAATAACATTCGGCTTATTAAAGACAAACAGACCCAGCAGAATAGAGGCTTTGCCTTTGTACAATTGTCTTCGGCAATGGTGAGAATCCACTTAATTTCATTTCAATATCAGGTGTGGTTTATGTTTAGTGGAAAAATTGCAATCCTATCTCTTAGTAGTAGCACTCCTGTTCAGTCAGATGTGTAACACCTTAATCATTGTACTTTTTCTTACTTTGGAGAGGTGGTGGAATTAAACACCTTTTAGAGTATTTCTTGTTGAAGTAACAGTAATGGCCTACAAAATGCTAAATAGAGGGAAAGATATCAATGAGCTTAAGCTCTCAGCAAACACCTTTTAAATGTGGTGAGAAGCATACCACATCTTACAAGCCAGTGGTGTTGTGTCAGGCTATGACTTCTTAGTATGGAAAAGAACAAAACCTCATCTTTGCTAAAGGTTTGCGCATGATGTGCCAGAATGTGTTACATTTTTTCTAAATTTGTTTGCTTTAAGTAATTCCTTTTTGACAATAATGTTTGTGTTTTCAACTTGAGCATCGTTCTTTATCAATTGTTATCTTCTTTCTAGGATGCTTCTCAGTTGTTGCAGATTTTGCAGAGTCTTCAGCCACCTCTGAAAATAGATGGCAAAACAATTGGTGTGGATTTTGCAAAGAGTGCCAGGAAGTGAGTTATAAGTCATTACTCTTTCATGTTCAAGATATTGGTCAAATCTCCAAATGGCATAGAATTAGACACTTATATTACTGCTTTGTTACACAACTGTTAGTCTTAAATATTGAGCCTTATGAAGGGAGCCATTGGCCTCTTTGTAGCTGTGACTGATTTCCAGAAAAGATGGAGAGGGGGGAAACAATGATCATATGATCAAGGGGTGGAACCTTTCCTGACCTTGCTGTGTCACAGATGAGATACTGCCAGTTCCTTACAATAGCGTTTTGAAGCCTCCTGTGATAACCAGTAATGTGTGAAACATACTTAGCTGTTTTCCTGTTTCCAGGGATTTGCTTCTCCCAGATGGCAATCGTGTCAGTGCTTTCTCTGTTGCTAGTACAGCCATTGCTGCAGCCCAGTGGTCATCCACCCAGGTAGGAGGTCCATCTCTAAAAATAGATTGCTAGCAGAAGACAAGCTCGCTAACAGTGACTTCAGCAGCCATTTGTCCAGTCTTCTTGCTGTGCCTAATTTATAGCCATCTCTCTTTAATTTGTAGCCTCAGAGTGGAGAAGGTGGCGCAGTTGATTTCAACTACCTTCAGTTAGGACAGGATGGTTACACCCAGTACACTCAGGTAGGTATGAATAGTATTATAAACTGTGGCTTGGCTCTGAAAATAAAAATGAGCACCAGTGTGGTAGAGTAGAAAAGATAGAGTGTTGGGTGGGACTCAGGAGATTTGGGTTCTGGTCCCCACTTGGCCATGAAGCTCACTGGGTGACTTTGGGCCAGTCAGTGACTTTTGGCCTAACCTACCTCACAAATGGATAAAAAAAAATGGAGAAGAGGAAGACTCTGCCTTGGGTGCCTTGCAAGCGGAGAAAAAGTAATAATAAATAAATGTAAGGAAGTTTATGGAAGGAAAGTTTACCACCCGCTCTTGCGCTCTCCGAAAAGCCTTTTGGGAAGGTCAAGAGCCCTTCCTGAACTATGTGGATGGGATGTGGGGGGCTGTTGGTGGAGGGGAGAAATGCCTAAAATCAGGTGGTACCCTGTCCAGTTTGAGGGGATTATTCCTGTTCCCCAGCCCGCATTGTTCAGGAATGTGCCTTGACCCTCAAGAAAGGCTTTTCAGGAGGCACAGGGAAACGGAGGGGTGGGGGCAGGATACTTTATGTATTATTTGTATTTATGAAACGCTTATCAAATCCCTTAGGTGTCGTGCAATTATTTTAAAAATAGAACAATACAATAAAATCTAACAAGGGGTTGCTGCAAGGGGTTAGTGGCCTAATCATGGTTTAGTGTGTTGTGTGGACAGGCTCATTATAAATGTAGGAGCTAAAATCATTAAAAAGTCATGGGATTAAAATAGCAAATTTTGAAGTTCTGAAGCAACAGAAAAGTCTTAACCTGGTCCCGAAAGGAATGCAATGTTGTCACCAGGCGAACTTCCTTGTGGGAGAGTGTTCTATAAGGTGTGGGGGGCTGCTACCAACAAGGCCTCTCTTGCAGCCTCCCTCGGAACTTCACAGTGGGGGGGACACTTAGGTCACGTTTAGGCACATGTGTGTTTCCTTCTGGGAACTTCCTGTTGTTTTATCTTAGGATCTAAGCTTTTGTGTTTACATCACTCAATGTCACATAAGGGTAACTTTGTCTTCATTTTTTGCGTAGTGTTCACAAGATTATCAGCAGTTTTACCAGAATCAAGCAGGAGCATTGGATACGGATACAGCTACAATATCAGGTAATCGTTTCCTCTTTGTTAGACAGAGGTTCTACTTGTCTATGGCCCTATGGGTGATCTGTATGGAATACATTTGCTCTATGGCTAGAATTAAGTCTGCAGATTTCTGGTTGAGCCATCTGCGGCTTTAGAACCATCTGCAACCATCACCAAACCTGTTCTAATCTTTCCAGGCTAGACAATGAATAAAGGATGTGATTTAAGTGCACTAGAGAGGCAAGTAATCAAGAAATGTTAACAGTAGATTCCCTCCTCCCCCCATCCAGCAGTTAGAAGTGCTAAACCATTTAAATAACTCAATCTAAAAAATCCTGAAGAAGGTTCTGCAGGCTATCATTTGAGGTGTAATTCAGACAGACAGACAGATTAAAATGACAGAAATATTTAGTTTGTGAATTTTATTAGTATTCTCTATGCGGGGCAGCTGAGATGCACTTCAATATGTTTTATAGTTAGGTAATGAAGTAATATTCTAGTTTTTCAAATTTATTTTGTGGTATTCTAATAAACGATGTGTTGGCAGGTGCTCCAGTTACAACTGCTACTACAGCAGCTGTTGTTTCCCAGAGTCCTCAGTTATATAATCAACAGAGCAACTCACCTGATTCTCCGGTAAATACAAAATAACTTCTATTGCAGAGTTTGATTTAGTGCATAGTTGTAATATGTTAGCATAATAATTTGAAAGGATTTAGCAAAAGTATTTCATTTGTATGCATTTTAATTTTGGTGACACTCCTCAGTATACAATTCTCACCAAATTCTTACCTACCATATACAATTCTTCTGTATCAAATCCGTATCAGTATGTTAGGCTAAAAGGTATTAAATTTCCTGAGGCAGCAATTGGCTGAGTAGATGTTGAATTGGGTCTTGCCCATGTAAACCCAGTGTTCTTAAGATCTATTGGGCTTGCATTCAGGATGATGGGTCTATGTAAGATGTCTTATTTAGTACAAATGCACACAAATACTTTATTGTGTATTCTCATGCATGAAAATATATTGCAGAAAACTTGTACGTTGGTCTTGAATAACTGCGATGACTTTTAAAATTCTTATTTCATGGGGGTTTGTTGCTCTAGACACAGGCAGCCCAGCCATGCACTAGTGCCCAAGTGCAATCAGCTTCTTCAACTGGTGTAGTCCCTGGCACCAAATATGGTAAGTAAACTTAACTATTACTAGATGAGCCATTGGGTAGGAATATAAAGCACTTTTTCTTGGCACACGTTTTACATCCATATCAACAATACTCAATCCTAGGAAGAAAGTAACGTGTGGATAGGATGAATTTGCTTTTAATCTCTGCTGCAGTGTTTTCCTGAAGTGACTGTACCCAAAAGGCCTGTCTTCATTGTATGGAGGGCAGAGTATGAGAAACAGAATGAAAGGGCAGAGTTGCTACTTGAAACAATTTACTATCTCTACTGCTAATGATCAGTTAATAATGGTGGTTTAATTCAATTTACAGCCATTCCAGATACTTCTACATATCAGTATGATGAATCATCAGGTTTCTATTATGATCCTGTGACAGGGCTCTATTATGATCCAAACTCCCAGGTAAACAGAATTCTACCACCTTTTCTTCATCAACTAAAAATTCTTGGGGTAATAAAGGCCCTGTGCTGAGACTTGAAGGCCTCCTTTTGGAAGCAGAGCACTGTTCAAGACTGGATTAGCCACTGGGAGAGTCTAGTTCATGGCATCTGGGGAATACCATTGCCTGAGTCTTGGACAGCTACTAATCAGGAAGAGAGTGTTGGGGTATATGGACCAATGGTCTGATTTAGAATACATTTGCAGTATTGGCATGTCCTCACAGCCTTGTGGCATTTTGCCATGTGGTGATTTGATCAGCAGGTCTTTTGGCATCTTTATTAGTCTTGGGCATTATTTGATACCATCTCTGCCACAGAAACTGAAACTGCATAGAGAGTTAATAATGTGAAGTGAACCCATATACTTCCTAGGAGCAGGGATTGTAAATCTCAAATTATTTGCTTAATCCAAACAATTTTATCTCAGCTTTGTTCTTAGTTTGAAAGTACCAGTACCTTTCTCTACATATAAGTTGCATATAAAAGGATATGGGGTTTTGATTTCTTTTTCAGTACTACTACAATGCAGTCACACAACAGTATCTTTACTGGGATGGTGAGAAAGAAACCTACATGCCTGCAGCAGAGGGCACATCATATCAGCAAAGTAATGGACCTTCCACCAAAGAAGGGAAAGAAAAGAAAGAGAAACCCAAGAGTAAAACTGCACAACAGGTGATAATTAAAATAACAGCCTCTCTTGCTAAAACCAAACCTTCCGGTGCCATTTATGGTGGAAAGACAGGATATAAATATAATTAAAAATAAGGGGTGCTTTGTTTTTATTTGGTAGTGAGAATTTCATGTCTTATGAACAATACTGATTGGAAAACGTGAGTAATTTTAAAATGTTTGGCACTATATAGAAGTGAGAAAATGCACATTAGAGAAGTGAGGCAGCTCTAGAATGGTCTAGAATAGCGTGGTTATGTGTTCACAACAGAATTATGTCACTGCATGCTCAGATCACTTACTCAGTGATACTACTGTGTTAGCTAAGAGATATTGTAAGCCAGCCTTTCAGTGGTCAACTTTATACTAAAAGTTGGCTTGGGTGAACATTTCCAAAAACAAGTGTTTTGACACTAGTATGATAAGGTCTGCTTTGACTTAATTAAGTCATGTGCAAATAACCTGCAATTGGAAGATGGACTTGGGGGATGTGGTAATGTGTGCACATGTTAAATTTTGCATTGTGATATGTACAGAGTCTGAATTAAGTCACTTTCACATTCAGATTGCTAAAGACATGGAACGTTGGGCTAAGAGCCTAAACAAACAGAAGGAGAACTTCAAGAATAGCTTCCAGCCTCTGAATGCAAGGGAGGAAGAAAGAAGGGAATCTGCAGCAGCAGATGCTGGTTTTGCTCTGTTTGAGAAAAAGGTACAACATGATTGGTTGGTAGCACTTGGAATGCAGAAAGAGGCCATTGTGTGTAGTCTTCAGGCTGATGAGTTCCTTCTATTCCTAGGGCACCTTGTCTGAGAGACAGCAGATAATGACAGAAGTGATAAAGAATGGTGATGATGATAACCCACTGAAAGTAGGTATATTGAAACTCGCACTGACCTTTGTGCTCTTCAAGGTCTTTGGTAATGTGCCTGCTCTAAATTTGTAACCTTAAGGAACAATTATTGGTCAATGCTAGCTTTTGAGCTGTGACACCTTTTTTTAAAAAAAAATGAACCTAAGTTATTTCTTTGCATGCTTGTATTGTTATCTTCAATTGTCAGTCTATACTGAACTAAACAAGTTCAGTAATGAGGCTCTTGTTTTTTAACTTAAACCTTGACATGGCCTAGTGTGGTTTGTGAAATCATATGGAACTTTGGGGCAAACAAGTACTGAAAATGGGAAGGAGCATTTTTGAACTTGCCATTCATGAGTGTGATAGAACTTGGCTGTTTACTACTGTCACATAATCAGTAACATATTTACTACATTGCTTTTCTTCTAGCGTGGATTGGTGGCTGCTTACAGTGGGGACAGTGATAATGAAGAGGATTTCTTGGAAAGACTGGAGAATGAGGAAGAAAAGTTGACAGATTGGAAAAAGTTGGCCTGTTTGTTATGTAGAAGACAGTTTCCAAATAAAGAAGCGCTAGTCAGGCACCAGCAGCTCTCTGACCTGCATAAGGTAGCCACCTACTTCAAATGATTAAACTTCTGTGTTGCAGAATTTTACAGTAGTGACCTAAATAATTGAAGATCAATTTGTTCCCCTAGCTTTGAGGACAACAGAGCATGCAAAAAATGTTAAAAGGCCTTTACAAGTGGAGATTTACTCCCCTGACACTTTACATTGACATAATTGTAGCAATTAGCTTCTGAGCTACCTCCAGTATCAGAGGCAGTAAGCCTATATACACCAGTTGCTGGGGAATATGGGTGGGAGGGTGCTGTTGCACCATGTCCTGCTGTGGGTTCGTGGTCAAAAGCTGATTGACCACTGTGTGAACAGAGTGCTGGGCTAGATGGACCCTTGGTCTGATCCAACATGGCATTTCTTATGGAAAGTGAAGTATTTCATTACTTGTTAAAAAAAATGCCTTGAGATTTAAGAGTGGATATAGCTCCTCAGAAATAAATTGTAAAGTACTCCTATTCACAAAAGATCTAAAAGTTGCTTGCTTCCTGTATCATTCTTGATTGATCATGTTTGATTATATTGTGCAACCTTTTTTCTATAAAGCAAAACATGGACATCTACAGGAGATCTAGACTATCGGAGCAAGAACTTGAAGCCTTGGAAATGCGTGAAAGAGAGGTTAGTGGCGTGACAACAAGACCATAAATAGAGAGAAGCACGTTCAGCTCCCAAGCAATAGCATCCCAGAAGTAACAACCTCAGGTTTAGGTTTTTATGTACATTACTAGTCCTTATGATTGTCAAGAGAAACTTGAATTGCAGAAATGGTCTGTAACGCCTCCCAACCAGGAAAGCAGCCAAAGGGGGGTGGGGAATATTGAGCTGAAATTTGTAATACTTGAAACAAGTTCAAGTGCAGGAGAGGTGCAGTTGGCTGGAACACACACAAGATGTATGTCTTCTCTAATGGTGTGGTCGGATTTTAGATGAACAGATTATTCAGTCAAATGCTGACGGATGATGGCCATGCATAAATTTTACAGGTGTGTCAGTCTGGTTCAGAACTTCCTATTGTGGCCCTTTTTTGCACTGCTGAACACCAGAAAAACTTGATGACGTCTTCTGAAAATGATCCATCAGTATACATGCTGGGCTCTCCTGTTTGGCTAAAGTTCTTGACTCAATTCTTATCCAGCCTTTGTCAGTAGTCACCTTGTTTTGTTACTTGGAGGCAGAAGGGCACTACAGTATGTGTTGGGGTGAACAGTGATTTCAAAAATAAATTGATCTAATTCCAGATGAAATACAGAGACAGAGCAGCTGAAAGACGTGAAAAGTATGGAATACCAGAGCCACCAGAACCGAAGCGGAAAAAAGTGTTTGATGCAGGCACTGTGTATGTATCTGAGAGGCTACAATTAGATAAAAGGGAGTACTGTTAGAATAACATTTCCCAGATTTTCCTTATTTTAACTACGTGTTCTTTTTTTCTGTAGGAATTACGAGCAGCCCACTAAGGATGGCATTGACCACAGCAATATTGGAAATAAAATGCTTCAGGCCATGGGGTGGAGGGAAGGTTCAGGATTAGGAAGGAAATGTCAAGGCATAACAGCTCCTATTGAGGTAAGCATGGATGAGTTTATGTTAGTGCATAGAATGTAGTCTATCTCCATGCAAATACTTCAGGTTTCTAAAACAAAGTAAAAAATTGCTGATTAGCTTAGAGGTCCGTTTGACTTTTATGGGTACCAACTCCTCTAAGATTGTGCTGCTCCTTCTGGAGGCTGGTTCTATAGATAGAGGTTTTCTTAATCACCCATGAGAAATTTTAGGATTGTATTCTGAGGCACAGAACGCGGGATTCTTCTGCGAGAGGTTGTTCGCTGTCATACTGATGAGCAGTTTATGTGAATTTTAGAGCCATGCAGACTTTTTCATAGCAGTACATGTAGGGACAAGATCTGTCAGATACCTGCATTTTACTTGATCCCTCAATTTTATGTTTTTTAGAAGCATCTTGACAGGAATGTGATTTATGATTCCAAATACTTTGTAAAGAAATGCACATTCAGAGGATCAGTTAGGAAATACCTTACATGAGAAGTGTTGAGGAGAGATTAAATAACATTGGGGGAGTTGTTCATACAGAGACCTGATGTGTGCAAGATGCAGCTGTGGTGATAATATTTGCGTTCCTGCTTTGAAACAGTTGAAATGTCTGTTTCCCTTTGCAGGCTCAAGTGAGAATGAGGGGAGCTGGCCTAGGAGCAAAAGGTAGTTCTTATGGTGTCTCAACAGCAGACTCATACAAAGATGCAGTGCGGAAAGCTATGTTTGCCCGATTCACTGAAATGGAATAAGCTCTGTCCATCTTGGAATCATAAAAGGCATGAAACATTTAACTCTTCTCCCAAAATGACTGTTAAAACCCTTATGGCCTTGGAGGCAGTGTAGTGTTTTAGTTATGGCTTGAGGTTAACCGCTTCTATTCCAGGTTTTCCTTCCAGCGCGTAATGGTTTCCATGATGGATCATAGAACGCAGAGCACCACATATTGGAAGAACCATAACTTTATAAAAAGGGAGGGGGCGTGCTGCATCTTTATACATATGTGTATATAGTGTAAATTAATGTGTTGTGTTCAGAGGTTTGTGTAAGTCTAAAAGCCACTCCTGTCCTGTGAAGCAGTTGAGGAAGTGTTAATATGGTTTGACACTGCTGTATCTGCTGACTTTGTATTGTTTCTCATTTTTGGCAAAACTTTCTTGTACATTTTGTAAGATAAGTATTTGTATAGATTTTTTGAAAATTTTGATTCTAGATGCCAGTCCAGGCTTCTTTCAAAATGAAATAAAACTTAAACCAAATGTTGTTTCTCCATGAGGAAGGTGGATTTGTGGGGCTGAAAGAATGACTCTGAGTCTAAGTACCTGAATGAATGAATTCTGGTTTGATGACCATCGTAAGTAGATATGACTGATTTGATCCTCTACCCTCTGGCCTGCTTTTAATTGCTGAGGAAAGGCTCTATATTACGTATTTATATGGAAGCATTGGTGCCTACTGCCAGAGAAACCCATAAGGCCTGGAATCTCATTGGTAGAATTAAAGTTTTATTTTATGGTAATTGACATACTTTGCAATTGTTGTGATCTCCAAATGTCGTTAGGTGTCATTTGTAGCACCTTAAAACGTACAGAAAGTAAGCTAGCTGTTACTCTGTGACTTGCCTTCTTGGTGTTATCAAGATGTCTTCATTCTATATGCAACTCATGATCGTTGTTTTTTTTAGCCCTCCTCAATAGCGGTGTAGAACCTCAGCCCTGGGATCCCAAACCAGCCCACTGGAGGTACCCTCAAGGCAACACTCCACTACTCCAGCCAATGATAGTTTGGTGGTTTCCTAGCTTTTGTGTGGTTTTTCTCAATTTGAAAAGGTTGAAGTAAGCTACAATATGCTAGTACTTTGACCCCACCCCCTTTTACCTTCCACTCTTGCCCTGAAAACACTACCACCGGCTTGTGGCCCCCGAGAGCTACTGTAAAATCAAATTTAACCCTCAGGTTCTGTACCCCTGCTCTACAAACATGCGTCTGTCTACTTCTATTAAATTTATTAGTCAGTCATGAAGAGTTCTCTGAGCAGTGTACAAATTAAAAATCATGATTAGAATAAGACAACTAATAAAATTAAAATATATCACTTTAACAGAAATAAAAAGATTTAAATAGCGTAGGAGTGACCAATTTGAGCAGTTAGAAGAGAGTGTTGAAAAAAACAATTTGACAAATCTGAACAACCCTCTTCTTTAAACTACAGTGTAATATAGGTTGTACCCTTGATGATCAGAACGCTCCGAACTTGGAGGCTTCCGATCATCTAGTGAAGAGGCAATGAGTGGTGGAGGTGATCTTTGCTTCCTTGTCCTCCCTCCTGGCAGTTTTTGCTAGACATGTTTTTTTGCTTGTCTAGCATGTTTTGGTGCGGGAGGGAAGGAGGCTGGAGGGTCCTCAGGTTAGCTTATATCCTGGCTTTTCCAGACTCCTCCCCCTCTGCTTACTAAAATGCTCATTTTTCCCATCTCCAAGGTTGCTTTTACTACCTTAGAGCAGCCAATGTGGTTCTTTCTGTGCTTTTTATTTATTTATTTATTTCATCTATATATTGCCCAATAGCCGAAGCAGAACAATCCTACGGCCCCTCAGATGTCTAGGAGCCATAGGATTGCTCCCTAAAGTAGGCAAATGTAAAGCCACTGCTGAAAAGGCCCTTTACTCTCATAGCCACTTGCTGTATCTTGAAGACATTTGGAAGATCCTCAGTGGATGATCTCCATGGGTCAGGTAAGTACATATAAGAAGGGGTATATGTTCAGATACTGAAGTTCCAAGGCATGAAGGGCTTCATAAATCTGAAACGAACACTTTTAATTGGGCTTGGAAGCACTGTGAGGCAGTACAGACATTAGTAGTCTAACAACATGGTCATGATGCACAATTAATACTCATGAAGCCTTGTCTGTACTAATTGGGAGTTCAGACACAATTTGCAAACGCAGACCCCACCCACCTACAGAACATTGCTGTAGCGTAAAGAGGTTACCAGGGCATGGGTCACTGAAGCCAGGCTGTCATGAAGATGTGCTCTGAGCAACAGGCTGCTTGCCCCTCTGGTGACAAAGATAAATAAGCAACCTGATTTTGGGGCTGGAGTGGGAAGTATAGCCGGAACAACTTGATCACCATCCATCTGCTAACTACCTCACTCTCATTTGGATTCAGTTTGTTTGTTCTTAGTTCTTTACTATAGCCTGGTACTAATTTATATCTCTACTTCTTCACCTGGGTTTGGTGAAAAATTAAAATGAGAGTTGCATACTACTGGCAGGGGCGTACTGGTAACACTGCTCCAAATCACTGGATGACTTCAGGGTATTATGTGGCTGTTGGAACAGCATGAGGCATTGAATAGGACTCCTAGGCACAAGTGCCATGAGGTCAAACAGTAATCTCCCAGCACACCCTTCTGCAAATGGCTGTCCAGATACGAGTTGAAAAACCCAATTTGGACATTCTTTCCAGAAGGACACAGGCCTATGGAATCAAAAACTACCAAAAGCTCCAGGAGAAGCAATAAGACCCCATTCCCTTATGTCTCCCAGCAAAGGCCATCCCACAGGGTGATCAAGGCAGTTTCAGTGCCAAAACCAAACCTAATCAGTGATTGAAACGGATCTAGGAAATCCGTTCCATCCAAGAGCACCTGGAGTTCCAACTGCAACTACTCAGATTCACCCTCTTCAGGAAGAAAACAGCAACAGGCCTAGAAAGATACGTGTCCAGACTCTTTCAGGAGGGGTTTACTATTTATTGTATTTATTACATTTCTATACTGTCCAATAGTGAAGCTTTCTGAGCAGTTCACAAAAATTTAAAGAAGGAGGCACTATTGCTTCCTTTAAGAAGACAGGGATGTATTACTTAAACATGTGTAGCTTTAATGGCCCCAAAAGAGGCTTCCACATGGCTGACATAAAATAACCAATATGCTTCATTCGGGAAAAAAAATTCATGACAAGTGGCCAACAATTTGAAGAAAGGATGGGTGTATGGGTGTTTCTAATCTAAAGTTCCTTTATAGTTGAGATTTTTGCCCTAGTTGTATAATTGATACAATGCATCGGAAGCTGTAAGAACTGTCTGTGGTGTGGGGAAGAGTTATGGTAGGCTCTTGAGAATTTTCTTGAACAACTTCCTTGTTTAAATGTTTCAGGCATTGCTTTTTTTCTTCCCTAATGAAGTGGAGAGATTGTACATTCTGTTACTTCCAGTAACGAATACCTATCTCCCTTTAGTATCGTAAATCAGTAATGTCACAAATGAGATTGAAGGGGGCTGAGTAGAGACTATTTAGTAAGGGCGGATCTACACTGCTGTTTTAAAGCGCTTTAAAACGCTTTGTAACTGTAGTGACAACTGTTTTGGAGTGTGACCTGGGCCCCAACAGTTGTCACTACTGTTATAAAGCCCTTTAAAACAGCAGTGTAGATCCTGCCTAGATGTATTAATACTAAATTTGATGCAGAACAAAATAGTACTGTTGAGTTGACCAACTAAATGTAATTGGTTTTGTTTGCAATAATGGTCATATTTTAATTGGGAGCTGTGCAAAAGTGAAAATTTAGCTAATTTCTGCAGAGGACTTGATGTACTTCCTATTTTACAGTCTTTTGGTTTTGAAAGGGATGTGGGGGCAGAGAATACCATATAACAGCCTTCCCCAATCTGGTGCCCTTCGGGTGTTTTTGGAGGTAAATTCCCATCAGCCAGTATGGCTAATAGTAAGGAATGCTAGCAGTGGTACCTGGAGGGCAGCAAGTTGGGGAAAGACCTGTGGAGCTTTATCCAAAAAGCTTGTCTCAATATTATTCAGTAGTCCAAGGTGCCTGTTGTGGCCCAGTTTAGTTGGAGGTCATTCATAGCCCTGTAAAAATTATATAATGCTCTAAATTATGTAATGCAATGATAATCTCACCAACATTTGTCCGACATTACATCAACACCTTTGTCTCTAGCCGTTAGTATACAAACTCCAGGTAACCAGACTAAATGTGGACAATACTGTTAAACCATCCCAACCGCTGCCCTCACATGACAGCTTACTCTCAATCAAGAGTTCTTACTGCCCATGCAGAAAAGGACACATGACCAACCTGGACATGGTTCTCCTGCCATTTCTGCATCTATTTTAAATAAATAAAATGTTCCCCCTCAGAGTTAGATTAAGGAGAAACTTGACTGGATACAACGTCTCAGTTCTGAGGGGTGGTTTTTTTTTTTTTTTACTAATTGGCAGCCCCATGCAACTTTTTTGAAGATCAAGGAAGTGGTCAAGGCACTGGTATGAGTTCATTGTCACCTTTGCTCCTGTGGTTATAGAGAGTGATGGTGGGTGGCCTTTGGTCCTTCAATATTGCAACCTCCTAGGACAACGTGTTGTCGGGGAAGCTCAGGCTGTCCTACAAGGGGTTAACTTTCCAAGATCCCAGTCTGAGCTAGGGACCAGAGTAAAGTCCTGCTCCTCCTTTGGAGATTCTTGGCAGATTCAGGGTCTGGGATCCTGACAAAAAAGGAGTTTTAGGAGGGAACTGTTTAGATAAGGGAAGAGAGGGTTAAACACTCTGCCCCAGATGGCCTGTTTTCCTGGTCTTCCAAGCAGCCAGGAAAAATTGGAAGTCCTGATTGTGGATCTTCCACATCAGTTCTAGTTTGGCCCTTGAACATCAATTGGTTGCATAGTTAATTTGTTCCTTTGCTATGAAGGTCTAGAGCAGCCTTAAAACTACCATCATCCCTGATCATGAGCCATGTTGGCTGGGGATGATGAGAACTATAGTCCATCAACATCTGGAAACCCAAGATTGGGAAAGGCTGGCTTAGAGGGCTCCTCCCAATAGAGATTCCAGAGGCCTCTGAATGTCCTGCTTCATGAAATGGATGGGAGGAGTCTCCCATTGAAGGACATTCTTATCTTCATGTATTAAATTTGAAAGAAGTGATAATAGATCCAATAGCCTAGAATTGTAACACCTAGCATGGATCTCATGCAGCCATGGGCTGTAGTTCATGATGAACCCAACTGGGACGTTGCATTTTACAGCATTGTACTTGCAGCTGCTGAGAAGTAAATGGACAAGCTTGAGCTACACATTCACATCCAAGGTGGAATTGCATCCAGAAGCCAAGGCAGACTCTGAAGGCACATGTTATAGCAACTTTGCTCAAGTTAGCTGTGATAAATCCTTGTCTAGGTGCTTCATAGAGGAAACTGATAGAAATATAATAAACCACACTGAGTGTTGAGTAGCTTGGAATAGGTGAACTGAATGCACATGTGAACTCTGATCAATCTAAGGTTTAATTTCAGACAATTGGTCAGGCCTGAGCCCTGGAAAATGGAACCTGCTTTAACTTCTGGAAACTGAATTGTCTGGAGAGATTTCCAGCTAAAAAGAGCAATGTCCCAAAAGGTGTTTCCTCAAGCACCTTGTTGGTAACTGCAAATGGCGGCGGGCATGACACCAATGGCCTAAAAGTTACAAGCCCACCAAGAAAGTTTAACAAGGGGAGCAGAGGGGAAGCCTCAACTGGATGCTTGCAGGTAGAAAATGTATTATGCCACATGTTGAAAGAACACAGTCTGCTAGCTACAAGATAGTGCAAGAAGATGCCCCTGAAGAAAACAAGAAGGGCATTGGGCATTTGAGTATCCATCTGAGGCCTTTCATCTCCATTTGGTGCTGTCCCTCCTTTTCCCCTACAAGTTTGACAGGTGTGTTGTAAGGCAATATTAGTGTAGAGGTGTAGTTGGAGTAGCAGCCATTTCCCTCTGTCCGTGGATCACAAATGCTTGTTTTAAGTCCGTAGAATCAGAACAAAGCGGGGCAGAATTGGAAGCATCTACAGTACCGCATAATCCCCACTAGATGACAGTATATCTCCAAGAATGCCTACTTTCTGTTTCCCTCCATTGGCTCCCATCAAGAGCTTTACTATGGATGTGAATATTTGGTTTCTACAAGGGTTGCCTTAGGTCAAAACACAATTACCGAAGGTCTTCGTTACCAAGAGATCATTTTGCCATCAATTCATGCATTCATGCGATTAAGGAAAGCTTTAGCCATGATAGCTGATCCGTGATAGCCAAACTATTCTCCGATAATGGCAGATACATTACACAACAGGAATGGTTGTATGGCTTGGTCTTTTGCTTCAGGCTTTGGAGTTCTGCTTTTAACCTTCATCCTCACTTGGGAGCTCTTTCAGTCACCTGCTTATCAGTGGTTGATTTCCAAAACCCCAAAGACATTTCCATCTCAAGTAGGCACAAAAGCTAAACAACCTGGCTTGGAAGCCCTGCTTCCTAATCCTATAGATCAGAGCCGCCTCAGGGCCGCACACGCATGCATGTTCAAACATATGCACATACAAACAAACAGGATTGATGTAGGGGGAGGTTATACCTGCCCCAGTGACACTGATGGGCATCACTGCTTTTGTGCTGCTAATGGCGACACAGGAGCTGTGGTATCAGCTGCTGCAGGGGCGCCAGGAGGAGGAGGCTAATTCCTCCTCTTTTGATGATGCCAAGTGGCAGTGGCAATGGGTGGGGTTTCCCTCCTCCTTTTGGGGGTTGGTGGTGGCAGTGCAGCATGGGAAGCTTTTGCATCCCTGTCATAGAGGTTTGACTAGACTTGTTGGAGATGCATTTGAGTGTTGGGTTAACTAGACTAACAACTTGCAGGCTGGAATAGCCTTCCCCAACCTGATGCCTCCCAGATGTTTTGGACTACAATTCCCAGCAGTTCTAACCTTTGACCATGCTGGCTGGGGTTGGTGTGAGTCGAAATCCACAACATCTGGAGGGTGCGTGGGCAAGGCTCAACTAGACAATACAATTAATGGTGGTAGTTTAAATATTTTTAAACAGTAGTTAACCAACTGTGACTGGAAACCGGGAAGTCCCTCCAAAACCCTCCTCAGTGAAAGCACATGGTCAGGCTCCCTCCTTCAAAGATGCACAAGAGCTGTATGGTTTTCCATCTGTGCCATATCAAGCAACTTCCTGAGTCACACAGAAAGTTGGATTTCCAGTAGTTTGCTAACACAATTAGCTGTAATCAGGACAGCAGCAACTATCTCCTTTGCTGCCCCTTATAACTGCTTCCGTTCCCAGAATATGTCTGTGGTCTCACCATCTCGCTTGTCCTCCAAATCCCACTTAAAAACCCAATATTTCCATGAAGCCCTTGCTCGACTCCCCTCATTCACTCCAGTCTTTATCCCCAATAGTAATCATACATATTTTTCTCTCCTCTCCATACTTACAGAATTTAGATTTAGTTTGCAATCCTATGCATGCTTGGACAGGGAAGAAAAGTCCCACAGCTCCTAGCATGATCCAACCAGCACTTTTGTCAGTCTAAATTGAATTGTATCCTTAACCTCCTTGGGGCTGCAACCTGTTATTTTTGCTTATTCTCCCTATTGGGAGAGCTCTTTGTGAGGAAGGGTGGGATATGAATATGACCAAACAATAATAATTGCCCTAGAAGGGAGAGCATTCCCCAGGCAAAGAGCTTCCCCCTTTTCATGTATCTAGGATGGAAGCGTTGTGAAGTATGCCATTATTTCTCTGTCAGAAATCTCACTTGTGGGACAAACCTCACAACCACAATCCACTTTGTCTCTCCTGTGCCACCCACCCACAATATTTTTCTGGTCCTGCTGCATAGAGGCAGTTTATCTATGAGCCACTCCTACAGAGTTTTAATATAATAATAATAATAATAATAATAATAATAATAATAATAATTTTATTTCTTACCTGCCTCTCACATGGGCAGGGGCCTGATCATGCAGCTTTTCTTGTGATGTAAGCATTACTTCTACTGATCTGTTCTGCCTACACAGGCTTAAAACTAATTTCCATTAAAAAGTTGGAATCCATACTGATAATAGTATACTTCTAGTCAACTATCTACTCTATTTTGTTCTTTTTGCATTTTTACTCTCCCAAAAAGCCAAATGGGACCTTGGTAGCACTGTGACTGTATAGATGATGAGGATAATGTAATAATAACCCCCACCCACCCTGTCTTGATCTAACAATTGTTTTAAAAAATGTAACAGAACCACCAATTAATCCAATCTTGGTCTATACTCTGTCATTATGTATGTGGCAGGGTATATTCCAGAGCTGTGGCTTGGCTTAAATAAATCCTTCTCACTCTTTGTTGAAAATGAGTCAGGGAGTTCTATGTTTGACCGAAGGATCATGCTGTGGAAGCCTGTATGAAGCACACGTCTTTGGCAAATTTTCTAGCATTATGTAGCTTCCTCACTTTTTAGGATTGAATGTTCTGTAGCCTCTGATGCCAAAAGCAAGATGACTGATTCCAGCTCTTTGTGAAACATTAGAAGCAAGAGAATTCCTTTAGTAACTGTCTCCCTGCTCACCCTCCCAGATTTGTATAGACGAGATCAGTAAACAAGGAGGAATTTGCCACAAGTTTCTTAGCTCAACATGGCCTTTTCTCTCAAGGCCTGCTGTGCTCCTCTCCTCCAGCCCAGGCGGCCCTTTAAAGGACTGAGGAGGCTTGCCTCTTCTCCAGGTTGGCGTGAGGAAGGCATCCCACAATGGGTTGCCTCCCCCTATCGCCCAGGAAAAAGCAGGGACCATGTGACTAAAACTTTTGAGTATTTTATTGGTCCCAGGCTCCTCCTTGCCAGTTCAGGACAGAGCTATCTTTCATCTTCTCCTACTCAAAACTTAGGGTGTCCAGATCGCCCGGGGTTTCCCGGTCCTAACCGGGAAACCTAGGCCGATCCGAGCCAACCGGGGGGCGGTGGGGGAAAACCGGGGTGGCGGGGGGTCACGTGGTGGTGGCAGCGAGCAGCGCCGAACGGCGGTAGACCCGGCGGCGGTGGTGGAGGAGGAGCCCGGGAAGCAGCCGCCCCAGCAGGTAAGTGCCCCCCCTCGTGCCTCGTGCTCCTTACCTGCAGGGGCGTCCGCTTCTTCCGGAGCACGAGGCGCGAGGGGGGGCACTTACCTGCTGGGGCGGCTGCTTCCCGGGCTCCTCCGGCGCCACCGCCGCCGGGTCCTCCACCACCGCCAGGTCCTTCGCCGCCACTGCCGGGCTCGTGAGGCCAGAGGCCGTGTGGAAGAGGCGGGAGAGGGCTGATTACATCACTTCCGGATCCAGCCCTATCCCATCTCTTCCGCGCTGCCTCTGGCCTCCTTGGGGCTTGTTGCGATGGCGACGAGCCCCGAGGAGCCTGGACGCCCGCGCGGAAGAGACTGAAGGGAAGATTCACCAGACCCATGCTCCATAGTCACAGGCAGCAATACTAAAACACAAACTATTTTTTATTTAGTGTCACATACACAGTGATTCATCCATGCATTCCCATCAAGATCTCGATTCAGATGGGAAGGAGGGGTGGTGGTCAGACATAAAAAGGACAGAGGGAAATTCATCTACTAGATTCTTTAACAAAGATAATTTTTTTTGCCCTGATTATCCAAAGCAATTGCTTCCCTAGCCATTAACTCTGCAGAAACAGAGAAAAAACAATGGTTGTCCAGAGGAGCGGGGATGTTCCTAGAACTCAAGCCCGCGACGAGAGATACCTTTTCCTAGTTCTTTCAAAAAGATACTAAAGGAAAAGTGGAAATCATCCCTTCAAGGTAGGATGTTTTTATACATGATAATGGCAGCTCAGAACTGGAAGAGTAAGAAAGTACCAACAGAGGAGGAATGACTATTGAAGATGACAGAGCTGGTGGAAATGGCAAAACTCACTGAGATAATAAAAGAAAACAACAATAAGGTTTATTGAGGAATGGAAACCTTTGATTGTTTTTTTAAAAGAGAGAGAAGGGAAGGGAAGGATATATTTGCATGTGGATTCAGCAATTAAATTGGAAGAAAAACAGTTGATAAGACAGGGAAGTCAGGGAATTCACTCATTATTTTGTTTCTTTTATTTTTTGCAAAGCATAAAAGAAAACAGAGATATTTTTGTATGTTGGAGAAATTCGGAAGTCCATCTTAATGTTGTATGTTGTATTGTTTGTGTTTTATCTTTGTTCGAAAACAATAAAAATCTTACTCTAGGGGGCCACTTATGCATTGACCAAAGAGAAGGGCATAACTTTGCATAACATTTGCATATATATATATATATATATATATGTATATTCATAGGTGCAAATTTAGAAATCATAGCTACAAATAGAAATATGATAATCTCACCACAGTGGAGAAGGCTGTGTGACCAGATGACCAGTGTGCCTTGCTCTGTCAGCTGTTCAGGTGCTGTTAGTGGACAGCTTCTTCTCCTCATTATTCTTTATCTTTAAAACATACATATAGCCCTTCAAAGAGAGGATTCTTCAAAGAGAGGACTGTCCTACACCAGCTCTCCAAAATAGAGGTCTGCCCTCTGTAAAGGAGGACACCTGGCCATTCTAGGCCTGCCGGCCCTACTCCCATCTACCACCAGTCCATTAAGGACTCATTAAACTGCTGCTCAGTTTCATCGTTTAATCTCTGATTTTAATGGTTTTTTATATTATTGAGGCAGTTCCAATGACCACAGAATTGTCCTGTTGGAATGCTTTGCCCATCTAAAAGATCCTCCTCTTTCCTGGTTCTACTAATAGCCATAGCACATCAAATAATTTATACTAATGAGGTACCCTTGGAATAATTCATATTGATACACACAGTAACTCAAGTTAAGCCAAACTAGTTTCCTCCCTGGAAAAAGCAACACTAAGCACATCTTTGCAACACAGACATCAATCAACAAACATGTAAAACATGAAAGAAGGGAAAATATTTGTCAGTGACTTCAAGAAAACATTTGACTTCATCTGGTATCCAGGGTTGTTCGTTAAACTGCTATAAAACGCAGTTGGAGGGGGAAACATATGACCTCACTAAATCTGTGTACATATCCATCAAATGCAGGATATGAATTGAAAATAAACTGGAGGCTTCAGACAAGCAAGGTGTAAACTAGAGAAGCATTCTCAGCACAGACCTCTTTCATAAACGCATCAATAATTTCCCAACTATTCATCAAGCCCAGGAGTGTTTGTATATTCACGAGTTCATATAGTCACCTACAGAGGAGGAACGACCAAGATTTTGCTAGCGCTTGCTGCAATTTTGTAGCACATGGGCACTGCAAAGTAACCTGATGAAAAATAGTCATGATTTCTCCAAAAGAACCCCCCAGATGAAAAGCTCAGCAAAGGAAAGTTACACTACAAAGGAACGGCGATGGAACACATCTTAAATTATATATACCTGGGTCTCATTGGAGCATCAAGGGGAAGCCCCACGGTGGCTCCGAAGCTGTGTTTGCATCGTCTAAACAAAGCAGCACAGATTCATAGCCACCGTGGGGCTTTCCCTGAAGATATACACAGCTTCTTGTGGATTCTGGCCCCTGATTTGCAAATGATGCAGGACCAACCAGGTGGATCTGGGGCCCGGGGCAATGAAATTTTCAGCGAGTGGGGCTGTCACACTCCCACATACAAAATGCTTGCTGCCCCCCCCCCCCCCACTATGCAGGGGCCCAGGGCACATTGCTCCCTTTGTTCCTCTCCTATGCAGACCTGAAATGATGTACAGTTGAATTTGGGTTGACTCTGGAATAGTGTAATTGAAATGCTATTTTAGAAGAGGGGTGGTAGCTCAGCGGCAGAGCAGCGCAGCGCATTCAGCATGTAAAAGGTCCCATATTCAATCTCTGGCATCTCCAATTAGAAGGATTGGGTAGCACATGATGGGAAAGACCCCCCTGCCCATGAAACCTGGTTCCAGCCCGGCTCTGGAACCTTTTCCCACCCCAGGGCCAAATCCTAATCTGGAAAAGATATCAAAGGTCGCATTCCAGCAGTGGGCGTAGCCAAAGTCAAAGTGGGCAGAACCAAAATGTGATTGTTACTGATTTTGAGTAGATTGTAATAGTGCCTGCTGGATATGGACTTCATCTCCCTTTCCAGCCACCCTCTCTCCTCCAGTTCTGTTGTGTCCTCTGATGTGATGGTTGTGGCCTCAACCCAGCCACCCTAAACAGTGAAATGACCCTACAATCACAGACTCAAACTTACCACTCAAAGAACCGCTGCACAATCCTATGCATGTCTCCTCAGACATCAAAGTCAAAATATGAATTGCCTTCCCCACCCCCTCCCCCCAACAGGTCTTTAATATAAGTGGAAGCAAAGCGGGAGCTTTGATGCAGCAATGGCAGGAGCTTTTCTGATGCAGCCAAAGAGGTGCAAAAGCTCTGGGAAAAAACTAAGTACACTAACAACACTCAGGTCAGGAAGAAGCCAGAACACATGGGAAAAGCACCCAGGTCATTCTGGCAAGCAAAATAAAATAAACAAGTGTTTCTGGAAACAGCAAATAAAGGGAGATCAAAGACCAGTGAAATGACAAATGGGTGTGGTGGTGAAAAGGAAGTGTGGCCAGGTGGAAGAGCTCTGCAGGCCAGAGCAAGGAGCCTCATGGACCACTTGAGGCCCATGGGCCGGAGGTTCCCTGTGCCTGGGCTAGATGGCCCAATGCCCAGACTCCATATATGTTCAACACATTTTTGAATCACTGGTAGGATTGGATCCAGACTAACTTAAGTCCCATTGATATCTCTATTCTAAGTATGTCTAAGGCTGGATACAACCGTGTGTGTTTCATAGATTGCAGTGACATGGCAAGTCAAATAGAAGAGGAAGCGTAGTATTTCAGTGAATCTTTAGTTAACAAGGAGGAAGAGAAGAGGGTGTCATTTAGAAGTCTGAGGGCCTGCTTTTGGTGGTTCCACATGGATAGGCTAACCATATGAAAAGGAGGTCAGGGCTCACGTAACTTTAACAGTTGTAGAGAAAAGGGAATTTCAGCCAGTGTCATTTGTATGCAATTAGTTCCTGGTGAAATTCCCTCTTCATCACAACAGTTAAAGGTGCAGGGGCCCTGCCTTCTTTTGTATATGGTCACTCTAGTATAGTGCCTGCAACTTTAATTGTTGTGATGAAGAGGGAATTTCACCAGGAACTAATTGCATACAAATGACACTGTCTGAAATTCCCTTTTCTCTACAACTGTTAAAGTTACATGAGCCCTGTCCTCCTTTTCATATGGTCAGCCTACACATGGACATGCTGTCCGATTGGAGTCCACCAGGGGATGAGCCTTCAGTGTGGTCACCCCCATCCTGTGGAATTCCCTGCCTCTGGAGGTCAGGCAAGCACCAACTTTATATTCCTTCTGGTGCCTCCTGAAAAAGTCATTGTTCCAGGAAGTCTTCCCTTAATGACCAGCCGCGATTTTATTTGCACTTTGTTTCTTTTAAAAATGTACTTTTAATGTGGTTTTTATTCTGGTTTCTGTTGTTCAATTTGTCTACCACTCCGAAATTCTTGAATGGGGAGCGCTGTATAAATATTGTAAATAAAATAAAATACATAAAATAAGTCCTTGGTTCCATCTCCATCTCTGAAAAGGTGGCTTGAAGGGCTTCAGAGCAGCCGCATCATTTTGTGGCTCTCTGGAACTGTCTCCACACACAGAGATTTCATGGGGGAGTTTGCATCTCTGCATCATCCCAATCCTTAAGTCATCCAAACATGATATTGTTTGTTCTTGGAGGTGGCATCCCCAGCAGGGAGGAAATGTCATGGGTTGTATCCAGTGTTAGTCCTACTTAGAGGAAATGGATTGGATTTAAGTTAGACTAATACTGGGTACGACCCAAAGCCTGCATTTCAGACGTGACGTTGTGGAAGAACAGGAAATTCAGGTATCTTCCACATTCTATCCCCAGGCAGCCAGGTAGCATAGGATGTGCTGTGTGTGTGTGTGTGTCAAGTGTCAGCTGTCCTTTTTGCCTGGACAGAAGCACCCCTTCAGAAAGCCTCTGAGCCCACCACACCTACAACATCCCTGCTGGCACAGAGCCAGGCACACAGTAAGTGCTTTGATTCTCTGGGTGATTGTTTCTAACTGGAGGGAAATAATTTCCCGGCGAGAGTTTCCCAGCATGGAGATTTAGCCGGTCGATAAAATGCATTTCCTCATCTCACTCTTTCTTTGGGTCTATTGATCTTGCTCAAAAATATCTTCCTCCTGGCAAGGAGAGACGACGTGTCAGACCTTGAACTTGCCTTCTTTAAAGTTGAAGAAGAAGAAAGGAAAATGAAGAGAGAGGACTAAAGCAGGTATTTTCCCATCCCCATCTCAAATCATACTGCTCCAATTAAAATATTATTCATTACTGGGGGGGGGTGTCAAAATGAGAACTTCCTTCAGAACAACCTGGCACCCAGTCAACTATAAAGGGCTTGCCCAAAGCGTATACAATGTGTGGACAATTGCTCACTTGTCCTGAGCAAAAGTTAACAGTTCTTTTATTGTCTGCATTTTCTATTATTTGTCCTATTTCATGTCATTGGGGCCCTATTTCCCATTCACCCACCAAGCACTGTAAAATTGACATGGAAGGGGTATATTCCTACTGTATTGGCTTTGGCCTGTATGGAATGTGAAAGATAGGGTGGCATCCAGATGACTAGCGTCAGGTTGAGGAATATGTTTGGCTTGTGGGAACGTTGCTGACTTTTACCAGATGTTGTGTCCTTGGAACCAAACTAGATGTTAAGCTAAATGTATCACTTGAAATTGCATATTTCAAATAGTTACTAGTCACCATCTCTCTCTCTCTCTCTCTCTCTCTCTCTCTCTCTCTCTCTCTCTCTCTCTCTCTCTCTCTCTCTTTCTTGTGTGTGTCTGTGTCTGTGTGTGTTTTCTTCAGGACAATTGCACTTGGAGGTTTTCTTTGTAACCCTTTCTGCCTTCATTATGGTCCTAGTGCTTCCCGGCCCCCAGTTCCAATTAGCACTGGAAGGGAAACTTTCACTGAAGCAAAGGAACAGTCATAGTGAATGTACCAAGGCAACAACGGAGTAAATGCACTAGGCCTCTGCACAGCTGCTGAACAGTAAAGAAAACGAGCTGCATGCCAATTCAATGTGAGGGGAAAGTGGGAATGGTGCCTGCAAAGTCAAAAGTGCCAAGAGCCAAATTGGTGTCTCAAGTCTCTAAGACATCCAACTCAGGGGCAATGTACACATTATGACAAATGCACCTCTGTTTGCTTGAAACTTTTACAAAGAGCCACAATTCCCCCCTGTGACAATTTGCTGATGAAAATCCTTTCCCCAGGTGCTTTTTGCTTCAATTGGAAACACATCATGTGTGCATTTATGTTTTCCCCTGAGGCTGTGCACCACATTAACAGGTTGCTTGAGCCCAACAGGTTGCTGGACAGACTTGCAGGGACTGCTCTTCCATTCTTGCAACACCCAATTTCTGGGTGGATCATTGAAGAAAGGCAACAGGTCTCCTTTACCCAATTCCTGGGAAATGCTTCTCCCTGGAACAGCCAAGAGTTGCCTTCTTTGCCCGAGTCAATTCCTGAGCTGGGGGAATGGAGAAATAGATCTGAGTGTGACAGCTCAGAGCTCGGTCAAGAGGTAGAATGGCTATTACATGTAAAGGCACAAAGTCAGGCCTCTTCCTTTGGAAACGCAAAGCACTTACGCCCAGTTGCAGAAATGTAAGAAATGTAAGGATGTGTAATTATTAAAGAATAGACTGAAAGGGGAAAAAATAAGATGGGAGGAATCAAATATTGGTTACATAGAAACCATGTGAAAACTTAACCTGCTGTTGCTATGAAAAGCTTTAATAAAGGAATGCTATTTTCTTACAAATAACATCTCCCATCCATCCCTTTGGAGCTGGGGTTAATCTTTCATGAATTATATTCTTGCTTCAAAGGGATTTCACAAGCAATTGACCAAGGAAGTTTGGCTGTTATTTTTCATGGTTTATTTTCAGTATCCCCAGTCACCCAAGGAGGGACTAACACAGGATGTCGGGCTGCTAAAAACCTTACTGTCCCTCTTGGTCCCTGGCCCCTTACCTGAAGTACTGCTTTATTTGTTGCTAATTTCTGAGAAGTCGTTCCTATAGTAGATCTCCTAGAAGCCACTAGAATGCAGAGATGCTCATAAAATTCTCTGCCACCCAATTTCTCCCTGGATTTTGCAGTTCTTAGTTAGTTGCTTCCGATTACGTAGTGACACCAGTGCATCCGGTATGATTTCAGAATGGATTTCTAGACTTTGTCAAGATTGCTGGACATCTGCACTTCAATCGTCCAGCAGTTTCCATTCCATCCTGTTTTTCTTATTCCTGTTAAGTCATGCACATGAGTGAATGTGCATGTTTAAATTTTTGAGAAACAAATTTGTGCTCATGAGCATATCACAATGTACACAACTATTCAGCTCCTTCATGAATATGCATCCACTCTGTTCCATAACTGTTCCTTTACAACCTTTTGAAACCTCACAATAGGAATCCGTGTTACTTGAGCAATGCTAGTATTTTAAAGTTGCTGGGAATATCAGAGATCTTAATCATTCGGAATCAAGTGATAAAACTCCATAAGCTTTTGCCAGAGAAGAGGTAGTATTTCTATTTAAATCATCATAATTATTTCTAAATTTGGAATATACACATAGAAATTAGCATATGCAATTTTATGCAATTTTGGACTTCCTTTCAGGTGATTTCTAAGAGGCCAACATGGTGGGGAGCAGCAGCGACATGTTGGAGGACACCTGTGTGTGACATGCGGCCCACCCTGCACAAAATAAGCGAGCCTGCTGCCTTCAGGGGCACTGTCTCATTACCAGTGATGATGTAAGGTTCAACTGCCAGGCTAGTCAGCTTCTATATATGAAAGTGTGTGTGTGTGTGTGTGTGTGTGTGTGTGTGTGAGAGAGAGAGAGAGAGAGAGAGAGAGAGAGAGAGCATGCATGCGTGCATGCAGGGGGTGTCCATCTTGTCTTTAAGCAGAAAAATATCTTGGGCCAGCCCTGTATGCAAATAGAAACTTTACCTGATGGGCAACAGTTTATAGGGAGCTAGAATTTCTTGAGAACAAATACCACTGAAACCAATGATCGATCTATCTATCTATCTATCTATCTATCATCTATCTATCTATCTATCTATCTATCTATCTATCTATAATCTCAAACTAATATATTTCTGCAGAAAGTGTGTCTGTGAGTAGTTCCATTTCACTGGCAAAATGGTAGGCATGAGATCACCATGTTCAACATCAAAAGGGAAATATAATCCATGCAGATACACAAATACATTTTATCCATGCAAATGCTTATTATTATTATTATTATTATTATTATTATTAGCATTTATATACTGCCCCATAACCGAAGCTCTCTGGGTGGTTTACAAAAATTAAAAGATTGAACATTAAAAAATCAATATACAAAATTTAAAAACATAAAACATAAAACCAGCTAATATTTAAAACATTTTAAACGTTAAACCTGGTCAAAAATTCAGTTAAAAACCTCAACTTAAGCTGTTAAAAAGCCTGGGAGAAAAGAAAAGTTTTGATCTGGTGCTGAAAAGATAACAGTGTTGGCGCCAGGCAGGCCTCATCGTGGAGATCATTCCATAATTGTTATACAGTTTATGCACTGTATTGTACTATCAAACATTCATTGGAACCTATCAGGAGTCTTAGCGCAAGGATGGAGAACCCTTCTCATCCCAAGGGCCAGATTTGAATCTGAGAAAAGTCTTGAGGCCATGTTCCATTGGGTGGTGGTGGTGGCGATATGTGATTATTGCTGATTTTAAGCCTACTCAGAAGTAAGCGGGCAAAGTTTCTGCATGTCTGCTCAAAAAGTTTCTGTGTGTCTACTCTAGGTTGACCATATGGAAAAGAAGGCACGGCTCCTGTAACTTTAACAGTTGTATAGAAAAGGGAATTTCAGCAGGTGTCATTTGTACGCATGCAGCACCTGGTGAAACTCCCTCTTCATCACAACAGTTAAAGCCTCTGGAGCCCTGCCTATCATGACCAGATACAAAAGAGTGCAGGCACTCAGACCTTCCTCTGCAACTCCCACCCTGCATAACTACTGCTACTTCTGCCTTAGAGTGAAAAAGACAAACAGAATTTACAAAGCACTGGCATGGTCCACGTTCCCTCCGCCGGCATCAATAGAGTCTTTGAAGTCACAGTAACACGCCACCCCGGCGCAGTGCAAAGTCCTGGCTTGAGCAGCGAAGTGCCCTGAGCCCCGGCTTTTCAAAGAGAATGACAGAAGGCAGGACCTGCTGCACTCATTCATTCAGAGCCTGCTAGAAGAACATCGCAAGCTTCGCGGCTGACAGCTGAGCGCCTTGGAACGGGGAGATTGTGAACTTTTTCGCCCCTATACTTCATCTACTGTGTTTGTGGTAACCAATCCAAAGGGCTAGTGTCTTCACCTCTCTCCACAACCACAAAGGGCTGGGGGCATCTGTTTTCAATGAAAGCAACGGCTGTTACAAATCACATGCTTCCTCATGCTGGAGCTCTTAAACACACATGCGCGCACGCACGCACGCACACACACACATAACATACACTCTTGACCATTGCAAGCAAGAGGAGTGGTGAAGTGGATTTGCTCCCCAAATCCTCCTCTGCATATTTTGATGTTGCACGTTCCCTGGATTTTCACCCAGCATTAAAAAACTTGCCAAACCCATTGACCCGATAGTATGAGAGTTTGGGTCTTGGACATCCAATGATATTTGATTTTCAGTCTTTGATATTGAATGGTCAGTCTCTGACAGCATCAGGTAGGTGACACGCAATGGCATTTCATTGTGGGTTTTGGTGAACATGATATAATTGATGCAGAAGATGGCTGGCATTTGACAGGGAGGGGAAATGTGATTAAAATCTACAAATGTGCATTGCTAAAAAGTGCTCCTACAAAACGCACATGGCGGAATTCGTTAAAGGCCACTTCGAAGGGTATCTTTCCGGTATCTTAGAGTGTAAAATGACATTTGTGGAATATGGTGCCATGACTAACAGAATGAGTTGTTGAAAATCCCTTATCGGCAGCATGCTTTTGTTATTGAGAAGCAAATGCTCAGGCATGTTCTCTTTTCTAAGTAAACATTACAATGGCCCAATTTGTGTGTGTGTGTGTGTGTTTGATGGGGGAAGAGTCCATATTTGCTCAGCTAGTGGTAATAAAGTGGCAGGAACACTACAGGTTTGTACTATGCAAGAGTTGAAATGACATCTCAATCTTCCAATGAATCCTTAACCTTTATAGTCCATGAACAGAGCGGGAGGGAGACCTTTGATCCAAAGCTACAGACTTGAAGAGTTTATTATTGCAACAGAGGTCTTTGTGTTTCTAAGGTTAGAAGGCTGCTGATGGGTGGACAATGATGCTGGCGAGCAAATGTTTCAAACAAGGTATGTTTCCCCTGAATGTCAGCTGCACACTGCAAATCTATCAGGAGAGGCCATTACTTCTCTTTCCTCCACCTGCCTCTATCCACAGGTGCGCAGCTACTGGGAATAATCCCACAAGACACCTACAGAAATGCACGCATATGCTTCGGTCTTTGTCACCACTTTGCACAGATCTCTCCTAATTAAAAAGGGGCTAAAAAGAGGTGCAGCAACAGAGAAATGCGTCAATTGCCTTAAGACAAAATTCTGATTCTACCAATGGGATTCCAGGCCTTATGAGAGTTTCTCTGGCAGTAGGCACCAATGCTTCCATATAAATACCTAATACAGAGCCTTTCCACAGCAATTAAAAGCAGGCCAGACGGTAAAGGACAAAATCAGCAGTATCTACTTATGATGGTCATTAAATCAGAGTTCATTCAGGTACTTAGACTCAGAGTCATTCTTTCTGCCCCACAAATCCACCTTCCCCATGGAGAAACAACATTTGATTTAGGTTTTCTCTCATTTTGAAAGAAGCCTGGACTGGCATCTAGAATCAAAATCTTTAAAAAAAACCTATGCAAATTCATATCTTACAAAATGCACAGGAAGGTTTTGCCAAAAATGAGAAACAATACAAAGTTAGCAGATACAGCAGTCATATTAGCTCTTCTTCGACTGCTCCACAGGACAGGACATACCTCTGAACACAACATATTAATTTACACTATGTTGATTGATTGATTGATTCACAATATGTGAATACTGCTCCACATCCAAGATTTTGGAGCGTTGAGTAGCAGATAATAATAATAAATAACAATAATAAATAATAATAAATAATAAATAACAACAACAACAACAATGTATTAAACACCATACATTGTTAAAGAAACAAGAGTTTTGATAAGACTGTGGACAGTCTTATATGCCAAATGCAACACCTCCTTTTGAACAGGATAGAGGGGTGTGGCCATTTGGGGAACCCTAGAGAACTGGATTTCAGGTTCTCTACCCTTGGTCTGGTGCTTCCCTCCCCCAGGCCATTTCCCAAAGTCCTCTGATCCTATGCAAAACCTCTTGAGACAGGGAGGGCTTCATCAAGATCTTTGCCAGCAACGACTGGGCACCTTAATAGAATTACAAAGTTGGAGGGGGTGTTGTATTAATTAATTAAATTTCTAAAGTGCCCAATAGCCTAAGCTCTCTGAGTGGTTCACAAAAATTAAACCCATAAGGTACAATGTAAAATATAAAATATGGAAGCTTAAAACCACAATATAAAAGTACAACCAGAATAAAACTGTGGAACAGTGCAGAGATTTAAAATACATATTTAAAACAGCGGAGCTAAAAGGCTAGGATGGTAAAATGCTAAAACAATGGAAAATAAAAAGGACTTCACCTGGCACCGAAAGGAGTACAATGTAGGTGCCAGGCGGAACTTTCTAGGGAGCTCATTCCACAGCCGGGGTGCCATAGCAGAGAAGGCCCTGCTCCTGATACCACCAGCCTCACTTCCTTTGGCAGGGACTCATGGAGAAGGGCCTCTGAAGATGATCTTAGGGTCCAGGAAGGTATGTGTGGGAGGAGGTGATCCCTCAGGTAACCTGGCCCCAAGCCATTTAGGGCACTGAATGTTAATACCAGCACTTTGAATTGGGCCTGGACATGGACTGGCAGCCAGTGCAGCTGGGAAAAGTACTGGCACAATGTGAACTCATTGGCCAGTCCCCGTTAACAATCTTGCTGCTCTGTTTTGGACCAGCTGAAGTTTGTAGATATGTGCCCCACATATACGCATTGCAGTAATCCAGACCAGAAGTTATCAGAGCATGGATAACTGTAGCTAAGCCATATCTGTCCAGATAAGGATTTTGTAGGCCATTCAGTCCAACCTCCTACTCAGTGCAGGGGTTATAGGCTATGTCTCTCTAACCACACTATTTGTTACAGTGTTTTCCTCCCCTAATGGAAAAAAAATGATTTGTACAGGTTTTCCTGAGGCTTCTCCTATACTTGCATAGGAAGTAAGGGGGGGCTGTCTTTGCATTCTGCTGTGAGTTAGGTTGAAAGGAAAGAAAGAAGCCTTTGCACATAAACTTTCCATTCTCAGAATCGGTGCCCTGGAGAAGTGAAAGTATGCCTGGAGTCTAACAAGCAGATTAATTTTGATTTCGGGGACATTCTGTTGCTGGGGGAGAGGATTAGGGCCTGCTTGGGGTGTTTGACAGGCACAAGCGTAGCACGCTGCAGGACCCTGTGGGGAGCAAAACACACACGGGCTCCTCAGAAACTCTCTTTGTTTCACTTTCCCAGCTTCCTAACATGATGTCTTTGACAGACAGGACAAGCCTGCTTTTGTGGGAGCCGGAGTGCTGCGTAGTAGTTTAGAAGAAGCAAAACAATGAGGTGATTAGCAAAGAAACCCAGGAAATAAATATGAGAGAGAGAGAGAGAGAGAGAGAGAGAGAGCCATGGCAGAACCAAGCTGGGCTCCATCCTCTCCTCTTCCCCAGGACACCCCGCCAAGGCCTTATGTCATTGGGGCAAAGTGAGAGCGGCACAGAGTAACCATGGCCACAGAAATCAGGCAAAAATATTGTGCTTCGAAAATTCTATTTTTGCAAATGACCTCCCAGCATTTTTTTTCCTGTCAAAAAAATATGACTCGGCTGTAATTGCACGTGACATGTAAAGCTGGCCAGATGAAACTCCGCTTTCCAGCTCTCCTCACGGTTCAGGTTGTAGCTGCTGCAAATTAGTATTAATTATTGTTATAGCTTTTAAAGGGAGATTTAATAATGCTGTTTTGCTGCCAAAACAGCTAGAAGGAGCCCCAAGGTGCAGTAGATATACTGGCTAGCAGAGAGACTAAGAGGACCTCCTTCAAGGTGGATGCAGGCCTGCTGAGCACTGTTCCCAAACATATAGAGGCTCATGAAAAGGCAACTTTTTGATGTAATCACATTCCACCGAAAGACGCACAAACTACATGCCAGACTCCTTGACTGTAGTAGAGATTCTTAGCCATTAGGCCACTTAATCTATACTCTGATTTAGGGTGACCATATAGAAAGGAGGACAGGGCTCCTGTATCTTTAACAGTTGTATAGAAAAGGGAATTTCAACAGGTCTCATTTGTATGCACACAGCACCTGGTGAAATCCCCTCTCCATCCCCACAACAGTTAAAGCTGCAGGAACCCTGCCCTCTTTTGTATCTGATCAAGAGGGCAGGGCTCCTGCAGCTTTAACTGCTGTGATGAAGAGGGAATTTCACCAGGTGCTGCATGCATACAAACGACACCTGCTGAAATTCCCTTTTCAATACAACTGTTAAAGATAAAGGAGCACTGTCCTCCTTTCCATATGGTCACCCTATCTGATTGCATTTGAGTTACCCCTGAGGTGGACTCTTCCACACCCAGTCTAAGTCTGGCAAATCTCAGGGTCTGAGTTGAAATTTTAGGGTTATCTTTTCCTTAGGCCACTGCTTTTGGCGTTTGGGGTCAAGGAAAGTACTGAAGCAGGGAGGACACTGACAAGAGTCAGTTCAAGACATAATACAGTGAGAATATGAAATTGACAAGTGGGATTTAACAAATATGGAGGGGATATTGATCTGTACTGCTGATAAGCCAAAAGAAAGTAAATCGTGTACAGGTGAATGTGCATGCTTGCAGGCTTGCAAATTGCAGGGAAAAAACTGAACCCATTTGCTTTTTCCCAAGGCACCAAAAGGTTGCAAATCAGTGATGGACATTCCCAAGTGTCATTTCAGTATCAGTGGCAGAGCGTGGGGTGGGGGTGGTAAGCTCTGATGCCGGAGGAGGAAGGCAGCAGTAGCAACATGGTAGGGAGTGGCCGTGTTTTTTATTGCCCTTGCCAGGTGGCTCTGGAAGAACAATGGAGAGCGTCCCAAACACGGTCAGGTATTTTTTTTTTTACATTATGTTTTGGGTTCTGCACAAGGGTGCAGGAATGAATGGTAGGAATTTTATGGAATTTCCCCCTCAGTTTTACTGCTCTGCTTTGACATCTGCATAGTTTTCCCCTTGGTTTTACTGCTCTTCTGTGGAATTTGTGCAATTTCCCCCTCTACTTTACTGCTCTGCCTTGAAATTTGCACAATTTCCCCCTCTACTTTACTGCTCTGCCTTGAAATTTGCACAATTTCCCCCTATACTTTACTGCTTTGCCTCGAAATTTGCCCAATTCCCCCCTCCATTTTACTGCTCTGCCTTGAAATTTACATATTTTTATTGATCCTTCTCAATTGTCTGCCTTGAAATTTGCATATGCTTATCCACCCAGTCGCTGTTCTGCCTTGACATTTGTATATATCTAGCGATCCTGCTGATTGTGCTGTAACCCATAGGTATATCTGAAATCTAGCAATGAAGACTGGTGGAGGAAAGTGACAAGTATGAAAGGGTGGGAGGAACCAAAAGCGGCTGGTGGCTGCAGGAGAGGAGGGGCTTTAGGGGGTGCTCACTAGCAAGAAGAGAGTGAAATTGACAAGGACACTGACAAGACGGGGATATTGATATGCTTAGTTAAGTAGAGGACTGGCAGTCCTGCACACTTGCACAAGAACCCCCTCCTTTTTGTGATCTGTTGCAAGAAGGGGGGCGGGGGGAGGGATTTCACATGAGAAGCACCAAAGTGGAGATTGAAATTCATAAGGGGCATTGACAAGAGGGGGAGATGGCTATGTTTGGCTCAATAGTGGACAGGTGGTCTAGTGTTCCTGCACACGTGCATAAGACCCCTAAAATACATTTTTAAACAGTTTGCGAATGCATTGCTGTGTTCATACGGGCCCAGAAATCGAAATCCCTTTGGCAATCTAATGTGGGAGAGGGGGACCTTCCCTAGGTAGTTCGTCATGCTAAGACACCCTGGTGGTTTGGTGGGTTGTCCATTGCTCTTGACAGACAATCGCCTGCTCGGTGACTTGCCATGGCTTGTTTCTCCCTCAGTCCCTCCAGGCCACTGCCACCTGCTGGCACATATCCCAGGAACATTTGCGATAGAAGCCCTTCTTTCCTTGTTCCTTATGTCAGCACCCTTTCTGCAGATGGTCTGCTGAGGCTGTCATTATGACCTCCATCACACCTAATTCGCCCCCCCCAGTTTGCTTCCGCGTTTTTTACCTCTGATGCAGAAGCACGTCAAGCTTATGATCCCTTTCACCTGAACAGCTGCTCTTTCACTTCTTCGCTCTTCCACTCCACTCCACTCCACCCCTTCCCTTCTCTTTCTCCCTCCAGTCAGGTCCTGTCAGATGAGCACTTCACTCAGACTGCTTTTCTGCTGGGCAAAAATGGAACAACCCTTTAGTTTGGCTCTTTGGGGGCATTGAGGGAGTACAATCCTGTCTCTGCAGAGATTCAGGCACTGTAAGAATTTAACAAACACTTTGGAGCCTGGGATGGAAGGTTTGGGTTGTATACTGAGGCTTGGAGCCGGCTGCTGGGAGAGATCGCTTTTCCCTGCCAGGACCTGATGCAATCCATTCAAGCCTCCAGTTCCTTTAAAACTACATGGAGGCTTAAGGTCTGTTGAATGTGCTTAGGGAAAATAATCCAGACTTTTAACATTCTAGGAAAGGCTGGGGAAGAGGCAGGGGTGTCAGCAGGACAGGCACGGCGTCATGTGAGTACTGTGCTGCAAATCTGCACACCAGGCATGGCGAGAGTGCATTAAATCGCTGGCGTAATGGAGCTCCAAGTGTAATTCAGGTTTTAGAATTCTGAGGCCAGAAATTAGTTTTAAGCACCAGAACAGAATGGAGCTCACAGTGCTTCCACACAAAAGCCCATCCATGGTTGCCCCAAGCGTCCTTCATTTTAGCAGTATAATTTATGTCAGTGGCAGTGGCAGTGGGGAGTCCTTTATTTGTTTGTTTGTTTGCTGCTATTGTTCTGGAAGTCAGAAATCCTTGCTAATCTACTGGAAATCATCCAGAGATGCACTAGTAGATCCAGATGTATCTTCTGCCTATGCCTGTTGTAGGTTGTTATCACACAGGCGGTTTTAAGCACACCCACCTCGGCTTTGCTCCACTTCTTCGCATGACATTGTCCCCTCTTGCTGCTCTCTCGCCCTGAGGTCGCAGGTTTTAGTTTCTGTTTCGATTTATCCCTCAACCAGCAAAGTCCGAAACAGGCAAAGTTCAATAGGACAAGTTGAGTATCGCAGCTATACCGACCACATGTGATTCAAAACGCTAGACTCGAATACAAAACAGAGGGGGAAGCTGCAGAAGCAACCTGGGGGAACAACAGTAGGTGTGATAAAGCCTGTAGTAAAAGTGTTGTTTTTTTGGGTAGGGATTGGGGGGGGGCAGGTTCCCTTTCAGAAAGTGGAGCTGGACCACTTTGAGCCTTGGCTCCCTTTTGGGGCAACTAGTTGCCACAATATCTATGGCTCAGTTCTTCTAGTATGACTCACTGTAACTGTGGAGCTTTTCATGGAAGGTGAAGACCAACTATTCTACGGAAATGAATTTCAGATTGTACAGTGAAGTTGTCGTATTTGGAATTTGTGTTGTGTTTAGATAGTTCCAGCCAAGATGTGCGTAACCGGATATGTGTGTAACTGAAGCAGCATGCACTTCAGGCATTTCACAAAGCGCTCTCAGGGGAAATTTGCACAAAGAAATTTGTCAGTGATTTTTGGAATAATGAGTAAATTTGAGAACTTTGGATCTGCACACAAAGAAAGCCAGCTGCACAATCCAGCAGATCAATTATTCCATACAGGTTCTATTTGTTCAGCTGCTGCCCTTCGTTCTGCTTAGACAATCCTTGCATTTTAACAGGAACCCTCCAAACCAATAATAACCTCAATTAAGTGTTGTATGTCCATCTCATCATCTTACCGAAGGACCGGCCCAAAGGATTCCAGTGAAGTCAATGAGAACTCATCCAATCACTTTCCTGGCCCTTGGATCAAGCCCCCTATCCCAAAAGTAAACAAACAGAAAAAAACACATGTGTGGTGTACATTAAAGAAGTTATGCAAAATAAATGCATAATGTCAAAACAAAGGCAGGCCCAGACCTGCGGAGCCTGTTCAATAGGACAATCAGATTCTACGCCAAGGGAGATGAAGATCTATGTTAAAAACAAAGAAACTTTATGACAATGTACTTATGGTTTGCATAGAACTTGCTTGAGTTCTTTTCTTTTTTTTAGCGCTTTTCCCTCTCCCCACGTGCGAATTGAGCAGAATTTGGCACCTTGTTCTCCCAAGGAGCAGTATGGCTGAGGGAGGAATGGCATCGGGATGGGATGGGAAGGGAAGGGAAGGAGAATGGTGCAGATTAAAGGAACGGGATAAGAGGCTGTGAAAAAGAGGCCATTTGCGGCATAGCTACAGAAGTTTTGCTGTCCAAGCTGCAAGCCATTTATAAATATAAGTCAAGTTGGTTTGTAGGCACTAGAAGTTTGGACTACATTAGGGCCAGCCCTACCATTAGGCAGAGAACCCATTTTGGGGATAGGGTTCAGCACCTTGGACAGCTCTTTTAGAGTTCTGGCTAGTTCTGACTGAAAGCCAGAATGGATTCACAGCCCCACCGAAATTGGAGCCACCAGCCTCCACTGGGATTAGCCCCTACCAGGTTGCCTTTGTCATTTTCTATTAAACCAGTTAGGCCAGTTTATGGCCAAGGTGGATGCATCCACCACCACCTGTCCTGCAGCCCTCATCCTTCTCCATTTTTTTGTCGCATGCATTTTCTCCACTGGAAGGTCCTTGTTTGAGCAAGAAATAAGAAGTGACCTTTCATTGCTATTGCAAGCAGTGCCTGCCTGCCAGGCCAGAGCTGCTTCCAAAGCCCTGTCGCTCAGGAATCCATGCTGGCTGGACCCAAAGGAACTGCATTCCACTTCCTTCTACGCGGATGGGCACTCCTCTCATTGGGATGACACCTCATAGGAACATAGGAAGCTGAGTCAGACCCTTGGTCCATCTAGCTCAGTGTCAACACTGAGTTTGGCAGCAGTGGCTCTGCAGGGTTTCAGGCAGGGTCCCCCCCCCCCCCAGCCTCACCTGGAGATGCCTGGGAGCAAATCTGGGAAAGCAAAGCAGGTGCTCTACCTCTCATCTCTCTCCTTCCCCATTCCAATCCCTAGTCCATCCTGAGATGGTATTCCTCAGCTCTTCAAGATGGCGGCCTGTGTGTGTCTGGATAAGCTTTTCTTCCCAGCGAGGGGTAAGGCTATGTCAGAAGAGCATAAGGGTTGGTGATGACAGCCAGAGCTCTCCTGACAAAAACCTGGAGCATGTCAACATGGGAACAGTGTTTGGCAGCTCTTAATGTGCTGCTTGCGTTAATTAAATCAGTCTCTTAACCTGTCTCTGGGGAATGAGTTTACATGCAGCTTGCCTGGTTCTGGCATCTTACTGGGCCCCTTTCTTTGCAAGTCCAGAACTCTTTGTGTGTGTGTGTGTGTGTGTGTGTGCAGCAAAGCCATGAGGTCATTATGGAGGCTTGGAATCAAAGATGGAGAAATGTGTTTCCGACACCAGGAACATGCAGAAAAAGGGAACAGATGGATACCTTAGAGAACAGTGGTGGAGGAAGGCTGTTGTGTGGCAGCAATCTTGCTGAGCTGTGAGTTGGGGTGGGACAACCTTTTCATCCCTTGGGAATAACAGGCCTCATGCTTAAATGACTCTGGTGAATCAACCTGGAAACTCACTGCTTCTGCAGAAGGGAAATGGTACCCAAGGCCCAGGGCTGTGACTCATCCGAGAGAACTTCAGGAAGGAATTCTGTGTGCACAGCCTTCTTCTACCCACCATGACTTCAGTTTTATAAGCTGAGGCCAGATGAACCAATGGATGTTTATTCTAGCTGACACCTCTAAGATGCTGTGTGAGATGGTGACAACAAGCAGAAACAAACAGTATGTGTTTTGTTAGTAACTGCAAAATGTCAGCATGGGAGGCAAAAGTAGAAAAATGAGATAAAATGTGCTTTCTCAAGGCCTGTTCTCCCAATCCATTCTGCTCACAACAGCCATGATTTTTTTTTATTTTTGGTCAGGTCCATGTTGACTTTTAGCTGTGCTGTCACACGGGGAAGACTTCCATGTGAACACTGATGCCACCACTTCCCATAGGCACTTGGTTGGCCACTGGGGGCACAGAAGGCTGAACTAGAGAAGCCTTTGGTCTGATCCAGTAGGGCTCTTCTTATGCTCTTAGCTGATTTCTGTGTATGCCACACACAAAAGCCAGCTGTTCCCATGCCCTCACCATGGCCATGCTTCAATGATGATGGCATTTGAATATCTGATCCATGCAAATGTTTACATGTGGCATTAGTATTGATTAGCTCTGCACATGGCAACACAAGTGAAAAGTCAGCACAGTCTGACTCTAAACCACAGATGCCATGCTGAAACTAAATTGTATGAATTGATCCATATCTTTATCCTTATTTTGCCCACAAACTAGGTATTACGCCTTTATAATTAGGTGATTGTTTTCTTTCAACACCATAGGCTGCTGAGAACCTGGTCCATGCCATGCTACTGCTATCTTTAGAATGACATTCATAATCGGGGGCCTAGGTTTATTTATTTGTTTTTATCTTACTTAAGAGAGTAACCCATGTTAAAGAGAACAAACAGTTTCTCTGGCTTTTTGGCCGCAATAAAGGAATTGAATTGAGAACAAACAGTCCTGTGTAACACCTTAAAGACAAATGAACTGATTATGATATAAGGTTCTGTGGGCTTGGGTCTATTTCATTAGGTGGATGAAGTGGACTCAAAACAAACCAAGAAAGAGGAATGTGTATACACCTTTGCACACGATGTAAACAACAGGAAAAGTTAAAGGTATAATAATTTTACTACAACTTAAAATAATACAATAAACTATAAATATAGAACACAATTTTTAAATTTAAACTGTGGGTGTAATCCCCAATTATTTAAAACAACAACAATAACAACAAAGAAATAATTTTAAAAAACCAATTCTGTGCAGTACAAGGTCATGTATGATAATTTCTCATAGAGTCCAGCACTGGCTATGTAGGAATGAAAAAGGTAAATATATATTTGATAAGGTGGAAATGATGGAATAATAGTTCAAATTGCTCCTTGCTGATGCTCATGAAATTAAGAGAGAGAGAGAGAGAGAGAGAGAGAGAGAGAGAGAGAGAGAAATTGCATGATGATCTATGGCCTTTCTCAGTGGCAGATTAGATCCAGGTGTTGCTTATACAATTCCTAACATGCAGCCCAGCTATCCGTATTATTATTATTATTATTATTATTATTATTATTATTGGTGTAGCAAGTATCAACAGTGCTCACTGCATGTTCCATATTCGGTATATAACAGTATATAATGAATTTGTCTTCATTGGATGGATGAAGTGATTCATCAAGGGGATGAATCAGATGATGAAGTGAACTGTAGTCTACAAAAGCTTATGCCATTATCAATTTGTTACTCTTTAAGGTGCCAGAGGGCTCTTTTTTTTTTTTTTTGCTGCAACAGACTAGGGCTAGATCTACACTACTGCTTTATGGCGGTATTGAAGTGCATTGCTAACTGTTGGGGCACAATCCACATTCCTTATACTGCTTTCATAGTGTTATATCCTGCTTTTAAATCCACATTCATAATTATTTGACACACTGTGTAGATCTGGCTTAGACTGGCCACTCTTCTGGAAGTTTTTAACATGCTAAAGATGAACATGATGCAAACATGGTTTTCAAAGGGGGTTGCTTGAGATTGGGAATTAAATAAAAAGAAACCACCTGTATTCTCCCAAAGATTTTGGGTGAGATCCAAAAGTGGACTTCCCCACCCTCTTCTTTAGGAAGGGGCCATAGCTCAGTGTAATAGAGCATATGCTTTGCATTCAGAAGGTCCCGGGCTCAAACCCCGGCATCTCCAGATAGGGCTAGGAAGAAATCCTGCCTGATTCCCTGGAGAGCCACTGCCAGATTCATTGTCAACAATGCTGGGCTAGATGGGCTTTCTATGTCCCTATGTTCCTTCTTCCCAGGGCAGCCTCCCTCATCCCCCTGAAAATGCTACACAGAGTCAGGAGATCCTGCTGAATGGGATGAGCTGTGGTGTGTGTGGGGTGGATCCCCAAAAATCATGTGGCGGGACCTTCCATGAGTGGAGCCCTTTCTCTCACTAAAGGCAGATCCTGGATCTAAGCCATGATGTTTTAAAGTCCCTCCTAACTTGCCACTGTGTTTCTGACTGTCAGCCATAGGCTAGGGGTGCCTCTACAAGAATGATTTAAAGCTCTTTCAAGGTGCATTAAAAATTTTACCTCTACAAGAGTGGAGCGCAAATCTGGAGTTGAGGTGCTTTTTCTGTCCGATTATGCGCATTATCGAATGTACGTTAAATAGCGAGTTTTAATTTACTGCAGCAGTTAAAGCGCCTTATGATCATGTAAACAAGCGATTCTCTGCATTAAACACCTCTAAAGCGCATTTCATACAACCGGTAAGGCAACCAGTATGTGCTTAACCGCCTCCTGCATATAGTGATTTGCCATAAAAGCGATTCCGAGAAGATGTGCATAATCGGACAACCAGGCGTCAAACCGAATTCTTGTAGAGGGGACCTAGTATGCATGGCACTAGAGATGTTAATAGCAACTCCAGCATTGGTGACTTGAAAATAAAATACCAGGTGCATGAAGTGAAGGGCAGTAGAAAGGGGAGGCAGTAATTGCCCCTCCTTGCAAAGCAATTAGCATTTAGGGTAGAAAAAACCTCCCATTAGTGCCTATGTCATGTCAGGCCCTCTACTTCAGAGAATCTAGAGAATGCAAAAGTCCAACTGACTTGAGGCATTCTCATTGGTTACATCAGTCTTACGGCTTCACCTGGATTTTCTTTCTTTTTGGTCTCTACTTTAGAAGATCAAACAAGACTTTTGAGCAAACTGGAAAAAAAAACCCCAGCAAGCAACAGATAACTGCCAGAGCCTTGGTTTTGGTAGGAGACTGGAGTAACTGGGATCAGGAGTGTGGTGCTGGATTGGAACCTTGTGCTTTTCCTTCAAAAGAAAAGTGGCAGCAACAAGCAGCACACTTTTAAGAAATAGTGACAATAATGTAACATGTGTAGTTTGGCCCTTAGTATCCCAACAGCACAGTAACATTGCTTGCATTACAGAAAGAAAGTTCTTGGAGACCATATTTTTTAAAAAAGCTCTACAGTTCATAGATTGCTACAAAGATTTGTGAGAATTTGCAAGCATTATGTGTTTATATTTGCTTTAACACCCTTTAAGATGATTGATTACACACGGGTTATTTATGGAGCTTTACATATAAAAATGATAGCTCACAAAATTCCTTTGGAATCCACTCCTAGCTAGTTGAATCTGAGTGCTCTGTTTGAACCCATGCATCATTCTTGACACAAATCCTGAAAGGACAAAAGTGCTGACCTGTGCTTAATCAAGCTGAGTTTCTGGGTAAAGATGACTGTCTGGAAATGACTTGTCCCAGCCTTTAAACCTGTGCAAAAGATTGTTGCGTTCTCTTTCTGATCTCCAGGAGAGGATTGAGTGTGATGGGGTTTGAGCTGCTACTGCTGGGTGCTGCCAGGGCAGGCCTGGGCAGAAGACTGAGACCACAGTTGTGAGGTTCTGGGACCAGGGCTTCCTGAGGCAGTAGAGGCTGGTGGCTCCAATGTCAGTGAGTTGTTGAATTGCCGCTCCGAGTTTCAGTCAGAACTGGCCAGAACTCTAAAGGAACTACCTTGGATAGCTCCTTTAGAATTCTGTCTGGTTCTGACTGAAACCTGGAGCAGATTCACTGCCCTGCTGATATTAGAGGCACCAGCCTCCACTGCCCTGAGGTATGTCTTCCCCCCCTTCCATTCTGATAGTTTGGTACCCAGTTTCAATCCAGTCAGGTAGGCCAGGTGCTGGGTCTAGCAGACCTACAGCAGGAGGACTCTAAAAAATGGCTCTCGAAAGAGCAGATGCTGTCAGGTCTCTCCCCTTGAGGTTAGAAAGTGCACATATTTCCCACAGGACGGAGGCCCATCGTTTGGCTGCCAGTTGCTTGCCAGGTCTTTTGGGGCAGGGCAGGTCATCACTCACTCTTCGCTAAGGCTCATTATGGCAGTTTGACATTTGTTTTGGCTCACTGATGTCAGGGTGAGCTGGCCAGCTTCCTAACAGCCATGCTGAGCTGATGCTTGTATCCCTTATCTTTTCATTCACTCAGAACGGCGACACAGCTAGTAGTCCATGCTTTGGCAGAGAGCTCCCTTCTGCACAGTCTGTGGGTCTGCCAATATTTGATGTCCTGGGAAGAACACTCATCCCAGCATATAGTGGCTCATGGGACACTGGAAGAGATCCATTCCCCCACTCATTGTGTGTGTTTGTTGCATTTTGATATGGCTTGAGAACATCCCACAATCTCAGAAACGGTTCTTCTCAAAGAACTATTTTGAGCTTGCCTTAGTAGAGGGGGTGAACAGAAGGTAGATCTCCAGATGTTCTGGACTTTAGCTCCCAGCATTCCTGACCATTGGCCATGCCGGCAGGGGCTTCTGGGAGTTGAAGTCTCAAAATCTGGAGAACTACCTTCTGTCTGTGCCTTAGGAGAGCCTTCCTCAACCTGGTGCCCTCTAGATGTGTTGGGCTACAACATTCACCACCCCCAGAGTTGTAGTCCATCATATCTGGAGGACATCAGGATAGAGAAAATTCCCTTAGGACCTCTAAGTCATGTGCACATTTGCAATGAAAAGTATATACTTTTTAAAAAAGCAATACAATTTTGTTTCTGCATTCTCTATTATAATACAATTCAGACCCCCCCAAGTACAAGGAATGCTGGAATTTGTTAGCAGGGAATGTTGCTGGCTGTGTCTCTATGCATGTAAGGGGAGCTCTGCCTTGCAGTCTGTGCTCTTCTCCTTGACTGACGGAGCTTAACTCTGTCTTTGACCTTAAAGGCCATGTTACATGCATGATTTATTTGCTCACTAATTTCTGTGATAACGATTTGGGAAAAGGCAAAACGATGACATGATGACCAACAATGATGGGGAGGATCATTTGTTGACAGTGATAGCAATGTGGAACTTGATAGTGAGTTGGGCTCCATATGATCCAAAACAAAAGGAATCCACATAAGGTGTTATTTCTTCAGAACGTCAAGTACGAACATTTTAATTCGTGCAACGTAAATTGCCTTTCAGCCTGTCCTACACTTACGTCAACATTTCATCATCATTGTTGTAGAACTAGAGAGGCATTGATAATGCGAATGAGTATTCTGGCCGGTGTAGCCTTGCAGGTATATCACAAACTGATGGAACTAAGAACTGCATTCAGACTCTCGTTCAAAAATGCCTAATGTCATTTTTGTCGAGATGTTCAAAATTAGTACATTTAATGCTTCAATAAATCAACTCACTTAATTTGAAAATAATCTGATTGATTAATACATTAATACATTTACTAATATTAATACATCCCCCTCCTTTTATTGGCTGCCTTTTGTGGGGTCGAGAAACAATAATGTGAAAAAACATCCTATCACATTAATTTTTCAACTGCACATTACTGTAGACTGAGATGCAGGGGAGGAGTAGAGATGGACGTTGGCAGCATCCGCAGGTCTCCCTGGGACATTTTTGGCCTGATCCTTCAACATTAGAACAGCAGTGGCCAGCAAAAGTGTGTGTTGGAAGTAGGAGACTGCCATCACTTAGTAACAATTGATGAGTGCCCTTGAGGGCTGTAGCTCAGTGGTAGAGCACCCTCTTTGCATGCAGTAGGTCCCAGGTTTAAACTAGGGGTGTGCACGGACCCCCCGGATCGGATCGGGACCCGGATCGGGACCTCCAATTTTGTCCCGGAGCGGTTCGGACAAAATCGGAGGCCCCCCGGACCGGATCGAGTCCGATCCCGACCCAAAAATCGTAAATTTTTGGATCGGCCGCCATTTTTTTCCCCATAGACTTGCATTGCAATGCAAGTCTATGAGGAAAAAATGGCGGTGGGTGGGTGAGGGGGGGCCTAACTCCCTCCCCCCCCGGGGCCGTCCGCTGTGGACGGCCCCGGCAGGTAAGCCCCCTCCCCCGCGCTCCCTACCCCCCCTGGGGCCGTCCGCTTCCATCCGCTGGCGCCCGCGGGCGCCAGCGGATAGAAGCGGACGGCTCCGGGGGGGGTAAGCCCCCTTCCCCGCCACTGCTTACCTTCTCGGCCCGTCCGCTCCCGTCCGGCGCCGGCGGCTACTACCAGCGGGCTCCGCGGCCTACTCTCGAGTAGCGCGCCGGGTGATGACATCACCCGGCGCGCCACCCTAGAGCAGGCCGCGGAGCCTGCTGGTAGTAGTAGTCGCCGGCGCCGGACGGGAGCGGCCGGGCCGGGAAGGTAAGGGCCCCCCTCCCCCCTCCCCCCTCCGCGCGCCCCCTCCTCCCCTCCATGCACCCCCTGCTTACCTTCTCGGCCCGTCCGCTCCCGTCCGGCGCCGGCGACTACTACTACCAGCAGGCTCCGCGGCCTGCTCTAGAGTAGCGCGCCGGGTGATGACATCACCCGGCGCGCCACCCTAGAGCAGGCCGCGGAGCCTGCTGATAGTAGTAGTCGCCGGCGCCGGACGGGAGCGGCTGGGCTGGGAAGGTAAGGGCCCCCCTCCCCCCTCCGCGCGCCCCCCCCCTCCGCGCGCCCCCTCCCCCCTCCGCGCCCCCTCCTCCCCTCCACGCACCCCCTGCTTACCTTCTCGGCCCGTCCACTCCCGTCCGGCGCCGGCGACTACTACTACCAGCAGGCTCCGCGGCCTGCTCTAGAGTAGCGCGCCGGGTGATGACATCACCCGGCGCGCCACCCTAGAGCAGGCCGCGGAGCCTGCTGGTAGTAGTAGTCGCCGGCGCCAGACGGGAGCGGCCGGGCCGGGAAGGTAAGGGCCCCCCTCCCCCCTCCACGCGCCCCCTCCTCCCCTCCACGCACCCCCTGCTTACCTTGCCGGCCTGGCCACTCCCGTCCGGGGCCGGCGGCTACCACCAGCAGGCTCCGCGGCCTGCTCTAGAGTAGCGCGCCGGGTGATGACATCACCCGGCGCGCCACCCTAGAGCAGGCCGCGGAGCCTGCTGGTAGTAGTAGTCGCCGGCGCCGGACGGGAGCGGCCGGGCCGGGAAGGTAAGGGCCCCCCTCCCCCCTCCGCGCGCCCCCTCCTCCCCTCCACGCACCCCCTGCTTACCTTGCCGGCCCGGCCGCTCCCGTCCGGGGCCGGCGGCTACCACCAGCAGGCTCCGCGTCCTGCTCTAGAGTAGCGCGCCGGGTGATGACATCACCCGGCGCGCCACCCTAGAGCAGGCCGCGGAGCCTGCTGGTAGTAGCTGCTAGTGCCGGACGGGAGCGGACGGGCTGAGAAGGTAAGTGCCCCCCTCCTCCCCCCCCTGCTGTCCACTTTCATCGGCGGGCGCCCGCTGGCGCCCGCCAATGCAAGCGACGGTGGGCGCCAGTGGGCGCCCGCCGATCCGCCGATCCGCCGAACCGGTTCGGAGCCTTTTCGGACCGGTTCGGATTGGATCGGCCGATCCAGCTGCGGGATCGGAAATCGGATAATTTATCCGATTTCCCACTGGACCGGACTCGGATCGTGGATCGGGTCCGATCCAGTGCACATCCCTAGTTTAAACTTGGCATCTCCCAGTAGGGCGGGAAAACCTCCTGCCTGAAACCTTGGAGAGCCACTGCCAGTCAATGGGCTTGTTCAGACAACACACTAAGCCATGGTTAGGCCACTAACCCTTATGCAGCAAATGGTTAGTGAGTGTGTTTAAACCATGGTTATGTAGCCACCATGGCTAAGAATGGTTCACACGACATGCTAAGTCATGGTTGACTTGACACACTAAGCCATAAAGTGCTATGATTCCATGCCTTCCCGCCGAGATGTGAGACAATAAAGAGGTTAGCCGTGTAATCGACAAAGCTTTATTCAACAAATAAAGATCTCTTCACACCTGATGGGAGTGTGAATGCTAGGAGCTATCCTCTAAGCTTAATTAGCCTAACAAAGCAAGGCAGTTGCTTTTCAACTGAAACTGGACAGTTTTCCCACAGTCCAACAGGCATTTTACCTCATGGAGGGGCTTTTTGGAGAAGCCTGAGGTGAGCGGCTACCCTAAGGGACCAACTGCCACCCCCTCTCAACTCCACCCACTTGACTCCGCGGCAGACTCTGGGATCTGTCAACTGATGTCCCCCTCCCCCTTTGACAGAGGCTGAGCTCAGGAGTGGGGGGGAGAATGGTCTCTGAGCCTTCAGCATCCTGTCCGACAAGCTCCTGGAAAGATTCATCCTTGACTTCTGAAGAGTCTTGGAGAATCTCCTCTCCCGTTTCCTGTCTTGGCTGATCTTCCTCTTCCTCCTCTTCTTCCTCTTCTTCTTCTTCTGAGCTCTTTGACCCCCCCATCCCTTCCCCCACACTAAGAAGAACTTGCCTGATCCTGACTATAAGGCAGCTTCCTCTGGACTCTTTCTGGAGGATGTTATCAGACGGCTAAGCGATGGTGAAGACTGATCTCTTCCAGCAGGCCTACCCAGTTGAATTTTAAGATGTTTTTAATAATGTATTAGTTTTATTTGTTTTTAATGTTTTATCTATGCTATGGTCTTTGGGTTAGAAATAAATAAATAAATAAATTATTATTATTATTATTATTATCATCTTCATACAGTTGTCCCACTGCTGACTGGCCAGCAACACCCATTATGGACCTCTGATGGCATAGATTGTGTCTGTAGTGACCAAGCCCTGCCCCCCTCCCATGCCTCCACTAACACCTTGCAATAGCTGCTAGTAAGGGCATTGGGCTCTCTTCTCTTTAAGTTCTCAATGGACCATCTCACCAGTCCCCCTGACACATTGTAGAGTGTCCTAGTCAACTATTTCCCCATTATCCTTATGACTACCTAAGCCAAGGGTGATGGGTTTAATACAATTGAACCACCCAATTTAGCAGGGGATCATTCTCCAACACCTGTTTGTTTCCAGTGTTTTACTCTTGTCCATCAAATCACATTGTGAGCTGAAGAGAGAGAGCGCTTTGTTAAAACTGGAAATGTTCAATTGGCAGGCGATAAAGAGGGAATATAAGAAGTAGCCCTTTCAGGTTGGTATTCACAGAAAGAGGTTCCTCTCACGCAAGTGTATAAATAAACTTCTTCGGGATCCAAGAAAGTAGAACCTCCCCAAACACAGGGGCTTCAAAAATACTCCAAACTTGGCTTCTTTATGATTATATTATTCAAGTTGAAATTCCTCTCACATCTCATTCTGAGGTGTGTGATCTCTTTCCCTTCTGTACCACACACAAGCGACCTTTTGAGATATTTCTCCAAAAAGATGAGTAAAAATGATAAATGAAGCTATGTTTCCCCCCCCCCCCCCACACACACACTTTTTTATGGAGTATTTGGAACATGTTTGATTTAAAATCTTTCTAGCCAGGGGTCTAATGGAAATTCTGAAGAGCCTTAAACTTTCTTCTCCATCCCTGATATGATGTGAGTTTTGGATCCGGGTCTAGTAGTACAGATGGCCATTTGTGTGCAGGTAAAAAGGGGACTCTTCTCAAACCAGAAAGTAAACCAACGAAGTCAAGGGAAAGCCAAACAGTGCTAGGGTGTGCCCAGTGCATAGCAAGTGGAAAATGCAGAACCAACAGAACTGCTGCCAAAACAATGTGAAGCCGTTTTCAGAGAGCTGTGCTGAAACCGTCCTACCTCTGCAGCTATGTTTGCAATATTTTGTCAAATGGCTGAAATAATCCAGTTTCCTTTATTCGGCAGTCTAAGGTACGTCATTAAGATTTTGAACAGCACAGGACAAATGAATGTTGCAGCCTTCTCCTCTTCCCCACTCAGTTTTCTCCTGTTGCTTTTATGCTTTATTGTCTATGCCATGACTGCATTGTTTATTTTAAAATAAACATGTCTTTGTTCAAGTTTAAACTAGGACTGAGGCCCCCCCTCAAAATGGGCTGTGTGTGCTTTTCACTGAACCTTTCGCAACCTGCCCCCCCCAAAAACCAAACCAAACCAACAAAACAAAATGGGGAAAAAACCTCCTGATTTTATTTTATTTTTTAAAAAATTGCAGGTCCTTGCAAAATGGAGAGAAAGTATTTGCAAGAGCAGCTGTCAGGGACTGAACACGTCCCCACTACTGAGGCCACCAGCTCCCTGGTTTGCTGAACTACACTGTGGTAATGAAACTGCTGCAACAAAGCAAAACAGGGAGCACTGGCTCAGTTACCTCGGTAAAGAGGACACATCCTCTCCCCATGGACGCCCATTCATAATGAAGGCATTGGAGCTTTGTTTGCCTTTAGCGACATCACCACATAGCCAAATCTGATTGGCTACATGATGCTGTCACATCATCACATCCACTGCATAATCCCTGATTAGCTGGGATAACTCATGGATGGAATAATAATAGCAAAGAGGGGGAAGCATTGGCTGCAAATAATTATGAACAGCAACAAGAAGGGAGGACCAAGGGGTCTTCGGGGAGATTTTTGCAAGGCTAAAAATGTTAAAGATCAAAAATCTGTTTTTTTGTTGGATAGTCTGGTGTGATTTACAACAGTGTTGCCTTATACAAAGAAAGCATGGTAACACAGCATTTATTATTGGAGAGAATAAATGCAGGCTAGAGCCAGTCTAGAAGATGTTCAAATCAACTTACTGTAATGCATTCTCTATCACCCCCTAGTGTCTGGAAGCATGCGGAGTTGTTCCTATTATCCAACAGTTTTGACCTAGTTTCAATATGTTTTGCCTTGGGATTGAAAGGACTGCCTTCACTTCTGAACTGCAGGTGGCTTGTCCTGTCCAATTTCATGCTACAGAATAACTTCATACCGCGAAAGAGAAGGGCATCGAAAGAGTTCTAAACTGGAAAGGATACCGGATTGTCCCTAGGCTCAGTTAAGCTCTAACCACTATGTGTTTTTCTAGGCCCCCAGAGTTGCTTGAATGTAAGAAAAGGGAAGGGAAGGACATTGGTGGTTGCAGCATAACTCTCACCCCATCCATAAGTAGAGATTCTGTGCTAGTTTCCCATTCCACATGCCATGATGCATTCACCTAGCTGCTCAAACAAAGGTCAAATGTGGATCCAGTGAACGTGGGCCCAGCTTGGAGGTCACATGAGGCTTCAGCTCAGGTGGCCAACCAGTATGTCAGTGTGGGAAGGTGCCTTTTCCAGGAACAATCCTTGCACTACCAGTTCAGTTACTGCTGAACAAAACTAAAAGGAAGTTGATATGTGTACCTGCTTTGGGGGAATCTGTTGTTCTTTTTATATATTTTGAGATATACAATTGTATAACTTTTCATGTCGAGTGTTTTTGAAATTGAGATGAAATGAAGATCTTTACAGCTCTCAGAATTATGAAGGAGAATCTTATATCCTTTCTTGTAGAGTAACACAAGAGGCAGGGAATCTAAGCAATTCTGCCCCCTGCCATTCAGAAAATCCCCAAGAAAAAATGTACATAAGCCAGACATTATTATGTGGATCCTGCAGTGTACTCCCAAAGCTCCAACAGTGCCCTTCTCTCTCAAATCTCTCCCCCTCCCCCCCAACACACTTCCTTCTCTGCCTCAGATTATAGAGACTGGAAAAACCACTCCCAAACAGCAGTTTGATAAAGCTGCTGCTTGGACACATGGCCAACAGGCTTCAGGAAATGACAGCTCTGTTCTCAGTATGGGTTGGGGAAAGACGCCAGGGGGAGGAGGAGACATTGTTTGACCCAGTGTGCCATGCGTCCTGCGTGTGTGATTTGTGTAGTGCATGTGAGAGCCATGAGCACGGGACGTCCAGGGGGAAAGGTGCCTGCTTCAGTGGTGTCTGAGAGAACACATCGTTTCTCAGGCTTGGGGCTGGATGGAAACCGTGCTTTGGGTGTACGTTCTGGTGGTGCTCACCGTTCCTGGAGATGTCATTACCCCCTCTGCCTCTTGGGCAGAGCACTGGAAGGCTGACCCTGCCTTTGCGAGGGCGGAGATGCCCTTGTGGGGCAAGTAGACACCTGTGGTGTTTGATATCCTGCTTTTCTAGAGTCTAAGATGCCATTTGACCTCAGGTCACCACCACAGCTGCAAACTAATCTTTTTGCCTTGGTTTATGTTACAGTTCAAAAGTGATTTCTTTATGGTTCACCTCCTGCCTAACCCCCTTTTCCTGGCTATGAACTCTAGGCTTTATTTTTCTTCACTCTCTGCTATGATTTTATTGCTGCTGCTTCTTTTTTACTAATGAAAAAAATGCTTTGGTTAAAGATTGCCTTGGTATCATGCTCAAAGGCCAATTATAGATGGAAAGGAAATCTTAAAATGGTTACCTGTAAGCTTAGGCCAAGCCTGCACAGTGCAGATTTCCCAGGGTTCCACAGTTGCCTGGTCAGGGCTGGCCCTACCATTAGGCAGATGCTGGGAGGCAGGAGCAAGGTGTAGGAGGAGAGAGTTTTGAACTACGTGGCCTGACCTGCATCCCCTAAGCTAGACTGCTGTGGTGGAGAATGCTGCCCCATCACCAGTGGTGGTGAAGTAAGAGCCTATCTACACACGCAGGATAAAACACTTTGAAAACGTTTTGAAAACTGTGTGTCCTGGGCCCCAACAGTTCTCAAAACTGTTTTAAACCGTTTTAAACCATTTTAAAGCAGTAGTGTAGATAGGCTGTAAGATTCCACTACCAGTCCAACCAGCTTTTGTACATAGAATGGGGAGGGGCAGCCCTTCTTCACCTCAGGCAGCAAAATGGCATGAGTCGGCCCTGAGCTTGGTTGTAAAGAAAGGCTTTGCTGGTGATCTTCATGTTAAGGGCTTCTGCTGGTTTGGGCATCACTGATCTGTCCAGAAGGTAGGATGCAAATCCAGTTGCAGATCAACCTAGACATAGAACCATGTCAGCTTCTTAGTAATCCAAGGATGAAACGACTATGTAGATGATTAGAGCACAAATGGCGGAAGACTTGTCATGAATGTGATCAAACACAGGTAAGATTCAATTTGCAAATTTATTCTGTGGGCAGTGATGGCTGCAAAGAAATTTTACTTCTCTGCAACCATTGCTTTTCCTTAGTGTCATCCAGTGGAGCTCTTTCAGGTGGTTAAAGTCCCCTTGGACGTAGGCTTTAGAACACAACAACTTGAACCCTCAAAGGCCCGCTGTGAGCAATTTGCTAGGCACTTTGCAGGTACTGGTATTCATGCTGACTTGCATGCCATTGTTTTGACAGAGTTTGAGGTGGACGAGGCTAGCGCACCATCTAGTCACTTTATGGATACCTTTCAGTCCCATCCTATATATCAGGAGTGCAGAACTACTTTCAGCCTGAGATTCCATTTCAGAGAAGCTCTCGAGGGTGCATTCCAGTGGTGGGCGGGGCTGAAAGTGAAAGGGGCAGGGCCAAGAAACCCAAAATGCTAGCACATTTTAGTCTAAAGCTCTTTCTGCCAGTAACGAAGCCTTAGGAGAGGCATTTCAACATTTTAGAATGGGGGAAAAGTTGCATGAAATCTGGGAAGCCACCAAAGAATCAGTGGTTTGGGGAAAGGGGTGGAGCCAGGAGAAGGGGGCCAGATTGGGGCCCCCAAAGGGTGAGGTTTAGCCTAAGCTAGGGTGACCATGTGGAAAGGAGGTCAGGGCTCCGGTATCTATAACAATTGTATAGAATAGGGAATTTCAGCAGGTGTCATTTGTATGCATGCAGCACCTGGTGAGATTCCCACTTCATCACAAGAGTTAAAGCTGCAGGAGCCCTGCCCTCTTGGTCAGATACAAAGGAGGGCAGGGCTCCTGAAGCTTTAACTGTTGTGATGAAGAGGGAATTTCACCAGGTGCTGCATGCATACAAATGACACCTGGGCAGGATCTACACTAACTGCTTTATAATGGTTTTGACAACAGTTCAGGCCCAGGACACATTCCATATACTGTTTTCAAACCATTTCCAAAGTGTTATATCCAGCTTGGTATAGAATTCCCATTCCTATACAAACTGTTAAAGATACAGGAGCTTTACCCTCCTTCCCATATGATCACCATAGTTTAGCCCCTGGGTCAGACAATCTAAATCCCTGCTACCTATGCATATGGGTAGATGAATCTGTTTGCTTTGTCTTCTATACCACACAGCCCTCCTCCATTCTATGTTGTCTGCCCTGTAAGGCCTTTTATGCTGTAGCATTTCTGCAGCTTTCTGCCCAACTTCTTGCCCTTCTGTGACATATCCATCTACTCATCATATTAGTCTTTAGGATTCAAGGCATCCGACTCGTCATCATACATCATGATGGCAATGACTGCGACTCCGGGAGCTGAGGTCAATTGAGAATTTTATCAGATCTAAACTGTTGGCAGTTATTGATCCTCCATGTGCTGCATTTGAGATGCAGCAGTAGTAACACATTTTCTGAGCATGCACGGCCCCGCTGTGTCTATCTAGGACATAAGCATTTCCTATGGGACTGGGATGTAGAGACACAGCAAATGGACATTGGAGCTATTCGGTGTTTCATCCAGTATGGAGTCTGTGTTTGTCTTTAGCAGCATGATCATGCTGAGAGGGCCAACAGCCTGGTCTTTCTCCCCTACATATTGTTACAGCCATGCCATTCTCTTGCACAAATAAAATGACAGTCTTCTCTTGGCTAGGGATAGAGAATTGACTGGCTGGAGGCCTTGTCTGGTCTTACATCTAGTCCTTAGCATGAGCCTCATCCCCCAAAAGTTTCCTCCATGCTGCTTCCTGGTGAGCTGGTACTGGGAGTACTTCCAGATGAAGCTCTTAGTGTGCAGTAGCCCTGCCTCATTCATAGATTTTTACAGGGGGGGAGGTGACAATGGCTGGTTTCGCATGGCATATTAGGCAATGGAGGGGGAAATAGTGTACTGACCGTGCATTAGGTAGGTGGTGCTCTCCACAGGACATGTTGCTACTCCGTCCGTTGAGCGGCTGAAAGTTCCGGCATCCATCTTGGTTGCAGCGTCTCCTTCTTCTCCCCTCCCTCAGTTCCCCAGCTGTATCCCAGCATGCACCACAAGTTCTGATAGCTGTATCAGAGCAGCCGGGGTTTTTCGGCTGCTCTGGCCGGCAGAACTCAACGCCCAAAAGGAATAGTGCACGGAGAGAGGGGGGTTCCCTCCACACGACACTTCAAACAACGGGCTTCAGGCTAAACAACTTGCAAGCCCATTGTTTCTCTCCGTTGCTTAATTGGGTGGGATAGTGAACTGTCAGTTGTGTGTGCATTGTGTGCAACGCACATGACACAATAAGCAACACAACTGACAGTTGCTTCCGCTGCCCTCCGTTGCCTATTGTGTCGTGCGAAACCAGCCACTGTCTCCCATTGGTAACCCTCTGATATTTTCCCACGGTTGTTGAGGAAAAACCAGAATAGTTGCACAATGTCTTTGGATTGGTAGCTTTGGGCTCTATAATGCCCTTCATTCAATATGAACAGTCTTAGAGACTGTTCTTGTTGGAATTTGGGAATATTACAACCTCATCTGCAAGTTACTGGAAGGGGGCAGTGTTGTATTTAGTTAATTCATGGGAATTTAGACCACAGCTAGCCTTAGGATCACTATAGCCTACCATGTGGTTCCTAGTGGGTTTTTTCTTTTGCTCCTCCCCTCCCTCTCTGACCACCGCCACTGCTGGGAGCAACTGTGTTTGCTCTCTTGCTCTTTCCTGTATAATAGCACATTTGTGAGTAAATTATTTTACCTTTTCTTCACCAAAGAAGGGTGTGGTCTCCAGTTATTTTTATAAGATAGCCATGTGTGCATGTGGGACTGGTAAATGCTCATTCTGCTTTGCTTTTTGTTTTTCCTCTGCTAATTGCCTTTCTAACAGGAGGCATCATTACTAAATAATCCCATCAGTTATGGACTGAGAGGGGATGTTTTTTCCTCCTGTGAGTGCCTTCTTTACAAGAGTTTCCCAGGAAAAAGAATTCAGAGTGAACCTCCTGACACACCCTAGTTTGCCCAGCTGCTTGGGGAGTTTCTGAGCCCCATTGCCAAGGGACAATTTCAAATTTGATACAAGCGCTAATGTAAATTGCAATCTGCAGAAAACCCATTGTGCCATTAGTGTTGCACTAGAGGTCGTTTACACTAGTGCAACATAATTTACATTAGAACTGTTGTCAAACAGAAGGACCCCACACTTCAGCCCAGCCTTGGGGGGGGAGAGGGACAGAAAGAAAGATGCTTTGGATTTTCTCTCCCAAAGCCCAGAAACACAGACCTCAACAACAACAAAAAAAAGGACTTGTGAAAATCCTAAAAACACAAATAATAGTTTTGAAATGATGTGGTCCTTAGTGTGGGCAAGAGTTTAGTGAGAATTCCCAATAATAATAATAATAATAATAATAATAATAATAATAATAATAATATTTATTTCTTACCCGCCTCTCCATTTGGATCGAGGCGGAGAACAACAGTAAATATAAAATATGATAAAATACATAAAATTGATTAAAAACATGGCACACATTATTAAAATAGCAATAAAACATCGTAAAAAACATCCTAAAAACATTCTAAAATTCCTCTGAATATGCCTGCTGGAAGAGACCAGTCTTTATAGCTTTCTTAAATTCTAAAAGACTGTTAAGTTGACGAGTCTCCTCCGGCAGGTCATTCCACAGTCTGGGAGCGGCAGAAGGTCCTCTGGGTAACAGTTGTCAGCCTAGTCTTGGCCGACTGTAGTAAGTTCTTCCCAGAGGACCTGAGCGTACGGGGTGGATTGTATGGGAGAAGGCGATCCCGCAGGTAACCTGGACCCAAACCATGTAGGGCTTTAAAGGTAATTACCAATGCATTACCTTTAAACAATGCATTAAAACAATGCAGCCAAATGTCCAAATACAAAAAGTTTATTTGGGTGAGAGGTAGGGAAAAAAACAAGGGGAAGTCACAGTCACACACAGAGACAATTCTAAATAAAATCAACAAGACAATCTAACTTAGCTAGATGCATGCTGCCTACTTGAGTAGATCCTTGGGTTCCAGACCATATGTAGAGTTCATTACAGAGAGGATGGTTTGGGAGTGAACATCTTGGTCTCCAATGAGATGATATATGGAAGGTTCCCAAGGAGTGAACCAACTCTTACTTTTATGGGAATCTGAGTTCAGTCAGAGCAGGCCTCTTAGCATAGACTGTTTGTTGTTTTGTCCAATCATTCAATAGCCTTCATTTCTGATGTCAGCAAATCAGTGATCCAGCCAACAAACCAGAAAATTACTTAATGGCTGGACCCACCTTTTTAATGGTCCAAAACTTATACCGTATTTCCTCGAATCTAAGATGTCATCGATTGTAAGACGCACCTAAATTTCAGGACCACCATCAGGGAAAAAGCTTTGCGTTGATTCGAAGATGCACCTTAATTTCAGAACCCCTTCCCCCCTCCCCACTCACCTCCATCGCCCATCCTCACCACTGCCACCGCTGCTCTACACCAGCACTAGCGCTCGCCTTGGCCTGGCAAGGCATCGTTCCCATTAACGAGGCGAGCGTTACCAGCGGTGTGGAGGAGCAGCGGCGGTGGCGGCGGTGGCAGTGAGGATGGGCAATGGAGGGGAAGGGAGGGGGGAGGGTTAGGGCCCCGCAAGTCCCCCCTCCCCTCTTACCTTGATCGCTGCCGCCTCGGCCTGGTTCCCAATAATGACTCTTTGCCAGGCTGAGGGGAGCGTTGCCATCGCCCGTTCTTGCCACCGCCGCAGCCGCTCCGCTGGCTACACTCCCCTTGGCCTGGCAAGCGTCGTTACTAAGAACCCAGTAACGACGCCTTGCCAGGCCAAGGTGAGCACTGGTGGCAGTGTGGAGCAGCGGTGGCAGCAGCGAGGACGGGCGATGGCGATGGAGGTGAGGGGGGAGGGTTAGGACCCCACAAGTCCCCCTCCCCCCTCACAAGTCCCCCTCCCCCCTCGCAAGTTCCCCTCCTCCCTCGCAAGTCCCCCTCCTCCCTCGCAAGTCCCCCCTCTCCACTCACCTTGATCGCTGCTACCTGGGCCTGGGAAGGCTTCAGTACTGGGAAAGGGGCTGAGATCTCAGGAAATCTTGCAAGATCTAGGCCTCCTTCCAGTACTGAAGCCTTCCCAGGCCCAGGCAGCAGCGATCAAGGTGTGGGGGGAGGGGGACTTGCGAGGGGGGAGAGGGGACTTGCAGGGCCCTTCCCTCCTCCTCAGCTCCTCCCCCCTCCTCCCCTCCATCACCCTCGCAGGTCGTTGTCAGCCCCCAGGGTCACGCAAGGGTGAGTTGCTTGGGTGGGGCTGCCGCTGCAGATGGGGCCTGCGGCTGGATCTCCTCCTCCTCCTGCTGCTGCTGCTCGTGGGCTCCCTGGAGGCGCCGGAGGCGCCACAGCAGCAGCAGTAGGAGGAGATTCAGCCGCAGGCCCGGTCCACTTGTTTCCCACCACTGCGTTGAACAAGGGGGGGGCGGGAGAGAGAGAGAGGCAGGCAGAGAGAGGGGGTGGCCGCAGTGGCGGGGGACTCCGATGCTTCACAGGCACATGTGTCTTACATGGAGCCGCCGCCGCTGCCGCTCCCACGCAGAGAGACCCAAGCCTCACTCTGCCTGCCTGCCTGCCTGCCTGCCTGCCTGCCTCTCTCTCTCTTCTCCCCCCCCTTGTTCCACGCAGCAGCGGGAAACAAGTGGTGGACGGGGCCTGCGGCTGGATCTCCTCCTCCTGCTGCTGCTGCTGTGGCTCCTCAGGTGTCTCCAGGGAGCTTACAAGCAGGGCAAGAAGGGTAAGGGGGCTGCGGGGGTTATGTGGCGGTGGCGGCAATCGGCAGCAGCGGAGGATCCGGCAGGTCTGGGCTGGGTTTTTTTTGGGGGGGGGGGTGGCTTGGTGGTGGGGTTTGTTTTGGGGGTGGTGGGTGGCGGGGGGTGTTTTAGGGCTGGAGGAGAGCGTGACCTTTTTCCTGGAGGTTTGTCCCCTGGGGCCCGGTCGGCCTAGATCGCCCCATTTTTCCCGGTTAGGACCGGGAAACCCCTGGCGATCTGGTCACTCTAGGAGTCGCAGGGGGGCATGCAGAGCCCTCCCGCCTTCTGCAAAAGTGGGAGAAATCCCGTAATTGCAAGACGCCATCGATTCTAATATGCACCCCATTTTTACAGACATAAACATGGGAGAAAAAGTGCATCTTAGAATCGATGAAATACGGTATCGCAAAAGGGCCAGTAAGTTTGAACCAGTTAGCCCATTATAAAAAAGAACGTACATTTTTGGGTGTGTATTAGAGACCAAAAAGGTAAAATAAGCTTATGCTGGCTTCTTGGCATGGTGCCAATTTACCAGGTGCTCTAGGTGGCACTGTTGAGCTACATCAGCGTGTAGGTTTGTCACAGAGACTCAGAGTTTTTTCCATCCACCTCAGGCAGTTTCTCATCTGGTCTTCTGTCCACAATGGCTAAGCAATTTTAAAATGTTTTTCTTAAATGTCAATTTCTCTTTAGGTGAGTACTTACTCACTTTACCACATGAGTGCCATTTGTTTATATAGTAATCATGTTGCTGTTTCAGGATTATAGTGATTTTGGGCTTGTGGCTCTGAAAAATGATTGTCTATAGAGGCCATTTAAGGAGATGAAGTCTCTGTCTACCTCAAATTGTCCTTGCTTTTCAGGTCTGCTAAACTCATGGATGATATAATTGTCAAAAAGGAATCATTATCTTTTCTCACTGCAACCTCCTTAGACCTTTATCATCAGTAAAATTATATATAATTATACAAATAGGATTAGATCCAGATTTAGCGCAGTTGTAGGACTTTTTTTTTATCTACACAGGCATAGGATTGCACCATTAGACACACTTAAAGTAGACCCACTTAAAGTAGCAGAATTTGTTACGCTAAATCTGATACAGTATCTGATACAGTATCTGCATGACTTCTGAATACCGTGGTCAGAGAAGCTCCTTATTTTAAGGAGAGGGGGGTTTGGTTTTTTTGGATTCACAGAATATCATGAACATTCCTGATTTTCAGAATTTCATAACTCCACAAAAACTCCAATGCAGCCTCTCAAGGAAACCCTTTTTTAAAAATTACTGAACATCTCCTAGGGTTTCCTACAGAGATAATGCTAAAGAAAGGATCACAAGGACCAGCCCAGAGCCATGATCTGTTATCACGACAAGGTCACAATATTAGGTTCAATATTCTCAGCAGAGATTTTTGAGGATCAGGCCTTGGCACTTGGGACTGAAGCAACACTGAATTGGGTCACATTGCAAAAGATACTGGTTTTAGTTAGATAGCCATAGCGAGTCTCTTCTCTGGCTATGTTGGACAACTGTGTTGCCAGACAGAGTGTGCTCCCATTGATGTCTAGTTTTCCATCAAAAGTTAATGACCTATTGCTTGTTGTTGAGTGCTCAGCGAAGCATAGGGGAATTAACTTTGACACAGTATGGTGAGGAGGGGACTAGCTATCCCATAAGAACTTGCTTCCATCCCAACAGAGAGCAGGAATGCGGCCAGGACTTGATTAGAAATGGCATTGTGTTGAGATTTGTATATAATTGTTTTTGGAGGATTAGTTTTTAATATCCTTCTTGCAGGTCCTCTAAATGCTAGAGGACACCCTAGATAGATAAGCTTGCAATATTGCAGGTTCCTTGGAACTAGGATGCTTCCAGAGAGAGGATTCCTAGCACTAACAACTCAACGGTGTTGTCCATCTTTTCTTCCTTAACTGATTTCTCACTGTTAGAAAAAAAAAGATGGAAGAATTGGTGAGAAAACATGGAAGGGTTACAGGTGGAAGACAACATTGTCTGGAGCCCTCCATATAATTCTGTGAATGAAGCAGGGCAATTACACAATAAAAGCTTTATTTGGAAGCATCCCTAGAAAGTGATGCTGATTGCACAGTAACTAACAGCTTCTTTCCTGAACCAATATAAATACTAATAATTTATCATGGCTAGGGTAACCAACAACAGAGTTCATTTTCCAGAAGAAAAAGAAGAATCCAGAAATGCATGATCTGATCCTGAAAAAGGGCACTCCTTTCAAATGTGTGTGTGTGTGTGTGTGTGTGTGTGTGCACACATATGATATACATAGGAAATAACAGAGCGGTTGAAAACTGTCTAGATGAGGCACTTCCTGATCCTGTCTTGGATTGGATGCATTTAGTTCTGCATTTGTTCTCAAATATACACAATCACAAATGCTTATTAGTTTCTAAACTTTTTACTATCTTGGCTCTGAAAAACTCAGATGCTTTAAGGAGGTCAGCAAGGGTCATGCTTGCAGACTAAAGCCACGAGAAGTAGAAAATGGACTCAACTGAACCAGAACGGTTGATGTTTCTTTTTCACACCTTTAGAGGAGAAGCTGATTCTGGCCCCTTGCCATGAAAAACGCTGATTTTCAGTGACAAGGGTGATAACAGCACCTCCCAGGCTCTTTCCCACTCAAGAGCAGCATGGGCAATTCTGAATGAACCATCATTCCACTAAAGTCAAGGTGGGGATTGGACCCTCTCCCTCCCCCTCCTGCTAAATGGTAGTGCAAAGATAACTTGGGCTGCTCAACCAGTATCATGAAGAAACCCCTCTTCCATTTGAAATAACAAACCTACATTTTATTCTGTTGACTGGAAAGATCTTCCTTAATAGATTCTTTTTGATCTGGGAATAATGCCCATCTCCCCAGGCCCTGATCAGGATACATTTCCAGGGGGGTAGAGTGGGGAGGGCGAATATCAGAATGTTTCAGTATTTTCAACAACCAGAATACAAGTCAAGTATGATGCCTGTCAGAACTCCATGTACGGACAGGAAAGAATCCACTCCGGGACAGCAAAAAAGTTGAACAGAACTGGCGAAATCCTAAACAGAAATAACAGCATGTTCAAGAGCATGACGGAAGCTCATATGCATCTCTACAAGAACTATGGAAAGGAGAAGATCTAAGCTATTGGTGCTTCGAAAAGTGTGCTCAGTCAATCCTGTGGGGATCTCACTGGTGGTCTGTAGACATCTGGTGGTTCACCCTTGGGCCGGCTCCCCCTGGGCCTTCCATCTATTTTGCAGGTGGCCAGACCCTCCATCAAAAGGCTTATTAAAGCAGCTGGAAGCCAGGAGGAAGAAGCCAACTGTGCTGCTTTTGTGAGGAAAGATGGAGAGGAAATGGCAGCTGTTCTTGGGGACCAGAACTACCAGAGGGACTGATGCTGCTGGACAGAGGGAGGAAAGGGGTAAGCAGGGGATATTAGCTGAGGAAGGGAATGGTGAAATGAACAGGAGGGATGTGAAGAACATGAGAAAAGGGGAGTGAGAGAGTGAGTGAAAGAGAGAGAGAGAGAGAGAGAGAGAGAGAGAGAGAGAGAGAGACTTAGGAAAAAGAATTTGAGTCACCAAGGGCAATGAAATTTCATTTCCAGTATTGTGTATCTGTGTTCCTTTCTGGGTACCAGAGAATGATGTTGACAGATCTGCCAGGCCGGGCAGATATGATCTACAAATGACTGAATGAAGGATTTGAGACATTTAAAAAGTTTCCAGGAACAAGAAGGAAATCAATTGTTGACTTTATCCTCTAGAGATGGACAAGAAGCAATTGTAAATGGGTAGATTAAGGCTATAATATGGGTTATATAATTATGGGGTTCTTAATGATTCTGTGATATGTCCAGAGATTGAATGCCAGTGCATCTTCTTAACAGGGCTTCTGCACACTTGAAATGGATGTTACCTCCACATGAATATGTTTGGTTAGTTATGGGATTGTTTAGGGAGATTCCTAGGAAATCGCTTGTCTGTACTTTGTACCGTGAAGCAGGTTGAGAGTCGCAAGGAGAACTTGTCCACCAGAGAGGAAGAGGAAGACAACGGGCTTCTTATCAGTAAGTTGAGACCAACCCAGAAAGACAAAAAGATGCAGATTGAGTGATGGGCATATGTAACATACACACAAACACACACACCTTGGTTACTTCCAGACATAACTAGGGCCTCCTCCACACGAGACGTTTAATGAGCCTTGAAGGCTCATTATAAATTTTACCTCCACACCAGTGGAGCGCAAAACAGGCGTACAGGCGCGTTATCTCCCCGATAATGCGCATTTTCGAATGCGCGTTAAATAGCGACTTTTATTTTTCTCCGGCCGTTAAAGCGCATTTTCGCCGTGTGAACAAGCGATTATGCGCATTAACGTCTTCTAAAGCGCTTTTTGGACATCAATTAATGCGCTTCGCTGCCTCTCGCCGCCTCCCGTGCAGAGGGATTAGGCGTAAATGCGCCTCCGCGAAAATGCGCATAATCCCCGAACCGGGCGCAAAAGCGCATCCTTGTGGAGGGGGCCTAGGTTACCAGATTAAGGGAAGGTGTAGGGAAGCACAATCTTGTGGAGTCTCTGCCTCCCTCAAGGGCTGGAGACTGTAGATTACTTGTGTGCAGAGCAATCCTATGGGGACAAAGGAATGGGCCTGTGCTTCTGTTCCTCTCTCCTCCAACATTTTATCACCAGGCTAGCCCCACCCTCTGAGGTCCTCATGGCAAGTATGCTTGTCTGCAAAGGAAATCCTATACTTGAGTATAGGGGGTTCTTTGCAGATGACAGTGCAAAATGTCTGGACATCATAGGCTGTGGCTAGCCCAGGGATTAGCATGGCCATGTATCTTTTACCACAGCCAGTCCTCTATTTGGAGGCCTGCCAGAGAACCATCCCCTATTTGAAGGGCTGCTCTGTCCAATTCCAGTTTATAAAGCCCCAAGACTGTCCAGTTCCAGCCATAAGAACTGTTGCCCATCACCAGTTAACACCTGGAGAGCAGACTGATCAGGCAAGTACATAAGTCATCTGATCACCACTTTCCACGCTATAATGAGATGGACTGTATTTCTATTTAAAATATAATTATTTTGTTTTTATACATATACATTGGCAGATGCCAGTTTTATGCAAATATGTGCCCCCCTTTGTCCTCTTATTTTGGTGATCCATCAGTGACTAGCCTACCAGGGATGTGAGCTCAGGATGGGGCCAGAAGTGTGGCTTCTCCATGGGAATGCCTTTCACATGGATAAATCCTTGGTAAGTCTGTAACTCTGGTTGGAAGCAGAGGCAGCAGCTGAAACCAAGGGTGCCTCTAGAAGAGCGATTTAAAGCTCTTTCAAGGCGCATTAAAATTTTTACCTCTACAAGAGCGGAGCGCAAATTGGGGGTTGAGGCGCGTTTTCTCTCCGATTATGCGCATATTCACATTCGTGTTAAATAGCAAGTTTTAATTTACCGCGGCCGTTAAAGCGCATTATGACCATGTAAACAAGCGATTTTCCGCATTTCATCCACTTTAAAGCGCGTTTCATACTGCCGGTTATGCACTTCACTGGCTGTCGTTTATAGGAATTAGGCGTAAAAGCGATGGTGAGAACCAGGCGCCAAACCGAATTCTTCTAGAGGGGACCCAAGCTTCTCACCAAGGACAAAGCCTGGGGCACCATGAAAGGAGCAAAACTAATAAGGAACTGAATGTCTTGGAAACTGTGCAGGGAAAATCCCTGAACTTTTATAGGTCTCTAGGAATTATATTTCATGGTTTAGATTTGTGTATATTTTATCCTAAAAAAAGAATAAACATCTGAAATGATGAACCTGCCAATCTTTTCCTGCTTGTTACTAGTAGCATCCATGAAATTACAAGATGGAATCATGCAGTCTACTCCCTAGACTGCACTCACTCAACTCACTTACATTGTTCGGGTGAGTTCTTGTATGTAGCAGGGTGGCTGAGCCACCCCCAGAAAAAGTCAGACAGTATCTCAACTGTTCATTTTCCTAAGTTTATTTTCTCTCTCTACAAGGAGGACAGGGCTCCTGTATCTTTAACAGTTGTATAGAAAAGGGAATTTCAGCAGGTGTCATTTGTATGCATGCAGCACCTGGTGAAATTCCCTTTTCTATACAACTGTCAAGATACAGGAGCCCTGTCCTCCTTCCATATGGTCACCCTATATGATCCAGGTTTCAAAGGAAGTCTCTTATTTCACGACAGGGATATGCTGGTCAGATAAAAGGAAGTCCTTCTTCACACAGCGCATAGTAAAACTATGGAATTCACTTCCACAAGATGTCATGATGGTCACCACAGTTTGGTTGGTTTTAAAAGGGGATTGGCAGGAGGGTGCTGTTTCACTCATGCCCTGCTTGTGGGTTTTCCGTGGGCAGCTGGTTGGCCACTGTATGAACAGAATGCTGGACTAGATGGACCCTGGGTCTGTCTGATCCAGCAAGGCTCTTCTTATGTTCTTATGACCGAGCAACCCGACTGACTACCATGGGAGGCCCTTATTCCAGAACATCCTGGGTTCAGAGAAGGGTGACCATTTACACAAAGAGGAAACATATTACCCCCCCCCCCCAAAAAAAGAGGACAAAAGTGTATAAAATGGCATATGCTAATCTATATGTATGGATGCAAATTTAGAAATAATGAGTATAATTTAAATACAAATACATCTCACCATAGTGAAGACGTGTTTGACCAGGTGTGCTGTGTGCCTGCTCAGTCTGCTGCCTAGGTGATAAAGGTTGATGGGCAACTTCTGGCCCCCTGCTGTGCTCCCTCCTGAGGGTTCTTCATCTTTAATGCGGACTTGGAGAGGACAACCCTTCAAATAGAGGGCGCCTTCAAATAGAGGACTGCCCTTTGGCAACTCATCACATGGAGGGCTGCCCTCTGTAAGGTAGGGCACTTCCCCCCCCCCCCCCCCATCCACAATGTTATACTGAGCAGACACTGAAGCCATCTGTGATGGAATTTTCATCTGGCAACCCTTTTGACAAAGGATACAAAACAATCAGCGAAAATATTTGCAAGATTGCAAATATGTAAGGAGATGGGTAGAGGTGGGGGAGAGCCGGAGAAGAAAAGCAGAACAAAAAGTGTGTAAGGTTTTCATCTGCCTGAATTAATGCCCTGTGAGAACATTCAGGTCCCAGCCAGTTGTTTTCACTGGGTTCCTGTCAGCGTCATTCATATAGATTCCTCTTGCAGGCTAGCCTCTGCTTTCTATATTTGCCTAATTAAAACCTGTTCCCCATTAAGCGAGCCTGGAAGTGGAGGTGTATCTGTCTTGTGGGGTACAAAGGATAACTGGGTGCATCTGGCAGGGTCTATTTCCAGCTCTCCTGTTGCACATTTAGGGTCTGTTTCTAGTATTGATTTTCTTATATGCGCAATAAGGTCCAAACTCTGACTATAGCTTGGTAAACAGGAGTGGCAATTCCTTTATGGGGGACACCGAAGTATAATTTGATGTGGATTATTACCAATGGCTTCATCAAAAATATTTTTACAGAACAAGATGTTTAGAGAGGGTTTTTTTAAAAAAAAAACTTACCCATTTCTATATGAAGCATTCTTACAAAGAGAAAAATGGATATAGCTGTGAAAGGGTGAACAGAGAATGTAAAGATTGACTGGGCAAGAGTTCAGACAGAAGAAGGAGGAGGGCCTTGGGTATCTTTACCCATAAAGCCTGAGGTGAAAATTGACCACTACAATTTTGGAGAGCGTAGCCACAGATAGAGGTGCATCCCTTTTCATTCAGGGTCCTCTTTTTGTTGCTTCTTAATGACAGACGCAGACTGTGAAGATGTATAGGTAAATGGCAGGTGTTTATTCGGTGATGGTTATTTCAAAGCCAATATTAACTGTAATCTACTGTGTGATTTGCTTTTTTAAAGTGCCAAATGGAGGATTAACCACACACCCACACCAACATTACAATTGGAAGTTTTATGGTTAGCAAATGTTTAAATAAATGAAACAAAATAAGAAGCCAGCTTGCAGAAGATTTTGGGCAGCTGGACAGGGTAATATCTGACTTGAATAAAAGCAGGGTTTTTTTGTTTTTGTTTTTTGCTTTTAAGGGGTCTCTGTGTGTCAGTTCTTATTATCTCTTCCAGGCAGATACACAGAGCTCAAGAAATCAAGACTGAAACTATCATGAAGACACAGAAACATGAGGCTACCCCAGACTTTAGAACAATTTTGCAGTAGACCCCAAGCTTGGAGTTTAGTGCAAACCATAGGCCCAGGGTCCCAATCCTAGGTTGACCATATGAAAAGGAGGACAGGGCTCATGTAACTTTAACAGATGTAGAGAAAAGGGAATTTCAGCCAGTGTCATTTGTATGCAATTAGTTCCTGGTGAAATTCCTTCTTCATCACAACGGTTAAAGTTGCAGGCACTATACTAGAGTGACCATATACAAAAGAAGGCAGGGCCCCTGCAACTTTAACTGTTGTGATGAAGAGGGAATTTCACCAGGAACTAATTGCATACAAATGACACTGGCTGACATTCCCTTTTCTCTACAACTGTTAAAGTTACATGAGCCCTGTCCTCCTTTTCATATGGTCAGCCTACCCAATCCAGCCCTCTGAGTTTTCCCAATGGCCCCATCCCGCTGGTTCCACCAGTTAGTTTGATGGCTTCTCCATTTTTGTGCAGTTTTTCCTCATTCTTTGAAATATCCCTCCTAAGGCTTAGTAACTGGCAGGAAGAACTTTGCATTAAAATGCTGGCATTCCGGGTATTTTGGCCCTGCCCCTTCTGACTTTTAGCTCAGCCCCTTTTGGCTTGGGCCCCACCTACCACTGGGATGTGACCTCCGAGAACTTCTCTGGGATGGTATTCGGCCCACAAGCTGAAAGAGGTTAAGCGCCCCTGGTTTAGAACTTAATATTTGAATATTTATTTATTTATTTATTTATTGCATTTCTATACCGCCCAATAGCCAAAGTTCTCTCGGCGGTTCACAAAAATTAAAACTATCAAATACAATTCAAGGTATAAAATAAACCACAATATAAAAACACAATATAAAAGTACAATATAAAAGCACAACCAGGATAAAACCGAGCAGCAGTGCAGAGGTTCATACAGATGTAAAATACACATTTAAAACTGCAAAGTTAAAAGACTAAGATGATAAACTGTTAAAATACTGGGAAAATAAAAAGGTCTTCACCTAGCATTGAAAAGAATATAATGTAGATGCCAGGCAAACCTCTCTAGGGAGCTCATTCCACAGCTGGGGTGTCACAGCAGAGAAGGCCCTCCTCCTGGTAGCCACCAGCCTCAATTCCTTTGGTGGGGCTCACAGAAAAGGACCCCTGAAGATGATCTTAGGGTCCAGACAGGTACATATGGGAGGAGGCACTCCTCTAGATAACCTGGCCCCAAGCTATTTAGGACTTTGAATGTTAATACCAGCACTTTGAATCAGGCCTAGACATGGACTGGCAGCCAGTGAAGCTGGAAAAAGACTGGAGGATTCCTTCAGTGTGGTGTCTTCCATGACAGCAATGCAGCAGTTGTTGTGGGGGGGGGGGGTGTAGGGGAGTAAGGGTAAGGATATAAAAATAAGGATGTGAAAGGCTGGATACCTCCCCACCAATACAACCGAAGCTCATGTAATTTCACGGGCCCTAGTAATAGGAATAAATCCCATTTACATTTCTGCTTCAATTAGAGAGGGCTCCTGGAGAGTTCTTCCCCATTTCCATTCCCATTCCGCTAGAACCCTGACCCCTCCTCCAATCGCACAGCTGTTTTTCTGTCTCTGCTCATTGATGCTGGTTTTGTTGCACACAAATTCCAGTCTCCCTTCAAGCTTCATTTGTCATCAATGTGTTCCAAGTATTCACCTAAGCAAAAAAATCACAGATTATTGCTTTGTCACTGTGGTGATCCAATCCTTCCTCTCTCTCTCTCTCTCTCTCTCTCTCTGTCTCTCTCTCTCGTGTGTGAAAGAGAGAGAGAGAGAGAGAGAGAGAGAGAGAGTTTTGGATGTACTACAATGCAATGACAAATATAATTCCATGGTGTTCCAGTGTGTTGGAAAATTCCATTTCGATTTACCAACCTTTTCCTGATTATCATATTTTACAGTGGAGACTTGTACTGGAGCATTTCTAAAAAAAGAAATAATTTCGATAGCAAATTTCCACTCATCCCTATTTTTCTCTCCTCAGAAGGCCCTGGGAAATGGGAAGGTCAAGCCTAAAGGCTGCATATAGGACTTTTAAGAAATGGGATGCCTTTCTGCTTTTCTCTTCCAGTTACGTGAATTAAGATGGCCTAAAGCAGAGGATCCCAATGCAGAGGACCTCCAACGGCACCCACAAACCTATCTACTGCTGCCCCCTTCAAAAATGTTTCTAATAAAACCTTGGGAAATGTTAGTCTTCCTCCTCTCCATTTCTAGCCTCTTTCTCTTCCCTCTACCCCTTTGCTTTGCTCTTTCCCCTTCCCTCTCAGCCTCTAGCATAGGGTGACAATATGGAAACGGGGACAGGGCTCCTGTTTCTTTAACAGTTGTATTGAAAAGGGAATTTTAGCAGGTGTCAGTTGTATGCATGCAGCACCTGGTGAAACTCCCTCTTCATCACAACAGTTAAAGCTGCAGGAGCCCTGACCAGTTGACCAGATACAAAAGAGGGCAGGGCTCCTGCAGCTGTAACTGTTGTGATGAAGTGGGGATTTCACCAGGTGCTGCATGCATACAAATGACACCTGCTGAAATTCCCTTTCATATGCAACTGTTAAAGATACAGGAGCCCTGTCCTCCTTTCCATATGGTCACCCTACTCTAGTCTCAATATTTTGTCTCGGCTTTTTACCTCACTGTTTCTCCCCTCCTATCTTCTAGCCTTGCTCTTTCTCTACCCCTTTGCCTTGTTGTTTCCCCTTCTCTCCAGCCTCTAGCTTTGCTATTTCTCTCCCCACCACCACCACTTTAGCTCACTTTGGTCTAGCCAGGCCCCCACGGCAGCCATTATGTGACCAGCCATGTTCTCCATAGGAGCCATTTTGTGGTGGTGCCTACAGCAGTTTCTCAAATTTTCAAATATGCTCACAGGTCCAAAAAGGTTGGAGAATCCTGGCCTAAACCACCTTTTTAAAAAAGTAGTGGTGGTGGGAAAATGCTAGCTACTTAACATTCGTTAGAGTAAGAATTCAGATTCTGATCTACTGTGAATATTTTCTCACTGGGAAGTCTGATGCCTTAACTCAAGGGGTGAAGGTGTTGTTTTAATATGGATTACTTCCAAGTATCCATTAACTGGTACAGCGATATGGCTCCTAATGTGAACTTTACTAACCAGAAAGTGGATAAGGACTCAATTATTTATTCAGACTTACAATAACAGCTGTACAACTCCAGTTCCATTTATATACCTTATTGCCTCTGTATCCCTCTAAGGGGAAGTGATGGATGTATCTTACAAGAAGATACTCAAAACCCAAAATGTTTGAGGTCCCCTCTACAAGGATTCGCTTTTGCGCCCGGTTAGGCGATTATGCGCATAATCGCTGAAGCGCATTTACACCTAATACCTCTGCACGAGAGGCGGCGAAGCGCATTAACGGATGACCAAAATGCGCTTTACAATTAGTCAATGCGCATAAGCGCTTGTTCACATAGTCAAAATGCGCTTTAACGGCTGGAGCAAAATAAAACTCGCGATTTAACGCGCATTCGATAATGCGCATAATCGGAGAGCTAACGCGCCTCTACGCCCGATTTGCGCTCCGTTCTTGTAGAGGTAAAAAAATTTAAGCGCCTTGAAAGAGCTTTAAACCTCTCTTGTAGAGGCAGCCTTAGTTGCAATCCTAACCTGCTGCACGTAATTCAAACTTCTCAACAGATGGCGCTAAAGAGCACAGGATCAAGATAGTCCAGAATGTATAGCTGCAAAAGTCCATAGCTCCACAAAGAGCCATTGTAATAATCACCTCTGATCCCACCGCAATAATTCTCACATGGATCAAAGTAATTCATTCCTTGAGCGATCACATCTCCAAGTCAGATCCTGCCTCCAAGTCTGAGCAAATGCAGAAAAACTGCCAGATCTACTCTGCTCAACTCCCAACAAGTTATCTATCTGTCTGTCTGTCTGTCCGTCCGTCCATCTATCATCTATCTATCTATCTATCTATCTATCTATCTATCTATCTATCTATCTATCATCTATCTATCTATCTATCTATCTATCTATCTATCTATCTATCTATCTATCTATCTATCAGATGTATAAGCCATATAGCAGGTGGCTTTTTAAAATTCCAGGGGCCTGGGATGTGTGATGATTATTACCAAAGGGGGGAATGGGCACCAGGTGGAGATGGCTGATGCTGAAGGCCAATGCCTTGCAGGTGCTGAATGATCGAGTGAAAGATGGGGCTTTTGTGTAGCTTGGATCATGTATTACCCTTGAATATAAAAAGTCATTTTTCCTAGAACCAAAATATTAATAGACCCACAAACATGGGGTGGAAATGAGCCCTATGTAGGAAGTGTATCTGCTCTTGACCTCTTTTGGGGGAATGCATTTCCTCATTTTTGGCAATTCATAAGTGGCCACCCTAACTGAGGGCCAAAGTAGTTGTTAAACACAAACACATGGCCTCTTTTAAAGCAGGCAACACCACTCCAGAGAACTGGAGAAGCCTTGGGGAAGGTGAATATAACCCTTTCCTGGTCTGCCATTTCCCTGCTTCCCTCTACCCACACATTGGGCCTCTTCAGACAACACGCTAAACCATGGTTAGGCCACTAACCCTTTTGTAGCAAATGGTTAGTTAGCATTTTTAAACCATGGTTAGGAATGGTTCACGTGACACACTAAGTCATGGTTCACACGACATGCTTAGCCATAATGTTTAGCTCAAAATGCTTAACCACCATGGCTTAGTGCGTCGTCTGAATGGGGTCCCTGTCACAGTTCCAAATGTGGCAAGGGCAAAGGCATTGGGAACTGGGGGAGGGCCCCTCAAATAAAGCCCCTTAACAGGCAGTTTGGAGAGGTGGGAAACCATATATGCTTCTTTAATGCCAACTGCACATCCGGAAGAGGTGTTTTTCTGTTTTAAAAGGGTCACTGAGATCATGTTGTCACATGTGTCTTTGTAGAATGCATAGTCCTGAAGGGGGGCACAACACACGCTTCCTTGCTCTTTCCTAAGATAGGCAGATGGCAATATACATGTGTATCATTTCTAGTTCTGCGTGTTTTAGGCTGACCAGATAAAATCCAGGTCAGGGCTCATGTAACTTTAACAGTTGTAGAGAAAAGGGACTTTTGGCCAGTGTCATTTGTATGCAATTAGTTCCTGGTGATATTCCCTCTTCATTACAACAGTTAAAGGTGCAGGCACTATACTAGAGTGACCAGATACAAAAGAAGGCAGGGCCCCTGCAACTTTAACAGTTGTGATGAAGAGGGAATTTCACCAGGAACTAATTGCATACAAATGACACTGGCCGAAATTCCCTTTTCTCTACAACTGTTAAAGTTACATGAGCCCTGATCTGGATTTTATCTGGTCACCCTAACATGTTTCCCACGCATGGGTGAAATGTGGCTGTTCTCCCTTTGTGGTTATACAATGGCAGTGCGCTCCTTGAATCCCAGGCATGCTGGCTGTGTGGGTAGCAGAACAAGGAGGACGTGTTCTGTCCTGGGCCTGTGAAACGTGTGTGTGCATGCCGTGCACACCTAGTAGCTCAGAAACGTCTCTCCCTCACCAACATGCTCCAGCGGCAGGTGTGACTTATTTCTTTCTGTGCTGTTTTGTGTCTCCTTGCGGCAGCCCCTTCAATGTAAGCCCCTATTAACACCTCGGCTGGCAGCGAACCCAGACGTCTCCAACTCCAGCATTACTTATTGAACAGGGCCCATTCCGGTTGCAGTGCGGCAGCCACTCTGCTCCCTGGAGCTTCAGCAGGTGTTTCCATCCAGTGTTTCCCTCGCTTTGCTCCCCTCTTGGTGCCTTTTATTTTCTCCCCTAAGAAGCGCCATTATTAAGCTGGAAGTCAAGCAGATTCCACAGCAGCTCCCTCACCTCTCTGGCTGATGCCCTGGTTGGACTGTTTCAGGGGAGGGATTGTGGAAAACTAGACTGCAGTGGGTTATTATGCTTCAGCCCCTCACCTCAGAGTGCCAAGCTAAAGGGGTTACTGACTTGAGCTTGGTGGCAGTGTTTGCGGTGTGTACTGTCTGCAGTGAGCTAGGCGGAAAGAAAACAGTAAGGGTGCAACCCTATGCCTGCGAGCTGGAGAATGCTGGGAGTTTAGGACAAATGCCCGTGCGGACCTGGGATAACCCCGAGGACTGTGGGCAGTATGGTGTGGGCTCCCGGGTCCCCCCTACTTCCCGCAAGTAGCAGGGCTCTTCAGACAGGCACGGAGCTGCACAGGGATGGTTGCCGGAACTTTTTGGTACCAAGGTTTTAGGTTTATTTTTTAAAAACTTACTTTTTGCACAGGATTGGGGCAGCGCAATTATGCAAACGGCTCCCCCTTAATAATAATAAAAAACCACGCAGCGCCAGAATGTCCCCCTTGACTTCTGGGACGATGCACTGGTGTACGGACCCAGGGGGATAATCCCAGAAGCGGTAAAGCCCGAGATCCTCCCCTCTGAGTCCTGGAAGGCCTCAAGGTGTACATGAGACCAGTGTTTGCTGAGACCAGGGCTGCTGATTTACAAACTGATACAGCTCTGTCACTCAGATCCTAATGTGTTGCTTTGTAAAAACTTATAGACCAGGATAGACAGTCACTTGCCTGACATGGGCCTAACTCATGGATACCTGGTGGTTCATTCCAGATCATTCATAGATGGTGCTGGAGAGTGAATGCATCAGATGAGGGGAAGCTGAATTAGGCACCATCTATTTATTATCCCTTCCAGCCCACTTTTTTGCGTCAATAACGTTGGCACCTCCTCTGATATCCCTAAAGGTGCTGTTTGTGAATGGCAGCTTAGTAGTTCATGGGAAGGCGAGTACTAGTCTATCAATGATCTGGTCCAGCTTCTTGGAGGCCTAACAATCATTCATTTCATATACTTTCTCACTGGAGCCTTGTCCTTCTTGTTTATTGAACTTAATGAGGGCTGGGCTTTCAGTCTGGACTTGAGAGGTGGTTCATATCTCTTTGGGGACAGGGGTGGTCTGAAGAAGTTTGACCTCTCTTCAGAATGAGGTCATGTGGATGATTTTTGATTGGTGTCTACTGTGCTCCATTTAAGGGGGAAAAACACCCTTAAAACACTTATTTGTTTCAATCTGTGTTCTATTAAAAGTTTTCTGAGTTGGGGTTTAAGCTGCTTTAAACCACTGCTTTTTATTTTTTTGTAACTGGAATATTTTAAAAACTCCTTTATGGTTTTAATTATCTTTGTAAACCGCCTTACAAAAGAAAGGAAGCATATAAATGCTTCTAATAAACAAACAGACAAACCCATTGCCTTCTCTTCCCCGAATGCTCTCATTTGATCTAAAGCAATGACTGTTGTCTTGCTTTTGATCTGCTTGTTCCAGCCATCTCACTGAATGGGACCATCCATAACATATGTCACAGATTTAAAGGCCTTTTAAAGCCCCACGTGTCACCCGTTCCCCTCTTTTAACCCCTACTGAATCTCTCCTTTGCTGCCTCCCCTTGACGCATGACATACATGATAAATGGGCCCAAGGGAGCAGCATTCCCCCCCTTCACCCAGCCATTATCCAAATGCAGTTCCCATATGCTACAGCTAATGATGCAATGTGATTTATTTTTCACATTCTTATGGTACGTCCACACATCACACCCTTTAAAGCCCCTTTGAGCAACACCTGGAGAAAGAAGCCTGTTCCACGCATGCAGCCTAATGAAGTGGCAGAATCTGTTGTTCAGACTTGTCCTCAGTTTTCAGTTCCTTCATTTGACATTGCCTTATTCCAAATGCATGTGATGAGGAACAATGTTTTAAAATGGTCTGTCTATAATCATTGAAGAGGATCCGTGCCTGTCTGTCTGTCCATCTGCACTATAGCTCCAAGAGTGTGAAACTTAAGACAGCTGATACTTGTCATGCTTACTAAAGGGATCCTAAGGGTGTGCACCTCAGGGTTATTTCATTCACAAAGTGCATTAATTCATTTTAATTCATTTAAATGTGTTCATGTGGTTGAAGCCTGCAGCAACATATTCAGCCACTTGGGGCAGACTTCCCTGTCCAGCACTTAACTTTGCTGTCCATACAGTTTGAAGCAGTGGAGATTAGCAAGCTGAAGGACAGAGTTATATGCCTGCCCCTCCCTCTGCTGTGGGGCAGTTCCGCTCAGGGGAATGGAATGAACAGACCTCCTTCAAGGGGCTAGGATGTATCATGTCAGGGGCCATGCCTAGGGGTGCCAACAGGCATGTCTGCACTCAGAAAGGATGGTCACAAAATGTGGCCAGCTCTAATGACCATGTAAGTTTGTTTGAAGGCTTTGCGGTATCAAACTAAGGGCTGTTTCAAGCTGTTGAAAGACAGGTCTGTCCAATAGTATGTATATAATAGATAGATAGACACAGACATTTACACACACACACACACGCACACCAGTAAGGATTGCTTGAATACACAAGCAAATATGTTCCTATCTGCTACTGGAAATCCCCTACTCCTGGCGCCAGTGTGGTGCTCATTCACCCTACCATTCTGTATATCTGTCTTGTTCCATTTTGACTAGGGATGTGCACTGGATCGGATCGGATCCACGATCTGAATCCGATCCAGGGGGAAATCGGAAAAATTATCCAATTTCCGATCTCACCGCTGGATCAGCCGATCCAATCCAATCCGATCCGGAAAGGTTCCGAACCGGTTCGGATGGCCGCCGCTTCCATTGGTGGGCGCCAGCGGCCGCCCGCCGATGGAAGCGGACAGCAGGGGGGGCTTCCCTAGCAGGGCTGTCCGCTTCCAGCGGCAGGTGCCAGCGGGCGCCCGCTGATGGAAGTGGACAACGGCGGCAGGGGGCGGCGGACGGGAGCAGACGGCCAGGAAAGGTAAGCAGGGGGCAGGGGGAGGGGGGGCGCGGGGCGTGCTTGCCTTTCCTGACTGTCCACTCTCGTCCGCCGCCGGCTGCTACTGCGAGCAGGTTTCACGGCCTGCTCTTAGGTAGCGCGCCAGGTGATGACATCACCTGGCGTGCTACTCTGGAGCAGGCTGCAAAGCCCCCTCGCAGTAGTAGCCGGCGGCGGACAGGAACTGATGGCTAGGAAAGGTAAGCAGGGGGCAGAGGGCAGGGGGTTTACCCCCCCAGGGCTGTCTGTTTCCATCCGCTGGCGCCTGCGGGCGCCAGCGGATGGAAGCGGACGGCCCCGGGGGGGTAAGGAGCGCAGGGGAAGGGACTTATCTTCCGGGGCCGTCCACAGCAGATGGCCCTGGGGGGGGGAGGGAGTTAGGCCCCCCCTCACCCACCCGCCGCCATTTTTTCCTCATAGACTTGCATTGCAATGCAAGTCTATGGGGTAAAAAAATGGCGGCCGATCCAAAAAGTTCCGATTTTTGGATCGGGGTCAGACTCGATCCGGTCCGGGGGGCCTCCGATTTTGTCCGATCTGATCCGTGACAAAATTGGAGGTACCGATCCAGGTACCGATCCGATCCGGGGGGGTCCGTGCACACCCCTAATTTTGACACTTGTTTTTCTGGCTGCTACTGCACATCCCCACTGCCGAGGTGAGGCTGGTTTAAACCCATGACCATGAAAGGGAAACTTCCATCACAACACCCATGGCTTCATTTGCTCTCTGCTGGCCATGATAGCACCTCCTTCTCTTGAGTTTCAAGCAAGAGATGAATATTGCTGCAATCCTATACTCATTTACCTGGGAGTAAGAGCCAGTGACCTCAATGGGGCTTGCTTCTGAGTAGACATGTATAGGATTGCACTATGTTCCGTTTTCAGACTTTTAGAGTAACCAGGGTCAGCAGTGGCACAAGCTCTCCCATTGCCAGAGACAGGAAAAGAGGTACTGCTGCACCCCACTCCTTCCCCATCAGCTGCCGGCCACTCCCTGGCTTTCTCTGTGTCCCCTTAGAGCAAGCCGGAGTGTGGACTCTCAGGAGAGCTGAGATGGCTGGAAGAAAATGGACAATGTGGCTCTTCAGAGAGCTGCCCAATCTTAAATGCCTGGCTCTGAGGTTTTTTTTCCTCAGAGCCAGGCATTGAGACTGCCTGGAGAAGTGTCCTAAGAAATAGCTTGTGCTGCAGGCAGTCTCCCAGGACACCTCTCCTTTGGAGCAACTGCCTGTCCTCTATTAACTCTAGCTAAACAGAGAACTGGGTGGCTACTCCACAGGAAAGGTATGCTAGGTACAGTACAGGTGATCACCTTGGAACCTCTCCAGCCATGCAATGCCTGACTCTGAGGAAGGACCCCACAGAGCTAGGCATTTGAGTTTGGGCAACTCTTTAAAGAGCCATACCAGCTGTTTCTACAGCTGACACATCTCTCCAGAAAGCCTGCCTGCCCTTTGAATTGCTCTGAGAGCAACTAGTGGGACTCTTTGGAACAGCTGTCTGGAAAGCCTCCCCCCTGATGTGCTCTTCCATTTACTGCAACAGATGAGCAGGACCATGGGGGCTCTGTTGTCCAGAGCACCTGTTAGTGCTGATGCCTTGCTCCAGTGATGTGGCAGTGGTGGGGTGCAATTTGCTGGTCCTCCCATTCCATTGTCTGAGGTGGGGGATTCACCTTTCTTTATGGGCCAGCCAACCCTGATTAGGGTGGTGTGTGTGAGTGTGTGTGTGTGTGACTACATGTAAAATATACTGAGCTAAAATAACCCAATATTGCTGAACCCCAGCCAATACATGCTGGCCCAGACAGGAGTCGTACTTGGATGATGGCCATACTTGGGCTTTGCAGTTAACCAGCACACATTGGCTCCATCTCTTTGCATGCTCTTGAGGACAGTTTTTCCCATTCCTTGTCTTGTGTGCCCTTGCAAGGGAAAAATATTTTTTGCAACTAGACAATAACCAAGGGTTATGCAAGGATGATTTAACCCCCAAATAACCCACAGTGGCTGGGTTCCATAATACAGCAATTCCCTGATCGCCCCAATGGGGGGGTTGCATATTCGAAATAGTGCCCTGCATGCAACATGGTTTATCAGGGGCTAAACAATTCATGGTACGACTAGCATGACATGTCATCTTTATGTGGTAGGAAGGAGCTGTTCGCATGTAATGGTGGCAAAACTTGGATTAATAAACCCATAATTTGCAGTGGCACCTGCCGGACATGTGTATCAGCCTTTTTGAATATTTAAGTCATGATTGGGCCGATCAGGGTTTTTTATGTAATGTCCGAACCTGGATATTATAGGTTAATTGTGAGCTACACAACTGATTGTTAACCTAGGTACTAATTATAGGTTAATTGTGAGTTGGTTAACCCACGATTAACTTATAGACATGGTTTCCATGTAACAACAAACCGTTATTAATTAACCCATGGTTTATTGAATTGTGGGTTGTTGTTACACGCAAACCCATAACTATGGGTTAACAATTGGTTGTTAACCACAAACAACCCACAAAGGGAATCCATAGTTTGTTTTTGGGTTTTGAACTGTGGGTTGTTTAAACCATGGATTGTTGTTACATGTGAACCCCAAATCTTGGATTGTTCATGAGTTCTGTTGCCAGGCTTCAGAGGCACCAGGCAAAAGCAGTCAAAATACCCAGCCTCTTTACATGCCAGTGCTGCTGTGCTGCAAAGGCAGTTGGGATGTAGCGAGGAAACAGGCAAAGGAGGAGGGAAACAAACAACCCACGACTGAGAAAAGACACACCGGCTGCTTTCAGACAACACATTAAGCAACTGAGGGAGGGGGGGAACAATCGTCAGTTGTGTTGCTTATTGTGTTGTGTTGCTTAACATGCCACTCCCAAACTATTGACGGTATGCTATTCCACCCAAATAAGCAAATGAGAGAAACAACTAGCTTGCAAGTTGTTTAGCTCGAAGCCAGTTGTTTAAAGTATTTAAAGTGTTGTGTGGAGGGGTGAGTGTGTTAATGGCGTGTGGTGAGTGGGTTAAAACACAAGCCCATAGAGGCAGGTGGCAAGAGCGACCAAAGCGACGGCTGCCACTCTGCTAGAACTGGTGCAACTTGCAGAGGCTGCTGGGATAGAACTGGGAGGACTGAGGGAGGAGGGAGGGTGGGGAGAGGGGCAGGGGCTTTGTCAGTCAAATGCTGGGTTGACTATGGCTGAATTCGGACGACACAATAAGCAACTGGGGGGGAAACAATCGTCAGTTGTATTGACTATTGTGTTGTCCGAATGCTGCCATAGTCAACTCAGCGCTGATCCTAATCCACACCACAGTTGATTATTTATTACCATGTTGTGTGGGGAGTACCCCCTAGATGAACAACTGTAAAGTTGATTACTACCCCACCATTGACTATCGTGTTGTCCGAATTCAGCCTATTAGTCCACTCAACGCCAGCCCAAACCACCCACAGTTGTGTAGGAATATGTTGTGTGGGGAGTACCCACAAAATAACCAACTGTGAGTGGCTACTCAATCCACCATTGACTAATGTGTTGTCCGAATTCAGCCACCATGTTCTGTTTGTCTGACAGGCAAACCCTGGGTAGGGCAACAAACCATGGTTTAATAAACCATGGGTTAGCATTACATGCAAACCAGATAATTGTTCATGGTGACAGAATGTGTCTGGCATGCACAATTGGAAATCTTGGGTTAACTAACCAATGAAATTATTATTGTTGTTGTTGTTGTTATTATTATTATTATTATTATTATCCTGCCTATATACAAAACACCCTGGGTGGTATTTATTCATTTATGTCCCACCTTTTTTCATCCTTAAGGAACCCACAGTAGCATACATAATCCTCCTCCTCTCCATTTTATCCCACAACAACAACCCTGTGAGGTAGGTTGGGCAGAGAGTCTGTGACTGGCCCAAATTCACCCAGTGAGCTTCATAGCCAAGAGGGGACTAGAACCTGGATCTCCCAACTCCTATTCCAGCATTCTAACCACTACAACAGACTGGCTCTCACTATTACACATGAACTGGGTCTAAGAGTTTTGAAATTCTGAAAGATTAGGCTTTTCTCTCTCTCTCCTCTGTCCCTCTTTTTCTGTCTTTCTTGTTTAATGGTTCACCTGTGCCTCAGCTCTGTTTAGTCAGAGCTGCCTTGAACAATAGGACTTTGTAAAAGAAAATTTATTCTAGTGCCAGAAGAAAATCTGGCATGGAAATTGTATTCTTGTTTTTGATCTCTCTCCCTCTCTCTCTCCTTGACATGCTCTCATTAACCAAAAAAACCCCCAACAACTTTAAAGTGTGGCTTTCCTACGGTCAGTGAGTGAGTGACTGAGCTGTGCTGTGCTGGAGAAATCCTTATTAGCCTTGTCTTTTAGAGTAATTGTACCCTGGATAAATGGATTGGCAACAAGGGCTTGTGTCAGAAAATGGAGGGAAGTCCCTTAGCCAAATGGATATCCATTTAAACATAAGGTGCTCCTCAGTGGCTCAATTTGGACGACACATTAGGCAATGGAGGAGGGGAGGAACAATCGTCAGTTGTGTTACTTATTGTATCGTCTGGAGGGCAGCACACAACACACACACAACTGACAGTATGTTAATCAGGCACTTTAAACAACGAAGCGAAACAACGGGATTGCACGTTGTTTAGCCCGAAGCCCCGTTGTTTAAAGTGTCGTCCGAATTCTGCCCCCTCTCTCTCCGTGGACTATCCCATTTCAGAATAGAGTTCTGCTGCCTAGAGCAGCCAACCCCCCCCCCCTCCGCCTGCTCTATGCAGCCAGCAGAACTCACGGTGCATGCTGGGATACGGCTGGGGGACACACGGAGGAGAGGCTGCAACCAAAATGGCCGCCGCAAGTTCCTAGCAGCCGGGGCGTTTGCTGGTTCCGAGCAGCGCTGGCTGCAGCATGTCGTCTGTGGAGCTCCTCCTGCCTAATGCACGGTCAGTACATTATTTACCCCTCCGTTGCTTAATATGTTGTCCGAACTGAGCCAGTTTCTCTCCAGTTTCATGACTTTTTTTTAATCAGGTTCAGAGTTCCAGCACTATGGGTACCTCCCAATAATGGATCCAACCAGCTTGGTAGGAGTCATTCAGCAGTTACTTTTCTACTTCTGTTCTTTATGGCCATTTCTACACCAGGCTGTTTGCCTGGGATGGCCCTCGGCTGGTCCCTGTGCACTGATGGTGTGTATTAGGTACTTCCGGGATCTCCCTCCCTCCCTCTCTCTACACCCCTATGGTGTAGAAAGGGCCTTAGTTCTCTGAAGACATTCCTGGCAGAGGTGTGGAAACAGGGTGAAAGAAGTCATAGCCATGTGTCCCACTTTACAGAGGAAAATCCTTTATTTGATGGGCTGTCAGAAGGTAGTCCTCTGTTTGAATGTCCAGTCCAAGCCTAGTTTAAAGATGAAAGGCCTTAAGAAGGGGTATAGTGCAGTGACAGAGCACCTGCTTTGCATGCAGAAGGTACCAGGTTCGATCCCAGGCATCTCCAGGTAGGGCTGGAAAAACTCCTGCCTGAAACCTTGGAGAGCTGCTGCCAGGCAGGGTCAAAAGAGTGGGATAGATGCTCAGGAGACGGCAGATTCCTATGTTCCTAGGAAAGGAGGGCAGAGCAGGGGCCATGCAGTTGCCCATCAAAAGTATGCACCTAAGACAACATGCTGAGTCAGCCTACTGGATGCCTGGTCATAGTCTTCCCATCTATGGTGAGATGTATTGCATTTCTATTAAAATTATAGTAATTGTTGCTAAATTTTATATAAATCTATATATTTGTCATCCCCTGCTAGTGATGCATTTCCTCTTTTTTGGCAAGGTGTAAGTGGCCACTCCATGCATAGATCAGCACCTAAAGGGGGCAGTTTCAAGCGACCCCCCCCCCATGGCAACTATGGCATGTAGATTGGCTCTAAGCCTTTGTAAATATAGCTCCTCAGAGGCAAGGTATTCAAGAGCGAGTGAACACAGTAGGGCTGGCCCAAGGCATTTTGCTCCCCAGGGTGAAGGAGAAGATCCCCTCCCCATATTACATGCAAAGAACCTGAGCAGACTGGCAACTGAATCTTACTTTAACATTGGCAATGGATCAGCCTCCTCCATGGCACCTGAAGGTAGCAGGCTACGTTTGAAGGCACAGGGCAGGCCATGTAGCACACACACAGCATTGTCCTCCAACACCCGCCCCCTCTGCAGCATCTGCTGCCTAAGACAGCTGCCTCCCTCTACCTAATGTTAGGGCTGGCCCTGGCTCAGCTGAGGTACAGTCAGAGCCAGCTTCAAGGGTAGGCATGGTTGGCCACTTGTGGGGGTCCACACCCCAGCAGGAGCACATTGACAAGAACCCCCTGGACTTGCTCCTCCTCTTCCCCATTGCAACCTGCTTGTTCGCTTATCTCACTCTGGCCCAGACAACACTGGTGGTGTCGGTGAGATGGAGGAGTCCCTGCCTCCTTGCTGACTGGCTCTCTGCCTGTCAAGCAAGCAAGTGGTAGCTATGATGAGAAAGAACATGAGGAGCAACAGCAGCTGGAGACCATGGAAGGGAGAAGGTAGGCTTAGTGAGGGAGAGGGCCCATAGAGGAAGTCTTGTCTATGCACCCTCCAAAATGTAGAGCCAGCACTGGATACAGTGTGAGCTTTACTGTTTGGGAATAAGCACGTAGTTGACACTAGAAGGATCCTGTTGTGCAGATCACACAAGCCCTGCTCCTGTGTTACTCACATGTAGGACATTGACAGTTTAAAGGAGCGGGCCTGCTCCTGGCCTTGTGTCTCCAGGCTCGATGCGCCCTTTGATGTCCATGCATTGAGCACAGGTGTCAATAAAGGAACTCGTACACTGGGGCAGCTACTTGCATGGGCTCCACGTGACTGCGACACCTGTTTGCATGGGTGTGCTAATCGTGTGGCGCCCCTATGTGGGAGTGCAGGAGTTCCTTTGCAGATAACTGTGCTCAATGCACAGACGTCAGAGGGTGGAACTGGTGTGAGGATGTGACATTGAATTTGGGGTGAGGAGCGCAGCCTTGCTCTTGGCTCCCCATGCAACATGTGAGCAATGCAGGATTAGGGCTACAAAGACCCAGTTCTGAACAGCTCTATTCCTCTTTCAGCCCAAAGGCCAAATTCAGCTTTGGAGGAGCTCTTGGGGTTTGCATTCAAGTGGTGGGCGGGGCTAAAGGAATCAGGGGAGAAGCTGAAGGCAAAAGGTAGATTCCTGCATTGAGCAGGGGGTTGGCTTTGTAGGCCCCTTCCAACTCTACTATTCTATGACTCTATGATTCTATGAAAAGGGGCGGAGCCAAAATTATTATTATTTATTATTATTTATTACATTTATGTACTGCCCCATAGCTGAAGCTCTCTGGGCGGTTTACAAAGATTAAAAACACTGAACAGAATACTTTAGTTTAGAGCCAGTAACAATGCTTTAGGAACAACATTTCAACCTTTTAGGATGTAGGGGAAAACGTGCAAAAGCCGTGAAGCCACCAAAACTCAGTGGTCAGGGAAAAGAGTCATGGAACCATGGAGGGCTAGATTGAACCCCCCCCATGGGTCAGCTTTAGGCATGAACCCCCTGAGGTTCAGTACTTACAGTCCTGCAGTCTTGTCTGGCCTGGTTAGGGGGCCCAGATCTTCGTGAGGAAACTTCGGCCTGCTGGAACCGTTGTGGGAATTGATCGCTTCCTCTCGTTGCCTTGATGATGCCGCTTGAATTATTCTCATGTCCGCTTTCGCTTGGCTGCCGACCCCGCAGGGAGTCCTGAGCCATATTGAGCTGTGGATGGGAAAAGCAGCTCCGTCTAATGGCCAAAAATTACAGCTCAGGGAGCTCACATCAAGGTGATGTGAAATAGTGCCCCCCTGCAGGGGGAGGATAATACCCAACATATGGCAGGGGGCTCCCCCAGCCTGCGGCAAATGGAAAATGTTTGCTGTTCCCCTTTGAGGAGAGAGATAATGCTTAGACCTGCCCGTAAAGAGATTAGCAGGGGAGGGGCTGGGTGCTTAAATGGAGCCGTTGGCAGCATTTCAGGCCACTCTTGGCTTCCTGTCTGAAACCCAATCGGCTGAGATGGCAGGCCAGGCGGACAGCCATTGTCCCCAGGCAGGGGGAACTGGGCCCAGCTTAAGATCCCCTGCTAGGCTATGCTGCTGCTCAGGGTGCAACCTTCTGGGGAAAGGAATAGCTCTTCTTGCGTCGGCAGCCTATCCATGCTAGCTGTGATTGCCCACGGTTCAGCCATGTTAGTCTAGCCTGGCTTTGTCTTGTCTTGTTTTCTGTAAGGCACTGAGCAGCTTGCCTAAGGAAGGAGCTGCTGCTGGTAGGGGGACCATATGTCAGGAAAAACAGGACATGTCAGGATATTTGGTAACAAATCCGAGAAGGTGGGGGAAATTATGAAATTTGAAGAAAAATCTGAATTTTTCCAATCCTCGCCCCACCCGAAGGGCAGCTCTACTTTATAGTCACTGGGAATTAACAAAAATGCTTACAGCTCCGTCATTTTTAAAGATAAAGGGATGAAACATGGCAAGATGATAGCCCTTAGGTAGGGCTTTAGCCAAGTCAAATTTGAAGTGGATCCATCTATCTGTTGATTTTTAGGAATTTTTAAAAGTTTGAGGTTTTAAAATTATTATTTTTTATATAAAAATGTCATTTTTAAAGATAAAGAGATGAAACAGCACTTTGATAGCTCCTACATAGGGATTTAGCTATGCCAAGTTTGAAGCAGATCTGTTCATCCATTGATTTTTAGGATTTTTTAAAATATTTGAGGTTTTAAAATTATTTTTTTTAACAAATCATCATTTTTAAAGATAAGGAGATGAAACTTGGCATCATGATAGATCTTAAGTAGGGCTTTAGGCATGCCAAGTTTCAAGCATATCTGTTCATCTGTTGATTTTTTAGCAAGTTTCAAAATTATTTGAACTTTAAAACTAAAAAAAGTAAAGCCAGCCAGCCGGCCGGCAGCAAGCCCTGTTGAGCAGCAGCTTGTAGTGGCATGAGGATACAATCAGAAAAGATATTTGAGGGAAAGGGAGAGATATCACACATATTATAGCAACAAAGTACAGCAAAAGCTACAAAAGTAGGAGTGAATGAAGTTCATTTCAGATACATTGGATGTCTCACTTGTTATTTCAGTGATTTTAACATTAAGATGTGCTGTAGAACAGATTTGTCTTAATTGTGTGCTGTAAAATCAGACATGTGACCAAGGCTATGTTCAGGTGGGCACCCTCCCTTGGTGCTGGACACACTCCCTGGGGGGCGGACATGTTGGTGGGGACGCCACCTTGGGGGCTGACCATGTTGTCCTCATTTTTGGTTTCCAAAACATGGTCACACTACTGTCCACATTTCTGCTGACTTCAACACAGACTGGTGGCCAGAGGATGGTATTGCAGGTACCACTTTCACAAGGGGTCAGGTGACACAAGGGGCCAATAGGGTTCCACTTGGTCTTAGAATGCTTCTGACTCTGGCTTGGCCCCAGTCAGAGGCAACATTGCTTAGGGATGCGACCTACTTCCTTCAGGAAGCCTTGATTGCTCCATTTTCTGTTTCACTGCATTGGTCCAAGGCAGCCTTGCCCAAACTGGTGCCCTTCAGAAGTGTTGGACCCGAATTCCCAGCATGCTCTGGTGGGGGATGCTGGCAGTCGTACGATGTAGTTCAACACATATGGAGGGAACCAGGTTGGGAAAGGCTGGTCCAACTAGATGTGACCTCTGTTAGCTTTGTTTTACCATCACTAGCTTCCTTCGTTTCTCTGTGTGTCATGGGACACACTGCTTCTGGTGCCATTTCCTGAGCCTGATAGGATGATTCCCACCTCAGAGAGTTTCTCTCCGGAGTCTTATGTGCTCCAAACTGAGCATGCAGGGCCATATTGGCTACCCAGTGGTCTTTTGCAGAAGCACCTCCTAAGAAGGCAGGGACTGATGGGTAGGGATGTGTGGGTGCCTTAGAAGAACACATGTTCTGAGGTGCTGCTAGTTTCTGGGATGAAAACTTCTGCACAGGGCTGTGCTTCTCTGACACCACTTCTCATCCAAGTCACACTTCTCACTACTCTTTTTCCAGTCCCTGCGAAACATAGCCTTTTCTTTTCCCCTTCTCCCCTCCACATTGCCTTTGAGTTGGGAACTGGAAACCATACAGTAGAGTTCTGAGAGGTGAGCGAGAGACGCACAAGAGTATTTTCTTCTCCCTTTCACTCCCTTACACCCATTTTAAAGTGAAGCATTTCCCCTCAAGCTGGGGAATCTTTCTATATTATGTGGTGGCAGCTCCAGTTAGCCCTGGATAGATGACTCTCTTTTTCTCATTGAAATCCATGTAAAATTTCCAGGCAAGGTAAGGTTGAGATGCTTTCAGCGACCGAGGCTGCAGGCAGGAACACTTCCTTTGCCCCTACCCTGATAGGACAGCATAACATTGCCTTGACCTGTCCCCACCAAGTCCATGCCAAAATTGTAAGTGAAACTGGTGGATGTGTTGCACACTGATGTGAAAGCCACTGTATTGTTAACAGTAAGAGTGTTGGACTAGAACTAGGGAGATCCAAGTTCAAATCACCACTCAGCTCATTAGGCAACTTTGGGCCCATTACTATTTCTCAGCCTAACCTACCTCACAGGGTTTTATTTATTTATTTATTTATATTTATTTATTTGATTTATATCCTTATATCCTTCCTTACGGAGAGCCCAAGACAGCTAACAACCTATATAAAGTGCACTACATTCAAAAAATGACTCTAAAAGCACAAATATAAAATAAAATACAGTAAAACCACAAATACAATCAATCAATCAAACAACAAATAGAGCAATTGCCTATACCTCAAAAGCCTGTGGTCTTTCACTAGTGCCTGGGGGGCAATTGAATCTCTAACAGAAGAGTGTTTCACTGCAGGGATACCGCCACTGAAAAGGCTCTGTCAGGTGTGGTGGTAGCTTGACAGGCCACATTCCTCAAGGGCACCACAAGCCAAGCTGATTTTAAATCCTGGAATGATGGGTGTTTGGGAAGACTGTCCTTTAGTTACCTGGCTCTTGAAGGACCGCCTTCCATTACAAGGATAAAACAATGGCAGTGGGAGGCAAGAAACTGAGCTGGATGACAGACAAGATATCAGTCTAACCAGTGTATCATACCTCAGCCCTGGAATGCTTGTTCAGTGCTAATTTTAAAAAGAAAGAAAATCCACAAGGCCGCCACTTCATCCCTGCACAGCCCTGGTGCTTCAAATATTTTGGCCAGACATTTTCCTCCTTGCTGATTTTCCAGCCATGCTGAAGCTAAACCAGTGTTGCTGCTGGAGCACTTTTTCAACCCACTGTCCAACAATCACAAAAATTGTGAAGGGGAGTGTGGCTATTCCCCATTCATTACATGGGAACAAGGTACCTTTCAACCAATACTGGATCCAGGCTAGTAGAGCCAGCCTAAAGATACACTTCCGTTTGCTTTTCTGAATGTACTCTGCCCTTCCTAATCCATTGCCTGGGCCCTGAAAGTGCCCCTGTTTGGCAGCCAGGATATGTATATGGACCACATGAGCCGAAGACACTGTCATGTGTGGGGCGATCCCATTCACAATCTCCATACAGATCAAACCCACATCCTCTTGTGTTTCTTTTGACAAGCCTGGAGTGAATCCACTTAGCCTTTCCTCTCCCCTCTTGCCTGAGCTGTCTCATCTGGTTCCATGCATGAGAGGCCAGCTTAAACTCCTGCTCCTAATGCAAACCAGAGATGTATATTCATGGGAGGCAGAGAGCCAGCAGGGGAGGGGGCAGGGAGAAGAGTGTTTAGATGGATTACGAGCAATTTTATCCTCTGAAGGCAAAGCTTAATTTCGGGGCATTGGAAACCATTCGGCTCTCGGCATCTGGGCTCAGCGGGGGCTCATGCTGCTTCAGCAGCTTCCAGGGGGGCTTGAGGCCACAGCAGTTGTGGGTAATTTGGGTCTTGCAGGTAAAGTAAGGGGAGCCGGGAAGGAGGGGGAAATGCTGCCAGTGTTTGGGTATTGTGATTGGCTATTATTATTACTTAGGTTATGGTGCACTTCCCTGGAATTACATTGGTCTCCTTAACCAATGACACCCATGGTGTGGCCATCGTTTCATTTTTTTTTTTTTAACTTAGCAGGGACCTCAAGGTGATCAGAAAATGTAGGCAGCAAGCCCAGGAGCAAGGAGCTGGAGCCTCCAGAGGCTGGAATTGAGTACCCCTGACAGCTAATCTCTGCCCTGCATTGCAAAATCTTGCTTTGAGCTGTCATTCGCATCACTGTCCCACCTGCAGCAGGATGCAAATTGCCCTGGGCCCTCTTGTCCATGCAGATCAGAACTGAGATTCTTTTCTAGATCTCACGTCTACAATTTATTTTTGATTGATTGATTGAAAGATTGCATCTCTAAGCATATTTCCCATTGAACTCAAAATATATATGGGATTGGGCCTTAAAGGTAGATGACTTATTTCAGTATTTGGAATAAGCACTTGCTAATAGCAAAGTGATAAGTGCCAACAAGGAGGTAACCAAAATGAGGCTATTGGGAAACAAGAAGGACATCACTGTGTTGGGAGAACCCCAAAGTATACAGAAGTATAGTTTTTTTTTCTTTAAAAACCTAGAGGGGGTAACCCCTTAAAAACTAAAGTAACTCTCCCGGTTGTCTGGAGACGGAACTTCCAGCAGTCTAGGTGTGTTCTACTGGGGTGATGGTTCTCTCCAGAGCAGACCCCTTTCTCACCTGCCTTTGACACTCGATCAACAGCCTGACACCAGGCTTGGGTGGCCAGGGGAAGTTTCTCACCCATCTCAGGTGAAGCCCACCCCCCTCCCTACCCATCGCTTATACTGCATGATTCACAGGGAGATGAAGGAGCCTTTGTACTCAAGCTGGGTAGGTTTGGTATCAGAGCAGCTCCAGGGAGGTATTGGGTGTCAGAGGCTGCCAAATCCATACAATTCATGCAAAGTCACACTTTGGGTGGAGGAAGGGATGGAGTGGGATTGAGAGGTCAGTGTTTCCCCTGCAGACAGGAAAAGTCCTCTCTGTAGGGCCAGACAGGCAAATCAAGCAGTGGGCATGAGGGTGACAGGCGCGCACAGAGGACCAATGAGGAAGTGCATGTGGGACTAATGTGCAGTCTTGTGCATTCGTATTTGGCATGTAGGCATACTAGCAACGAAGGCACAATAAATGCATCACATATACATGCCTAGGAGAACATGTACATATGCATGAAGGTTCCAGAATACACAGCTTGACCTGTTGTTTGCATGCACAGCAATCATATTTATTTGGATATATGCAGGCACAGGCATACATGTCTGCACACCAAGTGATGTGTGTGTGTGTGGGGGGGGCTATTTCTCATTTACTTGTTTTATAGGAGATCCATAGCAAAGAGAAATTAGAAATCACAATCCCCAAACCATTAGGATTCTGTGTACACAGAATAAAAATAGGGCTTTTATGATTGACCATTCTATCAGTATATGCTGGTCCTAAAACCCCTGCTAGGGTGCTAAAAACTTATTATTAGGTTTGTCACATGTGGTGTGACAAACTCATGGAAATATTTGCAGTGATCAGTGGGCAACTACTCGTACTGACAACCAGGTATATGGACTTGGCTCATACACCTCCACAGCTCTGTCTGGACCCCTCCAGGGAAGCTGCTCTCAAACCCCCTGCGCCAGTCACTCTCTCACAGCCTGACCTACTTCACAGAGTTGTTGTGAGGATAACATTGTGTTTGAGGGTGGGGAAACTTCCACCTAGCTACCCAATCAGTGACGCTTTCTTTCATTTCTCCCCCTTCTCTCCCGACTCTTCCTCTTCTGCCTGTGTCCCCCTGAGGGCCAAATGCCATTTGCACCACCTCCTATCATCAGCTTGCTTCAGGTAAAGATCTTGAATATTTTTACACATGCATACATGGCTGGCCCATGACATTTTGCAGCCTGATGCAAAGGACAAGATGCTGGCCCCTCCCATTCCATGTACAAAATTTGTCTGGTCAGGCAGATGAATCTTTCTTCAACACAAATGATGAGACAATGTCCCCCACTGAACCTGAAGGCAGCAGGATGCAGAGAAGGCTGTAAGGCACACAGCTCTCTCCTGGAACACCTTGCTGCCTCCTCCCATCATCTGCTGCCTGATGTAACTGCCTCACCCTGCCTAATGGTAGGGCATAATTTATTCTCCAAAACACAAGATCATCACTTTACTCCAAGTAAAGGTCCTGAATAAGTCAGCCACACTTGCACTGCATACCAATTCCTTTGCATTATGAAGGAAGTGTGAACAGACATTTGGCAAGGAGAGGTTAAAAATCTCATAAAAATTAAGATATGAGAATATAAAAGGTTTGTTTCTAGGGCATGAGAAAATCATTCATAAACTTGGATGAATGGAAAGCAATGGATCTGATGGGAAATTGCTGAGTTCAGAAAGTCTACCAGATGTTTATTTTATACAGCTGCAAACATCAAGCTAACATTTTGTTTATCAGGTCAAAACCCCATTATGATTACAATATGGATGGTAATGACAATGCCGTTGGATCCAGCTTTTGTCATACTTACAGTAGATCCATTGAAATCTATGACTAACTTAAAGTCCCATAGATTTCAATAAGTCTACTGTAAGTGTGACAAAAGCTGGATCTAACCCATGACATCCTGTGACCAACTCAGAGGACTTAGGCAACTGGACACAAGCCTACCAGTTGTAAGTTTAGGGGACAAAGCAATCCTGAACATTTTACTTGACATTATATCCCATTTATTTAGATGGATGGTATTCCCAGGCAGGCATGGTTAAGGCTGCAGGTGAATACCTGGGTCAGTTGTCCAGAATAAAGATGTCTATGCTGCTAGTTGTGTGGTTTAAATCCTGGGGTAGGCAACTTTTTAGAGCCGTGGGCACATTTGGCCATTTGAGAAACTGCCCTGGGCACCACCACAAAATGACTGCCATGGGAAGGGGGGCAAAGGACAAGTAACCTGCCCCAAAGACTGAGTGCAAGGCACTGAACAACTCCTTTGAACCCATGGTTTTTTAGTAACAACGGAAACCAATTTTACAGCAATCCCAGCTGCCAGTAAGAAAATGTGTAATTTTATTTTTTAAGTAGGAGGCGTGGGACATCTAGGCAGGTGCCAAGAAAGGGGTCCCATGGGCACCAACTTCCCTACCCCTCTGCTAATTTGTGCAAGAAACTTCGCGCGAGAGAAAAAGAGATACCAAATAATCAATTTCTGATTAATGTATCATTTGCATTGTGCCACCCACCCTCCTAACTGCTTTTCTGAAGCTGCTGTTTGGAAAAGCAAAGACCAGCGCAGTTGTGGCATGGCTTGCATGCACCAGGGCATTTATTTATTTATTACATTTGTATACCGCCCCATAGCCGAAGCTCTCTGGGCGATTTACATAAGATTAAAACAATTAAAAACAATATACAACAATTAAAACAGCAAAAACATACAATATACACAGAATATACACATACATTTAAAATCACTGTAATAACTTTAAAAAGCTATAAGCGTAAAAATAAAACAAACCCAGGCTCATCAGATATTGCTAAATGCCTGAGAGAAGATGGAAAGTCTTGACCTGGTGCCGAAAAGATAACAATGTTGGCGCCAGGCTTTTGAACCAGTATGCCCAGTTCCTCCCCACTCACCCCCCAATCCTGCGTTGGGAAGCATCCTTACTTTTCTTGGTGGGTTCTCCCTAGACAATATTTGGGAACCAGATAGGACAGGCTTTCCCAAATGGATGCCCTCCAGATGTTTTGGACTACAAGTCCTAGCATTTCCTGACCTGTTGGTTGTGCTGGCCAGGGCTGATGGGAGCTGAAATCCAAAACATCTGAAAGGCATCAGGTTGTGGAAGGCTGACACAGGAGAGTGCCTTGAAAGAAGTAAGGATTGCCCAGATACAGTGTAGAGTGACGGCGACAATCGGTTCAGACGAAATCCATCGACCAGGAGGCCAAAGTCAAAGGGTAATGGTGGGATGGGGCAGTAAAACATAGACGTGGCTGCACACACTTGAGGAACAAAGAAGCATTTTCCTGCTGTAATCCTCTAGTTAATAAAGAGCAACAGGATCTCCCTGTCAGAGAGATGCTGCCATGGATGAGGTTTCAAAGGCAGGCAGCCTTTGTAATTTGCACAGCTCTTGGTTTGATGGGCTTGCACATGAGCTGCTCCCTTTGTTTGCCTGCATGCTGCATGCCGCTGCTGAGAACGCATACGGTATTAATAAGGCACAAAGACTATGGGCTTAAGCTGCTCAGTAATGAAGACCAGAGGATCGGACTCAGCTCTGGCCTGGCTGAGTGCGACTGGGATGGAGGCTGTCACTGTCAATCCTTTTGCAAAGAGCAAAGCGCCGTGCACCTCAGTCCATTTGGGCTCCTTCCGCTGGCTGCTTTGGATACCATTCTCAACAAAGGGGCGTCGCGAAGGTGGGAAGGCCTTGGCTCAGTCCGCACAGAGAGGACTCCAAGGTGTATTTATGCAGAATTCCCCGTTAATGGCCACAGGAGGGCAGCGTTTGCCCACTGATAAAGCCTTAGAAAGCAAGGATCTGGCTGGAATTTAATACATGTGTCTTTAGGTGTCTGCAAAGGTGATGCTTCCTAGTGCCCCCTAATGGCAGTAACATAAAAAGAAACTATGCATCTTATTATGAGAAGCAAAGGACCATTTTCAGCCTATTCAAACGACCAAATAGGATATATTGAACCGTTGGGGAGGGGGGGGATAGGAGGGAATAGGCTGAAACTGGGGGCAGGGGAGTGGATTGGAGTGACAGACCTTGTCCCTGACTTCTGCGTATCTAGGAGCTCTCCCCATGCAGTCAGGTCCTGCAAAAAGCAGTGTTCTCGACTGCACACAGAGAATCAACGCATACAGAAAATGTACACGTATGGCCTCTGTGCAAAAGCACCAACGAGCCAGCGTGTGGCGGATGCGGGGAGAGGCTTACCGCTGCGATCTCTTCCCCTTTCCCGAACACACACACACACACACACACACACATGTTCAGTAGGCCTCATTTGGCCACATGAGCTGGGCTTGATTGTGTGTAGGAAATCAGGAGCAAATTCTATGGTGGAACCTGGTCATGGGCAAAACAATTAGTAGCGCTGTGCCGAATTTTTTGATCTATTATTTTCGACCGTTTGGTGGGGGGGGGGGGGTGAAAAAGAAATTGCACCCAAAAATATTGGGAAGGGGTGACAATACTGGAGAAATTTCTCAGAAAACAGGTCGTCAGCGCTAACCTTACTGCAAGGAGGAGGCTGGGGGATTTGTGTGTGCTCTTCATTTTACCAATTTTATCCTGTTCTCCTCCTCACAGCCTCATGGGCTGCTTGTGGTTTCTGAAAAGCCCCATAGAGGACTTAACCAGGACTTCCTCCCTTGGAACTTTCCAGAGTTCCTGCCTGTTGAGTGCCTGAAAGCTGAGTGAGGAGATGCTGATGCAGAAGAAGGAGGAGGAGGAGGAGGCAGTCCCACCAAGACCTACTACCATCTTTCCCAACTGGGGCCCTCTAATATCTTGGACTACAGGTCCCATCATCCTCAGGCATGGTTATTGGGATGGTGGGATTTATAGTCCAACGCATCTGAAGGGCACCAGGTTGGGAAAGGTTGACCTGTAGCACTTCTGGGAAGTGTCACTATGGTGGCCCAGTCTCCCAAGGTGAAATGTCAGTCCAGTGCCTTGCTTCCTTCTTTGCATCCCTCCCCTCCATTGCCCCCTTTGCCCTTGGTAAGCTCCCTGTCAACCTTCGACATGCTTCCTGCTCCGTTTTGTTACCACTGGTGGACTCAGTTTATGCCTATTAGCTCCACATGACTGACTGACTGTGTAAAGAGAAAACCCCTAACGAGATGTTGGTTTCCGCCTCCCTTTTGGAAAAGCCGGTCGATGGGAAAGGGGAAGAAAAGGAGCTGCGTTTAGCCCTGCAGTGATGCAATCCTCCTCTTGATTTCAAAGCAGAATGGGGAGGAATGTGGCCTTTAATCAGGGCACTCAGTACACGGCTGTAGGATGGCCCCTTTGGCTGAAGAAATGGGTGCCATGAAATAATGGAACCCTGGACAGATCACAACCAGGAAGGGGTGGGGAGGAGGGATATACAAATTTCATTAAATCCATTCCGTTTGTGTTTTGCGGGTTGTCAGGCACCTTTCATTCCATCGTCTGCTCATTGACAGGATCAGATGTATGAGATTTTTGTTCCATTTGCGCAGATGCGCATTAGCGCTAATTTGCACAAATTCCCCCCAGATGTAAAAACAAGTCCACAAGACCATGGAATTGGTTGGTTCGGAAAAAGTCCACTGCAGAACCCACAGGTTGGATTCATAGACACCCAAACACATTTTGCTGATATCCCTCATTGGGTGGAATGAGAGAAAAATGGGGAAACAGCTGGACTAGTTTGGTCCTTCCTTAGAACAGTGTAGTCTTATGCAGACCCCAAGGGAGCTGCTGTACCTTTAATTGAACCAAGTTCTCGGGCCCTGAGCTTCCCACAGTTAGAGTGGGCTCTAAATCATTCTGCTCTTAGTCTAAATCAGATTCTGATTTCAAGATCGTGAAGGCCCATAGGGGCCCTGGGGCTGGGCCCAACAGCTTTGCTCAAGGCATGTCCACACACATTTCATTTGTCCTTGATTGATTAAGTCTGGTCAAATAATCTGTGCAGGTTTTTAAACACTACAAAACCTGCTCGACCAGAGTTGAGAATGGTGGGACAGACGGAAATCGGAATGTCGCCAAGATGTGTCATTACCTGGCTTGAAGTATGAATTCACCCAGCTTACATTTATTTATTTCAAAGGATCTTAGCCAGCCTTTCAGGCTTATAATGCTTGGATGTGATATAAATTAAGCATTGTTTCCCATAGAAGATCTCCAGCTCAGAATGTCAACTGATCAGCATTCAAGCTGAGCATATTGCTGTTTAGCTGCGGATCCAAAGTTTCTTAAAGGTTAACCCTTTACTCTTCAAGAAACTCTCAATGTTTGTGATGAATTATGTGACTGGCCACTCAACAAACCATCCTTTTTTGGGGGGGTATCTTCTCAATTGTGTCTCTTTATGCCCCCCTCCAAATGTTGTACATGGTTATTGCCCCTTAGTGAGATCTGAAACCCACTCTTGCTCCCAGCTAGGTTTATTTGCAGTAGTGGCTGGCAGTTACCTTTTCAGGCTGCTCTCCACCATGGCTGGAAATACAAAGTAAGTGCAGGATAGGACGAAACCAAGCTAGAGTTGCCAGGAAGAAATATGGTAATACACATGTGACCAACACAACCATCTGCTTTAGATGTGATGCTAAACTATGGTGTGGTGTCATGGGCATGAGCCTTGGGTTTGTATCCTCCCTCTCCATTCCATTCCTCCAGTACAGCCATGAGGAAGCTTCCATTTTCAGTTAACTGTGGTTTATTATTATGTCCAAAATGGTAAGTACAGGTATTCTTAATTGTGGCTTAGGGAAACAAGACAGGATTATAAACCATGGTTTGAAGTTGGTTTGTTTCCCAAAACCAGGGCTGTAGAACGTCAGATTTGGGGGCCAAATCTTCCCCTGCTGGTTTCCCCCTTGCCCCCCAACACTGATTGTTTGGTAATTTCCCAGCTTTTGTGTAGTTTCTCCCCATTTTAAAAGGTTGAAATGCCTCTCCTAAGGCTCAGTTACTGGCAGTGAGAGCCTTAAGAGAAAATATGCTGCCATTTTGGTCCTGCCCCTTTTGCCTTCGCTCTCACCCACCACTAGAATGCGGCCTCCAAGAGCTTCTCCAGAATGGACGTTGGTCCTCAGGATGAAAGAGGTTGGACACCTCTGCCCTAAACCATACATAAGAACGACTGTTTGTCTCAGCTCTGGTATAATGAGCAACAAAAATTAATTGATAATAGAACTGAACACTTCTGACCTCTTCCTCGAAGGTGCACCAGAGGAAGGGAAGGGAATGAGGAGCTCATAAGACCAAGGCTCATTCATGTAACACTGAGCCATGGTTTAGTGTTGTGTCCAAACACAACCAGTTGGCGAACATCTGCCAACACTACAACTCACAAAAAGGTTAAGACTTTTCCCCCCTGAATTGAATCAAGGGGTGTTTGCCCATCAATGTGTGTGTGTGTGTGTGTGTGTGTATCCAGATCTACGCCAAGCAGGATATAACACTTTGAAAGCAGTTTGAAAGTGGTATATGGAAGGTGTCATGGGCCCCAATGGTTGTCAATACCGTTATAAACTGTTATAAAGCAGTAGTGTAGATCCTGCCTACGTGTGTAGCTGTAAAGGGGCACAACATCAAAGCAATGAGGAGGCTATGGATCTACTATGGATGCAGTGATTCTTAGGTCAACATACATAAAAAAGATAGATAGTAGGGCTGTGCACTGCTTCGGCTCTGGATCTGAATTCCAAGCTGAAGTGGGCTGATCCGTACTGGGTTGGTCCAGTCCCGAATCGGGTCAGGGTCAGGCCGAAGTGGGTCAAAGCAGATCGGGATTGATTTGAAGCATGCAAAGCATTTGAAGCCGCCCACCCTGCCACACGAGCTCCCTGCTCCTTACCTGGATCAGCCAGGAGCACCCACAGGCACAACCCTCACCATTTCCCCCTCTGAAAATGAAATGTTGTGCTAATGGCAGCTGTAAGGCTATCATGTATGCAACGTTTCATTTCTGGGGGGGGGGGAATGGCGATGGCTGCAGCTGTGGGCACTCCCAATGGGTCCAGGTAAGGAGCGGAGGGCTCACGTGGCTGGGCCGAGGGGGGGGCACTCGGATGTCTGAATCTTGCTTTGGATCTGGAGTCCAAAGAGGGACTGTGTCCGAATTGGACTAAGGTAGGTCAGGACTGATATGGAAACTCCAAATCGGGGAGCCCATGCACAGCCCTAATAGACTAACAACAGAGTGAGTTCAAAGTATATTTAGCATGAAATGTTTCAGCTTTTGCCCTCATTAGTAGCTGTGATGTTAAATCTACCAGCATTCCAAACTGGCATTCTTGGCATCCATTTAACATCAAAGTTCCAGATGAGGGCCAAAGCCAAAAAGTTTAGCTCTGAATATATTTTGAAATTACTCTGTTGTTAGTCTATTTATTGTTTGTTTGTATATATCTATATCTATATATCTACCCACTCACTCGCACAGCATGAGCAGTCATTATGGCTTACAACTCTGATCTGAAAATGAATAATATTTTTCAGTCTCTTTTCTCTGACGATTTCCCATCTACATCCCCTCTTGCTGCTTCAGAGCATTGAAAAGGGCAATCAGGACCCCTAGATTGACAGCCAGCAGTAATTCTAATGGGCAACTCTGCTTGGACCCCGTTTGGCCCTCCTGGGCTAAATCCTCCTGTGGTACTAATTTTGGCTGGTGGTGAGATGTTTTCTTTGAAGTGTTGAGCAAAGCAAATGGCCCCTTGATGACACTCCAAGGACCCTATTTCTCATTAAATTTCAAATCATTGCCATGTGGAAGAATAATTATATATACCCACGATTCTGTTAACACAGTCTTCCCCAACCTGGTGCCCTCCAGATGCTAGCTGGGGGTGATAGGAATTGTAGTCCAAGACATCTGGAGGGCAGCAGTCTGGGGAAGGTTGTGTTAACACAGTCTGGATTCAACACTGGATGCATTCTTAGTGCAGATTATTTTCCCTTTAACATATTTAACTAACCTTTAAAAGACAAAATCTGGTTGCTTAAAAGGAGGTCATTTCTCCCTAATCTCTCTCTCTCTCTCTCTCTGAAAAAAAGGAAAAGCTCACCAACCTTAGCTAGTAACTGGCCTTTCAAACATAAAACCAAGGACATGTCCTCTTCTACATCTCTCTAGTGTCCATTTGCAAGACTGTTCTCACGTCGTGTCAATCTCTTATTTATTCCCAATTAGGTTTCGATTAACTAACGCTGAGTGTTCTCACAATCACAGGTTGTTATCGCCACTTATAAACACTCCCTGGAAATGTTAAAAAGAAATAAAATAATAATATAAAAATCCTTCACCCCCCTCGTTGGGTGAACTAATGTGCGCTTAATTACTTGTCAGTATTGTCACTGCATTTGTAAGTCCAAGAAAGTCCAGGGAGTCGAAACTGCATTCCTGAACTCATCCTAACATATGTGCGGCAGAAAGCGGGGTGGGGGGTTGGAGTGCAGGGGGGGGAAGGGGGAGGAGAATGGTGGTTTGGGGAAAAAAGTAGTGGGAGGTGGGAAAGGGGCAGTCATGATTCAAATCTTTTCTTTCCCCTCAAATAAAAGGCAAGTAATCCTTTATTCCTAAGTGGAAGCAGGTGGGTATGGATAGAGCATTCTTTGTAGTTTCTTCCAGATGTAGCAGAGAGAGATTCCAGCCAAGAAACTGGGGAAAGAAGAGCCAGGAGCAGTTATGGACAGTGCCGGCCCATTCAGAGGCTCCAAAGGTGATTGTTCTTGAGGCAGTAAAGGAAGATGGAGAGCTGCTACTCCTTACAATCAAATCCTCATGCAATGGGCGTGTGCCTCCCTCCATGAGTCATTTGCACAGCATCTACTGTATCTCTTCCTTTGCCGTGGCGCCCCTTGTGCAGATATCACGTTCTCACAAAGCTCTAACGTCCACGTATAGTATGTGTTATTTTTCATTTTTTTTATATGCATCTTATGTCAACCACTTAGAGATCTTATGTTATCAAGCGGTAAATCAATACATATTCTCAATCTGGGGGAAATGAAATACTTCCCCAAACAGGCATTCCTTACTCTTGTTTGGCGGCACAAATATTCCCCTAGCAACTAGGGGATAGATAAAATTCTTGGGTGGCAGTCCACCTCTCCTGCTCTGCATTTCAAAGCAGGGTCACTTCTCAGAAAGGGTGCCAGTAACATTTAATATTTCATCCTCCCCACACACAAAAAAGAAACATTTCACACTCAGTCACCTTTATAGCCACCCTATATTATTATCCACACAATTGCAGGTGTGGGGCTTAGAGAACGGTGTCCTGAATGCAGCCTTCCCCAACCAGGCGGAATTCATGGCTGATGTTACCATTGGGAAAGGATTGGTTGGTGTATGAGCCAAAGGCTGAACCATGGTCAGGACATGCTTTTGGCCCATTGCATGGAACTGACTTGTGCCTGGAGACAGAGGGGGCAAGGGATGAGCGCTGCTATCACTCACTGTGTTGCACTGAGGACAGGTCTCTCTCCAGCCCACCCCCTTTGGCTGGTGCTTATGGCCTGCAAATGGCTTTATGCAGAGAGACGATGTTTTCCTGAGCAGCTGCCAGGAGTTAAGGGCTGGAAGGGAGCATCTCCAAATAGCCGAGAGCTTGAGGTGCAAGAAACTGGTTGGAGTGGTTTCCATTTGAGGATCCATGGCATCCATGCCCCTGACACATTATTTAATCCTGTAAATGCTGGGAGTTGGTCCTTTGAGAGAAGTGTTGGATCCATGGCAGGATGTCCTCCTTCCTTCTGGCTGCCAATGAGGCCTCCCAGACTGATCCAGAATAAGCTCTTGCTGGCTTATTCTCCAGAATAAGCTCTTGAACCTGTTCAGATGACACACTATGCTACGGTGGTTAAGTATTTCGAGCTAAACATTATGGCTTAGCATGTCATGTCAACCATTCCTAATCATGGCGCTACATAACCATGGTTTAAACATGCTCACTAATCATTTGCTGCAAAAGGGTTAGCAGCCTAACCATGGCTTAGCGTATTGTCTGAAAAGATCCATTGTCATTCCTCTTGCAGCAGGAAGGAGAAAACCACTGTAGTGATTCTTGTTACTGGACCTTAACTTCCTCCTAGAGCATCCATGATGCCTATATACACCAGTTGCTGGGGAACATGGGCAGGAGGGTGCCGTTGCACCCTGTCCTGCTTGTGGGCCCCTGGTCAACAGCTGCTTGGCCACTGTTTGAGCAGAGTGCTGGAATAGATGGAGCCTTGGTCTGATCCAGCAGGGTTCTTCTTATGTTATTATGATATAACAGGCTGGTCTGGTCCTTCCTCCACTTCTTTCTCTCCATCATATGCCTGCTGGACATCCCCTGCGGAGGGGGTGGAAGCCTCCAGGCATATGGGAGTCCTCTGAAGAATATACAGCCCTTGAAAATCCACACTAAGTAAACTCTCAACGGCTGTGTCCTATTAGAGCTCTCCCACCCCCATACTCTCAGGCACGGTTGTTCAAGACTTTGTGGGGCAGCAATGCTGGTTAGGAGCAGAATGTGAACATCAGCAACAAAGGTGGAGACATATGGTGGCCACTTACGCATCACCAAAAAAGAGGACATGCATCCCTGAAGAAGAGGGCACAAATTTGAATAAGATTTGCATATGTTAATTTATATTAGAGATGCAAATGTTGAAACAATTACTATAATTTAGACAGAACTACATCTCACCAGAATGGGAAAGAGTGGCTAGGTGATATGTATGCCTGCTCAGGTACCCTGCTTAACACTAGGGATGTGCATGGACCCAAAAAATCGGATCGGAATTGGAATTGGAACTTCACATAAAAAAAAAAAATTGGATCGGAAAAATCAGAGGTCCACTCTATCGTATGAGATCCAATACCGATATTAAATAAGACATCTGATTTTTGAATCAGACACCATTTTGAGTGATTTTACACATAGACTAGTATTGTGTTACAAAGATTCCTATACCTTTTTTTATTTTTAAAGATAGAAGGATGAAATTTAGCCACATTGCAAATGAGTTTGAGGTACTTCTCTGTGAGAAATTTCAGAAAGATAGCTCCAGGCATTTTGTGGCTGTGATTTTTTTAGTAACAAACCAGGAATGCCTATAACTTTTTTTATTTTTAAAGATTCACATTCCAGATAATATGTTGGGACTCATGTGTGTGAAATTTCAGAACCATAGGTGCTTTCTTTGTGTGGCAATTGATTTTTTTAAAAATGGGTAGCAGTGGGGTAAAGACAGTTTTGGCTTCAACTTTTTTATTTTTAAAGATCCAAACATGAAACTTGTCCACATTAAAGGTACCATTTTGGTTGACATGTGCGAGCAATTTCAGAACAATAGCTTGAAGCATGTAGTGGCAAGGTATTTTGGGAGAAATGAGGAGAGAAACCCAATTCACTTTTTTATTTTTAAAGATAGAAGCATGAAACTTGCCCACATGGAAGATGGGTTTGAGGTACATATCTGTGAGAAATTTCAGAAAGATAGCTCCAGGCATTTTGTGGCTATGAATTTTTTACTTTAAAAATTCCAAAAGTTGAAAAACAGAGACCTTGACAGCTGTCAAACTGCACCCCCTCTCCCCTCCCCCTGTTAGCTGTTTTCAATGCAGCTTACTCTCAGGTAAGTGTGTTTATGATTGAAGGCTTCATCAACTCCAGGCCACCTTCTATTCCATTCTGAAGTTGGGTGCGGTTGTTTTCTAATCCGTCTCTCTGGTGCAGTTATTTTCTGAGACTTCTGTGTGGAAAGAGGGCAAGAGGCAGTTCTGAGAGGGATTTCTGGAGACCCGGCTGGCGTCAAACTGCTGATCTGCTGTGGAGCTCACTGGCCGTCCTTGAACAAGTCGCTCTTCCTGTGCCTAATTTACCTCACTGGGCCTTGTTGCAAGATGGGTGGTTATTGTTGTATACGCTGGTATGTTAATAGCTCAGGGGCTGTTAAGTATCGTCCAGCAACGAAGAGCCGGACTGCTTTGATCTCACAGTGGGCCTTGGCAGGCAGAGGTCACACACACACACACACACACACACACACACACACACACACACACACAGAGCTGCCACTAGCTGCCCCAATTTGTCATTCATGTGACAGTCAGTTTTCCACTCTAGTTGTGTTTGTTTATCCGGAAGTATGGGCATACTCCACCCTTCATGCACATTCTGTTTATTAGGGATAGTGCTTCTTTGGGTAGCTACCAGCCTCTGGGATAGAGGGAGAAAGAAATATGAATAAAACAACATGTTCTTCTTTTTAAACTAAGTACCACATGGTTTGCCTCCAGCTCCCATCTTCAGAGAATTTAGAAAGCCATGGGGTTGTGCCAGACATTACCTCGCTATTTTCCAGTTTCAATCCAGCGTGCAACTGTTGTTAAATATTTTAACTCTATTTAAAAACATTGTTGCAACCAGTACTTTGTACTTACCTTGCTGTTTTCCAGTTTTCATTCAACATTTCATTGCTATAAATATATGCAACTGGTGTTAAATGCCTCAATTCTGTTTATAAGTATCGGTGCAACTAGTAATTCTCACTTCTGATTCATGACTTTTGTGTTTACATTACATTATATTGTGTTAGTCAGTTTACCCCAATGTCCTTGGTGGTCATTTGTACTCTGTGACTTTCAGCATCTAAATCAGTTGGTTGTGTCAGACACTGCACAACCTTCCACTTGTTTCCAAGGTTATCAGCCGGGATGTAGCCTTGTTCCACATAGCTTCTGCCGCCGCCGCCTTCTCCCTTATTAAGCAGCACCCGTTTCCCAAAGGCACTGTCTGGAATGAGAGTCAACAACCCGTACTATGGCTTAATCTACACCTGCAGCCCTTTTGCAAGGGAGGAGGGGTGATTGTGAGTTTTCCCGCTTCCACGATCAGCACTCATGGAGCACATGTGAGCAAAGTTTTCCACAATTTCAGGAGTGCCGTTGCGGGAGGACATGTGTCCCATGATGGCGCTTCTGCATGTGGATTGACAGAAGTGGGCGGGGGTATGTGGATGACGCAGCTATGGGGCTGTTTCTTTTATTACTCATAAGGATTGCGCATGGACGCAAATGCACAGCAACACATGGGGTGGATTGGAAGTCCATCAAATATGCGATGCTGCGCACAGATATGTTTGTATTAAAAAAAAAACCCTACACACTCTCGATGCCAAAACATTCTGATACACATCCAAAACATGTGGCAAAAATGGCAGCCGGGTCCACTCCCACACACCTTCAAAACCACTGGACACACCCCTGGCAGTTGGTTGGCTGGCTACTGAGCCAGGAACTTACCCCGAACAGCAACAGATTCGCGAAGGGGGGGGCACACCAGCCGTGGACTTTGGGATTGTAGTGAGAAAGCAAACAAAAAAAAACCATGACAAAAGCAGTCAGCGATATTCCTGAATAACTGAGAGGTGGACCCGAGATCACCTCGGGAGCAGGTGAACATCATGTGGCTTGTAAGTGACAACTTCGATACAGTCCTGCAATAAACGGCGGATGTAGACTCTCCCTATGTGTCAAGCACCTTCTTGGATGAAGGCCTGTGTCTCACATGCCCCTCCACGCAATCAAGCTGCAGATGCCGAGGAATTGTCCTCCTTTTTTTGGCCACCTAATTTGCACGGCCTTTACACACCCCTGTCACCTCGAACTGAAACCCACGCTCGGGGCCAGAGTCAGGGAGAGGCACTGGTGGGCACCTACCAAGGCTCACGTCCCACTAGGGGGCTCGCTGACCCTCTTCGGAGCTTCCTGGCCCGGATCCTCCTCCTCATCTTTGCTGTTGCTATCTGTTCACCTCCCCTGTCTTGAGCATGTGAGCAGTGAGTGACAAGAGTGAGGACAAACAGAAGTTTCCTCTAATTCTCTCGAAGTGGTTGTGCGGATTGGGTGCAGAGGGCAGGTGCAAGTGTGTGGGCATCAGTGCCTTAGAGAGGAGGAGGAGGAAGGGATCCATACAGAGAGGTCCCCACTGAGGGTACTACTCCCAAGAACCCCCCAAAACCTGAAGCCAGTGCTGCCCATGCTAAACCTCCTTCTGGTCACAATGAAAGAAGGTTCATGTAAACCGGGGTGATGTCTTTGTTTTCAGTAAGCTCCCTCTCAGGCTCAGATGGTTTAGAATCCAGAGGACTCTTTACCACTAGGGTATGGCACTTTTGCAAGTAGCGTGTGAACTCTACCAGCAACTGCTGCCAACATATCAATATGCATGAATTCCTGATCATTCACTCATTCAAAGGAGCCAAAAGATTTATAGCTTTGATCTCTGTTGCCCTCAATGGATTGGGTCCAGATTTATTCGGGCTTAAAGTGACCTATTGAAATCAATGAGACTGAAGTTAGTTATGACTAACTTGTTCCATTGATTCTAAGATATGACTGTAAGAATGACTAAATTTGGATCCAATCTGGTGTGTGTGTGTGTGTGTGTGTGTGTGTATCAATGGAGACCATTGACTCCAATGTCAGTGGGGTGGTAAATCCTCTTCAGGTTTCAGTCAGTACTGGTCAGAACTCTAAAGGAGCCATCTCTAGATGAAGCATCTTGGATAGCTCTTTTAAAGTTCTGACTGAAATCTGGAATGGATTCACCGCCCCATTGAGATCGGAACCACCAGCCTCCACTGGTATATGTACAATATATGGGGGATGGACAAAATCCGGATGCTTTTCGATGCCATCTGGCTGGAGCTTCTGTCTGTCTATGGTTCCTGTCCAGTACAATTCTCAAACAGTGAAGACCAAGGGTGCCTCTTCACGAGAGGTTTAATGCTCTTTGAAGTCTCATTAAAAAATTTACCTCCACATCAGCGGAGCGCAAATGGGGCGTAGAGGCGCGTTATCTCTCCGATTATGCGCATTATCGAACGCGCGTTAAATCGCGAGTTTTATTTTGCTCCGGCCGTTAAAGCGCATTTTGACTGTGTGAATATGTGCTTATGCCCATTAACTACATGTAAACCGCATTTTGGACATCCGTTAATACGCTTCGCCGCCTCTTGCCGCCTCTCGTGCAGAGGGATTAAGCGTAAATGCGCTTCTGCGATTATGCACATAATCGGCTAACCAGGCGTAAAAGCGAATCCTTGTAGAGGGGACCCATGTAAGAATTCTTACATTCTCTTCATGCCCCGCAACTCTGTCAGCAGGGAAGTCTGGGAGAACATCGAAAAGAGAAAATGGGACAGGCTCTAGGAAAGTAGGCGAAGTCCAGGTGGAAAATGTAACCAGCTCTTCACTCGCCTTTTGCTTTGGGGGATTCCCCCACCTCTGCCATGCATCATGTGGCTGGCGCCCGAGAGGCGGGTGAGGTGTTGCGCTCTGAACAGAGACCCTCTTTGCTGCCGACGCCGACGCTGCTCTGTGTGTGGCAGGGATTTCCCTTGCATGACAGTCTGGCCTGCCTCCCAACCCCAAGCAGCGAGGGGTCAAGCAAACACAAACAGGCCAAAGTGTTTTCTCAAGAGAGGTAGAGGAAGGACCCCACTGCCAAAACTCTTGCAGAGCTCTAGCGCTTGAGAGGTATGAAGGAAGGGGAAGGGAGCCAAGAGGAGGTACAGATCTGGGGGAAGCCGAATGACCCATCCTGTCTAGACCGCTTTGCCTTTAGATGCTGAAGCCAGCCGTCATGGGTGCCGGACTGTGTCTTCTCACTTGTTTCTTCCGTTACTGGGAACATCCTGCATAATGTCATTCCGCACGGAGTTTACCTGTTATTTCCGACGTGGAAGCAGATTCTTTTCCAGCTAGGAATTTTGTATGGTGTGAAGTAGTCCTCGGAGCTGGGCTCTTCTGCGCTTCAGAGTTTGCCAGTTGTGGTGGATAGAAATTCCAGCTTAGGGTGGCCATGTGCTCTCTTTTGTAGAGGCCAGCCCTCAAATTTGAAAGGCTGCCAGAGGATCATCCTCTATTTGAAGGGCTCCTCTGTTTGAAAGGCTGCCCTGTTCAATTGTGGTTTAAAAATAAAGAACTGGAAGAAATGCTGCCCATCAAGAGTCCGCACCTGGTCAGCAGCAGACTGAACAGGCAGGCACACAGCTCACCTGGTTAAAGTCTTCCACACTATGGTGACATGGACAGTATTTCTGTTTCAATTGTAATATTTTTTTCTAAATTTGCACCCATACGTATAAATTAGCACATTCAAATTTTATGCAAATCTACATCCTCCTGGATTCTATTATTATGAGGGAAGGAGAAAAATATATCCCTATCCACTTTCTCCACATTGGGACTTGGGAGTTCCAGGATCTTGTCCCCACTAGGACATGAAGCTCACTGGGTGACTTTGGGCCAGTCATTGCCTCTTAGCCTAACCGACTTCACAGGATTGCAGTGTGGATAAAATGGAGAGGAGGAGGAATATCATGTATTCCTTGGGCCCCTTGGAGGGAAGGTGGGATGTAAACGTTATAAAAAAATAAACAGGCATCGTTCTTCCTGCTTCAGCTGAGAGGGATGCGTGACAAATGAGTGCAAGCATGGTCTAGACTGGGGCCATCAGCCTCCTGGTGATTCTGGGAGAAACGTTCGGTCCATCGTTGGTGGGGCCAGCTGGGACATGGGCAGGAAATTGCAATGCTTGCTTCCCACGTGCATGGCTGAATCCCCAGCACGGTAATAAACGGCTCATAAATCACCACCTCGTTGGCTGGGAAAGCTGGCTTGGAACATAGCAAATTGCTCCGCCAGAGGTAGGAGGTGGAAGGCTGACTGACCAGGCTGCTCTTTGACTCTCCTCCATGCATCGCACCAGGTGTCCGGAAAAGCACAGCCGGCTCCTTCCCCGTGTCTTTGTCTCCAGGTATATGATTGACTGCAATCTCTGCCTTTGCCTAACTTGAAGAAAATTGCTACGCTAAGGCAGGGCATGGGGCTAGAATTGCTTGTTGGTGGTAGCCATGAAGCCTTGGTTGGGACACTCTGCCATGGGGGCACTCGAGGAAAAGGTGGGAGCCAGAACTATGGCCAGAGATCCTTTGATGGAGGGGGGTAGGAGTTAGGGTAGCTACTTCCACATTGCCAAACAAGAGGGAATGCATCATTCAAAAAGAGGACACCAATTTGCATCAGGTAGGCATATGTTAATTTAGATGTATAGATGCAAATTTCAAATAATAACCAATTTAAACAGAGATACCATACATCTCATCATAAGTGGGGAAGACTATCAACACAGGTGACCTGTGTGCCTGACCAGTCTGCTCTCCAGGTGCTGTTGAAGGGCAGCTTCACTGAGCCTATCTACACTACTGCTTTAAAACGGTTTAAAATTGTTTAAAACAGTTTATAACAGTTTTAAGAACTGTTGGGGCCCAGGACACACTCCATATACCGTTTTCAAAACGTTTTCAAAGTGTTTTATCTTGCGTGTGGAGATAGGCTCCCTGTCTATTCTTCATTCTGATGGTTATTTATCTTTAAACTAGACTTGGACGGGACAGCCCACTAAAAAAGGACACCTGCAAATAGAGGACAGTCTTCTTTAAAGAAAGTCACCTGGTCACCTTTGAGTATGAGAGAGAGGGGGGTGATTTAAAGGCCTTTCATCATGCTTTTTCTGAAGCCTCCACTCTCAGAGGCTGCCCCTGGCTACCCTGTGACTTCTGCATGGATCTGCACCTGGAGCAGAGACCTCCAGGGCCCAACACAGTATTATGGAGGCCATGATGCTCAGCTGACAGCTGCTAGGCTAGAGTCAGCCTTGCTCTCATAGACTCGATGGCAGCAGGAAAGGGGTCCCAGACCTACTTCTCGATGCACAGACAAAACAGATGGGGTGTGCTTCTCAGAGTCCTGGAGCCAGCTAGACCTGATTGCTTCTGGCTGCTGACCCTTTCTCTAGACGCCTCTCTGAAAGAAGTAAAGAGGTGGGGGGTGAGAAGAGAGAGGATTTCTTTCAGGCTAGGCTACTTACGTTTCAATGCTGCCCATTTGGCTATTCCCAGTTGGAAGCTGCCTCTGCTTCGTGGGGCAGAAGTCTGGCTGCTTTGGACAGGGATCCCTTCTGCACTGACCACTTACACACTTTTGCTTGGCTTTCTGGGTTGTGGCTTTATGGCTCTATCATGATTGTTCCTTTATTGCAATTGCCTTTTAATTGTCTGTACTGGGACCCTACAGGGACACCCGATACATCCCACTGCTCTGGCTATTAATATCAGCTATAAATCAGGTTTAAAAATGCAGACACGATACTTGCAAAAGCTCAGTGGAGCTCTGCTGCTCTTTAGGATTTGGATTTCAGAGGTTGTCTACACACCCTAGCTTCGGTGTCCCACAAGAAAGCCCATGACAGAGATGCAAGTGCTTGCCTTGAACTGGTCCATTGACCCATGATTTGACGAAAGTGAGGTTACGTTCTCTCAGGACTCTGGTTCTTATCACCCATTACTAAACTAGGACTGTGCTGGCTCAGCCGGAGGTTATGGGGCAGATGCCAGCATCACTGCACGAAAGAAAGGATGGACAGGAGGGGGCAGGGAGTAATGGAGAGGAAATTTGCACACACTTTTCCTGCCAGAGGTATGGGAGCAACCTTCAAGGTATATTCTCTTCCTGTCTAGTTATAGAACATAAGAACATAAGAGTCATGCTGGATCAGACTGAGAGTCCATCTAGTCCAGCACTTTCTTCAGCACAGTGGCCAACCAGCTGTCAACCAGGGACCAACAAAGCAGGACATGGTGAAAAAGCACTCTCCCACCCATGTTCCCTAGCAACTGGTGCATATAAGCTTACTGCCTCTGCTACTGGAGGTAGCACATAGCTGTAAGGACTAGTAGCCATTGATAGCCTTCCCGTCCAGGAATTTATCCAACCCCCTTTTAAAGCCATCCAATTGGTGGCCATCACCACACCTTGTGGTAGCGAATTCCATAGTTTAATTATGTGCTGTGTGAAGAAATACTTCCTTTTATCTGTCCTGAAGCTCCCACCAATCAGCTTCATGGGATGATCCTGGGTTCTAGCATTATGAGAGAGGGAGAAAAATGTCTCCCTATCTACATTCTCTACACCATGCATAATTTTGTACACCTCTATCAGGTCTCCCCTCAGACTCCTTTTTTCCAAGCTGAATACTCCCAGCTGTTGTAACCTTCCTTCATAGGGGAGATGCTCTGGGCCCTTGATTGTTTTAGTTGCCCTTTTCTGCACTTTTTCCAGCTCTACAATATCTTTTTTTTTAGGTGTGGTGACCAGAACTGTACACAGTATTCTAAGTGTGGTCGCACCATAGATTTGTATAAAGGCAGTATGATACTGACAGTTTTATTCTCAATTCCTTTTCTTATAATGCCTAACATGGAGTTTGTCTTCTTTACAGTGGCAGAACACTGGGTTGACATTTCATCAAGCTGTCCGCTGCCACCCGAAGATATCATGAGCAAGTCCCCTCGAAATGCACATTTTCATGCTTTAGCCTATGGGGGAAATGTGCATTTTCAGACAGTGCTTTTTAATTTTACGTATTTTCCTAAGATGAAATTTGTGCCAAATTACAGAAAGTTAAAATAAAAATGGTTTGCAAATCTACAGAATTCATGCAACTTGGTAAAAGCCAGTCTGCTGTGGAATCCATGCGTTGAATTCTTAGAAATCCAAACTCATTTGATTCCGTTGCAGATTTCTTCAACACCCTACTTTACAGCCAACAGGTCACACTCTTACAGCACAACTCTATGCCATTTTTTGCAGACGTAAGTTCCACTCAGTTCAGTTAGACTTTGGGTGCTTCCAGACAGAGGGCTCCTAGCAACACCATTCAGAAGGCATCATGCAGCTATTCCATCTTTCCCTCCAGGACAGACATTTTGTGGAAAGGAAAAAGATGGTAGAAATGGTGGGAAAACACGGATGGTTACAAATGGAAGACATCACCATCTGGCACCTTTGTAAAATTTCATGAATGAGACAGGCTGATTGTGCAATAAAAGCCTGGTCTGGAAGCACCCTTACTGCCCAGCCTGGTCTAGGAACACCCTTACTCCCAAGAAAGTGTGCATAGGATTTCAGCATGCTGCACCAATTATTATTAACTGCTTTGATAATAACTTGTGTGCCTTCATGCACATATTATAGAATTGTCATTATATTTAAAAAGGAAAAGTGTCCCTCTAGTTCTTTGGTCCCCCCTCCCACTTGCTGAGCCCCACTGCACAGTGACTGAGTGCTGCTGCTGCTGCTGCACATGACCTGCAAAATGAGAAGAAGAAAAGAGAATGCTCTGCTTAGAAACACAACAGGGGCAAGAGGCCATCCTGATTTCACAGAATGCTCCTATACAAAGCAGTATCAAAAAGCTGTTAGAAGATGCCATCCACGTTTCTGTAGTGACTTTGCTCATTGGCCTGGGGCTTCTCATCTCAGGGGATTTGACTTCAGTTGCGCCTTGAACGTTGTTTGTTCTATTCTGCACAAACTGGCATATCCTCCCACCCCCCACCCCCCACCCCCCCATTGGGAGGCACTGGCAGAACCGTACTCGGTTGTACATATGTGCTTTTGATAGGGGTGTGCGCACGTGAAGGAAATCAGTCCTGAAATAGCCAGAGGAACTGCCAGTGATGAAGCTACATCCATGCAGAAGAGTGATCTCACAATGTGACAACCTCTTGGCTTCCCATCCTTTCCTTCTTTCTAAAGTGGCAGATGCACATGCATCAGAGCAGGGGTGGGCAGACCTCAGGCTTGCGGGAATCTACTTTGTTTTGAGTACTAGAACGGAATGGAGCTCACAGCCTCTTTGCACAAACATTTGCTTCTAGTTACCCCCAGCATTTTTTCACTTTGGTAGTATAATTTAGACTGTGTGGGCAGGCCTGTAGCTGGGGGAGGCCTAGGGGGCTGCCCCCTAATTTATTTATTTTTACAAACAAATAATTAAAACAAACAGTTTACAATATACTATTGTTAAATAATTGGGAATCAGAAACTCTACTGCGTCTCACCCAGAAATGTACCATTTTGACCACCTGTGTGTCTTGAAATGTGCCTTTATGTCACAGCTTCTCTACCAGTGAGCCCTTCCATGTATACCAGCTCATCACATCAGTTGGACCCCACTGCATGATTTGTTTGCAACAAATCTGATGGCAGCTTATCACGGAGTGGAGTCAAACCTTGTGGTATGAACCCATCGGCATAGTGTGCCAGGACACAGGTATTGACTTTGCATTTAGGGCAACTGCCTTGTAGAGACTATTTCAAGCTGGTTCTTTGATGCAGCTGCATCAAAACCACATTTAACTTATTATCCACTTAGGAAAGATACCGCTCTTCCTACATCTGGGAGAAAAGGTGATGTTATGTGCCAAAGGCTCACGGACTTGGAAATCTGCCACCGTTTTAGCATGGAACAAAGTAATCATATGGACGATCTCCCAGAGGGAGAGGCTAAGGTTATTAAATCCATTATGCAGGGAACTTAGGTTGAGATCCCTCATAAATGTAGCAGATATTTCACCAGATATTGGTGCTATGAAAGAAACTCTTTAAGATAACTATCTTCTGGTACATTGGGAGGATTAAGATTTATGTGCAAATTACAAACTGCTTAAGCAATTTGGCATTCATTTTAATTTCTGTGCGAACTTATCTTCTTATCCTGCCTTCCTTCTCCATCCCAGATTGATTTAATGCGTCCAGAATAAAACCCTTCCTAGTATAATTTAAAGTCTAGATATCCTGTGATTTAAGGGTTCCTGAACTTAGATGAAACATTGACTGGGTTTAGGCAAAACGATAATCAAGAGTGGTTTAAATAGTAAACAGTTGGTTATTTAACTCACCATGGGTTATCGTGTCATGTGGAGGGAGTTTTTTAACCAAAAGTTGGTTATTCGGCCAAAATAAGCAATGCAAATAAGCAATGCTGTGCAGGGGAGGCTATTTGAACCACTGTTGGTTATTGTGTTGTGTGGAGGGTATTGTTGGTTATTTCATCAGCCACAGAGTTGCAAGGCAAGAGTGGTCTAGTGGTGTCTGCCGTTCTAGTCGAGGTGGCAGGATAGATTTTTGGCAGCAATGACTGATGGGAGGACTGAGGGGGATAGAGGATGGGGGATGAGTAAGTCAACTCAGCATGGACTAACAGTCAACTCAACGCTGATCATAATCCTTACTACGGTTGTTTATTATCATGTTTTGTGGGGAGTACCTCCTAGATAAACAACTGTCAAGTTGATTATTAGCCCACCATTGACTATTGTGTTGTCTGAATGCAGCCTTAGGATGCTTCCAGACAGAAGTCACCTAGTGTTATCAATCAAGCTACAAGCAGAAATGCAACTTCGGCTTGTAGCTTGATTGATAACACTTCAGGGGGCTAGTGCTATCTTGCTGTGTTTTGTCCAAAGAGTGGGCATTAGATAGCCATATGTAGATTACTATCTTCTCCAATTCTCCCCACCCCCTTCATTGGTTGCCAGACACACCTTTCTTCTAACATTTTGCATTGGCTGCTTCTCAGCACCATTTTGGCACTGTGTTTTGTGTGTATGTGTTTGCAGTTTTTGAAGGAAATTATTGCCAAAAATATATATTAAATGTTGTTTTTAACAAGAGTGCTTGCAGCACAGCAAATCTTACTTCTCAATAAACATTGTTACAGATCAAGCTGGAAGTCCCATCAGTTTCACCGGGGAATGCAGGATCTCTAAGTCTAGTCAACTTCACAACTGAATTTTATCAGACAATAGGGCTATGCACGGATCTGGATCCCGAATCTGGAGTGGATAGGGCTGATCCGGGCCTCCCAGATCCGCGATCCGAACTGGATCAGGCCTGGATCGGGCCGGATCAGATCCACGATCCGGATCCAATTCAGATCCGGTCACAGCACTCCCTCCCCCTCTCCCCTCCCTCCCCCCTCTCCCTGCTTACCTGCTGCCTCCTCCACATCGTCCCCCGTCATCACCTGCCGCGAGCAGGAAATGCGGTGGCACACAATGAGGAGAGAGGACAACGGCAGGACAACGCGGAGGAGGCAGCAAGTAAACAGGGAGAGTGGGGGAGGGAGGGGGAGAGCTGGGAGAGCGGGAGGGAGTGCTGTACATGGATCCGGATCTGATTCGGATCGGGCTCGATCTGGACCTGACAGATCCGGATCCGGATCGGATCAGGGAGTCCGTGCACAGCCCTAACAGACAATCCTCGCTAGTCATTTTCAGAACACCATCTAGTCAACTTGTTCCAGTCAGTTTCACAATCTGATCTGGTTAGAAAACTTGCAGGCTTGATTTTCCCTGCTTGTTAGTTGAGCACACTTGCAAAACACTCTACCCCCCAAAGTACCTGAACCCTGCAGCACAGAGCTAGAGGACTGCAGCTTTACAGGATTACAGACGGAACCTACACATCTGTGTTTGGAAGGAAGCACAGCTATTTTTGAAGTAATTTACTAATTAAATAGTTAATTGAAGCGTGTGGAGTGAAGAAACCTCATTCCAAGAAGCTTAAGACTGAGAGCTAGTAGATTAGGGGAATGGCCCTGTGGTGCAGGACAAGAAATGGCCCTGAAACTGGAAATGCACAACAAGCAACAGAGAAAGGATGGGCATCCTCAACATGTCATCTACCTTCTCCAGGGACAACTCCTCCCACTGTGCCTCAATCATGCATTTTTCTCTCCAAAGCTGAAAAGAGATTGTTCCTGTATTCTGCCCTTTCCCTCGTTAATGGATTAAGAGGGAATGTGGAAGAAGAGGTGGGAAAACACGGAAGGATTACAATGGGCTTATGACAACATCTGGACCCGCCAAAAATGGTGTGAAGGGTGCATGGTGATTGCACATGAAAGCCTCATCTGGAAGCCCCCCAAGTCTGAGTGTAGTGAGGCTCTGGTGACCTTCAAGCTAAGAGATATCCATGAGGCTGAGAGAGAACCCACATTGAGTCCCTGGGCCAGGATCTGGATGCTCAGGTGAGGTCTTGGAAGACTTGCTGCCTTCCACTGCTGGCCCTCATTATGGATTTATTTCCAGTAAAATCGGCTAGCACAGCACTCTCAGTTCTCTCCTAATGAGCTCCCATCCTCACATACCCTGAGGCACTTGGGCAAGTGTCAGACTGTCCCTCGGCAGCCTCTTTCGTTCATCTGCTTGAGAAGCTGCTCTCCAAGATCAGATCAGTGACACTGAGAAGTTCTTCATTAGCAAGGGCAGCCTGAGTCCCTATGGGCAAGAGATCACTGATCTGCCTAGGCTGTAAGCCCCTAATTGTCCCCCAAAACAGAGGCCTAAACCCTGCTTGGATTGACACGGCTGGAAAAACAAACAAACCCTGTGATGATGATGCCAAAGTGGAGTGTTGTGTTATGTCTCCAGTAGAGATGCTGGAGAAAACCACAATGGATTCAAATGAGTTTGGATCCGACCTGTGGATTCTGCAGCGGACTGGCTGTTTTGGAGTCATGTGGATTCCGTGGTCTTGCAGACCAGTTTTTCACTGGGGGTGGGGCGATTTGCTCTAATTCACATTAGCACAAATGCATATTAGTGCTCATTCGTATTAACACTAAGGTGCACTTGCTCAAGTGGAATGAAATTCTCATACATTTCTATAACAACAACAACCACCCAGCTCTGTCAATGATGCCTGAAACACAGACAGACCCCCCACCCCACAAAGGTCTTAGCTCATATAATTAACTAAAACCATGAGAGAATAAAGCAACACAAAGTTGTGCCCTCAGCTCCACCTCTGAGGGAATGGCCCCAAGTGGTCAATGCCCTTTCATGTCATTGATGGGATTATTTAGTAAAGTTTCCTCCTGTCAGAAAAGCAATTAGCAGATAAAAAGCAAAATGGCAAAGCAGAATGAGCATTTATCAGTCCCACATGCACACAAGGCTAACCTATAACAATAAAAGGAGATCACACCCTTCTTTGGTGAAGAAAAGGTAAAATGGTTTTATTCACAATATTCTTGCATATAAAATGCAGGTATAGTGTAGAGTTTCAAATAACATTTGATTAGTCCATTTTGTGCTCCATTACATTGGCAGTAGCAGGAGAACAAACATGTGTACTCCCAGCAATGGTGGAAGCCAGAGAGAAAGAGAGGGAGGGAAGGCAGGGGAGGAGCAAAAGGAAGAAATTGCAGGAAATCACATTGTAGGCTAAAGGGATCCTAAGGCTAGCTGTAGTCTAAATTCCCATGAATCAGCTAACTGCAACACTGTCCCTTTCCAGTAACTTGCAGACAAGGTTGCAATATTCCCAACAGTCATACCTATTAATCCAATCCAAATACCCGTCCCAGAGACCACAAAGGATACCATGAGAGTGGGGCTAAGAATGTACAGCCGAATAGTATACAGTAATAATATGAGCTAAAACCAGCCAAGAAATAATACAAGAGTTAAACCCACCAACATGCCATAGCGATTAAAATAGCAAAGATTTAAAAGTCCTGGGAGAACAAAAAAGGTTTCAACCTGGTGACAGAAAGAAAACAATGGCAAGTTTCCTTGGGGTGCGTATTCTGTAACTGTGGGGGCCACCACCAAAAAGACCCTTTCTCTAATAGCCATCCTCCAGGCTTCAGAATAAGAGGGCACTTTGAGAAAGGCCTACACAGATGACCATGAAGTAGGCTGACCATGTGAAAAGGAGCACAGGGCTCATGTAACTTTAACAGTTGTAGAGAAAAGGGAATTTCAGCCAGAGTCATTTGTATGCAATTAATTCCTGGTGATATTCCCTCTTCATCACAACAGTTAAAGGTGCAGGCACTATACTAGAGTGACCATATACAAAAGAAGGCAGGGCCCCTGCAACTTTAACTGTTGCGATGAAGAGGGAATTGCACCAGAAACTAACTGCATACAAATGACACTGGCTGAAATTCCCTTTTCTCTACAACTGTTAAAGTTACATGAGCCCTGTCCTCCTTTTCATATGGTCAGCCTACATGAAGGCCTTTATAAGTCATGGCTATGATCTGTCAGAATTTGGTGGAAGTTAAGAGTGGGGCTTGTGGATTTCATCAGTCCACCCCTTTGCCTTCTCCCTCATAATCTGGGCACTGCCATGGCTCAAGCTCTCCCTCCCTAGTAGTGTCCAGTGGCAAAAGGGGTGGCGAGTCAAGATGGTCACAGTCCTCACCCCAGTCTCAATGTTCAGGCTACTCTATACCTAGCCATATACTGCGGATGTTGAACCTTAGGTCCGTGGGTAACACCAGGGTTCCCCAGCTGGCCACACATCCTTTCCTTGGCTCCCTTTCACCCACTTGCTGATAGTGTCGTGCTTTCCTGACTTTTGCACAGCCCTCCTCTTCTAAAAGGTTGAGATGCCTCTTACTGGCAGTAAGTAAATACGCTGGTATTTTGGCCCTGCCCCCTTTGCCTTTGGCCACACCCACCATTGGAATGCAGCCCCGAGAGCGCCTCTGAAAGTGAATCTGGCTTTCAGGCTGAAAGAAGTTCCCTTCCCCCTGCCATATAGCACGCGTACCCATACAGAATGCGTACGCCTGCAGAAAGCACACAAGAGAGTAGCATAGTTATTGTGCCAAAAATGGTAGCACTGCGAAAGAGACAATTTCCCCAGCTTCTAATTATCCTATTATATACATTTATATGCTAATTGCAACCTCAGTTCTTCAAGTGCTGGTCCTTAGTAGCCAAAATGGCACCATCCGTGCTCAAGAGGGAGGTGCCAGCTCACCCCAGTCCTCCGAGTGGTGAGGTTTTAGAGGCGTAGCAGCAGTATCTCCGCTAGGTTTTGTTTTGCTCTTTATATGAGGTCACTGGAAACCTATGGCACTTTGTAATTTTCCATTTATTTACAGATATACCAGTTGAGCATCGGTAGAGGTTGCTGGGGGTGTGCAAATCAGCAAAACCTGAGTTCTCCGAAATCCTCCGAATTCTACCTGAAGCACATTTCAACTCGAGTCTGATTCAGATTGCAAGCTTTGTTCTTTTTCCTTTTGCATGAAAATCTGTGTGTGTTTTTTGTCCATATTTTTCAAAATCTGTGCATCAGTTGTGCGCATCTTGGAATGTACACATGCTCCTCCTGTTGATTAAAGCATACTTGTGCGCATTTTCCAAAAGTATGCATTTTTCATCCACAGTTTTCAAATGTAAGCATGCTGCCGAACACAATTTTTGGGGTCCTCAAACACACGGCAAGCTCAGAAATGTACGGACTTTGGAAGCAGATTGCGTCCGAGTCTGTGTTCGGACTGGAAGGTGCAAACTGGGTAAATCCTGATAAAAATGAACTGAAATGAATTTCTCATACCTCCCCAGGAGGTTCACAGCTTAAACATGCCAACAAATACTCCAAAATCACCCAGAGCTCCAACTAAGCTTATTGACTTGCATTCTGTGTCAGTCAATCTGTGTCCCCAAAAGAAGCTGCTTTCTTTTCCCCCACCTTACACAGACACTGAATAAGAGGGAATCTGTGAGCTTAAACTTGCCTGACCTGTTTGACCCAACTGAGCAGTTCTCCTGGTTATAATCACTGGCATGGGGTAGTGGCAAAGAAAGTGAGCTGTGAGCAAGAAAATTGTATGCAGTATTGCACTGGCACCAAGGGTCTGTCTGTACGCACTGAAAGCCCCACGGTGACTGTGGATCTGTGCTGCATTGGTTAGACAATGAAGGCGTAGCTTTGCAGCCATCACGGGGCTTCCCAGCGATACTGCGGTTTAAAAAAGTTGGGGATTTAACCCGACTTTTTCAAACAGAGTGACATCAATATGGCATTTCCGACATATGACATCACTCTAGGGCCAATCAAGGGTCAACTCAGGGGCAGTGCCTGGTGGAAGGCGACCATCAGTTGGTTGCCTTCCACCAGGAAGAGGGTGGGGGCAGCTTCAGTACCCAGATGGCTGCCCAGAAACCCTACGCTCCCTCCTCGGCATCGGGATTACCTGATGCTGCCTCTGGAGAGGGAAAGCGCAAGGTGTGAAAGGGAGGCAGCACTAACCTGGCTTCAATCAATCATCTCTTAATAATAGAGGACATGTAAGTATATGTCTGTTTGTTAGCACCAAAGCTCCAAGATCCTTGAAACCTAAACACCTGAAACTTGGCATGCATACTAAAGGGACCCTAGGGCTGCGCATCACAAAGTTATTTGGTTCTTAGAACACATTAATTAACTTTAATTAATTTCAATGCATCTATATAGATGAAGCTTGCAGTCTTCAGTCACTAGGTGGTAGACCTCTCCAACCAGCACATAGCTTTGCAGTTCATATAATTTACAGCCAGAGAGGAGTATTCTGAGGGACATTTATATGGCTGCCCCCTTTCTGTTGCTGAGGAAAATGGAGTGGACAGACCTCTCCCTCACAGGGACATAGGGGTGCACCATGGCATGTCTAGGTGTGCCAGTGGATGTGGCTTCACTCAGAGGAGTCTGCAGGCACAATGCATAGAAACTAGGCTGACCATATGAAAAGGAGGACAGGGCTCATGTAACTTTAACAGTTGTATTGGTTTTTATTTGTTTTTAATATTTCAATTATTTTGTGATTCTTGTGTTTTGTATTTGTTGTTGTTCCCCGCCTTGATCTGGAGGGAGAGGCGGGTTATAAATAATTATTATTATTATTATTATTATTATTATTATTATAGAAAAGGGAATTTCAGCCAGGGTCATTTGTATGCAATTAGTTCCTGGTGAAATTCCCTCTTCATCGCAACAGTTAAATTTGTAGGCACTATACTATTGTGACCATTTACAAAAAAAGGCAGGGCCCCTGCAACTTTAACTGTTGTGATGAAGAGGGAATTTCACCAGGAACTAATTGCATACAAATGACACTGGCTGAAATTCCCTTTTCTCTACAACTGTTAGAGTTACATGAGCCCTGTCCTCCTTTTCATATGGTCAGCCTAGTAGACACCAACTAAGATCTTACTTAGAGTAGACCCATTAAAATGAATGGGACTAAGTCCCATTCATTTTAATGAGCCTACTCTAAGTAGGATTGTGTAACTTTGCTTGAAGGTTTCGTTGTATCAAACTAAGGGCTGTTCTGACTAGGGGTGTGCAGCGGATCGGGTCCAATCCACAATCCAGAGCCAATCTGGGGGAAAATCGGATACAATTATCAGATTCCGATCCCCCGCAGCTCGATCGTCCGATCTAATCTGATCCGATCCAAAAGGACCTGATCCGGATTGGAAAAGATCAGAGGATTGGACCTCAGACCTCCTCCCCCCTCCCCCCTCATGCTCCTTACTTGCTGCCTCCTCGCTACTGTCCGCTGCTTCAGTACTACTGAAAAACAGGCCTTGCGGCCTGTTCCACAATAGAGCGCCGGCGCGCCGGGTGATGTCATCACTTGGCGTGCCCTCACTCTACTGTGGAACAGGCCTTGCGGCCTGTTTCTCAGTAGTACTGAAGCAGCGGACAGCGGTGAGAAGGCAGCAGGTAAGGAGCGTGAGTGGGGGGAGGTGGGGAGGGAGGTGGAGGTCCCCCATTACCTGCTGGCATCCCACGCTGCTGTCTGCTGCTTCCGTACTACTGATAAACAGGCCGCAAGGCCTGCTTATCAGTAGTACGGAAGCAGCAGACGGCAGCGCAGGACGCTGGCAGGTAAGGAACGCGAGTGGGGGGGAGGGGGAGGGAGGGAGGGGGGAAGGAGGGGGAAGGAGGGGGAGGTCCCCACTTACCTGCCAGGGTCGTCCGCTGCCATCCGTTGGTCCCTTCTATGGAGAAACAGGCTTTGCGGCCTGCCTCTCAGTAGCGTTCCAGGTGATGACGTCACCCAGCGTGCTACTGAGAGGCAGGCCGCGAAGCCTGTTTCTCAGTAGAAGGGACCAGCGGACAGCAGCAGATAGCCCCGGCAGGTAAAGAGTGCGAGTAGGGGGGAGTGACAGGGAGGGGGAGGTCCCCACTTACCTGCCAGGGCCGTCCGCTTCCGTGTGCTGGTCCCTTCCACTGAGAAACAGGCTTCGCGGCCTGCCTCTCAGTAGTGTGCTGGTTGACGTCATCACCCAGCGCGCTACTGAGAGGCAGGCCGCGAAGCCTGTTTCTCAGTAGAAGGGACCAGCAGATGGCAGCGGACGGCCCCAGCAGGTAAGGAGCGTGAGTGGGGGGAGAGGGACAGGGAGGGGGGAGTTAGTTTTTTTCCGCATAGTCTTGCATTGGGGGAAAGCTTTCTTTCCCCCTATGCAAGCCTATGGCGAAAACACCTAAAATGGTGTCCGATCTGAACCGAACCGGAAAGCCTCCGATCCGGTTCCGGTTCCGATCTGATTTTTTGGGTCCATGCACACCCCTAGTTCCAACCTATGTGAAACCAGGTACATTTGTTAGTAAATAAATAGCTCCCCCTGCCCAAGTGCTGTTTATTCTAGCCCACTGGTTATAATTTGCCTTCCCACAACTTAGACCTTTTCTACATGAGGCATTTATTGTGCACTTGTTATTCCTTACTCACTGTTGTTTAAGGCTTGTCTAGATGGTTCCATGACCCTTCAGTTTTGCTTCTGTTTGTAAATAGCACTTTCAGCAAGTTTTTTTAGAGCAGGAAAAATGGAGTATTACTTATGAGGGTGAAAGAAAGCACTGATTCCTCTTGTGTATTTGTGGCATTCCACTATACCACAGTACCACCTAAAGGTTATGGTAGCAGAAAACCAAGAAAAGAAACATTCCTCGTTTAGTGCTTAGATCTCAATTATGTGACAAAAACAAAAGTAGATGCAGCGGATTAACAGTCTTGTGTAGAAAAGCCCTTAATCAGCCAAAAGCATTGCAATGCAAAATTCTACAGTTTGTTTCCTCAGATGCAAGTCCCACAGTGTTCAAAGGGGTTTACTCTCTGGTAAGTGTGCACAGGATTGCAGTCCTAGTTAATTAATTAATCCCCTAATTGAAGTTTACAGACCTAATGCAGATGCTAACCGTTTTGTGAATAAATGTAAGTGAAATGGCCAAGATATTCTTCCTGCATGGAACAACTTTAAATGGGTAACTGGAAGGTTGCCAGTTGAAAAACTGGGTGCCCATCGACACTTCTGGGGTAACTTTGACTAACTCTAGAAGGGGCCGCACACATCTAGCCTGTTTTTCTGGCTGTGTGTAGTGTTTGAATTTCTGGGCAGGGAATGGAGGTAGGTACTGAATGTGGTTTTAATTGACAGGGGGAAAAATGCTGTGCATTTTTAAGTACATTTTCCCAAGACTCTGAATATCCTGTTTAGCTTAAAAAGTCAACGAAACTGATCCAATATGTGGCTACAAGGTGGGATGATGCTACCACAGAATTCATCCAAGGCCGTTGGAGCAGAACGGGGCTGTACCGACTCTCTCTCTCTCCCTCTCTCTCTCTCTCTCTCTCTCCCTCCCTCCCTCCCTCTTGTTCTCTCTCCCTCTTGTTCTCTCTCCACATCCCTCTGTGCTCCACCACCACAATGCTTGGATGCCGCCACCTTGACATTGCCTGTTTTCCTCTTGGTCATCCTAGCACTGCTGTTGCAGCCCCAAGGCTTCGCCTGCTGTATTCTGTAGAAAGCTGGAGCCTCCAGATGTAAGGAAACCAGGCTGAGGATAAATGCTTCCAAGTGGGGCTTGTGTGAGCCATACCTCGGAGATGGGGTGGAAGGAGGGCTGCATAGGGCTATGCCAGAGAGAGGGGAAAGGTGCCTGGCTCTTTGCCACCTTCCTCTGGGGACAGGGAGGAGCCTGGCATGCTAGACAGGGAAGGAAAACCCCTCCTGGTCAGGTAGACAAAAATAGAAACTGGCAAGATTAACGACAGGTTTGGATGAGATGGGGTGGGGTCTCCTCCAGCACAATCAGGTTCTTTGCAGGCTAGTTCCCCATGCACTGGGGGTTCTGCTTTCCCCAGCCCTCTCTACCCCCGCAGAGAGGATTTTGGCTTACCTGCATGCTCTTTTTTGAAACCTTCACACCTGGCAAATCTAGGCTTAAGCAAACACTAGTCGTTTTAGCCCATTCTCAATTTAATGAGCCATCTCCTTCCCACTGACACTCGGAGGGGACCCCAATGGTGCAGCAGAGCCAGGGCTCACAGGCAACTTCGTGCTGGGACTTTCTGATTAGCTGGATGCTGATGTCATCTGCCCCTCCCCCTCCTCAGAATTCCCTGTTCCCCCTGAGCTTAGTTGTAATCCTCACTGTGTGGGGGGGGGGGGAAGAAATTTTCCCTTCAACAATATTTTGTTCCCTGTTGTAATGTGAAGTTTTTGGGGGGTAACTTGGGGGCTGCCTTGACGGCACAGCATTGGCGCCGCGCACCACCTAAACTCTGCGGTTTCCCTCCTGTGGGGTTGTGCTTGCTAATCCCCACACCAAGGAGGGAGTGCAGAGTTTCTGGCAGTCATCTAGGTATTAGAGCTGCCCCCTCCCACCCTCTTCCTGGCTTCTGTTGACCAATCGCTGGTTGCCATCCACCAAGACCGCCCCTGGATCAGCCATGGACCGAGGTCAGACAGCTGACCTCAGCTGCGGATCTTCAGCTCTTTTCCCCAGGGTGGCTCTGAATCAGCAACTGCACCATATAACTGACACAGCATAGTTTCGGAGCCACCCTGGAGCAAAAACAACAAATAAACACCCCCCAGGTCTTGAATGGGCAATGAAGACCCACTTGCTTTACAAAAGATCTGGTGGAGGTGAAAATGGCTAGAACTGATTAGTTGGTCTGAATCTACGCAGCTGCCAGAATGTTTGGATTCTTTTTGGGGGCGTGGCTATGCGAATCGTCATGATGGGCACCTGCACTGCAAAATGTACCACTATACCACTGGCTGGATGTTGCTGACATTCTTCACTGGGGGTCACCAAAAGGACATGGCCAGACTAGAAATCTGAACGAAGTCAAATATTTTAATTGTCGTGGCTCCCAAATAAGCACTGTCCCATTTATGTTCAATGTGTAGCTTGGTCTATGTCCTAGCAAAACGATGGTTCTCCCAGTTTGCTTTGGGAAGCCATTACAAATTGACCAAACTCGTTTGTATCGTGACACTGTAGGCGTACCTAGAAACAGCTTGGCAGCACAAGGACTGTCCTATCTGGATATTGCCACCCAGTCAGTCTCAAAGCCTGCTGAGACTGTTCTTGTTCACAGGGAGCTGCCTCACACCAAGCCATGCCATGCCATGGATTCATCTAGCTTGATACATCTACCCTGCCTGGCAGTGGCTCTCCAATGATTCAGGTAGGAGTTTTTCCAGCCCTAGCTGGAGATTCTGGGGATCAAACCTAGGACCTTCTGCATTCAACACAGGTGCTCTACCACTGAGCTGTGCGCCCATCCAGTTTCACACTAAGAGGTTCCCTGTTTTTTATTAAGAGTGAAGTCCTGATTCTTGGAGCTAGTTCACTGGAGGAGGTTAGGAGTGGGTGGAGATGCCTTTCTGCAGGTAGAGAGCAGCTTTGCTGGAGGGAGAGGGGAAGCTCCCTCTGCCCCAGAGGGCCCATTCTGCCCACAGAAAGCTCCATGGGTAGAAAACTACCAGTGGTAGTTCCCATTAGCAATAACTGTGGAAGACCCCAAATTTGGGCATTTCCAGGGTGGAGTGCCAGTGGCTTTGGATCTCCCAGATCCCAGATCCCCTAAGAGGCCCAATATTTGGGCTTCCCAGCTAAACCAGCCTGGAGTTGGCATAGTGGGGGGAGAGCCACCCACCCCTCCTTCAAGCCAGCAGGGCTTGGGCTGCCACCCCTCCCCTCCTCCCCAACCCCCACTATGGATTGCTCTGTAATACACCAGAACAATTGTTTTTGTCTACATTAGTTGCCCTACCAGGTCCTGTGTACATTTTATGAAGTTTTTTTGTATGCATCTTTGCTTCAGGTTATGACATGGAGGAGACCTATCTCTAGCACATGAATTGCTGCTGATCCCTGAGGGCTGCCAGCAGCATATTAGGTTTGGAACTAGCTCTGTGTCACAGCTAATAGCTTCTGGCATGCCATCGACACCCTCTGTTTGAGCTCTGATATTTCAGGTGTCAGCACTCCACTCCCTTGGAAATCTGGGCCAAGCTATGGATGAAGCGCTTTTGGAAACTTGAGCTCCTTGGGAAGTTTGCCTTCTTCACTTTTGTCTTTCTTGTCCCCAAAGGAACGAGCAAGCAGTGTATGATATGAGGTCTCTTTCAAGCTTCGCTTCATAGCTTGCATCGCCCAGCCTTGAAAAAAAAGAAAGGATTTTAATTGAATCTTGATGAAAATAAATGTGGGTTTCATTTACCAGGACGGCAGGAGGGCAAACTCTCTCTCTCTCTCTCTCTCTCTCTCTCTCTCTCTCTCTCTCTCTCGTCTCTCTTTGTGGTATCAAACCCAAAACATCTGGAAGTAGCCTGAAGAACCTTCCTCTGATTTATTCATTTGTCCACCATCTGTCAGGGCCTTTCCAGATGACCACCACCAACAAAAAAGTTTTAATGCGGGATTGTGCCATGAGCTCTGATGTAGTTGGTCATGTAACATTTTGTCTGCATACAACGGGTGACGGCAGCCTCCCTGCAGAGGACAGGGATGTATTGAAAAGGGTTGGAGAGAGAGCCTGCTGCAGCTGGAAAGAAACTGAGCAGGGAGTAGGTGTATGTCGCAATGCCGAACAGGGGAAGTTCGTAGGAGTAGGTGCTGCCAAAGTTCACAATTATTGGGTCCAGAATTTGGATCGACTGGCTCATCATGCTGTTTTGTGGATGCATGCAGAAAAGCATAACTGGCTGGGTCATGCTGGGAGTTGTAGGGCTTTTTTCTGTCTAAATGTGCATTGGATTATGCCCTTAATATTTTACTGTTACTGTTGCTGAAACCCAAATGGAATGCTGTGAAACTACATCAAGTACACCGACAGCCACTCTGTAGGTCAGGGGTGCATAACCTGCTTCAGCTGGAGGACCGAATTTCATTCCAGAGAAGCTCTCGGAGGTTGAATTCCACTGGTGGGCGGAGTCCCAAAACAAAAAAATCTGTATATTTTAGTTTAAAGCTCTTACTGCCAGTAACTAAGCCAAGGAGAGGCATTTCAACCTCTTAGAATTGGGGGGGGGGACTAAAGCTGTAATTGAGAGGGGGAAAGGGGTGGGACCAGGAAAAGGGTGTGTGACCTTCTGGGCAAACCTGGAGGGCTGGGTATGGCCCCAGGCAGACCTGATGCTGTAGGTGCATGCACAGGACCTTTAAGTGTTAAGTCCTTATTGCTGCTGAAATTCTTGTAGATTGATTGCTGTGTACTACACCACCAGATCACACAACTAAAGATGTTTGATAACCTCTTTATTTAGGTCAATACTCTAGGTTGTTCTTTGCTTTGTCTAGCATTTGCTTTTTTTTAAATTGCAAGGTTTTTTTGTTCTGAATATGAAGAAATGTACAAATATTGGTAACCATCTGCGCCAGCCAAATTCAATAAGTTCAGCTATTCCCAGCATGGAGAGGACCATGTTGCACCTGCTGCCTGCCATGTATCTATTAAAGATGAGGAGCCTGTCAGAGAAAAGAGATGGCAACCCTAATTCAGCACTAACATAGTTGAATACACAAGGATTCAAAGCCAGATTTTTAAGAGCTACGTACTCAAAGCCCAGTACCTGGATGGACAAATTTGTCAGTTTAAGTTTCTCTCACATGCCATTTTTTAATCCAAAATTCTTTCCATCTTGAATATGAAGAAAAGTGCAAATGTTAATAAATTCTTATCAAAACTAGGGGTGTACAGCAGATCGGGTCCGATCCACAATCCAGACAAAATCGGATACAATTATCCGATTCCAATCCCCCGCAGCTGAATCAACCGATCTAATCTGATCCGATCCAAAAAGACCCAATCTGGATTGGAAAAGATTGGAGGATCAGACCTCGGACCTCCTCCCCCCTCCCCCTCACGCTCCTTACCTGCTGCCTCCTCGCTGCCGTCCGCTGCTTTACTACTACTGAGAAACAGGCCTTGCGGCATGTTCCACAATAGAGCGATGGCGCGCTGGGTGACGTCATCACTCGGCGCGCCCTTGCTTTACTATGGAACAGGCCACAAGGCCTGTTTCTCAGTAGTACTGAAGCAGCAGACGGCAGTGAGGAGGCAGCAGGTAAGGAGCGTGAGTGGGGAAGGAGGGAGGTGGAGGTCCCCCGTTACCTGTTGGCGTGCCGCGCTGCCGTCCGCTGCTTCCATACTACTGATAAACAGGCCACAAGGCTTGCTTATCAGTAGTACGGAAGCAGCTGCCAGCAGGTAAGTAGTGTGAGTGGGGGGGGGGGAGGGAGGGAGGGAGGGAGAGAGAGAGAGAGAGAGAGAGGGAAATCCCCACATACCTGCCGGGGCTGTCCACTTCTGTCCACTGGTCCCTTCTACTGAGAAATAGGCTTCACGGCCTGCCTCTCAGTAGCGTGCTGGGTGATGACGTCACCCAGCGCGCTACTGAGAGGCAGGCCGCGAAGCCTGTTTCTCAGTGGAAGGGACCAGCACACGGAAGCGGACGGCCCTGGCAGGTAAGTGGGGACCTCCCCCTCCCTGTCACTCCCCCCTACTCGCACTCTTTACCTGCCGGGGCTATCTGCTGCTGTCCGCTGGTCCCTTCTACTGAGAAACAGGCTTCGCGGCCTGCCTCTCAGTAGCGCGCTGGGTGATGGCAGGTAAGGAACATGAGTGGGGGGGAGGGACAGGGAGGGGGGGAGTTAGGTCCCCACTCACCCGCCCCCATGTTTTCCGCATAGTCTTGCATTGGGGGAAAGCTTTCTTTCCCCCAATGCAAGGCTATGACGAAAACACCTGAAATGGCATCCGATCCGAAAATCGGACGTCCGATTTTCAGATCGGAATCGGCTCTGAACTGAATCGGAAAGCCTCCAATCCAATCCGATCCGAGGCATCGGTTCCAGTTCCAATTCCGATTCTGATCTGATTTTTTGGGTCCATGCACACCCAAATGAAACAAAATTCTCACTCATACCTATGCAGTCCTCAGACACTTCATCTATCTTCCATCCTGATGCTGCCTAACACAAGTCATTTAATGGTACGGCTGGCTCTTGAAGTAGACTTTCAAATATTTGATTGATTGAGTGATTGCATTTATATCCTGCCTTTTTTCCTCCAAGGAACCCAAAGTGGCATATATAATCCTCCTCCTCTCCATTTTATCCTCACAACAACAACCCTGTGAGGTAGGTTGGGCTGAAAGTCTGAGACTGGCCCAAAGTCACCCAGTGAGCTTCCATGGCTGAGTGACCCAGCTCTCTCGACTCCCAGTCAAACACTTTAGCCACTACACTACACAGGCTCACACTATTTTCTGTCATCATCATCAGGTTGTGTCTGGGATCTGCTTTCCATGAGAGAAAGGGACCTTCAGTGGGAGGAAAGCATCTGCTCGCAGAAGGTTCCCTTACAGATTTTGTGGGCTCATTCACCAAGCTCACCTCATTCAGCAGGGTCTCCTGACTCTCGGTGTAGCATTTTCAGGGGGCTGCAGGGGCTGCTGTGGGGAGGAGGGGGCAGGGTAGTCCACTCCTGCCAGTGCACTTGATTCAGTGTAAATCTGGATCCAACCTATTGAGTTTCCCCTCAATGAACTTCAGAGCTGACTAGGGACATGAACCTGACTTTCCCCTATCCATGACCAACACTCTTATTCCAACTTCCTCACATCTAGTTCCCTCCAGATGTGCTAGACTGCAGATGGGAATCGCAGCCTGACATATCTGGAGGGCACCTGGTTGGGGAAGGCTGCTCTGGCTACTTCACCACATTGACTTGTCCTGAAAGGCCTGTGGAATGATTAGAGAGGACTGTCAGCAGACCAGCGAATGTCATCCTGAGATCTCATGCTGGAGAGTGTGCAAACAAAACAGCACATTCAACCAGCCTGCTGCCAGGAATGTGATAGTGAGGCCTTGGTGTGAGTGACGTAGAAGGAACAAAATGGATGGCTTTGTCTCATGTTTGAACCTGAGTGAATGTCGAAGTCTGTGGCGGTGAACTGTAACTATATGTAGCTCAGGTTCAAAGACATGGGGGAAACTCCATTGTGTGATTCATTCCCCAACTGTTTGGGGGGAGGGTGATGGTGTTTAGTGCAAACAGCAACAAGGGAAGAGCTGCTAAATGCTTGTCCCTTCCTGCCATCTGCTTACTCAAATTCCACCGATAGTGGGGAAATATACTTGGGCCTCTCAAGGCGGCTTTGCATTGAAGCAACATCACCCAAACCATTGGGGGAGAGCACCACATAATTGAGCATCATGAACGGTATGAGCCTTACAGAGCTGCAGCCCAGTGTTTAGAAGCACTCGTCTCTCTGGTGGGATGGTGAGATTTCTTCTTGAATGTATGTGAGCATTCCCCCAGCTTCGAGCCAGATGTGAGCATTTTCTGAGGATGCCCTGTCAGTAAAGGAAATGATTCATCATCATCAGATGAAGTCACCTCAGGACAAGCCAATGTGACAAATCTTTCATGGGGATTTGTTTTCTGCATTCATCACATGTGGTACAAGGAATGGCAAGCCAGTGGAGAAGAACTTCTAAGTATCACTGTAATGGCAAATGCTCAATAAATATGAGCCAAGGAGGGAATATATGTGACCTCAGTAATTGAATAATGTAAGAACACAAAGAGAGCACCAGAGAAGACCCATCTAAGCCATCGTTCCAATGCTAATAATGACCGTCAGATGCCTCTGGGAAGGTTATTATATTAACCTCATGTGTAATTAAAGGCATTATTAAGCATGTGGATCTCTATGAGCCTATCTACACTACGGCTTAAAACGGTTTAAAACGGTTTATAACAGTTTTGAGAATTTTTGGGGCCCAGGACACACCCCATATACAATTTTCAAAACGGTTTCAAAGTGTTTTATCCTGTGTGTGTAGACAGGCTCCTTGTCTACTTATCTTTTCTCATAGGCGCCAATATTGTTCAATTTAGCTATGGTACTGTGCTGACTGCTTGACCTGCGATCTTACTGTCTACCACTGAAAACTACAACATCCACTCAGCAAGGTCAAAAGCTTTTCCAGATCCACATTTCAAGGGCATGACTGCACCGTACTTCTAGTTCTCTATGTTAGAGCTTCATATTATGTACGATGGGCTTCAGAGATGGCAAAATATCAGAAAGTTGACTAAGATTTCCCTTAAATATGGATCTTGACTGATGAGAAAGGACAGAACCTCTCCTTTTCTGGAGAATGTCTGCTCTGAGCCAGTAAGTCACTATTGAGAATATGGTTGATTCTGCCCTACTACTGCCTTTGATTGGCTCCAGGAAATCACACAAGATCTGGGCAATAGGTACATATATACAGACCAATAAGCTTCCATATATATCCTCATGAATGATCTGTATTTTAGGCTAATTTCTTCCTTATAGTAATGGGGTTGCAGCCTGGGCTGTCTCCAGATCTCTGGGTTCTAGTAAAATGTACTCTCCCCACCTCTCCTGCCACTATGCTTGGGCCCTGGTTGGGCCTTTGCCTTCCCTGCTTGGTGAAGCCTCTGCATTTACTAGGAACAATTCATGAAAGGATCCCAATTAACTGGGGGTGGGCTGAGCAGGACACAATGGAAAGAAACCCAGAGTTGCTTCATTTGAGTCCTCTTCTGGCTCTCATTCCCTCTTCAGGAAGAGTTGAGCTGTTAATGAAGGGTGAATCGTCACTTCAGCCTTTCCCAACATGGCTAGGAATGATGGGAGTTGTAGTCCAATGCATTTGGAGGGTACCAGGCTGGGCCCGATCTGCCTTACCTGTTCCCTTTTGAATCCCTGCTCCCTCTCTTGCTTCTCCGGCCACTGTGGCTGGCTCTGCTCTTGTCTTGCCAAGAAGAGATCAAAGGACAGGCTGGCTAGACCAAATCAATATGCCTTTGTTTGTTTAATTTGTTAAACGCCCCATAAAATAAACCTCTCTTGGCACTTTATAAATTAACACATAATAATAATAATGATGCAAATGAAACCTAATTCAAAACCATCTAAAACTAATAAAGGTGCCACAGCATAAAACCTTAAGGCAGTGTCAAGGAATTCCTGGTGGGCTGTGTGTGTGTGAGTGGCTAAGGAGCAGCTGCCTGGCTCCTGGGTGAGTGACAAAGAGGTAGCAGTCGTGGGATGAAGGGATTGTGTTCGTGATGTTACTCCACAGTCCCAGTCAGGGTTCTCAGGGTTCATGGGTGTTAAAAAAATGTGTGCGTGTACACACCCACACACCCACACATGGCATCCACACATTATGTGCATGTTACAAAAAATGCTGGTGTGAAACTACAGGAATCGCTACCCTTAAGCCAGGATATTTTGCACATTTTCCTCGTCTTATAGAATTGTTTGTGCCATTAGTCAAAGTGAGGCAGTTGCCTCAGGCAGCAAATGCTGAGAGGCGGCAGCAAGATGTATGGAGGAGAGAAGTACATGCCTTGTGGCCTTCCCTATGCTTCTTAAGCTAGCTTGCTGCCTTCAAGTGTGGTGTCTAGGCTGACAATATGAAAAGGAGGACAGGGCTCATGTAACTTTAACAGTTGCAGAGAAAAGGGAATTTCAGCTGGCTTCATTTGTATGCAATTAGTACCTGGTGAAATCACCTCTTCATCAAAGCAATTAAAGTTGAATGCACTATACTAGAGTGACCAGATACAAAAGAGGGCAGGGCCCCTGCAGCTTTAAGTGTTGTAATGAAGAGGGAATTTCACCAGGTACAAATTGCATACAAATGACACTGGCTGAAATTCCCTTTTCTCTACAACTTTTAAAGTTATATGAGCCCTGTCCTCCTTTTCATATGGTCAACCTAGTGGTGTCCCATTGTCAGTGTTGAAGAAAGGCTTTTGTACATGGGATGGGAAGGGCGCCATCTTGTTCTTTGCCTCAGGCAGCAAAATTTCTTGGGCCACCAAAGAGTGGTCTTCATTTATACACAGTTCCAAAGCATTAGTTGGATGTTGTGTCACTCCCCAATAATATTTGTTTTAAACACCAGCATCCCTGTAATGGTGGCTACTCCTCCTTTGCATACAAAAATCACTGTGTTTTATCACTTTACCCTACTTCACCTTTTGATCTCTGCAATCTAAGAAATGTAGAAAGCCTCAAGAAAAGCAATTGTGAGCACCTACAAGGCAATGGCTATCAAGTGCTAGAACTGCATAAAAACCACAGGTACGTGACTATGCCGTCCTACAGGTGGGGCTTTGTGTATGTACCTGCAGGCAGCAGCTTTTTTAAGCATAGAGGCATGTAAAACACAATTGCATAATCCTGAGTGCTTTAGGCATGGGTTTTACCCCATTAGTTTTCTTGAAAAGAAAACAGCTAAGTGAAATACACAATTAGCCTTGACTGCAGGTCTATGTATTATACAAAAAGAAAAAAGAAAAAAAAGGGGGGAGGAGGGAGGAGGGGGAAGGGAAGCAAATGTCCACGTAACAACATTTCCCCCCTTAAATGAAAAGGTTTCATTAAACAGCTGCAAGTATGATCTAAAGCTACCTCACAGACAAAGGCTGTTGATTGAATTTCTCTGGGTTAATTTACAATTTGATCATGCACTGATGAATATATGAGGTTAGAGTTTTCTGACCCAACAAAACAGTCAGCCTGAAAGGGTGAGATCCAGTGTGGAGAAGCTGAAACTAGATCAACCCTGACTAGAAGATGATAAAGACTGGTTTATTATGAAGGGGGATTAGCGAACAGATCCTACCCACTAAAGGGCGGGGGGGGGAGGTGATGAGTAAATGCCGGGATGTGTCATTTTTATTGAGTTGTTGAGTCACCTTGGTACCATCTACAAAAGAAAGAGGAGCTCTAACCTCTAATTCCTTCAGCATGGCATTGCTACTAGAGATCTAACTGAGTCAGAGTCGAGACAGGGCAAAAAAGTGGCCGATAAAAGGTAAGATATTTCCAGAGGACAAGGGTGACAGGAAGGCCCATGCTGCTATTACCCTGTTAAAGGTCTTACCCTGTCTAGTGCCTGAATGGCAGAAGACTTAAGAAGGACTTTAAAAAGATCAGTAGCAGCTGCATTGAATTTCGGGATAATGGGCTTAGGTGTTAGGAAACCTTAGGGAGCTGCCTTCCCCCAGCCTAGGGCCCTCCAGCATGCTTACTGTGGATGATGGATTTTGTAGTTTAAGTCATTACAAAGGACACCAGGTTGGCAAAGGCTGTGGCAGCAGATAGCTTCTGCGGCTGCAGGAACAGGGCGAGGTGAAAGGGACAGCACCCTTGTGTATGTGTGCATGTGCATGCGTGTGCACACGCTTGTACACATACAAAACAGACATACACCCAGAGAAAACGTCTGCACCACTCTTGACAGTGCACCTACCCAAACCAAGACTAAATGTACTTACTCGCATTGCAACCTGATTGCTGAATTTACCAGGGCATTGCTGCGTATAGTTCCTTGAGCATGTTGCTGCTATGCTTATCTCAACAGCAGCAACGGATTCATAGTCAAGTTCACTTTGGGGACTCTGTAACAAAATTGTTAGGTCACCCTCTCTGCATTAAGGAGACGCCTATCCTAAGTCCGCCTGTGGAAATCAGAGTAGCCGCAACATATTCTTCTGGGAGAAGTGAGCCAGTGTGATGCAATGGATTTGGTGCTGGATTTGGACCAGGGAGACCTGGGTTTAAATTCCTACTCACCCGTGTGGGTCTCTGGATGTGTGTGTGTGTGTGTGTGTCTTGGACAAATCACTATGAGCCTATCTACACCAAGCAGGATATAACACTTTGAAAATGTTTTGAAAACTGTATATGTAGTGTGTCCTGGGCCCCAACAGTTGTCACTACTGTTATAAACCGTTTTAAACCGTTTTACAGCAGTAGTGTAGATAGGCTCTATCTCTCAATTTAATTCACCTCATGGGTATATAATGAGGTTATAATAGGCAAATGTTAACCTCTGAGCTGTTTGGAGGAGAGGTGGTCCACAGATATGTGGAATACATAACTGCATAGTGCATTTCAGAGAGTACCATAACACATTTGCAACATTATGGGGTATGTTGCACAGGGACTTTTCTGTAGCAGCACCCCAAGTGTAGATTTCCTTACTACAAGATCTAGATTGGCCCTATTTTTATTTAGTTCTAGGTAGACTGTTAAAACATTGTTGTTGTTGTGGTTGTTGTTCTGCTTGACTTTTGATGGCTTTTAAATGTGATCAATTCTGCTCTCTGATATGTTTTTAAAGATGGGGTTTCTCTTAATTTTGTTGTTTGAAATTATATTGTTTACAGTTGTAGGTTGCCTTCAGGAACCCTTTTGGAGGCAGAAAGGTGACTCAAAATACGTTCGTGGATAATTAAAATTCCTTATACATATCCATCTTTTCATGCAGACTTGTTGATGCTCTCTATAAAACACAATCCCTCCACATAGAAAACAAGCAGTACAGCCCAATTGACCAGCCCAGTGACAAGTAGACCACTATAATCACATAGATTATAGTATTTTAGCCTCCAGATGTGCTCAAACTCTCATCAGCCCCAAACAGCAGGGCCTATGGTCAGGGATGACAGGAGCTGTAGTCCAACAAGATCTGGAGGGCAAGAGGTTCCCCCATCCCCGCCATAGAGGAACAGTGTGAACATGGGCCTGGAGTGAGACATTTTATAACATTTTTCTTACTATTGCATGCAGAGAGCTCCAACACTGGAGCACTCCAAAGCCCCGCCAGGCTCATGCTGGGTTGGGGGCCTCCGAGAGACTGGACTCTCCTTTGGGGTGGGGCTATGGGGACTGTCATGATGAGAGCTAGCACTTCAAAATTTATTGCAACATCACTGTTGATGAACATTTATGCCAGCATAAATGTGTTAGTGTTTAAGGTGCCACAACACTTATTTTTGATGCAGTAAATTAACACAGCTACCCCTCTGGAAATTAGGGTAAGGTGACCACATAAAATCCAGGTCAGGGCTCATATAACTTTAACAGTTGTAGAGAAAAGGGAATTTCAGCCAGTGTTATTTGTATGCAATTAGTTCCTGACGAAATTCCCTCTTCATCACAACAGTTAAAGCTGCAGGGGCCCTGCCCTCGTTTGTATCTGGTCACTCTAGTATAGTGCCTGCACCTTTAACTGTTGTGATGAAGAGGGAATTTCACCAGGAACTAATTGCATACAAATGACACTGGCTGAAATTCCCTTTTCTCTACAACTGTTAAAGTTACATGAGCCCTGACCTGGATTTTATCTGGTCAGCCTAAATTAGGGCATCATGATACTAGTGTTTTCCACGCCATGGAGCTAGCCCCAGTCCAAATGCAACTGAAATATGTTCTGGTTTGGTGGCTTTCTAGTTGAGACAAAACATATATGTATAGACAATATTTTAAAAACACACACACGCAAAAGTGAACAAACTCCAAATTAACTGATAGGTTTGTAGGCCACCATCCATGCCATGCTAACAATAGCCATCCATAGAGAAGAGTTGTACATTTTTTTCCTATAGTAAAGCACTTCCTAAACCAAAACCAACAAAACAAATAGGGAATTCAAAGAGAAAAGAAGGCGGGGGAGGGGGGGAAACACCAAAGAAAAGTATTTTGATTAAAGACTTCTGAATACTAAAGGGAAATGTAGAAAAGCTCTCCAACTGAAACCATACACAGAACACTGCATTAATGCAAACCTGAACGCAGCTTACCGTGACACATGGCGTGCCTGGAAATCAAAGTGCTAATGCCCTGGGAAAGTGTCACGAAACCAATAAATTATTGCCTAAAAACAATATACATTAAAAAAAAAACTGCTTTATTTTTTCTCCCTAAATAAAACCTTCTTCAGGCTTTATAACAATAGGGAAGAGGGAGGAAGCTCATTCCCAGAAATGGAGGCTGCAGTTCTAGACCCACTTATTTAGGGGGCTTACAGAGCAATCCTACTCTGAGGTGTCGAGAGCGTCAACGTTGGAGCCTTGAAATATCCAAAGCTCTGCCTGCCAGGCTCATGGGATTTGCTTCTGGACAAACATCCATAGAATTGCACTGTGAAATACTGCATCCTCACAAAACTCTTTAAACACAACTGCTTATATTTATTATTACATGTATATCTTTGCAAGACGGCTTATATGGTTCTCCTCTTCTCCATTTTATCCTCACAACAACCCTGTGAGGTAGGTTAGGCTGAGAGTCGGTGGCTGGCCCAAAGTCACCCAATGAGCTTCACGGCCAAGTAGGGACTAGAACTCGGATCTCCCAAGTCCCAGTCAAGCATTCTAACCACTACACCACACTGGCTTTCCCCATCTCTTTGGGATATTTCAAAGGAATATGATTACAGAGAGAAGTTCCTCCCAGAAAAGTTTGACTTTGTTTACAATTCCTTGCAATGTAACCCCTTCACACAGGATTTTGTATGCAAATTCATGGAGGACACATTCTTGACGGAGTGGAATAAATGGTGGTTTTCTTTCTCTTTTTTGTTCCTTGTGCTTGCAGAAGCCAAATGCCTATTACCCAGGGCTGGTAGAACCTGTATGGATGCAGGGTGGTTTTTTAAAAAATTGCATTTATAGCCTGCCTTTTTTCCTCCAAGGAACCCAAGGTGGCGTATATAATCTTCCTCCTCCTCTCCATTTTATCCTCACAACAACAACCCTATGAGGTAGGTTGGGCTGAGAGTGTGTGACTGGCCCAAAGCCACCCAGTGGGTTTCCATGGCCAAGTGGGGACTAGAACCCGGATCTCCTGACTCTTCTTGCCTAACCTCAGCCTATGGAACTAAAGATGTATATGCATTTGCCGCCATCGTTGGACGAGGCTATTCTGCATCATCCAGATATGAAGAATATGATCTCGAAGAATTGTCTCTAAGATACGAAAGCAGGCTTGTTGTCTCATATGTGTCTCGTTCCTGATTTGTCCAGAACAAATGTTGGGGTGGGGAAGTAGTGTAAACTTCTCCCCAATTTACACTTCACCCTGTTCTCCAACGGAACAGTGATTTAAATAATTATTGAAGTAGGGGCGAGGCTTGAGATTTACAGAACCTCAAGATGGTCAGCTGGACTCAAATGAAAAGTAGTATCTTGATCAGCCCAGAAATTTGTTTTCAGTTTCCGGAACTGTGCTTATAGTTATTTCACCCACAAGCACACTTTTACTCACTCATCCCTGCCAAGGATTCTTAATTTCAGCGGCCTAATTTGGGATGGAGGAGCCCTTCTCATTTATTACTACTGGGAGTCAGAAATCCTTGCAGATCTACTGCAAAATGCACATCACAAAGAGATCTATCTGTAGATTGCAATCTACCTTCTCTCCACTCCTGGATTTAAGGATAAGCAGGCCTCCTTCTTTGTTTTAGTGAAAATAAAAGGGAAAGGGGGCCATAGGACTATCTCTTTAATTTCTATCATCTGAACTGGACATTGGTCCGAAGGAGGGGCTTGCCTGTAAGCAGTACAAAAAGAATTAATGCTACTTCCAATAAAGTCCCCTGTATGTACCTTCTCCAACCCAGTGCCCTCTAGATGTGTGAGACCACATCATCCCCAGGCATAATGGGAGTTGTAGCCCAACACATCTGGAGGACACCAGGTCGAGGAAGGCTGGCATAAAGGATGCTGCTCCCTGGTTTCTATGCAAGAGGGATGAGGAAGGCACTGGCATTCCAGATGTTATTGGATTGCAACTCCCATAATCCCTCACCATTGGCTATGCTGACTATGGGAGGTGAAGTCCAACAATATCTGACATGTTCCCTACCCCTGCTATACAGAAACATACTCCAGTCTAAATTTCAGCCATGTGTTTGCTGGCAACAGCAACAGAGGCAAAGGCCCAAAGGCTGTACAAATGTCAGAATTCTTGTCAAAATCACTCCATTATTATGTACTTTCAAAATAAACAGAAAAAAAAGAATAGCTAATGGGGGAAAGGGGAACCACACACAAAACTCTGGCAAGAAGGCCTCTCATGTTTTTGCCTAGTGAAAATATCTTGAAGATATCTGGAATCTGGTTTTGCACCATCTCTAGCCCTTCAACAACAGAAGTAGCCAATACCTGAAAAGCACAATATATTTTATGAAAGTCAAATTGCTTTGTTTCTTGGAACATCAACTCACCCACACATTTTTACACTACAGATGCTCATTAACAAACACGCAGAAAACAAGAGGAAAATATTTTCTTGCGTTGCTGGCTTTGGAAGAAAAACAACAACACCCTGACTCCTGCTAGAACCAGGGGCTAAGCTGTGAATTGCTCTGAAGCAGAAATATAAGAAATACATGATCACATCAAATCACTATGCTATGTGATGGGATACAAATAAACACTGGATGGAAAGAGAGTGAGCAAAATTGGAATGTAGCCTCAGCTCAACCCCTTTTATCCAAGACATCAATGATTTACTCATTCTTTAAAAAAGAAAAAAATAAGCCTTCGATCCCAGGAGTACTGCTCAATGACTCAGCAACTCAGCACATTTTTATGCTGATGACCTCATCACATTATCATCTGCAGAACTGCACCCCCCCTTGCCCAAAACACACAAAAAAACCTCATCAGTAACCTATAGGCTGAGTTAATGAGCTCCATCAGACTAGTGTTTTAGTGCACGTTCATTACTGGGCACTCACAGAGTTTTGCAGGTCCCTCTCATGATGTCGTCTGCCTCCCGCGTGCCTCCCACCCCTTCTAGCCTTCTTCACGTCACAAAAAACCCCCCCAAAACCAGTAAGTTTGACTTATTTTTAAAGACAGAAATTGCCGCTATCTCCTGCTATGTGCAGGAGAAACAGCAGGATCAAAATGGCCCACTGAATGGGCCACGTGCATGTTGTTTTTTTTTAAAGACAAAATAGGAAGTAATGAGGAACAAACGTGCGGCCAGAGAAGCAACGGCAAGGAAATGCGATTTCCCCCTGTGTGATCATGCTTAATGACTGAGATTGATCAAAACCAGCCAAACAACCCCCAAAACCTTAAGGTTTGAGTCACACATTTCCCCCACATCATCCATACATGCATGTGCCCAACTTCATGGAGAAAGGTTAATGTGAACTGGAGTGACTGTACACAAAGTGGATAGTAAAGCTATTAACACAGAGAATGTGAAAATAATTAAACTGGCAACATAATTAAACTGGCTGCCGTATTATGAATTTATTAAAGGATCTTTTGGATGCGACAGTGACACACTATTTCAGATGCTACACTGACACACAATATGTATATATGCTTGGTCTTTATTTATACGAAACCAAAGAGGTGGTGATGATTGAGTTGTAATCCTTTTTAAATAAATAGATAATTTTTAAAAAATTATATAGGAGATTGTGGATGCCAGTATGACAATGGGTGTTCTGTGGAGACTTTGAAGAAAGATTACGGCCTGTATTTGCATCATTTGGACTCACAGGGACCAGTCGGGGTAGAAACGACCTAAATCAATAGTAATCTTCATGATGGTGGCTATCTCAATGAGAAACGTCTGCAAGAATAAAACCATTTTGGATTCAATCCTAGGCACGTTTAGCCAGAAAAAAATTCCTACAACTCCCAGCATTCCCTAGTCAGGTGGTTGGGAATGCTGGGAGTTGTAGGATATTTTTTCCTGTCTAAACATGTATGGGATTGGGCAGTGTCCACACCTATGTGCCACCTTAACTTTTAGTTTCTAAATGCAGTGTCCCTGTTACCTCTGTATATATTGTCTGTGTACAACATATTAGCGAACTTAACACACTGTGTCGTCTTTACAATACATATATAACTCCTCCTCCTATGACGGTGCCTTTCTCTGCATATTTGTGGTCAGCCTTACAGCACAATCTTATGCACATCTATTGAGTTCAAAAGGGCTTACTCCCAGGTAGGGGTGTGCACGGACCCCCCGGATCGGATCGGGACCCGGATCGGGACCTCCAATTTTGTCCCGGACCGGTTCGGACAAAATCGGAGGCCCCCCAGACCGGATCGAGTCCGATCCCGATCCAAAAATCGGAAATTTTTGGATCGGCCGCCATTTTTTTCCCCATAGACTTGCATTGCAATGCAAGTCTATGAGGAAAAAATGGCGGCGGGTGGGTAAGGGGGGGGCCTAACTCCCTCCCCCCCCCGGGGCCGTCCGCTGTGGACGGCCCCGGCAGGTAAACCCCCTCCCCCGCGCTCCCTACCCCCCCTGGGGCCGCCTGCTTCCATCCGCTGGCGCCCGCGGGCGCCAGCGGATAGAAGCGGACGGCTCCGGGGGGGGGGTAAGCCCCCTTCCCCGCCACTTACCTTCTCGGCACGTCCGGCGCCGGCGGCTACTACCAGCGGGCTCCGCGGCCTACTCTCGAGTAGCGCGCCGGGTGATGACATCACCCGGCGCGCCACCCTGGAGCAGGCCGCGGAGCCTGCTGGTAGTAGTAGGCGCCGGCGCCGGACGGGAGCCGCCGGGCCGGGCAGGTAAGGGCCCCCCTCCCCCCTCCGCGCGCCCCCTCCTCCCCCCTCCCCCCTCCGCGCGCCCCCTCCTCCCCTCCACGCACCCCCTCCTTACCTTTCCGGCCCGGCGGCTCCCGTCCGGCGCCGGCGCCTACTACTTCCAGCAGGCTCCGCGGCCTGCTCTAGAGTAGCGCGCCGGGTGATGACATCACCCGGCGCGCCATCCTAGAGCAGGCCGCGGAGCCTGCTGGGAATAGTAGGCGCCGGCGCCGGACGGGAGCCGCCGGGCCGGAAAGGTAAGGGCCCCCCTCCCCCCTCCGCGCGCCCCCTCCTCCCCTCCACGCACCCCCTCCTTACCTTTCCGGCCCGGCGGCTCCCGTCCGGCGCCGGCGCCTACTACTTCCAGCAGGCTCCGCGGCCTGCTCTAGAGTAGCGCGCCGGGTGATGACATCACCCGGCGCGCCATCCTAGAGCAGGCCGCGGAGCCTGCTGGGAATAGTAGGCGCCGGCGCCGGACGGGAGCCGCCGGGCCGGAAAGGTAAGGGCCCCCCTCCCCCCTCCGCGCGCCCCCTCCTCCCCTCCACGCACCCCCTCCTTACCTTTCCGGCCCGGCGGCTCCCGTCCGGCGCCGGCGCCTACTACTACCAGCAGGCTCCGCGGCCTGCTCTAGAGTAGCGCGCCGGGTGATGACATCACCCGGCGCGCCACCCTAGAGCAGGCCGCGGAGCCTGCTGGGAATAGTAGGCGCCGGCGCCGGACGGGAGCCGCCGGGCCGGAAAGGTAAGGGCCCCCCTCCCCCCTCCCCCCTCCGCGCGCCCCCTCCTCCCCTCCACGCACCCCCTCCTTACCTTCCCGGCCCGGTGGCTCCCGTCCGGCGCCGGCGCCTACTACTACCAGCAGGCTCCGCGGCCTGCTCTAGAGTAGCGCGCCGGGTGATGACATCACCCGGCGCGCCACCCTAGAGCAGGCCGCGGAGCCTGCTAGTAGTAGTAGGCGCCGGCGCCGGACGGGAGCCACCGGGCCGAGAAGGTAAGTGCCCCCCTCCTCCCCCCCCCCGCTGTCCACTTTCATCGGCGGGCGCCCGCTGGCGCCCGCCAATGGAAGCGGCGGTGGGCGCCAGTGGGCGCCCGCCGATCCGCCGATCCGCCGAACCGGTTCGGAGCTTTTTCGGACCGGTTCGGATTGGATCGGCCGATCCAGCTGCGGGATCGGAAATCGGATAATTTATCCGATTTCCCACTGGACCGGACTCGGATCGTGGATCGGGTCCGATCCAGTGCACATCCCTACTCCCAGGTAAGTGTGTACAGGACTGTATCCACTACACTATTGTTGGTGTTGTTTAAAAAATGCTAAATTTATATAAAGCTGGACTCCTGTTACTTTCATACATGCCTAACTTTGCTGGAGTACGCATACTTTGAAAAGGGGGAGAGAACAAAGAGATGAAACTTGAAAAGACAACTCTGTTTGAGTCTGCAAAATAGGAAAGCATTTCTAAGTGAGCAAAAAGAAAGGCAAGTTGAAAAGAAGTTCTGAAACAGTGGAAATTGGTGAATAGACAGGCAGGCAGGCAGGCAATCAGATTTTAAAACATTTGATGTGGGGAGTGATGAAAGCAGGAAGGATAGGTGGTTGGTGTGAAATATTTCTGCAAAATATATTTGCTAATGCAGAGGGACATTGCTAAGGTGACCATATGGAAAGGAGGACAGGACTCCTGTTTCTTTAACAGATGCATTGAAAAGGGAATTTCAGCAGGTGTCACTTGTATGCATGCAGCACCTGGTGAAAATCCCTCTTCATCACAACAGTTAAAGCCACAGGAGCCCTGCTCTCTTTTGTATCTGGTCATGCTAGGCACCAGAGACCACATTGCCCAGGGCCTCCTCAGAGCTGGAGCTGGCCATTTCGGCTAGGCAAACAGTACAGCCTTTGCTTGTTCCCTTCAGCCTTGTGAACAGGAGGGAACCTGTGAAATCCTGGGTGCCTGGGCAAACAAATCAAAGATCCAAAGTATTCTCTATGCTAATGTGCTCGTCTTATTGAAGGACTGCAGCAGCCCAGGCCTCCCAGACTAAAAATCAATGAATAACCCACAGCTTCTGCGTTCCATATTTCAGGAAGGCCACATTTTAATAGGCAGCTCCACAGCAACGGAAGGCTTCAATAAAGAGCCATCCTTTCTTCCACCACCATTGGTGCTTTGTGTGGAACGCTTCAAACCCTAAAATAATTAATACAGCCTGACCTAATGGGGTGGCCCCAGATAGTTGCAAATGGACAATCTTTGCCATGGTGAAGGAGAGAGATAGGTCTCATGGTTAAAACTGCAAGGTCATTTTGAATAACAGCAGGTGATGCGGATGACTTATAAGTGGTCTGGCTAACAACACACATGCTGACACTGAGAAATTATTATGAACCTTTCAGCACTTGATCCCCCCCCCCCCCCATTGCATCCAGGGTCTGATTCTATAGTATCTGGCAGGAAAAATGAATTTGAGAAAGATCCCAGCCCAAACTATAATTGAAGGTTCCTAGAATCATAGAATTGTGGAGTTGGAAGGGACCACAAGCTAATCTAGTCCAAACCTCTGCAATGTGCAAACCCCCCCCCCCACTTAAACATCCATGAGAAGTGGCTGTCCAGCCTCTTCTTCAAAACCATCAGAGATGGAGAACCTACAACCTCTGTGGGTAGTCTGTTTCGCTGTTGTACAGATCTCAGTTTTGTATTGTTGTACAGAACTTTAGGATACCTGTCGTTATTGCTGTTGCTGCTATTATCGCTGTTGTTGATGCTGATGCTAATGATGATGTTGTCTGGCCCTTCTTTTTGAGCCTATCTACACACGCAGGATAAAACACTTTGAAAACGTTTTGAAAACTGTATATGGAATGTGTCCTGGGCCCCAACAGTTCTCAAAACTGTTAGAAACCATTTTAAATAGTTTTAAAGTAGGGGTGTGTACGCCAAAAAATATTGTCGTTTATCGTTACTGTCGTTTCGGACCAAAAAACTTATCGTCTTCATTCATATCATAGGTGAACCGTATCGTCTTCACAATAATTATCGTGAAAAAATGATATTTTTTGCAGCCCTATTTTTAAAGAAAAAATGCCTAGAACTTCTGTATTTTAAAAGTTAGAGGCTTGAAACTTGGTCACAGTGCTTATGGGGTATGCCTAAGTATGTGTATGAAATTTGAGATTGATCCCTCAACCCTCAATTTTATATGAGTTTTTTAAAGATCATTTCCGTTCTGACAGGTCTGAATGAACGCACGTAGCGAGCTGTTATTCTGATCTGTCAGAACTGAAATGATCTTTAATAAATTCATATAAAATCGAGGGTTGGAGGGGATCGATCTCAAATTTGGCACATATGTGTAGCACATATTGCTACACATACGTGCCAAATTTGAGATCGATCCCTCCAACCCTTGATTTTATATGAATTTATTAAAGATCGTTTCAGTTCTGACAGATCAGAATGACAGCTCGCCACGTGCGTTCATTCAGACCTGTCAGAACAGAAACGATCTTTAAAAAATTCTTATAAAATTGAGGGTTGGAGGGATCAATCTCAAATTTCATACACATACTTAGGCATAGCCCATAAGCACTGTGACCAAATTTCAAGCCTCTAACTTTTAAAATACAGAAGTTATAGGTATATTTATATGGCAGTCCGATAAAATGATAAAATCGGCAGAAAATTATCATCTCCGATGATTATCGTAGGTTTTTGTATCGTATCGTTATCGCTAAACACATGCACAATAATGACCTTATCGTATCGTTATCGTACATTTTAACGATACGATACACACCCCTATTTTAAAGCGGTAGTGTAGATAGGCTATTTATCAGCAACAGCTCTTTGTTGCATCCCCATAGCTTCAGTTGATTTCCTTGTTTGTGTTTGGAAGTTTGTCCCTTTAGAGTTTCTGTAGGTAGAGGTTGTAGAAAAGGACTTAACTCAATGAACTAGAATGCGTATATGTGTTTTGAAACCTGCCCCATTGCAGGGAGAAGATGCAAAGTAAATTGGTGATGCGATCAAAGAACCATGCAGCGAATGCAGCATTGCGAGAGCATGTTTCAACTTTAGGGCTTCTGACTAAATTAGTTGATGATGACCTTGAGGAACCTTCAAGCACCTACTTCCTCCTGCCAAATGCTATCGGCTTTCTGCAAAAGGCAATTAATGGTAGAGGGTCTATTTCCCCCCGTGTTGCTCTAACTGCACATTTATCCTCAAGCAATTCTGAATGACTGACTACATGAGCACTGCATTTTGACAGACCAGCAATTTATTCCTAGCCCCAGAAATTCTGCTTTCTGTTCTGTAGCTAAGCACTTGTTTCTTGAAAGTCTCCAGTCTGCTCACATCATATGTATAACAATGATACAAATTTGCCTCTCTTGTCTACTCCAGATCTCACATCTATCTGTTTCTTCATTGCCTTTGCTCTGAGGAACAGCGAATCTTAATGTCATTTTCTTTTGCTTCTGGATTAGGGGTGTGCATGGACCCCCCCGGATTGGATCGGGACCCGGATCGGGACATCTAATTTTGTCACGGATCGGATCGGACAAAATCAGAGGCCCCCCGGACCGGATCGAGTCCAATACTGATCCAAAAATCAGAAATTTTTGGATCGGCCGCCATTTTCCCCCCATAACTTGCATTGCAATGCAAGTCTATGAGGAAAAAATGGCGGCGGGTGGGTGAGGGGGGGCCTAACTCCCTCCCCCCGGGGCCGTCCGCTGTGGACGGCCCCGGCAGGTAAGCCCCCTCCCCTGCACTCCCTCCCCCCCCGGGGCCATCCGCTTCCATCCACTGGTGCCCACGGGCACCAGCGGATAGAAGCGGACGGCCCTGGGGGGGGTAAGCCCCCTCTCCCCTGCCACTGCTTACCTTACAGGGACGTCCGCTCCAGTCCGGCGCCGGCTGCTACTGCGAGCGGGCTTCGCGGCCTGCTCCAGGGTGGCGCGCCGGGTGATGTCATCACCCAGCACACCACCCTGGAGCAGGCCGCGAAGCCCGCTTGCAGTAGCAGCCGGCGCCGGACGGGAGCAGATGTCCCTGGAAGGTAAGCGCGCTGTGGACAGCCCCGCTAGGGAAGGCCCCCCCCCGCTGTCCACTTCCATCAGCGGGCGCCCGCTGGCACCCGCCAATGGAAGCGGCAGCGGGCACCCGATCCACCAATCTATCCAAACTGGATCGGAACCTTTTTGGATCGGTTCGGATTGGATCGGCCGATCCAGCGGTGAGATCGGAAATTGGATAATTTATCCGATTTCCCCCTGGATCGGATTCGGATCGTGGATCGGATCGGATCCAGCGCCATCACCTTGCCTCATCCACATGATTTTACCACTGGGGTGGCGAATCCCGACATTCTCTCCTTCTTCTTGTAGCTCTCCTCTGTTTGCCCACGACTTCTTCCATCTTTCCTTTTTCTTACTGTGGAAAATCTTTTAAGTAGGAAAAGACAGAATAATGGCACAATGCCTTCTGATTGATAGCACTTGGACCTGTTCTGTCTGGAAGCACCATTACTACAAGACAAAAATACATATGATTCTGCTCTGGGTTCTAGATGACCATTTTAGGGTGCCACTCTATTGATTGCGCCCTAAGTGATCGGAAGCCCTCCAACTCGGAGGCTTCCAATCATTCAATGCAGGGCAGGAGGAGCAGCAGAGATGATCTTCACTCCCCCCCCCATCCTCCTGCCCTGCAGATTTTGCTAAATGGGCTTTTTAGCTTCAGAGCAGGAAGGAAAGAAGCTGAAAGAGCCTTAGGATAACTCACCCTGGCCTCTCCAATCTCCTCCCCTCCCTGCCCAGTGGTACGCCCCCTTTCTTCCTCTCCAAGGATGCTTTTCCAACCTCAGAGGGCAGCTGGCATGGTTGTTTCCGCAGCAGCTGGAGAGGAACGGGGTCAGGGGGTTGGATCTCTGACTCTCCCTTCCAAGATTGGGACATTGTCTTTGACCTTGGAAGAAAGAATCCAGAAAATCCTATGGTCCCTGGGATGCTTACCCAGGGACCATAGGGTTCCATCAATTACTAAGCTATTACCAAATTGTAATTGTACAAACTTTCTTAAGACATACTTACGTTAAGAGATCCATTCATCTTGGCAATAAGGTGTCTGGCAGGAGGGAACCCAATGACACAGCCCATATTGGCTTGTTTGATAACAGGGGAATTAATTAAACACGATCAAGAATTTAAAAGCTATGCTCATTAATGTAAGAAATTAACTTGGTTAAGCCTTTAGAAATCAAAATAAGCAAGATGTCCATAAAATATGGAAAACCCTCAGCCAATGAGAAGAGAACCAGATAGTGGGGAAATTAGCTTAGATCTCTCAGCGGCTGAATCCGAGGGTTCCTGTGAGTAAACTATGCTGCAGACATACATGGACAATCTGCAATGATCTGGGCAGGGCTTCTGAGTCCAAGGAGGTTGGGGGATTTGATCTCAATAGGAATAAGCTTCCATCCACCACCCCTTTTTACAGGTAAAAACATTAATAGGCATTATAAGGGGAGACAATTCAAGGGTCAGGACAAGTATTACTATATGTGTAGGAACTTTTGAAATGAGGAAGTTTGGGTGGTGGGGAATAATGTTGATATCCAATGCATCCAGGCCTCATGCACCAATGTAAAGGTTATGCAGTGGAATGTACCAAAAGACAGGCAAGGAAAAATAGGTGTGTAGGGATCCAATCTTAATCCTGCAAAGAATCTGGAAGCTGAAGTACCGGGTTAAAAAGCTTCATCTAAAAAGGCTCTCTATCCTGGGCCAGATTTACACCAAGAAGGATATGACACATTGAAAACAGCTTGAAAACTGTATATGCAGTGTGTTCTGGGCCCCAACAGTTGTCACTACTGTTATAAACCGTTTTAAAGCAGTAGTGTAGTTTCCTAGGACACAGTTGGATACGACCCATCATTCACGAAGAAAAAATGCTTTATGAATATTAATTTTCACCATAAAATATCCAAATCATGTAGCATTTGGTAGGGGGGAGATGTTATAAAATAATTTTAATCACATGCATAATATTTTGTGATGTATATGAGCTTCCTCAACAGGCGAACAAATTTATTGAACAGATACACATTTTTTTTAAAAAAAAAACTTTATTAGGCTTTTCCATCACTGCAGCCTGGTTTTCTTTGTCAGCATGGAAGTTTTCTCTTCTGCGTCTTCATCTTCATGAGACGGCACTGAAGTCTTGTCATCTGCATACATTATGGCATCAAGAGATGGGGAAAACCACATGGATGTGTACTTCTATCCATCATCTTGCGGATTACTCAATAGAAGCTCACTTTGTATAGTTTGGTTCCAGATTCCATAAGCAGAATTCATCCATAGAAGTTCCTGCTGGATGAGACTTACATGGTGGCATAGTACTTCCATCTGGTCCTTTGATCTTGTTCAGGGGAGATCCAGCCTTCGGTTTGTACACATCCATGAACTTTTGAAATCTTGCTTCATTTATAGTTTTCAAGTTTTAAACCCATACATCTGGCAAACAAATATCTTGATCCTCTATGTTGTTGCCTTGTTTACTAGCTCTGAATAGCTGCCTTAGGATGAATATGCAGCTTTTGCCTTCTTGCTTCTCCCCAGAATCCTGAGAGAGTGGAACTTGTCCTCCTGCTGTATAGTCGCATCTGGTGAAGCAGTCCAGGTAAGGATTTGCACCATGATGACCCCAAAGTGTCACCTAACTCTGTCACATGAGTGTACTTCAAATTATTATGACTTGATCGCAGCAGGCTAACTTCCAGCCAAATATATACTTCAGCTTTCCCAGAAGAATGACCAACCTCTCTGTTTCATTGATGCTCATGGCAACGTTTCTTGGTCAGGTACATGGTGATGCTTCATGTTAGTGAATGAGTCAGGAACCTGCCTTTTCATGACACATCAAGCAGCTATCTCTTACACTGCATTATCATCCACATTATGAAACATGTAACTATCTTCTTTCAGGGCTGCATGCAGCAGACCAAGCATATGGACATATCCATAAGACATCTGTGCATTCATCTACATCTTTGAAATTATTGTTCCTCAGCCCTTGAATGAAGATGGGCAGTTGTCTTATTTTGGCTCTTGAAATTGCACCCTGTTATTCGCAGCTGCTAAGTCTGGCTTGTCTGACTTTTTCAGGTCTGTCTTGTTTATCGATGAAAACAGTACCTGCATCACTGCCATCCATCTTGTTAAGTTTTACAAGAATGTGTCTAGTAATGCCTCCAAAGCCACCCTGGGGTATGAAGAAGCTATATTTCTATCAGCTCATGTGTGTCAGATGATTCCTGACTATTAATCCTCTTTTCTACAGGAGAATTGATTTGAAATTATGGTTACATCCTTGTGACACAAAGTGTTTAATTAGCACTGACCTTAGAGGATGTAACAATATAAAAGCATATCATTTTTTCCCTGTTCTAGAGCAAAATGTAGGAATTGTTCCATCAAATTGGTTCATCTCCCAAGAAGTCTGTCCTCAGAGTCAGGAATGAGGAAGGCTCAGCAAACTCCATAACAGAACAGCAACCTTCATTCCAGTTCTAACACAGGCCTTTTCTACACCAGAGGCGTGTAGAGGGGCGGAGATCCCAGAAGTAGCCACTTCCAGGTTCGTCGCCCCAATGCACATGAAAAATGTGACAACCCGGGCTGCTCCTGGGCCGTCACGCCATTGTGCCGGCCATTTTGTTTTTTTGCTCTACCTGGGAAGAGTGCAGGAGCACTCCTCCGCAAAAAGTAAGTTAAAAATAAAAATAAAAAATGCACGCAATCAGCCCCCCACCCCCCTGTCTGCCCTCCTGAAGGTGGTGAAACTGGTGCCACCCCCTCCCCTGATGACCATGGAGCCGTGCGCTACAGCTCTGTGGTCATTTTGCAGTTGTGCTTACTCACAAGTAAGCACAGCTGCACCCGGGATGGGTGGGCACATCTTCCGTGGTCCCTAGATGTTCCTGAGACCACAGAAGATTTGGGATTTTTCTGGTTTCTCTCAACCCAGAAAAATCCCATGCCCGCCCACCCCCGCCCCGGGACTCCCTGTGCATCATTTGGACTCACAGGGAGCAGCTGGGAGCCATCCCAGGCAAAAAGCCTGGTATGGAAAGGGCCACAGTGACCCAGAAAAATTTAGGGAGACCAGACCTCATGTCATATCAATACTATCTCATCATGGTGACGCTATAGCGCACACAAAATACCATTGCAGTGTTTTGGATAATACAGTATAAAAAGCCGGAAATAACACTAGAAAAGCAGTACACAGAATGTGTGATGTGCCCCAACAGTTATCAGTGCCTTTAATAATAATAATAATAATAATAATAATAATAATAATAATAATAATAATAATGTTAGTGTAGATCTAGCCTAGGAAGTAGGCCTCTTAAAGATAAACTCCCATATATCACACTCCTTCCTAGGAGAAGTCACAAAACTCCTCAATTTTTGTAAGTTAGGCTGGTGTTAGAGGCATAGCAGCAGGGTAGACTGATTTTAGAAAAATATGGCAATCCTAAAGGAAACTCACTTGTTGTCACAAGATGTTGGACAGTCAGTGAATCTGTTGTAAGAGGAACATCAGGGAATGCTATATAGCATGTGGCATTTAATCTTTGGGGTAGTGTTACCCAAAGATCTTGAGCCTCAGCCTGCCTTCTGAGAGTGACTTGCCATGACCAGCACACAGCTGAGGAATGTCCCTTCCTTCTCCACAGCTTCTTCAGTGCAAGAGCCCCAGAGCCCAATCTCTCACACAACACGGACGCTCCTGCTGCCTCTCCTCATTACTTGCTTTCAAAGAAACATGCCCTGACAGTTCCCCCTCCCCTTCCCTCCCAGGAGCTGCCAGTCACCTGTCAAGGAGAGCTGGTTGCTGCGCTCCGCAGTCCTGTTTTCTGGGAAAGGAATGCTTAATTCAATCAGCCCCCAGGCTGCAGAAGGTAGTGAGCAAAGGAGACCACAGGCACATGGGTGTAGGCAAGAATGCGTGTAGGTAGATGAGGAGCGCTAATATTCATGGTAATGCTGGGCGAGGTAGTTGTGAATTTAGTTGGGTATGTAGGTGTTGAGCTGAGGAATCTGCACTGGGTTCAGAGATGTGTAACTGCTGTTGAACCAATTTTCTAAAAAAAAAAATGTTTTGCTCCTTTGGGTTGTTAGGCAGAAGTAGTGGAGGGCAATAAAAGACTTCTGCCTTGACGGTGCCCATTGCCACTACTTTCTCTCTAAACACCACGGTTTCGCTGCTGCGGGGTGGCAGTGGGTAATCCCGAGTTTTTCAATGACCATTCAGCTCTCTTGGCCCACCCCTTGCCCTCTGCCTGGCTTCAAATTAGGGGTTACCATCCACCCTGGAGGTCGCACAGCAGAAGGGGCGTCGTGACCTCGCTTCAGCAGTAAACGTTTGGGTAAGTGCCTGACTTTTTAAATTTGCAGCTTTGTGGGAAAGCCCATGGTGACTGCGAATTGATGGCTGTGTCGTATAACTGATGCAGTGCCAATTCGCAGCCATCGCGGAGCTTAGATGTACAGACAGCCCCCAGGTGAGGCAAGGGCAGGGGCACTCCCCTCTCAAAAGAAGGGCAACCCCAAAGTATTGCCTTGCTTCTTAGCACCCCAGTCATACACGCTGTTACTTGGAGGAAGGATTTTGTGAAGTCAATGAAGGGAATGTAAGGAAAGCTGTTTTAATAGCTGAAATGAAATGTAACAGCCGATATGTATGCATTTGTTAAGAATGCTTACACCCTGCTTTCTGATTCAAAATCAAACCACTCAAGAGCAAGGTGGTTCACAGAACAGATTAAAAACTTAATCATAGCGAATGAAAAATTCAATCATAAAACATAGCCGATAAACCTATAGGGTTCTTTAAGTGAGTGATGGAAGGGTTGCCTTCCTGCGCCTCTACCATGCAAGTCAGATCAGTGAGCTAAGGCCTAAGACATGATGGTGTAGTTTGGACTGCTTCAAGCCACAGTTTTCTCATATGTAAAACTGGTGCACACCTCTCAGGTATCACCTTCCCTTGTAAATTGCTTTATCCTTAGATAGACACTGATAAACAGTAGTTGTTATTTGTGTTTGTTATTTGAGTCAATGTCTATGAATCCAAGGAAACATGACACCCTCAGGGGTACCAGGATTGCTTTTATGAGAGCAGTGCAAACAATACTGTATTTTAAAGTACAAAACATTTGTTTCTTGGTTGAAGTCTATTATGTAGCTTCTCCCATCTATGCTAATGAAGTATGTACTTTATGTTTCATTATATTACAATATATTATAATTGAGCATGTACAATGCTATGAATGTGCTGCTTGGCTTGGTTAAGGAATGGCCTTTGTTTGCCAGTGCCTGCTCCAAGCCACGGGAATTTGTGTCACACCCAATCTGCCTTATTGTGGGCTGAGGGAACAGTTTTTACTTTGGACTTAGTACAATATATGAGTTTGCTTCCCATTGCGCTCTCTCTCTCTCTTCTCTCTCTCTCTCTCTCTCTCTCTGTGTGCGTGTGTGTGTGTTAAACAAAAACAAACAAACAAAACCCCAAAAGATGCTACAGAAGTTCAGCATCTTTCCTATTGGTTTGAATCAAGCCTCAGAGTTCTGACTTGAGATACTGGTAATGCTCTACTGGACCAGGGATATTTGGAAGAAGGGGCACTTTCAAAATAAGGAAGGTCTGGTAATTATCACAACACTATGGTGCTGGTCACATGAGTATTGGAGGGACATGTAAACCCAATGGAGGCTGGTGGCTTTGATGTCAGTGGGGTAGTGAATCCGCTCCAGGTTTCAGTCAGAACTCTAAAGTTGCTATTCCAGGTGCTTTGGATAGTTCTTTTAGAGTTCTGACTGGTTCTGACTGAAACCTGGAGCACCATCCCACTGACATCGGAGCCAGCAGACTCCGCTGGTATAGGGTGACCAGATAAAATCCAGGTTAGGGCTCATGTAACTTTAACAGTTGTAGAGAAAAGGGAATTTTAGCCAGTGTCATTTGTATGCAATTAGTTCCTGGTGAAATTCCCTCTTCATCACAACAGTTAAAGGTGCAGGGGCCCTGCCTTCTTTTGTATATGGTCACTCTAGTATAGTGCCTGCACCTTTAACTGTTGTGATGAAGAGGGAATTTCACCAGGAACTAATTGCATACAAATGACACTGGCTGAAATTCCCTTTTCTCTACAACTGTTAAAGTTACATGAGCCCTGATCTGGATTTTATCTGGTCACCCTATGGTAGAACCTCAAGAAAAGCTTTGTTCTTATTGGTTCCAGCTGCTTCAACTCTAGTAAGCAATTCATGTCTGGCAATAAATATCAATAAAGGCAAAATGTTCCTCATTCATTGGGATAGCCATGAGAACAGGTCCTAAGTTTGTATCTGCTAAGTGTATACAGTCCCCTTTTAGATGTTGACTCTTTAAGAAAAAGTTGAGACCTAGCACATGCATACACACTAGGAGAGACTGAAAGAACTGGGCATGTTTAGCTTTGAGAATAGAAGACTGAGGGGAGACATGACAAGTACGTGAAATGTCACTCAGAGGAGGGCCAGGGTGACCTAGGGAGGTGGTGGGCTCTCCCACATTAGAGGCATTCAAGAGGAAGCTGGACAACCATCTGTCAGTTATGCTTTAAGGTGGATTCCTGCATTGAGCAGGGAGTTGGACTCAATGGCCTTATCAGCCCCTTCCATCTCTACTATTCTATGATACTATAATTCTGTGATATAAATATTTAGATATAGAGCATCATCAGATGGGGGGAAATCACGTTTCCTTACTGTTGCTCCCCCCCCCGCTTCTGTCCCATGATACTTCCTCTTTCTTCACACAGGAGAAGAAAGAGGAAGTGAACAATGACCATGTGGCCCATTCAGTGGGCATTTTTATTGCACCACTTTTCCTAAACACAGCAGGGAGTGATGGAACATTTAAAAAAAATCAGTTTTACCGGGGTCTATTTTGTGATAGAAAGAAGGCCAGAAGGAGTGGATGGTGTCATCAAAAGGACCTGTGAACATCCGTAAGTGGGGAGTAACGAGCATACAATAAAATGCTCGTCTGATGATGCTCATAAAGGTACTTATAGTTCAGCAATTCCTTTCGTGTAGGCAATCCTGAGGGGGCAACGTACATGACCAAGCAGGATTACAGTTGCTGGTGATGACAGTGAGGGCTGTGGTGTCTAGGAGCATTCCCCTATTCTCATAATCAAGTTTCACATCCATGACCACTTACCACAGGTGGTAAGGGGATACCGCAGATGGTAAACATTTCCACAACGAACCCGAGTCAACAGTCACTTAGGGTATTGCTCTAGTGGTTAGCTCTTGTGTAACATCCCACCACTGGAGGTGGATAATAAATACTCTGTATTTACACGATCAACAAGGGGGCGGGGAATCCTCACTCTTATTTGGTCTGGAAAATAGCTCCCAAAAGGAATTTGCTTAAGTTTGTGTTGCAGAAATTGACACAAGTTGGAGCTAAAAGGATGCAGCTTTGAATCTAGTTCTGTAATGGTATTATGACCTTTGGATTGTGCCTTCGTTGGACAGAAACCTCAGATTTTGGAAGCTTCCGAATATCCAATGCCCTGCTGGGCTGCTGGCATAAGGGCAGGTGGACCAACAGAGGAGATTTTCATATCACCGCTCCTTTTTTTGTTTTTGTTTTTCCTCCAGATGGGCCTCTGAGCCCAGATAGTGGAGGCCTGCTGGAAGGGCAGGGCTGGGGAGAATTTCTTGTATCCTGACCTCTCCGAGGTTGTCCGAGGCTGCTTTCGTGACCTTCTAATGTAGGCACCATGGTTCTTTCTGTGGCAGCTATGAACGGCAGGGGAAGGATTGGATCCCAGAGTGCCCCTTCCAAGGCCATAGCAGTGCCTATCTCCTTGGAGGAAGGATTCCGAAGAATCCTTTGGTCCCTGAGATGATCTCCAGGAACCACAGGATTGCTCTCTAAGTTAGGTGTGCACCAAACCTTCCCTTGTTTTGATTTTTGGGTTGAAAGTATTATTTTGGTGAGCGACAGATAGAATCATTTCTCAAAGCAATTTTAATTGTGAGAATATCCAACTTTTTCAGATCTTGGAGAGCTGGCTGCCTCGCAAGTGTGCTTACTTATATAGATGGATCACAGTGAATCTGATTGGAGGGCCTTGTTTGAAAAGCAAAGGAAGCTGTGTGTGAACTCCTGATCAGTGACAAAGCATCTCAGCCCCAGTGACAAAGTGTTAGCAAGCAAGCGAGTTAGGATGTTTGGACTACAACTCCCAGCATTTCGAAAGCATTTTTAAGTACGAAAAACCTGAATGTCGACATGACAGCGTAGTTTGCTCATGCCTAGATCCTTCCCCTGCTGGTCTATTCTGCTTTTGGCTAGGGTTGCCAGCTTTTTATAAATTAATTAGCAGTCTTTTAGGAATTTGTGGGTGGTGGTAATGGTAGTAATGGGGATGACGAGGGAGTGGGGATTAGTCTATTGTAGAGCATTTATGCCAAATGCCTGTCATTTTGAGGCAGAAGAGCATCTTCTCACATTCCTACATGATGATGCCCCATATTATTTTCCACCATTGTTGCTTTTCAGTGGCTCAATTCGGACGACACGATAGTCAATGGTGGGTTGACTAACAACCCTAACCCTAACCCTAGGGGGCACTCCCCACACAACATGGTAATAAATAATCAACTGTGGTGTGGATGAGGATCAGCACTGAGTTGACTATGGCAGCATTCGGACGACACAATAGTGTTTTCCCCACACCAGTTGTTTATTGTGTCGTCCGAATTGAGCCACAGAGTTACTTAGAGAAAAGCAAAACGAAACAAACCTAGTTTCCCTGCTTCAGCAGTTGCCTTAAAATATGTCAAGCCTGTAGTTAGCAAAATGTTTGAGAAACTGTAACAAAATCAGCAGAAAAAGAACATGGTTCCCACATAGGTACATTGATTTAAAGGGCTGTATAGCATTCTCTTGCCTTTCAGCTGAGCCATTGTAATATTGTCTAGTTACGTTCCACAAACCATTGTAGCTGGCTCAGTGGATTCAGGACAATGTAAATGCAAATAAAAAGCCTCTGGTTGTTTACAGATTGCCCCTAGAGGCTACAGTTACAAGTCTGGTACTCCCAAAGTCTGTTGATGCCCATGCTGTACTTTCCAGGTATCATGAATTACTGCCAGAAACACTGCTCCTGTCTGTGTGTTGAGCACACCTTTTGTCTTCTGGAGTACCACTGACGTATACAGAAGGGATTTCAGCCAATTGTCAACAGCCTGTAGGAGAGATACAGATAGCTTCTGGGAATGCTATATTCTACAGCCAGGGTGAGCAACATGCCATCTGCAGGCTGCCTTTGCCCTGTCTTTGCTATACCCTACCCAACAACGCCAATCAATTTGCCACCACAGAAACAGCCATTTTAAAAAGCAGCCAGTTTTCTTTCAAACAAGGGGCATGCCCTGATGCCTCCCAGTCTGATCATTTTACTTCCAAACAGGGCATGAGCTTCCCATGTGCCTTGTTATAAAGAAAAAACATCACTTCCCCCCCCCCCCTTTGTCACCCTGGCAAATTTCAGAGGCAAATTTCACGTTGTGGTAGGGAGTGGGGTGCAGATGTTTCGGACTACAGTTCCCAGCATTTCCGACTATCAGCCATGCTGGCTGGGGACGATATCCAAAACGTCGTCAGGGCACCGGGTTGGGGAAGACTGATTTAACTACTACTTTCTTTTTTTAAAGGCACTTTGCCTTATCTTTCATGAGACGTCAGCTAAATGGATGATACGATAACATTTAGACCTTGTGAATCTTGAATTATCTCGTTCTGATCAAATGAGTTGGATGACATGAGCCACAGGAAAGCTCTGCAACATTCCAGATGATTCAGCATTTTAAGGCTGCATTCTTAAAAACCACTCACTGGTGACTATGGTTCATTGAACACAGAGGGGACTTACTTCCAAGTAACATGACAAGAATTGCACTGTAAACCTATATTGTTATATATACAATATATTGGCCCCAATCCAAAGCCAGTTGACATAAAATTCTGTCTCTATAATGGAAGAGAATCGTTGATGCTGTACATAAGGGGTTGGATCCAGACTTAGTTATACTTAAAGAAGACACATAGAACTCTATGAGACTTTAGTCATGCCTGACTTGTCTGATTGATTTCAATGGGTGTACTCTAAGTATTACTATGACTGGATCCTGCCCATGTTTTCTATTGTTGGTTTGTTTTTGTTTTCTAAGGTTGGCTTTGCACATTTTAAAGAGCATAAATCGAGTAAGGATTTTTTAAATAGCAGGGTAATGAAGTAAAGAAGAGTGTTTTAGCTTTGATGCTTTTGTAACTTCTAAAAAGAAAAAGAAAAAAAGAAAAACTTGATGAGTGTTTTTATAGTGTAAAGGAGAAGCATACGTCCACAGATGAATATTTTTTTAAAATGCACAAGACAGGTTTCAAAAGTTCACAGAAGTGGAATTGGGCTGGGGACCTTGGTGCTCATCACTAGTGATGTTGCAGACACCATCCAAGTGTTGCCTGTGACAGTTCTGAAATTACATCCGGTGCTTGAATTTGCAATAGAAATGGATGAGCTAACTGGGGGAAAATAGCATTTCCCCAGTGACCAAATATTCTGGTTTTGAGTGCTGGAAAAATGTGATATTCCCACAACAGAAACACATCTTTGAGGGAAGACATCTGGATTCCGTGCAACAAATTATTAACAACTGTGCATTTCATGTGCTACAAACGGATCATTCAAAAAGCTGCTTTGGGACTCTTGGGAGCAGCAGCATAACAAGTCAGTCAGTCAGTCAAATATTCAATCAATGACAGTGTTCTCCACACCTGACGAGCTTTCCTTGTTTCATGCTGTGCTTGAGTCACAGCAGGTATGCTGGTGTGCTTGGCAATAGGGGCAAATACATATAATAAATGAACTACAGATGAAACTGGCTACAAAATAAGTTATGACAGAGGATGCCATGTAGAGGAAGAAGAGTAATGTGATATAGGGCGGGATACAAATGTTTTAATAAATACAAATGTTTTAATAACATAAATAAATGCGCATGGGATGGTGGTAGAAATTTTCCACTTCCGTCAAGATAGTGGGGGTGGGGGGGGGGGAAATGCATCAGCAAACACAACTGCCATGATTTGTTATGCTTCATCAATATGGTCTAAGCCACGCTTGTCCGCCCACAAGGTCCCTCTGCAAAGGAATGAGGGAGGGACAATGTGTGTTCAGAGTGCAAAATGACTCCTGCTGCTCCACAGTGGAGGACAACACACAGGCAACGCAGCCAGCATGGGGTGGACTCTGTCAGTTGTGATCCACTCCTCTTGTTCCCAACTGGCTTTCCAGGCACAGTATTAGCAAGTGGGGACCTTGTCAACAATAAAGGCCTCACATTCTCTGCTGAACATCTCTTTGTATCCTCTTTGGGGCGGCGGGGGGTGGGGTAGGGAGAATCCCAAGGCTCCAGGTGGGTGTGGAGGACAAAAGAAGCCTCATTTTCCGTATAGGACAAATGATCAAAGCCCAGGCAATCCATGGCGTGGGCAACCATGAACGGAGCAGTTGCAGCGCATGAGGGCAAGGGGACAGAGGAAAGGAAGCGCTGAAGGGAGGAGCGACAGAGAGGCCAAACGCAGGCAGCCTGCCCTGCCCCTCCCCATGATTAAGTCATACTCTGCAGGCAGAAATCTGTTAGCTTGTTGGCGTTGTTACTTACGTTCATTATTTTGGGGTGGTTCCAGCTAGAAGCTTGGCTTTTGCAATGACAGGCGCTCAGAATTTGCAATCCTGTGGGACATATGCTGATCTCCAGCTGTTAATCCAACCCCACAGTGGGTGGCACAGCAACTGTGCCTCAGATCCAGCCATGCTAGTACCGGAGGTAAGAGCCAGCAAATTTTGAAATGCTGGCACTCATCAAGAACATAAGAAGAGCCCTGCTGGATCAGACCAAGGGTCCATCTAGTCCAGTACACTGTTCGGACGGTGGCCAACCAGCTGGTGACTGGGAACCCACAAGCAGGACACAAGTGCAACAGCACCCTCTCACCCATGTTCCCCAGCAACTAGTGTACATAGGCTTACTGTGTCTGATACTGGAAGTAGCAGATAGCCTTCAGGATTAGTAGCCACTGGTTGCCTTCTCCTGAAAGCCCTCACAGCCATACCCTGAAGGAGAGTCCAAACATGCAGGCAGCTGTGTTGACCCATACTGACAAGACAGTTCTAGCAGTTTTCACCCCGCCATGAGCAGGTCTTTTGTAAAGCTAAGGTTGCCCATTGCCCGTACAAGAGCAGGCCCCCCCTCCTCCAAATACTTTGCATTACAATAGGGATAACTGACAACAATATATCATTGCTGGGAAAATCCATTCCCCGCACAGCTACTGTGAAGATTGAGGCTAAGCTCAGAAGGAAGGGGAACAGGGAAACCTGCGCAGGGTGGCGGATGATGCTATTGACCCTGCTAATCAAAAAAGTCCTGGTGTTTCAAGCGGTGTGTCTTGGCTCCACTACAACGCTGTTTTATAGGATTTCCTAAGGGCTCTCAAAGAAGGAGGAAGACGGCCCAAGAGAGGTCGAATATGCACAGATTCCTTGGCAAGTTCTGCCGACCCAGACACAATACATTCCTTTCACCGAAATAAAGATGTAACGTGGGGTGGTGAAAGGAAAAAAGAAGAAGTCTGCTCCGATCCTTCTTCTCCCCGCAGGCCCAGGTAATTGTGGAAGAACTGAAAGGCTTTGTGGCTGCTAGGAAAGTTCTGTGATGTTTGAGGAGTCTTATTTCCTAAACTAAGTGTGAGTTTTCCTTTACAAAGTTGGAGAGGTTCACTGTGACAATTATCCCTGCTGCCAGGAGCAGGTGCAAAAGCATTCTGCAATGACGGCTTTGTCATTCAGTGAAGATCGTAATGCCCAGGGCATAAGGGTTTTAATTTTGTTTTTTTCCCCCCTTTAAGTCAAGCTAAGGGAATATTTGCAACTCCAGTGAGAGATTTCTCAGGACTATAATGTCTCCTGTGGAGAGGGAGAGTGCCACTTCCTCTCAAAAAGATGTCACCACAAATTTGTAGTGCCATAGCTGTGACCCATCCCTCCAGGCCAACAGGGTATCTAGGACTTTGAGGGAGAAGAAATGTTCACACTTTTGGAGAGAGATTTCTTGGGCGTTGCACCCTTGTACCTCTTATACACGAGATGTCATGACTCTGCCTTTCCTGCCAGGTCAAGATGAAAGCAGACCCACTCCTTTCTTTTGTGCCTTCTCCTGGCTTAACTTGCTGAGGAGCCCAGGAGAAGGAAAAGAGCAGAATGAGTTTCTCCTGTAGAGAGCTTGGAAAAGACCCCCTCCATTTTCCAGGCAGCCCTTGGCCAAATTTCAAAAGCCCTCGGCAAGCTTCAGTTCAGTTCAGACCTTGGCAAGCATGATCTGGCCCTTGGCACAGCACTGTGTTGTGTGAGGGGTGGGAGGAAAGGAGGGAGGGAGAGGGAGGGAGGGAGGGAGAACGGACTCTCTCTCTCTCTCTCTCTCTCTCTCTCTCTCTCTCTCAAACACACACGCACACAGAGAGAGGAGTCACACACATACACAGAAGGGGGTCTCTGTCTCACAAACAGAGAGAGAGAGAGAGAGAGAGAGAGAGAGACAGACAGACAGACAGACAGAGAGAGAGAGACAGAGACAGAGACAGAGAGAGAGAGGTTCCATCCACTTGTAGCTCTGCCAGGGCCAACTCCAGAGTCTAGTGTATCCTGGGTGTATTTCTGCTGATGGGCTTGTGCCTCCTACCCACTGCTGCCAAAGACCCCCGCCCACCACGGCAGCCACCCAACAGCCAATCATCCACACTGCTCCTGCCACTAATGTTGAAGCCCCCGCCTGTCCATCAGCCAGCCAAGCTCCCCTCCCCACTTGAAGCCCCACACCCCCTGCCCAAGCAGCTAGCCACCCAGGCAAACCATCCCTCCCCCTCCCCTCCCCCCTTTTTTAAACTTGGCAGCTCCTCCGCCCTTGCCCTCACCCAACTGGTCTGTGGCAAAATGCCACGGCATCTGGCTGGCCAAGTACAGGCCACATATATGATTTTAAAAGATTTTTTTAAAACTAATGTTTTGAGTAGCAGTGACCTGAACCAATCAGATGCTACTTTTTTGGGGGGGACTCAGCCAATGGGGCCCAGGAGCGATGCAAAAGCCCACCCTGTATCCTCACTGGACATGCCCCCACCAAACAATAGGTGCCTCTTCACGAGAGGTTTAATGCTCTTTGAAGTCTCATTAAAAAAATTACCTCCACACCAGCGGAGCGCAAATGGGGCGAAGAGGCGCATTATCTCTCCGATTATGTGCATTATCGAATGTGCGTTAAATCGCGAGTTTTATTTTGCTCCGTCCGTTAAAGCGCATTTTGACTGTGTGAATATGCGCTTATGCGCATTAACTACTTGTAAACCACATTTTGGACATCCTTTAATGCGCTTCACTGCCTCTCGCCGCCTCTCGTGCAGAGGGATTAGGCGTAAATGCGCTTCTGCGATTATGTGCATAATCAGCTAACCAGGCGCAAAAGCGAATCCTTGTAGAGGGGACCAGTGGTTCAAATCACTGCTACTCAAAATGTCAGCAAAAAACAATTGTCTTTTAAAATGTGGTGCCACAGGTCTGCAGACTCGGCCATGGTGCTTCTCAAGCGGCAGCGACAAAGGCAGGGTCCAGAGCAGCCGTTTTGAACTCCTGGGCCCTTGGCAGTTGCCTGCCTGTACCGACCCATGGTGCCACGCCTGCGCTCGCCCCCATCAACAATTGGCTTTGTCATTCCCCCCCCCCATGCAGCCCCAGCCCCCAACAGATTACTCCCTAAGGGAATGCATCATTCAATAGAAGTAAGGTTCTCCACCTCTGCCTTAAGATGTCTCCCATGCCAACCATGTAGCTTTCTAGTTACCACTGTCATGTTTGCATGATCTCTCTCTCTCTCTCTCTCTCTCTCTCTCTCTCTCTGTGTTTGTGTGTCTGGAGGTGGGGGAAGGCAATTAGGTGTATAGAAGCCAGCTCTTAGCCTTCAGAATCCATATTGTAGGGTGACCTTATGGAAAGGAGGACAGGGCTCCTGTATCTTTAACAGTTATATTGAAAGGGGAATTTTGTATCTGGTCAAGAGGGCAGGGCTCCTGCAGCTTTAACTGTTGTGATGAAGAGGGGATTTCACCAGGTGCTGCCTGCATACAAATGACATCTGCTGAAGTCCCTTTTTCAATACAAATGTTACAGATACAGGAGCCCTGTTCTCCTTTCCATATGGTCACCCTACCATATTGCACTGCAGTCACCAGGCCAGTGTGAGTAATATGGCCTTGCTCGGAGCAACATCAGCCTGGGTTCTTACATATCACTCCCTGTGCCCCCCTCCCCCCTCCCCATTCAGAGACTTCTTCTTGCTGTCCTCCTTTGCTGCTGAAGCACCAGAAAAAGAGAACTGGGAGCTCCTGATGCCATGAAGACACTCAAGATCTTCATTGCCAGTTCTTGCTATCATTTGTTCTGAACTCACAGCCCTTTTCTTGCTATTCCAGTCTTGGAGTTGGACCCCTCCCCCCCCCCCCCCCCCAGTGGTGCTCCTTAATTGCGGCTAGCAGATCCTGGCCACACCAACCTTCTCCTTCACTGCATATGCTTTGCTTTGTTGACACCTTTCAATCTTGAGCTGCCCTCCAGCACTTCACTTGTACTTAGCTCGGGGTGGGTGGGCAAAACCTCAGTTCTGGGAGGCAGATCTGGCCCTTCAGAGGTCCCATTCTGATCCCTCAGCGTTCCCCCAAAGGCCACACCCCTTCTCCTGCCCCACCCCTTTCCCCCACATCAATTGTTTGGTAGTTTCTCAGCTTTTGTGCAATTTCCCCCATTTTTTGATGCCTCCCTTAAGGCATAGTTAGTGGCAACAAGTGCTTCAAGCTACAATACATTGGTATTTATGGGGAGTTGTTAGTCCCTCCCCTTTTGCCTTAGGCCCCGCCCACCGCTAGAATGCAGCCCCCAAGAACTTCTCCAAAATAGAAAATGGCCTTTGCACTGAAAGGGGCTCTGTCTGCACCCCTGACCTAGGTGCTGTAAGGAGTATCCCAGAGCTGGATGTGCTCTGAGCAGGAAATGCTACATTGTGGGATTGCTTTGGTGGAGCATCCTAGGGTAGCCTGGTGGCCTATTTTACAGAGGACAGTCCTCTATCTGAAAGGCTACCAGAGGACTGTCCTCTATTTTGAAGGCATCCTCTATTTGAAGGATTGTCCAGCCCAAGTCCATCATAAATTAAATCGACAGCACACTGAGCAAAATCCACAAGTCATTTGGTCTTCCACACTAGAGAGCTCATGGACCATATCCCTGTTTAAATAATAATAATAATAATAATAATAATAATAATAATAATAATTTCAAAATGAATATCTATACATATAAAATATGTTTACATATAAAATCTATACATATAAAATAAGATATATTTTGTGGTTCTTGTGGTTTATATCTGTTATTGTTCCACTCCTCGATCTGGAGGGAGAGGCGGGTTATAAATAAATATATTATTATTATTATATGCAAATCTTATGCAAATTTGTGTCTTTTGTCCTCTTTTTTGTTAATATGTTTCCACTTTTTGGGTGATTTGTAAGTGGCCACCCTAGATCTATTACAAATGGGCTATTGGTCGAGGACATATAGATGCGCTTCTCTCTCATCTGAGGCACAATGGTGAAAGGGCAGCTTCTGTTCCTAGCTAATGAAGGATACAGTAGCCCCATAAGCACCTCTGGTTGAGTGATTGATTGGAGATTGGGGATCATTCAGTGGTGGGTAATTAACACACAAGGCCTTCCTGCCAAACCCAGCACTCCTGCCTTTCAACAGCAAAACAAGGCTCAACTTGAATGTGCATTTCCATGCGCTGAGTCAGACCATGGAGAGGCCCTTGAGCCTTGAGGGCTTCTCTCTCCACTTCACAAACAGATGTGGGGAATGAATGACAAGTATGCATCAAGAGGGCCTTATGCATGTTTGAGCTGATTAGCAATTCAGATGTGAATTGGTGTGATAGGCTATACAGCTGTGGGCGAAGTACAGAGGATGGACAGATCCCCAATGTATCTCTCCGGTCTGGCATGGGATAGAGGACACATCACCTGGATTGTTATCCTTGTTGAATACAGTGGTTGTTGGCTCGTATGTATGTAGCACAAAGCCAGAATTGGTAGCTTTCTCTGCTTTGCGTAGAGTGGTAGGACGTAATCATAAGCATTTCAGCTGAGCACCATGATGGACATGAGGAGTTTGGAGTGAGGAGACGGTAATTATGCTCAGGCATAATAACTCTTCATCACCACTGGGCCAAGGAACATTTGCAGAGGGGGTGTAGCTCAGTGGTAGAGCACCTACTTTGCATGCAGAAGGTTCCAGGTTCAATCCCTGCCATTTCCAGGTAGGGTTGAAAAAGCTTCTACCTGAACCCTTGGAGAACCACTGTTGCCAGTCAGTGTTGACAATACTGAGCTACCTGGGCTCATGGTCTGACTTGGTGTAAGGCGGCTTCCTATGTTCCTATTTCCTATGGCCTCAGGCTATTGGGTGGAGTATTAAGGTGGGAAACTCCGTGCTGAGTTGCAGGAAAACCCAAGTTAATAATGTGTTGATTACCCTTGTGTTGCGAATGGAGTACAAGGCAGCCTGAGGATTGTTGGGTCTCAGGTCAGCAGGCAGGAACAAAGGAAAGGGTGTGTGGATTCACAGGGGTTGGGGGAGATCTGCCCCACTGGTTTACTGGAATCCTTATCATTCCCCTTCATTTTACTTTTCATTTGGGCAGGGGAAAGAACAACCCCTTGTGGCATCTCCTTTTAAAGGAAGCTCCACTTTTTGACACCCATCCATTTTCTTTACTAGCATTGGGTGGCCATGCATTCTACTTTACAGATGACAGTCCTCTATTTGAAAGGCTGCCAGAGGAGTGACCTCTATTTTGAAGGCATCCTCTATTTGAAGATCTGTCCAGTCCAAGTCTAGATTAAAGAGGAAGAACCATCAGGAGGAAGAACTGGTCCATGAAGTTGCCCATCAACAGCACCTGTAGAGCAGACAGAGCAAGGCACACAGGTCTGCTGGTCACACAGTCGGAGTGCTGTCTATCAACTTCGGCTGGTGGCCCAGCTACTCCCCTATCTGGACAGGGATAACCTGTCTTCAGTTGTCTATGCTCTGGTAACCTCCAAGTTAGATTACTGCAATGCGCTCTACGTGGGGCTGCCTTTGAAGACGGTTCGGAAGCTGCAGCTTGTGCAGAATGCAGTGGCCAGATTGGTAACAGGGACCAGAAAGTTCAAACACATAAGACCGATTCTGGCCTGCTTGCATGGGCTGCCTGTAGGTTTCCGAGCCCGATTCAAGGTGCTGGTTTTAACCTATAAAGCCTTACATGGTTTGGGACCACAACACCTGATGGAACGTCTTTCCCGACATGAACCTACCTGTTCACTACGCTCAACATCAAAGGTCCTCCTCCGGGTGCCTACTCCGAGGGAAGCTCGGAGGACGGCAACAAGGGAGAGGGCCTTCTCTTTGGTGGCCCCTCAATTATGGAATGATCTCCCCGATGAGGTCCGCCTGGCGCCAACACTGTTATCTTTTCGGCACCAGGTTAAAACTTTTCTTTTCTCCCAGGCATTTTAACAGCCCAGGTTGAGGTTTGACATTATGGCCAGGCTTAACAGTTAAAATGTTTTAAAGTGTTTTAATGATAGCTGTTTTATGTTTGTGGTTTTAAATTTTGTATTAGGGGTGTGCACGGACCCCCCGGATCGGATCGGGACCCGGATCGGGACCTCCAATTTTGTCACGGACCGGTTCGGACAAAATCGGAGGCCCCCCGGACCGGATCGAGTCCGATCCCGACCCAAAAATCATAAATTTTTGGATCGGCCGCCATTTTTTTCCCCATAGACTTGCATTGCAATGCAAGTCTATGAGGAAAAAATGGCGGCGGGTGGGTGAGGGGGGGCCTAACTCCCTCCCCCCCCGGGGCCGTCCGCTGTGGACGGCCCCGGCAGGTAAGCCCCCTCCCCCGCGCTCCCTACCCCCCCTGGGGCCGTCCGCTTCCATCCGCGGATAGAAGCGGATGGCTCCGGGGGGGGGGTAAGCCCCCTTCCCCGCCACTGCTTACCTTCTCGGCCCGTCCGCTCCCGTCCGGCGCCGGCGGCTACTACCAGCGGGCTCCGCGGCCTGCTCTAGAGTAGCGCGCCGGGTGATGACATCACCCGGCGTGCCACCCTAGAGCAGGCCGCGGAGCCTGCTGGTAGTAGTAGTCGCCGGCGCCGGACGGGAGCGGCCGGGCCGGGAAGGTAAGGGCCCCCCTCCCCCCCTCCGCGCGCCCCCTCCTCCCCTCCACGCACCCCCTGCTTACCTTCTCGGCCCGTCCACTCCCGTCCGGCGCCGGCGGCTACCACCAGCAGGCTCCGCGGCCTGCTCTAGAGTAGCGCGCCGGGTGATGACATCACCCGGCGCGCCACCCTAGAGCAGGCCGCGGAGCCTGCTGGTAGTAGTAGTCGCCGGCGCCGGACGGGAGCGGCCGGGCCGGGAAGGTAAGGGCCCCCCTCCCCCCTCCGCGCGCCCCCTCCTCCCCTCCACGCACCCCCTGCTTACCTTCTCGGCCCGTCCGCTCCCGTCCGGCGCCGGCGGCTACTACCAGCGGGCTCCACGACCTGCTCTAGAGTAGCGCGCCGGGTGATGACATCACCCGGCGCGCCACCCTGGAGCAGGCCGCGGAGCCCGCTGGTAGTAGCTGCTAGTGCCGGATGGGAGCGGACGGGCCGAGAAGGTAAGCGCTCCCCTCCTCCCCCCCCCGCTGTCCACTTTCATCGGCGGGCGGCCGCTGGCGCCCGCCAATGGAAGCGGCGGTGGGCGCCAGTGGGCGCCCGCCGATCCGCCGATCCGCCGAACCGGTTCGGAGCCTTTTCGGACCGGTTCGGATTGGATCGGCCGATCCAGCTGCGGGATCGGAAATCGGATAATTTATCCGATTTCCCACTGGACCGGACTCGGATCGTGGATCGGGTCCGATCCAGTGCACATCCCTATTTTGTATATTGTCTTTTTAATGCTCAATCATTTTAATTTTTGTAAACCGCCCAGAGAGCTTTGGCAATGGGGCGGTATATAAGTGTAATAAATAATAATAATAATAATAATAATAATAATAATAATAATAATACACTATGGTGAGAAGTACGGTATTTCTATTTAAATTATGATAATAGTTTCTAAATTTGCATCTCTCTCTAGAAATTACTATATGCAATTTGTATGCAAATGTGTGTCTTCTTTGTACCTCTTGGTGAGGCATTCATCCCCTTTCTTGGATAGAGTGTGTAATCTTTCATAATACTAGAACCTGGGGTCATCCCCTGAAGTTGATTGGTGGGAGATTCAGGACAGATCAAAGGAAGTACTTCTTCACACAGCGCATAATTAAACTACAGAATTTGCTCTCAAAAGATGTAGTGATGGCCACCAAAAAGAATTGGACAAATTCATGGAGGAGAAGTTTAGCAATGCCTATAAGTTCTTATGGCTCTATGCTATCTCCAGTATCAGAGGCACTATGCTTATGTACACCAGTTGCTGGGGAACGTGGGTGGGAGGGTGCTTGAGGATTGCCTGTGGGCAGCTGGTTGGCCACTGTGTGATCAGAATGCTGGACTAGATGGTCTGATCCAACCCGGCTCTTCTTATGTTACTCTTCATCCTTCTTTCCTGTAATCAACATGCAACTGCACCTGAGCTGCATACTGCATCCCTGCACAGCCCTGCTCTGTGTAAACAGTGCTTGTGAGCACTTTCATTTCATTGAACATGCTGTTGGCCATCTCCCCACAGCCCTGCACAGCCCCACAATAGAACAAAGGAGTAAAAAAAACAAAGAGAGAGCAAGAGAACAGCTATGTCTTCCCTCGTGTTTAATATGCTGCTCAACATCTCCCTCTGGGCTTTGCCACTGATTCCATTTTAATTGTCCGGCCCTGACATCCCAATAATGACACACATCCTCTGAGTGGAGAGGGGAGGCACATCCTTTGTTTGAAGGAGCAACGGTTTCTACAAGTTCATACTGGGCCTTTCTCCTTTGCCACCACTGCACTGACAGGAAAGGGGTTGCATTTGTTCCAGCATCCCCCAAGTAACACCCTATAAAGCCCACTCTGAGCGCATTGGCTGCCTCCTTCCTCTGACTCAATTGCAACAGGAAGAGACACCGGCAATGGGCACAAGGGTGTGTCTCCTCCTCCCTTTCCCCTTTATCTTTGCACTTCCTCTGTTGATGTTGGACTGCCTCTTGTGTTCCCACCTAGAAAAGGCTGCAATCCAGCAAGTAGGAGAAGCACCAGTTTCTCCTAGAAAAAAGTTTCTAATTATGTCAGTGATAAGCATTATACATTTTTAAGGTGGCCAAGTGCCCACCCTTACAGAGGAGAGAGTCCTCTCTTTGAAGTTGTCCTCTATTTGATGGGCTATCCAGTCCAAGTTTGGGTTAATAAGTAGTTTCTCATCAGTACTTCGCACGTGGACAACAGACACCAGATTGCCCTTTAAGTGTGGCTGATATGGTGCGATGTCTTGCATTTCTATTTAAATTAGGGCCTTTTAGGCAACATGGTTAGGCTGATAACTCTTTTGCAGCAAATGGTTAGTGAGCGTGTTTAAACTGTGTTTGTGGAGCCACCATGATTTGGAATGGTTCACCCAACATGGTTAGGAATGGTTCAGGCAACACGCTAAGCTTAGTTTGTCATCTGAACAGGGTCTCATAGCAATTATTTTGAAATTTGCATCTATATCTATAAATTAGCAAATGCAAAGGTTATGCAAATTGGTATCCTTTTTTGTCCTCTTTTTCCGATTTCCTCATTGGCATTTCCTCATTTTTGGCAATGTGTACAGGGCCACCCTAACCTCACTAGGTGGCACTGATCTGATGTGGGCCATGGCTGCATTTAAGCAGCCACTGACACTCCTGATTGGGCCTGGTGGGACATGACCTGTGTGGGATGCTGCCACCACCATTACTACCATCACCGTGTGGCGGCTGCTGTGGGGATTTTGAAAAAGGAATAGGCAAATGAATAGAGGCCAGGTCTATCAAAGGCTATTAGTCATGACACCCAGATGGAGCCTTCGTATTCAGAAGCAGTATACCTCTGATTACTAGATACAGGAGAGAAATAACAGTGGACGGCTATCTCAACCATGCTTTGCTCCTGGACGCATTTGGGTGACCACTGTTTGAATCAATGTACCCATCAAGTACCAGGGTTGGGAAATTCTTTCTGCTCGAGGGCAGAATCCCATTTTGGAGAAGCTCTCAGTGGCTGCATTCCAGTGGCAGTTGTGGCCGAAAGCAAAATAGGTGAGGCCAAAATTGAAATGGATGGGGCTGAAATGCCAGCATCTTTTAGCTTAAAGCCCTTTACTACCAGTAAGTATGCCTTAGGAAAGATATTTCAGCCTTTTAGAATGGAGGAAAAGCTAAACAAAATCCAAGAAACCACCCAATGATTGGTGGTTGGGGGAAAGGGGGCAAGGCTAGGAGAAGGGGGCGGGATCAATTTAGGAACTCCCAGAGGGCTGGATTGGGACCCTAGGGAGGCCAGATGTGACCCACGGGCCTAGATAGGTCTCTGGGTGATCCAGCATCACAATCCTCCTCTTATTTTTAAGGGGTTTTTTTTTTACCTTGATGTTTCAAAATGTCCACACAAACCTTTTTATATTTTTCTTTCCCATATTACTTCATTCCCAAGTATTGATATGCCTCATTAGGTTACCAGTTCTTTGCAAGTTAGCAAGTTCTGCCTTTCCCTGACACTGCACTTACCAAGGCTCAAGGACATGCTGATAGAATAGAACAAATGAAGAATTCCCTGGGGTCCTCAAGTAGGAAACCAATTTTCAGCGTATATTTTTGGATAGAGGCCACCATCCCAGCACAGGCCTATTGAAATCAATGGACCTAAGTGTGCTTAACTTCACACTGTGGCCAGACTCCACAGTCACTCATATATGACTGGGCTAACCAAAAAGCAAGGTAATGAAACAGGCAAATGTTCAAGCTCACAGGTTCCAGTCCAATGGGGTTTAGACTAAGGCAGAAGTGGTCAAGATAGCAGCCAGAGGTCAAAGCTAGGGATGTTGCAGATATCCGGGGACAGGTGGTGGAGTCCAATGGACATCTACCTGCTCAGCCCCCTGGACTAGAGTTTGCAGACCCTACCAGCCAACTGGTCCTGTTCATCGTGCCACTGATCTACATCTTCAGCAATTAGTTTTTACAAGCAGGGAGACATGTGGCTAAAGTACAAAGACGTAAATACAGATGTAGTAAAAATAAATCATGCCACATTTTAGAGACATCCTCCCTCTTTAGTTCTGTACTGCATTTGCTGGGTTGGATCCCAGATCTGGAGAAATCCTCCTTTGAAGAGGAGCTAGTACTCCTAGAGACAGCCAAAACTAAGGAGCCACCCATGGCAGGGAGCTTGGGCCCTTGACGGTGATGGCTGCAGGTCCATCCCTACCAGGGGAAGGGGACTCTGTTATAGAGGCAGAGGCTGAGCAAACCCCTGGCCTCCAGGAGCACCATTGCCTTAAGGGCCAGGCCAGTACAGCTCCCATAAGAGGCGTGCTCATTTGTAAAGAAGGAATCCTCACTAGAAAGCAACTCTTTATGAGTGGGGCTCTGAGCAGCCTTCCCTAACCTGGTGTCCTCCAGAAGTTTTGGACCGCAACTCCCATGATTCTCAGCCAGTCAATGGCCATACATGATGTGGATTTTGTTCAGAACGTTGGCTTTCACCTAGTGAGTCTTGAACGACAACCAAATTATCATGGCTTGAGAACCCCCATCCCACCCCCCCACCCCTCCATTTTTTGTTTTGTTTAGTTGTTGTCTGATTGGCGAGTAAATTCTACCCACTATTGTCTTGATCTATTTGTTTTTATTGTAACCTTTATATGTTGTGTTTTCATTTATTGCACACTGCTCTGATGTGTTTTTTTTTTATGTGTAACAATTTAGCATATGAGATTCTTCCTGCCCTGGAGATAAAGTAATAGAAAAACTCAATTTCCTTAATTTCTACATGCCAGGTTGCTATTATATATACTAGTTGGGTCTCGTAAAAAACAAACAGTGGCAACCCTAGACTAGTTCTCTGGAATGAGCAACTGAGTTTTGTTTTCCACCAGGTGTAAAATAGAGCCGGGTGCAAAATAGAGGCTCAGGAAAAGCAAGCGTAGAACTGAGGAACAAGGTGCCTCTGAGCACATGCTCAGTCCAGAAATTGGTTTTTAGTACCAGAACTGGAGCTCACACACAAATCCTTTCATGGACAAATCTACTCCTGTTTCCTTTCAAGCTTTTTTGATTTTAACAGCCTAGTTTAGGAGGAAGGGGGAAGCCTTTTGTTTTTACTATTGTTAAAAGGTTCAGAGTCAGAAATGATCTTGCTCATCTACTCCAAACCACCTGGATGTCTACCAATAGAACCTGATCCCCTTCCCACCTGCCTGCCCTAGTCCCCGGAGCCATGAAGGAGCTGCTGTTGATGACCATTTCTGGAGGAGAGGGGAGTAGTAAATTGCCCTGCAGCTGCTCTAAACACTCCTTTGGTTCTGTTTGTTGCCAAACATTGACTCCAGGATCATGAAGCTGTTTCCTGTCATTGATCTCTTTCGACTGTGGGGTAATCTCCTGGCCTTTTAGCAAATAGCCCAAGAGTAGGATGGGAGACTTCACTGGGAAGGGATTTTCGATTTGTAGGATTAGCTGGGATAGCAAGGTAGATGCCTCTTTGCTAAGCTAGTTCAAGGGCAATGAGAGTGTAGATGCCAATAGAGTCATGCATGCAATCTTGCTATCTGTGTTACTTAGCCCATTCACATTTAACAAACCAGAAGAAAGATGGTGCTTCAGGTGGGGGAGATTTGTAAATCTTCTTTCTCTCATTCCAGGGAGTCATAGAGTTGCAGGGGTCTTGTAGGCCATCTAGTCCAATCCCTTGCTCGATGCAGGAAATCCAGAGGTGGAACATCCCTATCAGATGGCTGTCCAGCCTCTGTTTGATGGCCTCCAGTGAGGGAGAACCCACAACTTCCCTAGGTAATTGGCTCCATTTGTGTATAGTGTCAGTCAGATATAATGCTATGCTTTGGTTTAAGGGTACATGAACAATCCTCAGGATCACCAACTCCTGCTATTCTCTCCTCCTTTATCATGGCCACTACAGTTTGTCCAAACCCAGTTTTAACTATGGTTATGAAGTTGTCTTGTTTCAATAAACCATAGTTAAGGTTAACCACAGTTTACAGTATGGACATAATGCTGAACTACGGTTAATTGAAAAAGGAAGTAAAAGCCTCCGGTCTCCTTCTCACAGCCCCACCAGAGTTGGAGAGGGGAGGGAGAGCACACAAACTAAATAATAGTTTAGCATTATGTCTGAACCAGTCTAATATGTGAGAGGAAGCAGTATTTTTAGGGATTCCCAGGTTTAATCTTTGATAAGGGGAGAGAACAATATATCTAAATGGCAGCCCAAATCAATTGTGAGGTATAGCTGGCTCATTATGCCTATGGAAATCCATGTCCAAGACAAGCTTTGGCAGTAAGGCACTGGTAAATCGGGTAGCAGCTGAAATAATGGAGGGTGGTGGTGGTGGAGGATCACTTTGATTTAATGCATTGTTATCACAGTAAACTGGTCTTGGTATCTGGTATGTCATTGATATCCCTGCGGAGATACTTGGATCTGCACAATGTAAAACATTTTACCGTATTGCATTGGGTTTAGCAAACTGCATTGCTCGAAACACTAAGAGTGCATGGAGGGAATTTATTCAGCACAACCCTGGTCACTAGTTAACACCATGTGAGAGAAGGAATGCCACCCTCTACCCTTTGAGTTTAGAAGCCACAGAGAAACAAATATTTCTGACATGTCTTAGCTTTGTTCAGTTGCCTGCATTCTGCTTCAAATAGTCTCAGAGTAAAAGCCAGGAGTGTGTCAGCCACAGTTATGATTAGAACAAGAACCATAGGGAGGGGTGAAGTTATCTCTGTCCTTTCAGAATACAACAGTGTGCAGGTCAACTACAGAAGCAGCAAGCGCAGCATGTGGCTGCGCTTGTCTTACTTTGTACTCCTGTGTCAGTGCATTTGGCCCAATTCAGTGCATTCTAGAAGGGAGAGTTAAACCTTCTGCCCAACCTGGGTTCTTTTTTAACCACCCTCCCCCGTACAGGTGGTTAAATAAAGGGAAAAGTTTCCATTGGAGTGAATGGAAGCTCCTGCCCCCATTTTAACCCCCCATCCTGGGGGGTGGAGAAGGGATCTTGGGTAGGAGGAAAGTTTAACCCAGCCCTCCTGGAAACCGATAGGAGAAAGGTTTAACCACCACCACCCCTGAAGTGCCATGGTCACAATCCATACACGTTTAGAAAAATGTAAAAAAGTAAGATGAGTCTGCTACATGATTAGTGTAATGTGAATTGTGGCCCTTAGCTGAGCTTGGAATGGGAAGGGGGAGGGTTCTGGTAGGAATACTTTGGTCTGGGAACGCAATTAAGGCCCATTTTAGCCCACTTAAATCAAAAACAGAACTCATACAATATTAAGGTTCCAAAGATGAGAATTTCCTGTGCTGATGTAAGATGCAATTTTTGTTTGTTTGTTTAGTGGTTTTGCCAGATTGTTTGTTTAGTGTTCATACTGGTACTCTCCAAACTAGGGACAGGGGAGAGATTTGTTCAGTTTGCATTTTAATTCAAACTTACCTAATTTCACACGTTCAAACCAATGCACATACTGAAACTCAATTATCCTTCGAAATTCGCGCATCTCCGAAATTTGCAATGGGTTTTTCGAACCAAAAAATTACTATAAATGTGTATATTAGGGAAAGAAGAATGCAAGAACGCATATATTAGTGGAAATAACATTAAAATGCATTATATTAGGGGGAATGTGTATATTCAGTAAACATTGCATATAAAATGCATGTATTGGGAGAAATATGCACAAAGATGCATGTGAATTTTCATGTGAATCTTTGTGTGTGTTTTTTATATCAACATTTGTGTTTGTGTGGATCCTTAAGGTTGGAAAAATGAAAAAGTGAAAGAAACCAAAATCGACAGATCCATTTATCCCTACTCCAAACTGTCCTGTTCCTGTAGTTGTCAGAAATTAAGGTTTCTAAATGATGATTGATTCATAATGATCTGAACAAGTGTTGCACTATACAGAAAGCCAGGATGGATGTGGTTATTCACTTTATTGGCTTTTTTAAAAAAGCAATCTCATATTGGAGAAAGTGGAGGGTGTGAGTCTAAGTTGTGTTCTTTTCATAGGAAAGGAAGCCAGTTAAGAGCAAACACTGTATTAATTATTAGCAATTGGACTTGGTTTTGCATGGGTGAAAAAGCCCTTACTTTGATACAGGGAATCCTGCAAACAAAGTCCGAGTTGGATACAATGTGCCTGCCCTGTCTTGATTGAAACTATGCCTGCTTGCACACCTAGGTGTGGCTCCTGCTTGCTGCATCCCTGTAGCCCATTGAGGGAGGGGTTTGTTCACTCCATTCCCCTGGGGGACAGCTGTCTCACAGCAGGGGAGTAGTGTTATGCCTCTGCTGGAAGACTCCTCCTCAGAGGAAGAGCTGGAGGACCAGGTACCACCTGCCACCAGCAATGCCTAAGATCTGTCAATAGACAAGGAGGAGCCTGGGCCCTCAGGGGTGACTACCATAAGGGCATCGGCTGTGGAGGGCAAGGATTTTGCCTCAGAGGTGGAGGCAGACAAAGCCCAAGTAGGGATGTCATGAGCCTCTGAAGTGGGTGACCATATGGAAAGGAGGACAGGGCTCCTGTATCTTTAACAGTTGTGTAGGAAAGGGGATTTCAGCAAGTGTCATTTGTATGGACATAGCACCTGGTGAAATTCCCTCTTCATCACAACAGTTAAAGCTGCAGGAGCCCTGCCCTCTTGACCAGATACAAACAATTACAAACTCTTCTGTTTGTAATCTGCTCAGAGAAAATTAATTATTGGCCAGATTAGAAATGTAATAATTAAAATAATAATAAATACTTTCTAGATGTGCCTTCCCCAAATTTGTGCCCTTTAGAAGCCTTGGACTACAACTCCCATTGGCCATGTCAGGTGGGGTTGATAGGTGTTGCAGTCTGACATGTCTGGAGTGTGCCAGGTTGGGAAAAGCTGTTCTACACAGAAGTCACTTTTGGTAGAGGAAGTTGCATAAATCCCATGCCTGAAAACTGCATATATGGAGCTGCGTGGCTCCCATGTAATTGTGCATGTGCGCACACGCACACGCACACACACACACACAAGGTTTATACAATTTCTTACAGGAAAGTGATTTCCATGTAGGATGTTTACCTTGAATGAAGCTGCCCAAAGCTAAGGAGTGTTCAGTAATTCATCATTCTTCTACCTTGGAAGTATCGGTTTGAACTAATTTGAAATACACTTAAAAGAAGAAGATTTGATGGGCTAAACGTGAGGACTTTTGTTCTGCTCTCCATATCAAGATTCCGCTGCTGGAATAATGTTGATAATGAAATGCTGTTACTTTTTATTTTTGTTTATTTTGGGGATGGACTACTTCCTCCCCCCCTCCCCTCCCCCCGAGATGGTGGAAGAACATCAAAGCGGCACTTTGAAATCTGTCTCCAAGTATAAATAGCTCTGCTGAGAGGCACCTTCTGCCTTCTGCTCGGCAGAGCTAGACAGAGTCTGCTGGAAGAGGTGGTTATAAAAAAGAATTATTCATTTCCCCCTTCTAATTAACTAGGTATTGGTAAAAAGTCCTGGGAGAACTGGGTTAGGCAAAGTACCATGGTTTCCCCGTGTCCCTTGTGTGCACACCGGAGAAAGCGACATTGCCTGTCAAAATCTTCTCCTCCCCACTTTTTTTTTTTTCCCAGGAATAAAGAATGTCAGATATTTCCACCCTGACACATTCTTGACTGAGATTGATGGGAGAGAAATGGAATTTGCAGAGCGGTGACCTCATGCAGATTGCACTCGGCTTGGGGAGAGGAGCATGGAGGCTCTTTAAGCAAAAAGTTGTTATTAGGGGAGCCAGCGTCCATAGAGAACTGGTATCTCTGGAAAACACCTGATCAGGCGGAAGCGTGGAGGATGTCTCTGCACCAGTGTCTCCCTGTGCCACGGCTGATCGCTGTGTGATACTGGGGAAGCTAAACTGCTCTTGTCATTGGGGAGACGGCATAGAGCAGCAGAAACCTGCTCCACGCAGCCTTTGAAGGGAGTTCTATTTGGACAGGTGTAGCTGAGCTTGAATAATTTACCTAAGCACAGGGTTAGTCAGTCGCAGATGCTGAGGGAGATTAATTACAGAGCATGGGAAAACTGCATCGGAGGGTAGTTCTTTTATTATTATTATTTGCGATAAAAGTTTTAAAATTAATGGATTTCATGCTGCTGAAATCTTCCTCAGACTGACAGCCCCTGGAGGCGGGTGGCCTTGTGCTATACGTGCTGCGCACAGAGGATAGTGCAAGCTTTTGTTTGCCATTCCTTGCTCGTGTGCTTCACCTTCCTTGCCTTTGCTGCAATCGGTTGTTGTGGGTTTAATAGAGGGCACAACAGCCCACTGAACCCATGCACTGAAGCAGCCTTCCCCAACCTGGCGGCCTTGAGATATGTTCAACTGCAACTCCCATCATCCCCAGCTAGCCTTGCACTCAGTCTGCTTTGCCTTAACCTGAATGACGGTGGACACATTTAAACTTGCATACCTGTTAATGAACTTGTGGGTGCACATTCCTACATGAGCCTTGGGAGACCCTGGTTCATCGGTGGCCCTACTCTGAGGGCCCATGCATGCTGAGGTATGGCTGGTGATTACTTGGGAGCAGGCCTTCTCAGTAGCAATCCCCCCCCCCCCAGTTGTGGACTACAATCTGCAGAGAGGTCTGCCTGGTGCCCACTTTGCACTTACATAGAAGAGGGAGTGGGATGCTGTCCCTGCCTCTGATGTTGTGCACCTGGGCTAGTCCTATCCCAAACACCTGCACCTTGAGACAGCAGACATGAGAAGTGACCTCTGAAGTGTGAGGTACTCACACGTAGGCTTTCATTTCAGATATCTCCTCTCAGCAGATGAACATTGGGAATAGAGCTAGTCCATGGCCGCAGTGCCCTGAAGGTTAATTCCTGACTTACCAGGAGTAGTCCTGTGGTTCAAGGATCAAGAAGGCCTGCTAAGAAGGGGAGTTGTCCAGCAGATAGCACAGGAAGGGAAATGTTGCTTCAGCAAGGAGTAGGTTCCAACTGAGCAGCTTTATACAGGGAATGTTGTGGCCCCATCCCTTCCAGGCTTGTCATTAGGGGCCTGATGCAGAGCATGCTTCATCCTCATGAGTTGGGCTCAAGGATATTTGACATGCTGCCAGATGGGTACTGCACCTCCTGCCCTGGGCTTCTGTCTGGACATACTGCCATCTTTGTTCCTGAGCATGATCTGGAACATGGAATTGGAGCATGGAGGTGGAGTCAGTCCAGGTGCTTTGGTTCTTCCAGTGCCACAGCCTCCACAAGTGGAGCATTGCTCCTGGAGGTGGTCTCGGGAAGGCTATCAGCATCTTCCAACTTCCCTTGACCCTCACAACTACTAGGACCGGCAACAGAATCCTTTTCTTCTGTCTCCTTCCCCAGTTTCAGGGCGGCTTGCCAGGAAGGTCATGGGATATAACACAGTGGGGCAGCCCCACTCCCACTTCAGTGTATGAATACCCTCCACCACCACCAAGTGATACCTGAACAAGACTACTATGATAACTGAAACCTGGACTCTTGATTGACTTTCTACAGCCAAACAACAGTGAAATTGAGGGTGAAGTTGTGGTAGAAGGGAAGGCATAACTTTTACCGAATCGGAAAGGCTCATTTTGTTCAACAACTGCTGACAGCCTAACCAGAAGCAGCATTTAGAGAAAGCTAATTTTAGGAATGACCAGTTGGATATATTTTAGAACTTTTTCCATAAATTGCCTGCGATTTCTCTTCAGGGACTATTCCTTTGATGAGAAAGTTATTTCCAAGGCTGCCAATTTATAGACCTCATTCCAGTACAAAATCACTTGCAGATGATTAAAATACATTTCTTTCTAATTGCAGACTATTACACAGCGGCTGCCAGATATTACAAGGCTGCCACCATGCTTCAGGAGACCCCTCCCAGCTTGTGAGTTGTGCAGGCAGCCCAAATCATTGTTGAGGGAGGATTTTTTTGCCACCATCACAGCCTTTTTTCACACTCAAGAAACCTTGTGAAATGTACACTGGGTAGGTCTTGGTTGGGCCTATGAATAAATCAATGTCCTTTCCCAGGCCAGAGACACCCAAATGTCATGGGTGAGGCTGAAGCACCTTGTAAAGTGTGAACCAGGTCTCTTAAAGTGATGCAAATGTTTCTTGAATCTCAAGGCGGAAACAAAATTGGTGGTTTAAAAAAAAAAAGAAGCAAAATAGTGCTAGCACATAACATTTTCTTTTTTATAGTGAAATTTTAACGAAAAAGAGGAAAAGAAGAATAAGTAGCTACATAAATTTGAGTATATCAATTTCAATGCATGCATTGGAGGTGTGTGTGTACATGTGATATGCCTTTCTAAGAATTATACATGAACTTCAACAAAAGCAGATCAAATAGCCATATAAGTATCCATTCGCATGTTTTAGAACATAACATAAAGAAAATGGTAAAAATAAGTACCCTGCCTACTGTATCATTTGCCATACTGATATATTGCTATATGTTGGCTTAGTATGTGCATATGAAGAACTTGGTTATGGGTTAGATCCAGATTTCAGTGTTTACAACTGGGCCAGGAGAAACAGAGAACTTTCCCCACTCTCCCACAACAGCCCCTCCAATCCACTAAAAATGCTGCACGGAGGGTTGGGAGGGGCCTCCTGCTGAATGTAGTGAGCTGCTGTGGTATTGCGGGGGGGGGGGGGAATCCCCCAAAATGAGGTGGAGGCACCTTCTGTGAGTGGAGTCCTTCCATCTATGAAATGCAGATCCTGGATCAAACCAAATGTATAAGTGTGGGGGGGTGTTATTCCATTTTCTAGGCTAACCAACTTAGGCCTCTTGCATTTAAATAAAATTTTACAGCATGGGTTATTTTGCCCGTGATCATTCTTACATAGCCATTGTAGTCCTTTGGACCTGCTGAAAATATTTTTGGAGCGCTTCTTTTAAAAATGGTGATTTTTACATTGTTCTAGCCTAGTCCATCACACACATGGCTCTTCCTTCTTTGATTTTAAAACACAGAGTTTGTTTGTTTTGATGGTGCAGATGACACTTGCCAGTTCAGTGAGGTTGTCCACAGCCTTAAAATGGCAGGCGTTGTTTCAGGGTTTTAGATTAGTTGGAAATAGGTTGAACAGGTTATTCTTGGGTCCTCCGGCCATTACAGAGAGGTTGACCTATCTCTGTGTAATGCAAAGAGATTTGGGAGCTCCGTCAGCTGGTCAGGGAAGGGAATTCCAACAGTTACTAAAGGCACAGAGAAATTTCATGGGACTTAGCTGCAAGCTATTTGTGTAATATGTTAACTTGCATTCCCAGGGCTCTTACTCAGTTTTCAAAAACTTGGCTAAAGTGCTAAAAAAGAGAGTTGGTGCCTTAGAGAATGCTTATCCTGCAAAGCACACCCCAACTGCATTATTGCTTTCATAGTACTCTTTTCTGTCATGATGGGATATAGACTGGAAGAGATGCCTTTTTGCTGGGGAGGCCATCTCATTACTTCTTGGGGCTACCTATGCTGTTGAAAAAAGAAACAACCTATTTTAATGCTAGAAAGAGGGATGCATCTCAGCTCCTAACTCCAAGGGAGCTTTTTCGATTTCATTTCCACACAGTGGACGAGAGCACTGAGCAAATGGCTTCTCAAGTTTTCCACTCTCTTTGTTGGCAGAGAATTTGGGATGGCTGATGGGAGTTGCAGGCCAAATCATCTGGAGAGCCTCAAATTGCCCTCCCCAGGGTTATAGGCTTGGGAATCGGTTGGGCCCAACAGGAACAGTCTGATGTGATAGCCAGTATAGAATCCTCTTGGGCAATTAGTGCCAACACAGGGCATTTAGTCATACAAGAGAACCAATGGCAGTCTTGGCTCAATTTAGTACACAGAAAATAATTACTAGGATTTGCCACTTTGTTACTGTTGCTCTATATATTTATATCCCACTTTCTCTTCACATGAAATCAAAGCAGCAAACAACGAGAGTCACCATCAAATGCAGTTAAGAGAAAACCCATGTTCCCTTGATAACCCCGCCATGGAGACCACCATCATAATGTAAGAGCATAAGAGCCATGCTGGATCAGACCAAGGGTCCATCTACCCCAGGATTCTCTTCACATAGTGGCCCACCAACTGCTCATGGGAAACCCACAAACAGGAGATGTGTGCAATAGCATCCTCTCAGCCATTCCTATATCCCATTATCAAAGCCACACCAAACCAAATCAAAACATAACAGCAGCCAGCCAGATGCCTTCAGATGCTCACAAGCAGGATATAAAGGCAATGGTCATTCCCTGCTTGTCCCCAGCATCTAGTTTTTACATATAGTACTATAGTACATTTAGTTATCATGATTAACAGCCACTGACACATCTATGCTTAACAAGTGGATTGAACCCTCATTCGCAGACTGTAGGAAAGCTAAGAACATAAGAGGCATGCTGGATCGGACCAAGGGTGCATCTAGTCCAGCATTCTGTTCACACAGTGACCAACTAGCTGCCCACAGGAAACCCACAAATATAACATGAGTGTAATAGCACCCTCCCGCTCACGTTTTGCTCATGATTGGTGTACATAGTCTATAATGCCTCTTGATACTGGAGGAAGCACATAGCCATCAGGACTAGTAGTCATTGGTAGCCTTATCCTGCACAAATGTGTCTAATCCCTCTTTAAAGCCTTCCAAGTTGGCAGCCATCACTACGTATTGTAGGAGCGATCATCACCTTCAAGTCCATCAGCAATTGAACCAAGCCCTATCAGAGGATGGATTTGGTAAGAGGGGATCATATGGGTCATTGCCTAGTCCTCTAACCCAGCCTCTTCCCCACTGCTACCTGACTGTCATGTAGCTGCCTGGTCTCAAAAAAGTACCATGTAGAGAGGTTGGCCCTTGGGCAAGGTATGTGATGGTGATAGGGATTTGGACGTCACTGGCCTGAGGCACCAGCATATAATCAGAGAGAAAGAAATGGAGAGAAGAGATAGATTATGGAAAGAGAAGACAAGGAGGAAGGAGGGATGTGGCTGGTTATAGTTCCCAGGGAACATCCTTTCAACTAAAGAAAAGACAGCTTGGAATGGTTTCTAATCCATCCCAAACCGGAGTTTCTTCCCGTTATTCCGCATCTTATCATTTGTAATCCGCATCGCTAGGCAAGGCAAATGAGGATGTTTCTGAGTTGCCATGGCAACATGATGCACCTTTCAGTTGCTACAGCAACCCAGGGTGGTTTTTTAAATTCAGGAGAGGTAATTCCTCCCCCCCCGCCCCTCTTTCTTTACTTTAATTTCTCTTTTATCGCTTTCCCCAGGGGACCTGCCGCCCTCTCACTGCACTGTAGGCAAGGTGGAGTGGTGGAGATAAGGAGCCGCTGTCATGTCAGCACCACGGTGATGGGCTCAGCTTCATGAGGCTAGAACTGATACCACAGTGTGGAGCGGGGAGGGAAGGCTCCTTCCCTTCTTGACACAGACCTGCTGAAACTGCCCTTCTATCAATGAGCTCGGATAGGAAGGCAACTCGGGAGCCTTGAATTCCCTGGGGGATGCCCAAAAGTCCAATTCAACACACAATCTGTTGAAAAAGAATCAGGGTTATCATGGGATGACATCCTATTCCGTACAAACGTATCCAACGAACGCAAACCATTACGTCAGCCTCCCCCAACATGGTGCCCTCCAGATGTGTTGGACTGCAACTCCCAGCATCCCCAACCAACCATGCTGGGGAAGGCTGCATTACATGAAGTTGCCACCACCAACAATGCCTACCATACATGATCAGACTCCGCTGTGCACCCAGTGCCTGCTCCCGTGGGTTTATTTGGGAGGTGGGGTGGCTAGGGCATGGAGTCCTTTGCAGGGCCCCTCTGTAAGTAGTTAAAATTGCTCAGGTGAACAGGTAAGAAGGGTCTGCAGTTAGGCCAGGGGGCTGAAAGGGTGTGCTGTGGGGCCCCTGCTGGAAGAGGATAGCACCTGACAGGAGCCCTGTTCACACCACAGTCATCCAAGTGTGCAGAGAGGAGAGCGGTAATGGCTCCATGGGAGAGCATTTGCTTTCCTTTGCCCCAAAACTTATATTTTAAATAGACATTCCCCCCTTCTGTTTATGGGAAATGCGTGCCTTCAGATCATTGGCACATCAGTGTGGAGATGTGGCTGAATAGCTGAGAGGAATCGTCTTTCTAGTGCCACCTGTGGGGTCTCTTGGACAAGGTACAATCGGCCAGCCTCTCCTCTGCCCCCAGCTGTAAAATGGGACTTACCTTACAGAGCTTCCATGGAGAAAACATTGCAGAGGTAATCAAGAGCTATGTGAAGTTTTCTTTAAAAATATAATATACATGAGGATGAGGAACAATAATAGCTACATGCACACGAGGTCACTTGTTGCTAGAGGACCTTGGCACAGGGTGAAACTTCTCAAATTAATATGCCTGGCTCTGCCTGTGGAGAAACTGGATTTGTCCAATCATGGTTTGGAATGGGCCTGAAGTCTGGGTAAAAATCCACAAAGAAGAATGATTGGTGCATTAGCACAGGAGCTCATATTGACAGTGTTAAGGAATCCAGAAACTTTGGCTTAGGTCAAGAAGGGAAAGTGAGGCTGGTGTTAAGGTCTGGAGAGTGGAGTTCCGGTTGGGGTTAGGAAAACAGCCTTGGCAGCAAGGTTAAAAGTCCAAGACTTTCGGAAGCATGAAAGGGCCAGTCTTGGAAACACAAAGCCTTTTGTTGCGTGAAATGATGGGCTCTGGCCTCGGGAGCACATTCCCAAGGGTCATTAGTTAACACTACAGTGTACTTTAATATGGGGGAGTGAGAAGGTTAGAGGCCAGTGGTAGACGAGACGCGCAGACACACAGTGGAATCAGGAATATGGTGAATGTGAAGACAGATATGAGAGGGGAGGGAGAGAGAGAGAGAGAGAGAAAGAGAGAGAGAAAGAGAGAGAGAGAGAGAGAGAGAGAGAGAGAAAAGGGTTCACACACACACACACACACACACACAGCATGTGCCTGAGCAAACAAGAAGATAGGATACAGATGTGCAGGCAAAGCTGACAGGCACAGTCAGAATGTGTTACATTGTGTGTCACAACTCAACCCTTAGGTCACCACAGGCTTGTTAATGGGTTGTCAAAAAATCGACACTTGCAGCACAAATGCTGGCCAGAGAGGGTTTCACTTCCAGATCAAGGGATGGAGCAAAGAGAAAATGTCATTGACAGTTTCTTTTTAGTCAAAGCTTCTGGAACTACTGCATTTACAATTAAATTTGTGAAATGCTCTGCTACTAGAGGGAGTGCTTTTGAAATGAGTCATTAAAACACACACACACACACACACACACACACACACACTGATGCCTCTTTCCACAGTGGCTCAAGCTTGATCTTCCTGCGTTTTAAATCTTTAAGATCTACATTTAATCAGACCAATTCTCCCCCACCCTTGCCATTTTCCTGTCCCAGCACAATCCAGAGCTAAGCAACCAGATTTGGACTACAACTCCCATAAACCCCAGCCAGAATGGCTAATGGGAAGGGATTGTGAGACTTGGAGTCTAAAACATCAGGAGGGCACCAGGTTGCCTACTCTGGTATCAATAATGGGAGACATGTGAGCCAGCCAGCTATCGACAACTAAGAGCAACCCATAGCAATCACAGGGATGGAAGGATCAGTCTATTTTAGGCTGAGGTCAGTTTTACACATGTTCATTCATACATTTCTTCCATCCCATTTCCACAATCTGTAAAATCTGTCCAAAATTATTATTTAAATACCTATTTAAATACCTATTTAAATATATGTTTTTGAATAGATTTTCACAGAAAATATGCACTTCTAAATATGTTTTATCTTAAAACACACCTTTTAATACACTTTTTTGAGTCACGAACTACATTGCAAAATTCAGAGAAGTGCAAAATCTGAAGGATATGCCACGTCTTGCAGAAGAGTAGGGGGCAAAGCATTTCAGGATGCCTACTCCACACATTAGTCCAAGAGGTGCAAGTGAGTTTATATCAGAATCTGCACAGATTGAATTCCCTAAGCATCCCTAAGCAATCATGATCAGTTCCCTCTCTTGCAATGATAGAGGTAGGATGTGAGATTATCTTTCGGTTGAAAAGGATTAACCAGGCTAAAGAAGATGGTGAGTTTTCCACAGGTGCAGGGACTCTGACCTCTAGGGAATAGTACATACTTGATATCTTCCAGTGATGGGTCATCATGACGTGTGACTTGTATTATTTCATTGCTTTTCTTTGGCATTGTACCAGGGCTACAAACAGGATAGTAGATTAACCTACTGGGAGGAAGGGTGTGTGTGTGTGTGTGTGTGTGTGTAGAGAGAGAGAGAGAGAGAGAGAGAGAGAGAGATCAGAGAGGCTCTTATTGATGGGTTTATGTGGTATTGCAGCCTCTTGTTAGAAAGGCAGTTAGCAGAGAGAAAAACCAAAAAGGAACAAGCAATTACCAGCCACAAGGCTAGAGAGAATTGATACCTTTCTTTGAGAGAAGAAAGAAAACACTCACAATATTATCATGTATATAAGATGCAGGCACAGCATAGGATGTCAAAACAGAGTTTGTTCAGTCCATTTCTTTGTATTCCATCAGAAAAGAGAGAGCACACCATAAATTCCCAGGAAAGCAGAGGTCGGGGGTGGTAGTGGGGAGAGGAACAGGAACATGAAGCTACACTGTAGGCTATAGAGATCCTAAGGCTACAATATTCCCCATACTTACATTGTCAGAGATTACATGTACCCCTCCCAGTGATGAGCTTGAATTCAAAGATCCTGTTATCAGCTTTTTGTGCCCCCCATTGATCTCCAGCCTGGAGGAATATATAGTGAAGGACATTTTCAGCTCTTCTCCATCGCTTTATCACAGGAGTAGCCAACTCGGTGCTCTCCAGATATCTTGTACTGCAGCTTCCATAAGCCTCAGCCAGCATGGCCAATGGGATTTGTAGTCCAAAACATCTGGAGAAACCAAAAGGAGGAGAGCATCCACTCAGGGCAAAAAAAGGGAGAGAAAATAATAAAGTATCTCAGCATTCTGAGAACCTGCTTCTCAAAACAACTGGAGGACACCAAGTTGCCTACCCGCTGCTCTATCAAGTTACCTGTAATTGTTTTTGCCTATGTATGTCACATCTTGCAGAAGAGTAGGTTGCAAAGCATTTCAGAATGCTAGTAGAGACCTGCCAAGGGGAGCTGATCGTCAGATTTATGGGGCTCGGGCTCACTTGGCAGTCAAAAACAAGTGGTCCAGATACTCCTTGAAGTGGGCTTGAATTGCATAATGGATGGGATAACTGATGCTCAAGCAATGCAATGTGTGTAGAGCTACCCTGGGCCTTGAAGTTGTTTTTCGGTTGCCCATCATTACGCAACACCAAAAATAAAAATAAAAAAATGGATCGATGCAAGACATTTCAAGACATTTCTGACATCTCTGGTCTATTCCTAGCAAAGCAATATTGTGGTAATTCAACTGAATGGAGTTGGTGGTGGCAGAAAATTGATGCCGTAGCATTTGTCTTGAAAGGTGGATTCCACCCCATTAAACTTTTCCCATGGAGCTGCCTCAAACGGCCTTAGTTTGCACAATGTAATGACCACATTACCAGTGGCCCTTGGCCCTCAATCTTTAATTGAACGTGCACATACAGTGATGAATACAGAGACGATGAACCAGAAATGGCAACATATAATTGCACAGCCAAGTTCAGAGGCAGGGCCATGGCAGCCCGGCTTCCCAGAGACCCAGATTCCGCACTAACGAGCCTGCCCGGCTGCCGCTGAGGTGCTTTGTCATTGTGCAAGGAGGAGAGGGCGACAAAAGGCCGGGCCTGCTTGCATTAGTAGGTTAGCATCCGAATCTTAATTGGTTCATTGTCAGTCTAAGGAGAGAGCTTAAAGGGGGGTGGGTTGAATGCACAGGTCACTTACTGGGGCCCTCAGAACTACAAGAAGTATAATGGGCCACATTAATGCCACAGAGGGGCAAGGAGCTATATTGTTGATGTCAGAGGTGGCAGGGAGAAGCGAAGTGTGAGAGTTGTCTGGGGGGATCATTACATGCATGAAGGAATAGCTATTAAAAGACCATCACGCCTCCTAATAAACTGTTCACTAAAGTGGCAGCTAAATACCACATTTCCCATTCTCCTGGTCGCTATTGCGGTCACTGTACCAGATTCCCATGGCGATTGTGTCATTTCTTTGAACTTTTAGTTGTCCACTTTTTTTTTCATTTGTGCACTGAAATGTGAGATGTCATCCAAGTCATTCATGGTAGTTTTGCCACTGGCTGCTTTTGCTCCTCCTCCGCTCTCTCATCATGGCTGCCATTTGCTTGCTTGACAAGCAGAGAGCAAACAAGTAGGCAGCGGCCTCTGCTACTCCTCCTCCTTTCACCACCGTCCTTGTCTGGGCTAGACCAAGAAGCAGATGAACAAGCAAATTGCAATGGGGATGAAGAGGAACAACTTCAGGGGGCTTTTGTGAGTGAGCCCCTGCTGGGCTTCAGGCTGTGCCTACTGTTCTAGCTGAGAATATATAGATATTAAACCAGAGATTTCCTGATTCATACCTCAGTCTCTTAGCTACTACACTGTTTCAGACCTCCTGGCATTAAAGTATATAAGAATAATTGCATGCTGTATGGTTAGCTATGACAATGTGAACAGAACTGTGGGAGGAGGACATTTTAATTTTGTCCACATATTTATGTGGGGTGGGTGGGGGTGGGGGGAACATCTCAAAGGAAAGGAAAATATTCACAAAGAACTCCCCCCCCCCATCTCACTTTTTGGCCTCATAATTGTTCACAACTGAGTTTTGGCTAATGATTGGATAATATTAATTAAACCCTACTAGTGTGAGAGCTCATATAAGCTGCAGAGTTGTTCAGAAAATGTGTTTTTATTCAACTGGAAATGTGGACATGCTGAAATGCGTGTCTGAGATAGACTACCAGAGATGATATGCATGTGCGCACACACTTGCTCTCACACACACACTATCTATAACACTTAATGTCGCAGAACCAACTCTGTCAAAATGTTTCTCATTTAAAAATCAGCATGGGAAAACTGATATTTGAAATATAGATCAATCCAAAAATCCCACACCATTTATAATTCTGACTTAAATAAAAATGTTAACAGAGGTGGGAATATTAGTTTAGGAGAAGGTTTACGTTAGGTTGCCTCCCTCTTGGGTATCAGAGAGGGAGTGGGTTTGAGGGGATGGTGGATAGGAGGGAGATGAGCCATTCTCCCACAGAGGAGTGTTGAAGGAGAAGGGGTGGAGCAATGGGGAAATTCCAAAGCCTGTCAGCCCAAATCACCCTGATTAGGCTCAGCCATTCATGCCCTTTGGTGCCTCTTGATCTTGTTGGAGTGGAGCAACAACACTTATGATGTTATTTCAACCAGTGGGGGGCGATAGACAGAAAGGGAACCTCTTTCTTCCTCCACTAGTTTCTTCTTGTAACCACTTGTTGATATAGATTGCAACTCTTAGGCTTCACTTCCTCCTGCCTTCTCAGTTACCGTAGTAAGCTGCCTCTTTGTCTGAACCATGCAACCATAATGGCTGCACTCAACTCTCTCTCTGAAGCTACTTTTGTTTTCCCAGGAGCTATAGGCTCTTAACAATGCTATCTTTTAACTAAAAGTACCAGTGTGAGTGTGTTTCTTTCTATAGCCTTGCATTGCACCGATTACACGCTAAAGCTACGCAGCTGTAAATTTACCAAACAAAACATAATTCTAACAAATATTTTGTAAGATGGAGTGGATGAGGGAGTGCTGAGCCAAATCGCATGATGATCTGTACAGGACATATGGCAGGAAGGAGAAGAAATCCATCAAGACTCTAGGGGGACACGGGTGGTACCTGTCCCATTGTTGCATCTCCACCCATCCTGGGATGTTTGGGGGCTGATCTTCATGGAACTACCAGATGTTTTGGACTACAGCTCCCACTAGTCCAAGCCAGCATGGCCAGTGTTCAGGGATTATGAGAGTTCTAGGCTTTAAACATCTGGGGGGACCCATGTTGGGAAAGGCTGGTCTAGAAGGTATCCAGATGCCTCACATAACCATCATGGTCATGGGGTTGGAGGCCTGGGGTGGACTGTAAGACTGGAGTGGACTGTAGGACTGGGATTAGCACTTTGACCACCTTGTTGTACTGGGTGAGTTGGCATGGTGATGTTGTGTTGCAGCCCTTTAGACATGTGCGGCTGAGGCTGGTTCTTCGGAAATGGATGACATGCATGACAACCACAGCATTCTCCCAGATAATAACTAGGGGTGTGCACGGACCCCCCGGATCGGATCGGGACCCGGATCGGGACCTCCAATTTTGTCCCGGACCGGTTCGGACAAAATCGGAGGCCCCCCGGACCGGATCGAGTCCGATCCCGACCCAAAAATCGTACATTTTTGGATCGGCCGCCATTTTTTTCCCCATAGACTTGCATTGCAATGCAAGTCTATGAGGAAAAAATGGCGGCGGGTGGGTAAGGGGGGGCCTAACTCCCTCCCCCCCCCCGGGGCCGTCCGCTGTGGACGGCCCCGGCAGGTAAACCCCCTCCCCCGCGCTCCCTACCTCCCCTGGGGCCGCCTGCTTCCATCCGCTGGCGCCCGCGGGCGCCAGCGGATAGAAGCGGACGGCTCCGGGGGGGGGTAAGCCCCCTTCCCCGCCACTTACCTTCTCGGCCCGTCCGGCGCCGGCGGCTACTACCAGCGGGCTCCGCGGCCTACTCTCGAGTAGCGCGCCGGGTGATGACATCACCCGGCGCGCCACCCTGGAGCAGGCCGCGGAGCCTGCTGGTAGTAGTAGGCGCCGGCGCCGGACGGGAGCCGCCGGGCCGGGCAGGTAAGGGCCCCCCTCCCCCCTCCCCCCTCCGCGCGCCCCCTCCTCCCCTCCACGCACCCCCTCCTTACCTTTCCGGCCCGGCGGCTCCCGTCCGGCGCCGGCGCCTACTACTTCCAGCAGGCTCCGCGGCCTGCTCTAGAGTAGCGCGCCGGGTGATGACATCACCCGGCGCGCCATCCTAGAGCAGGCCGCGGAGCCTGCTGGGAGTAGTAGGCGCCGGCGCCGGACGGGAGCCGCCGGGCCGGGCAGGTAAGGGCCCCCCTCCCCCCTCCCCCCTCCGCGCGCCCCCTCCTCCCCTCCACGCACCCCCTCCTTACCTTTCCGGCCCGGCGGCTCCCGTCCGGCGCTGGCGCCTACTACTTCCAGCAGGCTCCGCGGCCTGCTCTAGAGTAGCGCGCCGGGTGATGACATCACCCGGCGCGCCATCCTAGAGCAGGCCGCGGAGCCTGCTGGGAGTAGTAGGCGCCGGCGCCGGACGGGAGCCGCCGGGCCGGGCAGGTAAGGCCCCCCTCCCCCCTCCCCCCTCCGCGCGCCCCCTCCTCCCCTCCACGCACCCCCTCCTTACCTTTCCGGCCCGGCGGCTCCCGTCCGGCGCCGGCGCCTACTACTTCCAGCAGGCTCCGCGGCCTGCTCTAGAGTAGCGCGCCGGGTGATGACATCACCCGGCGCGCCATCCTAGAGCAGGCCGCGGAGCCTGCTGGGAGTAGTAGGCGCCGGCGCCGGACGGGAGCCGCCGGGCCGGAAAGGTAAGGGCCCCCCTCCCCCCTCCGCGCGCCCCCTCCTCCCCTCCATGCACCCCCTCCTTACCTTTCCGGCCCGGCGGCTCCCGTCCGGCGCCGGCGCCTACTACTTCCAGCAGGCTCCGCGGCCTGCTCTAGAGTAGCGCGCCGGGTGATGACATCACCCGGCGCGCCACCCTAGAGCAGGCCGCGGAGCCTGCTAGTAGTAGTAGGCGCCGGCGCCGGACGGGAGCCACCGGGCCGAGAAGGTAAGTGCCCCCCTCCTCCCCCCCCCGCTGTCCACTTTCATCGGCGGGCGCCCGCTGGCGCCCGCCAATGGAAGCGGCGGTGGGCGCCGATCCGCTGATCCGCCGAACCGGTTCGGAGCTTTTTCGGACCGGTTCGGATTGGATCGGCCGATCCAGCTGCGGGATCGGAAATCGGATAATTTATCCGATTTCCCACTGGACCGGACTCGGATCGTGGATCGGGTCCGATCCAGTGCACATCCCTAATAATAACTGTCACCGTATATCCAGAAAGGCCCATTCTCGGTTTACTGATTTGCATTGGCTTGAAACAAATGACTTGAGTTATTGGAGGTGAGAAAACTATACTATTGCCATGGCAGGGGCATTATCTTCTGAAAGCATAGATCCCTATCAATCTACATAGGAATCTACCTTATTCTAGGCCAGAGCAGTGGTTCACCTAATCCAGTACTGACTGGCAGCAGCTCTCCAGGGTTTCAAGCAGGATTCCTTCCTAGCCCTTCTTGGAGTTGGCAGGGATTGAACCTGGGACCTTCTGCATGCAAAGCAGGTGCTCTGCCGCTGAGCTATACACCCCCTCTATCACTGGCATGTAATGGTGGCTCCTAGGTGTCCTTTCCTACATTACATTGCCACAATTTGGAACTGAAACAAATTTGCCTTCCAAAATTCTCCGCAAAACTAAATCACAAATATTCTGTGGATGTGCTGATGTTTTACAAATATTTCACATTCCGCTTCGGTATTTTCAGCAGCAGTTGTTACCATTTGATGCTATCTTACATAGAATTAATCTCTGACAACATCGACGACTGACATGCAGCTGAAGTGAATGCTGGTTGCTCATTTAATTGTCCAGAAAACATTCCCTTCCATAGGTGAACCTTGAGGTAACTACATTTCGTGAAGGAGGCATGTCACAGGGGAACGTTGCTGAGAGACTGATGTTTATTGCCCAGTCCAAGTCAACAGATATAAGTCGGGGTTACGAAAGGTCTGTGACCGGATCGTATGACAGCTCTGAGAGATGGTACTCTGGGATGTCTGGTGATGTTGATGAGATAAGTGTGAGGGTGCTGCACTGATATTCCCCATGCCTTGCAGGGGTCTTTTGAGTCCAGGCCTCCCATCAGCTCTGTGTCTGGGAGATCCTGCTCCATCCTCCTGTGGCCAAGAAGACCCATTCATTCCTCAAAAGCACTCGTGGACAGGAAGAGACCAGGAAGATTAACACAACCCAGCATTTGCCTTTGGTAATAAGAAGCTTAAATAAAAATCTACACACTGCTGCTGACCTCTGACCGCCAAGAGGGCTTTGCAGAAACTTTATTGCCTTCTTATGAAATGAACACAAATGTGTCTTTAATTCCTTCCTGGAGCCCCGGTGAACTGTGGGGCTCAGGCGAAGGTAGCCTGGGACTTGTTAGGGAAGAATTTATGTGACATCACACAGAGTTGGAGGGGGAGGATGGTTTAATCATTTTTAATTACATCCCATTGGAGCTTTGCTGGAGCTTTTGAACAAGATCACTCCTCAGGCCTCCCCTGCCTCACTGTCACTCACGCTTCTTCACTGGGGGCTCAGGTTGTGCTAGCCATGCGATGGTGTCCATCAAGAAATTCATTACTGCCTGCTCTGTGCTAACGAGCTGTGGCGGAGGAGCATTAAGGGAGAGCTGCGCCGATCTCTCTTTTATAGGCCGACAAAGCCTTGGGTCGCTTAGTGAAGGGCTAATGAAGTTCTAATTTCCCCAGCTGACATATTTTGCTGATTGCTGAATCCTTTATGTATCAAGGATGGAGATGGAGGAGGTAACCGAAGAAATGAAGGTTGCTTACCTGTAACTGTAGTTCTTCGAGTGGTCATCTGTGCAGTCACACATATGGGCTCGCGCCGACGCCGAGCCTGCTTCCGGGAAACTTCAATAGCTAGATAGAGTTTTGGCGGGAACCCCTCCCCCACCATCCACCGCGCATGCTCAGGGTTCCCGCTCTAACTTACCTCAGTTCTCTGAGACCGCTTGGCCTCGCAACTAAGGCATTAATTGCACGAAATCAAGCAAGAGCATGGCGAACCAACTTGACGTCACAACAGCGATGCCAAGAGGGGATGGTGGGAGGGTTGTGTGACTGCACAGATGACCACTCGAAGAACTACAGTTACAGGTAAGCAACCTTCATTTCTTCTTCGTGGTCTCTGTGCATCACACATATGGGCGAATAACAAGCAAACTTACCGGAGGTGGGTAGGCACGCTGCTTGATCATTGGCAAATCGAGGATAGGACCGCCCTTCCAAAGGAGGAGTCCTGTCGAGCTCTGACATCGAGGCGATAATGCTTAACAAACGTGGAAGCATTAGTCCAGGTGGCTGCCTTGCAGAGATCAGTCAGCGAAGCCCCATGGAGCAACGCCGAAGACGTTGCTTGCGCCCTAGCAGAATGTGCCGTCAGTGGAAATGGTGGGTCCCGCTTTGCTACCTGGTAGGCTAGCGTAATGGTTTCCACCACCCACTTGGATATGCGTTGAGAAGAAACAGGCAGTCCTTTGGATACTCCTCCATAACAAATAAACAACTTGCGAGATTTCCTGAAAGTCTCAGTCCTCGACTTATAGAAAGCTAGTGCCCTTCTAACATCCAACGCATGCAACGTTGCAGATAACGGGTCTGAGGATGGTTTGAAGAAAGTGGGTAGAACAATGTCCTGATTCACGTGGAACCTTGAAGAAATTTTTGGAACAAAACTTGGGTCCGGCCTTAGAACTACCTTATCCCTAAAAAACTGTAAATAGGGGGGGTCTATTAGTAGTGCTGCCAACTCTGAGACCCGCCTTGCAGACGTTATAGCAACCAAGAAGAGAGTTTTAAGCGTTAACAATCGAATATCTATCGTGGCTAATGGTTCAAAGGGCTTTGACGTGAGTATGGTGAGAACTAATGATAGACTCCACTGCGGAACTGCTGGACGGATAGTAGGGAACAAATTATTTAAGCCTCTCAGAAAGGTTCTTGCCATGGGATGTGTAAACACGGAAAAACCGTCCACTAACCCATGGTTGGCCGCAATGGCAGACAGGTATACACGGATGGAAGCCGGCTTTAGCCCTGCCGAGTGCAGAGAATAAAGGAAGGAGACAATGTTAGGTAAGTCTGCTGTCAAAGGATCAAAAGCATTGAGCAGTGCATAATCTTGGAAACGTTTCCATTTTCTATTGTATGACAGCCTGGTTGAGGGCTTACGCGCGGCCTCTAAAATACTCCTTACTTCTGTTGACAAGTGGAGGTCGTTCCAAGACGCCGGATTCTCCACGCCGTTAGATGCAGGGCGTGGACATCGGGGTGCAGGATTCTGCCCATCTCCTGGGACAGGAGGTTGGAAACACGTGGAAGTCGCCACACCTCTGATCTCGCTAGTTTGAGTAGTGGCGTGAACCAAGGTTGTCTTGGCCACCACGGAGCTATCACTATAGCATTTGAATCGCTGCGCCTGATATTGGCTACTGTCAAGGCCAGCAGAGGAAATGGAGGGAAGATATAAAGAAGCCCCTTCGACCAGTCCCATTGCATGGCATCCCCTAACGATGCATCTCCTATGCCTGCTCTTGAGCAGTATGCTGGACACACTGCGTTGGCAGCTGTAGCAAATAGGTCGACGGTGGGGAACCCCCAACGAGCAAATATACGGTCCAGGATATGAGGAGAGAGCTCCCATTCGTGGGTGTTGCTGAACGATCTGCTTAAGTTGTCCGCTATGGCATTCTCCGTTCCCGCAATATGTAGTGCCGATAGCAGCATATTGTGGGAAATTGTCCACTGTAAAATGTCCATCACAAGATGAAGGAGGATTGGTGACCGCGTTCCGCCCTCCTTGTTCAAATACCAGACTACTGTGGTGTTGTCTGTTAAGATTCGAACATGGTGCCCCTGTAGGTGAGGGGAGAAAACCCGTAGGGCCTTTTTGACTGCCAAAAGCTCTAACATGTTTATATGCAGGCGTGCTTCCGAAGGTGACCACCTTCCTTGTGTTACCAGATTGCCGTAGTGAGCACCCCACCCTGCTAACGATGCATCGGTTGTGACTATGCGAGAGGGCGCTCGTGTGATAAACGGCAGGCCTCGAGACAGATTGCGATCTTCCGTCCACCATCGGAGCGAGCTTCTTACCAACAGTGGTATGGTAAGTATCAACTTGTGTGGGTTTTGCAGAGAGGAGTAATGCTTGAGCAAAAACTGCTGGAGAGGTCGCATGCGTAACCTTGCCCAACGTACGACGAACACGCTCGCCGCCATTAACCCTAGGAGTCTTAAAATCTGGAAGGCTGAGATTCGAAACTTTGATCTGTGCCTTACTGCAAGCTGTCGCAGGACCCTTGCTCTGTCTGCTGGTAGAAAAACCCTCCCTATCGTGGAGTCTATGGTAACTCCTATGAACTGTATTCGACGTGCTGGTTGCGTGATTGACTTTTTGTAATTTATCCGCAGCCCAAGCGACGAGAGAAGAGTGATAACCTCGTGGACGTCGGTCAGAGCTTGGCTTTTGGAGGCGGAGACGATCAGCCAATCGTCCAGGTAAGGATAAACCTCGATGTTGTTTGAGCGAAGGTGCGCGCAAACCGCTGACATGCACTTGGTGAACACTCTTGGCGCAGATTTTAGTCCGAAGGGAAGGACGGAGAACTGGTACGCCTGGTGTCCTATGATAAACCTTAGGTAGCGTCGGTATAATGGATGAATAGCGATGTGGAAGTACGCATCCTTTAAGTCTATCAGCGTGAACCAGCTGCCCTTCCTTAACATGGGAAGAATTGATGCCAGGGTAACCATACGAAATTTTCTGGTCCGTATGAACTTGTTTAAAGCTCTGAGATCCATAATGGGACGAAGACCCCCGTCCCTTTTTGGTACCGTAAAATACCGGGAATAAAACCCGGAATGGAGATGGTTTGCTTTCACCCTTGTGATAGCCCCTTTGCGTAGCAGTTTGGTGGTTTCCTGCGCCAAAGCGAGTGAGGGCGGTGTATATTTTATGGTACCAAGTGGAGGAGGGACTTCGAGTTCCATTTTGTAACCCTCTGCGACGATGTTTAACACCCAAGCATCCGATGTTATGGATGCCCAGGTATGCAGAAAAGGTTGAAGCCTGTTTGCCTGGTCCCCGAGCATCGAATGCGTCAAGTCAAAGACGACGTTTGTGTGACAATGGCTGCTTGCTACGTTGTTGGAAAGACCCTGTCGACTTACGTTGCTGGTATGCCCTAGATGTGTCTGGCCGAAAACGTTGACCCCTGTCCTGCAGCTGTTGCTGCTTGTACGGCACAGGCCTGTACCATTTACGTTGCCTATAAGGCTGTTGAGTAGGTTGAAAACTCATTTTCTTTGCCGTCATTCTGGCCTTGTGCAGGGTATCCATTGTTGCGTCTGTTTCAGAATTAAAAAGACCATCTCCGTCAAAAGGAAGATCTTCAATGCGGTTTTTAGTCTCTTGCGGTAGCGTAGTCGAACGTAGCCACGCGTGGCGACGCAATGCTACTGCTCCAACCATCGCCTTGGATAGACAGTCAGTGAGATGGCGCGCTGTCGTCAGTTCTTGTTTTGACAACCGCATGGCTTCTGCCTGAAACACGCGAGCCAGATCTCGCTGGTCGTCAGGGAGGTAGTCAGTGAGCGACGATACCTTCTCCCAAAGAAACAATTGATATCTCGCCATTAAAGCCATATAATTTGTGACTTTGATGCCCAATGATGTAGAAGCGTACATGCGGCGCCCATAAGCATCCAATTTCCGGCCTTCTTTATCCGTGGGGGCGGAATGTGTGCGACCAGATCTGCTTTGCGATGCCTCCACCACAACTGAATTCGGCTTCGGGTGTTGGAAGAGACATGGAGCCTGAGCTTGCTTGACTTTATAAATTGCGTCCAAGCGTTTGGAAGTCGGGCCAACAGTAGCAGGATGCTCCCAAGATTGTTTCAAAGTCTTTAGGAGGGCCTTGACCATTGGCATGGTCAATTGTGGAGTTGGCTCCGCAGACATGACATTGTAAATGCCATCATCTGAATCTTCATCAGGTTGTTGACAATCAATATTAAGTGACTGAGCCAGCCGTAACATCTGTTCCGAGAAACTCCCCATCTCCATCGTCGGGGAAGCTCTCTCCTCTGTGCAGACTGCGTCCAACGGAGATGCTTCCGATGGGCGAGGAGATGGCGCCGACGACGAGTCCGAAGCATAGTCCTCGAAAGACTGCGACGGCTGTCGGCGTCGAACCGATCGATCTTGATCCGGCGGTAGTGCTGGCATCGAAGACTCTCGACTCCGATGAACGTGTTGAAGCAGCGAAGTCGTCCGGCGTGGAGGGACCGGCGGCGGAGACTGTGCTTCTCGACGTCGAGGAGGAGACTGCATGGCTCGGAGTCGACGCCCCGTGTATGGGTCAAATCGATACTGGCTGCGATCAGACGGGCGCGAACGGTCTGAACAGACCTCCCAGTCGCGGGACCGTGATCGCGATCGAGACACCGACACCGATGAGCGTTGGCGAGATCGAGACGGTCGACGCCGATGAGGATCATCGGGATGAGTAGGCTGCGCCGGTTCTTTCGGTACCGAGCGTTCGGTGTCGGACGCGATGAGGATTGGCCCCGGGGACGGCAACGAACGTGAAGGTGAGACAGACGTTGGATGTTGCACCGGCACCATTGGAGTCGGCGGAGTACGGAGCGGAGAAGAGACAGAAGATGTGCGCCTCTTCGAAGTCGACGCCGCCGATGAGTGCTCTGCATGCAGAGAAGACTGCGAGACCGAACCTATCGACAACGTGCGTTGCCTCGATGTCGACGATCGCGCCGGTAGCGAAGCGGATTTGTGCACCATCGCCACAACTTCGACTGTAGAGGACGGTACCGACGCCGGGCGTGTAGTCGACTTTTTAGCTGTCGACGGTTTCGATGACGGTCTTGTCTTCGCATTCGATGGACCCCCTTTCGAAGACTTCGATTTTTTTGCCTTCTTAGTAGGGGGAGGAGATGTAGAGGGTGAAACCCCTGACACCGATGCCGGCGGTTCAACCCGCATATGGGAGGAAGCCGGAGATGCTGGGATTGAGAGACTTGGACTCTCCCCAGAAACTGCCCTCTGCATTGCTGACGGTCGAGGCTGATCCACAGCTGAAAGAGCTTTTGACCACAAAAGGCTACGGAGCCGGTCTGCTCTATTTCTCCTTGTCTGTCTTGAAAAACGCATACAGTGTGCGCAAGAATCAACAATATGGGTCTCCCCCAGGCAAAAAAGACAGAGAGAATGGCCGTCGGTGAGGGCAATTTTGGCCCTACACCGGGAGCACCGTCTGAAGAGGGCGGATTGCGCCATAAGATGGCGGCTTCTATGAAACAAATTACTCTCCAGGGAGAGATGGCTAACTAACTGGAAAATTCCTATCTAATATATGTTTTTTTTTTTTTTTTTTTTTATATATCTAACTATGAATAACAATACAACTCTATCTAACTAATACTATGAAATATTCTTTGTCTTACAGCTTCTACAATCGTAGACGAAGTCTCCCGCGAGGCTAACAGCGAAGCGGTCGAAGAAGAACTGAGGTAAGTTAGAGCGGGAACCCTGAGCATGCGCGGTGGATGGTGGGGGAGGGGTTCCCGCCAAAACTCTATCTAGCTATTGAAGTTTCCCGGAAGCAGGCTCGGCGTCGGCGCGAGCCCATATGTGTGATGCACAGAGACCACGAAGAAGAACATAAGAAGAGCCATGTTGGATCATACCAAAGGTTTACCTAGTCCAGCTTTATGTTTCCACAGTGACCAACCAGCTGCCCCAATGGGAAGCCTATGAGCAGGACATGGGTGCAATAGCATGCTGTGTTCCCCACCAAATGCAACTAAAAGGCATACTGCCTCCAATAGTGCAGGCAATATATAGCCATCATAACTAGTAGCCAATGGTAGCCTTATCCTCCATGAATTTGGCTAATTCTCTTTTGAAGCTGTCCAAGTTGGTTACCATCGCTGCATCTTGTAGCAAATTCTATAGCCTAACAATAATAATAATAATAATAATAATAATAATAATAATAACAATTTATTTCTTACCCGCCTCTCCGTCTGGATCGAGGCGGGGAACAACAACATGATAAAATACATAAAACTGATTAAAACATGACACATATTATGTACTGTATGAAGAAGTACTTATTTTTATTTGCCCTGAATGTTCCACGATTCAGCATCATTGGATGACCCCAGATACTAGTATTATTAGTAAACGTCTCCCTATTTACTTCTTCCACATCACGCACATTTATTCACCTCTCCTCTTTCCCACCTTACCTGTCTATTCTATGAACTAAAGAGCCCCAAATGTTGTAACTTTTCTTCATAGGAGAGTTGTTCCAGCCGATTGATCATTTTGGTTGTCCTTTCTTATTTTGGTAGTCAATATTTCTATGATGCAATGAGTGTCACTACTATGAACTCCACTGGTGAAGGACACTCTACTTGATTGATGGCCCACTGCAACTATAGAACCAGCAGACAAACCGCTCATCACAGTGTAAAGCTGTTCCTGTATGTCACTTCAGATTGCATATGGGGGATCCCATGATTACAAGAAAGAAAAGAAAAAAAACTCCCTGCGCATGGAAAAGTAAATGTCAGGAAGAAAGTTCAAATCTAGCATTCTGATTTGCATATCCGTTTTCTCTGTGCAGGTCCATTTGTTTCTCACGAGAAATAATTAAATCGTGCAGTCCACCACCTACATTCTGAAGCAGTGCAGTCCACAAATGGTTTTATGATCACTGATTAAATGTTTTTCTTTCTTAATGCTATCAGTGCTGCTGGGATTTATTCAATAGTTAGGGACTTGTATTAGTTAATGCCTGTGGCATTTACTTAGCATACCCCTCTCCTTCCTCATGCACTGTCCAGTTTGGGAACGATGCTCAATTGGGTGGAAGGTCAAGTATTTATCCATTTCATTAGATGGGAACTTACAATAGCAAACAAATAGTGCAAGGCTAACACAAATAGCCTAGGTTAGCATGTCACTCTACTTGTGGTTTAGCTTTACATGTATGAGCCTCAGGAATTGCACACTCCCCCCACCTCCTCTGATTTTCACTTCCATATTCAAGTAACCACAGTTATTTGTTGTGTCTGAACCCAGACAAACTGTAGTTAATCTTAACTATAGTTTAGGGAAGCAAGCCAACTTCAAATTGTGGCTTATGACCCGGGCTTGTTTCCCCAAACCATAGTTAACTCAAACCAGATTTCTCAGTTCAGAAATGTGCTTTAAAAAAAACAAAAAACTGCAGTTAGTTAAAAACCGTTGGACAGTTCTGATATCTTGCAACCACACTGGAAAAGGAGAGGGAGTGGGGGAACATGCTAGCCCAAGGTTGGCCCAGGTTCATTTCTATAGCAAATTCCTATGTCCAAATGCAGACTGTGTCTCCCTCTTAGACTGCTCCATCATTCAAGAACATGTTTTTAAAGTGAAACTTTATGATAGGTTTGACTAGGCCAAATCCTCTTGTGATCTTGTCTAGTCAATTTCATTGGCTTGTATGGAACTGGAGAAGCAGTGACAAGAAATTGGGGGGGCGGGGAGGACTGGGCACCTCACAAGCTCTCCCAGCCCCATCCTGCTTCTTTCATTGAGTTGGAGGTAGTACCATTATCCATTTACTAGAGCTAGATCAGGGCTACTGCTAAGGGAAAAGCCGTCCCATGAATAATCATCTGTACATAGCCTGTGTGATCCCTAGATTACTTTGAATAAGTCACTCAATATTGTGCTTCAGTTCTTGTCTGCAAAAAGGGACTAATGCTATTGCAAGATTTATGAGGGTGGTTATTATAGGCTGGCAGGTGCTGTTTTAATGCAAGAGGATGGAATCAGCAGACTGCTAAGAAATCTACAGGATGCTTTGCTTTTTTATGGTTGTCAAACTACTACCTAAAGAGATCTCTCTCCCCTGCCCCTGCAAGGCAAGATTCCAGTTAAAAATAAAACACAGAAACCCCACTTGCTCAGATCTTTAATACACTGTTTATTCATTTCTCTTAAAAAATAATTCCAGCAATGTGATTCTCATTCACTTAATGCTTATGATTTAAAGTGTGTTCATTTTGGTTTCTCCATAAAAGTCCCATAAAATCATTCACTGAGGAGAAAGGATTTCATTTGCCCATAAACACAAGGTTTATATTTTCTGGCAGTAAGGGAATGCCTATTATCTCTTCAAAGATCTCTGTACTTGAGAAAGCCCTTTCTCATGATACCCAGAAGAACTGAATGCACTGTGATTAATTTCGATCTCAAGGTATCTAAAGATACCTCTTTAAAATTGATCTATTAATGTCCACCAATTGCTTACATTTTCAGAACTGGCAGTCATGAGCTGAGCATTACCCTTTTGTTATGCTACCATGACTTAGGTGTATGGGTCAGGCCCCTTCGGGGGATGTATCATTCAAGATCCCTAACATCCCTTAAGCTCTTTGATGCCTTTCAAATAAAAACTCTTTCAAGAAAGATGGATATGTTCATCACTCACAGTATGACTGCAGAACAAGCATTTACATATTTGTGTAACTGGTTAAAACTTATCCATCTGACTCAGCCTCTTAGAACTCCAGGCTCACACCAACTTTAACTGTGTTTTTATTTGTGCATTCTGCCAGAAAATCTATGCAACGTTCCCACTGGGCTTCAATGATGAAAAAATCTGCACAGTGGTGGAAGCGACCTACAGATGGTGCACCCTGGGCTGTCCTGCATCAGAGATTTTTGGGAAGCAGGATGACCAACTGGATAGGTGACAAAAACCAGCCTAGCAGTAGTAGCAGTAGTAACAGAGATCAAGACTTTACTGAAGCTTTAATTGATCCCACAACACAACACAGGACTGTCGGATTTCATCAAGTGTACCTGAGCAGAAACACTGGTTTTATAGCCCATCAGAAAGACAGCAGTGCCTGTTTGAGCATCTTTGCCTTCTTGTACTGCACTGAGGTAGGAGGATCAAGTTCTACTGATTGAACCCCATCCTTAACTCCTCACAACACATTGTACCCCTCCACTGAGATCATCAGTAGTATGTTGGAAGAGAGACCAACCCCCTGATCTGGCTCCTACCCCACAACACTTTCTATACCAGAGATGGAATATAGGAATTCAGTGAGAATACACATCAACAAAGCTTCCTACAAAAGTGTGGTCTTTTTTTCTTGTACTTTTGGAATATCAGTAGCCAAGTGTAAAGCCGTACTTGGCATAGTAGTGGTCACCATTTTTTTTCCAGATCTGATTAGCAGGAGGGGTACAAAATACATCCCAAAGCAAAGGGGCAGTTTCAGCCCTCCCAGAGTTGTTTTCTTATGACTGTTTATTCAATATCTATGGCATCCTAAAGTGCACGTAGTAAGAACATAAGAAGAGTCATGCTGGAGCAGACCAAGGGTCCATCAAGTCCAACATTCTGTTCACGCAACAGCCAACCAGCTGTCGACAAGGAGGACATGAGGGCAACAGTACCCTCCCACCCATGCGCCCCAATAACTGGTGTACATTGTCCTACTGCCTCTGATACTGGTAATTAAAGAAGGATTTGTTGAAGAAAAGATTGCTTTTATTAGCACCAGAGCATGTCTCTTTTTCTGCATTGGTAGCACATAACCACCAGGACTAGTAGCCACTGATAGCTTTATCCTCCATGAATCTGATTAATCCCCCTTTTAAAGTCATCCAAATTGGTGACCATCACTACATCTTCTACAGAGTTATACTAAGATGTACAGCCATACAAAAGGAAGGCGCTCATCTGCTCTAGGAATGAGAGGAAGGGGGAAAGAAAACAAACCTCCCAGAGATCAAACATCTGTTCTGCATTAGCAGTACCACTGTACTCCATTCCAGACAATTGCGCTGCTACGCCAGTCTTCCCCAACCTGGCACCCTGCAGATGTTTTCGATTGCAACTTCCATCATCCCCATTCAGCAATGGCCATATGTGAAGTATTTCCTCTTTTCTGTCCTGATATGAAACTTCCACCACTCAGCTTCATTGAATGACCTCCTTGGTTCTAGTATTATGAGAGGGAGAAAACACTGAGAATTTACAAGACTGATAAATGTATAATTTTATAAACCTGTGCGACACTCGCCTTTTAATATAGTTAAATGTAGAGGAAGCTGCCTATGACTGCAGTCTGTGGGAAGTGATGCATTGTGTTTCCTTCCTTCACCTCTAATTGCTAAAGGAATTCATTGGGATGTATAAAAATATTCCCCTCCCCATGAAACACTGCAAGAAAGCAAAGCAAAGCAAAGCAAAACAAAGCAAAGCAAGGAAGCCTTGATTATGCCTCCACATATCTTTCCACATACATATTTTAAAATTGTTGTGTCCATTTAGGCAATGCAGTAATAAAATAAAAAATATAACAATTGCACCACACCCTGTTCGCACTCTTTCATTTGCAGTGGGGTGGGGGGACTGTGGCAGAGAAGTGACAGCAGATAGCAAAATAATGTTTGTTTCCATCCCTAGAAAGTATAGGTCGTTCATTATTAGAAATTTCCCAATTTGTTTTTGTTTTGTGTTTTGCGGATGGGGGGAATCATACTTCCAGGCTTTGTTTACCGAATAGCTTGAGAGGCCCCAGCTGAATGGAAGAAAATGTGAAGAGAGCCAAAACTAGAGAGTGGAACTAACCCTTTAGTCCAATTGTGCATGCATTGCGATTTTATACCTCTTTAGTATCTTTCCAAGCATTTTTAAAAACACCATAAATGTACAGAAATTACTTTTTTCTTTCTCGCAGGACACCCAAGCCAGATCTACACCTTGTGTCAAATCATTACGATCCATCATAGTAACGTTATATCCCTCTTGTGCATTTATACCTCATAGGACACACAATGACATTTGTTGCGGTATTTTGGATAATGTGGAATCAAAAGGAAGAAATAACACTATGAAAGTGGTATATGGGATGTGCAATGTGCTCCAGCAAGAATCAGTGCATTTCAATACTGCTCTAATACAATAGTGTAGATCTAGCCCCAGACATTTTCTCCTCAAAGTACTATGGATATCACATTTTCTGAACACCCTAGCAGAAATATTTCTCCCTTGCCAAACTGTTGCCTTCCAGATATATGTGACTAGAATGCCCATAATCACAGCCATCATGAGATGGTGGAAGTTGCATTTCGAGGCATCTGGAGAGCAACGGGTTGGGGAAGGCTGAAATATTTTGTTGCTAGGAAAATGGGATCCCTCCAGTGAGCACAACAACTGTTGTGATTGTGTGTACTGTATGCAACATGGTTGTGTGAGTGTCATGAGTCCCCACTATATAGAGACAATCCTGAGAGATGGGCAAGAGAACTGCCACACCATGTCTACACCATTTTGCAAAGTTGTCTTTTAAGTTTTACAAAGATCATAAAATCACGTCCAAATTAAAAACAACAACAACTCACAAACCTAAAGTCAGCAAAGTTCAAAGCTTGGTAGCTTTGCCCCCTTGAAAGAGGTGCACTTGGCAAATCAGATGATGGTTTTAAAAGATGTGCTCCTGGCCACAAAAGTCACCAGGATGTTTCAAAGCCATGCCAGATCCAGGGACAGAAGCCCACTTCTTAAGGGGAAGTATGATCCTATTACGAATAGGCATATCTCCCATAACCCATATCAGTTGACCCAGCAACCATCTGCATATAGCAGCATCAGCATCAGCCTCCAGTAGACTGAGTTTCAGTGTATTCACTCTCATCTAGTGCATTATTGACTTCAGGCAGTCAATCAGAGGGCCTTTTTCTGACTGATGCTGAAGGAGAAGTAGGCTTGGGTGTTGTCATCATCATCATCATCATCATCATGCCAATGACCAAGTTTGAAACCCTTAACTAATGTCACCCAATAGTTGCATATTAAATTGGTGAAACCTACAGGTCAATTTCCATGGGGAAGAGCAATAGTCTGTCCTAGGACCGCCTTCCAAAATTGTTCTACTGAGCCAGTGTGAGGGTTAGGCATCATTGGTCATCTGCTGAGGTCCACAGCTCCAAACCCACCACCACCACCACCTTTAGCTCCTGGGGCCTCCTGGTCCTGCTGCTCCTCTCCTTGCTCACAGCATGCAGACAGTGGCGAACTGTGAGGTAAAATAGCAGCATCCATCACTCGCCTTGTGCTTTCACTTGCCTCCTGGATGGTTGTATAGTCTGGGCTCATAAGAGGAGGGGCGAGTGAAGGGGTAGTGGAGACAAGAGGGAGGAGGAGGTGGTGAACCCATCCAAGGCATCTTGGCCAAGGGCCTCCCAAAATCTGGAGCTATCACGGCTATCCTAAATCAAGATTTCAGAAGGATACTACGAATGAGGTTATCAAAAGACCCCTGAGAGACCTTTTGCACTCAGAAAGTGATGGCCTCACTCTCTTATGACTGGGGCTCCCTCTACATGAGCGATTTAAGGCTCTTTCAAGGCGCATTACCGAATTTACCTCTACAAGAGCGGAGCGCAAATTAGGGATCCAGGCGCTTTTTATCTCCTACTATGCGCATTTTCGAATTCGCGTTAAATAGTGACTTTGAATTTACCGCAGGAGTACGAACACCTTATGTCCATGTAAACAATTTCGGTGCAGTCGCATTAACGATCAGAGTGGGCAGACTGTGGTCATGATGTCATGCATGAATAGAATTGCCCCTTCGCTGGGAACACCTCCCAGTTTTTCTTTTAGTTTTATTTCCTTTCTCCTCCTGGCCACTTCCTCCTTGTTCTCCGTCTCTCAGGATGGAAGATCCATGAATAGGTGACCTAACGTCTACTGAAAATAAAGTTGCTTTTAACTCCCCTGCTGGAATATTTCATTCATGGAGAAATGGGGCCAGATGGAGGTGGTTCCACAGAAAGCAAGGGGGGTGTAAGATGTGCGTATGTGTGGATAATTAGCTATCCGCTTAGACAAATTGTCCCCTCCCTTGCTGGGTTCCTGACATTGAGCTGTGTGTGTGTGTGAGTGTGTAAAAAGAGAAGTTATTACTGAGATGGGAAGCAGGGAAAGGGGGGGGTGGACTGGGGGAGGGGTTTTTCATGCTTTTAACTTCGGCGGAGTCACTGCACACCCTCTTCATGCCTGCCTGCCTGCCTCCGTCCATTCACACACACACACACACACACACACATACACACACTCTCACTCGCTTGCTTCTTCTCTCGTCTCTCGCTCTCTCCAGGCCCCAGAGGATTTGTGCCTGGGAGCCCACGAGAGCAAACCAGAGAGGCAGCAGATCTGCCTAGCAGGAGGAGGTTGGAAGGTATTTCTTTACTCCTGAGCAGTTCTGGGAGGGGGGACAACTTCAGATGGCGATCGGGCGAAAGGGAGGGAGAGAGGCAGCCGAACAGGTTAACCAGGTGATTACCGGCAGGTAACCCAGGTAACCAAAGGCGGGAGATTCTGGTGGGTGGAGAGAAGAAACGGCGGGAACCTGAGTGAGCAGTTCTTCTAGGAAAAAGTGCATTACTTCCAGCAACATTTCCTTGTTCGAGCCCCAATTTATAAAGCGATTCTCTGCATGTAAACAACTTTAAATCGCTTTCCAGACAGCCCATCATGTGCTTCGACGGCTCTTGTGTATAGGTATTAGGCGTAAATGCGCTGATCAGGAAATACGCATAATTGGGGAACCAGGCGTCAAAGCGAACTCTTGTAGAGGGAGCATCTTTCAGGTTACTTTCACAATGTTGCCTTCTCTCTCCCTCCCTTCAAATCTTTCCTCAAAATCAGCTTTTTCCATGAAACCCTCATCCCCATGCCTGATTGCCACTAAGCCTAAGTACATAAAACTAAACTGACACATATTCTTTTCCTGTTTACTCCTGCCTCCATCCCTTTCTCCTCCTTATGTTGTATCCCCTTGAGTCGAATTTTAAGCTGAAAGCTCCCCAGGACAGGGACTTGTCTTCATGTCCTTTGCAAAGCACTGCACACACTAATGGTGGCATATAAAATAATAATACTAATAATACTAATAATAATAGGATGATCAACAAGGTCAGACTCACCCTGTCTCTCCTGATATAGATCATCATCAGCCAGGGAGGCCTAAGCATCTGAACCTTGGCTGAAAGCCAGGTTGAAATGGAACCTCTGGATGTGAAAGTTCCATTTAGTTATCATAGCTAATAGCCATTTATAGACCTCTTGTCCATGAACCAAGTAGCTTTCTGTTACATGCACTGGGGAATAAAACACAGACTGCACCGATGTAAAATCAGGTTCAAGGAAAAGAGAGCAGAGATTTGATTGCATTCAGTCCAGCAAGTCCTCTGAGTCCTGCTAGTCATTGCTTTTATCATATGAGAAAATAAAGTGAACTCTCAGTTGAGAATGCTTCCTCTGGTGATGCAGATTTAGATGTACAGAAGTGGAACGTGATAACAGCCCCTACCAGGAATATGCTATTTCAGATGGCAAGTGGAGGTCTGCATATTTGACTGTTCCCCATGTCAGGGTTTTGCCTGCCCTGCCTTGCCCTGGTCTTCAGTTGAAGGACCTCTTGTAACATGGGAGAATAGTTCACCCTCATCCAATTGCCCAGCCTTTTGCCTTCTTCCTTTTTCCAGCCAGCCAACCAATGATTCTCTGGCTTGTGGATTAGTTTCACTGAGTAGCCTTGTCAACTCAGGAACTCTCTCTGTGTTTGGCCATATCTAAACCCTGTGTCATATCATTACAATCCCATTAACGGTACTGCTATATCCCTCTTGTGCATTTGTACCCCATAGGACACACAGTGACATTTGTTGCAGTATTTTGGATAATGTGGAATAAAAAGCAGGAAATAACAGTATGATACTGGTATATAATGTGCCCCAACAGTTAACAATGCATTTCAATACTGCTATAAAGCAGTAGTGTAGATCTAGCCTCTGTCTGTCCGTCCGTGTGTGTGTATGTGTGTTTGGGTATAGAAGCCATCTTAGAGTCCCCTGTTTAGGTAATGATACTGCTGGGACTAGGTTTTGACAATGCAATGAGGCAGGGTAAAGTTGCAGCTTCAATTTACTAGCACAGGGGGTGGGTTCAATTTACTAACACACAGCAGAACTTGTTCAGGTCATTGATCTTTCAAGGAAGGCAGCATCTTCCTGGCACTCTGTGGAAACATGCAGAGTAAAACTGGGGTAGAGGAACGGCTACTCACACAATGTCAGCAGTCCAGTGAGAACTGACAGTGTATAATCCCAAATTGGCTTAACTGACTGCTTGCAATTTTCACTAGCGTATCTGAAATCAAAATCTGTCCCCTGACAGATCAAGTCTTATGAACACTTTTTGTTCCAAAAGAACAATAACGGAAGATGGGGGGGTGGGGGTGGGGAAGCAACTTTCTAGTCCAATACTTCCACACGTTTCTGATCCTTTAGCAGGATACAACAGCCAGATCTAACTTACATTGCCCCTCACCCTTACTGTAGGGTGGTGGCTGAGAGATTGCAAGGACAGAATGGAATAAAAATGAGAAAAGAAACAGCATGCACACACAGACACACACACGCACACACACCTCAGCTACCTCCTTACAGTAAGGTAAGCTCTGAAGTCCTGATACCTGAGAAATTTCCTCTGAAATTCTCACCCCTTCCCTCAATTTTCGGGTGCAATTTCTCTTCACATCTCCCCACGACGAATGGTCAAAAATAAATAAACGGAATGAAAATTCAACACAGTGCTGGCATAAATGCCGGTGTGTGCTGACTATGCAGTACTGTAACTTATCTACATGGCAAGAGCTTCAGCCTACAGAACCAGTTTGGCAACCTTTCCTTCCCACCTTCACCTTTCACCTTCGGTGGGCGCAGGGGGTGGGGGGAATTGCACTGTGAAGTAACGGTCTGTCCAGGGCCAGAGGCAGTCTCCGTGGGCCCTCGGCATATTGCTGCCAAAGGGCCTTTGCCATTGCCTTCCCTGGGCAGCCCCCCACCCCTACCACTGCCAAAGAGCCCCTTACCCACCAACCTACTGTTGCCAATGCTCACCCACCCACCCTGCAAAAGCCTCTCACTTCCTGGCCTGCCTGCCAGCCACGAAAGCCCCTCACTCTCTCCTACCTACTGTTGAAGCCCCTCATCTGCCTGCCACCACTGAAGAAGTCCCTCCCTCCCTCCCCCACCACCACCAAAGCCCCTCACTTCCTTGCCCACCACACACCCATTGCTGCTGCTGCTATTGAAGCCCCCTGGCCAGACCACCCACCCATCTGTTTACTACTTTCTTTAACGTGGGGATGTGGCGGTGGTAGCAGCAGCTTCTCCTCCTTCTCCTCAGCTGGCAAAGCAATGGGACACACAGCAGACCACATAGGATTTTAAAAGATATTTTAAACTTACGTTTTAAGTAGCAGCAATCTTAACCAATCGGTCACTGCCTTTGAGGACACTTGGCCAATGAAGGCACAGAAGCGAGTAAAGACCACCCTGTGCCCTCATTGGCTGTCTCCCCCACAAAGGCAGCATCTGATTGTTCAAGTTTCTGCTACTCAGAATGTGGGGGGGGGGGCTTAAAAATCAGTTAGACTTGGCCATAATGTGGACCTTTCAGCCAGGTTGGTGAGAAGGAGGAGGAAGAGGAGGAGGAGGATGGCAGCAGTTGTAGCAGCAGGCTCAAGGGCAGAGATGGGCCATTCTGAGCCACTGGGCCCTCAGCAACTGCCTTCCTGTGCCAGACCTTGGGCCTGGATCTGTCCTCCAATTGCCAATTGTAGTCAACAGGGGAGCAATTGCATTTGGAAAAAATACCAGCACAGTGGTGCTTCACCACTGAAAGGGGTTCTAGTATAGATCCTCCCAATGGGAATCCTTGTAGTGGCTGAGGTCCCCTCTACAAGAATTCGGCTTGACGCCTGGTTGCCCGATTATGCGCATCTTCTCACCATCGCTTTTACGCCTAATTCCTATAAACGACAGGCGGTGAAGCGCATAACCGGCAGTATGAAACACGCTTTAAAGTGGTTGAAATGCGGAGAATCGCTTGTTTGCATGGTTATCAGGCGCATTAACTGCCGTGGAAAATTAAAACTCGCTATTTAACGCACATTCGATAATGCGCATAATCGGACAGAAAAAGCGCCTCGACCCCCGATTTGTGCTCCACTCTTGTAGAGGTAAAAAATTTAATGCACCTTGAAAGAGCTTTAAATCTCTCTTGTAGAGGCACTCTGTCTGAGTATTAGGTGCGCCTCATTTTTCAATTGTCAGGACTGAATATCCTAAATGATTTGCTGGTTGCCTCCCTTAATCCACCTTCTTGGTTGTTGTTTTTTTAAAAGATCTGGCTCATGTTGCCAGAAACAGGCACCAGCTTCTGAATAAGCACATATGCTTGAAAGCGCCTCCTGTAAAACTGATTCTGAAATGATGCTAAAGTGATGCCTCCAAATGTGACTTCACAGAGCAAGGGCACACTATTTACTATTTGAATTCTCTTTTGAGGGGGTCCTTTGTTCTGCTGGCATCTACATTTTCCTGATATTCAATCCCATTCATGATGAATGATGATGCCACAGTCAGCAAGCCAAATGTCTGAGCTTTGCTTCTATGAGGAGGTAACTAGGTCCATATTTGCTTCAGAAGGAGATGAATGGACTCCTAGAACACGGTCATATCTCAGACTATACAAGAAAGTAGTCCTCCTGCTCAAAGCAGAAGGAAGTCAAGTTTGCTCTCCTAATCTTTAGATATTCCTGGGAAGAAAGCCAAAGATATTCTAGTCCCATATGATTTTTTTTATTTTTTTTTATTTTCTGCAGAGGAAGTAAGCACTAGAGAGCACAGTGAAATGTCTGAGGTAATCATATTAGGCTTTGTGGTGTAGAAAACTTCTCCTAAGATGTCAAAATACATTATTTTTCATCACACCTATTGTCAACCTATCCAGTCTGCAGTAGCTGGAACACAGGCTGTTTCTTTAAGATCTATTTCACATATTATTATTTCACTACATCTAGACAATCTCCGTATAGGAAACTACAAGTTTACAGTAATGTGTAAAGTATTTCTTTTCACCGCAAATACACTGATCGGGTTGCCAGACTTAAATACTCAATGCATGAAAAATACTTGCGCTGTACTTCATACATTGCAATGTTTTCTGGTAGATTATCTCTGTGCAGGCATATTGTAATGTGTCAAGCAGTCTTTATATTTCAGATACCATGGAAGACTGAGGGCACACCAGTTAAGAAGCTAGACTCTAGCTGCTATAATAACTTTATTGTTTCCATTAATCAAGAACAGAACAGCAACGAGAAACGCCTGACGGCACCAGATACAACTAAGTCCGGTGCCACCTAGTGACTAAACTACATAATGGCACTATCCACACATGCTTGACTTCTGCATTCTGGTCTTGTCAATCTCGCTCTTATCCAAGTCTATTTGATGTTTTAACTTCCTGGGAATAATAATCTTTTCTCAAACAGCCATTTTCCTTTTGTCGTATTCAAACTCTCCATATGGCTAAGTACACGTGGGCCCCTCCTCTCCGTGTTCAAATAGGCAGGCATCTGCTCCACCAATTCTACCCACTTAGTTCCTTTTCGTCCTGTGTTTCTCCCATTTTTATCCCTTATCAATACATTTCCAGGAATATATTTTCATTTGCTGGTAGTGTCTGCCAGAAATGTTTCAAAGCAGAGGCTTTCATACCATAAGCATTAGATGCACCCCTCATAAATTGTTGGCTGTGTTTGTGGGGCTAGTGACTTCTAGAACAAATGGAAGGCCTGGAATCAAGTAGGCCTCTCTCATTTAAAGAACTTCAGCTATAAAGCAGTATACAAATGACAACAACAACAACAACAACAACAACAACAACAACAACAATATGTATATCTACAGGCCCATTTCTACATATGTCCCATGTGGTTACACCGTTCCTTGAGGGAATGCTGCTGTTTAATGTTTCTGGGAGCATGTAAAAAGAAAAGAATTGAGACAAACCACATTGTCATTGGAGAGGGGGGATTAAAATTGAGTCTTCCTGTGATACGGAATGTTCCCAAACAGAAGATAAGCATGGCTTCCTGAGTGCATAAGGGTTAGAATCAAGGCAGTAACTGTTCCTTCATTGTCTTTGTACTGGTACCTCAGTCAATCTGCGCTGCTTGTGTTCTGTCTGGGGTACAGAGATTCATTCATCTGGGCAAGCAGGGGTGCACTCTGGTTTGATCCAGAGAAGACTGAGGGGAGAAGAGTGAGGGGAGACATGAAAGCACTCTTCAAATACTTGAAAAGTTACCACACAGAGGAGGGCCAGGATCTCTTCTCAATCAACCCAGAATGCAGGACACAGAATAATGGGCTCAAGTTACAGGAAGCCAGGTTCCAGCTGGAATCAGGAAAACCTCCTGACTGTTAGAGTAATACAACAATGGAACCAATGACCTAGGGAGGTGGTGGGCTCTCCCACATTAGAGGCATTCAAGAGGCAGCTGGACAATCATCTGTCAGGTATGCTTTCAGGTGGATTCCTGCATTGAGCAGGGGGTTGGACTTGATGGCCTTATCGACCCCTTCCAACTCTACTATTCTATGATTCTATGATCCATGTACCTGGATGAACTCACTAATGAGCCCCAAGCACAGCAGTATCTGGTGGCAGACAGCACAGTGTGTGTCAGGCCAGATAGCCTTCTTCAGAATGGAGTCAACAGTTCCCAATTTCTCTGATGGGACATTAGAATACATCGAGGGGGCGGAGGGATGCAGCTAGTTTTTCTTTTCCTCTTCTGTTGGCAGCTCTTTTTTCTCTTGCTTCCTCTGTTATCCTGTTACCCATCACTGTCCTATATAGTATACAGTATATTCTAATAGCGATCTTAATTCTTAATGTGCTGGTCCTTATGTAGGTGAACTGGCATCATCCAACCCCCAAGAGGGAAGAATCAGTAGGTTTGGGGTGACCACGAGTCATGTAGAGTTTTTTTTAATCTTTAGAAAAAACCCTAAAGGGGAACACACACCCCAAAATAGCCCAGTGAGGAATGTCTGTGCTCAATGGCATGAAATGCTGATGGACTGTTGGGTGGGGTTGGGGACAGAATATTCTGGAAGAGGACATGGCTGTTTGGCTGGAAGCCTGAAATACTTCATGGATAAAATCCAATGTAAGCCCTACTTAGAGTAAATAATCAAAACAACCAATTTAATCTCTGTTTATTTCCATGCATCTACTCTAATTAGAACTTATGTTGGATGTTACCCCTATTGCAACTTCTACTGTATTGTCATTTTGCTATATACTTAGGGAGATCAGTCTCCATGATCCAAAGGATCATGAATTAGAATCCAAGAGCTAGAGAGAACCAAATCCAAACCATCAGGGTTGGCTTTTGTTTTTTAATTGCTACTGTAATTTATTGGTTTATTCTTTTTTTTTTTTAGTTCTTTATATATGAGGTTTAGGGCCTTGATATTTAATTCTATTTCAACCAACCAACCTTTATTTACAGTCAATAGACCAAAGGCAAAACAAATATAACATACAGTCATGATGCTTGCAACTTAGCTGATATAAAATGAACTATGAATCTACAAATAAATACTATAAATAGTGAGTGTTAAAATTAATAGTCCGCTAATGATCTGGTTCGAATAGCCAGATTGAGAAATTTAGCTACCTGTTCCGTTATTCGCTTATTTGTACCCTGGAGCAAAATACTTGTTAGGGCCTCAGAGGAACGCCCTGGGAGGGACTGTGTAATTGGCCAAATACCCTGGCCGATTGGTAAAACCTACAAAAAAATAAAACGTGTATTATAGATTCGACCTCGGTGTCATTGCAGGGGCAGCATCTGTTGTGCCAAGGAATTCCCTTGTAGCGGCCCTCCAATACCCTAGACGGGAGAGCATTAAACCTGGCTAGAGTAAAGGCCCTCCTATATTTGGGAATTGATAACCACCTTAGATATTAATTGTTTTGTAAGTGGCCATAGGCTAGCTGTGTATTTTTAAATGAATGCATAAAGAGTTGCCTCATGCGTGTCTGATTATTGGGTACCTCAAGCAGGAGCAGTTGCTGTAGATCACACCTATAGAGATAGCTCTGATAGGAGTCTAGGAACTAAGCCAAGCCTTACTAAGGCAAAGCTCAAGTCCTCTAGTAAGGTTGTCAACCTTTTGTCTGATAGGGCTCCTGTGACTTTTAAGAGCTGTGTAACAGCAGTCAACAGGTAGGGATGGGAGAACCAGGAATGCTCGCCAAAGTTTTCTGAACTTTACTTCAGCGCTCTATTCTGCTTGCTCCCATGCTTGTTTGCGACCTGTTTTTTTCCCCAGTTTGTGCGAACGGGGAAAGAGCACATTTTGAATTTGAAAAGTGTGCATTATTCAAAAGTGTGCAATTTTCCCCATTGACTAAGGCATGAAAATGCTGCTTCTTTTTAAAGTGTGCATTTTTAATGCACCATTTTAAAATGCTCACTTTTAAAAATGCTCACTATAAATTGCGCATTTTGACAAGGGTAAAAATGTGATTTTTTTTTCAAAATGTACATTTTTTTATTGCACATTTTTAGAAGTGTGCATTTCTTAATATGAGAATTTTTAAAAAATACACATCTTGTGAACACGAACTCAAGTTTGGGAATGTTTTGAACATCTTCAGAGAACATGCACTATGGTTCATGTTTACGTTCGGGGTTACAGACAGGGCATTTTCGAGTGATTTGCAACTTAAATGAAATTCTTGTACATCCCTATTAGGAGCTGAATCTTTTCCCATCACTAAATCTTCACAGAAAAGCAGCATTTGCTGGTTTCAACCAGTGATGCAGCACTGCAGTTAAAGGCACAAGAATGTTGTCAGAAAACAAGCCGGGAACACTGACCATTAGGAACCTGTCTCATGCCGAGTCAGACTATCTAGCTCAGCGTTGCCTACTGACAAATTGGCAGTGGCTTTCCAGGATTTTCAGACAGGAATCTTTTCTAGTCGTACCTGGAGGCAGCAGGGATTGTACCTGACACCTCTGGCATGCAAAGCATGTGGCCTACCTCTGGGCTATAGCCTATAGGCTGACCATATGAAAAGGAAGACAGGGCTCATGTAACTTTAAGAGTTGTAGAGAAAAGGGAATTTCAGCCAGTGTCATTTGTATGCAATTAGTTCCTGGTGAAATTCCCTCTTAGTCACAACTGTTAAAGTTGCAGGGGCCCTGCCTTCTTTTGTATATGTCACTCTAGTATAGTGCATGCACCTTTAACTATAGTGATGAAGAAGGAATTTCACCAGGTACTAATTGCATACAAATGATGCCAGCTGAAATTCCCTTTTCTCTGCAACTGTTAAAGTTACATGAGCCCTGTCCTGGTCAGCCTAGCTATAGCCCTTCTCTGAAGGAAGGGAAAGGAAGGAAAGAAAGAAAGCCATTTTCTCTCCACCCCACTCCACCCCACCTAATTATGGAATGAAGTTCCCCAGGGAGGCCCGCTTGGTGCCAACATTATTATCTTTTCAGTGCCTGGTTAAAACCTACCTCTACTCTCAGGCATTTGGCAGCATATCCTAAGTTTTTAATATGGTCATGGGATTGACTGTAGTTGCTTGTTACATTGTTAGAGTGGTTGTGTCTGTGCATGTGTGTCTGCTGTCTGTTTATATGTTTGAATGTATTTTTATATGTTTAGGGGTTTTAATCTCTGTAAACAGCCCAGAGAGTTTTGGCTATTGGGTGGTATAGAAATGTAATAAATGAAATTCTGAATGGGGGTAGTTGGGTTTCCTTCCTGTTCAGTTAAACCCTGAGCAACATACAGCAAAAACCCAACCGCCAGGTCTTTCCAAGAGAAAAGGGGATCTAAACACAAGGCCATCCCACCCAATAACCTGCCTCTAGTGATGCGATCCTCCTCTTTCCCTCGAGATTTCGTTCAAATCATGAAAGAGTTTCTAGCTTTCATCCATGGCAAGGATCTTCAAGATTGTGATCAAACATGAGTCAACGACCTTGGCTGTTGAAAATGTTAATTGTTAAACGGAACTAATATAAAAATGTCAGCATGAGTTTTCAAACAGCCCAAAGGCAGAGCGCCGAGCATTCCTATTTCTGCAATACACAGTCTAAATATGATCTGGAATCAATGGAATACCAAGAAGTCTGGCCCAGCTAATCTCAGCTTGCTAAACCTTCAAGCTAAGCAGACAGCATAGTTTGCATCCCTAGAAGATCTTTTCTTCCACTTTCTGGGTCTGCAGTCGCCCCAGCTCAAAATTAAACCTGGGGGAGAGGCATGCAGGGGATGAAAGAACAGTACATGGATGAAAGAAGCAGTTGCCTGCATTAGAGATTCAGATCTATCTTTCAAGTGCTGTTGCTACTCCTGAGGGGCAGGAAGGTGAAATGAAAGTGAGACTCTGCCTGGCTATGGATGAAAGGGAATGTCTGATTTCATGGCATCTCAATCCACCTTCTGTGCCCTTTAAGCTGCTGGGTCAAAGTGATGCTGTTTGGAGGTGAAAGTGATAAACCTTCAGCTAGTTCTGAGAATGGGTGGGTAGGTATGGGAGTACTCTCTGCTGTGTAAACACACAATAGCCCTGTTTCATGACAATCTGTTTCCAGGCACAATTCAAAACGTTGGTGATGACCTTTAAAGCTTTAAGCAACTTGGGTCCAGGTTACCGTAGGGGGTGTCTAATCTACCTGTATACATTCATTTCATTTATTACATTTCTATACTACCCAATAACCAAAGCTCTCTGGGTGGTTTACAAAGATTAAAGACCACGAAAAAATGCATTATACAAAGTGTAAAACCATTTACAGCCAAAGATATAAACAGACAGTAAACGCACAGAGACAACATATATCTAAAACAATTTCAAACAATCAGCAATAAGACAAATCCAGGATTACATCCCAAGATCAGGTGGAGAGGCCCTTCTCTATGGCCTAACTATGATGGGAGCTCCATTGATGGGGACAAGAGTAAGTGGTTGCCCCCAAATCATGGAACTCTTTGCCTCAGAAGCCTGAGTTGGGAGGGTGCGGTTGCACTCATGTCCTGCTTGTGGGTTTCCTGTGGGCAGCTGGTTGGCCACTGTGTGAACAGAATGGTGGACTAGATGGGTCCTTGGTCTGATCCAGCAGGGCTCTTTTTATGTTCTTATGACCCTTCTGGTGCTGTGTTCCAATGGATTGTAAAAAAATGCCTTTATTCTAGCAGGCCTTTGTTTTGCCAAGTAAATCAATTCCTATATGATGTCTTTACTAATCTGCTAACCCTGTCACTGTTCTTTAACATATTGTTTATTATGGACGGTCATTGCAATTTTATAATTAGTTTTAATTGTTGCAACCACCCTGGGTGGTGTGTAAGGGCTAGAAGGGTGAGATATAAACCTTTATATAATAAACAACTCATTGATTAGCAGCTGGAATGGATGGGTCAGAAGGGGACAAGGTGATTAAGGGCCACTCTGCAAGTTAAATTATATGGGATGAAGGGGGTAGAGCAGGAGTCAGTTATACACTTTTATGTAGAATGAGGTGGTGGGCTGGACTGTACCACTTCATAATTCAGGAGTCAGGTGGAGTAGGAGCATTTATGGTTACAGCTTTCTCATACAGCAATTCCACAAACAAAAGCTCTCCAGCAGCTTGCATCCTGGACTGGTAGAGCCTAAAGAGGTTCTAATTCATGGGACATCCAAAAGAGTTGGATAGTAAAGGTGACAGGTGTCCACGCCCAATGGAGAGTGCAAGAAATACTCTGAGTAAAAGGCAGAAACTTTCCCCTAGAACATTGTGTTCTCATTCAAAGAATGAAACTGCAGAGCAATTGCTGGTTCTACAATAAGCTGCAGTGAATTACCTCTCAGAGGTCTGGTTTGCAGGAATGAAACTGCTTCCCATCAGGCAGCATCATAAGTAGGAATGTTCATATTAGGTTATGCTCATATACGGCTATGTATATGAAATCTGTATTTGAATAATCAGGCCTGGGCATTCAGTGGCATTCATTAAATTCAATGAGCATTCTCGTTTTAAGTTTTAAGTTTTGAGATTTAATTTTAAAGACAGACAAATGGGTATTGTCTATTGAGCTCTCCATCGACTTTAGTGTTTCAAAAGTGGTGGTCACTTGGCAAGTACACTTTGAAATTAAAAACAAAAATGAAAGTCCAACAAAGCACCAATATGCGGATGACACCCAGCTCTACCTCTCCTTTTCAACAAACCCAGGTGAGGCAGTGGCTGTTCTGAATCAGTGCCTGGGCACGGTAATGGACTGGATGAGGGCTAACAAACTGAGATTCAATCCAGACAAGACGGAGGTACTGTTAGCGGGTGGTTCATCTGTCCGGCGAGGTGATGTTCACCCTGTTCTGGAGGGGGTTGCACTCCCCCTAAAGGATCGGGTCCGTAGTTTGGGGGTGCTCTTGGATCCAGAATTGTCGCTTGAGGCACAGGTGAACTGGGTGGCAAAGAGCACCTTTTACCAGCTTAGGCTGATATACCAACTGCGCCCTTATCTGGACAGAGATAACCTAGCTACAGTTATCCATGCTCTCATAACCTCTCGTTTGGATTACTGCAATGCGTTACACGTGGGGCTGCCTTTGAAAACGGTCCGGAAACTTCAGCTGGTACAAAACAGGGCAGCCAGATTGATAACGGGGACTGGCCAACGAGACCATATACGCCAGTCCTTTTCCAACTTCACTGGCTGCCGATCCAGGTCCGGGCCCAATTCAAAGTGCTGGTACTAACATTTAAAGCCCTAAACGGCTTGGGGCCAGGTTATTTAAAGGAACGCCTCCTCCCATATGTACCTGCCTGGACCCTAAGATCATCTACAGGGGTCCTTCTCCGTGAGCCCCTGCCAAAGGAAGTGAGGCAGGTGGCCACTAAGAGGAGGGCTTTTTCCGCTGTGGCACCCCGGCTGTGGAATGAGCTCCCCAGAGAGGTTCGCCTGGCGCCTACTTTGTACTCTTTTCGTCGCCAGGTGAAGACCTTTTTATTCTCCCAGTATTTTAACAGTTAAATTAACTCAATTTTAATCCTTGCTGTTTTAAATTTGTATTTTAATCTGTATTAATTCCTGCTGCTGGTTTTATTCTGGTTTTATTCTGGTTGTGTTTTTAAATTGTATGTTATTTGTTGTTTTTGGATTGTGGCTTATTTTATATTTTTAAAATGATTTTATGGTTTTAATTTTTGTGAACCGCCCAGAGAGCTTCGGCTATAGGGCGGTATAAAAATGCAATAAATAAATAAATAAAATAAAAGCAGGTAGCAGTTAAGTAGCATAACTGCTTACTATGTTTGGGAACTAGGGGCTGTAACCATAATTCTGATCTTCAGGTTCCAAATTCATGGAGGAAAAGAGGCCCTGGCACAAACTTGGGGCATTGTTCAGAAATGTCCCTGGCAGACAATTTAACAAATTGATGAACATACAGCCCCTTTTTGAACTCTACCCTTTGGAGCAGGAAAGCATTTGGTTGATTTGTGTAAGCAACATGGTTGGGAGCTGCTGCTAGTGAAGGCTCTGAACTAAATGCTTAGGGTCCATGGGAATTTCTTGGGCACAGACCTCAGCAGCATGGCCAATACTTGTAAAACAGATCAGAGCACGTTTCGACATGCATGAGGCGTGGAACCAGCCAACAGTTGACCTCAATTAAACCCATCAAGGAGTAAAGTCCTCAGAAACAAATTCTGAGTGAACAGCTCTGTCTAGAGTTGTTCATAATACATTGACCCTGTTCAGACGACATGCTAAGCCATGATAATTAAAATTTTGAGCTAAACATTATGGTTTAGCATGTTGTGTGAACCATGACTTAGCGTGTCATTTGAACCATTCCTAACCATGGTGGCTACATAACCATGGTTTAAACATGCTCACTAACCAGTGGCTGCAAAAGGGCTAGCGGCCTAACCATGGCTTAGTGTGTTGTCTGAAAAGGCCCACTGGCCTATTTCAGTGCCTTTAACAGAACTTCATCTGATGAAATCAGCTGGTGAGGTATATTTCATGGCATGGAGATAAGCATTATTACCGTCTGAATGTCTGTAGATCAAGCTCTTGTTAAAGGCACAGGGGAAGGGTATGGTGGAAAGTTGGCAACAGGCACTAATTCTCCTTCTGAAGAATTGTCAAGCATCTCTAATGGGTGCGTGGTTAGGAATAACTACGTATAACTGGCCTGTTGGGGCCACCATTAACAGAAATTCGGTGGATGTTGGAGATGGAAGGCGAGAGCCACATGTGCCCATCTGTATAAGAGTGATGACTGATATCACAGCTGTATCTGTTTGCAGCTCAAAGGAGAGGCCCTAGGTTGCATAGCCCTGATGCCGAGTAAAGGAGTGTTAATGCGGCCTGCTCATCCCAGAGTCATAGAAGAGAAAGGGCAGCCTATTCAAGAGAATCTGCACAACTCACAAGCTTTTTCATTAATGGGCTGATGAGATTTCCCATAGCCCTAAATGTGAACAGCTGACACTTATGCTCCTGGATCCTGATGGAAGCTGGATCTTGGCAACCAATCAAACTTCATCCTTCACATGCCCCAGGATTAGCTGAGTGAAAGGAGCTAGTCTTGTAAAGCTGTCATTTAGAAGGTTACTGTTGATTTAGGGCCACTGAGTCTTGAACCCTTGACCTTGTCTAAGCCCATCCATAACAGTTCCACAGCACCCTCTTGACACAGAAAGGGAGGTGCATTGCAAGCCTATCCTGGCAGCTTAAGCACATACACATGTGGCTGCAAGTCAGGAGATTCACGCTCTATTCTTGGCTCAAGCTCGCTGTGTGACCTTGGCCCTTTTTTTGCAAACGGTTTTGTATGAGTCACGTCTAAAATGCAGGCATTCGTAAAAATGTATTTCATAAAAACTTGGAATGGGGGAGGGAAAGAATGATTAGACAGGTTAAAGTTCTGCAAAATGTTGTGTTTTTTTAATCCCCCCAAACAAAAACACAACTCCCGGCAGTGGGTATGAGAAATAGATGCTTAAAAGCACTTCATTATTGAAACTTTTTCTTTCAATTTAGGAAATCTACAGATTTTCAAATTTTGGAAGGGTTTGTTGACTGCCCTTTTTTAAACTAGGAAAGCAGAACCTGAGCCAGGGAGCCAAATCTGGCCTTCTGAGGTTCTGCAGATGGCCACACTGCACCACCTGGTCTTATCCCCCTTTCTCCTAACCACCAATTGCTTGGTGGATCCTTGGCTTTTGTGCAGTTTTTCCCCCCATGCTAAAAGATTGGAATGCCTCTCCTAAGGCTTTGTTATTGGCTGTAAGAGCTTTAAGCTAATAGATGCTGGTATTTTGACAATGCCCCTTTTGCCTTCAGCCCCGCCCACCACTGAAATGCACCCACCCACCCCTGGCATGCTTCTCCAAAACGGAATGCAGCACTTGGGCTGAAAGAGGTTCTGTTAGGGTGACCATATTGACAGGAGGACACTGGGACTCCTGTACCTTTAACAGCTGCATAGAAAAGGGAATTTCAGCAGGTGTCATTTGTATGCAGGCAGCATCTGGTGATATTCCCTCTTCATCAGAGCACCTGGTGCTCATTATTACTCATTATCATACTTTTCCGGCTTTGCTATGGGCACCTGGAAAAGCCAGGAGCAAAGGTGACTGGGATTCCATTGGACTCCCCCACTCTCAGCCACTCCTCCCACTCCCTTCCAGTCACTACTCCACTACCTCCCGACTGTTCCCCCCCCCTCACTCACCTGCCTGCTGACCTGTGGGACTTATCTGAGGCCTCCATGCGAACTGCTTCGGCAATATATTTCAATGCCACCACTCTCCCCCTCCCAGCTGTGTTTATATATCCTGTTGCTTAGCAATATAAAGTTCTTTTCATAGCTCGGAACCTCCAGCATACAAAGTTCTTCTCATAGCTTGGAACATCCAGCATGTCATAGCTCGAAACCTCCAGCTTAGAGATGACCTGAAAATAAAAAAGAACACATATAGGAAGTAGAAGGAAGGCCAGGCTACAAAAGAAGAGTACAAACAAGTAGCACAGAAGTGCCGGAATGGTATCAGGAAGGCTAAAGCTGAGAAGGAGCTGAGGCTAGCAAGGGATGCTAAAAGCAATAAAAAGGCTTTCTTCAGATACATGAATAGTAAAAGACAGAGGAAAGAAATGGTGGTTCAACTGCTTCCTGAGAATGGCAAATTGGTAACAGATGACAAAGAAAAGTCCTAAGTGCTCAATGCCTACTTTGGCTCAGTCTTCTCCCAAAAGCCGGTCTATGACCCCCCCTGGAAAAAGTAAAATACAAGCTGAAGGGGCAGGTTTGCAGTTTGAGATTGATAAACAACAGGTCAAGGAACACCTACTTTCTTTGAACGAGTTCAAATCTCCAAACTGCATCCTAGAGTAATAAAGGAGCTGGCAGAAGAACTCTCAGAACCACTGTCCATTATCTTTGCGAAATCATGGAAGATGGGTGAAGTGCTGGATGACTGGAGGAGGGCTAATGTTGTCCCTATCTTCAAAAAGGGCAAAAAGGAGGAACCTGGCAGTCTGACATCCATCCCTGGGAAAATTTTGGAGCAGATTATAAAGAAGTCAATCTGTAGCCACCTTGAAAACAATGTAGTGATTACTAGAAGCCAGCATGGATTTGTCAAGAACAAATCCTGTCAGACTAATCTGATCTCAATTGATTGGGTAACCTCCCTTGTGGACTGTGGGAATGCTGTGGACATAGTATATCTTGACTTCATCAAAGCTTTTGACAAAGTGCCCCATGACATTCTGATTAACAAACTAGTGAAAAGTGGGCTAGATGGAACAACTATTAGGTGGATCCACAGTTGGCTACAGAATCGGACTCAAAGAGTGCTTATCAATGGCACCTTTTCACACTGGGGATAGGTAACGAGAGGGGTACCGCAGGGCTCAGTCCTGGGCCCAGTGCTCTTCAACAGTTTTATTATTTATTTGGATGAGGAGGTGCAGGGAATGCTATCAGATTTGCAGATGACACAAAATTGGGTGGGATCGCTAATACCCTGGAAGACAGAAAAAAACTTCAAAGTGATCTTGAGAGACTGGAGCACTGGGCTGAAAACAACAGAATGACATTTAATAGGGATAAATGCCAAGTTCTACACCTAGGAAAAAGAAACCAAATGCACAGTTACAAGATGGGGCATACTTGGCTCAGCACTACAACAAGCGAGAAGGATCTTGGAATTGTTGTAGATCACAAGCTGAAAATGAGCCAACAGTGTGACATGGCTGCAAAAACAGCAAATGCTATTTTGGGCTGCATTAATAAAAGTATAGTTTCCAAATTGGTGAGGTACTGGTTCCCTTCTATTCGGCACTGGTTAGGCCCCATCTTGAGTATTGTGTTCAGTTCTGGGCACCATACTTCAAGAAGGATGCAGACAATCTGGAGCGTGTTCAGAGAAGGGCAACAAGGATGATCAGGGGTCTGGAAACAAAGCCCTATGAGGAGAGACTGAAAGAACTGGGCATGTTTAGCCTGGAGAAGAGAAGATTGAGGGGAGACATGATAGCACTGCTCAAATATTTGAAAGACTGTCACACAGAGGAAGGCCAGAATCTCTTCTTGATCAACCCAGAGAGCAGAATACAGAATAATGTTACCAGAAGCCAGATTCCGTCTGGACATCAGGAAAAACTTCCTGACTGTTAGAGCAGTACAACAATGGACCCAATTACCTAGGGAGGTCGTGGGCTCTTCCACACAAGAGGCAGCTGGACAACCATCCGTCAGGCATGCTTTAAGGTGGATTCCTGCATTGAGCAGGGGGTTGGACTTGATGTCCTTATAGGCCCCTTCCAACTCTACTATCCTATAATCCTATGATCCTGTGAGGATACAAAGTTCTTCTCGTAGCTTGGAACTTCCAGTGCAAGTTTCAATAATCTGATTAATTTAAAAAGATCCATGTTTTCTACTTTATTTTTAATTATTGATTACTTTGGGGAGTTAATTAAAAAACAGAAAATAATGACAGTATTTTGTTTCACCAAACAAATCCTAAGAATTAAGATTAAGAGTAAACCAATTTAGATTGCAATCCTATACATACATACCTGGGAGTAATCCCCATTGAGCTCACTGAGACAGACTTCTGAATAGACGATTATAGCATTGTGCAGATATTTTCGCCTGCACAGATATATATATATATATATATTTAAAAATGCAACTTGCTCAGTTTTATGTGCTATCTTAAAAAAACTGCTCTTGCAAGCAATATCAAATCATAAAATCAGTCCGTACCAGCTGAATGTCTTCTCAAAACAGAGTTGTCAAATAAATTGATCCAAATACTGAATGTTTGATTACTGCTCTTTATGTGTTTTGGTGAGGAACCAAATTATAGCTAAACCCAATGCACTTGGGGCTAGGGTGACCATATGAAAAGGAGGACAAGGCTCCTGTATCTTTAACAGTTGTATTGAAAAGGGAATTTCAGCAGGTGTCATCTGTATGCATGCAGCACCTGGTGATATTCCCTCTTCATCACAACAATTAAAGGTGCAGGAGCTCCAGTTTTATCTTAAAAGTCTTAATGCCAGGAAGAGCCTTAAGAGAGACATTTCAACCTTTCAGAATGGGCAAATATCTGTGCAAAAGCCAGGAAACCACCAAATGAATAGTGGTTGGGAGAAATAGGGTGAAGCCAGGGAAAGGACGCATGGCCATCTGAGGGCCAGACTGGGACCAGACAGGTTCAACACCCCTGATGTATCCTTCATTATTGAAGGTTGTAGATGCTGTAGCTCAAGGACTTCTCATCTTCATTCTCTAGCATTTCCAGTTAAAAGGATTAAGTGGCAGGTAATGTGAAGACCTCTGCCTGAGACCTTGCAAAGCTGGTGGCAGTTAGACTCTAATCATTTTATGTCATTGCCAGTCAGACTGTTTGTCCATCCAGCTCAGTATTGTTTACTCTGTTAGATGGACAAAGAGTTTGACCGGACAATGAGATAAAGTAGCTTGTTCCATGGTAAATGTAAAGAAAGATAGGCGGGTGAGATAACTATCTACATATTCTTGGGTATATTGGGGGGGGGGGGAAGGGAGCATAACATCATCCTCTGTACACTATGATGTGAGAACAAGTTCTGAATAGGTTACCTGAAGGGAAGTTTCAACATTCAGCAAGAGAAGAATTCCTATCTCACATATGTTTGCAGGCCTCTGGCTGCCTGGTGAGCAAGAGGGCGATATTCATCACTGGATTCTAGTAATTGGGCCTTGAGTTTGGTTTTATGAGCTTTTTTCTCCAGGCAGCAAAAATAACTTGGAGCCAAACACAGCACTCTCTTCTACCAAGGGAACTGTGAAGCAAAAACTCTTTATTGCCATTTGAGTCCCAACGTGTGTGTATAAAATAGCGCTCTGAACACACAGGCACATATAAAAACGATGATGATTATTAGGAAGGTGAAAACCTTAAACTGCACGTGTTCTCTCTGGGTCCCTGGCCCTGTGTAATCAATCACAGCTTGGACCGTTCTCCTCCACCTGTTTCCTTTCCACAGTTTGCAGTGTAGGGAAAGTGTCCTCAGCAGAGGGGCTATCCTGAAGTCAAAACAGATACAGGGGACAATTGGCGGGAGGAGCAGGGGGGGAGCTGCATAACAAGGCACAGCATTACTTTGCCTGTTTGTCTGGCCTTCATCAATGCCGCTTCTGGGCCCGCCACCATCTCTTAACCAGTTTCCACAGCTGCTCTAGAAATGGAATTTATAGCCAGTGGGAAATTACAAGGCTTCTGTGGCGTTCTTGCCTCCCGACACAGAAGGAAAAGCGGAATCTCAACGTTTTCTAGGAAAGAGAATTTCCTCTGATGATTGCTTGTCGCCCTTGTCATCCAAGTGAGGTTTCGGGTTGCTTGCAAGAGAAAGAATACTGACTCGCCTGCACATGTGGGAAGTGAGTGTACATAGCGGCGGGAGAAAGGAGGGGAGGGAATTGAGCAGTGGGATTCTCCTGGCCTGGGTTCCTGATATGGGGCTCATAGAGCCAAATGTGGAATGGATGTCATGTGAGTGCTCTCTCGGGACCTGTAACTGGCATCTGCTGTTCTAACTGCCTGTTCCTAGAGTGGAATAATAAGTATTAAAAGGCTTTTAATCCATTTTATTCTGCAGTTATTATGAGAAAGCAGAAGCTCAGCTGGTGCCAATTCCATCCACCTCCATGGGCTGTTCTGACAAAACAGCAACAACAACAACAACTCACTAGCTGTATCACTCTGGCAATGGGGCCCTGATCCAGGGGGAGAACGTAAATCTCCCTTTCTCTTCGGACAGTCAAAATGCTTGCAACCAAATTTCGCAAAGCTAGGACACTCCCAAACGTTTTGAGTGGGGAGATATTCAACCAACCAACTTCACCCCACCACCCCATGGAAGAATGAAAGGGTAAAGGAATCTCAAGTCCGTTGTAAAATGTCACTTCAGTGTAGATTTGATGATAAAAAGTATAACTGCTCCATTGACACTTTACATGCAAGTCAAATGTAAACTGTCATGGGATTAAGGATCAGCTCAAATGGACGTCTTTGAGGTAGGTCTTTCCCATAGGAGCATTGAAAGCTCTCTGCTGAGGGTGGCAGGGGACGATGACTCCCCATCAAGAACTGGTTGGGACCAAACTAGGCTTCTTGGTGGAAAACTTTCTGCGTTCAAATTCTCTTCCGCCTTCCCTTTCCAGGTCAATACTCCCCTTTGATGGCATCTGTCTCAGACTGCACTTGGTATGGCAGTGGTGCCCTGGAGCCCTGTCTGTGTTAGTGACACATCCCACCAGTTTGCCAGCTTGCCTCAGGTGCAATATCATTCTGGCCATTACTGTCAGTAAGAATGATTATAATTGACTTGTCTAACAGGTAAGGAGACAGGCAGACACCGTCCTCCTCCACTCCTGACTGAGAGAGGAAATTATCAGGGGGCTTTATTATGTTTTAACACTGAATTCATGAGTAAATCCAGTAAAGAGAGTGGCCTGTCTTCTCTTTGGAGTATTGTCCTGTCCTGCAGATTCTTGGACCCTTGTTACTGCTGGACTGGTCCAGAACCTCTGCTCAGGGGGTAATGCTTTGCATACACATGGTTCCAGATTCAAGTCCCAGTTAAAGCAACCACATCTAGAATAACGTATACAGTTCTGAGATATATATATATATATATATATATATATATATATATATATATTGTAGAACTGGGAAAAGTGCAGAAAGGGGAAACCAAAATGATCAGGGGGCTGGAGCATCTTCCCTATGAGGGAAAGTTACAACAGCTGAGATTGTTTAGCTTGGTAAAAAGGACGAATAAGGGGAGACGTGCCAGAGGTGTACATCTCTCTCTCTCTCTCTCTCTCTCTCACACACACACACACACACACACACAAAATACTAGAACTTGGAATTCTCTACCATAAGATGTAGTGATGGCCATCAATTTGGATGGCTTTAAAAGGAGTTTAGACAAATTCCTGGAGGAGAAGGATATCAGTGGCTACTAGTCCTGATGGCTATGTGCTACCTCTGGAAGCTGAGGCAGTAAGTCTATATATACCAGTTGCTGGGGAACATGGGTGGGAGGGTGCTGTTGCACAGTGTCCTGCTTGTGGATCCCTGGTCGACAGCTGATTGGCCACTGTGTGAACAGAGTGCTTGAGTTGATGGACCCTTGGTCTGATCCAACATGGCTCTTCTTACATTCTTATGCTCCAGAGCAGGGAAGCAGCAACCCTCCAGATATTGTTGGACTACACCTCCCATCAGCCCTGGCCATTGGCTGGTGCTGATGGGAATTAGAGTCTAATACCAGTGTCCCACCAAGGAGTTATGGGGTTCCAGGCATGTGTTTGCCAGGTAAAACATACATCTATGATCCCACAGGGAGGAATGAATCGGGGCGGAGGAGGGGGGCGGAGTGTTAGAATGGAAAGTGGCAGGCATTAAGTGAGTTGAGCACCCACAGTATCACTGCTTGTTCTGTCCAGTTGTTTCCACCTGAAACTGCTTTTCAGGTAAGAAGCAAGCTATTGGGTTTTCTTACATGCAATAATATGTTGTATAACAGAGCCCTCACATATTCACTAGATAGGGTTCCCTTAAACATTGTAAATCTTATAAAGTTGGGCTCTATTGCAGTCCTTCACCAAAGGATTCCACAGCAAACATTTCTCATTTGACTAGAAATGGGGAGATTCTCTTTTTAATCTTTGAGTGATGAATATGAAAGGGGTGTTCTATCTAGTATAACTATAAGCCATTGTTACCCTACATTAATGCCATCGCGTGGAAATCTAGCCCTTTTTGGGCTCGCCATATTTCCCCGCAGCCCCCGGCTCAACTTACATTTGTGAGTCGAGCCCTGGGCTATTTCCTACAATCCAGGAAATTTCTTGGGTCCCCCCCCCCCCCCACTAAAATCACCATTTATGCAAATTGCACCTGCAGTTTGGTGATTTGTGCATATTTCAGCTGTAATTCACCAAATTTCAGCCATAATTCATGTTGTTTGTGTGAATTTTGGCCACCATTTGCACAAATTTCAGCCATAATAGGCTTAATTTTGCACAAATTGCAGGCGCAATTTGTGTAAATAGCAATTTTAGGCAAAAAACAAAAATTGGTGAGCTGGCCCACATCATATAGCTCAAGTTGTGCCAGCTTCGGAGTTTGTGTGGTCGAGCACAGGACAGACAATACATTAGCAAAACTGTTTAGGATTGCAGAAACATTAGTCTCCATATTCCATCTCAGTGTGATATTTTAAGATTTATTTTTATTATTGCACAAACAAAGCAAACCTAGAAAGTCCTGTGAGCTCCTTCAGCTGGCAAATATGACACTCTGTCCTATCCCCTTGATTTTTCTCCATTCTTTCCTTGGGTCTCTCTCCTTCCCTTGGGAGATGCTGGTATGTTGTGTCCATCAACACAGGCCCAAGGGTCTTTTCTCTGTCCTCCAAACAATTTCTGTATCGATTCCCAAGCAGAGCTCCTAATCCTTCCATAATAAATCACTTGCCGACACTCATATTATTCACTTAGGCAGGCAATGTTAGTCCACATGGGAACGGATTTCTTTGCATTCCTATAAGCCAACTTCAAGGGATGTCTGAGAAGTGGGGGGTAGCATCTTTACTAAACTGAAAAGGAGGTGTCCCTTAGCATCCCACTTCCCTTAAATTCTCTGTAATCCCAGCATCGTCACACTTGGACTTCAAGGACTTGGAAATCCCCCTCCCCAAAAATCCCTAGGATCTCAAAGGTTTTTCCAGATGAGCCATCTATGTATGCTTCAATTACATTTTAGCGTTAGTGCAACCCATCCACATCTGCTTCCCAAGGTATAATTTCAACAGGCCATATATTATTGCAGCCTTCCCCAACCTGGATCCCATAAGACGTTTTGGACTCAAACTCCCATCAGCCCCAGCCAGCATGGCCAATGATCCAGGATGATGGGAGCTGTGGTCCAAAACACCAATTAGGGAAGGCTGCATAATGGGGAAGGGCAAATAGGCTTCCTGCAAGGAGATTTTTTTTAAAAATTGTCGTTATCATCATCATCATCATCATCTAGGCATCTGTGGTTTAGCACAGGAGATGGGGAGTACACACAATGATCATAGAAAACTCTATTCATTTGAACTTGAGCAATGGTATTTATTTTTTACTTTTATACATTTATATTCCACCTTTTCTGCAGAACACAAGCTAGGTTACAGTCATTAAGGATGCAATCCTTCGGAGAGGGATAGAAGGAGACTGGAGGAGGCTCAGGATAATTTCTGTCCTGGCCTCTCTGATCTTCTCCCCTCCCTGCCCACCCAAATGCCCCCTTTGCCCACTCTCCAAGGTCAATTTTCCATCCTTGGTGAGGCAGCTGGCACAGTTCTCTCCACGCCAGTTGCAGGGGGACGGGGTGGATCACCAACTCCGCTGTCCGAGGTTGGGGTGCTGTCTCTGACCTCAGGAAAGATTTTCCAAACTATGCTATGATCCTTGGAATCATATGCCAAGAGACCATAGGATTGCTCTCTCCAGCTGCAATCCTATACACACTTACCTGGGAGTAAGTCCCACTGAACTCAAATGGACTTACTTTTGAGTAGACTTCTTGGGGCTTACTTTTGAGTAAACATGTATAGGATTGCACTGCATAATACATAGAATCATAATGTTGGAAGGGACGTCAAAGGCCATATAATCCAAAATACATAAAATACAGTTAACATAGAACTAAAGAAATAGCTCCATGTCACACAATCACCAACACAAGATATAATCTCAGCTATAGCCAGTATATTCCTAATGGATGAACTATTTTTTTAAAAATATACTGGCTGTAAATATTTAATTTATGGTGGAAGAAGAGAGCAAGTTAGGTACAACGTCAACTCCTTTTTTCCAAATGGAGACACATCTACATCTCCTTTGCTCCTCCACTTCTTATATGCTCTTTGTTCATTCTTTACTCATTCTGGCCCCTAAATTTATTTTAGTTAGCAGTTCCTTATGAGTCACTTCAAAAGTTTCCCTTGCTTTAAGGAAGCAAAAGCATTCTGTGTGCTGATCAACAAACGTCATCTCTCTCTCTCTTTCAGACATAAACATGCACATCCTCTATTGTCTTTGGATAATCATTACCACCATTCATGCTGGATATTATCTTTACTCTTCCTACCCCCTAGCTAAGTTTTAATCCATGGCAGACACTTGTTGCATCCCATCCTTCTGCTAATTAGTCCTTAAACGCCTTTTCTGAAAACCCAGGACCATCTGTTGTTATACATTTATGTGAAAACTCCTGACATGATAAAGTAACTTTGCACTATTTGCCATATCCTTCTCCCTATAGTATGCCCCATTTCTATTCCTAATAGAAATTCCCTTGACTTGAGAAACTTGTTTCCCCACTAATCCATTTAATCCATTCCTCTTCTGCTGGCATGAGATTGTGACTTCATATCCATCTCAAACATTGATCACCTTCATATTGTTTCGATGCTTGCAAGGCTGTTTCAGCTAATAAGTGCTGCATTACAGGAAATGGTGTGTGTGTGTTTGACTGGGGGCTTTCCTACACGAGGCATTTATCATGCACTTTTCATTCCCTACTCATGATTATTTATGGGTTCTTTAGATGATGTCGTGACCCTCCAGTTTCACTTTGTATCTAACCAGAAGTTTCGGTGCATTTTTCTTGAGCAGGGAAAATGGGGTATTATTTATGATTGGCGTAAGAAAGCACAATTTCCTTTTGTGTTTTTGCACAATTCCGCTATACCACAGTACCACCCAGAGGTTATGTAGCAGAAAAGCAGAAAAGGAAGCACTCCGCGTATAGTTCTCAGATCTCAATTCTCCGATGAAACCAAAAGTAGATACAGCGGATTAACAACCTCATGTAAAAAAGCTCTAAGACACAGGATAGGCATAAGGTGATCTCCCATTTATTAGTCACATCGAGCATTTCTAACCACCTGATCATTTGGGGAAGAGGAACTAAGGGTGTGCATCCTCTTCATATGAAGCCCAAGTTCAGAACTGAAGCAGGCTCTTTTGGACTAATTCAGACATTGTCTGAGGCAAAGCAGAGCTTCGCCAAAGCAAGTCAAGAAAAATTGGGCTGCTCCCAAAGCCTTGAGTCTATTTTGAATGTTCAGAGGACGCCAAGAGAGATGGACAACTGGGCCTGTTCAGAAGACACTTCAGTCTCTGTGGTTAGTGAAACTGTGGTTCTCTGGGGTTAGTACTAACCACAAGCTGTGCTGTCAAACACAACACTTTAAGCCATGGTTAGAGCCACTAATCCTGCTGCAGACGGTCCAACTATGGTTAGTGAGTGAGCAGGGTTTAGCAAAATGCATCACACAAGACACCTTAAACCCTGCTGCTTAGCCAGAAGGGTTTAAAGTGCCTCCTGAACAGGCCCACTGTCTGTTAAAAATGGTTTGAACAGGCTGGAGGGAGGGGGCATTGTTTTGTGACTCTCGTTTCCAACTAGGGAATAACTTTACCAGATCTCTCCTTTCACTTCCATTCATGGTGCTTTTGGGAGGGATGTAGAAGGAACTACGTATCAATTGGTGCAAAATGAGCAGTACACAAAAACAAAGCCTCAAACTGTTATTCGTTCATCATAACTCCCTTATCCACTCTGTATTTATGTTTTGATTAATTTTACAGGCTACTTACTTAAGGCCACCTCTATAATGTATGCCATTTTCATACAAATAACCCCCAAAACCATGGAAGAGGTAAGCAAATAATTCTTCCCATAAAGTTTTAAAGATCCCACCTTGCACAACCCCCCCTCCCCGTGTTCTGAAATGTTGCAAATTGTTTAGCTAGGAGCACCTCAGCAATAGACAAAGTTTTCATACACATCCTGCCCCCAAATCACTGAGGGGGCAAGCCAGTCCCTCCCTCCCAAATTGTAAAGATCCCCTGAACTTATCTGTCTGAAAGAAGGTCCAGCTATGTCTGCAAATGACATCCAATTCTACCAAGAAATAAAAAATGGCATAGGTGTACACCTTGTTTTTAATAATAAAAAGAGCAAATTCCATCCAATTCAGCCAAAATATTAAAAAGTTGTCATTTGTAGGGCTCGCCTCTGAAATGTCCCTGATTTGACTTGGAGCACTTTGGGAGGTGCCCACTTCGCCTCAGCACCGAAGCCAAAGTGAGATCCCCCCCATGACTCGGCCTTGCAGGTCCCTGGGTGTTGGCCATAAGGCCGACTGGAAGTCCATTGGACTCCCCTTCCCAGACCCTTTGCATCCCTCTCCCCCAACCTAGAGCCGCCGCCGCCGCCAGAAACCTGTAAATTGTGTCCTCCTCCCAGATAGCTGAGCTGTGATTTAGAGGAATGGCCCTTTACAGCCACTGCAGTTTGCAGCCACTGCAGTTTGCAGCCATAGATATAGTAAAAACAAAGAGCCTCTGTGACCTTAACTTTATTCAGCTCTCTGGGAGGAGGACGCAATTTACAGGTAAGTCACGGCAGCAGGAGGTGACTGGGGAGGGAGGGGAGGGAGAAGGAGCTGAGTCTGGTGAGTCCAATGGACTGAACTGGATTCACATTTGGCCTTGCGCTGGCTTTCCCAGGCAGGCTGTCAGATGGTGGGAGTGGCCCAGCAGAGCTCCAAATTGGCTCAAGGTGCCCGAGGCTTCATTGCCGATCTGCTTTGGCCTCAGGGCACCTCGGGCCAACGCAGTATCACCTCAGGTTGGATTCAGAGATTCAACCCGAGGCAGTGCACAGGTCTAGTCATTTGTTCCTTAGGGAGGTATATGAAGCCTCAGATTTTCTGAAGCCAAAACAGTCTGAGTTGGACTGGCCCACTTTCTAAAGTGCCAAAGCAAGGTCCAATCCAAATCTTAGTTTTTGGTGCACACCTCTCTCTGGAACCACACAAGAGATCCTAGCTCACAGAGCAGGGCAGGAAAAAAAAGCTTATCCTTCTTAGTCAAACAGGCCAGGTGGCTAGCAGATGGCTACAAAATGGCTTCTAATTGATATAATCTTCATCTCCTGCTAATCCCTCTGTCTGAGCACCTAGAATTGTTGAGTCTGTTGTGCTGGGCTTTCAGATCACCTTACCAGACTGCCTATTCTGTGCTTAAACCTATATTCACCCTGCTTCTCTTCCTCTTCTTTATCTGATTCAAATTGTTCCTGGCCTGTCCTCCTGCCTGCCTCAAATTAACAGCTTGTCCTTTGACTGATCACTTGGCTCTTCTCCTCTTGAGTGGTCCTGCAAAACCCTGTGCTTATTGTTTCTCCTCTCTTGCCCCCCCCCATTTTCTTTCACAGTTTTTGCAGTCATCGTTCTAAATATTCCCTTCATTACAATTGTTATTTGGTTTCCTGTCTTTCATTTTAGTGTGTCCCAGTTAGCGATGGGCGAACTTACCCCCAAAGAAATCAGAACTTGCTTATTAGGTTACGAATTCCTCTGTCCAGTTTCGTATGAAAGTTCTCCATTATTCCAAGAGCTCATTGGCTGCATTTGGACACATTAGTCAATGGTGGGTTGAGTAGCCAACTCACAGTTGGTTATTTTGTGGGTACTCCCCACACAACATATTCCTACACAACTGTGGTTGGTTGGGGCTGGCTCTGAGTGAACTAATAGTCAACCCAGCATTTGACTGACACAGCCCCCGCCCCTCTCCCCACCCTCCCTCCTCCCTCAGTCCTCCCAGTTCTATTCCAGCAGCCTCTGCAAGTTGCACCAGTTGTAGCAGAGTGGCAGCCGCCACTTTGGTCGCTCTTGCTGCCTGCCTCTATGTGCTTGTGTTTTAACCCACTCACCATACACCATTAACATACTCACCCCTCCACACAACACTTTAAACAACTGGCTTTGAGCTAAACAACTTGTAAGCCAGTTGTTTCTCTCAGTTGCTTATTTGGGCGGAATAGCATACCGTCAGTAGTTTGTGAGCAGCATGTTACCCTCCACACAACACAATAAGCAACACAACTGACGATTGTTTCCCCCCCAGTTGCTTAATGTGTTGTCCGAATTCAGCCATTGTGTATATACGAATTTCTGCTAAAACCCTGATCTCCTCCTTTCCTGCCTGCCCGTCTACCAGCCAGCCACTCCAAGCTGCATCGCTCCCCTCCTGACTTCCTTCTGTTTGAAACACTGCATGTAGATATGGCACTGAAAGTCTCTTCTTCAGTCTAGAAACACTTCCTGGAATGCCCATGTGTACATGCAGCATCAGATGGTCACTTGGGCATTCCAGAAAGTCTTGCCAGGCTGGAAGCCTGTCATTGAAGCGATCCACACTGCTGTGAGAATGCATGTGCGCTGCATTTTCACAGTAAACATCAGGTACAAGATTAGTTAGTTAGTTTATTTATTTCGGTCATGGACCAGTACAACAGAAAACATCAGAAGCAGGAAAAATAATATTAAAACCCCAGATAAAATGCATACAATAAAATACATATTCAAAATACATACATAAAAACAGAACAGTCCCAACCTGAATCTAAAATATTATTGTTCATCAATAACATTCTTCAACATTAATTTCCATTGGTTTATGGCAGCCGCACAAAAACTGGCCACTTTTGGAGTAAGCTGAGGATTCTGATCCAATAGAAGATGTTATAGGTAGTATTCATCTGATCTACCGGGAGTTCGTTGCAAGATAAGGATTATAAATGTTTGGCGCAAATCCCTGTAAAAGGAGCAGTACAACAGAACATGGCCTACTGTTTCCACATTACCCATCTCACATGGGCATACCTGTTCTTGGTAGGGTATATTTCTAAACCTTCCATCCAATAGGGCTGAAGGCAGAACATTAAATCTGGCTAGAGTGAAAGCTTTCCTGAATTTAGGAATATTCAAATCCACCAGATATTTTGCACATGAAAAGGTCATCTCATTATCTCTAATGTCAGGGTACATTGAGGCTAGACACAAATGATTTTGCAATTCCAAATACGCTGTTGAATTGTTATTTTAGCTTTTTCTTTTTGGTTTTAATTTTTTAAATTCTTTTTCCAAACATAAAAAACATTTTAAACACACACAATACATACACCCACAAAACAGCTAAAACTACACACTAAAAGAGAGTAATCAACCAAGTTACAGTGAGCTCTGATCTTCTCCACAGCAAAGGCTTAAGAATCTAATTTTCCCTCTCCCTCTACTCATTAACCCTTTCATTCTTAGTTGAATCCACAGATGACTAAATCATTTTCTCTTGCTCCATCACATAATTTAAAAGAGGTTTCCATTCAGCTCTAAATCTAACTGTTGACTTATCTCTAATTATTGATGTGCGTTTCGCCATCTCCGCCATCTCCAATAATTTCAAAATCCAATCGTCCATTTTATTTTAGCTTTTTCATAACCAAGAGCAACTAGGGCATTTGGTGAAAAGCCTAGATTTCTCAATTTCTCATATAGCGTAGATTTCCATTTTGTCTGGCATGTATCAATCAATATCAATGGAGCCAAACCCATTGGAGAGAAAGTCAGCTTCAGTCAGTAATGAATCCTAAGGATCCATGCACAGGCCTCAACAGAGATTTGACCCACCTCCAAACGAACAATTACATTGGGAACACAGCATGGGACTCCCAACACTGCACGCAAAAATTTAGTCTGGGTGACTTCAAAGGAGGCAAAACTTTTATATGCACACAACTGTGATCCATATAACATCTGGGAAATAGCCTTCGCCTTGAAAACTTGAATAGCTGAAGGAATGTATTGGCCTCCTTTTGTATGAAAAAAGTGGAGGAGGGCCTTAATGCTTTGGTCGCCTTAGTGGATGATCTACGCCTTAGTATCGACAGGGGGAGTGTGTCCCTGCTGGTACTCCTGGACCTCTCAGCGGCTTTTGATACCATCGACCATGGTATCCTTCTGGAGTGCCTGGGGGAATTGGGAATCGGGGGCACTGTGCTTCAGTGGTTCCGATCCTATCTCTTGGGCAGTTTCCAGATGGTGATGCTTGGGGATAGCTGCTCTTCAAAAAAGAAGTTGCTATGTGGTGTACCACAAGGTGCCATCCTTTCCCCAATGCTGTTTAACATTTACATGAAACCGCTGGGAGAGATCATCCGGAGGCATGGGGCGGGGTGCTATCAATATGCTGATGACACCCAAATATATTTCTCTATGCCTTCAACAACATCGTCAGCTAAGGATAGTGTGTCTCCTCTGAATGAATGCTTGGAGGCGGTAATGGGCTGGATGAGGAAAAACAAACTGAAGCTGAATCCAGACAAGACGGAGGTGCTTGCTGTCAAAGGCCCCAACCTGGGTTTGGAGGTGTGTCAACCAGTTCTGGATGGGGTTACACCCCCCCTGAAAGACTGTGTTCACAGCTTGGGGGTACTCCTGGATCCGTCGCTCCAGATGACAGCTCAGTTTGATGCGACGGCCAGGAGTGCCTACTATCAGCTTCGGCTGATACGCCAGCTGCGCCCCTTCCTAGAGTTGGAAGACCTAAAGACGGTAGTGCACGCGCTGGTAACTTCGAGGCTCGACTTCTGCAATGCACTGTACATAGTCTGGAAACTTCAACTTGTTCAAAATATGGCAGCCAGGTTGGTCACCGGTACACCTAGGGGTGACCACATTACACCAGTTTTAAAATCACTTCACTGGCTGCCGGTCAGTTTCCGGGCAAAGTAAAAAGTGTTGGTTATTACCTTTAAAGCCCTACATGGTTTGGGCCCAGGCTACCTATGGGATCGCCTTCTCCCGTACAATCCGCCCCGCACTCTTAGGTCCTCTGGGAAGAATGTACTCAAGCCAGCCAGAACTAGGCTGGCGAGTGTTACCCAGAGGACCTTCTCTTCCATGGCTCCCAGACTATGGAATGGTCTGCTGGAGGAGGTTAGACAAATTAGCAGTCTTCATGAATTTAAGAGAGTCATGAAGACTGTTCTCTTCCGGCAGGCCTATCCAGATGAATTTTAAAATGTTTTAATGATGTGTTTTCTCTTGTTTTTTTTTTAAAAAAAAATAACTTTGTGATGCTTGTATATTGCATTGTGTTCCCTGCCTCGATCCGTAGGGAGAGGCGGGTTATAAATAATAATAATAATAATTATTATTATTATTATTATTATTATTATATTATATTCTCTGTGCGTTCTCAATTGCCTTTTTAGTTTGCAAACTCCATGAGCCAGAAGAATGGAAGTTCTACCCAAGTATCTAAAAGATGAAACGTGTTCAATAGGGTAGTTGTTAATCTGCCATTTGTGCTTTAACCTTCTTCTAAGATAGATGCTTTAGTCATGCAAACTGCACAGGCACTTGTAATCAATTTCAGTTTGTGTAACGAAGTTCATCAGATAGCTGTCCAAGCTTGGTATACCTGTGGGCATTACGAACCTATCAGATTCTACTAGCGAACCAGCTAATTTCAACTTTCAGCAGCATCACTAGTCCCAAAGGAACTGTATTTGGATTGCTCATCTGTTCATTATCCAAGAATGTTTTGTGCTATGTCCAATTTATATCCTTCTTTAAGTATTCTCTCACCCTCTACTGTCAATCAATAGTGCTGATTGGATTTCCTGTTTTACATTGTTTTTATACTGCCCATTAATATGATGTGATAATTTTGTCATTTCCTTCTGTTCCCTGCTATTCCACTCTGAGCAACCATTGACTCGCTATTGGATCACCAAACACCCTTGTTAAATGGAGCTACTCAGAGATGATGCATGGCTCTCTCAGCTCCAACGTGGGAGAGGCAGACTTTGTGTATCCTGCCACAAATCCCTAAAGTAAGATTATTCTCTTCATTTTGTGTGTGCTCCAGTGCTAAGGAACAGCTCATTGCATAGCAATTACTCTGTGTGATAATCTTGCCCATATAAGCTTTCAGAGACATTCCCTTACATCTTCCTATTTCAGCCTTGTTTCCTTCCTGCCACCTTCCCCTTCAAAGACATCCTTAACAGGTTCTTTCTGAACTTCAAAGACAACTGAAGGGCACCTTTTTGTGTCCATTTTGTTTTTAGCTTTGAAGACCCCTTTCCTGCCCCCGCTTTTTTGCAGCATGATTTACATTCCAAAAACACAAAAAGAAGATTCTCATTCTCATTCTCTCTCTCTTTCCCTTTTCCCATTTGTCAGCTAAATAAAAAATCTGATCAGTGGCAGCAGCATAGGGAGGGGGGTGCCAAGGAGAACAGAAGTTGTTGGTGCTGAGGGTAAATATTGTGTGTATAGGGTTGAAGTCAAATAAGGATGTCATTGAGCAAAGTGCCAGAAGTGAAAAGGCATGGAAATGCCCAGCAAACCAACAAGAAAAGCTACCTAGGCAGGAATCTGTAGGTAAGGGGGCAGAGTGGATTTTTAACCTTCTAAAAGTGTGTTCATATGGCTGAAGTGCATAAGGTTATCCGCAGAAGTAAGCCTCAGAGGATCAACTAGCTACTGCTTTACAGTAAACAAACAGAGATAGGCTGCATTTTATTATCATTTGCCTCCACAAAACTAGAGCTAATTGAACTTTCTATAGAAATGTTGCCATTTTTATCAGGAATTCAGTTTGCTATCTTTTTCCCCTTGAAATTGGCCCTGTACCTTATAGCTACATGATATGCAGAAAGTCAACATAAAGCTTTCTTTACCATAGAGACAGCATGGTGGAGAAAACTCCTTCTGCTGAACATCTGCCTGCTGTGCAGCTGTTAAAGCACAGGACCTCCGCCATGGGGTGGGTGTGGGGTGCGGATAGGATCCCTACCAGGAATTAAACTCTGGATTAAACTCTGGACCATGGAATTTTGATGACTTCACAGCCAGGGGTATTCCTACTAAATGAATTCCTGTCAGTGAAATGTTGTCTGCTTGTGAGGAGAAAAGCAAAGATGAACAGGGGATTGCAGAGCAAATTGGTGATTTATTTGCATCAGTTTCCATACAGAAATGGATGGAGAAATATCTACCCTGGGGCTACTCTTGATTGTGAGAGCTCTAAGGGAGTGAACGAAAGAAAGCAGTGCTGGATCAACATGAGAAGTTAAAGTGCCATCAATCATCTGGAAAAGACAGTGTTCAGCTGAGAGTTGTGTCTGTGAGAGCTGACAAACATGTCATAGATCATGAGAGATGGATGGATGCTGCACAGGAAGGCTTTAAGAAAGAAGGGATGGAATTTCCAACCTGTTTTTAGATTTGAGTGATCCCATAGATCACAAGTGGGACCTGAAACAAAATGTTGCATTGCAGAGTGCTCCTGTGCCAGCCATGGCCTTTTCCAGGATACTGCATTCCATCCCCCCACCCCCGCCATGGTTTTCCATCCCCCTCAGCAGTCTGTCAGCATCCTATACCCACGGAGCATGATCAGTCTTCACTGGGCTGGCAGGGATATGCAAAACTGGGAATTCTGTTCTGTTTAAGCCCTCTGGGATTCTGCAGCATTTCCTTTCTGGTAAGCAACGGTGGACTGTAGCAGATTTCCTCCCTCTCCCCCCCCCCCCCGATCCTGGAAATATTTTATGCATTTTTCTGGGTTCTTCCATTTGTGCAAATTGCAATTTGTGCAGGTCTTTTTTTAAAAAAATTGGGATCGTGAAATTTGCATAAATGATGTACTTTATATATATATATATATATATATATATATATATATATGATTTTATACAAGTGCCACCTGTCTACTTTGTAGCTCCACAGAGGCATATTGCCCACTTGTCAGTATTAGGCTGACCATATGAAAAGGAGGACAGGGCTCATGTAACTTTAACAGTTGTAGAGAAAAGGGAATTTCAGTCAGTGTCATTTGTATGCAATTAGGTCCTGGTGAAATTCCTTCTTCATCACAACAGTTAAAGTTGGAGGCACTATACTAGAGTGACCATATACAAAAGAAGGCAGGGCCCCTGCAACTTTAACTGTTGTGATGAAGAGGGAATTTCACCAGGAACTAATTGCATACAAATGACACCGGCTGAAATTCCCTTTTCTCTACAACTGTTAAAGTTACATGAGCCCTGTCCTCCTTTTTATATGGTCAGCCTAGTCAGTATCATCCTCTCCACTCACTACTTCATTTAGCCCAGCCAGACATATTTTTCAGAGAACTTGTCAATTTCATCCTCCACTTTGACACTTCTTGAGCAACTGGGAGAACAGAATCCAGGTATTAGCTGGACTCACTACAGATCAAGTTGATGCCAGCCAGGGGAAATGGAATGAAATACACAGGGCTGAACTGGAAAAATCCATCGGGTCTTACCACCCATTTGATTTTCTCATACATCCCCGTGCACAGGCTAAGGTGACAGTTGAGTGCATTTTAAGCACACCCTCAGTCCTAGCAGATGTGGCTGATACCCAACATTAACTGAGAGTAATCCTACCATATGCCTAAGGAGCTTCTACAGCATCCAGGCATGCCTCAGCAGATATACAGAGATTCTTTGACAGATAGCTCATGGGATGAGCCAAATGAGGCCTTTGAGATAACTTGTCCATTTGATATTCTCTGTGTGTATGTTTGTAACACAGGATCTTGTAACATGCTGAGATATTGGAAAGTATTTTTTTTTTACACAAATTCAGGACACGGTCCAGCCCTATTCAGGTGTTTGATTCTGCTTATGCTAAACATGCTAGCCCCATCCTCGTATGTTTCCATTACCCTATATTTGTGGACAAGGAGGAGAACCTGTACCTAACCCAAGAAACTCATGTTATAAGGTACATCTTATAACATGAGTTATAGACATCTTACAAAAGTTTTCGCATCTCCAAAACTGCCAGTCTTATGCAGAACTGTCAGGGTGTTTGTGGGGTGGCAGCCGCCCAAAACTCCTTTTCAGGGCAATAATTATGTCATAAGGTAAAAGGATGAAACAACCAGTACCTGTTGGGGAATAGTATGATTCCACACTGCCCAATCTGACTGACTTGGTTCTGGGGTACCCCTACCAGTGGAGGCTGGTAACTATGAATTTGGTGGGGCTGTGAATCCATTCTGGGTTTTAGGCAGAACCCACCAGAACTCTAAAGGAGCTATCCAAGTCCTATCCCCAGAATAGTTTTGACACATTGGATAGCTCCTTTAGAGTTCTGGCTGGTTCTGACTGAAACCCAGGATGGACTCACAGCCCTACCAATATCAGAGCCACCAGCCTCCACTGAACCCGAATGAGCCCTCTAAAAACCAAACTTGGAAACACTGTCAAAAGCCCAAGTGAATAAAAATGTTCTCACCAGTTCCCAAAATGATAGAAGCCTGACTGCCAGACTGGCCTTCCTGGAGAGTGCATTTAACAGCTGTGGTGCAACCACAGAAAAGGCCAGAAGGCAGGGGCACCCAGGAAAAGGCCTCAGATTATTGTTTTACAATTTGGGCATCAATTAAGGCTCTAGATTGTAGCCATATAATGTCATAGATGCTCAGCCTAGACATAAACTTTCATAAATCCTAATGGCAGATATAACTTTTTAATTCTCTCCATGAGGATTCAGTTCTTATTCCTCCTTGACTTCTGACATTTTGCTCCCCTTTTGCCTTTGACCTCAACATTCTTTTTAAAAATATATCCATTTTAAACATCTGGCAGCATCAGTAAGATGGAGAATCACCATGGCCGCTACTGTATCTTTCGACAAACAGTTCCTGGCAGAAGCCTTCCTTGAGTGCATGAGATAATCCCAACCAACCACTTAAAAAATCCAACCCAACACAAAACATAAACAGGCAGTAACAGCAGATAACCCAACTCAGTTACAGTTAATGGAGTTGGCTCCCTGTGGCCAAAACAGGTGTAATTTAAAGATATAGAACTGGAGTAAGGTTCTCTATCTCTCTCCCTCTCCCTGAGCTATCCTAATAATGGATGAGCTGTGAAGAGATGTGGCTGATGAATGAGCCCAATGGAACATCTCTGAGGCCCAATGCAATAACATGGCCCATGTATGGAGTGATTCCAGTCAGCCTGGGGGGGGGGGGCAGTCAGCAGGAAGAGGGGGGCACACTCATCAGGAAACACTGCTTAAAAGAAGAATGAGTCAAACTAAATCAAATCGTCATGCTTAACCTATTTAATGAGTCGCTTTGGGAAGAAAATCGTTTAAATTTCGGATGAAAACATGTGGCAGAACCCAGGAAGCCCAACCAGAAACTCAACCAAGGTGGAGAATATTTGACAAAGGCAGTCTCCCTACCATCCCTCTCCCTCCTTAGTTTCAGATCCCATTGAATAATGAGATAGAAAGCTGAAAAGCAAAGAGTCAAGTGATACCCCAATGCCATGGAGAGCAGCATATGTTGCTTGAGAGAAGCTCCTGTTACCCTTGCTGCCCCGCCCCCAGCTCTCCCACAATGCCACCTGGCTAGGATTACCAGCATAAAGTTACACTAATGGATGTGAATTCATTGACACTTGTCCCTTTGCCATGAGCGCTCTCCTCTTGTTACCGCCATCTCTGACTACTGTTGCTCTGGTGACACACCTCTGTCGGGAGTGTAATTTAGACTCCTGTCAGTAAAGCAAGAACAGCTGAGATAAAACCACAGAGGGAACCTTGGAGGTGGTGGGGAATTGGGAAAAACTGAAGGTGCAGCAGAAATTATCCTGTTCTCATCAAATCAAATCAAAACCAGGGTGGGCCCTGTGGGGCAGAGTCCAGAGTGGGTATAGTGGAGGAGATAGGAGGCAGAATTCAGCAGGTCTGGGGCAGAGCCTACCACAAAAGAAGGCTATTCATCAAAGATGTGCAGCTGAAAGATACTGTCCAAGGGGAAATAAAACCCAACTGGCACCAAAGCAAGATTTTTTTAAAAAAAACCTGTGGCCAGAATGTGTTGTTGTTGTTGTTGTTGTTGTTGTTGTTGTTGTTGTTTTAAGTACATTGGAGATCCTCCTCAAAACTATAGAGCTTATTATGACAACTCTACACCCAAGTTCCGTGAACTTGATTCTCACCCTCAGGTAATGGCTTTCCAAATCCTAGGCAAACATGGCTACCCTTTTTCAAGAGGCCACGTTCGTCCCTGTTCCCCAAAATCAATAACCATAATCTCTCTGATAGATCAAAGGGTTTTCTGTAATATCCCTGATTTGTTAATGAATGGGCCCTGTGTCTTTGACCTTCTACTGTAAGACCAACTGGACTGCCTAGATAGCTGATTCATGAGGAATTGATAACGACCAACTCTCAGGCCTAAAATCAAAGAAGAAAACAAAATGAGTGTAACATGAGCACCCCAAATATGCATACTTGTTCTTAACATCATCTACTACAGAAGGATTGAATTTCTTAAATTGATTTCCTCTGGTTTCGCCATCATTGTCCCATATTTTAGAAACTAGGGTCTGCTATGCTGTGTTATTTTTTTAGCATATATGAATATGTGCTTTCAAAAACAGAACATGTGTATTCTATAATATGTTTTAAAATATGTGCAATAGGGATCATTTATTGAGGATAGTTCATGGTTTTTGAGATGTATATGTCAGGATATGTCAGAAATCATTATGTTAGGAGGATTGCTTTCAAAATTTATTGCATGAGTGGACAACCTGTGGCCCTCCAGATGTTTTAGCCTACAACTCCCATCAGCCCTAGCAAGCATAACCAATGGTCAGGGATGATGGGAGTTGTATGCCAAAACATCTGGAGATCCACGAGTTGCCCACTCCTGATTTACACCCATACCATAATAAATGTTTTCCTTTACAAGTAAATGAGGGGGATGTGGATGAGGTTTGGTAATTGCTCAAAGGCAATGGGTTGGCCTTGAGATTTAAAAGGAACTGTCAGAAACATTTATATGATAAAGCCTGTTTTGAACATTTGCAAACCAGCTGTGCTGTGGTAAATTCCCTTTCTCTGGAAATGAAGGTGAAATCTGGCCATTTAGCAAAGCATTTGGTTGGCCTTGAAATTTTACCAGTAATTGTGAGTATTCCCCCAACAATTCCCAATAGCCCCCTAAAACCTTAAGGGGTGTGGATTAACAGGTTGGGTGCTCTTATTTCTTTTATTGTTGTGTCTTTAATTATATTTTTGATTTATTTGTTTCTGTGTTATGTTTTAATAAAGTTTTTGTTTTAATTTCATTCATTCTTGTTTGTTGCCTTGAGCTCTATTTTTGGTGGAAAGGAGGGATATAAATTTAATTAATTGGTTAAGAATGATGTGAAAATATCAAGACTCACTATTACTGTAAAATAGGCATGCTTACCACCCTCTTAACAGTCACATGATCAAGATGCCTGATGTCAAAAAAAGCATGCAAAACAAACCAATCTCCAAATGGGTAACAGCCATTTTTGTGTTCTCATACAGCAGCAGTGAGCAACTTGTAGCTCTCCAGATGTTTTGGTTTACGACTTCCATCATCATCCCTCACCATTGGCTGTGCTGATGGGAGTTGTGGGCCCAAATATCTGGAGGGTCACAAGTTGTCCACCCCTGTTGTAGGGACACTGTGAAATACTACTGTGTCACAATATTCCTATAAGGACTTCCCAGGAAAAAATTGAACCCTCTGCCATTTCGTAAGACAAGCACTTACATAATTTTCCTCTCCGCCTTATAGCACTGTCTTACTGTGATCATTATTTGGAATCTGTATCGAGGAGTTGAATTGTCCGCTCCCTGTAAAGAAATCCCTTATGCACACACATGCATATTAAGAGACTTTATTTTCCTTAATATCAAGTTTTCTCAGGCCTAACTGCTCTAACATGTGTTTGATTGATTATGCCTGTGAGAGTTTCTCCAGAGCCATCAGCCAGGGTATTCAAGTGTACCTGGATTGTGTTCCACGCACATATATCAGTCAGTTGAGAAACTACCAACCCAAAGTGTTTCATTGATGGTAACAGGCAAAGAGGGACAATTATGGGAATCAGAACTTGCTAAGCTTGCACAGGACAGGGCAGTTGTTCTTCTGTTTGGGTAGTGGCACTGCCTTCATGAGCTCTATTTCTTCAATTATTTGAATTGCTTATGAGCCCTAAACCTTTCTATCTATACCACATGGCGATTCAGTTGTGAACATCTAGTCTTTATAGTAGTGCACAATACTGTTTTTTTTCCTATTCTCCCTATATTCAGCCATCCAAATGAATTTTTAAAGGGGTAGAAATCTGCAAATATGATACATATGGCTGGGCCAGCCCAAACATCCAGGAGATATTTGTGATCACAGAGAAGGAAAAGAAAGCAATGAGCTAGAAACAATCTGTCCGCATAGCTCTGTAAGAAGAAAACAAATGAACATCCTTGTTCTAGACAGAATTGCAGTTGCCACTATTGAGCAGAATATATCTATAATTACACTTTTAGACTGCCCAATAACTGGACTTGCTAGATCAGATCAGAAGCTCATGGAATCTGTCTCCACTAGTGGCCAGAAAGCTCAGTAGCAGGGCAGAGTCATTGCAATAGCCAATCCCTATTGTTTTCTGCCACCCATCTGATACTCAGAGATACAATCCCTCTGAAACCAAGGTTCCATGTAGTTGTCAAGCTAACCAGGTTAGGGTGACCAGATAAAATCCAGGTCAGGGCTCATGTAACTTTAACAGTTGTAGAGAAAAGGGAATTTCAGCCAGAGTCATTTGTATGCAATTAGTTCCTGGTGAAATTCCCTCTTCATCACAACAGTTAAAGTTGCAGGGGCCCTGCCTTCTTTTGTATATGGTCACTCTAGTATAGTGCATGCACCTTTAACTATTGTGATGAAGAGGGAATTTCACCAAGACCTAATTGCATACAAATGACACTGGCTGAAATTCCCTTTTCTCTACAACTGTTAAAGTTACATGAGCCCTGACCTGGATTTTATCTGGTCACCCTAACCACAGTACTCCATGATTTTGTTGTGTGAAATTCCATTTTTTTGCACTGTGTGAAGAAGTACTACCTTTGTCTGTTCCTAGGGAGACTATGTGGCCTAGTTTACAGAGGACAGTCCTCTATTTGATGGGATTTCAGAAGATAATTCTCTGTTTGAAAGCAACCTCCATTTGAAGGGCTGTCCAATCCAAGGCCAGTTTAAAGACAGAGAGTGATGTGAAGGGAGGAAATTGCCCATCAACAGTTGCCACATAGTCAGTAGACTGAGCAGGCACACAGGTCACTTGGACACAGTGTGCCCCACTATGGTGAGATCATCTGTATTGTATTGCTATTTAATTACAGTAATCATTCTAGATTTGCATCTATACATAGAGATTGAAATATGCTAATTTTATGCAGATAAAATTTATCGCCATTCTAACATAAGTGGCCACCCTTACAAATTCAGACCAAAATGGTTTTATGTTTCATATCACTTAAGAGAACACTGGTAAGTTCAAATCATGTTGGGAAGGCTAGAAGCTGGTATATTGATTTAAACTGCTATGGATAACACAGTTGCATTAAAGTAAACACACTTTTAAAAAAAAGTGTTAAGAAAAAGCATCCATGGGGGCCAATCTGGATTGGGGCCTTGCACCCTTCTTGCCAAAATCCCACCCATTGACCCTGGTTCTTTCTTGTCCTCAAACAGGACTATTGAGGGCAAATAGCAGCTAGAAAGGTGGGGTGGGTTGTTCAACAGGGAACCATGGGGTCATGATCTGGATCAGGAGCACATTCCAAACTGTAGACCTGAAGTTTCTTTTCCTTCGAATTGAAAGTGACCAGTTTAAGCATGCTTTGTAAAAAAAACATGTTTATTGTAACATGTAATTTGGCCCAAAGGCTGCAGTCTTAAGCACACTTACTTGTGAATGAGGCTCACTGAACATACTAGGATTTAGTACTGAATAAACAAGCATAAGTTTGCGCTTTAAACAAGTGTTATGTATACACTGATTTTGTTAGCCTGGGTTTATCTATATCTTGAGAAAAATTATCCCTTGCATAACCTCAGCTAATGCAGAGAGATTAAAGGCACTAGATGTGTGGCCTATTCTGGCACAGACCCATTGAAAATAGAATCAAAGGGAAGTCACTTCTTAAGGTTATTATGAGACCTGGAGTTCCCCACAAGCACAGGAAAGCCGATCTAAAGTAATGTGAGCCTGAAACTCATGAGAATGTATGAATACGTATTGAAATAATAATTCGCAATATTCCTGAAGTTCTGAGCTAGCAATAACATTGTTTTTAAAAAGCAAACTTTAAACATGTAAAATATACTAAAATAAGCCTAGATTTATTTCCAGCTACAAAATTGGATTTCCCGTCCACAAAGAAAAGTTCTTGCACGACTTCTACAAAATCCTTGGTGTGTGTCCTGTTTCACCAGAGCTGATAAAACTGTCTTTCACTTTGGGCTGCCTTTAATTTCTGTATGCTGCTCTGAGATCCCAGTGATAACAGGGTGGGATACAAATGTTTTAATAAATAAAATAAATAATTTAATTTGTTTTACTATAACAGACAGAAATACTAGTCTGCCCTTGGCCAATCTAGTTCTTGCTAACACCCTTTCTCCTAGCTCTGCTGCTGGTTCACGGTGGCTGGAACTAGTTATGTTAACACTAGTCTAGCACTGTTCAAATGTTACACTGTACAAACATTCATGGTGTGAGTAGCTGTAAAAAAATGAGGATTCATGCATTCATACCCAAGGTATACATGTGTGGGAGAACCTGAATACAATAAATAATTTTATGTGCATCTATTTGTGTGACCTGCTGAATGTCTTACAGATCATTAAGATAGGAATGTAGAATGATATAGTTTACTCAGTGTGCTTTGTTGATCATTAACATTTTGTAGTGTTTCCCACATGCCTTGCTGGTTGTACCGTGACCTGCAGATTGTCATTTTGCAGCAACCTGGAAGCAGGTCTTCTTCATGGTGGCGCCCCACTTTATGGAATCAACTCTCCTCTGGTATTAGGACATGCCAACTGTAGCATGCTTCAGGCACCAATTAAAGATCTATCTCTTACCCAATCCTTGACTCAGTGATTGTGCTGCTCAGTTTGTTTGTTAATTGTGGGGTTGTATATTGGTTTTAATGTTTTATCAATGTTTTATATCAACGTTTTAGCAATTATTGTGTATTTCAATTGTATTTTGTATATCACAGTGTATTTTAGTGAATTTAAATCTTCTTGTAAACAGCTCAGAGGTTTATTTAAATATGGTAAGCAGTATATAGATCTATTACATCATCATCATCATCATGCCCATTTTCTCTCTCTGCTGTGATACTGATAAGTACATTAGACACAAATGCTGCCTCTAGTAGCAGAGGCAGTAAGCCTATGTACACCAGTTGCTGGGGAACATGGGTAGGATGGTGCTGTTGTACTCATGTCCTGCTTATGGGTTCCTGGTCAACAGCTGGTTGGCCACTGTATGAACAGAATGCTGGACTAGATGGACCCTTGGTCTAACCCAGCAGGACTCTTCTTATGTTCTTAACAGTGTTACGTTGTACATGCATTATATGCACATATGAGTGGTTGTAAGACTGAGTACTCTGTTGACTGGAGCCGTCTTCAAATGTACAATAAATAATCGTATGAATATTGTATTTCCATAGTCCCTACATGTGTACAAGCAGTATACATCTAGGCTTTGTACACAAGGTTAGGAACCCTTCACAGAATGCATTTCCTTATAGCTCTAGGAGTGGAGTCACCATGATCTCTCCGCCACCCATCAGGTATTTAATGTAACATCTGGACAGGGGGTTGCTTCTTAGAAGGAAAATCTGTATCCCAATAACAACCTTAAGATATATTAGTTATACAATTATTCATAGTACTTTGCGTCAGTGTTTCTCATGCTGCAAGAAATTCTATATTGTATGAGCACAGAAAGCCTATAGCTGAGATAATTTGCATTTGAAATGTAGCCTTAGACTCTAAAGAAGTTTTTGTTCTACCTGGCTTCATCATCAAAGTGCAAAGGTATGGATACTTGGCAGCATTAGGAAAATTCCCTGTGAAATCCCACTTTCCAAGGCTAATCATCAATGATGTCGCCTGTTTCTTCCAGGAACTGGAAGCAAATTATTTGTTTAGTTCTCCTTTTAACTATTACTTGCCAAGTTGGAAAATGTCATTGATTAACCTTCTTCCTCTCAATTTTAAAGGCAATATGCATAAAATTAAATGCCTCTGTAATTCCAAAGGAGAAGGAATGATAATTTGCTATGACTAGTCTTCACAATGACTGGATTCCTGAATTCTTTATATATAGGGGTAAATGTGCAGAGGGGTATCCACATTAGTCTGTTGCAGCAAAAACATCAAAATGCTGCATTGCTAATCGGGAGTTTTTCCTAAAAGTGTTGGTGTTGAGATGAATGTTGACTGATTATGTTTTAGCTAATGTAGTTTGTAATGGAACACTGAGCCCATATTCCGGGCCAATTTGTTGCATGTGATTCAATCAGGAGTGTAGATCTAGTTTGTTATCTGGCTGAGTTCCAGCCTGAAGCAATACAAGCAATACTTGGTGTCATAAACAAGTATTTCTTTTCACCCTCTAAACCAGCCAGGTTATATAGCTAGCTGTGTGAAAACAGATCTAAAAATACAACATTGGATCACCTTTGTGTTTTCCTTGGAAAACCATTCAAACAATTCCTTGGTTTGAACTAATTAGCTAGTAGACTAGCAAGGCATTGCTTTCAATCAGAAAACATTTTAGCAAATATTTTATAAGTCTCTGAGGTCCTTCAATGCAGGCCAAATGTTGTGCAGGTGGGAGAATCCTTCACAAGCCTCTGATCTTCAGGCTCACTCTTGCCCTGTTTTTAGAAAGTAAAGTGATACTCATTAAGAACTTGGTCCAGAAACACAAGCCTCAGATCAATTTGCATGCAGTAAGATGTGACAGAATTGAATCTACAGGGGGCAGACTCAAGCCATGCATAGCTTGTAAACAGGTTATAATCTGACCCGGTCAATAACTTTAGGCCCTTCAGGATTTGAGGTTGTTACTACTTTGGGATGGGGGAAGCTCCTTCATGCCTGTCAGTTTGCCTCTGATGGGACCGAGAGAGCAGTAATCTCATGTCTGGTTTTCGTTATCACTACTACTACTGCATGGTTACTATGGCAACGCACTAGGCCGCACTGCAGAGTTTTGTTACACTATGGTATAGTCTGTATTTGATTGCATGTGCCTGTGAGGATCAGAGGCACAAATCCAAATTTAACGTGGGAATATGGGGTTACCTTCCTGCCCCTTACTTTTCATTCTGGATTAGCTTCCAAATGTACAGAAACCAGAACACTACCTAGAGATCTCATGAGTCACTAGTTTTGTTTGGGAATTCAGAGAACAAAATTATATTTTTTATTCCTCAAGAAAATGTAATTCATATTCAGGACTCCTGTGATCTCAGGCCAGCAACCAGCACTGAATATTTGAAATTCGGACCCACAGAGGAGATCCTGAGAGACTTTTGCAGTATGCTATGGTATTGGTCACAAACCTTTGAAATTATGAGAGTACTTGAAAGTTAATGATGACAAAGTAATGTTTTCCTCTGTTAGCACACATTAAGGCAGAAGTCCTGCGCACACTTACTTGGGAGTAAATTCCACTGAATTAGTTAGGACTTAATACAGAGTATCACATGAATTGGTTGCAATTCTAAATATGCTTGATAGGGAGTAAATCCTACTGGATTTTGTGGAACATTTCAAAATACACATGCATAGGATTCTGCTGTATAATAGGGTGACCAGATTTTAAAAATAAAAATCCCGGTCCCCCCCTGCCCCCCCCCCACCCAAAACAACCCCCCCACCAAGCCCCCCCCCAAAAAAAAACCAGCCTGGACCTACCGCCGGGTTCCTCCTTCGCCCACGCGGCTGCGCGGGGTCCTCCTTTGCCGCCTGCGCGGCCGTGCCGGGTTTCTCCTTCACCCGCGCAGCTGCGCGGGGTTCTCCTTCGCCACCCGCGCAGAAGAGGCTGGAGAGGGCCGGATCCGGAAGTGACGGTTACGCCACTTCCGGATCCGGCCCTCTCCTGCCTCTTCCGCGCGGCCTCTGGCCTTACGAGCCCGGCAGCGGCGGCGAAGGTGGCGGAGGAGCCCGGGAAGCGGCCGCCCCAGCAGGTAAGTGCCCCCCTTCGTGCTTACCAGCTGGGGCGGCCGCTTCCCGGGCTCCTCCGCCGCCTTCGCCACTGCTCCTTGCTTGCTGCCACCGCCGCGTGACCCCCCGCCACCCCGGTTTGCCCCCCCGCCCCCCGGTTGGGCCGGTTTGCCCCTGGATTCCCGGTTAGGACCGGGAAATCCCGAGCCATCTGGACAGCCTACTGTACAAGATCACAAAACTCAGGATTATTAATGATAATATCATTTGGATCAAATCATTTGACTTTCATTTTTAACATTGGTATTATCATAGAATCACAGAATCATAGAATAGTAGAGTTGGAAGGGGCCTATAAGGCCATTGAGTCCAACCCCCTGCTCAATGCAGGAATCCACCTGAAAGCATACCTGACAGATGGTTGTCCAGCTGCATCTTGAATGCCTCTAGTGTGGGGGAGCCCACCACCTCCCTAGGTAATTGGTTCCATTGTTGTACTGCTCTAACAGTCAGGAAGTTTTTCCTGATGTCCAGCTGGAATCTGGCTTCTTGTAACTTGACCTCAGTAGATGTGAAAGTATATTTGGCCAATCATGCTCAGAAATGGGGAAAAATAGAATCATGAAAGGAAATAGAAGGCAAGAAATATTTTTCCTATCACAAAGAAGAGGGCCTTAAAATGGAGTGAGACCAAAAAGGACATACCTATCTCCCTAATCACTAGTATTTATTAATAAATTGTTGATAAATTGCTAAGAATGCCTTCAAAATATCATTTTAACATATTCTTCTGTTAAATATTTTCGAGATGGAGGTACAGTGATATTATTTGTTTGGATTTAATATTAATTTTCTGCTTCCCCTGTAAAGTAAACAAAGGGGGGCTAGCAACAAAAAGATAAATCTATCCTTACCTTATATAGTTTTGGAATTACTGAAGTTGCTGGTGGCCCTTCTATCAACCACTACCTCCCTCATTGCTTCCTCCCTGTCCTCTGCAAACCTCTTGCATGGCGCACCTGAGCTTTGCATGAATTGGGAGGAAGCATTGGAGGTGCCATAGTGCCTGGTGTAAAGCTAAGGTTCCTTTATGTGATGTGCTGGTAGGAATAGCTAGAACTATATTAGAAGCAGCCTTTGCCAACAGCAGCCAATGACCAAGAGAGAACAACCTGAAAAGTTAACTGCAGCGGTTATTAGGACAGGACTGGTTTCACATATCTGGATGGGGTGGGCCATGCTTTGCAAATGGATGAAATGGCTGGAACATCACCATGATGAGAATGACTGCAAAGATAAAACCTCCTGTTTGTCAGTGCCTGAGATGATAACACAAGTTTCAACTGGGCAGGCAGTGAAAAATGCAAACTATTTTTTGACAGAATATTAACATTTGCCAAGTTCAATTCTTTTTTTTTTATTATTATTATATAATTTTTATTGATTTTTCAACAAACCAAACAAACATACACATAATACATAAACAAACTAACTCCCTCGACTTCCCCCGTGCACCCCGCCCCCCCGAGACCTACTCACATTCATCCATCATCCTTCCAAAATGTTAATGATTCTTTTGAAGGCGATTGTCCCTTTCCCGATCTTAAAACATATTCCAAAAAGGGATTCCATATATCTCCAAAATCACTCTTATTGGACATTTCCCTCATTATTTTCATTTTACATGTCAACATGTCATTCAATGCAATATCCCAAATTTCTTTATACCAATCTTCTATTTTATAACTTTGTTGCCCTTTCCAATTTTTAGCAACCATTAATCTAACGGGTGCCAGGAGGTTGTTTACCAATTCTGTTAATTATATGCTTATTCCTACTATCCCAAATTGCTAGTAGAGCTAACTTCGGGTTTAATTCCAATTTACTTCCAATTATATCACTTATTTCTTTAAAAACCCTTTCCCAAAATTTTTGTACCTGTTCACAGCTCCACCACATATGAAAATAGGTCCCAACCTCCTGACATCCCCTCCAACAGTTCTTGGACACTTTTTTATCAATCTGGTGAAATCTTACAGGTGTTAGATACCATCTCCAAACTATCTTATAATAGGCCTCCTCCACACGAGACGTTTAATGAGCCTTGAAGGCTCATTAAAAAATTTACCTCCACAAGCACGGAGCGCAAAACGGGTGTACAGGCGCGTTATCTCCCCGATAATGCGCATTTTCGAACGCGCGTTAAATAGCGACTTTTATTTTGCTCCGGCCGTTAAAGTGCATTTTCGCGGTGTGAACAAGCGATTACGCGCATTAACTGCTTGTAAAGCGCTTTTTGGACATGAATTAATGCGCTTCGCCGCCTCTTGCCGCCTCCGGTGCAGAGGGATTAGGAGTAAAAGCGCCTCCGCGATAATGCGCATAATCGCGGAACCGGGCGCAAAAGCGCATCCTTGTGGAGGGGGCCATAGTTCTCCTTAATTCTAATCGACAATAATTTCAACATTCTTCCATTCCATATCCTCCCCCAATTATCTTCATTGATTTTTTCCCTTAGATCTTCTTCCCATACCTCTTTTATAACCTTAAGTGAGTCCTGAAATTCCTCCTCTATTAATATTTTATATATCTCGCTAGTGAGTCCTTTCTTAGCTCTAGCTTCATCTTTTTTTTCTATTTGTTCAATTAAATCTTCAAATCTGGTATTGTTTCTACATTTCTTATTTTTCATCCTCCATTCCTCTGTCCATTTTACCAGTTGCAGACACTTGAACCACGCTATCTTTTGTCCTTTAAATAAATCTTTAATATGCTCACTACCCTTCATCTTTCCCATCCAGTTCCTTAGCTTAAGAATATCTTGTTCTTTCAGTCTCGCTTCTATCTCTAATTTTAATGTTCTTGGGAAGTTTCCCACTACTACCACTGGGGCAAGCGGAGAATCCCCTGGTATCAACTTCCCCCTACCAAGTTCAATTCTATGGATTCTGACTTTTCACTTTTAAAATGAAAGGGATGCTAATCATAAAACTGTCACCCGACTGAATTTGCTTCCCCACAACACGCTTCTATCAGAGTGTTTCTAGATGACCCAGTAGCTTCCAGAGTTCCCTTGCTATCTCTTTGGTTAATATTATGCCTGGGTTTCTTATCATTTCTTCAAAGTGAAGTGATTGATCCTATAAACAATTCTCTCTAGCACGACCAAAGCCGCCTGTGAGACTCACAAATTTATCTTTTTAAGTTCTATTCTGTATCGATCTACAAACTGTTTTGCCTGGTGGCTGGGCATGAATGAGGAATCAATCCTTACATTTTGCTCTTTCTGGAGAAAACTAATGAAAATACATTCAGGTTATTTCTTCATTTTTGAATATTTTATTTTTCTACAAATAAAATGGATAAAATGAATGGATGATTCCAACCAGCCTGGACCTTTATCTACGAGTGCTGTTGTTGGTTGCATCACTATGAGTTTGCAGCAGTGGTAACACACCAAGCAAGTTAGAGAGGGGCTGGAAAATCAATCACTTTTGTGGAATAGTTCTCATACCCACCAGTGCCAGTTTCATCCCTCAAAATGAATGTTAAATCGTCTAAACAGTGGCTGAACTTTCTCTAGCGCTAAGCAGTCTTCCCCAACCTGGTGCCCTCCAGATGTTTTGTACTTCAACTCCCATCAGCCCCAGCTAGCATGGCTAATGGTCAGGAATGCTGGGAGTTGTAGTCCAAAACTTCTGAAGAGCACCAGGTTGGGGGAGGCTGTTCTAGAGGTGAGGGAGGGAGTGGGTGAAAGGCAGAGTGGAATAGGGGCAGTGAGAAGCTACTGCAGTTTCATCTCCTGATTCAGACCTCTAATTTGAACATAAGAAGAGCCATGCTGGATCAGAACAAAGGCCTGTCTAGTCCCGTATTCCGCTCCCACAGTGGCCGACCAAATGCCTATGGGAAGCCTGCAAGCAAGACATTAATGCAATAGCACCCTCCCATTCATGTTTCCCAGCAACTGGTATTCAAAGGCATACTGCCTCTGATACTAGAGATAGCATATAGCTATCAGGATTAGAAGCCATTGTTAGCTTCATCCGCCATGAATTTGTTTAATCCCTTTTTAAAGCCGTCCAAGTTGGTGTCCATCACTACATGTTTATTTATTTTATTTATTTATTACATTTTTGTACTACTCAATAGCTGAGGCTCTCTGGGCAGTTCACAATTGTTGTGGTAGAGAATTCCATAGTTTAACTACGTGCTGCGTGAAGATGCACTTCCTTTTATTTATTTTTCATTCACCATAACTACTAAATCCCTGAACCTGTCCTTCTGAAAAGGTGCAAGTTTCTTGCCTAGAAACTCCTTTATGACGTATAACATTTTTAGAAAAATTGCCCCCAAAAAACAGGGAGTAGGGAAGGGAGGTGAATCCCTCCCCACAAAAATGGAAGACTCTCCCCCCACAAATATTACTGCACCTCTTCTTCGGGAATTTTGCAGGTTTCTTAACTAGGGCCACTCACATCTATGCTGTATGCAATTTTGTGACAGTTGCCCACAAAAATGTAGCAGGATAAGTATCCCCTTTTGGGAAACCTTTGGAAACCTTTTCTGGAAACTGTAAAGGCTGCTCTTCAACCATTACTTATTCCTAAAAATTAAACTGTTATTGGTAGTTCCCTTTCAAAAGAATACTAATCAAATTTTAAAAGTGCCTCAAATTAAAACCTCTGTGCCTATTTATCTGAGATTTGGCAGGCTTCATTCCCTTATATGGGGCTGCTACACCAGCAAATGTCATTCTATTCTCTAAAACTGAAACATGTTATACCCATTTGCTGGTTTTCAATAATAGTCAGTGGGAGGCACAATGCTTCAGATTTCCAAAACAAAATTTAGATTCAGGCCCAAAGTAAAATTGGGCAGCCCCTGAATCAGACCAAGATGAATAGGGTTGTTTTCAGAATCTTCAAATCAGGGTGCCATCCAATTTTTTTGCTCAGTGCACGCCCTTACTAGATAGGCGTTTCATTTTATTTAGAAGGGCTTTTAGGAGCACTGTATGCCAAACACTGATGTCTAACTATGTTCACAGATAAAATATTTGTCAGGGAATATCTTTGGCTCTGGTGCTCAGTATATTGGTTCTGAAATACAGAAACATACTAAACCAATGGAACCAATTACCTAGGGAGGTCGTGTGCTCTCCCACACTAGAGGCATCCAAGGTGGCTGGACACTGGACAGCCATCTGTCAGATATGCTTTAAGGTGGATCCCTGCATTGAGCAGGGAGTTGGACTCGATGACCTTATAGGCCCCTTCCAACTCTACTATTCTATGATTCTATAAACCTCTGGGGGAAATGTCCTTTCCTATGTTCCTATAGCGCTTTACAGCTTTATAATGCAACAATTCTAACCAGATTGGACTAGTACAACCTTGATACAGAATATGGGGCAGCCTCAGGCCAGAACACATTCCTACAAACTATGTACCTGTCAATCTGCACCTGAGAATCATCCAGCACAGTAATATTTCACTTTCTGTGGGCTCCTTATTGATTTTATCAGGCTGGAGGTACAGATGAAGACATATGCTGGAGGGAGATGCAACTTAACTGAATTCATTCTCTTCTCTCTGTTTTGAAGCTTTAGTATTTCCCTCCAAAATTTCATCTAGATTTTTTGAGTTTCAGAAATGCTAACGATGGGGTAATTGCTATGGTTTGCGGTTAATACTGCAAAAGGGAACGTGTCCTTCTACACACAGTGATCACTGGCTGTGTGAAATCAGGATCTCAAAACCTAATAATATGTCCTGATATTCCTCATCAGGGGACTTCAGGAAAATAAAGGTAAATGTTCTAGTTAGCAGATAAAGAGCGTCATCAACATCTGGCCTTTTCCATTCATCTATTTCCTAAGCTATTCCTTCTAGAAACTCTCTTGCCTCCCTCTGTTCATGGCTTTTTTATACCATCCTGACCTCTCTTTCTTTGTTTCATTCTTGCCCCCCTTTGATTCCAATGCTAAAATGCCAGTGCGGTTGTAAGCCACTAATTTCTGCTTCTAGGCTTTCAAACTCATTCTGCCTCCATTCTTAAAGGCCTGCCTGACATCTGACAAACTCTTCCTTTATAAATATTTAAGGAATAGTATTAACCAGTGCTCGTCCAAAACAGATTGCTTCCTTAATCAGACCCAAATGTGTACACACACCCTTGTGAGAGCCAATATTTTTTTTTAAAAAAAGCTTTCCTGCATTATTTAGACCCAGCTCCTGCCCTTTAAGGATGGCCTAAAAATAAGTGTAGATGATAGATGGGTGGATGGATGAATGGATGGATGGATGGTTCTATCCCAGTCATGGAACTGCATGAAGAAGGTCACATAGGGTGCAGTCCTATATTCGTTCAGTCAAAAAAAAAAAGTCATACAACTCCAGCATTAACCAGCCAGCATGGCTTATCTGGGTGTGTTACATGATATTAAAACAATTAAAAAATACCATGCATAATAATAAGAAGAAGAAGAAGAAGAAGAAGAAGAAGAAGAAGAAGAAGAAGAAGTAATACAGGAGAAAAATACAATTTAACAAAAAATGAAAAACAAGCTAAATTTACCTCTTTTAAGCTTCCATCACATTTTGCTCCTAAACTTCAGTAGCAACCCACTGTTTTTCGTTTGTTGTTTTTGCTGCCATTACAACACCCAAGTATGGTAGCGCAGCATCAGTGGGAGTGCAGCACAGATGGGGGGGGAGTGGACCGTGGCTCCTGGACCCTCTGAAGTTGCCCACCCTTGCTTTCGATACTCTGGCCCCAAGCGATTGAGGGTCTTAAATGTCAACCTCCACACCTTGAATTGGGCCTGAAACAGACTCAAAGCTAGTGCAGCTGATGAAGCACAGGCATCACAAGACTGAAATGACCAAACTCAGTAGTTTAGCAGCTCTCTTTTGGACTAAATGACATTTCTGAACTATTTTCAAAGGTGGCCCCACGTAAAGTGCATTGCAGTCATCCAAATGGGTGGTTACTAAAGAATGGATAACTGTTGTCAAGCTATCTTTGTACAGATAGGTTTGCATCTAGAATATCATCCTAAACTGACAAAAGACTCTCTAGGGCCCCCTCTACAAGATTTTGGTTTGACGCCGTTGCCCGATTATGTGCATATACGGAGAAGCGCATTTACTCCTAATACCTATTCACGAGAGGCAGTGAAGCGCATTACAGGCTATTGAAACGTGCTTTAAAGTTGTTTACATGCAGAGAATCGCATGCTTACATGGCCATAAGGCGCTTTAACTCCCGCGGCAAATTAAAACTCACTATTTAACGCGCATTCGAAAATGCGAATAATCGGAGATAAAAAGCACCTCGACCTACGATTTGCACTCGGCTCTTGTAGAGGTAAAATTTGTAATGCGCCTTGAAAGAGCTTTAAATCACTCTTGTAGAGGCACCCTAGGGCTAGATCTACACTATTGCTTTATTGTGGTATTGAAGTACACTGATAACTGTTGGGGCACAATCCACATACTGCTTATAGTGTTATATCCTGCTTTTTATTTCACATTTGTAATGATTTGTCACAAGGTGTAGATCTGGCCCTGGCCACCAAGGCCACCTGTGCCTCCAGAACAGGATCAGCACTACTCAACTGGGCAATCAGACCACCCACTAACAGTGATTGGGTTTGCTTATTTTCCCATCCTGCTTGTGCTGGCCTTGAAACATCCAATTAGAATGATTACCCTCAGCAGGAGCAGGTTGTCATGATGCCCGAACCCAGCAAGGGAGGGTGGCTGGGGTGGTTTGCAAATGTAGAACAAGCCACCTCTGCCTTGTCTGGATTGAGCTTTAGTTTATCGGCCCTCATCCAGTCCATTACCCTGCTCCACCTGGGTTAGATGAAAAGAAGAGCTGAGGCTGTGTGTCATCCGTATATTGATGACACCTCAGCTCACATCCCCAGATAATCTCCCCTCAGTGAACCGGTCCAGAAGGATACCATGGCCAATGGTATTGAAAGCCACTGAGAGGTCCAAGAGAACTAACAGGGTTGTACTTAAGGATGTCAGAGAAATCTACAATAGCATCAAATGGGTTTGGATCCCTATAAATCTGACCTGTAGATTCCACAGCACACTGGCTTTTCCTGAGTCATGTGGATTCCATGGACTTGTGAACCATTTTTTAAAAAACTGTCAGAATTTTGTACCAATTTTTTGATAATAAAATACATTAAAATACAACAATAACAACAACAACCTGGCCAAAAATGTGCATTCCCACCACCACCACCACCCATAGGTTAAAGCATGAAAATGTGCATTTTGGAGGGATTTGAGCATTTTTGCAAGTGCAAATTCTGGAACATGAAAAAAAAATCCCATTCCATCAATAAGCAGATGACGAAACAAAAAGTATCTAACAATTCGCAGAACACAGACAAAAAAGATTTTATACAATCTGTACATCCCTAGTTGTACTTCCCTTGTCTCCCTCTCGGCAGAGGTCATCCCTCAGGGTGACCAAGGCAGTTTATGTCCTAAAACTGAGCTAACCTTGCTATTAACTCACACGTGATAGTCTCTGACCTAGATTAATAAACAGAGATCCTACTTAATTCAGTACCTAATCTCTTTTATCCTATTCTAAAGTCTTCCCAATCCACCTTTAAGAAAAGCATTTTATGATGTGACATATAAATCTATTGAATCATTGTTGTTGTTGTTCTACTAATCATTCTTTTCCATTACATTACTTCATCATATTCCATAGCCTTAATTGTAATTTTGTGATATATATATATATATATATATATATAATTTTCTATGTACCTTTTAGTGGGGTTGCCTATTTTAAAAATCTGTCTCTGATTCCAGAAAAGTAAAACATAATGGAGAAGATCCTTGTTTTGGGGAACACATATCTTAGCACCCCGTTGAGCAAACTCCCATAGCTCAGCAAAGTTCTATTAATTTGGAACTTTAAAATCTGGCATTCCTGTCTTCATCTTCAAGGGGCAGATTAGAGTGCTGGAATGGAAGAACCTCATTACTCCAGGAGCTGCCTTTGTACATGGAATATTTTATAGTGTGACTACCCTCCCCCCCCCCAACACACACACATACACACTCACACCATCCCTTTAGGATAATACCAGATGAAAGAGCACCTTCCCTGCCAGAATGAAGTAAAGGGTCTGGTCATTAAGAGCTCATTGGGCTCCTTCATGCCCATTCTAGTGCTCCTCCTCCACACAAAGCACTAAGATGATGCTAATGCATCCAGATAAGCAAACAAAGAGAGGTAATGTGATGAGTTCTCCCTGGGCAGCAGCAGCAGCATCAATGGCGGATTTGGGGGTGGGGGAAACAAAAAGGGATTCCACAGTTCTCTATGACTTTTTAAAGGGCCTGTGCAAAAGGGCACTGAAAATAGAAATGGTAACTAGACCATGGAAGGTGTGGGGAGAGGGAGGGGGTAAATATATCCCAAGTCTTAGGAGCATGAGGTGAGAAAGTGTCTTATACAGATGAAGATTTCAGATAACCTATTGAAGACCAAAATAGGAACATTATCGCCTCTGGCACTGGGGGTGGACAGTGTGAGCAAGCCATTAATTGCAAACTATTCACACCGCACATCCCTGTGTCTTCATTCTTGAACCAATTTGCTGTTTCACATTTGCCTGAGTGACTCAGCCCACGCTCAAGTGAATGTTCATTTGCAGCCCGTTTCTTCACTACAGATCAATAGGGCACCATCTCACTATCTATATAGACACAGAACCACCTGCTGTGGCAACTGTAAGCGCTCAATTGGGGAAGGCAGCAGTGCTAGCAAACAACAGCTCATCTAGCACTTTGATCCTAAACACAATCCTAAATCCTCATTGATTTCAATGGAAATTAGTCTTCCAGCTAGGGTCAAATTACATATGGTGCTCAGTTGTTTGCATGTGCTTTGTGTCTGACTTCCCCAGACACTTTCCTCAACATTTTTGTGAACCGCCCAGAGAGTTTCAACTATTGGGTGGTATCAAAATGAAATGAAATAAATAAAATGCATCTGCAAAGAATGCAATATAAAGCAGAATATTGTACCCTTTCCCTTTGAGTGTGTGTTTTTGCCCCTCAGAAACTCCTTTCCCCCCAGTTAAGGAAAACATTTGGATATCTGTATCTTTTCCCTTGCACAGTGAAAAAGCCCCTGGAGGAGTGCTTTTAGTGGGAGGAAAAATGCCCAGGGATTGCTAGTCTCTTTGGAGCCAAGTAGGATTTTTTTTTACCTGCTACCAGATTGGCTAATGTAGCAGGCTTTTCCCACCTACTTTGCACTGACCTGATGGGTGGAGGTTTATTTATTTATTTTGTTACATTTGTATACCGCCACATAGCCAAAGCTCCCTGAGTGGTTTACATAAGATTAAAACAATTAAAACGATATACAAAAATTAAAACAGCAAAAACATACAATATACACATACATTTAAAACCACTATAATAACTTTAAAAAGCTATGTTAGGTGACATTTGGCATGTAGGCAGATAAGTGGGAGAAATTTAGGATTGGAAAGCACCCTGAGGTTTGAGGTGCAGGGCTGTGGGACTCATGGACAAGTTGTGGATTGCCTTGGGGGCTAACCTGGTTCAACAATTCCAAGTTGTGGTGGTGACACATGTTCACCTGAGAAAGTGTGACCCTGCGGAGGGTGATCATAAGTACACCACTTATCAGGGATAGGGTGGTCTTTCTCAAATAGCCCATGGGCTAGTCAAATGACAGGTACAGAATTTTGTTCCTGCACAGACACCATTTGCAGACCTTGTTTTATTGATAAATTAGTGAACAGACCCAGTTTTCACAGGTTGGAATAGCACCTAGTTTGATACAACAAAGCCTTCAAGGAAAGTTACACTGCTGTCAGAGTTGGACATATTGTACCCATCCTGTTGGAAGCTATACCCGCTGGCACCGCTAGGCACAGCCATTCTATGGTGCACTCTTATATCCCCCTGTCCACTTCATTCCCCTGAGGGGAGGCGCATGCCAAGTTCTACGTGTCTACCTCTCATGATCTTGGCACTGTAACACTGACAGACATAATACATCCTCGTTTATTATTATAGATCAGGGGAAGGCAATTTGTGACCCTCCAGATGTTTTGGCCTGCAACTCCCATCATCCCTCACTATTGGCTATGCTGGCTATGGCTGGTGGGAATTAAAGGCCAAAACATCTGGAGATGGCCCTAGTTTGACCCCCTCACGTGTATCTCACCTCTTTATTTCCACCTTCACATAAAATTTCATGTTCTCAGCCCATGGGAAATTGTTAGTGAGACTCAATAGCCTAGCTCTTCATCCCTATTTTTACCTAGACAGCCGCCACATTCTGTCTACCTAGAATAATGTGTGGTATGCTTAGTGGCTACCTGGGACAACCTTAGTTTCTAACCTTAGTTTCTAAGAAGCTGCTGTCCACTGGGGGATAGTAGTTTCTGAGCTCACAAAATGCTTATACTTCACAGGGAAGGGAGGTCCTTCTTCTTAGCTTCTGTTCATCTATTTCAGTTTGCTGCATGGAGCCATTTCTTGGCCTGATGTTGGGATGGAAATTCCATCCTCCCATGCAACCGAACATATAAGGAGAGATGTTCATACGGTTTTGCTACAGAATAAGAATATAAGACCATGAGAAGAGCCCTGCTGGATCAGACCAAGGGTCCATCTAGTCCAGCACTCTGTTTACACAGTGGTCAACCAGCTGGAAGCCCACATGAGCAGGACATGAATGCAACAGCACCCTCCCACCCATGTTCCCCAGCAATTGGTGAACATGGGCATACTGCCTCTGATACTGGAGGCAGTATATAGCCACCAGGACTGGTATCCATTGATAAGATTGGTCTCTAACATAGGACATTTCTGGGGATGGTATTCTAGTTAATTTTACAGACAAGTTGCTAGGATATTTTTTTATCTCCTATCCTTATGTTTGCTGATGCTCACTGAAAACCTCTATATGTAACTTTCCAGCTAAAGTGATAATGAATGGGGAGAACTGAAGAACTGGTGAAGAGCCCCTCTTGTGGATGGTGAATAGACAATTGTTTGATATTACCCCAATTGGTATATTGGAAGGGGCAACATCAGGTTCATGGAGGGCATCTCAGTGCTGACCTATAGACAGAGCCTATGTGTATACAATTCATACCCATGAAGGTTCAGTTCAGAAGTTCTGATGGAAGTATGGTGGTTGGGGGTGAGGCCACTAGTCACAATTCCAACTCTGCTCCATGCATTCACTGAGTGCTCCATGTCATCTGAATAAAGCTTAGCTCAGCCTTCCCCAACTGGGTGTCCTCCATATGTGCTGGACTACAATCACCATCATCCTCAGCCAGTGTGGCCATTGACAAGGCTGGTTGGAGATGTTGGGAGTTATAAGCCACCACATCTGGAGGACACATGGTTGGGAAAGGCTGCCTTAGGTCTTAGTGAGTTCTGTATAGTGAATGTTGTTCGATGTGGCTTAAGGAAGCAATCAGTAGCTCCTTAGTCCACACTGAATGAGAAGATTCATAGATATGTGAAAGCACCAGATCTAGAGTGAGCAAGTTCCTCAAATCCAGAGATATTTCTGTACCTATTCCCTTTCCAAACAAGAGTTCTTTCCTGCCATGGCCATCAGTCCTGATTCTACTAGTTCCATTTTCAGAGGATAAGAATTTCTTTTCCCACCTACTTCTTTGGATAGGATGTTACATGTTCTCAGCGCACAACATGTTTAAAGGGGCAAAGGTCAGGAAAGAGGTGATTCTAGCACAGTACAGCTATTCTTCCATGGAAAGCAGCTCTCTTCCCATGTTTCATTCCTGCTTGTAAGCTCCAAGTTAACTTCAGCACCTGACTGAGCATTTCCTGTTTTAAAAAAACAGCGATGGCAGGATCAGCTTTTCCCAACTGAACCTCCTCCAGTTTTTCTGCCAGAGCTCTCTGGCTTTGGGGCTGGAAGATTCATGGTGGGAATCAGGAGAGGCTGAAAATGGGTCTAGGAAAAGTTTCCCTCGGTGGGATGGTGCTTTTTAAATAAGAGATAGAACAAGACCTGCCAAGTGCTAGCTGCCAAAAAATATTATTATTATTATTATTATTATTATTACCACCCCATAACCAAAGCTGTCTGGGTGGTTTACAAAAAAGAAATACATCACCAGAAAAGAAGTCACAGATCTGCACAAAATTTGAATAGGCTAATTTATGTGTGTAGGTGCAAATTTAGAAATAATTACTGTAATTTTAATTGAACTACAATACATCTCACCATAGTGCAGAAGATTGTTACCAAGGGACCACTTGTGTGATTGTCTGCTCAGTCTGCTGTCCAGGTGCTGAGTGTTGATGAGCAACTTGAGTGTCCCTGTTTCCCTCCCTTCTAATAGCTCTTTATTTTTCAGCCAGACTTGGAACAGAGAGCCCTGCGAAGCAAATAGAAAACTGTCCCCTGACAGTCCTTTAAATAGAGGTCTATGCTCTTAAAAGTAGGGCATGTGGCCACCCTAGACAGGGGCTGCTTTGAAGTCACAGAGGCCACAAGTCTTTAAAGCGCTTTCACTTTTAGGTCACATGCGGAGCCTTATACTTACCTGGCAGGGGAGACACCTTGATCATGAAGGAGGTTTTCCCAGGGTGAGGCTCATCCATTGCACTTCGGGTGTGCTGACCCCTGCGATTTCCCCAAATGCGGGAAACTCGACATGCAGAGCCGTACCGCTTAAGCGGAATACATTCTGCAAAGGCTTTTGGCTTGTATGTCTGGATAAGCCCTAAGTCTCCTGTTTGGCGAAGGTCATTGGTCTTCAGGGATGGTGTATATATCTAGTCTGAGAGTAACTTCATGCAATCAATATGTCTGTAGTTGATTACCTGGGTATGGGAGCAGACATCTGTCAATTTTTAAATATGCTTTCTCTCAGAATGGGAATATGTGGATAAAACATTAATTTCACTTTACTGGAAGAGAAAGGTTGAAGACTCCCCACCCGTGATACATAAAACAGAGGAGGAGCACTGGATGACTGGGTAAGCCGTGCTAAAGCTTTTGATCAGGGGTTATTCCTTCATTCCTAAATAGGAAAAACGCTGATGAGAGAATTGCATTGTTGAATGAGATAAGGGAGTCAGAAGCCAAACACAAACAAAGGGCAGGAAGTGGATTAGAAACAGCAAGAAAGTGATTAGGACACTGGGCAGCAGAAGATGGAAAAAGCTTTAAAATTTGCAAAACTGAAATGTTTTGAAAAAGGGGCAAAACTGATACATTTCTGAGAAAGATCAGGGTAGTGGGCAGGACAGAACACTCGCCTCACTATCAAAGACATCCCAAGATCAGGAGAAGCACACTTTATTATGAATGTCTTACTGGCTGAAAAATTCCTTGTAACAAAATAATGGAAAGTAAATATAGCGAGTACTCTTAAGGCAGAGAGTTACATTCGGTGCTTTCTATAGCAGGACATGGAAATCTACGCATCTTCATTCATAGGAATACTGACACTTGTGGTAAAAACATGAATCACAATTTGTATAATTTTATGCAGATTTTTTGTTTGAAACAAGTACGCAAACCATTTATTTTAGTTGGATTGATTACACTACTTCAAAACACACACAAACCAAAGAAATAACAGTGATCACATTTGCTGATCAGGTGATATTTCTGGTGAATGTAGGTTGTTGTTGTTGTTTTTTACCAAGTTTAATATATTTTGTAGAGTCACATGTTATAATGCATTTTTAAAAATAAATTCCAGTTTCTATTCCTACAATTAAACAGGAACACGTTGAGCTATTGGATGTCCTAATAAAACTGTAAAGACAAAAGGGAAGCATCCTTTCTTTTTTTTTAGTACTGCCCCTCATTTTAAAATTACAAGGTAAATCCACATTTACAACTGTTTTGGTCTGAGTTGCACAAAAGAAGTATCTTGCAATGCAAGAAGCAGCTTAGAGGGCTGTCTGTCCAAGTAAAAGTTCGCCAGTCCAGCATAGTGGAGCTACAATGCTGTAGTGCAGGGAGGTTGAGCGTCTTTGAGGGTTGAATTCCATTTTGGATAAGCTCTCGGGGTGGGGTGGGGTGGCTATTCTAGTGGTGAACAGAGTCAAAGGCAAAAGCAGTGGAGCCAAAAGGACAAAGAATGGCAGCATATTTTAGCTTAAAGCTCTTACTGCCAGTAACTCAGCCTTAAATGAGGCATCTCAATGTTTTAGAATGGGGAAAAAACTGCACAAAAGCCAGGAAACCACCAATGATTGGTGGTTAGGGGAAAGGGGGTGGGGCTAGGGAAAAGGGGCGTGGTCACCTTGGGAACCTCAGAGGGCTGGATTGGGAACAAAGGTAGGCTGACCATCTGAAAAGGAGGACAGGGCTCATGTAACTTTAACAGTTGTAGAGAAAAGGGAATTTCAGCCCGTGTCATTTGTATGCAATTAGGTCCTGGTGAAATTTCCTCTTCATCACAACAGTTAAAGGTGCAGGCACTATACTAGAGTGACCATATACAAAAGAAGGCAGGGCCCCTGCAACTTTAACTGTTGTGATGAAGAGGGAATTTCACCAGGAACTAATTGCATACAAATGACACTCGCTGAAATTCCCTTTTCTCTACAACTGTTAAAGTTACATGAGCCCTGTCCTCCTTTTCAAATAGTCAGCCTAAACAAAGGAAGGGTTGGATTTGGCTCTTGGACCTGAAGTGGTGAAACATTGTTACACTGGGTGGGGGGGGCGGGCTGAGATAGGGTCATGGCTGTTGCGGATGGAAGTCGTGGCCGGTTTTAAATCCCTGAATTGAAATGATATATTGTTCCCATTCTTTAAAGTTATTATTTTCCTGGGTGGACTTTGCATTCTGTGTTGCTGAGGTTATTGCCATTGGGGTTGATTATAGTAAATACTTAAATATTTATTCAAACCCTTAAAATCAAATTTATGATAACATGCCTCTTAACTTCCCATGGTCTTTCTTTCATTTTGATCTGTAAAGAGGTTACTGTGCATTCAGGTTTTTAATCTTCCCAATTAAAAAAGAATCTGAGTATTACACTGGGAAGTATGAGAATAATAATAATTCAACGAATCTGGCAGATCATGTCCTCTTTTAGAAACTGGTTGCTTGCATTGTTTTCTTGGAGATTCCTGCTTCTTGGTTGTTCCAGGCAAATTTATTCAGAAACACTGCCACTGATTAATTGGTTTAATATGAACTGGAAGATTTTGGTATAAAAACTTAACTCTTGTAAATTAGGCATTTTAATTGCACAATAGAACAGAGAGGGCTCTGCCTCTCTTGAATGCGTTACCAATTGGAGTCCGTTGGGACCAGCATGGCCATTTATGTGTCACTAAAAAATGAGGAAAAACATCACCAAAAAAGAGGACAGAAGACAACATTTTGCATAATATTTTCATATTAAAATGTGTGTGTGTGTGTGCAGATTTGGAAATAATAACTACAATTTAAATAGAAATACAAGACATCTCACCATAGTGGAGAAGACTGACTAGGTAACCCATGTGCCTGCTCAGTCTGCTGACTGTGCAGTTACTAATTCTTGATGGACAATTCCAAGGCCCCTGGCTGTTCTCCCTCCCTATGATTCTTTGACGTCAAATTAGACTTGGTTTGGGCATCCCTTCAAACAGTGTACACCTTCAAATAGAGGACTGACTTTTGTAAAGTAGGACACCCGGTTACCCTAGCAGGGCTCATCACTACTGGCTTTCAGGAAAGCTCAAATGATTAATTTGTTTTGGTTGGCTTTTTCTTGAGTTGTGCTTTATTGAATTGCTGAGGACTTGGCTGCCACTTCTTTAGCATTGCTTTAGCATTTTACTGCATTTTTATCTTGGATGCCTTCTTGAAAGGGTCTTCCATCTTTCTAAACTCAGAAAGTAAGGCTGTTTCAACCTGAATCCTAACTACACTTATGAGGAAGTAAGTCGCGTTGCACTCCATAGCACTCCAAACAGACATAGGTCTGGATTGTTTGTTTCAGTTGTAATGATTTTAGTTCTGTGTTGTCCCATTTGTTTGTTCATAGATGCATTGTTACAGCCCCCTGAAAAAGACCTAACAGAAAGCAAGAGGCTGAAATGCTCAGACCTTTTTTTAAAAAAAACACACAATGACGTTGTCTACAGCACCCTAAGACATTTCTCCCTTTTTCCTTTTTCTTAGGTGCACCATTATTTTAATTGGTAGAAGCTCAAATTTATCAGTATTACTCCATCAGTGTAAGCAAACTGAATACATGTGGTTTCAAGAGCCCTCCCAGTCTGAATAGATGATTGATGCGATCAGAGTTATTAGAAAATTCTTGTGTGGACCTGATCAAAGAAGGATGAGCATGCATGCAGTCCTGGATACTAGAAGTGTTATTCTACGTACAAAGCACCTCCACAGTAAAAAACAAAAACAAAACGACATCCAGATATGGATTTCTCTTAATGGGATGATTAATTTTATTTTCAGTTAGCGTATTAACCTAAACAAGATCCCCCCTTAATTTTTTTAAGTGACAGGGAATCCTGTGATTCTTTAGTTCCACTTCAGCCTCCCAATGCTTATAACAGGAGTGGGCAACTTGTGGCCCTCCAGATGTTTTGGCCTACAACTCCCATCAGCCCAAGACAGGATCACCATTGCCCTCCCCTGACGTATAATCTCTGTTTAGCCGGGGTACAGATTGGGTGTACATGCATAAGCTCTGTGCAAACAGGACTCTCAAATGTATGAAGATCACGAGCAGAGCCAGGGGGCAAACCTTGATTCTCCTCTCACTACTCAAATTATTGCTTCCCTCACCAAAGACTCCTGAGCAAACTTAGCAGTCATGGAATAAGAGATGTCCTCTTATGGATCAGTAACTGGTTAAAAAGAACAGAAAGCAGAGAGTGGGAATAAATTGTAAGTTCTCCCAATGGAGGGAAATAAATAGTGGGGTCCCACAGGGATCTGTATTGGGACCAAGGCTTTTCAACTTGTTCAGCTTCTCCGTGGCTGCTCCAAGGCTCTGGAACTCCCTTCCTAAGGGAGCCAGACTGGCTCCCTCTGTGCTGTACTTCCAGAGGCAAGCAAAAACTTTTTTTATTCCAGCAGGCTTTTTGAAATATTCTGAACCTATGTTAATGTATGGTTTTGTTTTGTTTTTAAAAGTTGTTGCTGATTTTAAATTTTTAAAATGTTTTTAATTTTACTGTAGGTTTAATTCTATTTTAACTTTTGTAAACTTATATTTATATGTTTTAATTGTACATGTTTTAACTTTGTGAACTGCCTTGAGTCCCAGCCCTGGAAAAAAGGTGGGAAATAAATAAATAAATAAAATAATAATACTAATAATAAATCTCAAATTAGGAGTGAGCAGTGAAGATGCCATGTTTGCTGATGACACCAAATTATTCAGGGTGGTTAAAACAAAAAGGGATTGTGGAAAACTCCAAAAGGATCTCGCCAAGCTGGGAGAATGGGCATCCAAATGACAAATGTGGTTCAATATAAGCAGGTATAAAATGATACATGTTGGTGGGGGGGTATCCCAACTTCAAGTATAACCTGTTGGGATCTGTCCAACCAAGAAAGAGATCTTGGGGCTGTGGTGGACAACTCAATGAAAATATCAGCTGCTGTTAAAAAAAAAAAAGAAAAAAAGGGCAAACTCTATGCTAGGCACAATTAGAAAAGAAACTGAGAATAAAACTTCAAATATCATACTGACTTTATACAAATTTATGGTGAGACCACACATAGAATATTGTATATAGTTAAGGTCACCACACCATATATATATATATTTTCCAGCTGTGCAATATATATATATATATATATATATATATATAATCTCACAGCTGGAAAATGTGCAGAAAAGGGAAACTAAAACGATCAAGGACCTGGAGCATCTCCCCTATGAGGGAAGGTAACAACAGCTGGGATTGTTTAGCTGGGAAAAAAGGAGGCCAAGGGGAGACATGATAGAGGTGTACAAAATTATGCATGGTGTGGAGAATGTGGATAGGGAAACATTTTTCTCCCTCTCTCAAAATACTAGAACCCAGAGTCATCTCATGAAGCTGGTTGGTGGGTGGTTCAGGACAGATAAAAGGGTGTGCTTCCTCACACAGCACATAGTTAAGCTATGGAATTCGCTACCACAAGATGTACTGATGACCACCAGTTTGGGTGGCTTTAAAAGGGGGTGTTGAATGAATTCCTGGAGAAAGCTATCAATGGCTACTAGTCCTGATGGCTATGGCTACCTCCAGTATCAAAGGCAGTAAGCCTATATATACCAGTTGCTGGCGAACATGGGTGGGAGGGTGCTGTTCTGCTTGTCGGTCACTGATTGACAGCTGCTTAGCCACTGTGTGAACAGAATACTAGACTAGATGGACCCTTGGTCTGATCCAGCATGGCTCATCTTATGCTCTTATAAACAGCCTGGTCATGGTGGAGAAGCTTCCCTGAAATGGAGATGGACCAATGGGTCCACTATTATTAATCTTTCCTCCACTGTGCAGTTTCAGGAATATGTTGAGTCTATTTTAGGTTACATTCTTAGCCCCAAGGTACATGTTATGCAGAGATTCATGGGTTCTGCTGGTTGGTGTCTCCCCCTAGCATCTCCCTCTCCTTTGTACTGTGTAGTTTAAAAAAATGCATGATGTGATGTCAACGCATTAGCATTTTACCTGCCCAAGCTATTATTTGTGGGGAAATGCCAAGAGGATGACTTTATGTAATGCTGTTCAGAAGTACATGCTTTCGGGGAGTGGAGGGTTTGCAGCATGCATGTCTTCTGAGAGCATTCGTTCATGTAGGTCACTTGTGAGGCCCAACAGGGTTTACTTTAGAACATGCCACAAGATCCTTGGCAATGCACTAGTCCCATGGCAGATGACCCAACAAAAGGTTCAGATGAAGGGTTACGAGCTCCATAGGAACACACAGGCTCTTCGCTTCAGGATCCCATGAGATTTCATCTTAGCCCCCATTCTGGTTCACATCTATATGAAACCACTGAATGAGGTCATTCAGGGGTTTGGAGAGCATTGTCTCTAGTACACACAAACAGGAGTATTTCTGGCTGCCTCTACAAGAGAGGTTTAAAGCTCTTTCAAGGCGCTTTAAAAATTTTACCTCTACAAGAACGGAACGCAAATCGGGCGTAGAGGCGCGTTATCTCTCCGATTATGCGCATTATCGAATGCGCGTTAAATCGAGAGTTTTATTTTGCTCCAGCCGTTAAAGCGCATTTTGACTATGTGAACAAGCGCTTATGCGCATTAACTACTTGTAAAGCGCATTTTGGTCATCCGTTAATGTGCTTCGCCGCCTCTCGCCACCTCTCGTGCAGAGGTATTAGGTGTAAATGCGCTTCAGCGATTATGCGCATAATCGCCTAACCAGGCGCAAAAGCGAATCCTTGTAGAGGGGGAGGCAGTGAGAGGTACCTGGTGAAGGTCATGAACTGGATGAGAGTTAACAAACAGAAGTTCAAACCAGACACGGTGGGGACACTGCTAATGGGTGATCCCTCTGACTGGATGAGAGGAATTCAATCTCTTCTGGAAAGGGTTGCACTAGGGTGACCAGATAAAATCCAGGTCAGGGCTCATATAACTTTAACAGTTGTAGAAAAAAGGGGATTTCAGCCAGTGTCATTAGGTATGCAATTAGTTCCTGGTGATATTCCCTCTTCATCACTGTGACACCCTACCTGCACCTGTGGCACTCACCAGGCTACACAACAGGGCTGTCCACGCCACTCGCACTCAGGGCTTACTTCAACCCCCCCCCCCCCCCGTGCTTATGACATGTTTGAGGATCTAGGCTTACTGCTGCTGCTCCTGTCCCGCCTTTATTCTTTTAGGCCCCACGGCTCCACAGCCCAGCACCCTAGCCTTCAAATCCCCCTTCTTCTGTCTGCTGCCACCAGTACCTTCCTCAGGTACACTTCCAAAGATCACACCAGTTGTAATTAACAAGATTTATTAACAGAAGTATATGTATGTCAATAAGTGTGATGGTTTCCTCAGGTTTATACTCGTATTGGTTACAGGCACAATGCTTAATGGTTTCAGTACTTTCTGTTCATAACATTTACAATAGAAACTCTCACGTTCTATGTTTCTCCTGCCTACTCTACCCACTAAGCTACACTACACTCTTTCCCACAATCTAGTTCCACCAAAATAACAAAACACGTTGATCCTTCTTAGCCTCTAATCCAGTCAACACTAATCTTCTCTCTCCCCCTCACACTCTTCTCCTCACACCCTCCTGTCCCACACTCTCCTTCACACTCTCCCTGTCAGCTCCTGTCAGCTCCCTCAATATATACACATACACTCTCACACAGCCAGCCAATCCCGGCACTCCCCCGCCACCATCCAATCAGCACTCACACATGAACTCCCCCCTTATGCTTACCCAGTTACAACATAACTTTAAGTCTATTTACCTTCCTTTATGGCATTTTATAAACAACTACTTACAATTTTTGATATACACGGGTCTCAACAGCAGCTGAACATCACAATCACAACAGTTAAAGGTGCATGCACTATACTAGAGTGACCATATACAAAAGAAGGCAGGGCCCTGCAACTTTAACTGTTGTGATGAAGAGGGAATTTCACCAGGAACTAATTGCATACAAATGACACTGGCTGAAATTCCCTTTTCTCTATAACTGTTAAAGTTACATGAGCCCTGACCTGGATTTTATCTGGTCACCATAGGTTGCACTCTTCCTGAGTAGCTTGGGGTCTCCTGGATCTATCACTGGGCCTTTCTACACCATGGGGTGAAGAGGGAGGAAGGGGCAGCAATCCCAGAAGTACCTGCTTCCGGGATCGTCGCTGCAATGCACATGAGAAGTGCAATAATCCGGGCTCCTCCCAGGCCATCGCGTCATCACGCCCGCCATTTTGTTGTTCCAGGCGGAGCGGAGAAGAGCACTCCAGCGCAAAGGTACATGTTGTTGTTTTTTAAAAAACCAAACCAGGCCCCACCCCCTCCCTGCCATCCGAGGGATGGTGAAATTGCTGACACACCCCTCCCCTGATGGGCACGGAGCCGCGCTGCACGGCTCAGTGCCCATTTCTGCTACTGTGCTTACTTGCGAGTAAGCACAGCAGCAGCCAGAACGGGTGGTCACATCTCCTGTGGTCTTGGGATGTTCCCTCATCCCAGGGGAAACCCGTGCCCATCCCCCTGCCCCAGGGAGTCCTTGTGCGTCATTTGGACTCACAGGGACCACCCAGGGGCTATCCCAGTTCAAAAGGCCAAGGTAGAAACGGCCCCTGTCGCCCCTGTGACAGGGTGCACCTTTTAGCAGCTTCGGTTGATGTTTCAGGTATGTTCCTCTCTGGAAGTGGATAGCCTAGCAGCAATTTTCCATGCCCGTGTAACACCCCATTGGGATTACATTGGACATTGGGCAGCCTTTGAAGCCAGTCTGGAAACTTCAGCTAGTACAAAATATCACTGTGAGAGTTCTAACTGGGGCTACTTTATGAGATGTTTAACTAATATAATATAAGAAAAGAAATATAGGCACTGGCAGAGCCTGAGGCTGTCCAGGAACAAGTACTGAAGCAAACTCCTAATTAAATTGTAGATCCCTGAGCTGTTTGCTTCAGAATGAAGCTGCTGCACATTTAACTAAAACATTTTCTCAGTCTTCACACTTTTCAGATGCAAAGGTAAATGACCCTGAGCTAACCAAAGAATCCAACAGCATTGACTGGAGGCAGTCTTCTAGCAAGAAGCAAGCTTGACATGACCCCCCCCACACACACACACACACACTTTCCACGCCTATGGCCAATATCCAAACATTGGCTCTTTTTAAAGCAAAGTGATGATCTATTCTCCAGTGTATTAGCAAACTTGGAAAGCGATAAACCAAGGAGCAGCTGATGACAGTATACTTAACTGGTTTTATTGTAGTCCCGGACCTGCAATCTGATTGTTATTCCAGAAGAGCAGAACTTACCTTGTACATGGCTGCCTCCTGAGTAACGACCAATAGCCTGAAAAAAGAGCTGCCAGAGGGAGGGTTACCCATCCCATGTAGGGTGTCTTATTTTTCCTTCCCTGGCAAGGAGGATTCTATGCTGCCCGATATACAGATATTTCAGCAGGTGAAGCTTTTTCACGCCTGCAGATGTGGCAATGCGGAGAAGCTTCACTTATTCAATTTCTTCCAGTCATGCAGCTGTTAAGAGCACAGAGGCCCTGTCGAATTGGCACCTCAACTCCCATTGGACCGCACAGTAGATGAAAACCAGAATGGTTGCTTGTCTTCTTTCCCCTTCCTTGCATGGGGAGTTTCAGAAGACAAGATGCTTTTCCCCAGGATCTGCATCCAGTTCTCCTTACTGTGGACACCAATGTCCAAATGAGAACATCAGAAGCCACCATATGTGCTAAAAGGCCTGGCTGACATGCAGAGTGAAGATAGGGTCCCTCATGGATTCATTTGATTCAAAGCCAGCTATAGGATCAGGGGACTAGAGGGCCATAACAAAAGGGAAGAAATAGGGTGCACACAGTGAGCTTCTTAAATGAGCATTTTATAGCATGCTCATGACTGGCCACTCACAGATGTTTGCAGGTCATTTTGATGAAGCCGTCAGCCTCCTGCGCGTCTCCTGCTCCATTCCTCAGTTTTAGCAGTAAAACATAAACCTCCAAAAACCCGACTCTTCCGAGATATATTTGTATTTGTCAGGTTTTCCTGCTGTGTACAGGCAAAGTTGTGCTATAAAGCACCCACTACAAGGTGCTGTCCCACTGAATTGTATGGGGCACGTGGTTGTTCCTCTGTCCTCACGTAATTACAACTTGTTGCAAAAGTGGAAGAGAAGCAGGAAGCAGAGCCACGGTAAGGAAACGTGATTCCCCTCCCCCCACCGATCTGAAGCAGTTCAGTCACATATCCACCAGTCAAAACAGGTAGAATTATTCACATTCTCAGCAGCGGCACATATACATCTTTCTCAGACCCCCTCTACAAGAATTCGGTTTGACGCCTGGTTCTCCGATTATACGCATCTTCTCGGAAGCGCTTTATGGTAAATGACTGTATGCAGGAAGTAATTGAGCGCACAACTGGTGGCCTTACCGGTTGTTTGAAATGCACTTTAGAAGTAGTTAATGCGGAGAATCGCTTGTTCACATAGTCAAAATGCGCTTTAACGGCCGGAGCAATTTAATGCACATTCGATAATGCGCATAATCGGATAGATAACGCACCTCAACTCCCGATTTGCGCTCTGCTCATGTAGACGTAAAATTTTTAATGAGACTTGAAAGAGCTTTAAACCTCTCATGTAGAGGCAGCCTCTACCGGTTTTAGTTAAATTTAGTTAAAAGTAATCAATAGAATCAAAATCCACCCTGGAATTTTTATTCTTAGTATTTATATGGCACATCGCAATGCTCAACACACTTCATGCCTGCTACCTCCATAGACCTTACATCAGTCCTGTGAGGAAGACCAGAGTTGGTTTTCCTGCAATGCGTTATTGTGGGTGGAATGGACTGATGCTGAAGGATGAGAGCTGAGAGCTGAACCACTTTACCGCACGCCTATTGCAGGCCTGCTGGTTCCAAAGAATGTTTCCCCTTCACCTTTGCTACAGTTCTGGTCCTAGATATTGACACACACTTTGTTCTAAAACAAAGAAAACAACTGGCCCTGTTTCATTGAGCTTGCTGATCAAAAGCAAATTTCTCCGAGAAGGAAGAAAAGCTGCAAAGCCAAGAGTGAAGCTAGAAAAACAAACCCAGGGAAAAGGGAAAAAAGGGAAAGAGTGCAAGAGGAAGAGCATAGTCTTTAGCAGTTGTGTTTGAAGGCAGACCTATTGTGCAGAGTCCTGGAATCTGAACTATTCGCTCTGAAATGGATAGCTGCCGTGTCTGCTAGAGCCCATGAACTCCTGGGGTTAATTGGTAACATGCTGTGATAAGCAGCAGCCCGTTTCACACAGGTGTGTTATCGCTCTCTCTCTCTCTCTCTCTCTCTCTCTCTTTCTGTCACTCTCTGGCCTCTTCAACCTGGGTGTGATAGGCGAGTTCCACGACTGGACATCCCAATGGCATCTTCTTTGCCTAAAAGCAGGTGTACATGTGGTAGGAACTGGATCAGGGCCATGGCACTAAGAGGGATGCAATCCTCCTCCTGCCTGGAACTTTTCCCATATTTAAATCACCACACTGAATCGGCTATTAGTCATGAAGGCAAAAACAACATGTACAATAGGAGTGTCCATCTTCCCTCACTTCCCCCATGACTAATAACAACTCTTGCGGGAGATTTAAATTAGGGAAACAGCACAAGGGGAAGCCCACCACCACCACCACCACGGCCCCAATCCCACACTATTGCTTTTAAGCAAAATAAATAAATAAATAAATAAATGATATTGAGAGATGTGATCATGTCTCATTGCCCACGTCACATCTGCTTTGTCCCTAAGCCCAGCTGAATGGTTTGATGTGAAATGTCATCACTCCTTTCTAGTTCAGCATTCACAGACCCAGCAGCCTTTCAGATTTCCCTCATTCCCGAGAAGAATAGGATAGTAGGATAATATATTTTCAGAGAGAGTATTCTTCAGTAACAGGCGGAGAACCTGTGGCCCTCCAGATGTTGTTGAACTCCACCTCCCATCATCCCCAGACTGCATGGCCAATGGTCAGGGGTGATGGGAGGTGTGGTCCAGCAACATCTGGAGCCACAGGTATCACATTGGTGTTCTATAAACTTTCTTTGCCCCATGATAATGGGTTTGTTTAGCCTCTCCCAACTGGGCACCCTTGAGATGTGTTTGGACTACAACTCACACCATCCCCAGTCACCATGGCTCATGGGAGTTGTAGCCAACACATCTGGAGGGCACCAAGTTGGGGATGGCTAGATTTGAATAATAGTATCATAGAATCATAGAATAGTAGAGTTGGAAGGGGCCTATAAGGCCATCAAGTCCAACCCCCTGTTCAAGACAGGGTTATGGGACCATAATGCTGAAGTAGCCTCTTTGGGCTTCTTTTTCCAAAAATTTATGTTTGGACACAGAGCTTCATTTATATAAGTCCTGGGCCGTGTCTTGATGACAGCACCTTTGCAGCATCGCAAGTTGATTGCAGGAGGGAGCGTGGGCTTTCCAGCCGAAAAAAATGCAGGACCTTCAAGCTCATCAAGCCCGCCCCCTGCCCTGCCTTCCCAGCTTACCCTAAGCCTCAATCCACTCCTGGGAACGCTCCCAGCTTGAACCTCGCTGCAAAGGAAAAAGCCACTGTAAGTCAGCAATTTTTAAATTGCGCGGTTTTGGGGGGGGCGAAATCCACAGTGGCTGTAAGTTGCCGTCTGTGTCACATAAATGACGCAGTGCCACTGCACAGCTACTATGGGGCATACGAGGCGTATAGACAGCCTCCTACTGAGACAATGTTATTCATCATACCGGAGGAATAGCGGAGATAGGATCATGTTGCTAATTGGGTACTGCCTTCCCCAACCTGGTGCTCTCCAGATTTTTAAGCTACAACTCCCATCACCTACAGCCACTTGCCATTCTGACAGGGTGTTGTAGTCCAACACATCTGGAGGGCATGAGGTTGGAGAAGGCTGGTGTATGGCACTGACAACTTTAGTATTTCCCCCCTCATGATTGTAGCTCCACAAGGGAGGGAAGCAGGGATTTGACCGCCTTGGCACACGGACTCCCAATTTGCTCTTTTTCCACATCAGGGAAAAGTAAAATGTGAGTGCGTAAATATGCAATATCACACAGCTCTTTCCTAGAAGAGGAGAAGTGTACAGAGGAAACATGAGGGGCGGGGGTGGGATCGCATATGTTAAATACCCATAAACCAAGTGTCAGGTTCTTTGTCCTGCAAAGCTTTCTCACAAAATTTGAATTTAGAAATAGGCTTTGGGGGATATAATGCTTCCCTAATGTACCACGCCATACAACTAGAGGGCTTTTCTCCCGAAGGAAAGATAATCTGGTTCTTGTATGCATTTCTGAGTTGGCACAGGGCCTGTGTCACCTCCGTTTCATGATATGAGAAAAGGAGGCATTTGTTTGAAACTGCCACCATGGCATGTGATTATGAGATTCACAGAACCTACCATGAGAAGGCTTGACAATTTAATTAGCCTTTCTCTAATATGGTACATTCTCTGTGGGCTTCTCCCCTCCCCTCTCCAGTGGGGGGGGGGCTGTTTCTGATATGAATTCCATAGATCAGTTTTCACATAAGAGCTGGCCCTCTGGAAGGAGAGAATGAGGGCATTGTTTTACACACACACACACACACACACACACACACACCACTGTAGGAAATTCCGTGGAAACGCTTGGCCCTTTTCTTTCAGTTGACCAGTGTTTTGCTTCCTGAGAAGCTGACAGCAACACGTCAAGACTTACCACCTGCCCAGTCCTTTTGTTAATTAATGCTTGCACCTTATTAATAGTTTAACAGCCTTTTACTCAGGCTGGTGTGTGTGTGTGTGTGTGTGTGTTTTAATTAAAGAAAATCATAGTAACCCAGGCCACATCCTGCACATATTTATGACTTCTGGGTTTGCTCACTTCTTCATTGCAGTGACAAATGCCTTCATAAAGAAGTGTTTATTATTGTAAAGGTCAAGAAGAAGTTCTGTCCAACTTTCTAATAATGTTTATCTCAAAAACTATGAGAAAAAAAAATCTCCACACCATTTATCACCCTACTAATTCCTCAGAGCCAAGGTCAACAATCTGCAGGAGATTTATTTGTCGAAATGTGTATAAACTGCCTTTTGGGGTAAACCCTCTGAAGGCAGCATAATAAGACTTAAAACCACAAAATGTAACAAAACAAGATTTAAAAAACGGCACATGAAAAGCAGCAGATAAACCAAACACCACCACATACACTATATGTTGTGAACTGCCCAGAGAGCTTTGGCTATTGGGCGATAATAGAAATGTAACTAATTAATTGATGGATAAATAAATAAATAAATAAGGGCCCCAGTAGAATCCTAAGTCAATGATAGGCCAGGGTAAACAGATGAGTCTTTAGGGCCCACTTGAAGGCCTGTAATGCTGCTGCTAAGCCAACCCTAAGGCAATATCTCCCATTAATAATAATAATAATAATAATATATTTATTTATTACCCGCCTCTCCCAACGGATTGAGGCGGGGAACAGCATTAAATATAAAATACAAAACTGATTAAAAGCACATAAAACCAATACACCATTAAAATACCAATAAAACACCAATAAAACACTTTAAAATTCATCTGGGTAGGCCTGCCGGAAGAGATCAGTCTTTATAGATCTTTTAAATTCCTGAAGACTGGTGAGTTGGCGAATCTCTCCCGGCAGGTCATTCCACAATCTGGGAGCGGCAGAAGAGAAGGTCCTCTGGGTAACGGTTGTCAGCCTAGTTCTTGTTGACTGTAGGAAATTCTTCCCAGAGGACCTGAGCATGCGGGGCGGATTGTATGGGAGAAGGCGATCCCGTAGGTAACCTGGACCCAAACCATGTAGGGCTTTAAAGGTAATAACCAACACTTTGTACTTCGCCCAGTCTTGTCCTACCATCCCAATCAAGTCACATGAGGCTCTGGGATCTAGCATGACCATTGCTGTCATGATGATGGTGTGTTCATGCATAATAACCCCCATTTAATGGGGGTTATTATAACAAAACTATGACAAGACTGGGACTCTCACCACAGCTGTTATTTTAGCCAGTGCCGGCTCCAGTGTTTGGAGGGCCCTTGGGCAAGATGCCCTCCCTCTGTGAGTCTGTCTTCTCACCGCCACTGTTGCTAGCTGCTCTTGCTCCCCCTCCTCCTCTCTCTCATCATTGCTACCACTTGCTTGCTTGACAGGAGAGAGCCAATGGGCAAGTGGGCACTGGCATCGGCTGCTCTTCCTTTTCACCACCACCATTGTCTGAGCCAGGGTGAGAGGCAGGTGAACAAGCAGGTTGCAATGCGGAAGAGGAGGAGCAAATCCAAGGGGCTGTTCTCATTGGGTCCCTGCTGCAGTGTCAGCCCTTGGCCATACCTGACCATTCCTACCCTTAACGCCCTGAATCCAGTTTATGCTGCATGTTTTGCCTAATAGTAGCAGCATTGAGCCTTGAAGGCCTCAGTAACAGTTCCATTCCTCCTTAAGGATCAGGTTTAAAGTTCTTCACGCCAAGGCATTTCTTGCCACATGAAACAATCAGAAATGCTGTTATCAGAAAATTTTACAGTGGAAATCTATGAATATTTGCATAAATGTATTGCAGTTTCCATAAATTTATTTTATGTAGTCTGATAGTTACACAGTCCCCCCCCCCCCATAAGAATTTAAATGAAGGTGGTTCTGGGATTGGGAGCCATAGAGAAGTGGTACTTCATATCATCTCCTATGTTGCAGAGAGTAACACAGGAAGTCATGTTCTACAACTTTGCACCATGTACAGAAAGGATCTTTCTGATTCATCTTCACCGTTAGATCTGGCCACTAAAAGGAGATTTAACAAATTCCTTTAAAATTTAGTTTCTCAAGATCACCTTTCCCCAACCTGGCAGCCTCCAAATGTGTTGAACTACAACTCCCATCATCCCCAGCCAACATGGCCTGAGGCCATGCTGGTTGAAGAAGGCTGCTGCTGATGCAAAAGCAGAAATTTAGGCTATTGCTAAAGCCTGGCCATTGTGTAAACCTGAACTGAAAGGGCATGCAAGTATTTGCACATTCAGAGTAAGGGCAATGCAATGAAGAAGCATTATCCTCCCTCTAAATTAACTTCTGTTGTTCTTACTGACATCTCCACATAAAAAGATATCACTATTCCCAGGAAGAAGATCTTTTTAAGTGTGTGGCTCAGTTCGGACGACATATTAAGCAACGGAGGGGTAAATAACGTACTGACCGTGCGTTAGGCAGGAGGAGCTCCACAGACGACACACTGCAGCTGCACTGCTCTGAACCGGCAAACGCCCCAGCTGCAAGGAACTTGTGGCGGCCATTTTGGTTGCAGCTTCTCCCCCGTTGTCCCCCAGCCATATCCCAACATGCACCGTGAGTTCAGCCGGCTGCATAGAGCAGCTGGGGTTTTTTGGCTGCTCTAGGCAGCAGAACTCTATTCCAAAACGGAATAGTCCATGGAGAAAGGGGGGTCTGAATTCGGACGACACTTTAAACAACGGGGCTTCGGGCTAAACAATGTGCAAGCCCATTGTTTCGCTCTGTTGTTTAAAGTGCCTGATTAACGTACTGTCAGTTGTGTCTGCGTTGCGTGCTGCCCTCCGGACGACACAATAAGCAACACAACTGATGATTGTTCCCCCCCTCCTCTGTTGCCTAATGTGTCGTCCGAACTGACCGTGTGTGTGTGTGTGTGTGTGTGTGTGTGTGTGTGTGTGTGGCTGATGTTGGAGCCAATCAAGCTATCAACAAGCACAAGTGAGTGGGAGAGAAGGGGATTTCAGACAACGCATTTCAGACCCACAACCCTCTTTTCACGTCAAAAAGATTCACTTGTGTATATTCAGTACAGCCCAATTTGCTTTTACTGAGTAGCTCTTGCAGCAGATGTATGAGATAAGAGGCAGCACTTTTACAAGAGGAAAATATGAGTTTCTAAGGATCCAGCTAAGTCCAGTCGCTGATGAGGAGGGTGGATGTCAGAACTTGCTGTGACTCTGATGGATGAAGCATTTTATTGAATTCTGATGATCCGGGCATTTGCCATCCATCACTTCCCCTCCTTTGACTTGTAGGGCGATTATAGTCTCAGGCTGGGAATCCTTTCCATACATTCTTCTCTAATTCAATTTTCTCCACACTGGACGTTACTTCATTTGCCGGGGGGGGGGGGGGGGAGGCTGTTGGTGGCTGCCCAGGACCTTCACCTCCATCCAGAACACTGAGCTGATGGAACAAGTCTAGTTGGGTAGATATTATATTTTAGAATCTTTACATGAAGATATGTTTATTTGTATGATGATTTATATCCAGCAACCCTTCTAATGCATATGTGTTATTCACAAAGGTAAAACTAAAGTGTCAATAAAACCTGAGGTGGGAATAAAAACACTGGATTGAATCCAGGATCTGCCTTCTGTGAAAAAAAGAGCTCTGCTTATGCCAGATTTTCAAGGATTACCCCACACCACACTACACCACAGCTCACCCCAATCAACAGGAACCCCCAACCCTCTGTGTAGCATTTTCAGGTGCCTGGAGGGGCTGCCAATGAGAGGAGGAGGCCAAGATGTCTGCTTCTGCCATCCCGATTGCACATGCCTAAATCTGGATCCAGCCCTACTGTCTTCAGATATACATTATCTACCTAGCAAAGCAAAAGCCTGCTGGAATAAAATAGCCTTCACTAACTGGTGGAAGACAACCATAGAGGGGAGAATCTCAATTTAATGTGGTAAATTATATCATATTGGTGCAGCTACTGAGAAGGCCCTACTTCTTGTCCCAACCAGCCACACCTCCATCACAGGTGGGACACAGAGAAGTGCCTTTCCACTTGATCTTAAGAACTGGACTGGCTAATAGGGGCTGAGGCAGTCCCTTGGGTATCCTGAACTCAAATAATGATTATATACAAGCATATTTCAGCTTCCAGCACAAATGATAAGGCACTACCCCCACATACTTCACCACTGGAAAGCTGGCATTTTGCCATCTCTATCTGAGGGATGGGTTATTATGATTTTCCCGTGAAGTGCTGGGAAATCTCCTGTCCCACCTTCACCTCTCACATCATCACTCTTTCTTCCTTTCCACATCTTGCTCTGGAACTAGGCAGACTTTCCCACCTCTGGTTCATTTATCGTTTGTGAGTGAGAAGGAAAGAGACTTTATCAGCCAGTAATTCCTACTATGAGCTGCTGCCAAGTTCCCCAACTCCCCAAAGGCATAATTATCCCTTCAAATTCTCCTCTTTTACCAAACTTTTTATCCACCTTAATCCTCCCAGTGAAACTGGGCCATCACCTGGAGATATGGTGGGGTGGTTGGACAGCTAACAGGCCTGCCAGCTCTTTCTGACTATGATGTTTGTCTTGGCTGCTATTTGATGTTGACCCATCAGCCATCTCTGCCAGGATGGGATAGGAAATCTACAGGATGTTGCTGTGAAGCTGACACTGAAAACAGCTCGCTGTCAGAATTGATGGATTTGAGGTTGAATGAGAACTGAGGCAAGGGTAAGAGGACAAGACTGGATGAAAAGAATGGGTGCAACCAGGGAGATTAATCTCGCCCTGCCTTAATGGGAACAGGGAAACTCCCTGTCACTATCTTCATGAGGCAATCTCAGCAAGCCTCAGGGGGGTGGGGAGGTTTGTCAGGAGCAGCCCAGGAACAAAGTGATAAAATTAAAATTAAATGTAAATAAGGCTTGAGGGGATCTGTAGCACCCAAAAAGCTCTTATGGCACCATTCAAATGTGTAATTCTAAAAGGGATTTAAAAAAATCTTTTTAGAAAGCATTTCATCCGGTGCCCTTGCTAAAACAGAGGAACATCCTTGCATCATTGTTCATTTTGTAGGTGGGGAACTGAATGGAAAAGGGGTGGGGGGGAATGAGTCACTTAGGGCCAAAACAGACATTACTTAAATCTCTCTTTTTTCATTTCCCCTCTAGAGTAGGCACCAGAGGCACAATCCAGATCAGGACCCTAGCATGGGGTGTAGGGGAGCTTTTAAGATCTGAAATTGGACATACCGGTGAGGTTGACAGCAGTAGTGAGTGGCAATTCACTGCCCCCATCCCCGCTGTTCTCTTCAATCTCAGCCCAGAGTTAACAACAGGGAGTCCTTCAGGGAGTGGGGCTTGGAGGAACCCAAGGAGATTCTGTGGGCCAGATATGGAACCTCTGCAGGCCAGATTAGGCCCTTCAGGCCAGAGGTTCCACATCCCTGGTGTAGGGAGGTAGATAAAAGGGCGCAATTGTTGGGCTTCACTGCTCACATCCTCTTACACACTGGAATAATGTCTATTGAAAATATCATCAAAATTATTACATGTACTCCATAAGGATATCAGAACTGCTTTGCTAGATCAAACCAAAACCAAATTATTGACTTTTTAAGTTGTTACTGCTTCCAACAGTAACCAGCCAGATACCTTTGGCAAGATCACAAGCAGATCACAATGGTGATGGCCTTCACCAGTAGCTTATGTCCTGTATTTATATCTGGTGTACTGCCCAATGGAGGCACATCTATCTCTGAAAATGGAATCAATTTGGCTATGATGGCTCCATCCATGCCACCTTATTGGAGCCCATGACCAAAGACTAACAAGGGTGGGGGGACGGGTGTCATAGGGGCTAAACTCTTCAAGTAGCTCTTTCCACCACCTTTTTGACCAGCACCAACCTCTCTCTGAAAGAACCTCACTGGGACAAGAAGGAGTTTTCACATGTTGCTCCAATTGTGTTCAAGAACGGCTGTCCGAGGGAATTACAAGTGGGAACCTTAAGGAGAAGGGATGGCCTAGCGTGAGTGATCTAAAAGGCTCAGACCTTTGAGCTGATAAAGAGGTGGCCATAGACACTGCTTTCCCTTGGGCCTATCATTTCCCTCAAGAGGCCTACCGAAGCAGAGAAATGAGAATGGGAGAGTTCCAACCAGTTCCTGAACAGTCCTACTCTCTAGAGGGTTCCTTCCCTCTTCTCATTATACTGCTTATCTTGCCATCTAATTCTTTTCCTATGAATAATTGCATGATTCATACCTGCCCCAGATTATATATTAACCCAAGTGCTTTCAAGGGCTCTCTATAGCTGAATACCATTCAAAGAGTTTTAAGCTACATGTTGAGTGGTTGTGAATCCATCTGTGTCTGGACATAAGGGGTTGCAGAGAGCATTCTTTGCATCCTTCCACCATGATGAGAGATTATGGTGTCTCGTGCACAATTCTGGAAGTCTCCATTGCATACACAACATAGTTTAGCATCCACTTGAATGACTCTCTGCAGACTTGTAAACTACAGGGCTGCAGGAGGCCTCCTAGCAGATATTATATTACCATCTATTTTGCATTTTTCCTCCGCATCCCTTGAACATGAGTACATGGGTTGGGCAAGTGTTCAAATGGAGAATTGTGTTATAACTGTGCACATACTGACATTCACTTCAATATCACAAAGTTTCAAGGGAGATATTGCATTTTGGGATATTTTACATCTTTCCTGTCTAGAAATAGGTGTGTGGCTTGAACTGATGATTTTAACTTGAAATGTAAAATGGTGTCCTGAATGTGCATACCAAGGCCTAATCCACACCAAGCAAGATATAGCACCATGAAAGCGGTATGAAAGCGGTATATGGCATATGTTGTCAGTGCACTTCAATACCACTATAAAGCTGTAGTGTGGCTCCTGCCTTTTATATATTGTTTTCATAGTGCAATATCCTGCTTGGTGTGGATTAGGCCCAAGTTTCATCCTGAAATCCCAGTCTTTAAGGCAGTTGCCTTGCATTTCCCTCCCCTGTGGTAGCTTAAGGGTTGATCTCCTGCTCTGCAGGAAATGTGCCAGGCTGTTGGAGCAGAGTTACTAATAGCTAAAAGTGAGTTTTTAGCAGAAGGTCATTTCTGGTTTGTGTTCTGCATCTTATTTATAAACTAAGGCCCTTTCTACCCCATTGTGATATAAAGGGAGGGAGGGAGATCCCGGAAGTACCTAATACACACCATCGGCGCACAGGGAGGGACAGAGGGCGATCCCGGAAGTACCTAATACACACCATCGGAGCACAGGGACCAGCCGGAGGGCATCCCTGGCAAACAGCCTGGTGTAGAAACAGCCTAAATCCAGTTTACAATTTCCTCTCTCCAAAAATGGATTCGGGGGTGGTAACTGAACTTGAAATTGAGCATTGTGTCCTGAACGAGCCTACAAATTTCATTCAGTTATCTCAATGGGGAAGGGAATGGCCATAGTTTAATGGTAGTGCTTTGCATGCAAAATGACCCTGATCCAAGCCTTGATATCTTCAGGTAGGGTAGTAGGAAAGACTCCCATCTGAAATCTGGAGAGCTGCTACTGGTCAGTGTTCAAAAATATGGAACTTGATGGACCATTAGTCTCAACTGGTACATGGAAGCTTCCTATATTCTTCCTAATATTCAAGGGGAATTATTGAGTTTCAAAAAACAGTGTGTGGGACAGTCAGCAGGGGGTGGAAAGTGAAATGCTGAACAAGCTTGTTAAACCAAAGGAATCTCTTCACTTGACCAAAGGTTTAATATTGACAAGGATGGGCCCAAAACACATTGAAATAAGCCAACGTCAAAGCCATTTTCCTTTGGGAAATCTACTGGTGTTTTTCTTGCTTGCTTTCTGCTAAGTGGAAAAGAAAGCTTTCAAAGACTGGCTGTGAGACACCAAACCTTCACCTCCCTGCCCTGTGTAAAACACTTCTTCCATGCCAAGGAAAATGATGGTGTCAGAGAGCCAGATGTTTGTAATTAACATTCCCTCTGCCCTCCTGCTATAGCACCTCTCAAGGCCAGTGAGTGAAACATGCCTCAGAAATGCAGGTTCCAAGCCTGAGCGATGCAGTGCAGAGTTACAGGCCTGTCATCACCCTTGGAATGAAGGAGGTCAAAAGAGATCTGAGATTACAACACTCTTCGCCTTGTAATAAAAGGCCCCGCTCAAAAGTGGCACCCAGAAGAAACATCCCTTATGTACCCACTGCAGATGGCAGGGAGCACAGAGGAGATTGGGTGTGTTATGGTGGGCGCTGGGGGAGGGATCAACAGGAAAGCAGCTTGGACCCAGTGAGCATGGTCAGCTAATTACAGACCCGCACTCCACATGGCTGGTAGAGATAGTCTTTGAACGTCTCTTAACATGCTGGTGCAACTGTGGAAGACTCTCGGTGCCAGCACCAGCTGGCACTAGGAATATCTGGCGCTAGGATGGCCACTTTTGCCTTGCCAAAAAAGGGGAAATGCATTCCTTAAATAATAATTTTAAAAAGGATACAGATTTGCCTATTTTTTTTTGTAATATGCTAACTTATATGTTGAGATACAATTTTAGAAATAATAATTATAATTTAAATGGAAACAGTGCATCTCACCATAGCGGGGAATAGTGTTATGAGATGACCCGCATGTCTGTTCAGTCTGTCCAGGTGCTAAATGGTGATTGGCAATTTCAGGGCCCCTGCTGCTATCTGGGCTTCTTATGGCTTCTTAAGCCAGACTTGGATAGGACAGCCCTCCAAACAGAGGACTGTCAAGAATGACACATGGCCAGCCTATATGACACTAGCATGGAGATTCTCCATGTGGTAGAACTAATCTAGAAGGTAATTGGATTTCAAACACAGAGCCTTTCATGTGTAGCACTATCTGTAGATGTGTTTTCTGATGGGCTTCACAGTGAGGTAAGAATATCTGGATTGAGTTCCCTGACATTTGTGGAACCTTGACCAATCTCTCTCCTCCAAAATATCCCATGAAAGCTTGGATTAATTACTTATCCACATTTTGCACAGCCAAAATTGGTTCCACATTGGCCAAGAACAGAGTCAAATGGTGTGGTATCAAATGTGCTTCATGCGATTCGATAAACCACACAGTAAAACCAAGGCAGGAAAAGGCAAATTGCATTGATGAGTTCAAGGTGGCATTCCTTGTCCAAAAACCCAGGTGAATTCCCACATTAAACCACTGAGGGTGCCTCTACAAGAGCGATTTAAAGCTCTTTCAAGGCGCATTAAAATTTTTACCTCTACAAGAGTGGAGCGCAAATTGGGGGTCAAGGCGCTTTTTCTGTCCGATTATGCGCATTATCGAATGTGCGTTAAATAGCAAGTTTTAATTTACCGCGGGAGTTGAAGCACCTTATGACCATGTAAACAAGTGATTCTCCGCATTTCAGCCACTTTAAAGCATGTTTCATACAACCGTTAATGCGCTTCAACGCCTCCAGTGTATAGGGATTGGGCGTAAAAGTGATTGCGAGAAGATGCGCCTAATTGGACAACCGGGCGTCAAACTGAATTCTTGTAGAGGGGACCTGTGTGACTACTGCATGACTGCCATCTTGTCATGTGTGTCCTCCACAAAATAGGCCAAGTCAGGACCCAGATTTCACACCTGAAAGGGCCAGTTCAATCCAACTATTTACATTACCTTCACAATTCTTCTATTTTTTGTTTTAAAAATTCTATGAAGATACAGTGCTGCTAGAAAACACACTATAAAATACAAACACCCCAAAATGATAATAATGGCAATGAATAAGCATCAGTTCCCAATACCAGCACCTTTGGTATGTCATTGCATTAAAACAGCATTTGAATTCAACCAAGTCAGATTTGTTTAATTAAGAAATGCAGGGGAGAGCATTACCATGGGAGGCAACTCCCCCCTATGCCACCCCCAGCAAAGCAGGAGGCTGCCAATCCTGACATGCATTTTCACTAGACCCTATCATCTCCACTGTCAAAATGAAGAAGAGATACTAGAGCTTTGGGGCAGCATTCTTAATGTTGACAGGATTCTTCCTATGTTGGCTTTGGTTTGGTACATTTGAAAATTAATATCCTAAGGAATTAACATTATTTTGACTGAGCAAATATTATGAGGGTATACCATTATTTCAAGTGTTTTAGCAAATGTGATGGAATGAAGGAATGAAGGAAAGCAATAGCAGGGCATCCTGAAAAATCATGCCATGTACCAACCCACTGTGACCCTAGTTGACCTTTCTATCCAGGGAAAGTGAGTTGCACTTAAGTGCCATTGAAATCGATGGGGCAGAGTAGTTATGACTAACTTAAAAGTCCCATTATTTTCAGTGGAATTTAAAGTGTAACTGATTTTCTTTGGATATGGGTCAATAACTGTAACACAGATACTCTTATATGTGTGGGCAGTTAAATGTCATGACAACCTCAAAGGTCATGCCAGAATCAGTGATGGTGGAATAGTTTGGAACATGGCTGCCTTCTCCTTACCAGCTGCCTCCTCTTTAGCATACAGATGAGTTAGTAGTCCACAGAATGGAGACAGGTGGTGCATATATCGAAAGGTGGACTCTCCTTCACTGAAGATATTTAGGCAGAGTCTGGACAGCCATGCTGTTGTTGCATCTGGTATTGCAGAACTCGCATTAATGAAGGGGTTGAGCTAGATGCCTCCATGGTCCCTTACAACTCTATGATTTTCTTCATCTGAGCCTGGCTTGCCATTTCCCATCTCTCAAAGGAGCAATTGCACTAATCAGAGGAACTGTCTTTTAGACTGTAGGCATTATTATTTAAGAAGTGAGGCTGTAGATACAACATTATTAAGAATTCCTGTGACATCTGCATATTATTGGTTGACTAAGGATTGTTTGAAATGCCAATAGCTTTTATGAAGGGCAATAACAGATACTGGCAGTTCCAGTAGTGTCTGTAGCAGTGAGAGAAGGTGGTTTGAACTGACATAGTTCCATAGACTATTTTGTAGGGCTGGGATGAACCCTACGCTATGACTCACTTCGGACGACACAATAAACAACTGGTGTGGGGGAAACAATCATCAGTTGTTTTTACTAGGGTGACCAGATTTTGGGAACCAAAATCCCGGTCACCCCCACGCCACCCTACCCACCCAAAACAACCCCCCCACCGTGCGGTTGCGCCGCCCGCCCGCCTCGTGCCCGCCCACCCACCTCACGCCGCCCGCCTGCCCGCCCGCCCACCTTGCACCACCCGGCCGCCTGCGCCCACCTGCCCGCGCCACCCGCCTGCCTCACGCCGCCCAGCCGCCCGCACCCGCACACCCGCCCGCCTCGCGACGCCCGGCCGCCCACGCCTGCCCGCCCGCCTGCCTCGCACCGCCCAGCTGCCCGCCTCGCAGCCGCCCATGCAAGTAAGTGGGGGGGCCCTCCTCCTCCCGCCTTGCGCTCCTTACCTGCAGGGGCGTCCACTTCCCTCCGGTGCTCAAATCTACTGAGAAACAGGCTTCACAGCCTGTCCCTCAGTAGAGCGCCGGGTGTGTACCCGGAAGTGCGGGCGCGCGTCGTTCCGGCCTCTTCCCCGGCCGATCTAGGCCTTGTTCTTGGCCGGCGCAGTAGCGCCGGCTAAGAACAAGATGTAGATGGCACAGGTGAGGCCCAATTTTCCGGACTTTGGGGGATATTCTGAAATTTCCCCCAGATTCAAATTTGGCCCCCTTATTCTGGACTTGTCCGGGGGGATCCGGACGTCTGGTCACCCTAGTTTTTACTATTGTGTCATCCGAATGCTGCCATAGTCAACTCAGCACTGATCCTAATCCACACCACAGTTGATTATTTATTACCATGTTGTGTGGGGAGTACCCCCTAGTTGAACAACTGTAAAGTTGATTATTATCCCACCACTGACTATTGTGTCGTCTGAATTGAGCCAATATGTTTGGTAGTGCCAAAAAACTTCACCTCCCTTTATCAAGGATTTTTGGAGGGGCATTTCTTGCCAAAATGCTCACACAATTAGTTACATTGAGTTCATTTGCTCTCATTCTCAGTTGCCTTCACTTGCCTTCAGTGATGTCACCCCACAAGCCACATCTGATGGGCTATGAAGTCATCCTGTTTACATTACATGATCTCTGATAATCTGGGAACGCGTCTGTAATTAATCCAAGAAGAAAAAAGAAGCAACCAGGGGAAATTATAGCACCACAGCAGCAGCGAGCCAGGAAAACAACATCTCTGCACAGGACTGAAAAAGGTAAGTCAAAAGTGGGAGAGATTTTTTGGGGTGGGGTGGGGTGGGGTGGGAAGAAATCTGCCCCTCCAAAACTGCTATTTTCTCCTTGGAATTTGAAACTAGCAAATGGTTTATTTTGTAAATCTACTTTTTAGTACTGTAATAGAAGCTTTCACCTGCTGAAAACCCCTTTTCTATAGAATGACCATGTTCTGAAGCATGTAGCTCCTCTTGTCCACTGGGGTCATAACATGCAATTCTCCACTGAGGAATCTCATTTTCCCTTGAAACATGCCCTGTAAAATATGGAACTACCAGCTCCATAAAATTCCAACGAAAACCTATTTTAAAAAACAAAACAATGGCGGGAATTTCAGGGGAAAATGGGTAGGGAAGCTTAACCCCCTCCTCTCCTAAAATGCCATGCACACCTCAAGTGCTTAAATGAAAGTTTAAAAAGTAGCAGCAGCAGCTACACTGACACGATTAGCAGAATGTGTAGTATGGCCCTCAGCTCTGAAGCTTACTGGTTACCCTTGAACCAGTCGCTATCTCTCTGCCAAACCTACCTCACAGGGTTGTTATGAGGATAAAATGGAGGAAGGAAGGATCATATACAGTCTGTTGGAGGAAAGGCTGGATAGGTATGTAATACAATAAATATATATTTTATGTGCCTTTCTGTATTGCTTTCATAGAATAGCGAAGGCTGCCTGATGGTCCTAACGCAGGAATGTACAATCTGTGAAAAATCCCTTCAGTCTGTGTTTCGCAGATTGTCAGGCGCCTTCGGCCCAATACGCACATTTTCACACTTTAGCTTAAATGGGAAATAAATATGTTTGCCCATTTTTAAATTTTTTTGCATATTTTTCTATGATGAAACCTGTGCAAAATTCACAAAGGTTGGAAAAATGGTCCACAAGTCCGTAGAAACTGCCCAACAGGAGGAAAAGCAGTCTGCTGCAGAATCTGCAATCAAATTCATAAAAATCCAAATTTGTGTGGTTCCGTTGGGGATTTCTCCAACATCCTTATTCTAGCTGTAGTGAGTCACAATTCTGGCCTTCTAACAGCAAGGCTCAGGGCATGGACACTAGGGGAAGCCAGCTATTAGTATTATGGGATGTCATCCTTGGCCACCTGCAAGTACCTTTCCCCCACCAAGCCCCCACATACAAACAGTGCATATTTTGCCTGTTTATGAGGATACATAAGTTCATCAGGGCAGCTTCTCCTGCCTCGGCAGACTCCTGACATTCTGCACTTCCTGAGCTGGTGAGATGGAGTTACCAGAAATATTTAGACAAGAGCAAATACGTGAAAAGTATAGAGGATTGAGGGGAAATCAGCCCAGAGCCACAGGCAAAGAAGAGTGAGTCATCTGGATGCAGCCGAGTAATAAAGCAGGAGTGTTTCAGAGAGCAGCAAGACACTGAAGGCAATTCCTACAAACCAGCAGGAGATCCAAGTACTGTCACAATACGAACACGAAGCTCTAGCAATAAAGTTCAGAACTTAAAGACCAGCCTGATAACATTTCTGTAGGATTCCTCTCCAGCAAGCAATTGTAGCGGTGCAGCCACAGTGCGGAAGAGCACTGAAATTCACCTTGCAAGAACCACCCAGCCATTCTAATGAATCCAGAGAGTAAACTCCGACAGCAGGAGCTTCATTCTAAACTGCAGGGCTCTGTCAGAATTATAGAGACGGTTTGCTCCACTTCTCAAGAGCGAGCGTAATCCTCAGATTGGCTTTTAGCATTGAACTGCAATCACCTATTGAGATAAGCTGAGAATCTTTGTAAAAATAAATAAATAAATAAACCAAAACCTTTTCGCTCCTCTGAGCCTGTCTCCAGGAAGGAGCAAGAGGGAAAGAAAAGACCAGGCCTGAGTACCAGAGGAAGCCAAATGCTATGGGAACCTGTCCCTGGCATAGAAATGACTGGTTATATAATTCATAGCACTGCTTCCTTAACCAAAAAACTCCAGAGTAAATGAATGTCACTCCTCGTACAGAATTATCAAGACTGCGGCCATTTTGAATGTCAGCTTGCATCTTGCCTACTAAACCTGCTTTTGGTTAAGGCACAAAGCAGCTGTGGTGGTAAACATGTGCTGGACTGTACCACATCAGATTGCAGGTAGAGGCTCACATAATTGAACCCTGTTTCAATACCAAAAAATAAATAAAATCCCTCTATATATAGGGTGACTATATGGAAAGGAAGAGAGGGCTCCTGTATCTTTAACAGTGTTATAGAAAAGGGAATGTCAGTAGGTGTCATTTGTATGCATGCAGCACCTGGTGAAATTTCCTCTTCATCACAACAGTTAAAGCTGAAAGCTATACTAGAGTGACCAGATACAAAAGAGGGCTGTGGGGCAGGAACAGTTAATCTAGGCTGACCATATGAAAAGGAGGACAGGGCTCCTGTAACTTTAACAGTTGTAGAGAAAAGGGAATTTCAGGCAGTGTCATTTGAATGCAATTAGTTCCTGGTGAAATTCCCTCTTCATCACAACAGTTAAAGTTGCAGGGGCCCTGCCTTCTTTTGTATCTGGTCACTCTAGTATAGTGCCTGCACCTTTAACAGTTGTGATGAAGAAGGATTTTCACCAGGAACTAATTGCATGCAACTGACACTGGCTGAAATTCCCTTTTCTCTACAACTGTTAAAGTTACAGGAGCCCTGTCCTCCTTTTCATATGGTCAGCCTAGTTAATCCTCATGGCAGGAGGGAGTGCAGTTTTTCCAGCGGCCATTCAGTTTGTGGACCACGCCCCCTGCCCTATGCCCTGCCTTCCTGTGTCCCAAGCAACCTACCGTGGGGCTTGATCCATCCCCGGAATGCTCCCAGCCCCAAACCAAGTCAAGGTCACCACCAACAGACAGTGCAAATACAGTGGTGACCTTGGAGCAAAAGGGAAAGTTGTAGTGAATTTGCAACTTTTTAAATGCTTAGTTTCAGGGGGAAAGCCCCGTGGTGGCTGAGTTGGCTGCTGCATCGTATAACCAACGCAGCGCCACTGTGCAGCCACCTTGGGGTGAATAGGGCATATAGATAGCCCCATGGTGGAGAGAGATACAGACAGGGGGCCTTCGTAGAAGCAAGGGAGCAAATTATGCCCCCTGGTGGTAACCTACTGAAACACTAGCTAAAGCAGCTTTCACACAAGGTAAAGGCCTTGGAGCCTCCCCTGCCACTCAAGCACTGGGAGGAAGTGTTGCTCATTTATTGATCTGAAGTATTTCTATGCTTCTCATCAGCCAAAAGGCTCCCAGAGTGGCTCACATATAACCAATTAAATACGACAGTCCTTGCCCAGAGGCTTACAATATAAAAAGGCACAACACACAAGGAAAAAGGAATGGGGAGGGAAGGGGAAGGGGAAAATAGTTTTTTCGACAGGGCTGGTGGAATGGCCCTGCGTCCCTTTCTCATCTCCTTCATTACAGCCTACTGAGATGGCTGCTGGTGGTGACAGTTGGGGGGGGGGGGGTAGGAGCCTTGATGAGGGAGGCCTTCTACCAGCTCTAACAACATTTTATGATCCTCTCTTTGCTGATTTACAGTGAAGGCTTTACCCACACCCAGAAATTCCAGGTCCTGTCCCATCCCCAGGCGACCTGCATGTCCTATTGTCACTATGCCTGGGGGAAGCTTCTTTGTGCAAAGGTGCCCCCATGTCGATTTAAGAGGCCCACTATGCTGAGGAAAGCTGCCTAGGGAAGACTGGGAAGATTTGCCAAACCCTTTTACCTTTGGAGCGTCATCTTGAGATCGTTGCAGGGGGCTGGGAACAGCTCCATCCCAAACTGAGCAGCGTGTTTCTCAGCTCATGCTTTCTGCACCATGTCAGGACAAGGCCCACTGGCTTGCTGGGCACCTCTCCCCAAGGGCACTTGGGAAAACAACAGAAGAAACACTGTTTATTGTATAAACAAAAGCAAAACACTTGCTTTCCTATTCTTGCAAGGTTAATGCTTGCCAGACATCCGCCCCAGTGGGGAGCAAGCAGAGGCAGCAAGTCTTAAAACTCTTGTTATTGCTGCTGTGCCACCTCCCAGGGTTGGTTTGCTAATCTCAGTTGCATCCCATGTGAGGGTCATCTCACTTCTGTACTCTCACATTACGGCATCCTCATTTTCCAGCAGGACAAGTCAACAGCTTTAAGTAGGAGCAGACTTTTCAACAGCCCCTTGTAGAAAAGCTTGAAATTAAGCCTTCAGAACCCTGCATTAGCTAGAAGATGCTATTTGACAGTGACCACAAAGTACACAGCACTAATATCCCAAAGTAGACTTGAGGCGCACATCCAGGCCTGGTGCAGACACCATTTCCCTGCTGTCTCTCATCGGGTGATGAAAGATGAGGATCAAACACATAGGCATCTAATCTTGCACGCATGCGCACACATGTACACTCGTGTGCACACATACGCACACGGAGGTTGATTGCCCCAAGTAGCCCCACAAACAAACTCAGGACCAAATTATATGTTATGTGGCGTTCCGTGTAGACATCTCTTGATATTAAGGTTTTCTTTTCTACTGAAAAGCAGCTGCTTGAGACTGGCCACAATTAAGAGTTTGAGAAGGGCAGGAGGGGAGGGAATGCTTACTACCCCACCCCTCCCATTGCCTGCCGGACATTTTTCTTCTCAAATTCAACCTCTCGCAGCTGCTTTTCGTTCAGCAGAGGAAAATAATATATTTTTCTCCGTGGGAAGAAAGCAGGTAGGGAGGGTCTTTTAGAGAGCCAGAAAAAAAGGGGGGGGGGAGAAGGAAGAAGTGGTGGGAAAACATGGGAGAGATGGAAGTGAAAGATGATGTCGTCTCCTCCCCCCACCCCGTAAAATTCTGTGGATGAGGCAAAAGAATGGCACAATAAAAGCCTCATCTGGAAGCACCCTTTAAAATCTTTTATGAACTTTGTTACTGTTTGACGCTGCTTGGATTTACTTCCTCACTACTTCATGATTTATGGGCATTTCTTTCTAGTTAAACTGGATTCTTTTTCAGATTTTGATTTATTCTAAAACACCTTAAAAAGTTATTTAGGAATGAAATATAAATACCCATAACATAACAGATAACAATAAAAGCAATATGTAGTTTGGCCCTCAAACATGGAGGCTATATGGCTACTTATCAGGGATGCTTTCTTAGTGGGTTTCCTGCATTGGCAGTGGGGCTGGACTAGATTATCTTTGAGGTCCATTCTAACTCTAGGCTCCTATAATTTTATGCATTGGACACACTCAGCGAACAGTCAGGCGGCTAATAGTCTTCTTGACTAATCCGCCATGATCCTTCATGAAACCAACTTCCTACATGCAACACTAGTGGCTTCTTCTTCTTCTTCTTCTTCTTCTTCTTCTTCTTCTTCTTCCCTGCCTCCTTGAGCATCTCTGCTGGCCTGGAAATCTTCTCCTGACACAGACACTCCTGTCATGTCCATTCTTTGCCTGTTAACATACCTGGTGGCAACAGGCTGCTCTGGGGTCTGGGACTGCTCTGTAGTCTAGGACTAGCCACCATTTTAATTCCCCACAATTCCCCACAGCAGCACTACATTGGTGACATTTTGCTCAAAGTGCTAGGCCGGGTGGAGAGGGGAACATACAGCCCCTGTGGGGTCAGCATCAGTGGTGGTCCCTGCCAGGGTGCTGGGCCCTGACAGTTGCCCAAGGATACCAGGTGCTGACACCAACCCTACACATATATGTTGGACTACTAACTGCATCCAACTGCCCTACAACTGATGCATGTGTGGATGCTCAAGAGATAGTCTGTGATGTGGACACCACAACATAATCACTGGTGTCTCTCTGCCCATAACATATGTGTGGATGGGTCCTTAGGGAAATGTGGCTGTCTGGGGCTGGAGCCCAGCATTAATGGGAGGCAGGATGCTGTATAATCAATCCCTTTCAAGCCATGCTCAGGCGAACCCTGATGTGTTAACCTCATGTTCCTTGCCGCCACCTCCTCCTAAGTCTGTTGCTCTTTGAAAGTTCACACATATATATTTTTTAAAAGAACAGAAAAAAAAAAACCCCAGAAAACACTAACCACCAAGAAATGGGGGGTGGCGTCATTTCCTCTCCAGCTGTAATAATAATACCGCAGGAGAGGACAGGGAAGTTGGGAGGGGGAGCCGCACAGAGCAATAGCTTTGCCACCCCTTCGACTGGCTGAGAGTGGAGCAATAGCGAGATACTGGAAGCTGTCGGGATGCTGAGGCAGTTAATGATTTTCCTGCCTCTGGAGAGCAAAGGCCTGGAGCAAGATCTGAATGTTATTTGATTTTGGTTTAACCTTGGAAGAGCAGAGACAGCAATTGTTGTTTTAAAATGAGAACCATTCTGGTGGAATCCTGGAACAGAGATCAACCAAGGCTCGCTCTTGCTGTCCTTTGGAAGAGGGTCCACTTTGGATTACAGCCACCTGCACAGCATGGGGAGGGGGGTGGTATTGTGTTTTTTTTAAAAAAAAAAACAAACACCACCCATATCAGGGTATTTCCCATCAACAAAGCTTGAACTCTTACTAGCTGACTCTAATATTCCTGCTCGTAACTGCAGGCAAGTGGGGAGAAAATTGCAAGCTGCTGAGCAGGGAGAGTCGCGACTAATATCATGGTAGGATATTGCCTTTGCCACGTGGATGACAGCACAAGGCCATTTGCACCTCGCAGGCACAAAAACATTCAGTCCCAGTAGAGTGCAAACTCACAGCCTCCTCCTGTACACTCACTGACTAGGTATAGCTGCAGCTTCGGAAGCATGGCTAGAGGGAAGCAATGGTATTGGTGCTTCTTTGCTCTGGGGTAGTGGGGCAGGGAGCAATGTTGTGTGTGCATCACTCGGCATAAACATGGGAGAGAATTTGCTCAGGAGAAAAGATTCTTAAATGAAACACGCCTTTCCCAGATGAGGCCCACCTTCCTGTCCAAAGACTGACAAGGGCGGCTCAAGATGTTTTGGCACTTTATGCGGAATATTAAGACAATGCGCACCCACCTCCAATCACCCCTTTTCACCTCCTGCACGGGATCCTTTTGTTTCTGAATCCAGTAGGCATCTTCTTTTCACCCATCCAGCCAAGCCTCGTGGTTATCTGGTACTGGGAGACATTCCGCAGGATTAATAAGCCTTCACTGCATGTAGTATCCCTTGTGACAAGGATTATTATCCAGTCACCCCACCGCCAAAAATAAGGGTGGTAAGTGTAGGACAGCACTAGCAATCCTGCACAAAAATGAAATCAATTATGCAACCATATAGATAAGTTGGGGTTACGGGTTTGTGGGTCTAATTGTGCAAGTGGGAATTTGGCCAACAATTGTTCGTCAAGGATAGGAGTGGGCAACTTGTGGCCTTCCAGATGTTTTGGCCTAAAACCCCTGTCAACCCTTCCCTGCATAGCCAATGGTGAGGGATCATGGGAGGGGCCCAACCATGGTTTAGGGCTTCTTTCACCCCCTCCTCTTGGATTCCCATGCCACTACCAACCCTTCAAATCTTAGGTCAACCCAGTCCCAGGGCCTCAAGAGGCAACCACAATAATTCTCCTAGGTTGGCCATGTCCAAGTCTGTTTTTAAGAGCGTCATCAGATGAGTGTTTTATTGCATGTTCACTACTGGCCACTTACAGATTTCCGTGCGTCTTTTAGATGCCAACGTCCGCTTCCCGTTTCTTCCGCTGCTTTTTCCATCGCAAAATAGACCCCTTTTAATCTGACTTTTAAAAAAATGGATTGTGCCGCCATTTCCTGCTGTGTGCAGGAAAAGCAGCACGATAAAAACAACCTCTGAACGTCCCAGATGGTTGCTGCTGCTTCCTCTTTCTCTCCCTGTGTAAAGAGACCATCACTATTGTGGGACTGCAGTAGGAGGCCATAGCAACGGTAGGGAAACGTGAAAATCCACCCATCTGATGATGCTTAAAAAAACACAACAACAACCCAGAAGTGAATGCTGGGCCTTGAAGTTGCCCATCAACAGTTAGAACCTGATCAGCTGACAAGATATAGTACAATTGGTTGGCAGTTGTAACAATCTAGGAATATAGTTTATATCTGCATTGGATGGGATTGTGATCTTCCTTAAAACCCAGGTTCACAGTTTGGAAGTGTTCCTGGATGATCAGGCAGTGGCTATTTATTTATTTATTTATTGCATTTTTATACCGCCCTATAGCCGAAGCTCTCTGGGCGGTTCACAAAAATTAAAACCATAAAATCATTTTAAAAATATAAAACAAGCCACAATCCAAAAACAACAAATAACATACAATCTAAAAACACAACCAGAATAAAACCAGAATAAAACCAGCAGCAGGAATTAATACAGATTAAAATACAAATTTAAAACAACAAGGATTAAAATTGAGTTAATTTAACTGTTAAAATACTGGGAGAATAAAAAAGTCTTCACCTGGCGACGAAAATAGTACAAAGTAGGCGCCAGGCGAACCTCTCTGGGGAGCTCATTCCACAGCCGGGGTGCCACAGCGGAGAAAGCCCTCCTCCTAGTGGCTAAGAGTACCTACTGCTAAGAGTACCTTTACCAACTTTGGCTGGTGTGCTAGCTGCACCTGGCTTAGAAAGAATCTTCCAGCCACCTTCCCTTCCACTCTGCAGAGGTGTAGCTAGATGTTCCTCTTGCCCTGCAAAGCATGAACTTCAGTCCCTGAGGCTGACAGGCATCCAGGATTGTACCCTAAATGGTCTAGGACCACAGTATCTTATGTTTCACCTCTGGCTTGGCCAGCTCCTGAGATCTCCAAGGCCCTGCTCCTCTAGGTTTCCCTGCCATCCTAAGTACACTGGGTGGCAGAAGGGACCTTTCCAATGCAACACCAAGATGCCAGAATGCACTCCCAAAGGAAGTCCTCCTGGCCCCATCACTGCTTGCTTTTTGGAGGGCCGCCAAAGCCTCTCTTTGTCAGCTGACACTGATTTGATTGCTGCCCTTTTTAACTGGCTTTTTAAAGTGCTGTTTTTGGCTAGTTTTTCACTTGGCCATTTTGGATACATGTTTCAAATCGTTGTATGTATTTGTAAGATTGTCACTTGACACCTCAAATATTTCTATAGAAAGGAAGGATTGAAATGTCGGAAATAAATGTAGGATGGATGATATCCTAAGTGCAAGTTGTTTGAGTTAGGATGAGAGCTGAAGGTGGTGTGATAAGGAATCATCACTTTCCGTGATATGCCTACCAATTTCTTTTGCCCCACTGTCATCTCATCTGTGGTGGAAAGAGTTTTGCAGATTCATGAAACCCTACAAAGACCTGCATAAATTGCAAATAGAGATAATAGTCAGACGAGTGTGCCCACCACAGGGGATGGGGAAGCCCTGACTCTATCATATCACCTTCAATTCTCTGGAAAGCCAGTAAGGGGTGGGGGAAGCTATGATCTGTCTCCAGTGCTGCAGGCTTCAGAACATTTAGCCCTTTATTTGTTAATGTCATTTGCATTCTGAAACAATGCTTAGTGGGAGGCAGAGCTGCTTATACTTGCTGTCTGTCTAGCATCAAACAGCTAAAACACACACAGACACACACACCACCCCCACCTACCAAAGAAAAACCCTGGAAATGCACAATTAGCTGATGAAAGAGCTCCCTGGCTGCGTTCCCAGCCCCTTCATTACGACACTCCCCTGATATAACTTTATTCTTCATTCTACAGATATTAAACAATGATTATTGTTGGTTGGGTTTTTTTAAAAAAAAAACTTGTATGAGAGCCCTGCAGAAAAAATATTTTTTAAATCTTTCATTGTGTATAAAACTGAGAAGAGAATAATAACATGGAATCGTGTGTGTGTGTGTGTGTACTTCCTAATGCCAGTCCTGTGCAATTTATTAGAACATGTAATATAATAATAAAGAAAGCCCCTCTGAGCATCTCCACCAGCCTTTCCCAACCCGGGGCCCTCCAGATGTTTTGGACTACAACTCACAGCATTCCTGACCATTGACCATGCTGGTTGAGGCTTCTGGGAGTTGTAGTCCAAGATGTCTGGGCGACAGCACCAGTTCAGGGTAGGCTGATCTTGACTGTACAGACAGTTCATTTTCCTGTGTGATCACAGCACATCACACACACTGGGATATATGGGTTAGCGTACAGGTTTCAAGGTCAGACTGTTTTCCAAGCAGATCTGAGTTGGGCTTTTCTTCCAAAAAAAAATAGAGCCAAGGGTGTTGGACTGGACATAGGCCATTTCCCCATGTTCTCCTCAAAATTATCTTCCATGGTATGTTCGCCTGAAAGCTCCAAAATCATCCAATGAGCTGCATACCCGAACAAGAATTGAACACAGATCTCTCCAATCCATGCCCAGATCTGTGTCCGCTGCCCCACACTAGCTCTCACAGTTAAAGTTTTACCAGTGCTCAGAAGTCCAGATCTACACTAAGCAGGATAGAACACTTTGAAAGCGGATTGAAAACAGTATATGGAACGTGTCATGGCCCCAACAGTTGTCAATACTGATATAAACAGTTATCAAGCAGTAGTGATCCTGCCCTGCTCCCTGGAGATCTTGATAGTTATATAAGGAAAAGCAGTAGAGGATCTCACATAAGTCTTTTGAACAACATGAGAAAGAATCTCTCCCCTTACATTCATAGGAATGTTCACTCTGAAACAGCCTCCACTTGAAAGCCTTTTCCGTTTGACATTTCCTAGTACCAAAGATGCCATTGCATGGGCATATGGCACAAGCAGACACAAAAATAAGGCAAGAAAGCTGGAATAAGTGTGTGTGTGTGTGTGGGGGGGGGGGTAATCCTATTTCTATCTGCAATATACCTTTACATGAACCTCTGTGAAATGGGCTCTCCTTTGATGAGCACTACAGGTGGAAAAGAAGAAGACAGAAGGCTGCACATGGTGTTTTTCAGGCATGGCAGGCACACAATCAGTAAATCTCATCTGTACAGGTGATTTGCTCCTTGAGCCAAGTCCATACTCACCTCCCATCCATGATGGACCAAATTTGTCGCAGGGCAGGCACAGGCCCTGTTCTCTGCATGGGCATAGTCAGTACTAGGTTGTGCCCATATTAGGGAACCAGCAAATGATTGGCAGGTGGGGCAGGAAAGTACGGTAGGTGGGGCCAGGCAAAGGAGCATAGCCACCTAGCAAACCTCAGAGGGCCAGGTTAGGACAACATATTGGGACCCCAGCTAGGGACCCAGCACCCCTAACACAGACACTTAGCTTCTCTGTCTTCCTACCCCATTTTGCCCTCATTTATACATCTCAAACAAAGTCTGTCCCACCACTAAGAACTGAATGCAGCTGCCTGATGGTCTCTTTCCTACCTTATCCCCTCTAGCACAGCTTTGGTTTCCATCTGGATGTGCAATCTTTGGAAAGTAAGGCAGAGAAAGAAGACTGAAGAGGACAAGGAGATGGACTAACTCTTCAGTTCAGTCATCTCAAGGGCTTCTTCTTCTTCTTCTTCTTCTTCTTCTTCTTCTTCTTCTCCCTTCTCCCTTCTTCTTTCTTTCTTCATCTTTTTTTTTTTAAAGAGAGAACAGGGACCAATTCATCTCATTAGTGAACTGGGAGAGGAAATAATAGGCTTGCCCAGCAACCAGGGAGATGAAGATTAAATAGGGGATGATTAACAATAGTGCAAAAGTAGAAAGGCTGGGGGCTCTTTCTCACTCTTTTAGGAATAATCAGAAACTTGCTGCTAAGTTAACAAAGGGACAGGATCCCAGAAAGGAACCTGAGTAATAATATGTGACACATAGTTGGACGCATCACAGCCTGATCTCATAAGCAATTTCAGGGGTCCTGCTGGCATTAACTCTTAAACTACCATAATGCCTTCAAACCACGACAGCGTCAGTCTGGAAGTTTAAGCTCTTGAGCTGCTCTCTTGGGCAGTTTTAAATTTAATGTTTTGCAGCAGTGCGTATGCATGCTCAAGCCATTTTAAGAATTTAAGCAGTGGTTAAGCCAGCTCCCTCTTTTAAATCGTTTCCAAAGAGCTGCTCTAAATATCAAAATGAGTCCTAAGTTATCTAGAACTTATTACATTATTCCAATTCATAACAGGGCAGTCAGTGTGCTGAGAATGCAGATGCTTTCAGATGAGGCTTTTACTAGACATCCATTTGTAGTCCTCCCATGTTCTTGCACCACTGCTTCTGTCTTTTTTCTTTCTTGGGAGGGGAAATCCATTAAGGAGGAAAAGACAGACTAGGGGCAGATCTACACCAAGGAGGATATAGCACTATGAAAGTGGTATATAAAAGGCAGGAGCCACACCAAGCAGGATATAGCACTATGGTATGTGTCTATGGGCCCCAAGTTGTCAGTGCACTTCAATACAGCTATAAAGCAGTAGTGTGGCTCCTGCCTTTTATATACTACTTTCATATCACTTTCATAGTGCTATATCCTGCTTGGTGTTTTGACTGCATTGTTAGTGCAAGAAGCCTTCCATCTGGGAGCACCCTGTAAAGCATAGATGCAGAAACTCAGACTAAGGGGTTAAATCCAGACCTCCTGGGGGACAAATCCAAACCTTCAGGATTCTACAGATAGCCACATTCCCTTCCCCATCACCTTTGATAATTTGGTGATTTCTTGGCAATTGTGCAGTTTTTCCTCACTCTAAAGGGGTTGAAATGCCTTCCCTGATGTTTAGGGGATCTCTTGAGTGGCTTATAGCATGCCTGTGACTGGCCACTCCCAGAAGTTTGCAGGTTGATTTCATGACATCATAAACAATCATGGTGTTTCCCACCCTTTCCCCCAGTAATCCTGTGTTTTTATAACACAGAGCTAATCCAGTATTTATTTATAGTGGGTTTCTATACTGCCACTAGATGGTGCTGTTTCATTGCAGTCTATTCTTCAATGACATTGCATTTTCAATTAAAAACCACATGGTTGTTTTGTAGCTGTCTGAAGGAGACTGTTTTAAACATGAAAAGATCCAAGACCTGGTAAGAAAGCGTCCTCCCCCCCCCCCCCCCCCAGTGTAAAGAAACCCTTAGTCACTGGCAGTTAGAGCTTTAAGCTAAAATACTCTGGTATGTTTGGTATTTGGGGCCCCAGCACTTTTGCCTTTGGCCCCACCCACAAGTGGAATATGGCCTCTAACATTTTCTCCAAAATGGAATTTGGCCCTCAGACTACTGTAAGGTGCTTGAGTGGTCACAGTGACTTTGTGGAACAGTGGATAACTTGTTTCATCAGAAGTGGAACAGAAAGAAGACTCCTTGTTCCATCAGCACCCTACATATGGGGTGTAGACAGGTAGTGAATTACTCAGCCAAAGTTCTCAAACTATGGATTGGGTCACATTCAAGAAGGCATGAGATGCTGCTCAAGTACTAATGAGCTCTACTTTCACTCCTCAAATCATGGGTTGAGTGTGAGACATTACTTAAAGCATCCACTCATTGGCTTTAAGGTGGATATGCAACATTATGTTGATTGGTGGTTGTTGTTCTGCACATCAATGGAAGAACAGTTCATTTTGTGGGGTGAGTTTGGTGTGTCTTTAAAATAGAATTATACAAATTCATGAAGAATGGGTCAATTAATACCTATTAGCTAGGCTGACCATATGAAAAGGAGGACAGGGCTCATGTAACTTTAACAGCTGTAGAGAAAAGGGAATTTCAGCCAGTTTCATTTGTATGCAATTAGTTCCTGGTGAAATTCTCTCTTCATCACAACAGTTAAAGTTGCAAGCACTATACTAGAGTGACCATATACAAACAAAGGCAGGGGCCCTGCAACTATAACTGTTGTGATGAAGAGGGAATTCCATCAGGAACTAATTGCATACAAATGACACTGGCTGAAATTCCCTTTTCTCTACACCTGTTAAAGTTACATGAGCCCTGTCCTCCTTTTCATATGGTCAGCCTATATTAGCCATAGTGAAATGGAACCAAACGGTGTCTTTACTTGAGGCAGCAGTCTGATGCAGCTGCTTAAAAAAGCTAAGGCAATCTTCAGCTGCATTAATAAGAAGCAGAGTATCTGGAGGACTGTGCCCAGTTTTGGGCACCACATTTTCAGAAGGACATGGACAAGCTAGAGTGCATCCAGAGGAGGGCAACCAAGATGGTGTGGGATCTAGAGGTATTTAAACAGAGGCTGGATCACTGGATGGCTAGGCAGCCATATGTCATTGATGCTGTAGTTGCAGATTCGTGCATTGAGCAAGAGGTTGGACTAGACGACCTCCAAGGTCCCTTCCAATAGTAAAATCCAATGATTCTTACTTCCATGTTCAGAGGCAATACAACAACTCTTATTGCCAGATGCTGGGGACAAACTGAAAGCAGGAAGTGGTCGTTGATGCAGTGGTGGCACACAAACGGCAGTGATGGCCTCTAGCCTGGCTTCAAGGAAGATTAGACAGAGGCATACAAATAGCATTGGCTATTAGCAGTGATAGCTAGACAGTGCCTCCAGACTCAAAGGATGTAAGCCTCTGAATCAAGGGCTGCCTCTACACGAGAGGTTTAAAGCTCTTTCAAGTCTCATTAAAATCTTTACCTCTATATGAGCGGAGCGCAAATCGGGAGTTGAGGCGCGTTAGCTATCCGATTATGCGCATTATCGAATGCGTGTTAAATAGCAAGTTTTATTTTGCTGCAGCTGTTAAAGTGCATTTTGACTATGTAAACAAGCGATTCTCCGCATTAACTACTTCTAAAGCGCATTTCAAACAACCGGTAAGGCCACCAGTTGTGCGCTCAATTACCTCCTGCATACAGTCATAAAGCGCATAATCGGAGAACCAGGCGTCAAACCGAATTCTTGTAGAGGGGGGTCAAGGATTCGGGAAGGGGGTACACCCACACTCACACCAAGGAGTAACACACTCTCTCCTTAGTGTTCTGGTGGTGAGTTTCCCAGGGGCATCAGCTGCTTGCTGCTGGAAATAAAACACTGGACCTGAATAAGCAAGGTAATTTCCATGTATGCTCTACTGATGGCAAAGCACTCCATAAATCCAAGCAATCCTTCACTTTTCATCACTCTTGCCTGCTCATAAGGCTGTAAAAACGTACTAGGGCCATCAGCAGCTGTCCATCTCATCTTAGTTGTAGTTGCACTGTCAAGGAAGGCTCATTTCAGCTGAAAAACCCTTGATTGGAGTAATTTGAGGAAAGGAACACAGGAAGCTGCCTTATACCACGTCAGACCTTCGGTCCATCTAGCCCAGTAATGTCTGGCAGTGGCTCTCGGGGGTTTTCCGGCAGGAATTTTTCCTGACCTACCTGGAGATGCCGGGGATTTCACCTGGGACCTTCTGCATGCAAAGCAGGTACTCTACCACTGAGCTACACTTACTTGAGAGGGGCAAGCATTGTATATTATCAAAAAGAAATTAATATTATTTTCAAAGCAACCTAAGTCCATAACTTCTAAAGAACTCACATGACCACATCTATGCTGTGCATTTAAATGCATATGAGCATACATGCACACATTGTAAGTACACACACACACACACACACACACACAGAGAGAGAGAGAAACATACAGTATTCTAATTAATTCCCTCCTAGGAGAAGAGCATTGTTTTCAATTTTCATCCTTAATCAATAACTGGCTAATTCTGCTTGTTAACCTGTCGAAATCATTGCCAAAGTTAAATGATTGAAACTAAGAGTTGCTTCCAAAATAAAAAAGTAAATTGCATTTCAGCAGGGAATATTTCTAAAGACATACTGGTAAGGAAAATAAACATAACCATGCCTGGAAAAAAAATCAAGATTAATTTTTCCTTTTTTTAAAATGAGAAAGAAATTTCTTAGAAATGATTGTTGTAACAGCTGTGATGAATGCCGACCCTCGAAGCAAATGGCATTGAAAATAGTTGGAGATTAGCATATCCCTCACCTACTCTACTTCAAAACTCTTTTTTATGATTCTACGCATGAGGCAGGTTGCCATATGATCATAACCCATCATCCATAATCTTTGTCTAAAATAGTTTTGATGCTGACTTTATTCTAAAGGAAACTTATTCATGAAACTTTGGATCATTTTTCTTTAATTGTCACTTAAGAGATCCACCAGTTAAATGCAAGTCATCCCAGAATAAAACACACACTCCAATCTCACATTCACCATCTGAAGATGAAGAGACCCTTGTTTCTCTGAGATCTCATCCTTACATACTGGTCTTAAACATGTTAATTTATGAGGAGTACTGCTACTGGAGAATGTAGTCTTGGGCCCTTTCCACACCAGGCGTTTTGCCTGGGATAGCCGATGGCTGGTCCCTGTGAGTCCCGGGGATGGGGAGGGGGGTGGCCACAGGATTTTCCAGGGATAATAGAAACTTGAAAAATCCCGAATCTTCTGCAGTCCCGGGGACCATGGAAGATGTGGCTGCCTATCCCTGGTGCTGCTGTGCTTACGCATGAGTAAGCTTGGCAGCAAAATGGGCACAGAGCCGCACTGCACGGCTCTGTGCCCATCAGGGGAGGGGTGGACCAGTTTCGCCACCCCCGGGAGGGCAGGGAGGGGGGGGCCCACGTGCAAGAGAGGGCTTTTAAAAAAAAACCCAAACCCTTACATTTTGCAGAGGAGCACTCCTGCGCTCCTCCCGGGTAAAAGGAAAAAAATGGTGGCTGCAATATGCGACGGCCCAGGACGAATCCAGGCCATCACACGATTACGTGTGCATGAGGGCGACAAACCCAGAAGCAGGCACTTCCGGGTTCCCCGCCCCTCCGTCCCTCTACACCCCTCTGGTGTAGAAAGGGCCTTGTTCTGTGGTATAAGAAAAAGGCTATATAGGAAACAATACTATCATTGTAAGGAATGTGGTGGACAAAATATTCACAGTCCCAGAGATAAGCAAAATACATTGTCCTCCATTCCTATGCTGATGTAATGTCTCCTGATTGTGCAAACTCTTAGCCATACTATCAGGACCAGGAGATTCTCAGTTCTTATGCACCACCATTGCACCGTATGGCATTTGGAACATGCATGACTGTGCTCATTATTATTCTTCCCATCTCATGCTTCTCAGTAGGTGATACATGAATGGACACCTACCTGGGCACCTTTGAATCCTTGTGCTATGGGGAAGGTACAATGGCATGTCTGATTGGCCTTCTTTATCTCATTGCTCACTTTATATTCTTCTCTCATCCTCCCTCCTGCGCATTTCCTAGCCCTCACATTTTTAATCTCTCCTTCTACGGAATCTTTTCATGTCACCAAAGCTTTTCATTGCCCCCCCCCCTCTCTATTTGTTATCTGTTTTAGAGTCATGGCAAACACACTAATGAAGAGATAAAGATGATGTAGTTGCATAGGTTTGGGCAGAGCGTTTGGTGTTGCAATATTTAAGAATCTATTATCTTAGTGCTGCTTCCTCATTTCCCCTTTGTACCTGCCCCCCCCCCACTCCAGGTTTTGAAACCTGACAGAGATCTGGCATGCGCCGCAACAGACAGCCATGAAGGAGATAATAAGAAGTGGTGTTGGGGAGCCAATAGATGGCACTCTTTCATGTGAATAAGAAACCTGGTACCCCTTGGCATCTACCAAAGAGGTACTATACTGCTATCTCTTTGATTGCTTCCCTGACACTTCACAGCCATTGAAAGGTTTGTTTCATAGACACTTCTCTAAACTTCAGTGGGTGACCCTTTTTACCAAGACCTCTAAGGGAAGAGCTTCATGCTGGACATATTTGCAATGTACAACAGAAGCAAAATACATTGGTATACGCCAGCCAACACACAAGGGATATCCCATGTTAACATCTTACTGTTACTCTTACAACCCTAAGCATACTTACTAGGGATATTGTTCCCATTGAAAACAGTGTGACTTACTTCTGTGTGAACATACTTAGGATTGTGCTATCCAATTGCAATTCTGTGCACCTTTGGGAATAGCTTTCCCCACTAAACTCAGAGGGAATTCGTGCTGAGTGAACAAATATAGGATTGGGTTGCATGGGTAATTTCACATGTATATAGCAAGATTACTTGCCTTTTCTACAGTACATATATAATCTTCCAGTTTTTACCTAAAGTTTTTGCTGGGCTTCACAGTGAAAGAAGTTATTTTTAATTTAAAGGAACAGTGTTCCAGCAGTGAGGCTAGCAGATTTCCGCCCACAGCAAAATTGCATATTAGAGAGCGTTATCATAATACGTGTGTGACATGACTGCAAAGTTATTTTGGGTTCCCAGGGGGTTAGACATGTTAGTCTATTGCAGCAAAACCAACGAAGAGTCTTGTGGCACTGTAAAGGCTAAACAGGTTATTGTGGCATAAACTTTTGTGGGTCAGATCTTTCTTCATCAGATGTAAGTGCAGATGAAGATCACAAATGTAGGTGCAGATCACAAATGAAAAACTCAGTCACATTCAGGGTACATATATTTACTCTGATAACCACTTCATGTATTGGATGATGCACATTCTGGCCTATGAAGGCTTGTGTCACTATGAATGTTTTATTCGTGAAGGTGCCACAAGTCTCTTCGTTCTTTTGGGATTATACAGGATCAAAATTACCAAACATGAAGGATATTGTTTTGAAATTCTTGCCTATATTCTGCATGAGAAAATCCAGGACATTAATATGGTTTACCTGATTTCTTGATAAGGGTTGCTGAAGCAGGCAACAATTTAACAATCAGTCAAACCAATAGTCATCACTATTAAAAAAATATCAAAACAGCAAGACATTATCAGACAGTGGCAGATATTAAAAACCAAATAAAACCAGAGCCAGTAAAATAAGAACACATCATGATAAATTAAAAGGGCAAATATTGACATGGTCCTGAAAAAGGCCAGTTGGAAAGGGCTGTAGCTAAGTTGTAGAGCACATGTCTTACATGGGGAAAAAAAGTCACAGGTTCAATCCCTGGGAAAGGATTTCTTTGTGAACCCAGGAGAACCACTGCCAGTAGGCTATACTGAGCTAGATGGACCAATGGTCTGATTTAGCACTAGTGATAACTGCTGGTGCTTTCAGTATTATTTCAAAAGCTTTTTTGTGTAGACCTGTATCGTGGTAAGGCTGTAAATGCTGCTTAGGAAGAGCTTTGGGCCTGTCTATTTTACTGCAATGATTAGATGTATATTTTGCAAAACTCCAATGCTGTTTGCTTTTGCTGTAAATTAAGACGTGCTTAATCCAATGTGTGGTGTCTGTATGCATCTTAAGACATGTGTCAGTGTGCACTTAGGTTCTTAAACAAACAAGCACAAGATATATCAGAAACCCCACTCCATTCCCAAATGGAAGAACTGAAACCAACAGGAAGTTCTTGAAGAAAGATACAATTCTATTGTCAGGTCCAGCTCATAAAAGATAAAGAAATATCTGGGAGGAGCTACATTCTTTATACATTCTTGCTTCTTGTGGCTACAAAATGCAAAACTAATTCTAAAAGTATAATTAATTCATCAAATTAATATTTTTTTAAAAAAAATGATTGCCTAAAAAAGGTGAAAGTTATTAATCAGGCCGCATGCAACATCCTAAGAGAGGCATTCCATTTTCTTCCACAAAGGAGGGAATGCCTCTTCTAAAATGATACCTGCTGTGACACGTACATACCTCATCTGAAGTGGGGGAAGGAAAGACAGCATGCTTTTTAGAACTATTGGTTTTTCTTGCATGCGAGCATATGCAGATTCAATCAATTAATCAATTAATTAACTAAAAGTCATTGATTTATTATATTGCAGAAAATCCTTATAGTATTTTACTCTCTCCTACTATTTTCACATGAACTCTCCCTTTATGTTGCCACAACAAATATATGCCACTGACCTTCTGCTGTAACTTTAATTCCCCTAATCTTTCCAATATTTTCTAGAATCGCATTTTTGCAACTGAAGTTCTTAGTATTAATGCTAACAACCTCTTGTACAAACATCCAAAATTACACAAGACACAGAAAATGAATCTAACTGTGGACATGTATAGAAGAAGACACAGCGAGGGGCCACTTCAGAATACTTTACAACATGGAACATATAACATGTCAGAAATTAGGCTGGAATCCTATACACTTACCTGGGAGACTGTCCCATTAAACTCAAGTGGGCTTATTTCTCAGTAGACATGCATAGGATTGCACTGCACATCAGTTTAATCAGTAAAACAATGAGGAGTACTGGGCAGGATCTACACTACTGCTTTAAAACGGTTTAAAATGGTTTATAACAGTAGTGACAACTGTTGGGGCCCAGGACACACTCCATATACAGTTTTCAAAATGTTTTCAAAGTGTTGTATCCTGCTTGATGTAGACTGGGTGTTTTGGAGAACTAAGAACACCGTTATTCATTTATTGAGTTAGAGTTACATATTTAGTTTTTTATCAAATGCTAGTCTAACTTAAATCAATGGGTCTACTCTAAATTGCACTAACATTGGATACAACCCTTAGGCTGCAATCCTATACTCATTTCCCTGGAAGTAAGCCCCGTTGAACTCAATGGGACCTGCTTCTGAGCAGACGTGTATAGGATTGTGCTGTGTTAGTTATCTGTTTTAGGCTTCTATGGTTCTGGTGTCACAGAAGACACCAGAACCTTCTTGTTCTGAAAGATTTCTCTTTCACTGCATTTCTTTCCTTTGGGGGGGGGGGCAGGTAAGTGAATTGAAGGTCAACATTTACAGAATGCAAATAAAGATTTGGAAATTATTCCACATCCACAACCAGAGCTTAGTAGGAGCTCTCACTATTTTAATTCCTTTTTTTCAGACTTTGTCTTCCTCTTATCTGCATAGGAGGCATGCAGATGTTACTATATTTTAATGACTTTGCACATGTGGGGCCTCACAAACAGAAAATATTATGTATTGTGTTTTTGTGTGTGAGACAGTGATTTGTACGCTGGTCCAAGGAAAAGATTTCTGTATCTCTATGCCTGATATATAGGGAATAAAGCATGGTATCTGACTGAACTCTGCTTGAGCAAAATGTGTAAATTACATGTGAATATGGATCATTATGTAATTGCTCAGATAATCAAGTAGCTCTATTTGCTAGTGCTGCCGAAAAGATTTGAGCAAAGGTTTTAATAGCTATTGCTATAAGTTGTGCATATGATGAATTGATTTGATCAGTAGGTTCAATTTTTTCCCCTTGGTAAAACTGTAAGCATCTAGGACATTTATATACAATCACACTGACTGACTGTGTGGTTCTGATGTGTTACTGCAATAAAGAATTAAAAGGAAAATATTAACAATGGCCTGTCCTTTGACAAATGTATATTATTTTGTTTACTAAATTCTACATTAGCTTATATTTAATTCAGAATCTCAGAGAAGCAGCATTAGTAAAGTTCTGGTAATATGCAAATATATTTCAATGTAACCAATTAATTAACTGATCATTTAAAAGTCAGTTTAATTTATCAACTAGAAATTTTTGGTCACGTGACTGTCCCATAATAAATAAATAAATAAATAAATAATATAGAAATTTAGGTTTGTGGTTGCCTTTCCATATTTTATCAACATACATATTATAAGTCTAGTGCGAGGAGGATCAATGCTTAAAGTGGCTCACAATAATATTCTGCGGCTTTTGTGTGTTTGCAATGTTGGGCAACTTACTTTTAAATCCACTACTTGTTGGACCTTATATTAGATATAGCTGTTGTCAATGTCAGATCTAGGTTTTTGAGAGCTCTTGAGGAAGACTCCATCAATGGATACCCCCCCCCCCCCAGTGAATCTGTCACTAGTTGCTCTTGATCTTGCTCCTCCTCCTCTTTCTCATCATTGCTTGACAGGCAAGGAGCCAGTGAATGAGTGGGCAGTGGCATCTCCTGCTCCTCCTTCTCACCCCCACCATTGTCTGAGCAGGCAGGTGAACAAGCAGGGTGCAATGGGGAAGAGGAGGAGCAATCACAGCAGGTGCCCAACCGTGTCTAGACTCCAGCCTCACAAGCATTGTAATGTGTGTAGCAATGTGCATTTTAAAATATCCTACCGCACCCATGTTTTTAGGTATTGAGCCAATTGTCTATGAATGTTAAGACCACCTATTGTGACAGTTTAACTAAGTTGTCCATCACTGCATTAGTGACTCACTTTCTGAAGATCAGACACAGGACTTGCCTACAGTGAGAAGTGGTGGCGACCCTGAGCCTAGACACAAATTACACAAGACATGTCTTAAGTCGAATTGATTTGGGGCTGCATCCAAATGGCTTTGGAAGCATACTTGATTTTTCAGTTCCTCAGTGGTGCTGTGATGTTCTAGCTGCTTAACAGAGTCCTGTGTAAACCCAGGGCGGCTGGTAAAAGTTACTCCAGCAGTTATTTAACTATGCAACCAATGATGATACCTTGCACTAAAGAGGCAATCATGACTTATTCATCAATGTGAAAGATGGGGGGGAGGCGGGGGGGAGGGGGAAAGACAGGGGAAGCAGGAGAATTATGCATCCTTCCTTGCTTAGCCTTAGGCCAGAACCTGTCATTTGGATTTCAATGCAGAACTTTTGGCTGGTCAATCATATGTCCACAGCGTGATGGATGTCATAGCTCTTACCCAGTCTCATCAAAACCTGCTCACTCAGGGACGTTCACACTTGCTTTTTTCCCTACATAGATGTAATCTCTCCACCATGTGGGTGGTGGGGAGGCGGAGGGGGAAATAGTTGGCACTTCTACATGGAATGCTACAGTATCTATTTTGCCAGAAGTACACAGGTCACATGTAGGAAAAACGTTGTGTGCTGAGCACAGATCAGTGTGAGCTGAGGGCTGTATGTGTACACAGCGCATACATCTGTATAAAAAAAACACTCATGAATAAGCTTCGTCCTCTTTAGAGTGGACACCATGCCCTTCACTTGCCGCAATGTAAGCCAGATCTCCTCCTGGTTAAACCAGGCCCTCTTGGCCCTCACATACACGCGTGTTCTCTATTGTTTCGGATTATGCTTCGATTTAGCTTGAACCTGTCCCCTATTCCTGATGCAGAAAGGCTGGCTAGGGATCCCGATTTGAAATAAGGGGGGGGGGCTCTTCAGAGACGAGAGAGGGAAACAGAGCCCCAGAAGTGCAGCACTGCCCATCTTCCCCTCAGGCCCCGCACACGTCCGTCCCACCCAGACCTCGCGGTAGGTTTCGCGTCTATCCCATCCACCAAAGGATTAACCAGCTTGCCTGAGTTGCTGAAACGAGTGAGGTGCTGGTGTGGGGAGTGCTGTGGGGAGAGATAACACTCCCTCCCGCTGTCAGTTACGCCCGAGTTTTCTTTGTTGCAGGGTATTTGTTGAAGGATCTGTCTGTGTGGATTCGGCAATATTATGAAGCAAGGCCCCATCCTTCTCTCCACGACCCACATCATTCGTTCCTTCTCACTCCGGTATTCCTCCCCTTTTCCTTTCTGCCTCTCTCTCACTCCAACCCGCCCCCACCCCATGCCTTCTGTCTCTCGCCCTATCCACCACCCTCCTCCCCCACCCCTCCCCATGGGACGGGAGACACTCCCTTGCAATCCACAAAATAACCCAGCCAGAGAGACAAAGGACGCGCGTTGTTTGTTTTATTTATCCCCTTACCCCACCGGCGCCTGTTTGATCTGCCTCGTTCTCCCTCTGAATTTTTAGGAGGGCGTGTGTGACGGAGTGGGGGGAGGGAAAGGGGGAAATCCCCATCCGCATCCCCAAAGCAAGGTGGAAAGAGGCGAGCGAAGCCTCCACGAGAAGAGGTTGCGAGTCTAGATGGAACAAGTGGAGCTGGGGAGAAGACGGCGCGGTGAAACTGCTGAAACTGAGCCTAACCCGTGTGTGTGTGTGTGTGTGTGTGTAGGGGGTGGGGTTATAGGGAAGTCCTTCACTCTCTCCGGTGAGAGAGTTGCGTGCGCCAACCGACCTGCCACCCGGCGAGAGCGCTGGAATCCCGCGGCTCGCTCGCTCGCTGGCTGCCCAGCCAACCCCAGCGGAGGGGAGGGGCGGTACAGGTGGAAAAAGAGGTGGCGGCAGGGAGGAGAATGGCAACGGGTCCAGCCCCCGCTTCGCTGCCGGAGGAGGTGGGGACGGGGCGGGACTATGCAAATCACAGACGGTAGAAGCCAATAGACTGAATAGGGTTTGGGTGCTCGATGTGAGAGAGGGGGATTTGTGCGTGTGTGTATAGGGGGAGGGTGGTGGTTTATTCCCCCCCCTTTTTTCCCTTTTTGCTAGGCGGGCAGCAGAGGCCACATTAATTATTATTTCTGCTTCCTTTTTCTCTCTCCCTTCCACGCCCGGATTATTAGTATTGTTATTATTATTATTGCATTTTCCTCCTGCGCTCGTGCGCTCCTGCCGATCGGCCTGCAGCGAGAACTTGGAGAGGGCAAACGCGCACTGACATTCGGACAAGCGACGAGGAGGAGGCGAAAAGTCAAGCCTCCCCTGTTCCGCTGCGAAGGAGTCCCGCCCGGCTGGGCAGCCTCTGGAAACCGGTTTAGCGGCGAAGCCAGCATTTCTATGGATTGGCGGAGAGACCTCTTCGGGTCCTGAATTCCAAGTCCGGGGTTCAGGAAGGCTCTGCAGCAGCTCGATTGGAGCAGCGGCAGCCCGTTTAGTTTGGTCAGGGGCAGAACGCGGGATGGCGGTGGGACGCCGCGACCAGTGAGAAATACCCGTTTGGAGTCGATAGGGGCTTCTTCGCTCCTTCATTTCCCCCCTTCTGCTTTTGCGGAGTTGGGAGCAAGCGCTTCTGGGATCCTACCGCCAGCAGCCACGCGAGGGATCTGTCCTGGAGCCGTCTGAACGGGCAGCTCTTGCCCCTGCCCTGCTTCCATTCTAAAAGGTACGTCTGTGTGCAGGGAGAGCTCAGCTTGTAGCCGGAGCTCGTGCTCCCATCCCGTTCCCCGCGCGCCTTGCGGCTCCGGATTCAAGGGGAGACCTGCAGCGTGATTCTAGACACAGCACTCTCTCCTCGAAAAGTCCGCCCCACTGAGTTCGATAGGATCGACTCCCCGGATTGCAGCCTTAGGTTCTGTCAAAAGAGCAGCCGATCTCATTTGGGCGGGTCTCCGTGTTAGCAAAGGTATATCAGGGGAGGGGGTGAACCGAGAAGGGCGCGGGAAGGGGGTGGGTGCGAGGGAGAGAATGCCGATGTACCCCGCGTGACAGTGGGCGCAGGTTCCACTTTCTGAGCCGGTGTCACACCGCTCCACTTCCTCCCTGTCCTTCTGAACACGGGTGCATAGTAGGAGATGAGTGTGTGTGTATGTGTGTGTGTGTGTGAGAGAGAGACAGAGAGACAGAGAGAGAAGGAAACGGAGAATAATAATCCAAGCCAAGGGAGCGGGAAGAAGAACTGTTTGAAGCAGTAAACTTTCCGCGGCCTCTTCAACTCTTTCCATCCGGGAAGCGCTGCGCTCGGAAAGTTGAGCAGAAATCCAGAAAAGTGGCAACAGTCATGACCGCTTTAACTCGTGGGTGCAGGGCTGGGGGGTGGGGATTAGCCAGAGAGCTCCCCGCTCGAGTCTGGCAGGAGTCCTGCCATCCCACCCCCTTATTTCCCCACTGCTAGAAGCCTCCAGCATAAGGCGGCCCCTCAGAAACCCTGTACGAGGGGAATAGAGATTTCTCCAAGAAGGTGTCTCCAACTCGGGACAAGCCGAAGCGCGGAGGCGCTTTCCAGCGAGTGATTCTGCTGCGGTCGCTTCGGCTTTATGGCTGCAGTTGCTGAGGGTTCGAACAGGAGGGGAGGGGCAGTTTTGATAAAGTTGAGGGTTGCGATGGGGCTGGTAGAGGGAAAAGCCAACAGAGGCGTTACCTCTCCCGGTAAAAGGTGTCCCTTCTCCAGACCAGAAGTGCCGGGAATGGGCGCCGGTCTTCTGGGGACTACTCTCGTTCTGCTCCACAAACTATTGAGAGCTTATTTGTCATAACAAAACACCTTGTACAAACCAACCTTCTGAAATGTTAAGCTTCAAAGTTAAGTCGCTCTGAGAGCCCTTTTTCTAGTTTCTCGGATAGAAAAGTGGTCAATGTCAATATTAATAGAGGACATTTAAAGGCTGGTTTTGAAAGGGGTGGTGGAGGATAGTGAGTGGATCGCGCGCCAACCCGGGCGGGTTGGGGGGCTTCAGCCCTGAGTGCCAATGTCATAGGTGAGCCGCGGCTTCAGCTGTTGTTCCAGAGCAGGAGGATTCACACGGCACTCTGAACTGAGAGACCCTTATTCTAGAGTAGTCCGGCTTGTGTCTTTGGGACGCGTGAGGAAGAAGGGAGGAAAGACTTCGGCTGCAATCCTCTACTCACCGAGTAAGTCCCATTGCTCCTAGTGGGGCTTACTTCTGAGAAGAGATGTTTAGCATCTGGGCTCTTCGATATTTTTCACGTGTGTCGTGCACATTTACCTGGGAGGAAGTCCACTGAAGGCAGTGAGACGTTACTTACGAGGAAACATGCGTAGGGTCGGGCTGCAGGAATGCGTCCCGTCTCCGCCTCTCCCCCACCCCCATCTCTAGCGCGGGTTCTTTGTGCTACATGTGAATGCTGTTCGTGTGGGATAGAAGCGCGAGCGAGAGAGAAAATATATGGTGTAGACAGTGAGGTAGGTTTTATATACTGTGCACGTTACAGACCAGATTCAACCTTACGTGTGAACATGCTCTAACGGTCTTTTTATATTTCCAAACATACCACAGGGTTTAGCAGGAGGGCATAAACTTGAGGAACATGTTTTCCTTGGCGGAAGAGAAAACGCAGTTCCGTGACTCTGCCAGCGGACTACGAGCCAAGGTCTCGGCCCGGCCATAGCGGAGGTGACGGGCTCGCACTCCCTCAGCCTCTCCCTTCGCACTCCCGCCTTTATTCTGCCCTCCCCGCTTAGTTTTTCGGGAGCAGCAGCTCTCTGTGAAGCAATAAAACGCGGTGGGGGAAAGGTGTGGGTGAGGGCGGCGAAGTTCGGCGAGCCCCGCGCCCACTTCTGCGCCAGTTTGTTTCTGCGCTGGCTTTATTCATGTGCCGAGTGCAACGCGACCTGCGGGTAGTTAATTAGCGCGAGCCGGGCTCGCATTCCTAAACAGCCGCGTCTCCCGCTCTGCGCTCTAATTGGGCCGATAACTAACTTCGTCCAGTAGCTGCTTAGTCCTCCTGGCGCCCTCAGTTTTCTTTTGTGTCCGCTCCAAGGCGACACAAGGGTGAGGCAAAGAGTATTTGCATACGTCGCCCTGAGACTGAGGACTCCCCCGCTGTGTGTCTGCGATAGTTCTTCCTGTGGAAGGAAGAGGGCATTTGTACTGCCAATGAGCATTTTGTTTGTTTTGTATCCACCTTACAAAATGCGACAAGATTGAGCAAGCATTGCTGTAAGCTTCATGTGGGAAAAGTAGGACCGTCACACAATCAAAGCGATCTTAGTCAAATCATATGAAATTTCAGCGGGTTTATTAATTAATCAAATGTGGGTGCATCTAGTGAAGACAATGTTCTGTAGCAAAAGAAAAAGGGGGGGAGAGAGTGAAGAAGAAACTTATTTTCTTCCTCTTTAAATGATGCATGTGTAGGTCATAGCATAGGTTTCCTCAATTTGGCATCCTCCAGATGTGTTGAACTACAACTCCCATAATCCCCCAGAGGTTACTGGAACTGTAGCCAAGCACATATGGAGGATACTAGGTTGGGGAAGGCAGGCTGTCCTAACAAGTACTATCTTAAATAAAGCATTCTCTCCTGTGTAAGAGAGCGTACTTCTGTTAAATATGGTACTTGACAGTTTTTACAAGTATTTTTTCCTAGTAAAATCTATTAAAAACTCTGCTGCCCTAATTGATCAGGGTACCTCTTTAGTGAAAAGTTTTAGAAATCAGTTTTATTGAATCAATTATTCGATTAAGCACTGCAGCCCTAATGAAAACACATGAGGAGGTCTGGATGAGTTGGTGCCTTCCCTGCACTACCTTTGTCTTGGGGTTGGGGGGCACTTCTCTCACTGCTGCATGGATGGAAGATAATCTCACAAATGAGGCATACATAATTTGGGGGTGGGGCGTTGTAGTTTTATTTTGTTGCATATCCTGTGTCTGCCATTTAAATGTATGACAGCTAGAACATGCATTTGAATAATAAAAAATTGCATATGCTTGCTGCCTTGCACAAAACAACATTCAAGGTATTTTCACACTGGAGGCTTAAATTGGTGTGCTCTTAAATTGGTCTATTATAATGCAAATGTAAAACGTTGGTTAGACTATACTGTAAATTTCTCTGTTGCAGTTTCTCATATGTTAACAACATTCATATCTGACAAAAATAGGAGAGAAGCTCAAATGTTCATTTTTCAGTGTCACATGTCAAAATATGAGCTTGCATAAAAGGAAGACTTATCTGCACAATGTATATTTAACCTGTGGAACTCATTGTGGTGAGAACATTTAGAAGACTGTTGGAATAAGTGGTTCCCCAAGGAAATATTGGTCAGGTTGAAGAAGCAAAGGACCATCAATGACTACAAGCCCCTATCTTTGCAGAGTGCATTTTCCTTCTTAGCAAGACCCTAAACATATCTACTGGGAGATGAACACTAGAGGACAGGCAATCCAATAATTATCTTGTTTCTTTTGCATGCTGCCAGAAGCATTTGATTTTTTTTTTGTCAGAGAACTTAGGCTGCCTCTACAAGAGAGGTTTAAAGCTCTTTCAAGGTGCTTTAAAAAATTTACCTCTACAAGGAGGGAGCGCAAATCGGGCATAGAGGCGCGCTATCCCTCCGATTGTGCGCATTATCGAATGCATGTTAAATAGCAAGTTTTATTTTGCGGTGGGATGTGAAGCTGGCGCCCTGCCTCCCGAGTAGTGCTGCTGCTGCTGCTGCTGGATCCCCCGCTCGGCTCCTGGCTCCGCTCCTACCGGGCTCCCGCTGACCTCTCGCTCCGTCTTCCAGCTCCCTTTTCCCTTTTTCTTGCCCTGTCCCCCCCCCTTGCTCCGTTTCATTCAATCGCCCCGTCAGTTCATTCGCTCTCCAGCTCTCCAGCATAAGAACTCGCAGGGACCTGCCTTAAAGAGACAGCCGCCCGCCCGCCCGCCCTACCTCCCCCCTTCCCTCTCCCTGCCTGCCTCTCGTGCAGAGGTATTAGGCGTAAATGCGCTTCAGCGATGAAGCGCATAATCACTTAACCAGGCGCAAAAGTGAATCCTTGTGGAGGGGACCAGAGACTGGGCTATATTAATGACAAGTGGAAACTGCACCCAAATATTGCAGTATGAAGTGCTCCTGTTCAGGATTCCAGCCAACCTTGCCATCTTCCATGACACTCCATTCCATTCTCCCTCTCATTTTCAACTTTTCCTCTCTCAACAGTGAGTCAGCCAGCATTCTGTGGCTACTGAGCATGTTCAGTCTGCCTGTTTTTTCCCCTCCTAACTTTTTATTTTTACTTCTTCAAATCTTCAGAGTCCCCTGAGCCTGATGATACCTTTTAGTTGCGGGTGTTGCCATTTGGCATATTGGATTGGTTTTTACCAATATGGCATTTTTGTCTGGTTTTATCCCATTATACCTCTTTCTGGTGCCAGAGATGGCAATGTATTGTTGAATTTGCACATCACCCAAGGATATGTTGTTGATATGTGACCACTGCCAATCTACCCTAATCCAGGCTACTGCAATGTGCCACAAAATCTGAGGTGTTCTGGAGCTTGCTTTAGTCTGTTTAATGCTGTGTGTGTGTATGTTGATTTTTTTAAATTAAAAATGATTTTTAAAAAGATGTTTCTATTGTTTTCTATTGGCCTAACAGCTAATAGGAAACCCAAGGTATTAATAGCTTGGCAGAGTGGGACCACTCTTTAAAATAACTGGGGATGAAAACAGGCCACAAAAGAAGTAATCTGCCTTTTTCTTCAGCACACAGGCAATTGTATTGACTTCTCTGTTGTGGGGGGCGAGGGGGTTATGCAACAGTAAAAATCTAAGCAACTTCTCTAAGCATCATAAAAACATACTCAGTTGAAGGCAATTGACTCAAATGCAGAGTTCATCACATTTACTCATACAATCTATTTTTATTTTGGAAGGAGTTGTAGCTCAGTATTAAATTGCCTACTTTATAAGAGCAGAAAGCCCCAGGTTCAAACTCCTAGTTAAAGGATCACAAGTAGCAGAGTCAGAGCTGGGAAATACTCCTCTGTGAGTCAGGGGAGGCAACATTTGGTAAGATGGACTGGTGGTCTGATTCAAGTATAAGACAATCAATCCCCATGTATTCCATATCTAGCCATTTAAGAGTAGCTTTCTAGTCTGTCCCCTACTAAATGGCAGCATTTTCAGAAGTGCTTTCTGTGGAGGGCAAAGTAAAGAGGGGAGGCTACACAGAGAAATCTCTGCTCCCTTCCTCCCAAATTAATGGTTGTGAGAAACTCCCAGCTAACAATTGGCCAGATGGAATAAAACATTCTGGAAGGATTCTGCCTGCCTGTTCTTAGTCCAGTGAAATGCAGGAATAAGGCTATAGTGCTGCTGTGTGGATCAGAGGGTTACATGTGGCTGCCGTCCAGCATAGTTTGGTCAAGTTATTAGCACTGTGCCCTGGCCAGAAGCTGCAAAAATTTTGCTGCTGTCATTGTCCAGTCATGTGCATGCACATATTAATTATTACATTATTAATAATTTCCTTTCATAGTCTTGATCCCCTCTCTTTCTGCCTTTCCCCAATAATTTCCTGCTCTTTAAGCTCCTTTCTCAAGAGGCTCAAATGCATGCACTGACATTTACAACCTGAAACCGATCAGAGACCCCTCTCTTCCTGAACAGATGCACCAGGAGCCAGCAGAAAGGGTCCCCAACCTTTCCTTTCTTCCATTATGATCACAGCTTAGAAGCAGCTAGATTAATCTCTGCTTATTTACAGGTGATGAAAAGTGGCTAAGCTTCATATGCAAAAGGATCCATGATCTCCAAGCATGGCACACTAGTTCATTCCTAAACCTGCCCAGTGGCATATAAGCCTGTTCAGTCTGCTTCCATCAGCAGAAAGACTGAATTTGTAGAGCCAGTACAATTCTGGACAGTAGTAAGCTCCTGATCTGTTTGCTTTTCTCTCCCTGCTTTGCATTCCCTTCTTTCTGCTACCTTTTCCTTTCCACTGCACTCTTTGCCTCCTTCCTCTTTTCCTTACATTCTTCCCCCCTCCTCCCTCCTTCCCCGCTCTTTTCCTTTGTTTGCCATCTCACTCACTCTCACTGGCACGCACAGCACAATCCAAATGCAATATCGGTATTTGCCAGAACTATTTCCCAAGGCCGGCAGGGGTTTGATTTAACTGCAGCCGATTGTAGCTTTTATTTCACAGGGTAATTTGGGTTTGAGACATTCTTGTTCCAAGAAGTCCTGATGTGTGTGCTGAATGAAGAATCTCCAAAAGGGGAAGTGTGAATGTGTGCAGAAAGAAAGACAAATAATACAAATATTTACCTAGTGCAAAGGAAATTGCTATGATATATTGCCCCAGGGAAACTTTAACTCCTGCAATTGTGGTGTATTGCCCACAGCTGAAGAAAGCTGCATCCTCCTGGGGGCTCATCTATTACTCTAAACGTCCTTAGAGCCAGTCTGGATTTGTTTGACTGATTCCAAGGATTTTCCTGTGAAATCCCTGAAGTTTGTTTCTGTCATTAACTCCCACTTCTCTGCATCTCACACGTCAACCTGAAGGGGCAGTGTTGAGAGCAGTTATGTCCCTGCCCCCTCACCCTACTCTACCCCACCCCACCTCAAACATTCCTTAAAGTAGAAGAGAGGGCAGTTCTGCCACTGTTAGCTGCTTGCCTGGTGTCCCCCTCCCTCATGTGTGTGCGTGTTGCCTGCTAATTGATCTTGGTCAGCCTGACAATCTCTTTTAAGAAGCTGGGTGCAGTGCTAATAATGTGTATGCTATACATTAGATTTGAGGTTTTCAGATACCATAGTTGCAAGGGAGGGACTCTAAATACCTAAAGGGTTTTTGCCAGCTCACATGTACACACTGTTTGCATAATTTTAACGTGGTTTATAACTGCATCCATATGTATTCGTGGTACAATAGAAACAGAACAAGGGAAGGGAACCTTTGGTGCATGCATCTTGCTATCATATTCCTGATGTGGTAGAAGAGGAAGGATTCAAGCCCTTGTGATCCATGCAAGCAGGAGCTTTCTTAGAGCATCTGCTGTGGGAAAGACAGTGGAGGGTTAGTAATCTCTGCCTGAACAAGAAGAGAGCAAGGAAAAGTCAGAGGGAGAGAGAATATTGGGGGGGGGGGGCAGAGGAACATATCATCATACCAGCGACTGGCCTTCCAATACTATTCCAAGGGCTGTGGTCAGATGCCAGATGTAATATCCAAACATGTAGGATCCAGATATAATGCTACCTACTGCCTAGGCAGTGGGGAAGAAGATCAACCTGGCCCCATGCTTGAACTCTTGCCAGTGATAACATTGTGCTGCCTGGAAGAGATGGCAGGATTGGCAGATGTTTCTTGCAATGACCGGAGCCACATCCTGAGTACAAACCCACGTGTGTACATCTGACTGCATCACCTGGGTAGGAGAGCATTGGCCGGACTTGTCACCTTAGTGATTTGGTGGTTTTGCACACGTGATATTGTTTCTGTTATTTCTGTTGGTTAACCCTCTCCACTTGTTCCATTTCTGTAGACGGCAAACTCCTGTATTTTACTCTGTATTTGCTCAGCTCCCCAGAACAATAAGTTCTGCTCCCCAGAAAGGTAAGCTTCCTAACAATGTGTCTAAAATCTAAGAAGTCCAGTTAAATTAAAATCAATTAGGGCTTTTATCATTCACCTCCAGGGAATATGGGTTACACTCAAAGCTTTGTTGCTCCATGGAAGAAACAGCTCTTTTGAGTGCCAACCCAGAGTTCTGTATAGTGGCCTATATTGCATTTTGGCTAGCTTTCTGATATAACAAACTGAGAAGTAATTTTTGTGTAACATTTAGTTATTTTGACATAGCTCAGGATGCTGAATTCATATATAGGAATAATTTGTAGTTACCCTGGAGTAACTGTTTTTGTAAGCCTCCACCAGCTGAAATTACAGAAAGCAGACAAATTATGCTGTGGTTAGCAGCCAAGTTGCACGAACAGTTAGCCTGTGGTATAAAAAGCGGTTCCTCTAGGGAAACGGGGGACCTGGAAGCTATCTTTGATTCAAATCCAGAGTGGCTGGGTAAAGGGCAAAGGTGCATTTCATGTTGGGATGTGGTTTTGTACGTATGTGTGTCTTAGTGAAGTGGGGAAAACTGTGTGTAACTTACACTTTGGGATGGACAAAGGTAATGTTGTAAATTACACACACTCCATCCCATCTGAATTCTGGCTAGCCACTTTCACAGGGCCCCTGGCACTCTATCTAGGCAAGGCTGTCAAATCTGTTCCAGTTCAGAGCCCCAGTGGAACCCAGCTGGTCTGGTACACACACTCACTTAAAACAATATCTACTTTTAAGGAGAATGCATTTTGTCTTTTAAATAATTAAGTCCAGATTTCTCCTGACTAGAAAGCGGAGAATGTACTGCACAAGTATTCCTTCCCCTGGTTGACTGCATTTCTGTGCTCAGCGGGAGGGCACAGAGGTGGCTCATAGTAGGAGCTGCAGCCTCCTTTCTCTCTCTCTCTCCCTCTCCGTCTCTGTGGGGAAGGGGCACTCTTGCGGGGGTGGAGGAGTCCCAAGTGGGTGGGCTGCTCTGGCTCTCCCTGCCATAGGATAGGGCTGTAATGGTTCTTTTCATTCCTGAGAGGAGACGACTTGATTACTGCCCCTCAATCAAACCCTGTTTACTTTACCAAATGAGAGCAGTATGTGAGCTTGTTAATAACAGTTGGGCTCCTTTGGCCCTGATACTTATTCCTTCTGGAGGCTCCTCCAACTACACTGGGAAATTCTGATGCTCTGGTAGGGAGGCAGTGACCCTGGCTATGGTTCAGTTGGTGAAAAGACACACAAGGTCCAATTGTGTATCAAGAATACCACAACAGCTTGGATTGATCTTACTGAAACCATAAATATTGATACATGTGCCTAATTAATTATTTATGTTACCTACAGTTACCTATGCATGCAGATACAGAAAGTTGCTATAACAAATGGTTCTTGAAACCTACACACTGATGTAGTCACTCCGTTTTTGGATCTCTTTTCATACAAGAGAGGAGATAAGTATAGGGTGCAGGAAAAAGGAGAGTTCCTAATTCCATATATGTATCAGCTCTCTTGGCATGTACTGCAGTTATTTTCTTCCTCTGCAGTCTTGAGGACTAGAAATAGTACGGAAGGCCGAAAGTTATTCAAGGCTGAAGGCTCAAGGAAAAGGAAAAGGCTCACAATCAAAACCAGAAGGGAGGAAACTCCGGGCTGAAGTGAATCAAAATAGTTATCTAGATGTTGTAAAGTGTGCTGTGCGTGCCAGAGAATAGTAGTGGAAAGAGTTTAAGGCCAAACATACCAAACATACAGATCTGCAGAACAAGAATGGTGTTGAAGTTCAGGATCTTCTGTACTCCACTACCCACAATAGTTGGCCCTCATTACTACTCATTGGTGTACTACAATTCCCATCACCCCCAGCCAACAGGCCTGTCAATGAGGGATGATGGGTGTTATAGTCTAAAGCATCTGGAGGGCAACAGGGTGGGGAAGGGCTGACACAGAGAAAGTGTAACATGCAAACCAAAGACACAATACAATATGAACCCAATCTGATTGGACCATATTGACCAGTAAGGAAGAAACTAGTGTGGTCTTTCCTCTATGTGTTGCTTTTGTTGGTGCCTGCCTAAAGACACTTCACCTAGATGTTCCTCACAATTCCAGGTGGGGACCACAGCATGTCATTAGGAATGTTCTAGGGAAAGTCAAACACCATTTCCACCAAGATGTTCCCCATTCTCCCTGTGGGAAGTCAAAGCTGTACAACTCATAGTGTTCCCTCTCAGCTATGTGAATGGGCCATCATGGGCAAAAACACTTTGCACTTCTTGGCTGTGGGACTCGGACATGCTGCAACAGCATCCCTCTCTCCCACTTCAAAATTAAGTGTTGTCTCATCTGGTCTGTTTATAAATGCAACTAAAATAAAGTTAACTGATGAGCACTATGCACTATGCAACTTTCTGAACTTTAGACCATTTAATTGTTACACCTATACATTTCTCCTCCCAAAGGTGGAGTTGAGCAGAAGAACAGAATGGCTCTTAAGAGGTATACATTTCAGTTGTTCAGGTTAGTAATGATGCTGTCTTCTCTTTCCCTTCCTCTGTCAGACTTCCTAAGAATTCTGCCTGGATTTTGGAACCACACCAATCCCCACCATGCCACTGGTTGGCTTTTTGCTCTGGGCCACCCTGCTAATTGTGGGCTGGTGGCCATCCTACTCCAAGGATTACCTCTTTGCTACTCCAAGGGTGCAGCTCACTTTCAAAGGTAAGGCACAGTCTCTGTGTTAAAACAGCATTACAGTATGGTGGTGGTCTTATTAGGGTTACAATTTCTGGCACTTAGTGGCTTGTTGAAAGTTCTGTATCCACAATGTGTCCCAGAGAGCGCCAAGATCCAGACCTGGAGCTCCTGTTTTAATTAAGTGCAACAGAATGGCCACTCCCTATCTTTCCAAGGAAGCTACTCTCTGCAGCACATTCCCTTGGGATCCTAGCCATGATTATGAAGAATTCTTTTCTGGGATAGGTTCCGAGAAGCCCCTGGGCTAGCCGCCTACATCAATCAAGCACGTGATGCATTGCACTCCAGTGTCTCTCTCCATCTGGAGATAACTGGCCTTGCAGCTTGTGGAGTTTCCTCAGATTTCTTTTAGAGTCAAGCACCGTGGCTGGCAGTACAGGCAGCAGATTGACAGCTCAGTGAACCCAAGCTGCTATGTGTGCCGAGAAGTTGGCAGCAAGTCACATATGAGCTCCCTAGAAGGGACTGCAGTGCTGCAAATGGATCCTCCTGCTGCTCATGCCGAGGAGGCGGCAGGTGTTGGGATGCACTGCCTGTGAATCTTCAGGGTTAGGTGATGTGAGGCAATGATTGCCTGTGAAAGATGCTGAAATGAATTAACAAACTGACCTCCTTCTGATAGGGTAGCATCAGCATGTGATTATCCACTGGGAGCAAATTAAGAGCGCACCTTTGGTGCAAAGTTTCTCCTCACCTTCCTTTTTTCTCCTGTGGAGATAGGCTAATGTGCATCTCAGGACAGATATATTTGTAGGCTGCAACTTCTGTGTTTGCCGGGGATGTGGCATGAAGGCCTCTGCTCTCATTACATGATGTTCCCACACTTTCTTTTGGTTCTTCCAGCATGGAACTACATGATGTTGTTAAGCTTATGAAGGAAGTTGAGAGATTTACAGATCGAGGGAGGTGTTCCTAGAAAATAGCAAGACTGAGGCAGAATTTCTCCCTGTATGATGTAGTGCCTGGGGGAGGGAGTGTTGAGATTTGGCAGTGAATCCTCTGAATTGCACTGTCATTTTAATTGCAAAAATATCATTTGTCTCTGGCTTTGGGCATTAATTGCAGGATGTGTAGAGCCCACAGAAGCTCATCTGCAGCAAATCTGAGCTTGGTGGTGTGCATACGTTGAGAGCCATCACCTTTTGAATATTCCTTCATGTGAGTTATCATATAAGCAGTGTGCAGACACTTACCTTGCTACCATGTGACTATTTTTTGTTCCTTCAGTGGGTTTTGTTTTTGTTTTTTTGGTATTTTTTGTAAGTAGTCTTCTGTTATATTCCCATGCTGACAGGATGTGGGGGCTGGCAGTGGCAGAAGGAGATTGCTTACTGATGGGGACAGCACAGGCTTGATATTGGATTCAGCAGGGAAGAGCAGAGAAACAGCCTCTGGTGTCCATGAGTTGTAATTGCCGCCAATCTGCAAGATGTCTGGTTGTCGTTGTGGCCCCTGCAGCTACAGGGATGTGAGAAGGGTGAGGCCTGGCATACTTCACCTATACCTCTTGGCAGAGAGAGAAATGACCAAACTAATTACTCTCAGCTAATAGGGAGAATATAATACTGACATACCTTGCAGGGTACTTGTAAGGATTACCATTAAATGGTGCACGTGAAGCATTTTGAACACTGGAAAGCTCAGTACAAATGTTAAGTCTGATTACTCTAAGCAAAGCGTTCATTCAGGAATTTGCAATGTTAAATTATGAATAAGAGGGACTTGTCCTGCACGTACTCTCTGCAAGGTGACCAAAAGCGAAGGAGAACTGTGCTCTTCTGCCTCTGATAGTTATATAGAAGAAGGAATTTTGTCAGGTGCACTTTATCATGCAGGGATGACAGAACTATGGCCAGGAGAAGCATCTAGTCTTTTTGTGCATCTGCTCATCCTAGTATATATATATATTTATCTAGTCATATCAATAACAAATATTCCAGTTGAGTTAGAAAGTGGTATGGATCAGCTGATACGCTACTGGGCTGTGATGTGATAGACCTGGGCTATTAAAGCACAATTATTTTGATTCACTGCCATACTTGTGCAGATGTGATGAGATCTTCCTCCTGACCCCTGTGGATTTATGTAATTTGTAAGTAATCTTAACCACTCTCAGTAAGTCAGGGAAAAACTAACCCAACTCTGCCCTAATTATATCAAAGGCTGCTGTAGGAGCAATTGGATTTAAATCTCCAACATCGCTGTAGCCCAATCTTGTACGGCTTGTGTGGCTGACCAAGCTGAACTCGGGCCACCAGCCATGTGTGGGGACCTATCTATGGATTGATAAATGTCTTCCTTTGATTGCCTGTCCAAATGGCTGATATCAGAGGTAGCCATGTCCACACCCATGCAGGGGTCCCACTGACAACCCTTGGAGCCTCCTGGTCCTGCTCGTGTCCCTTCTGCTCCCTATCCCTGTTTGTTCATTTGCCCTCTCCAAGCATGCAAGCCGTGGCCAGATTTAGAACAGCACCCTTCATTTACCTTCTGCTCTGTCTCTGGGCCGTTGTACAAATTGAGTCCAAAGGAGAAGGCAAGTGAATGAACGGCAGAGATGGAAGCAAGAAGGGGGTGGAGCCATTAGGACATCTTGCCCCAAGTCCCTCCTCCCAGGACAGCCATAAACAGGACATGGAAGGCCACAGTATATGACCACATCATGCAGGCCTGGTCTAGCCTTTTTCTTCCATCCCTCTGCCTTCTACTACAGCCAGCTCCACTTTGTCTAAAATTGTGCTCTGAGCACCCATCTCTTTTACAAGCAAGCACTTTGCTCTCCAGAGCAACTTGACCTTTTCTTTTGAGTACGAACAGTTTCATCAGAGAACATGGGGTCGGCGGAAACTTGATCCATCCTGCCTTTAAGTTAGTTCTCTCTCTCTCTCTCTCTCTCTCTCTCTCTCTCTCTCTCTCTCTCTGCGTGTGTGTGTGTGTGTGTGTGTGTGTGTGTGTGTCTTTTGGGCCTATTTAAAGATTTCTGTGTCCTGTAGAAGAAGGGAGAGGTTGAAATCAGTGACTTTGAAAAAACAAGCTACAATGTCTTTGAGTCTTCACAAGAAGCTTTGGTTTCCTGTTGTTACAATCAAAAAAGGTGGGAAAACTCTGCCTTTGCCAGAGAGTTTAGTTTTTCATGGCATCACCTGACTCTGGGATTCTGAGGCTTGGCTGTTTTTGTCAATAATAAATAATAAATCATGAGACTTGGCTGAAGGCAGCTTGGAAACGCCCAGAATGGCAAAGGCATCCAAAGGGATGGGAGTACTTGGGTAGCAGGGGGGTGGGGGTGGAAGACCGGGGAGAGACTGGAAGCCACAGGAAATAAGAGATGAAGCAGGGCTGACTATTAAAAGCATGCAGTTTAGATAAGCTGGGACTCCAGAGAACTATCTAAAAACATTTCAAGGGCAGTAAGCCCAGGAGCAGGGGAGGCAACGTGAATGGAACAAGAATTCTGTTTCAGAAGGAAGTGCAGCCTTGGAAAAGCTATCAGGGTTAGGTACTCCAACACCTGGAGGGGAGAATAGTATTTGCCAGAGCAAGAGTTGCAAGAAGCCTCATTTTGAACTGTGGGAAGCAGTTGCCTGTATTCTGGGAAAGATTTGATTTAATTCTGTTGGCTGTACTGATCAGGGTGCATTAATATTGCCATTGTTTCTCCTCCCCTCCCCTCTCTCTGTGTATAACTGAGAACAGTGAGACAATGCCAGTAGCATAGCATAAGGGGAGGGGGCTTATGAAATTTAATAGTTTTACCTAGCATTTTTCTTTATTGGCTATTCTTCAAATGGGCCCCACATTTGCTGGAGATGCAGCTCTCCATTGTAGGGTGTTCCTGCACTGCTGTAACCATACACTACATATCCAGCAACACATGCTTTAATGTAATTACCATTCCTGAGCTGGCCTGCATACCCAGGGACAGTGGGATTAGTGCTGGACAGATAAGCATTATTAAGCATGGTATGTAGCAGAAATGTTTGTACATGTTAACTTCCAGGTCTATTGGGAACTTCTTCTGAATCAACTCTTGATTTTCCCAAAGAGACCTGATCCTGCCCTTATTCACGGAACTGCCTCTTACCATGACAGGCGAGTTTTTAATAAGTGCATGTTAACTTTTGGCTGCAGTGCCACAGGCAAGCTGAAACAGGCCTGTGATAGATCTATGTGTGAATTAGGCTTTAGCACTCATTGTAGGGTGACCATATGAAAATGAGGATAGTGTTCTATATCTTTAACAGTTGTATTGAAAGGGGAATTTCAGCAGGTGTCATTTGTATGCATGCAGCACCTGGTGAAATTCTCTCTTCATCACAACAGTTAAAGCTGCAGGAACTATACTAGAGTAATCAGATACACAAGAGGGCAAGGCTCCATTGGAATTGTTCTCAAAGCATTAGTTCCCAAGGGCATGGAACTGGGTGTGTGCTAGCTGGCAGGCACATGACCGCTGCCATGTTTCATGCATAGCTAACAGTAAGCCTGGGATGAGTAAATGTTGTGGCTGCAACAGCATGAAGTGGTCTTATGAATGCCCCCATTTCACACTGCAAGTCAGTGGAAACTAGCTTCTCACAAGTAAAATCAGAATTAATCCACTGCTTAAATAGAACAATCATCTCTCTCTTTATGGCATATTATTTTCACTCACGTTTCTTATTCTTGAAATCCATCTATCTCTGTTTGCTGATATCACAGACATTATTTGCATTATGGAATGAGGTTATCTGATTGCCTTTAAACTTTACTTACTGGAAGTATTACGTATTTCTTTTCTACAAATCTGTACATAGATTTGATGATTACTTTAATGGCTAGTCAATGCTTCCTGGATCCCTCTCTGGTCTGTTTCAATAAGCTGGTTAAAATAAAATAAGTTCTAAAACTTTTCTTGCTGTCTTTGATATGAACTTATGTAGGTATTAGACTGTTCTTGTGATCTGCTATTGTTCAATGCTGCTTTGGATGGGGCTGATTTTTAATATATATTTCTATGTTTAATTGGTTTTATATGACTTTGTTTAGGTGTTGTATGTTGCCTTGAGTATCTTTGAATAAAGTGGGCAAATTTCAAAAGCAATAACTAAATAAGTGGAGGATTTTTATTTGCCTTTATTCACTTAGGAAGCAAGCCTAAGCATGGCTGGCTAGGGCGTGTTGGGAATTGTGGGACTTCTATTTATCTAAACATGCACAGGACTGCACTCTTAGCTCTTCAATCACATTGTCTTTGGAATTTTCTCTAAATGGAATGGAACAGATCATTTAAACATACAAAACAAAAATTAAGGCTATTTGGGGTTTGAGAACACTGTAAATATATGAGATGTGATAAAACCATGAAGTTTACAACGTTTATTGGAAATATCAAATCACCTGCCTGATCTTTCTCCTTTCACAATGCAGTGAAATTAGAAAAGCCCCCATGTACAAAGAGTTAGTTCATTATCTTTTCCTCGCACTGCTATTTCAGCGTACTCTCAGTTAGTGAGAATTAACCTCCAGCCTTGCCTAAAAGCCAGCTGGGATACAAGAGATGTAAACTGAGCTGTCTTTAATCAGCTTTTTCCCTGAGTCGATAATTTCTATGTCTGTGTGAGTCTCTCTTTCTAGTGAGATGGAGGGTGAAGAGAATGCAGGGGGTTGGGGGAGAGCATGGCAAGGAAAGTGGGAAACGTGAGGAGGAAGAGTTAATCAATGTGGGCTGTTAACATGGCCCAGGCCATCAGCTCTGCCAGTAAAACTGCAGCCAGGGCTTAGGGAAAGGTGAGAGATTTAATTCACCTAACACCGCCTCCCACTTGGCCCAGATTTTATTTGGCAGATTAACCAGTAGGAACAGGCCATAATTCCATGTCTGAACAGGAAGGAAAGAGGATGGGGACAGTGAGCTGGAGGTGCTAGGTGTGTCTGATAGCATGGATGGTGGGCTGTGGAGGCATCTGGTAAAATCATGAGAATAGCTCAGGTTTGAATTAACTGTGGCAATACCATGGGACTAAGGGCTGCTTTACATCATCATCATCATCATCATCAAAAAAGATGAGCCTATAATGTGTCCATTCTCTGTCCCCATAGTGAGCACCACAACACTGGAAGGGGAACTGTGTGGAGGCAAACCCTTGCCTGAGAGCCTTAGCCAGTTGCAGCTCTTGGACATGTGCTTACTGCAGGTCTCCAGATGCTCAGCCCTCTGTCAGAATACAGGGGCATTCAGAAAGCAAGCTTTAACCTCTCTATTTTGTATTGTGTGCCCAGGGGCCAAGAGATGTCAGATAATTTTGCAAATAGGGCCCTACATGCTCCCTTCATAGCACTGATGTGTACCAGGGCCTCACCAGAGTTGCCATCAGTCCAGATTTAAGCTTGGACATAGATGCTGGATGGCCTGATCTGAAACAAATCTGTGGATGGTAGACCAGAGTGTTGGACCTAACATCTGTGTAGTTTTGGAATTCAGTGGCTCTTGGCATTTTGAGGCAAATTATGAGATTTTAGAGTTGCTGTCCTCAAAGTGCTGGTGCTGAGGATGCAGAGCAGTTTCAGCACTGGATTGCTTCAGCGGCCATGTACATAAGAAAGTCAAGACTGAAACCATCTTTCAGATTATCACTGTTTTCTTCAGCTCAGCTAGAGACTGAGAGATGCAAGCATTAGAGTGCTTGCCTATTGATAGAATCGTAGGATTTGAAGAGATCTCAAAGGTCATCCAGTCAACCCCCTGCTGTTGCAAGAAATCCGCTACTACAGCATTCCTGAGAGGTGGCCACCCAACCTCTTAATGAAAACTTGTTAGAGTCCACCAACTCCTTAGTCAGTCCACTATTTTTCCTAATGTTTAGACAGAAAACCCTTTCTTGTAATTTGCAACCGTCTAGGTTCTCCATCATCTATTTGAGGTGGCTATCACAATCCCTTTTCATTGTCTGTTTTCCAAGCTAAACATACCTGTAACAGAAGAACCAACTCCTACCCTTCTGTCCCTTTAACACATTCCATCTTTGCCAAAGAGTCTCTACTCCACTGTAGTGGAAAGAGTATGACACATCCTGAGCATCCCCCACTCATCACAAACAGAAAAACACAAAGATGGTGTTTCCCTGTAATCCCATCTGACAGGAATCCAAGAGGAGATCCAATTCACACCTCTCTTTCCCTAGTTTCCATGAATGGCAAAGTACTAAGCATTCATCTTTGAAAAGGTTCAGCCTCTGTGCAAGTGCCCTACATACCCTTTGGATTGGCTGGTTATCCTCCACCCACCCTCACCCCAGTAAACCATGGCCCCTTCTGGAACACATAATGGAGTAGTTTGAACATGTTTTTGTCTCTGACACCTGGGGAATCTCTGCTGCTCCCCTCCAAAACAAGCCCTGTGGTCTCTGTATGTCAGCTAAAGATGCTTGTAAATTACTGAACTTCCTTTGAGACTATATCAGGATCTTAAATTGTGTTTCTGTCTTCTAAGATATTAGCTACCCCACCCAGATTGGTGTCATCTACAATTTTAATGAGCATCCCCTCCAATCTTTTGTCCAAACCATTTATAAAAATATTGAACAACACTGGTGCTATATAAATAAATAAATAAATAAATAAACCATGTAGCACCCTTACTTGTCACTTCTCTCCAGGTTGACAGGGAGCCATTGATGACCACTCTTCAACCAGCTATAAAATCCACCCAATGGTAGAAGCACCTAGCTTATTTTTTACCAGCATGCTAACAAGAATTTCAGCACAGATTATACACTTTTGGATAGGCATGTGCGGAATAAAATTATTCACTTGACACTAAGACAATGACCTGGTGTGAACATAATGCTAACCTAGGCTGACCATATGAAAAGGAGGACAGGGCTCATGTAACTTTAACAGTTGTAGAGAAAAGGGAATTTCAGCCAGTGTCATTTGTATGCAATTAGTTCCTGGTGAAATTCCCTCTTCATCAGAACAGTTAAAGTTGCAGGCACTATACTAGAGTGACCAGATACAAAAGAAGGCAGGGTCCCTGCAACTTTAACTGTTGTGATGAAGAGGGAATTTCACCAGGAATTCACCAGGAACTAATGACACTGGCTGAAATCCCCTTTTCTCTACAACTGTTAAAGTTACATGAGCCCTGTTCTCCTTTTCATACGGTCAGCCTATACTAACCCATGGTTTATCTAACCTAGGGGTTATTGAATTCTGGTTTCTCGTGATTTCTGAACCCAGCTATGCTAGCAAACCTTGGTTTGTTAACCATGAACAACCCAAAGGCCCAGCTCGCATGGCACACTGGGCTCACTGAGGGGTAATTAAGTCATGATGAGCCATGGGGCAAGCTGGGTGCCATTTTGATGGGGGGTTATACTGTGGGAACATGATGCTCCATTTAAATAGGCCTTTGGTCTGATCAAGGATGGTTCTTCTTTCGCTCTTATGGCTGCAGTTGCAAATGGAACGTTGGACTAGATGGACCTCAGCAAGATCCAGCAAGGCAATTCCTGCATTCCCTAACCCAGAGTTAATGGATTGTTGGCTGAGGAGACTGCATTTCCACTGACTGGGCAATGCTGCCAACAGAGAAGCTCACTTGGATAACCAAATTGGAAGTGTTGCTGGGTCTCTGCATAAACAGTAGAACAATGAAGTACCCAGAGAGCTATGAACAGCTTCCCCATTCACTTCCTGCCGCAGCCAGTTCAAAGCCCATTGTACTGCTTATATCAATGTTTATGCTTGTGCTCAGTGGGAACATCCAGACCACTGCTGCTGAATCATAATTAGAACCCCTCATCTGCTGTTCTTCAGCAGCTCTATATTAGCCTCTCACTACACAGCACTGTGTGGAAGTGGCCACAGGACCTTAGCATACACAATTATACCTCATGCTTAGAATAAAATACTATTTTCTATGATTCAAGGGATTCTTTCCAGTGCCGGAGCACAAGAGCATCAAGAACCACCATCCACGTGAGTGCTGCAGGATTCATCAAGTTAAAAATGGGGTGTGTGGGCAATGTGGATGATGAGTTTGTCAACTCTGATGGGTGCTGGCAGGATGGCACTAGAAGAGGGTGGAGCTTTCCCTGCCTCTGGAGGCTAGAACTCAGATGGAAACTGCTTTGTTCTGGAATAATGGCTTTGCTTGGGTACCATTCCCTGCTCAGTCCCTGACAGACACTTTCTCCTTGAATTCCACATGAACAACTGTTGTTCTGGACATCCCTTGTGCCTGGGCCTTACTTTTTATTGCCTAGCACTGATAGAAATATTTTCAAGTGAAGAGAGCAACACAAATAGTTCTTCATTTAGTCCTCCATTTAGCACTCTACGTCAAAATCTCTCTGCTCCATTTCCCACCCTTGAAACTAAGAATGGGAACATGTCCCCAAGAGGGAAATGAGCAAGTGATGGAAAATGATGGCAGCATCCTGACTGAGTCCCCCATTTGCAGCCAATCCTTGTTTCCCAAGGAAGGATGAGGTGGAGTGGGGGAGAGGAGAGGAGAGATCTATTTATATCACCTGGACTTGGCTGGTGAGTTCTCAGATACACTCACATCTTTTTTCAGAATTCTCCTCAGGAAAAACAGGTTAGCTATTCTTAGCCAAGTTCTCAATAACCTTTTCCCCACCTCCTGCTCCTTGTTGTGTGAACATCCTCTTGCTTTGCTTATCTGTCTAGTTGAGTTTGGTTGACAAGCAACCCCTTGTTTTACAGACCTGCCGACTCAAGTGTTTGGGATGGTATGCTCATAACGTGGGTGGGTGTAGCTGAATTTAATTCTAATCTATTTCTTTCTTGGCTTGAACGAAACTGAACACAATTAAAACAGAGTTAGGCACACCTACAGTCCATATCCTGGTTTGCAAGCAAGCTATTTTCTTTATGTATCAACTACTGATTTAGGCCTGGACTAGGAAATCCAAGAATTTAGGTCTACAGCTCCTGCAGAAAGACTGAATGTTAATAGTCCCCCCATATGGAATGGGCATAGGAATCCCCTCTCCCAGTCTAATGTGTAGGAGATCCAGCACATCTAGGAAGGGATGCCCAGAACAGGGCTTCCAAGATGCTCTCCTTTAGCAAAAGAACACTCTGTTCTACACATTCTGGAGGGAGGTGGAGTTTCCTTCCCATCTCTCAAGTGAATCAAGCGTTTACTGGATCATGACTGGAGCTTTAGTATAAAAATTCTAATGACAAGGGTTACAGCACTAGTATTAGTTTACTGCTGTTGTTATAACTCATGTCACTTTTATGGCTGGGCCTAACAAGTGAGATTACCTAAACAACATTATTGACAGCAAAAATAAGCTTTCAAGAGCTACGGGACTAAGATATAGCTGCTTGCAAGAGTTTGTCTGCAAATCATCATAAGCAAAGTAAACTTTGCTAGACATGAATATCCATCAATTAATACTATTATTGCCAAACAGAGTGAAACGAAGACTAGCTCTGTGTTGCTCTGAAAAAGGATGTGGTGGCTGCAATCCCAAGTATACTTATAGGAAATGTCCCAGCGAACTCAGTAAGACTTACATCCTAGTAAATATGGTTAGAACGGGGCTGATAAAAGTATTAAGTATTTTGCTTTTAATATACCTTTTGAAATGATTTGCATGAATGTAAATATTTTTAGGTTTTTCTGAGTGCACTTGAGTGGGTTCTTCTTGGGGAGGTATAATGAATACTTCATAGAATAATAATAATAATAATAATAATAATTTATTTCTTACCCGCCTCTCCGTCTGGATCGAGGCGGGGAACAACAACATGATAAAATACATAAAACTGATTAAAACATAACACATATTATTAAAACTGCATAAAAAATCCTAAAACATCCTAAAAAGACCCTTAAAACATTCTAAAACTGGAACACAGCCTGCATCAACCAATCCTGGATTCTCAAATATCAGGGGTGAAAGGAATACCCTTTGATCTATATCTACCTCTTTTCTGCCATGCCTTTTGTTTTGGGAGTTGTCAAGTTCTCATTTGGAAAATTACGTTTTTGTAGATTTTCGGTGAGGTTTGGGCAACAAATCTATCAACTAATCAGAGTCTTAATTCTTCTTTGTTTCTTGTCTTCTAATGGGAAGTACCCCTAGCTAGAGGATTACTCAATAGGTTGGTGTTTGGTCTTCTTCTCTGTCTCCCATGGAGAATGTTAGTTCTTGTTTGTGTTGTTGGGCATGGGCAGTGGGAAGGGAGAAGAAAAAACCTGGTGCTTTGGCATCAAACTCCAAGCTGGCATCTGGCTGGGTGGAGAGTAAGTCCCACTGAACACAGTATGAGCTACTAATAAGTAAGCATATGTAAGTTCAGCCTGTAACCTGACTAGTTACTAAGGCAACTTGTTAATAGTCCATGGCCATGTCCTTCCTATGGTCCCTCTATAGCAGTGGCTGCTATGCCCAGGCTAACACAAAATTCGTATGAGCTCCCAGCCGCAATTCATAGAACACAAACATATCTGGAATAGCAACACTGACAAACTCCCAAAGCATCCCTGGCACTGCTATTTGCACTGTTACCCATCAATTATTATACTGCATGCTAGTGACACTTCTACCCCCATTAGCTATTTAAGAAAAGCACCAATCAACATGCAGTAATGGCAGAAATGCTACAACGACTTCACCTACCCAGTCCACACCCACACTCTCGTACAATGTACAAAACTGATATCAAGAAGAATCCACAGCACTTCATCTATGGCCTCTATGGCCCAGGATATAGGAGAGCAGCAACTGCAGCCACAAGTAACTGCAGCCACCTATAACAGCCAGCTGTCTAGGCCTCCCATCAGTCAGAGGCTGCTGGCAGGTCATTAGGGTGATCAGATAAAATCCAGGTCAGGGCTCCTGTAACTTTAACAGTTGTAGAGAAAAGGGAATTTCAGCCAGTGTCATTTGTATGCAATTAGTTCCTGGTGAAATTCCCTCTTCATCACAACAGTTAAAGTTGCAGGGGCCCTGCCCTCTTTTGTATATGGTCACTCTAGTATAGTGCCTGCACCTTTAACTGTTGTGATGAAGAGGGAATTTCACCAGGAACTAATTGCATACAAATGACACTGAAATTCCCCTTTCTCTACAACTGTTAAAGTTACAGGAGCCCTGACCTGGATTTTATCTGGTCACCCTAGCACAAAGAACCCACAGATGGGCCACCATTTTCCCCAGGACAAGGTTCTACTTAGCTGCAGGACCAATTGGGGAACATCCGTGTCTCTGTATGAATTGGATGTCTGTCTGGTGGCCTGTAGAGAGATACATGGAGATAGTGATGAATAACGTGTACAGCAGCTGCAAGTGACTGGGTACTTATTACGAGCTGTTGGGGAGTGCTTGAGAAAGGGTGCCACTATATCCCTGCCTTTCCATTCCATGCGCTGAATCCACACCCTCCCATTGGTTGTCTCTTAGTGTCTACCTTTGGCAAGTTGGGAGAGAAAATGTAGTCATGGAGGCAGTACTTGGCCATCCATTGCAGGGAGTTTCTTTGGAGCTCTGCCCCTGGGTTACTGTTTCTACTGTTGATGTCCCCTGGCTCCTCTGATCCTTCATGGAAACATGAATCATGTGTGTTTGGCCAGCAATACGTGGAGTGGAGTGCTGGATGATTACCAATGTGTTGTCCCTTGTACATGGTGTAAGCATAATCAAGTTTCAGGATTAATGGCCAAAACAGCCCCCCTAATGAAAACAGCATCTTATGTGGGAGGCACTGATACAACTCCTTAAGTAATGGGAGGGCTGTAAAGCCAGTACACAGTAGTTTTCCCATATTGCAGGGGGAGGGGTGCTTGTGTGCTTTTTATACCCATCTCTTTCCTTAGCAGCTTGGGGTGGAGTAATGAAGGATGTGCAGGAGTTGTGTTTGGAGGCATGGTCTCCCTGACATACTCAGGTGGGATGACCTGTCCTTGCAGCCTCAGTTCCTGGTGGGTGCTGTTGGTGTCTGGTGTCATGGGTCAAGGTACTGAAGGGTTCTGAGAAGAACAAGCACTATTTATCTGCCCCTCTCCCTTCCTCAGTTCTTGTCCTCCTCCCTGGCTGTTGTGTGTTGGTGCAAAGTGCTCCCATCATCATCAAAACTCCTGCTCCATTGTACACTCCCTGACTTGAAGATATGGGCCAGAGGGATAGATCGCCATGCTACACACTGCTATATAAGATCATCATTCCCTTGCTGGATCTTACATACTTGGCTCTTATATGTGTGCTATGACTGACAGTAGAATTAGTTGGAATCTGACCCTCCATTGCAGTTGTGGGGGGTGGAGGGAAAATAAGAGGAGAGGAGCAGTTGTCCAGGGCTTCCCATTGGCTTTTTCAGGAGTGTTTAAAGTTATGCCATCACAAGAAATAGGAGCAAGCCCGTGATGCAAATCTAGGCTCTCTTTTGTCCTTTTTTTTTATTAATGATGCATTTCCTCTTTTTGGCAATGCATAAGTGGCCACCTCAATGATTGCATGAATCACATTCACTGTATTATGGAAACTATCATGAAAACTATCATATAATTGCCATTATTACATTGCAATGAAGACTATCAAGTGACCATTTAAAGTCATCTGGACAGGGCCTCTGTTGGCTGTATCCTGTTGTTAAATCTGTTCCTGCCTATAATCATATGTAATGCTCACACACACCACATTCACTGACATTCAAACCTGGTTACAGCTGAACCTGATTCATTTTGTAAACTGTTGTTAAAGTTCATCCAAGGTTACCAGTGAAGGTCTGAGGTTTGTTTGTTTTTTTCCTTTTAGTTTAAAAACAAACAAACTTCCAAATACCATAGTTCTGTGCTTACAAATGCTTGTTAATCTGGACGTATTTGGCATGCTCAAAGCTATTTGAAACTGCAAGTTGACTTTTTGAAATGGGAAGTAGTATGTGGAGGAGCCATAGCTCTGTGGAGGCCCATATTTTGCCTTGATATAGGTTAGAGGAAGACAAAATAGAAACACTAGAAATAATAATAATAAACCACTTAGCATGCAGAAGGTTTGAGGCTCAATCCTTGATCAGCTCCACCATAAAAAAGGAGCTGATAAAAAAATACCCCATCCTGAGAGCTTGAAGACTTGCCAACAGAAGGCTGGTTGGACCAATGGTCTGACTCAATATAAAGAAACTTCAATGAAAATAGCAACAGGGCTATCTATAGCTGGGCAATGGAAAGCTTAGGTTGTGCTATTCTTGTTGCCCCAGTGTAGCCACAATGAAATCCACAGGAAAGTTTCCATTGACTTTGGCTCCTCTAGTGGGGTGTAAATTCATGCAACCCATTTGCATGGGGTGATTACTATTCTCACGTCTTGTCAGAGGCAGGAATGGTAGCCACTAGCAAGGAAATCTTGGAAAATCAATAGTGTAGCCACACCAATGATTTAAAGTGCTGAGAGGGATCGATGACAACTGCTGTGGGAATGAGCTATTAACATTAAGTGGGAATTCGTTTGCTTTACTGTGCAAATTATTCCCTGCCCTGGCACCCACTCATGCATCAGCTAAAGCAAAATTGCATCAAAACATGACCATAGCCAAATCCCTCCACAAGAGAGAACAACAACCAGCCCTGGGGACTTGGAATAGGAGATGGAACCTTTCACCCCAGGGTCAACAGGGCAGGGAAGTCATTGCTAGCAGGGAGGCTTGGGGCCTAAACAGAGCAAGTTGGTGGTCTTAAATTAACCTGGCTCCTAATGTGCCACAATTTCCCTTTCTCTTTGGGGATGTCCCAGAAAAGATTATGTCAATTGAAATGATGTGTAATGTCTTTTAGATGACAAGATGGAGGACACCGAAGCTGCTACTGACTATGTTGTACCTACGCTGTGGTTAACTGCCCCAGGGCTCTTAGGCTGTAGGTCTGCCCTACGGAACCTTAAATTTCACTATGTATTGATTGATGGATTGAATTCAATTTCCAAGCATCCCTAGGGATTTATGAAGGGAAATAATATTTGGTAAACAAAGACATAATATAGAAATACATATGCATATATATGAGAGATGAATATATAATGCAAAATGAATTAAAAAGATCCTACTATTGATTAAATCAGGCCATTTAAATCCCAGTCCAAACTGGAAGATCTTGCAGCACTAGTGTAGAACTTGAGGGGAAGAAAATTCCAGCATGGTGATGAAGCATTTCCCTTTTCTTAGATTTTAACATTTTAAATTTATTGTATACGTATTGTATTTTTATGGTTTTAATTGTGCACTGCTCGGAGAGCCTCAGCTTTCGGGCAATATGGGAATGTAATAATAAATAATAAAATAAATAAAGAATGCTTCCTCTTTGTGCCCTTGCAGTACAAACTTGTTTCATCGATAGTACAAAAGCAAACCTTCTTTTCATGCAGGCACCATGCATAGATATATCCATCGGACTCCTTCTCCTTCAGATGGCAGAGAGAGCCATGGTGGTCCCAATCCTCCAAGTCAAATAGTTGCCATCCTTGTAGGCTATCTGCAGATGGGAGCAGGTGTCAATCACACTGTCCTGAAGTTGTCCGGAAGTGACAACCAAGAGCTGAAAGGCTCTGTAATCTCATTACTTACCCCCAAAGCCATACAGTCTCCAAAATGCCTAACCTAACACAAGATACACTAAGTCAAGTCTGTTCCCTTTATTGACTAAGCTTGTTATCCTGTTTAGGAAATAAATTGAGTTAGGCTGGGAGGGATTAATTCTAGAAGAGTAGCTGTGTAAGTCTGTTATAGCAAAAATAACAAACTGTTTTGTGGCACCTTAAGGGCTGGTGGGAAGGGGTTGCATTTGAAAGGGCCCGGCTGTTCTTTATTTCCACCCCTTAGCTCTAGTGGTTGATACAGCACAAAGTGATTGTTTCCTTCATTGCTCTTGATGACCTGCATGAATTGATGGAGACTCCTACTGTTGCTCTAGATGTTATGCTTAACCATTTCCTTTCTTCTGGGCATCTGCCTGTTAAGTTTCCAGAAATAATGACTGCGCAGACATATATAGCAAATTAGCAACATAGCCCTGCATTAAAATGTTCAGCTTGACATTCTGTTTTTTGCTTCTCATTTGTATCATCACTTAGCTAGAGATGTTGTTGTTGTTGTCAATTATGTTTCCTTATTAATTAACCCTCTGGATGGACTTCATAAAATCAGTCAGCTTTGCTATATATGTATTTGTTATTCATGGGAAATAGCTGGCTCTAAAACATGGGAAAAATTAGAATTTTAGCTTTTAAAAATTCAGGGCATGCAACATTTGAACACGTTGTTTATTTTCCATTAGAACTAATATGTCATTCTGCATTATAGCATGTAAATTTAGTAAACAGCACACTCTGTGCACTTGTGGAATATCTCTAGGAATTCTAGAAAATGTTCCCTGGCATCCTTTTTTCTAACTAAGCAGACTAGTCTTAGACTATTTCTGACTATTTAGATGTTCCTAAATAGAATGCCTTATTAAAAAAAAACCCACCAAGGAGTCTCTTCCATGGCTGGATGGAGACAGCTATGTATGTGAAAATATCTTGATTATCTCTCGTTTGTACTTTGGCTCCATGACAAAAGCAATGCTTTTAAAAGAAAAAATAGAAGTGCAGGGATTTTTGTCTCAAAACAATGCATTTTGACAATTTTGCTATAGCATGCTGCTCTAGCAAAGCAAATAATAGGCGCCTCCCCTCACAGAGAGAGGCCTATTGGTGCCCATTTAGATCAATGGGCTTAAGTGCCAGTCTTGGCCTTCTCTTTTTGCATCTAATAAGTGAAAACTCAAAACACCCCTTCCTGCTCTTTTTTTAAATGGCACATGGGGCGGATGTTGGGACCAGAAAAATGGCTTCTCCTCCTTAATCTGTTGCCTCAAATGATTACTCTGGCATGATGCTTCATAATTAGGCCAGTTCTCTTCCGCATGCCAAACTGCATGTTGGATTGTGTCTACTATATTTTGGAAATATACAAAAGAGAAAGTACAGTATCTACTGTTTGTTTGGAGACTCATCTTGAGAGTATCTACACATTTTGGGAAGGGTGAGCTGGAAAAAATCAGAGGGATTGCCTCACTCTTAACCCAAAATTAAAGGAGGGTATTTTGCCTTTATTGATTAGTATATCAATGAAAGAATTTGTCTACTCAGGAAGTGAAATTATTATTATTCACCATTATAAGTTACTGTAAATTGTTGTTGGACATATTATGTCTACAGAGTTTATAAAGCTGAAATCCAAACATACCGGGGTTCTGTAGACTGATGAGCGTAACTGATACAGTTGCTCAGAAATATTGACTGACTGTTTAGAATTGTTATGGTTGTTTTGTAAAACCAATTGGCATAATGTACCACTAATTACTATAAATGTTTTATTTAATTGGTCTGGTGCAGTTGTGTAGGTCTCTGGTACCTGGAGTGTTTGTATTGAAACTATTATACAGACACACACCAATTGCTTGATAGGTTGATTTCTTGATGATTTGTTCTGGGGACTTTGCATGATAAGATACTGCTTTTGTTCTCTGATCGAGGTCTGAAAACACAGTAGCAAGTGCAGAAAATAGTCCTTTTTCATGCATTACCATGTGCACTGTATTCTCTGGCAGTGCCACTGCCCAATATTTGCCAACAATAGCTTTAATCCTGTGTGTGTGTGTGTGTGTGTGTGTGTGTGTATAGTGAATGCTAAACTGCTGATCCTGGTAACTTCATGCACATCAATGAAAATAAACCAGTTTTGTTACTATCTGTCCATCCCTGCTCTTCTAGAGGCTGAATGCAGAAATGCCTGCCCTGCCCTTTTGAATTAGTATCTATTCATGGGGAACAGCTGGAGTATATCTCACATCGATTCTTACAGCCTGAAAAGGCATTTTTCATAAGTTGACAGCTAAGTGTTTTGGAAAATGTTTGTTTATTTGAAGACACTTTCTCTGCTTAAACTTAAGAGCCAAAAGCCACAAATGCTCATTTGGAGATGCCAGAAAAAGAAGCAGTCTCCAAACTAATGTGCACCATCCAGAGCTCGAGGTTAGGTTGTCTTCTTGTTCTCATCTCCCTGGCCACTTGACTGAGACTTCTGAACATTCACATTCTCTGAATTACTCCCCACCACGCAATGAGTGCATGTGGCGTACGACATGATCCCATTGGTGGGAAACAGCTGCTTTTCTTTGGAGATGTAACTTAGAAATGTACTTGGTAAAAACAGATGTACACGTAGCCATGGTACATTTCTCTAAATCAGGGATGGACAACATGTGACTCTCCAACTCCCATCAGCCCTAACAAGTATAGCAAATGGTAAGGGCTGATAGGAGATGTACGCCAAAATGTCTGGAGGGCTGCAAATTGCCCAGCCCTGATCTAAGTGGTGATGTGGACTACCATGCAGAGTGAAAAGCTCCTGTTACTTCAAGCCTTCCACAACTGGGCATCCTCCAGATGTGGTCCAACACATCTTGGAAGGGTCCTGGTTGTAGAAGTCTGTATGACCATTGTACTGCCCTCTGGGCATGTTGGAAATTCTAGTCCAACAGATTTGGAGAGCACCAGGTTGAGGAAGATTGTGCTATTGGGTTGGGATAAAGACATTTCAATAATTTCTAGAACACCCAATATAAGGCACTATCCAAGGTAGTATATTGTCCAGGGATGTGGATTCTACCAAGGACAGAAGAAACAGGGAGGGCTGTAAAAAAAATTTCAACTATGGTCTCACAAGGGCATTCTGCAATTCAGCACTGTGTTCACATTTGGCATCATTTAAATGAGTCAACAAGTCATCTGCTTCCCCATCTCCATTCACTCCCCCACCTTTCTCCCTTGATTATCAAGCTTGATTCAGCAGACAGACCATCCTGGCCTTTTAGTGTGCAAAAGCAACAATTTAGACTCTCGGTGCTGTTGAAGGGAAGGGAAGATATAAACTAGAGAAATACTGTGAGCTATGCATCAGCCATGCCCCAGTGTGTGTGTGTGTGTGTGTGTGTGTGTGTTTATGAACTGAATTATTTGAATCTGAAGGAAGTCCCCCTGACTGCAGTAAACTCACTCTGGAGGCAGAACAAGTGATGGGGATGGAGCTAGACCCTAGAGCTACCAAGGCAACTTCAGCTACTGCTCCTAATATCCAATATCGAAGAGGCATCAACGGAGTGCTAAACAGGCAACTAGAGAGCCAGTGTGGTATGATGCCCTTTTTGTGTTTTGGTCCATATGTTCAATCCATGCATGAGGAGATGGGAAAGTACTCGCTTCCCCAGACCACTGCACATGCCCCCTCCACATGTTCAACTGCACATGCGTAGGACCTGTTCTCACATTCTGCCCAATGTATGGAGATCGGACATGGGCAGCAGATGCATGGAGATCAGGGGCAGGGGCAGAACATGTGATCCCACTCTCCTCCACATGTTGACTGAATGCATGGGCAGAAATGTGAGAAGAGGGCCAGTGTTGGATTTACATGGGTTAGATTTACATGGTTTAGACTGGGGAAAAGCAGATTGAAATCCTTAATTACTCATAGAGCTCATTAGATGACCTATAGGACAGTTCACTAAACCACACCTAACTTACAGGATTGATGACAAAGTATATGCAATGCAACTCTGAGATCATCAAAGGAAAGGCATGGTACAAATGTAATAAACCACAGCAATAAGATTATCTGGCTTTCTAGTGTGTTGTAGAGAGATTCCTTAATATCAGGGTTAAGCCCTTTCTCTCTTATGGTCAGATGTCATACGTTAGAGAGAGGGGATACCCTCCAAGCCTGGCTTTCTTTCTTTTTTTAAGTCAAATCTGGAGAAATTGGGCTTCAAGCTAGAAACAAGTAACAAAACAAACATATCCCATCCAGGATCTGAAGCAGTCCCCATAGGACTGTAGTGGATGATATGACATGTTTATCTGCAAGCCAGTTCCTTTTTACTTTCAAGGGTCAAAAGGAAATTTAGGAGGGGAAGAAACTGGTGGAAAATACTGGGAATGTCTGAGTGATTTATTGAGGGCAATTAGCCATGGAGAGTTTGTTTTCTCTAGAAAAAATAATAGTGTGTGCCCAGCAAGGAGTTCCTTCCTGAAGGGACTGAAGGACTTGGTATGGAAAGAGGAAGGCCCCAACATAGAGATTAGGTCTTGGGCCCAAGTGGCTTTCAAGAGTGGCCATTCCTTTAACTCGCCTTGTATTCTGCAATATTGCTTCAAACTCTTCCCCAAACAACTAGGGCAGCGTACCCCAACCTGGTGCTCTCCAGATGTGTTGGATTACAACTTCCAGCTTTCCTGAGCATTGGACATGCTGATGGAGGCTCATGGAAGCTGAAGTCCAAAATATGTGGAAGGCACTAGGCTGGGGAAAGCTGCAAAGCTGCTCCAGGCCATGTGTAAAGAACAGAACACTGAACAGTGTAGGAGATCCAATTTGCTAACTGGGTTAGTCTTCATAGATTACTATTAATTATCTTTCTATAACTTCAGGTATGTGGTGGACAGTTGTGTAGATCTAAATTTAGCAATCCTTTCAACAACCCTAAGAAGTAACTAAGATCCCCATTTCACAGATGCAGAATTGAATATATTCAGAGAGTCCATGCATTTGATCTCCTAGCCATCCCTGTCACTGGCCACTGAACCCTCACGCTACAAAAGTATTGAATTGCCATGATTTGCTGCACCTGTCCTTTCCCCCTCAAAGGTCCCATGTTGTCATTAGGAGATGCAATAAATCTATATCTTTAACCAATCTTGCTTCTAGTTTGCAGTGTCTTAAATCTGATAACCCATTGTTTGTACTGGGTGGGAAGAGATCTCCAGAAAGGCAGTTTGGAGCAGCAGCAACAGGCCAGACTAGATTAAAATGTAGCACCGGAGAGTTTGGTCTCAAGTTCAGCAGTGGCATAGGGTTCTGCCATGGTCATTAGTTAGAACTCACAAGGCAGAGAAGCCACGCGCTTCATCTTTACACATCTACCTAAATGCAGCTCTTTCCTGTCATCACAATGTCGTGCTTTGTGCATATGGAATCTCAGAGTCTGGCCAGACCACTTTGTTGCAGTCTTACAGGTTTTGACTTGGTTTGTCTATTTTGTATCTATACTGCTGACTGCATATTTACATTACATTCTTCCTCCTCTTAGGATTGTGAGCTCAGGTCTTTTCTTTTAAAGAATAATGCTAAAAAGACAGACAGTTGTGTGTGTAATAATAATAATAATAATAATAATAATAATAATAATGTGATGGGGAACTCTATTTCTCCATGAGCTTGTGAAGTACCAGGGATTATGCAAAGCTAAAAGCAACCCCCTCCTCTTCCCCACCCCAAAGAAATCAGCAGAAGAAATTAGCAAGGTGTCCATGGTGAATGAGTAAATATGCGCATAATCAGCCCACATTTTTAAAAGGAAAAAAGGCTCTGATAATGAGGGAGATGGGGGTACGACAATGACCAGCATAAAAGACATTTATTCAAACAACAGTGGAGGAAAACTGTGGGAAGATTGGGGCCTGATTAATGAAGTACAAACTGGAATATGCAGCACTAATCAAGAGAGCTTGGACAACCGAGGGTGGACTGTGTTATTTTGTGGCATAAATCATGTAAAAAAATGGGCACTGGCATATATATTCTAAGTTGTTAGGGTATTCGTCTCCCCAGGCTCCTGATTTGCACATAATGCTAGCCCATGGTTAACCTATGATTTGTTGCCCTACCCAAAGTTTATCTGGCAGACAGTTGAACAAATTGCAGGATGTTTCTTCAGTCCCTGGGCTGTTTATTTCCATCTTCCTTCACTTGCTCCTTCCCTGTATTCCAAATGCTTTTGTGGCATTGTAGTTCATGTAAAGTAGCTGGGTTAGTTGGTGTGTTGTTGTTGTTTTTGTTGTTGTTGTTACCACTCTTGCTCACTGCCTCTATAGCATGCCAATGAACAACCCACAGTTCTGGACTCACATGTAATGACAATTCATGGTTTAAACAAAACAGAGTTCACAATCCAACAACAAACCATGGGTTCACTTTCTGGGTTATTTGTAGTTAACAAACCATGGTTTATTAACATAGTTGAGTTCATACAACACAAGAACCCAGAATTCAACAACCCATGGGTTAAATAAACCATGAGTTAGCATTATCTGTGAACCAGGTCATTTCTTCATCTTTACTCATCCTTAAAATGTTCCACTACTTTTTGAAATCCTCCACTCAAAAACAAAACAAAAAAATAGGCCCAGATAAGTGAAGTTTGCAGCAATGCACCAGGCTCTGGTTGGGGGATCTTGGCATTCTAGTAAAAAGCAAAGTAGATCCTGAAAGCCTGGAATCTACATACTCCTGGACTAAGTGTCTGCATCTTTATACTGGAGTTTCTTAGATACAGATGTGTTCTGTGTTTTCTTCTAATTTCTCCTTCCCTACAAGTATTCATGAAGGTGCATTTTATCCTAAACACTTAAAAAAAAAAACGAAACACCTTTGAGACACCCTAAAAAGCTTCCTCCACTTTCCCTCAAGCATAACAAGCTGTTAGCTCCTGCTGTGATTCAAAACCAACCTCTGACTTGATTTGTTCTGAATTTCCTTGAGGGTGTTGGGTGATCAAACACCAAAGTACTTCTTTATTGGAATAAGAAGTGACTTGCATTCAAAAACCACTTGAGAGCAAAGAGTCATTTCATCCCGAATGGTTTCTCTGGTTTCCTACCACCTGTGAATTAGTTAAATAGGAAAAGAGCTTGGCTCAGGGCCAGTAGGACTCTCATTACTTGTAATTAGCTTAATTACATCATAAATAGCCCATCAAGGGATAGGAAGCAAAGCTCAAACAAATCAGCAATTCTGCTTTTATAACGCAACCCACATGGCACTTTGATCAAACTAATAACAACAAATGAGCTAAATGGGGAAAGAGACAACCCCACAGCATGAGCCTTTCTCCCTGTCACAGCATGGTCTCCTAAGCCCTACCTTTGGAGACTCCAGGAGCTGGAGGTGACTCTTTTTAGTCATGTGGAAACAAAACCAAACATTACATAGCAGGTTCCATCAGCTTCAATTCATTGTGACAGTTTTAACTTAGGACAGGATCTGTTATTCAAGAGTGAAAGGCAAGAGTATTATTCTAAACAATGACAATGTTTTAAAAAGTGTTGTATCTGTTTCATTTTCACACTGCTTCATTTATAGTTGCTTGAGGTAATTTACCAGTAGATTTTCAGAAGGTGTCCCAGTCTGGGTCTACACTATTGCTTTATAGCATTATTGAAGTGCACTGATAACTGTTGGGGCACAATCCACATTCCATATACCACTTCCATAGTGTTATTTCCTGCTTTTTATTCCACGTTTGTAATACATTGACACAAGGTGTAGATCTGGCCCCACTCTGTTTACAAACTCTGGTCTTGCCATTGGAGTAAGGGACCACTTAGTAATGGGAATCTTGGGCTGTAAAGGGGAAGGCAGTTTCTCTGCCAAAGACAAGAAGTAGATGCATATAACAGTTCACTTTGGCCACTGATTCCATCTGTCCACAATGCTAACAACTTATGCTGGTCTTATGACCATAATAAATATTTGATTTGATGCTAACAGCTGGGTGCTTTTCTTCTTCTCTTTGTCTCATGAGGAGTAGAAATGGTTAGATCTGAGAAGTGACAAATTCCCTCCTTGCCCTGATCATTGGAACTTTTTATCCCATCCTGGCCTGTGCAGGCTTAATCCACAATTATCACCTTTCCCTTCATATCGTTCTCATCAAGATAGGCAGGAGAAAAAAGCACGGCATCCCCTCCCCAGTATCACACACACACACACACACACACCCCATCTGCAGATCTGTGTATACATACTAATCAAAAGTTGTCTATATTCTGTACCATGTAATTTAATCTATCTATTTATGTATTGGCAAATATTTAAAATCCCACTTTTCAGTCAAAAGACCTCCAGAGAGGCTTATACAATTTAAAACAACAATAAACAATAAAATCAGAGAGAGGGGGGTATCGTATGGAAGATGCTTGAACCCGGCATAAATATTAATTTCATGTAAAAAAAAATGCATGGAAGGGCAGAATCAGAATCATGCAGATTGGACCTGCCCGCTGAGCACCACTCAATCAAGATCCTGTTGATGCAGGGGCCTAACACACAACCCCACATGGGTTCCCTGCACACAATCTACACCCTATTTGCAAAAGTTTGGGGAAATGCATAGGAAGCCTGCATGTGCAGGTTCTGAGTAGATGAGACTTTGAATAGATGGAGCAGTCAAGGTAAGGTTCTCTGGGTAAATCCCGGTTTCCCTTTCATTGTACACACAATAAGGTTGGGTGCAGATTTAAGTTCACAATAAGGTTGGGTGCAGACTTCTCCACTCCTCCTTCCCAGGGTGGTCCCCCCAGTTCCCTGAAAATGCAACACAGAGAGACAGGAGACCCTGATGAATGGGGTGAGCTGTGCTGTGGCGGGAAAGAATAATTCCCAAAAATCATGTGGAGGGACCTTCTTCAAGCAGATCCTTGTCTTGCTGAAGGCAGATCCTCTATCCAAGCTAATGAATATCTGCACAGGGCTCAACCCATTAGTGGAAAGTGGAAGGTGTGTGTGTGCGTGTTCGATATGGTAGATCACTGAAACTTTCTCTACACATTACATTTTAAGAAATCCCACATGCTTTTGTGTTCAGTGTCTTGAAACATATATGTTCAACTTGCTTGCTATTAATTTGATATGAGCACAAGCTGCAGGAAACTCCTGACTGATGAAGTTTCCCTGTAATCTCTGTATGATGAAATTGCACAGTTACTTTCCTCCGTCTGTAGCCACATCCACCAAGATGGGCATCCAAGCAGATGCTTGCTGGGCCTTCTGTTGTTAATTCTGAAAGCATCTACAACTTTGGATGCCTAGAGAAAGGCACAGTTGTCATGTGACATCTGAAGCAATTCATGTGTTTTGTATCTCAGCTGCAATGTGATAACTGTAGGCATTATGTGATATATTATTGTATTAAATTGCTAATTGTCATGGATGAAGGTTTAAAATCTGTTCGAACATTACCCCCACCACCCCTGTGGAGGTAATATAAACCTCACACAACTTGACGACTTCTCTTCATCTCTTACAACACTGAGAATCTACCTCTTTTTTGAAGACCAGAGCTGAAATTTGTCTACCATTTTTTAATGCATTGACATCTTTGTATTAGAGTGATAGAGCGAACATGTCTTAGGACTTTAACTGCTCCTTGATTTCTAATCCCCCACCCACTTTGTATCTGGACCATTGAATACATGCCTTGTGGACACAATACCACTTCATTTGCTGCCAGCTAAGAAAGTAAGCCAGCTTTCTATTGACAAGCCAGTATTTGCTGGGGTCATCCTCTTTGTTTATGGGATTTTTTTTAGTATAAATGTAGCAGTTGAAGGTCTTGGAATGCATTTCTGAGAGATTCCAGACAATATGCTTTTATTAATGATTACAATTGCTAATTATTTATATTTATGCCATCAGTGTTCTTATATAGCAGAACTACCAGAAAGGTGACTAAAGGTTTGTGTGTGTGTTGTGCTTTGTTTCGGTGATGTTAACAATGTTTTTCTTAGCCCAATATATATATTTTGAATGATTTCCTTTGGTAAAGTTGAGTCCAATTATGCCTTTTTTGAGATGAGAGGGGCGGGGAAGGGCCTATGGTTGCAATTACCAAATGCACTGAAAATCTAGAACAAGAAACCTTGTAGGAATGTATGGACTTGATTAAATCTGTTCTGTCTGTGTTTCAAGGATTGTCCGGCATCTTTCGTTCCATTGTCCATTCACTGATGGAATGAGATTCTTTGTAAGGATGTATGAGAATTGTATTTCATTTGCAAAAGTGCACATTAGTGAAAATGCACATTAGCGCAAGTGCGAATTTACACAACTCCCCCAAAATGGGTGGGGGGAACCCACCAGTCCACAAGTCTCAGAATCTACACGACTCAGAAAAAGCAGGTCTGCTGCAGAATCTGCAGGTCAGAATCATAAAATTCCGAACTCATTTGAATCCGTTGTAGATTTCTCCAACATCCCTAAATCCTTGTCAGAAGGAGTCACCACTTTACACAATACAACAACAAGTACTGGCTTATCCCAAGCAAGCTGTTCTATAGGGACAGAACAGAGTAAATGTTTCAGTTGGTACTGCAGCCATATTGTCAAAATTGCTTGTTTACAAATGAATCAATACTGCCTTTATTTATATAGTGCCCCTGTCTCAAGTGGTACTCTGGGTGCTTTCTGTGGAAGTGATACAATAAAATACAATGTGTGTGTGTGCGTTTAAAAAAATCTACATAACTCTTTGTGTTGCTGACACTTTTTTTTAGTCAATAATCTGAAATGATCAAGATTTGGTATTCCACATACTTACTTATAATCTTCTTCAAATGACAGGCAGGCTGATTTTAGAAAATGACTGAGACACTAATTGGGTAACATGCCTACATTTTTCTGTCATTTTGCAAAATGACTTGTTTTACAGTAGAGCCACAATCCAATACACAGTTCAGATTGCTGAAACCCTTTACAATCATAGTGTTGGACTGTGGCCCATGTAAAATATGAATGGTGTAATTGCATTATTATGGTAATATATACGAATACAACAGCAAGTATTGTTCTGTGAAGCTGCACAGTTCCACAGCATTTCGAATCCTAGTGACACTTTCCAGTTATGACCCAGTTATTATTTATTATTGCCTCCTAGAAAATCTACACTGACTGGACACTGCGACACCGTACATAAATGAAGACACAATACCTGATCTCAGGTTTACAATCTTCAGTAGATACACAAGAGAAAGGGAGTGGAGGGGAAAGATAGAGGAGGGAGATCAGTTAGATAATACCAGAATAAAAAGGCAAGTTTTTAAAACAGGCATTTAAATCCAGTTAGGGCCAGGTTGGTCTGTCCTTACTGGTCTCCTTGCTAGGATTGAAATGGGACAACTACCCAGCAAACTTTGGTTGGGTACTGCAGCCAGATTATCCTTCCCGAGCAATTTGAATCTTGATGTTGGAGAGGAGATGTATCAGGTTAGTAGTATGGCTTGATGTTCCCTTGGTCTGCTGAAGAAATGCCTTCAGGGCAATCCCCCAGTCCTGTGTTCACAGGGACTATGCCCTGAAGTGCACACAGGGCATAGGCTGGCATAGGGCTAGTTGTCAGAAATAGCAGATGCGGTGGTAAATCAGACTGCTTGATTCAATGATCCTCCCTACAAAGTAAATAATCTGCATTTACACAAAATTAGCATGTCAAACAGAAGGCTAGGTTAGTATCCCCCTCCCTGACATTAGTTTTCTGTGTGCAAAGATGAGTTTTTGTTTGTTAGTATGGAAGAGACCAAAATCCCGTATGTAGTCTGAAGTGATACAGCTCAGGCATAGGATTACCACTTCATCATCTGTTTTGTGAGAACTACGCCTTAGACTTTGTGGGAAAACACAGAGATTGACCTTTGATCAGAAGGTCAAATAGATTCAATCCAGTGGGTCTCTGCAGAGCAACTAGTGATACTTGGAAGCTCTTAAAGGCCATTTAAGGACTTTGCAAACAACAAAACAAAACCAACACATAGCTACAGAGGCAACCCTGCCATTTATAATCTGCAGGGTCAAGCTACATGTTATTTCCCCCCCCCCCCCGTTTTGTTTTACTCAGGAGACCTGATGCAGATTGGGACCCTAACATGGAGGTAGGAGGACATTAACCCATTGCCAGCATTGTGGTCTCAATCCAGATTAGAGCACTGTGCCAGCAATTTATGTTTCCAAAAAAAAAAAAAAATCTATTTGTTTTAATAAATCACTTTTGGGCAATGTAAATTATAGTCCAGACTGGGTCTACAGCATCAGTCAAAGGGTTAAAGTCCCCTAAACCTACCATGATATGGTCCCAATGAATTTTGACTTAAAAAGGGTGGGGGAAACAATGCAGCTGCTAGAAACATCTTTTAACGTAATGTGTAGTTTGCCCCTCAGATTTCTAAGCACATTTTTGTTCACGCAAACTGTGAATTTGCAGGAGGTTTAAAAGCCAGGAGTCAGCAGAAATGAATCACAGAAAAGGGATTTTTGAGCCATGGGAACCTGAGCCATATCCCAAATGCTGCCAAATGAACCACTATCAGAGGCAGTCTAGTATCAGTGGCAGTATGCCCATGTACACTCGTTGCTGGGGATCATGGACTGGAGGGTGCTCTTGCATGTTCTACTTGTGGGTTCCTGGTTAACAGCAAGTTGGCCACTGTGTAAACAGAATGCTGGACTAGCTGGACCCTTGGTCTAATCCAACATGGCCCTTCTTATGTTCTTAACCCCAAACTGTCCTCAAATCCTTTTTGGGTAGAGAAGGCAAAGGTGAGCTTCCTTACTCCAACTTTGCCAAGGTCAGCTTAGGGCAAGTTGGCTGCCAGTGCTACCCATTCACTCAAGCCGAGACTGAGGGAACTCCTCATGAACTGCTAGAGTTGTGATAGAGGCCCTTGAATTCTCTTTCACACAATCACTCTCAAAACCTTTGCATGCCTATTCCTTTCCAGATAAGAAGCTGCCTTATAGCAGATTGGACTCCCTATTGTCTACTGACTGGCAATGTCTCTAAAGTTCCAGACACTGTACTTTCTCAGCTCTACCTGGAGATACTGGGAGTTGAACCTAGGACCTTTCTGCATGAAAAGCCGTATGCTCTGCTACTAAGGCCCAAACCTTGCCTTCCTGGAGGCTTGTATGTGTAGAGGGTAAAAATACATTGAAGCTCCGCTCGTGTTGATAATTCCACGGGAGCATCACATTGCTTGCCTTTACAATGTACATTTTTATGACAACACTCTCCCTTGAGGAAGGTAGAATGAGTGAGACAATGGAGAAAATCAGACAATATCATTCTCCTGACTCAGACCATTGCCTTTCATACTTGGAATGATTGTGTTTCTCCATGGGTTGGTGGCTGGACAGTGCTACTAAGAATTTTGCACTGTACACAAGCAGTAAGTGGAAGAATTGTGACCAGTGCCATCTCCAGCCTTTGGAGGGCAAGACATCTTTGATGAGGCCTCTTTTTCAGTGAGCCTACTTCTCACTCCAATTGTTACCACCTGCTAATGCTCCTCCTCCTGTTGCTCATCACTGCTACCACTTACTTGCTTGACAAGCCCAGAGCAAGTGAACAAGTAGGTAATGGCATCTCTTGCTGCCCCTTTTTAGGTTGCAACTTGCAATGGTGAAAAGGAGCAGGGACCCCAGGGGGACTCTTGTCAGTGGGCCCCTGCTGGGGTGTGGGCTCTTGGCCAGTGCCTGAACATGCCTATCCTTGAAGCCAGGCTTGTGTGTGATAGTTGAGGCCTGATCATGCTCAGTTCTGAGTCTAAGGTGTAATCTAATTGGTCTGAATCTAATTTGTCCGGCCTCGGCTAAGTCACACTCTCTGTCTGCATCTATAAAGTAGGCCTGCTCTTTTCTAATCCCAATCTAATGACTAGGTCCTAGATAGAACTAGGCTTTATTCTACATAGAACAATTTTGCAGAGCTGTGCAAAACAACCCTTAGCTAACCTACAGGTCTGGAGTTAAATGTGCAATAGATCTGCAAGCTGAGTTTTGACTCTGTGTGAATTTCAAGAAACCCATATATTGGAAAAGTGTTATAAGTGAATGCAACACTTGAAAGTTATCTCTGACAGCATTCCAGATATAGGGCCTGTAGGTTCTTACTACTGTGAGGAATAGTGGACACAGTGTGCAGACAACCATATGTACTGTATCTAAAAAAGAGGAGTACCCTGTCAAAATCTTCTGCTTTATGATATTGGACAAGCATGGAGCAAATCTCTTCTTCTTGTTCCATTTGGACCCTATATCTACTTTCATTATGGCAGTGATAGGCAATCTGTTGCCCCCCAGATGCTTGGGCTACAACTCCTATCAACCCTAGCCAGCATGGATTATAGGAGTTGCAGTCCAAAACATCTGGAGGGCACCAGGTTGCCTACCTTTGATGGTATTACTGATTTTTTTTTTTAAATGACCTTCATGTCAGAACCATTTAAGGCTGTAGCTCCCAGGCAACTCACTTCAGCATATTCACAGTGACTTTGAAATGGCAACCTTTGTTAAGTCTGACAATGCGCGGCTGTATAGCCAGCCTGCCCTTCACAAAACAATGTCCCAGTTCGTAGAGGGTCCTCTCTGTTGGCATGTGACTTGGGGATGGACATTGTTATGTCAGTGTCATGTTTCCTGTAGTGAAGTGGGGTGGGCTAAGGAAATAAAGGCACAGTCAGACATCAGTTTCCCCAGCGATGGTAGCTGCAAACCTGGAAGCGTAATAGCAAGTGCCTTACAAATCAGAGTGTTGATATCACAAAGTTTTGGGCTGCAGCTGTTTTGACTGCTTGCCTTCCTGTGAGGTTGACAGGGTAGCCTGCTTTGTTTGTGGAGTCTATGCTATAATCTCACCTATATAGGGTGACCAGATAAAATCCAGGTCAGGGCTCATGTAACTTTAACAGTTGTAGAGAAAAGGGAATTTCAGGCAGTGTCATTTGTATGCAATTAGTTCCTGGTGAAATTCCCGCTTCATCACAACAGTTAAAGTTGCAGGGGTCCTGCCTTTTGTATATGGTCACGCTAGTATAGTGCCTGCAGCTTTAACTGTTGTGATGAAGAGGGAGTTTCACCAGGAACTAATTGCATACAAATGACACTGGCTGAAATTCTCTTTTCTCTACAACTGTTAAAGTTACATGAGCCCTGACCTGGATTTTATCTGGTCACTCTAAAATAAGGAGTCTCTTACATGGATCTGTATGCGACCTGTAGTTATTCCCTTACATGTGTAGAAGGTTTAATGCTCTGTTTCTGCCATGAAGTGAAAGATCTGGAAAGCACAAAGCAAAAAAAAATACAGATGTCTTTTGCTAAGCACTGGTAAAATTGTTTCTACATCTCCAGAATCCCAGTTGAAGTTCCCACAACGAATGTATTAGTCTTTAAGGTGTCACAGGACTCTTTGTCGCTCTTTCATCTCAAGAAGGCGATGAAACTTTCTGTTAAGCAGCTTTCCTAAGGGAAGTCATAATGCATTGGCCATTCCATAATTCCTTGGCTTAGTAGTCGCTTTCTCTCCTCCTCTCCTCTTCCTCCTCTTCATGGCAGTCAACATATCTCCAGCCTTCTTTCCTGTCCATGTCTTGGCAGGCTTAATCTGTCATGCTCCTCTTAATACTTCCCTCCCCGCAAGGCTTTCCTTAGTATTCCCCCCACCCCTTAGTAGGCCTTCCTGTCTTCAGGAGACTCCTAATCAAGCTCAGCTGGGGGAGGTGATGGACTCCTGATTGCAATAACAGAGTTGCTGCTTCAGTCCATTCATCCCCATTATGTGGCATACTTGTTATCTCAAAGGAAAGAGACACATTTCCTGTCTGCTGTAGTCCCCCCAACCCCCCGGCTTGGCAGGCTTCGGCTTGGCCTCCCTCATATGATCCCAGCGTACAGCTACTGTGGCTGTAGTTCTTAAATATGAAAATAAAAGCCTGGACGCTAAATACACAACATGTTTTTAGGCTGGAGATGTTTAATGCATGCAGCTTCCTGCCCTGTGGGTCCTATTCTACCTTGCAGACATAGCACATATCCTGTGAACATTGTACAGTCAATGAGATTTGCACCAGTGTGGTTGAGGAGCTGACTGGAGCCTCTGTCTTTTGAGGTGGGGAGGTCTTTTGTCTCTCCTGTTCCATTATGATATGGCCAGGGCTGCCCCAAGACATCAAGATGGTGCTCTCCCATTCCATCAAGATGGCGCCTATCCCATTCCATGTATAAAAGCTGTTGAATATTAGGACAGCATCCTCCTCCACTTCTGAGTGCAGTAGGTGCAGGGCAGGCTGTATGGCACACACACAGCTCTGTCCTCCAACACCTCATTGCTGCTCCCCGCCCACCCCCCTCAGCCTAGTGGTAGAGGCCAGCCCTGGATAAGGGAACAGTTCTAACTCTGAGATGGTGTTGGAAAGGGCACAAGGAAACCAGGTGCATGCCTCTGCCTTTAGAGGTGAATAACTGGAACCTATTAAGGTGGAGTCTCCACTGACTTTTTAACCAATTTGCTCAGAGGCCCTCAGACAGAGTGCTTAACTAGTTACCATTTGCTGCCAACACAGATAGGTGCAGCACTGAAATCAACACTAGTTAGCCACTGTGCTGTAATGGTTAAAGTACTAGGCCCCCTCTAGATGGATTCCGTTTGATGCTTGGTTAGCCGATTATGCGCATAATCACTGAAGCGCTTCATCGTAAATGCTTGTATGCAGGAGGTAATTGAGCACTCAACGGGTGACCTTACCGGTTGTTTCAAATGCACTTTACAAGTAGTTAATGCGGAGAATCGCTTGTTCACATAGTCAAAATGCACTTTAACGGCCGGAGCAAAATAAAACTCGCTATTTAACGCGTATTCGATAATGCGCATAATCGGATGTTTAAAGCGCCTCTACGCCCGATTTGCGCTCCGTTCTTGTAGAGGTAAATTTTTTAATGCACCTTGAAAGAGCTTTAAATGCCTCTTGTAGAGGCAGCCCTGGACTGGGACGCAGGAGACCTGGGAGGAAAGACTGAATAGAAAGGTAACAAAGAAATAAATAAAACATTACAGTGTATTTGTTGGGTGCCTAAACATGCTAGGTTTTGTACAAGAAGAAAATCAGTCACTTTTTTGTCTCCAGTTGTACATTCTATAATCTCATAGGGAAGGGGAAAGGGACAAGGAATGAGGTGAAGGTTAGTTAGGAAAAACCTGTGGAAATAAGCAAGTCTTTTTCAGCATCTTCCTGAGAGATGGAAGAGGAAAGGGCAAAGGAATACGAGAGGGAGGGAGTTCTAATGGTAGGGTGTGGCCAAGGAGAAAGGTCCTAAACAGCAAACAGAAGAGGTTCTGAGCATAAGAAGGTTAGAAAACACAGAGATCCCAAAAGAATCAAAGGTGGGCAAGAAAGCTATGATAGGGCAAGACAGAGGAGAGGTTTGAATGAAAGAAGTTGAGGTTAAAACTGATGGGAAAAAGAAAGGATAAGCAGAAAAGAGGAGGCAAGTTGGTCAAAGAGCCGAAGGACAAAATAAAATTAGGTGGACAGCACAATTTCCCCCTAAGAGCAGGTAGTTCCTCTGGAGAGATGCCCATGTTTCCTGATTATAGTGACTTCCTTGGAAGTCCATAAAAACATAGACTTCATCCATTTCCAGGGACCAGCATGCTCATCCATATAGCCCTACCCTCCCAACAAATTTATAGATGAAAGAAGTCAGAGTGGCTTGCAACTTCCTGCAAGAAACTTGCTGCCACTAAGGAAACTTTCCCTTCACTCTGGAAACATGCCTCTCCTGCTGATCCTCCATAGATAACTGGTTTATAAGCATTTCAAGGGGGCTTTCGCCATGTTGCTCTCCCAAAGCCTGGTAAAAGTGCAGGATTTTGCTCAATGTAAACCTGGAAAGACTCCGGAAGAAGAAAGCCTAGTAAGGATGTGGGATTTTTGCTTAATGTAGAGAGGCTCTTGGTGAGGAAGAGGAACCTTTATTCATTACATATGTATCCTGCCCAATAGCTGAAGCTCTCTGGGTGGTTCACAACAATTAAAACTATAAAATATAACATGATTAAATACAATATTAAAGTTTAAAACTACAGTACAAAATAAAAACAAAAATAAATCCTAACAGCAGTGCAGATTTAAAATATAGTAACAGATTTAAAATAACAGAAATTGAAAGACTAAAACGTCTGGGAAATTAAGAAGGTTACAATGTAACCACCAGGTGAGCCTCTCTGGGAAGCTCATTCCACAACTGGGGTACCACAACAGAAAAGATCCCTTCTTAGTCGCCACCCACATCACTTTGTTTGGTAGGGGCTCCCAGAGAAGGACCATTGAAGGCAATCTTAGGATCCAGACAGGCATATATGGCAGGAGTCATTTAAAACGCAGCTAATCCCCATATATCTAGGATTTGGTGGTAATGGAGAAATGGGTTCTAGACTAGGGTGACCAGATAAAATCCAGGGCAGGGCTCATGTAACTTTAACAGTTGTAGAGAAAAGGGAATTTCAGGCAGAGACATTTGTATGCAATTAGTTCCTGGTGAAATTCCCTCTTCATCACAACAGTTAAAGTTGCAGGGGCCCTGCCTTCTTTTGTATATGGTCACTCTAGTATAGTGCCTGCAACTTTAACCGTTGTGATGAAGAGGGAATATCACCAGGAACTAATTGCATACAAATGGCACTGGCTGAAATTCCCTTTTCTCTATGACTGTTAAAGTTACATGAGCCCTGACCTGGATTTTATCTGTCAGCCTATTCTAGACAAATTTGAGACCCTCCATGTTACAAATGAAGCATTGGGGCACGTTCACTGTGTCACTTCAACTTTGAAGTTGTATTTCTTGATTTCCTTCTGTCTACCTAGCTCTCTTTCACTTTCTTCCCACTGTACCACACCCCACCCTCAATTGTTTTGTGTCTTCCTTCTGGTTTCTCTTCTCTATTCTCAGGCAGCTTCTGTGCCCTTCCTAATGAAGCTGATTATCCTTTCTTTGTCTTTGTTTGCGTGTACTCACCTCTGTCTAGGACTTTCCCTTTGCATGTTTACAAGGGCTCCCTAGGAAGGATCATCTGAACCAATCCCTTCAGGAACCAAAGAGTTGTCATTATTAAGACCCTGCACCTTCTAGGTGGTGAAATATGGTACTGGTTACTCTGCCGGCATTTCAATTAAATTCAGTCACCCAGATTAGAGGGGAAAAGACAATACAAGAAAAGCCGAGCCCCCAATCCCCCCCCCAAACCAGCGCAGTTCCTGCTGACAGGAACACTGGGAAGCGGTTATTGAATATAAACACGCTGTGTAATTTACATGTTAATTATGTTGAATGTGCTACAAGGCCATAATTAGAAACTAATTGGGTGAGAGCACATGTAATTGGTTTTGCTGGCATAGCGGACATTCTTGTCATGCACCTGGGGAGTCTTCCTAGTCCAAAGGGAGGGGATTAACTCTTCAAGTCTGCTATGTTAGTCTCTGAAGCCCAAGTACCTTTAAAAACAATAGGGCCGAAATCAGCTATATGTATTAGCAAACTCTCTGTTTAAAAATACCCCCATCTTTTGTTTATCAATCCCGGTCACCTTCACTATGCACAAAAATGTCTTCAAGGTGCATGTTCCAATGGGAATCAAACCTTTCTACCTGCGTTATAAATCCAGACAAGTCATTTTCATCACCGGAAAGTCAAGCCAAAGTAGTTTTGTGTCAGAAATGTACTGCTATAGTGCTGAAGAAATGTGGGGTGGAGTAGAATCTCCCCCTTTTCAGCATATAATTCAAATATTGGCTGGATTCCGAATCTCACAAAAGAGTGCTTGAGTTGAAAAATGGCTACTGCTTATTTGCATATGTTAATGTATCCAAAGATATGCAGTTTTTTATTCCTCCATTGCTTAGCAGCAAGGCTGAGCTAAAAATACATTTAGCACTAGGAACGAGTTGATATTCATTTCATGCTACTTTTAAGGTAGTATAATTGCCACTGACTTTTGGGAGCCAGCTATGTTGCCCAACTAAGATGTGAATTGGCCCATGATGCTGTGCATGCTGGTGGCCCTTAATAGATTGTATCCATAATGTCACTAAGGGTCAAATCCTATGCATGTTTAGACAGAAAAAATGGCTGGTTGGGGCATGCTGAGAATTGTAGGACTTTTTTCTGTCTAAACAAGCATAGGATTGCACCCTAAGAAGATATGGAATGTGAACATTATCAGTGTCTAATAGGAACTGGCTCCTTTTCATATTGACCATACATTCTAGCTAATACAGGCTATACATTTAAATTGCAGTCAAGGAAATTCAAATGCCTGTTTTATGTATAACCTGTGAAAATGGCCATAGGAAAAGGAAGGCTGAGATAAACTGTACTGTACTGAAACCTGTGCTGGAAATGAGCCAGCTGTTATTTCTCCTCTGCTGCTCCATAACCTGATAACAGGGAGTCACCAGAAGCAATTAAAAGGCTGTAAATTTTTAGAACTGATACAGGAGGATTTTGCTTTATGGAGCCTATAATCAGCCTGTGGAATGTAATGCCAGCACTGAGCACTGAGCCAAATACCACGGGGAACTTGGATAAAGGACTGGATATTTTCATGATCACCGGCATCTTTTATAGCTGGTGAAGAAAAGATAAGGAAGGTAATTAAATTTTACGCCTTAGGATGAAACATGATCTCCTCCAGAGGTTCAGGTTGGAAAGTACACACCTGCCTATGTGTTTGCAGCACAGAGTCATCTGTATACTACACACACATGGGCAGGTGTGGACTGGTAAGGAGGAGGAGAGGAGAGGCTGCCTTTCCCTGAAGGCAGAAGGGCAGAATTCAGGAGGAGAGTGGTCCAGGAGGACAGGGCTCTGAACGCACAGGGCTCTGAATGGCCATTTGGGCTGTAATCTACAAGCTATTTACCTGAAATACTCTTGTTAAATTCAGCTGGGCTGTTTGGGAGCAAGTGGGTTCTGGATTGCAGTCCTGGGCTAATTCTAAACCAAGATTCTAGATGTGATGAGCTTATTTGTTTGACTCAGGAAGGTGAATTCTACTCCTCTACTTGCAAGCCAAGAGGCCGAAGGAAGCCTTGTGTAAAGGACTTCCATCTTGTACTGCCGGATGGTATGTCTCACTTAACATTTGACTTTGGCCATGTTTTACATGATGGATTTATCCCAGGGTCGTCCCTAGGTCGTTCCTGTGCATCCACATGACACACAGGGCATCCCGGGGGCAACCAGGGATGACCTAGGGATGTCCCCGGGATAACCCAGGGAAAACAGAAAATGGGGATATCCTGATTTTCCTGCTGTCCCAGGATCTGAAATGGGCAGAGAGCTGTGTGGGGTGGCTCCATGCCCATGGGGATGGGGGCAAAGCAATTTTGCCATCCCTAGGATGGTGGTGGGGGATTGTGGAGGGTGTTTCCTTACCTTTCCACTGCGCGAGGGCTCCTCTGTTACTTTTTTAAAAAATGGTGGGCGCAACATCCCTTTCCTCCCAGGATGTCGTGCTTTCGTTTGGAAGCTGGGGGACGATCTCAGAAGCAGGTAAGTCCAGGATCACCCCCCCCCCCCCAACATCGTTAGGTGTAGAAAGGGCCCTAGAAAGCTTTCAGGAGTTGCCCTTGATTCTGGAGCCCCACATTTTGGCACTCAATTAACTCCCTTAAGGAAAACTAGTTTACATCTTATTCCCACTCAACAGATAGAATATTCAGCATTTTCTGGTGTTGCAGCCACAAATGCTTCTATCAACTAAGAACACTGAACACTTTAACAGATAAACTCCAAGATCTATCACATTCCATTTCACTTTGGTAAAGTAAGTGTCATGTCAATAACTGTTATGAACTAGAAAACCTGGATTTTTGTTTCAGGAAAAAAAGCAGTTTGGAACTGACAAGAAGCCCCCCTCTTCTCCTCTACCCCAAGATACCATTTTGAGTGTTCATTGATTGGCCAGTGTCTGGGAGTTCTGGGATTATTTTCTATCCACAGCCAATTAAAAGAGGATTAGGCTGTCAGCCAGCCATGGCAGTGGGGTTTTGTTGGTCTCCTTTCGTGCAGGGCTGCTTACTCTATTGCGAGATAAGATACTTTGTTAGGAAATCAGTCCTTCTAATTAGTTGTTCTCTTCTGAATAACTTGTTTCATTTGGGAAAAATGGGTGCCGTGGAGATACTGAGTTCCTGGATCTCTCACAAAGAGGGAATCCCAGGGAGAGGACAGAGGCATTTCCGAAACCCTGGGAGCAGAATTGAGACCGAGCCACAGAGCATAGTGTCTGGCTCTCTCAGAACAGAGGAGACAGCATCTCTTCTGAGTAGCCAGCACATTGTGGAGCTGCTTTGTACATCTGGGGAGCACCCATTCAGCAGACTCTGTATTCAAATTAGTCTGGTAGATTACTGTGGATTGGCATGGGTATATCTGGCACTAGGGAAAGTGATCTGAAACAGACAGAGTATCAGATTAATATTATAGAACTTTGCAAAACATGAATCACCCAAATTCATTGCTATGTTTCAAGTACTGGCGTAATATTATGGAACTTCCAGAAAAGAACTGTATTGCACTTCTTTCACGGGGAGTAGATTTCAACTCTGTGCCTTTAAAAGGCTTGTATGATTCCCCTCCTCCTCCCCCCCCCCCCCCACACACATCCCAAGTAGGAATGAGGAATAATTTTTGCCCTGGGGTAGAAGTTCCACCACAGGCCTACAGTTTGGGAGACACAGGCTCTGTTGAACAATTCTGTCTTTTAGAAATTATGGGTGAGACTGTTTTGACAATCTGTATTTCCCTCATCTGTAAGAAAGAAAGAATATTATTTATTTTGTAGAAGACTGTGAGAGCCAGGGATGAATAGTGCTTTGTAACAAATTACTTTTGGTATTCACAGTGGCCCAATTGACTTCAAAAGATGAATACCAAGGTTGCATAAATGAGGGCAGTTAAGGTTGGAAAATTCCCAGGCTCCAGGTCACCTGGATACCCAGACGTTTGTACTGACAAGTAGGAATTTGAGATATCACCTTAAAATATGATGTTGGAGCACAGGTGAATGCTTTTGCAAACCAAAGATGGAAGTTCATACATTCTGGTTGGAATAGGACATAAGCGGATGCAAAGAACAGAGGCAAGAATATGTCAGATATCAAACAGAGGTACTACTATAGCTATTATGTACACCAAGAGATTAGGGCATAGATTCACATCTAACTGGTCTGTTATCAGAGGCAGTATGCCTATGTACACCATTTTCTGAGGAACATGAGAAAGAGGGTGCTATTGCACTCGTGGGTTTCCAGCAGGCAGCTGGTGGGCCACTGTGTAAACATATTATTATTATTATTATTATTATTATTATTATTATTATTATTATTATTATTATACATTTATATAGTGCCCCTTAGCCGAAGCTCTCTGGGCGGTTTACAAAAATTAAAAGATTGAACACTAAAAAGACAATATACAACATTTAAAACCATAAACATAAAACTGGATATGCTGGATAAGATGGACATTTAGTCAGACCTAGCATGGTTCAGGGGGAAACAATCAGAATTTTAGAAGAACTGAACAGGCGATTTGATTCTATGCCCTCATGTCTTGGTGTACATTCTAGTTACATTAGTAGGGATAGATTAGATAGACAGACAGACAGATAAACTCAGTTCTTGGACTGCCTATTCTTATGTAGCCAAAATGGTACCATTCCCACAGAACAGGAAATTATCAGTAGTCTTGGGGGGGGAACCCCAAGGTTTACAGAAGTCACCCTAAAAAAAAATTAAGGGGGAGAATGCCAAATAGCACAAGGAGGACTGACCATGGTCAGTGGCCACAGAATGCTTGCTAACTGTTGGTAGCGAGCAATACAATGGAGTATCCTGGAAGGGGGCATGGTTAGCTAGCTGGAACCTTGAACAGGGACAGTCCACACTGCAATATTTTGTTTCAGGTCCCACTTGTTGCTATATAGTTTTGCTCAGTCTAGACGTGGAAGAAACAACACACTAGATGAGAACATTGTCTTGTGCTTGGATGGTGGTGTTAGCTGCATAAATACCAAACTACTCTAGCCTGAGAGGGCCTTTAATGCACCAAGAAAAAGTGAGGTATCTGTTGTGGTCCCCCAGGCCATAATGAGACTCCCACAGGCTCGGGCTTCCCCCCCCCCCCCATCTGATTGAGAGACAGGGATTAGGTTGCTCCTCCTGTGCTACTTACTGCTGTCAGCATTTTGTGGGGATTTGGGTTTGAGAGGAGGTCAGGGATCATTGTGTAGATTCAGCTGCCTGTCCATCACCTTTACAAAGGTCAGATTAGCAATCCCTGGGCTGTCACTGCGAATCAGGCGTGCAGTCAGGGGGAGTGACAACTGTCTATCAGAGCCTGCTTGGCTCTGTCTCCCTCCCTCCTCCCACAACTTTGTGGACTCCTTAACTGGGTGGGTGTGTTCACCCACCTCTGATCACTCAAGCATGACGCCTTTTCAGATTCGCTTTTGTCTGCTGGTTGACGTTTGACTTCTAGTGCAGGAGGGTGTCTTGAAAAGCTGAACTGTGAATTGCACAGAACAGCGGGGCCTGCAGCTCCATTGAGCCCTTTATACGGTGTCTTCGTTTCATTCACTCACCAGGAATATGTTTAACAAAACTCAGAAAAGCCCCTTTGGAGACAAACAACCCATTTGCAGCGCAACCCTGGGGAGAGTCGAGTGTGAGGTTTAAAGACTTGAGGGAACAGGTGGCAAGAGGTTTAATGAATTTCCAGATCCCCACAAAGACCTTTTCAGTGAAAGTCTAGTACTTGGACAGGCAAAGACAGCACAATAGTGGGGACGAAAAGCTGAGTCAGAAGTTGGGCTAGAGATTCACCCACAAGGCAAAGCTGCCCCTTGCAAATGACAAGGGCATTGCATTGCTAGTGGGATGAGAACAATAGCAAAATAAAAAATCCAGATCATGAATATGCCTAGAATACCAAGGGTATTTCCAGATGGCTCTGATTTCAAGGCTTAGGTGAGGGTGACCAGATTTTGGAAACCAAAATCCAGGTCCAAAATGGCCGCCCAAAGGGGGCGTGCAGCGCCCATGAGATTGTGTTGGGACTTCAAGTCCCATTGTCCCCAGCAACATGCCCAAACTGCCCCAGTTGGTGTTGGACTACAACCCCCATCATCCTCGGGGATGATGGTATCTGGAGCCCTACACCATCTTTTAGAGCGGGGCATCAGGCTGCCCAAGGAGCAAAAAGCTTCCACCACAGCGCTCGCTCGCTCGCTCGCTCGCTCACTCCCCCTCCTCCCTGTTCAAAGCACCAGGCGCCCAGCCTCTCGCCGGTGACACTCACCTGGGCTCATGTCGCTCACTCATGACGACGACGCTGCTGCTACCTCTCGTTGCCTCGCAGGAGTAAGTGAGGGCGCCCAGCTCAGGTGTTCCTTCGTCCCCCCCCCCCAAACCAGCCCTGGAGCCGGCGCGCTTGGGACGGCGCCGAGGAAACTTCCCCCTGGGCGGGCAAGGCAGACTGTCGCCCCACCTCAGCACACTTCCTCCAGCCCCTCCCCTGGGCGATCTGGGGCTTCTTCTAGGCCAGAGCGACGGCGCTTCCTCCAGGCCGAGCTGAGCAGTTTTTAGTCCTGCGCCATCACTCTGGCCTAGAAGAAGCCCCGGATCACCACGGGGAGGGGCTGGAGGAAGTGTGCTGCGGAGGGGCAGCAGTCTGCCTCGCCCGCCCAGGGAGAAGTTTCCTCGGCGCCGCCCCAAGTGCGCCGGCTCCAGGGCTGGTTTGGGGACGACGACGATGGGACACCTGAGCTGGGCGCCCTCACTTACTCCTGCGAGGCGACGAGGGGCAGCAGCGGCGGCGGTGCGAGCGAGCGAGCAACATGAGCCCAGGTGAGTGTTGTCTGCGCGGTGGTTCTTTGAACAGGGAGGAGGGGGAGCGCTCCAGATCCAGCTGACCGTTTCCCCAGAGGTTTGCCCCCAGGGCCCGGTCAGCCCGGATCACCCCAGTTTTTCTGGTTAGGACCGGGAAACCCCTAGCGATCTGGTCACCCTGTCTTAGGTGCACACTGCTGCATTGCACCTGATCCCTGCAAGCCAGACCTCTGGGGTACTTTAGCCTGCACTGGGCCTTCACTGGGCCTGGCAACTAATAGAGCTTGGTGTGGGACCAGTGTTTACTCTGCAGCATGCATGTGATGCAGTACATAGCAAAGAACATTCAGCTAATACTAGCATGTTCCAGAGGAAAAGACACCTGCTTTTTCTCTGATACATTGTTTGTGGTCCCTAGTTGAGCACTACAGTCCCAATCTCTCTAGGTTGCATTGCAGAAGAAACAGGGGAATAGAGAAATCCCCCCTTATAGAAATGGGAATCAGGAGGAACTGATGTACACAACCTATACAATATTTATTTACTCTCTGTTTGCCATGACAGTTATGTCCCCATGTTCTGGAACAAAATTGAGGTTCTGTGGGTAGGTGGTTTATCTGGTCAGCCTGTTCTGGGTGGGGTTGGACTGCCCCTGAAAGATCAAGCCGCCAGCTTATAGTGCTCCTAGATCCAGCTCTCTCATTAAAGGACCAAGTGGTTTTGGTGGCATGTAACACCTTCCATCAGCTGGGGCGGATGTGTCAGCTGCGCCCCTTCTGGATAAAGATAGCTTGGCCACAGTGATCCTCACTCTGCTGACACCCAGGATTGACTAGCATAGAGCATTGTATGTGGAGCTGCCTTTGAAGACCGTTCAGAAACTGCATAGTAGAGAATACACTATGAGAGCATATTGTGTCAATGCTTCAAGAGCTTCATTGGCTTCTAATCTGTTTCCAAGTAAGGTTGGCGGCAACTGGAGAGAGCACTTCCTTGGTTGTCACAACTCCACCTGTGGAATTCCTCCCCCCTCCCCACACCACAGTCTTTTCAGCACAGGATGAGGACCATTTTATTCTCCCTGGTTAAGTGCAGCATGTATTTGTTGTTTTATCACTGTTTTTATCGATTATTTTATGTTGTATTTTTATTGTTGTTTTTATGTTTGTAAGCTATCCCGGGAACTTTGTTGAACGTTTAGTACATAAATTCCTCAAATAAATAAACAACATGTTGTGAATGGATTATTGACAATGTTTTCCTCTCAGAGCTTTTGAAGCTAGTGCAGTCCATCCATTTTTGTGTGTGTGTTGCTCTGGCAAACATTAAGGTGAAGCCACATTTGTGCACCAATATTTCTTTGGAAAAGTTAAAAACTACACATTCTGATTTAATAAAGATCTCAACTTTATTGCAGTTTAGCGCAGTTTCCCTTTTCTTTATGCCAGTTGACTATTCTCACAACCACTTCAGTGAGTGATGGGCGTGACAAAAATCCTGCACATGTTCACTCCATTCAGCTTGGAGCTACCAGGCTCTTCTTCAGAAAAGGTTTGGTATGCTTGGATCTTTCATCCAAATATTCTGCCTGGAGCATTCTTTGTTTGCATCTGTAGTTGGGAAGAGGTTTTTTCTTTTAAACCAGAATGTATGCTGGAAGATGAATCCCATATGTGCCAGAAGATGTACACAACCAGCTTGGCACAGGCTGAGAAGCAACATGGCAGGCTTTTCCCCACAATCACCACATGCTGAAGTGGTCATGAGAATAGGGAAAAAATGTTCCTGGCATACATAATGCCAACTGTTCTTCAGTAGGTTTGCTATGCTGCTAAGACAAACCAGGGAAGTGAGATAGCCAACCGTATCAATACTTTTTAGTTGTGTCCATCTAAGAGGGACTAACAACATAGCTGCTGCTTTATTCACAATGCTGCTCTATGTTTTCCTGGTCTTGGTGTCATCAAGTAAACATAAAACAAATGCTTAGTTAAAGGGGGGTCATCATTTATATCATATTTCAATATTATGAGGCTATGATGAGGTGCCATAGCTCAGTGGTAGACTGCTTGCTTTTCATGCAGAAGGCTGTAGGTGTAGAAAGGGCCTAAGTCAGCTTCCTGTGTTCCTATGATACAGTAAGAAGTAGCCTAGGATAACAGATTGTATTAGCAAATACTGTAGCATAGCTGTGCAAGCCTATATTCTTTCAAAAGTGCTAGTTTCCTTTAGATGGGAGATGCCAGTTCATTTCTCCAAATCTTGTCTAACAGCATAAATCATCACCACTGATGAGTTGTAAAGGGATCTAACCTTGTTGGGGACTCTTTTTAAAAATGTGTGGTTTTGCCTTCACCTCCCTTTGTTCCTTTTGTTTTCTTTCCCTTCAATATGAGCAGGGATTGTAGTTTGCCTTTCCAGCAGAATTGTGTTTCATGCAGAATTTCGTGCCTTGCTGTGTGGTTCTCTGGCAGAGGCTCATGGCTCGTTAATATTAGCATTGCCTGTATTTGTTATGCCCTGTACAGCTCAGGACCAGGATATCTTAAGGAATGTCTTCCCCTATAGCAACCTCTCAGGCCTTTATAATATTCAGGGGAGGCCCTGTTTTCTCTGCCATGGCCTACAGATTTGGCGCCAACATTAAGAGATGGGCCTTCTCTGCAGTGGCACCCACCCAGTAGAATGATCTTCCCTCTGAAGTACGTCAGGCCTCAATGCTAGCATTTGTTATGCATTTATTGAAAACATACCTGTTTGCTTTGGCTTTCCCCTAGCCATGAGCTATCTTTGTACCAGCCTCATGGTATTAATGTGTGTGGTTTGTTTTGTTGTTGTTGTTGATAATAATAATAATAATAATAATAATAATAATAATAAGTACTGGAAATATACAAAATACATCCCTCAATCCAAAACTTTCTGACAAGAATCATGGAGACATGGAGAACAATAATACACCTTACAACAGAGAAGGACCATATACAGACAGAAAAAATAAATATCAAACATGGCATATTCCAAGGTGATGCATTCAGCGGCTATGGTTTTGCCTGTGTCTGAATCCACTATCCGACACCCTTAACAACACCACATATGGCATCGACATAAAACACCAAAAACAAGCAAAGCACAGAATCAATCACCTCCTCTACATGGATGACATCAAAATCTATGCTTCAACTTCAACACAGATAAAAGGCCTCCTGTGAATCACTGAAGAACTGACATACATGAAAATGGAATTTGGGATAGGAAATTGCAAGATGCTACACATAGAAAGAGGGAAATGGAAAGAAGAAGCAACATCAGAAACACTAAATAACGAAATATTAGATAACATGGAAGAAAATGAAACATACAAATTCCTAGGATTCCAGCAAAACACAAAAATCAATCACTCCACAGTAAAAACTCAACTAAGAATGAAATATAAAACTCGCCTATCACAAATCCTAAAATCTAAACTCAACTTGAAAAACATTTTCAAAGCCATCAACACCTATGCAATACCCATCCTCACATACTCATTCGGAATCATACACTAGTCACACACTGAAATTGAAGAAATAAACAGACTCAATCGCACCAAACTCACAAAACACCGCATGCTCCATCCCAACTCATGCATTGAAAGAATAACAATCAGCAGGAAAAAAGGAGGAAGAGGCCTACTGGACATTAACAGAATTCATGCTAAACAGATAAAATCACTCAGAGAATTCTTCCACACCAAAAACACCCCCATTCATAAAGCCATAGTAAAAGCAGATAAAAACTACATCCCACTCAACCTAACACTACAAAATGAAGATCAAACACAACCGCCTACACTCGCAGAGAAAAAAAAAGGGCACAAAAAGCACTCCTTCGGAAGCACTACAACATAATACAGAACCCACAAATAAACAAAGAACAATCATACGAATGGCTCAGGAAGGGTGAGCTATTTCCAGAAACTGAAGGATTCCTAATAGCTATATAGGATCAAGTTATAGCAACCAAGAACTACCAAAAATACATCATAAAAGATAACAGTATAACAACAGACCTATGCAGGAAATGCCATCAATTCCAAGAAACAATAGACCATATAACAGAAGGATGTAAAATTCTGGCAGGAATGGACTATACAGACAGACACAATACAGCTGCAAAAATAATTCACCAGCAACTGGCCATCAAATTCAACTTTATCAAACAACCTACACCATACTATACATATTTACCTGAAACAACCTTGGAAAATGCAGATCATAAAATATGCTGGGACAGAACAATTCATACGGACAAGACAATACCTTGCAATCGACCAGACATAACGTTTATAAACAAAAAAGAAAAACACACATACCTCACTGACATAGCAATACCAAATGACAAAAATATTGTTGAAAAGGAAGAAGAGAGACAAATATACACCACTGGCCATGGAGGCCAAAGAACTATGGCAACAGGAAAAGGTCACAATTATTCCATTAGTCACATTAGTCACCGGCACCACATTAAAAAAAATACAAAAAACCTCCAGAAACTGGGCCTACCAGAATACATTCACACCAACATCCAGAAAACAGCCATACTTAAAACATGCTCAATCGTCAGGAAATTCCTGAATCAATATAAGACAGTATGACTTGGCAAAGCCCATCATGTCCATCTAGAAAAACTGCCAGGAGCTAGAAAGAGATAAATAATACACACGCCACATAAATGTGCCATACATACTGAAATTCTAATATGACTGGTTCCCAGGAAGCAATTCTGTCCCCTGAACTGATTATAGCTATGCTGTTTGAAATTACTCCCCAAGGAAACTATGCAACACTTAAAACAACCTTTTAGCTTCCCCAGCCCCCGAGTGGATGAGCCCTGAGTTTAACTTTACATAATAAGATATGTATATCTGGGTGTATCCCCAGGTTGCTTAATGCTCTGTGTTTCAAAAACCTACATTCCAAGCTCAAAATAAATGATGCAAATGATCTTTTTCATGGCATGGGCATGCTTCATTTTGTACCCAATATTTACAATTTTGCAGAATTTTTAAAAGGAGAGCTGGCAAGAAGGCAAGAAGAGTTATGATAGATAAGTCGAGTGGAGTCAGGAGTTTAGAAACACGGGCACAAGATTGTGAAGGGAAATCATGTAGTTATGCAGGGGGAAGATGCTCCACTTCCTTATAACTGAAGCTTCTGCAGTCATTCCCATCACATTGTTAACGAGGGTGACCATATAAAAAAGAGGACAGGGCTCCTGTATCTTTAATAGTTGCATAGAAAAGGGAATTTCAGCAGGTGTCATTTCTTTGCAGGCAGCACATGGTGAAATTCCCTCTTCATCACAACAGTTAAAGCTGCAGGAGCCCTGCCCTCTTTTGTATCTGGTCAAGAGGGCAGGGCTCCTGCAGCTTTAACTGTTGTGATACAAATGACACCTGCTGAAATTCCCTTTTCTACACAACTGTTAAAGATACAGGAGTCCTGTCCTCCTTTCCATGTGGTCACCTTAGTTAAACAGGTCTCTATAACCATGAGGGCTAGAACGTTTTGCAAAGAAAAAGCAAGCTGAGTTTCTGAAAAATCCAAATATTCATGTCAAATTCCATGTAGAGTCACAGAGTAAGAACAACTGTGTGTTGTAGTACAGTTACTTTTAGCGCTGCCTTCCCCAACTCACATTTTGAAAATCCCTGTAGGAGGAGACCAAGGCCCTTTCTACACCATATGAGTGTAGAGGGCGGAGAGCGGTCGATCATGGAAGTAGCCAATTCCAGGATCGGCATTCTCAATTCACATCATGGGTGCGATGACCTGGGCTGCTTCCAGGCTGTCACGCCATTGCGCCCGCCATTTTTGTTTTTAAAATGAGAGGACAAGAGCGCTCCTGCGCTCCAACACAAGGTAAGTTTTTTTTAAAAAAACGCCAAAAACGGGGGGCGCTGCTATCCTAGGGATAGCAGGCTTCCTTTCCCCCCTCTCCTGAAGGGCACACACGCATAAGTGCGGCAGCACACGGGATGGGCGGCCACATCTTCTGCAGCCCCAGGAACTTCCCTGGACCACGGAAGGTTCGGATTTTTCAGGTTTCCCTTAAACCTGGAAAATGCTGTGGCCAACCCACCTCCCCCCCAGGACTCCTTGTGCATCATTTGCACTCATAGGGAGCACCCAGGGGCAATCCCAGGCAAAACGCCTGGTGTGGAAAGGGGCCAAAACAGGACTTTAGCCGAACATGTATGCAATGGTGGAAAAGTCCAATAAAGTGTAGTCCACAGAAGCTTATGCTGTAATAAATTTGCTAGTCTATAAGGTGTCACAAGACTTTGACCCTGTTCAGACGACACACTAAACCATGGTGGTTAAACATTTTAAGCTAAAAATTGGGCCTGTTCAGAAGACACCTTAAACCCTGCTGGTTGAGACTTTTGGTTCAGCAGCAGGGTTTAAGGTGTCTTGTGTGATGCATTTTGCTAAACCCTGCTCACTCACTAACCACAGTTGGGCTGTCTGCAGCAGGATTAGCAGCTCTAACTGTGGCTTAAAGTGTTGTGTATGACAGCACGAGTTGTGGTTAGTGCTAACCCCAGAGAACCACAGTTTCCCTAACCACAGAGCCTGAAGTGTCGTCTGAACAGGCCCATTATGGCTTAGCGTGTCATGTGAACCATTCCTAACCATGGTGGTTACATAACCACGGTTTAAACATTTACTGCAAAAGGGTAGTGGCCTAACATGGGTTAGCGTGTTGCCTGAAAAGGCCCTTTCTGTTGTTTATGAACTGCCATGATTGTTGGGGAAGTTTGTAAGACCAACATGTCAAACTCATAACTACTTATTCTGACATGACAAAGGCATATGTCTGCAGACATTTGCTGTCTGTTTTCCTTCATGCCTTATTTTTTTTTGTAATGTTTAGCAGAGAAATGTAACACCAGAAACAGTTCTCAGTGCCATGGGATGATGCGATCCTCAACAATATGCCCAAAGGTTCCAACTGCGGTTAGCTATAATCCCTGACTGCCTAGTTTTGTCCCTGATGTTCTCTGTTTGTGTTTTGCGTATTTTTATCCAGTCTTTGATGCATGGTTTTAAAGATGCTGTAACTTTTTCCATTGATTCCATTCTGCAGCTATTTAAGTAGCTCTCTCAACGTCTATAAAACAGACAAATATCTTCCGCTGTGTCTTTTGTTCTTCTCTGGTTTGTTAATGAACATCTGTAGGATAGAGAGGTGCTTAGCGGCTGGTTCCTCTGGATGGTATCCAATTTGCCTTCATGCACATTGTTCAGGTATGCTGCATGCTGTTTTAAAGCTTGGTGCTGTACAACTATTTGCTGACACGGCTCCGAATGCATTCTTATTTATTTATTTATTTATTTATTACATTTGTATACCGCCCCATAGCCGAAGCTCTCTGTCAGTGTTTGGAAGTGAGCAGGGACAAATCATGTGTATGTTTGGGGAGGGGAACAGCTTCCTTCTGTCACTGCTTCTAAGATGTGTTACAAAAGGAGAGTTCAGCTTAAGAAGCATTCCTGAAGGTATTTCATTCTAGGTGTGCAGGGTTTGCATCCTACAGTGTAGGTTAGCCTTTCCAACTTGGTACCTTCCTGACATGTTGGAATACAACTCCCATCATCTCCAGCCAGCATGGGTATTGAGAAAGGCTAGTATAGGTCCTAACCAGAAGGCAACTGCTTGAGCCTCCAGTTAGGGCATGCAGAAGTATTCTGGGAAAAGACAGGCAGGCACCTCTTCCACCACCACCCACCACACCCTGATACCATATTCCAAGACACTACTCTGCTTTCCAATGGGAAGTCAGCCATGCAGACCATGCAGCCTTTCCTCAATCTGCAGGCATTGCAGACAAGCTTTTATTTCCTGAGTTGAAATTTTCTCACTCTTAATTAAATGTTGTTTGACCTCTAAACTATTAACCTTTGTGATGAAACTTACTAGTACACACACACACACACACGATTCAACCCCCTAATATCCTATAACCACACCAAATAGAAATGTGGAGGACAGTTTTGTTCCTTCACACAGAGTGCAAGCTTTATAGAAGGTTCCATGAGCAATCCCTGGTATCTCAAGTAGTGCTGCAGGGCATAGAAAAGACCCCTTCCTGATAATCCAGGGAGAATCTGCCAATCGGTGTAGATAATAACAAGCTACATGTACTGTTGGAATGCAGGAAACTTTGTCATACTGAATCAGACCATTGGTCCATCTAGCTCAGTATTATCCACACTGACTGATAGCATCTTCCCATGATTTCAGACCAGGGTCTTTCTTAGGAGATGCCAGGACTGAACCTGGGACTTTATGCATCCAAAGCAGGTGTTCTACCACTGAGCTAACACCCTTCCCCAAGGGCATGTAGTCCAGGCCATGATCGAATTCACAACCTTGGCATCATTCTGCTGTCTATTGCATATTAAACACTTGCACTACTGGATGTTGGTTCTTACCTATTAGGATTTCTTGTTCCCGGGGTTCTTTAGGGCTGCTTTCAAATCTTACAAACTCATCTTTAAGAGGAGGACCATGTTATTCTATTGTTCCAAGCTAACAAAATCCCTCTGGCACTTTAAAGATTGAACAAATTTATTGTGATGTAAGCCCACAAATGCAAAATCATACTTGCAATCCATTCTTAACAGTGTTTTCTTAGAAGTAAGTCCAATTTATTTCAGTTGAACTTCCTTCTAACAAGATCCACGTAGGATTGCATCTCAACCTATCTTAACTAAACAGAGTGTTCAGTAACCCTGAATTAGCTTCTCCATTGGGCCCTACTTGCCCAGGGCTAACTGAGTAACCATTGGATGTTTATGAAGAATCAAACATCTGATATGTCACAACATTGTCCCAGGGCAGCTCCAGGAGATAAAATAATGAGGCACTAGCTAGTTCAGGCTGATTTTGAGATGGGCCAGAGTGACCTCTGTTTCCAAAAGGAAAGGAAACGGAAAGCATTTCTCATTCTAAAAAATATTTTCAAGTTTAACTGGATTTCTGCTTGACAGTACCATTCCTTCCTCTGTTGTCCTGGGGGAAGGGGCACTTGGCTAAGCATCAGAAGGGCTCTCTGCAGATTTTTAGCCTTCTAAATTGTGGGATTTGTTGCCTTTCACCGAGTTTAAATTCTTTCCAGGTTTGCTGGGAGAAGGAATTGGTATCTATTGCATCTCCATTTTTAACTCATCCCCCCACTCTGAGTTGGATTTGGTTCCTGTTGGAGCCCTGATTTGTAACTCTGTGGGATGCTCTGGTGAGTGCAACATACGTCAGCCTCAAGGGGCTTGATTTCCTGCATTCCCCTACCACCATTGCCCTGTAAATTATGACACTCCAAATCAGTCTGAGTGTGTGTATTTTTTTAATTGAAATTTGCTTCTGCTGGCTGTGTTGCTAGCTAAGGGCTGCTCAGCTCTTGCAGAGAGGATTCTGCCTAGCTTCTGGCTTCCCATCCTGAACCATGCCCAGCAAGGTGCAAACAGAATCAGCTTGTACTTCTATAATTGGTATAACTTTGCTTTGACTGTGTTATTCTACAATCTGTGCTTATGATATTTTACACATATTCAGTGAATGTAGGACCAGCACTGGCATCTGTTTTCTTCATACACACACATACACACCCTGGGTGAGCTCTGAAACTAGAAGTATTTCTTTATTTACCTACTTATTTACTATATTTATAGACTACCTTCCAAAGAGAGTGTGCAATAAGAGCAAACTGAAACAATTCAAGATTGAAACAAATTCATTTGTTTAAACTCAGTGAGCTTAAATGTGTAACCACATAGCAGAAGGACAATCAACACAACAAGCAGAATAAGCAAAATGACAACAACAGAAAATAAAGCATAGCTTGATCTAATTGCTGAAAGTACAGTGTTCCCACATCTGAAAAAAGAGAAGACGTTTGGCCTTGCTGAACCTCCAATGGGAGATCACCTAAGGATCTGTGAATCAGCAAAATTCGAGCTCGCCAGAGTTCTCTGAATTCCATCTCAAAGCTCATTCCAACCCAAGATTGCGAGCTTTGCTTTTTCTTTTTGCATGAAAATCCGTGTTTATTTTTGTGCATATTTTTCCAAATGTATGCATCAGTTGTGCACATCTTTGAAATGGATGCATTCTTCTCCCATTGATTAAAGTGTATTTATGTGCATTTTTCAAAAGTATGCATTTTTTCATGTGCGTTTTTCAAATGTACACATCCTGTCAAACACTTTTTGTTTAGTCCACAGAAAGCTTCAGCTATTGAAATATAATAAATGCATAAATACTGCAAGCTTGGAAATGTATAGTCTTCGATCATAGATTATGTCCAAGTTGGTGTTCAATCCAGAAAGTATAAACTAGATCAATCCTCATGAGTTGGGGATCTCATATAGAAGCTATCCCACATGGGGGGGGGGAGATGATTTAACATGTCAGGAGGGTAGGAAGGGCTTCTGCAATAAAGAATTGGAAGACATAGGAGGAGTTCAACCTGTAGTTCCTGCATAACACAAGTAATCCTGCCCTTAGCCTCTTTACCAACTAATGGATATCTTTCAGGTCACTGAGATGCCAATGCTGGTCCTACGTTCACTGAATATGAATAAAATATTATAAGTACAGATTGCAGTAGCATCTAATTCTGAACACAGCCAAAGCAAAAGTTGTACCAATTATAGAAGTATGAATGTATTCAGTTTGCATCTTGCTGTGCATGGCTCAGAATTGGCAGAATCCTCAATGCAAGAGCTGAGCAGGCCCTCACACTCAGCCAACTCTCAGCAAATTGATGGTAGTTCAGAATATGTAGAGGGAGTCGTAAGTTAGATACATGGATGGATGACCTCAGTGTATTCTAAGTTCTGCATGTATCCATTCAGCCCACCTCCTCAGTACACCAATTCAGTTGTGAGATTTGCAAACCCAGTTTACAATGGAATTTCATTAGCATTAATGCAAATACAACACTTCACCATGATAAATGCAGACCATGTCAGGGAAGGGGGATTTTTGAGGGGAGGGGAGGAAGCGTGTGAGTCTGCAGCATGCTCCCAATTTCTGCCCTATGATGCTAAGTCTGCAGTCTGAAGACAAAGGGTGCTTCCAGATGGAGAGCTTCTAGGGCTACCAATTAGAAGTCATTGTGCAGCTATGCTGTCATTTTTATCTTAATAGATTTTCTACGTTAACAAAAAAAAGAGGAAGTAGTGAGAAAACACAGAAGAGTTACGATTGGAAGATGTCATCATCTGGACCCCCTTGTAAAATTCCATGGATCAGACATGATGTCTTGTCTGGAAGTACTAAAAGTCTCAAGACTGGATAACAGGAGATGAAACTGACGAGGAGTGTCTCCACTAGCCTCGAGGCTAGTAAATTTCAGCACCTTCCTAAGCTTCTTTCTAGGCTGAGCACTGGTGCTAGGATTACCACAATATGGCAGAGGTATGCCTAGAGGAGAGTTGTATTGCCCATTAGCCATGATGTCATAGAATCATAGAATTATAGAATAGTAGATTCAGAAGGAGCCTATAAGGCCATCGAGTCCAACCACCTGCTCAATGCAGGAATCTACTTTAAAGCATACCTGTCAGATGGTTGTCCAGCTGCCTCTTAAATGCTTCTAGTGTGGAAGAGCACACGACCTCCCTAGGTAATTGGTTCCATTATCGTATTGCTCTAACAGTCAGGAAACTTTTCCTAATGTCCATCCGGAATCTGGCTTCCTGTAACTTGAGCCCATTATTCTGTGTCCTGTATTCTGGGCTGATCGAGAAAAGATCCTCCTCTCTGTGACAACCTTTCAAGTATTTGAAAAGTGCTATCATGTATCCCCTCAATCTTCTCTTCTCCAGGCTAAACATGCCCAGTTCTTTCAATCTCTCCTCATAGGGCTTTGTTTCCAGACCCCTGATCATCTTTGTTGCCCTCCTCTGAACATGCTCCAGCTTGTCTGCATCCTTCTTGAAGTGTGGTGCCCAGAACTGGACGCAATACTCAAGATGGGGCCAAACCAGTGCCGAATAGAGGGAAACAAGTACCTCACGCGATTTGGAAGCTATACTTCTATTAATGCAGGCCAAAATAGCATTTGCTTTTTTTGCAGCCACATGTCACTGTTGGCTCATATTTAGCTTGTGATCTACAACAGTTCCAAGATCCTTCTCACTTGTTGTATTGCTGAGCCAAGTATGCCCCATCTCGTAACTGTGCATTTGGTTTCTTTTTCCTAGGTGTAGAACTTGGCATTTATCCCTATTAAATTTCATTCTGTTGTTTTCAGCCAAGATCTCCAGTCTATTAAGATCACTTTGGAGTTTGTTTCTGTCTTCCAGGGTATTAGCGATCCCACCCAATTTTGTGTCATCTGCAAATTTGATAAGCATTCCCTGCACCTCCTCATCTAAATCATTAATAAAAATGTTGAAGAACACTGGGCCCAGGACAGAGCCCTGCGGTACCCCGCTCATTACCTCCCCCCAGTGTGAAAGGTACCATTGATAAGCACTCTTTGAGTCCGATTCTGTAGCCAACTGTGGATCCACCTAACAGTTGTTCCATCTAGCCCACTTTTCACTAGTTTGTGAATCAGAATGTCATGGGGCACTTTGTCAAAAGCTTTGTTGAGGTCAAGATATACCATAACCACAGCATTCCCATAGTCCACAAGGGAGGTTCTCCGATCAAACAATGAGATCAGATTAGTCTGACAGGATTTGTTCTTGACAAATCCATGCTGGCTTCTAGTAATCACTGCATTGTTTTCAAGGTGGTTACAGATTGACTTCTCTATAATCTGCTCCAAAAATTTCCCAGGGATGGATGTGAGACTGACTGGTCTGTAGTTTCCAGGTTCCTCCTTTTTGCCCTTTTTGAAGATAGGGACAACATTAGCCCTCCTCCAGTCATCCAGCACTTCACCCATCTTCCATGATTTCCCAAAGATAATAGACAGTGGTTCTGAGAGTTCTTCTGCCAGCTCCTTTATTACTCTAGGATGCAGTTCATCGGGCCCTGGATATTTGAACTTGTTCAAAGAAATTAGGTGTTCCTTGACCATTTGTTTATCAATTTCAAACTGCAATCCTGCCCTGACAGCTTGTACTTCACTTTTTTCAGGGGGGTCATAGACCCGCTTTTGAGAGAAGACTGAGCCAAAGTAGGAATTGAGCACTTCGGCCTTTTCTTTGTCATCTGTTACCAATTTGCCATTCTCAGGAAGCAGTTGAACCACCATTTCTTTCCTCTGTCTTTTACTATTCACTTATCTGAAGAAAGCCTTTTTATTGCTTTTAGCATCCCTCGCTAGCCTCAGCTCCTTCTCAGTTTTAGCCTTCCTGACATCATTCCGGCACTTCTGTGCTACTTGTTTGTACTCTTCTTTTGTAGCCTGGCCTTCCTTCCACTTCTTATATGTATATTTTTTTATTTTCAGGTCATCTCTAAGTTTTTTGTGGAGCCACATTGGTTACTTCTGTTGTCTTCTATCTTTTTGGAATTGTTTATAATTGTGCCTTTAAAATTTCCTTTTTTAAAAACTCCCACCCATCTTGGACTCCTTTTCTCATTAGGGTCACTTGCCATGGGACCTTACTTATCATAGTTCTGAGTTTATTAAAATCGGCTTTCCTGAAATCCAGAGTAGGTGTATGGCTACATTTAGCTTTTGCTTCCTTTAAAATCAAGAACTCAAGTATGATGTGGTCACTTTCCCCCAGAGACCCGTAACTGCCCCTTTATCCACTAAGTCATCCCTATTGGTCAGTATCAAGTCAAGGATAGCCGTTCCTCTAGTTCCTTCCTCTACTTTTTATAGGAGAAAGTTATCAGCCACACATGTCAGGAATTTCTTGGAGGGACTACTTTTGGCAGAATTTGTCTCCCAACAGATATCAGGGTAATTGAAGTCCCCCATTACTACTGCATCAGAATTCCTCGAAACACTGGCAATTTGCTTTTCAAAAGTTTCATCCTCGTCTTCTCCTTGATTGGGTGGTCGGTAGTAGACTCCAACTATCATGTTCCTTATATTCCTTTCCCCATTTCTTTTAATCCAGATGCTCTCGATGGGGCTCCCAGGCTCATCCTCTTGTATTTCTGTGCAGGGATAAGTATTTTTAACATATAGTGTCACAGATACTAAACAGCCACATTCTCCACAGCCCTCCAAATCACAATGGTCCCACTTGCTAGGAAAAGAACTACACCTCCCAAACATTGTTATATGAGTTCTGGAAGGATGCAATGTTCATGCCACAGAGCAGAGGCACTTCTTTGGGGGGAAATTCTGTTAAAATGATCAAGAACTGATCATCTGGAAATGCCCTGAGAGAAAGGAAGTGCTTATAGCAGAATCAGTATCTCCACCTCTGTCACATCTGTAGACCTTCTGTTTCCTCTCTTGACTAGGAAGCTGCAAAGAGATATTTTCCCCTCCCCCTCTGCACTGTAACATTTCATCTGTCCAGAGAGCATTCTTGTCTTAGCTCCCTTTTAGCAGCAGTACCTGGCTCCATCTCTTTCCTACTTTATTATACTGATTGCACTAGGGTCAGGCACTGACTCTGGACCTTGCTATCTGCTGTCAGAACAGATCAGCGATACGAACATAAAGCAGCTCATTGAACCTCCAGCTCTGGCTATTGGGCAGTATATAAATGTAATAAATAAATAAACCTACTCGGAAGAGAGTAGGTTTATTTATTTATTTATTTACCTTGCTATCTGCTGTCAGAACAGATCAGTGATACGAACATAAAGCAGCTCATTGAACCTCCAGCTCTGGCTATTGGGCAGTATATAAATGTAATAAATAAATAAACCTACTTGTCGGAAGAGTCAAAATAAAGAAAAAAATCTTCTGGCATTTTAGGGAACCATTCTAGGGCTAGGCACATATCCAAGGGAAACTTCAGGATTTCTACTCCTTTTTATAGTGTTCTCTAACTTCAGACCAGTGAAGGATGACAAGTATTTCCACCAAGTCATCTGTCCTGCCAAAACAGACATTATTTTAAATGTGCATGTAGTAGCTTTGTCTTTTTTCTTTCCATTTTTGCTCCAGAGTTGGTACAGAAGCCTCAAACTGGATTGGGACCTTAGTGTGGGGCTAGGTGGCTTTTAAGATCCAGAGGAAAAAAGGATCCTACTCCAGAGGAAAAAGGAAAAGAAGACATAGTTTTGAGACACACATTTAAAGGAATGTCTGCTTCGGCCCCAAGTCAAGGCCACTGTGGAACATAGGATGCTGCCTTATGCCAAGTCAGACCATTTGTCCATCTCACCCAGCACTCTGTCTTCTGACTTGGAGCAGTTCTCTAGGGTCTCAGACAACAACTATTTCTCATCACCTGCTACCAGATCCTTTTAACTGGAGAGGCCAGGTGTTGAACCTGGGACTGTTTGCATACAAACCATGTGCTGTGCCACTGAGCTGTGGTTTTCTCCTCCATGTAGCATGGAGAAATCCTGCTGCACTAACACAGCTCTTAGTGAGTTGGGCATCTGGCATCCCCTGCATTGTTGTCTTCCTTTACCTATAAAGCAGGATGGATCAGAGCAAGCTAGACTCAGTAGGTGTGGCTTTCAGGGGCTAGATGTGCTCCCTGTGCAACGAAGAAGAAGAGGAGGAGGACGAGGACGACGACTCTCTCCTCCACTAAGGGATATATAATAGTTCCTCCAACACTAAGGATGTCAGAGAAATCCACAACAGATTCAAATGAGTTCAGATTTCTAGTAACCCAACCTGCAGATTCTGAAGCGGACTGGCTTTTTCCAAGTCATACAGACATGCAGACCAGTTTTTTTTTTACTTTTTGGGAAGATTTGTGCTGATCCATATTAGTGCTAATACACACTTGCACAAGTGGAACTAAATTCTCATATGTCTCTTTAAAAATAATAATAGGATTCCTTCAATGAGTGGATGACAGAATGAAAGATTCCTGACGACCCACAGAACACAGAGGGAATGGATTTAATAAGACCTGTACATCCCTAACCAACACTGCCAGTGCACACACCGGCGCAAAAGTCTGTCAGTAGGCTTGACTGGGGCTCTTTCATCATCCTCATGTTCCATTAAAACCCACCAAGCAAAGGCCTTGAGGGAAGACTGGACTTAGTGTTCTCCAGTCCAGCACAAGGCAGCTCAGCAAGTGCAATGGATGATAAAATGCATTAAACATCCTTATGGATTAGCCTCATACAGTAGAAAGATGCTTTTGTCTACTCTCCAATGCAGATACAAATTAATGAAGATACAGTAATGGCACCAGGAAACAAAAGGAGGGCAAAGTGGTTTCTGAGTAGCAAAGCTGTATCCATAATGCTGTCAAGGTGGGACTTTAGGGCAGAGGTCCAGGGCCCCAGATCCTTTTTCTACAGGAGGCATTTATTGTGTGCTCATGATTGCTCACTCATAGGGTGCCTCTACAAGAGCAATTTAAAGCTCTTTCAAGGCGCATTAAATTTTTTACCTCTACAAGAACGGAGCGCAAATCGGGGGTTGAGGCGTGTTTTCTCTCCATTATGCGCATTATCGAATGCGCGTTAAATAGCGAGATTTTTTCTCCGCGCCGTTAAAATGCATTATGACCATATAAACAATTGATTCTTTGCATTTCAGCCACTTTAAAGCGCATTTCATTCTGCCGGTTATGTGCTTCACCACATGTTGTTTACAGGATTTCGGCGTAAACGTGATTGCGAGAAGATGCGCATAATCAGAGAACCAGGCGCCAAACCGAATTCTTGTAGAGGGGACCATAGTAATTTGTGGGTCCTTTAAACAACATCATCACCCTTCAGAGCCTTTCCTATGCTTTGAGACCATTATCTTGGCTTTTTCCTAATGGGGAAAGTCTAGTATTTTTTCTCAATGTCATGGTTGCCCCCAGGACCCCCTGATGTAGACATGGCCATAGAAAGACAAAGAAAGACACCCCCCAGTGAGATGTGTAACGGAGCCCATTTCAATTCTGCAAAGGATCTGGAAGCAGAAGCTTCGGTAAAGTACAGGATAAAAGCCACATATAGAAATGCCTCCAATCAGCAGAATGAGTTGGCGGGGAAGGGGGGGCAGGAGGCAAACCAAGCAGGGCTGGTTTACCACATTTTGAAGTAAGAGAAGTAATACACATTACCATATAAAAGTGGGTGGGGCAGTAAGACCATTAAGCCAAGAGTCTAAAATCACCTAACTAATCTCATGTTGTAAGAGTAGTTGGGGAAAATGTGCTTTGGTGGTGTACCCTTGCCCACCTCCCCCCCCCCATTGTGCTGCCCACAAATCTCACGCTGAAGGATGCCTATAAACACATCAGATTCCCTTGCACAAAGAAGGACAGTTGCCCGACTCTCAAGACACTTAAGAACATACGGATTGAGCCTTAGACATGTCATTTCACCCATCATGCAACACACACACCTTTTCTGAATAGGGTTACACTTTGGTTGCAAGCTGCCTTATAATTTCAGCCTTGAACATTTGGTTCTATAATGCAGGGCCCTGCTCTCTGTTAGCCCCAAATCCACTCATAGGAATGGAAAGATCCCCTTTTCACCCTCAACAGTGCCTACTATCAACTTCAGCTGATACGCCAGCTGCGCCCCTTCCTAGAGTTAGAAGACCTAAAGTCAGTAGTGCACGCTCTGGTAACTTCGAGGCTTGACTTCTGCAATGTGCTGTACATAGGGCTACCTCTGTGCCTAGTCTGGAAACTTCAACTAGTTCAAAATATGGCAGCCAGGTTGGTCACTGGTACACTTAGGGGGTGACCATATCACACCAGCTTTAAAATCTCTCTACTGGCTGCCAGTTAGTTTCCGGGCAAAGTACAAAGTGTTGGTCATTACCTTTAAAGCCCTACATGGTTTGGGTACCTGCGGGATCACCCTCTCCCATACAATCTACCCCGCATGCTTAGGTCCTCTGGGAAGAATTTCCTACAGTCAAGAAAAACTAGACTGACAACCGTTACCCAGAGGACCTTTTCTTCTGTCGCTCCCAGATTGTGGAATGACCTGCCAGGAGAGATCCGCCAACTCACCAGTCTACAAGAATTTAAAAGAGCTATAAAGACTGATCTCTTCCGGCAGGCCTACCCAGATGAATTTTAAGTTTTTTTATTGGTGTTTTATTGGTATTTTAATGATGTATTGGTTTTATGTGCTTTTAATCAGTTTTGTGAATTTTGTGTTTGATGTTGTTCCTTGCCTCGATCCGGAGGGAGAGGCGGGTAATAAATAAATATATTATTGTTGTTGTTGTTGTTGTTGAATGCTAGTCTGCTAAAGTCCCTCAAGCAATGCAAGGAACTGAAAAGGGTTAGCTCAATTTCAGTTCAGCAGGAAGGAGAAGGAGTGGGCGGGAAGTTGGTAGAATGCGTGCAGAATTAATACAGAAAAGACATTATCCCTTCTCCAAAGAGACTCAAGCTTCGGCAATGATCCCTGTCTGGCAGGTTGAAAACTTTCAAGGAGGTTGCTATAAAAATAGACTCAAGTGCTGAGCAAAGAGGCTGCAAGAAGCAGGAGGAAATGAGACAAAGTAATAGCTGCTGGAAGGGCATATCTGAGGATGGACAGACGGATGGACAAACCACTGGGAACCTGAGCCTCTCCTGAGTTTATGAAGAGGTTTTTATAATCCTATTAGAGCAACCGTGTGAAACAAAGGATTGGCCTCCACCCCAGTCTGGTGGGGGAGGGAGGTTTCTGCCGGCACCCTGTGCAGACACCAGATGGACTCGAGGGGCAAAAGGGGTGATAGGACAGGCTGAGAGGAGGAGCCCTTCTGTCTTTCTCTGTCTCATTTAATCTCCCTTTGAGATTGGATTAGCCAGGTGGAGAGAGCCCTCTGCTCCTCTGCTGGAGTTTGGGCTGGATGAAAAGTCCAAAGGCAAGCTTGAGCTGATGCCCCAACTTGGCTACCGATAGGAATCCAGTCTATGCCTTTGTCTGTGGACACGTCCATAGGACCAAAGGCAAGACATGATGTAGCTGCACAGACACCAGCCCTGCTAAACTAGCCCAAGCCCAAATAATTCCTATCACTGCCTGGAGGTGTTCAGAGTTTTTTTCTTACAACACAAGGTGTTGCAGCTTTGGTGACTCTTTAGGGCCTTCCTGCTGGTTTTGTGCCCATGCAGAATCCAGCTCCATCCTGGTGCATGTGGATTCGAGCAGGGGTGGACAGAATATAGATCTGGGAGTTGAAGCATGGGAGTTGAAGTCCAAAGCACGGCTAATGGTCAAGACCACTGGCAGTTGAAGTCTAAAGCATCTAGAGGAAGATTTACTTTCTGCCCACCCCTGCACTAGAGCCCTTTCCCCAATCCATCTATCCAACCATACTCGAGCATCACTATGGAATGCTTGGCTTTCTCTTGTGCTTATAACACAAGCAAAACAACAACAACAACTCTGTATTGATCATTATAAGGAACTTATGTGGGTGGCTTGATGGTGGGGAAAGAGGGTTGCTCATAACGCATGTGACCTTTAAGCCACCCTATAGCGCCCTCCCCTTTCCCACTTGCCTGGCGTTCTAGGATTCCCTGTAAGGCAGTTGCCTCTTTTTGTTGCAAGGGAAGCGGGTTTGCTGTGTGGAAGATGATGATGATGATGATGATATTAGCAGCCCTCCTGACTTCCTAGGGATTGTGCAAGTTGTTGTTTCCTTAGAAAAGGCTTTAAAGTGTGAGGTGATTAGAACCCAGCAGGGGTGATTAGAGATCTTGCTGAGCTAGAGAGATTACAATTCCCAGTTTGGGGTCTAGGAATTAGTCTGAGGAAACAAAGCTTGTGGAAGGAAGGATTCCAGATAATGGGGAAATGACTCCCCCACCCCACCCCAATGTGTTAGCATTTTCCAGCTTGGGCATTTACACATTATAGGAGACAAATTATTTTTTAAAAAGGTGTGGTTCCCCTTCATTACATACATTAATGTAGGGTCTAGTGCACAGTCCTATTTTTGGAAGAGTTTAATATCTAGTGAGGCTGATAATTGAAAATGATCATTTTTGTGGCGGTAATAAAGCTTAAAATGCATACAATGAGTGCATGTTCAGGGATAACAATCCAAAAATATGTATAGAATCTGTGATAAATAATGTAAAACAGTCTGCGTATGATGATGTTTTTGTTATTATATCACTGTTAGCTTGTATTTCTAAAATAATATAGTTGTTTCCAAAAACATTCTAAAAATAATGTTTAATTAGATGTATATGTGTGCCAGGAAGCCCCCTAGCATGTGCACATTCCAAAATACCTGTTAGGCTCCTTTCCATGTTATGGTCAGGGACAGCCCTACCATTAGGCAGAGTGAGATGGCTGCCTCAGGCTGTTGATTTTGGGTGTCACAAAAGGGTAACATGTTGTTGGTTTAGTTATTGTTGTTTTACTCCCAGGGATAGGAAATGTGCTTGTGAGATTTTCTGGAGGCTAAGTAAATTGGCTAGCCTTGAGTATTATACATCTTGACTGGGTTGGGAGGGAGGTACCAATTGCTGCTCCGCTTCAAGTAGCAACATGCCTTGTGCTAGCCCTGGTTATGGTTTTAAAGTGTCCACCATATGTATAGCCTGAAAAACATAATGTGTGATGCTCCTCATATATTTATTTACACTTAGTCTAAATGTGGCCTTCTTGAGCTATATGGAGAACTGGGATCCTTAGGAATTGGATTGGCAAGATGGCCGGAGCCTTCTGTATTCAGCAACTCCTGGAAATGGCTATTCTAGCTTTGAAAAATCAGGTCATGGTATATGAGCTAACACACAACATTGTGATCCTTAGGAACAGAACTGGAAGCCTCACAGTGGGGCTTTTGTTTGCTTGTTTGTTTGTTTATGCACTTACTTACATAGATTTATACCTTGTTGTTCAATGCTGAAGGGTTCCTAGATTGGCTAAGCCCATTTAAAAACAACCAAAATTAAATAACCGAAACAGCAGAGCAAACAAATAGCAGCAGTTGTTAAAACCATATAAACCAGAGCCAGCAAGATATATCAGAACAGCATCTAGGACCATACGCTGCCCACCCATGATCTAAAAGATATGGGCAAATAGAAAGGTCTTTGGCTGGAGACAAAAAGACATCAAAATTGGCACCAGGTGAGCTTCCATGGGAAGGGCATTCTAAAGAAGGGGCACCACCACTGAAAAGGCCCTATATTGGTTCATCTCCCACTTTGAGTCTATCTACACTACTGCTTTACAATTATTTATAGCAGTTTTAAACTGGTTAATAACCGTTATTAACCAGTTTAAAACTGTTATAAACCGTTTTAAAGCAGTAGTGTAGATAGGCTCTTTGTTTCAGAAATGCAGAAGGACATCTAAAGAGGATTCAGTGTCAGCGCAGGTTCATGTGGGAGCAAGTGGTCCTTGAGCTGGTCCTAAGTAGTATAGGGCTTTAAAGGTCAAGACTTATTATTATTATTATTAATAGTAATATTATTATTTAAAAAATTAATTGATCTTTAGACAGTCTTTAAAGGATAAAACTCTCTCATCTTGTCTGGAAGCAGATTGGGAGCTACTGCAGATGCTTCAAAATATGATCTAAACAACAGATCCCAGTTAGCCATTTAGCAGCAAAACTGTGCACTAACTGAAGCTTCTGAACAGATTTCAAAGGTAGACCCATGTATAACACATTACAGTAATCCGAGCAGGATATTACGAGAGCACGGATAACTGTAGCCAGGCTAAATATATGTAGTAATTCCTGTATTGTCATATCATATAGAGAAGAACCATCCATCAGACTAAGCTCAGAATTTTCTCAGCTGAAAAAACAAGAGGAACTTGTGTTCTTCTTTCACCGTGATTGAATGGTTTATTTTTATATATATAAAAGAAAAATACTTGAGACTCCATTGCTGTAGTGATGGTCTTGTCATAGCTCTGTGGATTCAGAGTTTGTTGTGAGGCAAAGCTGCTACCTTTTGAGGTAGTGGGGAAGGAAGGAAATAGAACTCTTCCCCTCTCCCCCCCATGTGGAAAGACAAGGGCCTTTAATCTATCCTAGAAAAGAGAGCTCAGGTATCCATTTTAGAGTCACATGCTTTACAATGTCTTTTCCCAGAAAAGATATACACTTTATGCTTTCCAAGAAGCTGGAGTTTTTATGTTAGTCTGCATACATTATTTTTTTTTTAAAAAAAAGCTTTGCATGGGACAAATGGCACTTGAAACTGCATTACTTTGGGGGGGGGGGTTGGAGGTTGGGGGGGGCATAGTTCCGCAAGTAGAACTGAGCGTCATCAAATGGGTAGGTGCGGGGAAGCAAGGAGGCTTGCTCTCCATGACCTCTTCCCCACCCACCCCAGCTCAGTAAAACTTTTAAAACCAGTAAGTCTCTGCATACCTTTGCACTTCCATACATAACAGCCTTGTTATGATCCCCTCCCCATGTCCGTGCTCGGAGAATATTTAAAGGGGCAGGCAAGGATTGAGCACAGGGTCGAAATAGCATCCTTTCAAAGCAGCAGAGATGACTCCCATCCCCAAGGCCCCATGCAACTCTTCCCTTCCGTAAATCTACACTGCTTCCACCAGCACACGTTGAAGCCAGCTGAGGTCACAAAGACTCCCAAACTGCACTGAAGCCGCTGTGACTGGAAAACTCGTCATGAATAGAGGTTTTAAGGCAAGAAACACCACATTAGCTATGGGGAGGGGCATGCGTCATCTGACATGATCGACTTGGGGGTAGAGCAGAACCAGAGTCAAAGCCCCATGTAGATGAGCACCTGGGCAAACAAGTGTGTCTTCAGTCTTCAGTTGTCAGCAGACGCCTGCCTCAATGGGAAGATCATTCCACATGGTGGAATTCTCTGTCAGAATTTAATCTAGAAAAAGATGCATTCCAGAGTATGTGATATATCAAGGCTACAGGATAACTTTCTGAAAGGGAGAATGGTTGTGCCGAGTTGATAGCCATGCTTTGCTTTTCCAGGGTTGCTTGTATTTGTGTAGTTATTCTTTATTTCATACATTTATATGCCATCCTTCAATGCATAGGATTCCCGGGGCAGTTAACAATGAACAACTGGCTTCTTCCTCCTTCCCCATGAGTATAGCACTGATAGAAAGTATTCCGAGGGCAGTGAGGTTTGTGGAGTGAGTGAAGGTATGTGAACAACATCGATCTTGGCACAGACTAGGTCATGAAGCTCATTTTCTGATGGAAACATGGCACATAATGATGCTCTGGCTGGTGGGATTTCAGAATGCAGTCTCTCCCATTTCTGTATCCAGAAGCTGAGCACACAACGAACCAATCCCTGACCAACACCACATATCCCTAGTATGTGCACAGTATGTGTTTTAGGCTTCCTGCAACTAGTATCATTTGGAATAAATTTACCAGGACTAAAGTGACTTCCCATCATCAACTTCTTCCCCTGTGCTCAGATTCAGCAGTCAGTCCCTAGCCAAACAGTGGTACCACGAGAAAGGCATAACTGGAAAGGTTCCCAGCTGTTATACGAATTCACTATCATCCATTATTGTATTGTGAGGATGGTTTGTCTTTGGGGGTCTCTTAAGATTGCTCCTTAGTATGTCCCCTGGGCATTATAAGATGCTTTCTGGACCATGAGGAGCAGCTGATCTGGGATCTGCTTCATCAAATAATTACCCATCGAGCTCCCAAACAATATCAACAAATCTGCCCCAAACAAACAATCCATCATCCTTATTGGAAACAGATCAGAGAGGCATAAACAATCCCAGCCTGGCCTCCGAATCTCCCTTGCTCTGTGTGTATCTGTGTGCTGTGCTGCCATCAGTTGGGTTTCCTTGGCCAGCTGCACTGAATAAAACAAACGCAGATCCATTAATTACCAAGCTATACATCAGTAAGGCCTCTGGAGAGCACATCCTCCTCCGTAGCTGAGCCGTCCTGCCCCAGGTCAGGAAAAAGCCTTTTCTCATTTTAGGGCAATATGAACTCTTGGGAAAGCAAACAAATCACCCAATCAAGACGAGACTGTGAAGGGGGAGGCAGGGGGAGAGATGTTCAAGGCCAAAGGTGGTGGTTGATTTCACATCCTGAGACATCACATCCTGTAGCAAGGTTAGTCTTGGCGTGACTGGGAAAGAAGGAAGCATCCCGTGCCTTTGACTGCGTCATGCATGGAAGCTGCCCACTAAGACCTCACCCTTTCCCACCTATTTTCCAGCCAACTCTGAATCACTTGTTTGATGAATTTCAGCCAGCAACACACAAATCCGTTTCCCTCCATTTGAGGCACTCCCTCTACCACTGGGAACTGCTCCATTGTACAACTGCTGTATTCACTTAATTTCTTTGTTCCTCCACCTTTCCTTTAGTAACTATAGTTGAAAGGAGGGATGAATCAACTAGAAAGATGGCAGAAAAGCTCCTGGGCACTTGCTTCCTGGACTCACTCACTCCCAAGAGATGTAGTACTGGCAAAGAGTTTGTAGTGGACAGGAATTCCCCTCCATAAAGAACAACACCAACCAGCTTGTGATATTCCAGGCCCACCTGAGGTTCTTGCTTATATATCAGGTGCCACCAGGGTCTAGAGTAGGGTCGTCCAGAGAACCAAGGGACCAAGCTCTGCTATAGGTGTTTTTGTATTCACTCCTAAAGGATTCAAACCACCAAGCATCTTCAATGCATCTCTCATTCACTACAAACTGGGCCAGTGTCAAAGGTTGGTATGGTCAAGCACCTGCCAAAGGCCCACATCCCAGCAGGGGCCCACTGACAAGAGCCCCCTGAACTTGCTCCTGCCCTTCCCCATTGCAACCTGCTTGTTCACCTGCCTCTTGCTCCGGCCCAGAAAAATGGGGGTGGTGAGAAGGAGGAGCAGAGGATGCCCCTGCCTACTTGCTCCTTGGCTCTGTGCCTGTCAAGCAAGGAAGTGGTGGCCATGATGAGAGGGAGGAGGAGCAAGAGCAGCCGTTGACAATGGCAGTGAGAAGGTAGATTCACTGAGGGAGGGGGACCATTAAGAGGGTCTTGCCCCAGGGCCCTCAAAGAATTGGAGCTGGCACTGACTACAAACCAAGCAACGTGAAACACCACTATAAAACAAACCACAAAAACATTTAATCTAAATACTCTCCTGGATCAGGATTAAGGAAAAGTAAGCTAACTACGTTAACATCACACCCAAGCAGTCAACAAACACTCGTTTCAGCATTCACTAGCTAGTTTAATATGTTAATATTATTTTTATATTATTAATATAAAACTAACATTTAAAGCATACATCTTGTGGCTCTCGAACTTGGGAAGGTTCTCTTGGGTCCATAGTGAGACTTTCACCACCCCTGATATACAGGCATCCTATTTCCTGGAATGCCAGAGGTCTCGTTGGCTCTTACTGTTAACATTCTCTCTGGTGGCAGAAAGTTAGTTTCAAAGTTCAAGTGTCCCCCCCTCCCCACTGGTTATTTTCAAAAAAGGGGTGGCTTTATATTTGCATAGTGACACAGTATTCCTCATGATATAACAAGTACACATCTTGTGCCTACCTGCCTGGGAAAGAGCCCCCTCTCTTCAGATGTATCAACCTTGATGATACTTCATTCACCAGAAATGTACTGCATTTTGCCCTTTTATGTCTTTACCTAATTTCTTATGGAAAGTTATTGGTGGCATATGCATTAGGCACTCCGTCATCCTCACTAAGCATCACAAAGCCTGTGTGCTTAGTATTCCTAGACAGCTGATCTAAAAATTGAGATAGGAATGGATCACATATCACAGAGGTGTGAGACTTTGTTATATTATAGAATGAAGGAGCTCTCCATAGATAGTGGTACAGAGATATTTAATGATAATAAAGTTGCTCTTTCAGCTCTCACAAGGAACATAATTACAGGAACATTTGCCACTCAAGTGTTTTGAGCAGGGTGTGTGCTAATCTCTGTTCTAAATAGCATCCTCATTCCAGAAGGCCAGAGATCCAGGCCCAAAGCTGGGTCCCACCAATCCTGACTGGCAGGCAAACCCCGGCACCATCACTGTATTTTTAGACTTCAGAGTTTTGCTACACTCCAATGATTTGATACTATTTGATGCGTGTTTAAATTACCTAACACAGATGCACCAAGACAGTACCTTCGAAATATGATTGCCCATTCCTTCCATCTTCTGGCATGTTTCCAGATCAGCATAATCAGATTTCTAATATTCCCCAGTACAAGGGCAATATCACTATGACATTTATACTGACATTGCAGTGGGGGTTGTGACATGACAGAGTGGGACAAATGGCATCACAACAGTTGATGATGTTACATTGATGTAATGAGACTCTGCCTTTTAATGCAGTTTAAGATGAAGTTTCCCTCAAGAAAGCTGGATTAATACAAATTCAACAGCGCAAAAATCAGCAATAATGCGAATTTGAGAAAGTGGGTGATTGAACTGCATCAGTGTTGGAAGACACTTCAGTGTAGGGTCCCCTCTACAAGGATTCGCTTTTGCGCCCGGTTAGGCGATTATGCGCATAATCGCTGAAGCGCATTTACACCTAATACCTCTGCACGAGAGGCGGCGAGAGGCAGCGAAGCGCATTAACGGATGACCAAAATGCACTTTCCAAGTAGTTAATGCGGCGAATCACTTGTTCACATAGTCAAAATGCGCTTTAACGGCCGGAGCAAAATAAAACTCGCGATTTAAAGCGCATTCGATAATGCGCATAATCGGAGAGATAACGCGCCTCTACGCCCGATTTGCGCTCCGTTCTTGTAGAGGTAATTTTTTTTAAGCGCCTTGAAAGAGCTTTAAACCTCTTTTGTAGAGGCAGCCTAAATTAGCCCCAGAACTTTATGGGTAACTTCTCCACAAAGGTAGCTGTTGACTTGCCAGCCTGAGAAGAAGCTGGGCATGAAGCAATGGTCATGTTGGTCCTTTGATCCAGTGCCTCACCCAGTTCAGTTAGTTAAGAAACTTGTAGGGACATGGGTATCTCCATTCAGCCAGCCCCTGCTTCTGTTTTCTAGGAAGACACACCCCTCTTTATCCAACCCAGGCATCACTCACTCCCCCCCCTCGTCTGGACCTGCTCAGCTGTGACGCCAAAGTTAATGAGAACCTGCCAGATCTCTTTCTTGGGCTGTTGGCAAGGCACTGGGGGCCACCTTTCTCTGTTGTGTTCTTCACTTGCTTGATGGGATTCCTAATGCAAAGAGACAGCAGCCGGCACAAGGGCTGTGACAGGCCCACAGCACATGGGGAGAGGGGCTGACACAGGGCTCACTTGAGAGTAGAACAATCTGTGTTTTTGTGCTACTGCTAATTCGCTCTAATTATTTCTTGTCTAGATATGAGTGACTGAATCATATAACAGCTCCCTCCCCCGGCTTCTTAAACGGGTTCTGCCAGAGCTTTAAATGTTTAACTGTTCCCTTTATTTAACGACATCCAGTGTCTTTCCCATGCTGTATGCCTGGATCACATGGATACAGTCCAAAATTGTGAGTGCACACACTGTAGTTTAAGAAATGGATCTATATGCTACTAATGTTGGTAGCTATATGTAAGATAACTGTACTTCAAAGGTATCCCTGTATTCTAATTGACAAACTTCACCCTAAAGTAGTTTTCTCCTACAGATTGTTTGAAATATAGTTCCCATGACCATTGGCCATGCTGGCTGGTGCTGATGGGACTTGAAGTCCACAATATTTGGAGGGCACTAGGTTGTGGAAGACTGGCCTAAGGGATACAATAAAATTGTACTTTAAGTATTTCCCCTCCCCTTACATTTGCGCTAATCAAAATAACTGATTTCATGTCCTTGCTTTGTAGTAAAACATTTTAATTAACCCCGTTGCATTTCCAGGGGGCTGTCTGTACATCTTCTAAGTCCCACAGTGGCTGTGCAGTGGGGCAGCATCAGTTATATGATTCAGCTATCGACTTGCAGCCACTGCGTGACTTTTACATGAAGCTGCGGTTTTAAAAAGTCTGTGACTTACCCTGACGTTTTTCTTCAAAGTGAGGTATTCACAGTCCTTCTGCTGTGTGACTTCACTCCAGTGTCAAGCTGGGGGCGTTCTGGGGGGATGGCACTTCATGATTGGTCTCCGGAAGCCAAGCAGAGGATAGGGGTGGGCCTAGCGAGCCAAATGGCTGCTGGAAAGCCCACACTGCCTCCTGCTATAAGGATTACCCGCAGGCACCCCACAGCAGAGAAACCTTGGGGTTTAGGAGCAAAGCCGCAGCAACACAGCACTGTGAAGGCAGGGCCCAGGTTTGTGTACTTGCTTGATGTAAGTTAATGGCAGGGAAAAAACTTTCTGGTTTGAGATGAAGTTTCATGATTCCTATCCTGTTGTGGCCAGATCTGAAGCTAAATCAGGAAGATCATAGTTACTCAGTGTGCATAGGTGTGTGCAACTCGTTTCATTAGGGTGTGCACCCAGGGATATATATATATTTTAGCATGAACATCTATTGAATATTCAATCAGAAAGTGCATTACTTTTATTCATTTATTTATTAAATACTGTAGATGCTGATGCCCTACTCCTGACCTGCCTGACTGCAGGAGGGCCATTGCAGGTGAGGGGGTGGGGAATGAGGAGATGCTCCTCAAGCCCCAGCATTGTTGGAGCTTACAAGGTGATATTAGCCTTCGGGGATCCTCCTTCAGGCCCCTCTGAAACACTGCTCCTGGTAGAGAGGTTCCCAGCAGCACAATTCCTTTTTATTCCTGCTGCCGGGGAGCTGGAGGACCATTCCCACTGCTTCTGGATCCCCTCTGGATCCCTACTCAATGACCCCCCTCAATTAAGTGTGTATTGCTTGAGATATTAGGGTGTGCCTGGGCACACCCGGCACACTCCTTGTGCACACCTATGTCAATGTGACAGGATTGGAGTAAGATTTCTTCAGAATCTGAGCAGGAATCTTTTCTTTCCTTCCTCTTTGAATTAACTTTCACTGGAGAGTTGCCTCTTGAAAACCAAGTAAGATATTCTTTCTACATATTAAATTATTCGAGATATGACTCCCAAGTCGCAAAGATGCTCACTAATAATGCTGCATATCTCATTTTTGCTATGCTTACTGAGTTCTGGAACCACCAAGGGAAGCCAGATTTCTTAAAAACTCAAGCTACAGGTTTCTTGGTGAGCCTTCCTGAAACAGATTTGGCAGAACAGAGCTGCTTCTGCATAGATTTCTCCATTTTTTAAAATTCCATTCTTCAGCAGAAATGCAGGATATAAAATAAATAAATAAATAAATTCTGACCTGATAGGGCCAATATTTAGTAATCTCAACATTTTGTGTGTGGTTAATAAGGCTTTGGAGTTCATGGTCAGAAGAACTCACTGATTTAAGAAAACCGTATGAGGCTTGCAAGGTATTATATGGCTGAGTCAGGGCAGCTAAAAATAATAACAACTAATCATAGGAACTGACATTTTAAAAAAGTAGTTTATGGGCTGTCTACTTGCTCCATTCTTTTACATGATCCCATGCAACATTTAATGTAGACCACCATGTCAGAGACAAGAAGCTGCTGCACATTTTAGTCTGGCAGATCCTGTGTTTCTACAATCCCAGCCCCAGAACTGGCATAAATATGATTTTTGTGACACTTTGGGGGATTAAGAAGAAGCAACAACTAGTTAATAAAGGAGCTGTCTTATTGAGGGAACTGCTACAGAGCCATATTGATTTCCACTCTGGAAGAACAGCCAAGAGTGTCCCCAACTTCTGACTTGGATGTCACAGCTGCTGAAGGGTATCATTCTTTGCCAACAAGTGAAAAGACCTGTCTTTTTTGTTTGTTTGTATTACTGTGTAAAGAATCATGCACATTGATCACACTTTGTAAATAATATGTTATCATCATGATACTTTTAGCTGTGGCTTTAGCTGTACATGTGGAACTGTGCCTGTCTCAAAAAAAAGCAGGGGGAGGGGGAAAAACCCTGCAGTGAGTTGCTGCCAGAGAGTGGATTGACAAGTCACGTGGCCATGCTGTCAGTCACCCTCCCTGATCACTGTAATTTGGGAGTGCAGTCAAAGAATTTCCATTATTCATTTTCCAAATTCAAGGAGGGAGGAGAAACACACACTTGCTTCCACTGGCTAGTTATCCGCCTGCATGTATATGAGCTTGGAAGGTGGGAGGGGAGATAGACAGGGGCTCTAAAACTCCAAACAGTTAGTTTTGCGTTAGATCTTTAAGTGCTTTCCAGAGCAACATGTTTTCAAGCAAACAAAGGCTAGAACAGACATAGGTTGCTTCCAGATGAGGTTCATTTCATGCATTCACCCTGCCTCATTCATGGAATTGAGTAGGGGGGTCCAGATGATGTCTTCCACTTGTAACCCTCCCATGTTTTTTCACCACTTCTTCCATCTTCTCTCTTACCGCAGAAAATCTGTTAAGAAAGAAAAGATGGAATAGCTGCACAGTGCCTTCTCATTGTTAGCACTGGGGCCCTCAGTCTAGAAGGACCCATAATCAGGACTTGTTTGAGTGCCACGGCACTATTATGGAAAAGACTGAGATTTTCAGCATCTCAATGCACTTTTTTTAAAAATATGTCAGCCAGGTTTTACAGTGCAAATAAAATAAAATAACTAGAAGCAGGAGTGAAGTTCACAAGATTGGAATACTGATGACTAAGATCAGTGTTTCTGTCCTGCTAAAACTTCTAAATTTAGTATATATGCTGTAAAAGTGAGCACACAGCTTCCAATCATTTCCTTGGAATGAGATATGTGAGTCCTAATTGCCCCATCTCCATCAACCTGTCCAGCCTTATGGGGGTTAAAATACTGTAGGGGAAAACCCAGGAGAAATGTTGTATTATGAATGGTGACTCGGAAAAAACTCGATCAACTTCAGAGATCAATTTAAAAGGAACTAATTAATTTAAAGCAGTATAAGGTCCCCTCTACAAGACTTCGGTTTGACGCCCCGGTTGGCCAATTATGCACATCTTCTCACAATCGCTTTTACGCCTAATCCCTATACATGGGAGGCGGTGAAGCGCATTACCGTTTGTATGAAACGTGCTTTAAAGGTGTTTACATGCGGAGAATCGCTTGTTTACATGGTCATAAGGCATTTTAACTCCCACAGTAAATTAAAACTCGCTATTTAACGTGCATTCGGTAATGTGCATAATCAGACAGAAAAAGCACCTCAACCCCCGATTTGCGCTCTGTTCATGTGGAGGTAAAATCAGTAATGCGCTCTGAAAGAGCTTTAAATCGCTCTTGTAGAGGCACCCTAAGAGAATGGGTGAAATACAAAGCTGCAATAAAAGAAAGAAAACATTGATTCATGGAGAGAACTATGTAATATCTAGGGCAGATTACAAAGTATCTTTAGCTGACATGCAAAACAGCATGGTCATTTGTAGGAGGCATTTGAGAGAGTGGGGAAGGTGTGGGGAAACCTTACCCTTTTTATCTCTGGACCTTCAGAAGCGGGGCTGGGTGAGGAAGGGGGAAGTCAGCCAATCAGGAGGGAGTAAATTCTCCTTGGTTACAGGAGATTCTCCCATTAGCACCTGACAGTAACCCAAGGAGGTAAACCAGGAGATGTGAACGGGAGCAATCTCCTCTTGATTTCTTACCAAACTGAATTAACCAAGAGAAATAAATCCCTTAGTGTAATTTTGGGCTGGGGGGGGGATTCTTGAGGTATGACTGCTTGCTTGGTTATGGAGGGAGTCACTGAGGATAAGAACTCTTAAAGGAAAGGAAGGTGGGAGCTTTGGTTTCTATTACATGTCACAGACAACTTTTTAAAGTTACTAATGATGTACAGGAAAGTGTGGTGATAGCATTGCAAGTAGTTTTGCATTTAGGCTCATGCCCCTGGCTGATGATTTTGTGACCAATTGAGGGCCATAGGCAGACGCTCTATCCTCCATGCCACAGTTCTTGAGCCCAGTGATGGGAACATCACTGAAGGCTGACCATCCAATTCAGGGGCTCTTTCACCCATTATGGGAGACAAAACTGTGTTTTAAAATATATGTAAACATATTACCAACCATCACTTCTCTGGTGTGTAAATCAATGTACATACTTTCAAAATGCGAGTTTGCCCTCCTTGGACATTACAGTTTTAGTGTGTATATAGTGAGAAACAGCTCACAACTTTCTGCCAAATTTATCAAGTCAGAGCCAATTGGTATAAAATATTCTGCTATAGATTCTCCATAGGCATTGACTACTTGCTCAATTGTCACCCTAGCCTCTCTATGCACAACCTCTCTCTATGCACAACCTGTTGCTGGATAAACTCAATTCCTCTTTGGTTGGTCTTGCTTCTGGTTTCTGCCATGCTGATTTTATTACACCTTCAACTAGCCTTGGATTGCTGCCTTGTTTTGTGTACATTTGCATATGCTGATTTAATTCAAAGTATGCACATTTAAAACGATACCCTTTCTAGCATTTAGGCTGAACTTTAAGACAACAACAACCTGGAAATAAAACTGATGACAGCTACCTGCCTTGCTTCATGCCTCCATTCTCTTTAGAACAACTGATTGACCTCTATGTTTTGCACTTACAACTGAACAGCGGTTTGGCACTCCCTGGCAGAAAAAAAGGTGTTTACTTCCTAGTAAAGTGTTGTCTGTTTTTGAGCTTGACAAGCTTAGTTATGCAACCTGTTTGACCTTTTACTGGGAGAGTAAAGGGGAGGAGTATTTAGGGCGATTTCCATTTACCTGCCTAGAGACAGGATAATGTAACAACTTTGAACTCTGTGAATGGCCACTATTAATAACATGATCATCTGTAACAGTACTATCTGCATTTAATTTCTTCTGACCTCATTGTTTACCATTTTCACCACCACCCACCATATGTACTGTATAAAAACCTGAAACTCTCCATATCTGATGAAGTGGGTTATACTTAGTCCACAACAGTTTATGCCAAAATAAATTTGTTAAGTCTTTAAGGTACCACAAACCTCTTTGTTGGTTTTTCTGCAATAGACTAACATGCCTATCCTCTGAAAACTTTGCCTATTTGACATCACCATCTACTACAGGGAGCAGCTCCACACATTGGATCCTGCCCTGTCTACCTGCAATAAATCCATGTCTCGGAAAACAGAGATTATGTCATAGTAGCACATCAGTGAACCACATCTTGGTGCCATGCTATTGTTGGGGAACGTTGTCAACATGAGAGCTACAGGGTCAGTAGCTAATCCGGGTTATTCATTGACACCAATGGATTGAGGCAGGCCCAACGGCAGGGGGCAGGGAGAGGCATGCAAGGAACGCAGGGGGCCCAGTCTCCCTGTGAGGTGGCAGCAGCTGGGGAGGATGCAAAAAAGGCAGAACCTAAACAACATTTAATACCGCTTTGGCCTCACTCACCCTTTCCCTATTAACCCCCGTGCCTGCTGTATGGGGGGCCCTCCAAACTGCTGCCCAGTTTCAATGCTATGACAGGCAAATTGAGGAAGAAACAGATGTTGCAGCTGCTGCCAGAGACTTCATCCAGATGTTTGTGTTGGGTGCAGACACAAATACAGACTCACCCCTGCACTGACATATGAACGGCCACACTGTCTGAAGGTTGCACAGGCATTTTCTGTCACATGGATTCTCAAAACCTGGATAAAAGCGTGCACTGAAGCTCATAGATTTGCACTGGCTTTCTAATGTTTTGCTTAAGCCTCATCTACAAGAATTCGGCTTTACGCCTGGTTAGCCGATTATGCGCATATTCACTGAAACGCTTTATCGTAAATGTTTGTATGCAGGAGGTAATTGAGCACTCAACAGGTGACCTTACCAGTTGTTTCAAATGCGCTTTACAGGTAGTTTATGCAGAGAATCGCTTGTTCACATAGGCAAAATGCGGTTTAACGGCCAGACCAAAATAAAACTCGCTATTTAACGCGCATTCAATAACGCGCATTCAATAACGCGCATAATCGGAGAGAAAACGCGCCTCTACGCCTGATTTGCGCTCCGTTCTTGTAGAGGTAAAAATTTTAATGCGCCTTGAAAGAGCTTTAAATGCCTCTTGTAGAGGCAGCCTTAGTGACAATCACGTCTGTTTCTTTGCATAGATTCATAGATGGAGAGCTCCATCACATCTGCAGTTTAACGCACTCTCGCCATGCCTGGTATCTAGTTTTGCAGCGCAGGACTCACATGACGTTGTCCCTGTCCTGCACCCATCTCGCCCCTTTTCCTCTGTTTTGCATATTATTTTGGTGTGGGGAAAATTGATTATTTTCCCCAAGCAGATTTAATGTGCCCTTAAGCCTCCATCTAGTGCTGTCCCCTTGCTTTTTTCTTTGTTGGGGCGTGTGCTTTGAATGGAGTCTTGCTGACGAAAGGGGGGGGCGGGGCGGTTCTCCTCCTCCAGCACTCCATGTCGGACGTACAGACTTGTGCTTAGTCGATTGAATGGATTTTTTACTGCTCCAACCCCACCCTCATTACCTGCAGAAATGAGCCCAGCCGATGAAATGGTAAATCAGTAAATTGCTAGACAATAAAGCCAGAGCAGGGAGCCCATTCCCATCAGAGTACCGCAACCAATAAACAGGAGGCAGAAGGAGAAGGAGCAGGGTAGAGTGGAAGAGCAAACAAACAAAAGGGAGGTTTTACGGTGCTGTGCAATACCACAAACCCATGTGAAAGGGACCATTAGCTTGACATGCTTATGAAACGGAGGTAAAAAATGCGGAGGCAAACCACAGGGGAAAATAGGCATGATGGAGCCCAGAGAATCACACAGGCATGCAAACACATGTACATTTACATACGTGCAGACGCATCCATTCTGGTGTGAGAGTGTTTGAATTGATTTAAAACTGTTTTTTTTTCCTTAGGTAATTCTGAAAGATAATCTATTTCTGCCCACTGCTATAGAAAACAAAGATGTGCACTCCAGTACTGGAGAGGGGGAGAACACATCATTCACAGACCTAAAAGGGAAAAAAGAATAGCACTAGATTTATGAAATAGCAAGGCAGTGTTTTCGGGGCGAGGGAGTTTCTTTTTTGGATCAAGGATGTGCTCGCTCATTGCAATGCCATGGTGTGACAGAGGAGTACTGAGTCTCTAATGAAGATGGAGTTTTAAATCTAAATGTAAAAAGGATTCAGAAAATGGAATGGGAAAGGGTCAGAATGCTGTGTTGCTATTAACCAGTGATGTCATGGCATTACCCAGCAGGCAACCTTAACACTCATGAAGCCACATTCCATGCTAAAATCACAATTGCAAACAAGGCCTATCTTTGCCACCTAGGGCAAAGGACAAGATGCCCCCCATTCCACATGCAGAAGCCAACTGGACTGGCAGTTGAATCTTAAAGGGACAGAGTCCTTCACTCCACCGAAGTTCAGAGAACTCTGTCCTCCAGTGCCTTGTTGCCGCTTGTTTCTGCTTTCTGGCTCTTCAAACAAATGCTGCAATGCAGCAGCAGTGGTGCTAATACGTGCCGTGTGAATCAGAGCAGCAAATGCACATGCACAATTCCTGCAGGAGTGCAAGGCCAGGGCTGCCTGCCTCTTTGTTTCTTTGCTCAGTCAGACATCTTTCCTAATGGGGCTATTTGTGATGCGCTGGGAGAAGACTGACCAGGTGAGACAGCCAGCTAGTGCAGGTGGCAACAAGCAGGCATCACTAGTGCCAGCTTGAAAGGATAGGAATTGCTGGGGGCTTAGGGACAATGGCTGGTTGGGGTCTGCCATCCCCCAGCATCCACTACCTACCTAATGGTAAAGGCCAGAGTACTGTACTGTATGAGTGCTGGGGAAGTGAGATATTCCCTGCCATGTAAGTGCTGCCTAAAGAACAGAGGTTTGGATCCCCTGCAACAAATAAATGTGAATGTATTGTGCTGAAAAAAGCCTCTTGGTTGGAAAGGCTTCTAATCTTGCAGCAAGATTCACACACCCACACCCTCCAGTGCTGCTTATCCTAGCACTCATACAGATACACTAGGGATCTCATTCACACACTATATGCACTGGTGTCATCCCAGCAAAGTCAACTGAAGTGTCTTAAGTACCGGTCCTGAAAGAGCTGCAGTAGTGTAACACACATTGAAACGCATGAAACTTGCACTGGTGGAGCAAGGAATAATTTTTTACAGATTCATCAGTATACTGACTCTCATAGGTCAGTATGACCTATGAGAGTCATACTGACCTATGAGAGTCAGTATACTGACCTGCACAGACCCATTCATTCTCAAGTGTTGGTTGAACACAACCATTAAACTCTCCTCCATTAAGTTACAACATTTTCTTTGAGCGCAGGGCCAGCCCTACCATTAGAAAGGGTGAGGCAAACGCCTCAGGCTGTAGATGCTGTGGGCAGCAGTGGCAGCCCCTCGGCCATTCCTGGGGGGGGGGGAGTCTACACAACGTCTCTTTGGTGCCTGTTTATGATAATATGTGCTTTTTCCTATATTTGTTTTTACTAGGGGTGTGCACGGACCCCCCGGATCGGGACCCGGATCGGGACCTCCAATTTTGTCACGGACCGGTTCGGACAAAATCGGAGGCCCCCCGGACCGGATCGAGTCCGATCCCGACCCAAAAATCGTAAATTTTTGGATCGGCCGCCATTTTTTTCCCCATAGACTTGCATTGCAATGCAAGTCTATGAGGAAAAAATGGCGGCGGGTGGGTGAGGGGGGCCTAACTCCCTCCCCCCCCGGGGCCGTCTGCTGTGGACGGCCCCGGCAGGTAAGCCCCCTCCCCCGCGCTCCCTACTCCCCCTGGGGCCGTCCGCTTCCATCCGCTGGCGCCCGCGGGCGCCAGCGGATAGAAGCGGACGGCTCCGGGGGGGGGTAAGCCCCCTTCCCCGCCACTGCTTACCTTCTCGGCCCGTCCGCTCCCGTCCGGCGCCGGCGGCTACTACCAGCGGGCTCCGCGGCCTACTCTCGAGTAGCGCGCCGGGTGATGACATCACCCGGCGCGCCACCCTGGAGTAGGCCGCGGAGCCTGCTGGTAGTAGTCGCCGCCGCCGGACGGGAGTGGCCGGGCCGGCAAGGTAAGGGCCCCCTCCCCCCTCCTCGCGCCCCCTCCTCCCCTCCACGCACCCCCTGCTTACCTTCTCGGCCCGTCCGCTCCCGTCCGGGGCCGGCGGCTACTACCAGCGGGCTCCGCGGCCTACTCTCGAGTGGCGCGCCGGGTGATGACATCACCCGGCGCGCCACCCTGGAGTAGGCCGTAGAGCCTGCTGGTAGTAGTCGCTGCCGCCGGACGGGAGCAGCCGGGCTGGCAAGGTAAGGGCCCCCTCCCCCCTCCGCGCGTCCCCTCCACGCACCCCCTGCTTTTCTTCTCGGCCCGTCTGCTCCCGTCCGGGGCCGGCGGCTACTACCAGCGGGCTCCGCGGCCTGCTCTAGAGTAGCGCGCCGGGTGATGACATCACCCGGCGCGCCACCCTGGAACAGGCCGCGGAGCCCGCTGGTAGTAGCTGCCGCCGCCGGACGGGAGCGGCCGGGCCGGGAAGGTAAGCGCCCCCCTCCTCCCCCCCTCCTCCCCCCCCGCTGTCCACTTTCATCGGCGGGCACCCGCTGGCGCCCGCCAATGGAAGCGGCGGTGGGCGCCAGTGGGCGCCCGCCGATCCGCCGAACCGGTTCGGAGCCTTTTCGGACCGGTTCGGATTGGATCGGCCGATCCAGCTGTCAGATCGGAAATCGGATAATTTATCCGATTTCCCACTGGACCGGACTCGGATCGTGGATCGGGTCCGATCCAGTGCACATCCCTAGTTTTTACATCTAATAGTGGTAGATGAGAGCCGTTAAGGCGAATTACGGGCATCATAAAATGCACTTTACAATTGTTTATATGCGGAGTTGCGCTGCAGAGTCAGTTCAGGGGTGTATGGCTGATCATGGAAAAACTGATGAAAACACCGCCCTGTCTCCTGATGGTACCTCCCCCGGACTTTCCCGCCGTTCGTTAACCCCGCCCACCTGACTTTGTCGCCATTGCCTGTCCAATCATGATCGTGTGTGACTTCTCATGTGGGTACAATTTCTAAACATTGGGCGTTCCTACAATTACAGCTTTTAGCAGGGCAGCATTGGCTTTGGGACCAAATGTAAAACCATAAAAGCCTCATTTTTCCAGGTATTGGACGGCCCTGGCGAGAGCTCACCCGCAGAGCGTCTGCCCCCCTATTCCTCCCGCCAAGAATCCGCCACTGTACACTCCCACCTCACCATGCTTGCGGCAGCAGCCCCTTATCTCCTGCACCCTGGAAATGTGCTGCTTCAAGGGCAAATTGTTGTGTTACCTTTCCGTTACAATGTTGCATTTTGCACTGATGTCCCAGTTCCATACAAACTTCCCATTATTCTGTCTGTCTCCAGACCCCGAGATACCAGCTAGAAATGGTTCTGGGATGCCCATGGCTGAGTGGCTACAGAGCAACCTCGCCATCCCAGCAGGTCTCTGCATCGCAGAAGTGGGTTACTGGGCAGGCGAGAGTTTGGGAGGGCTCGGCGCTGCCCCCCCAAAACCCCCTGGCTGGCACTGATGTCTCTTTGTCCCTTCTTCCCCACACAGTGCTGCTGCTGTTATTCTGCCTAGCTGTACTTGAGACAGAATGGTTGGTTGCAGCTGCACCTCCGCGGTATGGTGCGCTCATTGCGTGTCCTTCAGCGTTGAATGAGGAGACTCGCGCGTATAGTCTGGCGTGCCAACCGGCAGTGACATTAGAATAACTGGGCAGGGACACCCCCCACCCCCCAATGTGTGAGCAGCGGCTGTGATGTGGTGTCTGTGGACCGACATTCCTTCCCATGCGACTGTTGCAGTTTGCCTATGGTTCGCCGCGTTCCGCCCATTCCCGTGTTTTCCCAACCTGCAGTGTGCCTTTCTGATTACTCCACCCACACTTTGCAATGGGCTTGTGCCCACATGTAACCATTTCTAGAATAAAGTGGGTTCTCAGTACTAAGTGGTCATTTTGGTGTGATACTCACACACACACAATAACACACACACACACACAACTTCCTGGTAAAGCAATGACAGAAGGGAGGGGGAGGTAGCAGGAGTAGATACGAAGCACAATCCCCAATCCTGCACCATGCTTCCCGTGGAGCTAGTCCCCCCACCTGCTCAATGCCCCTTACTCCCGAGTAACAGTGCGCACGACGACAGATCAATGGCAGGAACTCGCTTTTACTGCACGGTGACAAGTTTCCCAGCAAGGGAGCGGGTGGGGGGGGAGGAGGGAAGCCTTAACGGACCTCAAATTATACTCAAAATGAGCCACACTCATCCTTATTCCAACCCCCTTGCTTCCTGTAGAACCAGCTCCATGTGAGTAGCCGCACATCTCGACGAAAGAAAGATTCCAGTGGGGATTTAAAAGAAACTTTACTTTAAGTACTGGTAACTTAAGGTCAGCCATTACTGAACAGTCCAGTCAAGGGAAGAAGAGGAAGGAAGTAGGAGGGAGGAGACAGGAAATGACAAAGCAAGCATTGGGGCAGTCCCCTCCGACTTTATCCACAACTTGGGAGGGGTAGCCAGAGAAGGGGCAGGCATTCACTCATGACATCACAAGCCCCGCCCACCAAACTACGCCCACGATTAGCATTACTCCGAATGGGCAATGGAGGGTTACACAACCAAAATGCGAACGAACATCGGAGAAACATTAAAAGTCGTGTTTTATCGACACCTTGGAAACACGCGTTAACGGAAGCTATAAGTCGCATAGACGTCTGATCTGCACCCAGCTCATGTGTACAAAATGCCTTCAGAACAAAGTCAGGGTGACCCAAATAAGCCACGAAGGGGTACCCTGGGTGGGAGGAGAGATCTGTGTGTGCTACACGGTCTGTCCTGCACCCTCTAAACTAGTTGGTTGCCCTCGTGTCTGGTAGAGGACACTATCCCCAGTCTAGTACTGAAGTAAAACACAGCTGCCAGTCCAGTTCATGGCTGTATGTGGAATGGTGGTGATGGGAGGAGAACCATTTTTCATTTGCTTCAGGCAGCAAAATATCTTCAGCCTGCCTTGTTTTTACCATTCACTGTAGCAGGAAATTCTCCTGGACTGGGATAAAGCTGTATCTTTCAGAACAGTGTATTGTCATCATCGGGGTCACATGCAGTCAAAACTTTCCCCAACTTTGATTGGAAAATGCATCTCTTGGGAGTTGAGCAGGACACTCCCATGTGGTCTAGAAAGGCTGTGGGGCTGCATGCAGCTGGACAGAGTTTGGCATTGTGAAGGAAGATGGCAAAGGACCTTTTCACTCTCCTTAGGCTGAAAGCACATGTGACATTAATCATCCATAGCCCCCACCTTTATAAATAACCCATAGTAACTAAACAGCCTGGCATCTACAATGGAGACTGGGGTGTCTGTATGTGCACCCCCATGCACTAGCTCAGTCTTCCTTAACACGGCACCCTTCCAATGTGTCGGACTACACCTCCCATCATCCCCAGCCATAGTTTGGGGAAGACTGTAGTAACCCTTCCCTATCTATTGGTTATCTCTTTCCCCAGGCTGCTTTGTCTCCCATGGGAGGAAATATCTGCAGGTTAAAAAGAAGAAAAGGGGGACAGGGCTGGGGGACAGCATGGGCCTAATGCTATGTGCAGTTTGAGCCTCTAAGTCTCAGCTGAGCCCTCTTCCACATAAACTGGGTGGCTGCCTTGTGAAAGCCTCCATGGATGAGTAGCACATTCTTGCCGTAAGTGATGTGGCTGGAGTACCTTCTTGGTCATCACAACTGTCCTAGTATTGGCTCCGACCAGGCTGTCTTTGATCACACTGCCCTCCTGCCCCTTTTCAGAGCGGCTCAAGACCACACGAGCTCTTCAGAGAAAGAAGGAGCTTGTGAAATTTTGTAGTTCATCTTCCTTTCTCAGCCCCCCTGTCCTGTTTGGAAAACTTTTTCTTGCACCAGATAATGCCTTTTTTTTAAAAAAAAAAAAGGAAGGAAGGAAGAATGGAAGGAAGGAAGGAAGGAAGGAAAAAGAAAATGTCATTCGCATGGTCCTCTTGCAGCACCAGTATCCCCTTATGGGGGAAGGTGTGTGATGGGTAATGTCACCTGTCAGTTAGCGCTCCTGAATGAGTCCCCAGAAAGACAGGAGCTGAAAGAGGAACAGCCAGCTATCTCTCTGTCCAGCACTTACAACATCCTCAGTCAGGAAGGACTGGAACTGGAGAAGGAAAGAATTCCGCACAGCAGAAGTCTCTCAGGGCATATTCTGGCGCCCCCCCCCCCACACACACACACACCTCCTTTCTTGTAGAAGTACTTGGATGACCTTGAAAGGCTTATTATTTCAGCAATAACTGGCATAGCTGAAATAGCAGCAACTCAAAAGAGAAATCAAAACAAGGCACATTCCACTGGGGCTTTTTTTGTCTCCTTTTTTTCAAAGTACGCAAATGGATTTTGACTTTCAAGGAAGAGTGTGGGCCCCAACCCAATCAGGGATTTTGCAGGCAAAGTTTGCGTGGCTGGCAGTGACTGATTTAGGAACAAGCCAAGTAAGCCATGGCTTAGGGCCTCATATTATGAGGAGCCTCTAAATATGTTGAAGATAACGAAGATGAAATCACTTTGGCATAAATATGTTGGAAAGTCTGGTGTGATTTACAGCAGAGTGGCCTCGTATAGAGAAAGCGTGGCAACACAGCATTTAGTATTGGAGGCAACAAGCTCAAAATAGAGCCAATTTAAAAGAAGTTAAAATCAACTTACTTTATTAATGCTTTTGTATATGTCTTCATGGAAGACTATCTCACACTGTTTAACTAAAAGCAACCCCTAACCCTGGATGGTACCCTTTCCTTACCCTTCCTATTATAATCGAATACACTTTTCCTCTTTATTTTTGTGTATGGTGCCTCTGAATCTTGGTATGGTTTAGGGCCCCAGCATTCCTTAATCTGGCCATCGTCTGACTGGTGATGGTAAGTGGTCAGAATCAACCAGTGTATCCCTTCCGCCAGATTGGATAAAGATAGGTTGCAGCTGGAGTAATGCCATGTCAGCTGTCTGAGCCCAGTTTTTCTCAGAAGAAAAGTATTAGATAGCTTTGGCTATACAGGCACATTAAACTGAGAGCCAACTGTTAACCCAGTTTTACACCCAGGACCAAAAGTAAAAAAGTCTGCCTGTATGTGCCCCAAAATTATTTATCACATTTCTGTTCTTCCTTAGTTTATTTATTTATTTATTTATTTATTTAAACATTTATATGCCACCTTTCATCCTGTCTGGTACGTAAAATGTGCAATTAATGCAATAAATCAGAATAGCAAAATAGCACAGATTAAAATGCCTGGGTAAATAAAAATGGCAAAGTTGGCATCAAGCAACTCCTACCCCACCCCCACCAGGCATGGCATTTCAACATGGGTAATACCACTGCTGTGAAAACCTCTCTCTTGTAACTCCAATAGAGGCAGCGCACAAAGAAGGTGCTCTGCAGAAGATCTTAGCGCCTTACCTGGAAGGAGTTCAGGGCAGCCTTGTATAGCCGGTGTTAACCCACTTGCTCCTTGCAACAACCATACAATCTCAGTGACGGTGATTTGCTAGTGAGCTTCATGGCTGAACTGGGATTTTTTAACCCTGGTCGAAGTCCAACACTCTACCCACCGCACCATCGTCCTGATGCCTTTCCGTCAACTTCCCCTAATCGTGTCACGTTTATGGTTGCAGGAAGGAAGGAGCGATATCGCCTGTCAGTGCAATGGGTGGGTGAAATAGGGGGAAGATAGTGCTGGGTAGGCAAGAACTGTGACTGGATGAAGATTATAACTAGAGAGAGGAAGGCTTGTTGTATTTCTGGTGACACTGAGGGTGATAATGAAGCCCTGGCTTGTACCCAAGGCATCTGTAGCACTCCTGGCTGCCATCTGTGTGCCTCATTTGGTGCTTGAATATTCATGACCCTCATTAAACCCTTTCAAGCACTTCTCCAGCATAGGAGCTAAAAATAGCTTGGGGAAGGGGGAGGGTTCCCCCACCCCACCCCATATATTATAAAGCATCCGGAACCTGGTTAAGATGAGGCTCCTCTATCTGTCACAAGCAGCCCTTCTTTGGCTCCCAAATGTTTCTGCAGAAAGATAACCCACTCTCAAAAAGATGCCTTGCAAAGTATTGCCACTCCCCCACGCCACAATGTCAAGGTAGTGGTACAGTCCTTCCCATTCTGGCTCCATGTGCTTTCACTCCCCCCCCCCCATCTCTTCTTACTTTCCTGGCTGAGCTTTCAAACATTCAGAGAGGCTGTAGCGAGGGCACTTCTCTCTTGAGAGGCAGTGATTACCGACTGCTATTGCTTGTCACAGATAAACTTGTATGAGGGGAGCCACATGGTCTCCAGGGACTTCCTGCTGGGTATATGAGAAGTGAAAGCATTTCAGACTTGAGATAAAAATTTGCACTACGTTTAAATTGAGTAGCACTTCTGAACTTGCATTTGCGTGTTTGAATTTTAAGATTTTCTCTTTAAATTACTTTGGGAATTTAATTAAATACTTCTAAAACAATCTTACTGCTGATGGTTTAAGGTCGTAATGTTTAGGAGCAATATGCCAAATCCTGTAGTTTTGTATTTTGTTTTCCCTCAAATCTCCTAACTGAAATTGCACCCATGATTGGTAAAGTTGGTGGGGATGGGGAGGAGGGGATCAAATTAGCAGAATATACATGGTGGGGGGAGAGGTGCAAGTAACAGAATGGGAGAGAGATTTGCATGAAGGCAAGAACTGGAAAGCGCCAGGAGTGGATTGACGGAGTCGGCTAGCTGCCATCTCAAGCAGTGGAGCAGCTAATGCCACACAGCTTATGGGGATTCCTGGGGAATGACATCTGCATTGTTCATCTTTTCAAGAAGACAAATGCAATAGCAGAAGCCCTGAGCACATAGTCTCAGGGCCATCAAGCAGAAGGAGAAACTTTGCCTTCTGCAACCACTTCTTTGCACGCACTTTCCACTATAATCACACTAATGCCCAAGACAAAAAAAGACTGCTGATTTGGACTAATTTGAGGTCAATGAACCTTTATGGGCCAAGTGGGCCAGCCCTACCATGATGCAAGGTGGGGCAGCAGCCTCAGGTGGCTCATTTTGGATACCATTAAAGGGCAGGAAACTGTCAGAGATTACATATCTTATTACATTCATGGAATGGGGAGGAACCACTTAGCTTTTCTATGTCAGGCGCCAGAATGTATTTGGCGTGACTGAACTGTTTCTCAGCATGTAAAAGACGGGCACTTTGTTTCTCAGATATCTCAGCTGTTCAATGGGTACATCACACTACAAAAGCTCCATAATGAACACTGTTAAAATCTGGTACATACAGCACTTGGTTTGCTCTGCAATGCTCTCCCTGCTGGTCCCAAAAGCAGAGAGATGGAAAGAAGCCATCTAACTCTGTGAATTTGGTACTAGGCATTTATTTATTTATTTATTTATTTACAATATTTATATACCGCTTCCCATTCACAATTTTGGAGTCGTGTACAAGATAAAATAAGATAAGAACAGAATAAAAACACATTAAAAATAGATTTTTAAAAGAAGCAAAATGCAAAATAGTTATTAACGGAAGCCTTGTTGAGAATGGCAAAGCAGTTGTGTTTTAAAAGAGTCATACCTTGTCCTGATGAGAACTGTTGGTGTAATGAATGTGTCGCTTTGTTTTGAGAATTTATATGCCACCCTTCAATATCAATATTTGCGTGATGGTTTATAAATTAAAAACATATGTATATATCACTGGAAGGGTTCAGATTACAGGAGGATCCAACAATTTTAGGAATATGTCACCTGTACCATGAAGGCTCAGAAACATGGAGTGGTTGTATCCCTGTGATGTGCATGTGTGCCTGTAAAACACACACGACCCAGCATTAGCATCAGCATCTAGCTCTGGGTCCTTTTGTTGTAAGAGCTCAAATTTTCAGAACTTGGCAGCTAGTGTTTAAAACTCTCTTCTCAATTTATAACAGTAACTGTGTGTGGCATGTGCCTTGCACACCAACTGAGCGTGTTTCTTTCAGCATAAATAGTGTGGTTCCCCAGCTGCTGTTAGGATCACGGAGGGTTCTCAGCACGTTGCCAAAGCCATTTGGTCACCCTCCTCTAATGTCAAACATGTTGATAAATTATGTGAGGCACACACAGCTGGCTCACAGTGCCAGAGAGGCACGAGAGCCTTGCAGGGGTTATGTATGGCAAGTGTTCTCTTAGATACTTCCTTCTAAGAGCTCTCGGCCTGAACCTTTATTAAATGGCCTGGTGCCAAGGACAACAACGGGCAAGGATCCAAGCAGGGGACAGGTAGTAAGGAGGAGAGAGAGGTGTGAGCAGCTTGGGCACATTCCAAGGAGATCACATATTCACTGTCTCTAGAGTCCAGCCCTGTAAAGAGGCAAGACAAGTAGACAGTCTCCTGAAGAGCTTTTCTAAAACAGGCAAATCTCTGGCTAGCTTACACCCTCTGGTGCTGTTCTGTTAACTACACAATTGTGGATAAGTTAAATAAATCTTCATATGCATGATCAAATACAACAGGGGGTACTTTTCATGTGCCCCTGTGGTACACCAAGTCATCCCTGCTGCCCCTCAGGCTTGAATGAATGCGTTTCCATTTGTTTTCTCTTGGGCGACAGCATTCTTATCTAGCCAACCACTCTGAGTCACAAATTCCTCTTAAGGCTTTTACCAGCCATGCCTCTAGTCCCAGGGAAAACACAGCAGTGCCTATTGTGAACCCAGAGCTCTGCATGATGCATTCCCTGCCTACAGACAGAAACCCCCAAAGTTGAATTATCACATCAGTGTCCCACTTCTCTGTTTTAATAGTATCAAAGACAGGCATTATTGTAATGCTGGAAAAGTGAGTCATGAATTGGACACACATGAATCCCAGAGATGGTCTTATGTAGGACCGTGCAGTTATAATCAAATCTGACCTTCTGTTACAAAAAGGCATGTGTTTGGGCATTGCCCGGCTGTAACATTGGGAACCTCTCATAAGCCTGGGCAATCAGATAATTCCTCAGATACACCTTGACAAACCTTAGTTTATTTTTGTGCTTAGGCTTCCTTTGCCGATCTAAAGTTTCTAGTAGCAACATCTTGGCCATGGAGGGTGGAGGCAAGGGAAAGAGAGAAATTACAAAGAGCCTAGCATGGAAGTGTGTCTCCAGCTAGTGGCTGGTTACAGCAAAGATGTGACATTCTGTGCTGTGTTGATAGTTTCTCTCTTCTGGCAGTGCTGCCTTCTAGTCATTGATCCACAGAGGAGGGAGATGTCACAGCAGAACAAGGGTTAGAGGAGACGGATAATTGGTGCTCTTTGCAGTGTTTCTCCTGCTTTGAAAAAAAAGGGTTGCAGTTCAGTTGAGCAGGAGAAACAACATCATCCAACTCAGGAGGTGACGATGATTGATCCCACACCAGGAAGAGCAAACTAGTTAAAGCAACAAACGCCCAAGGTTTATCTGGTGAATGAACCAGTTCACAGAATTCAAGGCCATTTGGGGGACAATGGAGTGCTGAAAGCCACGGGGCTAATCCGGTTTTTTGTTCGCCCTTTCCATTGCTGGCCTCTGGTCCATGACCGAATCTTCACTCCCTCTCATGGCAACTAAGCTTCTTTTCACAGCCTCTTATAAGGGATTCTGCCAAAGGCTTTTTGAAAGTGCAAATAAAATGGTGCCCCATAATTCCCCTTTAGCTGCTGCGGCTTTGTGGACACATTAATAATGGATGAGGCCAACTTTCGCCCTGTGTTTCCAAACACAAGCATCCTGCCCTGATTTACATCCCCTACCCCAAAGCAAAGGGAATTGTTTGTTGGTTTCAGCAGATGAGAGTCTATGAATTGTTAGGCCTTATGTATGCATGAGGTAGCAATGAAGGGGCCTGTAGCCAAGACATGTTATACTCTTGTCTGTAGATCTGTTAAATATGTATTTTATTTAGTTCACTTGAATTTCCTATTCTTACCCAGGCCCTGCAGCATGTGTTAGCTAGGAGAGACACATCCTATAATGTGTGCAAAAGCAACCAGCACATACTTTAGCTAATCTGCCCTTGCATGTGATACCAGCCTAGCAGAATTTATCTTCTTCCTGGGTTACCTGTTGTAACAAATTAATCACTATGATTGTGCATGGATGATGCTGGAAGACAAGCAGCTGGATTCTCAGCACCTTGCAACATCAGTGGAGAGCTTTCAGGTGAAGTTACATCTGTGCCAGTATTCTGGCTCTTCTCCCAGGATGTCTTCCCAGGATAGATGAGGTTTCTAAAGAGATAGGGAAGAACAGGGAAGAGTGTGGGTAGCTCCTTGAGCTGGTTAAAAATCCTGCTCAGTGGCCCAAAATGAAGTACAAGTGTTTGTTGTAGCAGCAAATAGCATAAAGCAGGGATAGTCATCTAGGCTGACCATATGAAAAGGAGGACAGGACTCATGTAACTTTAACAGTTGTAGAGAAAAGGGAATTTCAGCCAGTGTCATTTGTATGCAATTAGTTCCTGGTGAAATTCCCTCTTCATCACAACAGTTAAAGTTGCAGGCACTATACTAGAGTGACCATATACAAAAGAAGGCAGGGCCCCTGCAACTTTTAACTGTTGTGATGAAGAGGGAATTTCACCAGGAACTAATTGCATACAAATGACACTGGTTGAAATTCCCTTTTCTCTACAACAGTTAAAGTTACATGAGCCCTGTCTTCCTTTTCATATGGTCGGCCTATAGTCATCCAGCTGTCTTCCTGACATTCTGGACTACAACATTCATCAGCTGCAACCAGCATGGCCAACGGACAGGGATTGTGGGAGCTGAGCCCAAAACATCAGTGGGAAGCAGAGACACATGCTTGCAAAAATGCAAGGATATACACCACAGCTGCAGCCAAACATGAATTGATAATACCTGCCTTGTAAAGCAATAGTATATGTAGACAAATTGTCATTAAGTACTGCTCACTTCATATTGTGTAAGCAATAGTTAATGGCTGGTATGTGCTTTTTCCTATATGGAAATGATCTCTGGGTAAGACAAATATCACCCAGCAGCTGTTTAACTTCCCCACAGGCTCCTTTTCTGTTACAACCAGGGCCAGGCCTTTTCTTAGGCCACTTTGCAGCTTCCCTGGAATCAGCCAGCACTGAAGGTTCCCTCTTTTGATGAGTTTCGTTTGGGGCCAGAGGCAGGGAGAAAACAAGGCTTCCTTCTTTCAGGAACCTGAGAGTGGAATTACACACATGCGTGCACACACTCATATGTATAACAAAAGCCAGGTGGGAGTTGTTTACCTCAGACATTTGGAGGGGGGCAGTGGAAAAGCAGGGGGCAGGAATTATCTCCTCAAAAATCCCCTCATTCCAAAACTGCTTTTCCTTAGGTAAAGCAGTTATTGGGATTTCGTTACATGCATGTGAGTGTAATGTGCAGTTTTGCCCTCAGTCACACCCAAACCAGACACCTCAGGAACAAGCCTGTTCCTCCCCACATCTCTGTATATTTCTGTCACTGTCTGTAGTCAGTGTGCCCTAGATCTACACCAAGCAGGAAACGACACTTTGAAAAGGGTTTGAAAACTGTATATGGAGTGTGTCCTGGGCCCCAACAGTTGTCACTACTGTTATAAACGGTTTAAACCAGTAGTGTAGATCCTGCCCTTGTCATAAGTACTTCAGCATATCATTATATCTTATTTTACCCATTTGTAATGGGTTCTGGTCTGCCTTTTTAGTCTAGAGTTCCCAGCTTTTAAAATGAAATTCTGTCAGCTGGGCAGGGCCTAGAAGTGGAATCCTTGGGAGTCTGGGGTGGAGCTCAGTCATTTTGACAGTCCAGGGCTGAACGCCAGTGGTTTTCTGGTAAGTCTGGTACGGAGCCCAGAACATGGTAGGCTACCTTATAATAACTACCTTATGGAACAGTTTCTAGAGAAGTAGCCATGTTAGTCTGCTCCTGTCATATGAAGATATGGCAAAGAAAAACACGAAAGAGTCTTGTGGCGCCTTAAAGACTTAATTTTTTATTATGACATAGATTTTCATGGACTTACGTATGAGTCCCCGGGCCCATTTAAGACCAGCAGTGGAATCCCTGCTCTCTGTCATCGCACTATGGAAAGTGTTTGCATTGGAAGGAGTTTTATATCCTGAATATTTTGTGATATGTTACCTCGATATGTTACCTTTTCTACAGGGCTGGCCCTACCATTAAGTGGGTGCAGCAGGCGGCGGAGGACAGGAAGAGCATCGCTCTCCCCCTCCAAAGGTTCTGTCACTTCTTGCTGGCCATGCAAACCGGCAGGCCCAAAAAGCAGCAGCAGCTCATTCGCCCACATGCTGCGCACCTCCTGCTTCACTGCGCCTCCCGACCCAGCTGGCCAGTCAGCAAGCTTAGTTTCCCTAGCCAGGGACATGTGCGCTCTCGTCACCAGTGCACTGCCTCTGTAAGGTCTTTCTGCTTTCAGGTGCTCAGCTGGACGGAAGCATAAGCACCACACAGCTCCTGAAGGCAGAAAAACCTTACAGGCAGCATGCTGGTGATGCGGGCAGGCGGGCGGATGTGTCCACGCTACAGAAAGTAACCTGCCTGGCAGTGGGGAGGCACGCAGCTCACGAGAGGAGGGGGGAGGCTGCTGGGGGTGGGGATCACAGGGGCGGAAAAGGCCATGGGGGGAGGGGATTGCAGGACTGAGGGAGGGGAGGGGGGGAGAGGGGAAAGGGATGTGGTGGGTTTCTGCTTCAGGCGGCTACCTGCCTTGGGCTGGGTCTGGTTTTCCGAATGGTTTTTGATGGTTTAAATTGGATTGTTCTATTTTATTTGCACGTAGTGAACAACTTTGGATTTAGCTGAAGAAAAGTAGTATGTAATTGTTTAAAAGAAAACAAAAAAGAAAAGAAGCAAACAATATTCACTGACTCGCCCTCCTATACTGCTGGCCTCTTCACATCCCAAATGGCTGTGTGGTATCACACAGTGCGTTGACCTTTGCACTGTTTGGCTTCATCCAGGGTTGGAGATGCAAGACAGAAGACACTTTGAGACCACGTTCTCTTGGTGTATTCTCTTCCTTACTCTAGCTAGCTGCCAGCTGAAAACTCATCAAACTTTTATGAATCCCAAAGGCTTTCCAGGCACAATGCATCAACTCTGAAGAATCCTCTGCTCTTAACGATTCCTTTTCTGGACTCGACTTCCAAGTGTTTTGAGGCCAGCAGACCAAGGTAAAGTAGGGTAGCGAAAGATAGACTTCAGGCTTGCAAGTTCTACTTTGTCCTTTCCTAGAAGCATGAGATCCACCAATCTCCTGTGAGTATGTCCTGTGAATTCAATGAGTCTTATGTTTGAGTAGACCCAAAAGTGTACTCAGCCAGGGAATTTGTTCTGAGTTCCAGAAATGAACTAAGCTCAAAGTCATTCAACATAAAAATCCACTCATTATTGCACTCCCACCCACCCCCACAAAATTTTCTTCACTTTTCAGAAGTATAATAGGGAATGGAGGGAGATGTTTTGTTGTTGCTATGGTTAAATATTTGGGAATCAGAAATCCTTGCCAGTCTACTGCAAATCACCCAGAGATCTACTAGTAGGTCCTGACTTAGAGTAGCCAGATGCAAAGGATGAGTGTGTCTCCTGCACCTTTAGTAGTTGTGTAGGAGAGGGAATTACCATGCAAGCTACACCTTCTGAAATACTCTCTACTACACAACTGTTACAGGTACAGGAGCCCTGTTCTCTTTTGCATCAGGCCACCTGGGAATCCCAATCTACATTCTGCCCACCCCTGAGATGGAGGTTGTTTAATTTTTTATTTTTTAAAAAACAACACAGCTTTTGCTGTGGTTGTTGTTGCCTTTGTTCAGGATGGACTGAAGGCTGACCATGCCAGGAAACTGCAGGTCTGGATTTAGGAACATTAGTAGGGGCCTTGGGAATTGAGGCACTGGAGAGCTCAAATACCTCGGGGATTTAAAAAGGCCAGGACTGAGGCACATCCTCAAAGCTGTGTGCATGGAATGCCATGATCACATGTCCCCACATTTCTGGCAATGTTCGGTGTAGACATTGTACAATGAAAGGCAAGAAAAGCATATACAAATCCCTATCAGCCTCCAGTGGACATGGAGAAACAAAGAACAGAAATTCTAAGCTGTCTGCAGATTCAAAAATCCTTCTGTCTGCTGTGCAGTTTTCAGCTCAAAGCAGTTGCCCAGAAAGGTTTGGAGCTAATACTGTGGTGAATTGTCTGCCAAGGTGGATCTTGAAAATGCCTTTTAGCCTGGAATGCACCCCTTGTGAATGGTAGATAGTTGAAGAGAACAATTTTCAAATCAAATGTACATTCTATCTAACGTAGGTTTTTACATCGAATTATAGGCACATTAAACACAAAAGGGAAGAAAAATTCTTCAGAGGGTGCAAAAATAAATGCTTTGAGGTCCTTTTTTCAGAAAACAGACAACAGAACAGCTTTGCATCTAACAACTCACCTTTGCAACTCACTAGACAAGATGTGCAGACAAGCAAGCCTGGTGTCAGGTCAGCATGGATGGCCAGCTGCCAAGGACCAATGGACTCAGAAGGGCCATCCTTAGTCATGTGAACCACATGGGTAGCAGTGCTTCTGAATGGGAGCCAAGTCGGCACTCAGCTCCACAGTGCCCAGACAATATCTTAGATTACCCCAAATGCAATGCTCAATCCAGGCATTGTAATTTGGGTAATCTAAAATGGTGGCTGGCTGGCACTGAGCTGAGCCTAGCGTGATGTCAGCTTCCGTTCAGAAAATCTGCTGCCATGGATCAGCATGGCAGAAGATGAGCCCTTCTAAGCCTGTGGCCCTCAGCAGCTACCTGACAAGTTTCCTCAGTGGGCAGCAGCGCATCTGAATGGCCACCCACCATCTTAGATTACCCAAAATGGAATGCCCAACATCAGGGGTGGCAGCAGCAGTGGAGGTGGGACTCTTAGCAGCAGCACCACCACCATGTTGGAAACCACTGGCAGCGCTATGCTTGAGGGTCCCCTGAATTCTGCCACTGGTTGTCTACAATCCCGCTTGGCTTCCATGCTCCCCACAGAGGAAGGAAAGACTCTTCTGCCTTGACTAGCATGGAAATGCAGTGAGTTAGCAACCACAGAGGATGTAGTGATCTGCTTCCTCGGAGCTTAAATGAATATTTTGTTGGGGGAGTTAAGTAATTGTAGTGACCTATAAATCACTGCACAGGGATGGCGTTAAGGGTACGAGCCAGCAGTGACTTTGCACATGGAACTGCCCCCTTGTCTCTGGGTTGGGAAGAAGGCAAATTTCCACAATTATTTATTTTCAGGAAGGGGCCCTTGTGGATGGGATTATTCCCTTCCTATGTTGCTCAACACCTATGACTTAGAACTGTGTGCAGTTATTCTGTACAATATTATACTGTTAATGATCAATCTGCTTGCATCTGAACTTTGGGTTTGATTAAGAGAGAGGACTCTTTCTGCCCAAGCTGCCAAGGAGAGTAAAATGTGAACTGCCCAGAGGGCTTCGGGTATTGGGCGGTACAGAAATGAAATGAAATGAAATAAATAAATAAATAAAATGCCAGTTGGAAGTGAAGGTGTGAGATTAGAGTCTTGCATAGGTCAGATGCCTGGTGGCTGATTCTTGGACACTGCAGATGTAAAATGTGTGGACAGTAAAAAGTGCCCACATAAGATGTAAACCTGATAATATGGGGTGAGTGGTGCATGTAGACAGACTGAGGTCCCCTCTACAAGGATTCGCTTTTGCGCCCGGTTAGGCGATTATGCACATAATCGCTGAAGCGCATTTACGCCTAATACCTCTGCACGAGAGGCGGCGAGAGGCGGCGAAGCGCATTAACGGATGACCAAAATGCGCTTTACACGTAGTTAATGCGCATAAGCGCTTGTTCACACAGTCAAAATGCGCTTTAACGGCCGGAGCAAAATAAAACTCGCTGTTTAACGCGCATTCGATAATGTGCATAATCGGATGTTTAAAGTGCCTCTACGCCCTGTTTGCGCTCCGTTCTTGTAGAGGTAAAAAAATTTAAGCGCCTTGAAAGAGCTTTAAACCTCTCTTGTAGAGGCAGCCTGAGAGAAGTATCTCCCTAAAGACTCACAGACTGAATTAGATACAGAGATGACTGAAGCTTTGAGAAAGGTTGGGAAGTAATTTACGCCTACATAACATATCGGAGGCAAAATCCATTCATTTCAAATCTCTGCCCACTCTCATGGTCAATAGGAGAACATGATGTCCAATGGAGTAAAGTGGAAGTTTCGGTTCTTTAGGTTGAATGGCACAGATGAATGTTTTTGTTGCATTTCCAGAATTCTACCTGTGGATGTGTAAGGTTGCAGCAAGGCTCAGGATCCAGGCCATTGGGTTCTGGGACTAGGGGAGGGAGGTCTGTCTATCAGTCCAAGCAGGCCAGAGACAAGGCTGTGGTCCAGGACTGACAGGGCTGGGGCCAAGATCCAGACCAGAAAAACAAGTATCAGAGGGACTGGAGGCAGATGTGTACTTACCGTCAGGAAGACGTTACAGGCCAAGGCAGCAATCGAGGATCTGGAGAGCCAGAAGCAGGTACATGGTCTAAAGCAGGCAGAGGCCATGATCCAAGGCACCAATCAGGAAAGGGGAGCAGGATCTTGGAAGAGTCATCATGTTAGAGATATTACATACTAAGGAGACTAGGCCATTATAGGGTTTGATGGACTGGATTGGCCCTTGGGGCTAGTTGACATTGCTCAGGCATCCATGTTGTTTTCATGGTGCCTAGGAATGGGTGAAAACTTGTGTATCCTTCACTCTGGGCAGTTCTACATGAGCCGTTTATCCCATACATTTACTAAGGCTTCTGCTTTCAGTTTCTTTGGGGGATTAAGATCGGCTCCTTTACACATGGTTTTTTTCTGGGAGTTTTCTTTCTGTGTATTCCGTTACACCACTAGGTGGCACTGTGGTGTAGCGGAATTGTGCAATTACACAAGACTCTAATTCCACCATTTCTAAATAATACCAGACTTTCTTTGTTAGGAAAAAAAGCCACAATAATAGTTGCAAAGCACAGGAAAGGACCTGGAGGATGATAACTTCATTTAAAGGACCCATAAACTACCATGAGTGAGCAGTCACAAGCACACACAAAAGCCTTATGTTGAAAGGCTCTCTCTTTCTCTGTTTTTCTTTATGCCATGGTTGTTCTTGTACCTCAATGATTAGGAGTGCTTCCAGATAGAGAGCTCCTAACATTACCAGTCAAAAGACATTGAGCACTTAGTCCATGTTTTCCACCTTAACAATTTATTTATTTATTTATTTGGTAAGAAAAAAAGATATACTAACTGGTAGAAAAACATGGGAGGGTTACAAATTGAAGGCAACAGCATATGGACCTCTGATACACTTCTGCATTTGAGGCAGGGTGATTGTGGGACAAAAGTTTCATCTGGAAGCATCCTCAAGAGTGCATCCTTAGGAAGCAATGCAAAGTTAAGTGCACCTGAGTTCATTGGTTTTCAGTGGGATTATCTAAATGCATAGGACTGGTCCAATGAGCCAAGCTGTGTTTAGGAATAGGATAGCTGTTGGGCATGTAATTCATTGACATGGGCTGCAGGCATGCATTTTATGGCATTTAAGAGCTAAGTGTGTTCCAGAGTTTTGGGAGCTTGGTAGCTGCTCCCAAATCACTCAGGCTACTTGTAGAGATTTATCTGTGACATCAGGGAAGAGCCACTGAAGGAGCCAACCAACTAACCCCTCCACCCTTCCTTGTGTTTATTTCTTCAGAGCTCAAGGCAACGGGCACTGCCCATTTCTTCAATTTCCTTCTCAACTCAACAGACTATCGCATCCTGTTAAAGGATGAGGATCACGACCGCATGTACGTGGGGAGCAAAGACTACATCCTCTCACTGGACCTTCACGATATCAATCGGGAGCCCCTGATTGTAAGGGCATTTCTCTTTTTGTATCAGGAAAGGGCAGAGAGACCTGAGAGGCATTTGAGGAATTTTTTAGCTTAGTACAGAACAAAACGACCTAGTAATTCTCTGTGCTCGGCTTGGAGTAGATAGATATCGAAGTAAGCAAGTCACTTTTGAGAAGTAGGATTAAAACAGAGAATGTTTGGCCTTCCCACAGTTAGTACATCCATTGTTCTTGCAATTACCGTATGGAATGTGGTTGCATGTGTCTGGAGCGTAACTAGTGAAGAGTGGCATAAACATCATCCCCTGTCCACATCGTCCTATGACCTTTTAGAAAAAAATGTTTTAATTTCTTTAGAGTATTTATTATATATTTATTTATAGCATTTATATACCGCTGAATATAATAAAATCTCTCTATAATGGAAAGAGACTGAAAGAGGTTCTGCACCACCACCACCACTTTAGAAGCTGAGCTTTTTTCCTATATCACTCAAATACCAGAGCACTTGAGTATCCCAATGAAAATAAAATAAAATTGGCACACAAACTCCAGCAAGTCTCCCCTTCCTGCAAACATTTAATGTTTATTTGTTTGTTTTATTTTAACAACATGCGTGCCCCCTTCTCTAGCCCTGGAGCGCACATCTCCCATGCTATTATTCAACTTTAAACAAGAGCAGCTGTCGGTATACTGCCAACAATGGCAAACCTCTCTTTACATGTGGTCCATATGTATCTCATGCTATTGCCAGTCACGGTTAGCCCAAGTGAAGAGTTAAGGGGAAAGTGCAAGGTCAAGTTACGGGTTTTGTTAGGGCTTATTGGGGCGATTGGTCAAACTGCACCCCCAGCCACTGTTTCGTCTTTGTGGAATGGCTGTGCAAAGCCTAATGCAAATGCAAAAGCATGGTGATACAAAGGCAGAACTATGATATGCAAAGGCCGGAGCAAGATATGCAAAGGCCAGATCATGGCATCTAGTCCACTTGTAATTGACGGGAGGGAGCAGCCTTGCTGCAGGAGGATAAACTTGCTGTAGGCATGTGTAGGAAACCTTATACCCTCCAAATGCTTTGGACTGCAACTCCCATGATCCCTAACCACTGGCATGCTGGCTGGGGCTGATGGGAGTTGTAGTCCAAAACATCCATATGGCATCAGCTTGCCTATCCCTGCTGTAGACGATAATCTTTGCTGCCTTTTTAAAAGAGATGGGTACTGCATACACCCTTCAAATAACATTTTTTCCCCAAGAAAAAAGATCCATAAAATCACGAGACATTGCCAGCATGGGAGGGGTGTGTACATGTGTGTGTTTGCATACTTTTGCAAAGGGCTACCCAAACATCCCTGTGAGGGAAATTTATTTTTTAAAACTCATCATTGTTGTTACAAGTCTATGATACTTCCACAACCACATTCCACACAGCATCCACTAATGGATGCCTTTTTGTCGTACGCAAGGAGTGGGGTGGATTTTCGTTCCCCACTGCAGAAGTGCTACCTTTCAGAAAAACATCTGGAACTAACAAGTAACTGCCCTTCAAACTGACCATGTCAAAAGATCCCTAGTGACCAGTACTTTAAATTAAGCCCACCTTCCCAGGAGACTGGCTGGTTTGAGTTTGGGATTAGGAATGGGATACATAGAGCCCATATTATATATTGATTTTAGCATTGTTCTATGGAAAGATATAACTACAAGGCTCAAGATGTTCTTTTGTTTGGCAGATCCACTGGCCTGCATCCCAGCAAAGGATAGATGAGTGTGTTCTGTCGGGGAAAAACAGTAACGTAAGTACTTCTGGTGTAGTCCTCAAGCTTGTAGAAGATGAGGAGAGTGGTAGGGGGGGCTATTACCATGTGGCTGGGGATTAAACCTATGCTTTCCCCATCAAAGACCTTAAGATAGAAAGCCACCATATCTGCTAAGCAATTGCACCTAGTACTGCTCACATCTCCACAGTGCTATCACACAGTCAGCAAGGTGAGCGGATGCTGGCTGCCCTATCGCCCATCACTGCTGCCTCCCATCTTTTGTTTATTCTCACACTTTCAGGGAATCCTATACCTTTCAGCTGAGCTCTGCTTGCAAGTGGGAAAGATGCAATAGCAAAGCTGGAATTGCACAGAAACTTTGTCAAGAACTGTTTGTGGTGCAAATGGACTTATCCCACCTCAGCCCTTGGCACTCAGTGATGGTGAAATCCTTTTGTCATGGGGCATCACCCAGCACAGGAATTAGATGCGGCTGCACTTTTCAATCCCTGTTACAATGGGACAGAATCATGGGCCTAATCTACACCTGCCAGTTATCCCGGGGTCAGCTCAAGGTCGCCCCTGGGTGTCCAAATGATATACAGGGGATCCCGGGGTCAACCGGAGATGACCTCTCAGTTGTCCCGGGATAACAAGGATTGTGGTTTTCCCAATTTTTCCCACAATCCTGAGACAACCCCTAGGACCGCGGGCAATGTGGTATGGGCTCCCGGGTCCTCCCTCCTCCCTGAGAGTAGTGGGGCTCTTCAAATGGGCTCAGAGCTGTGCGAGGTGACTCTGTGCCCATCGGGGGGGGGGGGGAGGGAGCAATTCTGCCATTGCTGGGATGGCTGCTGGTACTTTTTGGCGCCAAGGTTTTAGACTTTTTTTTTTACTTACATTTTGCACAATTGCCCCTCCTTTAAAAAAAAAAGATGCCGCACCAGGAACGTCCTTCTTCACTTCCAGGACAATGCACTGGTGTTTAGACACAGGGGGACTATCCCAGAAGAAGGTAAGCCCAGGATCCTCCCCCCTCCCTGTCCCGGAAGGCCTTTAGGTATAGATGAGGCCATGGTCTACAGATAGCAGCTGCTAACTTGTTGCTAGAGGGTCATAGTGTATGCCTCAGTATGGTGAAGATGCCTTGTCATCAGTAGGTTAGAGGAACTGGGAAATTTTGTCCAACCTCAGCTAAGCTCATCAGCACAAGTGCATTATTGCATTCCCCCCTCATCTCGAAAGGATGAAGTGAGAGGTCAAAGGTTACCAAGCTGTTTCCTATGAGGTGCATCCAGCCTTTTGGCCCATTGACTCTGTCCTCTCAGAATTTCTCAGCTGCTACTGTTTGAGGCTCAGTCTCAGAGCAGCAGAACTGGCTTAGTGAGAGGAAACCATGTGTTTGCTTGCATAGTTCCCATCCTACAGAACTCTGTTATATTTGGCTCCAGCCTAGTTCTGTATGATCTCCTAACTGGGGGCATGAGGCAAAGAAGAAACATGATCTGTGAGGAGGAAACTGGACTCAGCGCCCAGACACACGGCACCGTGCTCCATGCCTGGTCTTGAATCCAATTAGTTAACAAGCTTAGGCCTTGACAACAGTTTGCATCCACTCTGGGAATTGCTCTATTTGCCCTCTGGGCCTCCCCACTATCACGTACTTGTTAGTTATTCTCCACAAACTTCCCTAGCCAGTCAGTTTCCGAGCTCTGAGTTCCTCTTAATGAGCAAGGGAGTCCAGAGGTTGACTTGTCTGTATTTCCTTCCTTCCTTGAGTAGATAAGGCCAGAGACTCCTCTTCTCCTGGGCCCATTACAAGGAATGTTCATTAATGTGTTTGTTATTCAGGCCATTTTCTCTGGCTTTTGAAAATAAGCAGAAACGGGAGTCTGGGGTTTGCCATCTTGACACCAAGACATTTTTCACTGCAATCTTAGAGCTATTATTTTCTCAGCCTTCAGAAAAATGAGCTGAGGAGGGTAAGCTGCACCATTTATAGTCTGCTTGGGCTGCAGATATGCTGTAGCATAAGATGGGAGGTAGGAAAGTTGGCTCCGGAAAGGGATTTAGTTCAAAGCGCTTCCAATAAGGACGCCATATAGAGGGTGTGCAAGAAAGTTGTTCTCTGAAGTACATCCAAATCATTGTTGGAAAAGGTGCTGCTTGAGATGGGGCCAAAAGGTTTATTTGCTAATTCTCTGAAAGCATCAGGTCCTGGTTGCCTCGATCTTAACTGGAACCAAATGTTATTGGAGAGGGAGGACCATTTGATACACGGACCGTTCTATGTGGTGTGATGAAATGTAGTGGCTGCACAGGGAAGTTCATTTAATGCAGAAGCAATTTCTGGGTTGTTTCAATATATGCATAAATCAGTGGTTAATATGTTCGCCACGTGGAGCAAAAAAGAGGAAATGCATCACCAAAAAAGAGGAACAAAGACCAATTTGCATTACATTTGCATAGATATAGATATATAGATATAGATATGTGAATTTAGAAATAATTACTATAATTTAAATAGAAATGTAATGCATCTCATCATAGTGGGGAAGACAGATTAGCCGACCTATATGTCTGCTCAGTCTGCCATCCATGTGCTAAGTGTTGATGGGCAACTTCAAGATCCCTGCTGCTCTCCCTCCTTATGGTTCTTTGACTTTAACCCAGACTTGGACTGGAGAGCTCATCAAATAGAGGACACCTTCAAATAGAGGACTGTCTTCTGTAAAGTAGTGCAGCTGGCCACCTTACCAGTTAGACCATGATGATTAGAGGATAGAATCACCCCTCTCCCCTCCTTGAAATGGGAGGCTTAGGCTAACTTACATTCTCCCCTTGCTTTCCAGGGCGAGTGTGGAAACTTCATCCGCCTTATCCAGCCTTGGAATCGAACCCACTTGTACGTTTGTGGCACTGGAGCGTACAATCCTGTCTGCACGTTTGTCAACCGTGGCCGCAAAGCACAGGTGAGGTATTGTGGGAGCATATGGTTGGAATGGCAGTGCCGGAGAAGAACATGGACTCGGTCTCAGACTATGCCAAGTGAGCAGCCGTCAGACTATACTTACAGAAAGCCTAGTGGAGAGAGTCACCGGCCATATTCAACAAGACATAAGAGATTGGGGATTGTACTTGATGGCCTTATAGGCCCCTTCCAACTCTACTATTCTACAATTCTATGCTTTCCAGGGTCTGCTCTTGAGCACTGAGATATGGGACCTTCCCACCCAGCCCTCTTATTTTTGTTTGTTCCATTTGTACTCCACCTTTCCTCCAAGGCGCTTGAGGAGGCATATATAAACCTCCCCATGTCATTCCAACAACCCTGTATGGTAGATTAGGCCGAGGGATGTGACTAGCCTAACGTTACTCAGTGAGCTCCACGGTGAAGTAGGGATTCAAACCTGGGTCTTCCCATTCCTAGCCCAACACTACCCATTACACCACACTGGCTCTTCCAGACCCTGTGCCCAAGTGCAAGGCCAGGAAAAGAAGAAAAGCATGTAGGATTTGTTATATGGATAAAGCAGAGACTGACTGATATACAATAGACCTGGGGTGCAGAACCTCTTTCAGCCTAAGGCCGTTTCTACACCAGGCTTTTGGATGCACAGGGACTCCCAGGAGCAGGGGGACACGCATGGGTATTCCCCGGGATAACACATCCCTGGGGAAACCCAATTTTTCTGCAGTCCCAGGAAGTTCCCGGGACTGCAGGAGATGTGGCCGCCTGTCCTGGCTGCTGCCGCGCTTACTTGCAGGTAAGCGAGGCAGCAGAAATGGGCACGGAGCCACGCAGCACAGCTCTGTGCCCATCAAGGGTAATGGGGACAACAACTTCGCCATCCCCAGGATGGAGAGGGGTGGGTGGGGGGCCCATTTCAGGGGAACTTTTTTAAAATTGGCTTACCTTTTGTTAGAGTGTAAGTGCACTCTTCTCGATTAAAAAAAGAAAAGAAAATGGCGCCTATGACTGCGACAGCCCAGGAGGAAGCCGGGCCATCGCACTTCCCTATGTGGATTCAAGCGATGATCCTGGAAGCAGATTCTTCCGGGATCACCACCCCTCCCTCCCTCTACACCTGTGTGGTATACAAACGGCCTTCGAGTCAGATTTCATTTTGGAGATGCTCTCAGAGGCCAAATTGGAATGGTGGGTGGGACTTGAAGGCAAAAGAGTTGTGGCCAAAAAACACCCCATAGACCAGACTATTTTAGCCTAAAGCTCTCACTGCCAGTAACTAAGCCTTAGGAGAGGAATTTCAACTTTTTAGGATGGTGAAACAAACTGAACATAAACTGGGAAACCCACAAATGAAAGGTGGTCAAGCGAAAGGAGATGGGGGCAGGGACAGGGGATATAGAATTTGGGGACCCTCAGAGGGCTGGATTCGGCCCCCAGGCACCTACGGTTCTGCACCCCTGGAGTAGACACTCCCATCCTTACCTTTGAAACCACTGGTACCCATTCCTGAGGGAAATTGTTTAAGGTATGCCTCAACCCCTCTGACACCCATACTTTGATCCACTTCCCCCCATCTCCTGAGAGCTCAGTTCTTGGAAAGAATGGCTTTGGCTTCCATGCAGCTGGAGGCCAGTCACCCAGCACAGGCTCACTCAGCACATGGCCTTGGAAATTAATGCTGAGGAATCTCTGGAATGGAGCCCTGTAACTAACCGAGTCTCCACTTGAAAGAATCCCAAATGATGAGGCAGGATGCAAAATCATAAGGTAAATAAACAAATACATGCAACTTTTCTTGGACTCTGCAACTGCTGGTCTGAGAATTGGCATATCAATGCTCAGGACTGTTTATATACCGCAAAACCAGGTCCGCTGTGCTACAGTTGGTGCTTGCTTGGCTTTTCATGACTTTTAAAGAGTAAAGTTTTTTGTAAAGCTGCTAGGTTTGGAGTATTGCATTTGTTGTGTTACTTTTCCTCAGAGAAGTGGAGTAGATTTTTCTTTTCAGTAGAGGGATGGGAAACATCTTTCCTGTCCATTACCAGTGCCCAAGCATCGTTTTTGCAACATGGGGCCCTTCCCACACATAAACCATGATTCCTTCCCATTCATAGAATCTCATAATTTGTATTTATAGGCCCTTTCTACACCATAGAGGTGTAGAGGGAGGGAGGGATGGCGATCCCGGAAGTACCTTTTGTACGCCCAGGTAAAGTTTTTTTTTAAAAAGCATGCGATCGGCCCCCACCCCCCTCCTTGCCCTTCCGGGGGTGGTGAAACTGGTGCCACCCCCTTCCCTGATGGGCATGGAGCCACGCGGTGCGGCTCCATGCCCATTTCTGCTGCCGCACTTACTTGCAAGTAAGCGTGGCAGCAGCCGGGATGGGCAGCCACATCTCCCACAGTCTTGGGAGGTTCCCAGGACCGTGGGAAAATCGGGTTTCCCCAGGGATCTGTTATCCTGGGGAATACCCATGCCCCCCACCCTCGGGAGTCCCTGTGCGTCATGTGAGCACACAGGGACCAGCCGGGAGCAATTCCAGGCAAAAAGCCTGGTGTACAAATGGCCATAGTTGGACATGGCAGTATGGTGTTTGTGTGAACTAGACACTTACATATATTTTGGGCCTGTAAATCCTTCCAGAAGCACTGATTCTCTCCCACTGTCTTTGGGATCGGCGTCCTTGATTATTTTGATGCTTTGTTGGTCTTATGAGTTGACCCTCTCTTCTACCTATGCACAGGGAACTCTGTGACTAGTAGTTCTTAAGAGAGTATGTTGCATAGAGAAACCCACATCGCTTCCTCTCTTTTTTAACAAGTCCTAGTTCAACTATCCAAACACATGTGATCATTCTAGAGAAGGGCCTGGGCCAGCAATTCACTGTTCAGACTGTTGCTTGTTCTGCTGTAACATTGCTTCTGACTGGTTCCAGCAAATCTCACAAGATCTGAACAATAGACATAAGAAAATAAGATCCCGTAAATATTCTGCCCATTATTATAACAAGAGTTCATATGAAGATACATGCATTCTCTGGGCTGAAGATTACTTTCTATGCTGTTTCAAAGATAACAATCCCATGCCAAGGGCAAGCCCAGTAACATAAACAAACACAGCAACCTTCAAGCCAGGGCTAACGTATTTTTAAGCCATCTTAAACAGCAGGGAACTCAGTACTAGGGCTGGCTGTTCCAATTTGCTCCGTTTGATGGAATCTGGCAACACAGCTCTAATCTCAGATGCACAGGCTTTGCCATATTAACTAAAGGCATCATCACAAGCTTCTCCATTTGCTTATGCTTGGGAAAGGAGTCTGTATTTTAAGGTATGCTTGTACATTCAAATCAATGGATGTGGGCAAGTCTTACATCCTGTGGCTCCACGTGCCCCTGCCTTCTTCTGTCTGTTTGCAGCTAGTGCTAGCCAGAGGAGCAGTCAGGTTTTTTTTATAAGTGGCCACAACTTTGGGGCATGGATGAGCAAAGGAAGCTGTGCCCGAAGAATATGAGTGCTATCTAATACTAACCAAATTTGATCTGCACATACACTCCGTTGCATAAATTAGTGTATACCAATCAGAAGGGCCACATGGCACCATTGTAGACAGTTTACTTAAGATTCCCATATTTCCTTTCGCTAGCTCTGTTTCTGTAACCTGACACAAAGAAATGTAGCCAGTGAAGTTTTTCCTGGCATGGAGATAAAGAGAATGGAAAGAAAGGCTTCACGTACTACATTCTGCTTTGTTAAACCCCTGTTGAAGGCACAGGAGCAAGGCCAGAATAAGGTGGAAACCTTCAGTTCACTGTCACATTTATCATAAAGCACTGCAGAGAGGAAAGAGTGTATCAAAACCCTTAAGAAAAGGTAAGAAAATAATGTAGGAGGTATCATTTTGAATTCTGCCTGCAGTTCTGTTTATTCCACCTTGAAAGTACTATGGCAAAACTGGAAGAACAACAAAGGCATTGTGGGGAACGTGAAAGGTAGGAATAATTCCATAGAAGGAGAAATGTAGGAAAGACTTCCTAATGTTAAGAACACTGTACAATAGAATGAGGCATGTTGTAGGCCAGTCTTCCTCAACCTGATGCTCTCTGGATGTGTTGGACTACAACCCCTGATAATGGGAGTTGTAGTCAACACATCTAGAGAGTATCTGTTTGGGGAAGGCTTGAAGAAGAGGCAAGTGCAGTTTATGTTGCTTCTTATCTTCTCCAAAGCTTTGCAGAAGTGAAACTAGACTTTCTCCACACACCAAGCACTCCTCTGTTGCATGCCAGGGGACTCAGCTGGAGAACCTTGGTCTTGCTTCTTCTGGTGTTTTTATATGGAGTTTTCTCAGAAAGCAGAAGCAGCACAAATCTCGCACAGAGTCCCACACAGAGAACTTAGGGAAGCACCAATAGTGACCACAAATACTGGCTGGCTAGTAAGCCAAGTGCAAATGTGTAGATCCATGGCATCAATACCCATCACTGACAGATATGTGGAAGGCCACCTGGATGCTCCTCATGTCCTAAAACAGTGAGGAATAGAGCAGAAGCATCACTAGCTATGACACTTGTCTGCTGTATGCAGGCTTCTCTGAAAAATTCTGCAATAAAAAATTACCAAATTCCCAGTTCATTCTTCTGGTTGCAAAATACATCTTGCTTCATTATAAAAATGTGGAATCATAGAATTATAGAATAGTAGAGTTGGAAGGGGCCTATAAGGCCATAGAGTCCAACCCTCTGCTCAATGCAGGAATCCTTCTTAAAGCGTAGCTGACAGATGGCTGTCCAGCTGCCTCTTGAATGCCTCTAGTGTGGGAGACATTTTTGCCAAGTCTGGGATGTTACTAATTTAATAAAAATTCTGAGGCTATGGCAAAATTCTGTTGATATCACTCAATTCTGGGTGGGGGCAAACCTTGCCAAATTCATGGCAAACTATAAACCCCAAAGGACCCCAGTTGCTGTAAATGCCTACCTAGTCAGCAAAGGCGCTTACACTAGCATAAGTTACATGGGAAGTGTTCATTTATAGCCATTCATGGGAAAGCAAAAAACAGCGGAACAGCCCCTTCACTTTTTCCTTACAGTCACTTTATATGGCTTATGTTCTCAGTGTTCCACATAGGCAATGATTTCAAAACAACATGGACATGTTTTGGACCATACATATATGAATTATGTATCACAGAAACTGAAGAGGAACTTGTAAAAGAGCTGGATCATGGTCCATTAAAAAGCCTACCTGCAGAAGAGATACTTGTAAAAATAAAATTGGCATTTTTAATTCATAATGAAAATATCCCACTCCCCAAAAAATAATGTAGTAGTATAAATCATTTTATAGTAGTGTTTTCTAGAAAGTTGACATAACAAGAACAGGGTTGGGATGTAGCAGGAGATGAGGGTTAGGGGGCATTTGTAAAAAAAATTACAAGAAGTATGCCACAAGAAGTATGCTTACAGCCCAACGCTATGCGTGCTTACTCTGAAGTATTTCATCACTATGTTGAATGGGGCTTAATCCCAAATGTCTCTAGGACTGCAGCCTTAGATTATGATGATTGATCCAGTGTCTCATGAAAGGCCATCCATATTGAATTAACATTGTCTTTAATTGATTTTTTTCTGTTCTGCTCATAATTTTGTCATTTTACCATCTTGGAGGTATGTTATATTTATTGAGCCATTTCAAAATTGCTGGTATCTTATCAGATTTTAATTTACTGGTAACCAGAATTTTAACTGATTAAAAGGTCCTGAATAATTGAATTTATTTACTGTATATTTCAATATAGACTAGTAAAATTGCCCTTGGTATTAATGGGCTTGTATATAATTGTTCCTTCAAAATAACATAAGGAGAAGCCGTTTGTGTAGGGGTGAAATGTTTTCCACTTTTATTTTATCTTCTGATAACTGATTTCCCCAAAGGCTTGATTAGTTAAACTTTGATATGGTCTCACTTGATGATTGCCTATGATTTGTTTGTACCTGATCATATATTTTTCCACAGTCTTAATAGACGTATTATGTATTTTTCCATTAGAAGCAAATGATGAAAAGATATACCAGATATATTTAAATTTTCAGTCCTCCAGACTGATATCTCACAAAGGTTTGGTTTTTACCCAAAAAGGAATATTCTCTCCACCTATAAAACCATGGTAAATATTTAAAGGAACTTTGCTTTATTCTATCCTTACCCATACTTTGTTTTCATTTTATGCAAACTAAGCCAACATAATACAGAGCTGCTGTGATGCGAAGTAATACACCATGATGTTAGGGAAGATTAATTCGTTTTTGTATTTGTTCTGTAATGTTTCATTGACACTCTCACAGGTTTATAAGGTTCCATAAAATATTCAAGGCGTTTTGCCATGCTGCCAAAGTTTGAGGCTCTTTAACTGGTGGCATATTACAAAACAGGAACTATGACCTCAGCCATATATATTGATGCTTAAGATGCAGAAGAGGTTCTTGATGAAGAAGCCCCCCTCCTCCCCCCCCCGGTGTGATTCTTCTCCAGGTGAGGTCAATCCATTATCCTACAGAGAGTGAAAACCAATGAGTAGATGCTGGCACATACAGACCTAAGTCAAGAGACAAATATTTAATAAGGGGATCTGGGTCTCAACGGAAGTGTGTGCGTGTATTTCACAGAGACAATGAGACTTCTGCATGCTGCATTCTCTGGCCAGGCCCTGCCATTCCTGCTTCCCTGGCAGGTCATCCTGCCAGTGCTAACTCTCTGCTCCTCCTCTCCTCAGGCTTTTGAGCTGAACCAGTCCATCCAGCAGGGAGGACGGGGAAGTAGAGCAGTTGACTCCTCCCTCCGCCCGTCTCCAGTGGAACGCAAGGTGGGAATTGCGCTCTGTCCTGCCCTTCCCCAAGGGCCCAGCGGGCTCCTTCCCTAGCATGCCCAACCCTGGGCTCTCTAACCTTCATTTTTCAACTGGCATGCACACCTAACAACTAACTAACAGGGGGAGGGGCCAGACCCATTGGAACAGGACTGGCCTCTAAATTCATCCCCCACCCCTCCATCAAGCAACGAGCGCGCTTCCTGTATAGCCTCTCCTTGCGTCTCCTCTCTTGAAATAACTCCGTCTTTCCCAGGGTCATACAAGGCTTGTGCCAGGAGAGAACACTCCCAGGATTTTTGACCTTACAATACAGGACAGGTTTATGTACCTGGCCATTTGGGATTGCTGTTTTCAACAAATATTCAATCAAAGAGGCTGCACTAATAACTTGGGGTTTGGGATGATGGTCAAGTTTATGATGAGAGCGGGAGGAAGGGCTGTGGGGTGGGTTTATTATATATGCTTCAGTTGGTGGGGAAGGGTGAACTTTATTAATGCTTCTATACAATTTCTAACTTGTATTGAGAAATGCAAGAAAGGAGAAAGAGATAACATGTTTTCATTGTGTTTAATATGTTATGTATGCTCCTCCTAGTGGTTGTTGCAGGTCATAACAAATGCATAACCAATTTTTCCATTCACATTTGTTCACTGTTGTCATTTAATTGGTAAGGGCTACAAACATAGGTGTGCGCAAGGGGTGTGCCAGGTGTGCCCAGGCAGACCCTAATGTCTCAAGCAATAAGCACCAAATTGAGGGAGTCATTGAGTATGGATCCAGAGGGGGATCCAGAAGCAGTGGGAATGGTCCTCCAGGTGCCTGGCAGCAGGAATAAAAAGAAATTGTTCTGCTGGGAGCTTCTCTGCTGGGAGCAGCTCTTCAGGGAGGCCTGAAGGAGGGCCCCCCAAAGGCTAATATCACCTTGTAAGCCCCAACAATGCTGGGGCTTGAGGAGCGTCTCCTCATTCCTCACCCCTTCACCTGCAACGGCCCTCCCGTGGTCAGACAAGTCAGTAGTAGGACATCACTGTCTAATGAATAAATGAATAAAAATAATGTACTTTATGACTGAGTATTCAATAGATGTTCACCTTATAAAAAATATCCCGGGTGCACACCCTAATGAAATGAGCTGCGCACGCCTATGGCTACAAACAATTGGGCACTAGGAAGCAGAGTTATGATTTCTACTAATGCCTGTTAGGTATAATGCTGTGGGTTAGGTAGTATCTCCTGCCATGCTACCATTGACCACCAAAGACTCTGGTGAAGGAAGATATCATGTCAGTTCTCCAACACATATGGTTTTCCCATAACATACATGATCAATGTGGCATGGAATCTAACTATTCCACATGGAATCCAATGCGGAAGCCGTTTCCACATTGCTCTGCAAACATATGAATCCGTACTTAACATGTTCTTGTGGATTTGTATGGGACTAAAACCTCCTTGCACTTGGCAGTAGATCCCCTCCCATGTGTGCTCAAGATGGTGTATTAAAAAAAGCAGTCTGGAAACGCAACACTATGTATTATGCTAGTTGAGGGGCTCCTTGGCAGAGGTATTAGACACATTCATGGCTACAGTCACACTAACAATAAGAGGATTTCAAATTTCAAGCAAAAGCCAGAAAATCTCAACTTTCATTAATGTTTTGGTGTTATTTCATGGTAAAACTTTAATACAATTGTAAAATTAACAAATCAGCAGAGCTCACTGCACACCCACCAGTGTGGCAAAAAGCTGAGACATCGTGGGCGCATTTAGTCTGGGCAGACAACCTCCATTCCTTCCCAGATTGAAGAAACCTAAAATTTATTGCTCTGAACTGGATTTATTCCTCTGCATTTTCCTCCTTTCCCACTCTTCTACTAAAGTTTCCCCAGTTTCAGAGAGGAATTGCCTTACCCCTGAAGTGCAAAGGGGTTACTGCTCCTGGGTGCTTTTATTGCTATACGCATGAGCCTAGAGAGGATTCTGTGTTGTTGATTTGGAGAGAGCCAGTGGGTTCAGATGTAGAGCTCCATCACACCTACTGTTTTCCCCTGGTTTGCTTCTGTGGGTTCTCCCTCCGTTTCCTATGCAAGTCTAGCATTTTGAATTACACATGGTCGGTATTGCTGTGCTACTCCAGCTTGGCCTGTTCTTATTTGTGTTTCCGGATTTTGCCCATTCAGGGATAAATCGAAAGAGAAACAAGAAACAGCACTCTCAGGGTGAGAGAACAGCACGACGGGGACGATGTCATGCGAGTCCAGCACTGAAAAATTGGATCAAAGTCACGGCGGGTGTGCATCAAACTGCGCGTGTGATGAACACCGTAGACTAGATCCTTTGAGATCAGTTGGACCTAAGTTGGTCATGATGAACTTGTCCCATTGATTGCAATGGTTTTACTCTAAGCGTGACTAAGTCTGGATGATAACACATTATTTTTGTTGCTATCCTACAGCAACATTTTGTTTCCTTAGGGGAATTGGATACATAAAGAGTATTTGCACTGCTTTTTGAATGAGGCATTTTGGATCCCATGTGTTCACCTTCTATCTAGAACCTGGATGTCTTCTGCCGCCATGACATGGGATGGCAGTTTCCCATCAGGACAAAACATTGCAGGTCAACAGCTAGGTGCAATTAGCTGTAGGCAGGACTGTTCAGCAGGCTGCATCTACTCCCTGCAACTAGGGTTTTACGTGTGTCAACACTTCATTTCTTTCCAAAGGCAGCTTTCAGAATCTCCACCCCACTCTGTGTAGCCTGAATCTCCGGCTTGTACTTGATGTGCTATCTATATTGTCACTGACTCTACAGTGCATTTTAACAGACTGACAGCAATGTTCGAGCATTCCCGCTTTCCTCACTCCCTTGGGTGTCATCAACATGTGTTTGACATACGTTAGAAGGAGGAAGCAAGTCTTTACTGATATCCTGCCACTGTTGACCTCCCAAGCTGTAAGCACAATGGGGTGGGGGAAAAAAGTGGGTTGTATCAGAGGATGGAAGTTCCAAAGAGACAGGGATGGGGTGTTGCAAAAACAGCATGTCACATCCTGCTTGCCATCTTGAGCCATTAACCACGATATATAAAAGTAGCATTTGGTGTAAAAAAAACAAAAACAAAGCTGAGACAAATTAAAAGATTTGAAAAAGGTGTTTGCTTGGCACTGAAATGGCATCAAGGAAGGTGCCAGGTCAGCCTCTCTGGGGAGAGGACCACCAAAAAGGCCCCTTTCTCCGGTAACCACCTGCTATAATTCATCTGCCTGGCTAGGACACTCAGAGAAGGGCCTCAGAAGAAGATCTTAGGGTATGGGGCATGTGTGGAAAGAATGCAATCCTTTAGCTGATCTCAAACCAGTGAGCCCTCTGCACTTTCTGGCAAAGCCCTGAGATTATATTAGTCAGCTACTGCCTGTATCTAGCTGGATCTCTTTGGATATGCTTCAACCTTTGGCATTTCTGGCCAGAATGAGATTGTATACTAGGGCCTTAAATTCCTTATGCTCATAGTCACATCTGTTCTTTCATTGTGTTCATTCAACCCAACTCCAATGTCCCTTATGCTGCTCACACTGACTCAGCCTATTCTGATGAAAGTAGCTGACTTTAGTAATTCCTCAGGTGAAAAAGATGGGGCACAGGAAAGGGTTTATTTTGTCCTGTCCAATCCATCTTTAAGACAGTGTTGACACCACTTAACAAAGCTCAGTGATGTGAATGCTGCCAAAAAGATGAACTCAATAATAGTTTGAATTAATAATATTTGAACCACATACCTCTCGCTCCCAATCTTTTCAGTCCTCACATCACTCCATTCTTAGAACACAAAGCCTGTGAACTATTCTGTTTTCCATTATCTGATTGGGGGGAAAAGAGCCCCTTGAAAGTCCCCACTACCATTTTTGGTGGGAATTTTCTGTTAATAAATAGTTAGCATTTCAATATAGTCTCTGGGCAATAGTCTATTGAACCAATAAACAGGTTTGGGTTAGAAAAAATATTAGAAAATATCCCTAGTAAACATTTTTCATGGGCAGCTCAGCTCTAATCAAATATCTTAATTGAATATATCAATTTATTTTCTTTAAAAACAACACTAAAGCATTTTATGTGACATTTCAGTAAAAACATTCCAGGGGGAACTTATTTCAATGCAACACATGTATTCCTCCCAAGAACTAAATAATATAAAATCATGCATCCTCTTCTAAAATTGTATATTTCACTTATTTTAACAGGAGGGTGAAATGTGTGTTTAAATCTCTACCATTCAAATCAACAGCAATTAAAGTGCTTACTTTTAGCTAGATCATGCTCAGTGTCTCTATTAAGCCATCAAAGAACAAAATTCCCCTGAATGCCTCTTTTCACAGCAATTTGTTTTTCATTTCCAGATGGTTTCCAACCCACTTAAGCAGAGATTTCCAAACATTTCATTAATAAAAAGATCCATTCATGGGATGTTATCTTTCCCAAATGTTGATTCTACCACTGCAGCTTGGCAGTCTCTTTCCCATAGGTCCTTCTGCCACATTGGCACCTACAAACATTGCCAACATCCTAGCAACCCTCTCATAAAGCCAGAGGTGGATCCCAATGTAGCATTTGGGAGTTACTGGAATAATGAACCATTAGTTTGGTGATTGGAGCAATTTAAATAGTACTCACTCACTCTGCATTTTTCAGCTAAATATTTAAGGCCTGCATCATACCAACTCCAGTCATGGCTTGTGTGCTGTTGATTGTTGCCCAGGAGAAATATGAGGGATCCATAATTAGTAGTTGTTTCTTTCATACTAAGAAAACGATGCAGCTTGTCACAAGATATCTAATGGTTGTCTGAAGTTTTCTGAAATACTTCAGTGGACAGATATGACTTGTGCCATGTTCACACATATACCTCAACTTCACAGATCCTTATTACCCTTCAGCTCCAATTCACACACTGTCAAACACTGTGTAACTTATTATATACTTCCGTATGTGGCTAGGTATCACTTAGTAATATAGAGCTGGATTTAGGATCTGCCTTCCACAGATGGAAGAGCTCTGCCCAATTTTTGGAGATCAATCCTCTTCCCCTGCATCACTGTTCACCGTGACTCCCTGGGTACCATTTTCAGGGGGCTGGAGGGGCTGCTATGGAGAGGAGGGAGCAAGTTCACTTTCACCAGCCCAGTTGCACATGCCTAAATCTGGATCCAGCTCAATATGTGGTAACTAAACACTTAGCTGCAGTGTTCACACATTGTAGAACAGTTGTTTCTCTCCACCCAGTGCTAACACCAATGAAGAATTCTGCAGTCTGCAAAAGGTCTGAAAATGTAGTGTGTTAACACTGCAGGGAAAATAGGTTTCTATGGAGATGTTCTGATCTTTGCCTTGAATGTAATGTGTGATGTTTCCATGAGATGGTGAACATTAGAAGTTTGATTTTTATGCATGGTTTTGTAAAATAACACCATGCAGGTAAAGACTGTGGGAAATGGTGCTTTAATATCTATTTTTTCCTGTTACAAAACAGGCTTATTCAGACCAAGAAAAGTTACTTTGACAACTTGAATATGGGACAGATATTTTTTGTCTTGCATGATACTTATGACGTTTGAGAGGGAAATGCAATGGTATCCCATTCTATGGTTACTTGAGGCTCACAGGAGAAGCTGGTAGCATCTGCTCGCTGTCAGATCAAGGCAAATAAACTCTCATCCAGTAAGTAGAGACAGGTTACAGTAGGAAAGGTTAGGTTAAGCAGATATAATCTGGTCAAAAGTGAGATCAAAGCATGATAGACAACATCAAGGCAGAGGAAAACAGGACCTTGGATAGCTCTAAGTAGGTCCTGCTGGCTGGCTCTTTCTCCTGCTGGGGCAACAAAAGGATGTTGTCTCAGCAGGGAGCTAAAGTCAACTGAAGCCTTATGTAGGCTGACAAGACCTATAGCGTGGTCAGCTTCACCCCTCCTGGAAGAACTGTTAAGAGCTTTTCTGATTTCCTAGACTGAGACCTTTGTAAGGCTGCGGTTAAGGAGGTTCTGTTGGGAGTCATCCTCTGAGTCAGAGGACAACAGCAGGGCTGTGTAATCTAGCTGGGAGGGCCCTGAATAAGGCACTGACTGTCCTTCCTTTGAAGAAGGAGCCTGTGTCTCATCAGAATTCTCTGCTGTACACTGGAAGGTCTGAGGGAAGGTAATGAGAAATGGCTATTGGGAGATCGACTCTGTGACAGTAGTATTGTCAATTGTCAATTTAATACTGTCAATTGTCAATTTAAACAGGGTGTTAGTCCACTCCTGCTTCTCTAACTGCCCAGTGCTCATGCTACAACCACCCCATAGAGGCTGCTTTAAACCTGGTCCCCTTGGTGGTGTGGCGGCTGCCTTCATGAGGTGAGTCATTTGCATTGGCTTGCAACATGGTTCAGTGATCTTCTCTATGCCTCCACTGGGTCTCGAAATAAAACATAAGCGAAATAAGGAAAGCCTCTAGTAGCATTGGAGTTTACTCTGCATGGTGAGCTAATGAACTCACCACATTGTGTCAGCCACCAGGGAAAGTGGTTTAAAACAGCTTCCGTGGAGCAGTCACATTGTGCGTTCCAGGAATTCCTGCGTTCAGTAATTTATAACCTTGTTGGATGGAAATTCCACCCCAGAAAAATGCATTTGAATGGTGTGATTCATGTATGCAGTGCCTTGTCTCTCATGTGCTTTTAGATGCCCTCTGGTTAAAGGAGCTGTGGATGCCTAAGGTAGAGATATGTGTGATAACACAGATCATTTATCCACCTGTCACCTTCCATTCCAGGATTACATATTCTATCTGGAACCAGAGAGGCTGGAGTCAGGAAAGGGAAAGTGCTCATATGACCCAAAGGTGGATACCGTATCAGCATTAATCAGTGAGTTCCTTGGTTGCCCATTATCGGTCTTTCTAAAGCAATCCAAGAAATTGTAGAGATGTCTCTCTCACCCTATGAATTGTGAAGAGTTATCAGGATTTACAAGAAAAGGGGGTTAGGCTTCTTATAAATGCCTGGCAGGCTGAAAGCAACTGTGTTCTCAAGAAATGCATTTGGCCATCTTCAGGCATAGATGGGGCAGTTGGAAACCCCAGCTGAATTAATGAGAAACAGCCATGTCTTCTCAGAGACTCATAACAGAGGGAAGAACTTACTTTCTACTCAACTGCAGTGGCCCCTCTGGTGGGAGAGGAGAGGAGAGGCAGTAGGGGTTTGGGGAATAGCAAAGATCTGAGATGTTCCTTGGCAAAGCTTCACTGATGACATTTATGTCATTCCACTTATATTCAGTAGATTCCACATCCATCAAACATGATGCCTTCTCTAACTGACCTGGCATTCCAAAAACATGACACTGAGTGGCCAGATACACTTGCATACACAGTCTGGCTTTAATCCAGCTTCAAATTTTATGCAGATCCCTGTCATAATTCCATTAATGAGAAAAACGACTATAACTTCATGGCATACAGGAAACATTTGCCTTGGGGGGAAATCCCCCTAGGAAACCTGGTCCCTTTAACTTTAGCTCCATTTACCAGGCTGGAGTTACCACTATATAGTTTTCCTTGCATTTCATAAGAACCTAAGAAGAGCTATGCTGGTTTAGACCAGGGGCCCATCCAGTCCAGCACTCTGTTTGCACAGTGGCCAACCAGCTGTTGACCAGGGACCCACAAGCAGGACAATGTGCAACCATACCCTCCCACCCACGTTCCACAGCAACTGGTGTATATAGACTTACTTCACCTTACCTTCACCCTTTGATATCTATCTATGAACATACTTTTCTTCTTCAGTTCTTATTCCCCACCCCTCTCAATCCATTTCCAGATTGATTCCAAACATGGTCATTCTCTGAATTTGTTCACTCTCTGAACTTTGTCCTATGTGGCCTCACCATCTCCTGTAGGGCTCATCTCCAGTTCATATGAGTAGCTCAAGCTCCATAGAGCTTTCTTCTAGGAGCACGGCTGAGATTACATAAACTCACAGCAGGGAGATAATTAGAAGTGGTATCATCGTCCTACTGACCCCGGTCCTACTACTGGCACAACAGCTGCTGCACCACACTCCCCCAAGTGTCAGCTCCAACACTGGCCAAAGTTCTCGCTTCCTGCAAATCCGCCAACCCCTTGATATGGCCTGGCTACCTCTGATCTTTTCCAGGCATTAGTATCCACTTACATGACAAGCCCCAAACTTCTTAATTAATCTGATAGCAGCTGCGACTCAGGCCTGGGAAAGGCAAGAGTTGTGCCCATGTGCCAGAGGGTTCCTGCATGAGTGCTGGGCCTGATGAATGGCTATATTAATGATCATAGGTTCATTTCTGTAAGCCATATTAATTCCCCTATAAGAGATTCAGAGCAAGGAAAGCCATGAAAGAGTAACAGTAATGGGTATGTGCGCGTGTGTACGCACATGTGCATACTTCCATATGTGCATAGTAAAGGCTTATCTTGATTCTTTTTGCACCTGCCCTTGACCATTTGGAGCCTTTCTCTTTGGATGGAAGGTTAAAACAACAAGAAATTGCCCCTATCTACAGAGACCTTGCATTTTCCCTGCTTTTGCTTTATATAGCCACTTTCCAAGGGCAATTTGCACAAGTTCAGAGTTGGCCTCCTGCTCAGTAGCAAATACGAATATTGGACAAAAAGTTAAAGGATTCCTAGACTTTAATAAATCATTCTGACTTTTAAAATAACGTAATTCCATGCTATTATAACTTGAGAGCAACTGTGGACATGACATAAATGTAGCTGGGAAATAAAAAGCACAGTCTCTCTTTCTCCCACATCACACTTCCTCTTTCCCCACATCTCTCTCTCCATTGTTGCTTGACACACCAGAATTCTTGTTCATTTACAAGAAGACCTCCTTATGAAGTAGGAGCCTTCTTGCACTCTTGTACGCATATAGGGGAATTTAGAGTTACTCGATACGGCGCTGAATTGAGCAGCAATTCTTAGTGCGACCAGGAAGTCTCAAGCAAAAGTGTGTCCTTCTGGTTTCCTCCACATCTGCGACATGTCCGAAGTGCCTCCGAGGGTCTTCCCTGCTTGTCTGTGTGCCATGGCCACCCTTCCTTCCCAAAGTGACCCGAGCCAGGCAGCATGGCTGCTCGGCATGTCCTTTCCTGATCCCTCTCTCAGCAAAACCAGTGAGGGGTGAGTGGATGAGAATCCTGGGGGAGCAAAATAACTCTCCATGTAGTTCCCAGCTTGTGAGGCAGTGTACCATATGCTTTGGCAACTGTAGTTCCCTTCCCAGGAGAATGGTTCCCCCTTCCTTTTCTGATCTTTGCCTCCTTGCCCACAGATGAGGAACTCTATGCTGGCGTCTACATTGACTTCATGGGCACTGATGCAGCCATCTTCCGCACCATGGGCAAGCAGACAGCCATGAGGACTGACCAGTACAACTCCCGGTGGCTAAATGGTGAGTGAGGAGGACGGTGCTGCAGAGCCTGACATGCAGAGGACAAAAAGCCAGGCTGCGCAGTGGGAACTGGAATTTAGTGCATAATGGGTTTCTTGAAAATTTCAGATTTCCCTTCCACCTTCCATGGCATGCTCTCGTAAAGAAAGAGATCTCAATTATCAGGCTGAATAACAAGAGGCAGCAGTTAAGAATACTTGATGTAGCAGAAGCACCAAGCAACCTCCCATTTGTCCTCAAGTCCCTTCTATGAATGCACATTCCTTCCCAGGGACTTTTCAGGGCTGACACCTGAAAGGTTAGGGATGGTGCCAAGTAATGTCAGCTGTCTGCGATTGCTTTCTTTCCATTGTCCATATATAACCAGCTCAAGGGGCTCGGTTTGGATAGTGGTATCTTAATGTAACTCCTGGACCTCCAATTTCTCTCCCTGGCGACTTGTGGGTCTCCTTTGCTGCTACTGTCTGTGTTCCCATCTAAGGGAACAAAGCGTCTCCAGGGTCACTTTCCATCCCTTTAACTGCATCCCCTTTTCATATGGCAGTCCCCTTCTTTCCTCTGTCCTTGATGATGTTTTGGTATCTCCTTGCCCTTACACTCTCTCTTGCCCATACTTTCTGCCTAGCCCCCAGGAAACCAGGAGAAGTCTCTCCTGGCCTGCTCATGCCTTGTCAGCATCAATAGGTATCAAATGCTCCATTTATTGTTAGTAGCAAGAGCACACAGTGACATGGACTCCAAAATACAGAATATGCAAATACCCAATGATTGTTCGGGGTTTGCAGATCAGACTGCTGAAGGTGTCGTTGCCTACAAGGACACTTTGAGTGGTTTCTCTCCATAAAGAAAATAATATACACTGAGGATTTATTTTTACATAACTTTTGCCCAGCCAGCTGGTTATTTCTGGCGTATGCCTATGTTTGGGTAGTTGCTCCCTCCCCTTGCTTCCATGCCTCTGATATATGTCCTCTTTTGTTAATTCAAAAGCATTTTGTTCCTGACAATATTTCTCCACACACAGTTGGTGGTGAAGGGCAGGTTTGTATTCTTGTCATTTCTGATAACTGATCCAGGGCATTTAATCTTCTGTCCTCTCTCATCCAGTATGCGTCATGGAATGGGATCCAATGAGATAAGGTCTTAGCCTCCTCTTGGTTGCACTTCCAGCTGTTGTGGAGCAGCAAAAACAGCTGAGTAAACTGAGGTTGGGGATCAGGTTTAGGGGGATGTCATTTTAGTAACCTGAATAGAGCTATCTATGTAAGCAAATGCTGGATTACAAGGGGCACCATTTGCCTTCCTTGGCAATTATTTAGCAATGGTGGCTCTAGAAAAAATACCAGCACATCTCCAAATTGCAAAGCCTCTCAGACATTGTTACAAAAGTTTTTAAAGTCAGACAGGTGGACATGCAAGCACATAAATCTTGTAGCATTGTTTCTCAAACTGTGTAATCGTTTGGTACTATTGGTGAAGGTGAAGGTTATTGGTAAAAGATCTATAAACAATCAGGGCTTGGAATGTCCTGAAGTAAAGTTCACAACTTCTCTTGAATGGCTAAATGGGATCAAAGAAGTTTGTGTTCCTTGCTTACAGGTCCAGTAACAAGATGAAGTGGCATAGAATGAGGCAATGTGTGGGAACCAGGGGTATAGGAAATTGGTGTTGGTGGTGTTGGTGGCGTGAATGTGTGGGTGTAAGACAGCAGTGTTGGGGAAGGGGTTAGGATCCAGGTGTCTGGGAAACAAAATGGTGCAAAGGAAAGCAAGAGCCAAGCAAGTGAGATTTCTATCTTGGTGGAGGGACACAGAACTAGTAAGTTTTGGAGGGTGCCATTTCATAAAGTTTGAGAAATGCTGTCTCAGTGCCTTAGTATGCTATTAACCCATTTTCCCTGCCCACAGGGCTTCAATTACTATTCAAGCCATCTTCTGCAATTAAAGAATTCTAAGCTACCTCATTTTACATTACAAATGAGGTGATGCAAGAAATAGAGTTCAGGGCTCCAGCACAGTAGACTAAGGCTTAGTTAATCAACCACACGGGTACATTTCCTGCAACAGCCTAACAAGCAGCTGCTTAACTCACTGAGCATTGTGTCAGCTCATTTTCTAATGCCTGAAATAAAGATTGGCTTCTCTAGCTTTGGTCTGTGGTACAAGATAAGCCATCAGCACATCCCATAAAAGAGCTTCAGTGCAGAAAGCAGTACTCGATTCTGAATTTTTTCCAACACCACAAGTTTGGGTCACAACAAGCCTCAGGGTGTGAAGTGTTGGTTGAAGTAATTTAAAACAGCTTTTATTTGGAGTATAGGGAGACAGAATTTCAAGGAAGTGTTCATTTACAAAGATGAACCTTTGTCAAGTGTTTAAACTAGAATGCTTACTGTTTCATAGAAGGGGTTCCACTTTCCCACCTAGAGGGCCTGTGTTTTGGCTATAAGGTAGGATGTACATTTAAAAATAAATAAAATGGGATAAAATAAATCCAAGTTGAACCAATGTTGTCAGAGTTATGGTGCCCAGAAGCCTTGTGAATGCTTAGCTGCTTGCCTAAGTCTTGATTTCAACCTCAGCTGACACTTCCCTGTGTCACCACAAAGGGATTCCAACCGTGATCAGCAGACACCCAGCAGAGACCGCAACCTTGAATGGAACAATTTTTCAGCAGAAACAACAATGACCTATGGCATCTTAAAGAGGAACTTATTTATTGTGGCACAAGCTTTACCACACTAGAGTCTGTTGTGTCAGTTGCATCAGGCCTGAGGCCTGCAGTGAACCAGCAGCCACCATATGACATCTATAACATGCAGCCAGACTCAACTTTCTGTCACTCAACCCACATTATTAGGATCCAGTAAATTAGCCCCATCAACAAAATGACATGGAAAATAAGATCAGTGTGAGCATGCAGTATACAAAAGTGGACACCACTGCAATGTTAATGAATCTTGCTGTTGCTGCATTATTAAATTAGTTCTATTGTTTGACCAGCTAGAAGCAGAAATCTGCCATTTCTTTGCATTTCTTCCAGCTTTGGGGAAAGGTTAGGGATTAAGACTGTATCTTCTGGTATGAGAGCAAAATCTGCAAATTTCTGGTTGTGAGGACAGATGCCTTCATGTTACAGGTCAGCATAGATTTCTGTGAAGTAAACGTGTGATCAGAAGGGTGGAGCCAAGCCTGTGCATGCTGCGAAGCCTCACCCCAGACCACTTTTCACTCAAGAATTTACCCTCAAATGAAAGAAACATGTCTCAGATTAAGTCAGGGGGATGTGAGGCAAATTGCTGCAATTAACTGAGTAAACAGCATGTTTCATACTAATGCGCTAGGGAAATCTGTCAAATGAAAGGAGTGTGGGCCAACTCCCTCGCCCACAAATATGCTTTCTCCACTGTAACAATAAGGAAAGTTCAAGCTTTAGCCAAGGCAGTTAAGTATTTGAGGAAGAAAATCCACACACAGCTAGAGGTGAAATACTGCCTCTTCTAACTGGGAAGCTCCAGAGCGTCTGGAAAGGACACTCCTGTGTCATGTGTGTGCGTCCTCCCAACAACACTCTTGATTTAACTCCTCTTTGCAGACCCAGCGTTTGTCCATGCACAGCTCATCCCGGACAGTGCCGAGAGAAATGATGACAAGCTCTACTTCTTCTTCCGAGAGAAATCCACTGATTCCCCACAGAGCCCTGTTGTCTACTCCCGCATTGGTCGTATTTGCCTGGTATGTGTTGAGGAAGAATGAGGCTGGGGTAGCCGAGGAGTGGGTGTAGCTTAGTAGTAGAGCACCTGCTTTGCATTCAGAAGGCCCCAGGTTGAATCCCCCACATCACCAGGTAGGGCTAGGAAAAGAATCTTGCCTGAAACCCTGGAGAGCCGCCGCTGCCAGTCAGTGTCAACAATACCAGACTAGATGACTGATGGTCTCACTCAGTATGAGGTAGTTTCCTGTGTTCCCTTGAAAACTCCCTGTAAGTTCCATGTACCTGCACTCTTTTCTCTTGCCCCCTCTCCCTCTCTCGTGAAAGGCAGGAGCCACTGTTTGTTTGTCTCAGCTCTTCTGCTGCCATCACTGCCCCCTCCCTATATTGCCTTCTGCAACACGAATGACTGGGAGATTCTCTTAACCCGGCCATACCATGCAGCCATCACTCTCGCTCTGTTCACACTCTGCTCTGTGCCGGGGCCTGATGGGATTGAAACACGCTTTGATGAACTGCTCTCTTCAAGCACATCTAAAGGAAAAATAATAACGTTGAGATTCTGATAGCCCAACCCTAACCATGCTTGCTTAAAAGTAAGCCCCACTGATACCAGTAAGATCAGGTTGCAGGCAATAGAGCTGCAGCCTCCCTCATAGAGCTGCAGCCTCCCTAACACTTTCTGCCACTGAGAATTCTGCCTCCCTTTGGTTTAGAATGACGATGGAGGCCACTGCTGCCTGGTGAACAAATGGAGCACGTTCCTGAAAGCTCGACTCATCTGCTCTGTGCCGGGGCCTGACGGGATTGAAACACACTTTGATGAACTCCGTAAGTAGAGTGAGGGCAGGGATGTTGGGAATATGTAAATGCCAAGCAACCTGACATCTTAACAGAGCCCTGACTTGTGAAAGCTTAGGCATATAATGATCTCAACACTGGCAGCCTGAGGGCTTGATATAGTCCCCAGAGCAATTATATATAGCCCCTGACAGCCTCTACCAAAAGGTCTGGTAAGACACTTGACCAGTTTTCACTTGTAAGGAAAAATATTTTCCCTGAAAGTCTAAGAAATTGAGATATTTCCTCACTTCAATATTACATCTCTCTTGTGGATTTTGTATGTTGCATGCGCATATTAAGATGTAATGGAGTTTCTAAGCACATGTGCTAGATGGAGGCAATTCTAACTTTATTATAGAGCCCAAATATGTGGAGTGGGTGGGGTGGGGGCTCAGTTAGTGTTTAAATCTAGATTTCTAGCTTCCAGACATTTGTGTGGAGAGTAAAGTGGCACCGGAAGAATATAAAAGTTGACTAATATACCCCACAGTTTATTTTTTAAAAAATTGAAAATTACTAGGGCATATGCCTGTCAACAAGTTAGTCTGAAAGACTATCCCATAAACCCAGATTTGAGTGAGGGGGGAAGTGCTTCTGGTTATATTCAGCGGGACCAGGATGAACATGCTGAAAGGAACTCTTTTTATTTTTATTTTTACATGGAATTTTAGTTTTAAATAAAGTTACAGATACAGGCACCCAACAGGGAAATCACCACATAAAATACAACAAGATTGCTAATTAAGCTGGGGAGGGGGCTCACAGGTTGCAGTCTACAAACCAAGACTGAGGCTTGGCACTGTGGATAAGTGCCAGGCCTCAGCCCCAAGGAACCTTGGCACAAATGAAGCACTGAACGTTCCTTCTTGGGCCATTGATGGCAGACATCCATAACCCAGAGTGCACGGGGCCTGGCAAAACAAAGGAATACAAGGTGCCCAGCAGAAGCTTCTGTAACTTGTCTTCCTGATCGCTGTCATGGGAAACTGACCAGATCAACACCAAGCAGGATATTGCACTATGAAAGTGGTATGAAAGCAGTATGAAAGCGGTATATAAAAGGCAGGATCTAGAGCTCCACCACACCAGCGATTTACTGCACACTCACCCTGCCTTGTATGTGTTTTTGCCCCGAGGTACTCGCATGATGTCATCCATGTCCTGCTCTCATCGCGCCCCTTCTGTCCCTTCTTGTGAAGTATTTTGGCATGGAGAAAGTCAGGAATATCGCCCCCTCTTGCTTTTTCCTTTATTGGGGGCGTGTTTGTTGATGAGGAAATGGGAGGGGAAGGCGATTCTCCTCCAGCACACAGGATTCCCCCTTCTTTGTCTTTCCCTGCATGCCCCTTCCCTTCCTGCCGCCAGGAACAACCCCCCACCCATAAGAGCCCATAAGTGAAAAGGGAGACCCCGGTATGACTACGATTGCGAAAGGGAAACGGATATCAAAACTGTGGGTACATACCAATAAAAAAAGTAGGTGTGATGGAGCTACCACACTACTGCTTTATAGCAGTATTGAAATGCACTGACAACTGTTGGGGCCCATTGACACATACCATATACTGCTTTCATACCGCTATATCCTGTTTGGTGTGGCACCTGCCTTTTATATGCCGCTTTCATGCCTCTATATCCTGCTCGGTGTAGATCTGGCCTGAGTATTTGTGGAGAAGTCAGATGGGGAGGAAGAGGATGAAATCCTCTAATTGCAGCCTTCCTGAACCTATTGCCCTTCAGATTTGTTGGATTGCCACGTTAGCTGGGATTGATGAGAATTGTAGTTCAGCACATCTAGCAGGTGCCAGGTTGGGGAAGGCTGTTTTATTGCATAGGAAAGCCTTCCCCACCTGGTGCCATCCAGATGTTTTGGACTAGAATGTCCATCAGTCCCAGCCAGCATGGCCAACAGTCAGGAATGCTGGGAGTTATAGCCTAAAACATCTGGAGGGCACCAGGTTGGGGAAAGCTGGCATAGTATATTATGGTTTGAAGATTGTTTAAGATGATCTAGTTCAGCCTTGTAAGCAATTTGCCCCATCGCAAACATTCCTAGCAGAATTCTCCTTATCACAGCAAAGTATAGTCTAATAGTCTGTGGCCCAGCTAATTTACAATGCCCTGCAATCAGAGAACAAAGCAGACCCAAGACTCACAAAACCATGTGACTCTTGGATGTGGTGCAAGTTGAGCAACACTTATTCAGATAAGATAAATGGTAACATTTAGCTAAAGCAGCAGGAAAACGATTTGATAGGTCCACCAAGAGACATTAAAAGGCTGTTTGAGAGATAACAACATACAGAAAAATGGAAGGGTTAAGATGGAAGATGGGAATGCGACTGAGTCCCATCACCTTCTCGTTTACCATGCTACATTACCAAGCCTTCAACAATTGCAGAGAGAGAGAGAGAGAGAGAGAGAGAGAGAGAGAGAGAGAGAGAGACTTTTGTGATATGTGTGGCAAATTGCAGGGTTGGCTATGCATGTGCGGTGAGGAGTGGAAGCCCATTCGCACGGGGAGTCAGCTTGACCTGCTTGTGGGCTTGCTAACTTTGGAGACAGGGGAAGATTAAAGCCGCTAGCGCAGATATAGTTGAGGCTTAGGATCCCATTCCCTGCAATGGTATGGCAGCCCAAGCTCCTAGGAGAATGGTTGCCAGCTTCCTCTCAACACAGGCCAGACAAATGACTGCTGATCATTCTGCAAGCAGCTCCAGTGCAGCTTTTAGCACCTTCAGCAGCCTTTGATGGATTGCCTCCTACCAGGGAGCAAATTAGCATTGTCCTCTTCTTCCCTCTTTGCCTTACTTCCCCCAAATCATTACCAGATGGTCTGCAAGATCCCTTGATTCCCTTGGAGATGGAACGAACTCAGAGCCTCCTCAGAGCCACTGCTCCACCCTGCCCACACACCAGATTGTTCTCTGCTAGAACTGAATTAGAAGTGTCATCTATGGGACACTCCTGCGCAGCTCTCACTCTGGAACCCCAACCTGAATCTACATAAGAGGAAAATCAAAACCCAAAGCCTGAGCACATTTCTGGTTGAATATCAAAGTCATGTAGATATAGGCAGTCCAACCCCACTGACATGGATTATCACTCTTTGGCCCCCTCTACAAGAGGTCGCTTTTACGCCTGATTCTCCGATTGTGCGCATTTCCTGATAAGCGTGTTTATGCCTAATACCTATACACGAGAGACATGGAAGCGCATGATGGGCTCTCTGCAAGGCGCTTTAAAGTTGTTTACATGTGAAGAATCACTTTATCAATGAAGCATAGATTGAGGCTCGGACAAGGAAATGTTGCTGAAAGTACCGCGCTGTTTCCTGGAGGAACTGCCCCCTCGGGTTCCCACCGTTTGCTAACCCCGCCCACCAGAATCTCCCACCTTTGGTTACCTGGGTTACCTGCCGGTAATCACCTGGTTAACCTGTTCCCTCCAGCCTCCTTTTAAAAAATATTTTCAGCTGCCTCTCTCCACCACCTTTTGCCCAATCGCCTGATCGCCGTTTCAATTTGTCCCCCCTCCCAAAACTGCTCAGGAGTAAATGGGAATGTGCCTCGCCAGCTTCCCCTCCAGCCCCCTTTTAAAAAATAATTTATGTCACTGCTGCCTCCCTCCCCCCTTCCCCCCCATAGGATTTGGGATTTGGGAGAAAGTGGGAAGTGTTCCCGCCGAAGGGGCAAAGGGGCAGTTCTCTTTATGAATGACAACACCACCACAGTCCGCCCACTATTATCGTTAATGTGACTTCTCAGATGTTGATTACACTACGATAAGGAGCCGTAAGTGCGGAGAAAAAATAAAAGTTGCTATTTAACGCAAATGCGAAAATGCGCATAAAAGGAAATAAAAATCGCCTGTACGCCTGTTATGCGCTCTGCTTTTGTAGAAGTAAAATCATTAATGCGCCATGAAAGAGCCTTAAATCGATTGTGTAGAGGAAGCATAGTCTTGGAGCCAGATTTAGAGCTACTTATAATAGACCTACTAAAACCACTGGGACTTAAGTTAGTTATGACAAACTTGTCCCATTGATTTCAATAGGTTTTCTCTAAGTAGGACTAAATCTGGATCCAAGAAAGAACAAAACATCCTTCCATGATAAGAGGACTTTATTCATTAGTTATCATTAGGGGCATTAGTTGGAGTGCAGTTCAGAATAAATTAGCTTGAATTTATTAACCGGCTGAACCCTCACCACCACCAGGCTAGTCTCAGGTCTGGCCTGGTCAGTGGCAGCTGTGCATCTGCATAAACCTGACCCAAACACTGGGTGGGGGTGGGGGTGTGCAGGGCCAGCTTGCCTTACCAGGGCTCTGAGTTCCCCGAACATTTCCACCAACTAATTCAAGGCAGAATTAGTTGTCCAAAGAAGCATGCTGCAGCCACTGTTCCATGTCTCTTTTCTCCATTTTATCAATAGCATCTGTTGTTGTTGTTGTTGTTGTTGTTGTTGTTGTTGTTAATTACATTTCCATGCCACCCCATAGCCGAAGCTCTCTGGGTGGTTTACATATTGGAACACAAAGTGTAACATGCCATCTTCAGATTGTCTGTGTCTCTACCCTTGCCTCGCATCAATGGCTGTCAGTGGATAGGAAGCACCCAGTATAATGACATCGCTCCACCTGGGGGCTGTCTATATGCTCCGTGCGGCGGGTGCACTGTGGCGCTGCATCAGTTATATGATGCAACAGCCACCTCGAAGCCACTGCAGGGCTTTCCTACAAAGCTCCGCATTTTAAAAGTTGAGGTTTACCCCAACTTTTTAGGCTGGAACAAGGCGAACATGGCTCTTCCACCTTCTAACTTCACTCCAGCGTCGATGTGGAGGCATTCCTGGTTGGAAGGTGACCCCTGATTGGTCGCCAGAATCCCAGGCAGGGGGCAAGGGGCAGGCCAGCAAGCTGTATGGCCGCCGGAAACCCCAGGCCCTCCCTCTGCATCAGGATTAGCCATCACCACCCCACAACAGAGAAAGTGTGAGGGTTGTTTAATGTGGCGGCAACCCATCACCGTAGAGGCAGCCCCATGGCATGTTGTACTAGACCAGCCTTCCTCAACTTGGTGACCTCCAGGTATATTGGACTACAGCACCCAGCATTCCTGCTCAACAGCCATGCTGGGCAGTGATGATTGGAATTTAAGTCCACACAACATCTGGAGAGTACCAGGTTGGGGAAGGCTGCACTAGACATTGCCAAGAAGAACATTTCCTTTGATTGCCACAAGTTAGCATTTTATTTAGTTCTTACTGTCAAGCTCATCCCAAACACACACAAATATGCACACCCATGCCATGAGTTGCTAACTCTCTCCCTAATGCTCTCATTTCTCTTCAAGAGGACGTCTTTATCCAGCAGACGCAGGATGTGAAGAACCCCATCATTTATGCTGCTTTTGCTGCCTCTGGGTGAGTGTGCTCAGAGAACAGGATTCATGCTTGCCTACGCTCAAGTCTTTCCAAGGCAAAGCCCCAGCCTTAGCTTTGGAGCCGAGATCGTTCCAAAGGCAGGCGCTGTTCAGTCCGGTCTGTGCATCGTTGCAATGCGCTCCATTCCTAGCTGAGGAGGGAGCATGGTCTTGAACAGGGCCATCCTGGAATTTTCTGGCAGAGCTGGAACTGAGCCCGGAAGTTCTTGTTTGCCAAGCTTGGGGTTTTCCCACAAACCTAGTCATAGCAGCTGTAGCTGATGACTGGATCCCTTGGGGAAGAAAGCAGGTGGAGTCCCCCCACCCCACCCCAGATACACACCAGGATCTATTTACGCCCCTGCAGGGTCAAGAGGGCATCAGGTCCTTTGTTGAACCAGCAAGCAGCAGCAGCTAATGCCATTTTTCTCAGTGCTTGTGACTATAATCCTGGAATGTTTATACCATAGCGGGAACATGGCTTGATATCTTTAAAGCAGCTGCTCCGGGCTGGTCCCAAAGCACCAAAATTGCATTGTCTTATCCTACCCCCCTCCCCAGCCCAGCCCCCGGTTGTTGATTTGGCACTCTGTGCCAAGCAGGAAATCTCTGCTTCTCCAGGGTCCGTGTCATTGCACATGTTAGCAAGGGTTTAAGGGGCATTTCAAGGGATTGCCAACAACCAAGGCTGAGCAGAGAAGAATGCCTCCACTTTGCAGCTGTGGAGGGCCTGGGAGTGTGCAGCTGAGGCACAGAGGGAGCATTGCCACCAGCTTTTATATGCAAGGCCAACAGTCACACTTGAGATTAACACCATTCCCCCCTCCTTATCAGGTCTGTGTTTAAGGGCTCTGCAGTGTGTGTCTACTCCATGGCTGACATCCGCATGGTCTTCAATGGGCCTTTTGCCCACAAGGAAGGCCCCAACTACCAGTGGATGCCTTTCACAGGCAAAATGCCTTATCCTCGTCCAGGCACGGTAAGTATGGGCAAGTTCTCCAAAGGACTGCTTCGCTCCTAAGGCACTGGCCTGAAGTGACCCTGCCTCCCTTAGTGCAAATATATGTAGTCCAAGCTCAAGAGGTTTGGGATATGGGCATCTGCCCTTGGTAGTGTGCACGCACACACACATTCAGACACACACACACACACACACACAATCATGCACTGGAAAAATAGGTGAAAGAATGGGCATGCACAATGGAGTTCTCATTTCTGTGTGTCCTTTTCATTAATGGATTTCCTATAGAGCTGTGCACAGGCCCCCTGATCCAGTCGGGATCCGAACAATCTGGATCGGGCCCACTCTGATCCAGACTGGATCAGACCTCCCCCAATCCGGTCTGGATTCAGATCTGGATCCGGATCTCTAGATCAAGATCTGGAGACCCTCCTTTTCCCCACAGACTTGCAAGTCTATGGGGAAAAGGACTCACCGCCCTCCCCCCCACTCTCCCTGCTTACCGCTCCCAGACTTTGGAATGACCTGCAGGAAGACATCCGCCCCTGCTGCCTCCTTGTTGCCGCTGCCGTCTGCCGCTGCTTCCTCTCTACTGAGAACCAAGCCTGGTTCTCAGTAGAGCAGAAGCAGCAGCGGCCAGCAGACGGCAGCGGTGGATGGCGGTGGCGACAAGGAGGCAGCAGGTAAGCAGGGAGAGTGGGGGGAGGGCAGTGAGTCCAATGGACTCATCGCCGGCCTGGTGTCCCTGGGTGCCGGCTGCACAGCCAGCACCCAGGGACCTGGAAGGGCAGTGGGCCCTGGATCTCCGGATCAATCCAGATTGATCTGGAACGATCTGGTCCGGTGTCGTGACTCTAGCTAACTCCCCAAGCTTCTGCTCACGACTTTAGGCACACTGACACACAACAATAACAGTGAGATTTCTTTTATTTGTAAATCACACGGAAATTCAAAGCATAACGGTTTTATTTCTGCAAACACACACTTGAAGCTGAAGACGGACCAGACAGCTTTCAGGTAGAACAGCTTAATGCGAACAGCACACACTCAGGGAATGACATTTAGAGTTAGTCCCAGTCCCTAGAGATCAGGAGCGGCCACGCTGCGCTGAGTCCTCTGGAAACAAAGGGAGACTCTAGGATTAGGCCTCCTGACAGTAGAACATCGGTCATCTGGCAACTAAATCCTCACTCAGCCTGTCAGGCACACTGAGCTGACCATGGAAGCCAGATGCCAGGGAATGAACCTTTGTGACCTAGGGACCTTTCCCAAATCTCGTAGCTTTAGCACTGAGGAAAGGTCCTCTCGCAGGTCCCACACACACACAAGTTTCAGAACAGCAACGATCAACCTCTATCTTCTCTGTGCCCGTAACTTTGGCTCCATGCAGAGAAACAGCAGGCTATAGAACATGAAATCTAGAACAGTAATCTCAAGTCCAAATCTATGAAAAGCCACAGCGCACTTTTCATGGCAGTGTTCTTAGAAGTTCCAAGTCCAAATAGCAACAGAACATGTACAGAGGGCATCACACAATTCCAAATCAGATAGAAACTCACAGCAGCAGCAGAGCAGCAAGAAGATAGATGAGATAATTCCTAGCAAAGGAATTACTCTTTGGACGTAGCTAATATAGGATGGAGGCTGGCTAATTCTAAGCTACTTCGATAGACAGGGCTTCAGGCCTGTAATCTAAACTCCTGTGCCAACAGGGCGGCATGGTTCAACCTCTTCTTGATGACGCCACAGTATGAGCAAGAGAGCCCCCACCTTTCTTAAACAATCTTTCATTCTCACAGAACTCAAGGCTTCCGCCAACAGTTTGAGATAAGCAGAGAAGCAGAGACAAATTCTTCTCAAAACAATTTCTAAACCTTCAGTGTACAATTCACTAAGCCCGCTTAGTGAATTGTCACCCAACATCCGGAATGATCCAGACCTCCTCCGATCCGATTTGGATCAAGATCCAGGAGGTCCAGATCACCCCAATTTGCTTCAGATTTGGGATCCGGATCTGTTCCAGTCCTAATTTCCTGCTTCATGCAAGGATCCACACTGAGCCATAACTCATTGACTTTTAGGTGCAGACGGTTCAGTCCTTGGCTAAAAGATCTGAAATGACAAGGCTAAGAAAGGCCTCCATCTGAGAGCCTGGAGAATTCCTGCTTGTTGGAGTAGGTTAGAAAGGCCAATGAGCCACACACAACAAAACGTAATGAGATACTGTGAAAATCTTATTCACATAGAACAAATCCCCAATGAGTTTTGAAACTATTTCTCTTTTTTTTTTTTTTTTTGAAATAATTTTATTAATTTCAACATAATAATAACATAAACAAACACATAAAATACATACATAATCCTCGACAATCCCCCCCGTGCACCCCCAATCCAGGAGACCTTCTCTTAATCTTTTATTCTATCCAGAAATTTATCGACTCTTTTGAAGGTGTTTGTCCCTTCCCCGATCTTAATACATATTCCAACAGGGGACTCCATATTTCCCCAAAATCATTTTTACCGGACATTCCCCTCTTTAATTTCATTTTACAAGTCAGCATATCATTCAGTGCCATATCCCATATTTCTTTATACCATTCTTCTATTGTATAGCTTCCTTGTCCTTTCCAATTTTTTGCAATCATTAATCTAACAGGTGTCAGGAGGTTGTTTATCAATTCTCTCTTATTTTTGTCCTCTTCCCCTTTATCCCATATTGCTAGTAGAGCAAGCTTCGGGTTTAATTCCACTTTACTTCCCATTATTTCACTTATTTCCTTAAATACCCTTTTCCAAAATTTTTGTACATATTCACAGCTCCACCACATATGGTAATAAGTTCCAACCTCCTGGCATCCCCTCCAACAATTTTTAGATATTTTTTTGTCTATCTGGTGAAATCTAACCGGTGTTAGATACCATCTCCACAATACCTTATAAAAATTCTCCTTAATTCTGATCGATAGCAATTTTAACATTCTTGCATTCAACAACCTCTCCCAGTTGTATTCCTTAATTTCTCCATTTACATCCTCTTCCCAAACCTTTTTTATTGCTTTAAGTGAATTTTGAAGTTCCTCCTCAATCAATAATTTATATATCTCACTAGTCAACCCTTTCTTATTTTTCTTTTCTTCTTTCCTACCTTTTGACTCTATTAAGTCTTCAAATCTTGTATTATTTCTACACTTTTTATTTTTCAATTTCCATTCCTGAGTCCATTTCCCTAATTGTATACATTTAAACCATGCTGATTTTTGACCTATCAATAACTCTTTAATTTGCTCATTATCCTTCAGATTTTCCATCCACTTCCCTAACTTAATTATTTCCTTATCTTTCAATCTCGCTTCAATCTCCACTTTTAACACTCTTGGGAAATTCTCCACTACTACCACCGGGGCAAGTGGTGAATCTCCTGGTATCAACTTCCCCCTAAATTTCTCCCAGATCTCCACTATATTTACCAGCAAAGGGTTGTCCAGTCCCTTTAATTCTCTCTTTTGAATTTTTTTAAAAAATATATTTTTCAATTTATAATCTATTTCCCCCGTTTGCGTCTCCAACCACTCCAAGTCTTCCTCCCCTAGAATACAGCTTATAACATATCTTAACTGATTAGCTATATAATAATACTTAATATTTGGAAGTCCTAAACCTCCCTTCTTTTGAGCCTTATACCATAACCCTTTATTAATCCTAGCTTTCTTATCCCCATTACAATATGCGTTAATTATATTTTGCCAACTTTTCAGCTCTACATCTGATATTTTAATTGGTAACATTCTAAACAAAAAATTAATCTTAGGTAAAATCTTCATTTTAATAATTGCTATTCTACCAAACCAAGAATGTTTTAATTTCTTATATACTTCTAATTTCTCCCCTACTTGTTTTTTTAAAGCTACCAAGTTAAGTTCCTCTAGCCTTTCTAAATCTCTATCAATGTTAATCCCTAAGTATCGTACTATATTTTTAAGTCTAAGACCCAACTTAACCTTACCTTCTTCCAGCTCTTCCTTATTATAATTAAATAACATCATTTCTGACTTCCCCCAATTTACTTTTAATCCCGTAATTTCTCCAAATTCTCTTAAATGTTTCTTAATCACCTCTGCACTCCCTAAGGGATCCTCTACTGTCAATAAAGTATCGTCCGCAAACATATTCATTTTAATCTTCTCCTTTCTTCCTATCCCCTTCACTCTTTCATCTTCCCTTATTACATTTGCCAAAACTTCTATTACTATTGCAAATAAGATCGGTGAAAGAGGACATCCCTGCCTAGTTCCTCGGGCTAGTGTAATCTGTTGTGTTAACCCATCATTAACCATTATTTCCGCTTTATTGTTTTTATACAACTTATCCATCACTCCCATAAATTTATCTCCAAACCCAAATGTTTTTAATATTGTTTTGAGTGCTGGCCATTCCACACAATCAAAGGCCTTGAATATATCCAATGCTAACAAGCCTGCTTTTAAATTCCTTTTTTTTATAATACTAATTTTATTTAATACTCTTCCCATTAAATTAGACATTTGCCTACCCGGAATAAATCCACACTGATCTTTTTTAATATATTTACAAATAAATGTGGCCATTCTTTTTGCCATTATTTCTGTAAAAATCTTTGAATCTTGATTTATTAAGGAAATTGGTCTGTATGATGCGGGATCGGTTAAGTCCTTACCTGGTTTCGGAATTAATATAATCAGGGAATGATCCCATGATGGCGGGGCCTTCCCCCCTTCTATTATAGTATTAAATAATTTCTTTAATCTTGGTATTAAAATTTCTTTAAAAAGCTTATAATACTCCGACCCCAATCCATCCATTCCTGGTGATTTTCCTCCTTTCATCAGGGGAATTTGCTTGCAATTAAGTTTTGTACTAACATGATTTTTAAAATGGGACTCGGTTCCACAGAAGATCGGACCGATGGTCTGCATCCATACAAGGTAGCTTCATGAGTTCAATTTTGAATGACTTCATATGAGGCAGTATTTCTGGTGTAATCATTTAGAACAGAAGTACAAACAGTTGGCGAGCCTGGATGGGGGAGACTGCCATTCAGTGGCAGAGCATGTGCTTTGTGGATGAAAGGTTCTTAGTATCTCCACTGAAGGGGTTTTGGGGGAGCAAGACTGGGAAAAACATCTATGCTGAGGCCTTGAAGCACCACTGTCAGTCTACCTCCCCAAACCTGGTGCCCTCCAGATGTTTTGGACTATATCACCCATCATCCCTGTCAATTGGTCGTTCTGGCTGGGGCTGATGGGAGCTGCAGTTCCAAAGACCTGGAGGCCACAAGGTTGGGGAAGGCTATGCCAGGTGGTCCAATGGTTTTAATTCACTATGTACATCAGTATTTTCCCTTCCATATTTTTCAAGGTTGCAGTGAAGGGATTTATTACTGATGAAAAGCCTTAGCTGTTGAACATATGCTGTCCCTTCCCCGACTGCTCTTCTCCTTCTGCCCCTCGTGTGTGTGTGTGTGCCTCCTGCTCTGATTCTCTCTCCCTCTCCATCCTTGCCCTGTTCTTCCTTCCCAATGCTCCTCCAGCCCTCTCCTCCCTTGGTATCCACATCGTTTGCTACAATGCAGCCAACAGCTTTTCAGCCCTGCTCACTGCTTGACATTTGGCCACCGCGTGGGAGGCTGATTAGTGTTTCCTCTCCAGGTTGGTGGTCTCCAGACTCATTTGCTGGCATTCCTTCCTTGTTGGCAAAACACCCAAAAAGAAGGAGAACTCATTGCTTCATTTTATTGGCCTGGAGAATGCGGCTCTCTGGTCTCTTTTGCTCATACACACAGCAGGGACCAAAAGAGCAAGATATGGTCTTGGCTGTGCTATGGGGAGGCCTCCGAAAATGCTAAGAACAGCCTGTGTTTGGCTCTCATAGCATAGCAGCTGGGACAGATGGGATTCTGAGGTTTGTGTGAGCATTACTGAAAACACCCCACAATTGAAGGATGATGTTCTTGACAGCAAAACAGAATAAGATTTTCAAAGGTATACCTCAATCCTAGAAAAGATCCAAGGGGTACAGCATTGTGGTGCATGGTAAAGAAACTGAAGGCAGCCTGGGTGAAATGAGATGTTAACAGCATGGATATTTTATAGACCTTATCTGAAGAGCCAACAAAACTGGCTCCATCCAGCAACCCATTCTCTGCCCACCATATAAAAAGAAGACTCTTTAAAGCCTTCTTTCCCCCAGAATTAAATGCTTTGGCAACAGAAGCTCTGACAGCTACAATCTTGTTGCCTTTTTTCTCCCAGGCTTTTTAGTCCTTCAAAATAGAAATTGTGTCAGTGTTTTGTTTTTGTTTTTAAAATTTATTTATTTATTGCATTTCTATACCACCCAATAGCCGAAGTTCTCTGAGCAGTCCACAAAAATTAAAACCATCAAATACAATTCAAAGTATAAAACACACCACAATATAAAAGCACAATATAAAAGCACAACCAGGACAAAACTGAGCAGCAATGCAGAGATTTATAGAGATTTAAAATACAGATTTAAAACAGCAAAGTTAGAAGATTAGGATAATAAACTGTTACAATACCGGGAAAATAAAAAAGGTCTTACCTGGCATCGAAAAGAGTATAACATAGGTGCCAGGCAAACCTCTCTAGGGAGCTCATTCCACAGCCGGGGTGCCACAGCAGAGAAGACCATCCTCCTGGTAGTTTTTAGATTTTTGCCCTACCTGCTGGCCTTTAGTTTGGTTTGATTTTGTTGTTTTAAACATTTTTGGGGCTGATTATTTTTTTGCATTTAAATTTTGAGTTTAAGTTGAAGAATTTTGTTTTAAGTTTGGTTTGTGAAGCACCAGAGAGCTTTGGCTATTGGGTGGGACAGAAGTATAATAAATAAATTTGAAAGAGTTCTGATGCATCTCAGCAGCTGACGTTTGTGCCCTCAACTGAGAGGCATAGGGAGGGAATCCTGCTATAAAAAGCAGCCCAGGTACATTATATGGAGGATGCACTTGGGTTCGTCATATAATGGAGGGCTGTGGCTCAGTGGTGGAGCATCTACTTTGCATGCAGAAGGTCCCAGGTTCGATCCCCGGCCTGAAACTCTGAGGAGCTGCTGTTCACAATACTGAGCTAGATGGACCAATGGTCTGTCTTAGTTTAAGGCAGCTTCCTATGGGAGCTATAATGGGAAGAAGACAGGAGAAGCCATGGACTAGATAGGGGCTACAGGCTGCCTGTAACATGTGCATCTGGTAAGACAAGCAGAAATTCATGTATTGACAGTGCCACATCTCATGGCTTTGCTCTGTGTTTCTGCCTTGGGTTTTCAGTGCCCAGGAGGAACATTCACCCCCTCGATGAAATCGACCAAGGACTACCCTGATGAGGTTATCAACTTCATGCGCACTCATCCCATGATGTACAATGGTGTGTACCCCATACATCGCCAGCCGCTAGTGGTGAGGACCAACGTCAACTACAAGTTCACAACTATTGCCGTGGACCAGGTGGATGCAGCTGACGGGCGCTATGAGGTGCTTTTCCTGGGCACAGGTACCCACTGATGTGCACTGAAGAGAATACACAAATACCTTCCACTCACCACCACCACCACCTAGCCTGGAAGACACGTATTTTGGGTTGGTTCACTCAATGGGATGTCCTGCTGGGAAAGACTTATCCAGCTGCATTTTCCTATAGCTTACCACCACTACCACCACCAAAACCACAGGTCTAATACTATTTGGAAGAATGCTCTTTAGCAACGAGATCAGTTGGAAGGGAGGAATATCAGATCCCAACTTCAGTTCTTCTATTCACACCACATACTATTTCAAGAGCACAGAAGCCCATTTGAAATTAACATGAAAACACTACAAGAGACATGCTGGATCAGATCAAGGACCAGTCTAGTCCAGTATCCAGCTTCCCATAGTGGCCAGCTAGATGCCTCTGAGAAGCCCACAAGCAGAACAGGAGGGCAATAGCACCTTCCTTCCTGTGTCCCCCAGCAACTGGTATTCAGAAGCATACCAATTCCTTTTTGTCCAAGGTCTCTGTCTAGAGAATCCATTTCTTCCCAAGTCACAATCCAGAACTCCTTTCAGTGGGCCTTGGCATGTAGAATTGACCTCTGTTTTTCTATGGATTTGGGCCTACTGGCCCAAGACTCAGGTGGTGATCTCTCAGCCAGGAGTTAATGAGAACTCCTCGGAGACCCTATGACAGTAAGAATATAAGAACTCCCTTACTGAACCAGACAGAAACTTTATATATTCCAGCCTTCTCTTTACAAGAATGGCCCTCCAAAAGGACTAGCCCTGCCTTTACCTAAGCATAGAAGTGGGGGATAACTATTTTGGTTTGGCAGAGAATCAGCATTTACAGCTTTGTAAGCAGATGTGACTCCTCACAAATCACATAAAGCAGCATTGATCCCCACCCCAAGAGGGGTTCAGTCATATATCTCCCCTGGAAACCTGTGGAGGTATCACAGGTTCAGCTTTACACCATTCTGCTTGTGTGCAAACCTCTTCCGCTGAGGGGGAATAGAGCAGCATTGCTGGCTGAGTAGTTGAAGTGCAGAGTAGGGGTGTGCACGGACCCCCCGGATCGGATCGGGACCCGGATCGGGACCTCCAATTTTGTCACGGACCAGTTCAGACAAAATCGGAGGCCCCCCGGACCGGATCGAGTCCGATCCCGACCCAAAAATCGTAAATTTTTGGATCGGCCACCATTTTTTTCCCCATAGACTTGCATTGCAATGCAAGTCTATGAGGAAAAAATGGCGGCGGGTGGGTGAGGGGGGGCCTAACTCCCTCCCCCCCCGGGGCCGTCCGCTGTGGACGGCCCCGGCAGGTAAGCCCCCTCCCCCGCGCTCCCTACCCCCCCTGGGGCCGTCCGCTTCCATCCGCTGGCACCCGCGGGCGCCAGCGGATAGAAGCGGACGGCTCCGGGGGGGGGTAAGCCCCCTTCCCCGCCACTGCTTACCTTCTCGGCCCGTCCGCTCCCGTCCGGTGCCGGCGGCTACTACCAGCGGGCTCCGCGGCCTACTCTCGAGTAGCGCGCCGGGTGATGACATCACCCGGCGCGCCACCCTGGAGTAGGCTGCGGAGCCTGCTGGTAGTAGTCGCCGCCGCCGGACGGGAGCGGCTGGGCCGGCAAGGTAAGGGCCCCCTCCCCCATCCGCACGCCCCCTCCTCCCCTCCACGCACCCCCTGCTTACCTTCTCGGCCCGTCCGCTCCTGTCCGGGGCCGGCGGCTACTACCAGCGGGCTCTGCGGCCTACTCTCGAGTAGCGCGCCGGGTGATGACATCACCCGGCGCGCCACCCTGGAGTAGGCCGCAGAGCCTGCTGGTAGTAGTCGCCGCCGCGGGACGGGAGCGGCTGGGCCGGCAAGGTAAGGGCCCCCTCCCCCCCTCCGCGCGCCCCCTCCTCCCCTCCACGCACCCCCTGCTTACCTTCTCGGCCCGTCCGCTCCCGTCCGGGGCCGGCGGCTACTACCAGCGGGCTCCGCGGCCTACTCTCGAGTAGCGCGCCGGGTGATGACATCACCCGGCGCGCCACCCTGGAGTAGGCCGCAGAGCCTGCTGGTAGTAGTCGCCGCCGCCGGACGGGAGTGGCCGGGCCGGCAAGGTAAGGGCCCCCTCCCCCCCTCCGCGCGCCCCCTCCTCCCCTCCACGCACCCCCTGCTTACCTTCTCGGCCCGTCCGCTCCTGTCCGGGGCCGGCGGCTACTACCAGCGGGCTCCGCGGCCTGCTCTAGAGTAGCGCGCCGGGTGATGACATCACCCGGCGCGCCACCCTGGAACAGGCCGCGGAGCCCACTGGTAGTAGCCGCTGCCGCCGGACGGGAGCGGCCGGGCCGGGAAGGTAAGCGCCCCCCTCCTCCCCCCCTCCTCCCCCCCCGCTGTCCCGCTGGCGCCCGCCAATGGAAGCGGCGGTGGGCGCCAGTGGGCGCCCGCCGATCTGCCGATCCGCCGAACCGGTTCGGAGCCTTTTCGGACCGGTTCGGATTGGATCGGCCGATCCAGCTGTCAGATCGGAAATCGGATAATTTATCCGATTTCCCACTGGACTGGACTCGGATCGTGGATCGGGTCCGATCCAGTGCACATCCCTAGTGCAGAGGCCTAGGGATTAGCTGAAGGGCGGTATGGCAGCAAAGCCCTAACACCAGGGGGGGGAGGGAGCATGTCTAGCCATCGAATGGTGGCAGGAGCCACTTGCACTAGGTCCAGTCTGCTGTAGATGAGTTACTTGTCCATGCAGGCCAAAGGAGTCCAGCCAGCAGTCCAAGCAGGTAGCCAGGAAAGCTAACAATCCAGAAAGTTTTCATTAGCTGGCAACTGCTCTGCCTCTGCACAGCTGTTCCCTGAGCTACCTAATTCACTGCACAGCCCTCAGCAGCTGTGCGCTGTCCCAGCACCACCTGTCCCAGCCTGTAGGGAGTTTCTTCTTTCTTTTTGGCCATAGGTGTAACTAATCTGCAGATCTTGGTTGCTTCCTGTTGCAGAAAGAAGCAGAAAAAGTTGAATGAGTACAGGAATTTGGGCCACCTCATGAAATGAATGAATGAACGTAAGAAGCGTTCAGTTCAGTGTGCAAACAGGGAAGGAGAGTTGGCTTGGTGGCCTAGGCAATAGGTGCTCATTTTCAGCTTTCTCTCCAGCCATCTGAACTGGTAATAAAGTTGCCAGTTCGCTTTTTAAAAGAACCCAGTCTGATGAATTAATTTAGAAGGGGTGCCATTTAGAAAGGGTGGGGAGGGGAGGAGTTGCCTCTCCCACTTCTATCTTTCAGACCACCTGTGATGACTCTTTAGAAGCACCCATAGCTCTGGTTATTTATTAATTTTTTATTATATCCAAGTGCAGGCCTTTGAACCTTGTTCTGAATCTCTCTCCACCCCCTCCAAATCACACACACACACACACACACACGCACCATAAAATCTAAAATACTATCGGTGCCTTTTAAGGTGAGGCTGTGTTATTTCAAGAAAACAAGAACAGCTGTACCAATATACTGTTCGCAGCGCAGTGTCTCTTTATCAAGGGAAGTATTTCACTTGCTTTTAAAACTTCCTAAAATGCTACTCGGGACATCTGGCTCACCCAAGGAACACTTCTCAAAATGTGTCAAAAATATGGCTGTCTTTTTTTGTTGTTGTTGTTTGGCTTTACACCTTTAAAAAAAACCTTGTTGTTGGAGTCTATGCCCTGAAGGAAGGCACAAAACCACCCTACGCCAAATCCAAACTACATAAGAATTAGTTTAGGTCTTTTTCTAGAATAGATTCAGAAATAAAAAATGCTTTCCCACTCTATCCCTACCTCTTTCCTCTCCAGTTTGTTTTTTGGAGGGCAGTCAAACTACTTGCAAAGATGGTGGAGAAGCTCCTACTTGCAATATTAGGTTAACTAGGGCCATTGTTTACTTTTATCAACTGAAACTCAAGGCAGCATTGATATCAGCAGTCATGTTAGGTTTAGATGAAAGTGAGCATGGACTTGAACTCAGTTAGGGAGGCACTGACCAGGTCTGGCAGTATGGCATAAATAAGCCATGGTGGCTTACAATACATGCTGGCCGCCATTGTGAATATTCAAGGTGTGGCAGATGTTGCCATGGCTAATCATGTCATGCAAACTCAGGTAGGGTGACTTGTTACCATGGTTAAGAAGCCATCCAGAACCCATGGGTTGTTCTTGGTTTCTGGGTGGGGGGCTGGTTAACCACAGTCACAAACCACCCTATGTGAGTTCACACCATAAGATAAGCCATGGTGACTGCGCACCGTCGTTTGAATAGTCACAATGGCAGCCAGCATGTGTCACAAGCCATTGTGGCTTATTTAAGCAGTGCTGCTAACCACTGATCATGCAAATTGGTCTTGGGGCCTCTATGAAAGTCATGGGCATACACCACTGTATAATCCTTCTAAGGATCATTTGCATCCCCATCAGTTCATACGCTACTGTGATTGATACATTAGAGGCTAAAATTGCCCAGCACATAACAGGTTTATTGAAAGAAAGATTGCTTATAATATAAAATAAGTGTATCCTTAGCAAGGCTTGACTATTTTATTTATTTTAAAATGTGTATTGTATTTTGCTGTAATATTTTTTCATGACCAGATGTAATATTCATCGTGAGACTGATAGGACATATGGATAAAGCATTCTCTTTATATGCTATTTTGTAAGCCAGATCCATGTGGTTCTTTGAGACTCACATGTAGTTTTCATTTCCCATTTCTGACAGTGATATTGCAGTGCCTCCATGGTTCCCTTATCTGTCATCTGCTCCAGTCCACCAAGTATGACTACACAAGCACCCTTTCTTTATTTTGAGTTGTTCCATTTGCCTCTTTGTTTTAGTTTGACCCATATATTTTTCTATGATGATGAACCTCTTACGTTTTCTGCCCATATGCCCTTCTCTCAGGACTGTGGGCTGTTCTTTGGATTTAGGAATTACATAATATTCGTGTTCAATGCATAGAGGTATCTGTAGATTCTTACAAGGAGTAGAACCTCTCTACAAAACCTTTGACCAAGGAAGTTCATTCAGCCAGTTCTCTTATGGCAGGGGTAGGCTCCAGATGTTGTTGGACTGCAACTCCCTTCAGCCATAGCTGGTATAGCCAATGGTGAAAGATTATGGGAATTGCAGGCTGAACAACATCTGGATAGCTACACATTCCCCAACCCTGTCTTATGGATAACTTTTGGAGGAGCTCCATAAAGTTTGGCCCACACTATTTTTAGGAGTAAGCAAACTAGTCTTTCACAGGTGCTCTTTAAGAGTATCAGCAATACTGATATTAGCATTTGAATATCATGGTAAAGACCAGAAAAGGGAAACAAGACAAGGCCCAATTGATGCTAATTGCCCTCTGTGTGTTTCCCATGTGTTGCAGATCGTGGCACTGTCCAGAAGGTTATAGTCCTGCCCAAAGATGATATGGAAACAGAAGAACTGATGCTAGAAGAGGTGGAGGTGTTCAAGGTAAGGCACTGCTCACCCTAAGTATTTCAAGGTCACCTGTGCCTCCACGGAGCATGTGGGGTTGAGAACTGGTGTAGTGTCAAAGAGTGTGGGCTGTGAAGTTCCTTGCTCAAATTTCACCTCAGCCTGAACTCAGTAGATGGCCGGAGTTGGGGGATGGGTGAAATCAATGGTAGCAGTAAAGGTGGCTGTAAATAATCTTAAAATTGGTGGGGCATTGGGGATCTGTGATGGAGTCAATGGGAGAGGAGTCATGGGGGCACAGGCTGTGCACTATTTTCTCTGCCTCCTCCTTGTTACCTTTAATATGAAACTGATAATGCTTGCCTAGCTTCCAAGACTGGCACAACGAACAGTCAAAAAGCAGTTTTTAAATACTTAAAATTTGATGATGGTGATGATTGATGGAATTGCAGACCGAGGAGTGTCACACACCCAGCTCCACAGAAACAAATTGTGTTCTCCACCTGGATTTGCCTTTCCTCTGTGTACTCTCTCTAAATTACTCCAAAGATTTTCAGAGGGCAGCCACCCACTCTCATACCTGGATTAACTACCACAATGTGGTTTCCCTCTAGGTGCCAGCCCCCATCAAGACCATGACCATCTCTTCCAAAAGGGTGAGTGTATCCCTCCTTTGCTGAGATAGTTACTTGACTGGGTCTAGAGAAAGCTCAGGGGAGGAAAGGGTGTTCTTTGACTAGCTATCAACAATAGTCATCTTGGCAAAAGGCCAAAAAATGTGGAAGTTTCCACACACACATACACACACACAACCCCACATCCAGCATTCTATCAATTCCTGGTTTCCCTTGAGCATTTGTTGTTGCCATGGGCTCACTCCAAAGGTTGGTGGGCAGACTAGAATACAGGTCTGGGTGAACTGGCCCAGGTGGCTTTTCTGTCCACCCTTCCTCCAGAAAATGTATATCGCCTCCATGCCCATCTTTGGTATGCTGAAGGAGCAGAAAGAATTGTAGCCCCGTAGACTCATGAAAGTTTATTTTACCTCAACAGCAACAGCTCTATGTGTCCTCAACCATTGGGTTAACACACCTGGCCCTTCACCGCTGTGACGTCTATGGAGAAGCTTGCGCTGACTGCTGCCTAGCCAGAGACCCCTATTGTGCCTGGGATGGCAAGTCCTGTTCCCGCTACTCTGCTTCCTCCAAGAGGTACCATGTGGCTGGGAGGATATATTTCCACTCCAGTATGAAGCTGTATGTTGGGAATGCTCTGCAAAAATGTAACATTGAAGAACGAATGCAGGGTCACAGTAGAACAGGGGCTATTTCCAAGAGATCTCAAAGAGCTGACTTTACAGCTTGATCCTGGGAACATTCTTGGGAACTAGCTGTATCATAAGGGGGGGGGGGGATTCAGGGGTGATTTAATGAAAATTTATGCCATATGGTAGCTGAGGAGCAATGCAGGAAAACATTATGCTGCAGGGATCCTGAGCAACACATCTGGGTAGTGGTAAGGAGTATGATTGCTCTAGGGCAGGGATGGATCTTGGGAAGGATTTGGGACTGCCAATATTGGCTGAGAATTATTCTAGATTTCAGTGGCTAGGGACATGCCTGACAGGCAGTGTGACAAATCCTCTTCTATTTCTGCTGCTGTGTTGTTCAATATTATCTCCATTATATTTTAGATACTTTTTTAGCCTTTGCCATTTTTAATTTATTGATTTTAATTGTTTTGTGTTTTAATTCTATCAATATGGAGTTTATTTGTTTTTTGGATGTTGCCCTGAAAGCTATTGGCTATAGAGTGACTAAAACACTACAGCAAGAAAGACATTAATAAAACAAAAGTGGCTTACAAAGGGCCCAACATCTCGTGTTGTTGCTACGGCTGCTGAGAAGGGCTGAGATTCCATCTGCTTACCCAATTGTTTCTTTCCTTATCACAGGAGGAGCAGACGTCAGGATGTCCGGCATGGCAACCCCATCCGTCAGTGCAGGGGTTACAATTCCAACGGTGAGCACCACTAGGATCAGCCTATTTCTGGTCCATGTCCGTTTCAAGTATATTCAGTCATAAGTCTCCTTTCATCCAATTTCCACATGTGATGTATATTTTTAAAACTCATGGAAATGTGCATTTACCTTCATATGCAACTTCCCCTAACATACACATTTAAACACAACTTTCCCTAATACATGTATTTTCCTCATATGCACATGTTTTTACACAATTTTTGAGCTAAGGACTGCATTGCAAAATTTGGAGAAGTGCACAATCTGATAACTGTGTTCTGATCTGATCTAGGAAGTGCGAATTAGATTAATTTGCTAAAAAAATGCCGATCAAACGAAATTCTACCCCACCCCACCACTCAGGGAACAGAAAGTAGCATTCGTCCCTGGTCATTACACTGAAGATGTCAGTGAACCACTGGCTTGGCTCCTCCTAGTCCCATGTCTGCAAAATGGATTGTAGGCCAAAGCCACTGCCCTTCACACTGTGGTTTTATCAACAGAGTAGATGGAAGAAGTGGCACTTGACCTGAAGAAGTCAGTGGAGGTTAGGTTATCCTGAATGAATAGGCATAAAGATTAGTGATCTTCCGCATTTCTGTATATGTGAAGCTACAACAAAATCTATTCCCAAGAATATCAGCTTTGCTTGGGGGAAAACAATCCCAACACTCAAGTTTCTAAACATCATGCTTGTGGAGATTTGGTTGGGCGGTTGGGGGAGTAGGCTGAATTCAAAAGCCTTCATGATTCAGTGCCTTCTGTTTAATGTCTGGCTCTTTATCCTTACTTACTGATCTCCTGTCCTGTTGTCCTGTAGTACATCTCTGCTGTACCTTGCCTTTTTCTTACAACTACATTAACATTTGCCAGAATTACACACTGTATAAAAGCCAAAGCATCTCGTACAACATAAAGCCTATAAATACAACACAGGTATTCAGACTAGGCACATTATATATATATATATATATATATATATATATATGGTTTCTTTGGTGTAGAATTTGGACTTTCTTGGCATGGAGTGTAGGCAGCCATGGATAAAACAGGAAGTGACCCTTTCACATTGGACAGATGGACGAATGCACTCAAAAAAAGGAACATGACTGGAGAATAAGGGTATATTCAGGCCAGCCCTTTTGTATGTTTTCATTACTCTTTAGTTGGTTTGTTACAGAATTTATGCTTCCTATGAAGTATCTATTTGGCTTCAGAGTAAAATCTGCAGTTAATATCAGCAACATTTTAATTGGCTAAAGCTGCAGTCCCATACATGCATACCGGATAGTAAGCCCCACTAAACTCAATAGGACATATTTCTGAGTAGACAGAGGCTGCCTCTACAAGAGGCATTTAAAGCTCTTTCAAGGCGCATTAAAAAATTTACCTCTACAAGAACAGAGCGCAAATCGGGCGTAGAGGCGCGTTTTCTCTCCGATTATGCGCATTATCGAATACGCGTTAAATAGCGAGTTTTATTTTGCTCCGGCCGTTAAAGCGCATTTTGACTATGTGAACAAGCGATTCTCTGCATTAACTACTTGTAAAGCGCATTTGAAACAACCGGTAAGGTCACCTGTTGAGTGCTCAGTTACCTCCTGCATACAAGGATTTACGATAAAGCGCTTCCGAGAAGATGCGCATAATCGGAGGAATAGGCGTGAAACGGAATCCATCTAGAGGGGGTCAGAGTAGAGGCAAGCACTGCACATTAGTTGTTTTTAGACAAGATTAGTGTCTAGATGAAAGGATGCAATTTTACAATTAAAGAAATAAAGCAAAGTCTCTAGTAGAGGAGGAAGACAGGTGAAACAATGGTCAGGAAAATGGACAGCATGAGACTTCTGTCCAGACCAGTTGCAGGAAGGTTTTCATCCCTTTAATATGACCTTTTCTGCAGGAAAACCATTCAATGGGGCACAAATAGTGGCAGATCATGGAATATGTTCCAGTGTCCACACACACACCCTTGTGTAATTTTCTAAAGTTGAGTACCCAAAAACCAGACCATCAGGATGCCTCCGAAAAGATGCATATGCTGAATGGTGGATGGATAATTAGCCCCGTGTGGAAGATGATTGTGTATATAAATTTGGTAGTGGTGCTACTAGCCTTCTTTTGGCAAAGAAGTAAGAGTCCCCTCTAATATATTTTGCTAGGGAATGTATTGAGTGTAATGTGTCCCTTGATGAATCATAATCTGCTCTCTATATGCTCTCTTTCCACCTGTAGCCAACAAGAACACGGTAGAGGCTGTCCAATATGGAGTGGAGGGAAGCACAGCCTTTCTGGAGTGCCAGCCTCGCTCTCCTCAGGCCACCATCAAATGGCTGCTCCAGAAGGACAACAGTGACCGAAGAAAAGAGGTATGAGGAACACATGAGCAGGCAGGTCTGCGGTTCCCTGGATAGAATTTAGGGAAGGGCTAGGGAGAGGGGGAAAGTTTCCATCACAGGCTTAGAGGGGAGCCTACCTTCTGCTTCCACAGAAAATTACAATAAATACTAGAGCTGAGCTGACAAGTCTTTTATTCTCACTTTCATTATTGTCAAAAATGTTTCCCCAGTCTGCTTATTTATTTAGCTTTATTTTTCATCCACATCCTGAATCCAAGGAGGACGTGTTTAAAAGCCCATAAAGCCTGGGTTTTAAGGCTCTCAGAAGCCATGCAGTCCCTGAGCTAGCCCACTGGCAACAGCCCTGGGCCACTCCCATGCTTTGGGAGCTAAAGGACTGTGGTATTTCTGAGCTTGTCTGACCAAACTCAGGAAAATGCCTCAATCCAATTAAGCCACAGCTGGAACAGAGTCTCTCTCTCTCTCTCTCTCTCTCTCTCTCTCTGCATACATATATATATATATATATATATATATACATACACGCATACACACACACACACTATACCCTCCTCCTGCCCAACCCTGCTCCATTTTTGTCTAGAGTTACCTCCCAGGCTGCCTCTACACGAGAGGTTTAATGCTCTTTCAAGGCACATTAAAAAATGTACCTCTACACGAGCGGAGCGCAAATCGGGCGTAGAGGCGCGTTATCTCTCCGATTATGCGCATTATCGAATTTGCGTTAAATCGTGAGTTTTATTTTGCTCCGGCCGTTAAAGCGCATTTTGCCTATGTGAACATGCGATTCTCCACATTAACTACCTGTAAAGCGCATTTTGGTCATCCCTTAATGCGCTTTGCCGCCTCTCGCTGCCTCTCGTGCAGAGGTATTAGGCGTAAATGCGCTCCAGCGATTATGCACATAATTGGGCAGCCAGGCGCCAAAGCGAATCCTTGTAGAGGGGGCCCCAGCTCCTAGGAAGCTGTATCTTTCACTGTGACTTGCTGCTTGTCAGGACTGAGGAAATGTGGGAGAAGTCTAGGACTGATATAACAAGAAATAGTAAGTCAGCACTGAGATGCAAGAAGTTGAAAGCCAGAAAGTGCTCAGTCTCTGAATGGGGTGTGGCTTGCCACCCCACCCCCACAAAACATGCTCTATTGGTCCTCAATGTGGCATCCATGGGCACCATTGTGCCCATAAACAATTCCCTTGGCACCCACCAGGTTCCTTGCACCTCTTGATTTTTTAAAAATATATATTTTAAAAATCGACTGGGAAGGTGACATGCTGCAAAGTGAATTGCCACCTTCCAGCACCAGCTTCATTTTCAAGAATGCTTCTGGGCCCCCATATTTCCAAAAATGCCTCTTGGGTAGCTAGAGCCCAGCCCTTCATTTTGAAGCATTCCCAGCCGCCCAGAAAAAAGAAAGCTGTACACCGTGAGCTGCGAGGAGCATCCTAGAGACCTGGGAGAGGTGGAGAGGTGGACCTGAGGCTTAGAGGGGGTGGCAGGGGATGTTTTACTGTGTTGTGTGTATGTTTTGCTTGGGCAGGGAGGGGAATTGCTTCTCAGTATTTGTGTTTGTGTATTTCTCTGAGCATCACCAGTTTGCCTTCTGTGAACTGGATATTTTATCATGCTTTATGGGGACAAATATGCAATATGGCATTTGGAGATCAGACTCCACCTCTGCCTTGTACAGAGTTTCATTGCCAAGTTGCTTGTCTCTGAGCCTCATCAGTTTGCTTTCTGTTAAATGGAGAAGAAAACTGTGGGTTCAAAAGAGTGATTTCGTATTCTGGGCCTCAGAACCCACCTCTGTCTTATACTTAGGTTCTTGGGCAAGCGACTTTTCTTTTAGTCTCACCAGTTTGCCTTCTAGGAAATGTCTATGTTGTGATTGGCCACACCTCCATGGCAGCCATTTTGTGAACTGGCAAGCCCCTCCATGGCAGCCATTTTGTGAGATTCCACCATACCTCCTCAAAATTTCAAATGTGTCCACCATCCTGAAAAGGTTAGGGACTCCATCCCAGTCCAACTGTGCTAAATGAGCCTCCTTGGTATTTCTTTCTCCTTTAGCTACGCACTGAAGGACGGGTGCTGAGGACAGAGCAGGGGCTGCTGTTGCGGTCCTTGCAGCTCTCAGATGGGGGCTTATATTCCTGCACAGCCACGGAGAACAACTTCAAGCATACCGTAGCCAAAGTGCAGCTTCATGTACTTAGCAGTGAAACCGTCCATGCTGTGCTCTTCCAGTCAGAGACCCCTGTTCCCTCTGCAGCAGCCATGCGATCCGGCCTTCCAGTATCCTTCAGCTCTCACTACCATGACCTGGTGCAGCTGCTCACCCAGCCTGAGATGGGACTCATCAACCAGTACTGCCAGGGATACTGGCGGCATGTAGCCTCCAACCACAAGGAGACTCTGGCTGGTCTCAAAGCCAAGGAGCTGCATGATCAGAAGAAGCCTCGAAACCGCCGGAACCACCAACCAGAGATGGATCAACAGACATGAAACTGACAACTGAAAGGGACTATGTAATGACAGTGCTATATTTCCCCCCTTCCCATTTTAATATTAAAATATCTATAAATATATATATATATAAATACATATATATATATATATACACACACACACACACACACCACACACACACACATGCCCCGCTCCCCCTCAAGACAGTATTTATTTGTAGGTTGTACATAATCTGTGGGTGATGCAGTCTCATCTTGGTGTGAGATGGCAAGGAGCGTGGAGGCGTCCCACTGGCAGCTTGCTCTTCCTTCCTCCTTTTATCTGCGGTACTGTAAAATAGCTGACATATCGGAGGGGTGGGGAGTGAGGGCAAGAGTCATCTCTCCCTCTACGTGCCACCTCAAAGCACACAGCTGCCCCCTAGGTGCAGGGATGTCTGATGGCAGGGGCTGCAAGCAAAGTCACTGTTCCATTTACTCCACATTAGGCCCCTCTGGTGTGGAAGCTCCAGATCCGGAATGATGGAGCAGAGGCCATCAAGCCTGGGTCATTATGAGCAAGTTGGAGACTTTTGAGTTACCGTCATTGAAAACACTCCTACTATTGTCAGACATCAAACATCCTTGCTCATCCCCACCTCCAGCAAGTCCAGAGGTGTATATAAGCCCCTGCCACGCATACAAAGACTTTAGCACTTTCTTCCCCCTTTATATACATTTCTCTGGCAGGATACTCTCCGGTATAAAATACCATGGAGGCTGCACCTCTTAGGAGCATGAACCATTTAAGGGAGAAGGAAGTGTTTCATCAAGGATATCCATGCATGGTCCTAGGCAGTGCTCCTAATGTCACTAGAAGCAAATTAATCCCGCCATTAGGAAGTCAAGGAACAATCTTATGATTTGCTAATGATTCATCCTGTGCTATTTGGCAGGTGATCTGCAAGAGATAAAGTCTGTGAAAGTTGTGATATACAGGTAGTAGAGTACTTGTGACAATAGACACAACCGAAAGAGTGGGTGGGAAGATGAATATGCTATGATCATAGACACCTGGCTTTGCTAAGCTGGTTTACCTGATGGATATGAGGTCCTCATCCAAGTGGGTTATGCTGGGGAGATGTAATGTATATATGAACCAAAGCTACTCTCCCATAGTGCATATGTCAGACACTTCCAAGGCCAAAGACAGCGTGGGAGTGGAGGAGGCAGAGAGTGGAGAGCCATCAGGATACCTGGCTTCTGCTCTGGTAGCCATTGACTGGAGGAATCAATGTCTCAGTTACCCTACCTAGTTATTTATTATAATTTTAAAATATTGGATCTGCCCACTGGGAGTCCAAATCTTCAGTCTGATTTGGGTCAGTGGGACAGTCTGTTGTCTGAATGTTCCCATAAAGATTTCTCTGGTATTATCATTACTACTCAGTCCACATTGGCCACTTAAGTGCAGGGCAGGCTGGGTAGAGTGTGCAAGAATAGTTCCAAAGAAGAGGAATGTGGGACTTCGCATGACCGACTTGTCTTCCAGCTTAAATGCTAGCAGGTTTCCAGAGACCACAGGCTAAGGACTAATAAGCCTTCACTGCATGTAGTATCCCTTGTGACAAGGATTATTATCCAGCCACCCCACCGCCAGAAATAAAGGGTGGTAAGTGTAGGACAGCACTATCAACTCTGCACAAAAATGAAGTCAGTAATGCAACCATATAGATAAGGTTGGATTTAGGGTTTGTGGATCTAATTGTGCAAGATTTGTCAAGGGCAGAGGTGGACAACTTGTGGTTGTCCTTATGTTTTGGCCTACAACTCCCATCAGCCCTAACCAGCATAGCTAATGGTGAGAGATAATGGGAGTTGTAGTCCAAAACATCCGAAAGGCCACAGGTTACAAATCACTGATCTAGGGTTTTTTCGTAAATGAAAACATGTAGAGGTTGGGGATGTGGTTCATACCACAAAGGGAAAAAGGGACAGCTTTGAAGCATGTAAGAAGAAATAGAAATCACTGGGGAGATGCAGAAGTGGGGTCATGGTGTGGCGGGGATATGCTCCAATTTGTTGGTATGGGCAAGACTTTTAAGGTCAAATCCTGAGTTTGAATTAATTCACGTGAGCCTGTGGACTCACACTGATTTACATCTTCTCAATATCAGCCCATTGTTCTCCCACTGCAGTGACCTATGCACTGATGCAAGAAAACTCCATGGACAGGGGTCTCTTTGCCATTGTGCCAGTCACAAGAAGCTACAGGGATGGACTTTGATCACTGAGGGCAGCATGTATAGGAAAAGACTATGCACAGAACTATCACATTATGCTGAATGTGTAGTCCAGCTGAGCTAGGATGGAAGCTAGGTTGTTTCGTGGACTTACAGCTTCTTTCTGCACAGCAAGGGACAGTCTCAACAGAGCAGAACTGAAGCCTGCAGAAGCCACACTGTGTGCCCTTTGGGCTCTGAGGCTGTACCACCTGCTGTTAACAAAGTGAGCACACCTTTTGTGTTTGGCGGCCTCCCTGGGCCCACCTCGTTTACCCTCCCTCATTCTTAACAGGCAGGCCTCCTCCCCCTGCCAATTTGAGTGATGCGCGTGTACTTTCTCTTGTAAATAGATGTAAATCGAAGATGTAACAAAAACCGGGGATATGGAGTATCTGACAAGTAGCTCCTGGTGATGAATTCAAGTGCAGAGCCACTCCGCGCCTGTAATGTGAAATTCCTGTGGATAGAACAAGCTAATAAACACTGGCTTTGTTTTTGAAAACTCAAGACTACTTCACTCCCACTCTTCAAAATGCTTCCATTGCCCTCCTGAGGGGCTGAGCTCTTCTTGTATTTCACAGGTTCAGCTTTGGATTGCAGCCGCTTCTGTGGATTGTTCACTGCCAGGCTTGGTCTTTAAATTAGGTGGATGAATGCTTGTAATTAAAATCTTATCACTCATTCTGATTCTTGAAGGGTATCCACAATGTTGGATTTTTCTCATGTGAATCTAATCTAATCCTCTAAATTGTACCTCATTGTGTTTGCTGGTTTGCCAGATAATATTTCCTCCTTGGTACATTTTGTGGCAAGTAAAAGTGAAAAACCACCACCACTGCATGCTAATATGATGCAATTAAGTGGCTAAATAGGCTAGGTACACCCGTTCCAGTGGCTTAGGGCATCATCAGAGGAGCGTTTTATTGCACGCTCGCTACTGCCCACTTATGGATGTTCATGCGTCCTTTAGACGACTACGTCCACCTCCCGCGTGCCTCCCACTCCTTCTGCTCGTTTTTCCATCACAAAGTACTTTTTTAAAAAAACTGAAATGTGCCGCGATCTCCTGCTGTGTGCAGGAAAAGTGGCTCGATAAAAATGCCACCTGAACAGGCCACATGGTCTGTGTTTTCTTCCTCTTTCCTCTCCAGGAAGAAAGAGGAAGTAATGAAGGAGAGAAGTGTGAGGTGGAGAAGTTATAGTAAGGAAATGCAATTTTCCCCTTCTGCTCCTAATATTGAACTGCACTCAACAGCAGGACAAATCCAAACAAACATAACTACAAAGTAGGGATGTGCACTGGATCGGACCCGATCCACGATCCGAGTCCGGTCCAGTGGGAAATCGGATAAATTATCCGATTTCTGATCCCGCAGCTGGATCGGCCGATCCAATCCGAACCGGTCCGAAAAGGCTCCGAACCGGTTCGGCGGATCGGCGGATCGGCGGGCGCCCACTGGCGCCCACCGCCGCTTCCATTGGCGGGCGCCAGCGGGCGCCCGCCGATGAAAGTGGACAGCGGGGGGGGGGAGGAGGGGGGCGCTTACCTTCTCGGCCCGTCCGCTCCCGTCCGGCACTAGCAGCTACTACCAGCGGGCTCCGCGGCCTGCTCTAGGGTGGCGCGCCGGGTGATGTCATCACCCGGCGCGCTACTCTAGAGCAGGCCGCGGAGCCTGCTGGTGGTAGCCGCCGGCCCCGGACGGGAGCGGACGGGCCGAGAAGGTAAGCAGGGGGTGCGTGGAGGGGAGGAGGGGGCAGGCGGAGGGGGGAGGGGGATGTCATCACCCGGCGCGCTACTCTAGAGTAGGCCGCGGAGCCCGCTGGTAGTAGCCGCCGGCGCCGGACGGGCCGAGAAGGTAAGCAGTGGCGGGGAAGGGGGCTTACCCCCCCCCGGAGCCGTCCGCTTCTATCCGCTGGCGCCCGCGGGCGCCAGCGGATGGAAGCGGGCGGCCCCAGGGGGGGTAGGGAGCGCGGGGGAGGGGGCTTACCTGCCGGGGCCGTCCACAGCGGACCGCCCGGGGGGGGGAAGGAGTTAGGCCCCCCCTCAGCCACCCACCGCCATTTTTTCCTCATAGACTTGCATTGCAATGCAAGTCTATGGGGAAAAAAATGGCGGCCGATCCAAAAATTTACGATTTTTGGGTCGGGATCGGACTCGATCCGGTCCGGGGGGCCTCCGATTTTGTCCGAACCGGTCCGGGACAAAATTGGAGGTCCCGATCCGGGTCCCGATCCGATCCGGGGGGTCCGTGCACACCCCTACTACAAAGCTCACTGGATGTTAGATCATCATACCAAATCTTTCCCTATACTGGCTGCATGATCATCATGGGAAACCAGGCTGGTATACTACAACAATTAAAATATATTTTGATGGACTGACATTTCTGGTCAGGATTCACTGGGACCTTTCACTGGCACCAGCTCTATTTGTCTTTTGTTAGACTAGCAGCCTTTCCCAACTTTAGGTCCCTAGACAACTCCCATAATCCCTGATCAGTAGTCATGCTGCTGGGGATGAAAGCTATAGTCCAACAACATCTGAGGTAGGGAAAAGCTTGATTAAAGTGCTGAGGTCTTCGCTACCTTGAAAAGACGTATTGGTCTAAAAGGTATTACTAAAACGTAAGATCAAGCCATGTCTAGTCATATGAAGGAGGAAAGAGTGATTCCCTAAGCTAAGCTATAGAATCAGAAGCTTCAATCTAGTTTTGGATTTAACTACTTCAAACCACAGGTAGGGATAAATGTCTGAATTCTCTCTCAAGGAAATAAGAAAGTAAGTTCCTGCAATAAAAAAAGTGAGGAGGGATACCAGAGAGAAAAATTCTAGCTTAGCCTTCTCCCCATGTGGTAGTTTTAAGTGTGCAAAGAGATGCTTTGTTTTAATGTAGGGGAGCATTCCAGCATTTGATTCCATACATGAAATTTGAAGTGGTACAGTCTAGCAACAGATAGTATATAGCCATCTTGACTAGTAGCCAAAGATAGCCTTATCCTACTTGAATTTGTTTAATATCTTTTTAAAGACATCTAAGTTGGTTGCAGTTTCCACATCTCATGTAGTGAATTCCATAGTTTAACTAGGAGCAGTGAGAAATACCTCCTTTTGTCTGTCCTGAAACTCCCACCATTCAGCTGCGTGTCTCAGACTTTTATAAGAGAAGGAGAAAAACCTATCTCTATCCACTTTCTGGACACCATGCATAATTTTCACACCTCTAGCATGACTGCCTTTACTCACAATCTTTCTAAACTACCCCCCCCCCACAAAAATCTTGTAACCTTACTTAATAGGGGGGTTGCTTCACCTGCCTAATAATGTTCATTGCCTTTATCTGCACCTTTTCCATCTCAATAACATCCTTTTTGAGATGCTTTAAGGAAACCCACAAAAAACAAAAACGACATGGGTTTTGCATGGTTACCTACAAAACATATTACTGGCACCTTTGTAACCTGCCTATAAGGCCCTGGTCCTGGGTCCCAATTCATGATTTTAAAATTCCTGGTAGGTCTCCAAGACAACCAGAAAAAAAAACTGAAAACTGATCTCTCAAGTGTGCTTTTTGAAATATTGATTAGAAAATCATAAATTGAACAACTGTCTCTCAGGCTTCATTGAACAGAGAGGGACTGTCAAGGACTTGATGCAGGCACTGCTGCAGTGTGTCTCACAGTATAGAAGTGGTATTGGGTTACCACCAAATACAAGAGGCCAGATACATCATGAAGAGGTCAAACACACCCACATTTGTGAGCTAGGCAAGCGTGCTAGCTGTTCTGAAGCTTCGGTTACTCCATTTCTTGCCTCCTCCAGTAGGGGCATCTATGATGAGTAGGGTATGAGTACTGGCTGTAAAATTGTCCATTCATGACTTGTTTTCTTTATGAAGCAACCAGAGAAATTATTTTCTGCTGCTCTTGGTTTATGAGCAGTCAGACTGGGGAAGGGGAAGGGGGGCTGGTGTTGTATTTCTTAGGCCTGGCAGTGCACCTCCTTGTCCTGGAGCCCCCAGACAAAGACTCTTTGTACTATTGGCTTCTTAAAAGAGCGGGCGAGAGAAAAAGAGAGAAAGAAAGAAATCCTGCCTCTCTAAGGGAGTTCTGAGGCAGTCAGTTAAGCAAACACACAGGGAAAGAGGAGTCAGGGTTACGGTCTCATTTCCTGCCCTCTTCTGCCAATGGCTGGAGCGGGGGTGGGAGCGGGAGGTCAGCTAAAGCAAGTTTGCCACAGGTCCCTGTACTACTGGCCTGGGACATCTTCTTTCTCTGTCCAGCTTCAAGGGAATCTCTTGCCCTAGAAATATCAATGACCAAGATGTTATGCTGGGAATGCCTCAGAAGAATGGAAACAGACATGACCACAAACCTTGTTTTAAAAGAATGATGGAGGGAGACATGTTTCTGTGAAAGTGTTACAAGGCCCAAGGAAATTTTCCTTTTCCCCTGTGGCTGGTTCGGGAGAGATACCGTCACACAAATTTTTCTCAGCTGGCAAAACCTCCTGATAAATTTTGAACTGGGTTAGTAGGTTGGGCAGGCCATGCTGAAAATAATGAGTTCTTTCCACATTGCTTTCAGGCTTAATACTTCCAGTATATTTGAATGTGCTATAATTGAAAGGACATCCCTCAGAGATCAGATTCACTTCAGAATCCTTCCTTCTGGAGTCTCAGTAAGTACATGTAAGAATGTTTACCTCAGCAAACAGAACAAAACCATCTTGAATGGTGACTTCTCTTATGGCTAAGAGATGACCCCTTAAAAAAAAAAAGAAGAAAGGGACACAGATGATCTACAGAGGCAGAAGATAAGAGGTGACTCTCACTGGCATAGAGAAGCAATGATAGGGAAAAGTTTCATCTGTTTACTTCGCTTGTCATGCAGCTATTAAAACCATGAAAAACAACTAAAAGGGTGGCAAACAGAATCTTGGTGCACAGCTGCCCTCTAGAGTTGTTCCTTCCCAACTGTGAAAGACGTAAGTCCAAAGGAAAAGAAAGGGATTCTTTGCCAAATCAACAATTGTCTTCTTGAAAGGCTTTTGAGGCAGCATTCTGGTTCGAGTCTCTCTGGGCTTCACTACAGAAGAATAAAATCTCCAATCCTTACTGGATTCTTTGTGAGATTAAGATTGGCTCCTTTACACAAGCCGACATGTGCTGTTTTTTCGGGATTTTATTTCTCGGTGAGTTCTATATGTTTCATTTTAAGCCACTAGATGGCACTGCTGTTATAACGCTATACAGAAATACACACAGCAAGTAAAGTGCTTCATATAGATTCCTAGAGGAAAAATCGGACTTTCCACACATTTTACAATGGTGAGATAGAGGTCATAAACCAGGGGACGGTCCCTGAAGGTTGATGAGATCGTGTAAATTATTTGCAAACTTCCGAATAACCAATCTTAATGGTACAATATAAGCCCTCTCTCCAGATGGATGACTCCTTGCACTATCAATCAAAAGGCATTGTGGACCTGTCCTTAACATGTGTTTTTGTGGTAAGAAAAAAGTTGGAAGAAGATGTCACCTGGACTTCTGTGGTCAATTCTATGCATGAAGCAGGGTGAATGCACAATAAAAGCCTAGTCTGGAACTCTTTCTTTCAGACACACACACATTCACATGAATAATAGGCTGAGAAATGGCAAGCTCCCAAGGCAGCCTGAACTGACTTTAAGTTTATCATCCCAAAACAGATCCTTGCTATCCAAGCTCTGTTTGGGATAGAGTTGCAACATCTACATTCTGACATAAGCCCCACTTTGGAGAGGTGATGGCTAAAATAAAAACAAACTGTTAACTTATATGGAAGCATACAGTGGGGAAATAATAATGCTTGCTCATACATTACTTTCTGTAGAATGATAGTTATTGAGCAATAATAACTGATTCCTTAAAATCCCTATTTTGGAAGCTTTACTGAACTAATTAGCTTGCATTTTGCAAAGTCCTCTGCAAAGGGCAGATTTATAGTGGTTGGCAGAGGGTAGCAGAACGGTCATATCATGGCTTGCAGGAGGGTAGAAAAGAGAACATGCTTCTTCTGCTGGCAATACAGGCCTTTCACCTGTCTTTATTGAGGTGGGATAGTTGCTCCTAACATCCTATGGTAGTGTTTGCAAGCATCCTCATTGCCTGTATGTCTGAGAGCACTTTCAGACATGCAACTTTAACACTTGAAGGGGTCTTTTAACATTGAACACTGAGCACCTGAAAGTTATGCACCTTAAGGAGAATTTTAGAGATTGAAGACACAATTGCTTAACCCAGCAGTAATTTATTGAAAAGACTTAAAGACATACATTCAAGAGATCAGATAATAGAAACAGGCTTTTTAAAGGATCACTGTTCTGTTGTACAAAATTCTAGTTCTATGATTAAGACAGACACATTGAAAGCGATGGTTTGGTTAGGCTGACCATATGAAAAGGAGGACAGAGCTCATGTAACTTTAACAGTTGTAGAGAAGAGGGAATTTCAGCTGGTGTCATTTGTATGCAATTTGTACCTGGTGAAATTCCCTCTTCATTACAACAGTTAAAGCTGCCCTCTTTTGTATCTGGTCACTCTAGTATAGTGCATGCACCTTTAATTGCTTTGATGAAGAGGTGATTTCACCAGGTACTAATTGCATACAAATGACACCAGCTGAAATTCCCTTTTCTCTGCAACTGTTAAAGATACATGGGTCCTGTCCTCCTTTTCATATGGTCAGCCTAGGTTTGGTGTAACGGACTAGCAGAGGGGAGGAGAAGTTTTGGGCTGTGGAGAGATGGGGGGAATGGATCTCGGGACTGGCAACGGAAGGAGATAGAGTCGGGTAGTAGGGTAGGTAAACGGAAAGAAAGGCCGCTAGCAAGTTGCCTATCCCTGAAGAGAGAAGCAGGGAAAGTTGCAAAGTGGAGCAATGACAGAAGAGAAGGGGGACAGAAACCTGATAAGATAGTAGACTTGTTGGGAAGAAGTAAGGGGTTGGTTACCTCTCTATATCTGCGTGGTCTGGGGTGTGATGAAGTTGGCAGTGGAGTGCTCCTTTGGCAAAGAAAGAGAGAGGGGAGGAAAGAGGGAATTCCACAAGATTCCTTTTGTGAAAAAGAGTGAGGCTTCTCTTGGTTTGAAGAGACTCCCACTTCTGGGCTGTCTAGGAGCTGGTTATATGCCTCCAAAATTTAGTTTAATCTTAAAACTTGAACAGTGGCTATACTCCTTAAACAATAGTTATCGAAATGCTATTTGGAAATTATTATTATTATTTATTTCATTTCTAACCCGCCTCTCCATCTAGATCGAGGCGGGGAACAACACCAAATATAAATATAAAACAATAAAATAGATAAACCGTTAAAACAGATAAAAACAAATACATTATTAAAAACATCTTAAAATTAAACTGGATAGGCCTGCCGGAAGAGAACAGTCTTCACGGCTTTCTTAAATTCCAGAAGACTGCTAATTTGTCGAATCTCCTCCGGCAGGCCATTCCACAGCCTGGGAGCGGCAGAAGAGAAGGTCCTCTGGGTAACACTCGTCAGCCTAGTTCTGGCTGACTGGAGTAAATTCTTCCCAGAGGACCTGAGTGTGCGGGGCGGATTATACGGGAGAAGGCGATCCCGCAGGTAACCTGGACCCAAACCATGTAGGGCTTTAAAGGTAATAACCAACACTTTATACGTCGCCCGGAAACTAATGGGCAGCCAGTGGAGTGATTTTAAGATTGGTGTTATGTGGTCACCCCTAGGTGTACCGGTGACCAACCTGGCTGCCATATTTTGAACTAATTGAAGTTTCCGGACTAGGCACAAATCTTTCCTTCCTCTAAACTCAGACAAACAGGTAAACATTAACACCTGATGAGTGGATTTCCTGGTGACTCTCTTGCGATGACATTTTGGAAACTTAATGTAAATTGAAGATCGGATTAAGGGAGGGTAGGAGGTCAAGGAGTCAAAACTGAAGAGTCATGGTCATGCCTGGGGGGGGAGGGGATTCACGGCTTTGTATCACATATACCATAGTGCATTGAGTGTCAAGCCTGGCCCTTAGAATGGCAGATTTCTCCTATGCTTTCCCAAGCCAGAATGAAACCTTCCTTTCTTTGGTCCCCTCTACAAGGATTCGCTTTTGCGCCCGGTTAGGCGATTATGCGCATAATTGCTGAAGCGCATTTACGCCTATTACCTCTGCACGAGAGGCGGCAAAGCACATTAAGGGATGACCAAAATGCACTTTACAAGTAGTTAATGCGCATAAGTGCTTGTTCAAGTAGGCAAAATGCGCTTTAACGGCCGGAGCAAAATAAAACTCGCTGTTTAACGCACATTCGATAATGCGCATAATCGGAGAGATAACGCGCCTCTACGCCCGATTTGTGCTCCGTTCTTGTAGAGGTAAATTTTTTTAAGCGCCTTGAAAGAGCATTAAACCTCTCTTGTAGAGGCAGCCTTGGATTTGGATCTGGAAAACTTGGGTTTAATTCTTGGTCATGGACTGGCAATGTGGCTAGAGGACAAGTCGCTGTTTCTCACGCTCAATTCCTAATCTACTACACATAACAATCTGCTTTGCAGGATGCTTTTCTACACAAATTAAAAGAATACCATATAGATTTTAAATAGTTTGCCAGTGGTGATGGTATTAGCCGTTTGATTAGCCTCCCTACCTTTAAGTGTTTTGCTCCTTGCATTCCATACCTTTTCTCCAGATAGTGTGCTGTATGATACATTTGGGCAGAGGGAGGGGGGTTGGCCCAAATAAGCTAACTGTGAATCTGAAGCACAGGGGACTTCTTCTGCAAACCCATCACTGCATGGCTCTTTGCTTATAGCAGAGAAGGAAAATGGGGCATTGCTTGGAGGGAGGCGTATTTCTCTAGGTCAAGAGCAGATGGAAAGTGGAAACTGCTGAGCTTAGCATGCAGGGAGATTTGAGGGGCTTTTTCTCAAGAATGGCTTTAAGCAGCTGCTGAGCAAAGCACATCAGATTAAAGTAAGGGGGAGGCCCTGTGGGTGCATTGTACCTGGCCCTTGTTCACCTGTCCTTGCTTCCCATTGGGTAGTCCTGAGCACCTACTTCCAATGGGTGGCAAAATTACCCTAAGCCAAAAAGTGACTGGTGCTGGAAAGGAGAGGGAGCAGCAGTTGATGCTGAGCAAGACCAGGAAGGCTCTGCTTGTAATAAGCCTGGGCTAGACAAAAAGGCCAAACCAGAACAAAAGCACTGGAGGCCCCGCAGAGCTTTTTGGGGATCTCCCTTCTCTTGCTGAACAAAAAGGGCAGGAGCAACCAGACGATGGGTGCAGGCGCTAGTGCAGAGGAGAAACATTCCCGGGAGCTGGAGAAAAAGCTGAAGGAGGACGGTGAGAAGGATGCCAGGACAGTCAAGCTACTGCTTCTTGGTAAGTGCACCCTTAGAGCAAACTACTAAGACTGTGGGGTATGTGGCTAATTATTATTTCCCCCCCACTGCATGTACACATGCTCACTTCTTCCAAACACAGTGCTGTGTCTGGGGAGCATCTGGCTGATGGGGCTGGTGATTTCATTTTGAAAAGGAGCAGATCCTCAGTATAATGCTGCCCCGGGAGGTCTTCTCATGACTTATCTCCCCGAAAGGCAAAATGGAACTAAGAGATATGATTATGCAAGCTGGGTTTGCTGTATGGACTTGTTAGAAAGCAGGTGATGCTGGGATGATGTGTTTAACTGCAGCCCCCTGAAGATTGTAGAGGCCTGGGGAGGGGGGGAAATGCCTGCACATGGTAGAGAAAGTGAGACAAGGATCTTTGAGCTGCATCACCTGAGATCTTGATGACTCTCATATAACATGCCATAAGTTTCAGTTACAGTGTAATTGAAGCTTATGGCATGTTATATCAGTTACTGCTGTCTGGGTTTCTTACTTTGATTTCCATAGATATTTGGAAGCTATCTGTTTTAATTCTACATGGTTCATTGCTCTGTCATTGGTTTAAGCTGACATATTTCTGCTGGATGCTATTACGCCTACTCCCAGTTGCTCTAAATGTAGATTATATACTCTACTTAGAATTAGATGTTGGGAGTACATGCTATTGGGAAGGACCATACCTCAGTGGTAGAGGACAAGCTTTGCATGCAGAAGGTCCCAGCTTCAATTTCCAGCATCGTCAGGTATGGATTAGGAAGGAATCCTGCCTGAAACCGTGGAGCGTTGCTGCCTTGTCAGTGTTGACAACACTGGGCTAGATGGGCCAATTGTCTTCCTCAGTAGAAAGCAGCTTCCTATATTCCTGTGTTTCTATGGCCCAGTGCGACCAGAGGGCAGTAAACATGCCTGCTTTGTCGAGCATGAGCTTTGCTGAGTTGACGTCTGTGGCTATGATATAGCTTTGCCAAGGGGCTCCCTGCTTAGAGTTAATACTGCACTGAATCCCAGTTTCCTTATAACACTGACTGCTGTGTGTGAGATGTCAAAAGAGGAGAGTGGTGAGGGGCAGGTGCCAGACAGCCATGGAAGTATATGACAATTGGCTCATCGTTGCTCCTACACAGGAACAATGGTGAGCATTTGTGAAGCAGCTCTTTCAAGACCTAAGGAGCAGCTGAAAAGTAAGATGTTGTTGGTTCATTCATCCATAGCTTTCCGATAGCAGCCTATTGCTATGCCTTTCAGCCACTTTGTCCTGGAATACCAAAGACCATTGTCATTGGCTGTGCAGGGCATGATCACAACAGCTCTGCTCCCTTTCCCAGCATCACTATAGGGTTTTGTTCCCCCCAATCTGAAGCAAACGAAGTCTGGCCCAAACTCTAATGGAATGCCCTGCTCCACATAGCACAGGGAAAGAGGCAGCCGCCCCTCCAGTCTTCTCTCCTTACCTGTGGTGTCTTCATAACTTTGGGTGGCTGCGCTGCCCCTTTTCTGTGCAGCATTGCAGCTAAGCTGTCCATGGCCCAGATCTCCTTATCTCTGCCATCTTAAGCCATCTTACCCCAAAGCCTTTGGGGTTGGGTAATCCTCCACAGCTCACTTGTTGCAACACCAGCCAGAGTCATGTCCAGGGAGAAGCTCATTATATTTCAATGTCAGCCCTTGGGGTAGGTCAGGAAAGAAAGGCAAGAGAGATGCTTTAAATTAGGTTACACAGAGAGCCAACATGCCCCCAGTGCAAGTAAATAAGGTTAGGTTGGCCTGTTATGATGATAAAAGACAGAGTGTTGCCTTATTTCACCAAACATAGAACAGTGTATTTTCTGTTCCTTCTACAACACCACACTCCCTGCCTCTCAACACCTGCCAAAGTTTGAAAAATCTAAAACAGGCCGATTTAGTTAAGGTTGCCAGCTGACAAAATAATAATAATAATAATAATAATAATAATAATTAATATAAAACCCTGAGCCAGGTATCGTGCCTTTAATAACAGAAATGCATCAGTGAAGCTTATCACAGCCTGGAGATATCACCTGTAAATGTCTGCACATCAGAACACTGTTAAACACATAGGGGCAGTAGCTGATTTAAAAATTGGCAACATTAGATTTATGACTTCCTTCCAATTTGAGGTCCCCTCCTCTACTGTAACACTAGGTCTAGTGCTCTATTTTTAAATTCATTCTCAACATGTATTAAACATTTTTAAAGCTGCTAAAGTAAACTACAGAGGTTCAGGGATGTATGTTCTAAATGTATAAATTATAAGATATTTCAAAATTTATTTTCCTCATATTAATTATTTTAAACTGTGTAACTTGCAAGAGAGCTGAATAGTGTTTTGCTCTTGAAACTCAAGTCTTCCCAAACTTCCTTAACCTAATGCCATTTTCAGTTAAAAGAGAATAAAAAGTAACACTTACACCATTCAGCATAATATGGCAGAATGCTGTGGTTGAGTAGAGTGTACCACTTCCTACTACAAGGGATGAGTGTGCCATTTTAAAATGCTCCCCTATGTAAAAAAAAAAAATCTCCCTGCATATTAAGAACAAAAGAAAAACAACATTAACATGCCAGGGAATATTTTAGTTTAGCCTGCTGCATACTGTCCTAATTCTATGGGGGGGGTGGGGTGTGCAAGGGAACATTGAAAATGTGATCCCTTACTTGCAATTTGAAGTAGTCCAGTCCACTCTATCACCTCTTTCTGTTGCACATGGAAACTAAGCTAAAGGCCTCATGCTACCGTAACTGATCAGTGCAGAAACAGCACAAGATAGTAGGTAAGATCCGATAGTGTCAAGAAAGTAGAACTTAGATGAAGAATTGCAATATTTTGTGTGAAGAACTGGAGTACTTGAAATTAATGCACAAATTAGTACTTTAATTTGAATTAAATTGGAGCACATAAGGAGTTGCCTTATACTGGCCACCCAACCCCCTGTCTGAGTCTTGGGTCAAAGCCTTCTCCAGCTGAGGACCTTGAACTGAACTTGGAAGTTTCTGTGTTCAATGTCTGTGCTGTAGCACTGAGTGATAATAGCCATGTCTTAATTCCTGTTGGAGGTAAAGGAAATGAAAGCATGAGGACCAGACCTATTTATAGTGTCTAATGTTAGATTTCATAAGAGTGAGTTAGTAACTGTTTTCTATTAATCTCCCCACCGATCACCTGCTGTGGGTTTTTGGGTCAGATACAAAGTAATTTCTTTTTCTTTCCATTTTTATTCCACCAGGAGCTGGAGAATCAGGTAAAAGCACCATTGTCAAGCAAATGAAGTAAGTGTTTGTACACTAATTCCTAGCCTTTCCCTACAGCAACTGATAGGAATTCCTTAATGTACCAAGTGTTATTAAACATACCCTATTGCATTTTTATCTAGAAAAGACCAATAATTCAGAAGTCTCCACACACACACACACACGCACACACGCACACAACAACCATGGTGTTCCATTTATATATATTACATTTTTAGGTGCATACCCAAGATGTTTTACGTGTACGCCTAAAATTTCAAAGGGTTGGATCCAGATTTAAGCTGGATCAACTATGTTGGCAGCAGCGGACTTCTCTTCCCCCTCCTTCTTATAGCAGTCCCCTGAAAAGTTACACAACAGAGAGTTGGGGGTGCTGAATGGGGTGAGCTGTGTTGTTGGGGGAGGGAGGAACGTTACATGACCAAAACCCTTCCCCTCACTGAAAGTCCCTTCCTCTTGAGAAGGGTAGATCCTAGATCCAACCAAAAGTGTGTAGGTAACCAACCTATTTGCAAATACCTGTAACATACAAGTTCATTCACCAGGGAGCAGATTGCAGCTAGCTGTAGAAGGAACACACAGTCACTGTTGAGAATTCTGAAAGCAACCCTGCCAATAGGCCTGCTAAGCCTGGTTAAACATAACCCTGGTTAAACACGCTCACTATTTTTTGCAAAGAGTTAGTGGCCTAACCATGGCTTTGTGTGTTTTCTGAACAGGCCTGCTAAGTCATGGTTCATATGACACACTAAGCCATAATGCTTAGTTCAAAATGCTTAACCACAGTGGCTTAGAGTGTCATCTGAACAGGATCATTGAGTAAGAAGGAGGCGAACATCTGCTACGAACCCAAGCAAAGTGTCTGCCAGCTCCGGCTCCAGTGTAATCGAGGGCAAGGGCAGACCTGGTTGCTCAAACCAGCAAGCAAGCCTGACCCAGAAGATTGATCTGCACTGGCCTCTTGGAGCAAGGAGGCATACCTTGGCTGGCCTTCCTGCACTTCCCTCCCTTGGCCAGACCTGGTGCACAGGCCCAATTCCTACCTGACATTCTCCAGATCAGCAGCAAAAGTCTTGCTGTGAACTCATGTCTTGACTATGTCCAGGCGCAACCACAGCCTTCCTGCGAATGCTCTGGGTTGATTTATCTGCTCTTATCTTCCATAGAATTATCCATCAGGATGGTTACTCCTTAGAGGAGTGCTTGGAGTTCACCTCCATTATCTACAGCAACACTTTGCAGTCCATGTTGGCCATTGTGAAGGCCATGGGGACACTCAGCATCCAATATGGAGACTCAGCTAGACAGGTGAGGCACTGAGGAGTAGAGCTTTTCCCACGTAGATCTGGATCTTCATTCTCCTTTGTCTCATAGTAGCAGTGGTGGTAGTAATAGTAGTAGTAGTAGTAAGTAGTATTTCATAAACACCTACAAACTCCAAGATGCTACACAATATAACAAAAATAAAAACAACATGGGATAAAAACAAGAGAATTCTGCCTGCAGGCTTCCAATCTAAATAGACACATCAGGAAATGAGAAAGGCTAATGGAAGGTAATGGAGGCAATTAATTAAAATGCTCAGTTAACTGGAAAAGACATAAGAATATATGTCACTGGGAGGGACTGGATCATATGAATACCTGCAGACAATGCATCCCAATGAGAAGAAAATAAATGGAGGTGTGAGACAACCAGTGTAATCTTTGGTCTAAATAAAAGATTGGCAGCAGGGGAACTCAGAGCTCTAGAGACAAAGCATGAATATCTCAGGCAGGTATGAAGAGGGATTTTCCTTTTACAGTCAATGTTAGGGAGAGGAAAGTGGCGTTGAGAGGGCGGTGTCTAATCCCACTGACCTTAGTCAATTCTAATTTCTAGGATGATTCCCGCAAGCTGCTGCACTTAGCAGACACCACTGAAGAGGGCACCATGCCTAAGGAAATGTCCAACATCATCTGTCGACTCTGGGAGGATACAGGCATCCAGGCCTGCTTTGAGAGGGCCTCGGAGTACCAGCTGAATGACTCGGCTGGCTAGTAGGATCTCTTTGCTTGTACCCCTTGAGGCAGAATCTGGGGCTTGTGTGAGGGAATTGTTATGGGAGTGCAAAGTGACTCCTGGTTTAATTCAGAATTGCAGAGACTGGGTGCATGTGGAGGTACACATCTCTTCCCACTTTCCAGAGTTCTGTTGTTGCAAGTTTGGGAACTTTATTAGACATTTATCTCCCTCCATCTCTGACTTTGGTGAAAGTACAGGGAATGTCCCTGCTCCATAAGCAAATGCAGCAGCGTAGAAAGCCAGGGGAGAATAGCCTTTTGCTCGGGCATGGCTTTCAGCCACTTCAACTGGCAAGGGCTCTCCCCCTCTTTCCATAATTCATGCTAAGAAGCAGACACAGGAGGGTTGATGCAGAAAGGAGGAGGGTTGATGCAGAAAGGAGGACAGACAGAGCGGGAACCTACAGCTTTGCTGAATTGGATGTCTGGGTATTGGCAGGGGGCAGAGGGATGCTCACTGTAATTCTCTGGCCTACTTTTTTGAGTTTGGCCCAACTCCTGCTTCAGTTCTGAAAGAAGGGCTGGAGCTGCTGGAGCTCACGCAACCAGCCACAAATGTTGCCCAACATACTTGGACATGGGAGGTTGGATCCAGCATCAATATTGCATAGGTGGAAAGGTACCTCTGGCAGACTAGGATGCCTGCAACTTCTTCCCCCCTGCAGTCCTCCCCTGCATCCTCCAGATCTCCACCAGAGGGTCTTCCATCCCTCCAAAGCAGATTTAGAAAGTGTGGCGGAGGGTGGGGGTGGGCTGCAGTGAGGGAGAGGAGAGGACATGGAAGTCCTAGTCTGTAAGCAGTATCCTTCTGCTTGTGCAGCACTGATGCTGGATCATACCTTGTAAATGTGATTGTTGTTTCTGAAGGCCAAGGGGCGCTCAGAGCTAATTCACATTCTATATTCAATGTTCACAGTTACCTGAGTGACCTGCCACGGCTGGTGGCCCCTGGATATGTTCCTACAGAGCAGGATGTTCTCCGTTCCAGGGTTAAGACCACTGGCATCATTGAAACCCAGTTTTCCCTGAAGGACCTCAACTTCAGGTATCGTATGAGTTTGGCTGATGGGCAACCTACTGACAGAGACGATTGCAAAGAAGGGCGGATCACACATACTATGACAACTATTGCACTGGATTAAAAGCATTGTGATCAAAAGCCATCAGTTACAAGCCAAAATTCACCATTAGAAATCTCAGTTCAGCCGCAAACAGGCTGGATGGTCTTAAGCAGGCCACTGTCGCTTGGCCTTTGCAGCACCCTCACCCTTCCATCTGTAATATGATCATAATATTGGTTTATTTACAGTGCTGTCATGAGGATTACAGTGATAGTGAGTGGGGAGGGCTTTGGGCACTTAGGAAAAGCAGAGGGGAGAGGAAATAGTAGCGTGATCTACTTGGTATTGTCTTTGCCTTAGTGTGTGACTGTGGGCCTGTCTGTGGAGGGGTGTAATTTGGTTGACCCCACCTAATTTCTTTTTGGTTTTTTTTTTCTACTGCCTGGACTTTTTTTTTTTCAAAAAAAGTTTAATTTAACAGCATGCAATGGAATTTTTAAATTGGCAAATAATTACATAATTAGCTTCTGCTCCAACTATAGGTGGGTGTTTCCTCCCTTCATGGGAAAACACCAACCCAAGGAGGAAGTTTTGGAACGGCAGGTTGGAAAGGTGTTGGATAGTATGTGTTTTAAAAGTGGTGGTTGGAAGGTAATAGTTGAGAATGATGGAGCATGTTTCTTTTAGAGGGGGTGCCTCAGAGCCAGGAGGAGGATGGGATGTTTAGGAAGAACATTCCCAAGAACAGGAAAGGGAGGAGGGTTGGCAAATGTTGGTAAACTGGGATGGAACACCCTGGCTCAGATGGGTTGGAGGCAATAGCCCCTGGGGAATATGCAATAGCCAGGTTGCTTGATCTGAAGTTTGATTGGATTTCTTCAAAAGCTGCCCCATTGTGCCCTCTCCTATCTCTGCTGCATTGTGATGGGGAGAGCCTCACATTTAGAAATGTCAATGGTTCCACTGTTCTATTTAAAAATACAGGAGTCTTCTCAGGAATCAACAACCCTTGTCCTGCTTAGGAATGGGGTCTCATTAGGGAGGGGAAAACAATATAAAACTCTTGTTAACCCTAAACACTCACAAATATATCAGCTTTTGTGGCTCAGGTCCTACTGGATCAGTTGCAGTTGACAAAGACTTACTGAGGGCCAAACTAGACAGTGTGCTATCATTGCAGTACTATGCATACCCTAATCAGTCAGAAGTAAGTCCTGTGGTTTAAAAGGTATTTCATCCCAGGTAAGTGTGCATTGGGTTGCAGTCTAAATATGTTGCTGCTGTCAGAAGTGGTGACTGCATATTTAGCTTTCCTATACCCCTCTTTTCCCCTTAACTATTTATTTATTCATAGTACTTATATATCGCTTAATATAATAAAATCTCTAAGTGGTTTACAAAACATTAAAAACCAGTTAAAATACATACATAATACAATATTGCACTAAACATCTGGACAATTTATCTCCTGCTGTTGATGTTAAAACATGTTTCTCCATCCTGATGAGGAGCAGGAGCAGGAAAAGGGTCAGGAAAATGCAGTTCATCATGTTGTCACAACCCAAAGTAAGATGCAGCACAATTTATCTTGGGAACTAGTCACACAGTTGCCCTAAGAAATCAAGGCATCAATTACATTTGAATCGATTACATTTGAAAAAGATGCATTAAAATGGGTATACCATATTTCTTTGATTCTGAAACGCACTTTTTTCCCCATATAAATGTCTCTAAAAACGGGGTGAGTCTTAGAATCGACGGCATTTTATAATCGCAGTTTTTTTAATTTTCCCACGCTTTGCACAAGGCAAAGGTTTTATTTATTTATTTTCTTAGAATCAAAGCTTTTTTCTGTTGGTGGTACTGAAATTAAGGTGCGTCTTACACTCGATGGCATCTTAGAATCGAAGAAATACGGTATTTTAGAAAATGTGTATGAATTTTCATATAGACCAAAATAAAAATCATAACCCAATGTGGAAATGAGATAGAATGAACTTAGTGGTGGAAAAATGAGAACCTGAGCAAAATCAAGCTTGACAGATTCACCCATCCTTAATCATGACTAATGGGCTAATGGACCAGAGCTGCAATATATATATTAGGCTAGTATGGGATAAACAGCAATGGAAGGCAGATCAAGTCTATATATATATATATATATACTCCAAAATTTCATGTGTGCATCTATCAGGGAGCTCATGTACCTGATACTTCTTTAGGGTAGTTTTTTAAAATTCAATTTCTATTTGTGAGGATTTAGTGCCCCCTAAGGATGCACTGTGAAAATGGCAGAACTCTGGTCCGTGAAGGAGATTTTGTCATTTCTTTTACCTAGAAGCAAAGTTAATTAGCTCTATCTGTCCCCAATCAGTGACTTCCTCGTTACCCACATAGTGGCAGTAGATGCCACAAGTAGCTATTTTCAAAGTACATCAACCTGCATACTGCACTTGGCCTCAGTTCCTAGTCCTCCAACAGCCCACTTCCTTCCTACCTGCAGTGCACAACTGTTTCTGTCCCAGACCCTATGTGCCACTGTTTCCCCCAGGTCTCACCACCCATTTTCTTATTCCCATTTGTCCCATCACTGCCTGCTTTACTTTTCTAGTAATCCTGTCTCTTGCCAGACTACTTCGCATTACTGTCACCCACCCTTCACAACAGTAAGCAGCTCATCTTCATGCTTTCATTTCCTTCATCTACCCTTCCCTCAAATTCCTCAGTCTGTTTCCTAGTCTGTACACTCCCTTCAGATACCTTTCCTATGGGTTCACTATTTCTTTGCTTCTCTACTTCTCTGGGATGTTTTGCACTCATAACTCTCCCATGAAAAGCTAGTACTCCTTTCCCTAGGGCCTGTATGAGGTTTTAATTAGGGGTGTGCACCGGATCAGGTCCGATCCACAATCCGGACCTGATCCGGCCGGGTTCGGATAAAATTATCCGATCCTGATCCCCAGCACCTGGATCGGCCGATCCTATCCGGACCCAATCCGGATCGGAAGATCGGACCCCTTCCCCCCACTCATGTTCCTTACGTGCCCCGGCAGGTAAGGAGCGTGAGTGGGGGGAGGGGGCTTACCTGCCGGGGCCATCCGCTTCCATCCACTGCCGCCCCTGGGCGGTAGCGGATGGCCCTGGCAGGTAAGGAGCGTGTCGGGGGAGGTGGGAGGGCCCCCCCATTTACTTGCCAGGGCGTCCGCTTTCGACTGATGCACGGATCTACTGAGAACTAGGCTTCGTGGCCTGCCTCTCAGTAGAGCGCCAGGTGATGATGTCATCACCTGGTGAGCTACTGAGAGGCAGGCCGCAAAGCCTGTTTCTCAGTAGATCCGCACACTGGAGGGAAGTGGGACACCCTGGCAGGTAAGGAGCATGAGGGAGGGAGAGGGGCTTACCTGCCAGGGTGCCCGCTGCCGTCCACTGCCGCCCGCTGGTTGAATCTACTGAGAAACGCTTCGCGGCCTGGTTCTCAGTAGATTGGACCAACGGACGGCAGCGGGCAGCCCGGCAGGTAAGGAGCGCGAATGGGGGGGAGGGGCAGGGCCACTTTCCCCCAATGTAAGCCTATGCCGAAAACAACTAAAATGACGTCCGATCCGAAAATCGGACGTCTGATTTTCAGATTGAAATTGGGTCCGAACCGAACCGGAAAGCCTCTGATCTGATCCGATTCAAGGCCTTGGTTCCAGTTCCGATCCTGGTTCCCATCCGATCCGGGGGGGCATGCACATCCCTAGTTTTAATCCCAGCCAACCTGACTTCTTTACCTTCTGTCATAGAAGCTAGACTTCAAACATTCAGACATACCATGTCCATGAACCATCTCAGCCAAGCAGGGAATGAGTGCAACAGAACCCTCCCACCCATGTTCTGCAGTAACTGGTGTACATGGGCATACTGCTTCTGATACTGGAGGTAGCGATTACTATATTTTGTGTTAACAAATTCCATAGTCTAATTATGTGCTGTGTGAAGAAATGCTTCCTTTTATCTGTTCTTAAGCTTTTACAGAGTGATCAGTGTTTGTCTTTAGGCTTATGGTTCCTCCACTGGAAGTTGCTGTCCATGGAGTCATTTATATCACACTTACTCAACTGGTTAACACAACATGTTAGACCATCGTGACTTAATTTACCTGTGGGAGCTGACGCGTTGTGGCCGGCACCCATGGGTGCCATTTTTGCACGGTGCTTGCAAGTGCCTGGCTTGCTGTAGCTTGTTATATCATGCAAAACCAGGCAGCAGGGGTTGTTGAGTGTTAATAAACTTGAAACAAGCCATGTGTTAATTGAAGGTTGTCTAACTCACGCCATGTAAAATAGCCCCCACAGGTAAATTAACTCACGGTAGGCTTTCATTTATGTAGTGCCAACCAGGTATCTTATAGACTGGTAAGATGACAAAAACAGTCTATAAGATATCTGACGTTTGTCAGGGCTACACTCCTTGGTACAGAATGCGTGAATTCGGAAGCTTCAAATCAATCTTCTGATATCAATCCCTGTGCCTGGTAGTTCTTGGTTCATTCTTGGCTTCTCAAACAAGTACTATCTGCCAAGCGTTTCGTTGACTATGAAACTGCTGCTGCTGCTCTCTTATTATTGCTAGATGTTGCAAAGAGGCTCATTCAACTCTAGCTTTATCAGTCAACGAAGGGTTCCTCCCACCATGAAAACTAAGTTGTTTTGTAATGGTTTCCATGGATAATTCCCTTTGGGGAAGGAATGAGAGGATGGGGATGGAGAATTAGGAAGGGCTTTTACACAGTCCTATGTTATTTGGATACCTTTTCCATCCCTCTTTCCTCATTATACAATGAAGGCTGAGGGATAATAAAGATGTAGCAGTAAGCCCACCCCTCACCCTGTTAAAGTGCATCAGTGTGGTGTAGTGGTTAAAGAGTTGGATTGGGACTGAGGAGACCAACGTTCAAATCCTCCTTCAGTCATGAAGCTCTCTGGGTAACCTTCAGCCAGTCACTGTCTGCCAGCTAAACTAAAGCGGGGTGGGGGGAGTCATCACGTGTGAGAACTACGTGCCCTATCCTGACCCGGAGGAAAGGTGGGATAAACGTGTCCATAATATTGCTCCCCCATGATTCATGTCATAGATTATCTAGCACAGCCAAAAGCGTATAGCAAAATGGGACTAAGACTCCTGTAGAGAAATAAATGTGCATCGGTCCAATTTGATGGGCACTTTTTGAGGTCTTCATGGCTCACTACAGGTCTTTGAAGTCTTTATGGGTCACTTCTCTAGCTCTGCAAAAATGCATTTGGGGTGGGGGACCCACTGAGCAGGGCTGTTCAGAGGGGCCTCTCTCAACTTCCTGGCAGGATGTTTGACGTGGGGGGCCAGCGCTCGGAACGCAAGAAGTGGATCCATTGTTTTGAAGGAGTCACTTGCATCATCTTCATCGCTGCCCTCAGCGCCTATGACATGGTTCTGGTGGAGGATGATGAAGTGGTAAGTAACACCCCAAGTTATCTTAAGGCCTTTGAGACTTTGGCTGTTCAGAGTTGTAAATGAATGGTAAGACCAGTCTGGTGTATTATTTAGTGTTGGTCTGTGACTGGGGAGAGTCCAGTTGAAATCCCCACTTAGCCATGAAGTTTACTGGGTGAGCTTGGGGCAGTAATTGTCTTTCTGCCTAACCTACCTCAAAGGGTTGTTGTAAGGATAAAAATAGGGGAGAACTATAAACATTGCTTAATTTGAACATATTTATTAATTAAGTAATGCGAAGACAGGCCTGGCTGTGCCATGCAACATGGTACCTGTTTTAAGGAGAGATTTGATATGAGATGTTGAACATACCTTGTTGCATGGATATGATTCAGTGGACGAATGACTTTCTAACTTATTACCATCAGTAGGAAGAAGAGCAATATAATTTCTGCAATGCCTTTCTAGCTATTTAGAGCAAGGTTTAAAAAGGTAGTCCTAATCAGATGTAAGGACTGAGGTTGGGCTTTCGCAAAAGAGACAGCTGCAGAAAAGCAGCTCACAACATTATGGGGTTAATGCCACTCTGCAAGTTGTGTGTAATGCACAGCTGGGAATTACACTGCAATCTGCTAAAGCAATAATTATGAGGTTACCTTCTGATCTCAGCAATTAAAAAGGAGGAATCCTTTCCTATCCTACTTTCTCCTAGGAGTTCAACCACCAGCAGTGGTGAAACTACCTAGAGAGAACTAGGGTACCATTGTTGGATTCAGTATGGCGCATAACTCCTATGCTTTGAAGAGTTCTGTAAGAAAGGTTTGCGTGGACATATTTTCACCTAATGAAAGGCAGAGGAGCCAAACTGGCTGAAACTGAAAAGGGCCATTCTGGCTGTGCTTCCCCTTCCAGAACCGCATGCATGAGAGCCTGCACCTCTTCAACAGTATCTGCAACCACCGGTACTTCGCCACCACCTCCATTGTTCTTTTCCTCAACAAGAAAGATGTTTTCCAGGAGAAGATCAAGAAGGCCCACCTCAGCATCTGCTTTCCAGATTATGATGGTGAGTTCCCAGCATGCAAGAAGCACGCTTGGGTGGGTGCAGCTGAAGTTAACAACCTATGGCCAGTGTTACAGTGGGCAAGAACATAGAAATTGCATGGTAGGTGGCAGAAAGGGAAGGTGGATGTCTTGGGTTTTTTTAATTCAGAAAATATGTTTCGGGAAGAATAGAAGCTGAATACCAAAAAGGTTGGCTGGTTTTGAAACAGCCAGGCATTACATGAGCGTCAAGGAAGCAAATGGAAAGTTGCATATATTGAGATGAATTAAATACATGAGCAGTGGCTGAATAGAAGTTGGTGGCACTGGAAGAGGGCTGCAATATAGAGAAACAGCTTATCACTCTTTCTTCATCCCTGCAAGGGCTCCCAATTGCTTCCTTATGGGGTCAGATATTACTATGCTGTTAGTACCAAAGGAAGATATGCTAAACATATCCTCATGTTTGTAGTGTGCCTAGGCCTGTGGGGATTCATGGGTTCCACTGTAATTACATCTATATTTGCATGGTTAGATGCTGTAGCAGATCATGTGATTTGGGGGTGGGGAGGGCGGCTGGCTGCAGCTGGAAGACTTGGGTCTTTGTTCTTCCGGTGGAAGGTTTCCCTGTGTGTCTGCTTTTTCTGCCACAAATGTTTATTGCATGGAGGAAATAGATGGACTTTCTTATTTGTGCCCTTGGCAGAGAGGAACAAGTCACCTTGTGTGCTCTCTTTGCTCTATAACGCTAATCTATGGATATATCTTGCAGTGAGGTGGCACACCTTTTGTGGAAAAAAGCCGCTTTTATAGCAAACATGCTTTGGGATACATAACACTAGGGGGCCTCAGTGTTCTGTGAAACAGCAGCACACACTTTTCTTCTGCCACGTAAACCAGAATTCAGCATCTCCAGATCTCTTCCAGGGAGGGGGTGGGCTTGTTGCTGCTGCTGCTTTTGCGCTCCTGGCTTGTACGTGTGCCTGTTTCTTTGCATTTTTAGTCTTCAAAATTGCCGTTCTTCCTCCTCCTGCCATGTAGAGGCACTTCAGATATGGTATATGCAGCACGATGGTATAAAGCAGACACATGCAACCATCTCTTGTCATCATTTTTATTTTGATGAAAAGGAGCCTTGGGATGTTGCAAATAGAGGGCAGCTGCCGTGTTTTAGCATTTCTGCCTGGTAGAAATTGGAATAATTTCTTCGATGCCTGTGAAGTCCAGTTGGAGTCATGTTTGGTGTCAGAGCAGCGACCTCCTGGCCCTTATTGTAACAGAGCCCTCCCCACTCAAGAAGCCTAGGTCCTATCAGTCTGCCTCATCTGTGGATGGACAAAGGCCCAGAGCCAAGAGGCTTTATGTAGAATTAAGGGTGGAATCAGGAAGTCTCATTGGTCCCTAAGCGCTCCTTGATACCACTCCTGTCTATGCAGGACCCAATACGTATGAGGATGCAGGTGCCTATATCAAGCTGCAATTCCTGGAGCTGAATATGAGACGGGATGTGAAGGAAATCTACTCACACATGACCTGTGCCACTGACACACAGAATGTCAAGTTTGTCTTTGATGCCGTCACTGACATCATCATCAAGGAGAACCTGAAGGACTGCGGACTCTTCTGACTGCAGGCGCTTGTCTTTCCTCACGTGGGCAACTCCACACAGGTGGGATTGGGGGAGACCTGGAATAAACAATCCAAGACTGCCAGTATTGTCCCACTATGGTTGGATATCCTGTTTTATTATTAGATTCTGCATTGAGAGGTAAAGTGGCCCTCTGCTGTAGAACAAGGCGGACTCTTGGCATCTTGGGACCTTTACTGGGCCATGGGAGGAGGGAGGAGAGCACATGCTTTGCATGCAGAAGGTGGCCGATTGCAATCCCCTGGCATCTCCACCAGTTAGGTAATAGGTGATGTGAAAGACGCCTGCCTGAGACCCTGGAGAGGTGTTGCCAGTCAGAATAGGCAGATTGGGCTAGATCAGGGGTGGGCAACTCTTGGTCCTCCAGATGTTTTGGCCTCCCATCATCAATCACCATTGGCTACACTAGCTAAGACTGATGGGAGTTGTAGGCCAAAACACTTAAGAGGACGATGAGTTGCCCACTTTTGAGCTTGATGGGCAAAAATCTGAGCTGGCAGCAGCGGGCTAGTGCCTTCAAGCCTGGCTTGTGGGCTTCCCTGGCGTATGGGCCACTGTGGAAAGCAAGATGCTGGATTAGACAGATTCTTGGTCTGATCCAACTGAGTGCATTTTATGTTCACAGGAGGTGGAGGCACTGAGAAAGGTGAAAGGGGATAGGCCAAAGGAGTTCTTCGGGGGGGGGGGAACCTCAATTATTAAGCAGGAATTGAGTTCCTCACTTTGTAACACACTGCTTCTCTCCACACAGGTATCCCAGCTCCTGATGGAAAGCATCTTTGCCAATTCAGCAATGTAAAAGGGAATCAACTCCTTATCCGAGTGGATGCAATTCATTCTCATAAACTGGTGCTGCCTGGAGTAGTGACCCACACCTACAGGAAAGGAGTCCCCTCCTCTTATGAGCCAGCTACAGATTTCAAGTAAAAGGACCATTCATCCCATCATGGGCAATTATTTCACCTTTTGAAGCTGGGAGGGTAAGACTACTATAAGACACCCTCCAAACTATGCATGGGGGGAGTTTTGATCTCTGCCTCTTCCTTAATATCGAACGTTCAGCAGGAAAAGCAGACATGTGCTTCGTTCTGGAATCTCTCTTTCTACCTATGTCACAGCTGTGCCTCTGAGGTGAGAAAGATGGAAGCCTTTCCTCTCATCTTGGACTTGCTTGCAGAGTCCTGCCATTTTTACCAATCTTTTTCTTCTCCTCGTACCACGGCACACCTTGTTTTCTCCTTCAAGCAGGCAGAATAATGGGCACATACTAGGCTATTATAAAAGTTGGACCTAGAATGCTAGAATCCTATCATGGACGCACCATAGGACACTGTAGTTGTGCCAGGAGATGGAGAGATTCTGATATTTATACAACCCAAGTTATATTTAGAACAGTTCTGAGAAAAGATCAGAAACTAAACTCCAGTCAAAGCAATAGGAGAAATCCAAAAACTGTCTATGAGAAAAGGTTTGGGTTTTATTTCTTGCCAAGCAAAGCGTTTTCTCTGTATGATTTTCTCCAGTGGAGCTTTTCTTTCACCTGGGAGGTGTGACAGCACTGGTTTGTGTGTACAAACACACTGATCCCAAACTATCATATAGGCCTCACTTTAAAAATAAGATATAACCAATTAGCAAGGGGTTCAAATTTATCTGCTTGTTGCTAGGACTTGTATCACATGTTCTTTATCCAGCTAGAACTATATTTAAAATTAGAATATTCTTACTCTCTAGACCCAGCACTCTCAAGAGCCTGAGATCGCTACCAGCTATTGGTCATGGTTTCAGTACTCCAGCTGGGCTTCAACATGGAAGAAGAGTTTGAACTGTGCTGTAGCCATCCACTAGTATACTCAAAATCACAAGGCTGAAAACCTGGCCTATTATCTGTGGTCCTAATTTGCTCCCTAATGTAACAATGGATCAACCAGGAATCGCTGTCCTAAGGTGCTTTGTTTAGGTGAACCTCTGCAAAAGCTATTTGAATGGAGAGAGCACATTAAAATGGTGATTGTGCACACTAACCTTATGGAAAATGTACAGAAACAACACCAGCAAGTGGATTTTGCATTCAGCTTAGCCAATTATGCATAGTCACTCAATAATGTGATGGAATATGTAGAACATAGAACCAATATGGTATTTCACACATTGTCTGATCAGTAGCTACGGTTGCCATTCAGAGACTGTACTGGACGATGTACACAATTCCCTGTTCATCGGCTTGATTATGTACATATTCTCCACAATGTCTGGTGAATCTGTGCAGTAGCCATTTTTTCTGCCCATTCGTCTTTAACTTTCGTTAGCCCTAATGCGTGTGTGTGTTAATGTTTCCCACAAAAAGATACAGCAAGGAGTGGGGGAATTGTGGGGTTGGTGTTACCACTACTCCCCCATATTATTTCCAGGCTGGAAACTTGATGCTATATCACATAGTTGCTTGAAGACAACTTAGGAAAGGATCTTATTTGTTGGTGATGGACTAGGAAATGTTTCTTATTTAAAACCTCACACCCAGGAGCGGAAGATGGTGGCATATTCCACAGCATGCAGTACTTGGTCGTCCTATCCTGTGTGAAACTCTGCACCACCCAAATGTCCCTTATCCTATTTTGGCAGCTTATCCAGTGTCTGCCACAGTGGACACGGCTGGAAAGACTAAAAGCCTCTATGTTTCCTTAAGTGTTTACTGATGGATGGTTCATCTGTGTTTTAGAACTATGTTTCTCGAGTGATTGTCAGACTGCAACCTTAAACGTGACCATTCTGGTGCCCTCCAGATGCTTTGGACTTCAGCTCCCATCAGCCCCAGCCAGCATGGCTAATGGTCAGGAATGCTGAGAGTTGTAGTCCCAAAACATTGATAGGGCAACAGGTTGGGGAAGGTTGCTGTAAAGTATACAGGGGTTCTAGTCTATATTATAGCACGCCGAAAGTTGGATGTGGTGGTGGGTGGTGACTTGTGGTCCACAGGCCCACGTGTGCACGTTCACTCCCTCACATGCATAGATACACACACATGCACACACCCTCCCCACAGTGACCTTCATCAGGACTGCTAGGTGAAAAGGAGAGGTTTTTAACATTTAGTGGTCTTGCACAGGATCACTGTTTTCTCATTGCTATAAGCAGTGAGCAACCCTCTTAATGAGAATTGTGATGAGAGAAAGACCTACAGGCACACGTTAAAGTCTCTCCCTCCTTCCCAGTGTTTTCTCACTGCTAATAGGAGAGACTGAGTCTAACCTCATGCTTGGGCACAGGGGAAGAAGATTCAACCTAATCTCTCCCACCAGTAATTGCTGGAGGAAAGTGAGGTTAGAATTTCTCCATCTGCCCTGCATGAGCCTGATCAGGGTTTACTGTTTCCAGCGATGTGGTCCTTGATCAGCTGGAAAGAGGGGAAAAGTCAGTTGAACACCCCAGGGGTTCTACAGGTTGTACAGATAGTGGCTAAGGGCTTATGCAGCCTGCAGGTTTTCCACAGGGACTCAGACAAGAAGAATCAAGCATCCTTCAAGAGTTATTCTACTCTGCTGTACCATCTTTGGCTTTTGACTAAAAACAGTAGAAAAGAAGCAGCCACATTCTGAAGCCTTCTAAAGAAGCCCAACATAGGAGATTGGCTCTCATGTCTATGTAGTGATGTTCTCAGTTTACACAATAGCAGAGCCCTAACATACAGCCAAAAGTCTCTATCCTATAGTATATGTAGGAAAACATTAACCCAGCCTTCACTGCCATAGAGTGGAATCTTGTGGTAGACTTTCAGCGAGCCCACCAACCCACATACAAACACTGAGTTTCTTGAAGTACAGATGCCGCCACACCAATGGCAGGAGCCTTGGGGCCAACTGTAATGGCGAAACCAACTCTTCATCTGTGTTGTGTTTGTGTAGTTCCAGTTCAAAGCAAAATGGCATAGGAAATCTGCTTGGTATCCAAAGGAAGTCTCCTTTGCTGATGCAGGAAAACCCCACACTGAATCACTGGTGTGTGCAAAGCCTGGTCGTGAGGGCAGCGCAAGAGAAGCAATGCAGTGCAAACAGAGCCTTCTTTCTACTTTTTATTATTTCAAACCATGTGAACAATTTGGTAAAACAGTTTGTGATAAAAGCTAGGCTGCGCCTGACGGTTACTAATGGCCCAGTGCCCATCGACTGCACGGCAGGCCGGACCGCTTACATACAGCAGTGTTTTCTCAACTGACACTACAGTTAGAGCTAGGAAAATACATTAAAATAGACCTGACATGACAGCAACCTCAGGAGCACCCCCAGGCCCTGGGGTGTGGCACAAAAGAACAGAAAGAAGTTGACACTGACATTGCTTAGTCCTCTGTGGAATCTTAGCCCTTAGGAGCCGAATTCTGTGGCCAGGAAGAGACGTGTTTTAAACTTATGGGCACTACCCCCCCCCCCCTCACAAAGAGCTTGGCCTGGACCACAGCAGAAAGGGGGAGAAGGGCTGGAGAAAAAAAGGGGGGGGGGAAAACCCATTTTATTCTAATCTAAACACAATGCACATTGAAGCAAACTAAGAAACAGATGTAAACATACAGACACCCTCAAGGCACAAAATTTACTAGAAAAGATATTGGGCAACTCAACCGTTTACTACTTGACATTTTAAATAAAAGTATTTTTAAAAAGGTTTCCTTTAAAAAAAAAATAGACCAACTTTTCCTGCACGAATTGGCTTTTAGAGGAATGTTTTTGCTTTCTTCCTGGTCTGTGCAAATTACAGAGGTGGGAGCCTAGAAGCTTGCTCCATGGCAAGAGCTCCACCTGACCGAAGGTGAAAAACAAATGGACAGTGGATTGCTTTGGCAGAGCCAGACAGAGGGCTGCTTGGACCAGAAAAATATATATATACATATATATTCATGTCTCAAAAAAAGAACGAAAGAACATTAAAAACATGTCCAAAGTCCCCTGACCTGCTAGTTTCTGCACTTCAGCTTAACAAAATCATCATCATAATGGTCATACATGGAAATGTTACAGCTATGGCAGGCCACCAATCACTGGTGCTTCAGTAAGGCTTTGTGGGCAGAGCGGGAGGATACAAACAGCCTACGACAGGCACCCGGGAGAGCACAGGGCAGGGGAAGCAATGGAGTCTGTCCCTCGGACAGTGGAATCGCCAAAGTCTCACCATTAGGGAAATTAAAAGGAATGGAAAAAAAAACTTAAGCAGAAGTCATTAAATGGTGCAGTCCTCCCTTCATCAACACCAGCCTCTTCCTCATATGGAGCAGTTCAAGTAATCCTGCAATGGAGAGAACCAAAAATGAAAAGTGAATGCCCACATGTACCGCATCTACCCAAAGTGTACATTAAGCCCTCTGAAGCCTGCTGCCTCCAACTAATTCTGCACAACTGTGAGGACTGAATATGTTACAACAGGGTTGGGCAACTTGTGACCTTTCAGATGTTGACTACAATTCCCATCATTCCTCACCATTGGCAGTGCTGGCTACAGCTGTTGGGTGTTGCAGTCCAGCAAAACCGTGATGGTCACAAGTTGCTCCTTGTCTATAAGATGATCAAGGCAATTACATGTATATTTATTTATTTATTGCATTTGTATACCGCCCCATAGCCGAAGCTCTCTGGGCCGTTTACACAGGATGTATATACATCCATTGCTCAGTTTGGTGGCCATAATGGATCCAAGCTGCATTCAGCCTGCACTATACATATGGCCTGCAATTCATTCCCTATCCAGTCCTTGAGCTAAATGCTCATATAGCCATATAATAATGAGTCTCTCAGAGGCTTGGATCCACCTTTCATTCTTTTACAGGTTATATTAATTCTTACAGGGGTTTATGGCAGTCAGAACTTTTAAGTACAAGTAACAGAAAAGGGCTGGGATGGTGACACAGGCTCCTGGACTCTGCCACCTACACACTGGGCTCAAGCTCAGTAATAACTACACATAAATGTTAAAATCTGGTATGGAAACTCAGGAGCTAGATTCTGATGGATCGCCTTCCTGGGCCCTGGAGCTGGACATGAAAATGAACTAGCATCTGTCTCCCATTCCCGCCAGCTCCATCATCCTAAAAGTTCACAGACGTCAATGATTCCGCTTCATTCTCTGCAATAGAAGAATGACTTCCCTGTCCCATCACTCCTCTGCCAGTCCTCTATATCCATCCAAATGTGGCACCTCCAGCATCTGCTTCCATGCTTACTTTTGAAAAGGATGACACCGACATGCACACCTGTGTCTTAAGATATATGCAGATGTCACAGGACTGACAGTAAGGTCTTGGGTACATTTTTCCCCCCAGAAAGAAGCAGGAGTGCATGGATTCTTCCATGCCAAATGGATGAGTGTGGCATTATTCACATGAAGCAGCCCTGGGTTCCTGCAATATCCAAGCAATGCCTCACCTTCCTGTGTTCCCCAGTAGGTGCAACCTGAAGAACTAGAAGAGCCCACAGTCCTTCAGGTTGTTCTTGATGATGACGTCGGTGACAGCATCAAAGACAAACTGCACGTTCTTGGTATCAGTGGCACAAGTGAAGTGGGTGTAGATCTCCTTGGTGTCCTTCCTCTTGTTCAGGTCCTCAAATTTGCTCTGGATGTAGCCAGCAGCTTCATCATACTTGTTTGCTCCTGAGCAGGAGGGGAAGAGAAGAAGCAGTGATCAGAAAGACCAGACCACACCACAACAGGATGCACTGAATCAAGTTTTTTTTATACATGCAGAGATTCCAGCCCCAACATGCTACTAACAGAATTAGACACCATGTGCTGTTAACAATACCCAGAACAATACTGACAGCAACATAAACACTCAGCAGCATTTTAACCTGCAAGCAGCTCATGGTAGACAAGTGCTATGAAAACTGAGGGGGAAACTCTGGCCCTGAAATAGCTCTGTTCTCCTCCTCTGCCTAGTACTTAGTATTAACTGGCTGAGTGTACAACAAAGCCAACTCACTACGAACGTAGAAAGTACGTTATCTCACTGGCATCTCCTCATGGAACCCAGAGCAACGTTGACAGGAAGCTGCAACACTGAAATGAACAAATCCACCAGAGCAGTGGTTCATGTGCCATGACTGGTTCGAAGAAAGAGATCCTTTACCGCAAATTCCCTTTGCATCTATTGGCCATTTCTACAAATCCATCCCAGTTCCCATCTTGCTACAGAGCTGGAGATTAATCCATTGTTGTTGTTTTTCCTTGTAAACATCTGAGCTCTCAACCCAACAAAAAGGAGGAGAAAAGAGAAAGCACCAGAGGTAGCAAGCCTCATTGACTGACATGCTGTTCAGACTCCTGGCTCACGTATGTGTTTCCAGGGCCACCCTCTGACAGTTTCTCTCCACCAGCAAAGCTAGAAATGCCAGGGACAAGAGCCAGTTTGCCTGTGGAATTGTAAAACAATGCTTGTTGATAATCTACACTCTAAAGTTTCCGGAAAAAAATGGACTGTGGCAAATGCTCTACATAAATCTGGATGTTAGCTGTCATCATTTGCATTTTGCTTGAAGCGAAACCTCATGTTTTGGGCTCAGCCAATTCTGCCTGCTTAAAAACCGATGCATTCTCCTCTGGATCTTCCTTTCCCGCTCCAGCTTCAGACAGGCGCTTTACAAGATGCAACTCAATATAGCCACTTGCCCTTTGGAAACACAAGTCTTAGAGGAAACTGTCAGCCGGGGGGAGGGTTGGTGCTAGAGAACAGATTGGCATCTTATAAGGTGGCATGTATACTGAACTTCTAAAATGTTGAATAGAAGCTGCCTTGGCCCTGCTCCTTTACACATTTTCCTAGTCAGTAAGACTACACAACCTGAGACAGGCTCCCATAGCCGCTGAAGAGCTTATCAGCAAAAGAAAATTCCACACTTCCTGCTGCGTAGAACAAGTACAAAAACAAGGTCAACGCCTCCCTTTCCCACTGCCAAAATCTTTGAACTGGACCTCTGCTATCAAGCATTTACCATGCACTAATTAGTTAACAACCACACTGGTTAAACAAAATGCAGACTACTTGCTTCCAGACTTCTTCTCCCATCTTTTTTAAGACCCAGAGCTTAATACTGCTACTGAACTGCTGTACTCTAACATAAGAAAAATCTAAAGACTTAATATGCATTGTGGCAAAATTTTATGTGCCACAATAAATCTGATTTTTTTCAATGTTTGTTGAAAGGCCTATATGGTTACTTTGAAGGACCGCAACTGTATAAAAAGCACAGTGTACAGGTGTGCATGCGCTACGCTCTCCTTGACTGGAAAGAGAAGTGCTTCTTGGGGCTTAGTTTAGATGGAAGGATGGGGTACAAATACCTTAACAATACTAAATACACTTCAGAAGGGCTTTGTGCAGGTAGATACTATGGGGGGGACACACAAATACAGCACAAACATCACATTGTCTTAATAACAAAGCCTGTATTTTATCCTTGCTACCAACTCAACTTTCTCTGCTCCCCTCCCTGTTCCTGGCTCCTCTGGCATGTGCTGAGGTCTTCAGTGACAGACAGATATTTCTCTCGCTTGTGCTGTGGTACAGAGAAGGAGTCCCTCCCGCTGTTTCTTCCATTTTCCAAGCCTCCATGGAACTGAGAAAAACACCCACTCTTTTCCAAGCTTGTCATAGGGCTTGAGGGAGAGGTGGGAGTCTTGTTTCACTTTCACAGAGCTCTGGAAAAACGGAAGGAATACGAGGAATTGCTTTCCACTGTTTCTTGCCTTATCCAAACTTTTGGGCAAGTGAGACAAGATTCCGCCTCTTTGAGCCCTCTGGCAAGTGAAGGAGGCTTGGAAGAAAGATGGGAGTTTTTCCCACTTGCAATCACTCTGGAGAAGGGAAGAAACAGCAGCTGTAATCTCTAATCTCCACTGTACAGATGCTGCTGGAGTCCTCACAAGAGCAGAACTGTGGATGCTTGGTGAATAGAGGAAACCAGTGCTCGCTACATGGCAAGGTCAGCTTTCTAACATGGCTGCTTGGTTGCCTATATTATATACAAATATAGCTTGTGTCTTTTTCTGCATGCATTCTGATGAGTGGTAAAGGATAGTGGTAAGACTTCTTCATATTTCCCACAGGATGGGATGGTCATCTGCATTAGCAATCTGTGGCTGATGATATTGAGCAAGAAAGGTATTTTCCCAAGCTACAGAGTTTACGGCTAGAGTCATCTTAGGGAATGGCTTGTCTTCCTTGAATTTTCCTCAGTTTTTTTTTTAGATTTCACAGTGTGTGGAGTGTTTTTTTTAATGTACCTTGTCATTTAAATACTTCCAGTTTTTGCGACTTTGGTTGTTGTTGTTTTTAATTATGTTTTGGTGCATTTGAGGGTTTGGGTTTTTCTTTGCCACGAAACTGTACTAATATGTTCAAAATATGGCAGCCAGGTTGGTCACCGGTACATCTAGGGGTGACCATATTATGCCAGCTTTAAAATCGCTCCACTGGCTGCCAATTAGTTTCCGGGCGAAGTATAAAGTGTTGGTTATTACCTTTAAAGCCCTACATGGTTTGGGTCCAGGTTACCTGCGGGATCGCCTTCTCCCATACAATCCACCCCGCACGCTCAGGTCCTCTGGGAAGAACTTACTGCAGTCGGCCAAGACTAGGTTGACAACCGTTACCCAGAGGACCTTCTCTTCTGCCGCTCCCAGACTGTGGAATGACCTGCCGGAGGAGACTTGTCAACTTAACAGTCTTTTAGAATTTAAGAAAGCTATAAAGACTGTTCTCTTCCGGCAGGCATATCCAGTGGAATTTTAGAATGTTTTAAGGATATTTTTAGGATGTTTTAGGATTTTTTTATGCAGTTTTAATAATATGTGTCATGTTTTAATCAGTTTTATGTATTTTATCATGTTGTTGTTCCCTGCCTCGATCCAGACGGAGAGGCGGGTAAGAAATAAATTGTTGTTGTTGTTATTATTATTATTATTATTATATCATTATGTTTGTTTGTTGTTGCATGATAAAGGAGTTGGCAGGAGTATGTGTGAATAACTATAAGCATTCTTGATTTTAGTGGGGTGTGTGTGTGTGTGTGGCAGTTGGGGGGGAGGTTTCCCTTATTCCCCCTCTCCTTCATTTTGTGTGACTAAACATACACACAATGGAGTAACTGATACAAAAAAAGAATACAGCAAGATACACTTCAGTAAAGAAAAATGCTCTTAAAATTGCATATAATATTTGAAAACCAATGCTAACACCCCCATTATCACAACGAGTAAACCTTTTAAGACAGGAAGAAGAGAATAAGCCGTCTACTTCCATAAACAGCAACAATAATAAATATGAAGAAAGGGGAATAGCTTGAACTAACGCTTTCATGCTATGCCAGAGAACTAAGTCAGTAACCAGCAGCATCTACAGAATAGTTCAAAACCAGTCACAGTTGCCACACTTTCACAGACACTTTAAGAAATGAGCAAACTTCCCCACATTGCCCACATAGTAAGCTGGTCGCCTTCATTCACCCATAAATGGCTGCTCCCCACGTATGACATAATGCACGCACTGGTCATGTGCATGATATGCCTAATTCCCACCACACATCCGCACTTTTTACGGTGATGGAAGTTTCATTAGAACTAAACCCACGTAGACACTGCCTACGTTACACGTTATGACAGAGGCACAGAGATGGGTCTGCATGTCCTGCAGCCAGCTGAACAACAAAACACTCTGTTTGAGAAACTTATCAGTCCTAAATCATACATCTCTGAATTACAGCTTGCCCCACATCAGATTTTGGTAAATTTAGCCAACAGTCTGTTATAGATCACAACACAAGTAACCATTCAGGGTTAAATACCTATCAGAATGCAAAAATAAATCTGGCCTGGTCACTGCTTCCCACCAGTTTTTACCTCTAAATTGAACTATGTTCCCAGGCCAAACAGTTCAGGAGTCACTAACCACATGTGGGAGATGGAGTTTAATTTCCCAAATCAGGAAAAACAATGGCAGCGCACACCTGTGTATTCTGGGAAGCAGATGGTCAAGGGGCTATGGATGATCTTCTCCTCAAAGAGATCCTTCTTGTTGAGGAAGAGAATGATGGATGTATCCGTGAACCACTTGTTGTTGCAGATGCTGTCAAATAGTTTCATGCTCTCGTGCATCCGATTCTGTCAAGGCAACAATATCCTGAGCCAAGAAGCAAATTTAGAAGAACAAGGGACAACCGCACAGAGGGGCAAAAGGTATTCCAAGCATAGAATATACGGAGGTCAAAACTAAAGCCTGGCCAACTTCTTTCGGAATTGCCACTAGTCAACATAGTTGAAACTACCTAAATTGGCTCCCAAGCAAGTTTAAATTTAGCCTGCATTATGAGAAAGACATTTAAGTCATCAAGTAATAGGACAGCCCAAGAAAATACAAGGAAAAGACTTGTGGGGAGTCTTGTAGCCCATATGCAGTGAACAAAAGGCAGCTTTAAAACATCTTGTACTCTTCCCTTTAAACTGCCAAGGCACACCTAAAGGGAAAATTAGAAATTGAAATTTTATGGTAATTTCTGCTATGCTGTCTTGTTGTGCATGGAATAAAAGTTTACACTCCTTCATTTTTCAGTACAAAAGTGCCGTTTAATACTTATTTTTTCCTAACCCACTAAACCCATTATCCTCCAAAAGTGCATTTCTTTTTTATTCACACGCTGAAAGGTAAGAGTAACAAACTGTATTCCAAAACATCTATTTGAAAATTAAGGTTTTATTTTGGGGGAGGTAAGAGGGGAAGCGGGGCCATTCCACCAGCCCTGCTGAAAGACACCCCACCCTTCCCCGGCCCTGAAGGCTTCTCTGCCTTCAGCTGCCATCATTCCAGCAGAGGGGATAGAGGGAGTTGAGACGAGAAGCGGAGATGTCCCACCAGATCTCTTAAAGGACTACTGATTTTCCCCTCTTCTCTCCCCCTCCCCGTCTTGTTGTTGTTGTGAGTCATGTCTTTTTAGACAAGAAGCCTGAGAGCAGGGTTGTTTTACTGAGTACGTGTCAGCCGCACCAGGAGCCTTTTTTGGCTGAGGAGGAGGATAAAAATATTTTAAATAAATAAATTAAACCGTATCTGGCTAGAAAGGAATCAACGTTTTATTTAGAGAGATTGAGTACAGTCACTGTGTGCTGGGAAGATATACAGGGAGAGAGTATTATAGAAAAAATACATAGTGGGTCATCAGAAGACCATGAAGGGGAAGTGAAACGAATGTAGTGTCTCTAACAACAGTATGTTCCAGAGCAGTATAAATACTTCTCATTGGTGAAGCTGCTCCACTTAGAAATCCTTTACAAAGAAATTTAAATGAGAAAAAAGCCTCCAGTCAGTACAAAGTTAAAGGCAAAGTGGTGGTCTGTTTAACTAACCGAAAGCAAGAAGACACAAAATTGTGTCATCTCTATCCTAAAGAGCCAACCCGGCACCTTGGAGACTGTACTGTAAACATAATTCTTTCCTTACCATCTCTTCATCTTCAGCCAGAACCAAATCATATGCACTCAGGGCAACACAGAAGATAATGGCTGTCACTCCTTCAAAGCAATGGATCCACTTCTTCCTCTCGGACCTCTGGCCCCCCACATCAAACATCCTATGAGCAAAAAACATGACATTATTGAGGTTGGATACTGCAGCAATTATGATAGCACTACTTCACTGAAAAGCAAAGGGGAAGCTGCATTTTACAAAGCCTGGAAACAAAGAGCAACTCTAAAGCAAACACTGAAATCTGATTCCTTACTGATACAATGGAAAAACTGGGGGTTTAGGATGGATCAGAGGAGAAACTGCCTTCCACACTGAACATTGCAAATTTTTCAGTAGGGCACCCTAGAAATTTGGCAGAATGTCCACACTACCAAGTAGCACTGCTGCCTTTACCCAGCTTGATTCCCTCAGTCAAACGCTGTTTGGGCTTCCCCATCACTGTGTGAAAAGTTACAAAAAAACATTTGCTCTTAGGAGATGTCTGTGGGCTAGTTAGAAAGCAGGTTTTTCTTATTTTTAATGCTGGAGATAGATGGAATCTGGTTCCCAATTGCTTAGTGCTCAAATGGGAGCCATGCCCAATGGACTTGGCCAATGCACTATTCTCAGTCCAAAAGCCAATGACATTGTCAGTATAGCCAAATAGATGTGCCTGTAGCATCAGAGGTCAGCAACTGGGAACACAAAGGATAATAATCCAACCATGACAACAGTGTCTTGACCTGACCAATAATTGGGCCACCTAGTCCAGGCCAGTGGAAATGATTAGGTACAATATCTCCCTTGTAATACATGTGGGGAGAGTTACCTTTGGGGATAGATGCATGGTCAAGCACTGGGGCTGGCCAGCAGTTCACGGTTAGGATCTCTGTTAAACCAGTTCAAGGTAGCAACGTTCCCTACTCCAAGCAATGGTATCTGAGGCTGGAACCACATATGATCTTACATTAACACAAGGCTGTCATCAAAATGGCAACCACCCATTCCACCCCAAATGTTTAGGATAGCTTGACCATCTTGAGCCCATTTATTTATTTATTTATTATAAATAATTATATCAGCTAAGCTCGAAGGCCTGTTTAAACAGCTTTCACCTGGCATCTGAACTAGACAGGCCTCCCTGGTGGGGATTACACAAAGCTGACATCCCTACTGCAAAGCCTCTGCTCCTAGTGGCTGTCCACTGACTCTGAGTAATGATAGGCTAAAGATATATATTTCTATGATGATGTTCATAGTAACTGCTGGCTCCAGGTATTTGAGAGTTCTTGGACAAGACGCCCTTAGTGGGGGCTGTGACGCCCTGCCTGTACCTGTGCCACTCACCAGGCTACACCACAGGGCTGTCCACGCCACTCGCACTCAGGGCTTACTTCAAACCCCCCCTGTGCTTATGACGTGGTTGAGAATTTAGGGCTACTGCTGCTGCTCCCGTCTCGCCTTTATTCTTCTAGGCCCCACGGCTCCACAGCCCAGCACCCTAGCCCTCAAACCCCCCTTCTTATGTCCGCTGCCACCAGTACCTTACTCGGGTACAATTCCAATGATCACACCAGTTGTAAATAAACAAGATTTATTAACAGAAGTATATGCAAGTCAATAAGCGTGATGGTTTCCTCAGGTATAGACTCATATTGGTTACAGGCACAATGCTTTATGGTTTATGGCCCTCCCTTTCTCACTGCCACTGTCAACAGCTGCTATTGGTCCTTTTTCTCGTTACTAATACCCAGGCCTGTAGCCAGCCTAAAAGTTTGGGGGGTGGGTGGGAAGCAGGGGCAGCTCATCAGGCCTTTTAAAGACAAATTTGTAAACTGTTTTTAATTATTTCTTTGTTTTTTTAAAAAACTTAGGGGGCAGGAAAAAAATAGAGGGGAGGAGACTCCCCCAGTCCACCCCTGGCTACGGGCCTGTTGCTACCACTTGCTTGCTTGACAGGCAGGGAGCCAATCAGTAAGTAGGCCTTGGCATCTACTATTCCTCCTCCTCACCACCACTTTTGTCTGGGCCAGAGAGACAGGCAGGTTGCAATGGTGAAGAGGAAGTTCAGGGGGCTCTTGTCAGTGAGGCCCTCTGGGGTCTGGTCCCTGGCAGGAGCCTGACCATGCCTACCTTTGACGCCAGCCTGTTACAGGAAGAAGATGACAAAGAAAACTATGCCACTGGCATCATATATATATATATGTGTGTATACACACACACACACACACACATACATATATATATATATATATATATATATATATAATCAGTGAAGCGCCTCTTTCTAAATCATTCCCCTGAGGATGCATCCTGCTATAATTTGGACATCAGTCACTACCTATCATGGTAACAAAGCATTTCCTGAAACATACTCTGGATTCAGATTGTACATTGCAGTGGAGAGAACAAAGGGCTTCAGAGCAGTAAACTAAGAGATGTTTTCTGCATTGTGGATAAAACACCTTAATCTGGCTAAAGGTGCAATAAGTCATTTGAAAGCCCAGGCAGTGCTTAATGATCATTTAAGCTCCCCAGCAAGACCTGAGAAAGCCCATTAGTGGTATAATACTTGAGCAGCTTTTAAATGGGTGATTTCACAAAAAAGTGTGTGTGAATATGGGAGAGTTTGCATATCACAGCAGCAAACTGTGGGCTGTGTGCAAGCCACTTCCGCTTTCTGTAAACAACCTCCGTTTGGCCTGATCGGTGATTGTGAACATGATGTGCAAATCTAGACCTATGAATTGTTCGGGGGCTAAACAACCCAGTACTCTGGATTTGTGTGTCACCCTCACAACTTCCAATTGAGACAATCAGAGGCTTACAGGAAACACCTCATGCGCAGTACTCATAATTTGCCACCATGATGTGTGAACCACATCAATATCTTCATATTCCAAAGCTAAGGCACTGGCTCAGAATTCAAATTACTGCAGCTAAAACTTGGCAACTGCATCCACTGATGTGAAAAGAAAGGATTTTTTTTATCATTAACTTTGGGAGAATCCAAACTAAAATAGAGACTTCTAGAAGAGGTCAGATGGAATGCCCAGCCAATGACAATTGTGTATGGATTTAGGATGTAGGGAACTTAGACACTCAAAACAGGCACAGATCAAAATGCAAGTACCACTCACTAGTTTGACCCCATGGACAACAGAACATAATATGGGAGAATAATTAAACTGTTATGTTCTGTAATGTTGTACAGGAAGGGGCGGGGGGAATATCCATATGCACCTAGGATGTCATAAAACACCAGATGGAGAAGGCAGAAACCCATTAAGATATATCTATATCTATGAAATCTTGTCCTTCATGACTCAGGCAACACTGACAAAGAATGCCAGCCTAGCTATGCTTAGAATCTCTCTTAATAAGTACATAGTTGCATCTGTGAAAATCTGATCATGCCACTCAGCAAAGGCTGGTAGTTGCTCAAAAGTTATAGGTGGAGGGTAGGCAATTAACTCATTAGTAGTACATTTTCAGTCCAAAGCCAGTTTGTTAAAAATGGGGTGGAGAGAAAGGGTTGACACCTGTGAGAAGAAATAGCAATGTCTGTATCTGGAGAGCGGAACTTGTAACCCTCCATATGCCATCAGCCCCAGCCAGCATGGCCCATGGTTAGGGATCATGGGAGCTGTACTTTAACATCATCTGGAGGACCACAGGTTCCCTATCCCTGGTCTATATGAAAGGGTGCTGCCTCAAGACGAATGGTTATTTATTTGTAAAAATGGTTCTAGTCTATGTGTGAACTAAAATAAGCAATTTTTCTGATGTTATTATTATTTCAATATATATCCCAACTTTCTCCATGGCACTCAAGGTGGCTAACAAATCGAATAAAAACACAACAAACAATAGAAATAACCAATATAGAAATAGAAAAGGAGATAAAAATCAATCAGAAGCAGACAATATCCTAATTGTACTCCATCAATATTTTTAAAACCTATAACTCAATGAAGACAGCACAGTAATAAACATATCTGGAGGAGTTGTAAGAAGGTAATCAAATAACAGAAAGCAATCACTGATAAAATCTGCAAAGCCACATGAATAAATTTATCCCTAGATCCTCTAATTACTTATGCTGCTGCTAATATTTATTGCCCATGCTTAAATTAAAGGAACAGGACTGAAATGGAAATCTGCTAGTAGCACTTATAGTTTGTATGTCAGAACAGCAAAATAGTAGTTTTTAAGAGGTAAAAATGGCACGTTCTCAGGCATTAAACTGATGTGTCCTAAGTGGCACACCATGGGCTAAATGCATTTAAATGTAAGGTTTGCAAATGTCATGAGGCTCTGAAGTTTACTTTGGACATGTTAATTACCATTTCTCTGCTAAAACATGTAAGTGAATTGGATTAGAGAAGCATCTACCTTTTCGAAATGCTTTTATATTATATACTCTTATTTGGAGAAAAATGCATTTGCTATTAGCTAGAAAGCCTCTCCCTTCTGTCCCCTGGGAAGGCAGGACTTACAGAAGGCTGGTAGTGTCTTCCAGACCTGACATGCCTAGATTAATTCCATCAAGTCTTAAAAACAATTACTTCTTTCCTACTTGCTTCCTTATTCCAGATGTTCAGTATTTTCTGCAAGGAATTGTGGGTTCAGTCTGGTTAGGGAAGCATGTGAATAATTCTCTCCGGGCTCACAATACATCAGGAGTAACAAACACTGACAGGACCCCACAGAGAAGCAATCACAATCTCTCTCAGAGTGCTGTTTATCTATTGAATCTCCTGAGCCCACCTTTGTTGTATTTTTTTGGAGGATTACAGATGCCTCCTCATATCATTCCAACAACATGAAACATCAAATATTCTTCATGCATCTTCCCCCATAACATGCCTAAAAAGCTTTTGAAAGTGAAGTTTCTGAATTTGAAGCAGCTACAATTCTGCATGCCAATATTCAGAGAGATCTAAAATTCTGCAATCAAGTTTTCCTCACCCTCAATCAAAATCAATTGGGAGATATGACATAGGTTTTATGGCAAATGCTGGCTAAAAGCACAATTCAGCTCAAGATTTAGAATTCCACTACTGCAGAATACTGTTCTGAAAGTGAAGAGATTTATGGCAATCCAATCCACAGGTAGGAAGTACTTTATATTCTTAATACTGCGCACAAGGGCAAATCTATGTTCTGTTAATAGTGTTTGAATACTACAAAATCCATGGAGCAGGGCAACTGTAAGCATGCATGGAATCAAGAAACATCACTCACACACAGAGTTGTTACATGCAGGGCTCCCCAATATCTTTTTCTAACTGCTCGAAGCAATCCACATATATACTCTCTCAGGAATCCAATACTGTATGGCAGATCAGAATTATTATCCCATATTAGAGAGGGAAGTCAAAGCTGACAAAAATTGGCCTTCCTAGCTCATCACTCATTTTCTTAACCACTATGCAACACTATTGTTTATGTAACCATAACACTTATAGCCAAGGTACTGTAAGCTAATACTACTGGAACCTGTAATTGAAGTGAAAAAATGGTTTTAAACAGCTTCACCCTTAGGACACAGGGAAGTGCAAATAGGAATCTCTGAAATCTGATAAGAGTACCATGAAAATCTGTTACACTAGATTGGGGAAACTAGTATCAGGCTTGCAGTCTGCCAGGTTTCGGGTGGGTGGGTAGTATCTGCATATCAGTCTTTTGCACATTCTATTTGGTCTGCACAATTTTGGGGTAACATTGATACATTTCTGCTAGAATTGAGACAAGACTTTCAAATTTTATAGTAAATGACTGAACGCATCTTGACCGTACTGGAATCCTTTCTGCTCGAGGGAAATCCTTAAAGGAGTCCCCAAGCAACTGAGTGTGGAAAACCTAAACATGCTGTTGCAGCACCAAAATCCTGTATCTCAGAATGGAGGGCTACACAAGAGATTATTTTTTTCCTCAAACGCTTGAGATTCGGCAAAAGATGGTGTGGTGAACAGTGTTGAACTCACTGCACTTGTGGCGGGGAGGATGCAGGTTCAACCCCCACTAGGCTATTAAATTCACTGGGTGAGCTTGGGCTGGTAACTCTCAGTTTAGCTTATCTCTGAGGCTGAGTGTGTGTGTGTGTGTGTGTGTGTGTGCGCGCACGCGTGTGTGTGTGTGTGTGTGTGTGTGTGAAAGAACCACGTACACACTCCAGAGCTCCTTGAAAGAAGGGCAGGATAAAAAAAAAAGTGCAATACATATATAAATAGCATTCAAGTACTACTAAGTAGACTCTTTGCATAGAGATTATTTCTTAGCGCTGGAAAAACACATTCGAAGTGGCCCAAAGAGCTGGCAAAGCAGCACTGCTGTGGGTGAGCTCACTTCCCCTGCTCCAGCCCTTTCTGTGTGAGTTCTGTGCAGCTCGAATGAGCGCTCACACCCTGGCTTGCTGCCAGCCTTCTACCCAAGCACACATGGGCTGCTCAGACGGGCCGCCAATGCACAGGAGCAGGCCAGGCGCTCCGCTGAACAATGAGAGGGAGCAGAGTGGGAATTCCATCCTGAGGAAAAGTGGAGACAGGAAATCAACGTGACAAGTCAGCAAACCCTGGCCCATAAAAAGCCACATATCAGCGACTCAATAAGCTATGGCCCATTCTCAACGGTTATGCAGCTTACTAGGGTGACATTTAACCCCTTTCCCATTGCTACTTGGGGTGGGGGGGACGCCCTTTTCAAGGAAGCACTCTGTGCTAACAACCCCCCCTCCCCCCGGCCAACATTAAGGTCTCGTTATTTGGTGCAAGCCACCTCTTGTCTTTCACTGAGAAAGACAAGAATTATGCTGAGGCATTTGAAGCAAACCTATTACTGTCTGAAGATTCAAACAGATTCTCAGTCTCCCTGCTGATTCAAATGTGCCTGTACCTCACTTGATTTCTCTTGAAGATTGACTGTTATCTTCAGTGCCAACAGGGGTAAGAATCATACCCTTCCTGTAAACGACATTTATTCTTAATGTGCTCAAACTTCAAGTGCTCTATATTTAAGAATCAAGTTATTATTTTTCGGGATCTTCCATAAAATCTTGTTTTTAAGCCAAGTTCTCATGAATTCTCCTCCTGGAGCTTAAGCTGGCAGATCAAATGGTTTAGATTAAGAGTTTTAAAATAAATGGGTATTTAGCTATTTCAGGACAGCTACTGAAAAAATGACAATGATTTAGTGCTAATTAGAAAGCTAAAATTAACTCCACCCCACCCAAAGATTTCCATCAGCCTTACACTGTTAGTTCTTCATAGCATTTCCATTACAGTTCATCTACACTGGCAATTTTCCATGCAATGTCCCACAGAAAAATGTAAGAGGGGGCTTGTGAAGTCCATATATCATCATGTGGTTTGTCACTGCACTCAATTTTCTGGCTTGTTCTGCATAAGTTTGAATCTTACTAAGGCAGTAGAAACTTAAATGACTAGGTGTGGATAGAAGGCAGTATCTAACTCGAAACAAGTGCTAATGTAAATTACATTGTGCGAGCTAACTGACCTCTAATGGAATGCCAAGAGCCTTAGCTGGCACAATGGGTCTTCTGGGGAAACCTGTCGCGCTGGTTAATGCTACTGGTGTAGTGCTAAAAGTCACTTACACTTGCAAATATAATATACATTGGTGCTAGCAGATACTCCTCAGAAGTAGCACAATGCCCCATTTTGGGGCACTGGCATTGTGCAGACATTACACTTCCAGGGTTCCTCAACATCTTTGAGCCTGTGGGCACATTCTGAATCTTGAGACAGTGTTCTGGGTGCAACCACAAAATGGCTGCCATGAAAAAGGAACAATATAATGTATACGTAAGAACATAAGAAGAGACATGCTGGATCAGACCAAGGGTCCATCTAGTCCAACACTCCATCCACATCAGGACATGGTGCAACAACACCCTCCCACCCATGTTCCCCAGCAACTGGTGTATATAGGCTTACTGCCTCTGATACTGGAGGTTGCACTTAGGCATCAGGACTACTAGCCATTGATAGCCTTCTCTATGTACTTTTGAACATATAAATATTCCAGTCTGGTATAAAGAGAGACTTCCTGGCCAATCACGGTAGAGGCAAATAAGTGCTACACAGCTGGGCTATACTGAAATTTTAGGTCCAAAGTTTTTCATTATTTATTTATTTATTATTGCATTTATATCCCACCTTTTTTCTTCCAAGAAACCCAAGGCGGTGTACATAAACCTCCTCCTCTCCATCTTATCCTCACAACACCCCTGTGAGGTGGGTCGGGCTGAGAGTTGCTCTATTGAGAACTAGGCCGCAAAGCCTAGTTCTCAGTAGTCTGGAGCAGCAGAGGACAGTGGACAGCAGCCCGGAAGGCCCAGGTAAGGAGCGCGAGGGGGGAGGGAAGGAGCGCCAGCCCTTAACTGGCAGTCTGATAATCTGATATGTACGATAGTTATCGGACATATGGATTTCGGATCGGATCAGATATGGCCTCCTGGAATGTTTATTGTTATCATTAATCGGATGTCCGATAACAACCTTATTGGATCGTTATTGGACATTTGAACAATACAATACACATCCCTAGTACTCATATGTGCAAAATTTCAGAAACATAGGTGCAAGCGTGTAGTGGCTATGAATTTTTTAAAAATTATCAAGATATTTGGATTAAGCCTTCCCCTTGGGTGAGATCCTCACAGGGTACTGGGGAATATTTTGAAGGCAATAAAGACGGTAATGGGGATATTGCTCTCTTACTGTCCCCCTTCCTAAATGGTAATAGGGATTTTATTGCTGTATCTACAAAGTAGCGATTAGGAAACACTCCTGATTAACTTAGACTTTGTTCCCATCATTAGAGATGGAATCCTTTTAGATTCAAAAGAAAGAATCATTCTCTGTGAGTGACCATTATCTAAGATTTTCTGCACTGATTTTAGACCTATGTTGCCTGCCGATAGACTCAGCAGTAATTGCAAATGATGCTTGGCCCAAAACACAGAATTCCATTTGGGTGAAAATCCTGTAAGGGGGTCTATTTTATCCCCTATGCTGTTTAACATATACATGAAGCCGCTGGGAGAGGTTATCCGGAGATGTGGGCTGAGATGTCACCAATATGCGGATAACACCCAGCTCTACCTCTCCTTTTCAACAAACCCAGGTGAGGCAGTGGCTGTTTCTGAATCAGTGCCTGAGCACGGTAATGGACTGGATGAGGGCTAACAAACTGAGACTCAATCCAGACAAGACGGAGGTACTGTTAGTGGGTGGTTCGTCTGTCCGGCGAGGTGATGTTCACCCTGTTCTGGAGGGGGTTGCACTCCCCCCCTAAAGGATCGGGTCCGTAGTTTGGGGGTGCTCTTGGATCCAGAACTGTCGCTTGAGGCACAGGTGAACTCGGTGGCAAAGAGCACCTTTTACCAGCTTAGGCTGATATACCAACTGCGCCCTTATCTGGACAGAGATAGCCTAGCTACAGTTATCCATGCTCTCATAACCTCTCGTTTGGATTACTGCAATGCGTTATACGTGGGGCTGCCTTTGAAAACGGTCCGGAAACTTCAGCTGGTACAAAACAGGGCAGCCAGATTGTTAACGGGGACTGGCCAACGAGATCATATTACGCCAGTCCTTTTCCAACTTCACTGGCTGCCGATCCAGGTCCGGGCCCAATTCAAAGTGCTGGTACTAACATTTAAAGCCCTAAACGGCTTGGGGCCAGGATATCTAAAGGAACGCCTCCTCCCATATGTACCTGCCCGGACCCTAAGATCATCTACAGGGGTCCTTCTCCGTGAGCCCCTGCCAAAGGAAGTGAGGCAGGTGCCCACTAGGAGGAGGGCTTTCTCCGCTGCGGCACCCCGGCTGTGGAATGAGCTCCCCAGAGAGGTTCGCCTGGCACCTACTTTGTACTCTTTTCGTCGCCAGGTGAAGACCTTTTTATTCTCCCAGTATTTTAACAGTTAAATTAACTCAATTTTAATCCTTGCTGTTTTAAATTTGTATTTTAATCTGTATTAATTCCTGCTGCTTGGTTTTATTCTGGTTGTGTTTTTATATTGTATGTTATTCTGTGTTTTTATATTGTGCCTTGTTTTATATATTTTAAAATGATTTCATGGTTTTAATTTTTGTGAACCGCCCAGAGAGCTTCGGCTATGGGGCGGTATAAAAATGCAATAAATAAATAAATAAATAATAATCAAATCACAAGGTTGAAATACAACAGTACTCATGGTATTCAGAGACATTGCTCCCTTGATTGTAGCTGATCTAGCTGTGGAAACCACAGTTCTATCATCATTCTTAGGCTGACAGTCTCCTCTGGTATGTGTCTGAATGCCATTATACTCCAGAGCTATAATATCCAACCTGATAATTAAATCTATTTGTTTATATATATATTCTGAACTGTCTGATTAGCATAGTTTGCTTTTCTAATACATCCCATAGATTCATTTCCCCATGAGAGATATATTTGATTCCGTTGGAGAGATTGTCCTCATTATTTGTCCCTTCTTTTTTAGACTCACAGTGTGTCTCCTCATCGTCAATTGAAAGCAATGGTTCAAAGCGATTTGCCACCGGAATTGTAAACTCGGAAACATTTTGTATTTTAGACAATGGCAAAAAATAGTGGTCCAGTTTGGTTTGCTTGGGGGTTGGTAATTCCAGCTCCTCGTCAGTATCGGTATTCCTGGCTCTTTTAAATTTCTTCATGATGCTTTTGATGAGCTGTTTGTGCTGTTCCTTGCATCCAGGATATGGTTTTATAAACAGTTATTTCTTGCTCCGAATCAAATGTGTTGGTAAGCAGCCTTCACGGCAGAATGTTGGGGACTCTGGCTGGTCTCTCAGTCTCTTTCTCTTACTGCTCGTCGCAGGCAGATGGTAGAAAATCAGGCAACGCCACTTTGCAACGTCCTCCACTCGATAAACAATAGTAGAAGTCCACGAAATCAACAAAGCAATGAGACAGGAGTTCACATAAGATTCTACAGCTTGTGTATGTATATTTGTAAAGTCAATTAGAAGAATTCCAAACACAGTCCAAGCGCCGAGAGCTCTTGCTAAGCCTTCTCACAGCTGATAAGAACTTGAGCAGATTAAACCTTGAAACAGCCAAAATATTTACAGCTTTCCTGGCACACACTTTAACTAAACTGTAAGTTTAAACTAGGCAATTTAAAACACTTTGTGGCCATTAAAAACAGTTAAACTTTCATTTTAAAACAAACAAACCGTGGAGTCGAAAAACACGCTGCTGGTCAAAATTATCAAGAAACGCCTATAACTTCTTTATTTTTTCAAGATGAACACATGAAAGTTGGGCACATTGCAGATGGCATGTAGGTACTCATGTGTGCCAAATTACAGATACAGAGGTGCAGGGGTTTACTCGCAAGGAATTTTTAAAACTGCAATTTTCCAGGCAATCCACAAGTGCTAGTAATTTTCTTATTTTTCAAGATACAATCTTGCAATTTTTCAAGATACAATGATGCAAGACATCATTGTATCTTCTGATTCTGAAGTTACCTCAGTTCTATATGCGTATCAGGTTATATGTGATAATCTGAAACCTTTCCTAACAACTGATATAAACTCAAATGATAAAAGGTCTACGAAGACCTTATGGTTTGATAAAGAATGCACAGCACTGAGAAGGAAACTGAGAAGACAGACTCGGAAAGCTCAAGCATCTCACCATCCTAAGGACCAAATCATTATGTTGAACCTCAGGAGAAACTATAAAAAATTAACTGCTGTTAAGAAAACTGAGTTTCAGATAAAATTCTGGGCCTATCTTGAATTGGCAGCAACAAGTTCAAATTCAGTTTATTTTTGGCATCTAGTTTCTGGAAGATTTAGAGAAGTAAAATTCTCATTTGATATTCCCATACCAGCTGCAACATGGGAAAACTTTTACCTAAATTTATTTAAAGAAGAGGAAAGGACAACAACCTGTGGGTTGACTTCTGTGCTAGAAAGTATGTCTATGCCTTTGTGGCCCCCAGTATCTATGTCAGAGATTAAAGCCCTTATACAAACGCTGAAAAATAACAAAGCATCAGGAGAAGACTTTTTGCCACCTGAACTATTTAAGGACAATCTAGACGGGTGGGCTTCACTGTTAGCAGGTCTATTCACCCATATCAACAATACTGGACAGATACCGAAAGGCTGGAATCTCAGCATAATTGTACCAATATTTAAGAAAGGTAATCGTCAGGAGCCAAGTAACTACAGACCAATTAGTCCAGCCAAACTCTATGCCAAGTTCCTTTTGTCAAAACTAGAGGACTGGCCAGAAGAAAACTCCATATTAGTTGAAGAGCAGGCTAGCTTCAGAAAAAGGAAGATCTACCATGGACAATTGCTATATCTTACATCACCTGATAACTAAGTACTCAGCAAAAGGTGGACAACTCTTTGCTGCTTTTATTGATTTAAGCGTAGTCTTTGATTCAATAAATAGAAATGTCTTTGGGCCAAAATGTTAAACACAAATATAGATTTGAGACTCTTGTTTTTAATTAAAGCTCTTTATACAGAAACATCTATGAAGATCAGAACAGGATCAAGTCTAGCTCTTACAGACCCTATTCTGACACATAAGGGTATGCGGCAAGGTTGTATTTTAGCTCCGTTTCTTTTTAATTTTTATATAAACGATATCGTTATATTTCTGCATAATCAGAATTACTACATGCCTAAAATTCTGAACAGAGCAGTAAACATTCTGCTCTATGCGGATGATATGATTTTACTCTCAACATCACAAGCTGGTTTGAGAAGATTGTTAAAACAGTTCAGCTCTTTCTGTTCAGAAAATGATTTAGTTATCAATAATGCTAAATCCAAAGCAATAGTCTTTGGCAAAAAGAAAAAAAAACATAGATGGCTTATTAATTCTAGAAAGCTAGAACAGGTAAGATCATATTAATCGAGGAATGGAAACCTCTGATAGGTTTTTTTAAAAGAGAGAGAACGGAAGGACATATTTGCATGCGGATCCAGCGATTAAATTGGAAGAAAAACAATTGATAAAGATAGGGAAGTTGGGAAATTCACTCACTATCTTGTTTCATTTTTTATTAGGCTTATTTTGATAAAGCATTAAGAGAACGTAGATATTTTTGTTTGTTGGAGAAATTCGGAAGTCCATTTTAATGTTGTATGTTGTATTGTTTGTGTTTTATTTTTGTTTGAAAAATAAAAAAGTTTTAAATCTGAATTCTAGAAAGCTAGAACAGGTAAGATCATATTGCTATCTTGGCATAACTTTTTCAGCAACAGGATCTTGGGAGTTACAAATAAAGAAAAATGAACTGAAATCAGTTGCTTGAGTGCAATCCCTAATCCGTCTGCTCAGTTTCAGATACCCCGGGTCAATACGCCCAATTTTGAATATTTACAAAGCAAAGATGATCCCAATGTTAACATTTGGTGCAGAAATCTGGGGATACACAGATTTAACTAAAATTGAAAGAGTTCAAAATTGCTTTCTTCATATGGTCTTAGGGGTCTCAAAATCCACCCCAGTTTACTTAGTCAGAGCTGAACTAGGGATGGGAACAATTTCTGGTCTAATTTATGTCAAGATGGCAAATTACTGGGGAAGAATAAACCAGTTATTGGAAACCAGACTACCAAGGTTGTATCTAGAGGAACAGAAAATAAGCAACCTAGTACTTCATGGTTGCAGAAATTCTCCAAATTACTTCTAAATTTTGGTTTCTCCTTACAGTCTGTAAGCCCATGGGGAAATGTTATTAGAAACAGCTTTAAACAAAGAGCTTTGGGTGTTGATGCACAGTCCGATACAGCTTCCCTTACATCCTTTAGAATAGCTAGGTGGCTGGCAGGAACCAAACGGTAGCATCAATGTGAAGGATATCTCTTAGCCCCCATGTCAATGGAATACTGAAGGGCTTTCACCCAATTACGCTTCGAACAAATGGACTGTATGATGAACTTTGGTAGATTTCATGGTGTACTGGTCCAAGAGAGATTGTGTATTTGTGGGGAACCAGTTTTGGAAGATTTGGCACACTATATCCTCAAATGTCAATTATATACTGATATTAGAGCCCATTACTTAGATCCCTTTTTAAAGAAAATAAAATTTTGGGATGTAAAGAAGAAACTGGGATTCCTGCTGCAAGGAACTAACCAATATATGGTTTGGAGGGTTGCTTCTTTTGCAGTAAAGGCTGCTAAACATAAGGAGAAGTATGTAAACTCCATTGCTGTAAATTATCAGAGAGATTCTGAAATATGAGAAATGCATCCTGATATGTTTATAATGTTATATACTTCATAAGTAAAGTTTCTTATTTTAGGAATATGTTTTAGTTTCAATTTTAATGACTGATTTTAACTAGCAGTATATGTTTTCATCTTAATTAACTCTTATGTTTTAACCCTAATTATTTTAATGATTAACTCTAATTGATGATCACTGTATCACAAACGTTTGTAATCTTTGTTTCTTGGTTGTGGCTGCTATGGTCCAAGGACTAATGCAATAAATGTTATTGATTGGATGAGAGAACTCCCTCTTCTTCGTGAGTCATTTAACGATCTGAATAAAATGTCACTCCCCTGCCAATGATGGAGGGTGACCTTGGAAAATCAGGGAAGAAAAAAGTAGTCTTGCTGTTATAGAGGAAGAAAGCCTTGGAATGGTGCCGTTCACACTTGGGGGGCCATTCACCTACCCATTATTTTCCCTTCATCTACCTAGCACGTGTAGGCATTTATACAAGCTGTAACACTTAGCTTGGTGAGCTACACCATCTGACATATATCTCTATCATGGACAAAGAGGGCAGAATAAAAAAAAATACAGTATCTTCCATCTCTTCTCCAAATAGTCATGAAATGATTAGCAGAAGCTAGAAAATGTGTGACCAGAACTGTATCGGAAATCGTATAATCTGAGCTCCACATGCAACCGTGCTAAGGAAAATGATCTGGAAGATCTTATTTGGCTTGAAGGCAGACAACTCCCTGGAGAACAATGACCCAGAAAAAACAGTGTTACTGAAAAGCCAATATACCATGAGTAGAGCTTTTCATTACAGTAAATGCTGTGCTGCAGGTGCAGCCAGATGTTTCACATTTGCCTCCATTTGGGTTCTCATAGTATCCCTTGTCACCAGGGCATCTACCCATTGTGCAAAGGCAAACAAATCCATGGGGTGGGGGGGCTACAAAGTCTCTAGTTAGCTTGGGAGTTGGCTTAATTAAGGGAATTTGATTCCAATTGAGAGACAGGACTGGCTTTATAAATTGGTCTGATTTTCTCTATACCTGAGTAGCGGCATTATCCATTAACATGGCAGGGGCTGCCGAAAACTTTTTTTTTTTAAGGTAATTTTTTAGGGACACGGTTATAACCTCCCTAATGCATTTTGACCATATATGAGAAGGGGTTCTATATGCTTGCCAGAAAGTTCATAAGCATTTTAAGCACTGTATGCACCTTCTACATGCTGCTATGTTCTCGTCTCAATGGATTCCTGCTCTACTAGGGAAGCAATTGGTGAAATAAGAAACATACTTCATTAAAAGCTTTGACACAGAGAAACCTGGTATCTATCTGTGTGTTCGTATACAAATCCATTTCTAACAGCGTCGACTCAAAGTGTGCCCCTTACAACAGATACGTGTGCAGTATTTTACACAGTACAATCTTTTCATGTATGTGCATTTGTTGCACTGTTTGGCTGCTTGCAACGTAACTCAATTACTTGCAATTGTTGTTCTGGGTTTGGCTAGTCAATTAAAAGTAGCTACTCAAAAGAGCCAGGAGATAGGTTTCTTTCAAGGGGAAGAAGTGTGTCATTTTTATCATATTGCAATTATCTGAGCATGAAGGGGAAACCAATTCCTTATCGCCCAAAGCTACAAAGCCAGAAATGCAGGTTGCTTACCTGTAACTGTAGTTCTTCGAGCGGTCATCTGTGCATTCACACATATGGGCTCTGCGCCGGCGCCGAGCCCCAATCGGGAAACTTCACTAGCTAGCTTAGTGCTTTTTGGCGGGAACCCCTCCCCCACCATCCATTGCGCATGCTCCGGGTCCCGCCTTACCTCAGTTCTCTGAGACCGTGTCATGGCCTCGCACCAAGGTACTAAATAGAAAGCATGAGCGCCACTAATCCTCCTGCACACACCGCAGCGTTGCAAAGAGGGGATGGTGGGTGGGTTGTGTGAATGCACAGATGACCACTCGAAGAACTACAGTTACAGGTAAGCAACCTGCATTTCTTCTTCGTGGTCTCTGTGCATCACACATATGGGCGAGTAATCAGCCAAACTTACCGGAGGAGGGTATGCACACTGGTGGATCACTGACAAATAGATGACAGGACCGCTCGACCAAATGAAGCGTCCCATGCCGCCCTAACGTCCAGTCTGTAGTGCTTCACAAAGGTTGAAGCGCTCGACCATGTTGCCGCCCTGCAAATATCCGGAACTGTTGCTCCATGGATCAGGGCCGTTGACGTGGCTTGTCCCCTTGTCGAATGAGCTGTGAACGAAACAGGGGGCTGTTTGCCCAGAACTTGATAAGCAAGCACGATAGTGTCAACAATCCAACGAGCAAGACGTTGGGAGGAAACTGCCAACCCTTTTGTCTTACCACCGTAACATATAAACAGCTTATCAGATTTACGGATTGATTCCGTCCTTTTCTTATAGAAAGCTAATGTACGCCGAACATCCAAGGCGTGTAATGCAGTACAAAGGGGGTCCGTAGACGCCTTAAAAAACGTAGGAAGAACGATATCCTGATTTATATGAAACATGGAAGAAACTTTAGGGACAAACGAGGGACCAGGACGCAACACAACCTTGTCCTGAAAAAACTGCGTATAAGGGCCCCCCCCCATCAATGCCGCTAATTCCGAAGCACGTCTAGCAGATGTTATAGCCACTAAGAATATGGCCTTAAACGTTAGTAATCGGAGGTCAATCGTAGCTAATGGCTCAAACGGCTTTGTCATCAACGCCGACAGGACCACTGATAAGCTCCATTGTGGAACAATTTGCCGCACTGGTGGAAACATGTGGCGTAAGCCCTTCATAAAAGTCTTCGCGACTGGGTGTGTAAAAACTGTAAAACCGTTTATCTTAGCGTGTTGCCCTGAAATGGCAGCTAGGTACACTTTGATGGAGGCGGGCTTTAGACCTCCTGCATGAAGGGAGTACAGAAAGTCGATGATCCCTGCTATGGGGCCATTGCGAGCCGGGAGTCCTCTGTCATTGGCAAATTTCAGAAAACGGTTCCATTTTCTAGTGTAAGAAGCCCGGGTAGACGGTTTGGTGGAGGCTTCAAAAATGGAACGTAGAGCAGGTGACATATTTAGAGACTGCCACCTGGTTGGATCCTCCACGCTGTGAGGTGTAAGGACTGGAGGTTCGGGTGTAGGATGGCTCCTGCATTTTTGGACAGCAGGTGCGGTATCTCGGGTAGACGCCACCATTGTTGCCTTGACAGGCGACAGAGGGTGGTGAACCAGTGTTGCCTCGGCCACCAAGGGGTCACCAGAATCGCGTCCATTGAACATCTGCCGGCCCTGGCCACCGTCTGTGCAATAAGTGGGAACGGAGGGAACATATATAGGAAGCCGTTGGACCAGTCCCACTGGAATGCATCTCCGAGCGATGCAGGTCCAATCCCCGCCCAAGAACAGTAGTCCTGGCAAACGGCATTTGCAGAAGTCGCAAACAGGTCTATCGATGGTGTGCCCCATTTTGTAAAAAGGTGGTCCAGCACGTCTTGAGACAACTCCCACTCGTGGGTGTCGGCGAACTCTCGACTGAGCGCATCCGCCTGCGCATTGTCTGTACCCGCAATGTGAAGCACAGACAGGCAAATGTCCTTGCGAATGGCCCAATGAAGAATGTCCAATGCCAAATGCAGAATACGAGGAGATCGCGTCCCGCCTTCTTTGTTGATGTACCACACCACAGTGGTGTTGTCCGACAGTATGCGAACATGCTGTCCCTGAATGTGTGGCAAGAAGGCGTGCAAGGCTCGTTTTACGGCCAGTAGCTCCAGGAGATTGATATGGAGCCGAGACTCTGACTGTGACCATTTTCCTTGGATCTTTAGGTCGTCGATGTGGGCCCCCCACCCCTCCAGAGAGGCATCTGTTGTGACGACTCGAGTGGGACCTTTCTGGTGAAACGGCATGCCTTGAGACAAATGCTCTGTGGTCGACCACCAGCGGAGAGAAGCGAGGACAGACGACGGAATCGTGAGTATTACTTTCCTTGGATTTAGGTAAGGACGATAGCGTCGTAAGAGAACCTGCTGGAGCGGTCGCATGTGAAGGCGAGCCCAGCGGACAACGAATACCGCAGAAGCCATAAAGCCCAACAGTCGAAGCACTGTGAACGCCGTCGCGTGCGAGCTCCGTCGAAGCCTCAAGGCGAGGGATGCGACAGCTTGTCTGCGACCCGTTGGGAGGAATGCCTGTCCTACGGTTGAGTCTAGGACAGTCCCTATAAATTGGATCGTTTGCGTTGGGCGAAAAATGGACTTTTCTTTGTTTATTTGCAGGCCCAGACTGGAGAGGCAAGACGTGACGATGTGGACGTCGGAGCGGGCTCGTGATTGGGATGGAGAGACGATTAGCCAATCGTCGAGGTAGGGGTATAACTCAACGTTCTGCGCTCTGAGGTGGGCACACACCACCGACATACATTTTGTGAAGACCCGTGGTGCAGTCCGTAGGCCAAAAGGAAGGACCTGAAACTGATAAGCCCTTTTTCCTACAAGGAATCTCAAATACTTGCGATGGGTGGGATGTATTGGAATGTGAAAATATGCGTCCTTGAGGTCCACCAAGGTGAACCACCGCTGTCGCTTGAGTAGCGGCAGGATCTGCACTAGTGTGATCATGCGAAATTTCTTTGGTTTGATGAATTTGTTTAAATGTCTGAGGTCCATTATAGGACGAAGCCCGCCGTCTTTCTTCGGGACCGTGAAGTAACGCGAGTAAAAACCCGCTTTTAAGAAGCGCGAGGGAACGCGCACGATTGCCCCTTTCTGTAACAGGGTTTTTGTTTCCTGCAAAAGCGTGGGGGACGGCATAGTGGCCTTCACGGTGCCGAGAGGAGGGAGGGCTTGAAATTCTATAAGGTAGCCTTCGGAAATTATGGAGAGCACCCACTTGTCGGTTGTTATGGACGCCCAGCGCTGCACGAACGGTTGTAGTCTGGTGGCCTGATGTCGTGGGAGAGTTATGGGGACGGAGTCAAAGACGCCGTTTTGACGCTAGGTCTTGCCGGCGCGTCTTGGCATAACCGGTGGCAGCTTTCCTAGGCTGGAAGGAAGATTGTGGCTGCTGCGACTGATACCGCTGGGTCCGTTCTTGTTGTCGTCGAGGCTGATATTGAAACGACCGATACCAGCGTCGTTGGTGAGGCTGTTGCTGCAGTTGCTGGTGTGCAGGTGCGCCCATCTTGCGTGCTGTCACCTTAGCTTTATGGATGACATCCATCGTAGTGTCCGTAGTTGAGTGAAAAAGACCCTCACCGTCAAACGGGAGATCTTCAATACGGGCCTTCGTCTCTGTTGGTAATGTAGAGGAGCGTAACCACGCATGACGACGCAACGCGATCGCTCCCGCCAAAGCCTTGGCTGAACAATCCGTCTGGTGGTTTGCAGTTGTGAGTTGCTGCCTAGACAGTCTTGTTGCCTCTGCCTGGAAAACTCGGGCCAGCTCACGTTGATCGTCTGGGAGATAATCTGTGAGCGTGGAGATTTTCTCCCAGAGAAATAGTTGGTATCTAGCCATGGTAGCTTGATAATTAGCTACCTTAAAACCTAGTGTCGCCGACGAATAAATACGGCACCCAAACGCATCGAGCTTCCTGCCTTCCTTGTCGATGGGTGTAGAATGGCTTTTAGATGAGCGTCCTTGTGATGACTCTACCACAATAGAGTTTGGCTTTGGGTGGTTGCATAAGAATGGAGCTTCAACATCCTTGATTTTATATAGTGTGTCTAGACGTTTGGATGTAGCACCCGCTGTAGATGGGTTCTCCCACGCACTTTTAAAAGTTTTAAGGAGCGTTGGCACCAAAGGCAGGGTGAGTTGAGGCGCTGGCTCCGAATACATCACGTCATAGATCTTATCATTCAGATCATCTTGTGGCTGGTGAACATCAAGACCAAGAGACTGTGACATTCTCTGCATTTGTTCTGAGAAAGAGCCTAGTTCCAACGATGGAGATGGCCTGTCCCTGGAACCAATGCCCTCAGGTGGCGAAGGGACTGAAGGAGCCTGCGACCGGGTGGAAGATTTTTCGGACGCATAATCATCCCCCGATGTAGGCGAGAGTGGCCTCTGCACAACGGCCGTTGATACATGTTGGAGCTCTACAGATGGCTGATGTCGAGATGTGATGTCTCGCTGTCTTGCATGTGAGGTCGACCGTCCCATTCTCTTCCCTGTATAGGGATCAAAAAGATAGCGCGGGGCACGGCGGTGCTGGGATCCACTTCTAGACCTATCAGAACACGAATCCCAACGGTGAGACCGAGACCGGGACCGGGACCGAGACCGGTATGTCTCTGTTCTTGATGCTCTCGACATCGGCGAAGCCACGATGTCGACTGGCAACGGATGCTGCGGCTCCTCTCCTTCTACTTGAGCGTCGACGTCGAGGGCCATAGAGGCATCGGACTGGATAATGTCCACGAGCTCCAGGTCTGAGGAGCAGACCTCTAAGTCTAACGACCGCAACTCTGGACGCGGAGGTAGCGAAGCAGCCCTCTGGACCAGTGATGTGGATCGTTGAGAGAGAATCGGCGAGGACGCCGGACGAGAGGGTGTCGGAGTTGAATTCTTTCTCAACGGTACCGAGAGCAGCCGCGCCGGTACCGATGGAGTCGATGTCGACTGTGCCATTTGTTCCGGCCGTCTTGGCATCGACGTTGTCGAGCGCTGAGCCGATGTCGAGGATGTCTTTAGCAGGCGCTTTTTCGAGGTCGGAAGATGCTTCGATGTCGAAGGTTTCGGCGGATGTATCATCGATGTCGACGGTCTCTTAGAAGCCGAAGGAGGGTCCAGGCTCGACGTCGACGGCCGCTTCGGAGTCGAGGACCGAGCCTCCCTCGATGCCGTATGCTTGGTAGATGCCGACCCGGCGTCAGGCTTCGATGTCGAGTGCGACGCTGCCGAAGGCGGCTTCGGTGCCGATGATGAAGACTTGGACTTCACTTTAGTCTTGTTCTTGCCCGACTTTTTTGTAGGCACGGCCTTTTTCGATGGCTTCACTGAGGGTCGTGGCAAGGGTGCCTCTGCCGCTTCCCCAAGATGGGGCGAGCAGGGAGATGCTGGTTCCGAGCGACTTAGAGGCGTTCGCCTACGCTCTCCGGAAATAGAGTGCTCTGCGTCCGAATCTAGTGGACGCGAGGATTGAGACGGTTGTCGTGGTCGGTCAACCGCGGACAGGGCCTTGCTCCAGAGTAGACTACGGAGCCTATCCGCTCTATTTCTTCGTGTTTGGCGGATAGGCTCCGCCAAATGCGGGCAGGAATCAACGACATGCCCTTCCCCCAAACACACGAGGCACAATGAGTGTCCATCAGTGAGGGTTAATTTAGCCCTACAACGAGAACAATGCTTGAAAAGCGCGGACTGCGTCATCTTGTCTGAGGACAAGATTGTCCACTAACAATAACTAACTCTACCTATATATTATATTTATTAAAAAAAATTTTATTATTTTTTTTTTTAAACAAAGTCAACAGTATAGACTAAACACTAAGCTAACACTACACTAACACGAAAAAACTATTTTTCTTTCAATTTCAGAATACTACGAACGTTATTGTTCGGAGAAGTCTCCCGCGAGGCAATCAGCAAGCGGTCGAAGAAGAACTGAGGTAAGGCGGGACCCGGAGCATGCGCAATGGATGGTGGGGGAGGGGTTCCCGCCAAAAAGCACTAAGCTAACTAGTGAAGTTTCCCGATTGGGGCTCGGCGCCGGCGCGGAGCCCATATGTGTGATGCACAGAGACCACGAAGAAGAACAAGATACATTCAGAAGTAAAACAGCCAGCCACATGCACAATTTAGCACGTGCATGTCACACTCACACTTCTAATTTTGAACAGCTGGACCATTATTCTTTTTATCTCTTGTAATGGCAGCTCACGTTTTAAAATATTTTAACTTTCTCCGGAAAACCCACTGTGCCAGCACCATGGATCATTCACGCTAGTGCTACACCAATGGCGTAACTGAAGCAGCAGAGTTGGATACTACCCTCTGTCTACTTTAGTCTATGTTGTCATTTGCCTTTTTTCTAAATTTCCTTTAGGCTAAAAGTGACACCTAAACAACTAATGAGTTAATTCGCAACGTGATCTATTGCAGACAATTCCCTCAGATGGTGCTATACCCTGTCTAGTAGTATTGGGTGAGTAGTATCCACTCTTCTTCAGCAGTTGTGTATGAACATCAAGAAAAGTAAACAAAGGATGCCACCTGGGGACATGGTAAAAGGATTGCCACTCGAAGTACATCACCAATAATAATAAGAGATGCTGACCACTGAAATGCTATTAAAGTAAACACTGGTGGTGTCCTAAACACTGGTGGTTAACCATTTCTGTATATGGTGATATCCCCATAGAGCTGTTGACATGGGTGAATCTTTATTGCATACAAAGCATTTCTGTGACTGCAGGAGATATTATGATTGTTTGAAAGTACTATGGCACTGGATGACATAAGCACCCTTGAAAGAAGCTAATATCACAAGTAACACCACATACCTATTATCAATAGCTTAGTAAGAGAGTGCTGCTACTGGGGATAGAAGGAAAGAACACTGAATGAAAAGTAAATGTATCGGCCAATCTGTATACAATTAAAACCTTCCTTTGTTCCACATTTTGTAAAACCCAGAGACATTCTTCACACAACACATTGCCAGGATGTGCACTTAGGTCTCCCCTGTTGCCGGCATAGCACCCTTCCTCTTTCAGTTGAATGGAAGAATGCTGTAATTTCGATTTCTTGCAGTCTAATCATTACAATTCAAAGGGTGATGACTTTCTATTGCATTCAGAAGTGATTACACCGACACCATCTCAGCTGGAGGTTTTATGCCAGGATTTCACTTTGGCTCAGCCTACTGGCTTGTTGAAACATGCCTTTTATGCTCTGATAAGGGCAAACCAACATATTCTCTTTCTCACTCAACCCAGAGGCATGTAGCGTTATAAAGAAGTAAGGAAAGTGAAGCACACCTCTTTTGCATGCAGGCCAGGGAGAAAATCAGGTACCTGTCAAGGCACCGAATAATTTGTTGGCTGATTACGGAAAACATTGTTCCAACTGTGCATTTCACTCTATTATAGAGTTGGGATGCATCATTCTTTTTGGATGCAAGTCAGCAAATTCCTCTGAGGGAAAGTAGCGCTTTTTAGAATGACCACATGTGGTGCATTTTAAGCTCTTCTATCTTCCCAGGATGAAATAGTGAAGATAATGCAATTTGTATCATTCTTGCTATGCTGACAGGTAATGGAACTTGCTGTATTTCACATTATGGTTAACTGTGTTGCCCCCTACAAGTAATGGATAAGCCTGATCTTCAGATAAGAGAGCAAAAATGTTCAGTAAGAGGACCAAAACAAAAATTGACAAGTGTAATGGCAGAGAAAAGGCAGACACCCATATTGTCCTGGCAATTTTTTTAAACAAATATTTTTCCAATGCACTGGCTTTGGCTCTGCATCTGTCACTAATTCACTTGCTTTGTGGCGGATGTCCCACCATTTGGTAACATTTTCCCCTTGATTTTTGTCCTTTTCAAGGTTCTGTTCTTCTCTGGCAAATTTTCAGAAAAGACCATTTCCCGGCAGCTAAGCTAGTTCCATCCCCTTCCACTGCATGGGAATGGATTTACTGCTTGCTAATGTCTTTAGAGCAAGTTGCAGCTGATTAATGTCAATGATAAAATTGGGCTGTCCTTATGTACTGACATAAGCAAAGATTAGATCAGTCCAACAGGTGCTAGTGCAAAGGAATGCACTGCATAGGGTTTTAGGAGGGGTGGAGAGAAGAAGAGACAGCTTTCTGCTTTCATCTGCACATCAGCAAGCACTGCAATACTCCTTCTCCCTCCGAAAGAGACAGGGAGAGCTGTCCTCTTGATTGGCAGGCGAGCTTCCAGAACAATAACAATTGAAGTTTTTTCCCTTCCATCTCTCAGTGAAGCCTTCATTCATCGCTTAACTACTGAGGTTGTCAGTGGTATCTCAATCTTAGCCAACCTGTACATGGCTAAATGATCAACAGGGGAGGAGTCACACTTCTATGCAGGATGTCTGGCCTGTTCACACGTAAATACCCTTGAAGGTTTCAGGGTTGCTAATGGAGTATCAAAACTGCCACCTCTTATTTTGTGTGCATATTAAAAAGAATAGCTGAAAGCCCTCTTTAAGTATGGCTCCAACAACCTACAGCAGCTGGAATGGAATAACCCTGCCTTCCTCAACCTTGTGCCCTCCAGATGTTTTTGACTATAACTCCCAGTATACACAACCATTGACCATGCTGGCTGGGGCTGATTGGAGTTTCAGTCCAAACATTTGGTGGGCAGTAGATTGGAGGAGGCTGCATCTCCAGTGCAGGTCACAGGAGAGCTCTGTACAGGAGGGTACATATAACGCTGTGGCTGCATCTGTATTACACACACTTCTAGCTGAAATCCTACTTTTACCTGTCCTGCAATAAAAGTTAGCAACATCGCACTTTTAATTTCCCTTGAGAAACTTATTTCTTGGAGCTTATGTACTTACTTGAAATGTAATTCCTTGAAGGTAAAATGAGTCTCTACAATGCCTGTAGTCTTCACTCTGGTTCTCAGCACGTCTTGCTGGGTTGGAATGTAATCACCTCTGGCTATCCTCTCCAAATCATTCAGATAGCTGCGGGGAGAAGGGGGGGGGTGATGGTGGTTAGAAAAGTAGCTCAGTACAGGTTACAAAGTGCTTTAGAAGACGGAGCACAAGAAAAGGTAGCATTGCCAGCCCCCCTCCCCAGTGCAATCACCTCCGTCCTTCAAATGCCATCATACTACCAAGTCCCATGAAATAAGTAAACATTTCATGCCTCAGCATCTCGATACACAGGTATGTTCACACTGCCTAGTAAAGTGGAGTAATATCGCCCAGATGGTCTAAGCAAAGTTGGTGCCCTCCAGTTGTGTTTGACTACAACCCCCATCACTCACACTCAGCCCAGTCCTGGGTTGTGCTGGCTGAGGTTGATGGGAGTTGTAATCCAATGCATCTGGAGGGTGTCAGGTTGTGGAGGCTGGTCTAAATTAATGTTTGTCAAGCACAGGACAAAGTGCCCTTCATATGAATGAGGCTTCGGTGGACGTGGAAGGATACAGGTAACTTTTTATGTCTCATGAGTAACAAGCCTATAAATATATAAGCTATTTATAAACATACATCCAATTATGTTTTTGGGTTGAGTGGGAGTAGCACAAGAAGTTCTAGTTAGTTTAGAAGGAAAGTCTATGTCATGAAGTTTGATAAATGTTCACTGATGTGGAGCCCAATCCCATGAATGCGCATATGGAAATAAATCCCTCTGTACTCAGACGGAATTATTTCTGTGTAAATAAGCAGAGAATAACAGCCTTAACACTTGTTTCCCAAATGCAGGATGATGGTCTTGTACCACTGTCCTCATTCACTTTAGACCCTGATTTTGTCTTTTAAATCTGAAGAAAACCTTGGAGAAAGGAACTATTAATTCAAGCAGAAATCCAGCTGTAGCAGAAACTAAGGTTGCGTTACCCTGAAAGCAAACCCACATCAGGGTGGCAATCTTCTTTCCATGATGCTATATTGCACTGCTTCACAAGTGGTGTGTGTTACATAGGACTATGAGGGGCCTGGCTTAACAGATACACTACTGATCCGCATTCAGGTCTGCATCCTACTCAGCCTCCATCATCATTTTAAGTTAATTGCGGCTGCATGGTTACATTAATACAACACAGCTCTCAGGAAAGAGGAAAGTATTCATCACTATGGCAACGAACCAGAGAGACAGAGCACACTGCGCGTGCAGAAACCATTTATGGCCGCATGCCATTTATAGTCAAAACACCAAAACCCTCCTTCCTGAGAGGAAGAGGGAAGCCTTTGAGGAGAAGGGAGGGGGCCGTCGGCAGGGCTGTTTGAGGCAGAAAACAACAGGACAAGTCAAATGGATTCTTTCAAACCAGATCACACATACACCCTCCCCAACAAGGGTGTGAGAATTGCCCATAAACCCTAGCAAGAGCAATCAACATGGGCACAGGGAGAGGCCTTTAGGAGAGGCCCTGCATTAAACCTCAGGTCACTAGCTGGCCCCTGCGTTAAGAGATCTGCCAGCTTTTCAAGGGACAAGGGAAAGGAAAGAGCCACTCCCAGCTGACATGCGTTTTTTCCTGGACAGGCCTACCATGCCAATCCTTCTCAGATTTAGAGAGAGTGGCAATGTTGCGTGTTGTGGTCTCCACAGACAGCACTTCTACTTTAGAAGGGTGGGTGACCACAGGAGCACAGAGTCACATCTGGCCAGGCGGGGGAAATGACATCCATTTCCTCTGCAAATCCCATGCTTACGTCTGGATCTTTCCAGCAGAAAAAGCCACAAAGTGAAAAGAGCCAAGCTGAGGGATTACACAGCCAGCTAACAATGGCAAGATGATTCAGTACAGAAAGCTTGGCAAAGACAGCCACTGCCTGTGGAGCTGGGATACAGTGTTTTCACAGCATAAGCGCAGAGGTAATAGGCATCACAATAGAGATTACAGCACGTAAGCTATCAATTAAGGTAGCAATTGTACACATACAAAAAAAAAATTTCCACACAAAATAAGTTACTGTGAATACAATAAGGGAAATCAAGAAAGGAAAAGTGGGAGGCCATCACTCCATCAGGAAAATTGCTCCTGTCATGTCCTATCATGGTTCTCCTTTCACAGATACTGAGCCAGTCTCTCATTGCCACTTTATTACCAGCCTCTCTGGACACACTCTGGCATCACTCGAGGATTGTTAGTGCCTTAGGGCAATCCTATGTATATTTAGACCAAACATAAAGTCCTACAGCAATCTTCAAATGGACTATCCCAGAGATTTCAAGAAGATATTAAACTGTATGGGAGAAACAGAATCCTACAAACCCCAAACCCCCTCCCAAAAACTTGACTGCGATCATTAATCCCCCAGCACCACCTTTTGGAAATGGCCATCCAAACAGGAAAGGGACCACCGCCAAATGGTGCCCCACGAACAGCCTATCCAGAAGGCCACCATCGTCAATGGTCTTGAAAGCCACTGAAAGGTCCAAAAGTATCAATAGGGTCGTCCTCCCCATCTCCTTCTAGGAAAAGATAATCCCACAGGGCAACTACGGCAATTTCCCTCTCAAAAGGAGGCCTGAAACCCGATTGAAATGGAACTAGATAATCCATATCATCTAGATCTAGGGCCTCCAAAGTGCTGCCCATGAGCCAAGTGTTACATACAGACAGGTCTTTTCGATTTTTTAAAAAATGTAAAATACAGACATTTGATTTTAAAATAATAATATTAATAATAAATATATTATTATTAGTGGGTCTGTTCAAATGACACGCTAAGCCATAATTACGCAGCTAACTCTTGTGCAGAAAATGGTTAGTGAGTGTGCTTAAACCATGGACATGTAGCCTCCATGGTTAGGAATAGTTCGCACAACATCCTAAGCCATGGTTCACATGATATGCTAAGCCATAATGTCTAGCTCAAAATGCTTAACCACCATGGTTTAGCGTATCATCTGAATAGGATCACTATCTCTCTTTTCTTGCTCATGGTGGTTTTTCTAGATGAATATGATGGGCTTCGCCAAGTCATGGTGTCTTTTACTAATTCAGAAATTTCCTGACTATTGAACATGTCTTAAGTATGACAGCTTTCTGGATGTTGGTGTGGATGTATTTTGGTAGGCTCAGTTTCTGAAGGTTTTCTGTAAAAAAGAAAAGAAAAAAAAGAATGCATGTGATGCCGGTAACTGATGTGACTAATGGAATAATTGTCACTTTTTCCCGTTGCCATAGTTCTTTAACTTCCATAGCCAGTGGTGTATATTTGCCTCTCTTTTCCTCTTCCTTTTCTACATCTTTGTCATTAGGTATTGCTATGTCAGTGAGGTGGGTGTGTTTTTCTTTTTTGTTTATGACTGTTATGACTGGTTTACGATCCGCATTTTCCAAGGTTCTTTCAGGTGAGTATGTATAGTATGGTGTAGGTTGTTTGATAAAGCTGAATTTAATGGCCAGTTGTTGGTGAATTATTCTTGCAGCTGTATTGTGTCTATCCGTATAGTCCATTCCTGTCACAATTTTACATCCTCCTGTTGCATGGTCTATCATTTCTTGGAACTGATGAATTTCCTACATAAATCTGTTGTTACTCTGTTATCTTTTATGATGTATTTTTGATAGTTCTTGGTTCTATGACTTGATCCTGTATGGCTATTAGGTATCCTCCTGTTTCAGAAAATAGCTTGCCCTTCCTAAGCCATTCATATGACTGTTCTTTATTTGTGGGTTCTGCATTATGTTGTAGTGCATCCCATGTAGTGCTATGTGTGCCCTTTTTTCTCTGCAAGTGTGAGTGGTCATGTTTGGTCTTCGTTTTGTTGTAGTAGGTTGAGTGGGGTGTCGTTTTTATCTGCTTTTACTATGGCTTTATGAATGGGGGGTGTTTTTAGTGTGAAAGATTTCTAAGTGGTTTTATCTGTTTGGCAGCAATAATAAGAATAAGAATAAGAATAATTCTGAAAGGCCAACATGTTTCAAAGAGAAGTGCTGGCTTCTGGAAATGGTGTTTTATGACTGCCCTCCCCCCCACCCCAGGGCAGCTGTTTTCTGAAAATTCCAAATGTGTCCACTAAGTGAAAAGGGTTGCGGACCACTGACCTAATTTATGCTGTTCTCCAATTTTCTCACACCACCGAGCACCAAATAGTATAGGCTGTTGAGAAAAGAGTTCAGTTGTTTTTTTAAAAAAACCTTCCATAATAAAAAACCATCAGAAGAATGTAAGGACTGCCCCTCGCACAAGTCTAAGGGAAATAATTAGGCATTACATTCTTTGGAAATGGTATTGTGCAGGTCATAGTAGCGAACCATAAGCTGATGGGAAAGGCTACAGGTTCTGTTGTAAGAATAGAACTACATGATACACATAGGTGCACACAATCAAATCTCAGTGGCTGGTTCTACTAGGGAAAATCAGCTTTGGGAGGGGATGATTTGGAGTGGAGAAGCAGATTCATTCTCTCCTGCAATTCCTCAGGGTTCCAGATATGTGTTAATTCTTCCAAACATGACTCCTGATGGGGGAGGGAGGAAGATGCTTGGATAAAGGACAGTGGGAAGAAAAAGGCTCAGCACCCTTTCTCCGAAAGAGTTGGAGAAATATTAGCACCAATATCTTTGGTTGTTGTGATCAAGGGAGGTTACAGTGTAAAGATATTTTTTATTAGGAGGAGCAACTTATAGTATTTTACCGTTACAAAGCCTTGAAGAAAAGAACAATGGTATTCTTTATGTAATCAGTAAGATTTGTCCTAGTGGTATGAAATTTAATATGGAAAAACTCCGGTAAGATGTTCAGAGAAACTGGTTGGAAAATGGCTGAGTTACTAATAGTTTTAAAATATTGGCTGTATTTTCAATGCCTGTGATCAGTTTTTGTGCATGGGTAAATAACATACCTTAAAGTTATCTTTTTGGTATTGAGTCTGAAAGGCCATGGGAAAGTGTGGGTGTATGGTACTTAAGTCATACGCCAGCACAATTTGCAAGATGACAGAATGCGCTTATTGCTCACATAGTGCAGAAGTTAAGGCAAGAACCTTGACTTAACAATGCCCATGCTTTTTGGTGCATGAGTGAATGTATAAGAGCCTAGGATGAGCCTAGAATGCATACAAAACCTTATTACAGTCAAGATTAATTCAGAAATGTTGGGTTTTACTGCCTTTCATAACTGCTATTTATTGAGCACAAATAGTTATACCATCCACATTAAATAATCTTCTTTAATCACAGACACGATGCTTTGCTCAGCACGTTGTAAAGACTCTGGATGTTTGTATTGCTCTGCACCATGCTGTCAGAGTTGGCCCTTCCCAGCAGGATCACTGTTGCACTCTGCAGTGAGTCTTCTGCGGACACAGCAGTGTGCTGACCTTACATTCTTTTCTTCTAACCAGCTTCTATCAAATGTCCACAAACTTTCCTTTTTCAAGACCATTTAAATGCCTTTCCCTCATCCGGAAAGCAGTGGCAGTTATGGACTTAGCAGAAAAGAGTAAAACACAGAAATGATTCAAGAGAAAGCGGGATCATACAACCGCACAAGAGAAATCTGATAGACACATGCTGGAATCCTATTCCTTGGCAGAGCCAGGCATCAGTATGCTTTACTGCAAATTAGAGCCATTGTCAATCAGGAATTTGCAGTGGTGTGATCTAGCAAGAACTACACTGCTTGAACAGATGAGGAATTTCTTCCAGAAAAGAAGGCTCAAAAGAAAAGGCAACAGCCGAGACAAATGCCAGCACAAACTGAAAAACCCTAGGAGCAACCACAACACTTTTACTAGACCAGTGATGGCGAACCTATGACACGCGTGTCAGCACTGACACGCGTAGCCATTTCTGATGACACGCGGCCGCTGAGGCGGCCGCATGATAGGGTGACCAGATGGCCCGGGTGGCAGCAAGCTAGGAGTGGCGCCGGTAGACCCGGGCCGGCGGCAGTGGCGGTGGAGGAGCCCGGGAAGCGGCCGCCCCCCCCCCCCCGCGCTGCCCGCCCTGCGCTCCTTACCTGGGCGTCCACTTCCCTCCGGTGCTAGATTCTACTGAGAAACAGGCTGCGCGGCCTGTCTCTCAGTCTCAGTATCTGGTCACCCTAGAGAAGGATGTTTCATCCTCGGCTCCTGCACAGCCAAGTGCAGTAGCCGAGGATGAAACATTTGCTGCTCCTGAGGATGAAACATTTGCGACTAGAATCTTGGAGTTAGAGTCTAACGACTAAGACTCTAGTCGCAAATTAAATAACAATTATACATTTATGTTATTTAAACTATAAATATCGTGAAATAATGTTTTTTCCTCAAAGTGACACACCACCCGAGTTATGCTCAGGTTTTTGGCGAAGTTTGACACACCAAGCTCAAAAGGTTGCCCATCACTGTACTAGGCCCCCTCCACAAGGATGCGCTTTTGCGCCCGGTTCGGGGATTATGCGCATTTTCGCGGAGGCGCATTTACGCCTAATCCCTCAGCACGGGAGGCGGCGAGAGGCGGCGAAGCGCATTAATTGTTGTCCAAAAAGCGCTTTAGAAGACGTTAATGCGCATAATCGCTTGTTCACACGGCGAAAATGCGCTTTAACGGCCGGAGAAAAATAAAAGTCGCTATTTAACGCGCATTCGAAAATGCGCATTATCGGGGAGATAACGCGCCTGTACGCCCGTTTTGCGCTCCGCTGGTATGGAGGTAAAATTTATAATGAGCCTTCAAGGCTCATTAAACGTCTCGTGTGGAGGAGGCCCTAGACGATAGTTCACCCAAGGGAAGTTAAGGAATGATGAACACCACCTATTCCACACACACACACTCACACACACACACACACACACAGAGGAGGTGTCATATGGCTAGTTATTATAGACTTTCATTAGTCCTTAAAGCTTCAATTCGAAATCTCAAGAGTAAAAGATCCAACAGATTACATTAGTGAGTTGTGAAGGTGGCAATAATAGACCCTTACAATATGGATTCCTGCTTAATAAATCAGTACTTTCCAAGAACACAACCAAAAGTGAAGAGTGCAATTAGATGAAAAGGACATAAAATGTATTTAATTCCAGAGCAGTCTAACTTAGAAATCCTCTGTTTTCATGTCCATTACAGATGAAGGGAACTGCAGTAACTGATGGATTCTCCCTTCAGCACCTTTGGTCTTGTTCATTCCTTAGTATGCTGGAACAAGCACACAAGCAATGCGAGTACCATTGCTGCAAAACCAGAAGATGCTTTGCAGGTGGGCACTTTGAACTGGAGCTGTCTTTGAAAATTCCAAGGCAGAAGTCCCTAAGCTGTTGAAATATGCAAGTGTTACCTATCACAGTTACAAGTTAGTCTGTCTAGTACGGAGATAAGGCAGGTAGGTTATTACAGAACAGGTTCTCTTGGCCAGGCTGAGCCAGTCATCACTCCCAGTTCAAATGTGAACAAGCAACTGTATATTGAAATTACTGCTATAGAACAACAGAACAATATTTTTATGCACTAAAACGGCCAAATTCTGTGACCAAACAATCCAAACGTTAATGGGAACTATGGGGGTTATCATGAAATTGGAATGATTTATCTGGGTTACAAATGAAGCTGGAATAGCAGAAAGTGAAGAGTGGGACACTTGGGGCATATATCAGTACAGAGAAGGGAATGAGATATAGAAGAATGTATGCAAAGTGAGGCAGTTACCTTACTACAAGTGTAGCTGCAGAATTAGAGATGTAAAAGTTTCTGGAAGTTTTGAAGTCATGGGGAAAAAAATGTCCCAGGAAAAAACTGAAATCTGGATGAAAATGGGAAAATATGCGGTATTTGCTTTCTTATCCAATCCAAACCTATTTTATTGATTTAGCAACATAAAATGCATCATAATGTAGAATATAAAATTGTACTTTTGGGCATGTTTACGAAACTTACATAGCAAACCCGGTGGGAAGCAAGACGCACTCTGTTTAACGGTGCTTACTCCCTGGTAAGTGCATACAGGACCGTAGCCTTAAAAGTATAAATGCAAGAAACTTGCTTCTAGTATCGCCAAACTAGATCAAAGGTCACCAGAAGGCAAGCAGCAGCAGTTCCCAAGAAAAGGAAGGCCCCATGTTTTTACTGAGGTGCTCAGCTTCTTGGGTTTTTTTTTGTTTTGAAGGATGCCTCACCACACCTTGATTTTGATCCAGAAGGCTGGTTAAGCAGAGGCTTAGGATCAGCCAGGGCAAAAAAGTTGTAATTTGCTCTTGCTGCCCTCTAGCCTAATTTAATTGCTCGGTGCAACCCTCACTTGGCATACAAATCATGGAAACTGTAGAACTGCAAATGTCTCTAATTGCTGAGTCACCACTATTCTAACCAAACTATCCAAGGTACATCTTGCATTGGACAATACAGAGCCCTGGAATGCTCCATTAATGAAGCACCACAACTACTGGTTTATAAATCTGCAGGCATTAACAGCCACTAAGGATAGGAACCTTCACCCAGGGCTTCCACATGGAACTCCTGTTGCACCAATAGCGGCCAAGACAGCTTAGCTCCTCATTCAATTCTGTTCGTATATTATTTTGACTTAAGACTTGATTTGTATTCAATTGCTAATTTACCTTAATCTAAGTGTAGCTACATCTTGTCTCTAGACTCAAGCTCTAAGATTTCATATGTACACATGTACACTTGACTGTGCAGGCGCAGATGTGATTGAGTACACACAGTAACAGTATTCTCCTTTCATGAAGATGGCAGCATCCTGTAGGTGCAGAACTGTATCTTGGATTGGAGCGCTGCATTGGTTTACACCAGGGGTGCACAACCTTTTCGGCCCCGAGGGCTGTATTTGATGCCAGATGAGAGGCTGGAGGCTGTGAAAGTATGGCCACATACACAAAACACACATCATTCCCTCCACACATATATACTCAGAGGTTTTCCTTGCCCAGGCTAGCTCTAAATTATCTCAAGATCGCCAGACAATGGCTCCACAGGTGACAATGGGAGTGGCTGAGGACTGCAGGATACCTGTAGGCTGCGGGTGGTGCAGCCCTGGTCTCCACAGTATAATCAGGAATTAGCATTCTCTAATGCTTGCCTTACATAAAATTCTTAATACTGCACATTTTGAGTTAAAAAAATCATTCCAACAGACAAAATGTCTCACACGAGTTCCCCCCTCCCATTTTTATTTTTTCCACTTTAAAAAAATTGAAAAACATCCTCAGAAAAAACATGAATAAATTGTTTCTCTCCCCCCACCCAGGCCTTTATATTTATCATAGGGGTGGGGAATCATTTTTGGGGTGGGAGCACATGTCAGCAAAAGGTGGGGTCAAAGCAAAACATGGGTGGAGTCGCACCACACACTGCCCCATGCACAGAGCCTCACTCTCAAACACCTCTCCCCTCTGATGGCAATTAAGCTTGAAAAAATCTTCCAATGGAAATAATGGAAGGTTTCCCCCCACCCAAGCCTGACTGCTGCACTTCGGAGGATTTTGCAGGGAGGTCACAATGCTATGTGACCTCCCTGCAAAATCCTCCACAGCTATGTCCCAGCTGAAGATCCTCCTCCAATGCAGCGATTAGGCTTGCAGTGGGGAGGGAGCTTCCACAGGCTTTTCCTAGGTTGGATCCTGAATTCTTTGCTTCCAAACCTGGCCAAACATTTCCTCAGCCCTTTTATATATACAGAGTCCAGCCGGATACCTGAAAAGGTCAGCCATAAAAAGCTCAATGCAGCATTTTATTTTATTGTCTAGAGGATCATGTTAATTATGTCACTGGCTCCAAAGAGCGACAGTTTTCAGCTACAGAGTAGGCTGTTATCTATGAAAGCTTGTGCCACAATACATTTGCTTTTAAGTCACCACCTGGCTATGTCAGCAGTGATCAAAGCAGCTTTGTTGATTAATTGCTAGGATTCAATTCAGCAGACAAGTGCCTTGAGTCAGTAAATTCCCCTATTTCACCTTATTTCCCTAGGCTGGGCATATTCCCACCCACCTCCTTTAACTGAAGATCCAAATGCATCATACACTTTAACGGCTGGGAATTCTCTCAACACATTCTGCAAAAACAGGAAGCGACAGGCAGGGCTCAATCATATCAGCTCTTCAGCTACTGTATGCACTCTTGCTTGGTCATGTGTTCATTCTCTCAAAATACAAATTTGGAGCTGCATTCTAATGAGGATTCTCAGCTTGGCTGGCTCATAAGCAATCAAGAGGAGGTGATAAATAACACTTTGTGAATGGGCTGGAGACTAGAAATACTTCATAACTAATATGCACAATTCTCCACTCACGGAAGAGTCAACAAGACTATTTCTATGCAAACACTGCTTCTCAATGCTTTGCAAATCATAAACAGGTATTAAATCAGAGTGAGATGCAAAGATTAAAAATAGGGGTGTGTGCTGATCACAAGTTTTGGTTCAGAACCTGATTCAGTGATTCAGAAAACAGCCTGATTCGCCTCAACCAATTCTGAGGTCCACCAATTTAACTCACAGACTGAATCTGAATCTTGATTTGGAAATCTGAAGCTTTGCACTTTTCCATTGACTACCATTGGAAATCAACAAACAGCTATAACTTTTTTGTTTTTTGATAGAATGGGATGAAATTTATAGGCAAGTAGTACCATGCAAGGGGATAAAACTGTAAATAGATGTAGAAGGTTTGCTCTAGATGCCTTTAAATTCTGTTGTGTTTTTTTTTAATGAACTGCCATTAACTTTTTTTTTATTATTTCATATGAGAATTGGATGAAATTTGCAGGCATAGTTGCCCCTTCCAAGAGGATCAAGCCAGCCAAATTTTAGATGAATAGATGCATTGGGGATATGAAGGCAGAAGGATATGAACATCTAGCATTTTCCAAGCAAGCACTCTCCCCAGACTCCACAAAAACTCTTTTAATATTCTTGTTCTGGAGAGAGAATGAGCAAAAAGCACTGAACCAATCCTGTAACAGATCACTTCAGCATCCCTGCCTCAAAACACTGGGATTGAATAATCCCGGTAAAACCATCCACTGTGATCAGAAGCTAGAGCTATCCGCCACAAAACGACACCCTCTCCATGGTTCTTGCATGACCGACTCTCGCTGAAAATTGACAAGAACCAGGCAACTGACTGCCCAATTAATTTTAGGTTCTTCGAAAATCTCAGCTATAGTGCACAGTGCTTCTAAACTCATTGAAATCCAGACTGCAGCAGGAAACATACTATTTGCAGCACAAGCAAATCCCATGGCAACCAGTAAAGTCTCTGCTTTTAAGCTGGGTCCACACGCTATGGAAGAAATTACAGGCTTCTGTTAGTGGACAAGCCCTTTGCTTTTTCTCACTAGCATTTTCAATACATGCAACAACAAATTACAGCTAAGCACAGAAGGGGGCAACTACTCCACTTCCTTTACACACGTGTGCATATTCAGTTTACCTATATGTAATGTACACTGGAGAACCTGCCATAGTGTTTGCCTTTGGTCCTCCCTTAGGCAAGGGAGACTGTAACATGCAGTCTCCCTTCTGAATGCTCTCTTGCAACAAGACGCACATGCATGCTTCATTAAGAGTCATGTTTCACTATTCCTTTCCTCCAATCAGATGTTCAAGGAAAACTGCAAGAGTCCTGCCCTGGGCTAGTGGGAGTGATACAATCCACCTTTCTCCTAGGAGGAGCAGATATTTAGGCTCCTAAATTCATTCTAACATGCCTGTCTAACGACAAGGAGCTATGATGGGAAGAGGAGCAGCAGCAAGAATGGAAATAATCTCCCAGTTTATGAGAGTATGTCACGCTAGGAAGCACAGATTTTTACACCTGCTTTGGGCAAGGCCATTGTGACACAACCTTTTTAGGGGTGACACCATCTTGCCACAGTGCTAGTTGGATTCAGTGATGTGTCTTCCCCCCCACTTTCTCTGCCCATGCCCCCAATGCTGTTGCTCCTGGCATCCTTCTGAGTACTTGGGAGCTTATGGCACCCACTTGCTTGTTCCTCTTACTTGCTTAGCACCTTAGGAACAGTAACAGCCTCCTTCATCCTTGTGCAGGGTCCTGCCAGAAGAGAATTTTGCACATGTATCTCTGACAGTCTGCGTGGCAGTTGTGTGTCTTCTCTAGGCAATGTTACCTTACTCCTGTGGCAATATCGTAACATGCTGCAACACCCCTCCCCACCCCAGCAGACCGGGCTCTATGGGGGGGGGGATCTTAACCATGCATACCCTACCTCACTGCATCCCAGCCACTGTTTCTACAGCTTTTACTCCAAATTAGGAAACTATAACCAATCTCCTGGAACAACAAGCTCTCTGCAGTAAGCCAAGGGAGAATTTCTCTTCTACTCATCTCAACAAATGCTTATATAAGATTTGTAAACACACATACACTTTTAGTTGCCCTGATGTATCACTCCCATGGTGTATGGCCTCATGGCACAAGAGCTATTGTCACTGCTTTACTAGCTGTGTTCAAGCAAGTCGTGAAGGCCCTAGGATCCAGGGAAAATGGTAGCTTATTACTGGGATGACTCACCATTTGGGATGCTGTGCAATCCTCTCTGCACTTACCACAGCCTGCAGTTGAAGACCCTGGCATTCTGAAAACTCTTTAACAACTAGTAAATCTACGAATGCTCACTTTGAAAAACTCTAGAGGCTGGCTGAGGTCAATACCAATGAACAACGATGATCATGGGTCAAAATAACTAGTTTGTAATATGAACTAGAATGGTTTGCAATAGTGGTTTGGGAATGCAAGTTAGAGAGCAGAATTTTAAAATGCGGAAAGTTTTGTTTTTCCCATACTTTGCCTGCTCCTTTGCCTTTAAATAGATACCTGCCATGCAAATATTTAGCTGATTGGACTGATTTAAATCAAAGTTATTTAAACCAATTGCTTAACTCATGATTTTGCATCAACAATAACAAATGACAATTTAAAAACACGGATTTAAATCAAATTTCCCATTGATACTTCTCCATATATTTCCTAAACACAATGGAAATCTGACCATTAAACCATGCTAACTTACACTTTCATGTTTAAACCCGGTCTTATTTCTCTTTATCACACTATATAGATTTTGCAAGCTTTCCTCCCCCTCCCCCCGCTTTTTTTTTACCTATAGCAATGTCTTGAAAATATTGCCGTACACTAGCCTTACCCAACCTGGTGCCCTTCAAATGTGCTGGATCCACAACTCCTATCATCTCCAGCTAGTATGGCCATTGCCATGCTGGTTGGGGGATTATGGGATTTTGGTCCAATACATCTGGAGGGCACCAGGTTGGGGAGCGATGCAATATATGGTCTTTGTTATGACCAGGAGCCATGACAGATGTATGTGATGTAGGAACCAGAGCACTGGGCAACTTCTCTTCTTTCCACTGTTGCTCCTTTCTGCTCCACTTTGCCTTGTCCTCACAAAAACAAACCGAATGAAATGCCCAGGCCTGATCGTCTCAGTGTTACTGGATAGACTAGAGCAGTGTATTTTTATCAGGTGACAATGGACTGCTAAACATGCATAGGATTGCATCCCTAGTTATTCTTTAAGAAAACTAGGTATTTACATTTTTTTAAAGAACCTAATTTAAAAATTGGCTGGTTGGTTTTTTAATCATTGCTTTTTATTCACCTTATAAGCAAGGCAAGTGTTTTTCATCATTTTGTCTCCATGCCAAAAAAACCCATCACCTACTCATTTTTTTATTTCAGGTTGTTATAAAGGGCATGGGAGGAGAATACATAAAACATTTGTAAATACTAACATGTGCCATGAACACAGTCCAGCTCCACTGGCATTCTGAGGGCGGAGCTCAGGGCGAAAGACCCTCCCCATTCCTTCAACTCATTCCAAAACAAAGCTAAGCAAGCCCTGAGTTCACTTGACCGCTTTGTTAAACTTTTCCCCTTTTCTTTTGAAGTCATCAAGGTACAAAACTTTAACAAGAAATGCCCTGCCTCTGAACCATGACTCCCTTTCATAAGGGCAGATTGTTCCCAGTTTGATTTGACTGTTAGATTGGCCCTTCCCCTCCTTTGGCTAAGGGAATGATGGAGCTACTTGTGGGTTATATGCCTAGGATTGAGGATAGCACTTAGCTGTGCGTACCAACACTCTCTCTCCCCTCCACCTTCCCTATAGGCACAGATCCAAGGACACTGGTAATGTCGTAAAACAGCTCATGTGAGGACAGAAGAGCCTCTCTCTTGGATCTTAGTCAGAAATGCATGATCCAATCCTGCAGTCCAAATGAATTATTATTTTAAAGAGAATATAATAAGAGGCAAGAAGGAAAAGTAAAGGATACGAAAAGTAAATAAAAAGCAGTAAAATGAAGTTTTCTAAACTACACTAAACTTTTGGAAGTGAATTACTTACAACTTGTGACACACATGGTGGCATCCTTGGCTGGAAGAAGAGCAGGGAATTCAGGGGGACAGTATGCCCAAGTGATAGGGAACCCAGTGACACAGAAACAAAGAACCTCATTCCATTTTATTGGGTTTGACCAGAGGGGAGGGCTGCCCAGCTTAGTTCACTAATCAGGTGCATGGCACATGCTTCTCACCTTCTGGGTTGTAAAATGAAGCTGGGAAAGTGATCATTACAAGAGAGGTCGTTTGCTCAGCTCCAGCAGAATAGTCATCTCAAAAGGCTTCCAGTTTTGTGGATTTGCCATCATGAAGGTCATGGGGTTCGCCAAGTGTACTCTGAATGCCTATTATCCTGGTTAAGGATGCTTGTAATTGTAAGCAAATGGGCACTGAAGAACAGTGCAGTGTCACAAAGTATGTTAGCCACTGCATGTGTGTTTTCAGACACAGTGCTAAGTCTAAAATCAGTTCTTCTTGCCAGGGAGCAGATCTGACCAAGCCCATCTTCTTTGCCAAGCAATGAAAAGAGCGTTTGATGGAAGTTTCACTAGTTGCAGTGGCTGATTGGGATTCAAAAAGTTAAAACTTTTGATTAAACCCATATCTTCAACAAGCAGACCTTCAACTGCTACATGTATATGACACGGGTCTAGTATATTACATGACAAAGTATTTGACAAAATCCCTAGGAAGTTTCCTCATTTTAAAAAATGATGTGCTTTAATGTACAATTCCAAACAACTACATGGAAAACAGAGTGGAGTATGCAGCTTCCAACAAGTAAAATAGATTGAGTAGTAGCCAATGTTAGTCCTACTTAGAGTAGACCCTTTGAAACAAATGAGACTTAAATTTCAATGGATCTACTCTAAGTAGGACTGACATTGGATATTATATGTGTTTGAGATTTTTAAAAGGCACATTGTGGAAGAAGGTCACCAGCAATACCATGGGCACTAACTAGAAAACATCTGATTCTGACCTTTGCACAACTTGCATACAACTTTATTATCTGCAATGAGTATCCAAGCAACCAGAAACAGCTGTTTAGGAGCCGAGAAAGAAATTTTGGAGAGCAAACAACACATTCTATGCGATATTTTGGATCCACAGTCATGTAAGTAATGACTGTGTGTAATCTGAAAAGGCCTCAAGGAGGCATACACAATATGAAAACTTGAGCTGAATGTAGGAGCAAGAATGCGTGTACTTTCTTGTTACTCAGACTTTGCGAAGTCAGGAAGCAAACTAGAAAGACGATCAACACGTATTGGCACACTTCCCGGGTTTGCCCACACATTCAAACTGTCTGGTTAATGTGTGCAGAAAAAGCTTTAAAAAGAAGTCTAATGCTTTGATAAAGCTGCCCAAGCCATTACATTCCTGGAGCCACTTCCTCCAAATGTACAAAAAGTAGACAAAATAATTTAGTTAGGATATTAAGAGCAGCGGCGAAGGCACTCACCACCACAATAAAGCTCTCCAAGGAAACTGCTACAATTACAAAGCTCTGAGGCATGAAACATATTATGGCTCAGTTCACACACTCGGCAAAAGACAAGCCTTTTAACCCTGCATGAAAAATTGCATGCAACTCGAATGCATTTATTGCAGCCTCTAGGAGGGGAAACATCACAGGCTGCTTTCTCTAGAATTAGATAACCAGATCAAACAACACGAGAATTTCTATAATTACTTGGGTCCTGCATCCTTGAAAAATCTTGCAGAGCTACGCCTGAAAGGAATGTCCCTAAAAGGGGCATTTCCCACAGCAGAAAAACTAGTGATTTCTCATCTGCAAACTGCCCGTTTGATTGATTTACCCTGAACGTAACTGTTGTTACGGCGCACACTACCAAGTAGCAGATGCTACAATCATACAATCTTAAATATGCTTTATCTCTACAGAGGAATCCTTAAAAACAAAACAAAAAATCACTCTCCGAAAGCAACTTAACTATATAGTGATACATCTGAATGTTTAAGCTGTTCCAAACAAAATGAAAACTCTAGGAAATCATTATCTGTGCCTTTTTTCTTGTCCCTCAAAAAGACAGCAACAGAATGTTAATTGTTCTTAGATTTTGCTTTGAACAGAACCCTGTAAGGAGTTTCAATAAAAAAGTGTACCAATTGTATTTTGATGGCATTTTAATTGAGGATCTTTTTTTTAAAAAAAACCTAGCATGGAATACATTGGTAAATTTGCTTCAAAGGTTTGCCCAAAGGGAACTACAGATAGCTGTTTAAAGTATGTTGGTGGCTGCATTTTATTCAGTTAAGCATCATGTGTTCCTCCACATTGGATGATAGTCTCAATAATGGGATGAGGGGAGGTGGATGGGGTTCAGAATGTCACATTTTGTGTGTAGAGCTTTTTATATACATGAATGCATTTTCATTTGACATCAAAATATGAACGAGACAAAAGAGACCCTGGGGAGATACTGCACAGGCACAAGGAGACTTTAAAAAGCCACAATTCTGCAGAAAGAATGGAAGAAAATTGGCTTTTAATCAGAAAAGGTCATTTTTTTCCTTCAATCCTGTAGATGTTTTCACGTCTATATAAGGTAGGCTAACTGGGAAGCTCGGAGGTCGGCAACAAGAGAGAGGACCTTCTCTGTGGTGGCCCCCCAATTGTGGAATGATCTCCCTGACGAGGCCCACCTGGCGCCAACATTGTTATCTTTTCAGCGCCAGGTCAAGACTTTCCTCTTCTCTCAGGCATTTGGCAATATCTGAGGGGCCTGGGTTTGTTTTTTTGTTCTGTTTTGTTTTGGTTTTTGTTGTTGTTGTTGTTGCTTTTTGAAGTGTTGTAGTGGTTTTAAATGTACAGATTGTGTGTATGTTGTATGTTTTTGCTGTTTTAATTTTTGTATTGTTTTTAATTGTTTTTAATCCTATGTAAACCGCCCAGAGAGCTTCGGCTATGGGGCGGTATACAAATGTAATAAATAAATAAATAAATAAATGCACAGGAAGAAGATAGAGTGACATCCAAAAGTAGCAGGATGTCTTAAAAGCCTTGCCTGAATTACTCTCTCACTGATCATCTCTCCGCCACTCAAGAATTACAGTAAAGTGGCTGGATTAGCTCATGAGTCATGAGGCTTGGAGAATCCAATTTAACTAAAATTGGGTTTTAAAAATTGGCAGGGTACAGAGCTCTCTCCCATGGCTGCATAGTCAAACCAGTGTTCAAAATTACAGGTCATTCAGATAGCGCCCCCCACCCCCACTGCTACTGTTTTTAGAAAACTATGCAGGCATGATTTGGCTGAAATGGGGGGGGGGGAAGTGAGGGGTTGGGCTTGTGGATTTTGCAAAAGGCTCCCTTATCTTTTACTCCCCAATCTGAGCACTGGTTCTAACCTGCTCAAAATGAGGTTAACATTACTAAGCTTTACAATTCCAAGTGTGCATGTTTTTTTCTCTTGTTTGTAAAATTCATCCCTGTCTAGCAGGAAAAGGTTTACAGGGTGATCCTAACATTCAGGGATGTAACTTTTACATTTGAGGCCTCTGTGGTATCACTTTTAGTATTTAAACCTCCCCAGAAAGCCATTACAGTGCCATCCCACAGTAAACCATGTATTCTGAGGATAATTCAGTTTAGGCAATAAAGTTAGCTTATAGGGGTTTTAAGAATCTCTCTTGCAGAAGCACTTACCACTATCACGGCTGAACTGCAATTTTGAAAAAGCACTTTGATTTTTCATTGCCGGGGGGAGGTTTGCAAACAGAGAGGAAAAGAATCCTGAGGATGCAAACTATCCGGCAACTATCTTTTTACCTTCAGCCATGCCGCTCGGTGTCAATCAATCTTTCCAATCAATCAAATGAAACCAAAATTTGAGAACTACAGGTGAAGAACGACCAAGAAGCTTCTTCTAGGAGGTCAAAAGCATACCATACTGAAGCTGGGTTCTGACTGCACCTCATTGTAATGTCGACCTGAGCTTATCCATCTAAACTATGATAGAAATAGAGTAGGTCCTTTAAAAGAAGTTATATAACAGAGGTAACAAAATGGGGCCACTTTTGTTCTCCTAATGCAAGATACTAAATCAGGTTAGCCTGAATTAGTTTCTTGGCTGATCTGCACGCATTACCAACGTATACACAATTGTGAAGATCCACAGATCATCCCTATTATGGACAGAGTAACTACAGCAGATATACAGGTAAATCTGGAATAGCCCTATCTGAGTGTGCAGGCAGAAGTCATAAGGAAATTAAAATACAGGCCAGTCTAAGGAAAGAAGATTTCCTCCTACTTTCTATTACAGCACAGGAAATGAGTATTTCAGCTTCAGCCCCCACCCCCGCCCATGCCCGAAACTGTACTATGGCAGTAATAATACAGGCCTAGCTTTACAGGATTCTTCTGAGGATTAATGAAAGAATATATGTAAACGCTTTGAGTACCTGAAAAACGCCTGAATTTTGTGATGCACTAAGCTGAACACAGTCCATCAGCCATGTACTGTGGTTCCCAGATGCTTAGTTTTTCCCAGGTGCCAGTAATTTAGATCAGTCCCTTCATCTTCTAAGAACTGTTTCTTACTAGATGTTCTATAGTCAAGTACAGATGCCCAATTACAAAAACAAAACAAAACAACACGCAGGCAGATGTCATCAAATATGAAAGCTGAATACACACACAAATAGCAGCTTTTAAAATCCATGCAGGTTAGTGTCATAAGCCTGATTTTTCAGGCACACTCTTTGGCATTCTGACACAAATCAGTGAAACTCTTTTATTGCAGCAAACCCCACGGCAAAAGCTTAATGGTTCACCCTTCAGAAATCATATGAATGGTGACATTTAGCTATAGGTTCCATAAATAATTTCCAAACAATCCAAAGCTAATAGCTATAACTGTGTTAGAGATCCAGACAACTTGTTTTCCCCATTGCAATCTCTACAGCTCAGCTTGCAGGGAAATGGGCTCGAAAGACTCCTGGCGTAATCCATTTCAGGCAATCCAAGACAAGGGTTTCCAAACACAGGGCAAGGGCTTGAATGATTTTGGGCATAATCCATAATCTTAGCCCCAGGCTTCTCACTACTGATCTGGGCTCCAAACCTTTCTGGATCACTTCTGATCAGACTCTGACCATAAACTATAGGGCCCACTGCAGCGCTGGAGTTGGGCCACAACAGCTAGAGCCCAATTTCCCCCCAGTTGTTGCTCTTCCTATATTTTAAACAGGGAAGCAGAAAGGGAAAAAATACTGCTTTATACATGAATGGAGCTTTTATAACTGATACAGTGCACTTGAGGTTTGTACTTGACATCAGTACCTGAGTAAAAAAAAAACCTATGTTGTAGCAAACAACAAGAAATTATTTATATCACTGTCTTAAAATAATCTAAATAAATGAGGACTGGATATGGTCCATAAATACTGGCTTCCTAAGGTCCAGCATTTCTCTCTATAGAGATGTCTGTTCATGACACCTGTCTGCCAGAAAATGAAATTGAACAATAGGCACACATTTCTTTCTAGGTGGTTTCAAGCACCCTCTCTATGAAGCAGCTGGTAAAACCCTAAGAAGAGCTGTGCTGAATCAGATCAAAGGCCTATCTAATCCAGCATTCTGTTTGCGCAGTGGCAACTAGTCCAGATGGCTATATGATACTTCCTGTATCAGAGGCAGTATATCAGTTGTTGAGAAACATGAGGAGGGTGCTATTGCACTCATGTCCTACTTATGGGTTTCCCACAGGCAGCTGGTTGGCCACTGTATGAACACAATGCTGGACTAGCTGGACATTTAGTCTGATCCTCACATGGCTTTTCTTGAGTTCTTATGTTCTAACTTGGGGCCCTCCAGATGTTTTTATCTACAGCTCCCAAAATCTCTCACCATTAGCTATGCTGGCTAGGGCTAATGGGAGTTGTAGGCCAAACCATCTAGAGGGACACATGTTGTCTACCCCTGCGCTAGTATCAAATACAAAATATAGGATAGAGAGAGCATTTAATGAATTTGCTGGTGTCAGTGCTTGGTATCATTACCTCTGGGCAGACTGTACTCGGAGGCACAAGACAAGTGAATGGGCAGTGGTGACAGTGGCAAGAAGATGCCTCACTCAAGGAGGAGGGCCATTTGAGGGCATCTTGCCCAAGCCACCCACCCATAAAAAACCCACCCTGGATCCTGTGCAGATTCTGCATCACAGAGTGGGTTCAGACAACACATTAACCAATGGTGGTTTAATAATCGAGGGTTGGTTATTTAACCCACCATGGTTTATCATGTTGTGTGGAGGGAGTTTTTTAACCAACGGTTGGTTATTTGGCTAAAATAACCAACACAGAAAACCAATGCTGCACAGGGTTGGCTATTTGAACCACCATTGGTTTGTGTTGTGTGGAGGGTACTGTTGGTTATTTCCATGACCACCATTGGCTATTTCGCCAGCCACAGAGTCACAAGGCAAGAGCGGTCAAAGCAATGGGTGCTGCTCTAGTCCAACTGGCAGGATAGATTTTCAGCATCAATGGCTGACAGGATGCTAGCAGGAGGACTGTGGGAGAGGGAAGAGAGGGGGGACGAGTGAGTCAAGTCAGCGTGGACTAATAGTCAACTCAACGTTGATCCTGCTCCACACCACAGTTGATTATTATCATGTTGCATGGGGAGTAGCCTTAGATAAACAACGGTTGAGCTGATTATTATCCCATTGTTGACTATCGTGTTGTCTGAATGCAGCCACAACTAAATGCAGTCTAACTGCACACAGCTCCAAACAGCACTATGGTGCTGAGTCTGTCCTCTCCAGCAGGCGCTCCATGCTCAAAAGTCCTTCTTTCCTCTATGAGGGCCTTAGCCCAGCTGGATGGCCTTTGGCCGGGATAAGTTCAAACAAGTTCTTTTGGAAGAGGATACTATGTAATAAACCCTTCCTATTCCTATTTTAAAATGCATAGATAAAAAGCTATGAAAATGCCTACTCAAAACTCTCACCAGTAATTTCAAGGGCAACATTGCTGTATTTCACTGTCAAGGAGCTAAACATGGAACAGGAAAAACAACAGGAACTGAGGGGGTGGCAACTGCAAGTCTCCTATTAAAAGACCAAGTCTTGGCTTACCCATTTAAACATCTTGGGAAGCGGATATCAGAGTATCTCCAAAGAGGGATTGAATGGGGGAAGCCCAGAGGTTCACTCTTTTTCCTTTGTGTTTTTTTGTGTGTGTGCGTATATATAGGAAGAGAAAGACCAAGTGGCTTACTCACAATTACTACTCTCTTCAAGAGCGGCACACAAAGAAGTCATGCAAGTGGGTTGGTCAGCTAGGCTGCCCAGTTTATGCTAAATTCTTAGAACAACTGTCCAGAATTAGAAAGGCCTCTCCCTAGAGAGTGACCCATGAACTCATTCCAAAACCCAACCACCAGATGCTGAGGTGAAGAGTATGCCTGGCTGTGAGGTAGGTGAGAGTGTAGCTCTGTGTAGACCACTTCTGAAGGACAGAATTTACAGATACACAAGACTATTTTGCTTACCTTGCCACCCACAGTATGCAGAAAGGATCTTTCTGTTCCATTTGTATATAAAATCTAACAACATGCTAAAATCCATCACAGGCCAAAGAAGTAGGCACCCTAACGCCATAAACAGTTGAGAAGTACTATAGGATATCCCATTGTTTCTTCTGCAATAGACTAACACAGCTACCTTTCGGGAATTTGTGACAATGAAAAGAAGATTCCTATCTATCCAGAATTGCATGCTTCTGAATGGGCCAGTTCATACAATCGCTGCAGCCCATTTGTGGCTTGTTTAAGCCATGGTGGTTTATGGCATCTTCAGAGAGCCATTGTGAATATTCAAGCCATGGTGGGTGGTCACCGTGGCTTATCATGACGCCCAAACCTGGCGAGGGTGGGTTGTTACCATGGTTAACAAACCACCCACAACCCGTGGGCTGTTTTTGAATCCCCCGAGTCCCAGTCTGACTACTACACCATACTGGCCCCCTTAGTTATATATACCATACACAACAGTCTGAATAAAGCAATACAGAGTACTCTGACAGCCATTCTCCAATGCAATCATCATCATCATAACCTTTTCAGGTCTCTTTTTTTTTAAAAAAAGTGAAGACACTAACATTATTGTAGGGGAAAAAACCTCAAGGAAAGAAGCCAACTACTGTTCTGTGATCTTACAGGCCGAGGGGTGGGGGGGTGCACAGATAGGAAAGAATTCCTGATGTCAAAATATTTAGGGAGTAAAGACAAAAAAGCAGCACCAGTTCATCACAACTATTAAATACAAGCACAAAGAACAGATTAGTTTAATAAAGCTATAGCAATATTTTCAGCCCAGGGATCAACGTGGGCGGTTTTAAATGGCCAAAGGGGGCATTAGAGAAAGCAGCATACACACTCTCCGATACATACATGTCTGCGCACATGTACACACACAACAATGTTTAAATGATGGCATTCCAGTTAGAGATTCACATTCCCTTTTAGTCAAATGCACAGAAGGAAGTAGCAGGGAAATTCCTTTGTGCTTCTCCCTCAAGGCTGGAAGAAGCAATGAGAGAAATGAGGAGCAGGATCCTCTCTACCCATCCAGATCTATTAGCGCTGTGCTTTGCAAACTAGTCTTACCTCTTCACTCTTCTCAAGAGATTTATTGCTCACCCTGTCCTTGAATTTCCTAATGCATACACACACCCTAAATGGCCCTCTGCCATAGAAATAACTGCAACAGCAAAGTTGAATGCGTTTTTTTTTATTCTTTCTACATACGTAGGCGGGAATCTGGTCTAGGAGGGGAGATAACTGAACCAGTGGGCGATTTTGGATGGGTCTCTTATCTTCCGTCTCAGCATCTTTAGAACAGAACTCTATTGTCTACTCCATAAGGGTTGTTAAGTAGATGAACAAGATGAAAACTTTTAATCAGTTTGCATATTAGATGTACCAGATAATGTCAGCAGAAATAACATATATTATTGCCCTGCTACGTATGAAGGTTGGAAGTAAATTATCGCACATTTTTCCAAAAGAAGATGACCAGAAGAATTTGAATGAGGCCATCATTCTCTCAAGCTATTGCAGCAGAATGCAATAGCCTACTTTTCATACAACTTTGGGTCTTGATTATGCAGCTTATTTTCTCACAAATTCTATATATGCCAGCAGGCGGTGCACCATTTTTGACTATCAAATGCTAGAATGAACAAAATTCACAATGTCGATCATGATTCCCCAGTCATCTCCCCAATAGAAGTGGTTACAATGTGCACATTTAGATTTACAGCTCTAAAAGTTCATGTCAATATTGCTCTTAGTTTGATATACACAAACAGACATATAAGCGCCTATAACGAATAAAAACTAAGAAACAAGGGGAAATTTCACTGTGTAATCCTATACGTCTACTTGAAAGTAAATTTCATTCAGTTCAATGAACATTATTCCTGGATAACTGTGTATATTATTACAGCCTGAAGCTATTAACTTGAATGGGTACCATGAGTTAAGAGATTACCTGTTACTAGGGGTAATCCGTAGATTAGCTCCATTTATCTTTAACTGTTTACTTGTATCAATTTGTTTTGTCCTCAGTATTGCTACCTCTGATGCCAGAGCTCTGATATTAGACAGAGTCACAGTTGCTTCCCCAGAACTGTTTATCAGTCCTGGCTCCTTGTCTAACATTTCCTGTTCACATGCAGTCCTGCTGATCACTGATTCTACTTTGGTTCCATGGATACTTCTCAAGTCCAGGTAGTTTTCCCATTTTAGTTCATCTGATTAGCCTAACAGGCATATGATATTGTTGCTCTGCCACTACCCAGGTGAAAGAGAAAAAGAGAAAGATGGTTACATAAAAGGACAGGCCAAATACTCCCAAACCAAGCTATTTTCAGGCCTACTCTTGGGAGAGCAAGATCATAAGAATAAAAGAAGAACTGTGCTGTACCAGACCAAAGGCCTATCCAATCCAGCATCCTGTTCCCACAGTGGCAAATAAGACACCTGTGGGAAGGCCACAAGCGGGACAGGAGTACAATAGCACCCTCCCATTCCTGTTCCTCAGGAACTGGTACTGAGAGGCTGGAATGGAATCATTAAACAAAAAACCTATGGTTTACAAAACCAACGTTAAGGCTCTACAGTTTCAACCAAGCACCAAAAAGCAGGGAAATTGGGAGTTAAGGCTCCCAAGCCTTAACGCCACATCCTCCCTAAGGAGGCAGAAAGTGCAAGTGAAATTCTCATTCTCCCAAAGCAGATAAACCATGAGGACAGGATGGAGAATTTGATATGCAGAGGTGACTGTGGGGTTGTGGAAAACTGATGACAAACAACTTAGGGCCACCTACTTCTCTTTTTTTGTTTAGAGCAGCCCTTCCCCAACCTGGTGCCCTCCAAAGGTGTTGGACTACAACTCCCATCATTGCACGTCAGTATGTCCCATGGTCAGGAATGCTGGGACTTGTCATCTCAAACATCTGGATATGCAAGATGATATGCAGAGGTGACTGTGGGGTTATGGGAAATGATGATGAACATCTTAAGACCACCTACTTCTCTTTTTTTAGAGCATCTCCTCATGTTGAGAGTTGCAATCCAACACATCTGATGGGCACCAGGTTGGGGAATGCAGTTCTAGAGCAAGGGCAGGCAGAATATAGATCTCCAGATGTTTTGGAATTCAACTCATAAAAGCCCCTATAGCATGGGCAGTGAGCAGGAATGGTGCGAGTTGATGTCCAAAACATCAAGGTGGATCTATTTTCTGCCCATATCTAAACTGTCTAAACCAAATGAAGCGACAATGAATGGATCTTGAATACCTAATCCAGATAGTCCTTCAGACGTCAACATTAGTTTTCAACACATGGCATAGGATGTCTGTTTATTAAATATCATATATGGTTTTGGGGGACTAACACAGAAGATTTCTCTTACGTGTTCAGCATTGTGAGATCAAAGGTAGAGCTACCACCTAATACTTTCATGTGTAAGTATGATTTTTAAATTAATGATCAAATGATTTTTGTCTTCCCCATAACATGGGAGTTATAGTGCAACACATCTGGAGAGCAGCAGACTGGAGAAGGTTGGTTTACCCTTGAATCCTATACATGGCTTCTCAGAAGTCAGTGCCACTGAATTCATTACGGCTTACCCCCAAGTGGTACAGGATTGCAAAGTAATCTCATCTGAAAGTAGTTCAAGACAGCCAAACTAAACCTGTTCTGCTCCTCTGTCGCTTTGATGAGATGATATACTGTGGAGGGATTGTGGGGAGTGAACAGTATATTTTATATAAACACATTTTAAGAAAACATTGGTTCTTTGAAGGGCAGGATATTGACCAAAAGTTGAAAGTGCCTGGCACATGTTCTGGTTCTACATTTGCAACAAATAGTTCCCCTTTTGTTATCAGTCATGTTGCTATATGCAAGATGTGTTTGAGAGAAAAGTATTGGGCAGACCCTGTATTTGGTAAGGATATGGAATAGCGTTCCCCCATCCTGCTACCCTCCAGATGTTTGAGATGACAAGTCCCAGCATTCCTGACCATGGGACATACTGACTTGCAATGATGGGAGTTGTAGTCCAACACCTTTGGAGGGCACCAGGTTGGGGAAGGGCTGCTCTAAACAAAAAAAGAGAAGTAGGTGGCCCTAAGTTGTTTGTCATCAGTTTTCCACAACCCCACAGTCACCTCTGCATATCGTATTCTCCATCCTGTCCTCATGGTTTATCTGCTTTGGGAGAATGAGAATTTCACTTGCACTTTCTGCCTCCTTAGGGAGGATGTGGCGTTAAGGCTTGGGAGCCTTAACTCCCAATTTCCCTGCTTTTTGGTGCTTGGTTGGAAACTGTAGAGCCTTAACGTTGGTTTTGTAAACCGTAGGTTTTTTGTTTAATGAATTTCATGGCTTTTTGTAACGGATGTCCAGATATTATACAGTTGGCAACCAAGCCAGTATCAGCCAGGGTGTTACACCATGTTGATGTCCGATATAAATCCAAAAAACTTTTGAACTTTTCTATAGCCAGTGTCCAGAGATAATAATATTTTTATGACTGCCTCATGAAAAGGAAGCATTTCATGTTTTGTCTCTGTATTTGGAGAAAATTTGAAAGATTGTGCTACTGGAATAAAAAATCCCTGATTAATTTTGGAAGCACACAAGATGATACAGGAAAATATGCTATGTTACAAGAAGTTACAGTTTACTATGTTAATTAGTATAGCTCATTTTATGCTACATGCTTCCCCCACTGTTTCGATCTAAAAGTAGCAGATTGTGGTCAAGTTTCAAGGCTGCACAGGCTGCATTTTCATCTGTGGATATTTATTCAAAAGTAAGAGCTATGGAACTAAGTGAACTCTACCCAATGTAGAGTTAGCTGTGACTGAACAGATTTAGGGCACAATCTAATGCAGATATAGACAGGGGAAAAAACTTTTTTAGACAGCATTGCTGGCTGTGGAATGCTGGGAGTTGTAGGACTTTTTCTGTCTAAACGTGCATAAGATTGCACCTTTCGTTGTAAGAAAGCCATTAAAGTTTATTGGCTTAGACAGAATGAACTGCACCAGATTGCACCCAGTGCAACATGTTTTGTGTACAATATCAAATTGCATTGTCACAATCTCCTTAACAAATGTGACAAATTTAAGTTGTATATGGTGACATATGGAAAAAAAAGGACAGGACTTCTGTATTTTTAACAGTTGTACAGAAAAGAGAATTTCAGCAGGTGTTATTTTTATGCATGCAGCACCTGGTGAAATTCCCTGTTCATCACAACAGTTCACGCTGCAGGAGCCCTGCCCTCTTTTATATGTGGTCAAGAGGCCAGGGCTCCTGCAGCTTTAGCTGTTGGAATATGAAATATATAAGCAGAGCCAGAACTGGAAGACCCGGGCTAAAATCCACATCAGTCATGAAGCTCACTGGGTGAACCTGGGCCATTCGCCACCTCTCAGCCCTGCCTATGGGGATCAAATTGGGGAGAAAACCATGTACACCACCCTGAGTTCCATGGAAAAGGCAGAGTGGGCTTCATATGTAATATATAGAAGAAGAAGAATTATGGGTTGGATACAGATTTAAGCTGAACCAACTGTCCTGGCGAAAGTGGATTTCCCTGCCCCCTTGTTCCCAGGGCAGCCCCTCCAGTCCCTGGAAAATGCTAGACAGAGAATCAGGGTGAAGTGTGGTATGTGTGTGTGTGTGTGTTTGGGAGTGGTGATTCTAAAAAATTGGGTGGAGAGACTTTCCCACAAGCCAAGCTCTTCCTCTTGTGGAAGGTCCTTCTTGTGGAAGGCAGATTCTGGATCCCAATTTCCCCAAACAATTTATTAGCTTAGCTGATAGCTGTTTAACTTCAAATGGCATAGACAGGGTTATTTAGAGCGTTTGAGGAACTTTCAGCATTAACTATTTGACATAATTGAGACAGATCAAAGTAGTTGATGAATGGAATTATAAATCACAACTTACAAAAGGATTCTTTCTTCTTGTTCTTTGTTTCATACTTCATACTTCAACTTTTGGAGAAAGAGAGGGCCGAGCCAGGGCCTTGGCAACTGCAGCCTTCAGCTGCTCCAAGTATCAACCAGCCGCTGGGTCAGGTTGTGGGAAAGTCTCTCTCTCTCTCTCTCTCTCTCTCTCTCTTGCTCTCTCTCGTTCGCTCTCGCTCACTCTCTCGCTCACTCTCTCTTTCTCGCTTGCTCTCTCTCTCACGCGCGCGCACTCACTTGCCCGCTGCGACCTAGACCTTTGCCTAAAGCAGCCTTCTCGTCACCAGAGCAGGGAAGAAAGAGGCGGCAGCTCCCCCCTCCCCCCCCTCCTGATAATCTCTCTCTCTCGCTCACTCGCCCATAGTCCTCACCAGAGCAGAGAAGAAAGAGGCGGCAGCTCCCCCCTCCCTTCTCCCTCCTCCCCCTCCCTTCTCCCTCCTGATAATCTCTCTCGCTCACTCCCACGTAGTCCTCACCAGAGCAGGGAAGAAAGAGGCGGCAGTTCCCTCCTCCCTTCTGATAATAAGCTCTGTGGTGCCGGGTACGCATGCGTTGCATTGTGAATTGGATAAATATTCATTAAAAATTAACCGTAGGGAATTTTTTAAAAAGGAAAAGCATTCCATCAACTAGACTGAAGGCAAAAGAAGACCCCATCAATGAATAAAGCAAGAGGTCTATAATTTCCCTGGAAATCCTGGCTACAGAAAGTCGCAACCCGGAAGTAAATCTGACAAAAGCAGGGAGACAGGTTTGTGTTCCTTTTCTATCTTAAACTGTTCTCCTTCCCTCAATCTTTCACCAATCTTCTTGAAATTTTCAGGTAATGTAAATCAAACATTTCTTTCTGGAACCTGTAAATTTCAGAAAGATTGGTGAAATACTTTCGATTTTATGGCTGTTAAAATGACCCCTCGCCCAATTATCACTTTAACATGGTGGAACATGTTTTTTACTGACGGCCCTTAACAATGGAGGCACGACTGTGCCTCCATTAATATGCCTCTAATACTAGAGATATACAGTTAACGTAAGTAGTAGCTACTGATAGCCTTATCCTTCATAAATTTGTTGAATTGCCTTTTAAAGCCGTCCACGTTGGCAGCCATCACTACATCTTTTGGAGTTTTTTCAAGGAAATCCCCTTTTCTTACTCTCCAACTGTCCCATGTCATCTAGAACTCTCACATTTTTGAGACACATCTGAGGGAAACCCCAACCCTCTAAAGCATCCTAATTTTCAGGAAGCAACTATAATAAGCTACTGATTCAAGTTCAAGGTGCTTATGCTGACATTATGCCAATGGAGTACCTTCCCCCTTATGCACCTGCCTGGTTATTAAGATCAAGTGGGTGTGCCTTCTTGACAGTGCCACATTTGCCTGGAATTTGATACATGGCTGCCCACGAGAGGACGAACTTCCTCCCCACCCTTTCATATAAGGGTGGCACCAAGTCTTACACACGTTTGATTCCAGCAAAATACCTATTTGATTGAATTTTCTCTCTTTTCTTTTGCTGAATCCTGTAAATTGTTATTTATCTGTTTTTGTCTCCCATGTTTGATTGGGTGTTTTTTGTTGCTGTCAATGACGTATTATTTTACAGTGTTTTATTGTTTGTACCCTGCTTTGAGATTATTTTATAATGACAAATGGGTAAGACATTTCTTAAATAAATATACTAAGTTTCCTTCTCTCTCCTTCCCTCCTCTATATATTCTTTTTGAATTGTGCATGCTGATGGCAGCTAAAGCTGAAGTATTGCTTCTGAACATGGCTGCTCTATTTAGCCATTATGGCTAATAGCCACTGACAGATCTATCTTTAATGAATTTGTCTAATCCCATTCATGGAACCATTTAAAATTTAAAAAGAAGAAAATCAGCAAGTCAATACCAATCAAAGCCCCACAGCTTGAAATAGCCAGCAAAAACAAAAACAAACAAACAAACAAACAAACAAACAAAGTCATACATACAACACTAAGAGTTGAAGTTCACCTCTGCCCACTGCTGGCTGTTTGCACAGCAAAGAGAAGAGCATGCAAATACTACATACTTTGTTAAAGAAAAAAGCACAGAAGCTTTATGTTGAGGCATCTAGAAAGTTCAGGCAATTAGAAACAGAGGGGAACTTCCTTCACTGGAAAGTCCATTATCAGCTGCATAGTCCCTGTGGCTAAGATGCACGTAGGCATGATTTGAGAGCTCACAAGCAGTATGGAGTTTTTGAGGCCTTGAAAACGGGGAATGCCAAACTTCTGCAAGTAAGGGTTTTTTGTTGTTGTCTGTTTGGCAATTTTCTCCAACTTGCCCAAGAAAGGTGTCAGTGTGGAAAAATAAAATATAGCAGCAATGAGGGAGCAAATACCATTGTCATCTCTTGTTCTGCAATCCCCACCAAAAAGAGAAAGGAACATGGCAGCACATATGCAGGAGACACTGTTCCCATAGGAGCCATTGCGCCTGCCACATTTTGTTCTCCAAGCAGATGAAGGATTCCGTCACTATAGGTTTTATATCTCCCCCAATTAACCTTTTCTATTTTTTAGGAGCAATATACATCAAGGGGTGCCAGGATGCACAACTGCCACAAGCTGCTTCATATACTTACACAACCTGGGAACTGTGAGAATGAACAAGTACCGCTTATTAGAGCATGACTGAAGTTACAAGTTACATTATGGCGGTGAAGTAACATGCATTGCTCTATTACAGCCTGATCCATTTAGTTTTTCCAGGCTGCAAAAAAGCCTGGCGGGGAGTGCATGGGCACTCTAGAGGTTTGCATGAAGGGGCAGGGATATTCTGCTGAAGTCTGAGCCACCCTGTCACAAATTTCTGTGCACTGTTATATTTGTAAAAAGTTGGGCATCAAATAAAACTCACAAGTGACTTTGAAATAGTTCAAGCATAGTCTGAGGCATAAGTCCGAGACCATGCCATGAAGTTGCACATTACAGGGCATGCCATTTCCTACTATAAAATTGAGTTTTAAAAACATGACTTTAAAAAAAACATGACTCAAAAGGATGATCTACACAGGTGTTCTGCCCTTTGCCAAATTGCCCTTTTGCTAGATGCATCGCCAGTTAGTAAACAGCGATGAGAATTTTTAAAGTACAGATCCCCAGGGACTTTGAAAAACTCCTCTCTAAACAACAAGCATGTTGAACTGCTCAACCCCACATGGAGAGGGAAAAAAACTCTTGCTTTCATTAGGAATAATTACATTACTCATAAGCAGAGGCAGTCCATTAGTGTGTGTCTGGGAGATGAAATCTCCCCTCTATCAGCTGGAATGAGTGGGAAGCTACACACTTTCAGGCTGAGGTGGCTCTTTCTGAAAAGACTGTCAGATAAGAAGGTTTTCGTGGCCCTTGTATAAAGTGTGACATACAGAACAGTAGTACTCTTCAAAGGGTGATGGAAGTCTATGGCTGTTAGCTCAGTGGTCTGTTGACTAAAATACCACAGTATTATGTTGATAGCAGTTTGCTCGCTGCTGAACTGAGCAATTTAATTTTAGATGGATTTGCCAAGGGAAGTAGCGGCTATGGGATTGGTAAAATGCTCATCATCGTAATGAGCTGTGTGTGCAAAATGGGATTTCCTTCTCTTAAAAGCGTACATTGTTTTGCAAGTTCGGATGGCTCTCTTCATTCGTTTCCATGGGTCCATGTGTATTTCAACACAATATTTATATTTTCATATGTCACAGAATGGCACTTGGATACTGAAATGTGAGAAACTATTCTACAGAGAGACGTGGGACATTCCAAATGATTAAAAATGCAACAAATATCAAAGCTTGACCTGCACAGCAGTATTTCTGGAGGACCAAAATAAAAATAGGCTCACACTAAGCCAAAATTCCACCCGCTTAATCAGTTTCACCAATGGAACATTTTTTCTCTCTGTTAGCTGCAGGCTGAAACCACAACTTAGAAAATGAAGCATGTCTCTAAATCTCACACACAGCCTCAACAATCCCATGGAAACTGTAGATGGATTTTGCCCCTGAACAAGGTATCCCAGGCCTCACACACACGAGCAAACCATCCTTCAGCAATTCAGTCAAACTTTCTGTAGTTCACTTTGGACAGGGAGTTTTGTGTATCCACATGGACACTTAGTGTTGAGATCTGCCAAGGCACACACTGATATTATGGCCCACAAAATAAAGATTGGATGTACAGCTGCCATCCTGCTTTGAGAGTGCATTATGAAGGCATAATGCATGCATTGCTCATTTTGATCAACATGTCAAACAATACACAACATGCTATGGAAGCAATCCCCAAGAAATGCCAGTATTGCAAAAACTTTAAACTTGCATGAGATTAATCTGCAGAACTGCCTATAGACCAGTTCTACAACCTCTCTCTGCAATACCTTTAGAGTTTTTTATATTTAGATGGCAGTAATATCTCTCCAATGAGAAGTATTTTTCAGTATGTTTTCCTTTGCTTCCAAGTGCCCCTTGATGCAGCTAATTATCCCACCTGTAAATACCCCTGAACTGTTCTCTCTGAATTTACAGCAACTGAATACTTCCACAATCTTAAATCAGATTAAGATACCCTTCCCCAATTAAATGTAATTTAATCAAGCCCTTCCTACACATAGCTTCACCTTCCCACATTCCTGTTCCAGCCAGGACAGCAAAGCAGCAGTAGCCGCTGAAAGTAGATGATGAGTAAAGAAAAACACCCATCCAATTAAAAACCCAAAATTCAGTTCAAAATTTGGTTTTTTATATAGCCCAGAATCAAATCAGTTACAATTTACCTGTCTGTGTCTGATTCACCACCCTTAACACCTAAAAGGACCTTTAAGGACATCAAATAATTTAAAAACAAATCCCAAAAGTTCACAAGGTGGCACAGGAACAAAATGAGAGAACAGCAGCATTGACAGAAGTAGCACAAAAGGGCTACATATGCAGCAGGAAACAGAATCGATGCAGTTGCTCCTGCTGCAACAGTACTTACTGCTCAGATGGAAAAAGCAAGCAAAGCACATATTGCTTCTTTTGATTCCAGCAATATGCTTTATCATAGATATAAAAAAAGTAAGCATACTATAGCAACCTCTCTAACCTGGTGCCCTCCAGTTATTTTGGACTACAATTCCTAACATTTCTAGCCATTCATCATGCTGGCTGGTGCTGATGGGAGTTGAAGTCCAAAACATGTGAGGGCACCAGGGTGGGGAATGTCTGGGCTAAGGATATTAGTATTTGAGAGCAATGCAAGTTTCACCTTTGTTACAGACCTCTAGAAACCAGGTTTGCATTGTGAAGATCACAGTCCTATTCTCCCAGAGAGGAGAGGAATTACCACACTTTGCACACAGAGAGCAAGATTCACATATAGTTCCTCTTCTGTCATGTAAGGCATAGAGAAGCAAATAGGAAACTTGTTGACATGGTAATAACATTTCCCCTTTCCCTAGGCCAACTGCATACTCCTCCAGCAAGCTTGGACCATAGACAGAAGATCTCAATGAAAACTTCCTGTCAACCCCCCTCCCCCAATGGAAGGATACAAAAGCCAGGAAGCTAAAATAATTTCTTCATTTCTACATTAGCATCAACTAAACTAAACGCCTGAGCAAATTATTGTAACATGGAAACTTCATTTCAGAAGGCTGGTTGTTTTTACAAATACCACCCCAGGAATCTCCAAAACAACTTTTATAAAACAGATCAATCATTTCACGGGCAAAACTAAAACTACTATGGGTTTCATAAAACTAATATGGATTCCACAAAAGGAGTCCAAAGGACCATTTTAAAATGCATATTCATAGTTTTGGCACAGCATTCCAGACTAGCGAAAAGCTGTAAAGGACAGTTGGAAGAAATACTGAGGAACCCACCCACCCCGAGAATATTCAAGTATTCCTGACATGATTATTCAGTGTCCAGCAGCTTTCTCACCTGAATCCAACTACTGGCATTTTAATAGCATCAAATATATCATTCACTAACACTTAAATAACTTTATGCACTGAGAAAATGAACCTTCTGGTGTCTCTCTCTCTCTCTTACACACACACACACAAGCACACACACAACCAGTAGAGTGAAGACAGATTTGTTGCCCAGTTCATATATGAGGCTGAACAAGCAGAAACTTGTTCAGACCAAACAGTTATAGGTAGGGGTGCAACTGGTTCTGGATTGGACTGCACTCCTTCTGAAGGACCAAGTTCAGAGACTAGGGCTTTTTTGGACTCTGCACTGTCCATGACAATACAGGTGGTGGCAGGATTTAAAAGTGCCTTCTACTAGCTAAGGCTGGTATGTCAACTGCAACTCTATCTAGAGAAAGTAGACTTAGCCTCAGTCATGCACGAACTAGTTACATCCAGACTAGACTACTGTAACATGCTCTGCGTGGAGCTGCCTTTGAAGATGACTTGGAAACATCAGCTGATAGCTGTTCAGATACCCATTGGGGCTAAACGGCTGGAACATGGTACACCAACACTGTACTGCTTGCACTGGTCACTGGCGTGTTTTCGAGTACAATTCAAAGTGCTGGTTTTGACCTGTAAAGGCTAGGTTATTTGAAGGACTGCCTACAATTATATGAATCTGCCCATGCCCTGAGATCATCTTAGGCCCTGTTCACTGGCCTGGTTAAACTGACAGGCACTAGGGGCAATGCCTTTTCAATATAGGTCCCTATTCTGGCTGCATCAGTCATGGCAGTCAACTAGGCTGTGAAGATCACTTGACAATGGCTTTTCCTTATGAAATGGTATTATGCTGTGGTTTGTGATATTGTTTTGAATGTTTACAATTCGGAAACTTATTTGCTTTTCAATTGTAATGTTATACTAATGGGTTCTAAACATTTATATTTGTTGTAAACTGCCTTGAGAGGACTTTGTCTTAAAAGGTGGCCTAGAAATATTATAAATAAATATATCCAATGGCATTTCAGGTTGCTTTAGGGAGCACCAGTAAAGTACAGTAAAGTATCACATTGCAAAGCTAATGTAGCTTTGCATACAGGCTGGAGGCGGGAGTGGAAATTACCTCAGAAGACAAATTATTGTGAGGGAAAGATGGCAAAAAAGAAAGTGCAGCAGCCCTGCATCTTCACACACATGCATGCCCCCCACGTCCCAGGTGCTTTTCATGTGACCAGTGAAGACCCACATGTAAATATTCAGGCCTGCCACTGTCACATCTAGTTGCGTCCCGACTGAGATTGGTTTTATAGGGGTATGGCATCATATCACATCGGTTTTCCCACTCCCAGAGAACTGGCACTACCCAAATACTATTTAAAGCTCAAAATACGTTGGGTGCTAAGGAAAGGCTTCAAAGAAAAGCTACTCACTACGCAGCAGAGTCGTTCAGCTGATACTCTCGTGAACGATTAAAACAGGCCTGGACTCCATTGTCTGCCCACAGCCTCCGGATCACATTGGATAAGTCCTCTGGCATGATTCCCTGCTCCTCTGCAGTGCAAGAGAGTGCAAACAGCTGGCGGGCATCATCCTGCAGGGAAAGCAAAACCCAGGCAAGTTAGGCCCTGAAGTTAACTCGTCCTCTCAGCATCACACCGAAATTCACGTTCCACACTTACAGCCCTCCCTGAGGTCCTAAGAGGTTCATCTCTGGGGAAGTGTACATTGTGGAACAATGGAGCAAAGCAGTCACCACCTCTGAATGTGTAAACATCTCTGAAAGAAGTCAGTGCTTAAGGACTCTATTGATTTAACGGAGCTAAACAAAGAAGACACCAGGTACACAAATCCATTGTCAATACATGAACACAATTACAGCTTAGGTTGCAAAACTCTTGGGTACACTAGGAAGCAGTCTGAATTTGCTGGTAACTTGACATCCGGTAGACCTGGATAGGCTCAATCTGGAAAGGTGAAATTTATTCAGAGTTATCTCCTTTCCTTCTCACAGGCACAAATGAGAAAAACAAAGGCAATCAGAAAGAACAACAACACGTCAGACATCTTTAATAAACTGTGGCCAGAAAAAGTTGAGAAACAAAGTTAAAACAGAAATGAAGAGACGGATTAGTGAATAGAGAGTCCATTACACGATAAAGTGTCCAAAGTGCAATTCATATATTACTGCAGTGGCATAGATCTGATTTTTGGTGTGGGGAGGAATAACAAGATTGAGGAGACCCTAGGTGACCAGATCTTGTATACACGGAGTATGCCAGACCACAGGCAAGTATGTATGACATGGACCTGATTGAAAAGGGGACCAACCAATAAGGTGGTTTCTATTTAAATGATCTCACATTGTGCTTTCGTCACATGTGCAGCTGGTTATCTGTAGGCTTTGGCCACATGGTGAAAATGACTTTACTGTGACCCATCCCACCTAATAGAACATGGTATAAAATAGGTTCTTTTGCCTGATGTAGAGCTCTTAACTGCAAGTCTTACATATATATTACACTAACAGAAGCCGGGTCCAATAAAATATCACCTTTATACCATTTTTATATCCAGTTCTAAGTGTCAGAAAATGCATATTGGGGGAAATGCATGACAAACTAGGTCTGTCGCCCATACTATTTCAAGTCCACCCTAGAGCAGGGCTCAGAGAACCAAGATTCTGAAGTTTAGTCAACACAAACCAAGAAAACAAAGCAGATGAATCTGTTCTTTAAAAAAGAAAAGAAAAGAAAGTGAGATGTACCTTCCTGCTACTTTGCTGCTGTTTGGACATTGATGTATTTAATTATGAGCATGGAAGTGCAAGACCAGAAACACAACAATGAACCATGTTTCCTAAAGATATTCAAAATCATCATCATCATCCCTCCCCATGGCCGAAGCTTTCTGGGCAGTTTACAATACACAAAAATAGAAAATCAGGGTTGTTTTAATGGTTTAATGGTTGTCCCTGTAACAAGTTTCAAACCAGCACCAGCTAGCTTATTCAAATTGTTGGAATTGCTCTGCCAATCCAAGTCCCTAGAGTAGGGGTCCCAATCCACCCCTCTGGGGCCCTACGGAAGGCTATGCCCCTTTCTTCTGGCCCCCACCCCCTTTCCCCCAAGCACCAATCGTTTTGTGTTGCTCAACTTTTGTGCAGTTGTTTCCCCACTTCAAAAGGCCTCTCCTAAGGCTTAGTTAGGACTGTAATATCTTTAAGCTAAAATATGCAGGTATATGGGGTATTTTGGCCCTGCCCCTTTTGTATTTGGCCCCATCCATCCCTGAAATGTACCCTGCAAGAGCTTCCCTGAAACTGAATTGGCCCTCAAGCTGAAAGAGGTTCTTCTCCACCCTTGTCACAGAAGAAAAGGTGCTTCTGCTACATTTTAACTATGAACTGTGTGAAGAAGTACTTCCTTTTATCTGTCCTAAATCTCCCACTAATCGGCTTCATGAGATGACCCCGAGTTCTAATATTATGGGAGAGGGAGAAAAATGTCTCCCTATCCACACTCTCCACACCATGCATAATTTTGTACACCTCTATCAGACCTCCCCCTAAGACTCCTTTTTTTCCAAGCTGAACAATCCCAGCTGTTGTAACCTTCCCTCATAGGGGAGATGCTCCAGGCCCTAGTTGCCCTTTTCTGCACCTTTTCCAGTCATCAGACCTAGCTATTACATCCAAATACATGGCTCCAATCACCGCAACAATCTTAATCCTAATGCTAAAAGTTGCGGGCGATGCAGAGTTTAATATTCCTTTCTTTCAAACTCAAACCAACCCCACACTTGGATTTTTAAGTCATTCTCCACTCCTATGCTTTGCCACAGATGCGTATCAGGGGAGGAGGAGTAATGTCATCACAATGCCACTTTGGCAGCCTTTCTACCTAAACTGCAAGCCAAAAAAGCCTAAATTCCCCCCCCCCCCCACTGGATTGTATCAGATAAACCTGTATTCCCACCTACTCAATCCAGATTTGGATTAAAAAGGAGATGCCATCTGAAAGACCTACAGGGTCATGTAGCTTTGGCCTATGTATAAAAACACTGGGACAGAATCTTCCTCAATGAGTTGCAGGAACAAAACAGTATGCTCCATTTTATGTAAACAGATGCTATATTTGTTTGTGGCAAACAGCCAAGAGCACTTTTGGATGGCATAAATCTGGCTTCTTTTAGCAATTTTGCGAGAACTATAAGGGAGAGGTGCTGATCAAATTTCATAAAACAAACAAACATTGGGCAATTAAAATATTTGACTTATTTTCTCTCTTGACATGCAAATCTTGACCCAAACTATTCAGGCAACTCATGATCAAGGACTGTTTTTCACAGGAATAAAATAATACGAGCCCCCACCCCCCACTTTACTAAATTAACTGAACAGGCAGTAGAATGTTTGGGGAAATTACCAGCTAACATCAAGCTCAAAAAAGTGATGCAATTCAGAGCACGGCTGAGCCAAAGGGGGACATGTGAGTTTTGCTTTTTAAAACCCCCAACCTGAACATCAGTGTGCCATTCAGAGCTTAAAGAACTCAAGTGCCTTGGTGCACAGGTTCAATGTACAACAATCCCCACACCTGGGGTTCCCTAAAACACTGATAAAAAAATGCAGTGAACACAGAGTTGAAATATTTACGTATTTAAAGTAACCATGTGGATAAAAAACTATGTGTGTACGTTTTTTTAAAAAAAAAATCCCTCCAAATGTTTTAAATTTAAATCAGATTTCTTTGATTTAAATTGACTTCTTGTTGTTTTAAAAAAATCATAAATAAAATCTGAAAATTCTCTTTAACTTTAAAAAAATGACATATTTACAACTGCATCTCATCATAAATATGCTAAACCTGCATTTACAATCACATAAAAATGAAGTTTTCTACCAAATAAACATGGGCATTAATTTCTGTTTTTCATCTCATGACAATGGCTCTGCCCAGCCTAACTAACATCTCCTGCTTGATGAATTTTAATTTCTTTGATTAAAGTCACGAGTGCAAAGATGCAGGCTAGATAGGATTGCTACTGTTCTTCTGTGGTGGAGGTGGTCCAAACAAGAGAGAGGAGAAAGACACTGGCCTGGTCTGCATGATTGTGGCGTGTATTACATGTCACATGGCTTATTTCACCCATGGTTTATTTGGGGATTGCTACCACTGCAAACAAGCCATGCTGCCCGGGTTCAGATGACATGGCAAGCTGCGCCAGCTAGGGTAATTAGGGAAATCTGGCGAGCATGTGACAAGCAAGTAAGTACAATGGCGTTAACAAGCCACCGTAGCTCGTTAGCCACGCTGTGATTGTACTAGCCAAGTCAATATAGCAGGGTGGGTAAAAATTATGCTTTAAAAAAATCCCCCAAAAGCATTTAAAATATTAAACTGGAGTTTACTAGCCCAGTAACTATAAAACCTTGCTATGACATTTTGGGGACTTTGTGTTTGCTACTGTGCACTTATCCAAGCAGACTGAATGGTATAGAAATGTAATAAATAGAATACAGCTGGCGGCTACCCCTTCCCAGGCTTTCATTAGTATACAGCTCTGGATATCCTCTCCACAGAATTATGGCATAAAGGAGAATTGATGGCAGACAGAACTTTTTTTAAAAGGTGAAGCATGTCCAAATGCCCTGTCCCATAAGGCAGTTGTATGTTAAGACGTCTTGACAAAGTATCTCCATTTGCAAGTAATGACAATTCATGAATTGCTTAATCCATGAATTGTCAGGGGTGCATGGGAATGAGCAAGCATACCCTCTGCCTCCCACCCGCTCAACACCTTGCATCCGGATTACAACACCTGTTCCCGAGTTGTTGATGAGATGTGCAAATCCAGAACTTTGGGTTGTTGAGGGAGAAACAACCCAGAGTGTTAACCCTTGGTTTGTTTGTTGAGTTAACACTCTGGGTTGTTTCTCCCTCAACAACTGAGAGTTCTGGGGTCGCATTTCACCCCAAACAACCCAGTTTTGCAATCTGGATGCAAAGCGAAAGCAGTGAGCAGGTGGGAGGCAGCTCCCATGTAGCCCCATGGTTTTAAACACCCTATGAATTGCCATTACGTGCCAAGTGGGTCAATGTTAAAGAGTGCAAACTATCACCCCTTACAGAGCTACCCACCAATACCTTCCATCCATGACTCCAGGGGTGTCTTCCCACAGACCTAGAGTGATCAAATTATCTCTTAAAACTGTAAATGGATCCTTCCAGCAAAGTTCTTGCGTGAACAGCCCTCAAGCCCTCAGTGCTGCTGTGCCTATTTGAACTTGTCCCAAAGCAGTCAGTTCTCCAAAGTGAGGCCTTTGTCTATTCTTTTTTCACCCAGACTGCTTACAGCCACCACCCTCTCAGCAGACACGCATACAGGTATCCCACACAAAACACGCAGCTGTATATACACCATCACTTATTCTCCTCAGCAGTTCTCAGACGTCTTCTTTCTTCTGCTTTTAGTCAATGCTTACTGAATCCACCCCTCCTTCTGCTGATCATGGCCCCTCTTGGTTGCTTAGGTTACAGTTCAGTGGCAAACTGCTATAACCGTCTTAAAATTGCAATATCGCGTCATGTGCACGCACCCCCACCCCCTTTCAGAGGATGTGTCATCACCTCCTTCCTCCATGTTGTTTATGGACAATTTCTTATTCCAAGGATTCTGTGGGGAATTGTTTGGGAGAGCAGAAGCAAAACGTAGACAATGAACAGCTTTCTGCTTCCACAGACTGTGATTAATTTAAGCTCTAGGAAGTCAACAAAAAAACAAAGAACATCTTAACTACAGGCTTTTATAGTTCCGTCAGGTGTCTACAGTTATTAGCTGGCCTTGCTGGCCAAGCCAAAACTTGTAGTCATTACCCCTGTACGTACACACACACGTCAGCATTTCCTGAGAAAAAGGCTGAGTGGAGATGGAGAGCGCACTGTTTGGTGCTGCTGCCTGAAGCTACTCCATGCACCTTTAGGAAGCAGCGGCAACAAAGAAAGGCGGTGGGGGGGGGGGCAGATTCATGTGTTGCTGAGCGCTGCTTCCAAAAGGTGCAAAGGGTCTCCTCCGGTAGTGCAATCCAACACTTTTCCCAGCTCAAGGACAGCAGGGATGTGGTGCTACTCTGGAATCACTTGCGAAACGCATCATGCTCTTCAAAAGGTGGTATCATACCTGGTGTGGCTAATATGGCAAGTTTAATTGCTTAAGCCCGTACTTCTCTGTAAGATACATATAGAAGACACCAAATCCCAGTTGGCCTGGATTGAACTGATGTCCCAGCCCCCCATTCCACCTCCATTACAAGCTCAGTTTAGCTTTCTATCATTCTCGACTGCAATCTACTGTTATTTATAAAATGCCCATAGCCCAGTATAGCTAACCTCAAATGCCATGAAAACTCTGGCTCCCCCTTCCTGCCATCTTCCACATGTGCTAACTTGAGCCATTCTGACCAGACTGGTGAAACAATCACATTATAGCGAATACGCTGCAGTGAAGTCAAGTTACTGTATTATAGGAACTAAGACTGTTTCAATAAAGACCATTTCAAAACATCATAGATATTTCTTACATGGATAGTACTTTCACAAAGCGCTTACACCCTCGCTGATTCTCTTGTGCCCCAACAATTCCCATCTGCAAGTGGCGCCCACAGAACTAAGATTCTGCTCATTTCAAGGCTTTCTCTGGGAAGCGCTAAATCGCTGTTGCGCAAGTGATTGGTCCCACTTGCGCAACGGAATCTGCAAGACTTGCACAAGAGAATCAGTGGGGTGGAAGAGAGTCAGCAGAGGCAGAGGCGCCCCTGTTGGATTCTCCCCAAAAGAAACAAGATGCAAATCACATCTAGACCACCATCTGTTCCACGTGTATCTCACTGTGTGTATATGGAAGCTGTACCCAATCAAAGTTTCTCATTATCTGTGAATGCAGCAAAGCATATAGTTTGTGTGCTTTTTCCTATGTGGAAATGCTAACTATGTAGGAATGTTGTCATGTTTAGAAATGTCACCATTCTGGCAACAATATTTATTATGTCTAAGAAGCATAATAAAAACCTCAATTTCTGGAAAGCCATGCAGTTGGCACACCAACCAACTTCAATTGGTATGCCAACTATGCCTGTTCCTGGATTGGGATAGCATAGCCATGGTGATCCATGCATTGGTAACATCTTTCTTTTTTTATTGCATTTTATACCGCCCAATAGCCGTATATTGGGTGGTATAAAATGGTTTACAAAAATTTGTAAACCATTAAATGGTTTACAAAAATTAAAACTGGGTGGTTTACAAAAATTAAAACCATAAAAAACATTCAAAATATAAAACAACAACAGTATAAAAATACAATACAAAAACACAAGCAAGATAAAACCAAGCAGCAATGCAAAAAATAATACCAATTTAAAATACAGATTTAAAACAGCAAAGTTAAAAATTAAACTGAAAAACTGTTAAAATACTGAGAAAATAGGAAGGTCTTCACCTGGCATCTAAAAGAGTATAATGTAGGTGCCAGGCGATCCTCTCTAGGGAGCTCACTTCACAGCCGGGGTGACACAGCAGAGAAGGCCCTACTCCTGGTAGCCACCTGCCTCACTTTCTTTGGCAGGGGCTCACGGAGAAGGACCCACTAGTGCAGAATGTGGCAGCTAGGATGCTCAGTGAAGCACCTAGCTATACACATATTACACCTGTATTAAAATAACTGCACCTGCTGCCTATTGGCTACTGAGCCATGTTCAAGGTTTTGTTGCTGACAGTCAAAGCCCCTAAACAACTCATGACCAGGAGGCCTAGCCAACCATCTTCCCCTATCTACTCCAAATCGACCCTAACCATAACCCTAACTCTGTTTACTTGGGCTTTCTTGGGCTTGTAAATGACCAGGACCCTGCTCTATTTTACTGTTTTTGTTATATATATTTTTTAAAAATAATAACTATATTGTTTTTTTATTATAATAGCTGATATGCCTGTTGTTGCTCGGGTCCGTGAATAATGTTTATAACTTTTATTTGATAAATAATAAATTTCTCTGCAACTTATTCATCTTTAGGTTGGTTGTTGTTGTTTTAGTTTGTTTGAGTTAGTAAATTGTCTTGTTAGAATCAATGGAAAATTGTGTTAATAAGAACTGTATTTTAAATTAGAGCACCATGATAAACCACATTTTTTGTCTTACCTGAAATGCCTACACCTCCCATTGTACTTTGGCCGGAGCAGCTGTCTAAACTTCAAAAACAATCAGGATACACAACACCCTTTCTACCAGCTAAAAAAGATGCAAACCTAAAATATGTTTTCAAAATATACCCGGCATTGCCCAGATATCCGAATAACATATAGTAGGGAAGCGGATGTCAGTGGATGCGGGGAACTGTTGTATGCATGTGCTGCTCTTATTATGAAAAAAGGAAAGCAGCCAGAACACAGGCCAGTGCCAGGCCTGTGAGTTAACTTTAAAACAAATTAAATCCATTTCTTTTTTTCCTCTCTCACCCTCACGACAACCCTGCAAGGTAGGGCAGTCCTAGGCCTGGGAGGTAACTTTAAAACAAATTAAATTAGTTTCTCCCACCCACATAATAATAATAATAATAATAATAATAATAATAAATTTATTTATTTATAACCCGCCTCTCCCTCCGGATCGAGGCGGGGAACAACAATAAATATAAACACAAGAACCACAAAATAGATAAAATATTAAAACAAATAAAAACTAATACATCATTAAAAACATCTTAAAATTCAACTGAGTAGGCCTGCCGGAAGAGATCAGTCTTCACGGCTCTCTCAAATTCATGAAGACTGCTAATTTGTCGAATCTCCTCCGGCAGGCCATTCCACAGCCTGGGAGCGGCAGAAGAGAAGGTCCTCTGGGTAACACTCATCAACCTGGTTCTGGCTGATTGGAGTAAATTTTTCCCAGAGGACCTGAGTGTGCGGGGCGGATTATACAGGAGAAGGCGATCCTGCAGGTAACCTGGACCCAAACCATGTAGGGCTTTAAAGTTAATAACCAACACTTTATACTTTGCCAAGAAACTGATTGGCAGCCAATGAAGTGATTTTAAAATTGGTGTAATGTGGTCACCATGGTGACGCCTTGAAGCTGTCACCATGATTTTCCTTGTCCCCCACAGAGAACAAAAACTACAACTCCCAGCATGCCTTTTGCTGTGGTGTTCGACTTGCCCAATGGGAGTCCCGCTGCTGAAGCTCATGGGAAGTGAAGTCTGGCTGAGCCAGTCCACACTACACTGAGGGAGCTGGCTGGCTGACTCACGGGTAGCTTGGTCATTGCTGTCGGTGACAGGCCCAGAGCTGCGACCTCGTTCCCTTCTATTACTAGTAACAAAGGCAGCCAGCCCAGGCACTCTCCCTTCAGGCCCAGGATGGCGAGCTACTTCCAGATGATGGCTGCCAAAGCCCGATAAATCTTCCCTCCCGCCTAAGGCATGCTGGGAGTTGTAGGCGCAAGCCTAGCTCTCTGAATAACATTAATCTTTGAATACATCTAAGGTGTCATGGGAGAGCAGGCTTTCTTAGTTGAGGCACCTTGCTTAAGGATTTCTTTTTCCCAGGCAGGCTGGCCTGGTGACTGCATTAATGGCTTTTAAATGCCAAGCGATTAAAAAAAAAAATTCCCAGGACCTTTTAACTTGATGAGATTTTTTAAACTAAACTACAACTACAACATTCCAAGACAGATGCAAGAATTACTGGATAAAGTTTATGATTTTTATGTAAAAGCCTGACTTTACTATTGAAACAGAAGAGTGAATGGAGGAATGACTGATAGCTGAGGCTAGAATGGAATGGTGGGGGGGGGGGGTGAGTGACAATTGGGGAAAGTCAGTTAGAAGGAGAACAAAGACAGTTAGTGAGAGGTCAGGAAAGTGGGGGCTGAGTTAGGACTGACAGATACTGATCTGGTTTGCTAACCCCTACTTTATTTAAAATCAGACACTGTACATACCAGTACACCTCCCAGCATGCATTTGGCAGCCCACAGGTGCCCACATCCTCTGAGACATCCTCTTGTTGCTGATGCTGCTCCAAGATAGAGCGTGAAGGAGTAGCATCACCAAGGAGGGGATGTAAGCAGCTGTCAGTGGACATGCCCAGCTCCAGCCAGTCCTGCTAGGATTGCTTCATCATGCACTTCTCACCCACCAAGTGCTCCATCTGGAGCCTGTAATGAAGGGCTGGGGCAGGGCCAGGCACTTCCCCCCCCTTTGTTGGGTTTGTTTCTGGGCCTCCCCTTCCTCCCTCCCTAAGGGCAAAAGTTGTGCGCTTGCTTCCCCCAGATTATGAGAAAACAGAGAAATCAGGGTAAAGTGCCTTTGAGCATGTTTGGCCCCTTAAGGCCACGCTGTTGTATCTAGTCACGATTTTAAAACCACGCAGAGGGCGGGAGGAGGCAGTGCAAATGGACGTAGCCCATTTATGTGGGTTGTTTCCTTTTATGTGGAATTGGGTTGACTGTTCGGGACCAACCTTAAGAGTCAGGTTGTGAAAGACATGCAGCAGCCACAGGCCTATGCACTCACAATGGCCACCAAAACCCAGTAAGTCTGGCCTCCTGCCCAAGGCATGCTGGAAGTTCCATCCATGGCATGCTGGGAGTTGTGGGCATAAGCCTTGTTTTTTATTAAATTCTTTAAAAATACTTAAACCCCCAAAATTCATGTTTTAAGATTTTTCTGGTACATTGTACAGCCAGACCTATCACTGTGTCACTATGTCAAGTTCCTAACTCATCTGGAAGTGGGTAAATATTTCCAGACATATAAAACATACTTTCCGCTTTATAGGTAGAGATTATATGTATTTTTATGTAAATAGCATAGTGATCTAAGACAGCATAATGAGCAAGTGGTATACAAATAGTTTAAATAAATAAATAAATAAATAAATAAATAAATAAATAGCAAAATTGTTTGAAGAAATGCTCCGATGCAGGATAGTCATTCAGGTGGAAAAGCCAGCACATTTACAGAAACTTGTGGTAATAAGCTCACTGGTAATACCAGCAAAAGTCAATAGAGAAGGCCTCAGTAAAACCATTGATATGTTTGGCACATGGATCCTCCTCTTCACCTTTAGCTGGACCAAGAGAAAGCTACATGCCTAATTTGTTCTGGCTATAGCCTGACCTAAGCCTTGAAGATTAGGTCCAACCAACACTCTTCCACAGCTCTGAGCAGCAGTCATCTTCATGCTGTCACCCCCAACTCCCCTAGAGGTGTTATGTAGTTAACCAGGTAACCCTTTGGTAATTTTGACAGCACCTGGATCAAAGGAAACCCCAAATGTGACGCTCCGGGGCTCCTGCTTTGCTTTGCTACTGCTGCTTGTCAAGCCTTCTCAGCATCCATTTTTTCCATTTGACTGACTTGAGATCCCCATGAAAATAACACTGTCTGCACACAGAAAGCTAGCATATCAGGAAAAAGCTAGTCTAGCATTTCTCTTCAAATGCTTACTTTCTAAATGTAAGAATAGTGTGTGTGTGTGTGTATGTGAGAGAGAGAGAGAAAGAGAGAGAGAGTCAAGCATACAACCTCCCTTCCACAAACCTACAGGTATTTCATTTATATCCCAGGAAGTCCCAAGAACTGCCTAATTTCAGCAAATCACCTGTCTTCAGATCATGCCCTGGGACACTGCTTATATAATTTAGCCCTCAGTCTAAGTCATTTGAATGGAGAAAACAACACTTGCAGATTTTGCCCAATGCCTAGCCTGTGGCTAGCCTTGAACAAATGGTAAATGTGGTGCTGGTTATGAGACAGCAATATACCTGGAGCAAGGACAAGACTTCCAGATGGTATGGGGTGGGTGAGAGGGAGAAAGCTTCACTTCTCCCTCATAATAATGGACAGTAATTTTATTTGCCAGGTGGCCCTAAATTTCTGAGGTTAATTGGGATTGCCAGGAGGAGAGGATGGGGCAAGCAAAGTTAAACGGATTTTCAAAGTCAAAGAGGTCTGAATAAAATGATAGTGTTTCTGGCCTCTCTCATCTCATACCTGGACACAAACCTAAGACTTCATGTATACTCTGGCATAGTGTTAGTATTTCTTTTTCTGTCAAAATATCCTGAATTCTATACCTCGCATGAAAAGTCAAATTCTACAATGCAAAATGGAGCAGGCAACTCATTTTTGCACAATGAGCTTCTTTTGCATCATTCTGCTTTTGCTAGGAGAGGGGAGGGATGAGGAGTATTCTCCACCCCTGAGATGTTCCAGTTGAAGAGAACAGGCACATTTCTTCAGTTTTATTACTGGATGAAGAAAGGCTCAGTATTTCAGATAGGAAGAATGTTGATGGCCAGTAGCATGGTGAGAGAACAGGTTAGTAAGGACGAAAGAGGAAAGGAAACTCACTGCTCTGGAAGGGTCCCCAAAATCAATTTGCAGGTTTCCCATTGCCTTGATAATGGCCATAATGGACTGGATGGTGTTGCTGTAAACCACTGCTTTGTACTGTCGGCACTCCTCTTCTGAGTATCCATCCTCATGGATAATCCTGGAAAAGAAGAGAACAGGAAGACTTCAAAGGTCAGCAGATCAAATACAGAAGATCAGCAATGGATTTCAAATTCTCACATAAAATATTTGTGTTAAGGAAAGTCACCAGCAGCGGACTTTCCTTCTGCTTCCCCCTGACCAGCCCGACTTTAAAGACAAAAATATTAGCTGCACAGGTAACAAGACCACTGAAACGGGGAAAGAAGGATGAGCATAGGATGAGTCCTGAATTGGTACACCAGGAGTAGGCCGCTTGTGGCCCTCTAGTTGTTTTGGCCTACAACTCTCATCATCCCTCACCACTAGCTATGCTGGCTAGGCCTGATGGGAGTTGTAGCCCAAACATCTGAAATGCCACAAACTGCCCACCTCAGAGGTACACATTCCCCATATGTGATGGATTTCTGACCCAACATGACTTGCTTTGCCTTGATTTCTAAAAGCCTAATAATAATAATAACGATTTATTTCTTACCCGCCTCTCCGCCTATGCTCCGATGACCACTTTCCCCTGTCATTTTTTGCAGTAATAATGCAATGTGATTCAAGTTGATTTTCTAAAACAGCTCATTGTGTGATAGACCATAGCATAGGGATACTGTACTTTAAAGCAAGTGGAGGAGCCCAGTCCCTTAGATCTACACCATACAAACTTTTGGTGTGTTGCTAGGACCAGAACCCATTCTGATCAGCCTCAGCCCTGCTACTCTTCACTGTGTTGCCAATATGACACCTTTCACCGTCTCTTTGTTTTCCTGATTTGCATGTAAGCAAGACTTCCATTCCTTCCCAAAACCAGTGTTTTGAAGTTTTCATCTCTATCTCCATCCAGAGTATCTTGGCTAGCTGAATTACCCTAAGAAGCAGATGAACTAGCTAGGCTATGAAATTCTCCATGAATCCATTTGGTAGCACTGAAGACAAAAGACTGCACCAGAGCTCTCAATTTTGATTCAGCCCAAGGAAGACATGCCACAAGATTGACACATTTAGGACCAATGTCTGGTGTAAGTAATGAGCTGGATGATGATGAACAAATTTAAGCTTAATCCAGATCAGACAAAGCTGTTTCTGGTCAGTAGAATAGATGGTCTTGAAACAGAAATTCAACCTGCATGGGATGGGGTTTCACTCCCCTTGAAGACTCAGATTTATAGCCTGGGAGTACTTCTTAACCCAGCCTGGAACTTAGGTGGTGTGCTAGTTATGCCTGCTCCTAGAGACGCTGGCTCTGGCCACAGTGACCCATTCCTTAGTTACATCCAGATTGGACTACTGAAAAACACCCTGAATGGAGCTGCCTCTATAAAGTATCTGGAAACTTCAGCTGATGCAGAATACAGTAGCCAGACTGGTAGGTAACCAGAGCTGGTTACTGGGGTTATGTTACTCCCTACTTTCCAATTCATTTCTGGGCACAACTCAAAGTGCTACTTATGACCTAAATGCAGCTTAGGACTAGGATACATGAAGGTCTGCCGCTCCCTTGTGAGCTTGATCAATTGTTAAGATGTTATGACAAGACACTTACATGTCCTTCTAATTTCTGAGTTCCTCTTGGAAGGAGAGAGAGAGAGAGAGAGACTCTTCCATTTCCACCCCCAGATGATGGAATGCTTTCCCTAGAAAGGCTCACCTAACTGGTCATTGATGGTTTTCCCTGTTTGTGAAAACTTTCCTGTTTAAAACCGACCTTCAGCATGTAAGATTATCAATATTGATTCCTTCTGACATATTGCATTCACTCCTGTTTACATTGCCTTATTAATATCTGCTCTTTGCTTATGTCTTCACCCCGCACTTGATGACTTATAGGTTTTTATTCTTGAATTTGATCGCTTTTACTAAACATTTTATGTTGGACATGATGAATTCAAAGGCTGGATGATGCTGATGATGATGACTACCTCTCTCTTCGCCAGGCAAAAATCAGCTATGGCAATCATACACACACACAGACTAGACAGCCAGAACACCACAAAATAGCAGCAGACTGAGATCAAATCTTTGTCTCCCTAGGCTATTTTCCTAATAGCAGAGATGAAATCGACTCATGGCCTGCTTTGGCTGCATAAGGTTCTGAAAGGCACAGCAGTCAAGAAATAGATCATCTGCTAGACAATTTAGCCAGAGGCAACAATTCAATAATCCAGTGGCTGGGATGGAGAAAGTTTCCAACTGGCTATGTTATTCAAGCCTGAACCTACCCAATTAAATGGGGCCAGATGCCACTGGAATGGTCAGTTCTAGAATACTGTTGTGATAAGCATCATGTACATGGTCCAAACAAAGAAACAAACTCCAATGACATAGCGGGACAACTTCTTAGTTTATCTTAGCCTTCATAGAGCATAATTCCACTGTGGGAAGCCAACATAATGAGGCTTATCAATTTGCTTGTTTGAAGGAGCAACAACTCTCAAATAACCCATGGACTGTTAACTGGGGCATTTGAGAGTTCTTCTCCTTCAAATAAGCCATGCCGGCCATGTTTGGACAACATAACAAGTTGCACCCGGGCAGGTAATTAGGCAAATCGCACTCCCAACAGCCTGGGGATCAGGTTGCTAAGGGTGCAATCTGATCCTGCTTCCTCAATTTGACAGCTGTGAGTGTGCACAAATTACCCACTGGCAAGCTGGGGAAATGGGACCAGATCACACCCTTAGCACAGTTATGCACAAGTTCTATAGAACTTACCCTTGGAGGTCCCCCCTTCCATTCCATCCCTCCCCCAGCCTCTCCCAAGTCCTTTTAATGGTGATCTAGAGCCTACCTCATTTTCAGAGCTCCCATTTGCAGTTAAAGCGTAACTCTGAACATGGGGTAGACCCTAGATCTCCCTTAAAACAACTTGGGGGAGACTCGGGGAAAGGTGGAATGGAAGGTGGGAAGAGGGGAATCCCCAATGATAAATCCCACACTTTAAAACTTTGACAGCAGCAAGTGCAAAACACTGACCAAAAAATAAAAAGTTTTTTAAAAATTATAAAGACATTTGTGCACAATTCCCAGTGCCAAATAACAATAATAAAATAATTTTCAGGGTGCAAAAAAGAGGAGCGTTGCCGAAGGAGTGACAGCCCCTCCAAAGTGCCACTTGGGCACTGTCACTGTGGCACAGGAAAAATCGCTTAGCAAGAGCCGCAGGGGTTTCTGCCATTCTTGCTGAGTGACTTGCTTGCTGATGCCCACAACCCACAATGGGTTGGCAGTGCTGGATTCGGATGACACGCCAACTCATCATGGGTACAACCCCTAACACAAGCCATGGGTTGTTAAGTTGGTTTGTTGCCCACGTACAAGCCATTCTATGAGAATTGGGCCAAGTTCTCATGACACAGTAACTCCAGGTGGCTTGTCACCCACAATGGGTTGTCATGTTGTGTGAACTCAAGTCAATGCCCAAAAACACCCAGAAAGCTAACTAAAAGGGATTTCTTTCTTGGCTTAATACTCTTATTTCCTACTTGCTGGAGTTATTCCCACAGGATTTGGATAAGATTTTGTACATTCTATATTTAATTCTTGGTGCCCAGGTTTATAAAATAATAACTAGAGCAGGTGACAGATTTCCAAAGTCTATATGCTTGATGAACCCCAATGACTGAAGAGTGTGTTACAAATATTATCGAATTTGCCTATGAGCTGGAGACTGGAAGAGGCATGGATTTAGCTCCATTTCCAAAGATCTCAGGCTCCCACTGTTTGCTATGACAGCAATCTCTCTGGACTGCCACTCTGAACCTGAACCACATGAAGACTATTTTTCTTTTCCTCTCTGCACTATTCAATGCATGCAATCTCCATTGTATGCAGTTTTGATGTCACCTTCCACTTTTAATTGGAACTCAGTGAAATATTAAAAGACACCTTGCCCCTAAACCATCCGGAAATTAACTTCTCACTGCACACGGTTTTACATACTCCTCAAATATGGCTGTTGAATAGTTTATGCCACATATCCTAAATTAGGCACAATCTAAATGACAATTTAGTTGTAACAAGCAGCCAGTAAATTTTGTTTTCTCACTTCTTGAGTGGTTTCAGAAACCAAAATGCTGGTATACAATGACTGTAGAATTGCCATAAGGATTTTATGCTGCCACCAAATGGTGTTCTTTAAACAAAACAATGATAATAAGAGCCCTTCTGTGTCTCTGCTAATATTAATCAAAAATTCTAAGATGCAGCATGCACACACCATGCTTGGGCTTACACGTGTTAATATAAATGCTGGTAGCTGGATGTGCAGCCTAACCAGATGCACTCCTAACAAAACATTCTGGATGAGCTGAGGACTATAGAAACAAGGCATGGCCATCAAGTAGGTCAGCAACATCTCAGCCCCCAGAAGTGGTCAGGAATACTTTAGAGGAATGGCTTTATGAGACAACTGGAACAAGAGCCAAGCGAATCCCTTGTAACTGTGGGAAATACACAGTTCTTTAGAAAGCCCCAGCCTAGGATTCCTGCTGTGGTAAATGAGAGCACAGCACTGGAGCAAGTCAATTTGCTGCTTAATCCAGCATTGAACTTTTGGGGCTGGCCAGGGCTGAGAGCAAACATTCTTTGTAGTAAATAATTCTCTGTGTTACCTATTCAAAGAGGACAAGCTGGAAGCTGGCAAGGACTCATATGGTGTGTGCGTGTAATCCTCCCGTCTCTCCTGAAACAATTAATAGCGGTGGAGAAGCGGTGGTAGGGGAAACCAGCTATCCTGAGTGTTATAGTGGCAAGGGGAAGAGAGGAAAGATGTTTCAGAGCTGGCTGCACAGCAAGCAGCTCAACCAGTCTCTAATTTGAGAGGCATAGCTCAGGGAGAGTTCCTCTTTCCCTGTTTTGTCTTTGAATAGGGGCAGGAAATTAGGCCCTCAGACCAACTTCTTTCACCCTCTTGCTTTTGTCACTATCAGGACTTCAACTATTTCAAACCTTTTGTTCCTATGGGAGAGCTCTGTATGGGCACTGTCTTCATATGGAGGGCATGCATGTACGTGTGTGTGCACATGTGCAATACACACATGTATCTTTAAAATGTTTTTTCTTGCACACAGGGACAGTCCCTCAAGTATGGCAAACCCCCTCCCTTGTCGATGAATGGCCCTGCTTCACTGCTTACTAGTTGGCAAAGGGCAACCAAGTTTGCTATTGTTGAGACTGATACATCTAAGCTATCAGATGCTTCTTTGGGGCAGATAGCAACACTTGAACGAATAATCCAATAGAATAGTACATAAAATGTCCACTAAAAATCCAAAGAGACTATAGAATTTAAGAAACACCTTGTACCTGTTAAACCATAGGGCTCATCCAGTATCTTTGGCTTTTTAGGATGAATTTTAGCAGGGTTTTTGTCAGAATGGGGATGGGGAAAATTGTCCTAGATGCAATTCCCTCAGCTAAATAGCTCTTACAGATACAGCAACTGTTCCTATCCCTGCCAAGAGGGCTTTCTCGGCTGATCTTTAAGATTGACTTCTTGCTTTCTACAGCAATCTCCATTTTACAGAAGAATGAAGATCACATCAAGCAAAATAACATTCTTACATGGAAAATTTCTGTACAAGGAAGTCACTGGTATATAACCCACGTCTATACTGTGCATATGAGGCAGAATACGTGTGTGTGTGTGTGTGTGTGTGTGTGTAAAACTTCAATTGACCACCAGATAATATTTGAGTACTTTGACTATTGCATGTACAACTACTTCGTGCTTAACAATGCAAAATCCTGTGAAAGCCATATTAATAATTGCAACAGGTGTGTTAATATGATATACAGCAGGGGTAGGCAGAAAATAGATTGGGATCTACTGACAGAACACTCAATGATTTGCAATAGATCAACAACTTTCTTACTCCAACCTGTTAAACAGTAGCAGAAACTAAAAGACTCCTGACCCCAAAGAAAATTAAAATATTACAATTTCTGAAAAATAGCATCTCAGATATAGATTTGTATATCCCAGTGTATGGCTCATGGGATTCAGAATGTAATTTTGAAGCTGGCCCTGTAGTTAGTTGAGTAAAGAAGAATACTTACTTCATCTGTTTTACAATTGTGCTCTTCCCAGACTCTCCTGCACCTATAGCAAAGAAAGAAGAACCATAAGATACGGGCTTTAACACTAATTTTCAGGGTCTATAATATGACATTAAAAGTGTGAACAGAGTTGCACAGAACATTGATGAAATGATGCAGCTCCCACAACTGCAATAAGCAAACATTACCCACTGTATAGCTTTTAAAAATCTGAGAATTTAGCCTACCAGCTTAATAGATTGATGGATTATATTTCTATTTTGCCTTTCTGAGGCTAATCAAGGTGGTTTACAAAAAAAATCAAAACATAAAATACATCTTCATAAAAAAACATAGTCAAACATTAAAAACAACCTTAAAAATAATCGTAACAATTTAAAAGGCCAAGTTAAAAAGCCAAGTGTCTTGACCCCCTTCCAGAATGCAGCCGCAACTCCAAAGGGAGCACATTGCAGAGTTTGAAAGGAAGCCCTTTCTCACGTGTGCATGACAAATGGGCCTCCGGAAGTGAGGGGGCTTCAAAAGGGCTTCTCCTGCTTTTAGTAACTGAGAAGGTCCACACCAAATGAGACGGTCCATCAGACAGCCAGGCCCTAAGCCATTTAGGCATGGAAGGCAATTGGCAACCAATGCAAGCCTTTCAATACTGGGGTGATAGTATTACCAAAAGCCAATTGAAACAAGAAGGCCTTGGACAATGTTCAAGCACATAAGGAATCAGGGTTGAGGACGGGACTTCAGTTTCCTGCACACTCCCTCCTCTAACCACCTGTTCTCCTACACTGCAGAAGACCACTGCTTGCTCTGACATACTCCTAAACTGACATTGGGAATCTGTTCGTAGGTTCTTATTAGTATTTATGATCTTTATCAATATGTATACATTGGGGGTGGGTAACAGACAAGACTATAAAATCTTTCCCATTATCATTATTAGTAAATAAAATTCCCATCTCTGCCCTTAGAATACATGAATCTGTTTTGATTAGGAGTTTAGAGTGAGTTTAGGAGTTACAGTAGGTGGCTTGGTTTTAAGAAAGGTTCTCACCATGGTTGCCAAACCCAAGTAAAGGGGGTAGGAGTTTACGTGAGAGGGAAAAGGGTATGTGCAATACCTACAATGGGATAACACTCCCTTAATCCTGATTCCAATATGATGTCCAAGCTAGGTCTCATATGGGGTTTCCAAAATGCATTCAGTGTCAGACTTTAGGAAAAGAGATCCACTGTGTGAGACCACCACCAAGAATGCTAAGGTGGCCTTCCTGGATGTGTTGCACAGAGGGTAAACTCTACAGCCACATTTCTGCAATACAAAATGTACTACAGGAGGTCAGGAGAGGCTAAACTATAACTAGCCTCAGCCTTTAACCAACTTTGTTCACGGTCAGCCCCCGCCATGGCCAGACACTGAATAACGTTCCACGCTAAAGGATGAAAAAGACAAAGCTATGCGTAATGCTGCACATCAGATCTTGTCATGTTCCTTTCCATTGACCACACATGTACTAAATAGAGACGGGGTGAAACCCTGTGGAACACTGACAGAAAAGTCTCTGAGGAGATGATAAACATTTATCTTCCTGCCAAGATGAAGCTAAAACACTCAAGAGCAGTCCTGCAGATGCCTGCCAAGTCCCATCGCCATGGTAACAATATCTCATGATCAATGTTGTCAAAGCCTGAGGTTGAGCAGTCAGGTGGCTACATGTGCTGCACACAGTTGCCTTACCTTTGGTGCAGGCAGGCAGGCAGGCACGCAGAGCCTATGGTGGCAAATAACAACCTTGCCTGAACTACCTCGAGCCCCCTATTAAACACGGCCCTGTGCACCGCCAGAGATGGAGGCAGTCTACAGTTCCCTCCATCCCTAGGAAAATGGAAGGGGACAGCAGCGAAGATTAGTTTTCAAGCAGCCTCAGGTAGGTTTCGTGCCAGCTGGCCTGAAGCCATGTTCCTCGAGGCCTAGAAGATTTAATGCACAAGAGAAAGTAGCAGGATGAATTGCAATTCTAGATTAAACGTAGGTGGCCAATGAAACACTAAATACAGGCTTGTAAATAGCCAGGCGCCTAGTTTCCAGTGCCAAGAATCACCTCCACATAGTCAGGTGGTGGAATTCTTCAAGCTGACTGGGAGTGGGCTGTGTATTTTTTCTTCTTCCTTTCAGGTCATCAATGCACCAAAAATATGACTAACATTTGTGTGGTACGCAAACATTTCTACAAACATTTCTGAAAGCTAGAAATTTTGAGGACTTCTTTGTAGGAAATAGTCCCCATAATGAATTTATCACATGATGCCAAAACAAAACAAAACAAAAATAGATTTTCCTGGTCCAAGTCTAAAAGTCTATGCCAACTTCCTCATCTACTGCTAGTTCAAATTCTCTTTTCCCACAGCCTCCTTAGCAGCTACATTTCGTTCAGCATCAAAGCAGAGTTCGCCTCTGTAGTTTATGTCCATAAGAAGTCGCACTACGGCATTCCTGTACACCTCTAAAACTTGTTATTTTCCATAATCTCTACTTTTACAATGCCAATGTTACTGATGCAGATAAAATTCTCAGAAATGGAGACATCACATGTCTATATGTCTGCAAAAAGCATGCAGCAGCTCTGGGGATTGTCTTGACCCAAGATTTTTAAAAAGTAATTCTTAGCAATTTCATTTCTCACGTAACAGAGGGAAAGGTCACAAATCTGCATGCTGTACGGAAGTTACATCTCTTCTGGTGCAAGTATTTTTGGCAAGCAGTATTCAAACTCTCTTAGTTTTGATCCAGCCTGAACATTTGCATTCCCTCTCACTCCCCACCGCCCCACCTTAAAAGAAGCAACTAAACAAACAAACAAAAAAGCCTATAGCCCTTGTGGAAGAGGAGAAAAGAATGAGACCTTAACTTCAATGCATCCACGAAGGATCAGAGGTCAGAAGATGATAAATCCATTTTTAGAATAAGTTCTCACAACTTTGAAGATATTTTAGGAATTGTTGTACACAAAGCACAGATAAGGCATTGAGCTTTGCTCTCCCTAAGGCCAAATGAGAACTCTAATTGGGTAGTAAAAGGACAACACTTTGAATGCTGCACGATCAGTTGCAAGTACTCTTTCATTCTGCTTTCTCACATGATCAGGGCAAAGTTTAGCAAAGGGCTAAACTATTTCCACCTTATTCACAGTAAGATTCCTTGAATTTGATTTGACTATCTCAGTCCCTTAGAGAGGTTTAGATGAAGATTGGTACAAAGCCAACAACAGCACTAATGTGTGACGTCTATGATGAAATTCACACATGCCAGTTAAAAGTGTTTCTGAACCTCTACGGTACTCTTGGTAGAAGGCAGAAATATATTTTTAAATAAACTTTCATCTGTTGTTTAATTGAATGACGGTAGACTTACAACTGCATTTCAACCTCCATTTGTCCGTCCCTGTCCTGCGTGTGTGTGTGTGTCAATATTTTCCTTCACATTTTAACCTTTGGTCACTATAAGGCATAGTGCATTTCCCTTAACCAATTTCTCCTCTTTCCCCATGAGCGTGAGCAGCTGCCACAAAGCAATTTCATTACCACCTCCCTTTCCCATTCTTCAATGAAATACACAATATTGGCAAAAAGAAGGTTCACCTCCTCCCTCCCTCCCTCCCTCCCACACACACACACACACGTCATCATGAAGTTTTGCCTGGCTTGTGTGTGCTACCCAAGACCAGAAAGGGACTCTGATGAAATTGGCACAGCTTTTCAGCAGCAGCAAAGACCAGGGTAACGGGGACAGAAATGGCACGAGAGGAGCCAGGCAATGCAACACAGAAAGGGGTATGCATTGCTAAACTGTCACCAACCATGCCACGATGGAGTTGCATTAAATCCTAGTCCCAGGACGGTAAAGCCCATTCAGGATAGGACGAGTGAAGGAGCAGTTTCTGCATTAACTGAAAGATCTATGATAACATTTAAAAAGGGAATTAATGTAAAAATGAAGAGTAACAACATGCACCAACTGAAATAGGGAAAGATTCCTGATCAATTGCTAAAACATTTGAAAATACGTGTGTGATTTTGGTCTGTATCTTGAAGGCGCTGCCTCAGTGAAAGCTGGCTAACCTCTCTTTACCACATACATTCAAGTGGACCCTAGCCATTTAAATCCAGAACCCAGCTAGTGAGGATTCTGCAACCCTTTTCCCCCTTCAGGATGTATATCAAGATGAATATCATGAGAGCAAGTGCAGGGTAGTGGTTAGAGTGTTGGACTAGAACTCAGGAGAGCTGGGTTCTAGTCCCCACTGGCCATGAAGCTCACTAGGTGACTTTGGGCCAATCACTGACTCCCATCCCACCACCACAAATAAGTGAAGTATTAGAGGTTATTAATGCTAGCAGTATGTTGTGCATGCTGGCTGTAGGCAACAAGGTATCAGTGGGGCAACTAAAAACACACACACCCTGAAACCGTGGGATTTTAAGTGGAACCATGGGCCACAATCCATTTGTCTCCAGGCTGAACACTTTGTCTTTGCTTGGACTTTGTTACACTTGAAGGCAGGGCTCCCAAGACTCACACCACCAGGGTGGCATATCAGCGTAGTGCAGTGTTTAGAGTATCGAACTAGGACTGGGCAGACCCATGTTCAAATCCCTCTCAGCCACAAAGCTTATTGGATGTCCTTGGGCCAGTCACTGGATGTTCTCAGCCTAAGCTACTTCACATGGCTTTGTGAGGATCAAATGGGGTGGAGTGCGATAGGGTGGAGACGGATGGAGAACCATGTATATCACCTTAAGATCCTGTGATGAAAACAGAGACACAGATGTAATATATAAATAAATGGAGGTGGAGGTGGTGATGACCTTTGAAAGGAGAGGGGAAAATTTTGCATACTGGATTTGCCCTATAGTGATGATGAAGAGTCAGGCTCTTCATCATCTCTATGAGGCAAAGCCAGTACAAGATGCCTTGTTTTCTCCTCTTCCCTCACCCCATAGATTGCTATTGACAACAGAAAAGTACATCAGTAAGTATATAAACTGGCTCCATCCAACAGCATGTGACTGGGAAGACTACCAGACGGCAGGTGAGCTAATCACCCCCTGCTCTGTCCTCGATAGCTTATGCTGGGCAATGTTTCTTCACTAAGAACCATCTTTTCTGGCACAAGGAACACGGCCATATATTATGCATAGATCATTAAAGCTCAGCGGGGGGAGACCTCATGCTTCAGATAAGCCACATTATTAGCAGAAGAATCTTCTTACAGTGCATCTTATTAACACATTCACTAACAAGTTCAGATCTGCAAGCTGGTGTTTGCAAGTGGTACAGCTGTTCAAAGCTTCAAAAGATCTCTCTCAATACTGGTCTTTCACTCATGGAAATAATCCAGCTAGTCAAGTTGCAATTAACTACTTCTGAACATGATGGTGGTATTATTATGCAAGGAGCTTGGTGACAAATGACAATCTCAACAGGCACAGCTTTTCCACTACTTTACGGTATCCTTTTGCCACCCGCAGTAGAGCAGAATCCATGAAGACCAATCTCTGCACGTGAACCAAAATTTCCAGTTGGCAACAGTGTAAATTGTCTGGCTTTCATTCTGCTTTCGTTTCAAAAGCAAGTCACACTGCTTGTTCTCAGTAACAACTGCCAGCCAAACCCTAAACAAATCACAAATCGGATTGTTAAAGACAATTCGTTCCAGCACCCACTAGCACATGCGGTGATAAGGGCCAGTGCACAACTACACTATGTACATTGTTTCCTGGGGGTTAACATTCAGCCGTGAAAATAGGCTTAGAGCTAAAGCTCAGCACATGAGATCTCAAACTTAACAGAAAGCATTCAGGCGACTTTAGCAGCCACAGTGTGGTCATAAAGCACAGAGGCACAAGGGGAAAGTGGAAGTTTAGGCATCAAATTAACCTTTGGTTCTCTGAAATGAAAATAGGGACTGAACAGTTATTGCATTGGGAGGAGGTGGATAGAATCCATTAAAAGATTCCGTGAACTAAGGCTGTTTTCGCAACATTTTCAAGGTTGATGTGATGCAGGTTTGCCTGGTGGAATGTATGGGCAGGGAGGAATGCCTAGGGGTCATGAAAGACTGGAAACCTTTGAACCTTTTGCAGTTATGAACTGATGCAGGTAATCATGAGAGCAATTTTTTTGTTTTGTTTGCTTTAATGATAAGTTATAGGGCCTGTTAATTAACAACCCACAGTTAATCCATAGTGTCTGGGACTTGCATGTCATGAAATAAATCTCTGATCGAGCCCAATCAGAGATTGCATATTCAAAATGGTGGCAACACACAATCCCGACAAGTCGTGGGTTAATTAATAAATCCATGGTTTGCCACTGCTATGTGCAAACCAAGTCAGAGTCTCAGGAATCAGCACTGTGTACCAGGTAGCTAGTTTGTACACAACATATGCAGAATAAAGTCTCCTATTTTTTAAAAAAAATTCTCTCACTCACTTGGAGCTGATTCAAGTGTTAAAACTAAATCTTTATTCCTGAATTTGCAATCCTTGAATTTATATCTGTGATACAGAGTGGCTATGTTATATTTGATATGAGTATTAAGCATGTGTCCATGGTTTACAATGTGCTCAAAACTGCCGGAGCCATTTGACCATGCTCAGAACCTGTTCCTGGTAGGAAAAGGAGGGTCATCAAAGATCATTTCCTATTAACGTCCATCAACAACAACAGCCTGATGAATTAGGGTTATCTTCTAAAGCAGTATTATCAGATGAACCCTGTGGGAAAAGGATGCATTATCAAGCCAATTCCTTCCTGTACCACTTTGAAAGTTGTGAATGTCATCTCTTACATTTGAATATACCTGGCAAGAGTCATTATAACACCAAGGGACTCTAATGGTTCTAGAACAAAAGATGTGAGGTGAAACCATCCATCCCACCCACCCGTGAGGGCTTTTCTAAAATGGAGCTTGGATGCTCTTGTTCTTACTTGGGATGCTTCCAGACAAGGCTTTTATCGCACCATTACCCAGCCTCATTCACAAAACTTTAAAGGGGGTCCAGACGATGACACCTTCCACCTGCAACCCTCCTGTGTTTTCCCATCACTTCTTCCATCTTTCTTCCCTATTACAGAAGGGAAGATGGAACAGATATGTCTCCTGGTTGGTATGGCTAGAACCCCTCTGTTTGAAAAACCCTATGTCTTTCTGGCCACCCAGGCTGTGAGAAGTATCTGAACATGCTGTTCAGAGGCAGGCAGGCTCTGCAACAACCAGCAATCTGGAGATCTGGGAAAAAAATACTCTTTAACCTGCAGGAGATTAGGAAATAAGGATATAAATTACTTCTCTTTGGAGCAGCCAAGGCTGTGATAATAGCTATCCCCAATTTGTGTTCATTTTCCCTAGATCTGCCCAGTGGTAAAGAAAGGGGAAGATTCTGATACACCTAGGAAACAGAGCAAACACAGGAAGCGACCCTCCATAGCGTGCCTTTACCTAGCCTCAAATGGATTTCTCATTCTTTTACATAGCAAATAGGTGTATGTCAAAATATCTATGCAAAGGGTTGAATTGCGGAGATTTCCAAGAACTTCCCTGCAGTCATTTTGCTCCCAGCCAAAAGAAAATCACAGAGTTCTCAAGCAGCAACATTAAAACAAAGGCATTAGGTTTAATAAATGAAGAACTGAGCTGTACAGAGAGAACTCACTGCTCTCTTCACCATACAGCATCGATGGATAGAACTGGTGCCTGTCACAATACGCAGTAATGAAGCAGAGGAGATGTTGCAGACACTATCCAGGCATTGTGTCTACTCCGAAGATCAAGCCAGCTGGCTTGCTAGTGGGACCAGTGCTGAACTACAGCTGCTCCGGCCCTTTCAAGGAGAGCAATTGTCTGTAATCATGGTTAGATACCCCAACAGCAATCCATCCCTGAGGCCAAGGGTCACCAGATGCTCTCACAGACATCCTGCTGTCAAATTGACTGGTACCGGGAGTGCGATGTGGTGGATGAGGGTTGGGGCAAGCTAATAATAACTTTAATTTAATTTCTCATACCATTACCTGGATTTTATTTTTCATGCTATGCCCAGCCAATTTGTATCGGATTATGAAGCACTATTAATCTATCTATTAGTATCCAACAAGTATAGCGGGGAAAGCATCTGTCATGTTCGGCTGCCATTCAGTTGCACAGGGTGGTCAGAGGATAGGTACCCGACACTTTTTCCTAGTATTCCTATGAAGTGTCAGGTCATTTCAGGAAGTAAAACCTCTGGGCAACTAATCCTCAGCACAAAGTTTGGTTCCTAGCACCAGAACTATAAAGATAACCAGCCCATGACTTTAATCTTATTCAACAATTTAAGTTGTGACATACCAAAGAGCAAAGCATCCTCCGGTGAGTAGCAAAGTCCAACCATTTTAGAAAGGATTGCTTTTTTCTCCTCGCACATTAATTATCCTTGGTGCCCATAATCAACACAGGGCACATTCTTCAATGCAGCAGAAGCCATGCAGACTTTTCTGATTGTGGTCAGAAATGATCTAGCACATCACTCCCTAGCATCCTCATAACTACAACACAGTTTCTGGGAAGCAGAAAGAACAACTCAAACAAACAAAGCCACATTACAATTTCAAAGCAAGGAGCTCTGCTTTGTTAGATTTTAGGTTTCACTTGTGATTATACACTGCAATATTCAAACTTGTGCTACAAGGCCCAGCCAGAAAGGTAACTCCTTATTAGGATGAAGTAACTTTAGGAAACAAATTCTCATCACATCCAAGGTTAACAATGACAGTTGAATATATACACATTTAGCTTTATTAAGGTGCCAGGCATCAGGAATATCAACACTTATGATACCGGGGGGGGGGGGGGGGGGCAACAACAACAACACCCCGTAAAATAGGGTCTACCATCCACACCCAAAGTATCTTACAGTAATGAAGAGCCCCACTTGGCTCCAAGTTGATAACCTTCACTTTAACTCCCCTTGTGTGGCTCTAAATAATCACGGGAGGTACAGTCCAACACATCTGGAAAATGACAGGTTGGGGAAGACTGCAGTAAAATCCTTGAATCAGTTTCTACTATATGTAATAAAACCATGGAGTACAAGAACAAGAGGCCTGTTGGCTCAGACAACAAGCCCATCTAATCAACCATCCTGTTTCCAAACATGGCTGGTCAGATGCCTGCAGGAAGCCCACAAACAAGGCTAGAAGGCAACAGACTTCCCTTACTGTCTCTCTCCCAACAACTAATATTCAGAGGTAAACTGCCTCTGAACCTGGGATGTCTATTTCAATACCACAGGTAATAACCACTGGCAGAACCCAGGAGTTTGTCTACTCCCCTTTAAAAGCCAGTAGCCCCCTCCACATCTTGTGGCAGTGAATTCATCAATGAATTAAGCACAATGTGAAGGAGCAATCTGTTTTGTCTGCTGAATCTATTGCCAACTGCTCTGAATGATCCAAAGTTCTAGTATCCTGAAAAGGTTGGGGGGAACCTCTTACCAATTTTCTACATGCCTTACATAATTCCCTCCACATGAGACTAGTAGAGGCAAGTATTTTTCCTGTCCAGATCTGCGTTACCTTGAACAAAACCCATTCCACATTCCAGCAGTGGGCATCGCTGGAGGCATAGTTGGGTAGAGTTACATCTGTACGCAAGGGAAAGAAAGCATTTAAACCTAGGCATTCTCCTTCCCCAGCTTGTGCAAGGTTCCCTCCATCAGCTTTGCAGTTGGAGGACAGAGCAGCACAGACTAAACACTGTGATGAGGGAGGTATGGCCTAGGGAACATCCAGAGGTCTGAACTGAAAAGCTTGGAGGTCCGCATTTGGCCCATGGGCTGGAGGTTCAGTACACCTTATTTAGACTTACTCGGACCGGATCTCATTTGTAATCTTGCTGTCTATTTACCTATTCAGCTATTGGGCGGTATAAAAATGAAATAAATAAATAAATAGTTTGAGAAGACCTTTTTGGTGATTTTTGCAGTCCCACTTGGGTTTCACTATTCTGAATAACTTGGTGTCATCTGCAAACTTGGCTTCCTTATGAATGAAGTTAAAAACCACTGGTTGCAATACATTCATTCTTACCCTCTGCTTCCTGTTCTTTTGCCAGTTACCAATCCCTAAGTGAACCTGTAACCTTATTCTATGGCTGCCAAGTTTACTCAGGAGCTTTTGATGTGGGACTTCGTAAAAAAAAAAAAACTTCTTAGAACTCCAAATATTTAACATCTACTGCTCACCATCTGTCTATATGTTTGTTGATACTCAAAAATGCTTATTTCTGGCTTACATTACCAGTCTATCTAGATACTATGTGATGTTCATAATCTGCAGACCAGAGGTGACATTTGCTTCTTCCTCTATAGAATACCCTCCTAACCTTGTAACATTTTGTAACAGCAGAGAAGTGGTCAGCTTTGATATCTACATCTTCATATTGCCATATTCTACAGTCTACCTTATGTTGCATTATGTATTCTCCCCACACCCCATACATAAATATATACATCTTCATGAATTACAAACAATGTGCGTTAGTTAGCCCTCAGCTAGGATTAAATTGAAGTTAACATGAACACAAGGCTACTATAAAGGCGATTTGTCTATGTTTTCCTTTAAAAGGAAAACTTAATGCAAGTGAGACCCTCCTAAACTTTTCCAGCCAAAATATCAAAGTTACTACATTTGGACTCATCAATCTGTCAGCTTTACTTTCTGATTATGACATTTTACAGATTAAGTCTGTGAGGCTTTCTAACTGCAAGTGTGGGAATGACATTGGTTTTGCTTGCATCCTTGCAGGTTCAAGCCAGCTAACCTTAACAAATACGCTATATCAGTTGCTTTCTGCCCTAGATTATGTACGCAGTCTTCAGCTGAAGCCATGTTCTCACTTGACTGGCAGTTCTTTCAATAAGAGTGGTCATGTCTGAAACTTACTCAAACATGGACATTTTCAAGCAACAGCATCTCACAAATGATAGTCTGCTTCTGACCAAGCATAGGCCGAACAAGCTGATCAGCTAAGACTGCCTGATCTGTTTCCAGGTGGTAGGAGCCGCTTTACTCACTCAAGGGTGGCCAAACAAAAAGATAATCAACAAGAAAGAACATGAAGGCACAGCCAACACAAATGAGCAGTGAACTTGCCATTTATCTCTTAATAGCCAGGCAACAACCGCCGAAGGAGAGATTGCCCACAAGCCAAAGAAGAACATCCCCATAATACAAACCAGCTGAGCGCAAGTCAAAGTGACCCACAACCCCAGATTCTTCTGAAGGAAAGAGCTTTCCTATCTTCCATCATAATGACAACCATTTCATTTCGGAACTCACTGGTCTGACCTTTTGAACAAGTTGTTTGGACAACAGATGTACTTTTCCACTTGGAAACTACAGCCAGAAATAAGAATAGTGTACTGAGGGTAACTCTTTATCAGACTCGCTTTGTTTAGGAACTCACAGGACACAAATGTTTTTAACGCTAGAGTTCATTAAAATATTTACTGTACCACCGAAGGATCCCTCTCCCAAAATAGAGTGTGGGAACACATAGGCATAACCCAGATGCCGGAAAGCTTTGGTGAAATATGCACAAGATAAGAGCTATAGCCCCAAAAGCAAGGATTACTGTTTCTTGAGAATGTCTTCCATTCATCTATCCTATCTTTCCTGTCCCCACTTCCTTGATTCACTAGTACGTTCCTGAGACAAATCACATAGATGTTGTCCAAACCATGACAGCAAAACAGTGCTGGGTTCTTACAACTCATTTATTGTGTTCCTTTTTATCCAGGGTGCAAAAGATGACTGGCTACTGAAGCAACATCAGAAATCACAAATAGACTACAATTAGTACAAAATGTATCGTACAAATATATGAAAGGCGATATTTATTGTGGTGGCTTCATGAAGTTAAAACACACTAACATTTTCAAACAAAATTGTTGTACCATAAGATCTGTGGAGACACCAGGTAATGGAATTTGATATAGTCACCATTTTGTAGATTCTCTGTTATCTCCATGTCCTTCCTACCCATAGTCACCTTCTTTGAGCTGGACAAGCTGGAAAAAAGACTGGCTATAGGAAGAAGGGACAGCTGGAACATGGACACACTGGCATGGTTCACATATAATGTTAACCCATGGGTCATTTAACGCATGGTTTGTTAACCTAACCAGGGTGTCTCCGGCAGATGATCAAACAAATTGTGGTTTGTTTTCTCATTCCCTGGGTTGCATGTTTCCCTCCTTCTTCACCCACTCCCTTCCTGTATCCCAAATGCCTTTGCAGCACTGTAGTACTGGTGTGTAGAGTGGCTGGGTTTTTTTGACTACCCATGGTTTAATCAACCCAGAGTTCACACCCCAACAACCAATCATGGGTTGTGAACTACTGAGAGATGTTATATTCAGAAGTATATAATTGTTACAAATAGATAAAATTCTCTATGTCGTGGTTCTTGGTTAACAAACCATGGTTTGTTAGCTTAGTTGCATTCAATCATCATGACAACCCAGAATTCGATTAGCATTATGCACAAACCAGTCTAGTGGCTGGTAAAGACTGTTGCTTACAGGCCCCAATCATAATTCTGCTGCAAGAACATCAGTGACCCATATGGATCCCATTTTCAGTGAGAGCCCTAGATCCCTCTATGGATCACTGTCACTCCTGTATATCACTACACAAAACCCTCAGATTAACATATACATGTATATATGTCACAGAGTCTCAGTAAGTTAGAGACTCTCTAAAACATAAATACAATTGGCATTCAGTAACACATCTTAAGTTTATTTTATGTTCAGTTTTATAACACACCTTATCACCCACCTATGCCTGCAACAAAACTGATACATGGCCATTGGACCACAGACCTAGAGACTGAAGCATCTCACACACACAGGAAGCATTTCACACAGACAGGAATTATAGTTTCATTAAGGGAGTCTTCTGCTCAAAGTTAACTATATCTCAATCCTACGCATGTTTACTCAGAAGTAAATCCTTTGAGCTAATGGGAATTACTCCCAAGAAGGAGTGCACATCATTCCAGCCTTAAAAACATAGGCTAGATTGGAAAGTGCAGTTGATATATTTGAAGAGGTCTTGGAAAAAGCAAACATAAACAAAGATAACTTGTAGGGTCTCACTGGACTCAGTCAGTTATGGCCATCCTACTTCTCTCTCAGTTCTGCATCAAATCGTGTTTTTTAAACCCTCCCTAGAAATCTATTATAGATTTCTCCCTCTTACAACTAAGTTATCAGATGGAGGACAGCTAGGAAAAGAAAAAGGCTTTATAACCAAGCCCAAAATGTTAAGAAGGAATTGCTTCCAGCCAGTCTGAGGTTGCACCAACCACTGTGCACTTCCTCTACTGTTCAAACTGAGGACGGAGCCATACTTTCAGATACTAAATTGGTACAGTCTTCTCATGCTTTGTTAAAAATGCCTCTTATGTGAAAAGTTTACACATTAGAGAGAAGGGTAGGCTAGAATTTATCTGGCATGAATTCTTTTGATGTGATATTCCTTCGTTATCTGGGGGCACTTTTAAAAAAAAGTGATTCCCCACATAAAGACTGAGGTCATAGCATTGCATTAGAAAATATGACCACAGAAACTGAATGTTTGATTCATCCCTGTGAAAGAAATGGACATGAAGAAAGAACAGCAGCATGGCAGCTTCCTTCAAGAGAACTAATACCTTAACTCCCTCACAGTTTGAATGTTATGTCACCTTCCCATTTTTCAAAAAGGCTCGCTAAAACATTATAAAATAAATTTTTCAAAGGAAACACTATAAGAAAATAATAAAAATAAAAAATCAATTTTACATTGTAGTAAACAACCCGTTATTGAAATGTTTCATTTCCTTCAATGATGTGATAACACATGCTCCGCAGTATTAGGACTCTCTTCCTCCTCTTGCACTCACCACAGCTCTGAGCTATGATTTTGCAAATGATAAGAAATACAATTGCTCTGACCAGCTGTGAATCACAGAAATCCGAATGGCATTCATACTGCAGTCTGGCATCACACAGCCATGTTGTGCTTCTATCCTATTACACTGAATGGATAATGATGATGCACTTAGGCAAAATCCAATGAGCTCGAACTGGTACTCAATATAAAGAGACTCTCTGGAGGGATGCACACATACAGCAAAGTGTATCCTAAAATGATGGACCTATTGCATACAGAACTATGTGAGAACAAGAAGTTAACAAAAATGGTTAAGACTAAATAGAAGATTGGATCCAGAGTGGGAGATCAAGAGAATCATTTAATTAGTTACATGCCTTTGTTATACCCAGTGCAATAATTAAAAGGCCACGAGGTCAGTGTTTATAACTGAACCAATTGCTAGCAAGGGAGGAAGAGACATAGCATGGCAAGAGAATAACAACTGTTTCTAGCCATCTTGTTAGCACTAATGGTGTCTGAAGCACGGAGGAATTGTAAAAGAACACAAGGGTTGCTCTCTGCCTGCCATGGCCACACAACTTTAACTGTAAAATATATTAAAAACACCAATTTATTCAGAATACATGTTACCATCTTAAAATTAAAGTGTAATTAACAGCCAGGTTTTCTGCTTGGAAGTTACTATTTGGCCTCGATATTTCAGACATTAAAGAAATCTTATTGTTGGGACAGTTTTCTGAGGGGGGAGCTTGCTCACATGACAGGACTTTCCTCTCCCTTGTAGTTCTCTGTGAACCCCAAAAATCTGCTCTGGGGACTCCCCATCCCTCCAGAGCAGATATTGATGGTGCACAGGGGACTGCAGGGAGACAGTCTTAGTGAGAAAATCAGTTCTGTCAGCAGAAACTCCTGATTGGATTTCACCTTGAGTTTTGGAGTTAGGGCCAAAACCTAGCAACTTCTTGACAAATTATCAGATGAAAGGCTCTAATCCTTTGAATAGAAAAGAAATGGCTACATGCCTGTTTGCTGTGCAAAGGAAGAGCTTTTCTAAGTGCTGATTCAATTACTAGACTGCGGTTGCTAAACAATATTTCATTTGTTATGCACAAAATTAGCTATATAATTATGTTGATATTGTAATTACCTAGTCAACAGCAAAGCTGCTTCCTAAACAACATACAAATTAAAAAAAACTCTCCTGACATTTGAAGTTTGCCACTGGCAACGACAGAGGCAGGGAAAGCTTCTAACTGGAACCCTGCTGGGACCACACAGCATTTATCATCACTAGTGTGTTTTGCCTGTGGAGCTGATACTCTCATCTTCTCAGACTGATTACTGAGCCAGTGCCTACAATCTAACATAATTCATATGCGTATCCTGCATTGCTTACCACATGTATTCATGTGAGCAGGACTCAATGGGAGACATGTATTGCAGCAATTATATTATTGTTTGGATCCTTTCTCCCATAAACTCATACCATGTTTACCAATTATACATTCCTCCATGCTCGGCCTCCAGAATATGAAAGCAACTAAAACACAAGAAGTTACACAGAACATGATACACATATTCTTTCAGCAAACAATTATAAACAGGAATGAGTACAAAGAGCACATTTAATTACAATGCGCTCACTTCTGCAGAAACGAATTTGGGGAAACGATTATCCTAAATCATAAGCAAGTGTATTTTTCCCCAGTGATACATTCAACAATTAACAAAATATAATAAGAGGTATTTTGGGGGTGGAAGGAGAAAAGGAAGAGAAGAATGTCTTCATATGCTAATTCATCTCTGCATGACTACATGCTTATGAACAAAAGGCATGCAGTGTATCAAGTATCAGCCAGGATGCTTTTCGTGTTTTAGAGATACTGCTAGCAGATTGTGGATCACTGTACCCAGTTTGGTTGGTGGCACTTCTGAGCTTGCTTCCTACAAAAAGTAGCAAACAACGGTACGTGCCCTTCCTTTTGGAGGCAGTGTATAGGCAGCAGTTAGCTCTTTTAAGAAGTTTTTATTATAGGGACAGATGGTGCCAACAATATAGAGTATGGTCTTTCTAGTAAGTAAGGCAGAAATAAACCAGGCCTGTCACAAATGGGTTTTTAATTGATCCCCCAGGGGTAAGAAGGCATCAATTCTCATTTAAGCAGAGCGTATGCTTTCTTTAAAAAAACACCCACCCTATTTTAATTAGTCAGAGAATTCACCAGAGCATAAGACATTTCATTTGATGCCACAGAGACTGCTGCTCTCCTGACTTTATTTAACTTTGGACCTACCAAGGTTTACTATTTTCCTGCCTTGCAGAAGCCCATGTACTCTACTAAAGCTATCACTAAGTACTAGCTCCTACTGGGTCCTTCACAGTGCTCCAGTTGAAACAGTTCACAGTGCATGGGCTTATTATGTGATTTAAAGTGAATCTGGCATTGAACCCAAGGAGCAGCAGTGTTCTAATGAGGCCACTGTAGCAACCTGACAAAACCAGGCACTTTCCTCAAACCTGTAAATCTTTCCCTCTATTACAGGCTGCAATTAACGGTCAATTAGAAGTGATGGGTCAGTCACACCTGTTGCTTATTTATGTGTCTGCCCTGTTCACATATGAAGTGAGAAGTTGGAAGGTCTTTAATTTTAGCACCAAAAAGGGTGTGCAGGTGAAGGGACTTCACAGTTGCTTCTAGAGCTCTTGTCCCTGGGCCCAAACAGACATTACTTGGAATACAGCAGCTACATCTTTTCATTTTTATTTTAGAGTAGGGGCAGCATCAGGACCCAAGCATGGGAGTTAGGGGGGCTTTAACCAATTCCCTGCTATGGCCCCAATCCAGATCTGGGACCATACACTTACATTGGAGTAAAAAAAAAAAGATGTAGTTGCAAGATGTGGATTTAAACTAACAGCTGTTTTAGGCCCTAGGCTGGCTCAAACTTGCATGTGTTGTTGTTGTTTTAAAAAAGTCCTTCAAGCGATGATTCTTCAGCCATCTGAGAACAAATGAGTTAAAATTTAATCTTAGCAATTGAACCACTTACTTTGATAAATCAAAAAACTGGGTTTGGAAACAATCCTAGCATCCATCATAATTTCATGGAGTTTCCCAACTGGGTATTGACTCTAAAAATCTCTATGGCTCATTTTTTTTTAAAAAAAAGAGGGATCCTCATTTATTTACCTGACCGTAACCTCCCTTTATAGTTCAAACACAAAAGCTCTCTGGAAGCAGGAAGTTCTCATCTTTTTCATATGCCTTTAGTAATTCCTGACAAGCTGCATTTCAAATCTTTCCCCAGCTAACAGGACCAAATTGGGTTTTTTACTCCTTTGTAAAAACTTTACAAAACACTTTAAATTCCATAATCCCATTTGTAGAAAAAACCTTTCACGCTACTCTAATACCAGCTCACGAGGTTTTTCCCTTGGTGCACTGCCATCACTGGCAAAATGTCCCAAATATGCTACAGGAGTACCACCTTCTCATTCTCCCCGTCAACAAGACCCATCAAAAGGTACTTTCTGTTTTTCCTACACATCTGCCTTTCCCTTGCAAAGCTAACTGGCCCTAACCAAAACATCCAATTATAGCCCAGGCTGCTCTGACAGAGATACTATTTGTTCAGCTTACAGCACTGCGTGTTTAGCATTAGTCGCCTGCATTTATTAACAGGCCATCATCACATCTGCATTTAATAGCCAACTTTTACTCTTCCATTTCCTTTTACACTCCACTCTTATAGCAGTATTCTGATCTCTAGGTTTTCATTAAAGAATACATTTCCTTAGCCATAGGAATAGGAAAGTAATTAAGAATACTGCTACAAAATTCCCATAAATATGCAACCTGACAACAGAACAGAAATTTAATAGGCAATTACATAAATACTAATAAAAAATAAACCGATGTCAACAGTTATCTCCAGGAACACCTGACATAACTGACAGCAGAATCAAAACCTATGAATTCTCTGTCTGCTTACGCTTCTATTGTTTACTTCTCACTTCTAAGCCCTGGTTGTGCAATTTACCCAGGCAATTTGAATACCAGTTGGATTTCTTTCCTGTCACACAAGAACACTCCAAGCACCTGGTTCCGTGCTTTAATACTAAGAAGGAGTGCTAAGAAGGAATGCAAGAAGTCATTGCTGGGGAGCAAAAGGGAGAAAGCACATGGGATGATGCAATCAGTTTCTTACACTAAAAATGCTCTTTCCCCTGTGTGGATTCTGCCATCTATGTAAAGCCTGTAACACACCATCACATTCATCTGCATACCATACAGGGGTTGCATTTGCACATAACAATAAGCCAGGAATCTATCTTATTAAACCACTATGTGAACAAACAGCGTGCTAGTGTACGCTGGATTTTTTAAAATCTTCCCTTCAGGCCAGTGGGTAAATAAACCTGGCAGAGATAGCTTAGCATGACATCCTAACCCGGGACTACAATTTATCATGCCCAAACATGCTAAAAAGTTACATCAGCTTTAAACCATGGTGTGTTGTTGGCTTACAAATCCTGGCTTGTTGGAAGCAAAAAACTATAGTCCTGGGTTTGGATGTCACACTATGCTACCTCTGCAAAGCAGAAACTAAGGGGCTGCAAGCACCAGCACGCAGTTCATTCACATAATGGTTTTATCAAGGCAGGAAATACTGGCATATTGTTACATATAAATGCAGCCAAAATTTCATTACATAGAAAACAGCTGTCAAGACTGGGGGAAAAAGAAAGTTCTTGGCTGGTACTTGAAAGCAACTCTTGGAATCGATGGTGCATTTGACTATACTTTGTTCTCATCATCGTAATTAGAACTGCATTGACAAGGCTTGGGAATTATTTACAAAGCTGAAATACTATGATGCAAACCGGTATAGACTTTACCTATTCGCCTTCCATCGCAAGTTTTCATTACAGGCATATTTACGAATAATAAGTTATGTCAAAACTAGATGTATAATTGCTAAAGAGTTGATATTCCCTGCAACATTAGAAGGAGATGTTTTAAGGGAATCCAGATAAATTGGATACTAAAGTAATCAGAACCTCAGATTTTTCAGTCAGAATGAACTCTTGCAGTATTCGTTGGGGGGGGGGGGGGAGTAGCCTACCCCATTTTGATTCAAAACAAATTTCCTCTTCTAAGTTTCATGATTTCTAGGCATTTGCAGATGACAATATTGCCAACACTCTCACAGGAAACGGGGAAAGAAGGCAAGAGTGAGCTCCAATAGAAATTCATAAGAAATAAAAACAAAGATGGGACACAGAGCAGGGAGGGGTAGGGGTGGGTGAAAGTCTGTACAAGCAATCTGAGAATCTCTTCCACAGATACAGACTTTGGATCAACAGTAGCTACTCATCATGTTGGCTGTGTATAGAACAACCAGTTACAGATCATGAGCAAACATCCCATGACTATGCTAGAAAGCTATTGTTATCTCAGCAATTCAAAACACAGCAAAGCCTTATTCCCATTAAGATGAGAGAAGGGAGTGTTATTTCCCTCACCCCAGTCAACAAAGGCAGCAAATGTCTTCTCTCATTGCAATCCCAATCCAATTAAAGTAAAACAGTCACTAAAATATAGTAACTTTCATCTTATTTGTCATACAAACTTTCATCCATTTTGCTATGTTCCTTTACTATGTAGTAAGGACTCCGCTGAAAACACAAACTTTTAACCACCACCCATTTATTAGACTAGGGTACAGAGAAGGAAACTACAAAGAGCCATTTAAACTTAAAGAATAGTACCTTAAACATTAAGGTATTATTCTTACAAATAGTGTTTTCTTTTTCAAACTTAGTCTAACATATTAGAAGAAAAAGTAATTTTCACTCCTGGGATCTCATGGGCAGTCAATGACTCCGCAATGAGCAAGTTTAGACCTTATCTTCTCCACGGAGACCAATCCCTTCATCTACTCCTTTTGGGGAGAGGTTGACACCCAAATCAGAAGATCCTGTGTGTGTGTGTGTGTGTGTGTGTGTTAATGTGGGATCTCCCCTCACCCTGGGGGATTAAATCCTTGTTAAAAGAGATGGTTAAGTTTAATATAAGAAACTAAACATTAATCACCACGATTTTTGCTTTAAACTATGGTGCAATTTCTGGAAGACAGAGACTACAAAGCTACAGAATACACATTCATTGTATAGGCAAGCTAACCCACAACCTGCTTAGTATACATGCTTACAATATTTTACAAGCTATGGAGTCTAGCACTTGTGGCAAATTAGATATCAGTCCAATCAATCAAGCATGTTTTAACTCTAATATTACCACACACAAAAAAAAAACATTGTGCAAGTATGTGTCATCTTTTTAAAAATTCTGGGACCTATTAAGCATATGGAAGATCAAACAGGGTAACTAATCATGCATATGGAAAGCAAGTTGCTATGGTGATATCTATCAATTAGACGTCAATGATTGGAGATCACCTCACTCGGAATTTGAGCATATGCTACAGCAGCAGTAGAATTGAGACTGCAGTTAGATTTACAGCACAATTCTCTGCATATTAACTTGGAGGTAAGTCCCACTGAATTCAATGGGAATCACTTTCAGATGTGCATAGGAATTGCACCCGTAAAAATTTATCCCCTAATTCTGTGGAGAATCTTTGAAATGTATGGGCAATCCTTTCAAACTGAAATCAATGACACAGTTCGGAAGGAAACACACAGTAAACACACAGTTTCAGATTTTTTTAGCAGTAGATCAGTAATAGGCACTGTTAGTTACTATAGCAATGCTTCCCTTTAAATATACAGCAGCAGGCAAAAGTGTGGCACACACATACATGCACACACAATGCAGTCTTCTTATCTACATAAAGGTTCTTCTCTTTTATTTCATAGCACCACATTTTAAACACAGTCATTACTGTTAAGTAGTTGTACCATAGAAGGAGAATGGAAACACTTGCAATAGGGATGTGTTTTTTAACATCAAAACTTAGATAAACTGCAGTCTGTATATATGTACATTTCTCACTGAAATCCGTCAAGTACTTAAACCTTTTTCTGTACAAGTTTAGGTCAATCATAACTATAGTTAACCTCTAGCTAGGGAAGCGATTTTAAGAGTTGCTGCTATTATACTGTGTAAACATGCCTCATCATAAATACAGAAGAGATATATTTTTCAATATGTATTTAATATTACACTCAAATAAGGTCTTATTCCAGCTTAGCCAAGTGCGATAGAAACAGAGGAAGAGTCACTTCTGCACAGGATCCTACGGCCTACAGTGTGTTCCTCATTTGCCTACCCTGCTCCAATGTTGGGAAAAAGGCTTGGAATGATTTAGCACAATGGCCATGTAGACCTCTGGGAAAACAACTTTATAGTAGTTTTCCCCAACCTGGGGATGTTTTTAGACTACAAATCCCCCATTATTGATCGTAGGCCATGCTGGCTTGGGCTGATGAGAGTTGAATTCCAAAAGAACTAGAAAGTATCCAGTTGGAGGCTGCTTTATGTAATAAGCACAGAACTGGGAGTTAGACACTCAGGATTCTATTTCTGATCCATTTATCCCTGCTTCAAGAGCACACACTTCATTTAATACTATGCTGAATGAGATTCATTTCACAGAGGCCAGGTATTTTACCACCCTCCCGTTGCTGACAAAGCATGGAATGCACCCAACATTATAGATTTGATCATCTTTTCCAGTTTTGTTTTGCAAGCATGGATCTAAATTCAGGCATAAGAACACTTATAGAAGAAAGCCTTCATTTCAAGGTTACTAAAACAGAATCTCTTTTTGAACATAGCATCTTTCAATCAGCACCTAAGACACACAAAATAAGATTTACCCTTTCTATTTGGAAAGGTTTCTAGCCCTGAAGTTGAGGCAATATCAAATTCCAACACCACAACTTTAATCATGAACGAAAACAAAATAGAGGCATATAAACTAAAAAGTGACAGCAACGGCACATAGAATGATTGGATGGAAGCTTGCCAGGAAGAGGATATAGCAAATACTTATCACACTAACAATCATTTCCCTATTATATAGCCATGCTACATACCGCCAGTCAGCCACCTCTAGGAACTTCATCTTCCTTAGCTAGATAGGTTGCTGGTTTTGGATTAGATGTCTCATCAAAATACATTGGTAGCGGCTCTAGGACAGAAGAGATAGCCAGATCCCAAAGCAACTATGCAGGAGCTGTAGCTGGACAGCTTTGTCAGCCAGGCTCAGCTACACCTGATGAAACATGATCAAAAAGAGGCTGGATCTACAAAAACCACAGTTGTTACAGTTGCAGTGAGCTGGTTTTCCCTAACTTCTCCCTTTGGAGCTTAGAGGGAGAAGTCAGAGGAAAGACACTGCACAAAACAGGGGCTTCATGATTCTTGGTGCTTACCCTCTGAAACTCTTGAAGGAAGGTGCAAGTAGTGTTAGAAAAGGCTCAAGACATCTCACAGTGGCTGCTTTGTTTTGGCTTTGAAGTAACGCTCACAGGTTCTGGGGTTTCTCATGCCCTTCCTTGACATCTGGGGAAAGCTGCCATAGGGTAAATACAGAGCAAGACACTTCATATGGTGAAGTTCTGGAGGAAGGGACTGCCAACTCTACCAGATGGCAATCCCTAGTACTGTGATTGAGGTCAAATACAGAGCTAGCACCCTGTGTTTAAAAGTGCGCTTGTGTTGCTCTAAAATAGATTCCAAATGTCTTAATGGCAGGGCTTCTCCCTTCCATACACAAAGAGAGGGAAGAGATTACAAGGAGAGAAAAAATATACTAAAATTAACCTGTCAAAATACAGGCAGCTGTTTAACTGTGAACATCAGTCAAGGGGGGAAAAGTACAATGAATGTTTAGAGATGCTGAGGCATCCGATTTCCAGCGGTTATGTTAGGGCCTAACTAAACATGACGTTAATCGTGTTTCTGGCAATCACATGGGCATTTTTTTTATTTAATCAGGAGCAAGGAGGGAACAACTTTTATTGGGGCCACAGCATGCAGGGGGGTTAATCCTTTCCCCCCCACACACACACAATTACAATTAATCCAACACATGCTACAGTTAAGCTTTAAAAAGTGAGTTTGTTTTCTAACCCTAACTGTAGCATGGGGTGGGTGTGTTTTGTTACCATCATAGCAGAGGAAGGAAGGGTTAAACTTTCCCTTAACACACATTGAAGCCCGGATAGGAAATGCCTCCCTGAGCCTGTAATTAAAGAAAAAAAGCTGACATGTTTGCAAAAGGTGCAGTTCGTTAGGGCTTTAGATCTCACAGCTCATTGGGAACTTGGCTTTCAGCCTGTTATTGCCATATCAGCATGAACAATTTAGGCCCACTAGTATGGTTAGAGTGAGCCATTTTATACTTAGGAGGGGGATGAAGAAGTAACCTGGGAGGGAGGCACAGGCGCGCCTTCTCACCTTGTCTGGGTCCAAGAGCAGGTTCACAGGTTAAACTTGCCAGAGGAACCCTGGTGAAAACTGCCCCTCCATGGCAAGTGATTACCAGCTGTAACATTTAAGAACTAATCACCAAATTAATCATAGGCATAATGTTGGGTTGTTTTTATAGATTGTAGGCCTGTACACAGGGTTCTGAGGTTTTAAAATTACGGTTGCAGAGTGCCTAGTAACTTTAGGAATTTTCTAAACAGATGCTGATGATGCAAGTCCCAAAGCACCTGCCAGCAGCATCTTCTGAACAGACTGTAGAGATTCACAAAATGTTACACAAGGAAAAAAAATGAAATAAATCCTAGCCTGAAAAATGTGTACATTGTACTCAGCAGTCAAGGTACAACATTATATAAAACAGCTAAATTTAAAATTATTTCTTGTTTAAATAAAACCTCTGTAAGATAAACTGTTGCAAATTGTTGTAGATCTACATAACGAAAACAGTGTTAGATTGTTAGCCCATAGTTCTATTGATGCAGAGTAAAAGGACACATTCATCAATTTACAAACACATACAGACAGAATTGTCAGCATACAAGTCACATCAGTATCACTCATAAAAAGTCTCAGTTGCCAGATGCATTTCGACTTGCTAGTAACTTTAGGTACAAAAATAAAAAACACTAGAAATGAAGGAGTGTATAGAAAGAAAGTTGCAGCTAATGAAGCTCTACAGAAAGTAATCAAAAGTTTGGAAATCTATAAAAACAATTAGTTGGGCATAAATTAATTCCTATGAGGAAAGAAGGAATCCTGAGGTTTTCCAGTACCTACTGAATTTGTGTATGAAAGATGGAGGACTGTGATGAGAGTTGTATGCTGACAATTCTATCTGAGCGCAGTTGTGAACTGAAAAGGTGTACTTCATTATCTCTACCTATAAAGTGGAAAGTATGTGTGTGTCATGTATGTCCGGAAACGTTTACCCACTTCCAGAAGAGTTAGAAACTTGTCACAGTGATAGGTCTGGCTGTAAAATGTACCAGAAAAATCTAAAACCACAAATTTTGGGGGTTTAAGTATTTTTAAAGAACTTAATAAAAACCTAGGTTTATGCCTACAACTCCCAGCATGCCTTGGGCAGGAGGCCAGACTTACTGGCCTTTGGCGGCCATTGTGAGTGCACAGGTTCCTGGCTGCTGCGTGTCTTTTACAACCCCGACATTGACCAACACTTTTCATTGTTCCCAGCTCCTCTGAGGACTGGGGAATTTGGATCTGTGAGAGATCGTATTAGCAACCTGGGCCAGTTCCCCATTCCAGAGATCAATAGAATTGCTAGTTGGGTAACAGGAAAATCCCTAACAGCTGTCAGAAATCCATTCGATCCATCGGCCTCCTGGGATAGTCCAAAACATCTGGAGGGGACCAGGTTGGTCAAGGCTGGTTCAAGATATCTTTTCGTAACATACAAAACATCTATTAAGTACAATATTGCAGTTTGTTGCAGATTATTAAAACTAAACAAATATTAGATTATTAGTCCATATCTCTTTTATTACAGGAACTAGCTGATATGCCCGGCATTGCTCGGGTCTGTGAATAATGTTTATGACATTACATTGTATAGCCAGACCTATCAACATGCCAGCTTTCAATTTTCTACCTGGCATTGCTTTGGCACCCTAAAATATATGTCTGCAAGGTAATTATCTTAAAGTAGCAAGCCAATGCTAGGCCTGAGTTAACCTTTAAACAAATTAAATTTGTTTCTTTTTTTTCTCTCTCACCCTCACCCATTCCTGGAGATGTCAGACCATGATGACATATGCCTTTATTACATACAGCTTGAACCACTGTAATTCATTATGTATGGCGCTGCACGACTTAATTGTGGATGAGGCAGCCGATCTGGCATGTATAACCGAGACCTGGGTGGGAGAGCAGGGAGGAGTTAGTCTCTCCCAGTTATGCCCACCGGGGTACTTGGTTCAGCATCAGGGTAGACTTGAGGGCCGGGGAGGGGGGGTTGCTGTGGTCTATAGGAATTTCATCCCCCTCTGCAGGCTCCCTGTCCATGTGACTACTGGTCTGGAGTGTTTGCACCTTGTGTTGGGCCAACGGGACAGATTAGGGATTCTGTTGGTGTACCATCACCCCGCTGCTCAACAGACTCCCTAGCTGAGCTGACAGAGGTGGTCTCTGGTGTACTGTTGAGGTCCCCCAGACTCTTGGTTCTGGGGGATGTCAACATTCATGCCGATGGCACTTTATCTGGGGCAGCTCAGGATTTAATGGTCTCCATGACAACCATGGGACTGTCCCAACATACCATCGGCCCAACGCATGTAGCAGGGCACACTCTAGACCTGGTTTTTTCAACTGGACATGGAGATGGGGATCTGAAAGTGGGGACTTTACATCAACCCCTCTGTCATGGTCAGATCACCACCTGCTGAGGTTTAGACTTACAGCGGCTTTTCCCCTCTGCAAGGGTGGGGGACCCATTAAGATGGTACGCCCCCAGAGGCTAATGGATCCAGATGGTTTCCAGAGGGCTCTGGGGAGTTTTCCGGCTGACAGGGCTGGCTCTCCTGTCGAAACCCTGGTTGATCTGTGGAATGCAGAAATGACACGATTGCTCCTGAGCGCCCAATCCTGTGTAGAGCTCGAACGGCTCCGTGGTATACCCCAGAGCTGAGGGTGATGAAACAAAACAGGAGACGGCTTGAGGGCAGATGGAGACGAACTCCTGATGGATGCAATCAAACACTGGTAAGTGCTTATGGTAAGCTGTATTCAGGGGCAGTGAGGGCAGCAAAAAAACAATACTTTGCTGCCACTATTCAATCGGAGCTTTTCAGAGTTGTCTGGGGGCTTTTACATGCTGGCCCCAAGGACTTGGTAGAACCATCTGAGGCCCGCTGTAATACATTTGCTGGGCACTTCCAGAATAAAATCTCTGGCATCCGTCAGGACTTAGACTCCAGTGTTATAGCAGGTGAATCAAGTGAGGTATCCAGCGCACAGGCTTGTCCTGTTTTCTTGGATGAGTTTCAGTTGGTGCAGCTCGAGGATGTTGACAAGGTGCTTGGACAGGTTCGTGCAACCACTTCCATATTGGATCCTTGCCCCTCTTGGCTAATAAAAGCTAGCAGGGATGGAACAACTGGCTGGGCCAGGGAAGTGATTAATGCCTCTTTGCAAGAGGGAGTGGTCCCAGGCCTCCTGAAAGAGGCGGCAGTGAGACCACTCCTAAAGAAATCTTCCCTGGACCCTGAAAATCTTAATAACTACAGGCCAGTAGCAAATGTTCCATTCCTGGGCAAGGTCCTGGAGCGGGTGGTTGCGAGCCAGCTCCAGGCACTCTTGGATGAGACTGATTATCTGGATCCATTTCAGTCGGGTTTCAGGCCTGGTTTTGGTACAGAAACAGCCTTGGTCACCCTGTATGATGACCTATGTCGGGAGAAAGGTGGTGCTTGGGAAACATTGCTCGGCCCCGTGGATTCTCCAGTATGGGGTTCCACAGGGGTCATTTTTGTCCCCCATGCTGTTCAACATCTACATGAAACCACTGAGTGCTGTCATCCGGAGTTTTGGAGTGTGTTGTCATCAGTACGCTGATGACACGCAGCTCTATTTCGCCTTTTCATCTTCATCAGGTGAGGCTGTGGATGAGCTGAACCAGTGCCTGGCTGCGACAATGGACTGGATGAGGGCTAATAAACTGAAACTCAATCCAGACAAGACAGAGACGCTGTTAGTGGGTGGTTCCGCTGACCGGATGGAGGGTGTTCAACCTGTTCTGGATGGGGTTGCACTCCCCTTGAAGGAGCGGGTTCGTAGCTTGGGGGTTCTCCTAGAACCATCTCTGTCACTTGAGGCGCAGGTGGCCTCAGTGGCACGGAGTGCCTTCTACCAACTTCGGTTGGTGGCCCAGCTACGTCCCTATCTGGACAGGGATAACCTGGCTTCAGTTGTCCATGCTCTGGTAACCTCCAAGTTAGATTACTGCAATGCACTCTACGTGGGGCTGCCTTTGAAGGTGGTTTGGAAGCTGCAGCTTGTGCAAAATGCAGCGGCCAGATTGATAACTGGAACCAGTAGGTTCGAACATATAAGACCTACTCTGGCCCGCTTGCATTGGCTGCCTGTATGTTTCCGAGCCCGGTTCAAGGTGCTGGTTTTAACCTATAAAGCCTTACACGGCTTGGGACCACAATACCTGATGGAACGCCTTTCCCGACATGAACCTACCCGAACACTACGTTCAACATCTAAGGCCCTCCTCCAAGTGCCTCCTCCGAGGGAAGCTCAGAGGTCGGCAACAAGAGAGAGGGCCTTCTCTGTGGTGGCTCCCCAATTGTGGAACGATCTCCCTGACGAGGCCCGCCTGGCGCCAACATTGTTATCTTTTTGGCGCCAGGTCAAGACTTTCCTCTTCTCTCAGGCATTTGGCAATATCTGAGGAGCCTGGGTTTGTTTTGTTTTGTTTTTGTAGTTTTTTGAAGTGTTGAAGTGGTTTTTAAATGTACAGATTGTGTGTATGTTGTATGTTTTTGCTGTTTTAATTTTTGTATATTGTTTTTAATTGTTTTTAATCCTATGTAAACCGCCCAGAGAGCTTCGGCTATGGGGCGGTATACAAATGTAATAAATAAATAAATAAATAAATGCAAAAAGATTTGGGTAAAGATGGGAGCTGCATACCAGGACTGTCATAGGGAAATGGATAGTCATGGTAAATCTGGGGATTATTAAAGGCATATGCATGGCATGATCAACCTGGCATGGCACTGTTATTATGCAAGATCCTCACATTCCAGTGCTAAAATGAAAGTGTGAGGCATGTTTTCCTTCCTCACTTCCCCCATGGGTTAAGCTTATGCTACAATGAATGTGTCTACCTTTAAATTGCTACAGGACACTCTATTTCACCAGTGTTTTTACTCCTTTATTCCTACCGTGGTATGTATGAGGCCTAGAACAGGGGTCCCCAACCCCTGGGCCACAGACCGGGACCGGTCCATGGTCTGTTAGGAACCAGGCTGCGTTCTCACCAGTGTAGGGTGCCCAGAATAACCAGAAATCTCCGGACCCCTCCGGAAAAACCACATCTGGGGCTAGGGGGCAAAAAACCGGGGAACAGTGCCGCCTGGCGGCAATGGTCAGGCCTCATTTCGCTGCTGCTTGCTTTTTCGAGAAAGTACTAGCAAATCTCACGAGATTTCCAGCATCCCAGAAGTATTGTGAGATTTGCTGAAAAGCGTGCCAAAAAACTCCGGCTGGCTATCTGCGCAGAAGCAGATTGATCAGGCAGCAGAGTAGCGGCGGCGGCAGGAGCAGGAGAGGGCGGACTGGCAGCTGAGCAGCAGCAGCAGAGAACTGGCAACTGCAGCACCCAGCAGATAGGAGGTATGTAGCAGCGACAGGTCACATGGGCAGCGGGCTTAATTTGAGGCATCCCTGGGCAGGCAGCCGGGCTTGCTCCAGCTCGGGGCTCCAGACGGCGCTGGGCCGGCCATCCTCAGCCGCGCAGTGCACAAGCGGCTTGATTTGGTCCTCCTCCAGTGGAGGAGGCAGACCCAGCAGCCCCAAACATCCAGCCGCTGCGGTTGCCTTCCTCAGCCGCAGGCCGCCAGCCCTGCTCCAGCCGGTGCTGGGCTGGCGGCAGCAGCTATCCCCGCCTGCACAGAGTACATGCCTGGTTGATCTGGGGCTTCTCCCGTGGAGGAGGTAGCCCCAGGAGCCCCAAACCTCCAGCCGGCGCGGTAGTGGGCAGCCACTCTCAGCCACATGGCTCCCACGTGGGCGGCCAGTCTGCCTCAGCCGGTGCTGGGCTGGCTGCAGCGGCTATCCACGCCTGCGCAGCAGGCACACCACTTGATTTGGGGTTGCCTGGCCCTGCTCAGGAATCGGGACTCCTTCAGCCGCTGCTGGTCAAGCCACGTGGTGCGCACACGGCTTGATTGGGGCTCCTTGGGAGTTAGAACTCCTCCAGTCTGTGCTTGCCCCTTGTTGCTGTCCAGCAGCAGGGATGACTCCAAACGCAGCACACTCGGGGCTGCCTTCTCAGGTTTCTGAGAACTCCTCTTTGGGTAGGGTGAGTCTCTTTAAGAAAAATGCTGAACTATATTTTTTAAGCCTTTTATAGATGTGTGTGTGTGTGTGTGTGTTTTGAATTTGAACACAGATTAAAAAAACTAGATCTCTTAAAAAACATTTCTGAGTAAAGGAAGCTGAATGTTTAGTGAACCTTTCCTTAATATTTTCCATTTATTTTAATGAATTAATTGGGATGGTGTATGTGGATGTGTTTAAAAACTTTTATTATGTTTGCCATGGGTGAGTATGCTATTATGTTTATTTTATTTTCAGACTTGGTTGAGCTTGTGTGGTTGTTCAGATAGTTGGTTTTTGCCTTGGTGTGTGTCTGGATTTTTATTATTTTTCCTTGGGTGAGTATGTGGGTAAGTGTTGTAATTTTAATATTATTTTATTGCAATGAGTGTGTGCATGCTTTTGTGTTATTTTGCATTGTGTGGGTGGATTATTACTATTATTGTCATTATTATTTTGCCTTTGGCAAGTGTGGGTGGTTACTACTGCTTTTACCTGATATGTGTATGTCTGCCCTCTTTTGTATTTGATCATGCTAGGCAAGGCTTCTGCAGCTTTAATGGTTGCGCTGAAGAGGGAATATCACCAGCTTACTTTTTATATTTCCACAAGCTAACTGCCCCCCCCCCCCCGGTCCATGGAAAAATTGTCTTCCACAAACCGGTCCCTGGTGCCAAAAAGGTTGGGGACCACTGGCCTAGAATAACACTCTGGCAAGCTGGAGCACTGGCAACATAACACCTAATACAAGATTTTGTAGGGTCACCTGCAGATATTACCGTTCTTTATTCCAAACAGCCTGTGATTAGAAAGCTCTGGAATCAAGTTCCTATCTCCCACAACTCAGAATGGGAGTCCATCCTACCTTGTAAGTTGCCTATTATGTGTCAGTCAGGGAGCCCACTAAAGCATGCTTATCCTGACTGACACATAATAGGCAACTTACACGATAGGACGTGCCCCCATTCTGGCTTTTGGGAGATAGGAATTTGATACTGGAGGTGTTTTAATTACAGCCCATTTGGGATAAAGAACGGGTGATATCTGCAGATGACCCCACAAAACCTTGTATTAGGCATTCATTAAGTGTTCTCCAGTGTTGATTGTGCTGATGTGGTTTCATAACACTTCTTGCTGAAGCGGGTATTTCTCTCAATAGTCCTAAAGTGGAACTGCCATCAGAGGCTATTGCTCTGAGACAGCCCTGAGTAACAGAGTTATTGTTTCTTCCCTTTTATTATCCATTTCAAAAAGGCTTCTGAAGCTGAGATGATCCACCAAAATTCGGATCTTTTACTTAATAGCCCTTTCAGTAGAACTCTCATTTAAAAGTATATTAGGAATGAGGAGGGTTATTCACAGAATGAGAATGATCACATGTTCTTGTTTTTTGCTTGCCTTGCCTTGCAAGGGACATGGTTATTACCTCGTTTTATCCTTTAAAAATGCCTAAGAAATATAGTACTCTTTACTCAGAACTATGGAAAACCCAAATAGTTCTCTTTTGTAGACATTTCCGGATGGATTGTATGTTTTTTGCTCACTTTCAATTACAACTGTGTACCTCTGCATCATGCTTGTCATTACCTCAATGCTCTTAGTTCACACATGGATCTACATTCTTTATCAATGAGCTCACTCCGTTTCATCACCACCACTGGGGAAACTTGCATTATCACTCAAATATGATACTTTTCAATGGAAACTGATCATGTGTTGCACTGCCAATAATCAAATGAGGAACATGCAAGTGTGTACCAACCCTAAGGAACAATAACTATGCCATCTAACAGAGCTACTATGTCCTTTGGTAGTGAGCATCATTTCATAATTAACATCTCCTGTAATGGCTCACGTTTCACTAGGACAGCCTTTCCCAACTTGGTACCTTCCAGCTGTTTTGGACTTCAGCTCCCATCAGCAGTATGGTCAATGGTCAGGAATGCTGCGAGGTATAATCCAAAACAACTGGAGGGCACAAGGCTGGGAAAGGCTGCACTATGGAAATCCATAGAACAATTTAAAATGTATGAGGATATTTATAAGAAATGTTCTGAGTCACTTGTCAGCCCAGAAGGACCCCCCAAAACAATTTAAAATTAACAACAGGGGGCAGGGGAAAATAAGTTTTAAAAACATTTAGAGCTAATACATTTAAAATCACTTGAAAGCCATGCAGAACAACAAGAACAAAAAAGGTTCAACAGCCTGACTAAAATGAAGCAAACAAAGGGCCAATCTATGCTTCTTAGAGATAGTGTCCCACAGTGATGACAGTGATGGTCCTGCCCCATGTGAGACATATAGAAGGGTCTCTGAAGCAGATCTTTAACTATAGGCAAGTTCATATAGGAGGAAGCAGTCCTTTAGGCATTCTGTCCCCAAACTGTTTAGGGATTTAAAGACCAGCCCTTTGAATTGTGCTCAGAAACAAACTGGCAATCAATGCCATTGACAGAAGATGGATTAATCAAGAACATGCCAGAAAGCAATCTGACAACATTTTGCACTAGCTGCAGTTTCTGAACTTTTCAAGGGCAGCCCCATATTGAGCGCCCTCAGATCTATCCCTTCATTGTCCTCCTAAGCTTATAACCACTAACTTCAAAGACTTGCACATTTTGCGCTGATGGTTTTTTGTTTTGTTTTTTGCGCTTTAAGTGATTCTGAGCATATATATATGAAAATATATGGAACAGATGGTCCATATAACTCATTTGAAGCCAAATCCATGCATAGTGAGTAAACTCTAAATCTTGATCACCAGTTCCATGTAATGTTTTAGAATCTGCAGAGAAATGTACATAATAGGGCTAAGGTATGAATGAAGCAATATTCTGCGTTCCTTTCCAGAAATAGCAGTTCAAACTGGATTTCAAACAGCCTTGGTATTGTAGAGCTGAACTGATGTCCATGACTTTTACTGGAAAAGATCCTATGTCATTCTTCTGAAAGCCCATATTTAAGAGTCCATGGGATCTTCTTTATGTCCCCTTCCCAAGTAAGTGCTTAGGATGTTAACATGAAACTAGAAAACCAGATACTGCTTGTGACCAATACTTCATTTTTCACTGTTTTTTCTTTCTTTCTTTCTTTCTTTTTGTGCCCATAATTTGAGTCTGAACAGCTTGTTCTTATTCAACCATTCTTGTTTAAGAAACAGCAATACTCTTTGTTTCCATCTCAAATTTTCCTTAATGCTTCTAGCATTTAGAAAAAGCGGGCTTTCACTTAGGATGTATCTAAATTTAAATGTTTCTGAAAGCATTAAAAAGGATTAGCTTCATGTATTAATCATTCTTCAGTCCATGCACACTGGGAAAATGGAAGATATCCACAAGATTTGTAGTGACTTCAAATGCCACGGCATGCTTTCATAAATTAGAACAAGGGGCGGCCCAAAGAATCTAGAAATCTGTTCCTCTATGTGCTCGTTCTACTTTTATAGGCAAAATAAGGAATACTATATTGCAAAATGTTCAGATCTTTGAAAAAACAAGCTGATCTGGTCCCCCCCCTTTCCTGTGACACAGAGGGAGAAATGTGGTGTTCATGTTACAGTTTTAAAATACAAGCAAATGAAGCTTGCAATTTGAGCTGCTATAGTGAAAACTGTCCTAGATGGCAATTTGCAAGGGAAACTGTATGCTTCAAATTTGCCACAACTTATGGATGCAGGCATGGCATGCTAATAAAATGTGGGATCTCAAGAGGGTTGACATGGTCTCAGAATATCTCTGCATTGAGAAATCCAGAGCTCTGATGCCTCAGTGTGTTCCACCTACTCGTACTTCAATTTTTTTTATCGAGAGACGTCTGAATAATCAAAATGTGCTATTCAGCAACATATTTTTAAAAAAAACAGCAAAAAAAATCATCATTTTGCCACAAAATACTCTGGGTCTGCTCAAAAACTCCAAATCTGTTCACAGAAAGAAAAACTTCAAACAGCTGTCCTCTTCCCCTTTTCACAACTTTGTCTAAACCATACAGCATTGGAGGGTGGGGGTGGGGGGAGCTATTAATGACTTCAACTCTCTTCACAACTTTGTGTGAAACATATGTTTGAGCTAAGTCACTACATCTTTTCTTCCCACATGTACTTGGGTTTTGACACATCCCCAATTAGTGTATGTTTCGAGCATCTTCTACAAAGTGCCCAATATTCTCCATATATGTTTCTCCCTATTCCTCCACATGCCAGTCCTTCCTTCTAAAACATTCACCACCATAGTTATCATTTTGAGTACTTTTCCTGCCTCCCTTTGATCCAAAACACCTCGCTCTCTCAAAAGCAGTGGAATTAAGGTCCACTTCAGCCTTTCTCAATGTGGTTCCCTCCAGATATTTTGGACTTCGGCTCCTAGCAAAACTGACCACTGGCCATGCTGGCTGGCGCTGCTGGGAGTTGGAAGTCCAAAATCTGGAGGGAACCAGATTAGGGAAAGCTGGGGGGTAAATGGGGGGCTGTACCACTTCAGACAACAGATAGGTTTTCACATGATACCACACACAAAGGAAGATTACTATAAACAGCAAAATAGCTTCTCAGAGCGAAGGCTAGGCTAAAATCTTTCTCCCCAATGTTTAGTTTTCTATGTGAAGAGATTTGAAAATAGTCCGGAAACTTCAACTGGTACAAAACAGGACAGCCAGATTGTCAACGGGGACTGGCCAACAACACCACATTACGCCAGTCCTTTTCCAGCTTCACTGGCTGCCGGTCCAGGTCCGGGCCAGATTCAAAGTGCTAGTATTAACACTCAAAGACCTAAACAGCTTGGGGCCAGATTATCTGAAGGAACGCCTCCTCCCATATGTATCTGCCCAAACCCTAAGTTCTTTCTCGGGGGTCCTTCTCTGTGAGCCCCTGCCAAAAGAAGTGAGACAGGTGGCTACCCAGAGGAGGGCCTTATCTGCTGTGGCACCCCGGCTGTGGAACGAGCTCCCCAGAGAGGTTCGCCTGGCACCTACATTACACTCCTTTAGACACCAGGTGAAGACCTTTTTATTTTTAATAGTTCTTCAGTTTGATTTTTAACCTTGCTGTTTAAATTTGTATCTTAAATCCATATTAATTTCTGCCTGGCTGCTCGGTTTTATCCTGGTTATGCTTTTATACCGTATTTTAAATTATGTTTTTATACTATCATTGTTTTATATTTTGGATGGTTTTTATGGTTTTAATTTTTGTAAACTGCCTAGAGAGTTTCGGCTATCGGGCGGTTACAGAAATGCAGTAAATAAATAAATCAATTTTATTATTTTTTATTTATTTATTGGTATTGTGCAGGCACCCTTAACCTGGTGTCCCCAGATGTTTTTAACTACAATCCCAGCATTCCTGACCATTGGCCTTGCTTGCTGGGGCTGATGGTCCAAAACATCTGGTGGACACCTGGCTCAGGAAGGCTGGTATAGAGGAACATTCCATCATACAAACTCCCCCCTGCACTTAGAAGTATTAGTGGTGCAGCTCCCACACAAGTGAAAAATAGACCTACATCTTCCAGATTCCGTGTGATCAATGTTTAGGCTGACCATATGAAAAGGAGGACAGGGCTCATGTAACTTTAACAGTTGTAGAGAAAAGGGAATTTTAGCCAGTGGTATTTGTATGCAATTAGTTCCTGGTGAAATCCCCTCTTCATCACAACAGTTAAAGTTGCAGGCACTATACTAGAGTGACCATATACAAAAGAAGGCAGGGCCCCTGCAACTTTAACAGTTCTGTTGAAGAAGGAATTTCACCAGGAACTAATTGCATACAAATGACACTGGCTGAAATTCCCTTTTCTCTACAACTGTTAAAGTTGCAAGAGCCCTGTCCTCCTTTTCATATGGTCAGCCTATCAATGTTCCTCCCATAAAGAGTGAATTAAGGACTTCATTCTTTTTGGTCCAGGAGTGCGCAACTCAAATCGCCTTTGTATTTTTTATAACTATATTTTTAAAAGTACAATATGTAGTAATAAATTAAATTAATCTGAAATTTGTTTAATCCTAAAAGCCACTTTTCTTTTTCTTTTCTTTTCTTTTCTTTTCCTAACTCAAGAGGACTGCATTTTAACATTCACCATGTTTTTTCTGTAATTTTAACTTGCCGGTTTCTTTTATTCCATTTTCTGTGCTCCACATCATGTATTCACTTCTCCCTATGCACCACCACAAGCCTGTACTCCCATCTCCATTGCCCTGTCTTTCAAAGTTTTTCTACCCACCATATCTCTATGCATTCCCATCCTTTTCTGTGGAGTTCTCTGTGCGGTCACACATGTCGATTCTGTTCTAGTATTGAGTAAAATTTTGAATGTGGGAGCTGGCACTCACACTCTTCCCTCAATTGGGCAGAACCCAAGCTATACACATGCTTCACTCTCTACACAATTCACAGTTTCTGCTACATTGCATAAAGCAGCATCTTACTTCAATTATGGCTCTTGATCCAGTTAATTAATACTGCACATGTTTTTCATGCAACTGCAATTTGGCTGAGGGGTGTGGAGGGGGGGGAGAAAATATTAACATGAAGGAATGAAAAAAAAAACATTTAATTCAAGAACGAAAACCTTGCTGCTTCCTTCCATTCCTAGAACTTCATAGGGCTATTAACTGTGGCAAGATTACATACGTTTTTAAAGCATTCGTGTGTCATATACACTAGTGACAAATAACAGCGGATCAACCAGGGAATATATATTGCAGCAAAGCGAGGCCAAGGAAGGCAAGATGTAACTAGTGAGCCAAACACAACTTCAAGAGTATGTATAACATAGCCTGAAGCCACCATAATCTTTTCCCCAAAGTTGTCTCCTAGTTGTAATGTGCAAATATGATATTACATAATGCTTCCTTCCTACTGATGAAACAGAGCAAGCTCTTGAAGTAATTGGAATATTCTGAAGGGGGATGTTAAACTTAAATTCATCAATGTGGTCTTCTTCAGGACACAAAGACAGGGTTTGGACAACACAATAACCCACAATTATTTAACCCATTGTGGGTTATCATTATTACGTCGTGTGTCGGGCACCGTGTCAGGTACCGCAAGAACAGTTCAGATCACTGCTGGGCAACTCTCTAATAAAATAGAGAAATAGTGGCTCCATTTCCATTGTTTATACAGTTTTTAAAAAAGTTCTTGTACTGCCCCCACCCCAATTGCTAAAGTGCACAACTGCACATTAGCGAATGGGTGAATCCGCGGCTCCATGACATAGCATGTTAGCACTATGTCAATATAGTTTATAAAAAAAGAAGAAATATGTTTTACTTCCCCACAGACCAACCACTAAAGTGCACAAGTGTGCAGGGTTTGGAGGGGGCATCTGGTGCCTCCTGCCTAGGGAAGGCAGCCTGTGAAGTTTGATCCCAATCCAGCAACCCTCCAAGAGTTTATTTGTGCCATTTCCCCTTTTGGTGCTCCCAGGATTTTCCTCCTCTGGGTTTAATTGTGCAGGGTTTTGAAGGTGAATTGGGTGCCTCTCTATAGAGGGAGGCTGTGTATGATGTTTGATCCCAATCTGGCTTCCCTCCGAGGGTATATGTGTGCCATCCCGTTTTTGATGCACTCGGGATTTCCCCTCCTCTGGGTGTAATTGCGCAGGGTTTTGAAGGTGGATCGGGTGCTTTCCTATACAGGGAGGCTGTGTAAGAAATTTGGTACCAATACTGCAAACCCTCAATGGGTTATTTGCCCCACCCCCTTTTTGGTTCACCCCAGATTTAACTCCTTGTAGCCCCTGCTGCCATATAATGAATGGGTGAAACAGCACCACTGCTGGGGCAGGAGGACTGCAGGGGGACAGCGGGTGGTGGGATGGATCAGATTAGGCACTGTAGCTTAATAAGCTATGCACAGTAGCTTGTTAGCCCTGTCATGTGGCAAGGCATCGTGGACTATTTCTAAAATGAGCTACTGTGCATAGCTTATTAAGCTATCGTGGACTAAAGTGATGTCCAAAATCCTGCTTAAATGGCCCTTGAAACACGTTGGCCCAGTTCGGACATCACATTCCAGTCCTCTAAACCATGGTGCCAAACATGTCATGGATCATGCACTTAGGTTCTCAGCCTTCTCCACCTTTGCTTTCCAGACCTGCAATAACCTTAATTTGCCATCATGTTCAAATTGGAAAACTATTAGTGCTAACTAGGCAGTCACCTAATTCAAGAAGCTTGATAATTATACAAGTTAATCATACAATGATTAAATCAATTATATTTGCATAAATCTGTCTATACTTCTGAAGGAATATGCTTTCTGAATCAGGCTACTCAGAAGCAAGTCCCGCCAATTTCAATGGGGCTTGCTCCCAAGGGAATCGTCACAACGGCAGCTTTAAAGATCGCTTCAGGGTATCTAGTATTATAGACTGTCATAGTGATGGGATGAGCAAATCATCTTGTTTCCTTGTCAAGCTGAATCCAAGAGGCCAAGGACCAGCAATGGCACTAACATGAAAGAGAGCCCCAAATCTGCATCCAACTCATCATCTCTGTCACCCACAACAGGGGCTGGAGAGAGAAGAGAAAATAAACAGGCACACTTTTTAAATATATATATATATATATATATATTTAATCAATTTGTAATGAATTAAATGCTGCACCTTAGAGCTGACCTCCATTACTTGGGTTGACAAAGTCACTTCAAACTAAGGATTTTAATTGTGATCTTAAAGTTAGTACCAACCACATTTTGCCCAATTAGAACATCATGCTAAACCAGTGTTAGAGCAATGCAGAAATGGGGAATGAAATCTGTGTGTGTTCCACTGCATTTCCACCCCTCGACTTCCAAGTATGAGCCATTATTTCCAACGATGACAGATTTTCTGCACAATGCAAAGCAAAAGGCATCCTAGCTTCATTAGATCACGCAAAATTAATCAATCATCAGAATATAGGCCCTTTACACACATATGCTGCAGGGTCATCTCAAAGTTTGGATGGTCGAGCTGCGTGGCTGCAAATTCTGCAGCAGGAGAGCACCTGGCCCAGCTCTCCAGAGTGCTATCTGCCCAATGCCTCACTCTGAGAACTCCTCAAGCCTCAGCATCAGGCAAGTCTGCTCTCTGAGAAACCCTGCTGTCTGCTTTCCTTCTTCAAAGGCCACAGCAGACAAGTGGCCTATGAAGCTCTCCTGAAAGCCTACCACTGCTGCACTCCTGCACTCCAAGGAGTCCTTCCTGAGAGCGAGATATTCAAGGCAAGGTAGCTTTGAGGATTACTTGTGCAGCTGCGGCACAGGTAATTTCCAGGGCCACCTCACCCAGAATGCCTCAGTCTGAGGAAGGACCCCCTGAAGAGAGGTTTAGAGTTGGAGGCAGCAAGCAGCACAGTGCTATGGAGGACAGCAAAGAAGAGGAGAAGGAGGGCAGTGGCTGGAGAAGAAGAGAAGGAAAAGAAGGATGGCAGCGGCTGCTGAGAGAGGGAAGAATGGAATGGATGGTGGCATTTCTACCAGGGCACCAAAATACCTGGAAAGCTGCCTGCCACACACACACACACACACACACACACAAACCAAAGCCACCTCTTTTAAACCACCACCAAGTTAAAGCATGCCTATTGTTATCAGTACCTAAAACACTTTATTAAAAAACGATAGTTTATAAAATAATTAAAAAGATAATTAGTGTATTCAGTTATTTCCACTGTAAAGAAAATCTGTTCTTCATAACGGTATCTGTGTTATACTCTACCTAACTATATTACACTGTCCCCAAGGAGGAATAAGAATTTTATGAAACACTACTCCATTGGTACAGTCTGTGCTACCGGCAGATGTCTTTACAACCAAGAGATTAGAACTATGTAAGCTAATTTATATCCAGTTGGTCTCCCTTGCAATCAGACCAGGACAGAGAAACCTTAAGAGGTGTAAGAAATATGGGAGGAAGGATTACAGATAAAGATTTCCTGTGAAAACAATCAGAAGAAGAGCAAACTAGCTTTTTGCCAATGTCATTGAACAAACTATTCTGGACGAACAGTTACAATGAAAGGAAACTTCAGTAACAGACTTCTGGTTATCAGGAGACACTCTGCCACAGTATCCACATGAATCCATTTTCAAATGACAGCACTATATTCAACCATGATAACACATTTTTATATCCATGTTCACACATTGTTATTTAATTCAGGCCCCAAGTTCTCAAGTGATGGCCAGAAACAGCTTTCATGCCCATGAGGATCTTTAGTCATACTGTTCTATTTTGTGCAGAGTGACATGTTATTGATGCTTTTTTATTCTAGCTTCTCAGTTCAGTTCTCTGACACTCAAGAGAGGATGACTGTAATAGGCTTGTCTGCAATATCGGAGGGAAACGTGTGATTATGGCGAAAACCTGATGAAAAAGCAACTTCAAATTCAACGTTAATACGTTAAGGACAAGACTAAGAGATATGGAATTCACTCAATTTTCCTGAAGATCCTGTCCTTCCCCCAGGAAATTCCCCAAAACTGCCCCTCATGTCTGTCAGCATACAGTGATATAGTGCGATAAGCAGCCCATGAGCTGATTCTACCCATGCATTCTGCTGCTCCCAGCACCTGCCAGATCAGAGATGCCCTAACATAATGTTGCTGTTCTGAGCAGTCCACTTGGGCTCACAACTACATATGAGGCAATGCTTCTCAGACTTTCCATTGGTTTAAATATTTTACACACAATCAGGTTCACATGCGCACAGGCACACACACACACACACACAGGCACTCACACAAGCAGCCATTAAACTCCTGGATTTCATGGTAGCTTTAAGTCTTCATGCAAAACTGGGATAAAAGACAAATTGACACCCAAGCCAATGACTAATTACCCTGAGATAAAATCCAAGTATTGTGTGCAATCCTGCAGTTACCCAGAGTAACTGTCTCATGCTTTGTCCTAAATCATGCCATTGTAAACTCCTCAGAGCAATTCGCTCTGGTTGTAAATTTTTATCATTCTGCTAGTGCTCACCAAGTATGTTACTGTAATTAATTGTTACCATTTTAAACAAATGATGCTGCTTTGGAAACTAAGGCAGGCAATAGCGTATAAAATAAACCTACAGCATAGTTTGAATAAGCAGCTTTTGCTTTGCTTTGCCTTTCAAATGGCCTCATTTGCCTAATAATCAAGTTGGCATCAGTTTGGTTTGAACAAAATAGACTGCTGCTCACACTGGGATACTTCTTGTTTATTCCTAAATGCATGCCCCTTGCTAAATGCAGGATCAGCTGATACTTGCTGATTAGCTCCAATATCTCCATTCATGCAATAGTGGAGGTGAAAAGAGTTGCAAAAAACAGGTCAGAGTTTTGCTATGACTGACAACAGAACATTAATTTATAAGGGATGTGGGGTTATTTTATGTCTGCATTAGCGATCAGATGCCCTCAAAAAGCTTATAAGTAGAGTGTGTTGGTGGTGATCATACAATTAGTCTAACGTCCAGTAAAATAACTAGTGCCTCTGAGCATGAATTTACTTATATTGGCCCTGTTCAGAAGACACTTTAAACCATGGTGGTTAAGGCTTTTTGTTAACAAAAAACCTTAACCACCATGGTTTAAGGTATCTTCTGAACAGGGCCATTTTTTTAGCTAGTTAATAGCCACCACTAAGTCTATTCTCCAAAATATTTTGGTAATCTTTATTAAAAGCCATTTCTGCTAGCAGCCAGCACAATCCCTTTTGACAAGAAGTTCCATGGATTAATTTTTCATTGGTTCAATTCTGACACCATGCCAATTATCCATGACATAATGTCTGAACTAACTGTGGCAAACTAGCAAACTGAAATCAGAAACCATGGTTTAAAGTGGGCTTGCAAACTGGTTTGTGTGATGACTCCATTTACAAGCCAGAATGCTCAGTTTACAGAAACAGAGTGTAATTTTGCATTAAAATAAACCATGCACTCCCACCACGCCTTGTTTTAAAGTGAAAATGCAGCATACTACCAAAACGTAGCTGCAATTTGGTGGGCACAGCAGCATCCGTTTGAGGGCAGCAAGGGCCAGAGGAAAAAAAGGATAGGGGGCGCATGTTGAGCATCCCTGATTTAGAACCATGCTTTGATATGATTTCTGAATTGAGCCATTGTACTTGTTGTCCTGAACATACTGCCAGTTAAATCTCATTGGAAAACACTGCTCTATTGTTCAGAGAAACTAAGGTGAATTTTCTCCATTCATCTTCTCCACACTGTATGTTTCCATAAACCTCTATCATGTTGCATCCTCAATACCTATTTTTTCTAAATTAAAAACATGCCAGTTATTCACGCCTTCCTTTATACTATGCTCCATTCCCATGGTCATTTTCTGGACCTCTTCCCACTCCTCCTTCCTGAGACAGTGAACAGCACTCTTTATTCAAGATGTGGACACATTATGGTCGTATACAGTGGCACTACGAGACTTGCAGTTGAATCACCTTCCTAATAATTCCTAATGCTGGACTTGCCTTTTTGATGACCAGAACACACTGATATTACATGTTTAAATCATTTTGATTATAACAGAACATGCTTCATTAGCAGAGTCTAACCAGCCAAACTTTATTAAAACTTAACTTTCCATTAGATGAAGCTCATGGACAAAACTGAGCAAGCACAACAACATATTTAAGCTAGTCTAAATATAATAATTGAGGAGTGATATGTGTTCTATTAGAAATAGAATCAATTGCCTATAGCAGCCTTCCCCATCATGGTGCCCTCTATATGTTTTGGACTCCAACTCCTATAAGCCTGAGCAAAGGCAGGCAAGCAAGTTCTAAGGATATTTGCTAGGCTTTATCATGTAAAGGCTGATTCACAGATTATTCTCTAATGAATGAACAGGTATATTTGAGGTGCCCTTCTACCTATATTGGAATTCCAAAAAAGGGAACACACTCCTTTCCACACTCTGCACGGCTTTTTTACATTATAATAAATTTTCAAAATGTTGTCTTCATATTGCTTTTGACCATGGTTTCATTGCTCCTAAGAGATTGTATCTTTGTTTGTTTTTTTAACTTTGTTTTTTAACTGTTCTGATGAAAGTGGCATATAAACCTATTAATAAAAACAATATCATTCAAATATACACTTTTGGTCAACTGTGAACGAGCTGTAGTAGACATCTAGGCAGTCACTGCAGAAAGAGTCCTGAACCATATAATTTATCTGGATGACCATTGGGCCTAATTTATACCAACACTTCTCATACTGCATTATCATGATAGAAGCACTATTATACGGTATAACATACAAGATCAGGAGCCTACAGACCAGGTTCTATCTTTGTTTCTAACTAGCTGAACATAAACCAACCACTCAGCTGTCCAGGGCTGGTTTCCTTATCACCACCATTCTACTGATTAAACTTGCTTATCTCTGAAATGAAAACACTATATAAAGATAATATTAACAGCAGCAGTAGCACTGTAAGTCATGTGCTTACTTGGTGGACAAATGATATTACAGGAGTTTGCTCTGTGAAACAGGCGCACTCAATTTACACAATTGGAAAGTTATTATCATGGATCCTTTCTTGAGCTGTCCTCTACAAGAAGGCACAAAACAAAACTCAAACCAAAAAATTTAAACCACTCAAAGCAGACTCAAACTGATTCTCAAAAGCAATAAATGTTGCAATATAAAGTACACCCATGCAGTTCAACTTAAAATCTTTTTTCAGGAGCAAGGCATTTTTTACACTATCTTACTCCAATAAAAATTAATTACGCAACTTTGGGCATAGGAGAGGAGAGGCAGTTTGATTTGGAGAAGATGGATAGGGAGGGTGGGAACCAGAGGCTTGTAAAACTGGCTGTTATGTCCCTCCCATTGCTGCCTCCAGGACTGAGGGTGTGCTGGAGTTTGCTGCTGTGAACCTCATCAGTTTTCATTTTCAAGGACGCGGCAAGAGATAAAGGGCACACACGGCCCATGGCAGGATTCACCAGAAAGCCAGGGGCACTTACACCGACACCTACTGGGCAAATTTCTGAAAGTCTGCATTCTACCCTTGTAGCCCTCAGTCATATTCCACCAACCCTACTACTCAGCATTTACGTTTGAACTTGCTCCTTTTAACACAATGATCCCTGCAAAAAACAAAAAAAAGCCACAGATTTCATAAATTCAAAAGCAACTCCAAGTTCAGAATAAAGAGGTTTATCCAGAACAAGCAAGTTCACAACTTGCGTTTCATAATTTCACTCCAGAGAAAAACTAGGGCTTTGTGAGGAGGGTATAAATAGCCCTGGGTATACAAAGGCTGTGTGTTTTCATTGCATCAAGCAAGTGCAGATATTTTTTTTAATCAGGTGGTGACTTCAGCATCCTTTCATTAAAAAAAAAATTAGGGCAAGTTTCTGACCCTCAAGCCTGAAAATATATGGATTGTGACTGGTAAAATCTCAAAAACTAGCAGAGATTAAAGGAGCAGGATTTCAAATCATGACTTCCAAACCTACATCACTCATTATTCCACCCCAAAACTAGCAGAATCAGGAAGAATAAGCAACAAGTGGCAGAATTCAGGTTCCCTTAACCTGGATTACACTCTTTTGATATATGTGTGTGTGTGTGTGTGTGTGTGTAAGCACATGCTAGACGTATTTGTTAGTATTTGTTATGAAGTCAATGAAAAGATCTTACAGGTTAAATCCAGACAACTAAGGGTCAAATGGTGCCTCACTACTAGAGGCCGGCGAAGGAGGGGAGGGGATGCTACACGTAGGTACCCATGTACTGGAAAAATTATCTGCAATTGTGCTAGGATTGGAAACTGAACACAGTTCTCTTGGGTTCCACCACAGCACCTTTGACACAAGTTCACCTACTCTTTGCAGGCATAGAAATATTTAAAATTAACATTTCTTATAACTAGAGGCACATATTCAAGAATGTGCTATGAACGTACACCTTCAGGATTAAGACAGCAATACTAAGAGATCCTCTCCATGATAAAGAGAGTGGTTATTCTACAATACTGCTAGAGACACAAGTGAAGTCTTGGTTTGGGGCCCAGCTGTATGTCAAGTCCAAAAAGTAGCATTTCTTTCTTAAGGAATTCAATTTTCATTTCAGTGAGCCAATGCTAACATATCCTACCATTCACCCCAGACACAAACAGAATTCAAGTGGCACAAAGTGCCTGCATTGTTATAGAAGCCAGCATCAGAGCAGAGATGGACTAAAGCAGTACCAATGCTATGAGACACCCATCTCTTCCTCACCAGTTGCTCCTCTCCAAGGAACAAAGCCTTCACAGCCTCACTCTCTCACTCATATGTGCCACACAGAGTGATGCAAAATGAGATTGTTTTAACTCTGAAGGCTGGAGAAGCTCAACATTCCAAAAGTATTAAGTCACCCACATCCTAATCAGGCACACTGCTTGGTAGGGGCCTCTAGGAAAAGAAAAAAGCTGCAATGGATCACTCTTTGGATTTCTAGCAGACATCAACAGATCGGAAAAGAACTAGCAGAATATTCCACTGCGTATCATTAGGGGCTGAGACTCACACAGGACTTTCACTGTTTTTTGGTGAGCATGGTTTGTTCTTCTCACATATAAAGCATCTATGTTAATCATCCATGATGCCTGAAATAAAACTTATCTGGTACATCTTGCTACTGAACAAGAGTATGACACATTCATTTCTGCATGGCAATTTCAGAGACTGCCACTGCTGGGAAGCGCTCCTCTCACTCTGTACTGAAGCCTTGCAACTCATGATATTCAAGTCGTGTAAAAAGAGGAGGTACAATAAGCAGCTCAAAGTCATGTGTCAAACAAGAATAGTCAAATGTCTGTATCTGAGATCTCCAACATGGTATCCTCCTGATATCTATTATTATTATTATTATTATTATTATCATCATCAACAACAACAACAACAACAACAGTGGGAGGTTGGCATGTTGCAAAGAAGGTCACTGGCTTCTAGGAAATTGGTATTTTGTGACTGGTCACACTCACCATGGCAGCAATATTGTGAGAATGTCCATGACCTCCTCTCAAAATTCCAAATGTGTCCACTGACTCAAAAAGGCTGGGGACCCTGAGGCCTATATCATGCCAGAGCCAAAATACAAGTGGTGCTATGATTAGATTTCCTGACATCTTCATTGCAATTAAGAGAAAATGCCGAGTGCTCTGAATTTGAATCCAATAATGGTGCTGGAGGAGGTGACTACATGTGGATATTGTCTGCTACGGATCCTCTCCATGCAGCTGCATTAAGCTCAATAAAACAGAGTTGCCTTACAACCACAGTGGATTTTTATCCCTGACAGAGGCAAAGTTTAACTCTTCCCCCACCCCCACCCTGAGCCATTTTCTAAAATTGCCCTCTCCAAGCTGTTATTAGTTCTGCAGCTGAACATAATACAGTCATAACAGTAGGAGTTATCTACCTCTTTCTGGCACAGAGTTCCAAGATCACTCCACCTATCTTCATCAATGAAATGCCATTTTAGAGGCCACAGAATAGATATAATATTTATGCTATTTAATTTAGCTAGAGTTGCTTGTGGCCTTTGGAGTTAAAATTTTAACATTTCCATTTTCCTCCTAAGCAGTCAGTCATATGGCCCTAGGCTTGTATTCAAAGCAGCATCAGAACAGCTGAGCCAATGACAACCAGAGGGAGGGGTATTGAATCCCTTTAATGACACAGAGGGGGTTGACAACAAATGTAACCAGGCACTTGAGTTACCTACAAAATAAATACTGACTCTCTAAGATATCTAAGGCTGCCTCTACATGAGAGGTTTAAAGCTCTTTCAAGTCTCATTAAAATTTTTACCTCTACAAGAGAGGAGCGCAAATTGGGGGTAGAGGCGCGTTTCCTCTCCGATTATGCGTATTATTGAATGCGCGTTAAATAGCTAGTTTTCCTGCTCCTCGGCGTTTGACCATGTAAACAAGCTATTCTCCGCATTTCAGCCACTTTAAAGCGCGTTTCAAACAACCAGTCGGGCCACCAGTTATGCGCTTAACCGCCTCCCGCGTACAGTCATTATCTCATTATCGTAACAGTGATTGTGAGAAGATGCGCATAATCGGACAACCAGGTGCCAAACCGAATTCTTGTAGAGGGGGCCAGAGTCAATCAGGCAATGGCATCAAGGAAGGCAGTGCAACCAGACATACTGGAATGTTGAAGATAACAAATGGGGAAGTTAAGAGGCCGAGGATTCAAATGCAGGACAGTCTAAAGGGCACAGTGTGCCATACCAACTGGTTCATAGATAGTAAATCAAAAGCTACACAGCAAGATATGTGCATACTATAGAAAGAGCTACAGATTATTAAAATGCAACAAGTTGCTTATACCACAGCCATTTGCTACATCCCATATTTATTTACTTTAACCAGACATTTCAAAACGAAAATAAAACAGCCCAATAAAAGATTGTTCTAAACTACAAAGTCCAGCATTTGTTTCTTTTTGTGGAATTTATTTATTCTATTATTTGTACTTCACCCTTCTACCAAGAAACTAAGGGTAGTGTAGATGGAATAATCCCATTTTATCCTCCCAGCCACCAAGTGAGGTTGGCTAGGACAATGGCTAGCTTGAGACTAGCTAGTAACAACATGGCTGAGTACAGATTTGAACCCAGCTCTGCATGGTCCAATTCCAACCCTCTTATCTGCTTTACTACTCTAGTACTTGTGTCTGTTGTGGCCTGTTAAGAAAAGATTGACTGAGTATTTGGCTGGATTGAGGACATCTCTGAGAGCAACATTCCTAAACACTGTGGATAGCAGCAGGCACAATCATTAAATTTTGGGGCCTTGGGGATTGATTTTCTTTCACTGCTAACTCCAGCTACAGGACCAGCTGCTCTTTCACTACACCCAAAGCTTCTGTAAATTGTTTGCTTGCTTTATATGGAAGAAATCATAAAGACGTGCAGAAAACTGCAGAAATCCCCAGAAGGTAATAAATGGCATCCATTCTCCTAATGTAACAATTACCTGGAAACTAGCCATAAAGCAAGGAAGGGAGAGTCTTTCCTGATACAGAGCGGTTTAAAATCAAGAAGAAATAAACACTTCCGATTAAAAGCCTTTAAGCAGCTGTAGAGTGAAATTACACTGAGCTGGATTTTCCTTTTCCTGTGTATTTTTCCTTATCCACAGGTGTGTGAGGGGACAAAAGGTTGGAGTTCAAAGAATCTGTCTAAGACATACAGAATGCAATCCATCTTCTACGCTAAGGGTGAGACTGAACCTACCCAAGATGGCATAAGCATTTCCCAATGCCTCCTCAACTCTCTGGCTGAATTCGGACAACACGATTGTCAATGGTGGGGTAATAATCAACTTTACATCTAGGGAGTACGCTCCACACAACATGACAATAAATAACTGTGGTGTGGATTAGAATCAGCATTGAGTTGAGTATTAGTTCATACTGAGTTGACTCACTCATCCCCCTCCTGCTAGTATTCTATCAGCCATTGCTGCAGAAAATCTATCCGGCCACCTGGACTAGAGTGGCAGCCACCGCTTTGCCTGCTCTTGCAGCATTGCGACTCTGTGGCTGACGAAGTAACCAACGGTGGCCAAGGAAATAACCAAAGGTACCCTCCAAACAACACAATTACCAACGGTGGTTCAAATAGCTAACTCTGCACAGCAGTTATTTGCTTTGGTTATTTTGGACAAATAATCAACTGTTGGTTTAAAAATTACCTCCACACAACACAATAACCCATGTAGGTTAAATAAGCAACCATCAGCTATTTAGATCACTATTGGCTATCATGTTGTCTGAACCCAGTCTTTATGTTTAGAGACCCTTAAGTGCAGAACGAATTATTGCAGCACCTTGGAGACAAATTAGTTTATTATGGCATAGGAATTTATAGGCATCAGCCTTTTTCATCAGATGCATCTATTCCTCATCAAAATGTTAATGTATCACTGGTGGTTAAAGAAATACCACAATGAACACTGATGCCAGTTTTTATTAGTGTCATATCTTTGATCCTATTTCCTAAAAGGTAAGAGTATCCACAGTCAATGCTTCAAGATATCGCCAATGGTATTACTCCCTCTGAAGTGTAATTAAACCCATATTCTGTATTTTTATTTTAGGAACAGATGGTTCGATCTAGAAGTGCAATACTAAACTTTTAACATTCTGCAAGCAAATTCAATTATTTAGTTGCAGTAAATTTTGGACACTGAGCTAAACTAATACTTCCTTTTGTACAGTTACTACATCCAATGCAATATTTAAAAGTATACCCACACTATTCAATGGCAGAAGGCCAGAATCTGGTTAAAGTGGCACTTTTCCAAAGTCCTTTTCTGCTTACCTAATTAGTAGCTTGGTGCATCAGTGTTTGCATGCTGAAAGAATTAGAGCTTGTTGATTTGCGAAGATATGCTACAAGGCATTCTCCAAACTTTGAGTGGCTGTTGTCATCATTTAATTTCTTTCCCTCACACAACCACTTTGGCACTCAGTCTATGGACATGCTTGACTGATCTCTTTACCGCCTATATGCCAGGCATGAGCAACTTGTGGATCTCCAGGTGCTTTGGCCTACAACTCTCATCAGTCCTAGCCAGCATTGTCAATGGTGAAGGATCATGGGAGTTGTAGGCAAAATAAAGGTCTAGAGAGCCACAAGTTGTCTAGCCCTGCTATAGGCAGATAAGGACAGTAAAATACAGAAAGTGTGTATCTGTTGAAGTAATCTGTCTCTTGCCAAACCAATTAGGTTCATCAGCTTAAGCTTATTTCTCAAGATACACAAAGGCCACGTTTATACATCACAATAAGCCATTAATTCTGGCTGAATAATGTGCATGATAGTGTGCTTGCACACAAAGCCTGATTGCTCCCCCACCCCTAGAGTGAGTGAGTGAGTGAGTAAACAAACCAATCCACAATTAAGCATAGCTTCTCAGTAAGTTCAAATCTGGGAACTATGTTTAATTCCTTCCAAACAAGCCAGACTTTGTAAACTAACTTAAATCCATGGTGGCTTATGAATTCTCCTTTCAGCATATCCATGTGAGACTGTGGATGTCCAGGACACGGTAATGGACTGGATGAGAGTCATTAAACCGAGATTCAATCCATACAAAATGGAGGTACTGTTAGTGAGTGGTTTGTCTGCCCGGCTAAGTAATGTTTAACCTGTTCTGGAGGGGACTAAAGGATCAGGTTTGTAGTTTGGGGTGCAGTTGGATCGAGCATTGTTACTACAGGTATAAGTGGACTTGGTGGCATGGAACATATTTTATCAGCTTGGGATAATATACCAACTACATCCTTATTTGGATAGAGATAGCTTACCTACAGTTATCCATATTCTAATAAACTCTTGTCTGGATTACTGCAATGTGTTGTATGTGGGGCTTCCGTTGAAAACGGTCCAGAAACTTCGACTGGTCCAAAATAGGGTAGCAAGACTGTTAACAGGGAATGGCCAACGTATTATGCTAGTACTTTTCTATCTGCACTGGATGCCAGTCCATCTCTGGGCCCGATTCAAAATGCTGATACTAACATTAAACGCCCTTAACAGCTTGGGGCCAGGTTATCTGAAGGAGCATCTTCCCCCATATATATCTGCCTGGGTCCTAAGATTGTCTTCAGCAGTCCTTCTCCAGGAGCTCCCACCAAAGGAGTGAGGTGGGTGGCTACTAAGAATAAGACCTTTTCTGTTGTGGCATCCCAATGAGCTTCCCAGAGAAGTTCACCTGGCGCCTACATTGTACTTTTTTTGGCACCTGGTGAAGACCTTCTTACTTTCCAAGGCATTTTGTCTTCTAGTTTCTGTTGTTTTAGATCTGTTACTGTATTTTAAATCTTTGCACTGCTGCTAGGCTTTATTTGGTTATTATTTCATTATAAACTGTAGTCTTAAACATTTGCATTGTATTTTATCATATTGCGTTTTATGGTTTTAACTATTGTGAAACACCCAAAGAGCTTCATTTATTGGGCAGTATAGAAATGTAATAAATAAATAACTAAATAAAAAGAAAATATATGTGCCTGCTTGAAAAAGTTAGAATTCTTTATCTTTGTAGAAGCTTCCTCTTTTCTTCTAAAACAGCTTCAATTTGCAACATCAGCTTTTGTGAAAACCCTTTTTAAAAAAAAGTTATATATACGGTAACAGAATTTGGCAAAGACTACAATCCAGTGCACACTTATTTGGAAGCAAGTCCCACTGAAATCAGCTGGACTTACTTCTGAGTAAACATATGGAAGACTAGTCTGTAAGACTTCCATTTATATAACATGGTACCCCCTAGAAATTATGACTACTGTGCCAGTCTCCCTGCATTAGACTAGTTTGCGACTTCGAATGTAGGACGGACGCCTTCTGATTCCTTCATATATCTATTTTGTTCCTTTGAAAATCCATTAAAGATTCCATCCACTAGAACATAATAACTGTTTCACAGGAAATAAAATTAAAGACCCCTGGATCGGTGAGGAGTAACATTAGAGATCCATTTTAAAATGTCATGATTGTATGCTTTGCACGAATGGGATAGTTTTTTCTGGGTTTATAAGCTTAATTAAAACTGTGAATTACAAGCAACCAGTTCAGAACAGCTGAGTAATTTAAAGACTCAACAAGACTGCCATTGAGGTAATGGCTCCTACTAAGCTTATCAGTTCTATCAGAGTTTAAATACAACTCAAAATGTAGCTCTAGAGATTATTTTAAACACTGCACATGTAAGCTGCAGTAATTTGCAATCACCCGCGTCATACTTGCCATTTTCAAATGAGGCAGTACCATATTTTCCACACAACATAAAGCTTTTGCTCTGCTTACAATCCAAAGTCAATGAGTAGGACATATGACAGATGAAAGGTAGAAAAGGTGTCAAGATCTAAAAGAAGCAATGCACAAAGACTATCAAATAATAATTGTTCAAATAAGGAAATGGACAGCTATTCCTTAGGCAGAAAAAAGGGTTGAAAGCAGTATCTGCATCCTCTTATTGCTCATCTTATTTCCTCTAACTTTAGAGGAAATTAAAAGAGCAATAAGAAGATACAGGAGTACAACAGGACAGAGTGTAGAAATTGGAACAAGACATAACAGGAGCAGGGGTGGGAAACTTGTGACCCTTCAAGTGGTTTGGCCTACAACTCCCATGATCCCTCACCACTGACTATGCAGGCTAGGAATGATTGGAGGTGTAGGCCAAATTTGCTCACCCCTGATTTAGAGCAATTTAGCTCTAGAGACTTGAACAGGTAATATAATGAACAGGGGGAAATATGATCAGAAAACATGCAAGGGTGTTTTGGTTTTGTTTGTTTTTTACCAACAGGAGTGAATAGAATAAGTAGGCAATGTAATTTGAAAAATGATAAAAGGTCTGGGGGAAAACAAGACACATGGTCAATGAAATGTGCGAAATAGTTTACAAATGTACAAGATACCAGCAACATTAGGATATTAAAGCAATCAACTAGGGAGTGTGCAAATAACATTTACTTTGGATTGCAACTCTGAATAGCCAAGTTATGAAGGCCATTACAAAAGCTCTGATACAAGCCAATTTATAGTACGAAGGCTATATTATTCCAGCAGTGACTTGCCAAAGAGATCAGAAAAGACTAAGGATGGGATCCAATACATGTGCAATGTGACTTCCACTGGCACAATGGGACTTCCCTGCCCTCTCCTGGTGGTTTAAACAAAAATTGATTGTGAGGAGCTCCAAAAGGATCTCTCCAAACCGGGAAAATGGGCACCCAAATGGCCAATGCAGTTCAGTGTAAGCAAGTGCAAAGTAATGCATGTTGGGACAAAAAATTCCAACTTCAAGTATAACCTGATGGCTGAGCTGGCAGTTACCACCCAAAAAAGAGATCTTGGGATTGTGATGGACAGCTCAATGAAAATGTCAAGCCAGGCATGCAATGTTGCTGTAATGAAGGCAAACTCCCTGTTAGGCATTATTAGAAAAGGAACTGAGAATAAAAATGCCAGTATCATATTGCCTTTATAAAAATCTATAGTGCAACCACACTTAGAATATTATGTACAGTTCTGGTCATCACACCTTAAAAATATATATATAGCAGAGCTGGAAAAAGTGCAGAAAAGGGCAACCAAAATGATCAAGGGGATGGAGCATCTCCCTATTAGAGAAGGTTACAACAGCTGGGATTGTTTAGCTTGGAAAAAAGAAGGCTAAAGAGAGACATGATAGAGATGTACAAAATTATGCATGGTGTGGAGAATGTGGATAGGGAGACATTTTTCTCCCTCTCATAACACTAAAACCAGAGGTCATCCCATGAAGCTGATTGGTGGGAGATTGAGGACAGATGAAAGAAAGTACTTCTTCATACAATGCATAATTAAACCATGGGATTCGCTACCACAAGATGTAGTGATGGCCACTAATTTAGATAGCTTTAAAAAGGGGTTGGATAAATTCCTGGAGAAGGCTATCAATGGCTACTAGTCCTGATGGCTATGTTCTACATCCAGTATCAGAGGCAGTAAACCTACAAGCACTAATTGCTAGGGAACATGGGCAGAAGTGTCCTGCTTGTGGGTTCCTGGTCGATAGCTGGTTGGCCACTGTGAGAACTGGACTAGATGGACCGTTGGTCTGATCTAACAAGGCTCTTACGTTCTCCTCCCCACCACAGCCCCCTGCACACATACCTTTCTGCTCCAGAGTGTCCCCCAACCCTCTGGAGCAAATAAGGGAGACATGGGGGTCTTCAGCGGTAGGCAAATTCTGTTCCCCTAGTGGATGACCAACCCTATGAGCAAAATTACCTTTAGAAAGTGGGGTTAAGAGAGGGAAGACTGAAATAATAATAATAATAATAATAATAATAATAATAATAATATTTCTTACCCGCCTTTTCCTTTGGATCAAGGCGGGGAACAACATCAAATATAAACAGTATAAAATACATAAAACTGATTAAAAACATATAAAAGTAATGCATTATTATTAAAATAACAATAAAACTCTTTAAATTCAACTAGTTTAGGTGATCAGAACACATCTAGTATGACTACAAAATGTTTTAACAGGGGCATGTCCCAAATCGCCATGAGCTTTTTAGGCACACTAGAGCACATTGAAGGCAGCCAGTGCCCCTTGCATATCAGAGAGCAATGCTAAGTTGGGCAATGGGATCTCAGAACAAATTAATAGGCAATAAAGGGAGCAGCAGCTGTTAGTTGATGAGGAAATACTATTTTCTGGACTGTCTTATGGTGCACTCATGTTTTCCCTGGCAAGATACCACTCTGTGATCAAGGCACAGTTGTCAGCACTTGCCAAGCAAAGCTGAAAAATACTTTTTATTTACCACCAACAAGCACAGGTTATAGTGCAGTGTTAGAACTCCATATTGGGTATTGAAGGTATGTGGTTTAAGATACGATCTCCCTGTGTTTATTTCTGACATTTCTTCCATTCCTTTGTGGGTTGCTAATAAGCTATTTAAAAAAGCACACCTAAATTAATCATTTCTGAAAGTCATCTGTTTCTATTTACTAGGATAAGGGAAAGCAGGGAATTACCCAAAACATATTTCTATATTATCTAAGGCTTTCTTTAGCACTTGCGGAGTCAGTGCTTTTGATCTGAATTACCCCAGATTGGATTGGAATGTTTATATAAAAGCATAAAATTCCTGTTAAACTTCAGCATACAGGATATTTTGCCTAGCATAGCTTTTCCTTTTGTACAAGATTATAGGCGCTAAAAAGTCCAACTACATACAACATTATAGGTTTTTGAAATTTGGAAAGGAAAAAGTCCCTGTGCATAGCAAGTAATTAGGGAGCTACTAACAAGAGTGTAACTTCTTAATGCATCATAGTTTCCTCCTTATTCATGTCTGAAAAGCCCTTAGAACTGTTGTGTAATGTCTTAAATAAAAGAGTGGGCTATGATATATTTTGGGCTTCTATGAAATTTTACAACCACTGAAGGCAGTACCTGTTATTATATGGCCAGCTGTTCTGGCCAGTCCCTAGTGGAATACAGAAGTGATGTAAGAGTACACACTGAAGTGGTTAAATGATTGCTGCACATTCAAGCTCCTATTTGTAGTAAGAATTGAGAGCTCACCATGCCATCACTGATCAACTCTAAAAAATATATCAATTCACACTGGGAGGCGGGGGGGAGGAGATTTCGGAATGTGAATCAGTCAATAGAAGAGAATTAGGTCACCTGCTGCGGGCACCAATTTATCTTATGTCCAATGTGAATAGTTGTTGGAATGTCATCAGGTACATCATTCATAAGTTCTGTCTTTAATTGGCCAGTAATGGACACAGGTAACTACCTTTACTGCTTATCCTAGCACACACATTCTTCATCTCTAACCCACCCTTACTTCTTACTTGCTGTACTTTCTAGTGGCAGAAGGTTACAGGGGAAATTGTGGTTTTCAAGATAGCTTGCTCCCTTCCTCATGAGGTTGGGGAGCACAAGCCTTCCTCTGGACTGAAACTGTAGACCTTTTCCCTTAGGAAATGACTCCTATGGGGAGCATTGTTTTTCAAAAAGAAAGAAGTCTTAGGAGGCTGCAATCTTCACAATTGCCCCCTCCATACTGACCCTCCCTTAGAATTATACAGCTGAGAGGGAGATTTTAAGCAGAAAAAAGTGCTGATGAGAAAAGTATTAACCCCTTTCTCCAGCTCTCCTCCGCTCAAAATTGCAGCCTCCTCATGATGCTTTTCCTTTGGGAAAAAAAGTAAAGGTTTTGCTATATACACCTTCAAGTAACAGGTAGTTTGCCATTAAGAGAAAAGTGAAGGGTAGAGCTGATGGGAGTTGAAATCCAAAACATCTGAAGGCACCAGGTTGATGAAGGCTGAAAATAAAGTATTCATATGCAGCAATTACAGCTCAAAAAGATAACCCATTACTTTTATTTGCCTACCACTAAAATCACTATGGAAGCCCAGATTTCTGCATTGCAATGCGCCTGACCTATATTTGAGACTCACATTAAAAACAAAACAAAAAAACACTGTCTAAAATAAAAAGCACAGAATTCTGATGTGTGTGTCGGAAATCAGTATGTATGAAGTAGTCCTCAGTAAGCAGCCAGAACAAAATAACTCCCCTGTACCTAAGGAATATGGTAAACTTCACCTGCAGCTCTGGACTGAAGAAAAAACAACAGGGAGACTAGAAAAATACCCACTGGAGCGATTTGCCCAACTCAGGCACTATTAAATTTCCTCTCTCCATCATTAAATTCATATCAGTGGGTTTTTTTTTAAGTAATGATTTCAAGAGAACAGGAAATTAAAATAAAACCTTGGGCTATTTACATCCTCCCTCTCTAGAGTACCAATAAAAAAATCCTCTGCAACAGTGCTGCTGCTAGAATTCAGCAAAGAGGTTTTCTTGTTCTCAAATATTGACCAACTATAATATGTATCCCCACCACATGACCTTAGAAACAGAAATTGATATTCTAGTAGTATGCATTTGCTGAAACCTCATGGTTCAGGGATACACACAACTTTACTGAACCAATGGTTTCGACCTCTGCTAGCCTCAACCTTTCAGTGATTCAATAACATTCAGGCACTAAAGGCAAAATCAATATCTAGTTACCACAGATAAATTACTTTCACATTAGAAGAACAACTGTTTACAGAGAAGCCATGGTAACACCAGCAAAGTTAGGTAATATTACCATTCTGAAAAATGTCTGACAGCTCCCCCACCCTTTAAACTATCTCTGTTCTTTTTACAGCCCTATAATAAAGGAGAGATTCCATGAGAATTTTATTTTCATCTCACTACTGCTCTAGAATTAAGAATATGAACTATACCAATAACTGAACCAATGTGCTGGGGAATCCCTTAAGGATTTTTTCAGCTGTTTTTATCACTGCTTCTGTATGCTTCTTGTAAAACACTTGCTTTGGGCAGCCTAACAGAAATATGCTAAGTGTCGAAGTTCAGCTGACATCAATGCTAAATATTTCATGGTAAATTTTCATCTAAATCAATAATTTTTCCCCCTCCCTCACTCTCACACCCCAATGTCAACATCAGTAAATGCTGCTGTTGACCTAAACCAAAAATATATAACATCTAATATAGCTGGACTCTTGATTCCAACTATGAGCAACATAGTCAAGCTAAGCTAACCTCTGCCTCTACAGGAAATTCAAGTCCTTTAAAATGCTGTTAATAGATTAAACTGTTTGTGGGCTGCTACTTTTTCAGGCTGAAACAGACAGGCAGTGCTTTTTGCTTTGAAAGCTTTTCAGTATCCATATAATTTATTTGGATTTCTTCATTAAGCAGTGACAACAGACAACTGTTGAGTCTGTGTGAAGACTGCTAGAGAAGATGGGCAGGAGAATATATAGGACCTGGTCAAATGTCCCTAACACCAATAGCCACAAATTATTGGCCTCCTCATTGGAATTGGGGGGCGGGGGAATGGAGAAATAAGAGCAACGTTGGCTGCGTAGCAGTCCGTATTCGTGGCATTCCCCTCCAGGAAGCCTACAGTGAATCAGCCAACTATCTTTAGAAACTAATTGTAGCGTCCTCTGCATTTGCCAAGATATTATTCACAGTAAGATGAGGTTATGCTGTTGAAGGGAATGTTTAAATGCACAAATTCCCTCCTTAACAGCTTATGCGCCATAGGATGTTATTTGTATACATGCTTGGAACATCTGTCTCTTTGAGGCACAACAGTTCAGCACAAGACAAGGAATTATGCAACAGATATAGCTAAAGGAAGTTTAAAGCAGACAATGGAGGTCTAACCAGAAAACAGAACAGTTGCTCAGCCACCCAGAAGAGAGGCAGCAGAGTAAATCCCAAACATTTCCCCTTTTTGCCACAGGAAACCCTGCCCTTCCAAGAAATGTGTTTTCCTATCATAGCCAACGTACTGATGTAATCTATGTCTCCAACTATACTGCATGCCTTAACCCACAGGTAGGTGACCTGATGCGCTCTAGATTTTTTCAACTGCAACTCCTATAATTCCTGAAAATTAGCCATTTTGGCTGGGGCTGATGGGAGTTAATAGTCAAAAACATATGGAGGGCAGCAGTGTTGCCTATCCTTGTCTTAACCCAAGACAAAGAAAAGAGTACCTTGACCAATTACAGCTTCCATTCCACATTAATACAGAACAACCTTTGTAAAATTAATCTTTTTTTTTCCTTTTGTTCTTTAAACCATGCCTGTATGCCTTATGTTTCCCATTTCCTCTTCTTAGGAGTTATTACTTACCCCACACAAAAAGGGGCACTGCTCACATTATTTAGAATGCAACTCTGCCAACCACTGAAAAACACAGTGAAAATAATCCATCCAAAAAGTAGAAAGGAAGAACCACCCTTCCATTCCTGCAAAGATACGATCCTGCTTCATTTTTACATACTGATAAGAGACAAGTTTGTTCCACGTCAAATTCTTAATTCCATCTCTATGCAAACCCAGACAATAGCAAAACTATTATTTGTACGGTATATTAAAAATAGTCATAGCAACCATTTTTTCTGATCCAGTGAAACAGTATTTAACGTAAAGGAATCGATTATTGTCTAATTACAGCACAATTTCCATAACTGCCTCTATACGAGAGGTAGAAATATGTTGTGCAAACTATGTTTTTAGAGAGTGACTGCTCATTCACAGAAAAAAAAATCTACATCCTACAATACAGATGGCTTTACCCCCTCATTAAGGGTACCACTTACACTCAAATCACAGTCATATAAGGACTTGTATTTTATATGATTAAGTTCAATTGGAGGCTTTTTATTACTATACAGACTACAGTTCAGTCAAGTTTATTGCTTTTGGCCAATGGCCTTTGCATAAAACAAACAATAACAGTACAATCACCAAAAATAACAATTAATAATTATAATAATAATACACACAAAGGTTATTCATAATGTATATAGACATAATTCATGTAGTACATAATATACAAAATTTAAAAATATAGACTGGTGATCCGTCAGTGATGTAATATAAATAGGACATGGTCAAATGCGATCATCTCCTTTACAATTAGTGTCTATCTCTGTTATGTATTTCTTTCTAACCTTTTTGGCAGCTGTGGCAAACAGAGCTACACGCCAAGTCACAGATTTATCCATGCCCACTAGGAGGTAAAAGATCACTTCCAGTGGGCTCTGGCAAAAGTAGTTTCCAATTAAAGGTGCCACAAATTGTTCCCTTGGGTCATTGTATAGGGGACAGTAAAGAATATAATGGATAAGATCCTCTGGCTCAGGGCAACCACAAATACAAGTACGCTCGTTTATTGGGATGCCCCTGTGCCTCCCATCCCTATAAGCAGTGGCCATCATATTTAACCTTAACTCTGTGAAAGCTTTCCAGAGTTGTACAAATGTCAAGCTGTTAAAGTAATCTGTACAATCACAAGCCTCTTTGAGTTTAAAATATAATGGTGCACATAGGGATTTATAAACAGAGTTTAGATCCTTTTTGATAGCAACCTCCCTTATTGTTCTCTTGATAATGTTTTTCTGTATGTCTGATGGGAAGCCTTTAAGCTCGGTCAGTGAAAAACCATATTTGATTGTAAGTTGGGCCGCGTGATGTACCCAGTTTTTAATTGGTAATCCATTAGATAGTTCTATCAAACATTTTTTGGGTAGACTAGTATTATCTATCTGTTGTACCTTAAACCAATAGCTCATCTGACATGCACAGTGACATTTAGTATTACCCACTCTGCTAACCTTGTTTATGCCTTTATGATAATGTTTTATTTTATCATGCTGTGCCTTTGCACATGTGCAACTGATTTCTGCCTGGAGGGAAGCTAAACTTTGCACCTTTCCTTCAGCAGGACTATGAGCTTCTCTATGACGGGTACAAACAAGCAGAGCATCCTCTTTCTCATGCCTTCAACCCTTCCTTCCTTTCTAGTCAAGTCAAGCACAGCATCAGCCATCAGCAACCATCCCAAACCCAACTAACATCACTGCCTACTCCACCTACAAAACACTGCTAGGCAGTGGTGGGGACAACAAGATCAGCAGCAGCAATTGTGGGCACTTCAGCAGTAGCTAGAGCCACATCCCCCAGGGTGTTTCCACTACCCACTGAGCATTCGCTAACTTCCTGGAGTTAAATGAGGGATACGAGGAACTGTAGCTCAGTGGCGGAGCAAATATGTTGCATGCAAAATGTTCCAGGTACAATCCCTTTGTTCATATCTCTTCCCTTCTCCTTGTTAAAAAAAAAAGGGCGAGACAGCATTGGTGACTGTTCATCTATACATGACAACGGTACAGCCCCTACGCTGAATATTGCACCTTACAAAAGACTATTTGCATACACGATCAGAATACATGCATACCAGGACAGTCTAGGACTGTAAAATGACCTAATCTAAAATGTCAGCCATAACTAGAACTGTATTCTCCTTTATGTGTGTGGCCAAGGGCACAATTCCTGTCTCCTGAAGCCCTAAAGGAAAGAACAGCATTGTTATAAGATTGCTGGGGAGGGAGGATGGCCACCTGAGGTAGAAACAAATGAAGCAACAGGACAGGGGATGTCAGAGCTTTACCGTTTCAGATGCACTGCGGGGAGGGAAGCAGGAGAATGCATGTGAATGAAAGATTAGCTGCATGGCCTTGGTGCACTGTGAAAAGGGACAAAGAAAGAGTGTTTTGTATTTCCACAGAGGGCTGTTCTCTTATATAGGATCTTGATGCACCACAACATTCTTCAGTTCACAGCCATCACTTGCAGCAAACAGAAGCAAGTACGACAAAAAAAAACATTGGGAGGGGGGAGAAATCATCATTCCCAAAGCACAAAACTATTCTGAAAGGCAGCACAGCAACATAAATCCAAAGCCACAAACATCAACTGGGAAAGGTGGACTAATCTGCTCTTTGAACTCCATCTAACCAATCATTTTAGGATCAGACAGTATCTGTGTGTGCACACGTGTTGGTTAAACTAGTGTGTCTCATACCTGGTTAATTTGTGTTCCCCATGTAAACTTGTAAGTTTTCCACACACACCTCTCTAAACCTAAACCCATTAGGTATTATCCATCTTGCTCCTCCAAGCTGAGCCACCTCTTCCCCAACTATACAGCATTTACACACATTCCAATACCACTTCACCCTCTTAAACAGCCCTAATCCCACCTACAGGCTCTTGCACATTCTTTTACCCTGCACCACTTCATTTGTGTCCTGAGGCAACTGAACTCTCAGCAGTCAGGGATGTAAGAACCCACTCTTCCCTTCCAGCAATCGCAATGTGTGACCCATGATTTGCAGAAAAGGGAATCTTAACTATGCAGAGGTCTACAATTAACAAGAGAATGGAAAATTGTCGCTCTTCCCCCATTGCTGGCATCCCTCATCCCATGCCTCTGTCTGAGAAACTCTACATCGAAGTCTTTGCTGTTAAACTCTGAAGCACGTTACATAGGGTGACCATATGGAAAGGAGGACAGGGCGTCTGTATCTTTAACAGTGGTATTGAAAAGGGAATTTCAGCAGATGTCATTTGTATGCATGCAGCTCCTGGTGAAATTCCCTCTTCATCACAACAGTTAAAGTTGCAGGAGCTATACTAGAGTGACCAGATACAAAGAGGGCAGGGCTCCTGCAGTTTAAACTGTTGCGATGAAGAGGGAGTTTCACCAGATGTTGCATGCATACAAATGACACTGGCTGAAATTCCCTTTTCTGTACAACTGTTAAAGATACAGGAGTCCTGTTCTCCTTTTCATATGGTCACCCCACGTTACAAGAGGCAAGAAAGAAGTCTGATAAGCCCAATGAAATTGCATTCCCTTGATGGAAGGACCTTGCAGTAGTGAACCTTCTTTCCTCCATACTGAGCTGCATATTAAATGAAGAATAAAAGTAGAGAACGTAATTAAAGAAATGGCATCAGAGAATGGGAACAGTGAACTGCAAGGGTTTTACCCAAGTCCATTTTTTCCCCTGACAAATACAAAAGAGTACTGCATGTTTGGCACAACTTCATTTGAAAAGAGAGAGAAAATAGAAAGCCTCGCCTTAACCCAGGCTTCCTGCATTAATGACTTCCTGTGCAATCAATGAACAAACGCCCATGACTGAAAGCTGTTTTCAGTAGGCTGCTCCTCCTTGATGGGGCAAACATATTCGTAGATGGCCTCCAGTATCAGAATCAGTTTAGCCACTACACCAGTATGATGTAGTGGCTAAACTGTTGTACTGGGAGTCGGGAGATTCAGGTTCTAGTCCCCACTTGGCCATGGAGACTCACTAGCTCAATTCGGACAACATGTTAAGCAACTGAGGGGAAATAACCCACTGACGGTGTGTTAAAGAGGTGGTGATCTACAGACCACACGCTGCAGCAGGCACTGCAAAGATTCAGTAACCACCCCGGTTGTTAATAATGTACTCGGCTCTGACTGACAGCTCAGCCGCCATTTTCCCCGCTTACCAAACTCCGTTAGTCCTCCAGGAGGTATCCCAGCATACACTGCGGCCGAAAACCATGGGCGCCGCCATTGCAGCCGATGCAGGACACGCCTCCCAAACCCCATTGGCTGCTTCAGTCAGTGGGCGGAACACAGAAGCCTCAGGCAAAGAGGCAACCAAGAGGAACGGCAGCACCAATACAACAGTCACACCCCGCGCCAAGCACTGCAATTCCAATGTTGGCACCCACGTCCCAGCCCCCAACCCCCCCCCCCTCCTAGAGCATCTTCCGCACACACAGGAAAGAAGGCAAGAGTGGGGTGGCGTAGAAAACTTTATTCAGCAGGGAGACCAGACATGGGCAATAAGGCACATGGGCACCACTATGCCAGGGCAGAACCTACGGAGAGGACAGGTGCCCCTGGGAAGGGAGGAGGCGGCTGGAAGGCACAGCGGTGAAGAGGGGACGGCCGAGGCCACACCCCCAGGGAGCCAAGCATGGAACGTGCCAAGGGGATGTGGTGGAGAGGGGCGGCATGCCAGGGAGAGATGCCAGTCCACAGATGGAACTACACAGCCGACGCTCACAGGGGGTGGGGGTAGTGCAGCCAGATCTGTCCCCCCCTTTGCCGTAGTGCCCTTCTGGTGCGCTTCCCTTTCCGTTTGGGTGACTGACTGGGCACCCTGCGTGAGTGCTTGCAGGAGCTGGCCCTTTTTGAGCTTCGTGCTGGAGGAGGCGAGCATCCTGGTTGCTATGGCGGCGATGCCGGGGCTCTGTTGCAACCGCGCCTGAGCGACCGCCCGCTTTCTGCCGCTCTCCTCTATGGTATTTTGCGTTAACGTACTCACCTCAGTTGTTTAACCCACGCACCTCTAGAGGCTGAATTCAGACGACACGTTAGTCAATTGACTAACTTTTAAACAACTCGCAAGTGAGTTGTTTAACTCGGTTGTTTAAATCTCCCGCTTAACCAACTGTGGGTTGTCTATCCGTTGTGTGGCTGAATTCGGACGACACGTTGAACTAACCAACTGACGGTTGTTTAATTAAACAACCGTTGCTTAACGTGTTGTCCGAATTGAGCCACTGAGTGCCTTTGAGCCAGTCACAGACTCTCAGTCCAGCCTACCTCACAGGATTGTTGTTGTGAGGATAAAATGGAGAGGAAGAAGATTGGGTTTCTTGGAGGAAAAAAGGCAGGATATAAATGCAATAAGAAATAAGAAATAAAAAGAATGTGTCCAATAACACTGTTTAATAACGCTGCATTCCCTTCTTAAAACACTCCAGCAGCACTAAGAAGTGTGGAAGCTTTATAATGAAATAAGGACCACCTCCAAGCAAACCTATTTCACTCTTAACCATTTTCATAACAGTCAGCGGGGAAAGGCATGAACAAACTAATCCTATGCAAATTGACTCCAAAGTAAACCCCATTGAGTTTGATAAGGCTTACTTTCAAGTAACTGCAGATAAGATGAGAGCATAAGATTTTACTGGTTGGGGAAGGCACAGAATATTCTAATGATTTCCTTCCTCTACCCCACCCCACCCGCAAACTACCTGGTTTAAAAAAAAGGTAAATGAATTAATAATTAGCACAAATAGCTCATTGTAGATTTTTAGAGAATACTATTTTAAAATGGTGTTGTCAAGTATGTACATGAAATTATTCCAGCTCCATCTCAAATATACTTGCAATGCATCTGCAATGACTTAAGTCAGGAGTTAGCACACACAAGTCTTGTGACTGCTGCCAGTTCCACAAGCTGTTTCCTGCTGGCTTGCATCAAGAGCAAAGGCCCAGCTCTCAACTACAGGCTAGGAAACTCCCTTTTTCTTCCTCCTATAGTAATGTCTGTCTTACAGAAGCATGAGATTTAAGTCTTCCTCAGTTACCACAAAAGTGTCTGCAAACAATGATGTCTCATTCAAAATACAAGGCAGGGTCATATTCCATCTATAAAATAGAATAAAATCCTTACTTCAAAAAAAGCGAATTCGAATAAAAACATCGTACAATGTTTCTGAAAAGATGCTTAAGACCAAGCAACATCTCCTGGGGAAGGCAGCTTCACAAATTATGGAACAGCCACTGAAGTAGCCCAGCTATTTACTTACAGCATTTGAAAGTTCTCAATGTGGCTTACAACATGCTGGACCAAACCCAACCAAGCAAGACCTGAATATAATTGCCTCCTCAATTGTCTTCTTGCAGCCTGTTATACCCACTGCTCAATATGGATACATTGTTCTCATTTTATAAGATTGATTAGAATTAAGATGGCTAAACTTTCCACTGAGATATTTCAGCATCAGGGGGTGGGGATGGAATCTTTCAGACAATACTTCAGATATACTCAATAAAGCCAGTAATCTACTCGGGATTTTACCCTTAAGCAACAAAAGTAACACATGCTTCAAACTACATGGACCAGATGTAACTATGATTAAACAGAGGTGTGAAGAATAAATATCTCCATCATTTATCTTAATATGAGAACCCTAGTCTCTCTACTGATGGCACCTACCATATTGTTGTATACAACAGTTGTTGTTGTAGTAGTAGCAAGAGATAGGTAACCCAAATATACATATCAAACAATGGCTGGGTACACACAACACAATAAACCACATTCAAAATTAAGTATGGATTGAGTGTTGGTTGTCAGTGATTGAGTATGGGTTAAGTGTGGGATGTTGTTAAAATGAGGATTATTGTGTTGTGTGAACACAGCTGTGCTAACAAACCATGGTCCGTTAACCAAAAGCAATCAATGAAGCGAACCATGTTTTGTTGTTGGGTTGTGAACTGTGGGTCGTTTGTAGTTAACAAACCATGGTTTGACAGTGTGGCTGGGTACACACGCTTTAATAACCTACAACTCAATGACAAACCATGGTTCAACAACAACCTATGGTTCAACTCATACTCAACTTTGAGTGTGGGCTGTTGTGTTGTATGAACCCAGTCAGTGAGATTTCATACTTTTCTGATAATAAGGTATTCCCTTAATACATTATACAGCATGGGACCATTTCTACATGTTCATGGATTATAGTTTTGTGAAGTAGTAGTAAGAACATAAGAGCAGTTCTAAGGGATCAGACTAAAGATCTATCTAGTCTAACAGTCTACTTCCCAATAATGACCAGCCAGATGTCTCTGGGAAGCTTATAAGGAAGGCATGAAAGCAACAGCCCTACCGCATTGTCTTTCAGCATCTTTTAATCCAGGATTTCTGTCAAAAACCAAATTCCCTCAGGGGTAATCTGCCAGAGGCTGCATATCGGCAGTGGGCAAGACTGAAGCCAGGGGTGGCCCTTTCCTCTGTCCCTTTTCTTTCTCATTCTCCCTCCCTTGTGCACTGTCAGATGGTTCCTCACAGGGGTCTGAAATGATCTTATGCAGAAGGCTTCTGAAATATGGCCAAGGGCTATACTATTTTAGTCAGAGGTATATAGCTGTTGAACCTGGGAGGTTCCATTTAGCAATAATTATTAAGAGCCAATGATACCTATCCTCCTTAGACACTGTTTAATCTTATTTATTTTTAAGCCATGTTGTTAAGTAGTGGACTTCACTATACCTTCCATAGCCACATCAAAAGCCTTTCACAGCTATACTAGTTAGTGTGGTCTTCCCTAGCCTGGTGCTTTCCAGATGTTTTTGGCTACAACTCCCATCAACTTTGACCATTGGTCATGCTAGCTGGGACTGATGGGGACTTGTAGACCAAAACATCTGAAGGGCACCAGTCTGGGAAATGCTTATTTAGTGGCTCTCCAGAGCAAGATGCTCTTATCACCACCCCTCAACAGTTAACTCCTAATATTCTGGCTGATAGCGACCCATTACTAATATGTTGAAGAAAACACACTCCAGGTTAGTCTTTTGGCTTTAAGTATTGGGGCTCATGCAATTGTTGCTCAGTATGACTCATGAAGGAAGTATTACTTAACCAACTTCTGCAATACATTAAGAAGTACCTTTCATTAGCACAGAGCCTAGATGAACTGAAGGCAAATAAAAATATTGCTCACAAAATCACACATCTAGGGCTTTCATAAGCAAGGTTTGGTTTTCATATTGAGGACAAGGGATTCTAGTTTGTTGCTTCTGATATTTATTTTAAATGGCATACACAAGTAGCTTGTACATACTTCTACATAAACATATTTCACAACATGAAAAGCTCATTAAAGAGTACTTTGCAATGCTCCACAAACCCTGATGGCCTATTAAGTCCCCAGGACCAAGGTTTGTTGCAAGACTATGGGTTTTCCAGTCATTCATCCTACTTCTGTTCTTTCTGCAAAGCTGACGCCTGTAGTTCAAATTAGCTATTTCTCTGGCCACTGATATTATTCACTCCCTTGTGTGTCTAGTGGCACTCATATATTAAGTCTGACAATAAAGAGTTTTGTGGCACCTTAAAGACTAACACATTCATGGACAATGTCCAGTTCATCAAATGTATGAAGTATTAACATTGGCAGATCTGCCAATTAAGGTTAACACTTCATGCGCCTGGACAATTAGTCCTTAGGTTAATCCTCAAGACTCTTAGATATTTTTGCTGCAACAGAATAACCCAGCTATCCCTTTGGAAATTATATTAGTTCTGCTATCATATATTTGTATATTCTATGGCTACCGCCACATGAAAAGGGAAAAAAGTTGGGTTCATGGCTCAAACATATGGTTAATTATACTGCAGCATGAGACACAAAGGCTCTCATATGTACAGACAGCTGCTCAACTAAAATATTCCCAGCCTTCTGAGACAGGCTGATAGAAAAATTAGAATTCACTTACTAGTTCCTTCAAAACAGCCTTCCCTTTTTCAAATCCAAACCAACACTATTTGTTTAATACAGGTGAAACAGATGCTAAGCTTTTGTGTCAGCATTTCAAATCTGTTGCTTTGCAGTTGTCTACATAACATTCTACAGAAAATGATAGAAAGCTATTTATTTTGTCAGCTGTGGTGGAGTTAAGGGGGCCTGGATTCATAGGGTTCATATGTGGACGAATATCATCTAGCTGTAAAACAATTAATCTAGGTCCAGATCTTTACCCAGGAGCCATTCTTCCACTATCAGCCACTTAAAGTTTAACATGGGGTTAAGAGGGAAAAGAACTATTTATCCAAAGGAGGAGTAATCAATAAAGGCAGTATACAGACAATGACAATTTAAAGATAATTCAATGATTTTAAAAAACGCCAGTCTAACAGCTAAGACCATCTCATGGTGTCTCAAGCTCCACAAAGCCAGGAAATTGGAAGCTACGGCTGATGTCTTAATACGCTTGTCCAGTGATCAGTGATGATGTTGTGTAATGTCACAAATTGTGTGTGCCTACAAAAGTACCCTCTATGCACTCACATGTTTCCTTTGTCCTAGGTCGTTCAGGCCCAAATCCAAATGAGAACTAAGTGCCTGGAACTAGCAAAGATATCCCACATTGTCCTGACCTTCTATTGTCTTACAAAACATCTGAGCCTTACTTTATTGTTAGAGGAATCCATCTGTGATTGGCCTTTGTCACTGATGGGGCTTACTCACAGCTGAAAAGCAACAAACTGTCTGTAACAGTGGTTTCCCTCAGAATGGACATAGGTTAGTAATTAGACTTCAGAATCTTCCTCAGAAACTCTCTGTCTGGCCTACAGAACCTCATTTATTGCTTTGCCTCTGGCTGGATGAGTGAGACCCAACAGGCCTCTGCTCTGCTGTCTCATTACCACCCCTCCTCCTCACAACTCTAGCACTAGCCTCAGTACCCTGCAACATAACCCTGGGACAAACAGGATTCTTCAAATTCTTTCCTGAAAACATATATCCAATACAAAGCTAGACCAAACAGAATTAGGGTGGAATCCTATGCATGTTTAGACAGGGGGTGGGGAAAGTTCTACACCTCCCAGCATTCCCCAGCCAGCACTGTGCCCTTAACTCTATCGTTTCACCTCTTTAAAAAGCCTTTCTTTATCCACTTTCTATTCGACTAATTTCTCTTATTTCATTTTCAGCTAAATTCACATGAGTGATTTATTCCAACTTTTTTGAAATTCCTACTAATTCCCTTTTCTGATCTGGCTTTTTTCCTCTTAAGCTTTCTTGAAATGTCCCTCAGCAAAATGTTTAGCAAGAATACAGAACTGTGCTATATCTTTTAGGATCTTCCTGGAATGTACTTCCTGCACATATTTATTTATTTATAGCATTTGTTGCTCTTCCTTTAATCTTTGTTTTTAAATAAACCTAAAAACATCTTGTGTGTGCCTTTGCTCCCTATCTCCTTTTAATTCCCTCGTTTCTTACATTTTAAAATGTAATGCTGTGTTGGCTAATTTATGTTTAACATCTCATGTCAGAAGACTTCATTATTTACATATTCTTGTCCCTATTTCTTATTTATTGTAGATCAGAGGTTTTCTGAGCAGAACCCTGCTCTTTCTTTTTCTTTGTGTCTAGTACAATTCTCTGCACGATATAAAGAAACTAAAAGCAAATTTTGCTGATAAAGTATATGGAATAAGAAGCTGAGGCATTGAGTAACTTATAAAGCAAGAACTGGTTTTTCTTTACAAAATAAATTTAACTTATGAGATATAGCACAATCCTATATAATCAGCCTCCCCCAACCTAGATTCCTCCAATTATGATTGACTGAAAATCCCACAATTTCCATCCAGCATGGCCACATCTGGAGGGCACCAGGTCGGGGAAGGCTGCTATATATGTCTACTCAAAAAAAAATTCCATTTTGTTTAATGGAACTTACTCCCAAGTAAGTAGGTATAGGATTGCAGTCTTAGTTCCTTGTGCACATTATACTGCTCTGAGATACATGCTAATAAATCTTTATTTTATGAGATGCAAAAGGAGACCAGTGCAAGGCTTCGTGTAAAATTCAAAACATATGGGGATACATTGGCCAAGCAATCTTGCTGTAAAATGCAGTGTAAAGTTCCACTGCCAGTAACTACCATTAATACAACAGTTCTATGACAAGAATTACATCAGGTTATGGTTATGAGAATATACATATCTGTCAGGATTGCCTCCCAGAACTACTCAGTTGCACTGTTCTGATAGGGTCATTATGGTAACTAGACCCAGCTGTACCTTATCTAGCTTGGCTCCAGCTCCTACTAGCCTTCCTTAAGAACGGCCGGAAAGGCTACTAGCAGGCAGATCAACAGTCATTTCCAGACCACAAAAAAGACAGGTTGCTTACCTGTAACTGTAGTTCTTCGAGTGGTTATCTGTGCATTCACACATAAATGGGCTCTGAGCATGCGCAGGGCCTCGGCGTCGGGAAACTTCTAGAGATGCGAGATATTCTAGGCGGGAACCCCACCCTCACCATCCAGTGCGCATGTCACCAGGTTCCCGCCTTGCTCTTCAGTTCTCTTGAGACCGAACTAAGATCTCAGGACCGAGAGGCAATTGTATACTTCGGTATTGAAGCTGTCGACACCGAAGCGGGGATGGTGGGGGGGTGTTGTGTGAATGCACAGATGACCACTCGAAGAACTACAGTTACAGGTAAGCAACCTGTCTTTCTTCTTCGTGGTCTCTGTGCATCACACATAAATGGGCGAATAGAAAGCTGATTTACCGGAGGTGGGAAGGTGGTGACAGCTTTATTGAAGGACCGACGAGAGTACCGCTCTGCCAAAGGCACAGTCCACTCGGGAGCAAAGGTCCAGGCGATAATGTGAGACGAATGTCAAAGGTGTTGCCCATGTAGCGGCTCAGCAAAGTTCCTGGAGAGGAATGCCATGCCCGAACGCCGCTGACAAAGAGATAGCTCTAGTGGAGTATGCTCGAATCAGCTGTGGTAGGTTCAAGTGAGCTAGGTTATAGGCGAGCTTAATGGAGTCAACAATCCATCTGGATAGGCGCTGAGGCGAAATAGGTTGGCCTTTTGTAGGACCCATATAGGAGAGAAAAAGACTAGGGGACAGGTGGAAAGGCTGTGTCCGTGCTCTGTAGAAGAGAAGGGCTCGCCTGACGTCCAAGGTGTGCAATGAGGGTTCGAGTGGTAAGGATTTTGAAAGAAGGCAGGCAGGACGATGTCCTGGTTAAGATAGAAGGTCGAGAGAACCTTGGGGAGGAAGGGTCAGTACGGAGGATAGCCTTATCGTCGTGGAAGATGAGGTAGGGAGATCAATGCGGAGCACACGGAGTTCAGACGCGCACCTTGCCGTGGTGATGGCAATAAGGAATGCTACTTTGAAAGAAAGTAGGCGAATGTCTGAGGTGGCCATGGGTTCAAAGGGTTTGGCCATTAGAGCGGCCAAGAGGACCAAGAGGCTCCAGCGTGAAGTCATGGATGGGTGGCAGTAGGTTTTTGAGACCTCTCTTATACTGTCATATTGTCGGGTGCGTGAACACCGTGAAGCCTTGTATGGAAGGGTGTGAAGACGATATGGAGGCTAGGTAAACTCTAATAGAAGAGTATTTCAGTCCTTCTTGGTAGAGGAAGTGGAGGAACTGAAGAATGATTTTGGTGGAGGCTTCAGACGGATGTAAGCTGAGTTGAGAGGTAAATGTTGTGAACCGCTGCCACTTCCTTGCGTAAGAGATTCGAGTTGACGGTCAGCTGGCAGCTGTCATGACCGAGCATATAGCATCTGGGAAGGTATTTATTTTTTCGGGGTCAAGATTCTCCACGTGGTTAGGCGGAGAGTGGCAATGTCCGGGTGGAGTGTTCGACCTTTGTCTTTGGAGAGAAGGGTTTGGTGGAGCAGGAGACGCAGGAAAGTCCTCCAGGCTAACCTGAGTAGTAGCGCAAACCATAATTGTCGGGGCCACCATGGAGTGATGAAGATGGCGTTGGTGCCGTCTGTTCGGAGTTTCGCAATGACTCGTGGGATCAGTGGGAACAGAGGAAAAAGGTAGGCAAACTCGTCTGTCCAGGATCTTAGAAATGCATCTCCGAGAGAGAGTGTACCATGACCGGTGCGGGAACAGAAGCGGTGAAGCACTGCGGTCTCTGTTGAGGCAAACAGGTCGATGGACAATGTGCCCCATCATTTGAAGATCAAACGTAGAGCTTCGTGGCTGAGTTGCCATTCGTGAGCGTCTGAGAAGGTCCTGCTGAGAGCATGGGCTAGAATGTTGTCCTTTCCTGTGATATGGGTTGCAGAGAGGGTGACGTGGAGTTCGATGGCGAACTCGAAGATCTGGAGTGTGAGATTTATCAGATCCAGGGAGCGTGTGCAAACTTGCTTGTTGATGTGCCAGAGAACTGACGTGTTGTCTGTGAGAATGAGGACATGATGTCCGCGAAGTGTGTTCTGAAAGGAGTAGAGGGCTTTTTGGACCGCCAGGAGTTCGAGTACATTGATGTGTTGCACTGACAACCTGGGTGACCACTTGCCCTGAGCAGTGAGGGTGCCTGAGTGGGCACCCCATCCTGTGAGTGAGGCATCAGATGATAGAGTGGCCAATGGTTCTGGGGTTCCGAAGGGAAGACAGCGAACAAGATTGCTGTGATGAGTCCACTATTTGAGTGATTGAGCGACAAAGGGAGGAATAGTTAGGATGGTCTTGTGTGCATTTTCGATTGTGGTGAAGGTTCTGATAAACCAATTTTGCAGGATACGCATCTTGAGGCGGGCCCATTGGACGACGTGAACCGTTGCTGCCATGAGGCCGAGAAGATGCTGAATGGAGAACGCTGATGTCCTGGTGGTGGTGGAGAGATGTTGGGCCGTATCTGAGAGCGTAGATGCCCGGAGATGTTGAAGGTAAGCTTTCCCGTGGATGGCATTGAGCATGATGCCTATGAAGGGAATGATTTGAGAAGGCGTAAGGTGGGACTTGTCGTGATTGACAACAAGGCCGAGATCGTGGAGGAATGTGCAGACCGTCGAGGTGGCTATTGCTGCAGCCGACTGAGATGGTGCCGTGATCAGCCAGTCGTCGAAGTATGGATAGACCTCGATGCCAAGGGTGCGAAGGTAAGCGCAGACCGCCGCCATGCATTTCATAAATACCCTTGGAGCTGTAACTAGGCCGAAGGGAAGGACTTTGAGTTCGAAGTGCTCAGGTCCGATCGCAAATCGGAGGTATTTGTAATGGGATGGGTGGATGGAGATGTGAAAGTAGGCATCCTTGAGGTCTACTGTGGTGAACCAACTCCTTTCTGTAGCAGCAGGAGGTGGTTGGAAAACGTGACCATTCAAAACTTTCGTGGTGTGATGTAGCAGTTTAGATGTCTGAGGTCTAAAATAGGGTGGAGGCCTCCGCCCCTCTTCGGCACCATAAAATAACAGGAGTAGAAACCGTCGCGAGCGTGAGGATGAGTGACCCTTTGGATGGCTCCCTTGTCCAGAAGAGAAGAGATATCGTCATGGAGAACATCGGGTGGGGGAGTGATGTTTACTGCACTAAGGGGAGGGAGGTGGTCAAACTCGATGAAGTAACTGTGAGCTATGATATGGAGAATCCAGGAATCTGACATGATGAGTGCCCAGTTGGAGTAGTGTGGTGCAAGAATGTCTCCGAAGACTGGGCAAGAGGTGGACAAGTCATAGACGATGTTTAGTCTGAGGTCCCGAAGAGGGCTGGCGAGTGGGGCGAAAGCTGGAAGTGTTGTCCGCCTTCCATTGGTATGGTTGCTGTTGGTAATGAAAGGACCGGTCCTGGCGAGGCCAGGCCTGGAACGGAAAGGATTGGCAGTAGAATTTCCGCTGTTTGTAAGCATGGTGAGGTGGCTGTTGTCCGTGACTGATGTCCATCTTTTTGGCCGTCATCATGGCTTTTTGGATGTTATCCATGGCCTCATCGGTTTTTGCATTGAATAGACCTTCTACATCGAATGGGAGGTCTTTGGTGCGGGAACAGGCCTCTGGTGTTAAACCAGCTGATTGGAGCCAAGCGTGTCTACGTAAAGCTACCGCTGCTGTCAGAGAGTGTGTTGTGCAATCAGTTTGGTGCTGTGCCGTATTAATTTCTTGGTGAGAGAGCCGTAGAGCTTCCTTCTGAAAAAGGACAGCAAGGTCACGCTGGTCATCTGGTAGATAAGCAATAAGGGAGGCCATCTTCTCCCAGAGGAAGAGTTGGTAGCGGGCCATTAATGCCTGGAAATTGGTGACTCGCAGGCTTAGGGATGCCAAAGAGTATACCCAATGTCCAATGGCGTCTAGGCGTCTGCCTTCTTTGTCTACTGGTGCAGTGTGTTGCTTCTGAGTCTTCGATTGGGAGGACTCCACTATAATGGAGTTCGGTTTGGGATGCAGGAATAAGAATTCTGCGCCCTTTTTCTGGACCCTATAAAGGGATTCGAGGCATCTGGGTGAATGCCAGAGTTGCCCAAGATTGTTGTACTGTCTGGAGTAGAGTCGGTAGGTATGGTACCGAGACAGGTGCCGTGGCTTCAGTGTAGACTGCGTCGAAGACGGGGTCCTGAAGGCATTCGATAGGCTGTTGTGTTTCGATACCGAGCGCCTGCGCCATTCTGAGTATTTGGTCCGTGAACTGAGCCATGTCCTCAGACGGAGATGTCCATTCTGGAGGAATAACGGTATCATCCGGCAAGGGGATCAACGGCGGTACCGAGGAGTAAGAGGAGTCTGATTGCTAGTCCTCGTCGGCATGTTGGGAGACACGTTGGTGTCGAGGAGGCTCCGGTTGTGGAAGAGGATGTGCTGGTATAGATTGTGCCTGCACCGATGAATGACGGCTCCTAGTTGAGGAGTGTGAGTGAGAACGAGACGTATGACCGGTCGCCACCATTTGAGGAGGAAGTGGCATGATTGGGTAAGAGGCTGAAGGTGAATTGTGGTATCACTCGCTGCCATAATGCTGTTCCTGTTCATAGCGAGGGTGGTGCTGACTGTGTGGGATAGACCATATCCCATGATTGTAGGGGCGAGTGTGACCGTGGACGACTCTCGCGACCAGACGATCTGGCTGCAGCTGAAGCCTGATGGTGGATAGAGGCAGGAGAGGGAGGATGTCATGGCGACCGACGATGCTGAATAGGTGTCGATGGTCGGGATCGAGGGGCAGGAGAAGGATCTCTTATCTCTCCCTCCGATAGTGAAGGGTTGTGTCTCGGTGTCAACTTCAGTATCGAGGGAGAACAGTTGGGCAAGTATGGTGCCGATGGTGTTGGCCTCACCGGTGTCGACAGGCACGGCTCTGGAACTATAGTCTCCAGTGCGCGCTTAGACTTTGAGGAGACTTTCTTTCTCTGTTGTTTGTGCTTTTCAGAAGTCTCCCAAGCATGTTTTGGCAGTCTGCGCTCCGCTGTAGGGAGTAAAGGGCGGGTTGATGCCAATGGGTCCATGTTAGAGGGACCTCTATTAGATGGACCTGATGAGGCTAACGACAAAGGGTGCATCGGCGAAGAGCGAGGTCTATGCGCCTGAACCCTGTCTCCCGATGGTAAGGGAGGTACGGCTTCCAGAGCTAGTTTCCACAGTACTGCTTTTAAACGATCAGATCTGTGGCGCCGCATTTGCTTCAAAAAACTTTCGCAATGGGGACAGGTTTCCACAATGTATGTTTCACTGAGGCAGAAAAGGCACAAAGAGTGACCATCAGTTGATGGGTTGCCACACTTGACACACTTTGTTGCCACACTTGACACACTTACGAAAAGGTGCTTTAGATGCCATAGAGGTTCAAATGAGAGAAGGCGAAAGCGAAAGTAAGAAAGTAGGTTAAAATAAAATTCTTTTTTTTTTTTTTTTTAGATTGACGAAGAACATGGAGAAGAAGTGAAGAAAAAATCTCACAGCTTTGATGAAAAACTTTTTCCACTGAAGAGCAAGAAGTTCCCCCAAGGCTACTAGTAGCACGGTCGAAAGAGAACTGAGGAGAAAGGCAGGAACCTTTCTGTGCACTGGATGGTAGGGGCGGAGTTCCCGCCTAGAATATCTCACAACTCTAGAAGTTTCCCGACGCCGAGGCCCTGCGCACGCGCAGAGCCCTTTTATGTGTGATGCACAGAGACCACGAAGAACTTTTATTAACACACGTGTCTACATGTGTGACACATCAATGACCTGAGAAGAATGAACTAACTCTCTTCCCATTTCTGATCTGCTTGCAGGATTAAGTGACAAGAAAATGCATCAGAGTTCCGCAGCACTAGCAAGAGGAGCCACACACAGTGTTGAAGGAGAATAAAAGGATGCATATGCTGGCCAAGGGTTTCCTCTGTACATCTATTGCACTGTTTCTATTTTGTGGATTGTCTTTGTGCAGTGTACTTCCTCTGGAGGGTTAGTGAAGAAATGGTATGTTCAACAGCTTTCTACAGGCATAGTAAAAATGCTATACTTTTAAGTGCTTGAGTGGCAAGTTACTTACTTCTACAAATTATGATAAAATACACTATGTTTGAGCATCTGATGTCTCTATACATTTCTTGGAACAATGTCGCTGTCAACCCAAAGCATACAAAAGGATATTTAGAGTCACAAACATAAGATCGCTGTCATCTTAATTTGAATCAACCACACTCCTCCAGTTAAAAGGCATTAAACAAGTAATGGTGTGACTTGCTGAGCCAGGATCTAGTCAGGTTACATTAGGATCTGAATGCTTGGACTTGGGGAAGCAATTGCTCCCTCTGGCTAGCCACTTTAGACTACCACAGACGAACCAGCCTAGGCTATGTTCCTGTCCTGTTCAGTTCTGCAAGGGTTTCTTCCTTTGTGCCAGGGCTCTAATTTTACAAGGCAGTTAATGGTTTTATTCATCCCACCTCTACAAAAGAAAGTATGAAGACTTCACTTCGTAGGAAAAAAAGAGAGCGTGCCTTTTAAATCTCTGGAATAGCTCAATAGCGTTCCAAAATTGAATAGTTTTTTTTTAACCTGTGTGAAAGTGGTATTCTGGGCCCTCCTCGGAGATGAGCATTTGAGAAGGTTAAAGAGAGATTTGCTATTCTTCCAGACAAGTTTTATCTTCTAATAGAGATATAACCATTTATACTACAAAAAGAATAAGCTGCAACACTCATAACAGCAGCATGGAGATCCAACATAAGGTATGCTGCACATTTCTCAGGGAGCTTAATAGTGCATGCGGAGTGAATGAGTGACGCAAACAATAAAAGAGACTGAACCTTGGAGCTTGAAACCAGGAGTTAAAACAAAACAGGTTTGGTAAACACCACAGATCAGGTAACTTTAAAAAAAAATCAGCAGTCTTATAAAAATATCTCTACCCAGCTAAATTACACAAAAATTAAACAAAGACTAAGATGCAGTAGGAGAAATGTTTTCTCAAGCTGTGAAATCATTAAGTATTTGAATGTCTCTTCCTCTTGCGGACCAATTCAGCTCCTGACGAGAGAGCAATAATGAGATGGTTGATGATAGGAACCCATTCAGTCATGCACTGCAGGCTCAGCTCTTAACACTTTGCTCTGCCATCACAATTAAAGCAAAAACTGTGGCTTAACAACTGTGTTCACTAGCAAAGTTTTTGAGTATATTTGCAGCACTCCAAGGCTTCTCTCTTCAAGTAGAATTAATGGAGGCACAGCCGTGCCTCCATTGTTAAGGGCCGTCAGTAAAAAACACATTCCGCCACTTTAAAGTTATAATCGGGGGGGGAGGGGTCATTCTAACAGCCATAAAATCAAAAATGTTTCACCAATCTTTCTGAAATTTACAGGTGCCAGAAAGAAATGTTTGTTTTATATTACCTGAAAATTTCAAGAAGATTGGTGAAAGGTTGAGGGAAGGAGAGCAGTTTAAGTTAGAAAAGGAACACAAACCTGTTTCCCTGCTTTTGTCAAACGATTTTGGGTTTGCGAGATTTGTGCTCACGATTTGCATAATTTCTAGAGCCTTATTAATTAATCCAGTGGTGGGGTCTTCTTCCTCCTTCACTGCAGTTGGTGGAAAGCTTTTCGTTTTTTTAAAATTCCCTTCGGTTGACTTTTAAGGACTATTTTAACCTCTCATTCAAGTCAATGAGGCCATCTTCCCTCATAGCGCAAGGCATGCTCAGTAGCGTCACTCTCCCCCCTCCCTCCTGCCTTAGAATGTTGGGGGTGGGTGGGTGAAATAGCCGCTGCCTCTATTTCACAGACCTTTTGAGTGAAGAATAAGAGTTTCTCTCCTGGAACATGCTTTCCTTTGGCTCTGAGAGTAATTTGGGCTATCTTTATAAGGCCAGTTTGCTCTTTTGCTCACTGGTGAAGTAGGGTGTGGTTCCTCTGGATCCATGATAACCTGATCTTCAGATCTCTCCGGGGGGGGAATAGGTGGCTATACATTCCTTTCAATCCCCCCACCCCAAACACACACAGTGTGCTCCTTCCCTCTTTTCTAAGAGTTTGGTCCATGCTGCTATAAAGTTCAAAGCTTCAAACACTTCATATAATTAGTTTGGGCAGGTGTAAGTTTTAAGTACAATTTTGAAACCTTTCAAAGTGCTTCTGGGCCTACAACGTTGGTTTCGGCCTAGTCACCCTGTTTGTCTAATAAGGTTTAGAAACAGCTAAACTGTTTTGCATATTGATCAAAAGTTGGAAGTGCCTGGCACAAGCTCTGGATCTAGATCTGTAATGAATAGTGCCCCTTTTGATATCAAGCATGCTGCTATATGCAAGATGTGTGTGAGAGAAAAGTATTGGGCAGACCCTGTATTTGGTAAGGGTATGGAACAGCATTCCCCATCCTGCTGCCCTCCAGGTGTTTGAGATGACAAGTCCCAGCATTCCTGACCATGGGACATACTGACTTGCAATGATGGGAGTTGTAGTCCAACACCTTTGGAGGGTACCAGGTTGGGGAAGGGCTGCTCTAAACAAAAAAAGAGAAGTGGCCCTAAGTTGTTCGTGATCAGTTTTCCACAACCTCACAGTCACCTCTGCATATCATATTCTCCACCCTGTCCTCATGGTTTATCTGCTTTGGGAGAATGAGAATTTCACTTGCACTTTCTGCCTCCTTAGGGAGGATGTGGCGTTAAGGCTTGTTAGCCTTAACTCCCAATTTCCCTGCTTTTTGGTGCTTGTTTGGAAACTGTAGAGCCTTAACATTGTTTTTGTAAACCGTAGGTTTTTTGTTTAATGAATATTACTTCCCATCTGGAAGGGAACACAAAATTAACGTGGGTGGGTGTTAATAAAAGGCCATACAGGCATTCTTGGGTATATGTTAAACATAGCGATTAAGGGAGAGTGAACTGCATGCAAGCTTGGCTCCTTTTAAAATCCCAGGGGAAAATTAATAGTTGTACTGAAATGTGCATTATAACGAGACAGATATAACCTTCCTCTTCCCACTTCTGTGACAGAAGGCAAACTATCTTCGGCAATAACTGGCATCCTCCACCCTCAACTCCACCTCCATCCTTGCACACTTCCAGCTTGCAATCTTAGCTTACTGCACCGCTATGGCTGTGTTCCTACTGATGCTGTAAAGTACATAGCGCCCAGACACTTCAAGCAACACTGCCTTGTAATTTCAGTCTTCCAATGCCTTTGAGTGCTATATACCTTCAAGGGGAAAGAGAACAGCTATGTTTCAATAATAAAGCTATGTACACAGAAAGCCCTAGGTTCCAGTTAAAGGGTATTAGGCATTTAACTTTTGTGAACTGCCCAGAGAGCTTCGGCTATTGGGTGGTATATAAATGTAATAAATAAATAAATAAATAAATAAGGGTAGGAAAAACCTTTGCCTGGTACCGAGAAGCCACTACACAACGAAGTTGACAAGTCCACGTTAAGACCATCCATTATTATAAGGTAGCCACTTATCATTACATGCAAAGAGTATTAGTGAAAGCTCTGTCCCTCCCTTCTATCATTTTATAGTGCAGGAATCTGGTGGATACACACCACCAGAGCACAAAATGTACTGAACTCCAAACACAAGAACCCAGGTCTCAACTCCTAGGCCCACATGCTGAACAGCCTGTTCTGCTCACCTTATTCAGTTCACTAGTAGCAACAAGAACTACTTAAAGTGACATCTATTATATTTTAAAGATCTTCCCTCGCAGCACACATCTGTTTATTCAGATGGAGGAAGTAGATAGTCTCAACAATCATGTAAGGTTGCTAACACTTCCCCTTTTTTACAACACGTCTGAACTGAAAATGCAGTTAGTATTTCCCCTAATTAAAACTAAGAAAGGGAGAAGCGTGGCTTATCAGTATGAAAATTCACACATTCAAAAGCCAGCCTTCATAACAATTCAACAGCAGGTGCAGCAGTAGAGGCTATACGGGGATATCTTGACAGTCAGGTGGGGAGTTCATCCTTCACTTCTCGTCCCATGTCAGAGGTTGCATTGTTCAAGGAACCAGATCAATTTGTGCATAGGAGAATTCAGAGCACACCCAAGGAAAATGAACAATATTACATATATAAATGGAGTATTGTTGCTCTCTGGTAAAAAGGAGTGGTCAATCCAAAAGCCAGACTTTGCACAATGTTAAAATATGACACAGATAGCCAATTATTTGCAAAACAAGCATGCAAGTAAAACACGTTCATACAAAAGTTTAACAGTGTTAAACAGTGTTAAACAGTGTTCATACAAAAGTTTAACAGTCAACATGCATCCTTCACCATCAGAATAGGGCAATATTTCTGAACCAGATGTGATTGGAAGGATGTTGTTGTTCTTGCGAAACAGAAACCTGTGTACCAAGTTACTACTGGTTCTGCCAAATGGTGCGATACAGGTTTCTAAGGAACTGCAAGTAAACAGCCAGGGAAACAGACTAATATCCAAGGTAGCAACAGGCAGTAAGTGAGTAGTTCTGAAGCTAGTTGAGAGTCATACATAATCCATTAGAATTCAGGGACTCCCTCCCTGCAACATATCTGGAGGGCACCAGGTTGGGGAAAGCTTGTGTTAGCCAGTGATTCAACAGGTGGCATAAACCAAGGCCAGACAGAACAAGCCACTAAACAAAGAATCTCTAGGTTAGAGTTCAGTGACAGGGCTTTTTAACAGCTTGTCTAGCATGGCAAAATGCTGAAATCCAGTATTAAGTGCAGTTATATATCTTCCTGCATGTTGTAACTACTACCAAGATAGACCTTTTTCTGAACCGCATGCACAAGAGTCCTAAAATGTCAGCACTATTAGCACTCCCAACTGAGTACACTGCAAAGAAGAACTCCAGTAGAAATCCTTCAGAGAATAAAAAAAACTACTACTCCAAAGAGCATTTCTCTTGTGATTACACTGCCTGAACAATAGCCAGAAAGAGAAAACACACATGTGAGTCCATATCTCCCAAGTTTCTTTTAAATAAAGAAGAAGTTTGAAGTTATCATGAGGGCATATAAATAATACAATTCCATTTCTCAGCTAAAGACAGAAATCAAATAAGCAAGCTGCTCGTATGAAACAATGAATGCCTGCTATGAACAAAGCAGATTCTAGAGAAATGTATTAAGAATCAGCCTTAGGCAAAAAGGCAGCAACTGCACTGTACTGTGAATTTTCCCCTTGTCTAATTTTCAATATAATTTAAGTACCTTTGTAAATAAAGGCTTGGGAGGAGAGGGGTTGGCACACCCCCATCTTGCTTTACTTGCCTCAGATGCTTCAGGTCTTCCCCCTTAAGAGGCACTCTTAACATGCTACTAGCTGCAACAGAGCTATGTTACAATAGCTCAGGCTTCTTAATTTAGTTGTTTTATTGGGTCTTGCCATCTTAAATTCTTTTTAGCGGTTTTACCTCGTGTTAACTTTTTGTATGCTTTAAGCCCTTCTGTAAGACACCTTCAGTCTTTTTTGTTTGTTTAGGAAAAGCCATCAAATAAATAAGTAAACATTCCCCAATCTGATGCCCTCCAGATGTCTTGGACCATCTCCCATCAGCCCCAGCCAGCATGGACAATTGTCAGGAATTCTGGGAGTTGTAGTTCAAACCAATTGGAGGGGCACCAGGCTAAGGAAAGTGGCAACAGCTTTGTGCTGTGGAGTTTGCTTGTAATACCCAATGTTGAGCAGGCAGAGTTGCCACTCAGATGCTTGCCCCGGAGCAACTACCATTTGTCCCAAGCAAGTGGCAACCTGCAGCAGCATGCTCAAGTAGTCTAATAAGCAGACCTGCCGAATAGCAATCTACCTTCCTGCATGACAATCCCAACTTTCCACCCTTTAAACAGGCCATTCTAAAAAACTGCACCTTAAAGAGGACTGAACGTTATGATATTAACTCAACACAAAAGAAAACCTATGCAATTTAACAGTCTCAAATCACACAGGCATGAACGTTATAGATAAGGAAATTTGCTCAGTGTATGTTCTCAATAGCTTTATCTGTTGTGCTGAGCATTATTTAAAGGCTGCCCAACCCTCAAACAAAAAATTATCAGCCAAGCAGCATTCAGCTATGCAATAGTTTTTAAATGATTCTGAAGTTACAAAGCTAGTAAATAGGCAATCCACCAACACAACACAAATTATTGACTTTTTCTCCCAGAAAATGGTGAAGAATCACACATTCATTAGGCTTCGAAGAGAGTGGCCTCTCACAATTGGACAGGGATCCACTCATTTTTGGCTTACCTTAATAGGCCCTAAGTAGTTGCTTAAGCAAATAAAATGATCAAGGGCCTGTAGCATCTCCCCTATGAGGGAAGGTTACAACAGTTGCAACTGTTTAGCTTGGAAGAATGGAGGGTAAGAGGAGACACGATAGAGGTGTACAAATTATGCATGGTGTGGAGAATGGGAGACATTTCTCCTCTCTCTCAGAATACTAGAAGCTGAGGTCATCCCATGAAGCTGATTAGTGGGAGATTCAGGACAGATTAAAGGTAGTACTTCTTCACACAGCACATAGTTAAACTATGGAATTCACTACCACAAGACAGGGAAGAAGTGGGAATTTGGATGCCTTTAAAAGGGGTTAGATAAATTCCTGGAAAAAGCTATCAATGGCTACTAGTCCTAATAGCTATGTGCTACCTCCAGTGGCAGAGGCATTAAGCCTATGTATACCAGTTGCTGGGGAGCATGGGTAGCAGGGTGCTATTGCACTTATGTCCTGCTGGTCAACAGCTGGTTAGCACTGTTTAAACAGAATGCTGGACTCTTGGTCTGATCCAGCATGGCTCCTCTTATGTTCTTACCGGCCATGCTCCTTTCTCATATCCTCTGGCACATGCAGAGGATTGGAGGGGGGTAGGCTGTTCTCTCACTTTGCCCCACAGCTTTGTAGACACTCAGAAGCAGCATGAGAGATTCTTAATGCTTCCAAAAGTCTCCAAAACACTATACAACTGACCCCTCCATGACTTCTCTGTGGCCCTGTTTAGACAACATGCTAAACCATGATGGTTAGGCGTTTTGAGCTAAACATTATGGCTTAGCATGTCATATGAACTATGACTTAGCATGTTGTGTGAACTATTCCTAACCATGTTGGCTACATAACCACGATTTAAACACGCTCACTAACCCTTTGCTGCAAAACAGTTAGCAGCCTAACCATGGCTTAGCATGTCGTCTGAATAGGCCCTGCATTTTTAAGGGTAGTCAAGAGAAGGAATAAAGTTTCTTTCACACACACCTGGCATGAGAAAGATAAAAAGTCTCATTTTGTAGAAGGAAGAATGGGTGGGGTCTCTATCCCCTGGTATCTAGGGTTAACAGTGTTAACAATATTGGCCACCTGACAACTTAATTTGTAGATTCTTGTAATTTGAATGATTTCCACTTAATATCTGTGAGGGGGGCATGTTCAAGGCTTCAGAGTGGTTTTTTCTTAACATAATGGGAGAAAAAGATATTTTGAACTTCAGCAATTGTTGACAACATATTCAGGATGCAATTATATTTGACAGTTTAATGTCAAATGCCATTCCTTAGATAAAACTCTCAGCGATTCCCAGAAGGCAGGGTCAATGCCTCCTCAGAATTCCTGTAAGGCCTCACATACACAAAGTCTGGAGAATCATTGTTGACACTATTAGTATATGAATTATATTAACTCCTGTCAGAAGTGTTTGTATGGCCCATACAGCAATTGCTGCAAACAATTAATACAAAGCCATATGGGAGAGCTATCCATTAATAAAAACATACCTACTACCAATAGAAAGGGATAAGCGTCAGCCGTAGGCTCATTCCAGCGGAGAATGTGACACCAGTAATGTCCCTTGCTTGACAGGTTACAGCCAGAAGCGGACTATTCACTAGTTTCTACTCAAGTCAATATGAACCCTTTATATGGAAAAATCTTATTTTCCTAGACTCTTAGCTAACTCCCAGAACTCTGAGGAGGGACAAAGTATTACAAACAGCAGAAGTCCTGTTCTCAAGCGATTCCCCTTGAGATGGATCTGTTTTAGATCACAGAAAATAAATCACAGGTTGGTAGTACAGTGGGCTCCTCTACCTGTTTCACAATTCCACAGCCTTCCTATTATTCAAGTCTGTCTCTTGGAGTGCCCCAACTACTGCAGTTGAAGATTCTAAGTACCTGACTGGCTTCTCCCATTCATCAGAATGGCAGCTCTCAGTTAATTCCTACCTAATGTCCATCCCCTCCCTTGGATGCAGCTTCTTCTCAAGTAGGTCCATGATGCAGAGAGCATCAACTACTCCACTGCTTCTATGAGAAAAACAGTAAGGTTTGGGTCTCCTTTCTGTAAGGAGATCTCAGGATTTTAGCACTGGTAACAAGGCAGAAAAGATAGCAGTACATGCTCCCATAACATCTGTGCAGATATAATAAGGCTGGTAATAAAGCGAGGAAAAGCAAAAAAATTTCAAGGGTTCTTAAAGCAAGAATACCACTCTTGTTTCCTTTGGATCAGTAGCACTGTGTCAGATATTCTCAAACTGACTGTCATGCCAAATATTTCATACAACATGTGCCCCAAGGGCAAACAATGAGATTCCTATGAATCAAGGTATTGTTGCTATCTTCCACAAAGGGACCTCAGCTACTGTGATATGTCAGAAAGCTATTGTGTCACTGCAGGGGGAAATAGTTAACTGGCAAGCACTCCAAAATAGCCAAGTCTGTAAGTAGATAACAGTGATGATCATCTTGAGCCAGTAATGGCATGTTTATTAGTTCCTTAAAATGTTTGTAAATCACAAAGCTAATAGCTACTGTTAATATGTTTTAATGATGCATTTTCTCTTGTTTTAAAAAATTTTTGTTTGTGATTTTTGTATTTTACATTGTGTTCCCCGCCTCGCTCCGAAGGAAGAGGCGGGTTATAAATAATAATAATAATAATAATAATAATAATAAATATTAATATTTTAACACACACACCATGCAAAAAAGTGTACAAAAGGCAAGTCACACAGCTCACTCTCAGAAAATTGATACTGAACACAATAATTTTAAAAGCTCATTAAACATACAGTGATCTCATCCAGCAAGAGGAATTATTCATGCCAAGGCTTCCAAGCTGTCAGAAATGCAACTAGATGTTGTGCCCCAGAAGCCAACATTTTAAGTTCCTTGCTTAATGATTTCTAAATGTTCAATAGAACAGAGTTCACACAGCAGCTTTAGTTCTTAGGATGCTAACGACAGAGCCATTTCTGAATGAGAGCAGAATTGAATCAGCACGCCCAATGCTCATGAGGCAAAGACTATGCTGACCCTTATTTTGATAACTCCTAGTCCAGATGGACTAACAGCAACAGTGACTCAATAACGTCAGTGCCTGTCACAGCTACTGTTATATCAAACCCCCATATTAACAAGAAATTCTTCTTTGAAATACTTCCTGTTGTATTTCCTGTGTTGATGCTCTGGTTGCTGGTTTCACAGCAGCGTCGAATACCTATGCACAAAATGGGTGCAAATGAACTGTTTAGCAGAGAAAGGTCCCATCATTTTGATCTTCACGAGGAAAAAAAACTTACTTGGATTCAAGAAACAAAGATATATTCTAAAAGTTCACTAACGTGAATAGCAGCATTTGAAATATTTTTTTCCATTTCTTTTCCTGTTTTTCCACAACCAAATACATTTTCTCTTTTTATTGTGAATATTAACAAAACAGAACATCCAAATACATAACAATAAGTTGAACTGCAATTTCCAAAGAAACTTTACATTCACTTTTTGGGAAGTTTTTCAATGGTTTACGGTTATATCAATACTTAGGTTTTCCTTTGAAGCCAATTTTAATTTGACACATACAATGTCTGGACTGAGCACATTAAAAAATAGTTTGCTGTGTTCTCAGATATCAGATTTTGGGAAACACAACATTACAGAGATTTTACACCCACCCTATAACCTATGACTTGCATTAGGGGTTGTAGGATGGGTGAAAATCACTACACCAGTTCAGACAGCACAGCAACCTGCAACATGGCACAAGTAATTAAGGTAATCCCTAAGGGCAGGGGAAACAACTGACGCTGCAGTGTTTTCCCCACTGATCATCCAAACCCAGCTGGTCTTTCTCCCCTTCCATAAGAAGCAACATCGTGACGTATTTACTCCTTCAGTACATTACGTGACCCAAGTTCTTGATGATTTTGTTTGGAACCTTGATTACGCTCAAGTCTAAGATGAAGCTAACTGGCGGTTCAAGACAGCAATAATCAATTTGTATTTACTTCACATTAGGAAAAAACTTTTAAAAAACTTTTGAAGTCCTGCAAAAAGAGATGAGAGATGGCTTAAACTGGTATATTTATCAGGAAAATATTCCTAGCTACCAATGTAAGATAAACTGTAAATGCTAGAATTTGGGAGTGGCAGGGGGAGGATCATGGAGAATTACTGGCTTCACAGTTTGCAATAGCTTTGATCCAGTTTTAAAATAGCTGTACACTTTCGAAGAACATTTTAAAGTTGTATCAAATATAAACCGTGCTTTTAAATAATTAAAACAATGCCAATAAAATAGAACAATTACAGAGTACTTGCCAGTGGTTACCACACAACAACTCATGCACATGCCTGAATTACAAACCTACTAAAACATAAGACTGGTCTGGTTCCCAGAGTTCCCAACCCAACAACAAACCATGGTTCTCTTCCTAGGTACTTTGTTGTTAACATCATTTAAACTATTCTGCAGGGTTCACACGTAATGACAGCCCATGATTCAACAACAACCGATGTTTCAACGACAACCCATACTCAACCCGAACTCTGAGTTGTTATTACATGTGAAGCATGTCCATGCGTCCTTATGAGCAAGGCACATACATGCTTACTAAAGTCGTATTTTACTGACATCTACGGACGATGTATTTATTTGGAAACTAGTGCAATAGAACCACTTCCTGTCTCATTAATCTTTGCATAGCTATTAATAAAGACAGCCACGGTGTAATAATTTTTGTTAAGGTTTAGTAGAATCATCATATTGGTTTCAGTCGATTAAATCTGCATAACAGATGAAACTATAGTTCTCAGGAAAAAGCATACTTTCTTTAGTTTTTATATGATACACCATATTGCAGAAGCCATAATCTCAGAAGAGACATTCCCCTTTTCTCTTTCATGAAGGGGGAAGGGAACAACACACACCTGCATTCATCCATAAGGCTAAAACCTCAAGCTCACATGATCTGCCCTTTCCCAGAATGGAGAAGTTTGGAAGCTTTTGCTTCCATTTTAGATTAATCACAGCTTGTTGTGACATCTGAACCCGGACAAACTGTGGTTATTCTTAACTGTAGCTTAGGGAAACAAGCCAAGTTCAGGCTGTAGTTTAGAAAGGGGCTCACTTCATCCAAAAATAATTAAGTTTAACCACAGTTTAGGGTTCAGGAATAATGTTAAACTGTGGTTAATATAAAATGGAAGCAAAAACTTCTGATCTTTTCTTTCAGCCACACCAGATGAAGGGAGGGGAGAGGAGACTGCGCAACCTTGAGACTTGCTAAAGCTGTTCCTCATAATGCTGAAAGGTGGCCTAAAAATAATTTTAAATAAAAATGAATAAAACTGAGTAAAAAACAGAAATCTGGAGAGCTGCTCATTTTGCACTGTCACAGAACATGCACATTTGACAAGTTGCTGGATCTCCTACCATCACTAGAGTTTTTTAATTGCAGATCCCAAAAGAATATTAATTTGACTGCAATAATCTACTATATTTTTTACTGTTAAATAAATTATTTTTATGAATCTGGAAAACAAAACTTAAGTGAAAATATATATTCAATGAACTTGCCTTCCACATCTCATCTCCTCAATAGGTTTTGTTTTAATTTGTTTTAAGTTTTGGCTTATAAGTGGAATTCAACTTTCTCATTTCAGTGATTAAAAAAAAGTTAGGTCCTCAGAGGTAGAAGCATCTGAGCACATCAGAAATGGCTAAGCCAATTATTATAAAAGCTGTTAACTCACTCCCAAGGCAGCCTAAATTAAAAGAGCTCATATACAAAAGCAACAGCCCCAAAGGGAAAGCTTCAAGTAAGGAAGAAAAATTTTGAGAGACAAATACGCTCCATACTCTACAATGAAATGCATTTAGCAAAACCTTTCAACACACATAACGGACAACATTCAGATGCTCAGTTTAGACAACACCTTAGTCAACGCAGTGTGAAAACTCCACTCAATGGTTGAGTTTTTAGGGGATATTCCCCACACAACATGTTCTAACTCCACCACTGTGTGACTGTGGGCTACTGTGGAGTTGAGTAAAATTCATTGCGATGTTTGATTGACAGTTCCTCCACCCTTTCCTCTCCCCCGGTCCTCCTGATGGTAACCCATCAGCCATTGCTGCGAAAAAACAACCCCGGCAGCTCTCCTAGAGCAGCACTCGCTCCTTTCGCAGCTCTTGCCAGGGAACTCTGTACCCAGTAGGAAAAGTCAACTCAATGCAATGGAAAACTCCATGGACCCCACCACACAACACACAACACAACGGTTGTGCAGGAACTCTCCTCTGCACAGCGTGGATATTCTGCATGGAATGTTTTCCAAAAAAAATCTCCACTGTTGCATAGAGTTTTCTCTCCAGACAACACATTTCTCAACGGTGATGTAAAAACTCCACCATGCAGTTCTAAAACCACCACTGAGAAATGTGTTCACTGAACTGAGCCAGAAATACTATTCTATACTTTTATACATATATAGAAAAATGGGAGGAGGAGGAGGAGAGAGGAGTTTCTAATCTGACAACGGGAAAAAAAACCTTGACAGATCTTATTTTTAGCTATAGGTTAGGGTCACAATTCTTAGCCCACTGTTCTGAAGTCAAGGTGACTACTTTGAAGTATGCGATTTAAAGCTGATTAGGGCTATCAGAACAGACCTGGAAAGTTTCACACCAATGGAAAGTCATTTAGAGAAGTCTTTTTTCATAATCTAAACCTTCCACTGTGTAATTAATGTCTAGTTTTTGATACGGATGAGTGCTTGCAATGTTCCCCTAGATGCAGGGTGAGGGCTTTATTTGAATGGGCTATGCACAATATATGAGCTGTAATATAAGTAGCCATGCTAGAATTAGCTATTCTCATACCAATAATCTTCAGACATGTTGAATAATAAACCTGTACTTCATAACCTATCCAGAATTCCGCAAAACAAAAGAAAAATGGAAGGCAAGATTTATTTTTCTCAGCTTTATGCCAGAGGAGCAGAAACTATACAGAAATTACTGGTTTAAATCATCAGTCTAGCATCTCACATTGGTAACTTATCTACATGAGGGTCCCTCCATATCTGTCTGAAGACAGCAAAAATCTCAACACAATGAAAGTCTTTTAAAAGATTGTTGAGTGTGTATGAAGAACAGAAATGGGAGTTTCGATATGTTAAGATCACCCCTGCAAAAGCTTGTCATTCATCAACATATAAATAAGGTTAATAAATAATAAAAAGCTGTATGCATGATAAGAAGACACTAAACCTTAATATACACAACATGTCAAGCACCTGACCACTACAGTTACTTTCCTAAAGCAGAGAATTGCATTGATAAAAATTATTTTTGCTAGGCAGGCAATTACTGCTCCACATCCAGGCTTCCAGGCTTTATGTTCCTTTTATCAGAGTAATAAACTATTACGATAAAATATTTAACAGAATCTGGACGCTGTAGATAGAGTATTGTCACTCTTAACAAAATTGCTTTGTAAAAACAGCAGGACTGCCTTCCACAAGAAATGTCACAGACTTTGGAGCCTTTGTTGTTTGGGCTCACATTTAATAATGTTGATCACTGATAGACTGATTCCCCTCCCCCTCCCTTTTTGAACAGCCATATAGCACCTCTCCTTTTAAAGTCAAACCGAACACAAACTCGCTGGGTGAATTCGGACGACACTTTAGGCAACGGAGGGGGAAATAGCGTACTGACCGTGCATTACTTTGGCAGCGACTCGGCGGTACCCGCCACACGACATGTTGCCCCTCCCCCGTCGCACGGCTAAAAGTCCTGGCATCCGTCTGGGTTGCTGCGTCTCCTCCCTCCCACCTCCCTCAGTCTTCTAGCCGTATCCCAGCATGCACCGCATGTTCTGCCGGCTGTTTCAGAGCAGCCGGGTTTTTTCGGTTGCTCCAGCCAGCGAACTCTATGACCTCCACACGACACTTTAAACAACGGAATTCGGGATAAATAACTGAGCAGCCCGTTGCTTTTCTCCGTTGTTTAAGTGCCCCAAATAGCATACTGTCAGTTGTGTGTGCGTCGTGTGTTGCCCTCCGCACGATACAATAAGCAACAAAACTGACGATTGTTCCTCCCCCTTCCGTTGATTATCGTGTTGTCCGAACCAGGCCTCTATTTAATCGGGGTCTTCAACTTGGGGCCCACTGACACCTTTCTTGATGCCCCTCCGAGGCACTTTGCCCCTCCCCATTTTTATTTTAAGATTTTTTAGAACTATTATTTTTAACTACAAAGTGTTACCCTCCAGTGCCCTCACTATCTGGGTTCAATTGAATGGCTTTGTACTTAGGTCCTTGAGTAAATTAACTTTTCTTTCAGTCATAGAATCATAGAATAGTAGAGTTGGAAGGGGCCTATAAGGACATCGAGTCCAACCCCCTGCTCAATGCAGGAATCCACCTTAAAGCATACCTGACAGATGGCTATCCAGCTGCCTCTTGAATTTCTCCAGTTTATCTTCTGGGAACGAGTCTTTTGGTCTTGGCCATGCCCACCATGCATTTTTTGAATAGGCAAGCCCCCTACCCTACCATGATAGGCATAATGACTGGGTTCACACAACACGATAACCTATGGTGGCTAAAATAGTCAAAGGTTGGTTATTTAACCCACCATGGGTTATTGTGTTGTGTGGAGGGAATTTTTTAACTAACGTTTGGTTATTTGGCCAAAATTAACCAATACTGTGCAGAGTTGGCTAGCTGAACCACCATTGTGTTGTGTGCAGGGCACCATTGGTTATTTCTTCTACTACTGTTGGCTATTTCGTCAACTACAGAGTCACAAGGCAAGAGCGGTCAAAGTGGTGGTTGCTATTCTAGACCAGCTGGCAGGATAGATTTTCAGCAGCAATGGCTGATGGGATACTAGAGGGAGGACTGAGGGGGAAAGAGGGCGGAGAACAAGTGGGTCAACTCAGCGTATACTAACAGCCAACTCAACGCTGATCCTACTCCACACCATGGTTGATTATTATCGTGTTGTGTGAGGAGTACCCCCTAGATAAACACCTTTTACTATTGTGTTGTTCAAACACAGCCTTTGTGAGATCATCCATAACACTCACAAAATTCCAAAAGTGCCAACCAACCCAAACAGATTGGGGACCCTTGCTCTATTATGTACATATATGACCATCAGGGACTATCTTATCAACATGCCCCCTACTTTCCAAAGAATCCCACAGAGCCCACTCTTTAATGAGCCTTATTATTATTATTATTATTATTATTATTATTAACATTTTTGTACCACCCCATAGCCGAAGCTCTCTGGGCGGTGTACAAAGGATGCTGAAAGCCTGGCTCTTTAGACAACTTTGTACTGCGCATCTGAAAACATGATATAACTTTCACTGTTTATTTAACCAATAGTGGCGTTTCATGGTATTTATTGCTGATTTAATAGTATCATTCTGTGCCGTGTGTGACGCTTTTTGAAGGACTTGGCTACAACTAGATTATATTTTCTTATAAATCCACAAAAAGAACACTACTCCACTCATTACATAGACTTCAGTGATGTCCGTTTTTTTAAAAAAAAAGATCTACATTCACTTACCACAATTTGAAATTAACAGGTAATTCCAGATTTTTTAAACATGAAGTATGCAATTAGTATCCAGGCAGCAAGGTGTCTTGCCCGACTGAATCATTTACCAGAGTTCTCTGTGAAGCACAACCTCCCTGCTGCCCCCAACCACTTCAAGCAATTTTAGCAATTCTCCAGTTCTGCCTTAGCATAAAATGGGCCATTAATGAATCAGGGATTTAACACCATTTTACATTTCTAATGAACAAATAACGGCCACAACTTTTTTGAAGTGCTGTGCAGTGTACTTTTCAAAAACAGGCTTCAATCTAATATTTGACATTTAGAAAGAAGCTCTTTCTATTATAAAGCAGTGAACAAATTCTTTTGTTACAGTTTCATTTAGTGGAAGCTCTGCATGAAGAAAATCTACCCCGGGGGCCCCCAGCTTTGCCAACCATTTTATATATATATATATATATATATATATACTTTGAATTGCAGTGGAAGGAGCCGAATATCACGAATTATGCAAAAAGACATATATTGAACAGGGTCTTGTAGGAGTATTGTGAGCACAACTGGATATCAGTTACCAGTAGCAGAGCGGAAATTGACGCTACTATATGACCTAAAGAAAGAAATTAATTAGTCAGATAGTCATCATACTCAAATTAAGTTTTCAACTTTATCCTTTCTACAGTTAGTATTTAATACCAAACATGTCCCCCCCAATATTCATATGCTGTGCCTCAAACTCAAGAATTAAAAAGTATAAGGTCACATGCCTGTCATCTGAATGACAAAATGTGGAAATCCAAAGATGATATATGACCAACATTTTTTAATGTCCTTGCAAGTGAAAAGTCACTGCCTTACACAGAATTCACCTAAGACCGATGTGCACTCCTGATTGATTGATTTATAGTATTTGTATACCTCCTTTCATACACATATATCCCATAGCAGCTTGCAATAAGAAATTACAATAAAATACAATTAAAATCCAATTTCTTGTGGATTTACATGTTATATGCACAGGCCAACAAATGCGCATTTGGTTTTCCTCATTTCCTGAGTGACACAGCTAACTGCACTTTCTATCTAAAAGGTTATTTTTCTTTTTTAAAAAATATTACATGAAATATCAAAAGGCTGCGTGCTGGTGCCTTCTTTGTTTTAAAGAGAGGAAAATGCAAAGCTAAACTAAGATTAGAGCACCAAACTTTTGTCCCTTAGCTCATGGACTAAACCCCATCATCTATCCTAGGGATTCTGCCAATTAAAATCAATGGGACTTTTTTCGATGTTTATCCACATTAGTCTTATTACGAATTCTAAGCCTGAAAACTATTAAGAAATCCTACAATCCAGATCACTACCACAGGGACTTAGCCTATAATTCAGAAGCAATATTAGCAATATTAGCAACCATCTCTCATAATGAATGCACAAAGAAACAACAAGCATGGTTCATTTTTAAGAGAAAATCCCACTTAACTCAACAGAAATTACTTCTGAGTAGACATATAAAGAATTGCTCTTCATATCACTCTCCTTGGAAACAGTACACACAGAACTAAAATACTAGTTATTTAAAGATGCAATCCTTTACAACTCCCAGCATTAGGATTGCACCCTAAAAGACTCAAAATCTGCTTTCCTCTCTAAAGGCAGGCGACGTGATGCCAGATGTTTAATTTGGCGCTTTATGAAATACTCTGAAGCGCACATGCATAAAGAACATTTCATTCAGGTCTGAAACTCCATTAAAAGCTATGAACATCACTGGACAAAACAAACAGGAATGCCTTTCAGGCTGCCTCTACAAGAGAGGTTTGAAGCTCTTTCAAGGCGCTTAAAAAAATTTACCTCTACAAGAACGGAGCGCAAATCGGGCATAGAGGCGCGTTATCTCTCCGATTATGCGCATTATCGAATGTGCGTTAAATTGCGAGTTTTATTTTGCTCCGGCCGTTAAAGCGCATTTTGACTATGTGCACAAGCGCTTATGCGCATTAACTACTTGTAAAGCGCATTTTGGTCATCCGTTAATGCGCTTTGCCGCCTCTCGCCGCCTCTCATGCAGAGGTATTAGGTGTAAATGCGCTTCAGCGATTATGCGCATAATCGCCTAACCGGGCGCAAAAGCGAATCCTTGTAGAGGGGACCTTAGAAGGAGCAGCACACTGCTTGAGCTGGTGCAAAATTTGCCACTGAATTAGCATAAGAAATATCCCATCAGTACATGTCAATTCCACCGTTCCCGGTGAGTTTGTCACTTATCTCACCCTTTCCTCTTCCAACTAAGGGCTGTGCCTTCCCTTTAGAAGACACCCTGCTATCACAGCAACAAAAAGGGCATTACTATTGTTCTTCCACATGCTAGAATCAATTCAGTCTGTTCACACCCCTCATTTTTCCAGGATGACTACTCAAACCTAAGGCTGCCTCTACAAGAGAGGTTTAAAGCTCTTTCAAGGCGCTTTAAAAATTTACCTCTACAAGAACGGAGCGCAAATCGGGCGTAGAGGCGCGTTATCTCTCCGATTATGCGCATTATCGAATGCGCGTTAAATCGCGAGTTTTATTTTGCTCCGGCCGTTAAAGCGCATTTTGACTATGTGAACAAGCGCTTATGCGCATTAACTACTTGTAAAGCGCATTTTGGTCAAGCGAATCCTTGTAGAGGGGACCTAAGTTACCCTTTCCATTAAGTGACAGCTATTTTCATGCATGAAAATAAATCAACCCAGAGAACATCTAACTTGCGGTGTTGTGTAACACATGAAAATACATGAAAATACTGTTCACACAACTGTTCCCATGAAGACTCACCCCAAAGCATGACAATAGCCCATATATCAGCCTCCTGGCTTGGTTTTACTTCTCCTAGCTTGTGCAATGACGAACATTCAAAACAAAAAAAGGAAGGGAGTGTAGAACAGTGAAGTTTCACAAAAACCAACAGCCCTACGCACTGGAGGAAGCTAAATGCACAGAGAAAGGCTCAACCCATACTAACCGCGAAAGGGGAACAGTTTAGCTACCTATTTAATTCTTGGAGGGGGGGAGGGAATAGAGTAACAAAAAAGGTTAAACAGTTTTAAAGATTGCAGAAAGAAGTGCAGTTAATAAAGTGGTCATCTCAAGTTGGGGAGGGAGACTCTTTCCTACAGGGGCCCAGAAGCCCTCTCTGCTTATCTGCAATTTAGATTATCCCTTTCCTAACACCACCGCTGGTGGCAGAGAGTAGAAATGGGGTTGGGAGTCACCATTAGCAGTTTCAAGGCTGATGGAGGAAACAAAAATTGTGAGGTTTGGGGGAGGAGTAAGAAATCCTGGGGGTGGGGGATGCAGCAAAGGTTTCATGTCTTGGACTCTGGCTATTATTCAGAAGGGTCGTCCACTATGGAGAAATAAGCAGCTGAGAAGTGCCAAGCTAAATTTGGAAAACGAGTAGGATGGGGGGGGGGGTCTCAGTGGACACATATTTTACGGGGTTGTACAGCACATCAGGGGGCATGGCCATTAAAGTTCTCTTATGAGGCAACGGGAAGGAAAGCAGAGAAGGGGGAAAGTGTGTGTCCGAGAAAGGGAGTAAAGTTCCTGCGCTTACAAAAAAAAAAATAAGGTAGTTAAGCTACGACTACTCGGCCCCCTTGACTTCTGACCCCCATTTTGTTCTACGAAGCCAAAGGGCTGTATTTCCTTCGGCCGTTTTTTATTGCAGATTAGGGTCAAATGAAGAGGGAGCCTCCCCAAACTGGGCTAAAAGAGTCGGAAAGGAACAAGGGTGTGGCGACCACAGCGAAGCCCAAAAAAAGAGCCGGCGCCTTGGAGAACTGGGTCCTGGGAAACTCCCGAAGCACAGACTGAGCCAGGGGGCACCGTTGGGGAGTGGAAGCGAGCGGGTGCGGGGATCGAAAAACGCAGCTAGCCAGAGGCTGTGCGTGCGCGCGCGCGTGCGCTTTCTTGGAAATAAGCCCTGTTGAACTCAGCGAGGCTTACTCCCGAGTAAACACGCAAAGGGCCGAGGCAGGGTGCCTGTAAGGGGGCGGCGGAGGAGAGCATCCCTGAGGCAAAGGGGGGGGGGGAGACACCCGGCGGCATGGCTCTCACCAAGAAGAAGCAGCTTCACCTCCCGCGCCGCTTTCTCGCCGTCCTCGCGGAGGTTCTTGTCGATCATCTTGGAGCGCTCGGCGGCCGCTTTGTCCTCGGCACTCACGGTGCAGCCCATGGCGCCGCTGGGCTCGTGCCGGCCGCGGGGAGAATAGGAGAGCGAGCAAACGGGAGCAGAGCCCGGGCTGACTCGGTGCGAAGCGGAACGACGCGGGTGGGGCGGGGGTTGTTGCCCCGCACGGGCGCTTAGGCGGCGAGCAGGGCGGTGCTACTTCCTCCGTACCCCTCCGGATGCCGGCGCGGCGGGGTCTGAACGGCCGCTGGTTGGGGGGGGAGAAAGGGCGGGGATCCAGGGGCGGAACGAACGGGACCGTTCGTCGCAGCCTCAGCTCAGCTTCACAGTCCGGGAAGAGAGAAGGAGGAGGAAGAAAGGAGGGGGTTTGGGCGGGCTTGTCGTCACGGAGCGGAGAAAGAAGGGGCGGCCCCGGGCGCTCAGCACTCCGGGGTTGGGGGTGGAGTGGAGGGAGGGAGAAAAAGAAAAGGGGACGGGGTGCAGGAGTAGGCTTCGTTGAGAGAGGCGCGGGAAGGCTGAGGTAGAAGGGCGGGAGGTGAGGAGGAAGAGGATGGTGGCAGTGCGTGGATTGGCTTGGAATGGGCGGGGGAAGGAGCGTTGTGGGACTGAGGCGTTGTGAGAACGAAGTGACGGAGCTCTACCTGGAACGGAACGGTCTAAAATGGGCGCGGGGAGTCTGAAGGAGTTTTTGGGAGAGATCTTGGGGTTTAGGGGAACGAGGGTGGATTTGTGCAGGTTAGAACTCTGGGCAGCTGCAGAAGCCGCCATTTACCACGCACGGTCGCCCCTGGTAAAACCTCTCTCAGAAATGTCAACTTGGGAAGTAGAAGCTCATCATGTGATGGAGATCTATGGAGTAAGAAGCAGTGAAAGTATCGCTCCTTATGGGGAAACTATGTTGGCGGCATGCGCGTGATGACTGTGATGCATGTTCTAGCCTTTACTGTGACACATATGCAAACACGTTGGAAGCCAATGTGTTGAGCAGGGCTAGATGTTATAATCACCATGGAGATAGGTATCCTCATGGTGAGTTTCCTAACTCACAGCCATATTATTTAGTATAATTCACTTCATTGGTTGTAGCCATCATGTAGTTAGTTTCTTTGCCTGCAGTCTTCATCAATGGCATTCTCTGGCAAGAATCAGGGACCTCCATAGGTGAATGACTCCGGTCATGTGATGAGTTGTACTAAACAGTATGGTCTAGCAGTGGTAGTAATTCTGCAAGGGGATGCTGAATCCAATTGCAAATACAACATAACTGTAGACCAATTCTGTGTACTGGACTACCATGTGGTGCAACAGTTTTTACTGTTTCCCAACAGCTGAGTAGAAATCTGGGAAAACATGGTAAAAATTCACAACCTGGTTTGACATCATAGGCAACTGCCTTCCCACATCCCAGTTTCGTGTGCACTGCATTATGTCTACAAATAGCAACCATATAACCACCAGTGGACTGGATAAAGTGCACAAGAATATAACTAAGGCCACTCCTGGTCCCCCCCCCCCAAGCATTCTTTTTCAGCATCCTAGGTTTTTTTGGGGGGGGGCTTTCTAGTTAGACAATTGGAAGTCAGAAACTCTTGCCAATCTACTGCAAATCATGCAGAGATCTACCAGTAGATCCTAATGTACCTGCCCACTCCTGATGGAGAAGGTAAAGGGAAACCATTTTTCAAAGGAGGTCTCTTGCTTAGTTGCACTTGTTCCCAGTCTACTTTGATATGAACTTTCAGACAAAACCCAAATCCTTATGAACCAATTCTGCATTAAATTCCCAGAGTAGCGTTTCCAGTGTCTAGCTATCTAAGCATGGAGAACTGGCACTTCCAGTTGAAATGTGTCAAAAGGTCAAGCAACCAATTGTTCTTGGGTTGTGAATTTCTGATCATGTACACAGAACAGGATTTGGCAATATAACCTGATCAGCCACACTAAAATGAGTGTCTCAAGGGGAGTTGAGACACATCAATCCAACCACTGGAATCCCTGGAAAGAAGCCTTAGAATCCCAACTTCTTTAGCTAAAACTCAGACAGCACTCCAGAACTTCAGTCCAGTCCATCCAGGGCCAAGCCAGTCATACTAGGCTGTGGCCTAGTTTTCTAAGCGTAATGGCCATAAATTTAGACATCAAGTTTGCTCTTTAAGCTAACCCTTGAGTTCTCTGCATGGAGTTGTACAGTCTGTGGTCTTCTGCTTTATATGTTTAGTGTGCATAGAACTGTCGATCACATAAGAGCTAATTCAGGCCCTATTGGAGTTTACACAGTAATTTTAGTGACTCAATGTTTATTGCAAACAAGCTAATTCCCAAAGGGATTGTTGTGCACATTTTGAATAAACCAATCTCCTTAGAAATAGAACCGGTATGTGTGTGTATATATATTACTGGGACAAATCCACTTGAACTAGAGATGTAAAATTTCTGGACATTTTCAAGCCATAAGGGAAAAATGAGGTTCCGCCCCCCCCCCCAAATTGGGTTTGTTCTTCCAGCCTTCACATCTCTAGCTAGAATTCACTACTGTCAAGATCCTTCTTACATGGGGATCTCAGTTTGTGTGTAGGCTTAAACACTTATCTGAAGAGGACATGCATTAACAATAAAGCTTGCTAAATCGTTAGGATACTGCAGAAGTGATTTTTCCCCATGTCCTTTTTCTTCTGTGCAGTCATAAGTCTGCATAATCAAACACGTCTTTAAAATCAGATTGTCTATTTGTAAATCTATTTGTCTATTTGCAAATCATGAAGTTTTAAACTAAAGGATGTTTGCAATAGCAAGACAAGCAATATAGTCATGAATACACTCAATCCTGAAGTCTTCAGTAGGTGAGGGAGGATGATAACAGACAGCTGTCTGGGCAGGGTGACTGTGGGGACTGAATGAGACTTTTGAGGAGGCCATAATTGTGGAGTTGATTATACTATATAAAGAGGTTCTTAGATACAATTATTATTTAGGTTGCATGGAGTAATGAAAGTGGATTGTATGTTTTTCCAAACCTATACCGTTATATCAGAACTTAGCATTTAATGTGGATAAAATGTTTTATTTGTACTCCATTCCTCTTACTTTCTCTACAGATTGTCAGATGTACACAACAACCAGCCCATGGGCTAGATCTGGCCCACCAGGCACTCTGGTCCAACTTCCAGAGCCTCTTGGGGAGTCCCAGCTGTTATCTCTGGTCTCACTGTATATGGTTGTACAGAGGCCAGAGGAATTCACGTTTTGAAGATACTTTGGTTTGGAGGTGAGGGATTGTGGATGGCTCCACATTAATACTGAAATTTTAGTGGTCTATTGAAGACTCTGTAGGGGCAAGAAAAGGTAAAAGGCTGAACAATCCCTAGGATGATGATGGAAAGACGGTCAAAAGAGCTTCTTACAACAGATCTTAAATGGTCAACTAATATTTAATCAACAATTTATGTTTTAAAGTACACATTTACCATTAATTCCACTCTCACAACACACACTTTAAGACCCACTGAAGAGGCCCTGCTCATAGCCCTGTTCAGTGACATAAGAAGTAACGTGGGCTGGAGGAAGGCCGTTTCAGCATCTGCCCGTGTGGACTCAGGTTTGTCCCTATTGCTCAGTTTGACCTACCAGACAAGGTTGTTGTAAGCTCTGAGCTCCTGGGGAAAGTGTGAGATAAACATTAAATATGTATGGAATGTGCTCCTTCTGGAGGAATGCGTACTCTTCTTATTGGCCTTGAGACAACAAAGTTAGGCCTATTTTTTCACAGATATTTCACAGACACTGAAAGGGTTGGCATAAGCTGTGACAATTTTATGCTCTGATGGTCATTTTGTTATATGGCTGCTATAATTTTATTATGATTGTGTTTTATTGCCTTCTGATGACAAGCATTATGTTACTTTGTTGGTTTTATGTTGTAAGCCATCCTGAACCTAAACGGATAAAACAGGGAATTAAATTTTAAAATAAAAGAAATAAGGCAGAATGCCCAGCTGTAGTAGGCCGTACATTGCACTGATCAGATTAAGGATGTGAAAAGAGTCCATAGAGGAGGAGGAAACAGGCAAATTATTTTTACTATTAATAAATATAATTACCATACTTGGTGCTTTACATTGTTATTTATATTAATACATTTATATACCACTATACTTGAAAAAAATCTCTTAAGTGGTTTACAAAGGGAAACATTAAATCAAGTACTGATAGTATCATAATTACATAGTGTGGGCAGCACAATCAATCAGGAAAGGCCTGGTAAATAATGGGTTTTCAGTTGGTGCATAAAGCACGCCAATGTTGGTGCCACCATGGAGAAGACCCGCTTCTAGGTTGCCACAATATGACAATCTGCAGGTCACAGTACAACCAGCAAGGCCGCCTCCCAACGATCTGAATGCTCACACAGGTTTGGATCAGGGAAGGCAATCTGTTAGATAACCTAAGTCCCCTCTAGAAGAGGTTGCTTTTATGCCTGATTCTCCGAATATGCGCATTAGCCTACAGTTGAGTTTACGCCTAATACCTATAGACTGGCTCTATGCAATGACGGGCTCTATGCAATGCACTTTAAAGTTGTTTATATGCGTAGAATCACATTATAAATCAAGCATAGATCGAGGCTTGAACGAGGAAATGTTGACGAAAGCACTGCCCTGTTTCCTGGTGGAACTGCCCCCTCAGTTTCCTACCATTTGTTAACCCTGCCCACCTGAATCTCCCGTCTTTGGTTACCTGGGTTACCTGTTGTTGGTCACCTGGTTTACCTCTTCCTTTGTGCCCAATCACCATTTGTAGTAGTCCCCCCCACACACAACTGGTCAGGAGTAAATGGAAATGCAAGCCTATGGCTTCAGACAAGCTCTTACGGGATGTCTTGCCCGCCCCTTTCTGATTCCTCCGGCCACGCTTTCCTTTGCAACTGTCTTCTGCCCTCCTTTAAACAGCACTTGTAGAATAAAGATATTCCAGTTGTATCTCAGTAACAACTTGTCTTTTTGGTGATCTACAACATACAGACGCACACACACACACACACACACAGCTCAATGTCAGGAACCCAGCAAGGGAGGGGACAATTTGTCTTAGCGGATCGCTAATCATCCGCACATCCTTACTCCAACCCCCTTGCTTCCTGTGAAACCACCTCCATCTGGCCCCGCATCTCGATGAAAAAAATATTCCGGTAGGGGATTTAAAATAAACTTTATTTTCAGTACAGGTTAGGTCAGCCATTCCTGGAGATTCCATCCTGAGGGACAAAGAAGAAGAAGGAAGTGGGAGGGAGGAGACAGAACAACTGGGTGGTGTTCCCAGCGAAGGGGCAGTTCTTCATGCATGGCATCACCACCAAAGTACGCCCACTATCACCGTTAATGCAAATTCTCAGAAGTTGTTTACACTAAGATAAGGCGCTGTAACATCGAAGGAAATTAAAAGTCGCTATTTAATGCGAAATCAAAAATGCGCATTAACGAGAATAAAAATCGCCTGCATGCCTGATTTAAGCTTCGTTTGTAAAGAGGTAAAACCGTTAATGTGCCGTAAAGGCGGCATAAATCGATTGTCTAGAGGAAGCCGTAGTCCCAAATTGTTAAGGGCTTTATATGCCAACAGCAAGATCTTGAACATGGTTTGGCAGCTAAGAGGTAGCCAGTGCAGTTGCTTCAACACCTGTATAATATGTGCACAGCCAGGTCCCCACTGAGCATCCTGGCTACAGCCTTCTACACCAACCTGCAGCTTCCAGATCAAGGATAATAGGGATAATAAGCACCCTTTGGCACAGAAGTCATTTGGGCCTCTAGGGACAATGATGAATCCAGGAGTACCCCCTAGTAACATACACAAAATAAGTCCCTCCCCTGGGGAACTAACAATCTATATTTAGTCTTGGAGGAAGACAAAAGAGGGGAGAGACCTGCAAAGTTAACAAGGGATTGCTCTTTGGTCCCTTGCACTCAGATTTTCAGGGTTGGATGCAGAGAGGTGTGAATGGCTCTTCCTCAATGTTGCAGCCCCCGGTGCCTGTTTGTGAGCATCAAGGGGCCCTCGAAAGGCATGGGATGGGACACGGGTTTGTGCAGTGAGATGGGGACTGGCAAAAATCAGGGGTGGGATGGCATTGTGTAAGCTGAATGCCTTTCCACTCGTACAGGAGACTTTTCAGTGCAGCCCTAAGCATTTACAGGCACCAGAGACTGTAAATTCAAGACTGAATATATTGCAATGTATATTTTCATTTTGTAGGCCAGAAAAGCAGTTGTTATGCTCCCTTGAAACTTTGGGGGTTTTCAGAATAAACATTTCCCAACTTATTAGACTAAATACATTTACCTTTTTTTCAGCACGCTTGCGCAGGGTTGGTTTGGGCAAGAAAAACATGGAGCAATTACCCCATCCAGACCTCGAGCTTGGCAAGTTTTCTTCACATGACCACATAGCGATTGGCTTTGGTAACAGATGAAGAAAGAACAGGAAAGTGCAAGTGTCTTGTCCTGGTGCATCTTTGTAATGTCAGAAATGGAAGTTTTGCACCTCCACTCTCACCCTCTGGTTGGTGAGGTACAAAAGTTCCCACTGTGGGGACTCGGATGAGGATGCAAAAGTTCTGCTTTAAATGTCAAGGACTTGAATGGAAACAGGAAGTTTGTGATAATCTGGAATTTTGAAGTTAGGTAACTATTTTTCTTTCCCGTCAACTACAGATTGTGGGGAGATTTCCTTTGAATGTTTCCCTGAGCACCTAATGGTCTGGATGACAGCTAAAAAACTGAAACAAGACAGAGGTATTGATGTTTGGCAACTGAATAGTTATGGAACCGTGATCTCAGAAAGAGTTACATTCTCCCTGAAAGAACAGAATTGCAGCTTGGGGGTAACCCTGGACTGAGCTTTGGTGCTTGATTCCCAGATAGCAGCTTCAGCCTAAAGTGCCTTTTTCCAGCTTCAGCTGATCAACCGGTTACAACCTGTTATAATAATAATAATAATAATAACAACAATTTATTTCTTACCCGCCTCTCCGTCTGGATCGAGGCGGGGAACAACAACATGATAAAATACATAAAACTGATTAAAACATAACACATATTAAAACTGCATAAAAAATCCTAAAACATCCTAAAAACACCCTTAAAACATTCTAAAATTCCACTGGATATGCCTGCCGGAAGAGAACAGTCTTTATAGCTTTCTTAAATTCTAAAAGACTGTTAAGTTGACGAGTCTCCTCCGGCAGGTCATTCCACAGTCTGGGAGCGGCAGAAGAGAAGGTCCTCTGGGTAACGGTTGTCAGCCTAGTCTTGGCCGACAGCAGTAAGTACTTCCCAGAGGACCTGAGCGTGCGGGGCGGATTGTACGGGAGAAGGCGATCCCGCAGGTAACCTGAACCCAAACCATGTAGGGCTTTAAAGGTAATAACCAACACTTTATACTTCGCCCGGAAACTAATTGGCAGCCAGTGGAGCGATTTTAAAGCTGGTGTAAATGGTCACCCCTAGATGTACCGGTGACCAACCTGGCTGCCATATTTTGAACTAGTTGAAGTTTCCGGACTAGGCACAAGGGTAGCCCTATGTACAGCGCATTGCAGAAGTCGAGCCTCGAAGTTACCAGTGCGTGCACTACCATCTTTAGGTCTTCCAACTCTAGGAAGGGGCGCAGCTGGCGTATCAGCCGAAGCTGATAGTAGGCACTCCTGGCCATCGCATCTATCTAGGCTGTCATTTGGAGCGACGGATCCAGGAGCACCCCCAAGCTGCGAACACAGTCTTTCAGGGGGAGTGTAACCCCATCCAGAACCGGTTGACACACCTCCAAACCCAGGTTGCGGCCTTTGACAGCAAGCACCTCCGTCTTGTCTGGATTCAGCTTCAGTTTGTTTTTCCTCATCCAGCCCATTACCGCCTCCAAGCATTCATTCAGAGGAGACACACTATCCTTAGCTGGCGCTGTTACCGAAGGCATAGAGAAATATATTTGGGTGTCATCAGCATACTGATAGCACCCCGCCCCATGCCTCCGGATGATCTCTCCCAATGGTTTCATATAAATGTTAAACAGCACTGGGGAAAGGATGGCACCTTGCGGTACGCCACACAGCAGCTCCTTCTTTGCAGAGCAGCTATCCCCAAGCATCACCATCTGGAACCTGCCCAAGAGGTAGGACCGGAACCACTGAAGCACAGTGCCCCCGATTCCCAATCCCCTCAGGCATTCCAGAAGGATACCATGGTCGATGGTATCGAAAGCCGCTGAGAGGTCCAGAAGTACCAACAGGGACACACTCCCCCTGTCAATACTAAGGCGTAGATCATCCACTAAGGCGACCATAGCAGTCTCAACTCCGTATCCCGCCCTGAAGCCAGTTTGAAATGGGTCTAGAAAATCAGTGTCATCCAAGACTACTTGGAGTTGAAAGGCAACCGCCCTCTCGATCACCTTGCCCAAGAATGGAAGGTTTGATACCGGTCTGTAGTTATTAAAGTCCAGGGGATCCAGGGAGGGCTTCTTTAGAAGCGGCCGTACCACCACTTCTTTTAAACATGATGGGAAAGTCCCCTCCCTGAGAGATGCATTAATAATATATTGTAATTGCGATCTAACCGCATCTCCTCCCTGGGCGACCAGCCATGAAGGACAGGGATCGAGAGGGCAAGTCGTCGTCCTCACTCGTCCAAGCAGCTTGTCCACGTCCTCGGTACTCACCAACTGAAACCAATCCAGTGTAATTCTACTCGCGGAGTCGCCAGACACTCCATCGTCAGCCTCTGCTATAACGACGGCATCTAAGTCGGCTCTTATCCGAGAGATTTTATCTGTGAAATGATCGTTAAAGGCATCACAGCAAACCGCCGAAGGCTCTAAAATCGGATTCAGGGGGGAAGGTGCCCGGGTTAGACCCCTCACCACCCTGAACAGTTCCGCTGGATGCGAATTCGCAGACGCAATGCGCGCAGAGAAGTAAGCTTTCTTCGCTGCACGTATTGCCACCCCATAGGAACGAAGATGTTCTCTATGCCGTGTCTTGTCGGATAGAAGTCGAGTTTTCCACCATCGGCGCTCCAGTCGTCGTCCTTTCCACTTCAACTCCCTGAGGTCTTCCGTATACCAGGGCGCCCTGTTAGAAGCGGGTCGGAGAGGACGTTTGGGGGCGACCGTGTCGATAGCCCTAGTTAGGTCTTGATTCCATCTATCGACCAGGGCTTCTACAGGATCGTCGATGATACCAGCCATAAAACCCTCCAAGGCTTTCTGAAATCCAGAAGGATCCATCAGCCTTCGAGGGCGGACCATCTTAATAGGTCCACCACCCCTGCAGGGGCGGGTGGTAGCCGTGATACTAACCCTAACCAGAAAATGGTCTGTCCATGACAACACGGAGGTATTCGTTACCTCCGCCCACAGATCCCTCTGTTCGGAACTGAAAACAGCATCAAGGGTATGACCCGCTGAATGTGTGGGTCCAGAGACCAATTGGGATAGGCCCATGGTTGTCATGGATGCCACGAACTCCTGAGCTCCACCTGACAAACCAGTCTCGAATGGGATGTTGAAGTCGCCCAAGACCAAAAGCCTGGGCGAATCCAACACCAGCTCCGAGACCAGTTCCGTGAGCTCGGCCAGGGAGTCTGATAGGCAGCGGTGTGGCCGGTACACTAAGATAATTCCTAGTCTATCCCTGGTCTTCAGACTCAGGTACACACACGCGATGTGATTCAGTTCACGAAAAGGAAGTCTGGTCAGGTTAAGATTATCCCTATAGACCACAGCTACTCCACCCCCCCGCCCACTTTCCCTCACTTGCTCACTAACACAGTACCCAGCTGGGAGGGCCTGCGCCCATGTCCGTCCACTGTCATCTCCCAGCCAGGTTTCTGTGAAGCATGCCAGGTCAGCCTTCTCATCTGAAAGAAGGTCATGGATAATATGTGTTTTATTTTTAACTGACCTGGCATTACATAGGAGCAAGGAGAGGTTCTGTGGGTGGCCTGGTTCGTTCTCCAAGTTCCCCGGGTTAGCAGAGCAATCGGAAGGTAAGATGGGTGTGAGATATCCATCTCTCCTTCCCCTGTAACGGCACATTGCTCTGCCAACGCCATATCTCCCTTTGCCCTGCACCACACAAATTGCCGCTCCCCTACACATTGTGGTCAGCTGGAAGGATGGGGTGCAGGTGGCTCTCCTCTCTTAGCGCTCTTCATCCACGGCTGCAGTTTTGGTCCAGCGGCTTCGTTCCCACGGCTGAGAGCCTCAGGCCAAGAGCCCTTTTGCTCTCACCCTTCGGCCCGCGCCCACAGGCTCGCGCCTTCAGCAGCCTGAAGGCTGAAATACCTGTGGAGATGGGCGGGGCAAACAAACACGCTTCAGGCTCAGCCAGCAGCACAGCACTCCCAGCCAACGTACAGATTTATCTGGTAGAAAGATATCACATGGAGCAGGGCCTTGCCAGCAGATCTAGTGATTGGAAGGCAATAAATGGAAAGAGGCATTCCATCGGATATGAAGGACCTGGATGTTTAGAGCAGTACCAATACTTTGAAGGGGGCTTGGAAATTTACCAGCAGCAAGTGCTGCTATGCCAAAGTCACTGTCATGGGCTCTCTGAGCCTTGTATCCATCAGATGTTGAACAGTTGAATTCCAGGTACAGGTTTCAAGCCATCTTTTAATAAAGAGCACATTGCAGTTGTCAAAACAGGTTATCAGTGAGTGTATGAGAGGACAGGGATGTGTTTTCCATAATCATCATCTGGGCACAGCTTATTGTGTCCTCAAAACTCGGGTAGCATGGTTTGTTGGATGGGGAACAACCCTCCAATAATTCATGGGCTATTCCACTTCTTGATTGTGGAAGGTTTGAGTTAGCTTCTCTACTGCGCATTTGAATAGTCAGAGAAAACTTCTTTTGTCGAGTTAATATTGAAATAGACAAATATATTCCCCATGCTGGCTAGGGAATGCTGAGAGTTGTAGGACTTCTTTCTGTTTCAACATGCCTAGGATTGCACCCTAAAGCTACAATTCGATACACGTCTGGGAGTAAATCCCATTGAACTCAATGGGGCTTACTTCTGAGTAGACATGTATAGGATTGCACTATGTGTGAGTGTGTGTAGAGGAAGGGGAGAAATGGCTCTAATGACCTTATGAGTACGTTCCATGCGGCCAGGGTGGATTGGGTTGTGCCTATTGGGCTTTAAAGTGATATTTATATGGCTTTTATTGGATTTTTTTTATTGCATTTCTTAAGTTTTAATTATTATCTGTGTTTTTTGTTGTAGACTGCTTTATGTTCTCTGTACAAAAGAGTGGCTAATAAATGCTAATAATAAGCAGAATAACTAAGTATGAAGCACTGTGCTTCCTGACCACATGTCTTCCTCCACTAGCTCTGAACATCTGCAGCTCCCCTCAGTCAACGGGTGATGTAAGCAGCAGAGAGCTCCTTACTGGAAACAGGGTTAGGCACTCTTATGTGATTGACTGCAATTCAGATTGTATTTCCTGATAGGAAAAGTAGCCTGGAAGTTGTTCAGAAGACCTCTTTAATCTGGTTGGTCTAGAATTACTATCTTTTTCTGATAGGGCTCCTGCTCTGTTAACAACTGCTTGACAGGCAGAACTGTAGTAGGCAAAACGTCCAATATGGAGCAGGGTATTGCTTTACATTTTAAATTGCTTATTAAGGTACAAAAGTTGTGATTTTTTAAAATGAAGATCATTGTTGTTGGTAACGATACTTTGCTTATAGGGCTGAAGATAGAACAAAAATGCTGTACAGACAGAGGTTGTATTCATATTTTTAAAAATTAATTTGGTATAACTCCATTCCAGTCTACTCAAGTATGCATTTCTCTATTAACATGCACCACTGTACTAGAATATTTATACCAGTCATTTTCTTGCTTGATTTGTGAAGAAGGTCAGTGCTTGTATTACCTAGGCTGACCATATGAAAAGGAGGACAGGGCTCATGTAACTTTAACAGTTGTAGAGAAAAGGGAAGTTCAGCCAGTGTCATTTGTATGCAATTAGTTCCTGGTGAAATTCCCTCTTCATCACAACAGTTAAAGGTGCAGGCACTATACTAGAGTGACCATATACAAAAGAAGGCAGGGCCCCTGAAACTTTAACTGGTGTGATGAAGAGGGAATTTCACCAGGACCTAATTGCATACAAATGACACTGGCTGAAATCCCCTCTTCTCTACAACTGTTAAAGTTACATGAGCCCTGTCCTCCTTTTCATGTGATCAGCCTAGTATTACCAGTGTTAGCAGCTGCGCAGAGCTGCTTCTAGCCTCAAGTGGGAGTATGCACAAGCCTGACCTCCCAATGATAATAAAAAAGCTGTTTATTCATTGCAGCTGAGGAAAATACCAGTAGTCCACAAAACTAAACACTGTGCTTCTCAGTCTTGTCAGTATTAGAGTACCAGGCTGTCTTCAGCTCCAGAACTATCACAGGTTATAAATTTTCATCACTAACTGTAAGTGTTTTTTAGTGATTAAAACAGATAAATATACAAATAAACATATAGATAAATATAAATAAATAACCTCAAAGGCTAACATTCTCATTCCATATATAAGTATTGCCCAGATGGAGAATATGAAAATATAGAAGGCTGGAGTAAATTTAGTTTGTATTAGTGTCAGAACTTTCAAGCCATGTTGGTTAGCGTGTATGGCCATGTTTGGACCACACTTTAGGCAATGGAGGAGGGAATAGGCAACACACAGTACCTTATTTCAGAGGTACTTCCCACATGACATGTTGCCCCTCCCCCTGTCATGTAGCTGAGAGTCCTTCTGGGCGGCTGGTGCTCCTCCCTCCCTCAGTCCTCCCAGCTCTATCCCATCATGCATTGCAAGTTCTGCTAGTTGTACAGGAGTGGCCAGGGTGGTTTCGGCCGCTCCTGCCGGAGAATTTTATGACCTTCCGGAATCAAGCACTCAATGGGGGAGATTACACAACGGAGCAGGCCACACAACATGTTAATCAACAGGTCTCTGGATAAGCAATGAAGCAGCTTGTTGTTTTCCCCCGTTTTTTAATTCCAGAAAATACCGTACTGTGAGTTGTGTGCCCGTTGTGTGTTGCCCCCCAGACAACACAATAATCAACACAACGGACGATTGCCCTCCCCCATTGATTATTGTGTCATCCGAACCCAGCCTATCAACCCCAAAGGCAAACTCTCCTGCAATGTGTGGGAGGAGGGGTTATAATAAGGACCCATCTTCCTTGCGGGTTGTTTATATGAATTACTAAGAGAATGATTATGTCAAATACTTTCAGCATTTAGGATAGTGCTATAATTATGTATTGTTATAAAGAAATTGCTACATTGTTTAATGGAACATCTTTGATTTAAACTGTTCAGTCCTTGAGTGATACATCTTGGTTTTGCAGAAAAGAAAGTCAAATTTACTTTAAAAAAGAAAAGATGTTCTTTTAAAGTTTTCCCTATGATTATTTCTTAATTTGTTAAAAGAGCAACAGTTGTCGACTTGTAGGACATGCCATAATAAATTTGTTAATCTTTAAGGTGTCGCAATACTCTTTATTGCTTTTGCTGCAACAGTCTAACATGGCAACCCCTCTGGAAATGATTTTCTCAAAATATCTTGCCTGTAATCCTTAATACCGCTTCATACAGTGGCATACTTGATAGATACAATGCTATTGAGCTGATGGAACATGTATGGTTTGTAATGAAACCATGTGTAATTCTTCATAAAAACATAGCTGAAGGGCAGAATATACTTTTATGTTCATAAATAAGGGCTACGAGTAGCATAATAGTCATATGCTAGTGTGCCTCAGGATGTGTGTGTGTGTGTGTGTGTGTGTGTGTGTGTGTGTGTGTGTGTAACCCCGAAGTTGGAAGACTAAACCTCCAGAACCACAATTCACAGAGTTCTTTCTGGCAGAGGATTACTCCCCACCACCATCAATGTGAATAGTTTTCGGGAGGTTGAAGCTTGTTTTCCCTTTTCATAAACCTTCTCCCCAACACCACCCACTGAAAACTACAACTCCCAGAGTGCTTTTTCCTGTTACCTCATCCTCTTGTCGCCGGGCCCAGCCCACTCATAGGACAGTTCCAGCTGCTCCAGCTGCAGCTTGTCCATGGTGGCAGCTTTCTCAGAGGCCTCTCTGAGCTGAGCTGGGCTCAGGGTAGGCCCAGGATGTGCCTGAGCAGGGCTGGGGAGGACGCGTTGTTGCTGCTGTGCCTGTGTGAGTGTGGGCAGCATGCGGACAGAACTCCTCCTCAGTGGGTACACTCCTCTCTGGCCAAGCACTGCACTTCTCCAGGCTAGGGTGACCAGATAAAAGCCAGATCAGGGCTCATGTAACTTTAACAGTTGTAGAGCAAAGGGAATTTCAGCCTGTGTCATTTGTATGCAATTAGTTCCAGGTGAAATTCCCTCTTCATCACAACTGTTAAAGTTGCAGGGGCCCTGCCTTTCTTTTGTATCTGGTCACTCTAGTATAGTGCCTGCACCTTTAACTGTTGTGATGAAGAGGGAATATCACCAGGAACTAATTGCATACAAATTACACTGGCTGAAATTCCCTTTTCTCTACAACTGTTAAAGTTACATGAGCCCTGACCTGGATTTTATCTGGTCAGCCTACTCCAGGCCCTCCTCAGCAGCAGGAGGGAAGCCTGGGCGGGTCACGCTAGCTATGGGTGGCGGCAGCAACAGTGGTGGAAATACAAAGGGTATCACGAGATTTCCATTGCTAGAGGACGGTTTGGTATGGAGCCAAGAAACTGTTTTGCTATTGAAGCTCAAGCTTTGAGCACTTTGCAGTTTCACCATTTTCTGCTCTGCTCAAACTTAAATTTTAAGGAATGAGCAAAATCAGGTTAGTGGATTTCTAGTAATAAGCCTTACACTACCATATTCTTATATGGATTTTCTAATTACTGGCTCTATGAAATTATTTTGATTTACCTCCATGTAAGTAACCTGATTTACAACAAACAGTAAGAGTGTGCCCTTGCACCAGATGCAAATGTAGAAATAATTAAAATATTTTAAATAGAGATATAGTACATCTCACCATAGTGTGGAGGACTGTGACCAGGTAACCTGTGTACCTGCTTGTTCTGGTGTCCAGGTGCTGTTGATGGGCAATTTAAAGATCCATACTCCCCCTTCCTATGTTTTTTTTTAAATATTTAAACTGGACTTAGTCCAAACAGCCTTTCAAACAGAGGAGGCCTTCAAATAGAGGACTATCCTCTGTAAAGTAGGACACATGGTAGGCTGACCAGATTTTAAAAATAAAAATCCCGGTCCCTCCCGCCCCCTCCACCCAAAACAACCCCCCCACCAAGCCACCCCCCCCCCAAAAAAAAACCCAGCCTGGACCTGCCGCTGGGTTCCTCCGTCGCCCGCGCGGCCGCGCGGGGCGCGGGTTCCTCTGTCGCTGCCCGCGCAGCTGCGCCGGATCCTCCGTCGCCCGCGCAGCCGCGCGGGGTCCTCCGCTGCCGCCCGCGCGGAAGAGGCGGGAGAGGGCCGGATCCGGAAGTGACGTAACCGGCCCTCTCCCGTCTCTTCCGCGCGGCCTCTGGCCTTTCTGGGGCTCGTCGCAATGGCGACGAGCCTCGAGGAGCCCGGACGCCCGCGCGGAAGAGGCGGGAGAGGGCCGGTTACGTCACTTCCGGATCCGGCCCTCTCCTGCCTGTTCCGCGCGGCCTCTGGCCTTACGAGCCCGGCAGCGGCGGCAAAGGCGGCGGAGGAGCCCGGGAAGCGACCGCCCCAGCAGGTAAGAGCCCCCCTTTGTGCTTACCTGCAGGGGCGTCCGCTTCCCGAGCTCCTCCACCGCCTCCGGGTCTCGCCGCCACCGCCGCGTGACCCCCCGCCACCCCGGTTTTCCCCCGGTTGGCCCGGTTGGCCCGGTTGGCCTCTGGATTCCCGGTTAGGACCGGGAAATCCCGAGCCACCTGGTCAGCCTAACACATGGCCACCCTAAAGCAAGAACAGTTTTGTAGGGCTGTTTCACGCATACAAGCAATAGCTTGGTAGTTGCTTATAGTTGTCCAAACTTCTAGAGGGTGTTGTTTATGCAAAGCAGCCTGCTAATGGTTCTGCTGATATTTCATTGCATCATTCAAAACCCCTTATTTTGAAGTTCGTGTTGGCATAGTGAATATTACTAGTACTGCCTGCCAAGTTGCTTCACATAAAGTCGTGCTGCTAGGAGAAGCCTCCACACTGTTTTGTTATTTGTGAATTGGGCCTCAGGCACAAGAAAAAGGGGAAAGAAGAAACTGAAATGGATTTGTGTTTTAGATTCAGACTAATTATGGTTTCTTAATTCTGATTGTTGATTGCCACATTTGCAAACAACTTTTTGTTATAAATTCAACATCCTCTGCCAACATCCCAGTCTGTGACTTGGATCCAGGATTGTCATTCCGCCAGCGGAAAGGTACCACTGGCGGAATGGGCCTTCTGTGTTCTCTCCTCCCACCTGCAGCCTACCCCCCACATCCTCCAGAGCAGATTTGGAGAGCGTGAGGAACAGTAGGGGGGAGGAGAGGACGAAAAAGTGTCATTTTGCCAATGCTAAGAAAATGCTGGATTACCTGCAATGGAAACAAAATCACGAAGATTCCTATTTCTGTTTATTTGTTTAACTTCTGTATGTTGTTCCCCTGTTAACTCATCATTATTATATACCAGGTCCCTGTCTGCACAAGAAATCTCCTGATGGTTAGACATGCAGAAGGTTTATGAACTAAATCATCAGTGATTCAGATAGTCAACACTTAGGCAGACAACATAGGAAAGGGGATGGTGGGAAGTAGGCCGTTCAGGATGAAGCTTGAATGAAAATATTTTTGCCACAAACCATGCTAAAGCCTAGTGAGCATAGCTAGTAATCGAGGTAGTGCAGATTCCCCCTACAAAAGCAGCACATATCTTGCATTAAATGAAATGTGATCCATAAGCAGGTTTGCTCCTGCCCTCTGAAGTGTCTCTTTCAGGTTGCTTTTCTAGGAACTGGTTCATCAAGCGCCTGCTGAAAGATTTGGACAGGGACATTCTCACAGTGTATTTGGCTTTTGGATCAGGAGTACAGGTCTCATCCCTTCTCCACCAGAGTAGATTTTGGGTGACGATTCCAACAACTACAGGAGTTTGGATGGTCTGTCCAAGTCACACTCTTATGGACAAGCCGGAGTGATCAGTTCTCAGCATAGTTGGACCATTCTAGATTCCGAAAAAGTTCCTTGTACATTTATGAGGTTGCACAGCATCTTCATTTCCTTTGCATCCAAGTAGTAAGGCAAGAAGGAAGCCACACTTCAACTCTGTTTATAACAGCTCCAGACAGCAGCAGACCTTTGCTGCTGCTAAACATTTATGAAACACAAATCCATAGAAAGGAACAGGTTGTGACCTGCTGTGTGTTTAACGTAGAAGCATAGGTCATAGACTGTGATTCCAAGCCCCAGTCCTCTTCCTTGCTTGGAACCATTAGTAATTCTCTCTAAGACAATGCACAAGGCAGAGGCAATAATCCAGTACAGAGTTAGGCATGCCTAAACCCACTAGTCTACGTCATCAGCCCATTGATTCCCTCATCAAAGCTCCAGGAGGACAAAAGCAGAAGAAAATATGGAAGGGACTTGAAGTAGAGCAAAAATACTGGAAATACAATAGATTGAATCCAGAACCTTCATTCCGCCACTGGAAGGATATAGTTGTGGAACGGGACTTCCACATCCCTTCCTCCCCCTTGCAGCCTCCCCCCGCACCCACCCACACGTTCACAGACCATCCAAAACTGCTCTGCTGGGAATCCTGTTCAGCAAGCAGCATCCTTCTGCTGGTGCATCAAAGGGTCTGGATCCAATCCAATATTTTCAAGATTGCAGCCTCAGCTCTATAAAAGAAAGAAAAGAAAAGAAAAGTCTTGTGGCACCTTAAATACTAGCCCATTTATTATGGCATGAGCTTTTGTCGACTAGGGTCCACTTCATGGGACGCATGAAATGTCATCCTTAGTTGCAGGCATGGTTGGGGAATTGTAAATCGTGAGATCAGAAGGAAATGAAGTGCAGTAAGTAAAGGCAGTGATGGACAATTATGCTATTAAGAGTGACCATTTACAAAGCACTGTTGATCACAGCACAAACTTCCTGGCATTGGAGAGCTAATTAACACAAGCAGCTTGATTAAAAACTCATTATCCCAGTGCAAGCCACAGGTGATAAAACTGAACTATTGATTAATTCTAAGTCAGCAGTTTTACATTGCAGTCTCCCTCCCTTTGAAGTTTGTTTGAGAATAGCCAACTTCAGGTCAATAGTAAAGTGTCCTGGGAAGTTGAGATAATCCCCTACTGGATCCCCACTCCAAAGGTTGGGGTCTCTAACCCTTTTGGGCTGGTGGGCTCATTTGGAATTTTGGGAAAGTGTCATGGGTGTCGTCACAATATGTGTGCCATAATGGGTGCCCATTCACAAAATCACTGTTGTGGTGTAGGCTGACCAGATAAAATCCAGGTCAGGGCTCATATAACTTTCACAGTTGTTGAGAAAAGGGAATTTCAGCCAGTGTCATTTGTATGCAATTAGTTCCTGGTGAAATTCCCTCTTCATCACAACAGTTGAAGTTGCAGGGGCCCTGCCTTCTTTTGTATATGGTCACTCTAGTATAGTGCCTGCACCTTTAACTGTTGTGATGAAGAGGGAATATCACCAGGAACTAATTACATACAAATGACACTGGCTGAAATTCCCTTTTCTCTACAACTGTTAAAGTTACATGAGCCCTGACCTGGATTTTATCTGGTCAGCCTATTGTGGTGGGTACAGCCGGTCACAAAACACCCATTTCACAAAAAGGCAGGATGGTGAGGCTAAAAGACATCTTGCAGAAGCTCCTGAATAAATATATCACAGATATCAGCACAGCACTCTGGCTGACGTAAAACAGTGATGTGTGTCTTCAAGGTAATAATTTATCCCTGGATCGGGAAGTTTTTTCTTTCTCAGAGGAAATAGTCCTGTTTAGAATTTTCATAGTTGACTACAGTCCATTTTGCAATTACTGCAGACAATCCAAGCCTCTCATGCAAAATTATTTATTAAGCATCTCAGTAGGAAACTTGATGAAGTGTGAGTAACTGACTTGAAGTCCTTCTCTGCACATTTGCCTGGGTGTAAGTCCCATTGTACTGAGCAGGACTTCTGTCCAAGCATAGAGTTGGGCTGCAAGTCAAGGATGTTGCATGCACACTCAGCATCCAAAACAAGGATTATGTTTTCTTTTAGGGCTTCTGTCTGTCAAGATTGGAACCATCTATCCATTAAATGTTGCTCCTTTGTTCAATGGAAATCAAATCCAGTTTGTTCTGGATTGGTCAAGAAAATGTAGGAAGTTTATGAATCTAACTGGAATGTGGAAGGACTGATAAAAATCTTATCTTGCAAAATGATCTCTCCTTGAACTATGAAGTGATTTACTGTGTGTATAAATAACAGAAATTTGGGTTATTAAAAAGTTGCCTTCATATCTGGAATTACGTTTATAACTCCATACCTAGCATGGATATTGTGAACTCACCTACTGGTATGTCTAACGCTTACTTAAATTTTGGTATGTTTTAAATGAACTGTAATTGAGTTAATGTTATATTGTAATGTATCATAGTTGTGGCTATTGTATTTGTTTTGGGAACCACTTTGAGCACAATGTATTATGGGGAAGGTGGGATACAAATGGATTGAAAGCAAAAAATGGGGGGAGAAAAGCATCCATGTCAGGTGAAATGAAGGGAGAAGCAGGTTCTCAAAATGCTCTTCAACTCTAAAAAAATAATTAAAAAGTTAGCACCTTGAGAACCTGCTTCTCTCTTTATTTCGCCATACAAATGGATTGACCATGACTGTGTGCATGTATAGCCCTATCCAAACATCACCAAAATGTCCATGGAGGGGACAAAGGCTGTGCATCCTGCCCCACCCCTTCCACCTCTGGCCTTCCCAAACGGAGCAGGAAGGTCTGAAGGGAGATGGTAGCCACTTCTGGATGAATGTGGTTATAGTCCCCTCTGCAACCAGGAGTCCTGCAGATGCAATTTATGAAGACCTGAATTGTATGTAAACTTAAAACATCCCCAACAACCAATGTTGTTTCTTATCATTAACTCTGCAGGTGGACAGGCCAAGTAAGTTTAATAATGAGACAAGAAGGAAGATTTCATATTTCTTGAATCCAGAGAACTAGATTCGAAGCTAGAAACCTGATGATGTAAGCAAGCCACATTCCCAAACCACAGGGGAAAGCAAAAACAACACAAAACTCCATAGACGCATGAGTCAGGTTATAGGGGAAAATCCCTCCCATTACCTAATATGGCAAACAGAAAAGCATGAGTCAGAGCCACCACTCAGATTTCTGAGGCAAATCTCTGTTCCATCTCAGCACCATAAAGCTTGGATCATAGTTCTCATCTCTGGCTGTGGGCATCTCAGGGTGCCTCTACAAGAGCGATTTAAAGCTCTTTCAAGGCGCATTAAAAATTACCTCTACAAGAGCGGAGCACAAATCGGGAGTTGAGGTGCGTTTTCTGTCCGATTATGTGCATTATCAAATGCGCGTTAAATAGCGAGTTTTAATTTACTTTGGCAGTTAAAGCGCATTATGACCATGTAAACTTGCAATTCTCTGCATTTCAACCACTTTAAAGTGCGTTTCATACTGCCGGTTATGCGCTTCACCGCCTGGCGTTGATAGGAATTAGGCGTAAAAGCGATGGTGAGAAGATGCGCATAATCGGACAACCAGGCGCCAAACCAAATTCTTCTAGAGGGGACCTCAGGTACTTCCACACAGAGCTTTTTTCTTTTTTTCCTGGGGATCATGCCCAGAACCTGTTTTGTTTTTTTCTTCCCCAGGTCTAGAATTAATTTTGATGAATTACGAGAGTTCAAATTTTGCTATACTCATTTGAGTACAGTGCAACTGTAGATAGGACTGAAGCCCTAACCCACTACAAGCAAGGATAAAAACAAGAACAGCAAAAGTATCTGTTAGTACAGTTTTTTGCAAACAAGCCATTTGCTTTATCTTACTTATTTACAAGATTTTGTATCCTGCATTTTCTGTCTCAAGAAACATTCAAGATGACTTCCATCAAATATAAAACAATTAAATATTTTGAAAACAGTGTCCAATATGTATTTACCCCTAGTTATTCATCATCTGAGTTCTAACATTTCCTTCAACATTGCACAAATGTTTTAGTCACATAATCCAATAGTTAAACACTGCCTTGAGAGAGTTCCATGCTGCTTTGAGAGGGTTCTACCCTTAAATGCAGCTTATAAATAATTTTGGATAGATTATAAAATTTTAAATGATTTTTTTTTTGTTTAATCAAAATAAGTGAGCAGCATGCAGCTTTGTTTTAACCAAAATTCAAATGAAAATACTAAGTTGCATTATCTGTTGGATGCTTCTTTTTCATTTATCTGGAACCTATTTTAGTGCTATTGCATGGCCCAGAAAAACGTATTTATTTACAGCCCTTTAGCCAAAAAGGAGTCCCAGAGCAGTTTACAAAGATAAGTAGCAGACAGCCCCTACCCGCCAGCTTACAAGTGTAAATTTTAGAGATAACACACAAGGAACAAGAGAGAGAGAAGCTATTACAGAACCAGGCGCAAATCATGAAACACCTCTCTTTTCAAGAACAGCTTTTGTAACACGTATGAGAGCAGGGCAAACCCTTTCCTATGCATTATGGGACTTTGTATTAGGAGGAAACATAGCTGCACAGCTGTGATGTAAACCCACAGTTCCTGGGGGGGAGCTGGATGCTTTCCTAGCTTGTTGTGCTGTGATGGTGTTGTTCAAGTGTAGCTAAATCAGGCTACCTCTCCCGACAGAACTGGAAGACAGAGGAAGATCCCAACTAGCAAACAATATCAGCAGTTGGAATAAGTGACACATTAAAGCAAATATCATAAACCTTAGGCCATAAATCAAGTACGGGAGAGCAGGTTCCCACAGAGAAGAGGACGAATCATCCACCAGCCCCAGATTGCAAAGGACTGTGAAAATACTGCAGAATGTGAAGTATGTTTCTTTGTCCCTGGAATATCTCCCATCTTATTCTTTTTTAAAGCCCACCAACCTCCCATGTTGGCATGGTTTCCCAGCATGTTTTCATGCTCTGTTAAGCACTGTGAAAACATCTCACCCGGAAGATCCTCAGCCCCTTTCCTGATGCCACAATTCAGCCAAGCTATAGGGAGACCCCTAGAGGTGGACTGTGGACAAACAGGTTGGGAACTGACTAGTAGAATAGTACAAAGTGACCTTGTAGAGCGGGGGTGGGGTGGGGTAGAATCTATTTTGTGTTTTACTAGAAACCCAAGTCCGACTAGAATCCCAAGGGATCAAACACAGAATTCTGGATCGGGATGGCAGGTGGACACACACTTCGAAATAAGGAACAGGCTGCCTCTGAGCACATATTCATCCAAAGGATGTATTTTTAGCACCAAAAGTGAGCTCACAGTCGTTTCACACAAGAACACACTCTGGGTTCCCCTCCCCTCAAGCTTTCTTCATTTCAGAAGCTTATTGGGAGGGGCATAAGAGAGAGAGAGAGAGAGAGAGAAAGGGCTATTTATTCTTCCTATTGTTCATTAATAAGGAGTCCAAAATCCTTGCTAAGCACCCAGATCCACCTTCTGCCTGTCTCTACTGTAGAGTGACAATGAGCTCCCCCATAAAACATTGTTTTTTTGACCATAATGATCATACCAGATATAAGGACCTGCGTCATAACAAGTTGGGCCCATGGCCCACCTTATCTACTGCAGGGTTGTCAACTTTACAGGCTCTCCAAGCATGTCTCAGTCTGAAGTCTTTCTCAGCCCTGCTACCAAAGATTCTTTATTGGGAGATGCCAAGGAGTGTACCTGAGGCTTTCTACACTCCTCTCATACAAAATAGTTTTAAATGGAGCAGGAGGCATAGCTCACTGGTAGAGCACATGCTGTACATGCAGATGAGAAGGTCCCAGGTTTGATCCTTGGCATCTCTAGCTAGGGGTGCCTCTACAAGAGCGATTTAAAGCTCTTTCAAGGCGCATTACCAAATTTATCTCTACAAGAGAGGAGCGCAAATTGGGCCCAGGAATGTTTTCTCTCCGATTATTCGCATCTTCGCATGCATGTTAAATAGCGACTTTTAATTTACGGCAGGAGTAAGAGCGCCTTATGTCCGTGTAAACAACTTTCCGAGGAGGTGCATTCATGATCAGAGTGGGTGGGCTGTGGTCGTGATGTTGTGGATAGAACTGCCCCTTCGCTGGGAAAGCCTCCCACTTTTTCGTTTTAAAAAATAAAGTTTATTTTAACTTCCCTGATGGAATATTTCGTTCATGGAGACACGGGGCCAGATGGAGGTGGTTTCATGAGAAGTAAAGGGGGTAAGAAGGATGTGCGCATGTGCGCATAATTAGCGATCAGCTCACATATCGTGCCCTCGCTTCTTGCTGGGTTCCTGAACTGTGTGTGTGTGTGTTTGTGTTTGTGAGTGTGTATGTTTTACAATGGTTGAGCTTGCTGGGAAGAGGAAGGGGAAGGAATGCAGCAGCATCCCCCTGTCTGTTTTGGCGTGTGTGTGTGAGAGGCACATTCCCATTTACTCCTGAGCAGGTCACTTCAAATGGCAATCGGGGCGAGGGGGGGGGGGAAACAGGTAGCCGAACATGTTAATCAGGTAATTCCCGGCAGGTAACCTAGGAAACCAAAGGCGGGAGATTCTGGTAGGTGGGGAGAATACAGGGAGGGAAACTGTTTGGGGAGTTCCTCCGGGACAAAGCGCATTACTTTCAACAACATTTGCATGTGATTCTCAGCATGTAAACAACTTTAAATCGCGTTTCATACAGCTAGTAATGCGCTTCAACACCTCCCGTGTATACGGATTAGGCGTAAAAGTGATTGTGAGGAGATGCACATAATCGGGCAACCGGGTGTCAAACCGAAATCTTGTAGAGGGGACCTAGGGCAGGATATACTCCTGCCTGAAACTCTGGAGAGTTATTGCTGCTAGTCAGTGTTGACAATACTGGGCTAGATGGACCAAGGGTCTGACTCAGTATAAATCAGCTTCCTAAACAACTGAACTAGAATCCACAGGTGGAGCTGCAATCCCAGTTACATTAAAATCTTGTATTTCTCCTTTGATTTCTATAGACAACTTTCACTTCTGTCCTTGAGGACATTAAAAAATAGTGTGAACCAGGGAATGATCTATCCAGACAATGAGATGATACTGTCCACATTTTTTATCTCTGTGTGTCTCCTCTATCCTCCTTCACCAGCCACTCCATTTTATTTCCCATCCTACCCATTTTAAATCCCCTCCCAGTGTTAGACCTGAAAAGGGCAATAATAATAGCACTCATTCCAAACAGGATGTAAACTCAGATCTTCCACTTCATATTCCAGTACACTGGACCACTGCCATTTCATGGTAGGCCTGATATTGAAGTGGAGAAAACTGCTCTTTCCCCTTTTGGCAACCCTTGTTGGCCATGGTTTGTGATATCTGTCCCAATAAAAGCTTCATTATTTGTTGTAGGAGTCATGACAAAAACAGTGACACATCTGAGCTGAAGTTGGAACCAAAGAGCCAGAGTTTCTTTATTGGAATAGACTAGAAAAGACAGTGGATATGGAGATACCATAAAAACGCAAATACCCTGGAATAGCAATCTGGTGATTGCAATGTATGGGTTGGAACCAGATTTATGCTGGATCAACAGCTCAGATGGAAGTGGACTTCCCTGCCCTCTCCTTCTCATGGCAGCCCTTCCTGATTTATGACCCAGCTGATTAGATCTAACACATTAGGTCTTCGTCATGCTACCATTCAGCTTCTGCTATTCGGTTTTGTATATCCTCTTCAGATTTTCCAAGAGCTATTAGACATATTTATTTTCAAAATAAACCAACATTCTACGCATTTCTATTTGTTGTAGTCAAGTGTCAGAGGTTTGGTAAATGCTGACCTTTGTTAACAATTCTTGAGATGTTCAGAGTCCCAGAGAGAAATGTCTGAAATGTGTCTGTAAGAAGGAAAGTCTAATCCAAGTTACCATGTAAAATTAAGAAGTCTTGAAAACTTGACACACTTTGGGAATCTTTCCTATTAGTCTTGAAAATGTGAAGAACTTACATCATTGAGCTAACTTGGACCGGGAATACAAACACTTTCCATTCTAGGGCTATTTTGCTATGAAATAAAGTGTTACCCGTGATGTAAGTAGCAGACGTTGTGTGAAATGCGACACACAGTGGCTTCAAATATTCCTATACCATAGCCATAGCCTGAACACAGTTTTCCAAGGAGACTTTTGTTCATAACTATGTTTGAAGAAAGAAAGAAGACACTTCAGTCTAGGTCTTTGGGAGCCACATATGCAAACCATTACCTAAACTGAAAAGGCAGGACAGTAAACCAATGGCAATAGCATTCCTAAAGCGCTCCAAAGTTGCAATTTTAGGTATGTTTACTTGAGAGTAAGTCTCATTGGCTATACTTTGCCTATCAGAGGCAGTCTGTCTCTCAATGCCAGTTGCAGAAGATCACAAGCAGGAGGGTGTTTTGGGGCTCATATTCTGTTTGTGAGTTTTCCCCTAGACATCTGGTTGCCCCTTCCCCACGCAGCAGTGGCTTGTGCTCCTCTTCACTCCCTCTCTGCACATGCCAGCGGCAACTCACACTCCCTACCCCTGACAGGAGGTCTTGCACCAGCCTTGGCCTAACTTGCCTAAATTTAGCAAATGTGGACAACTGCAGGTCACTATCTATGATGTGATTCTTGGGAAGTAGGGTGGCCATCTGTCCTCTCCCCAGCCCTTGCCATCCCCTCTATTTGAAGGTTCCTCTATTTTGTCCTCTAATTTGAAGGCATCCTCTATTTGAGGGAGTGTCCTGTCCAAGTCTGGATTAAAAATAAACAGCCATCTGAAGGAAGAGCTGGGCCCTGAAGTTGCTCATCAAGAGCACTCGGGCAAGGCACACAGGCCATCTGGTCACGACGGTCTGATGTACTGTATTTCTATTTAAATTGTAATGATTATTTCCAAATCTGTATCTACACATGAAAATTAACATATGTGTCAGGAAACAGGTTCAGCACTGCAGTGGGCCTCATACTTTATAGCTAAGATTCAACTTAGCTATAAGCTACTACAAGGCCTACTTGCAGTGCTGAAGCAGTTCCCTGCCAACATGCACATTTTATGCGGCTCATCTTTTGTCCTCTGTTTCCTTTTGTTTTTTGGTGATGCATTCACCACCATTTTGGGTGATTCATGTGTGGCTGCCCTATACAAAATTAGCAGGATCTTTATGCACGAGGAAAGGGTTCCATGAGGCTGATCTGGTGCCGAGATTAATTGTTGTTGTTCTAAAGAGCAGGACACGTGAAATAGTGGTAATGTGGAGAAATCCCCACCCCCACCCCGCAGTGCATTTGGTGAACTCCTGCACGCAATTGGATCGTCACATGGAGACAGCCAGCGTGGAAAGCCACTGAATGCCATTTTACATATACTGGTCTTCTAAAAGCCCATTGCTTATGCTTGCTAATGAGTGACTCTCCATTGGCTGATCCAGAACGCAGAATGATGGCTGGGGAGGGGAGAAGCAAGGGGGTGGATGGAAAGAGATCAGACATTAGTTCCCTGGAAAGGACCTCAGATGGCTGTGTTAATTGCTGGCTGGCACCAAATTATTGATTACATTCTCATTCACAAGTAGCTCTCCATTACTCAAGGCCAGATGATGGGACAATGTGTGCATCCAGTGAGCCCTTCTCACTGTGTGGCAAGTGACCTACATTCTTTCAGAACAAGGCACGCAGTGAAAGACAGTGTCTGCTCTCTCAAGCCCAAATGGGCTTTTAAGCTAAATTCATTAGTTATATTCCCCCCCTCTGGCTATTAACAACAATGCAGTATTTATAATAGTGCTTTCTCCCTCCACTCCTGCAAGGCTTCTTCTTTTTCTGGCATTGCTTCTGTGTTTTTAAACAGTGGTGTGGGAAAGATCCGGACAGCGAAGCTTTTCCCATCCCTGCATCTATGGGCCAGGAAAAGCTTCCCCAGCTAGATTTCCTGCTGCACTTCATCCTGGCCACAGAAAAAGCTGGCAGCCTTAGTTAGACCCCCTGACCAGCACGCAAATGCCCATGTACTAATCAGGCTCGCTTGCAGCCCTAATTTGTGCTCACAGGCAATCCTTTCTCACTGGCATCATTCACAATGGTTCGTGGATGTAAAAAGGACTTCTTTTGACACATCTCCCTGTTCCAGGAATTCAAGCAACAGCCAAGGCTGGCCTGAGACGGAGGGCAAGATGGCACCTTACCCACTCCGTCAGCTGACCAGACTGGCTGGTGAATGCTGGTAAGAGGAATGTGCCCTCCACTGTCCTGGAAGCCAGCAGGGTAGCTTAGTGGGTGAAACACACAGCTCTGCTCCCCAACATTTTGTTGGGGAATTGTTGGGGGACTGAGGTGGAAAAGCTGGGAGCATGTCACTGCTGCCTCTCCAAGCACCTGCTACCTGAGGCAGCTGCAGAGCAACAAATTTTCCAGATTTGGGGCAAATTAGAAAATTTCCCCCCCAGACCCTGGTTTTGCCCTGTTTTCCGGACATGTCTGGGCAAAACTGGGTGGATGGTCATCCTACAGCTGCCTCACTCTGCCTAATGGCAAGGTCGGCCCTAGCAGCAGCGATTAGGCCAATGGAATGTCTGTATACAGAGCAAGAGGAACAGTTGAAATGTACTGAATATAGGGGAGTGGTGAAAGTTATATTCATTCTGAGCAGTGGATGTTTAAGAATAGAGCCAGAGGATTCCCTAGAGGTGACATGAAAGAGCCACCACGACATGTGGTATAGATGCTCAGAGCCAACACGATCATTAGGCAGAATGAGGCAGATACCTCCAGAAGCAGATTAAAAAAGAAAAAAATATTATTATTTTTTAAAAAACAATTCCTGGCCACCTTTCAGGGCAGAAGTCCCCCAGAAGTGCCATACAATAATGAAAGAAATTCAGCCTTCGAGCCAGACCCGTTTATTGCAGCATGAGAGCCACAAATTGGAGGAAGGAAGCTCTTGCTTATGAGCGCTTGTGCTGCAATAAACCCGCCTTTCTGGTGCCACAGGGCTCTGAACGTATGCAGTTCTTAATCATTTCTTTTGAGCAGTGACGGAAATATTGTGGGTGTTGCATTTCAGGGAACACATATGTTGCTATGAAGGAGGGAAGTAGCAGTGCCCTATCATTTCACACACTTAAAGGGAGGAGGGGAAGGAAAGGCAGCCCCTCCCCACCCGCTCTCAACAGCAAAAGTAGCCTTCCTCTTTTCCATTATGTCTGTGCACCTGGGAGAGCTGTGCACCTGGGAGAGCTGTGCAGCTCTCCCAGGTACCTCCCTCTGTTCCTGCAAATGAACTCATTCTCTCATTTCTCCTCTTTCAAACATTAGGTTTATTGGGATGAAATATATGGGGATAATACACAGAGAGTGAGTGCAATGTTATATGTATTCTTGAGATGGGGGTGTACTGAATGAAGTGTTATTGGAGGATGACACAAAGAATAGACTCATGATAATAAGTAAGTGGGCTTGGTGACTTGAATGGATGCAATCATGGCAATGCATCGAATGAGTCTCTTATTGTGAATTAATGAATTAAGTGGGCGTATTTTTGGTTCACCTCTCTTCCCATTAAGAGCTCACTTCTTATCACATGTTTTGCACTGAGCAGCTGGTATCTGAATGCAAGCTCTACACGAGAGATGTTGGAGAAAATCAAAACAAATTTGATCGATTTCAGATTTCTGTGAATCCATCATGCAGATTCCTCAGCAGCCTGGCTTTTTTCAAGTTGTGCAGATTCCTCAGAGTTCTGGACCATGTTTCACTTCGGGAAGATTTATGCAAATTTGCATTTGTGCAAATGTGTATCAGCCCTAGTTTGCAATTGCAGTAATGTACATTAGCGCTAATGCACACTTGTGTGGACAGATTTGCATTTGTGCTAATGCACATTAACACTAATGTGCAAATGGAACAACATTCTTGTACATCTTTTTAAAAAATCCAATTTCAGCAATGAGCAGGCAACAGAACAAAGATGCCTGACAATCTGCGAAACATAGTCTGTACATCCCTGCTGTACACAGTACACATGTATTGTATGAATCTGTTATGAAGGGCACAGATGTATATATTTGTGGGGAGGGTTCTTCTCACAAAATACACACAATCCACAATTGGAAAAGGATTTGGTTGCCCTTCACTAATCTTTTGAAAGGAAAAGCAAGGAATCTAGACCAGTTGGGTGATTGAGGGCTCTGAAGCAAAATAAAAATAAAAATGGTAAGGAGTGGTCCTAAGAGAGGACAGACTGACACGAAAAGATTCTGCTCAATTACTCGGACACTCAGTAAATGAGAAACAATGAAGGCCCCAATCAAACATGTTGTTTGACTGGGGCAGAGTGAGAAATGAGGCAGGAATGGGGAGCAGAAGGAAAGAAGCAACAGAGAGCAGAGAAGATGTGGCAAAGTGGGGGGGGGGGTGGATTAGGAGAAAGAGCTTATTTTCTCCCTGCTGGAGCCTTCCAGGCTAGCTGTTTCTTGCTCACACCAGCTCTCTGTGTTTACTGAGCAGCTGCTGCTTCTATCCGCAGTTTGATGGTTCTACTTCCGCTGGCGAGCAGGGTCAGCTCAGGCCGGCTCTGGGAGGATACTCTGTTCCTCAGCAAGACACAAGGCACTCTCTGTGATGGCGAAGCACAACAGGCTTTTGCAAGGAGAGAGATGCTTTTAAATAAATAAACGGCATTTTTGCTGTGGAGCTGAAGATCCTTTATCCCAAAGAAAAGGAAGGAAGGAATAATGAAATTGAAATGGGCGATTGGTGCAATTAATGAACCAGTTATACTAAATCACACTTACAAATGTATAGGTTGTGAGTGTAGGCTACTCTGTGACTATGCCTCCTGATCAAAGCAATTGCCCCAATCCAGCTAGAGTGGAACTTCACGCATGGGGGAGCGGGCGGCTGTGTGCACCTGTCGCTAAATGTATGCACAAATGGATGCTCTGCCCATGTTTCTCCAACCTGGTTAACCCATAGAGACGAACGAGGTGATGTTGGATGAAACAGATTATCTAGGCCAGGGGTGGGCCAAACGTTGTTTGGGACTTCAACTCCCAGAAGCCCCTGCCAGCATGACCAACACCTTCGACAAGGTAGCCGCAAGCCTGCCCACATGGCTCCTTCTCTGAAACTGGAGGAGCAGGACGATGAGGACCAGCCAACGAGGAACGTGACAGCACAGGTACCGGCTTACAGCAAGCGCAGGCGTGCTGAAGAACAGCATTGGCAAGGGCTGTTAACCCTTGCCTTGCTGTGCAGAGGCTGCCTTACCCAGGACGACCAGGTGAGCTCTCTTGGCGCAGGCGGGGGTGGGAGTGTGAAGGAGGGTAGCACAGATTCCCCGCCCTTTACACTCCCTGCCACCTCCTGCAGCAGCTTCCTCCCTCTTCACATAAGGCCAGCTCTGACCAACAGGCCCGCCACCTGAAGTGGAAACCCATCACGCCCCTCTCCTCTCCCTCAGTCCTGCGATATCCCTGTGGCCTCCTTCCCCCTCCCTCCCTCCCTCCCTCCCCCCTCCCGCATGCAATCTGTGCACCTCCCTAGTGGAGACATGTGCACCCGCATCACCAGCATGTGGCCTGTAAGGTCTTTCTGCCTTCAGGAGCCGCACAGTGCCTGTGCGTCTATCTAGCGTGGCTTCTGAAGGCGGAAAGACCTTACAGAGGCAATGCACTGGCATTGCAGATGTGAGTGTCTCCGCTAGGGAACGTAAGCCAACTGACCTGGCTGGCAGGGTTGAGAACACAGCACAGTGCGGAGTAGTGCAGCGGGAGGTGTGCGACATGCAGTGCACGGCACGAGGTGAGCAAGTGGCTGCTGCTTCTTAGGCCTGCCGGCTGCCCGCATGACAGACAAGAATTTCCCCTCCTCCACCACCAGCTGTGGCCACTTACTATCACTTAATGATAGGGTCAGACCTGATGACCAATGGTCAGGAATGTTGGCAGTTGAAGTGCAAAACATATGGAGATCTATTTCCTGCCTACCCCAATCTAGACCCATTAGCTGGGATTCAACACTGGAACAGCCTCAGATGCCTTTGTGGATGATCTCCATTGGAAGAGAGAACGGGGAAGATGACTCCATTGGTTCTCTTTGATCTCTCAACAGCTTTTGATTCCTTTGACCATGGGATCTTGCTGGATTGGCTCAGTATGCTGTGGTTGGGAGATATAGTGGTTCCACACTTGCCTGCAGTGTTGGTTTAAGAAATTAGTATTGGGGGGTTTCTGCTCAACCCCATGCCATTTGAGCGGTAGAACCCACAAGGGTTCATCTTATGCTGCATGCTTTTTGACATCTATATGGTGAGGTCATCCAGGAATTTGGAGTGAGATGTTATCAATGTGCAGATGATGTCCACCTCTATTTCTCTTTGACCTCTGAGTCAGATGAGGCAGTGGAGATGCTGAATCACTGTCTGGACTTTGTAATGGTGAGGGTGAGGGGTTCTAAACTGAAGCTGAATCATGACAAGATGGAGGCACTGTGGGTTGGAGGTTCCCAGGTCCAGGAACTTGGTTGTATTGTCTGGTTTAGATAGGGTTGTATTTCCTGTGAAGGAGCAGGCGCACAGCTTGATCCAACAGTCACTAAAAGCCCAAGTAGCCTCAGTGGTCTGGAGCACCATTCTACTAGCTTCAACTAGTTTCTCATCTGCAGGATAGGGATAGCTGGGCCATGGTGATCTATGCTCTAGTGACCTCCAGGATGGATTAATGCAATGTGCTATATATGGGGCTGCCCTTGAAAATGGTTTGGAAGCTTCAACTAGTATAGAATTCAGCTGCTGGAATTCTGCTTGGTTTATCTAGATCAGGCGTGAACAACCTTTTTGGCCCTGAGGACCAAATTTTGCTGGGGCTATATTTTAAATTATTGTTCTTTTAGCTGATTGAATAGTTTCTCCCCATTCTCAATTTGCTTTATGTTTTATGTTGTTTTGATATTGTAAGGATTTTAATTTTTTTATGTATATTGCCCTGGAATTCATTTTTGGATGAGGGGCAATTTATAAATTCTTAAAATAAAACAAAGCAAAATAAAAAATAATAATAATAAAAAAACTATACCACCTCAGACCACAGGTCAGATATATCAAGTTTAATTCCTCCTCCATTCAGCTACCTGCAAGTAGAAAACTAACATATCAGCCCCTTTCCCTGCTCTACTAGTTTTCTGCTTACAGAGAGGTGAATTTGTTTGCTTCTTTTTAACATAAAGGAACTTTCCAAACATTTGGAGTCAGAAGTGGCACCATCCATTTTACCCCCTCAAAGTAAATGGCAGGAACAGAGATGGAAGAGGGAAGGGAGAGTAGCTCGCCCAGTCAATCCAGAGCCTTTGGAAACAAAATGAGCAACAACTGTTCTTCTAACACTCGGCATTCCTTGTTTACCCAATGAATTTTAATTTAACCTTTTTTAAAAATCAGCTTTTTATTATTAAAAGGTACTAGATTTTAATGATTCAAAGCCAGCTTATAAATAAATGGGATATAAATGTTACATTTCATGATGATGACCTGAAAAACTTTGAGGACAAATTTGGGAAATCTCAATGGGCTAAGCTTGCTTGCCATTTCTGCCAGATCATTCCTCCACTCTACTTTCTGCTGCATCAGTCCTAATATGGGCTTCTGAGTGTCCATAACTGCCTAAGCCTTTTCTCTCCATTCATCCAACTTTGGGCATTGCTTGCTATTAGTTTCTTGGGCAGCTGATGGCAGTTCCCTCAAGGGTAAAAAAGCAAGCATTTGGGATGGAATGGGGCATTAGTGCCACCTACAGGCCAGTTTCAAGCACATTTCTTGATAAGCCTGCAAGGGCCAGGTTTTCAAAGGGACAGCAGCAGCCACTACTTCCCCACCACCAGGGTCTCAAGTGAGTTCAGAGAAAAGAGGATGCACATTTGTTTTTAGCTATGCTCAGGATGTACATTTGGAGCTCCATCAGACGAGTGTTTTATTGCACGCACTCACTGATTTTCGTGGGTCCCTCTCACAATGTCGCCTGCCTCCCTCGCGCCTCCCACCTCTTCTAGCCTTCTTTGTGTGACAAAAAACTACCCCAATAAGGTGGAAGTTGCCGCTATCTCCTGCTGTGCGCAGGCAAAGCAGTGGGATCAAAACGGCCCACTGAATAGGCCACAAGCACATTGTTTACTTTCTCTTTCAAAAGAGGAAGTAACGAGGGACAAACACGCGAGCAGAGAAGCGACGATAAGCAAACACAATTTTCCCCTGTGTGATGACGCATTTGGTTTTAGCTTTGGAGTTGCCCATTTTCATTTCTACGGCTGGCCAATCTCAGTCTGGTTTGCCAGACTTGGATTTTGAGGAATCACACACATATATATACACACACACACACACACACACACACACACACAGTACTGGCTAAGGTTTCACATTTTCTTTATTGTTATTTTAAAAAGATTTGTTTCATTTCCAAATATAGATCTAATTTCCACATATAATTTAAAACTGACCCCTAGTACATGTTATAGAAAGAGGACTTCTCCAGTCAGACCCTCGCTTCTCTTCACAGGACTGATTTAGGACACAATGACAGGAAGGGCAGGCATATGGAGAGGGCAGGATTGATGTCCATGTTCTCTTAATCCCTTGGGGGAGGCAGAAGGGTCCCAAATGAAGGTGGGGCAAGGAAACTCAAAAGAAATAGAATTTCCTTCTTCTCCAGAATGAAAGACATTCCTATGATATACATCCAGCTGAGTTTCCTTACCAAGGTTTCTATCAGACCCAAAGAAGGAGACATTGACACCTGACCTGCACTGAGCTAGGCAGCATAGCCGGCCTGTTCTTTGGAAACAGGAAGGGCATTTTCCACCCACTAGGAAGTTCTGTGAAGTTGTGTTTGGAAAAGGAGGAAGAGAGGCTTGTTCAAAGGGCCCTAGCCAGCCCTGAAATCGTGCCCAATTGCTTTGCATCCATCGACATACCCCTTTCTTTTTTATTTCTTCTATTCCTATCCCATATTTCTCCCATCAACACTGGACTCAATCATCACCTGGATCTGGTTGCAAGCCAGTGCCTGGGCATGGGTAAAATAGTTCTCTGGCCCACAGACTAGGTTACAGAAAATAAATAAATATTACAATATATAAAATACTGTTAGCATTGCCTAACATTGAGACTGAACTTCAAATATTCAACCAATGGCCAAGTGACAAAAAGGGCCAGTAAAGGAACATTTTTGGTGGCGTCCAACATGTTGCAGGAATGGTCCCTTGTTGTGAAAAGCAGTTGCTGCGCAATTTCCCCCTTCTCTTCTCCTTGCTGTGTTTTATACTGGATCGTGATCCACAGACCCACTGTGATCTGCTCCCACTGATCTTCCTCACACGCATCCCAGCTTCTTCAACTCCAAGGATACTTAAGAATCCAGAGACCCTGTGATCCAAAGTCTGTACAATTCTACCATGACTGGTGGGAGCAGGTGCAAACAACCCACAGCCCAGAAAGTCAAGCCCCTGCCCCCTTCTTCCTAGTTGGGAGCCATTGCGATTGCTTTCACCGGGTGACAAGGAACCCCAGTGATTGCCATGGCCTGTGGCCCCACACAGTTTCTGAACCATAAGCATGCTTTGAGTTTGGTTGAGCTGGATGCTAGTACTGGATGGGAGTGACACCCATACAACGCAGCCGAGCTGTGGATCATGACCTCAATCGGTATCAACTTGCAGAAATCAATGGGAAGATCCAAACTGACCTCCAGTGTGGTAATGACAGGGAATCATTCTTAGTACCACAAGCCAAACTTTTATCTGCCAGCAGCAGAGGCTGCTGGCTCCGCGGTCAGTGGAGCAGTGAATCCGCTCCAGATTTCAGTCAGAATTCTTTGCACCTTGGATAGCTCCTTTAGAATTCTGACAGTTCTGACTGAAACCCAAAGCAGATTCACTGTTCCACTGACAACAGAGCCACCAGCCTCCACTGTTTGACCGTGCGGTCTCCTCTCTCCATTTCTCTTCCAACTAAACAACAGACTGTAGAAATGGCCCAAATTTCACAACTGATAGTAAGTTTTCTCTTTAGCTCAAGCAGGTCTTCAGGTATCCAGTCCCTCTTCACTGAGAACATAAAATATATACACTATACAGAGTTACTGAGCGCAACAATACATTAAAAAAGATCTACTCTTATATACAGTATTTATAAAAAGCGAATTGACCAGCCACCACCCCAGTACAAAAATATGTCTTATTTGTGTCCATTATATCTATTAAACCCTAGAAATAATTACGTATGGACTTAAAAATGATTTTTGTAACCACAGTGCTGTAAAATATTCATCTTGGTTTGTTTCCATGCCCCTCCCACAAACCAGTTTTGAAATTCATAAGGTGCATTTAATAGATGAATGGGGGGGGGGAAAACCTTTCCTTGCGGTTTTTGGCAAGAGGGGTCAGATGACAAACATAGTAATGAAAGTTAACAGAAACTTATTGACTAGACTCAGCTAGACTAACTCAGGACCTCACATATGACTGAATATGGGGAACTTTTTTTCCCACTCCCCCTTTCAAGGCAAATTCTTAAACCCATTTACTTGGAAGTAAGTTCCATTCATTCAAAGGAAATTTGCTTCAATAGTAATAGTTTAGGATCACACACTGTGCCAATCTGCTGTTTTCTTTACATGGTAACTAAACAGAATGTTATCGTGTGTAGTGCAGGACATGTTCCACCACCTTCTGAAAGGATACAATCCTGGGCAAAGGCCATTTAATTCAATTGGATCTGCCTGGAGATTTGGGGATGGGGAGCAATTGCTGCCCATGTCTTCAATGAGTACTGGACCAGGATCCCAGAGAGTGCAAATGTGATAGATTCCTGTGTCTTCCATAGATACTGTGTCAAACTATGCTTATCATGTGTTTCCCCGTTGCACAATTTCTGCATAAGAATGCATACTTGATGCAATTGAAAATCAAAACAGTGAAGCTGCAATAGCCTTTTAAGGTGCAAATTACTGTATTGCAAGTTACAGCAGAGGGCAGTGTAGCTTCATATTGTGAGTAGTACAGCCCTTCTTGCTCCATAAATGTCCAAGTATTGCAGTAGCTTATATACCACCTCAATATATCACAAGAACTGCATTTCGGCACAGTTGTGACAAACAACTGTTCCAACCCTGTTGTCCAGTTGCAATCACAGCAGGGATGTTGCATGCACAGGCTGGCTGTTCTGCACCTAGAATTTTGCTATGTTTGGAAAATGGTAGGTCCTGCTGCCCTTCCGTTTGTGCAGAAAACCCTACATGGATAACAGTCCCATATGAATTGGAGCTGCAGATCTGGGAATGCAGAAGTGAGTACAATAGTGATGTAAGAGAGGTACCCCCATTGCCTTTCATCTCAGGCAGCACCGTAGGCCTAAGATTATATTCCCAGAATATAAACTGGTTCACTATACCAGCTGATCCGAGGATTCTGCTCCTCATCAGATATGGAATGGGTAGATAGAACCAGCTAGCCTTGGCGCCAAATAACAGCAAGGCTATACTCCAACAGTACCTATTTAATAGTTACAGGACCTGTATAGCCTCAGTTGTTGGCGAGTACTGAATTTGTATTGATCAAGACAGCATATGCATCCTGAACATGTACTCCAGCTGCTTCTGGAATGCCAGATTTCTTGCTCCAATATGGACCAAGATCAAACAATTTTGCTGGTATACACAAAGTTCTGGAATACTACAATTTGGTGCTTGATTTGAATGGCATATTGCTATATCAACATCTAAAAAAATGTCTTTTGCAGTTATTATGGGTAAAGTGCACTTTGAAGCTTCCAAAATCGTTTGACCTGGTGTGTCAACCACAGGGCCATGCAGAAGCAGCTTGTTCATTTTACTTGATCAGTGCCCCCCTGCAAAGAGATGCTCGCTCACTTCCTGTAAAACCAGAGGAACCAGTTTCATTGGATGAATGGTGGGAAGTATGCGGAAGCTTCTTCAATATTACAGGAGAAAGCATCATCAGCTTTCCATAATGACCATGGGAGAAGGTCAACGGCAAATACATTATACAAATGGAAATATATTCAGTATTGGTGACATTTCTCTTAACCAGCACAGTGATTTGCAAACTCTGTTCCAGTCATACAAGGGTCCCCAGGCAGCTTCATGGGATTCCTCAATAAAAGCTACTGCCCTCGCACAGGAAAATAGTATTGCCATTAATCAACTAGTGAATTTGGTGGTGCAGTGGGGACCATACTGAAGGGCACGGGGGCCACCTGCAGCCCACATGCCACATGTGGTCCATCCCTGAACAACTCCCATGGTCCTGTGCCTTTAAGTCTTCTCAATATGGTACCAATGCCATCTTTCCTCCCCTACTGCAAGGACTACGGAACAGATATTAAATACAGGGGAGGAAAACCTTAATTGTTTTTTCCCAGCCTTGGAAGACATTACAGGAATATGAGACCAGTTCGGAGATGCTAATTGTTACCTTAAAGACTCCCACGGATGGTGCATCCTGACGCAGCTTAGCTGCATGAAGTCCTACATGCTACCCTTTGACTCAAACTACTTGATTAACCTTCTATTCAGGGCTCTCTGAACTTCATGTTCCAAATTACAAGGGGCTCCTGTAAGCGATCATTTCTCCTCCAGGCTACTCTCAGCAGCCAGCCAGCAACCACGGATGATCAAATCTTCCTCAATTTGGGGGATAGAATGCCATGCTGATCCTAGTCTATGACAACATTACAAGAAAGACAGCAAAGAACTCTGCTGTTCCCTCTATTCCACAAGGAATAGAGACAAGGGTTGCCAACTTTCCAACCTGCTACTGCAGCTGAGCCTTTAATAGGGACCTGATGTGAAACCATTAGCAAGTGGTAATGTTCATCTCCATGTTTTGAAAGCTTTAGTGCTAATTCCTGCACATTGAGCTATTAATGGCACAGCAGCGGAGGCAGATGGAAAAGTTGCTACTCCTAAGTAAGATGCAGACCTAGAACCAAGAAGAGAAAGAACCACCACCTTACACAGTCCTCCTTAGATGCAATGCACCCATTTCTGGTGGTCCACTTTCTAGAATAGACTTGGAGTTGTTGTTCCAAACTTGACTATTTCTCACTACTGACTTTCAAAAGAGTCAAATGACCACTCCCTTTGTGCTCGATATCACTGTACAAAGGTTACTGCTATGACTTCTAGAGGAGGCTTTTATTCTGAGATTGTTCATGGAATTTTATGGAAGAGGGTCCAGATGATGTCATCTTCCATTTGTTAACTTCCTGTGTTTTCTTCCATCTTTTTTCTTACCCAATAAAAATCCATTCAGGAAGAAAAGATGGATTAGCTGCACAGTGCCTTTTGGGAGGTAATAGGTGATAAGAAATACTTCTGCAGGAGTCCCTGGAGAACTGGGCTAGATTGATAATAGTCTGACCTGGTAAAAGGCAGCTTCCTATGTCACTAATAAATACCCCATTGGAAACCTTTGGGCTCTTTGCTTTTCCTTCCTCGTGTGCCTAGGTCTTCTGCTGCTCTTACTATGTTCCCACTGGCTTATTTTATACCATTCCTACTCCCAAGCCTGCAAGGTCCAGGCTGACTACAGTATTATGAGGCATGAAAGGTTTCAGAGCACTGCAAAGAAAATCGTGATTGGCCATCTCTGACGTAGTAAGAAGCCATGGTGAGTATTTTTTCCTAGTTAAAAAAATGGCAAGATCAGAGAATAAAAACAGGAAAGATCAGTTAGTTCTTTCAAATTTGCTATCACACAAGGCCTCATCTCCTATGTCAGGGATACACCAAATGTCGACCTCTTCCTACATAGATTATGCAAAGGAAAAGCAGGAATCAATGGTGTCCATAGATCCTTGCCAAATTCAGGAAGGCAGCTATATAAATACAATTCCATTGGAATCTCACCCCAGCTACAAATTGGAGGAAAAGCAACATCAGTATGTACAAAATAAATGAATGTGAATTCTTCTCCTATAAACTACTGAAATTAGCAGCGATCAAGTCCTAGCGACCGGTTAGGCTGGTGGACCAGCTTGGTGGCCAGGCTACACTTCCCAATATGTACAGCAACTGCCAGTGGATGTGAATAGAGGCTACTGCGACGTGATATGAGGGAGGAAATGGTCTTGAGGACGGAGGGATCTAGTCACAGATCTATTTACACCATCCCAGGTGGCAATTTCAGGAAACAAGAGCCTTGGACACAGAAGCGTCATAACCATAGCATCCTAAATACTTGGTGATGATTCCTTGCCAGGAGACAGATATGGCAGTTTGATGTCACTGACAACTCGGCTACTTCCCATCCCAAACGCAAGATCAATCTCTTCAAAGGAGGAAGAGCTATGTTCCCCATAGCAGACCTGCTACCCTAAATGCCAACCTCACCCTAGCCTTCTCAGCTTCACCTACTCAAGTGTAACTCAAGCATGCACAACAGATCCTTGGAAGCCAGCCATGGCCAGCATCAAGGGTAGGCATGGGCAGGCAGCTGCTAAGGGACCACATCCTGGCACGCTCTGCTTTTTCTCCTACCTCTCGCTCTGGCCCAGACAATGGTGGTGGTGGTGGTGGTGGTGGTGAGAAGGAGGAGCAGCAGATGCCCCTTGTACTTGCTCACTGACTCTCTGCCTGTGAAGCAAGCAAGGGACGGCAATGATGAGAGAGAGGAGGAAGAGCAAGAGCAGCTGGTGACCATGGTGGACACACAGAGGGAAGGGGCCATTGATGGGGTCTTGCCCAAGGCCCTCAAAAATCTGCAGCCGGCACCGACGCCAGCACAACCCTGCATCCCATCCCAACAGGCAATTCAGAAGAGTTGGCACCCCTCAAAAGCCTCCCACTTACACTAGCCATCTCATCGCACAGCCTGGGGCTTCCTAAGCAAGGGCCATGGCGTCATGGCAGGGGGCAGTTTGCTGCACAGAGATGGGAGCTGACAGAGCCCAGGTGGCTGCTGCCCTGAGCATTGCATTGTCTCGAGAGAGGAGCATGGATCAGGAGGTTCAGAAGGCTCCCGCCCGCCCGAGCAGAATGTGCTGGAGGGAGAAAAGCCACCAGGAAGGAAACCAGGGCTGAGAAGCAACATCCAAGGGGGGATGAAAGCCTCACGGTTGGGGGGAAGGGCAGAGCGGCCCTTAAGACTTTTAAAAACTATTCTTGGTTTCGTACCACCCTTCCTGTCCAAAAGTATTCACTTTCCATTGGCTTATAATACTTCTTTAGGAGGGCCTGCCCCAAGTCTCTAAGTCAGTGGTGAACCTCTGCCCTGCAAGCTCTTTAGCCACAGTCTTCCTGCCACCCCAAATTTCCTTCGGCTCACGTCACTGACTTTCCAGCCCTCTCAGCGTGGGCCAGCCATACTGGACATATAAGAGCTGGACACATCTCATGGCAGCCCCCCTCCCCCCTGCCCTTTCCCCAGCTTGTATGTTCATTCGGCTTCTGGCGTGGCCTGCAGCGCCCCTGGCTCAGTAGTGGGTGTGAGGACTGAGTAACGGAACAACGGCCCTTGGCTCAGAACGGAGCCAGGGACTAAATTACGGTACAGTACTAGCAGAGGTAGGGGGAAGGAAATGTATCAAAGCCAGCTTAGTCTCCCGAGGCGTTGATCCGTGTTCACAAGGCTCCAGGCCTTGCCTAGTGGCTGCCTCCACTCTTCCCGCCGCCGGAAGCCCAGTCGATGATGATGAAGCTGAGGCTCATGATCATGAAGAGCACACCGAGGCATGCAAAGAGGGCTGCCTGCAGGGAGAAAAGGCACGATTGAAAACAACCATCACTCATTGAAAGGAAACCCCAGAGCAGGTGTGTGTGTGTGTGTTCAGCCTCACACTAGCAGCTCACAGGTCAGATCTGGCTCTCAAAGCAATTTTAACTGGTCCCTGACAACCCTACCAATTGTGGGTGCAGTAAAAACAGGTGCAGGCATGTCACTCATAAAAGAAAATGGTCTTCAAAAGCTGCATGAGATAGCTACATCCCATACTTCAGTGGTGCATGGAGGTCAGATCTGGCCCTCTAGAAGTCCCAATCCTGCTCTCGGAGGTACTCTAGAAGACCATGCTCTTTTCCCTGCAACCACCAACTGCTTTTATGCAGTTTCCACCCATTCTAAAAGATTGAAATGCCTTTCCTAAGGCCGTTACTGGCAGTAAGTGACAAAAAAGGTTGCAATTATTTCCTGTAAATAAGGAAATGTGCAGGGCCCACTTTGCCCTACAGACAGTGGTCCTAGGGCCATATTTGCTTAAGATAAAATATGCTGTCATTTTTTGTTGTTGAGTCCTGCCCCTTTTGCCTTTAGCTCTGCCCATCACTGGAATGCAGTCCCCGAAAGCTTCTCTAAAACGGAATTTAACCCTCATGCTGAAAGAGGTTCTGAGCCCCGCCACACTTCAAAGTGTAATCTCTTACTTGGGTTTCATGTGTGATGCCCCAGGCATGCCAAGAGCCGGTATCCCTATAACAATGGAATCCTTTTTGCTAGGGAGTGCTGATTGTCGAGCCTCATTACCTGTGGCTCATGCAGCAAAATTCATATCTGGCCCTAGGACCACTCTTGGTAGGGCAGAGTACGCACTGCAGATTCAGAAGCTGGTCTTTCCTTATTTAGAGCAAATTATCACAACCTTGTTCATAAACGCTATGATCGTAAGAACTTTGTTCCCTGAAACAGCAGCTATGGATCTCTCTTCAGTGAGAAAACCTCCTGTTCACTTTAACTGAGCACCCATCAGTAGATTGTAACCCTGTAACCACCACCTTCATTGATCATGTGACTGGGCCCACCGCTGGAATTATCTTTCTCCCGCCAGAGGTCAGAGGCAACCTGCAGAGGTATATACAGGGCTGGCATGGCAGCTTTTCTGTGCTCCTCGTGTTGTAAAAAGCAATGGGCCAGGATGGCATCTATAGACAACTGGCAGCTCCCAAAATGGGAAGCACCCACCTGCCCTATTCTCAACAATAAGGGTCAAATTATTAGTTACTATTTAAGGGTCAAACTATTCATTACTATTTAAGGGTCAAACTATTCGTTACTATTAAAGGTCAAACTATTCGTTACTATTAAGGGTCAAACTATTTGTTACTATTAAATACATAGCATCCAGCTGCTTTTCTATTTTTATTTTACTCAAAAGTAAATGTGGTGGGTCCCTGACCTGAATCAGGACTGTAATGCATGGAGAGGGGAGGTTGAATCCTTCCATTCCCAGCTGTGAACCCCAAAACCTGGGGCCTCTCAGCTACATTTACTATTGATCACTGCTGGGGACAGGTGGGGGAGGAATTTTGGGAGAGGTCATGGCTGGGGACGGAACGATTAAACCTCTCTCCTTGACCACTGCATTCCTGATCCAGATCAGGCCCCCACCTCATGGTTAGTTTTGAGTAGAACAGAAACAAAAAGGGAGCTGTGTGCTACATATTTAATGCAATGTGTAGTTTCACCATAACCGTGAAATCCAAGAGTAGCTGTAGTTTCCACTGGCACCACCTGGGACAGGGCTGTTGAGCCACCTCTTTCAGCCCGAGGGCCGAATTCCATTTCGGACATGCTCTCAGGGGCTGCATTTCAGTGGTGGGCAGGGCTAAAGCGGTAGGGCCAAAACTACCCACATATTTTCACTTAAAGCTCTTACTGCAAGTAACTAAGCCTTCAGAGAGGCACGTCAACCTTTTCGAATGGGGGAATCCATCAAATAATCGGCAGTCAAGAGAAGGGAAGGGAGTGTGAATTTTGGGGGAATTCTGGAGGGCTGGATATGGTTTGTGGGCCAGAGGTTCAAAATTCCTGATTTACGGAATTCCTGCCAGGGTGTCAATCTTATGTGGATTGTCTAAAAGAGGAGAACTTTTCAAGAGGAGGTGCTGCTGGTTCCACATTCACATCTCATAGATCCCAAATGATATCACGATTCATCCCTTTGGACTCCCCAAACATGATCGGAGGTGTGGGTGGGTGGGTGTTTCATCTGTGGCCAAGCTGGGTTCTTAAACATTACATACCAAGATCTTGGGAGGGGATTTCGTCGGCTCCTTGTCCTTGGGCACGATCCGGATGTAGAATATTGCTGGGAAGATGAATATCAGGCAGGGAGCAGAGGTGGCGCCTGGGAGAAGACCAGCAGAGAATGCATTGGGGGGGGTGGGGGTGGAAAGAAGCTCCAGAAAGGAAGAACACCCAGCCAACCACCCCTCTGCCCGCCCTCCCTCCCTTTTCCTGGGGAAAAGCAGAATAAGCTGGGCCGAGAGAGCCCCTGGCTTTGACTCACACCCCTGGCAGAGGCCAGGCAAGCTATGGATTGCCCCACCCCAACTCCTCCAGGAATGGCATTTGAATTTTAAATCAGCAGATAAATAAACAGCAGTTGTGGGGGGGGGGGAGCCACAAAAGGAAGCCCTTTGAAACTGCACAGCAAACAAACAGGTTGAAGAGGGTGGGCTTGATCCTTGGGAAACGGGGCCTCCCAGAAGGGACCCTGGGAGGCCCACCAATATTCTCAAGAGAGCAGAAAAGAATTATTCTCCCCAAGGCAGCTTCCATGATCTAACTAGGAGGTTATTTATTCAAGAATGCGCTTTGAAGACTGAATTGCTCTCTGTCAGGGGTTAGAGCTGCCACCTCTGAGGGACATTGTTTGAGGGACTGCTCTGAGGGAGCCATGGTGGTGTAGTGGTTAGACTGTTGGACCAGGACTTGGGAGATCCAGGTTCTAGTCCCTCTTTGCCATGAAGCTCACTGGGTGACTTTGGGGCAGTCACTGACTCTCAGCCTAAAGTACCTCACAGGGTTGTTGTGAGGCTAAAATGGAGAGGAGGAAGATCATGTAAGCTGCCTAGGATTCCTTGCAAAAGGAAAAAGGGCAGGATATAAAAATACCCACAAAAACATAATGTTGAAATACAAAATCCATGACTATGGGGAAGCCACTTGTGTTTTTCCACATTATGTATTTTCTGCCTTCCTGGAGTACACGGGAGGTTAGGGACAAGGAACTGGGCTCAATGAGCTCTCTGCTCGCCAGAGGTCCATACAATGAGCTGTATAGATCAATCCCATCCAGTCTATGCTCCTCTCCATGGCCCAAACTGTACAATGGTAATATTGTGACCTGATAGTATTTAGGATAATTTAGAGATATACAAAAGTGGGCTCCTGCTCAGCTTTACAGTATCAGTGTGCATGGGGAATCCATGCAGTGCTTGCTTTAGAAAACATAAATGGTTTCGCTTTTTGAATTTCACCGATCGCTTAAAAAAAAAAAAGGTACCGAAGCATAAGAAGGGAAGAGAAGGAATTGACATGTTCAGGACACAGGCAGATAGGACATACCCTCTCCAGGAGTGAGCAGAAGGTAGATCTCCAAATGTTTGGGAATTCAGCTCTCCAAAGACCCTACTAGCATGTCCAATGGTCAGGAATGCTGGGAATTGAAGTTCAAAACATCTGGAGATCTTCTTTCTGCCCACCCCTATCCAACAGTTTTGCTTGACGATTCCAAAACTATTCACCATACTCTTGCATGCCCCCCAAAATGACAGACTGAGCCAATACAAACTTGCATTAGGGGAAAAAATTAGAAAGAAGCCACTTGTAGAAGAAATCTAGGGAATTATAGGGTGGAGAATCCATGACTTTTTCAAAACCACCTGGGTCAGTGGGCAGGGAAGTTGTGGGTAAAGTTGCCTGTGGAACATGACAAGCAAAGGGTGCCAAGGCCAAAGAAAAAAGAGGGAGTTCCTGAATGCAAGACTCACCAATCAGGCCAAAGATGCCCAGGATGGAGGGGGCAAAAATGACAAGCAAGTTAATAGACGTAAGCAGCACAGCAGCGATGATAATGTGCCGAATCCAGCTGAATTCCTTGTCTTGAAAGAGCATCTGCTGAATTGCACGGCGCACCTGGCAGGTAGAAGGAGGTAGTACTGTTAGAGTCCACACTTCAGAAATCGTTCAAAGTTTTAACCTCACATACTATAGGCCTATTTTGACACCAGATCACAAATCATCACAGAGACCTGAATATGTCCTCTTGATCTGCTGGGGAATAGTCATAGTCTTTTGGCCTAGCGTTCTGATTTCGGACTCCAATGCCTATCTCTGGTCTTTTTTTTTTTTTGGTGGGCTCTACCTGTATCGTCTGTCCATATCTCAGCCAACTCTCCACTTCCCAACCAACCACAGATGGACAATTCAAGTCCTTGATTTAAAACGAAAGCCAGGTATGTATTTTATTCCTGCATAGTAGTTGCTGCTGGGAACTTGACTACTACACAGATCCCATCCTCTATGGCTAACTCATCGAGGTAAGCACCACCCAGGTGGATCTTGTGCAGCTGAATTTAGCCCACATGGCCACCACTTCAGACAAATGGTTAAACATGCAGAATAGTGCCCAGGTTCTCCAGTTCCCTAGCAGAAAACAGGACACTGGGATGACATATAAACTGACAGCTCCACCACAGCAATCATGAGACATTAAGGGAACAATCCTTTGCACGTTTAGACAGAAATATCCTACACTCCCAGCATTCCCCAGCCAGCAAGGGGCTGGGGGAAGCTGGGAGTTGTAGGACTTTTGTTCTGTCTAAACATACATAAGATTGCATCCTTAATGTCTCATCATTGCTGTGGTGGAGCCTGTATCCACAGCCAGGGGCGGTATCATTTTGGAGTAACTGTACAAACCTGTAACCAGTGGTATACACATTGGGCTGTACTGACATGTATTCTCTGATTCAGTCACGGACTAGGGACCAGGATGGTATATGGTCTAGGAACTGGACTTTAGATTTCAGACTGGTTTTTGAGATGTAGTGTAAAAAGACCTCTTCCCCGCCTTTGTTACTCCTCCTTCCATTCTGAGAAAGGGACTTACCGGGAAGAGAACAATGGGCACCGTCAGCGTCACAGCAGTCAGCACGGCCACCCGCACGCACAGGATCAGCACATCAAATGAGTCCACTCTGCTGTAGGTGTGTAGTAGCTCTGATTCTACCTGGCCTGCAAGGGACAGCCAAGAACACCACGTCATTATTGATCAGGCCTCCCCCTTGGCAAGGAGTTTGTTTGATTCCGGAACTACTCCTCAGAAGAGAAGGCTGTGTAAGCACGAGCTATTTCTGCACCAAACTGCAGCTACAATCCTACGCACACTAGCATGGGGGCAAATCCCAATGAACACAGTAGCACTTACTTCCAAGTAGAAATGCACAGGATTGTGCTGCACAACTTTAGAAGAATAAGATCAGATAGGGAATGGGGATATTATTGCAATACGGTGTGTTTACAGTAGAAAGACTCAGAGGACTTATGATGAAGTCCTCTAGTGAAAATGCACAGGATGGGGCCAACCCGCAGCTAAAGGGTGACTATGGGAAAGGCTTTGTAGAATGTGGAAGGAGCTCCTGCACTTGACATTCTGACTGAGATGATAAGCAATTTGGGCATCGTAAGAAAGTGGAAGCCTGCCTGAAATTCCACACAAGGAAATGTTAGGTTCTAAGGAGATACACGCACAACCCTGGTAAAGCCATGCTCATCACTCCAGTGCTCACCTTTCCCCAGGTATTTATTTATTTATTACATTTGTATACCGCCCCATAGCCAAAGCTCTCTGGGCGGTTTACATAGGATTAAAAACAATTAAAAACAATATACAAAAATTAAAACAGCAAAACATACAACATACACACAATCTGTACATTTAAAAACCACTTCAACACTTCAAAAAACTACAAAAACAAAACAAAACAAACCCAGGCTCCTCAGATATTGCCAAATGCCTGAGAGAAGAGGAAAGTCTTGACCTGGTGCTGAAAAGATAACCACGGTGCCAGGCGGGCCTCATCGGGGAGATCGTTCCACAATTGGGGAGCCACCACAGAGAAGGCCCTCTCTCTTGTTGCTGACCTCCAAGCTTCCCTCAGAGGAGGCACTCGGAGGAGGGCCTTAGATGTTGAACGTAGTGTTCGGGTAGGTTCATGTCGGGAAAGGTGTTCCATCAGGTATTGTGGTCCCAAGCCGTGTAAGGCTTTATAGGTTAAAACCAGCACCTTGAACGGGGCTCGGAAACATACAGGCAGCCAATGCAAGTGGGCCAGAGTAGGTCTTATATGTTCGAACCTACTGGTTCCAGTTATCAATCTGGCCACTGCATTTTGCACAAGCTGCAGCTTCCGAACCACCTTCAAAGGCAGTCCCACGTAGAGTGCATTGCAGTAATCTAACTTGGAGGTTACCAGAGCATGAACAACTTAAGCCAGGTTATCCCTGTCCAGATAGGGACGTAGCTGGGCCACCAACCAAAGTTGGTAGAAGGCACTCCGTGCCACTGAGGCCACATGCGCCTCAAGTGACAGAGATGGTTCTAGGAGAACCCCCAAGCTACGAACCCACTCCTTCAAGGGGAGTGCAACCCCATCCAGAACAGGTTGAACACCCTCCATCCGGTCAGCGGAACCACCCACTAACAGCGTCTCAGTCTTGCCTGGATTGAGTGGAAGGGACTTACCATAGAAAGTGAGGTAGCCAAAAAGGGCAGCCAGGAAGTACATGACATACATGACAGTGATGGAGATGTTGGAGATGCACTGCATCTTCTTCTTGGATGGGCTAAAAGAGATCCAGAAACACAGCGTTGAAGAGAAGAATTCCTGACCATTTAAAGGCATAAACCCTTGTTTGCTGAAATCCGACTGCTTCTCTGCCCATCTCCTTAATGACAAAGAAGCACCCAGCTATACGAAAAGAACCAATGGCTGCCTCTACAGGAGGCATTTAAAGCTCTTTCAAGGCGCATTAAAAAATTTACCTCTACAAGAACGGAGCGCAAATCGGGCGTAGAGGCACGTTTTCTCTCCGATTATGCGCATTATCGAATGCGCGTTAAATAGCGAGTTTTATTTTTCTCCAGCCGTTAAAGCGCATTTTGACTATGTGAACAAGCGATTCTCCGCATTAGCTACTTGTAAAGCGCATTTGAAACAACCGGTAAGGTCACCTGTTGAGTGCTCAATTACCTCCTGCATACAAGCATTTACGATAAAGCGCTTCCGAGAAGATGCGCATAATCGGAGGAACAGGCGTCAAACGGAATCCATCTAGAGGGGGTCAATATCTGAAAGTGTCTCAGTTTATCCTGCAAAATCAAATTATACAAGACCACAGCAGTTCTGATGACACTGATGTCATCTGTCTAGAAGTGTACCAGACACACTCCTCAGCAGTATCAGTTCCCTTCAGCCCCGGGGAACCGGCGTGCAGGCAACACAAAGACATGGGGGCTTCAAAGGACACAGGTGCTTCTTCACTAAACAGAACCAGCCACCCAGGCCATTAGCTAGTTGACTTAGGGGCACCCCCCCCTTAAAACTAGATCCTGCCACATCTCAGTTACATCCCCCCAGGAGATTCAGCTGCACACACGCTGCTCCCTCTCCACTTCAGTATAGCAATGGATCATTAAGATGCTCAAATACTTACTCTTTGAGTTCCGTATAAATAGGCAGGACCTCAGGGTGACACACAAAGGCAAATGCCATGATGGGGATGGTATAGGCTGTCTGCAAGGGGGGAGGGAGAGAGGGAGAAGATATCAGGACTGTTGGGCAAGTTCCTCTCCCAAGATAGCTACAGCAAACACTGGGCTGGGGAGATTTCAAGAAAAAAATAATATGCACTAATGAAGATTAGCAGCTCCCATGACCGGAAGGGGGTGGAGGCAAGTCTCATTGACAGAGATGGGTACCCTGGATCAATTAGGATTGGGTCTTGGTGTGGTCTTCCTCATCAGGAAGTAATGGTGGCCAACTCTAACCCTTAGTTTTTCTCATAATCCGCTTAAGATCTCGTCTTGTTCTTCCAGCTCTGCACATCTGCTACCAGCTCCCTCTGTTTCCAACCCCACTACCACCTTTGTCCTTTGGCCACATTGTTCATTATAATTCAAACTCCTTCCCTGCTTCTATGGGGTTTTAACCTGCCACTTTATTGAGGCTTCTGGATTCTTTATGGGATCAATATCAGCTCCTTTACACTTTTTTCGGGGGGGGGGGGGGTTCTTTCTCTGCCTTTCTATATGTTCCATTACACAACCAGTAGGTGGTGCTGTGGTGGTGTAGTGGAATTGCCAAATACCCTGCATCAGGGTTTCAGAAATACCAGACTTGCCTTGTCAGGAAAAAAAAAACATGCCGCTAAAAAGGTTGCAAAGCAAAGGAGAGGCCCTGGAGGATGACAGCATCATGTAAAGCACCTGCATGAGTCCACAATAAATGCCATGTGTAGAAAGACTTGGTCTGCCAAGCTGCCTGCTTGCCTGCCTCTCCCTTCTTTGAATTCCCCTGCTTTTTCAGCCTTCTTTTAATGATCATCTCTACGTGTTATCAGCACTGCACCTAATCCATTCTACCTATCTCCTCCACTTCCATCCATGGTTTGTGCCATACGACCATGTCATGTCTACAGTCTGTACAGTGCCGACCCCCAATCTAAGTTCTATAACCACAGAACCATTTAACTATCGATAAAGGGTCAGCAGCAGTATCTGCTCAACCAGATAGAGTTTACAAGGGTCATATATGAATGTGCAGCCTCTGATAGGAAGTATTTATGTATTTGTTATTCCTGCTGGCTGGATCACAAATCCACTCAACTGACCTGAGAGTTGAGAGTGAACAAGCTTGAAGCACAGATCTCTTCATCGGTTGCTTGGACAACAGTGTGGTCATTCTGATAGCTGCTTGTGCTGACTGGTGTGTAATTCAGGTTGACCGTAGTGTTGACCTGGTCAGGAAGTGGGCAGGGAATCTGGAACTTTTTGTAAATGACCTGAGGTGGGAACAAGAAGCCATCAGTGCAATTCTCTAGGGAAGTCTGTCCAAATGCCTGAGAGTACCAAAGCATCAGACCTATGATCTCCACTTGCCTGTTTCTGCACAGCCGAGTTGTATTGTTCCTTACATTGGTCCCAACGTGAGACAATAATTTAAGTTAACTTTCTATATGTTATTGAAGGAAAGAATGGCTCACATTTATGAAGTCCACAGGAGCTGAAGAGCATCCAGTCCAGGATGGGGATGAGGGTGAAAATTAATGCCATCATCCAAATGGAGATGCAATAGAACGAGGCAGTGAACATACAGTAGAGTAGGCAATCGAAGAGGCCAAAGAGCGGGGGGGGGGGGGGAATGCATGTGCCAGGGATCTCTGGAGAGGGCCACCATGCACAGGTGTTTACTTGCCAATGCTAGAAGCCTGGTTGGCCACTGTGGGAGACAGGATGCTGGATTAGATCCAGCAGTGTCTGATCCACCAAGGTTCTTCTTAGGCTCTTATGTTAAGGTCAATAAGGACAAACACACTACTGGAAGCATTTCTTAAGCATCCCATGGTCTTTTCTGAGAACCACACCTTTGGCCAGAGCATACACACACACCTCCAGCCAAGATGTGATTGAAACCAAAGGGCTATGTGTTTGAACAGCTCAGTAGCCAAGCTCTGAATATCTGCATTTCTTCTATTTTATGGTTTTAATTGTTTAGAACCACCCAGAGAGCTTTGGCTATTGGGCGATATAGAAATGTAATAAATAAATAAATAAATAAATAAATAATTTTCTTAGTTTATGATTTCTAAGCCCGCTTCATGATTTTAAAGACTTGACTCAGGGCCTGGTAGTATTAGTGATCTCGGAGGCCAACCATCGTTGAGTCAATGCAGCCGTGATGCACAAGGTGCCGTAATACGAAGAAGGGAAATCAAAATAATCAGCCTAATCTTATGAGCTGGAGCCCCAGCAACTACATGAGCACACAGTTGTGTTATTTATTTATGATGTTTTTATGATGTTTTATTGCTTTTTAAATAATGTTTGCCATGTTTTTAATCAGTTTTATGTATTTTATCGTGTTTTATATTTACTGTTGTTCCCCGCCTCGATCCAAATGTAGAGGCGGGTAAGAAATAAATTTATTATTATTATTTATTTATTTTAAAATCTATATCCCACTTTTCTTTCAAGAATAAACTCTAAGCAGCATACAACCACCACCACCAAACACCATACAGTATTGGCTGGTGGATGCTGGGAGTTGTAGGACTTTTTTCTGTCTAAATATGCATAGGATTGTGCCCTAAAGCTGTTTAGGGAGAGGGTACCACAACCTGGGTGCCACAAGACTAAAGACCCCGGTGCCTGTATTTATTTATTTATTTGCTGCATTTTTATCCCACTTTTCAGGCAATTATTGTCTTCCAAAACACAGTGACTTCGGGCATCATGACAGCACGACCACTACAGACAGAAAAGAGGGACAGTGGAGGTAGGAATGGAGAAAACTCTCATATATGACGTGGCCACTGCAGAGCTAGCTGGCTACGTCAATGCAGCCCTTTCCTGCCTAATATTTGGTTGCACCCTTTTCTAATGTGGAATGCAAGTAGCACAGCAGGACGGACCTGCCCCGGTGATAATCACACTGCAGCTATATTCTGCAAGGTATCATAACCACACATTATTTATAGGACTGGGGTGTTAGAAAAAGCAAGGTTTTCCTATTTGATTCCCATAGGGCCTCCTTCCGCAACCGAGCATCCTCCAGATGTGTTGAGCTACAAGTCCAATCACCCCCAGCCACATTGGCTGGGGATGACGAGCGTTTCCAGTCCGTATGTGATTGGATGATGGATTTAAATACAGAACCTCTCCTGTCTTAGAGGTTTACAGCAGCTTGAAAGAGTAAAAAGGGTAACAGGTACACACACACATAGTAGGTACCACCTGGGCCCACCCCCCGTTCCCAAGTGTATCATGTGTGCTTGGGAGAGTGTGTAGTAGGCAGAGGCACGGCTACTTTCAGTTGAGCTCTCAGCCGCTGCTGCCAGCCTTCTCGCATCACCCCACACCCCGCTGGCATGAGCCTCCTTCACCCAGAAATAGATCAGCATAGCTGACAAGGGAGCGGGAATGCAGTGACGTGTCTCTCTCTGGCTGTTGCTGAAATGGCCGGGGGCAGCTCGCTTGCGATTCATAGTGACGCCCAACAGCTCTTGCAGAACTGGAGCCACCCAAGCTTAGCAGCAGCAGCAGCAACAGCTACAAAATGCTGCTCCTCGGCCCATTGGACGGTGTGAGCGCAGCCCGGAAGAGGAGACATTTCAAGACCAAATTCTGGGGCTTGGCTGTGTACCTGGTCTGGTGAAAGCCGAGGTCTAGCAGAGAAAGGTGCATGTGGGACCCAAAGCAGATGTTACTGTTATTATTTTTTACTCTAGAGTTGAGGTGAGCAATGTCAGATGGTCCAAGGATAAATTTCCAGCCTCCCCCCGCCTGAGCCCTTCCACGGGCTGCAGACCTGCTGCCTCCATGCTGCATGATGAATTTGGCAGCATGACGGCAGTAGCCCAAAATGGTGGCAAACCTCTACGGAGCCTTAGGAAGTCCAAATTTAGCTAAATAACAACAAGAGAATGGAGGGGGGCATGTAAAGAGGAGGGGGCAGAAGAGGAGGGGGCATATTGCTCACCCCTGCTGTAAAGTAAATGTAGGACCCCAATTTGGATTGGGACCCTAGCATTGGTGGTAGAGGGGCTTTAAACACCCCCGTGCTATGCTGATCCAGATTGGGGGCTGCTGGATTAGGACTGAGGAGACTCTGGGTCGGATTTCCACTGTGCCACAAACCTTATTGAATGACCTCACTCTCTCAGCCTAATGTACCTGACAGGGTTGTTGTGAGGATAAAAGGTGGCTGGGAAACTAGGTAAGTTGCCTTGAGCTCCTTGGAGGAATGGCAGAATAAAAAATGTAATTAGCTAATAACTAATCCTGGAGTCTTACTCACTTACTTAGGAGTAAGTGGTGTTGAACTGAATGGGTCTTTATTTGATTAGACATGCAGGGGACTGTGGTGTAACTAAGAAAATAACCAAGGCAGCAAACTAGAACAACTTACCAGGGAGGAAGCCCCATTAAACTGAATAAGATATACTTCTGGATCATCAAACAGGGGGGAAATCATGTTTCCCTACCATAGCTTTTCTGTCCCACAATAGGGATGAGCAGCTTCCTCTTTCTTCACATGGGGAAGAACGAGCATGCAAGAAACGACCATGTGGCCCATTCCATGAGCGTTTTATTGCGCTGCTTTTCCTGTACACAGCAGGAAATGGTGACAAATTTCACTTCAATAAAAAAAATTGGATTTTCCGGGTCTTATTTTGTCACAGAAAAAAGAGCAGAAGGAGTGGGAGACGCGCGGGAGGCGGATGGTTTCGTCAAAAGGACCCACGAACATCCGTAAGTGGCCAGCAGTGAGGGTGCTATAAAACACTTGTCTGGTGATGCTCATGTACAGAACTGCACTGTAAATAAATAAGTGTGGTCTTTGTAACACACGCATTTGCTGTCCATTCAACAACTCACCGAAATAAGGAAGAAGACCATGCAGCTGAGGGAAAACCCACTGGTATACCCAAGATAACCTGAAAAGAGAGAAAACAGAAAGTTGCAGGGGGTTTGAAATGACCCCGGAAAGTGTTTCTCTCTGCTCTATAGAGTGGGGTAGTCTGATCTTGGTCAGAGTTTAGGGAGAGATTACTAGATTGTAGGTACTGCCATGGAGTAAATGTGGAGTTCTAGGTTCATGAATCACCCTCTCTCTCTCTCTCTCTCTCTCTCTTTCTCTCTCTGATCTTTATTGCCTAGTGTATAAGGAGCATGAAGCTGAAAGTGGTGGAGTGTATTTTGCTCTCAGGGAGCCCCTTTGCAAACCCAGGTGATAGTTCTCCAGTCCCAAGCGAAGCGTCTCCATCACCCCTGTCCCCATTGGTTCAAAGGCACAATGTACTGGAGAGGGTCACTTCAGTGCCTCTGCATGCTTTTTGTTTGCAAGACTAGAGAACCAAGTCCTCCTCTTCTCTCCCTCTCCCTCTCTCTCATACATACACAGAGAGCAGCCTGGAAGCCACCTCCCCTGGTGTGATCGTGGACCTGAAGAGAATTGTGTCTGAATATCAAAACTATGAGGATGGGACAATTGTGTGAGGGTGGCACAATGGGACTTGCATCCAATCGGTGTCCTCTTTCACCACACGGAAGCGGCTTCTAGGCTGTCATGACCTCTCCATGAATGGCAGGTAAGTCAGAGGCCTGGGATGGTGCTTGTCATTCCCACCCACTGCCCAGGGAGACTTACCAAGTTGCTTCATGAGGGCCAGAGGGAGGATGATGCTGACGGAGACCATGATTACTAGGTAGTTGCCGTTCATGTACCAGTCCCTGAAATGACAGGCCAAGGTTATATCCTCTCCAGGACTTAGGAGAAGATGCCACAAGAGCTTTGCTTTGTTTGGAACCCTATTGTATCTGACACGGAAGCAGGAATGTGACGGCCTGTACATTTGAATTTGGGTGTAATTTTGTAACTTTAAAACTAGACAACTTGAATGATCGTTTCTCTTCCAAAATTCTTTTTGGCACTAATTTAGAAATGGATAAGAAATATTAAGCACCAAAATCACAGCAAGAACTTGAGCACCATGACACATACATTCCTCCAAATTTGAAAATACTCTTCCTATGTGGCTCTAGCCTCTGAGGCCTTCCGAGATAGATCTGGGCTTTGCTACGACTTATTCACCTCCCTCAGAGGAGACACAGAGGCATATAGTGCTCTCCCAGTTTATTTGGTTACCCCTTGGCAAGTCTCAGCCCTTGAAGAATCAATCCAAACCTCAGCAAGGGAAAGACAAGGCAGGAGATGGTATGAAAGGCCAGGATGCAACAACCTTGCTGAAGCCAAAGCCTAAATGGGAGACTACCTCTCCCCCACCCCCAATGTTTGTTGCTCTGAGCTTCCTGGAAGAAAGGTGGGATGTCCACGTACAAGATTGTCCTAAGCTTCCACATGATTATTGGCCAAGCCAAACCTGGCAGCGGCTGCAGAGCAGGCAGCAATGGCCCTGCATGTTGAACACTGGGACTTTGTTGAAAGCCAGTGACAAGATTTGATGTTCCCTGGACTGTAGAAGAGCCCAGGTGGCAGCACCAGCCTCCCTGGCTCCTGAATGCATAAAGCTGCTCTCTGCAGAGAGCCTCAGGGGACAGTTCTGGCTGGGCAGATGGAATTCAACATGTCCTCCTCTCTGGATGCAGCCTGACCAACTGACGTCTGCTCATCCTGCTGGATCTTTCCCTTTTCCCCAGGAGAGGCAGGGTCCTATAGCTGTTTGTTCTGTCAGGAGTTATAAAATCAGATTCGCTTAAAGTAAGGCAAGATGAGATGGCTTTGCTTTTGGCTCCAAGGCAGGCTGGCTGGGGTCTCTGCTCTCCTCTGCTCCCCCATTTCTCTCCTTCTCCCTCCTCCATTTGTCAGCGGACATCCTCTTTGCTATTTCAATATTTTAAACCTCTTTCTGGGAGGCAGAAGCAGAGGAAAGAGAGGAGGTTTTAAGCAGGGAATCCAGAATTCTGCCTTGTCCCATAGTCTACAACTGGAATAAAGTTTTCAAAGTCAGGCACATCTATATATAAACATGCTTAATTCACATGATTCACACATTTTATTTTTGGAGGGCAATTTTGTCTTGTTTCATTGGACGGAGCACAGAAATTCACAAAAGCACAAAGAGCCTTTAAATGGAAGACACACACACACACACACACACACACACACACAAAGGGGGACGAGGAGCTACTGATCACTGCCTTGGGGAATTAAATCTTTACTCCCTGTCAGACACGGTGAGTCTCAAAACCATAGAGAACAAGCACCAGGCCTCCTGTTTTTTGCACCACTGTTAAGTTACAGGCCAAAAGGCAGAATTGCAGCCACTTCAGTGTTGTGGAATGCTATGAACAAGGGAGGTCCTCTCCCAACAGGATGTCAGCAGGCAAAGTAAGGTCTCATAGCAGGCCTCTTCCACCTGTGCAATCTCTTTTACAGGCCCCTCAGTTTTGTGACATGTGAACCTGAAAGCCCTGCTTGGCTTACTATCAGTGGACCACCTTCCTCGCCTACTTTCTTTGTGCTGAACCTCCACCCCTGCCATCCTACTCTGAAGGTTGTACCCAATTTGGCCTTTGGCCTGTCTTTCAGGGCCCACCTTTGGCTGCAGTTAATGGTCAGCTGTAACAGTTCTCCCACTACATCCTGGCACCTCTGTTGAGCTGGTAAATTCTAGCCTGACAAGTTGTAGTGATCCCAATCTGGCCAAGAGTGAACATGTCACAGAATGACATCCCCTGACTACCAGATCCATCAATCTAGTTACATTAGCACAAAGTGCCAGCGTGTTTTCAGGATTCTGTTCTGCAACCAGAAAGGCTGGATGTGTACAGTTTTTTTAAATGAGATTCTCAGGACATAAGCAGAGCCATGCTGGATCAGACCAAGGGCCTATCTAGTCTAGCATTCTGAGTGGCCAACCAGATACCTACGGAAAGCCCACAAGTAGGACATGAGGGCAATAGCACCTTTCCGCTCCCCAGGAGCTTGTATTGAGAAGCCTACTGCATCTAATCCTGAAGAGGTATATAGCCATTGTGACTAGTAGCCATTGAGATCCTCACGGCTCAACTACTACTGGTCTAACCCATCGGTTATCCCTTCCAAGCCTGCCCCTAGAGCAGCCATGGCCATAAAACCACCCTAAGAACTAAATGGGGTTGCATGGCACACCAAGGGAAGGAAGGATGCTGGTGGCTCAGCACTTGCCAAAACTCAAGTGGGCATAAAGGACACCTGGGAGTGATACATGGGTTGATGGCTGACTGCAACCCAGGCCCTCCAAAGAGGCATGCTCCCTGGACACCTACTCGCTGGACCAATTTACTGCATTAACTCCTCAACAAAGCAGAGATTGACAGTCTCTTTCTCTCAGATGTGCACATGCTGCATGGTAGAATGTGTGCTGGAGCCTCAGCCAGGCTGCAAGGAGAAGCACAAATCCGGCTGCTGCATCCAGAGCAGGGGCTGAGGAGCAAGTGATGTGTCGTGCAAGGATTGGAAGTTCACTCTGGTATAATCCTATGCTGAGGGTTTATTCAGCACTGGCGTCAATCAAAAATAGTAGTGGCTTAATGCTGCGAAATCCCTGTGACAAGGCTGCCCAGCAGGAGACAAATCCCTGTGCTACTACAGAGAGATGTTAACTAGAGCTGAGCCGCAAGGAGGGAGAAGAAAGGGGGCTGTGGGGGACAGGAAGGCATTAAACAGAGGTGGGAAACCATAGATGCTAGAGAGGAAAGGCTGCCTTAGTAAGGATGCAGACAGGGCGTTCCTGCTAGGCCTTGTACCAGCCCACAGCCCCTTTCCCCTGCTGGTCCAGAGCTGTGCTGATAATCCAAAGTCAACCCCATATTGTGCTTGCTCCCCTGTTCGCCTTGCAGCTCCTGCCAGGCCAGCTACTCAGGCAACCCTGCCTGAGGCCACAGGCACAGAGATTCTTCAGACCACTTGGCAAGAAGCAAAGCCCAAGACAGTTCTACTGACCAGCCGCCACAGCCTCCATTGTCAGCAGCCTTTGCACAACCACTGCCTGACTCCATGTGTAATCTCATGGATACAGTCTAATCCGTTAAGTGATCAGAATACCTGATCCTGCTCGTGGCACTGGACCTCCCTGGGCACCTTTCCTTTCCTGCATGTTAAAGGGATGGGTCCATCTGGCTCAGTATTGTCAACACTGGCTGGCTGCAGTGGCTCTCCAGGGTTTCAGGAAGGATTTTTTTCCTGCCCTACCAGGAGATGCCGGGGATTGAACCCAGGACCTTCTGCATGCAAAGCAGGTGCTCTCCCACTGAGCCACTGTTCCTTCCCAGATTACAGGTTTGAAGCAAGTACCCCAGAAAACACAATAACAACTAAACACCCACGTGCGTGATGATACAAATGCATTTGTTTTCAGCAGCAGGTATGATAGGGGCATAAGTGCCTCAGAACTGCGTTTGGACACAGCACTCCTTGCCAGGTATGTAGTATACATGCTGTGGGATACAAGTGTTTGCCACCACATGTCTTGGGAAACTGGGGGAGTCCTCAGCTCTCAAGCCCACAGAAATGCAGGAAGAGATGCAAAACCATTGGGGCTGGCTCAGGATAAGGTTACAAAAGAAAGAAAGGAGGAGCCTTGTTGTTCTTCCCACATGTTCTCCACTTTCACACAGTTTGCATCGGTCCTGCTCTTCCTTGAGGGCTTTTTGCACTACTAATTGAGGGAGAACCGCACAGAGCCAACAAAGAGGATGGAGCAGAGATATCCAACTTTTCCTGCCCCATTGCCACAACCTGGAATACACGCAAGAGTTCAGACACAGAGATCTGTTCCCATAACCACAGAGTGGGTACTAGGCCCTCTGTTGAGCATAGCAGTGAGACTGGCAACAAAGAGGAGGCAAACTCTGGTGCTCAAAAAAAGAGAAGAGAAATTTATTGTGCTCTACACGTTTCGGAGATGTCTCCTTCTGATGCGAGTTAAATGTTTTGGAAAAACAGCGTTTACAAGCACCTTTAAGAAGCAATTATTGGCAGTCTTGGAATCCAGGAATTGAATAACTATATACAGTTCCTGAAAAAGGAGAGCTCTCCGAAACGCATAGAGCACAATAAATTTCTCTTCTCTTTTTTTGAGCATCCGGGTTTGCCTCCTCTTCATTGCCGGTTTACGGTGCCTTTCCTTCTTCATCCCTGCCTATAGCAGCGGGACGCCATGATCCACAAGGACAGGAAGAGTCAAGGAGCCAGTGGGCAAGTAGGAGAGACGAAGGAAGAAGCCAAGTGGAGGACACTTACGTTGTTTTCTCTTCCAGGTTGAGGAAGGTCTGGATGACCAGAGGCACTTCGGACTTCACGATGTACAGGTAGCTTGACATGGCTGTGGGGAGAGACAGAAGTGACCAGGTGTCAAGTCCCATTCAGGTCCAGGGAGAAAGGTGCTAAGGAACAGTGTCATGTCCTGCTTCATTTCCCCTGTACAATGCTTTCCTGTCTAAGGAGGCTAGATAATGGGCCTTCACCGTACATACAAAGCAGGTGGGGACGTGATCTCAGTAGTTGGGTCATGTGCATGTCTTTCTTACCTCCAATATTCTGTAGTGTTATAGCAACGGCAGCTGCCAATTTCCCTGGAGTTCCAAAGGCCCTGTAGCCCAGCTGCTCATAGGCTCGGATTCCTACATGACACCAAAAATGAACGGACAAGGACAAAAGAGAGAGAGGGAGAGAGAGAATGACTCGCATCTGTATGTGACATGCACTCTTAGGAAAATGGAGATATCAGAAAACCCAGCAGGAATTACACTGATTACCAAGAAAGAGGTGGCTCTAAAAAGTCAAGTACTCACACAGTTCATTAACTGTCAGCAACCATACACGAAATCTATATTTAACCTAAGCATTCAAGTCTGGAATCGTGACAACATTTCCATATATTGGTAATTTCCTGCACTAAAACACCGTAAGTTGCATTTTTCTCTATTATTGTACCAGGGTAGATGGAGCACTGAGGGCCTGTTCCTATCTAACATTTTGCTTCCCCAGGTCCCTGTTCACTTGGTTTCCTTTAGAGTTTGATAAAACACTTCTTTTCCATCCCCAGGACAAAAGTTAACTGGGATTTTCAAAAATCACTGGTTTTGTAAACACACCAAACACGACAAATTTTAGGGAAGGTTTTTGGCCCTGATGCACCTACCCCTCTGATTTGCAGGACTGTTTGAATCGAGTGCCAGTCAAAGCATCTAACACTTTTGCTGTCTGGCAGCACACCAATAGTCTTTGGGGTGAGATCAAGCCAGACTAAGAGGGCTTTAAACCACCAGCAAAACCAAACTTGAGGAAACTGAACCAGTTCCACAATCAGTGAGTGCCACTTCTATTGGCACCTGGCTCTGGGAATGAGCTCAGGAGATAGCATGCAGAGTTGCAGTTGTTTGACTGGGGGCCAGAGAGGCAATAGCCCACAATGCAGAGAGCAAGGCAACACATTCTTATTTTATTTGTTTATTTAGTACATTTATATCTCGCCTTTCTTCCATCCAATATTTGTCCTACTTAAGAGTAGATACAATGAAATGAATGGGACTTAGGTTAGTCCACTCTAAGTAGGATTTACATTGGATTTTTCCCATGGAGTTGCTCTCAGGCAGTCTCCCATCTGGGACTTGGCAGATCCAGACAGGCTTAACTTCAGCAAGGAGGCTGCATCATTTGCCCTTTAGACTCTGACCCCCTCTAGATGGACTCCGTTTGAGGCCTGTTCCTCCGATTATGCGCATCTTCTCGGAAGTGCTTTATCGTAAATGCTTGTATGCAGGAGGTAATTGAGCACTCAACAGGTGACCTTACCGATTGTTTCAGATGTGCTTTACAAGTAGTTAATGCGGAGAATCGCTTGTTCACATAGTCAAAATGCGCTTTAACGGCCGGAGCAAAATAAAACTCGCTATTTAAAGCGCATTCGATAATGCGCATAATCGGAGAGAAAACGCGCCTCTACGCCCGATTTGCGCTCCGTTCTTGTAGAGGTAAATTTTTTAATGCGCCTTGAAAGAGCTTTAAATGCCTCTTGTAGAGGCAGCCTCTGCCTCAGGACAAATGTGAGATGGTGCTGTGAGGCTTCCCTGCAGGTTTGCAGTACTTACCAACAATCCCTGAGGATTTGAGCAGCAAGTGGATGGAGTAGCAGGACAAGAGAGCTACAGCAGTCAAGAGGAATCTAGGGGGAAAAGAGGAAAGTAGTATAACAGAAATGGCATGGCCAAAGAGATGGAGAGGAGACCTTGAATTCGTCTTCTAACTGAGCATGCCAGTCAGTGCCAGAAGTATTGGGCTTGATCTTCTGAGGGTTTTCTGCAGGATCAGATGAGCATATTGCAACTACATTTTTGCCTTTCTGTGTGCTGGGGCCTGTCTAAACATCATCTTTGCCCCGGAGTGGCTCCGGATCCACGCTGTGTCAGTTATATGATGTAGTTCCCAGTTCGGAGCCTCCCAGGGCAAAGACCTGAAGATGTGCAGCAGGAAAGCTCAGGTGCTGTGCCAGGGGTATTCCCAGGCAGAAGGCAATCTCCCATTGGTCACTGGAAGCCACAGGAGGGGGAAAGGGTGGGCCCCACTGGAAAGCCCATGCTGCCTTCCCCAGTGGGGATTATTTGCCACCACCCCGCAGCAGCAATATCATGGGTTTTGGCAGCAGAGTGGTGCCAACTTGGTGCCATGAAGGCAGCCTCCAGGGGAAGAGTGCCCATCCTTCAAGGAATATAAAGCTACCCTGTAATGTTTGAAACTAAAAAAGGTTGAATAATATAGTAACAGCATGGGGTCACTGGGATGTATCACTTGTTATTAATCCCATCATAAGCAATATTCAGTGAGTGTTTATAACGCTTGTGAAAACCACACTCCAAACAGCAACCAGAGCTGTAATGAAGCCTCCCCCAACCTGGTGCCCTCCAGATGTGTTGGACTGCAACTCCCAGCAAGGCTAAGTCAAGAGCGCTGGGAGTTGCTGCTGTTGTATCCCACATTTTCTCCAATACTGGGACTCAAGGTGGCATTACAAAATTACAAAATATACAATGAAAACATATAAACAGAAATATACAAAAGTTAAAAATATAATTAAACCAGCTGTAATATTAAAACATTTTTAAAAAATTAAAAGACAAATTACAATAAAACATCCAGTGCATTAACAGAGATCCAGACTATTCCCAATGGCCTGCCAGAACAAAAATGTTTTTGCCTGCCTGGGAAACATAGTAAGGAGGGAGCCAGTCTAGCCTTCTTGGGAAGGGAGTTCCAGAGCTTTGGAGCAGCTACCAAAAAGGCCCTCTCCTGCGTTCCCACCAGGCGTGCCTGTGATCAAGAGAAGGGCCTCCCCTGAAGGTCTCAGGGCACAGGCAGGCTCATAAGGGAGAATATGGTCTTTCTGGTCCTGAGCCGTATAGGGCTTTATAGGTCATAACCAGCACTTTGAATTGTGCCCAGAAACAGACTGGAAGCCAGTGGAGCTGTTTTAACAGGGGAGTTGTATGCTCCCTGTAACCAGCCCTAGTCAATAATCTGGTTGCAGCTCTTCGAAACAGCTGAAGTTTCCGAACACTCTTCAAAGGAAGACCCACATAAAGTGCATTTCAGTAATCCAAACGGGATGTAACTAAGGCATGTGTCACTGTGGCCAGGTCCGACATCTATAGGAATGGGCACAGCTGGCGCACTAGCTTTAACAGTGCAACTGCATTCCTGGACACCGTTGAAACCTGGGCTTCCAGGCTCAGGGCTGAATCCAGAAGTACACTTAAGCTACGAACCTGTGTCTTCAGGGGGAGTGTAACCCCATCCAGCACAAGCTGAGTCCCTACTGTGGTGCAACACATCTGCAGGGCACCAGGTCGGGCAAGGCTGCTGTAATGAATGCATCCGAATAGAGCGCTCTACTGATGTGTTTGACTACAGCTCCCATCATCCCAGACAACGTGGTCAATGGTTGTGCTGGCTGGGCATGATGGGAGTTGTAGTCCAAAATATATGACTACTAGTCCGATGACGGTGTGCTATCAGAGGCAGAAAGCCTATATACACCAGTTGTTGGGGAACATGAGTGTGAGGCTGCTGTCGCACTCCTGTCCTGCTTATGGGTCCCTGGTCAATAGCTGGTTGGCTGCTGTGTGAAAGAGAGTGCTGGACTAGATGGACTCTTGGTCTAATCTAGCATGGCTCTTCTTATGTTCATATAATATGGTGAGCAGCAGGTTGAGGAAGGCTGGTCTGGAGGCAGAATCATATTTTGCTGAGGAACAAAATATCCCTCTTTCCAGCACCAGCAAAACAGTGTATTTTCACAACTGAAACGCAGCCTAGACCATGCACAACAAATGAGAAATGAATATGCACTTATTGCACAAAAACAGCATACGTTGCAGCTTGACCATCCGGTTAAATTATTTACTCTCAGTTCCTCCTTCTAAGGACCTGAGAATTATTTACTCTCAGTTCCTCCTTCTAAGGACCAGAGAATTATTTACACTCAGTTCCTTCCCATCTCAGACTGAGATGAGGAGAGGCAGGTGCAAGGAGATGAAGACACAGCTCCAGGAGGGTATTAAACCTGATGTGGGAGCCACCATGCATTGGTTCCCTGCAGATTAGGAAGAGGTCCTTGTCAATCACTAGCGACAATAATACCAAGTTGTTATGTAACGATTAATTTGCCAAAGGTGAGCAATTCTATCCAGGGTATTGGGATGGAAGCCAGGGCAGTGCAGAGCAAGAACTGTGTGTACAAACACAGACAGGAGGAAAGGAGAGTCTTGCTTGAGGAGGAGGAGGAGGAGGAGGCAGACTGCTGCTCCGAGTGGGAGCTTAACCCTGCTCTGGAGCATTAAAGGCATCAGCCTCTTGTCCAGCTGGGCTAGCAATGCTCTACCAGCATTAGTTCTTATAGTCCTGCATAGCTGTGTCATTCATTCAAGACAGAACTAGTATTTCAGATGTCATGGAATTCTTGGCCTCAGGGGCTGTCTGTAGCAATGATTTAGCTCCGTGGATGAATGATATATATGAACAATTGTGTCCTAGATGCCCTTTCAAAGGGACACCACAGGGCTGGTCTACACCAAGGGTTGTCTACTATAACTCCCAAACTCCCTGACCATTGGCCATGCTGACTGGCACTTATGGGAGTTGTGGTTCAAACCATCTAGAGGACACCCAGTTGCTTACCCCTGGTCTACGCACTGCCATTATCAATTGGGGGGGGGGGGAAGAGGAAAGAATTCCCACATGATGGCTTTTCCATGTTGCCCTTGGAACATGTCGCAGAATCACATGATTTCTCTGCCTGAAAGGTACAATGGCCACCAGAAACAGGCAATGCTTGTACAATGCAATTCACAATGTTCAGCTTTGTAGGTGTTTAACTTTAGTCAGTGCTTAACTTCCCAGTATCCTGTTTCACAAATTCATACGTAGAGTAAAGGGAAGGAAAAGTAATAGCCCCGTTCAGACGTAATTTGGGGAAGTATGGTTAGGCTAACCACAGTGCATGGTGATTAGCACAAATCACGCTGAGTGATCCTGCCAGACAACCATGGAACCACGTTCTGCATGCCACTCTCTAACCACCTACCATCCTGCAGAGTTCTGCAGTCCTCCAACTGGTCGGTCACACATTCCAGCAGCCTCAGTGGCGCTGCAACCAGCTGCGGGGGAGGGACAGGGATGGGATTACAGGACCGGCATTTTCATCCCTCCTTCGTTCAAAAAATATGCAAAAAAATGGCCCCAAATGGGCATTTCCCCCACAGGCTAAAAAGTGAAAGCACGCATTTCAGGGGAATGCACAAACGGATGAATTCGGAAACTTCAAAAAACCTGAGAAAACTTAAAAGAAAAGAGGGAAAGGTGGGAATGAATGAGTCCACCTATCTCTACATCTTCGGGCTCTGTGCACTTTTCAGACTGCGCCATGGAGATCTCGCACAGTGGCATAGAACTTGGCCTCTCTTGCTGCCAAGCTCTATGGCAGTGCTTGATTAACCACAGATGCCTGACAAATGACACAATAAGCCATAGTTATGGCCACTAACCCTTCTGCAGCATGTGGTTAATGAGGGTGGTAGCCACCATGGTTAGGGAAAACGCCCTATAAATGACACACTAAGCCATCATGGTTAGCTCAAAACTCTTAACCATCATGGCTTAGCGTGACAGCTGAACAGGGCCATTGTCTGCACAGTGTCACAGAAAACAAAAATGTCCAAAAATATCACCAAAGGTTCAGCACTTCTGATCTAAAGCACCCAAGTTTTTCATCCAAATTCTGAATTTCCAAGCAATTACAATGATAGGAAAGGGAGGAAAAAGACATTGCCACTATAGCTGCTCTAGACTTCGTTGTGTTCATTAACTTGATATGGTATCTAGGACAGTGAACATTGCCACTGATCAGGCAAATTTAAAGCTGCACACTTCCGTAGATCACACTTCTTGGAAGCCCCTCCTTGAGTAGTCATGGACTGGACTGCTTCTCTGTCGACTTCCCCCTCTTTGGAACCATAATCTGTAAAGATGCAGGGCCAGCATATGGCCGTTCATGTCTGCCCTTTCCAGGTCTCCAAGTTCATAGTCTGAATCACAACTATGATGAATAGCTGCTTGTTTCGTTTTTCTTGGTTGCATGTTTTTCTGCTCTCTGTACCTATTTTCCGTCATGGTTTTAGTCTACTTTTATACATATACATACCTTTACTTTTAATAGAGAGCTCCAGGAAATCTCTGCAAACACTATTATGCATGTGTGTCATGTGCCTGAGCCACAAGCACCACCGCTGTGCTGGAATTACATTCAGCCACCAGCCCTTTTCACTAAACGGCGGTGGTAGCAAAGCATCCAGCAGTTCCCAATCTTGGTTCCTGAGATGTTGTTGAACTATTATTCCCATCATCCTCAGCCAGCATGGCCAATGGTCAGGGATTATGGACATTATAGTCCAACAACATCTGGAATCCCAAAATTAGGAATCACTGCTAGACACTTGGCTACAGTTCTAAATGGCCACATTTATCTAGTCTCTACTGAAATTGCAGAAACTTATTTCCGGAGAGCTGTAGTGGCGTATGGTGGTGGAGCCAGGGTTTGCAGGGATGCTGTGCTGGCACTTTATTATTAGCAGGAATGCTGATATGATCTGCCACACATACCTCAGACTTCCCTGTTCTCTCTGAGTTTCCCTCCCAGGGAAAAGAGGAGTGTATGGCCATGTCTACACCAGCTGTTTATTCCTGAATAATATCGCAGTTGTCCCTACTGGGCAACATGACATTCACCTACTCCTGCGGTGATCTCGGGTCAACCCCTCAGTTATTCAGGAATATCACTGACTGGATTTGTCACAGCTTTTCCAGCTCTCTTGCTACAATCCCAACGTCTGTGTCTGGTGTGCACCCCTTCCTGAAGCTGTTGTTGTTTGGCATGAGCTCCCGGCTTGGCGAACAGCCAACCTGCTGACAGGGGAGTGTCCAGTGGTTTCAGACATGTGCGGGAGTGGGCGTCTACCATTTTCGGCACATTTTTGATTGGTTATCGGTGTGTTTTGGTGCCAACCATGTGTATTTTTAAAAAACACAAACATACCAATGTGCAGGAGCGCATCTTCGACACAGTACCTATCCCCCCTGCATTGCTGTGTGTCTTCACTGGTGCGCATCTTGGAGGAGTTATAAAAAAAAAATTCTTTGCCCCATACCCATCTGTCCAGTCCTGCCCACTTCTACCGATGCACATTTGGAACCGCTGTCACAGGGCACACGTCCTCCCACAACGGCTCTCCTTTACTTGCGGGAAACTTCCCTCACGTGCGCCCCATGAGTGACTATTGCAGAAGTGAGAAACCTCGCAATTATCTCTCCTCCCTTGCAAAAGGGCTGTAGGTGTAGATTAGGCCCATGTCCATGGACCAAAAACTGTTTCATCAAACTAATGGGTATTTTGAAGTAAAAGATACTTTGAAGCTCTAGCACAGCCTTCCCCAATCCTATGTCCTCCAGACATTTTGGACTTCAACTCCCATCAACCCCAGCCAGCATCAGCCCTAGCTGGCATGGTCAGGAATGCTGGAATTTGTGGTCATAAAACTTCTGGACGGCACCAGGTTGGGCAGGAGTGAAACTTCTTTCAACCCAAGGGCCAAATTCAAGTCTAGAGAAGTTCCATTCCAGTGGTGAGCGGGGCAAAGGCAAAGGAGGTGGGACAGAAAATACAAAAAACATCAGCATAAGAACATAAGAGCACAAGAAGAGCCCTCCTGCATCAGACTAAGGGTCCATCTAATCCAGCATTCTGTTCACACAGTGGCCAACCAGATGCCAGTGGGAAACCCACCAGCAGGACACCAACTGGTACATAGAGGCATAATGTTTCTGACACTGGACGTAGCACATAGCTATCAGGACTAGTAGCCATTGATGGCCTTCTTCTTCAAGAATTTGTCTAATCCTCCTTTAAAGCCATCCACATGAGTGGCCATGTTGTAAGCATATTATAACTTAAAGCTCTTCATGCCAGTAATGAAGCCTTAGGAGAGGCATTCCAACCTTTCACAAAAGATCAATGGTTGTGGGAAAGGATCTGGGAGCCAGGGGAGCGGCATGGCCTTCTGGAAAACCTCAGAGGGCTGGATTGGGTTCCCAGGAGGGTCTGAGGTTCCCCATAGCTGAGGTGTAGAGTCTAGAATTTGTTTGGAACACTGTTGAACCTAGGCTGATTTTATGGCCTCAAATGCATTATCTTATAACTTCTGCCTCTGTGGTTCACACTCAGGCATAACCACAACCTTTACTAGCTTCTTCCTTCCTTCCTTCTTTTCTCAGCTACTTTGCACCCAAGGTTGGTAGTGGAATCAGCACAGGTTCTGGAATCTGCATGATAGGCTGCACTGTCTTGATGTAGGGTTCTCATACTAGAAGAAACTCTGTGTTCTAAAACACCAAGCCAAGAGAGCATTGGATGCCCCTAGGCAGATCCATTTGAAGAATGTTCGGAAATAAGGGACATCCATCCAGTTGATGGGACAATCATATCCAGTGGAAGCTGGTGGCTCCAATGTCAGTGTTGTCAGTCTGAATTCTAAAAGAGCTATCCACTGGCATCAGAGCCACCAGCCTCCACTGGTCATACCCCCAAATTCGGAACAACTCCTCAAAACAGGTGACATCAGGCAAGCCTCGGGTAGGGAAGGGAGATGAATGTGGCTCCTCTCCAGCAGAAGACCAGCTCAGAAACAGTGCCATGTTCATTTTTTGTTTGGAGTGGACGTGCTGTGCCCTGGCTAAAGAGACCGTGGCTTGACAGGTTGAGGACACAGCCTAGATGCCTTAGCACTGTCCCCGGCTGAACCCAGCCGTACGTTGTCAAGCAACGAAACAGAGACTCTCCACAGGGTAACTGTGCACTGAATTGCTCCCCAGGCTTTGGGAGGGCTTTGCAAGGGCAAGCGTTGCCTTAACAGCCAAACACTTCACAGAGAATGAGAGCTTCGTGCATTAGTCCCAGGCAGCTTCTGAAGCATGGGACAGGTCACTTCGGCAAAGGGACGCCACCTCACCCCACAAACACAACTGGGGTTAAGAGCTATTCCGTCTTAGCCTTGTAAACATGCACATGAGAGAGATGGAGCTCTGAGAACTTGGTGGAAGGCAGAAGAATGGAAGTGTGTGCAGAGCACCACTGAATCCAGTGTCCCAATAACAAATTCAGCAGTAGATGCAGGATCCCACGAATGCCAGCATTCATATAAATAAAAAGTACAGGTTTTCAACCCATACGGCACTGGCACAGCACAAATGCCCTCAAAAGGAAAGAGAGATTGTGTGCCTGTGCGGGGGGGGGGGGGGTAGCATCTACACAGGAAGCTGCCTTATACCAAGTCAGGCCATTGGACCATCTAACTCAGTATTATGAACACTGACTGGCAGCAGTGGCTCTCCAGGGGTTCCTGTAGGAGTTTTTCCAGCCCTACCTGGAGATGCCGAGGATTGAACCTGGGACCTTCTGCATGCAAAGCAGCTGCTCTGCCACTGAGTAGTAGCCCTCACTGATGCTTTGTACTCTTTCTTTCTTTCTTTCTTTCTTTCTTTCTTTCTTTCTTTCTTTCTAGCTGTGGAGTGACTTGTGGTACTCATATGCTGAGCCACAACTGCTCCCATACTCTAAGATCTTCTGAGGAGGCCCTGCTTCTAAGGTGAGGCAGGAGGCTACAGGACAAAGGGCATTTTCACAATGTAAACTCACTTAAGGGAGCAATCCTATGCATATTTAGACAGAAAGAAGTACTAACTCCCAGCATTCCTCAGCCAGCAAGGGAATTGTAGGACTTTTTTTGTCTAGACATCCATAGGATTGCGTCCTAAATTATAGCATCATCATGACTACAGGAATAAAATGGAGTTTGCTTCTGCTGCCCCGATGCTAAACAAAAACACTTACTTGGGAATAAGCACCATTTCATTGTAGAAAAGGATATTGGGTACTATTCTATTCCACACTACTGCTATGAGAAATTACTTTGACCTCTAGCTCAATGGAAATAACATTTGCTGGCGTAACAATTTTCCAGGGAAGCCCATTGTGCCAGCAGATGCTATTGCCGTGGTGCTTGAAGTTGGTTCTTCATGTAGTCCAAAATCCAAATGCCTCTGGGAAACTGACAAGAAAAGGGCATCAAAATAACAGCATTCCCCTCTTGTTGGTCCCCAGTTCCTGGAATTCAGGGGAGAAGCTTTGGGTAAGTGGAGCCACCAGCTGCCCTGCCTGGCAGTGCAGGAAGAAACCATACTGGACAATCACACGCTGCCAGCACTATGTCAGAAGGAAGCCTCCATTTCCTCGGATCCTCCTTAGAATTCTATGTACAGTGCCTGGACCAATGTTGCTGTGACTCTCAACAAGTGGGACTGCTGACGTTCTGCGATTGGCTGCTTTCTGTTCCCAGTGGCTGTGGATGCTTCTTTTCTTCCTTCTCCTGAGATTGCTTGAGGCTTATAAAGAAAAAGAACAGCCTGTCTCCACTCAGCCCCTGCTGGAGGCAGCTGCCTCTGCTTGCTGCTTTGTTTGCACAGTTGTGAGTGATGGCCTTATCCCGGAAAGAGGAGGAGAAGAGGGAAATCGGTAACAAATGAGGGGAAAGTCAACACCTGCTGTCAGCTGCAGTGCTCTTAGGGCTGCCAAGTAACAGAATGAAAGGTTTAAACTGACCTAGCCTGAGGCCTCATGGGCATCCAGGAGTTGGCCCTGCCTTCGATCCCATGAGCTTTTCAGGCCCCAGATAGCAACACGGACCTCAAAGGGAGTGCCAGAGGAAAAACACTCAACCAGGCCGTGTCGTCAAGCGCCACCTTACCCTGTGAGGAGGGGCCTTCCCCTTTCTCCAGGGACACTGGCAAGAATCAGAGGTAGCACACCTACCCAAGTCCCAGAGAGGGCTGAGAGCCATCTGCAAGGACCCCCTTGATCTGTATGCCTCCAACTGCTATTCTTTCCGTTTCTTTCTTCTGCTGCAATTAGGAGTACTGCTGCACCTTCGAGCTGTTCTGCACCAAGAGCACGCTAAGCGTCACAGGAGGGGCAGAAGTCCTGTGGTCCCTGCCCACTAGTCTCCCTTTGGAGTCTCTTGTCTTGCTGACATTCCCTCCTCCAGCTTCCTCTGTCAAAGAGGTGCATTCTGTGCTGTTGCCCAGGCCCCAGGCTCTCCTGGCTTTGGGGCTGGAGAAGGAAGAAAGGAAGGAGCATGTGAACCATTGAGGCAGCCCACACCAGGGAGCCTGGCTGCCTCAGCCCCATCACCACCCTCCCCGAATCATCAATAGACTACAGTCCTGTTTGCCCTAGGCAGGAGACCCCAACCTGCCCCAGCCCACCTGCTGCTACCCACAGAATAGGAGCCTAACAAACTTCCTTTGTCTCTTCCTATTGTGCAGCCAGCCCAGCTGTCTTCTGACTCAGGAGCAACCCTTACCCGTGACCATATACACAGAGTAGGAACACTGAGCCTGACTTTTCTAGTCGGTGGACGTGAGCTCTCAGACTCCACGGCCTCAGTGAGGCTGAGCGTCCAGCTGCATCCCAATCCTTGGTTTGCAGTTTCTCCTAATGGCAGGAAGCACGATGTGGCTTAAACTCATCCAGCATTGCTGCTCTCCGATCCAAGGACAGAGTGTGGGATCATAATTTAGGTGTATCTCTCATTTTGTGTGGGTGTGGATTGGCTGACCTTTCAACAGGAACTGCTAAGGCAAGGCAACTGGTTTTACTATAGTGAAGTCATTAAACTGCATTAGAAACACTATTTTTTCTTTGACCTGTTCAGATGACACTAAGCTACAGTGATTAAGCATTTTGAGCTAAACATTATGGCTTGGTGTATCGTGTGAACTATTCCTCACCATGGTGGCTACATAACCATGATTTAAACATGCTCACTAACCATTTGCTGCAAAAGGAATAGCGGCGTAACCACGGCCTAGCGTGTTGTCGGAGCAGGCCCTATGTCTTTTTTTCTTTTTTGCACTTCCCAAAATATTCCACTTTTTACACTTCTGAACTGTGTAAATCCCAAAGAGATCAAGAAAGAGAGAGACCAGAGACGCATATGAATTTTAGCCTTCAAATAGAGCAGGAATTGTTAAACTTTGACTTCACAGTCTTCAATGCATTTATTAGCATAATTGCCTCTGCATAAGAGGATGACCATTTTCTCCCCCCCATCCTACATGCCAGACATATGTTTCTTCTCCATCTCCAAATACAAGAATGTGCTGAGGAACATCAAGAATAAACTATCCTACCAATGTAGTGCTGAGCAGCAAAGGAAAGATCTCAATCCAGTTCATGTGATTCCACTGCCATGGGTGCAATTTAAGGGACAACCTTTCTTTAATATATATATAATATATGAAACAATTTAAGGGACACTCTTCATTTAATACATCCTGTAAGAAGCCAGGATATATATTCTGTATATATTAATCTTGTATCCCTCTTTACCACTGGCAAGCCATCTGCTAGGCCTACTAGAGTGAAAGGTTACATTTGCGCAACCGTTGCTTTGGAATGTGTGCAGACAAGATTCTAAGAAATTCCACCTAATTCTCCTCTCCTATCTCCCACTTAGGATGAACTCTACATGTTGCATTTATTTATTCGTTTTATTAAAAGTTCCTACCCTGTCTTTCTGCATAAATCCTCCACATTGAACTCTTTGTTCAGTCTGAGATTGGTTCAAAATTACCCAGGTCATGAGATCATGGGCCTGGTTCAGATATAGCAATGCATGGTTTATCAGCCTGAGAACAACCAACATGTCCCCCTCCTTGCCCTTCTTCTTGATTTGGCACAAAGATTGTGGTTTGTTTAAACCACCGTTCCTGATATGTCCAAACATGAGCCCTTTCTACACCTCCCGGCGTTCTGGGAAGGAGGGGGGAGGCTGTCGTGATATCCTGATTGGGAGAGCCTCCCCCAGCATATAAACACGGTGTGCGACGTCCAGGGAAGAAGGAGGGACGTCACAGCCACCATTTTTTGAGGGGAAGCAGTGGGGCCAGTCGCGCAAGAGCGAGGCTCCGCTCCAATGAAAAAATAAGACAGAAAAAAAACTTACCCCTCAAAATCGGCCCCCAACCCCCCTCCTTGCTATCCCAGGGGTGGTGAAATTGCTGCCATCCCCTCCCCTGATGGGTACAGAGTCATGTGGCTTTGTGCCTGTTTCTGGTGCCGCACTTACTCATGAGTAAGCAGGCACCAGGAGGGATGGCCACCCACAGTCTCAGGATGGTCCCGGGACCGCTAGAAGTATTGGGTTTTCCCAGGATTTCTTTATCCCTGGGAAAACCCGTGCCCATCCTCCGCTGCCCCCAGGAGTCCCTGTGTGTCATATGGACGCATAGGGAGCACCCAGGGATGACCCTGGGGGGAAAAAGGTGAGTGTAGAAATGCCCCTAGTTTCATATGCTGGTTACTGCTTTGGTTGTAACTGGAAACTGTGGTTTCAACAAGCCACAATCTCAGTGCTGAAATCAAATGTGGCCACCAATCTCAGCACCAGTTGAACAAATGAGGGGAGGAGAAGGGCAAAGAGGGAGTATGCAGAAACCTGGTATGTTCGCAGGCTAAGAAACCATCTTAATAGGCTGAGATAATTACATCTGAACCGGGTCCATTAAGTTATGCCTGAAATTAGAGGCTTTTCTCCTTAAAAAGAAAAAAAGCGAGGGGCAGGGGATGATAATGTTCTCCTTTTGAGCAGCAACCTGCTTGGAATTGAGTTTGCCTGTGAGATATGGTGTTGTTTGTTCACTGACTGAAAATGGATGGGGAAGTAAGTGATCATAGTATGTTGGTCAGATGTAGCATCACCATGTGCAAAGCTAACATTCCAATAAAAGTAGAAGGGAAAGGGCAGGAAAATGGTCAGGAGGAAAGGGATGGCTGGTGAAATATTTATCCAAAACAGCCCTTCATGGCACTGAAGGAGCTTTACAGCAGCAACATTAACACCGCTTTTATGAGGCAACATGTTAAGTTCAAAATAATCTGGAAGCAGAGCATTCAGGGCAGCACAATAGAGAACTGTACAAACTGCCCATCTTTGGGGGAACATATTTAGAGAAATTCGGATGTTGGGTGTGGTACTTACAGAAAGAGGAGGATGCCGGTGTTGGCCATAGCATACGCCAGGCCAAGGATTCCGCTGCCCATGATGGCATTGCTGAGATTGAAAACAGACATCCCAAAAGAGGTCTTTCCTTCAAACTACAAGGGAAGTAAGAGAGAGAGAGAGAGAGTGAATCTGAGTCCCCGGCAGGATCAGTCGTCAGCCTAGGACCCTTCCCCTCTCTGGCTTACTCCATCTTCCTTCCCCACAGACTGCTGGAGAAGGAGTGGGTGCTGCTGCTGATCTTCTCCAACCACTTCCACCTTTTCCTGTCCCTCTGTTTCTTGCCAGGTGCTGTGAGTGACTCCTATGTATATCAAAATTTGCTCTGGAAACCTGCTTCTTGCTGGTAAGAACTCCAGGTACAGTTCCTAGAACTCTGGTTCGCAGATTGTTTCTCTAGAAGCCAATTTGAGAAGAGCCCCCAACCCGCTTCTCACCACTTGCCCCTCCTGCAGGCAGGCTCCTGCAGGCAGGCTCTGCCATGTCAGCGTTGCCTCAGCCACAGCCGCTGCTCCTTCCATTCCATCCCCCTTGGCTCTTGAGTTGAAGACAGAGGGGCCATATATGGCCCCCTGCCAAGGCTGGATTTGGCTCCAAGGGTGGGGAAACTCTTTCAGCTTGAGGGCCGAATTCAATTTCAGAGAAGCTCTCAGGGGCCGCGGGGGGTGGAGCCAAAGGCAACAGGGCTGGAACCAAAGTGCCTCAAATCCCAGCATATTTTAGCTAAAAGCTCTTACTGCCAGTGACTGAGGGGGAGTCCACACCAGCCGTTTATTGCAGGATTGTATCGAAGTCGTCACTTACGGGCCACATGACGTTCACCTGCTCCAGCGGTGATCTTGGGTCCACCCCTTCAGGAATATCTCTAACTGCTTTTGTCACAGTTTTTTTTTTTTGTTGGCTCTCTCGCTACAATCCCAAAGTCTGCGGGAGGTGTGCCCCCCCCTTCGCAAAGTTGTTGCTGTTCGGTATAAGTTCCGGGCTCAGCAAACAGCCAACCCACTGTCAGAGGCGTGTCCAGCGTTTCTGGAGGTGTGTGGGAGTGGACCCAGCCGCCATTTTCACCACATGTTTTGGGTGTGTATCAGTGTGTTTTCGCACCGAGAGTGTGTAATTTTTAAAAATACAAACATATCTGTGCGCAGCATCGCCTATTCGATGGACTACCTATCCACCCCATGTATTGCTGTGCGTTCGTGTGCAATCCTCAGCAGTCATTTTTTAAAAAACAGCCCCGCAGCCACATCATCTGCATAGCCCTGCCCACTTCTCCCAATCCATTTGTGTAAGCGCCATCACGGGGCACATGTGCTCCCACAACAGCACTCCTGTCATTGCGGGAAACTTCGCTTGTGTGCGTTCTGTGAGTGCCGACCACAGAAGTGGGAAAACTCGCAATCACCCCTCCTCCGTTGCGAAAAGGCTGTAGGTGTAGAAAGGGCCTAAGCCTTAGGAGAGGCATCTCAATGTCTTAGAATGTGGGAAAAGCTGCACAAAAGCCAGGAAACCACCAAATGGACAATGGTTGGTGGAAAGGGGAGGGGCCAGGAGAAGGAGGTGTGGCTGTCTGGAGAGCCCCAGAGAGTCAGACTGGGATCTCACAATGGCTGGATTTGGCCCCTGGCTTGAGTTCCCCCTCCCCTGGCTCAGAGACTGCCTGTTCTTAGACTGGTGGATTACTTTCGGGAATGGATTAGCATGGCTGTTGTCCAACCCATTTGCAGAATATACACTGGCTTTGCCCACCCACCTCCATTGCATTGACAGCCCCCAACTAAAGCATCAAGAGGTCTGAGCCCCTGTACTGTGCAGATATTTCTAGATGAACATCCAAGTTGCACCAGAACTTACATCTGTGAAATGGGTCTGTTTCTTTTCAGCACCATGTGGAAGGAACTCCTCCCTCTCGGGCAGATTTGCCTGGTTCTCATCAAATCTGGAACAAGACAGTGGGAAAGACAAACTAAGCAGCTTCCTACTGAAAATTGAGGGCCTGTTGGTCTGTGCCTCTCAGCAATTCCATACAGCAGCAATGAATGCTCTATCTGGGGGAAGAATTATAATTGCATTAGTACAATGTAATGCAACTTTGAGTGCTGGGAAAATATGTTATCCTAATAACTGAAACTGCCCTGAGAGTTTCATATCTGGTTACAACCTTGAAGGCAGCACACAACAAATAAGAAACAGGTATGTATTTATGAACTGCTTGTATAGTTTCAAGGCCTCAATTATACTGGTGTCCTGATTATCTAAATTCATTGCCTGCTCTCTGTTTGATCTTCCCTTAGGTGCAATCCATTTATTTGGAATTTAGCTTACTCCGATGTTTGGCACGTCCATAAGCTATTGATGACTGAATGGTGGCTGGGCTCATGATCAGGAGTAAATTGACATTGTTCTGTACATGTTGAAAGTATTCAAATTTCAGGGGAGGGGACTTCCGCATTTGTACAGCTGGAGTTCAGATGGAGAGTCCAGAACTGGAAAATAGCAGTGCAGCTTGGTATGAGGGACACTGGACAAGTATGTATAGGCTAGGATGTAATGTGGCTGCAATCTCCCTTTCTCTTGAAAAGGAAGAGGATCTTATATTAAGAAAAACGGAATTAACTTCAGTCAAGCAATCTGGCTCTTCTTCAGTTAGTCCTAGGCCTTTGTGTCAGTGATGACTTACCGGTCATTTCCCATGGAGGGGATGGACGAGGCATTTAACACTGAGTGTTTCCCGTTCGGCACCAGTTCTACCATTTCTGTCTGGATGGGGATCGCGGTGGAGTTCATCTCTGCACTTTAAAGTGAGCACCTTCCCTTCTTCCCTGACACGTTCACTTTCAGATGAGCAGCAGGCCACACTGCGGAGATGGAATTTGCAGAGGCTTTTAGAGGGTGCTGTATCTGCAAAGAAATGTCAGCCGATCAGACTTTTGCCCTGATCAAACAATGATGCCAAAGGGTTAGCACAGAGAAGCAGCCTAGGGGAGAAATACAGACATTGGTGTACATAGTCAAGTATGGCAGGCGCGTGTATAAAATCCACATATCTCAGCCAAAAGATGCTTAACCAAAATTACTCCATGTCAATACCTAAAAATCAGTCATTAGTCAAGTATTGTCTGGAAGTCCATTTGGAATGGCACCAGATCCTGCTGGAAACTGTTGACACATGAGCCTCTTCCATTTGTAACTGGAGAGGCCGCGCACTCCCCACTGCTGGTGCTGGTTTGGGAGCAGCAGAGGGTGGGGAGCTGGGAAATATGAGTTGCCATCCCCTTTGAACCACTGGTGGGTCCTTCCTTCACACTTTCACAGGACACCTTGCAAGATGGCATAACGCTGGAGCAGCCATGGACTGGCCACGGTCCCACTTTTCCACCTGTTTGTATTTCTCAGTGGAATTAGAGTACTCCTATCCTTGCACAAGCGCACAAACCAATTTAGATGCATGAAGAATCTTCACCCTTAAGAAATGCTATTCACAGGAATGAAGTCATACATGTAGGACTTTCATCTTTGCACGGATCACACAGTAAAGAGATGAACAGCAGGGCCCAGCTTCAAGCCTGAGCATCTGGAGACCTAAGCCTCTAACCCCACAGATGTGGGGTCTGTGTGTTGTTAACCAGTGATCAAGGAGGAAGACTACACACACTTGCAATGTTTTCTTAGCCACCCCATGCCAGGCCTGGTCCCTTGTGATTAAAGTGGAGAAGAGAGGGGGGAAAGCATCACGATGCAGATGCAGAAAGAGAGACAAGCTATGGTGCCGGTGAAAAGCAACCTCATCTTTAATAAATTCTTCATTAATTAGCTCTACACGTTTTGGATAAAACCCCTTTTCAGGAGCTGAAGAAAAACACGCACTGTTAAAATACGTAACAATAACGAAGAAGTCCCCAGCTTTTTCTTTTGGGCGTCCCCGCCAAGAACTGTGGTCTCTAAAACACTCCTACTTGCTGCAAAGTCAAAACCAGCACCACAGCTTGTGTCTCTTTCTGCATCCCCTGTGATTGAAGCCAGATCTACACCAAGCAGAATATAGCGGTATGAAAGTAGCACATAAAAGGCAGGAGCCCCACTAAACAGGATATAGCGGTATATGGTACATGTCAATGGGCCCCAACAGTTGCCAGTGCACTTCAATACCACTATAAAGCAGTAGTGTGGTTCCTGCCTTTTATATACCGCTTTCAAACCGCTATATCCTGCTTGGTGTAGATCTGGCCTAAGCCTTGCGTTCTATTCACTGCCAGCCTTGCCTGCAGCATTCCCAGGGTCTTCCTTTTTTCTTCCCTCTGCGGCCAAATGATTCCCATAAAATGCCAACCATCACTCCTTTTTTTTCTTTTCAAAAAGCGGAGATAAGGAAATGTGTTACGTCTTATGTTTATATCCCATCTCCTGCAAAGAGCTGAGAGTGGCACATAGGGTTCTCCACTGCACTGCTTGGATCACAGTTAAACTGTAGAGGGAGATTCAGTGAGAGATCGTGAACAGCCCCAGATCACCGAGTGAGGTTCGTGGCTCAGTAGGGATCTGAACCCAGGTCTTCTTGCTAGTCCTTGTCTAACACTAATCACTACACTGTAGAACATCTGTTGCTAGAATTATGTAAACAACCCAGAGTTCCTTTGTTGCCGAATCTGGCATTTCAAGCACGACTCACTCGGCTTTACAAAACTTGTGTAATCTCCAGGTGAAAAAAGAATCAGCAGTGTTTGAGAAAACTCCTCAAGGGACACAGTAACGCACATCCCCACCGCCACCAACACAGACTCTTCCATTCTCAACTCCGCTTCTTTAAGACTACCAGTACCAGAAAACAGCAGAAAGAAAGCATGAATAGGTAAGGTGATACTGGACCGTCTTCTGCTGGCCAAAGGAAGTCCGAGCTGCACAGTTTTGTTTTTCAGTGGAACAGAAAGCAAGCAAATAAATAAATAAATAAATAAATCTGAGCTTATTTGTTATTCGACACTACCAGTTACTCACTTCAGATGGCCTAATTGCAACCCCCTTTTAACATATCAAAAAGATGCTAACAATAGTTTAAGCAGCAAAATACTAATCCAATCTTTTCAAGCAGCCAAGTTCATGATCCGGTCCATTGTATTTAGAATCCAGTAGGGTGACAAGTTTTAGTTCCCAGGAACATCCTTTTCTTTGACTTTTTTGGGCACAAAATCAACTGATAAGAGGAGAGAGCTAATGGTAAAAGTGAGTGGGAACAGACAAGTACATAAAACTTTAATTATGAAATACCAGAGTAGGATGCTAATATTACGTTAAGGATATGCCTGCAAAAGGCCTAGGCTGCAAACCTAGGAGTAAATCCCATTGAATTCAATGGGACATATTTCTCAGTAGACATGTATAGGATTGCACTACTAATCTACTTTCATCACTGAAGAGATCAGATCTGTGAAATGATCCCCCACCTCCCACCCTGATGATAAATAAGACAATCTTAACCTTGTTCATGTCCTTTAAAATATGCATATGCCCTAAGAATTTAAATGAAACAAAATAACTCTTGAGCTTTCTTTAAAACAGACAAACCTTATTCTAGTTTTAACAGAAAGTGGAACTGAGATAAGCCCTTTCACATTGCTGCTGGGCTCCCATTTTTCCCAGAAAGAGGTCACCATTCTCTACAGAGCATCCAATTTTCTGCTCCTGACTCCCTAAGATAGCAGCACTGTCATGGTTTTAAAAAATAAAATAAAAGCAATCCCCCTGGCTGTTTCCATTACAAAATTCCTGGCTCCAGATAGTTGATCATACTCCTAACCTACATTGGTGAAGGGATTTGCTGCTAAAATTGTACACTCCTGATAACCTAACTCTGCAGGGTTGGAATCCCAGCAGAACGTTTGATGCCATCATCTGCTTGTTACACAACAACTTTGTGGCATTTTCAAAAACTCCCATGGCTCCTGGTGTTCTTTCAGCTACACCAAACTTTCTAAATGAGCCTCCTCTAACAAATATGAGCCTCAAGTGGTTGGTATATCTTCAGTGAATCTGCATTAGGGCCCCGTGTAAGCAGGGGAAATCCAGACTGAAGTTATGATGTTGGTTGGGAGCACATGGCACTGCAATCAGAGGCCTAGAAATGACTATGACTGTCAACTGTGACCAACATACAACTGCACATAGTTTGGCGCATGGCACTGTCATACACCACTGTGCACCAGATAGAGGCAACATGCCTCGGAGGAGCGTGCGTCCAATGGGGATTTAATGCAAACTTCATCCTGTTCTCTTGAAATCTGTGTTGATGCTTAATTATGCCCACTGTGAAAACTGTACGCCTCATTTCTCATGTGAGTCTGTGTAGCTTTCACATCCAGCCATTCGGTGCTGCTACTATTCACATAGCACATAGTTAAACTTTGGAATTACCACAAGATATAGGTGCTACCTCCAGTATCAGAGGCTTAAGCCTATATACACCAGTTGCTGGGGAATATGGGCAGGAGGGTGCTGTTGCGCTCATGTCCTACTTGTGGGTCCTTGGTCGACAGCTGGTTGGCCATGTGTGAACAGAGTGCTGGTCTAGATGGACCCTTGGTCTGATTCAGCAGGGCTCTTCTTATGGTCTTATTGTAGTTTCCCATCAAAACCCATTAGCCCTTTCTCCTTGTTCATCATAACCAAGTTACCACTTAACCTTCCTTTTAGATGCTAAACAAACTGAGCTCCTTAAATCGCTCACTGTAAGCAGAGCAGGCCCCAACCCTTGGGAGTCCAAAGCAGTCTCAACTGAACCAGATTTGACAAAAGCGCTTGGCCTGGTGTGCAGACTGTATTTCCACTCCTCTGCAGAAACTAGCAAAGGTAAAGAAAGAGGCAACAGCACGAGGAACCTGTTAGCAGAAGCCCCGGGGGGGGGGGGTATAGAGATCACATTTGCACCTCGAGCCCCCACTATCCCCCCACTTGTGCTCCTGCTGGTTGTCTCCACAGCAAGGAGCGCAAGGGTGGGGTTTGCAGCCGAAAGAGCTCCCACTGTGCCTGTGCACTGCCGTGCCCTTGTACTGCTGCACAATTGCGCGTCATTGCATGGGCGCTGTGGCATATCCGTGACCCTCCCACCCCCACTTAATTTTTTTTTTAAAATTTTTTTTGCGTTTATGTACTTCTTCGGTGTGTGCATCCTTTTGCCATGATGGAAATGTGTGGAGGCATCATTCCATGGGTGCCACGGTGAGTCCGCGCGTCCTTCTGCCACGACAGAGAAATGCGGAGGTATTCCAGGCAGCAGCCATTCAGCTCGCTGGTACGCCCCCTCCTTCCCCCTCCTCCTGTCTGGTGATGGCGACCAACCAAGGGGCGCTATTGGCCGGGACATGCCTCTGGCGCAACACCGGAGCAAGGCAACAGAAGGCAAATGTGCGTCTGCACCTTGCTCACAGGAATAAGTCGGGGTAAGTCCCCAACTTTTTTTAACTGGAGCTTCAGGGGAATGCCCTGGGATGGCTCTGCAATGGCTGCTGCATTATGTAAATGACCTAGCGCGACTGCAAATCCATCCTGGGGCTTTTTCCTCATCAAGACAGGGCCCCGGTTTAACGTAATGCACAAAGATGTGGAATGCCGGCAGCAGGACATGAAAAATGAACTGGCAATGATTAGGAAGGGAGTCTTGTCTCTAAAAGCAAGAAAAATACTGGGCACAAAATGGTGATGGAAAATGGCGCCAGCTGTTTCTTTGTAGAAAAATCCAGAAATGAAGAAAAGGCTCTCATGCTATGCTTGTTACTAACGCCGGTCCAAACAAGATGCTGCATTTAATTGTGTCTTGCTGGAATAACCCAATGCTCATATTTAGGAAGATTGCCAACGTCATCTCTGGGAGATTCCTATGTCTTTAAATGAGAAGTTCAGTAAATGTGATTTCTCTCAGCATGATAACAAAGGAGGACAGTCTGACTGCCCATTATTAGACAAAAATTGCCGGCCCAAATGCCTGGCCATCATCTAGCTTGGCTGCAGTTGCATATCTTTTGGAGTCAAGTCTTGTGTTATGCAGAATGCAACAGAACTCAAGCCCCAAGATGTCAATATCTTGACTGGTGTAAAACTGTGAGGAAGTTCTTTCTCTTTGCTTCTTGTGTCTTCTTTCACCTCATTCTTTCACCTCATCTTTCACCTCATGGTTCATGCATAACAACAGAGTATGTGTTGAGTATGTCTTGTCATTTAATCATGGGTTGTTGTTGAATAGTGGGTTGTCATTACATGTGAATCCTGCATTATGGTTTAACCATGTTTTATTATTCAGTTGTGAACTCTGGTTTTGTTGGTGGGTTGTGAACCTATGAACAATCCACAAGTCTGGGTTCATACATAACAACAACCTATCGGTTAAAAGATCCACACTTTACAATCCAACAACAAATAATGGATTCTCTTTGTGAATTGTTTGTGGTTAACAACCCATAGTTAATCCATAGTTCCAGGTTCACACGTAACAGCAACCCACAATTTGTCGTTATGTGCAAACCAGTTCACAGACAGAGAGCCCCTGAATACGCTCCTGGGAATTTTGTGAAATACACAGAATTGTAGAGTCGCGAGAGACTTAAAGCTAACATAATAATAATAATAATAATAATAATAATAATAATATCTTCTACCAACGCAAGAATTACTAGAATCCCCCTAAAGAAAGACTAAATGGGTTATATCCAGCCTCTCCCTTTAAAACTCCAAGGCAAGTAGTGGAATTCTTCAACATCTGCAGGCCAAATATACTTCCCCCCCCCCCCCCCCCAGGTGCAAAATACTGGGATCCAAGTCCTTGGAGAAACTGTATCCCCACAACAGAATGGTAACCTTCAGGAAAGATATCAGTGCTGCAGCCCACAGCAAATGATTAAGAACAACAACCTCACTGCGCTAACAAAAAATAATTTGGAAAGACCCCAGTTCTATAAGGAGTGTAGGAGGACGGTCCTTTTGGCTCATGATTTCATTATGATTTCATTATATTTTTCACTTTTGTATATTTCTGTTTATATGTCTTAATTGCATATGTTTTAATTTTGTAAAGCCACCTTAAGTCCCAGTATTGGGGGAAAGGTGGGATACAAATAAATATAATAAATAATTAAATTGGCTGATACGGCAATTAAGCTTACTAGGCTGAGGGGGAAAGGCAGTACAATGAGGGTCTGAGTGGGGAAATAATGCATCGTATTTCATCAGTAAGCAAGATGAGGGGGGTCTCTCTTCTTTAGCACCAGCAAGTACTTCCTCAGCTGTCCTTGTGCAACTTGAGCCACATTTTCACAGGAACAAAAGATCTGCCCACCTGGGGCTGGCAGCAAGCGCCATCCATGTCAATCAGTCCATCCGCACACTGAGGTTTACGGGGAGCCAGAGGGGCTGGAAGCGAGTCCCTGGCAGAGGAAGCTGATCAGGCTCTGAAAGCATTGAGCGCAGGACGCCGTGTTGGCAGGCAGCACAAAGTGCCTTCTGTTTGGGCTCATAGCCCTTCCCTGCTGATAGCTGGGAAGTGGCTCCAAAAGACAGAGCATCTTTATAAGCAGGTCATGCCCGGAGTAAGGAGGGCCTTCCCACCCCCCAGCCGCTCTTCACCACCAGCTCCCTCCGGCTTTCTCTCCTCTGCCACCCAGGGCTTTTGAGAGTTTGCTGCTATTTCTTTTTAAGCGTGTTGCTACTGGAACAGCATCAGGACCAGTTCATGTACCAGAATGGGGTGAAAGCCTTGGACTGATGGGCAACAGATTGGAATTCAGTTCCAGCCTTCACTACAAACTCCGAGACTAGGGGTAGATTGCTCAGTCTCACAGAATCCTTGTGAAATGCCAGCAAGAATTCTCTGTGGCTTTCTGCATTGTGCAGCAAGTGCAGCTGGTAGAAGGAAGATCAATAACTCTAAGGTCTTGTTCACACTTGTAATATACCTCAGGTATGGGGCTCATAGCCTTTCCCTGCTCAGCTAAAGGAAGAAGCCAGTAGCTGATAAGCAACTGTCTTTTCATCCATAACCATTTATGAACCTAATCCCTGCTACAAGTCTTGTTGAATTCCATGCAGATTTGGATACCTGCATCCCATTTTTGCTCCTCTTGTCAGTTATGATGGGGGGTAAACAAAGCAGGTGGACTCAATACAGAGTGGATGGAAACATATCACGCCCACACAAACACGGAGTCCTTCTCAGCGAAGTCAAGGCTCCCCAAGGCTTCATCTATACCAAACAGGATATTGTACTATGAAAGCGGTATGAAAGTGGTATATAAAAGGCAGGAGCCACACCAAGCAGGATATAGCAGTATGAAAGCGGTATATAGTATGTGTTAAGGGACCCCAACAGTTGTCACTGCATTTCAATGTACTTGGTGTAGATGAGGCCAAAGTCAGGGTTAGGTTTTGCCTCCACCACAAATGTATTCCCAAATCCAAGGATTACTTTTTCCCTATAGAAGTGAACAAGAGCAAGTATGGTACATTGGAGTGTTGGACTGGGACTTGGGAGATCCAGGTTCTAGCCCCCACTTGGCCATGAAGCTCATTGGGTGACTTTGGGCCAGTCACTGACTCTCAGTCTAACCTACCTCACAGGGTTGTTATGAAGATAAAATGGAGAAGAGGAAGAGGACCATGTAAGCCATCTTAGGTTCCTTGCAAAAGGATAAAAAGGAGGGATATCAATGTAATAAGAAAAAGAAAACAAATCAATAAAATGGCAGCCATTCAACTTGTGTGAGGGAAAGCCAAAGGGTGTTTTCAGGGACACCAAGGTTTTGAGGCTAATTGTGCCCCCTATACTGGGTGACCCCTGTCTCTTGGGAGAGCAGGGTTTGCCTCCCCACCACCTCCAACAACTTGCCAACTGCAGGCATTTATTTTGTCCCACAAAGAAAGAAGATCTTGGCTTACCTCCAACCCAAAGTCCTGTTTATTTGTCACACTGCAGCACAAGGAGACAGAAACCAGGAAAGGCCTTTCACCACTATGAGGGGTATTTCATTAACATATAATTAAAGTATCTGTCGTTATGATGGGTGGGGTGTATATATATATAGAGAGAAACTGTACAACAGCATCTTTTCCCATATTGAGCCAGCCCCGATCTGCTTAATTCCACCTATTTGCATATTCTTGCACTCGGTTCTATTTCTTAATGTGACACTAAAAAGTGTGACAGAACTCTGGGAGCTAAATTTTATATTTATTAATATCAACAATCCCTCAAGAAATGGCTCCAATTACAAACAAATCCATTCCTATATTAATCATGTACACCATGCTGTTTGAAACTGTCACTAAATTCTTGCAGCTGCTACCTTTTATGAATTCCAAAAACATGGCCTCCATGATAAACATCCGGAGGCAAATCACCCCTTATTTTTTTCCCACTGATTGCCAAGGGCTCCGTTTTTGGTTTTATCGTGAAGCAAGCGTTTTCAAGCCTCGGAAGAAGAAGCCGTTTTTGAATAGCTTCTTGGACTAGCTCTATGTTTAGCAAGGTGGTAGATGGTAGACTCAGACATTTCACAAATACTTAGGGTGCCATCCTATGCATGTTTAGACGGAAAAAAAATCTTACAATTTCCAGCATGCCTCTGCCAGCCATGCTGTCTGGGGCATGTTGGGAGCTGTAGGACTTTTTTCTGTCTGAAACATGCATAGGAAGTTTAGTCAAATATTCTATAGCAGTATAGTGGAGCCTAACACCGCATGGAGTGATAGGCACAGGATGCACTCGGCTATTTCCCCACCACCCCAAGACGACATATTGCGGAAGGATGCTTTAAAAAATATGCCCACATTTCCCATGCAGTTGAGGAATTTCTCTTTTTTTTTCTACAGCCCTAAGAAAGGAGCTCTCTCCCCTCACACAAGTCACTGTGGCAAATTCTTGCAGACCACTTTTATCATTTCTCCTCAGCCAAATAAGAAACCAGCAATTTCCCTGTGTGAACATAAAGGAAGTGATTCTCTTAGCAGTATCTCACATCACATCTCATGGCCAAGTGGCACAGAAGGTGGGCCTGGAATCATCATTTAAGGATCTGTACTTGCAAGTAAGCCCACCTATACTAACTTTGAAATAAACACACCCCATTAAAGAAAAATAAGCTCATCCTTTGAATCCTAGAAATGCAGCTGGAAACACTTCAGTGAAATTCCTACTGCTTCAAGCTTAATCTTGCTTTAGTGATTTGCTAGGGGCTACGAATGACTATCATGCGACTTCTGTGCTTTGTTAAGTAAGGCACTTGAGTCATCTTTTTGTTTTTAAACTAGCATTAGGCTTGCATCATATAATTTTATAATCCTAGGTCCTGAGCTGCCAGCTATCTGCCATGTGACTATTCCTTCTCTTGTGCCACCAGCCTTTTCCCTCTTCAAGGATGAAGATGCCTGGGCAAAGAGCTGGGTTATTCGCATCAGGTGTAGAGTATACACAGCATGGACCACACACACACACACGTATTGCTATAGCCCTGCATGTAATGGCTTTAGAATTCATATCACTGGAGACAGAGAAGGGGGCAAGTTCTACACTACTGCTTTATATCGGTATTGAAGTACACTGATAAATGCTGGGACACATTACACACTCCATATACCGCTTTCATAGTGTTACTTCCTGCTTTTGATTCCACATTATCCAAAATACTGCAACAAATGTCATTGTGTGTCACCTGAGGTATTAATGCACAAGAGGGCTATAGCATTTCCATGTTGGGATCGTAATGATTTGACACAAGGTTTAGATCTAACATCAGTCTCCTTTGTATCTCTTAAGCAGAGACACACCCTGCATCACTGTTCACTGACTGCATAAGGCTGGAACTTAATCTATACCAGTCCATGGGAGCTGTTTCTACGCCTTCCCCTTAACATTATAGAAGTTAAGTCAACAGATGGATGCAAGTGATCAGAGAGTTGTGTACAATCCAGCCCTTTCTACACCTGCAGGCTTTCTGGGTTGAAAGAGGGACGATCTAGGACTATAGACCTCCCGGGATCGTTCCTCTATATCCATACGACCCAGCTTTTCCCTGGAAGTCCTTCCAGGGTAAAGCTGGTTTTTCACAAAATGGAGGACAAAGCGAGGTATGGGGGAATTTTTTTAAAAAAATAATTGGTGACCACCAGAGCCAATTCCATCCCCAGCCCTCCTGAAAATGCTTCCCCCTCCCCCCAATACCCCCGGACTTTCCCTGAGCTGTCTCCTTCCCTCTTTGTTGACCCCTGCTACTTGCGGGGAAAGGGAAAAAGTCGGGATGGGCATCCACACCCCCATGGAGCTCGGAATCGTCCCAAGACCACGGGGAAAATCGGGATAACAGCGGTCCAAGTTATCCCAGGAAAATTCAGTGCCCATCCTTGGTTGACCCTGGGATTCCCTGCGTGTCATATGGACCCGGATGCGACCAGCTCGAGATTTCCAGCTGGTGTAGACATAGCCTCCATTTGCAGACTTCAAACTTCTTCGGACGAGCATTTTATTGCATGCTCATGACTGGCAACTCACGGTTCTTCATGAGGCATTTTGGCAACTCAGCGTTCCTCCTGAGAGTCTTCCGCTCCTTCTGCTCTTTTTTCCGTCACAAAATGAGCCTCATCAAATCCTTTTTTTGGCTATAATGAAACTTGCCACCATTTCTTGCTGTGTGCAGGAGAAGCTGCGCGATAAAACACCCACTGAATGGGCCACAAGGTCGTTGCTTGCTACCTCTTTCTTTCCCATGTGAAGAAAGGAAGCTGCTCGTCCCTATTGTGGGACAGAAGCAGGAGGCAAAGCAATGGTAGGGAAATGCGATCCCCCCTTCTGATAATCCTATCCATGATTGTTAGAGCCTATCCATGGTTGTCTGTTCATGCCATTTAGTCCAGAATCTAGACTTGCAGAATCCTGAAAACATTAGCCTCCATTAAATAAAAATAGGCTTCTAGGAGGCCTCACAGTAGCAAGAGAAAGCATGAAAATCCATGTGCTATATTTCCTGATAGCTCATACAAAAGAGAACATCTTAGGCCCCCACAGTTGTAAAATCCTATCCCACCACCTCATCAAGTCCTTCATTCTACAAAAAACAATTACTGCAATACATTTGAAGCTAATTAAAGCCCTTTCTACACCAGAGGGGTGCAGAGGGCTGGAGAACCCAGAAGTAGCCACTTCCGGGTTCGTTGCCCCAATGCACATGAAAAATGCAATGTCCCGGGCTGCTTCTGGACTGTTGCACCGTCACAATGGCCATTCCCCCCCCACACACCCGGGAAGAGCGCAGGAGCACGCTTCCACAAAAAGTTTTTTTAAAAAAAACCATGTGCCATCAGCCCCCCACCCCCCTCCCTGCCCTCCCAGGGGTGGCGAAACTGGTGCCACCCCCCCGCCCATGATGGCCATGGAGCTGCACGGTGCAGCTCCCTGTCCATTTTGCAGCCATGCTTACTCATGAGTAAGCACGGCTGCACCCGGGACGGTCAGGCACATCTTCTGTGGTCCCGGGAAGTTCCTAGGACCATGGAAGATTCGGGATTTTTCTGGTTTCTCTTAACTCAGTAAAATCCCGTGCCCGCCCACCCCCACCCCCAGGACTCCCTGTGCCTCATTTAGACTCACACGAAGCAGCCGGGGGCCATCACAGGCAAAAAGCTTGGTGTGGAAAGGGCCTTTGAATACTTATACAATTTATTCTGAACAAAGAAATGATTTTTTTTATTTTACCCAGCCAAACACTGTCAACTATATCTTTCTCACATTTGCTGTAGGAATAGGATCTCCAGACTTTTTGTTTTGGAGTTTCAATAAACATGGGAACTCCTGATGACACGACAGGAGGAGCGCTAACAGTTCTATGACTGCGTACATGTAGGACATGTTCCAAAAGTATAGGCTGTAGCAACCATCCTGAAGCGAAGGAGGCCTAGGTCTGGTCAGTGCCTGAGTGGGGGACCACCACCTTGAGTTCCATGGAGGAAAACATGCAACAAGTACAATATAATAATGAGAATTAGGAAAGAAGAGCTTTATATTCCACTCTCCCTATTCTTGATGCTATAGGTAAAACGGTATCAGGAAAGAATTTTCTAATCCGGGTTTCAGTACTGCACCTGGCTTTTTTTTTATAAAAAAAAACAAGAGTCAGAAGTGCTAAAGCAGCCTTCCCCAACCTGATGTCCTCGATGTTTTGGACTACAAGTCCCAGGACCCTTGACCATTAGCCATGTTGGCTGGGGCGGATGACAGATGAAGTCCAAAACATTTGAAAGACACAAAGCTAGGGGAAGGCAGTGCTAAAGCAACCGAAATGACAGGTTTTTGAACCCAAGTTCAAATCTCAGCTGATACCATAATTGCTTTGTCAAGGGTGGTCTCATGTGAGATTGCAGAAGCTGAGTAGGATTTAGGCAGATTTCCCAATAACTCTCTGCTGTAATCCAAGGCTCTGCTGTACTTTTTGAGTCAAAAGCCATTATCTGCACAGGTGCTAAGAAGAAGAACACACTGCATTGTTTAGAAACCCAAAATGTACATCAAGAACAAACATGGCATCTGTCGCAAGCTTATTGCTAACCTAAAATTGAATTAAGTATCTTTTCTAAAGTCCCACCTCTCGAAGTCATATTGTTAGAGAGGAATACAAGCTTTCATACAAATATCAGCTTTCCTTCATGGATCCTGGCCCTTACTGGAGATCCAAAGCAGCCTTGAAAAGATACTGATGAAGTTCTAAGGCAGCCTTCCCCAACCTCTCCAGATGTGTTGGAGTCAGATGTGAGAATTGTAGTCCAACACATGTGGAAGAGACCAGGTTGGGGAAGGCTGTTCCAAGGATGGGGGGTGGGGGAAATAATCCCAAATTCCAATTTCTAGAATCTGCCTCCTGAATTGTATTACTGAGCTGAAGGCATCATTAAGTAATAAGCGTATGTTTCAAGATGAAAGAAATTCATAGGCCAAGCAAAAACAGTTACTCATTTGGGCTTTTTTAAAAGATGCACCCTGTCTTCTCCTAGGGTTTGTCCACCCTTCCGATAATCACAGCTTTCAAGCCAGTCTGGTGTTTGATTCATCCAGTTTGCAACAGTCATAACTGCCGCTGAAGTATACAAAGGTCGTATATTTATTCATAAATGGGTTTTCTCTCTTAACTCTCATCTCCTCAGTCATGACGAAAAAACTGCTTTTCTTGGTATAAAATCACCTGTTATACTAAGTAGAATGAGCAAAGTTCCCCCCCCCCCGACACACACACACACTGAAACAGTCTCAGATGACCTTCTCCATACATTTTCTTCCTTGTTATATAAGAAAGGAACATCTTAGCCCCTCAAATGTGCAAATGTAACCCTGCAAACACAAATTTCAATGGCACCTACGCCAACTCTCGAAGCTTTCAGTAAAGATATTACATGAGAGCACTGATCTATGATAAGCTCAGCCCATACAACTTTGTCTAGCTATTTTTTTCTAAAACAATACATACAAACACCACTTCTGACTTCTTTACTTTTTCTAAATTGCTGCACTGTTCACAAATTGAGGTGGGGTGGGGGAGAACAAAGTGTAGGTACAGTTTATCTTCATGGAATTTTAATGTCAGAAACAAGTTCTTATTATTTCCAAATCCTCAGCATATTGAATTCTTGCTAGATCAAAGGACCTTTCTTGGAAAGATGGTAACTTGTAATTTCAAAACAGCAAGTGACAGCAAGTCTACCACCCAGGCTGATATAAGAAATTCTGATTTGCTTTACTGCTAAGAAATTGCATATGATCTTTATTCATTTATTAAATTAGCACGTCTTATCCTTCCTTTCACAATAAACTTCCCTATCATACTTTTTTTTTTTAAAAAAAAATAGTAATAAACTTACCTATCAAATTCAATTTCCAGAAGTTATCAAGTGATGCAAGTACAAGTCAGGTGTGAATTAAACCTCAAGTGTAATTCTACAATGATGTGGCAGGTGAGATGCAAATTAGAAATGCTTCAAACTGGCATATGCACCCCTATAATACTGCTGAGTCCATGTTCTTAAGATCAGTCTGCAACACAGAAAGTTCTGATGACACTCCCCTGTGAGTCACACACAAAAGTTCTCATTTGGTAAAATAGAATTTCAAAAGCTTGCTTTGGGGGCTGCCTATACACATTGAAAGCCCTGCAGTGGCTGCGTGGTGCCATTGCATCAGTTATACAACACAGCAGCCACCTTGCAGCCATTGCAGGGCTTTCCTGCAAAGATGCAAATTTAAAAAGTTGGGGACTTATCCTGACTTTTTTGCTGGAGTGAGGTGAGTACGGTGCATCCGCTGTCTAACCTTGCTCCAGTGTCATGGCAGAGGCATTCCTGGGCAGACAGTGACCCCTGATTGGTTGCCGTCCACCCAGGCAGAGGGTGGGTCCAGTGAGCCAAATGGCCGCTGGAAAGCCCATGCCCTCCCTCTGCATCAAGATTAGCCGCTGCCACCCTGCAACAGAGAAAGTGCAGGGTTTCCCTAAATATGGCAGTAACTTGGTGCCATCAAGGCAAAGCTTTGGTGTTTGCTTTGTTCTTAATGGGGATGGGGGAGAAAATAGAACCTCCACATATATTTCCGGCATGGGATATTTTCAGCAATGTATATTTTGAGACATGGGCACATTAGGATCAAGAGTTTGTTTCTCATCTTCTGCCACCTCAGATGAATAATGACAAGCGAACTATAAGACTCTTGCTCTATCCGACTGGGAACTGAGGACATGATAAGCTAACAAGCTGGCAAGTAAGCTCATAAGGATTAGAGAGGAAGTCCACTGAACTTCAGTGAGCTACTCTGGAGGACAGCAGTGATTGCTCCTCAGGAGTTGGATCCAATGGTGTCATTCAGCCAGCATGAGTGGAAGGTCTCAGATTGTGCAACATTGAATCCAAGCCATAATTTGGAATTATCAAATGTTATTTGTAGAAGATGCTGCACCCTAGGAGACAACTTTTCGCTCTTTGGCCCAGAAGTCTTACCGTCCTGGGATGCAATAACAAATTTCCTCCCTATGCAGCTCAAAAAGTATCAGGTACTTGAGAAAAGCTGTTTCTGAATAGTAAGTACCACTGCAAAGCCTGATTTCCATTGCTCTTTAGTCAATTTAATGCACACGAAAAGGGTTCTGTCTCCATCCCGGCTCTGAAATCCACAGATAGAGTAGGCCCTTGCTGGCAGCAGTTGGCAAGAACAGCATTTTGTTCCTTAGCTGGCATTCTTCCTAGAATTCAACTAGGCACCTGATTGGCAATATTAATGGGGAAATGAGATGGTCGCACAAGATGCTAATAATTTTTAAACACTCATTTGAAAGCTATTTTAATGAGGTGTCAGCAGGAAATAGAGAGAGTTAAATCAAATCAATAGAATGGGAAGGCAGACTCTTCCTAAAACTGTTTGCTTTGCTTAGAGATAAGGTCTTGCAGAACAGCAAATAAATGTAACCTTGTGTGCAAGGGGGCAAGCATATGTCTGTTAGTGTCCTCATTAAAATATCTGGAAGTTTTCATTTCATAGAAGCATTTGTTTTACATGGAAATATACCGTGCATTTCTGTGAGAAGATCCCTAAGGTATGCCCATTATGCTGTATAGGTCTTTACTTTGGAGTCTATATTTGCTCTTGTAAAAGGAGTTTTGTGTAAGGATGTGGAGGAGAATATGTTTTATCCTTGGGTGTACATGAGCAATAACATGAATGAGGTGTGCTGCATAAGTACTGGCCTGAATACGTTGGTTGGGTTTGGGGGCACGACAGTATGAGCCCCTCCCTGCTCTCTCTCCACATTGTGACGTTCTATCTCGATGTCCACATTTGATAGTGTCATATTGTGGCCTGAGCCAACTAGCAAAATATTACACATACTATATGTTGGCACAATTGTGTGTCAAAGGGCAGCAGGAGGGAGGGGCTGGGCAGTTCAGGCAAGTCAGTCAAGATCAGAGAGCAATAGCAGGTAAACAGACTTGGAGCCTGGGGAAAGAACACTACAGAAGGCTGTGAGGAAAGGCTAGATATTGGCTCAATTCGGACGACACGATAGTCAATGGTGGGGTAATAATCAACTTTACAGTTGTTCAACTAGGGGGTACTCCCCCCACAACATAATCAACTGTGGTGTGGATTAGGATCAGCGCTGAGTTGACTATGGCAGCATTCGGATGACACAATAGTCAAAACAACTGACGATTGTCCCCCCCCCCAGTTGTTTATTGTGTCACCCGAATTGAGCCAGCCAGTCTCTCCTTCCAACCAGGTATATGGCTCTAACACCCAACCAGCCATACCGTTATTCCAGCACTATCCCCAGAATAAGCACACACGCAAACACACACATGCACGGTTTGCTCCTCCAGCATTTCCACTCACTGCTCTGTTCACTGCTATTTCACCAAGTCCTCCTCCCAAATTACGTTCTACTTTCAGACATTGGCCTGATTGTTAACGATCAAGATCAGGTTTCCCCAACCTGGAAACCTCCACATCTGCTGGACTACAGCTCCCACTACCTCCAGTCAGCACGGCCATTTTAACATCACATATGGAAGCCAGGATCTTTGCGAATAATAGCTCCCTTCTTACCCACATCTCCTTCTCCTCAAGGGTGACCTCAATCCAGTGTGCCTAGCTAGCGTTTCTCGCCACTTGACCAATTTTCGTCTTCCCAGGTCAGCCTCAGGGAACCATGGGCCAGTTTTGAATTTGCATCTATGAAAATGACTGGACATATGCCACTGAATTTACTGGATGGGAATTGGCTCTCTAAGGCCCTTCCTGCTCTCTCCAAAGAGGCCATCCTTGAAAGCAGAGAATGTATAAGATTGAGGAGCAAATGCTGAAAGCTGCTCATTCTCCCTGTTAGAGCAGTACGACAATAGCACCAATTACCTATGGAGGTCATGGGCTTTCCCACACTAGAGGCATTCAAGAGGAAGCTGGACAGCCATCTGTCAGGTATGCTTTAAGATGGATTCCTATATAGAGCAAGGGGGTTGGACTCGATGCCTTATAGGCCCCTTCCAACTCTACTATTCTATGATTCTATGATGGGCCAACTTTCCTCGGTTTAATTCAGAATTGGCTTGGCATTTATGAGCTTCCTAAGTAAGTATGTGGAAGAAGCTCATCTGTTTTCCACGAGTTATCTCCTGGCTCATGACAGTGGTGCATGTCTGCTAATTGTGCTGCTTCCATGCACAATATTGTATTGCCCCCAGGGAACTACAAGGGCTGTTTATATGTACTGAAAACCACGTGGTGGTTGCATGGTGCTGCTGCATTGATTATACAAAGCAGCAGCCACCTTGTAGCCATCACAGGGCTTTCCCACGAAGCTGTGAAGAAAAAAAGTCAGGGACTTACCCCAATTTTTTTCTCTGGAGCGAGGCAAGTACAGTGCATCTGCAGTCTATCCTTGTTCTGGAGTCGTGGCTGGGCGGATGGTGACCCCTGATTGGTCGCCATCCACCCAGGCAGAGGGCAGGGGGCGGGCCCGCCCAGCAGAAACCCTGCACTTTCACTGCTGTGTTGGGATTAGCTTCCACCACCCTGATGCAGTAAAAGCACAGGGTTTTGCTTATCACAGCGGCAACCCACCACTGTATAGGCAGCTCCCAAGTTGGTTTAATCTGCCATTAACCCCTCGCACCCACCCCAACACCAAACCATGGTGCTGGAAATCCCTTTAAAGATCTTCTTCAACACACTTGGGAACATGAAAACATGGGAGGCAACAACCACATAAAAAGTTTGCAATAAACAATCGAAAGAATTAATTGAAATGGTTTAGAAGATTCGCATCAACAGAAGGATGCTTGATCAGATGATCATATAGTTCACAGTAACCAATGAGTTTCACCAAGAGTAAAGGTTTCATATTAAAGAACAGCTGCGCATGCACCTGCCAAAACATCTGAATTTGAGTGCCTGGACTGCTAAACACTAGACACACATGCGCAGAATCTTGTCTGATATTCCAAATTGAAGAATCACTTCTGTGGGAAATAGCACTCAATTCATAACAATGCAGAGTATTTTGAGTTGGAAAAGTGTATGTGCTAAGCTAAATAATTACTCATTTTGGTGTCATTCCTAATTTCCACTGGAACTGAAGAGTACTCCATTTTTGTCAGGTTTTGGCACTAAGACACACACAACAAATAAAATTATGTCAATTTCATTATGAAGGAAACAGTCCCAACAAGGGGCTTCAACAGTCCTTCAACAACAGCCAAAATAAACATGACAGAAGCAGCCATGTTTGCTTCCACATGTCTGAACCCCTCCCCATCCAAACTGAGCTGGTGCCAACATTTTCCCACAAAAGGTGAAGGTGGATATGGGGAGACCTTTACAGGTCCACATCCCATAACTGCAGGCACTTTTCTCCGCAGCCGAGCTGATATAGGATGGGGCATAAAGGGCTTGAAGTGACAGAGTGAGAGGAAGCAAGGTGGGGGAAGGTTCAGCTCCCATGATCCACACATACATTTGGTTAGAAAAAGTAGGCCCTCCTACCCATTTCAGATGTGTATAGACCAGATAGATGATGCATAAAAAAAGCTAGCTACCCCTGTCGCATTTGGTTTGGCCCATAGTATGTCACAGGGAACACACAAGAAAGGCTTTCAGTCCCAGCCTGACTGATTTATTATGGGGGTTATTTGCTCGGGCAGCACAGGATGTTCCTAGGGAGATTCTGGCCACCACCATTCTCTCAGGGCCCCATGCCACTGACGCTGGCTTTGGTAAACATAACCCCTCCCCGTCCCCTTAATCTTCAAGGCAAAGCCAGTTTTGATTGTTTGATTAGGGGAGGAGAGGCCAAAGACCAGGGGGCTGGTACATTCCTGTAGGAGCTGCTCAGTGCCCTTGCTCACTTTTTACAGAGAGGGTGGGGATTTACGCTGGCATGGTCACAACATCTATCATTAAATGACTTCAATTTTGCCCGGATGCCAAAGAGATTTTAGCCATACATTTTGCAAGGGAATTGTTTTTAACTCCAATAGTTAAGGATCATGTATTGTTGATTCCTGGCATAAAACTCACAGAAGATCCACTTCCTTTATTATAATTTTAGTAAGAAAAAAAGAATCATCCAAGGAAAATATAGAAACTAGAAGCCTCCAATATCATGCTCCAGATAACTGGCCCTTGGGATTGCTACATGGAGGGAAAATCCCTTTGTTTGGGGAACTAACCAGTATTAAATAATCATACCAATAATAATGTTACCTTTCCACATATGCATGTCCAGGGGGGCATGCAAGCCAACATCTTGTCACAGGTGAATTCATCTTGCCAGGAAATATTATTTATTATATATGCATGCAATTAAATTTTAGAAATCAGGTTACACAACAAAATATTTTGGGATTCCAATTGTTCTAAAGAAAAAGACCATGCTATGAGTTCAACTCTTTTGTTAAAAGCACAGGAGACAAGAGCAAATGCTCATGGGCCTCCTCCACACGAGACGTTTAATGAGCCTTGAAGGCTCATTAAAAAATTTACCTCCACAAGCATGGAGCGCAAAACGGGCGTACAGGCGCGTTATCTCCCCGATAATGCGCATTTTCGAACGCGCGTTAAATAGCGACTTTTATTTTGCTCCGGCCGTTAAAGCGCATTTTCGCGGTGTGAACAAGCGATTACGCGCATTAACTGCTTGTAAAGTGCTTTTTGGACATGAATTAATGCGCTTCGCCGCCTCTCGCCGCCTCCGGTGCAGAGGGATTAGGAGTAAAAGCGCCTCCGCGATAATGCGCATAATCGCGGAACCGGGCGCAAAAGCGCATCCTTGTGGAGGGGGCCATGGTCACTGGAGATGCTCTCTCCAACCCCTAGGAGGCAATAGTAAGCATATCTGCTGGTCATTTCAGTACAGTAGTGGTTATCATCTGGCACTCTCAAAGCACCTTAGCAGGATTGTACTAACCCCATCCTTTCTCCCTCCACAAGGAAAACCATTATTATTATCATCCTCATCGGGAAATGGAGGAACAGAGCCAATCGGATTATGGAATAGGTCCTAGGACACACATAGAGCTGCAGCCACAAATAGAACCCAGGCATCCTGACAGCCTCCCACCCCCGCTGAGCTGTGGAACACACAGTTTGTTGTGGTGTGTAGCAAGGAGATAATCCCCCAGTAGCCTGCTGCTTAAACTCTTATTAACCCAAGCGCTTGGGTCTCTTGCTGTTTGTTCCCACTGCACTGCTGTCGCCAGAGGTCCCTTATTTTAAAGGGTCATTTGTTATTTCCACTGGAACATTCCTTTTCCTTTCCTTTTTCTTTTTTCCAAATCCACAGAACAGATCCCAGCTCCATAGTTCTTTGAGAGCACTGAATTTGTCAGCCCTAGCTGGTAGAGGCCTTCATTCCACTCCCTTTTTCCTTGTCCTGTCCTTTCTCATGAGATCTGAGCAGCTGCTAATAGCTAGAGAAATATGACTTCCTGAATTAGCTATGCTGGCTGCTCCCAATCACACAAATCCCACTGGATTTTAACTGTAATTGAGCTGAATGAAGCTCTCTTTTTATTCTATCAGGCATGGTGAGATAGGATCTCTCTGCCCATTGCTGTTCCCAGCCTTGGAACTATTTTGATCTTACCTAAAGCAGATAGCTCCAGAGAGTCATGTTTTCATCAGGCAGCAACAACCCTGACCAAAGAAATCTGCAAAGTACTATGGAGTGGAGAAGGGAGAATGGATGGCCGCAAAACAAGAAACCATCTATGCCATGATTGTTTGGGATAAGAGCCAGCATCTCTATAAAATTAAACACACAGGGCAACCTTATGCCACCTCAGGGCTTTCCCAAAGCTATCTGAATCCTTCCAAGACCCTTTGATTTTACATTATTATTATTATTATTATTATTACATTTATATACCGCCCCATAGCCAAAGCTCTCTGGGCGGTTTACAAAATTTTAAAAGACTGAACAGAACAGTAGGCCTTTATCACACCTACCCGGTTTGCTTTTGCGGGTTCTCCCTCCATTTCCTATGCGAGTGTAGCCTTTTGAATCACACGTGGTTGGTTTTGCTCCGATAGTACCTCAGCTCATCCTGCTGAACTTGCCTGAAACGGACTTCGCCCGTTCAGAGTTAAATCGAAACAGAAACTAAAACGGAGCACTCAGGGCGTGAGAACAGAGTGACGGGGACAACGTCATGCGAGTCCCTTGCTGAAGATCTGGATCAAAGTCACGGTGAGTGTGCGTAAAACCGCATGTGTGATAACGGCCATAGAGTTGGAAGGGGGCTATAAGGACTGGTTGAGATCTGGAAACCCCATATGTTTGCATCATGGCAGACACAGGCAGGTGGTAGAACAGTGGCTCACTTTTCAAGTTGAATCCATGGTTATGAATTAAATATATTAAATGACAGGTTCTAGTCTGATCTCACCACATTCCCCACAAGAATCTTTGTATTTTGCACTCTTGTGATTTTTATAGTAAATTGTATTGTTATGAATACAATACATAATATTGTATTCATAATTCATCTAGAGCAAATAAACCTGAACTCCAAGACTAAGGCGAAATTTCCATTTCTGCTTTGAACAGGCATTGTAAAATTGACAATACAGTGTCTATATTCATCACGGTTGTCCATGTTTTGAAAGAAAGAAAAAAAGAAAGCATCCACACACATATGCCTCATTCACTTTCAGTTTCGAGGTTCTTAAGGGGAGGCAAGATCAGCCTTTTTTCCAAAACTGGAAAGATTAGAAATTGACACTACTCTCTTCACTCCACCCTTAATGACAAGGAAGAGCCTTGTATCTTCATCACTTTGGTGGTTTGGTGGTTTGTTTATTTATTTATTCCATTTATATCTCTGTTTTTCTGTTTGGTTGTTTTGAAAGCTATTAATAATAGTGCATATCTTGATAACTCTTGACAGTTTAGCAGCACCAGAGCAATAGCAGGAAAAAATGTTTTTATGTTTTATGGTTTAAAATTTTGTATGTTGACACTTTAACCATTTTAAGATCCACCAATTCTTCCCTTCAAATGACTGTTTTTAAGGGGTGATTTGTGTTTTACAGCTTACCGCCCAGCCAGGCTCTGAGACTAGAAAAAGCCTGACTATGGGAGAAAACAGCCGGGGGAGGGCATTTACAGAGAAGAAGCCCTAGGTACAAAAAGGATTACAGGCTTCTTTAGATTATGGGGTAATCATGCTGCCTTACCAGGGCTTTGCTTCCTGCTTCTCTTGCACAATCGTAATGGGCTGCATTACATGGCTGGAGAGGAGCAACCACATGGTCTGTAACGGAAAACTTCCCCTCGTCTCACTGTCCATAGCTTGAATAGGACAGCGCCATCTAGTGGGTGATTTGTAGTGCAACTTCCCCTGTACATAATAGGAAATTTCAAGATATTTCAGTAAAATCGGGATAACACAGGTTGTTTTTTTTTATTATTTTTTAAATGGAACTACTGGGGAAGGCACAGGAAACATGCAGGAGGTTGCCGACGTCGTCAGAAGTACCTGCGAGTGGCCAGTCATGAGCGTGCTTTATTTCGCTTGTGTGGAGAAGCCCATAGACTCTCTTACTACTCTGGCTCCTGCTTTGGCAGACATATGAGAAACACAAGTTTGGTGCTATAACATGTTGTTTCAACGCTTGGTAATGTATTATTAGCGTCATCATCAAAATTTACGTGTCACTTCCCACTACAAAAAGCAGTCTCAAAGCAACTTACACACACAAATAGAGAAATACATAATTTCAAATTCAAGTCTTGCTGGATGGTGGCATGGTTTTGGGGAGAGATGTAGCATCTCAAAATTTGCATTATGTCCATCAATAATTTCAATACCAGGGCATGGCAGGCCTATTTGCTGTCCTTCCGAGGTAACCCGCTGCCAGTCTGGTAAAAAAAAAAAAAACTTTGCTTTTTTGGCAGAAACATGTTCCCCTAAGTGACTGTAGTTATTCACATGTCTCAACATTTCAGGCGCTTTCTCAGGAAACAGTGAGACAGCTTCCTGTGGGTTCTGCTCTGAGTATTTCATTCCCAGGGCGCTGCTGGCAGAGTTTGTAACAACGCTGGCAGTGGGCAGAGAAGGGAGAAACTGTAAACAAAGTGATGTCTTTACCTACCCATTGGAACTGCTCCCCTTTGCTCTATGGTAGCTGATGCTAAACCAGACTTCTCCAACCTGGTGCCCTCCTAGCCATACTAGGAGTTTTATACCAACTCATCCGGAGGATACAGTGCTCCTAGGCATCATCAGAAATTAAGGAGGTTCTGTTTTAAGCAGTCTTCAAGGATACTTATAGGCTCAATTCGGACAACACGATAGTCAATGGTGGGTTGACTAACCCTAACCCTAACCCTAGGGGATACTCCCCACACAACTTGGTAATAAATAATCAACTGTGGTGTGGATGAGGATCAGCGCTGAGTTGACTATGGCAGCATTCAGATGACACAATAGTCAAAACAACTTACGATTGTATCCCCCTCACCAGTTGTTTATTGTGTCGTCCGAATTGAGCCACTGTTTCCTTAGACCCTGGGTCAGTCATGCAAATTGAGTAAAAACCACCTGATTGGTGGGGGGAAATTGGAAGTAACCCTGTGAATAGTTTAGAAGCAACTCTACCAAGCCTTACTTACTGGAGTGACTTGACTTAATTCTCAGTGTTCTGCCTATACAGCAATATCAGTGGAGGATTAGGTGAATAGTGCTCTTATTTAACTGGATTAAAGGTAGGCAACATGGCACCTGTAGGTACTGGTGCACCCTTGGACACCTTTCTGGGACCTTGCCTAAGTGCCCTACCCTTCCTACTTTTTGTTTTTGTTTTATTTTTATTCTTTTGTAGAGGCTATAGGAGCTACTATCTTACTAATACCATGCCACATCAGGGCAGGATACATTCCCCCTTTTGGAGATGGCTTTTTTTAGTAGGCATCACTAACTGAGAGCCAGTATGGTCTAGTGGCTAGAGTGTTGGGCTGGGAGTCGGGAGATCCAGCTTCTAGTCTCCACTTGACCATGAAAGCTCACTACATAACTTTGGGCCAGCCACAGACTCTCAAGCCCAACCTACCTCGCAGGGTTGTTGTTGTGAGGATTATGTATGCCACCTTGGGTTCCTTGGAGGAAAAAATGAGGGATATAAATGCAATAAATAAATAACTGGAGCAGCTCCATTCCTTCCCCAGGTGGCAAGGGGGTCTAGAAACCACTGGCTTCCTGTGTAACCTGGGCCAGTTACTTATACATGCCACAACTGATTTAAAAAACAAACAAACAAACAAACAATGTAGAACTTTAAAGAAACATGTAGAAAAGATGCAGAATGGAAAGTAAGTGCCATTAAAATCATTGGACTGAGTGACTGACTCCTACTACACTTTAAAACAAAACAAAAAAGCTTAGGTCCTTGATCCAGAAGTCTCTTAGCATCTCTCTGTCTTTCTGTTCCTCTCTCACACCCAAAAGTAAACAGGCATTCAGGAAGGCTGTTACAAGGCAGTACTTTATTCACAAACAGCTGCATAACTACTGAGGACTTCTGGAATCCCACACCCCCAAAAGCTAAATTTAGTAATCACTGAAGAATCTGACCAATAAATGCAAATCTCTCATTAGTGTGTCATGGTCTTTATCTCTGACCTTCAGCTAGATGTCAAATATCAACAGATCTACACAGTCAGTGCAAACCTCTGCTGTGCTTGTTACTCCATCTATCAACCATAAGTAACAATCAGGACAACCATCCCTGCAATTAGAGTGGAGCAGGGTTATTTAAATCACTCCCGTGTTCTAAAACGCCAGCTGCTGCACTCCGAGTGGTTGGTACCATATTCTCTGCTGCAGAATCACCATTCTGGATACAAAAGCATAAGAGAGCTTATATTGCCATTATTTAGGGAAGCCAGTAGCATGCTGAGATGCTGACACTCCTGGTGTTACTGTGAAAGCCTGGCCTGCAAAGCTGCAAATCTATTTCTGTGACCCAGTCTTCCCATCTGGAAAAAGACACTTGTTGGTGCAGGGAAATCTTAGCAAAATTTATATGGTATTGTCCTTGCAGGGTTGAACTGAAGCCTTGCCAAAAACAGTACATATGTCATGGGCGGGGGGAGGAAGAAAGACAATGCCTAAGGGAGACAGACATGGGCAAGGGAGAAAGAGATGAGAGAGAAGATGGCAAGAGCACCTGGAACAGGGTGGGAGAGGACAGCACAGGGCGGAGTGAGATGAGAGTGAGATTTTCCTGTGGTCTGCTCATTCGGTACATAGGTGGCAGAGGTAAGGGACATGTCTTCACGGTGCCACTTTGTTGCTCCTTCCCCCTGAAACCTCGCGGTATCATGGCTGCAGAATGGGGGTGGGAAATCCCCACGCCAGGATGGATTCTGGTACTGGAGCCCACCCCCACCTACTTCCCCGCTTCCGATGACCAATCACCAGTTGCCAACTTCCCAGGATCTGCCCAGGAATGCCCCAGATTGACCCTGGAGTGAGGTCACACAGTGGAAGGGCCATGGTGACCTTGCTTCTTCGGGAAAAGTCTGGGTAAGTCCCCAACTTTTCCAAAACGCAGCTTCAGGGAAAAGCCCCATGGTGGCTGCAAATTGGCAGCTGTGTCGCATAACCAACACAGCGCTGATTTGCAGCCACCACAGGGCTTAGAAGACATATAGACAGCAATTTACCAGACAAAAATCATGGCTGCAGGACTTTATTACGTATACATTTCACATAGGCATTTATACTGCATCTAAACACTGAATGTCACATGTTATTAGACAAAACCTCAATATTTCCTAAACAGCTCTACTAAATCAATTCTGCATAAGGCTAATGCTATGTAATTGCTTTCCCCATTTATGAAAACCTACCCAGGATCTCAAGCCATCTCTTTTTTCTGTCTACGATACCACAGCTGCTGCAATGAGTTCTTGAATTTGATAACACAAGGTAAGCGTCAGTATAATTGCCTTGCAAGCCAGAGGAAAGCAGCAAAATCCGAAGAGGGGATTTACTCCATGAGCTGATGAATAATAATGTTTCCTGCTGGCCTGATCTGCCCCTTCTCCCAATGTTAGCTGGGATTAAAACAAGGGTGGGGATGACAAGCGGTGCTGTGCTGGATTTTTGGGGTGAACATGTTTGGTGATAAAAGGATGTTGTCAAGGACCAGATCTATTCACCAAACAATCACTTTATTTATCTATCCATCTATCTGTTAATCACTACCCCTCAAGCTTACCTTGTTTGCACTGACTCACTACTGTTCACTGCTGCAATCACTCCAGATCCATTTTTTCAAATAGATTTGTTCTAAGAACAGTGAGAGTGAAGGTATTGCCCTCACTCTGAATTAACTTCATTTGCTCTCAGTGATAACATTACATAGACACATCTAATTGGATACATAATATAACTGTTCCTAGACAGAGCAAGAGCCATTTGAAAACAAAACAAAATGGCATGGTGGCTGCAGCCAATCAGATCTGTGAAAACATTCATTCTGCGATGCTGTGCCACAGCCAGGTACAAGGGAGGGAAACATGACCTTGTAGTCACACTCTCAGTGCAAACAGTGTTGTCCCCCTTTTCATGTGCTCCATTAAAAAATATCAAACAATCCACTGAGAAGTTATTCCGCGCAACCTCCATTGAACTGAAATGATGGAGAAACATGCAGCTCTCATTCATTGCAAAAGCTATTTTGCAGAAAAAAGACTTCCAAGTGGACTGTATCTATAGTATATACTCACATCTACACCAGCATACATTAACTAGCCAATATTTTACAAAGAAACCAAAAAGAAAGGACTATTCGTGTATAAAAATCCGATGAGAAGGAAAGGATCCCCTAAATTCTGAGTAAATACCCAATAAGAACCCTATCCAAGAGTAATTAAGTGATGGGAAAGAATTAGCCTTAGGCTACAAAGCTAGGCTTTCATCATGCCATTCTCATTCCAGGGGTTCCCCAGCAGATCAAGTCACAAGAAAGGGTCCCAGATAGAAACCCCATGGCTTAGCGTCTTACACTCTCCAGAGGTCTGGCAAAGAAATGACAACTCAAAACTGAGCCTGCAGGTGGGAAGAGCTGGTGTCTTCTCCTTTGGCCACATAAAAGGAAATAGGAACTTTCCCTTACATCCCCCCCATACAAGATATTTTGCCTGCTGGATTAGGAAAGAGACAGCTTGCAGAGAGATAGGCAAAACAAACAAGCTCCAATGGTTCTATGTTAAAGAAAGCATCTTCTCTTGCGTGTTGGATAGAGGGAGCAGACTGACACAACCTATCTTGCCTCACAAAAGGCGGGATATAAAAGTAATAATAAATAAACTCCAACTCAGCTCACATGATTAGTCACTACACTACACCAGAAAGAAAGAAAAAGTATTGTTTATGCCAGGCCTAAGAGTGGGGTCACTCGGGCCAGTCCTGAGGGCTACAGCCAGTGCTTCCATTTCCAATGCCGTTGATATGAATGCAACTTGAAAGGAAGAAAAATGCCCCCCCTTCCTGTTTCGCAGTGAACCCCTGCTCATTGCTCAGACCTGAAACCAGGGAAGTAGCACTTTTTACTGTGTTAATCCGGCTTTAGTGACATATACTGTCTGCGTGCTGATAGCCAGGTATGCCAGCTGCCATCTACACAGTACAGAAAACAGAGGCAGTGACTCATACCTCTCCGCCTCACCCGCTCGGCATCAGCAGGGATACAGGATTCATGCAGCTTAGCGTGGTGTTCTGGTTGCACCACAACTAGTATTAATTGACAGGGGAGAGAGCCCACCTCTGCCATCATCTAACAGGAGGATTAAAACAAGAGCCTGTTGGGGTTCTCCCACCCCCCACCCAGAGTTTCTTGTTTTTGCTCTCTATTTCTCTGCCCGGTGTAGGACTCAAACTGCCCCTATAAAGTCTGCCACATTTGGAGCAGAAATCAGGTAGAATAGGAAGCTGAACAGCATCACATAGACATGTTCACCATAATCTCAAACAACTAAAGACAAGCTCCAGGTCTCTATAGCAGCATGTCTCAACCTTTGGGGCAAGAGAGGGAAGCGTTGTCAGCCCAAAAGCCGAATTCAATTTTGGGGAAGCGCTCAGGAGCCTCATTGCAGTGGCAGATGGAGCCAAAGGCAAAAGAAGAAGCCCCCAAATGCAAACACATATTTAGCTTAAAGTTCTTACTGCCAGTAACAAAGGGCTTCTCTACATTGAAACAAAAATCCCGCACCCTTACTGGGGCTTCTGCTTCCAGAGTCTTTGCAGATTTTTGATTGGCATAATGCACATGCTTCTTCCCTACCCTTTTTTGTCAGTTTGCTTATGGGCAAGTTCCATATGTTCCAGTTATACAGCAATATTGCGTGATTCCGAAAATATTACTGCATTTTCAGTAAGTTAAAAAATGGGGGAATAAAGCTTACAAATGATGGGAGAGCACTGGAGGTTGACAACATCATGAAAAGGGTCTATGCCTTAGGGCTACTAGGTATACTAGATGTTTTTAATAATGTATTTGTTTTTATCTGTTTTAATGGTTTATCTATTTTATTGTTTTTATATTTATATTTAGTGTTGTTCCCCGCCTCGATCTAGATGGAGAGGCGGATTAGAAATGAAATAAATAAATAAATAAATAAAATATACTTTCAACCTTTTTCAATGTGGGGGGAAACTGTGCAAAAGCCAGGAAATCACCAAACAATTGGCAAGGTCGGGGGAAGGTCCATTTGGAAAGCCCCAGAGGGCTGGAATGGTTCCATTGGAGAGATGGACTCGGCCATCAGGCCTGATATTCCCCACCCTTGCTTTGGGGACTGATCTCTACTTGGTGGCTCTTCCCACTTTCTTTTCCATACCAGTCTAAAGACAAAGAAAGAACCCATCACCATACAACAAGACTATCTTTCTTCTCCTCAAAGAATTCCATGCATCTGCCTTCCCCAGAGCCTGCTAAGCTGTTAAAGCCTCTATTACTGTACTTAACAAGTCACTTGTTAGAGAATTAAGCATGTCTGGCTTGACCTGATGGTGCTTGACAGACAGGGATCTCTTCTATCCCAACAACAGCAGTGAAGGAAGTACAACGAGAGAGAGAAGCTCTGTAATGGAGCAGTGGCTTAGAGGAAGGTGGGGGAAGAATTGGCACGGGGAATGTAGGGAATGATCAGAGGATACCCAGTGGGGAAAGCATAGGAATTGGTGGCAGATTGGTAAATGATGCACAGGGTGGGGGCCGGCTAAGTCTAAGGAGGAGGGTCTAGGGAGGATGAAAATGGGGCACAAGGAAATCAGTGAGGGTGGCACAATGGGCCAGAAAGCATCAGGGACCAAGTAAGAACAAGAACATATCACAGAGCGGAGAAAAATTTTGGAAATTGGAAAGGATCCTTTACACTCCTCCGCAGAGTCCTGTTAAACACAGAATATGGTATAGGAGTAGGGGCTACTAAAATATGCGCAGTGTTATCATGGCTGCTGATAGAGCATCCTCTATTTGATACCAGGCCGATCTGCTATAGAGACATACCACTGGAGCTGCCATGGACTCTACAGTGCAACTTTGCAATGTGGGGCAACTTTAAAGTAAAAAGGGAGAAAAGACATGGTTTCCATTAAGGCTACTCAGACTACATCAAGAACTCAACTCAACAGCATGTGAGAAGAAAAGGCAAATAATGGGAAGGTAATAATAGCTACTGGACTTCTGAAGGCCTATTGTGTACACTGTGAAGGCCGGTTGTCACCACGCACTGTTACAAACTCAATTAAAAAGATGAGTTGCTATATATCACCCTTAGAGGGAGCAATATGTCTTTGTTATGATCACTTTAAGCCAGAGGTAAGCAACTTGTGGCCTTCCAGATGTTTTGGTCCACAACTCCCATCGGCACTAGCTAGCATAGCCAATGGTGAGGAATAATGGGAGTTGTAGGCCAAAACATTTGGAGGGCCACAAGTTGTCCACCTCTGCTTTATGGGTTCCCTTGAGATGGTCAGTAAATAATAAGCAACACTCCTCACAGTACAACCACCACATGCACTTGCAAAGGCATGGCTCATCCGCTGTCCATTTGCTGCCAACCACATGTTTTCCTGCTATGATGATGGGAAATTCCTTATTTTAGGATGAAGTAATTCAAAGATGGGACACAGCACATGAACTGAGAGATCCCGATGGTGCAGAATTGCAGAAACTAATGTACCTGATCAGCCCCTTGGATGGGACATCCATGCAAGGAAAGGATATAAAGTGGGGGGAGAGGATGGTAATAAACTAATAGTTGAATATATTACTGCTGGGTGAAGTTTATTCTCAAACCAAGCACTGTGGCAAGATAACACAGATCTTGGTCCTCACCTGAAATCTACCAGGAAGATTACCACTTTATTTATTTATTGCATTTCTATACCACCCAATAGCCGAAGCACTCTGGGCGGTTTACAAAAATGTTCTCAGTCAAGGCTATTGTGCCTTTAACAACTGTACAGCTGTCAGCACTCAACAGGTAAAGCCATTCCCGTCACATTTAGCATCATTGCACCAGGGGAAATTGTGTTTCCTTACCCTCGCTTCTCCGCCAGTACATTTGTCCCTCACTCCTTCCTCTTTCAAACGTGCACATGGCCCATTTTAATCCCGCTGCTTCTCCTGCACACAGCAGGAGACAGCAGCAACTTCTGTCTCAAAAAATAAGTCGGACTTACTAGGGTGTTTTTTTGTCACGCAAAGAAGGCTAGAAGGGGCGGGAGGTTCACAGGATACAGACAACATTGTGAGAGGAACCCGCAAAAATCCATGAGTGCCCAGCAACGAGCGTGCAATAAAATATAATGATGACGCCCATTATCTTCCTGTCAAGGTAAGCAGCAACTGCTGAACATCTGCCTGCCATGCAGCTATAAAAACTGGAGGGGCCCTGCCGTAAAAGTTGTGGCTACCCTGTTGCCAGATTGTTGCAACCTGAGCTCACGTACATGTGTAGCTTTAATTTCCTCAGGGTAGCAGTTGCAGAAAAGGCAGCGGCAGCTTTTCCCTCCTGTTTCTTCCCTGGCCCTGCCAGCTGCCTGCCTGCTGTATGGCATTCCTAGAGCCCTCTATGTTTCAGTGAATGGGGAGAAAAATGGACAACAAGACTGGGAGAGGAACAGGTAGAAGCCATCACTGCTGCTTCTCCTGAGCCTTCGGGAAATGTAGGCTATGCATGCACTCTCTGGGTTGTGGGGTTATGGCCTAGCAACTCTGGCTACCAGAGATAAGGATTTTTGTTGCTCTCTCATTTCGTCCTGCTAAGAAGGCTGTATAACTGTAGATCAAGAACCGTGGCTGTAAATGGAGATACATTTTAACCCTTTAATTACATTTGTGGAAATTACCAATATCTAAATATATTAGAGGTTGGATCCAGATTCAATCACTCTTAGAGTAGACCCACTGAAATCAAGGGGACTTATGTTAGTCATGACTAACTTAAGCATCATTTATTTCAATGGGCTTATTCTAACTTAGGGTGACCAGATAAATCCAGGTCAGGGCTCATGTAACTTTAACAGTTGTAGAGAAAAGGGAATTTCAGCCAGTGTCATTTGTATGCAATTAGTTCCTGGTGATATTCCCTTTTCATCACAACAGTTAAAGTTTCAGGCACTATACTAGAGTCACCATATACAAAAGAAGGCAGGGCCCCTGCAACTTTAACTGTTGTGATGAAGAGGGAATATCACCAGGGACTAATTGCATACAAATGACCCTGGCTGAAATTCCCTTTTCTCTACAACTGTTAAAGTTACATGAGCCCTGACCTGGATTTTATCTGGTCACCCTATTCTAACTATGACCACATCTGAATCCAACCCATGATATTTAGACTCAATGTACAAAGGATAGATTGAGTTTTGACTATTATTTATTATTACTTCTATATATTCTACCTTTCATCCAAGGAGCTCGAGTACGGTGACCAGATAAAATCCAGGTCAGGGTTCATGTAACTTTAACAGTTGTAGAGAAAAGAGAATTTCAGCCAGTGTCATTTGTATGCAATTAGTTCCTGGTGAAATTCCCTCTTCATCACAACAGTTAAAGTTGCAAGGGCCCTGCCTTCTTTTGTACATGGTCACTCTAGTATAGTGCCTGCAGCTTTAACTGTTGTGATGAAGAGGGAATATCACCAGGAACTAATTGCATACAAATGACCCTGGCTGAAATTCCCTTTTCTCTACAACTATTAAAGTTACATGAGCCTTGACCTGGATTTTATCTGGTCAGTCTAAGCTCGAGGCAGCATACAAAGCCCCACCACCAGCTCTGCAAACACACACATACAACCTTGAGAGGTAGGTTAGGCTGAGAAATTGCAATTGGTCAAAATTGTAATTATTATGTTTTTATTAAATTTGACTTGTATTGTTTTATTATTTTAATCAATTTTAATTGTGTAAACTGTCTTGAGTGCCATATTTTAGTAGAAAGGCAGGGAATATATAAAATAAATAAATCTCCTGGTGAGCTTCATGGACAGAGTGGAGATTTGAACTCTAACAACTACACTATACTGGGTCTTTGTGACTGTGTTATGTTTATTACATTTTTAAAAATAAATCAGTCAAATAGAGGTCAAAAAGAGAACATAGGTAAATACTCTACTTACAGCCAGATATCAAAATCTGTAATCCCAGGATCAAGATGGCTCTTAAGCAGGATAAGGTATAGAGCAAACTCTTTCCCACTTTAATGGCACTTACCCAATAAGGTGTCACAAAAACAAAACTATTCTACAGTATCACCAAAGCAGGGGTGATTTTTTTCACTTCAAGGGAAACTGGATGAATCCACCCTGAAAACATTAGTGGGCCAATTAAAACTGTACTAAATGTACTAAATAAATAAATTCAATTTTGGAGAAGCTCTTAGAGGCTGCATTCCAGTGGTGAGTGAGGACAAACGCAAATGGGGCAGGGCCAAACTCCCCTCCCCAAAAGCCCAGCACATTTTAGCTTAAAGCACTTATCGCCAGTAACTAAGAGCTTCTTCATACAGGGGGAAAATCACATTTCCCTCCCGTCGCTTTGCCTCCTGCTACTGTCACACAATAGGGATGAGCAGCTTCCTCTTTCTTCCCACACTGAAGAAAGATGAAGTAAACAAAGATCACATGGCCTATTCATTGGGTGTTTTTATAGCACTGCTTTTCCTGCCTACAGCAGGAAATAGTGGCACATTTCACTGTAGGAGAAAAAAATGGATTTTCCATGTGTGTTTTTAAATGAAAAAACAAGCAGAAGGAGCAGGAGGCATGCAGAAGGCGGACGGCATCGTGAAAAGGACCAATGAAAATCTGTGAGTGCCCAGTAACGAGCATGCTAAAAAATGGTTGTCTGATGATCCCCTTAACCTCAGGAGAGGCATTTCAACATTTTAGAATGGGGAAAAAACATGCCAAAAGCCAAGAAATCATCCAATGATCAGCGGTTGAGGGGGGAAACAAGAACTACTTGGTGATATGGGGAGGGGGATGTGGCCGTCTGGGGAAGGCCAGAAGGCCAGATTGAGACCCCCAGATGGGCCAAATTCGGCCCCTGGGCCTGTTCAACACCTCTGTGTTCAAGATTCAAAGACAATACGCCCCTGAATGTCATTTTCTGGAGAGCCACAGCAAGGGAGGGGATATTGCTTTCATGCCCCATTTATGAGCTTCCTGGAGGCATCTGGTTGGCCACTCTAGGAGACAGGAAGCTGGGCTGGATGAACCTGTGGTCCGATCCAGCAAGGCTCTTCTTATGTTCTTACATAGATTGTGCTATATATGTGAAGAATTTCACAGGGCACAGGGTGGGGCCACCATTGCCCCACATAGTTATTTGCCTTGCCCCTTCCTACTGTTAGAAGCTGAACAAAATATGGAATATATATGCAAAATAAGCCAATATAAAGTGCAGTATTTGCATAATTTAGACAAATTGCTGAATTTTGATTTTCTTTGTTTCAGTGCACAGCATACACAGCACTGTGAGGCAGAGGTTAACATTATTCCGTTTCTTCTGATGAGTTGCTGAAGCCAAGGGATAGGTTTCCTGGGAGGCCTCCTATCGAGTTCAAGGTTGGCCAGAGAGGCCTAGCATTCTGTCCAAAGCACTACACTGATTCGTAGCCTGGTCCCCATTCTGTTTATAAACTGTTTCAGAAACATTTCTTTTACTGGGAGGAAATAAAAAGTTTTTCTTGTGTCAGCCCCAACTCCAGGTATCTGGCATCACTACATAAAACAATGGGGAGCTATTTAGATAATCGGCCCTAGAAACCTCATACCCTCTCAAAAGGGTCATATTTACTCTGATACTTCAATGGAATTTGGAATCCATTAGAAAATATAGCTAGGATAGCACAAATGTTCCATCTGAAGGGAGAGAAGATAATGCTTTTTTGGCCTCTTCTCCTGTGCTGGAAATTCAGTTTCCTTAAGGATATGAACAAAAGGCGGTCATACATGAATTGCCTGAATTTCTAACCTCCCCACCACCCAGCAGCTGGGAGAAGATTCTCTTCCCACTAACCTTTGATACTGAAATCTAACTTTATTTCTGTTTTTTCTGCTATTCTTTATTCATCTTTGGATGCTTCCAGATGGACAGCTCCTAGGGCTACCAATTGTGCCCTTATTCTGCCTCCCTCCTTAAAAGACACACAGAGCGGTGTCAGAGAATAATTCTTAATTAGTAAGAAATTAATTAAGAAATTATTCACTGACAGGAGAGTTACAAATGGAAGGCGGCGATGCCTGTTCACGCCGCAGAATCCCATGTTTGACGAAGGGCACTTGCACAATTAAAACCTCATCTGGAAGCACCTTCCATCTCTAGTACAGCACTGGGCAAGCAGAAAAAGCCAGATATTGAGGCTACCCAATAGTTTCCCATTTCTTTTTCTAACCCATCTGTGTGTACCAACATCAATTTCATTACATTCCCCCAGTACTGCCACAAAAAAATCTCCTATTATTCCTACTTTCCTCATGCCCACAATTCTGCTGGTCTAGGACAGTGTTCTAAATTTGTTTACACCTTGAACCCTCCTCTCTTGACCATTTAAAATAAAGTGAAACAACAACAACAACAAAAACACCCCACAACAACTTTGCATCATGAATGGGGCATAATGTCTCAATGCTACATAAGAATAATATTTTGCCTACTTCCAACCCTCTGTTAAAGCCGTCCAAATTGGTGGCCATCACTACATCTTGTGGTAATGAATTCCATAATTTAACTATGCATAGTGTGAAGAAGTCCTTCCTTTTATCTGCCCTGAATCTCCCACCAGTCAGCTTCATGGGATGACCCCGGGTTCTAATATTATGAGAGAGGGAGAAGAATGTTTCCTTATCCACATTCTCCATGCCACGCACAATTTTGTACACAAGATTTTGTTCTGAGTCCATGGCCAGTGGTGCTCTTTCTCCCATCTTCATGACTTGCTAAGCGACCATAGCCTGCTAACACCTCTCTAATGGGATCGAGATGCCATGTTCCTGGGTGCAGAGGTCTTTGCTTCTAGTTTGCTTGTCAAGCATAACTAAGAGCAATAGGCGCCAAGAAGAAGAATAAGAAGAAAGCAGATAAATGAAGGCTCTTGGCATGTTCTCAGGGACTCTCAGTGGAAGTGAGGTGGGAGTCTGGGTCAAGAGATTGTTGAATGAGCCTGCTCTCAAATAAGGAAATCATTAAGACAGTGTTTTCCTTCTTCCTTGATTTATTCAGTGACCTGATATACAAACTTGTGGGCATCCACCTGATCTCAAAGCAGAGGTCACTTGGCCTGCTGTGGCTATAATGATTAGTTTCAGCATGGCGCCATGGAGAGGTATGAAAGAAGAAAGTATGCATCTCTTCAGATCTCCATTTTAGGGCAGAAGGAAACATTTTAAACAGACGGATGTAACAACAGCCCAAGGGGCTACTTTTCCCCTGGAAAAAGCAGCTTCACAGGGACAATGCCAAGCAAATGTGGAGGGGAGAGGGAGAGAGAGTGCTTAACTCTTTCCCCGCCTGACACTTTTCAACTCCAAAACTGTCTTCCAAACCTCTTTACAAAAATACACACAGAGTTCAAAATGGGTTTTTGGAGAGGCAAACATATATTTGGACACCTGCTGGGTAGTGGGGGCAAGGGGAAACAGTTTGGGAAGGTGATTTGGACCAGAAAAGTGCAAGGAGGTTAAGCGCACAAATACACACACACACCTGTCTTCTCTGTGCCAAAACTATTTTCGTCTTGGGAAAAACAGCCATTGGACTTTTGGTACACACATTTGTATTCAATATATGGTTAGGGCCATTGTATGCTGGACTCAGAACTGCAGTGGAGAACAGCAAGTCTCCTGTATCCCACCAAAGTGGAAAGAGTAGCACAAATATTGCAGAGCAATTACCATTCCTAATGTCAGTCACATAGGAAAATGTGTTAGTGCTCTCCTTGTTTAGTCCTGGTGCCAATGGGAGTTTTCTTCCCTATGCAAACAGCAGGTGGAGGGGCTTGATCCGAATTACAATTGCAGCAAAAGCTAACAATTAAAGCTCCCTACCTTCACCCACCGGGCTCCGAATCCAATTCAGCCCTCCTACCCACACCTATTCATGCTTTAAAAAACATTAACACAATTACTAATTGTGTGGATGCAGTAATGTCTAAGTTGATCCTTACTCTCAGGAATTTCAACTCTCAGACTTAAAAGCTAGTGGCCACTGATGATGTGCCCAGAGCCATCTTTATTACTAAACTGCTCCTGACATGCCAGTCCATTGCCTGGGATTGTTAAATCCTATTCCATTAATGGCACATAATAGTATGGATTGTGGGTGACAAAAGTTGATTTTCAAAGTGATTGATGTATGAAGGATTTTTATAGGAGGTTAAACCAGATCACCTTTGGATCTTCTCCAGCTCTTTATTTTGGACTTATAAAAGTTAGCTTTAAAATAAATGCTCAAGGCTTCAGTGTAAGGAAAATTTAAAGTGCTTCCAGACAGACAGCTCCTAGATCTACCAACCAAAAGACAATATGCAGTTACTCCATCTTCCTCCTTAGCAAATTTGTTTCATAGAAAGGAAAAAGACAGAAGAAGCAGTGTTTTCTTAAAACCACAGGTGATGAAACTGCCATCAGCAAGGTAAGAAACAGCCTGAAAAGACATAGAATCATAGAATAGCAAAGTTGAAAGGGGCCCATAAGGCCATCGAGTCCAACCCCCCTGCTCAATGCAGGAATCATCATATAGCAAATAAAATAATTCACATTTATACATGCAGACACACATTCCAAGAAAATATTGATAGTGGATGGGACTGGGAGACAATTTATGATCTTCAATCCATATGGAAACTTTGTGTTCATACACAGCAGGTCTAGTCTTCCTCACCAGGGATGAGTGAGAAATTAGTTTGGTTCACATTTCAATGCGAACTAACTAAATTAGCACTTCCCGAACACAAATGGGAACAGTTTGCCATCAGAATTCATACATTTCCAATGCAGTTTTGCAGTTCCCTCACAAAAAAAACCCTTCAAAAATGTATACATTTGAAACAGAGCACATAAAAACACTTTATTCAATGGAAATATTGCTTTAAAATGCATACATTTTAGAAAGCATGCACAATAATACATTCATATGAAAAAATGCAGACAAACCTGGGTATTTTTAAAAGTGTAAATCTTTTTTTTTAAAAAAAATTCAGTCCAATGCATAATCACGACAGAACTTAGCACTAGAAAACTGAAAACCTAAGCAAAATAAAGCTTAAAAGATTTGCCCATCTCTATTCTCACATCCTTCCTTTAACCACCGCCTCCCCAACCCCTCCACACGTCACTGCTGATTTCTACACTTCAATTAAAAGGAGCCCTTAAATTCATTCTGAAGACATATATAAAACATGGCCCACTATTCAAATTGTCCGTGTTCGGTTGACAGCAAAAACAAAATGCACTTTAAATTGGCAATTAGGTCTTGGCCTGCCCTGCTGACTCCCAGCCCCTAAGCAGAGTTCCTCTGTTGCTAATGACCCAGTGTTGTTGCGTGACTTCCACAATGAAACACCAGACCAGCTGAAGGGCCTATATTTTGCTCAAGACCGTTGCCCCAGTTCCTTTCCCCGCTTACTGGAGCCAAGATGGCCACTCTGTCTGGAAACAAGAACTCCGTTCTCATGTCCCCAGCTACCCTTTGGGAGGAAGCATAAGCCATCTACTAATAGTGGTGCACAGAAATCAGGGCTTTATAAGAGGAAGAACACAATCATTGCACCCCATATTACGGGGTCTTCAAAATGGATGTAGGCATCCTGGTTCCAAATATCTTCAGAAAAAGAGGGTTAGCCAAAGTCGTGCTACCATCCAAGCTAACACTAAAAAAAGCTAGTGCTAGAGTGTGCAGCTTTAGTCAATGGTAGAACTGCCTGCCTGTGTGGAAGGTCTTGGTGTCCAAAGTCAAGTGTAAGGAGAGGAACTGATCCCAGTAACATATAGGTAGGGTGACCAGATAAAATCCAGGTCAGGGCTCATGTAACTTTAACAGTTGTAGAGAAAAGGGAATTTCAGCCAGGGTCATTTGTATGCAATTAGTTCCTGGTGAAATTCCCTCTTCATCACAACAGTTAAAGGTGCAGGCACTATACTAGAGTCACCATATACAAAAGAAGGCAGGGCCCCTGCAACTTTAACTGTTGTGATGAAGAGGGAATTTCACCAGGAACTAATTGCATACAAATGACACCGGCTGAAATTCCCTTTTCTATGAGCCCTGACCTGGATTTTATCTGGTCACCCTAGTACTGGGGATTTTAACCCCTAAACAACTGGCAGTCTGGGTTTGCATGCCACGCTCCATAAACTATGAAGGAGCCAATCGTGAGTTGTGCGGGGAAAGCGGAATAGGTGGGAGCACTGCAGACAATGTGCCCACTCGTCCCTGCTTGTGCTTGACATCCCATTGGTTTTTAAACCAGTGGCTTGTCGCTACATGGAATCAGGTCCCAGCCAGGATATGAAACCATGATTTGAAGCTGGTTTAATATTCTGAACAAGCCAGGATATCAATTCAGCTGCAAACCACGGTTTAATATACTGGCTTGTTCAGATGAAGCAGGAAACTATGGTTAATTAGAGACTTGCTGGTTTGATTGCTTCACGGTATAAAAGGAGAAGCGAAGGAGCTGTGCATACAGGCAGAAGGCTCATTTATATATCAGCTTTTTAGCCAATCATAAAACCATTTTGGGTTTCTATCTCCTTGTTATACTATAGCTTGGCACTGCAATATGACAAACAAACAGAATCTAGGATTGCAGCAAAACATGTTCTGTTCCCCCTTCTGTGCGTCAGCTTCCCCTCCCAGCTGGGAGTGTTTTTAGACTGTGCCTACTTCTTTGAAAAGGAACTCATCCTGTGTGTGTGGCACCCAATGCCAATGGGGATAGCTCAGTGGAGCAGAGCTGGCTTTCCTAATGTGCCAAAAAGAAAACAAAACATTAACATTTGCACTTTTAGGCATTATGATAGCATAAAGGAGGATTTTTTTAAAGTTTTAAAATTATTGTTCTCTCTGAAGATCTACTTTGATTGGATTGCCTACTGAGTTCTGAGAGAGAAAATGAGGTGAAAGAAATGGAGATGACAGGAAATAAATATCGGGGTAAGAATCGACGGGTAGCAGCAGGGGGCGCATGTGCATATAGCCACCCATTTCTGCACAATCCGCAGAGTATGCATTGCTTCACTGCCTTGCCAGGCATAACACAGCTTTGAAAACAATGCCCCGAGAAAATAAACCAACCCTGTGAGCTAAGAGGTTGACTTATTACGCATCCGCCAAAGACAATAGTCCAAACTGGAAATGGTTTGTTTGCTCCATAGCTCATGTGCCTCCAGCTGCAGTATTTTGGATGCTGCAGGCAATGGGATTTGGCTTTTCTGCCATGCAAAGTCAGCCCCCAACCTGAGGGACTTGCATGGCTGCCCAGTATGCGCTCCTTCCACTCAAGAACTGCTGTTAAACATGCTGTTCAAGTGATGCAAGGGTACCGCCTGTACTGACAGCAACTCAAAAGCAGGAACCAAAGTCCACCTCCCCATCTTCTGAACTCCTACATTTTCACTAGATGGCCTTTTCAGCCCATCTATCGAAGACGTTTTGGAGGGGGAGGGAAGGAGGCTCAGGATAAATCGTACCTTGGCCTCTTCTTCCTTCCTTGCCCACCAGAACTCTCCCTTTTCTTCCTTCCCAAGATCTATTTTCTGACCTCAGAGAGGCAGCCGCCATGGTTCTCTCCATGCTGGTTGCAAGGAGGTGAGATCAGAAGGCAGCTCTCCAATTCTCCCGTCAGAGGCACTGTCTCTGACCTTGGAAGGGGTTTTCCAAGCCATGCTATGGTCCCTCTTACGTTTGCCCAGGGACCATAGGATGGCTCTCTTATTCACACAATTCATTTGCTGCCCCAAGATGTCATGAAGGTAATTTGTTTATTATTTATTACACTTATATACCGCCCCATAGCCGAAGCTCTCTGGGCGGTTTACAAAAATTAAGATGAATTAGATGAATTTTACAACGGGATTGGGCCAATGGACATGATGGCTATTAGACATGATGGCTATACAGAATCTTCTGATTCAGAGGCAGTATGCCAATCAATACTAATCCTTGAGGAGCAACGCCTTCAGACTCTGCTTACGAGAGGCATCTGGCTAGATGCAATAGGACGAAGGATACTCAGCTAGATGGACTTTTGGTCTGATTCAGCAGGGTTCTTTTTGAATTTTCTTGTGGCTTGTAGGTTCCAGGTGTGGGTCTCCTCCTTCCTACCCACTGGGCTATGGAGTTTCATCGGTTGGCTGTTATGACAGGAATAGAAGTTTGTCTCTTCATCCCTGTTTGGTCCAGGCTTTTTCCTGGGAAGAAGTGTTGTTAGTAGGATGTTGTCTTGCCTCCCCTGTCTGAAGGGTTGGAGAGCTTGTGGTTGCAGGTATCAATGGTTGCTTTTCTAACTCTAAGGGCCTCAGACAAGGGAGGTGCTGTGGGCTCTTCCCAGAAATGAACTTGTACATAGAGGGTATGGACTTGAGCAAGGTGATGTCCTCGTAGTGTTCACACCATTCTCTGCATGGGGTATCTGGAGATGTATGTGAGCAATGGTGATGGATGAATGGCAGTAAAATTGCCAAAGATACTCAAAAGTATATTTTGGTGTTATTACATTGGACCTGTTCAGACAACATGCTAAGCCATGGGGGGGTGTCTTCACGGTGCTGGGTTGGTGCCATGGCCCTTGGAAATCCTGCAGCTTCCCTCCCCCGGGGTAGCGTCAAGTAATCCCGATGCTGAAGAAAGAATGCAGGGTTTCTGGGTGGCCATCCAGGGACTGGAGCCACCCCCACGTTTTTCCTGGTGGAAGGCAACCAATCGCAGGTTGCCTTCCATCAGGCACATCCCAGCCACACCTCCGCTGCATCTCTGGAGTAAGGTGGAGGGCTGTCTTGATGTCATGTTGCGCATCCTTGCCTCGCTCTGGAGAAAAAAGTCAGGGTAAATCCCCGACTTTTTTTCTTCGCAGCTTCAGCGGAAAGCCCCAGGGTGGGTACACGATTGCAGCGGTGTCGTACAATTGATGCTGCGCCACCATGCACCCACCCTGGGGTTTTCTGAGTGTTTCGACAGCCTCATGGTTAGGCCGCTAACTCTTTTGCAGCAAATGGTCAGTGAGTGTCTTTAAACCGTGGTTATGTAGTCACCATGGTTAGGAATGATTCACATGACACACCAAGCCATACTGTTTAGCTCAAAATGTTCAACCATCATGGCTTAGCAGAGTCTGTGCCTCTTCTTTCTACAGCTGTTCTCGTGCTTTCTACTTTGACTACATTATGCTGACATTAGTTCTAGTGCAGTGGTGCCAGAATGGGAGGATCACAGTACCTGCCAGCATAGCAGGTACTGAAAAGTGTTCCGAAAATACAAACTTCGGTCCTGAAATCTTTTGGCTGCTCTGAAAGGGAAATTAAGTGCAATTACTTCCCATGCAATAAGTTGACATCTAAAACCCTTGGCGTTCCCTGATCTGTGCACTTTAGTGGTTAGAACAGCAGGAACAAAGGGATCCTTTCATAAATTAGTTAAAGCATGCTATAGCACTATTTTTTTAAAAAAGAACATCTTCATTTTATACTTTTATGCATGTAACATTCAGATATATGTAATATGGGAATTAAAAGCCAAATAATCAAATGCCAACCACATTTTAGCCTTAGTAGGATACTCCCACAAGTTCTCTTTTTCAATTACAATTTATCATCTATACTTTTGAAAAGCAGAAAGACATCAGGCTATGTATGCACTCTAGCACGGGAGAGGGGAGGTACACAGTGTCCATAAACACCAAAAGGATTCATGAAAGTCTATGCAGTATTTTCAACAGGGGAAGAGAAGGAAACACACTTGCTGGTGTTCGCCTTTATAATTACAGCTATGGCGAGTCATCTGCATGAGTGCTCTGGTGTTGGGGTTATATAGCAAAAGATGCAAACAGCCTCCCAAAAATTAAAATAGTAAGTAAAGAAAGTTCACAAAATGAAGCAAGTTCACAAAAACATGGAAGAAATGTGCATGATCCACTTGCACAGTCACACTTCATACAGAAATCACACTAGCAATTAAATGTTTATTTATCGAGTTTTATTTGTGATTGTAAGCTGCTCTGAGTGCCATTTTTCTTGGTAGAAAGGTGGGGTACAAATCAAATCAAATCAATCAATAAATAAATATTCTTCACAACACAAGCACATAACATTGAGGGATGTCATGTGGGCTGTGTGCAACCAATGAGAAACAAATGTCCATTTATCGTGCCATTAACTAACAGTGCAGGAAGCTCTTGTGTCAAAGGGCTTCATTTTGCTTCTCATGATTGGGGGAAATGCATCATCTAAAGCAGGAAGGATGCCTAGGTCCTTGCCCTGCCTGTACCATTGCCTAGCTTGCGCCTGTCACGCCATCCCACAGTACCTGCCAGTGAAATGGGAATGTGGAACAATGCCTGCAGAGATGACGTGAGAAGGAATGAATGAATGAATGAGCGCAAGGCTCTCAGAGATGAACAGATGACAAGAGCCACAGGAAGGGCCATTTGAAATTACTAATAACCGTCCTATCCTCCAACACGAACCTTTGATTGTTTCCAACAGCAAACAACTGTGCCCTTGTTTGGGTGCAAGGCAAACGAATATCTAGTCTTCATGCTAGCTTGGACAAGATAAAGAGCACCTTGGTCCACATGCTAGAACCAATGGAGTGCTCCCCATTAACAGCAATCCTCAAACCATCCACTAGCCGTATGGGTAAGCCTTTGGAAGAATTTGTGCTTTCTTGGGATAAATCTGTTGCCTATTGAGGCACTCTGGAAGGGGTTGTAAAGCGACCTTTCTAGCCCAGAGACAGAATTCAGGTTAGTAGATGGAGCTTCTTTTTAAAAGAACTAGGTCCCTTTTATGCTGGGAGTGCGAACACATGCTTTGATCGGTCTTCTGTGACTTTTAACAGCTGAATGAAAGACAGAAATCCAGCAGTTGTTAGGCCTCTTTATCACAACTTCTCTGTGTACTACGAAAAGCTGTGCCTACTAAATTTCTGCCTATTATGTTTCTGTCAAAGGCACAGGGATCCTGCCAGAAAAAAAGGTAGCAACCTTATCTTAATTCCCAGTTTGGAAACCAGGATAAACCAGGATTAAGCTTGGACTTAGGGTGACCAGATAAAATCCAGGTCAGGACTCATGAAACTTTAACAGTTGTAGAGAAAAAAGAATTTCACCAGGAACTAATTGCATACAAATTACTCTGGCTGAAATTCCCTTTTCTCTACAACTGTTAAAGTTACATGAGCCCTGACCTGGGTTTTATCTGGTCAGCCTAAGCTTGGTACTATTAATGGTTTGTGTTCCATTATAACCAAAGTTTCAGGATCACATCTCCATGCCTTCTCTTGAATGCATGAAGCTTGCCTTCTCTTTCTTTCTTGTTCTGCATCCTATATACCCAGAGCTGTGGAGAGGTACAATCATCCATATCGTTGCAATAATTCTGTCTTTGCCACTAGTTTGCTCTACAATGTGGGCACCCTCAGGTTTGCTAGGGACACCTCAGCCATTACATTTTAGCACTAGGAAATAGCATAAGCAGTGGGCTCCTTTACACCAGGCTCAACAGAGGAGGGAGAGTTGTCTCAAGCCTCTTTAAAATTCACACACATGTGTGCACACACATATATAGAACAAGCAGCTTATAGCATGGCTTTAGAACAGTTTGCTTGCTAAATATATATGTAGGTTTGTTTTGAATCAAAGCCTTAGGCAACCATTTTGACTTTCTACTCAAATTTGCTAGAATATCATCACCTTCACCACTCCCCAAGTGCTGCATTAAAAAACATACACACGCACACAGGGAATTTGGTTTGAAAAGAGTAAGTTTCTAGTCCTTGACGATGCACAAGAAAAAAACTACTGATTTCAATTGTGTGCGTAGTGGGTGTTTTTTTTTTAGGTAAAACACTTGCAAATTTTACTTTATAAGCTCTTCTCTGCCCACCCCTGACTATACTCTGCTTCCACAGATCTAGATACACCTTTATTCTGGGTACATGGATGAAGCAATTAGCTCCCAGAGGGAATGAGGAGTCTTCCCCCACCCCTCAGAGAATGCAATGTGCTTCCTGCAGTGAAAAAATGCATCAATAAGCCAAGCTCTATAAATACTCTCCTATGGGCATGACCCACTGCTTACCACAGCCAGTCTCTCTACTCAGCCTGCCCTCCTGAATGACTCTCTTCCGCCTCCCCCTCCCAACTCCAAGGGACAGAGAGCATGGCAAACGGCCTACAGCCATAGTAACAGCCACAGTCTCACAGTCCAGTGCTTCAAATGACAAGGAACTGAAACCTAAAACTTTTCATACACTCAAACAAGGCAACAAAAAGGGGTCTCTTGCATCTCAACAGAAAAGCCCTGTGGGGTTGTAAAATGCCAAACTATCCCAGATCTCTGTGGCTCCAGCTCAAGTCTATACCAGAAGGTCCCTGATACTTGATCTATGCTGCAACAGTTTCCAGAGCTAGGAAACATATGTCACTCCCTTGCCCAATTAAAAATTAAAGCTGGAAAAAGTGGAGGGGTGTCTTTTTATGCATACAACGCAGCAAATACCAGACAAACCCTTATCCTCCTGGATAACCAGCCACTCAGCAGACTGCACTTTCCAAGATTTTGCCATAAGCAAAGCATTATGTTCAAATATGGATAAAGTAGTCTTCGCAATGAGATCAGCATGTCCAGCTGCATTTAGGACAATTCTTGCAGATTTATAGATCTTGCAAGGACTTTATGAGTAGGAAATGTATCTATCATATGCCTTCCATCTGCAAACTTGTTGGAATGGAAGGTTTCCCTGCAAATGTAACCGCAAAATAAACACAACATTTATACGGTGCATTTCAAGCATTCAGAGGGTTCATAGACATTACCTCAATCATTCTTACAACAACCCTGTAAGGTAGGTCCATATCATTATTCCCATATTGCAGATTGGGCTGGGGAAGGGGGCAGGCATGAGCAACCAGTGGCTCTTCTAAGGCTACCTAGTGTTGCCAAAGATAGATTGGAACCAGAAACATCTCAGCCTATACTCTCAGCCAGTATATTAGGCAAAATATGGGACTAGAAGGAACCTCTAGAGGTCACTTAATCCACCAAGGCATGAAACAGAATATTCAAATTATCCCCGACTAATATTTATCTTCCAGTTAGGGAAATTTTGCATCCATTCTTCAATAATCTTTTCTATTCCCAGGTTGCTCCCATCCCATTTTCACCCCCTTCCAATTACTTAAACTATAATTTCCTTTCTGAGCTTAAGGAAGTACATTATTTTACTTTGATCTGCAACAGAATTTGGATGATAAATATGGCAAGGGGGTGAACTATTCTATATAATTTATCAGTGCTTGAATTAAGGGAGAAAGATGGAAGGGCCTTAATTAAATTAACAGGCCAGACTCCTTCCAGTTTTAGGCAAATCATGTCCCCCAGTTTAGCCTTTTAAAAATAGCAGCTAAGGGGGGGGGGGGGTACCCTCTGGGCTCCCTGTAATTCAAGCACTGGAAATCACTTTTTCATAAACAAAGCCCTTGCAATACTTTTACTCAGAGTCAAAACAGACATTACTTGATGTGTGTCTAGCAGCTATCTCTTTTTAATTTTACTCTAGGGTTGGCACTGAGGGCCCTGTCTGGATTTTAAAAGCCCCTCTACTCCCTGTGCTATGGTCCCAAACTGAACTGAAGCTCCTGCACCTACTATAGTGTAATTTTTGGGCCCTGAGAGCACCATGCTGAAAGTATCCTCAAGCCCAGAGCACCCCATCTGCTCTCTGTGTCCAAAGAACAAGCTTAAATATTGTCCCTATGACATAGATTTGAAAAGTATTTGGGCCCAGAAAGTAATGTTTCAAATGGGGAACTTTGAGGAAATTCCCCTCATAGGGTGACCTCATGGAAAGGAGGACAGGGCTCCTGTATCTTGAACAGTTGCACAGAAAAGGGAATTTCAGCAGGTGTCATTCGTACACATTGGAGGAACGCATCCCACATGATGGTGTCAGTGCAGGGTTGCCTGGAAGACACACTTGCCATGTCAAATCCACAAAGTACACTTGCCTGCACAAGAGCAAGACCCTACTATAGAACAGGGTGTTGGGGGACTCTTCATTTTTGGATCCTTTATCAAATCTCACAGCTAGAGATTAAACAAGCCTTTCCAGCTACCTTTTCTATCTTTCTGAATGGTCAGACATCGAGGGGCTGCACAGTGTCTACCTAAGCTAGCATGATTAGAAATACAAAAGTATTGCTATTGTTAACTACATAAACTGCCAATGTGAAGCTCAGAGTTACAACTGCTCTCTTTTCTCAAATGAGAGAAGAAAGGGAAGCCAGTCTGATGATCCTAAATCTGTCGTTGTGACAAATCAAAGCGAGGAGCTAAAGCAGCCCTGTCCACCCTGGTCCCTTTCAGATGTGTTGGACGGCAACTCCGGCATCTGAGAGCTGTCACCAATACATCTGGAGGGCACCAGGTTGGGGAAGGCTGATCTAAAGCAGTATTGAAAAGTTTTAGAAAAGAAAGTGAGAAACAAAGAGTGAAATAAAATAAACTAGCATGGAATGGAGGGACAGTAGGTCCCCCGGTAAATGCAGCCTGTGCCCAACGGGAAGGTCTTCCACACATCCGCTCCCCACAGATTAACCCCTTACTAGCCCCTGAACCGAAGGGAGAAGGGGGTGAGCTGATGCGAAGAAGGGCTCGTCGCCTTCTGAAACGAGATACCGCTTGTGCCCAGTCCGGTCCAGAGCGATGCCTCCGTTTTCGTTCTGTCGCTCAACTCCTGCGAGTACGTCAAAGCCCCGGTAAGCCCAACCCACGCAGGTATTAGCCGTAGTAGTAAAACAAAGCGAGGATGGAGGAGGCACTATTTAGAGATCTCCGACCAGGGTTTGACAGGGTAAGGAAGTGCGCAAAACCGCCGTCCCTGTACCAGTTGAAGCGCTCCTCTCTTCCGAGTCTTTTGCAAAGCGACGCCGTCAGGCTCGGGGCACCTTCACCAACCCCCCTACCGCGCGCTGAATAGCGGCTTTATAAATAGCCCTTTAAAGGCGAAGCGCTCCGCCTCGCCGTCCCTCTCGAGGCGCAAACTCGGCAGCGACTTACATGCCTAGCCCGCGTCCGGTGGCCACTCACTCGCTCTGTCCTGCCTGCGCGGGGAAAAACTTGTCGGTCTCGCGGCAATCCCGCGGCGCCCTCTTCGCTCCGTCCGTGCGTCTGTCCCTCCGGCTCGCAGATTACAGTGCTCGCCAATAATCCCCAATGGAGGTGAAGATTAATGTCAACCAGGCCCGCCCCCACGGCCGCCTCCAATCTCCGCGGCGGCTGGAGAAGCGTCACGCACGCGCGCCCCCTCCCCGCCACCCCGGACGGGGCACGAAGCGAGAGGGGGAGGGGGGGGCGAGTCAGCGCAGCGCACCGCTGCACAGGGAGCCAGGCACACGCGCACAGGCCCGGGCGCACGGAGGGGCGGGCGGCAGCAGCCTGTAACCGCGCGCCTCGTCGAACATGCAAGGCGGCTCTCAGGGCCAGGCCGAAGGGACTTTGACAAACTCGCCGCGACCCTGAGCGCCTTTTGAGCCAGAGGGGGCGCCGCCCGTGGATTTCTGCACGCAACTGCTCAGGGGTAAAACGCCCCTTGGCCGACAGTCCTGCCCGACGCCGCCGACCGGTTAGGGTGGGACGACCTTAGCTTGGTCGGTAGAGCACGTGCTTAGCATGCCAAAGATGCCAAGTTTGATCCCCGGAATCTCCAGATAGGGATGGAAAAACTCCTGCCTGAAACCCTGGAGAGACGCTGCCGGTCAGTGTCGACAATGTTGGGCTAGATGTACCCATGGTCCTATGTTCCTGGGAGAAAGCTGCCTTCCTGTCAAGTGTTTCCAGAGGTAACCCTGTTAAGTCAATGCCGCGAAACCAACCAAGAGTTTTGTGGCATCTTGAAGATTAACAGCTTTATGATGGCATAATAAATGTGTTCATCTTTAAGGTGCCACAAGACTCTGAGGGTGTAATCCTATGCATTTTTAGACAGAAAAAAATCATTTTTTTCTATCGAAACACGCAGAGCATTGGATCCTTGGTTGTTTTTCCTAGAAACTGTGTTTGACCATTGCAGTTTGCAGAATCCCTGCCCAATATGGGATATTGCATTTGGACGAGCTGGGAAGGTTCTCTTTGATGTTACGATTTTGGAGTAGGCAGTGGTGCTCCTCAATGGTGGATCCATCCAGTCCTCCCCTTTCTGGGATGTACCAAAGTAAGTGAGAATGTCCATTGGAAATAATGGGAGCAGCAAATGCTCAACACAAAAGAAACAGCAAGAATAGATCTTGAGGGAAATGGAATGAGTGATGGGGTTAAAGATTAAACAAATTGGTTTAGATTTCTCCTTCCAAGCTCTTTGATTGTCTTAATTGTTAATTTCCAGGCCCAGGGGCATCAGCCCAATGCCAAGCCCATCGCTTCAATCCTAGAGGTCGTTGCCCCAGTGCCAGTCCAGTCATTCCAGTTTCTCATAGTCTGTCATTGCTATTCCCCATCCGTTCTCCCCATCAATGCATTTAAGGGCACAATTCCATGTATGTTTAAAGAGGGGAAAAAGAGCCCTACAACTGGCTGGGGAATGCTGGGAATTGTAAGACTTCTTTCTGTCTAAACATGCATAAGATCGTGCTCTAAAGCAGTTCGTTTAATTGTTTTATTTAAGAGACTTCTAAGCCACCTTTCAAAGTATAATAATTTTTCCAAAATGGCACAAAGGATGTAATAAAATATTAAAACAAACATCCAAATTATCATGTAAAACAATAAAGCAGAAGTTCGAACACACCTTGTTTCATTGCTATCCCTGTAACCCAATTCCTTCCCTCTTATGAATCCATTCCTTGATTCTTTGGTAGCTCCTTGCCTAACAGAGAACTCCCAAAGGAGGGTGGAAGAGTGCAGCCTTACCCTGGAAGTAAGTGTGTTCATTAAAGTGTGAGGTTTACTTCTGAGTAAATCTCCTTAGGCTCTGGGAATAAACTCTCTTCAGCGATGAGCTTGAAGTTGCTTAATATTTCCTAGTTCCTTGTATTCAGGAAAATTAGAAACAGTTCAGTGAGTACCCTTAGTAAAGAACTAAAAACTATATGCCCTTGCAGCACCTGGACTCAAGCGTTGGCTTGCCCCATATAATATATTTCCATGACTGGGGATTGTCAACCTCGAGATCCACTATAATTCTTTCCAATTAAAACTTGTTGTACGATGCTCTAGTGGAGACTGATGACTCCGATGTCAGTGGGATGCTGAAGCTGCTCTGAGTTTCTGTTAGAACCAGCCAGAACTCTAAAGGAGCTATCCAAGGTGCTGAACCATAACCCCAATAGTTTCAGTACCTTGGATAGCTCCTTTAGAGTCCTGACTGAAACCTGTGGCAGCTTTGCCCCACTGACATCGGAGCCACAAGCCTCCACTTCAACATTCTTTAATGTGCAATGATCCCAGATTTCAACTGCAAATAAGGAACTGGAGATCTGGACCCCAAACTAAGCTTTGGGCAACCACAAATCATGCACTTGTGCCTCCAGGACAGGCTTCTCTATGAGACGTCCTGGCATCACATCCCAACACTTCATTTAGGTGCAAGACACTCAAGCTTACTGCTCTCATGCCAATAATAGTAAGAAACTGGGGGTGGGGGGGTGCAGCACACAATAAGTTTTGGACCACCTTCAGGTGAGTGTCCCCTGTGACAGGCCATAGCATAAACACTGACAAGCATGGCGTCCCATGCCACCAGAAATCATAAACCCAGAACTTGAGAAGTATTTCTCAAATATTGTTTCTCCAAACAATTATTTTGTTTTCATTTATATTAGAAAAGTAAAAAAAATAGAATAATAAATTATTGCAAGCAAAGAAAAAAAAGGGAAATCCTGTAATTGAAAACAAAGTACTAATCCCAAAATATTGCATGTAAAATCCATCTTTCTTTAATGTCTCTGCAATTCAGCATGAATATGGTCATAATAAGTTAATTTTTACATTTCTGCAGTGGTCTCCTTCCCCAAATACATTTCTGGATTCAGCTGTGATGCAATTATTTTTATAGCTCTGATACCTAAGTAACATCTAACAAATATGTATCTAACATCACAGTATCTAATATTGTATCAATGTTTTATAAAACACATGGTAGCAAGTCCATGTCTTATGTTTTTATTTGCTTCTTACCATCTCTCACTTGGATAAATTCAGCCATTTCAGCTAATCTCCTGGGTTGGTTTTTTTCCCCAAGCTACTGTCAAATTGATCATTTTTTGTTGTTCTTTGGGACAATCAGGATTGCTATAGGTAGAATAATGTGGGGCAGTAAATAAAAAAGATTGGTGGAAGGTTATCATGTCTTCTTCAGTCCCATAGCAACCCTACCCAGGTAGACTTGAAACTCTATTAGCGATTCAAGAGTAGTATCCAATATTAGTTCTACTTAAAGTATATTTATTGAATGAATGGGGACTACTCTAAATAGGACCAACATTGGCTACTATCTCAAGTTTCATTTGAACTCCATTTCTGACTCCTAAAGGCATTGCTCTTCTGTAGTCATCTTTGAATTGCATAATTCTTGTTCTACAGTACTTTTTCTAGGATATTGTTTCATAATCATATGCAAATATATAGAGAAGGTTGTCAATAGAGCAAGAATTTATAAGCGTTATATTCCTGAGCTTCAGTTTTTCTGTTCTGTTCCAAGAAGGACAAGATGAAACTGGGGGGAGGGGTTTGTTTGTGTGTGTGTGTGTGTGTGTTTATGTGACTGTGGGGCAACTTATACTTCTTAGACTGCTTTTTAGGTGTTGACTGTGGCCATCTGGACCATTCTTCTTTCTACCTGAGTAAGAGGATCTGGTGTGCCTTCATTTAAAATGGTATTCTCAATCTTAGGCTGCCTCTACAAGAGGCATTTAAAGCTCTTTCAAGGCGCATTAAAAAATTTACCTCTACAAGAACGGAGCGCAAATCGGGCGTAGAGGCACGCTATCCCTCCGATTATGCGCATTATCGAATGTGCGTTAAACAGTGAGTTTTATTTTGCTCCGCCCGTTAAAGCGCATTTTGACTATGTGAACAAGCGCTTATGCGCATTAACTACTTGTAAAGCGCATTTTGGTCATCCGTTAATGCGCTTCGCTACCTCTCGTGCAGAGGTATTAGGCGTAAATGCGCTTCAGCGATTATGCGCATAATCGCCTAACCAGGCGCAAAAGCGAATCCTTGTAGAGGGGACCTTAATCTCCTTGGATTCCTTTCTTTTATTGCAGTCAAAGGATAACTATTGCAGTTGCATACAATCAACACTGAATGGTGTCTTTCATAATTTTTGCAGATCATGTACTCTACAATAAAAATGTATTTATTGAAATTTAATAGAGATAAATGCCAAGTTCTACACCTAGGAAAAAGAAACCAAACGTACAGTTACAAAATGGGGGATAGTTGGCTCAGCAATATTACAATAGAACTAACTACCTAGGGAGGTAGTGTGCTCTCCTACACTAGAGGCATTCAAGAGGCAGCTGGACAACCATCTGTCAGGTATGCTTTTGCTTTAAGGTGGATTCCTGCATTGAGCAGGGGTTTGAACTCGATGGCCTTATAGGCCCCTTCCAACTCTACCATTCTGTGATTCAGAGCATCTTTGTTATCTAATGTCACCTGTTGCATTACTGTCTCCAGTTTGGGGCTGGGAGGGAGGGCTTGAAGGTTAATGCCACTCCACAGTGGCAATGTTGTAACATATTTCGACACAGGTTTTGTAATTTAGTATCATAGTAGATGTCTGGTTGTTGACTCACATTTACTTTTCTATTGTTTTCCATGTTTTGGATGGGAATTAGCTTTCCAAAAGGTGAACTACAAGATATGGAATCCTGCACTGTTTGAGGAGTTAGCTCCTTTTCCTAATCAAAAGGTCTTTCGTTAATGGATGGGAGGTGGGGGTGGGAGGGTTGAAAATATTGTTTTACAATGTCTATAGCACACTCACGCTGTCATGTAAGAAGTTCGGTGCTAAAAATCATGCAGAGTCTTTCAGTCACTTCTCTGCAATTTTTCATTGTTTTCCCATTCTGCAGTAACACAAAAGGTTTTACTGCTTTGTCAAACCATTATTCTGTTTACAAGTCCAGCAATTCACTTTATCATATCTGCTGCACAAATATAAATGATTGTAAAGTCAACAGATCTCTCATTTGAATTCATTTCTTTGAAAGCGATGACATACTGAAGGCTTATTGTGGGATGTGTACCCTCACCTCCATATTGTTTTCTACATTGGCCACTACTTGCGTGGACCTAACACTTGTCCAGCATACAGTGGCACTTGGACCAAGCTCCAAGGGTTTAGGCAAGGTCAGTAGCCATTCTCTGAAGGTCCAGTGAAGAGTACGATTAGCACATGAAAGACAAGAACAGGTCCCCAGCGTTCTCTGCCTAGAACTGAAGATTTTTAACTTGAGTTTAAACACATATAAACAGATAGCACACAGAGAGACAGCATCTATCTAAAAATAATTTTAAACAGTCAGCCAAAAACAATCAAGGCTGTGCCTTTATTCACGAGGGGTTGTTATCCTTCAGGTGAGCACTACTGCATCTACTGTGTCTAGTAGATGCCTGCACTCCTTGGGGGCAACGTGGCCACTTGGCATCTGCCTCCAAATCCAAGAAAGGACTAAGTGTATCTGGAGTGGGAAGCCTGATGGCTGTCTTCCTCCAGGGCCCAAGTTCCCCCTGATCTGCCTCAAAGTTCCTTGGCACAGGCAACTCCCCTGTGCTATTCAGCTTGGGGACTTCAAATCATCCTCCAAGAGCAGGCATAACACCACTCTTGGCATTTGTTACCCAAATGAGGCATTAGGCTGGAAGCAATGCTGTGGCATCTCACAGAGGACACTCTTTTGGAGGTATTCATGCATGACTTGGGGTGGACCAAAGTTTATTGTGGGATGCACAGATCCAGTTCCATACTTTCCGCCACATACATTAGGAATTAATGGCATGGCCACGCCATGCCTGACCATGTCTTATGCTCAACGCATTGGCCAAATGGAATGCTGTGACATGTCATAAAGGTCGCTCCCCAGGAAGTGAGGGTGTAAGAATTGGGTTGGCCCCAAGCTTATTGTGTGGTGCAGACTCCCAGTTCCTTATTCATTTATGTGACATATGGGCAATATGACAAGAGCATATTGGCTATTATTGGCATGGGGGTAGTATGTGTGACAGTGCCTTGCGCCAAAATGAAGCATTGAGCCAGATACGATGCTGAGGCATGTCATAGAAGCCACTCTCCTGAAGGCGTGAGTGTACAATTAGGGATGCACAACCCTAGTTCCCTGTCATTGGGGATCACCACACATTAAAGTGTGTTGCACAAAAACAACTGTTTTAATTAGAGATCATTGTTGTGGGTCTCAGTGGGAACAGTCAGGGAGATACATGATAAGTGGGTGCAAGGGCAGATAAACTTCAGTTCCTTATTAAGTCTACTCATTGAGTTCTCTTTCAAATTTTCATGGGAATAAGGAACTGGGAACTAGTAACCAACTTCAGCCTCGTTCCTCAGTGTGGGAAGTTTACATACTTTTAAGTCTAATAATAATGATTATACAAATAACTCAATAGCTAAGCATTTTTTTCTAATCCTCAAAGGGGTTCATTTAATTAAACCCAACAATCTCACCCCTGAAAAGAAGAGTTTGGATTAAATGCCAATTGCCTATTTTGGTTCATCTAATCTCGTCGGTCTAAATTTAGTGGGAGAAACCAGAACCGGATTCCCTGGCCACAGAAGAACTATCTCGGAGAATTACCTGGGAGCCGTCTGGAAAGTGAATACAGCAAAGTACTAAATCAGATCTGTGAATGCAGTGCTATGCAGGTGTTTTATGCCATCTCAAGAAGAACTGCATCCATCCTAGGGCCCAGGTTGCAACCCAATCCTAAACACACTTATTAGGGAGCCAGTCCCGTTGAATTTAGGAATACGTTCAAGAAAACATGCTTAGTCACACAAACAAGGATTTGTGGAAACAGATTTGTGCAGCAGTGCAATCCATGTTTACTCAGAAGTCCCATTATGTTCAAGGGGCAGGTCAGTGTGCAGAGGATTGTAGCTTCAGATGGCAAGGTAGTGGACTAGATAGACCTTTAATCTTGTAATTTTGTTTTGTTCTTACCTGATACACTCTCAAGGAAACTGGATGCTGAACAAGATGGGTGCTTGATCTGAACCACTGGAGAGGTACCATTCAATTTTATAGTTATACTGATAAGTGAATTATTGACTCTGTAATGTACGGCAATAAGTCTGTGCCCAGTTAGGTGGAATTAGATCCTGTTTACACCATTTGAGGGGGCATGCTGAGAATTGAGAGGCTGCAATTAAATTTTAGGTGCAGCCATTTGAAGAAAGAGCTTTCCTAATTATTTGTCATTTGACTACACAGAATTACCATTTGACAAAAAAATATGACTTTACTTACAGCTCATCCTGAGGCACTGTAAATAGGTTTGTTGATTTGGAGGAAACCATTTGGCTCCAGTGATCCCTAATTCTGAGGTTTCTGTTGGGAAGGTATAATTTATCAGTAATGGTATGCCAATGACTGACAATCCTATGCTAAAATTGCACTGGCTAGAGAGCTATAGGACTTGACAGAAATCTCCTGTACTGGACCTCGGAGATACACTGTAGCTGAGGAAACTACACTGGCTAATCACTGGGACCACACCAACTGCTTCTGGCAGATGGGTCAAAAAGGGGCAATATATCCCTCCACTTGATGGAAATGACAGGAAAAGAGAAATTTCTATCATATATGGTGGGAATGTCATTTAACAAAGAAGTATTGGGGGGGATTAATACTTTAATAACAAAGTAGGATATAAAGGTTTTAGGATACCAGATTAATTATCGTTATGCTAAATTATATGGATGAGATAGTATCCTATTATACTTGTGTATTCGTGGGAATCACTATTTGCACGACAGGGTTTTGTAGTTCTAAAAATAACTTGAAATGAGCAAAAACACTCATTTCAGGACAGGGCAGGTCAGTGGAGCTTGCAGAAGGGAGCACTGCTGACCTGCCTCAATCCAGAAACAAGTGTTTCCGCTTGTTTCTTGGGTTATTTTTAGAAGTGCTAAAGCCATGTTGCACAATCAGTGAGTCCTGCAAGCGCAATGGAACCAGCGGAGGTGGAGTGGCCTCATTGGATGCTGCCCTTGGTTTTGTTTATCATGAGCATAAAGAACTAGGTTTTCTGATATGGTCATAGCAGCAAGAATCATATATGCCCCAAAATTAAGATCAGTAATCATACCCACAATGAATGAATGGATAGATAAAATGTCAGAATGTGTTCCTATGGCTAAAATAACACATTATATGAAGGGGGGAGAGTAAAAACATACTGGCAGGACAGTTTTATAATAAATGGGATGGTATTTATTAATTATTGTAAGAAGAAATTCTGGCTTCCAAAAACACTGTTTTTTCTTTGTTCTGAATCCAGTGATTACTTGATATGTTTTTATGTTTTACTTTTCCTGGGTTTTAAACAAAATTCTAATGGAATATAGTATAAAAACTAGCTTTATTATTTGTTGTTATTCATTTATTTTTGCATTTTTAATGTTTCTGAATTTCTGAAAAGAACATTAGAATGTTTAATGTTAAAAAAATAAGTTTTGCTCTCTTTCTGCAATATTTTGTATGTACATTTTAAAAAGCTGTAAAAGGGCAGGGGAGTGTTGAGGGGGGAGTCAAGGGAGCCACACACCCTAAACTCCTTGAGATTCTTCTGCCTTCTAAAGAAGTATAGACAAAATATGCTGTCCTGCTCCCATTCTGCCCAAACCCCCACCACAACGTATCTGATGCAAACTATCCCTCTCTGGGACCCTCTCAGACTTTCCCTGCTGTAATGATTTACAGTTCCAACCAGAGATTCATTATGATAAAAGACTTAGGTGAACAAACCACTAGGAGCAAAATATTAAGAAAGAAATGAACTTCCTATGGTTACTGTTGGATTGAAGTCATTGGTTTAATTTGCAAAATTATTTGCCAGTGGTAATAAGGAGATAATTCAGAATGTTACTAGCGTTTGCTATGGTGGTAGCAAAATGCCACAAACGTTTCTATGATACCCATATCATAGATTGTAGGTTTTATTATATTTTTTCTGATTATTGTAGTCCTGTGCTTTCCATTTTGTTTTATTTCTTGCCTTGTGTTTCAATTGTATCCTGTATCTTGCACTTTGCTATGGCCACTGGGCTAAAACAATAAAGGTGAACTCAGCTTTATGGTTGTCTAGTAAATTTGAAGGTAGCTTCTGCTAAGTGGCAAAGTGCAGACAGGTGCATAAATTGTGCCAGGTTCTTTGGGGCTCAGATCGTTTTCTCATTCATCCTCTCAGTTCTTGGAAGAGGAATAGAAAGGGAAAGAAAAATACTCTGGGTGAACTACTGGTTATGAAGGTGGTGTTGACATGAGAGATTCGGATTCTGGGACCATGATGGGTTGCACCTCATAAGGACTGGGAAGAATGTGTTTGGCCACAGCATGAAAGACTTCATCAGGAGGGCTTTAAACTGAATCCTACTGGGGAGGGAGACGTAAACTTGGAGGCAACCATGGATGAAAGCTTATGCGACATAACAGAGAGAACAGCTCTAATAGCACCTCCCAATAGTCTTCACAACAATGTAGGAAAGAAGCCAGACTATAAAGCACATGGTCTTTGATGTCTATATACTAATGCCTAGAGTATAGGAAACAAACAGAACGAACTTGAACTCTTAATACATGAAGGCAAATATGACTTGATAGGTATAACTGAAACTTGGTGAGATGACTCCCATGAGTGGAATGCAGCTATTGAAGGATATAACTTGTTCAAAAAGAACAGAAGAAATAGAAAGGGAGGTGGAATTACACTATGTGTTAAAAATACTTATCCCTGCACAGAAATACAGGAGGATGAGCCTGGTAGCCCCATCAAGGGCATCTGGATTAAAATAAATGGGGCAAGGAATAAAAGGAACATGAGAGTTGGTGTCTACTACTGACCACCCAATCAAAGAGAAGATGAGGATAAAACTTTTGATAAGTATTTCATGGAAGTGTGATGTAGTAGTAATGGGGGACTTCAATTACCCTGATATCTGTAGGGAGACAAATTCTGCCAAAAGTGGCCCCTCCAAGAAATTCCTGACATGTGTGGATGATAATTTTCTCCTGTGGAAAGTGGAGGAAAGAACTAGAAGATCAGCTATCCTTGACTTGATACTGACCAATAGGGAGGACTTAGTGGATAAAGTGGCAGTTTTGGGAACTGTAGGGGAAAGTGACCACTTCCTACTTGAATTCTTGATTTTAAAGGAAGCAAAAGCTGAGTGTAGCCATACGCGTACTCTGGATTTTAGGAAAGCCGATTTTAATATACTCAGGTACCTGAACTGCAGTGCTCCTCCTTCCCTGTAAACCTTTCCCAAGCCAAGCAGCAGCAACAGGCTCTGCCCATGTGCTCCCTCCTGCTTCCTACAAATGGTTTCCCTTCCTTCTCTCCCCGGAGTTTGTTTAATATGATCTTAGGGGAAAGCATAGTGTGTTGTTTTGCCATAATTGCACAGTTTCAGGCTGCCGTACTATTGTTTTAGTGCAGAAATAAATAAAAATTATTTTAAAAATACAAAAAATTAACTGCAGGGGGAAGGAGAACATAGGGGGAGGGGCGGGAGATTTCACAGGTGAAAAGATACATGAGTGCAACAGTGCACAGATGTGAAAGTGCCCAGCGCTCGACTTGCTAAGGAAACAGAGGGGGAAACCACAGGTGCAAACCGGGGGGGGGGGGGGGAAGTAGGCGTGATGGAGCCCTTAAAGAATAATGCCTCCCAATGCAAATGAGAGGTTGAAATACAGTGATAATCTGCAATGTAGCCAAAACAGCAGGAGACACATTCCTGACATCTAGATATACAGAGTTAAGGCTTGATCAAATGTAATGACTATGAGAATTTATAGCCCTACCAACACAGTCTCTTGGGCTTTTTAATTTTATTTGGGGAGGGTGGGTGGGTGGGATTAAAGCTTGATTTTATTTAATTTAGCATGAATCCAAACTGTGTCATGGAGTACTGCTACGCAGTTGACCATGATGAAATTATGAGCAATAGTGGTTTAATATAACAGAAATCTTCTATGTTGAGCTACCCAATCCACCAATACAAATACAGATGTTTGTATTGTACACAACGTATTAGCCCAGGTTCTTGAATCCCCTTAATCAGAAAACTGTTGTTGCCTAATTCAAGGTCCGATGGTGACTCTGCAGCTGAAAGTTAATGAATAATGTAATTCCAATTATCAATTGGCAGGTTAGCTAAACATTTCAGGTGTCTGATAAAAAGAATGCTTTGGGACCATTTCACATGGTGCTTCTTTGCCTTTCGTACAAATACTGAATTAGTTCTAATTCTCAAGGTTTTGCAAGTGAGCCGAATTGTGCTAAAATAATATAAAATTAGTTCCATGTCAAATTTTCATGAGATTTGAGATCTCACACAGGCATCTTTTTACTTGGAGGAAACTTTTTTTTAATGAATGGGCACTGCTAACTGTTAAAGAAAATGCAGTTTTTATGTTGAAATGGCTTCTTTTGAAATGCTGTTAGACTCCAACTCCCATCAGTCCCACCAGCACAGCCAATGGTCAGGGATGATGGAGTTGCAGTCCAGCACCATCTTGAAGGCCACAGGCTTCCCATCCCTGGTTTAAAGGGTTGCCACTTTTTGGGGTACCACTATTCCTTAGTGCTCCAGGTAGGCTCTTCATCAGTATCCCATGTTCACAAAGGGATGCTCTACAAGAATGTGCTGTGCTTTAAAGTGTCCAAGGGTATGCCTTCAGGATTACTCATAAGATACCATGTAGTGATGTATGATGGTGATCATGATTATGATTTATTTAATATATATTCCGCTTTTCTACAATGTATGTACTCAAAGCCGTATAAACAAGTAAGTCAAATAACAATGAAAATCATATAAATAAGCAACTGAAATAACACAAATACAATAAGATAAAGTTAAGAAAATCACCATTAAAGCAGCTTACAGAGTAACCTTATGCATGTTTATATACTTAGCTAGGAGTAAGTATGCTAGATGGGTGTAGAGGGAGGGAGGGGCGGCGATCTCAGAAGTACCTGCCTTCGGGATCATTGCTACAATGCACATCAGAAGTGCGATAACCCAGGCTCCTCCCGGGCCATCGCACCGTCACGCCCACCATTTTGTTGTTGTGAATGGAGCGGAGAGTTGCGCTCTAGCGCTCCATCTCAAAGGTACGTGTTTGTTTGTTTGTTTTTAAAAAACCAAACCAGGCCCCCATCCCTTTCCCTGCCCTCCCAGGGGGTAGCAAAACTGGTGCCACCCCCTCCCCTGATGGGCATGGAGCCGTGTGGTGCATCCCCGTGCCCATTTCTGCTGCCGTGCTTACTCGTGAGTAAGCACAGCAGCAGCCAGGATGGGCAGCCACATCTCCCGCGGTCCCGGGAACTTCCCGGGACTACAGGAAAATCGGGTTTCCCTAGGGATCTGTTATCCAGGGGAATACCCATGCCTGTCCCCCCTGCCCCCCCCTGGGAGTCCCTGAGCATCATTTGAACTCACAGGAACCAGCTGGGGGCAATACTAGGCAAAAAGCCTGGAGTAAAACTGGCCCATGTTACCTTCTTTATTTAAAACTTTTATATCCCACTTTTCCTCAAAAGAGCCCAAAGCAGCTAACAACAAAAATTTATTACTAAACTAACCATTTGAAACAAAGGGAGAAACAGGTTCTCAAGATGCTGATTTTTTAAATTTATTTTTCAACTTTGGAAAAATAAATAAAAAATCAGCATCTTGAGAACCTGTTTCTCCCTTTGTTTCACCGGATTTGGATGCTTTTCTCCCCCTGCTTTTGCTTTTTAACTAACCATTTAAAACATTTCATTTATGAGCTAACACTAAAATACCACAAACACTAAAAGAGCAGGAGGAAATGACTCAATGCAGCAGCAATAAAAACAATTCAAAATCCAGAGCTAAAACCAGTTCAATAGAATGTCCATTTACAATTCAAACAACTTCCTATAAAAGGAGCTGTTGCTGTTTTTTGGCAACTGACAAAAGGCCATTAAACAGGTGGCAAGATTCACCTCCCTCAGGAGGAAGCTCCACAGCCTAGAAACAGCCATAGAAAAGACATTCTTTCCCAGGTCCCAACTAAGAGTTCCATCAGACAAGTGCTTTATTGCACGCTCATTGCTTGGACACTCACGGATTTTTGTGGGTCCCTCTCACGACGTTGTCTGCCTCCCATGTGCCTCCCGCCCTTTCTGGCCTTCCTCGCACCACAAAGAAACACCCAAAAAGTCCGATACATTTTTAAAAACGGAAGTTGCCTCTATCTCCTGCTGTGTGCAGGAGAAGCAGCGCAATCAGAACAGCCCACCGAATGGGCCACGTGCACGTTGTTTACTTCCTCTTTTGAAAGAGGAAGTATCAAGCAATGAAAGCAGGAGTGAAGGACGGTAGGGAAGCGTGATTTCCCTATGTCTGATGGAGGTCTAAGTGTATTTCTGGGAATACTGGGACATATAGGAGGCCCTCTGAAAAGGGCAGTGGGCAGGCTCATATGAGAGAAGGCAGTCTTTCAGATACCTTCTCCTAAGTTAAAAAGGTGTCTCACATTACTGAGGTGTCTTAAAGAAAGCTACATGGGTCAAAATTATGGAACATGAAGGCAACAACAACAACAACAACAATAATAATTTCTTACCTGCCTCTCCCTCCGGATCGAGGTGGGGATCAACATCAATACCAACAATATAAAATACAATATAAAATACATCAAACTGATTAAAAGCATATAAAATTAATACATGATTAAAATCAACAAGGTCTTAAAATTCGACTAGGTAGGCCTGCCAGAAGAGATCATACCGCATGCATGATTAAGTATGAAATATTTAAATGTCACAAATGAAGCATTCAGCAATGAAGATGGTGGCTCCATAGGCTGTTAGGAGGCCTTGGAGAGCACTGTGATGAATAAGTCAATGCAGTCTGAGACCCTCAGAAATAACAATAGGCTGTGGCTTCTGGCTCCATTTAAGGCAGCTAGCAATTGTAGCTGTCTTGCAAGAGGGTAGTTCTTAAAATTATCTTTTGGAGAATATTGCTTTCTATCCACGGTTGAACATAACATTTTAGAGTTGGAAGAGACACCTGCAGATCACCCAGTCCAACTTCCACTCAATGCTAGATCTACAATGCAGGATGCAATTGCAGCCTCTTTGACATATTTTATATATTTATGCCCCACTTCTTCTCCAAGGAGCTCAAAGTGGTGTACAACCCTCCTCCCATGAGGTAAGGTTATGCTGAGAGGTACTGACTGGCTCAAAGTGTGTTTTATAGTTAAATGGGATTTGAACCTGGGTCGTAGTCCAACACTAATCACTGTACCACAGTGGATATCATTTACCATGAAATAGCAGTCACTCCTTAAGGCCTGTTAAACTATCTTGCCATAGTCACAGCCAGACACAAAAGTGTGCATTTCCCCCAATCTTTTATTATATTATCTCAGGACAGCACCAAACAAGGCAGGAGTAGATATTCTGGATTGATTAACGTGGTTTACAATCATGGTTTTACATGTGCAGCGTAAGGCCACCTGGTATAACACAATACCTTACAGTTCAACATCTCTGTTTACTTTTGGTAGATGAAAGATTCCTCAGATGACCAGAGCAGGACAAAGTCTAACAGAAAATGCTTTTTAAAATGTAAACCATATTTTAAATGTGCATTTGATTTGCTTAATGAAAGATGTGCAAAACATTCCTTCCTCTATACTTGGAAGTCAGTTCCACTAAAATCAATGAGACTTGTTCCAAATAAATGTCATTTGGATCAAAATACTTGTTGCAAATTCTCAAAACAGCAACACACCATTCTGTGCTCAAGGAGTGCTGCAGTTTTGGTATGGATGTTCTCCTTCCTTCCTTCCTTCCTTCCTTCCTTCCTTCCTTCCTTCCTTCCTTCCTTCTGAGCTGCATCTCACCTGCAGAAGCAACACTTACCTTTAAGAAAAAAACAGACTATGGACCCACAACTAGTACCTCCTAATACAACATAGACTTAAGATGTTAAATATTCAATAAGTTGCAGTCACAAGATCTGCTCTTGTGCTCCTCTGCCCTATGCTAGCAGTGTCTCATATTACCCCTGCTCTTGTTTTGCATGTCTTTTGCAAAAGAGACATGCACTAACAATTCCTCATAACGCCATAATGTTATAGCAACTGAACTGGCACTAACTATCCAGCATACCAAAAGATCTGGCTTGTCCGAGCCTTTTGCAGTTCAAGGTAGGTTGCAAAGTTAACAGCTGAGTCACAGACCTTGCTTGTGATCTGTTGTGTAACATAGAGTTCTAAGTAAACCAAAGGTACCAGAGTGGCATTAACTATTTTGAGACCTTAGCTAGAGCCACCATGAATAGATGAATCCCCAATGATGAATGATGTAGTGTGATTTAAGATACTAATTTGGGGTTGGGGGTGGGGGAGATACCTGTCCTAGCAGATTATATAGGTTTTGCTTCTTAAGGCAGCAAAAGACTTTAAATGACACATAACTGGTCACCTAATCATTAAGCAAATCAACATGTCCTTTTTGAAGCATGACAAACCAAGGACATTTCATAGACATAGTACCAAACACAGCAACATAAGCATCAATGGGTGCACGTAAACTTTTCTACACATGGCTGAACCTGAGAGGACTTCTGCATAATAAATGGCCAATGCTTATGTCACGGATCCCCTGACTTATCTAGCTGAGCCATCCAGATCTCAGACCAAGCACGGGTCTGACATTTCACGCACGAGCAACTAAGCTAACCAGCATTAATCCTGACGTCTCACTCAGGGTTTGCCACATATTTTATACCCAGGTATACAAAGGACCGAACTACAAATAATTGTTTCATGTGGTTGTATATCTTTTCTTTAAAATAACTATAAATTGCAGCTTTGGAGCAGGGGTGATTTCGCCCTCAAATGCTTCCCCCTCATCAGGTTTAGGACCAGATGCAGATGGGGAGGGGGATTTGTCCTCCCACACCACATTCCTGATGAAAATCCCACTCCCCAAGCTGAAAGAGGGAGACATTTTTCTCCCTCTCCCATAATACTAGAACCTCAGGTCATCCCATGAAGCTGACTGGTGGGAGATTCAGGACAGCTAAAAGGAAGGACTTCTTCACACAGCGCATAGTTAAACTCTGGAATTAAATGGCTTTAAAAGGGAGTTGGATAAATTCCTGGAGGGGATGGCTATCAATGGCTACTAGTCCTGATGACTATGTGCTACCTCCAGTATCAAAGGCAGTAAGGTGGTTGCTGGGGAACATGGGCAGGAGGATGCTGTTGCACCCGTGACTTGCTTGGGGGTTCCTGCAGCTGGTTGGCCACTGTGTGAACAGAGTGCTGGAATAGATGGTGGTAAGTACATGGCTCTTCTTATGTTCTTTTGTTCTTAAATAACTATTTGGCACAGGAAGAAAGCTACCATTGATTAACGGAAACAGGAGATTATCAGATGCGCCACAAATGCTGGTCCTTGTGGTTCTGTTGATGGGTTTCCATGCTAGCATCTTCATGACAGCACACAACATTGGGCTTCTTACTACCTATATTGAAGTAGGCTCCCATCCTCTAATAACCAATATTCCAGGTTCTTCATTGGTATCCCACATTCCCAAAGGGATGCTTCACAAGAATGTGCTATGTTGTAAGAAGTGCAAAGGGATGCTTTCGGGACTACTCACAAGACACAGTATAGCGATGCATGGTGGTGGGTATGATGACCATGCTTTATTTAACATATATCCTGCTTATCTACAAACTCAAAACAGTTTGTAAATAAGTAAGCAGTATAAATTAGTCAGATAAACAATACAAGTCATGTAAAAAAGCAAATAGCGCAATCCTATGCATATTTAGACAATAAAAGGTCTTGCATGCCCCAGCATTTTCTAGCCAACCATGCTGGCTGGGGCATGCTGGGAGTTGTAGGACTTTTTCTGTTTAAATATGTGCAGGAATGCATCCTAAAATATATTAATACAATAAGAACTCAGAGCAATAGGCTCCCTTCCAATAAAAAACCTGTACAGGGAGAAGTGGCTGGATCGTGCTTTTCAGCATGTGTTTGTCCATCACATTCGTCCACACTCAGCAAGGAAAACTCTATAGCCTCTGCTGGCTCATTCACCTTGCAATGTCCTGCTTGCATTACTTGGCTAAACTCTTAATATACATCTCTGTGGCTGTCACGTTTGGATTGAACAATTTCAGCTGGTGGCTGGTTGTGACCTATGTCTTCTTTAACCAGGCTGTGTGTGCTGTCTTGTGACATGAATATTACCTGAGCAACTTTAAACACTACCCAAAGTGTCAGAAAGCATACATACTCTTCCTTCTTTAGGCTGCTCTCATTATAGGGTGACCATATGGGAAGGAGGACAGGGCTCCTGTATCTTTAACAGTTGTATAGAACAGGGAATTTCAGCAGGTGTCATTTGTATGCATTTAGTCCCTGGCTTTCTCTACAAGAGGCATTTAAAGCTCTTTCAAGGCGCATTAAAAAAATTTACCTCTACAAGAACAGAGCGCAAATCGGGCGTAGAGGCGCGCTATCCCTCCGATTATGCGCATTATCAAATGCGCGTTAAACAGCGAGTTTTATTTTGCTCCGCCCGTTAAAGCGCATTTTGACTATGTGAACAAGCGCTTATGCGCATTAACTACTTGTAAAGCGCATTTTGGTCATCCGTTAATGCGCTTCGCTGCCTCTCGTGCAGAGGTATTAGGCGTAAATGTGCTTCAGCGATTATGTGCATAATCGCCTAACCAGGCACAAAAGCGAATCCTTGTAGAGGGGACCCCTGGTGAAATTCCCTCTTCATCACAACAGTTAAAGCTGCAGGGGTCCTGCCCTCTTGATCACAAACAAAAGAGGGCAGGGCTCCTGCAGCTTCAACTGTTGTGGTGATGGCACCTGCTGAAATTCCCTTTTCTACACAATTGTTAAAGATACAGGAGCCCTGTCCTCCTTTCCATATGGTCACCTTATTTTAAATGTCTTGGGAATCACATTGAGAAGGGAAAGGAAAGTGGAGGCCTACAAGGGTCATGGTTGTTATCAATCGAGGATTTGACTGAAATTTGTGGTGAACCACCCAGAGAGCTAATATTGGGTGGTATAGAAATGTAATACATAATAATAATAATAATATAAATAATAATAACCACCCGCTTCCTTTTTTCTCCCACTAGTTCAGGCACCGCTTCATGCCAACCTGACCGTTTCCTCTTGCAGTGCTTCCCTTGGTTTCCTGATGGCTGCTGCTCCTTCCAGTGCAGGCAGATGAGTAGACTCAGAGAAGTCCTACTGGAGTGAATAGGAAAGTGGTCAAGGGCAGAATAAATGGCGGCAGCAATTCGGGATCTTTCAATCTTTCTTTCTTTCTTTCTTTCTTTCTTTCTTTCTTTCTTTCTGGCATTTATATGCCTCCCTGCAACCAGGTTCTTGGAGCAAAGACAAAAGCAAATTAAAATGGTGTACAATAAGGTCAACAATAAATATTTGTTATAACATATATAACATATAAAAGCAGGAACTCTCCTTGCCAGGCACATGGGAGAAAGAAAGAAGGTGAGTGAGTGCTGGCAGTGTTTTCCAACTGTCAGCAATGGCGGTCAATAGAAGGAAACCTTCTCCTTTGTTGCAGATGCAGGAATCTAGATTTTCTCAGAGACTTTTTTTGAAGGAAGCTTGTTGAAGCTGCAAGACTCCACCCACATGTGTCTGGACTTAATGTTGTTTCTCTGCAGTCTGCCATGCAAAAGCGGGTTATTTTTTGTTTCTATGTGCCGCTTTTATTGGCCGCATGTGCCACCGGAGGAGCAAATCTGATTGAATGAAAATGCAGTTTTAAACTGAATCATGATGGAAATTGTCTCTATGTAAGTTGCCCCCTGTTGAATCAGAGCATGGATCCATCATGGCCCAGCATCCAGCTTCCAACAGTGATCAGCCAGCAAACAAGCACACATAAAGGCAACAGACTTTTCCTGTTGTTTGTCCCTCAGCAACAGCAAGAGAGAGGTTTCATTTAGCTAGTGTGGCTAATTAGTGCTTAATAGTCTTATCCTCCATGAATTTGTCTAGTTTCCCCCTCCCAATCTTGCTGCTTTAAAGCTAGCTAAGACAGTGGCTAGCATCACAAAAATGCTATCCATTTAATATATCACACATAATTTTAATAAACCAAACAACGTATCCCCCCTTATAGCCTTTACTCTCTAGGAAAGCAGGTGCTCTAATGTCTTGATCATTTGGGTTCCCCCTTTTCTGCACCTTTCCCAGCCTTACCGTACTCCCTTTTGAGTTGCTGTTTTAATTGAACTATCTCAGCCCCAAGATTTCTTTCCCAGACTGCTAGTTCATATTTCATCCATGCAAACATGTGATCGTTTTACACTGATTTCATGTTGAATCTCATGTGTTGTTTAGATATTTACTTCACCTTGAGTCTCATATGCTATTTGTAGTGCAATCCCATCCATGTTTAGATACAAAAAGGGCCTACAACTCCCACCATTTCCTAGCCAGTCATACTGGCTGGGACATGCTGGGAGCTGTAGGCCTCTTTTCTAACTAAATATGCATGCACCCTTCCTTACCTATTCACCCAGTTTGGAGAGACACTTTCAGAGCTCTTCACACTCTGCTTTGGATTTTACCATTTTCAGTCATGTAGTGTCACATGCTTTTTGGCTAATCCACTGCTCACCACTGATTGCATATCATTTATGAATAAATTCAATAGCACTGATCACCATACGGATCCTTAGAGGACCACTACTTACTTTCCTCCACTGGCCAGATCTACACTTTGTGTCAAATAATTACTAATGTGGAGTAAAAAGCAGGATATAACATTCCATCAGATGAGCGTTTTATTGCACGCTTGTTGCTGGACACTCGTGGATTTTTGCAGGTCCCTCTCATGATGTCGTCTGCCTCCTGTGCACCTCCCACCCCTTCTAGCCTTCTTCATGCAACAAAAAACAAACAAACAAACACCCCAGTAAGAGCCATCTTATTTTTAAAGATAGAAGTTACCGCTATCTCCTGCTGTGTGCAGGAGAAGCAGCGGGATCAAAGCGGCCCACTGAATGGGTCATGTGCAAGTTGTTTATTTCCTCTTTCAAAAGAGGAAGTAATGAGGGACAAATGTGCGGGTGGAGAAGCGACAGTAAGCAAACAGGATTTTTCCCTGTGTGATGATGTTCTATTTATTAAAGTGTTATATGGAATGTGGATTGTGCCCCAACAGTTATCAGTGAACCTCAATGCTGCTATAAAGCAGTAGTGTAACTGGTGCATTTATTCCTACCCATTGCTTCCTACTATTTTATACTCTGTTCAAGGACCCATCGTTTTAGCTTATGAGTGATAGGTTTACTTGGGAGATGTTGATGAGGGACTTTTCCTAAAGCTTTTTAGAGTTGTTATATTGTCCCTATTGACATGTTTGTTGACACTCTCAATGAATGTTAAAGGTTGGTGAGGCAAGTACTGCCAACTTCCAGTGCAGTGTTCTATGCTGCTCCAGTTTCTAGGAATTGCAGTATATTTTGTCTGTTTTTCCAGACATTGGGAATGGCAACTGCTGACTGGCCATGATCAGGCCCCCTTGCCAGTTAAAATCCTGTATTTTGGGTCTTTACCTTTGGCAAGCAACAACTTCTGCTTCAGAGCAAAAGCACCCATTCTGCTTCATACAGGTGATTGTCCATGTTTACCTTCTTTCTCCTTGCATCCATCTTGGTGCGTTAGGATGAGCCGACATGTCACTGTTTTGGTCTGTAGTGTAAGACATGAAGGCTGTTCGCAAGAGCCCCTCTCCACGCCTGTGGCCAATGTGGGGAGGAGGAAGTTAGACAGTGCCTGCTAGCCCCTCTGCTAGCATCCTCAAGTGCCACCAATCCCCCACCCACATGTCAAAACAGCGAGTAGAATGTTGGGGGGGGGGTTTACACAGGTACAGCTGTATGCGTGTAGGCTCTTTGCACTAGAGGGAAAGAGCCTACATGCATACAGAGATTGAACAGGGTTCCCATTGACACGCAGAGGCTATGATGGTACAGATGTAGGGTCCCCTTGCTGATGCTCACTTAATTGGTAGGTGTTTGGGATGGGTCTGAGAGGTGGGGACATTGTGTAGACATTGGCAGGCCCAGTGGGTACAGTCTCACTGCCTCTTCCAAGCACTGACTAGATATATGGAGGGGATTCATCTGATGGATCCCCTCCACCTACAAATCATACTTTTCATCTTTTTTCTTAGCACTCTCTAGTCTCATCGCTGGATTAGAAGAGTAAAGAGGGACCGAAGAGTGGAGACAACTCTGAGAGATGAGACATAGACTGGTGTTGGGCACAGGAAGCCTGGATATTCATAGAATCATAGAACTATAGAGTTGGAGGAGTCCTTGCAGATCATCTAGTCCAGCGATGAGGGATCTCCAGCCCATGTGCCAATTTGGCCCACCAAACTGGCCTGCAGGACAGAAACCAAGGCCCTTCCCCAAACTCCACCCCTTCAGGCCAAGCAGGGAGAGGAATCCTGTTATTATCTCCAATCAGGCCTAGTGTCAAGAGTAAGCATTGTTGGGCACCTCCCAGAGCCCACACCCCAAGACAGGGACCCACTGACACGAGCCCTCTGGACAGAATACCCCTCTTTATCATTGCAACCTGCTTATTCTCCTGCCTCTTGCTCTGGCCTTGATAATAGTCATGATGAGAAGGAGGAGGAGTGCCACTGCCTACTTGCTCCCTGGCTCCCTGCCTGTCAAGCAAGTGAGAGCAATTATGAGTAAGAAGATTAGGAGCAACAGCAGCTGGTGACAATGGTGGTGAGCGGGTCGGCTCACTGAGGGAGGGGGCCCATTGAGGGTGTCTTCAGAAACCTGGAACCAACACTGACCCGGTTCGCACGTGGATGCAATCAATCCACAGTGACCATGTTCAGATGCAATGAAAACCCCCTGTACAGGAGTTGAATATTCATAACAGTGGCCAGCATGCATGGTGGCTCCTCAAGGGTAAATTAACCCCCAATGGGCATTGTGGGCAAACAGGCCCAGTGTCTCCAGTAATTGCTCAGAGATAACAACAGGGATTCCAGATTAAGAGGGCAAGTGGCACATTTCTCTGTTATCTCTGATTAGTGACTGGAGATAACCGGGGACTCTCCTAGCGTGCCACTTGCCTTCCCAATTCAAAGGGTGAGCAGCATCCTATGAGCTTTGTTGCCCCATGTCCACCCCAACTGGGGGAGACATAGGACAGGCAAAACCATTTTGGCTGAGACACTAGGTGGAGGAGAGGTCCTCCATCTGGTACTTCAGCTAGGGCAGTTTTGCTATGCACAAGCTTTCCCTGGCTGGGGAAAGCCCAAGTGCAGCAAAGCAATGGCCTCTACTGAGGCAATGGTTGGAGTGCTCCGTCAACCGATGCCTTATTTGGGGCAGCTTCCTCTACCCCACATCCCTTCTAATGGAGGAAGCACAGAGCAAGGAAAGTTGGGTCCTTGAGCAAAGCTGGAAGGTCAAATGACATCAGGGGGTATGACCACACTCTTCTGACACCATCAAGCCCTTGGAGGATGAGGTGGAGTGATCTGGACCACCAAACAGTCATAGTTCCCACACCTGATCTGGCTGAAATTTGCTTCATGAAGGAATTCCAGAGATGGAGCATCCCCATCTGCCTGGTGTCCAGCCTCTGCTTGAAAACCTCCAGTGAGGGAAATCCTAGCATCCTCCAGGTATTTGGCTCTAGTGCTGAACTGTTCTTATCGAGTGGGTTCACATTGTTATCATGGGTAGCCACAGATTTCTGCCACAAAGGTCTCTGGGATACATGCCGGCAGTTGTCTAGGGACTGAGAGGGACTGAGGAAGAAACAAACCATGGGAAATGGCCAAGCAGGCAATCATCTGTTGGGAGTAAGGGGCAAGCCACCCGCCCACTGGGGCATATTCTCAGGATGGCTTAGTGTGACGTGCTAATGTACAACTGACATCTACCCTCCTGTAACTTCAGCCAGTTGGATGTAAGCCTCTCCTCTGGGCCATTTTGAAGCGTGTTCATGGAAGTTTGCAGGTCCTTTACATGACTCAATCAACCCCCAGGATGTCTCCCGCGTTTTAAAAAAGATTAGAGATAATGCACTATTTAAAATTATCACGGGATATCACGGGCCACTAGATGGGGTTGTTTCATTTAACTTTATGTGGCATTACCAAGAGGGGAAATTTTCAATTACAAGTCACGTGAGCACCATTGGTTGCCATCTAAAGGAGCTCTAGTCAACGTGGCAAAACCCCAGAAGAAGAAAAAGAAACAGTAATGGTGCGGGAGTTTCCTTAATGTAGAGATGCCTTAGAGTGGCCAGGTGAGACACAGGGAAGGGCTCCTACAACTGTAATAATTGTGTAGATTAGGAGATTTTTAAAAAATGACAATGAATCACCTTGGACATCCTTACGTGGGCCAAAAGGCAGTATATACTGAGTATACAGGGCATAGAAACATTTCTAAAAATAAAATGAATTTCAGGAGGTGTAGATTGTCATGCTTGATGTACATGCTGACATACCCTCTGACACACAACTTTTAAAGTTGCAGGAACCTTTTTGCACCTGGCCACCATATTAGCACTTCAGCTCTTCATTCAGTAAAAACACAGGGAAATGTTTGTGAGCAGCAGAAGTAGCATTAGGGAGGATTCTAGGAAAGAGAGAGTTAAAAAGCTATTTTTTGTGTGCCTTGGCTTGTGCGGGAGTGAGTTTGTAGGGAAAGTCAATGTTGCTGGTTCTTCAGCCCTTGTTCAATTCAAGACACACACCTTATTATATATCATTTGCCAATCAGAGCTTTACGGGGCAAGTTTCCTTTGGAATAGGGCTCTCTGAAGTATTCTCTGTATTCACCAATGTACTGAGCAGTTATTACAGAGATGAAGAAACAAGCACGCAGGCAGTACCAGATTCACTGCTATAAGATCTAAAAAGATGCCCCCTGGTCAAAGCAGGCCAATTTCTCTGTGATGTCAGATTAGCTAAACCAATGGTAGTCTTAGGGCAAATGACTCCTCTGCCTACACTAGTTCATTTGCCATCAGAGCAAAGCAGTCACTGGCATCTAGGAAGGAAGGCAGACACAGAACAAGCAAAGGCCCATAAGTGAGGATATCAGAGGAAGAGGTAGGTAGGAGAGGACCAAAAGATTAGTGGGGGGAGGGGATTTCCATGTTCTTACCTTACCTTAATTCATGCCCTGGAAATGAAGTGGTGTCTTGGACTGCTATACAGAAAAGGTTGGAAATACTAAAGGAAAGTGGAACTGCTAGTATGCCGAACCAGAGCGGGGGGGGGGGGGGGGAAGGCGGGAAGGGAGAGAGGTACAGCCCTAGCACGAAACTAAATAACTGTGAAACTATACCACTACAGTCTCATAACTTGGAACATGGTGACTGCTCCTTTGCTGGAGCACAACAAAATAAAGACCACAGGGCATAGTGTATGATGACATGCGCAGCCCAAGAGATTTTTTTCTACACCTTGCCAAATTACAGTGCCCAAGATTCTTTGGAGGAAGTCATGGTATTAAACCCAATGTATGTTTTGATAAGTGCCGATATACCCTTAATAGTAACTTTTCTCCCCACCTCACCCCAATCCAGTGTGTCTCTCTTTGCATTTGTCAATGCAGAATAGGAGTTACAACAGTTCTTGGAGTCTATTCTTGGTCAAAGTTTTGTTTTGTTTAGTAGCCACAGCAGTTGTGATCAACAGAATGACCAAGCGCAGTGATTTGGTGAATGGTTCTCCTAATGCATCGTGGCTGATCGAATGAGACTCTGGTGTGCAGGATTAGAATTCTGTGTTGCGCATTACTGGAAATCACTTTATCTGTCAAACCAGCGTGAAGATAATGATTTCAGTCTATCCAGTATGAGGCAAATGCAATTCATGTGTCAATGTCATGCTGAGCTTCAAACAATACTTCTGAGGAGTAAACCACTTGATTAGTTTCATCACCCAAATGCCAACAACAATCTTGAAGATGTCTGTATTGTCACCTCTCAACGAAGTGGAGAACAGAAGATGGGAATGATCCTGTGTCAAGAGGAACTCCTCAGCATGTTTTAGGTTGGGTAGGCCATGGGAGCATAGCAAGAAGGGCTCAATTTTTGTGACGGCTGCCTCCGCAGAAGCTGGAATGGCTTGGCTGTTCTTGGAAGAATAGAATCTAATACAATGTATCAGGGGTGCAGAACCATATTTGGGTGGAGAATTGAATTTCACTCTACCAGTAGGCTCCCCACTGGCTGGATGAGATGAATCGGCGTGGCTAAGCTCTGCTACCTGGAGGAACCCAGGAGGCTTTGCGGGCTGGATCAGGAACTTCTGTGGCCGGATTAGACTGCCAGGCCAGAGGTTCCACACCCCTGCTATAGATGATTGTATCTCCTGTGTGCTGGGACTGGCATAGTCTATTCAAAAGTTTACATGTTTGAATATGCAGATTATTCAAAGAACAATTATAGATACTAACTGGCCAGTCATCACCGCCTTCTGTGAGGTTCAGGCGTCCTCCGTGGCATGGACTGCCTTCTACCATCTTCAGCTAGTAGGCCAGCTGCACCCCTCTCTGGATGGGGATAGCCTTGAACATTGGGCTGGCTTGGAAGATGGTTTGAAAACAGCAGCCAGTGCAGAATTCAGTGGCTAGGCTATTGCCTGGGATGAGGCAATTTAAACATATAAGTCTGGCCCTGACTTGACTGCACTGGTTGCCAGTTTGTTTATAGGCCAAATCCAAAGAGATGGTTTTAACCTATAAAGCTCTGCATGGCTCGGGACCCCAAAACCACAAGGACTGCCTCTTCCTATTTGAACCTACCTGGTTTCTAAAGTTGATATCAGAGACCCTTCTCTGTGTGCCCCCTCCAAGAGAAGTTTTTAAGGTGGTAGTTCAGCAAGGGGCCAGCTTTTCCATGATAATCCAATGTTTATGGAATACTCACCGGAAGGAGGTTTGCATGACAAAAACACTGTCATCTTTTTGGCGCCATGCAAAGGCGTATTTATTTCCTCAGGCATTTGGGGCGTTAGCTATTGGTCCAACTATTGTGGGCTTTTGGGTTCCTAGTTTGAAAAATGGGGACCAGTGCTGCAGAGCTCTGTCCCATTTGCCTTACATAAAAAGTAGCTGTGGCTGGTAGTGCACAAGCTGAGCATAGGTTGGCTTTGCCCTTGAACATAATTTGCAGCATTGAAAATGTGCCCACATGCCATGTGATGGGCTGTATATAATAACCACAATTTCTAGTTTCAAAACATGATTTGCAATGGTAATGCTGCAGAAGAGAAGGCATGATCCTTGTACACAGAACACAGAGTGTGTTTCCCCCTCATTGGTTCCTGGAAGTTCTCAATCAATTAGTTTCACAGAAACCAGAGGCAAACACTACAGCAAAGCCTGAAAGGGTTTTGCTTTATCTGAGCAGTAAATCGCTGTCCCGTCCCCCCCACAGCTGCAGATACGATACATCACATGCATGGCTAACGAGGATAAAGGTAATCGTGCAACCTGGATGCAACCTGTAAGAAACATTATGGAGATTTCCTTGGCATCTATATGCCCCACACTGGAACAACAGGAAGAGCAGGGATATTAGGATAATGAGTTTGAGAAATGAGTTCAGTAACATTCTGGCTTTACAAATGTGCTCATGCAGGCACACACATGGCTAGAATTCCACCCAAGAAATCACAACTGTGCATGTATTGCATTATAAACTGTCTGGAAAGGCCCTTAGAAGATGTTTGACAATGCATCCACGCTTAGATTAGAATACTACAGGGAAATGGTTCAAGGATGTACACCTCCAGGTCAACATTTAACACTGTTAGGCCAAGTTCAGACATCACAATAGCCCATGATGGGTTAATAAGTTATGCGCACTAGCTTATTTTTGAAATAGTCCATGATCCCCCACCACACGAACAAGCTAATAAGCTACTGTGTATAATTTGACTCACAAACATACCCCACCCCCTGCCCTGCTGCAGTCCTCCCGCATGAGCAGTAGTGCTGTTTCACCTCTAAAGCACTGGAAGTTTGCAATCGGGAGACACCTGATCCAACATCAAAACCCTGCAGGACTACTCACCAAGGAGCGAAAATCTGGAGTGCATTAAAAAGGGGACGGAACCTTGGGGCTTTGCAGGATCAGGACAAAGCTTCACCCGTATCCTCTCCTACTCAGGAGGAATCTGAGTGATGGGGAAGAGACTAACTAATGCTGGCAGTGAGATACATCCTTATATCCTTTCATTGCACATTTCAGATGTTCTAGATTTCTTCCCATTTTGGTAGGAGGACTGAGAGCAATTGTAGCAATTGGAGAAGGCCACTTCTGTTGACCCCAGCATTACTTGCTTAAAGAAAGAGTGATGATTGTATCATTATAGGGCTGAGCCTAAACTACTTAAAAGGAGAGAAATGTCTCAAGATGCTGGAACAAAGTTTTTATTTGTGAAAAGCCCAACACATTTTGGCCTCTTTTTATTTAAGTCTTTCAGGGGACTGTAATAATAATAATAATAATAATAATAATAATAATAATAATATACCAGCATAACATCAAAAACTATACAGAAAACCTCCAGAAACTATGCTTACCAGGTACATCCACACCACCATCCAAAAAGCAGTCATAATTAAAACATGCTCAATCATCAGGAAATTCCTGAATCAATAAAAGACAGCATGACTTGGCAAAGCCCATCATATCCGTCTAGAAAAACTGCCATGAGCGAGAAAGAGATAATATAGAACAACACATTATTACAATATATCATTTTTCCCTTATAAAACATATATCATACTACATTGCAACTAGGCCTGTGCATACAGTTCAGCATTAAAAACATAAATCAATATACACTGCAAATAAACTTGTGCATAATACTTACTTATAGAAGTGTCTGCAGAAATTCTTAGAACAAAATACCTCTTGCTGTAATTCACTGACGACTTGGAAACAGTGTACAGAAGGCTGTAATTTATATCCTTGCTATTTAGAGATATATATTTTTAAGAGATGTTTATTCTAAAATGTTCTTGCAGGTGTTCTTGAGGTAAAAAATGTCTCAAGGGAGTGTCTAAAGACTGCACAGAGATTATAGAAGTGGTAAAAATTCTAGTTCCTCATTTAGGGCTCAATCACACCTCTTTTTCCCGCCTGGTTTGCCTTTGCATTTTTTACCTCCATTTCAGAAGCGCTGCAAGCGCTCTTCCCTTTCATGATTGTAGCTATGCCGGTGAACTCTCTTTTTGCTCTCCCACTGCTATTGCGCCTGCCCCACCCACCCCTTCTCCTTCCCCCTCCAGTTCATTGGTTCTTGTTGTTGATGGACATTGTGATGGACATGGCAGCCTTCCCCCCTCACTCATTGGAGCTCCTATTAGAATGTACAAAAATGCTTACATCTGTGTAATTTTTAAAGTTAAAGAAGTGAAACTTGGCATGGTGATAGGTCTCCAGGAGAGTTTTTGGCATGCCAAGTTTGAATCAGATAGGTATATGCCTTGATTTTTAGGATTTTTTAAAATGCAAATTAACCAAAATGCTTACATCTGTGTAATTTTTATAGATAAAGAGATGAAACTTGGCATGGTGATAGGTCTCCAGAAGAGCTTTTGGTTTGCCAGGTTTGAATCAGATCAGTTCATCCCTTGATTTTTAAAGAATTTTTAAATTTCTCCCTTTAAAACCTTTTCTTGATAGTTCACCAGTGCGCTCTTCCACCTCTTTGCATTTGTGAAGGATCACTTTTCCTTTCCTTTCCTTTGTTTATGCGAAGCTTTGCATCTCCAATTCATAAAATAGAGATCTGCTGGTTCCCTTTCTCCAGAGTAAATCCTATTGATTTCAGCTACATTTACATCCAAGTCATATTAAAATCAATGCAGGCTTACCTTTGAGTAAACCCCATTGAACAGAAAGAGACTTACTTCTGAGTAAAATGAAGTAAGACCTCAGAAGTAAGCATAGGGTTGTAGAGCACTTCTTTCCACTTTGCTGTTTTAGACTTTTTTAAAAAAGCTTCTGAGTGACCACACTATTAAAAGTCAGTTCTATACCTATTTACTCAGAAGGGAAAAGTGAGGGAACAGCACTAGATGAAGGCTTTAGGGCACATTAAAGTCACTTCGGGAAAATAATCCAGACTTTCCCCACACCAAAATAATATGCAAAACAGAGGAAAAGAGGTGAAATGGGTGCTGGACAGACATGACGTCATATGAGTCCCACACTGCAAAACCAGATAGCAGGCGTGGCGAGAGTGTGTTCAACTGGCGGTGTGATGGAGCTCTTAATCCCTGTGGAGATAGGGTGCCTAATTTTAAAATCCAATCTACTTCCTTTCTCAGCAGATTCTTATCTTCCCTGATGTTAAGCTTCTTGATTGTCCAAAATTTGAAGTCTGTTGCAAGGTGTATATTTTCAACAAAATGGTTAACTAATGGGCCACACATTTTTTATTTTGTACTCAATATTTTATAGATGTCCCCCTATCTGCTTTTAGGGATCTAATTGTTTTGCTCGCATAGATCTTTTGACACTTGCAATGGATAGCATAAATATGCTATAAGGTATATGTTTTATGATTGGAAGGATCTACAAATTCAGTAACTTCAGATATGTATCTAAAATAGCTACAGCGCCCACACATGTGATGAACCTTAAGCGTGGTTGCACCTGGTAAGATGTTAGGCAGACATTCTCTATGTTCCTTGAATTCACTTCTCACTAGCATGCTCCTTATATTCCTGGTTCTTTCAAAAGAAATCATGGGCTTGTCCTGGCAACCTGGTATATGTTGAATTATGTGCCAGTGCATTTTTATGCTCCCCTGTAAACTGTGATGTGATTAAATGTCAGACTACAGTTCATCTGGTTAGAAGGTGTCCTATTCTGCTCTCTTAAAAGGTCAGCTCATGTTCTTTGTGCTGCCTGGTTAAAACTCTGGGGGACTACTTTTCCGTGGGTATCCTCTGTCTCTCAATTGTATGGACAACATATGGGATTCCTGGAGCAGTTGCATTTGAGTCTCCGAAACTGCCCAGATGGGAGATTACCCCTTGATGAGCTAGAATGGGAGTTATCAAATCTTAAAGAAGAGCAAACATCTGTGGGTTTTCTGTAGATGGAAGTGGTTAGATGTCTTTGTTCCTGCAACCTGAGACGTGTCACTCCTTTGGATACTTACCTGTTTTTATACTCCCTAAACTACTCACACATTTTTACAAATATTTTCAGCAGTGTCACAAAATGCCTTCCTTTTCTGAGTATTTTTCATCGCATCTTTTTAAAATATCCACCTATTTATTTACATTGCCCTTCCTTGCTCGCTCGCCCTCTCTGTCTCAGAACATCATTTGCTAGCAAGTAAGATCATCGCATAGCCAATATACAGCAATGAGACATCATCTGAAGAACTGCATGATCTTTGACTGGCTATGATCACCTTTGTGGCTAATTCAGAAAGAAGGGAGAAGCAAACAGGAAAAAACAGTGCTAAAGTAGGAATAACCAGGGAGGTCAATGGCACCAAACATGATTTTTGATAGTGACTATTCAAACTAAGTGTTCCCCCCCCCCCCCAGCATCCCAAAATATTTCTACTTCACCAAATCATTGTCTTTGACATAAAGACTGAAACTGGAACATATCTGGTGCAACTAGTAGCTATTAACTCAAAAAAGGATCCTGATAAAAGCTGTTAATTAACAATTTGCCTGGCATTCATTTTGGATATTTTGATAGTAAAGACAACATAAGACATGATGTCCTTGCAAACAAACAGATCACACATTATATTCCCAAGGTGTCAGAATTGCCTAGGGAAGAGAAGGACCAAATATATCCAACCTCGTGTTTCTCTTTTCTTGGTTTTATTTTTTTTTGACACAGCAACACACAGCAAAGGACCAATTCATTGCAGTTCATGCTTAGCCTGCTCTTGCTCATCAATCTGCCCATATGAGTGAATCCTGGGGCCAAATATCAACTGAGATGCAGTCGCTTTTCCGGAAGAACCTCAGCACAACAGCTTAGGTTTTATTATAGTGATTTTAATTTACTTTGTTTTATGTTATGTTTTAATAAAAAAAATTAAAAAGCAACAACAACCAAATGTTGTTTTTATTGTTCATGGGTTATAAAATAAAATAAAGACACAGATGATTCCATGTGGGTATGTGTTTTGGATAATTAGTGATTTGTGGGTTAGCCATGCCCCCATTACAGTAGGGTGACCAGATAAAATCCAGGTCAGGGCTCATGTAACTTTAACAGTTGTAGAGAAAAGGGAATTTCAGCCAGGGTCATTTGTATGCAATTAGTTCCTGGTGAAATTCCCTCTTCATCACAACAGTTAAAGTTGCAGGCACTATACTAGAGTGACCATATACAAAAGAAGGCAGGGCCCCTGCAACTTTAACTGTTGTGATGAAGAGGGAATTTCACCAGGAACTAATTGCATACAAATGGCACTGGCTGAAATTCCTTTTTCTCTACAACTGTTAAAGTTACAGGAGCCCTGACCTGGATTTTATCTGGTCAGCCTACATTACAGCAACTGACAGAACAATCCTATACTTGCCTACTTAGAAATAAGTCCCATTTCTTACTCCCAAGAAGTGTAGATAGAGTTGCAGCATGAATTATTTGGGCATAACAGATGCTACCTGTGTAGGTCTGCACAGCCATGTGTCTCTGGGAAGCCATACCAGGAACAAGATCTGGGTGTATTATCCAACCCAGGGAAGTCTCTGTGGTCTGAAACTGGTGGCTGGAGTCTGAACAGGAGTCAAGGCATAAGCAGGTGGTGTCCTTTAGGCTAGAATCAGGTCCTGGAGTGTAGGAGACATAAAACTTTGCCCCATTAAGCAGTCAAAGCTTCCTAGCGATTATACTAGGCCAGTGGGGCAGTGAATCCACTCCAGGTTTCTGTCAGAACTTTTGCACCTTAGATAGCTCCTTTAAGAGTTTTGACTGGTTTGGCAGAAACCTGGAGTGGATTCACCGTCCCAGTGACATTGGAGCCAGTCTCCACTGTACTAGTCCTGGCCAATCCTGTGGCCTCATATTGCTTGCCAAACACTAGGACCAGTATTTGGCATTTCTCTTCCTTTCTGTGCCCAAAGAGGGCTCTGAGATCTAAGCACACAATATTCTGGGTAGTTTATTGAAGCCCTGGGTCCCCTGACAATATGTAAGCTCCAGGCACTTAGTGAGTCACTCTTTATCATGCCCCTTCAGTTGCTAGGATATTTGAGATGGTAGCTGGCCTTGCCTTACAATGTGACAACTTCAGTCTAGAAATGGCGAACAACAATTAGAGCCTACACCTCGCCCCGGGCCAGCGGAGAAGCGTGGTTAAAGAATGAATAAAAATAAAATAAACAAAAACAAGGAGCTGAACGCCACACCGGGACAAGTGGGAAGGAGCCACCGAGCAAACCAACCAGCTGCTGAGCTGCTTATGCGCCTCTGTGCATTAACACAAAACTGAAAAACAAAAGAAAACAAAAACAGAGTGCCAACTTCTGTCCTTGTTTTCGGCTGGGGGGGAGGTGGAGGAAGAGGGAAACAATGAGGGGAAGAGCGCTCTCGAGCCCATGCAATTATGTGCAGCAGTGCGTAGGCATGGGCTCTTTCCTAACCCCCCCCCCACTTGCACTCCTTGCCATGCAAATAAGAGGAGCGCAAATGTGGGGGATTGTGGGCTCATGGCGCCAATGCGCTGCCATCAAGATGTAGCCCTTGTCAATCAACCCATTGTCTTTGCTCTCTCACTAGTCAAAATACCAGACGATAATAGGCGTAGAGATATTATTAATATCGGTAGTGGAGCACTACCTGCAAAATCTTATTTATAGTTCCATAAGATTTTTACTGAAGCTTAAAAAAAATGAAAGGATAAAAACTGGATCAGTCCCTCAGTCATTGTATTTGCCCTCATGGGGCAATTTTAAGTGGTTTCTGGTGTTTATGTAGTTTTTTTTTATTCGTCAGGACTGGAGGACTGGAGTCAAACTGATATGAAGTAGACCAGTCTTCTTCAATATGGCACATCCAGATGTGTTGGACTACAACTCTCAGAATTCCCCCAGCCGGCTGTGCTATGCTGGCTGGGGGAATTCTGGGAGTTATAATCCAACACATCTGAAGGGTGCCACATTGGGGAAGGCTGAACTAGATAGTAATCGGCATGGGAGGCAGGCAGTAAAATAAGTGGGTAAGTCTGTACCTAAGCAACCAATTACTTAGACTGAGGAAACAAGTCAGAGTCACTAGCTCCATAAGACCATGTGGAACCCTATTGTAGGATGACCAGATAAAATCCAGGTCAGGGCTCATGTAACTTTAACAGTTGTAGAGAAAAGGGAATTTCAGCCAAAGTCATTTGTATGCAATTAGTTCCTGGTGATATTCCCTCTTCATCACAACAGTTAAAGGTGCAGGCACTATACTAGAGTGACCATATACAAGAGAAGGCAGGGCCCCTGCAACTTTAACTGTGGTGATGAAGAGGGAATTTCACCAGGAACTAATTGCATACAAATGACACTGGCTGAAATTCCCTTTTCTCTACAACTGTTAAAGTTACATGAGCCCTGACCTGGATTTTATCTGGTCACCCTACCCTATTGGCCCCTTGGGTCACCTGACCCTTGTGAGCTCGTAGCCTCAACCAGCCTGTGGTCACCTCAGTGAAAATGCTGAAGTGCAGAAGACAGCAGGCCAGCAGCTCCCTTCTCAGGCAAGCGGTGCCAGTGGTACGGTCTGTCTCTAAACAGCAATGGTGTGTTTATGGGGCCTGCAACCAGAATTTCCAGTCTGAAACCCGAAGGTCCTTGTCTAGCCTGCCCATTGTGAGGCAAAAAGAAAGTGTCCAAGGCAGGGATAACTGAACTGCTGTGATTGATTAAATTGACCCAGAAAAGGAACCCCTTGGGGAGGGATCTAGAACAGTGGCCTGACTGACAGGGAAACGAAGACCAGAAGGCCAGAACTGGATTGGCAGCACTTGCTGTCATCTGGACAAAGAAGGAGCAAATGCAGGGAGCTTTTTTTCTGGCTCGCTGCCAGAAAGAACACTGTGCTCCTAATGCTCAGGGCTGGTCCTACCACTAGGTCAAGCGAGATGAGTGATTTAGGGTGTTATAAAAATGCAGCAAATTGTTAATTTTATTTTATTATTATTGAATCTCTACTGCCAGGCAGAGTTGTTGTTGGTTTTTCTTACCAGGGCGAGGGGAAACTTTGTGGCATTGCCTCAGAAAGCAAAATGTCTTGGACCAGCCCTGCCAGTTGCCTTAAAATGGGAGAAACAAAAAGAAGTATGCTCTATACCAGCTTTCCCCAGCCTGGTGCCCTCCAGATGCTTTGGATATGAACTCCCATGAGTCCCAACCAGCATGACCAGTCCAAAACATCTGGAAGGCAGCAGGTTGGGGAAGGCTGCTCTACCCTGATCCATCAGCCAGCGTACTGGATGGGGGTGTGAGCATGAGGGGGCTTGGGGGGGGGAGATTATTGCAACCTGTTGTAAGCTATCTTGATAATCATTCAATTGTAAGGTGGAGCATACATCTTCAAAAATACTGGGCTCTATTCAATCAACTAGTGTCTAAAGTTAATATTTCTAAACTGAGTCTTTCTAAATGCTAGAGATATCTTAAGGTAACAAAATGTCTCTCACAGGATGTCAACTTTGCACTCCTGTTCTCTCACAGGGGTCCAAGCTCTGTCACATGGTGCTTCAAATCATCTGTCACATGAAGAGGAAGAATAATAAAACCAAACCAGATTACTCTGCCTCCCTGAATCAGCGCAGACTAGATGGATACTTACAACACATCCATTCTTGACCTCTTACAAAACGGAGCAAGTTCGTTATATAAGCTCAGGGAGGCCAGGATGGGAACTTTGGGGGGGGGGGGTGGAGAGAGAGAGAGAGAGAGAGAGAGAGGACAAGAACCTCCGGTTTAGGGGGGAAAGGGCGGGTAGGTCTTGGATTACAAAGGTCTACAGAAATGCAGACAGTTTATATCCACAGGGGAGTCCCTCCGAATTCACTCCTGACTTTCTGGTTGTTAAAAAGAGAAGATCCCATAACATGAAGCTAGTAAAGGGATCCAGGGCTGCAATCAGTGGCAGAGGAGCGTGGCTAGTAGCTGGCACCTGCGCTTAAGCAAGAAATTGGAGCTGACAGCTAAGCAGGATTAAGGAGGGGGAACATCAGACTTGCTTCCATCTGTTATAATTTCTTGACAAGGCTTCAGAGAAGAAGGGGGTGGAGGAAAGGTATAGCACAGAACAACAGCAATGGGAAAGCACCACATGTGAAACAGGGCTTTCTAGGAAAGGGCTTGTTCTATTTCTCTCTCCCGATTGGCCTGTTCTATTCCTCTCTCACTGATCTGTGAAATATTTGCTGGATCTTTTAATCTTTGATCATTGATCTTTTTTTGCTCACACACTCTCTTACTTTTAAGGAGCTGGGCTAAATTAATACACCACACTAGCTAGTGGATGATAGGAATTGTAGTCCAATGCATCTTGAAGGCAGTAGGTTGGGGAAAGATGTACTACATTGTCAAGGAATCCGTGTGTGTGTGTGTGTGTGTGTGTACGCACGCACACACGTGTCTTCGGACAAACTGCCTATACAAGAGATGTGGCTGCTGGGAGCCTCACGCCTTTGAAGACTTGACTCTTATTTTGGTTCTTAAACAGAACCAGTGCAAAATTAGACCTTCAAGGTTATTCTGGCTTTTCCATCAGGACAAAATGGAGGGAATTTCATCTCCCCTGAAGTTGAGAAGATAGGAACCAGTGCAGTGATGCCATGATACAAAGAACCTTACAAGTTTTGGGCAGTGATTAAAATGGTTTTGAAATGGTGTACTTCTTTTCAGTGTCTGGCTTCAGCCTTGGAACATGTCAAAGGACCAATAAATAAAACACTGCCTTTGAGCATGTGTAATATGGGTTTCCCTGACCATTGAAAGACGATTGTTGTGTAGCGATGGGCAACCTCCTCCAGCCAGGTTTGGTATTGACTTGGAAAAACTAAGTACTTGGGAAATAGCTCGGTTTATTCTGTACCCAATTTGGACCATATTGCAATGATTTCATCAGAACTGCAATGGAGTCTGATCCCCCCCAAACCCTTTGTGAGCCTCCAGCCCCTCACACACACACCTACATTTCCCAGCACTCCTTGCACTTGGCATACAACAGTAACATCATACCAGCTGTTGGAGAGGTAAGGGACAGGGGAATACTTTCCTTTCTTCCATTCCATCACTGCTGGAGCAGTAAACAAGATGAGGGGGTGGGTTTCTGTGATGTGGATTAAAATCAAAGCCAGAGAAAACTTTGAGAGCTGTAGAGCTCACCTTGAATTTGTGGTGAGCATGCTGAGCTGCTGAAATTCATGTTTCTAAGCCTTGAAATACAAACACTGATGCCATCATTGCTTCTAGGATTGGGAGCAAGGCAGAAATAGAGCGGGACAGGGAGAGCATAGCTTCCATGCAGGCTTCATCTCTGCCACCTCTCATTTCAAAAATGGAGCACCATGTAGTGGCTGACCCTGTTCCTAAGGGGCTTTTATATCGTCCCTGAGGCTCTAATCAGAAGGATCATTTCCTGTCTTTCTCCCTGTCAAAGCAGTGGGGCGGGAAGGGGAAGCTTGCTCCCTTCCTTCCTCCTCCGCTTTCTCAGAAGCCTCAGTCTGACGTTACCTTTGTAACATGGGTAGCTAGCACTGAATCACTTCAGTCCAGTCAGAAACATGAGGAACCCATTGGGTGCTGGCTGGCTCTATGTTTCCCTTGCTCCAATCTGTGTTCCCCAGTCTTGTCAGGTGGAACAGCAGCGCAGTCTGCCTTGCCCTCCCCCTTCAGATGTTGCCTTCCCTGACCTACGATTCTGGCCCTTTGGTTTTCTTCAGCCCAGACCCAGCCTCCAGTCTTCAGCCTGTCTTTTATTTACATCTCTGCCTCTGGCTTGATCCTTGTTTGCCAGCCTGCTTTGGAGCCTGACCTCCATGACCATGTCTTCTGCCTCTACCATTTGACTCTCACCTTCCAGAACCAACTACAGTCTGCCCCAAAGCTAGTCTCCAGGCCTGACACACGTGGCATACTAACCATGTGGAGATCCAGATCTCTCTATGCTCCAGATATGCAGTGAGCTGAATGTTACCACCATCACCCAGGTTCTGTGTGGCTGCAGAAGACTGGCAAGGCAAGCCAAGCAGTACTGATTGTGCAGTGCTTGGCTCAGCACATGCTGGAGCCTACGGATGACCAGCTTTCCACACACAGCTGCCAGATGGGATGGTTTTGAGCAGCAGTCAGGCAGCAAGTGGTCATCTGTTTCCACACCATGATTCCCCACCAAGAAGGACCCATTCCTATGTCCTCTTCCCCTAGACAAGTAGGAGAAAAAAGAGTCTCTAGGCAATATGACGGTCTGTCTGTCTTTAACTTATAGGGCCTCTCTGTCCGGGGTGGTCTCACCACTTAACATCAGGATGATTCACTCATCATTGAGTCACCATGAAAACCTGGCATCATCTCTGTCCTCCTACAAGAGAGCTCTGCATTCTGGCATCATATCAAACCAGGCTTACATCCAGAAACCTTGCTGGGATGTCATCCTCTGACCTCTGGCCCATGTTTCTGCAGATACAGACTATTAATGTTTAGCCATTGAGACAGAAGTCTAAGCAGGTGGATCTGGTAGAGGAAGAAGAGGAGGAGAGATGTATATCAGAACCAACATGTCCCAGTGGGTTGACTTCAGAACTGTCTCTAGGCAATGATTTCCCCAGGTAATTTGGACTAGGATAGTATTAGGACAGAATCTAGGTGGGATCGAAGTGATTGACAGGGGAATCCAAAGAGAAGTATAAGACACTCAGTACCTACAAGCCTCAAAGGTGAGTTGATTGTGGTCTACAGATGATGCATCTCACACGAAGCTGAACTTTACAGAAAATAGGATGTCAACTGAACATCGTGGCTCCAACAGTTCAAAATCCTGCTCTGAAAATTCTGCCAGATGTATTGAAATTTGCCATGTTATCAGTAGATCCACCATGTTCACCACAACCACGATGTTGTCCTTGTTGTCATATTTACTTCAATGAGTGTTATGTGTTCTTTGAAATCAATCTCATAAGAAACTACTGAGAGAGAGAGAGACAGAGAGACAACCCACGTATAAAGTCCAATATGATTTTCCCACTCACTCTACATCCCAAAGAAGCTCCATATGGAAGATGTGACCACAGATGCCTACCACTGAGGAAGTCCAAGACTCCAGTACATTATCATTTGATTGGTGCAGATCCAGTCCCATTGTTCTAGGGCTGATCCAGTTTAAAACTGAATTTTAAAATAAAAGTTTAGCCATGATGCTACATAATGGGTAATTCTAATTTGCAGAACTTTAAATAAACTGAAATATGAAGAGTGCTATCGTTCAATTTACCTCATTTCTCTAGGAGTGAAGACATCTCCAATTGCAGCCCAAGTATGATGGTGTCAGAAAGTGCTCCATTTTACAAGTGCAACTCTTAGTTCATAGTTTTGATCCTTTCCCCATGTAGCTAATGTTTTTCATGAGGCTTAACTCCAGTTCAAAAGCATGAAATGTATAGGCAAATCATAAATGCACAACAATAGCAGTGCTAAATCTGCTGCTTTCAATAAACTCCAACATTCCCCAGAATACAAAGCATATTGACAATAATGGGAAAGCAGATTTCTTTCCAAATACAATAGGCTCAAAATGTATATATTTGTATGGCTGAATGAATGACTAGAGCAGCTCTGCACCAACAAAAAACCATGGATTGCTTGTATATTGTTCCACAGTGATGCACATTTGCTCCATGGAATCAGCAGAGCATCATGATACCATGTGCACTTAGCTCCAAGCCAATGTGCCAATGACATGGCAGACCACAACTATAGCTAGTATGGTTGCTTTGGGTACTTCTACTCACTATTGGAGTGCTGCTGGTACTGGGTCATTCTTAACCATACCATTCCTACTAACAAGATATGAAGGGACCCTTCCTCCTGATTCCTGCCACACTGGAGCAAGGAGTGTGAAAGCAATCTAAGGGAGTCATCAGAGTGTTTTATTGCACGCTCGTTACTGGGCACTCATGGATTTTTGCAGGTCCTATTCATGATGTTGTCTGCGTCCTGCATGCCTCCCACCCCTTCTAGCCTTCTTTGCAAGACAACCCCCTCCCCCCGGTAAATCCAAATTATTTTTGAGATAGAACTTGCTGCTATCTCTTGCTGTGTATGGGAGAAGCAGTGCGATCAAAACGGCACACTGAATGGGCCACATGCACATTGTTTACTTCCTCTTTCAAAAGCGGAAGTAATGAAGGACAAAAGTGCAGAGCGGAGAAGTGACAGTAAGGAAACACAAATTCCCCCATATGATGACGCTCTGAGGTTATCATACAGGGAGCTAAGGAAACTATGATGGAATAGCACTGAATGGAAGAACAGGCTACTTCTGATGCCTGTGCTATCTCAGTCCATCTCTGTGAGAGACTCTGCTTTATTCATGAGCCAGTACGCTACCATATTGCTCACAGTGAAGAAAAGCACATGTGTTAGGAACAACTTGGGGCAGGGGGCTCAGAGGTATGAACTGCAGAGTTTCATTATCTACTGCAACTCATGAGGATCATGGGATCGTCTGCACGTACAATCTTCATCTGAGTTAGATCAGGGAATCCAACAAAGCTCAAAATCTACTTCTGAGTTAGATCTGGGATTCTAGTACAGCCTTAACATTTTCTAGCAGAGCTGCACAAAGACCTGATTGAAGGAAATTACTTTACAGACAGGGACTACTGAAGATGGGTGATAAATGATTAACACAAGGCCAGTCATGGCAGCGAATTCTTTTTAAGTTTTATACCTTCTACCCACTGCTGCGTTAGCTCAACTAGGCCAGATCTACACCAAGCAGGATATAATGGTATGAAAGCGGTATATAAAAGGCAGGAGCCACACCAAGCATGATATAGCACTATGAAAGCTGTATTAAAGTGGTATATGGTATGTGTCTATGGGCCCCAACAGTTGTCAGTGCACTTCAATACCACTACAAACAGTAGTGTGGCTCCTGCCTTTTATATACTGCTTTCATACTGCTATATCCTGCTTGGTGTAGATCTGGCCCTAGTCTTCAGATATAAATGTTTTGTGGAGTCATGACTGCCTTGCCTTAAAATTATCCACATGGATATGCAAAGATAAGGGAAGCTGCCAATGAGTTTTACAAAGAATTCATGTGCTTTGAACTCAGCATAGACCAGAAGCAAGAAATAGTCCAACTCCCTGGAAGAACCCTAGATTAAGAAAAGGAAAGACCCAGCAAGCTCAGACCTTCCATTCACAGATCACTGCACAGACAGGAAGGAGGAAATAATGCCCTCATGGAAGTCTGAATACACATGGGGATGTAAGAGAAGATAAGTGCAAGAGTGAGTCAATGACTTACCCAAGGTCACACAGAACGTCAGACATAGAGCAAAATCCATCTGATCTACTTTCCAAGTCAACTTTCCCAGCCAGCGCTCACTGTTGTTGGCTCTCTAATCTGGGAGTGTATGAGCAGTATGTAAAATCCTTGACCTGGCAGAATTTTATTTGGGTGCCAGTTGCAACAGGCAATCATTTTATTCTGGGGGATATGCATGTGTGTGTGTGTGTGTGTGTGTGTGTGTGTGTGAGAGAGAGAGAGAGAGAGAGAGAGAGAGAGAGAGGAGAGTAGGGCTGTTTCTACACTAGGCTGTTTGTCTGGGATGGCCCCTGACTGGTCCCTGTGCGCCGATGGTGTGTATTAGGTACTTCTGGGATCGCCCTCCCTCCCTCCACACCCCTATGATGTAGAAAGGGCCTGGGTGTCAGATTTTAGTAAGTATCTATGCACAGATTCTTTTTTTAAAAAAAACCTATGCACCAAATGTTAACCCATTTGATTTTCAGGCCACAGATGACATCACAACCCTATATGGCCAGTCAAATATGGCTTTCTGCCGATATTGCTGAAGGCACATGAAGCCATTTGGAGAGAGGCTAATCCATCCTGGTAATATGGTGATTCTAGCCAATGATCATGATAATGTCACTGAAGGCAAACAAAGCCTATTCACAGCAATGCTTCCTGAAATACTTTCATCCCCTTTCAGAATCATCCCCCCAAACTTCCAAGCATTTCCAGGACAAGCCAGACAGTGATCACCCATCCTTAATACTTTTTTATTTCTATTTGGTAAAGATATTGGCAACCAAAAGGTGGGTATGTTTTTCATTTATGTGTTGTTTTTTGTTTTTTTTGTTTTTTTAAAGAAGCAAGCTAAGGCCATTTTAACAATAATTGAAGAAACTGGGTGAAACTCCATTTGAGCCTTCAGAATTTTGTAGGAAATTTTGTAGGAAAGAGGACATTTCCCAGAAAATTCTCAAAAGATTCTAATTAGAGTAACTTTACAGGAAAGAGGAAATTTCCTTCAAAATTCACAGTTACTCTAGTTAGAGTAACTTTTAAATGAGTTTACCAAGTCACATAAGGTGTCTCCTCTCTCTCTCCCTCTCTCTCATCAGTTTAGATGTCACATATGTAGAATCTGGGCTCTAAAAGGAAATAATGTTATGTAATCTTTTAGTACTTACTTAATGCTGCCAATTTCCACTCAAGAGGCATCATTTCAGCTTTCATGGGTTTGAGGACAAAGACATTTCATGGGTATGGGGACAAAGGCATAGGAGCAGCATCACCTGCAGGATGGTCATAAGATTGCCAAAAAAGAGGAAATGCATCACTAAAAAGAAAACAAAAGAGACACAAATTTGCCTATGTGCATTAATAAATAATGACTATAATTTACAAATAGAAAAACAGCACATCTCTCCATAATGGAGAAGACTGTGACTAGGTGACCTGTGTGCTTGCTCAGTTTACTGTTCAGTTAATCTTGATGGACAACTTCAAGACACATGCTCTTCCTTCTTAAGGCTCTTTATCTTATATAAGACTTGGACTGGACAGCTCTTCAAAATAGAAGATGCCTTCAAACAGGGAGCTGTCCTTAAAAAAAACAGATTTGTGACTTGCATTCCTGGCAGGTAAGTCCATTTACTGTTTATAACTATAGTCACTCATTTTATAGAGCCAACCAATTGGCTAGAGGAATAATCATTTGTGGTCTGAAACACAGAGGTGGGATGGTCCTCCATCATAATACCTTCATTGACCATGTTGGCACTTCTCATCTTCTATCTCTTTCATTCCCTATTCCCCAGAATGTTAGGGAGGAAGGAGAATGTCAGCTCTTGCCATCTCTCTCGTTAGAGCAGGGTTTCTTTTGAAGCACCACCCAGTGGATGAAGAAATAGTCTGAAACACTTTCTGTTGGGGAATCTTGGTAATGTGTTTAGCTTCCATGTTGAGGTTTTACCAGTAATCTTGTTTGAAGATGAGAAGGGATTTCTCCTGCAGCTAGATTTGGCCTTTGGGAGTTTTTGCTCTCTTCTGCAGTGCACTTCCTTAGCTCATCTGCCTATACTTGAAACACATATATTCTTATGTGGCAAATAAACATTGTGATGGTAATTCTACATCAGCCTTCCCCAACCTAGTGTTCTCCAGATGTGTTGGAGTACAATAGGGAGGGCAACCACCAGTCTGCAGGGCAATTCCAGCCTGCAGAGGGTTGGGCACCCTCTGCAGGTCCTGTCCCCTGCCCTCTCCAAGCCTGTCTGACACCCCAAGACCTGCCTTCTCACCTAGAGCCTTGAGAAGAAGGCAGAGATAACAAAAGGATTCCCCTTTGTGCCATGTGCCCTCCAATTGGAGGGTAAGAGGCAGGAAGGGGAATCCTTTTCTTGGTTTTTATTAGAGGTCAGAGATAACATGGGGATTCACCTGCATGGCTGGGCTGGGTTTCGTGAGATCCTATCCTGCAGCTCTGCCTGAGTTGTATTCTGTGATGGTCATTGGGACAAAGGTGGCACAGGAAGGAGGTGCCCAACTTGGCCATAGCTTGCCTCTCCCTGCACAGAGGAAAAAAAGTGGGCAGGGTGGGTGATATCATGGGAGGGGAGGGGCTTTGGAACAGGGCTCCACCCCTTGATATCATCTGGCCCACCAGCTTGGGAGGCAATCCTGTCCACAGATCAAAAATGGATGCTTGCCACTGGACTACAATTCCTCGTTCCTGGGAGTGATAGTCCAACATATCAGGCACAAGTTTGGGGAAGGCTTATCTATCTTAGGGTGACCAGATAAAATCCAGGTCAGGGCTCATGTAACTTTAACAGTTGTAGAGAAAAGGGAATTTCAGCCAGGGTCATTTGTATGCAATTAGTTCCTGGTGAAATTCCCTCTTCATCACAACAGTTAAAGGTGCAGGCACTATACTAGAGTGACCAGATACAAAAGAAGGCAGGGCCCCTGCAACTTTAACTGTTCTGATGAAGAGGGAATTTCACCAGGAACTAATTGCATACAAATGACACTGGCTGAAATTCCCTTTTCTCTACAACAGTTAAAGTTACATGAGCCCTGACCTGGATTTTATCTGGTCACTCTAATCTATCTAATATGAGCCAACAGAGTCCCACCAGGTACATGATTTTAGATTAGATTTCACATAAAGAACTGGATGATTTCTCCTTTTATATCAGTTCTTCCAAGACATGATGCAAGAGTGGTGGCCAAGGAGGGGGACATATAACTATCTCTGCAATAAGCCTTTGGACTGGAGAAAGACATTTGTGAGACAGTCAATTATTGTGCCAACCAGATTGGCTGATGCATCCTTTGGCAAAATCGTTTAGTGCATCACAACTGCATTTTTTCCATGCAAGGGTTGTTACAAAATGTGATAGCAGCAGAAAACTCTCAATCGTTTTTGCCCAAGGCGCAGGTTGGTCAAGAGAAGAGGGTACTTTGTTTCAAAAGGGACGGGAAAATCAGTACATAGGTAAGCAACGATCAACAGTGTTCTTCTCTTATCAGTGTGCCCTATCTGGCCTCCCTGCATCTCTCTGGACTCCTGCCAGGCCTTGTGAAAGACACTGCATGGGGAACTGATCAATGGAAATCTCTAGGACTCTGACCCTGACCCTCCCCCTGGGAACCAGGTGCCAATTGGCTGCCAGTTTGCTAGTGGGAGATACTGATCTTGCTCTGTGTAAGGCCTCTTCCCTTTCCTCATTATGTACACAGATTAAAAAGACCCCCTCCCCACATGGAAAGCAAAATGGCTTAAATTGAGGCACATGCCCTAGAGATGCCTTGAGCAAGATTTTATTCACAGATCCCCAATATTCCCAGTGACGTTGCTGGGGTTATACTTCAATTGCAGACGTGCAATTAAAGGCAAAATGCAAGTCAAAATGCATTCTAGAGCACTGAAATGGAAATTAGCTAGCATATGCTTTTTGGTTCTAAAGGGGTAGGATGACTATATGAAAAGGAGGACAGGGCTCATGTAACTTTAACAGTTGCAGAGAAAAGGGAATTTCAGCCAGTGTCATTTGTATGCCATTAGTCCCTGGTGAAATTCCCTCTACATCACAACGCTAAACTAGAGTTACCATATACAAAAGAAGGCAGGGCTCCTGCAACTTTAATTGTTGTGATGAAGAGGGAATTTCACCAGGAACTAATTGCATACAAATGACACTGGCTGAAATTCTTTTTTCTCTACAACTATTAAAGTTACATGAGCCCTGTCCTCCTTTTCATATGGTCAGCCTATAAAGGGGGCTTGTGAAAGGGGGGTTGCAGAAGACCTCCCCTCCCCATTTTTGGTCACCTTTCGCTGCCTGCTCATGCTCCCAGTGGGGGGCAGTGCTTATGCTTCCCACTGCTGCTGAATGCCACCTTTTCATTTATTTTTTTGAACCGCATACCACTAGAGTATGGTGACCAGATAAAATCCAGCTCAGGGCTCATGTAACTTTAACAGTTGTAGAGAAAAGGGAATTTCAACAGTTAAAGGTGAATGCACTATACTAGAGTGACCATATACAAAAAGCAGGGCCCCTGCAACTTTAACAGTTGTGATGAAGAGGGAATTTCACCAGGAACTAATTGCATACAAATGACACTGGCTGAAATTCCCTTTTCTCTACAACTGTTAAAGTTACATGAGCCCTGACCTGGATCTTATCTGGTCACCCTACACTAGAGTAAAGAGAGGAACTATTGCCCTCAACCTGATCTGACTTCAAATATCATCAAGCCAAATTCCTTTATCTATGTGGGATTATCCTGAAATCAAATCTAAGGGAGAGTGGAAACATCACCCACACTCACCCAGTCAGTCTGGTAACTTTTGAGTAAAACACCACTATTACTACTACTACTAATAATAAAAATAAAAATAACTATAAATTTAAAATGATGCCACCACAGAACATTAAGACTTTCTTTCCATTCATAGCCTCCTCCCAATTCACTGAGGGAGGGCTGCTGGAGGACAGGGCTCCTGTATCTTTAACGGTTGTATAGTAAAGGGAATTTCAGCAGGTGTTATTTGTACACGTGCAACTCCTGGTGAAATTCCCTCTTTATCACAACAGTTAAAGCTGCAAGAGCCCTGCCCTATTGATCAAATACCAAAGAGGTCAGGGCTCCTGCAGCTTTAACTATTGTGATGAAGAGGGAATTTCACCAGGTGCTGCCTGCATACAAATGACACCTGCTGAAATTCCCTTTTCTATACAACTGTTAAAGATACAGGGGCCCTGTCCTCCTTTCCATATGGTTACCCTGTTACTGTCTGACTCCCCGACTGAAGGGGTTCTTGTGGGTTATAGAGGCACACAATGGCCACATCTACACCAAGCAGGATATAGCGGTATGAACGTGGTATATAAAAGTCAGGAGCCACACCAAGAAGGATATAGAGGTATATGGCATGTGTCAATGGGCCCCAACACTTGCCAGTGCACTTCAATACCTCTATAAAGCAGTAGTGTGGCTCCTGCCTTTCATACACCACTTTTATGCTGCTATACTCTGCTCAGTGTAGATCTGGCCAATGTTCTTTTTAGTCACAGGTCAGGTTTTGGACCATAACGACTACCCCGTTCCTGTTATAAAGTCTTTGCATCCCTTTCTTGTGGCGAGTGTTGACTTCTCCTCCAGCTGGAACACAGGAAGCTGCCTTATGCCGAGTCAGACTATTGGTTCACTTAGTTTAATATTTTCTATGTCAGCAGCAGCTCTTGAAGATTTCAGACAGGGGATTTTCCCAGCACTATTCAGGACTGAACCTGGGACCTTCTGCTTGCAAAGCAGGTGTTATACCACCGAACTATGGCCCCTCCCCTACTCTTTACTTGATACTTGTTTGTTTCCACCTCTCTTTCCATGAAAACCTTGCCACTTCCTCCCTGTCACCAAGCAGGATTCTACCTTTGCCTCATTCATGGGACTGCCAAGCACATTGTTACTGGAGCTGACAGAGCATGTCTTTCCCTACACCATCTAGGTGTGCTATTGCTAGGGTTACAGCTGAGATGCTGTATGGCTCACAGATGTGTGCTTTGGGCAATTGTGCCTCATTTGAAGTTATACAAACTAAATTACTGACAGCCATATTTAGATTCCTGAGCTGTGTGCCCAATTCTATGACTAAAGGCAGGGAAAATTTCTGTAGAAACCTGTGCATGGGTGCATAAGATAATTTTTTGGTTGAAGATTATTTTCTTTTAAGATGATTGACCCCACTGACACTAACTGATGTCTTTCAGACCAAATGGAAAAGGACATTGAATGAGAAATTACAGAATCTGATATCTCTCCTAACGTGGTTTTTTTTTAGCTCTTGGATATACCAAAGGTAAATCTATTATCCATCAGTGAATCTAGGATACTGAATTGCAAAACAATCTGCGTCTAGCCTAGGGTGACCAGATGGCTCGGGGTTTCCCGGTCCTAACCGGGAAACCTGGGGCGAACCGGCCCAACTGGGGGGGGGGGAAACCGGGGTGGCGGGGGGTCACGCAGCAGTGGCAGCAAGCAAGGAGCGGCGGTAGACCCGGCGGCGGTGGCGGAGGAGGAGCCCGGGAAGCGGCCGCCCCAGCAGGTAAGTGCCCTCCCTCGCGCCTCATGCTCCTTACCCGCAGGGGCGTCCGCTTCCCTCCGGTGCTTGAATCTACTGAGAAACAGGCTTCGCGGCCTGTCCCTCAGTAGCGCGCCGGGTGATGACGTCATCACCTGGCGCGATACTGAGAGACAGGCCGCGAACCCTGTTTCTCAGTAGATTCGAGCACCGGAGGGAAGCGGACGCCCCTGCGGGTAAGGAGCGCGAGGCGCGGGGAGCGGGGCACTTACCTGCTGGGGGGCCGGGGCCGCCGCTGCCGGGTCCTCCACCGCGGCTGCCGGGCTCGTGAGGCCAGAGGCCGCACGGAAGGGATGGGAGAGGGCCGGATCCGCAAGTGACGTAATCGGCCCTCCCCCGCCTCTTCCGCGTGGCCTCTGGACTCGTCGGGGCTAGTCGCGATGGCGACGACCCCCGAGGAGCCCGGATGCCTGTGCGGTAGAGGTGGGGGAGCTCCCCTGCCTCTTCCGCACGGGCATCCGGGCTCCTCGGGGGTCGTCGCCTTCGCGACTAGCTCCAACGAGGCCAGAGGCCGCGCGGAAGAAGCGGAGGGGGCGATTACGTCACTTCCGGATCCGGCCCTCCCCTGCCTTTTCCGCACGGCCGCTGGCCTTACGAGCCCAGCGGCGGGGGACCCGGCGGCGGCGGAGGAAGACCCGGCGGCAGCGGAGGAAGACCCGGCGGCAGCGGAGGACCTGGGGGGGGGGGCGGTGGACCCGGCAGGGGCAGCAGCGGAAGAGAACCCGGTAAGTCTGGGCTGATTTTTTGGGGGGTGGGTGGCTTGGTGGTGAGGGGTTGTTTTGGGTGGGGGGGAACCAGGATTTTGGGTTCCAAAATCTGGTCACCCTAGTCTAGCCACATTATACCCTGACTCTGGGGACAATGGGAGGGCATTTGTTCCTGCAAATTTTCTGGCAAATTTGACTATTCCCAATTTTTTTAAAAAAAATGTTTACATTAGCTAGGTTCAATGTTCTGCCATTTGCCTTCCTTTAGGAAGGAGGATGCAGGAGGGGTTCCTTATCAAGTGCTTCTCTGTCCTTGTGAGGTGGGGGAAGCAGAGTCAGTTGGACATGTTTTATTCTATTGCTCTTTTTATCATGATCTTCAATTCACTTTTATCCCTCCAATTTTACAGAAAATTCCTGGTAGTTCTGATGTATTTTATTTATTGTATCTTTTGTCTGATCAGAATCCCCAGATCAGATCCAAAGTACTAATTCCTGTGCAGCTGCTATTGCTTGTAGGAGAATGATGATAAATTAATGTTAACTTTTTTCCAAGATTATTTTAACATTTTTACCAAGGTTCTCTACACTGGAGTTTGTATGTTCCTATTATATTGTTTTATAGTTATTTTGATACCATTCATTGTACCATGTATTTTTTGTACTTTATATCTTACATGTGCTAGTCAGTGATTGAAATAAGCTATTGAATCTGAATCTGTTATTACTTAGGGTGACCAGATAAAATCCAGGTCAGGGATCATGTAACTTTAACAGTTGTAGAGAAAAGGGAATTTCAGCACGTGTCATTTGTATGCAATTAGTTCCTGGTGAAATTCCCTTTTCATCACAACAGTTAAAGTTGCAGGGGCCCTGCCTTCTTTTGTATATGGTCACTCTAGTATAGCGCATGCACCTTTAACTGTTGTGATGAAGAGGGAATTTCACCAGGAACTAATTGCATACAAATGACACTGGCTGAAATTCCCTTTTCTCTACAACTGTTGAAGTTACATGAGCCCTGACCTGGATTTTATCTGGTCACCCTATTATTACTAGAGATGGTGTTCACAGCTAAGAAACCCAGTGAAACATGGCTGGCTGGGGATTGCTGGGAGTTATAGGATTGTTTTCTGTTTAAACACACATAGGATTGTGCCCTTAGTTTCCTTTGGATGAGAGAACACTAGGGAGTTAAGGCATCTTTGTATATTTGTAAATGAAACAAGCCAAGCCTTTTGGAAGCAAATGGACACTCCTGCAGTTGGTAGCAAATCCACAAACCTTGCATCAATTCCCCAAAGGCAGCCCCCTGGTCTTATCAAATTCTGATGAGTATTACATTTCAAAACTGGAGAGAGATTCCTAGTCATCAGGAGAACCTCTTATCATTAGCTACCACTGAATAAACATCAACCTATTACCCTAGACTATTAGTAAGCCATCAGCCTAACAAAGAATAGTTTCCTCTGGGAGTGTAGCAATCAATCTTAAATCATGATGGCTTCCCTCCAATGAATCCTGGGAACTGTGGCTTTGTTGAAAGCCCATTTGTTAACATACCTCATTATGTCCACTCTAATGACAATGCTCAGACTTCACTAAGGGGAGCCATAATTGACTATTAAACTGCTTTGAGCAAGTAGTATAGACGTACCCTTGCTACAACAGTGCCAAAATTATGGAGGGGCAGGGTGACCAGATCGCCCAGGGTTTCCCGGTCCTAACCAATAAACCTGGGGCAATCCGGGCCGACCGGGGGGCGGCGAGGGCAAACCAGGGCTGCGGTGGGTCACACGGCGGCGGCGGAGAGCGGCAGCAGAGAGCGGCAGACCCGGTAGGTCCAGGCTGGGATTTTTGGGGGGTGGGTGGCTTGGTGGTGGGGTTTCGGGTGGGGGGACCCCCCCGCCACACCTGCCGGGGCGTCCGCTTCCCTCCAGTGCTCGAATCTACTGAGAAACAGGCTTTGCGGCCTGTCCCTCAGTAGTGCGCCAGGTGATGATATCATCACCTGGCATGCTACTGAGGGACAGGCCACGAAGCCTGTTTCTCAGTAGATTTGAGCACTGGAGGGAAGCGGCCGCCCTGGCAGGTAAGTGGGGGGGCCCTCCCACCTCCCGCCTCCCCAGTCGAAGTTCTTACCTGTCGGGACCGTCCGCTGTGGATGCAACGGATTGCCCCAGCAGGTAAGCCCCCTCCCCCCTCGCTGTGTGTTTTTTGGGTTGGTGGCTTGGTGGTGGTGGTGTTTGTTTCGGGTGGGGGGGTGGCTGGCGGGGGGTATCAGATCTGCTTGTTGGCCGCGTGGTGGGTGGCCTTTTTAAAAATTTTATTTTATGTTTTTTGGGGGGGTGGGCATGCCCCCTTTGGGCGGCCATTTTTGGTGGCCATTTTGGACCAGGATTTTGGGTTCCAAAATCTGGTCACCCTAGGGGTGGGTCAAAAGGGGTCTTTCCCCCATACCTGTTTGACAGGCCCTCCTAACTTTAAACAGCAGCTGTTTGTTGAAGGCTATGGAGGACATGATTTAGCTAAAACTGAGGGGAGTCCAATGGGGCTTGTGGAATTACCTAAGGGCTGCACTTCCTCTCCATCCCCAAATAATTCAAGTACTGCTGCTCAGAGGATATTCTAGCAGTCACCATCATCTCCCAAGATGTATGTATATTCAACCTTTTTAAAACTTTGGATTCTAATTCATAGCAGTACATAGCACACACAAAGTAAGATTTAACTATTGCTCTTTTTGCCAAGTGTCCCCCCCACACACACACACCATGCACAGTTCATGCTGGGAAAATGGTTGGTTGTACCTGAATAGCCTGTAAGATTGTACAGTATGACTGTAGCTTACAGAACACATGCTTTGCATGCAGAAAGTCCCTGGAACATCCAGTTAAAAGGATCAAGAAAGATCCTCTTCATGTGGCTGTGTTTGGTCAACACAATAGTTGATAGTCAACTCCATGGTTGATTATTAAGGGGGTATTCCCCATACGGCACGATTATTATCAACCATGTTGTGGATTAAGGACAGCACCAAGTTGACTGTTGGTCAACAGTGTGTTTGATTTAGGGCTGTGCACGGACCACCCGATTTGCTTCGGATCCCAATTTGCTACTTCTGAATTGGGCCTGATTCACTTCGGGTCAATTCAGACCTCCCCCGATTCGCTTCGGATCCAAATCTGAAGTGAGATTCGGACCTCCAAATTGAGATTCAGATGATTCATTTTCCCCTTAGACTTGCATTGGGAGAAATAAATGCCTATAACTTTTTCATTTTTAAAGATAGAAACATGAAAATTGGGGACCTTGTAGATGGCCTGGAGCTACTCATGTGTGACAAATTTCAGAAACATAGGTGCAGGCATTTCCTCTCAAGGAATTTTTTAAAATGCAATTTTCCAGGCAATCCAGTCCATACAAAGTGCTATAACTTTCTTATTTTTCAAGCTTTACACATGAAAATTGGGGACCTCAATGATGGGGTGTAGGTGCTCATGTGTGGCAAATTTCAGAGACAGAGGTGCAGGCGTTTACTCACAAAGAATTTTAAAAAATGTGTTTTTCAAGAGAACAGTTAAAGCAGTCACTCAAAGCCAAGAGCCATTTGAGAAGAAGGTGTGTATTCAGAAGATTGCACTTTCCATTCAAGTGCAAATCTCCCCTGCAATTTTCTTTTGTGTGTTCTAAGCTTATCCCAATGCAGTCCTATGGGGAAAAACACATAAATGGCTACCGCATGGGTGAAATGATCATTTTTCAAAAATTCATAGCCACAACAAGCCTGCACCTCTGTGTCTGAAATTTGCCACGCATGAGTAGATCCAGGCTATCTGCATTGTGCCCAAGTTTCATGTTTCTATCTTTAAAAATAAAAAAAGTTATAGGCATTTCTTTCCCCCAATGCAACCCTAAGGGGAAAAACACTTAAAATGGCGTCCGAATTGCTGAATCGATCCGAATCAATTTGGACCAAACTGATTCGGTTCGGATTGATTAAGACCTCCCCTAATCCACTTCGGATCTGTTTTAGGGAGGTCCTAATCACCCTGATTCGCTTTGGATTTGGGATTCGGATCTGAAGCAATGCACAGCCTTAGTTTGATTGACACATCCCCCGCCATCATTCCCCCTTCAGTCCTCCACTGGTATCCCATCAGCCATTGCGAGTTCTGCCAGCTGGACTAGAGCGGCAGCTGCCACTTTGGTTGCTCTTGCCAGGGGACTCTGTAGTTGCTGAAAATAACCAACTGTGTGCAATGAAATAGTCCATGGTGCCTGACATATGACAGAATAACCAACGGATGTTCAAATAATCAACACTGCAGAGCATTGGTTATTTTCATTGGTCATTTCAGCCAAATAACCAACCATGGTGTGGATGACACAATAACCAACCGTTGACTATTTTATCCACTGTTGACTATTTAATCTACTACATTAGCACTATTTTGTATTTTTATGAACTGTTGTGAGCGGCCCAGAAAGCATCAGCTCTTCGGCAGTATAGAAATTAATTAATTAAATAAATAAATAAATAAATCACACTAGCAGAAGTGGAAGGAAATTTTCTTAAATGCCTTTAAAAAATCCGATTCTGTCAATGAGCAGATGATGGAATGACTGATGCCTGACAATCCGTGAAACAAAGACGGAATGGATTTACTTCCCTAGTCCTGGTATAAGGCAGTTTACTATGTTCCCAGTGGTGGTCACTGCTCAATTAGGGCAGAAGACATTTCACAGCTGTTAAAATTAGAATTAATTCTGGCTCCATGGGAATGCTCAGAACTAACGAGGGATCTCCAATGGTAATAAAACGAGATCAAACACAGAATTACCACTGAAACTGTAAATACGACAATGGATCAGGGAGTTCCAAATATAAACTAGGAGTAAAATGCTGCTGTAAATGTGCCTCCAATTAGCACCTGGCAGGGAAGCTAACCCTAACCCTAAGACAACATTTCCTTTTAGAATCTATAACAAACTCCCATCCTCAGTGATCAGATACAGCCCCATTGAACAGTGCATGATTCTTCTCTAGCTCTGCCCTAAAGACAAGTGATGAGACAAAGGATAACTATAGATGACTAAGGTTGTTACTCACTACAGTGTAAGCTGATCAGGACTGGGACAGGAGTTAAGATGGAGAATCTCACTGGATCAATTTCACAGGAAGGCTGCCTGAACTTGGGAAGATCACACAAACCTAGCACAGGTGGGTTAATCTGAAGGTAGAGTCCATCACAGGCTAGGGTCTAAGTGGAGAAGTCCATCTGAAGGACATACAGGGGAACAGCAAACTGAAAGGTGGGCAAGGAAGCTGACTGGCTGGGGAGTCTCATAGGGAAATCCAAAAGTGGGCTCTTGACCAAACCTGACCTGAAAGCATTTATAGCTAGTCCAGAGTGGGTCAAAGAGAACCAATGAGTTGCTAGTTGAAGGACAGAACCATGCTAGAGCCTCAGAGAACAATACTGACTCTTCCCTCCACTCTCCATCACTATGTGGCTCACTACAAGCAAGGCCAGGAATCATGTGCTCAAACTTCAACGCATGATGCACACACACTGCTGTAGCCACCACTGAAGCTAGACAAAGACATGGTCAGGGAAGAAATGCCTCTCAGAGTGTCATCGTCGCCTACCTCTGCACTTTTCAGGCCAGAAGATAGTGCTTCACTGGACTCGTCCTTGAAGACACTGTGCAGTGAAGCCCACATGCTGTAAGAGCCAACTGCAAACCTCAAGGCTACAGGCCAATTTGCTAGGCCAGCCAACCCAGCCTGTGGGCCCTTGTGCGAGCTCCCTCCTCAAAGCCCACCACCTGGAGCAGAGCTGGCCCAAGACATTTTGCTGTCTGAGGCAAAGGGCAAACTGCTGTCCCCTACTCCCAAATCCACATATAGAAGCTGACTGGACTGGCAGTTGACTCTTATTTCAATGCTGGCTACAGGATAGTGTCCTTCACCACACATAAGGCCAGCAAGCTAATTTAGTGCGTGCTGAACAGGCTGTGTGGAGCACACACAACTCTGTCCTCCAGGAGATGGGAATAGCCAGGGGGCTTAGGAGCACTAGCTGGGGGACTGCCATTGCTGCCTCTCAACAACTGCTGCCTGAGGCAGTTGCCTCACTGTGCCTAATGATAGGGCCGGCCCTGCCCTGAAGGCTACCAGGGTCTTCTGGAGGAGGTAGAGGAATCCTCAACACTATATCTGATCACAGTTCAGTGATAACAAGAGAATTTCCTTTACTTAGTGTGCTGCCAACCCTCCCAATTGGGAAGGGGTACAGCACACTGTGTTGCCTGTCCTGCATACTTCCAAATAGGGGAAGGCATGGGGTAAGCCACCCCAATCAAGGCACTAGGTGGAGGTGAGCACCTCCATCTTACACCTCAGTTGGAGTGGCTTCACTGTGCCCCAGCTTTCCCTGCACGAGGAAAGTCAGCGCACAGCAAAGCTGGTTCTGTGTCTGAAGCATCAGCTGGAGCTCCTCCAGAAGTGCCATTGGCCAAGGACCAATACAGGGCTAGGGTGTCATTCAGCCACCCTCCCAATTATGATGCCCACCCTTACTCTAAGGGCACAGACATCTCTTCAGAGGTGGGAGGGCCAACAACAAAATTTGACCAACCTTCAGAAGGCCTTTGTATCTTGCTGATGCAACAGCTCTCCCTTGAGTGGGTAAAAATGCTCCAGTTAGCCCCTTCCACAGTGGTCTGTTCAGTGGTCTGACACTCTGCCTTTGTCTTGAGCTGGTACTTTTGTCCTACTGGATGTGACTGCTTTACCTGCCATGACTTTGCCCTATCAGTAGGTGCCCCTGCTGCAGTCTGCTGCCTCTCTGAGCCTTGAGCCTTGCCAGAGCAGAACACCAGTGGGCTCCAGGAGACTCAGGTCATCATCACATTTAGTATTATGGCACTCTCATAGTCCCTCCATTCCGCTTTTGTTGCTAAGCACTCGCATGACGTCGTCCTTGTTTCACTTTTTAATTCAGTTCTAGCGCAATTTTTTTTACTGGGGAAAGTCCGTTTCCATGCCGGAATTGTTTTGGAAACTGAAGTGTGAATACTGTCGTCCCACTTTGAGTATATCCGCTTCTGTGGTTTGTGGGTGGTTCGTGGGCGTGTCTTCCAGGCAATTATAGTAACAAAAGAAGAGGACATATAATTTCTCCACCAGGGGAGTTGCTGAATTTATTTCCTCCTTTTCATCTGGGGATACCTTAGGAGTTGGAAGGAAGATCTCTGTGCTCTAACTCCCTTTCTTTAAGTTCTTCACTTGATTTTCCGATAAATTCCTGTCCCTTGCATTCCCCCTCCAAGTGCCTTATCTCTTTCTATTGCTTCTCTTCTATTTCTATTTTGTGTATTTCTTATTTCTCCAATATTATCCTACAGTATCCTATATATATCCATTCTTTATTCTTTATTCCTACCCTATCTAATAATGGCAGAAAATGCAGCTGACTCCCATACTGGGACTGGCTGTGGTGTTTCCTGGAAGCACCAGGAGACACCGGATTTGTCGGATATTTGGGGAGAAAGCAAGATATAAGATCAACTTAGGAGCCTACGTCCTTTCTTTCCCATGGCTTAAAACTGCATGTACTTGGTGTTACAGTTGATGGGAAAAGTGGGGGGTGTTCAAATATTACTTTAAAAAAAATAACTATTGGAAGAGTTCAATACCGTATTAATTATATTCTTTTTGTATGCAATATTGGAAGAGTGCTATTGCACTCTTCTGGGAAACAGTTTTAGCGTTATTTGGACTGCTATTTAAGCAGCTGCCCTTTGCTGAAATGGCTATCGGAGAACAGCCGGCCCCATGCTCCACCATGATGTGCTGCTCTTCCGTATGGGTAGTTTCTTGGCATAATGGAGGCTGATGTCCAGAAAACAGGAATGGGCAGGTACAGCAGCCCACTAGCCCCACCATCAAATCCAGTTATGTGAAATGAGGTGGTATTGCATTCCTTCTTCAGGCAAGCATGTGTGGATAAACTGTAATGTTGTGTAAAAGAAAAACCAGAGCCTTCCTCCAGAGCCTGGTTGCTTGAATGGGGAACCTACCAGAGTTACAATACAGTTCCTTTACTGTGGTCTACTCTGAAGTGTTGTTTTCTTTCCCAGTAATTTTGAAGTTAATGTTTGGGACACTGTACCGCTTTTAATTAGATCCTGTGTTTAGGATGGCAAGACAAATGTTTCTTCTTTTAAAGTTGGTTTTGTTTTATTGAGATTTACTTTCAATACAGCTTTTAAACAGTTTGTTATTCTGTTTCATTCTAAAATAAAGTTTTATTAAAGCTTATACTACTGTGACATTGATGCTGCTTCCTCCACCCACACATAACAATTGCACCCAGTGCATGAAAACATATAGGGGATGGTAACAGGGGATGGGTGTGGGATGGCTTCCTGAGGGGTTTGGTAATGGACAATGATTTCATGTGTGGAATCTAGCTTAGCACTGCATGAGGGCAGCCGGTTCAAAAACATGGAGGTATAGCTATCAAAGGTCCTCCAGAAATGTATGCAACCAGGAAGACATTATTCTATGCTTGATAACAATCCAATTCAGGGAGAAGTGCCTGGTGTGTGGGGTGAGATACAGGCTAATTATTTCCAAAACCATGATTCCCTTGTTTTAAAACAAGGAGGCACTCTGTGCTTTCAAGGACACATGCTCACATTACTCTCACAGCACACATTGAGTTCAATATCCTTTCTGGTACATGATTTCCTTACTTTGGATCAATGAAACAGTGATAGTGGGTTATTACATTACATGGATGGAAATGCGAAATTGAATAAAAAACATCCATAATAAAACAACCAGTTCATATTCCTTCTAATCACTTTACCAAGCATTTTAATCCATGCAGCATGGGTGGTTGTCACCCCCATCCCAACACTGCGTGACTGGAGTAGAAACTGGGAATTTCTGAAAGCAATCAGTACTGCTTCTCTCCTTCCCCTACATATTCCCATTCTTGCATGTTGAAAGGCTAATTCTTCAGTGTGAATTTCAGCTTCATTGTGTTTGGAGGGGGGACGAAGGGTTATATTAAAGCAACAATTCCCATTGCTCCCTCCCCCCCCCCCACACACAACTTAACCGGAATCCCAATGCAAACTCCACCCTCAGAACCCATTGTTAGAAATAGGTCAAAGGTAAGCCATCACCTCACCCCAGCTCAGCAGTTAAAGGAACTGTTTCCTTCAATAACACCCCAGCCATCAAAACACAATGCAACAATTGGGAACCATCATGGATGGGACTTTAAACTTTGTTTCTACTGAAAATAATTATCCCAGTGCTGCCACCCCCCATAGATCTTTAACAGAGTACAAATGAAAACTGCAACATCAGTACAGTACCCATTTTAATAGTAAGGTCAAAGGTAAGCCATAACCCCAACCCAACTGGGTTTGTAGAGGAACTGTTTTTTTGCAATGGCAACCCAGTCATCAGAGCACAATGCAGCAATCAGGAGCTATCATGGAGGGGCCCAATACTTAGTAACCAAGACAACCACATCTGAATGATCAAAGATCTTGCTCTCCCCTATTCATGTATTCCAAGCACCAACCCAGTTCAGTCAGCAATCTTTAGCACATGATTAGCTGTATCTCACAGACAACTAAAAACCTAGCCTGAAGTTAGCAAGCTGACTTCTGCCTGGAGAACTAATTGTACTGTGTAGTTTGCAGTTTACTGCTCAGTCTGAGGTGATGGAGTCTTACAGATTTTACACTTTGATTAGGATGCACATGCTCTTGATCTCAGCCGTTCTCCAGCACCTTATAAACCTGCTGATGGTTTATGAGAACAATGATTATGGGGAGTGTTCAGCATCACTGCAAAGGGGAGCAGGGCCAAGTACCAGTACCATGGTGGATTATCTCAATGTTCTTTCAATTGAGCAAAACACAATTGAGCACCCACGGGACAGCTCTTTCATGGCCTCATGGAATACTGGCATAGTGGAAGAGCGCAATTGCGCTCTTCCAACCCAGGTTTTTAAAAATGCTTTTGCTGTCCTGCTTGCTGCAGAATTTGCTCCAACCTTGCTTTTCTCCAATGCAACTGCAGGGGATTGCCACAATTGTATAAGTGCTGGCTGGGTTGCCGAAAACTCCTGTCCTTACATCAGCACAGATAGGGCTGAGGTAGGAAGATAGGGCTGAGGTAGGAAGACGTAGAAGTTGTTGTGATATTTAAATTTGCAGGAAGATTATGGGGTGCTGTTACAGTTATAAAGAGGGCTTCAAAACCCTATCTATAGTCCGTAAAAGTCATGGTACCTTGAATTGCGATTGACAACTGGTAAGCATTTTGCCCAGGGGTTGCGTAATGGGCAGATGAGGAGGATGAGAAGCTCCTCACCAGGGAGAGTAGGTGGGTCAGCAGGAGCTCCTCCCTGCCCACCCACATGAAGTCAAAAATGAGGGGAGAAGTACCCCACCCCCTTACACTAAAGGAAAATGGGATGGGACTAGGGGCTCACAGCAGCCAATAAACAAAGGGGGGAAGAGAAGGGAGGTGGCTGGGTTGGAAAGAATGCAAGAGTGAGAATGCAAGGAAGAGTGTGAAGATGCAAACAATGTGATGATGGGAAGTTGTGAATGACCAGGGCTAGAGCCGGGAAAGAAACGAAGGTGAAAAATAGGAACTTAAAGAGGGAGAAAAATGGAGGTGTGATGGAGGCCTCGACTGTGGCAGTTCCTGACACTGGTTGAAGATGGAACTAATGCTTCCAAGCCCTGCTCTGCTTCCCTGATACACACACCTCAATAAAACTGCAGCCAAATTTGTCAGGATCTTTCATTACATTTGCAGAACTGAATATTCTGGATACAAAATTATTATTTTTAACTGCAGGATTGTAATTATATTCCTAGATTTTTCACTGATGTGCTGTCAGGATACGAAAAGTATGTTCCACCCCCTTTAATTTCTTTGTTCTTCCAGCCTTCATCATCTTAGATGAGAAGTGTTTCAAGGAAAGGATGGTGACGGATGATGGTGTCTAGGCATTGCCCTAGTGCAATTCATGCTAAAAAAGAAACACCTAATAGGGAAAAGCTGGGCGCCTGCTAAACTGGCAGTTCAGTTTGTGCTTTGCCAAGCACTACGCTTCAGCATTTGGATATGGGCCATTTCTGGTCCAGGGACTGTGGGAGAGCCAACAATCACTGTAGAATAGTCTCTGTGTTCAGGTCCTTGCCAAGGTTTCCCTGGAGAGTGAGAGAAAAAGCCTGGTTAAGCCTGGCTCTGTGAACACTTAAAATGATGATGATGGATGGGGTGGGGTGAGACAAGGGCTTCCAGGTGATAAATAATGTTAAATATGGATCAGATGAGAGGCTGACTATTTTTAAAAAAATGCTGGATTGTTATGGCTCTCTGCTATTTATACTCCCATTTGTCAGGCAATCTACGCAAACCTGGTTGGAAGAGGGCTGCAATTTCAGAAAACGAAAACAGGAGACTCACTGTACTGAAGTTTAGTGGAGGAATGGTAGGCTGACCAGGTGGCTCGGGATTTCCCAGTTCTAACTGGGAATCCAGGGGCAAACCGGCCCAACCGGGGGGCGGGGGGGGCAAACCGGGGTGGCGGGGGGTCACGCGGCGGTGGCAGCAAGCAAGGAGCGGCGGTAGACCCTGCGGCGGAGTAGCCCGGGAAGCGGCCGCCCCAGCAGGTAAGCACGAAGGGGGGCACTTACCTGCTGGGGCGGCCGCTTCATGGGCTCCTCCGCCACCTTCGCCGCCGCTGCTGGGCTCGTAAGGCCAGAGGCCGCGCGGAAGAGGCAGGAGAGGGCCAGATCCGGAAGTGACGTAACCGTCACTTCTGGATCCGGCCCTCTCCCGCCTCTTCCGCGTGGGCAGCGACGGACAACCCTGCGCGGCCACGCGGGCGGGGAAGGAGGACCCCGCACGGGCGGCGGAGGAACCCGGCGGTAGGTCCAGGCTGGTTTTTTTGGGGGGGTGTGGCTTGGTGGGGGGGTTGTTTTGGGTGGGGGGCGGGGGGGGACCAGGATTTTGATTTTTAAAATCTGGTCACCCTAGGAATGGGGTGCTCCAGGTCAAAGAACAAAGCCCAGATTAAGCTGGCAGTGCAGGTTACTCATTAGCAGAGGCTCAGCAGGAGGAATAGTGGCTTGAAAGCTGAAAGGCAAAAAGAGGGGTACCATTGGCTGTAATAGTTTTAAGGCTGTGATTTCCAGATGTATGTTCCTTAGAAGCTTATTAGGGGGTTGTGGGAACAGAAGGCAAGAATAAAGAGGCGAGACACAAAAGTTGGATTTAAATGGGGCCACATTTATTAATCCAGATATGGGAGATGGGTTTTTTAAAGCTGGTTTTTAAAAAAAAAGTATTTGTTGATTTCCTCCTTGTAGTCAATGAGAAAGACATTCAAGGCTTTTGAAAATGAGGTGAAGCAATCCTGTGCCTCAAATCTGAGTCTTTGGTTCCCTCTACAAGATTTCGGTTTGACGCCCGGTTGGCCGATTATGCGCATCTTCTCCCAATCGCTTTTACGCCTAATCCCTATACATGGGAGGCAGTGAAGCGCATTAACGGTTGTATGAAATGCGCTTTAAAGCTGTTTACATGCGCAGCTTCGCTTGTTTACATGGTCATGAGGTGCTTTAACTCTCGCGGTAAATTAAAACTCGCTATTTAATGCACATTCGATAATGCGCATAATCGGACAGAAAAAGCATCTCAACCACCTATTTGCGTTCCGTTCATGTGGAAGTAAAATTGGTAATGCACTTTGAAAGAGCTTTAAATCGCTCTTGTAGAGGTACCCTATGTGTGATGCCAATTCGCACCACCAAGCTGAGGCAACTGCTCTACCTCAGCCAAAAAGGCTGGTTCTGAGGTTAATATTTTTTCCCTGTGTACAGAGGAAGTGGGGTAAATGGGAAGAATATGCATATGCACATAGAGAAGGGAGAACTATAAAATATACTGAGTTTGAAAACCACAAGCTAAGCTTGAATTTCAGAGGAGAAGTTGAGGGAGGGGTATTGCCACAGGAGTGATTATATATATTTCCTACATCATCATTAGAGAAACTTTTCATCAACATTTAAACATTTATATAATTCTAAGACAAACAAGGGAAGTTTTTTTTTAATGTGAGTCGCAAGATGCCAGAGTCCTCAATCTCAGTACCAAACAACCTGCATTACTGTTTCTGAGAAAATTGCTGTTCCAGGGCAGGACTGTGTTTAGCAGTGATGATAATTGTAAGGCTGCTCTTGGTTTTTGGATTGCAGTTATTCATTGCTGAAGGCCTAGAATGCCACCTGCTGGCTGATACATTCCTCCTGCCTCATTTCAGACAGCTATTCCCAAACGGTAGCTTTTGGGATGTATTAATGGAGGCACAGTCGTGCCTCCATTGTTAAGGGCCGTCAGTAAAAAACACATTCCACCATGTTAAAGTGATAATGGGGGGGGGGGTCATTCTAACAGCCATAAAATCGAAAATGTTTCACCAACCTTTCTGAAATTTACAGGTGCCAGAAAGAAATGTTTCTTTTACATTACCTGAAAATTTCAAGAAGATTGGTGAAAGATTGAGGGAAGGAGAGCAGTTTAAGTTAGAAAAGGAATACAAACCTGTCTCCCTGCTTTTGTAAAATTACTTCCAGGTTGCGAGTTTTGTGCTCACAATTTGCATAATTTCTAGAGCCTTATTAATTAATCCAGTGATGGGGTCTTCTTCCTCCTTCACTGTAGTTGGTGGAAAGCTTTTCATTTAAAAAAAAATCCCTTCGGTTTACTTTTAAGGACTATTTTACCCTCTCATTCAAGTCAATGAGGCGGCCATCTTCCCTCATAGTGCGAGGCACGCTCAGTAGCATCGCTCTCCCCCCTCCCTCCTGCCTTAGAATGTGGGGTGGGTGAGTGAAATGGCTGCTGCCTCTAGCACAGACGTTTTGAGTGAAGAAGAAGAGTTTCTCTTTTCTCTTCTGGAACATGCATTCCTTTGGCTCTGAGAGTATTTTGGGCTATCTTCATAAGGCCAGTTGCTCTTTTGCTCCCTGGTGAAGCAGGGTGTGGTTCCTCTGGATCCATGGTAACCTGATCTTCAGATCTCTCCTGGGAATAGGTGGCTATACCTTTCTTTCTATCCCCCCCACCCCATACACACACAGTGCTCCTTCCCTCTTTTCTAAGAGATTGGTCCATACTGCTATAAAGTTGAAAGCTTCAAACACTTCATTTAATTAGTTTGGGCCGGTGTTAAGTTTTAAGTACAATGTTGAAACCTTTCAAAGTGCTTCTGGGCCTACAACGTTGGTTTCGGCCTAGTCACCCTATTTTTCTAATAAGGTTTAGAAACAGTTGAGCTGTCGTGTATTTTGCATAGTGTATACACAAATATTTTCTTTCTAATCCTTGCAATCTACACTGGCTCCCTCCTTGATGTGTTTTTGGAGGCAGACAAACCCTTTTTTGTTCCAGCAGGCCTTTGGCAAATAATCTGGACCTCTGTCTATACCTTTGACTTTTAAATTGTTATGTATTTAAAATGTTTAAAATGCTTTAATATTGAAAAGTATTTAATTATATTTTTAACTTTTGTATATTTAGGCTGACCATATGAAAAGGAGGACAGGGCTCATGTAACTTTAACAGTTGTAGAGAAAAGGGAATTTCAGCCAGTGTCATTTGTATGCAATTAGTCCCTGGTGAAATTCCCTCTTCATCACAACAGTTAAAGTTGCAGGCACTATACTAGAGTGACCATATACAAAAGAAGGCAGGGCCCCTGCAACTTTAACTGTTGTGATGAAGAGGGAATTTCACCAGGAACTAATTGCATAGAAATGACACTAGCTGAAATCCCCTTTTCTCTACAACTGTTAAAGTTACATGAGCCCTGTCCTCCTTTTCATATGGTCAGCCTAGTATATTCCTATTTATAGGTTTTAGCTGTATATGTTTTAGTTTTGTAAGGCTGCCCTGAGGCCCAGCATTGGGCAAAAGGCAGGATACTACTACTACTACTAGTAGTAGTAGTAATGTTTCAGATTTCACTTCTGCATCTGATGTTCTTTTGCATTTACTTTTCTTTATAAACCATTCATATCTTAAGACTTCTTGTGTGGCATGTTTTCATTGGTTTAACAAGTTAAAAGGGGTATTCACTGTTTTCATGCTTATGTTATAAAATCTATTTTCAACAGGCCTAGTAACTTCAAGAGTAACAGAGTTGGGGAAAATCCTCAATCTCTTTGCTATCAGAGGCACTGAGTAAGGGACCCCTGGAGATAATTTAGACTGACCCCAACCACACAACACTATTCCCCCTTCTGAAGAGAACTGGACCACAGACTACTAAAGACAAACAAAGTAGCAGGCCATAATAACAGTTCTCATGTGGCCATTTGCCTTATGAGGCAGGTGCTCTGCAGGCTACCAAATGGAGGGACTAACAGGCCATAAAGTTGCCTGGCTGGGTCTGCCAGAAATCCACCCTCAACACTCCTAGAAGGCCCATGTTCTATAGCACATGCTGTCAGATGAACTTGAGGGAATCCCACCCTCCACCCCTGGGTTTAATTTACTGGCTTCCCCTGGCTGGACCTTGCAGGAAACTATAGGGACAGACAAAGCAGGCATTCATAGCACACATAGAATGCTGAGACTGGCAAATCTAAAAGCAAGTGTGTTGCTTTTCAAGAACCAAGGAAATTCAATGGGTCTTACTTTTGAGTAAATATCTAGGGATGGAAATGCAGCCTGTGCAAGAACTGAGTAGGGTGACCATATTTGGGAAACCAAAAAAGAGGACATCTAGTGGGGGGGCAGGAAAATGGCTTTCTGGGGCCACCTTAAAGTCCCCAATTGGAGCGGAGGAGGGGAAAGCATGTCATTCTCACCCCACCCCACTGCTCCAATCAGGCCCTTTTCTATAATGCCTGGGAATGACACGTTTTTCCCTTTTAAGGCCTTGATTGGAGCAGTGGGAGAGAATGACACACCTCCAGAAAGCATGTCATTCCCCCCTGCCACGCTAATGGTGGCCTTAAAAGGGAAAGTGTGTAATTCCAGGTCATTATAGACTATTGCATAAAATCCCCCCTGACATCGAGGATAGAACAAAAACCAGGAGAAATCTGGGGAAATCCTGACAGTTTTTTATTATTATTATTATTATTATATTATTATTATTATTATTATTATTATTATTATTATTATTATTATTATTTATTGCATTTATATCCCACCTTTTTTCCGTCAAAAAACCCAAGGTGGCATACATAATCCTCCTCCTCTCCATTTTATCCTCACAACAGCAACCCTGTGAGATGGGTTGGGCTGAGAGTCTGCAACTAGCCCAAAGTCACCCAATGGGTTTCCATGGCTAAGTGGGGAGTAGAACCCACATCTCCCAGCTCCCAGTCCAACACTTTAGCCACTAGGCCACACCCTAGTGGTCACCCTAGAATTGAGCCATGCCAAGTTGGAAGCAGATCAGTTTGGTTTATCTGCTTTGGGAGAATGAGAATTTCACTTGCACTTTCTGCCTCCTTAGGGAGGATGTGGCGTTAAAGCTTGTGAGCCTTAACTCCCAATTTCCCTGCTTTTTGGTGCTTGGTTGGAATCTGTAGCACCTTAACATTGTTTTTGTAAACCATAGGTTTTTTTGTTTAATGAATTGACACTAAAACTGGTTTAATAGTTGTTCTTTGCCTCAGGGAACCATGGGAACTATAGTTCTGTAATGGGGGGTTGGGATCTACTGGACCTTTATCAGCCTGAGGACTGAAATGGCTCCAGGCAAGCACAGTGGGGGCTGCCTCCCAGTGGTGGTGGGGCCACGTTCCAAGGTAAGTCGGGGCACCCTACTACTGGCATGTGGCCCCCTGCTGTGATTACTACAGCCCATTCACACCCATTCTTTCTAAGCTTTTATACACAAAGCATTTATTGTGCACTTGTGATTCCTGGTTATTTAAGCGTTCTTGAGACAATATAATGATTCTCCAGTTTTGCTTCTGTTTTTTAAGAGCACTTTCCTGAGTATGGAAAGTGGGATATTATTTCTGAATGCAAAAGAAAAGTTACTTTCCTTCTCGTGTATTTGACTATTCCACTATAGCACAGGCCACCTAGAGGTTATATAGTGGAAAAGAAGGAAAGGAATAGCTCTTTGTGTAGAGCTCAGATCTCAATTCTGTGACAAAACACAAAGTAGATACAGCAATTAAGAGCCTCGCATGGAAAAGCACTCTCTCGCTCTCGCACTTTCACATACACTTTCATACAGAACATACACAGAAGGACAACACACACTCACATTACACTCCCCCACTCCCAAAAATGCCTCCTCCGGCAAATAGGCTTTTTCAAGTGGGGTTGCACTGTTCAGGAAGGGAATGTTATGGCAGATAGTTGTCCAGAAAGTTGGAGAGCTGCTGCTATTCACACAATAATTTTCCTGACTAACCATGGTTTCTGGTCAAACCAATTTGGAAAATTTACCTTTTTAAGCAGTCTTCATGAAAAGTCAAAACTAACAACATGATGGCTGCTATCAGTGTGTATACATGTTTGGTTTGGCTGCGATGAGCACTTACTGGATAGCACCCATGATGAGTAACATGCTCCCAGCCTGTTTCAGAGCTGGAAAGGTTGGAACATTTTTTAAAATGTAAACTTTACAAAGGTGAAAATAAAATATATAGTTGAATGTTGTCATAACAGTTTGCATTCCAATGAAATATAAATAAAACAATTTCCCACACAAATTTATCCATTAATATTTCTTCCTCAGTTTGCCTATAATCAGTTTGTCTATAATCAAAAGTGCAATTGTCCAAACCTGTTTATGTGAATCAAAATGATATGGTGCCATATAGTGATTTCCATGATGATGCCAACAAGGCTCATTTACCTATTATCTCATATTTTAAGTGCATAAAAGCGTGAGTGTTTATCCACACTACCTCCCTTTCTCAGCAATGCCCCACCATTCAAAACCTTTTCTTTTTTCTTCCTTTCTTTCTTAATGAATTCAACAGACCCCAACATCTGCCACTCTGCTTAATGGTAGGGCTGGCCCTAACCAATACATACAATTCAATCATTGAAAATCTCTTGTAAAGATTAACAGATCCAAGGAAATGCAAGTTGAAGCAAGTCCCCTTGATTTCAGTGGAACCATCGATTTCCAAACGGAAAGTGTGCTTAGGATGACCACTGAAGATTTTAACGTTAATCCCCATTTTTCAAAACATGATACTCCGTAACAAAGCTCTTCAATCAGGCCACTTAAGTAACAGTCACCATGTCCTCTTTTAATTGAGCATGATCATTAAAGCAGGTCAACAGTAAATTAAATCTTGACTGAAGGCTTTCAGATGTGACTTACAGAACACCTTACAAGGAGAGACCAAATATAATTCAATGTACTGTACCAAGAAAAAAGGTAATTCATTTATTCTGTCTCTGTTAGTGGCAAATGAACAAACATGGTGATTTTGCTTTTGTTCTGGTTCTTATGCTTTGGTAACATTAATTGGCACTTTGAGCTCATTATTTATTACTTATACCATGCCAATAACTATATTGGACACCATATTATAATTAAAGGAGGCATAACCCTTCCTACAAAATTATAATCTAATAAAATACAACACACAAGGAAAAAAAGAATAAGGAGAAAGGAGTGATAATTAGGGGTGTGCATGGACCCCCAAAATCGGATCGAATTGGAATTGGAACTGGAACCGGTGCCTCGGATCGGATTGGAGGCTTCCCGGTTCGGTTCAGAGCCAATTCTGATCTGAAAATTGGACGCCATTTTAGGTATTTTTACCATAGGCTTACATTGGGGAAAGAAAGCTTTCCCCCAGTGCAAGCCTATGGCGAAAACATGGGGGCAGGTGAGTGGGGACCTAACTTCCCCTCCCTCCCTCCCTCCCTGTCCCTCCTGCCACACTCATGCTCCTTACCTGCCGTGGCCATGACCACAGCCCCAGCAGGTAAGTGGGGCCCTGTCCCTCCCCCCCACTTGCGCTCCTTACCTGCCAGGGTGCCCGCTTCCATCTGCTGTTGTCCGCTGTTTCAATCTACTGAGAAACAGGCTTCGCGGCCTAGTTCTCAGTAGCATGCCAGGTGATGACATCATCACCTGGCGCGCTACTGAGAGGCAGGCCGCAAAGCCTGTTTCTCAGTAGAAGGGACCAGCGGACAGAAGCGGGCGCCCCGGCAGGTAAGTGGGGCCCTCCCTCTCCCCCCCATTCGCACTCCTTAGTTCAGAGGTACCACCATTTTGTGTAGGCCAATTGCCAGTAGGATGCTATATTCTAACAATGCCTGATACTGCATGGGAGTCCTGCTTCCGTGGCATCTGAGTTTCTGCCCCCATCCCCGCCACCTCTTCCACCCTATTATAATGGGATTGATCAGATGAATGTTAAGATCAATATATGCACAGCAAAATTAGGACGCTTGTTCTGTCTGCCCCTTGACATTCTAGTAAATTGAAATGTCAGAACACCAGGGGAGCCCTGCTGGATCATACTAAGTGTCCATCTAGCCCAGCATCCCCTATCCTGGTGCCCTCCAGATATTTGGGAATTAAGAAGATAAGAAGAGCCATGCCGGATCAGACCACGGGTCCATCTAGTTTAGCACTTTGCTCACACAGAATTTAACTCCCATCAGCCCCAGCCAGCTTAACTAATGGTCAAGCATGCTGGGAGCAGTAGTCTAAAACATCTGGAGGGCATCAGGTTAGGGAAGGGTGATCAAACTTAAGCTTTAAAACAATTGTTCTAAAAAAATTGTATTAGGAAATTAAGCTGCTAGATTAATCCACAAAGGGTGCAACCCCATACTGTCTGAGACATGCTGGGAGTTATAGGACTTTTTCTGTCTAAACATACATAGGATTGCACCCCAAAGTTCGTTTAATCATTGAGTTACAGATACACATTTGTTTTTTTCAAAAAGTCATTTGGGTCCTGCCATGATATGATATTGTGATACAGAAAGAAAGAAAAATAAAATATTTCTGTTGTCTCTTTTGTTTTGCTTTTGTTTATTAAATTATAGCTGACACACATTTCCCTCAATATCTTCAAAGGGCAATTGCCAATTTATGTAAATTTAATCAGTTAATTGGTTAAAAGGCAGATGATGAATCAACTTTTTTTATAATAAGTTAATAGCACAGAAATCAGTGGTCTGGTATACAACAGGATGACTAGCAATATTACCCTATTATCGAAGTGCTTCTTGGTGTTTAGTTTTTTTCATTAAAAGTGAATGTCTTTCACTGATTTTTATGATGAAAAACTAAAGAGTCTGCAATGGGAGACACTGTCAAACTAGAGGGGATAACATCAGACCCTCACAACACTGGTCATTAGCATCTGGACTGGGGGGCGGTTTTTGCCCCACTGCAATAATGTTCCTCACTATAGGCCCATTATGTTTCCTATAGAAAGACTCTACCTGCAGCTGCCTTTAACAATAGTTTGAAAACCAACTGGTACAAAATGCAGCCAATTGAATATTAGGAGGTGTTGGGCTATCAGATCATGTCATATCTATATTGTCCAACCTGCACTGGTTGCCAGTTCATTTCTGGGGCCAATTTAAAATGCTGGCATTGATCTTTAAAGCTATAAACAGTTTAGAGTCTTGTTACCCGAAGGATCACCTTTGTCCATATCGACCTGCCACCACTCTGAGATCAACATCAGAGGTCTTGCTTGTGTGCCTATATAAGAACATAAGAAGAACCATGCAGGACCAGACCAAGGGTCCAGCATTTTGTTCACACAGTGGCCGGCCATCTGTCAACTGGATACCCACAAGCAGGACATGAGTGCAACAGCACCCTCCTGCCCATGTTCCCCAACAACTGGTATACTCTGAGGTTCATCACACAAGGCTGAAATCCTGCATTCTTACCAGGGCTTTCTGCTTCCAGTTTCTTTGCAGGATTACAATGGTATTCTTTACATGGCATACACATGATTTGAATTGAAAGCTTCCTTTCCAGGAAATGTTCTACCTTTTCTTTACACAGAGCCTTCTGGTAGCAACGCTGTCATTTCACACTGCCAATATCTCACATTAACCTTTCTTATCGCTTTATCTCTGATTTTTTAAAAGTAGAATAAATCTCAAAAAGTAGGGGAGACGCTCTGGAGGTTGATGATGTAATGTAAAGGACCAGCAAACATCTGCAAGTAATCAATCACGAGAGTGCAATAAAAGCTTTGCGTAGAAATGCTCATAGGCTTACTGCCTCTGATTACTGGAGGTAGCCTAGAGGCATCAGGACTAATAGCCATTGATAGCCTTCTCCTCTAGGAATTGGTTTAACCCCCTTTTAAAGCCATCCAAAGTGGTGGCCATCACTATGTCTTGTCGTAGCAAACTCCTTGGTTTGAGTAAGAGCAATTGGGCTGATGGATCAGACGATAGGGCCTTCTTGATAGTGCCCCCACACCTATGGAACTCAATTCCAATTGACATCCTCAGGCTCCATCATTACAGGCCTTCAAGTGGACCCTAAGACTTACCCTTTCAGTTTGGCTTATAATTGAGATGGTGGTGCTAGCTTCTTTTACTTCTAAAATATTGGTATTTTTGTCTTATTGTTGTTTTATCTGTGTTTTATATTTTTTATGTTTTTAATTTTGTATGCTGCCCTGAAAGGGCTTCCCATAAGAGGTGGCCTAAAAATCTTTTAAATAAATAAAATAATTTTATTTCCCCCTGTGGTGGAAAAGGAACAGTGGCACATTCACAAACTGCCTCTCCCCGCTACCCCACCAGATGTCTTTACTATGCTGGATTTCTGGGGTTTGTGCATGCCCCCTTCAGGAGGGGAGGATGTACTACATTGTAAACTTAACATGGTCAAGAAAAATGTTAAGCAAGCTGCCATTTCATATAACCAAATTCCTCATTTTTGTAAGTGTTGCCAGAACCTGCATTAGCCCCAAACAAACTACATTTTGCATACAGAGTCTTTGAACCCATAAAAACAAGTATATTTCTTGTAAACTAAGATGGAACACAAACCTAATGCTGGCAGCCTGGAACTCACCCAAACAGCAGATATAATAATAACCAGGGGTGTGCAACGGATCAGGTCCAATCCATGATCCAGATCCGATCCAGGGGAAATTAGATAAAATTATCCTATCTGATCCCCTGCCCCTGGATCGGCCGATCCAATCCGATCTGATCCGAAAAGGACCCAATCTGGATCGGATTGGATCAGAGGATCAGACCCTCTTTCCCCCCCTCGCAGTTCTAACCTTCCCGGGCCATCTGCTGCCATCCGCTGGTGCCCGCGGGTGCCAGCGGACGGCCCCAGCAGGTAAGAACTGCGAGGGGGGGCTTCCTTGCCGGGGTGGACAGCCCCGACAGGTAAGCACGGGGGGGGGGGCATACCTCCAGGGGCGGTCCGCTGGCACCCGCGGGCACCAGCAGACGGCCCCGGGAGGTAAGAACCACGAGGGGGGAGGAGGAAGGGGGCCTACTTACCTGCCGGGGCGTCCTCTTCCTTCACCTGCCGGAGATCTACTGAGAACTAGGCCGTGAAGCCTAGTTTTCAGTAGATCTCCGGCAGGTGAAGGAAGAGGATGCCCCGGCAGGTAAGGAGGACTGCGAGGGGGAAGACAGCAGGTGGCAGTGGACGAGCCCTGGCAGGTAAGCTGGACCACGAGAGGGAGGTGGGAGGGCCCCCCCAGTTGCCTGCGGGTGCGTCCACCGCCTTCACCTGTCGTAGATCTACTGAGCACTAGGCTTCGCGGCCTAGTTCTCAGTACAGCGCCAAGTGATGATGTCATCACCTGGCGCTTTACTGAGGACTAGGCCACGAAGCCTAGTGCTCAGTAGATCTACGGCAGGTGAAGGCGGCGGACGGCCCCACAGGTAAGGAGGATAGCCGGGGGGGCTTACCTGTGGGGCCCGTCCGCTGCCATCTGCTGCCGCCCAGACGGCAACGGATGGCAGCAGACAGGCCCGCAGGTAAGGAGGATCATGAGGGGGAGGAGGGAGGGGGCTCCCACTTATCTGCCGGGGTCATCTGCTGCCGTCCGCTCGAGCACGTGGGCGCCAGCGGACGGGAGCAGAAGGCCCCTGCAGGTAAGAAGCGCGAAGGGGGAGGGACAGGGAGGAGGGAGTTAGGCCCCCACTCACCCCCCCACCGCCATTTTCCCCATAGACTTGCATTGGGGGAAAGCTTTCTTTCCCCCAATGCAAGTCTATGGGGAAAAATGGTGGCCGATCCGAAAATTGGACATCCAATTTTCGGATTGGGATCGGGTCCGATCCGATCTGGGGGACCTCTGATTTTGTTCCGATCTGATCCGGAACAAAATTGGAGGTCCCGATCCAGTCCCGATCCAATCCGGGGGTGGGGGTCCGTGCACACCCCTAATGATAACTCACTGATCGAAGTTCAGCAAGAGGATATTGGAGTTGTCACCCAAGCTCTCTCTTCCGATATTTCAGAACTAATTACCAAAGTGTGTGGGCTTGTGATACTGCCACTTGGGAGTATGCACAGAGTCTCTGGAGAATGGAGGATCCAGATTAGAGTAGACTTTAGGAATTTCTTCCTTAACCACTTCTAAACTTCTTTCTTTCTCATTTCTTTAATTAAGAGTCCTTACTTCCCACAGTCAGATCTGCTGTCTGAGCAACTACAAAACAGCTGCCTTTGTTGTTTCCTGGACAGTAACCTTGTGGAGGTTTGCTGTACACAGAGAGATACTATTCAGAGAGCAGTGCAAGTTCACATCATTCTTTTTCATTATCTGGTACGTAGGAGGACTCTCTTGACATGCCTATTAGTTTAAACCACTTAATGCAAGTTCTTACATGTCTCATCTTCTATCATCTTCATTAAATCCAAGGGTAAAAAAAAGTGGTGAATCAAAACGAAAGCTGAACACTTGAGCTTCTTGAGCTAAATAAACATATTTTCGTAACAATATGTACTGGTTTTCTCAAACAGTGCAATCTTATACACATTTATGCAGAAGTAAGTCTCATCTGGTACAATGAGGCTTACTCCCAAGTAAGCATGCATAGGATTGCAGACTCATCCGTGTTGCCATTATATTTTCTTCCAACAGTTTTCTCAAAGGTTTGTAAAAACAACACATTAGCAGAGTAGTATGGTAATCCTCTTTTCACGTGTATACATGTATTTTATTTTATTTTATTGTTCCTGTTGCACATCTATCTTATGATAGATATTTAATGATAAATATTTCAGACTTTGTTTAAAAAAAGTATCTGTGAGTAGATACGTACTAAAACCTGACACACACTTTCTTCTCTCTCTCTGACACACACTCACACACACAGACACACCACAATCAGCCTTTCTTGGTTGCTGGTTTTGTGCAACTGTCATGGTGCCTACGTGATCATGCCTTGACATCATTAGTGATAGCCAGCACAACTCCTCCCCACCATGAGTAGTGTATACTTATTTGTTTATTTATATTCATTAAAATATATATACCCCACTTTATATAATAAATTCAAAGTGGCTTACGAAAGAGTTCATAGACTGCACAAAACATGGTAAAAGCAGACCAAATTACTAAAATAAATTCCATGCAGTAAAACCAAGAGCAGGATAAAACAAGTCGGCATGACAATCCAAGTTGCTCCAAATGTTCTTGGGGGGAGGGGAGGCTTCTGCTTCCCTCCAGCCATTTTTCAGCAGGGTGCACTTTTTCTTATGCTATTATAGCAGCTCTAAGGATTATCCAGATACTCTGTTATTTTTAAGCGATAGATGCGCAATTGTTTCCTGGTTGCTCCAGAGAATCAGGATAACTGCCATTGTAGAAGCTCTGCTGTGGCAAGATTTAAAGTTGCATTTTCTGAGTGCTCAAAATGCAATTTACAGTCACATTGGCTTGCACACAGCTGGTTCATCTGGTGCCCAGGCACCACCTATTGCCAGTGCATCCCCTGCCAGCACCTGTCGCCGTCGCTCTCCCACTGCTGCTACTGAGCGGACAGATCCAGTGAAGGAGAGAGGAGAGCAAGCGAGGGACACCACTCTTGCCCGAGCTACTCTATGGCGCAGCACAGGGGCAGGAGGACTCGGTTCCAAGGTGGGTGGGGGAACAGCGGCGAGGAAGAGCGTGTGCCCCATGAGACTTCCTGCACGCGAAAACCTCCGCCTTGGGCAGGCAGGCTAGCAAAACCTTAAGCAAATCTTCAACAGGCCTCAGCCGGCCCGTTTTGGGCACTTCCAGGTTCGGCCTTCAAAGGCCTGCTGAAGCCTACTGAGGCTAGATCGGTTGTCCTAGAGGGCCGTCACCTGGTGAAATTCCCTCTTCATCACAACTGTTAAAGTTGCAGGGGCCCTGCCTTCTTTTGTATATGGTCACTCTAGTATAGTGCCTGCAACTTTAACTGTTGTGATGAAGAGGGAATTTCACCGGGAACTAATTGCATACAAATGACACTGGCTGAAATTTCCTTTTCTCTACAACTGTTAAAGTTACATGAGCCCTGACCTGGATTTTATCTGGTCAGCCTAAAGAAAAGGTACATCAATGTTATTACATTTTCTGGGGCCAGCAGCACACTTAATGCTGGCTGGCTGGCCGGCCAGGCAGGCGGTGGTGGCATGGCAAAAGCTTGCAGGGTAGGAAGCTTTCAGAGTTTGAGAAATATACTTTTTTGTATTGTATATTTGTGTGTGTGTGTGTGTGTGTATGTGAACAATAGCACAAATTAGAAAACATTTCATCTGTGTCATAGATATGAAAATCATTCAGAAACTTCAGTCATAAAGCATACATCTGGTATCATTATTTTGTTCCATTTGGTAGAGGGACAGATTTGAATAACATGCTTGTATCTCCATTCCTAAACATTAAGGCTGGAATCTTAGATACACTGGGTATAAGCCCCTTTGGACACATTATTTACTCAGAAGCAAGTCCCAGTCATAGAACTGTATTGCACAGCTATAATCCTATGCACACCTACTTGCAAGAAAGCACCAGTTAACACAGTAGGACTTCCTTCTGAGTAAACATGCATAGGACTGGACTGCACATGGAAGAAAGTCCAGTTAAATCCAAGGAGTTGTTTCCACATTGTGATTGACTTCACTTGAGGTAACAGACAATTTTTAAAACTATAATATCCAAGATTTGATTGTCTTTTAATCTTAAACTATGTTTTATACCCTTATTCTAAATAAGCAATCATTTCAGGGCTCTGGATTGCCTCTGTTTAAAGCACAGCTACCAGCCAATGATATTCAGAAAAGGTTCAGAATTCAGATAAAGAAAGAAACTTCATATGCACCCAGTGATAAGTTATCAATATGATACTTTAAGAGGATATATATATATATATATATATTCCTTCAGTGAGTACAATCTCTGCCCATGATCATTAGCTGCTATTACTCCTTACCTCTGAAAAGCAGAGAACCAATAGGCAGTGGCAAGGACTGCTCCTCCTTCTTGTCACCACCATTGTCTGGGCCAGAGCAACTGGCATGTGAACAAGTAGGTTGCAATGGTGAGGAAGAGAAGCAACTCCAGTGCACTCTTGTCCGTGGGCCCCTCCTGTGGTGTGGGCCCTTGACAGGTGCCCAATTATGCCAACCCTTGACACCAGCCTTGGGTATAAAATATAAGAAATTAATAAATAAGTAAAGTTTGCAGATATACACGTCAAGCGGGACTCAGAGGCTAAGTACATATTAATGTGTAACTATGTAAAAATGCCTGTGGAGTATGGAATTTAGAATGGTGAAGCAGCAAGAGAGAAGTGTTTTAACGTGTCAAAGTCACTCATGCACACCTCAGCACCTTTGCCCTCTTGGATTCATGTTTGAGAGGGCAAAAGTGCATTGGATACCCCACGAGGGAAAACATTTGGGTGATTCTGAGGGGAAATTGAAGGTAGTGAAAGGTTTATGTGCCCCCTTTCTCCCCTCCTGTTTTCAGCTTTAATTCTTTCCTCACAAAATGAGTCTGTTTTGGTTCCTTAAAAGGCTTTTGTGTATGGTTATAGATGTCAGTATATAATGTGTAATACCAATTAGCTCTTTAGTTTATCCTGGAGGGACAACGCACAATTGCAGCAGTATATTTTGATCACAGGGTGGCACTAGACAGCTTTGTAGGATGGTTTAGTTACACTTGGAATCAATAGCCAGCCAATAAGTTATTTCCTCTCCTTCACAGGCAGCAATGTTTGATGCTTCATAAAGTACTACCTGGAAAATTTGCAGATTTGTTTATGTCCAATTTATTGGTAATGAATGAACAACTTAAACTATTTTGCACCTTAGATATGGTTTAGTTTCCATTCTTAGTCTAATCACAGACACACCACCAACTAATTATTCAATGATTATTATCATTTATATAGCGCATCTCAATAGTTCAATGTACTTTACATACTGTATCTCAATAATCAGTACACTGTCCCCAAAGGTAGACTTGTAATATTATCTCCATATTGCAGATGGGAAGTTAAGATGGAAAGACAGAGGGTTGCCTGGTAGGTGACTTAGTAAGTGCACAGTCAATTCCACCTTTGAGGTCAACCCAGTTCTCAGCTTACTCCTTCAGCCACTAAGGTACACCACCCCAAATATCCTCCACCACCCACTCAGCACTAACCATTGTCCCACCTGTCCCAAATGCTATAGTTTATGCACTTTCCTGGAGTTTTCCATTGCTACGGTGACCACATAGCCAAGTAGTCACATAGACGTCGTTTAGGCTACATTTTTAATTCTCTAGTTGGTTCGCAGCTAGGGAACCAGCAGGTTGTCCTCATTACAAAAGAAAGAAAAAAGTATTTAAATTATTGATCTTTTCATTTCTTAAAAAAATATCATGAAGGTAAAACCAACCCTGTGTTTTACTGGAATGGCTTCAGCTGCATTGTAGATCCAAGATAATGTTGACCATCTCATTGCAAGGGCACTTTCTATACAAATGTGCTTCCATAAACACGGGTTCCTCTTGTAGGGAAAAAGGAATGAGTTTTTATGGGGTAGAAAAGCAGGTTTGCTTTCATGTCTGATGCAATCATGAACATGGGCATTGGAACAAACTTCTTTTTTCAGAACTCTGATTTCTCTTTATTTCTATAAATCAGCCTTCTTCAAAGCCTTTCAATGCTACAATACATATGATGTAGTATCGCTGGCTTCACATGTAGGGTGACCAGATCGCCCGAGGTTTCCCGGTCCTAACTGGGAAACCTAGGCCGATCCAGGCCAACCGGGGGGTGACGGGGGAAAACCGGGGTGGTGGTGGGTCACACGGCGGTGGCAGCGAGCGGCGACGAGCAGCGGTAGACCCAGCAGCGGTGGCGGAGGAGCCCGGGAAGCGGCCGCCCCAGCAGGTAAGTGCCCCCCCTCGCGCCTCGCACTCCTTACCTGCAGGGGCGTCCGCTTCCCTCCGGTGCTCGAATCTACTGAGAAACAGGCCACTGCCAGGTTCTCCACCACCGCCAAGTCCTTCGCCGCTGCTGCCGGGCTTGTGAGGCCAGAGGCTGCGTGGAAGAGGCAGGAGAGGGCCAATTACATCACTTCCGGATCCGGCCCTCTCCCGCCTCTTCCACGCGGCCTCTGGCCTTACGAGCCTGGGGGCGGAGGACCTGGTGGCAGCGGAGGACCTGGAGGCTGACCCGGTGGCGGGGGCGGGGGACCCGGCGGCGGCGGAGGAAGACCCAACGGTGGTGAGGGACCTAGGGGGGGTGGCTGACCCGGCGGGGGCAGCAGCAGAGGACCTGGCGCGGGCGGCGGAGGAAGAAAACCCGGTAGGTCCAGGCTGGTGTTTTTGGGGGGTGGGTGGCTTGGTGGGGGGGAGTTGTTTTGGGTGGGGAGGGTGGCGGGGGGGACCGGGATTTTGGTTTCCAAAATCTGGTCACCCTATTCACATGCTCTGTTCCTATCCACCTCCCATCCTATCACCCCCAATGTTATGTGTCAGCCCGGAAATGACATTTTTATTCCTTTGAATTTAACTTGTTACTAATGTGCTGTGTTTCCAACATCTGTACTACAGCTCAGTGGTAGATTGAATGGTTTGTATGCAGAAGGTCTCAGGTTCAATCCTTTACTTATTTATTTATTTATTACATTTGTATACCGCCCCATAGCCGAAGCTCTCTGGGTGGTTTACATAAAATTAAAATAATTAAAAACAATATACAAAAATTAAAACAGCAAAAACATACAACATACACACAATCTGTACATTTAAAACCACTACAACACCCCAAAAAGCTACAAAAAACAAAACAAAACAAACTCAGGCTCCTCAGATATTGCCAAATGCCTGAGAGAAGAGGGAAGTCTTGACCTGGCGCCGAAAAGATAACAATGTTAGTGCCAGGTGGGCCTCGTCAGGGAGATCGTTCCACAATTGGGGGGCCAGCACAGAGAAGGCCCTCTCTCTTGTTGCCGACCTCCGAGCTTCCCTCGGAGTAGGCTCTCGGAGGAGGGCCTTAGATGTTGAACGTAGTGTTCGGGTAGGTTCATGTCGGGAAAGGCGTTCCACCAGGTATTGTGGTCCTTGATAATTCCAATTAAAAAGATCAGGTAGCAGGTGATAGGAAAGACCTCTGCCAGAGGCCCTGTCTTGACTGTAGTGCAGCGACAGTGCACGGCCTCAAGCTCCCGCATTGGCGCTTCTTCCAGTTATCTGCACGGGAAGTAGTGCAATTATGGGGTTTGCAGGAAGGAGCCGCCAGTGCCGTTAGCGAGCCTGTGCGTGTCATTGCACGGGTGTTGGGGAGCATCCGCACCCCCCCTTATTCAAGGTGTTCCCCCCCTTAATTGCAAAGCTCTGTGGTGCCATGGAGCTGGTACAGCGTCTGGGCTGCTCCCACCCATGCACCCAAGCCCATGTGCACCTCAGGACATTGCACGGGTGCTTGGGGGGGGGCAGCTTTTTGGGTTTGTTCTTTTTTAAAAAATTGTAAATGTGAAGCTTTGCATTTACAGATAAACGGGGGAAACAACAGGGGGAGGAACGGGGCACTCTGGCTCTGAACATCCCCCTTTAATATATTTATTATTTTTAAAATGGTGGTCCGCAGAAGCACGGAAATGGTCCAGTGACTGTTTGGCTTGCTGGTCCACCCCCTTCCCTGCCCAGCCTATGGCAACCAATCAGGGGTCGCCATTAGCTGTGGCATGCCTCCGCAGCAGCTCCAGAGCAAGGCGACAGATGTCAAATGGAGTCATAGCCTTGCTGCAAGCAAAACAAGTCAGGGTAAGTGCCCAAATTTTTAAAGTGCAGCTTTGGGGGTTCACCCCTGGATGGCTTTGTGATGGCGGCTGTGTCATATAGATGACCTGCTGCTACTCTGAATCCACCCCGGGGCAAACCGCTCATCAAGGTGTACCCAGAGACCCTGGAGAGCCACTGTCAGTCAGAGTAAGCAATACTGGACTTGATAGATAAATAGTCTGAGCTAGTATTAGAGATGTTGAAGAACTCTGCAACAGATTCAAATGAGTTTGAATTTTTATGAATCCAACCTGTGGATTCTGTAGCAGACCAACTTTTTCCAAGTCACACGGATTCCAGGAAACTGCAGACTGTTTTTGTTGCTGTTGTTGTTTTTAGTTTTAGAGGGGATTTGCACAAATTTGTACTTGCATGAATGGACATTAACACTAATGCACGATTGTGCATAAAATGAACTTCTTGTACAGCCCTAAAAAAAAATCAATTCTGTCAAGAAGTGGATGACGGAACAAAAGAGTTTGGACAACCCACGAAACACAGATGGGATGGATTTGACAAAATCCGTACATCTCTAGTTGGTATAAGGCAGCTTCCTATTACTTCAGCATTCCCATGAAGGGAATAAGTGCACAACCTGCATGTAGATTGTTGTATGTGACAAGTGCACATGTATTGATTTCACTAGGGTGACCACATTTGGGAAACGAAAAAAGAGGACACCCAGTGGGGTGGGGGTGGGAAAGCAGCTTTCAGGGGCCTCTGGGATGCATGTCATTCACCTCCACCACCTTAAAGGCCCCAAATGGGGTGGAGGAGGGGAAAGTGTGTCATTCCCACCCTCCACTGCTCCAATCAGGGCCTTTTCTATAATGTCTGGGAATGACACGCTTTCCCCTTTCAGGCCCTGATTGGAGCAGTGTGAGGGAAATGACCCACCTCCAGAAGGTGTGTCATTCCCTCCCACCATGCTAATGCAGCCTTCAAAGGGAAAGCGTGTCTTTCCAGGACATTATAGAAAATTACAGAAAATCCCCCCTGACACCCAGAAGAGAACAAAAACCAGGACAAATCCGGGGAAATCCTGACAGTTGGTCACCCTAGATTTCACTATATGCTCTCTCTGGCTCAGTTCGGATGACACATTAAGCAACGGAGGAGGGGGGGAACAATCGTCAGTTATGTTGCTTATTGTGTCATCTGGAGGGCAGCACACAACGCATGCACAACTGACAGTACGTTAATCATGCACTTTAAACAACAGAGTGAAACAACGGGCTTGCGCGTTGTTTAGCCCGAAGCTCCGTTGTTTAAAGTGTCATCCGAATTCAGCCCCCCCCTCTCTCCGTGGACTATTCCATTTCAGAATAGAGTTCTGCTGCCTAGAGCAGCCAAAAAACCCTAGCCGCTCTCTGCAGGCGGCAGAACTCACAGTGCATGCTGGGATACGGCTGGGGGACATACGGAGGAGAGGCTACAACCAAAATGGCCAGCACAAGTTCCTTGCAGCCGGGGCGTTTGCCGGTTCCGAGCAGCGCTGGCTACAGTGTGTCATCTATGGAGCTCCTCCTGCCTAACGCACGGTCAGTACGTTATTTACCCCTCCGTTGCTTAATATGTCATCCGAACTGAGCCAGTTTCTCTCCATCTCTTTCTCACACACACACACACACACACACACAGTGTAATCTACAGAGTGTTTTCATGTATTTCCCCCTAAATAAAAATGCTTTCTGTGTTGGAAAAGTATAATGCTTAAATTGCCACTTTGTGAAAGAAGGGCAAAACACAGGTAAGGATTTCTGTTGAATTGTGATGCTATAAAACCCCACAGAAGGCCCCATCAGCCTACTGGGAACTGAATTAAGCAGAATGTTCTTCCAAGATGCCTGGGAATCCTTCCATTTCACTTCCCAATTTTAGCACATTCTCTGTCCTACAGTATAAAACCCTCAGCCTGATTCCCCTGTGGGTTGTCTCTTTCTAGTCACATTCCAGTCCTGTTCCTCATGGCCATTTTGCTCTGAATTTGCAAACCAGATGGGCAAACTGGGCCCAAAGTATCTGTTGCAGGGATAGCATCATTCCCACCAAAGTAGGAGAGGCACATCTCAGAGACACGTCAAAAGAGGATGGCAATTCACTTTCTCTCTTGGTTTAAACTTAGAGAAACCCTCCAATGTTGGTAGGAAATGCCTTTCATGGTGCTTGGTGCCAACAGGAAGTGAGGGATTGAGCCTTAATTGCCATATCAACTGCCAGTGTGCATCGGAGGCTGTGATATTTTAACCACTAACAAATGAACTAGAATAGCAGCCCCATGGCACCTAATGCCATCTCCAAGGTGACCATGAAGCTAGGGTGACCAGATAAAATCCAGATCAGGGCTCATGTAACTTTAATAGTTGTAGAGAAAAGGGAATTTCAGCCAGTGTCATTTGTATGCAATTAGTTCCTGGTGAAATTCCCTCTTCGTCACAACAGTTAAAGGTGCAGGCACTATACTAGAGTGACCATATACAAAAGAAGGCAGGGCCCCTGCAACTTTAACTGTTGTGATGAAGAGGGAATTTCACCAGGAACTAATTGCATACAAATGACACTGGCTGAAATTCCCTTTTCTCTACAACTATTAAAGTTACATGAGCCCTGACCTGGATTGTATCTGGTCAGCCTAGCTTAAATAGTGCCTCAGCCCTGCCTCTTCCTTTGGTTCTTCTAGATTCTGCTTTCCGTGATCTGAAAAATGGAAGTTAACAAGTATCCAATTCCTCCTCCTCTTGCTCCACTTTGTCTCTCAGCAATGGAGCAATGGGCCTGTGCAGTCTCCACCTCAGCCTCCTCCCACCCATATCTGCCATATTAGGCTGCAAAAAGCACAAATCACATGAGAGTTCTTTGGCCTTTTGTGACTCTTCCGGGTCTTCTTATAGGCAGAGTGGCACCCCTGCTGCCATGGCAACAGGACTGTAGCTTAATTTCAAGTCTGGGTGCCAAATCTGGCCCTCCTGGGGTTCCATTCTGGGCCTCAAGGGTTCCTCAGATGGCCCCACCCTCTTTCCGCCAACCATTGATCATTTTGAGATTTCTCTGCCTTTGTCTGTTTTCCCCCATTCTAAAATATTGAAATGCTTCTCCTAAGATAATTGGAAGTATCAGCTTTAAGCTAAAACATGCTGATATTTTGGCCCTACCTAGGCTGACCATCTGAAAAGGAGGTCAGGGCTCATGCAACTTTAACAGTTGTAGAGAAAAGGGAATTTCAGCCAGTGTCATTTGTATGCAATTAGTTCCTGGTGAAATTCCCTCTTCATCACAACAGTTAAAGTTGCAGGGGCCCTGCCTTCTTTCGTATATGGTCACTCTAGTATAGTGCCTGCAACTTTAACTGTTGTGACGAAGAGGGAATTTCACCAGGACCTAATTGCATACAAATGACACTGGCTGAAATTCCCTTTTCTCTACAACTGTTGAAGTTACATGAGCCCTGTCCTCCTTTTCAGATGGTCAGCCTAGCCCTACCCCTTTTGCCTTTGGCTCCATCAGTAATTGGAGTCAACCCCTGAGAGTTTATCTAAAATTGAATTTGGCCCTGGGCTGGAAGGGGTTCAATATCCCTGCCTTTAATAGTCCAGGCCCAGAGTACCATAGGAGGTTTCTTGCACAATATGAGGTTCCTGCCTGTTTAAGGTCTAGTGACAAAAGATTCTATCTATTCATGACCTGACATCTAGAAGAGCTGGAGGCAGGATTCTCTGGTGGATAGTTTGGCAAACTGTTTTGCTTGCAGGAATATTTTTCATTGGATTCTGCGGTTTTATAGCTGGTTCTGTGGATGCCAGCAAGCACTTTGAGCTATGGAAAGAGACTTTAAAAGTTTAATTTTAAAAATCGTTGTTGTTGTTGCTGCTGCTGCTGCTGAAGAACAGGGTCATAGAAATAGGTCTACTTTTCAGTGACAGGCCAGGGAAAGCGAGGAGAAGGTTAACAGGACAAGTGCTGAGGATAATGGAATGGGAACCCTGCAACAATGGAGGCAACAGAGGGGGGGGGGAGGAGTCTGCCCTGCCCAGTTAGGCAGGAAGGAAAGGCCTTGAACATATTGTGCCTGTGTCAAAAGTCCTCTCATAGTCCACCTAACACTCGAGCTGGAGGGCCTGCTGACATTTGAAACAGAGTTCCTCCTCACTGTGTTCTGGGTTGCAAGATGTCCCCACAAAGACAACCATTGTGTGAGGGATGATGAGATTCCAATTGGGCCAGTTTAGCTCTCCAGATGGGGTGCAGGGTTGTGGTGCATTTTCTCTTGGACCAGGGCCATGCAATGAAACAAAAGAGGCTTAGTCCTTTGAGTGAGCTACCAAACAAATCTGTGTAGTGCTTAACAGACTGCGTTTAAAGATCAGGATGCTCAGAACCTCATTATCAAGGAATGGTTCCCTCAAGCCAGCTCACAAAAGAGCGTCCAATCCTTGATGAGAATTATTTGGTATTGCTGCTTCCTGTTAAAAAGGCAGTTAGCAGACAAAAAACAAACAAAAACAACAACAACAAAACAAAAAAAACCCCAGAAGGCAGAACATAATGAGTGTTTATCAGTTCTACATGTACACACAAAGCAAAAAAAGAAAAGAAAGAGACCATACTTTTCTTTGGTGAAAAAAGAAAAAACTGCTTTACTCACAAGTATTCTTGCACATACAAATGTAGGCACAGAGTAGGGTTTTAAGTAGGGCTATGCACGGACCCCCTGATCTGGATCTGGATCCATATGACCCGAATCGGATTCGGATCCGGGGTCCGATCTGGATCTCTGGATCAAGATCTGGAGGCCCTCCTTTTCCCCATAGACTTGCAAGTCTATTGGGAAAATGACTCACTGCCCTCCCCCACTCTCCCTGCTGCCTCTTCGTTGCCACCGCCATTCGCTGCTGCTTCCTCTACTGAGAACCAGGCCTTGCAGCCTGATTCTCAGTAGAGCAATGTCACGCCAGGTGACATCATCACCCGGCGTGACATCGCTCTACTGAGAATCAGGCTGCAAGGCCTGGTTCTCAGTAGAGAGGAACAAGTTGCAGACGGCAGCAGTGGCGGTGACGAGGCAGCAGGTAAGCAGGGAGAGTGGGGGGAGGGCGGTGAGTCCAATGGACTCTCCGCCGGCCTGGCGTCCCTGGGTGCCAGCCGCGCAGCCAGCACCTAGTGACCTGGAAGGCCAATGGGCCCTGGATCTCCGGATCGATCTGGACCAATCTGGTCTGGACCGATCCGGACCTCCCCTGATCTGCTTTGGATCTGGATCCCAGAGATCTGGATCACTCCAATTGGCTTCGGATTCGGGAGCCAGATCTGTGCACAGCCCTAGTTTCAAGAGAGTTTATTCTATTTTGTGTTCCTTTACATGGGCTGGAGTGAGAAAGAGCATGCCATGTGCTTCCAGCAATGGAGGAAAGTTGAGAGAAGAGGAAGGGGAGGAATCGGAAGCCACATTATACACTATAGAGTTCCTAAGGTTAGCTATGCCCGTGTTCCCATGAACTTACTGCAACACTGCCCCCTTCCTGTACCTTGCAGGCGGGATTGCAATATTCCCAACAATACTGAGGTAAGGAAACCCATGATCAAGGAAAGGAAATCCACTTTGTTGAGTAAAAGAATCTTTAAAAAGAGACTGTAGCCACTGCAGCTGGTTTATTGCAGCGCTAGTCATTCAGGCCTCCTCCACACGAGACGTTTAATGAGCCTTGAAGGCTCATTATAAATTTTACCTCCACACCAGCAGAGCGCAAAACGGGCGTACAGGCGCGTTATCTCCCCGATAATGCGCATTTTCGAATGCGCGTTAAATAGCGACTTTTATTTTTCTCCGGCCGTTAAAGCGCATTTTCGCCGTGTGAACAAGCGATTATGCGCATTAACGTCTTCTAAAACGCTTTTTGGACATCAATTAATGCGCTTCGCCGCCTCTCGCCGCCTCCCGTGCAGAGGGATTAGGCGTAAATGCGCCTCCGCGAAAATGCGCATAATCCCCGAACCGGGCGCAAAAGCGCATCCTTGTGGAGGGGGCCTCACACTCAACCCATCGTATAACTTCAAGATAACACCCAACTAAGCTATAAATGCAACCAAGGTACGGTGGGGCAGGGACAAAAAGTTAGAGGCAGGATCTACACTACTGATTTAAAATGGTTTATAGCAGTTTTGACAACTGTTAGGGCCCGTGACACACTCCATATACAGTGCTTTATCCTGCTTGGTGTAGATCTGGCCAGGGTCATTTCATGATGGTGATCATCCTTTCATTATGGCATCACAAAACTTTTCATCCAGTAAGACGTTATCAACACATTTAGGGAAACTATATAGTATAGCCTTCGTGGGACTGTACTGCTTCAGAATGCAGGTTTGGGGAGGTTTGCATATTTGAATCCCCCCTTCTCACTCCAAAGAACTCCCTATCCATGAAAAGTTAGCCTGTCAGGGGAGAAATATTTAGAATAATATTTTTCCATTGTGCTAGTTTTCTCAACAAAGAAGGGGGTGTTTTTGATGTGGGATCATTCAAACATGTAATTTCCTGACTTGCATTCTGATCTGATACTGTCCTGGAGGCTGATGACATCATGTAAAGGATCCACAAACTTCCGTGAGTGACCAATCATGAGCGTGCAATAAATTGCTCATGTAGAGCAGCTCAAATTCTTAATTGGCTTGAAATATCAGTGCCTGAAAGACCATCCATTTCCCATACAAACCTGACCAGTTATTAACATGCCCATTGGACACCCTGCTCAGAGTGCCCCTATCTTTGGAAGCAAGGTGGGTGGCAAGTGCAACAAAAGACAGGGAATTCTTAGTTGTGTTAATTTGACCGGAATGTTATTCCTCTGTCAATTAATTCAGCACCTTCCCTGGTGGCCTGAAGGTGCCAGTTAAAAATGCTGCTACTTATTCAAGCTTTTAATGAAGTCTAGGGTCTTTCCAGTAGTTTCTTCCTTGGTCTGACACATTGTAAGCTTGATATGCTGCTGCTGTTGTTTGGTTTTTATTATTTTCATGGTATTTTGCCACTGTCACTCTTGTTGTTTTTATTTCTTTTATGCCAGATGTATTTGTTTTGTATGACATTTTAAATTTGGTTGTAAGCCACTTTAGGAATGAAGATTGAAAGGCAGGCTACAAATGTTTAAGTAAACAAACAAACAAGAAAGAAATAATAGTTCAAATGCCATCACCACATTCATTTACTTTGGAATGTTGCCTCTTGAAAATGAATGGCTCTGATCCAGCTATGAGGCAAGAGTCAGGAACTGTGATACGATGCGTGTGGATGGTCTCTCAAAATTCACAGGGCTGACTTCTTAGTTCTTGGTACAATGACAGAGTGGGCTTGTGTGAGATCAGACAGTGTCCCCAGATTGTTCAAATAGTGTTCCACCCACAAGATCTCGAACAGGCATTCTTCTCAACTTGCGTAACTTCATCACTCAAGAATATGCTGCACTGCCTTTTTTTGTGCCTGAGCCACAAAGACATGGATGCTTGACTGCTAGGCGTTGGTTGTGTCGCTTTTAGGGGTTGGATTCAGATTTAAGCTGGATCAACTGTACTGATGGAAATGGACCCCCTCCTTTCCATGGCTGTCTCTCCAGCCCCCTGAAAAGGCTGCACAGAGAGTCAGAAGACTCTGTTGAATGGACTGAGCTGTGGGGTGAGAGAGGAGGGAGAATCGCAAAAAATTAGGCAGAGCGGCCTTCCTTTGTTGTTGGCAGATTCTGGATCCAAGCCTAGCTTTGGAAGCCCTTGGTTTCTTGCCTTTAATCCATCACAGTGGCATCCCAGTGCAACAGAATAGCCACTCCAAACAGTCTCTATGCAGTTTTAACAACTCCCAAACGCAAGGATGTTGCATTATTATTATTTTCAAATTACATTAATCAACAGTACGAACTCCAAAATGTATTTTCAAATATTATAAATATAATTATACACAACCAGTTATCTATACCCAGTCTCCAAGTCAAGAAAAATATTTAACATTCTGAAATTTGTCATTCCAAAATCCAATTTTTAAGAAGTAGACCATTACTCAACAAACACTTTCTCATTTATACGTTTTTACATTTTAGCTATGTCCCAAATCAGCGAAACCATTCTAATTGAGGAAAAGCTACGCTCTTCTTCCAATAAGCAATAGCAACATCAGCAGCAATTAGCAAATATACAACCATTTCCAGAACCATATCCTCCCCCAATCCATCCAGATAGTTCAACAGCAGATGTAAGGGATCCACAGGAATTTTGTAGCCAATACATAGTAGTACCAAATTCCATAATTTCTTAATTTTATGACACCACCATTAAATACATAAAGAATCCACGTGTGGCTTTTCACATTATCAACAATAACCTTGTGACAATTTGTAAACGCAAGGTAGTTCCATGAAGGCCTGGCTTCTCAGCTTGTCTGACTTGGAATAAAATCTACAGCCCCAAATCCACTCCTTGTTTTGTAGAGTTGGATGCAAAATCATTAAAAACATGTAATTAGTTAAAATAACTCACACAGCTTTTGGAAGAATAGAATACTTGTATCAAAAGTCTCAGATACATGCCAAAAGCACTTAAGTTTTTGATTGTTTAATCATTAGCAGGGGGAAAGAGAAATAAAGACTCAACCAAGATAGAAACCAAACATTTGCTTAAAGAGAATGTTAACTTGCTGCATATGTTTGAATGCAATAAAATATAGCAGCCTTCCAAACCTGGCCCTTCCAGATATATTGGACTACAACCCCATCGTCCACTGCCAGCATTGTCAATGGACATGCTGGCTGGGAATGATGTGGGTTGTAGTCCAATATATCTGGAGGGCATCAGACTGGGGAAGGGTGAAATATAGTTTAACATTAAAAAGTGTGTTTAACATTAAAAAGTTATCAGGAATAAGTAAATAAGTAGCCATGTTTGTGGATAACACCGAAATATTTTAGAATGTTGAAAACCTAAATAGACCGTGAAGAATTCCAGAATGACTTTTCCACTGGACTAAAAAGAATCCAAACTAGACATAAACATTGATAGCATCTGAAATTACTGTGATGCCTAGGAAAGTGAGCTTGGCACCGTGGTGGATGGCTTAATGAAAAATGTCAATGTGGGCTTTTCTACTTGAGGCTTTTAACATGTCACTTTACCAAGGCTTCTGCTTCTGAATTCTTTGCAGGATTAAGATTAGCTATTTTACATGTCCCCCCTCTGAGGTTTCTTTCTTTGCCTTTCTATATATTCTTTTACACAACCACTAGGTGGTGCTGTGGTATAGCAGAACTGTGGAAATACACAAGGCATTCATGCCGCCATTGAGGATATACCAGACTTTCTTCATTAGGAACCACACACACACACACACACACACACACACACACACACTAAAATGCTTGCAAAGCTCTAGGAGAGGCCCGGGAGGATGACAATGTCATGTAAAGCATCTGAGAACTACCATGAGTAAGGAATCACGAACACGCAATAAATAAATGCCTCTTCATCACAACAGTTAAAGTTGCAGGGGCCCTGCCTTCTTTTGTATATGGCCACTCTAGTATAGTGCCTGCACCTTTAACTGTTGTGATGAAGAGGGAATATCACCAGGAACTAATTGCATACAAATGACACTAGCTGAAATTCCTTTTTCTCTACAACTGTTAAAGTTACATGAGCCCTGACCTGGATTTTATCTGGTCACCCTAAAATACCGTGGCCCGATTTGCATGTCACAGCTAACCATGCTTTGTTTAAACATGAACAAGCATGAGCGAGCAAGTGTACTGGCTCCTGACCAACCGACTGCTTCTGCTGAGTTAAACAATCCAGGGACATTCCTTCCCTGGGTTGTTTATTGTGAAATCCAAACCCGGAATTGGAGGCTATTGGGGGAAGAACAACCCAGACTTTTAACCCATGGTTTGTTTTTCAATTACAAATCTGGGTTGTTCCTTCCCCAACAACTTTCAATTTTAGGTTCAGACATAACAATAAATAGCCCAGGAGCAGCCCAGTGGGAGCCGGCAAAAGCCAGCATGCTTGCTCGTCTGCCCACTTCACTATCAACAAACCATGGCTGTTGTGTAAACTGGGTCACTGAGTGTGAAGAGTTCTTGTTGTCCCATCTCAAATAGGATACCACAGAAAATGGAAAAAGTGCAGAAAGGGCAAGCAAAGCACTGGAGTACTGTCTGTATGAGGAAAGGGTAAAAAAATTGGGACTTTTTAGCTTAGGAAAAGATATTTAGGAGGCAGTATGATAGGGATTTATATGCACAGTGCATCATACACCTTCTTCCCCCTTCTGCGCCCCAGACATTTAAATAAAGATTTTTAAACAAACAAAATGGTGCTTTGTAGCAGCTATGGAGTGCTAAAAGCATTACATTAAGCCTGTTTGCACGCTAAATTTGTCTGTTTCAGTGTTCTGTAGATGTTAGCGAGCACTAAAAGGGTCAAATTTAGCTGGTGAACAATTTAGCTGTACTAAATTACTGCAACAATCCACTGAATTTTAATTTTTATTTTTCTGGGGAGAGTCTGGCCTGCAGGGGGTGGGGGTCCAGGGGTGAAAATTGCTTCCTGGCTCTTCTCAATTGCCCATCCCTGTTTTATGGAGTGGTGGTATTTTAGTGGGTAATTGTTTTTAGGTATTTTAAATTTTGTGCTTTTTGATTTTGTTGCAAGTTTCCTTGAGTCTTTTTTGAGAAAGGTGTCTAAGAAATCTAATGTTGATGATGACGTATAGTTAGCATGACGTGGATCTGCGATCACTTCTTTTAGGGCAGATGAACAAACTCTCAAAGTGAATCATGCCCAGAAGAAAGTGGTGTTTCTATTTCCAAAAGAGGCTGGCCTTTGTGGCAATCTCATAATGCTAAAATGGATTATATTTTTTAAAAAACCATGTCAAATAAATGTTTAATTGGGTAAACTAGGCTGACCATCTGAAAAGGAGGACAGGGCTCATATAACTTTAACAGTTGTAGAGAAAAGGGAATTTCAGCAGGTGTCATTTGTATGCAATTAGTTCCTGGTGATATTCCCTCTTCATCACAACAGTTAAAGGTGCAGGCACTATACTAGAGTGACCATATACAAAAGAAGGCAGGGCCCCTGCAACTTTAACTGTCGTGATGAAGAGGGAATATCACCAGGAACTAATTGCATAGAAATGACACTGATTGAAATTCCCTTTTCTCTACAACTGTTAAAGTTATATGTGCCCTGTCCTCCTTTTCAGATGGTCAGCCTAGGTAAACACATTGGAGGACTGGGGCAGAAACAGTGTGTAAAAAGGCCAAAAGCTTGTCCGAATCATAATGTGAACAGGGCACATTGGTATGTGTGTCTGTAGAGGAATAGCAGTGGAGGTTGTGGGGAAGAGTTAGCTGCAGCTGGAAAAAAGCCCCATCCACTCATGGAGGCAGGACCAGTGGCATCACTGTATACAGTTTGCAGTGGCACCAAACATTACATCTTTACACCTCCATCCGTCATAACGTGGGAATCCGATCTCTCAACATTGTGCTGCTCTCTTTTGGCTTCATTGAGGTTTAGTAGGTCCTTGGAATTAAGGTAAAACAATGTAGTTTATAAAACAACAGCTCCTCTGCAAATTGATTACAATAGGCTTAGTAAAACCTGGACTGAGAGATAAAAGCATAACTTCATCTTCTTTGGCCCTTTTGGTTCTGTGATGGGGAGATATTTGTATTTTATTTCATGGGAATTGCCTCAAAGTAGAGCACAGAGCCAGAAGTGCTCAAAGGCTCTCAGCATGATGTCAGATCTTGCATCTCCTCCTGCCCTTCCTGAATTTTCATAATTAATCTTTCTCCTCAAAGCTCCAGCCTTTGATAAACTGCTCTGTGGGCTTGAATCATTCTGGACGCTGGGACAAAAGTGGCCTTTTTTGTTTTTTGTGGGGCCCTTGATAAAAAGTAATGGGAACTGGGGGCGGAGGAGGAATCATGTGCTAGTTTTCATGGCAGACTACGCAGCCCTCAGCTGGTGCCAAAGAACCATTGTGGACCTGGGTCTTGGCATCTATGGAGAGAGCTGCAGACACAACAAGGCACCCAGAGAGGTCAGGACAGAGATGATGCCATCTCAGGCACATTCAGCTATAATGTAGCAAGGAAATGAGGAAGGACATAAACATGCAGCTTTGTTAGGGAAAAAGGGATTCAGTCCTTGGGGGATTCAGTCCTTGGGATGTTAGCCTTTCCCAGTTGAGATTAATTTATCATAGGGCAATGGCTGGTACTTTTTGTTCTGTCTTTGGTTGACTGTATGCACTGAGATGTTCTTTCAGTGACTATGCCATTAATTTAAAGCAATTCTAACCCCACTGCTACCATCACCACCACCACCACCGATGTAAGGTTCCAGGGAGAGGAGACTGAAACTTGGGCTTTCAGCCCTGTACTTCCTGCATGACCCGAAGTTTGGTTCCTGAGCAATCAGACTACACACCATGGGTCAAGGATGCCTTCTAGACTAGGATACAGGCTGCTGACTGAACAAAAGAGAAAGAAAAGTTCAGGAAAGAACTGTAAATTTTACACACAAGTATCAGTCTGATAATAATAAAACACAGCTAAAATTGCACAACAAAAGTTGCAAGTAAAAGTCAAATAGTGAACCAATTCTCATGAAACATACTTCATTGGAAAGCTCTGGATGCAGATTCTACAAACAACAATGTTTTTCATTATGCAAAGTTGGGAGTTTATTTATGTCCATAAAGCTATTATTTTTCCTTAAGAATTAGGATATCTTCTATAACAATGTACTATAAAGTTTTATTTTTAATATTAAAATGTCAAGTATAATTAAGCAAACATAATTAACTGCAAATTGGAGCACAATGAAATATGAACACAAAAGAAGACTCTGTACACCTTTATAAACACAGGTACAGGCCAAAGTACAACAACATGCCAGTAACGTACGACCTGTAAACAAACCATGAAGGGATTGAGAGACACCTACAGTTAAAAGTAACCCAGTCAAAGTTTAGTTGTTGCTCAGAAAGGAAGTTTCTAGCTGTTAAATTTAACAAAATAACATTTAAAAGTCTCTGTACACTTTTAGTTAAGTTAAACCTTTCATTAGATTTGATTTTTCTCCAAGAACTGTGTTTGTGGAGAACCAATTGGTTATGGTATAACATAAAAACAAATAAATTGAAAACACAGTTAAAAGAACAGCAATAAAAGAAATAAGCAGCACCAATCATGTTGCTGCAACTTGATATGCGCTGGGTTGTTAGTCTAACTATAGCAGAGAGCGACATGTGAAGGCCTAATCTTTATTCCATCTTAATTAACCAGCGCAGTCCATCCTGGCCCCTGAACCTTGAAGTTTCCTAGCAGCCCACTCAGATAAAACCTACAAAACGTGTCTGGTGGAGATGAAGACTTATGATGAGAATTCAGCAGAGTGCAAAGGTTGAGCATTCACACATTCCCTTTATGGCGGTGGGTGGGTGTGGGGGAGGTTAGTCTACAACTTGCGTTTTCATTAGTATTTTAGAATACAGTTTAGATCTCATTTTGTTCCATAAGGATTACTATCTTCTCCAAGGCTTTGGGGAACAGGAGACAAATAACAGCATTTCTGAGGTTAAAAGCAGGCTCATCCCATTTCCATTAGCATTTACGTCACAGCAACAGCAGGGAGGTTGGGGAAGCTGAGTCAGAGAAGGATCTTTATTTGCATAGAGTGCCACAGTGGGGAGTGTCCAGAGAAGGAGGACTGGGCCATCTCAGGACTATTTTCCAGTATGAATCTTACCGCTCAAACAGTGATGACTCTGGTGGGTTCATCAAGGATACTCAGAACTTCCTAACTTGCTTGGCAAACAGTACTCAGGAACACTCAGTATCCCTTAAAATGTAATGGGGAACAGCTTAAGAAAGCTTGTCAATGGCAGCCTGCAGCTAACCGCATGTTGCAATAGGTCACGCCTATGGTGCAATAACAGGGCTGGGAATGGGGAAGTATGAAGTAAGTTATTGATTTCCCTGGGAGAGCCAGTCTTTTCATTCTGATGCCTGAGAAATGCAACTGGAAAGTCTCCTGGCCCTGGAATCACCCTCAGAACCAGCAGGCACAAATTAAATAAAGTCACAGCGCCTCTATGGACCTCAGTCTTATCTAAGAGAAGTTCTGGACCCGGATTCAGCTGCTGCTTACAGGGGATAGAAGGGCTATTGAAGCCTTTCCCTTGGTGGGGTTAGCAGCTCTGCTGCCTTGGCATGGGGTTGCTTCCTTGTTCGTTAATGGACTGTCAACTGCTAAACCGTAGCAAAGTAATATTATGCAAACAAAAAAAAGTGTGAGGGGGAAACGGTCACTTTCACACAGTGCCCTCTCTATGAAACCGTCAAGGCTGAATTAGATAGGAGTTGTTCCAACAGTGCCATTTTGTAAGCCAGCTCCTGATCCAGAGAGGTGATGAGAGAGGAACACAGCTAAGTGTTTCCCTTTCCTATAAGGACTCTTCAGGAACCACCAGAAAGGACAGACCTTGAACAGTTGGCGGCAACCAGCTCTTCTCCCTTCCAGACAGCACTTCTGTCGCATCCATAAGTTGGATTCCTTCTCTGTGAACCCCCACCAAAGGAAGTGAGTGGGTAGCTACTAAGAAGAGGGCCTTTTCTACTGAGGCACCCAAGTTGTGGAATGAGCTTCCCAAAGAGATTCACCTGACACCTACATTGTGTACAAAATTATGCATGGTGTGGAGAATGTGGATAGGGAAACATTTTTCTCCCTCTCCCATAATACTAGAACCCGGTGTCATCCCATGACACTGATTGGTGGGAAATTGAGGACAAATAAAAGGAAGTCCTTCTTCACACAGCACGTAGTTAAACTATGGAACTCACTACCACAAGATATAGTGATGGCCACCAATTTGGATGGCTTTAAAAGGGGGTTAGATAAATTCTGGAGGAGAAGGCTAGCAATTGCTACTAGTCCTGATGGCTATGTGCTACCTCCAGTAGCAGAGGCAGTAACTTATATACACCAGTTGCTGGGGAACATGGTGGGAGGGTGCTGTTGTACTTGTGGGTTCCTGGTCAAAAGTTGGTTAGCCACTGAGGGAACAGTGCTGGACTGGGTGGACCCTTGGTCTGATCCTGCATGACTCGTCTTATGTTTTTATTGTGCTCATTTCAGTGCTAGGTGAAGACCTTTCTATTCTCCCAGACATTTTAGTTTTTCAGTTTGATTTTATCTGATGTTGTATTTAAAATTTTTGTACTGCAGCTAGCTTCTGCTTGGTTGTTTTTATTTTGATATTGTAGTTTTAAATCTTTATATTGTATTTTATCATCTGTATGTTATTATCTTGTGTTTTATGGTTTTAATTGTTGTGAACCATCCAGAGGGCTTCAGCTATTGGCCGCTATAAAAATGTAATAAAAATACATAAATTCCCAGTCACACGTAAGCCATGGCTCTGAAAGTATGAGGTTGCCAGCTGCAAAGGTTCCAGGTTTATTGTCTGGCTGACTATCTGGATTGTAGTTAATCATGTTATCAAACACTACTTTGCAGAAGCACCGCCTACAACATTTTCTGTGCTGGGAAAACTCGGCTGGAGATGTGGACACTCGTGTCTCTTTACTTGGAAAAGCTGAGCACACTGCTACAGAAGTTCAACGTGGCAGGAGTCTCCCCCACTGCCACCCTTCCTTCTGCATTGCCACTGAGGGCAGGAAGGAGGAACAAAGGTAAAGAGCCCCTTCCTCCACTCTGGATCTTCAAGCCGCACAAGGTCCGATTGTGTCTGCATTCTGGGCTTTGAGGGAAGTGTGATAAATAGCTGCATTGTTTTTAAGAAATTCCCAGCTATGTGCTACTGGGTGAAAAAAACTTCAGGAGGTTCTCCCCACACCCACACCCACCCCAAGCAGCTAGGATGCTCTGTTTGATGGAGAGGTTACCAGGGAGGGCGTCCAAACAGGGTCTCCAGGGGCTAGTTCATTACTTCTATTCAAGCTTCCTTTTGCGGGTGTGATCCCTGGCCAATTGAGCTCTGTGCCCCCACAATAGGTTCATATGTACCTCCTACTTGCAGCCCTGGAAATAGAAGTTAGCAATTAGAGTTATTGTTCTCTCTCTCCCTCTCTCTCTCTCTCTCTGTGTGTGTGTGTGTGTGCAGGCAGTAACACTGTTCAGTTGCTTTTCACATATTCACACTCTCTATCATTCACACAATAATCTTCTGTGATCGCTCAGTTATAGTCCTATTTTACAGATGAAGCCATGACTTAGCCAAGGCTGTTTCAAAGGGTTTATGAGTGAAAAGAAACTTACCCCCCCCCCATTTTTTTCAACCAGTTTACTATTAGAGTTTGCATATGACATTCATTACATTTTTATCCCTCCCCCTTCCATGGAGCTCAGGGTGGCATGTATGGTTTTCTCTCCCCACACATTTTATCCTCTCAACAACCCTATGAGGTAGGTTACACTGAGGGTGACTGACCCAAGGTCATCCAATCATCTTCATGGCTGAATAAGGGCTTGAACTTGAGTCTTCCTGGTCTAAGTCCTATATTATAACCACTAAACCACACATTTTTGCTTGAAAGAGTGCACTGTTCCTACGCTGCCTCTGAGAGTCCTTCCCTACTGATGCTGTGATGCTTTTCTCCTGCTATAGGAGGCTTTCTTTATGGTCTTGCCATCACTGTATTGCCCCATTCCTCTTTAGCAAGTGAGATCAGACAAGATCAATAACCCCCCATGCGATGTGTTTGCGCTGCCGCCAAGGCCAAGATGTTCCCCCGCACAGCGCAACAGTTCTTGTTCAGCCTGGGAGCTGGCACTTCAGACACCGCCATGCCCTCCCTTTCTAGCCTACGTCCCAATGAAGTTCAGCCTTCCTTTGTTCCCCAAGACACTTGTGTGAGTTAAGTAAGGAGCTGAAGAGAAAGGAAGGGCCTTCCTCCCCTGCTCACACAGACACACAAAACCTCCGCTGCTTAGCTTTGTTTCCCTCACACAGGCAAGCAGTAAATTCTCCTTGGCTCTCAGGGATGGATTTGATCACAGCTTGGCTCGAATGAATGCCACAGCCTGTTCCCTGCTGGGACATGACACGAGAGAACAAGGATTGCTGCTGCTTTGGAGTCTTTCGTTGGCACAGTCAGGAGCAATGGCCCATGTTACTCAGGGGCATCAGTCCTTCAGGCCTGAGACACAAACAGCTGAGGGTATAGAGGGACCCCAAGAGCTTCTCTAAATGAGTGATTGGCTACTCACAGAAGTTTTCAGGCCCCTCCCATGCTAACCCCTGGAATATCTGGTTTTGTGGGTTTAAAACCCCCAATGTGGGAATATCTCCCAGCATATAATCTCACGCATTGCACTATAATTATGCCACTAGATGGCACTGTCTCAGTAAAGTCAATTGAGCACATGGAGCAGGAAGTATTCAATTTCAAACCACATAACGTCCGTGTGATGCCGCCAATCACATCAAAGAAAGAAAGTGAATGCAGCTAGCCATGGTAAGGCAGCACATTTAGTTTTAAATTGTAGAGAAGCCCCAAGTAGCTGGGCAAGGCTCCTAGTCATGTCACCCAGTTTCAGAAAGCTCTGTTTGTGCACTCATGTGTGCCTGGATATGTATATATACTCGCATGCAGAAAGCCCTCTTCTTTATCATGGTAGGGCAGCAAAGAGACAAGAAGGTATGGCCAGGAAGGAAGGATATAAGAATGGCAACTAAAATGCATGCCAACCAAGACTGTTTTGTCTCTCCTTGTGTGTAAGGATGTCAGGGAAATCTGCAATGGATTCAAATGCATTCAGATTTCTATGAATCTGACTTGCAGATTCTTCAACAGACTGGCATTTTCCAATTCACATGGATTCTACGGACTTTCACAGCGCAAACTGATCTGCGCAAGTGCACATTAGGCACTAATGTGAATCAGTGCAAGTAGAACTAAATTTTGGGTTTAAAAAATCCAATTCTGTCAACGAACAGACGACAGACCAAAAGACACCAGAAAATCTGCAAAATACAGACAGAACGAATTTAACAAAACCTGTATATCCCTATTTGTGGGTTTCAGGTGCAGCCTATACTAAGTTAGTAGTCTAGAAATCCAGTTTGGGGGCACTTTGAACTTGGCATCCAAACTTGTCATGTACATGAACCTTTATTGACAACAAGACAGAAATATGTCCCAGGAGTGCATCAAAATGTTGTGAGAGAGTAAAAGGGCCACATGTTATCATCAGGAGCAGTTAATATCTAACCAAGATGGAGACACACCTATATCTCCTCACTTCCATTTACTATCTTAGTGGGGCGAAAGTAGTTTGATATTTGGATTATTGCTGACTCCTCCATCTTTTCCTTTACTCGCTATAAGGAAAAACAGTTGTCCTAGCTTCTTTTTGGTGAGTCACCTCAAAATCTGTAAAAGCCTATATAAATTGCTTTGGAACATTTGTGGGATGTTGTAGTAAAAGTATAGTTTACTTTTTCTCAACTTCTCCATGCAAAATGGACCACACAGCTCTTCTTCTCTCATCATGAGCTATGCAATGTGATTCTGTCCAATTCTTACTCAGTTTGGTAGAAAATTAGGGACAAACTAGATTTATTAAACACTTGCCTGTTTGCCTGTAAAGAAGGGGTGGGATGGGGTCTACTTTCTATATCATAATGAGGGGCAGGGGAGTGAAACCTAGCTCCTTCCCTGCCTTAAATCTAGTGAGAATTAGTTTTGTTTTTGTTTGTTTGTTTTTGTTTATGCATTTTGTTCCAAAGAGCTAGTGGGGTGTACAGTAATTCTGAGCAAGGACCTCTCTTCATTTTATTGTTGGCAGTAATGGGTGTTCTTATTGCTGATCCAGCAATTCCATTATTTTTCAGTCTGATTGCTTGCACTGCTGGCGAAAAGGGATGTTTAGTTCAGAGAATGATAGTGTTGTTTTCATTTGGCTTAATTGTTTGTCTGTGCAATGGAAGGAGTGCTTCTGGCTGCTTTGGCTGCCCTGGCACTGAAAACTGAATGTTCTTTTCTACAGGCTTACTAACAAGGAGACCTTGAGAGATTCTGCTGTGAAGTCTTTCTTTCCCAGCTCAAACCCTTTGCTTTCTTTTTTGAGAGCACTCAATTGCAAGGCAGAACTGAGAGAGCAAAGCCTTGGGAGAAGCGGAGAGCAAAGGTTGAGGAGGACTCTTGCTTTGATCTATAGAACAGAACCAATTTACTTACCGGTTGGAGAGTTAGAGCACTGCTAGACGAATGTGTTTGCTGGCGTCAGGTTCACTGAGTGAATGTGCTGGAGGGCCCAATAAAATGGGACACTGGGAGATTCGTGATCAGGGGCTTGTCTATATGCTCTATGTACTCTATTGTGGCTGCGCAGTTGCGCCCCATTGTTTATATGACACAGCTGCCAACTTGCAGCCACATTGCGTTTTTCCAGGTGAAACTGCGCTTTTTCAACGTGTTGTTTTACCGTGACTGTTTACATGGCCTTCAACGTCACCACAGTTGTTTGTTGTCTGTCAGTGGTGGCTTCTGTTCAGATGAAGAGGGTGGATGTACCTAGGGGTGGATCCCAGTGCAGGGTAGGCACAGGAATGCAGGGCAGGGGGCAGCAGCGGGTGGGCTGGACAAGTCTAGTCATGGCCGCCATGGCAATATTAAAGTCCGGGGAACAAAAGTAAGAGCAGTTATGATGAATATTGCATAAGTTCAATGAACTGTAGTAGCGCATCTACGTTGCTACAGGCTTCCAAAATTGCGCAGAGTTGCAGAAAACAAACAAAAAAGGGTTTTACAATTTTTGGTCCCCTGATATTTGCTGCACATTAATGCCATCTGACAACAGCACTGTGATTTTTCATGCCTGGACAGCCCACGCTCACTCCTGCCATATTAGCCTATTGCTACCACTTCACAGCAGCAATACTGTGAGGTTTTGTGGGACTCGGTAGGCAAAGCGGTGTCATATAGAAAGCCCCACACCTCCCAGTTGTTGTTGTTTTTAAAATTTAACAGCACATGTTTAATAGCTGAAAGGGTTTAACCAGTGGAGGCTGGTGGCTCTGATATCAGCGAGGCAGTGAATCTGCTCCAGGTTTCAATCAGAACAGTAAAGGAGCTATTCAGGGTCCTTTAGAGTTCTGACTGAAATCTAGAACAGATTCAGTGCCTACTGACATCGGAGTCACTAGCCTCCACTGGGTTTAACCTTTTCCTCCTATGCTATTTTCCCCATGAAAATCAGCCACCACTACCCAGCTGCTATTTTTCCTATGGAGCACCTAGCAGCTGAGGTATTTGCGTATGTGTGTGATTTTAATTGGGAAACTTTGGAGGGGGAAGGAATAGGGTTCCCCCCCCCAAAAAAAAATCTTTTACAAATTGCAACTGTGGAGACTGCAATCTCCAGGGGGGTGAAGGGGCGGAGGGGGCTTCTAAACCCATTCCCCTCAACATGTTTCTTTTCTTTATTAAAAAATGGCATCCCACCTGCATCCTTCCATATCTCTTCCTCCACAGGGGAAAAAGCATGAGAGAAGGTTTGTAACTTTTAGTAGAAACATCACTTGAGGTAGAATTAAGTGGCCCCTCCTTCATGCCAGTGTAGGTTGTACTGGTTGTATTTTGTAAAATATGAAACATGAGGAGAAAAAGTATTGGCAACTTGTAGTTAGGGCTATAGCCTTATGCTAGCTGTCTCTCTTAATCCAGCCATCCTTTTAATAGTGAACTCAGGACCTGAGTGGTGCCAAGATTGTAGCAAAAGCAGGGCCACTGAGACAGGGGCTGTAGGTTGAGCATGGTTGGGGGAACCCCAAGGTTTGCAGAAGTACAATAAAACTTTTTTAAAGGGACAAAAAATACACCAACCCACCCCCACCCCAAAACAACTCAATGGGGATTGAGCATGCACAATAGCCACCAAATGTAGCAGGGCACTTGGAAAAGAAAAACAGAACACCGGGCTGGGGAGGAGAATGCCCTGCTTGGAGGACATGGTTGGCTAGAACCCTCAAGCAGAACATCCTGTTAGGGACTGAAGACAACACTGCAACTGTTTGTTGTAGGACCCTTTTGTTTCTTTCTGTTGTCCATCACTGACTCTGCCAATGTTCTCTTCTTTACTCATTCCTATTTATAACATCACTTGTGCCAGATTTGTGCTTTGTGTGATTACTCCAATCTAAAAAAAGATTTTTGAAACAACAGTGAGAAGAAGCTATTGGGGCTGTGTCTGCTTATCCATGAGGAGGCAGGACCAGGAAACCAACGCTGTAGTAGCGTAGGGCTTATGCTTGGGGCAGGGTGCAGTGGTCTGAAACTGGCAGCAGATGCATGCATTCGTCCTCAGTTAAAGACTTGCTGTCTGTGGGAAGTGAGAGTAGGAAGAATCGGGTAGCCCTGCATGTATGACCAGATAAAAGTCCTTCAAAGGTTTCCAAGATGGGCACACCCTGCTTAAAAATAGCAGCCCAATGGCAGCCCAATGGCAGGGTGGGACACAGTCACAGGAGGGCTATTTTTAAGACTTGGGTGTGTGCCACAATGACATCGGCTTCCAACTGAAAATTCAAAGGGAGGAGCAGAGTGGAGAAGCTACAGGACAAATTCCAGAGGGTTAGCTATGCTAGTCTGCTGCAGCAAAGACAACAAAGAACTTTGTGCCACTTCACAGTTTTATAGTGGCAGAGGACTGGCCCTACCAAGAAGCATGGTGAAGCAAACTGCTTCAGGCAGCACCAGGAAGGGAGAATAGATGAAGTCAGGAATTGGTATCTGAATGGTACTGCATTTTTTTTTTTAAAAAAAGGTTGACCTAGAACTTTTCTGCACAAGGCTGTCAATCTGCTTATCTACTTTCACTCTCGTCACAAAATTGAGGTATGAGCACTACACAAAAGCGTTTCTTTTCCTGCTTTTTCACTTCATAATCTCGAGGTGATACTGTGGGATAGCAGAATAGCCCAAATACACAAGTGAAAAGGTGCTTTCTTTCACTTAAGTATCACACTTTCCCATCTCTAAACTAACTCGCCGAAAATGCTCTCTCGACACGGAAGTCAAACTGGAGGATCACAAAGGTATCTAAAGAACCCGTAAACAAACAACCCTGAGTAGGGAATAACAAGTGCACGATAAATGCCTCGTGTAGAAAAGCCCAAACCTAAAGGGAGGAGAGGGAAGGTGCCAGGTGGGCTCTGCTTCATGCAGCTAAATGTCCTGGGCCAACACTGGTGTGGCATAAGCTTTGGTGGACTGAAGTCCACTTCATCAGTTGCATGAAGCGTTTCCCTTGACAGATGATAGACAGAAGCCTGCTTTAATCGTTCAGTGCATGTGAGTACCAAACAGGTGAAGGGGCTTTCTGTAGCATGCCTGGTTAGGCCCCCACAGCTGACAAGGGCACAACCCCGTCTGAGAAGGGCCTACATATATACAGGACCTGTCTCCCAGAAGGAGGAGCCCTATGTGCATATTGACAAATTGCCTTGATGCTATGTTGCGTAGAATTTTCAGACTTTATAATGATAGAATGCTGAGAAAAAGCTAGACGTCTTAACTACAGAGCCACTGTATAAATACATGGGTATGGGAAAAAACAATGTAAACGGTGGAGGCCATGAGATGCAAACGCAGCAGTAGGTTTGCAGAGACCAAAAGCATACAAAATAATAACAGCAATCTATTCACAATAGCAGTAATTGGTGATCCTAACCCTCCAGAATTTGTCCCTACCTTTCTGCTGAAGCTATGCTAATTTAACACCTGCAGTGTAAAAGAAAGCAATGGTCCTGATTAAGATCTAGAATCCAATTTGCTGGTAAGTTCTAGTCCAGCAATTCCACACTAGGGCTTCTCTTTGAAGTCTTTTTGTGAAGTGTTGCTACTTCAAACAGTACTGACCTGAAAGGAACAACACTGCCCATTTCTTTCAAAAAATGGCATGGATTTCTTCCCTACTCCACTCTGCGTCTCCATAGATAGTCTTTGAGCCTATCTACACTACTGCTTTAAAACGGTTTCTAACAGTTTTAAACCAGTTAATAACCATTATTAACCAATTTAAAACTTTATAAACCGTTTTAAAGCAGTAGTGTAGATAGGCTCTTTGTAATGTTTTTCAGGTGTATTTCAATGTCACAGACAAATGCTCCCCTCATTCTATAACGCCACAAGGAATTTAAAACAAACAAAGAACAAGAGACACCTCAAACTAACCATGAATGAGGTGGGTTATGGGGAAGGATCTAGCAGCCACCTTTGGGCAGTTCCTTTAAAGTCCTGACTGGTTCTGACTGAAATCCAGAGTGGATTCACTGCCCCACTGACATCAGAACCACCAGCCTCCACTGCATACAGAATAGAGAATGGTAGCAACTGGGCAGGCCAGGCCAGGCCAGCCAAAATGCAGGAATTATGATGGTTGTAGGATTAATTTGAGGTTTTCCTCTTCACACATTTTTTATTTTGTATGTTTTAGTAGGAATATTTGCTCCTTCCCGAATGTTGTGGAAACAGGTTTAGGTATTGCCTAAAACAATTCCCAAAGGTTTTCAGTACAGATGGTGTAAGTCAGGGTGGGGAACTTCTTTCAGCCCGAAGGCCAGATTCCAATTCAGAGAAGCTATTGGGGTCCACATTCCAGTAGTGGGCGGGTGAGGGCGGAGGCAAAAGGGGGAGGGTCAAAGATAAAAGGGAAGGAGCCAAAAACAAAACAACCAAGCCCCAGCATATTGTAGCGTATGGCTCTTACTGCCAACATCTAAGGCTTAGGTGAGGCATTCAAACTTTTAGAATGGGATGGGGACACTACACAAAAGTCAATTGGGGAAAAGGAGGTGGAGCTAAGGGAATCCCCGAGAACCAGATTTGGCCCATGGGCCTGAGGTTTCACACCCCTGCTGTAGGTCAACAAGGGCTACCACTTCTTACCTCCATTGGAAACATTCCTTCTCCTGATACAGTGGGACACAAGGCAGCTGTGGCTGCTCCCGCCAATTTCCCCACCCTTAGCTGCAGCACACCTTGTTTGGAACACTTGGTGAAAGAGGGAAGCAGGCCATGGTCCAGGAAGCAAACTGATGGGCCCAGCAACAACTGCCCAGCTGCCACATTGGGAGGATAAAGAACTCCAAGCGCTGTCAAAAGTAAGGGGAGACAATGCTAAGGTCAATTGCTAATTTAGTTCAGCACTGTTCCACAGAAAACATTACTGCCAGCATGCTCTGATGCACCTAATGGAGAGGGACTTAATGATAAATGGCATTTGCATCCATTGGCACTCCATGAAAGGCTTCCTTAGTACCAGTGAAACAATTCAGCCCTTTTGTTAGGGGTCCTATCAGGGATAGACTCTTTATGCCTCGTCTCTTAGCCTGCTCATGCCTCGTCTCTCCCTTCCCCCAATTTCTCCACAATATAGTGTATAACAGGAAAGCTGGAGCCATTAGCCTGGAGTCTTGGACCTACTTCTCAGAAACTAACAGCTCATTACAAATCCTGACTCCCTTCCCAGCGTCCTTGCTTGAAAAACTCTTGTGTCCAACCAGAACGTCCCTGAAGATTTACTGCCGCTATTTTCTATCTATTTCCACTCACCGGGCTTTAGGAACAGCACTTCTTTGGCTATGAAGATGCATACATTTCACTCCAAAGAGAAATTAAGTTCATGGCGACTTCATAGAGTTTATTATGAAGGACATTGAGGTTGGTTGGTTTTCTTCATGAATCCTTATGGAGGAGAGAAATGTAGTATGAACAATCTTGCGTTTGGTTGACTCTTTCTTTTCCCTTTTGCTTTAGGGGAGATTTTTATTTCTTTCAAGATTTTTTGGAATGGCATTGGCTCCCAAGGTAAGTTCCTCCATTTAACTGTTTGCTCATATACATACATGGATCAGAGCCCAAGAAACTGAATGAACACAATTACTGGGCTCATGAGAATGAGAGATTCATCATCATGGCAAACCAAGCTAGCAGCTCCACACTACAGACAGCAGTAGACTTGGAAGAGGGAGCAAATGGCACATATGAAGAGTTGCATGGAGGTTTGGATAGAAGGCAAGCGGCTGTTGCAGTTTCTGCCATGGCCGCCTACAAGCACAGAAGCACCGATCGAATTTGCGCCTTGCATAATTACCACAGGACTTCTTCATAAACGTTTAAGCACTGAAAAACTAAGGAGAACACCCATTGCTCCTGACTGTTCAACTATCTCACTTGATTCTTGCAATCTTTTCCCCTAGTCTGCCATTCACCAAAGATGCTTGCAGACTAGACAGGGCTGCCTGAATATACCTCAACTTTTCCCCCTCTCAGGTAATCTTTTTTGTCATTTCCACAGCCCAGTTAGGGCCTGAATAATTCCTCATGCTGGCAGTATAAGCAATTAGAGGAAGTCTGTTTCTGTTATTGACCTACATTCCCCAAGGGAGAGGGAAACATTTCAGATGCATGGAGTTTGTTGGCATTGCTTCCTCTTTTTAATGGGATCCAGACCATGTCTTTCCCTCCCTTTTGGGCTGGGCTGGGGAATAGTGTCATTCCTGGTCACTCTAACCTCAACACGGCCTCTCTCCAGCATACAGAATGGGATCTCATGTCCCAGCCACATTCACAACTCTCAGTGCTTTCTCCATGAAAGGGAGCCTGGCCAAGAGAAACCACGGCCCGTGCTGTGCAAAACCACGAACATTTCATCTTTCCCTGAAAGCAAGTTGCACAGAGCACTCTGCAATGGGACCCCAATCCCACCCTTAAAAACCAGAGAAGGATAGCTGGCTCTGGTCATCTTCTCTTTTCTCCACAGGCGAGAGAGCCCAGGTCACAGCTGCAGTTAGCACACAGCAAGTATGTTAGGCTAGTAGGAATTCTGCTTTCCTTACAGCTGGGGGAGGATCTGTTCTTGTAATGAGAGAGATAATGGAAAGGAGGAGAGTTGAATGCCATTCCAAATTTTTGCCTGGCATAGGCTGTGTGTCCTCTCCATAACATAGTAGCAGGGAGAAACCAATGAGCAGAAATGTAATTGTTTATTTATTTACAGAGTCTGCAACCCGCTTTTCAATTTAGCCCAAACTTTCTAAAGAAGCTAAATATATATTTTAAATAAAACTCCTGGATATATCACAGTCACATAAATACACTTATAATAAGAACAACAGAATAGCCCTGCAGCATCTAACCAAGAGTCCACCTAAGTCCAGCATCTTGTTTGTAATCATGGCCAGCCAGTTGTCACTGAGAAGCACCCCTGGAAGGCAAGAGTCTTCCCTTGTATCTGGTATCTGGACATATTGCATATACACCAGATAGATAGTGGTGGTATAAATCTGTCATGAAAATGAAATAACTTTTGAATGCTGCTGGTGTTAAAACAAGGAGTAAACTGCTAGCCTATGAGGAAGCAGTTCCAATCTGATAGCTCTGTATCACTGTCAGGGTGACCATGTTCTCTTTGGCTGTGTTAGTAAATAATGGGCAGCAATGATTTATGGTAACCATGATTTGTTCGTTTAGCTGTGAATTGTCTTTCAGACAAGAAAAGAAACTGTGGTTTTCTTTCCCTATTTCTGGTTTGTTTCTCTCCCTACCATTTTGCAAAACTTCAGAGCGGTTTCATTTCCAGGCAGCTCTTGTTGGCTGTCTCTGTTTCAGGGTGTATTGCAGCACAATCAAGCCATGGTTTAAACAAGCCAGGTTTCATAAGCCAACAATGGTTTAATTTGTAGTTTATACCTGGTTAATAAACCATGGTTTGTTTGTGGAGATGGGTTCAGACACAACAAACCACACCACGGCTTAGCGCTATGTGCAAATCAGGCCTTTGGCTTAGATCTTGTTCACCTGATATATTTGTTCATTCCATTGATCATATTTCTCTAATGACATGAGGGACTTTCAGTTTCATCCCAACTATGGGATTTTTACAGATGAGAGAATCATAGGGGTGTCTATACATTCTGTTAATCCCATAGTGGTTGTGTAGAGGTGCTGCATTGTTTGTATGATGCAGCTGCCAACTCACAGCCATGTCAGGCTTTTACCCCTGAAACAGTGCTTTTTCACTGTGTGGTTTTATCACAATCTTTTTGTTACTCTGAGATCACATTGTTTCTCCATCTGACGGTGATGGCCTCCATTTGGGTTAAACACAGTGGGCATTGCTGGTTTCAGATCCAAGCCCAATTGTGATCCCCCCCCCCCATCTAGGGTAAGTGTGGGAACGCAGAGCAAGGGGCAAGGGGTGAGCTTGATGAGTCGAATGGCCACTGGTGCTGTAGTTTTCCAGCTGGATAGCCCACACTCCCTCCTGCTGTCTATATTTATCGGTTCCACTTTGCAGCAGCAATGCTGCAGCATTTTAAGGGAATCGTCTGCAAAGCCATGCCGTATAGACACCCCCATAGAGCTAACTATCAGAAAGCATTGTGCAGTTATTCTGTATTTTCTTTCTTATTGAGGGGAAACGATTGGAAGTGGTGGGAAAACACATGAAGGATTAAAGTGCATGATAATGATGTCTGGACCCCTTATAAAATTCTGTGAATGAGGCAGGGAGATTGTATATTATAAACCTCATCCGGAAGCACCCTAGGACAGTCACCCTGGAAATGACAACAGACTGCCTTTGTGTCTCTGTGTTTGGGAGAACTGAGGAAAAGAAATCCAAACTTTCCTACTGAGAAAAATTGACAGATGATCTTGCAACACTGTTCTGTGCCACAAATTAATCTGGTAATGGATATACTATTAGAACACATAATTCCTGTTCAACAGTGTCCCTTAAAGATGATGGACTGCAAGCTCTCCAGGTACCACCTTCTTGAGGCTTTGAAAGATTCTTAACTGATCAGATATATTTCCTTTCCACGTTCAGCCTGATTCCCTGGTTTGGATTTTTTGTTAGCTGGGGCATTTTTAGCACTGAAATAGTCGTCTATCAGAAATTCAAATCTATCATGGTATTAAAATCTGCTCAACTGATACCAATATGCTATTAAGAATAGCTTCCCCATGGTTTTGGCAGGACTACCACATTCTGTGGTGATAAACTGTTTTTCAATGGGCTAACTTTTTAAAAATGTATCAATGTTTTCTCTAGGAGGGATGAATGAAAGGGTTTGGCACTGAACAGATTCCGTTGAGAACATTATCAATGATGACAGCTGGTGCGGAAGATAGTTCAATCCCTGCAGGAGTAGCCTGAGACATTTTTGCCCACACACCCCATACCCATTCCATGTACAGAAGCAGACTAGACTAGCAATTGAATCTTACTTCAACAGCAGTGACAGGAGAGCGTCTTCCACTGCACCTAGCTAAGTGGGCGTAGGTCAGGCTTGTATCATGCACAGCTTTGGAACTTGTCCTCACAAGGTTGTTAATCACTGTATCAACTTTCGGTCTTGTCACAGAGTTGAGATCTGAGGTCTACACAAAGAGCTTTTGCTTTCCTGCTTTTCCACCACATAGCCTCTAGGTGGTGCTGTGCTATAGCAGAATATCGTAAATACACAAGTAGGAAAACACATTTTCTTTTACTTTCAAAAATAATACCCCATTTTCCCCACCCTAAAAAAACGGGCAAAGTGCTCTTTAAAACAAAAGCAAAACTGGAGGATCACCAATGCCTCACTATGCCCTAATGGTTCACATGAAGTCCCTCTGTTAATTTCCCTGTGAACTAAATCCTCTACTCCCTTTTCACTACAGAAGATTATCATTAACTTGAAGAGGCTTTGGATTGAGATTACAAACCTACTACATATTATGCTGGGATGGGCAACATGTGGCTCTCCAGATGATTTGCTCTACAACACCCTTTGCCTATGCTGGCTGCGGCTAATGGATGTTGTAGGCCAAAACATCTGGAGGGCAACAAGTTGCCCACCCCTGCTGTAAAAGGAATTTAATAACTAGATTTGTCATGTCTGACATACTGGCTGGGTTCACACAACACAACAAGCCAGAGTATGGGTTAAGTATGGGCTGAGTCGGGTTTTCACTGAATTGTGGGTTGTTGTGTTGTGTGAGCCCAGCCAGGCTAACAAATTATGGTTTATTTACTTCGAACAATTCATGTTTTATTGCTGGCTTGTGAACTGTGGGTTCTTCATGGTGAACAATCCATGGTTTGTTAGTGCGGCTGGTTTCACACAATGCAACAACCTTCAATTCAACAAAACCCCACAGTTTGATGACAACCCATACTCAACCTGTACTATGGCTGGTGGTGTTGTGTGAACGCAGCCTCTTTACTCTATTGTAGATATGTTGTCTTTCTTCCAGAAAGAACTAAAGGCAGGTATTCCCTACTGGGGGGAAAAACCTTGAGCTACAAAATGATGCAAAGAACCTATGTGAAAGCTGTGTAACAGGTTTCCAGTCCCACATGCTATCTGGGATAAAGACAGCCATGGGAACAACTGTCCTGTCTCTTGCCTGCTAGGAGGGAGCAACCCAACACACTGGAAGTGAAATATCTGCCACTGCTAAATTAACAACAACAAAAAGGCCAGTAAGTAATTTGATCACCTTTCATGGCTTTCCAAGTAAACTGGATCTAACTATCCTAATGCAAAGTCAAACCACTTGACATTGAGCTAAAGCAATCATTTGGAGTGGAGGCAGGGGAAACCCATTTTGATTTGAAGGGTGCACGCCCCTAGGTAATTTGTTATAATGGATCATGACATTCATTGTTAAAAAGAAAAGCATGCATCTGGTTTGAAGAAACCACGTCCCAAGTCCAGAATTTCTTCACTCCAACACTGATAAATGAAATCCAAAGAAAGCACAAAGATGGATCTTTGTGAGACGATTAGCCAGACCAATTTAGGAGAACCCAAGCACCAAAACACATGTGATGTGAAAGAGCCACAAATGAGCTGCAGTAGTGCCAATTTCCATCTCTCACTCTCTTTCCATTGGCCCTTGTGGCTCACATCGCTGTAGAGTGTATCCACAGTGAAATGGATGAAGACTGCTCATTTTGAATCCCCAGTCTTTATCTGTGAAAGACTAAAGCAAACATGAAAGCTCCAAATTGAAAATTTAGAGCTGGACTTATTAGGCAATTGCTAATCCAAGCCTATTTGCTCAACTGAGTGACTTTTTTTTTTTTTGCATAACAGAAACAGCAAAAGGTCTGGTGGCACTCGAAAGACAAGCAACGAAATTGTGGCAGAAGCTTTGGTAGACCAGAGTCCACTGTGTGAGTTGCATGGTCTCATTTATTTTTAATTTAAAGAACTATCCAAAGGAGTTCACAAGTCCCTGTTGCTCCTAATCCTTGACGCATCCACCCGAATTTCTTCTGTGACAGAGAAACCCTAGAGATGGCCAAGCTATCCCAGGGTACCTTGGTCACCTTTATCATCCTGCCAAGAGTCAAGGAGAATATGACAATGCATTAAGTGCAGAAGGGTAGTGAAATGGTTGTCCATAGCCACCCACTGTCCACATCCACAGAATTGTGTTTGAACACTTCCTGGGTACCAATATCTCAGCAGTGGAACTTGAAATACCATGTCCCTGAGCCTGCAGTCATAGATTTTGAGGAGCAGGCCTGAATACCCCAAATACTAAGGAACAGATGTAAATGACCCACAGAAAGTCTGAGCACTGAAATCCCCATCTAGCAGCCCATCTAGTACTACTCACTGAGAGAGCATCAATATGACAGATCTGATTGCATAAAAGGCTGAGTATGCCCAGGTCAGAAGGAGAGACACCATCTACTATTTAGGTCTTTACTTGGTAAAGTACTTCACCAAGAACTTCTGCTTCCTAAGTCTGCAACCTCTCTTTCTGTACTCAGAATCCAACCTTGCTTGCAAGGCCATGAAACGCATAGTTAAACTATGGTATTCTCTACCAGAAGATGTGGTGATGGCCACCAATTTGGATGGCTTTAAAAAGGGGTTGGATAAATTCCTGGAAGAGAAGACTATCAATAGCTACTAGTCCTGATAGCTATGTGCTACCTCCAGTATCAGAGGCAGTGAGCCTATATACACCAATTGCTGGGGAATATATACACCAATTGCTGGTGGAAGGCTGCTGTTGCACCATGTCCTGCATGTGGGTTCCTGAGCAACAACTGGTTGGCCACTATGTGAAAAGAGTGCTGGACTAGATGGACCCTTGGTCTGATCCAGCTTGGCTCGTCTTATGTTCTCTTTACTAGTGCAATTTGTCACAGACTGTGTTGGTTTTTATCAGGGATGTGCACAGACCCCACGGATCGGATCGAGACCCAGATCGGGACCTCCGATGTTGTCCTGGATCAGTTCAGACAAAATCGGAGGTCCCTTGGATCGGACCCGATCCTGATCTGAAAATCGGATGTCCGATTTTCGGATTTGCCGCCATTTTTTGTGTTTTTGCCATAGGCTTGCATTGGGGGAAAGAAAGCTTTCCCTCAATACAAGCCTATATGGAAAACATGGCGGTGGGTGGGTGAGTAGGGGCCTAACTCCCCCATCCCTGTCCCTCCCCCCCCACTCGCGCTCCTTAACTGCCAGGGTGTCCGCTGCTGTCCGTTGCCACCCACGGGCAGCAGCAGATGGCAGCGGACAGGTAAGCCCCTTCCCCCTCGCTCTCCTTACCTGCCGGGGCCATCCGCTGCCATCTGCTGCTCTGATCTACTGAGAAACAGGCTTCGCGGCCTGCCTCTCAGTAGCGCGCCGGGTGATTATGTCACCCGGCGTGCTACTGAGAGGCAGGCCGCGAAGCCTGTTTCTCGGTAGATCACAGCAGCGGATGGAAGTGGGCGCCCCGGCAGGTAAGGAGCATGAGGGGGGAGGAGGGGGAGGGCCCCACTTACCTGCTGGGGCGCCTGCTTCCCTCCACTGCTCCGATCTACTGTCCCTCCCCCCCCACTCGCGCTCCTTAACTGCCAGGGCGTCCGCTGCTGTCCGTTGCCACCCACGGGCAGCAGCAGATGGCAGCAGACAGGTAAGCCCCCTCCCCCTCACTCTCCTTACCTGCCGGGGCCATCCGCTGCCATCTGCTGCTCCGATCTACTGAGAAACAGGCTTCGCGGCCTGCCTCTCAGTAGCGTGCCAGATGATGATGTCATCACCCGGCGCGCTACTGAGGGGCAGGCCACTCCTTACCTGCCAGGGCGCCCACTTCCATCTGCTGCTGTGATCTACTGAGAAACAGGCTTCGCGGCCTGCCTCTCAGTAGCACGCCGGGTGACATAATCACCCGGCGCGCTACTGAGAGGCAGGCCGCGAAGCCTGTTTCTCAGTAGAAGGGGGCAGCGGACGGCAGAGGACAGCCCCGGCAGGTAAGGAGTGAGAGGTGGAGGAGGAGGTCCAATTCTCCGATCTTATCCGAACTGGATTGGGTCCTTTTGGACTGGTTTGGATCAGATCGGATGATCCAGAAACCAGGATCGAAATCAGATAATTTCGGTCGGATCTGCTCCGGATCGTGGATTGGACCTGATCCGATGCACACCCTTAGTTTTTATTTCCACCTGATTCCACTGTTCTCTATACCCATGTGTATATACACATCTGTCAACTAAGGATAAGGCTTCCTATATCTGATGACATGGACTCTAGTCCACAAAAGCTTATGTCATAATAGATGTGTTAGTCTTTAAAGGTGGCACAAGAGCCTTTGTTCTTTTTGCTGCAACAGACTAACACCCCTCTGAAAACTGTTTACGGCCTACCTGACAATGGAACTGGTGTCAGGAGCTCCTATTCCCTACTAGTCCCAAAGAGAACTCCCAAGTCTCGGAGTGCCCCTCATGCCTCCAACCAGAAGACATTGTGCAGCTATTCTATCTTTTCTTCCTTAATGCTTTTTTTTTCTGGTAAGAAAGAAGATAGAAGAATCATTGATAAACCATGGAAGGCTACAAATGGAAGATAACCTTAGTCCCTTCCAGTCCTTATGATCATATGAGTTATTTGACCAGCCTTCCAATGCAGACAGATGGAAACCATGTTTATTGCAAAAGTACTCAGCGATAGCTTTGATCTGACTATAATACTAGGCAACAACCAATGAGAGAAGTTAGTCAGTTACTCTTGTCTCCAGGGGCATAACACAGAGACCAAAAATTGTACCCTACCCTGACTCAAATGAATGAAGATTATAGATGTCTGGAGGGTACAGGGGAAAAAACACCTTCTTTCCTATTTTCTGTGGTGGGAATATGCAATCTCATTATGACGTATTAGAGACAGAAAAGTGAGTGGGCAGAACTTTGTGGGTTGTTTGGGATGACTGTTGTTGTTTGGGATGACTCAGGACCATTGGAGGAAACAAGGACAATATTGTTTACTTGCAATAAAATTTGTTACTCAACATTAGCATCACAGCACCAGCAATTGATGAGAAATATGTGGATGTTTTCAAAGAGTCAGGTTACAAGTGATGCAGAAAAATATCCGAATGGAGGAGCCAAGTCAGGCTGCCATGCAGGACATGGAGACGGGGAAGTATTTGTTGCCAAAGGAAAAGGGTTGTGTATAAGAACATAAGAGGAAAGCCAAGCGGCTTTCACAATGCACTCCTGAACAACACACCAAAAAAAAATTAAAAAGAGGGAGAAATGATGCTGTTTCTTTTTTCTTATATTGGTGGGAAATGGCTGTTTTTCATGTTGCACTGACGGGGCATCAAGGGATTCTCCTTCCCTTCTTTATAACACTTTTGAATGGGATTCCTGAGTGGGAGAAGGGGAAAGCAGCCCCACACAGAACCGGCAATCGGGATGAGGGGGCGATGTCAATGTCAGGACTAACCCTTGCCCCTGGAAGAGATCAGCAGTAATGACGCTTCCCAAATTCAATTATGCAATGGGACATTATTTTCCCCATACATAGTGAAAAGGGGAATTTTCAAGAATCAAAGGTTCACAGATAGTTGAGTTGATAAGACAAAGGACTAAAGAAAATTGCCTAACAGGCTTGAATGGGCCTGTGGAGCATGAAAACTGAATACAAAAGGACGTCCAGGACCCTCCGTTCACTTCCTTCAGTAAAAGGATGATTTCTTCCCTGCCACCTGAAATTTATCCACAGATGCGTCAAAAGCTGACATAAAAACAATTTACCAGGAGCAGACTAATGTCAAGTAACTCTTGAAGCTACAACTCAGACAGACACTGCCCACACATTTATAAGCTTATAATGCATTCGCTTCCATTTTTTCCTACCATGATGTTTATCTTGTCCTTCATTTTACCAATGGTAATTACAACAGCATGTGTGCTTTTCTGATCCCATTCTCTTATACAATTATTTGTTTTATCTTGTACTTATTAAATATCACATCCCTCCAAACGTAATCCTAGAAACAAGACAGCTGGGCACAGACCCTGCAAAAGGTAAATCATTATAACTCACTCACTGTTTTACAAAGAGCGTCATCGCATGGGGGGGGGATCACATTTCCTTACCATCACTTCTCCACTCACGTGTTTGTCCCTCATTACTTCCTCATTTTCAAGGGAGAGGAAAGAGGAAGTAAACAATGTGCACGTGGCCCGTTCAGTGGGCCATTTTGATCGCGCTGCTTCTCCTGCACACAGCAGGAGATAGCGACAAGTTCCATCTCAAAGGAACTTGACTGGGGTGTTTTTTGTTGTACAAAGAAGGCTAGAAGGGGCAGGAGGTGCACAGGAGACAATGTTGTGAGAGGGACCCACAAAAATCCGTGAGTGCCCAGCAACGATTGTGCAATAAAGCGTTCCTCTGATGGAGCTCAACAGCAAGCTCCTCATTTATCTACCTCAGCTCCGTGCCCCCATTCTCTACCTTACTTTTCATCTTCCCTTCCTTTCTGTGTCAGGCTTTCCCACCCACCCTCCTTTACTGTTTGCTTGGATCTCCCACAACATAGCAGAAAGTGGGGACAGAGACCACAGCAACAAGGTGGGGAACATGTAGAAGCTGAGGAGTGAATCTCAAGAATGTGCCAGCTCCATTATTCTCAGCCAGTGACGTTCCCAGCAAGTGAGCACACTAATGAGTTCTGACGGAAGCCCAGGAGGCGGCTTTTCTGCCAAGTAATCCGCCCGCTGCCCTCCACCTCTCTTTTGATTAGTATGTTGGTCAACATTCACTCCCCTGACTACCCTCCTATACTGGATTAGGACAATACCAGTGGTGCTTTCCATCATTAACCCACAAAGTGAATGCTGTTGCTCAGATGGGTTTATCTGTAGGTATGAAATAACAGCACGTTCTCCTAGCTCATCCTAACCCTTCACCTTTCACCTGAAGCAGCAACAATGGAGGGAATTAATGTCATGGGCTACTGACATTCACGCTCACTTCCCCTATGCCAGTACTGGGTCTCACAGCAGCTGCTTTTTTGTTGACTCTGGCTTGTTTGGTTGTTGTTTTTTAAATGGAATATAAAATACAGGTATCTGCATTGTTTTTTCTTATGAAGCAAAGCAGTCTAAGTGGGAAGCAATTTTAATTGGGAAATCAGGTTAACACCCCCACCTCCATCCCAGTGTCACTGAACCAATCAAACTGGCAGCCCGCTGCAACTTCATTTTATTTTTAAAAAGAAATACTGGGAGTCCCAGGCTGCCTCTACAAGAGAGGTTTAAAGCTCTTTCAAGGCGCTTAAATTTTTTTACCTCTACAAGAATGGAGCACAAATCGGGTGTAGAGGCGCGTTATCTCTCCGATTATGCGCATTATCGAATGCCCGTTAAACAGCAAGTTTTATTTTGCTCCGGCCGTTAAAGCGCATTTTGACTATGTGAACAAGCACTTATGCGCATTAACTACTTGTAAAGCGCATTTTGGTCATCCGTTAATGCACTTCGCCGCCTGTCAACGCCTCTCGTGCAGAGGTATTAGGCGTAAATGCGCTTCAGCGATTATGCGCATAATCGCCTAACCAGGCGCAAAAGCGAATCCTTGTAGAGGGGACCCCAGTCACAGATCTCCCTCCTACTATGTAGTTTGATCCTTAGAGGCAAAGGATGTGTATTTGCTTGCTTGCTACCCCTTTCTTTTATTCCAGGCTCTTGATCTTCTCTGTTCTTCTCTAGTTGGAAGTACAGTATGTTGATTAACTAGAACTGTAAGGGGCTGGTTTGAACAATACCTGAAAGTACCGACCCGACTCACTGTTCCCAGCCTCCAGCATCCTCAGCCAGCACCCATGTGGGGATGTCCTGTCCAAATACTGCCATGCATGCAACATTCTAGTTGTGCATTGGCTTGAACTGTGTGGTTGAATCCTGGATAATCCTGCACCCGTAGGTTTCTATGTTCACAGGCCATATTTAGATAGGCCATCCCCACACGGATTAATTAATTTATAAGATAATTTACAGACCACCTTTCAGTTCTCAAAAGGGCCTCCAAAACTGTTTGCAACATTGAAACAAACAATCAGAATAATTAAACAATAACAGACCACAGTGCACTAAAACAGAATAGGGGCTGAATCTACACATGCAATTTGGTGCAAAGGGAGAGCAGTTTGAGGTCCTTTGCAAGATATGACGGCATGGTAAATCCAAGGCTAACCAGCTGCTTTCGAGCATCGTCTAAAGTGTCCCCTTTCGTTGTTACCTGGTAGTTGTGGCATTTTATCCCTAAGCACTCAATCCTGAAGCACTTTAAGAATATCAGGAAGGGATGAAGTCTATCTGCCTCCTATATGCCTACTTCTGAGTCCCATGCTTGAGTGCTACATGTCATCCCTGGACTTTGTGTGCTGGCTCAACGAGATCTGTTCCTGGATGCATGACAGTTCTACCTTGCTTATTTTCACCTGTGTGATTAAAGCCCATGCAACTACACATAGCTAACCTCCAAGGCACAAGATGTCACCACCACAATCTTTTCCCCAAATAGTTACATGCAATCTGCAGTCTGTCGTTGCATATGTGCCTTACTTCACACTTACTACATTGAACCTCATTTGTAATTCTGCTGCCCAGATACCCAATTTGGTTAGATCATTCTAGGACTTTTCATGCTCTGCTTTCAATTTAAATATTCTGCATGCTTCTGGGTCATCCAGATATTTGGCAGCCTCAACATTCACATGACTAATCTGAATAATCCAGATTATTAATTAACATTAAAAGTGCCAGGTCCAATACTGGAGTAACCATAATTGCCTCCATTTCTGATGTTCATTGGGGAGTGATATTGTTTATGTAACCAAACACCACCATCAATGCACGACAGGCTAGGGGGAATGACAAGGTCTGCGGAAGTACAAAAAATGTATTTAGGAAGTGGAAAAAACTATGTGAGTACAAAGTATGCCCAGTGGTAAAGGAACTAGTTGGGAATATTGCAACCTCATCTGCAAATTACAGGAAGGGGTCCCTGTTGCAGTTAGCTAGTTAATGCATGGGAATGTTGGGCAGAGCTAGCCTTAGGATCTCTATAGCCTACAGTGGGTTTCTTGCTCCTCCCCTTCCTTCCCCCCCACCTCTTCCATTGCTGGGAGCAGTTGCGTTTGTTCTCACTCCTGCCAGTGTTTTAGAACACACAAAAATGGGCTAAAACTCTGTTTGAAACTCTACACTTTACCTGCATTTTTATGCAAGACTATTGTGTGTAAAACCATTTCCCTTTTCCTCACTAAAGACAGTGTGCTCTCTCTTTTATTAGCCTTGTGTGCATGTGGAAATGGTGAACACTCGTTCTGTTCTGCCTTTTGTTCATTCTAACTGCCATTTTAAACAGGAAGCATCATTACAAATAATTCCCATCAGAATTATGATTGACTGTTGAAGGGGAGGGGGGCAGGTAGGAAAATGAAAGAGAGAGAGAGAGAGAGAGAGAGAGAAGACTAGACATGACTGACTAAATATTTTATTTATTTATTTATTAAAACATTTGTATCCTGCCCTATTATCACTGGGATCTCAGGGCGGCGTACAGATAAAATCAAAACAATATAAACATAAATAATCTGCACAGCTAAAAATGTATTAAATCGTTAACAAATTGAAACCTTGCCCTCTTTTGTATCTGGTCACTCTAGTATAGCTCCTGCAGCTTTAACTGTTGTGATGAAGAGGGAATTGCACCAGGTGCTGCATGCATACAAATGACACCTGCTGAAATTCCCTTTTCTCTACAACTGGAGCCCTGTCCTCCTTTCCATATGGTCACTCTAACGGCAGCGACCTGGCGCTATCAAAGCAGGGCCCTGGGTACACTATTCCAGACATGCTGAAGAACAAGTACTATGCTTAATTAAGCAGACTGTATTGTTTAAGTACACAGTACAAGGAAAAGCAGAAAAGACCGAAATGTCTGGCAAAACTGACTGAAGGAAAAATGTCTCAATATGCTAAACCCAGCATCCAAAAGCAAAAAGCCTTCATTTCCATCTTCCTCAAGAAAGCATTTTCTTAGCGTCCTCATTCATCCCACAAATACAATGTCTTCTTAGAAGAATGTCTGTGGCAGTTTTAGTTATTTTCTTGATGACCTCCTAGCCTGCTGCTGAACTAAAACAAAAGTCCCTTTCTTCTTTGCATTCTGACTTTGCAGGAGCACAATTTTGTTAAGGAACAAAGCCTCTCATTTGAAAAGCAGGGTTACAAATAATTAACAACCCATAGCTATCCCCATACTAGAAAAAGGGCAGAGCCATGCCATGAACCCAGAGGACACGGCAGGCAGGCATATGAAGAGTTCTGAAAAGGTTAGATCTGCTTAATTTGGCAAAGAATAAGAGGAGACATAATAAAGGTAGGGAGAAAATAATGAAGGGATAGTAACATCCCAGAAACCTTCTCTATTAAGAGTAGCCGTTTATTATACACAGAAATATTCACAGAGCAATACTTTTTGAAATTTTCCCAAAGGTGGTGGTGATTATTATTATTAGTAGTAGTATCCCGCCTTTTGCCCTATACTGGGCCTCAAGGAGGATTTACAAAATTAAAACATATACAGTTAAAAGCTATAGATAGAAATATACAAAAGTTTAAAATATAATTAAACAGGTTCTAATATTAAAACATTTAAAACATTTAAATACATACTAAATTTTAAAAGTCCTAGGCATAGCCCCCCTCTACAAGAGTTCGCTTTGACACCCGGTTCCCCGATTATGCACATTTCCTGATAAGCGCGTTTATGCCTAATACCTATACACGAGAGGCTTTGAAGCGCATTAAGGGCTGTATGAAACACACTTTAACATTGTTTACATGCTGAGAACCGCATGCAAATGTTGCTGAAAGTAATGTGCTTTGTCCCGGAGGAAGTGCCCAAACAGGTTCCCTCTCTTTATTCTCCTCGCCCACCAGAATGTCCCGCCTTTGGTTACCTGGGTTACCTGCTGGCAATGACCTGGTTAACCTGTTTGGCTGCCTCTTCTCCCCCTTCACCCAATTCCCATTTCAGGTGAACTGCTCAGGAGTAAATGGGAATGTGCCTTGCACACATGCAAGCCAAAACAGACAGGAGTGCTGCTGCTTTGTTCCTTCCCCCACCTCTTCCCAGCGAGCTCAACCATTGTAACACATACGCACGCACGCACGCACACACACAGAGCTCATGTCAGGAACCCAGCAAGAAGCGAGGGGACGGTATGTCTAAGCTGATCGGTAATTATGCGCACATCCTTCCTACCCCCTTTGCTTCTCGTGAAACCACCTCCATCTGGCCCCGTGTCTCCATGTAAAAATATTCCATCAGGGTACTTCAAAGAAACTTTATTTTCGGTTCACGTTGGGTCTCGTCTTCCTGGAGCTTCCATCCAGAGAGACGGCGAACAAGGAGGAAGTTGCCAGGAGGAGACAGGAAATAAAACTAAATGAAAAAGTGGGAGGTTTTCCCAGCGAAGGTGCAGTTCTACGCATGACATTATGACCACAGTCCACCTGCTCTGATCATTAATGCGCTTGAACGGCAATTGTTTACACGGACATAAGGCGCTCTTACTCCCGTGGTAAATAAAACTCCCTATTTAATGCGAATTCGAAAATGTGCATAATAGGAGATAAAAAGCGACTCCACTCTTGTAGAGGGAAAATCAGTAATGCTCCCTGAAAAAGCTTTAAATTGCTCTTGTAGAGGCACCCATAGACAGAAGTTCAGATTATTCACCAAAGTTCTGCTGGAACGAAAAAGTTTTTGCCTGCCTCTGAAAACACATCAAGGAGGGAGCCAGCCTAGCTTCCCTTGGAAGGGAGTTCCAGAGCACTGGAGCAACCACTGAGAAGGCCGTCTCCCGCATTCCCAACAGGCGTGCCTGTGATGGTGGTGGGACTGAGGGGAGGGCTTCCCCTGAAGATCTCAAAGCATAGGCAGGCTCGTAAGGGAGAATATAGTCTTTCAGATAACCTGGATCCGAGCTGTATACGGCTTTATAGGTCATAACCAGCACTTTGAATTGTGCCCAGAAACAGACTGGGAGCCAGTGGAGCTGTTTTAACAGAGGAGTTGTATGCTCCCTGTACCCAGCCCCAGTCAACAATATGGCTGCAGCTCTTTGAACCAGCTGAAGTTTCCTAACACTCTTTAAAGGCAGCTCCACATAGAGCCCATTATGGTAATCCAATCGGAATGTAACTAAGGCCCCCTCCACAAGGATGCGCTTTTGCGCCCGGTTCGGGGATTATGCGCATTATCATGGAGGCGCATTTACTCCTAATCCCTCTGCACGGGAGGCGGCGAGAGGTGGCGAAGCGCATTAATTGATGTCCAAAAAGCGCTTTACAAGAAGTTAATGCGCATAATCGCTTGTTCACACGGCAAAAATGCGCTTTAACGGCCGGAGCAAAATAAAAGTCGCTATTTAACGCGCATTCGATAATGCGCATAATCCGGGAGATAACGCGCCTCTACGCCCGTTTTGCGCTCCGCTGGTGTGGAGGTAAAATTTATAATGAGCCTTCAAAGAGCATTAAACCTCTCTTGTGGAGGTAGCCTAAGGCATGTGTCACCGTGGCCAGGTCCGACATCTCTAGGAACGGGTGCAGCTGGTGCACTAGCTTTAACTGTGCAAATGCACTCCCAGCCACCACTAAAATTTGGGCATCCAGGCTCAGGGCTGAATCCAGAAGTACACCCAAGCTATGAACCTGTGTCTTCAGGGGGTGTGTAACCCCATCCAGCACAAGCTGAATCCCTATTCCCTGATCTGCCTTTCGACTGATCAGGAGCACCTCTGTCTTGTCTGGATTAAGCTTCAATTTGTTTGCCCTCATCCAGTCCATTACTGCCAACTGACTGGTTTAGCACCGAAACAGCCTCCTTGGAATTGGGTGGAAAGGATCAGTCAAGTTGGGTGTCATCAGCATACTGATGGCACCACACCCCAAAACCCCAGACAACCTCTCCCAACGGTTTCATGTATATGTTAAACAGCATGGGGACAAAACAGAAACCTAAGGGACTCCACAGGCCAAGAGTCGAACAGGAATCTCCCAGCACCACCTTCTGGGTCCGCCCCTCCAGGAAGGAATCGAGACACTGTAAAACAGTGCCTCCAAGTCCCATCCCAGCAGTGTGGCCAAGAAGGATATCGTGGTCATGGTGAAGTCAAAGGGTGAGGTAAAGTCAAATAGTTCAGCAGAAATTTTAAAAGGACTAGATAATACATCGTAGATCCACCTTCATCTGATGATTTTCCTGTGCAGATCCAATTTCTATATAAGGAAAGTGTTTGTATATCATAGCATGTGACAAGCACACATGCCTATTTCTTCATGTGCATGCGCACAACAAACCTGGAAATCAGCTCTTGTGTTAAGCAGCCCTTGTCATCACCCGTATCAAAGATGACATCTACTCACACATCATTCTCTTCAGGTGAGTAGATGACTTCTACTCACGCCTCATTTACCTTAAAGACTAACACATTTATTTTGGCATTGATGGGAATTATTTGGTATTGCTGCCTCCTGTTAAAAAGGCAGTTAGCAGAGGAAAACAAAAACAGGCAGAACAGAATGAGTGGTTTACCAGTCCCACATGCACACAAGACAAAAAAGAAGGACATCATACTGTCTTTAGTGAAGGAAAGAAAAAACAGTTTACTCACAATATTCTTTCAGAAAGACGCAGGTACAGAGTATGGTTTCAAACAAAGTTTGTTCAGCCCAATTCTTTGTGTTCTCTAACACTGGCAGAAGCAAGAGAGAGCAAGCACATGTGCTCCCAGCAATGAGGGAGATCAGAGAGGGGATGGGGAGAAGGAGAGGAGCAGGAAACCACACTGTAGGATATACAGATCCTAAGGCTAGCTATGCCCCCCAAATTCCCATGCATTAACTGGCTAACTGCCACATTGCCCCCATCCTATAACTTGCAGATGAGGTTGCAATATTTCCAACAGGCATAAGCTTCAGGTACATTTCTTAACCTTGAGTTGGAAAGCAGAGGTTTACATCATGACTGTAGAGAAAATATTGTAAATAGTGGGAACCAGAACACTTCAGAAAGGCAACTCTTTGAAGCACTGGCTTTGTTATCAATGGATCATATTTATAATAATGCACAAAAACCTGGCAGTGCATCCTTGAATAAGACTTCTTTAGGCCAGGACAGCTCACATGAAAAAACAACAACCAGCTAAGATGAACATCTGCTGTTGTGCATAGCCCATGTGCTTATTTTGTGGATTATATTTCACGTATCTGATGAAGTGGACTCTAGTGAAATGGACCTATGCCATAATAATCCTGTTAGTCTTTAAGGTCCTGCAACACTCTGTGTTGTTTTAAAATAGAAGCTGGGGCGGGGAATATGGTCTTGCTCAGCAGCGAGAGCATTTATTGTCACTAAGTATAGAAATTGCCCTAAAGGTCAAGTTGCCGCTTCCACTATCATAGCCCTTGCCTAGCTACTACTGGAGCCAGGCAGTGTCTTAGGTCGGTATCACACGGGCGGTTTTAAGCACACCCGCCGCAACTTTGCTCCACTTCTTCAGTGCTGGACTCACGTGATGTCATCCCCGTCCTGCTGCTTTCCCACCCTGAGGTCGCAGTTTTTAGTTTCTGTTTTGATTTATCCCTGAACGGGCAAAGTCCGAAACAGGCAAAGTTCAACAAGCCAAGCTGAGGTATGCAGCAATACCGACCATGTGTGATTCAAAATGCTAGACTTGCATAGGAAACAGAGGGGGAACCCGCAGAAGCAACCTGGGGGGAAAATAGTAGGTGTGATAAAGCCCTTAGTGGCAGTGGAAATGAGGGGCCATGTCAATGAGAGGCCCAATGTCCACCAAATGATTAGAAACAGAGCTTGGGATGTGATCACATGCCACTCAAGTGCCATATTGAAGGAGGTGATGAATGATAGGGTGCCATTTTGGCCACACTGGATTCTATATCCTGTAAGAAGTGTGCGTGAGGAGGATGTATATTTAGTTAGGGCTTATGCAGAGCCAGAAGTTGCTTTTCAACCGCAGGGCTCAATTGTGGAACATGTAAAATAAGAAATAATACACAGAGAGACTGTTTGAGTGTGTGTGTAGAGTGACTCTCTACTACTTTCAGCAACGATCATCAACCAGCTCCCACATAGAGAAAGAGCATCCAGGGGAGTGGGTGAGCACATGCTTTGCAAGCAGATTGTTCCAGGTTCAGTCCTTGCCATCTCCAGGTAAAAGGGTCAGGAAGCAGATGGTGGGAAAGGTAGAGACCTCACCTCCACCTGAGAGGTTGGAGGGCAGCTGTCAGTCACAGCAGAGAATATTGGGCTCAATGGACAAATAGTTTGACTCGGCATAGGGTGGTCCTATGGTCCTAGGTTAAATGGCGTGATTTTGAGGCAGCCATGAGCTTCACCGGCATGTCTGAGTTTAGACATTTAGCCAGTGGAGGCTGGTGGCTCTGATTTTGGTGGGGAGCTATGATTCCATTCTTCCATTTATTCAGAACCAGACAGAACTCTAAAGGAGCAACCAAAGTGCTGAACTTATTAGGGGGAGGGATGGGGTTCAGTACCTTGTATAACTCCTTCAAAGTTTTTGATAGTTCTGACTAAAAAACAGAGTGAATTCACACCCCCTTTGGGAGCCACCAGCCTCCACTGCACTTAGCTCTGCATTTAACTGAAGCAAAGTGTATAGTTGTTTGAAGACGCCCCTAGAAATAAGTATAGACATCTCATCTGGTATCAAGAGCATTTCCCACTGTCTTTGACATGGGCACTCAGCAGCTCATAGCATTTCCACTGATCCAAGACCGGCACTCATGAAGTTTAGCCTCTCACGTATCCTCTAGAATGACAGTGGCTTGCTCAAGCCCACATTGTGAGACCTGAACTTGGGCTTTTTACCGCCAAAGCCAACTCTGTACCTAACTTACTGAGGTGCTACTAGTCCTGCTCCCCCCTCAAAGGCCATGGTGCTCAGGCAGAGAAGCACACACTCAAAAAACTGGGAAGGAGCTAGAAAATGGTTTTAACAGTAAAAAGAGAGGAGGAAAGATGTGATGGGGGTGAGGAGGCCCAGCTTCTGAAAAGAGCCAGATGTGATTAACAAGCACGTGCGTGAAGGAGGTTAAACACAAGCACTGCAAAGTACCTGGCCTCTAAACTATTTATCAGGGAAATTCTCCTTAAGTAAGGTTGGAGGGAAGCCAGAAATAATTCTCACGCTCAGCGCGGTACCAGGCAAGCATGCCAATGATTCCAGCTGCCTAGCCCAGAGTCTGTCCCACACACACACAGCAACCCAGCTCTATGGTGTGGGCTTCTTTGATTTAGTGTCCTATTTGGGGGGACTTTTTAGCATGGACAGAATACAGCCACATCGGCTAGAGAAAGAGAGCAAGCCCCTTTGCGAGGGAATATATCTGCATTCCAAATAGCCCTCTACTGTATTGTCCTTTATGGTTTTACCATTATGTTTCAGTCCCAAACCACTGTACCTTACCTTTCTAGCTCCTATGGAGTTCTACTGGTGCCAAACCAATACCACTCTTCTAACTACCACCTCCGTGATCTGTTTCCACCCTGATAGGCTGACCATATGAAAAGGAGGACAGGGCTCATGTAACTTTAACAGTTGTAGAGAAAAGGGAATTTCAGCCAGTGTCATTTGTATGCAATAAGGCTGCCAAGAGGACTAAGGAGGGAAAAATGCAGAATGTACAATAAAAGAACCCAGGGTTTTCCTTGAAGGCTGAGCAGAAAGCCTTATGATTTGGAAACACAGGCCTGAAAAAGGAGATCCTGGATTACGATTGAGGTGGCATTTCTCAGGGTGTAGGCTGACCATATGAAAAGGAGGACAGGGCTCATGTAACTTTAACTGTTGTAGAGAAAAGGGAATTTCAGCCAGTGTCATTTGTATGCAGTTAGTTCCTGGTGAAATTCCCTCTTCACCACAACAGTTAAAGGTGCAGGCACTATACTAGAGTGACCATATACAAAAGAAGGCAGGGCCCCTGCAACTTTAACTGTTGTGATGAAGAGGGAATTTCACCAGGAACTAATTGCATACAAATGACACTGGCTGAAAATCCTGTCTAATCTCCTGCCTTTTGTTAGCACAGGATTGTTTGTTATGGTACATTTTAAATGCTACTTCAATCAAGCTTTACATTATTCCAATATATAAACTTCCCCAGTTCTTACGACTATTCAAAATTTCAAAGCAGTCTCATAGCTTAAAAAAAATTGCCCCCAAACCAAACCATGGTTCATCTTGTTCAGCAGTCATGTATTTCCTCTTTTTACCCTGGAGTATTTTTGTCTAACCCTCCAAGGCGCTCCTCATTCAATTGTGTCAAAGGTCTAGTTCTCACTCAAGTTGTAAACTTGAATTGAAGGAGTAAACTTGAGTCTACTAAATTTGAGTGCTCCTCTTACAAACTTATATATCAGCAAGAAAAGGTATTGTCTAGCCTCCTTGCTGACATGCTAACTCTCTATGTGCAGGGAATGTTTTTGTATGGAGGATATGAACCCCAACCTACAGTCTGAGATGCCACAACTCAGGTACAGGTTTCTGCCTCACTAAGAACTACGCCAATATCTCTCAATAAGCTAAGTATCTAGAATCAAAGACATCACCCCAAGCACAGTAGCCAATTGCATAGAAGCTGCTAATTACAGTGGGTAAAATCCAACATTAGTTCTACTTAGAGCAGACCAATTGAAATGAATGGTATTTAAGTTGGTCATGACTAAATTAAGTCCCATTCATCTCAATGGGTCTACTTTGCATATGATTAACATCGGATTTAACCTATTGATTCCCCTTGGTTTTAAGTCATGAACTGATTGCTTGCTGGAGACTTTACTGGCTGCCAATCCTTTTCTCCCATCATGTCAAACAGCTCTAATCCATTTTGCACTCCATCTTCACAATCCAGGAAGTGGTCCATGGAGGAAGTTTGTTTGGTGCAAAGGGGAGAGGAGGTTTTCTTCCCAGCATTGAGAGGCATGCAGCACCATGCCTATCCTTATTTACTTCTTACATCTAAGACTTATTTACTTGATAGTCAATGAAGACCTGCCCTACATTAGTATGTTCCAATACTATAATCAACAACTGATAAGTCCTTGCCATATCACTAACAAGTACTTTTGACCCCTGAAAAAGGACTTTACTGTAGAGTTAATGGGAGAAAAAGCCAGAGGCATCTGTTCATTATTGTTGTTGTTGTTGATATTGTTATTATTTTAGGAGATAAATAGAGTATTAAGACATGTGACTTTTTGTATACTTTTTCTGATATCCATACTAATTTTACCTCAGTTTATTTGATGAGCAGTGTTAGCAGCCAGAAAGAGTTGGAATCCAGGAACCTGTCATTCCTTTATCAAGAAACACCATGGCAAGTCAACTAAAGAACCAGCCAAACTGAGGAACTGGGGGAAAGCGCCGTCCATCCTGCCTTGGATACAGTTAATGCAACATTTTTCTTCAACAGAATCAATTCTAAGGAAATCATAAAGAACTGCTTTGTACATCACTTTTTTCTTTTGGTCATGTATGAAATGTGACCTGAGTATATATTTGCAGTCCTACAATCTGTGTACTGACACACTACACTTCATACATGATGGAATGCAGACATTCCCACCTACATGGAGATAAACAGTAATGTATGAAGTAAAACTCAAAGCAACCCGATGTGAAAGCCCTAAACAGACAGTCATCAGAGGCAGAAAAAGTTTCTTCAAGTCTGCACTGCACAGGTGGAAATAGCAGTTTCTACCTCCATAACACTCAACTATATAAATCCATATAGGAAAAAGGTTCCAGGCAGAAACAACAATTTGAAAGAGGGGAGAAACTCCTGGTTATAGGAAAAAGGTTCCAGGCAGAAACAACAATTTGAAAGAGGGGAGAAACTCCTGGTTAACTAACCACCAATCTCATGAGGTTGCTTATTCCAATAAACTGATAACAACGAAACAGACCATTTTATTCCCACAAATATCCACTCTAGAAAAAGGCATGTGCCTCAGTCCCCAAAGATAATTAACAGGTGTTAATCACAAACTCAAACAAACAGCAGTTGTGGTCATGAGTAAAGCAAGCAAATGTAAACACTCCTCTGTAAAGAGGTGTGAAGAAGTAGAAGCCGGAGAGAAAAGAACTATGCACCAGATATGGGCATTGAGGAGCAACAGCTTTGTTATTTTGAAATGGAAACTGGGTAATTCCTGCCACTGATTATTTCTCCAGGCAGAGTGAGATGTTGAATGCACACAAAGGCCCATAGATACAACAACTGAAATCAGTATTTGCAAGACACCACATTCCTGGAGCCCTTGTTGACTTTTCTTAAGCGACATCTTCAACATCCAAAGCATCTACCAAGAGATCTAATGCTGTGCTATCAGTAAAGACCTTAGAAATCTACTGGTTGTTTAATGCCACTCACACCAAGAATTATCTGCAGACAAATTTCTAAGTGGAGGATGAACATTACTGCACCACTAACTTCAAAGTAATTATTTTTAAATGCTCAATTTCTAGCATAAACTGGGCCTTTTTGCCTTTTTAATAGTGTCTGTGTTCATTTCCATTAATATAAGATCTAACAAGGCCAATAATACTGAAAGCAGAGTGTTTTCGGGTCAGACCTATTCACGAGAGGCAGTGAAGCGCATAACGGGCTGTATGAAACGCGCTTTAAAGTTGTTTACGTGTGGAGAATCGCATGTTTACATGGCCATAAGGCACTTTAACTCCCGCGGTAAATTAAAAGTCGCTATTTAACACGCATTTGAAAATGCGAATAATCGGAGATAAAATGCGCCTGGACCCGATTTGCACTCCGCTCTTGTAGAGGTAAATTTGGTAATGCGCCTTGAAAGAGCTTTAAATCGCTCTTGTAGAGGAACCCTCTGGAAAGAACTTACATGTTCAACTCAATACTGAGCATGATTACTCAGGCAAGTCTCACTGAGTTCAGTGGGCTTGCTCTGAAATAAATGTGCTCAGTACTGTCCTGAAAGCAAGTTCCATCAAACTTAGTAGACTTGCCTCTCAGGGCTTTATCACACCTACTATTTTCCCCCAGGGTTGCTTCTGCGGTCGGTATAGCTGCAATACCTCAGCTTGGACCATTACCACACGGGCGGTTTTAAGCACACCTGCCGTGACTTTGCTCCACTTCTTCTGCGCTGGATTCACATGATGTCATCCCCCTCCTGCAGCTCTCTCGCCCTGAGGTCGCAGTTTTTAATTTCTGTTTCGATTTATCCCTGAATGGGCAAAGTTCAAAACAGGAAAAGTTCAATAGGCCAAGCTGAGGTATTGCAGCAATACCGACCACTGTGATTCAAAACGCTAGACTCGCACAGGAAACAACCTTGGCCTATTGAACTTTGCCTGTTTCGGACTTTGCCTGTCGAGGGATAAATCGAAACAGAAACTAAAACCTGCAATCTTAGGGCAAGAAAGCAGCAGGAGGGGGACAATGTCATGCGAACCCAGCGCTGAAGAAGTGGAGCAAAATTGAGGTGGATGTGCTTAAAACCGCCCATGTGATAACGACCTTGGTAGGCAGGACTAGCAGCACAGCACTGTTAAGAGCCATCGTGCTGCAGCCATGGATTGTTATAAAAAAGGCCAAAGAGAAAGTAAAGCCCTTAGGTACAGGTAAAACCAAACCTATGTGCACGAAGCATTCTGTGCAGTTGGATTATGAACGTCCACCCTCAAGCTCCAAACTGGCATCCTGCCACCCATTCCTAGAGGAATGGGACTTCCAGCTCTTACGAGATCTTTCTAGACCTTTTAATAGTGTAATCTTACACATGACTACTCAGAAGTAAGTCCCACTGTGTTTAATGGAGCTTCCTCCTGTCCGTATAGTAGGGTGACCAGATAAAATCCAGGTCAGGGCTCATGTAACTTTAACAGTTGTAGAGAAAAGGGAATTTCAGCATGTGTCATTTGTATGCAATTAGTTCCTGGTGGAATTCCCTCTTCATCACAACAGTTAAAGGTGCATGTGCTATACTAGAGTGACCATATACAAAAGTAGGCAGGGCCTCTGCAACTTTAACTGTTGTGATGAAGAGGGAATTTCACCAGGAACTAATTGCATACAAATGACACGTGCTGAAATTCCCTTTTCTCTACAACTATTAAAGTTACATGAGCCCTGACCTGAATTTTATCTGGTCACCCTACCGTATAGGATTGCAGCCTAAGCCACTGAAAAGTTTTAAGGTATCTTTGATTGACTGGATTGTGTTTTATCTGCTTTTTTTTTTTGCGATGTTATTGATTTTGTTTTATTGTTCTTAATAAACTTTTCCAAGCAGATGCCTGCCATGCAGAAATTTAGCAGGTAAAGCTTTTCCCCATCACCTCATCTGATCTAAGCCAGGAAAAGCTTCCTTTGCTAGATTTCTCCATGAGATGCACTACAGCTGATAGAACAACGAAGTCCTGCCAAGAAGGAGGAAAAAAGGATTCCTATTTGTCCAGAATGGTTGAACTCAAGAACCCTGACAGGAAGCCAGCAGAATAATAGCCCTGTTCTTGCAGAATAAACACCGAAAGGGTTGATTCTAGTTAGCTCTAGCTGCCATGGACTGCTGCCTTCAAAATTCCACTTAATTGTTGCCATTGGGCTGCCCTTGCCTTGAGCAGGGACAACCGGGAAATGCTTGAGAGCTGCGTCAGCTGGCCTAGCAGTTCAACTCCTGCTTGGAAATATAAACAGCTTTGTGTTATGGCACACGAGCTCTTGTGCTCCTTAGAACAGGGCTCAGGAGTCCAGCACACATGCCATCGCCCACTTCCAAAAGCATAGAGTCAAAAGCATAAACAACTTGCCTTCCTCAGCCCCTGCTGCCCATCCACCTTTCACTCCCAGTGCCGCACTCTGAGTGGCTGCACAGGGCCCAACCCTGGTTACAACCCTGGATCCACGGACAAAGGGAAAAGAGGTCACAACTCAGCAAGAATTATGGCCCTGTGTCACTACTAGGCACCAGAGTTGCTCTGTCAATACATCATTCCACAGTAGCTTGATTCAACGTGGCTATAAGTCCTGGAAAAATCTATGAGGCAGAACGTAAAAGAAGGATGCAGAGGAAAGTTACTGTGGAAAAATTGCCTCTTTTAATAAAACACATGTCTTTTTCTTAAATAAGAGTGTTCAAATAATAGAGTAAATATTTTAGTAATCATTAAAATTTAGGTGCATAACATTTTCATTTTCCAAGGGGGCGGGGGAATCAGGCAAAGGAAGGAAGAAAAAAGTTCTACAATACAGGAATGCGTGTGTGTGTGTGTGTGTGTGTGTGTGTGTGTGATGGTGTCAGAGGGAGAGGATGTGTTGCTGTTGTTTTACTAATGTAGCTAATTTTCTAAGAACAGAGATGCTAAAGTAGGGTGACCTGATAAAATCCAGGTCAAGGCTCATGTAACTTTAACAGTTGTAGAGAAAAGGGAATTTCAGCCAGAGTAATTTGAATGCAATTAGTTCCTGGTGAAATTCCCTCTTCATCACAACAGTTAAAGTTGCAGGGGCCCTGCCTTCTTTTGTATATGGTTACTCTAGTATAGTGCCTGCACCTTTAACTGTTGTGATGAAGAGGGAATTTATTTCACCAGGAACTAATTGCATAGAAATGACACTGGCTGAAATTCCCTTTTCTCTACAACTGTTAAAGTTACATGAGTCCTGACCTGGATTTTATCTGGTCACCCTATCAGCTAAAGGCCATGCCCCCACCCCCAATGCATGGCACTGCTCAAAGACGCCCTCCTTTGTATTTTGCTCCCCCCAGGGTTGTACTCTGCTAGTACTGAAAATCGAGTTTTGAGACTATTCATGTCTATTCGGAAGTAAACCCCACTGAGTTCAATGAGACTTTCCCCCAAGTAAGTGAATGCAGATAACAGATGTGACTTTCTGCCATCACCACATCTATATACTAGGGAACTTTATTTATTTATTTATTTATGGTGTTTTCTAGACCATCTTCCTGAAGCCAATTGAGGTGAGTTACAGAAAAAAAACAGAAGATGAAACAACAGTAAAACACTTTTAAAAATGAACTTTTTAATGTGTTTTTATTCTTTTATTCTATTTGTCCTCTGAATGGGGAGCGTATATAAATATTGCAAATAAATGAATGAATAAATCAAAGCAACTTTAAAAACCATAACAGTTTTTAAAACTGAGTTAAAAAGGCTGACTCCTTTCCTGAATGCAGAGTGTGTGGAGACCAGTTGCAACTCCAAACGGAGTGGGTTCCAGAGCTTGGGAGTAACACCGAAGAAAGCCCTCTCCTGTGCCCCCGACAAGCAGGCTTCTGCAAGAAAGGGTGTCTTTAAAAGACCTCGGGTTCCTAGATAGGCAGCCCCTCAAGACAGATAATTGAATTTCTGTCTGTTACGCTGAACTATATCTGTGTGCACATACACCACACATGAAGTTGGCAACCCTAAGGAAGATGAGGCAATGCCTGTAGCTTAATTTGAACCAGGGCTCAGTCCCAGAATCCTTTTGCAATGTTGGGGCAGAACCTTGAAAATTATGAAATAATAGCAAGGAGTGGCTCTAAGCGTAAGCAGAGAGTCTTCCCGTCCCAGTGAGCAATATTCACAATCTGCACCCACATTTCTAGGAATGTGTGTGTGTGTGGTGGGGGGTGGGTGGCGGGGAGAGTTTCCACATCAAAGCCCAGGACTTCCTCACATTCTTAAGTCTCAGAACTTCACATTTCATAAATTAAGCACTGCATATGCCTTGCTTAATAAGGTCAGGCATACGAGCCGCAGAGAAGGTTCCAGTAGGGGGCTAGTGTTAATGTATAAACCAGGATTTCTCAGGCAGCAAAACAAACAGGCCAGAGCTTGTGGGAGAGCCAGCTTGCATTCCTAGGCAGCAAAAGGAGAAATTAGATCAACAGAGATCCGGGCTTGTTGGCCTAAACTCACCTTCTTTTGCTTTTTTTCAGCTCATTCCTACTTGGCCTGGCAGTTCTAAGTCTTGCATTCTATCTACCTTGTCATCTTTTCTGATCTGGGTCACCTCCAATGCTCCATTTGCTTCCACTCATGAAACCAAAGCAAGTTAAATAACCATGATATATAAGGCAATAGGAACTGTGTCATGTGGCTTGAAAACCACTTTTTGAGAAGGTTGCAGCATGTTCCTGCAAAATCAATAATGGATGCTAAGGAAAGAGGGAGGGAAGCAAGGGAGGGGAGGTTTCAGGCCAATGAGCCTACATCTCTGTTCATCTAATTTGTCCTTTGCTTTTCTGGGACACTGCATATGTTTGGAACACTTTCTAGGCCTATGTCACCACTAAACTATTCTCTATGCATACTTTGTAAGGATTTCAATGTATGCCATGTTGCAGATGCTCATCGCACCATCCTCCTCAGAATCAGCAAACCCGAAGAAGCCAAACAGGAAAATGAAGAAATAAAATCTGGTTCTCAAAACTTTGGAGAACTTTTCACATAAGACTCTAAAAGAGCCTTTGGGCCTCACTTTCTATTTGTAGCTTTGTGTATACATTTTAGAAATTGATAGCCAGTAGAAATAATTCATTTTTCACTAAGCTGTAACTTCTAACCAATGCAAGTTTAACATTTAAACTAAAAGTCCCAGGAAATTTACAGTGTGCTTGTGTGCAAATGTCCTAAGAGTCTGGATTTTGGATTCTAATCTTGAGCTGTGAGATAGGAATGTAGCTAATGGATAGAGCAGAACCATACATAAGAACATACAAAGAGTCATGCTGGATCAGACCAAGGGTCCATCCAGTCCAGCATTCTGTTCACACAGTGACAGTGGCCAACCAGCTGTTGACCAGGAACCCAAACGCAGGACACGAGTGCAACAGAACCCTCCTATCCATGTTCCCTAGAAACTGGTGTATGTAGGCTTAGTGCCTCTACAAGAGAGGTTTAATGCGCTTTGAAGGTTCATTAAAATTTTTACCTCTACAAGAACGGAGCGCAAATCGGGCGTAGAGGCACGTTATCTCCCCGATAATGCGCATTTTTGAATGCGCGTTAAATCGCGAGTTTTATTTTGCTCCGGCCGTTAAAGCGCATTTTCCCCGTGTGAACAAGCGATTATGCGCATTAACTTCTTGTAAAGTGCTTTTTGGACATCAATTAATGCGCTTCGCCGCCTCTCGCCGCCTCCCGTGCAGAGGGATTAGGAGTAAATGCGCGTCTGCGATAATGCGCATAATCGCCGAACCGGGCGCAAAAGCGAATCCTTGTAGAGGGAGCCTTACTGCCTCTGCTACTGGAGGTAGCACATAGCCATCAGGAATAGTAGCCTCCTCCTCCCAGGAATTTATCTAACCCCCTTTTAAAGCCTCCAAATTAGTGGCCATCACTAGGATCTCAAAATCCTCCTCCCAAGTCATAACAGTGTCTACAGCTTCAGGAAGGGGAATTCAAAGAATCACATGGTCTCTGGTATGCTCTTCTGCAAAGTATTGGCTGGTGAAAATCTGTATAGTACAATGAGAACAGGAGTTTTCCCTCAAACAAGCATGAAAAAGTTGGTTTTACAACTTCTGCCAGGCAGGTACTGACTCAAAGTTCAATCCATCAGCCTGACGCACCATCTATGCTTAGGATGTGGAAAGAGTGAGTGATGATCTTTAGAATAAAGTACGTTTGTCACATCCTGTTTGTAAACACTTGCACAAGCCAGGTTTGATCACAACTGCCTGTTAAGTGTGCACTCTGTGGCAAAACTGGTTTTGCTTTTTCATAATGTGCAAATTGGCCCTTGTGGTGATGGGGAAATGGAAGGACTCAAGAGATCAATCGTGTTTCTTAATGTAATATCAGATCAGGAATGTCTGAGAATTCTTGCATGGTCTGTTCCCTCTCTCTAAATCACTGGACTCTGCTTGCCACCTAGAACGACATCTAGGATTCCTTACTCATCCCTCAAATGGTGAAACTATTGAATTGCTACCACACAGGGCTAACCATATGGAAAGGAGGAAGGGGCTCCTGCATCTTTAACAGTTGTATAGAAAAGGGAATTTTAGCAGGTGTCATTTGTATGCATGCAGCACCTGGTGAATTCCCTCTTCATCACAACAGTTAAAGCTGTAGGAGCCCTGCCCTCTTTTGTATCTGGTCACTCTAGTATAGTACCTCTATCTTTAACTGTTGTGATGAAGAGGGAATTTCACCAAGTGCTGCATGCATACAAATGACACCAACTGACATTCCATTTTCTATACAACCGTTAAAGATACAGGAGCCCTGCCCTCCTTTCCATATGGTCACCCTAATCATAAGACCCTTAAGCTGCAATCCTACATACACTTACCTGAGAATAAATCCTATTAAATTCAATGGGGCTTACTTCTGAGTAGTCATGTATAGGATTGTATTGTTGGTTATTTGGAAAGACGTTACAGGATAAAGATGTTTCCGGTACTTTTAATCTAGGCTGACCATACGAAAAGGAGGACAGGGCTCCTGTAACTTTAACAGTTGTAGAGAAAAGGGAATTTCAGCCAGTGTCATTTGTACATAATTAGTTCCTGGTGATATTCCCTCTCCATCACAACAGTTAAAGTTGCAGCCACTATACTCAAGTGACCATATACAAAAGAAGGCAGGGCCCCTGCACCTTTAACTGTTGTGATGAAGAGGGAATTTCACCAGGAACTAATTGCATAGAAACGACACCAGCTGAAATTCCTTTTTCTCTACAACTGTTAAAGTTACAGGAGCCCTGTCCTCCTTTTCATATGGTCAGCCTATTTAATCTTACTAGGCTAGGCACCGAATGTGGCTTTCCAGAATATGGATTCCAGCTAATGAGGGCAGGGAACAAGATCCACCCACATATTCTACCACTGATGCATTATGTTCAGGGCAGTTGGCACAATCTAACCATGATTTCAATGGGAGAGATTGAAGCATGCACTCGATTCTCTCATTTAAATAAATGTGGCTTGGAAGTGCTTTAATTCTGGCTGCATTGTATTAAGATTTTGCCCTTCCAGTTTATTTCGCCCATTTCTGACAATGGCTTTGATCTTGGACCAAGACTTTGGAAACAAATAAGCATATGTTTCGAAGGCTGTAATCCAATACCCACTTCCTTGGAAATAAATCCCATTCAACTCAGTGGGATTTACTTCTAAGATTACTAGGCAATACCAGGAGCCTCAAGTATTTGCCCAAATCGTAGCTGATGGGAGGGACTTAGAACCACACACTTATTATGGGTAAATTTGGCACAAGGGCAGCATTCTGTGGGAGAACTGTCGGATCACGTTTCTCAAATTCCCATGTCAAAGGATTCGAATTAGTTGTGCATGAAACATTTAAAGTACTCCACCTATGTTATCTCTGCATTTTTTTTTTAAAAAAGTAAATAAATCTATGCCAAAATACCCAGAGCATGATGGTTTCTACAGCAAAGCTTTCCAGGAAGCTCCTTCATATCCTGATGTATGCAGGCTGGTTCCTTTCAACTCAGCCTAAGAGGATGGTATGGCTATCTCATTTCTGTTGCTTCATCACCACAGAGATGCTAATAAACATGGAGCAGGAATGCCCGCACAGAGGAGGCTGCCACACACACACCTCACTGTGGTTTGCACAGGGAGATTTTAGTGTGCTACATAACTACAGTAAACTGTCCCTGAAGACTAGAGTGATCCACATGAGGGGAATGCCAGTTCGTGGGATACTTTGAAACCAGACACAGTTTAAATCGGAGGTTGAAGGTTAGCTAGGTTTATCGCCTGCCCCACGCCCCCCAAAAGTGGGGAAAACTGACCAAGCTGGCTGAAATGGGACTTTGTTTAAAGGAAACTGCTGTGCTGTATCATATTCAGCTCAGTTATTCATCTAGCTCATAGCCTGTCTTCAGGGCCTTGTACTCATGGACCATAACAACTAGTGGTTAGCGAACAAACATCTGTGCTTTTTGAAGTGGGGAAAGCTGGTCATGTAAATGCTTTTACAGGTTTATTACAGTGATGATGCAATAACTTCTCTTGGTTCAGAGCAATTAATTACCACTATGCAATAAAATCAATGACAACGAAGGCTACAATTCCATACATCCTTACTTTGGAACATAAAAGGAAGGACCCACTGATACCTCACCTAAGACCCTTTCTTGGAGTCCTGGATTGATTCACTTCATCAGAGGTGAATGGAAGGAGCCCATTTTTATGCCTTTTTATCTTAGCATAGAGAGAATTATAACCCAGTCTGTCCAGGGTGTTTTTTGTTGTTTTTAGAAAGCCACCCATATTAACTGCTTATGTTCTAGGCAAGAGAACAAGTGGATACAAATCTGTCATCAAAAATGGCAGCATTCAGAAACCAATGGGAGAACATTTTTGTCTCCCAGACCACTCTGCTTCAGTTCTCAAAGTCACCATACTTCAACAAAAAGGCTTCAAAATGTAGAATCAGTGAACTAGAATTTATCAGCGAATTTGATTTGCTTCAATTCAGACTAAATCAGGACTGTGGTTGGCTTTCTTACTGCAGGTGTTAAATTAACATAGCAAAACCAGATACATTATCAAGTGATTACTATTGTGAATGGGTCACACTTGATAGAAATATGACAGACCTATGGCTACCTCTTTAATTTCTTAAGTCTTTTGGGCCCATTATTAGGCTGACCAGATAAAATCCAGGTCAGGGCTCATGTAACTTTAACAGTTGTAGAGAAAAGGTAATTTCAGCCAGTGTCATTTGTATGCAATTAGTTCCTGGTGAAATTGCCTCTTCATCACAACAGTTAAAGGTGCAGACACTATACTCAAGTGACCATATACAAAAGAAGGCAGGGCCCCTGCAACTTTAACAGTTGTGATGAAAAGGGAATTTCACCAGGAACTAATTGCATACAAATGACACTGGCTGAAATTCCCTTTTCTCTACAACAGTTAAAGTTACATGAGCCCTGACCTGGATTTTATCTGGTCATTCTAGTAATAGTTCTTCTGTATTACTTAATGCAAAGTAATGGTTTTGTGTGTATATAATAATAATAATAATAATAATAATAATATTTATTTATTTATTACCCACTCTCCCAACGGATCGAGGCGGGGAACAGCATCAAACACAAAATACGAAATTGATTAAAACACTTAAAACCAATACATCATTAAAATACCAATAAAACACCAATAAAACACTTTAAAATTCATCTGGGTAGGCCTGCCGGAAGAGATCAGTCTTTATAGATCTTTTAAATTCCTGAAGACTGGTGAGTTGGCGAATCTCTCCCGGCAGGTCATTCCACAATCTGGGAGCGGCAGAAGAGAAGGTCCTCTGCATAACAGTTGTCAGTCTAGTTCTTGTTGACTGTAGTAAATTCTTCCCAGAGGACCTGAGCGTGCAGGGCGGATTGTATGGGAGAAGGCGATCCCGTAGGTAACCTGGACCCAAACCATGTAGGGCTTTAAAGGTAATAACCAACACTTTGTACTTCGCCCGGAAACTGATTGGCAGCCAGTGAAGAGATTTTAAAACTGGTGTAATGTGGTCACCCCTAGAAGTACTGGTGACCAACCTGGCTGCCATATTTTGAACTAGTTGAAGTTTCCGGACTAGACACAGAGGTAGCCCTATGTACAGCGCATTGCAGAAGTCGAGCCTCGAAGTTACCAGCACGTGCACTTCCAATTCTAGGAAGGGGCGCAGCTGGCGTATCAGCCGAAGCTGATAGTAGGCACTCCTGGCAGTCACATCTATCTGAGCTGTCATTTGGAGCGACGGATCCAGGAACACCCGCAAGCTGCGAACGCAGTCTTTCAGGGGGAGCATAACCCCATCCAGAACTGGTTGACACACCTCCAACCCCAGATTGTGGCCCTTGACAGTAAGCACCTCCATCTAGTCTGGATTCAGCTTCAGTTTGTTTTTCCTCATCCAGCCCATTACCGCCTCCAAGCATTCATTCAGAGGAGACACACTATCCTTAGCTGACGCTGTTGTCAAAGGCATAGAGAAATATATTTGGGTGTCATCAGCGTACTGACAGCACCCCGCCCCATGCCTCCGGATGATCTCTCCCAGCGGTTTCATGTAGATGTTAAACAGCATTGGGGATAGGATAGCAGAAGGATAGCTGCTCCTTCTTTGAAGAGCAACTATCCCCAAGCATCACCATCTGGAACCTGCCCGAGAGGTAGGACCAGAACCACTGAAGCACGGTGCCCTTGAGTCCCAATCCCCTCAGGCATTCCAGAAGGATACCATGGTTGATGGTATCGAAAGCCGCGGAGAGGTCCAGAAGTATCAACAGGGACACACTCCCCCTGTCAATATGGTGTAAAAATGATGGGGGATTTCTGGTACTGAACAAAGGTAAGAAGAGTCAGCGTATAAATGACCATATACAAGGATTGTGCCCAGTAAAGAATGTTTCAGGTTTCAAATCCAAATTCCAAAATGAGCCTGCAGAACAGGCTGGGAATCTGGATCAAAACTGCCTCTCGTCTCTCCTCCTACTGTCTCCCTTGGGCTCATGGCTCTTCCCACGTCATCACTGCCACAATTTTAAGTTTACTGACACACTTATATTTGCACAAGCTTCCATGGCCACTGGCCACTTCGTCAGATGCAAGTTGATAGTGTCCACAAAAGCTTATGCTCAAATAAATTCCTTAGTCTTTACAATGTCAAGGGACTCTTTGTTGTTTTTCTTGCAACAGATTAACATGGTTATCCCTCTGGGAATCATTTTAGATGTTCATTTTAGATGTCCATGAAAATTTGCACAGCACTGTGAGGAGGAAGGTGGTGGTAGTGGTGTCACAAGGTGTCACTTCTCCCATTCTAGGACCATGCATGTTATACTTTATGGAGAACATCCCTTCCTTGGGGCTATCAGAGGGATGCTATCTTGATGTCTGCCCTTGTCACAGGGCAGTGAAGAGGGTAGAGAACTTTCCTTTCTCCCATTCTTTGTCACTACTCCAAAAACGTTGTGGTCTGGGCAGATGTGCACTTCTCTGCATGTCTGTGTCATTAAACTGCCAGGCCAATCAAAAAAGAATCCTGCACTGAAAGTAGGTAGGCTGTACAACATCTGGGTAGACTGGACCAAACAATGCTTGGAGGTTCTATGGGGAGGTATTCTCAGAGCTCTGGGTCAATCGTTATCTTTCTTTAGTTGGCCTTGACCTTGGCAGTTCCTCATTTGGAGAGGCAAAGATAGGGGATCTTCACATAGGAACAGGCTGCTTACAGCCTAAACAAGATACTGAAGCCCAGACAGCAAGAGAGTGAAGTGCTGGGAAGTGTTTACATCTTTCTGCTCCAGAAAAAATGACCTCACAAATTACTCTAAATAAGGGAGATACGGCTCATGAAGTTGTTGCTGCTCCTCATCCTTCCCTCAGATAAAGTAAGCTGGTGCATAAGGCACCAGAGTGATTCGTAGAGAGGGCACAGAAATACAGGACTGGAATGCTTCTTTAGACAGCTGTTTGTAATGGAAAAAATAAACAGGTTGATCATCAAGAGAAGTTTTGTTGTCTGGCCACATTGTGCTCAAGCACTGTCAAGTTACAGGATAATTTCATTACTGCCACAAGAGCCCAAATAGCTTCCATATTTAGAATTCCTCTTGGCTGCCTCCCAAGGCGCTGATGGCAAAATCTGCTAGGAAGGATAACCCACTAAACCATGAACATAACCAGCATCTCGGTTTGATGTCCAACACAGCTGTGATTGAAAGCCAAGTGGCCTGCCAAGTTCAAGAACAGGCTCAGTTGTTTCCATAGAATCATAGGAGGGACCTCAAATGTCAACTAGTCCAACCCTCTGCTAACCGAGGAAACCCGCTGCCACAGCATCCCTGATAGGTGGCCACGCAGCCTCTCCATCATATGCTTTAAAATGAGGTCATTTATTTTCTGCACATGTGCGGTCATAAACTTTGTTTTGAAAACACACACACTGTATTCTTTTATCATCATGAAAGTGAGCCAGTGTGGTGTAGTGGTTAGAGTGCTTGACTGGGACTAGGGAGATCTGGGTTCTAGTTTCCATTCAGCCATGAAGCTCACTGGGTGACTTTGGGCCAGTCACAGACTCTTAGCCTGACCTACCTCACAGGGTTGTTGTGGGGATGAGATGGAGGACAGTGTAAGCCGCCTTAGGTTCCTTGCACAAGTAAAATTGTGAGGAAGACAATTTTTACTCCCATTATAAAAGTGGGAAGCAAGTGTTCATTTTATTTATTTATTTATTTTTGTATATGGGAAACAGCAACACACATCAGATATCTTCAAACTCAACAGCTATTCATCATAACTTAAAGAAATATAGAGCAACTTCCCTTGACTTGTAAGAGGAGCATAAATAATTTAACTGAACAATTGCCCCTGGTAACTGGTACTGTCATATACACCCAGGATTGGTCTGGTCTCTCAGGAGATTTTGCAAGCCCAACTGCTCCTAGCATCTTCTGCCCTGAAGTGAAAGCATTCCTTCCTAGTCCTCTCACATGGCCTACTAACATTGAGGCATTCTGGGATTGCCTTTTGAAGAGGGAGTACACAACAATTTTATTAGATTTATTCATTCATTCAGTTTTATGAGTTGCCCTATAGCCAAAGCTCTCAGGGTGAAATAGAAAATAAAAACAAATGCAATGTGCTGAAATTTGATGACTGGATGAAGGCCGCCAGGTGAGACTTTTTCTTTCTCCAGCAAGCAGATATAAATCCCACGAGCTAGCTTTACTTTCCTATCCTAAAACAGACTACTCAGATAGGAGTTTCACCCCCAAGGACCTGTGAGCGCTTGCTTTTCTGCAGAGCCTGCCAGTGGGAAACAGATTGTTTATGTGTAATTATAGAGGGCATGTCATGTCTTCCCCCACCCCACTCCTCCTCGTCCCCATCACTTCACCACCAAGGTTGCCAGAAAGCGTGAATTACAGCATATCAGCATTACATGGTTGCCTCCGAGTGAACAGGGCAGGTTCCAAGTCAGTACTTTAGATGCAACTTCCCCTCAAAATCCAGGATACCATGATTCCCCATCTTCCACTGCTTCATCCCAGACAGCTGAGAGAGCCTCCCTTGCTGCTCGCAGAGGGAAGACAGCGCCAACCTCACCCTAATGTTGGTCAGCGACATATCTGCTTAGCATTGGTCCCCTCTACAAGGATTCGCTTTTGCGCCTGGTTAGCCGATTATGCGCATAATCGCAGAAGCGCATTTACGCCTAATCCCTCTGCACGCCTAATCCCTCTGAGAGGCGGCGAGAGGCGGCGAAGCACATTCATGGATGTCCAAAATGCGGTTTACAAGTAGTTAATGGGCATAAGCGCATATTCATACAGTCAAAATGCGCTTTAACAGACGGAGCAAAATAAAACTCGCGATTTAACGCGCATTTGATAATGCGCATAATCGGAGAGATAACGCGCCTCTACGCCCCATTTGCGCTCCGCTGGTGTGGAGGTAAATTTTTTAATGAGACGTCAAAGAGCATTAAACCTCTCGTGAAGAGGCACCCTTACTCTATAAGCTCTATGCCACCACAGTAGGCATGATGGCTGGAACAAGGTCAGTGTAGAGGTCCCACTGTGAGCTGTTGTCCTCTTGGTTCTACTGATAACAGCAAAAAGGTGGAGTGCATAAAGCACCAGTTGCTTGAAGCTGGACAGCACTTGCTATTCTTGGCAGCGGTGGCTGGAAAATTGCAGCTTCAAAAGAATGTTGTTTTCGTTTGGTTGGGAGGCAGCCAGGCATCTGGGATGCAGCCGAGGAGAAAGAGTATAAGTGGAGGGAAACCTGTGTACTGCACTATCCACCTATCAGCCAAAACTGCCTTTCTCCAGGTGTTGCAATATCCCTAGGACATCTTCATATCTCATGGCCTGTGGTGATATTTCTACGAGCATCCTGCAAGTATTCCCACCTATACCTGCATACACAACATACTCCCGTGACCATTGTAATTACATCATCATTTATTACTATTGTTATTGTTGTAGCAGCAGTAGTATTGGAACTTAGGACAATATATATCCCCCCTTTATCCTCATAACAAACTCTGTGAGGTAGATTAGGCTGAGTGAGTGCAACTGGCCCAAAGTCACCCAGTGAGCTTCAGGGCCGAAAAGGGATTTGAACTGAGGTCTCCTCCATCTATTCTCAACAGTTTAGCTGCAGTACTTCAGCAATTTTAACCAGGATACTTCTATGTTATATGGAAGTGGTAATTGTATGGAAAGAAACAAAGATAATTTCCTGAAAGGGTCACTCCTCTTCCCGTATTTCTACTGCTGCTGCTCACTGGGGTGAAAAGGGCCTCCTCCACACGGGGCGTTTAATGAGCCTTGAAGGCTCATTATTAGGGGTGTGCACGGACCCCCCGGATCGGATCGGGACCCGGATCGGGACCTCCAATTTTGTCCCGGACCGGTTCGGACAAAATCGGAGGCCCCCCGGACCGGATCGAGTCCGATCCCGACCCAAAAATCGTACATTTTTGGATCGGCCGCCATTTTTTTCCCCATAGACTTGCATTGCAATGCAAGTCTATGAGGAAAAAATGGCGGCGGGTGGGTAAGGGGGGGCCTAACTCCCTCCCCCCCCCCGGGGCCGTCCGCTGTGGACGGCCCCGGCAGGTAAACCCCCTCCCCCGCGCTCCCTACCCCCCCTGGGGCCGCCTGCTTCCATCCGCTGGCGCCCGCGGGCGCCAGCGGATAGAAGCGGACGGCTCCGGGGGGGGGGTAAGCCCCCTTCCCCGCCACTTACCTTCTCGGCACGTCCGGCGCCGGCGGCTACTACCAGCGGGCTCCGCGGCCTACTCTCGAGTAGCGCGCCGGGTGATGACATCACCCGGCGCGCCACCCTGGAGCAGGCCGCGGAGCCTGCTGGTAGTAGTAGGCGCCGGCGCCGGACGGGAGCCGCCGGGCCGGGCAGGTAAGGGCCCCCCTCCCCCCTCCCCCCTCCGCGCGCCCCCTCCTCCCCTCCACGCACCCCCTCCTTACCTTTCCGGCCCGGCGGCTCCCGTCCGGCGCCGGCGCCTACTACTTCCAGCAGGCTCCGCGGCCTGCTCTAGAGTAGCGCGCCGGGTGATGACATCACCCGGCGCGCCATCCTAGAGCAGGCCGCGGAGCCTGCTGGGAATAGTAGGCGCCGGCGCCGGACGGGAGCCGCCGGGCCGGAAAGGTAAGGGCCCCCCTCCCCCCTCCGCGCGCCCCCTCCTCCCCTCCACGCACCCCCTCCTTACCTTCCCGGCCCGGTGGCTCCCGTCCGGCGCCGGCGCCTACTACTACCAGCAGGCTCCGCGGCCTGCTCTAGAGTAGCGCGCCGGGTGATGACATCACCCGGCGCGCCACCCTAGAGCAGGCCGCGGAGCCTGCTAGTAGTAGTAGGCGCCGGCGCCGGACGGGAGCCACCGGGCCGAGAAGGTAAGTGCCCCCCTCCTCCCCCCCCCGCTGTCCACTTTCATCGGCGGGCGCCCGCTGGCGCCCGCCAATGGAAGCGGCGGTGGGCGCCAGTGGGCGCCCGCCGATCCGCCGATCCGCTGAACCGGTTCGGAGCTTTTTCGGACCGGTTCGGATTGGATCGGCCGATCCAGCTGCGGGATCGGAAATCGGATAATTTATCCGATTTCCCACTGGACCGGACTCGGATCGTGGATCGGGTCCGATCCAGTGCACATCCCTACTCATTATAAATTTTACCTACACACAATATGTTAGCAGTTATGGTGCCACAATATTCTCTGTTGTTTTTCTGCTTACTAGGGTTCTAATACAATTATTTTTATATAAAGTTGGCAAATCTAGGAAAGTAGTTTTGAAGGCCCACTTTCATCAGGAAGAATTTTGCACTGTTAACATTTCATGCATAAACTCAGAATGTGTCTGTCTATTTACTTTGCACATTTTCTTACAATGCATAGCAATTTCTAATATGTAATTGAATTTACATACCATGCTGAAACATACCTTCCAATTGTACCTATTTTGTTTGGTATGATACCAGCTGTCAAGTCTGGTACCAGCTCTTAAAATAGAGTGCACTAAAATGTATGTGTAAGTCTGAAAATGTTGGCCACGGTCCAATGACAGAGAAAAGCATGCTTAAGCTAATTGAGTTCAATGACCTTAAGTATGCTTAACTCTGTGTTGGATTGTAGCCGTTATTACTATTCGTAATTTGAGTATTGTAATTTGAGTATCAGAATATAAATTCATACAATTCTGTACAAATCTAGTTGAGAGAAAGTCCCATTGAAGTCAGTGCACTTACTTCAGAATAAACATGCATAGGATCAGGCTGTAAATCTTACAATCTAGAGCAGCGGTGGGCACCTTGTGGCTCTCCAGACGTTGTCGGACTCCAACTCCCAGCATTCCTCACCAATGCCTGTGCTTGCTGGGGCTGATGGGAGTTGCAGCCCAACATCTAAAGGGCCACCAGTTGCCCACTGCTGATCTAGTGGCTGTAAAAGAATGCATATTTTCAACCTAGTATTTCAAAATTCCATGAAGGTGTCTCCTACCAAATTCCATGAAAGTATATTGCGCTCTGCTACATTATTTATTTTATTAAAATTGTTTATAGGCAGCCCTTAAGGGCGAAACCCTCTCAATTACAGCACATTACATTATATTACACCTGCTTACTTAGGGTTTAATTCTATGCACATTTAGACAGAAAAAAGCTCCCAGCATTCCCCAACCAACTCATGCAGATTTGGGAATGCTGGAAATTGTAGGATTTTTTAAAAAATTTTTTACATGTACAGAATTGCACCCTTAAGATAGGGTAAATTTATTTTTGTGTGTCATTTCTATAGAAATGAAGTTCTCACTAACAGTTCTGATCATGCTTACTAGTCTCTTTTAAAACATGTTAGTTAATAATTAGAGCATTTTTTTCAGTAGAGGCTGTTTTAATTTCATGAGGTGAAACCTTACTATTTAATTTGGGTTGCCCTGGAAGTATAAACACACACAAACACGCTGGTACCGAGCTCCTTGAAAACTGCCAATCTCAGGCAGGAGTCCGTTTTCCACATAGTGCAGAATTCACTGACACAAGGTGTGGTGATGACCACTACCTTATATGACTTTAAAAGGGGATTAGGCAAATTCTGGCAAGATGAGGTTATCAAGGGCTACCAGTTACAATGATTTTATGCTCCCTCCATGTTCAGAGGCAGTATGACTTGGAAGACCAGTTGTTTGGAAGCAACAGCAGTTGATGGCTATCATGCTCATGTCCAGCTTGCAGGCTTCCCATTAGGGCCACTGTGGGAAACAGAATGCTGGATGAGACAGGCCTTCGGTATGACCCAGCAAGGCTCTTCTTATGCTCTGATGCTTATTACATTTCAATCATGTTCTTCTTCCATGGAACTCAGTGCATCTTAGAAAGGGGCCTCCAGATCCAGTTGCTAGCTAGGTCCAGACCACTTAGATTTCAAGATGAAACTACACTGGGTGCTACTAAGCCATGACTAGGGCACAAGACTATGAGCAAACCCAAGATTTTGATTTGATGTTCCAACCAACATGTTTAGTTAGCTACAAAGATTTATCAAATTTTATTTCCTGATTTTGAATCTCTGTCTTGGATTATCTCCTCAGTAGCTTTCTTTCAATATTCTCATCCTCACAACTACCTTGCCAGATTAATCTTCACCATTCTCATTTCACAGATGGTAAAATGGGACTAGGATATTGAATTGAACATAGTCACCTGATGGAATCATAACTGCAGGAATTTGAATCCAAATGATCTCTTTGCTGGACCACACTACTAGCCATTTCACATGGTAGTTGTGTCAATAAGGCTGCACTTGTATCACGTTCAGTGATAATTGGGCTGGATTTTAGGTGGGATTACCTCCTGAGATTTTTTTAAAAATTACTTCTCCAAACTTTGGGGTTTGCCAGCATATGCTGATATCTCCTCATTTTTCAGTGCTTTGGCTCCAATTCTGTTGGCATTCACAATCTGAGTTTGCTGTTACAGTGAATGATTATTATACAATCAGTATTCTCAAGATATCTGTTCAATCTAGAAGGCAATTTGACCTGCAGCTTTGACTATAACAGGGGTGTGCAACTTGTGGCCCACCAGGTGTTTAGGCCTACAACTCCCATCATCCTTCACCACTGGCTATGCCAACTGGGGCTGAGGCCCAAGCACCTGTGGGATCTAGCGAAGCGTTAGGGCCTCTTCCAATGTTAACACATGTCCTACACAGAAAACACTTCCAGGAATCAAAAAGTGTTGAAATGATATATGGAATCACATGCCTCTATTTTACTGCTGAAAAGCCACAATTGTCTGCTGTTTTCCAGTGCATGTGCAATGCACAAGCCCACAGTGAAACAGTGCATGGTTTACATGCATTTTTCTTAAATGGCTCAGGGGAGAATTGACCAACTCAGGTGAGTCCTGGGGAAGCACAAAGCAGAATCTCCTTTCATTTAGAGTAGATGTGGGCAGTGTTTGTGGGTTGGAGGTAAGGATGTCAGTGAAATCCGCAATGGAATCAAATGAGTTTGGATTTTGATAAATCTGACCCATGGATTCTGCATCGGTCTGGCTTTTCCTGAGTTGCACTGATTCCGTGGACTTCTGTACCAGAAATGGGAGGGATTTGAGCATTTTGGGGGATTTGTGCATTTGGGGGGATTTGTGAATTTTTGGAAATGCAAATTTGCTCAAATTTGGGAAACAGGGAAAAAAATCCAGTTCCACCAATGGGTGGACAATGGGAGAAAAGGTACCTGACAATCTGCAAAATGCAGACAGAACAGATTTTACCAAATCTGTACATCCCTAGTTGGGGGCCGCATGGTCCTCCCAGAACCCACTGTGGGCTGCATCCTGCCACCAGTTGTGCTGCCACCAGAAGTGGCTGCGAGGCTATATTTCCAGCAATTCTGCAGGGAAACAGTTCACCTTATTTCCCAGCAGGGTTGCTTGGAATATAGAGGCCTGGTGGTAGCAGCAGCAGCAGTAGCAGCAGGGAATCCAGCAGAGCCCACAAAAAACCCATGGCAGACCCACGTGGCCCCAGGCTGTGTGTTGGCCACCCCTGCTTTAGACAAAGGGGCAGTGAGGATATGGAAAACCAACGTTTCTATTCTGCCTTTTACTACTGAGCCTTTGCCTCCTCTACCTGCAGGCCCTACTGAAGAGATTTCTTATTCATCAGTTTCTTTTTTAAAATGTTGCTTTCATGAGAAAGCTGTGAATGACCAGTGTGGGAAGCATGTAAAGTGGAGAGAAGCCCTTGGGGTTACTTTGCTTGGACCATTCTGCACAGCAGTCGGAAGCATCAACCGCCATCCTCATCCTGCCAAAGCAATTTCAGCCCACACACATCCTGGAATATCCAGGACAAGCAAGAAGTAAGGGGGACAGCCCAGGATATGCAACCACGTGTCCAAGAGAAATGCACACCTCGCTAGGGCTGATGGGAAAGCCTGGTATCTCCCTGGCTCTTTCTTGTTAGGTAGCTCACTTCCGAAAAATCTAATGTGGACCAGGCTGGATCTGGAGGAGTGAAAGGGAGAAGAGATGAATAGCTGCTCAGACAATTAGACCTTTATCACACGAATGGTTTGATGCACACCTGCCGCGACTTTGATCCAATTCTTTCACATGATGTCCCCCGCCTCGTGCTGCTCTCATGCCCTGAGTGCTCCTTTTTTCCTTCTTCTTTCAAAATATTCCTGAACGGGAATTGTCCATTTTCTCCCCTCCTCCGCAGGCTTAGCTGAGGTATCAGAGCAAAACTGACCACGTGTGATCAAAAGGCTACACTCACATAGGAAACGGAGGGGGAACCCGCAGAAGCAGAACGGGTAGGTGTGATAAAGGCTCAAGAGGTGCAGGAGTTTTTGCAATGCAAGACCACGGGAGTGGTTGGTGGGTGGTATGGGGGTAGAGTTTGCCCTCCCATGTGAAGGACCCGCTATCCTGATAATAGTTTTGATATTATCTTCAGCCATGGAAGCTCACTGGGTGACTTTGAGCCAGTCACAGGCTCTCAGCCCAAATCACTTCACAAGGTGGTTGTTGTGAGGATAAAATGGAGAAGAGGAGGATTATGGGTTCCTTGGAGGAAAAATGGTGGGATATAAATGCAATTAATAAATAACTCTGCCACAGAAACAGTTCATCTGTCTTGCTTTCCCACAAAGTCCCAAACCAAAGTGAGGAAGACTGGGGTGGGTGGGGTGCAGCAGCCCATTTTGGCAAAGCCCCCAGATGAAAGAGTGAGACAATCGCCCCGTTCAGATGGCACACTAAAGCCTGCTGGTTAAGGGATTTTGGTTAAGCAGCAGGGTTTAGCATGTCGTGTGCCTTGCATTTTCCTAAACCCTGGTCACTTTGTAACCACAATCTGACCATCTTCACTAACCTTGTTCTGCAACAGGGTTAGCAGCTGTAACCCTTTGCTTAAAGTGTTGTATGTGATCCCCCAGGGTTTATGGGCCATTACCATAGAGCTAGGTGACAAGAGTGGCCTAAATCGGCTAGGATGCTCTAGCCGGCAAGCTGGATCTCCACTGCCGATTCTTGCCATGCTGCTACAGCTGCACCGGCTGCCATTTCACGATCTCGAAGCCGATTCCCGCATGCTACATGCACTTTGCAAGCCCATACATGGCCCCCGTCTATTAATTGCTATGATTCCTACCTGTCAGTCGCTGATCAAAACGCCCATGGGGGAAAGGCAAAGCAGGCGTCATGCTTGTAACTGCCGGGCCAAGGAAACGGTGGCGAGTGTCCTGGCTGGTGGGAGAGGGGCCAGCACATACTGGAAACAGCATCGAATTGGACGAAAGGAGCGACCCGATAATGGCTGCTCTGGCACTCATACTGCAAAGGATGCTGGGATATGGGGCAGAGCATTCGGTCTGCCCCATATCCCAGCACAGCTGAATGATTTGTGGTTAGTGTGCGGTTTAGGAAACCGGGCTATGGCTGGACTTACAGTGTTGCGTGCAACATCACAGCGTGTGGTTAGTGCAAACCACAGAGAACCACAGTTTCACTACTCATAGTCCCTGAAATGTCCTCTGAACAGGGCCGATGATTGGAGCAAAGGGAAAAGAAAAGGGTAGAGGGCTGAGAGGGGAATCAGGAGGGGGGCAATGGTGGCGGCAAGCAGCTTTGCCTGTTGTCCTGTTTCCTTGATTCTGAGAGAGACCTCATGGCAAGCAAGGCAAGTGAGCTAGGAGACACACAATGGATTCCCTGCTTTGCATGCAAAAGGTTCCAGGTTCAATCCCCAGCAACTCCACATAGGGTTGGGGAAGTTTCATGAAACTCCAGAGAGTCGCTGCCCATCAGTGTCGGCGATACTGGAATAGATGGACCATTGGTCTGGCTCAATATAAGGCAGCATTGTGGTTCTTTATGCTCCTTTTCAGCAACAGATGTTGCAAGAGAGGATTAGGGTAGGAATAACCTCCTTCCCTCCAACTGAGTCCAGAAGGGCTCAAGGCTTGCCACACTTCCTTCCTCATCGTCTTCCTTCACTCACATCTAAAAGCACCCAAATACTTTTAGCCCTAGCAAGGAAGGTGTCCTGTGTTTGCATGTGTTCTATTCATTTTTATTCTTTCCTGCATTGGTACCAATCCTGATGGCGCACATCAGCTTTCCCCAGCCTGGTGCCCTCCAGATGGTTTAGACTGCAACTCCCATCAGCCCCAGCCAGCATGGCCAATGACCAGTGTGATGGAAACTGTAGTCCAAAGCACCTAGAGGGCACCAGGTTCAGGAAGGTTGTACTAGAGCATCATTTCAAAGAGTTGGGAGAGGTTTGAAAGAGGGCTTGCATACCATGGTAAACATATAAATTTGTTCCTCTGTCACCTGATCAAACAGGTTTTTTTAAGGTTTCTGAAACAATGCAGAAACCTTTCAAAACCTGTTTATCTGAAGCATGGATGGGATGAGTCTACACATTACTAACAAAAAGCCCTCTTTCAAATCACATTCACCCCTTGGGCAGGGTAGAGGGAACTATGGTCTCCCAGGCATTTTAGAAACCTAGTTCTAGATTTTTATGGCTGTTATTCCTATGCTGCTGTTTGGATTGTATTTTATTCTTTTAAATATTTGCACTGTATTTGAATTGTAGTCTTTTAAACTGTTTGTAATCCACCCAGGAAATGCTTGTAAATAATAATAAATAAATAAAAACAGACCAACTCCAGCTGGAAATACTGAAAATTAAAGAGGATTATACATTTACACATACAGAGAAAGAGAAATTCCACAGAAATATAGAGGAACTCCCTAATAATCAGTAAATGCAACAGCACATACAGCCCAGCTGATCCCTAGCACCTGGTAGAGACATGAATTTTTAAAGTATAATTCATCAGGCAATTGCACTCTGGAAGCTTAGGAAGGCTACAAGCCCTGGAGGGATCACCAGCCAATAACCTGTTCTGCAGGATGCTGGCATTGCGGTAGGGGGAACAGGACGACCCTGTTGAAGAGTGGGAAGCAGAGAGAATGCCTTCCAGGAAGAGCAAACTGCACTAGCAGCCATGAACTTTCCCAGAACCCCATGCCAAAGACTGTGCCTCTGTTAGCAGAATGCAAGGTCAGGAGGGCCTCAGCGCCTGTTCCAACCCCATTCCTCTTGCAAAGGAGGCCCAAGAATGGACAATGGAAATAGCAAATACTGGGGTCATAGAGCTTTAGCAAAAGGAGGCCCTTCTGGACGTAATATTGCTTGGGTGTGTGCATCATCACCCCAGCCCCACTGCTAGCAGGGGAGAGTAGAGCTAGGGTGTGTTAGGAGTTTGGGACTGCATTTACAGGGGGTGCTGTGTGTGTGTGTGTGTGTGTGTGTAAACTACTAGTCCCAAATGAGAAGGTGGAAGAGCTAAACATTTCCCCCAGGTGCTCTCTAGGGGCTTCCCCCCCCCCATTTTCTCACATGTACAACACCTGACACATAATTGCACACAACAGTTCATTCTCATAACCATGACAATTCTTATCTCCCTTCAAAGGTTGGTTAGTTCTGAGGTTTACGTGTGACTGTGTTCTTCCGAAGAATTTTTCTTGTGTGTGTGTGTGTGTATTACTTCGCTCACTTCAGCAGGTGATAAGGCAGCCTGGCCCACCTCTCCTCCTCATTCTGCCCCAAAGTTCTACACTAATTGCACCAGTGTGCGTGTACTTGTGAAAAACCGTGCCCTCCGTGGCAAAACACATGGCTTGCGCAGAGACGGTTCAAGATACCCTCCCAGCATCTCCAGCTAAAGCAGAGGGGGTTGGCAATTCCAGATGTGTTGGCCTACAGTTCCTTTCATCCTTCATTGGCTGTGCTGGCAGGGGCTGGTGGTAGGCTAAAACATCTGGAAGGCCACAAATTGCCCAGCCCTGAGCTAAAGGATCTAAGGCAGTAGAGGGCTGAAGAGTTCTCTGCTTGGAGAACCACTGGCATTCATACTAAACACTACCGGGCTACTGATTCAGTATAGGATGAGAGCCTCTTTATTTGTATATTTCTAAACATGGCAAAAGGAAAGTGGTGCCGTCAAGGTAGGCCTGTGGGGCAGAATGAGCAGGAGAGCGGGTCCGCACTGCCTTACCACACGCTGAAGCGCGCGAAGTAGTTCACGTTAAACTGCTGCAACAAGGTTTCCCCGAGGCATATTTACGTGGAGAGTGGCGGTCGGTTTTAAAGGGGGTAGCAGGAAGGGGGGCGGGCTAGGCGTGGCGCGAACCGGTGGTCTTCTCGGTGCCGGCTAACGCTGCTACCTGTGCTCTCGCCAGCCTCCCTCGAGCGCTCGTCCTTTGCTGGGCGCGGGCCCTGTGCTCCGCTCCTGCCTTTCTCCTCTGCCGGCTCTAGGCGTCGATCGGAGCCCCACCCAGGCACTCCGAGCGCCTGACGCCTGCCGGAGCCGCTTTGGATCCGCCGCTCGAGCCAGCAGCTCCACCCCTTTTAGTTTAGCTGCTGCCGGCGCTGCGGCTTGGAGGGAGTCTGCGAGGAGAGCGGGCGGGAGGGGAGAGAAAGGAGGTGGCCAGGCAGCGCCGCGCTCTTGTGCTCGACGGTGCGCCAGCAGCAGCAGCAGCAGGAGGAGGAGGAGGGGGAAGCGCCCACCCGGCGGCGACAGCGCGGCTCCCGGCGCTCCCGGCTCCTTGGGATCTTTAGCCGTCTTTCTCATTCGGAATCGACGGCGGGTCTCCAGAGAGGCACTCCTCGACGTGCGCTCCCTTTCGGCGGTGGCAACGGAGCTGGGGAGGCAGGTGGGTCTCGCTTCCTTCGCCCTTCTGCATTTTTGGTTGTTATTGGCCGTGTTCCACTGGGATGTGGGATGGAGGGAGGTTGCAAGGCGACGAGAAGGAAAGAGAAGGAGAAGCGCGCCGGGCTCTGAGCCGGGCAGGTCTCGTTCAATCTCTCTCTCTCTCTCTCTCTCTCTCTCTCTCGTTGCGTCGGAACGTTTCTTTGTGCCTAGATTCTGAGGCAAATCGACTTTGCGGGAGATCGTGAGAGCGGCGCCCACATGTTGCTTGTCAGGAAATGTTCAAGCGAGCCGAGGCGTCAGAATAATAATAATAATAATAATAATAATAATAATAATAATAACAACAACAACCAGATCCTTCTTCCAGTCCCGCCACCTCCTCGAACCCACATCGTTAATTTAACGTGTGAACACACACACACAACAACTCTTGTGACGCGGCTTCTGCCCTTGGCAGGCATCACTAGTTCACATCAGGATCTCCTCTGCCTCCGTTCCACACGGCATTGTAGACAGTGTGAAAACGAGAAGGGGTCGTTCAAGGGGTGTTGGAAAGAGGTACTCGCTTTCTTTTGCGAATGCACACTGAGCAGTTTCCTTAGGAGAGTTCACTTAGAAACAGCCTTCCCTATTCTGGCAGATATGTGAGACTACAACTCCTATCATCCATGATGGGGGTTGTAGTCCAACACATCTGGAGGGTGCCAAGATAGGGAGGGGCTGACACAGAATTATTATATTTGAGACTGGCCACAGAATCATGGAAGTATAAATCGGTAGGGGTTTCAAGGTTATGTAGTCTTTCTTTGCATTCCCCACCCACACCTTCACACCCAAATACAAAATATTCCCAGTGTCTCGTCTAAGGTGTAAAAGAGCCAGAACAGAAATCAAAACCCTTGAATTCTAGCAGCACTGAAAGGAGAGTGAGGTGACAGGTGACTCCATTTTGAGGGTGACAGATGAAATTAGAAGCCCATGCTCCCAAATTAATGTATTACTCTTGAAAGAGGATCGGTGTCTGTGATGGGGAAGTGGTCGCTGGAACTCTGTGTATCTGTCCAGTTTGAGAAGAGGGAGTGTGGCTGAATTCGGATGACGCAATAAGGAACTGGTGGTGGGGGGGGACAATCGTCAGTTGTATTGACTATCGTCTCATCCGAATGCTGCCATTGTCAACTCAGCGCTGATCCTAATCCACACCACACTTGATTATTTATTACCATGTTGTGTGGGGAGTACCCCCTAGATGAACAACTGTAAAGTTGATTATTACCCCACCATTGACTATCGTGTTGTCCGAATTCAGCCTGTGTGTGTCCGCTGGTATAACTAGCAAAAGCAGGATGCACTTCATTTTGTAGACATGGGAGGTGGAGGAGAGGGTCTCCTCTGGCAGGTTATCATCACTTCGAGCTGGGGAGGGGGGCAACTTGTGCCCTTCCAGGTGTTGTTGGACAGCAACTCCCATCAGCCCAGCCAGCATAGCCAACGGTGAGGGATGATGGGGGTTTCAGTCCAACCACATCTGGAGGCCCAAGAGTTGCCGAGCCCTGACTTGGTGGGAGGACGAGATGGAAACAGCCGCGTGGAGCTGGCCCTGGTGGCTCCGATGTGCCTAAATTCCTTAGAAACCTTTTTTCGGAGAGCGGCAGCCTATTCCTCGAGTCAGCAGTTCTCCCTGCAAAGCCACTGGAGCCAGCCTGAGTGGAAGGAGGCCAGGCCCGTGTGGGACAGGGGCATGTTATTATTTTGGGAAGGGGGTTTGGAGGAAATATAAGGATCCGCTTCCTTCCTCTTCTTCTGCTAACTCTGCCTTTAATGTTTCTGTATCATTACATAGAGCAGGAGTGGGATTTAAAATTGATGTGGCTGGCATTGCTGGAGTCAGAACCCATTATTAAGATAGCTCTGCTGCTTTATAGCTTTCATGTGTGATTGGAGCATAGAATTATTGGGGAAAGAGAATCATCATCCCCGGAACTCTTGAAGACCAGGGTGGGCAACATGTGGCCCTCCAAATGTCGTTGGACTGCGACTAGACCGAGCCAGCTCATGGATGCAGGAGAAATCCATTTCAGTTCATTTTTGATCATGATTTTTCCCAGTTCGCACTTTCTGGACCAAACACAGATTCAGATGCAATCTGTGGTCAAAATCTGTACATTTTCAAACCCGCAATGTGATTCATGCACTCTCTCCCCCCAAAAAAGCATTCAACAGCATGCGTACATTAAAAAAATGTGCATCATTAATGCATACATTTGGAAAACAATGTGCTCAGAAATATGCATAGATTTTCATGTGAAAAGAAATAATTAGCTCTCAATGTGATACAGACTTGAGTCAGAAGAGATTCGAGAGTGAATTCGGAGAGGTACGGTGAGCTCGGGTTTTGCTGATTCACACATCTCTAATGGTGATGAGTGAGGAGAGTGCAGTCCAACAACTGGGAAGCTGCACTTTCCCCATGCCTGACATAGGCCATCTGGTCCATCCCCCTCCTTGATGAAGGAAATCCGGAGCATCTCCATCAGATGGTGGTCCAGCCTCTGCTTAAAGACCTATAGCAAGGGAGAGCCCTCCAGCCCCTGAGCTATCACACTGAGCAATGGGAGGGGTCATAGCTCAGTGTGGTAGAGCCCCTGCATTGCATGCAAAAGGTCCCAGGTTCAATCCCCACCTTCTCGAGGTAGGGCAAGGAAAAGAATCCCACCTAAAACCCTGGAGAGCCACTGCTGCCAGTCAGTATGGACAATACTGGGCTAGATGGACCAAGGGTCTGACTCAGTATAAGGCAGCTTCCTATGTTCCTAAGTAATTGGCTCCATTATCACACTGCTCTAACTGTCAATATGTTTTCCTAACGTCCAACCCTAATGTCAGCCTCTTGTAACCTAGCCCACTAGATCTAATCATGCCCTCTGGGACAGCTGAGAATAAGTGTTTGGCCTCTTCTATGTGAAAGCTCTTCAAGTAATTGGAGAGTATTATCATGACCCCCATTCACTCTTCTCTTCCCCAGGCTAAACATACCCAGGTCATTTCCCCATATGAATTCTTGTTCATAACCCTGACCATCTTTGTTGACCTCCTCTGAATCCATTCCAATTTGTCTACATCCATCTGGAAACAATGGTTCTGTTAATGGAGCTAAAATCGTATTAGCCTTTTTTGCAGCTGTATCACACTGCTAACTTATGTTCAGCTTGTGATTGTATGCAATGCTGAAATGTTGTCCTCAATCCTGAGATCCTGTTTTATTGCCAGGCCAAGTGTTGCCCATCCTATACATGTGGATTTGATTGCTTTTGTTGCCCTAATTGAATTGTGCATTTGTCTATGTTGAATCTCATTTCGTTAGTTTTGGACCAATTTTCCATTTTATCAAAGTTATTTTGAGTTTTATTCCTGTTTTGTGAGGTATTCACTATCTGTCCCAGTTCGTGTCATCCCTTAATCTAAGCCAGGGGTGGATAAGACACAGCCTGTATGTAACCCACTGGCATTTTTTCCACCCTTTCCCTTCACTGTTCCACTGCTGCTGTGCAGCCAAGAAAAATTGCCCTTTTTACAAAGCAAAAAGTGGCAGTTTGCTGCCGAAATTTAGCAGGGTGCTGGCAGCTATTTCAAAGCAAAATAGCCCCATTTCCCTGCTGCCACATCAAACCACCACATTTTGCTTTTTTAAAAAGGGCTGTTTTTCCCACTGCTGAATTTCACTGGTAAAGTTGGCTGCATGGCAGCAAGGGACATGGATGCAGCCACTGGAGGGATCTGGTGTGGCAATGTGTCCCCCAATCCCTGGAAGTTGCGCACCTCTGATAAAAATGCTGAAGAGTACTGGGACCATGACAGAACCCTGTGGCTCCTTATCTGAAGCCTCCCTCCAGTTTCGTTTTATTTTATTTATTTGTGGCTTTTATAAACTGCTGAGCATAGTAAAATCTCTCAGTGGTCACGATGGTTTAGTGAGGATGAGCACTCTTTGAATAAGGTTTTCCAAACAGTTGTGAATCCCTCTGGCAGTGTTATCCTCCAGGTTACATTTAAACAGTTTGCTAACCAAAATATCATGGGGAATTTTGTCAGATGCTTTGCTGGTATAAAGCAATTAATTTTCAGTTATCATTGCTTTATTGTGTGTTGTAGACTTAAATTTTGTTGCATGCCAACCTTGGGTTTGCCCTAAAAGACAACTTAGGAATCTTTTAAATAAATGAATAACAAATAAATACATGCTAAGAAGACTGTGGCTTGGAAGAGTAAAGGGTGACTGTTCACATGGCCAATATCCCTACATGATGGGAACACTCACAGGCTGTATTCGGACAACACATTAGTCAATGGTGGGTTGAGTGGCCAACTCACAGTTGGTTATTTTGTGGGTACTCCCCACACAACATATTCCTACACAACTGTGGGTGGTTGGGGCTGGCGTTGAGTGGACTAATAGTCAACCCAGCATTTGACTGACACAGCCCTCTCCCCTCTCCCCACCCTCCCTCCTCCCTCAGTCCCCCCAGTTCTATCCCAGCAGCCTCTGCAAGTTGCACCAGTTCTAGCAGAGTGGCAGCCATCGCTTTGGTCGCTCTTGCCGCCTGCCTCTATGGGCTTGTGTTTTAACCCACTCACCACACGCCATTAACACACTCACGCCTCCACACAACACTTTAAACAACTGGCTTTGAGCTAAACAACTTGCAAGCCAGTTGTTTCTCTCAGTTGCTTATTTGGGTGGAATAGCATACTGTCAGTAGTTTGTGAGTGGCATGTTACCCTCCACACAACACAATAAGCAATAAGCAACACAACTGACGATTGTTTCCCCCCCACACACACACAGTTGCTTAATGTGTTGTCCAAATGCAGCCACACAGTTGGATAGTGCTTATGCATATAGCGACTGAGAGAAGACATATTTCCCTTGACCTGAAAATGCGAGACAATCCACAGGGTTTGAGGTCTTGAACCCCCATAATCTGAATGCAGTAATCAGGTGATTTAGTTCAAGGTCCTGACATACATATTAATTTACAACTGGCAAGAATGGTTTGGTTTGGTGGTGATTTTTACATTTTAGGTTAATGTTCTTATGATTTAAATAGTTAATGATCTAGTCCATGGTTAATTTAAACAAGCACAATAAGGGCTGGACTTGAGTTTAACATGCCTGCATCAGGATTTCCTCTTGCTTTCGAAAACTCCATTAAGCCCTAATGCCAAATATGGATAAGTTCATTGGGGCTACAGAGCCTCCTTTATAGTGCAGAACATTGCATAATACACAGTGAGCCGGTGCTGCATTGTTTCTTCCACTCTGAGATTTGCTGGAGGCATCTTCTTTTTTTATCTGTTCTATCTCCCTTCTCCTCTGTGGAGAACTGAGCAGAGAATTGCCTCAGCAGCTGACTTCTGTTCTGCTTGTCACCCAGTCCATGTAGAGTAATAAACTTTTATAGGCTTTTTTCTGGCGTTGCTTCCATCCCTGGCAGAATTGTATCTTTGAATGTTTCATTTTAAAGGAACAGCATGTACTTTTCAAACTATGTTGGAAAGAAAATGAATCCGTCCCCATGTTGGTAATGGAGATATGAAAAGTAGTATCACTACACAAAAGCACGTCCTAACATCTGGAATGCTTTCCATTTTCAGCAGGCAGAGGACAGATGAGTGGGGCAATTGCCTGTTGCCATAGCTTTGATATGGTCATTGATTCTGTAATCAGCATCCTATGATTATAAAATGTTGGATTTGTCAGATTTTTAATGGGAGTGATGATGGCACCAAAGTTCTGGTTTTGAAAGAACCTCAGAAATGCCACAGGAAGCTCCAAAGCTTCCTTGATTATCCAACTTGGTCTGAAGGCTGGAGTTGCTCTTGAAGAAAAACTGGTCATGGAATTCAGTAGGCACAACTCGGTCTTATTTGGGGCACAAAAATATAGATAATTTTAGCCTTCAGGGTTCAAAAAGTAAAAAGGTGTCACTCTCCTGTCTTGCTGCCCACGAGCATCTTCCAGCCAAAGTAAAGAAAATGTAACAGTCCCAGCACGTTTCACTTGCCCTGCATGCCTGTCTGAAGCAGCTGTATTGCTTGGCAGAACAATGAGTCACTGCTCCATGCTGTAGGTTAGTGGCAATGATGATGGAAGATCCCTGATGAAGCTCAGAAACCACTGCCGTCACTATCACGAGGGTTCTAATGCCGCTAGAGGGCAGTAGTGGACATTAGAAACATTTGGGGGCATGGTTATTGTGGATGTGTCCAGCCAAGCCAGAGAAAGGGATAGCCACCTTTATTAGAGCTACAGTAAAACAAAACTCTGCAGGGCAGCTTCCCTGAACCTGGCACCCTCCAGATGTGTTGGACTACCACTCCCATTATCCCCTGGGGTTGAGGATGATGGGGATTGTAGTCCAATACATCTAGATATTGTAGTGCTTTGGGGGGAGGGGAATGGAGTGTGTATCTGGCAGCGAGGATGCATGTCCTGTTTCCATCATTCAGGCCTTCTTGGTACCCAGCGCTACTACTGAGTAGTAACCTGGTATTACTGCTAAGGTTTTCACAGCTATCCTGGAGTTTGGAAAAGGAAAGCATTGGTATCTTGATTCTTTGACAGAGGCCACAGGTATTTCCTGACCCAATAGCCACATTAATCTTGAACTTCCCACGAAATGAAAACAAAGAGATGGCAGTTTGCCTGCTCAGAGCCCTCCTTGCCAAGTTCAGCTCATCCCTGACTCATCAGGGGACAGAAATTCACCAGGGTATATTGATGCTCATTCTGAGCCCTTGTTTCTCACTGCAGTTTTCATCCAGAGCAAGGAAAGAGAAGCCCAGGATTTGCTGTATGCTGCACAGAAGCCTCTGAACATTAGCATACCCCAGGGACACCTCTGATACATTTCTACCTGTGGGGCTTAGTTGGAATAAAACTGGCAAGGATTGGAATTGAACCAATTTGCTTCAGTGAGAACCACAGTTACACACAAAACAATACTGCAACTGCTCACAGAGAGCTAGATGCATAAGTAAACCATTAACACAAGAACAGTGCCAAGACTAGTCCCTTCTAGTCCCAAGAGAAATGTGTTCTTGCTTACAAAATTTTGTAGATAGCCACTCCAACGCTCCTCTGGTTTATCAAGGTGCTGGACACTTATTTCAGTGACTCCTCTGCAGATAACTTTAGTCCCAAAGCGACAGCACAGCAACAGCAAACGATGAGCTCAGAAATTTCAGCTTGAAGATCATAGCCCTGCAGTAGCCATGTAAATATAACAAATATCAAGAGATGCTAAAAGAGATTCGCATCTCCTTGCTAATCAACAATGCACACCTAATATAAAATTTCAGGTGACAAGCCCATCATTATTTTTCAGCTCCCCAGCAACACAAGCCAACTTTTTGAATCCTCTTTGCTGGCTCCTGAAGTGATGACTCCATTCCAGGTTTTTCATGGGGTTACTCTGACACCTCAAGGCCAATGGACAGACTGAGCCGGACTTACCAAGTTCAGCAGAGCCCAGCAAGCCTTCCGGTTTGGGGCTGAATCCATGCAGGGATCCAGAAGACAACTCTGCAGAAACCCAGCTCCTATGCTGCAATATGGATATATCAGTGAAATTCTTTCCCTTGGAGTTGCTTATCTTTAGGCAGGACTTTCCCTTCCAAGCCCTGCCATAGTGGATATGTTCCTGGCGGTGTTGGAGCAGAGCAGGGCGAAGGAAGGGTGGAATCTTAATGTTCAAGGCAAAGGAGGGTGAGGCGAGAGGCAGGGGCTGCCAGTGGCAGCAGGAGGGATGCAGGGAGCTCAGTGTGCCTTGAATAGGGTGCGAGTGGCCAAGGAGTGCGATCTGGTGCCGAGAGATGGCTCAAGGCTCCCTGACCATTAGGGAGATGATGAATATGGCAGCAGGGATGGGTGGAGGAAGACATTAAGAGTTGAAAAAAGCCCAAATGGCCTTGTGGGATGGATGCAGAGGGGCCACGAAACTGCAGAATGATGGGATCCAGTGGTGCTAAAATGCATAGGCCCATAACGTTCTTGCAGAGAACGTTATGCACAGAAGAATGTAATACATAGAACACTGTGCGTTGAATGTTATGCATAGAATGTTATACATAGAACATTATGCATCCAAAATGCATAGACCCATATGTGTTCCTAATGCATGGATGCATAAGTTGTGTTCTAAGTGGAACAAATCTTCTTTGTAACCTACTTAAATCCCATGACCTTCTCCTCCTGGAATCAAGAACATAGCATAGATGCCCGTATTGCCAGCCTCTCTGCCAGGGGTGTGGGCAACTTGTGACCCTCCAATTGTGTTGGCCTCCAACTCCCAATCATCCCTTCCCATTGGGTATGCTGGCTGGCCCAAACAACTTGCCCATCAGCAGAGGTAAGCTGATGGGCAAATTTGTCCTCTGATGTGCTTTAAATCGACAAAGCAAGACAGCATACTTAGGGGCATCACTAATCTTATATTCAGCAGTTCCTCTCTTATTCCTTTCTGCTCCCATTGGCATCCTTTGCATTCTTGCTCAAAGACATAAATCATTAGGGTGACCATATGACAAGGAGGACAGGGCTCATGTAACTTTAACAGTTGTAGAGAAAAGGGAATTTCAGCCAGTGTCATTTGTATGCAGTTAGTTCCTGGTGAAATTCCCTCTTCATCACAACAGTTAAAGGTGCAGGCACTAGAGTGATCAGATACAAAAGAAGGCAGGGCCCCTGCAACTTTAACTGTTGTGATGAAGAGGGAATTTCACCAGGAACTAATTGCATACAAATGACACTGGCTGAAATTCCCTTTTCTCTACAACTGTTCAAGTTACATGAGCCCTGTCCTCCTTTTCATATGGTCAGCCTAAAATCATGCCTTGGTGGGTCAAAGCAAAGTCCACCTAGCATTCTTTGCAAGAATCTCTGCAACCCTTGGGAAATGGCCAGTGACCCTTCTGCTCACCCCTGATATTAGGAGCACCCTGGGCTGTCTATCAGATTGTTAATGGGAGCCTATGGGGTTGGACTGTCCCCTGCAAGAATTGCATAATCCTTCCCATGAGTGCAGCTGCCTTTTTCAGCCCAAAGGATGGGATTTAAGATTACAAAGCAGAAGGAGGTGTTGTGTCCCCCTTGTCCAATGGCAAAACAGAACACTCTTGCTTGGCCTTTTCTTTGCCCCCTTCCAAGGGGGAGAGTTGCAACACAGTAACTTTCATACACTCTAATTAGGCATCTGCTGGGAGGGAAGACAGGGTTTCTCCAGCAATCACAACACAAAGTCCTTCCCTGCTGGAGCTGGGAAACTGCTCTTTGAAAAATTTGGGGGCTTTGGCTAGGCCAGCAAGGAATCGTTGTGTGCAAGAAAAGCAGCCGGCCTCATTAATCCAGTCTGGGTAATCATAATAAATTTATATACTAACAGCCATCTTAATTCTTTGAGTGCTGGTCCTTATGTAACCAAAACAGCGCCATCCACATACAAGAGGGTGGCATTTCAGCTAGGGTGACCAGATAAAATCCAGGTCAGGGCTCATGTAACTTTAACAGTTGTAGAGAAAAGGGAATTTCAGCCACTGTCATGTGTATGCAATTAGTTCATGGTGAAATTCCCTCTTCATCACAATAGTTAAAGTTGCAGGGGCCCTGCCTTCTTTTGTAGATGGTCACTCTAGTATAGTGCCTGCAATTTAAACTGTTGTGATGAAGAGGGAATTTCACCAGGAACTAATTGCATACAAATGACCCTGGCTGAAATTCCCTTTCCTCTGCAACTGTTAAAGTTACAGGAGCCCTGACCTGGATTTTATCTGGTCAGCGTAATTTCAGCAAACTGAAAAAGATCTTTAGAGGGGGGAAAATCATTGCAGGATGGGAAGACCAGGGGGCTGCCTTTACAGCAGCAGGTTGCCACTGTGATAAGCAAAACCCTGCTCTTTTGCTGCTTCGGGGTGGCGGAGGCTAATCTTGACGCTGCAGTAAAAGTGCAGGGTTTCTGGCAGCCAGGTCTGCCCCCTTCCCAGGCGGCTGGCAACCAATCAGGGGTTGCCATCCACCCACCCAGGCCTCTGCTATGACTCCGGAGTGAGGATAGACAGCAGATGTTCCGTACTTCCCTTGCTTCAGTGAAAAAAGTTGGGGTAAATCCCTGACTTTTTTCCTTCGCAGCTTTTTGGGAAAACCCCGCAATGGCTGTGAGGTGGCTGCTGTGTTGTATAATTGATGTAGGGCCACTGCACACCCACCCCGGGGCTTTCTGTGTGTATAGGCAGCCCCCAAACTAACACAGTGAGGACTGAGCATGCTCAATGTATATAGAATGCTGACAGTTGGGTGGGTGTGTATGTGGGGAAATGGAGGGAGGGAGTGGGATGAGAATTCGAAATCCTGAATGGAAGCTCTTTATGCTGCAACATTTTGTTGTCCATGTTCTATTATTTACTGTTACTTTATGAGGAAAGATTATAACATTTGTGGCTGTTAGCTTTGGGAAAAAAGGCACATAAGGGTGGTCTATACAATAGTGGTCTATACAATTACCTATACATGGTATGGAGAAAGTAGTTAGGGTGAAGTCTTTCTTGCTCTTTCATCCAGAGTTTCAGGACAGATAAAAGGAAATACTTCTTCACACAGCACACAGTTAAACTATGGAATTGGCCACCACAAGATGTAGTGATGGCCACCAACTTGGACAGCCTCTCAGTACCAGGGAACATGAAAGGGAAGATGCTGTTGCACTCCTGTCCTACTTGCGGGCTTCCCACAGGCAGCTGGTTGGCCACTGTGGGAACAGAATGCTTACTAGAATCATTTGGTCTGATTCAGCATGGCTCTTCTTATGTTCTTATTCAAGAATATCTCTCCCCAAATTTTCAGGGATTGCAACTAGAGTCTATTCCAGGTGTACCCCACACCCCACTCTTTCCCAGATGTTAGTGAAGATTATCTAGAATTAATTAAGTCACTTTGTGAGGGGGTTGGTTGTTCTTCGTTTCTTTCCCTCCTTTTTGCATTGCTTAATAGACTCCCTGGAAAGAGAACCCTGTGCTCTGCCTGACGTCTGGACAGAGTTCATTAGTTGACACACCAACCATGGAGCAGTTACCAGAAAATCCCTTTACGTTACAGCAGGGCTTATACAGCTTCTCCATAATTGCTTGTGGAAGCTGGCATCACTTAATTGTCAGGGATGGGTGGGGGAAAATAATTACAGCTGACAAATGGGCTCAGAGGTGGCCCTCTCTCTGTGTGAAAAGAACAGGCTGGGGAAGATTCATTCAGGGAAAATGCTAAAAAGGACTGGAGTAAATAAAGACATGGGGAGGTGGAGAGGCTGAATCCACTGTCTTTGCTTGGAGTTTGGCAGTCAACCTTGCTTTTTCACACTGGAAAAAAATGTAGGTTTTGCTTTTGGCTTTGACACAGTAATTTACTGTGGAGACCACTGATTGTGAGACAGACGACACCTACGCAATCCCAGCAACTGTGATTGGTCTAAGAAGAGAGGCAAGCCGGACCCTGAGTATATAGACTGTGCCCAAATGAGTTGTACATAGAAGTGAACCCAAAAAAGTACTGCAATTTTCCAACTAGCCTTTCAAGCAGCAAGTGCCTAGAAAGGATGTAGCCATTGTTTTCGGAGTGTTAATCTGTTTGACAATGACTAGTGAGACTCCAGAGATGCCTCTTTCCTTGGCTATGTGTTGATGAACAGGAAACTCTAGATAATCTACTGGGCTTCGCATGGACTCAGAGCAAGGCAGGAGGAACTGCCCCATACATAGCAAGCTATCTACCGGTGTCATATTGAGATCCATAGCTTGGTTGTGGGACACATTGGTTGGCCAGGTGTTCTCTTTCACAGAGAACAATCCTCTAATTGAAAGCCTACCAGAAGGGATGTTCTCTATTTGAAGACATTCTTTGTTTGAATGGCTTAAATTTACAGATGGGGCTCCACAATGAACTGTTGCATGGTATCCCTATCCCCTAACAGGAGTGCTCTGTTCAGTATTCTGGCCAGCCTAGAGCAGGACCACAAGTAGTCCTGTTTAGTGATGTGATAAGAATGCCGGGGGAAGGGGATGGGAAAGAAAGATCCCACCAATTTCTTTCCTATCTCCCCTCCTGCTGTAGTTCAGGTCTGATGGGGAGTGATGGGGGGAGTCAGGAGAGGGGAAAGGAAGAGGGACACATTTTTTCACCCTTACCCCACACCAAAGCCTTCTCCTGCTGTACTGTGTAGCATTAGAGGGCTCAGGTTTGACACCCAGGTTCAGCTGCATGGACCAATGGTCTGACTTGGTATAATGCATCTTCCCATAATGTTCCTGAGCTTCTTATCTGGTTAGGTCTCAGGATTACTTTGTTTCTGAAGAGACTGAAGCTACAATCCTATACACACTTACCTGGGAACAAGTCCCACTGAACTCACTGGGTCTTATTTCTGAGTAAACACATATAGGATTGTAGTGTAACAGTTATATACAGTGTTAATCCTATTTAGAGTAGATCCGCTGAAATTAATGGAACTGAAGTTCATCATGGATAACTTAAGTCCCATTCATTTCAGTAGGTCTACTCTAAGCAGGACTAACATTGGCTACAATCCTAAAGGTGGCTCCCTGCGCTTGACTTTCATCAAACCCTTTCCTAGTTCCTTAACAGGCAGCTGTTCCGCCTGAACTCCTGACTCTGACTTTTGATGTAATTCTTTGACAGAGTGCTTCAAAAAGATCAGGATATTAATTTGTTTGCTGGTTTTCTATTTTCCTGCTTTCTTTGTTTGCCTTTCATTTTGTCACTGTATGTTTTCCTTTGCTCTTCTTCATTTCTCACTACAATTGGAATTCTTTCCTTTGCCTGCCTTCCCTGCCCTCTTTCTCTTCTCTTCATTTAATATGACCTCTTCATTTTTTTTCTACACTAGCTTTCCCCCATAAACAATTCTTTGCTTTATTTACCTCTACACACAAAGTTCCAGCAACTGGTAACAATGATTTCTGCTTTTTTGCAAGGTGCCAAGTGCCGTTTTATATACGTATAATACATTATTTGGGCACATTCTCATCTCCTTTTTCTGACGTTTCCCCCAGTGTTATGTCAATACCAAGATTGTAAAACTTCAGGCAGGGACATTTAATTGTCTGTGCAAAGCATAGTTTATTTTAACAACAACAATTTGCTGCTTTGTGGAATTCCCTCCCTTTAGAGGCTTATCAGAGTCCTTGACTGCTCTATGTACTATCAAAGTGTTTTTGGTTGATTTTAAGACGATGCTGACAGGCAGAGGACATTTACATATATGGGCTTTTATTCATTTTGTTATTACCATGTCTTCAGTGGCACAGTTGGTTGGTAGAAGAAGTGGAAACAGAACCCAGTTCTCCTGCTTAACTGGATGACACTAACTATAGCAGACCCCCACCACTCCCATCATAGTTGGATATTACTAAATGAGATATTGGCAACTTGTGGCCCTCCAGATGTTTTGGTCTACAACGCCTGTCATTCCTCACTATTTACTGTTGGCTTGGGTTGATGGGAGTTTAGGCCAAAATATCTGGAGGGCCACAAGTTGACTACTTCTGCTCTAAACACACACGCACATAAACACACATATGTGTGTATATTATATATATATTGTGTGTATGTATATGTGTGTGCATAATTTATTTATTTATTCAATTTATATCCCACCTATATACAAAATACCCTAGACGGCATGCAATTTAAAAAAGATAAAAACAATTAATAAAACAGTATAAACACAATATGTAACAGTCAGCAGTAAGAAGGGAGGCCTGCCAGAATAATAGAATCTTTAATGCTATTATACAGTATATATTGCCCTTGGATTAGCCTGTTACTACCACACATTCAGCATGTTTAATTCCAGCAGTCGTATCAGCCGTTCCGAGTGTATTTATGAAAACAATACTCTGTCCAACCAAACCAAGCCACACATCACATTACAGGATTATCCGTTACTTTGCTATAACAATGTTGATGTACTACAGAGTGGCTGAATCTGCATAGTTTCTTTAACATTTGCAAATCAAAAATGTAAGTTACTGCAAATGGATAAAACGGAACAGCAGTAGGGCATTAGAAGCCTCCATTTGTCCTCTGTGATGCTTATTTGACCTAGTCTGCCTCTGTGCAAAGCACATGATGCTCGCAAGGTTTAGTCAGGCAAGTGGAAATATGTTTTAAGTTGGGGGTCTGTGTCCTGTGTTGTTTTTGGGTTTCTTATGGGTCCCCTCTACAATGATTCGCTTTTGCGCCTGGTTAGGCGATTATGCGCATAATCGCTAAAGCGCATTTACGCCTAATACCTCTGCACGAGAGGCGGCGAAGCGCATTAAGGGATGACCAAAATGCGCTTTACAAGTATGCAGGAGGTAATTGAGCACTCAATGGGTGACCTTACCGGTTGTTTCAAATGCGCTTTACAAGTAGTTCATGCGGAGAATCGCTTATTCACATAGTCAAAATGCACTTTAACGGACAGAGGAAAATAAAACTCGCTGTTTAACGCGCATTCGATAATGCGCATAATCTGAGAGATAACGCGCCTCTATGCCCGATTTGTGCTCCGTTCTTGTAGAGGTAAAATTTTTAAAGTGCCTTGAAAGAGCTTTAAACCTCTCTTGTAGAGGCAGCCATAGAGAAGGAAATGAAAGCCTTACGAGCTCTTGTAGGACACTGCCGATAGTGCTGTCTGTGAGAAGTAATCTGCAGTGCTGTAACAACTTGGGTTGTATCCAGTTTTAAGTCCCATTCATTTCTACTCTATCGTCGAAGAACATTGGATACAACCCTTAGTTCCGTTATGGTACCTAAAGTCTACAAATTTTTAATAGAGCTTTTCCCGAGCACATGAGACAACTCTATTGCACCTTAAAACTAGGAAGAAAGGGCACACTTGCAAGAAATGGAACGATGCCATTTTAGGGAGAGTGTGGATGACACAGGCCACAGCCACTTGTTACATATCTGGGCCTGTGTAGATCTTACAGCTGTGGGCGAGGAATCTCTGTCAGCCTGAGGGCCAAATCCAGAAAGCTTAGGAAAGGCACTTCAACCTTTGAGAATGAGGAAAGAGCTGCACAAAAGTAGGGAAACCATGAAATGATCAGTGTTTGGAGGAAACGGAGTGGAGTCACGCAGGAACCCTAGGAAGGGCATATTCGCCACCCTCACCTCCATGGCTTTTTCCTCCAAGCTCCCAATTCCTTCTCCCTCCCACCTCCCAAGTCCAGAAACCCCAGAACCACCCCACTCTGGGCTCTCAGAGATCACTCTGCTACTATTGTTCCTTCTCTCCAACCATATCAGGCAGAGGACAGCGGCTCAATAGAGCCCATGTTTGGCACCCAGAAGCTCCTACCTTCAATCCCTGGCATTCCCAGTTGTTTAAAAAAGGAACCAGGGCACAGGAGAAGGGAAAGAGACCCTCTCTGCTTGTGTCTCTGGGGAGCTGCTTTCAGTCAGAGCTGAACATTCTGGGCTAGATGAACAAAAAGTCTGACTTGGGGTATGGCAGCTTGCTATGAGGGCAGTTGTAATGTATGTCAGAGGGCTTTTCAGCATTTACTGCCTTCCGAAGCTACAGCTTGAGAGTTGCGTGCAGCTCTCAAGGCAACGCCTGGCACACTTGAAGGGGCAGCTTCCATGTGGGGGTGGGGAGACTCCTACATGGAGATCACGGCAAGCAGCAAATGTATAATGGCTTCTCCCCAGTGTGGGCCCAAAGTCTGGATTACTTATTACATGGATTCCCCTGCATTATGCAAGGAATCTTCTTCCCACTGCCAGGACAATGAAGTAGTGGTGTGGATACCATAATGGGGGCTGGGGGGGGGGACCAGATGTGGCCCTCCAGATCTTGCTAGACTCCAAATCCCATAATCTCTGACCATTGGCCATGCTGATTTGGGCAGATGAGTGTCCAACAACATCTGGATAGCCACTAGTTCCCCATCCCTGATCTAGAGAAGCCTTTCCCAACCTGGTGCCCTGTTTGACTCCAACTTCCATCTTTCCCAGCCACCATGGTCATTGGTGGGGGATGGTGGGAGTTGGACTCCCAACAACATCTGGAGGGTGCCAGGTTAGGGAATGCAGATTTGGAGCAATTACCTTCTTTTGCTCTGGACTCAGGCAGGTCATTCTGAAGAGACTTTATTTGTCTCTGGATTTGATTTCATAGATGGCATTGCGTTGTTTGTCTCCATGGAACAAAAGATACATCTCTCGTAATTAAACTCTTTAATTTAAACCGCATCATCTTATATAGCCTCTCTGCAATCTTGCTTCCCATCTAAGAATAACTCAATTGGGGGTTTAGCTTCCCACCGTTCTGAAAGGTGTAATTTATATGTGGGCACGGCACCAGTTTTTAACATGTGTCGTCATGAAAGAAGCAAAATTTTGGCAAGGGCCAAATAAAGTCTCTTTTTACTTTAGCATTGGGGTCCCCTCTTTTGATAGATATCCAAGGTGTCTTTACTTGAGGGGGACTGAGAGAAGGGGGGAGATGGGAAACAGCACTGGTGTCAGCCTCAGATGTGAATAACAGTGATTGGGATATTCTGACCTTGGTTGCTCTGCAGACAGATGGGTTTCCCCCACTCTCCCTTTCTCTGACAAGCCATATCCCCCAGGAGTGGGAGAAGAGCAAGTTGGCTTTTTGTCTGGTTGTGATGAGCTGCTCGTCACAAGGGTCGCCGGAGCCTTTGTGTGAAGCTTAAATGCTCGACAGTTGGGTGTTTCTGGGGCCATGGGGCTCTTCACGGCAGGTTGTGCTGAATTGCACCCCTCTAAACCTTTCTCCAGGTCAGACTTTTAATGGCCCAGTCCCTCCATGGGGAAGCAGGAAAACAAAAGCATCCAGCGTCCTTTCTGTCTTCCCAGATATGGAAGGTACAGACTGTAAGGGGTGACTTGCTGGTCCAGTGATATGACAGTTTATTGGTCTCAAAAGTAAAGACAAAAATGGGTGGCTGCCATCTTCATTGGGATGGTTGCACACAAGAGATGTTCAAGAGGCAGTAAGCCTAAATACACCAGTTGCTGGGAACATGGGTGGGAGGGTGTGGTTGCACCTGTGTCCTGCTTGTGGGTCCCTGGTTGACAGCTGGTTGCCCCCTGTGTGAACAGAATGTTGGACTAGATGGGCCCCTGGTCTGATACAGCAGAGTTCTTCTTATATTCTTCTGTTCTTCAGTATGAAACTGATGGGGGGGGGGGGTCTGGATGTCTGCATTCCCTCAGTTGGACGGAATCTCATTTGTACCTCTGGGTGTCTTAAATTGCTGGAAGATGAGAACTTTATTTTGCTAAGACAAAGCATAAGGGTCCTTAGCTTCTCCTTACCTGAATGACATTCCTCTAGACCAGCCAACCCTCCAGATGTGTTGAATTACAAATCTCATCATCCCCAGCCAAAATGATCATTGGCTGTAAGGGGTGCGGAGGATAGATGTAGTCCAACACATCTGAAGGGTGCAAGGTTGAGGAAGGCTGATCTGGACAAATGGGCTCCATGCTACAGGGGTTGCCAAATTGCCCTATGGCTTTGCCCAAGGTTTCCCCAACCCCACCATCCTGTGGAGTGCCCCATGGAACACTTCTGTCTCCACTCGTGCTTTGTCGCTATCCATTGTTGTTGCGCTGAACAATGCTTTTCTTGCTCATCTCTCCCTCTCATATAGATGCCACTGCAAGGGCTGCTAGTGGCTAACTGTCCCCACCCCTTGGCATGCCAACAGGGGAAATATCTGTGGACGACAAATCAAAGTCTATAGATCCTGAATGTGTGTTAAATCAAGTCACAGATGGATGGTGTTAAGAAAAGGCATGGCAGATCCCCAAGACCACAAGTATGAGATTACTTCCTCGTGCGGTTTGTCTGTGTTACCATACAAGTCACTCTTCACTGAGAGCGCATTGTCCTGCTGTCAGCTCCATTGAGCTATAAGAAAAACCTAGTCTTCCAGTGCACCATTTACTATCCCACACTTCGAATATCATCAGTGTTTGACAGGGGCCTAATCTACACCAAGCAGGACATAGCACTATGAAAGCGATATGAAAGCAGTATATAAAATGCAGGAGCCACACCAAGCGGGATATAGCACTATGAAAGCAGTATGAAAGTGGTATATGGTATGTGTCAATAGGTCCCAACAGTTGTCAGTGCACTTCAATACCGCTATAAAGCATTAGTGTGACTCCTGCCTTTTATATACCGCTTTCATACCGCAATATCCTGCTGGTGTAGATCAGGCCTTAGTCTGCAATGGTATACCTACTGACTTTGAAGTAAATCTCATTGCACACAATGAGTAGACATGTATGAGATTGCACTGTAAGGCCCTTTCCACACCAGGCGAAACGCCTGGGATGGACCCCGGCTGTTCCCTGTGAATCCGCATGATGCACAGGGAGTATCAGGGGCAGGGGGCACAGGATTTTTCCTGGTTCCCTGGAACCAGAAAAATTCCGAATTGTTCCACTTCCTGGGACCGTTGAAAAATGTGCCTGCCCACCCCAGTTCTGCTGCGCTCCGTGGCCATCAGGAGAGAGGGGGTCATCACATTCACCATCCCCAGGATGGTGGGGGGAAGGGGTGCGATTGCACACATATTTTTTTTCAATACTTACAGTTGCGCTGGAGCGTAGGAATGCACTTCCTTTTTGAAAAAACAAAAACAAAATGGCAGGTGTGATGTCCGATGACCCAGGACGTAGCGCCCTGATGTGTATTGAACGGGACAAACCCAGAAGTGGCTACTTCTGGGTTTGCCTGCTCCTGGCCCTCTACACCCCTCTGGTGTAGAAAGGGCCTAAGTTTAATTTCCTTAACTGTAGTAATACCTCAAAGGAGGTACAGTTTATTTAGGTCTTGCTTTAGATGTAGGACTTAAGGACCCCTTTCATGTAGGATGCACAACAAACTTTTATATTAAACTAGCAACAGGATGCTTGCATAAATGGGTTGTGCAGACAGCTCAGTTATGTAAACAATACTTTTGCATTCCTGTGAACGGCAAGGCTGTAGAATCCAGATTTCTTTCACAGGATTGCTGGGGAATAGATGACCAGCCTTAGATATTCAGTAGCATGTTCGCATATTGCATTTTATGGACATAATTACTATATTGGAATGAGTAAGATACTGAAGCACAAATCAGAGGTCTTTTTGAATGTGGATTTCACTAAGAAGCTCTGATGAGGTAATCCACAAAAGTGTGTGCCATATCAAATTGAGGGTATCATTCAAGATTCTTTCTTGTTTTTGAAATCAACAAGTTACTCACTTCATCACATGCTGAGCAGTGCTTTGACCATTTGATAGAATGCTTTGCCTCAGGAGCCACCATTTGGGCTTGCCAGTGCTGAGACCTAAGTGTTATGCAGTGCCTCTTCTATTAGACATACGAATCTTCCCCAACCTGAAGTCCTACAGATACATTGGACTACAAACCCCATGATCCCCAGTGAGGAAGGCTGCAAGGTGCTAACCCTGAGCCCCTTGGCACGTTCACTCCCAGCTCTGAGGACTCTTCAAATAGTCCCTGTCACTGTTTGTGTCTCATCCTCGCAGAAGCAATGGGTTCACCACCAGAATAGGAGAATTCTCAGTGTTTGTGCTCAGTAATGCTAAGCGTTATAAATGTGGGACTAGAGAGCTCAGAGCGCATCTTGGAAGCCACAGCTAGAAGAAGGACCCCATTGGAAGTTTGGGTTGAGGGTAACGTAGACCAGCTAGGTAAATGTAGAAAAATAAGTTATGGTGCTAACTGGAAGTTCTAAGGAAGCCCTTTTAAGAAGTAAGGGACTTGCTTTTATTTATTACAGTTTTCTTTCTCCCTGCCTCCAAGGAGCTTATGGTGCAAAGTCCACCTGCCCCCTTCACAGCAACCCTGTGAGGTTGGTTAAGAGGCAGTGACTGGCACAAGGTCACTCAGTGAGCTTCAAAGCTGAGTGGGGATCTCCTTGGCCCACATCCAACATTTCTAACCACATTATTACAATGACCTGCACCATAATAGGGAATGTGGGTGCATTCAGTTTTGAATCCTCCCCCCCTCACCCCATACTTGAAGCACTTTAGGGAAGAGCTCTTCAGTCTGCTTTCTTTGCTTCTGGATGTGACTTGACAAGCAGAAAACAGGCCTGTAGAGAGATCTCTTGGGGGAGACCAGTGTTTGTATAGGTGGGTCTTTCTCCTTCTAAGGGCTGGCTCAGGATTTCCTTCCTCACTGCCTCCTCCTCCCATTCATCCCCCATGAGGGGCTGTTGTAACCCGACCTGGTAGACACTCTCAGCAGCCTTGCTTCTCCCTCTTTCAGTCATCAGAGGTTCAGAGTCCAGCGCCTGCAGAGGAGAAGAGGCAGCCGCCGCTATGATCCAGGCACTGGTGCTGCTGTTGCTGGCTGGGAACGGAGCCGCAGCTGCCAGCACCAATCCCCGTCTGAAGCTCTCCTTCCATGGTAAGTGAGGGTGGTGTGTGTGTGTGTCTGGGAGGGGGGCAAATCCATAGGGATGACAAATGGGTAGGGGGCAGAGAGTTTGCCACTTCTCAGGGGAGGTGTGAACTAGGACAGCCCTCCCCAACCTGGTGCCCTCCAAAACTGTTGGACTGCAACAAATGGCCATGCTGGCTGGGGGAAGATGGAAGTTGTAGTCTAACACATCTGGAGCGCACCAGATGGGGAAAGGCTGAACTAGGAATTGGCTCTATCTGGTCCTTTGAATGGGTTGAACTCCAGAGGTGATGGCCATCAGTAGGGTGGACAGTGTATTTGCATGGAAGGTGGCAGTGTTGATGTTTTGCAGAGACAGGTAAGCACTGGAGATAAATGTGACAACTATCAAGATTGTGTATTAAGTGTTTGTCTCTTATGATGACCCATTTTCTACTCCCCCTGCATGCTTCCTTGGTCCTAAGACAGAAGTAATCTTTACTTACACCAACAAAGTCATGTAGAACTGTGTACGATGCCCCTGATGCTCCAAATTGTAATTTAGGACATTCCATTTCCAGTCCCTGCTTTGGGCAGTGAAGTGTGGTGCCTGGAAAGGCAAAGTCTATTGGCGTGAATCTGGAGTAACTCTGTTCCTGTAATAGTGGAGGGAAAACTGGGACCCTGTTCCTATTCGCACTCATGTGAAGTTGGAGACCAAGTTTCCTTAAGTTCGCAGCAGCAGCAGCAGCTCTGATTTATGTGCTGGTGTCACTGAGGTCTGGACCTGGTCCCATATGTTGTGGATACGTTTCTTTCCAGTTTAGGAAAGAAAAGCATATGAAGAACTTGAGGCCGATACAATTATGAACGCTCTGACAAAAGCCAAAATAGAACATTTGTTCAGTTCCATGTAATGCCACAGGTTAAGTGGTCATATTAATACTCCACATGTTTAAAATGAACAGGAAGAATTTGACAAAGATTTGGTCATGGGCAACACTACTTTAAAAGGGACTAGACAATTTACAGCTGCACTTTAAAAAGGACTAGATGAATTAATGGACAACAGACGTATTAATGGCTGCTAACCAAAATGCTCAGAATTTGTAACTCAGGAGTGGACTTACTTCATTCTTGCATTGTCTACTTATGCATTATTTTTTTCTTAACTAGAAACTTTCTGGTCCAGCCATATGTTTCAGATTTATGAAGAGTGCATGCCCAGTATCTCTTAACATTAAGGCATAACTATTCAGGGCTAAATGTTCCTGAGTATGCACTCTTGCTCGGTAAGTGTAAATAAGTTGCTGGATCAAACCAAGGTCAACCTAATTTAGTAGTCTTTCTAACAATCCCAGCAGTCAGGAAGTGCTAGATGGCGACTAAAAGTTGCCCCACAGTTCATAGGCTACAGCATACCTTCAACTGGCACAATGGTCAGAGGCAATGGAAGCTGTAGTCCAACTGGAGGGCGCCACATTGAGGATGGCTGCTTTAAAGTATCTGGAAGCGTTTTAGAGATTATATAGGCTGATAGCATGACCTGTAAAGGGTGTTATTATGTGAAATAAGATGGAAAACATCTCTCTCTCTAAAAAGAGGAAGAAACAAGAAACCAATTGTATCATGCACTCGTGTAGATTTTAATGCTGGTATGGATCATGGAAAGTCATCTAGTTTGTTGGCAAGTCTTTAAGGAGAACCAGATCCGTCAAAACTGTCTAAGGCCCTTTCCACACCAGGCGTTTTGCCTGGGTGGGCCCCTGGCTGGTCCCTATGAGTCCAAATGACGCACAGGGACTTCCCAGGGGAGGGGGGGCATGGGATTTTTCCGGGAAAACAGAAACCAAAAACATCCAGATTCTTCTGCGGTCCCAGGAAGTTCCCAGGACCGCGGAAGATGTGCCCACCCATCCCGGGCACTGCCGTGCTTACCTGCGAGTAAGCACGGCAGCAAACTGGGCACGGAGCTGCACTGCATGGCTCTGTGCCCAGCAGGGGAGGGGGTGGCACCCGTTTCACCACCCCGGGAGGGCAGGGGGGGGGCCATGCACGCAACGTGTTTTTTTTTTTTTTTTTTACTTTTTTCGGAAAAAAATGGCAGCCACGACTTGCGATTGCCCGGGACCAGCCTGTGATAGGGCTTCAAAGTGCTGATCCCGGAAGCGGCTACTTCCGGGATTTCCCACGCTGCGCCCGCTACACCCCTCTGGTGTAGAAAGTCCCAGAGTGGGCCTGTTCAGATAACATGCTAAGCCATGGTTAGGCTGCTGACCCTTTTGCAGCCACTGGTTAGTGAGCGTGTTTAAACATGGTTATGTACCCACCATGCTTAGGAATGGTTCACATGACACGCTAAGCCATAATGTTTAGCACAAAGTGTTTAACCACTGTGGTTTAGCATGTCATCTGAACAGGGTCAGTGATTCATTTCTCTTCTACTCACTTATTCACCTATGTTAAATTCCTGGTCACCGTAGGTGAGCTGTTAAATACAAGACTGTCCTTCCTGCCCTACCTACTTTAAGCAAAAATAGTTTTGTGCTAGGACTGAAACAAAATGTCGAGGAGGGGAGGGGGACATAATGAGACCCATATCCAGTTCAGTTGAAAGAGCCACAAAAGAAGCTGGCCACTACTTTAATAAGTTACCAGTCTCAACAGCAGCTGCATGATATTAATCGCCCAGCAGGTCCATGGCCAAGGAGTGAGGACCAATGGCTCACAATCTCTTGGCCTAGGGCAGGGTGCTCATTTTTCAGTTGAAATTACCTTCTGGTTGCTGAACTGCTCCCATCAGCCACAAGGAGTGGTAAAGTACCAGGGGTCGGGGGCTGTGCTGCCACCACCCCAAGACCCCCACCTGGGGTGCTTCCTTGCCTCCTGTTGCCCCACTGCAAAATTTGCCACTGAAATTTGGCAGTGGCAAAAAAACAAAATAAACAAAACCCTGAGATTTTGCTTTTAAAAAGGCTTCCGGGAGGGTGATTTTACTTGGATGCAAAGTTTGTGCTCCCCATGCATCTTGTCTTAAACATAATAACTATTCTTTTTTGCTATTGCTGTGCCACCAAATTTCATTGGCAAATTTGGTGGCATAATGGCAGGGGTGCAGTGGGCCTGCACAAAAGACCAGTGGAGTTCACAGGCAGCCAGCGGGCAGGTTGCCCATTCCTGCTTTGCACCATAGGCTCAGAAACTGCAGGTTTGTATTGTGTGCCTCGAGCTTCCCTTGCCCCGCACTCCCGCCCATGTAAAAATGACCAGGGCAGCCCTTACAGGCTGGGGAGCTCCTCGTGTGCACCAGAGCCCCAGGGCCTGCATCAAACTGCAGAACAGAGCAGAGTCATTTTGGGAGCCTGGGGGCGAAAATCATGGTCTTCTGACATTTTCCTCTTCCCATTCCTGATTCGAAAGTAAGCTTCATTCTACATTCTCACGCCCCGACATTTATCAACGAAAGCCTATCAGGACGGCGGCTCGCCCCAGTGCAGATAGGACTTGAATGAGCTCATTGACTTTGACCTTAAAAATCTACGTATACAAGTTGGCACAACGCACTGCACCTGGCTAGCCCACAAGGCACCATGCACCTGTGCGCTCCACCTCTTGCATGTTTACATTTCACCACCAGCACAGGCTCCTTCTCAGGCTTGGGGTGGGGTGGGGTAGGGGAGAGAGTGGAAAGAGCACGGACAGAAGGCGAGCTGGTGCAAGAGGGTGGCAGGAAGAAAGGGAAGAGCCATAGGACCCTCTCATGGATTGGGTTTTAATCGCATGGGCCCCCCTCACAAGCTGATTGGATGGGCCCTGCCTGCTATTGGTATCCCCCACAGGAGCTCTATGGGGAACTACAGCTTCCAAATGATACATCTTAATGGGGAAGGGCACCCATTGACTTGTCCCTTGGGAGGAAGTGTTGGGGGTTGGCCTCAGTGCACACATTTTCCAAGGGGTTGATTACAGCAGAGGATCTCCAAATGCAGCATGTAGGATCACCATTGCTTTCAGATAAAAATGCCAGCCTCCTGTTTTCAGATATTTTAAGGTGGGGTGGGGATAAATGGGCTGAACATAGTCACTCCTTTCCCAGTGCAGATCACCAATGTCCCCCCCCCCCCTTGAGCAACGGCAGTGTCATGAGATGGACCAGCTATGGTGCGGAGAGATGATGGCCAGACTCAACAGCAAGCCGGGAGATGATCCGTCTTTCTGTCCCTTCATGTTGAATCCAACCAACCTTAAGACCCGCCCACGGTGCGCAAAATATGAGGGGAAGGGAAGGGATGAAATCCACAAGCCCAACCCACTGGTTCTCCCCAGTTTTAGTTAAACATGCCCCCGAGTAGGCACAATTTGCGTTTGGGTACTGTTCTAAGATCACAAAAGAAAAAGGGGGGCTCTCCTTGCCCTCCCCCCCTTGATTCAAGCATGGATGCGCGGAATGTGTGCCACACACCCTGGCACAAAGCCACATAGGTTCAATTCCATATAGGTTAGAGCAGCCTTCCCCAACTGGGTGCTCTCCAGATGAGTTGGACTAGAACCCACCCACCCCCTCATCCCCAGCCAGCATGGGCAATGATGATGGGAGTTGCAGTAGAATAGGGATTCTATAACGGATCAGAGAATCCAACATTTCTTTTTCTCAGTACGCTAAACACTTTATGATTTTCTGCTTCTGGGAAATAAGACAAGGCTTTGTAAATATAAACATTCTTTTCTGGGGTCACCTTGGAAAGAGCACGCCTACCCACAAAGCCTTGCTGCATTACCCTTGCTGTTGGTTTATGAACCTCGCTTACCTGGATCTTGGCTTTGGGCAGCTGTGTGAGCTCGGCCAGGTGGTCCTGGGTGCCATGGGTAGGGCAAGGCGGCCCCGGCTGAAGGAAACCCTGTGCCCTCCCTTGGCATCAGGATTAGCCACTGCCACCCTGCAGCAGAGAAAGCAAGGGGTTTGCTTATCATGGCAGCAACCCGGCGCTGTATAGGCAGCCCCTCAGAAATCCACATGGCACTTTTGCCAAAGGACTTGGCCATGAGCAATCCAGGCCTGACTTTGGACAGGCTAACTAAGCAACGTAAAACAGTTGCCTAGCAAAGTTGTGAAATCACCCAGAACATAAATCTGGGTGACATGTCACTAGATTTTCCAACATGTCACTAGATTTGGCCAATTTCCAGAAGATAAAAAAACACCATGATGGTGTTTGGGAAAGAGGATAAAGCCCAGCAGAAATCTCCCTAAAGATCACACCTGCACTAACAACTCAAACCAGTGCCTCACCATCACCAGTATAAATGTCTAACTGACGAAAAGAACCCTACCAAAATTAATGACAGCATTTTGGTGGAATCCACTTATCAGCAGAATAAGATGTATTCTAATATCCATCAATGGTACTACCAAATCGGATACATCTGAGGGATCTAGCACATTATTAAAGACGAGCCCATGTTTGTAAGAAAGCATTTGAAAATTGGGCAGTGTGTAATGTGGGCTCAGAAACTAGAGAGCAGTAAAGCAGGGGTGGGCAACATGTGGCTCTCCAGCTGTTTTGGCCTACAACTCCCATCAGCCCCAGCCAGCATAGCTACTGTTGAGTGATTGGCGGCCTGTTCAACAACATGCTAAGCCACAGTTAGGCCTCTAACCTTTTACAGCAAATGGTTAGTGAGTGGCTCAATTCGGACGACACGATAGTCAATGCTGGGGTAATAATCAACTTCACAGTTGTTCAACTAGGGGGTACTCCCCACACAACATGGTAATAAATAATCAACTGTGGTGTGGATTAGGATCAGTGCTGAGTTGACTATGGCAGCATTCGGATGACACAATAGTCAAAACAACTGATGATTGTTTCCCCCACCCCAGTTGTTTATTATGTTGTCCGAATTGAGCCACTGAGTTTAAACCATGGTTATGTAGCCACCATGGTTAGGAATGGTTCACATGACACGCTAAGTCATGGTTGACATGAGACGCTAAGCCATAATGTTTAGCTCAAAATGCTTAACTACGTGCTTAGCATGTTGTCTGAACAGGGTTGTTGTGCGTTGTGGGCCAAAATATCTGGAGGGTCAAAAGTTACCCACCCCTGTAGTAAAGGAATAACAACTATAGATGTTTTAAAAATGAGTTAGGCCCTTTCTACACCATAGGGGTGTAGAGGGCGCAGGGCGGGCGATCCTGGAAGTACCTGCTTCTGGGATCGTCGTCATCAATCTTCATGGAGGAAGTGGAACTTCCACTTCCTCCTGGGCGCGACGAGCATGTTGCGCCCACCATTTTGTTTTCTGGGGCCCCAAACCTCACACACGAGTGTTCGTGCGCTCCCGGTAAGTTAAAAAAAAACTGCGTGACCGGGTCCCCACTCCCTCCCTGCCCTCCCGGGAGTGGCAAAACTGGTGCCACCCCCTCCCCTGCTGGGCACGGAGCTGTGTGGTGTGGCTCCGTGCCCAGTTTGCTGCCGTGCTTACTTGCATGTAAGCATGGCAGCACCAGGGACAGGCAGCCACATCTTCTGCGATCCCGGTAACTTCCCGGGACCACGGAAAAATTCAGGATTTTTCAGGGTTGCTTATCCCTGGGAAATCCTATGGCCACCCCCCCTTCCCCGGGACTCCCTGTGTGTCATTTGGACTCACAGGGAGCACCCAGGGGCTATCCCAGACAAAACGCCTGGTGTGGAAAGGGCCTAAGTCAGAAGACCTTTGGTCCATCTAGCCCAGTATTGTCGACACTGAGTCTGGCAGTTACTCTCCAGGGTTTCAGACAGGAGTTTTTCCAACCCTACCTGAAGACGCCAGGGATTGAACCTGGGACCTTCTGCATGCAAAGCAGGTGCTCTGTCACACTGAGCTACTGCCCCTCCTGTGGACACAGTGCACCCCATGCACCCAACCGGGGTAGTAGCTCATTAGCGGGTGAATTGCTCCCCTGCCAGTCGCTTCCTTTCACTTCCCCACAATGGCTTATTTGTCCAGGCTGCCGAAAGCAGATTAGGCTCTGCGCATAGAGAAAGAGCCCTTTCTCTGCGCAGATGCCTGTTGTGCTGGAAGATTAATGTCACGCTGCTGTTGAGGCTGATAACCTGTTAAAGCTGGTGGGACAGATGAGGGAGGGGGCTGAAAAGGGGGGCAAAAAGGGGGGGGGCTGACACAAGCCAGAAATTGGATTTGGGGGCAGGGAGACAAAATCTCCTGCAGCCCCAGCTGACTCCCTGAGAAATGTTTAAGAGGCACACAGCCGGAGCAGGCCCATCACAAACCTCACGCTTGGGAGTGTCACACAGGAGTCTTGGGATCCCGGCTGCTGCTGCCCATATTTCCAAGTGGCAGCTCCCACCCACTGGAGCGCAGACGCTGCATATCTGCCTTTGAAGATCCACAGTGCAGAAGTGGGGGTGCGCCATGCTGGCATCGTCAGTTTTGGGGCTTCATGGTGTGTTTGTGTGTGTGTGTTTATTTTTAGTTTAGAAACCCACCTTCCATGCTAGGCAAGTTTAAATGCACACATCTTAACATAAATGACAGGTTTGACTTTTGTGTGAGAGATAGCATCCTTACAAGTCACCCCCCCCCCCCCCACTGAGGTTTGAAGGCCTGTGCCTATCAAAGATAGTGGGCTTTCCCCTCAGTGTATATGATGACAGAAATATTATGGTCACGTTGCCCCCAGAGGCCAGCTGCGTTGAATGCAGCCAAGCGACAGGGGCTTAGCAGGGACTTAATGCTGCCCTACGAGACTTGCAGTCCAAATAAACAAAAGGGAGCAATGAGGCCTAGAGGGGGGCATTGAGTTGTCCAAGGTCACATAAAGGCCATCCGTAGAAGATGGTTCTCCTCTTGGCTATGCCAGTGTTCCAGCCACACTGTTTGTCTGGGAGAGTTTTGCACCCATTGTTTAGGTAGCAGAGCATTTTATAGGGTAAATCGCAGTTTATCCAGCCAATCATCTTCTTAAGTCTGCTTATCTCCAAGGGAAGGATAATCATTTCTTACCCTTTCCCCATGGACTTGGTGATTAAGTCACAGAATGGGCTGCTGTACCCATCACAGAACATGAAGGTTAGCAGAGAAATTTGCACAATGACATTCACTTTATTGTACAGATCTGAATGTCTCTTGGAAAGCATATATGGAAATGGTCGCCTGTAACAGTCTGCAGTGTTGTTTGTTTTAATATTTATGACTCTCTTCCTTTCTATTCCTGAATACTAGGTGTTCTGTAATCATGAAAAAAAATTGTTTGAATTTCATTGAATTGGCTTATGCTGCACTTAGTTTGCTCCAGCTGATCCTCTCCAACTTGGTTTGAAGAATGAAAATGGAGTTGTGTAGCACACAAGCTCCTTTTGGGTTGTGATTGTCATTCAGCCCTCTCCTCACCTGTTTCTTTCTGTCCAGACCTGCGGATGCGCCATGGATTGCGCACCTACGAGCTGGAGCGCTCCTGCTGCTATGACTCACTGCTGCTGGATGAAGAGAGAGGACGACTTTTTGTGGGCGGGAAAAACTACTTGGCGTCCTTGAGCCTTGACAACATCAGCAAGCAGGACAAGAAGGTAACATGTCTTTTATAGTGCCATCAAAAAATATTTGGCTTAGAGTTTTTCTCTGATTTCAGGGCGTACGGGTGATTCATCTTCAAGGGGTGGTCAAATTGTAAGGCTTTTCATCTTACTTTTAAATACAAGGTGGCCATTGGTTTTTCCTCTTTTTTCTTCTTTTATTTTCTGTAACCAGAAAACATCTTGTTTCAAGTGGCTGCTTGGTTGCTCTGTGTAGCCCTGCCATCTTTCTGGCTCTGGTAATGGTCCAAACGAAGTTATTACAGCGTAAGCTTCCATGGACTGCACTCCACTTCTAATGAAGTGGTTCTGTAGTCCATGAAAGCTTACATCATAATAAATGTGTTAGCCTTTAAGGTGTCATAAGACTCTTTGTGGTTTAAACTCAAAATCTTGACTGTAAACCACTCTGGAAATATGGTGTTGAAGGGCAGTACAGAAATGTTTTAAATAAATCAATAAGAATGAGTTATTATGTTCCCTCTTTGCTCTGGAGCCTTTAGGGGCTCCTTTTCCCATCAGAAAAGGGCATTCTGCTTGTCATGACAACAGGTCCAACATTCCAGACTCCTCCATGAAATCTTATAGAATGATCCTCCCTGTTTAATGAAGTAAGACAGAGGGTGGGTTGAGTCCATTGATGCCCTCCCAGCTGGGCTGCAGATGGAAGCTGCATTCCCAGCTCAGCAGGAGGCACAACACAGCCACCTCCACCCCATGGCTCCCGGAGCATTTGCTCTTCTTGGCTGGTGTGGCTGGAAGGCGGCAAAATATGGCTCTCTGCTCTGCCATCAGCTTCTGTGCCATGAGGCACATCTCACAAGGAGCCGCCTGAGCTTACGAGTCAGGCTTGACTTCTGCAACACAAGCAAAGCTTTATCCCGTGGTCAATAACCTGCAGGCTTGTCTTTTTCCCCACAGTACCTGGTGTGTCATTGCTCCCCTTGGCAGGGCTTACACACAGCTGAGAGGATGCAGCATGAGGGTGGAGTGCTGGCTGAGCCAGCGCCAGTGGCTACTCCTGCATCAGCGGAATGTGGTCCTTGGCACTGTGGCTCATTGGAACAAAGTTTAGCACATTGCCTGCTCTTGAGGCAAGTGCTGACTCCCTAGAAATGGGGGCCAGATTAATAGTGTACATGGTTGACAAGCTTCATCGGTGGGCCTGCGATATGTCCTGTCACCACAACAGGCTAGCATGTTGGGAATGTGGGGAGGGCCTTTTCTAGGGCAGCACCCCAGTAAGGGAACTCCCTCCCTAGGGAGATTAGCCTTTCCATTGTGAGTTTCTAGTGAGTGGCAAAGACATTCCTGTTCAGCTCAGCATTCGTTCATTTTTAATAAGGGGCTGAAGCTGGTTTTACTTTTCAGAATGTTTTATTTGCTCTGGGTTGTATCCAGTCTTAGCCCTACAATAGAGTAGACCCATTGAAATGAATGGGATTTCAGTTCGTCATGGCTAACTTAAGCTCCATTCATTTTAATGAGTCCACTGTAAGTAGGACTAACGTTGGATACAACACCATGTTCTTAAGCTTTGTTATTGATGACATTGTTTTAAAGCTTGCTTCCTAGACCACCTTGAGAGCCTTATAGCTAAAATGCAATCTGTGGATATTTTAATAAATAAATAAATAAAAAATCCATGCAAATCCAAGCACCAGCTGAATCCTCTTCTTGGAATGTCGACCTTGCAGTTCCTCAACAGCAGGCCTAAAGCTTATCGCAGCCTTTGTACTCTGTTCCACACCCCACCCTAGAAGATGCTCAGGGTTTAAATAGCAGGGAGACAGTGGCCCATGACTAAGGGAAGCCAGCAGCAGCGATACAGCCGGGGATCTTTACTGCCAGCGCTTTTACAGCATTTGACTAACTTCAAGTGTGATGAATGACTACCCTAGAAAACCTTTGTTTTGAAGACCTTTGCTAATGATCTGCCCCATCTTTGCTTCCATAGATTTACTGGCCGGCGCCTGTGGAATGGAGGGAAGAATGCAACTGGGCAGGCAAAGACATCAATGTAAGTGACCCATTTGGATGGGGAGGGGATGAAGACACCCTCCCCCCCTGCACAGCACATACGTTAGCCAGGGCACAAAGGGAAGGGGATAAGAAGCATTCAGAAACATGATGTGGGTTTGGGTTGCTTCCAGGGTGAGCAGAGCCCACAGAGCTTTTGCTGAGTTGCATTATGGGGCTGTGATGTGCTGAGAGAGAGAGAGACTGAAACTGTAGCTTGGGGCCCCCTAATTCACCCATGACCCTTCATTGCTGTTAAGGATCTGTTGAGCGTCTTGCAGGGGCGGGTGCTCTTCCTCAGAAAACGGCTTCCTGGGTCCCCAGCCTTGCAAACAGCACTATCGGTCCCAGCCCTGTGAGGCCCCCATGAGGGCTGGGAGTCCTGTCGCTGCTGAGGGACCGGTCGGGGCACTTAGAGATTCCTGCTTAGGTCTGACCCATCTTGACCTTCCAGGAGATAAGAAGAGGTTTCCCACCGTTTTTGCAGGAGCAGAGATGAAGCAGGACACCGTCAGATTTTGCCCCCTGATAACTCTGGGTCAGCAGTGGGAAGGGTCTCAGGCACTTTGGCCATAACTCATATAGGTTGTCCAGGGAGGAAGCAGCACTGGATCAAGCCTGAAATAGAAGTTGTGTGAGCAGCTGGGGTTCCTCTAAGCCAGCTTTGGTGGGCAGTGTTGAGTGGCCAGCTTCCTTCAAAATGGCCTTGATAGTTGGGGCAAGAAAGGACATTCCCCCTGAGCACAGGTGGGCAACTTGTGACTTTCCAGATGTTTTGGCTTACAATTCCCAGGCTGAGGGACATCAGAAGAGAATGGGACATGCTGCCTTCCCAAATCAGTATCCCCCTTAGATGTTGGCTGTTCTCTTGTCTGTAATACTGGTCCTGCCTCTGGATCTGCTTTATATGTAATCTTCCCCAACCCTCCAGGTGCCCTCCAGATGCTTTGGACTACAACTCTCACCATTCCTTACCCCTGGGCCATGCTGGCTGGGGATGATAGGAATTGAAGTTCAAAACACCTGGAGGGGAGCAGGTTGGGGAAGGTTGTCCTAGATGCATGGGAGGGCATAGGCAAGGATTGTTCTGCTCCAAGTAAGATTGAGAGGGAAGTCGGGTCTGAGAGTTTTATGGCTGAGACTGTGGACACTTTCAGATGGCTGTAATTTAGGGGAATTGCATGTGCTCTTTCAGTACATCTGATCCCCACAGTACAGAGTCTGGGATTCAGCCCACTCCAGTCCACACAGCCGATGGGGTTGCTGTGGAAGAAATGTGGCCTGTTCTGTTCACAGGGCTGGCGTTCCCCATTCATCACATGGAGGCTGAAGTGGCACTTCACCTTTCCCAGCACACTTTCGTCACTGGCAGGCTGGGAAACTGTGGCAGGATGCGCTGCTGTGAATTGCTGTTGGCACTTTGACCCAGTACGGAAGCCCATGAAAAAGTGTAATGGGGTCAGGATTACTTCATGGCCATAGTTAATTATTTGTGTGATGGGCAATAGCCAAGAACAGGGCCAAGGAAGAGAGCGTCCTGGCAGGGGTGCATGCAACGCACGGACACTGAATTGTTATTTATTTAATTTATATTACTTATTTGTTTAATGGATTTATATACCGCTGTCCATATTCTAAAAGTTCTGTAAGTGGTTATTCCTCCTTTCCACCAAAAAGTGGCACTCAAGGCTGCTAACAATAAAATCCAGACTAAAAACAAAATCTTCATTAAAACATAGCGTAAAAATGTACTTAAAAATGCCACAATAAAAGACATGAACAGCACCAACCAATTGCTTTCGGCAGCGGTGCTCTCGCTCTGAGAGAAGGCAAAGGAAATATTAGGAACGTAGGAAGCCGCCTTATATCATGGGGCAATATTGGTGCATCTAGCTCAGTATCATCTACACCAGGGCTTGTGGCCCTCCAGGTATTTTGGCCTACAACTCCCATCAGCCCCAGCCAACATGGCCAACAGTGAAAGATGATGGGAGTTGTGGTCCAACAACATCTGGAGGGCCACAGCTTCCACAGCCCTTGTCTAGACTGTCAGTGGCTCTCCGGGGCTTCAGGGAAGAGTCCTCCCAGTCCTACCTGCAGAGTCCAGGGACTGAACCTGGGACCTGCTGCATGCAAAGCGTGTGCTCTCCCACTGCTAGTGAACTGCCCACTTTTGTTTTGGACCCAAGCATTGCTGAACCTGTCGGAGGTGGATGGATGGGAGATCAGCACCTCAGGCTTCGGTGAGATTGCAAGGCAGTCTGGAGAGCAGCTGGCCAGAAAGATCAGATTGCCGGCTGAGGAGAGGCATTAGCAAGACATTTCTCTCTAGTGCGATAGGCCTCCATCTCTTGTTCTCTCCTCCTGTCAACAGTTATCCATATTCAGCCCGCTTTATCCATCAGGGCAAAAGGGCAGGAAAACAAAGAGTCCTAAGGTTGTTTGTCTTCCTGGGCTAGCTCAAGAGTGATGATGGGGATGTGACAACCCCGGGCCTGTTTACTCAAGACCTGCCCTGCAGTGAGTGGGTGGGATGCTCTGCCAATGGCTTAGACTCTGAAGAGGGTGTGTGGGTGTGTGTATGAGAGAGAGAGAGAGAGAGAGAGAGAGAGAGAGAGAGAGAGCTTTCTCCCCATCACAACTACATAAATCTTTAAAGTATCAAAACCCAGCACCTCTAGCTACATCTGTATGACATCTACACCTGCTACATATATGTTACTTCTGTATGTTTTATTTTCTTTGTTTTCTTTGTGATATTCATATACTGCGAAATATAATAAAATCCCTAAGCAGTTCACATATAAATAAGTGTATGCTATATGTAGAGTTATATGTATACCTGCATCTCTCTATACATCTTCTTGTATATCTATCTATATGTATATCACAACTAAGTGGATCTTAAAAGTAGGGATGTGCACTGGATCGGACCCGATCCACGATCCGAGTCCGGTCCAGTGGGAAATCGGATAAATTATCCGATTTCCGATCCCGCAGCTGGATCGGCCGATCCAATCCGAACCGGTCCGAAAAGGCTCCGAACCGGTTCGGCGGATCGGCGGATCGGCGGGCGCCCACTGGCGCCCACCGCCGCTTCCATTGGCGGGCGCCAGCGGGCGCCCACCGATGAAAGTGGACAGCGGGGGGGGAGGAGGGGGGCGCTTACCTTCTCGGCCCGTCCGCTCCCGTCCGGCACTAGCAGCTACTACCAGCGGGCTCCGCGGCCTGCTCTAGGGTGGCGCGCCGGGTGATGTCATCACCCGGCGCGCTACTCTAGAGCAGGCCGCGGAGCCTGCTGGTGGTAGCCGCCGGCCCCGGACGGGAGCGGACGGGCCGAGAAGGTAAGCAGGGGGTGCGTGGAGGGGAGGAGGGGGCGCGCGGAGGGGGGAGGGGGGCCCTTACCTTCCCGTCCCGGCGGCTCCCGTCCCGGCGCCTACTACTACCAGCAGGCTCCGCGGCCTGCTCTAGGGTGGCGCGCCGGGTGATGTCATCACCCGGCGCGCTACTCTAGAGTAGGCCGCGGAGCCTGCTGGTAGTAGTAGGCGCCGGCGCCGGCCGGGAGCCGCCGGGCCGGGAAGGTAAGCAGGGGGTGCGTGGAGGGGAGGAGGGGGCGCGCGGAGGGGGGAGGGGGGCCCTTACCTTCCCGTCCCGGCGGCTCCCGTCCCGGCGCCGGCGCCTACTACTACCAGCAGGCTCCGCGGCCTACTCCAGGGTGGCGCGCCGGGTGATGTCATCACCCGGCGCGCTACTCGAGAGTAGTCCGCGGAGCCCGCTGGTAGTAGCCGCCGGCGCCGGACGGGAGCGGACGGGCCGAGAAGGTAAGCAGTGGCGGGGAAGGGTGCTTACCCCCCCCCCGGAGCCGTCCGCTTCTATCCGCTGGCGCCCGCTGGCACCAGCGGATGGAAGCGGGCGGCCCCAGGGGGGGTAGGGAGCGCGGGGGAGGGGGCTTACCTGCCGGGGCCGTCCACAGCGGACGGCCCCGGGGGGGGGGAGGGAGTTAGGCCCCCCCTCAGCCACCCGCCGCCATTTTTTCCTCATAGACTTGCATTGCAATGCAAGTCTATGGGGAAAAAAATGGCGGCCGATCCAAAAATTTACGATTTTTGGGTCGGGATCGGACTCGATCCGGTCCGGGGGGCCTCCGATTTTGTCCGAACCGGTCCGGGACAAAATTGGAGGTCCCGATCCGGGTCCCGATCCGATCCGGGGGGTCCGTGCACACCCCTACTTAAAAGTACAAAAACCCAGTGCAACTAGTTACATCAGCTTATTGTCCCCTCTCCATATCAGAGTATGTTTCTAATCAGCACTAGTTCTATATTAAACTAATTGGATTTGAATTACAGAAACTTGAAGGTTGTTTCCTCTCTGTTTGAAAGCAGCAGCACGGTTCTGTGCTGAGACTGATCTTCAGAGAAGACATCTGCAGAGAATTGGAGAAAATAATGGAGAAACTCCCTTTTGTTGTGCAAATGATTTGGAAGCGGAGCAATTATCATTAGACTAGAGCAAAAATCCCAATATATCTTTAGCTGTGAAAAATGTGTGTGTGTGTGTCATGTGCTTAAGCACAGACTCATTTAGGTGCTGGTGGCCTGGTACAGGCTTTAGAGAAGAGGCATCCTGGCTTTTAACAGGACTGGGAAAGGGTCCAGTCTCCTTGGAGCTTAGCCTTCCTGATGGTTGTAGTTCATTTAAATTCATTGTCGTCACAGTCTGGGTTAAGCATTACTGGAACATAAGCTAGCTCTTCATCTGAATAAGAATGAAAATTAAGAGGGAACACAGGGCTGGAGCTAAGAGGCCAGCAACAGCAAGATCCCAGGATATGGATTGAGGCACACAGTGGAAATGAGGGGGAAGGAACGCGGCAGGCCTGGGACTAGCAGAAATGGAGGAGGAGTGGGTTGTATTTTGCAGTGGGGAGAAAGAAGGTGGCCCATCCATGCCCTCGGACTTACATTGATCATACATTTACCCGGGGAAATGGTTAACACTATACATCTTTTCCTTCCTCACTGGTTTTACGGTCCTCTCCCTGGGCATCCCGCTTATGGCCCATTTTTGCTCAGGAAGCCGTCTTCTCCTGGGTCAGAGGACATTGGTCCATCTTGCTCCGTAATGTTTCCACTGTGTGGCAGCAGTGGCTCTCTGGGCTTTCAGACAGGGGTCTCTCCCAGCCCAATTGGAGATGCCAGGGATTGAACATAGGGCCGTCTGCATGCAAAGCACAGGGTCGTTCCACCACAGAGCTACAGCCTGGGCTGAACTTGTAACTGGACCACCTTCATACTGCAAGGCATTAAAGAGCCCCATTCCCAGAGTTGCTTCCAGAGCCTGTGTCTTGCATCCACCTCATGCCACAAGGGCCATTTGCGACTTTGTCTATCCTGTGATGGATGGCTTGAGGAATACAGGTCTGGGGAAGTTCAGCCGAAGCTCAGTGGTGCATGTCCTGTCTCTGGGGAGAACAGTTGAGACAGCAGGGCTGGAATATCTGGCCCGTGCCCAATGCAGTGATCCGTCAGCGTTGCATCTGGCTCATTTCCCTTTCCCATTAGCTACACAGCTGGACAGCCTGAAGGGCTAAGGGAGGCCAGAGCCTTTCTGCGCATCAAACGTCATTCCCCATTCTTGAGTTTCAATTTTCCTCTACCTAAATGAGAATGCTGGCTATTGGGTGTCGGAGTCACTGGCGTCTGCTCAAGAAAGAGAAGGCTTCTGGACCTGGATGGGTTTTCCAGATGGGAAGGTCTTGAAGGCAGGATAGACACAAGCGCCAGGTCACCCAGGGGTGCCATGGAGGTCTGTGACTGGGGCTGCAGATGTCTAAATTCTAGAGAAGGGAGAAGAAGGGGTGCTGTTGATTTGTACAAGGTGCTCCCCAGGGCTGGTATCAGGAGTATTTGGTTTATTTAAATTTATTTAAAATATTTCTTGGCCCTCTTTCAGGGCAGAAGCCCTCCCAGGACGGCATGAAGTAAAAAAACTATAAAAACTGATATGGGCTTAAAAAGCAAGAAGAACACAGTAAAAACAGCTATAAAAATGGCTATAAAAACAGCAACAACAGCAGACATACCAGAGGAAGGCCAAAGTAAACTAAAATGTTTTCATGGACTTCTTAAAAGCTTGCAATAATGGGGCCTGGTGGACCCCCCCAATGGCAACTTTTTCCAGAAGCATGGGGCCACTACAGAAAAGGCTCTCTCTCATGTTGTTGCCCATCTAACTGCTCTAACAGGTGGGCAAATGAGGAGGGTGTCTTTTGCTGAACTTAAAGTTTGGGCAGGCTGATATGGGTGTAGGCAGTCCTTCAGATTTTTTGGTCTTAAACTCTTTAAGGCTTTAAAAGTCAAAGCCAGCACTTTAAATAGGGCTTGGAAACACACCGGCAACTAATGCAGCTGGCTCATTTTAGGAGTCATATGATCAAATTGTCTTGCCTTCAGCTGGTGCATTCTGCACCAGCTGAAGTTACTGGCCCATTTTCAAAGGCAGGCCCATGTACAGCTTGGACTCACTCGTACATGGATAACTGAGAGAAGGCCCATCTTCTCCAAATAGGGCTACAGCTGACGTACCAGCCTAATCTAGTCAGAAACACTCCTGGACACTGCAGCCACCTGGGCTTCCCCAGTTAGCACAGAGCCCCAGAACTTCTCTATACAAGCAATTAATTGCACGCTTGCGATTGGCCCTGGGATGTGTAGATGAAAACGAGTGTTGGAGCTGAATACCTTCTGCATCCTGATGCAGTATCTTCAGCTCAAACCTCATGATTCCTCCCCCAGCGGTTTTGTGTAGATGTTCAAAAGTATTGGGGGCAGAGTGGAACCTTGCAGCACCCCACAGGCGAACAGCCACAGAGGGGGAACAAAAGTCACCCAGCACTACCCTTTGGGACCACTCCTTCAGGAAGGACCCAAACCACTTTAACACCATTGCCTCCCAAGCCCAACCCGGATAAACGCTCCAGAAGGGCACCACCGTCGATGGTATTGGAAGACAACACGGAGAGGTCCAGAAGAACCAACACTTGCCCACTTGGACCAGGCAAACACTGACAGTGGAGGAGATAAGAGAAGAACCTCCCTCCACTTGGCTTGTGCTTCTCTCCCTCTTGGAGGTGCTGCAAATTGGGTTCGGAAGAAGCGGGCAAAGGGACCGGGCCGTGGGGACAGAACTGAGAGGGAGGTGGAACCTACATCTTGCCTAACCCCCCCCCCCCAATCCAAACCCTGGAGCTGTGGCACTGGTGCTCCCAACTATCCAATTATCCTTGGTTTTAGAATAATGGTCCATAGCACAGCTGAAGTCACATCTTTCCATGCATGTTGATGAGAGAAAGGCTGGGGGAGAAAGGGCTGAGCATCCCCCTCTCCCCACTCCAGTGCTCTGCTCAGAATTGCCCCTTCCCGAAACTGCTTTTCTTAAAAAAAAAAAAATCAAGCTGCTGGGGACTTCATTGCATACATTTGCTTGTGTCATGTAGTTCCCCAGCCCCTGCTGCCCCAATCTCACAACCAATTCAGCTACTTCCAGCACTTGATATTATCAAGCAAATTAGACTGTGTTTGACTAACCATGTCCAGACTTGCGTTTCCCCCCCCACCTGATCAGTTTCTGAGAATAGGATGAAGACCTGCTGGCAACCTTCCCGTAATTGGTCTGGATTTCAGTCTGGCTGCTGCCCCTCTTCCCAGCCCTTGTTTCCCTCTCCCTCCCTCATCCTTTTCCAACCCTTCTTTCCTTTTTCAATGGACTTCATTGCAGATGCACAACGTTCACCACTGAGACCTTGCTCATATTTTCTGCTAATTGCTTTCATGGCAGAAAACTTGGGCTGCTTCAAGATGTGTGTTGTCCTGTGTGACACCCCCCCCCCAAATACGTATGCATAATTGGGGAGCATTCAGAATTATTGATGGGTATGTGGAGGCAATTGCTCCAATTTGGTGATGTTGTTACTGCAGTTTGGCGGGGGGTGGGAGGTGGAGAGAATGAAACACTTTGGCCCAAATTCCCAGACGAGGGCATGTGCATGAGAGAGAGAGAGAGAGAGAGAGAGAGAGAGAGAGAGAGAAGGAGGGTGCCTCTACAAGAGCGATTTAAAGCTCTTTCAAGGCGCATTAAAAATTTGACCTCTACAAGAGCGGAGCGCAAATCGAGGGTTGAGGCGCTTTTTCTGTCCGATTATGCGCATTATCGAATGTGCATTAAATAGTGAGTTTTAATTTACCACGGGAGTTGAAGCGCCTTATGACCATGTAAACAAGCGATTCTCCGCATTTAAACACTTTAAAGCGCGTTTCATACAACTGGTAATGCGCTTCACTGCCTCCCGTGTATAGGGATTAGGTGTAAAAGCGATTGGGAGAAGATGCGCATAATTGGACAACCGGGCGTCAAACCGAATTCTTGTAGAGGGGAAAGGCGAGAAAGTTATACACACCAAGATGGGAAACAATGAGGGGTAAACTGAAAGGAAAAGAATTTACATATGACAATGAGTCCTGTTGTAAGCAAGTCCTACGGTACTAGGCTGACCACATGAGAAGGAGGACAGGGCTCCTGTAACTTTAACAGTTGTAGAGAAAAGGGAATTTCAGCCAGTGTCATTTGTATGCAGTTAGTTTCTGGTGAAATTCCCTCTTCATCACAACAGTTAAAGTTGCAGGCACTATACTAGAGTGACCATATACAAAAGAAGGTAGGGCCCCTGCAACTTTAACTGTTGTGGTGAAGAGGGAATTTCACCAGGAACTAATTGCATACAAATGACACTGGCTGAAATTCCCTTTTCTCTACAACTGTTAAAGTTACATGAGCCCTGTCCTCCTTTTCAGATGGTCAGCCTATACGGTACCGCTTATTATAATGCTTCTTCCGGGTCTTGACATTCGCAAATAATGGAAAGTCTGCTTCCAACGCTGAATGCTGAGCAACCCAGTGTCCTCCATATGTTTTGGACTACAGTTCCCATAGCCCCTGAGCATTGGCCATGCTGATGGGAGTTGTAGTCCAACAGCATCCAGAGGGCCCCTGCCCCTGCTTTTAGCCTTGCATGGACTCTGCTCTCCCTCCTCCTCCTCCTCCTCGTTTGCTCTCTTGCTTGCTGCTGCTCTGCCACGGAGAGCTGTTTGCCTTGCAATTGATGGCCACGTGTAAAGTGGCTCCTTTGGGAGCATTCCATTCTGCTCTCTTCAGCCTTGTTTGCCTTTGCTGCGGCAGCAGCAGGCTTGTTGTCAATCTGCCTTGAAGAGACCAAATGGGATGGAGCTCCGTGAGGTTCCTATCTTTGCTGGGACTTCCTAACTAATCTTTTAAAGGGGCCCGGTGGTGCTGGATGGGGCTGCGACTTTCTTCTCCTTCCTCCGCCAGAGCCTGTCACTCTCCCAGGCGGACGGCCGTCGCTGCCCCTTCACCAAGGATAAATTCTGCCTGTGTTCTTCCAGACATTTAAATACTCGGCCACTTTTTAATGAGCCGGCCAGGCAGGAGTGGTCCGCCAGCAGTTGATTGGACTCAACAGCAAGTCGAGCAGATGTTCGCCTCCTGCAGGGGAGGGGCCACCAGGAAGGCTTGCTTTAGAGGAATAAGAGGGTCATGGGGCAACCGGGCTGGGGTCTTCATATCTGCTAGTGAACGGCACAAAATCTCTCCCCCAGATCTCTCCTGACCCGAATGCCTGCTTCCTGCAGCACCCTCTGCTGGGGAGAACTGGCAGTAAAAGGTGTAATAATCATTCCAATCCGCCACGGACATCATGGCACCAGCATTTCTTACCCCGCATGGTTCTTGATGCAAAGAGAAGCTCCCACATGCTCGGGCATTTCAGCAATGTCAGGGGAGGCTGTCCAGAAGGGAGGAAAGTGCTGACCCAGCAAATGCCAGCATCAGAGGCCGGCAAGCTGGCGTGCTTCATTTCTCACCTTGCGGTGGCCTCTCTTTCTACAGTTCTAGTTTCTGCCTGCTCCACGAGATGTTCTTCCTGGCAGGAGCAGAGGCACATCTGAAATAAGGATTTGGATGGGAAGATGAGCCATTGGGTGGAAAGTAATAGATAGGGGTGGGGGAACCATCTTGACTTTCAGCTACCTTGTTACTGGCAGGACAGGCATCCATGCCTTTTGGCTCCCTTCCTTGCAGCTCCGCTGATGCCTCCCGGTCCCAATTGACAAGTTCTGTTTTCTGTCCGTCCACCTCATTATGCAACCTTGCAAGTCCGGAAGGTGACTTGCTCAATACCAGATACTGTTCTTGTTGTTGCAGGCCGATTGCATGAACTTTGTCAAGATCCTGCACCTCTACAACCGCACCCACCTGTACGCCTGTGGCACTGGGGCCTTCCACCCCACCTGTGGCTTTGTCGAAGTCGGACAGCGCCTGGAGGTGAGTCATGCACAGAGGTTCACAGGGTGCAGAGATGGCTGCCGGGGGCATTGAGGTTAAAGCTGCGGCAGGAGAAGCACCAGAGCCCTGGGCTCCCCTCGCTGGTCCCTCTTGCTGACATGTTTGCTCCTCTCTGCAGGACTCTGTGTTCAAACTGGACCTCAGGAACTTGGAGGATGGCAAAGGCAAGAGCCCCTATGACCCACGGCACATGGCTGCCTCGGTCCTTGCTGGTAAGAGACCAGGCCCCCAAAGGACTACTACTATTACTACTACTACTACTACTAATGATAATAATAATAATAATAATAATAATAATAATAATAGGGATACTCTGTGGGATGACCCCGGAATACACGCAGTCTCTCCATCTCACATGCGCACACAAACTTTGAAGAGCTTTTGATCTGAGGAAGGAATATGGTCATTCCCAGTGTCCAGGGCAGGGCAGGCCAAGATGATAGGGTTCAAATTTCAGCTGGTGCTTTCTGATCCTCGTTTCTCTCAAGAATTCAGAGTCCCTAAAGCCGGGGTAGGCAATCTGGAGCCCGCCAGATGTTTTAGGCAACAACTCCCATCAGCCCTAGCCAGCATGGCCAATGGTCAAGGATGATGGGAGTTGTAGTCCAAAACTTATAGAGGGCAGCAGACTGCCTACCTTGCCCTAGTGCTTTTCCTGCACATGGGAACTGGGGGCTGCTCTCCGTTGGATGTGGGAACAGCGTACCTCTGCTGGCGCTATGCACGGAGGATGCAACTGCTGGTGGGGTGGGGCATTCCCTTCTGCATCCCAGCACCCACTCCACAGGGCCCCAGGCATGGCTACTCCTCCCTGGCTGGATGGACTGCAATCTGCACAGGAGGACCTTTGGGGGAAGGTGGTCCTTCTTGGGGAGCCAGGAAGAGCATCTGGGCTGTATTCCAATACAGGGGAAAGCAACCTGGCACCTTCCAGATGATTTGGACTACAGCTCCCAGCATCTCTGGCCATAAGAACAAAAAAGAGCCGTGCTGGATCAGATCAAAGGTACATCTAGTCCAGCATTCTGTTCACACAGTGGCCAACCAGTTGCCCCTTGGGAAACTCACAAGGAGGATGTGAGTGCAACAGCACCCTCCCCACCTGTGTTCCCCAACAACTGGTGTATATAGGCATACTGCCTCTGATACTAGGACTAGCAGCCATTGATAACCTTCTCCTTCAGGAATTTATCCAACCCCCTTTTAAAGTCATCCAAATTGGTAGTCATAATTACAACTTTGGTAGCGAATTCCATAGTTTAACTATGCGCTGTGTGAAGAAGTACTTCCTTTTATCTGTCGTGAATCTCCCACCAATCAGCTTCATGGGATGACCTTGGGTTCTAGTATTATGGGAGAGGGAGAAGAATATCTCCTCATCCACCATGCATAATTTTGTACATCTCTATCATGTCTCCCCTTTCTCACCTTTTCTTCAAACCAGACAATCCCAGCTGTTCTAACCTTCCCTCAAGGGGAGATGCTCCAGGCTCTAGATCATGTTATTTGCCCTTTTCTGCACCTTTTTCTCAGCTCTACAATATATTTTTTTAAGGTGTGGAGACCAGAACTGTACACAGTATTCCAAATGTGGTTGCATCATAGATTTGTATAAAGGCAGTATGATATTGGCAGTTTTATTCTCAATTCCTTTCGTAATTATGCCTAATATGGGAGTTTGCCTTTTTCACAGCAGCCACACACTGGGTTGACATTTTCAGTGAGCTCTCCACCACAACCCCCAAGATCTCTTTCCTGGTTGGTCACCGCTAGGTCAGTTCCCATCAGGTTATACTTGAAGTGCGGATTTTTTGCCCTGACATGCATCATGTTGTACTTGCTTACATTGAAACGCATTTGCCATTTGGATGCCCACCCTCCCAGTTTGGAGAGATCCTTTTGGATTTCTTCACAATCCTATTTTGTTTTAACCCCCCTAAATAATTTGGTGTCATAGGCAAACTTGGCCACTTCACTGCTCGCTCCTAAATAAAATAACTCCAGATCATTTATGAACAAGTTGAAAAGCATTTGTCCAAATACAGATCCCTGTGGGGCCCCACTATTTACTTCCCTCCATTGGGAGAATTTACCATTTATTCCCACTCTCTGTTTCTGTTCTTTAACCAGTTACTGATCCATAAGGGGATCTCTCCTCTTATTCCATGACTGCTAAGTTTGCTCAGGAGTCTTTCATGAAGGACTTTGTCAAACGCCTTTTGGAAGTCCCAAGTGACCATACTGGCTGGTGTTGATGGGAGTTGAAGTCCAGAACATCTGGAAGGTGCCTGGTTGTATACACCTGCTGCAGTATATGGGTCCCAACTGGCTGGGGTTGAGGATTGGGATGGACTTGGTTGAGCCAGGGAAGCTTTTAACCTTTATCCTTCTGTGTTAAGCAGGTGAAGAGCTTTATTCCGGGGTGGCTACGGACCTGATGGGCCGGGACTTCACCATCTTCCGCAGCCTAGGCTCAAGACCCTCTATCCGCACAGAGCAGCATGACTCCCGATGGCTCAACGGTCAGTGATGGGGCTGGGAAGAGCATCCCAAAGATGGGGGAAATGGGTCAGTATTGGAGAGGGGGCTGCAGGGCCAATAATTCTCATGTGCTTGGCCTGTTGTCCCTTTTCTTTCCCTGGCGGAGCATTTGTTTTGGGGGCTTGGAGGAAATGTTCATTTATGTGCCAGGGAAATCCACAGTTCATGATGACGGTCATGTTGCTTCTGCTTCAGAGTCCAGTTGCTCTCCAGCTGTTGAGAGGCATATGGATGGAGTCTGCCACCTAGTGGTCAGAGTCTGACTGACAGCTTCCTGAACTATCTCAGACCATTTATTTAGTACATTTCTAATCTGCCCAATAACTAATGTTCTCTGGGCGCATTACGATCCTCACCATCATGACGACAACGGACCAAGCTAGGCATGATGTGGAAGATACGCAATTAGGATCTTCTGCAGTTGTTTGTTTTATAAATTATCAGCCTCGCATTGCTACTTTCAAAATCCGGTAAGTTGCTCCCTTGGAGAAGGCACTTTAACCCTTCCTTCCTGAGGTCTTTCTTCCAAGCTATTTGGTCTGCACTGGTCAGGAGGAAGATGGGTGCAGCATCTGTACCTGTCTCTTTCCCCATCTTGAGATAACAGCAGCTTCAGGGGGTGATTCTAATCAAGAAAACAGTGGATGGATGTATCAGCGGCGGGGAGGCAGGTGAGGGTTAATACCCTTCCCCAGTGCTGTGGTTCCAGTCAGATTGATTCACCGACATGAGGAAGCGCAGTGGTAGAGCCTGTGCTTTGCATGCAGCTGATCTTCGATTCAATTCTTGGCATCTCTGGTTAAAGGATGTGATACCAGGTGATGGGAGAGGTCTTTGCCCTATAGATCAACTGCTCAGCAAGAGTACGTATCGTACTGGGCTAGATGGACCAATGGTCTGATCTAACAGAAGGCAGATTCCTATGTCTGCACGGAGCTGTTATTAGCTTTTTTTAAAAAAAAACATGGGAGGTTTTGATCATTTGTCCATTTAAAAGAGCATTGGAGTAAGTGGAACAGGAAAAGACTTACTTTTGTGGACATTTGGGCTTTTTACCTTGCTATACTCATGGCAGCTCACAACCCATAGAAATGCCAAAATGTGCAAAAACAAATTCATCCTACAGGTAATATTCACTAAATAACGTGGAGGTTGGTGTCTCTAAATCTTGGCTATCCCCAAGATTAAATGCAAACAGCTATTTCTTTTTTATTATTATGTTTATTATTACATTTATATCCCACTTTTTTTTCCTCTTGCAAAGAAACCAAGGAGGCTTACATGATCCTCCAACTCCTCTCCATTTTTATCCTCACAACAATCCTGTGAGGTAGGTTAGGCCGAGAGTCACTGACTGGCCCAAGTCACCCAGTGAGCTTCATGGCTAAGTGGGGACTAGAACCTAGATCTCCTGAGTCCTAGTGCAACGCTCTACCCACTACACCGCACTGGCTGTTGTGTGGGTATCTTCTTTTCTGAGCCTCATAGCGAAGGGAGAGGAGTCGCAGGGGCTGCAGAGCTGCCCATCGCCTGCCTTCCTCCATCCCTGCCTCCTGGATCCGCCATCTCCAAAGCTCAGCCTCAATAAGCACGGCCGTCATCTCCTTGCCCTGTACTGACATTCTCTCCCATCTCTCTGACCCAAGAGCCCAAGTTCATAGATGTCTTCTGGATCCCGGAGAGTGAGAACCCCGACGATGACAAGATCTTCTTCTTCTTCCGGGAAACGGCAGTGGAGGGATCCCAGGGACTGGGCAAGCAGACCTTTGCCCGCATTGGCCAGATTTGCCGGGTGAGCATGCTGGGTTTATTCCAGTCCAGAGCTGAGGATGGGCAGGAGGCCTGTGGAGTTGGGCAAGGCCTGGTCAGATTGCTCCCAGTCGAGCAGGAGAGGGCAGAATGGCTGTCTGTCAGCCCTTGCTTTGGCTGAGAAGGGACCCAGCATCAGCTCCCCTGCCTGCAATGATGCATGAGACCTTTACAGAGCCCAGGGAGACCCTTTCTCAGCCAGGGAGACCTTCCTGCGTTACAGCCTATGTAACCCCTTGCTGAGCCATGGGGCACTCGGTTCCCACGGGGATCTTGCACTGTGGGAGAGAGACTGAAGTCTCAGTGGTGCGCTTCAGAAGCCCTGGACGGGGATCAACAAGGTCCCTGGCTAGCTCTCTGATCCATCTCTTCTCTTTCTTTCCCTGCAGAATGACATGGGGGGACAGAGGAGCCTGGTGAATAAATGGACGACCTTCCTGAAGGCCCGGCTAGTGTGTGCCGTTCCAGGCAGCGACGGGAGTGACACCTACTTTGACCAGCTCCGTGAGTGGATGTGGCTGATGGGGGCCTAGGCTGTTCCTCAGTGGGGGAAAAGCCACTGGGGATACCACCTGAGTTTGTTGTACAGCAGAAAATGGGGTCGGAACGGGGAGGCAGAGTGAGCCTGTTCTTTTGGGGGGCACATCCCACAGCCATCCTTGAAATGATGGATAGATTTACCTCTCTTTCCTGCTGTCAGAGAGGAGAGCTTAATGACTGTTAATGGGATGTGTGCATACTATATTAACGGAAGAGCTTAATTGCTGTGTTGACAGGATATGTGCACACATTTACATGTGCATACAGAGCCAAAACATTTGCTGAAAGTTTTTTTAAAAAAACAAAAACAAATCTCTGGAAAAACTCTGGAAAAACAACATGTGATTTCTTTCATTTTTTTTTAATATAGTTCCAAGCCAATGCAATAATTTTTCTACTAAAGCAAACGTTCTTTCTACATTAATTATTACATGCTGAAACCTACATACTTGTTTCTTCCAAAACACAATAAAAGACCATAATTTCCTCTGAAAAGTATGAATTTTCATGCTGGCTTTTCTAAGATAGCTTGCTATCTTTCCTTCCCCACCTCTTCCATTACAGCCAAATCCTATAGCCTTAAGTAACCAGGTCTTAACATCTGATGTTCTAGTGACTTTACAGAGTTAGACAATTTCTTTTTGCAACTTTTGATCTGTTAAAAATAGATTGAGTGCCTCATAATTGCTGTAGGGCAACCTTCTCCAACCCTGTGCCCTCCAGATATGTTGGACTACTGCTCCCATCATCCCTGGCAATTGGCCATGCTGGCTGGGGATGATGGGAGTTGAAGTCCAAAACATCAGGAGGGCACCAGGTTCAGGAAGGCTGCTGCAGGGTCAAAACAGACAGGGGGTTGATTTCTCTTTCCCTGGGTGAGTTTTTTGGTGGGTGCATTAGAGAAAAGTCACTGTCAAGCAAAATCACTGTTTCCTTTGGATGGGAAAGAGATAGTCATGCTTAGGGGGGAGGATTGCAGGCTGCTGACTCCTTCCCTCCCTTTTCTTCTTCTTCTTCTTCTTGCTCTGTTCAGGTGACGTCTTCTTGTTACCAACCAGGGACAAACGTAACCCATTGCTCTATGCTGTTTTCACCACCTCCAGGTAAGGATAATAGAATCTTTCTACATGAGGCTTTTATTGTACGCTCTTGATTGCTCACTCACAGTAGTTTGCAGGTCCTTTACATGATGCTATCAGCGTCCAGGGCCTCTCCCATGCTTTGCAATGATTATCATGGGTTTTTTTTCCTTAACGTGGAAAGTCTGGTATTTTTTCTGCATGGCTTCTATAACGCCATAGAACTTTTGTCTAATTGTGCAATTCTGCTATACTACAGCACCACCTAGTGGTTATGTAATGGAACATACAGAAAGGCAGAAAAAATAACCCTGGGGCGGGTGGGTGGAGGAAAACGTGTAAAGGAGCAGATCTTAGTCCCACAAAGAATCCAGAAGCAAAAGCCTAGGTAAAGGTGCAGGTTGAAAACCCATAGTCTCCAGTGAGTGCCTTACTTTCAAGGATGGACAGACCTCAAGCTTGTTGGATCTACTCCGCCATGCGGAGCCAGATGCAAAAAGTCATACACTTAGAATTACAGATCAAGCTCCCCCTCCGCACACGCTGAGCCTGTCATTTGCTTTCAGGGCTAGTACTGAGCTGAGTTCACACTCCTTTTAATGCTGAAGCTTCCTCAATTTCAGACGCCCAGTTTAGGTGGGAAAAGTCATTTTGTTGTTACACTTGCTAAACAACTGGGAATCAGAAACTGCGAATTAGAGATCTACCATTAGATCCCGATCGACTTTCTGCCCTACCCCTTCATTTCCAGTCTAGGTTGCTTTTTCCCACCAAGCTGCAGCAGTGGAGGCTGGTGGCTCTGATGTCAGCGGGGTGATGAATTTGCTCCAGCTTTCAGTCAAAACTCTAAAGGAGCTATCCAAGGTAGAGTTCTGACTGGTTAGACTGAAACCCAGAGTGGATTCATCGTTCCACTGACCTCGGAGCCACCAGCCTCAGCTGATTTTGGGCTGACCCTCTGTTAAATGTCTCTCCAGGCATGATGGACAGTGTCAGGGTGGGTAGGATGACGCCACGTGGCTCCTCCCATATTCCCTCCTGGCTTCTTTCCTCCCCCTAATGCCTCTCTTTGCTCTGCTTCCACAGCACTGTTTTCAAGGGCTCTGCTGTCTGTGTGTACCACATGAACGACATCCGCCGAGCCTTCTTGGGGCCTTTTGCACACAAGGAGGGGCCCAACTACCAGTGGGTGTCCTACCAAGGCCGGGTCCCTTACCCCCGCCCAGGAATGGTACGTGCCTCAGATGCGGGATCTTGAAATGATGGCCGTGGGGTTTGGTAATGATGTGGGTGCGCACACAACAATGTGTTTGGGGAACACATGGCTGGAAAAAGAAAAGCAGGGCTGGGTCAGAGAAGGGTTTCTGCTTCCGGATTGTGGTGTTCTGCCAGTATTTGGTGAGAGTTTGGGGCTTCAGTAAAGAAAGGAGATGGAATCCAAAGTAGAGGGGCATCAGTAGTGCCGCATGAGAGGCTGGGGGAATTCATGATGACAACTGTTACCCAGAGGACCTTTTCTTCTGCCGCTCCCAGACTGTGGAATGGCCTGCCGGAGGAGATTTGTCAACTTAATACTCTCTCCGAGGTTAAGACAGCTATAAAGGCTAGTCTCTTCCGGTAGGCCTACCCAGATGAATTTTAAACCTAAGAATTTTGAGATGTCCTGATTGTTATTTTAATATTGTGTTGGTTTTATTTGATGTTTTAATTAGTTTTATGCATTTGATTTATATTGTATTGTTGTATTAATGTTGTTCCCCGCCTCGATCCAAAGGGAGAGACAGGTAAGAAATAAATATTATTATTATTATTATTATTGTTATTGTTATTATTGTTGTTATTATTATTATTATTATTATTGGGCATGATTAGAATAGAAGAAGAGTAGTGTCGGATGCATGGAGGGCTGAGATGGGGAGTGCCCAGGAGTAGGTGGATTTTACATGTCCGGCCATTCTGTCCACATTCACCTCCCTTCTCTTTGCCCCTCACAGTGTCCCAGCAAAACCTTCGGCACTTTTAGCTCCACCAAGGATTTCCCGGATGACGTGATCCAATTTGCCCGCAATCATCCGTTAATGTACAATCCGGTGTTGCCACATGGCCAGCGACCCGTCTTCGTGCAAACCAACATGGGCTACACCTTCACCCGCATCGTGGTGGACCGTGTGGCGGCAGCCGACGGCCACTATGATGTCCTTTTCATTGGCACAGGTGTGTCTGCACGCCTCCTCTTCGGTTGGGGAAAGGTAGTCCTGGGGTTTGGGGCTCAGGAGGCACATTTGGAATGTAGAGAGGCTGTCATGGGTGGGCATTCTCAGAAAATGGCTGCCATAGTGGGGGCGCTTGCCCATCCCTAAAGTGGCTGTCATGGTGGGCATGACCAATAACAAAACACTCATTTTCAAGAAGGCAAACTGGTGAGACTAAGAGAAAAGCAACTTACTGAAGGACTGAAGTCCAAGGCAGAATTGGGATCCAAGCTCCAAAACACAAAAGCACTCTTTAGAACCCAAAGGAAGATGGTGCTGGAGGGCAGCACTGTGCTTTGCAGCATGCCAGCCTCCCAATATTTAAAAGAAGTCATTTAAGAAAGCCTTAAGAAATAAAATAAAAACTAGGAGGAGCAGGAAGCCTGGTGGTCACTAAGAGAAGTGCCTGGAGCACATCGGTGCTCATGGGTACCATGTTGGAAACAACAAACATAGCTCCATAGAAACTGCATGCCAGATTAGGTCCCTTGTTCAGCCTTCTCAGCCTGGTGCCCTCTATGGTTTGCATTTCCCATCAGCCCTGGCCAGCATGGCTCATGTTCAGGAATGCTGAGAGTTGTAGTCCAAAACATCTGGAGAACATTGGGTTGGGGAACCCTGTCCTATGCCAAGGATCGAATTCATGTGCATATTTGAGGCCCTTGCTAACTGCCCCGGGTTACCCTTTGCAGCTACTTCTTTGTAGGACACTCAGAAGGAGCACGACACCTCAGAGAAGCGTGCATCTCACAGCCTCTGGGAGATTTGTTCCTTATTTAACAGAAGGCATTTTGAGAGCTACATCAGGGCCCTGCCTTCATGGCGCCACATTGCCTCTGCTTTGCCACTAAACCCTGCAGTTTCACTGCTGTGGGGTGGCAGCTGGTAATCATGATGGCAGGAGGCAGCGCGAGCTTTCCGGCGGCCATACGGCTTGACGGGCCCACCCCCTGGCTTATGCCCAGCTTCCAGTGCCCAATCAGGGGTCACCATCCACCCTGGAATGCTCCCAGCTCGACGCTAGAGTGAGGTCACATAGCGGAAGAGCCATGGTGACTTTGCTTCATCAGGAAAAGTCGGGGTAACTCCCCAACATTTTTAACTCGTAGCTTCAGGGAAAAGTCCCGCGGTTGCTGTGAATTGGCAGCTGGGTTGTATAACTGTCATAGCATGCCAATTTGCAACCACCATGGGGCTTTGAAGATGTATAGAAAGTCATAAGAATGTAAGAAACCCTTTGCTGGATCAGACCAAGGGTCCATCTAGACCAGCACTCTGTTCACACATTGGCCAACCAGCTGTTGACCAGGGACCCGCAGGCAGGACATGGTGCAACAGCACCCTCACACCCATGTTCCCCAGCAACCGGTGTATAGAGGCTTACTGCCTCTGCTACTGGAGGTGGCACATAGCCATCAGGACTGGTAGCCATTGATAGCTTCTCTTCGCTGACTAGCCCACGAAGCCCCTGCCTCTGCTCTTCCCCCTGTCAAGGCTATTGCCCTTGCGATTTCCCTGCTTCTTCCATTGGCTGCTGGGATTCAAACCTGTCTCCTTCTGCTGCCATACAGGTGCACTTACATACATGCATGCATAATATAATCAGAAAGCCTACAAGCCCAATGGAAGCAGCAGTAACAGCAGCAAATCATGTGCCTTGGCAGGGCCGTTGGGGAGGCTTGGCATGCCAGCGGGTGAGGACCCACTTATCAGCTGAATGGAGAAACATTCCTTATGTCCTTGCCAAGGGCAAGTGGGCACCTCATGCTCCAGTGTTGAGTAAAACATGGGATGACTTCTAATCCCTTCTGTGAAGCAGGGATTGGAAGGCAAGTCTGGCAGCAAGAGAACAACCTGAGCTGATAGAGCATAATGAAGAAGTGAATTGAATGTGTTCAAGCTCAAGCAACCGTTGCACCCCACTCAGATTCTTTTGGTAGAAATCTCCATTTCATGTAACATATCATGTATATTAACAGAACTGGATTTAATTTACCTAAACCCAGCTGCAGAATTTGCCTTGGGGCCAGACTAGATTTGACCCGAGAGATCCATGAGCAAGATCCCATCTTCTTGTTGCCTTAGTAGCCCCGGGCAGGGATCCAGTTTGGCACCTGCACAATTTTCCCAGCTAAAGTTGTTCCCCTGAAGCTGCTGTTTGACTTGGGGAAAACATCTAAGTGCCAATATAATACTTGTAAGACTTCCCCTGTAAGGCAAATAACAGCTTCTGGGGTGGGGAGGGGGAACAATTTTCATCAGGAAAAGGGCGCAGGAAAAGGGTTAATGCACACATCCCTCAGCGCCACAGTCCTAATCCAAATTGGGGCCTCCTATGGCTGCTCTTCATCCTTCCCACCCACCCCAAAACCACTGTTCATGAGCTTCCTGCATCAGGTCTGGTTGTGCCCTCATTATGTGTAGTGAAGTGTTCATGCTTTCTACAAGGACCCATTGCTTTGGACTACCCCAGACTATTGGTCTGCAATTGTACTTGCAGCTGGTGCATTGGTGGCTTTGATTTTAACACAACACCAAATTCAGCACAAAGGCAGTATTGAAGTGCACTGACAACTGTTGGGGCCCATGACACATTTCACATACCGTTTTCAAACCACTTTCATAGTGTTATATCCTGTGCGGTGTAGGTCTGGCCAAGATCAAATGGGGCTTGAAACAAGATCTCTGAAGGCAGCCGCTAAATACCGTAAACCAGCCTTCCCCAACCTGGTGACACCAAATGTGCTGGACCACAATTCCCAGTATTGGGAATGGTGGGAATTGTAGCCCAACGTATCTGAAGAGCACGAGGTTGGGGAAGGCTGCTCTACAACCTTGGCCAGTGTATCTGGAATCAGACAGATTGAAACCCAAAACTGTATCTAGATTGTGGCACTTTCGTTACAACCTCACTCCTTTTGAGTGGCCAGAATTGCCTGGCTTTGGGTTCTTGCATGTCCTCTGCAGCTGTGGGGAATCTTTCAGGGGTGGGGTGAGGAAGGAAGGGAGAACAAGTTGTCTTGAGAACATAGGAAGCTTCCACCTGCCTGAAACCCGCATTTTGGTCTAAGCTGTCTTACTTCCCCCCCCCCCCCCCGACTGGCAGACATTGGTACAGTCCTGAAGGTCGTCTCTGTGCCCCAGGAGAGCTGGCAAAATATGGAGGAGCTGCTGCTGGAGGAGCTGCAGGTGTTTAAGGTGAGCAGGGACAAAAGTAGGAGGGTGCCTGGGGCTCAGCTGCCTTTCCTGTTCTGTCAGCAGCCTTTTGGAGCATCACCTGAGACATAGAGCCAGTAACCTGGATTCCCTGGGATGAGGATGGTCCAAAATTTGTTTGGTTCACATTTTAATACAAACCAGCCTAATTTGCACTTTCTGAACCCACATGTAAATGGGAATAGAGTTATCCTTTCATTATTGCACTTTTCCGAATTTTGCAATGCAGTTCTCCAATCAAATAATGTATACCAAAAATGTGCACTAGGTGAAATTGCGTACAAAAAAGCATATATTACAAAAAGGTGCTTGCAAAAAAATATGCACATTAGGTAAATTGTGTACAACAATGCATATGAACTTGTATGTGGATTTTTAAAAAATGCAAACTTATGGAATGAACTTGTGTTTGGGGAAAAAAGCAATTGTTATAAGAAAGTGAAACAGACAGGTTCACCTATTCCCTACCCTAGGAAAGTGCTTGGATCCCTGATTGCAAAGGAGCAATCAAGGATACTGACTGTCTATCGCCAATATAGTCTCATCACAATTCCCTTTTTTCATTGGCAGGACTCCTCTCCGATTACCAGCATGCAGATCTCCTCCAAGCGGGTATGTAGTAAAACAGACAGGCATTAGGAGCTACAAAGGAGGAACAGGAATGGGGGAGGCGGCAAATCTTTGTTTGAGTGCAGCAAGGGCTTTTGTGTGCCCCTAAAAGGCAGCCTACAAATATTTCGAGCAAAATAAATAAATATTGCTGGGTACAGAGATTTGTAGTGAGAGAATTCCTGGGCAAGGACTGGTATATGTATATCATTTTCCCTAATTACGATGGTTTATGTGGGTCCAGACCTCATGATGTTGCTTCAACACCTTCATATCATCCTACCGCATCCATCTGTGTTTGGTTTGAGCAGCAGGGATGCAGATTTCCCCCAAGAAAAGGTCTCTCACCAAGACCAATAGAATTGCCTTGTTCGGAAAGTAAATCTTGATTCCACTTCTTATATGGCCACAGCCTTATACTTGAGTATCACATTGCCCCATTCCTATGAAGGAGGAAGAATGTCTCAGTTCAGACAACACATTAGTCAACGGTGGTTTTAGAACTCAACGGTGGAGCTTTTACACCACCATTGAGAAGTTGTCTGGCAGGAAAACTCCATGCAACAGTGAAGTTTTTTTGGGAAAATACTCCGCACAGAATATCCATGCTGTGCAGAGGAGAGTTCCTGCACAACCGTTGTGTTGCATATTGTATGGCGGGCCCCATGGAGTTTTCCGTCTCATCGAGTTGACTTTTCCCACTGGCTACAGAGTTCCCTGGCAAGAGTGGCGAAAGGAGTGAGTTCCACTTTAGGAAAGATGCTGGGATTAGGGTTTTTTTGCAGCAATGGCTGATGGGATACCATCGGGAGGACCAGGGGAGGAGAGAGGGTGGAGGTACTGTCAATCAAATGTTGCGATGGATTTTACTCAACTCCACGATAGCCCACAGTCACACAGTGGTGGATTTAGAACATGTTGTGTGGGGAGTACCCCCTAAAAACTCAACCGTTGAGTGGAGTTTTCACACAGCATTGACTAACGTGTTGTCCAAACTGACCCAATGTCTCCTTGTCTACAGAATATATGGGACTCCCTGCTGGGGCTCTTGACTGTAATTTGGGGGTTATTGACTTTTATTAATTCTCCCGTCATTTCATGTATTCATTACAGTGGTGCCTAAACGCCTTAGCCAAAATGTTTACATGCATTCTTAAGGCAGCACACTTTTAGATGCAGAAGATGGTACTTCTTGGAGAACTGCATCGGGCAACGTCAGCGCAAGTTCTCCTGTCACCTGAGGCTGGAGAGCACACATGTTCTTCCTCTACTGCTGCACCATCTACTGCTGCACCACACGTCTCCCTCCCTCCTTGTACCATGGCTGATCTCCAGGGATGTCCCTCCCACAATGCTTTGCTTTGAGGAAAGACCCCTCAGAGCCAGGCATTTGGGCTGGCCACCTCTCTGAAGAGTTGCACCGGCTGCTTTTTCAACTGGTACAACTCTGCAGCAAGCCCACCCACCGGATTGCTCTGAAGATTCGCAGATCGAGGCAAAGGGCAGGTGCCTGTTCTGGAGAGCCCCACCGTTGGTGGTCTCCCACTGTAGTGCCGCCAGGTAGGTGGCAGCTCCAAAGAGTCCTGTCAGCACTGCTCTCCTGCTGTGGCAAATGCCACAGCTGGAGAACAGCTGCTGGGGCTCTCCAGAGCACCCACTGTGAGGTGATGGGGCCTTCCAGAGCACTATAGTGAGGAGGTGGTGGCAATTTGCTGCTCCTCCACGCCACCATCTGAGATGAGGGATTCACATAACCTTTTGTGGCCTTGGTCTCCACAAAATACCCGGGAGACAGGTTGGGAGAGAACACATCACTGACTTGTGTTCATTCCATCTGTCAATCCATGCCATGGTACTCTCGATTGCCCCAAGGCCGGCTACCAGCTCCCACGCTGTTCCAAGGAGAGCCCATGGCTTCCCCCTCTCTCTGGGAAGGGCTAATGTCAATCTCTCTTGGACTGTGGCACTCAAGCAGCTGAGGTGGGAAGGTGGGATCTTGCTGTTAGCTTGAATCAGCTATGATCCCAAAGCAAGCAGCAGAAGACCTTGAACAGGGCTTAACAGGGCAGTGTGCCTTTGTCTCCTAACAGCAACAGCTCTACATGGGCTCCCGGACATCCATTTCCCAGCTGCCCTTGCACCGCTGTGGTATCTATGGCAAAGCTTGTGCAGAGTGCTGCCTAGCAAGGGACCCTTACTGCGCCTGGGATGGCACCACCTGCACCCGCTACATGCACAATACTAAACGGTATGGCCCACTGACTTCAGTTCCCCAAAGTGCCTTTCTCTTGGTGGCAGAGCCACGGAAGCGGGGGCAGGGGGAGGATGGATAGAGAATATCTTTTGTGGTTGGGGCTCCCCATCCTTTCAGTGTCAGCCAGCTATTATCTGGTTTGGTGGACGTTTTTGCCACTTACTGTTAGCATGACTTTATTGGCACTGAGTCATTAGCAATGCCCAAAGAAAAAACTAAAGGGACGTGACCTGCATCCTGACATCATCCCCAGATGCATCTCTGCCATGATTCGTCCACTCCTTGCCTGCTTAAGAGCATTCTTCTGTGAGCTCGTCAGAAGACACTGCTGGCATCCAGAACCTAGGGGTGTCTAGTGTTGCATGGGGGAATGCAATGGATCCCAGCCACTGCATTCAACTGGATCTAGCTGTCTAGGAGCAGTACTGGATATGCATAGTAGGGTATCACCTCTGAAGTGCTGTGACTGGAGTACAACTAGCGCAAGAATACTCTATATGTGGCTCCTCCATGGGAAACTGGCTGGTGCCTGCAAACTCATCTTCTGGAGAAGCCCCCTGTCCCCCGTTCCACCTTGCCTCAGAAGTACAGCATCCCCTGCTTTGGATCCTGACAACACTTTCTTCTCTCTCTCTCTCTCTCTCTCTCTCTCTCTCTCTCTCTCTCTCTCCCTCCCCCTCTCTCCCCTGGCAGGCGGTTCCGGCGCCAGGATGTGAGGAATGGGGATCCCAATTCATTGTGCTCTGGAGGTGAGTGCACTCAAAGCCCATGCTCTCCGCATCCTTCGCACCCAATGCAGCATGTCCACTATCACTAACTTGAATTCTAGGGGCCCTATCTCCCATGCATAGCCAGGAACTCTCCTAGATCCATGCACTCTTCCCCAAGGGTGCTTACCTTTGTACTCCATGAACTGTACCCCTTTTTCGCCAACTTGAGCTTTAATTTGATGCTCTTTCTTTCATTTGCCTCCTTTGGGTTCATGAGCACCTGTTTGCTCCTGCCTTTCCTCACCTACCTGTGTTAATTGATGGACCCAGGTTCAGCTCCCCTCCCTTGTGTTACTGTTTCTATGCAGATCCCCAGCGAAGCACTGTGCCAGAAAAGAAGCTATATGGTGTGGAAGGAAGCAGCACCTTCCTGGAATGCCTCCCTAAGTCCCTGCAGGCTGAGGTGGTGTGGACATATCAGAAAACCAGCAGCACCCCCCGGAAGGAGGTACGGGCCTGGCTGCTGTGTGCCTGTAGACCGGTTGCAGCAAATGAGAAAGAAGACTGGTAGAATCCAGTGATACTACGTTGCTGGAACTACTCCAGCCTTTGAGCTTTTTACACGAGGCATTTATTGGGCGATTGTCATTCCCTACTCACCGTTGTTTACAGGTTCTTTAGATGATGATGTGACCCTCCAGTTTCACTTCTATGTCTAACCAGCACTTTTGGGAAGGTTTTTAAAGCAAGGAAAATGTGGCATTTAATTGTGAAAGCAAAAGAAGGCTGATTGAGTCTTATATATTTGTGTTATTCTGCTATGCCGCAGCGCCACTTAGAGGTTATGTAGCGGAAAAACAATCACTTCTCGTGTAGTGCTCGGATCTCAGTTCTGCGATGAAACCAAAAGTAGATGCAGCATATTAACAACCAATTCCTTTCCCATTTCCCTGCTTGCCTCACAAGCATCTTTCTGTCTCCATTATAGCTAAAGCTGCTCATGTGATCTAAGGGCCAAGATACTCTGCCCTCCATCTCCTTTGGTCAGATTATCTGGCCTCCTAGATTTCAGACTCCCATCCTTTGTAACCTGGACCACCCTCCAATGCAGAGAACCATTGCTGGGACTGTCCTCCTCCTGATTCTTGAACCATAGCTCTTGTCTGTCGCCCCTCAATCCCTTCCCATCTGGACCTCCTTTCCCCAATTCTACTCTCAGATCCATTTCTCTGTGTTTGTTAACCTCCAGGTGTTGATGGACGATCGGGTCATCAAGATGGAGCGGGGAATCCTGTTGCGCAATGTGCAGCGCAAAGACGCCGGCTTCTACCACTGCCAGGCCACAGAGCACGGTTTCACCCAGAGTCTGCTGCACCTCCGGTTTGAAGTGATCTATGCCCAGCAGGCTGACTCTCTCTCCCTCTCCTGGGAAGAGGAGCCCACAGAGCCCTTCCATCGCAAGGTCTGGTACCGGGATTTCTTGCAGTTGGTGGATCACCCCAACCTCAGCACCATGGACCAGGTGTGCGAGCAACTATGGAACCGCAAGAGCCACCAGCCCAAGAAGAAGCTGGCGCTGCCTCCTCCGCTTAGCGTCAAGGCCAAGAGTCACAAGTGGAAGCACCTGGAGGAGAAACGGAGAGCCCGCAGCCGGAGAACACATGAGGTGCCCCGTGCGGAAAGGGGCCCCCGGAGCACGGACATCTGGTGACCTGCGAGGTGCACAGCTGGACAACCTCTATGCTGAGAGGGGAGCGGGGGGGAGTGTGGGAAAAAGGGGTGGTGGGAAAAAGACAGCAGGACCCAGTGTGGCTTCTACGCCTTGGTGTAGAGGGCTTCCTTCCAGACCGTCTCCCCAGACTCCTGGATGCTGCTTCATATGTAGTTTATAGGGGAATGTTGTTGTCATAGCAATTTAGCTGCCACTCTTCAGCACCTGGCACAGAGCAACAGAACCTGACAGAAGTGGGGCAGGAGGGGGGCTCTGCACCCTTGGCCACTTCCACAGTGCACAACCAAAGATGGGGGCACCAGTCTCCAAGGACCAAATGAACAGTGAGGCCGTAGCCTGTGTGCCCCTGTGTCATGGGAAGTAAAGCTGGAGGGGTATGATGGGCAGGGAGTTCCCCCGAGGATCTGCTGTCTGCCAAGGTAAAATCTAGGGACTGAAGAGCCCTCCAGCTCTGGAGCTCCCAATGACATTGGCCTCTGACAAGGACAGCACCTCAATGCATCTCGCAATGACAGCCGCATTATAACCCTGCCCAAAACTCTTCTTCCATAGGCAGGGCGTCAACCCCCTTTCCTCTGCTTCCCATAACCAAGTCTGCCCGCCTTGTGGGCATAAGTGTAGCAATGTGCTCTCCATCTCCAGAGACATGCAAGAACCACTGATGTATTTATTAACAGATTTGTTTACTGATGAATGTAAATCCACCGCCTAGCGGCCCACCGGGATTTAGCTGTTGACTGAAGGGGCAGGACTGTTGTGGCCCAAATGACTGTGGGTACATTTCCGACTGAGGTTTTTCCGATCATGTGTGTGTGTGATTGTATGTGTGTGAAGATGTTGCAAAGGGTGGCCGTAATCATGAAAGCAGGTGAAAAAATAGATGACACAGTACCTGCTTCCGTTCCCTCTTATCTGTACATTGTGTATCGGTGTGGGCAACTGCAGGAGGTGTGGGGGCATTTTGCCCCACCCCCTGGGCTGCATCGTTCCCCACAGATGCATAAAATAAAGAAATAAGAAACATTTAAAAATGGTGCCCATAATGACCACAGAGCATCCAAAGGGTTAAAATTATCTTGTTTCCATTGGATGCTACCTAATGGATACAGAATGGTAAAAGGAGACCAGCTAAGTTTGACCCTTTGGGTGCTCCATAGTTGCTACAGATGCCACTGGGAGAGATTACCCCCTGATTTCAGAGTGCAGAAGGAATGGCAGGCCCACATGTGACCCTCGGCCCACCTGTTGCCCACCTGTGTGGTATAGCTTCAGTGGATTCTTCACCAGCCTGTGACCCTTGCAAGGGGCAGGAGAGTAAGAGAAAGATCTCCACTATGAGAAACATTTATGGGGACACCACCCAGCTCTGTGGGGCAGGTGGCCACTGGGAATGGATAAGGAGCTGTTAAAGTCTTGGAGTTGTGGCCCAGTGATGTGGAGGGAAGCAGCTGCCCCTGCTTGAAGCTAGAGAGATGATGAACAGCCAGGCTTCGGTTCCTACAGGCATCTGCTCTCAGGCCCAAGCCAACAGCCATAACCTAGCTGCAGCAATGTTTGGAAGGCTAGTCCCATGCAGAGGGATGGGGGAGGAGAGGCACACAGGAGGAGTCCCCGGGTCTCAGGTCCTTTTGAAACCTCCATTTTAGGAGCAACTTGTGAGGCATCTCTGAGGAGGGCCAAGGAGAGTGTGCTTGTGCAGTTGGAGCTAATCCGTCTCCCAAAGAACTTGGGTGTGTGGGAGGAGTGAACGTTTGGACTGCTCCTTACTCTATAGGAAAAGAGAAAGCTCCATTCCCAAGGGAGTTGCTGTTATTATTGGCCTGATCATGGCAATATGGTCTCACACTGGATTTGGGGAGGACACCTCTGCCATTGACCTGCCATGTCATTTAAGGTGTTTCAGGCAGTTTCTGTAGCATGCAATTCATCAGGGAAGGGGTGTGGTCAGCACACCCAGTCCAGCTGAATGCAGCAGCCCTCCAATGAGCAGGAAAACAAGGCAGTGACACTCCCTCCATCTTCAGGAACGAATGGTTAGTTATTAAAATCACACTGCAAAACTTTCCAGAATAGGAAAGCAAGCTTTTGTAGCCTGCCTAGCTCTAAATACCATGTTCCACACTTGACATTCTTGGATGTGAGTTGCTCCTGGATTGTCCTGTCAATGAGAAAAGTCTGAAATGATTGGACCATCTGAAGCCATGATGGATCTTGGAGGTGAGAGGTGCCATCTTGTCCTTTGCCTCAGGTAGCAAAATGTTTTGGGGACGGCCCTGATGCTCTTCTGTATAAAAACACCCCACTGCACCTAGGAAACTATATGTTGGTAAGAAGAAGGGCTTGTGGCGTGCTATTATACTATGTGTAGGTCATTTTTTTCATTTTCAGCCCCCTGTCTAAAGTGGCAAGTTCACAAATAGATTTACTGTTCCATCGCCTCTTTTGCCTAGAGAGCCTCAGTCAGGGGCACCTGCATGAGCACTGCTGGAGCTCAGAATCCTGGTCTACTCCAACAAGGCAGTTCTTAAGTCCCATTTATGGCATTTAAGGAAAACTCCCCAAAAGATGTAGTCATGCTGTCTTCTTCCTTGCTGTGTTTTATGGGAAACTGAAGTCATTTGATGACTGAGTACTTCTTCAGAGTATGAGGCCTCAGGTTTGACCCCATTTTCTACCACCAAGGCTGCAATCCTATATGCACTTAACTGGGAATAAGCCCCATTGAAAACAAAATCCTACACTTGTATAGTCCTGATGGCTATGTACTACCTCCAGTAGCAGAGGCAATAAGCCTATGTACACCAGTTTCTGTGGAACATGAGTGGGAGGGTGCTCTTGCACTCATGAACTGCTTGTGGTCAACAGCTGGTTGGCCATTGTGTGAACAGAGTGCTGGACTAGATGGACCCTGGGTCTGATCCAGCAGGGCTCTTCTTAAATTCTTTTAGGATTGCACTGCAGGAGGCATAGGAGAGGGCTTCATGGGAGACAAGATGCCTAAGATCTCGGAGAGTATATTTGAGATCTGCCCCCATATTTATGGCTGTTGTAAACAATGCAGGTGTGCATAACTCGCCACAAGAAGTCAGTAACAGGCAGGGTAGTTCCTTCCAACCCAGGATGTTTTCCTTGTTTAAAAAAGCACGGAGTAAAAGCTGAAAATGTGATAGATGAAATTCTGACAAGCATTCCTGGATGCTCTTTTTTTTAAAAAAAATGCTCCACTTCCCCCTTATTCCCTTCCCTCCAGGAAGAATAGATACATTGATCATGCAGCATTTGAAAAACCCAGTGTGGAAACTCCCTATTTTGGCCATTAAGTTTTTTATACCAAAGGAGTAGTCTGGAGGAATGTGACATGGGGATCCTTGGCAATTAATTCGTGTACTACTCTATATATTTTATCTCTGCCTATGGCAAGCTCTATAGGAAAAACAAACAAGAGTCAAGTGCAAGAATAGGCAGCCTTTTGGGGCCATAGGCACATTTGGCCATTTGAGAGGAATCCTGGGCACCACCACAAAATGGCAAAGGACAAGTAACCTGCCCAAAAAACTTGAGTACAAGGGAGAGGTTTGAATCCCAACATACTGAACAACTCCTTTGAACTCAGTTTTCAACACCAACAGAAACCTATTTCATAGCAATCCCACCTGCCAGAAAGAAAATGTGTTCATTTTTTTTTTTTTTTTGGAAGGAGTAGGGGTACCTTAGGGTGCACCAAGACGTCCATGAGCACACTGGAGCCCAGGAGCACTGTCTTGCCTACCTCTGGTCAAGAGAATGGGGAATGTGAGGAGTTGAGGTGTAGATTTGAGCCAAGGGGGCCTATTGGAATCATTGGTGAGTGAACTGGTCCTATTAGTTTCTGGGCCTACTTGAGTCACGCAACAGACTGTGTTGGATCCAGTGTGGTGGGAATGTATTAACACAATAAAGCAGTCGTTTTAACTTTGTGCCTCCTGTTTCCCATGAATAGAAACCTCACTGAAATTGCAGCATCATTTCAGGTGCTGCCCGCCGAATCTTATCTGTCACCCTCACTCTAGAAATAGAATGGTTTTCATGGAGGCCGATCAAACCCCACCTTTGTTTTTATGGCTCCAGTGAGCAAAGAACAAGGAGTTTCTTGGTTTCTCACAGCCATGTTAGGGCTGCAGACATCAGGCCGCCTGCCATGTATTACTTAGAATAATTCTGTGACTCACTCATCTGTTTTGTGTGAGTCCTTTGAGGAGGTGTCTGTCTGTGCAAGCTGGGCACTGAGCTGAAGGCGGTGCTGAACTGCCCTTGCCTCCCCCCCACTACCACACTGTCTGCTCTCCAATCAGCTGCTCCCTTGAGGGCTTGAAACATACTGCAGCAAGTTTGTACTCATACCAAGGCATGTGAAGCAGCTATATTTGGAAACACGCTCATTGAGTAAACTTCCTCCCCCACCCCACAACATCATAATCAATCATCCCTTCATGACAGTTTAGGTTGTCACCCCTTTCGGGGGGGTGGGAATTGTGTTGTTATTTTTACTCTACACACACTGGCTGAATTTGTTCGACACAATAAGCAACTGGGGGGGAACACTTGTCAGTTGCATTGACTATCGTGTCATCGGAATGCTGCCATAGTCAACTCAGCGCTGATCCTAATCCACACCACAGTTGATTATTTATTACCATGTTGTGTGGGGAGTATCCCCTAGATGAACAACTGTAAAGTTGATTATTACCCCACCATTACTATCGTGTTGTCCGAATTCAGCCATTGTGTTGTTATTTGTACCGTAGCACATCAAGAATGTAGCACCAGTTGTAAAGCATGGGATAGCCAGAGGACATGGGGAGAGGAATTTTCATTGTGTGCTTCACAACTGGAAGCAACACATGACTGCCTAACCTTGTTCTTCATTCAATTGACATAATAGTGACACAGCACTAGCGCAAGCTCTGCCACTGCCTGAGGAGAGCACATGTGCCACTGCCCGTGATTGTCACTGCTGCTTACGTCTCCTTCCCCACCTCCTGCTGCTGCCACCCTGCCCAGAAAGGCAGATGGCCAGGGTCCTTCCTCAGAATGATGCATTGTGGGAGGGGATGTCCCTGAAGATCGTCTGTCTGCCCACCACTTGCTCTGAGAGGATCTGCAGAGCAATGGCAACAATGCCGACAGTAAAGGGGTAGGAAGGATAGTGGGAGGCATGGCAGCAATAGAGGGAGGGGTGGCACAGTGGTGGCAGGTCATCCTGGCAGGAGGGAGCACACAATTCACTGCCACTCCACCACCTGTGGTGAGTGCCTCACCTTGTTTCATGGGAGGGCCGCCCTGGGGGGAAACCTTTCTAGGGCAACACTCAAAAAACCCTCAGATGAGAATAAGAAATGCTCAGTGGGCATGGAACACCAACTGACAGAATGGGAAATGGAGGGCAGGGAATGGAATGGGGTATCCTGAACAGGACCGGTCCACTCTATGATATTTTGGGTGCCTCTACAAGAGAGGTTTAATGCTCTTTGAAGGCTCATTATAAATTTTACCTCTACAAGAACGGAGCGCAAAACGGGCATAGAGGCGCGTTATCTCTCAGATTATGCGCATTATCGAATGCGCGTTAAACAGCGAGTTTTATTTTGCTCCGGCCGTTAAAGCGCATTTTCCCCGTGTGAACAAGCAATTATGCGCATTAACTTCTTGTAAAGCGCTTTTTGGACATCAATTAATGCGCTTCGCCGCCTCTCGCCACCTCCCGTGCAGAGGGATTAGGAGTAAATGCGCGTCTGCGATAACGCGCATAATCGCCAAACCGGGCGCAAAAGCGAATCCTTATAGAGGGAGCCTTTGTTGCAGGTCCCACTTCTATGAAGTATAATAAATGTGGCATGGTTTTCTATTTAACTTGTTTAAACATCTCCAAATAAAAGGTTCTTTTATTAGTGGAATATTGTAATCAACATAATAGAACTGCAAATAACTTTTAAACTTTGGATGCTCAGAACTGGACGTTGCTATTTGAAACTGCAGCAAGGTAAGCGGTAGTGCTAATTAGAACTTTTCCTCTCATCCAGCCTTAGTTTCCTGCACCTTTAAGGATGCAGGGATACACATGTATACTTACCTTGAGAACCATTTTTGAAATCCAAAGTAATTTCCTTTGGGAAAACATGGTTTTCCACACACTTGCACCCAAATTCTCTGAGTGGTGAGAACTCCAGGGGTGCACCACTAGCCAGGTTTAGTTTTGTTTGCAACGAGGTCACTTGGATGCTTATGGCATTTTGTAATATTTGCATTTGTATACAAATATACAGGTTGAGCATAGGGAGAGGTTCAGCCTGGACCTCACTGCGTTTTGTTTCCCTCTTTCTGTTGTTTGCTTTTCTCCACTTACTAACACATTCCTTACAGGGAAGGGACAAAAGATGAGTCATCTCCCCACTTCCATGGTCGATTAGCAGTTGATAACTTGAAGTTTTACTGAGTCATGTCCAGAGAGCAAACTAGTATCATTTACCTGAACACTTGCTAATCCTCGCTCTTTTACAGTCAGAGACACTGAATTAAGGGGGGGGGGGGGAGTCCTGTGAGGTTATCTAGACCAACCCCAAGCACACTGCAAGTGCATGACAAGCTGTAAGAGTTTCAGTGCAGGAAAGATCTGCTTGGGACTCCTCCCCCTCCTCCACTCTGAGGATACAGTGATCAAATATATGTTGCCCTCTCCAGTATCTGTCTATACTGCAGAAACGTTGAAATGGGTGGGTTGATGCACAGTAATCTTAATCATGTGCTTGGTGTTCTCTAATCCAGGGGTGGGCAGAAGGCAGAGCTCCAGATGTTTTAGACTTGAACTCCCAGAATCCCTTGCCAGCATGGCCACTGGTCAGGAATGCTAGGAGCTGACGGCCAAAAACATCACAGAATAGGGGGAATGATGTATAACACAACCCCCACCCCAACACACACACAGTTCTGATGGGACTGGCTCAGCATAAACCCAGCTATTTCCAAAAGATTCACTTGGAATAAAGCAAATCCAAATTAAATGTGACCTTGTTGTTTCCCCAACAGAAGGCACCAAAAGGGCCCAATCCATCCCCCAGTCCAACTCTAACCCCTGTCAACCTTTAAAGCTCCTCCCATCCATCCATCCATCCATCCTCCACCCACCTGCATGCATGCACACCTTGCTGCAGTTCTGACTCTGGCTCTAGCAAGATGGAAGGAGCTCTTCCCCACCCCCTTCTCAAGCACCTGACACTGCTGCATTGTGAGCCTGGCGCTGGGAAACAGAGATTTCCCAGAGCACTGAGAAAACACTTTCCCAAGGTGTCTGGTGCCTACCTTACAGTTGTAGCAGGTGCTGGAGAGAGGGGAAGGGGTGCATCTCCTTCCACTGAACAGCAGTAGGAGCAGAAGATGGGCAAGAGGGTGGGTCAGACTACACTTTAGGCAATGGAGGGGGGAAGAGGCAACTGACGTTTTGTTATTTTTGCGGTGCCTGACACACGACACGTTGCCCCTCCCCCCGTTGCGTGGCTGATAGTCCCGGCCTCATGAGAAGCAATGGGTCTCCGATAAGCAATTCCACCACTATTCTGGTAAGGTGCAGGGGGCACCTCATCCTTTTCCCAAATGGAAAAATAAGAACGGGCATTTGGTTCCCAGGCCTTCCTTCACCCTCGCTCCATGATAAGGGAAATCCCAAATTCATCCATATCTCCTCAGTTGGATTATTAGTTATGACTGCTGTAGCTGTGACTGGTTGTGGGAGTATCTACACATTGGGAAGGGTGAGCTGGAAAATCAGAGGGGTTCTCTCAGAGTGCCATCAGACAAGTGTTTTATCACATGTTCACTCCTGCTGGTTGCGGGGAGGCTGGTTTCCTAAGTTGCTTAATGAGAAGAGCTGCTCATGCATGGCCCTTAGCAAGCAAGCGGCTCCCAGAGTATTGCTGACAAATAGGGTGATGGGAGATGTATCTAGTAGAAAGCACGAGGTTGGGGAAGGCCGGCTACTTTGGTGGGCAGCTACTCTCCAGCCTCTCGGGCAGTTGTCCTTCCCATCCCTGCAGTGGAGGCTGGTGGCTCCAATTTCAGCGGGGCTGTGAGTCCATTCTGGATTTCAGTCAGAACCCTAAAAGAGCTATCCAAGATGCTGAATCCCAGCCGCAAAATGCTTTCAGCGCATTGGGTAGCTCCTTTAGGATTCTGACTGAAACCCAGGGCGGATTCACAGCACCACTGAAAACGGAGCCACCAGCCTACGCTGGAGGCAGTTGTCGTTTCCATCCCTTCCAAAGTGTCGTTTCGGCTTGCCTCGGGACGGAAGCGCTAAATCGCAAGGTCAGGGTTGGATTCTGTCCCCTGGGACCGGCAACGGGGGCGTCTTCGCCCAGACCGACTTCACTCCTGCTCGGCTTCATCACCACTAGAGGCGCTTCCTTCTCCCCAGTTCTCTGCGCGTCACCGCTTTCCCCAGCAAGGTGATCTGTTTCGTTTCTGGCTATATGGAAAGCGAAACTTGGCAATGCCAGGGAGGGGACCTTTTCCCCGAACTGCTGCAGTTTCGGCACGGGCGGCCTTAAGGAGGACTTCGGGAGTTGCTCGAAGGCGAAATCATCGGACTGAAAACAGCCGGTACTTTTTCAGAAATGCAGATGCTCAGAGACGAAAATACAAGAACCCGCCTTAATTTTATTTTGTACATTTTATGGTTTTAAGGTAATTGTTATAATAGTGACACTTAAAATAAAACACAATCCAAACTAAGGAGGGAAGTGGCAGATCCCCCCGACGAAGAATCTTACTTTTTTAAAATTATCCTTTATTCTTTGTTCCTCTTTTTGCTTCCCTGCCTACAATAACTGTATAACACTGAGTGCGGTGGTTTCACGTGCATCGTTTTTTTTATATCAGTCATTTGATAGTTCTGGGATGCTCTAAAACGCCCCAGTCCGACCAGTCCACCTTAAAACCGTGGGCGTGAGCGCGTCGGTGGTAGGCGAGAAGATAAATTGGGCCGAGCCGGACCAGGGTTTTTACAAGAGGAGGGCAGGACAGAGTGGAGTGCCTGACAGAAAGGATGGAGCTGTACGACGTCCAGTCGGGTGACCTCGATAGCTTCATTGCTGATCACCTGCAGCCCAGCGAGGAGTTCCGCAAGAACATTCAAGATGTTGTCGATAGAATTTGTACTTTCCTGAGAGAGAAGTGTGACATGGATGCCAGGGTGATCAAGACCATAAAGGTGAGTCTGTCCTGATCAATCAGCACGAGCTATTAAATTCATCTGCCCATGTTGGTGGAATGAAAGGTGTGTAGTGATGATGGCCATTTGTTTTCCCTATCCAGCTGCAGCCTCCGGGTTACTTCTCTCCCAGCATTACCCATCTTGATGACTTAGCCAGGAAACAATTCTGTCTCAAGACAAACAGAAACTGAGCGTTGTCTGCCCCACTAAAGTACTAGCTTGTGTTCTGTTCTCACGTTGAAAATGGAGTGTTCGCACATCCCTCAATTTTTTGTTAATTCTTTGGCCAATTGTTAAGAGTGGTTGGCCTTGCTAACTCTTTCCCCAACAAGAAAAATAAGATTATGGGCAGAAACTAGTGTAGATGTGCCACAGGGCTTGTGCAGAGTACATTTTACCCCTTCGTTAACAAACTTCATAAAGGAGGTTCATTGTCCCCCATGTTGAGACAATGCATGGGGTCTGTCGGGGCATCCACTGATGCATAATGCAGCCATACCTCCAAATACCTATAGTAGAAATCCCCCCCACACCCACACCCCTGTGCATTTGGATGGCATGGGAAGGGGCGCTTCCTTATCTATGTGTGCAAAGCCCTGTCCTATGTCATCCAAAAGTGTGGGAGACATAAGGAAGTGTTTCTGCATGGGTGGCAGTGGTTGAGGGCGTGACAGTGGCATGTTTAGTCAAATGCTCAACCCCTCATGCATCATCTCAATATGGGGGGGGGTCATCTGAACCTCCTTGTACAGTGTCCAGCATTCCAGGGATTGAGGGGAGACCACCACGGTGATGATAGCATTGATGGGTGGCTTGCACTGCACTCCCAACAGTCCAACATGTCTCAGTGATCAAGCAACTACAGCCATCCCTCCCACACACATAAGCAATGGATGCACCAAGAGTCCAACCCCCCTCTCCTTCCTGCAATTCACACAGAATTCACGGCAGAGGCGGGAGTCGGAGTGGGAGGTGCTGTTGCCATTGCTGACCTGGTGTGTGGATTTGTAGATCCTGCACAAAACATTCACAAATGGATGTTTGTGAGAAGCTACAGCAAACGAAAATGACTTCCGTGTTTGGAATATAAAGTTCCGAAGCCTTTTGGAAGCTGTTATTCTGGATAACTTGCTCTGACTAATCTAGTCGTCTTGAACCTCAACATCATTGTAGGACATTGAGTTCTATAGGCAAACAGTTGGCCTGCATAAATAAAAGAAAGCCTACATGTCATCCATTGAGAAGGGTAAATCATTCCCACTCCATCCAACTTGCTTGTTTCTCTTCCCTGAACAGGTGTGTCTGTAACTCACCAGGGAGAAAACAGTGGCTGTTTGGACAGAACTTACATAGCAACAGGTTTATAAATCTCTGCTGAGTGTTCTGGGCTTTGACAATTAATTTATGGGTTATGGTCCCTAAAACACTTTTCAAGCCAAATGGTGTGACCACAAAATATATGTCAATTACTTAAACAATATTAGAGAATAAGAAAACTTCACAACGATGAAACAAGCACGGTCCAAGAAGATTTTCCCGTGGTTTCCAATTGTCTATGTCCCGTTTGTTATTCCTCTCCCCCATTACATTTTGTAGATCTTATTTTATCCTTTACAAGTGCCACAGAAAAAAGAGCAAGGTGCCTAGATTTTAAATATATGTATTCAAATATTGGCATGGACAAATTCGCCCTCTCCATTGTAATATGGTGGCTGTACTAGTCAAATCATACACTATAACTGTAGTGATCCAACCGAGGAGATATGGATGAACTTGGGATTTCACTCATTATGGGGCAAGGGTAAAGGAATGCCTGGGAACCAAATGCCCCTGTTCTTATTTTTCCATTTGGGAAAAGGATGAGGTCCCCCACCATTTTACCAGAATAACTGGTCCAGTCCTAATTCCAAGGGATAGTTGGGTGGAACACTTGTTTGCTAAGGGCAATGCAAAGGCAGCTGGTTTCACTGAATCGATGCCAAGTGACACAGTAAACAAACCCTTCTACGTGGTCATTGCAGGGTGGCTCTGCGGGAAAGGGGACAACCCTGGGTGACAATTCAGATGTTGACCTGGTTGTCTTCTTGAGCTGCTTCTCCAGCTACCAGGAACAGGCAGAGAAACGCAAGGCTGTGATCAGTACCATTAAGGAGAAACTGAGTTTCCACTGGAGGAGCATTGGCTATAACACTGATTTCCCGCTCGCAAACCCAAAGGCTCGATCGCTCAGCCTCACCTTTCAGTCAAAAAAGAAGAAGGCGGCCATTGAAGTGGACATCCTCCCAGCATATGATGTTTTAGGTAAGAGACTGATCATGGTCCTTCTCTTTGATTCTGTCACTCTCAAGGTCAGCCCTAGGAGAAACAACACTCTGATTGAGGAGCACCTTCAGTGTATCTGTCCACCCCTGGTCAGTTTTGTATTTTGCCAAGTTGTGTGACTTGTACAGAATTGCAAAACCTAGCGAAGTCAAGGTGTTCCACTGATTTTGATCTAGAACAAATCATATCAAACTGGAAATTGGGGAGAAATGCTTTAAAGCTAGAAGTTCATTTTTATAGCTAATTGGTGAAGGTTCCTTTTCATAGCTAGAATGGGAACTTTGGAACTTTGAAGGGGGGGACACATGAAAGACACTTGCTGTCCTCCCCCTCAATTCATTGCAGACAGTACACTCAACAAACATTGAGCTTAGCTTGATGCCCCCTTCACCCTGCTGTCCAGGGCAGCAGCCCAGTTCTAAGGCCAGCCATGCTGGCAATGGGTGAATACAGCTACCAAGTGTCAAGCGCTAAGATAATGTGTGCTTGTCACCACTTGTTTAACTATGTTCTGCATAAATAAGTGTTTCCTTTCACCTATCCTGAATCTCCCAGCAATCACCTTCATGGGTTGAACACAACAAAACAGGTCTCTGATACTGGAGGTAATCTATAGCCATCATGACTAGTAGCTATTGATAGCCTTATGCTCCGTGACTTCCGAAATGGCAAAATCAGCCTGAAATACCTTTATAAAATTTTTGACTTGAAGAACAGCAATTATATGGTTATGCAACATAAAAATAATGCAGCAATGTTGTTTGCCACTTTCCCAGAGAATGAATAGCCTTGGGGCTTAATATTCTTTGTGGCACTCTTTTAGGCCCCCTCTACAAGGATGCGCTTTTGCGCCCGGTTGTGCGATTATGCGCATTATCGCAGACGCGCATTTACTCCTAATCCCTCTGCACGGGAGGCGGCGAGAGGCGGCGAAACGCATTAATAGATGTCCAAAAAGCGCTTTACAAGAAGTTAATGCGCATAATCGCTTGTTCACACGGGGAAAATGCGCTTTAACGGCCGGAGCAAAATAAAACTCGCGATTTAACGCGCATTCGAAAATGCGCATTATCGGGGAGATAACGCGCCTCTACGCCCGATTTGCGCTCCATTCTTGTAGAGGTAAAAATTTTAATGAACCTTCAAAGCGCATTAAACCTCTCTTGTAGAGGCACCCTTAGTCTGGCGCATGGGGCACAGCTTTAAGATGAGGATGTGGTATATATTGGGGGCATATTTGAGCATTTCTTCTAGCCTGACAGATATCCTTCCACTTTTTGGAAGGGAAGCATTGCTCCTGTTTGGTCAAGAAGTCTATATGCAAAATGCTTTTCTCTCTCCTCCTACCCTAAATATCCAATGCTGGGGTAAAGCAACTGTTGATAGCTGTGATAATAGGCAGCAGTTTTGCAGAAACTGGCACACCACAAGAGTCTCCTGATAACCTGCTTTACTTCCCTCTTCTCACTCCAGGACAGATTTCATCTGAATACAAGCCACCTCCTCAAGTCTATATAGATCTGATCCAAGCCAACGGACGTCCTGGTGAGTTCAATACTTCCTTCACAGAGCTGCAGAGGAATTTTGTGAAGTGCTGCCCTGCCAAACTCAAGGGTCTGCTGCGGCTGGTCAAGCACTGGTACAAGGAATATAAGAAGGTGAGCTGTCCGTTCCTCGGTAGAATCAGGGTAATGGAAGGGTTGCCCAGTGCCTGTTTTTGTCTCTCCCCAGTCAGCTGCCTATTGAATTCTTAGACCTGTGAACCTAACAAGGCAAAGATATATATTCCCATGCTGGTTCTTTCTCTCTGTCTCTCTCATTCTCCCTAGCCCCACAGAACAGGGGTGGGCAACATGGCACCTGTGGGTAGGGTGACCAGATAAAATCCAGATCAGGGCTCATGTAACTTTAACAGTCTTAGAGAAAAGGGAATTTCAGCCAATGTCATTTGTATGCAATTAGTTCCTGGTGAAATTCCCTCTACATCACAACAGTTAAAGTTGCAGGGGCCCTGCCTTCTTTTGTATATGGCCACTCTAGTATAGTGCCTGCACCTTTAACTGTTGTGATGAAGATGGAATTTCACCAGGAACTAATTGAATACAAATGACACTGGCTGAAATTCCCCTTTCTCTACAACTGTTAAAGTTACAGGAGCCCTGACCTGGATTTTATCTGGTCACCCTACCTGTGGGCATCAATGCACCATCAGAAACTTTTCTTTGTGCCCACAGAGGGGCCATCCTGCTTCAAATTAGAACACACAAAACACTTTTCTTATTTATTATTCACACAAGTTTATATGCCACTTTCCAGTGAACTATCAAGGCACTTAACATCCTCATCATCCTCTATAAAAATACAAAGCACAACAAAAGAATCACTGGTTGACAGCCAGGGCATCAGCAGCTGGGGGTCACTTCAAAGCAAAGAGAGGCCCTCCAACCCCGGCCATCTTTGTTTTGCATATGGTGCTTACAGACCTTCTTAGGAAATGAAAATGGTGTTTAGCTGCCTGCCAACTCTTTCCTCTGCAGCGCGCTGATCTTAATTAAAGGGAAATCACTTTTGTTTACTGTTGCTTTGCTTCCTGCTTTTCTTCCGTATTTGAAACTAGCTGAATTACACGGGAGGAGAGCAGCGACCATGTGGTCTGTAATTTAAAACTTCAGAGCTCATATATGGGGCAGTGCTCTCTATTGGGTGTTTTGTAGCACAAATTTGACAACACACAGCAGGAAAACCTGAGATATTTCAGAAGAATCAGGTTTTTCAAGGTTTATTTTTAAGTGACATAACCGAGGGAAGGAGCAGGAGACATGCAGGAGGCTCATGACATCATCAAAATGACCTGCAGACTTCCCTGAGAGTTCTGTCATGAGCGTGTAATAAATCACTCATTTAAAGAAGCCCAAAGAAGGGGGAGAAGAAAAAGGAACTCCTCTGCAACCGACGCTGCAGACTTTTTAGTGCCAGGTCAACATTTTGCATTTGCCCAGGCATCTTCATTTCAGTATGCCTGTGAGTCTGTTCTAGTTTTAGCTGCCCTTCGGTCGTGCTATGATGATGTTGTTAATTGTTTCATTATATATCTTTTTTTTTTTGCTTGATTTTATTGTGCATTGCTAATTGGTTGTGCTTTTTGTACACTGCCCTAGCATCTAGAATAGGCTGACCAGATAAAATCCAGGTCAGGGCTCATGTAACTTTAACAATTGTAGAGAAAAGGGAATTTCAGCCAGCGTCATTTGTATGCAATTAGTTCCTGGTGAAATTCCCTTTTCATCACAACAGTTAAAGTTGCAGGGGCCCTGCCTTCTTTTGTATATGGTCACTCTAGTATAGTGCCTGCAACTTTAACAGTTGTGATGAAGAGGGAACATCACCAGGAACTGATTGCATACAAATGACACTGGCTGAAATTCCCTTTTTTCTACAACTGTTAAAGTTACATGAACCCTGACCTGGATTTTATCTGGTCACCCTAATCTAGAAGGACAAATATTTTAATAAAATAAATAAATATAATGTCTAAATAAAGAACAGGCACCCCTTTTCTGATTTGGAACATATGTGGATATTAGGGGGCGGGGGCAGTAGGGGGTGCTGTGACACAAGGGGCAGGGCTAGCAGAGCACAGTCCTGCCCTCTTTGCATATTTAGTGTGTAGATGGAGTACTGCATAAATGGAACTTTGATGAAGGACAGAAGAATGCCTGAGCTCCCATCACTGAAAACCATGTTGTTTGTGAGGCCTGTCTTTCTTGTCTGTAGGGTTTGATCTGGATGGTTCATTCATCCATACTACTCACCACCTGATGGTAAACTCATCAAGTGATTAACCTAGTTCCAAGACCAGAGAGGTACTTGCCTGGTAATTGAGGTTGCCCACATGCCTACATATATGTCTGTGTAAAGACGCTTTCCCCAACCTGATGCCCACCAGACGTTTTGGACTTCAACTTCCATCAGCCCCAGCGAACATGGACAATTAGTAAGGAATTTTGGGAATTGTCGTCCAAAACATCTGCAGGGCACCAGGTTGGGGAAAGCTGTTACAAAGATATAAAATGTCACACCTTGCTCTCTAAGGTGGTTGATGTAGGACAAGAAAGCAAGAGTGAGCAATCTCCTCTGATTTGGGTGGGGGGTCTCATACTTTTTCACAGCACCTGAAAGAGACAAACCCATCATCAACCCTCCCCCCCAAGTTTGCCTTGGAATTGCTGATCATCTATGCTTGGGAGGAAGGCAAGAGCAGGGCAGAGCAATTCAACACAGCAGAAGGGTTTTGCACAGTGATGACGTTGCTGAGTCGATACGAGGACCTCTGCATTTACTGGACTGCATACTACAGTCTTGAGAACCCCATAATAGGGGCACACGTGAAAGAAATGCTGAAAGGACCACGGTAAGAGCAGTGCCTTTCCCTTGCGGCCCTTTCTGACATACACGCTCATCAGCTTGGCCAAAGACCATCAGGCTTCCTCTCTCTTTGGATACCTGTTGTGTCCTCTGCAGTGCACTGGGGCAGCCTGTAAATGCCAGCAGGCGGAAATCCACGTGCCAAAACTGCACTTGGATACATGAGTGCCGCATCTCTCACCAGAGCAAGAAAGACCCCTTGAGGTTGAGGTGCAAGACTGCTCTGATCATAGGGTGACCATATGAAAAGGAGGACAGGGCTCCTGTATCTGCACCTGCAGAAAGGGAATTTCAGCCGGTGCCATTTGTATGCAATTAGTTCCTGGTGAAATTCCCTCTTCATCACAACAGTTAAAGCTGCAGGAGCCCTGCCCTCTTTTGTATCTGGTCACTCTAGTATAGCTCCTGCAGCTTTAACTGTTGTGATGAAGAGGGAATTTCACCAGGTGCTGCATGCATACACATGACACCTGCTGAAATTCCCCTTTCAATACCACTGTTAAAGATACAGAAGCCCTGTCCTCCTTTTCATATGTTCACCCTAGGATTGTGCCATTCTAGAATTTGTCACTGGCGCTCCAGCCTGAGTCAATATTATTAAGGTCAACGTCATAAAAACAAACGGGTTCATAGTCATTTGCATTGTGTCATCTCCTTGTAGTTGGATGGTGTGAGCATTCTCGTTGGCTAATAGTTAGGCAAGGCTTTCAGAACTTGGCCTTGTCTTGTTTTGTTAAGGACAGGTGTAACCATATGATCTATTCTAGTTGGGCAGTATTCCAAACCGTTTGAAAATTGTTAGTGGGGAGGGAAGGAAAACAATCTGGCAATTTCCCCCCTCCTGGAAACAAGGGGTAGAGCCTCTCTGGGCCACCGAAGCAACATTTCTAATTAGCTCTGCTATGTAGGAGCAATTGGTGGCAATGGCACAGTCAAGAAGGACAGAAAAGTCCTGTTTGAATGAAAATATATGACTGTGGGGGAATATCTAGCCACTCTGGACAATTGTTTTGGAGTTCCCTGTGAGTATTTTGGAGACTAGAACCTTCAAAAGGATGTACCGCATTACCCCCAAGATAATACACACACTGACCCTGTATTTAGATCAATGATTAGAGGACCTATAGAATATAAATATCTATAGTTCTGTCTTGGGGGCCTATGATTATGAGAGTGCTTAGAACCTACAAAGTTTTAATCCAGCCCTAAATGGGGATATACCCTCCAGAGGCCAGCAGGCTTGCTGAGGGCTCCAGGAAAGCTAGGTGGCCCATTACACTTTGCTACCAAGGTGTGATCCTCTTTTCTCTCTCTTTCTGCACCCCTCCCTCTGGCCTTTTCCTTCCCCGCCCCCAGCAGTCAGGGAAGGACAGATTGCTCTTGCCAGTGGTCTTACCTAATAACTTGCAGGGAGTATCTTTTGATATCAGGCTGAGGGCCACAGGTTGCCCACCTCTGATATAAGAGAACAATGACAAGTATAAAATAGCTTATTGAAAAGTGAGGTTTATTTGCAATGTACTGGAAGAACCAACCCATTTACTCTTGTAGTAAAATGTGTGTTTCTTATTTGTTATTCTCCTGTGAATGTATGTAGAATGTTTTAATTTATTTTAAAACTGGGAAATGTTTGTGTTTGCAGTCCTGTGATTGTGGATGCTGCAGATCCAACACAAAATGTAGCCAAGGGAAACGGTTGGGCCCTGCTGGCCATGGAAGCTTCCTCCTGCCTGACCAAGTCATGCTGCAAGAAAGGCATTTTGCCTATTAAACCCTGGGATGTGCAGGTATGGTTGTCATCCCCATATCCAGCTCAGAGAAACCATCACGAGATCTGAGTTTCAGACACTTCTGATGAAACATTTAAAGCTTAAAGCTGAGTATTCAAAGATTCTGAAGGACACTTGTCTTGTATTGAAGCAGGTTATCTGATTGATTTTCCAGAGATGATCTCTTGAGCATAGTTTTTACGAGTGGTTCACATATGCAGCTCTGTTCATCAATGTGTCCATGAAAAGAATCCTTAGGTTCATGCCTGCTTTTCTTTATATCAGGAGTGGGCAACTTGTGTCCCTCTAGATGTTTTGGTCTATAACTCCCATCATCTCTCACCATTGATATAATGATAAGAATTTCTAAATTACTGACACTCATTTAGTATTAAGGAGCTAGTAATTTGAGGACTTGCCCTAAAATCACATGACCTGGGCAGTTCCAAAGGCTTGTAGGTTCTACAGGAGGTTATAAAAGGCTCCTAAGAATAAAATTATATGTGAAACTAGTCTTCCAGTCTGTTTGGACCCAGAAATATTACATGGTGTCAGAAGTGGAGAATGAGGAGTACACTGAATTAACTGGGCCCAGTTTTCTGGCTGTACAGCTACAAACAGAAGATAAGCAGCAGTGGGAGCTCCATCCAGAAGAAGTGATAGGGCCTATTGTCAGTACTGTTAAATAGGAGGGATCTATGTAAACAGGATATACAACCCCCATCAAGTCTGCAGTTGTCAGGTGATAGGGTGACCATATGGAAAGGAGGACAGGGCTCCTGTATCTTTAACAGTATGCATAGAAAAGGAAATTTCAGCAGTTGTCATTTGTATGCATGCAGCACCTGGTGAAACTCCCTCTTCATCACAACAGTTAAAGCTGCAGGAGCTCTGCCCTGTTTTGTATCTCGTCACTCTAATATAGTTTGTGTAGCCACCATAGATTATCACAGGAGATAATTATCTTGCTAGAGGAAATTCTGCAGACACTATCTTCTAACAACCCCCTGTGGAAGGCCTTTAAATAAAATACAGGCCGAAATGCATCGGGCTTTGTGAAAATGAATTATTTGCAACCTGAGAACCCGTTTCTCCTTTTTTCTGATCTCCTTTTCATATGGTCACCCTATGTTATCATTTAATGATTAAGGGGGAACATGTAATGATAGACTTCATAATTTAGTGATTCTTCCTTAGTAGGAGCTGATAATTTGACAACATGCCCGAAAATCACTGGGCAGTTCAAAAGGCCTGTTGTTGAACCAAGTTGTAAATAAGTAAACAAATTATCTTGCTTTGGTTCACCTCTGAAAAGGAAATGTTTTCAACCCTTTCCAGTGTAATGTTCCATGTGTCAGCACTTCCAGGAGCACTAAATATGACACTTCTAAGAGTGCAGCTGCAGAGATCTCATCCCCAAGCAAGTGTCTTCCCCGTTCACAACACACAGGATGACTTCCTTCATCACCCTAATTTCCAATGTTAAAAAGAGATATAATTGTATATTACACATCATAATTTTTCATCCAAGCTTTTGGAATGTTTGTCTAATGTTAAAAAAAGCCACCTAAGTGTCACAGCTCCCTAATACTGCAACCTGACCTGTGCTTACTCAGAAGTAAGTCTTACTGTGTTCAGTGCATCTTACTCCTAGGTAAGTGTGCATAGGACATTAGCTTAGGTATGGAGTGGATGAAAGTTGCTTGAGCCTCCAGTTTCAACCTTTTTGTCCACAATCTATCTGATCCTGTTTGCTTAAAAATGTGTATCCCCAGCAAATGGTATTTTACATTTTGGTCAGTTGCATCCCCTTTCTCTTCCAGCCAGTCAGAGCCATTCAGGTGACCCTGCAAGATCTAACAGGAGCAAAACAGGTGGTGACACGCAATCCTTACACCACCATCGGGCAGATCAAGGAAGAGATAGGAAGAGAACGGCGTATCTCCATCTATGAGCTGGCCCTGGCCCTGCAGGGTCCTCCCCAAGAGGTCATGCAGAATGACAAGGCATTAGCAAATTATGGTGTGTTCTACAATACCACTATCCTGCTGCTCCAAACTAAACCACAAGAGATAGAGATTTTTGTGAAAGACCACAATGGCAGAACCTCGGTCTATGCAATCTTATCCAATGAAACGGTTCTGAACCTGAAAAAGAAGATTGAAACCCGCACAAGTATACTTGTGAACCAACAGCGCCTGATCTATAATGACCGGGAACTAGATGACATAAATACATTTGCTTTTTACAATATTAGGACCAAAGACACTATCTATCTGCTTTTGAGGGTTAGAGGTGGGCATACCTTCTTTTAAGTAGCAATGTCAAGGCCTACAGACACATAACCCTGGGTTCTTTTACACCAGGGATGAGGAACGAGTGGCCCACCAGATGTTGTTGGGCTGGAATACCCATCAGACCTCACCACTGGCTATATTGGCTTGGGCAGATGGGAATCACAGCTCAACAACATTGGGGGGCACCAGATTGGGGAACACATCTTGATGCTATCAGAGAGTAGTGTTTCAAGCCTCTTTCAGCCTTTGCATGACTATCCAGCAGTGCTATTGCTGGTATTTTTTGGTTCAGATGTTAGCCTTTTTCACCATAGAGGTTCATTACACTAGACATCAGAAAATACAACATATTTGACAAAAAGTTTCATAGCAATTATATCATTTACCATACATGTAGCCAAAGTCAGGCAGTTTATGTTCTTAACTGTGCAATCCTATACATGTCTATTCAGGAGTTGAATTCAGTGAGGCTTACTCCCTTGTAAGGGGGTATGGGACTGCAGCCAAAAAACCTACTTTAAAACACATAAAAGATGTAGTGGGAATTAGATCTTATATGATAGTAAATACATGTTGCAGAAAATTCTAGAAACCTAGTAAAATTCAAGAAAGGTTGACATGTTATAAATTCCTTCGTGTGCTTGGATATTTCTCCAGTTTGTACTTAACATTTGTTTTCCAATGTACAATTTCAATCTGTACAATCTTTGCTACCCTTAATAGATTCATTAGTAATATTCATCTTGTGCCTTCGTACCTAGAAGCAAACCTAATAAAATTGTTTAATGTCTTTCCTTCATCTTCATGAGATGATTTCATAAATGATGCCTATATACCATAACACAATATTCTGAAACTTATGGGGCCAGCACATTTCCAGCAACAAAAAGTTGTTCCTCCTATAAATTCTATTTCTATAACATTTATTTAACTTTTGAGGCATAAGATGCCATCTATAGCTGACTTTCAACTGATCTGCCTTTAATGATAATGATGATTTATCTAGTGTTTTCAAAACTGAATTCCATTCTTCAACTTTCACCTTAGATGTGAGAATTAATTGGCATGATTGTTTCAATTAATCCATCTTAACATTGACTAAATTCAATATGATGTTATATATTTGTGACATGATCTCTCTTTTTTGTTTTCCTTCCACGAGTAGACCACCCATTTTAGATAATCATAATACAATTTTGACTTAATTCAATAGTACTGTTCATAATATTGCTAATCTAATTCGTGATCAAGAAAAGTCTACTGCTTATAGAGCTAATCATCTTTGACAAAACCATCACCATATAAGTATTGTGCCACCACATTAATATATGAGGCTTTTCTTCAATCCTGGTTCAGCAGTGACATTTTCCTGAGGGATGAAGACACTGGTGTCTGGAGAGTATTCTGAATCATAACCTCAGGCAGTAGTAGTGACCAATACTCTTATTTAATTGCTGTCAAACTTAATAAGGTCTGCAACACTGCATATTCCTCTCTCTATATTCCAGCTTTAGGCTGCCTTGAAAGAGGCCTGGTGTATAGAAGCACTCATTGTATGGTAAAACTGTTCTTAAGATTTCATTGTTATAATCGCTCTTGACAATTCACATAGCTATCTCAAAACTGTATTTTTATGTATTTTGTTTTTATCTGACCACAGTGTTTATTTTTGTCTGACTGCACCAGGGGTAGGCAAAGCCCGACACACACACCCAATGCCCTGGTGTGGTGGCCACCACTGAAATGTAGTGGTGGTGCAGCAGCAAAAACTCAAGGCGTTTCAAAGCAAATTTCAGCAGAAAACCACTACCAAGGCTTTGAAAGGACAAATTTAGCTTGCAAACAAGCTGCATCTGTCCCTTTTGAGCTGCTGTAGCTTTTTTGCCACTGCTGCTGTACTACCAAATTTCAGCAGCATGGGTAGATGAGTCTGGGGAATGTAAAGCTCCCAGCTTGACCAAAGTTTCCTACTCCTGCTCTACACTGTAGTCTACTACCATCTGAGGAGGGTGACATTTCATGGTTCTGATGAAGTGGACTCAATACCACAATCCTATACTTCTCTACTGTCCCAGTGAGTTCAATGGAGCTTATCCCTAGGAAGGTATAGGATTGCAGCCTAAATCCATAAACATTTATGTTGCAATAACTGTGTTCGGTCTTTGAGGTGCCACAAAACCTTCTGATGATTTTGCTGCAACAGACGAATACGGCTGCCCCCTGGAAATCTAGGGCATATATGTGCATTGTATACATGATTTAATCTATAGCCTAGGGCTGGGCTCATCCTCTCTGCAAGCCCTTTCAGTACTTGCTTTGTGGACTTGAAAAAGTTACAGGCTGGATTGTGTTAACTTGACCAGCATTGGACTAATATGTGCAGATACTGGTTATTTGCTTGGTGGCAGTAGACTTATAAACACATTCAGTAGTTGTATACCAGATGAACAACCTTGCCTCTCTGCTCTGCCTATTTATTGCTGGACCCCACCTATTGACCCCAGTCAGGTCTCCATTTTTTTAGGAGTTGTCAACTCTAGCCCCATGTATGAAAACACTTATTAGGTTATAATCCTATGCACATTTACCTGGGAGTACCTTCAGTGGGACTTTCTTCCAAGTAAGCATGCATAGGATTGCTCGGTTAATCTCTCAACTTCAACTCACCCATTTTTAATTAATACAGAAACAATTATCGTGGCCTACCTTACAGGGATGTTGTAATGCTTACAGAGCTAATACCTGTGAAGTGCTTTAAGCACTGAAGAAAGCCATTATAGACAATATTATGGTCCTGTCTTTTCAAGCAGGTCTCTTCCAGTTCTACAGTTCTCTGAAACTGAAGAGGAAGATCCAGCTTTCAGTCTCTGCTGTAACTACTGTGAAACAGATACATTTATTAGCTTTGTACATGTCAAAATAATGAACAGCATAGTGATAGCTATCTAGCAGTTCACCTATGTAAGTACAAGTCATCCATGCTTACAGAAATAAAAAAATCTGAGCTGACAGAAAATAACCACAGGGAGGCATAGGAGCACCGCTGACTTGGTACAGAATCCTGTTTTATTTTTGAAACTACTACTTATTACTTTGAGGATGTAGCTGCCATATTACTACTGATACACATACACAAAGAAAGCAAGTTTAGTTTACCAAAACACAATGGCACAAATTATTCAAGGACTGGAGCAAGTCAATAGAACTATATTAATAAATGTTGTATCCAATTATCATCTATCAGCAAAACAAATTGCTAGCAGAACGAGTTTTCTCCCCCCCCATGCTGCCCCCCAAATCTTTCTCTGGAGGGTTAGGAGACCTTTCAGAACAGATTTGGGGAACCTGCAGGGAGATTGAAGCAAGGGGAAGTCCACTCATATGACAGTGGATCTAGCCCACTAAATGAATCTAACACCCACCCACACTCAAAAGTACCCACACCTGCCTCGCGTACAAAAGTATTCATGTGATTATTAATTTTCCACTCAACCTAAACTTTATCACTAGCCAAAGTTCCCAACAAGATTTATTTTTCCAAACAAAACTACATTAATTTCTAAAAGATGGATGCGGTTTTAAGGATTTTTGTCTTTTCAAGTCTTAAAATAGTTTCCTACTGTTCACAAGAAAAAATAATAATATTAATAACCCAGATGGTTGCTTGTATGAAGAAAAAAGAAAGTGAACTCTCTGTATATGAAACAAGTGGGACCACCAATATTAGGCTGACCATATGAAAAGGAGGACAGGGCTCATGTAACTTTAACAGTTGTAGAGAAAAGGCAATTTCAGCCGGCATCATTTGTATGCAATTCGTACCTGGTGAAATTCCCTCTTCCTTACTACAGTTAAAGCTGCAGGAGCTCTGCCCTGTTTTGTATCTCGTCACTCTAATATAGTTTGTGTAGCCACCATAGATTATCACAGGAGATAATTATCTTGCTAGAGGAAATTCTGCAGACACTATCTTCTAACAACCCCCTGTGGAAGGCCTTTAAATAAAATACAGGCCGAAATGCATCGGGCTTTGTGAAAATGAATTATTTGCAACCTGAGAACCCGTTTCTCCTTTTTTCTGATCTCCTTTTCATATGGTCACCCTATGTTATCATTTAATGATTAAGGGGGAACATGTAATGATAGACTTCATAATTTAGTGATTCTTCCTTAGTAGGAGCTGATAATTTGACAACATGCCCGAAAATCACTGGGCAGTTCAAAAGGCCTGTTGTTGAACCAAGTTGTAAATAAGTAAACAAATTATCTTGCTTTGGTTCACCTCTGAAAAGGAAATGTTTTCAACCCTTTCCAGTGTAATGTTCCATGTGTCAGCACTTCCAGGAGCACTAAATATGACACTTCTAAGAGTGCAGCTGCAGAGATCTCATCCCCAAGCAAGTGTCTTCCCCGTTCACAACACACAGGATGACTTCCTTCATCACCCTAATTTCCAATGTTAAAAAGAGATATAATTGTATATTACACATCATAATTTTTCATCCAAGCTTTTGGAATGTTTGTCTAATGTTAAAAAAAGCCACCTAAGTGTCACAGCTCCCTAATACTGCAACCTGACCTGTGCTTACTCAGAAGTAAGTCTTACTGTGTTCAGTGCATCTTACTCCTAGGTAAGTGTGCATAGGACATTAGCTTAGGTATGGAGTGGATGAAAGTTGCTTGAGCCTCCAGTTTCAACCTTTTTGTCCACAATCTATCTGATCCTGTTTGCTTAAAAATGTGTATCCCCAGCAAATGGTATTTTACATTTTGGTCAGTTGCATCCCCTTTCTCTTCCAGCCAGTCAGAGCCATTCAGGTGACCCTGCAAGATCTAACAGGAGCAAAACAGGTGGTGACACGCAATCCTTACACCACCATCGGGCAGATCAAGGAAGAGATAGGAAGAGAACGGCGTATCTCCATCTATGAGCTGGCCCTGGCCCTGCAGGGTCCTCCCCAAGAGGTCATGCAGAATGACAAGGCATTAGCAAATTATGGTGTGTTCTACAATACCACTATCCTGCTGCTCCAAACTAAACCACAAGAGATAGAGATTTTTGTGAAAGACCACAATGGCAGAACCTCGGTCTATGCAATCTTATCCAATGAAACGGTTCTGAACCTGAAAAAGAAGATTGAAACCCGCACAAGTATACTTGTGAACCAACAGCGCCTGATCTATAATGACCGGGAACTAGATGACATAAATACATTTGCTTTTTACAATATTAGGACCAAAGACACTATCTATCTGCTTTTGAGGGTTAGAGGTGGGCATACCTTCTTTTAAGTAGCAATGTCAAGGCCTACAGACACATAACCCTGGGTTCTTTTACACCAGGGATGAGGAACGAGTGGCCCACCAGATGTTGTTGGGCTGGAATACCCATCAGACCTCACCACTGGCTATATTGGCTTGGGCAGATGGGAATCACAGCTCAACAACATTGGGGGGCACCAGATTGGGGAACACATCTTGATGCTATCAGAGAGTAGTGTTTCAAGCCTCTTTCAGCCTTTGCATGACTATCCAGCAGTGCTATTGCTGGTATTTTTTGGTTCAGATGTTAGCCTTTTTCACCATAGAGGTTCATTACACTAGACATCAGAAAATACAACATATTTGACAAAAAGTTTCATAGCAATTATATCATTTACCATACATGTAGCCAAAGTCAGGCAGTTTATGTTCTTAACTGTGCAATCCTATACATGTCTATTCAGGAGTTGAATTCAGTGAGGCTTACTCCCTTGTAAGGGGGTATGGGACTGCAGCCAAAAAACCTACTTTAAAACACATAAAAGATGTAGTGGGAATTAGATCTTATATGATAGTAAATACATGTTGCAGAAAATTCTAGAAACCTAGTAAAATTCAAGAAAGGTTGACATGTTATAAATTCCTTCGTGTGCTTGGATATTTCTCCAGTTTGTACTTAACATTTGTTTTCCAATGTACAATTTCAATCTGTACAATCTTTGCTACCCTTAATAGATTCATTAGTAATATTCATCTTGTGCCTTCGTACCTAGAAGCAAACCTAATAAAATTGTTTAATGTCTTTCCTTCATCTTCATGAGATGATTTCATAAATGATGCCTATATACCATAACACAATATTCTGAAACTTATGGGGCCAGCACATTTCCAGCAACAAAAAGTTGTTCCTCCTATAAATTCTATTTCTATAACATTTATTTAACTTTTGAGGCATAAGATGCCATCTATAGCTGACTTTCAACTGATCTGCCTTTAATGATAATGATGATTTATCTAGTGTTTTCAAAACTGAATTCCATTCTTCAACTTTCACCTTAGATGTGAGAATTAATTGGCATGATTGTTTCAATTAATCCATCTTAACATTGACTAAATTCAATATGATGTTATATATTTGTGACATGATCTCTCTTTTTTGTTTTCCTTCCACGAGTAGACCACCCATTTTAGATAATCATAATACAATTTTGACTTAATTCAATAGTACTGTTCATAATATTGCTAATCTAATTCGTGATCAAGAAAAGTCTACTGCTTATAGAGCTAATCATCTTTGACAAAACCATCACCATATAAGTATTGTGCCACCACATTAATATATGAGGCTTTTCTTCAATCCTGGTTCAGCAGTGACATTTTCCTGAGGGATGAAGACACTGGTGTCTGGAGAGTATTCTGAATCATAACCTCAGGCAGTAGTAGTGACCAATACTCTTATTTAATTGCTGTCAAACTTAATAAGGTCTGCAACACTGCATATTCCTCTCTCTATATTCCAGCTTTAGGCTGCCTTGAAAGAGGCCTGGTGTATAGAAGCACTCATTGTATGGTAAAACTGTTCTTAAGATTTCATTGTTATAATCGCTCTTGACAATTCACATAGCTATCTCAAAACTGTATTTTTATGTATTTTGTTTTTATCTGACCACAGTGTTTATTTTTGTCTGACTGCACCAGGGGTAGGCAAAGCCCGACACACACACCCAATGCCCTGGTGTGGTGGCCACCACTGAAATGTAGTGGTGGTGCAGCAGCAAAAACTCAAGGCGTTTCAAAGCAAATTTCAGCAGAAAACCACTACCAAGGCTTTGAAAGGACAAATTTAGCTTGCAAACAAGCTGCATCTGTCCCTTTTGAGCTGCTGTAGCTTTTTTGCCACTGCTGCTGTACTACCAAATTTCAGCAGCATGGGTAGATGAGTCTGGGGAATGTAAAGCTCCCAGCTTGACCAAAGTTTCCTACTCCTGCTCTACACTGTAGTCTACTACCATCTGAGGAGGGTGACATTTCATGGTTCTGATGAAGTGGACTCAATACCACAATCCTATACTTCTCTACTGTCCCAGTGAGTTCAATGGAGCTTATCCCTAGGAAGGTATAGGATTGCAGCCTAAATCCATAAACATTTATGTTGCAATAACTGTGTTCGGTCTTTGAGGTGCCACAAAACCTTCTGATGATTTTGCTGCAACAGACGAATACGGCTGCCCCCTGGAAATCTAGGGCATATATGTGCATTGTATACATGATTTAATCTATAGCCTAGGGCTGGGCTCATCCTCTCTGCAAGCCCTTTCAGTACTTGCTTTGTGGACTTGAAAAAGTTACAGGCTGGATTGTGTTAACTTGACCAGCATTGGACTAATATGTGCAGATACTGGTTATTTGCTTGGTGGCAGTAGACTTATAAACACATTCAGTAGTTGTATACCAGATGAACAACCTTGCCTCTCTGCTCTGCCTATTTATTGCTGGACCCCACCTATTGACCCCAGTCAGGTCTCCATTTTTTTAGGAGTTGTCAACTCTAGCCCCATGTATGAAAACACTTATTAGGTTATAATCCTATGCACATTTACCTGGGAGTACCTTCAGTGGGACTTTCTTCCAAGTAAGCATGCATAGGATTGCTCGGTTAATCTCTCAACTTCAACTCACCCATTTTTAATTAATACAGAAACAATTATCGTGGCCTACCTTACAGGGATGTTGTAATGCTTACAGAGCTAATACCTGTGAAGTGCTTTAAGCACTGAAGAAAGCCATTATAGACAATATTATGGTCCTGTCTTTTCAAGCAGGTCTCTTCCAGTTCTACAGTTCTCTGAAACTGAAGAGGAAGATCCAGCTTTCAGTCTCTGCTGTAACTACTGTGAAACAGATACATTTATTAGCTTTGTACATGTCAAAATAATGAACAGCATAGTGATAGCTATCTAGCAGTTCACCTATGTAAGTACAAGTCATCCATGCTTACAGAAATAAAAAAATCTGAGCTGACAGAAAATAACCACAGGGAGGCATAGGAGCACCGCTGACTTGGTACAGAATCCTGTTTTATTTTTGAAACTACTACTTATTACTTTGAGGATGTAGCTGCCATATTACTACTGATACACATACACAAAGAAAGCAAGTTTAGTTTACCAAAACACAATGGCACAAATTATTCAAGGACTGGAGCAAGTCAATAGAACTATATTAATAAATGTTGTATCCAATTATCATCTATCAGCAAAACAAATTGCTAGCAGAACGAGTTTTCTCCCCCCCCATGCTGCCCCCCAAATCTTTCTCTGGAGGGTTAGGAGACCTTTCAGAACAGATTTGGGGAACCTGCAGGGAGATTGAAGCAAGGGGAAGTCCACTCATATGACAGTGGATCTAGCCCACTAAATGAATCTAACACCCACCCACACTCAAAAGTACCCACACCTGCCTCGCGTACAAAAGTATTCATGTGATTATTAATTTTCCACTCAACCTAAACTTTATCACTAGCCAAAGTTCCCAACAAGATTTATTTTTCCAAACAAAACTACATTAATTTCTAAAAGATGGATGCGGTTTTAAGGATTTTTGTCTTTTCAAGTCTTAAAATAGTTTCCTACTGTTCACAAGAAAAAATAATAATATTAATAACCCAGATGGTTGCTTGTATGAAGAAAAAAGAAAGTGAACTCTCTGTATATGAAACAAGTGGGACCACCAATATTAGGCTGACCATATGAAAAGGAGGACAGGGCTCATGTAACTTTAACAGTTGTAGAGAAAAGGCAATTTCAGCCGGCATCATTTGTATGCAATTCGTACCTGGTGAAATTCCCTCTTCCTTACTACAGTTAAAGCTGCAGGAGCTCTGCCCTGTTTTGTATCTCGTCACTCTAATATAGTTTGTGTAGCCACCATAGATTATCACAGGAGATAATTATCTTGCTAGAGGAAATTCTGCAGACACTATCTTCTAACAACCCCCTGTGGAAGGCCTTTAAATAAAATACAGGCCGAAATGCATCGGGCTTTGTGAAAATGAATTATTTGCAACCTGAGAACCCGTTTCTCCTTTTTTCTGATCTCCTTTTCATATGGTCACCCTATGTTATCATTTAATGATTAAGGGGGAACATGTAATGATAGACTTCATAATTTAGTGATTCTTCCTTAGTAGGAGCTGATAATTTGACAACATGCCCGAAAATCACTGGGCAGTTCAAAAGGCCTGTTGTTGAACCAAGTTGTAAATAAGTAAACAAATTATCTTGCTTTGGTTCACCTCTGAAAAGGAAATGTTTTCAACCCTTTCCAGTGTAATGTTCCATGTGTCAGCACTTCCAGGAGCACTAAATATGACACTTCTAAGAGTGCAGCTGCAGAGATCTCATCCCCAAGCAAGTGTCTTCCCCGTTCACAACACACAGGATGACTTCCTTCATCACCCTAATTTCCAATGTTAAAAAGAGATATAATTGTATATTACACATCATAATTTTTCATCCAAGCTTTTGGAATGTTTGTCTAATGTTAAAAAAAGCCACCTAAGTGTCACAGCTCCCTAATACTGCAACCTGACCTGTGCTTACTCAGAAGTAAGTCTTACTGTGTTCAGTGCATCTTACTCCTAGGTAAGTGTGCATAGGACATTAGCTTAGGTATGGAGTGGATGAAAGTTGCTTGAGCCTCCAGTTTCAACCTTTTTGTCCACAATCTATCTGATCCTGTTTGCTTAAAAATGTGTATCCCCAGCAAATGGTATTTTACATTTTGGTCAGTTGCATCCCCTTTCTCTTCCAGCCAGTCAGAGCCATTCAGGTGACCCTGCAAGATCTAACAGGAGCAAAACAGGTGGTGACACGCAATCCTTACACCACCATCGGGCAGATCAAGGAAGAGATAGGAAGAGAACGGCGTATCTCCATCTATGAGCTGGCCCTGGCCCTGCAGGGTCCTCCCCAAGAGGTCATGCAGAATGACAAGGCATTAGCAAATTATGGTGTGTTCTACAATACCACTATCCTGCTGCTCCAAACTAAACCACAAGAGATAGAGATTTTTGTGAAAGACCACAATGGCAGAACCTCGGTCTATGCAATCTTATCCAATGAAACGGTTCTGAACCTGAAAAAGAAGATTGAAACCCGCACAAGTATACTTGTGAACCAACAGCGCCTGATCTATAATGACCGGGAACTAGATGACATAAATACATTTGCTTTTTACAATATTAGGACCAAAGACACTATCTATCTGCTTTTGAGGGTTAGAGGTGGGCATACCTTCTTTTAAGTAGCAATGTCAAGGCCTACAGACACATAACCCTGGGTTCTTTTACACCAGGGATGAGGAACGAGTGGCCCACCAGATGTTGTTGGGCTGGAATACCCATCAGACCTCACCACTGGCTATATTGGCTTGGGCAGATGGGAATCACAGCTCAACAACATTGGGGGGCACCAGATTGGGGAACACATCTTGATGCTATCAGAGAGTAGTGTTTCAAGCCTCTTTCAGCCTTTGCATGACTATCCAGCAGTGCTATTGCTGGTATTTTTTGGTTCAGATGTTAGCCTTTTTCACCATAGAGGTTCATTACACTAGACATCAGAAAATACAACATATTTGACAAAAAGTTTCATAGCAATTATATCATTTACCATACATGTAGCCAAAGTCAGGCAGTTTATGTTCTTAACTGTGCAATCCTATACATGTCTATTCAGGAGTTGAATTCAGTGAGGCTTACTCCCTTGTAAGGGGGTATGGGACTGCAGCCAAAAAACCTACTTTAAAACACATAAAAGATGTAGTGGGAATTAGATCTTATATGATAGTAAATACATGTTGCAGAAAATTCTAGAAACCTAGTAAAATTCAAGAAAGGTTGACATGTTATAAATTCCTTCGTGTGCTTGGATATTTCTCCAGTTTGTACTTAACATTTGTTTTCCAATGTACAATTTCAATCTGTACAATCTTTGCTACCCTTAATAGATTCATTAGTAATATTCATCTTGTGCCTTCGTACCTAGAAGCAAACCTAATAAAATTGTTTAATGTCTTTCCTTCATCTTCATGAGATGATTTCATAAATGATGCCTATATACCATAACACAATATTCTGAAACTTATGGGGCCAGCACATTTCCAGCAACAAAAAGTTGTTCCTCCTATAAATTCTATTTCTATAACATTTATTTAACTTTTGAGGCATAAGATGCCATCTATAGCTGACTTTCAACTGATCTGCCTTTAATGATAATGATGATTTATCTAGTGTTTTCAAAACTGAATTCCATTCTTCAACTTTCACCTTAGATGTGAGAATTAATTGGCATGATTGTTTCAATTAATCCATCTTAACATTGACTAAATTCAATATGATGTTATATATTTGTGACATGATCTCTCTTTTTTGTTTTCCTTCCACGAGTAGACCACCCATTTTAGATAATCATAATACAATTTTGACTTAATTCAATAGTACTGTTCATAATATTGCTAATCTAATTCGTGATCAAGAAAAGTCTACTGCTTATAGAGCTAATCATCTTTGACAAAACCATCACCATATAAGTATTGTGCCACCACATTAATATATGAGGCTTTTCTTCAATCCTGGTTCAGCAGTGACATTTTCCTGAGGGATGAAGACACTGGTGTCTGGAGAGTATTCTGAATCATAACCTCAGGCAGTAGTAGTGACCAATACTCTTATTTAATTGCTGTCAAACTTAATAAGGTCTGCAACACTGCATATTCCTCTCTCTATATTCCAGCTTTAGGCTGCCTTGAAAGAGGCCTGGTGTATAGAAGCACTCATTGTATGATAAAACTGTTCTTAAGATTTCATTGTTATAATCGCTCTTGACAATTCACATAGCTATCTCAAAACTGTATTTTTATGTATTTTGTTTTTATCTGACCACAGTGTTTATTTTTGTCTGACTGCACCAGGGGTAGGCAAAGCCCGACACACACACCCAATGCCCTGGTGTGGTGGCCACCACTGAAATGTAGTGGTGGTGCAGCAGCAAAAACTCAAGGCGTTTCAAAGCAAATTTCAGCAGAAAACCACTACCAAGGCTTTGAAAGGACAAATTTAGCTTGCAAACAAGCTGCATCTGTCCCTTTTGAGCTGCTGTAGCTTTTTTGCCACTGCTGCTGTACTACCAAATTTCAGCAGCATGGGTAGATGAGTCTGGGGAATGTAAAGCTCCCAGCTTGACCAAAGTTTCCTACTCCTGCTCTACACTGTAGTCTACTACCATCTGAGGAGGGTGACATTTCATGGTTCTGATGAAGTGGACTCAATACCACAATCCTATACTTCTCTACTGTCCCAGTGAGTTCAATGGAGCTTATCCCTAGGAAGGTATAGGATTGCAGCCTAAATCCATAAACATTTATGTTGCAATAACTGTGTTCGGTCTTTGAGGTGCCACAAAACCTTCTGATGATTTTGCTGCAACAGACGAATACGGCTGCCCCCTGGAAATCTAGGGCATATATGTGCATTGTATACATGATTTAATCTATAGCCTAGGGCTGGGCTCATCCTCTCTGCAAGCCCTTTCAGTACTTGCTTTGTGGACTTGAAAAAGTTACAGGCTGGATTGTGTTAACTTGACCAGCATTGGACTAATATGTGCAGATACTGGTTATTTGCTTGGTGGCAGTAGACTTATAAACACATTCAGTAGTTGTATACCAGATGAACAACCTTGCCTCTCTGCTCTGCCTATTTATTGCTGGACCCCACCTATTGACCCCAGTCAGGTCTCCATTTTTTTAGGAGTTGTCAACTCTAGCCCCATGTATGAAAACACTTATTAGGTTATAATCCTATGCACATTTACCTGGGAGTACCTTCAGTGGGACTTTCTTCCAAGTAAGCATGCATAGGATTGCTCGGTTAATCTCTCAACTTCAACTCACCCATTTTTAATTAATACAGAAACAATTATCGTGGCCTACCTTACAGGGATGTTGTAATGCTTACAGAGCTAATACCTGTGAAGTGCTTTAAGCACTGAAGAAAGCCATTATAGACAATATTATGGTCCTGTCTTTTCAAGCAGGTCTCTTCCAGTTCTACAGTTCTCTGAAACTGAAGAGGAAGATCCAGCTTTCAGTCTCTGCTGTAACTACTGTGAAACAGATACATTTATTAGCTTTGTACATGTCAAAATAATGAACAGCATAGTGATAGCTATCTAGCAGTTCACCTATGTAAGTACAAGTCATCCATGCTTACAGAAATAAAAAAATCTGAGCTGACAGAAAATAACCACAGGGAGGCATAGGAGCACCGCTGACTTGGTACAGAATCCTGTTTTATTTTTGAAACTACTACTTATTACTTTGAGGATGTAGCTGCCATATTACTACTGATACACATACACAAAGAAAGCAAGTTTAGTTTACCAAAACACAATGGCACAAATTATTCAAGGACTGGAGCAAGTCAATAGAACTATATTAATAAATGTTGTATCCAATTATCATCTATCAGCAAAACAAATTGCTAGCAGAACGAGTTTTCTCCCCCCCCATGCTGCCCCCCAAATCTTTCTCTGGAGGGTTAGGAGACCTTTCAGAACAGATTTGGGGAACCTGCAGGGAGATTGAAGCAAGGGGAAGTCCACTCATATGACAGTGGATCTAGCCCACTAAATGAATCTAACACCCACCCACACTCAAAAGTACCCACACCTGCCTCGCGTACAAAAGTATTCATGTGATTATTAATTTTCCACTCAACCTAAACTTTATCACTAGCCAAAGTTCCCAACAAGATTTATTTTTCCAAACAAAACTACATTAATTTCTAAAAGATGGATGCGGTTTTAAGGATTTTTGTCTTTTCAAGTCTTAAAATAGTTTCCTACTGTTCACAAGAAAAAATAATAATATTAATAACCCAGATGGTTGCTTGTATGAAGAAAAAAGAAAGTGAACTCTCTGTATATGAAACAAGTGGGACCACCAATATTAGGCTGACCATATGAAAAGGAGGACAGGGCTCATGTAACTTTAACAGTTGTAGAGAAAAGGCAATTTCAGCCGGCATCATTTGTATGCAATTCGTACCTGGTGAAATTCCCTCTTCCTTACTACAGTTAAAGCTGCAGGGCCCCTGCCCTCTTTTGTATCTGGTCACTCTAGTATAGTGCCTGCAACTTTAATTGCTGTGATGAAGAGGGGATTTCACCAGGTACTAATTGCATATAAATGACGCCGGCTGAAATTCCCTTTTCTATGCAACTGTTAAAGTTACATGAGCCCTGTCCTCCTTTTCATATGGTCAGCCTAACCAATATGGCATATGGCCCCTGTTGAATTCCAGCCACTCCGTTCCATTCCATTCCATTCCTTGTCCCTGCCCCTAGCTTCTGTTCCACCTTCCTAACGATTAGGTGAGTAAGCACACTCAATCATCATTGGGCTGCCTCTGGGTTGTGACAAACAGGAATCTGTATTTCCAACCCTGTGAAGTAGGGCAGGCTGAGGTAGATCTACCACCAGCCACATGGTTAATAATAACTCATAGCCTGGATACATGGGAATCCAAGGTTATGGCTTGGATTTATGGAGAATAAAGCCCTTTTCCAAAGCTTCTTTTAAACCCCCTTTCCAAGTGGTCTACTCATACAGAAGTTCCGCCAAAGAAGTAATTCAACCCCATTTTCCAATTTAGTGTTGTGAGAAATAGAAAAATGTTACTTTTTCAGTCCTAATCATAATGCAGGGAAGAAATGGCTAAGACAAGTAAGAGATGTAGCAAGGAAGGGCAGGTGGGCTTGTGGTTAAAGCTATGCTTGTAATGGAATAGACTACGCTCTGATAGTTTTGCTTGACATATGCAACCAGCAGAATATAGCTCCTGTGGCCAGATTATATCTTTTGCGGGTAAACTTCAAAGGCAAGGCTTGGCAGACATGCAGAAATTACCTTTTAAAATGAGAACAGGAAACTTTGGTGGTTAAGTTTAGCTGAAGCTACTTGCAGAGACAATAGAAGAAATACTAAATAAAGTAATGAATAAATAAAGGTGGGGAGGTCAAGAAATTGGGGTAATGGGAGATGTAAACAGGGGCGGGGATTTTAGTAGTTTGCTTAGGCGCTTGGGATAGGTTGTAAACCTTGGACTACTCGGCCAATGAGGAAACAAGGGAGGGACTCTTTCGGCTGTTCTCAAGGAATAAAAAGACTTGTCATTCTTGGTTTTGGGTGTGCCTACTTTTGTAGCGCACCCCTTCTTGCAAGAGTGTATTTTCAATACAGAAACTTTGTTTTCACCTTCCAGATTGCTTTGTTTTTGCAGACTGAAAAGTCATTTCTAACAGTGTTTTTATTGAAAAACCAAGCAGAGAAAAGTTCAGAAATGATCAGTTCCTTTTAAAATAAAATGACACAGAACTCGCTAGCGAAAATGTTACTATAACGACCTATATCCTAAGAATATCTTGTACCAGCAGCTTACAAGTGGAAAGGGGTTTTCTAGGACTTCACAAGAGTGATTTAATCTGGATCCTTTGCCAGCCGCTCAAGGACAAAGGAAGATTTCACTAACGAGAACAGGGTGGCAGCTTGGACACTTCTAGGACAATGATCCAGGCACCAGAGTCCTGGGTGCCCAAGTTCTTTGTATGGACAACAGATGCCTTGGGAACCCTTGGAAAGGACTCAATCACCCTGAAAAAAACACTGGTTCCTGGGAGGGAGGCCTCCAGCAAGACCTTTCCAGCACCACTAGCACCATCAGATCAGGTAACTGGGATGGGGGCAGTGAGACAGCCAGGGTGTCATGGCCATAGTTTAGGAGCAGACATTTAGACATTCCAATTACGTAAACTATGCTATTTTCCCATTTTGAAGGGAAATAGCTTGGCTGGCTAGACCCAATTCCAAACCTAGCTACAGTGAAGCACAGCACCCATTTCTAGTTAACAGGTGAAACAACTGCTGGACAATTGCCTTGCTCAAGCAAGCAAGCAAGCAAGCAAGCTTTCCTGCACAGCACCCCCTAGACATGGATGCATCAACAATTCAATAAAAATGTAAACTATCTAAAATAGCAACAGTAAAACATGATCTAAAATAAATTATCCCACAGAAGCAGACAGTTAAGCATTAGGAATGTTTTAAAATAAAAACATTTTCAAAACACACTGAGAGGATGGTAAAAGAGGGAGGGGGTCTGAAGAATCTCTCACAATGCAAGTGCTCATGTATTTGAGGTTGTCAGACTTTTTCTTGCAGGGCTCCTGTGCCTTTAGCAGATGTGTGACAAATTGAAACCCAGCAAGTTAAGTTTTCCCATTAGAGCATCTGCATGGTGGGGAAAACTGTTCGTCTTAGAGAATATGAAATGTTAAATATCAAGCATTTGAAATATTATTTGCATCATAAATTATTCCCCACTTCCTTCCTGAACACAGGGTTGCTAGGTTGCAGCACAAAAGATCTGTGTCTCTCTTGAACAGTTTTACAGCAGCAAAAGACACCACAACTGTGAGCACAGGAAGCAACATAAGAATTGCCTTGCTGAATCTGGTTGAGATCCGCCTAGTCCAGCATTCTGTTTCTAAGAGCGACTATTCAGATGCCTCTGAGCTTTCATAAGCAGAGCACGAAGCCAGTGGCTGTCCCTTGTTGTTTGTGTCCAACTCTTATTTTCAAAGATACACTGCTTCTGCAAATGGAAGTTCATTCACCTATTTTAGCCTTGCCAACCTGATGCCCTCCAAATGGGTTGGGCTGCAACAATGGGAGTTCTAGTACAAACCATCTGGAGGTTACCAGGTTGGGGGTGGCTGATCTATTTGTTTATTTTTCCACACACCTTCTTCCCTGGTCTCTTTATCAAACCTCCTTGGGGCAAAGTGAGTTTGTTTCAGGAGAAAAGTGCAACTATGCTATATTTTGCTACTATAGAGTATTAAAATGATGTACATGTTTCTCATAAAAGAATGTGTTAGCTGGGTTAAAAAAAAAACCCTCTACTGGTCCTATGCTAAACCATTTGGTAACAAAAACAAATCTAATGTAATATGTACACCAGTCTGCTATTAATGGGAAAGAAACTCATTCTGGCTTCTGACATTGTCTGTAATTAATTAAAGAAAAAAACACAGACAGACATAGCTGCACAGTATATGTCTCATGTATGGTCTAGTTTTGCCGTAAATCTCCTGAAGAGCAGGAATAAAATAAAATAAAATAATGGTGTCATACATGCATTGATTGTGCTGCTTTGATGAAGCACTCACATATATTATGTTATGTTTTTCCTGAGTTCATTGTCTCTGCCATTTCCTTGAGAGAAATAAAGAAGTCTCCTAGATATCACTAACCCAAAGAGTTTGAGATAAGCAGGTTTCACACACAAAAATTGCAATGCAGATGGCTAATTAAAACTGCTTACATTCAAATTACAGCACTTAACAGAATATGTTTGGATGATCATTGAACTGAAAAATTGTTTTCATATGGAATTGCTAAGCCAAAAGTTTTATTACAAACAGTTAAACACAGATATGGTGTTTTATGCTATGCATAAAATATGATGAGTGCTGGGCTGTCCTTGGAAGGTAATTTCAATGTTTAAGAAAAGAAGACTGCAGAGACTTTTTAGGGGTGTAAGATCTTAACGGTTTAGCAATTAACTTTATGCCAGTTAGATTAATGCAAGAAATTATGTCAGTTAAGATTTTTAGACTTGTCAAGTAAACTAAAATATGCTCAGTGAATATGATCCAGCCTGCTTAAGCATCTTAAAAGCTGCAATCCTATGCACACTTACCTGAATGTAAATCCCATTGAAATTAATGGGACTTACTTCTGAGGAAATGTTAAGCTCAGGTTGGGAGCTCCACTACAGTGGGAATGTTACATGTGTATATGTTTAACTCTTTCCCAATTAAATAATTTGGGCTTAATCATAATCACACTTAACTTTGGCTGGATTGTTCCCGTTTTCTGTAAGTTATTGAATTGTTAAACTGCCTCTCTTGTAGTGCAGGGCCGTTGGCAGCATGCCAGACAATGCAAGCAAGTGAAACTGTGCCTCTTTTTTTGGCAAGAAACATCACTTTCTCTTTTGCATCCAGCAGCAACGTTCCATCTTCCTACAGCAAAAGTCTACATCTCAGTTCTGGATAAAGGCCTCTGAAGGCAGCAGAATCAATTACAGAGAACAGCAGCTGGGCAGAGCCCTTCATGTCCAGTAAGGTTAAACCTCTGGCTTGACATTTTCTACTGCTAAACGTGTGCGTTCATAAGATGTGTATCTGTCTATTCTTCCATCAGCACTGTAGCATCGAGGCTGTGAAACCTACACACCTGAAACTTGGCATGCATACTAAGGGGCTGGGGTGTAATGGCTGCCTCAAAGGCCCTTGGAATGTGAGTGGTGTAAAATGGAGAGAGGGGAGGGGAGAATGCAAGGCCAGTTTGAATGAAAAGACAACAGAAAGTGCCAGTGTAGAGGAGGAGGCAGCAAGAGAATGAAGGAAATTAAAGGAAACCAGCAGTGTAGTGAAGAGAAAGAAACAGATAAAGCTGCCTTCAGCTAGAAGAAGAATCAACCCCCACAACACAGACTGGCAACAACTGTGGCTTAAAGTTAGAGTTGTTCATATTTGATGTTTAGTTCTATTAGTCGTTTTCTTAATACTGTCATTGACCAAAACATTCTAAAGTTAAGTAAATACTGTTAAATATTTATCTCTGAAGTGATTCCAATCTGCCCCTCTTCATCCTAGTTAGGGTGACCAGATAAAATCCAGGTCAGGGCTCATGTAACTTTAACAGTTGTAGAGAAAAGGGAATTTCAGCCAGTGTCATTTGTATGCAATTAGGTCCTGGTGAAATTCCCTCTTCATCACAATAGTTAAAGGTGCATGCACTATACTAGAGTGACCATATGCAAAAGAAGGGAGGGGCCCTGCAACTTTAACTGTTGTGATGAAGAGGGAATTTCATCAGGAACTAATTGCATACAAATGACTCTGGCTGAAATTCCCTTTTCTCTACAACTGTTAAAGTTACATGAGCCCTGACCTGGATTTTATCTGGTCACCCTAATCCTAGTTTTAGAAACCTGAAACATTACATGTTCATCATGGAGTTGTGGGATTCAAGCCTGAAGTAACATTTTTGTCCACTAGAGGCAGACTTCCCTAACGATCATATAGTTTTATAGTCCATACAGCTTGAAGGAAGGGAGATTAGAAGGCTAAAGGCACAGTTATATGCCTGCCCCCTAAGGGGATTGGAGTGGAGGGACTCTTCCCTCAGGGTGCCTCTACAAGAGCGATTTAAAGCTCTTTCAAGGTGCATTAAAAATTTGACCTCTACAAGAGCGGAGCACAAATCAGGGGTTGAGGCGCTTTTTCTGTCCGATTATGCACATTATTGAATGCGCGTTAAATAGCGAGTTTTAATTTACCACGGCAGTTAAAGCACCTTATGACCATGTAAACAAGCGATTCTCCACATTAAACACCTCTAAAGCGTGTTTCATACAACCGGTAAGGCAACCAGTTATGTGCTTAACCGCCTCCCGCATATAGTGATTTGCCGTAAAAGCAATTGCGAGAAGATGCGCATAATCGGACAACCAGGCGTCAAACCAAATTCTTGTAGAGGGGACCACAGACAGTTATAGGGGTTATAGTTATAGGCAGGGGCTGTGCCTAGGGATGCCAGCGAGCATGGTCCACTCAGATGGGGGGACACAATGTGCCCAACTCTGACTAAAGGCCATTCCGGGTTATGCAATGCTCTGTCCATTTGCTGGTGTGTGTGTGTGTGTGTGTACGTGTACGCGTGTGTGTGTGTACGTGTAGTAATATCTTGCCCAACAGAAGGGAACTGAGCAATACTTTGGAATCTAATTAGGTTTTCTCAGTGTAGGCCAGTTCCAGTCAAAATCTGGGATTCACTCATGCAAGTCATTAATTGAACCCACATTAAATGAGTGATGGTGTTAGAAATGACCATTCAGGTTGACCATTCAGTCAGTCTGCAAAAGTACAAAACAATCTGGAAGGTGAAAGCAAGTTTCTTTATTGAAATACAATCTTGCAAGAGCGGGTGCTGAGCTACAGAAGTAGGTACACCGAGTATCAAAAATCACACCTATTTATTCCCTGCCATGGCCTGTGAGGATCCCTCCCCTGTCTCCCATTGATCAGGAGATCCAAGGTTTACAGCCTATCACGACTGCCTAATTAAACTACTAAAATCCCCGCCCCTGTTTACATCTCCCCTTACTCTAATTTCTTGAGCCCCCTACCCCTGTTTATTCATTACCTAATATAGTATTCTTCCTCTGTTTCTGCAAGCAGCTTCAGCGAAGTCTAACCACCAAAAGTTTCCAGTTTCTCTTTTAAAAGGTCATTTCTGCATGTATGTTAAGTTTTGCCTTTGAAGCTTACCCGAAAAAGCCACAGAAGCTATATTCTACCGGTTACATATGTAACTTTAACCACAAATCCACCTACACTTTCTTGTTTTCAATCTACTAGCGAGGTTTCTATCACATGCATATTCCATTACAAGCATAGCTACAAGCAGCCTAATTTATTTTATTATGAGTCTATGAATTAATTCTTCTCTGTGTTATGATTAGAACTGAAAAAGTAACATTTCCCCACTTCTTACAATGTGCATTTGCGTGTGAATGACACCTGTGTATTTCATGTGTGGATCAATGAACTTCTGAACGTATACATATTTTCATTCAATCACATTCATCGATTTTGTAATCTGCCTCTGAGAGGCCCAATTTCTAACAAAGCACCTTACATTCAGCCCCTTTGAAGAAAAAGCTGCTTATTAAGGGTTAGACTATGATGAAGGTGTTTCTGACAGTCCTTTAAATAGTTTTTATTATAGTATTTTTTAACATAATGAATGACAAAATTTACACACAGCATCTGGATAATATTATACAAACAAGCTCTCAACATTATGTTGCAGGGTTCCTCATCATATGAGCCATTTGACATCTCATTACACAGTGAGACAATGCTCAGCGCTCCCATTAAGTAATTAGCCAGGCATACTAAAATACCCATATTTATCACTCCTAGGGCTGCCATTTTGGTTTCTGGCATTGTGACAGGCAGACATTCCACAGAGTATTTTCTGACATGCAGTGATATGGAAAGCTTCATCTGGTAAATTTCTGCCTGTCATGTGATGTTAAGACACAGGAGCCTTACCTGAAATAAAGGTGACAAAAGATGACAAAAGGTATTTCTAGGTGAGGTTTTATTGTGCAATCACCCTGCCTTGTTCACAGGGGGGTTCCAGATGAGGTCATCTTCTTCCATTTATAACCCTCTCATGTTTTCCCACCACTTTAGCTTGTTTTGTTTTTAACCACAAAACATCAGATAGGCTGGATCTACACCTTGTGTCAAATCATTACGAATGTGGAATAAAAAGCAGGAAACAACACTACGAAAGTGGTATGTGGAATGTGCCTTAGCAGTTATCAGTCCACTTCAATACAGCTATAAAGCAATAGTGTAGATCTAGCCAAAGACAGAATAGCAACAAAATGCTTTTTGATCAGCAGCACTTGGAATCCTTGGTGTGGAAGCACCCAGGGGAATCAATCCTTGTACTTAACCGTTTAATAAACCAATACATTGGCAAGGCAATGCGCATGACACTCCAAAACAAATAACTAAGGACAGCACATCCAGATTATAGATATACAGACGAGAGAGAGAGAGAGAGAGAGAGAGAGAGAGAGAGAGAGAGAGATTTTAAAACATAAAACGTTTCAGCATAAAATGCCAGCTTCAGTAACAAATAAGAGTATGCTACAATGCCACCTATAAACTGAACCAGAAACAGTGAGGAACAGGCTAAGCATCAATGGGGAAACAAAGATTAACAAACAGTACCTGTATTGAACCACTAAGCAAGCTGCATTAATAAACATCATGGGTTGTTTTATCTCCTCCTTCACATTGATACTGGGTTTCAGCTGATCAATAAAAATGGCCTCCTTAATCTTTCTACTTTGGAGGCTCTGTTCAATTGGTAGTACAGAGATCTTCACTAAAGATTTTCTGCCAGCATCCTATATTAACCATCTGTTCAAACATTCTTGTCTATGTGGTACCTATTTATGATGTTCTGGATTACGAGTCGCAGAATCCCTTACCATTGGCCTTGCTGACTGGGGCTCAGAGAAGTTATAGTCCAAAACATTTGGAGGGCACTAGATTGTCTAGCCATATGACATTTTTCTCCTTCTCCCATAATACTAGAACCTAGGGTCATCCCATGAAGCTGATTGGTAGGAGATTGAGGACAAATAAAAGTAAGTACTTCTTCACACAGCACATAGTTAAACTATGGAATTCACTAACACAAGATGTAGTGATGGCCACCAATTTGGATGACTTTAAAAGGGAATTGGATAAATTCTTGGAGGAGAAGGCTATCAATGGCTACTAGCCCTGATGGCTATGTGCTACCTCCAGTATCCAAGGCAGTAAGCCTGTATGCACCAGTTGCTGGGAAACATGAGTGGGAGGGTGCTGTTGCATCATGTCCAGCTTTGTTGGTCCCTGGCCAACAGCTGGTTGGCCACTGTGTGAACAAAGTGCTGGACTAGATGTACCCTCAGTCTGATCCAGCATGGCACTTCTTGTGTTCTTAAGTTCTGACTACACACCCTGGGAAGAAGAGTGCATCACACTCTATGAGGCTTACTTCTAAGTAGGTATGCATGGAATTGCACTGCCAGTGTCCTTTTTTGTAGATTGACCATTTGAAAAGGAAGACAGGGCTTCTGTATCTTTAACAGTTGCATAGAAAAGGGAATTTCAGCAGGTGTCATTTGTATGCATTCAGCACCTAGTAAAATTCCCCCTTCATCACAACAGTTAAAGCTGCAGGAGCCCTGCCCTCTTGACCAAATACGAAAGAGGGCAGGGCTACTGCAGCCTTAACTGTTGAGACGAAGAGAGAATTTCACCAGCTGCTGCATGCATACAAATGGTACCTGCTGAAATTCCCTTTTCTATGCAACTCTTAAAGTACAGCCCTGTCCTCCTTTTCATATGGTCACCCTATTTTGGCACAAAAGACCTCACTAGTAATTTGCTCTAGTGGAAGCAATTAGCTTGAGGAGTGGGAGTGGCATTTTTGTTAAATACGGGCATTTGCATCAGTATTTAAGATACTCTTGCACCAGAACAGCGGAGTCCCATTCACACACCAGTGGGACCATTCCAAATCAAGTACGTTGAGAACTGGGTCTTTGTTCCATGGATGAACATGTGTTCAGTTCTGGAAGTGCAAGCAGATGCTCAGGGCCTTTCCATTGCCTCTCCTGGCATTGTCTTTTTCATTATGCTAATTATTCTTTTAAAATCATAAATAAATAATAAGGTCCCTGATCAAAGGCTAGATTTCTTGCTGTGCGGTAGAGATGTTAATGAGGCAGTTGAACTCACATGGCAGAAAGGCAACAGGTTTGTTCTTTAATTACAGGGAACAGCTTGGGGGCTCCTTGTACCGGGCCAGCTGGTCTCTCAGCGCTCATTATGTGCCCCCTTCTTAAGCAATGCAGTATGTGTTCATTCGTTCATGTTCGTTTGTGTTCGCTCATGTTCACATTCATGTTCATTATCTTTGCACTCTCAATTTGCTTTCCACGTGGATGGAAGCTGACTGTCGTGCACTTGGGGCCACAGGCTGTATCTTACTGAGATATGCAACTCCCAGGATGCTCAGGAAAGGCTGCTTTTGTGTTAACTGACAACAGATGGAAAGGAAGAATCTCAATTGCACCTCCAAAAGAGTTTCACCATGATCCGGACTGGAGGGCAGGTTTATGGGGCCTGGGGCAGGTGTGATGTTGGGGGCCATGCCACAGCCCCTTACAAGAGCCCCATGGGCTCTGGTGACCAGTGTGGCAGTGTCAGGGCAGGGAGCAATGGACAGGAGCTGAGGTAGAAGTCTGGGGCTAATTGCTCCCCTACTGGGAGGAGGGACAGTAACTCTACTACTGCAAAACCAATGGCAATACATGGAAGGGTGGCTGAATCCAGAAATGGTAGCTCTTTTGTGTACTCCCAAGATTTTGTTATTCACACCTCTGACCAATCATACTGTTCAAGAGAGATATTACTTTATCATTAACAATCACTTACCTGTTGGGATTTCTAGCAGCAATGTTTATGGTGTGGGGATGGGGTTCTAATTTATTTATTTAAAGAGGCCTTGTAAACATTTCATGGAGCAAAGGTGTTGAACCTCTTTTGGGCCAGATCTACACCAAGCAGGATATAACACATTGAAAATGGTTTAAAAACTGTAAATGGAATGTGTCCTGAGCCCCAACAGTTGTCAGTACTGTTATAAACCATTTTAAAGCAGTAGTGTAGATCCTGCCTCAGTCTGAGGGCTGGATTTCATTTTGGGAAAGTTCTCAGGGGCCACATTCTAGTGGTGGGTGGGGCAGAAGGCCAAAGGCCAAAATAACAAAAATACCAGCCTAGTTTAGCTTACTGCAAACAGCTGAGCTTTAGGAGAGGCATTTCAACCTTTTAGAATGGGAGTGGGGGCAGGGGTGGGGGGACTGCAGCAAAGCCAGGAAACCATCAAAGAATCTGTGGTCAGGTGAAAGGTGCATGGCCATCTTCTGGGGAATGCTGGAGGGCTGAGTTTCTGCATCCCACTGTCCTATGGTGATCGGAATTTAATCCATTCATTCTCATTCGTTCATTCAATTTTTAAGTTGCCCTACAGCTGAAACTCTCAGGGTGACGTATTAATAAAAGATGAAACAATAAAACCAATGATAAAACCAACAATAAAGCACAATGAAAGTATTCTTTTAAAAGCAGCAACAAAAATCCAGTATTTAAAATAGGCTGACCAGATAAAATCCAGGTCAGGGCTCATGTAACTTTAACAGTTGTAGAGAAAAGGGAATTTCAGTCAGTGTCATTTGTATGCAATTAGTTCCTGGTGAAATTCCCTCTGCATCACAACAGTTAAAGGTGCAGGCACTATACTAGAGTGACCAGATACAAAAGAAGGCAAGGCCCCTGCAACTTTAACAGTTGTGATGAAGAGGGAATTTCACCAGGAACTAATTGCATACAAATGACACTGGCTGAAATTCCCTTTTCTCTACAACTGTTAAAGTTACATGGATTTTATCTGGTCACCCTAATTTAAAAGATAAGTAATTGGGCATTTAAAAACAGAGAAGATGTCTTTAAAATGCAGTATTGCACATATTAAAAATACAGCAAACAACAGTTTAAATACTTTTAAAAGGCCTGGTACTGAAAAGTCAACAAAGTAGGTGCCAGGCAGACCTCTCTAAGGAGGGCATTCCACAATTTGGGGGCCTCCACAAAAAAAGCCCATTCACAAGTAGCCGGCCATCAAATTTTGCTGTGAGGGGCCACTGGGAGCAGAGCATCAGATGAAGATCTCAGGGTATGGGCAAGAACATATGGGAAGAGGCAGTTCTTTAAATATTTGGCACTGAGGATGGCTAGCTGGAAGATCAAAACTTTACTTAAGAAATTAAACCTGGGATTTTCATGATGCTAGCAGGTAGGTGTTTTTGTTTTTTGCAGACCACATTAATAATCTCAAAGGCAGCCTTTGGTCCCCAGTTCTCAAGGGCTCACTTTTGCTCAATCTGATTATGATGTGCTCAATGTTTCACTCAGGGCTGGGTGGATAAATGTTATTAAGCTGAATTTAAAGCAAACTGGGGTATTTATTTTTACCTTATGATATACATCAATGACTCAGATTCCCTGGACAGAGATTCATGATCAGGTTTTGAGATGTGCCTCTGCTAAAATAGATGTTCTTTCTCTTCATGCATCTGAAACTGAACTGCTTTGATTTCCCTGAGCACAAAAAAGGAAGCCTCAGAATTATAGATGGTATCTTAGCTCTTATCATTAGCAAAAATTACTTCTGTCATGAGCAAATCCAAGTGGACAAGTGACTATAATAATTTCCTTCTTGTCCCTTGCAAAATAACACTAATATTAATAAGAGTCTCATACTCAGATGGTACAAGCCAGTTTGAACATTTTAAAGTGTGCAATTTAATCATTTGACTAAGACTGGGAGAAGAAAGATTTATGAATTCATTGAAAATGTAAGAAGTACATTTTTCTTTTCTAAACCTTTATCAGTTTTACTCAACAGTCTGGGAAGCAACAGAGAGGGAAATCTTGTCACAGGACATTTCAGAAAATGAATTAATGGCCTTGGTACTAGGAAAACAAGAAATGTATACATTCTGAGTACCACTGAGAAGTGGATGAACTATTCTAGTCTGGTTTGATGCATAATCAAGGCCTGGGGATGTCTGCTCCACTGAGTAAGCAGTTGTAAGGAACGTCTCTTCTGCTAGATAGCCAGTGCGCTATAATGAACCGAATGGTCCAAGAAGGCCTGTATTCAAATCCTTATTCAGCTATGGAGCTCACTAGGTTATCTTCTCTCTCACACCCTTACTTACCTCACAAGGTAGTTGTGAAGGGTCAAGTGTGATATGTCCCTAAGCTCCTGAAGGGAAGGATGAAGAGAGATGTAAGATAAAAAGAAGCTTAACAGTGAGTTCCTTAGATGCTGGGGGAGTGGGGGGGAGAGTAGTTTCACAACTGAACTATCTGGTGTGCATATCAGCAAATCAAATGCTGGCTCAGTTATTAGTTTTGCCCCTTCCTTGCTTTAAGCAAGCTATCTGACATTTTTGAATTTTAAAAAGTCTTCCATTTACATTCATTCACTCACTGAAACTTATTTAAAGTGCAAATTGCTTAAAGAATTTGGGAAATTGTGACATCACAGGCACCGGTCAACAGACTATACTACTGTGTTTACTTTCCTCTCTCCCCCACCCCACCTGCCAAGCTCAATCCTCCAGACGGGAATAGCTATGTTTGGGCTGAGTGTGGTACAGCTGCTTCCAACCTGGCCTCACCAGGTTATGTAACACGTTACATCTTTCTTGTGAAGGGTGAAATGTAGAAGAATAAACACGAATACCATATTTACTTATTTGTATCCCAGCCTTCCCTCCAAGGTATATACCTTTCCTGGTATCTCTCCTGGCTGTGTCCACACCGTCTTAGCTAGCGTTCAATGGGGAACCTTCTTCATTCCCATTTTGAACACATCACAGGCCAAAATGATGTCAAGGGTGTGGCCACACCCCCTGATGTCATGAAACCTGCAAAGAGGGGAGGCGATTTCTAAAGGGCCCTTTCAAACCTGGAGCTGGCCCTGTTGTTGCAAGGCAGAGAGAACTCCTAGCCCTGCTACCTGAGACCTGCACTGAGCAGGGGGTTGGGCTCAATGGCTTTATAGGCCCCTTCCAACTCTACTATTCTATGATTCTGTGACCCTGCAAGTCAGGACTGGGGAACCTATGGCCCTCCAGCTGTTGATGAACTACTAATCTCATGATACCTCACTAGTGGCCAGGCTGACTAGGGCTGAAGGATACTGGAGTCCAACAATATTTGGATGGTAACAGGTTCATCAGCCCTGCTTTAAGGAGGGAGACCAGGGATCGGACCTGGGACCTTCTTAGCTCTTATACTACCCTAGGTTTCAGAGTCTATCTAATGCAGAGCTAGGAGATCTAAGGCCCTCCAGATCTTGTTGGACTCCAGTTTCCATCAGCCATAGCCAGCCTGAGGGATGATGGTAGTTCATCAACATTTGGAGAGCCACAGGTTCCCCACTCCTGAGCCAATATGTTCCCAGTGGGAGAAGCCAAAGCTCAGTGGTAAAACACTTCCTCTGCATTCAAAAAATCCCAGGTTCTGTCAGGCAGCACAGGGCTAGGAAAGACCTTGATAAGCCCCCCTGGCCAGTCCGAAAAGACAGTCCTGGGTTAGATGGGCCAATAGCCTGGCTCAATATAAGGTAACTTCATATATTTGTGAGTAAATGTTTACTGATAGCTTCTAACAACAGCAGAATGTATGGTATACCAGGAATGGCCCAAGATACTTTGCTGCCTGAGGTGAAAGAGAAGATGGCGCCCTGTCTCCATTCCATGTACAGCAGCCAACTAGACTAGGACTTCAACACTGTTGACAGGATAGTGTAATCTGGGGGCCATGACAGGTTGTGTGGCATACACAGTTCTGTCCTCCCTGAGAGGGGAATAGCCAAGGGGGCTGCTGCTGCCCCCAGCATCTGCTGCTTGAGGTTATCACCTAATTCTGCCTAATTCTGTGGTACACTCATGGCTTTTTACAATTTGTCATTAAAAAAAAAGCTATGTCCACTTCTTCTTCAGGGGAGTCAGCTATGCAGTTCAGATCCTAAGAGGGATAGAAAACCAGTATATAGAATACACAATGCATCTTTTGGCACATCCAAGTGACAATTTGGTGACAATTATCAATGTTTTCTTGCATGGGCAGTTAGCTGCTAGCTTTTCTAATTGGAACATTTGTTAGCTTCAACTGCAGGAATACATTTGTTGCTGCTAGCAGTTTCTTCAATTTAAATAATCTCTCAAATCTCCTTCTTTCAATGAAGCAGCACCAAATAACATGTCTGATTCAACTGATCAGTTTCAAGTCTCATGTAGCTGAAGCCATTCACAAAACAAACCTTTCAAATCAGTTAAATCTATATGTCAACTTACCTGGAGTGGATTTGTATTTGAAACTCATACAAAATTTAGTTTATTCTATAGAGAAACCGAACAGGAGAAATAATAAATACAGATTCTTCTGTGCTAAGGAGTTTGGGCTATACATTTTCTTTCTGGCTTTCAACCTCTAGTTCTTCTAGGATAACTGTTGGATAACTGTTGAATAACTGAATCTTGTGATGAATGACGTTAAGAGTTCTAGACCCTTTGTTATTTCTTGGCTGGAATATTTTAATAAACAGTAAACAGAATGTCTCTCAAAATTTCTACTAGCAAATAAATAAATGCTGCTCTGTAGTAAGTGCAAGCTTCATCCATTTGATCAGCATGTGTTTAAAAAGCAATGAGAGGTTGGGGGTTTAACTCAATCCCAATGAGAGTATGGCAATATGAGTGTGCTAGGTAACTTAAGACCTAATTGTCTTTTTCTTGGAAGTTAAGAGGGGCTGCTCAGGTGCATGCACCAGCTACAAACCTCAAATAGCTGAACAGTCATGGACTATTTTGTAAGGAAACCTGGGAACTGAAGTTCTACGAAATGGCTAGGGATGTGTGGGAAAGAATGCCAGTATAGCAAATTCATGAAACAGCTGTGTAGATTATTGGGTGTGTTTATTTCACATTCTTCCATCACACCCAATAATCTACACAGCTGTTGCACACTTGTACATGTGCAAGAAAAAGTACACAAGTGCATTGTCAGTTGGAAAAGTATGCATGCAGCACCCTTAAAATTGCATTCAGACTGAGGGTGTTTCTACACTAAGGGAAAAAAAATGCATCCTTAGCATCCTTAGCTTTTTTCCCCCTTGGGTCTTTCCACTTTCACAATGGGCTCCTTTAGACAGTGACCAATGGCAACCATGTGATTTGTAATTGAAAACTTCTGTTCTGGGCAACGCTCCATAAAGTTCAATGAAAATGCCATCTGGTGGCAGAATTATCTCAATTTTTTTTTTAAAAAAACAAGATTACCAGGGAAAAGTGCAGGACACATGCTGGATGTTGACGGCATCATGTAAACAACCCACATACTTCCGTGAGTGGCCAATCGTGAGTGTGCAATAAATTGCTCATGTAGAGAAGCTCTGAAGTTTGCTACACTACAATGCACTACATTGTAGGTTGGGGGACATGCCGGAAGGCTGGGAAGAGGGCAGGGGGTGGTCTTGACAAGCTGAATGGCCACCAATGCTGTGACTTTTTTGTCTGGAAAGTCCAAGCTCCCTCCTGCCATGGAGATTTGCTGTTCCCATCCCACAGTTGCGATGCTGCGAGGTTTTGAGGGAATGAGCAGCAAAGCATCATCATCAAGACACCCTATTGGAAGAGACATTCCATCCTGTTGTGGGAGAGAAGAGGGAATACCTCTTTTAGGGCCAAACTACAGTTTATTTATTTATTTATTTATTTATTACATTTGTATACCGCCCCATAGCCGAAGCTCTCTGGGCAGTTTACATAGGATTAAAAACAATTAAAAACAATATACAAAAATTAAAACAGCAAAAACATACAACATACACACAATCTGTACATTTAAAAACCACTTCAACACTTCAAAAAGCTACAAAAAACAAAACAAACCCAGGCTCCTCAGATATTGCCAAATGCCTGAGAGAAGAGGAAAGTCTTGACCTGGCGCCGAAAAGATAACAATGTTGGCGCCAGGCGGGCCTTGTCGGGGAGATCGTTCCACAATTGGGGAGCCACCACAGAGAAGGCCCTCTCCCTTGTTGCCGACCTCCGAGCTTCCCTCGAAGGAGGCACTCGGAGGAGGGCCTTAGATGTTGAACGTAGTGTTCGGGTAGGTTCATGTCGGGAAAGGCGTTCCATCAGGTATTGTGGTCCCAAGCCGTGTAAGGCTTTATAGGTTAAAACTAGGGGTGTGCACGGACCCCCCGGATCGGATCGGGACCCGGATCGGGACCTCCAATTTTGTCACGGATCGGTTCGGACAAAATCGGAGGCCCCCCGGACCGGATCGAGTACGATCCCGATCCAAAAATCGGAAATTTTTGGATCGGCCGCCATTTTTTTCCCCATAGACTTGCATTGCAATGCAAGTCTATGAGGAAAAAATGGCGGCGGGTGGGTGAGGGGGGGCCTAACTCCCTCCCCCCCAGGGCCGTCCGCTGTGGACAGCCCCGGCAGGTAAGCCCCCTCCCCCGCGCTCCCTACCCCCCCTGGGGCCGTCCGCTTCCGTCCGCTGGCGCCCGCGGGCGCCAGCGGATAGAAGCGGACGGCTCCGGGGGGGGGTAAGCCCCCTTCCCCGCCACTGCTTACCTTTTAGGGCCGTTCGCTCCTATCCGGCGCCGGCGGCTACCGCCAGCCAGCTTTGCGGCTTGCTCTCGAGTAGCGCGCCGGGTGATCACCCGGCGCGCCACCCTGGAGCAGGCCGCGGAGCCCGCTGGTAGTAGCCGCCGGCGCCGGACGGGAGCGGACGGGCCGGGAAGGTAAGGGCCCCCCTCCTCCCCTCCGTGCGCCCCCTCCTCCCCTCCGCGCGCCCCCTGCTTACCTTCCCGGCCCGTCCGCTCCCGTCCGGCGCCGGCGGCTACTACCAGCGGGCTCCACGGCCTGCTCTAGAGTAGCGCGCCGGGTGATGACATCACCCGGCGCGCCACCCTGGAGTAGGCCGCGGAGCCTGCTGGTAGTAGCCGCCGGCGCCGGATGGGAGCGGACGGGCCGGAAAGGTAAGCGCCCCCTCCTCCCCCCCCGCTGTCCACTTTCATCGGCGGGCGCCCGCTGGCGCCCACCAATGGAAGCGGCGGTGGGCGCCAGTGGGCGCCCGCCGATCCGCCGAACCGGTTCGGAGCCTTTTCGGACCGGTTCGGATTGGATCGGCCGATCCAGCTGTCGGATCGGAAATCGGATAATTTATCCGATTTCCCACTGGACCGGACTCGGATCGTGGATCGGGTCCGATCCAGTGCACATCCCTAGTTAAAACCAGCACCTTGAACCGGGCTCGGAAACATACAGGCAGCCAATGCAAGCGGGCCAGAGTAGGTCTTATATGTTCGAACCTACTGGTTCCAGTTATCAATCTGGCCTGCTTGATGTGACATTAAGTGTGTCTCTCCATCTAACCTGCAGGGTTCAGAAATGTACATTGAATCAGGTATGGGAAGAAAGCTTTGATAGCTAATAGGATCAGAGCAGGCATTTCAGGGGAAATTTAACACTTTCCTCCCTGTTGTAGCTCTAAGGAAACTCCCTCTTCTGAAGCTGGTATTGTGGGGAACTCCCTCATTAGTGTGAATGGGGGATTTTCTTCCAATGCAAATATTAGCTTCAGAACAGGGATTTTCCTCAGGATTACAACAAGGGGAGGAAAGGGTTAATTCCTCTTCCATGCCTACTCTGATGCTATTAACTGTCAGCCCCTCACAGCTGAAGCAATTTGCATTTTTAAAACTCTGCACCCTATGCAGCCAGACATTTAACTTCAGTGTAGTTTTGCCCTAAATTAATACTTTATCTGGGTGGGGTTTTTTTTGTAAGTACCTGTAGCAAAAAATATTTTTTTAATCTGCTGTCTGATGAATTGGGGGAAACTTTTTAATAGATAAAAAGGGTTTTAATAAATGAAACTAATAATTAATTAACTAAACATAGCAGCCTTATACATTACATTTGCATAGCATATTATCAACCCTTAGCAGAGAAGAACAATACCTTTATAATAATATAACACATCATGTCTGCTGGAATTTTTCATTAGAGTCCCCACCCTTTACTATAATTAAATTGGCATTCTGCAGCCACAAGTTCAAGCACACAAGCAGAAAGGATCATGCTTTCGATTCCTTTTGTGATGGCAACTCCTTCAATAGTCCCAAGTTCCAGAGTTTTTGCCTGCTGTCAACTATATGTAGTTATAGTCTATCCAAAAGAAGCATTAAGTTTTTTTTTTAAAGTAACAGTCCATGTTGCATGATGAATGGGAAGATACTTTGTAATCAGGAAAAACTTCTTGACTGTTAGAGCAGCACAACAATGGAAGCAATTACCTAGGGAGGTCGTGGGCTCTCTCACACTAGAAGCCTTCAAGAGGCAGCTGGACAGCCATCTGTCAGGTATGCTTTAAGGTGGATTTCTGCATTGAGCAGGGGGTTGGACTCAATGGTCTTACTCATTTGGTAAGAGTTATTGATAATTCAGCCATTAGCAATTATTGACAACAAGTCATTTTAGATAAAAGCAACCCAAATGGAGACATCTGAAAATGGTCTGAACCACTGAAAGTACCTGGCATTTATTATTAACACAGTCCAGTGTATTATATTTATTTATTTAATGCATATCTTAGTTGCCTTTCAGGACTACAGTATCCCCACAACCGAAAATATAAAAAAATGCATTTATATTTCATTACAATCCATTATGGTCCATTCCAGTTCTGGGGTGAATCCAGACAAGGCTTTTATTGTGCAATCACCATGCATCATTCGCAGAATTTTATAGGAGGCTGAGAAGTTGTTCTCAGTTTGTAGCCCTTGTTGTGTTCTCCCAACTACTCCTTCAGTCTTCTTTCTTACCAGAAGAAAACATCCGTTACAAAGAGCAAAGTCAAACAGCTAACCAAATGACTTTTGAGTGTTGCCACTAAGCGACGTCTGTCTGGTATACAATCCAGGGGGCTGCAACTCAGAAGCTGGAATGAAAGTGCCTTCGTCTGAAATTTTTGTTTGTTACAACTCCAAAGTTGTACCAAAGAGCACCATGTCCATTTCCTTTTCAGTTCCTCACAGATGAGGTCGTTATTTAGATATAGACATGCATAGTTGGGCTAAAATTAAAAACACCGATTGAGCACATATAAATAGCAGTGCCTTATTGCATCCTCTGCGATTAGCATGACAAAGAACATAACATTACAGTGCAACACCCACCCACACATCATGTTGTGCCTCCAAAATCAATGTCAGTCACAAGAGGGGCAGGTATCTTTGCCAGCAGGATGCACTGCCCAATCCTGTCAACCATCAGAGTGTCCCACTAAGAATATTTTGGCTGGGCCAATGGTCCAGGCTTCAGCGTAAGAAGTCCTCTAAGGCTGTCTCTGCCATCCTTTCCAGCTGCAGTTCCAATGCATTGGTCAGGCCAAGGGCAAAAATAGTGGGTGCGTTTTCCCATTGGTCAACCGGAGGGAGGGAAAAGGTGGTGAAGTTGGGGATGGAGGGAGGCAAGGCAAGGGAGCAGGGAATGAGCCGCCCTCTCATTAGGCGAGCCCTGCATGTGTTGAAGGGTGGAGTGAGGGAGAAAAGACTCCTATTGGCCGGGCAAACGGTGGAGGGAATGACCGCAAGTTCCCATTGGCCAGCCAAAAGGCAATGGAATTGCAAAGTATTCCATTCCAGGCTTTGCACCTTAGGAGTGGGAGGAGGGGGGCACGGAGGGGCGCGTGTGCTCGCTGACACAGGACTACAGGAACCGCTCGTGTTGCGTTTGACGTCCAGACTTGGCGCGTCCCCGCGGTGGCGGGAAGGTTGAGAAGGGGCAGGAGGGGTGGGAACTAATAGTGGCTGCGTGCTTCTATTGGTTAGAATACGCTCGTGCTTACGGTGGGCAGGTTTGAACTCTGCGCGAGCCTCCATTGGTCCCGGGCCGCGCGCCCGCAGCGCGCGCCCCCTTTCTACGAAGCGCGCCCCTGGAGGGGTGGGTGCCGAGCTCGCGCCCAGGTGAGCGCATGCCCAGTGCGGATGGGGCAGGCGGCGATGGTGGAGCTAGGCTGATGGCGGCGCAGGCAGCGCTGCGCTGAGGACGCTCAGGGAGCCTGTCCCCAACCCGGCAGCTGCTGCCTCGCAATGGGCAACGAGGCCAGCCTGGAGGGCGGGGGAGCCGAGGGGCAGCTGCCCCCCGGCACCGCCGCCGGCCCCTCCACGTCGCCCGGGACCGCCAAGCCGCCTTCAGCACCAGGCAGCGGCGGACAGCTCCCCCCGGGCAGGGCTCCAGTGGCCACACCGGGCCCCGCGCAGCCGCACGGACCCTCCGCCAGGTGGGAGTCGCAGACCGGCCGGGCGAGCGGAGCACGAGGGGTCGCTCGGGGGCAACTTAGGCGGACAGTGTTGTGGGGCTGGAGGCAGGAGCGGCGCCCGCCTGGGTTGCCGGGGGAGCGGGGATTAAGGGCGAAGTGCAACTGGGGAACCCTCTGCTGCGGGGCGCGCTGCGGTGCTGAGGACTGGAATTGGGGCTGAGAGAAGGAAGAGGGATGGGGTAGGGAAGGGAAGGGCAAAGCTCAGCCTTCGGGGGCCGCCGAGAGGAGAGGGAGAAAGAAATCGGCAACAACCCTGAGGAGTACTCAGCGCTTGTGAGGGAAGCTCTGGCTATGACGGGATGACTTTCTAGGATGGATGGGTATGAAGAAAGAGAAAGATGGTTTGGCCTGTGGGAGTTTTGCCGTGCGTGCAGCCAATTTTAGGAGAGCCCCTGTTTTTCAGAGGTTGTCTCTTTATCCCAGGGAGGGAGTCAGGCTCCCTAGAGCATATTTCCTGCTCCTTATTCCAGAGTGGTGCGCTCAATAATGTCCCTTATTTGGGGAATGTGGATCTGGTAACCAGGCTTCCGATGGTATAGTTTTGGCATTGTCTAAAGTGGTTAGAGCTGATGATCTATGGAAAGGCTGTGGTGGGTGCCATTTGGGATTTATCTTTTTAAGTCAGATGATGGAGGAGTCTGGCCATGCTTGACAGTATTCCACACCGAGTAGGAAAATCAATCTAGCTGGGGGACGGTGGAGAAGATAGCAGCATGTGCACAAACACAGGGTGAAAAAGGCTCTTTCACAGAGTAGTGCAGGCTCTTTCACAGAGTAGTGCAGGCTAGTGTCAGGGAGAGGGGAGCAGAGAAACATGAATGGGATGCTGATTACACAGCAGAGGATGGAATGAATGGCATGCAAAACAGAGAGGGAAGAACAAGGTTTGTGGGTGAGGAACCACAAGTAGCTTTTCTCAATCTCTGTGTTGTTAAGAATACTTCCTGCTTGAGTTGTCAACAAGAACAAACATTTCCCCATTATTTGGTTACACCTAGCTATTCTTCTAGCCATCCTTTCCAGATCAGTTGTGTTGCTGTGATGCTTGCTTACAGTGATATAATTGATGGTGCATATATATATATGCAGCCTGTTTGTAGTATATAAAAATAGTGGTTATGTAACCTACACGTTGTACATTAGCGTAGAGAAATAATTGAACTGAAATATTGCATACTGTTTCCCTAAGGAAAACAAAACATGTTCGGGGGAGGGCAATATAATGATTAGATATTATGCAATGGAATAGTGCATTTAAAATAAATGATAAAACTAGCCTTCATCCTCAACTAATATAGACAATTATAACAGTACAGATGAAAAAAAAAGTTAGTGAAATAGTCGGGAGAGTAATATTTATCAGTGTCCAAAATCTTAAAAATACAAGATGTAGCTATGAAAATAGATATTAAGCCATTTTTGTTTGTTTGTTTAAAAGCTGGATAGAAATATATGAAAGGAATACATTAAGAAGTGTATCACCCATGTCCACAGCAGGACTTGTACTGCTGAATGTTTCATCATTACATGGAGGTTGTTATAGTGGGTTCTGGAAGAAATCAAATAGCTTGCTATTCTGTGTTAAGGTTCAGTTGGGATTGATACTGGAGCCTTCTTTATCACCTTTTAACAATCAAAATACTTGTTTCTGGCTGAACTGAATTATTTTATATCATTGGATTTTCTCGCAAAAGTTTGTAGAAGAAATCTGTTAAAGTACAATTTGATGTTCAGTACTAATCTCTTTAGATTTTTTTCAAACAACTTGTATCCATCTTATACTTAAAAATTGTATAGATATGTATTTTCATAATATCTTTAATTTTTAAATAGCTTCTGAAAATGTAGATAATCTATTTGTAGAATTGTTATTTGCATAGATAAAATTATGTCAGAGTTGTAATATGGCAGTTATTTCCATTCTGCGGAACCTCAGGTTTGCGTATTATTCCCCAGCTCAGCTTAGGGAGGAGGTAGGCCAAGCACCAGTGCATAAACAAGGAAAGTTCACACAGTGAATGGACGTTGAAAGGCTTAGACACAATGGATAAGTGCAAGGTGTAGAAGAATGTATGTTTGCATGATAGGGTGTGTGTGTGTCTCTGTGTGTGTTATATATATGAAAGGAAATAAGTGTTTTTGTATAGGGACCTGTAACAGGATTATCTAATTCCTGTGGGCTGGGAACATGTGCTTCTGGAAGGTTTCCTTAATTCTGCAGCTTAGATTCACTTATACACCATGAAGTGTTACTGATGGAAAGCTGAATGTCTTGTTTCAAAGCTTGTGCGCATTGAAGCTTTTCCGTGACACTCCTGCCATGGTGTGTTGAAGAGCAGGGCTGGGAACCCTTCCAAGTACTAATACATCTGTACTGAAGTATTGGACTCTCTTCCAAAGCCAGTCAATCAGCACAACCTTTTTCTCTCAAAGCAGGCATCCTATCATATCCCTGCCCTGATTAATAAATGTTTGTTTTGTCAGTCTTCTCTTCCTCTGCTTAGGGAATGTGCTGGAATAATTACGAATATGGGCAATTTCCATGGGAGTAGCCATGTTAGTCTGTTGCAGCAAAAACAACAAAGGGTCATGTGGCAGATTTAAGAGAAATATGAATATGGAGTTAAGCTAAGGATGTTAATTAAAAGTATCATCTAATACTAGAAATTTCTCTGTGCAAGAGAGTATTTGTTCCTTACTTCATATTTTTAAAAAGGCTGTTTTGTTTAATGGAAAATTTATTTTATTAAGTGATCTTATTGAACAGCATAACTGAGATGTGTTTAATCCAACATCTTTACTACTATCCACAGTTGCGTTTCAGAAGCAGGTGATCCATATCCATCTGAAACATTAGAATGGGAAATGTTCTATTTCAGTTTTGCTCACGTGGGGCAATATCTTTGCAAGAAGTAGCAATAATGGGAGTGCCACATGTTTTCCATGGACAAAGTCTCAGCCTAGGAGGTTCATACACCAGCATCTCCAGGAAGGTTTGGGAAAACCCTTGCCTGGAATACTGGAGAGCCACTCCTGGTCAGTGTGCTTAGCTGGATGGACCAGTGACTGAGTCGGTATAAGGCAGCTAAGGGTGCAATCATATGCATGTTTAGACAGAAAATGCATGTTTTCTGTCTAAAAAGGTCCTACAACTCCCAGCACCTATCATCCAGCAGGGCTGGTTGGTGGATGCTGGGAATTGTAGGGCTATTTTAGGCAGAAAACATGTGTAGGATTGCACCGTAACTACATTACCAGGCTCATGATCTGCCTACTGCATTTATGTTCAATACATACCTTGAAGTAAGCCCCATTGAATACAGTGGGATTTACTTCTGAGTAAACTAGCACAGAACATTATTTATTTATTTGATTTGTACCCCACCTTTCTACCAAAAAATGACACTCAAGACAGGTTAGGGATGCAATTAGAATGGATTAAAACAATAAAACAATACATTAACATTCAATAAAAACATAACAATTGCAGAATGATGATGATCATGATGATGATAATAATAATAATAATAATAATAATCAGCACCCAAACCAACAGACCCACTAACAGGCTAAAGGCCTGCTTGAATACATCAGTCTTTACCTGCCAGTGGAAGGACATAAAAGAAGGAGCAAATCCAACCTCCCTTGGGATGGAGTTCCACAGCCTGGGAGCAGCCACTGAAAAGGCCCTCTCTTAGGTCACCACCAAATGCGCCACTGAAGTATTATTTTTATTATTACTTATTTTTATTATATTTCTACACTGCCCCATAGTGAAAGCTCTATGGGTGGTTTACAAAAGATTAGAACATTAAACATTAAAAATCTGAAGGCAGCAGTCAGAAGTGCCTCTTCAGAAGATCTTAAGAATTTGTATGGGAGAAGGCAGTTTTTCAATTAGCTTGGTCCCAAGTTGTATAGGACTTTGTAGGTCAAAACCAGCACTTTGAATTCTGTCTGGAAACACACCAGTAGCCAGTAGAGCTGCTGTAATAAAGGAGTCACCTGCTCCCTGTAACTGGCTCTGGTCAAAAGTCTGGCCACAGGATTTTGGAACAGCTGAAATTTCTAAACAGTTTTCGAAGGCAGCCCCACATAGAGCATGTTACAGTAGTCCAAGCGGGAGGTAACTAAGTAATGTATGACTGTGACTGGATCAGACAACCCTAGGAATGGGTGAAGTTGGCACACTAGCCTCAGCTATGCAAACACAATCCTGGCCACTGCCAAAACCTGGGCATCCAGGTTCAGGGCCAAGTTCAAGAGTACACCCAACATGTGAGCCTGAGTCTGCTGGGGGAATTTAACGCCATCCAGCACAGGTTGAATCTCTATCCCTGATCCGCCTTTCGACTGACCAAAAGCACTTCTGACTTGTCTGGATTAAGCTTCAATTTGTTTGCTCTCATCCAGCCCGTTACTGACATCAGGCACCAATTTAGAACCAACAGCTTCCTTATATTTAAATGGAAAGGAGAGAGAAAGTTGGGTGTCAGCAGATATAATCAGGTGGCACCAAACCCAAAAACTTTGGACAATCTCTCCCAGTGTTTTCATGTATATGTTAAATAGCATGGAGGATAAGATGGAACCCTGAGGGACACCACAGGCCAATGGCCGCAGCATTGCTACATTTTTTTGGTTAGCTTTCTTATAGCTCCCCAGTTGTCCTAATCCTGTTTCTTCAAATATTTAATGTGTATAGAATCATGGCTACAGCTTCATCTGTCTCCCTAGACAGAACTAATTTGGATGGGACTGCAGCCTAAGAATGCAAATTACTCTTTGATTGCCACCTGATCTTCTGAACTTTCTGAACTTTCTGTATATTCGACTTCTTAGGAAAATATAGTAATCTAGTGCAAAATCTGGCCAAATGTAAGGAATCGCGGCACAATCTAATGAAAGACGAAGCACTTTTTGTCCCACTGATTTCATTTTGACTTGAGTGCTTTACTTTTTCAGGTTTATTCTTCCATAATAGGCTAAAACGTATTTCACCTGCCTGCTGCCAATGACAGCCCCATTTATCACCACTCTGCCAAAGCACTGATGGAGCTGGTACCATGAAATGGGGGTTTAAAGGCAGGTGGCGCAAGGAAAAGAAATATAGCAGGCATTGGGCGTAGAGGGAGGGTGTAGGGAAAAGAATGAATTGCCTTAGTTACATGAGTGAGGGTGAAATCCTATGCTTGTTTAGACAGAAAAAAGTTCTCCAACTCTGTCTGGGGCATGCTGGGAATTGCAGGACTTTTTTCCTGTCTAAACATAACATAGAATTGCACCCCCATGGAACTCAAGTCAAGTAGGAGCCAAAGAAAAAAGTAGTGAAAAGGAGCTAGGTAAAAACCTGATGTGGCACCTGGGGATAGGAGGGAAAAGGGGCCATGAAAGCTATAGAGGCAGATATGAGTGTAGGTGTCTGTTCAATATTTTGATATGAATTATGCAGTTTGGTTGCAAATCTCTAGTTTGTATGTAATTCTGGAGTCAATAACAGCTGATCAAATACATGTGTATTTGCAATGAAAGGGATATATGTTTTGGTCATAATCTTGATAATATACAGAGTATGTTTCTGAAATTTCAGTTACAGACAACTTTTAAGACACACCTGCATTTTATTTATAAAAATCAAGCATATCATTGGGATTAAACACATTTTCCAGTTTCTTAATGTGTTTTACTGTTAAGCTCCCTTTCCCCACAGTATCAAACCTATCATCTCAGTAGCATTCAGCAGTAATCTTTTGCAAAAAAAAATCTACCCTGTTCCTTTTTTTAGACCTTTTATCACCAGAAAACATAATACAAATATAAAAGTACATATGTAACAACAAAGAAATATATTATTACATAAAGGTAAATATAGCTCTCATCTCTACATATTGTAGACAAGGTTATGAATCTCTGACCTTTAAAAAAATATTGGGGAAAAAAGAGCAAGTGCTGCCTACAGTGTTGGACTTGAACAGGGTTGCTGGGGTTCAAATCCCTGCTTAGTTTTTATATCTATTTCGATCAACGTTTAGGCCTAGTTTTAGCCCAGAAACTGGCATGGCCACTCTGTGGCAACCTTCTCCAATCTGGTACCTTCCAGATGTTTTGGACTGCTGTTCCCAGTATTCCTGACCATGCTAGCAGGAGTTGGTCCAAAACATTTGGAGGGCACCAGGTTGAGGAAGGCTCCATTATGGGATGACCTTTGCCAGGAGAGAGACAGGATGGGGTCTTGTTGATTCTTCTAGACCTCTTGGCAGCTTTCAATACTATTAACCCTCTGGAGAAGCTCTGTGAATTAATAGGTGATGGCACTGCTCTTTGATGGTTCTGCTCAGACCTGCATGGCTACTTCCAGAAAGTGGTTGTAGAGGATATATACTGGGCTCTGCAGCATCTACACTTCAGGGTCCTGCATGTCCATATTTTATCTAACATCTATGTGAAACTTCTAATTGAGGGCATCCAGGGATTTAGAGTGTGATCTTATCAGTATGAAGATTACGCTAAATTCTGTCTCCATTTTTCAACTAACCCAGGTGAGGCACTAAATCAGTGCCTGGCCATATTTATTTATTTATTTATTTATTACATTTGTATACCGCCCCACAGCCGAAGCTCTCTGGGTGGTTTACATAGGATTAAAAACAATTACAAACAATATACAAAAATTAAAACAGCAAAAACATACAACATACACACAATCTGTACATTTAAAAACCACTTCAACACTTCAAAAAACTACCAAAACAAAACAAACCCAGGCTCCTCAGATATTGCCAAATGCCTGAGAGAAGAGGAAAGTCTTGATCTGGCGCCGAAAAGATAACAATGTTGGCGCCAGGCGGGCCTCGTCGGGGAGATCGTTCCACAATTGGGGAGCCACCACAGAGAAGGCCCTCTCTCTTGTTGCCGACCTCCGAGCTTCCCTCGGAGGAGGCACTCGGAGGAGGGCCTTAGATGTTGAACGTAGTGTTCGGGTAGGTTCATGTCGGGAAAGGTGTTCCATCAGGTATTGTGGTCCCAAGCCGTGTAAGGCTTTAAAGGTTAAACCCAGCACCTTGAACCGGGCTCGGAAACATACAGGCAGCCAATGCAAGCTGGCCAGAGTAGGTCTTATATGTTCGAACCTACTGGTTCCAGTTATCAATCTGGCTGCTGCATTTTGCACAAGCTGCAGCTTCCGAACCACCTTCAAAGGCAGCCCCACGTAGAGTGCATTGCAGTAATCTAACTTGGAGGTTACCAGAGCATGGACGACTGAAGCCAGGTTATCCCTGTCCAGATAGGGACGTAGCTGGGCCACCAACCGAAGTTGGTAGAAGGCACTCCGTGCCACTGAGGCCACATGCGCCTCAAGTGACAGAGATGGTTCTAGGAGAACCCCCAAGCTACGAACCCGCTCCTTCAAGGAGAGTGCAACCCCATCCAGAACAGGTTGAACACCCTCCATCCGGTCAGCGAAACCACCCACTAACAGCGTCTCAGTCTTGTCTGGATTGAGTTTCAGTTTATTAGCCCTCATCCAGTCCATTGTCGCAGCCAGGCACTGGTTCAGCACATCCACAGCCTCACCTGATGAAGATGAAAAGGAGAAATAGAGTTGTGTGTCATCAGCGTACTGATGACAACGCACTCCAAAACTCTGGATGACTGCACTCAACGGTTTCATGTAGGTGTTGAACAGCATGGGGGACAAAACTGACCCCTGCGGAACCCCATACTGGAGAATCCACGGGGCTGAGCAATGTTCCCCAAGCACCACCTTCTGGAGCCGACCCCTCAAGTAGGAGCGGAACCACTGCAATGTAGTGCCTCCCACTCCCAACTCAGGCAGTCGTCCCAGAAGGATACCATGGTCGATGGTATCGAAAGCCGCTGAGAGATCAAGGAGAATCAACAGAGTCACACTCCCCCTGTCTTTCTCCCGACATAGGTCATCATACAGGGCAACCAAGGCTGTTTCCGTACCAAAACCAGGCCTGAAACCTGACTGAAATGGATCCAGATAATCAGTCTCATCCAAGAGTGCCTGGAGCTGGCTCGCAACCACCTGCTCCAGGACCTTGCCCAGGAATGGAACATTTGCTACTGGCCTGTAGTTATTAAGATTTTCAGGGTCCAGGGAAGATTTCTTTAGGAGTGGTCTCACTGCCGCCTCTTTCAGGAGGCCTGGGACCACTCCCTCTTGCAAAGAGGCATTAATCACTTCCCTGGCCCAGCCAGTTGTTCCATCCCTGCTAGCTTTTATTAGCCAAGAGGGGCAAGGATCCAATATGGAAGTGGTTGCACGAACCTGTCCAAGCACCTTGTCAACATCCTTGAGCTGCACCAACTGAAACTCATCCAAGAAAACAGGACAAGCCTGTGCTCTGGACACCTCACTAGATTCACCTGCTATAACACTGGAGTCTAAGTCCTGACGGATGCCAGAGATTTTATTTTGGAAGTGCCCAGCAAATGTATTACAGCGGGCCTCAGATGGTTCTACCATGTCCTTGGGGCCAGCATGTAGAAGCCTCCGGACAACTCTGAAAAGCTCCGCTGGGCGGCAGGTTGATGATTGAATAGTGGCAGCAAAGTATTGTTTTTTTGCTGCCCTCACTGCCCCTGAATACAGTCAGGATCAGGCCTGTTCTCCCTATGGTTGGGGAAGGGGTTTCTGGGGGTCAATCAGACTCAAAATCTGAAGATGAAGAACCGGGAATTTACCAGCCAACAGAGGAAGCAGGGGAGGAGATTCTCCATGACTCTTCAGGAGTCAAGTATGAATCCTCCCACCAGCTTATTGGTGAGAATGCAGATGGCTCAGAGACCATTCCCCCCCCCACTCCTGAGAACTCAGCCTCTGTCTGAGGGAGAGGGGACATTGGAGTTGACAGTCCCCAGAGTCCACTGCAGAGACAAGTGGATGGAGTTGAGAGGAGGTGGGAGGTGGTCCCTAAGGGTAGCAGCTTGCAAAAGGCTCCTCGGGAACGACACTCCCTGAGCTAAAGTGCTTGTTGGACTGTAGGAAACAGTCCTGCTTTAGTTGAAAGCAACTATCTAACTTTGTTGGGCTAATTAAGCTTAGAGATATCTTTATTGTCTTGCATCAACGGGAGGGCTTGGAATTAGGGATGTGCACTGGATCGGACCCGATCCACGATCCGAGTCCGGTCCAGTGGGAAATCGGATAAATTATCCGATTTCCGATCCGACAGCTGGATCGGCCGATCCAATCCGAACCGGTCCGAAAAGGCTCCAAACCGGTTCGGCGGATCGGCGGATCGGCGGGCGCCCACTGGCGCCCACCGCCGCTTCCATTGGCGGGCGCCAGCGGGCGCCCGCCGATAAAAGTAGACAGCGGGGGGGGGAGGAGGGGGCGGGAGGAGGGGGGCCTTACCTTTCCGGCCCGTCCGCTCCTGTCCGGCGCCGGCGGCTACTACCAGCGGTCTCCGCGGCCTGCTCCAGGGTGGCGCGCTGGGTGATGTCATCACCCGGCGCGCTACTCTAGAGCAGGCCGCGGAGCCCGCTGGTAGTAGCCGCCGGCAGCGGACGGGCCGGGAAGGTAAGCAGGGGGCGCGCGGAGGGGAGGAGGGGGGCCCTTACCTTCCCGGCCCGTCCGCTCCCGTCCGGCGCCGGCGGCTACTACCAGCGGGCTCCGCGGCCTACTCCAGGGTGGCGCGCCGGGTGATGTCATCACCCGGTGCGCTACTCTAGAGCAGGCCGCGGAGCCCGCTGGTAGTAGCCGCCGGCGCCAGACGGGAGCGGACGGGCCGGGAAGGTAAAAAGGGGGCGCGCGGAGGGGAGGAGGGGGGGCCCTTACCTTCCCGGCCCGTCCGCTCCCGTCCGGCGCCGGTGGCTACTACCAGCGGGCTCCGGGCCTGCTCCAGGGTGGCGCGCCGGGTGATGTCATCACCCGGCGCGCTACTCTAGAGCAGGCCGCAGAGCCCGCTGGTAGTAGCCGCCGGCGCCGGACGGGAGCGGACGGGCCGGGAAGGTAAGCAGTGGCGGGGAAGGGGGCTTACCCCCCCCAGAGCTGTCCGCTTCTATCCGCGGGCGCCCGCGGGCGCCTGCAGATGGAAGCGGACGGCCCCAGGGGGGGGAGGGAGCGCGGGGGAGGGGGCTTACCTGCCGGGGCCATCCACAGCGGACGGCCCCGGGGGGGGGAGGGAGTTAGGCCCCCCCTCACCCACCCGCCGCCATTTTTTCCTCATAGACTTGCATTGCAATGCAAGTCTATGGGGGAAAAAATGGCGGCCGATCCAAAAATTTCCGATTTTTGGATCGGGATCGGACTCGATCCGGTCCGGGGGGCCTCCGATTTTGTCCGAACCGATCCATGACAAAATTGAAAGTCCCGATCCGGGTCCCGATCCGATCCGGGGGGTCCGTGCACACCCCTACTTGGAATCACGATACTATGGTAATGGGCTGAATGAAGGACATCTAATATATACTGAAGCTCAATCTACTGTTGGTGGGTGGTTTGTCAACCACTTTTGCATTCCCCTTAAAGGACAAGGATTATAGTTTGGAGTTGCTTACGGAGCCATCTTTGTTATTGGAGGCTCAAGTGGCCTGTGTGGTGTGGAGCACATTCTATCAGCTTAGATTGGTACCCCAACTATGACCCTACCTGGATACATGTAGCCTGCCTTTAGTGATTCGGGCTGTGGTAACCTCCAGTTTGGATCACTGCAACACACTGTACATGGGGCTGCTTTTCAAAATGGTTTGGAACATTCAGCTGATACAAAATATGGCTACTAGAGAACTATTTGGGACTGGGTGTTTTGAGCCAGTACTTGACAATCTTCAGTAACTCCCAGCACATTTCTGGGCCCAATTCAAAGTTCTGGTTTTGACTCAGACATCAATATTTAAAGGAATACTTCCTCCCACATATAATTATCCAGGTTCAGATGATAATAATAGTAATAATAATAATAATAATAATAATAATAATTTATTTCTTACCCGCCTCTCCGTCTGGATCGAGGTGGGGAACAACAACATGATAAAATACATAAAACTGATTAAAACATTGCACACATTATTAAAACTGCATTAAAACATCCTTGACCATGGTGCTGACTGAGGGTGCCTCTACAAGAGAGGTTTAATGCGCTTTGAAGGTTCATTAAAAATTTTACCTCTACAAGAACGGAGTGCAAATCGGGCGTAGAGGCGCGTTATCTCCCCGATAATGCGCATTTTCAAATGCGCGTTAAATCGCAGTTTTATTTTGCTTCGGCCGTTAAAGCGCATTTTCCCCGTGTGAACAAGCGATTATGCGCATTAACTTCTTGTAAAGCGCTTTTTGGACATCTATTAATGCACTTCGCCGCCTCTCGCCGCCTCCCGTGCAGAGGGATTAGGAGTAAATGCGCGTCTGCGATAATGCGCATAATCGCCGAACCGGGCGCAAAAGCGAATCCTTGTAGAGGGAGCCTGAGTTGGAAATATAGCACAGCCCTGAAGCTGCTCTAAATACATTCCCTTCCATTGCTTGCAAAGGGAGGGAAATTGTTTTGTGTTCAAAACAAAACAAAACATGAGGAAGAGCAATTAATGCCACTTCTCCCTCCCCTCTGTTCTGGCAGCAACAGCAGCAGCTCAGCAGGGTAATGGTTGCATTGCACACTCTGATGCTATCTATAGGATTGCCCTTCCCATATAGGATTTGCAGGGAAAACTGATTAGAGAGTCATGGTGGAAGGAATCTAAAATGGGGCAAGTGAATCCTCCAACTTTAAATGTTGCATTTTTAGTGTTTGTAGTTAAAACAGAGAAGAGAAGGTACAGGAAACAGAATACTTGCTAATTGATATAAGGCACAATCCAGCTACACTTGTGAATTTTAAGTCATGCTTGTTTTAACAGGGAAGAATTATGTAAGTGTTTAGCGCTTTTATTGTAATCAAAGTGCTTAATTTGTTTACTCATATCCTGTGCTTTGTGTGTGAGAGACTGAATTCCTACGATGCTGATTCCAAAGTTTTGCACTACTTTTAAGAAGAAATTTGAATTTAAATCTTTTGAATTAATTGTGTTTACACTGATTCTTAGTCTTAGGGGTGGGGAACCTTTTTTATTTTCTGTTGAGAGCTGTAGTTCCTTGTGGGTAATTGGTTGGAGGCTTCATGACAGTGATAGATCCAAAGTGGGTGGGGCCAAAGTCTCTCTTTTTCTGCTAGCCTCTTGTCTCTCTCCCCACCTTCTTCCCCATCCAGCAGATTGCTGGGTGAGGAACAGTTAGCTGGGTGAGGAACAGTTAGCTTTTGCCTGAGATCATAACTGATCTCTTACAGAGGGCTTTTCCCTTTCCATTGCTCCATCCAGGTTGATCCTTCCTCCCCCAATTTTCCTTCGTCCTTCCACACTAGAAGCATTCAAGATACAGCTGGACAACCATCTGTCAGGTATGATTTAAGGTGTATTCCTGCATTGAACAGGGGGTTGGACTCAATGGCCTTATAGGCCCTTTCCAACTCTACTATTCTAGGATTCTATGATCTAGGCTGACCATATGAAAAGGAGGACAGGGCTCATGTAACTTTAACAGCTGTAGAGAAAAGGGAATTTCAGCCGGCATCATTTGTATTCAATTCGTACCTGGTGAAATTCCCTCTTCATTACAACAGTTAAAGCTGCAGGGCCCCTGCCCTCTTTTGTATCTGGTCACTCTAGTATAGTGCATGCAACTTTAATTGTGGTGATGAAGAGGGGATTTCACCAGGTACTAATTGCATACAAATGACACTGGCTGAAATTCCCTTTTCTCTACAACTGTTAAAGTTCTCTACAACTGTTAAAGACTGATCTCTTCCGGCAGGCCTACCTAGATGAATTTTAAAGTGTTTTATTGGTGTTTTATTGGTATTTTAATGATATACTGGTTTTATCTGCTTTTAATCAGTTTTTGTATCTTGTGTTTGGTGTTGTTCCCCGCCTCGATCCGTTGGGAGAGGCGGGTGATAAATAAATATATTATTATTATTATTATTATTATTATTATTATTATTATGAGCCCTGTCCTCCTTTTCATATGGTCAGCCTATATGATCTCTTGCAGGAAGCTTTGTCCCTCCTTCCAGTTCTCCATTCCACTACCATTTTCCTCCTTCTGCCCACTTCCTGTCTCTTTAGATTTCCCCAAACTGCATAAAATTAGGCCAAGAGATCCATGAAATTGGGCTGAGGGCTGCTTGTGGCCTGCTTCTGCTTTATATCTTTCTACATTAATTTCCTTTCTTTTATGTCTGGTGACTTTGTAGAAAAGGGAATGCTTTGGTTTCTCTCTCTTATTAAAACTCACCTTATTGTAACATTTGACAAAATGTCTACCAAAAAAAATATTGGGCAAAGACAACATTTCTAAAGTGTTGTTTCCATGTGACAAATCAAATAGTAATCAGAAACTGAAATGCTTAAATCCATGGAAGGTCTTTCACAGTTTGAGTGCCAAAGTCTAGACATACTTGTGGAAGAGATACTGGGTGCTTCCATACAGATGACACCTGGCACTATCAATCAGAAGCCATTGTATACAATTCCGTATTTTCCTCCCTAAAGGATTTTGTGGAAAGAAAAAATATGGAAGAAGTGGTCAATGCTACGATAAAGGAAGCATAATACAAAGTAGGTGGTACTTTATGCTTGCAAGGCTTCACCTAATAAATCCAAATTATAGTCAATTTTGTTGGAAGGGGTGTGGTCAGATTAGTTCATACTTTCACCTCTGGTGGGAATGTTCTACAGTGCAGGAGTTTTGGAACATGGACTTCCTTCTTCTCACCTTAGTTTGTTGGTTTCTATTCATCATTCTGCTGCTAAGATCATCTTCTTGGCTCATTGCTTTGATCATGTCACTCCACTCCTGAAATCCCTTCATTGGCTTCCAATTTACCTCAGAATCCAGTCTAAGCTTCTCTTGTTGACTTTCAAAGCTTGTCACAGTCTAGCTCCTTTCTATCTTTCTTCTCTTATTTCACACTATTGCTCCATTCGTGCTCTTCACTCATCAAATGTTATGTTTCTTACCCACCCAAGGGTCTCTATTTCTTTTGCTCGTCATCATCGATTTTCTCTTGCTGCCCCCTATGCCTGGAGTTCTTTTCCAGAGCATTTGCGGACCATGAGTTCAATTACAGCCTTTAATGTTCAATTTAAAACTTTTCTTTTTTTCTAAAGCTTTTAGAACTTGGTCTTGATTTTACTTTTACACTGCTAGTTTTATTGTTCCCTGTGCCTATTTGGTGCATTCCCTTCCTTTTATTGTTTTATTGTGATTTTATCAGAATGTAAGCCTATGTGGCAGGGCGTTGCTGTTTTATGGTTTTACTATGTACAGCACCATGTACATTGATGGTGCTATATAAATAAATATTAATAATAATATTTACTATCAGAAATATCTTCATGTTAAACCACTTAACTCCTGAAGCTATGCTTCAACTTTTTGAATCTAATGATCCTCGATTCCTGCATAAAGACCTTCTTAAGCAATTGTATACAGCTACAAAGTCATGTGTAGTGTGTAACTGGAAATCTCCACAGCAACCAACTAGAGAGCAGTGAGTTGATAAAATTTGGGAGACTATGAACGTGTATGAACTTGTATGACAAGTGTAGCAAGCAAGGAATCCTAACTTTAAGAAAGATATTATGGCACCATGGTTTTCATTTATTTCCTATGTTGAAGCTTTTCAAACTTTTGATCAACATCCAACCAAGTACAGTTGCCTATATTTTTATTGACTAATACACACATACACACAAAATAACATGCAAACACACACTCACACATATTCTTTTTATATGTTGTATAAATTGTATTTTTACTCTTTCATTAGGTTTTGAGCTCCTACTTAGGCTGTTTTACTGTAGATGTTCCATAAGCATATCAGTTAGAGACTGGTAATTATAATTAGTGAATGCCTTTGTTTCTTTAGTACTGTTGATTTATTATTATCTAGACTCTTCTTTTTGTTGCCTTTATTTTGTTAACTTTGTTTCAAAATAAAATAAAAGTTCATGGAAGAAGTGGTGGGAAAAGATAGGAAGGTTACAAGTAGAAGACTTAACAGTGGAAGATGACATCTACTGGACTCCCCCATAAAATTCCATGAATGAGGCAGAATGATTGCCTAATGAAAGCCTTATCTGGAAATATTCATCAACAGGTATAATGCATGATGCTCAGGGCATCCATGTTAATATTTAGGCAGGGGTTGGCAACATGTGGCCCATGGGCTGCATGCAGTTCCTGCTGCCACCAGAACTTGCACTGCCCTCCTACCACTGATTTGCCTTAGGGTATCCCTAAACCCAAATTTATTTATTTTATTTTATTTATTTATTGCATTTTTATACCGCCCCATAGCCGAAGCTCTCTGGGCGGTTCACAAAAATTAAAACCATGAAATCATTTTAAAATATATAAAACAAGGCACAATCTAAAAACACAGAATAACATACAATATAAAAACACAACCAGAATAAAACCAAGCAGCAGGAATTAATACAGATTAAAATACAAATTTAAAACAGCAAGGATTAAAATTGAGTTAATTTAACTGTTAAAATACCGGGAGAATAAAAAGGTCTTCACCTGGCGACGAAAAGAGTACAAAGTAGGCGCCAGGCGAACCTCTCTGGGGAGCTCATTCCACAGCCGGGGTGCCACAGCAGAGAAAGCCCTCCTCCTAGTGGCCACCTGCCTCACTTCCTTTGGCAGGGGCTCACAGAGAAGGACCCCTGTAGATGATCTTAGGGTCCGGGCAGGTACATATGGTACAAATTCCCAGGAACTCAAAACTGAGTACTCCTCCATGAAGTACCTGGATCTGGCTGTCTGGATGTGCAAACTGTGTGATGTGGGAAGATTTTCCCTGTTCTTCTCTCAGGGCTGGCCCCCACAAAGGGGAGCTTATTCTCCTCTGCTTTTCCAATCCTAGAGAGCCTTCAAAATCCTGCCACTATACAGCAAGACATCATGATTTTATTTTTCATCTCAGAGACTTTGTACCATAAATCTCTTACAAAGTCACTAGCTATAAGGAAAATGAAGCAGAAGAAACCTGTTCGGCTGGAGATCCACTCTGCTGGTGACTACTGTTTCTTCTCATCCATTTGCACAATTCTCCACATTTGCACTAGAGTTTGGAATAGCAAACACCATCCTCTCTAGAGAGTGTTGACTGCAGTTTTATAAACACATGTTTCTGTTTCACGTTTTATTTTATAGTGTTTGCTGCTCCAAGTACCAGTGTATATGCCACAGCATCCTTGCTATGTAGAACCCCAAAGGCTTTCCTGAAAACTACTTTCTTGTTCTGAGCTTTCTGCTGCCAGTTCTATTCCCCTTTGCACCATTGTCCTGTCTTAGATTACAAACCTTCTGGACAGGGGCCATGTCACTTCCGTGGCATTAAATAAATGTAAATATTAGTATCAGCAGCTGCACTACTGCAGCAGCAGAAGACAGGAACAGAAATGGTTGAAAATAGAGCCTCAATTAATCCATGATCAAGTCATTAATCAATTCATTTTACAGATTAGTTGATCAATGTTGTTAACCCCCCAGTTTATTCCAAGAGAACACAATGATTGCGGCTTGTCTTCCTATTTGTTTTGTTATCTTCATTTTCTTCCAAAATTATGCTCTGATACTCTTATAACCTTAGGAACGTATTGGGCCATGCATGTGCCCTTTCGTCCACTGTTCTTTAAAGGCTTGGTTCCCCCATTATATTCTTATCGACAAGCTGGATAATACTACTGTCAGATGCATTTTGTGGCTGGTCAATGAACTGTACCCAAAGTCTATGCAGCAATGGCTTCTCGTCAGCCTGGATAGAATTGGAGGTCGGGGTGCCTCATGGTTCTGTCCTGGACTGAGTGTTGGTTAACATCTTTATAGAGGACTTGGATGAAGGAGCAGAGGAGATGCTCATCAGATTTTTAGATGACACCAAACTGGATGAGGCAGCTAGTACCTTAGACAGAAATGGGATTCAAGATCTTGACAGCATGGAGAACTAGGCCCAAAATAACAATGAATTTAAACAGATATATTTAAAGTTCTGCATTTAGATAGGAAGTATCAATTCCACAAATACTCCTGGCTTGACAGCAGTGCTTGTGAAAAGGATCTAGTGGTTTTAGTGGAACAAGAGCTAGACATGATTCAGCAATGTGATGTGGCAACTAATCAGGCTAATTGAATTCTAGGCTGTGTCAACAGGAGTACGGTGTCTGGATCATGAGAAACAATTGTACCATTCTCTTATGGTAAGCCCTCTGGAATTCTGTGTCTATTTCGGTGTAAGAAGGATGTTAACAAAAAGGAACATATCCAGAGGAGGGTAAAAGAAGATGGGCTGGGGCCAAGAGATTGAGTCCTATGAGGGAATTTTATGAAAGGGGATTTTGACTAAATGCTAGGACACCTTGATGGTATGAGCTGTTCAATAGTGGAAGAAACTGATTCAGAACGGAGGTGGGGTTCATTAGAAGTTGACAAGTAGTGCATTTCCTGCATTGGCAGAGGCTACTAGATGACTTTTGAGGTGCCTACCAGCTCTAGGATTCTATGGTTTCTTCCAGTAAATGACATGAATATGTTGCTTGCAATAGCCTAAGCCTGCCTGAAGGATTGCACCTGGATCTTGTAACAGGAGAAGACCTTTAGGATACTATCTGCTGCCCAATGATTGGAGCAGGGGCACAGCTCTGAAAGAGTTTACACTGGCTCCAAGAAATAGGGATTTTTGCCATCATGATGGAATATTGGGAGTTTCTTGTGTAATTCTTTTTCCAGGGTATTTAGTATATGGTCTCTACCTTCAAACTTTGAAAGAGAGAACATGTACTGTAGTCACTGTATATCGTGTACTAGAAGAGAAGAAGTTATGCATTTTGTTCAGTGTTTTCTTTAAGATACTTGTTTCAGACTTTCGTATGGCTGTTGGAAGGATATGAAAGGAATATATAATAGGAACTAGAACAGTATTCGACTAGGCTGGAATGCAGTTTCCTAACTACAAATGGAATTTTCTGATTTACTGTCAGAGCATACTTTTATTGAAACAGTTGAGCATTATGCATAAATTAATGTTTTTATCCCAAATGGAACTGCCATCTATTAAATAAATTGTTATTAGTATAGAAGTGGGAACCTACAATGAAATGTTGCAGCCCTTAACGGGAGTGTTCAGATTTCCAGCCAATCTGGAAAGAAAAAGAACCAGAGCACTGTTTTATGTTTCCATGGTGGGATGGTGCTATAGAGCATTAGGGTGCTCAGTCTCCCAACCCAGCCGTTTTTCCTGTCCCCTTTCCTAAAACCTCCCCTTATAATTCCTTTATTAACTGATAGACATCTTGCATTTGGGAATTATTTAAAACTGTAGAGTGCCAAAATTTGACTTTTAAAATTGTTTTAAAACTATTTGGATAGAAGTCTTTCATTTTTAATACTTTGATGTATATTGGAGGAAAATAACATTACTAAACTGTGCAATGTAGTCATTTTAAGTTAACAGTCCCAGAACCTGAATAGACTGGCCATTAGGCCCCCTCTTTTCTCTTTTGCTCACCAAGCAGAGGATGGCTTTTATCAGTCATTGGAGTACTGTGAGCACAACTGAGGTTTTCTCATTTTCTACTCACACTTGAAGATCTTGTCTTCCATACAAGGTTTATTGAGTCAGCAACAATGTCAGTTGTGTATTATTATTATTTTAAAATGTATAACAGTTTGTAAGATAAATTTATTTTACATCTGTGTTAAAACTACAGTTAATGTGATAAATGATAATATTTACCTGCCTCAAGCCTGAGAGACCAATACCTGAATTTTCTAGCTGTGGGTTGTGTTTTTTAAATATATATATATATTGATGTTTTTAATATTGATTGTTTTATTGTGGTTGTCAGCTGCCCTGAGTCCTTTGGGGATAGGCGGGTTAAAAATTGAAAGAAGTGGAACAGAGTTCCAAAACATAGCTTGTATGTCAAGTCATAATTGATCGCCTAGTGAATAATACAAGTTAGGGAATGAGTGGTGCCCTACCCACTTTCACCAGAGTGTGCAGCTGTTCTAGTTCTTTCCAGGACTACCACTGAGGCTATGGGCATTGTCTACTCTTTTCTGCACATTGATCAGGGCTAGTTATTCTTTGGGAGCAGCTGTGGAAGCACACTTTCATTCCAGCACACCCTGCTATAATTACCCAGCTCTCCATCTTGAGGAGCATTTCAGATTTTTAGCACAAATGCACATCTCTTGCAACAATATCTGCTATTTCTCCTCCTTTCCTGTCTATTCCCCCCCCCCTTTTTTTTGCTCTCCTTTCTTTTCACAGTCTGGTTACTCTAATTCTTACTGAAAGGTGCCAGAGGGCACTGATAATTAATCTGTGCGTATGTGTAAAACTTCCTTGGGAAAAGAGGGGCCATAAGCTTATGTCTGACTTCTACTACGGCCCTATTTATATGAAGAAATAAAGATGCAGCAAATTCACATAGCAGCTCATGAACTTGGCAATTTGTATAAGCAGCAAAATGCAGACAAGTTGGTGTATACAGCCACTTGTATGGATGAGTGACCATTTGAAATGGGATTTGATGTATGCAGTTTTACATGCTTGTGTGAGAGCTTTACTGCAAGGTTTGGGGTGGTTTTAACTATGTCCATTTCACCCATGGGCAACACCTCTGGGTTTGAGATGGCATGGCAAAATCACCGCTCATACAAATGGTGTATCATGTAAGACTGAAGCTATGTGATTCTGTCTCAAGTGGACACTCAAGCAGAATGCTATATTTTGGAGTCAAATGCTTTGCTTATGCAACCACTGAGGCCATGCTGCTCTACACTATGTGAGTTTGCTGCGTCTTCATTTTAGAGCTAAACTGATAAAGTACTGCTAGAAGGAATAGAACCAACATTTTCCGAACTGTAGGCTTCAGACTTCTATCAAGTAGCTGCATAATTTACTATGAAAGTGTGACAGTTCCTACTCTAGTGACTGCAGTATAGGAAGGGTTAAAATGAAAAAAAAACTGTAGCTCAAGGGGCAGAGTTTTGAGAAGGAGCTGAAGGTTCAGGAATTTAAGTATTGTGTATATGATTGACTAGCTGATGTACATGTAACATATCCTTTAAAGTATGATTATATGATGAGAAAATAGCTTCTATGATACCTGTTGAATACTGCAGTAATAACATTGTAGCTCCTTTTGTCGCTGAAGCATTTACTCTCAAAATGCACGTATCATAACTTACATAATTCTGTGAGCTAAAATAAATAAATAGTTGCATTCCAGTTATATGCTCTGCTTAGCATAGCAGTCACAATTTGCAGCTACTGAGCGTCAATGTGGCTTTTTATTTACTGCTACTTTTCATACTTTAATAAAGGCAGCATAGCTGTCAACTGTTGTCAGTCATTACAAGACATTCTGCTACAATGCTGGTACTTTACCTGTACCGATTGAAACTTGTTTTCATTCCATGTAGACTAGCAAGAAATACATGATGAAAACACTCAAATTCTGTAACTTTTTCCTGAGTTAAATTCTGCAATAGGATATTCTTGGGGGTAGTTTTGCTTCGATTGAAAGAGGATTTTAAAAATGACATTAGTAAAACAATTCTCTTCTAGGCATACAAATATTTTGGCTTGTTGGTTCAAACTGATATAATAAATTCAGCCTGGCCTACAGTTCCCCATCCATGGTGCCCCTCCTGCTTCCTGGCATCTTGTGAGGTTTTTCTAGCCCCAAAATTTTCTGCTTAGATCTCATTTTCTGAACCCTTTTCCTCCATCGAGTCCTTTCCCCCTTTATACCTCTGCATCCTCCATCTACAGTTCCTTCTAGGTTCTGTTTTCCAGGCCACTGACTTCTGCGTCCTAGTTTCTTTAAACATCCTTATTCTCAGCTCCCTTCACATTCAGTTCCCCACTCCTTTGTTTCTTTGCTTTCCGTGTACTACTTAACAACAATACGCAATGCACCTGTGTTGCTTTTTACCTTTTTGCCAATGGCACACAGATAGCTTCACCTCTATGTAAGTTGCCCATGTTGAGGTGATAGGTTTTTCTCCCATCCTTTCTCAGTTGCCCCTCATTTCCATAGCTCTCTGTCTCCTCTGCTGTTACTTTCCTCAGCTCTTAACATAGCATAACATGAGCCCTGCTGGATCAGATCAAAAGCCAGTCCAGTGTCCTCCTTCCCACAGTGGTATGAGTGCAATAGCATCCTGCTTGTATTCCTCAGCAACTGGTATTAATAGGGATTCTGCCTCTGGAGAGGCTTATAGCGATACTGGAGAGGCATATAGTGATTGTGACTGGTCGTCATAGTAGTCAACTAGCTTTATGCTCTTTCATAAATTTGCCTCATCCCATTTTACAGACATCTAAACTGGTAGCCATCACCACAACTTGAGGAAGTAAATTCCATGCATTAACTATGCTGTGTGTGAAGAAGTACTTCCTTTTATCTGATCTGAATCTCCTCCCATTCAGCTTTATTGCATGATTCCAGGTTCTAGTGTTATAAGAGGGAGAAAACTTCTTACCCGTTTTCTTCACACCATATATAGTTTTATAAACGTCTGTCATATTCTCCCTTACTTTCCTTTATTTCTGAACTAGCCCCCCGCCCCCCGCCCCCATGCCAATAACCTTGTAGTGGAGTTTCTCTTGCCACTTGATAATTTTGGTTGCTCTTTGATGCACCTTACAGTATCCTTTTGCAGATGTGGAAATCAGAACTTTACACAGTTTTCCACATGTGGAATGCCTGCCTTCACTTGCCTTTCATCTCTTTCTCAGCCCCCTGCCGTCTGTTCCTCCCTCATTCAGTAATGCTGTCTCTTACCTGCCTATCAATTGGCTTTCCCCTTTACTGAACCCTTTTCTCATTTTCTTATAGCCTGTGTTCCTGTATAACATCCCTCTTTTTGTACCATCTTTTGTCAACAGGACACAAGTTCTGTTGACAGTAGGCCCCTTTCAAAGTTTTACTTCCATACAAACTTTGAGTTTTCTCACAGCAGATTTGTTCATTGCCAAAGTTTCATTGCTAGTTTTCTATTTGAAAGCCAGAATGTTTGTGAATAGTCCATGGCATCAACAGATCTCAACTAGTGTTAAAGGAGTGGGGCTGGGGCTTGTGCAAGTAGGTGAGACTTCATCCATCCAGATATAGAATAGTTGATGGATGGTTCCCATGAAGGTGGATCCCATGGAGGTACAGTATTTTTTTAAAAAATAATTTTATTAATTTCAACATATAACATAACAATACACAATACAAAAGCCTCAACAACCCCCCGTGCTCCCTACCCCCCAAGACCTTCTAACCCTTTTGCTTATAAATTTTTCCAAAACTGCATTGATTCTTTAGACGGTGTATAACCTCTCCCCTTTTCTAAAACATATTCTAGAAACATAGCCCAAATCCTTCCAAAATCATTCTTTTTAGTTAATCCCATCTTTACTTTCATTGCACAAGTTAATCTGTCATTAATAGCAATATCCCACACTCCTTTATACCACTCTTCCATACAATAATCCCCTTGTGTTTTCCAATTTTTGGCTATCATAAGTCTTGCCGGTGTCAGGAGATTATTTATTAATTCTTTAATATTATTATTACCATATTCTTTATCAAACCCAATAAAGCTATCCGGACTTGCCTCTACCTTTTTATCTACTATCTCATTTATCTCCTTAAAAACTCTCTCCCAAAATTTTTTAACATGTTCACAAGTCCACCACATATGGTAATATGTCCCCAATTCCTGACATCCCCATGGAGGTACAGTATTGATACTCCCAGGCACAATCTACATGGAAATGGCATCATTTTTAAAACTTTTCTTTCTAGTAACTCTGCTCTGGATCCTTTTCAATCTGGCTTTCATCCTTTGCATTCCACTGAGGCAGCTCTTACAAAGATTACCAATGATTTATTTATTTATTTATTTTATTTATTGCATTTTTATACCGCCCCATAGCCGAAGCTCTCTGGGTGGTTCACAAAAATTAAAACCATGAAATCATTTTAAAATATATAAAACAAGGCACAATCTAAAAACACAGAATAACATACAATATAAAACACAACCAGAATAAAACCAAGCAGCAGGAATTAATACAGATTAAAATACAAATTTAAAACAGCAAGGATTAAAATTGAGTTAATTTAACTGTTAAAATACTGGGAGAATAAAAAGGTCTTCACCTGGCAACGAAAAGAGTACAAAGTAGGTGCCAGGCGAACCTCTCTGGGGAGCTCATTCCACAGCCGGGGTGCCACAGCAGAGAAAGCCCTCCTCCTAGTGGCCACTTGCCTCACTTCCTTTGGCAGGGGCTCACGGAGAAGGACCCCTGTAGATGATCTTAGGGTCCAGGCAGGTACATATGGGAGGAGGCGTTCCTTTAGATATCCTGGCCCCAAGCCGTTTAGGGCTTTAAATGTTAGTACCAGCACTTTGAATTGGGCCCGGACCTGGATCGGCAGCCAGTGAAGTTGGAAAAGGACTAGCGTAATATGGTCTCGTTGGCCAGTCCCCGTTAACAATCTTCTTATTGCCAAGTCGAAAGGCCTTTATTCTGCTCTTATTCTCCTGGATCTTACTGCAGCCTTTGACACAGTTGATCTTGATCTTCTGTTGGATTCCCTTCGTGACCTTGGATTTTGCGACTCTGTCTATGACTGGTTTGCTTCTTACCTATTGGGTCGGTCGTTCAACATGTTGGCTAATGGCCACTCGTCTTCTTCCTTTCCCCTTTTAGTTGGGGTTCCACAGGGCTCGGTGTTCAGCCTGTTGTTGTTTTCTTTATATATGTTGTCCTTGAGTAATCTTATTCAATCTCATGGCCTCCAATATCATCTGTATGCTGATGATACACAATTATACCTTTCATCTCTGGAACTTTCTGCTGATGTTCAGGATCATATCTCGGCGTGTCTTTCAGATATTGGATGCTTGGATATTGGATATTGGATGCTTCATCGTCATTTGAAACTTAATATGGCAAAGAAATAATTGCTTGTTTTTCCTCCCAAAACTTCTCCCCATCGTTCATTCTCTATTACTGTTAATAATGTTACACTTAATCCAGTTGAGGAAGCTCTTAGTCTCAGTTTTATATTCGACTCTTCACTTTCCTTTATTCCTCATGTTGAGTTCGTAGCTAAGTCCTGACATTTTTTTTCTTATATAATATTGCCAGGATCCGATCGTTTTTATCTGTCTCTTCTGCCAAGACTCTTGTTCATGCTTTGGTCGTTTCTCGGCTGGACCTTCTCCTGACCTTGTAACCTTCTCCTGACTGGCCTTCTTCTCACCTTAGTTCATTGGTTTCCATTCATCATTCTGCTGCTAAGATCAACTTCTTGGCTCATCGCTTTGATCATGTCACTCCACTCCTGAAATCCCTTCATTGGCTTCCAATTCACCTCAGAATCCAATCTAAGCTTCTCCTGTTGACTTTCAAAGCTTGTCACAGTCTAGCTTCTTCCTCACTTTCTTCTCTTATTTCACATTATTGCCCTGCTCGTGTTCTTTGCTCATCAAATGTTATGTTTCTTACCTGGCCAATGGTCTCTACTTGGGGGTGCATGCACGTGGTTGCTGAATTCAGATGCTGACCTCTGTGGCTCTCCTCCCTTCTGATGTTTAAATCATCATCAGAGCAGAACAGAGCCTTAATTTAGGCTACCTTTCTGAAGGATATGTGGGGGAATGTTTAGAAGACTCTCTGGAAGTGCTGACAATGCCGTAAGTCACTACTTTAAGCAAATAGAGACGCTGAGTGCTGATAACTTCTCATCGGTGGCTGGAGCTAAGATGGCAACCCGCTCCAGGAAAACAAGCAAAGGAGACGTGGCAGCACTCATGGAAGAATTAATGGAGGCGGTAACAGCTAAAATATCCAACCTCCACTCAAGATTTATTACAGAAATGGGACGAGAGCTTCAAATCCCTAGAGGATAAATTTACAACTCTGGCTGCAAGAGTAGGAGAGGTGGAAGAAACCATTGGAGAAGCTCTAGACCTTGGGATCCGTAACTCCAACACCTTAAAGGTAATTATTAATAGCCAGAGAGATATACAGTTGCACCTTGAAGATAAAAAAAATAGAGGGAAAAGAAGGAACTTGAGGATTAGAAACATGAAAGAGACAGTGGGTCAGTGATTTAAAATAATTCCTGGTGGAGTTGTGGGGAGAAATAATTCCAGAAGTTAACATATCCCAGGCAGACATCGAAAGAGCTCGCAGAAGCCTTGGGCCAAAACCCAGAGACTCAGCTCCCCCGAGGGATATAATAATAGCATTCCTTAACACTACCACCAGAGAAGAAGTTTCTAAAGTCTTGAGAGAAAAAGCACCAGTTACCCATGAAGGGAATGCCATTTTATTTCTTCAAGACCTCAGTGGGGAAACGTTGAGAAGGTGCAAGAGGTTTAAACCAGCCACAGACCTCCTGAAAGAAGCAGGACAAAGATTCAGATGGGGATTTCCATTTTCTCTTCATACTGAAATAGATGGTGCCCATCAAAAAGTAACTAATAGAAAAGAAATGGCTCACATCCTAACACTGCTGGGACTCAGTATTCCATGATCAGAGGAGGAACTGCAAGAAGAGTTGTTAGAAGTTGCACTAATGGGAGATACATGGAGAAGCTCTGCACACTCATGTAAAAGCAAAAAATCAATCATGTGCCAGCTCTGCTCCACTAAATCAACAAAACTTGAGGATTACTAGATGTAATACAGTAAAAGGAAAGAAGAACTGAGGTCAACCAATTGAGACTTATGAGAAGATTTATAGTAGGGGTGTGCATGGACCCCCCGGATCGGATCGGGACCCGGATCGGGACCTCCAATTTTGTCATGGACCGGTTCGGACAAAATCGGAGGCCCCCCGGACTGGATCGAGTCCGATCCCGACCCAAAAATCGTAAATTTTTGGATCGGCCGCCATTTTTTTCCCCATAGACTTGCATTGCAATGCAAGTCTATGAGGAAAAAATGGCGGTGGGTGGGTGAGGGGGGCCTAACTCCCTCCCCCCCGGGGCCGTCCGCTGTGGACGGCCCTGGCAGGTAAGCCCCCTCCCCCGCGCTCCCTACCCCCCCTGGGGCCGTCCGCTTCCATCCGCTGGCGCCCGTGGGCGCCAGCGGATAGAAGCGGACGGCTCCGGGGGGGGGTAAGCCCCCTTCCCCGCCAGTGCTTACCTTCTCGGCCCGTCCACTCCCGTCCGGCGCCGGCGGCTACTACCAGCGGGCTCCGCGGCCTACTCTCGAGTAGCGCGCCGGGTGATGACATCACCTGGCGCGCCACCCTGGAGTAGGCCGCGGAGCCTGCTGGTAGTAGTCGCCGGCGCCAGACGGGAGCGGCTGGGCCGGCAAGGTAAGGGCCCCCTCCCCCCCTCCGCGCGCCCCCTCCTCCCCTCCACGCACCCCCTGCTTACCTTCTCGGCCCGTCCGCTCCCGTCCGGGGCCGGCGGCTACTACCAGCGGGCTCCGCGGCCTGCTCTAGAGTAGCGCGCCGGGTGATGACATCACCTGGCGCGCCACCCTAGAGCAGGCCGCGGAGCCTGCTGGTAGTTGTAGTCGCCGGCGCCGGACGGGAGCAGCCGGGCCGGGAAGGTAAGGGCCCCCCTCCCCCCCTCCGCGCGCCCCCTCCTCCCCTCCACGCACCCCCTGCTTACCTTCTCGGCCCGTCCACTCCCGTCCGGGGCCGGCGGCTACTACCAGCAGGCTCCGCGGCCTGCTCTAGAGTAGCGCGCCGGGTGATGACATCACCCGGCACGCCACCCTAGAGCAGGCCGCAGAGCCTGCTGGTAGTTGTAGTCGCCGGCGCCGGACGGGAGCGGCCGGGCCGGGAAGGTAAGGGCCCCCCTCCCCCCTCCGCGCGCCCCCTCCTCCCCTCCACGCACCCCCTGCTTACCTTCTCGGCCCGTCCGCTCCCATCCGGCGCCGGCGGCTACTACCAGCGGACTCCACGGCCTGCTCTAGAGTAGCGCGCCGGGTGATGACATCACCCGGCGCGCCACCCTGGAGCAGGCCGCGGAGCCCGCTGGTAGTAGCTGCTAGTGCCGGACGGGAGCGGACGGGCCGAGAAGGTAAGCGCCCCCCTCCTCCCCCCCCCGCTGTCCACTTTCATCGGCGGGCGCCCGCTGGCGCCCGCCAATGGAAGCGGCGGTGGGCGCCAGTGGGCGCCCGCCGATCCGCCGATCCGCCGAACTGGTTCGGAGCCTTTTCGGACCGGTTCGGATTGGATCGGCCAATCCAGCTGCGGGATCGGAAATCGGATAATTTATCCGATTTCCCACTGGACCGGACTCGGATCGTGGATCGGGTCCGATCCAGTGCACATCCCTAATTTATAGTATAAGTATTATCATTATCAGTATTATTAAAATTGTTAATATATATTAAGCACAATTCTTAGCGTAAGAATAGATAATCTATAAGTTAAGACCCAAGTATGGAACTAGTAATGTGATAGAATTAAGAGCAAACAAATGCAGGGTGAGGCTAAAAAAAGGATAGAAAAAAAGGAATGGAGGGGAGGGTGACAGACTTGAAGAAAATGCAGATGCTTTCTCGAAATTGTGCGAGCCCAATAGGGGCAGTTATAAGCTTGTCTTATACTGCGGGTCACTAGCTTTGGCTTCTGACCCTCTTCTGGAGCTCAGGGGGAGGGGGAGGGGGAAGGGTCTATAGGGATGGGATTGGGGGTTTTGTGAATTGGGAGTGGAGATTGACTGTTGATATGAATATAGTTAGTTATGATAATGGAATGTACTATATTGAAATTGGGTGGGATGTACCAGATTTCTTCTCAAACAGTAATTACAATCATACCATAACAACTAAACATGGGAAAGAATGATGTCACAATCGTAACGCTCAATGTCAGGAGCTTAGGGGATGTTGTTAAAAGGAGGCGAGTTTCTGATTTTCTTAGGGCTCGAAGACCTTCTATTATTTGTTTACAGGAGATATATAAAGCAGGAAGGGAAAATGGGAGAATATTATGGTGACCAGTTTGTGGTTCCAGGTTCCAACCATGCAAGGGGAGTAGCAATAATTTTAGCTAGGCACTTTGATTTCCAAGTCAAAAAAATTAAGCAGGATAATGAAGGTCACTATCTTTTTTTTAAAGGTCTGGTAGGCGAGCGCCCTATAATGATAGCCACAATTTATGCGCCAAATGTGAATCAGTACTCATATATGGACAAAATATTTTAAAAACTAAGAGAATTTGCTGAAGGAGAGAACATAGTAACAGGAGATTTTAACTCGACTTGTGATGCCTTTATGGATAGGAGCAATACAGCACCCAGGGTCATGCGACAGTCTAGTAAAAGTATATCACCTTTATTGAAAAAGTTTTAGTTAACAGACACCTGGAGATGGATGCATCCATCCAGGAGCCAAACAATTAGTAACTCTCTTAATAGCAGCTGCAAGACAAACAATAGTACAACAATGGAAAAACCTGGATCATCTTGATAAAGAGGCATGGTATAGAAACATATGGTCTATTATAATCTGTGAAAAAATAACGCATAAGGTACGAGTACTACAAGGCAAAGATAATCCACTAATATTTAACGATATATGGGGGAAATTTATTTTACATACAATAGATTCAGAGTCACTGTCATATATGTCAAATATAAATGGTATGAAATTTCCGATATAGAATATAGTTTTAGTAAATTTATAATATCAAGAATTTTAAAAAGTAATGAGGAATAAGCTTCACTCCACTGTATGTATTTTTTTGTTATTTATTTATTTTAGGGGGAGGGGAGGGGTTATACCATACCATAATATATTATATTACACTATGTTATAATGTTTATGGTTGTCAAATATATGAAAATCTTTAATAAAAACATTAAGAAAAAAAGCCATTCCCAGCAAGCAGGAGCACTGTTGGCTGGGGATCATGGAAGTTGTAGTCCACTGAATCTTTAAGGCGCCAGGCTGGGGGAAGGCTGCCATAGAGTTATATAGTGGTATGAGTGACAGGTATTGAACAGAAGGATTGTGTTTGATGGTCAAACTCTGTTTGATACCAGTACAAAGGAATTTACTCCCCCCCTCCTCTTCTCCATTGCTGAGACCGCAGGGAAGTTTGAAGCAGCCCAGAGCAAGGGGGGCTGGGTACGTGTTAGAAATGCATTCCTTAATAGAAATTGCCTCGCGCTGATAGACAAAGAACAGACTCTTATCCAATCAACTGTTGCATATTCTATGACTCATAGATGTATGAACATACTAAGTCCAATTTTCAACCCAGCTTGCTAAAAGCACTAGCCAGTAATATTCATGCCCTGTTAGCATGTGACAATGCTAGCCAATGAAATAGCTTTAAAAAAATCAAAAGGTATAAAAAGTTCTGCCTTCCTTTGTTCAGGAGCGGAGATCTGGGTTTTCTGTTTAGGCTTTCCATGGCTGCAGACATAAGAATAAAAGGATTAAACTGTTTCCTCCCACTCTGTGTGTTTAATTGGGTAAGGGCCACCAGGCTGAACTATAATTACTCTCCTCTTGGGAGTCATCATTATGGTCAGTCTTTAATGTCTGGACACAAGCATGCAGCAGAGACACAGAGGCATCACAGAGTTCTTGTGATCCCACAATCCACCAAGCTGTTCTCATGACAACTATTTAGTTCAAGTCTAACCTCATAACCTCTGGCAAGGTGGGTTGCTCTAATCATAGCTGCCTTGCACAGGAATCCTATCCAACACCTTCCTTGCCGTGTGAGGCAGGCCACCTAGGGGCTCCCAGAAGAACCATCAGACTAGAAGGTCCTCAAGCTCAGGAAGCTGCGTCAGCTAACAGAAGAACAGATGCCAAGCCCAGCAAGCTTCTGGAATTTGGGACATGGTGAGTGAAACCTCAGTGGCTTTCTTGTTGAATAATGCAGGATGTTCCAATGCAGGGAATTCCAAATCCATAGCTGCAGACTACTGTATCCCAACCCTGCAAGAAAATGAGGTTGTGGATGAACCTAAGCCATCTTGTTCTGGACTGCATCTAAAGTCCACATCTACAAACCTCCTTTCCCTTGGAAATCCACTGTCCCAAAGTATGGCGTCTCCAAGCTTATCTTCCAGGTGGTGACTTCCACTGAGAAATGCACCAGTATATCCTTAAGAAGAGTGTTGCAGCCATAGGCTATGGACCTTGAGAAGTGGAAGAATTACTTCAAGAGGGTCTTGAAGGCCTTGGTTATGAAGGGTGTGTTGAGGAAGTTGACCAGGCATGGACTTACAGGCTCCTATGCAATCAGCATGATGATGATGAAGGTGCTGAGGAGAAGGAAGAGGAGGAGGAGGAAGGCAATGTCTGCTCTCAAGAAAAAGAGGGCCTCCAAGAGAAGGAGGAGGTGAAGGAGAAAGAAGACCAAGCTTAGGAAATCTGACCCATCTGACTTCCTCACACAGGCAACAAAACAACAAGAAAGGGTGGCAGCAGCCTCCAAAGAACAATTTTATCATGGAAAAAGATGGGGTAGGGAAGGACAAACTGCCATTCCAATCACCTGTCTAGCAGTGTTGCTCCTTCTGTCACTAAACAGTTTCCATTCTGGTGATTGTGATGGTACTTAGTAGCAATCCTATCCTCATCCAGTGGGCATAATGTATGGATACGATTGCACTGCTAAGGAACTTCATGGTATCAAAATGGAGGCTGCTACTTTACTGTCTCTCAACATAGGAACAGCCCTGTGGCAGAACAAGAGTATTGCCAGGTCACCAATCTGTCTTTCCTCAAACAACAGTTCCTAATGCAAAGGCTTCAACATTTCCTTTCTTGACTTTCAAGAGTCACCCTAGGTGTTAGTTGACGAGAACTTGGGCATTTGTCCAAAATTCAGTGAATACTTTGCCTGAGTTTTTGTATGCATATAATATATCTTGACACTGTATTCATAATTGATAGCAAACTTCAGTCTTAATTGACTGCAGTATTAATAATTCCTTTGTTTTGATTTTTAAGCATTCATGTATCTATTTTAAAGGAATCCTACTTACTCCTTTGGTCTCCATTTTGCGTATGACAGTATGTATAAAATATACCGAAGTCAAAGAATATTGACCTTTTTGTTCATTTAGGAATAACTTCCACATGGTTTTGTCATGCATGTATTTCCATTGCCCTCACCTTAACTTGCTGAATAAAATTAGACTTTTGAGTATTGAGAAAATAGTTAAATTAGTCTGACATACTTAATTTTGATCAGTACAATGTATCCATTAATTGTTCTTTATTCGTTTAGGTGTTACCTAAAGTCATACTTCATTAAATATTTCAGCAGTTCACTACTTGTTGTGTAGCAAGTCTTGAAATCAAATCATTAGTAATTAACTAATATGTTCTTTGCTGTTTCTGCTTCCATAATTCCACCAACCCATCATATTTATATGCCTATACTTATATACATATAATTTGGGCTGGAAGAAATTCCAGCTACATAATCATACAGGCACCTAGAAATATAATATTGACACTTAGGAACTTGAAATATTTTCAGACTTGTTATTAGATGGCAAGCTTGCGATAATGGATTGTCATAAATTTGTATTTCTTGTGAAGTGCTTAATTAAGGGAGGCACGGCAGTGCCTCCCTTGTTAAAGGCGGTCAGTAAAAACACGTTCCACCATGTTAACGTGATAATTGGGGAGGGGTCATTCTAACAGCCATAAAATCGAAAATGTTTCACCAATCTCTCTGAAATTTACAGGTGCCAGAAAGAAATGTTTGTTTTACATTACCTGAAAATTTCAAGAAGATTGGTGAAAGACTGAAGGAAGGAGAGCAGTTTAAAGTAAAAAGATTAAAGAATCCCCTGAATCTGAAACTGAAAATTGAACTCAGGGCTTGCAACCATTTTTGCACAGCTGTCCTTACCTTCAGGGAGCCTTTTTTATTAATCCAATGGCACGGTCTACTTCCTCCCGTTCTAGTGTAGGTGGAACTGCTTTTCTTTTTTAAAAATTCACTTAAGTGGATTTTATTAAATTAAAGCTGTGCCTCTTTAAGAAATCTGGCAGCCATTTTGATTATGGCACATGCTCAGTAGAGTCTCCCCCCCTCCCTCCTGCGTCAGCTACAATGGCTGCTTCCTCTAGCAAAGACAGTGCTGTAGTCTCTTCTCAGAAGTAAGTTCCATTGACTGAATGCAATGATCTTACTCCCAGGTAAGTGTGTAGAAGATTGTAGCCTTTATTTTAAAAGAACAGTCTGGAACCTTAGAAGGCGGAGAGGGAGAGATGTGAGTGAGAATTCCCTCTCCTCAGCACTATAACTCTACAATTAACAACTTGCTTGCATGCTTTGCATGTGTGTATGTTCATTTGATTATGGCTGCTGATCATTAATTTTCATATCAATTCAATCCAAGGCATGTCTACTCAGAAGTTAGTTCCACTGAGTGCAATGAGTCTCATTCCCATTCCACTAGCTTGAAGGGGTGTGTGGATTTGGCTGTACTCTCTTTGAGAGCTCTGTGTATTTAGGGACCAAGGCTTTTTGTAAGAGAAGAGGTTAAGCTCTCCCCTCTTTTTTTTTTTTAAAAAAAAATCCATGTATTTGATTTTTAAAGAATTTTTATTCCTTCATTGTTATTATAATTAATAATAATTAGTAGAAATAGTAATACGTTTATTAATGTTACATTTATATCCTGCCTTTTTTTCCTCTTGCAAGGAACCTAAGGTGGCTTACATAATCCTCCTCCATTTTATCAGCACAACAACCCTGTAGGGTAGAAGAGTCAGTGACATTCTGAATTCTCTTAGCTTTTCTAATATTTTTTTATAAGGTTGAACAAAACTATTGTGTATTGTTATCTCCAGTACCAACATCTTTGACAGGCTTAATATAGGATTCATTGACCACAGGCTATTTTTAGAGCAAAAAAATAAAAATCCAAACTTGGAAAGATTAAAATTAAATTGAGCAATATTTCTAAACACCCACATGGCTATTCTTGGTACTGGGTCAGATGTAGTGATATAAGAGGATGTTCAGACTCCATTTAGTTGATCAGTTGCAAAGAAGCTTCTCTAGTAAGGAGGAAGGGGAAAGCCCTAGACTGATCATTCTTTCAAGTGCCATATCTCCCCCCACAAAAACCCATGAGGTAGGTTAGGCTAAGAGTCTATGACTGGCTCAAAACCATCTAGTGAGTTTCTTCTGCTGCTCACTTTCACAGAAATGTAAAACAAATGTTTGGTAATGTTTGGGTGTATGGCATGTGCTACTTTTACCCTCACAACAACCCTGTAAGATAGATTAGGCTGGAAATGTAGGCCTGGCCCACTATCTATGTCTGTGTGCCTGCCTCTTTCATATATACACACAGAAAGGCATCCTTAGGTTTGTTCTTTACTTACTACATACCATAAACTATGTATGAATAGAGCTGTCACAAATGATGCAATACACTCACTTTTTGCACTTCCTAATACATTTGTTTCCCAACTAACTTACTGCTAATACAGTCATGAATCTAAAACTAAAATATGTTATTTTTACTATAGTAAGATTAAAGAATCCACATACATCAAGTGCAAATCAGAGAACCTACTATATTTCATATTAGTCTTCAAGAATTAGGATTCTTTTCCAAATTATGCCTTACACGGAGGTTGCCTTTTTCACAGCGGCCGGATCAACATTTTCATCAAGCTGTCCACCTCCCCTGCTCCAAACTCATTCTTGGTCAGTCACTGCTAATTAGCTCAGATCCTGTTAGTGTATATGTGAAATTGTGATCCCCCAATGTGCATCACTTTACACTTGCTTACATTGAACAGCATTTGCCCTTTTCATGGCCATTCTCTCGGTATGCAGAGATCTTTATGGAGTTCCTCACAATCCTCCATTGTTTTAGCAAGACTAAATAATTTGGTATCATCACCAAACGTGGCTACGTCACTGCTCACTTCCACCCTCTTTCTAATATTATGAGAAAGGGAGAAACTGCCTCCCTATCCACTTTCTTCACAACATGCAAATAGGAGTGAGCAGTGAGATGGCCAAATTTGCTACTGACCTCAAAATATTTAGGGTTTTTAAAATGAAGTGAGATTACCAAGAGCTCCAAAAGAATCTCTCCATAGTGTGAAAATGGGCATCAAAATGGCAACAACAGTTCTACGTAAGAATTTGTAAAGTGATGCACACTGGAGCAAAGCATCCCAACATCACATATACACTGATGGGATCTGAGCCTGCAGTGACTAAACAAGAAAAAAAAAACTTGGGAATGTGGTCGACAGCTCAGTGAAAACGTCAACCCAGTGTGTGGCAGCTGTAAAGACAGCAAACTCCATGTTAGGCATTATAAGAAAAGTAATTGAGAATAAAACTGCCAGTCTCATACTGCCTTTATACAAATCTATGGTGTGACCATACTTAGAATACTGTGTACAGTTCTGGTTAACTATAGAATTTAGTATCACAAGATGTTGTGCTGGCTACTTCTCATTTCTTAGAGCATCTCCTTATGCTGAGAGTTGCAACCCAATACATCTGACAGGCACTAGGTTGGCAAATGTTGTTCAAGAAGAAGGGAAGGCAGAATGTAGATCTCCAGATGTTTTAGAATTCAACTTGTAAAAGCCCCTATCAGCATGGGCAGTTGTCAGGAATACCGCGAGTTGATGTCCAAAACATCAGGATAGATCTATTTTCTGCCCACATCTGTACTAAAGTATGATGTTTTCCAGCATTGTAATCAAGGAACTACAAAAGAGCTGCATCATTTTAAATAATAAACTGTATAAACCAAATGAAACAACAATGAATGGATCTTGAATACATACGGTAATCCGGATAGCCCTTCAGACGTCAACATTAGTTTTCAACACATGGCATAGGATGTCTGTTTCTTGAATATCAGATAAAGGATTTCTCTTACTTGTTCAGCAGTGTGAGATCAAAGGCAGAGCTACCACCTAATACTTTCATGCATCAGTATTATTTTAAAATTAAGTATGAAATGATTTTTGTCTTCCCTGTAACACATAACATGAGAGTTAAAGTGCAACACATCTGGAGAGCACCAAGCTTGAGAAGGTTGACTCCTATACTTGTCTTCTCAGAAGCCAGTGCCACTGAATTCACTAGGGCTTACTCCCAAGAGGTATAGGATTGCAAACTAATCTCATCTGAAAGGTGTTCAAGACAGCCAAACTAAACCTCTTCTGCTCTGCTGTTGCTTTGATGAGATGATGTATTGTGGAGGGATTGTGGGGAATGAAGAAAAAAAACATTGGTTCTTTGAAGGGCAGGATATTGATCAAAAGTTGGAAGTGCCTGGAACATGCTCTGGTTCTAGATCTGTAATGAATAGTTCCCCTTTTGTTATCAAGCGTGCTGCTATATGCGAGATGTGTTTGAGAGATGTGTTTGAGACCCTGTATTTGGTAAGGGTATGGAACAGCATTCCCCATCTTGTTGCCCTTTAGGTGTTTGAGATGACAAGTCCCAGCATTCCTGACCATGGAACATACTGACTTGCAATGATGGGAGTTGTAGTCCAACACCTTTGGAGGGCACCAGGTTGGGGAAGGGCTGCTCTAAACAAAAAAAGAGAAGTAGGTGGCCCTAAGTTGTTCGTGATCAGTTTTCCACAACCCCACAGTCACCTCTGCATATCATATTCTCCATCCTGTCCTCATGGTTTATCTGCTTTGGGAGAATGAGAATTTCACTTGCACTTTCTGCCTCCTTAGGGAGGATGTGGCGTTAAGGCTTGGGAGCCTTAACTCCCAATTTCCCTGCTTTTTGGTGCTTGGTTGGAAACTGTGGAGCCTTAACGTTATTTTTGTAAACCGTAGGTTTTTTGTTTAATGAATACATATTAAGAACACTTGAAATAATAAGTGATGATGCCTTGAACTGTGGTGTTTTAAAACACGTGATGCTAGAACATACATTTGTGAAATATGTCAGATTTATGACTAGGAGACACTTCAAAAAGTCCTAGTGCCTCAGTGTGTGTGTGTGTGCAGAGTGAGCGAGTTACAGTACTTGCCTTTCTATCTCAACTGAAGATAGGCGAGCTCTCCTAAGCTTGCCTGTGTGATTAGTTCATTAATTATCAAAGATCTTCTGAAAAATTAGGAAGACGTTGGATCATTTCCCCAAGACTTCTGAGGGCTTGGAAGAAGGACCCTGCCAGCCCTTACAGTCCTCAAAAGCCCTCTCCACCAACCCCTTCCCTTTACTTATGTGTTAAGTAGCAGGAGCAGCAGCAGTGTATGAGGAGAGGAGGCAGTCCTCCCCACCGTTTCTTCCCCCTTTTCCCTTGCCCTGACTTGCTGGGAAGTAGTGTTCCAGGGCACAGAATTCAAGGAACTACGGGAGATTTTGGCTGCCTCTACAAGAGATGTTTAAAGCTCTTTCAAGGCGCTTAAAAAATTTTACCTCTACAAGAACGGAGCGCAAATCAGGCGTAGAGGCGCGTTATCTCTCCAATTATGCGCATTATCGAATGCGCGTTAAATAGCGAGTTTTATTTTGCTCCGGCCGTTAAAGCGCATTTTGACTATGTGAACAAGCGCTTATGCGCATTAACTACTTGTAAAGTGCATTTTGGTCATCTGTTAATGCACTTCGCCGCCGCCTCTCACCGCCACTCGTGCAGAGGGATTAGGTGTAAATGCGCTTCTGCGATTATGCGCATAATCGCCTAACCGGGCGCAAAAGCGAATCCTTGTAGAGGGGACCATAGTTCTCCCATGCAATTGCATCAGGGCAACAGAGAAGGAGGGAGGGAAAGGGGAAAATTGCCTCCCTGTGTGTCACTGAGTTTCTCTGCATTAATGGGAAAAACTGCATACCTTACCAGGATTTCTTCTTTTGGTATATTTCCACATTTACAACAGGCTGCTTTAGACAGCGTCCAGTGATTTTGAATTGAAAACTTCCCCTTCCATCAATGCTATTAAGTTCAATGAAATAGTGTCATCTAGCACTATGTCAACTTTACATGCTGGAGACATCCAGCGATTATTTTAAATACTGCATTATCTCCAGAGTGTTTTTTTTTTAAAAAAGCAAGATTACCGGGGAAAACTGCAATAGATGTCCTGAGGTTAACAACATTGTGTAAAGGACCTGCAAACTTCCATGAGTGGTCAGTCATGAGCATGCAATAAATCGTTTGTGTAGATAAGCTCATTGTCTGAGCATAGGTAAGGTGGAAGGTGTTTGGGGCTGTGCAGGCCAACTGGGAGGGCATTTGGGGATCACATGGGCTGGCTGGGGTTTGCTAAGATCTCTTCTCCAGCTTGCATTTTAATACCAGGAGAGAAGAATTCTTGGGGCTGTATAGATTGATATTCAATGTTAGTCTAATGTAAATCCCATTAATTTCAATGGGTCTACTTTGACTAAGACTAGCATTCCATACTACCTACTGCCTCTCCTTTGAGGTAGACCCTTACAAGCTCCAGAAGCTTGTTTCTGAATCAGAGCTCAAAAAACTTTGCTGGCATCCATAGTCTCCACTCCATACATTGGGTCCCCAGCTTGAATTAGGGAAGAACAGAGTTCCTCTTTCTCTACCCTCCACTCCAGGGTCCCTTTGCGCCTTCTTTAATCTCTCTCATAACGGTTGCTCCATTTTGCTTCCCTGCTATGCTACGGTAAGACAGATCAGTTAGATGTGGCAAGGTTCCTGAGCAACCTGGCTTCCGCATAAACTGTTTCCTCATTTTTATATAATAAAACCATTTTAAAATCAGTGTAACTACTTAGGTGATGCAGTTTATGCCAGTATAAAAGTGCTTATAGAAATGTAATTTTGGTGCATTTGTGCATTTGGTAGATCTGTAGAAGGTGGTGTGATACAATTAAAGCTGAACAATACCCTTGTGGAGAAGACACACTACATTACCTTTTTAACGCTATTTGGCACTGAGGGTGCGTGATCAAGTCTTTAAAGTGTTTCGCTGCCGTGCATTAGGGCCATTCAATGGTTGCAAGAATAATAAGAATAGATAAGCACCGGAATAGGCCAAAATGGTGGGAGGGTGCTGTTGTACTCATGTTCTGCTTGTGGGTTTCCTGGTCGACAGCCTGGTCTGCCATTGTGAGCAGAATGCTGGACTAGATAGATCCTTGGTCTGATTATGTTCTTATATAGAAGAGTTCCCCTACTGCCTGTGTGATTGTTAATCACACAGTGAGGAGAGAAAGAACTTTTATCTTTTCAAAAATGATTATTTTAGGCTGCATTTCTATGCACACTTATCTGGGAGTAAACCTCCCTTGAATTTAGTGGGATTTGAGTAAATAGGCACAGGATTGCGCTGTTAGTTACTTTTCATTTTGGGGCAAATGGTTATTTTGAGTTCAGTAATATATGTATTGCATGTTTACATTGGGGTCTTGATGTTATGCAGATTTGACAACAAAGAATAATAAATAAATTGACTGGAATTCACTGGGGTGTTGTTTTCTGCTGCAGTTTGCCAGCAAGTGAAAGGAAATTTTGTGTGCCATTTTGAGCATTCCAAAATGGCAATTCATACATTTTCTAAATAAATATTTAACTAAAACATCATGGGACTGGAAGTGAGTAAAAATTGTTTCTTTCTCTCTTCTTGAAATATGATTCCAAGTTTTCCGTATTTTTACTATTACACAACCTTGCCACTGTAGCATTTCTGTAATGGAAGTCTTAAAATACGAGGACTCAGAGCTGGAAGGTGGCTGTCCTGATCATGTCCCAGATACCTGCAAAGTTCAACTGAAGACAGCACTCCGGTCTCTTAAGGAATTGATACAAGGGGAAAGTTCTCCATCTAGAGGTCCTGACTTGAACATGTATAGCCTGTGAAAATAAATATGAAAAGGCTTGGACCAAAAATCCTGTGAATTCTTCTTTCACCTGTGGCACTGACAATGATATCTAACTGAGCAGTTCCTTCCTTCAGATTTCCTTCTTCATTTCCTTTGTGATCTGCTAGCAAGAAACCACTCTCTCCTAAACCAATAGGCTTTATCTGGATAGACTTCATGTCCCACTGCAAAATACCTGTCAAGATAATGCTTTGTGTCACTGAAGTAGCTGATGGGTAGAGGTAGAGTCAGTATAGGAGTAAGGGAAGGATACCTGGAATCCATACAAATATTATTTTTATTTGTTAAATTTATATCCTGATTTTACTCCAAGGAGCTCAAGGAGACCCATATAATCCTTTTCCTCTCCATTTTATCCTTACAACAACCCTGTGAAGTATGTTGCCAGAGTCCAGATATAATAGATGACAAATTGGATAAATTCCTGGAGGAGAAGGCTATCAATGACTACTAGCCCTGATGACTATGTGCTACCTCCAGTATCCAAGGCAGTAAGCCTGTGTGTACCAGTTGCTGGGGAACATGGGTGGGAGGGTGCTGTTACACCATATCCTGTTTTGTTGGTCCCTGGTTGACAGCTGGCTGGCCACTGTGTGAACAGAGTGTTGGACTAGATGGACCCTTGGTCTCATCTAGCATGGCACTTCTCATGTTCTTATGTTCTTAAATTCCTGTAGTCCAGTTTTGTGCAAATCTATCCTATAAATACTACTGTTTTTTTTTAACAGTCTCCTACTCAAGAATTTCTTAGTGGGTTTGGTTTATCATGCTGGTCAACATCATATGGTCATACAGTCTTCTGGTTGTAGTCAATGATCCAAAACTTTTGTTAGTGCTTCTGTGCATTCTCAGATGATATGAAATTTCCTTTCAATTTGGCATCGGTTAAGAATCTGTCTCAGCATGTTTTGAATGTCATGGGTTGAATTTCAGTATATGTACACAATACATGTCATGTATTGGGATATATACATACGTAATGGTTAAATGAACTGTGACATGGGATACATTTTCAGATGTTAATAGATTTTTTAAAAATAATAAAATTATGAAAAATAACATGATACCCATTTCCATGTAGATGTAACAGTGATAGCACCTGGAGGGTCTAAAGTAATTGGAAATAAACTTCATTTACAATCTCTTGGCAATATTGCTGTCAGATGGGAACAGGCTTTTCTAATGTGAATGGCTCATATTAATTTATTTTATGTAGTTATCAGTTTGTGTGAGATAAGGGAAGGATTTGTCTCACGCTATCTTCATTTTTCTTCTTAACAACCGTGGGGGTCTGTATGTAAATGATTTTAGACAGGGTATATAATAAACAACTGTTCATTACATTGTAAAATTGTTTCTCATTATGGAAAACACTTTCATTGCTGATGCAGTTACTCATGTAAAAGAAAGTAGTAACAGTATGAAGCACTTCCTATCTGAAAATAGTTAGTGATCATTTTCAAATCCATATTAATTAGATCAGTAGTGGGTTTTTTAAAAATCCAATCAATACTTTATCCATTCTAAATCCATTATTGTGAGGGGGGCAGAGAGAAAAAGCTTAATATGTATTTGTTTAGTTGACCAAATTGATAAGTTGTTTTGAGCAAGAAAAACATGCTCTGAAGCTGGAGCTTCACATTGTAAAACAAACAAACAAACCAGGACTGCTATTGAAAACGGAAGCCCCATGTCATGTTATCCCCTATTCTTCCTGATGACCATTTATCCTGTGTCATGACATCATCACATGGTACATTTCCCCACTCTCATCCCATGTCATTAGCTGCTCCTGCAGAGCGGGGTGGAGAAATGCACAGTGTAAGTGATCCTACACATTATCAAGGATGGGAAAAATTCAGCATGGGACTACCATTTTCAGCTTCAGCACTGTGTTTCTTTCAATGTGTGGTTCCACTCTAATAGTCACGAGAAATTATATGACTAGAACAGCAGGCATATATTGAGACAGTGTAGTTGAACAGTGTGAAACTGTGTCATCGATGTATTCTAAAGATTTATTGTGCTTGTTAAACATTCTGGAAGACTTTGGCCTTGTTTACTCCAAATCTGTGTCTAAGGACAAATAAACATTTTGTGCCTTTGGGCACAAATTGTCCTTTTTACAATATATTCTTGCATGTATTTAATTCTGTTTTTAATGTAATTCTAGTTACAGAAGAATCAGAAGACATTTGGGGCAATGCCAGCCCTATTTGACATAGAGGGCTGAGCACTGAATAAGCGGTGTAGGATTGTCTGTTTCTGAATGATAGAAAATTTATTAATATGATTTAGACATGAGAGACCATGAAATTGCAATATAAAATTCTGGTGAACTTCACTGGGATTAAATTCCAAAAAGACCAGTACAATGCTTGATCCTGTCCTGTAATGAGGATGGGTGGAAGCAAATGAGAATGACAGTTCTTTCATGTGAAATACATGTAAATTTATATATTCTGGTTTGTTGGATTTTTCCTTAATGAAAGACAGTGTATGTGCATGCTTATGTATGTATTTGTATCCCATCTTTTACCCAATGCTGGGCCTCAAGGCGGCTTTACAAAATGAAAACATATACAGTTAAAACCTATAAATAGAAATATACAACAGTTATAATATAATTAAATGTGCTTCAGTATTAAAACATTTAAAATATTTAAAACACATAGCAATTTTAAAAGTCCTAAGCAAAGACAGAGGTCCAGATTATTCACCAAAGGCCTGCCTGCAAAAGCATGTCAAGGAGGGAGCCAGTCTAGCTTCCCTGGAAAGGGAGTTCCAGAACACTGGAGCAGCCATAGAGAAGGCCCTCTCCCGCATTCCCAACAGGCGTGCCTGTGATGGTGGTGGGACTGAGAGAAGGGCATCCCCTGAAGATCTCAAAGCACAGGCAGGTTTTGTGTACTAAAGAAGAAGAGGTGTTCTTGCAGTCCATTGACCTATTTTAAACTAGGAACAGTGAACCAGCCCCAGCAGCCCCAGAACCCTATTTTAAATGCCTTTCAATTTGGGGGCAAACTGGAAAAACAGCTTTTTGGAAAGTCCTGTAACAGATGGACTATCTACCCATCCCCTAACCATTTTGTACCATAGAAACAGCATAAGATAGATGAGACTTGTTTCTACTGCTCGGCTGGGAATTCTCTGTTTCAAGGAGACTTTAAGTGGTATTGCAAAGTACTAGATAGCCTTCTCCAATGATGAGCAACCATCTGACTGGAATACAGGATGCCTGACTTCTGCCAGTTCACATAGAGCATCATCAGATGTGGGGAGTTTTGTATTTCCCTACAGTCGCTATGGCCTCTGCTGCTGTCCCATGATAGCGATGATCTCTTTACACAGGGAGAGAAAGAGGAAAGAGCAATGACCATGTGGCCGATTGTATTGGCATTTTTATTGTGCTGCTTTTCCTGCACACAGCAGAAAATGGCAGCAATTTACTTTTTTTAAAAAGTCGGATATTCCGGGTCTTTTTTTTGCGATGGAAAAACGATCAGAAGGAGTGGGAGGTGCACGGGAGGCGGCCATCATTGTCTAAAGGACACGTGAAAAACTGTGAGTGGGCAGTAACGAGCATGCGATAAAATGCTCATCTGATGATTCCCACAGAGTCTCCCCACCCTTCCTTTGAGATAAACTGCAGATAAAAGATAGGGCTGGCTTTTAGCTGGATTGACTTAAAACACACTATAGGCTTGGGCAGTGTGGTAAACAGTTATAACTGCTTCTTGAAAAGGTTGTGTTCAGCAGTTCTAAGAAAGGAGCAGAGATAATAATGTGTGTCTGATCAATTATTTACAAGTTTGATGTTTCTTGACTTTAAACCTTAGAGATTGTCTCATTTTCTTTCAGGGTAGGTCCTGAGGAAATACTTGAGGAAGTTTTAGTTATTGTCTTACCTATATTCTCTGCAGCCTAGTTTATTATATATGTGTTTAATATCTTTCAGCACACCAAGAAGACCAGATCAATCAGACCCCTCCTTTGGACAGAGAGCAGCATCCCCATCCCTGAAACAGGCCGCTCAGACCAGTGAAAGCACAAAGGAGAAGAGGAGCCATGGGCAGACCCCCCAACAGGCTGACGGGCCAAGGAGGACTCTCCAAGTAGACAGGAGGGACCCGAGATCAGGACGTTCACCGTCTGTGTCACCCGATCGAGGCAGCACCCCTACCTCACCTTATTCTGTCCCACAAATTGCACCCCTTCCCAGCAGCACTCTCTGTCCTATATGCAAGACAACAGAACTCACCTCCTCTCCTAACCAGCCAAACTTCAACACCTGTACACAGTGTCACAACAAGGTCTGCAACCAATGTGGATTCAACCCCAACCCTCACCTGACTGAGGTAATTGATTTTTATACATCTATGACTAAGCCTAACGTTTTGATCAAGCCATGTGACAGGAGTGGGTAACTTGTGTCCCTCCAGATGTTTTTGGCCTACAAGTTGCAGAACAAAACATCTGGAGGGCCACAAGTTGCCAATCCTTGCTAAATGGCATCAAAGCTCTTATAAATGATTTGACTGCTGTTAATGCATCCATATGGTGTGGATCTAATTCTATTGCACTTTATGAAAAAGGAGTTCTGAATTCAACCTTTGGGAGATAATTCTTGAGATATGAAGCGTATATGTGAAATTGGGATTTCACGTATATTCTGACAGGATCTGAACTAGCAGTGGACCAATAAAGAGACCTTGGGTGTGGTGGACAGTGTGATGAAAATGTTTACCTAGTATGTGGCTGTTGTGAAACAGGCAGATTTCATGTTAGGCATAACTAGGAAAGGAATCAAAAATAGAAACTGCCAATATCATACTGCCCTTACAGAAATCTGTGGTGTGACCACACTTGAAATACTGCATACAGTTCTGGTCACCACATTTTAAAAAGGATTTGTCGAGTTGGAAAAGGGCAGAAAAGGGCAACTAAAATTCTCAAGGGACTGGAAGTTGGGGGAAAACTACAGTCCTTTGAAATGACTTACTCTCCCCAGCAGATTTGGTTGGTGATGCCTTCAAAAAGTGAAATTAAGAGCAGATTACAGCGAGACACCGTTTATGCTAACTGGTTTGAATAAAATTTATTTATTTATTTATTTATTATGATTACATTTATAACCCACCTTTTTCCTCTTGCAAGGGACTCAAGGCAGTTTACATGATCCTGTGGGGATATAATATTTTCCTAGCATTCCATCTGCAAAATTTGATACCAAGAAAAACTGAGTACTTGTTTACAATCTCTTCTATTACAATTTCCCTGAAATACATTTAGTTGTCTCCCTTTTCAAGTCTGTGGCAATTAAGACACTTGATTTTACCTTCAGCCGGATACCAACTTGCAAACAGGTTGACTTGCCACAGTGGCTGCCGCACAGTTCTTGATTTCGGCCTCCTCCACACGAGACGTTTAATGAGCCTTGAAGGCTCATTATAAATTTTACCTCCACACCAGCGGAGCGCAAAACGGGCGTACAGGCGCGTTATCTCCCCGATAATGCGCATTTTCGAATGCGCGTTAAATAGCGACTTTTATTTTGCTCCGGCCGTTAAAGCGCATTTTCGCTGTGTGAACAAGCGATTATGCGCATTAACGTCTTCTAAAGCGCTTTTTGGACATCAATTAATGCGCTTCGCCGCCTCTCGCCGCCTCCCGTGCAGAGGGATTAGGCGTAAATGCGCCTCCGCGATAATGCGCATAATCCCCGAACCGGGCGCAAAAGCGCATCCTTGTGGAGGGGGCCTTCAATTGCTAGGCACAAATCCTATAATCTGAATGAAAAATACATCTGGGTTCCATAACCACAATGACCAAACTTAAGACCAAACTAGAGAATATGTGCAATGCATGATAGCATTTCAAATATCTGTCATTACTCAGGGATTGGGTGGGAGGAGCCCTTCTGCTCTATTTCACAGCCCAACAAAAATTGTCCCTCTGAAGCTTTTGTTCAGTGGCAAATGGCAGCTTTGGATGTGATCTTTGATTGAGCTATGGCATGGGGGATAGGGCTAGATCCCCTTCTTGCACACCACAGTCCCAATCCAGCACCCTTCACTGCTATATAACAGACAACAGCATCCAGATACATGAAGTGCAGTCACACAGATCTTGGCATATCATTGTGTGAAGCCTGCACAACAAAACATCAAATTGCTTGAATCCCCAGAAGGTGTGAGGAAGAATGCAGTGGGCTGAAAACTTGAGGCAAGGTGAATAATGTAGGGTGGGGCACCATATTGTGTCAAACAGGTTCAATATGTTTTCTTCCCACTGGTCTGAGTCTGAGAGACTAGGAGCTCCATCACACTCGCCATGCCTGGTATGTGATTTTGCAGCGCAGTACTGACATTACGTTGTCCCTGTCCTGCATTCATCTCGCCCCTTCTCCCCCTCGTTGCATTTTATTTTGGTGTGGGGAAAGCCTGGATTATTTTCCTCTCTCGCGTTTTCCTTTATTGGGGTGTGTGTGCTAATGGAGTCTTTCTGACAAAAGGAGAAGATGGGGCAGTTCTCCTCCGGCACGTTGTCGTATGGACTTGTGCTTAGTCGGTTGAATGGACTTTTTACTGTTCCAACCCCTCCCCCTCATTATCCGCAGAAACGGAGCCCAGATGAAACCTTAAATCAGTAAAATGCTAGTCAACAAAGCCAGAGCGAGGTGGGGAAAGAGCCCACACCCATTAGAGTACCACAACCAATGAACTGGAGGAGGAAGGAGAAGGGGCAGGGTGGAATGGAAGAGCAAACAAGCGAAAACCCACGTGAAAGGGACCATATGTGATGGAGTCCTTGACGCGCATATGAAACGGAGGTAAAAAAACGTGGAGGTAAACCAGGGGAGAAAAATAGGTGTGATTGAGCCCTAGAGAAGAAGTTATCCTAGTTATGCAAGGTCCTTATAGAATAGAAAGTCACTTGGGCAGAGAGAGTGACCATGATATACCATCCTTTATCTAGCACCCTTTCATTTGTGATTAAAACTGAATGAAGTATTTGCTGCAACATTTGCTGTATGTCCTTTTTCATTTCAAAATTATTTATATACGAAAAAAGATTCAGCATCCTAACCACTGTTACTGGTCAACCTCCATTTATTTCAATGGAGTTTGAAATTAATGGCGTTTGTACAGCAGCTGTGTTTGAATTATGCCTTTGTTGTGTTAATGCATATTTGCCTCAGTATTTGGTGTGAAATATATTTTTGAATGAATGTTCATTATGCTTTTCCATTTAGGGAAATGAAACTGAATTTCCTGAATGGTATTAGAAAGCATTAAAAGCTTGGGAAATAATAAAAGGATCTTTAAATTAAAATGAGTTAGCATCAACATATTTCAGAATTTGCCTCTCTCATTTTTTTTCTAGCAAAGCAGAGAATCAGCCAACTTGGATAATTCCTGCTTCTTTCCTCTGTTTGTTAGGATAATTTAATTGAGCAGTATAAAATAAGCAAACAACAATTAGGCCTGTATAGTACCAGGTTATTTAAAAAAAAAAAAAAAAAACACCAACCCCCCCCCCCCCCCAATGACCAGGTATAATACAACTCTGACTATTTTCAGTAAAAGAGAATTTGTAACTGTGATGCTTGTAAAAGAAAAAAGACCAATTCGAAGGGCAGAATCTAGTAATTATTTACCATATGAAGTACTGATCATCTGCATATCGTGAAATGACTCTTATGTTCCTGCAGCCACTCAAAACATCAGAGAAGGGGTGGGGGCAGGAAATACTGGTGGTGCACCCCATGCCCGAAACCTACACACAACCAACTCTCCAAGCAGTTTGAGATGCCAGGCAGGATATTTTTGAGCAGCTGAATTGAGTAAATCATCTGGTTTCCACCTTATGACTACCAGCAAATAAGTATGTTGGATGAGGCATAGCTACTGCAGAATGCTTCAAACCTGATGTTATATCAGCACTTAGGGATGTTGTATGCCAGGATTGTATCAGCACATATGTTTATGATTGTACTTTTAAAGCCAGAAAGTAATAATAGGACAAAACAGAGACTTGTTTTTATGAATAGGCTTGTGCATAAAATGAATGTATTTATGGACAGTCGCTGCAAAATATAGATTGTAGCAATTATCTTTTTGAGGTTAGTACCTGGTCCTTGCCACTTTAGGAAGTGGAAGAAAATAAATTGTTAATGTCCCAGAATAAAATGCAAGGGCTAACAATGGAGGACACGTGATTTTCGGAGTGAAATTTTATTTCCCAGGTTTCTATGTTTTAAAAGTATTTTAGGGCAGATCTTAGAATGACCCTCATTATTCTGTCCTCCGCAAATGAATGGCTTGGTTTTAAGCTGGTAGAGTAGTTTTAGGAAATCCTCTTTTTATATATTTGTTGAATGTTTAATAGTACTGCTGTTCCTTTCACTTTCTGATCGGCTGACATGGCAAAAGCTTTGCTGCTTGGATTTGTTTTTTGGTTTTTTGTATTAGGGATAATTCCCAGGGTCTTTTGTTTTTAGATTCCAGCAAAGGTTTGGGATGATGAAACAAAGTTGCTAATTTACATACAGGATCCCTCTTTCCTCTGTTTTATCTCCATATATTCAATTTGCTTGTCTTGGTTTAAGTAACCAATGCAATATATAAAAGCCAAGGGACATTTTTCTTCTCTGAATCTTTTATTCGAAGTTCTTAAACCCAGATTGAGCTTTTTAAAGCAAGTTTGTCGATCTTTGATTTTATAATATATACATACCTACACACACACACACACACACCTGCTTCAGGTTCTTGAAAGCAGAGCTATTCCAACTTGTACACCATCTCTTCCTCCCTCATAGACTCTTGTGAGGTTCTTCTACTCTGTCAGCCCTCACTTATCTGTATTTCCCCTGCTACTTCATCTTCAGCTTTCCAGTGATAAAAATTAAATCAAGTACGCAAACAGAGGATTTCTTATGAGCTTTATACCTCCCCAGAATACAATGAGAGAAATAAGGGGGAGTAACAGTACAACTCACTATTGATTATGCCTCATCTGGATTATAATATTCAATTTAAGAAGAATGCTAACAAGCTAGAGAAAACTGAGAGGACATTATAAATGCTAGAAAGGGTTTAGAAAGCATGCAAGAGGAAACATGAATGAAACAAGTCTATTTTAGCCCTAAGAAAAGATGGTTAAATGATTTCTTGATAAGAACCTATTTTCAAATACATAAAAGGTGGACATAGAGAAGATAAAGAATAGCGGTTCTCCACTGCCACAAACCACAAGGTTAGATGCACTGAGTTTGAATTGTGGCAAGTAGCCACAATTCAAACAGGAAAGCTCTTGACCAAAGTAACAAGTTCCCTCAATACTTGAAACCATCTAACATGGATGATTTTAAAAACAGACTGGGATTGACAAATCCTACTTCTTTAACTAATAGGATTAGAAAATTCTTTAGAACTTTCCCAAGCTTGATTCAGTCATTTGAACAGCTCAAATCCTATATTCTAGTCTCTGTTAAATGCCAAGTTGGCATATATCTATGCATCCAGACAAGTAAGATGATTTCATTTAAACAGTTGCACAAGTTCAGGTTTTAAGTGCGCTATTTGATGAGCAGTTCATTGATGCCTGATAATTAATCATGATGCGAGAGCACGGTTTTGCTTGCAAGGTTATGAACATTCTTTGACATTACTTTACTACTTGAGATGTTGATAATTTAGGGAACTACAAATTAAGTGCGATCTTCAAGGTATTTACTCCCACTCAGCATTTAATTTGGTTTTGTATGAGAGAAAGCATATTTTATTTTATTTTGTTCCATTGCTCTGTGCTTTGCTCAGTGATGAATCTGGCTGTCGCTCATTCTGAATCCAGGTCGAATCTATTTTCCCAAGTGTGGTGGCATCATTTTAGAACCATGTCGGTTTTAATTATTTCAGTTTTGAGAAAAATGCTGCTGACTGTTCTAAAGAACTAACCCATACTGTTTATTGAATGAGACATCAGCCTTGGATGCAGCCACAGAACGTAAAAAGGAAGAGAAGTAAGAGGGACACTTTTGTACCAAAATGGATCGAAAATGTTATTTATTTATTTATTTATTTGGACATTTTTGCAGAACCTTTCTATAATAAAATCAAATTAAAGGCAGCTTACATTAAAATATGAATCACAAGAACATTAAAAACAAACCTAACAAAAAAGACAACTCAGCAGTAAAACAACATAGTAAAAAGACATCATCATCATCAGAAATGAAGTATTAGACAGTGTATATGTTTACAGTAGGAGTGTTGTTTTCCCCCTGTATTTCTGATGGACTAGATTCCAGATAACCTTTTTTATGGTTAAAATAAATTTAAAAATTCCGAAAATGTTAAGACATCATCTCAAGGATTAAACATTCAGTTAACTGTGAGACTTTGTGCTGGTGTTTCTGTTAGAAGCAGCAGTTGTTTGCAGATCTAAGCATTTTTGATGCAACTGAAAGTATTGCTGTAGAACACTTTACTCATACAGAATTGACTTGGATCCTGGCTTTTGTTCTGCAGATGGAACATTTGTTCACATTTATGAAACAGGGCTTTCCTTCCTCTCCCTTCCCTTTGCATTCACTGTGTTCAATAAAAATCTGCTTTTGGGAATGGTGTGGGATATGGTGCTGGGGGTGGCAAATGGAGGAGGTTGATGGAAATTTCCCCTCTCCTTACATGAAAGGAAGAGCAACTCAGCATCCAAGCCACTGTCATGCTAAATGTGACCAGTGGCCTGTCTTTGAGATATGAACTATCTTCAACATTAACCGGCTTCAGCATGATGCCACAAAGGAGGTTGTAAAAAACTCTAGTGTATAAAATACAGGTGGGCAGAATTTTCTGCCTTGATAAAACTTGGTTGATGCCTGAATAATTTCATGCTCCACTCCAAATTTATTATAATCTCTTTACTTTCCCTCTGTCAGACATTACTGTCAATGATATTTTTGTTCTTTGCTTCTGGAAAGTTAAGGAAAAAAACTCAGTATCTTGAATGAATACACATTCTTTGTGAGAACTTCCATTTTGTCATAAATTCATCAAAAATGTTTCAACCAGCCTGATTTATCCCTGCAACTCCAGCAAGTCTTAGGGTTTGTTATAGCACTGTAATGCAACTTGAGTTTGCCTTCATCTTATGCACCTCTTTGTGATGCAAAAAAATCACATTTGGCACAGTCTACATTTTAGTCTAATCAGTTTAAACATTTGTTAATGGTTTTGTAACTCACCCTAAGCCTTTGTACTTTGTCCCTTATTGCATTGAATTCTTCAGGGCAATATCACATAGCTGAAGAGTTTTCCATTTTCATCTTGCAGTGTTTTCGTTTTTCTTTTACGCAAGGGGGAAAAATAAGCATCTGGCTTTCTTTTTATAGCCAATTCAATATTTTGTGCTTTTCTGCAGTTCCACCTAGCTTCTCTCTGAACTAAAAATACCTGTTCTTTTAAGTCTTCTCTAATTTGGGAGTATTTATTTTGGGGGCTGTTGCCTAACTTTGTCATATCTCTTTTTGAGAAGAAATTACTGGCAAATAAGGCTTTACATAATGGCATATTTCTCAACTTCAGTTCTGTCAACCCTTTGCAATACATACTTTACCATTGTAATATCTAAATCTATTAAATAGAAATATCTAGTTATTGCCTAGCTATATAAAAAAAACATTCTTGCACTGGGCAGTCTTTTTCCAAATCATCAATAACATCCAAGGTTGCTTTATGTACAAACGGTTCAAATTGCTCTCCTATTCTGTTTCTCTCTTCTGATGTATAGAGTGGGGAGAATAATGAAAAGAGTGTTGCAGCAAAACAAAAAGATGAAACAAGTGCTAATAAAAAACGTGTTGGAGATATTATTCACTATGAATAAGGATATTAGTTCTCCTGACAGCCCTCTTTAGATTGTGTCATCCACATGTTCTGCGTTCAATATAAGAAATGAGCAAGACCAAGCAGGAGTTCTGCGACATTTTAAGAGGCATGACAAACAGTACGGCTGGTTCACATTGAAACATTAAGCTTTCTTCAGAGGATGTAGGCGTGTGGGTTTCTTTGTGGGAGAGTGAACATGAGGGTGAAAAGTAATTAGAACAGCAGGTAGCAGAGGCGACAACTTTGGATGTATTAAAAACAGCATGATTGCTTCTTTGCAATTGCTATTTTATCAAGGGCAACATGAAGAACACTCAACAAGGATAGCCAAACGCTCCAAGGTTTCAAATGCAAGATTTTAGGAGGCCGTAGAAGTGTGCATTTGTGATATCTGGCACTAAAATTATCTCAGTTGTTTCTGATTAAAAGTAAAACTATTTATTAATATTTGCATCAGCAGAGCCCCAATGTCAACCATAAGAACATAATAAGAGCTCTGCTGGATCAGACCAAGGTTCCATCTAGTCCAGCATTCTGTTCACACAGTGGCCAACCAGCTGTCGACCGTGAAACCACAAAGAATTTAATCCTATAGATGGATTCAAGTGATAAAGCAGCTATGTGCAGCTCCTTTAATTCTGACTGCATAGAGACTCCTCTACAATGAAATCAGTGGTGCAAATTGGCTCACTGTGTTGAAGCTCTAGCCCAGATCACCCTGCTGCAAACTAGCTTGCTGCAAAATGGTGGGGGTGAGAGCTTCTACTTGGTGAACCCCAGTACATCTAACTGAATCGCCAAATAGTTCCTTGCAGTTTAAACCCATCCTATATATCTACTGTTCGTACTATTCCTAGCACATTCCAAAAATAGTGCAAAAGTGCTCAGAAATAAAAATGGACATAAACACATGCCAATACAATACATCAACTTTCCCCAACCTAATGTCCTCCAGATGTTTTGGATTACGACTCCTAGCATTCCTGACCAATGACCATGCTGTCTGGGGCTGATGGAGGTTGAAGGTCAGAACGGAGGGCACCATGTTGGGGAAAAGCTGCAATACACCATATTGTGGAGATAGCATTTGCAATATTCTTGAATCCTGGATAAAGTCCTTCTTTCTGCCCAACATACCATAGATCTGTGTTTCTTTGATTTTTTGCAAAGATTTGCCATTTGTAGCTTGAAACATTTCATTCAAAACTTTTGGAGAGTAAAACTCTTTAGGGCTGAACTGCATACTGGATGCAAATTTGTGTAATAAAATTTCCAACAGTCTGGAACCCCACAGGGAGAAGAAGAACTAGAGGACAGGAAGTTTCAGTAGAAAAATAGCTGGTGGGCAAAGGGTTAAATTCACACCTGGATGTGTGTGGGTGTGTGGGTGTGCATGTGGATGGGTGTGCATGTGGATGGGTGCACACACCACACACATACACACACCATTTCTCCACTCTAAATAATGTGGAGGTGGGTGGCCATGTGCTCTGCTTTACAGAGGACAGGTCTCTATTTGATGGCGTCGAAGGGCTGTCTGGTCCAAGTCTGGTTTACAGATAAAGCAGCTGAAGGGGGGAGAATTGGGACCTTGAAGATGCCCATCAACCGTTAGCACCTGGAAAACAAGATGAGCAGCCATCCAGTTCCTGGGCACAGTCAGCTCCCACTAGGGAGAGATGTATTTCTATTCAAATTATAGCCATTATTTCTAAATCTGTGTTCTCTTTGTTCTCTTTTGTCCTCTTTTGAGGTGATTGTGGGGAACCACTGGGACTCACCAGCTCCTCAAGGCTCCAAATGGGGGATGACATCTGAGCCGGCTCATCAGTCCAGCTGGCTGGGCAGAAACACCGCAGCTGCAGCTTATCAAGCAGGCTGGGGCTGAGACAGAGTTGAAAAGGCAGAGAAGAGGCATGCCATGCGGGGAGGGGGCAGTCAGAAAGAAAGGCTGAATCAGGAATCAGTGAAGAGTCTCGTGGAGGAGGAGGCTGGATAAAGAGGCAGGTGATTAAGATGACTGCAGAACAGAGAGGAGGAAAAACAGAGAGGCAAGTGGAAAGGAGGAAGAGAAGCCTTGGCTGGAAGGTGGGCACAGCCAGTAGGGACAGGCAGAGGAGAGCAGCTCTGGCCAGTCACGCTGGAAAGGGAGGAAAAGGGCTTGCTCTGACCTTCCCTTGGCCCCAGAGATCCTATGCTGAACTACTGTAGGACCTAGAATGGAGAGTGGGCCATGATAAACGTTGGGCTTTAGAATTGCTGTGGGAGAAACATGAGGTAGGGAAACCAGAAAAGGAAAGACCTCCAACTACTTTCTCCCTTGATGAAGGCCATAATGTATATTTGACTGATCCCTCAGCCAGGAGTGAGAGATGTAACTCCCTGCCTTGGAATGGAGGTACCTTGGGAGATTGACTGACTAGTGATGTAACTAGCAGTGCTTAACAAGCAAAGCTTATGGCATCCAATACTTACCTGAGCATAGTGTGTTAATGGAGATGATGGAAGATGCGTGCTTCAAAGTGTCCCTCCCAGGGGAGGTGCAGAAGTGATGCATTTCCTCCTTTTTGGTGATGCGTAAGTGGCCTCCCTAATGGCCTACTGCTTGGGTCTCAGTCCTGACCCATCTTGTCTATTAGCTCCTAGTGGAGGGGGAAATGCCCAGTTGGGCCTGGGAAATGGTAACACCTCATCGATAAAAAGATTTGTCTCAGTCACCTAAAAGGAGGTGGTGGTGTGCTTATTCCTAAAGAATACTTCTTTGGACCCAAATGATCTGTCCAGTGTCTGCCCAGACATTAACATCCCCTTTGGGGAGATATAAATAAATAAAATGCCCCCTTCCAAACTGGCTTTTCTGTTAAAGAATCATCTGTTAAGGTATTGTTGCACACACTTGGACCCCCTCTACAAGAATTCGGTTTGACGCCTGGTTCTCCAATTATGCGCATCTTCTCGGAAGCGCTTTATGGGAAATGTGACTGTACGCAGGAGGTAATTGAGCGCACAACTGGTGGCCTTACCGGTTGTTTGAAATGCGCTTTAGAAATAGTTAATGCGGAGAATCTCTTGTTTACATAGTCAAAATGCGCTTTAACGGGCCGCAGCAAAAGAAAACTCGCTATTAAACGCGCATTCGATAAGGCACATAATCAAATAGATAACATGCCTCACCTCCTGATTTGTGCTCAGCTCATGTAGAGGTAAAAATTTTAATGAGACTTGAAAGAGCTTTAAACCTCTCATGTAGAGGCAGCCTTGCATACAATGCTTAGTTTGGCCCTCTGAAACCTCAATCCTATGGAGGTTGCAGGGAGGAGAGTCAGTGGCGGAGAATTGCAACATCCAAGCCTCGCTGGGCTCACACCAACCAGGGCAGAAGGTTGGGGAGTGGTTTCCTTTTCACTACACTAGTTCCAAGGCTGTTGCATTTTCTTCCCCATTCTAAGTCCATGCTTAGGAAATGAGGGGACTTTGGATCTTGTGGATCCAAAGCCTCCCTTGGCCCACCCTTAACATGCCCCCATTTTTCCCTACCATTGTTGGAACACCAGCAGAGGGGCAATAATGGCAGAGGTTTCTGCCGCTGCAATGAGGAGGCTTCTGCAGGCAGAGTTTCTCCTGCCACTATGGACCTCCCTCCTCACCTGCAGAGGGCTCTGAAAAATCCTGTGTCCTTTGGGATGCCCTCTTAGGGACCATAGAGTGGTGCCCTTAAAATCATGATTCAGTTTTTTAACTATGGTATTACTATCAACATTTTGCAATAAAGGGGTGAGACATTTAAGACACTCTACCAGAGAGAGGCAATTATCTTACTCTATGACTCTCCATCCAGGGCACTAGATTCATTTAAATGCATTTCTGGCATTGTATTAATGATGAGAAAGGGGGCGCTATTTGTTTTCTTGACTTCTTCTCTGAAAAACTGAGCTGTTTTCGTCTATTCAAAGAAATAGGCAGAGATGAAGCATATTGAACCAACAGAAGTAGCTGTTAATGAGTGAAGCTATAAGAGAACAGAAAACTAGGAGTTATTCTTGGCAACTTTGAGTAAAACAGATGAGATCTCCAGCCATGTCACCCGTTCAATCATGTCTGAGGCATTGCCTTTATTTCAAAAGGGTTGCTGTACTAATTGGACTATAAAAAAACAGATATTTTTCGCTTTGATTTAAAATGTCACTTTTATCTACCCTGTGAATGCTTTTGATCAAAGATAGCCTAAAGGATGTAGGTCTGTACTACAAATTTACCATATGAAGCTAGTGTCTTCCTGTTAGAATCAACTCTTTTAGTGGAATCAGATGAAAATATTTGTTTATATGGGCAAAGAAGGCTGAAATAACAGATTTATTGCAAACAATCTATTAAGTGCAATGTCAAGACACAAAGTTGGCCAGGATAGTAATTTTACAGTGCAACAAGAATGAGATGTTGGTGTAGCCACAAATTATGAAATAAATGACTTCATTGATGTCCAAAGAGTTTTGCAGGGTCAACTACCTATGTGTGGACTTCAATGTATGCATGTGAGCTTATCAGCTGCCCTCTTACCTACTGCAGCCGTCACCCCACCCCCCTGAAAGTCGGGGGATTGTCCAGAGCAGGAAAAAAGGAGAAGACTGGGGGTGGGCCTTCTCTGTAGCGGCACTCACCCTCTGGAAAATCCTCCCTCCTCATGCAGTTCGGGAGGCGGAAAACATCACATCTTTCAAACGCCTCCTGAAGACATACTTTTTTACATAGGCTTTCCCCGGTTTTTAGTGTAGCTGGTTTTATATTGCCTTTTTAACTTTTAATGTTTTAAATTTATACTTGTTATATTTTATGGTTTTTAATTGTGCACTGCCCAGAGAGCTTTGGCTGATGGGCAGTATAAAAATGTAATAATAAATAAATAAATAAATAATCGTTTCCAAAAACAAGATGAGGTGCAACTCCGAAGTATGCTTTATAAAAAGCAACTTTCTTTATTGATGTATTTCATAAACTTATTTCGTAAACTCTGACATGCTAAGTAGGGTGACCAGATTTTGAGGATCAAAATCCCGGCCCCCCACCCACCCAAAACAACCTCCCCACCGCGCGCCCGTGCCGCCCCGCCCTGCGCCGCTGCCCCTGCCCGCATGCCTCGCGCCGCCGCCCGCCCCGCACCACCCACCGCGCCGCGCTGCCCCCCCGTGCCACCCCCCGCGCCACGCCACCCCCGTGCCGTGCCGCCCCCCCTGCGGCGCGCCGCCCGGTGCTCGGAATCTACTGAGAAACAGGCTTCCTGGCCTGTCTCTCAGTAGCGCGCCGGGTGGTCATCACCCGGCGCGCTACTGAGGGACAGGCCGCAAAGCCTGTTTCTCAGTAGATTCCGAGCACCGGAGGGAAGCGGACGCCCCAGCAGGTAAGTGCCTTGCGGTGCCGCCCGCCCCCCCGCGCCGCGCCCCCCCGCGCCGCGCCCCCCCCGCACCGCGCCCCCTGCGCCGCCCCCCACGCTGCGCCCCCCGTGCCGACCCCCTGCGCCGCGCCCCCCCGCGCCGCGCCCCCCCGCGCCGCGCCGCCCCCCCCGCACCGCGCCCCCCCATGCCGCGCCCCCCACCTGCGCCGCGCCGCCCCCCACCCGCGCCGCTCCGCCCCCTCCACGCTGCCCACCGCCGCACCGCCCGCCCGCCCCACGCTGCCCACCCGCCCCGCGCCGCCCGCCCCACGCTCCTTACCAGCTGGGACGTCCGCTTCCCTCCGGTGCTTGGAATCTACTGAGAAACAGGCTTCTTGGCCTGTCTCTCAGTAGCGCGCCGAGTGATGACGTCATCACCCGGCGCGCTACTGAGAGACAGGCTGCGAAGCCTGTTTCTCAGTAGATTCCGAGCACCGGAGGGAAGCGGACGCCCCAGCAGGTAAGTGCCTCACGCCACCAGCCTCTCGCCACCGCCGCGTGACCCCCCGCCGCCCCAGTTTGCCCCCACCGCTCCCCGGTTGGCCCGGATCGCCCCAGGGCCATCTGGTCACCCTTTTGGGGGGCTAAATTTCTGGATTTGGCCCCCCAAAACAGTTTTTCCGCCCAGATGCGGATTTGCTCCCCATTTCCCGGGCATGTCCGGACAAATCCGGGCGGATGGTCACCCTAGCTAAGAGTATAATGTAATTAGTGACGGGTAAACTCCCCTAGGCTTGACTTTGGATTGATAATTACAAACAAAAGTGGAGAATCCTTGGAAACACATTAACTTGAGAGTTATGAATTCACCTGTAATTGCTTCCTATCATGAGCCATCAAAAACCCGCTCCATGAATCCCTAAACTCTCTTACCTGATTACTTCTGTGGCGGCATCTGATCTAGTGGCTATTGCTGCAGTTGCTGCTCTGCAGACACTCTCCCCCCCCACACACACACACACCATGGTGATTGCTGTGGCCCATGGATATAGGGAAGTCAGGGTGTCTCTCTCTTCTCCATCTCCCTTTCTCGCATTCTTGTTCTTGCTTGCTTGCTGTTTTTGCTCCTTCTGTTTCCCTTCTCCCTTCCCCATTCCTGGTGCCTAAACAGCAGTGTTCCAGGTGCCAGGAACCCTGAGGAATATAGTTTTATCAGGGCATCAGTGTCCATGTGAACAGTTTCAAAGCCTGTTCCAAGGAAAAAGGGAAAAACAGGGACTGTCCTCCCAGCCTCCACCACCACAGCCACTGCTAGTTCAGCCAAATAACTAGGCAAGAGTAGGAGAGAGGTGTCATTCTCAAGTTTGAATTTAAAATCCAAGCAGAAGAACTCATGGTGCATAATACTCACACCTCAGATTAAATGTGAGCATTATGAGTGAGAATATGAGGTTCATATTCTTAGCTGAGGAATTGTGAGCTTTGGAAATGTCACTCTATGTGAGCTTTTCTACATGAGACTATTAATCTGCTGCATTTACTTTTGGTTTTGTTGCAGAACTGAGATTGGAGCACTACATGAAGAACATTTCATTTCCTGCTTTTGCATTATATAACTTCTAAGTGGCATTGTGGTATAGTGGAATAATGCAAATATACAACTGGAAATAGTTCTTTTTCTTTTTCTTTCTTTAAATAATATCATATTTTCCTTGCTCCAAAAAAACTCGCCAACAGTGCTGTTTAAAACAGAAGTGAAAATGGAGGGTCATGAAGTTATCTAAAGAACCTGTAAACAACTGTGAGTTAAATGCCTTATGTAGAAAAGCTCTCAAACTCTTAATTGGAGGTAATGGTAATTTCATATCAACTGCAGGAGATGTTTACATGTTCAAGAATGGTTTTCAGAATGCATCAGTAAAAACTTTTACTCTGTGAGACAGCTAGAAACTGGCTAGAAACTCCATGGGAGCTGGTAGGAATAGGGATGTTAAAATCTAAGATAGCTTGAGCTGTCTCCTGACCTTGTTGGTGGACTGGGCTCTGACACTGGGTATAAAGAATGTATTGTGGAGCTGGCTGAGGAGGAATCAGCCAGCCTGTTCCCTTGAGGCCAAGGTAGCTGGCCTAGAAAAGCTGACAGGCAGAAAGGTATAAAGAAAATACTGTAAGGGATGCAATAGAGGCATCACATCTCTCTGCTGTCCTGGAGAATTAGGGTGTGTCAAAGCAAAAGGGTACCATTCTGAGGAAGCGAGAAACAATTATGTAGAAGGGACCTATTCCTTGGGTGATGAAGTGTTCTCTTCTTGCTCTGCGAATATACCTCCAAGGAATGTAGCTGGGCAGGGTGGGGGTGGCTCTTTTAGTAGTAGGCTGATTCACTCATTATTAATATATGATGAAGGCAGAATGCAGTTATTTCTGCTGGCTGGTGGCAGCCATTTCCCCTGTCCCTCATCATTCCTTTGAAATTATACTACATCCAGCAGCCAGGTATTGGGCAGGGAAGGGTACACTACACTTTACCAAGCCCCATGTTACAAGTTTGTGCTGGGCAATCCAAAATAATGCTTGGGCCCTGAGCACCCTAACCACCATTATTGTTGAACTTCCATTTATTTCAATTGAGTTTGCAATTAATGGTGTTTGTACAGCACCTGTGCTGGAATTAGGTCCCTATCATTAATGCACATTTGTCCATGTATTTTATGTGAAATATATTGTCCAAATGTGTGTTCATTATACTTTTGCATTCAGAGAAATGAAACTGAATTTCCTGAATGGTATTAAATGTATAAGAGGGGACTGGTGTTACACATTCGTACTGGGTCCAAAATGATGCTTGGGACTTGGCTGTATGCAAATTTGGCGGATTTTGCAGAAGCATTATTGAGGATAGGGGTAGAGAGTGGCAGCTACCAGCCAGGGGCTGCCTGGAACAGCTCTGCTGCTGGTGGTGGTGGTGGTGGTGGTGGCAGTGGAAAAATATCAGCTGGGTGAGTGGTCTCTCCACCCCCACCCCCACCCCCCCATCCCCGCCTCGATCTGGATGGAGAGGCGGGCTAGAAATGAAATAAATAATAATAATAATAATAATAATAATAATAATCCCCCATTAAGATGTTTCAACCTAGTCTTGGAGTGGGCAAATCCAGGAAATTACAGGCCAGTTAGCATAATTTATATTCCCAGTAAATAGATCTAAAGCACTGTTACACAGTTATTAAACATATAGTAGAAGAACTAGTCCTGCTGAGGAAGAAACAGCATGACTGAGTTGGCATTGTATACCTGAGCTTCCAAAAAGCTTTTGACCAAATTGGTCATCAAAGGCTCTTGAGTATACTTAGTAGTCATGGGACAAGAAGTTGGATGCTCTTACAAATTATGAATTGGTTAAACAACAAGAAACAGAGGATAGAATTGAACAGACAGTTCTAACAATGGACTGGTACTGTTTAATCTCTTAATAAATGATCTGGAGTTAGTGAGGAGCAATGAATTGGACAAGTTTGCAGATGATTCCAAATTATTCAGGATATTGAAAATCCAAGAGGACTGTGAAGCAGACCAAACTGGGAGTTTTTCTACATGAGGCTGTTAATACCAACTTTCAGTTTTGTCGCAGAATTGAGATCTGAGCACTACACAATGTTTCTTTTCTTTCTTTTCTTATACATAACCTCCAAGTGGCACTGTGGTATAGCGGAATAGCACAAATACACAAGAGAAAAAACAGTTTCTTCCCCTTTCACAATTAAATGCCACAGTTTCCATGCTCTAAAAAAAAAACTTTTTGAAAATGCTCTTTAGACACAAGTGAAACTAGAGGGTCACGATGTCATCTAAAGAACCTGTAAATAACTTTGAGTAGCAAATAGTGCACAATAAATGCCTCGTGTAGAAAAGTCCAAGGTGAACATGCAACATAATGGCAAATTATGTTAAATGTAAGTAAGTGTAAAGTAGGGCACATAATGGCCTGCTTTGCACATAACAATAGGCCAGAGTATGGGTTGAGTATGGATTATCATTGAACTGTGAGTTGTTTTTGACTCATAGGTTCTTGTTCTGTGCGGACCCTGCTTTATGGCTTAACCTTGGATTGTTAACCATGAACAGCCCAGGAAAAGAACCCATGGTTAAACCATAATGTGGGGTTCACATGTAATATGATTCAACCACAACCATGATTCAACAACAACCCCCATACTCTGGGGTGTCATCATGTGCAAACCAGGTCATTGGGGCAAGATCCTCTAACTTTGCATATACAGTGATGGTGTCTGAACTGGTGTTGACTAACCAGTTTTGGTGGTTATAATCTATAATTCAATGGAAATATCAGCTCTCTATGTGTGTCACATTCCATGTTTGGTTCATAGGAAAGGAATTTAAAATTAAATTGCCAATATCAAGTTATACTTATACAAATGTATGGCATGGTAATCTCTGGAATACTGTGAAGTACTGCCTGGCTCCATGTGTCCCTACTGATTTTTGGAGAACCTTACCTGGGTTCCTTTGCCATTTGAGGTGTGATGGGTGATTAATGGGGAGAGGGACTTTTCCATGGTGGCTCCCTGGCTTTAGAAGACTGTCCCCAGAGAATTCCCTAGTGCTGACTCAGACCTCTTTCTGGCGTCAAGCAAAAGCCTTTGTTATTTCCCAGGCTTGTTAATTTTTCTCTATCTGTTTTTCTCAGAGTTTTAAAAATATTTGCTTTGATGCTTTTATAGATTTGCTATTTTTAGGTTATTTTATGTATTATTTATTTTGTGGTGTTTTAAATATTTTATTGTAAGCTGTCCTGATAATGTACTTGAAGGGAAGGGGTTGAATAAAAAATACATACTGTGTACAGTTCGGGTAGCTCCATCTCAAAAAAGAATGTTGTAGAGCAGGAAAAGTCACAGAAAAGGAGAGCCAAAATGATCACGGGGCTGGACCACCTTCCCTACATGGAAAGGTTAAAGCATTTGGGGCTTTTGGGAAAAACAGTCAATTAAATGTGGATGGGATAGAGGTGTACAAAATTATGTATGGTGTGGAGAAAATGGTTCAAGAACATTTTCTCCCTCCCTCTTTCAAAATACTAGAACTTGTGGTCATTGATGGGATGTAGATTCCAGATGGACAAAAGAAAGTGCTTCACGTCTCACATAATTAATTTATGGATTCATTGCTACAGATGTGACAGTAGCCATTAGTTTAGATGATTTTAAAGGGCATTAGACAAACGTGGGGGATAAGTCTTTCAAATGCAATTGCTTAGTCATGGGGCCTCAATGGAATCTCCAGATTTAGAGGCAATAGAGGCCATTGTCTGCTGGAGAGCAATAGCAGGAGATGGCTATTGAGTTCAGTTCTTGTGTGTGGACTTCCCAGAGGCATCTGGATTAGGCTGACCATATGAAAAGGAGGACAGGGCTCATGTAACTTTAACAGTTGTAGAGAAAAGGGAATTTCAGCCAGTGTCATTTGTATGCAATTAGTTCCTGGTGAAATTCCCTCTTCATCACAACAGTTAAAGGTGCAGGCACTATACTAGAGTGACCATATACAAAAGAAGGCAGGGCCCCTGCACCTTTGACTGTTGTGATGAAGAGGGAATTTCATCAGGAACTAATTGCATACAAATGACATTGGCTGAAATACCCTTTTCTCTACAGCTGTTAAAGTTACAGGAGCCCTGTCCTCCTTTTCTTATGGTCAGCCTAATCTGGATGGTCAAAGTGAGAATCACAAGGCTGAGACTAGATGGATGAACCTTTGGCCTGATCCAGAAGGGATATTCTTAATGAGATCTCCAGCTCACTTTGGCTGCACATTGTGAGGAGCCAGAATGAAGCTACCTTTCTTACTCCTACTGAAGCCATTTTCCCTTTGCTACCTTTGGAGGAACCAGTAGAGGAGGAAGCTTAACGTCTCTTCAAACTGTACTTCAAAAAACAACAACACCTACTCTTATTTTCTTTTTGAAATATAATTTTATCATCTCCTCCAGGATATCACAATAACAACACAATACACATTCCTAGGAACCTCAGCTGGAAATACTGTAATGAGGAAGTGTCAGTCCCTAGCACAAGATTAGGCCACGTGGTACCTTGCCGGTGACCAGGGATCATGGGAGTTGTAGTCAAAAACAGCTGGAGGTACCAAATTGTATACCCACTGCCTTGGTATCTTGCTGTTGTAATGCTACATAGTTCCTGTATGTTTTTCTTAGAATCCCTGATACATTTTCAAATTATGCCTATTTGTGGTTTTAGAATTTGTCCGTCACCTTAGGTCTGAGGTGAGATGTTTTAACCTACAACTACCATCATCCTTCAACATTGGCTATGCTGGCTATGTCTGATGGGAATTGTAGGCCAAAATATTTGGAGGGCCTCTAGTTGCCCACCCCTGTCTTAAGTCATGGAAAGGGTATTTTAAGCAGGCCCCAACTGAATTCGTTCTCCCCCCCCCCCCATATAAGCAGTATTAAAGAAATTAAACTAACCCCTTTGCTTTCAAAGACCTGGATGGGTTGCTTCTAGTTTTACAAGTAATGTACCACTGACTTTCGGCCACAAAAATGCAAATATGCAGTGAGAACCATAGTGGCTTATAACAGAAAGCAATCATCCCTGTGTGTTGACAATTCTTTCACTTCTAATATATATGATGAATGGTATTTTTTTTCTTTTTTTTTTTAAAAAAAATACAAACCAGCTCAGAAAACATACCAGCTTTAATGCTGAGTAGAGCCTAGATTATTCAGGAACATCTAATGTTCTTATCAAAGTGGTGCAGGCACTGCTTACATCAGTCATGGTTCAGGCCGCCATATCAGAGTTGGCTGCCGAGCTCTTCCAATTTAATAGTCACTACCAGGCAGCTAGTTGAAACACTGTCCTGATAAAGCAGAAGTTCTTGTCACTGTACATAATTCAACCTTGCAGAAAGCATCAAGGTTTATAAAATATATTACCTGAGGGATACCTTTTTAAAGAGGATGAGAATAAGGATACGTATAGGTAGCAGCAGCAGTACGCTGTGTCTCTGTTCACCTTATGGTCTTGATTGCATATTATTATGTGTGTGTTGGGAAAGGAAATGTTCCTAACAATAATCTGCTGTTTCGTTTGCTCATATGATGCAATGATTTCCATTGTAGAGTTGTTGGCCTGTAATCTTTGAAAATGTGATGGAGAATGCATTAAGTCACTCTGAGGAGGTTAAAAATGGAGGCACCCTTGCTTTTACTGAATCAGCTTTCCCAAGTGGGGTAGCGCTACACAAATTAAAAGCTCTCCCCCACCTCCAACAGAATGTATTCTGGCCCAATCCTCATATTACTTAAATGTATTTAGATTTATGCTTGTGTGCAAAAAATGTGTGTGTGGTATAGTGTAAAGAATATAGTGCAACAGCAACTAACCAATAAAAGGGGAAGGAAGGGCTGCAACTATGACCAGGATCGTGGTCGGAGTGGGGACAGGGTGGGGAGACAAAGGGAGACCAGTGACATCCCATCCAAAATGCTGTTTCGGCACAGTTGGAAAGGCTGTTACTGGCAAGGGGACCACAGCTGGGATCGTGATCAGAGCCGCAGACAAGACAGGTTCTGCTGCCAAGTCCCCTGGGATATCTTGTGGAGCTGCACGGAAGATCGAGGGGGAGGAGGAAACACCCAACACACTGTGGGTGATGTGGCCATTGTCTGTTAGGCGCACCAACCATGCACTAGGGATTGTTCGCAAAACAACCCCCAGTATGTGGCTAGTTACCCATTGTGTGTTAGCATGTCACACAAATACACACATTGAGTTCAAAGGGACATAGGGTCAAACAGACATTGGGTTGGATCCAACCTTCATGTGAGCGGAAGTTCATTCATGCAATGGGACTTTCGTTCATGTAGCAAGACTTCCCCATCCTCTCCTGCTCCCTGCACCCAATATGTGTGCTTCAGATCTCCCCAAGAGGGTCCCCAAACCCTTCAACGCAGATTTGGCAGGTACAGGGGGAAGGGAGAAATCAGTTATGGGTTAAACACTGCAGAGTTGACTCAACAATTGCCCATGTTTTGTTATTGGGTTAACTTTAGGCTGTTTACTAGGTTGACCATATGAAAAGGAGGACAGGGCTCATGTAACTTTAACAGTTGTAGAGAAAAGGGAATTTCAGCCAGTGTCATTTGTATGCAATTAGTCCCTGGTGAAATTCCCTCTTCATCACAACACTTAAAGTTGCAGGGGCCCTGCCTTCTTTTGTATCTGGTCACTCTAGTATAGTGCCTGCAACTTTAACTGTTGTGATGAATAGGGAATTTCACCAAGAACTAATTGCATACAAATGACACTGGCTGAAATTCCCTTTTCTCTACAACTGTTAAAGTTACATGAGCCCTGTCCTCCTTTTCATATGGTCAGCCTAGTTTAACCCATAAACAACCTAGAGTTTCTAGGTTCACACATCATGAAACAACCCAGCAAAGGGGTGTTCCTGGGTTGTTGATTCAAAGCAGAAACAACTAGTGTGTGCTCCCCTTGTCCCTTCAATTCCTTGGTTAAACAATCTAGGAATTGCAGCTGTAATGTCTGAACCTGCCATAAACAGGTTCAGACATAAACAAAGGTATTGGATGATGTTTATGGTCAGAATGAAAGTGAGGTGGGGGGGAGAGAGAAACTAAATTTCAATTGTTAGCAACTGGATAGATTATTGTGCACACACAATCATATTTTAAAATGTTTAAAAATGGATATGTGATCACAGTACAAGAGGAGAGGTACAATATTGTGGGGAGAAATAGTTCAGGAGGGTTAGTGCCTGTTTAATGAGATACCAACTTTGGTGATAAAAAACAGGAGAAGAGCACTAATCCAGACAGGGCATGGGATTTGGTATAGTCTCTGCAGCTACAAGATCTAGTCCCTGCTTCTCTATCTGGCTCCTTTCCTTCTGGTCTTAGAGGGCAGCACCCTGAATGACTCAGGATGTTATGAGAAGAATTGGTAGTGGTGGTGTGTATTGTTGGGCTCCCTGGTGCCGGTGACAGGTGCTTGTGATGGAGGATACCCTAGTTGAGAACGAAGAGGAAAGGCGGCCCGGGTGAGAAATGGGCTGCACAGACATTTTTTTTTTGTATCACTAAAATTCCTTGGCATGGACTTTGTGGATGACTGAGATTAATGAACCTCTGTTTTTTTTTGCTGTCTTACTGTAATTCAGCTTTGATAGACTTTGAATTCAATTGGTTTAAATCATAATGTTTTGATGTTGATGTATTTTCAGCTCCTGATTAGTTAGTGAAAGGTTTGTTAGCTAAATGTAGATTTTTGGTGATAATTGTTCTTGTCCGTGAAAGGAATGTTTTTCATATGTTTAGAGAAATTTTAATTGCAGTGTTTTAGTTTGCTAATGTGGATATAAATATTACATTATGAAATGTGTTATATTTATGACTCTAGTTGCTTCTAGATGAGGCTTTTATGGCACTGTCACCCTGCCTAATTCACAGGATTTTAGGGTCCAGCTGACATTTTCCATTCATAACCTTTCTGTATTGTCCTACCGCTTCTTCCATCTTTTCTCTTAGTGCAGATGATCCATGAAGAAAGAAAAGACAGAATACTTGCACTCATTGGTAGCACTGTCTGGAAGAACCCCATCAATTTTTGTTGCCGATTTGCTTACTGTACTTGTGACCATAATTTGCAAAAGCAGCATACAAATCAACTTGATGATGATTATACACGCTGCTTGGCCATTGCAAATCACATGAAAATTGCTTGGTGGAGAGATAGCCTTAAGAATCAGAACTAAAGTTAAGACTTCTTGCCGTTACTGGTTCATCAAAACCAAAGCTGTCTCTTTATCAACTTGGTTGAATTTCAGCAAGAAAATACTGAGGATAACATGCGTAGATCTAGAAAGTACACAACCCAAGCTTGAATGGATAAGATTATTATTCTTACAAGCCAGGTGCCCTGTTTCTGATGGCAGCCAGTTCTGGGTGTTATGCACAACATAAGGCACTATAAAAGTACTCTGGTTCATGTTGTTCATTTGCAGCATTTTTCATCATAATTACAACTTCAGTATAGTGATTTGTGATTTGATTACTTTCAAATACAAGTCGGAATGGGTGACATGATGGCAATAAAAATGGAATCCTGAGCACATAGATATCATTCGCCTACCAATAGCAACAGCCTCACTTTCATGAACATAGAAATATCTGGCCATAAATTTGAAGAGCAGTACATGTTCAGAGAATTAGAAAGAGGCCAGATACAAGAGAGAACGCAGCTACTGCATTTTTCAGTCATTGCAGAAGAAGTCATTGCAGCCTGTAGCTTGTTGTTTCATAGTGCTATAGGCGAAAAAAATGACTGCATCTGCCAAAATTCCCTCTTCTGCGCCACTATAATAGGTGCGTTACCCCTGTCCTTTATCATACACTGGCAATGGGAATAGGTTTTGTTTCCTAAGATGTTACCTCTCTAAATGAGATATTGAGAAATACAAGGCTGCCTAGTTATTTTCATTCATTCACTCATTAAAATATTTATATCCTACCTTTTTGTGACACAATACGTTTGCCCTATTGCCCAAAGTGGCAAGCCGACAGATTCAAATAAAAATCAAGGCATACTGCCTGGATGGGCAGCTCTGAGGGTCTAAAGAAAATATGGCAGTTGGACTGGTCAATCAAGGTAGAGGAAGCAGATTGGTCAAACTCGTTAAGTAAATTCCCATTCAACTCTTTCTCAAAGTCCATAAAGGAAACAATGTTAAAGATCTTGCAAAAAATGGTATTTAACCCCAGTAAGGGTGGCCTGATTCTATAAATCAAGTTCACAATATTGCTGGAGGGGCTGTGGAGAGGTAGGCTCGTTTCAGTCTATGTGATGGCATTGTGCCAAAATGAAAGTCTTATGAAACTTAATTTTTAAAGAAATTGAAAAGATAACTGGGCAAAAGGTTATTAAATCTCCAGAATTAGCACTGTTAGGATTATTTCAGGAGGATAATGAAAAAATTGTATCTAAACCATTAATAAGATCTCTTTTGGTTGCTACCAGATTAGTTATAGCTAGATATTGGAAGGATTTGGCTGGTGCCATTCTAATAAATTGATATAGTAAGGTTTGGTACATAGCCTTAATGGAGAAACTGACCAATAAATTGAGATTGGTAAGAGGAACAAGATCTAAAGACACATTTAATATGGGTTGCATTGTTTCATGGTATATGCAACGTTGTTGGAATGGGAAAATAAAATCCTAAAAGTATTTAAATCTTTTTGGTTGGCATAATGAAAGGTATCTCTCCTATGATGGGTTAACTTATGTTATTTCCCCTCTTGACTTACAAAGAAATGAAGGAAATGTTTAAGATCTGAAGTATATATATTTTATAATAGATCTATTTTATAATAGTTATAATAGTATCACTGATTTCCTGGGAGGGAGGAGGGGAAAGATATTTATGTTTACGTTTTTGTTTTGTTTTTTGCCTTTTTTATTTTTGTATGAAATTTAAATAAAAATATTAAAAACAAAAACCAAGGCATACATTATAATGAGTAACATAAGTAGATATTCTCCAGGGGGCTGTCTATACGTGGGGAAAGCCCCCCCCCCCCCAGTGTTTGTGCATCTGTGCTGCATTGGTTAGACAAGCAGGCACAGTTTCACAGTCGCCGTGGGACTTTCCCATGATGCCGTGGTTTGAAAAGGTTGGGGACCTTTTCAATCGGAGAGCCGTCAATATGGTGCTTCTTTCCTGTCTGAGAGTCTTTTAACTGATGATGCCAAGACTGAACCTCAGATTTGTACACACGAAGGACTGAACCTGGGATTTTGTACACACAAAACTGCTGAACTATGACCCCTGCCTCAGTACAGACTTGTATCTGACAAGACACGACATAGAAAACATCTTCGTTCCTATGGAGTGGCAATACGTGCAGCGAAGAAAGCTTTCTTCTCTGCATGCATTGCGTCTGCGAATTCGCGTCCAGCAGAACTGTTCAGGGTGGTGAGGGGTCTAACTCAGGCACCTTCCCCCCCGAACCCGATTTTACAGCCTTCGGCAGTTCGCTGTGATGCCTTTAATGACCATTTCACAGATAAAATCTCTCGGATAAGAGCCGACTTAGATGCCATCATTATAGCAGAGGCTGACAATGGAGTGTCCAGTAACTCCGCGAGTGGAATTACACTGGATCAGTTTCAGTTGGTGAGTACTGAGGACGTGGACAAGCTGCTTGGACAAGTGAGGACGACGACTTGCCCTCTCGATCCCTGTCCTTCTTGGCTTGTTGTCCAGGGAGGAGATGCAGTTCGATCACATCTACAATGTATTATTAATGCATCTCTCAGGGAGGGGAGTTTTCCAACATGTTTAAAAGAGGCGGTAGTACGGCCGCTTCTAAAAAAGCCCTCCCTGGACCCTCTGGACCTTAATAACTACAGGCCAGTATCAAATCTTCCATTTTTGGGCAAGGTGATCGAGAGGGCTGTTGCCTCCCAACTCCAAGCAGTTTTGGATGATACAGATTTTCTAGACCCATTTCAAACCGGCTTCAGGGCAGGATACGGAGTTGAGACTGCTATGGTCGCCTTAGTGGATGATCTACGCCTGAGTATTGACAGGGGGAGTGTGTCCCTGTTGGTACTCCTGGACCTCTCAGCAGCTTTCGATACCATCGACCATGGTATTCTTCTGGAACGCCTGAGGGGATTGGGAATCGGGGGCACTGTGCTTCAGTGGTTCCGGTCCTATCTCTCGGGCAGGTTCCAGATGGTAATGCTTGGGGATAGCTGCTCTTCAAAGAAGGAGCTGCTATGTGGTGTACCACAAGGTGCCATCCTTTCCCCAATGCTGTTTAACATTTATATGAAACCGCTGGGAGAGATCATCCGGAGGCATGGGGCGGGGTGCTATCAGTACGCTGATGACACCCAAATATATTTCTCTGTGCCTTCGACAACATCGTCAGCTAAGGATAGTGTGTCTCCTCTGAATGAATGTTTGGAGGCGGTAATGGGCTGGATGAGGAAAAACAAACTGAAGCTGAATCCAGACAAGACGGAGGTGCTTGCTGTCAAAGGCCACAACCTGGGTTTGGAGGTGTGTCAACCAGTTCTGGATGGGGTTACACCCCCCCTGAAAGACTGTGTTCGCAGCTTGGGGGTACTCCTGGATCCGTCGCTCCAAATGACAGCCCAGATAGATGTGACGGCCAGGAGTGCCTACTATCAGCTTCGGCTGATACGCCAGCTGCGCCCCTTCCTAGAGTTGGAAGACCTAAAGATGGTAGTGCACTCACTGGTAACTTCGAGGCTCGACTTCTGCAATGCGCTGTACATAGGGCTACCTTTGTGCCTAGTCCGGAAACTTCAATTAGTTCAAAATATGGCAGCCAGGTTGGTCACCGGTACACCTAGGGGTGACCACATAACACCAATCTTAAAATCACTCCACTGGCTGCCCATTAGTTTCCGGGCGACGTATAAAGTGTTGGTTATTACCTTTAAAGCCCTACATGGTTTGGGTCCAGGTTACCTGCGGGATCGCCTTCTCCCGTATAATTCGCCCCGCACACTCAGGTCCTCTGGGAAGAATTTACTCCAGTCAGCCAGAACTAGGCTGACGAGTGTTACCCAGAGGACCTTCTCTTCTGCCGCTCCCAGGCTGTGGAATGGCCTGCCGGAGGAGATTCGACAAATTAGCAGTCTTCTGGAATTTAAGAAAGCCGTGAAGACTGTTCTCTTCCGGCAGGCCTATCCAGTTTAATTTTAAGATGTTTTTAATAATGTATTTGTTTTTATCTGTTTTAACGGTTTATCTATTTTATTGTTTTATATTTATATTTGGTGTTGTTCCCCGCCTCGATCTAGATGGAGAGGCGGGTTAGAAATGAAATAAATAATAATAATAATAATAATAATGCCGTGGTTTGAAAAGGTTGGGGACCTTTTCAATCGGAGAGCCATCAATATGGTGCTTCTTTCCTGTCTGAGAGTCTTTTAACTGATGATGCCAAGACTGAACCTCAGATTTGTACACACGAAGGACTGAACCTGGGATTTTGTACACACAAAACTGCTGAACTATGACCCCTGCCTCAGTACAGACTGTGCAAATGCCTCTGCTGAGGTTTGGCTTTATTTTGAGATATCTTATTTCCTTTTATACTTTGAATGTCTTGTGATTCTGAATTCCTTAAAATAATTCAATTTTAAACTGCCTTGGATTTAACCCTCATTGGCCCTTTCTACAACACGGGGTGTAGAGGGCGGGAAGGCGAGCAATCCTGGAAGTATCTGTTTCCAGGATCGTCCTCTTCAACCTCCATGGGGGAAGCGGAAGTTCTGCTTCCTCCCGGGAGCGATACGCTCATCATGCCCGCTGTTTTGGATTCACCGAGGCCCCGAGGAGATCGCACGAGCACTCCTGTGCTCCAGTAAGTTTAAATAAAAAAAACAACTGTGCGAACGGGGGGCCCTCTACCCCACCATCCTGGGGTTGGCGAACTTGCTTCCCCACTCTCTGATGGGCACAGAGCCGTACGTGTGGCTCCATGCCCATTTGTGCTGCTGCATGGAAGATTCAAGATTGTCCAGGGATCCCCTATCCCTGGCAAATCCCATGCCCCCCCACCCCCCGGGCGTCCCTGTGCGTCATTTGATTTAGAAAAAGCCATTGTCTACCTACACTTAACCATTTTGCCATATATCATGCTGCTGATAATCAGATATTTTGATTCCCCCAAGAGAAATGGAAGAGTCTACCAGTTGGCTAGAAGAGCTGGAGTGGTCAGAGATTATTACCAGCTTTAGTGTTTTAAATTTTAATTATTTTATTCAGAGAACCACCAGAGGGTGCAAGGTTTAAGAGGTTAATAAATCCCCCTTCTTGTCTCTGTGGTCTCCACAGGAACATAGTGGGGAAATGTGATACTACACAAACAAACCCTGAGGAATTGGACAGATTGGTTGGACTGACCTTCACAGTCCTCAAGATTTATATTGTGCTGTCCAATGAAAAAGTAAATAACGTAAACAGTGCTTGGACAACTTTCAGCCATTTACAATTCAGCCATATCTGAACAGATTTATGTTGTTAACAGCAGCCTCTTCCTGTGCCCTCACCGACATTCAGTTTAAGAGCTACAAGGCAAGGCTATATTTTTATGCAACCTATAGAGAGAGGGCTCTTCCTTGTTCTCTGCTCTTTATTGCTTTTGTATGGCCCCATTATACAAAATGAAACTTTACCAGAATACTTGAGAGAACACCCTGCCTTTAAAAACATATATAAAATCATCTGAATCAATTTCACTGGTTGTCTCTAAAACTAATTAACCCTTCTGAGTAAAAACATGATTTTTGTTTTAAGGGCTTGTCTGCCATTGATGGATACTCCTTGCTTATATTCAAGGTTGTTTTATTTATGGAACCATAATAACTTCTATGGCAAATGTTTCTGGCATTGTGTACAGCAAAATGGCAATTTTATATGGAAAGAAGCATCAGGAAGAGATTAGCTCTAAAACCTTCTTCCAATGAGCTTAGGGTGGAATACATGGGTCAGTATCTGCCAACTTTATCCTTACACCAGTCCTGTAAGGTGGGTTAGACTTACTAGAAAGTGACTATCCTCAGGATATCCAGTGAGCTTCACGGATGTGAAGCTAGGTCTTTCTGGTCATAGGCCGTTTCTACACCGGCCTTTTTTTGTGGGATTGCCTCTGGATGGTCCCTGTGAGTCCAAATGATGCACAGGGACTCCCGGGGGCAGGGGGGATGGGCACAGGTTTCCCTCAGGATAGGGGATCCCTGGGAAAACCTGATTCTTCCCACAGTCCTGGGAATGTCCCAAGACCATGGGAGATGTGGCCGCCCGTCCTGGCTGCACTGTGTGGCTCCGTGCCCATCAGGGGAGGGGGTGGCAGCAATTTTGCTGCCCCTGGGATGGCGGGGGGGGGGGGGACCGATTTTGCACATTCTTTTTTTAACTTACCTTTTGCACCCGAGCACTCGTGTGCTTCCTCCACCCGAAAACAATCAAAAAATGGCAGGCGCGACAAGCGAAAGTTCCACTTCCTCCGTTAAGAAAGAAGAGGATGATCCTGGAAACAGGTAAGTCTGGGATTGTCTTCTTGCCCTCCCCGAAAGCCCTTAGGTGTAGAAGGGGCCCATAGTCTGATCCTTTGTCCAGCATACGATATTGGTATGGATGTAGATTTCTCTTCTTTTGAAGATTCACCAAAGACCAAACCTCAGCATATTTAAGAAGCAATGTAAGACTTTCTTAAAAAGCAGCAGCGCACAGATCACGCTGACACTGGTTACTGGACTGAAGTTGTGTGTGTGTGTGTGTAGTAGGAATGGGATTTTAATATGCTTTAATTAATTTCATTTGAAGATTTAATGAGATTTTATAACACTTCCAGCTGGAGGTAGTAGTCGCTCGAGCCTTACAACTTTAAATGTATGGTTGCTTAAATTCAGCCTTTATGCGGGGTTCTTAGAAATGGGAATACAATTTAAAAATAATTAAAACTAATAGCGGTTTCACATTTGAGTTCTTTAAGAATGGGGGGGGGGGTGTCAGACGTCATTGTCTTCCACTTGTAATTGTCCTGTTTTCCCATAGCTTTTTCCATCCTTTTTCTTACCACAGAAAATCTGTTAAGGAGGGAAAGATGAAAATTGCTGCACGATGGGATAGATAGGAACATAGGACACTGCCTTATACTGGGTCTGACCATTGGTCCATCTAGCCCAGTATTCTCGACATTGACTGGCAGCAGCTCTCCAGGGTTTCGGGCAGGAGATTTTCTTGCCCTACCTGGAGATATTGGGGATCGAACCTGAGACCTTCTATGTGCAAAACAGGTGCTCTGTCACTGAGCTATAGCCCCTGGTTGGATCCAGATGTACTCATACTTAGAATAGACGCATTGAACTAATGACTACTTAAGTCCCATTGATTTCAAAGGTCTACTGTAAGTATTGCTAAGTCTCGTTCCAACCCAATGTCTTTTAATTGGTAGCACAAAACCCATCTGCGTGGAAGCACCCTTTGTGTGCATGTATGAAAAGCAGAAATACAGTTTTAAAACCTGATACAAACATTTAAATCAGTTGATGACTGTACAAGAAGATGGACTTACAATCACATAGCAGTCTTCCTCTGGTGTGTGTGTGTGTGTGTGACCTGAAAATAGAGGTGTTCTGAGACACATTTTAGTCATCTGCCTACAATCTTGATAATCTTGTACATATTTGGAAATAGCCGATCCCTGTATGATGGGAAAACCTTGTCAGTTTTGCTAATGCAAATTTCCTTCATAATTCTCCTTTCTTTGTTCTTTAGTGAAGCAGAAAAGGTTGCAGGGGAGGGGGAAACTTTGTTATTTTCCCCAGTGCAGGTTTCCTTCACTGTTTTCCTATGAAATTGACAATCCTATCCCCTGATCTCAGTTTCACTGGACAGAATAGAGTGAGATCAACTAGAACAATAATTGTGTAATTGGATCCAAATCTAGTCACAGGGTGGTATTGGCCAGTTTCTGAGATAAGCAGATGGGGGACAATCTTCTCCCACACTACCTAGACAGTCTGTGATGACATTTAAAGTGGGGAAAGTGTAAATGATAGTAATGCATATTAAAGTAGGTAGAAGTTTACTGAGAGAAAATTAAAGTACTTTAAAATGCACGTGTGATTTGGGCCTTAATATTATTCTAATCTGATTGACCTCTAGCTTTCATTACTCTGATATCAATGATGTGAATGCATACAGTTTAACATGGGACAGTGGAGTATGGTGAGAAGAATAGTACAGTGATGTAGGGCAATGTGTACCAATCTCTAGACGCTTAGAAGTTGTGGTACTGTTTGTAAAATAATGTGTTGAAGAGACTTTTATTAGGGCTCACAGGTAGTGTGCTTTATAGAGGCCTAGGTCCATACAGACTACATTATTTTGTATGACTATCTTTACAATGACATTCTCTTAAGTTATCAAATGTAAGGCTGTTTACACAGAGCAGTTTGTTCTTTCTAGTATATCTATTGTGAATGACATCAATGCTGTAGCCTGCAGCTAAACACACACACACACACATATATATATATATATATATATATATATATTTCCAATGTCTTTATGTGTTTCTTCTGCTTCAGGCCTAAGGTACCAGTGAATGAAAACAATTTTGAGCACCAGTTATCCTGGTTACCTGCAGGCCACCCTCCCTCCTCTCAAGTTGCTATTTTAATTCTGAGAAAGACAAAGAATGACTTCCTAAGGCCCTGAGGCCATTTGTTTATTCACATGCCTATCCCTTGGCCCTTTCCTCACTGCACTGAAAAGGCATCTTAAACGCTGTCATCTTGATTCAGAAGGCTGACTATTAAAGGTGTGCTTGCTTTTTAAGCTAGCAAAAGAAGAAGAAACTTAGTACTATAGATAAAATGTCTATCTTCAGTTTTCAATGGCTAAAACCTGTGGAAAGTCTTTTTCAGATTTCATGCTTGCAAAGGAGGGAAGAAAGGATTATGTACACATGCACACATTAAGACCTTTTGGTCTTTTCCCAGAGCCAAGGAACAAAGGACATCTAAACTGGGTCTAGTGAGGCATCTCATCACACAAGAAATATTTCTTAATGAAGTGGAAGGTTTGTCCCTTTGCCTTGGGCTGGCTTGCTGGCGGAATGTTTTGCGATTTATAATTGACAGCTCAGTGCCTTGATTGGAAGACCTGCCCTCAGATAACAGAGGTGTTGTCCTGTCTGTGAAAGGGGAAAAAACCCTCTCCATTAGCTGTGTATTCTGGGACTTTTTTTTCTTTAGATCTTATAAAAATATTTATGTCTATTAGTGATTGGAGGAGGGGGAAGCTGAAGCAAAGAACCAGACCTTTAAACTTACTGGGAATAAGATGGGCTTAATTCTGCTTGCACTGTTAAAACATGAGAGAGAAGATACATCTTGCACACAACTATTACTCAAGGTTAGTAAGATTGATATTCTGTGGGTAGATAGATTTTTATTTTATTTTTTAAATGACTGCCTTCATTTATGAGTCAATCCCTGGAAATCTTTTCATTTAAGCTAGGCAGTCTCCCTGTTAGGGAGCAACCCCCTTAACTTGGGGGTTGCTTTAAAATCTATTGCCTTGATTGGGGCTTAAAAGGCTGGTTTAAGTTGCAGTCTTCTGCTAACTGACTGGGAAGTAAATCACTGCTTACTTCCAAATAGACCTTCATAGACATGCAAATGAGATCTGTATTAGCTGAATGGTGATTATGCCTTGCAAAATACTAAACCTGTCAATTGAACTCATCTGAGGTTGATAGGATTACAAATGAGGGGCAGTATTTTTCTTGAAACCTTATAAAGGGTTCCGTGGTAAACTACCCGTTAAGCACAATTGCATATAAGGCAACCCCGTGGCCCTTTTTTCATAAGAGAACAAGCATTGTGAGGAGCCAATTTCGAACAGAGAAGTGTCAAGTGGAGAGAGGGGAGCTTTCCATTTCCCCACCAGCTTTTCTGCATAAAATTCTCCTCCTCCAGCTGCCTTCTGAAATGCAGGCAAACAACACAGTTGTCAGGTAGAGCTGAGTGGGGGTTTTGTTTGCACAGATGGGTAGCAGACTAGATTCCTGACAGCACTTTGAGCTGGAACATCTAGTTCAATCTCCCCTGGTGTGGCTGTCTTAGCACAGCCTTTGCAGCTTTCCTGCTTAGTAAAGCAATTACTAGCTGCTGTGTCAGTGTGATTGGAAGCATCTCTGATAAGTGTGCTATTTCTAAGATTGGTATATAGTGGGGCCATCAATTGCATAGCAGACGCTTATGGCACACAGATGTGGCTGTGTATTGTAAAATCACAAGGAATTTTTGCTTTTGCATATATCAAGGTAAAGCTGATACTGACAGGAGAAAAATAATGAAGCATTCGCTAGTCTGCCTTTCCTCTTCCTATCTCCCTTGCTTCCCCTCCTTACAATGCAGCATAGTTATTTTGTTATGAATTTTGTAACAGTGTAAAACAGGAATGGGGAACCTTTTTTGGATGAAGGATCACATCGCTTCCACAGAAACCTGCTTGGGGAGAGTGTCACAGGGGCTGGTGCGGTCGGTTGCAAAGATGGGCCTACTTGCACCCCTTAATTTCCTGTACCAACCATAGCATTTCAAGAAAAGTATAATTGCCAGAACCAAAATGTGTTTGTGTGACTTCTTCAGCACTTTGGCCTCTGAAGGTGAATGGGTACTTGACTTTGGGGTGAGGATACTCATTTTGGGAATATAATTTGCTGCCAGAGGGGATGGGCAGGAACAAGATAGGGGGGAAATGAATTCGGGGAGACAGGATGGAAATATATATTCTTCGTGGTCTCTGTGCAACACATGTATGGGCTCTGTGCCTGCACAGAGCTCGCTCGGGATAATTTCAATAGCTGAGGCATTTTGGGCAGGAACCCCTCCCCGTCCACTGTGCATGCAGCAAGGGTTCCCACCCAGTCTCCTAAGTTCCCTTTCAGTCACCATTGTGGCACATTCATTTGGAGTTTTCTCTCATGTTCAGTGAGATTTTAGGTGTTTCCCCTCGTTTTTACTCTTCTTTAAAAAAAAGTATATTTCTTTTCTCTGCTCGTTTATTCTTTTAATTTTATTTTCATGGTTTCTGTTTACTGCGGTCACTGGATCAACCTACAGGGCACATGGCCCTCAGGGGCCCATTTAGGAAGTGTACTAAGCGCGGGGCTAAACTTCCTCTATCCAATGTCTTTTATGTTTGGGCAAAGGGCACATTGAGTCATGCCATTTTTGCCAGGTCTTTTCCAAACAGGCCAGATGCAATCGGTCTGATAGACTTAAGGCCATTTTGTGGAGCAGAGCACTACAAGCCATTGAGACTCCAATGAAGAATCAAGATTAGGATTCATTGCTGCCATATTAAATGACTGGATTCGGATAACACGATAACCCAGGATGGGTTAAATAAACTACAATGGTTTATTTAAACCATCATGAGTTACTGTGTCATCTGTCCAGTATTTGTTATATCCATGATGGCTCATTTGCCCAAAATAACCCATTCTGAAAACACATAGTCTGTAGTAAGGGTTATTTAAACCATCATGGCTTGTTATGTCATCTGGTGTTCCACAGTGGCTTAAAGAGTGGTTTAAAGATCGCTTACAGAGTTGCTTGACAAAAGCAGTCAAAACCGCTGCTGCCACTCTGTTCCAGCCAGCAGATCTCTAGTTCTGATATCTGCCTAGCAACAGATTGCACTTAGTAGCTTCAATGCATTAACCAAGCCCAGTTCCAAGCAAGCAAAAGAAGCCAAACAATCCCCTTTGTATGCCAGTAATCAACTTCCTTTTATTTCTGTTGATACTTTGCTGCTGGCGTGAAGAGGGAGAGGAGGCTAGGATATTGGTGCTGTGGGATAGGAATAAGAGGTGGGAGAGACGTGGATGCAAAGGGAAGGGAAGGAAAGGTGAAGGGGGGGGAACAAAGGAAATGAAAGGGTAGCAAGAAGTTGGTTTCAGGTCACTTTTCTGTGAAAAGTTGCACAGTTATCCAGTATAGCATTTGAAGACTCCCCTTGAAGAGATCTCACGTATAAAATGACACCCCATTCCAGCAAACTGTCAAGGAGTTAGGGCCCGTGTCACAACCACTCCCTTTGGTACTCCTTTTTTCCTTTCTCAGTAAAGGATCCCAACTATGAACGCAATCAGTATACAGATGCCAACTCTGTGGATTATTTTTTCCTTTCAGTACCCACCTCTGGGCACCACCTTTTACTCTCGCACTGGTTCTGTGATTTTGCGACCCTTCTTGGTCCCACAGGAACCAGCTTGGCACTTTGTGCTCCTTTTAATTCACCTTCCTTTTACTGTTGACACCATTTACCTTAGTACATTTCCTCTGGTACTTAAAGAATCCAATCCAGTGTAATAAAATAACTTTTATTTAATAAGAAGTAAGTTCAGGCATTTCTTTAAGCGTGTGGTTTCAATTGTTTCATTACTTGGTTATTATAATAAATATAACATGTATCCTTGCCTATTCTACCCTCTAAAGTTACATCTAACTCTTCCTTCCCCCTCTTATTCCCAAAATAATAAAACACAGACCCTATACTTCTCTATCCTCTACAGCAGACAAACCCCAACTCTCTCTCATTCTCAACTGCTATCTCCTAACTACTTAACTACTAACTGATTTATAACTGTCATTCCCCTTCCACACACACTTGAATCCAAAAGCCAATCAGCATTCACTCCAACATTCTATCACTCACTCCCCCTCCCAACAGAATTAACCACTTACCAGTCTTACTATATGAAATCCAAACAACATTTCCATAACAAATAAATGGCATTAAAACAGTGAAACATCACAGCCCGCACTCACCCTCTTTTTTTCTGTTCTGGTCACTTTTCCATGAAAAAGAAAAGTGGTGCAGTTCTCCAGTACAGCATCTGGAGGCTCCCCATGAGGAGCCCCCCCCCATATTTGCCCCATTCCAGCATACTGCCAAGGAGTTAGTGCTCCACCCCATTTTGATGCACATGGGTGGGGATAAGGGTACAATTTTGAAAACAGGCAACACGGGACACTAGGATTTGATTTCCAACACAAAGAAGCTGGTATATCATCCAGCTGAGCAGGAGGACAGAAAAGGGAGGAGAGGGTGAGGAAAATAAGCTATGCACAGTAGCTTATTTGTTCAATCATGTGCAGGATACCAGTAGCTTATTTTCAAAATAAGCTACTGTGAGTAGCTTATTAACTCATAATGAATTAAAGTCACATCTGAATGCAGCCATTGTCTCAACAACAGTACTAAAGTTCTCCACTATTATTTTGCTCTCTCTCTCTCTTTTTTTACTCTTTTTTAGGATTGCAATTGCTTGCCTCAGGGAAAAAAATCTCCAATTTGTGAAGAACTGGTGATTAATCAGCAGTGTGTTATATATTAATATTTGTACAGTCACATAGTGTCCTGGGGATTGCAAGAATCAAACAACTTGCAGTTCCCATAAAGCCTCTTTAATTAACTGGATTCAGATATTATTGTGTCACTGGGTATATCTCTCATGGGGAAAATGTTTCATTTGTTAGTGCTTAGCCTAAGCATGTCACAGTTTTCATTTTGTATGTAGAGGGTTTCACATTTATTGAGTGAAAATGTGTCTTGCTTTCAGCCAATTGCATCTCTAGTGAGGAAGGCTGAACCTTATACTTCCTTGCCTCTGAGAGGCTGCTGTGCTCACAACCTTTCAAAGGTTGGGAAGGCTGTGTGTGTCAAAAAGTAGTGCTATTGCCAAACAAGATGATTTGCACATTGCCTGCTAGGTTGGCCATTCACTGAAGAAATGTTCCCCGATAAGCTAACATGTTGGAGAATACTTAGCCAAACCTGACTACTAAACGTAGGGTTGACTCATACATGTCGGTGGTCCCCTTGGGAACTCATGGTATGGTAGCGGCAGCAGCTGCTGCTGAGCTCTCAGTTGAGTTGTGTTCATGCTGAGGTGCTGTGTGAACTGATATCTCCACATATGTGACTGCTGTGGTTTGCCTGTTCGTGGTGGCTTAAGAAAGTTCACACAAACAGTGTAGCATGGCCGTGAATCTATTTTTATTTATTTATCCAGTCCCCTTTTAAAGCCATCCAAATTGGTGGCCATCACTACATCTTGAAGTAGCGAATTCCATAGTTTAAATATGTGCTGTGTAAAGAAGGCCTTCCTTTTATCTGTCCTGAACCTCCTGCCAATCAGCTTCTTGGGATGATCCCAGTATTATGAGAGCGGGGGGGGGGGGGGAATGTCTCCCTATCCACATTCTCCAAATTATGCATACTTTTCTACACCTCTAACAGGTCTCCCCTTAGCCTCCTAACCTCCTTTTCCAACTTCCTCCATAGATGAGATGCTCCACCCCCTTGATCATTTTACTTGCCCTTTTCTGCACCTTTTTCTAGCTCTACAATATCTTTTTTAGGGTATGGTGACTGGAACTGTACATGGTACTCAAAGTGTGATCACACCATAGATGTGTATAAATGGACAATGTCCATCCCATAATGGTGTGTGTGTGTTACTACTGAAAAGGCCCACCCCCTTATAGCCACCCACCTTCATTCTCATGTGCTCAGGTGGAAGTCATCAATGAACCTAGTTGTAGAAACAAACTTGTGCTGGATGTGTCAGAGTCACAGAGACTTCACTGGAGGCCTTGAAATAAGAGTAATCAATGCCAGATGAAGAGATTACTCATATTTGTTGTGTAATAATCTATTTCTCTGGAGAAGGGAGGCTGTAGCTGTGTGCTAATTCTAGTTCTGTAACGGGTGATGCTCGTTGGTGAGAAAGGTAAATATTCAGTACTTTTGCTGCCAATTAATTGCCAGTCAGAACCTGTCAGTTGATGACCGTATTGTGTATGTGTCCTTGTCGATTATCGCTGTTTCTTTGTCTTCCAGGTGCAAGAGTGGTTATGTTTAAATTGCCAGATGCAGAGAGCTTTGGGGATGGACATGACCACAGCGCCCCGCTCCAAAAGCCAGCAGCAGCTACACTCCCCATCCCTTTCCCTTTCCCCTTCCCATTCCCCAGCCAAACAGCCGCAGCCGCAGCCCCAAGTGGCAACAGGACCAGAGAAACCACCTGGAACTATGCAGCCAGGCTCCAGGCCAAGTGCTGGTGTCATGCAGCCTGAGACTCCCAAACCACCCCCAGCTTCAGCACAGAGAGAACCACACAGCCAAGTCCAGCCAAAACCTGCTGCTCCTCAGGAAGTGGTGAGGTCTTCGCCTCAGCATCAGCAAGCAAAGCCTTCTTCCACTGATCAGAGAAAGACTGTGGGAGACTCCCCAGCTAAGACTCCAGCCCCTCCTCCCAGCGCTGGGGCACCAGAGCAACCCCAGGAGGGCCTCACCGGGAAACTCTTTGGATTTGGGGCTTCTCTCTTGACCCAGGCAAGCACACTCATGTCTGTCCAGCCAGAGGCCACCCTACCAAGTCAGCAGTCCCCTGGCAAAGTGCCTCCAAAAATTGTCTTCAGTGATGCCAGCAAAGAAGCTGGCCCTAAAGTCCCAGGCACTGCACCTGGAATGCAGGGTAAGACTGGAACTGCCCCAGCTGCAAAGCAAGTGAAAGCAGAACGAGTAATCAAGCCAAAGGAAGTGCCGAAAGTAAGGGTCTTGTGCCCCCTCTGCAAAGCGGAGATCAATGTGGGCTCTGGGGAACCCTCCAACTATAATCGCTGTACAACCTGTAAGCAGCAGGTCTGCAACATGTGTGGATTCAACCCAACACCTCATCTGGTGGAGGTAAGGGGGGTTCTCACAGGGCAGGGCATCTTTCCATTTACTATGACTCCTTAGCCTAGGGTTTTTTATATATTTAACACAATGTTGAAAAGTAATGTGTTTTGTTATAGATAAGGTTATGATCAGCAGTGTATGTTTAGATTGGGTTGATGGGGCAAATTGGCAACTATGCTGGTAGATTAACAAACATGTGAATGGAAGTGATTTGTGCAGTTCTCATTTCCCCCACAGTTTTGTTCAGGTAGAGCAGGAGTAAACAACATGGTGTCCTCCAGATGTTTTGGACTGCAACTCCCATAACCCCCAGCCAATATAGCCATCAGGGATTATGGGAGTTGTAGTCTAAAACATCTGGAGGGCACTGGTTGCCTACCCCTGAAGTAGAGTCTTCTGGGAACAAAGTGGTGCTGTTTTCTTGGATGGTGGAAGGGTGAGGGTCCTTGGAAAAGTAGCACTGTGACAATGGCAGTAGGTCAGTAATGTTTTCCATTTTCTGAGCACAAAATCATCACTCATGGATAAGTAAAAGGAACTGTTTTGGATTTGGTTGCAGATCTGCTGCATTTGATTTGGATAAGAACCTGAAATGGCAGGGTGCTTCACAGCTCCTCCAATAATTCTTTGGTTGCCAAAGACAGGACAGAGTAACGTCACGCCTGTTAAATACTTGGAGGCTGGCATTGGCTTGGTGGTCTTTGTTCCTGTGAGTAAGGGTAGAAGAACTGCAAGTAAGGAAAGGTCTTGTGCTCCCAAAGTATTGTATCAGTCACCACACCGACATCTTGTTTATGTTTGTTAGGGTGAAAGACATGCTGAATGTATATTCTGGGCTTGGGTTTCTGATGTTTAAAGGAAAAACAATTTGTTAATGAATAAGGTCTCAGCTTTAAATGTGAAGATGATTTGTGTCCGGATGATATCATGCTGCTTACAATAGGGAAATCCAGTGAAGCATGAACAGGAAACTGTAAATTTGCTTGGAAGGTAATCTTTACATCTAGTTGGAAAATGTACAGGAAGGTCTTCTCCAGTTCTGCTAGAATTTGGCATATCATTATGTGCTAAAATGAGATAGAGCTGATGATGCAGAGACGGACATTGTTACTGCAGGCCTCTTCATGAGTCCAGTGAAGAGATACACAGGTTGGTAGTACTCTTTTTTATTTTTATTGTTGTTGTTATTATTTATTACATTTATATACCACCCCATAGCAAAAGCTCTATGGGCGGTTTACAAAAATTAGAACTTTGGACATTAAAAATCAATATACAAAATTTAAAACCAAAATAAAAAAAGATAAAACAGACAACATATAAAAATAGTGTACATTTAAAACAGCTGCGAACTCTCAGCCAGGACTAAATATAGTTCTGGGGTCAATTAAAAACTCAGTATATGCTGTTAAATGCCTGGGAGAAGAGGAAAGTCTTGACCTGGCGCCGAAAAGATAATGTTGGCGCCAGGCGAGCCTCGTCGCGGAGATCATTCCAAAGTTGGGGGGCCACCACTGAGAAGGCCCTCTCCCTTGTTGCCATCCTCCAAGCTTCCCTTGGAGTAGGCACCCAGAGGAGGGCATTAGATTTGAACATAGGTTCAAGGTTCATGTCGGGAAATGCATTCTGTCAGGTATTGTGGTCCCAAACCGTGTAAAACCAGCACCTTGAATCGGGCTTGGAAACATACAGGCAGCCAATGCAAGCGAGCAAACAGTTGGTTTTATATGTTCAAACCTCTTGGCCCAGGTTATTAGTCTGGCTGCCACATTTTGCACAAGCTGCAGCTTCTGAACTGTCTTCAAAGGCAGCCCCATGTAGAGTGCAATGCAGTAATCTAACTTGGAGGTTGCCAGAGCATGGACAACTGAAGCCAGGTTATCCCTATCCAGATAGGGGCATAGCTGGGCCACCAACCAAAGTTGGTAGAAGGCACTCCGTGCCACTGAGGCTGCCTGAGCCTCAAGTGACAGAGATGGTTCTAGGAGAACCCCCAAGCTATGAACTTGTTCCTTCAGGGGGAGTGCAACCCCATCCAGAACAGGTTGAAGACCCTCCATCCGGTCAGCAGAACCACCCACTAACAGTATCTCAGCCTTGTCTGGATTCAGTTTATTAGCCCTCATCCAGTCCATTGTCACAGCCAGGCACTGGTTCAGCACATCCACAGCCTCACCTGATGAAGATGAAAAGAAGAAATAGAGCTGCGTGTCATCAGTGTACTGATGACAACGGACTCCAAAACTCCGGATGACCACACCCAACGGTTTCATGTACATGTTGAACAGCATGGGGGACAAGACTGACCCCTGCAGAACCCAATATTGGAGAATCCACGGGGTTGAGCAATGTTCCCCAAGCACCACCTTCTGGAGCCGACCCGCCAAGTAGGAGCAGAACCATTGCAATGCAGTGCCTCCTACTCCCAACTCAGACATTCGTCCCAAAAGGATACCATGGTTGATGGTATCAAAAGCCGCTGAGAGATCAAGGAGAATCAACATAGTCACACTCCCCCTGTCTTTCTCTCAACGTAGGTCATCGTACAGGGCTACCAAGGCTGTTTCTGTACCAGTCTGTAACCGGACTGAAATGGATTCAGATAATCGGTCCCATCCAAGAGTGCCTGGAGCTGGCTTGCATCCACCTGCTTGAAGATCTTGCCCAGGAATGGAACATTTGCTACTGGCCTGTAGTTATTAAGGTTTTCTGGGTCCAGGGAAGCTTTTTTCAGGAGTGGTCTCACTACCGCTTCTTTCAGACGGTCTGGGACCACTCCCTCTCGCAGAGAGGCATTAATCACTTCCCTAGCCCAGCCGGCAGTTCCATCCCTGCTAGCTTTTATTAGCCAAGAGGGGCAAGGGTCCAATACTGAAGTGGTTGCACAAACCTGTCCAAGCACCTTGTCAACATCCTCGAGATGTATCAACTGAAACTCATCCAAGAAAACAGGACAAGCCTGTGCTCTGGATACCTCGCTAGATTCACCTGCTATAACACTGGAGTCTAAGTCCTGGTGGATGCCAAAGATCTTATCCTGTAAGTGCCTAGCAAATTCAGTACAGCGGGCCTTGGATGGTTGTACCAGGTTCTTGGGGCCACCCTGGACAACTCTGAAAAGCTCCGCTGGGTGGCAGATTGATGATTTGATAGTGGCAGCAAAGTATTGCTTTTTTGCTGCCCTCACTGCCCGTGAATACAGCTTACCATAGGCACTTACCAGTGTTTGATTGCATCCACCAGGAGTTCGTTTCCATCTGCCCTCAAGCCGTCTCCTATTTTGTTTCATCGCTCTCAGCCCTGGAGTATACCACAGAGCCATACGAGCTCTACTCAGGAGAGGGCACTCAGGAGCAATCGTGTCAACCGCCTGGGTCATTTCTGCATTCCACAGATCAACCAGGGTTTCGACAGGAGAGCCAGCCCTATCAGCCGGAAAACTCCCCAGAGCCCTTTGGAAACCATCCGGATCCATTAGTCTCCAGGGGCAGACCATTTTAATAGGTCCCCCACCCTTGCAGAGGTGGAAAGCTGCTGTAAGTCTAAACCTCAGCAGGCAGTGATATGACCATGACAAAGGGACTGATGTGAAGTCCCCCACTTTCAGATCACCATCTCCATGTCCAGTTGCGAAAACCAGGTCTAGAGTATGCCCTGCTACATGCGTTGGGCCGGTGGCATGTTGGGACAGTCCCATGGTTGTCATGGAGACCATGAAATCCTGAGCTGCTCTGGATAACATGCCCTCGGCATGAATGTTGACATCCCCCAGAACTAACCGTCTGGGGATCTCAGCAGTGCACCTGAGACCACCTCCGTCAGCTCACCTAGGGAGTCTGTTGAGCAGCGGGGTGGGCAGTACACCAACAGAATCCCTAATCTGTCCCGCTGACCCAACACAAGGTGCAAACACCCCAGACCTGTAGTCACATGGATAGGGAGTCTGCAGAGGGAGATGGAGTTCCTCTAGACCACAGCAACCCCCCATCCCCAACCCTCAGGTCTACTTTGATGCTGAACCAAATATCCCGGTGGGTACAGCTGGGAGAGACTAACTCCTCCCTGCTCACCCACCCAGGTCTTGATTATACTTGCCAGATCAGCTATCCACAATTAAGATGTGAATGAGGGAGGTCTTATTATGCACCAATCTGGCATTTAAAAGCAGCATCCAAAGACCTGAAGGCTGGCTGATAGGGCAACAAACAAACCTGCGGTTGCAGGGAGGATTGGAACATGGCACAGGTGTTAACTGTCTGGGCTGTGTTCCCCTTACCTGGCAAGTCCTCCTCACAATGCCATACCTCCCTCTACCCATCACTACACTAATTGGGCCCCCCTCAAGTCCCCCCACTTGGCTCTGTCCTCCCTTCCAAGCACATAGTTCAAAGCCCACAGAAAGCTAAACAGAGGAAACCACAGCAGGCAGGCAACACTCCTTCTTCCCCGGGTAGTGGTGGTGATGGTCCCTCATCCTGCAGGCACTGGCTCTCCCAGGCACCCCCAGCCAGCCAGCTTATGTATCCCCTTCCAGGGAAGGGGACAGGTGGAAGCAGTCAGCAATGGCAGACTCAGTACCTGGGGGCCTGGCCCTGCAGGGAGTAGTGGTCTGCTGGGCAGAAATCCACAGGGAGAGGGCGGCGGCGGCGGTATCAGCAGCAGAAGCAGGCAGGCAAGCAGCACTTTTTCTTCCCTGGGTTGTGATGGTGGTCCCTGCTCCTGTAGGCACTGGTTCTTTTATCCTTTTTATGAGTGTCAGATATCATGAGGATTAGAAGGGATTTAATGGCTGAAAGTGATTACACTGGGGAACTGAGTCACGTAGCTTGAATCAGTTGTCCAGTCTCTCTAAATGTTATAATTTCATTGGACGAAATGGAGATTAGAAAATAGAGGAATGAACAATAAGAATATCCATGCTTCAGTATATTGTATTAAGTGGATTAATTTCTTGGGTTTTAAAGTCAACGTATGAGAAAGTATCTATCCTGGAAACTGTTTTATTTATCTCAAATAGAGTAAAACCTCTTTCTCTAAAGAGACTTGGAAATATAAAAATATCATAAATTTGTTAAAGTGAGTGTTGCTTAAATAAAATTGGGTTGATGCTGGTTTGGGAAGAAATGCTGGCTTAAATCCAATGTTGTGCGAGCAGCCTTGCTCCATCCTTCTTTCCCCCCCCCCTGCAGTCCCCTCACACATAGTCACATCTGGTATGAAGGGTCCTGAAACTGTTTGGAGAATATTTAAGGAGGCGGCGGGATGGGACATTGGGGTAGGAAACCTTTCTGTGAATGAACCCCTTGGATTCAAGTTGGACAAGACTGGGGGTGCCTCTACAAGAGCGATTTAAAGCTCTTTCAAGGCGCATTACAGATTTTACCTCTACAAGAGTGGAGCGCAAATCGGGGGTCGAGGCAGTTTTTATCTCCGATTATTCGCATTTTCGAATGCACATTAAATAGTGAGTTTTAATTTGCCGCGTGAGTTAAAGCGCCTTATGGCCATGTAAACATGCGATTCTTCTCATGTAAACAACTTTAAAGCGCGTTTCATATAGCCCATAATGCACTTCACCACCTCTCGTGAATAGGTATTAGGAGTAAATGCGCTTCTCCGTATATGCGCATAATCGGGCAACCGGGCGTCAAACCAAAAACTTGTAGAGGGGGCCTGGGATAACTGCTATTTGCATAATTCAGGCCCTGATATGTGTAACTTTGATATGTTGAATATATGTTCTTATATCTTGAGCATAAAAATGTAGAGCCAAGTTTATGGTACAGACTCAGAGCCTTTTGCTTTTCAGGGCATTATTCCCCTTTATAGCAGGTGATCATTTTCAGAATTGATCCTGCAAGCATGACTTTTTCACTATTCCACTTCAGCAATGCAAAATAGCACTAGGGATCAGTACCTGTTTTTGATGCTCTGAGAGTTGGTATAGATGATTGGGTAGCTTATAGCCTCTAAATTAGCACCGAAGCAGCATGAAGACAGTGTTGTGAGGTGCTGTGCTGCTGTTGGTGCATCTGTTACTTGGATGGGACATAAAACCCAATCCCTGATTACCTGGCCAAATTCCAAGTTGCATAATTCCTTTTAGCTCTCACTCCACCCTTCATTTCCCAAAAGGGAGAGGAAAAAGCTGTCTTGACAAGTGCATATAGATGTTATTCACGCAACCTTAAATTGCTTCTGGCTTACTTTAGCTGCTGCTGTTAAACAGCTGTCGTGTCCCACACAGCATAACTCTGTTGCATTTCAGGGATGGAGCTGAAATGCCTGTGACAATGCAAGACTGGTAGCATAGTACACTTAATATTTCTTTATCCATGGAAAGTGAAAAGGACCCTTATTCTCACTAGTCAAAGCCCACCCTAGGCGAACTCATAATACTGCCCTAATCAGAGGTAGTAAGTCTGGATAACCTATCAATGAGTAGGAAATTGCAAACAGATGGGCTATCAATGGCTACTAATCCTACCTCCAGTATCAGAGGCAGTAAACTTATGTATACCAATTACTGGGGAACATGGGTGGGAGGTTGCATACACTGTGTCCTGCCTGTGTGTTTCTGGTCAACAGCTGATTAGCCACTGTCTGAACAGAGTGCTGGACTAGATGGACCCTTGGTCTGATCCAGCAAGGCTCTTCTTATGACCTTACAGTGAAAGGCAGGTCCATACCTTCCCATCTCAGGTTGACAGATGTATTTTCTATAACATTTGAGAGGCATTTCCAGGACTGAAAATATGGGGCATTTGCTCTCAAAATCCTCAGCCAATCCTGACACTGGAATCTGGAACTGTAATGGTCTCTAAGTCAATAAATCAGGACATCTCTTGTCTTGACACTTCAAAGAATGGGGTATTCCTTCTTGTATTCCCCTTTCATGTGTGTAACACATCACAGAGTTTTGAAAGTGCCACCCTTGGGTTCAAAATAGGATCTTACAGCCAAGATCCATGGAATGATGACATTCTGTTCATCATTACAAGAAAAACAGAATGTCATCATGAAGAACCTTCTCTGTAGTGGCACCCACTCTCTGGAAAATCCTCCCTCATGTGGTTTGGGAGGTGGAAATACAACATCTTTCAAACACCTCCTGAAAACAAATATTTTTAGACAAGTCTCCCTGGATTATAACTTTTCCTGGTTTATTATGACATTTCAAAAAAATAATAAAGTTTTAAATTCTGACCTTTGTATATTGTGATTTTAATTGTGAACTGCCCAGAGAGCCTTGTAATAAAACAAACAAACGAACAAACAAACAAACAAACAAACAAGTTCTGGCTTGTTTCTGAGGGCCAAACTGCAGGTGCCTCCAGACATAGGGCTCCAAGTGCTACCAATCAAAAGGCATTGTGCAGCTATTCTGTCTTTTCCTCCTTAACTCTGTGTGTGTGTGTGTGTGTGTGTGTAAAGAAAAAGGTTGGAAGAAGCAGTGGGGAAAACCCTGAGGGTTACAAATGGAAGACATCATCATCTGGAACCTCCTTCATTTGGACATACCCTACAGGTGGTGCAAATGTTACATCTAACATGCAGGTTTTTAAAAATTGTGTTTGTGGCTGGTAATGGATGGGATCAGAGTAGGTGTGGAAGGTGAATGCAACCATTTCCTCAACTGCTACAGTTCTGAGAAAAATCCCTCTTCTGAAGCTAGTATTTGGTTTGAAGTCCAATACTCCATTGTTGCCAGAAGAGTGCAGAGATGCACTCTGCAGCAAAAAGATTTGTAGCATTCTGCCAGAACCCATAATTTGGATCAATGTGTGATCACGTATAAGTATGGTTAAGTATAGATAAGAGGTTTAGCTCTGAAAGGGAAAAATGGTAAACACCATATCAAGCCCACTAACCTAGCAAGGCTGCGAAAGAAACACAGAAAGAACAACAGTTTTAGAGCTACTTGCTAGTCTGACTGTTCTTATAATTTCACCAATAGTTCTCTGTCAATTCATAATTAATAATAATCTAGCAGAATAATAATCACATAGTCATATATTGCTTTGCATTTGTCTGTTTTCTATTTTCAACATAAATGCAGCTATGGCCTAGTATTAAAAGTCAAGAATGCCAAGACTTAGACCTGGTTTGCCCGTAACGACAACCCATGGGTCATTTAAACTATCGATTGTCAAGGCCAGGCACAAGCGAGCATGCTATCTCCTGCATGCTTGCCTTTTTTGCTTTTTATCCGCTTTTTCTGCGATATCTGAACCCAGAACTCTGAGATGATGAGGATTAAACTACCCAGAGTTTGAATGCATGGTGTGTTCTTGAGTCAAAACTCTGGCTCATTGAATGCTCAACAACCCAGAATACTGGGTTCAGACTTCAGGACTAACAATCCAGGAATGGGGCGTCCCTGGGTTGTTTCGGGAAGTGGATGCAAAGTGGTAACCAAGCAGGAGGCAGCAGAGGAGCTTGCTTGCTCCTCTGCGACCCCACTATTTCATGGGTTGTTTAACTCATGCACTGGTATTATGGGTGAACCAGGTCAGTATTTTATGAACGTTGCCACCCGAGTGTTGGTGTTGGGGAGATGATTTGTTTTGGAGCTCAATTTAAAGTGCAGGTTTTGACCTTTAAAGCCTTAAATGGTTTGGGACCAAATTATTTGAAGGACTGCCTTCAGTCATATCAGCCTGCCCGCACTTTAAGATCAGCAAGAGATTGTATGACTGTTGCTTATGGTCTGTTCTTCCACTGGACAATTGATTACACCCAGAAGCCTTCACAGATACAAAAAACAAAACAAAATCAAGCCCAGTTGTAGCTATGTGAGCCTGCTCCTTTGCTTAAATCAAAAATTAATGCTCAACAAACAGTTCTGTCTGCATGTTTAGCTGCTTCCTTTCTCTATGCCTTTGACAACAGTGTCAGCTAAGGATAGTGTGTCTCAGAATGAATGCTTGGAGGTGGTAATGGGCTGGATGAGGAAAAACAAACTGAAGCTGAATCCAGACAAGATGGAGGTGCTTACTGTTAAAGGCCCCAATCGGGGTTTGGAGGTATCAACTAGTTCTGGATGGGGTTGCACTCCCCCTGAAATGCTGTGTTCACAGCTTGGGGGTGCTCCTGGATCCGTTGCTCCAAATGATAGCTCAGATAGATGTGACGGCCAGGAGTGCCTACTATCAGCTTCGGCTGATACGCCTGCTGTGCCTCTTCTTAGAGTTAGAAGACCTAAAGACAGTAGTGCATGCGCTGGTAACTTCAAGAGTCGACTTGAAGTCGACTACCTCTATGCCTAGTCTGGAAACTTCAACTAGTGCAAAATATGGCAGCCAGGTTGGTCACCGGTACAACTAGGGATGACCATATTACACCAGCTTTAAAATCACTCCCCTGGCTGCCAATTACTTTCTGGGAAAAGTACAAAGTGTTGGTCATTACCTTTAAAGCCCTACATAGTTTGGATCCAGGTTATCTGTGGGATCGCCTTCTCCCATACAATCCGCCCCGTACACTCAGGTCCTCTGGAAAGAATTTGCTACAGTCAGCCAAAACCAGGCTGACAACTGTAACCCAGAGGACCTTCTCTTCTGCTGCTCCCAGACTGTGGAATGGACTACCGGAGGAGATTCATCAACTTAATAGTCTCTTTGACTTTAAAAAAGCCATAAAGACCTATCTCTTCCGGCAGGCCTACACAGTCGAATTTTAAGAGTTTTATTGGTATTTTAATAATGTATTAGTTTTATGTGCTTTTAATCAGTTTCATGTATTTTATATTTGATGTTATCCCCTGCCTCGATCCAGAGGGAGAGGTGGGTAATAAATTAATAAATAAATAAATAATAATTATTATTATTAACAGAAATTGTAGCTGCAGTGTTTTCCTTTTGTTTATAAGCAGTACACTTTCTGCAAGCTAATATTAATTATAGATTGATAAATGATAAACAGAAGACTACAGGCAATGTATGTTTTTTGCACACAAAAAGGAAAGGAAGACTATACTGCGCTTTTTAAATTCTTGTATTTTAGATTTAAAGGTTGGCTGTACATGTCTCTTTAAGCCATGGTGGTTTATAAGCTACTCACAGTAGCTTATAAACCACCATGGTTTATTGTGTTGTCTGCAAGTGGGTTTCTCCAACCACAGTGGCTTATTTAACCAAAATGAGCCACGCTGATAAACCATGATCTGTAGTGATGTTTATTTAAGCCATCATAGTTTATCGTGTAGTCTGGTGCTCCATAGTGGCTTAAAGAGTGGCTTAAAGATCACCTGTAGAGTTGCTTGGCAAGAGCAGTCAAAACCGCTGCCACTGCTCTGCTCCAGCCAGCAGATCTCTATTTCTGTGATCTGCCTAGCCATAGATTGCACTTAATAGCTTCAATGCAGTATTGAGCAAGTCCAGTTCCAAGCAAGCAAAAGAAGCCAAACAAGCTGCTTTGTATGCCAATAAACAGCTTCCTTTAATTTCTGTGTTGTTACTCTGCTGTTGACAGGGGGAGGGGGAGAGGATGCTAGGATATGGGGGCTGCAGGATAGGAATAAGAGGTGGGGGATGTGATGGATAGGAAAGGGAAAGGGAAAGGGAAGAGTGGGGAAGGATGGAAATGAAAGGGTAGCAAGTGGTTGGTTTCTGATTACCTTTCTGTGAAAAGGAAAGTTGCTCAGTTATCCAGTATAACATTTCGTGGCTCCCCATGAGGAGATCCCATGTATATTCCTCCCCCCGTAATTGCAACAAACTGTCAAGGAGTTAGAGCCCCACCCCCATTTTGGAGCACACAGGCAGGTATAGCTTTGAAAACCAACTTTGAAGCAGGTGGCCATGGTGGGAGGAGGGAGCAGGAGCAAGAAGGACCACCTTGAAGATTGGGGTGCCTCTTATTAGGTGGGATGGGGGGAGTGTGGAACATTGGCTAACCATCGGCAATGTGCCGATCATAGCGGGGATCCAGCAGAGACAGGAGGATGTGACCCTAACACGAGACAGGCCATTTGGAGAGATGCAGGTGATGTGGTGACGGTGCAGGGGATGCTGGGATTTGGATTCCAATGCAAAGAAAGCTGGGATACCATCCAAGTGGGAGGACGGTAGATGGAGGAGGGGCGAGACGGGGAAAATAAGCTACACACAGAAGCTTATTTGTCCAATTGTGTGGGGGATACAGTAGCTTTAAGCCATGGTGGTTTATAAGCTACTGTATCCCCCACATGATTGGACAAATAAGCTTCTGTATGAACCCAGCCACTAAAATAATGTGTGAACCCAGCCACTAAAGTTGATAACTGAATTAATACTTGTAGATAAAATGCACTTTCACATTGTTCATGAAAGTTACAGAACAGCAAAATGATTCTTGCCCACTAAATTTCGACTTTTGTGTCATTTTCATTTTTTCACAGCTTGATCCTATGCTGACTTGGAATTAAGCTATTGATTTTAATTCCAGGGAAGTATTCATGTTCGTCTGGTGCAGCACAACCAAGAAAGAGCCCCATGGTACTTTAAAGACTAACAGAGCAATCCTGCATGGGATGGGATGGGATGGGATGGGGAGTTATGAAGTGGATGAGCTACCACTTCCAAAGTCTTGCTGACTCACTGGGGCCAGGATGGGTGATGGTGTGTAGGTGGGCGTAGAGGGACCACATGGCTGTTTTTTCTGTACTTTCGAAGGGATGGAAAATTACTACTTCAGGCTGGTGTGGTTTATGGGCCCAATTTAGGACTATTTGGGGGGGAGCAAGGGGGCTTTGGATCTGGTGAATCCAAGGCCACACCTAGAATGCTCAGATACTGGAAGTAATATATAGCCATATGACTTGTAATAGCCCTTCATAGCATTATCCTCCATGAATTTGTCCAACCTTCTTTTAAAGCTATCCAAGTTGGTGGCCATCACTACATCTTGTATTGTAGTACTAATTCTATAGTTTAACTATGGACTGTATGAAGAGAGTATTCTCATTAATCTGCCCTGAATCTCCCATACTTTAAGCTTCATTTTAGTATTATGAGAGGAGAAACATTTCCCTATCAACTTTCCCAAAACAGTAATACTTACAACTGAATTTTAAAGAAATCAGAGCAAACAAATAAGCACAAACAAAAGGAAAATGTTAAGTATAACAACCATCAATTATCTTGTGGAATTTGTGGAATTCCATCATTGGATGTTTTAAGGAGGTGAAATCAGGAACAAACTGGGTGTGTCCGATGGCCACTGACTTCCTGCTAAGCCAGAGAATGGGAGGGCAACTGAAAGTTGCAGCATGAGCAAGGGAAGGGCTTGCTGAACATTTCCCCTAAAGCTGCTTCTCCCCCCCACATTTCCCCCCATGAGGCTCCAAGACTGGAAATAATCCCTACCTTGTAAGAATGAAGTATGTCTCCAATATTAATCCAGAAAAAACGTGTACTTCAGGTGAAAGACATTTGTGAAACAGTGGGTTAAGCAGTGGGTGAAACAGACAATCCAGGAATATGTTAGGCATCATGTGTCTTGCCTTATATCTGAGATTGAACATAATAATGCTTTTGATCCCTTCCAAGTCCATTTCTATGATTTATAAAAAATAATATTGATCTTTTCATCTTCTTGGAGATGGCCATAACCTTGTTCAAAGGACTTAAATTGTCCATCTGTTATGAATTTGGTAAGTGAATTATTCCTTCGCACCACTTTAGCAAGCCTTATACTGTGAATAACATTTTACAGTTTGTTTTCAGAGAGAGAGAGAGAGAATCTACACTACTGCTTTAAAATGGTTTATAACAGTTTTAAACCGGTTAACCGGTTTTAAATTGTTATAAACTGTTTTAAAGCAGTAGTGTAGATAGGCTCAGAGAGAGAGAGAGAGAGAGAGAGAGAGAGAGAGAGAGAGAGAGAGAAATAGCTGGGTTGGATCTGCAGGAGGTTCTCTGTGGCCTGAACTCATTTTGCAAGAAGCAGAGGCATAGATTGCAGCGTTCCCATTTTCTGCAGGAGTGCTACACTGCGGCTCTTTTCTTCCTTAGCTGTTCTAGCTCTGCAGTCATGGAGGTCAACAGATGCAGCTCTGCACATACCAGGGGCCTGAACAGTTGAGAAAGATGAACTCAGCTGAAACTGTCAAAGGATAATATAGGCTGTGCTCCTAGTGGAGGGTTGATTTCTGTTCCAAGCAATGCTGTGTTTTGATTGGTTGAACATTCAGTACCTTTCATATTTTCAGCAGTCTCTACACATGATCAAAATGGTAAGATTTGATAGGTAAGAATGACATACAACTCTGTGAAGCAGAAGATTTTTGGGAGACACTGCCATGTAACAATCGCATTTGGAAACACCAAAGAAAATGCAAATTGAAATGAAAGGGAGTTAGCCTAAGCCTGCAAGATAGAGGATGGGGAAATGGATGTGACATGTAGGACTCTGCCCAAAGGCATTGCCTCAGCCCGTTTCAGAAGGGCAATGAACTCCCATCTACAATGTACCTGCTACTGTCACTGCTGAAAAGCAAAGTTATAATTGAGCTGGGAAGAGAAGCAGCTCCGTCAGTTAACTGGTTACTTGAAGTGACTACATAGCTCCTTTTTGTTCCCCTTTGGCAATCTGTGCTTGCTCGCTTTTCCACTATTGATTAAAGCCCCGCCCTATCTCCATGCTCTAGAATGGATGGCCACCTGGTAGCTCATGGGATTATTTTGCCCGGCCCGTCACCTGTGCCTAATGCCCTCCTAGGCTTGACTACAATGAAGGGCAGGGAGGGGTGTGTGTGAAAGGAGCTTCCTATCCCAGCCACCTTCAATCAGGGTAAGATTGCCTCGACTTCCTTTTGCAATCCTTATGTTGCTCTTTACTCTGAGTTTGCATACAAGATGCTAGTCTTGAAGTACAAAGAAGGATGATGAAGAGGCACTTCTGCCCTTGCTCCCATTATAGCATCCTCATCTGTAGCTACGGCCTGGCAATATCATCATGGCCAGAGATGGTCCTGCCTCTGAGCATCTCGCTTGGGAAGAATCGGGCCCCTTCAGCATAGAAAGTGGTCCTCTGCTGCTCCAAAGCTCGCCCCAACTTGGTGCCCTTCAGTTGTTGTAGACTGCAGCTCCCATCTTCCCTGACCATTGACTGTGTTATTTGCAGCTGGTGAGGGTGGTAGTCCAGAGTATCTAGAGGACGCCAGGTTGGGAAAAGCTATTATTCCTCCTTTACTGGATGGTAGTGGTATCAAAAGAGCCAGATCTTGATTCTGTATCAGGAGCCAAACATGTAATCATAGAGTTGGATAGTGTATAAAGTCACTGCACTATTACATTACACATCCAGTGAACTGAGAATTATGTATTACATGTAGGAAAACAGATGCATGTGTGAAGTGTGATAAGGCTAGTGTGCATGTGTGTGCATGCAGACCCAGCCCAAGGGAGCTTGCAGCCTCAGGCAAGTTGGCAGCACTGCCCCCCTCTCCTGGCTAGCCTATCCACTGCCATCTGCCTCATACATGCCCTCTTCCCTCCCTGCTTGGCTGGCCTTTCGCTTACTCACTCCACCAGCCAGCTCAGCTGGTCACTCGCTTTTGCCAGCATTGCCATTGCTCCTGTTTTCTGCCCCAACTATCGCAGCCTTAGGAGTCCCGCGGGTGGCTTGGGTTCAAAGCAGAGGAGATTATGGCCAGCCAGCTGGCCGAGCAAGTGAGGGAGCAGCTGGTCAAACAGGTAGGCTGGGCGGGTGGGTGGCGGTTGAAGCCGCAGCGACCCTCCTGGCAAGGGCAGGGTGGGGAAAGCAGTGCAATTTGCCACTCTTTCCTGCTCCATCGCCTGATGCGGGTACTTGACGCACGTAATAGTTGGGCCGGCCCTGCGTATATGCATATACCTAGGTTTCAGTCTTTTCCCTTTTTTTAAAAAAAGGGAGGGAATGCTATGTACTGACTGTGCTACATTATATATAGTAACACTCATAAGTCTCTTCTCCACATACAGGATTTTCAGTTCAGTGTGTGTGTGTGTGAGAGAGAGAGAGAGAGTTAAATCCCCCGGCCCTAATATTCTGTACATAAACATTCCCAGCAGATGCATGTTCAAGCCCCAAAGGAGATTTCACAACTTTCCCCTAGACAGCTTCTTGTCTTCAGCTAGAGAGTTGGCTATTTAGATCTCTGGGGAGACCATTTCAGGCAGTAGAAGCAGACCTATTTCAGGCTTGCTTTCCCAACCCCTTCCCCCTGGGGAGCATATCCCTGATAGCTCCATAGCTCTCTCCACTTGAATCATTGTTGAAGCAACTTGGAGGCAATTCCCCAGTCAACGTATATGTCAAGCACCTTTTATTATTGTATTTTGTTTAATTTGCAGTAAAGATAACAGATTGCTATGCAAAATCAATAAACTAAGAGGGGTGGGTGGAAATAGAACCTCACCAGTTGCAAGAACTAAGAGAGAAAGTAAGGAACAAAACATACGACTACTGTGATATAGTGAACATTTAGTTAGCCATGTGTTGATGCAGTCCCTTCCCAAAGGGTTTACAGTCTGCATTAAACTGACAAGACAGGGGTGCAGGGAGAGATCACGGTTTGACATACAAGAGATAAAGGAGGCTCAGGGTGTAACTTAAGGTATGCTGGTTCAGGAAATACTGAGTGAAGAAGGCGGTCTTGAGGAGGAAGGGAAGTCGCTTGATGAAAAGTGGGGTGGGGGAGCTGTTGCAGCCATAGAAATGCCTTGGCAGAAGGCATAGTAGGAGAACAAGCACATCAATAGCCGATACTCTTGTTGGGATGCTGAGAGAATATGGAGGGAAATATGGGGAGACAAGAGGGAGGTGTGATCTAGGAACAGTGAAACAGAACAGCAGTACAAGCAAAGACAAGAGGGTTATTTAAGGGATTATGCAGAAATGTAAGGAGTAAGGTCATATGAAATGGGATGATTGCATGAAATAACTTGTTAGGTGTTTCAAGCAGGAAGGAAGCCCAGCAATGAGATCACGAGAAGAGATGACCAGAGCATGTGTACACACCCTTAGTGGATAGTTGCATTTCAGAGCAGTCAAGTGAATGTTGTAGACCATAAAACATAAAGCCCTTCTTGCCAGGAAGATAAGATCTTCCTGTCCTTCAAGTTCTTAAAGAACAGTAGAGGTCTGGTTCTTAAAAAGAAGTTCAGGCTTCTCAGCTAAACAAAAATATTGAAGCATTGAGGGGCAAAGATAGTTGTGAATTAGTACATGCATTGAGCTAGTTGATGTGGATATATGTTGGATTCTGACGTCACTCCGGGGCCAATCCAGGGGCAGTCCCTGGTAGAAGGCGACCAGCGATTGGTCGCCTTCCACCAGGAAGAGGGGGGCAGCTCTGGTACCCGGGTGGCCGCAGGAAACTCCGTGCTCCCTCCTCGGCGTTGGGATTACCCAACACCACTCTGGGAGAGGGAAATCACAGGGTCTTAAGAGCGTAGCAGCACCAACTCGATGCTGTGAAGATAGCCCCTAGGATGCAACCCTAAAGACATTTATTGAGAGTACGCTCTATTGAACTTACTATAGTGCACATTAGCAAGGTGTCTAATTTACTTATTAACTTTGGTACATTGAAGGAAATTAAATGTACAGCCCATGAAAAAGGCTCCAATAATGATAGAGGAAATACGGGATCATAGCTAGAAAAAGGACCATGGGAGCCATCTGTCCAGGGCCATGCAGAGCTGGTAATATGGCCAGGCCAGATGGGAAGTGTGTGCCCCCCCCATTTCAAACTGCTCATTAATTTTTTTTAACATTTTTTAATGCCCACCAACATGTCCGTTCTACATAACACCTTCATATTAAACCTGTTCTACAACACCTCAATGTTGAATCAGAAATTAACATTTATTTTAGTTGCTATACAAATACAAGCAACAACAATAGAACAGTCCTTTATCATTATCAAACATTATCATCATCATCACCCTCACGGTGTCATCATAATTATTATCATTAATAACTATCATCATCATTACCTCACCCTCCACTCCAGAGATGATATGCCATGGAGAAGATTGAGGAAAGAGACGCAGCAGGGACAACGATTGCAACTTAGGGACATATATCCCTGCCCCGCATGTGACATGGCCCTCTGGAGCTTGTAGTCTGACCGTGGTATTCACGACGGATGGCTTCTGCGCTGTTTCCACAAAGCGGGCACCTTGCTTCTCGATGGGCTGCTTATGCTACTCCTCGTCGGCGTGCCCCCTCAAAATCGTGGGCCCTGGCCCCACTGGCCCCGCCTCTGCACAGCCCTGCATCTGTCAAGACAAATCACTGAAAGGATTGAATTTATTTAACACGTTAGAAGTCACTGGGTTTTTCCTTGTATGACCTATTCCCCACCCCATTTGCTAAAGCAGAAGAGTGACAATAACTGTAAAATGTGTATATTTATTTTGCCTGTTCTGTGTCCAATTGTGCAAAATCCCATCAGTCCTAATACACCCAAAGTATTTGTGTATCTTCATAATGCATTGTTTGCTTTATAATATTATCATTACTTTTATTTCTGTGTCGTGGTTTGCACAATCTCCAGAATATGGTGTGCAGTAACAACTATTTTGATGCTTTATATATCAATTTTACGAGAGATCTTTGGGGAGATGTACAAGTCCCAATGCAGGAACAGCTTGTACATGGGGGTGGGGGGCAATCCAAAGTTCCCTTCAGACATGGCAGGTTGTACTTTCTGTTCCCCTCCCCACCTCCTGACACTGTCACATCCAAAATAGCTCTCACTTGTGATATTTAATTATGACTAAAACTCAGAGCCTGTATATATCACTTTCTTAATCGGATAACTTAAGACACCATTGGTTAGTCTTTATATAGTGCTCTGCCCCAATATAATAATATGCAATTTCAATCACGTGGGTACTAAGTCCCCCTATTTTGGAATAGGCTATCTAATGTGCAAAAATGGGTAACAGATGGGGATAGAAAGGGTCCCCATAGATGGGAAGAACTTCCAAGGTATGCTGGAAAATTCCACTTTAAAAAGACCTTTCCCACCCCAAAACCCAGTGGCGACTGTGCATTTGTGCTGCCAGAGAGCAGTCCATAAGTCTTCACCTACCAAAATCTTGAAGAAAAATGGGGCATAAATGTACTCAATAATATATATATATATATATATATATATATATATATTAACCTGGGGGTTTCTTCACGGCGTTGGGTAGGTGCTGCATCCCTCAAAAACCCCACTGTTTCCCTCCCTCGGGGTGTTGGATTACTGTAGGTTAGCAGGCTGTTATTGGGATTTTATTTATTAACTTTTCAAACCTCTTGAACTGGTCATTTTCTTGCATTCATAGCAGGGAGACTTGGAGCATGTTACTTGGAATTGTGCAAAGTTCTCGCTGTAGTGCCACATCTCATTACAAGCACACATTTCCAGTGCATTCCAACTATTATTGCAAGGCCATTCTCAGCATGATTGCTCAGCTGCTGCTTCCTTCTGTACAGCTTTGTTGAGGAAGGAGAACTGCATTTGCCCTTTCAGAATCCCCAGCTATCTCACTGAAAGCTCTATTCTCTTTAGTTCCCTTAATAATTCCTCTGTAAGCCTTTGGATGTTTAGGATCAACAGTGAATGGCACTGCAGTCCTCGTTATCTGGTCCTTTATCATTAGTAGAGGTAGCACAGGTCTAATGCTAGACAATCACTAGGATTTTTTCCTCCCTTATACACTTAACACATATTGGTTAATCAGCCTGGCTTCATTCTGTCCGCCAGTAAGTCTATTCAAACGGAGTTTTCAAGGGAGAGTTTGTGTCTGTATACAAGTGCCATGCAGATTTGCAAAGGTCCTGATTTCCGATCAAAACCCAATGATTCATTCTGGAGTTCAAAAGAATTAGTCATGTCAAGGTTCGAGAATGGACTTCGAATATATGTCATCTACTGGAAAATGCACTGTAAAACACCGGTTTGAAGTTGTAATGAAAGAAAGAAAGGGCAGGGGGACGAGAACAGTCTGTCCTACTTCCAGCTTTTGCATTTGGCTATAGTGAACAATGCTTGTAAATTACATAAAGCACTCTGTTAGCTCAGCAGTTAAGAGGAGCATGTTACATCCCCAGGCATCAAAAGAACAGACAGAAGAAAAAGGGTGGGGAGAAAGATGTTAACGTTTAAATAATTTTAATTTCTGCACATATTCTTTTGAAAAATAAATGTGTGGCCAAGAGTTTCAAGCAGCTGTATATGGCCCCATTATATTACTTTCAGTTTGAGAATTCCCACTTCAGTTTGCATGAGATTGACTTAGCTGTTTGAGGAGATGGGAGCAGCTATGTTCGGAATGTACTATTTTATTTAAGAATTCTTGCTTTGTTACTTAGTTAAAGCACCTTCTGCTGCCCTGGGAGGTGCACCTTGTCACTGGGAATGTAATTATTTAGTAATTCCTGGCCGAAGAGGATTAGCAGTTTGAGGCAATCCCAGTAGGCAGCTCAGTGTTACCCACTTTCTGGGACTGTATTACTTCTTTTGAGAGCAGGGAGAATCAAGAAGGAAAAGAGAAGACTAGAGGAATTTGCAGATGTATTTGGTGCAGTAGGGACAGTGAACATGGGCTTCTTCCAGACAAGGAAGGCTCTTAGCATTACTAATGAAAAGTCATTGTGCAGCTATTCCAGCTTTCCTTCCTTCCTTTTCTTTTTTTTTTGGTGGGGAAAAAAAGATGGAAGAAGCAGTGGGAAACCATGGATGGGGTTACAAGTGGGAGACAATATCATCTGGACCCCCCTGGACCCCTCTGTAAAATTCTGTGAATGAGGCAAGGTGATCGCTCTATGCAAGCCTGATCTCGAAGCACCCATGGTGATTGGTTGCATGAACCGGAGTCTTCCAACAGCTGCTGAGTCATCACAGGTAAAGAAACCCAGGGTGAAACCCAGGGTATCTTAGACGAAATTAGACTTAATGGGGCTATTAAGAACAAAGGAACATAAGAAGAGCCCTGCTGGATCAGACCAAGGGTCTATCTAGTTCAGCACTCTCTTCACACAGTGGCCAACCAGCTGTTGACCAGGAGCCCACAAGCAGGACACGGTGCAACAGCACCCACCCACCATGTTCCCCAGCAACTGGCTTACTGTCTCTGATACTGGAGGTAGCATATGACCATCAGGACTAGTAGCCATTGTTGTCCAATTCACATATAAAATAGGTGGGGAAATCTATTTTTTTACATGAAAAAGTGACTGCACAGGGGAGGCAACCATGGCCCAAGCATCAGGAGGAGGAGAATAGAGCATTTTACTTTGGTATGGAGATCCAGTTCCCTCCTCCCGCATCAAACCTGGACTGTTAGCCCACTACCATGAGGAAAATGCTTGAATATGTTTGTGCAGTCTTATTTCCCTGTATTTGGGTGTTCATACGCCGTAAGACCCAATGGAAAAACTTCAGAAACAGCATTAGAACAGAACAGACAACATTCTGAACAGTGAACTACAGGTCAGGCCCTCCTCTAAAACTAAAAGAAACATGGGTGTGTGTACGTGTTTGTGTGTAATTGCACGGGAAACTACGGTCTTGCACAGGAAACACAAACATATAAACTATTGCTTAGTGGTAGTTTTGTTTCAGGTCGCATGTCAAATATTGCATGTTAATTGAAAATTAGTCACTGTTATTTAACAGTGTGGAGTAAAAAATTCCCTACCACCCAGAAATGAAGGAGATCAGCAACCAGCAGCAGCAAGAAACAGTAACAATAATAAAATCATGTCAGGACGATGATGATAGTAGTATTCTTGAAAGTGCCTTCCCCCCCTTCTGCTCAGACTGAGCTGGCCAGATAGGCAAAGGTTGAACAGTAAACAGTAAAACTTTAGCAGAACTATTATACAATGGGCAAAACAAGCTGATACCAAAAAACAACATGCAACATTTTTTTATATAAAAGCAGACAATGTGCTGAACATTAAAAACCTCAAAAAGCTTTTTGCAGCAGAACAGAAATATTCTACCAGTTTCAATTCACAAAAAGGCAAAAGTGGGTTGTTCCTCAGCATTAACAATATTAGGAAGTGTTTTTATAAGGGAGAGAAATAAATATAAATCAAATGCTAGATTAAGTCAGCAGACTGTCTTAAGGAATGAAATAATATATCAGTAACTTAAAAGAAGGGGAGAATCTTTTAAAACTTACTTAATTTACACAGGGCGGCAAAGTTGAACCTTTCTTCCTCACTGCTTGCTTTTTTTCTTCAATTGGATCTCGCTTTTGCAGGGATGCCGAAAGGAGGAAGCAAGCAAGGCGTCAGGACAGCGTCTGAGAAGGCTGTTCATGGAAAGCCTGGCCTGCCTGGCACGTGCGCTCTCTCTCTCCTCTTCGCTTTGAGTTCTGCGCATGCACAGTAACTCTTTCCTAATCTTCCCACCCTGCCCCACCTCTTTCTAAAACAATTAATCGCCATGACAACGAGGCATCCAGGCAAGCCTCTGCCCAAATAGTTGCCCAGCAGCAGCCCTGCAGGAGCTGGCTGGCCCTGGATCAAATCCCCACCCGCACTGCTGCTGCCTTTTTAGCCGACCAGGCAAGTAAGGAGTTTGGGGTGGCAGCTGGGGTGGCAAGCTCCTTTGGGGGGGGCGCTTGTCCCCCCAGGTGCAGCCCCTGCCTCTAGTGGGCATTTTATAGCACAACCTCAGAAGAGTCGGGTTTTCTAGGTTTATTTTATTATGCTAAAACTGAGAAAAGGAGTGGGAGATACGCAGGAGGCTGGTTGCGTTGTCAAAAGGAGCCACAAACATCTGCAAATTGCCAGTAATGAGCGTGCTATAAATAAATAAATGTGGCTGCCTCATCATATCTAGCTTGGTCCTTAGCCACTCCTTCTCTCACTCTAATGTCACATTCATGTCGCTGGGTACTTGCTGTGAATTCCAAATTTCCACCTACCCAAGAATAAAGATCATGCTGCCGTTGTCTACAGACTGGAGCAGGTTCAAGAGTTGTTATACCACAATACCTGATGGTTCATGTCAATTCCTGACATGAACCAACCTGTACACTACACTCAACATCTAAGGTCCTCCTCCAGGTGCCTACTCCGAGGGAAGCTCGGACGATCGCAACAAGGGCGAGGGCCTTCTCTGTGGTGGTCCCCCAATTATGGAATGATCTCTCTGATGAGGCCCACCTGATGCCAACACTGTTATCCTTTCGGCACCAGGTCAAAACTTTTCTCCCAGGCATTTTAATAGCTTAAGTTGAGGTTTTTAACTGAATTTTTGGCCAGGCATAAAAGTTTAAAATGTTTTAAATATCAACTGTTTTTCTGTTTTATGGTTTTAAATTTTGTATATTGACTTTTTAATGTTCAATCTTCTAAAATTTTGTAAACCACTCAGAGAGCTTCAGCTATGGGGCAGTATATAAATGTTAATAATAATAATAATAATAATAATAATAATAATAATAGGATAAATGATTATTTAAATAAACTGTTAGATTTAGATAGTTACCAAGCCCCAATCCTGTGCCTCTGACAGCCTGGCATGCAGAAATGGATCTCTTCCCCCGCTCCCCAAAAGACTATAAGTGTACTACCAATCAATGGAAATAAGTTAGCATGGATGGGAATCTCACACTTCACCACTTAAACTTTCCATGAAGAAGGAATTTCAAAAGTCATTCCAGGTTGTTCCATACAACACAGACTGAATTTTGAAATGCACAGTATGACCTTTAAGTTGAACACAAGATGCCAAGGAGCCTGCCAGCTAGAATTTTGGCACGTTTAGTGTGATGACGGAATAACTTCAGTGATTGGTATGTTTTTAAAATGTGCATGGTAGGCAGAGGGGGCTAAGGGAGCTTTCAAGGCACTTTTCATTACCATTCTGAAACCCTTTAAATTCCAAATCCCATGGTTGTTTTCTGATTAGCCCGATACAGCACCTCTTCGTTTATACTCTAATAATTTAGATCAGTGGTTGTAAAGTATAGGCTGCACATCAAAACATTTCAACTGATTTCATTTTGAGACCAAAGGGTAAATGTATATCCAACAAGCACAGCAGAACTGACGTACTGTTACTCTGCTAGCTACAAACCTCAGCTCATAGTGCATCATCAGATTAGCGTTTTATCGCACACTCGTTACTGGCCACTCATGGTTTTTCACGGGTCTTTTTGGCGACGCTATCTAACTCCCATTCATCTCCCATCCCTTCTACTCATTATCCCATCGCAAAAAAAGACCTGGAAAATCTGACTTTTTCAGCTGCAGCGAAACGTGCTGCCATTTCCTGCTCTGTGCAGGAGAAGCAGCGGGATAAAAACGCCCACTGAATGAGCCATATGGTCATTGCTTACTTCCTCTTTCGACCCCATGTAAAGAAAGAGGAAGTATTGCAGGACAGAAATGCAGGGGGCGGGGGGGAGGGGAAGCAACAGTAAGGAAATGCAATTTCCCCCCACTCCTGTTTGATGATGCTCATAGTCTCCAGGCCCCAAAACAAGAAGTTGTCCCTTAAAGGTACAGCAACACTATTTTACAGAGTAGTTCACTAAACAATGCTCATATTCCCAAGAGCTGATGTTATAATCAGTTTTATGAGTTCTAGTGTGGCACAATACAGGTTTCCTCTAGATGAAATAGGGATGAGTGGTGGAATAGCGTCAAGGAGGCTTGTCTTATACATCTGTTCGTCACAAAGTAATGCATCCTTCAGTGACTTATTTCTGTGCATTTTTTGAGTTCTCTCATACTGGCTGCTCCCAGGGTGGAATATCTTGCTGTTCAAGACAGGGCAGTATGTAATAGTGCTTAGTATTTTCCCTTCTTCACTTCGTGATACAAAAGAGAGAAGTGTGATTGCTTTGCTCATAATGTCCAAATAAACCTCTTTATCTTTGGCTATGGTGCTGGAACTTGTCTAGCTTTCCCTAGTGTGCAGTAATTTACTCTGCCTCTGCAGGCTTTATTTTATTGTTTTCATCCCAGCATTTTAATTCATCAGGATCATTTAGAATTTCTGTGTCTATTTGTGCCGCCACAGCCTCAAACACTAGGCCTAGACGAGCACACCGGTCTCAGGCTAAGCACCACCACTTAAACTCCTGAGGGAAGGGTAAAAAATACACCAGTTTTCCTTTATAGCAGAGGGGAAAGGTACTGAGGATTTGATCATATTGGCTGAAAGGTTTAATGTTATGTGTTTCTGAATTAAACTAACAGAGCAGGTTACAAAGCCAAGCTGGCACGTGGTTTGTGGTAGCAAAAATAAAATAAAATGTTTATTGTTGTTTACAGTTCTTTCAAAATCAATTTAAAGCCTGCCTAGTGTTAATAATTCTAAAAATCTTAATAAAAATCCTAAATCCATAAAATCTTATATTTATTTACTCTTCACACACTCCTGACAAGAACACACAGCTAAACACATCTATCTTCCACCTAACTACCCTTAGGCTGACCATATTTTGAAAATCAAAAAGGAGGACAACATGGCCTCCCCAAGGGGGCATGCCCACCAACATGTCCAGCCCCCAAGGGGGCGTGCCCATCAACATGTCCAGCCCCAAGGGGGCATGCCCACCAACATATCCAGCCCCCAAGGGGGTGTGCCCACCAACATGTCCAGCCCCCAAGGGGGCGTGCCCACCCAAACATGGCCTTGGTCACATGTCTGATTTCATAATACACAATTAAGACAAACCTGTTCTACATAATATCTTAACGTTAAAATCACTGAAATAAAGAACATATGAGACATTCAATGTATCTGAAATTAACTTCATACACTCCTACTTTTTTAGCTTTTGCTGTACTTTGAAGCTATTGCTATGCTCTGTGTGATACAGTCTCCCCTTCCCTCAAATATCTTTTCTGACTGCAAATCCTTCACTGGATGACCATAGTCTCACCTTTCCTAACATTTAACACTCTTTCTTTTCTCATTTAACCTCTATGTAGTCCTTGTGGGGTTGTAGCAATATGCTTTCACAATTGATCACATAGAGTCCACTGAGTATCTGAAGCAGTCCTATGGTTTTGTGATACCAGTGTCATAGATTATGTTTGCATAGCTGTAGCTAGCAATACAGCATTTGTTTATTCATGCCCAACTCCTGTCAGACTCCAATCAGCTGATTAAATATATCTCAGAAGGCAATACAGATTTTCTTGTTGAATAAAAAGTGCTTTTAAAAAAGTTTAGCTGCTCTCTTACTTTCCAGTTTCTCTGTGATCGTTTACTGTAGCAAAGTAAAATAATAGCATGCATATTTCATTGATATGGCCATTCTGTCTAAATTCAGAATTTAGCACAGGTAATTTTTGTAATCCCTAAAGCCCTCAATCAAGCCCATGATCTGCTTTTGTTTTAAAGCTGTGTCAATGCGCACAGCTTACTATGATTTCCTTGGGTATGCTTTTCATAGGTTTCCCCAGATGGTCTTAAGAAGGTCAACAGACATCAATGTTAATCCTTCCTACAAGTGAAAAGTTTTCTTGGTTAAACAATAGCTAATAGCAAATTCAGTTCATTACAGTTATCTAATTTTTCTTGTTGTCATTGCTGATAATACCTGTCAAAATAAGAAGTTGCTATTGCACAGAAAGAAAAGGAAACTTTTTTTTGCAGACACAAATACATATTTACCCTCTTTAGATAAATGTATAATATTGGTTGAACCATATGGAGAAATCATAAAGATGAAAAGCCTGTGCTATGTGGCATGCCCATCAAGGACCTATTCTTTCTTTATTATTAAATATTTATATTACCAATTTCCCCATCTCTCCAAGATATTTGAAGTGGGTTACACACAAAAATTAAATTCTTAAAATCCAATAATCATCTAAAGCCATCCAAACAAATGCAAGACCACCAAATCAACCCAAAAATAAAAAATAAAAGCAGAACAATTCCAAATCCAGCACACACAAAAACCCCACCATTAAAAATAGCTATAACAATAACTAGAGCTCTATGGCCAAATAACGCTTACCTTTTCCTATAATCATCCCAGCCTCTCATATTAAGGAAACTTTGAACAGAGACTGACCAAACTAACTTTAAGGGAAGGGTATGAAACCTCAGGCCCATGGGTCAAATCTGGCTGGCTGTTGTTCCCCAGATGGAAATTGCTCAAATGCACAAGGAACATAGATGTGCTGGGAATTAACATTGCAGCTGACAAAGGATATTTTGGTTTTTCAGAAGGCAACCAACGCATCACCCAAAAGACTCTTATGGTATAATCCTACACTTGTTTAGGCAGACTGGCTAGATGTTGTAGGACTTTTCCCCCCAATTAAACATGCATAGAATTGTGCCCTTAAATTGCTACTTCAGTGTTTCATAGCAATGGACAAGAATAGTCAGCACCTTATGGAATCAGTGGGCAATTTAGCGTGGTGGTGTTGGGCTAGGATTAATAAGGAATAATAGGGTATTTAAGGAACCGCATCTTGTTTACATACAGTGTCTTTCCTTGCATAACTGCACAAAAATAGAAGACAATTCCTGCTCAAAACACAGGGGAGTGGGGAGGGAGTTAGAGATAAATGCCCTAGCGAGATAGAACTTGCACATGTCTGTCCCACTATAATATGGCTCTGTTGAAAAGAATTCTGCAGAACAGACACCAAGAAAACCTAATTTTACTGCCAATCTACCCAACATAATTTGAGTAAAGTTACATTTGTCTTTCCCTGATATTCTACCTTTTGAAGAGACCTATAGAATATTTGGAGTTAAGGCCTCCAGATGGTTCAGATTCCAACTCCCACAATCCCTGACCACTGCCTGTGCTGGCTGGGGCTGCTGGGAGCTGTAGTCCAACACCATCTCAAGGGCACCAGGAAATAAGTTGCACTGAACTCAGTGGAACTTGCTTTTAAGTTGATGATTTTTTTAAGGCCAGGCTGAAAGTCACATTCAAGAGGGGAAATAACATCTGTAGCGTCATCACACTGGAGGTTGAATGCACATCTGCCACGACTTTGATCCACTTTTTCAGCACTGGACTAGTATGATGTTGTCCCTGTCGTGCTGTTCTCTCGCCCTGAGCGAGTCCAACTCTGAAAAAGTGGATCAAAGTCGCGGCAGATGTGCATTAAACCTCCAGTGTGATGATGCTCTAAGTCTTTAAACGTGCTGTATATATAACCCTTTAAAAGTAGTCCATCTGACCTTTAAGGTAGCATGATAGAATTGTTTTCTGAAGAATCCTAGGTTTAAATGTTTGTGTTGCTGAGTGGTCTTGAATAAAATTACATTATGTTTCTACAGCTTTTAAAAACTTTATCATGCAGACCTACTGCAGCTTTTAAATACTTTATCATGCTGAAAAGAATCACAGGATCAGTCAGCCATACCAAGGACAATTCATACAACCATTAATGATGAATTTAACCCAGTTTTAAACTGAAGTCCTCAAAGCAGCTTGTAAAGTTGACACAAGCAGTTGTTTTCTTCAGATTCTTCTAGGTAGAATATGTCTTATGAATGCTCCAACATATATCTAGATCTGAGCATAAAAATATCCTGGAGCTGTAACATCTGAATTTATTTATTTATTTATTGGATTTTCTACCCTGCTCTTCTACCCACAAGAATTCCCAGACAGGCTGACAAATTAAAACATATATCTAATAAAAATTCATACAATGACAAACAAACACAGAGGCTTATTGGTTATATTTGGGGTATTCAGCAATGCAATGCTGAGCATCAAAAAAGAAAGGAAGAAAAATTATTCAAAAGTACAGTTTGGATCAAAGGAAAATATTCCTACCTGGGCTTCAAAAGACAAGCATCTAGGTGCGCCTTGCAATGCTTGGGGGGGGATCATGCCATCACCCCAAAAATGCCTGGCTCCAGGACTGGGCCCGGCCCAGCCAGGCGCCGCCGCACCCCTGCTCCCAGCAGCCGCAGCCAGAAGTCTAAATTCTCCCAGCCTCTTCCAGCCTCTCTGGAGTGTTGATCTGGCTTCTGGTGGGTGGCAGCCATGGCAGCGAATCACCAGAAGGCCAGACGGGCTGCGAAAAGGCTGGGAAGGCCCGTTTCTTGCACTTCCCGGTTCGGCCTTCCGAGGCCTGGCGAAGCCAGCCCTGGGGTCCTAGAGGGCTGTAGCCATGGCGACGGTCCTCTAGCACAACTGATCTGGCTTCGCTAGGCCTCAGAAGGCCAAACCCGGAAGTGCACAACGCAGACCTTTCCTGGGGGCTAATTTTCCGGATTTGGGGCCCAATTAAAGGATTTCCCCCCCCGGACTCGGATTTGCCCCCCTTTTCCCTGACATGTCCGGACAAAACCGGACAGATGGTCACCCTAACTACCCTCCACCCAACCAACTCTCCCACTACCAAAACACTCCCTCACGCAATATATACTTCTCCCCCCTCCCTTTTCCAGCATCACCAGCTACACCCACTCAGTCCAACATTCCGCACTCTCCAAACACACTAATCCAGACATACCTAAGGAGACAGAAATGTGGGGGTATCGCCACACTGTTCTTTAGAGAGTTTGCAATTCTTCCCAGTTTTATAGCATCTACATTTTGGTCCCGTTTATTGAGTTTTGCTGAGAATAAACAAAGACTGGGTTCAGACAGCACAATAACCAATGGTGGTTTAAATAGACGACGGTTGGTTATTTAACTCACTATAGGTTATGTTGCGTAGAGGGAATTTTTTAACTAAAGGTTGGTTATTTGGCTGAAATAACCAACACAAATAACCAACGCTGTGCAGAGTTAGCTGTTTGTACCACCATTGTTTATTGTGTTGCGTGGAGGGTACTGTTGGTTATTTCATCAGCCACAGAGTCGCAAGGCAAGAATGGTCAAAGTGGTGGCTGTCGCTCTAGTCCTGCTGGCAGGATAGATTTTTGGCAGCAATAGCTAATGGGATACCAGCAAGAGGACTGAGGGGGGAGAGAAGCCGGGGATGAGTGAGTCAACTCAATGTGGACTAATAGTCAACTCAACGCTGATCCTAATCCACACCACGGTTGATTATTATCATGTTGTGTGGTGAGTACCCCCTAGATAAACAACTGTCAAGTTGATTATAACCTCACCATTGACTATCGTGTTGTCTGAACACAGCCAAACTTTTGCTAACAAGATGATTTCTGATAGATACTGTCTCACTGGGAGTTGCAGTTGCAGGTAGCTTTATACTTCTTAGCATTTGAAAATTCTGAAATAAATCCAGTGAAAATTCATGTATCTTTTTTAGAGCTTTCTTTATGAAAGATGCATCCTTTTATTACCCAAACAGATGTCTGTTGTGTAAAAGTTTGAAGAATCTCTTCCTACTGCAATGATGTAGACTGGGTAATTGTACCCGCTTAATGTTTCAAGGGTCAAATGCAGAATGCTGCTAAGTCTGTAAATGAATGGGTAACATAGATTGTTGCTCTGAAGGGATTATGGTGTTAAGGGATACTTATAAATGAAACCAGACTAGAAATAGTATTTGATCTTTGCTGTGCATTCTATATTAAGTGTTAAATCAATGAAGATTCTTTGAATATCTCTCATTCCGAGACTTAGAGACTGATTTACACGAGCTTGCTAACTGGGTTAATTGGTATTTAGTGGTGTGAATTTAATATGGGTTAGTTAACCATTATTAAGACTCTGTATTGACATGGTTTCTGGAAAGCCATTCTTATCTAGTGATTGTCGACAAGTGAGTTAGTATGTGTTGCACAAGTCATATTAGCAGAGCAGAGTTAATTAAATATAGATTGATCTTTTTGGGTGGGGCTTCTTTGCCTTAAGCAACTGTGTGACAATGTGGTTTCCCCAGTCATTATGCAGAGAGTTTTATCTGTTGAATTTTGGTCAGTCATGTCACTGTAAAAGACATGAGACCTGCCAGAAAAAGATAGCAAAATTAAACTTGAACAGTCTAACAAAAGAGTGGGCAGTTTGTGCCCTCCAGTTGTTTTGGCCTATGATTCCCATCATCCTTTAGCTATGCTGGCTAGGGCTGATGGGAGTCCTAGGCCAAAATATCTGGAGGGCCAAAAGTTGCCCACCACAGTCAAAGAAGAAAATACCACAGAAAAGTGTTAGGACGTGATTGAGGTAGACATAGGAATTGATCCATACAGGATGTATTTATGTGATTTGTAAGTCGCTTATAACAATTGTTTTCACAATATCAATGATAAAATCCAGAAATCAAAATACGTAATTAAAAAAAAACCCAATAAAACAATAAAGGAATCAATTTTAAAAAGTAAAGGCTAAAATCATAACAACTGGTAAATGATAAAAGAGATTTTTTTAAAAAAATAATAGGATTAAAACCACGCAAAACACCCTAAACACACACACACAAACGGACACCATGGCACCACAAACTTACAATTTTAAAAGCCTGTGCGGATATAAAGGTTTTAGCCTGGTGTCAAAAGGAAATTAAACTGGGCACCAAGCAGACCTTTCTGTGGAGGGTATTTCATAACGGGGTTCCCTTACTCAAAAGGCCCTCACCTTATCTCAGCATGTGAGGGCACTCAGAGCAGAATTATTTCGACAAGCGCACGGCTTGTCAAAAGAGGAATATGTGGGAAAAAGTTATTCTTCAAATACCATGGTCCCGATCCTAAAGAGTTTTATAGATTAGAACTTGAACTTTGAATTGGGCCCAGAAATGGACTGGGAACCAGTGGAGTTGATATATTATTGGCATAATATGGTCGTAATGCCCAATGCCACTCAATACTCTTGCCACCGTACTTTGTGCTTGCTGAAGTTTAAGGGAGATCCACATACAACGTAATCTAAATGAGAGGTTAGTGAGGAATGGATCACTGAATCCAGGCTATCTCTATCCAAGTTGGTTCATAGTTAGTGGACCAGACTAATCTGGTAGAAGGCGCTCCATGCCACAGAAGACATTTATTTATTTATTTATTGAATACTTCTTTATTACATTTTCTTATCCAACAACATATGTATCATTTTAACAATAACCACCAATATCGAATATAATTTCCCCCCCTTCCCCCTCCTCCTCCCCCCCCCCGCGGTTTTTCTTCTGGATTGTCTCTTCTTTTCTTTTCTTTTTTCTTTTTTTTCCTTCTTTCTCTCTTCTTTTTTCTTTCTTTTATTTTCATAAGTCCCATAACTTTTTATATGCTTCCACCATATTTTCCCTATTTGATTATTTTTTCATATACTCTATATATGCTTTCCAGTCCATTCTGAGGGTATCTCTTTTCTTCCCCCCCCTGTAAACTCTGAGTTTCTGTGTCAATTTTTCATTTATTGCAATGTTCCATAAAAAAAATTCCCACATTTTAATTGTCAACATTCTAGCTGTCTTCCATTTGGATGCTATCAGATATCTTGCTGCTGTCAACATGAACCCAATTAAAATTTTATCTTCTAACCCTCTATTTTCTTTAATATACTTGTTCAGTAGAGCTAGCTCTGGCTTTATTTTTATCTCCTGATCCGTAACTTCCTCTATTTTTTGAAATACCTTTTTCCAAAATTTCTTAACCTTTTTACATTCCCACCACATATGTATTTGGGTCCCCTTTTCTTTGCATCCTCTCCAGCACATTGATGTCAGATTTCTGTTTATTTTTGCCATCTTCACTGGTGTCATGTACCATTTTTGTGCTATTTTTAAAGTCCCTTCCCTTATCCATGTTGAGGTTGTTTGGAAAGGGAATTTCTGCAATATATCTCCCCATTCCTTATCTTCTATTCCTTCTTCCAAATCTCCTTCCCATACCTGCCTTACTATCTGCTTTCCTCCAGTCTCTTGTCTTATCAGGATTCTATATATTTGTGTTATTATTCCTTTATTCCCTACTCTGTATTTATCTGCATATTTTTCCCACTCTGTTAATTCCCTTGTACTTTCCCTTCCTATCTTTCTGTTTCTTATAAATTTGCCAATCTGCATCCATGCCATCCATGAAGTTTCCAAATTTTGTATTCTTCTATTCCATATTTCTTGTGTTATTGGATTTTGTTGCTCATAAATTTTTTTCATTTGTATCATTCTTATTTCTTTCAATTTAATTTTGGTTATTGCTTTCTTTCTTATATCAAATTCTGGATACATCCAGATTGGCGTTAGAGGTGATATCCCCGGCATTAATTTTCCTTTTTTGTGATACCATACTTCCATCATTCTTTTTATTGAGCTTTGTTTATTATTCATTTGTTTTTTAATATCTTTCTTACTGTAAAATATATTGTACATTTCTTCTTCTTTTTAAAGTCCCATTAGCTCCCTTTCTATCTCTACCCATTGTAGATTCCCCTCTTCCTTTGTTATTACTAATAAATATTTTAACTGGTATGCCTCATAATACGTTTTTAATTGTGGAATACTCCATCCTCCGTCTTGCGTAACCCTATATCTAAATATTGTTGCTGTTTGTGATTTTTTACTTTTGAATATAAATTTTTCCAAGCTATTTTGGCAATTTTTGAACCTACTATTTTGAATTTCCTGTGGTAGTACATTGAACAAATATGTAAATTTCGGCACTAACATCATCTTTACTGCCATACTTCGATCTGATAGCGATAATTGCTTTTTCTCCCATCTGGCCAAATCCTTCTTAATTTCTATCCATATTCTTCCATAATTTAATTTCAATATGTTCTTCTGTTTTTTCGGGATCTATACTCCTAGATATCTAAATGCTTTGGATATTATAGGGATACTAGTCATTTTGGATATTTCTATTTGTTCCTGAGGCCCTATATTTAGACACATCAATCCCGATTTCTTTTTGTTTACCTTGAGCCCCGCTACCTGATAAAATTCTTCCAATTCTCTTGTCATTTCTTTTATTCCTTTTTTTGTATTTTGTATTGTCAATATAATGTCATCTGCATATAAGATTAATTTAAATTCTTTTCCCCCCCACCTGTATTCCTTTAATCTCTGTATTTGTTCTAATTCTGTCTGCCAGAAATTCAATGGCCATTGTAAATAATATTGGTGATAATGGGCATCCCTGCCTTGTTCCTGAATTTAACTTTATTTCCCCTGTTTCCAATCCATTGTACCTAATTTTCGCTATTGTCTGTACATATATTGCATCTATTATGTGTTTGAATTTATTCCCCAAATTGTATATTGTTGGTACATTGATTATAAATTTTGGGTTTACTGTATCAAATGCCTTACACAAGTCCAGAGTCAATAATGTCAATGGAATTTTCCTTATATTGCTCAACTTCATCAGACCCAATAATTTCCTCACCGGTTCTGCTATGAACCTGTTTTTCAGAAACCCATATTGATCTGCCCCAATAGATTCATTAATTACTTCTTTTGGTCAATTAGCCCAAATTTTGGTGAATATCTTGTAATCTACATTCAGTAGCGATATCGGCCTGTATGATTCTGGATTACATTTGTCTTTATTTAATTTTGGTATTAATGTTATTATGGTTTGGGTCCAAGTTTTTGGGAGAGGTCCCCCCTCTTGTATTTCACGAAATACTCTTTTTAACTGAGGTATCAGTTTGTCACTATATGCTTTATAAAATTCTCCAGTGAAGCCATCCTCCCCCGGGCTTTTGTTCTTTTTTAAATCTTTTATAGCCTGTTCTATTTCTTTTTCTCCTATTTCCTCTTGCAAATATTGTTTTTGTTCTTCTTTCAATGGTGGTATTCTGGCTTTTTTAATATAATTCTTTATCTGAACAACTTCTATCTCCTTCCCCTTATATAATTCTGAAAAATATTCTTGCAGTATTTCTCCCATTTCTTTTGAATCATATGTTTTACTCCTCCTTTTGTGTTTAATGCTCAGATTTTGTTTCTTATTCTCTCCTTTTGAACTCTATTTGTTAGCAATTTTGAACTTTTTCCTGTAAATTCATAATACCTTTGATTTACGTAATACCATAACCCTATTTACCTCCATAACTTCAGTTTCTTTCCTTAATTTTTCCATTTCCTTCCTAACTTTTACTTTTCCTGTATTTTTATATAGTTCCCCCAATCTGCTGATTTCTTTGTCTAGCCTTTCCATCTTTTCCTTATCTCTTTTCCTAATTATACTTAGCTGCTTTATACATTCCCCTCTTATGGTTGCTTTTGCTGCTTCCCATCTAATTCTTTCTGTCGTTTGTCCTGTTTTATTTTCTTCAAAATAGCTTTCTATTTCTTTTTTTAATTTTTTCTTTGACCTCTTCCTTTGTTAATAGAATGGGGTTCATTCTCCATCTATAGTCTCTTTTAACTCTTTTTTCTATTTCTACACACGCCAAAATGGGAGCATGATCTGTTATTTTTATGTGCCCAATTTCCACCTTTTTAACCTTTTGCATCAAGAATTCTGTCATTAATATCGTGTCCAGCCTGCTAAAACTTTTATGCACCTCTGAATAATATGTATGACTATAGTCTTTAGAGTTTATCTCGGTCCATATATCAAACATTCCATATATCAAACATTCCAGAAATATTATTTTTACAAGAACTTCATAAACCAAAAGCAAATTGTGGAATTTTGGCAAGTAAACAATGGGGACAGAAGTATTTGGCGCTGGGTACCAGAAGAGCAAGGGGGGTAGGGATTCTAATAAATAAGGAAATAGATTTCCAAGTAAAGAAAATACTGAAAGACAAACAGGGAAGATATATTTTGGTAGAGGGGACGTATAACAATAATCAGCAAATAACATTGGCATCAATTTATAGCCCTAACACAAATCAACTGAACTTTTTACAGAAGGTCCTAGCTAAGCTAAAAAAAAATTCAAAAGCGGAAAAGATTGTGGCAGGGGATGTAAATTGGAACCTACAGGGGGCAAGATCAGTAAATGACAAGGACAAAAGAAAAATATCAAAACAGAACAGGAGATTAAATAGTTATAAGACAGTTATTTATTTATAAAACTTTTGTCCTGCTTAATATACGAGTGTCTCTAATGACAGAAATGTTTCTGCAAGCACCCCCAAACTACTAACCCGATCCTTGATACCACATTAATGATACCATTACTGAAGAGGCTAAACTGATCTTTTCCCATCATCTAGTACAGGGTAGATATCTAGATAACAGGCAATCTAGATAATGGGCAACCCAAAATTGCATGTATATGGTCAATCAAATCCCAGCATCTCTTGGAAACCACTGTCATCTGGCAGGTCAAAACTATAATGGAATAAGGAAAAAATCCAGAAGTTCCTGTCGGCTGTCTGCTAGGATTTCTTCCCTGTCACCAAATACAGGCTATACAAAGAATCTGGATCATAAGTGTAATTAATTTATCAAGGCTTTGTCTGTTTGCAGAGCCTTTAGCTGATGTGGAGAAGTTAATGTTCCATGTGATAGGCCGTTCTCTGATGAATCAGCTGAGCCTAAGAAATGTGCATGCTATAATGTTTTTACTGTTCAAAAATAACCATTTTCCTTTTCACTTCCCCACCTTATTTGTTCCTGAAATGATAACACTTTATTTTTTAAATAACACATCCATGATTTATTTTTAATTTGCTTTGGTACCAAGCTGAGAGTGCAAAGAAATTAGCAGCATTTGAAAAAGAGTCAGATTTCTGAATTCAGTTGTCTGTGCTCTCTGCAGTTGGATACCTGGCTTCTGTTTCAAAAGCTGCTTGTACTCCAGGCACAAAGAGGTGGCAGGGGGTTATAAATAATTGGCAGTATAAACCCAAGTCAATATCAGAAAATCTTTAATGACACATGCTCCTTGAATCTGTCTTTTATTTACATGAGCCCTCAAATCCTGTTATGAATCTTCTATAATTAACAGCTTTCAGTAGCACTGGAGTATTTTGGGCTTTCATGTTGGGGTCAAGGAAGATTATTTCCCACCATACATAACTTGATACATTTATTTATTTATTTTCAATATTTATAGGCTGCAGTGTAACAAAGTTCTCAGGGCAGCTCACAAAAAGGTATAAGCATTTAGAAGCGTGAGGAATGCCAAGAATTCACACCACAACGATCTAGGGACACAGAATTAAATTCTTAATTTAAAATGTTTTTTTTTCTAGACAGAATGACTCAGAATGCTCTTCACCATGCTTTTTTAAGGATCAAACTAGATGCCATTCACACAGTTAGCCATTCTGTGAACGGCTTTAAAAAAAGTAAATAGAAAGCATGGGGTGCTTGATCTGGAATGGGACCTCGTGGACTGGTACAGGGGCTTTACCCTTTGCCCCCCCCACACACACACCTGTTATGTACATAGGGGGAGAGCTTTCATTGGCATGGATGGGAACTTCCCTTCCAATATAAAAAACAGGTGTCCAGATGCTGATCATGACCACAGCAGGGACGAAACGGTTGAAGCCCCCTTACATCCTGCTAAATCTGTTAAATTCCCAATCTGGTTTGGAGGCCCCCATGACAATTATTTGTTTTTTCAAAAAAACATTAAACAATTGCTAATTGCATTAATGGCATCTTGTATGGTTTGACCTTAAAGAATTAGCCAGAATTACATGGCATTAATAAAATTAATTACATTTAAAACATCAAAATAAAGTAATAACGATCAATAGCTGATTTGCCTTTCTGGATCTCCCCCCCCCCCCCCAATACGCCTTCTGCCATACAATCTGCCCCACACTCTTAGGTCCTCTGGGAAGAACGTACTCAAGCCAGCCAGAACTAGGCTGGCGAGTGTTACCCAGAGGACCTTCTCTTCTATGGCTCCCAGACTATGGAATGGTCTGCCGGAGGAGATTAGACAAATTAGCAGTCTTCATGAATTTAAGAGAGTCATGAAGACTGTTCTCTTCCGGCAGGCCTATTCGGATGAATTTTAAAATGTTTTAAATGATGTGTTTTCTCTTGTTTTTTTTTTTTTTTTAATTAACTTTGTGATGCTTGTATTTTGCATTGTGTTCCCCACCTCGATCCGTAGGGAGAGGCGGGTTATAAATAAATATTATTATTATTATTATTATTATGGAATCCCTTGGTAATGTTTGGCTCTGACTTTCTTTTGCTACAACTCTATTCCAAACAGTGTTGCTTCTCTCTACTCTTCCTTTTCATTCAAGGTTCCCCAGCGCTTGAGCTCTTCACATATATATAGAACATGCTATCTTCAGTGTCTGACATCTAGAGTAAAGGATATCAGGTAGAAGAGCTATGAGGAAATCTCTTCCAGAGAGCAGGTGTTAATCAGTTTAGAACAGCCCTTCACCATTTATGACCCACCATGCCAAGTGCATCCCACACACATTTTTCTGTGTTCCCAGCAGTCAGCACAAGCAGGAGGTTTGCATAAAATTGCACTCTGCAGCTTAAGATAAGCCATGCAGGAGGTTGTTGTCAGAATTAAGAGTCTAGAATTTAAGCATATGTACTATTAAAGTTTGAGTTAATACCATTCCCAGCTTCAGAGTTTCCCCAACTTGTATGGGAAGAGAACTGGAATCAAAAGATCAAGGGAAAAGGTGGGCTTACAATTAATTTTCCTGTTTGCATACAATCAAAATGAAGCAGCACATCAGAGGCAAGCACACACTGCAGAACCTCCCACACAAACATATGCAGAAACAGAAACACACCATGTATGAGTATGCACAGGCACATGTCACATTCAAGCACATGCAGGAACACTCTTATGTGCATGTGCAGCAACACACGCCACATGCGAGCATGTGGTAATGTACACTGTAATGAGTTACGTGTGGCTTGTTTTCAGGACAGTCCAGAAATAACAATTGGTTCAGAATATAGTGGCTAGACAGACATAATGGTGGTTCATCAATTGCACTGACTCCTGGTCTGTTTCTAGCCACAATTAGTGCTGGGTTTTTTTAACTTTTAAAACCCTTTAAGCAAAGTAGGTGCCAGCCAGACCTCTCTGTGGACCTCTCTGTATTCCAGAACAGGGGGCTACTACTGAAAAGGCCCACTCCCAAGTAGCCCTGCACCACACTACAGCATATGAGGGCACTTCATTACAACAGTTAAAGTTGCAGGGGGCCTGCCCTCTTTTGTATCTGGTCACTCTAGTATAGTGCCTGCAACTTTAACTGTTGTGATGAAGAGGGAATTTCACCAGGGACTAATTGCATACAAATGACACTAGCCAAAATTCCCTTTTCTCTACAACTGTTAAAGTTATATGAGCCCTGTCCTCCTTTTCATATGGTCAGCCTAGTGTTGAGCAGGGCTGACAGCCCATCCATATTGAGCTACCTCATTCCAGCTGCTGTGGAATTGGATATATACATTCTGTTCTCTCAATAGTAAATCACAATATTTGTAATATTTTGTTCAAAATAATAAAAGCCATAAATCAAACGAAACAGGAACTTCTACTGGACTAACTGGGAACCAGTTGACACAAGGCATTTTCTTCAACTCTACAACAGTAATTGCCCACCATTCCCAAGGATGTATTTCTATAGACAGACTGAAGTGTTGTACCGGCCAACCCATGCACAGCTAGCACCAATTCCTCTTATGGTGGTGTCTGGAACAAATTGCAGGAATTGCTACTGTTGTGTTCATGTGTGATATCCTGGTTCAAGCTTTACATTTTCCTATGTGAGTGCATGTTCAAGGATGGTCAGGACAGCATGCACATATAGCAATTGTCCTGTGAGAGTGACCCCTATTGGTTAAAATGTTGCAGGGCTTTGAATATTCTTCTTACATGGGTATTCAGAATAAACATAAACTAGAAATAGGTCCTGTTGTATAGGCTGACCATCTGAAAAGGAGGACAGGGCTCCTATAACTTTAACAGTTGTAGAGAAAAGGGGATTTCAGCCAGTGTCATTTGTATGCAATTAGTTCCTGGTGAAATTCCCTCTTCATCACAACAGTTAAAGGTGCAGAGGCCCTGCCTTCTTTTGTATATGGTCACTCTAGTATAGTGCCTGCAACTTTAACAGTTGTGATGAAGAGGGAATTTCACCAGGAACTAATTGCATACAAATGTCACCTGCTGAAATTCCCTTTTCTCTACAACTGTTAAAGTTATATGAGCCCTGTCCTCCTTTTCAGATGGTCAGCCTACTGTTGTATGTTCAGGCTGACAGTCACCTGATTTATTCTCTCTCTCTCTATGTCTTTAGAACAAAGGGAACCAAAGCAGATCGTTAATTAGATTACAAATAGGCTTTGCCCAGAGTTTTCACTTTTAGCGCAAGTTCAGTGTCGTACTGTGTAGGGAAAAAGTGGAAAGAAGTCTTAGTTATTTTATGATGAGCTGCTTATTCAGCATGGCTGATTCAAGAAAACTAAGGCCAGATCTACACCAAGCAGGATATAATACTATGAAAGCAGTTTTCAAATGGTATGTGGAAGGTGTCATGGGCCCCAAGTGTTGTCAGTGCACTTCAATACCATTTTAAAGCAGTAGTGTAGATCCTGCCTAAGACATTTCAAAGGAACTACTCCAGGCTTGATGAACAAGAAACAAGATGGTAACCAAAATGTAAAGTAATGCAGATTATAGATGAAATTTGAAGTACTCACCATTTTGAGGCTTGTACTAGCATTGTCTTGAGGGTGGCAACAGAATGCCAGAATGTGTTTTAAAAAGAAGGAAAAAAATAAAGAAGAATTGTGCCATTATACAAATCAGTGATTCACTCTTTTATGAAATGTGTGTTTAGGACTCGTTAACTCACCTCAAAATGAATAATGCAGAGCTGTAGGTGACTCAGAGATGGATAAGTTTGAGCTCAGGAAGAAGTTGTAAAATGAATGTAAAGAGAATGTAAAAAGATAGGATTATTTACCTTTGAAATTGGACATTTATAAATTGGTGGTACACAGAGAAAAAGTATGAGTGATTGCAGAAATGGCTTTTCAAGACGTATTCTTGAACATCAGAGCTAAGGTTCATTAAAAAAATGCTGCAAACTGAAAACAAAAGTACTTTATTACAATTAGATTTCAGAACGCAGTGGCAAATGAAGGTTGAGTGAGAGCTACAGAAAGGTTTGGAAGAAACCATGGTCAAAGGCCATTTCAATTAATATCACCAAAATTTGGGAGAAAGTTAAAGAAGGCAAATATCAATTTCTGGTTGTTAAAGTTAGGCATGTTGCTTTACCATATGTTACTGTCTTTGAGGTATGAGAAGAAAGTAAGGAATTTAGCTAGACGCACAGAAAAGAGAATAAAATGCATATTGTCTAACTATGGTTAAATCTTGCATAAGCAAACAAAAGGGTTATTGCAACAGTAAATGGAGAACTTACTTTGGATAATGGTAAAATTATATATGTTCTCAAAATTCTCATGTGCTAAAGGTACATGACAACAGCAGAACAGGTGAAATACTGGAGATGTTAGAAAGAAAAACATATCCTGCCCCACTATCCAATTTAGGGTTTTGAATATGTCTGTTTGGTTTGCTGATTATACCCTAAATAATAATGGAGGAAAGTTATTGAGAGCATGTATACCAAGGCATAATCTGTCATGTGACCCACCATTTTTTTTGTGATCCAGATTACCGCCAGTTAGCGAAGAGGGAGAGTGGTTTGGCAAATAGTGGGCCAGGCAGAATCCTTCAACAGTGCTGATTCAGCCTGATGATGGCCAGTTGCTGACCTCTATTTTAGGATATTTAGATTCTTTGGTTTAGAGTCATGATGAGTTAATATTAAATTTCATAACTGCAGCAAGAGTGCTAGGTAAAAACTAGGAAAAAGCTTTATCTCCAGCAATAGAGGTTTTATGAAGTTTGAGATATAGCTGTAATGGCTAAATCGGCCAGCTGGGTGCATTTATGAGAAGGTAAACAAAATTATGATTCCTTTTCTGTTAAAATGGAAATATTTTCTGAATTTCCCTAGAGCCCTGAGAAAACCAATTTAGAATATCTAGATATGTGTTCCCTGTACTGTCGTGTTCATGAATATATGTAAATCATTTTTATTTCAAAAGGCTTGGCACATTAATTGACATCTCAGTAGTGTGGAAGCTTTATACCTCTTCTGGAGTAAGCTTAGTGCATTAAATATCCATAAATCAACATTCCTGTTTAGATAATTGGATTTATAAGATAATATAATGGGTTGGACCCAGAGTTGGTGAAATGGAACTCTGTGAACTGGATGACTGGAAGCCGGGGAAGATTATTTTTGAAATTGGGGTGGTGTTGGTGCTGGAGGGCTGAGCAGGTAAACTCCCTTGCCCTGGGTGAATGTAGGGTTTATGACAGCATAGTAAAAATGAAACATGTTTCAGTGTCATTATCATTTTATTACATTTAGGTTATGTTATAATTATCATCATCACACAAAGTTAAAATGAGATACATTTACATCCTTCTAGATGCCTTGTAATTTGCACAATTCTATTACCAAACTTACCAGTATATTCCTCTTCAGTTGCATTGTGCGCATTTGCTGGTTCTGCTCCTTTAAATTATATACTTCATTGATATAATCAAGCGGAAGATAAATTCTGGGTCAGACTTCTACATGGCTCAAAAAATGTTTCCTGCATGCATCTGTCAGAGGGCTACACTTGCAGGGTTAGATGTTAGTTACCTGAGGATCTAGTATGTACAGTAAATAGTTTGCAGATGTCATTCCTTGACATTCCTCAGATGTCGTTATTTAATTGTTGGCAAGAATCCCTCGTAGTTGCAGTGTGTATTAAAGTTTCAATTTCCATTCAAATTTCCAAGCAATAACTATATGGAATTTTTTCAACTAGAAAACAAGCATGTGATGAGGGATCACTGGGAGGGAGGGAATGTTCAGACTATTTGGTGTGTAGGTTGAGAGATGGCTGAGGAGAAGCTGTTGAGGGAGTAGGAAGGACATTGTAGTGCTGTAGAGATTGTTTGCTTCTCAGGGCTTTTTGAGTGAAACTGAACTAGGTTGTCACTACAAAGGGTTTGTGAAAATCATTTAGAAATGCTGCAGAGGCAGCTGAGTGTCATGTGCAGGAGGAGCTGCAGAAGCAAAGCAGCCATTGTGATTGCCTGAAGCACATCAGAATGATGGAGAAAGTGGGGCAGTGCAGCAGGAGAGTAGAGGAGATGTTCTGTTTCTCATGATGTGTTCTTAGCTTCCTCGTTGGGTCCAGTTCACTACACCAATTTGATTTTTTTAAATTATTGATTCTTGTCAAATCATTCTTGACCCAACTGAGAAACAGTGGCCTCATTCAGATGTTATGTTAAGCCGAGAATCCTGCATTAATAAATGACAATGTGAACAAGTGGCATGTTGGTGTATGTGGCCTATCTGCTCCTGTTTTGCTCCTTTGTGTGAGTGGGTAAACAAATCAGACAGGAGATGGCTTTGCATTACGTCTGAACACTTGGGTTAAATGTTCCCAAACAAGACAGGATTAGAAGCCAGCTTTAAAACATGACACCTGAATGCAGCCAGTGTATTGATTCACTTGTGATCATGATGAGATTTTTAACTCTAGAAAACTCTAAAAATTGTGATTGTTCGGGGAAACATGCATGTATGTATATATGTATGACAGATGTATGCTGCCCTGTAACGTAAAGATCTCTGGGCAGCTTACAGTGAACAAAAATAAAAACAATTTAATTACAAAATAGAACATAAAACCATAAAGTCAAAAGCAATATAAGATATAACAACCAAATAAAGCTCACAGCACTACAAAATTAAACATACAGATTTTAAAACTTGAGATGCCCAGACTACTTGAGTTTTTTTAAAAAGACCTGGGTGAACAGAAAAGTCTTCATCTGATGCTGGAAACACCACAGGGATGGTGCTAGGCAGACCTCTCTGGGAAGGCTCTTCCATAACTAGTTCCGTAATAGAGATTCACAACTATCCTAGGAACACTGCAACGCTCAGTTTATATCTGAAGGAACTACTGTTAGTGTAAAATGCTGCACCTTAAGTCATCTAAGGTTGGGAGTAACTGTACAATCACATTAGAAATAAGAAATGTGTTTGGAAAAAAACTGCTGTCGGGCATATCAGGACATTCTAGACAAAGTGTGCACTGTTAGCCCTGTGATAAGGTAAGGCTCAAGTACTGAAAGAATATAGTCATACTTTCTTGCAGTGAAATTCCTAAGGGCTCTCAAAGGAAGCACTCTGCCTTGAACATGAATCTTTGTATGCCCTATAATATTTGACTTACCTAGGATGTGTAGGTTATAGAATATATTTTAAAGAGTATTGATATTTTAGGTTATAGAATATATTTTAAAGAGTATTGGTATTTTAGGCAATCACATGACTATTCTTCGCAATAAAGAAGCCGCTGTCCTGAGAGTGAGGGACTTTTCCTCAGTGTAAGAAGATAATTTGGCTATCATTTGTGGGTACCTATTAGAGTGGCCTTGGAATGTCTTAATGCTTTGTGCAGAACCAGTACTTAAGTGATTGTCTTAAAGTGACTGCCTCAGTTACTTTTGTGAAGGATGTAGTGGTCAAGATGTGTACAAAAAACATGGATTATTCTGTTCGTTTGACCTTACAAGAAAGCTGTTAAAATAAATCAAGAAAGAATTTCCAAGGGGTTGACTTAACCTGGCCTTCACTGAATTGTTCTTGTCAATGTCAAGACAATTGGCCTCAGTACGATTACTCTGTATTTTGTTAATATCCAAAACTTCATCTGCTTCATCGCTTCCTGCTACTACTCTACTCAGCCCCTCTAAGGAAAGACCGCATTGACCTTTATGTACTATAAATTTAATCTCTCCTCCTTGTTAAACACTGCTTCTTCACTGCTTCTTCACTCAGCAGCCCTGCTGTCATTTTGACAGCTTCTCAAGCCTTCATTTTCCCCTTCCCTTGCACAGTCCAAGATTGTGCACTTTTTTCAAGGTACGTAGGAAGGTCCAGTATGAATTTTCATCCATCTTGTTGTCTCCACATGTCCTTATGTTTTTTTCTCTTCCCTCACTCTGTCCCTACTTCACCTTCAGACAATCTCTTATTGGCTGCGTTCAGACAACACAATAGTCAATGGTGGGGTAATAATCAACTTGACAGTTGTTTATCTAGGGGGTACTCTCCAGGCAACACATAATAATCAACCATAGTGTGCATTAGGGTCAGCGTTGAGTTGACTAGTAGGCCATGCTGAGTTGATTCACTCATCTTCCACCCTCTCTCTCTTCCAGTCCTCCCTCTAGTATCCCATCAGCCATTGCTGTTGAAAAACTATCCTGTCAGCTAGGTTAGAGTGACGGCCACCGCTTTGATTGCTCTTGCGTTATGACTCAGTGGCTGATGAAATAACCAATGGTGGCTGACGAAATAACTAATGGTAGACAACTAATGCCCACCATACAACACAATAACCAACAGTGGTTCAAATAGCCAACTCTGCACAGCATTGGTTCTTTGTGTGGGTTATTTCAGCCAAATAACCAACTGTTGGTTAAAAAACTCCCACCAAACAACACGATAACCTACAGTGGGTTAAATAAGCAACTATTGACTGTTTAAACCACCATTGGTTATCGTGTTATCTGAACCCAGTCATTGTCTCTACATCCAGTTCCCTATCCTGTTCCCTTGACACTACCTTCTTTTGCATCTTCACCATCTCCTGCATCTCTAATTCCCTCCTCCTTTTCCCTTTAAGGATCAAAGCATGTTACTTTAAAGACATAGCTTGTAGCTTCATCTTTTTCTTTCTTTCTTTTCTCAAACATATATGGGTATTGGGGCCTAGGCATGGAGATGGGAGTACATTCATTCATTGCATCCCTTTTTGGTGATGCAAATTGCAGACACAGGACCCCCAAGCCAGATCAGGACTGTAGTGTTCTAGATCAGCTCTCCTACCTCCTATACTAGGAACCTGATCTGGATCACATCCATTGCGCTTATTTTGAGTAAATAACAGCTCCTATTGCTACCTATCAAAAGCCATTGTCCCATCTGTCCTTTCTTAATGGAGGTAAGAAGAAAAATACATGAAGCAGTGGGAAAATATGGGAGGGTTATAAATGGAAGACTTCCTTGTCTGGACTCTTGTGGCAAATATTTGTTCCAGAAGCCTTTGCAGGACAACAGTAGTTTATTTATTTCGGTCAGCAGTACAGCAGAAAACATCAGCAATAATAATAATAACAACCCCGATAAGATGCATACAATAAAATACACACATAAAATCCATAAAATCATTTTATTAAACACAGCAGTCCCAATCTGAATCTAAAATATTATTATTCATCAGTAAAATCCTTCAACATCAATTTCCGTTGGCTTATGGCAGCTCCACAAAAACTGGCCACTTTTAAAGTAACCTGAGGATTCTGATCTGACAGGAGATGTTTTAGATAATATTCATCTGATCTACTGGGGGTTCGTTGTAAGATAGAGATTATAAATATTTGGCACAAATCCCAGTAAAAGGAGCAATACAACAAAACATAGCCTACTGTTTCCACTTTACCCATTTCACAGGGGCATACCTGTTCTTAGTAGGGTATATTTCCAAACCTTCCATCCAATAGGGCTGAAGGCAGAACATTGAACCTGGCCAGAGTGAAAGCTTTCCTGAATTTAGGGATATTCAAGTCCACCAGATATTTTGCTTATGCAAATGTCATCTCATTGTCTCTAAATTCAGGTACATTGAGGCCAGACTTAAATGGTTTTGCAATTCCATATCCCAAATATGCTGTTGAATTGTTATTTTAGCTTTTTCGTAACCAAGAACAACTAGAGCATTTGGTGAGAATCTCAGATTTCTCAATTTCTCATATAGCATAGATTTCCATTTTGTCTGGCATGTATCAATCCGTGTCAATGGAGCTAAACCCACTGGGGAGAATATCTGCTTCAGCCAGTAATGAATCCTAAGGATCCATGCACTGGCCTCAACAGAGACTTGCCCCGCCTATAAACAAACAATTACATTGGGGACACAACATGGGACTCCCAACACTGCACGCAGAAACTTAGTCTGAGGCCTCCTCCACACGAGACGTTTAATGAGCCTTGAAGGCTCATTATAAATTTTACCTCCACACCAGCGGAGCGCAAAACGGGCGTACAGGCGCGTTATCTCCCCGATAATGCGCATTTTCGAATGCGCGTTAAATAGCGACTTTTATTTTGCTCCGACTGTTAAAGCGCATTTTCGCGGTGTGAACAAGCGATTATGCGCGTTAATTTCTTGTAAAGCGCTTTTTGGACATCAATTAATGCGCTTCGCCGCCTCTCGCCGCCTCCCGTGCAGAGGGATTAGGAGTAAATGCGCCTCCGCGATAATGCGCATAATCCCCGAACCGGGCGCAAAAGCGCATCCTTGTGGAGGGGGCCTGAGTGACTTCAAAGGGGGCAAAGCTTTTACATGCACACAACTGAGATCCATTATAACATCTGGGAGATGGCCTTCGCCTTGAAGACTTGAATAGCTGAGGGACTATATTGGCCTCCTTTCATATAAAAAAGTGGAGGAGAGCCTAGATGCTTCTCTGTGCATTCTCAATTGCCTTTTTAGTTTGTAAACTCCATGAGCCAGAAGAATGGAAGGTTCTATCCAAGTATCTAAAAGATGAAACTTGTTCACTAGGGTAGTTGTTAATCTGCCATATATGCTTTAACCTTCTTCTGGGAAACCCCCCGTAACATTAGATTTAAGATGGTTAATCAACAGTAATTATTTTTGCAGTAGAGGTCTAGAGCTTTTAAGAGATGTCTTAAACCTATACTTGTTAAACAAAGCAACACAGCATCATTGGCATACAGGAGTACTGACAGGGGCTTGCTTGCCAGATTCGGGGTATGTGAACATACTTCCACCAGACTTTTAACTAATGAATTGTTGTAAAAATGAAATAAAGAGGGAGTAAGTACAACCTTGCTTATTCCATTAAAAGTTGGAATTTGATCATTTAGGTGTCCCACCTGATCACAATTTATCCGAAGACGAGTGTTCTCATATAAACAGCATATGAGATTTAAGAGGTGTCTATTGATATCTTTATCCTCAAATTTTCCCCATAACCTCTCTCTTGAAATTAGATCAAAGGCCGATTTAAAATCGATAAAAGCTGCACAGAGAGCTCCTCTAGGTTTTAATACATAGTTTTCTACCAGATGTTGAAGAACCAAGCCCTGGTCAACAGTGGATCACCCAGACTTAAATCTTGCCTGTTCATCTTCTAGAATATTTTCTTGGTCCAGGCACGTAACTAGTTTTTCATGAAGATGGTTGGCATATAATTTACTTAAAAGGCTGATAAATCTGTAATTTGAGGGGTCTGATCTTTCCCTTTTTTGTATATTGGGATGATAATTGCAAGCCCCCAATCCTTTGGGATGTATGCTGAACAATCAGTACAGGTGAACAGGGCTGCCAGAACTGGTGCCCACCACTCTATATTGGCTTTAAGCAGTTCTGGAAGGATGTTGTCTCCACCTTGTGCTTTACCCTGTTTAAGTTTCAGGATAAGGTTATTGATTTCAGAAATAGATACAGGGACATGGTATGGAAATGGGATTCCCAAACTTTAGCAGGGATAAGATACTCTGTTTCAGCTGTTGTATTTGGCCAGCCCCTTGAGATGGTTTTCCAAAAAGTGGCTGAGTCACCATCCTCGATGCATCTATTAAGCAGTGCCATGCTTCCCTTTGAGCTTGCTCTTTTGCAAGACTTCTGCACCAATCTATAAATTAGGCTACCTTGCAGATATTTATCCAAAAGGAAGCTTATTGGTCTTCTTCATCTGTCATAAGTTTATAACTTTCATAAAGAAGCAAATGAAATATTAAGATATATTCCTAATGTAAATTTGAATCAGTTTGATTATAACAGAAGCATTCTAACAGAAGCATTTGTGCTGACATGCTATAACAGTTCAGTGGCTATAACAATTCAGTGGCTATAACAGTTCAGTGGCCTCTGAGCTTGACAAGATTTTTCCAGATGAACTCAGGAAGGGCTAGCAGATGCTTCAGATAAGGAAGTTGGGAAAAAAAGGATGTCTGCATACATATTGTATTGTCAATATGTTTTGCTTATGACGCAAAGGAGTGAAAGATGACATATGTTGGAAAGACCATAGTCCTATGGAAGAGAACCAGATGGTATCTTGTTTTGGGGAACTTATTGGAATTATATGGCCCAGCAAAGCTCTCCAAAATCAATAGCTGGGAACTTTGGGAAAAACAACAACTCATTGTTATGAGCTGAAACACGTAAGCAGCACAAAAAAAAAAAATCATATAAACATGAGAAGCAAAATACAAAAACTTCAGGACCAAACATTGGCCCTTATTGAAGATGCAGCATATATCCTCAGGAGAACAATGGCACTGGTCTTCATTGACTTCTCTGCCCCTTTTTGCTTCAAGCTCAGAAATGTTATTTGGGTGAAATATTTTGCCACTTGAAAGGCAATGCTGTTGAACGATTCTTAGAAAGCTCTTTGAAATGTGTTTTGCTTGCAGCATTTTTTATTTTGTATGGTCTGTGTGCTCTTATATCTTTTATTTTAATCATGTAAAAACTGCTTAAGATTTTAAAGTAAAAGATAAAAAGTCATGCCTGGTTTCAGAGTCCTCTATCTAAAAATTCTGTGAGCCGATACCTTAAGTTAGAAATGAACCTTCATTCTTGGTGGCACATTGGTCTGCAGAAATGGCATAGGATACATTACCTGCTGATCTGTGATCAGTTAAATCCCATCTCATAAAACCCCTGGGAAAGGATCAAATCTGTCACAGTGAAGAGTGTGACAGATTTGGTCCTTGCCCAGGGATTTGAAGAGATAGCATTTCTTTATTTAGCTTGATTTGAGGCAGATTGGACACTAAACGTGTGATCTGGAAACACCCTCAGTCCACTCAGCTTAGCTCCCATCATTATAATTACATCACCATTTTCCTTAAACCTTTACACTGGCTGGTTATCACTCTGTTCATGAAGGACAGTCATCTATGGTCCTTATTTTTAAAATCGCTTCCACCTTGCATCCCACCACTTCTGTATGCCATCTCCCTTTTCTCTTATAATATCCGTTCTTCCTACCTCTATTCCCTCACGTTCTATCAGTCTTTCTTAATATCTTGTTTCTACTCTAACCTCCAAGGCACAAGTTGCTGGGGAACATTGGAAGGAGAATGCGGTTGCACCATGTCCAGCTTTGTTGGTCTGTGGCTGACAGCTGGTTGGCCACTATGTGAACAGAGTGCTGGACTAGATGGACCCTCAATCTGATCCAGCAGGGCTGTTCTTATGTTCTTATGTTCTTATGTGCTACTTTAGGACTGTAGGAAAAGTCATCTCTGTTGATCAGGCCTTCCTTCTTTAAATTTTACATCACCTTGATAGTTTTGTAACAAATAAGACAGTATATAAATGCTAAATAATAATAATAATAATAATAATAATAATAATAATAATAATAGTAGCAACAACAATTCCATAAACTCCTACTGCCAACTAATTCCCCCCCAGTCTCCATGTCCTCACTGTTATGCAATCTTGAGTTCTCATCCCAATCCTTGCTTTCTTTTTCAAATGCTTATCAAATTGTATACCTCTTAGGTATGTGTATCGTACCATTAAAATGTACGATAATGATACGATATGCTCTTTATTGTACATACGGTTAACGATAACGATAGGATAGGAGACCCTACGATAATTATCGGAGACGATAAAAAATTCTTCGATAATTATCGTATTTTATCGTTTTATCGGAAGGCTCTTTCTCTTTTGCCGCCACATGGACGGAGCTAGAAGGTGGGGTGTACTTGACGAGACTGACAGATTCAGTGACCAATCGTGCAGCAAGGATTCCAGCAGGTTCCAATCACAATGTTGGAGGAGGGCTAAGGATATCCCCGCATAAAACCCCCACACTTGGTGTTCCAGCTCTGTTGGGAATTAGGCACTGAGGGGAGAAGGGTGGATTTTGCTGGAGCTCTGTCCTGGCTCCTGGGTCTTATAGTTATTTGGTGGTGAATTGTTGGAGATTCATTGTAGTCTTGCATCTTTGTGTCTCAGGTTCGTTTGGCTGTGCGTTGCTTGTGTGTTTGAGACTTTGAGTTATAATTTTTTTTCTGGTTGGTTTGATTGAAGGGTTAGGTTAGCATGAGTGGGGGTACTGTGACTGAGGGAGTGTGTTTTGTCCTCTTCCCTGTTTAACTTTCTTAAAAAAAAACAAATATATATATATATATATATATATATATATATATATTCTCTCCCTCTCTCTCTTTCTCTGGGTGTGTGTGTTTGCTTGATTGACTGTGAGTGTGCTGGTGTGTCATGTAGCCTGCTACGCAACATCTGTGTGGTCAAAGCAGCACACAAACTCACAAACTGTGGGCAAAGCATACATTGTAATTATTAATTGCAATCACTTTGTAGCAGTATGAAACGCGGCTCTGAGGCATGCCTTGGGCGAGGTGGGTCTGGGTCTAGGAGAGATGCTGTTGCTGCTGGGGGCAGTTCTGGGGTGGCTGTCTCTCCCTCTCACACATTATATTTCTTTTTGAAAGACACTCCTCCATCCAATGTTTCCAGTCTGGAGGGACTGCTATAGTGAGCCTTGAGTTGAGAAATTCCTGTATTATTATTTTTGTCACAATGTCCCTGGGTCGTGGAGTCTGTTACTGAGGGACTGCAGAAGCAATCCCCTCGCACACTTTTTTTAAGACACTGGTCCAGGCAATGTACCTACCTCTACCCTGAATGTGACTTATATTAATTTGGCAATGTGCCTCTTACCTCTACCCTGAACGTGACTTATATTATTTTGGCAATGTGCCTCTTACCTCTACCCAGAACGTGACTTATATTAATTTGGCAATGTGCCTACCTCTACCCTGAATGTGACTTATATTAATTTGGCAATGTGCCTACCTCTACCCAGAATGTGACTTAAATTAATTTGGCAATGTGCCTCTACCTCTACCCTGAACGTGACTTATATTAATTTGGCAATGTGCCTACCTCTTCCCAGAACGTGACTTCTATTAATTTGGCAATGTGCCTCTACCTCTACCCTAAATGTGACTTATATTAATTTGGCAATGTGCCTCTACATCTACCCTAAATGTGACTTATATTAATTTGGCAATGTGCCTCTACCACTACCCTAAACGTGACTTATATTAATTTGGCAATGTACCTCTACCCTGAATATGACTATTCCCTCTGCTCCAGCCAAAGTGCCCACCTCTACCCAGAACGTGACTTTTATTTGCCACTGCTCCAGCCAATGTGTGCAGCTCTAGCATGAAGAATTGCCCACCTGCCTGCATGGGGATGGCGGGCAGACTGGGTCATTTTAATTTTCAAGCACGATGAGGTCAAGGTGGTGCGTGAGGGTTGTTTTGATGGAATCCTCCAGGTTTCCTCGCTACCTGGGGTATCTCCTGGCCCAATGAGGCCCTGCCTGCTAAGGCTGGCTAAAATAACTGTAACACCTGTGCTATTCCTCTACTCCCCAATCCTTTTATTATTTCATTTGTACTTAGCCATGCATGGCCTAATCTAGAGTCAAGGCAGCAGTTCAACTGCTGAGGAATGCATCCACTCTCACTGTGCCACGCACGCATAGGCGCGGATAATAATAATATGCTTTTAAGTTTTTTTTAGTTTTAGTGGGATTCATCCTGCAGGTTGGCACACTTCCAGGGTATCTCCTGGCCCAATGAGGCCCTGCCTGCTAAGGCTGGCTCTAAAATAAATGTAAAACTCGTGCTATTCCCCTACCCCCCAATCCTTTTAATTTGTAGACATGCGTGGCCTAATCAATGAGACAAGGCAGCAGCAGTTCACCATCTTCTGATTAACACATTTTACGTTTATGACTGCCTATGGAAGGCACTGCCTAGGTTTATCCACAGGTTTGGAAAGTTCATTGTATTCATAAAAATATACCTATAAGTCTCAGCAGCAGCAGTATGGAGTGCATTACCGGAAACAGTGCATGTTCTTGAGAGCTTAATTCTGAGTAATGGCTGCAGCTATGCGTCTGAAATTAGGCACAGATGAGTCCCCTCAAGGCCATCTGTGAGATGCCCATGACTACTGGACGACGTCGCTTGAAAAAGGACTACATTTCAGCCACCTGAAACAGTGTATTTGAAAGCTTACTTCCAAGTAACGCTTGCACCACTTGTTCTAAAATTTGGAACACAAGACTAGCAACACTCAGTCTGCACTGTGACCAAGTTTCAAACCTGTAACTTAGAAAATTAAGAAGTTTAGGCCTTTCTGACTTAAAAATCAACTCTAGAGTAGAGTCTCTAGGGCAAAATGGAGAAATGATATAATATTGGATTTCTGATAATTATCGGAAATATGATACGCTATGGTTCACCTACGATATAATCGGAGATGATAATTTTTTTGGTCCAAAATTCCAATAACGATACGATACGATATTTTGGGGCGTGCACATCCCTAATACCTCTGCCACTTTTCTGTGCTGAGACTCTGGCACTTTTCTGCCCTGCACAGCATTTTCCATCTGTATAAGTGCCAAACTATGCTTAATAGTATGAGTAGCGATAGTAGATAATCTGTGTTTCCGTGCATGACAGTTGACTTTGGTATTTCTCCACATGCCCCAGTAGTTTAATTGACAGTTGTGTGCCTTATTCAGAAGCTTGCATTCAGTTTGTACTCTTTGATGGTATGTAGAGAGTAATCTCTGGGATGTTAACACTGAAGTGGCATCAGTAGGCAAATGGTACTTTCTTCATCACTCATCAGATACGAACTTCTTTACGTGTGTGGACCGGTCATAATTCTAGCATAACAGACTGTTGATTCATTTTGCCTCACAATATGGCTCCTTACTTTCCTTGCTCCTCTGCTTCTGTCAGGTGGGAGTATAGATCTGGATAAGAGTCAACTGGCTCTGCTTCAGCATGGAGAACTCAGATGAGCTGTATATTAGCAAGAGAGATTGCTTCAAAAGGGCTGAGACAAGATGGTTGTCAGAATCTTGTTTCTCAATCTTTGCTTATTGGATCCAGTAAATGTCTTTTATTATCTTTGATTTTGGCCAAGAGAAAATTATATTTTTGTTGTTGTCCTGTGTCAAAAAATGTCATGCTCTGGTATCAGATGAAGCCAAGTTTTATAGAAAGACTTGGAAATGCCAAATCCAAGCCCAGAAGTGAATGAAGAAAATATTTGAACTTAATTTAGGTTTCTAATCTATTTCAGTTCTTGGTTGAAGAATTAATTTGTTCTTATTTGAAAGCCAGTCTGAGGCCATGGCAAGAGTGTTGGGCATGGATTTGGGACACCCCTGGTTGTCTTTTAAATTTACTGAGTGGCTTTGGGCAAGTCACTGTTTCTTAGCCCAAGGGTGGGCAACTTGTGGCCCTCCAGAGGTTTTGACCTACAACTTACAGCAGCCCTAGCCAGCATAGCCAGTGGTTTGGGATAGTGGAAGTTGTAGGGCATTACATCTGGACAGCCACAAGTTGCCCACCCCTGTTAGCTGTACCCTAATATACTGTGCAGGGTAGGTGGTGGATAAAACCAGTGCTCTGAACTCCTTAGAGAAAGGGCAGGTATACAAATCTAACACCCCAAAATCCAAATGTTTGTCTGAACTGTCTCATTCTAAGTGAAACTAAGCGATGGAAGGATTGTGATCCCCTAATCATTTTTAGCTGCAAAATATAGACGGGAACAAAAGTGTGTAATAAGGGCATTAGATTTAAAGTGGGTGTAACCTTGCAATTGCGAACAGAGCAGAGTGTTGAATTTATGTACTGTCTTGGTTTTGTACAATCTTTATGTATGCCAAATACCAGAGTGCAGAAATATTTATACTTTTCTATACCAAACGGAACATTGCTTGCGATGCATTGAATGAACGTGTAGCAATAACTGGGGTCATGGACTTTGGCACAAGATATGTTTATGCACTCAGTTGAGGAAACCCATTTGTTTAACAATTGAACAAGAAACTTCCAGGGTCAGCAAGGTATACATGGTATATAGGGAAATAGCATCTTAACGACATCTCTAAAGCAGAGAGAACAAAATGTACCAGCAAATAGAAGGGTTTAGCGGATGGACTAGGAAGGCACAGAAAAGAAGGTGACAGATAGACAGTTGAAATCTGAAAACTGTAATGATCTGACAATATGTGCAGGGAAAAGGGTGGGTGAAGAGTCTGTTTTGATTCTTCTTTCTCCAGTTGCCCAGCTTTTGTTAAAATCTATTGAAACTGAGAAGTGTCTTATGATTAGGAATAGTGAAAAAGAGAGATTCGGATCTGTTGCAGACACTTGTAATTCTCTGGATAGTAAAATAAAGCACTCTCCTGCTCTGTGTTTGAAGGCCTATATGTGCTACCTTGAGCTCCATGGATGAAAGTTGGGATATACAGTAGGCTGACAATATGAAAAGGAGGATGGGGCTCATGTAACTTTAACAGTCGTAGAGAAAAGAGAATTTCAGCCAGTGTCATTTGTATGCAGTTAGTTCCTGGTGAAATTCCCTCTTCATCACAACAGTTAAAGTTGCAGGGGCCCTGCCTTCTTTTGTATATGGTCACTCTAGTATAGTGCCTGCACCTTTAACAGTTGTGATGAAGAGGGAATTTCACCAGGAATGAACTGCATACAAATGACACTGGATGAAATTCCCTTTTATTTTATTTATTTATTTATTTATTAAATTTATATACCGCTCCACAGCCAAAGCTCTCTGAGCGGTTTACATAGAATTAAAAACAATTAAAAACAATATACAAAAATTAAAACAGCAAAAACATACAACATACACACAATCTGTACATTTAAAACCACTTCAACACTTCAAAAAGCTACAAAAACAAAACAAAACAAACCCAGGCTCCTCAGATATTGCCAACTGCCTGAGAGAAGAGGAAAGTCTTGACCTGGTGCCGAAAAGATAACAATGTTGGCGCCAGGCAGGCCCCGTCGGGGAGATCATTCCACAATTGGGGAGCCACCACAGAGAAGGCCCTCTCTCTTGTTGCCGACCTCCGAGCTTCCCTCGGAGGAGGCACTCGGAGGAGGGCCTTAGATGTTGAACGTAGTGTTGAACGTAGTTTTCTCTACAACTGTTAAAGTTATATGAGCCCTGTCCTCCTTTTCATATGGTCAGCCTAATATACAGTAAATGTTATATATAAGACAACTGTGGGATCTTGTACATTAAAAAAATAAGCAGAGAATGAAATAAATGTTGTTAAAGTTGTGCCAGTGCCCCTTACTTTAATTAATAGCACCCATTTTGATTTTTACGCTCAACTGCATTTTTACTCTGGTTTGTTTCTAACAACCAGAATTACAATAAACTACAGTTCCCAGAGTGCATATTGGGGAACTGTGGTTTAAGGCGGGGAATGAAAGTGGAAGCTTTTACTCTCGTTTTCTCATGCTTAAAGAGGAAGTAATGGGGAGAGAAGGAACCGCTTTGGTAGATGATTCCCTCAAAACCCTGCAACGTTGCTGCTGCGAGGCGGAATCAATGAAGGCAGAAGGGAGCACGGACTAAAAACTTCAGTGCCAGTGACCATTCGGCTTGTCAAGCCCGCCCCCTGCCTTGCGTTCCCGCGCTTACCCTGCACTTGGATCTGCCCCTAGCAACACCCACTTGCTTAACCCAAACTAAACCACCACTGACAAACACTAACTGCATGGTGATTTTGGAGCAACTGAAAAAGTCACAGTAAAACAGCACTGTGAACAAGCACAGTTTCGGGGGGAAAGCCCAATGTGGCTGCAAGTTGGCAGCTGCATCATATAAACAACACAGCGCCACTGTGCAGCCACAACGGGGTATACAGGGCAAACAGACAAGCCCTAGGATAGAGAGCATTACTTCCAGGGAATTGTGAAACTTGGCATGGTTCTGTTTAGAAAACACTGGATTTCCTGCTTAGTACTCCCTCTAAGATATTCCATTACATGGCTTCCCTGAAAGCAGCCTCCTCTATAGCATGGCTTGGAACAGTAAGTAAAGTTAACATGTGATGTCTTATGGTTGAAGAAGAAACTTGATCACTTACTTAGTGTTCATAACCTTCAGCTAGATAATGGAGGTCTCTTAATATTTAATGCTGAAAGAGACCACTTTCCCTGGCTCCAAGCTATAGTCAATGAGTGTGAGTATTCAAGGCCAAAACTAAGCTTTAAAATAATAACACAGTAGAACTTTTTAAAACCTTATCATGGGTGTTCTATATTAGTGGGAAACAAAGCTGTGTGTCAACAAAAAAGGAGAAAATAGTCAAGTGTGTGGATGGATTTTTCCCCAACACTATTTAACATCTACATGAAATTGCTGGGCGGGGTCATATAGGGTTTTTGGACCATTGCCTTTTCCTTTTGTGGTGTGTCTTTTAGATTGTAAGCCTGTGGGCAGGGATGATCTTGTTTTACCTTATGTAAGCTGCCAAAGAAGCCTTTTCTGCTGAACAGCTGGGTAAAAATGCTGAACATAAATAATATGAGGGTGATACCCAATTTTCCAACTAAATCCAAAGAAACTGTTCAAGCTCTAGAAATATTTATAGGGAAATATTTAAAAATAAATAAATGGACTGGATGAGGGCAAACAAATCAAAGCTTAATCCAGACAAGACAGAAGTAGAAAGGCAGATCAGGGAACAGTGGTTCAGCTTGTCTTAGATAGGGTCACATTCCCGTGAAGACTGAGGTGTGGAGTTTAGATTCAGGCCTGCATTCAACCCTGAAAATAGATGCCCAGATTTTGGTGGTGGCCAAGTGCATGTTTACACAGTGGAGGCTGCTCTAACTGCACCCATTCCTGGAGATGTCATATCTGGCTATGGTGGCACAGCCTTAGTTGCAAGTCCTTTGGAGTACTATAACACATTCTGTATGGAGATATCTTTGAAAAGTGTTCGGAAACTTCAGCTTGTTTAGAATGTTGGTTATAGGAAGCATTCAACTTTCATGTTCCAACAACTTTGCTGGCTTCTCATTCATTTACAAGCATAATTCAAAGTGCAAAACAAAGCCCTAAACAACACGGGACCAGATTACCTCAAGGACCACTTTCTCTTGTATGAGCCAGCCAGAATTGTATTATCTTTAGGAGAAGTCCTTCCCTCCATTCCACCAACATTTGAAGAGTGTTTCCGGGAACCGAGAGAGGGTTTTCTCAGTGGTGGCTCCCAGAATCTGGAATTCATTGCGAAGACAGACCTATCTAGCATCCTTCATGTTGAGCTCCTGCTGACAGGCAAATACATTTTTATGCAAACAGGCCTTTGGCTGATATGCTTATTTGTCTATGGACACTGTAAGTGTTGCATTTTCTTTAATTGTCTATTATTATTATTATTATTATTATTATTATTATTATTATATTGCTATGTTTTATCTGCCCTGATTTAATGTTATTTTTAGTTGCTGATTTGTGTTTTACTTTGGGTTTTACATTTATTGTTGTTAGCTGCCTTTACCACCATTTGATGGAATGGAGGGATAGAAATCTTGATGATGATGATGTCCCCTGTGGTGTTACGATTTTTTATTGTGGCCATCAGCTTAATAGAATTTAAGATCAGGAGAGATTGATGAAAGTGTTACAAGCACTAACAGGTGCAAACAAGCACTTGATGAATAGTAAACATTGTTGAATTTCTTTCCATTATTACTGCATCATCTAGTCTAGCAAGCTCTTGTGTTAGACTAGAGCTTCTCCATAGTGATTACACTTTTGTGATCCATAAGCAATTGATTGCCTAGGCATAGCAAGGAAATCCAGCTCAATATCTAATGTTTTCACAGACAACGTTCTAATCAACTTGGTTTAGTCTACCCAAAGTAGAGGGTATCAGTGAATAAAAACAGATTATTAGTATAAGAGCCAGTTCTTAAGGTAGACAAGTAGTGCAAATAAGACCATGTAATAATATTTTTCTTTCTCAGTTTTATCTGTATATTTTAATGGGTTCCATAGTGAAATGCTCCTACCAGCCTTCCTGAATGCTTGGCTGTGATCTCCTTGTCATCTGTTTGACCAAAGCCACCTACATAGAGCAGCCTTCCCCAACCTGGTGTCCTCCAGATATGTTGGGCTGCAGCTCCCATCATTTCCATGGCCATTGGTTGGGAATGATGGCAGTTGCAGTCCAATGTATCTGGAGGTTACCAGGTTGGGGAAGACTGACATAGAGACCATCAAGAAGTGGATACAGACATATTATAGATCATGAGCATTTGAGGAAAGAATTTTTCATGCCAAGAGAAGACTTAAGGACCAAGTCATATAGGAGGAGCCTGGTGTTGTTGTTGTTGTTGTAGCTTTTTGAAGTGTTGTAGTGGTTTTAAATGTACAGATTGTGTGTATGTTGTATGTTTTTGCTGTTTTAATTTTTGTATATTGTTTTTAATTGTTTTTAATCCTATGTAAACCGCCCAGAGAGCTTCGGCTATGGGGCGGTATACAAATGTAATAAATCAATCAATAAAATAAATAAATAAATAACACATTGCAGTGGGCAGAGGCAAGAAGCTATGTAGTACACTGAAGCTACAATTGGTCACAAGAAATGTCACTCAGCAATGAATCTGGCTTGCTTTCAATCACACCTTAGCAACTATAAGGGCTAGAAACTTACTTTTGAAAAATCTGAATGCTTGAGATTTTTTATGGAAGTGCAGTGGAGCACACTTAAAGCTTCCATTGATACAGAGGCCTGATGGGAGGTCTAATGAGGGCAAAAAAGCAAGTCTCAAACCATTCCCAATACACAGGTAGATAAAATAGAGGACACCTATTTCATCCAAAGCCTTTTCTCTATATTATAGGGTGCTATACCAGGATTTGACCCTCTCAGTAAGTACTTTGGCAGGGCTTAACTAACCTTACCTACACTGACAGGCTCATTACTCTTTGCGATGGCCCCCTTAACTACACTGTAAGAAAACTACAGCAGGGACATGAGTTGGCTAGAATTGTGGAGAGTCAGGGGTGGGACTTCTGGATTTTATTAAAAGGCCTCTAAAGGACCTGTCCGGTGCCTTTGCAGCCATCGTTATTTGACACTTGAAAATGTGCCTTTTCCTAGGAGAGATATTGAATGTAGCTTCAAATCTGCACGTGTTTCTGGGAAAAGCTGCAGTCTCAGGTGAATGGTTGTGGTGGGAATATTTCTAGAAAGGCTGCTTCTACTGGGCATATCGTCAATTTATATCTAATATTTTGGGCAGTCGTAATTACTAGCCAAAAAGCTCACATACTGATGCATCCTGGAAAAGTAGGCTGCAATGTACTGTCAGAGCAGCAACATTTCCTATGCAGGGAACCCCCTGCAAATAGATTTTGTAGATGGGGTCAGGAAGGGAACAGGAAACCAACAATTTGAGAGATAGAAACTTGAATGGAACAACTGTTTTCCTACCTAGCATCATGGGCATGCACCTGCTGTGTCTGTCCCCTTTATTCAACACGGCCACATGGGAATCATTGCAGGAAAACAAATTGTGCAAATGAGCTCTTTAGTATTTACCAGGATACTGCTGGAGATTGAGAGGTGAAGATGCAGACTGACATTTCAGTGAAGGGCTGTAAGTCAGCTGTTGACAAGTTAGAACTGCATGTTCGAAAGAAAACACTGAGACTTTTACTTAGTCTTCTGAATAATAAATGTGACTGCACATAGGAATGTTACACAACCAACTTGCATCTTGAGTTTGACTGTGCACTGGAATGGAATAAGTCTGTTCAAAATCTGACTATAAAAGTTTTGTATTGTAACAGAAAAAAACAAGTAAATATTAAAAGAATGAAGGATGGAAATATACTTTAAGACAGGTTGAAATGGATTACATTGAAATACAAGTGTCAACAAACCTAATCAAATTAGCATATCTAATAAAATTAGTTTTATGCAACTACAGGCATCTGGCTTCAGGGATGACTGACATCCAAGGATGGCAGCTTTATGATTTAGAACCAAGCAGCTCGGAAGCCAGTTAATTAAAGGTTTTTCCTATTGCTAATTAAAATTTCTGTTCCTAATGTCTTCGAGGTTTTGCTTTCTTATATTCATCTGAAAACAGGAGGTGCTGTGGCCATTTATGCCAGGAGCCAGTGATGATACTAGCCAGGTTCAATGAGAACAGAAGTAGTTTCTCTTCCTCTACTCTGAGCCTATCTACACACGCAGGATAAAACACTTTGAAAACGTTTTGAAAACTGTATATGGAGTGTGTCCTGGGCCCGAACAGTTCTCAAAACTGTTTTAAACTCTTTTAAACCGTTTTAAACTGTTTTAAATTGTTTTAAAGCAGTAGTGTAGATAGGCTCTCTGAGCAAAGTAGGTTTCTTAACTCCAGATGTATTTGTTCTTGGGATCAATACGTATGTCTGCAGATAGCATTGCCACAGTCACCTGTTGCAAAGAAATATCTCCAGCCAGGGAACTGGAGGTCAGGGAAGACAAGCTCATGAAGCCATACAGAATGATCTTGCAGACCTGATGTAGTTGGCTAAACCTACAGTAAGCCTATCAAGCTGCAGCAGTTACAGTTCTATGACAATAGACTGAGAACATTTCCATCCTTGGATATTTGTGCATTAGAAGAATAATGGAGCATAATGTGTGGGGGGGGAAGTCTTCTAGAAGGTCACCACAGTTGATCCATTACGTTGATTCTTTTGTTAATATTTTAGTGCTGTGACTTGCATTGTTGTGAGGATGATGAATTCAGACATTTAGCAATATCTGATGAGCCTGGGTCTGTTTTGTTTTCTAGGCTTATAGCTTTTAAAGTTATTATCGTGGTTTTAAATGAATGTGTATATTGTATGTTTTTTGCAGTTTAAATTTTTGTATATTGTTTTTAAATGTTTTAATCTTATGTAAACCGCCCAGAGAGCTTCGGCTATGAGGCAGTATACAAATGCAAATAATAATAATAATAATAATAGGAAAATGGAAAGAAGAAGAAACAGCAGAAACACTAAATAACGAAATATTAGATAACATGGAAGAAAACGAAACATACAAATACCTAGGATTCCAACAAAACACAAAAATCAATCAGTCCACAGTAAAAACTCAACTAAGAATGCAATATAAAACTCGCCTATCACAAATCCTAAAATCTAAACTCAACTCAAAAAACATTTTTAAAGCTATCAACACCTACACAATACCCATCCTCACATACTCATTCGGAATCATACCCTGGTCACACACTGAACTTAAAGAAATAAACAGACTCAATCATACCGAACTCACAAAACACCGCATGCTCCATCCCAACTCATGCATGGAAAGAACAACAATCAGCAGGAAAGAAGGAGGAAGAGGTCTGGTAGACATTAACACAATGCATGCTAAACAGATAAAATCACTCAAAGAATTCTTCCACACTAAAAACACCCCTATTCATAAGGCCATAGTAACAGCAGATAAAAATTACACCCCACTCAACCTAGCACTATAAAACGAAGATCAAACACAACCACTTACACTTGCAGAGAAAAAAGAAAAATGGGCACAAAAAGTTCTCCATGGGAAGCACTACAACATAATATAGAACCCACAAATAAACAAAGAACAATCATATGAATGGCTCAGGAAGGGTGAGCTATTTCCAGAAACCGAAGGATTCCTAATAGCTATATAGGATCAAGTTATAGCAACCAAGAACTATAAAAAATACATCATAAAAGATAACAGTATAACAACAGACCTATGCAGGAAATGCCATCAGTTCCAAGAAACAATAGACCATATAACAGTAGGATGTAAAATTCTGGCAGGAATGGACTATACGGACAGACACAATACAGCTGCAAAAATAATTCGCCAACAACTGGCCATCAAATTCAACCTTATCAAATAACCTACACCATACTATACATATTCACCTGAAACAATCCTGGAAAATGCAGATCATAAGATATACTGGGACAGAACAATTAATACTAAGAAGACAGTACCTTGCAACCAACCAGACATAACGTTCATAGACAAAAAAGAAAAACACACATACCTCATCGACATAGCAATGCCGGATGACAAAAATGTTGTTGAAAAGGAAGAAGAAAAGAGAGACAAATATACACCACTGGCCATGGAAGTCAAAGAACTATGGCAACAGGAAAATATCACAATTATCCCATTAGTCACTTCAGTCACTGGCATTACATCAAAAAAATATACAGAAAACCTCCAGAAACTGGCCCTACCAGAATACATCCACGCCAACATCCAGAAAGCAGTCATAATTAAAACATGCTCAATCGTCAGGAAATTCCTGAATCAATAAAAGACATCATGACTTGGCAAAGCCCGTCATGTCTGTCTAGAAAAACCGCTACGAGTGAGAAAGAGATAATAATAATAATAATAATAATAATAATAATAATAATAGGGAGGAAGGTTGAGAACATCATCTGGTCATGACTATTTGCCTCAGTTCCTCAGACTTCCTTCCTAAAAATATCAGTTCAGACTCAGGTATCTGTCCGAAATCTTCTTCAGTGTAAGCAGATGAAAATAATTAATTCAGCTTCTCTGCAATCTCCTTTTCCCTTTAACTCCATTGTCATCCAATGGTCTAACTTCCTGCCTGGCTGATTTCCTGCTTCTGTGTTCTGTTTAAGGAATTCTTTATTGTTGGCTTTGATGTTGTGAGGGTTATGCTCCTTAAAATGCTTTTTTGCATCTCTTATTGTCTGTTTGCATCTCCTTTGTGCAAACTTGTGCTCCCTTTTGTTTTCCTCATTTTGGCAAGACTTCCATTTTCAGTCTGGCAAATATGGTTAGTATAGAATTGAATTTTAGATGAATTCCATCAATGCCAATGAAAAATGGTATCCCCAAATAACAGGTATAAGAACTTCGGGAAATAAATGTAAAATTTCCTTTTTGAAGCGAAGAAATCCCTTTAAATAAATCTCTCCCTAGACTATAGTGTTCAACATGCAATTTATTTTTAACATGGTAACTGATTCTAGCTAACACTTGCAATAAACACTTAAAAGGTGAAAAAGCTGTTGGAAAAAGGTGCAAAGTTAAATCTTAATTGCCTCAAATAAGTAACTGATTAAGGGAAGCACCATTCATTTTAATACATCATATAGATGACCCACTTTAACATTTAATTATTTAATTATTTATTTTGTAATATGATTGTGAGTAATGCCTAAAGACAATTATCTTTAATAATGGCCTAGTCAATGACATTGTGATAATTAAAAATATGAGTGATTGTTGTACTGTGATGCTTAGTAACACTATTTATTCAATAAGCCTTTTGATAAAAGTGTACAGAGATAACTTAATGTTTTCCTCTCTTGTTTGCACAAACAAAAGAATTCAAAGACTTGATATTCTACTGCAGGGGACAATTCTACAGGCTTTGGTCCTTATTATTCCCATTCCGTTACGCCAACCATTCTTTTAAGATGATCTGGTAAACGTGAAGTTAGGGTTACTCTGCACAACAGCCTTCCCCAACCTGGTGCCTTCCAGATGTTTTGGATTACAACTCCCATCAACTCCACCCAGCCTGCCCAAGGATAAGACATTGTGGGAGTTGCAGTCTAAACATCTGGAGGGCACCAGGTTGGGGAAGGCTGGCATACAGTCATCTGAAATGCTTATGCTCACAAAACTGGATAGCTACATTCATGGTTCAGGGGAAAAGCTAGTGTTTCTTGTCAATACTTTCTTGGAAATTATTTCTGTAAGGTTCAGTGGCTCTGCACCTACCTTTCTTGCTAATGTGGATACTCCCATGTGAGCTGGCCGAGAAACAAACTTCTGGGGTTCTTAAAGGAGCTCCTCAAAAGAGAAGCTCCAGCCTGGATTAAAGTCAAGGGCCTCCTCCACACGGGGCGTTTAATGAGCCTTGAAGGCTCATTATAAATTTTACCTACACACGAGCGGAGCGCAAAACGGGCGTACAGGCGCGTTATCTCCCCGATAATGCGCATTTTCGAACGCGCGTTAAATAGCGACTTTTATTTTGCTCCGGCCGTTAAAGCGCATTTTCGCTGTGTGAACAAGCGATTATGCGCATTAACTACCTGTAAAGTGCTTTTTGGGCATCTTTTAATGCGCTTCGCCGCTTCTCGCCGCCTCCCGTGCAGAGGGATTAGGCGTAAATGCGCCTCCGCGAAAATGCGCATAATCCCTGAACCGGGCGCAAAAGCGCATCCTTGTGGAGGGGGCCAAGGCCAGAGCAGAATAGGGATGGGTGAGAATTTCATTTTCTGATTAGAAAACTTATCAGTATTAACATATTTCTTCAATAACAGAATGAAAAGAACTTGAGATCTAAAACACTTGATCCAGAGATAGGGCTTTGAGTGAATCCCTGTGTGTTCAGCTATGTATGTGATGTGGAATTAAGGTTGCTACTTAACAGGAGGGTATACCATGGTCCTCCCAGTGCTGGGAATAGCTGTACTTATAGAATTTGGCAGGTGCTGATAGTTGAGAATTTCGTTCAGTTTGATTTCTATAACAAACTTCCAAAATTTGCACATTTCATCATAAACTGGATAAAAAGACCTTGGGATGTTTTAAAATTTGATTGCAGGAGAAAGTGAAACTGACAGATTTCTCCATCCCCAGATCAGAGTCTCTATTTTAGGAATGTTGTAACGTAAGATGCTGCATACTGAGCCAGACCCTTGGTCCATCTAGCCCAGTATCTCTAGGTATTCAAGCATGATTCTTTCCTAGCCCTACTTGGAGATGCCGGGGGTGGGAGGATTGAACCCGGGACCTTTTACATGCAAAGCAGGTGCTCTTACCACTGAGCTATGGCCCTCCCATCTTTCCTCTCTTCCTGTCTTCCTCAGCCCCCAAACCATGTTTCTCACTTTTCACATTTGTTAACTGCATGTGATGAATGGGAACAGTGGTGTCAGCAGCAGCAGCAGCAGCAAAGAGTGAGAAGGAGGTGGTTTTTCCTACTCCCACCACAGTACATCATTACATCCACAGTACATCAGGACTGAAAGAGCAGTAGTCACTGGCCATTGGGACTTGGGGTAGTATCCAGTGGTGTCCACCTGTCAGCAGCCAGCCATGCTGATTCCATTGTGCGAGCAATGCCCGCTACTTACACAGAGGCTGAATTCGGACAACACGATAGTCAATGGTGGGCTAATAATCAACTTTACAGTTGTTCATCTAGGGAATACTCACCACACAACATGGTAATAAATAATCAACTGTGGTGTGGATTAGGATCAGCGCTGAGTTGACTATGGCAGCATTCGGACGACACAATAGTCAATACAACTGACGATTGTTCCTCCCCCACCCCCCCAGTCGCTTATTGTGTCGTCTGAATTCAGCCAGAGATTTAGTGCTTCTGGGGGCAAGGCAAGCAGAAGGGAGCTCTGCTGACCTGGGGGTTGTCTTGATGTCATTTTTGCCCCAGGGTGGCTCCGAACCTGTGCTGCATTAGTTAGATGACACAGCTGCAGATTCAAAGCCACCCCGGGGCAAAGAGGTGAAGACACGCAGTTGAAAAGTCGGGGACTTATGCCTAATTTTCCAGCCAGAGTGAGGTCAGCCCAGCTCTTCCGCCAGTCTGTCCTTGCTTGGAGCCACTCTGGGGGCATTCCTGGGCGGAAGCCAATCTCCTATTGGTAGGGTGACCAGATAAAATCCAGGTCAGGGCTCATGTAACTTTAACAGTTGTAGAGAAAAGGGAATTTCAGCCAGTGTCATTTGTATGCAATTAGTTCCTGGTGAAATTCCCTCTTCATCATAACAGTTAAAGTTGCAGGGGCCCTGCCTTCTTTTGTATATGGTCACTCTAGTATAGTGCCTGCAATTTTAACTGTGGTGATGAAGAGGGAATTTCACCAGGACCTAATTGCATACAAATGACACTGGCTGAAATTCCCTTTTCTCTACAACTGTTAAAGTTACATGAGCCCTGACCTGGATTTTATCTGGTCAGCCTACTATTGGTCGCCGGAAGCTGCGGGAGGGGAGGACCCAGCAAGCCTAATGGCTGCGGGAAAGCCCACACTCCCTCCCCCAGTGGGGATTAATTGCCAACACCCCGCAGCAGCAATACCATAGGGTTTGGCAGCAGAATGGCAACAACAGGGCGCCATGAAGACAACTCCCTGCTCCAATGCAGAAGCACTAAATCATGGTTGCACAAGTGGTGGATGATACTCATGCAACAGAATCGGTGGGGACAGCTGTTCACAGGACAGAAATGGCAGTGGGTCCCACTCATGGATGGGCAGCATTGGGCACTGCCCTTGGAGTCTTCCTAAGGGCTACCTCAATGGCAGTAGCCTTTGAAAAGACTCCACGGCCTTACCCACACCAGCTGTTTATTTTGGAATAATATCGAGGTCATCCCTACCGGGCCACAATGTTCACATATTACCACGGTGATCTCAGGACGACCCCTCAGTTATTCAGGATTATCGGTGGAAGGAAGAACAAAAAGTCCTCCGTGTTCTCTGCTGCTGCTAATCCTCACTCCCCACTTGCAGCTAAGTAAAGGGAAGGGTGGAAATGGGTGCTTTGGAGGCTGGCGGGGAGAAGGGCCTTGATTTCTCAAGCCCTCTGGTTGGGTCAGGAAATGAATAGATTTGTTTCTTTTTTTAAAACACACACACACACACACACACACACACACACACACACACACACACAAAGCAGTCCAAGGAAAGCCAAGAGAGTTTGTCCCTCTGTACTTCCAAGTTTTTATTCCCAGAACTGCTAGCATTCCCTTGATGAAAACACTTATGTGGGAAATAATTATCCCAGTATCTACTGGAAAGTCAAACATGTATGTCCTAAAACCCAAGTGTACCTCTCAATGTCCAAGACCCCACATTAGGGTTTTGCAAGAATAAAATGATAGTATGACTGCAATCATAACATGCAAAGTGGCATAAGACAAGTTTTGATAGGGCTACTGAACACTGACAGATTATTGCAATGTTTATAGCTCATCTCCTCCCTGCCCTTTGTTCATCCCAGGGGCTATCTATATGTGGGGAAAGCCCCACGGTGGCTGTGGATCTGTGCCCCATTGGTTAGACGATGCAGGCACAGGTTCGCAGCCACCATGGGGCCTCCCCGTGATGCTGCATTTTGAAAAAGTCAGGGATTTAACCTGACTTTTCAAAAGGAGGACATCAACACATCACTTCCGCTATGTGACGTTGCTCCGTGGCCAATCCAGGGTCAACCCAGGGCGAAGCCTGGTGCAAGGTCACCAGCAATTGGTCACTTTCCACCAGGAAGAGGGCAGGGGCAGCTCTGGGACCCAATGCTGCCCCTGGAGAGGGAAAGCGTGGGGTTTGAGAGGGAGGTGGTGCCAACCCTGTGCTGTGAAGACATATCTTTTTGTCCTCCCCTTTCCTTTTTCTCTTTTATACATCTGCTTCTGTCTCCTGCCTCAAAGCAAGATGTCATATTCTACCAAACTTTGTGTGCTGTGGCTTTATTTATTTTATTAATTTATATCCTACCTTTTGATTAAACCAGGCATTCAAGTCAGCAAGGTAAAGGAAGCTCACTATGCTTAAGTTTGAGCCTGCTAGGGATCTTCATGCTACCTTTCCTAGTAAAGAAGACTGCATTAAATGGGCCTGTTAAGATTCAAACAGCTTCTTTCAGAGTGGGAGGTGAGTGAGAGTGTGTAGGCTGATGCAAGGAAAAGAGATTTTTGCAATCTAAATGTGCTGCTAGCATTAAAAAGCTCTTTTAGGTGCTTCTGGAAATGATTCTACAACAAAGCAAACAGTTTCACCTAATTAAGTACCTGTTTCGTAAGCTCCAGATAATACTTTGCAACTTAAACAATTTTCCAGTGGTTTTTGGAACAGAAATAGTTTTGAAGGAGCAGCTGTTGCTGTTTACCAGTCTGAGAATGTGTGATTAGAATAATTACTAGATTTTCTTTTTTTGTGTTTGTGTGTGCTTCATGACCTGATCTGAGACAATAAATAGGGCCATATGAAAATACTGCAGCTCCAAGAGTTTGTAGAAGCATAAAGGTTCTATAGAGTTCATAGCAGCTCCAGGCACTCTTGGATGGGACTGATTATCTGGATCCATTTCAGTCCGGCTTCAGGCCTGGCTTCGGCACTTGGTTGCCCTGTATGATGACCTATGTCGGGAGAAGGACAGGGGGATGTGTGACTCTGTTGATTCTCCTTGATCTCTCAGTGGCTTTCGATACCATCGACCACGGTATCCTTCTGGGACGACTGGCTGAGTTGGGAGTTGGAGGCACTGCATTGCGGTGGTTCCGCTCCTACTTGGCGGGTCAGCTCCAGAAGGTGATGCTTGGGGGACATTGCTTGGCCCTGTGGATTCTCCAGTATGGGGTCCCACAGGGGTCAGTCTTGTCCCCCATGCTGTTCAACATCTACATGAAACTGTTGAGTGTGGTCATCCGGAGTTTTGGAGTGTGTTGTCATCAGTACGCTGATGACATGCAGTTCTATTTCTCCTTTTCATCTTCAGCAGGTGAGGCTGTGGATGTGCTGAACTGGTGCCTGGCTGCAACAATGGACTGGATGAGGGCTAACAAACTGAAGTTAAATCCAGACAAGACTGAGATCCTGTTAGTGGGTGGTTCTGCTGACCAGATGGAGAGTGTTCAACCTGTTCTGGATGGGGTTGCACTCCTCCTGAAGGAGCAAGTTCATAGCTTGGGGGTTCTCCTAGAACCATCTCTGTCACTTGAGGCTCAGGTGGCCTCAGTGGCACGAAGTGCCTTCAACGCCCCTATCTGGACAGGGATAACCTGGCTTCAGTTGTCTATGCTCTGGTAATCTCTAAATTGGATTACTGCAATACGCTCTAGGTGGGGCTGCCTTTGAAGACAGTTCAGAAGCTGCAGCTTGTGCAAAATGCTGTGGCCAGATTGATAACAGGAACCAGAAGGTTCGAGCATATAAGACCTACTCTGGCCCACTTGCATTGGCTGCCTGTATGTTTCCGAGGGAACGCCTCTTTCAACACGAACCTATCCATACACTATGATCCACATCTAAGGTCCTCCTCCGGTTGCCTACTCCGAGGGCAGCATGGAGGGTGGCAACAAGTGGGTGGCCCCCCAATTATGGAATGATCTCCCCGATGAGGCTTGCCTGACGCCAACATTGTTATCTTTTCGGCACCAGGTCAAGACTTTCCTCTTCTCCCAGGCATTTAACAGCGTAGGTTGAGGGTTTTGTTGTTTTGGTGGTGGTGGTTTGACCCAGAATAGTTGTTTTTAAATGATATTGTATTTATAACCTGTTTTTATGCTTTTATGCTTTTAAATTTTGTATATCGGGTTTTTTTAATGTTCAGTGTTTTCAATTTTTGTAAACTGCCCAGAGAGCTTCAGCTAAGGGGCGGTATATAAATGGAATAAATAATAATAATAATAATAATAATAATAATAATAATAATAGCAGTGACGTATGGTAGGAAGCTGACTCTATCCTAGCCCCCAATAGGAAGGCCTAAAGTAATTTAATGTGCTATTTCCTATACAGAAATAAGCATTTTATTTCTGTGTGTAAAAGCCAAATCTCAATCCTGAACAGATAAGGGCACATGTCTTCTATGTTCCTGTGGTCAAGGCTTCATCTTGTTCAGCATAGAGATTAAGGAGCTCTAGTTTTCTTGGACTGACCCTTTTCCTGCCTTCTAGGCAGAAGGGATAATCCTTTCTTCTGCTGACACTGGCTGTGTAGCATAACAACCTAGCTCATTATTTCTTGGCTAATGGGCTCCATCACAGTGGTCCCTGAGACAGTTAATAGCACAAGAGGCTAGTGCTGAACTGATTGCTGGCAGTGGGATTCCAATCTGATCTGATGCTTGATTTTTAGACATGAATGCTGGCAAGAGAACACACTACTCCCAAAATGGCATAGGTAGAACCAGGGCCAGCCCAAAATAGTTTCCTGCCTGAGGCAAAGGACAAGGTGGTGCCACCCTCCCATTCCATGTACAGAAGTTGACCAGACTGGCAACTCAATCTTGTTTCAACACTGGCAACAGGACACGCGTCAACAGCACCTGAGGGCAGCAGGCTAGCTAAGGGGGTCTGGGGCAGGCCGTGGGGCATATACAACTCTGTTCCCCAATATCTCACCACTATTCTCTGCCCCCAGCATCTGCCATCTCACTCTGCCTAATGTTAGTACCAGCCCTGGGTAAATCCAAAGCACTGTTTGTATATATTTCCCTGCATTTGTTTGCCATGGCAGGTAAGAAAAGAGGACAAGGTTTCCATTAATAGAAGTTGTTATTTTATGTTTTTAGGATGTTTTTAGGATGTTTTAATGCAGTTTTAATAATGTGTGTCGTGTTTTAATCAGTTTTATGTATTTTATCATATTGTTGTTCCCCGCCTCGATCCAAATGGAGAGGCAGGTAAAATATAAATTATTATTATTATTATTATTATTATCATTGTGCAGTTATTGTGAGTTTTGCTTCTACTCAGCATGGGAGTACCTCAGATAGTTACAGAACATAATGAACATAAGAATGGTTTGGACACAGACAGGGTACACTAGAATTGAACTCTGTACCTACAGTTGATAGCAAGATTCACAGTTTACATCTATTTTGATAATATGGAGCTTCTTCCAGACTGCTGCATTGATGCATTGCGATTATTTCCATATCATGAAGATACAGAAAATCAAATCCAGACATGAAGAGTTTCATGTGCACTGTAGGAAGAATGAACGGCCTATCTGATGTGTGAATTGTCTGTAGCAGTCCGTCCAGCTCTGTTTCCTGAGTTCCTGACTGCTTGCTCTCAGATGCCATCTGCTGGCATGCTTGCAACAAGTACTTCCTGAGTTTTGGTGAACGAATAAGTGCTTGTGGAAGAATTGGACAAATAACCAAATTAGTGCCTTAAACCTGCAGGTATACAGGAATATGCGATATGTCCATTGAAAATAAGAACAGTACCCCACTGTGATAAGCAAAGGGTAAAAAGCACCATGACAATCCACACAGGAAGAAAACAAACAAATAAACAAACAAACAAACCATTATTGTGTTTGAAACAAGTGTATGACCTAGACTTTTCTGTTTAGTGGTGTTAACTGAGAACATTATGGATGTTTTGCACCCAGTCAGATGGGTGGATTGGTAAAATAAATATTAAAAAAGGACATAGGAAGCAGTTCTTTGAATACCATGTCTCCAGTCTTTGAAGAACAGGTCTTTTCTTCTTCTGTTTTAATCATTCAGACATGGATAATTTAACCTGTAATGATAACCAACAATGAGATTTAGTATCTAGTTAATTGCTCTATCTTTTCCAAATATTAGCTTGGAATTTTATTGATGTTGCTTCCTGTTTCTTGAGATGTTGTGAGTGTAGCAGTGTTAATCTTCAAATTTCTGAGGCTTTAGGCTGTTCTCAAATATGACATTAAAAGACCATTTAAGTATCTCATGTGCTACCTGATGGCAAAGCTGCTATTTACCTCCCTACAGTTCTGATATCTGATTTCTTGACATTGTTGTGGTGAGTTTCATCTTCTTGAAGCAATTCTTCCATGTGCTGCAGTAGATTGACAAGGATGCCCTTACTATCTCAGGAGACACTGGTCTATGCTAGCAGTGAGAGAAAACCTCCCTGCTCCCTTCTGTTTATAGAGAAAGAGAAGGGAGCGCTTTACGTTACAGCTCATTACATTTCATTATACCTTGTTGTGTCCATAGCACTTTACAGAGTACCATAATCACAGACAAAAACAAAAAGCAAAAGCTGCCCCAATCTAAACTTTGACAGTGGGAGGAGACGACAGAGGGAGGGAAAGGAGGGGCAAGGGCAACAAGCAACACAGAGAAAGGAACAGAGGAATTTGCAGAAGCAAGATGAACACAGAATTAATGTGAGCAATGATGTTTCTGAGTGGTGAGGCGTATACAAGAGGACTGTATGTGGTGTGCATGGTAGCAGTGGAGGCAGCAGGAGCTATGAAGTTGTTCAATTGCCAGCGACAACTAACATAGACCAATGATATTATTGGCTTACAGCAACACTAGTGCCTATTCAAGAGCTGCACGCCTGCACTATGTAACCCTGGCAGCCCACTGTGTCTGCCTCCAAGCTATACCCATCAGTAAGGGCATGACCCCTTTCATGCCCTCGGTTGTTGCTCAGCAGCAGCAGCAGCAGCCATGTACTTCAGTCAGCCCCTCCCCTGCACACCCCTTCACTGTGCTGTTTTCTGGTGTTTCTAAAGCTAGATATTTTAAAAGAATTGTTCTTACATTGTGGAAAAAATATTTAATCTTAAAGGCTGCAGCATAGACAGATTACCTTAAAGGAGCACCTTCTCACACTCGTTCCTGGACATCTTTGGAGGTTCTTCTTTGGGTGCCTCTGCCCACAATGGCACAGTGGTGCATGACCGGGAAAGAGACTTCTCTGTAGTGCGCCGCCCCCCCCCCCCCCAATCTATGGAATATCCTTCCCAGAGAGATCTGCCTGGTGTCTTCACTGTATACGTTTAGATGCCAAGCTAAGTACAGTCTTCCTCTCCCAGCAGGCAGTTAATCTTTCATTTGTTGTTTAATTATCAGTTTTACTGCTGGTTTGATGTTTTAAATATTTTGTTCTTTTCATTGCTGTATTATTGTTTTGGTTATCTTATTGTTGGTTTAGTGTTTTATGATTGTAAAACACCCCAAGGGTATTTGTTATTTGGGTGATGTATAATGCAAATAAATAGACAGACAAACAAACAAACGTTTGTAAGACATGGGTGCCACACCAGCTATGACAAATTTAGCAGCAGCCTTTTCATGTTTTTTTGCGTGTGTTTGTAAGGAAAACATTCAGGCCAGATTAGAGGGCTGGCTTTTGCCATGGTATCACTGTCAAAGGAGAAGAGGATTAATGTTCAAGCTGAGCTGGCTGAGATCCAGACACTCACTCTCTCTCTCTCTCTGGCATCTAGATGAAGTTCTGAGATCTGTTAGTTAGCCAGTTTTTAATCCATTTAGTAGACATTACATAGGTATTTCTAAAAGCAGGATGAAATATTAAGCCAAATAAATACTGTATAATATAAGGTTTTGTCCAACAGATGCAATATACTATTTTCATATACTCATATTGGTAGATTTTTAAATTAATATCTAATATTCATGTGTACATTATTGATAGCATGTATATATCACCCTTCCTCTGAGAAGCTCAGTGTGGCGTTTTAGCCTCATGCTTGTTAAGCTAAGCTACGAGTGAGAAAAAGAGGCTAGCCAGTTCAGTTCATTACTAAGCAAGGGTTTGTACTTGAGAATCCCACATCAAAACACATTGTTCTATTTATTGAACAAGAATGCCTTTCTAATAGGTAAAAGTAGCATATGTATTATGAGCATTTAGAGGAGACAGAAGTTACTGTTTAACTCCAGTGCCCGTAAAGTTAACATATTTTAGAAAAATCCACATTTATGCCACGCGTGGTGGCTTCCCCTGAAGCACTCTAGGGATTTTGGGTTTGAGGAGCCTAAGGTAGAGATTTGTTAGACTGCTGTTAGATGTACAGGAAGTTCAGTGTTTTATATATTGCATTACCTTTGAGGCAACTTTACATGTCTTTGACAACTGGTTTATTTATAAGGCTTGCCTGATCTCATGCTGAAAGTGTATTGTTGTACAAAAGCTAGGTCTGCACAAGCCAGTTTTCACACAATTCATACTATAAACAGCGTTTGCTGATTCTTTACACCTGTGTTTGTTCTAGTTTGTGCTCTGCTTGTGGGTTATTGCAAAAAAATAGTGCTCCACAATAGGTATGGACTGCACTGCGCTGCTACTTCATGCTACCATTAATTTAGATAAATGTTCACAGTTGCTTTTATGCTGGTCATTATCCTGTCTTTCCTTCAATAGTGATTATTCCTGATGGCTATATGCTACCTCCAGTATTAATATCAGAGGCAGTATGCCTATATAAGCAGTTGCTGGGGAAGGTGGGCGGGAGAGTGCTCCTGCACTCTTGTTCTGCCTGTGGAGTTCTTGTGGGAAGCTGTGTGAACAGAGTGCTGGACTAGATGGACCCTTGGCCTGATCCAGCATGGCTCTTCTTATGTTCTCAACCTTTATAAAGCATTTTAGCTTCTTCTTCTTCTTCTTCTTCTTCTTCTTCTTCTTCTTCTTCTTCTTCTTCTTCCAGCTGTCTTATTGTAGACTCATCCACCTATTGATACTACAGTCACTAATAAACACCTTACTTCAACTCTCGCTCCCCCCCCCCTTTATGTACCATTGGTTATTTCACATTTCTACAGAGTTGTTTCAAGTTGTCAAACACACATACACCCCTACACAAATTTTTTAAAAAATCAGTATGGTTTGTAAAGTCTAATCTAGATGCATATCTGGCTCTACCAATGTTGTCATGGGGAAATCGTAGAACAATGTGGAACAATTTAGCAGGTAGTCATGCCAAGTGCCATGGAAAATACTGGGCTGAGTTCTGAATTATTTTTCAGTCCTATCATTGATGTTTATGAGTAAGAATCCTTTGATTAGATGAAACCACACAGGTTTATGTCTAGTATGTGTGATAGAATTTTCAAAAATCTCATTGTTGTCAAAAAGAACAGCAAATCAGAATTTTCTTCTTGCACATCTAATGATGAACTAAGGTGGATTTTGGAACCCTGTAGCTTTTTTGTAGCAAAGATGCACATGGGGAATTCAGTTGCCATGTGTTAAATGCCATACCAGCCAAAAGCACTTGGGAAGAATTCTAACGAAATACCAGCATTTTCTATGCTGTCGTTTGATAGAACATCTTACTCTATTAAGCACTGGAGGTAAATTTACAGACCTGTAGGTGCATTCAGTATGTAATATGACAAACTGTCCAGAGGATATTCATTTATTGTATGGCTTTGGATCTAAAACATTGAGTAACTCGATGTCCGTCTCCCTCTTCTTAATATGCTAACACCGCACATATGCTCCATTAACCAATCAATGTAATAAGTGTATTCATTCAGTAAAATATCAGGGTTCATGCTGAGCGAATGTGAATTCCCTGCTGTTTTCTCTTTTCAATTATTAGCAGTGGCTCATTACATTGCAAAAGGCTGGAGCTTGTGGTGATCATTTAGGTTTATGAAGAACACTGGCAGAGCAGGTGACTACAAACTTTTCTATACATAGTATTGGCTGAATGGGGGCAGGGGAGCTCTGGTTGAGAGAATCTGGGAAGGTAATACTTGTGGGTGCTCAGGTGTGTTCTATGACTTCAAACACTAATCAAATTTTATATTAAGCTGCACAACCATCCATATTAGCTAAAACTTCTGCCCTTTTTCTTCTAGTTCTCACTAGAAGGGACTATTACTTTTTCTTAGCTGGTTGTGATGTGGATGAAATCATGTATGTATGCAAAGCACTTTGATCCAGGGCTGGACCAAACTGTTCACTCTGCTCTGTTTGTTGGCAATATTGGGGGTAGGGGAGCTCAGTTGAAGGCTGGCTTACTTTCTGTGGTGAGGATGAAAGCAAGTTTCTTCATCTTTTAACCCCCCCCCCCAAAACCAAGCTTTGCTTTGGCCAAGCTTTTTTCTTCTTCCCCAAATGCCACACAGAACCATTCTACTTCATGATGTAGCATCATTCCCATTGGGCCACTGGATGGGAGAGAGGAGCACTGACCGGTTGCTGATTCTAGGAGCCAATCTACACACTAAGTTTTTAATATTTTATAAGGGTTACGAAAACTCTTTGGGCCACATGACACACTCCCTTGAACGATGTATACCCGAGGTTTTTTAAAACTCACTTCAGCTATGTACAACGGTTTTACTTTTAATAAATCGTTTTAAGTAAAATAATTTGTCCTTCCTTACCGTTTGTGATTCGTGGGGGCAGTGCTTCGTTTACCGGTGCCCAAATGCTTAGCAGTTGATTGGTGGGGAAGAAAGAGGGGCTAAGGAGGAAGTGGGTGAGTGAACTACAACACCCACAATCCTTAGCCCTATACTCATTGAAAGCCAGGGATTGAAAGAGGAACTAAGGAGGAAGTGGGCGACTGAACTACAATGCCCACAATGCTTTGCCCTAAACTCATTGTAAAAACGAAACAGAAAGAGATGGGGCAGAAGAGTGTGTGACCGCACACACCGCTTTGAAGACTGAATAATTTTTCTCCTGTAACCTGCGTACTCCTTAATGTGACCTAAGACGTTTTAGAACGCACCTATTTGGAATATTTTAAAATACTATTTAAAATGTTCCAAGGGACTGTGTAGATAGGCTCCAAGTCTGCCACTTGAAGCAGCAGCAAAGCTTTTCTTCTAAAAGAAAACTAAAACAGCTGAAAGCCTTCTGCACCCTTGTCTTAAGCCCCTTCCCCCACTGAAAGTTATTAGAATTCAGTGCTCCAGCCTCAGAAGTTGCTGAGTATGCTGTTCATGTGAGACAAATGGCCATGCAAAAAGAAGAGGGATATTTGGCCCAGTGCTACTTTGAACACTCTGAAGTGCTATATAAATGCAAAATATAGTTCTTAAGGTGCCTTTGGTAGGAAGGATCTGCAGTAAGCACTGCAATTTCCCACTCAATAAGTCTTGTCCTGAGATGTTGGTCACCTCTTTCCTGCCTGCTCTTGTACCAGCTGAAGTTGGTGCTGTTTTCTGTCCAGCAGGTAGAAAAATAGGCAGAAGAATGCCATGCAAAAGTATCTGCAGTACAAGCTGGGGCATTTCTGCAATGCTCCATGAGCTGGGTTTCAGATGGGCCTCCTGAGGGTAATCCATCTGTCCCATTTAATGGCATTTTCTCTGTTGTAATTTGTCTTTGCAAGCTTTTTGCTGGCTGTATTATTGTGGCTCTTCTTCTTCTTCTTCTTCTTCTTCTTCTTCTTCTTCTTCTTCTTCTTCTTCTTCTTCTTCCGGTGGCGGTGGTTGCGGTGGTGGTGGTTTTAAAAGGTTGATCTAGTTCTCTTTTGCTTCCGAAATAATTCAAAATGTAGAGGATCCACAACAGAGGATGGGTGGGTGGAGGTGAAACAATTTTCTTAGCTCAGCTGGAAGAGCAGTTAACCCTTTGTTGCCTGCTGTCCTGCCAGTTAAACAGAAAAGGACTCAGTTGACTGGTGTTCAGCTTCCGTTTTATAGAAAAATTAAAATCGTCTTATGGTTTTCAGTTGCAGGAGTGCTCTGTAACTGACTTGTGAATGTCTCAGCAGATCTGTGTTTGATTCATGGGTAGATGCTGTCAAAAATCCTTCTGGCGTTCCTTTTGTCTCAGGAGTGACTTATGGGGAAACATTCTTTTGAATGAAAGTGGAAATGTGTGAAGTAACTCTAAAAAAGTACTATTAGTTGGGGAGAAAAGAGACTTAATAGTAAGTGCACCCTTGGGTCAAAACCTAGGGAATGCTATGAATAGCTTAGTATATCCAACGTTTCCCCCCACTTCTGGAAACAGTAAACCAGCAATGGCAAATACACACACTATCACCACATTGCAAACAAACCAGAAGTTTTAAAAGCAGTTTGTAACGTAATGTGATCTATGTCGATGTAGGTGTATTTGTTTTCGAAGAAAAAAAAATGTGTGTGCTCATGGGTTCGTGATCATAGCCTCAGAGCCAAATTAAGCAAGACATTGACCTGGGGCTCATCTTGACGGCGTCGGGAAAGCGGCATGGCGGCACGAGGTGGTGCCCCCCCCCTGCATTGGCGCTCCTTCCGGCCATCTACAGCGCAAGGAGCGCAATTGCGGGCTTTCCTGAAGGCGCCGCACCCGCCCACCCAAGCACATGCTCTGCAGTCCAGGGGCGCCTGGGAGCATCCATGCCCCCTCTACCAAGGTTAGGTTTTTTTATTAATTGGTTACTTTTTGTTCTTTTTGTTCTTTTTTAAACTGTAAATGCAACCCTTCACAGCTAAACCAAGGGGGGGCAACAATGGGGGGGAGGAATGGGGTGCTCCCTCTCTGAATATCCAAAACCCCCTTTTAATTTTTTTTAAAAAACAAGTGTCCGCAGAGGCGCGGAGGTGGTCCAGCGACCTTTTGGCTTGGTGGTCCACCCCCTTCCCTGCCCAGCCTATGGTGACCAATCAGTGGTCGCTGTAGGCTGTGGCACGCCTCGCAGCAGCTCTGGAGCAAGAGTGACAGACGGCAGATGCCGTCGTCGCCTTGCTCCAAGCTAAACAAATCAGGGCAAGTGCCCGACTTTTTTAAAGCAGAGCTTTGGGGCTTTGCACCTGGATGGCTTCAGGATGGCAGCAGCGTCATGTAGATCAGCTGCCGCCACTCCAAAGCCACTGCAGGGCAAACCTCTCATCTAGATGTGCCCCTGATTTGCACAGTGGCAACTGTTGGTTAATTAATTGATCAACAGTTTGATTGGGTTGTGTGCTGTTGCCATTCTAAATATGGAACCTTCAACCCATGGTTTGTTGTGAGTTAACTACTAGGTTGTTTAGCCCCTTAACAACCCAGCAGTCTGGGTTCAGACATTGCACTTCACAACCTACAAATGAGTTCTGGAGTAAACACAGAAGTGGCTATGTCTCCTGCTTGCCCCCAAGAGCCCACAATCTATTTAACTGATGGGTTGTCATTACATGCAAATAGCACCAGTGTCTCATTGAGTCTGGGCTATAGTGTCCCTTGTCTGTATATTATTATTATTATTATTATTATTATTATTATTATTTATTGCATTTATATACCACCTCATAGCCAATGGTCTCTGGGTGGTTTACAAAAATTAAAAACATTGAACATTTAAAAACCGATATACAAAATTTAAAACCATAAAAAGCATAAAAACAGGTTATAAATACAATATCTATTATCTTGATGGATAATAGATAATATTTGTGGTCTTCATGGAAGGAAGGAATGAGTAGCAGGAAGTTATAATCAATGTATATCTATCTTCTACACCTAGTCCCTGCACATCCTGAAAAATTAAATCCTTGCGTGCCATTGTACGAATTCACATTTCTTTCTGATTAAAATCAATTATCTCCAATGGCTGAGCTAATTAAAAGATGAGGCTGGCTAGGCAGAAATCTCATAAAAGGAAGTTGTTTCTACAGCTCTTGTAGTTGTTCCTATGCTTCAAATCAAATTCCCTGAAACTTTTTTATTTCACTGGGGCCTTTAAAATCTTAAATCTACAGTCCATAAAAATTAGATATTGATCTCTCTAATTTTTGTTATCCTATTGAGCAGCAAGTCTGAATACAAAATTACCATAATCTTCTAGTAAAGTGTATGACCCAGGTAACTACTGATAAGCACAGAGCATGTTCCAGGCCATTTTGCTTAGCCCACCATCCTTTTTCAGCACACTGGATAAAACTTGTTGGGAGGTTTATGTGTGCATAAGTGTCCACTTGAGCAAAGTCAGCTTTTATGGCCCAAGCATTTCCAAGCATTCAGTGCTTGGAGGGGGAAGGGTATGTATACAGGAAGCACACAAAGGTTATTTCAGGACAATAAGAAATGAAGCAGTGAAATGAAATAAAATGTGACAGAATCTATGAGAATGCTGATCTGTTCACAACTTTGCCTGCATGTATAGTAATAGATACAATGTGTGTCCTAGTCAGCTGTTTGTATATGTAGAGTATGGTTGTTGTAGTTTTATTAACTCATCTTAAAGGGGGTTAAACAGTGTGCACCCACTGAATTGAACAGAAATAGCAAATTTTATATGCTGCAGTAGCGTTCTGTGTAACTTATGATTGTGGTGGCTCTGGAAGAGACCCCTCCCTCCCAACCTGGACTTGCCTATTACCCTCAGAAACATGGCATTTAATTTATACATGAGATGAGCCAGAGCTCAATCCCGCCTAGGAATTTTGCCTCTAAGCACCTCCTGTCCCCCTCCTCGCAATTAAAGGCCAAGAAAGATACTGTATTGTTATCTTCCAAGAATCTGAGTGCTAAGCATTGAAAATTGGTGATGGGACTGATGCCCTGGCCAGCCTCAGCCTCAAATTAAGCTCAGCTGTAAGATGTACACCAGTCCCCAGCAGATCATTTAGCGAGCTTTATGTCAGCAGGAGCCGCTAAACGGTTCTCCAGTGCGGACCAAGATCTAGGCTGTGATGTTTACTGTGCAAATATTGCAATCTTAGCAAACAGCATGACTGACAGACTATGTATTTTCAACAGGCTGGTGAGGTAGCGATTGCAGCACAAGCGCTAAGCTGCTGCCAGTATAGAAGCTTACAGTAAAGCTAAGCTTATATTTTCATTAATTTAAAAAAACCTCTTTTTATTGTTGTTCAGTTTAGCTTGAACCAGGCTAGACCCCGCATAGTAATTTGGCTTCTGATTAACAAGATTCATCCACGGCAGCTGGCTGGGCTTATCTTTAATAGTAATTGACATCACGATTAATTTCCTAGGCAATGTGAATGGTAATAAGACCAGCCCAGGCTGTGTAGCAGCAGCTTTGAAGAAACGCCTTGAAATGTGCAATGCATTGAGAGTGGCAGGCTCAATGATTTTGGAACGCTGCAATCGAGGTTACAATTTTTCATTATGAAGTGACTATGATGTAGTACATTGACATGGCTTATGTGGAGAAATGTCGCTACGTTTTGTTTCACACAGAAGTACAGAAGTACAAGAGTACAAGTCTGTTTGCATTACTAGTTTTACTGCTGCTTCATTATTACTGGAATTCTCCGTGCTTAGTTCACCAGTGGTAGTTTGGTGTTCTGTTTCTGACAGTGGATTGGTGTCAAGCAGCTATACTGGGTGGTTGGATAGTTTTAGAGGCCAAGCTCTAAAGCTCTAAACCCCATTGGATAGACAGACAGCCCTGGCCAGCATGAGCATGTCTGCATGTGTGAGCTTTCTGCTCACGTTGCAATGTGGATGTGCACCTGGCTGCACATCCCCATCTACAGTATCATGACATTCATCCAAACCCTATAGAACTAGCTGGATCTGCATTTGCATCTGGAGCCTACCAATTGATTTGACAACGCCAACATTAGAGCCATAGGTGGGTAGAATTTCCTTTTCTAAGGCAAAATTTTTAAATTTACTCAAGGCAATATGGAAGGGCAATTGCATCCCCCCCCATTTAATCCCCACTGGCATGATGAACTATATGGAAGTAAGATACATACTTCTAAAATCAATGTGGATGAATGTTCCTGTCATCTGAACACGGGTACTATTGACGTATCAGGATATATTATATTACGTTATATTACATATAATGACGGCAATATATTTGCCTGCTTTCTGTTGCACTGTCCACATTCACACATCATGCTAAACCATAGACTAGCATGATGTGAATATGCAGGAACAAGTCATTCCAGCAGCTTCATGAAAAGATTCCTCATCATACATAATTCCTTTCAGCACAGCAGCAGCATCTCACTTTAAATGTGGCTGAATCAGTGGCAAGTTAGGAATGGCAAAGGGGGCAGCTCTAAGATAAGGGAAGCACATCATGCTAGGGGAAGGGGAAAGGTGTGTGTGTTGTCAGAATGCTAATCACTTTGAGAGCAATAGGATGTGGAAGTAGTTCACAGTGATTGATTACATTTCTATTTTGAACAATAGCTGAAGCTCTGTATAAAACCTCATGTGGATTTTCCCCATTATTGGCTAGAATTCACGTAATTAATGCAAAGACAAAAGGAGTTTTACATAGATTTGAGGGCATTCTCTGTTGTGAAGTATATGCCTAAATCCACAATTCCTTTTAAATCAATGGTATCTCTTCAAATTTTCTAAGGTACAATATAATCTTGAATATTCTTCAAAAGTATTTATCAGGAGTGGATTGAGTGGAAAAACAAAATTAAAATCTTGTGATAAGTGTTGCAATAATTATCTCTGTGGCACATTACAGTCAAGATGAAGACTGTTCATTTATTATTATTATTATTATTTTATCTCTTTCTCGCTCGTGGAGATTTTTCTAGACAGATGTGACGGCTTTACTAAGTCATGCTGTATTTTACAGATTCAGGAATTTCCTGACAATTGAGCCTGTTTTAAGTATAGATACCTCTAGATGGTCGCTTTTCCCCACAGTAGCTTCAGAGTGGCGGCAGGTGGATTACATGATGTTGCTGCCACTCCGAAGCTACTGCGGGGGAAAAGCCCCAAAGCTCCACTCTAAAAATGTCTGGCATTTACCCTGATTTTTTAGCTTGGAACGGGCTGGGCAGGGAAGGGGTTGGACCAGCGAGCCACAAGCTCGCTGCACCACCTCCGCAGTCCTCCCCCCATTTTAAAAAATAAAAATAAAAAACTCACTTACCTTGGAGTAGGGGGGGCGATTCTCCCAGCCACCCCTCCAGCTGCCCCTGGGCAGGTGCGGGTGCGGCAATGGCGACGGCGGCAGGAAGACCTGCCGTGGCGCTCCTTCCACTGTAAATGGGCAGAAAGAGCATCAACGCAGGGCTCGCCGCTTGCCGCCGCCGCTGCACTCGGAAGAGGCACCATGAAGAGGAGGGCTATGAATGCTTTCTGGATGTTGGTGTGGCTGTATTTTTGTAGGCCCAGTTTCTGAAGGTTTTCTGTATAATTTTTTGATGTGCTGCCGGTGATTGAGGTGACTAATGGAATAATTGTGACCTTTTCCTGTTGCCATAGTTCTTTGACTTCCATGGCCAATGGTGTATGTTTGTCTCTCTTTTCTTCTTCCTTTTCAACAACATTTTTGTCATTCAGTATTGCTATGTCGATGAGGTATGTGTGTTTTTCTTTTTTGTCTATGACCATTATGTCTGGTCGGTTGCAGGGTATTGTCTTCTCGGTATGAATTGTTCTGTCCCAGTATATCTTATGATCTGCATTTTCCAAGATCGTTTTGGGTCAGTATGTATAGAAAGGTTGATAAGGTTAAATTTGATGGCCAGTTGTTGGTGAATTATTTTTGCAGCTGTATTGTCCATTCTTGCCAGAATTTTACATTCTCCTGTTACGTGGTCTATTGTTTCTTGGAACTGATGGCATTTCCTGCATAGATCTGTTGTTACACTGTTATCTTTTATTATGTATTTTTGGTAGTTCTTGGTGGCTATAATTTGATCCTGTATAGCTATTATTATTATTATTATTATTATTATTATTATTATTATTTTCTATGCATTTTACAAAAGAAAAAGGCTTTTCTCATTACATTTGCAATTTAAATAGAGATGTGGGGTGGGGGAACTACAGTTCCAAGGATTGTCATAGGAAGGGAGGTTACATAAGAAGCATGAATATAAAATATGGAGACATGTGCACTGTTAGAATAATGTGGCACCACATACGCTACAAGTTACAGAAATGGAACCTACACCTTTTTTTATACTAAAAGAAAAGGGCTCTGTGTTAATAGGGATTTTAAAAGGGAAATTATGAAGCTTCCTGAATATTAACTTTCAAATGAATATTTATCAATACCAATAAAAAGAATAGTAAAAAAGAAAGAATTTAGGTGTCACTAGGGGACAAACTAGAGGTGCTTCCAGATGGAGGGCTCCTAGCACTACTAATCAAAAGACATGGTGTAGCTAATCCATCTTTTTCTCCTGAATTGATTTGTAGAAAGAAAAGAGATGAAAGTAGAGGTGGGAAAACATGGGAGGGTTACAAGTGGAAGATGAGGTCATGTGTACCCCTGCAAAATTCCCTGAATGAAGCAGCATAACTCTGCAAGTATTCAAAACTTGACATGGGGTTTTCCATTATGGCAGTTCTCAATATATTTTTCTTTTCTAAAAAGTAGCATGGTATACCCAATTTGGATCAGGGCTGTCATCTCTGAAGCTATTAGTTGAGGGGTGGGGGTGGGGGCATACCAGCACAATTTTCATTGGGAAATCAGCACAGCCTCAGAAGGTTAGCCCCCTTCTTTCTCTGCCACAGCCCCAATCCAAATCCCCCCACTCACCCACGGCTGCTTGTGGACATTAGGGACTACAGTAATGGGACATCCACGTCATCTCTAGTTTAGTCCTTAGGGAAGTGAGGGTGGAGCATTGTCTCCCTTTCCACAGTTTGTTCTGGCATTGTAAATCAAAAGATGTCTTCATTTTGCATAGAGAGTGTGCTGGGAAGGTTCTTTGTGTAATGGCACAAGTTAGGTAGCTTCTCAAGTGCCATTCAGCATAGAAAAGGGACACTGGCTGTAATATGTTGCAGTGATCACAGTTGAGAAACTGAACTTTTTCACCATTGTTGCCAATAAATACCTAGGTCCTAAAAAAAAAGCAAAGGTGACCATGTTGGCCTTAAGAAAAAAATTAAAATCAATATGATTGTATTACCTTTATTAGGCTAACTTAATTGCCACAAAAACTGTGCAAGCTTTCGAGAACCCTAGATACTTTCATCAGGCAAGAACCGCAAGCTGGAGACAGTTCCAGTTTATATTTTAAAAAATTGAGGATCAACCATTGTCTGTTACCTTCTTGCTCCTAGTGGTTCTTAAAGGCACTGAGAACTGAAACCATCACTTCACTGATAGGATCCTTCTCCACCAGACAGTCTTTTTACTCTGATGACTATGTAGATATCATGACTTCCAGCATAAACTCAGACTGGTTTTTCTCCTCTCCTATCTCTGCCCCCACCCCTGCATACATACACTTTTCGTAATTTCTTGGCTGATGAAGAGATCTGGGGATCTTGAAAGAACGCACATTTTTTTTACTATTGAGTTGCCCTAATAAATGTATTACACTAATATGGGTGTTAGGATTTTCCTTCCATATGAGTTCACAGTTTAGCCTTATAAATAGCCTCTCCCAGCTGGCCAACATTTCCCCTCTTTCTATGACTGGGACCAATTAACCAGCAATCCAGGCCTGCTAACCCTAGCATCGCTATCCCCAACAGAATGCTCTCTGCTAGTACTTACGATATGCTCCATTACGCTTCACATATCCATAGTTACTGTTTGCAAAAGGGAGGAATTTCCTGCCTTTTACATATGGGATACTATGTTTTGCTTTCTCTGTGAACAATAAATCATCATAATTTGCTATCTGTTTCTGCTCAGCCTCTTGAACCATGTTTAGTTGAACTCTCCCTTGAAGTTAAAATAGGAAGACAGACAGTTAAGAGCTCAGTGAGCTAGAAAAAAAGCATTTTCTGATACTTCTTGTCATCCTGCTGCTGTAGGATGACCCCCTTTTTTCTCTGTTTCCCCTCGTCTAAGTACGAGCCAAACCCAAAGAAAGACAGTATATCCACTTTGTCAGTTCCATCTTCAATAGCTGATTCAGGGAAGTCTTTGTTTTACTCTCCAATTTCCCATAGCAGAAGAAGATAAAATGGCTCCTGGAATACCCCTGGAGTTGTACTTTTGTCCTTTTTTTCTGCTTTCAAAACTGCTCTAAAACCTCTAGTGTCTTTTCTTACCCTAAGTGTTGTTGTAGACAGGCATTTCTCATTTTCTGATCTGAGAAAATATTTATTTTCTTTCTGGCTGTTGATTCTTTGTTGTGTTCTATCAGGCTTTTATTGCTAAATAACGAAGTGTTCAACACTGTTCACGATCACATAACAATTGTCTTTTTCTCAGCTTCTTCTGGGAATGTGAATTGGCCTTGTGTACTACCTTACTGTTTACCCAAGTGGTAGCATATGCTAAATTGTAATTCAAGGTCTTACTTCCAATAGTTTTCTTGCCTCACAAATAACTATTTAGAAGGGTATTCATTTTATATTTAGTATTTTCTTGTGTGTCATGTCTTTTTTAGAATGCAAACCCGAGGGCAGGGACTGTCTTCTTTACAGATTGATTGTAAGCTGCTCCGGGAGCCTTTTTTGCACCTCAGCCAAAAAAGGCTCCCGGAGCAGCTTACAATCAATCAGTAAAGAAGACAGTCCCTGCCCTCAGGCTTGCATTCTAAAAAAGACATGACACACAAGGAAATGGGGATGGGGAGGGAAGAGGGGAAAAAAGAAAAAGAAATGAAGGCGACTGTTCAGCAGGATTGGTGGGAAGGCTCTGCTCCCCCCTCGCATCTACCAAAGGAGGGGCAGACCAAAAGCGCCTTCTTCTTCCCCCCTCGCATCTACCAAAGGAGGGGCAGACCAAAAGCGCCTTCTTCGTCTTCATGATGTTAGTTAGCCCTGGTGTGTGTGTGTGTGTGTGTGTGTGTGTGTGTGTGTGTAAAGTTGAGCAGGCTCTGATGGTCTCTCTGCCTGCTCCTGTCTCCCTCGCTTCTTCTTCCCCACAGGGTTAAGATGTCCATTAGCCCTGGGGTAGGGGATTCATTTTGTGATGAACTGCAAGAATAAATTGTAATCTAAAAAGAATGGTTTCTGGAAAGACAACACAAATAGATTAATATAAATCTATAGATTGTACGCCTGTGGAAAGGGCCAGTCTTCTGTTTTGGATGTTATTCTATTTGTTGCAGTACCTAGACTTAAGGTGCTTCCAGACTGAACACTCCCAATCAAAGAGCATTGTGCAGCCATTCTGTTGTCTCTTCGCTAACGGTATTTTTCTGGAAAGAAAAAAGTTGGACGAAGCAATGGGAAGAGAAGACAGGAGGGTTACAAATTGAGGATGATCGTCTGGATCTCCCAATAATAAGGGCAGTGTGGTTGCGCAATAAAAGCTTTGTCTTGAAGCACCCTCAGACGCTGGTTGTCACAAGTTACCTATGAAAAGAGGCTAGACATATGTTGCAATTATCTCAGCCCCTTAGACACGAGTATTTCAACTGTCTTTAATTCTACTTTAAAAAGCTGGAAGTGAAGGACTGGTGCCATCACAAGCAAAGAAATTACTTTGAATTTGAGAGATTGAGGTCTGTTCTTTGGTACTGTAAAACCAGAGCTTGCGCAACTCAAAACAACAGGACCAGACCAAAGACCTATCTAGTCCAGTATTGCAGCACCTATAGCAAAAGTTATATATAATGTAGAAAAGAAATTATATAAGAGAACATAACTAGGGGCACAGAGTGAAAGTATCAGATAATAAAAGGAAGGAAAATCAAGCTAGCTATTTACTTTGACTTACTCTAATTGGTTTGTTAATTCCAAGGGTCCAAAGTATGTTAGTAACCCATGTTACAAGAAGTTACATGTCCAAAGTCCAGAAATTTGGGAAGCAGCAACTTGCTTCTGAAGCTATCTACACTACTGCTTTAAAACGGTTTATAACAGTTTTGAGAACTGTTGGGGCCCAGGACACACTCCATATACAGTTTTCAAAACGTTTTCAAAGTGTTTTATCCTGTGTGTGTAGATAGGCTCTCTGACTTGAACTCAGTATGGATGCAGTTGGTCAGTCTCTCTGCAGTCAGAGACAAAGGTCAAAAACATACAAATCATAGGCAAAAGCATGATCCAAAGACTTATAACCAAAGATGTAGCAAGCCCTCCAATAAAGACATGAGCCAACTCTCATTGCTAACTAATTAATTCTAAACATGTATGTAGCCGTAGGTATTAAAAACATCACATTGATCTATTTCCCCACTGATCCTTGTGCACTGTGAAAAGACAGTTGACATAACAAAACATTTTAGGTTTGAACAAAGAGATCCTTTGATTATTTACCCTGAAAATGTGGGTTATTGATCATGAGTCTGAAAGCTGTGAGATGATGTAATTTAGCACCTGCTAATGACAAAGCTTGAAGCATGGAACTTTTCAGAATGTGAAATTTTCAATCTTGATCAAGTTAACCCCAACAGGTTTACAGACTGGGAATATCTTCACAGTTTCTGCATTCCTATTTAAGGATGTGCTTCATATCACCATGGCAGCTCAACTTTGATGTTCTAAACCCAAGGTAGAGATGAAACGGTGGCAGATGCAATCATTTCTCTTCAGCAGTATGAATGCTCATTTATTTGATGTTTTGCTGATAATAAATAGTGTAGGGAAGCAAGATTGGACTCTCACTCTGCAATATTACTTGGAAATATTCCTGTAGAAAAATGAAATAGAAGCATCACTGTTACTGTTACAGTGCTTTGGGATATATATTACCTCCACATTCATGTATATTTATAGTCCAAATTAATCATCTTCAAGAAGTTAAAATTATAGATGCATATTCACCTAACTTGCCGTGGCTCAGTGCTAACAGGTCACAAGACACTCAACAACCTGTGTCAGTGGCTTTTAAACTAAATCCCTAAATTCCCATTCTGAAAACGTGAGTCTATGGGTGTGGCCCTCTGGATTCAGTGAAGCTCCTACTGATTCATATATTTTGACATTCCAGCTGTCAGCTTTTTGTCTCAGCCCTTATAGTCACTTGGTACAACCCTTCGTCAGGATATGAGAACACGTCTGTTCACGGTGACAAACTCTGAGATCTGGCACTGTAGGCTGGGCTTTGTGATGTTTAGATGAATTGCAGGAATAAGCTGTTGAAACGACGTGGATTGTCATATTGAGTTAGCAACATGGACTGTAAAATCAAATGTGGCATAGCCATGGATGAGGAAGCCAGCAAGATAGAAGATAAAAAGGAAGCAGGAAAGAAAGCAGAGACATGTATGAACAGCAGTAGAAATCGAATACAAAAGCAGCCTGGAGGAATAGAGATGTATACAACCCGTCCCAGAGGCCTTGTGCGTTTTTTCTATACAGTACTTGCAATCCAAAGAAGTTGGTATGTATGGCAATGCCCCACAACTGTTGGAATGCTACTTCAGAGGGTCCCCAACTTTCGGGGACACCAGGGTTATTTTGTAAAGAAAATACCAAATTTTACAAATGATGTTTTACATTAAAATCCCAATAAAAACAGTCAATGGCCCTGTTCAGATGGCACGCTAAACCACAGTGGTTAAGCATTTTGAGCTAAACATTATGGCTTAGTGTGTCGTGTAAACCATGACTTAGCATGCTGTGTGAACCATTCCTAACTATGGCAGCTACATAACCACGGTTTAAACATGCTTGTCGTGCCTTACCTAGAGGAAGATTCATCTGATGAGGAAGAGGAGGAGGAGAGCCAGCACAGCGGGCCCCAGCCGGAGCCAGGCGGGGAGTTGGAAGCTTCAGCCGAAAGCACTCCGCTGGGACCACTGGAAGACCAGCCTGGCACCTCTAGTGCCATTCCTGTACTCCCCCAAATGTAGGAGACAGCTGTAGATAATTAATCCCTCTGAACGACGTAGGATCAAAAACGAGCAGCAGAGAGGCAAGAAGAGTCCACAGCATGCAGCCTCCCTTAAGAGCGGCACACTGACCTAATTAGCCAGCTGTGCTGATTAACGGCCAACTATAAATCACCTCAGCTAGGGCCGACTCACTGCTGCAGACAACAGATATTCAACCGTAGCATTTCACCTTGCTTCTCTGGACCTTACAGATTTCTGGATCCTCGGCAACCCACCTGGATCACTCTCCTGGACAATCCCTCACTGGCTTCGATGTTTGGCACAACTAACTTCTGCGAATCGACCTCTGGACTGCTTTTGACCTCACCCCTGCCTTCTTCTACTGATCTTTTCAGATTCCTGTGTATGATCTTGGACTGGACTGGCTTCTCTCTTTCTTTACACATGGGACTATTTGGGTTTTGACCAGGACACTTGCCAGCCTTGAAACAAGACAATGCTCACTAACTATTTGCTGCAAAAAAGTTAGTGGTCTAACCATTGCTTAATGTGTTGTCTGAACAAGCCCAATATAAAACTAATAAACATGTCAACATAGCAACAAATATTGTAAGAATACAAATGGAATTAAACCATTTAAAAATAAATAATAATAATATAACCCAGCATCAATTAAAAGTGGACTGAAACATCCAACCTGTATCCCTTGCCCTTTGCTCTTAGGGATACAGTTAGGTCAGAGTAGGGAAAAAGTACAAATGCCTGGCCAGAATTATATAGAGCACTTTCCTTTGCCATTTAGAGAATGTTCTCAGAGCACAAGAGAGCTCTGTGTAGCAATTTTCTGTCTTCTGGACCTAAAGCTGGTGTAGCTGTCACTCTGTTTTCACTAATCTGGGATAAAGTACCCAGGGAAACTGATCGTATCAGCTTTGTAGAATAAGACTGTCATTTCCACTTTCATGCCTGACTTTTGTTTCAGCGCCTAATGCCGGAACAGAATAGCTTGGAATGATAATTCTACAGTAAGCTTAGCTCTGCCTTTTATTTTCCATGACTTTAGTTTAAAGAGGATCTTTACAATTTGGCAGCAGGTCTCAGTGGGGGGAAGTAGGTATATTCTGCTTCCTGTAGTTCTTTTTCGTTAACACCCAATGGGACAGTATGGGATTTTTAGCATTTACATTCTAGTTCGTTTACTTTGGGATGTGTTCCCATGAATTTTCTTAGACAGTGCAAAGAAAGATTGATTTAATCTAATTTTATATTATCTATCCCCACCCCACCCCTCATGGGTTAATCCTTTCATGCCAGACATATATTGCACAAAACGTATGTGCTTTCATATTCATCACAATGCACTATAAATCCCATGCTTTGGTGCCCCTTGATTTTGCAAAACATACATGTCACCAAATTCCAGTGCAGATCCAAAACCTCCAGAGAAAACAGTTTCTATGCTTTTGGACTGGGAAATCCCTGGAGTTCTCCAGGGAGATTCAAAGCAGTATTTGTTAGGTACTTCTTGAAGTTATTTCACCACCCACTAGAGCTGCCACAACCCAATTCACTTGTAGCTCCTGTTCCACTTTCTGCTTTGCTGTTTCAAAGGCCTATTTGCCCTCCTCCCTTTTCTGCCACTCTATCTATCATCTATCTATCTATCTATCTATCTATCTATCTATCTATCTATCAATCATCTATCTATCTATCATAATTTCTAGGCAACCTTTAGGGGTGGAACTTAAGGCGGCACACAAAATAAAAACCACACAAAGTAGATACAATAAAAATGAGATTGCCAGATAAAATAATTAAAAACAAAACTTACCAATAAAACCAAACAGCCCAGACTTACAAGGAGGTTAACAAAAACAGGTGGGTCTTCAAAGCTTTCCTGAAGACCTGCAAAGAAGGGGCCTGAGAAATAGGAAGCAAGCAATGACCACACAAAAATTGGATTTTCCTGGCCTTTTTCTGTTTGTTTTTGTGACGGAAAAACAAGCAGAAGAAGCAGGAGATGCACAGGAGGCTGTCGGAGTCGTGAAAAGGACCCGTGAAAAACCATGAGTGGCCAGTAACAAGCATGCTATAAAACTCTTGTCTGATGAACCTCATATATTGTTGCTCAACTAGTAACAGTCTCCTGTCCCCTGAGTAATCCCCTAGTGGCTGAAGGATGCTACTACTAGTTCTATTGTGCTATACAGAAGGGGATTTTGCCTCTAGTCTGCCCCTATGGATGAAAGAGGGATTGGCTCTTCTCTTCTGACTCCTATGGCTTCCTCTGTGGGACAAACCTCCCTTTCCTCCCAAGAATCCACCAAGTGGCTATAGTTTGTAAGGTTACAAGTGCATTCTGCAAATAAGAAATATTTACAATAAGAAATGTTCAAATTTTAATGACTTGGACAAGAAGAAGAAGGAAGAAAACAAAAAAATGTGGAAGATGAGCCTTTGCAGCACCTAAGCCAAAATCAAGCCTCAGATCAGCAATGCTACCTCATATTTCTCCAGAACCCACTTCAGACAAAACCATCGGTGCTGTAGTTTCTCAGTGACAGGCTGAAGCATCATCTGCAGTGGTTCTATGTAAGGAATCTACTGAAATCAATCCTAAATCTCTGTCAACTGTTGCTGCACATGCATAACACTATTACCTATACAGACAATGAGAAAATAGAAGAATCACAGCCCACGACCATGACAAAGTTAGATTATTTCAGTAAACTTGCTCTTGAAACTTCAAGCACATCATCATGTTGGTATGAAGGTCATAAAATGGACCTGGTCTGGCTATTGAAGAAATACTGTTTTCTAAATAAGTCAGTTCAAGTTGATAGAAAGTGTAGAAGGTCTTACGTTTACTGCATTACCTGTAAAACATATAAAATGGAAGCTGCTAAATTTCTAAAAATGGGATTGTTCCACTGGCCTGTGGGATCCAGGTTGAAAGCAAGCAGGAATCCAAGGCAACCAAAGCTGCACCAAGGCAAGTGAACCTGCAGGACTGTGGAAACAACTATCAGAAAAGCATCCTTGGGTAAAACGTCTGAGCAGCATCGAGCAGATGTAGGAAATCACCTGATTGCCCCTATGTACTGATGTGTCAAATGATTCACTATTGGAAACACTGACTGTTCATTCATGACCAACATATTTACTGGCAACATTGCAAGCACAATCAGTGCAAGCATAAGGTTTAGCTTTATATTACAGTGATCCAGTTGTGTACAATGAGATGCTACAGATAATTGGTGAATTAGAAATTAAGAAAGCTGCATAGAACCTGCCAATAGCTATTTGTCTCTCTCTTCAAGTTGATGGAAGGGTAGATAGACAAAATAAAGATAATACATTTGTTGTTGCTAAGTACATCCTCAAAGATAACCTATCTGAGATTCACTGTGCCTCCATTGGAGTGATTTCAGCCCGGAAAAACACCCCAGAAGTAGAAGGTTTGCTGGAAGCTGTAGTAAAGGCTAAGGGTGTGCACTCCCGAAATTATTGTATCGTATCGTTATCAGAAATCACTTTTAAAAATTTTTTGGATCCGATTATATCGGAGGTTAATTGTATCGAATCATATTGGATTTCCAATAATTATCAGAAATCCGATATTTATTTCAGATTCCTATTTTGCCCTATAGAGTTGCTTTTTGAGACAGAAAGTTAGAGACTTGAAACTTGGTCACAGTACTTATGGGGTATGCCTATGTATGCATATGAAATTTCAGAACAATCCCTCCAACCATGTATTTTATATGAATTTTTGAAAGATTGTGCAACTTTTGACAGCTCAGAATGACAGCTCGCCACGTACGTTCAGAGATCTGTCAAAAAAGGTGCATGATCTTTCAAAAATTCATATAAAATATATGGTTGGAGGGATTGTTCTGAAATTTCACACACATACTTAGGCATATCACATAAGCACTGTGACCAAGTTTCAAGTCTCTAATATTAGACAATAGACACATACACCTTCTTTAAAGAACTTAAATGATTGCTACACATATGTGCCAAATTTCAGAACAATCCCTCTACCCCTGTATTTTATATCAATTTTTTAACATCGTGCACCTTTTTTGACAGATCTCTGAATGTACGTGGCAAGCTGTCATTCTGAGCTGTCAGAAATTGCATGATCTTTCAAAAATTAATATAAAATACATGGTTGGAAGGATTGTTCTGAAATTTCATACACATACTTAGGCATACCCCATAAGCACTGTGACCAAGTTTCAAGCCTCTAACTTTTAAAATACAGAAGTTATAGGTTTTTTTATATAGCGGTCCGATAATCCGAAAAAAATCCGATATAATCGGACTGAAAATTTTGGGATCCAATAGTTATCGGAGATTTTCCTATCGTATCGTTATTGTTAATTGGATGTCCAATAACCCCTTTATCAGATTGTTATCGGACATCAGAACGATACAATACACATCCCTAGTAAAGGCATGCCAGTCTACTGGTGTCTCCTTTGAAATACTAGTGGGATTTACAACAGATGGTGAAGCTGCCAATACATGTCGAAAGGCTGGACTCTGGAAACTTCTTGAAGATCATGTTGGTCATGGATTACTGACAGTATGGTGCTGTTGTCATCAGTCAGATATAGCAATGGAATAAGACCTTGAAACAGTGCCTGAACTGAAAATATGGCTAAGCTTGCTTACTGGCTTAGCGACATACTTTTGAATTCTTTCCAAATTAAAACCTCTACAACAACTTTTCCCTGAATGTCATATATTTCTTCCATACTTTGAAGTACATTTTGCAAACCATGTAAGAAATCTCATGGTTGTTGTTTTACATAATCTCTCAAAAAGCAGAAGTGTCTAGGAATGGCCATCTGATTTTAAAGAGTAAAATAAAAAATACTCTGCTACTGGACTACTGAAAACATGGACCTCAAAGTCACGGCAAGTTATATTAAGAGGACTAATGGCAGACCTAACACTTGTATTCCAAGAAATGCAAAAAGCATTTGCAGAGGATCACTTGATACTACCTGAAATACTTGACTGCAAGAGATAATGCCCTTCAAAAACATGCCATCACTAGTAGTGGCCCTGTGCCAGGTGATGAGGAAGAGAAGTTAATTTACTCAAAAATCAGTAATGAGACTGATACAGAGGAAGAGCAGCAGTGTAGTAGTAAGCATAGTGTATTTCATCATGGTCTGCTTAGAGTAGAGGTTGTGCCATCGTTCATAAACTTTCTCAACATTAGACTACAAGTAGAAGAAGACAATACTATCTCAAAGATGTCTTCCCTTTTAACGGTGTTGACCCCCCCCCCCCCCAAAGGCATTATTGATACAGGCCATCCACTGGTTGAATCCAGTTTTGGTAAGTAGGCTGTGGCAGAATTTTCTCAAGTGTCTTCACAATAAATAGACACTCCAGACTGTGGCACAACTTATTCTAATAAGCCACAGAAACTTGCTTGTACTTCAGGTTTACTACAAATTGCTTGCTTCAATTTTGGTACTGTCTCCCAACTCTATGACAACAGAGAGGCTCAATTCGGACAACATGTTAAGCAACTGAGAGGAATTAACCCACTGACGGTGTGTTAAAAAGGTGGGCTCAATTCAGACGACACGCTGCAGCAGGCGCTGCAAAGAATTTTTAACCACCCTGGTGGTTAATAACGTACTCGGTTCTGACAGACAGCCCGGCCGCCATTTTCCCCGCTTACCAAACTCCGTCAGTCCTCCAGCAGGTATCCCAGCACATACTGCGGCCGAAAACCATGGGCGCTGCCATTGTAGCCGATGCAGGACACGCCTCCCAAACCCCATTGGCTGCCTCAGTCAGTGGACGGAACTCAGCAGCCTCAGGCAAAGAGGCTGCTAGGAGGAACGGCAACACCAATACAACATTCGCACCCCATGCCCAGCACTGCAATTCCAATGTTGGCACCCACGCCCCAGCCCCCAACCCCCCCTCCCTCCTAGAGCATCTTTCGCACACACAGGAAAGAAGGCAAGAGTGGGGTGGCGTAGAAAACTTATTCAGCAGGGAGCTCAGACATGGGCAATAAGGCACATGGGCACCACTATGCCAGGGCAGAACCTACAGAAAGGACAGTCGCCCCCGGGAAGGGAGGAGGCTGCTGGAAGGCACAGCGGTGAAGAGGGGACGGCCGAGGCCACACCCCCAGGGAGCCAAGCACGGAACATGCCAAGGGGATGTGGTGGAGAGGGGTGGCATGCCAGGGAGAGATGCCAGTCCACAGATGGAATTCCACAGCCGACGCTCACTGGGGGTGAGGGTAGCGCAGCCAGATCCAGGCACTGATGCTTTCATGCACCCAGGACGCCTCCGCACGGGCGCGACGCTCCCCAACGGGGTTCTTGGGGCCCGGCAAAGGTTCGCTGTCCAGCTGTATTGGGCGGATGAGGGGGGGCTCTCTGGTCGCCTCTTCCCCTGCCCTCGTCCTTCTGGGTGAAGCGAGGGTGGAGGTGGCGGTGCGGTGGGGGTCTGCTTCGGGTGGAGTGTGGTTCTCCCAGTTGGTGTGGGGGAGGGCTGCCTCTTGCTCCAGGGCGCCTGGGGGTTTTGGTTATTCTGTCTCCCCCTCACCCCCCTTTGCCATACTGCCCTTTTGGTGCGCTTCCCTTTCCGTTTGGGTAGCTGACTGGGCACCCTGCGTGAGTTCGTGCAGGAGCCGGCCCTTTGTTGAGCTCTGTGCCAGCTGCCTGGTGGGGGAGGCGGGCATCCTGGTTGCTATGGCGGCGATACCAGCGGTCTGTTGCGAGCATGCCTCAGCGGCTGCCCGCTTTCTGCCACTCTTGCCGCTCTCCTCTGTGGTCTTTTGTGTTAACGTACTCACCTCAGTTGTTTAACCCACGCACCTCATGCGGCTGAATTCGGACAACACGTTAGTCAATTGACTTAACTTTTAAACAACTCGCAAGCGAGTTGTTTAACTCAGTTGTTTAAAACTCCAACTTAACCAACCGTGGGTTGTTTATCCGTTGTGTGGCAGAATTCGGATGACACATTGAGCTAACCAACTGATGGTTGTTTAACTTAACCGTTGCTTAACGTGTTGTCCGAATTGAGCCAGAGAGTAGTTTCTCGTTACAATCAAATAAAGTCTCCTTGGTAGAATAATCTATCCTTGGTAGAAGAATCTATGAATGCAAGACTGTATGCTTCACTGAATGGCATAGGAACTGCTGCTTAATATCCATGTCCTGCTCTAGCAAAATTCTTACAAAAATTGAAGGAAGATGCAGAGAATCAGGCATCACAGTGTACAAAGAGAGAGTTTTTGTTAAGATATTTTTCAGAAAGACTGGTGGTTTGTAAAAACCCTAAGAATTATTGTGCAATGTGCCCCTATGTTCTAAAGTTTTTATCCAATTTCACTAAAATTTCAAACCTCTAGTGAGTGTTTCAGTGGCTTCCAATCTGAATTTGTGTTCTTGGTTCATTGATTAAAGTTATGTGTCCTTTTGTGTCCACTGCATGTCCAAAAGCTAGGACTGCGTGTCCATTTAGACACACAACTATTACTTAAAAATGCCTTGATGAGAAGACATACCAGAAGGCAAAGCAGACAGTATAAGTGAATGACCAAATAATAGAATGAAGCAGTCCTTGCCAAGGCATGATTCCAGGGTAATAAGATTACAGTCTTCTCCCTTGTGCTTTTAATCACATTACTTGTGGTGTGAAGACCTGCAGTATATCACTAGCACATCTTAAATAGTAACTGGAGAGATTTTCATCTTCATCACTGAAAGGGAATTGGCACATGTCACCTGACCCTTGGAAACATAGTCATATGTCTAACTGTGAATTGAATGAAACCTATGGTTCTAAAATGTATAGATCCCCTTTGTACTAGTTCTTTATGGTAGATATTCTAAATGGCATTGATAATATTGGCAGATTTATAAATTACATCACTGATATAAGTCTCAATGTCCTATACGTGTGCAGTTCAGGGAATCACAACATTTAAACTTTTTACAGTTTGTAAATTTACATCTGTTTCATTCACATAACGGATTGTATTCATTTCTAAAAAACGGAACCATAAGTTGTTTACAATTCCTGAACGGAACCTTGCATTTGTACGCCTTTAAAAGAAATGAAAAAAACCACTTTAGCCCAGAGAACATGGGACAATATTTTGGACATTTTGCTGTGCTTTTTAAAAATATGTAAGATAGGCAGTCTGAATAAGTAAATTTCCATGTAGGCATGCTCACTTTGATCTTATTGTGCTTTTAAAACGTATCTGTATATGCCAGAATGTGGATGTTGACGTGCATTGGGATGTGCTTGTGAATGCACATCTCACTGAAAAAGGGTAGGTGACATCCACACTTAAATGTGCATCTCGATACACATCCAATTTATGCCCATAATTTCCAATCTAGGAAGTGCTACTTAAACTGAAACCGGCTTCCACACAGAGAATTACTCTATGTAGAATATCTGTGCTACAAATATATTGTACATAACTAAGCTGATTAAATCACACTGACTATCTGCAAACCACACCCTGAATTTATCATGATTTATGACCCAGTGCCAGTTATGTTAGTAGATAAGTGGTTTATATCAGGGCCAGATATCTCATGTGGTCGTATGTATTTATATATTTATTTACTGACACTATTTTATACCATTTTCCCAAAAGCTCAAAGCTCTGTACAGATAAAATAAAAACACATTTCAAACAATATCATATAAAAATCAATTACTAACACAACAATCATGTTAAAAATAGCAGCAGTCAGTCCAGCCCTAATATCTGCCATTTTGGAAAAGTCTAAAATATGGCACCTCCTCCTTGACCAGTAAGAATTACACAGAGAGCAGGGCAAGTGCTTTTAGCTCTTAAGGTTATAGGAATGGAGGGAGGAGAGTGAATAAGGATATGTTGAAGAGCCACCATTTTTGGGAAATTCTGGAAGTGGCTGATGCAGTAGGCATTTTTAAATTTTATTTATTGCATTTTGCATTTGGAGCGAAAAATGTCCAAGACCAGCTCCACTTAGGATGGATTATAAACACAGCTTCTCTACCCATGTAATGCCACAAACTATGGGACTGTCTTCATGGCGCGAAGTTGGCGCCGCTTCGCCATCAAACCCTGTGGAATTGCTGGTCCAAGTGGTGGCAAGTATAGGCTGACCATATGAAAAGGAGGACAGGGCTCATGTAACTTTAACAGTTGCAGAGAAAAGGGAATTTCAGCCAGCTGTCATTTGTATGCAGTTCGTACTTGGTGAAATCCCCTCTTCATCACAGCAATTAAAGTTGCAGGCACTATACTAGAGTGACCATATACAAAAGAGGGCAGGGCCCCTGCAGCTTTAACTGTTGTAATGAAGAGGGAATTTCACCAGGTATGAATTGTATACAAGTGACGCCGGCTGAAATTCCCTTTTCTCTACAACTGTTAAAGTTACATGAGCCTTGTCTTCCTTTTCATATGGTCAGCCTAGGCAAGTAGTCTTGATGCAGGGAAGCAGAGTGGGCTTTCCAGCGGCCATTAGGCTTGCTGGGACCGCCCTGGGCCTAGGCGGATGGTGACGAATCATGGGTCGTCATCCACTTGGCCATGCCTCCACTGTGACTCCAGAGCGAGAATAGATGACAGGTGTGCCGTACTAGCCTCACTCCAGAGAAAAAAGTCGGGGTAAGTCATACAATCAACGCAGCGTCGCCGCACACCCACCCTGGGGTTTTCCATGTGTTTAGACAGGCCCTATGAATCAGCCATGAAGCATAGTTGGTGACCTTGGGCAAAACACAATCTCTCAGCCTATCCTACCTCATCAGGTTGTTCTGGGGACAAAATGCAGAGGGAAGAATCATGCATGCCAATTTGAGTTCCATGGAGGAAAGTAGTGTGTGTGTGAGGGGGAATAAATTTAATAAGTAAAGTAATAATAGCATCCTGATCCTATGCATCTTGATCAATGGATCTTACTCTTAAGTAAGTTTGCACAGGATTACACCACTACTTGGACTTTTTTCCTAGCTTTACACAAGTGCCATAATCAGCAGTTCTCTGTCTCTATATGTAATTATGTTGTATTGCTGTAACCTGAATGTTAGCAACATGGATTTTCCAGCTCCTCTCATCTTCTGTATAAGGTTTTTATCAACATCCTGCAGTATTCGTAAAAACCTTTGTCAAACAGAACATAGTAATTGGTTTCCTAGCAAAGACAGTGAAGGAACAGAGCATCCATCCAAGTTATTTGGGTCTGAAATGGATTGTCTTTTATTCTTGTGCAGTTTGATATAACTCACAGCTGAAGCTGATTGATAGTAGAGTCACAGGAAGGACAGATTTAAAGCTCCTTGGATTTCTCCCAGAGATTTAGCTCCTACAGTGGAGGCTTTGACATGACTTCAGCTTTCACCTTCTTTGAAGTCTGCACCTGTGGTCATAGCAAAAGCCCCTTAAATTTACAGCTCCTCAGGACTGATGATATTATGGCAAGTTTGTTAAAAAGAAAACATTGCATCCGACGGCAACTAATGCCTCCATATAATTTAAAGAACATTTGCTCTTTTTCCAGGATGCTGAGATGCTCACACCCACAAATATGCTTTGCAGGATTCTCTGTCTGGCTGAAAGAAGATCCTTGTCCTGACCACACCTGAGGGAGACTTCCTGGATTTGATACAGAATTAACGGTTTGCTTTCTCTTAAAAGAAACTTGCCAAGACAGAGTACTATTTCATTTCTCCTGTAATGTCTATTCATATTGAGTCCATATTAGTATCCATCTGATTTGTTTGAAAGCCAGGCCAAGACGTGTTGCCTGACTCATTCATGTACCCACCCACCCCCATTCCATGTACAGAATCTGACCAGACTGGCAGTTGAATCTTATTTCAGCACTGGTGAAGGGACAGCATCCTCCACTATATCTGAGGGAAGCTTAGAGATCACGGAGCAGCAAGATAGCTTTAGGCTGAAGTGGACAGACTTCAAGTATGGTATTTACTTTGTTTTTTATTAGGGATAGTATCCAATGTTAGCCTTACGTAGAATTAACTTATTCATACGAATAGGACTTAATTTAGTTGTGACTAACTTAAGTTTCATTTGTTTCAATGGATCTACTCTATTTAAGATTAACATTGACTACCAGCCTAGCACCCTAAGATCCACTAACCAAAGTCAGGTGCAAATTAGTGATCAGAGTGGTGTAACGAACCTAGATGTAAAATGTGGGTTAAGGGAGTAGAGCCATTACTGCAACCCATGAGCCATAGACTTGGAACACTTGCTTATACAAATCTACACCATCCGAGTTAGATCAGGGATTCCAACACAGATCGAAATCTGCTTCTGAGTTAGATTCAGGATTCTAGCACAGTTCTACAATTGGCTACCAGAGCTGCACAAAGACCTGGTTAAAGGCAACTGCTTTACAGACAAGGACCACTGAGGCTGGGAGATAAATGACTGACACAAAGTCAGCCAGGGCAGGGAATTCTTTTTAGATTTTTCTGTTAATTTTAGTTACTGTTGTTAAACTGTTGGGAATCAGAAATCCTAGCTGATCTAGTAGATCCTGACCTACCTTCTGCCAGCCCTGACTTAGGGGACTTAGGAGGAATGGTGAGAGGGGGGCTGCTGCTGCTGCCTAAGGTAGCCACCTCTCTCTGGTTAATGGTATGGCTGGCCCTGATTTTCTGAACATTTTGGGGAAAATACATTTCCCCTCCCCCACTTTTTCTGTGCCCCCCCCCCCCCGGAAGCTGTCTAAACATCGTCTTTACCCTGTGGTGGCTCTGAATCAGCACAGCATCAGTTATATGAGCTGCACAGAGAAAAAGTCAGGGACTTACCTCGACTTTTTACACTGAAGCGAGGTCACCTTGGGTCTTCCACCAGCTAACCTTGCTCCAGTGTCGCTTGGCAGGGGGGCATTCCAGGCGGATGGTGGAAGCCGGGAAGGGGGCGGGCCTGGCAAGCCAAATGGCCACCGAAAAGCCTGTGGTGCTTCCTGCCATCAAGATTGCTGCCGCCACCCAGCAGCAAGGTGGCAGGAACCCAGCACTATGAACACACATACACACATACCCTGGGTCTTCACACCTCTAGTTATATGTTGGATCATTTTAAAATGACATTTTGGAGAAAGTCATTAACCCCACAATGGGGCCACTGTAAGATCTATGACTTGTTTAAGAACTTCGAACAATGATTGAGGGGCCTGCGACTAGGCACAACTTCTGAAATGCTAGTGAATCTATTTTAGTTGGAGAGTCGCTATGGGGAGTTAGAACTGTTGTCTTTGAATCTTGGCAGACAGAGGTGCCAGGGAACCAGGGCACAGGAAAGTCAATTCACTTTCTAAGACTATTATTGTGTCACAGCTATTGTGTCACGAAGATGGTAAATATTGTTCAGACGATACAGAGAAATTGAGTAGTTTTGAGGAACAGAAAAGCAGGTGATGGACCCATTCCTCCCAAAGAGAAATGGTTACAATTAATTAATGTGTGTGGGTGGGAGAACTAATTTCAATCTGTGTTAAAACAATGGAACATTCAACAAATACTTGATCACTGTCTTACATAACTTGGCAGAACTCTACTTAGAGGAGAAAATAAGCAAGGTACTATAATGTAACTTCACTTCAGAAAAGCACTTGGAGAATTAATTCCAATTGGCTTAGCTGCTAGCCCTGTCACATGTTATTAGTAGATCATGTATGCAAGCATTTCTAGGGCAAGTTATTCCCTCTTTTCCATTACAGGAAACTTACGAGTTCTTTGCATTTTGCTTTCCTAAACTTAATACTAAGATTTTTTTTTTCAGTTTGCTGAAGACAAAAACTTTGGATTTTGTTATTGACTGAAAAAAATATTATCTTGACTAGTGATCATCAACTGCATAATTCAGATTAATAATAATAAATAAGAGGAAATTATAGATCTGATACCCAATATGTAAATTACAAACACTGAAACTGCAATTCCATATATACTTACCTGGAAGTAAATCTCATTGAACTCAATGGGGCTTATCTCTGAGTTGACACTTATAGAATCACTGGAAGTTAGACTTTTCACACTGAATTCAGATTCTCACCACCACCCATACTTTGAATTCTCATGAAAAGACAACAGCTGACAGACTAATTCTAAGTTCAAGATCCACTGGCTGGGGGAGCTTGGGGTGAACTAGACATGTCCTTCTAGCAGCAGAGAGCAGCTCCACTGGTGGTGGGGCTTGAGTCCTCAATTACACATGCAGAAAGCTCTGGAGGTGTAAATCTACCACTGGCAGAGTTCCACCAGTGATAGGCACCAAAACGGGGCATTCATTCCAGGGCGAGGCATGGGTAGCCATGGATCTGTTGGATCCAAGGCCTCTCGTTCCACTGTGAAGCCATAAGATTGGGGCCCCTGCCAGACACCAGCCTCAGAGTGGCATCGGCATTTTCCCTCCCGTTGAAAGCAACAGGGAAGTAAGTGAAATAAAACCACTGCTGGAGACAAAAAAAAATATTGAGCTGGCTTTGGAAGAAGCAGAGGATCCACCACTTCACTCCTCCAGCCCACTTAGAATCATTTTCTTACACTTCAATCCCATATACATTTACCTGGGAGTAAGCCCCATTGGACGCTTACTCCCAGGTAAATGCATGTAGTATTTCTGCTTGTGAGTTCCTGGTCAACAGCTGGTTGGCCTGTGTGAACAGAATGCTGGACTGGATGGACCCTAGGTCTGATCCAACATGGCTCTTCTTACATTCTTATGTTCATGCATAGAACTACACGGTTAGTCACTTTGGGTGGGAGGTAAATTACCCTTTGCCCTTCTTTACCACAGAATTGTATGCCAAAAACATCTTTGGACACTATTTTTTTTAAATTTAAAATAATCCTAAATGCTTCTAAGTTGCTGATTAAAAATATCTAATTTATTGACACAACAAAATGCTCAGTGACAATAAGAAATGGCAAGGGAAAGTAATGAACAAAACTGGAAAGCCAGGAATGATTTCCTAAAGGAGGTGTGGATATGAGGATAAATGGAGATTGTGCTAGTTAGGGAGAAATGTAATGAGATATCACAGCTGACAGGTTTTTGGTTTTTCTTGAAAGCTCTGTTGAAAGTGAAACAGAGAAATGTACACCTCATACATTATTTTCGGAAATCTCTGGTGCTGGCTTGGTTTCTGATTGAGATACTAAATGTGCTTTCTAGACACCTAAGCATTTCAAAAAGTACCAGAGTAATGTCTGTTAATAAGTTACTTGAAATGTTCAGTGAGATTTCCAAATTTTAATCTTGACAAGTAGAATTGAAGGCACTTGCACATATTGCCCCCAGTCGGCAACGTTAGCTGGGAAACAGGAAGCAGAACAGCAGTACCTCGCTAAAAAGGAGGTAGTAAATGGAGGTTTGATGTGACTCGCTATTTTCATTTGATGGCAGCACTTTCTCCCATGCTACTCCTGCTAGCCTATGTGCTCTGCTTCACATATATTTTGCAGGTGATCGATGCTCTCAATCAGTGGTGCAATTAGGAAATTTTAGACTCCGAACATAATGGTCTCCCAGGAGGAATGGGGGCTCTGGTCTTCTTCGGATGGTAATGTGTATTACTTCATTTACTGCCAGTGGTGCAGCTAGATCATTTTAGTCTCTGGACTTAATGGCCTTACAAGGTCCCTCCCTTCTCTTGATGGTGATGGGTATTCTTCACTTCCTTTAAAATGTAATCAGCCAGCCCTGCTGCTGTGTTCAGAGGTTCTCCTGCGCATTCTGCTGAATAAGGACTTGGACTCCTTCTCCAAAGAGCTGCCTTGGGTGCATCACTGTTCTCAATGCATTTATGTGGAAGCTTCCTAAGAATGCAGAAAATTTGATGCTGCCTCTTTTATTTTTCAACTTGTTCATCATAGTCCAGTCGCCCAGGCAGAGGTTAGAAACATAGGAGCCTCATACTGAGCCAGACCATTGATCCCTCTAGTACAGTATTGTCAACACTGACTGGCAGCGGCTCTCCAGGGTTTCAGGCAGATGTTTTTCCTTGCCCTTCCTGGAGAAGGCAAGGATTGAACCTGGGACCTTCTGCATGCAAGACGTGTGATCCTCTCTACCACTGAGCTACAGCCCTTCCCGCAGATGAAGCAGAAACCTAAACAGGGCAAATGGAGCAGAGCTCTGCAGCTCTACTCCACTTGCCCCTGGAAAACCCTGTGACTCTTAAGAGCCCATTATTTATCTCTTTACTTACTTAGAATCATAGGATTGGAAGGGACCTCCTCATCTGGTATTAACATTCAAAGCCCTAAACAGCTTGGGGACAGGTTATCTGAAGGAACGCCTCCTCCCATATATACCTGCCCAGACCCTAAGATCATCCTCGGCGGTCCTTCTCCGTGAACCCCTGCCAAAGGAAGTGAGACAGGTGGCTACTAGGAGGAGGGCCTTCTCTGCTGTGGCACCTCAGCTGTGGAATGAGCTCCCAGAGAGGTTCGCCTGGCACCTACATTATCCTCTTTTAGACACCAGGTGAAGACCTTTTTATTTTCACAGTGTTTAACAGTTTTTCAGTTTGATTTTTAACCTTGCTGTTTAAATTTGTATTTTAAATCCCTATCAATTTCTGCATGGCTGCTCGGTTTTTATCCTGGTTGTGCTTTTATACTGTATTTTAAATTATGCTTTTATACTATCGTTGTTTTATTTTTTGAATGGTTTTTATGGTTTTAATTTTTGTAAACCGCCCAGAGAGCTTCGCCTATTGGGAGGTTACAGGAATGCAGTAAATAAATCAATAAATAAATCTAGTCCAACCCTCTGCTAATGCAGGATATTCACTAACGTGCAGCACCCCCTGGTAGATGGTCATGGAGTTTCTGCTTAAAAACCTCTGACAAAGGAGAGTCCACCGTCTTCCAAGGTTATCTGTTCCACTATACAGTCAGGAAGTACTAACTTACTTACTTACATAATTTATATCCCATGCTGTCAACATAAATTTATGCTCCCAGAGCAGCTAACAAAGTAGCAAGAAACAATAAAAGTACAATATAGAATTGCAAATAATAAAATAAAGCATACAAACTAACACAACAAACTAAACCAGCAGGACTAGTCAAAGAGAAAATAAAATCAAAACTGCTCTAAGTTAAAAAGGCTGACATCAGTGGTTCTTAAAAGCCAAAGAGAACTATCGTGTTGTGCTCTAACTGTGTGTAACTGTGTCTACTTTATTGGGCTTGGACAAAGTGGTATGTACTGCCGCAACCACCTGCATGTCTGTTATCTCGAGAGGCCTCTGGTCTTCGAGGCCAGAGCAAGATTCACACCCTTTCCACACCATGCTTTTTTCCCCAGGATTGTCCCTGTGTGTCTAGGGCCAACCCCGGGAAAACCCTGGGATAGCAGAAACTGGGGATATCCTGATTTTTCCGCCATCCAGGGTCCTAAAACAGACACAGAGCCGTGCGGGGTGATTCCATGCCCATGGGAGGGAGAAAGCAATTTTGCCATCCCTAGGATGGCGGGGGGGCATGTGGAGGGTTCTTACCTTCTCCGCCACACTCCTGGCTTCTCTGTCTCTTTAAAAGAAACAAAATGGTGGGCGTAGCGTCCCTTTTCTCCCAGGACGTCACACTTCCTGTTTAGAAGGTGGGGGACAATCCTGGAAGCAGGTAAGTCTGGGATCACCCCCCTCCATCTACACCCTTAGGTATAGAAAGGGCCTCATTTAATTGGAATAATTAAACTATGGTTTTAGCCATTTAGAATCCCAAACAATGAGATATCAGTGATCCTACCCAGAGTATGCTTTTTGCATGGTACAAACTGTTCAAAGCAGAAGATGGGAAAGTGCTGGTTCACCACCAACCCTAGCCACCAATCCTAACAGCATGAGGATTTGGGTTTAAGCATTGAAGTCAGTGGGGAAGTTGTGCCTATGACCTATTGCTAATACCTGTGTTGAAAAAGTAACCTTTGACCTACTAGAAGATATTTGTCATGAAAATTAATAACCTAGCAGTGAAACCACCAAAAGTCAGTGAGTAACCTTAACAAGTAGGGAAGAAATAATGATTGAAGTGGCCTTTCTATTTGTTACTCCTACGATTCGATGAATGATCAGAAAGCTTACAGATTAGACTAGAGGGGCATTAGTGAAACTGCAGGTGGCAGGAACTGATGAGATGAACAGGAGGCACTGAACAATGGAAATCAGAGGCAACCTGTAAAATGCCACTGCCATGTGGCTGTGAAGCTGAATGCAGCATTTAAGTCAGGTGCACAAGCCGTGGCCATGGGCCGCATATATGTTTTGTGCCCCCATGACCCCTACCCACCCATTTTACTGTTGCTGAACATATACTCCACCCCACCACCACCACTGCCAATCACCACCATCCTCTCTAATGCTGCTGGCTGCTTCCAAGCAGACACTCTAGGAGGTGGTCTCAGAGGGCCTGTCCTCTGAGCGCTGGAGGCAAGAATATCTTCTAGGAGATGCTCTGGCAGTTGCTCTCAGAGGGCTCTGTGACCCTCTGAATGATGCTGCTGACAGGAGAGTGACAGGAGCACACTCCTCAAATCAATGAATACATTTCTATTTTACAGTTTTGAAAGAAGAGAGGCTAAGGCAGAAGATAGCAAGAGAGCCACCAAAGAGCAAATAAGTATCTATTACTTGAGAATATTTTTAAATAATGTAGTCCTTGCTTTTTTTGTCAGCTTAGTCGACAGTGCGCATTGCCGTCATTACCAAAAAGACTGGGCACCCCGATTTAAGTAATGGAGTGATTATGTTGACCAAACCCTGCAAAAGCTGTTTCATTTTTCTTAATTATAATTTTATTTGCCATGCATTAGTAAATTAAAACAATTGCTGAGTCAGAACCCCTTGTTGGCTGCCATTGCACTAGCTAAATGCCAATGAATACAGAACAACTGAGAGGGGGGGGGGGTAATATGGTTACATCTTGAAATGGATGACCCCACTGCTACTGCATAGGTTTTTTTCCAGCGCTGGCAGCTGGTTTCAAATTAATTTCAGAGACGATGGGTGAAAATAGGATGGTGAGAAACACACTTTCTCAGTTGATCACTCTCTTGGCACTGCTGCAGCAGCAACACTCTGTAGTTCTGAATTGGAAACCTGGTTTATGTTCTTGGGAGCAGTGCTGGCAGTTATTGCTACCTCAGAATACGAAATGTTCTAAACCCCCAAATTTGACTTTCATTTCACTAAATATGTCTGTTCTTGAATCACTGATGGGTTGTAATTCATTCTGAGAACATATAGATCTAGTTAGAAGGCAGTATATCCCAGTCATGTTCTTTCAGTAAGCACACAGACACTGGTCCTGCTTTTGAGGTACGTCCTTTCTTTGTGAGCTTTGCACAGTGGGCAAAGTGTAATACATATGAGTTTCCTTTTAACCTGAAAAGTGGGCTATTTTTGCAGCTTGTGTGCACGTCCGTTTATATACAAGAGTGATTGGTGAGAGTGCTCTTATGATGTAAGAATGTAAATGAGAAGCAGACCAGCAATTCAGGGGCACTAATGCAGACTGTTCCTTGTCTTCTCCCTAAATCCCTGATGAGAGAGTTATAGTAAATGTTACACTTGTATTTAAAGCTCTGTATTATGAGAATTGAGATAGCTATTTATACATTCGGGTAACATGCACAATGGAACCAGGTGGTTCTAGAGCGGCAGGCAAATAAGAATTGGCAGCACCAGCCCCCTAAGTAGAGCCATCTGCACACCTCTCTGTTGCCAACACTCTCACTCTTCCTTTCCCTAACTGCTTCTCAAGACATCTTGAAGGGAGGAGCAATTGAGATCTGATCACAGAACTGAAATGGAACCTTCCCCTACCTGGCACGTCAATGTTTGTCTCAGCCTTCCTGACTTCTCTCTAGGGACAGAGACAAACAGGAAGCAAAACTTAAAACTGTGATATACCATGGAGAGAACGCTTCCTCTTCAATCTTCTCCATCCCATTTCAAACAGCACAAAGTAAAAGGCAAGAGAGAGAAAGGAGGGGGAGCATTGCTTATGTTTGCTAGCAGACTATTTTTGAGAAGCACTTGACTCTTTGCCTTCATACCCCATTTAGAGTGACCCTTTGGTAAAAGTAGTTGCCAACAAAGATGTTAGTGCCTAGCTCGGCTGCCATTACAAAAGAACATGTACAGTTACAAAACATTTAGCTCTGCAAGCAGCTTCAGCAGTATCCTCTGAGAGGGGAGGGAGACAGAGGTATCACAATAAGCTGCATTCAGCTCTGGTAACATTGTCACAGGTTACTACCGAGCTCTGTGATGCACCAAAACATCTTTAGAATATTGTGTACACAACTTGTCTCTGGTCATGCCCATCACTACCCATTTTTATCTTTGTGTGGTGTATCTGTTTCCAGCACAGCAGTCTGCTGAACATTATGAATAATCCAGAGTCAGGATGAACAGTCAGGTAGCCAAGTTGGCAAATAACACTAAATGATTCGAGGTAGAAAAATCCCAAACAGACTATTTCCTGAAGCAGTTTAAGTGTAACTGCAAAGTTATGTATGTTGATAGAAAAATTAAACACAACACATGGCAATGAAGTTCAAATTAGTTGTGATTACCCAAGGAAAAAATCTTAAGGTCATAGTTGAAAGAGCTGTTAAAATCTCAGCTTAGTTTGCTGGGGCGGTGATAAGGGTGGATTCAGTTTTAGAAATGATTAGGTTTTAAAAATGGTTAGGAAAGGGGATTGAAAATAAAACCAGCATATATATATTTATTTATTTATATATACCGCCCCATAGCTGAAGCTCTCTGGGCGGTTACAAAAATTAAAAGATTGAACATTAAAAAGTCAATATACAAAATTTAAAACCATAAAACACAAAGCAGCTGATATTTAAAACATTTTAAACTTTTAAGCCTGGCCAAAAATTCAGTTAAAAACCTCAACTCAAGCTGTTAAAATGCCTGGGAGAAAAGTTTTGACCTGGCACCGAAAGGATAACAGTGTTGGCGCCAGGCAGGCCTCATCGGGAAGATCATTCCATATTTGGAGGGGCCAACAGAGAGAAGGCCCTCTCCCTTGTTGCTGTCCTCCAAGCTTCCCTTGGAGTAGGCACCCAGAGGAGGACCTTAGATGTTGAGCATAGTGCACGAATAGGTTCATGTCAGGAGAAGCGTTCTATCAGGTATTGTGGTCCCAAGCCATGTAAGGCTTTATAGGTTAAAACCAGCACCTTGAATTGGGCTTGGAAACATACAGGCAGCCAATTCAAGTGGGCCAGAGTAAGTCTTATATGCTCGAACCTTCTGGTCCCAGTTACCAATCTGGCCGCTGCATTTTGCACAAGCTGCAGCTTCTGAACCGTATTCAAAGGCAGCCCCATGTAGAGCGCATTGCAGTAATTTAACTTGGAGGTTACCAAAGCATAGACAACTGAAGCCAGGTTATCCCTGTCCAGACAGGGGTGTAACTGGGCCACCAACCGAAGTTGGTAGAAGGCACTCTGTGCCACTGAGGCCACCTGAGCCTCAAGTAACCCTAACCCCACCCTTGCAGAGGGGAAAAGCTGCTGTAAGTCTTAACCTCAGCAGGTGGTGATCTGGCCATGACAGAGGGATTGATGTAAAGTCCCCCACTTTCAGATCACCATCTCCATGTCCAGTGGAAAAAATCAAGTCTAGAGTGTGCCCTGCTATATGCGTTGTGCCAGTGGCATGTTGGGATAGTCCCATGGTTGTCTTGGAAACCATGAAATCCTGAGCCACCCCAGATAAATTCATGAAGAGGCTGGACTATATTCTTTGTACAGAAAAGCAAAATGTGTTTGGGTGTTTTGGTTTGGGGGAAAATACATGACAGCTGCATTCTAATACACATATTTTGGCGGAGTAAGTCCCATTGAACTCCCAAGTACATGTGTATCAAAAGGATTGAACTGCATGGGAGGATATGGGAAAAGTTTTTATAGAATTATGAATTGTGTCCAGATAGCAGATAGAGAAATCCCCCCCCCTCTCTCTCTCTCTCTCTCTCTCTCACACACACACACACACACACACACACACACACTATTAGAATGCAGCAGCATCCAATGACTGATTGTATGTTCAGGACAGAGAAAAGGAAGTAATTTTTCACATACCCATAATCATCAGAAGATACAATGGGCAACTAGCGTAGGAAGTGTTAAAAGGGGAATTAGACCAAAAAAAGATGACAGGTTTATCAGTGACTATTAGGTATAACAACAATATGGAACTTCCATGTTCCAAGGCAACGTATCCATGATTACTTGATGATGAGTAAACAACAGTGGGCAGTCATCCTCATCCTTGTGCCCTGCTTGTGAGCTTTCCAGAGACACAATCCTGAACTCTAGACACCTTTGTCCAGCAAAGCAGTTCTTATTCTGTTTTTGCAGCAAAGTCTGATTGTGATGCCAGCGTAATGCCAGAGGTTGCAATGTGATGATGACTTAAGTGGTTGTTCTGTCCTCTCGACATTTAGTGGTCATTGTGACCACTGATTTGCTGGCATAGTGACTCACAGAGTTGGGTCTTGAGGTGGCTCCCACATTTGTGAGCTCTCTAAAGTGCTCCAACTGAGCACGCTTCACACTGCGTCACTTGTGGCTTCCTCTTGTTCTCCTCCACGTCACATTTGTAATAGCTCTATTATTCTCCAGCTAGTGCTTGCGTGGTTTTGTTCGGGTTTTTGCCATGTTCCATTTCATCCTCAGTGTTTCAAAAGCACCCTGACTCATTGTGTATGTTCCCCACCCCCCGCCTATCGATTCCTTTCATATGTGCCTGCCATTCAGAAGACCAGACAGTGGCTTCTGAAATATATCCTGCCTTTCCTCCTTCCTTCCTGCTGCTGACAGAGTTGAGCATATTGCTGTCAATCTATTTGTGAAAGCTGTTATCAGACGTTGCTGCAATGTTTGTAGCATTCATCTGCTCTCAGCAGTATCCCTGCTCATTAAGATTCATGTACAATATGTATCTCATTATTACCTGTTTTGCTTTTCACATTGCCTCCTGTTATTACGAATGTTGTGGAAATTAGTGTCTTTCCTCCCTGATTGCAATTTAGAGCACACGTTTTAACAATGTGTATTTGCTTTCTTGTCCAGTTTGCTGATTTTTGCTAGTAAGGGGACAGAGCAAATGAGACAAGTCGCAGAAGGTCACACTGTGATTCTTCAATATATAGTGAGGTTCACACACTGTTTGCAGCCAACCTCTGTACACATTCATAGGAGGAGTATCGACTCTCATGACTCAGTAATAAGGTATCTCTGTCTGTGACAGCAAACAATCAAACCTGGCTTCGTATAGGTTTAAATTGCCTTTAGGTTGATACAGAGAAGTCTTCAAGCAAACTTACACAGTCTTCAGAGGTGTACACATTGTGCCCACCCTGCCTGAGAGAAGGCATGCCTGCCTGCACCCCTAGGCATAGCCCAGGGGTGTCCACTCCATCTCCCTTAGATTGAGCTGCCCCACAGCAGAGGGGAGGTGGCAGGCTATAACTCAGCCTACTAATCCTCTCTGGCTTCAAATGGTGCTTCTTCTTCCCCACCCCCATAATTTAACATGTTTTCCCCAATATTTGGGTTTTTTTAAAAAAAAATCTGAAAAATATGAAAAACATTAAAATCTGCTCACTGTAGTGCTGAATCATAATGTAAAGTTTGTTTGAAATCGATCAAATGGTATTGAAGCAGTATATCTTTTAAAATGCTGATTTGTCACCTTATTCGTTCAAGATAGTGGTCAAAAGTTTCACTGTGCCTAAAACCATTCCAGATAGAGGTAGAACAAATCCTAAGTTTCATAAAAATCGGATGGACAGGTTTTGAGTCCATTGAGGATAAACAAACACTTATTTTAATTTATATAGAAGACACACACACATATTCTCAGCTGTATTATCACTCTGAAACATTTCTAGCATTGCAAATTCAACAATAATTCCCACATAGTACATCCAAAAGTTATTTCTCTCCAGTTGTTCATCTTGTAATAATTCAGTAAAATTTCTCCCCACTTGTGCACATTTTGTAATTGCTTTCTAAACAGATTTCCCTTTTGGGGCATTATCACACTTTAACTTATTGCCATCTACATCAAGCATGCAAAGTTTCAGTTTCCTAGTTAGGCTGGCTGTGTAAAGATTTAGCTATACAACCAAATATTAACATTCTATTCTCTTTACTACTACTACAACAACAACAACAAAGTGTCTACCCCTTTATGGTTCCTGAGAAAAATCTTGAAAATGTGACTTCAGCTTTGCAAATGGGAAGGTCAGAATCTACCAATGGATTGTAGAAAGCTTTATGAGTAAGATCATCAAGGAGCTTACTAGGGACAATGGAGCTTCCAGATCAGAAGCTGGAATCAAGGGGGATCCTAAATATGACAAATGTTCAGTGGTAAAAATATCACAAAATTACATTGGAATGGAAGGAATCTTAGAGGTCATCTAGCATTTAAATCCAACCTCCTGCCAATTCAGGAACTCCACAGCTACAGCATCCCTAATAGGAATCCATCGATGCAGCTATTTTGGAAACAAATTGGTTGCATTGTAATCTCTAGCATTGAGAAACCTGGCTGAAATCCAGGCCAAGCATTTTCAACAAAGAATTTGTAATACATGTTTTTTCTAACATGTTTTTTCAAAAACATTTTTTTTTTAAATTAGTTCTTTTTTATTTTTATTTTTTTTAATTATGTAATTGCTGTTTTGTTAATTTGTTTTAGCTCCTGATGAAGGATAATTTCCGAAACGTCGTTGAGTATTTTGGATAGATTACAAAATAAAACAAAAATCTTAATAAGTACAGAAAATTGTTCTTTTTTTAAAAAAAAAGAAACAGGAATATTTACAGCACCAGAGCTCATCTCTCTTTCATGCCTATGGAATCCAGAGAAAGCCAGGCATAAGCCTTAGCATTTCTGTGGGTTGGTTCAGATGTATTGCCCCCCTCTCCTCCTCTGGTGTGGTCAGAAACATCACTTCCATTTTTATTAATTGTAGTTTGGTGTGTCATCTGAACCCAGACAAACTATGCTTAATTTTAACTATTGTTAGTGGAAACAGTCCGACTTTAATAACTACAGACCGGTATCAAACCTTCCATTCTTGGGCAAGGTGATCGAGAGGGCGGTTGCCTTTCAACTCCAAGTAGTCTTGGATGACACTGATTTTCTGGACCCATTTCAAACTGGCTTCAGGGCGGGATACGGAGTTGAGACTGCTATGGTTGCCTTAGTGGATGATCTACGCCTTAGTATTGACAGGGGGAGTGTGTCCCTGTTGGTACTTCTGGACCTCTCACCGGCTTTCGACCATGGTATCCTTCTGGAATGCCTGAGGGGATTGGGAATCGGGGGCACTGTGCTTCAGTGGTTCAGTGCCTACCTCTTCCAGTAGTGATGCTTGGGGATAGCTGTTCTGCAAAGAAGGAGCTGCTGTGTGGCATACCGCAAGGTGCCATCCTTTCCCCAATGCTGTTTAACATTTATATGAAACCGTTGGGAGAGATCATCCAGAGGCATGGGGCGGGGTGCTATCAGTATGCTGATGACACCCAAATATATTTCTCTATGCCTTCGATAACAGCACCAGCTAAGGATAGTGTGTCTCCTCTGAATGAATGCTTGGAGGCGGTAATGGGTTGGATAAGGAAAAACAAACTGAAGCTGAATCCAGACAAGACGGAGGTGCTTGCTGTCAAAGGCCACAACCTGGGTTTGGAGGTGTGTCAACCGGTTCTGGATGGGGTTACACTCCCCCTGAAAGATTGTGTTCACAGCTTGGGGGTGCTCCTGGATCCGTCGCTCCAAATGACAGCCCAGATAGATGCGACGGCCAGGAGTGCCTACTATCAGCTTCGGCTGATACGCCAGCTGCGCCCCTTCCTAGAGTTGGAAGACCTAAAGATGGTAGTGCACACGCTGGTAACTTCGAAGCTCGACTTCTGCAATGCGCTATACATAGGGCTACCTCTGTGCCTAGTCCGGAAACTTCAACTAGTTCAAAATATGGCAGCCAGGTTGGTCACCGGTACATCTAGGGGTGACCATATTACGCCAGATTTAAAATCGCTCCACTGGCTGCCAATTAGTTTCCGGGCGAAGTATAAAGTGTTGGTTATTACCTTTAAAGCCCTACATGGTTTGGGTCCAGGTTACCTGCGGGATCGCCTTCTCCCATACAATCCGCCCCGCACGCTCAGGTCCTCTGGGAAGAACTTACTGCAGTCGGCCAAGACTAGGCTGACAACCGTTACCCAGAGGACCTTCTCTTCTGCCGCTCCCAGACTATGGAATGACCTGCCGGAGGAGACTCGTCAACTTAACAGTCTTTTAGAATTTAAGAAAGCTATAAAGCCTGTTCTCTTCCAGCAGGCATATCCAGTGGAATTTTAGAATGTTTTAAGGATGTTTTTAGGATGTTTTAGGATTTTTTATGCAGTTTTAATAATATGTGTCATGTTTTAATCAGTTTTATGTATTTTATCATGTTGTTGTTCCCTGCCTCGATCCAGACGGAGAGGCGGGTAAGAAATAAATTGTTATTATTATTATTATTATTATTATTATTATAGTTTATGACACTGGCTTATTTTCACTAATCATAGTTGGATATAACTACAATTTGCGGTTTGGACAAGAGACTAAACTGCAGTGAATTTTAAACAAAAGCAGAAGTGACAGAAGAGAGGGGAAGAGGGAGCATGTGAGCCTAGGAGCAGGATAAAATGATTCTTGTAGTGCTAGTTCTCATAACCATGGTTTAGCATTACATCTGAATGCAGTGTGTGTTATAGCTTTCCCAATCTTCTACTTTAGCCTCTGCATACCTCATGTTTAAACACATCTTGACGAGTGATGCAGGGGGCTGCAGTCAGAGAGCTTGTGATAGCTCTCTACATACCATTTTACAGTTTGGTCTTTATACTGCTATGAAAACTGCAATCCTATGTTTACTTCCATGGGACCCTGAGAGGATAATTTCCTTTGAGAAAATTTTAAACATAACCAAATTGGCAAATATATTCTCAGAAAGTTTTTGAGAGATTGTTGAAGGCTTTATTATAAAACAAATATTTTATGTATACAAAATTGCATATATATATATATATATATATATATATATATATATGTATATACTTTTGTAGACTAACTTTCTCTGTAATGCTTGTAGTTTCCTTTCTGTTAAGCTGCTATATATTTATTTAAAAGTAGCAACATAGCCCCCTTTGTCTCTCTCTTTTGATATATGATAAAATCTTGATGATTTTGCTTTAATAATTTCCATGTTATAAATGAATTAGTAAGATTAAGTCAGATGTTAGTTATCCCAGCTTAGATTTTTTTCCCTAGGGTTTCCCTTGACTGTTATCATTACCTCTTAAAATAAAAGTGGCTATTTTTTCCATGATTGCTTTGTTGCACTAACACTTTGTCTTATTTTGTTAGAGCAATGATTCATCCATAATAAAAGTCTCCTTGGTTTTGTTTCTGCCCTTAATAATTAGGTGTCCTTGGTTTCTCTGAGAATTCTTTCTTTTTTAATCATTTACTGGAGGGTTGAGAACCTTTCTGGGCTCTTCAGAAGGGTGATGTTTGGGCGAATATTCATGAGAAAGTTTAATAATTCACCCAGCATGTGTTAAATGACATATGTCTGACAAATCACCTGCTACTCCTTTAGCTGAGGCAGGTCTCATGTAGCTTCTTCCACCTGCTTTCAGAAGTGTGGTAAGAGTCTTGAAATTAGACTCATGTAGTTTCGTGTCCCAACCGTCACTATCCCAATCAGACGAAAGACACGTGTAAGATCGAAAACTGGCTGCAGCTCTTTAATTTCCTTCTTGCAAGAAGTGACCATCCAGGAATCAAAACCTAGAAAATGGTACTGGCTACATATTTTGAACAACCTTAAATAGAAAAGATCATACAGGGATACATGGATCTGGTTCAGTTAAACAGTAATTAATTTCTACCAATCCTGAATTCTAGAATAAACATAAGCTTCAAAGAATCTTCTGATGTGGATTCAGTTAACTCTATCTTTGACTAAGAGATGGAATCCACAAACGTTGCAATCTTTGCCAGATGTAATGTTGACATAGCTTGTCTCCTAAGAAGGCAAAGTCTATTGCTGTATCAGTTTTTTCTTAACCTTTTGTCCTCGGCTTTAGGAATATAGCTACCATTAATTCCCCTACGTGTTTTCCTCTTGCTAAGTTAACCTGAGGTCTTCATGAGACACACTTTATTAACTCTTATTTCAGAGGCACGTATAAGGGAATTTTGAATTATCTTATCACAGAAGGTTGATCATTTTTAATAAATAAATAAATAAATAAATGTCTGTTCCTCATGCAGTTGAAAAAGCATAAGTATAGCCCGTTTTATCAAGTGTAGCCCCTTTTATCTGTTGCACCAAAAAGACACAGCAGAGCACAATCAGGCAAAACTTAAGATGCTATTAATTTTCATTGAAACTAATGCAAAGGACTTGCTGGATTGTGCCCAAAAAGTACCTTGCAGGGTGATAATTGGTAGTGCTCTGTGTTTTGAGCATTTTTCAAACAAAACAGTGGACTTCACCGATAAGGATACATGGGATCCAAAACACCATGTTCTATTAAAACCCTTAACAGTCCTATGATATCTTATATAGGAGCATGGGTCTTTGATTTTAGTGTCTTTGTAAACACTGAGGAATGCCCTTTCCAATAAAATACCAGAAACTATATATGCATCAGCAAATTGAACTTCCATGCTTGGAGGAAATTAAACCAATCCTGGCTGGGCAGAATTGCTACCCTGAAAATGATGATTTTGCCCAAATTCCTGTTCCTCTTTCACTCCCTGTCCAGGTTTGAGAAGAATTGCTTTAGAAATGGCAAAGTCTACTTGAAGCTTTTGCCCCATAGAGGGAAAAGAGCTAGGTTTCATAAGCTAGGTCTTTAAGAAACATAAAAAATGGGAGAGTAGGATTTCCCAACTTGAAATCCACTGGTACAGATGGAAAATGCATGAGCAGTTCCAACTTTACAGTGAAGTGTTTTCCTTCTCACCAACCCATTCACCTGGGGCACCTTTTCAGTGCTATTGCACTCATGTCGTCCTTGTGGACTAACCGCAGGCATCTGGTTTGGCACTGTGAGAACATAATGCTGGACTAGATAGGCCTTCAGCCTGATCCAGCAGGGCTTTTATGTTGTCAGTGGCCAAGTCACTGTCCCAGTCTATCTATCTAAATCTATCTAAAATTATTTCTAGGTGAAAGCCTTATTATTATTAGTAGTAGTAGTAGTAGTAGCATTTGCATTCACTAATAGTTTCCTTGCCAGTTCCTAATAGAAGATAAACTTATGAGAAAAGCTTCATTTAGTATATGCATTTGCAGTGAATCTTGATAATCTCTAATCAGTCCCAAGCGAACATCCATTCACTCGCAAAGACGCAATCTAAAGAGGCTGAGGGAAGAGGCAAATGGGCATGAGAAGCCCTGAAGACTCCTCCCTCAGCCTATGGCACATTGCCTCCGCCAATGGGGGCAAACTGTGCCCCGCTCTTCCCCCCATCACAAAACCCCCCACCCCCCACGACTAGGCAAGCCAGATGCAGGGTGTGGCATATCTCTTTATTTGCATATCAATAGGATGCTAACACATTCATTCTTTATGTAAATTGTGTTCTTTCCCTCCATGCCCCAACCCCTTTAGGGAGGAGGGTGCCAGAAACCTCTCACAACCACACACTTTCTTTCAAAGGAATCTTTTTTTCCAATCATCACCACTACTACTGCCCGTCTCTCCATGCATCCAGATCTCTGGCTTCCTTCAAAGCTCAATTTATCAACAGTTGGAAACCACAGAAGCACTGAACTCTGTTTAAGGGCCAACCAAGGTGTTAAATGCATATTTGATGACCACAATTCTCTCCTCCCCCCCCCCCCAAGCAAATACCAGCCGCAGGTTAGTTAATTATCAGGATTGCACCAGAGGGGCATTTAACCCTTTCCTCTCCTGCTGTGATCCTGAGGGAAATAGCTCCTCCAAAGCTGCTATTTGCATTAGGAATAAAGCTCCCACTTGACCAACCTGCAGATAGAACTTCAGAGTAACAATTTTCATCAGGACTGTGGCTGGGGGTGGGAAGGGGAGGGTTCCACTCCACACATGCTGTGATCCAGATACAGCAGGGGTTGATTGCATTTTTAAAAAACTACTTGTTAAATGCAAAGTCACATCTATTGCCATGTCTTGTATGGCCGTTAGAGGTGAGGCAGCCCTGGAGATGGGATGGAATGAACAGGATAGGTCATGAGAAAGCCTGCATTGGCATGTGTTCATCCCAGACCTTTGACTTGCTCTGTACCTTCCACCTCCTCTTCCTCAGGGACTCTCCAGACCCGCAAGAGCCCTGTACAGATGACAAACCTAAGTACAATTAACACATGGAGGGGGGGGGGGAGATAGATTCACAGTGCCAACCCTTGCCCTCTGACTTCCCTGCATTATGTATGGTGACCATATGGCAGGAAAAACTAGGACATGTCAGGATTTTTGGTAACAAATGAAATTTGAAGAAAAATCCAGATTTTCTCCATCCTCCCCCCCACCCAAATGGCAGCTCTACTTTATAGTCAATGGGAATTAACAAGAATGCTTACAGCTCTGTCATTTTTAAAGATACAGTGATGAAACTTGGCATTATGATAGCCCTTAGGTAGGGCTTTAGCCATGCCATATTTGAAGCAGATCCATTCATCCGTTGATTTTTAGGATTAAAAAAAACATTTTAAAAATGTTTTTTTAAAAAAAACACAACAATTTTTAAAGATAAGATTAAACTTGGCATCATGATAGCTCTTAAGTAGGGCTTTAACCATGCCAGATTTCAAGGAGATCTGTTCATCCATTGATTTTAAGGATTTTTTTAAAGAACAAGATTTTAAAATTATTTTTTTAAAAAAACACACACTGGAGCCATACTCTTCAAACTCAGGTTGTCAACCCTCCTATTTGGGGTATTGCACCTTGAGCAGTTTCAGCCCTTGGATGTAGATCAGATTTGTCTTAATTGTGTGCTGTAAAATCAGACATGTGACCAAGACTATGTTCAGGTGGGCACTCCTCCTTGGTGCAGGACATGCCCCCTGGGGATGGACATTTTGGTGGGGAAGCCCCCTTGGGGGCCGACTATGTTATCCTCCTTTTTGGTTTCCAAAATATGGTCACTCTATCATTAGTCATTATATGCTCTGTGCATGAGCTATGATCAACACATGGAAGTCAGAGGTGGTACTAGCTGTCACAGTCCCATTCTCATGTCTGTATATTGTATGGCATGTGTGTGTAAAAATCAACAAACCTGAACCTTCTGGTAGACATTGGGTATTTTGGATTTCCACTAGAAAAGAAGGTGAATAGTCATCATGTGACTGGCGCATCATATCCAATAATTAACTTCTCTGGTACGTTGGCAAGAGATGCAAAAAAAGGCCTTGTCTGTTGTGGCACCCAGAATATGGAGCTGCCCTGGGAGGTTTATTTGACTCCTTCTTTGCCAGTGTTCCGCTATCGAACGAAGACCTCACTTTTTCAACCAGCATTTACTTTTAATTTATCTGCTTCTTTGGGTACTTCCAGATGAAGGAGTCCTACCACTAACAGTCAGAAGGTGGATGGTGACATCTGAAAATCGCCCCCCTCCCTTCATAATATTCCATGAATGACGCAGGGCGATGGTGGCATAAAAGCATAGTCTGGAAGAACCCTTTGTTTCCTAGCTCTACATTGGTTTCTTTGAAATCTTCTGCCTTGATTTGATTGATACGTTTGATTGATACCTCAAGGCGCCATCCTATCCCCAACACTGTTTAACATTTACATGAAACCGCTGGGAGAGATCATCCAGAGGCATGGGGCTGGGTGCTATCAGTATGTTGATGACACCCAAATATATTTCTCTATGCCTTTGAGAACAGAGTCAGCTAAGGATAGTGTGTCTCCTCTGAATGAATGCCTGGAGGTGGTAATGGGCTGGATGAGGAAAACAAACTGATGCTGAATCCAGACAAGATAGAGGTGCTTATTGTCAAAGGCCCCAATCTGGGTTTGGAGGTGTGTCAACCAGTTTTGGATGGGATTACACTCCCCCTGAAAGGCTGTGTTCGCAGCTTGGGGGTGCTCCTGGATCCATCACTCCAAATGACAGCTCAGATAGATGTGACGGCCAGGAGTGCCTACTACCAGCTTCAGCTGATACACCAGCTGCGCCCCTTCCTAGAGTTGGAAAATCTAAAAACGGTAGTGCACGCGTTGGTAACTTCGACGCTCGACTTCTGCAATGTGCTGTATATAGGGCTACCTCTGTGCCTAGTCCAGAAACTTCAACTAGTTCAAAATATGGCGGCCAGGTTGGTCACCGGTACATCTAGGGGTGACCATATCACACCAGCTTTAAAATCACTCCCCTGGCTGCCAATTGGTTTTCAGGCGAAGTATAAAGTGTTGGTTATTACCTTTAAAGCCCTACATGGTTTGGGTCCAGGTTACCTGCAGGATCACCTTCTCCCATACAATCTGCCCTGCACGCTCAGGTCCTCTGGGAAGAAGTTACTACAGTCGGCCAAGACTAGGCTGACAACTGTTACCCAGAGGACCTTTTCTTCTGCTGCTCCCAGACTGTGGAATGACCTGCCGGGAGAGGTCCGCCAACTTACCAGTCGTCAAGAATTTAAGAGAGCTATAAAGACTGATCTCTTCTGGCAGGCCTACCCAGTCAAATTTTAAGACTTTGTTGATTTTAATAATGTATTTATTTTATATGCTTTTAATCAGTTTATGTATTTTATTGTTGATATTGATGTTGTTCCCCGCCTCGATCCGGAGGGAGAGGCGGGTAAGAAATAAATATTATCATTATCATTATCATTATTATTATTATTATTATTATTACATTTAGACTGTTAAATTTTTGTCTATATTTGCCAACCCCATTAAGGAGGTGGAAAGGAAAAGTATAAATCCCCAATTAAATAAATAAAGTTATTATGGCATGAGTTTTGGTAGGCAACAGGCACCTTACTTCATCAGGCGCATGAAGTGGACTAAGTAGTTGGTGTGTGTGTGTGTGTGTGTGTATGTATGTATGCATTGGTGGGAGGAGAACAGTACAGTGGAGGATAAATGTCTCCATAATGGCTCTGTGCCCTTTTGTGCATTGTTTCCTTCCAAAGTACCCAGTATTGGTTGCTGTCACATGCAGTATTATGGACAATGGATTTTATTTTGTTATAGAATTTCTGGGTTTTAGTGATTAGCGTGTGGATAAGCAAAGCAATAACTTCCAGAGGATGGGCTGACTGAGTTCCAAACCAATGATCTTGTACAGATAAATTCTCAGTCTGAACAAATAATTCTCTTTTTTTAATGTAGCCATTGTCAAGTGTTTTCTATGGATGGTGGGACCACTCAGAATACAGGCTCTCATTTCTCTGTTTGATTTAGCCCTACTTTTTGTGTGGAAGTGGCCTACTTTAGGAGATTTCTAAAGATAGTTACCTTTCACATTTGAAATTGGGAAACATTAAGAGTAACCTGCATGGAACTGTGTATCGAATGTAGGCCTCTACAAGTTTAGGTCCCTGCTGTATCCTTTGTGAAATGGGAATTATCTGTTTATTCAGGTTTCTATATAGTCCTCTTCTTCATAGTATCTAAGGCAGAAAGCCTAGTTCTCTTTATGAACATGGATGTTTCTTCAGTAATTGAAGCACAAATCTCTCACCCACTTACTTCCCAGCAGTGATGGGCACATTTACGAATGCTTGTGCTATGTTTTCAAAATATTAAATGCATAATAATTTCTAATATTTATCACTGTCAAATCTTATTGACCTTTATTTATGTGGGTTTTAGCTGCCACCACATCCGCTGGACAACTTACATTTTTTCCCGAAGCTACTTAATGTTGTGCTCACATGAGTCATTACCAAGTGAAGAGCCATAACCTTTTGTCAGAAATATAATGGGGACACCACCACCTCCAGAACCCCGTAAAGACTTGGGAGCCAAATATGTGTGTGTTTTACCCTTGTATTAGCATTGTAATGTTTCATTTTAGGTAATTCTGATGTTTGGTTGCTTGTGCCTTGTCAGCGTGTGAGTTTGCAGAACATCAGAGAAAGTCTAGGTGCAGCACGAGTGGAGCGGAGATTGTCCACTGTGTTGTGTGCCTTCTGCTGGGCTGTGTTTGCCAATACTGACTCTCATTGAACATACGTAAGAAATCCTATATCTAATTATTGGTTAAAAATAGACTTTTTTTTTTGTCTAAGGGTTACATTACACTATCATTTTCATGATTGAAATTTCTCCAAGCAACTCTCCAAGCAACTGTCCTTTGTAGGCAGAAGTGTTTCTGTGGTTGCGTGGAGAAATCTGTGGTATAAGGATATATCGTTCCTACATGTATTTCTTGCCCCCACCCCCAAATATATGTGTTTACAATTCATGCTATATTTTCCCAAAGCAGTTATGCACCCAGGAACTGCATGGTATCAAATGATGGTGTGAACTTGCCCTAATTTTAGTAGTAATCATGTTTACTAAAATGGAGCTTGGTTGAGCTGTTCATTAAATCTGCACATTATATATCACAGCCAGTGTGGCCTTTTGAGCATGGCACTAAAACCAGCTCCTGCAGCAGAAACACATTCTATGCAATAGTCCTGTGTTGTGAGAACAGGACAGCAGTATACACTTCAGGGACATTTTTAACCGGAGCAGATTTATTTAGGAATTTCTTTTACAACTGCTCTGGATGGATCTGGGAGCAGATTTCATAGCTGCTGCAGTCAGAACAACAAGTAAACAATTAACCGAATTGTGGGAGCCTAGTGGTAGATGAATGTCTGTTGTTCCTCACTGAAGAGTTCAGGCTTCTTACAGACATCAGGATGCAGCTATCTTAAACCCTGGCTACCTGAAAATAGAAGTTACTCTCCAAGGGCTGCAAAGGTGATCCAAAATTAAGAAGTGGTTCAAGTCGCTAAACAATTAGCATTATGTCTGGCATTTGCGCTTGAGGGGTGGTATGACTGTAGTAGGTCAGAAGGCCTTTTCACACACTCACTGAAAGCATGCCACAAGTACATAGTAGCCCAAGAATGGACAGGACATGGCGTTTCCCAAATGGGAATGGGGGCATGGCTAAGTCACTGCACTGCACCACACTTGGGGTCAAGTTGAAAGCAAATGTGCTTGTTCCCATTTGGGAATCAGCATCAGAAAAAGGTCTGTCCATCACATGCCTAAGAAACTAAATGTCGCATCATTTTCTTTAAAATGTATTAAATTTGTGACAAGCAATTACATTTTCTTTTAGGGTCTGAAATAATTGCTTTGCTTTCTGTTGTGAGGGAGAAATCTGATTCAAAAGCAAGCTGATGAGAATGGATTTTGAAATAAAGAAGACAAATGTGATCATTAAGATATAACAGGCCGTATTTGCCCTCTAATTAGACTTTATTTTTGATTAAGCAGTAATTAAATATAGCAGTGCTGAAAGGGATTTTATAGCCAGCAAAATCAGCACCCTTCTTAAGATGTTTATGTGATGAGGAAGCAGCAGTGTGCACTCCAGTACCCGCTGTGTAATAGAGCTTTTTATGTTCATGAGTCAACTTTGACTATTCATTACTTGGACACATATTTAAATTGGTTACCACTGAATAGTTTAAAATACTTTTAATTTGCAGTTTCTAGAGATGCTGTGAATTCATCTTATTCATAGTGAATGAACTGGACTTAATCTAAATTTGATTAGTTCTTATCTGGGTGACTGAATCACCTGGTTTATTTCCAGTGTAATTCATGGATTTTAATGATTTTTTTCAAGCTATTTGATTTACTTAGATGTATGCAATAGAGGAGGGAATAAAAAGATCCCTGTTCCTAAAGTGCACTTAGCCTAATTTACATTCAGATAAGAATTGCCTTACTGCATCAAGCAAAGCCTTGCAATAATCAGGTTTTCATGATCAGGGGAGGAAAACAAGCAATCGTAGTTTATTTTCCCACCCCATGTGTGTTGGCAGTACACCGTGTAATTACCATAATTACCCTTGCTGGGCATGGTTTGTTGTGTCATCTGAACCTGGCAAGGGTGGGGGGCAGGTGGGTTTACAAACCACTCTGGAACCCATGACTTGTCTAAGGTTGCAGGGTGGTTTGTAAACCAATCCTTCCACTCACTCTTGCCAGGTTCAGATGCCATGAAAAACCACGCCTAGTGATGGTAATTATGCAGCATAAGACTGACATGCATGGGGTTGGGGATAAGCTACCGTGGCTTCTTTTCTTTGTTTGTGCAAACCTCGTCATTCTGTTTCCAGTGATGGCAAGCCAGCCAATATAGCAACCTCCTATTTGTTGTCCTTAGTGTCTGCTGATCAAAAGTATATTTCCTCTGAACACAGAACTTCTCTTTTGTTGTCTTGACTAATAATTACTGGCCAGTTGAGGCTGGCGCCCACTGGGGCTGGTGGGTTGTGGAGGACAGGCTCACCAAAGGTGGAGCCAAAGGATCATCAGAGGTGAGCCAAGAAGTTACCAGAGATGGAGAAGTCTTTTGAATCCCCAGCATCCCATACCACAGAAAGGGGAAAATGAAGTTAATGAACGTTAAGATTATGAGTGTAATGTTTGGTGGTGGTTGTGGGGAAATCCACACAGCCACACAAGAGTCTTCCTTTGCACTCTTATTCTAGCAACAATGCCCATTGCACAGAGAATTCTGAGAGCATCCAAACTTCACCTCATTGCATGTAATAATGGTAATAATGGTGATCCATACAGACACACAAAAACATGGTAAAGTGTCCACAGAATTAGTCAAGGGTGGCTTCAGAAATTATGCAGAATTGTTTTTAGTCAGTATCAGGAGGATGAGGAGTATCTTTAAGCTGGAAGGGGGGGAAGTTGAATTGTTCTTGTATAAATGACAGATTTAGTGCCTTCTAAACTAATAAGACTTACAGAATGGGGAGTTATATGAAAAATAGCTTTCAACTTAGCAGAAAAGGGAAAGGTTTTTAAATGGTGAAACATCAAAAGGCAATAAAATGTCAGTCCCCTTCTTCATGGACACTATGGTGAAGGTAAAAATAGCCTATTGAAGGCTGTTTCTGATCTGTTAACACAGAGCTCTCATTTTAAGCCCTGCAGGCTCCCTACCACATGCATCCTTAGTTGCAAGCTGCTCTTTCCCAGTAGACCAGGTCAGAAAACAATAGTTATTGCTGTATGTTTCACTGGAGAAAGGTTGGCTTATTCATTTTTCTACATTGTGCCCTTAAATTGATATCTTCAGCTACTTTGTTATTTGTGTGACCTCCCCCCACCAATCTCATTTTCTGATAACCAAAGGAAAATCCTTAAGCACTTCAGTAGGGCATTGACTCACACATCTACCAAGCAAAGTGAATCTTATAAAGAGGAATCAGGATTCAACAAATGGATGAGAGCCAGTATGGTATAGTGGCTGGAGAACTGGTTTTGTCAATGTATTTTGTCAACTCCCTGCTCAGATTTGAGGCTCACAGGTTGTTCATACACCAGTCACTGTCTTAGGCCCTTTCTACATCTAAGGGTGTACAGGGAGGGAGGGGGGAGGATTGCAGATTTACCTGCTTCAGCGATCCTCCCCCAGTGTCTAAACGGAAGAGTGACAACGGCCCAGAAACAAACAGGGACGTCGTGACCGCCATTTTCCCCCCAAAGAAGCTGGAGCCAGGAGTGCAATTGTGCTTCTCCAAAAAAGGAATTCTAAAAAAAAAGAGCCCCACCCCCAATGTCCCTGGACTCCCCCTGGACAAGCTCCTTCCCTCTTGCTGACCCCTGCTACCCGCTACTCACAAGGAGGAGGGAAGAAGCAGGGACAGACGCCCACACCACCCACAGTCCTTTGGATCATCCTGGGACCACTGGGAAAATCAGGATCACTGGGCAACCAGTAATCCCGCAAAAATGGAAGGGTCATTCCTGCCTGCTCCTTGGATCTCCTCTGCATCATTTGGATGCCCCAGGGATGCCCCAGGGAAAAATGGCAGGTGTAGACATGGCCTTAATCTAATTTATCTCACAGGCTTGTATTAAGGCTGAAATGCTGCTCTGACTTCTTGGAGAAAGGGTGGAATACAAATTTAGCTAACAATGGCCTGGTTCGGATGACACGATAATCAACGGTGGGAGGGGGGAAACAATAGTCAGTTGTGTTGCTTATTGTGTTGTGTGGAGGACAACACACAATGCACGCACAACTGACAGTACGCTATTTGGGGCACTTAAACAATGGAGAAAAACAACGGGCTGCTCAGTTGTTTATCCCGAACTCTGTTGTTTAAAGTGTTGTGTGGAGGGAACCCCCCTCTCTCCGTGTACTATTCTGTTTGGTCATAGAGTTCGCTGGCTGGAGCAGCTGAAAACCCCTCAGCTGCTCCGATACAGTCGGCAGAACTTGTGGTGCATGCTGGGATACGGCCAGAGGACTGAGGGAGGGAGGAGACGCAGCAGCCGAGAAGAATGCCGGGACTTTCAGCCGTGCGACAGGGGGAGGGGCAACATGTCATGTGGCGGGTGCTGCCGCACCGCCGCCAAAATAATGCATGGTCAGTACGCTATTTCCCCCTTCGTTGCCTAAAGTGTCGTCCAAATTCACTCAATGAGAGTAAAGGTTTGTGATTTTAAATTACTATCTATTAGTGCTTCCAGGTTTCTTTATTTTAACTATTTAGCATTCCAAAATACCACATATCTCTTCAATTTACAGAAGATCCATTATTTCAGGGCTGCATCTGCTACAAATCCCCTTCCACCATGTCCTGGCACTGGCCGCGGGGAGGTAGTTGCAGGCGTGGGGAGAAGAGACATCTTGTCTCCCCATTGGAGCATATTTGGCACCAATGGGCTGGGTGGCTGCGCTTATATAAGGCAGCTGCACCCAGCCCTACAGGATCTTTGAAACATGGCTTCCTCCCTCCCTTGTATGCAGTGTGGGTTTTATCTGGTCGCCCTTTTGGGGGCCGAGTAGGAATTTTTGGCACATAGTCTGATTTGCCTGGGCTATGTGTCTTTTCGCCTACCTCACACTGTAACTGGGGAGAGAGTGTCTTAGGAATCATAATATTCTGATTTTGCTTAATTTGGTCACATTTGGTTCAGGCTGTTAGGACGGGCATGCTTAGAGGAAAGGGATGGTGATCATTCTGCGGCACTGTTGTTTGGTGACAGGTGATACCTGAGGCCTTCTGCTGGGAGTCGTGAGGCCCCAGTGGGGAGATAAGGCCACCTGTTAGGCCGACTCTCGTCACTCCAACCGGAGTCATGCGGCACGGGGGGTGAGTGGCATGGGTCGGTCTACCCTCCCCAAAAGGGGTATGGCCTGGGTGTGGCGATCATCTGACGCCACTTGCCAGACATAGAATGCTTTGCCCGATATAAAATGCCTAGCTAGTTGCTGGTGTAGTTTAGGGTCCACCCAGTTTCCCTTTGCAGATCTTCAATAAATGTGGCCTGAATTTGATACCATATACAGTTGTCTCGTCTTGTTATTTCCCCATTCCGCCTGCAAAAGCACATTATTGTTGTACTGAGTAATATTATAGAGTTTAGCAAAATGCCAGTCATTAAAGTGGCAGAAGGTGGTGAATGGAGTGGAAAAATTGACTACAGGGAGCCCTGGATGAGTTGGAATGTCCCATGTACTCTGGTCAGTCACGAACCTAGCCACCTAATGCCAGTGGCACAGTACAGGTTTTGCTCTCCCTGTAACGGTTCTCCAAGTAAGTGTTGTACGTTGTAGCATGGGATGGATAGTTTTAAATTTTTATTGTGAGTAGATGGTGAGGTTGGAAGGGATTGATGTAAGACACGGAGGGGATTTATAAATCTAGAGTGGGCCCAAGTTATGCTTGTGCTGGTGTAATCAGACATTTATCTAAATTTAAATGTGTAGTATGTGATAGCAGGAATTCCTTGTCCATCCTTTATGATGCCTATGTGCGTCATCAGCTGAGCATTTCATCGCACGCTCGTTACTGGCGCTCAGTTTTTTGCAGGGTTTTTTTGATGACCCTGTCCACCTTCTATGCATCTCCCTCTCCTTTGGTCTTTTTTCCATCATAAAATAAGACAGAAAAAATGAGTTTTTGGACTATAGCGAAACGTGCGGTGCGATAAAAACGCCCACTGAATGGGCCACATGGTCGTTGCTTGCTTCCTCTTTCTTCCTCTTGTGAAGAAAGAGGAAGCTGATCACCACTATTGTGGAACAGCAGCAGGAGGCCAAAGTGACGGTAGGGAAACGCAATCCCCCCCCCCATCTGATGATGCTCTATGAATTGTTAAATAAGGCCTAATCCACACCAAGCAGGATATAGCACTGACAATTACTGGAACCCATAGACACATACCATATACTGCTTTCATACCGCTTTCATAATGCTATATCCTGCTTGGTGTAGATCTGGCCTAACTCTGTTTTCTATTATCCTGGTGTACTCTCTGGGTCTGTATATAGGTCAGGTAATATAATGCAAGGCTTCTCCACATATTGCTGATTTGCTGCTTTATCTTCAGGAAGATCAACAGCTGTAGAAGCTAGGAAAGGTTCTACTACATTTTCTGTCTCTTTGCGTTGTGAACTCTATTTCTAGTTAGCAAATAGCACAACTTGACAATGGGTGGTTTTGAATAGGGTAATCAGGTAGTAATTCTTTAATGTTTTAACCCAGATAGAGCTTTTGAGCTAGATCTTGTTGAGAGTTAATATAAAAGTGTGCTTATAGGTTTAATAGGCTGACCATATGAAAAGGAGGACAGGGCTCATGTACCTTTAACAGTTGTAGAGAAAAGGGAATTTCAGCCAGTGTCATTTGTATGCAATTAGTTCCTGGTGAAATTCCCTCTTCATCACAACAGTTAAAGTTGCAGGGGCCCTGCCTTCTTTTCAATATGGTCACTCTAGTATAGTGCATGCACCTTTAACTGTTGTGATGAAGAGGGAATTTCACCAGGAACTAATTGCATACAAATGACACTGGCTGAAATTCCCTTTTCTCTACAACTGTTAAAGTTACATGAGCCCTGTCCTCCTTTTCATATGGTCAGCCTAAGGTTTAACAGCTACCTGTAAGATATCTAGTAAAACTCTGCAGAAATCAATAGCAGGAGTATCTCACCTGGGAGTAGTATATTGTGCCGCTTTGAAGTGCGGTAAAATATGTATTATGATTGTTAACCTATCTGTCAAGCATATTCAGATAGCCAGCCACAATCATTCAGAGCACGTTGTGTGCAGAATTTGTTTCATGCAGGAAAGCCTTTGGAACCTGGAAGTAATTTTGTGCTCCCTCTGTGTGAACTATATGGATATTGCTGTTGTACTGTATTTATGTATTGCTACAGGTGAACATTAGGCATTACAAGTAAATATAACAACCCTCATTCCCTGTATCCATCTGCATGAGGTCTAAATGAAATCAACCCATTGCCAGCGAGCCATGGTGTTAATTCCAGAGGGGTAGCTGTATTAGACTGTTGCAGCTGAAACAACAAATTTGCATTGTGGCAAAATATTATGTCACAAGTTCTGAAGGGCCAGCGCCCATGCCATCATATTCATTGTGTTTGTGTTTCTTGTGGCAATATGTTTTGTATTCATGACTGATGGAGCTCTAAACCTACCTTCCCAAACCTTGTGCCCTCCAGATGTTTTGAATGTCAACTCCCATCTGCCCCAGGCAGCATGGCCAGTGGTTAGTAATGCTCGGAAGTGTAGTCCAAAACATCTGAAAGGCATCAATCGGGGAAGGCTGCTCTAAACAAGCCCTTTTATATGTTTAGTGATCAGGACTGCAATCCAATTAAAGAAATTTCAGTCAATGAATACAAAATTTGTTGATCATTTAAATATGCATATTAATTATACAATTTTCCTCATTCTCATTGAAATGAATACAACTTTAATATTCAATGAACACGTTTGGTATTACATCCACCTCCATGCTGTGCAGACAGATTTGCAATGTGGAGATGGCTCTACCATCAAGTGTGCATCGTGCTTCTGTCATCCTTTGTAGCTTCTCCCAGCAGCTGCTATTCCTAGAGGTATATGGAGGTTCCATTTCCAACTCATAGCTGCTTTGCTGGAAAAGACCCCAAAATCGTAGCATCCTGTGCCCACCCTGGCCAGCCAATCAGTGGCTAAGAACTGCCTCACTGGAACAGATCAAGGGTTCTTCTATTATAGTATCCTCTTCTTAACTGTAGCCAGCCATTGCCTCCAAGACGTGTAGCTGTAATTGATACCCAGCAACTGGTACTCACCTGCTTTTCTCCACCTATACGTATTTCTCCATCAGATGGCTCTTATGCTAGGGCTGGGAGCTGGGCAGGACAAGGGAATGAAGGAACAGAGCTGCAACTCCCCTTCTTCTATGCCTTCCCAGTAGCAGCCAGCTGCTGCTACCTTTACCCCCTCCCCTTCCAAATATTAGTCAGAGGTACTGAATGGCTCACCCTCCTCCACCTTTGCCTTCCCTTCAGAGCAGCTGCAGCATTCTCTCATTGATGTTGGCTGGGCATAAAGGAACCTGGGTTTCTTGGCGGTGGGCTGGATCATGTTTTGAGATGAACTCCAACTGTGGCAGAGGAGGAAAAGCTCAGACAGGGGAGGAAAAGCAGTGGGAAGGGAAAAGAAAGGAGAGGAAAGCATGGCTTAATGCACTGTGATTGGTTGAGGGGAGAAGCCTTACTAGACTACATAGAGGCAGCATTCGGACGACATTTTAGGCAACAGAGGGGGGAAGAGGCAACTGACGGTATGTTATTTTTGCAGTGCCCAACACACAACATGTTGCCTCTCCCCATGTTGCACAGCTGAAAGTCTCAGCCTCATAATAAGCAACGGGGTTCCGATAAACAATAGTGCAGCCTATTGTTTCCCCCCGTTGTTTAATAATGTACCATCAGTTGTGTGTGCGTTGTGTGTCGCCCGACATAAAACACAATATTCAACACAACTGACGGTTGCCTCTTCCCCCCTCCATTGTCTAAAGTGTCATCTGAATGCTGCCATAGTCAATATATACTCAAGGGAAAGAGGGAGGGAGAGAGAAATGTTCTGAGCCAACTCAAGCACAGCGCTTAGAAGGCAGATGTGGGGGGTGGTATCCCAATCAGTCAGGGCCATAATTTTGATTAAGGCAGAATATTTTAATTGATTGGGTTGATTAATGTTGCAGCCCTTGCCATCCAAAAGAAGGTAAAATGCAGACAGCTGGAACAGTTTCTTGCTGGCACTGGTTTTTGGGTAAATTAACCAAAAGAAATTGAATTTCTACTAGCCAACAGCAATAGATACATAATTGAAAAGATGGTTTGATATGCCTTTGCAGTGCAGTGTGCACTTCAAAGGTTTTTATCTGTATATGTAGTATGTGGTTTTAATGATAAATGACTATAGATTTTGACATTCTATGTATGTTGTATATCAAATTATGGTTTATGTTATGAATTTAGTTTGATCATATATATTATCATTGCCCAGATTGTCAATGTCTGCTGATTATTGTGACTGAAAACCCTGTTCTCTCTCTCTCTCTCTCTCTCTCCCCACACACACACATACACACTTCATGACTTGATAATCTCATAAGCATTTAACCAGAGGTGGAACTAGCAGGACACTGAGCTGCTAGTGCCTTCTCACCTTGCAAGTACTTTAATACAAAGCTATGTGCAAGGTGCAGATCCTCTACCACAGTGAGGTGTGGTGATAGAAAATCCATTGCCCTATCTTGAAAGTGTATGTGCTTGCCCCATCATAGGGTCATTAGAGGTGCAAACAATTGGAAGGGTGGTCATTCCCTATCTGCTAATCACCATGAGAACAGATACTCAGCTAATTTCCACTTTTAACGAACAGCTGCCTTTATGGAATGAGTTCTGGCAGCATCACAGAGGAAAGAAGTTGCTTTATTTTTGTTTTGTTTTGCAAGTCCCTGTGCCTTTGAAAGTAAATGACAGATCAACTGGTGCAGTTTTATTTATCATTGCATCTCCATGCTGTAGATACTGCACCTGTTACATTGCTGTCTGTCTGAAAGATACAGATGGCAGATGCAGACCCACAGAGGGACATCTGGCTTTCCGCAGGTCACTGCTGCAGCTTTAGGGCTCAGTTATCGTTTGCATTACTCAGGGAATAGGGAACGTCATTTCCCTCATTTACATGAATGGCTGCCTGGTTGCCTATGGGGAGACAAAATAAACTTGGGAATAATGAGAGGTAAATGGGTAACAGCTGCAATATATGTCTAGTGACTATGTGATCATTAGAAATTGTTGAATAAGTTGGTTTAAAAGAGTGCTATTGCCTCATAGATTTTCTTTTCATTAATTGCTCTATACTCTCCCCTTCACAGCAGGGAATTTCCTACACACACATAACTAACTAACTAAATGGCACACACACATGCATTAGCAGCCTCCACAGACCCCCAGGTTATTTTTGAACTTTTTGCCACAGTATGTGGTGGCAGCACAGCAACCTTTTGCAGCTACAGTGTTCTGCTGTTTGAGGCGGCAGGACCAATATTTGAACCAGCAAAGGATTTCAACCAAAGCCACTTCTCTTCCATATTGCTCCCAGCTTTGCCTAATTTCCTCCCTTGTACTGGTCGAGTCCTGCCAGTGTAAGGGTTGCATTGGCAATGTCTTCCAAATGGCACAAGGCTAGCACTATGCAGGTATAATCCCCAGCCCCTTCCCCAGCCCCAGCTTATCTTTCAAACCTCCACCTGTGCAGAAGGACTTGGGAGATATATTATTCCTGCTCAAAATGAGTCAGTCAGGGATAGACAAAGAGTAGCCTTGAGTTGCTGGCTTCTCATTCTGATGTAAGTTTTGATATAGAAATGTTTTAAATAAATATGTTTCCAAAGTAGGCTGACTCAGGCTCAACCTCCAGAGTGGCCTTACTATAACAGAGTGATCTTACTACCAACTTTCCCAGGGCCGTTAAGCCATGAGGCAGAACAATGTTCAGGACTTCCCTTTAGAAAAAATAGAGGAGACCCTGATGGGCATTGCTACCTGTAAATAAAGTTCTTCTAAAGTGTCAGTGTCCAGGCACAGTCTTTCTATCCATCCTCTGTTTCCTTTTTGTCAGCAGAAGGCTGAGAAATAAATGGAAGACCTATCCCAGCAGATCCCATGCTGCTTAAGAAAGTATTCCCTTGCTTGATACAGACTGTGCACATACCATCCATTCATATAACTGGACAGGTTATTCTGTAAGAGGCAATTTACAGATAAAAAGCTAGTGTTCCTTGTTTTTCCTAAATGTGTCTCACTTCTGTTTGTTCTGCCTAGAGCACTAGTGAAAATATTTTACTGAATGGCAGTTTTAGCACACAGTCTTAGGGCCAATCTACATATGAGGTTTTTGACGTTTTATAAGGGTTATGAAAACTCTTTGGGCCACATGACGCACTCCCTATAACGTTGTATATCTGAGGTTTTTAAAACTCACTTCAGTTGTATACAACGGTTTCACTTTTAATAAATAGTTTTAAGTAAAATAATGTGTCCTTCTTTACCGTTTGTGATTCAATTTACTGGTGATTCATTTACTGGTGCCCAAATGCTTAGCAGTTGATTGGTGGGGAAGAAAGAGGAAGTGGGCCAGTGAACTACAACACCCACAATTCTTAGCCCTATACTCTCTAGGTTATGACAGAGGAACTAAGAAGGAAGTGGGTGACTGAACTACAACCCCCACAATGCCTTGCCCTAAACTCATTGAAAAAACGAAAGAGAAAGAGACAGGGCAGAACAGTGTGTGACTGCACACATCACTTTAAAGACTGAAGACTGTTCTCCTGTAACGTGAGTACTCAGTAATGTGGCCTAAGATGTTTTAGAACGCACCTATTTGGAATGTTTTAAAATACTTTTTAAAACGTTCCAAAGGACTGTGTAGATCTGCCCTTACTGTTGCAGCCAGAGCTTGGGAACTATAGTGATCAAAATCATGGATTTAGCCCTATGTTGCAGCTCTCAGAGTGGTATACCAGAAATTCTGAGCATACCTCACAATTTCAAAACCAAACCAAAAAGAAAGCCAGCAATATCTCTTTAATATCTCTTTAATATCTGGGTGTGTCCAAGCATATGAAATAGCTTTGGAAGAGAGAGCCAGACAAGAAACGGTTATACAGTAAATAACAATCATAGTCTAGTTTGGTGGGCACTTTCCACATAAATTTGTCTTACAAGCAACCTGTTCGTATCAGCCATGGAACCCCAACATATTGTATAGGATTCTGGAGACCATGAAGTACTCTAGGGTGCACATACAGTTCATATAAAATGCTGGCCACACCTGTTGGGCCTCAGTATTGGCTCAGCTTGAACTGAGAACAGATCACACGTAAACAGCCCTCTGGCTGTGAGTTGCAGGGCAGGTTCAGTAGTGAGGGGCTGTCTTTCAGCAAAGCTTGTCCTCCATTTTTGATTTTGTCACTGTAGATTCCCTGGGTGTATTCTTCCATATGATTCCCTCTGGGTTCTAAAATCTGGCAATGAGGCTTTGCTACTATCAACTTTTATCGATGGAAGTTTAGCATCCACTAGAAGCAGGGCCTTTTCAGTAATTAACCCAATGTTATAGAATGCCCTTTCCCAGGAAGCTCGCTTAGTCCCTTCTCTTTTTTTCCTGGTGGCAGTCAGAAACATTCTTAATTCTGCTGGGTTTTGCAGACACCATACCCTTGATGACTGAGGTAAAAAGTCTAAGGATGATGATTGATTTTATTTATTCTTGCTACTGTTTGATGGTTGCTGATTGTGTTCAGTTTTTGTTTTATTTGATTGTTGTTTCTTGGGCCATAACTCAGTGGTAGAACATGTGTTTTGCATGCAGAAGGTCCCAGGTTCAATCCCTGGCATCTTCAGAACAGCTATTGAAATGCAGCATATATATTCTATACATACATAATCTTCTGAAGAAATTCAGGTGTGTCCCCTCCTCCCACCACTACAATTTGAAAGTTACTGCCATAGGCAATTAAGTAAATGATATGACACAAGCTTACAGAATGTAAGAGTTTAGGTTATATGCAGTGCAACTATATACACAGAAGTAAGTTCCATGGACTGTGTTCACATGTAATGCTAAATTATGATTTGACGCTGATGTGGGCAACTTCTGAGGGTCTGGGAGCCAATATCTGCCTCCCTGAACAAACCAGGGCTTGCATATATCCCTGCTACCACCAAAAGTCTTGCCATGAAATTGCTGCCATATTTCAGACTGAGCACCTTGTTTTAATGCAAAACCATGCTCCTGAAGCTCCAGGGGAGCACACTAGCATTACAATAAGGCACATGCTCTGTGCAGTGCGCATCTTGTTTTAAAGCTAAAATGTGTCAATTTTTAAATTTTTATTTTTGCTGCTGCTGTACAGAAGCAGTCGTTTAAAAGGGGCGCATTACATGAATGAACTTGAGGAAGCCTCAGCCTTGTGTGCTCCCTGCTTTGTTGCAGCTGCCAGGGGAAAATCAGAAGCTTTTGCTTCCATTTTTTACTAACCACAGTTAAGTGTTATGTCCTAACCCAGACAAACTGTGGTTAGTCTCAACTGTAATTTACTGAAACAAGCCAACTTCACCCCTTGTTTTATGAAGCTGACTTGTTTCAATAAACCATAGATAAGATTAAGGACAGTGTAGGATTTGGATGTTATGGTAAACAGCAGTTAATCAAAAACAGAAGCAAAAACTTCTGAACTCCTTGCAGCCGTGTCTGAGGAGAAAGGGGAAGGGGGGAGCACATGAACACATAACAATAAATAATAGGTCATTGTTACATCCAAATCAGGCCAGTGAGGCTTACTCAAATGTAAGAATGTTTAGGAGTGCCGCCTTGTTTTAAGTGGCATGATAGATGATATTTTCTTCCACCATTTATGGTATGTTGTAAAAGAATTCATGTAAAAAACCCCAAATGTTAAATACAGATGAAATTCTTCTGTATTCTAGTTTAACAGGAACCTAAAACACTTGAATGAAACACTTGTGCTGGACAGTGACCCTGACGTCACAGTCAGTTATCCAAGAATCGCTATGATATGGGTCCACTGTGGATTTACCATTCCAAGTCCTACTCTGTACAGTAAAGTAGGTACATTAGATATAGCTTTGGCAGGATCAAGTGGCTCAGCAACTGAAAAAGGGATTCGTATGCCCCTAAGACTTATAAAACCGAAAATGAACAATAATAATGTCTCAGGCATTTCTTTTTCTTTGATGCCAGTTGCAAGGGAATGCTTAAAAGGGTTCAGTTAACCTGCCATATTCATTCAAGTCGAACTTCCCTTCCAGTAGTTGTAAGACCTTTAGTTTTTTAATTTAAATTTCAAATGTAAAAGCCATGTAGGAGCTGATATAGTTGGGTTATTTTAAAACAGCTCTGTTAATACATTTTAAGACTACATATGAAATCAACATGTCCATATGGCATTTCTTTCAAATGGAAAAAAATAAAAAGAAGTGTGAGTACTGCTATTTAACCCAGGTTGTATTCACATGAATATTACATAAGGGGTTTTGGTATTTCTGTAGAATTTATTTAACGAGTGCATTATTTTTGTACTATTCTTACATTTTTAAGAATATTTTAATGCTGTCCATGCTCAATGAAGACCATGTGGAGATATCCCAGAATTCACTAGGTAGCTGCCATAGGGTGGAAGGCATGGTTGTCAGATCTTATGGTGGCTGTTTGGGTGGGATTGAAGGTTCTGTTGTGCAAGGAACCTTTTCCCATATGTTCCTTCCTGCATGCCCTATTCATCACTTGAAGTTAATAACGGGGGTGGGGGTGTTAGTAATTTGAAGTGGGTGGAAAGTTGGGAGCAGGAATGGATGGGGATGTTTTGATAAGATGGAAGGAGGGAAAAGGAATGTTTTTACTGGAGAACATGTTTGTATGTAAAACGGTGAGAACAATGTACTTGGGGAGGAGTTGTATAGCTGTTTAATTTGTCAAAAGAAAGAAGTTTGTTTTCATATAGTGAAATGGTGTAACCCACCCTGCAGTCTAAGAGTAAAATAGGATACAAATCTAAATATATTGAATAATGTCCTCTTGTGGCTGGTTCCAAGGATGAATGTACACAGTCTTTTATAACAGGAGGAAAGAAATCACTGAATGCATTTTCCTCTTTTTAGTCTTCTCTGGTGAAGCTTTCTCAGTTGTTCAGACTTCTATTTAACTACATCCTGAAAAAACTGATTGAGAACTAACCTTTTTCAGGTCACCCTCACTCGCCCTCTGATGTATGTTTCTAGCTTTAGAATTTAATTAAAGAGGAAGTGGGTGGACAAGGCTGGCTATTTATACCTCTGTGACTGGCACACTTACATTGTCTTCTTTCCTGGATGGAGATTTTGATACCCACTAGAACAGCATCTTATTTTTTTAACAAGTGATAAAAAGATTGCAACAGAATCTTTAAGAAGTTTGTGTCAATGCAATGACACCTTTTCCCCTGCCTTACAAAGAGGGCAGATTATTAAAGTTGTACTGTGATAATAAGCAGCACAGAATCATGATTGGGAGTTGCTGGCCGTCCAAAGCTAAAATCTAGCAACAGATCACAAGGGCTAAAAAAATCATGAGGTTGAAACATATGCCCTAGTCTCCTAATCCATGGGGGTGACTGACGTAAAGTAGCAGATTGACTACCTTTATGGCCCGCTAATTACAAGGACAAGTTCATCAGGTAAATAGAATGGAGAGTTCTTGGAGCAAAGCACCAAGAATGAACATAGAACATAGCAACAAAAGTAGGCAGACGCTCAATGACTTTCTTCATGCTTCCTTAGAATAATATTTTACCAGTGTGGATGAGCAGGCTCAGGAACACAGGCTTTGAAGCCGGGTGGCATCAGACCATCATCTGTAGTGACATGGTTGTAAAATAGACATGTGGGGTTCACCTTGTTTACCTCTTTCCCAAAGATGTCTCAACCGGATGATACATATACTCTTCCCACCCCATCAATCTCCATGATGAAACTTCCTTGAGATCTTGTATAGTGTAGTGGCTGAGAGACTGATCTGCAGTTCAGAAAATCCCTTCTTCAAATCTTAGTTCTGCCATGACCTCCCCAGATAGCTCTACAAAGCTACTCACACTTTCTCAGCTTCAACTATAATACGGAGATAAAAATGGTGACCTAACTGACAGGTTTGTTGAAAAGAGTACAACATGTGAAACACTTTAAAGTGTTATATGCGAGTTGAACTACATGTTACCAACTAGCCAAGTCACGCTACTGGACATGATTCACTGTTAACAACAAGTAGCTGCAGTCTTCATCTAGATTGGCATCCTCATTTTTTATTAAGAAACAGTCATGGCCAGTCTTAAGCACACCATTTAAATGCGCTATTAACCTAACATGTAATTTGGCCCTAAGTAATATAGTAGTAGTAGTATTTCTCGTGAATTAGTCCTCCCTCTTGTCTTGATCAGATTATTTTCTATCATATAAGCTTGGTCATTCTTAAATTTGATGACATCATGAAAAACTATTCAAAATAATTCCTTTCTAAGTTATCCCCTTTCTTATGGTTTATCCTTTTTCTGGAAACAAGTTCTTAAGAGTTTTGCCTATTCCAGTTCATATATTCTTGCCTGTGATAATACCCATTGTAGAATCAGAATGGTAAGGTTCTTGATATGCTGGTTCTCACAGGCCACATTAACTGTTTTATGTATGATGCACCACAGAATCCCTATAATTTTGTCATGGAATCTCAGGGTATTGCAAGGCGTCCACCATGTATTAGACCACTACAGAGGATTGTGCACGAAAATATGTTATGTAATGTTTTGGTACTGAAGAAAATCTGAGTATAAATTTTCTGTCGCACTTCAGAGGAAAAAGTAGAAGACACAGGCTTTGTTTATAGCTTGCATCAGGAAATTGTCAGTTTTCAGCCTGATTTAAAGTAAATTTACCCATCAACTGTTGAAACAAGCCTGAACCAAGTTGTTTATCATATGCAATCTTGCAGTGTTGTGTGTATTGGGGGAGTTGTGTGCATCCGTGGTTCAGTAGGTGTTGATCAAGTTAAATGATATGCGTATGGCAATTCCTGCATTGTGTGGCTATAGAAATGGCACAGAGCTGATTACAAGAAGTGTAGCTTTTCTTTCCACTGCCTGTCCGTCTCTGCATTTCTATTTTTTCATCACCATAGCAACTCTCTTTATTTCAATGGGTTATTTTTACTCCCAATTTCTGCAGTACCATCCATCTCCCTGAGGATTAGCACTTGCTTCTTCTCACTAGGAGAAGGCTATAATCATGCTAACAAACTTCACTACACAGCAGGAACTAATGGATCTTCTGGAAAAAGTCAGAGTTATCAATAGTGTTAATTGCTCTGAATACCTGAAGTGCAGTGAGCACAACTGGTACAGCATCGAATGAATGTGCCTCGGGATCACCAGGAGATAGGCTACTAAATAAATTCATAAATAAGCTGCAGTGTGTTCCAGGTAGGGGTTGGTTTATAGCCAGCACTCTTGGTCTTTGGGGTGAGGAAGGATATGTACATAACTGACTCCTCCAACAGCTGTGAAGTTTGAGCTCTAGACAGAGTCCAATGAAGACCTAGATGGCATAGCAGGATTCACATGGATGCTTCAAAGAAAAAGGAAATATAAAATGGCTGGAAGTAATGGAGCTGACATTAGGAGTGCTCAGAGGAAGTCTAGTGCTGTGTGCGGGACTTGGGGCTGCCCAGAGGTTGAGTTTCATCCATACATGGACTTTCTATGTCCCTGTATGGAAAATGAATTGGAGGGAATAAAGTGTGGTGCAGACTCTGAGGCAATCAGTTACAAACTTGTGTGTAGTAAAGCAGTGCCTGTGATAGACTTGAAATCTAGAGTGACAGCTAGGCTGAGAACACTAAACATAAGACAGACTCCGTGGATCACTATGTAAAATGTTCTGAAATTCTAATCAGGATTTATCAGAGGCAACAATGCAAACAATAGCTCCTTGGTGACAGAAAACTGAATTTTTTGAAGTAATTAAATAAAATATATGGGAGGCTTCCTTCTACATGGATACAAAGAGAACCATGGCTCATCTATTGTTGATGTGTTGCAATTTGTGACAATTATCAGTGATTTTTTTCATGGTGTAGCTGAAAATAGCTTCTACAGTCTGATCTACTGGTTCAGAAAAGATGTATGACAGGAGAGAAACTGAAAATGCTGTCCTCTGAGATCACGTACAGATGATCAGAAAAGAGGAGTTGAGTCAAAATCTCTGTCAAATAGGTTTTGTAAAAGCAGCTCTCAAATATGTGATTTTTCTCCAAGTGGGAAAAAATAGAATATAAATGAAACAGCAAAAGGCTCTTATGTATAATGCTAAATTTCAGAAATGAGCATCCAGGTTCTACATATAGAACATCATACTATAACAAATCCATTCCTGCAATTTCCAGAGGTGTAGCTGTGACAAAGAAACAACAAAGAATCTTGTGGTACCTTAAAGATTTACAAATTTATTAATTTTCCCATAAGCTATCGTGAACACTCCCCACTTCATCAGAAACTTCATCCACAAATGCATCAGTTGCTACCTATTTTTTGAGGGCAACAGAAGGTTTTGCATATGCTAATTCCATTATTTAGCAAGTATACCAAGAACCCAAACAATGCAATGTTCCTTCAGATTCTGAGTGTTACTTAGTATTATTTGCTCTGCTCATGAGAAAACACTTGATTTACTGAGAACAGGTGTTGCGATTGCTTATTAATAGAGGCTGACGATACAGACAGGAACTTGACTTGAAACTATCCCCTTTATGATATTGCCCAGCAAAGTCAATGTGATTGAAATCTTCATTGCAGTACTGAATTACTTGCACCAGAATGGAAAAATACATTACAGCAGATTCCCAGATGAATAGGATTAATATTCGGACTTATATTTTATGCTAAGCTCTCTTATTAGACCATTTATTAATCTTTTTAAAGAATGGAAAAATAGAAGCATCTGTAAAAACTGAAGTGCTTACAACATAATGCCCATCATATCACAGCAAACCATTCTATATGAACAATTCTACAAACAGCAAGGGGAAAGATGGAAGAAGGGACCACTCCATTGGGTTAGATTTGGCTCCTCTCTCTGAACAGTTTACATTGCAGCTAGTCATTATAATAACTACAGTGACCTGGTTGGCACATAGCAGCAACCCAGATACAGGTTGTTGTTGAATTGTGGGTTGTCATTATGTGCAAACCTGCACTATGGTTTGTTAAGTACAGATAATCCAGAGTTTACAAACCAACAGCAAACCATGGGTTCTCTTCCTGGGTTGTTTGTGATTAACAACCCATATTTAAACCATAATGTAGGGTTCACACATAACAACAACCCAGGATTCAACAACAATCCACGATCCAATGACAAACCATACTCAGGGTTGTCATTATGTGCAAACCAGGTCTATGTAATTTTAGGAACAGGTACATGAGGGCCAAACTAGACTTTTGTTATTTAGCACTGGTATGCATGTTTAAAAAAAAAGAAAAAAAAGGGGGAAAGCTGGCATGGTGAGGTCAGAGTGGAGGTATGGACTGCATGGGGACTGTCTTGTAACTAGAAGGGGGATTGCCCCCTTGTTAACTCTTTGCCCCTGCTGCAGTCCAAATCCAAAATGAATGGACCATTTGCTATTGCAATTTGAGGAAAGCTTCCATTTGTGCCATTTGGTGATGACGTGTTAGTTAGGGTGACCACATTTGGGAAACCAAAAAAGAGGACCCTCAGTGGGGTGGGGGGTGGGAAAGTGGCTTTCCGGGGCCTCTGGAAAGCATGTCATTCACCCCCACTGCTTTAAAGGCCCCAATTGGAGTGGAGGAGGGGAAAGTGTGTCATTCCCACCCTCCACTGCTCCAATTGGGTCCTTTTCTATAATGTCCAGGAATGACATACTTTCCCCTGTAAGGTCCTGATTGGAGCAGTGGGAGGGAAATAACCCACCTCCAGAAAGCTCATCATTCCCTCCAACCACGCTAATGTGGCCTTAAAGGGGAAAGCTTGTCTTTCCAGGACATTATAGAAAATTACAGAAAATCCCCCCTGACACCCAGGATAGAACAAAAACCAGGACAAATCCGGGGAAATCCTGACAGTTGGTCACCCTAGTTAGTGGATGCAGTTGTGAGACTAGTCAGATAATTGTGGGATGACAGATATATCACTTTTTGTATATTTGCATAAAGAATACTCTGCAATTACTAGGGTAGGGAGAGCAATACACTGATGACAACATCTCATGCTGGAAGAGAACTGTCCTTTAATCCTAGCTGCAAATTTGCAGTAGAGGTGTCAAGTGTTACTGTCAGGAATATATTCCAATTAGCTGAAGGGTGCTTTTTATGTATTGGTTTTTATATTATATGTGATGTTTTTATCTCTGGGTAAAGTATTCTGGGTATCCATGGTGGATAGAAGGCTGGATGAAAAATGTTTTAAAGAAATACATAAAATAAAGAGTATCCTTGGGTTCAATATATGGTCTTTGCTTAAAGACTAAAACATTCCCAAGGCATTTTACAACAATGCAGGCTAGTATATTGCTTTGTAGTGTCACCTTAACAATTTAACTCTTGTTGACAGCATTTCCAGTTGTACTAATTTGGCTTGTTGGCTTGGCAAGTCATAGTACCATAGCTAATTGTAAGGAGGGGACAGGTCTATGCCTTTTCTTAAGCCAGGCATGGGGAACCTGTGGCCATCCAGAGGTTATTGGACTCCAATTACCATCAGCCCCAGTCAGTTTGGCCAATCATAGGAACTGTAGTCCAGCAACATTTCATCCCTGATCTAAGGCAAGTCTAACTGTGAGTATGCCGGTACTACAAGTCCCTACTGAAGTGGCAAACCTGTGCCTGCACGGTACCACTCAGGCCTGCAGATGCGAGATCACATCGTAGAACATTCTTCCATAAAAAAGGTCAATATTCTAACCTTGGTTTCTCCCTGATATAATTATATATCTGATACTGATACTGATATTATCACCAGTATCTTTTTTAAAATTTCACCGTTTATGAGTAAAATCTGACTTTTACTTTTGCCATGGCCAGCATTTATCTGAGGCCCTAAGCATTTTCTTAGCATAGTTTAAGAGTGAGCAAGTTGTGGCCTCCCTAATGCTGTTGGAGTGCAACTCCCATCATGTTTCACCATTAGCTGTGCTTGCCAGGGATGATGCAGCCAACAACATCTGGAAGTCCACAAGTTGCCCATCCCTGGCTTAGTTGATGAAAAATTTCACTTGAAAAGTACTTTGTAACAGTAGTCTGATATTGATTAAATATTTCAGTTAAGGCAAATAAATGTTTTTGTTATCCATCTCTTACTGTATGTTTGAAAATTTCCACCTAAATTAATTTTTGGGTTCCAGATTTAGCCAACATCAATGTGCTAAAAACTTTTGATAACAGACCCTGAAACTCTTGTTGCATCACCATTGGAGCTTATTGTTCCAAACCAGTCCGTTGATTTGGTTTCCTTTCTTTGAAAATACAACAACAAAACCTATGATGATCACAAAACTGCATTTCATCAAATAGATAAATAATTTGTCCCAATAGTTTTACTTTTTCTATCAATAAATTGAAGTTGTTTGTACAATTAACTGAGATCATTTAATAATTTAAACTGCAGAGATCAACATTTCTGGCTTTTAAATGACAGTGTGTGCAGCACTGTGCTTGCACATCTAGAAGGCAAGTTTTAATTTTCTCGAACTCTACTTGGTTGGGGGAACTGGAAGCTGAGCCTAACGTTCATCAGGAACATCGGGTGGAATTTATTCTATGGCCCTCTCCACATTTTATTCGTGATTTGTAAGACTGTCAATCCATGCCACCTTCAAATCGTATATGATGGCTTCAGTAGATGGCAGATATATAGTTATTAAGTGGCTTGTTTACTTACTATGACTGAGAGCTCAGGATATTCTAGTTGAATATATGGGAAAATGTGCAATACAGCAAAAGATTATTCCTTAATATGAAATCCCCATGCCACCTCCTTGAATTAATAATTGCTTTCATTTTCAGATTTGGCAGGGACAAGATGAGCTTTATGTGTGTTGTTATCACTGTAGTATAACTCTTAGAGCAGAAATGAAGTACTCTCAAAAATTCTCCTCCGTGAGTTTTGATTAATAATATTCTCCGCATTCTCTGCATTCTCAGGGCCTATTTGAGGTTCAGTCTCAGCATTTGACATCCAAAGATTTTGTAATAGCAGTCTACAATAGCAGTATCCAACATCTGGCATGCAAACGTAGTCAGTTTTGAACTATATTTGACATGTAGCAGTTAGTCTTTGACAATGACAACTGATATGCAATAGCAGTCAAATATTTGCTAGTATTTGACAGCTTGCAATAGAAGTTAGAATACTTAATATTAAGTTAATGTAGCCAATCAAAACAGACAATTTTCAAAGTTTATTGTCAAATTTGGATTCTGAAATTCAGCTGGAAAAAATTGGGGTCACAATTTGCCATCCATATCTACATTTCAGCATTTTGTAAAAAAATAATTTTACCTTTACAAATCGCAACAGCACTACCATCTTTTGATTTAATTTCATTTATTTGAATTCGTATTTCACCTTATCCAGAGGGGTCAGGTTCAAAACCAAAAGATAAAAATTAAGATTGATATGTAATGGATAAACTTTTATATGCTGAAATATAGGATTATAGGCTTGCATGTCAGCATTACCCTCTGTTGCTGCCAGTTGTCTCTGTAATGCTATTTAAATCATTTTGATAATTCAGGGTTATGAAAGTCAAAGTGATATGAAATGTTATTTATTTATTATGTATTATTTATTTATTTATTCATTCAATCTTTTATAAGGATGTTTCTGTACAGCCTTTTGGCTCCAACAAAGATCTTCCAAACTAATTTACAAATCATACAACCCTCCCCCCAAATCAATTTAAACAATAATATAATTAAAACGGAATATTAAATAAAAAATAGAGATAAAATCTTCAGTCTAACAACTGTTTAAAGCCAGGTGGAATAAACACATTTTTGCCACCCATCTAAAAGGGATGAGGCTAATGTAATTCCTCTTTGGAGGAAATTCCACAATCAGGGTGCTGCCACTGGAAAGGCTCTTCCTTGCTTAGGCTTAAATTTCAGGGTGGTTTTTTTTGGAGGGGGCACACAACCATATTGATTCATTTGCTACAATGTGAAAAGATTAGGCTCAAATAATTCTTGACATTATTATTTTTTACTTCTTTCTATTCAAGCAAAATGCTTTGATTATAATGGTGTGTCCTAGGCCAGTGGTTGTGTGTGTGTGTGTGTGTGTGTGTGTGTGAGAGAGAGAGAGAGAGAGAGAGAGACTGACTCTGCAAACATTTGCACATGGAGATGATGTAATTCACACCACCTCCACTTCATTTTTTTTCACTCAAAATCTTTTACCTCATGGACGAAAAGGCTACAAGCCTTTACCTGCTTGTTGTGCACAGAATTCTCAAGCCATCCGTCTTTCTGGTCAGTGTTCCATCCTTCTTTTTTCATTATCAGAGCCTTTTTTTCTTTTTAAAAAGAACGTTCTAGTGAACTTGTGACATTGCACCAGTGCACACATGCATCTTGGTAATCTTTTCTGCCAGTTTCTTCAAGCAGAAGCTGAATTGTGGTTATTTCACAACCCCAGACTCCAGCTATCATCACCAGAACTTCTTTCCCCATTTTTGATTTTCAAGGTGGGATTGGTGTATACACTTGTGTAAATTCAAGCATTTACTAAGAAAAAGAAAAACAAGCCTGCAATTCTGGAAGCACATGTATATAGGAAGCGTTCAGAAATTTGTTATGGGACAGGGAATTACAAAAATGAAATATGTTATGGGTACTGGTCTGGGCACAGCCTATTTTTTTATTACAATAAAATGTATAGAATTACTAGGTATTATGCCATTTATTAAATTTGATCTTGTGGAATTTCAGTAGTGTGGAGTTACCATCTAGTCCACTCTTCACACATTTCAATAGTAAAGGAGGGGATACAGTTCTGAAGGCAAGAAAGGGAGAACTTGTTAACTATATGTTCAGATGTAAACAGGGTAGGGTCTACACTAAAGTTTCTTTAGTTATGTGAGGCACCAGTGTGCTGGTATTTTTTTCAGGACGCAGTAATTGCTCTGGGGTCACACATTAATGAGTACAGTGCAGTACCCACCACCATTTGACAGTTTGTCAAAATGAATTGTGTGGTTATTCACAGCTGTGCAGCTCCGTAGGTACACAGTGAAAAATAGCCTAAATAAATATCACAGAGGAGAAGCAAGGTGTGGGAAGGGGGGAAGGTCATGGTGCTGGTTTTGGTGCGTGCAGCAGTCCTGCCTGCAAATCCCATGAAAATCAGTGTGAAGAAAGAGCTGGGGACAAAATTGCCACTCCCACTGACTGCTCTGGCCCAAGACTGGACGAACTTGGGGTGCCTCTACAAGAGCGATTTAAAGCTCTTTCAAGTTGCATTAAAAAAATTACCTCTACAAGAGCGGAGCACAAATCGGGGGTTGAGGCGCTTTATCCATCCAATTATGTGCATTAAATAGCTAATTTAAATTTTCCGCGGCTGTTAAAGCACATTTTGACCATGTAAACAAGCGATTCTCCGCATTTCAGCCACTTTGAAGCGCATTTCATATTGCCGGTTATGCGCTTCACCACATGTCGTTTACAGGATTTAGGCGTAAATACGATTGTGAGAAGATGCGCATAACCAGGCACCAAACTGAATTCTTGTAGAGGGGACCTTGGCCTGGGAAAGTAATGGTAGTATATAAGCTTACCTGCCAAATATGTATGAATAAAACCCAAGGAAATAATTCCATGCTTTAATTCATGGTTCCCCTTTTATCCATATTTTGAATCTCCAGATCGGGGTGTTGGTGGTTTCCTTTTCAGTACCAATGTATTTCTTTGTTCTTCATTTGTTATTTTTGTGCTTAATTTTCGGTTGCTTTCTTTTTCTTTCTTTCACTAGTTTAGAACCAAAGCATTTATCTCACCACAGCCTGTTTATTTTATTATCTCATATGCTTTGCTCACATATGTGTAATATATGTGTTCATGATTGTGGCTGCATTTTTAGTTTTATGATTCATAATCTTTTCCCCAACTTTGTTGTTGTTAAAAGTGGTTGAATATTGTATTGCAATGAAAATCCTTCATAAATAGGTTGGTTACAGACTTAGAGAGTTTTTCTACACAAGGCATTTATTGTGTGCTCATCATGCCTTATTGTGGTTATTTATGGATTCTTTAAATGACGTTGTGAGTCCAGTTTTTCTTCTGTTTTTTAAGAGTACTTTTGTGGGGGGAAAGGGGTTAGAGCAGGAAAATGTAGTATGTAAATGGCAATTGCACTATTCCGCTGTACCACAGAACCACTTGGATTTATTTAGCGGAAAAGCAGGAAAGGGATATGTAGAGCTTGGATCTTAATTCTGTGACGAAAGCAAAAGTAGATATACAGGATTAACAGCCTCATATAGAAAAGCTCTTATAGCATACTTAGAGTAGACCTATTAAAATCAATGGGAGTTAATTTAGTCATGACTCAGTCTGGACCCAATCCAGTGTTCAAAAATAAAGCCAAGCTAGGCTTGGAATGTTGGGTTGTGAGAGTTTACCTTTCACAATTTTAATCAACTTTGGATTTCGATATGGAGGATTTCCAGTAATAGTCAGTGCTTGCAAAGTGCAAGCTGTGTTTACCAGTAAAACTAGAAACTTACCCACATGGGTAAGAGATGGGGAGGAGGGAGGATAAACAAAGTTGGAGAAATACTTGTTTATTTCACTCACTGAATGTGAGCTTCCATAGAGTGAACATGTCTTCTTCCTATTTTCCTCCTCTTTTGCTGCATTGGGACATTTGAGCTGAGCCTTAGCACTGACCTGAATAAAGAGAACAGCCGGTTACATTAATTATAGTCTCTGAGGGGAATTAATACAGCAGGATTTTCAAAATGATTGTCTCATCATTTTAACTGTGCATTTACCTTCCCACATAACAGGGTGATGAGAGAAAATGGCTGTCTCTATATTCTCAAAAGATTTTTCACAGAATCTCAGGGGTCTTAAAACATGGTGTAGCCATACTTGTTTATATTTATAGGATGTTTAAAATGTTCCGCATACCATGTCAGTTAGAAAAATAATTTCTACATGATAGAAGCATAACAGAAAGAATGCTAAGAAGAGAAGCAAGGTATCAAAAGCCTGTTACATATCCATCAAAAAGTAAAAATGATAGAACTCCAGGCCATTGGTGTCTTTTCATGATGAGAGAATTGAAAGAAGTGTGTCAGCCCCCCACCAGAGGGGAAATGGGCACAGACAAACCACCGGATCTATGGAAGAGCCAACAGGAGAAAAGTACTATCAGTGCCAGACCATCAATTATTGTACAGTCCTATGTGCCCTTGTGGTGTACACCACATCTTATTATGTGAGTGTGATTTTTCTTCTCTACTTCCATAGATCTGACACTCCAGTCATACTATAAGTCTGGAGCCAAGGAATTGGCTTATTAGTTGAAGTGAAAATGTGAAGTAAAACACTCCTTTTGGCCCTGCTCTGCTTCCGTAGGCTTGCCAAGGAAGAATGCCGCTCTAAAGACAGAAGCCACTGGTGGAAAATTATTCTTTCTAGGCCGCTATTACAGGCGCGGGAGCCCTCCCAGGACCTTGACTGGGCAACACAATGCTTCCTAACTCCCCAGCCAAAGTCCTCAGGCCTCAGTTCCATCTTCATTTCCCCCAGATTTCTGTATCCACTGCTTATTGTGCCCCCTTTCTTCCACCTGGCTGCCTCTGTGCTCTCTAAACTTTATACTCTCAGCCTTCCTATATTTCCCTCCCTATCATTTTCCCCCCAGTTCTTTGCCTTCTTCCCCAAGAATCCATGTAAGGTTTTAATCCCAGCCTGATAATTTTCCTTTCCCACAGTGAACATTTTGCTACTGACAGTTTTGTCCCTTGATTAATTGGAATGTTTGTGGACGGCAGCTCAGTTATTCTGTGTTGGCTCCTCCATTGCCAAAAGTGTAATACTCTATAGGCTACCTATTGAGCAGAGAAAAGTGGTAAGAATTACTTTGCTGAATTAGACTGTGGTCTACCTTGCCCAGTATTCTGTTTCCAACAGTGGCCAGTTAGGAAGCTCTGGAAGCGCATGAAGGTGATTGTATAGTGCATCGTTGGGGAACCTGTGGATGACCAGATGTTGTCTGACTCCAACTCCCATCAATCCCAGCCAGCATACCTAATGGTTAGGAATCTGGGAGTTGTGATCCAGCAACATCTGGAACTCCACAAGTTCCCCACCCCTGTAATAGGGAGGCTGAATATGGTGTTTTATTCTCCTGCCATTGTTGGCAGCTGTTGATAGCCATATCCTCCATGAATTTGTCTAATTATTTTATATAACACCAGTATGTTAGCAGTGGAGCATGAATTCTTTTTAAAAGTTAGTGGGAAAAGGTTTTTTACTTATTATGTCCACATCCTATGTCTCCTTGGAAAGGTTAGAGTGGCTTACATAGGCCTCCTATCCAGGCATTGAGTAGTCCATGTAAATTTATAATTAGTAAGGCTACAGCATTGGGTATTCCCAGACTGTTCACTGGTGTCCCCCAATTAGTTTGTTCTGCTGGTCTCAAAATAAATGGAGCAAATTTTCTAGAGCAAATTTGCTGGTTCCTCTCTTTATTTGCTGTCTCCTTTCTTGCTGCTCTACGCTGCAGTTAAACTGATGGGACCTATGGGATGGGAGAAAGCGTGGGGGTAGGTGAATAGAGCTTTATTTTTAAGACACTTGAGATCTATGGAGGAGTGGGGATGGCATTAACTGCAGTAGGTGGGGAAGAAGACAAGGTTTTATAGATGAAACATATGTCATGTCAGATGTTGTCAACTACTGCTACCTTTATTATCAGACCTGTTCCGATCTTGAAATGATCTGAGTGCTTTACATTAGGTGGTGATTTATTCAGAGCAGCGACTCTATCATGTAATAGAAATGAATTAAAAGTGATCTGGCAGATTAGTGAGGATAGTTGTTGGGTTTTAAAAAAATATATATATTGAAGCACTATCCAAGTTTTAAGCACTAGCTAAGGAGCACTGCAAGGCAGAAGAAATTTAATTGGAGTACAAATATTATCTATGGGAAAGCAAAGATTGAGGAAAGATAGGTAAAGCATGGGTAATTATGATCTTTCTGAAACATAGGCAAAGTGTTTATATAGCTTAGAAAGTGTATGATACTTGAATGATGCACAAAATATTCCCATGAAAAGAGGCTTTTGAATGGTGCAAGATGCACCCTCAACTAAAGTGTACCATTGTTAGAATCTGTTTGTTGCTGCTGCTCCATCTGCTCATTTGGCATAATTTTTTTTTAAAAAAAAATCCTCAAAATGTGAGCCCGTTATACAGGGATCAAGTTGTGAGAATCTCAGTGTCACAGCACCACATAGCCAATAAGATTTGGTGACATGACATCACCAAGAACAAAGAAAGACTTACTGAATGTTTCAGAGAGGGAATATGTCTTTGTTGTCGAAGTGATCATCTCAATGCTCCTGGTTTTGCCACGCTGTGTGGCAAAGACAGCTGCCACCACAATCTAGCAAGACAGGGAATTTCAGCCTGGTTTTGTCAGTAAGGAGCACACATTTTCTCTTCTCTCCTTATATCCCCTCCCCTTTTCAGAGTAAGGGTGGCAAGAGGTCTTTGCTGATGTTGCTATATATCCTTCTTGTTCTCACTCTGAATGGAAGGGTGGAGGTAGAGGAAATGTGGCTCATTGCCAAGATGGACACATCCCATCTTCATCCCTGCACAATGTGCAAACATTTTTTGCACCTCCTCAGTCAGACAAACCATTGACCAACAACATCTCCATCTTGTCTGGATTGATCTTCAGTTTATTGGCGCAGATGGTGGAAAACTCGACTTATATCCGATAAGACACGACATAGAGAACATCTTCGTTCCTATGGGGTGGCAATACGCGCAGCGAAGAAAGCTTTCTTCTCTGCAAGCATTGCGTCTGCAAATTCACGTCCAGCAGAACTGTTCAGGGTGATGAGGGGTCTAACTCAGGCTCCTTCTCCCCTGAACCCGATTTTGGAGCCTTCGGTAGTTCGCTGTGATGCTTTTAACGACCATTTCACAGATAAAATCTCTCAGATAAGAGCCGACTTAGATGTCATCGTTGTAGCAGAGGTTGACAATGGAGTGTCCAGCAACTCCGCAAGTAGAATTACACTGGATCAGTTTCAGTTGGTGAGTACTGAGGACGTGGACAAGCTGCTTGGACGAGTACGGAGGACGACTTGCCCTCTCGATCCCTGCCCTTCTTGGCTGGTCGCCCAGGGAGGAGATGTAATTAGATTACAATTACAACATATTATTAATACATCCCTCAGGGAGGGGAGTTTTCCATCTTGTTTAAAAGAAGCAGTAGTACGGCCGCTTCTAAAAAAAGCCCTCCCTGGATCGCCTGGACCTTAATAATTACAGACCAGTATCGAACCTTCCGTTTCTGGGCAAGGTGATCGAGAGGGCGGTTGCCTTCCAACTCCAAGCAGTTTTGGATGATACAAATTTTCTAGACCCATTTCAAACCGGCTTCAGGGCAGGATATGGAGTTGAGACTGCTATGGCGCCTTAGTGGATGATCTACACTTGAGTATTGACAGGGGGAGTGTGTCCCTGCTGGTACTTCTGGACCTCTCAGCGGCTTTCGATACCATCGACCATGGTATCCTTCTGGAACGCCTGAGGGGATTGGGAATCGGGGGCACTGTGCTTCAGTGGTTCCGGTCCTACCTCTCGGGCAGGTTCCAGATGGTGATGCTTGGGGATAGTTGCTCCTCAAAGAAGGAGCTGCTATGTGGTGTACCACAAGGTGCTATCCTTTCCCCAATGCTGTTTAACATCTACATGAAACCGCTGGGGGAGATCATCTGGAGGCATGGGGTGGGGTGCTATCAGTATGCTGATGACACCAAATATATTTCTCTATGCCTCTGAGAACAGCATCAGCTAAGGATAGTGTATCTCCTCTGAATGAATGCTTGGAGGTGGTAATGGGCTGGATGAGGAAAAACAAAACTGAAGCTGAATCCAGACAAGACGGAGGTGCTTACTGTCAAGGGCCACAACTTGGGGTTGGAGGTGTGTCAACCAGTTCTGGATGGGGTTGCACTCCTCCTGAAAGACTGCATTCGCAGCTTGGGGGTGCTCCTGGATCCGTCGCTCCAAATGACATCCCAGATAGATGCAACAGCCAGGAGTGCATACTATCAGCTTCGGCTGATACGCCAGCTGCGCCCCTTCCTAGAGTTGGAAGACCTAAAGATGGTAGTGCACGCGCTGGTAACTTCGAGACTCGACTTCTGCAATGCGCTGTACATAGGGCTACCTCTGTGCCTAGTCCGGAAACTTCAACTAGTTCAAAATATGGCAGCCAGGTTGGTCACTGGTACACCTAGAGGTGACCATATTACACCAGCTTTGAAATATCTCCACTGGCTGCCAGTTAGTTTCCGGGCGATGTACAAAGTGTTGGTCATTACCTTTAAAGCCCTACATGGTTTGGGTCCAGGTTACCTGCGGGATCGCCTTCTCCCATACAATCCGCCCCGCACGCTTAGGTCCTCTGGGAAGAATTTATTACAGTCAATGAAAACTAGACTGACAACTGTTACCCAGAGGACCTTCTCTTCTGCCGCTCCCAGATTATGGAATGACCTGCTGGGAGAGATCCGTGAACTTACCAGTCTTGAGGAATTTAAACGATCTATAAAGACTGAGCTCTTCCGGCAGGCCTACTCAGATGAATTTTAAGTGTTTTATTGGTGTTTTATTGGTATTTTAATGATGTATTGGTTTTGTGTATTTTTAATCAGTTTTGTGTGTTTTATGATGATGTTGTTCCCCGCCTCGATCCGGAGAGGCGGGTAATAAATAAATAAATAAATAAATAAATATATTATTATTATTATTATTATTATTATTATTATTATCCAGATCATTACTGACCCCAAGTATCTGTTCAGTACTTCCACCACTTCACCTGAAATGAAGAATTAGAGCTAGGTATCATCAACATACTGTTAAGACCTCACTCCAAATCCTTGGGTGATCTCATTCAGTGCTTTCATGTTTAAAATAACAGAAGACAACATGGAGCCCTGCAGAGCTCCATAGCATAAATGCCATGGTGCATAGCAATAGTTGTCTTGCCACTGCCATCTTCTGGAACTGGCCCAATGGGTAAGAGCAGAATTACTGGAAGGTTGTCCATAAGGATTCAATACTATGGTAAATGGATTCAATACCATGGTAAATGGTATTGAATCCACTGTCTGTAGTGTGGCAAATGTTGTAACATGAACTGAAATATGAAGAACATAACAAAAGTGTAATTGTAATTTAAAATATTGAAGGTTGAAAAGGCATCATATTAATGTGTTAAATGGAGACATCTTTTTCTTTCTCCGTCCCTGCTGTAGCCCATCTAGAAAACCTAAAGAGCCCTCAAAATAGAAAACCTTCCTCTCAGTACAATGCAGTTTAGCCTGTGAGTTTCAGAGCTAAAAATATATTTTAAACAAAACACCAAGAGAAGAAAATCTGTTGTTATACATGGAGCAGATGCATCACACACAAGGGAGCCATTATGAGCAGAATGAGTGAATGCAATTAACAGTGCTAAAGTGACTAAGCATTACATATAAAATCACTATGGATCAAAGTGAAGTTCCTAGTGTATTCAAATTGGCTTCTTTAGCAACAATAAACATAATTCAAGTAATTTTTCTTAATGGTAGGACATTCCCCCCCCCAGTGTTTCATAATTAAGAAAATTATCCTTTGTATATTTTTCATAGAAAGATATTGGATGGAACCTCATAATTTTAAGCTGCTGCTCTGGAAGGACAAAGGGCTTTTTACATGTGGCTATCTGTGTTTTTAGAACCTAGTGATGTTTGGTCTTGGGCAGGTGTTGAGATATTCATTGAACTTGAACATATGAAAATGTTCAGAAAATATTTGGCTCCCCAGCCAGCATCCAAACAAACTTTGTGAATATAGATATTGGAGTTAAAGAAGTTGTAAAATGTTGCAATGGTTTTCTTAAAATTCATTCAAATGTTTTTACAGTCCAGTCCAAAATATTTATTTGGAAATATGTTCCACTGAGGTGTACATTTTCTCTGGTATGGTTGCTACTTTCACACACTTTTCTCAGTTGCTTGCAGCAATAGTAGTACCTAAAACTAGTGAGCACATGTGGTGGGCAGATCACATGGGATGTTCCCATGCCAGCACTGCACATTCCCAGGGGCCAATGGTGTTGCTGTGGTAACGTCCCACAGGCTTTTTGGGACTGCAAATCCAACTGGAATCCAAGCAAAAACAGCAATCATGTAGCAGAGTTAACGTATGAAGTGGCTATTTATTTAATGGAACTTACTTCCAATTTACTATAAACATTTCAAGTTCGAAGCAAGTCTTCAAATGCAAATACGTGGATTTGAATATATATATATATATATATATATATATATATATATGGGTTGGATCAAAACTTTGTTTCATGTACGTCCCACTAAAATCAATGTGAAGTTAGTCATGACTTAAGTGAAATCCCACTGATTTCAATGGGAACTAAGTACAACTAATAATCCATTATTCTTGATTCAAGACTATCTTCGTTTTTTAAAGTTGGATAGAATGATATATATAATCTTCCTTTAGCATTCAGTGGTTTAGTGGCATATTATATCAATTGTGAACCTTTTGATAAACACACCAAATCTGGCACAGAGATAGACTGGCCATCAGTCAGGTGAGGCAATCCTATGGTCCCACCAGGTTGACAGCTAGCTGATGCTGGCATAATACCAGCATAGCATGGAAAGAATCCTATGCACTCCCAGCAGAAAAATTGTGAAGAAAATGATAGTGCTCTGAAATACAGAGAAAGTAACACTTCCAGTAGCCACTTCCCCAGCATCCATTCAGCAACACCATCTGCACACCCTGGTCATAGAATGCCATGCCGACTCAGCCCCGTATTAGCCATGCATTGATGGGGCCAGTCCACGTTTGGCAATGGGGATGCCTCACCCTCATTACACACACAAAGCAAACCCTGGCAGACACATGGACACAACTGCGCCTTCCAGTGTGCTGTAATGGTTTAGTGCTGGACTGAAACTTGGGAGATCCAAGTTCTAGTCCCAATTCGGCTATGAAGCTCACTAAGTGACTTTGGGGCAGTCACTGACTCTCAGCCTAGCCTTCCTCACAGGGTTATTGTGAGGATAAAATGGAGAGGAGGAGGAGGCAGCTCATTTTTGCCACCTTGAGCTCCTTGGAGGAAAAGGCAGGATATAAATGTCACAAATAAATAAATGTTCCACAGCAGCAATCACTCTGGGCCTCCTCCACACGGGGCGTTTAATGAGCCTTGAAGGCTCATTATAAATTTTACCTACACACGAGCGGAGCGCAAAACGGGCGTACAGGCGCGTTATCTCCCCGATAATGCGCATTTTCGAACGCGCGTTAAATAGCGACTTTTATTTTGCTCCGGCCGTTAAAGCGCATTTTCGCTGTGTGAACAAGCGATTATGCACATTAACTACCTGGAAAGCGCTTTTTGGGCATCTTTTAATGCGCTTCGCCGCTTCTCGCCGCCTCCCGTGCAGAGGGATTAGGCGTAAATGCGCCTCCGCGAAAATGCGCATAATCCCCGAACCGGGCGCAAAAGCGCATCCTTGTGGAGGGGGCCTCTGATGCAGACAGTAAGTTTACCTCCCTTTTGTTTTCAGTCCATGGTACTTGTTTCCACTTCAGATGCTCCAAAGATCCCTGCGCACAGGAGCCTGAAACAGCCAGCACCACACACAGCCTGCAAATAGACATCCTTTTGAACTATCCATAAAAAGGGAAAGAAGGACAGTGCAACACCCAAGCAGTTTGCCCGGGAGGCTTCCTTATCATTAGGAGTTTTTATACTGCTGTGGCCAAGCTATCATTAGGTGCAGAATTGATCTGAATCCTGTACTCAGTCGTGGAGGCATGGTTGTATTGGTGGAGCAGGAGGAGATGAGGGCACAGTATGCTTTGACTCTCAAGTTGAGTTCATTGTAGTTCAGTCATCGTTGTTAGTAATCATCGCTCTAATATTCAAAATTGTTCATTGTTGCTTGTCCTGGCAGCAATCTTGGAAGGGCTGTCACTCTTAATCCCATTTTACAGATGGCAAGTTGAGGCTGGAACACAAAAATTTGCCTTAGGCTTCCAAAGAGATAAATCCATGGCCAAGACAGAGTGTGAAACAAGATCTAAGCCTGGGAGAAGGGCCATAGCTTAGTGGTAGAGTGTATACTTTGCATGCAGAAGGTTCAGTCCCTGGCATCTTCAGGTAAGGCCAGGAATGGGCTTTAAACATAGAGATCTCCTGCCAGGCAGTATAGACAATAGGTAGCTTCCTATACTTCTAAGGCTTACCTGGCAGTAAGCCCTACTGAACACAATGAGACTTACTTCTGTAAAAAAATATACTTAGGAGAGTGCTGTAAGCCTGCCAGTATCCATCAGAGCATGCTGGTTTAGGGTTGCAGCAGAACATACTTTCCTCGACATAATGCAAAGTGAATATAGTTCAGTATGAAGAGAAAGGACTATGTTTCATTCTATAAGAGATGCAACTTTGTGCTGCACTTTGAATAGGTTTTGGTGAACATATTTAGATACAATAGTGAATGTTCCTCGTTGTTTTTCAGAAAAACGAATGGCTGTGTTTGAACTGCCAAACTCAGAGGCTACTAGAAGGAAGCCTGGGAGACCCTGCTCCAATGCCACTGCCTGCTCCAAAGCAACAGCCAACTGGATCCCCCCGACACCAACCTGGAGGAATTGGTCAGCAACAGAGAGGAGCCCCTCCACTTGTAACACCCCAGCAACCCGAAATACCGGTTCCTCAAGACAAGCACCGTTCACATCTCAGGACTTCAGAAAAGAGCAAATTTCCTAGTACTGCCCAAGAAAAAAAGCCTCCTGCTCCATCAGAAGGAAAGCCACTGCCCAAACACCCTGAAAAGCCTCCAAAAGCTGCTGAAAGTCCATTGCCAAAGGGGAAAACTACGGCCACAAAACCAGAAGCAGATATCAAAGAGAGCACCACTGTATCTGAATCTCAGAGAATGAGAGAGCAGGAGGTAAGCATATTTCCACTGGACGTAATGGTTTATTTTATGGACACAATGAGCTGTTTTGCATGTCACAATTGGCAATTTCTAGGTTATTTAATTGCGGGAGTTTCTTGTTGGGATAACTCTGGGTCATTTAACCCAGAAAGAACCCAGAATTTCTGGGTTTAGGTGTCACGAAACAATGGAATTTAAATTGGAAACTGCTCTGCTTTCCTTATTGTGACGTGCAATCTGGGTCAATGGTTTATTTTATACACATATACACACACCACCTAAAGGCCAATAGGAAGTGATATAAGTGATTTGAGCTGGCAATCAGACTGGGGACAATTTTAAAAATTGGCTACGAACGCCGACTTGAACGCCGCTATTGATTCAGTGTCTGTTGAGGTGTCCAGTGCATCGTCTTACCTTGTTTTGTGGGATCAGTTTTAATTTTTGGAGCCTTGTGTCTGTTCGACCCATGACATGCTCTCTTGACCATTGCTCATCATGGCTTATTTGAGCCAGACGGGGGGTGGGGCTTACCGACTGATCAGGGGAGTGGTGAACACATCTCTGTGGGATGGCAAGGTCCCCACTGCCTTGAAGGAGGCAGTGCTGCAACCACTCATGAAAAAAACCTCCCTTGACCCAGAGATTTATAGTAACTATCATCCGGTAGGCAATACCCCATTTTTGAGCAAGGTGCTCGAGAGAGTGGTGGCATCTCAGCTGCAGGCGCTCTTGGATGAAACTGATTATCTGGATCCATTCCAGTCTGGGTTAAGGCCTGGTTTTGGAATGGAATCAGCCTTGGTCATCCTGATGGATTACCTTCTTCGGGAGAGGGACATGGAGAGTGAGACCCTGTTACTACTCCTTGATCTCTCAGTGGCTTTTGATTCCGTTGACCACGGTATCCTCCTGGAACGCCTCCGTGAGTTGGGAGTTGGCGGCACTGTTTCACAGTGGTTCTGCTCATACTTGTGGGGTCGGTTCCAGAAAATAGCATTGGGGGAATGTACTTCTGTCCCATGGCAGTTGGACTGTGGGGTGCCACAGAGCACCATCCTTTCCCCAATTATTAATATCTATATGAAGCCATTGGGAGCAGTCATCAGGAGATTTGGGGCAAGGTGTCACCAGTATGCTGATGACACCCAGCTCTATTTCTGTGTAACATCTGAAACGAAAGAAGCCGTGCATGTTCTGAACCAGTGCGTGGATACAGTTATGGCTTGGATGAGGGGCAACAAACTGAAGCTGAATCCTGATAAGACAGAAGCCTTGTGGGTTGGTGGTTCTCAGACCTGAGAATTGGGGTGTTTGCCTGTTCTGGATGGGGTTGCACTCCCTCTGAAGGAGCAGATCCGTACTTTGGGGATGCTCCTGGACCCATCTTTGTCACTGGAGGCCCAGGTGACCTCGCTGGCCCGGAGCGCCCATTATCATCTTCTGTTGGTATGCCAACTACACCTGTTCCTAGATAGGGATAGCCTAGCCACGGCCATTCATGCACTGGTAACCTCACAATTAGACTGATGTAATGCACTCTGAGTGGGGCTACCCGTGTGTGGTTTGGAAGCTGCAACTAGTATAGAACACAGCAGCTAGGGTGTTCACGGAGACACCTAGCTCTGCTCATATAAAACCTGTATTAAAAGAACTGCACTGGCTGCCTGTTAGCTACTGAGCCACATACAAGGTTATGCTGTTATCCTACAAAGCCGTAAACAAAGCCACATACAAGGTTATGCTGTTATCTTACAAAGCTCTAAACAGCTTGGGACCAGCATACCTAGCAGACTGCCTTCCTGTATATGCACGCAGATAACAACTACAATCCTCAGAGGAGGCCCTACTGGCCATTCCGAAAACAATGGAATGTCGCCATGAAGAACTTCGGTGGCGGGCCTTCTCTGCAGTGGCACCCACTCTCTGAAAAACCCTCTCTCATGCGGTTCAGGAGGCAGAAAACGTAACATCTTTTAAACGCCTCCCAAAAACATACCTTTTTACACAAGCTTTCCCTGGTTTTTAACTTTAATGTTTTCAATTTATCTATAGTTTTATGGTTTTTAATTGTGCACTGCCCAGAGAGCTTTGGCTAATGGGCAGTATAAAAATGTAATAAATAAAATAAATAATAAATAAAACCCAACAACCCCTTTATATGAAAGTACATTTGCAAGGGGGTGGAGCTCCCCACTTTTTTTTTTTTTTGCTGTTTTGTTGGTTGCTTTTTTCCCCCTTCAAAAGCCTCCTTAGTTTCAAAAATGCTTTCTGAAATGAAGCAAGACCAGTTACTGCTCTAGAAAAATGAAATCCTGCCAGCACAACTCTGGATTGCAGTTATGCTAGTCCCAAAAATATATGAAATTTGTTTTCAGGTCTCCTCTTAATTGATTAATAGAAAAAGCACAATTAATTCTTCTTGGGACTATGTAATTTACAGTCGTGACAACATAGGAAAATATTTATTGTAAATCATTTTGGAATGCAATGGCTTTTTAATCCAAATGCTAGAACCACCTGGCTGGATCAGACCAAGGATCCATCACGTCTGTATCAAACAGTGGTGTGCTGAATGCTTCTGGGGAGCTTACAAGTAGGGCATGGAGGTGTTCTTTGTTCATCTCCAGCATTTCATATTCACATGTATACTCCCTCTGTACATCAAGGTTCCACCTAATTACCTGGGCTAATGGCAATTAATTTAGAGAGCAATCCTAAGTGCATGGTGGGGTGGGGGAGCCAGCCAGGTCAGACAGTGAGAGGTGAGGCAGATGTACCTTTTTGACTCCAGAAATATTGGCTTGTTGTTGTTGGTTTTGTCTTCCATTCTTTCCAATGGGAGCGAAAATATCCTCATCAACCTTAGGCCAGTGTAAGTGAAGGACCAATCCTGGGACCTCACAGGGGAATGGAGGGGCCTTGGAGACAGCAGATCAAACGCCACCTGCACCTTGCACCATTACCAGACCCGCCATTTCAGGGCTTACCACTCAACAGGAATTCTGCCAGTGGAGGACTTATGCCAACAGATCTATGCCTCAGGTGTAACTGGGCCCCTGAGGTAGATGTGCATGCCTCACACCAGCAGATCCCCTCTCCGGTGGATCAGAGAGTTGGAAATGTTCTGCTCTTTATTATTAAAAATGCTCAAGGGGGCTTACAGTAAAATGCAATACATAATAAATAACCAATATAACAGTAAACATCACACGTTAAAAATCTGGTAAGAGCTGGTTACAAATATAATTAAAGGAAAAGTACAGAAAACAAAGAGCAGCAAGGAAACAGATCAACTCAGTGGCCAAACTCATGTTTACATAAAAAGGTTTTTTGCCTGCCAGTGGAAGGCCCTTAACAAGCCTTCTTTGGTAATGAGTTCCAAGGTCTGGGCATAGCCACTGAGAAGACCCTTTCCCAATGTTCTTGGCAAATGCCAGCAGGACAGAGAAGGTCCTCTCTGGAGTATCTCCAGACCAGGGCAGGCTCATTCAGGAGAAGGCAGCCTGCTCCCTAGGCATCTAATAGACCCATCCTTCATCAATTTGCTTAATCCTTTTTTTAAAAAAATCATCTGAGGTAGTTGTAATCAACAAATCATGAAGTAATTATTTCTAGCAGTTAATTATGCATAGTGTAAAGAAATAATTTGTACTTGACCTGAACCTATAGTCAATCATTTTCACTGTTGATCACAATATAGCTTGTTTATACATAGTGATTCAAGACATGGTTTACAAAGGAGGCTATTTGTTGAGAATTTTTTCGTCTTTGTGACCCTGCTGTAAAGCCACTATATTTTTAGGGCCAAACTACATCATACACCTGGGGTTTTTCAACTTACGGCCCTTGGGCTGCATGCTGCCTTGGCCTAACTTCATGCGCCCCTCAGACTAATTTCGAAAGCCTTCTGCATGCAATCAGTTCAGACATCTGGCAAGAGCAACCTGGCCCTTCCCTGGCAGCCCACTGGGTGGGAAGGAAGAAGAGAAGAGTGATGAAAGGGCGTGGCAGAAAGAGAAAAAAGTGTGCCCTCCCCTTTTTTGGCCCTATCCGCTGACAGCTTTGGCCCCACCCACTGGCTGTTTCAAGTTGGGTGGGCTGCATCCCACAGATTCAAACAGACTCTGCTTCCAAACAAACTTTTATTTAAACAAAAAGGATCATCAGACAAGCGTTGTATGGCACCGTTACTTGGCACTCACGAATTTTCACGGGTCCTATTCATGACTCTGTCCACCTCCCATGCATCTCCCGCTCTTTCTGACCTTCTTTGTGTGACAAAAAAAGACCCTGGTAAGTCCAATTTATTTTTAAAAATGGAACTTGCCGCAATCTCCTCCTGTGTGCAGGAGAAGTGGCATGTTAAAAGCTTCCACTGAATGGGCCACGTGGTCGTTGTTTACTTCCTCTTTCTTCTCATCTGAAAAGGAAGAAGTATTGTACAACAAAAGCTGGGGCAGAAAAGCGACGGTAGGGAACCGTAACTTCCCCTGTCTGATGAAGCTCCAAGACTCCTATATAGAGCTCTCAGACTGTGGCCACTGTCTCCTCAGGCCAGAAGCAGTGGGTGTTGCCATTAACTACTTCCTGGTTCCTCCCAGGAAGCACAATCCATTCCGGCTGAAAACAGAAGTTCTTTCATATTGTTACATGTGCAGTTTCTGACAGATTTCCTGTGAGGGGATGCAGCCCTTGACAGGAAAAAAAGAAGAAGTTCCCCTCTCCTGTGGTACAATCCCATGCATTTAGCTGTAAACCAATCTTATCTTTCTTTTTTGTTTTAAAAGCTGCTTTGAGAGGGTTGTTGCCCAGCAAATGCCACCATGAATCAAACTGGCTAACTTTGAATAAAATCTGCACCTGTGAGTAACAAGTCTGTTCTATTAGCATTCATTATTGGGAACTAGCAGAGTTTAACTAGAGAGAGTAAAAGCATGAGACTAAGGGCTCCATCATCACACCAGCGATTTAGTGCACTCTCGCCATGCCTGGTGTGCGGATTTGCAGCACGGTACTCACATGATGCCGTGCCTGTCCTGCTGACGCCCTGTCCCTTCCCCAGCCTTTTCCGTCTTTTCCTAGAACGCCTAAAGTCTGGATTATTTTCCCTATGCGCGTTTAATGCACCCTTAAGTCTCCATGTAGTGCTGTACTGTCACGTTTTCCTTTGTTGTCGGTGTCTTGCTGTTGGCTTGAATGGATTGCATCAGGTCCTGGCAGGGAAAAGCGATCTCTCCCAGCAGCTGGCTCCAAGCCTCAATATAAAACCCCAACCTTGCATCCCAGGCTCGAAAATGTTTTTTTTAAATCGTACAATGCCCGAATCTTTGCAGATCCCCCAAAGAGCCAGACTGAAGGGTCGTTCCATTTTTGCCCTACTGAAAGACAGTCTGGTTGAAGTGCTCATCTGACAGGACCTGCTTGTATATGTCTGTCTTGTTAAAGAGGGGAAGGAGCAACCAATGAACTGGAGGGAGAAAGAGAAGGGGCAGGGTGGAGTGGAGTGGAAGAGCAAACAAGCAAATGAGCAAACAAGCAAATGAGCAAAAGAGCAGCATATTCAGGTGAAAGGGACCATAAGCTTGATGCGCTTATGCATCAGAAGTAAAAAACGCAGAGGCAAGCAAAGGGTAAAAATAGCTGTGATGGAGCTCTAAGGTGGTGGAGTGTTAGGTGCCATCTGCACAGTGTGAGGCTAATTGCAAGATGCTCCAGAGAAAAACAAAGGTGAAAGTGAGTGCCTGAGGGAGAAGTGTAAAGCACTTGCTCTCAGAAGGATCAAGGTGGAAGTGAACAAGCAAGAAGGAGTGTTGAAGACAAGCCCAGGCTATTCAGCAACAGTGTGCAGTTAGAGGCTGCCTCTACAAGAGAGGTTTAAAGCTCTTTCAAGGCGCTTAAAAAAATTTACCTCTACAAGAACGGAGCGCAAATCGGGCGTAGAGGCGCGTTATCTCTCCGATTATGCGCATTATCGAATGCGCGTTAAATCGCGAGTTTTATTTTGCTCCGGCCGTTAAAGCGCATTTTGACTATGTGAACAAGCACTTTTGCGCATTAACTACTTGTAAAGCGCATTTTGGTCATCCGTTAATGCGCTTTGCCGCCTCTCGCCACTTCTCGTGCAGAGGTATTATGTGTAAATGCGCTTCAGCGATTATGCGCATAATCGCCTAACCGGGCGCAAAAGCGAATCCTTGTACAGGGGACCTAAATGTGCTTCCTCTTCCACCCTGCACTCCCCTGCGCCCCCTGTTCCCAACACAGCCTTTCAGGGTGGATGGCACAGCAAAGTTATCTCCCACAGGTCTGCACAGCAAGCTACCATTTTTGCTGTTAAAGAAAAGGCTCCTTTATCCAGACTGCTGCTGTTGTTTTTAATAGAATGTTTTCTAACTGTGCATTGACTAATTTCATATTCCATAGCTGCAGGGCCTTCCTTTCTCCCTAGCTGCAAGTTGAGAGTAACCATTAGCACAGACAATGCTTAACACCTGTTTGGTATGGGCTCTGTGGGAACCCCCAATTATGCAGAATCATTCCGCTGCCAATATTTTGATTGGGGTATTGATTAAAAGCAAACTTTTACGTGTGCCACTGTCTTGATAAGCTCCCTTGTCTTTATCTCTTGGGTTTTCTCTGCAAAATTGCCAGGCCCTGAAATTAAGCTCCGTAGAGTGGTTGCTGCCCCCAGAGACTCTTGATTAGCTGGCTTTTTTGTCCTTGCTGTTATTTTCTCAGCCGGTCTTGGCATCTGAAGTGTAGGAATTAAGATCTTCGGCCTCTTGCCTTTCAGGGCATGTAGAAAATTCCCTTTCTAATCTCAAATTCTAATAATAGGTCCCCTAAATTCCATGTGAAGATTTAAAAATGACAGTGTGTATTGCATGTGGGATTACAATCGCTACGCTGACTTTACTGGAGCCCTGGGAATAAACAGAGCTTAGCTGCACTAGCATTTCTGAAATACCCTTTCAGGCCGATTTCTGCTTGAAGGAATTTGTAGACAAGAATGGAGGGGGAGTTTGTGTTTTTCAAACAAAGAAAAATGTCCAGCAGGTATTTGCATGAGTGTAGCACAAGGTGGGGCCAGACTGCAAAGCATCAGAAGGGTAAACACTGTTAACGGACTGAAATAAGGAGCAGGAATCTCAGTCCCGCGAGGCTGCCACCCTATCTATACCACCCTAATCTTTTATTAAGTACTGTTACTTGGAAAAAGAAAACAGCAATTCCAAATTACTCTGATGCTTTGCCTGCAGAAGTTTCAGACTGCCTGCGTTTAGGGTTTTCCAAGCCTGACCTGGCTAATATCTTTCTGGCTCTATTTAGCTCCCCCACACCATCCCTCAAAACACACGCACACACATCTCCCTCCACCCATATGTGTTTGCTGACATATGCAAAGGTCTAGCTCTACATCACAGCAAACAGGGCAGACACAGAGACTACAGAATTATGAAAGAGGAGATGTACCAGTGGTTTGGTCCTGGGAGAGGCTGAAGCAGGGGAAAACTGTACAAAAGAGCAGCAGACCCATCCCTTCATAATTCTGTGGTCTCTGTGCCCTCCTTATTTGCTGTGATTCAGGGTCAGTTCTTTGCATGAGAGCAGTTGTGGAGATAGGTAGGGAAATGGCAGTAGATCTTTGTAGGAGAGGAACAATAGGGCCTGAAAGGTACCACTGGAGCCCTCTCCAGGATAGTATGAGAGCCATAGGTAGCTGTATTTGAATCTAATCCCGGAGGGTGTGCTCTCCATCTCAGGGTCCCTGATGACAGTGGCTGGTGCTGGAGCCTGCAGGCAGAAGGTATTGCTCTGTTGGCAAGGATGGAAGGCCAGACTCCCACTATTTATGCCTATTTATGCTCATCTATGAGCTTCATACTGCTTGCCAATTGTAGGGAGCACTCTGCTGACAGTGGTGAGGACACCATTTTGGGTAAAATGTATGTCGTTTGTTATTGTGTGTAGTTATTAAATTATATGTAGTTTGTTTTGGGCTTTTATGGTTTAAAATGTTGTATATTGGATTTTAAATGTTCAGTGTTTTTAATTTTTGTAAACCACCCAGAGGGCTTCGGCTATGGGGTGGTATATAAATGTAATAAATAATAATAACAATAAATAAAATCCAACATAGAACTTGCTTATAGTAGACCCATTGAAATGAATGGGACTTAAAAGAGTCATCTCTATCTTAAGTACTGTCCATTTCAGTGGGTCTAGTTTAAGTAGGACCTATGTTGGATTTTACTCTTTGAATGCTTGCGAGCAGAATCAGGGCAGGCACAACCCAACTTGCAGTGTTTGATGTCTTTGAAACTGTGAACTACCCCTGCCTGCCCCTGCCCCCAAAAAACTTAACACAGAGGCAGCAATACCTGGAGGTGATCCTAGTGCTGGCAGAGCACTTTTTCTTACCTGGGACTTTCAGTCCCAGAGGCCGTTATCACACATGCGGTTTTAAGCACACTCACCGCGACTTTGATCCACTTCTTCAGCGTGGGACTCACATGACGTCATCCCCCTCACGCTGTTCTCCCGCCCTGAGTGCTCCATTTTTAGTTTCTGTTTCGATTTAACCCTGAACGGGCAAAGTCCGTTTCAGGCAAGTTCAAGCAAGTTCAGGCAAATTCAGCAGGCTGAGCTGAGGTATCAGAGCAAAACCAACCACGTGTGATTCAAAATGCCAGATTCACATAGGAAACGAAGGGGGAACCTGCAGAAGCAATCTGAGGGGAAAATGGTACGTGTGATAAAGGCCAGAATCCCTGGTGAGAAACCGATGCTGCCTGTGCCATTCTCATCAAGAAGGCATCCACCCTACTCTTACAGAGAAACGGTTTTTATGTACAATTGGTAGGAAATGATTGAAATTGTCACCTTGTTCTTTGGCAGGTACTTTCAGACATGTGCACTTGTTACAACCACCACACAGAGTTTGTTATAAATCATTCTAAATATCAACTCTAACCTTATGGGTAATCATTTGTGGACAGTAACTATCTCTCCATGAAGTCTGGGTGGTTTTCTGCTTACCTGGAGGATGGCAACAAGGCCTTTTCAGTGGTGCCCCTCCAATTATGGAACAATCTCCCCAACGAGGCTCGCCTGGCGCCAGCATTGTTATTTTTTCAGCGCCAGGTCTAGACTTTTCTCCCAGGCATTTAACAGCATATGTTGAGGTTTTCTTTTCTTCTTTTGACCCAGAATGGTTGTTTTAAATAGATATTGTATTTGTAATCTTTTTTTATGGTTTTTGTGGTTTTTAAATTTTATATATCGGTTTTTAATGTTCAGTGCTTTTAATCTTTGTAAACAGCCCAGAGAGCTTTGGCTATGGGGTGGTATATACATGCAAATAATAATAATAATAATAATAATAATAATAATAATAATACCCCAATCCTTCCCCCCATTTTTAAACTATTTGCTGTGTCTTGGAACAATTTTCCAAATCTGCTCCATAAGCCAATGCACACAAATGGTTGCACATGTAGTAACAGCTGCCACATGAAACAATTTAAAGCAACCTCCAACGGGAAACATAACAGATGAAACCATGCTTAGCCTTCCCAGAATGAACCATGGCAGCTTAATTTATTTATCCCATCAAGAATTCCCCTTCTTAATAGTACCACATCATTTTATAGTATATTGAGGACATAAGCGCCAATAGAATAATTGTCTAACAACATCTGGTTACAACTTCATCTGTGAAGCGGTTTGTTGTTTTTGCTAATGTTCTTGGCAATTAATTTTCTGGCCCTCCAAGCAAATATTTGAAGCAGAGCTGTACATACACATTTGAATAGTTGCTAAGGCCTTAAATAATGGAATAACCAACTGCCCTGCAGATGTTGAGCAAATAGTTCATTGATAGTTGATTTGTTCATCTAAAAGGGGTACATTTTGACATACGTAAAACTTGAAAACTTGTGCTTATTAATAACTGTTGGCCATGGGACCGAAATGGAACTTACCTGTTCAGATGCACTGCTCCTCTCAGGACCAGATGTTGGAGAACTACCATTAGAGGCAACTGGCAGGCTGCTCTTGGAAACAGACTGCAAGATGAGATGGGCCTTGGCCAGAAAATCCGGTGGTTAGTTTTAAAATTATTTATGAGCGTTGAAAGGGACTATTGAAATGCATTACTCAACAAGACAGGCACACTTGCTAATGTCTAGTTTATATTTCCAACTAAAATACCAGTGAGATGAGAAAACATACTCAAAGGTGACATGAAGTATGCATTGAATTGCAACTCTTGTCTATAATGTGTGGTGGGTGTATTGTTGACCAAGTATTTAACAAAGGAAATAGCCTTTTTTAATTTGAATGATTTGGCAATTTGATTTGAATTGGGCGTCTGTTGGACACACTCCCTTGCTCCTAGGAGCAGATGCAGTTTTGGGGACATGTTGCACATTACAGGAATGTTTGTGTTTGTCCAGCTCTATGGTGACTTCTAGAACATGTGGAATGAAGGCATGTGTGTGAAAACTAGGGGTGTGCACGGACCCCCCGGATCGGATCGGGACCCGGATCGGGACCTCCAATTTTGTCACGGATCGGTTTGGACAAAATCGGAGGCCCCCCGGACCGGATTGAGTCCGATCCCGATCCAAAAATCGTAAATTTTTGGATCGGCCGCCATTTTTTTCCCCATAGACTTGCATTGCAATGCAAGTCTATGAGGAAAAAATGGCGGCGGGTGGGTGAGGAGGGGCCTAACTCCTTCCCCCCCCCAGGGCCGTCCGCTGTGGACGGCCCCGGCAGGTAAGCCCCCTCCCCCGTGCTCCCTACCCCCCTTGGGGCCGTCCGCTTCCATCCGCTGGCGCCCGCGGATAGAAGCGGACGGCTCCGGGGGGGGTAAGCCCCCTTCCTCGCCACTGCTTACCTGTTAGGGCCGTTCACTCCCGTCCGGCGCCGGCGGCTACCGCCAGCCGGCTTTGCGGCTTGCTCTAGAGTAGCGCGCCGGGTAATCACCCGGCACGCCACCCTGGAGCAGGCCGCGGAGCCCGCTGGTAGTAGCCGCCGGCGCCGGACGGGCCGGGAAGGTAAGGGCCCCCCTCCTCCCCTCCGTGCGCCCCCTCCTCCCCTTCACGCGCCCCCTGCTTACCTTCCCGGCCCGTCCGCTCCCGTCCGGCGCCGGCGGCTACTACCAGCGGGCTCCGCGGCCTGCTCTAGAGTAGTGCACCGGGTGATGACATCACCCGGCGCGCCACCCTGGAGTAGGCCGCGGAGCCCGCTGGTAGTAGCCGCCGGCGCCGGACGGGAGCAGACGGGCCGGGAAGGTAAGGGCCCCCCTCCTCCCCTCCGTGCGCCCCCTCCTCCCCTCCGCGCGCCCCCTGCTTACCTTCCCGGCCCGTCCGCTCCCGTCCGGCGCCGGCGGCTACTACCAGCGGGCTCCGCGGCCTGCTCTAGAGTAGTGCGCCAGGTGATGACATCACCCGGCGCGCCACCCTGGAGTAGGCCGCGGAGCCCGCTGGTAGTAGCCGCCGGCGCCGGACGGGAGCGGACGGGCCGGAAAGGTAAGGGCCCCCCTCCTCCCGCCCCCTCCTCCCCCCCCTCTGTCCACTTTCATCGGCGGGCGCCCGCCAATGGAAGCGGCGGTGGGCGCCAGTGGGCGCCCGCCGATCCTCCGATCCTCCGAACCGGTTCGGAGCCTTTTTGGACCGGTTCGGATTGGATCGGCCGATCCAGCTGTCGGATCGGAAATCGGATAATTTATCCGATTTCCCACTGGACCGGACTCGGATCGTGGATCGGGTCCGATCCAGTGCACATCCCTAGTGAAAACACAGGTATTTACCACATATATTGAGCCTCTACCTTCCATGCTTCATAATATTGTCCATAGAGACAAACATGGACAAGGAGGGATTTGATCTTTTTCTATAGCATGTGGAGCAGTCCTCATATATACCAGTGGACAATTACCAAAAGATTTAGTGTGGCCCCTACTCAAGTTTGAGATGCAATTGCATAGACAAACCTAATATGCAGTTTCACCTCCTTGTGTAAGTGTCTCCCACAGTAGAAAATGGTGTGTGGGTGTGGGTGTGTGTATGTGTGAATATTTCTTTGGACATTAAAAAAAATCTGAATGTGCATAATGAGGGTTAATGTGCTCTTGTCCCGAAGATGTGGCAAATTAAAAAAAACAGCATTGGCAACTCTTTGGAAAATCCCCAGACAGAGAACTGATCCTCAGTGCTTATCCTTGAAAACTAGTAAAATTTGAAGGGTGTTATTCCTTCTCATTGCAAAAGCAACAGTTGTATTTTCTCTAGACTTCAAGCTATGAAAAAAGCTAGAGCACACAACTTTGGAGCTGACCACCCTTGGGCAAACCAGATGGCCTTTTTAAAAATGAAAGGACCCAGCCAGTAAGACACGCTGTAAATCTGAGCCCCTGACTTGAGGAAAGAGAACACAGATTTACAAAACTGCAGAGCCAGCTGTTTAGATTTTACAAATGTTTTGTGTATTCCTGGGGACTTGCTGAAATCAGGATGTTTCATCACCGGACAGTTTTAGTGTGGCTTAGCATTAATGTCATTATTGGAGACCTGCACTGTACTTAGACATCATTTAAGTTTTAAAGAAAAAGAAGCTAATTGTATAAAATGGGGTAGAATTTTAAAAAGAAATATGTAACAATTTATGACAGATAACTAGTTTCCATCAACAATCCGCCAGAATAAGTCAGATTTGCTAAGTTAGAGTAGGGGGTTCTGGGAAGATTCTATATTACTCAAAACAAGCAGTGCTAGGACAAGTGACATTTGCAGCAACATTTTATTGGGTTGTAAAATGGATCATCTGGAAAGGCTGTTTTCGTCTTGCTGTTATTCTGATATGAACTTGGGAGGGAGAGAAAAGTATCATGCTCTGATACTTTTCTTATGTGAGTTTGCAAGTTTATCCAACAAAAAATAAACACTTGAAAGCTTTGCATACGTTCCCTGACTTCTGAATATTGAAGAATAATTATTTGCGTATGCCCCCTGAACCATTCCATGTGAGTTTTTAAATTATTATTCATGTTAGAGATGACACTCAACTCTTGGCATATTATAGCTAATGCTGATTGGAATTTTGAGGGCTTTATGCCATTTCTGGAATTTCCAAGTTAATTACCATTAGGGTTTGCTGCAAACTTATACAATAAAAATGGGTTTTGTCAATAGAAGTCCATTATAATGGAATCTAACGGGTTATTTCTCTCTCTCTCCTTTTGTAGGAATCCAGTAAGCCTTATCCCTCAGACCTGTCCCGTAGTCCCCAAAGCTTGAGTGACACTGGCTACTCATCTGATGGGATCTCTAGCTCCCAGAGTGAAATCACGGGCTTAGTGCAGCAAGAAGGAGAGCAACTAAATGAAACTGGAATCATTGAGCCAAGCCCTCAAAGTCCTTCTGAACTCACTAAGCTGGAAAGCAGCATGCGGCCTCTATTGGAGTCAAAGGGCTTGAGCCAAGAGCCAATGGACAGAGGGAAGACATACCATGAATTACGGGAGGAACAGAAGCAGAGACAGAGGCCACGGTCCCTTTCTATCACCCCGGAAGCCTTTGATTCTGATGAGGAGCTAGAAGACATCATGGAAGAAGATGAAGATTCCCTAGAATGGGAGAACCAGAGGGAGCAGAGGGAGAGTATGGAGTCTTCGGATGACTTTGGCAGCAAGCTGCGCCATGACTATGTGGAGGACAGCAGTGAAGGAGGCTTCTCCCCATTACCAACCAGGCAGAAAAGCAAAGAGCCCAAGATGACTGATGAAGAGTTCATGAGGAGGCAGCTCCTGGAGATGAGTGCAGAGGAAGATAACCTTGAGGAGGACGAAGAATATGATCATGTAAAATATAGTGTTGCAAAAAATGGACACAAGCCTGACTCTGAAAAAAGCAGAGAGGCTACCTCATCCAAGAGACGCCTGCCTCACAGCTCTGGCAGCATATATGAAGAAGAAAGAAAAGAGATGGAAAGTTCTGAAGGTGACGACATGACGGCATCTCAGGGTGGTTTGCGGCGTTTCAAGACCATTGAGTTAAACAGCACTAACAACTATGGCAGAGATATCGAGATCAGTCAAGAGGCAGACATCAGCCTGGACAGAGAACCTGAACTGGAGATGGAGAGTCTGACAGGTTCTCCAGAAGATAGATCAAGAGGTGAATATTCCTCCACCTTGCCAGCAACAACACCCAGTTACACATCAGGAACTTCTCCCACCTCCATCTCTTCCTTGGAGGAGGACAGCGATAGCAGCCCTAGCCGCAGGCAGAGACTGGAAGAGGTGAAACAGCAGAGGAAAGCCCGGCATCGCTCCCATGGTCCTCTGCTGCCAACAATAGAGGATTCTTCCGAGGAAGAGGAGCTGCGTGAGGAAGAGGAGCTCTTGCGAGAACAGGAGAAAATGCGAGAAGTGGAACAGCAGCGCATCCGAAGTACAGCCCGCAAAACAAAACGGGATAAAGAAGAGCTGAGGGCACAGAGGAGGAGAGAGAGATCCAAAACTCCACCCAGCAATCTGTCTCCTATTGAAGATGCTTCACCCACTGAGGAATTACGGCAGGCTGCAGAGATGGAGGAGCTGCATAGGTCTTCCTGTTCCGAATACTCGCCTTCTATTGACTCAGAAGCAGAAGGGTTTGATGTTATTGCTTCCAAGCTGTACAAATCTGGCAGTGAGTACAATCTTCCAACATTTATGTCCCTTTATTCTCCAACAGAAAAAACCACTAGCTCTGGTTACCCCTCCAGCAAGCCCCTGAAAAGTGCAGAAGAAGCCTATGAAGAGATGATGAGGAAGGCAGAAATGTTTCAAAAGCAGCAACCTTCCCAACAAAGCATCTCCTACAGCAACACCTTCCAGCAAGTAGGCTATCGTAGTTCAGAAGGTCAAAATAATTTTGAATACCAGTACATCGATGACTACAGCTATGATAGCCGAAATCTGGATTCTTCTCAATCTGACTACCAAAATGAGCTTTCCAAATCTGGAGCAGTTTATGAAGAAATCCTTCAAACTTCACAGAATATCTCCAGGATGCATCAGTCCTCTTCTCTGGATTTGACACTTGAACAGGAAGTCAAGAAGAAAGGGAGAGAAGACCCATATCAAGACAAACAGTTTCTGAATGCAGAGAGTGCTTACGAAAGTGGCCCGCTCACTCCTGGGACAAGTCCTACGCAGCTGTCTGCTCCTGTCTCCTTTTCATCCACAGAAAGCAGCACTGGCAGAATAATCCCTGATGTTAGAGTCACTCAGCATTTTGCAAAAGAGAGTCATGAGCATGCCAGGCTTCATAGTTCACCTACTGCACCTAGCTCAGTTTCAAAGAGTGTAACAACACCTTATTCATATGCTAAAGGAACTAGCACAGTCACCACTGCTGTTTCTACTCCAGCAAGCACACCACGAATCTACAGCACTCCAGCGCCTTTGAGCAGCTCAGATGCACCATCTGCGTCCACCGCTAGCCGAAGTTATACTCAGACCAAAGTGATGGCAAGTTATGGCTCTCAAACAGAAAATATTTCCAGGGTCAAGAGTGTGGCAGAGATCAGTGGGCCATCAGCAAGAGAGAAGCTCCAAAGTATGACTGAAAGCAAGACAACACCTAAGATGTATTCTTTCTACAAAAGCTCCAGCCCACCACTTTCCCCTTCTTCTCCTACTCAAAGTCCTACTCATTCTGCTCCGAGAGCTGGAATGCCTCCCAGTTCAGGGGTGGGAACTAAATCAACTGCTGAGTTTTCCACCCAGACGCATAGCACAATTCTCTCATATGATGTCCCAACTACTACCATCACATCAACGTCTTCTCCCATGATAGCTCAAGGGACACAAACTCCTCACCGGTCTAGCTCCCCTCGACTAGCTAGGCAACAGTCATCCCAAGAATCCCCCTTTATGGTCATCACATTAGCGTCTGATGCAGCTATTCAAACCAAGCCAGTCGGTGTAAGTTCCTCCATTTCACCAGCCTCATCTCCAACCCAACAAGGACGCCAGCAAATAGTGCATAGTTACAGTCAGACAGTAATCCATGCAGCACAACTCCAGCAAGAGCAGCTGCAGTCCACTTACACAAAGACACAATCTGTGCTAGAAAGAGCCTCTGCTTATAGTTCTGCAGCGCAGAAAGCACAAACCACTGCTGCTCCTGAGAGCGTTCCTGGTGTGTACAGCTGGGGAACACTGCCTGCAGAGAACATTTCTTTGTGTAGAATATCATCAATACCTGGGACATCCAGGGTAGAACCTGGACCCAGGCCACCCGGTAGTAATATTGTAGACTTGCGAACAGCAATAAAATCAGCTCCAATCATTATAACCGACCAGGGGATGGATCTCACATCCCTAGCTACTGAGAGCAGAAAATATTGCCTCACTATGGACCAGTCACCGGGTCGGCAATCCACAGCCATCCAACCATTAATTATCAATCTTAACGCCCAGGAACAGCCTCATGCTATCATAAGCACAGCCACTACCGTCAGCATAACGGTTGCATCTTCCATGCTTGTGTCTCAGCCAAAGCAGCCTGTGGTCTATGGAGACCCTTTCCAGAACAGAATGGACTTTGGTCAAGGAGCAGGAAGTCCAGTGTGTCTGACACCCATTAAACAAGTAGAACAAGCAGTTCAGACTGGCCCCTTCAGAGGAATGGCGAGTGGTGCTGGCATGTCTCCTTCTGTGGGCCAGCCAGATTCTGCCAGCCCACAGCAAGCAAAATTTGCAAGGTATAATTTGCCCAACCAAATGACATCCTTGATGAAGAAAGATGCTCAGATCAATAATGCACAAAATATTGTTAGTGCCATTCCCAGGCAGTTTCCTCAAGATCAAAGCTCAGAGTTATATAGAGGGATCCCAGTGGAACTGAAGACTCCAACCTTTTCATTCACCCCTGGAAGCAAGAAATCCCAGGTGATGATGGTGCAGATGGATGACATTGCAGCAGGTCCTATCACAAAACTGATCAAAGAGGAACCTCCTTCCAATGCACTGGATCTCACGGGGATGAAGCCTGAGAGCCAAGTGGCGTGCTGTGATGTGGTGTACAAGTTCCCATTTGCAGGCAGCTGCACTGGGGCTTTTAACCCTTCTTCCAAGGTGCCAGAGAAAAACGTCGTGGACACAGCTCACATGGGCAAACCTAGCGGCGAGTACTATGGAAGCAGAGAACAGGAGGCATTGGATACATACCCTTATAGGGAGCAATCAGCGCCAGGGCCTAACCCATATGAAGAGCACCGGTTCTACCCTCATGGCCTGTTTGGGAGACTATATTCATCAATGTCAGATACAAACCTGTCCGAAATGGGTTTAAACTATTACTCGGTTAAAGGAGAACAGCCCTTCCACTCCCCTGCTGGGGATTCTGCAGTGGATTTGACAACCATGAAACATTCCTACAGCCACAGCTTTACTGAGGGAAGCTACATGGGGCATGGGATGCAATACGGCTCTTTCTCTGACCTCCGACAGCCAACTGATTTGCTAAGCCATTCATACCCCATGCGGAGGTACAGCTCGGCCTCTAATATATACTCTGATTATAGATATTCACCAAGAGGGGACTTGACAAATTTCCAGGAAGCCAGCCTGGCTCATTATAGTGCTACGACAGCTCGTGAAATCAGCCGAATGTGTGCAGCGCTTAACTCCATGGACCAGTACGGGGGCAGGCATACGAACAGCCCAGACCTACTCCAGTACGGACACAGTGCTCTTGGCCCTGGGCCGGGAGGGAGCAGAGGCATCTCAGCTCAGCAAGGCGCCGTGAAACCCAATATGATGTACAACCCCAATTTTCCAGACTCTCGACCAGGCTTTGGGAACCTGACCCAATACAATCTCTCTAGGCTTGGAGCGGTCAGGCAGGTCCTCCCTTCCACCGCCACAGTGCGAGCTGCTGATGGCATGATTTATTCGACCATCAATACGCCAATAGCTTCAACCCTTCCCATCACCACCCAGCCAGCATCTGTGCTACGGCCCATGCTCCGAGGCATATATAGGCCCTATGCTCCAGGTGGTATCACAGCGGTCCCGCTGGCCAGCCTGACCAGGATGCCTCTCGTTGCTCCACGGATGCCCCTTGCAGCCCAAGGTCTGTATCGCTACCCAGTGCCCAGCAGGCTCCCAGCAGTCCCCACATCATCGGTGATGGAAACCCCAATGTATTTGGGAAAGCCTATCAGCACCACTGCAGCCAGCACTGCTGCCAGCAGTGTCAGCCCAGCGTCAGCTTCCAGGCCCTCTGCTCCCACCGCTGTTGGCTTGCAGAGACCTGAGCAAGCCGCCGGCATACGAGAGGAGGCCCCTGCGGCAGCTTCTGGAGCACAGAGTATTGCCAGGGACACCAACCAGGTGCAGCAACTGCCACCGCCGCCTCCGCCGCCGCCGCCGCCTCCACCACCACAAATGCCAATCCAGAAACAGCAAACAGAAGGTCCACAGTCCAGCAAAGGAGCCACAGAAAGGGAAGAAAAGGAGAAGGAGGAAGAGAGACAGAGGAAGCAGCAGGAGCACATTCTCCAGATTGAGAGGGAGAGGGTAGAGCTGGAGAAACTGAGGCAATTGAGGCTGCATGAGGAGCTGGAGCGAGAACGCGTGGAGCTACAGAGACACAGAGAGAAGGAGCAGCTGTTGATGCACAGGGAGATCCAGGAGTTGCACTCTATCAAGCACCAGGTCCTGCAACAGCAGCAGGAGGAGCGCCAGGCCCAGTTTGCCATGCAGCGGGAGCAGCTGGCCCAGCAGCGCTTGCAGCTGGAGCAGATCCAGCAGCTGCAGCAACAGCTGCAGCAGCAGTTAGAGGAGCAGAAGAGGCAGAAGAGTACATTTCCTCCGGTATGTGACCCGGCAGGGAGGATTCCTCCCCAGGCGGTGTCCGAGATAGCCATAGAAATGCAAAGGACCTTGGCTCAAAACGGACAATACTGGCCACCCCTAAACCAAGCTTTTATGGCGACTGCAGCCCAAGGACAAGACGGACAAGGCCAGCCTCCTCCTCGCTATCCTGGGCTCCAGAGGCCCCTCACCAACTCGGCCTCTGAAATGTCCCTACAGACCGAAGATCAGTGGGAAGCTGGTCGAGGGATAAAGAAGCGGAACTCTATGCCACGCCTTCGGGATGCATATGACAAGGAGCCTGGCCACGAGCCATATGTTGTGAAGAAGATCACAGACAGCAGCGTGCAGACTGACGAGGAGGATGGTGAGGAGCGTTTCTACGCCTCCCGGCGACGCCGCACCCGGCGCAGCACTGATTGCAGTGTCCAGACAGATGAGGAAGACGATGGCGAGTGGGAACAGCCGGTGCGGCGCCGACGCTCCCGCTTCTCACGGCACTCTGACTCCAGTGCGGAGAGCAAGCAAGACTCCTCCACCAAAGGCATGGCCAGTATCGCTATCCAAACCATCAGTGACTGCTCCGTGCAGACGGAACCCGACCAGTTCCACAGGGTGTCCCCTTCCATTCACATCACCACTCCTGACCCCAAGGTGGAGATAGTGAAGTATATCTCTGCCCCTGAGAAGACCCAGCGAGGAGAGAGCCTGGCCTGCCAGACGGAACCGGAAGTCCAGCCCCAGCCAGGCATCGTTGTCCCTCAACTTACTGTGCCTACAACAATCACGCCTTACTCCTCCAGCATCCAGATCGTGAGCACAGGCCCCCTGGATCCCCATTCGTTCCGGCAGCAAGTCCTGGTGAAGAAAAAGCCTGACCCCCTTGAAATTGGCTACCAGTCCCACCTGCCGACGGATTCCTTGTCTCAGCTGGTGTCTCGCCAGCCTCCCAAGTCACCCCAGGTGCTCTACTCCCCGGTCTCTCCCCTCTCCCCCCATCGGCTGCTAGAGTCATCCTTCACGACCAGCGAAAGGCTCAACAAGGCCCACGTGACCCCACAGAAGCACTACATGGCTGACTCCACTCAGCACCAGCAGACCCTACCTCGCCCCATCAAAACCATGCAGAGATCCTTATCCGATCCCAAGCCCATCAGCCCAACATCAGAGGAGTCTGCAAAGGACAGGTTCTCCTTGTATCAACACACATTGCTCCCTGGCAGCCAGGTAAGATTGCTGCTTGCCTGACAAATGAGATGGGTCTGACAATATTTCTTTCTGCTGTTCATTTTCAAAGCCCCAGAGCTTTGCTGTATCTACATCAGCCTGGTGGGCATTCTTTCTGGTCACATAATCCCTGTATGAGCCAGAATGCAACTGCCCAGGAATGAAGGAGAGCTTTTTCCAACTTCAGATGAACACAGCCATGTCGCTCTTAATGGTCATAGCAGGTTCAGCCCCCAGCTTTGTGCACACTTGCTTTGTGCATATATACATATATGCAGGTCAAGTGCTGGATCAGCTGTTAATCTTATCTCTCCCTATCTGCTTCAGGCAAGTTGGACACTGGTTTTTAAACCTAGAAAATCCTTAAGATGTATGAATGTTTAAAAAGAGATATGGAACTGTTTTAAAGATTGATGAAGTAACGGGCATTAGCCAATAGGCACCTACTGCAAGCAACTTTTTAACCTGACATGCCCAAATTTGCAGAAACATATTTTCATAGCTCACTCTGAATATAATATACTTTTTAGTAAACATTAAAGAGGGGTGGACAACTTGTGTTCTTCCAGGGTTTTTGGAGGGCCTACAGGTCCCATCAGCCCTAGCCAGCATAGCCAAATAGTGAGAGATGATGGGATTTGTAAGCCAAACATTGCCCAAGTAAGTGTATGTGTATTTGCAGGGCAGCAAAGGTGCTTTCAAATACTCACCACACATAAAATGTTACATCTGTCTTCACCCTTTGAAATATATTTTTGGGTATAATGTATAATTTATATACAAGTCACTGCACCCCATAATATTAGACAATCCACTGCCATTCCTCCTATCTCCAGTATGATATGCTGGGAAATCTCCAGGCATCCTAAAGATGCTACAGCAGCCTTCCCCAACCTTGTGCCGTCTAGATGTTTTGGACTACAGCTCCCAGCATTCCTGACTATTAGCCATGCTGGTTGGGAGTTGAAGTCCAAAATATTCTCAGGGGAGCAGGATGCAGAAGGCTGTCTTGGAGGATTGTCCCATCTCTCCCATGCAGCATTGCTGGCTGGCATCCTGGTGTTTAGGAGCAAACCCTAGTTTTGGACTGCATAGTACCCTTACTGGATTTTCACAAGAAATATACAGTGGGATTCACTGGCTTACAACACTTCATTCTAGTCATATTCTGCATGTACTACTAGGGACATGTACTTTCAGGAAACCTCTGTAATTGGTGGATAGGGACAGCAGGGCAGGGCATCAGCCTTCCCATATCTTATTTCGTTATGCCTGTCCCCTGTTATGCTTGTCTCTTCCATTTCTTCTTCTCTTTAATATCTGTGGTGTGTATACTGCTGGGCACTGAACACAGCTAAGTTCAAAATAGTGAGTGAAACCCTTTCTGCATCCCAAAACCCCATAGTGGTACAAAAGCCAAAATTGTGTTCTCTGCTGTGCCATCTAGTGATGATAAGCAGAAACATCCTTTTGTGCAGTGATAAAAACATGTGTTGTTAACTTGTACTGTGAACTTTCCCTTCATTAGTGTGTATGAAAACAAGACGTCCATGTGGGAATTGTCATGAGATCTTTCATTATGGCACCTGCCTTAGAGAGCAGAGAGCAAGGGAAGACCATACTACCTTCCCCAGAATGACCCATCAACTCAGTCTCCTCAGCCATCTCTTTTATATACAGATCTAAGAAAGGCATCTTGGGATTTCCTAACCTGTACAGGGGAAGTTGCGCTACAAGACACCCATTAGAGGGCGCTGTCCCATTCAGGGCTATGAGCAGAGAGAGGAGGGGAAGTTTTCCATTATAGACCACGTGGTCACTCCTGTCAAGTCATGTAATGCAGCCCCATTACGATTGCGCAAGAGAAGCAAGAAGCAAAACCCTGGTAAGGGAACATAATTTCCCCTTAATCTAAAGAAGTCCTACGTTTGTCTAGGACTAGGACTGGCCAATACATCTATCTGAGGCTTGTTTTTCTTTTAAAAATAGCAGTCATGCTGGGATGGGTCATGGGTGTGGGTGATCCAAAAGGACTGTATGGAGGGATTTTCCACTACCTCCTCATCCTTTATCCCTGAAAATCACCGCCCCCTAAAATGACTATCTGTCTCCACTGAAAATTGCCCTGCAGCTTCCAGAATTGCCAATAGCAGCTGGAGGGGATTTTCAATGAGAAACTAGCAGGGGAGGAAGGACAAGTCTGGATTGGAGGGACTGCAGCTCCTATTTCTAAAAGAAATCCCCAGGATAGATGATTATTTGACAAACATATCCTCTAGTCCCGTCTGGCTGCGAAGCAGAGACATGAACCTCAAAGTTCGAAGAAGTTGCACTGGCAGTTTACAAGTCAGAAGCAACGGAGCTGAACACCACGGGTGCTTCGAAACAGGCTTTTATCTTGCAACTGCGCTACCTCATTTACAGAATTGTACGGTGAGTCCAGGTAACATTATTTTTAACTCATAACCCTCCAATGTTTTTCCCACTGTTTCTTCTATCTTTTTTCTTACCAGAAAAAAATCTGTTAAGGAAGAAAAGATGGAATCGCTGCCCAATGCCTTTTGATTGATAACACTGGGAGCCCTCCATATGAAGTACCTACATTCTGTTAAAAAGTTGATTCTTATTTATGAAGACATGTGTCTTTTTATTTCAGAGGAAAGATACTTCTAGATATTAGGGGTGCTTCCAGACAGAGGTCACCTAGCACTAACAATCAAAAGACACTGTGCAGTTCCTCCCTAATAGATTTATTTTTCTCTACAACTGTTAAAGTTACACGAGCCCTGACCTGGATTTTATCTGGTCACCCTACCTGTTGTGACTCTGGCCTCATCTACAAGAATTCGCCTTTACGCCTTGTTAGGTGATTATGCGCATATTCGCAGAAGCGCATTTACGCCTAATACCTCTGTATGAGAGGCGGCGAAGCGCATTACTGGATGACCGAAACGCGATTTAAACTGTTGACATGCGGAGAATCGCTTGTTCACATAGTCAAAATGTGCTTTAACGTCTGGAGCAAAATAAAACTCGCTATTTTGGCGCGCATTCGATAATGTGCATAATTGGAGAGAAAACGCGCCTCTACGCCCGATTTGCGCTCCATTCTTGTAGAGGTAAATTTTTTAATGCGCCTTCAAAGAGCTTTAAATGCCTCTTGTAGAGGCAGCCTCTGTTATAAGGTATCCCAGTCAGTATCCTCACTGCTATATTTTGTACTAACAATAGTTTCTGAACCACCTTCAAGGAGAGTCCCACGTACAGTACATTGCCAAAATCCAAACTGGATATCTTTAAAGCAAGAATAAATGTTTCTAGGAGCAGTCTCAGCTGGTGTAAGATGCATTGTGTCACTGAGACAGCTTGGGCCTCAACAGATAGGGTAGGGTGACCAGATAAAATCCAGGTCAGGGCTCATGTAACTTTAACAGTTGTAGAGACAAGGGAATTTCAGCCAGTGTCATTTGTATGCAATTAGTTCCTGGTGAAATTCCCTCTTCATCGCAACAGTTAAAGTTGCAGGGGCCCTGCCTTCTTTTGTATATGGTCACTCTAGTATAGTGCCTGCAACTTTAACTGTTGTGATGAAGAGGGAATATCACCAGGAACTAATTGCATACAAATGACACTGGCTGAAATTCCCTTGTCTCTACAACTGTTAAAGTTACATGAGCCCTGACCTGGATTTTATCTGGTCACCCTAAGATAGGGCATCAACACCAACACCACCCCTGCCACAAAGTGTGGGCCTAATCTTTAAAGGAAGAGTGCAACCCCATCCAGAACAGGCAATGTACCATCTTTCATTTCAAACAAACCAGTACACTGAAAGTAGGTATTGTATACTTACTCCGCCCAATAACCAATTTTCTCTGGACAGATTACAAACACTTAAAAGTCTAAGATGCCATATGAACTGTTAAAAATGTAAAATACAGTACAAATATATAAAAGAATAAAATACAATATGATACAAAGCAACAAACAGCACAGGAATTTATTTATTTATTTATTTATTACATTTGTATACCGCCCCATAACCGAAGCTCTCTGGGTGGTTTACATAGGATTAAAAACAATTAAAAACAATATACAAAAATTAAAACAGCAAAAACATACAACATACACACAATCTGTACATTTAAAAACCACTTCAACACTTCAAAAAACTACAAAAACAAAACAAAACAAACCCAGGCTCCTCAGATATTGCCAAATGCCCATAAAAATCTGATATTGCCAAATGCCCATAAAAATCTGGAACTATGTCTCTAAAATGCCTGGAAGAAAAGAAAGATCTTTGCCTGGCACCCAAAGATAACAATGTATTGTTTGAGGAGGCTATTCCATAAGTGGAGTGCCACAAATGAGAAGCCCCTCTCTCCTGTAGCCCCTGCCTAGCTTCCTTTGGCAGAGGCACCCAGTGGAGGGCTTCGAAGATGGCCGAAGGGTCCGAGCATGTACGTACGGAAGGAGATGTTCTTTTAGATGCTCTAGTCCCAAGCTCTTTAGGGATTTAAAGGTCAACAGCCACACTTTGAATTGGACTCGAAGAGGGAAAGGAAGCCAGTGCAGATAACAAAGCGCTGGGATCATATGATCATATCGGTCAGTCTCCAGTATTGCACCCCAAATGTATGGATGACTTTGCTCAGTACTTTCATGAGATGTGGGACAGCACTGGGACAAAAGAGTCCTGCAGAACACTATAGCATAACTGCCATGACACAGAGCAGCAGACCCCCAGCAACACCTTCTGGAACCATCTAGATAATAATGGAGCCACTGAAAGGTAGTGGTCCCAATGCCAACTTTGGACAGTCTTTCCAGGATACCATGGTTAATGGTATCAAGAGCTGCCATAAGGTCCAGGAGAATAGACAGGTTGAAACTCTCCGACTGGGTTTGGACGTCACAATAACACATGATTGGTTAAATAGGAGTTCATCCTTCCTTTCACTGACAGAATCGGACCAAACAATTGGTGTCATCCAAGAATGTTTGCAGTTGCACATTAACCACCTGCGCCAACAGCTTACCCATAATAGCAAGCAACAGAGAGGGAGAAACAGGCTACATGACACACATTTATGATAAAGAACCTGTACCTTCCCCCCTCCCTTTTTGGTAGTTGTTGCAGACAGGAAGATGCAGTTTAATGTGTCGCAACAAAATGTGCAGTAGTGCCTCTTAGTGGCTCTAAGCTAGGAGCTAACTCATGAGTTCTTTTTTAGGGTACTAGCATGTGAAACACTGAGTTATAGGCTTAAAAGGAAGAATCTGTTTGGTTTGTCAAGACATTTCACAAATAGCTGTCACTTTCTGTCCCCTATTATAGGAATCAAATTGTTGTGCTAAAGAACTATATTGAGTTGAGGAGTGGGAGGTTTGCTCTAAATTGCTGCGTGTGCACCTCCAGTTATTTCACATGCTAATTAGAAGATGAGTCCCCAGACAGGCCTGCTGTTACAGCCTGATTGCTTATTCATTTACTGTTTATACTGGGAAACTTACAGCTTCATTTTGCCTCTTCCCTTGCTATAACCCTGGAAGCATCTCTCATTCCCTGGGGGCTTCTTCAGACATTGCACAATTCCTACCATACAAGGATGTCAGTTGTCAGTATGACTATCGTGTGTGCATTTTTCTGTATGTGTATATGCTTGGAATCTGACTGATTTGTGCCTTTCCAGCCTGTGTACATTGTGGTTCAATTCGGCCATTATGTTTCCCAGTCTTCAAATCATGATATGGAGATTGGGAGCATGCCAGAGGATTCCCCACCCCACCTCCTGCTCCCCACCAATACACACACACACACACACACTTCCCAAATTGTTTGCTACATCCACAGTTTTCCATTATGTCTGGATCAAAGCTAAATATGGTTAGTACTAACTAGGATTGCCCCAAAGTATGGTTTGCAAACCAGTTTCAAACCTGGCTTAAAGGTAGCTCCAGTTCAGATGACGCAAGCCACAAAAGGGAGGAATCTGCACAGGAGAAGAGAGAAGGGAGCATGTGAGCCTGAGGCCATGAACTGGAGAATTGTGCTTGTATGTGCAGTCAGTGCTGCAATGATGTACACATGGTTTGCATGCTAATTCCTATATTTCCATGCAGGAATTGTAATGTTTGAGGTGTCCCTCAATGTTCACAACATATATTTGCTATTTATAGATTTGGATGGACAACAAATGCATATTTACATGCATGAATAGTACCCGTAATTTTCCAGTATTTCCTTGCCTAGTAGATTGTTACAGCAGTGCTGCTTGGTTGATGATATCATCACATAATATTTTAATATTTCCCCCTCTTCACAGTCTCCGGAGGATGCCCCTCAGTGAAAAAGGATGCTTATATGAAGCAATATCTTATGGCATACACACACCAACTCATTGCCATTATTTCTGCATGTCTACTCTCCACATCTCTTTGTAAATCCAGCATTTCATGCTATAGAATAACCTTTCTATGGGAGAATATCCCCAGCAGGTACACCTGGACATTTCCATTTGATTAACGTTCCAGCAATGAATATTTTAAAAGCCTGGCTTCAAATTACAGCTTTGCTGTGCATACAGACGTAGTCACTTACTGATGCCCTCACAATACATCTCCCTGTAGGCAGTGTTACTATTTGCAGTTTCTTGATGAACAGACTGAGGCCCAGGTTGACAAAATCCCTCATTCCCTGAACAGCATCTCTTCAGTACATTTAGCAAAACACGAGTCCTAGGTGGCAAAAATAGCTGAAGGATGCATTATATAAGGAACTTACAAAGCAATTGGTGAGGAAATGCTAAGGCTGCATGAGCTGCTTTGGCATTTCCTAGCTTTCCAGTGCAAAATTCATAATAACAGAAGAGCCCTGCTGGATCAGACCAGGTGTTCATCTCGTCCAGCATCGTGTTCACAACAGTGAGCTTCCAGATATCTCTGGGAAGCTCACAAGCAGGGTATGTTTCCAGCAACTGGAATTCAGTGGCATACACGGAGATTCTGTTTAGCTATCATGGTCAATAGCTGTTGATCAGGGATGGGGAACTTCAGGCCCAGGGGCCAATTCCAGCCCTCCTGGGGTCCCAGTCCAGCCCTCCAGGGTTTCCTAGAAGGCAGCCTTCGCATTCATAAACTTATATTCTGTATAACTTTGTTTGCTTATAAAATTATAATTATAGTTAAAAACTTTAAAAAGTAAACTCAATTAGTAAACTTGTACTCACCACCTGAATAAACTATACTTTTAAATTTAATGTACCCAATATGACACTTTTATGAGCAAACAAAATTATACATAACATATTTTAGTTTCCTGATTTATATCTGACCTAGGGAACTTCAACAAGTAGTCTCTGAAACTTCAGAAGGAAGAACTGGAAGCAGTGGAAGACTCTCTCAAAACACTAGAACCCAAAAGGGTCATCCCATGAAGCCCATTGGTGGGAGACTTCAGACAGATAAAAACAAGGACTTCTTCACACAGCACACAGTTACAAGATATAGTGATGGCCACCACTTTGAATGGCTTTAAAAGGGGATTAGATAAATTCCTGGAGGAGAAGGCTATCAATCACTACCAGTTCTTTTAGCCATGTGCTACCTCCAATAGCAGAGGCAGTAAGCCTACGTACACCAGTTGCTAGGGAACATGGGTGGGAGGGTGCTCTTGCACTCCTGTCCTACTTGTGGGTTCCTAGTCAACAGCAGATTTGCCACTGTGAACAGAATGCTGGACTAGATGGACCTTTGGTCTGATCCAGCAGGGCTGTTCTTATGTACTGGTGTACAACATATGCTCCTGTTTGTAAGGAAGTTTAAGGAAAATTCTTAAACATATTGTTTGTGGAGTGGAGTTTAGGGAAATCTGGTCTAAAGGAAAAGCTATTGAGATTTTATTTAGTTGGAATGAAGTTCTCAGCTATTGGGAATCATAAGCAACCATATTTAATTTGAGAACTTTTAAGCAATCTCAACCTATTTTTCAAAGAGTGACATTTTATTAACCTTTGTAAATAATTTCCGTTAATGAATGTCTTATTTTTGTTAATTTTGAAAGGCTAGTATCATCCCATGTGTATGCCATAGGAACCAGGCTACTGAGTCTCTTTTAGTTATATTCTAAAAGGTTTTATAGCTGAGGCCTGATAGAGAACTTTGTAAAAAAATGTGGCAGTGAGGTCTAAAGTCCCAAGCCTCAATGTTATTTTTTTTAAAAACCCAAACAAACAACAAAAAAACTTGCGTATATGGGATAACCCACATGTTGTTCTGTCACATCTGGTGAAAGTGGCAGGATAACTTACAATTTTTTTTACATGTGTTTTTTTTAAATTATTACAACTACATTAATTGATTGCTATGGCATCTAACCAGAACAAGATCCATAACAGTCAAGAATGCACGTTTTCTTTCCATATTATGATATGGTGATTCTAACTCACATACTGGGAAACTAAGCATGACTTGGAATATCCCTAAATGTTGATCAGTAAAAGGTATAATAGATTAATAATTTTAATAAGGAATGGAAGAAACAACTATGCTGAGAATCTTACAGAGAGGATTTTAAAAAGACATTTTCCCTCATGGCTTCATTATTTCCAGACCTTATAAATCCCTAGTTTTTCTATAAAAGTCTTCTCACATAGTTTTTAGAAAACACTTGGGGGGAGTAAAGACTGGATAACACTATATAAATACCTTGTTTTAAATTCTAAAAGAAAATATTTCATAATCCAAAGCTGGGTGGTTTTTTTTTGGGGGGGGGGGGAACCAAAAATAGTCCTTAAGGGGAAAAACCCAGGTTGTTTTTTTCTTAATTTTTCCAGTGGGCTATTTAAATGCTCGGAAAACCTCAGAGTGGGTGTGTGGTGGTGTGCCGTCAATTTTACAATGCAGCAGGAATCGCGTGTCCACCTGGGGCTTTCTGCCAAAGCTGTGGAGAAAAAAAGTCGGGGACTTACTCTGACTTTTTTTCTCTGGAGCAAGGTGAGAACAGTGCATCCGCCATCTAAGCCTCATTCCAGAGTCACAGCAGAGGCATGGCCAAGTGGATGGCAACCCCTGATTGGTCACTGTCTGCCTGGACAGAGAACGGGATGTGACCGGCGGCCGAAACCCCACACTTTCGCAGCAGCGTCAATATTATTATTATTATTATTATTATTATTATTATTATTATTATTATTTGTTACATTTATATACCACCCCATAGCCGAAGCTCTCTGGGCAGTTTACAAAAATTAAAAGATTGAACATTAAAAAGCCACCCCGCAGCAGCGAAAGCACAGGGTTTGGGATCATTGCTGCAGCAACCTGCCACCGTAAAGACAGCCCCCAAGCCTTCACATGTCTAATCCCTTTCTCACCTCTAGTGAACATTAGTTCCCCTCAAACAAGAGGATAAGGTGCACAACATCTTCCCACCATGAAACCCATGCAAATAATTCTTTCAAAGAATTATTCTCTGCAATTTTACTATCCTTCAGCAATCTTTTCACACCTTTGTTATCAAACAGTCTCTGGATTCCTGCTTCTGATGTATCTAAAACATTGTAATTGTTTGTCTTAAAGCCTTTAACAATATGTTCCTCGATTGTTTTCCCCACTTGCTTTATTGTTAGTTTACATTTGTTTTGCCAGCATTTACACTCTTTTTATTTGCCTTATTTGGGCAAGACTTCCACTTTTTAAAGGAAGACTTAAAGCTTCTTTGAACTTTGCACATTAACTATATGGGCATCTTCTTGGAATTGTTTATACCTTTCAGGGTTGTTGTTTTTGTATCTCTTTTATTTTAGCTTCTAGTATAGTATTTTTAATTAGTTTCCAAGTGTTCTGAAAACATTTGACTGCCTTGACTTTTTTCTTCAATTTCTTTTTGACTAACCTCCCTAATTTTTTTAGATCTTCTTTCAACAAATTTATGAATGCTAATTCTAGTATTCTATCATTTTCCCGTCTTGCATTCCAGGCTTTACACTTGAGACTGTAAGCACTGCAGTATAGACTTCTATCTTTTGATAAACAGACTGCATTTGTTAGCTGACAGATTGAAAGATCAGTACCTCTCTGTAACAGCTACTGGTTGAGGACATGTATTATTAGTGATGTGCAACATTTTAATGACGTTTGATTTGTTTTTGTTTTTTATGCAAAAAACATAGGGTGTGAAAGAGTCCGCATTTCTCCCTTAATTCCACTATTTCACTTTCCCCCCATGCCTGTTCACCGCTCTCCCCTACTCTTCCCAGTTGAGCTCAGCACTACATGATCTACTATAATAGATTACGCACACGTGAGAGATGGCACATTTTATAAATGATGCAGACTTGGATTCTTGGCAGATCCATTTGACTTTTCCACACTACAATATATCCTGGGCCAGTGTTCAAATTCTGTTGATTTAACCAGCATTAGACCCTCAGCACCTACGCTTCTACTTGACATCTGATCGGACACAGGTAATTTGCGCTGACAGTATGTGGGACTAGTATAGGTACAGTCTGCTACTGTTTTAGGCCACTACAAATTGCACAGGGTGAAAGAGAGAAACGTTCTCTCATTTCAGCATGTGGCTGGAAGGCTGCAGATAGCTCATGTCCTGTTCAGCACCTGAACCTGTTACTGGAGGGACAGGTTGCAGTTGCTTCCCCTTCTGTTGCTGTTTGGGACATTGCATCTGGGAAATGAGGGAAATCCCTAAAGATCAGCTACTTTGACAGTGCAAGGTGCCTGAGACAATGATACTATGGCCTAATTTTGCTTTTTGTCAGCTCTGAGGACTCAAAGGGCCAATATTTAAGGCTTAAGTATTGCAGGAAGGAGCAGCCAGACTAAGCCGGGGCTTGCAGAAGAAGGCTCCTGCAACCTGCACCCAAGTCCCTTGCTCCATGCCTCTCTCAGTACAGAGAAATCATTTTTTAAAAAAAATGTGGGCAGGGCAGATGACATCATGGAGGGGAGGAGCTTCAAATGTGAGGCCCCTCCCCCTGACATCATCTGGCCCATTGGCTTGGTCCAAGTGGGATAACCCCACCCCACCCCCAACCCAAAGTGGTTGCCTTCCCCTGACTTAAGCACAGATTTTCATCAGAGGAAATCCCTGCAATAGCAGCTGTTGCTCTTGCAGAGATGCTGCCCGTGTTTTGAAGGGCAGGATGCTTAAGATGAGAAATGAACCTGCACTATGCCTGCCCAGAACCCTTTTGGTGCAAAATGCATCTGACTGTGAAGACTAAGGATGCGTTCCCACTGAGGGAGCACAAAGGAGAAGGCCTAATACAGCTGTGTTGTAAGTGCACTGCAAGTATCACAATCCACCAATACATTGAACAAGTGTGAGGCAGAGTGCAGTGCAATTAAGGCTTTTGTGTGAGGCTAGGGATAGACTCACAGCCCCATTAAGGCCAATGAGAGTGCTGGCCCTCGACTTCACTGAGACCAGAGTAAGGCTTAACTAAGTATAGATGTTCATAATATTTCTTTCAGATCAAGTTGACTGTAAAAAGCAATGCTGAATAGAACTGCATCATTGCCTTCTCAATATAGTGGAATTGGCATCCAACAAAAGAACTGCCTGTCACAATAGAAAGCCCTGCGCTGTATTTGCTAACAGATGAAGCAGCTTCCCAGATACCATTGAATGGATTTGTTTCCCCCTTACCCTCCCTTTCTCACTCATTATTCCTTATCCCTTCCCTTCTCACTCTCTGTACCCCTTTTTTCTGTCCTTCCTCTCTTATGCTTAAAATATTGTCTATTGGTTTTTCTGGTGTGTTTTATAATACTTAAGGTGCAATAAAAATTAATTACATATATGTCTGTATGTACCCCCAGACTGTGGAATGGTTCAAGATATGACCCAGTTATGGGCCAGCAATTCTTACAAAATTGGTTTGTCTGACATCCTGGAATATATTGAATCTGTATAAGACCACATATCTGGTACCAGCTGAATCCAAGCTGATTTTTCAGGGAGCGGAAGGTGTCAATAGGTTGATGTAATCCCAGAAGAATGACAGTGAGAATCCACTTTTTAGTTGCATAAAAGTAAACCTTCTGTATTAAGAGGCTGACACCCCCGACTCCCAACATTAGACCCTCCACAAAAGGGATCTCCTCTGAATACAACAGAGAAACAAACAAGTATTCTTTTGTGAAATCTCATCACCATTATTATTGTTATTCTTATTATTATTGGACTAGCAGGAGCTGTGTGATATGGACTATCTCTCCATTTTTCAGCAGTGAGAAGTAAAAACTGGTTGCCCAAGGGCTAATTGTTATTTCTGCTCATCAGAATGTCTTCATGTCATACTGATGACATTTTGCCTCTGAGGCATCCTTGCCCTCTCTGCCTGGCCCAGTGGAAATCTGAAGGCTGCACAGCCCTTAGAGACCAATCAAAGATACTGAATTAGAATCACTATTATCCCCTTCCTCAGGATCCATCTGATTGCTATCTGTTTCTAGATATCTTTTGATCCCATGTAGACATTTTACTATACATTATTTACATGACCTCAGTTTTGTAACAAGGCTTTCTGTACCTTTTAAAAACGACATACCTTGCAGGACTCTGCAAAACGTATTTGTTTCCATCCAGGAGATGGTTAGGTTCCCATCCTTCTAGTGGCTGTGTAAGCTCATCTGCCATGGTGACAGGACCATTACGGAGGTTTCCTTTCTCCTGGATTTTGCATATTGTTTCATTCAGCAAAAACAAACAAACAAAAACAATACTATGAAACCTCAGGATCATCTGAATTTCAAAGATTTAAACTTTCCAGTCTTTATTAGTTTTGCATTTTATAAACATGGTTTGTCTGCAAAAGTAGAAATCTTCCCCTCAAGTTACACAATCCATTATTTTTATTTGGACTTATTTAAATCTCTGAACCAGTCTGGGTTGATTTTGTCCTTGCTCTTTTGGGGAAAATATTCCCGCTGATTCCTGCTTTCAGAATTCATTTTCTCAATGTCAGTAGCAGTGGCTATTCATATAGTAGAAGCTTGCCAGCAACATCATTATTCACTCTCACTGTTCCAATATCAGGAAGCTGTCCTCTCCCAAATCAGGAGTATTTTTATACAGTGCATTTTAGTCATGTATTTTACTTTCAATAAATTTACCAACAGACCTCGTAAGATCTTAAAACCCTACATAGATCTGATTTGCAGAATAAAATAGTTTCAGGACTCTGGCATTCTTGTGGCTCAGTATTTTTTTGAGGAGTCGTGTGCTTTAACAAATATGAATATTTATGGTTATGCTTGTGCTTCCATCACTTTTATGAGATGTATCAATCTTGGAAGGAAGCGCAAACCACTTCCACTTCCATACATCCGTCTAGTAACTGAAGATGCAAGTGTGTTCTTTCACATTGATGCCTAATTTATTTATGGTTTCCATTGCCTTCTAGATTTCCACCCTGCAGTCAAACACTCTCACTCGGAAAGTGAAGCGGACCCTGCCTAGTCCCCCACCAGAAGAAGCTCATCTCCCTCTTGCCAGCCAAGCTCACTCACAGATGTACATGCCTGGCCTCATGCAGAAGGGAATGGGAGGCCTGCCCGTTCAAGTGACCAAAGCCAGCCTCCTCAAGGAACTTGACCGTGATCTGAAGCTGGTAGAGCACGAGTCCACTAAGCTGCGGAAGAAACAAGCGGAGCTAGATGAGGAAGAGAAGGAGATCGATGCCAAGCTGAAGTACTTGGAACTGGGGATTCATCAGAGAAAGGAGTCTTTGTTGAAGGACCGGAATGTGCGTGATTATCCCTACCTGAGATGCCTGGGAGAGAACAGGGATTACATGTCTGACAGTGAGCTCAACAACCTCCGCCTCTCTGGCTACGAGAGTGGCAGTCTCCTGGCGAGACCCAGCACTGCCCCTTCTAACCAATACGCAGATTTCTCCAGCACACAGTACACATCAGCCTCCTCCTACACCCCATATCAGTACTCCTCAGGACAAGCTGCTCCCCCGGCTCCAGCCACATTCCAGCAAACAAGGTTTCAGCCTCCACACTACCCCCCAGGAAGCAATGGCCCTGCTCAAAATGGCTTCCAGGCAAGCCAGGTGTCCGCCTACCCTTCCCAAACGACATACCAGACACACAGCTTCACTCCAAGCACGGGATATCAGTCTGATTTGGGCCTGCAGAGCCATCAAGGCTTTCGGCCCCCATACCAGGCTCAGACCACATATCACAGCCAGACACCTCTGCAGCCCGCTGCACAGAGTGCTCTTTTCCAGACTCATGCAGACATTCACACAACTGCCCAGAAACCACGGCAGACATCACTAGCTGACCTAGAGCAAAAGATCCCCACCAATTATGAAGTCATTGGCAATCCAACTGTGGTGATCTCTGCCGCCACCCCAGAAGTGACCTATAGCACCACAACGGTGACCAGTAGCTATGACCAATTCAAGGCCCCAGAAGGAAGGCTGGCAGACAGGAGTGGCGCAGTACAAAGTCCCTCCACCGGCTACTCCTCGGACTCTCTCTACACCACCCTAGAGCAGAACATTCCTCGGAACTATGTAATGATTGATGATATCAGTGAACTAACCAAAGAGAGCACTACAGGGGAAGGCCAGAAAGGAGACTTGCAGTCGCAGAGCAGCAATGGACGACATATAAAAGACAAAAGTGACCTTGCAGATGTCTCCAGCAGACCTTGCTGCTACTCAAAAGGAGAAGAGGAGTCTGAGGAAGATATGTATGATCATCATGGCCCTGACCATCGGGGGAAAAGCTACCATAGAGGCACCGAGAACAATGGGCGAGTGTCAGGTAGCACTGGCCCCTACTACTATGGGGACAGTGATTACAGGCACTCCTCTCGCTCAGACAAGCATGGGTCCAGTATGGGAATACAGAAGCACTCTTCGAAAAACTTGGCCCCAGCTGTCATCACTTCCAAACGCAGCAAGCATCGGAAACAAGGTATGGAGCAGAAGATCTCCAAATTCTCCCCCATAGAAGAAGCCAAAGATGTAGAATCAGACCTAGCTTCCTATACAGTGACCACATCAGTCAGTAGCAGCAGTGTAGCGTCCAGAGCAAAGAAGCTGCAAGACGACATCACTTATGGCCTCAAGAAGAATGTATATGACCAGCAGAAATACTATGGCACGTCCAGCAGGGATATGATGGAAGAAGATGACAGGGCATATAGCGGTGGCCGATCCAGATCCTCTGGTTACGTGTCGGAGAAGCTGTCAAACCGTGAGAACAGGAGTAGGTCCTACGAGAGAGAGAGCATGGAGAGGCCTCAGAAAGGAAGCTCCAAGCCTTCTTCTCTCAGTATGAGTCAGAGTCGCGGGCGACCTCCAATTCGCACACAAACATCGGAAGAAGAGAGTCCTGTCAGTCCTTTGGGGAAATCCATGGGTGTATCGCGGTCCTCAGGTGGACCTCTCCCTCAGTCTGCTGGAGACAGCTGCTCCCAGTTCTGCTCCAGTCACTCATTGCCTGATGTACAAGAACATATCAAAGATGTGCCAAGAACCCACTCTTACAAGCATGAGGAAGGTTACATCATGGATGATTCACATTGCGTAGTTTCAGACAGTGAAGGTAATGGCTATCTGTGGTGACTTACCCCAGAGCATGCCCAAGCGGGTCATATTTGCAAAGACAATACCACGGCCTGAGTTTGCTTACCATGTGCCTTTCTCCCCCATTTTGCTTTCTGTTTTGGTGGCTTTGTATTAGCATGTTGCACTCTGCATGTCCTACTGGTGCTCAATGTTCAATGTGATTATGTGTAAGATTCCTGTTTTTATATTTCCCAAGTGGCTGCTATGACATATCCTGTGTGCACGTGATAAGCTCCTTGCATTATTTTATTTCATTGCATGGCTTCAGCCTGGGCTACATCCCCACCTTTGGACCCAGAGATTGACTGTGATCTGTTTTTGGTTTCTGAAGCCTATCACTTGGGTCAGGAAGAGACAGACTGGTTTGATAAGCCGCGGGAACCTCGTTCAGAAAGGATGAGGCATTATGGTGGCCACTCCTCATCCTCCCAGAAAAGGGCTCCAATTAAACACACCTACCATGACTATGATGAACCCCCAGATGAAGACTTGTGGCATCATGATGACTACTCTCACCCACGTCACTCCTCTTCCAAAGAACACAGACAGCATGGAGACTATGGCAGGCATTCCTCCTCCTCCTCCCGCCATGCCAGCGATGATCTGCCCAGGAGGTCATCTAGGCAACATCCGAGAGATCCCGGCCGCCATGAATCACGTGGACATGGCCAGCCCTCTGCCCAGAAGAAGGCTCAGCAAGCCGATATGAGAGCACAGCCAGGTTATCCCTCCAGCTCCTCAGAGTACTCCCAGCAGTCTCGACAGCCGTCCGGCTACCATCATCCCGCAGAGCCCCAGAAATCACAGAGGCAGATGCAACATGGGCCGCCATCTCAGCAGCCAAAATCAGAGCCTCTTCCCCACCAACAGCAGCAGCAACCACCAAGGCAGCAACAAGTAGGGCAGCCACAGCCGCAGCAGCAATCATCCCGGCAGCAGCAACAGCCAAGCAGACAGCCGCAGCCACATCCAACAGGCCCTTCGCAGCAGTCTTCTCAGCAACAGCCCCAGCAAGCTAGGATGCAGCAGCAGCCACAGCAGCAGCAGCCACAGCAGCAGCAGCCACAGCAGCAGCAGCAGCAGCAGCAGCCACTGCCGCCACAGCAAGGAACCCCAGCCCAACCTTCTTCACGACCAGCCCAACAGCAGCCTGGCCAGCCCCAGCAAGTAGGCAAACCACAGTCCACCCAAGCACAACCTAGCGCTCACCAGGCAGGACCAGTAAGTGTCAGTTCATCTTTGCTTAACCCCAGTTGTAAAGTAGGTCCAGCATAACTGGCTGTACCTTGTCTTGCCCTAGCGAGAATATTGGACAAAGCAATGGCCTGTGCTGCAGTATTGGAACTGTGCAGAGAGGGCACTCATCTAAATACCTCAAAACACAAGAAATGTGGACTTATTGGACTTATACAGTCCAGGTTCAGAGGTGGGGAACCTGGGTCCCTCCAGACTTTGTTCTTTCATCAGCCAGAATGGCAAATTGTTGGGGATGATGGAAGCTCTAGTCCAATGACGTCTATGGGCCACAGATTCTCTTCCCTACCCCTGGTCTAGGGGGCTGTCCCCACGGCGCCGAATTGGCACTGCCTCCCTTAGAACATTGCAGTTTTCCTCTCCCGCAGTGGCTTCGGGTAATTCCGACACCGAGGAGGGAGCATAGGGTGTCTGGCCGCCATCTGCGTACCAGAGCCACCCCCCGCCCTCTTCCTGGTGGAAGGCAACCAATCACAAGTTGCCTTTCAACTGCCCCCGGGTTGACCCCAGGTTGGTCCCAGAGTGGTATCAAACAGCGGAAGAGCCATACTGTTGTTGCTCACATTGAAAAAGTCAGGGTAAGTCCCCGACATTTTCAGTGCACAGCTTCATGGGAAAACCCCATGGTGGCTGCAAAGCTGCGGCTGCATCGTATAACTGATGCAGCACAAACCTGCAGCCACTGTAGGCCTTTCCACATGTATAGACAGCCCCCAGGTGTATTGTACTGTGCAGAATAGAATGTTCCCAGCAGAGGGACTACAAGGGACTGGAAGTTGTATAGGTGGTATTCTGCTCATCAAGGCAATTTGATGGCAATTTGAAGACAGTCAAAGAAGATGACATGGACAGGATTAGAACTAATGTGCAGATTGGAGGATGTTCCAAGTCCTCCAGATTTGGTACAGAGGTTTCATTTATACCCTTAACTGAGGTCATAGGTAGGGGAGTGTAGCATCTGATGGCTAGTTGGAGATAACCAAGTTGACCTGGCAATTACATTCTGGGAAGAAAGCTGACAGGAACATCCCAGAAGGTTTCATATTACCATTATTCATCTCTAATCTGCATTGCTGTCCCCTTACCCAACATTTGGAAGAAGCAATTTTCTTTTCTTTTTTCGTTTTTCTAAAAAAAATGTTACTATTGCAGCCTAAACCAGAGCAGAAGGATGCATCCAAACCTACCACAAAAGTGCCACAGGTGGGGAAAGCACCCCAAACACAGCCACAGGGAACAGCAGCAGGAGGTCAGTAAACTCTCTTCTCTCATAGGCACACCTTTACAGTGTTTGTATGTATTTCCTAAAGAATGAGACTTGTAGGGATGTGATCAATTGGATGTGATCAACATCAAGTGTGCAAAAGAATCAGATAGTTAATCAGTTAGAAATACGTTGGTATTGTGCTTGCTATTTTGACTGGTTAGTATCTGAAGATTCTGTGCGTATCCCATAATGCAGTTCTCAAGTTTGGTACCTGGTTCTAACTGCTCTTGATGACAGTTATGTTCTCTCTGTGACAGTTATGGTTTCTGATGACTGTTGATAAGAAGTCTTCAAGAAGACTAGACAAGATTAGTTTCTCTCTCCACAACTATTCTATATATTAGTGTTTCTGTTATGTTCTAAGGATAAACATTAATCATTTTTGTTCTCTGATATTAAATAATTGTCTCTAGCATTGTTCTTTAAGAACACACCAATTCTGACTTCCGCTAACAGGTTGTGGGCCCAGTCAGTTAAAGAGACAAAAATTAAAGGTAAAAAGAAAACTATATAAAGGATGGCGTACAGCTCTGATTACAAGAGTGTAATGCGAATGATTTTAGTCAAAGAAAAGGTTTGGAGAATAATTGAAACGCCACACCCCTCTGAAGGTGTAGCTAAACAAATGAGTGGGATCTTTGTAATGAAGCTACTATGGCAACCATTTCCCTATCTGTGGAAGACAGCCAACTTATTCATATTAGGAAGGAATGAAACCCCTTAGCTATGTGGAGCAGTTTGAAGGATTTACATGTTAAAGGTGGTCTGAAAAGTAAAGTTTATCTTCAGAGGAAATTATATACAACAAGACTCACAGAAGGAGCAGATATACAGAAGGAGCAGATATAAAAATGGGATTTTATTTATTTATTTATTTTAGCACTTATATCCTACCCTTTAACCCAAAAAAGGCTCTCAAGGCGGCTTACAAAAGTATTTCAAACACTGTTGAGGAATTGGGAGGAGCAGGAAAAGACTTAACAGATGAAGATATAATTCCTATAATTCTAGCAAGTCTTCCAGATTCTTATGGTCCCTTAATTAATGCAATTGTAGCAAGAGAGAATTTATCTTTAAAGTATTTTTAAATCAGATCACACAAGAAAATGAAAGTGTCAAACTCAGACTGTGTCACCAATGCAGTCAGCTTACAGAGTGAAAGACAATAAAAATGCAAATTGTTTTATCTGTGGAAGTCCTAGTCATTTCAAAAATGATTGCAACAAGTGCTTTTCTGAACAAAGTCAGCATCCCAAAAGCTACAGAGGAAAACACAGAGAAAGTTTTTCACAGAAAGGCAAAGTACAAAAGAATCCACAGCATGCATGTTCTAAAGTCACGCTAAATAACTCAAATTCTAAGTAGTACATTGATTCAGGAGCAACCTGACATATGACCAGTTGCAGAGAATTCCTTACAGAACTGAATAATATAACAGCATTGTTTATCTTTCTGATGGGAGAACTTTAAATGCAAAAGGTGAAGAGACAGGTGTTCTGCACTGTAAAACACCAGTGGGCGGCACTAGGGAAGTGCAAGTTTAAAATGTCTTATATGTCCCAGAGATGAAGAACAGCCTTCTATCAGTACATATCCTAGCACAGAAAGGTTTTACTGTAAGATTTAGAGGGGACAAATGTACAATCAGCAAAGACAGTGATTTAATTGCAACTGGAACTATAATAGATGATATATATGTTTTTAACAACCAAAAAGAGTATGCTAGAATTGCAAAGCAATGTTCTCACAAGAAATGTGAAAAGCTATGGCACAGGATATTTGGGCATAGAGATTATGATGTCATTTCCCAACTTAAAAAAAGAAGCCTAACAAAAGGTATTCTGATGACATCATGTGCCAAACAGGAGAAATGTCTATGCTGTGTTAAAGTGAAAGCAACAAGACCAAGAGCTGATCTACACACTAGCTTTATAATGTTTTATAAGGGTTACAAAAACTTTTTGGGCCACATGATGCACTCCCTTGAATGTTGTATGCCCGAGGTTTTTTAAAACTCACTTAAGCTATATACAACGGTTTTTACTTTTAATAAATCGTTTTAAGTAAAATAATGTGTCCTTCCTTACCATTTGTGATTTGTGGGGGCTGTGCTTCGTTTACCAGCTCCCAAATGCTTAGCCGTTGATTGGTGGGGAAGAAAGAGGGGCTAAGGAGGAAGTGGGTGAGTGAACTACAACACCCACAATCCTTAGCCCTATACTAATTGAAAGCTAGGGAATGAAAGGGGAACTAAGGAGGAAGTGGGCGAGTGAACTACAGCACCCACAATGCCTTGCCCTAAACTCATTGTAAAAACGAAACAGAAAGAGACAGACAGAAGGGTGTGAGACCTCACACACTGCTTTGAAGATTGAAGAATTTTTCTCCTGTAACGTGAGTACTCCTTAATATGGCCTAAGACGTTTTGGAATGCACCTATTTGGAACGTTTTAAAATACTATTTAAAACGTTCCAAGGTACTGTGTAGATAGGCTCCAAGTTCTAACAAACACTGTGTGAATGAAACCAACCGTCCCCTAAAATTGATTCATAGTGATGTTTGTGGACCCATGGAAACACAAATACCAGGAGGGAACAAATACATGGTGACTTTTATAGATGATTACAGTAGATACACAGTTATGTATCTAATCATAGAGAAAAGTCAACTGGAAAGGATTAAAACATATGTAGCAATGGTTAGCAACAGATTTCAGAGGAAACCACAAGTGATCTGGACAGACAACGGAGGTGAATACATGGGGAAGAACGTGATGGAATATCTGATGTGAGAAGGAATAGAACATCAAACTACAGTGCCATATACTCCGGAACAAAATGGAGTGGCAGAACGGAAGGACCGTCCCATTACAGAAATGGCAAAATGCATGTTGTTTGATGCAGGGTTACCTAATAAGTACTGGGGAGAAGCAACTATGGCTGCCTCTACAAGAGGCATTTAAAGCTCTTTCAAGGTGCATTTAAAAATTTACCTCTACAAGAACGGAGCGCAAATCGGGAGTAGAGGCATGTTTTCTCTCCAATTATGCGCATTATCAAATGCGCGTTAAATAGCGAGTTTTATTTTGCTCCTGCCATTAAGGCGCATTTTGACTATGTGAACAAGCGATTCTCTGCATAAACTACCCATAAAGCGCATTTGAAACAACCGGTCAGGTCAATTACCTCCTACATGCAAGCATTTACGATAAAGCGCCTCTGCGATTATGCGCATAATCAGCTAACCAGGCGTCAAACAGAATCCATCTAGAGGGGGTCTATGACAGCAACTTACTTACAAAATAGATTGCCAACCAAAGGGGCAAGCAGCACACCATATGAGTTATGGTATGGATGCAAGCCAAGCGTATCACATTTAAAAGTTTTTGGTTCCAAGGCATACGCCTACATCCCAAAGGAGAAAAGGACCAAGATGGACCTTAGAGCAAAAGAAGGCATACTTGTTGGATATGCACTGGGATGCAAAGGATACAGAATCTTGGACACTAAAACAGACATAATCAAAGAATGTCATGCTGTATATATTGATGAAAGTGAGAAATCAAATGCTGAAGTGAGCTCATCAATAATGGAAAATGAAAATCCACAACAATTAGTAGTGGACCTGAGACTAACAGAAAAAAATGTCTGATGTTCTTACACAAGAAGTAGGAAATACTGAGTCAAGTGACAGACATTCAACCAGATCAAACAAGGGAAATCCAACCAAGCGACTCTCCTGTCTTGCCAAGGCTGAAGCTGTACCAGAGCCCCTGATATGGGAAGATCTAGCAAAGATGCTAGCAGCAGAAAGGGAACAATGGAGCAAAGCCGCAGAGGAAGAGATTGAATCTCTAGCTTAGAACCAAACCTGGACACTCACAGAATTACCTACCAGAAAAAAGAAAGTAGGATGCAAATGAGTTTTTAAAATCAAGCAAGCTGCAGAAGGGGAGATCCAAGGATACAAAACCAGACTAGTGGCTAAGGGGTATTCTCAGAAATATGGCAAAGATTACGACGAAACATTTGTTCCTGTCGTAAAGCACACCACCATAAGAATTCTACTAAGTATAGCAGCATCCAGAAAAATGCATGTCGAATATCTGGATATAAAGACTGCTTCCTTACATGGAGTGATTGAAGAAGATATATACATGGAATAACCATCTGGGTTTGTAGAACAAGAAAAGGAACACCTTGTGTGTAAACTGAAGAAAAGCATTTATGACCTAAAACAAGCCGCAAGAGTGTGGAATGAAAGACTAGATCAGATGCTCACCAAGGAAGGATTTACACAAAGCAAAGTAGTTTGTACTCAAGAACCAGAGATAACAGAAGGACATACATTTTAATTTATGTGGATGATCTGATCTTATAAGATAAGATGGACTGTGATGAAATAGTGCAACACCTGAACCAAGAAGTGGAAGTGAAGCAGCTAGGAGACATCACATATTACCTTGGGATACAAATAGAAAGGGAAGAAAATGGAAGTTACTTTCTTAATCAAAAACAGAAAATTATAGATCTGCTTGATAGCATTGGTTTGAAGGATGCAAAAGGAGTGAGAACTCCTAAAGAGATAAATTATCTTAAGATGGAAACAGCCCAATCTTGCCAGACAACAAGAATTATAGAGAAGCAATTGGAAAGCTTCTGTATATAAGCACCATGATACGGCCAGACATAGCTGCAGCTATGGGAATTTACCAACCAAAAGCGACTGGAATGCAGTGAAGAGGTTGGGGAGGTACCTAAATGGAACTGCACACTTAAAACTAAAACTGCCAGCGACTGACAATCCCAAGCTGATAGGGTATGAAGATGCTGACTGGGCAGAAGGTAGCACAGACAGAAAATCTACAAGTGGTCATTTATTCTTTTATGGAGGTGGAGCTGTTAGTTGGGCCAGCCAAAAACAAGTAACAGTAGCCCTGTTATCTACTGAAGCAGAATATGTGTCAGCAGCACAAGCATGTCAAGAGCTCATGTGGATACATCAGCTTTTACTGGATTTGGGAATAGCTGAACCAGAACCCATGCGACTCTTTGAGGACAACCAAGGTTATATAAAACTCTCGCAAACAGAGAAAATCAACTCTCGGACAAAACACATTGATATAAAGTATTTCATGTTGAGAGATTTGCAAGATCAAGGAACTCTTGAAATGGAGTATTGTCCAACAGACGCACTTACAAAACCGCTCACCAAAGACAAGTTTGAAAATCTAAGAAAGAAGATGAATCTCATGGACTTGTACACTTCCGTTGAGAAGGGGTGCTGGATGTGATCAACATCAAGTGTGCAAGAGAATCAGATAGTTAATCAGTTAGAAATATGTTTGTACTGTGTTTGCTATTTTAACTGGTTAGTATCTCTTTAACCTGAAGATTCTATGTGTGTCCCATAATGCAGTTCTCAGGTTTGCTTCCTGGTTCCTGGTTCCTGCTCTTGATGACAGTTATGTTCTCTCTGTGACAGTTATGGTTTCTGATGACTGTTGGTAAGAAGTCTTCAAGAAGACTAGACAAGATTAGTTTCTCTTTCCACAACTATTCTATATATTAGTGTTTCTGTTATGTTCTAAGGATAAACATTAATCATTTTTGTTCTCTAATATTAAATAATTGTCTCTAACATTGTTCTTTAAGAACACACCAATTCTGACTTCCGCTAACATAGTCCTCTAGCCAAGGCTCAGTTTTCCCAAAAGAAGATTTTGCTTGCTCTCACCAAAGTGAATTCCAAAACCATTCACTGCAGAAAATAAAAACGATGCTAGATCAAGAAGACATTTTTTTTGTCAAACCGTAATTTAGCCATTATCTGATGCTAATCAGTCCTAGAATTAATGTGCAGGAGACTAGCATTGTATAGTTCATGGAAAAGATGACACAAGCAAGATGCCTCCCACTGGATTCATTCCATATGGGTACATACTTAGGTCTTTTTTCTACAGTCATGGAGATTGGAAGGTCTCCCACTCCTGTCTCATCAAGGATTGAGCATTTGTTGCGTTCTCGCCAATCAACTATTTCTGGTGCCTGCATATTGATGTGTCACCAATCCATTGTGCATGTTCAACTGTTCACATTTTTGTATTCCTAGAAGTCAGGTGCCCACTATTTTCTAGTGCAGATGATTGGATAGGAATTGGTTATGATCTGTGTGCATGTGTATAAGGAATATAAACCAAAGAAGAGGTAATTTAAAATTTTGCGAACTGCCACTTGAACCTGCCCTAAGTGATCGGGCGAGATATACATTTAATTAATTTCATACGAATCAACTTCTGTCCCTCAATAGGCATTAAATTGGGTCCCAAACCAGCAGGAGCACCCACCTCTGCAGGTTCAGCAGCTGGACAGCCAGGAGCAGAGGGAGAAAGCGTATTCTCCAAAATCCTGCCAGGAGGGGCTGCAGAACAAGCAGGCAAATTGACAGAAGGTGAGAGGTTTCTAAGCCATCCTTTTTGGACACCCCATCTCAAAGCAATAAAGGGTGTGCTCCTGAGAACAGCTTTCTGTCTCCCAGCACACATACATGGACTTGCGGGAAGACAGACACGACCACAGATTAAATAGGACAACTATCTTCCAGTTTACCCCTTGATGAGAGCGCAAAAAATAGAAAGCCAGCAAGAAAGTTAAAGTTACATGGGAAACACGTCAAAATAAGGAAAATGGGGGTTAAATAGTAGAGGAACTAAAAAAGCAAGCATGGTAGTGACAATCAACACCACAGGCCAATAAGTGCTCCCTTGGTCTGTAAGGATCACCAAAAACCTCAAATGAAGTTGTCCTGTACTGAGTTAAGCCAGGCAGAGGCTGGTAGCTTCGATTTTGGTGGGGCTATGATTCCATTCTGGGTTTTAGTCAGAACCAAGCAGAACTCTAAAGGAGCAATCTAAGGTGCTAAACCCTATCCCCTAAAATTGGTTCAGCACCATGGATAGCCCCCTTAGAGTTTTGACTGGTTCTGACCAAAACCCAGAATGGAATCACAGCCCCACCAAAATCGGAGCCATTAGACCACTGGTCCATCTAGCCCAGAGTGGTTCATTATGAGCAGGAGTGGTTCATCTAGATTCAGCCTTGCTTCTGGATATCCAGGGCAGCTGTGGCTAAGGGTATGTTTGTCCAGCTGCACCCCTTCCTGGAGAAAGCAGTTAAGGCCAGTTATATATACTTTAGTCATCTCCATATTAGATTACTGCAATGCACACTATTTAGGGTTGCTCTTGAAGAGTGTTCAGAAACTGCAGTTGATGCAAAATGTGCCAGCCAAAATGCTTTCAGATGCCCGCTTTTGGATCATATTACACCGATCTCCACTGGCTTCCTATTTGTTTCTGGACCAACTCAAGGCACTCGTTATTATCTGAAGCCCTAAATACCTTTAGACCTGGATATCTGAAGGATTGCCTATTCCTGCATGAAGCTGCCCATCAATTATGATCATCATTGGAGGCTATGCTCAGTGCTCCATCACCAAGGGAGATGCAACTAGCAGTAATACAAGATAGAGACTCCTTGGTGACAACACCCAATTGTAGAATTCTCTCCTGAGTGAGGTTTGATCAGCCCCTTCATTGATGGCTTTTTGATGGTCAGTCAATACCTATTTATTTTGCCATGCTTCTAATAAATTAATTCTGCTGGGTTTTTAAATGCTATTTGTATAGTGTTTTACTGTTTGCAATTTCTATAGTCTCAGGATTGATTTTTATTGTTGTGAATGACCATGGGGGACCATGTGGGGGACCCAAAACAATATAAGAGAGGGGAGAGGGAGAGGCTATATAACAGAAGATAGGGTGGAAAGAAGATAGGGGCAGTTGCAGGCCAATCTCTGCTACTATGTAATGCTGACATACTGCTTTAGGCATTGATTTCTCTCTCTTTTATACCTATAGCTGTGTCAGCTTTTGGCAAGAAATTCACATCATTTTGGTGAGAGAACAACACTGGGTGAGTCACTTTTGACTATCTATATATACAAGCCCCGATGACTGTATAACTGCCAGGCAAAGATCAAGACACATTTAATCTACCCTGGCCATTGCAATCTCAAGAGCCTATAAAATAACTTCTCTTTAACAGTTCAGTTCAACTTCTGTCCCCCCAACAGAGCCTTTAATTGCCCCTGCACTCTGATATCAAAGTTAACCAACTGCTCCCTTAATCCAAGTACCCTTCCAGATGCACTAATATTTTATTTCCTTTTCTGGAGATTTCCTTTTTGTCTTTACTAATAGCCACCTCTTTCTCTTTTATCCCTGTCCATCACCCTGATAGGAGTTTGGGAGAATAAATGGAGATCTCATCATTGCACTGGAAAAACCTATGAAGAATCCATTGGAATTCAGTCTGCCGCTCCAGACTCTGGGTATAACAGTGAGTGTCACCTGGCTGCCTCCATTCCTACATCCATCTCATTCCATCAAGGGTAGGAATGGGATCAGATACTTGGCTTTCATCAAGGCTCAGAGATGGTTGCTATGAGGTACATCCCTGAAGAGAGATTTATTTTACCCAGTCATAGGATATCCTGCTTAGCTTAGGGCAATTTGCTTGTTAGTTTAGGTACATTATGCCGCTTCCAATCAAAAGTACATCCTACTGCTGCTAAATGTTTGCTTAATGTCTATAGCATACTACACGCTGCACAGGATTACAGAAATGACACAGTCCTCGCCCAGAGCTTTTACAGCCTGTAAGATGCATACCAGTGGCATGGGTGGAGGAGGCCAGGAATTGACCACAAGGAGCAAGAATGGCGATCATAACATCAAAAGGATGAAGGAGTAGTTAGGATGTGGCTAAGATGGTATAGGAATGGTTTTGTTAAAGAAGTGGAGGGACTTGAAGGAGGAGGGAGGCACTCAATATTTGTATATTAAGCACAAGAAACAGCATGAAAGGAGAAAGAAATGGCAGAATAGGGAGATGATAGGACATAAGCTAAAGCAGAATGGAGGGAGCAGGAAAATGAAGGGGAGAATAAACTGAGAAGTCAAATATTGAAGAGTTTTAGAAGATGCTGAAATCCAGGTGAATAGTATAATTGACAATGTCAAAAGTGGCAGATAGATACACGAGAATAAGAATTGAAAAGAGGCCTTTCAATCTGGTCAAAAGAAGATTCTTATACATGTTGGAGTAGCTTCAGTAGAGTAGAAGATGCCCCAAAAACCCAGCATCAAGAAGAGAGAAGACGAATGTGTAGTAAAGGCAAAGAGTACATGCGAAAGGAAGGAGAGAAATGGGTTGATAGCCTGATAGGAAAGTAAGGTCCAGGGGAAGGGTAGAATGTAGAGTGAAGGGAGCAGACTGGGAGATTGGTGGTGAAAAATAATGGCCAGGAGAATGAAGAATATGGCGTGCTTGTGTGATGGAATGGGTTAGGGGCTGTAATAACTGGAGAGTGGAAATTCAGAGACCAAAGGTCAGAGGGAGAACAACATTAAGATAAATCAAGAGCATAGCTAGAACCATAATTGTAAGGGTGGAGTGAAGATGGTAATGGTGAGAAAAAAGAAAAGAGGTTAATGAATCAGAAGCATCATAAATGCCTCACAAAGGTAAGGGCAGAAGATTGAGAGGAAAGGAAGAATTGTTAAAATGTTAGCCTTCAAAAGATCCAGAATATGCATCCCATTTCTTTGGTACTGTATCAGTGGAATATGACTTCACTGTTGCAGGAGACTTACTCTATGATATGAACAGGTGCACTTTCAACCACAGGCCCATGAGTGGCAAGCCAGAGGTAAATGGATATCAAAAGGCATCACAGGAAGCACAAAGTGAGGATATTGGTCCTTTGTTTCTTCTTTTTACTAAGAGAGACCACATTGTTTATTTTATTTTATTTATTTACAACATTTGTATACCACTCCATATCTATAAGATTCCGGAGCAGTGAACATAAGAAGTAAAATAATAAAAAGATAAAAAGATTAAGACACCGTATTAAAAATTATTCTCCTTAAAACAGAATGCCAACTAAAAACCAAATGCCAATTGAAAAAAAGCTTTGGTTAACAATATATTTTTTAGTCCTCTTGCTGCAGGCAGCTGGCAAGTATCCCACTCCATTCTTGTTGTTCTCCCCATAGTATGCAAGGGCTCATATAGGAGGGGGTGGGATGGAAAGAGGAAGCGATTGTGTACATTGCTGTGCTAAGTTGCACTAGGAAAGGCAGCATTGCCGTGTGCCAGATACTCTTCCCAAGAGACGAGAGATGCATGGCAAGTGGTTACCCTACCTCTGTACCCGACGCTCTGCCTCCAGAGTTCTAGCAGTACAGGGCTACCAAGGCCCCAGGGTCTCAGCTCTAAGCCAAGAGCTGAGAGAACATTTTTGTCCTGCTTTGTGGATTCTAACCCATGGTTGTGCTCAGATCTTTTCCACTTACAGCACAATCTCCTTTCATGGCTCTGTCTGTTTTTTGTCCATTTTAGAGAGCTCACTGAAAGGACTGCATGCTTTTTGATTTGGGGGAAAAATTGAACTTATCCCAGTTGAGGTAAGTGGGTAGCTTCTTACACTTCCTGGCTCAATGTGTAGAATGCAATGTAAACCAGGTCTGCATCCCAGCTTGTGTGGAGAGATGAGACCAAAGAGCTGGCCTCTTTGGGAAAGTGCTGGTCCTTTCAGTCCCAGTCTTCAGATAAACCCAGTATATGAAACTGTTGCATCTCAGTAAGTGTGAGCAGCTGATCTCAGTACTTGGTTGTTCATGCTCTTTGATTGATGGTCATTTGTGACTAATTCCCTAATTTGCTTTGGCTATACTCTTTTTCAATTGGGAAATAAAAGATACACACTGCAGCCATATAGTAGAACATAGGTTTTTCAAGGAAATGTTCTTAGTGAACACCCAGGGTGGATCAGGAAAGTGGGTCCCAAACCATGAGGTAACAAGAGCCTTTATTTCCTCTGAATGACTCCTGTAAATATAATATTTGTCCTTTTTTTTTGTCTTGCTAAGCTTTTGAAACCATGGAAAAGCACTAGGTTACAAGATTGAAGGTGGAAGAGGTGTTTATACAGATGTCTGCCTGTGGATCCCACAACGAGCTCCTTGAGGACAACTGAGCTAACTGTCCCTATAGGCTTTCAGAAGCCACCTGTTGTCAACTCCATCTGTGTTGTGTGAGCCCTGAGAGGTGAAGGCAGGTTCTTAGTTTGAGAGGATGTACATAAAAGACCATTTACAGAACATGAGTCTGATCCAGTGTGTCACACAGACTGGCCACTTCCCTGATGCTGGTGGAGATGACTGGGACTCCAGAGACTACTCATGGCTGTGGTTCCACTTGTGCCTAGGGTCTAACGTTGGGTTGGGAGCCATGGCCCTTTCTCGAGATTATACACAGAGTTTCTCTCTTATTGAATTTTAACTCTAGAGTCTTCATAGGTTTTTCCCGCTCTCCAAGATGTACATGAGTCGAGGGCTGGGAACTCGATGCTCCGTTCTCCTTCACATTCCAGTTTGCCCTGTCAATCCCTCCACCTGCACAGTGTTTGTTCCCTCTCATCATCCCTGCAGTGGAAAGCATGGGACGAAGAGAACTTCGACTAGGACCTAACACTGTTTCACTACTAGATAAGAGGCCATAGGACTCTGAAAGACAGTGCGAACTGGCTGACTATTGACTGAAGCAAATGCTGGCCAGGCATGTCTATCAGCCACCCAAAGCCATCCTGAAGCCATTCTAAAGCATTCAAATGGCAGTGCTTTCCATTGTTAGTGTTGCGCATTGTTTTATGTATGCCTGGGGATTATTTTTATTTCAGAAACAGCCTTAATCATTCCACTTTTATTTACGTGTATACCTCATCAACACCCAGCAACTGGGAGTTTGGATTCTGTTTTTTGGGTTTTTTTGTGAGGTTCCTTTTTTGTTTTGTTTTTTTACTTTGTATCGAACATATTGTTTTCCTCTTTGCTTTGTACTGAGTTAGCACATGGGCTGTTGTCGGTAGAAGCAATAGAGTGCAGAAGGCTATAAAGAGCACAATCCAGTGTGATGAGATCAGGAGAGTTTGCCTCTGCCATCCTCCTTCCTACTACTGTGCAATTCAAGTCCTTCTTAAGCCATTACCAGTGGGCATGCTCAGAACGATGGAGGAGCTACATGGAGCAGAATGTCATTGGACCTGCCAGTACGGAGCTCTTTGCGTTGTAACCTGCAAGAGCCGAAAGGAAAACCCCGTGAAACAGCTCCTTTTTTGCTGTAAAGCATTCAGCCAGTGTACAGATGCTCTGGTTCCCATTTGTTTGTGCTGTCTGTTTTCCGCCCGTCTCGTCCATGCTGAGCATGCTCAAGAACAACAATTCATTGGCGTGACCCATAGGAGCTTCCATTCACCGTGGGTAACAGCAAAATGATTCTCATGTCTAATGTTCTATGCAATGAAATAACAAAAATTTTAAAAAACAACTGTTAATATTTAATAAGTTCAATGTTATGTATAAGGATTTAATTGCAAATGTGCTATCGAGAAACTGGATAGATATCTTTATATCAAACACCTGTGTGTATGAAGTTTTCAATTAGTGGCATGCTTGACCCATTCGAGGGACACTTTTGCCAAAGGGTAGCCATAGAGCCAGTGACTGTCTCTGTCTGTTGTAGAGCATGGCTTGCTACTTCTCTGCACGGTTTCATCTACTAGAATGCTTGCCATTCTTTGCTTGAGGTTATTTTTTTTTCTCCAGTTGGTTCATCTTCTCTATTGAATGCCATTAGCAGATTTATGCACTTGTTATTGAAGGCCTGTTAGCGTCACCATGAAGCATAACTATCCTGCAGAATGTAACATCAGATGTTCTCCACTGAACTATGTTACCTCTCCGCCCTTTGCTACATCCTTCCCTTCGGTAGCCAATAGTGTCCACTTCTAGGGGATCCTAGTCTTTGTCTAAACCTGAAGCACATTCCTCCTGTCCAAACATTAAATGCAGATCCTCTCTAAATTTGAAAAAGCACCACAGACTGGGGTGGTGCTCCAAGGATGGGATCCACTGACAAACTCTGCAAAGGCCATTTGAATGGCTCTGGCATCAGTTTATGCAAAAGAATGACCTAATTTCCCTTTCTTAGGTTCAGAACATGGGGATGAACAGTGATGACTGTTGTTCCTATTAGTGCAATGTTAATGGATAAAAACCCACTGAAGCACAGCTCCTAAAGCTTTGAGGCTGAGAGCCACTGAGAGGCCTAGTTCAAGATATTGTAGATTCTAGAATCTGGAGCAATCCTACTCTTTTCTACCACGCTCATACCTTTGGTGCAATGATGGCATGGGGCCTTTTCCTGCATGGATGGACTGAAAGGCAGAGGTCTTTGCAAAAAAAATGGAACGCCATTGTGACATCTGTGTGCCGTTTATGTTGAGAGAGAAGAAGAAAGGTTAAGAGGCTAGTATCTCTGTGGCATGATCAGTTCTTGAAAAAGTGAAAGTCTTTTGGTGTAGAATTTACAGAATAAAATAGGCCTTTTCCTCTTTGATTCATGCACTTGAGAAGGATACTCCCAAGCCCTCAATGCAGCACAGTTGCATCAAGTTATTAAATTATCATGGATAATTTATTAACAGCACAGAGGCAACAAGAGAGGCTACTGGTCTCATTGTGCAAGTAAGCATATTTCTCATGGACCGTCATGGGCATATACTGTGGAGGCACTTCAGTTCCCAGAAAGACTAAACAAATTTCAGCATTTTAAAGAGAACTTGCAGATCAGTGAACACAAAGGCCAGTGCACGCATTACATAGAGGCAACCCTGGATACCAGCTGCACACTCAACAAGGTGCAGCAGTTAATTACAGCACCCAGACTAATGCCCCTGTACAATACTGACATATGCTTGCAAATGTGTTTCATACTCTCACACTTTCAGTTTTAGTATGCACTTAAAACATCTTAGGTGTACACTGAAAAAGGAATGTATGGTATGACCATTAGGTAGCTGGTGGGATCACGAGTTTTCTAGAGTCTTAGTCCAGGTCTGCATTATTTTAAAAAAGCCTTAATGTTGCATGAGACACATTTGAGCAACTGGTATATGAAGCAGTGCATCTCATAACCAAAAAGCAATTACTTTGAAATGCTGTAAACAGAACGATAAAGAAAGTCAACCTTCCATGGTCTCCAAAGGCTCAGGGCGCGTGCACACACAGCAATTACCTATGCTCCCAGTTTATCAGTTTTGTGCCCAACTAGAGGTGTGGGTAGATGCTTTAGAAAAGGCAGGTACCTTTTCGCCTGGGATACCTATGCAATGAGAGCAGGTGTCTGCCTGAGCAAGATGCACAATTCTCCCTATCAGCTGCATGGATTGAGAAGGGAAACCAGGGCAAGTTGAAGTTTATGATGAACTGTGTGGACTGCAGAGACAGCACAAGTACAGCCGATCTTTGAACAGGTCTGCTACAGACAAGGCCACGGCTTGCAAGTGTAAAAGTGTGAGTAGGAAGATCTGTTGATGATTGTTCAGTAGCTGCTGAGAATTGAATTCAGCTTCTCAGTCAAGGTGCAGACATGCTGCCTAGAGACTATTGGCACTACCTTCCCCGCCTGATCTGAGTGACCATAAATTCTGAATACCCCTAAGCCTTAAACTAATCCTTTCCATGTGAGGCAGGACTACAAAGTGGGGAAGTTCTCAGTCTTTTATCTATGTAGACTAAAAGACAACCCTTCATATTTCACCAGCCTGAAATCTTTTCTAGCATGAAAGGCCAGACATCTGATACAGCAGTAGACTTAGGCCTGGGACATCCATGACAGAAGCTACACTTCTGAACTCGAGAGCTGTCTCTTAGTAGGTTGCCAGCACGGTTCAATTGGTTATTCTCCTAACAAAAGCATAATCAAGTATTTAGGTCTGGAAGCACCTCATTGGAGCGAAACACAGTGACCAGATGTCAGCTTAGCTTGAAGAGAATACTAATTGCCTTCTGAGTGGATAAAGAAATGATAGGCCCACCTTGGTGACAGTTACCTGTCAGCACAGACCCAGTTTTACTACTGTCGCTCAGTGTGCATAGTATTAGCTCATATTAGGTTTGTGGTCACCAGAGCAGTAGCTGAGTCCATGAATCTTCCTGGTGATGGACAAACAAATAATTCCCAACAAGAGAGAGGGAGAAAATATTTCTAATGGAACTGCATACAGTTGGAAGGCTTGTATGGCAGAGATACTTCTTGGCAGCTCCTTCAGCAAGGATGGCAAACTGGGCCAGAGAGACTCCCATCTTTCTCTCTATATCCCAAGATAGGGATTTGCTTCCATCTTAAGCTAAACAAGACATCTGGTAGTGACAACTGCAGCTCTCTCCACCCAGCTCTTTTCCAGCCAAAAAGGCCTTTCCTTCTAAGGACTCCCTGCAATGACAAGTGCATAATCTGAGGATGCTTCTTCAGGGCTCTAGGTTGAATTTGTGTCCTCTACAGGTTTTCTCAACAGTGGCTGCTACAACGTTCCTCCATCCCTTCCATTGTAAATATTTGTATAGTGTGTAAAAAAAATCAAATAAAAATCTCATGTGGTATGAAGAACAGAAATAAAGAAAAAGAAAACAATCAACTCACAGCCCCCTTTTGTGGGGGCTCCATCTCAATGACCAGCACACCTGCCAATTCTTGCTTTTGTGTACAAAAAAAGATCAACAAACAAAGCCTGGTGTTTGTGACTGGCTCCTTTGGACTGTTCCTCTTCTTGCGAAGCATAGCAGAGTCTCGTAGAGTTGTTGTGGCTGTCACATGACTTGTACCTTCCATGCCCTCCTCCTGCCTTCCGTCTATCTTGAGTTGTTCCCTTCTCTTTCTATTTTTTATTATTTTGGGAGGTGGGAGAGGTTCTGTATAAATACAAACAAACAACAACCCATCAAACAAAAGTTTACAGTTGTAAGTGCAATGACCTAAATCCTTTATCTGACCATTGTAAATGATGTGTGTCCTGCTGTGCTCTGTGAGAACTTGTAGTATTTCAGTGTACCACCTCATGTATTGTGATTCCGTATGGCAAGTTGCCCTACAAGGTATTTCTGTGGAAAACAGAATAAAAGGACTTGATATGATTCACAAGGTGCACTGGCTTAGTCCCTGCCTGCTGGGAACACCTGAAGTTGGAGGGGTGTGTGTTTCTCATTGAGGCCAGAGAGTATAAACAGTTGCCCCAGGAATCAGAAGGCTAGAGGCATTTGGCTGCCCTGAAAGGTGGCAGGGAAAAAATAATTTTACACACACACACCTTCAGTTGAATCCAGGTTGATGGGAACACACAGCTCTTGCTTACTTCCAGGTGAGCCAAAGTGGTTTATTGTGAATGTGTGAGGAGCTAGCTCCTACAGCTACAATTAGGGGATAGCTCCAGAACAGTTGCATGCTATACTACATATTCCCAGGACCTCAGTAAGGCTTCAATGACTCCCTGATTCTACTGATTGACAGAGCTTCTTCACAAGTGAACGTACGACACTGCTTTAAACTGTCATTAGCCCAAGTAGCCTGGCATGATCTACTCTTGATTGGGATGAGGCCTACAAGGCTTCTGGCAGAGATCTTTCCTAGCACTGTTGAGGTCTATGAACTGGAGATGTCAGAGAGTGGAAATGGGGTTCTGCCTTCTCTACAAAAAGTTATAGCCCTTCCAGTGAGTCCTGACTTCCCATCCCAAGGCTTTCTATTAATCCATTAAGCATATTGCCTTGCAGCATCCAGTAGGCATTGTTCCAGATGTTGGCTGTTAATCTTTGAGACAATCCTGTAAGAGAAGTAGCTAAATTATATGCTCAATAGGACTGTGCATGTCATCTGGGTAGTCATTGGCAGCCTCATATAGACCATGTTACAGAGGTGTGTCCACTAGACCTGGATCACATCCAAAATGTCTCCCAAAACATGGCTGGTGAAAACGGTGTTTGGCCACTGTTGCAACCTAGATATCCACTCATATTTGCATATCTGGATGCATCCCAAGACTGTGAACCAGGAAAGCATGAAGAAGCTTAAAACTGAATATTATGGGTGTCCCTATCTTTCATCCTCCAAATCTGCTATCATCATCTTCCCAGGAGTAATCTTCAGTAGTCTTACCTGCATCCAGCCCCTCGTTACAGCCAGACACCAAATAAACACAAAATTGGATGAAAAGGACTGGGCATGCTCAACATAATGATGATACTGAGCTCTTCACAAACTGATTTACCAAATCCATATACACTTCCAAAAGGAGTAATAACTAGAGAAGACCCAGTGGGATTTGACATAGAAAGTACCATGGAGAGGCTGCACAGCTGCTGCTACACAAACAGGCAGGCTTTCCCCATCAGCTTAAAATGACCTCTGGCTGGGCTTTCTCTGGGCAGAGGGAGGACTGGCGAGTGGCAGATCCACAAAAGGTGGGATGGGAAGGCAAAGAACAGCTGATCAGCAATGAGGCAGGCCCTTCCCAGGATTCAGGCCTGGGAGAGTTCTACCAGTTGTACAAGCCTCTTGGCCACCATGATAAGGAGCAGGTATCTATTATCCCCTCCTATTATCTTTTCCCCAGAAATTAATGGGACCACTCTAGAAGGCACAAATGCCCACCAAAGTCCACAGTCAGGGTATTAATACCCATTGATCAATGCTGTTAAAGCCAGCAAAAAGGTTCTGCAGAATCAACAGGGAGAAATGGCTTGTTTCAATTGCTAAGAGGGGAAAACGCCCACCAGCTTATGGTTGGGGGGAAAGCAGATTTTAAAAGGAACTTATAAAAAGAAATGGTACCCAGCTTTACCTAGAAATGGAGGAGGGCATTTATACTGCCCAATAGCCAAAACTCTTGATGAGTAACCTTTTACTGTTAGGTTTTATTATTGTTTTAAACTGATGTGTTATGCTCTTGTTTTTTTAATGTGTTTTGTTTATTGTAATGGCTTTTGCTACACAAATAAACTATTTACTTACTTACTCTGGGCGGCTCACAAAAATTAAAGCCATGAAATATAACATGAAATCAAGTTCAGGAAACTTTTTCAAAAAGGGGAAAGTTTTGAACAAGACAAAAGCTGGCTGGGGAGTATGTATCCAAGGTCCCCTCTACAAGATTTTGGTTTGACGCCTGGTTGACCGATTATGTGCATCTTCTCCCAATCACTTTTACGCCTAATCCTTATACACGGGAGGCGGTGAAGCGCATTACCAGTTGAATGAAACGCGCGTCAAAGTTGTTTCATGCGCAGCATCGTTTGTTTACATGGTCATAAGGCGCTCCAACTCCCGCCGCAAATTAAAACTCACTGTTTAACGCACATTCAATAATGCGCATAATTGGACAGAAAAAGCGCCTCAACCCCCGATTTGCGCTCCATTCATGTGGAGGTAAAATCGGTAATGCGCTTTGAAAGAGCTTTAAATCGCTCTTGTAGAGGCAAGGCACCCCAAGAAGGGTGATTTGAGAGGGGAGCAGGGGCAGACTGAATCACTGAAGGGCCCTCCTTGAAAAACACAGCCAAAGGACACAGATTCTGAGAGTCTGGATGCCTTTGTATTTTTAGACAGGGTCAGGAAAGGGCCCGTGTTGGCTGACAAGGACCCCAGAACTGCTCCTACTGCTTTTTCAGTGCATGGGCACGCACACACATGCACACACACTCACACACACACACACTCCTATCACTTCTTAAAGGTATGTGCATTTTGATTGCCAGGAATCAGGACACACATCTCTACCTGCACATAGCTTCAAGCTTCAAATTCAGGCACGGCATCCAAGGCTTTCAACGAGCACACATGCACTGGATTCCTTGGGAACAGTATGGCAAGAGGAGCCTAGATGCTCACCCCACTTTTTTATTGCTTGTCTTCCCCCGCCGCCCCCACACATACCGCCGCCACTTGTGTTACCATACCTGGGTCTTTCTCACCCACCCACCCCTTGCGGATGCAGCTCCCACTCAGTGCCTGCACAGCCATCTGTCTCCAAGAGTTTTGTGTTGCTGCTCAGCCGGTTTGGAAGACACAGGCAATGCCAATCACCATGTGTCACTCGTCATTACCCTCCAATCACACTGCCAGGGGCCTAGCTTCCCACTCTGCTCTGCAAGGAGATGCCTTCTGACCCCCGAGATATTGCCAGCTGGATTGGTGGGGGAGCTGCTCCCGTAGAGACCTTAGACCTTAATGAGCTGGGCAGGGGGTTGGTGCCTGCTGCAAGCTGAAGCTGCCTCCTGCTATGAGCTCCAGTCATTCACATTTGCAAGGAGCTGCCTGCAGTCTCTGGAGCTGCACAGCTTTCCTGTGGGAGTCACCCGGCATGTGCTATTCTCTGTTCAGTACTGGCACAGGAACACTCAGTCCTACACACGCAGTGCTACTGAGAGCTGTTGTGAGGCAGCCCTGATTATTTGGCAAGAGAAGTGGCGGCTCTGTTCCGAGGGTCATGAAAACTACGGGCACACCTTTCGGAGATATCATATATTGTAATGTGCCCTGAGCAGCTCTACCCAAGTACAATGCATAAGATGGCAGCCAAAACCATGCAGCCACGGTTTGTCTTATTTATTTTAAAATATATCTTTTGAAGGCCACCTTTAAGGGCAGAATCCTCTCACTTTCCAAAGCTACAAGCTCTTGGGGCCCAAACTGAGGCTTGGCAGAATCTCTCCCAAGGGCTTCCCCTCCTCTTAGCAAGACACAATGTACACATCCTGTTCATGAACCATTTCTGTTTAGAAGGAATGAATAGTCTGACAGTGACTTTCTTAACTTTTGATAGCTGAAGTCCCTATAGAAGAACAGGTTATCCTACACATTTTGTATTTTAAATGCTTCATGAGTTGAGGGCTCATGACGAATTATGGCAGGGTGGTGCCCTCCAGATGTTTTTGATGTCAGCTGCCATCATCTGCAGCCAGCATGGCCAATAGTCAGGAATGCTGGGAGTTGTAGACAAAAACATCAAGAGGGCACCACAATGAAGAAAGCTAAATTATGGGCTGTATGACAAGACCCATAGCCTAAAATAACGGAACTCTACACATTGACCCATTCATACCCCCAGGGAGTCTTGCATTTTGTCCATCCGATTTGGGGATGGCTACCAATATCTGCCTATTGTCACAGAACCCCTTATTATCCCTCTATCACCTTCCATTTCATGTGCAGCAGCCGCATGGCTTACCATCACATCAGCAAAAAATAGGGAGCATTAAACCTTGCTAGCATTCCAGCAGCAACAACACCAAGGGACAGGATGCAGTCTTTCCGCTCTGGTAGGGCACTGCAGTAGTGAACCCATTGACCTGGCCCTTTCTCAGCCTTCTTACCCTGCTAGGAAGGCAACCAAGGAGATCAATAGCTTCTCCATCTCATCTGCTAACCCTCACCGGGGCACATCTGAAGCAGTCACTGTTTACACAACAGCATCTGTGGTGCTGAAAAGGCATCCAGACTATGCTTTTTAGCCCTCACAGGAAGAAGAAATGCTAAAGCAGCTCAGGGACTCATACCACTATATACTGTAGAAAAAGTAGCATGACAAGCAAACCACAGCCCCATAAATGCTGAAGCGTGAGCCTATGGGTAGGGGAATTAGGAACGTCTTTCACATGCAAGAGACACCAACTGGAAGGAAAAGGCTGTGACAACTGGTTTGCCACCCTCTCCTAGGGACAGCTTCTAAAATTGTAAATAAGAGGCTGACATAGGCTGATAGTGACAATAGGTGGGGAGGGTGTCTATCTCTATTATCCCCAAAAGTGGAGGGCTCAAAACTCACACAAGATGGCTGCCCCCAGGGCACTGGGTTCCACTGGATTAGGAAATTCAAATATGCTTGAAGATCACGGTGGCTACACTGCTGCACACAGAGGCTGTAGAAAGCGGCAAGTATCAACCACACAAATCTTCACCGCACAAATCCTTACGAGCACTGATTTTAAAAACATCGTTTTCATTTGTATTGGGGACCGGTGCACATTTTCAGTTCAAAGCAGTAGTGTAAAAGTTACTGAACTTAGTTTGACTATTGAAAAGATAAATTGCTTGACCAAAACTAATGGAAGTGGAAGGTGAGGGGAAAATCCTGATAACAACATAGTTGCTTGTGTTTCAAATCCCTGGCAGCCAGATGCTTGCAGAAACAGGTTTCAGGATCTGCTGCCTCTGTAGGATTGGTGCACTCATCAGACTTCCATCACCACAACTCAGAAAAAATTAGTCAAATTCATATTAAAACAAACATGACATTTATTCGAGAAAGTAAAGAAGCAATTTGGGGTGGCAGGGGATTAGAAAATGAAAAAAAAACTTGTACACAAATAATACCAAAATATTTGTTTAATTGAACATATTTATACAGTAACCAATTTGCTCATTGTTATCCTTTTTCCACATTCAGGTTTCTCTGGGGAATCTCACCAGGAAAAAAAATCCCATCTTCTGTACAGTCAGAGCGTAGATCTTTGAGGAAGATGCAGGTTAGGGAAGAAAAGGACTGTGAGAGAGAGATAGTGGTGTGACTTAGGAACAGGGAATGCCAGAGGGTGAGAGACTGGAAGAGGAAGCCAGAAAAAATGAGCGCCAAGGACAAAGGCGATTCCCCCCATCCTTATACCAAGACAGACCCGTGGTCCATCTAGCCACGGACTCTGTAGTGACCACCCTTTTGGCACCACAACTAGCCTGGCACGTCCAATTGCACCTCTTTACAATGCTGCAGACAGTGTGGAAGTTATTATCCCTCCCTCTTTGATCACTTTCTGTGGGTGGTTGTTTTGGCTCTCCCCAAGGAAAATGTCCCATCCAAAGCAGGCCAGGCTGCAGCAAAAGGGATCCTCGTGAAATTGCTAGCTCTGCGATAGCCCCCCACCCCACCGCGCTCGGAACACACTTGGTGTTGCACTACAACTCCCATGATTCCCAGCCATCTAGCTCAACACCAGGCTTCCCTAACCTGGTGCCTTCCAGACTACAACTCCCAGCATCCCCCAGTCATCATGGAGTCTCGACCAGGAGTCCATGCTGCATGGGGAATTCTGGGAGCTGTAGTCCAACGCATTTGACGGGCACCACGTTGGGGAAGTCTGGCTTCTACACTACCTGGCAGTGGCTCTCCAAGGCCTTTCCCGGCCGTTCATGGAGATGGGAAACTTGGGACTTTCTGCATGCAAAGCAGATACTCCTCCCACGACATTACATGTAATACGAAGGGAAAAGGGGATCGTTAAAGGGAAAACGACCCGACCAGGAAGAAACTGAAATAGTCACCCACCTGGATTGGCTGCCACAAAACACATGAGCCGGCCACGCAACATAGCAAAGCGTGGCTCTCTCTCCACCCACGACTAGGGCGTAAGAAGACGCGGCTCCTGGGCCACCGGCAGAGAGAGCCAACCGCGTAGCTTTCGCCCCCGGAAGTGGAGGTGGCACTCCCGCCGCATCGAGGGAGGAGAAGGGGAGGAATTGATTTGGCATCGCTGTTTTAGGCGGTGAGCGGAGAAAAAGCACAGCGCGTCTGCGTGCAGATGAATAGCTTTTCTCAACCTGTGCCCTCCAGATGTGTTGGACTGCAACTCCGTCATTCCTGGCCTTCCCGGCCAATGGTGCTGGGGCATGATGGGAGCTGCAGTCCAACAAGACCGGGAAAGCCAAAGCTGACACCGAAAGGGATCCGACAGGGAAGAGCAGTAATTTTCATGTCTGCAGCATTGTAAAAGGGCGCAATTAAACGCGCCAGCCTAGATTGTGGCAGAAAAGGCCACCACAATGGCACACGTTGCAACCTGGTATTGAACTCCCTCAGCCTCAGCGCGCTCCTTCCTCTCAAGTCCATGGCTGGGTCTTGTACATTTTGCGCTGCATTCATTTGTTGGGGGGGGGGGGGTAGTTTGTTTTTTTTAATACACTATCAACTTTAAAAATAAATAAAGGCGCGATCCTATGCATGTTTAGACTAAAAAAAAAATCCTACAACTCCTAGCATTCTGGAGCCAGTCATGGCTACCTGGGGAATGATGGGTTGTAGGACTTCGTTTCTGTCGACACAGCGATACCGGATTAGAGTTGCCATAAATCTCTCTCCCTCCTTCCGTCCCAAACTGCAATATTGGGCTATCCCTGGACTACCTTGCAGGACTGTGCTAAACCATTCTCCCTGCCTAGCCATCTAAGAACATCATAAGAGCCCTGCTGAATCAGACCAAGGGTCCATCTAGACCAGCACTCTGTTCACACATGGCCAACCAGCTGTCAACCAGGGATCCACAAACAGGACAGGGTGCAACAGCACCCTCCCACCCATATTCCCCAGCAACTGGTGTATATAGCCTTACTGCCGCTGATACTGGAGGTAGCACCTAGCCATCAGGACTATTAGTCATCTATGGCCTTCTCCTCCATTTATTTATACCCCCTTTTTTAAAGCATCCAAATTAGTGGCCATCGCTATATTTCGTGGTAGTGAATTCCATAGTTGAACTATGAGCTATGTGAAGAAGTCCGTCCTGTTATCTGTCCCGAATCTCCCACCATCAGCTTCATGGGATGACCCCGGGTTCTGGTATTATCACTCCCCCGCTCTTCAAAGAGAGTTACTAGAGACATGGCTTTACAACTCCTTTTTGGTGTTTGACTATTACTATCTTCCCCCAGTCGAAAAGATACTTCACTTAGGGAAAAGCCTGAACTCCTTCCTGCATTTGCTTCTACCCTGACGAGAGGGGTGGGGCGGGGCAGACGTTGCTAGCATCAAATCAATCCTGAATGTCTCCGAGCTTTCCTACAAGCAGCAGCCGCTCCCTCCCCGCCCCTGAGGTGGAAAAGGCTATCAAAAGTAACCAGGAAGTCCCGTCTCCAGATAATAAAGAAATTGTCACAGACTTTCCACTTAGGACCTTTCTCTGTTTTGATGGGCAGGTTCAGAGCCAATGGTAACCGCAGAACTCAAAGGCACGCCCACCCACCCACCCCACTCCAGAGGTACGGAGTGAAGATCGCGAGGCTTCGAACCTCCGGGACTGGTGCAGCCGCCGCCGCCGCCGCCGCTAGAAGGAGATGGAGCCCCCGGTGAGGGACCCAGGGGAAGCGGTGGGGAGGGAAGGGCGCCTGCGGTGATGAGAGGCGGGCAGCGGGCCCCGCTGTGCCTTGTGCGGATCCTCCCACAATGCCCCGCGCGGGGAGTTGATTCTCCGTGTTCCCCTTGGAGGGAGAGGAAAGGAATGGGTGTGCATGGCTCCACTCTACTCACTCCAGCTACCTCTGTATATCTTGGGAGTATATCCGTATCATTTTCTAAGGTTGTCAGCTCCACTCTCTGACACACACCCCCGTTGCTTTTAATAAGCAGAAATCCAACAGGTGAAGCTTATCCCAGTAGGGAGATAAAATGATGGAAGCTTTTCTTGGATGTCTGCCTGCTCTGGGAGGCTTGCTGAGGTGGGTGGGGGAAGTTATAACTCGACCTCCTCCATTAAAAAAAAAAAAGTTGGCTCCTGTCCTAGTACTTTATCACCTCTCTTCCTCCTCCTCTTCCCTCCCAACATGGGAGCCCTCACAATTCCAAAATGTTATTTATTTTTTAAAGTGACCTGGAATTTTAAAAAAATCTGAGATAGTTCAGATAGTTATAAAAACTATATGGTGCTGCTTTAAGCAATTTAATCTGCTACAAGTGGGAACCCTCATTAAGGAAAAGTGGCAGAATAATTGCTTTTATTTCTTTGGCTCCATTAATTTCTCCTGTATCAAGTGAGTGACGGGGTCAGCTGCTTTTGGAGATGAAGGGAGGGGCTCAGCTTTCTTCTTATTCCTGAAGTAGCTTTTGCAGGAGCTGAACTCAGAACTGGTGTATCAAAGGGGATGAGTTGCTTCAGAGTCAAACCACAGGGCAGATGGGGGAATTGGGTGGAAGATCATGGGGAGGCTGCTGCTGTGGTCCATCAGCTCTGGAATCCCAGGTCACAGCCTCCCCAGGGAGTCTCTGGCCTGTTTCGGACGACACGCTAATCAACGGAGGGGAGGAACAATCGTCCGTTGTGTTGATCATCGGCAGCATTTGGACGACATTTTAGGCAACGGAGGCAGCATTCGGACGACACGATAATCATCACAACGGATGATTGTTCCCCCCCCCCCCCCGTTGATTAGCGTGTCGTCCGAAACAGGCCTCTGTGTTGCAGCTCCTTAGGTTGGCTTCCCGCTCAGGCAACAAACATTTCTCTATCCTCAAGGTTATTCCCTGGGGGTATGAGGAAAACACACATGAGCAAGTAAAATGGGAGTTCTGCCATCCTATTATTTTTCTGCAACGATAAATCATCTCTACCACCAGTAGACACCCTGCTCTCCTTTAGATACCTAAGATATCCAATCATGAACATGCTGGGGTTTTTTTAGAAATAGACAAGTAAGACATGCAACAAAATGTTGCAGTGTGCAGTACTCCAGTTCACGATGCCAGCCAGCCAGCTATGCTGTCTTTCAGGAAACTCAATTTCTCCCACTGCCACCCCACACCCAAAACAGTCAGTTAACATACCATGGCCTATTTAACCATAATTAGTCATCATTGGGCAGTAGTGTTCCTGCAAACGCTGGGGTTCCCCCAAGACTGCTGATGCATCCTTTTGTGTGGATGGTTTTTATGTAACTGTTTTGGCTATGCAAGGATCCACAGGCACCCCTGAATATCACAAACAGAGGGAATAATAATTGTCAGGCATTATTGCCTGGTCTGACCTTTCCAAAGTAAATAGCGTGCCACATGCAGCTCTTGAAGATCTGCCTCTCCTCAAAGAGTATTTCAGTTGGTGACAGGCTGAGCATGTCACACATTAACTTGGGCTGATCAGACAAGCATCTTAGCAGTTCAAAGGAAATGTCTACTGTAGTGGCTGTAGCTTTGTACAGAACAGGCTTCTTAGTTTTGTCTCTTTCAAAAACAAACAAAGCAGATGTAGTAAAGACATAAAATCTCTAGCTCTTACCTATTTTGGGCTGTGAATTTGAGCCAAAGGAGTCTTATGTCACTTCACCTTTTAAAGACTAACAGATTTATTAGGACTACACTTTGGAGGATTAGAGCCTGCTTTATCAGATGCTTGAAGTGTATCTTTGAGTTGGCTGATAATTTACTTATATGTACACATCAAGCTAACATTGCTTCCCCTCTTGAGCTAATGGCATTCAAATTCTGAAATTCGCTTTGATTTCTCTCCAACCGAAATATTTTTTCTTCCAACATGCTTTATAAGAGCTGCCTTCCTAATAAACAGCAATCCAAGCTAGAGCTTATAGATAAAAATATAAGAAAATGAGAGGAGTGATGAGGATTCATTTAAAGGTGGTGTAGGTTTCTCCAGATAATTTGGCACATTGTTTTCATTAGTTGTTTTTGTGAGGGAGGTTTGCATCACTGCAAAAGTTAGCTCTGAAAGAAATTGCCTTCTCACTCTTGTATTCTATATGATTATGGTAGTGCACAAGAACCTCAAACTCATGAGGTAGATATGCTTATCCAAAAAGTATGTGGCTGGCCATGGGCAGGCAGTATTCTCTTGGCTTTAGTTCATCAGTAACTTAGATATGATACTGATCTAGCCTGTGGATTGTTGTATGAATGATATAACTACCTTAAGCACTTTGGTAGATTTTAGAGGACTATAGATAGTAGTAATCCCACACACCTACTTGGCTAGATCCCAAAAATGTCTTGCTATTTCCTAAAAAAATAATCCTTTCAACTCAGTTCTCTGAAATAATAGAAATATACTACCACCAAAGAGAATAAATGGCTAATATAAGGTGTCTCCCTTTATTCGGGTTGCTCCTTATTTCAGAATATATCTCAGCCTCATAAGGAACATTCCTGCTCTCCTTTTTCTAATTTTAGAAGGCAGTCATAGATAACAAAGAACTGAGGTATCAATTCCTCTGTGTGCCAGGGGGCCTGACTTACATCAAGGTTTCAATTGGTACTTCATATATTTCCTAAATAATGACATACGAATTGGTTAATCTAAAATTTACAGGGATGGGGGGGGGGGGAATGTGGCCCTCCAGATGTCATTCGACAATTCACATCAGCCCTAGCCAGCATTGCCAATGGAGAGAGATGATAGGGTTTGCAGTCCAACAACATCTGAAGGGTCTTATGTTCCCTATGTCTGATCTAAGGCTGCAATCCTATGCACATAACCTGAGTGTAAGTTCTAGTGAACTCAATAGGACTTACAGTATTTGTAAGTATAAAACATGTTGATTCACAACAAAATAGAGTTTTTACACAGGGAAGAGGTCTGTATATAAAACTTGGGAAGAAGAGCAGTTTGGTAGCAGCTCCTACAGCCAATCTCCCTCTAACTATCCTGCAGAAGGCCCATAGCCACAATTGATACGTTTCCAGCTAGCACACTCCGATTTGCTTATGTGCTCTCTTCTGCAAATTTGCCAAAGTGCCCCATGTCATATGTTGCCCAGCTCCAGCTTTTCACCCGGACACAGTTTGTTACTTGCCCTGAGCAAATGACTAATTGCAAGCGTGCTTGTGTTGCTTTTCCCTGGAGCCCATCCCGACTAATTATGCTTCTTCCTCTTTTTTAAAAAAATACACGTGCAGTTGCTGAATGACACAGAAGAAATAGCTGCTTTGTACCGTGAGCTTAGCCAGTTCCCGTCTCTTTCCAGTGCCTGTATTGGGCCTGAGGTAACAACTCAGTATGGTGGCAAATACTGCAACATTTACACAGGTAGTGTGTCTCTCCCTAGTTTTGCCTGTATCACTGGGACTTCTGTTTGCTATATGGAAATGTGATACATAATTGTGGCCATAATTACATCTTCTCTCCGCTTCGCCTTGGGCCTTCACTACCACAGGCAAGGTAAATCAGGAAACCAGATGTTAGCACCACAGGTTCCCTGACTTTGACTGGCTGCTTCCAGTGCTTTAGTAGCATTCAGCCTTTGTCTTTCCTCTGATGATCATAAGGAATAAAAGCCTAAAGGCCATTGCTGCTTGACGTTTTCACCATGGACAAGAATGAGATGACAGACCTTTTCAACTACAGAAGGGAAGCTGCTCTTTTTTGCTCCTCCACTGTATAGACTTGGTTCATTTCCTTGAGTCTTCTAAAGCTATTTGCTCTCCAGGGACTTTAGGCCACAGTGCTACACGTGTTTAGACAGAAAATAATCCTACAGCTGGCTGGGGGATGCTGGGAATTGAAGGAACATTTTCTGCCTAAACCTTTGTGGGGTTGCACCTTTAATGCATCTGTTCTCTTCTTGTAGCTTACTGAAGTCTGGATTGTGAACGATCCTGCCTTGCAGTGTTGGGGAAAGATGGGGATGGGGCAGTGGCTTTTGATCTTTTCCAATAGTTCTGTGTTGGGGTGTGTAGAGGTAGGAGGCTTGGTTCTCATTATGGCAGGCAGGATGGAAGCTGAGTTCTTTCCATCTCTTTACAGAGTGGTCTCAGCGGGACTTGGAAAGAGCTGAAAACGTGAATTTTTGCCGACATTACCTCATCTTCCATGACAGCCAGTCCATCGTGTATTCGAGCGCTTCTGGCAATTGCACTGAAATCAAAGGAGAGTAAGTTTCTGCTTGCCGTGTTGCATTGATTCCCATTCTATAGAAATATCAGGCCAGTGCCTAAGCCTTGTGATAAATGCAAACTCCTGCAGACCCAGGGAAGTATATCAATCCCTCAGGGGTCAGCTATCTCTGGATCTTCAGTGCTAGCATTTTGTGCATTCAGCAGCTAAAGAAATACCATATTTTGCACTGGGACAATCCAAATCATGCGATGACAAATTGTCTCCGTTATTTACCTTTATTTAGTACAATATTAACCATCCCACACTTTGGGTCTAAAGGGACCTCTAAGGCAGCTTACAGAAAATTTAAAACAGTATAAAAAAGATAAAAATACAGCAGCAGCAGCAGAGCCTTTCCACCCCTTCTTGGTACCCTCTGGCTGTCCAGGCACACACCTGCAAGTCCAGCTTTCTATATGCTAACCACATTGCTTTTCCTCTTAGGCTGCTCAGTCGGGACTCTCCTAGCGGAGCACAGAAAGCTGTTCTGCGGAAGACGAGCAACAGCAAAGGCGAGGAAAAACAGTTCCTCGAGGTGTGTCAGTTGGGAGGAAGCTGGATCTTTCTGGACCGAAGGGATTTGCCTCTGTCTCTCTAGCACTTGTGACCCACAGAGACTAGGGCGCTTGCATTCCCAGCAGAGCCTGGCTTTGCAATCTGCTGATCTGCTCAGTGTCAATAGTCATTCTTCAGCTCTTTTCTGTATGAACCTGTGCTATCAAACTGTCACCTTGCTCCCATCTTGGGAAGATATTGTACGGCAGCCATTACTTGTGTAGCTTTTATTTCTTTTCCGTGAGAAGAAAGGGAAAAGTTGTTAGCTCTGTTATGTGACTTCAAATGGATCCAGTCTTCAAGAAGATGTTCAGGGACTGTGATGTGCCTAAGCTGTGATATGTCTGCTCCCACAGGTTTGGGAAAAGAACCGCAAGGTGAAGAGCATCGAGTTGACGGCCTTGGAGAAGCATGGCAAAGTATATGAGGATGGTGAGGCTTCCCTACAGCTGTGCTTCAATTTGTAAGAGGCAAGAGGAGAGCCAGTCCCTCCTCCTCCCCCATACCTCTTTTCCTTAAGATTCTGGGTGGTAGCAGGGGTATCCTGATATGCACTAATAAGAAGTATCCCAAGCCTTTCATCAGATTTGATGAGGGGACTTAAAGAATCCCAGGCTGTATTTGGATGACAGAAAGGTAGGGGAGGGATAGGAAATATTTTTCTCAATGGGCAAGCAAGGACTAATGGGATGCTGCTAGAATCAACGTTTTAGGATGGGGAGATCAGTGATGCACTTGAGTCTGTTGTCATGTTTTTCTTCCCCCTCCCCCAGACCAATTTGGCTGCTTGGCCTGGTCACACTCAGAGACTCACCTTCTCTATGTGGCAGAGAAGAAGCGTCCCAAGGCAGAGTCTTTTTTTAAGCCAAAAGCCCCTGAGTTGAGCAGTGAAGAGGAACTCACCAAGGCAGAGCGACGAGACAAAGCCATTAAGGTAGGATGGGGAGTCTGTCTTAAACAGTGCTCTGCAAGCCAGTGTTTCAGTTTCTCTTGGTGCATAGCAAACAAGAAGGGGAGCTTGATAGCCTGAGCATGGGGCTTTTGAGTACAGCTTTCAGTCTGACCATTCTCTCAAAGTGCCCTTGCTGGGCAGCCACTTAAGCACCCAGTGCCTTGATGGCTTTAGGTGGCAGCTGTTCCACTCCCCTAGCCTGGGTCTATGTTGCTTGCAAGTCTTTCTGCTGGAAGCAAGCCTCTTGCTAAGCATAAAGCACATGCTAGCAGTGGAAGCCACCATTTCCCCACCATTCCAACCTATGAAGAATTGCCCTAATGCAATGGTTTGTGGAGCTTTGCGTATATTGAAAATGTCAAAAGGCTAATACTTGCTTCTTGAATGGTGCCTTTTGAGACCTGCCTACAAGAATATACAACATATCAGGGTGTTTGTAAGCAAGGTGTACGTACTTGCCTGCTCTTTGGGTGGTAAAAGAAATGCTCTGTCTGTATCTTGATTGATGTAAAGTGATGTGAGTTCTGGCATATCTGCCAGACAGGTGAGAATCTCTTTGCTGACACTCAAGGTGCCTCGGGGGGCTCTGCATCACGATCTTTCTCTTCGCCTTTTCCAGGGGGAGCAGTTTGTGTTCTATGAAGACTGGGGGGAGACCCTGGTGTCTAAGAGCGTCCCTGTGCTGTGTGTATTGGACATTGAGAGTAACAATGTTTCTGTGCTGGAGGGTGTTCCAGAGCACATCTCACCTGGGCAGGTCAGTACAGAGTACATGGGAAGAAGTTTGATACCCTGCAATCCAGTTCCCCCCACCCCCGCCAGTATGAATATATGCTCTCATTGTCTCTCCCATCCTCGTTCCTGTTCTTAGCCTATCCCTAATACTAGGGATGTATATCGTATCGTTCAAATGTCCGATAATGATCTGATAAGGTCGTTATTGGACATCCAATTAACGATAACAATAAACACTCCAGGAGGCCCTATCTGATCCGATCCGAAATCCATATGTCCGATAACTATTGGACATATCGGATTATCGGACCGCCAGTTTAGGGCTGGCTCTCCCTCCCTCCTTCCCCCCCTCGTGCTCCTTACCAGGGCCTTCCGGGCTGCCGTCCGCTGTCCTCCGCTTCTCCGGACTACTGAGAACTAGGCTTTGCGGCCTAGTTCTCAATAGAGTGACGACACTCCAGGTGACGTCATCACCCGGTGCGCCAGCACTCTACTGAGAACTAGGCTGCAAAGCCTAGTTCTCAGTAGTCTGGAGCAGCAGACGTCAGCCCGGAAGGCCGCAGGTAAGGGGGGGACCCCTGGGGACCCCTCCCTCCCCCCCTCGCACTCCTTACCTGCGGCCTTCCCCGCCGCCACCGCTGGTCCATAGTACTGCTAAACAGGCTTTTTATATTGGAATTTCCGATTACAATACGATAATGTCGGCCGTGCACATCCCTACCTAATACTGTAAGAGCTGTGCCAAAACCACTAGGTAGTAGTGATGGGTTTGGTGCTTGAGAGCCAGAGACACCACCTTCCTGGGAAAATAATTTTAAATCAAATTTCCCTTGCCCCCAGGTGCACTAATTTTCCTCAGGGAAAGCGATAGGATGTTCTTCGCATCTACTTAGCTCCAGGGTTTCTTATTATATATTGGTTTGATCAACATTTCGTGGCCCTTATTTCCAACTTGTCCTCCCCCTCCATGCTGGAGTCATATTCTATGTAGTAAAATCTTAGCCCTAGTTGCCCCTTCACACTCGACATTGCATTCCTTCTGTCCCTAGGCCTTCTGGACTCCAGGCGACACTGGGGTGGTGTTCACAGGCTGGTGGCATGAGCCTTTCCGTCTAGGGTTGAAGCACTGCACCAATCGCAGGTGAGTTTCCTACCAGAATCAGTAAGAATCCAAGAGAAGTTTTACTCTCTGAATTACGATAGGGATGGAGACCAAATGATAGGGTAACTAGGAACATTCTGAGGCTATTTTACTGCAATGACATTTTGAGTTTGAGGTATTTGTTTGGTTTGCAGAACATCACTTGTAGGGAGGAGATGCTGTATTCTTATGACTAAGAAGGAGCTGTATGGCTTCCTACAGATGAAGTAGCTTCCAGAGTAGATGTGGATCCTTTTCCATTCTAGGCCTTGCCCATTTCTGTATGAGAGGCACTCTGCTGCCTTGTTAGGAAGAAGTCCTTGAGCTAGAAGCACTTGAGCATTCCTGTTTCTGTCCAGGTGATGAGTGAGATAGTAGTTTGGCCCAAGAAGACAGATGTCTTTCCCTCTCACTTTTCCCCTCTACCTTCGCTGGCTAGTGTTGCCTGGTGCTTTCCCACATGACCATAATCTCTGTGTTATTGTTTTCCCTTCCAGATCAGCTCTCTTCTATGTGGATCTGACAGGCGGTCGTTGTGGTGAGAGATCTATTGCTGTTACTTATTTCTCAGTCAATAGCTTCTTATGATCCTGTCCCTTGATTCACTGTCTCCCCTCCTATTGCAGAATTGCTGTCAAATGACACCAAGGCCATTTGGTCTCCGCGCTTGAGTCCAGACCAATGTCGCATTGTGTACCTGGAGAACAAGGCTTCTGGGCCCCACATACAGTGCAGCTGCCTTTGCATGGTGAGAACTGCCTTTGAGCCTTGATTGTGGGCATGAGAGACCTCTCTGTGTAGACTCTGGAGGAATCATTGAGCTCTTTGAACCTGGAGTGGGAGACCAGAAGATGGAGCTCTGTATGAGCCTGAATTAATTTCATTTGGTTATGGGAGCCACTGCAATTGGGAACCCATATTTGCTGGCAGAGATTATGAGGCTTGCTTTTTGAATAGCCTGGTCAGAGGAATTGAAGCAGAATTCTGTGGCTGTACCTGTGCTGCAAGTGGTGACTTGAGCTTCCTGTATCATGAAGCATTGCAGTGTCGCTTTCTTAACCATAGCATAAATTGAAAAAGGCCTTCTCAGCTCCAGCACTCCACCAGGCATGTTGATGCTGGAAAAGATCTTGTGGGGCAAGAAGCTGTGCTCTGCCACATCCTCTTCTGACCTCCTTTAACCTCTCTTCCAGTACGACTGGTACACGAAGCTCACTTCAGTTGTCATAGAGATTGTCCCTCGGCAAAGCCAAGGTGAGTAGTATGACATAACTGGCTGCCTCAGGGTGTGCAGTTGGGGAGGTTTGGATAGGATTTGGGGGATCTGATGGAACCCTGTGTGAAAAAAAATTCCAAACACATCAATGAACAAAGGTAATGTTGTGACTACTGCATATTATGCATATACACATATTGTGTGCAAAATTGCTTATATATATATATATGTATGTATATACATATATATATATATATATATATATATATATATAAAAACTAGGGATGTACAGATTGTGCAAAATCTGTTCCGTCTGTTTCACATATTGTCAGCTGCCTTTCGTTCTGTCATCCGCCTATTCATCCAAAATGTGTGTTTTCACGCTTTAGTCAATGAAGGAAATGCACATCTTTGGCGTTTTAAAAATCTTTTTGTGTATTTTTCTATGGTAAAATTTGCACAAAATTCCCAAAGGTTAGAAAAATGTTCCGCAAGTCCACAGACTCCGCCTGACGGGAAAAGCTGGTTTGCTGTGGAATCTGCAGGTCGGATTCATAAAATTCAAACTCATTTGTTCCATTTTGGATTTCTCCGACATTCCTAACTGTAACTACAGGAGACTGGTGTGGAATATGAAATTCTTTGGTAGGACTTTGAGTGGTTTTTCTTTTTTTAATTTGTCTTTGGAAAACAGGGTGGTGTTGAGTTAGAGTTAAAGGAGGGGATTCTGGGGAAGTAGGGAAAAGAATTGGGTACTGGGAAAAATGTGGCAAAGATGAATTGCAGGCTACTCATGGTCTTGGTTAGGGTGGGTACATCCCTTGAGAGAAATAACAGGGTCTTTATTTGCCTGAGGCTTGGTCAGCTGTAGGAGTTGTTTACTATTTCTTGCACAAGTGCTTTTCTGTAGGATTTTTCTGCCTTGGTATCAAATTCTTCAGAATTTCAAAATCCACATCTGCAAAGAGGAATTTGTTGGCACATCTGAAGGGAGATGGCATTAGGTCTGACCTTACTTTTAGCCTGGTGAAGGGGCCTATCTTAGGCAGCAGATTTTCTTGTAGCTTTAAAGAGTAGCAGATTGACAATTCTTTATTTTATTTTATTCCCATCCGGATAAGGTCACCTTTCAGTTTTTTTGCCTCGGTGTGAAAATATCAGAGGCCATGTCTAGTTGGCATCCATGATGGCTGAACCACAAGAGGGTTGATGGAGCTTTCAATATGTATCCCATGGCTTTTTTCCAGGGCAGCCCCTGTGTCTTGCTGCAGGAGGTTAGCCACTGCATGAGTGAACATGCTCTTATTTCTTGCAGGTGAATTCACTGGGATCTATAGCACGGCACTGCCCGAGCGCTGCTGGGCAGCAGACAGCCAAAGAGTTGTGCTGGACACAGCTCAGCGTAGTAGACAGGTAAGAATGAACTGTAGAATACCTTGAGCTTTAGGCTGAGCCAATGGTAGTTTGAGCCAACCAAGCAGAGCTTTGTACCTGGCTCTTTGAAACACAAGATTTCTTAGGTGTCAGGTGCGTTGAATTGGCACATCTAAAAGCCACATGGATTGAGCCAAATAACAAAGCGGAAGATTATAGCAGCATCAGAACATTTGGTTCAGTCCAAGTGTCTATATAGAGTAGGCTGACCATATGAAAAGGAGGACAGAGCTCATGTAACTTTAACAGTTGTAGAGAAAAGGGAATTTCAGCCGGCGTCATTTGTATACAATTCATACCTGGTGAAATTCCCTCTTCATTACAACAGTTAAAGCTGCAGGGGCCCTGCCCTCTTTTGTATATGGTCACTCTAGTATAGTGCATGCAACTTTAATTGCTGTGATGAAGAGGGGATTTCACCAGGTACTAATTGCATACAAATGATGCCAGCTGAAATTCCCTTTTCTCTGCAACTGTTAAAGTTACATGAGCCCTGTCCTCCTTTTCATATGGTCAGCATAATATAGAGGGATTGTTACATGAAAATCCCGTGGAGCAATGTGCTGGTACTTTTTCTTTTTTGGCAACACTCCTTCCCACACTTCTAGTTTGGCACTAAATTATTCAACCAGCTGTGTGGGAAGCTTCTGTTTGGTTGCAGCCTATGGTAAGGTGACCAGATAAAATCCAGGTCAGGGCTCATGTAACTTTAACAGTTGTAGAGAAAAGGGAATTTCAGCCAATGTCATTTGTATGCAATTAGTTCCTGGTGAAATTCCCTCTTCATCACAACCGTTAAAGGTGCAGGCACTATACTAGAGTGACCAGATACAAAAGAAGGCAGGGCCCCTGCAACTTTAACTTTCCCCAGGAACTAATTGCATACAAATGACTCTGGCTGAAATTCCCTTTTCTCTACAACTGTTAAAGTTACATGAGCCCTGACCTGGATTTTATCTGGTCACCCTAGCCTATGGTAGATCTCTCCCATACTGTCTTTTCCTCTAGGAGCTGATTGTGGTGGATACATTGTCAGGCAGTGTGTGTTCTCTCACCAAGGGTAAGTACCAAACACCGTGGCCTGGACCTCATAGTTAGCTCCCTTCTTTCAGTAACTGTTTCCTGCTGCTGCTCCTCAGAGAACTCTCATTTCCAAATGCTGAATATACAAAATGCTAAGTATACCAGGTCAGAAACAGAGTGATGAGTGATGGATGCTCTTCTTTTCCTGCCTGAGTACAGAAGACAAGGAAAGAGGGGGGCAGTGATAAAACTTCATTCTTTCGCTAACCTAGGTTCCGAACTTGGAAGCTGGGCACTGCTTACTGTTGACCGAGATCTGCTGGTAGCCAGATTCTCCACTCCAAACTGTCCTCCCATGCTTGTAAGTGCTACATGACTAGAGGTTTGGTAGAAGGAACTGAGTTTGAAAACCCTCAGAACTGCCCAACATTGGTGCTTGTTGCATAATAACAAAATGCCAGTACTACAGTGCCGCAGATGCATTTGGGATACATGGTGGGAGCGGGTGAAGGAGAAGGGAAACAAGCTATCCGGGGATTGAGAAAACAAACCCTGGTTTGTTCAATAATATGCCAGATAAACTTTGGGCAGGGTAACTAACTGTGGGTTAAATAATCCATGGGTTAGCATTATGTGTGAACGAGGTCATTGTATGACAAATATTTTTGGATTTAATTGCACAAGGCTTGCGTTCAGGTTGCAACATCCTGTTACTTATGTGCTTAGCTGATTCTTTTTTAGGTAATTATAATGAGACAGAATACAAGTTGACAAACATAATGATGCATAAAATAAATGTGGTGTTGCCTATGATAAGACTTTAACAGGACCAAGCTGAAACAGCAAAGGCTTTAGGGTTCAGAATTGACAGCAGTCAAGTGTGTCATAATTAAGAGCACAGAGATGGAATATAAAAGTTGCAGATGGGATTATGTGCACACCTGCATCTGTTTATACTGAACCTCCCTGCCTTATTAACAGTGTTGATCTTTCTCATCCTGCAGTTCCACTGGGCCTGTCTCTGTTTCCCTTTCAAATATCTGACATGTGCTGCCATTTAGGGACATAAACTCTAATCCTTCATTCTAGATTGTCTCCTGCCCCAGGGGTGCTGGGTTCCTCTTTACCTCTGCTGAGTAATATTTCTGTTTGCTGCAGATGGTGGCCTTCCTGCCTTCTGCTGGCAAGGAAGCTGAAGTAAACTGGGTGTGTCTGGAGGAAGCCAACCCAATTCAAGGCATCACTTGGGATGTTCGTACACTGCGGCCTCCTCCAGAACAGGACAACCACCAGTATGGTGAGTGCCCAGAGAGGAAAAATTGGGCAGACTTTGCCAGCTATCACTGGCTTTCATTCCCTGCTCTGAGTGGGACTCCTAATATAGAATTAATTAATTTGGGTTGTGATATGTAGGCTGTGTGACTGATTTTTCACATTATTTGCAATTTGATGGTCTGTCTTTGCAGCTGGCCTTGATTTTGAAGCCATCCTACTCCGGCCCACTCAGATGCCAGAGAAGGCCAAGGTTCCATTAGTGGTGTCACCTCATGGTAAGTACTTTGTCTTTTTCCTTTCTTTCATTCAGGGCTTGATGGAATTCCATTCATCTCTGCATTACTCCATTTTTCTTACTTCCCTTGCAGGAGGCCCACACTCAGTGTTCACCACCAGCTGGGCGCTGTACCCAGCAGTGCTCTGCCGAATGGGGTTTGCTGTGCTGCTGGGTAAGTGAAAGCCTGTCTCTTTCCTGGTCACCCAAGGGGCTGCTGGGGTGTTAATATATATACACCAGGGGTGGGCAACCTGTGGCCCTCAGCATAATTTCCTGCATCCCTCAGCATGCAATCAGTTCAGGCCTCTGGCAAGAGCGATCTGTCCCTTCCCTTGTAGCCTGTTGGAGAGGAAGGAAAAGAGGGGGTGGCAGAAAGAGAAAAGAAGTGACCCCCCAGTTTTTGGGTTTGGCCCCAAACACTACAGTGTGGCCCCCTGACATGACCCGTGAGGAAGTGCAGCCCTAGACAGAAACACCTGATATAATAGTCAGAGGTACCAAGTCTAGCCACTGATCTGTGCTCATGCCAGTGATGAGTACTGTAGTGCTGAGATATCCAGCCCAACATTTTTGGCCTGAGTATTGGATGACGGTACTCTCCTTGTCTTCCTGTCAAGCCTGTTGTTTCAGAAGGATGTTCCAATTGGTCAACATGGAACTTGAGGAGGAATGGCATAAGAAACATGGCCATCCTTCTGGAAAACAGCATATGTGCTTTGGGGCATAGGGGCTGCTGTTGGGGATAGTCATCCTTGGCACTTTTGATACTAGAGCTGCTCCAATTCTAGTTCAACTATTAGGATCTGGAGCCTCCTGCCAAGGTGTTACCTGCTCATTAGAGGACACATCCCCATGCCTAGTGAGTCATGGACTGAAACCTGGCTGGGCAGAATAACTCCCTGGAGGCTCTGAGTTTGGGGCTGGTAAGGAACATGTGCTACCAATAACACTATGGGTTGTTTTTCCTCCTTAAGTGAATTATCGAGGATCACTGGGCTTTGGCCAGGACAGTGTGGACTCCTTACCAGGGAATGTGGGCTGTCAGGATGTCAAAGATGTGCAGGTAAGGAGCTAGTTCAAGTAGTAGGGTCCCCTCTTACCTGTGGAGGAAAGAGAGGCCCATACTCCCTTCCCCGTCCCCAGCTGGAGTGTGGGGAATAGAACTTTATATCTCTTCATGGAGGGGGTAAAGAAGATTCAGTCTAGCCCTACATATTGGGGTGGTGCAGCAGTCCAAGTGTCTAGTCCAAGTGTCCAGAGCTCTCCCAAGAAGCTCCAGCCTTGTTTTCTCCCTTAACATTGATGCACACTTCTTTGCAGTTTTGTGTGGAGCAGATGCTACAGGAGGAGCCTCTGGATCCACAAAGAGTGGCCTTGCTTGGTGGCTCCCATGGAGGCTTCCTATCCTGCCATCTCATTGGCCAATACCCTGGCACCTACAAGGCTTGCGTGGCTAGGAATCCTGTGGTCAATATGGCCTCCATGGTAGGAAGCACTGACATCCCTGACTGGTGAGTACTTTCCAAGAACCCTGAACAGTTAGACTTCCACCTTCAAGCTGAACCTGTGGGGCTGCCCTAATTTGACACTTGTTGTGCTGCTACTTCTAGGTGTCTGACTGAGTCTGGCTTACCCTATGACCATGCAGCTCTTCCAGATTCTGGACACTGGACAGAGATGCTGCTTCATTCACCTATACAGTACGTTGATAAGGTACAACGCATCCTTCCCTCACCTCATCCACTGGTCTAAGATCCCCATGCATTCCCACTTCATTTTCAGAGCTTTGGTTTCCAACACCTGTTTTGAATAACAATAATAATAATAATAATAATAATAATAATAATAATAATTCTTACCCGCCTCTCCCTTTGGATCAAGGTGGGGAACAACATTAATACAATAACAATATACATCAAATACATACATTAATTAAAAGAGCGTATAAAACAATCAACACATTTTAAAATTCTTGATTTAAAGTTCATCTGGGTAGGCCTGCCGGAAGAGGCTAGTTTTTATAGCTGAAAAAAGAGAGATGTGCTCTGGTGCTGCTGGGAAGTTAAAAACTTTAATGATTGTTTTTGTAAAATGGCCATTTTACAAAAAGAATCATTAAAGCTTTTAACTGGCTCAATTCGGACGACATGTTAGTCAATGGTGGGGTAATAATCAACTTTACAGTTGTTCATCTAGGGGGTACTCCCCACACAACATGGTAATAAATAATCAACTGTGGTGTGAATTAGGATCAGCGCTGAGTTGACTGTGGCAGCATTCGGATGACACAATAGTCAAAACAACTGACGATTGTTTCCCCCACACCAGTTGTTTATTGTGTCGTCCGAATTGAGCCACTGTTTCCAGCAGCACCAGAGCACATCTCTTTTTTTTCAGCCCTCCAGTGGTGCTTTTTCCCCCTCCCATTTACGACTAGTTTTTATAGCTGCCTTAAACTCAGAGAGAGTGTTAAATTGACGAATATCCTCCGGCAGGCCATTCCAGAGTCTGGGGGCAACAGAAGAAAAGGTCCTCTGGGTAACAGTTGTCAGCCTAGTTTTGGCTGACTGAAGTAAATTCTCCCCAGAGGACCAGAGTGTGCAGGGCGGATTGTACAGGAGAAGGTGATCCTGCAGGTAACCTGGACCCAAACCATGAAGGGCTTTAAAGGTAATAACCAACATTTTGTGCTTCGCCCGGAAACTAATTGGCAGCCAGTGAAGTGATTTTAAAGTTGGTGTAATATGGTCACCCTAGGTGTACCGGTGACCAACCTTGGGTTTCTGTCTTGCACTTTCCCTCTTAGGTTCAGACACCTGTTCTCTTAATGATAGGAGAGGAAGATCGACGTGTACCGCCTAAGCAAGGGTTGGAGTATTATCATGCTCTCAAGGCCAAGGGTGTTCCAACCCGGTAAGCTTATTGGGCAAGCTTGGGAAGAAATACAAAGAAGTTGGCTTCAAAAGGACTGTATGGGGACAGAGAAGAATTTCAATCATGAAACTGGAAATATTAAAAATGGGATTGGAGTAGAAGGTTTGGCTAGAAGTGGTGTGAGCAAAATAACTGCATTATCGCTAATGCCTGTCTCTGTCTGTTTCTGTTTCTAGGATGCTGTGGTATCCAGGCAATAACCATGCACTATCTGGTGTGGAGGCTGAGGCAGATGGTTTCATGAATATTGCACTCTGGCTGATCCAGCATCTGAAATGATGTCTGCAGAAGCTGGGCTATATCTATTGTAACCACATCCCCATGTTAAACAATGTGGCAAGCTAACAAGTCAAGTCACTTCAATTCCAAATAGTTGCTGTGTGGACTGATTACTTTGGTACCTTAGTTCATGGTCTCCAAAGCTTGAATAGGTACATGAGGATGAAAGTGGCTGGTGTGTGTCCTCTAGGTTAACTCAATTGCAGCAGAAGTTACGCTGACCACAAGGGTTGTTGTTGTTTTTGCCAAATCTTGCACTCTTATTAGCAGTTCCACCCTAGCGGGTGGCTATTCAAAAGTGTCAGATGCTGGAGCCCTTAGAAGTGGCTCTATTCAACATGAATGGATTTTCTGTCTTTAGCACTTGTTTGGGGGGGCAGAACTGGAAAGGCTGAGCCCCAAGGGTCCAATTCAAAAGATAAATAAACACACTTGATTATCTAAGACTTATTGCAAAGTATAATTACTTAGATTGGAAATAATTGGGGTTCATCGCCTGCTGAGATGCAAACTTTCTTTGTGAGTATTGGATATTTTTGGTGGAGAGCAAAAGGTAGTGGTGTCAACAACTTGTAGCTCAAAGAAACAAGCAATTTGCAAGGGGAATTTCATGGATGCAATGCAGTCTTATAGTACAAGCTCAACTGACAGTTTAGGTAATTCTTTATTCTTCTTAACAAGCATGTAGCTGTAGATGTCACCAGGAGCGAAGTCCCAATCTGGTCAGAGTTTATTTTTCACCGCTTGCGTCATGCTGTTTTAGGACTGATTCCTGCTTGTCTCTCTGCTGCTTTTCACACTCCCTTACATTTACTCAATACACTATTCTCTCTAGCACTTCAGCTGTCCCTTATATAATATCATGGGAGCAGGCGCTACAAGTGGCCAACCATTTGAATGAAGTAGAAATTCAAGAACCTAAAAGCTTAGTTTTTACATATAGGCAGGACAGTTCCTGCCCGCAAGTCTACAATCTAAAAAGACATGACACAAGGAAGAAGAAGGGGGAGGGAAGAAGGGGGAAACTAATTTACCTTCTCTCCTTTATGTACTTTGACCTAATTTCCAAATGGAAACTAGTTGACTCTAAGAAAACTGCATGCATAGAAACAAGGGCTATTAATCTAGATTGGTGTTTTGTAAGTTTGCTAGAGGCCAGAATGTCACCTAACCAAGTTTTGAATTCCTGCTTAAATAGAAGGTGCTGTGAAATCATTTCACAATTCCTGGGTATTTTTGTCCTTTTCTTCCCACCTCGTTATTTTATCCTCAAAACTGTGTGAAGTCAGTTAGACTATGACTTATCAAAGGCCAGTGAGCTGAGCAAGAATTTAACCGGGATCTTGTATATTCACAGTCTGTTCCTTCACACTACACTGTTTTTTCCAGCTATGCTACTTCGGAATAATTGATTGCACCCCTCACCCCTTCCATGGACTGTAATGAAAGTGCTGTAATAATGACATTTCTCAAGGTTTACTGAAATCATCGCCTTGGCCTTCGTGTCTCTATCGTTTACCATTTTTCTTCATTTTGCTGCCACTTGCTTCCAGGGTTTGGCCCTCTTCTGCACTCAGCTTACCTTTCCAATTATAGAGAAAATGTGTGTTATTTTATTTATTTTTCCAAAGCATATCTATTTCACTCTTCGTTCAAAATACTCCTAGAATGACTTACAAGAATCAACAATCAGACAGTCCTTGTCCTCAGGCCCACAGTCTAAGAGAGAGAGAGAGAGAGGTAAAGGGATTGGGAGGAGGGAGCATGGGGGAAGCACGATGAGTGAAGCCTGATATAGTTGCCCAGCTTGATGGGAAGGTATCAATTGAACTCAGGTTTGCACTGCGTCTATTGCCCTTCTGGGCTGGGCTGTTCTTGTTGGCCTGTTCCTCTTTTTTCAGTTTCCCTTTGAGTTCAAGCCTAATCAGTTTCTTCTCCCATCACCTCAGAGCAAGAAGTTTCCTCAGATGCCCTACTGGGGGGAACTAAGTGCCACCCCTGAATGCTAACTATTGGCAGCTCACGAAGTTGTTTTCTGCTTCTTCTCCCATCCCCTCAAGGCAAAATGTGTTGAGAGGAATGTACACAATTTTGACTAATTAAATTGTGGACAAGCATAAGATTCTGTCATATGAAGTGACTGGAACACAGGCTGGTCTATGCCATTAGGGGTTTTTATTCTGAATAGCTGGAGTTTAGGCCCAAGCCAAAGTATGCCCCTGAGGGTACCTGTTTATTGTTTTCATTATTATTTTAAATCCCACTCTCCATGAAGCTCAGGGCAGCATTTATGGCCCTACCAATTTATCCTCCCAACAAGCCTGTGAGGTAGGTTAGGCTAAAAGTGAGAGAATAGCTGTTCACTACTATGAAAGACAGCAAAACAGTATTGGGGACACTTATAAAGGCAAAGCCTTCACACTGTTCCTGGCACACTGAGACACAGCGCTATTCTCTGCTGCCCAGCATTTCCTTCTCACCTCACCCCAGCACACATTGGCCTGGTTTGGACAACAGGATAATCAGTGGAGAGGGGGGGAAACAATTATCAGCTGTGTTGCTTATTGTGTTGTGTGGAGGACAACACACACACTACTGACAGTATGCTATGTTGATGAATTAAACAACAGGGAAAAACAACGGGCTTGCACGTTGTTTATTCCAAACTCCATTGTTTAAAGTGTCATGTGGAGGGAACCCCCCCCCCCCCCCCGTGTACTATTCCGTGTGGGCATAGAGTTCTGCCAGCCGGAGCAGCCGAAAACCCCCAACTGCTCTGATACAGCCAGCAGAACTTGTGATGCATGCTGGGATATGGCTGGAGGACTGAGGGAGGTGGGAGTGAGGAGATGCTGAAGCCAAGATGGACACCGGGACTGTCAGCCATTCAACGGATGGGGTGGCAACATGTTCTGTGGGGAATACCCCCTGCTTAGTATACTGTGAATATGTTATCCCCTCCTCCCTTCCCTAAAGTGTATTCTGAAATCAGCCAAAGTGTGGTGTGGAGAGAACCCCCCTCTCTCCATGTACTATTCCACTGGTCATAGAGTTCACCAGCCAGAGCAGCTGAAAAAAAACCCGCGGCTCCTATACAGCAGGCAGAACTTGTGGTGCATGCTGGGATACCACTGGAGGACTGAGGGAGGAGACCCATAAGCCCAGAAGGATGCCGGGACTTTCAGTCGCATGACAGGAGGTGGGGGGACGGGTAACATGTCATGTGGCGGGTGCTGCTGCGCCCCGCCAAAATAATGCACAGGCAGTATGCTATTCCCCCCCCCCCAACGCACACCCCTTGCCTAAAGTGTTGTCTGAACTCAGCCATTCTCGCCCTTGCCCCAAGGCCGCAGGTGTTTTGCTAGTTTGATAGGGAGCGGGTGGCTTGTGTGAAATGACCTTGAGAAACGGAATGTTTGGTGGCGTTAATGAATCATGTAATTTAATGTGAGCGCTTGCAAAGAATAAGCGGGGGAGGGGAGGGGAACAACGTTCCTCCTGCTCGGCCAGGCATGCCTGAGGCCTCCTCCACACGAGACGTTTAATGAGCCTTGAAGGCTCATTATAAATTTTACCTACACACGAGCGGAGCGCAAAACGGGCGTACAGGCGCGTTATCTCCCCGATAATGCGCATTTTCGAACGCGCGTTAAATAGCGACTTTTATTTTGCTCCGGCCGTTAAAGCGCATTTTCGCTGTGTGAACAAGCGATTATGCGCATTAGCTACCTGTAAAGTGCTTTTTGGGCATCAATTAATGCGCTTCGCCGCCTCTCGCCGCCTCCCGTGCAGAGGGATTAGGAGTAAATGCGCCTCCGCGATAATGCGCATAATCGCCGAACCGGGCGCAAAAGCGCGTCCTTGTGGAGGGGGCCTGAGTTAGGAAACGCTGCAGGCAGTGCTGCGAAAATCGCCCAACTTCACTCTGGCTTTAGGGAAAAAACATGGCAGCATAGACGGAAAGCTTGAGAGCGAAGGAAGACTTTGTGTGTGTGTGCGCGCGCGCATATGTGCGTGCTACGCCTGCGACTTCCCTTCTTGCTTGGACCCGCCGGGCCAGACCAGAGGCCACTCCTTGCAGCCCTCGTACGCTTCCTTCCAGCCGTTTTCACGGCAGTGCTGTTGACCGTTCTTGAGACGGGCCCGCCATGTCCCCTGTTTAGAGAGACGCCCGGTTGCTTCGGAGCAGCTTTGTGGGGAAGAAGACCTCATGGCTTGCAGTCTAGAGCGTGCAAGAGAGGCGGTGGGACAACTTTGAGGAGGGGGAGTTGGGAAAGGAGAGGGACGAAGGAAGAAGCTGGGGCTGCTGAGCTCGGTAGAGGAGGGCGGTTAAGAGGGACTGAGGCGCCCCTGAGCATGTGCCCCCAACTCCAACGCAACTTGTTGCTGCTTCACTCACAAAGCCATGAAATATGCCTGTTTTCTCTTCCAGCTGCCAGGGAGCTTGGGCCCGATCCGTGCTCTGTACCAGGAGCTGAGCCAGCTTCCCTCTGTAGTTTATGCCAGTGTAGGAGTTGGATTTGCTGTTTGTGGGGGTGCCAAGTGCCTGCCCCTTTATACCGGTGAGCCAGTTGCACCGTTGGTTCCTTGACCCCCTCCTCCCAAGCCTCCATGGTGTGGAGGTGGGGTTGTCACTTCCAAATAAACGTGTTATGTGGGCAAATTTGAGGGGTTGGGCTGATGATCTGTGTGCAGTTATCCTGCTTTCTGAATGCTTCAACACTTTCTTTAATAATAAAATATGCATAGGCACACAGAACTCACACACTAAGGAGCTTGAAGTACTTACATGAGATTTTGGAAATACCCCGACACTGAGGAATAGACAGCTAGTCTCCTAGATAAATAAATATAGTGTTTTGAAGGTCTGTGGCAGCATTGCTACTACAGTGTTTAACTTGCTGAAGGATAGATGAGTTTCCTACTTTGGTGACTGACTTGAGAAAAAAAGGGGAGTTTGAAAAGGTCATGGGTGCAAATGTGACATGTAAGGAGGTTATATACATGCTTGCATGTGGCTCTTACTGAGTATGATTGATATATATATATATATATATATATATATATATATTGGGAAACCATCCTTCTTGATGGTCAGTCAGTTTAACTATTTTACAAACATTTATATGCCAGTATCCTGTGTTTGGACATTCAGACTTCAAGTCAGAGTTTGTTAAATATGGAGCTGTAATGGCCATCTGAACTCTGCCACAGAGAGTGTGGTTGATTGACTTAAGACAGTCACTTAGCAGCTGATGAGAACAATATTGAATTGGCCCTTGCCCGTTCCATTCCATCTCTGGGATTAAAGGTTTCTTAGAGGCATCCTGGCAGAAAATGGAGTAGCTTTTTAATGACCTGCCTCTATTGCAGCTTTTTGTTAGCTGAATGGAAGAGAAGTTGACTCAGTCTTGCAGAAACTCACACATGTATTATAATAATATGAACTGTAAATAGCTGACTTCACTGTGTAAGAATAACACTATTCCAGCCTACACATCTCAAATTTGCAGTTACTTCCAAGCTAAAAGATAGTGTGTAATTTATAAAAAGAAAAACAATTATATATGCTGAAAACAAAATAAATGATTTGCTATACCTTTTTTATATGGTAAAGAGACTTGTGTATAATGTCGCGTTAAGAGCCAAATGTTAAGGATACCATGGAGTCTTATGACAGGACTCTGTGGCTAAGAAACAATGCTGTATCAGACCTTTTCATAGGAACTAGTCCTGTGGTAAAAGAACTGAAGGGTAGAAGACACTACATGGGAAAGGAATAAGGTGTACCAGCTCCAGAATATGGTATTGCGCAGTGTTCTGTGCCAGGTAGTTGGCACTCCCTCTAGTTTCCCATTTTGCTGCTTTGACTTGTTTTTTCTTCCTCACCTTTTACATTTTTTCCATCCTCCATTCTTCCTTTCGTTGAATTTCTGCATCTAAACTATTTTTTCACTCCCAGCAGTCAAAGCTAAGACTGTTTTATTTATTTATTTATTTATTTATTTATTTATTTATTAATTACATTCTATACTACCCAATAGCAAAAACTCTCTTGGCGGTTGTTGTAATTTATAATAATTTAATAATAACAGCAAGTTGCCCTATAGCCAAAACCATCAGGATGCTTACCTAATTAAGAAAATACAATAAAACCAATGATAAGGCAAAGTAAAATATTTGTTGAAAAGTTTTTAAAAACAGCAACAATAATTTAAAATCTTGAAAGAGATAAATATCCAAATTTTAAAATATAGTTGGGGTTGAGACCAATAATCTTTGCTTCATGTTACTTCTCATGTCTTGGTTTTCTCTTTCACTGTAATCTTAAATTAGTGAAAATCTATCTAAGATTTGGGGTGTAATATCACTGGTGTCCTGTTTTCTAAAACCAGAGTGTGTCTTCTTACCTACTTAGTATATAGAAATTAGTCTTGGACTCAAGTTAGAAATTTTGCAAAGCTTATTTAACGACTAAAAGAATATCAACTGTATATTAGAAAATAACATACTATTTCAATAAATTGACTTATAAGTTAACATCAAAGTTTAAATGACTTAGCTGAACAAAGGAAACTATTCAGAATGTTATTAACAGATATATGTTTCTAACAAGGTTGAATTGTATGAAATACTTAAAGTGCAATCGTATACATGTTTACTCAGCACTAAATGCCTCTGAATTTTAGGTGCTTACTTCCAGGTAAATATGTACAGGATTGCTGGTTTAATATATCAAGAAAAAAGATTCAGGTTGCTTAGTGTTATCAGTGAGAGTGGAAAAGCAAACCCTTAGGTCTCTGCCCAAAGCTGCAATCCTAAGCATGCATACTTGGAAGTTAGGCTGCAAAACAGCCAAGAATCTCGCAGCCTAATTTTTATCTAAGCTATGTTTTACAGCCATATTTTGCTTGTAGAATATTGACTGTCTTTGTTACTCAGTATAAAAACTTCTGTATATTCCAGATTTCAAGCATGACAGCTCTGCTTATATTTGGCCACTAAACAAATGTTTCATTTGTGTGTGTCTTTGTTACATATAACATAATACAAAAATGTACCTCTTAAAATTGAAGTTTCAAAATTCTTTAGTGAAATCTCCTTATTCATTCTGCTTGCTTGCTATTTCAATACTAATAATCTACAGTGTCACTAAATGTAGAGTGCACACTTATCTCTAACATAGTTAACTGCTATCTCTCGCCTAATTAACTCTAACATTACACTTTTCCTGTCAATCAACATATTTCTTTCCAGATCAGGAGCTCTTTTTCTTGTAATATTACAGCCAGCCTCCATTTCTGAACTGTGATAAGCTTACTCATGTACATTTGGGTAGAATCAATCTGTCTTGCTGGCTTTCTTGACTCGTGCTTTCCCCAAATATCTGCATGTGGCAGTATCATTCAGTTAGTTCAGAGCTAGCAGCATTATGCACTAGGCTAGGAAGTTCATGAGCTCAGAAACTCAACTAGCACAAGTTCTCTCACTTCAAATTTCCTCCTTTCCTGCAGAGTGGTGCCAACCTGATCTGGGGCGCCGTCAGCAGCTGCAGTTCAGTCGTCAGTATATCCTGCACCATGATGGCAGAGCAGTTGTTTCAGTTACCCCAGTTGGTGTGCCAACTGAGATCCGGGACCAGTACGTAGAACTTCTAAGTTGCCCCAGCACTTGTAATCATGCTTTAGTAGTTTAAGCTGAGCTTGGATTGGACCTAACTTGGCACAAGATAGACGAAAACCAGAATAAGGCTTTCCCCAAGGATAGGGCGTATTAAAAATTGGTGCTTTGAAGTGGCATCATATTTTCCTTACGTACTCATGCATGTTATGTTAGTCCAGTTACTGTCAATTGAAAGTGGCACCAGTTCACTAAAGCAGCAGCCTGAAATTCTATCGGAGGTGGTGGGGATCACAGACTTGCATATGTGACAAACGTGCTGTCTTCCCTGAGCTCTAGCCTCTTTCCAGGTTGGAGGGTTTTCCTTAAATCAGATCAAAAGTAATGGGCTTTGCCCCTTTGGGTTCATCCAGACAACATTTTTTATCAGGAAATCAGCCTGTTTTGCCCCTTTGTTTCGCTGGTTCAAATACCTTGAAACTGTCTTTGCTGCTCATGTTATCCCCTCCTGTCTCTTGTGCCACAGGCTGCTGATCAGAGTTTCACCTACTGGGAGACACAAGGCTGTTCTCACTCACCACATGGAAATGGGGCAGAAACAGGAGGTGCTGGAGGTAAAATAGTATGTGTGTGGGATACAGCAAAGTGCATATTACCTGGATTCTAGGGCAATATCCTGCCATCCTCATAGAGTAGAGGTAGTGTTTACAACACTATACACTGAAATGATTTATGTAGTTATAGCAGGGATGGTGCAGCTGTACCCTGTTTTTTGCAGTAGTCAGAGCTGGTTACTACAGGCCTTGTGGTATAAGGGGAAAACTAGATATTGCCCTTTTTAAGCATGAAAGCTGAGATTCAGACTCTGTGGGGTGAATGAAGAAAGCAAGGCCTTAGAAAGTAGGGAAATCTGCCTATGTGGAGAATGTTAGGACAGAAATGGTATAGAGGCTTAAAGGCAATTCCCTTCACAGTGGTTTTACTGGCCAGAGCCAGCAGTAATTATAATTGTTCTCCTAAAGTAGGGCTGGAGAATATCGGGTTTTCCAGATATTGTTGGACTACAACTCCCATCACCTGCTGCCATTAACCATTCTAGCTGTGTTTGATGGGAGTTGGAATCCAGCTACATATAGAAGGCCACAGATTCCCCATTCCTGTCATAAAGAGACCTGGTAGAGTCTCAGACCTTGATCGGGAAAATAATCCCAAGTGGCTTCTTATAATTTAGATCTTGCCGTTCCTCATCTTCTTGGAGAACCTTCAGCTCTCCCATCTTTTTCAGTCATAGCAGTGGGACCAGGGAGGAAAGCAGATGTGGGGTTTGAGGGAATATGGCAGGTCCATTAATTATTCATCTTAGAAGTATGGTGGTGGGTATTGCCTTGTACTCATTTCTGTGTCCCAGCAGGTCTGGAGCCACAGTGGGAGGGTAAGAAATGTCAACCTCACAGCATTGGATACACATGGCAGAGTATACACAGATGGTAAGGGCAGTAGCAGCAGGCTTGGCTGCATGCTATTTTCTGCAGGCAGAGCAAGTGATATTCCCCCAGTCCTGTGCACCTAGCACTTATCCATGCTTCTTCCTCTTAGAGCTTCATCAGACGAGCATTTTATTGCACGGATGTTCGCAGATCCTTTTGACAGTATCTTCCGCCTCCCATGTGTCTCCCGCTCCTTGCCTTCTTTCCATCACAAAAGAGACTCCTTTAAATCCATTTTTAAAAATGTGCTGCAATTTCCTGCTGTGTGCAGGGAAAGTGGCATGATAAAAATAGCAACTGAAGGGGCCACATGATCTTTTGTGGGAGTATTGTGGGACAGAAGTGTTTGTGTGTGTGGGGGGGTGAAGCGACAGTAAGGAAGCGCGATTTCCCCCTCTGATGATGCTCTGTGTATCCTCTCCCCAGTGCCTAAAGTGAATTACCCCAATTGTTCAATGCCATGCGCTTGCCTCCTTCTCATGATTTCAGACTTTCCTGGCTATCATTGCAACTTTGAGATCCAAGAGCACCCCAACTTTTCAAATCTTAGTGACAAAGCTAGGCTTAATTCCCATGATGAGTGGCCAAGATCTTGGCTTACAGAGCGCTGCTGCTAGTGATAACTCAAACCATAACACTGCTAATCAGACTGCAATCTGGATTTAGTCTTACAGTGCAGTCGGATGCATTACACAGGAATAAATCCCATTTAGTTCAGTGGGATTTGCTTCATCCTAAGAATTCTCATCCAAGTGTGCCTCATTCTATTCCCCTCTATAGTCATGGGTACTGCCAGATGGAGGGTTCCTAGCAGTAACAATGAGAAGGCGCATTGTGCAGCTATTCTGTCTTTTGTTCCTTAACAGATTTTCTACATTAAGAAAAAGATGGGAGGAGTGGTAGGAAAACACGGGAGGGCTATGGGTGGAAATTGATGTCTGGACCCCCTGTAAAATTTTCTAAATCAGGCAGGGTTAAGGCAGTAAAAGGCTCATCTGGAAAGCACCTTGAGTAACAGGCTTGGGTTGGCTGAAAATCCAAGAGACTGCTGTGTGCCATCAACATGCTTGACATGGCTACTGCAATGCTTCCATATGAGCTTGTGCCGTGGCGCTACTTATCTTGGAGGGGAGACAGGATTTGCTTGTTAGACACCTAGAAACAATAGGCAGCTACACATCATCACCTTTTCAGGAAGTCAGTAGGGAAGTCCTATACAGAATGAGCAGCAAACCATTCTAGAACAGTCTCCTAAATCCCCATGGATCCTCCAACACCGTATGACCTGTAGTACTGAAGGGTGTAGATGATCTAATAGGGTCAGTGAGGTGCAGTGATATGGTAACAGACATTGCCATTCAGTGACACATCTAAAACAAATGTTACAATATTATGGGCTTGTTCAGACAATATGCTAAGCTATGGTTAGGGTGCTAACCCTTTTGCAGCAAATGGTTAGTGAGCATGTTCAAACCGTGGTTATGTAGCCACCATTGTTATGAATGGTTCACACAACACGCTAAGTCATGGTTCACACAACACACTAAACCATAATGTTTAGCTCAAAATGCTTAACTGCCGTGGCTTAAAATGTCATCTGAACAGAGTCTGTGTGAAATCACTCTAAGCCTGTCTTTATGTATCGGCACCCTTATTCCCTTCCTCTGGCTGATCCTGCACAGATCTACCAGCCAGAGCCAACTGAGCAAACACTGGCTCAGATGCCTTCATCCAGCCAAATCATTGTGATGCACATAGGCTTGTTGGTGAAGGTGTTTTCCAGGTAATCAGAGACACATTTTTCTCCTGCCAGCATGCAAGTGCAAAGGTAAAGCTATCACATACTGCATAAAATCTGTTTTGGTTTAATATTACATATTTAGTGACACTCGCACACACCTTTTCACATATTTTTGGCTGTAAAACATTCTGGAGCAGAACAGCAGTAAAATTTAGCCAAATTTGAATACATAGCACAATTTAAATCCCCAAAACACATTCTATGCTACTTTAGATTTCTCCTTGGCTTTGTTCAGAAGCATGCTTGCTTTCAGTTAGAAAATCCTGAGCTCTTTATAAAATGGCAAGCATAAGCATCTGTGCTAAAGTGGAGCTTGCTTTTGAGGTAAAAATGAACTCTCTTCTAACCCCTCAAGCACAGCAGGGTTATCTTGGGCTAATAATAATTAGTAACTTGAAGCGGCTCTCTGTCCTCACTAATTGTATCTTAGGATATCAACAGACACAGCAAATGTCATTTTATAAGAGCAGGAGCTGCTGTCTCTTATTCTGAAATGTTAATTGCCCTCAATAGCTTTAGGGAAGATATCAAATCAATCAAACTATTACTTATAATTGTGTAGTCAGCAGTGTGAGCTCCCAATCTTCCCCACTATTTTGGTGAGGTGAGTCAGTATAGGGAGTGTCATAATCTATTTCTCCATCTGTCCTTGAACCATCAGGGCAATTTGGGTGCTTTGCCTGGTCCAACTCAGAAATACAGATCTTGTATGTTGCGGAGAGAAGACGCCCCAAAAGACAACCACTTTTTCCTCAAGGCAGGTCCCCCATAGGAGAAAAACCAGGTGAAACAAGAAAGGTATCTCCTTTATTATTACTCAAATAACTGTACTGTGCCAAATGCTTTATAATCTTTAGCTTGCTAATCTTAAACCTGGGAGGCAGGCCAAACAAAGCTACATCACCACATTTCTCAGAGCAAAACAACCTAAACAGAAATATTTGTTTTACATTAAATGAACAAGAAATTCATAAAATACTGAGGAAGCCAAATTAGCAAGCTGCTTCCATGAGGTCTGATAGCATGCCATGCTAAAGAATGCTTTTGAAACAGTTACTTCCGTTTAATTCAGGATGCACAAGTTTAAAACAACTTGCCACTCACAGGCAAATTCAGTGCACTCACTGCATGCTATCAAGATCCAGTTGCAAGATCCAGACTCCAAGCATCATCATATTGTGCTATTATTCCCCAGGTACAGCTGTAAAAATACAGAGTCAGTACACACCAGGCTTCACACAAACTCTACACATTATGAATAGATTGGCCCTGTGCCTCATGCGGGAAGAGTTGCAAGAAATGGAATTATCTTAAAGGTTTGCTCAAGGCCTCTTACTAGTTAGAAAAGAGTTAGATAACTTTGCCTGGATTCTCTTGACTTCTGTTCCATATTGGTGATAAGATTGTAGTCTGTACTGAGGGAAATACACTCCACATACACAGGGGTTCATATTCTGCTAAAGGACTCAGCTCTGGCATTGGAAATAGGTTCTAGAGCTAAGAAATCTATATTTAGTGCCATGTTTCCTTATCATGATAACCCAGAATGACTGAGGCTCTCCCTTGTGCTGTATGCCTAGGGTAGAAAGGACTGTTGCAACTGCAAGGCCTCTCTCCTCTTTCCATAAAGGGTAAATTACATAAGATTCACATTGAATTTCTCCATGTAGTTGCAATCTATTTGCAGCTTGTCTGCAGCAAGCCTGGTGAGTGGAGAAAGCTTGCACGTGACATTCAGGCTTTCTACATCTGTCTCATGGATTGAAGAACTGCAGATTTTCTTTTTTCCTCTGATTTTGTCCTAGGAGGAGCAGTTTGTGTACTATGACAATTGGGGAGAGGCACTAGGTGAAAAGAGTGTTCCTGTCTTGTGTGTGTTGAACATTGAAACCTGTGAAGTTTCAGTGCTAGAGGGCATCCCGGGGCACATCTCCCCTGGACAGGTTAGTGCAATGCAGCATGGTAACGTAATGGGACATTACTGCAGTCTGGCAGAGATCACAAGCATTTCAGAGTAACAGTGAAAAGCGGGGTTTTAAATAGATTGGGAGTAGAAAGGCTCTGACCCAGTTCTACTGCTCATTAATTATTATATCTTGACTGCGGAAGATTGAATTAAAAGGACACGTTCAATGACTCTGGGTTCTACAGACTTTTCTGGGCTCTCAGAACGTCCCTTCCCATCTTGTTTCTAGCACCCTTTACAAGTGCAAAATGCCTTTCTGAGCCTTGTCTTTAAATTGGGGTCCAGCATTGGACTGAACAGGAAGTCAGTCATATGACCTTCCATATCCTCACAATAGGTGCTGTGAATGTGCAAAGCCAGCTTGCCCCCAACTCAGATAGGGAAAATGTCTGCTTCTCTAAACTCCAGACTCATTGCTGGTTGCAGCTGATATTCTGTTTCAAACGGGCTGCTATCACATCACCCCCCTGCACAAATGTGAAAGCTTCCTGTGAGTGCTTTCAGATGGAGGGCTCCTAGCACTACACATTGTGGAGCTATTCTGTCTTTTCGTCCTTAACAAAATTCCTGTGGTAAGAAAAACGATGGAAGAAGCGTTGGGTAAATGCGATGGGGTTACAAGTGGAAGACCTTGGGTGTTTCTAGTCAAGGCTTTTAATGCTCCATTGCCCTGCCTCATCCATGTACTTTTGGGTGTGGGTGGATGTCCAGATATCATAGTCTTCCACTTGTAACTCTCTTTCATCATCGTGGTCTCTGTGCATCACACATATGGGCTCAGCGCCTGCGCGGAGCCCCACTCGGGAAAAACTTCTATAGCTGTAGGCATTTTTAGGCGGGAACCTTTTCCCCACCGTACAGTGCGCATGTCCTAATGTTTCCCGTCCTTACCTCAGTCTCTCTTCAACCACCATTGTGGCAGCCTCGTAAGGGAAGACTTCTTGGATAGTAATTGTATTCTGATTAAGGCGTTTATTCTTTATTTCTTTCTATCTATAAAATTTTGAGTTTTTGTTTAATTTTGCGATCTTTAGATTGCCCGTTCGGGGAGTATGGCCTTTAGCACACCCTTTAAGAAGTGTGTGCGCTGTGGGAGTAAACTTCCACTTTCAGACGGATACAGTTTTTGTCTTCTCTACCTGGGAGAAGGTCACATAGTTGGTACGTGTTCTTTTTGTAAAGCTTTTGCGAAGCAAACGAGAAAGTACAGATCGGACAGATTAAGAGCTGTTCTCTTGAGTAAAGCATTAGAAGCTGAGAGAGCTTCTAATGCTTTACTCCAGAGAACAGGCCAGTTGTCAGTTTTACCTGCTACGCCGGGCCGTTCATTAACGGTCTCGGTAGCAAAGAAATTGTCAAAAAAGGCTAAAGGAGCAAAGGTGTCGTCAGAAGTTCTTGATGAGCCTAAGAAAAAGAAGACTAAGTAGTCTAAGAAACCATCGAAGCCTGTAGAGACTCGTTCTTCGACTGTACTAATGTTATCGGGGTCGAGATCCCCAGTGAGCGGGTTACCGGCTCCGGGACCATTACCGCTCAATGTAGATAACACCAATATCTCTATGGTGAATATTGAAGTTCAGCAGGAGTCTCGAGGTCGAGACGTGACAGTACCGATCTCCATACCGCAAGTGCCTCCATTGTTACTCTCGCCAATTCGGAATCTGGATCAACAAACAAAACAACCCCCAGTAGTATCTTTGAGTGAAGGGGAGATTAGAGATCCATCCCCAGCTCCCCCAACGAGACCACAACCACTGACTTGGAGAAGGGCTGAGGGTGACAGGCAATTGAGATCACCGATGTACGAACGGCGTCGAGGATTGCCTGACTCTAGTTACTCATATTCCACTGCAGGTGGATATGATCGCGCCTATTATAGGCATCGGGATCGATCCCATTCACCTCAACAGTGGGAGCGACATTGTCGTATTACAACAGTTCTTAGTCTGGGACTTTAGCCAAACCCCTTATCAAAGAATGTCCGGGACGGACGCCAGAACTTATTCGTTTGAAGGTTTTTATTTATACTCCAGAGATTAACCCTCTGGTCTGAGTCAAGTGCCGAACTTACACTGAAAGGCAGGGCAGTCCACAGCTCCGTTTCAGGACCTCAAAATCGCTTTAAGAAGTCCACAAGGTCCATTTACCAAAGCAAGGTCACGTCAGAGATTCAGTCAGTCCAAATGTCGAAGCCGAAGGTCAAACCAGATATGAGCGGAGTCCAGGGTCCAGGGTCAACAGTCACGCCGGTTGTTCAGTCCACAGGTTGCAAGCCAGAAGTATGCGGGAGTGTCAGGAGCCAAATACGTCGGTTGTTCCCAACGAAAACCTTGCTTTCTGTTTTCCCCTTTTATATTCACCTGAGCCTGTCCTTGCCCCTTTTCCACAGCTGTTCCACATTCCTTTGCAATCTCATTTAAGGCCTGCATCAGCTGTGCTCTGTTTTTTGCAATCTCATGCTGCGTCTTGTGGGACGCGCTTGCTCCGCATGCTTGAGCCTCCGCCTTTGTTGGGGAGTTACCGGACAAACCCCTTCAGGCCCAGAATCTTCCTCGTTGGAGACAGGGGGTGGAAGAGGGTGACTTTCCTGGGGCTCTTCAGAGGAACCTCCCTGCTGTTCCTCCTCCTCCGGTAAGTCCTGGGGAATGGACGAAGCTGCAGTCTCTGCCACTTCTTCCTCCTCAGAGGAAGATTCTTCAAACTGCCTCATGACAGACATCGAAATTGTTCTTGTCCTCCGTCTCCTTATTGGTACAGAGACTGGGACAGAGCTGATTATTATAGAGACTATAATCGATAGTCGACCTCGACATACTGATAGTCGACAGACTCCGGAGGCAACGGTTTCAAGACCTCTGATACCGGAGGAGCAAATTTTTGGTGGCGCCTTCAGTTAATAGACAACCTCCAGCCTCAACAAGACAGGTTGAAGAGTCCACGTTGGAGTCGAGACTTACTCAACTCCCCATGGCTTCGGTGTCGGGAATAACTCCAGCCTGTATTCAACTGATATCGATGCAGCTTCCAAATACGATGGAAGTATTACATGATTTAGTAGAACTGCAGGCTCCGGTTGAGCAGCAGCAGTAGATGTGAGACCAGTGGAGTCTCCTACATCGGAAGTTTACCTTTCGGACTCTACTTCTCCGTCGTCATGTCACCCCTCTATATCTTCACCAGAGGCAGCAGTAGGATCGAATGAAACAGTGTCTCCATTCGAAGATCTTGAACAATTTGCTGATCAAATACTTTGTATGGTGCAGTCATTAGGTTTGTCCACTCAGCAATCAGCTCCATCAATTCAAGACCCAGTGTTCGATGCAGCCACTTCAGAATCTTATCGGCCAGTAGCTATACCAATGCTTCCAGTGTTACTGACTGTAATTTCACTTCACTTTATTCTTTAGGCAACCAATCGCAGGTTATAGCCTATTCCATACAATGCAATATAATAACAATAAAAATTTAGTCACACGGTTAAAATTCAGTAATAAAAATTCTATCACAAAGTTAAAATTCAGTGTATTCACATACTTTACAAGGATTTGTCATTTCAGAATCACCATTTCTCATACAAGGCAGTTGTCCTCTAGGGCAATCATGGAAGAGCCCATCTTCAGTGCTGCCCACTTCAAAGAAATTAGAAGGGTTGTATAAGGTTCAGGAAGTAGAGGTGGAATTTTTGTTTCAACATCCTGCTCCAAATTCTATTATAGTAGAAGCAGCACTGGGGAAGTCACGTCGACAACATTCATCTCTGGTGGATAAAGAGGAACATCAATTGAACATTTTGGGTAGGAGATTGTACTCTCCGGCATCGCTAGGACTAAAAGTAGTGAATTATCAAGTGGCGATGTCTGGCTACCCGTTATTATTGTGGGAGAAATTGGGAAAGCTTTTTGAACACCTGCCAGAAGACAAAAGGCAAATGGCAAAGATGTTCCAAATGGAGGCTATAAAATTGTCTAGTCAACAAATACACACCAGTCATCATCAGGTGGATTGTGACTCCAAAGTTCTTGTTGGTTTGATAGCCCTATGCGCCATGCGTGGTTAAGATCAGCAGGACTTGCCCAAGAGGCACGGGCTAGGATTGAAGATTTACCTTTTGATGGTCAAGTTCGTTTTAATGAAAAAACAGATGAATCTTTAGATTCTATTCAGAAAGCTAGGAATATAGCATGGTGAATGGTGTTCTCACAGCAGCAGCAGCAACAACAACATCCAAATAGACAACGTAGTTGGTATTGAACTCAACAGTCATACCAGCCTTTTCAATCACAATGTTAGGGAAAAGCAAATATACAAAAGCAAACTTTTAGAAGACCATATCAGCCTTCAAGGTTTAGGAATACCCAAAAGGAGGAGGATGGTGGAAACAAGAAGCATCTTTGACTTCGACCTGGCGCCAATTCCCCGATTTGGAGACAGTCTTTACCAGTTTTTCGGAGCATGGAAGAATATTACCTTGGATACTTGGGTTCTGTCGATCATTCAGAGAAGGTACAGGATCGAGTTCAACAACCTCCCTCCTCTCAGTACCGTGAAGCCTACAAAACTGTCTCTGGCATTGCTACAGGAAGTCAACACACTTCTTCAAAAAGGAGCTATAGAACATGTCACCATAACCCAGATAAGCAAGGGTTTTTACTCAAAGTACTTCACGGTACCGAAGGTGGATGGCGGTCTGAGACCAATCATGGATCTCGGAGGTCTGAACGACTTCATCACTCCAAAGAAATTCCAGATAATTTCATTAACAAATATTTTGCCTCTTCTGTCAAGAGAAGACTGGTTCGCGTCCATAGATCTAAAGGACGCGTATTTCCATATAGCTATTGCGCCACAGCACAGACGTTATCTTTGATTTGTAATAGGCACTGATCCATGCCAGTTCAAAGTACTACTTTCGGCCTGGCAACAGCACCAAGGGTGTTCATGAAATGTGTGGCAGTGATGTGCGCATGGTTGTGTCTACAAGGGATAGACATATACCCTTACATAGACGACTGGCTACTGATTGTGCAAACAAGATTCCAGATAATCAGATTGTTGGACGTGACATGTACTCTTTTGACAGAATTGGGGCTCTACATTAATGAATTGAAGTCCAAGCTCCAACCTCAGCAACAAATTCAATTTATAGGAGCGCATCTAGATTCCAAATTGGGAAGAGCATTCCTACCAAAAGATCGAGCTTGAGAATTGTGGGATTTGGCTCTAACAGTATATTCTTGAACAACAATTTCGGCTTTCCAGCTTCAATGTCTGTTAGGCTTAATGGCAGCTACGACAGCAGTAGTGGACAATGCACGCTTGAGAATGAGACCACTACAAACGTGGTTTCTCCGTATATTCAATCCACTCTCCGATGCCAGAGCAACTTATCTCATTATCCTGTGCGAGGTGAAACAGTCACTGTGTTGGTGGATGTCGACATCCAATCTACTCCAGGGCATGCCGTTCATTCAACCCTCCCCATCGATGATTGTAACAATGGATGCATCGCTTTCGGGGTGGGGAGCTCATTGTGGAGGTCTCCAGGTTCATGAAAAATGGACTGTGTCAGAGAGCAAGAGACATATAAACCTGCTCGAATTGGAGGCAGTCAGCAAAGCGCTGAGGGCATTCAAGGTACATCTTGTGGACAAAGCAATTCAAGTGACCTCGGACAATACAACTGTAGTTGCATACTTTAACAGACAAGGGGGCACCAGATCCCTTCCTTTGATATTTCTGACTATGGACATCTTGCTCTGGTGCATAGCACGACATATCAAGATGATAGCAGTTCATGTGGCAGGCGACCACAATGTTTTGGCAGACAGACTAAGTCAACTGACAGTGGAATCCCATGAGTGGGAATTGAACAGAATGGTACTCCAGGATATATTCGACAACTGGGGCTTTCCAGAAATAGATCTGTTTGCACGGAGAGGAACATGGTGTGTCCTGTGTACTGCAGCAGGGCAAGGAAGGGTTCGACATCGAGAAGAGACACTTTCCTTCAGAATTGGTAGATTGTCCTTCTTTACATTTTCCCACCATTTCCATTGATCACCAAGATTTTGAGCAAGATGCGCATAGACAAAGCAGCATGCATTCTCGTCACCCCTTGGTGGCCCACACAAGCATGGTTTGCCTCCCTCATGAGACTGTCCAAGAGCCGTTATGTCAAACTTCCGATGCGGCCAGATCTTTTGACGCAACAACAAGGTCGAATCTATCACCTGGACCTACAAATGCTGCGCCTGACAGCATAGAGGATAGGGTACTAGATGTACACCACATATCCTCACCTGTGTGAAACATTATAGAGGCAGCACTTAAGCCCTCCACAAGAAAATCATATCACATAAAGTGGAAGGTTTTTAAGAGCTTTGCTAACCAACAAGTTTTTTTGCCTCATCAATTTTCGATAGAGCAATTGCTTTTGTTCCTGTTTTCTTTCTCAGAAAAGGGCTTAAAAGTTTCCTCGATTCGTGTTTATTTAGCAGTCATTTCTTATTATTATTGCAAAACTGTTGAAGGGTCTTCGTTTTTTACGCACCCTACCGTTAAAAAGTTTATGAAAGGTTTAGGAAACTTAGCACCAATAGTGCGACCAGTTATACCGACTTGGAGTTTATCTGTTGTCCTTAAAGCACTTTCCTCAAAGCCTTTTGAGTCTTTGGCAACAGCATCTCTGCAATTGTTGGCTTGGAAAACAGCCTTCCTTGTTGCAGTTACTTCTGCAAGGTGTGCGAGTGAATTGTGTGCTCTCAGAGTAGACCCACCATATCTCTCATTTCATAAAGACAAAGTGATTCTCAGACCAGACATTTCTTTTTTGCCAAAAGTTGTGTCATCATTCCACTTGAGTCAGGATATAATATTGCCAACTTTTTTTCCATTGCCATCATCTCAGTTGGAAACAGTGTTACATGCTTTAGATGTCAGAAGGGCGCTTGCTTTTTATACAGAGAAGACAGAGCCTTTGCAGAAATCAACAAGGCTTTTTGTCTGCTATGGAGGGCAACGAAAACCGTTTCTCAAAGGTTTTCACGTTGGGTCGTGAAGACGATCCAGTTGGCATATCAGTTAACAGGCCTGCAGCTTTCTGCACCGGTTAAAGGACATTCAACTAGAGCAGTAGCTACATCAGTTGCTTTTGAAAAAGGCATAGCAATCCCAGTCCTATGCAGAGCAGCTACCTGGTTGAATCTGTCTACGTTTATTCAATACTACCGATTGGACGTTCGATCCCGAGCGGATGCCGCATTTGGATGTTCTGTATTGTCATCAGTCTTGGCGTAAGACATTCACCCGCCTCCGGTAAGTCAGCTTGTTAATCGCCCATATGTGTGATGCACAGAGACCACGCTGAAGAAGAACAGGTTGCTTACCTGTAACTGTGGTTCTTCAAGTGGTCATCTGTGCATTCACACAACCTCCCCACTGTTCCCTGCTTGGTGTCTTCCATTGTCCTAGATGCCAGAGGATAAACCTGTTTCCTTCCTGAGTTACTTGAAACCATATGGCGGTTTTCGAGAACTGAGGTAAGGACGGGAACCGTTAGGACATGTGCACTGCACTGTGGGGGATGGGCTCCCTCCTAAAAACACTTATAGCTATAGAAGTTTTTCCTGAGCGGGGCTCCGTGCAGGTGCTGAGCCCATATGTGTGAATGCGCAAATGACCACTTGAAGAACCACAGTTACAGGTAAGCAATCTGTTCTTTTCCCACTGCTCCTCCCATCTGTTTCTTTACAGCAGAAAATCCATTGAGGAAAAAATACAGAATAGCTGCACAGTGTGCCTTCTAATTGGTAACACTAGTAGCGCTCCAGCAGGAAGTACCCATCATCATCTGTACCTTCCATAAAATTATGTGAATGAGGCAGGGTGATTACACAATAAAAGACTTAGCGAGAAGCACCCATTTTGTTTATGGCAAGCAGCACCCTGGGTGGTGATGGTGATGGGGAGCCAGGGTTTGTGTGAAATTCTCAACAAGAAAATGAGCCCCTAGTCTGCATTAGGAACACAGGGCTGTGTCAAGGTCCTTAGCTGCTTTCCCTTCAGAAAAAAAAGTGGCAGTTCTAAGCACACTTTTTAAAAAGTGTTATTCATATAATATGTAGTTTGATCTTCATGCCATGCTTCAGCCCAGCCACACACAGAGTCTTAAACCTCTCAAGGGAGCAGATCACTATTTCAGTCTTTTGGTAGTGGATATAATGGTGCATTCATGCCAGGTCAGCTCAAGCAAGAAAGTTCAGCAGGAATCTGCTGGAGAAAATGCTGCTTTCCCCATCCCATTTCCTGTCCCTTCAACTGCTGCATAGGTAGAGTTACATATTTCCTGTGCTATTTGCTTGCAAATGCTTCTAACCAGGAAGAAGTCTGTAACCCAGTCCTTGGGGAGTTGCTGTCTAACAGTAGCCCTGAGGGTTGGACCAATTCCCAGTAGAGGACTTTGTTGAGAAATGTTAACATAAGGTGATCATAGAGACACAGGAGAGCCCATCAGACAGTACATCCCAATATCCTTTGCTAATACTTTGGCTTTGCTTCTCTGGACAGGCCTTGTGGTCCCCAGATGACAAGGGTATAGTGTTCGTTGGCTGGTGGCACGAGCCCTTCAGACTGGGATTGAACGCTTGCTCCAACAGAAGGTAAGTCAGGCCTCATTGGTCCATACATGTGAAATAACTTACTGACCCTGAATCCTATTCTTTGATTGGTTGCACCAGGACCAGCCACTGCCCCAAGGAAAATTCAGAGGGCACACTTTAAGTCTTCTGTGAAAGGATGAAGCGAAAACCATATCCTGAACTTTAATGAGATCTCAAGTCAATGGTCTCCGATCATTTCTGAAATTCAGACCTATGGAAGTGATCATCATAGGTTTTGAAGTAGTCCACTGGGTCACATGTCCAACTCCATCACTGCCCTTCCTAAGACAGGATAACCCTTTCTTCTCCAAACTGGTGCCCTCCAGGTGTTTTGGACTACAACTCCCAGGATTTCTGACCATTTTCCATGCTTGGCTGGGGCTGATGTCCTCAACATCTGGAGAACACCCAGGTTGGGGAAGGCTGGGAGAACCTATGGCTAAAATAGCTTTCCTTAGCCTTGTACCTGTCATTGATATGCTGGCTGGTGATGATGGCGGATTGTAGTCCAACAAATCTGGAGTGTGCCAACTTGGGGCTCACTGACAGGTATCAGCTTAATCTTTCCTTGATGAGAACGTCTTAAGGAAGGACCTCCCTAAGGTAGCTTGTTCTGTGGAAGATAATATAAATACAAATCATGTGGACATCCCTTAATGCGGGGTGAAGGGAAGGTGGTTACACTCCCCCAAATCCTCAGCTTCTTTTTCCTGTTAAGTTCAGAACATGAAAATTTGGACCCATTGTAATATATTCAATTCATCATAGGATTGTTTTGGTGTGGGGGTAGGTGGTGAAAAACATTCCTTTTTGGAGAGTCCTCACCATTCCCTCTCCCTGCCTTAGGTCGGCCCTATTTCTCTTGGATCTCTCCAAAGGTAGCTGTGGTAAGTCATCTCAGAGGTTGCCATTAAGTCTGCCCAATGTCCCTCTATGCAATGGTATCCTTTTCAGGGTTTCCTCTTTGAGTGTATATGAACTTGTAGTTTTTTAAGCTACATGGAGCCCAGAGTAGATTTCCTGTCCTCCTGACTCTGTCCCAACATTTTTGCAGAATTAGATAGGCCTATATTACATAGAAATATAGGTCAGGGAACTGGTGTCTGTAATTTATTGCTCAGTAGCCAACCAGGCTTTTGCAAATACATCAGACTAAAAACACAGACCAAGTGAGATATATCATAGCAGCATACAAAAAAGAATAAAATAACAGGGTAAATATAAATAGGAAAATAAGTAATAGTTAACAGTCAACAACTGATTGTATATTTTAAACGTTTTTAAGATAACTAAAATAACTCAGTGGCCTATATTGTCATCTGTCAAGATAAAAGACTTCTGCCCTAGAGCCAACATAGTAAATTTAGCAGTGAGACATGTCACAAAATAGTCTGCCCCCTCCAATAAAAGTACATTTTTGTTCAATTAAATAGGAGTTACCTCTGTACCAATAGAAAGGAGCTCAAGGTATTGAGCACCTACAATTGCTGCACAGTGGACGTTAGTAGGTACAACTTCTGTCATAATAGTGCAAAGGAAAAGAAGCCTTGCCTACCATATTCCTCCTGTACAACTGTGAAAGCCACAGGAGTCCCATCCTCAGTGGGATTCTGCAACCTAGCAACACCCACTTCTGATAGTATTTTTTCCATACTTGTCTTTTGCGAAGAAGGCAGTTAATGCCCAGAGACATGAGGCTTTCTAATGTTTGAAGGGTCAACTACAATTCAGGTATGAGACACATGGCTTGCAAAGCTCTTAGACATTCTCAAACCTATTCGGTATTCCAAAGATATATAAAGTTTCTTCAGCTACTGTATTGCTCCTTTTCTATATTTTTAAAATGTGAGTACAGGAAATGTGTTGTCAGAAGAAGCCCTGAAAGTGCAGCAATGGGGGATTTTTAGAAGGTAACTTCAGAAGACCAACCATTCCTGTTCTAGTAATTCCATCACCTGGGAGGTTGGGGCCAATTGCTTTTATGAGATTAAAAGACTCTCATCAACTTCATAACTGTAACTTCACTTAGACAGGACTCTACCCCTGATCCTGCATTTTCACTGTGGTTGCAGAGCTGCTATCCTCAGATGACCAAGCTATCTCCTCTCCTCGGTTCAGTCCTAACAGAACTCGCCTAGTATACTTGGAGGGGACAGTGTTTGGTCCTCATCGCCAGTGCTTGAAGCTACAGATGGTGAGTGCCCTGAGAGAGGATTTTCTCTCCCACCACCCACTACAGCTGAGAAAGCAAGTGGAAGAAGCTTCAATTCACCCACAACCCCTATCTCCACAATCCAAAGACAGCCCTCCAGGTCTTCTGTCATTTTTGCCCCTTTATTTATTTCATTTCTTTTCTATACTGGCCAATAGCCGACACTCTCTGGGCGGTTCACAAGATTTAAAACCACAGGATGCAGCATAACATATAAAGTTTGGAAGCTTAAAGCCACAGTATAAAAGTAAAACCAGAATAAAATCTAGCAGCAATGCAGATATTTAAAATACAGGTTTAAAACAGCAGAGCTAAAAGACTGGGATGCTAAAATACTAGGAAAATAAAAAGAGCTTTCACCTGGTACCTAAAGGAGTACAACGTAGGCACCAGGCAAACCTCTCTAGGGAGCTCATTCCACAGCCAGGGTGCCACAGCAGAAAAGGCGCTCTTCCTGGTAGCCACCTGCCTCACTTCCTTTGGCAGGGGCTCACGGAAAAGGCCCCTGAAGGTGTTCTTAGGATCCGATCAGATACATATGGGAGGAGATGATCTTTCAGATAGGCTGGCCTCAAGCCATTTAGGACTTTGAATGTTAATATCAGCAGTTTGAATCAGGCCCACAAATGGACTGGTAGCCAATGCAGGTGGAAAAATACTGGCATAATGTGTACTTGTTGGCCAGTCTCCGTTAACAGTCTTGTTGCCCTGTTTTGGACCAGCTGAAGTTTCCAGACCCAAGTATAACGCATTGCAGAACTCCAGTTGAGAGGTTATCAGAGCATGGATAACCGTAGCTAGGCTATCTCTGACTAGATAATGGTGTATTTAGTATATCAGCCTAAGCTGATAAAAAGTACTTCATGCCACCGAGTCCACCTGTGCCTCAAGTGACAGTTCTGGTCACCTAGCCAGGCAGATGAACCACCCACTAACAGTACCTTCATCTTGTCCGGATTGAGTCCCAGTTTGTCATCCAGTCCATTACTGTGCCCAGGCACTGATTCAGAACAGCCACTGCTTCACCTGGGTTTGATGAAAAAGAGGTAAAGCTAGGTGTTGTCTGCATATTGATGACAACCAGCCCACACCTCCAGATAATCTCCCCCAGTGGTTTCATATAGATGTTGAACAGCATAGGGGATAAAACAGAACCATGGCATAGATGCCAAGGCACAGAACAATCCCCCAGCGCCGCCTTCTGGAATCAGCCATCCAAGTAGGAGCGGAACCACTGCAGCACAGTGGCTGAATTCGGACGACACAATAAGCAACCGGGGGGGGGGGGGGGGGACAATTGTCAGTTGTATTGACTATCATGTCGTCCGGATGCTGCCATAGTCAACTCAGCGCTGATCCTAATTCACACCACAGTTGATTATTTATTACCATGTTGTGTGGGGAGTACCCCCTAGATGAACAACTGTAAAGTTGATTATTACCCCACCATTGACTATCGTGTTGTCTGAATTCAGCCAGTGTCTCCAACTCCCAATCCAGACAATTTATCCAGAAGGATGCCAAGGTTAATGGTATTGAAAGCCACTGAGATCTCCAAAAGAATCAGCAGGGTCGCACTCTCCCTATCCCTCTTCTGGCAAAGGTCATCCCACAGGGTGACTAGGGCAGTTTCCGTTCCAAAACCAGGTCTGAAACTCGATTGACATGGATCTCGATAATCCATTTCATTCAAGAGTGCCTGGAGTTGTCCTGCAACCACCCACTCAAGCACCTTGGAAATTGAATCATGATGTCACAATCCTGTCAACCAATGGGAGGGGGGTGTTTTCAGTAATGCTGTTGCTAGGCAAACTTTAATTAAAAACAATTAATAGTTACAGCAACTATTCTTGTTCCTAGCTAGTGGTTACGTAATTGAATGCAATTATAAGACCAATACTGAAATCTGAGAGTTTGTCTGTCTTTCTGATCTTTTCTCCTGTCTAGCTCAACTGGCAAACAAAGCTCACATCTACTGTGGTGGACATAGTCAGGACTGCCACGGCTGGTAAGTCCCATTTTCAGAGACTGAAAATGAAAAATTGGGGTTGCTTTTTCTGATGACCCTGCCATTTCACCACAGTACAGCCACACATCTCCATACAACCCCACCGCGCCCAACACTAAGGTGTCATTTTGTATCTTGACGATGGAGAGTCCTGGAGTCAGACGTATGCCTCCCCACACAACGTATTTATTCCCACATGGTAGCTTTTTCTAATACCTCCTCCAGTTCACCTAAAACTCCTGACTTTGTCCATGTTTTACTTGCGTTGTACCAAATGTCTCCACAAGCTATGTCTTCTCCCTTTAAGGTTTTTTCGGGATTTACTCAGGGTCACTGCCCCTGCTTTGCTGGGCCAACGACAGCAATAGAGTCCTGCTAAGCACTCCTCAGAGGAGTAGGAAGGTATGTTGAGACTAAGCAGGGAGGCTTTGGGTGTGAAAAAAGTGGGCCAGCAAAAGGGCTGCTGATCTGTTCTCACCTGTCATCCCTGAAGCTTTGCAGTAGCATAAAGAAAAGCCTAGAGAAGAGGGTACAGCAAGTTGTCTAGGTATACATGGTGTGGATGTAGAACAATTGGCCTTAGAGTAAGTGTGTGTGTGTGTGTGTGTGTGTGTGTATCTGTATTCCACAAGGAGGCTCCAAGCAGCCTCTTAGACACCAATCACCCCCATGAAGTAAGTTAGACTGAGAAAGAGAAAGCTGCTAAGTAAGCTTGGTAGCTAAACAAGGATTTGAATAATGTCCCAATAAAGCACTCTAGCCAATATATTACATGAGTTTCCAGAAATGTGAGAGCCAAACATTATTTAAATTTGGGAAAGTGAGCCATGTCTGCTGAACCTGAAATTGCTTATAAGGTAGGGGTGACAGTAAAGACTCCTAGGAGAAGGTATCTGTCAATTGAAATTAGAGAGGAAAAAGCTGGAAGTTCAGGTTTGGGATCTAGATAGATCTATGGAGTACTTTACCACCCCCGAGATGATGAGAGGATATGTGGGGCCATGTGCCCACATATGATTGCTCTTAGTCATATATCTGGAGTGGGGAAGCAAATACGAGAAACAGGCTTTCCCACTATTAGGTTTTAATGGGTTTCTGTAGCTCAGCAGCTACTTTCCCATTCATAGTCTTTCGTTACCATCTCTTGCAGGAACTGCTGTTTGTGGATACCAAACTGGGGAGTGTGAAGTCAATTACAGCAGGTATAATCAAATCTTAGTTTGTAGGTTGCATGAGCTGCATTGTATTTGCTGAGATCTGTTCCAGATGTCAGAGGCTGCCTCTACAAGAGGCATTTAAAGCTCTTTCAAGGCGCATTAAAAAATTTACCTCTACAAGAACGGAGCGCAAATCGGGCGTAGAGGCGCGCTATCCCTCCGATTATGCGCATTATCGAATGCGAGTTAAACAGCGAGTTTTATTTTGCTCCGGCCGTTAAAGCGCATTTTGACTATGTGAACAAGCGCTTATGCGCATTAACGACTTGTAAAGCGGATTTTGGTCATCCGTTAATGTGCTTCGCCGCCTCTCGCCGCCTCTCATGCAGAGGTATTAGGCGTAAATGCGCTTCTGCGATTATGCGCATAATCGCCTAACCAGGCGCAAAAGTGAATCCTTGTAGAGGGGACCACACACAATAACAAAGGCTCCTGTAATCTAGTACTTCTAGGATGCATACACTGTAGCATACAATTATCCTGCCTCATTTATGGAATTATTTTGGTGCATCCAGACAACTTCGTCTTCAACCTGTAATCCTTCCATTATTTTAATCGCTTCTTCCATCTTCTTTCTTTCCACGCAAAACGGTTTAAGGAGAAAAAGGCAGAATAGCTGAACTATGCCTTTTGATTGGAACTACCCATCTTGAAGCATTCCTGAAAAAGGCTGTACTGTGATGGCCACAAGCTAGCTCTTCTACCTCCTGTGGTCATGCTAGATTCTCAACAAGACCGATCTAGTAGAGCGTACTACAATCAGCCTACTAGTAACCCATGATGCCAGATCTAGTTCTTGGCCTTATAAGGGGACCTCTTCTGAGGTCAATGTAGCTGCTGAAAGTTTGGTGCTATTCTCTGTGCATACAATTGCTGCTGCTCTGGAACCAACTTGGCCTAGCTTAGGATCGGCAAGCCTCTTGTGTAGCTGCTTACTTACTTTCTTTTTTTTGTTCCTGCGATGTGACAATCTGCTTTTCAACCCAATACATTTGCAGTTATAGCTGTTTTGTGTGTAGTCAGATGATTTCCCTCAAGATAACCCCCAGTACTGTGCTTTTCTACATCTCATTCCCTAATGCAAGCCAAAATCACAAGCAAATGGGAAGGTGCACACAGGTGCACAAAGGAAGAACTCTGACAAAGCCTACTATTCAGACTGGAGAGGATGTGCTGGAGCCCATTGCCTGTGGCTTAACTCCTGGGGGACTTGATCAGAGGGTGGAGCTAACATCGCTGGCCTTTCAGCACTTCCTCCATCCAGAAATAGTTCCTGTTAAATAATAGTAGCTGACCAAGTGGATCCCTGCTCCAATATATTATTATGCCAGCACAGGACTGCTCATTTGGATTTAAATAAAGCCAGTTAACTCCTCCCCCTGCAGCAGTAGCCCCTTTGTGAACCTTTGCTTTTAAAAATCGTTATTTGATCTTATTTTTTGAAGAGAATGTGCTCCCCCATCCAGGACTAGACCACACATCTACCTTATTCTTCTTTTCAAAGAAAAAGCAGTATGGCAGGGCTATAGCGTTTTTCCAGGCTTTCTCTCTCCCTCTCCCAGGCCCTTCCCATCCATTACATACAGATTAGGTGTTGCACAGTTATCTTGGATGGGAACTTTCACTTGTTGGGTCAATGACAGCCCAGATAAATCCTAAGCAATTTTCTCGGTGCCCCACCCTAGGCACACTAGAAGGTAGCTGGACTCTACTGGGAATTCAGCAGGATCTCCTGGTGGCGAGCTGTTCATCTCCCAATTGCCCTCCAAGCCTGGTAAGAAACTTTCCTGGCAAGTCAAGCTGTGGGTTGCTGCAGGCTTCCATTTGCCTTTTTTTGGACCATGATAAAATCAGCAGACACTGTGCTTTTATCCGTAATGCTTACATGTGGGAATACTTTGTGTGTCTTCTTCCTAGATGAATGTTTTGGGAACGTTTTAGCCCAATATTAAATAAAATACAAAGTTTGGATATTCCCTAACATGGGTAGTTTGCTTTGATTAACTATATACAACAATGTAAAGATAGTCGATAGTGTGACTTAGCTGCCAAAAGACTTCACAGCCAAAACTCTCGTGCCCAAACTCTCATGCCTCAGAATAAAGACTCATAAAAGACACAGGTTCAATTTAGACATCACGCCAAACCATAATGTATGCCAATCATAGTCAAAAGCCCACACCATGTTTTGAGCTTCAAGACATACCAAAGACAAATCATGGTTTTGAGTTGCTTGTCTGCTTTTGTTTTCCAGCTGCTTACCACTCAGCTTCATAAATTCGTGAGTTTACTCCTATCTCTATGGTGCAGCCACCTCTTGAGGCAGAGCAATAGCCATAACTGATTTGACAAAGGGTTTTGAATTCAGACATAACATGGCAAACCACGGTTAGTGCAAACTAGCTTTGAACTGTGGTTTTATGTCTTGGCTTGGCAGCTCTTCACAAACCCATGGTTTGTGATCCAATATAAGTTTAGATATAAAAAACAAACCATAGTTTGTCATGAGAGTTGAATATATTTGAATTCAGCCATCGAGAAGCAAGCCAGCAAGCAAATCCCCTCATGCTTTGCAACAGATACACAAACCCTTGGGGATAGAGTTACTGCTATATAGGCCACTTATAATGCTAAGAGATCTTGTGAGAATGTGCAACAACACTACCTGCTCCTCCTAATAACAGAATATTCTGTATTTTGTAGAAGGTGGGTGTGCTTCCTCCTGCAGGGAGTGAGCTGGAACTGCAATGGATGAGTGTGGAGGAAGCCTCTGTACTGTCTGATATGGAATGGAAAATCCTCACAGTGCATCCTCCTGTGTCTCAGGAGGGCAGCCCATACAGTAAGGAAGCAGAATCATGGAATCTGCGTCCAGGCCTATGACTCCCTTATCCAGGCTGATGGAGTTTATTGTGGGCTGTGTTTTTTTGGCAGTTAATTGATCCTAAGTGGGGCTTGACAGCTGCTTGGCAAAATGCAGTTTTGGGGAACAGCCAGGCTTGTGGCGGTGAGGGCTGCAAAGAGTGGGGGGAAGTGATGGTCACAATAATGCCTGTTTTATTGTGCGCTTGCCCAATATTTTGGAGAGCAAGTCTTCTTCTTCTTCTTCTTCTTCTTCTTCTTCTTCTTCTTCTTCTTCTTCTTCTTCTTCTTCTTCTTCTGGGCCTGTCTGCAACATAACAAAATATAGGTGTTTAAAAACATTCTTACATAAAAGCAAAACAACACATACACAACAATACTAGGGACAAAATACAAATAAATTCATTCACATCTATGAATAATTGCGTTCTATTATCAATAACATAAAACTGTCCTCCAATGTTAGAAATGCCAAATCGCCAAACAGTTTTTACCAGCACTATCTGTATCAGCCTCAACAGCTGACCATTAAACTGTCCTGGTCATCTTTCACTCCCACAGGTGCATATATTCAACACCCAGTCAAACCACCACATTTTTCTGGCACAAGTTCCCAGGGACTATCTCGAAATGCTTCTGTTTTTCTTTTTGAATTGAGTGCCTTCCTGTTGTTGTTTCAGTGATGAGGGCTACAGCACAGGAAAGTTACATCACTTGTTCATTCTTTTCTTGACATCTGGCTAAAGTTAAGTCTGATATTGGCATAGTAATGCAGGATAGATTCATCACCTTGCCCTGAGTTCTGGAGCAAAACAAGATGAATGAGTAAGAATTTGATGATCCTGGATTCTTGACCCAGGGTTTCACTGTAATGTTTGAGCTGTAGAAGTCAAATGAGAAGGACTTGGCATTGCACTGAAAGGATAAATGCTGATGTATGGAGCTTCGTCCAACTTGCATTCTAATTTAAGGGTGGGACAGGTTGGAAGTCGATACAGTCCTATTGGTGCTGTCTTGGTGATTACGAAATAGAGAATGGAAAGTTGATGTGTAACCAGGTCCGATTTCCTCAGGCATAGTATTTGGGCTGAGCTAGCACCAAGGCGAGTGCATGAGCCACCTCAGGCAAACACTGGGAGGGAAGCAGCTTTTATATTATTTTACCAGGTAAGAGATGGGCTTTGGATTTTCTCACTTGGGAGCAAAAATATCTTGGGCTGGCTTTGCATAACATGGGAGAAAATCTTGAAGCCTCCTCTTACAGTAGGGACTCTGAACAGGTGGCAGGCTATGCATGGAAAGGAAAAGATGCATGGGGGAGGAGGCAGGCATGTAGAGCCATGGATTGCAATTGTCTCCCCTGGGGCTGCTTGGAAGCTGGTGTTCAGCAACTAACTTAGTGGCCTTTCTTGCAGCTGGCCAGGCATTTGAAGCTGTGTTGCTGAGTCCTCGAGGAAGCAAACAAGGCGAAAAGGCCTTTCCCCTTGTCGTTTCTCCACATGGTGAGTCACAGCAGCTTCCTTCTGTTGGCTGAATAAGCTCTTACCATACCCTGACAGTTAATCCCATGCTTCCTGGTTCTTTCCATTTTTTGTTAAGTGACCATCAAAGATGGACGTACTTTCATTTTCTATTTTATCTTAGAAGAGAGAAAATCTTAATTCCTCTTGAAATCTGAAGGGTAGGAGTAGCCATCTGCTTTGGTGGGATGGCTCCTTCTGCACTTCTACCCTATAGCTTGGTCTCTCCTTTTCCCAGAACCCTGGATCCCTCAGCTCCTGCTAGGGAAGGAGATGTATGGTAGCACTTGCTTCTCAGAGCTGTTTTCCAGAATATGGAGATGCCCTAGCCTTTTCCTGTACAGCTGTGCCATTCTGTTTTCAGGTGGCCCACATGCTGTCTTTGATGCGTGTTGGCGTCCAACCATGGCATGTCTCTGCCAGCTGGGTTTTTCTGTGCTCCTGGGTGAGTAGTTCAAACCCCTGCATTCACCTCCCCTTGCTACCCAAAGGACTTATCCAGATGTCAGTACATGTGCTTTACTGTTTGTGCAGCAGTCCTGTGTGCAGTACTTCAGACAGTTATATAACAGATGGAAGGGGGGAGGGACCCTGCTTCAGGAGAATAGGCATGTGAGAGTCCCTGTGGTTGCTGTACTTCCCTATTCCTCCTCCTACCCACCCCCCAAAAATAAATGGGGCAGGAAGTTATCCCCAACCCTGCAGAGTTGGGGTGCTTCTAAACGAGGCTTTTATGGCACCAGTGCCCTATCTCATTTATGAAAATTTACCATGGGTCCAGACATTGTCCTCTTCCACTTGTGACCCTCCTGTGTTTTCTCACTGTTCTTCCATCTTTTCCTCTTTCTGCAGAAAATCTGTTAAGGAGAAAAAGACAGAATGACTGCACAGTGCCTTCTAAGTTTAGGTGGCCTGTCGTCTGGAAATACCCCTCGTTTAAGCTAGATATTTCCATTGTCTGATTAATTATTCTACCTGGAAAAAAAATCTCCTCCAGTTGGATATGCAATATGGCAAAGGAAATAGCCTTTGTGTGTCCTGGCAGAAGGGGCAAACTGAACAAGAGGTTCCCCTGAATGGCCCAGAAGGAGGGGGTGAGGGAAAACAGTTAAGCCTAAGGAGCTAAAACCAAAGGTTTACAAAGGGAGAATGTTCCACGTCCTGAGCCTGGTGTGAAAATACTTCCCTGCCACGTAACTCCACCACTTTCCCATTGTCCCCCTTCTCTTTTCCTGTTTTAATGCCCCTTTTCTGACTTGATAGAATAGTTCACTCGATGTGTGCTCTTTGAGCATCAAACTGAATCTTCTTTTGCTTGTTCTATGAATAGTTTCCCTTGAGTGCATTAGCCTGAGATCGAAAGAAGAGATAGATAGAAGACCAAAGCTCGTGGAGCTGGAATGTACTATGACCCCTAGTGAACCCTCCTCCCCTTCCTTCCTCCACTTGTGCGCTCAGCTTGAGAGGAGGCTCCCTGGTTTGTCAAAAGCGTGTTAAACGAGTTTAAGATCTCCCTACAATCCTGGTTTGGAAATCAGGATCATACTATAGCAAGCAATAGGGGTAGGGTGCGGGGGCTGCCCCACTGTCAGCTGCTTGCTGCAGAGCATCCTCATAGGTTTTGGAAAGCTCTGGAAGCTGCTTGAGCCAGGCCTCACTCACTTTTTAAATCTGCCCTTTGTCTAAGCAGTGAATTACAGGGGCTCCCTGGGCTTCGGTCAGGCCAGCATCGACTCACTAATCTCCCACGTGGGGGTGCAAGATGTGGAAGACACTCAGGTCAGCCCCTTTTCTTTCTTTTCCCATTCAGTGCAAAGAACCTGGGGCTAGGGCCAGGTTTTGATAAAAAAAAATGACAACATCACATTGCATATCAGTTCGTCCTGTTTATAACCATCTTTTATTTTTATTTATTTAGTAAGTAGATTTATATGCCCTTTCCCATAATTTAAAATATCTCTTAAGTGGTTTACAATGAGATTAAAATGTATTAAATACATTGTGATATACATACATTAAAATCCAATTAACACACGTAATAATTGCTTAAATGTTGATATGAAACATTGATAAAAACATTAAGACTGAAACTCACAGCACCATGATTAACAAACAGACTGGGCAGCACAATCAAACAGGGGAGGCCGGGATAAAGAGATGGGTCTTCAGTTGGCACTGAAGGCATACATCATTTGGCGCTTCCCAAATACCAGGGGGAAAAAGCATCCCATAAGTGTGTGTCACCATAGAGAAGGCCTTCTTCCAGATTGCTGCAAGATGGCAGTCTGCAGGCCGCAGTACATCCACCAAGGCTGCCTCTGAATGTCTTAGTGATTTCACAGGCCAAAGTCAGGATCACCTTGAATCCTGGAGGATAAACCAGCCATCTCCAGCTTCTCATAGTCTATGAGCCTCTCTCTGCCAGCTTTCCTCAAGAGTTTCATCCACTCACATCCAAATAATGGATGTGAGTGGAAATATGTACGTGAGTGGATATGACAGGCCAGCAATCCAATTTTGAGGGCTACATTCCCCTCCCCTGCCAGAAGCACCCCCCTACTGCACTGGGTCTGGGTTTGCATCAGACTCTGAGAATACAGCTGACTTTTGCTCGGTTCTGCTCTCACAGCTGGCAGTGGAATTGGCACTGCAGATGGAGCCCCTGGACCCAAACAGAATCGCCTTGTTGGGAGGCTCTCATGGTGGCTTTATCTGTTGCCATTTGATTGGCCGATACCCAGATATGTACAAAGTCTGTGCAGTCAGAAGCCCTGTCGTCAACATGGCCACTCTACTAGGGACCTCTGACATCCCTGACTGGTAAGGATCTTACCTTCCCCAACGTTTTTGCTTCAGCCAACCCAATAGCCTGACTTATCTTATCCTAAGTCCTCTTACCTGTCACAAACCTGTTCCTGTCTGTCTGTCTGTCTCTCTCTCTCTCTTTCTCTCTGGTTTTTCCCCACACTACTCTCTCTACCATGTTACCCATCCTCATCCTGTCTCAGCTCATGAGTCAAGTCTCCCTAATCCTCTCCTCTCAGGTTGCATTAACCCTCCTCCTTTCTCTCTGACCCCCTTCACAAGTGTCACAATTGTCTGGAGGTGGTGCTGTTTGGCTCCTTGCTAGAGTTCAGGAATTTTGACATGAGGCTAATAGGCTGCACTGTTCCCACAGGCGGTACTCAGCTCTTGGTCTGCCATACTGCTTTGAGCGGATTCCCACTGAAGAAGACCTGGCTGCCATGCTGCTCAGCTCCCCCATAACTCATGCTGCAAAGGTACGAGCCAGTTGGTGGAAGTGAACATTGGCTGCAGCACTTGCAACTCTAATAAATCCCAAACCACCCCATTCTACCTTGTGCAGGCTGTGTGTATTTCCACAATTCAGCATCAAACCAGCATTAATGCAGAATCTAGAATTGGGATGTACAATTCATCAACTTGAGAACATCCATGTTCATCTTAAAAATAGCAAGTTCCTAGCCCTTATGGCTATGAACAGACATGAATCTATATGTGGGAAAGCTTCCTGAAATCTCAGCAGCCAGAGGAAGAGCTGAATGGGATTTTGTGTGAATGCATTTAACCTCATTGGCCTTAATAGCAATAGGAGTGCCCTTGATTCATTCTATGTATAGCAGGAAATAAAAAGCAACTATGTAATAGTAGCTTAATTGGCATGGTTCATAATTACAGAATTTGACTTCTTTTGGCTCAACATAATTTTTAGTGAAAACTATGAACAAATTTGGCTACTTAGAAGCAGCCCGTCCTTTGTGCTACTCACACAATTGCTACTCCCTCTCCTGCAGGTGCAAGCCCCATTGCTGCTGTGTGTGGGTGCCAGGGACCGGCGAGTTTCTCCATACCAAGCTATGGAATATTATCGTGTGCTGCGAGCCAGGGGTATCCCCGTACGGTGAGTTCTCAGCCTTGTCTGCTGATGCAGATATGCAGAAGGTGATCTTCACATTCTTGTCTGAACAGAGTCCCATGCCCAGAGGCAAAGCCTTCATATCTCCAAACGTATTGAAAAGATTCTGCAAATCCCTGGAAAAGCAAAACTGGATCTGAAAGCAGGCACATTTGGGGGATACATTTTAGGGGAAGGAGTCTTCTGCTATCATCATTCCCTCAAACATGCTAACACTAAATTTTTCTTCCTCCAAGCTTTTCTTATTGCATATGTGTGAGTGCTCTGGTTTGTTCTCAGCGCTCTTCCTTATATTTGGCCGAGACCACCTCTTAACCATGGAGGCTGAGCATGGATATTTGAGAGGAGAGTTCTCTATAGTTTGGTTATATTATCCTTGCCCTCTTTTGCTGATGTGTTACTTATTAAATGAGATTTCTTATTGGAGAAAGCAGCAGACTATCCAGCAGATGGTGCTGGCATATCACTGGCTCACTTCAGACAACACGTTAATCAATGCAGGGTGAAAACTCCAACGGTTGAGTTTTTAGGAGGTACTCCCCACACAAACTCCACTGTTGTGTGACTGTGGGCTACTGTGGAGTTAATTAAAATCCATTGTGATATTTGATTGACAGTTCCTCCGCCCTCTCTCCTCCCCGGTCTTCCCGATGGTTATCCTATCAGCAATTGCTGCAAAAGAACAATCCCAGCGGCTCTCCTAGAGTGGCACTTGCTACTTTTGCTACTCTTGCCAGGGAACTCTGTAGCCAATTGGAAAAGTCAACGCAACACAATGGAAAACTCCACAGAGCCCACCACAGAACACTCAGCACAATGTCTGTGCAGGAACACTCCTCCATGCAGCGTGGATATTCTGCGTGGAGTGTTTTCCCAAAAAAACTCCACCGTTGCATGGCGTTTTCCTGCCAGACATTTCTCAATGGTGGTGTAAAAATTCCACCACCGTTCTAAAACCACCGTTGAGAAACGTGTTGTCTGCATTGAGCCACTGTGTCCTATTTCAGTCAAAGGAAAGAATCCTCCAGGACTTGTATACTAGCCTTTATTTTCCATTTGATAACTTGCCACTCTTTTAAGCAACTGTACACAAATTTGATACTCTTTGGGATCATTTTTGTATGTCTACATAGCACATTTTATTTTAAAATGAAATACCAGGAAAATAATGTAATATAAGATAAATATAAAGTTGAGCAACTTCAAAAGAGAGGATCAACTCCAGGAAATTCTCAGTATTGCCCCAACTTAAGGGACAAGTATCTCATTTGCAAAAATAAAATAAAAAAGAGGCTAAATGCGCAATACCAAGGCTGTATCCCCAAATATACAACACAGTATGTTTCTTACATGTGGATGAGAGTTTTGTTGATAAAGAAAAATCAAACACAGGAGAATTACATTATGGTGAAATTTAGTCTGCAGCATGGTTTAGACAGATAGAACAAGGTGAAAGCAGAGGAGAGGGCCCATTTTAAGGGGTATCAGAGAAAAGATTAGCTAGCCAATAGCAGAAAGCAGAGACAAGTCAAGGATAGAGTAATCTGGGATAGCTTTTGCTTAATAAATGGTTTAACAGAGCCCAAAGTAATCCATAGAGATGTAATGACTATACAAGTACTCAGTCTGTATCTACTTTTTGGATTTGTTTAGAAGCAATTTCTGGAAATCATAACATCCTGGCCTAAAAGGCCATAGTTGCGAGCTTTCATCAACTGCAGCTTTCCACCACTATTCTTTGTTTCCTGTGCATCAATTCAGAGATTGCATCTTTTGGTGTCATAAGCTGACATTTCCAGGTGAAATTAGAGATGGTTACACTAAGCTAAATTAATCGTTCTGCTGCACTTAGAGAAAACAGAGTCAGTCAATGAATTGATGCCACTTGGAGAACATTTCCTTTCATATGAATGAGCTATTGAAGACCATGCTAGATGTGATATTTGACATATAGTTTTCCCTGGTATTCTTGACTTTTTAAGAAAATGAATAGCTGGTATGGGTGTCCTGGCAAGGGGGAAGAGTTTTCACCCTTTGTCCTTTCCATGTCTCAATCAGAATCACCCACAGACCACTTATGCCTGGTATTAGCAGTGGTAGAAAAGCTGTCATTTGCAGTTTTCCTTCCTTTGTGAATAACAGACACAGGAGGGACTGACCCCAATCAGGACTATGGCAGGACCAAAGGGTGAAAGCTCCACTCCCTGCGCACCCCAGCTCCAGTCTGGTTCAAGCCCCACCCCACCCATGCCAGCTACTGGGGATCAAGCACACAAGGGTAAACTACATGACAAACATCACATCTAGTTTGGTCCAGAGAAGTTAAGGCTTTGTTCTTGTAAGCATACGGGTAGCTGCCTGCTTTAGTTTAGGGTTAACCAATATCAAGATGGCAGCCTGAGCAGGGGAGTACACCATTAACACTAATAATTCAAAGACTTGATTTTTAGCAAAAGCTATATTTATAGACAAGTTCCCTGCCACATAAAGGAAAAGGTAAAGGATCAAGAGGGAGAGCACTGTCCCTGCTGCCCTGATATGAGCTTCTGTTTGAAGGCTCCTAAAACTGGATTCTTTACTTGTCATCCGGCAGACATGTCGGCAGAGTGAGGCAACAACCAGGATGGAGCAAAGTAAAACCACAAGAAGGGGAAAGCCAGAACCAATAGTTGAAAACAAAAGTTTGGCAGAACGGGAAAGGTTTATCAAAGTCTTTGCTTGTGTCACATTTCTAATGCTGGCTGTTGTGTTGCTCTCGGAGTGTACAAAAATATCCTGCATTGAAAAAATGGAAACAAACATGGAGATGACTAGAGATCCCACAAGAAGCTGGGGTATTAGCCATGATATCCTCATTTTGCACCAAAGGAAAAGTGAATGGGTGCTGTTCACTATCTTGATGCAATAAAAGACACAGAGCCAGGCAGTGAACCAAAATCTGGAGTATACAGCAGTGAACAAGATGCCATGGAATATTTGCCATATTATGTAGTTCCTGGTGTTGATTAATAAGTCATCGAGCCAATCTGCATGCAGGAAAATTGTGATGCACAAATTGGATATTCCAAGACTCAGAAGCAGTTGTTCACTGGAAGTGAGACTCTTGCGTTTAGCCCATTCAGTAATCTGCATTATAACTATAAAGCCATTGGAGATGAGCCCACCGAGGGCCAAGTCAACAACAGCTACTAGAAAGACAATTATCTGGAGAGGAGACATATCTCCTGATCCTCTGCAGATTCTGCAATACAGGTGGACTTCACTCTCCCAACCAAAGTTGTTGAGCTGAGATGGAAAGTGCAGGTAGAAGATCTGTGGTGTACATTTTAGTGCATTGGAAATTATGCTAATGAACTCTGCATCATACTATACAAATGAATAGGGTTGTCATGTAACCTATTTCCATAATGCTTCTGTCTGGAACAATGGTGCTGATGCAGACTTTGTAGAAGTATCTGACTCATGACTTTCTGTAAATCAGGGGTGATGTCCTGTTTGGTGGCTATAGGAATAAGAAAGAAGGTTTGATAAAGAAAATCCAGGTGTCACTGTCCTGGTGAAGAATAGCAGGAGTTGGGGATGGAACAAGGAAACTTCTAGAAAGGGATAATGAAAAGCTTTCTGCAGGGCTTGCTAGGGCAGTTTACCTTCCCTGTTCATTGCTAGTTGCTCCCCTCTCTAACATGGTCTTGAACTATGGCTCTGACAGACAGACACACAACCATTTACACACACACACACACACACACACACACCTGTATGCAGAGAGAGAGAGCGCCATTTCTTCTTTAAAAAGTGATGCACTATTGTATACAGCAGCAACCAAAGCCAGCATGGAACTACCATGACAGTGGAGTTAGCTCAGAGATCCATTTGCTAAGTTTTACTGGGAACATTTCTCAAGCCTACTTGAACTGTGCAATTCACATGCTTTACTTAAAACAACTTCAGCTCTGCATAGTCTAGGGTGACCAGATTATGACAATCAAAATCCCGGCCCCCCCCCTGCCACCCCCCCCACCCAAAACACCCCCCCCGCGCGCCCGCGCCGCCCCCCCTGCGCCATGCCGCCCCACCCCGCTCTCCTTACCTGGGCTTCCGCTTCCCTCCGGTGCTCAGAATCTACTGAGAAACAGGTTTCCTGGCCTGTCTCTCAGTACACGCCGGGTGATGACGTCATCACCCAGTGCGCTACTGAGGGACAGGCCGCGAAGCCTGTTTCTCAGTAGATTCCGAGCACCGGAAGGAAGCGGACGCTCCAGCAAGTAAGTGCCTCGCGCTGCCCACCTCCCGCCACCGCCGCGTGACACCCCGCCACCCCGGTTTTCCCCCGCTGCCCCCCGGTTGCCCCGGTTCGGCCTAGGTTTCCAGGTTAGGACCGGGAAAACCCGGGCCATCTGGACACCCTAGCATAGTCCCACAGTATTAGGAACATAGGAAGCTGTTTTGTACTGAATCAGATCATGGGTCCATTTAGCCCAGTATTGTCAACAATGACTTGCGGTGTTAGAAACGTTAGAGGAAATAAATTTTAGTAGATTAAAAAATAAGGTATTACAGAAGCTAGAGGCTTATAGGAAGGTTAAGCTGTCATGGTTTGGTAGAATAGCGGTAATTAAAATGAAGATATTACCAATGATTAATTTTTTGTTTAGGATGTTACCAACTAAGATAACGGATGTAGAAATTAAAAGCTGGCAGTGTATGATAAATAATTATTGTAATGGGGACAAGAAGTCAAGAATAAATAAAACAAAATGGTATAAGAATCAAAGGGAAGGAGGCTTAGGTTTACCGAATGTAAAGATGTATTATATTGCTAACCAATTAAGGCATGTTATAAGTAGCATAGTTGGGGGTGAGGATTTAGAATGGTTAGAACCGCAGACAAGGAAAATAGAGTTAAAGCTACAAAATGTTTTCTTTAGTAATATACAAAAGACTCAACTGAAAGGAATAGTAAATCCCATCTTAAGAAATATTAGAGAAAATTGGGAAAAATATAAGAAGAAATTAATGCCGGGAATTTCCCCTCTGTCCCCAGTGGTATTGATGGATAACTTCCCAGGTAATTTGAGAGGAGAATTGGAGGGGTTATTAAGGGAAAAAAAATAATTAAACTGAAAGATTGGGTAATGAAAATGACTAATAAAAAACAAATAGAAGAAATTTTAACTGGTCAGGAAAATTTATGGTTCAAGAGTATGCAATTGGAACAGTGGACAGTAAAATGGAAGAAGAAAAATAAGGAAACAAGTTTTGAAAAGTTAATTGAGGTTAGAGAGAAGGTGGGAGGAAATAAAAGTAAAGGTTTAATGAGTGAGATTTATAAGATATTATTGGAGGAGGATAAGGTGTATGATAGCTTGAAAACAATCTGGGAAGAGGATTTGAAAATTCAGATCACTGGGGACAGTTGGAGAAAGATATGGGAATCAAGAAATTTAAAGTTATTTTCAATAAGGATAAAAGAAAATCAGTATAAAATAATTTGGAGATGGTATCTCACTCCTGTAAGACTACATCAGATAGACAAGAAGGCTTCAAGTTTTTGTTGGAGGGGATGTCAGGAATTGGGGACATATTACCATATGTGGTGGACTTGTGAACATGTTAAAAAATTTTGGGAGAAAGTTTTTAAGGAGATAAATGAGATAGTAGGTAAAAAGGTAGAGGCAAGTCCGAATATAGCTTTACTGGGGCTATTTGATAAAGAATATGGTAATAATGATATTAAAGAATTAATAAATAATCTCCTGACACCGGCAAGACTAATGATAGCTAAAAATTGGAAAATACAAGGGGATTATAGTATGGAAGAGTGGTATAAAGGAGTGTGGGCTATTGCTATTAATGATAGATTAACCTGTATAATGAAAGTTAAGATGGTATTAACTAAAAAGAATGATTTGGGAAGGATTTGGGCTATGTTTCTAGAATATGTTTTAGAAAAGGGGAGAGGTTGTACACTGTCTAAAGAATCAATGCAGTTTTGGAAAAATTTATAAGCAATGGAGTAAGAAGGTCTCGAGGGAAGGGGAGCACGGGGGGTTGTTGAGGATTATAAGTATTGTGATATTTTTTGTGTTATATGTTGAAATTAATAAAATTATTACCAAAAAAAAAGCAAAAAAAAGCAAAAAAAACCCACTGACTTGCAGCGGCTCTCCAGGATTTCGGGCAGCAGTTTTTCTAGGCCTACGTGGAGAATTCAGGTGCTCTACCACTGAGCCACAGACCCTCCCCTAATGTATAATGTAGAACAAGATTTTAAGACCGTGTACTTCCAGACAGAGGGCTCCTAGCGCTAACAATTAGAAGGCATTGTGCAGCTGTCTTTTTGTCTTTAACATTTTTTCTGCAGTAAGGAAAAGACTGAAGAAGCAGTGGGAAGACACAAAGGGTTGTTATTATTATTATTATTATTATTATTATATTTATGTATATCCTGCCTTTCTCCCAATAATGGGACCCAAGGCGGCTTACAAATTAAAACATGTACAGTTAAAACAAATAGCGATATACAAAGATTAAAAATATAATTAAACATAGTACAATTTAAAAATATTTAAAACATTTAAAAACATTTTAAATACACATAATTAAGAAATCCAAACTATAAGCAGTACATCCACAAACGTCTGAATTACTCTCCAAAGGCCTGTTGAAACAGAAAAGTTTTAGCCTGCCTCCGAAGCACACCAAGGAGGGAGCCAGTCTAGCTTCCCTGGGAAGGGAGTTCCAGAGTCCTGGGGCAGCCACCGAGAAGGCCCTCTCCTCATTCTAGTAATAACTAGAATTCAGCATTTTGAATCCCACATAAAATTCTGTGGATGAGGCAGGGCATGATAAAAGCTTCATCTGGAAGTGGATTGTGTCAAGCATTTTGATTTCTTCTGTTTAGTTAAGTCAAAGGACCTGATCGATTACATATTTTCTGAGTAAAGATTTGACTGCTCAATGTTGCAGTTCCCGTACCAAAGATCTTGATTTTTGAATTGTAGCTTTTAGTCAACAGACACTTACAATCCAGTCTCATACATACACACATAGAAATTAGTCCTACTATGTTCAGCACAGCTTTCTTTGAGGTAAGTTATTCATATGATTGTGGCCTTAATTGATATGCTTATCCATCAAATTATAATAGATTTTTGGTTCTTTACTATCTAAAAAGACACCAGATTTGTTTACAGCTGTTTACAGAAAGGGAAATGCAAAAAGATGCTTCCCTGATGCAGCACTGTGGAAACTATATCCATTCTCCATTTGCATCCCTGTGATTGCAGCTGAAGGTTAAAGAAGCTTAGGTCAGTATCTTTCATTAGGTACTTGAAAAGCCTCATTCTTGCATTGGCTGTGTGCCTCATTTGGCACTTGGCATGTGAATAGCAACCTTCATACAGGGCAGGGACAAAAAATTAAAATATTTAAGATTTTTGTGCTTTGAGTGCATGGGAAATGCAAGGTGCTCAGAAGGACAGTTTAGGTGCCTGTGGTTAAATTCTGGTTAAGTACAAACTCCTAGTGTTTTCTGTTGCAATAGTCACCTCGATAGCCTTTCTGTAGTTTTTGTATTCTGTGTGTTGAGGTGGACGATCAAATAGCAGTTCCCAAACAATTTGTTTAAGGAATGCAGCTATACCATGATTTGTTAAAGGAAAACCTTTGGGAGCCATCTCTCCATTAACCTACTGTGCATTCTAAGCACATCTTTTGTAAATTACTTTGCTAACAGGTGGGTGTTGAAGTGATATGTCACTGCTCAGGTTGCTGGGCTATCCGGTGGTAGAAGAGGGAACTTCTTATTGATTCTAGGTTGCTATGTCACAAGTCTGCAACAAGTTCAGTCACAATATTATGATGTACAGAAATCCCATCTTGCAATGAACACAACTGACAATGAGACCTCATGGTATATGTGCATCAATGAAAGAGAGAGTCCTAAGAAACGATGACTTACCTCCTGTTCTGATTGTGATGTGAGTGGGTGGGCAGGCAGGATACAGAAATATACACACCCTAAGAGTAGAATATGAGATTCAGAAACTTAATATTATCTTTGGGAGTGGGTCGCATAAAGGAACAATAGGCATATATAGCTTAAGGGGAACTGTTGGTGAACATCCCAGTGGAGAGATAACCCTCCTGGTTTATGTCATTTCTGTCTCTCCAATTCTGTTCAGAAAAGAAAGGGATGAGTTTAAGAGGGTAATGGCAGAGAGTGAACTTTCACTGAGAACATAAAAACAACACTGTTGAATCAGTTTTCTGACTCTAGTCAAATTGCAGCCATCCAGAATCTACTAAGGGCCTACAAGCGGAGTACAAATTTGACAGCGTGCTGAGACTGTTTATTTACACGAAGGCTCCATGCAGACATTATGGTGAATAACAGTCAGTCATGGACCCGCCCCTTCCTGACTTCCAGAGGGAGAGCAGATGGCTCTGGCGGTGGAGCAGTCATGGTAAATTCCCCTACACAGGGTGAGGCTGTGGTGGAGACAAGTCCAGGGTCCTTACAGAAAGGGAGATGGGGCTGAAAAGAGTCCCTTGAAAAGAGTCCCTTGCCCAGGCAATAGCAGATGGCTTTGGCGGTGGAGCAGTCATGGTAGTGTGATATGAAGGGTTAAATTTTGAATTTATGTTAGGTGCAAAGCCTGTTTGTATTTTTCTCCTGAGGAATTTTCTACTGAGCTAGGTTCAGCCTTGAAGAAGATGTATTGTTATCTATAGTAGACTCCCTTCCTTGCTAGAAAAAAACCTGAGAAGTCAGGCAGTCTCTCGTTATCTTGGTTTCACTTTTATGAAGGTTGAATTGTTCTGTATGCTTGCTTGCTTTTCTGTATTTTTGCTTGCAAATAGAAATGTTATTTTTCACTCCCTATAACTGAAATGCAAGAAGTTTGTAGTCACATACGTCACTAGAAAGGGGTGTTTCTTTTTATGCCAGAGAAGTAAAAAGTCTTTGTTTAAGTTGGTTAGGGGCGGTTCCTCTGAATCTTGGCCGTGAAGCATCAGAGGTTCGCCTCAGCGCTGATTTTTCTCAATTAATAAAATTGAGTTGGACCTTTCCTCCTTGCTATCTGAGTTTGATTTTAAGTAACTCCAGGTTACAGTAGCACCAATGTCTGCAGGAACTTGTAAACGTTTTCTTGCTGATCTTTTTGCAGGCTGTTGTGGTATCCAGAAGAAAGTCACACCATAAGTGGAGTGGAGGCTGCAGCAGATGCCTTTGTGAACTGTGCACAGTGGATCGTACACTATCTTTCTACGAAAGCAGACTCAGAAAGTCAGCAGGCAGCTAAAAAAGGAGAAGTCTAAATTGTTGAGAAGCAAACTGTCTGTGTAAATACGTATCCTTTTCCATGAGGATCACTGGCTAGATCTTTCCTTCATCTTCTGGCAGGAGGTCCTTCCCCCACTCCACCCCCCAGCATACAAGCAAGTTATTGGTGTTTAGTTGATCATCCCCCGGAGTGCCACTGTGCACTGGCTTCTCCAGTCACTAAGCCTGTAGGTATTGCAAAGAACAGATAGATCTACATACAAATCACCATAATATATAATAATAGTGGACTCATTTTCCAGGTCTAGGTCTTTATGTAGCTTGAATGACATCATCCACACGGAAGAGGGAAGTACCAGCAGCCTTTCTGCCCAAGCTTTTAAAACTGTATAATACTCTTGAGAGCTTTCTCTGCCTTTTGTTTTAGCCACAATTCCGAGACCATCACAGAACGTACAGAATTGCTCAGATGTGGCCCCAAGCAAATGTGTGGCAGTGATCAGGTTTTGTGGAAGCGTTTTGTGGAATTGTTGACTATGGTAACCATCCATTTAGCAGATCCATCTATTTGGCATGGCCTCAATATGTTTTTATTTTTGTGCAGCACCCTTTTTTCTCTGCACAAGGCCTGCTATAAAAATTATCTGCATATTTGCCAAACTGGAGTAAGGAAACTATTCTTATTTGTTACTGTAGTTGTTCACAAGTTATGTTGCTGAATCAGTTCTAAATCCTTATTTTTAGTAAGCACAACGAGTCTCTTATTTAACTACTTATTTAAGAAAGATATTTAATTGATGAACAGGCTTCATGTGTATGTTGCTGGCAGCTGCTTATTTTCATACATTTAACTTATGTCTTTAATTTTATTAAAGAAAATACTTTTCTTGTGTTAATTTTTGAAGATTCCCTCTTCCAATAAAATCAATATGGAATAAAATGAATCACTGGAGTGGACTAAAATTACTTAGAAATGTCTAACCAACAGTTCTGTTTTTCCTTGTTTGGAGCATGAATTTAGAATGTTCTGGGAATGATATGTGTAATGTTTAACTGAGGAAGAGAGACAAATCGTATCACAGTTTTTTGACAACTCTGTAATAAATATTACAATTTTTAAAATAATAGAAACCTTCCAGCACCTGATAAAGAGTGTATAACATTCCAAAATTTAACACTCTATCTTTATAATTAAAACAGATTTGCCCATTCTATTCACATAACTTCCCTTTATTGTAAATGGAAAATGTGACCATAGAAAAAGAACTAAATCCTAATTTCTCTTATTAGCTCAGGATAACTTTTATCCTGGCCTCTCAAGAACATACAAACATAAGAAGAGACGTGCTGGATAGACCAAGGGTCCATCTAGTCCAGCGCTCTGTTCACGCAGTGGCCAATCAGCTGTTGACCAGGGACCCTCATGCCCATATTCCCCAGCAACTGGTGCACACAGGTTTACTGCCTCAGATACTGGAGGTAGCACATAACCATTAAGGCTAGTAGCCATTGATAACCTTCTCCAGGAATTTATCGGCCCCTCTTTTAAAGCCATCCAAATTGGTGGCCATTACTATGTCTTGTGATGAATTCCATAATTTAACTATGCGTTGTGTGGAGAAGTACTCCCTTTTATTTGTCCTGAATCTCCCACCAATCAGCTTCATCGAATGACCCTGGATTCTAGTATTATGAGAGAGGGAGAAAAATGTCTCCCTATCCACATTCTCCACACCATGCATAATATTGTACACCTCTGTCAGATCTCCCCTTAGCCTCCTTTTTTCCAAGCTGAACAATCCTTGCTGTTGTAACCTTCCCTCCTAGGGGAGATGCTCCAGTCTCTTAATCATTTTAGTTGCCCTTTTCTGCCCTTTTTCCAGTTCTATAATATCTTTTTAAAGGTGTGGTGACCAGAACTGTACACAGTATTCTAAGTATGGTCACACCATAGACTTGTATAAAGGCAGTATGATACTGGCAGTTTTATTCTCAATTTTCCATCGCACCTACTTTCCCCCCCGGTTTGCTTCTGCGGGTTCCCCCTCCGTTTCCTATGTGAGTCTAGTGTTTTGAATTACATGTGGTTGGTATTGCTGTGATTAGGGATGTGCACTGGATCGGACCCGATCCACGATCCGAGTCCGGTCCAGTGGGAAATCGGATAAATTATCCGATTTCCGATCCAATAGCTGGATCGGCTGATCCAGTCCGAACCGATCCGAAAAGGCTCCGAACCGGTTCGGCGGATCGGTGGGCGCCCACTGGCACCCACCGCCGCTTCCATTGGCGGGCGCCAGCGGGCGCCCGCCGATGAAAGTGGACAGCGGGGGGGGGCGGAGGGGAGGAGGGGGGCGCTTACCTTTGAGGGACGTCCGCTCCCGTCCGGCGCCGGCGGCTACTACCAGCGGGCTCCGCGGCCTGCTCCAAGGTGGCGCGCCGGGTGATCACCCGGCGGGTTACTCTAGAGCAAGCCGCAAAGCCCTCTGGCGGTAGCCGCCGGTGCCGGACGGGAGCGGGCGTCCCTGAAAGGTAAGCAGTGGCGGGGAAGGGGGCTTACCCCCCCCGGAGCTGTCTGCTTCTATCTGCGGGCGCCCGCGGGCGCCAGCGGATGGAAGCGGACGGCCCCAGGGGGGGTAGGGAGCGCAGGGGAGGAGGCTTACCTGCCGGGGCCGTCCACAGTGGACGGCCCCGGAGGGGGGGAGGGAGTTAGGCCCCCCTCACCCACCCACCGCCATTTTTTCCTCATAGACTTGCATTGCAATGCAAGTCTATGGGGGGAAAAAAGGTGGCCGATCCAAAAATTACCGATTTTTGGATCGGGATCGGACTCGATCCAGTCCGGGGGGCCTCCGATTTTGTCCGAACCGATCCATGACAAAATTGAGGGTCCCGATCCCGATCCGATCCGGGGGGTCCGTGCACACCCCTAGCTGTGATACCTCAGCTTGGCTTGTTCAAATTTGAGTTTCCGGACTTTGCCCGTTCACATATAAAGAGAAACGAGAAATGGCGCACTCAGATTGTGCGAACAGCACGAAGGGGATGACATCATGCAAGTCCAGTGCTGAAACAGTGAATCAAAGTCGCGGCAGGTGTGCATCAAACCATGCATGTGATGAACACCTTATAATGCCTAACATGGAATTTGCCTTCTTTACAGCTGCTGCACACTGGGTTGACATTTTCATCGAGCTGTCCACCATAACTCCAAGATCGCTTTCTTGTTCGGTCACCGCCAGCTCAGATCCCATCTGGGGTTTTTTTTTTTTGCTCCAACATGCATAATTTTACAGTTGCTTATGTTGAACTGCACCTGCTATTTGGCTGCTCTCTCTCCCAGCTTGGAGAGATCCTCACAATCCCTTTTTGTTTTAACAACCTTAAATAATTTGGTGTCATTGTCAAACTTGGCCACTTAACTCTCGCTCCTAATTCCAGATTGTTTATGATTCCTGATTTCTCTTATTAAGGAAAATGCAATAGGGCTTTCCTTGATATCACTGTGCCTCAGTACACCCTACTGTATTCAATGGGCCTTATAGGTAAGTGTAAATACGATTGTAGACTTAGAACTAGGGGTGTGCATGCCAAAAAATATTGTTTATCATTATTGTCATTTTGGACCAAAAAAAATATCGTTTTCATTCATATTGTAGGTGAACCATATCGTCTTCACGATAATTATCGTGAAAAAACCATATTTTTGCAGCCCTATTTTTAAAGAAAAAAATTAGAGGCTTGAAACTTGGTCGCAGTGCTTATGGGGTATGCCTAACTATGTGTATGAAATTTGAGATCGATCCCTCCAACCCTCAATTTTATATGAATTTTTTAAAGATCGTTTCTGTTCTGACAGGTCTGAACGAACGCATGTAGCGAGCTGTCATTGGGATCTGTCAGAATTGAAATGATCTTTAAAAAATTCATATAAAATCAAGGGTTGGAGGGACGGATCTCAAATTCCATACACATACTTAGGCATAACCCATAAACACTGTGACCAAGTTTCAAGCCTCTAACTTTTAAAATACATACATTATAGGTATATTTATATGGCAGTCCGATAAAATGATAAAATTGCCCGAAAATTATAATCTCCGATTATTATCGTAGGTTTTTCTATCGTATTGTTATCGTTAAATACATGCACAATAATGACATTGTATAGTTATCGTACATTTTAACAGTACGATACACATCCCTACTTACAACACAATCTTACACATATTTATTCAGAAATAATAGATCTAATTGAGTTCAAATAATATGACTTCTGTGGTATAGGATTGCAGTCTTAGTCAAAGATTGGCAGAGGTATTAACTGTATGGGTCTTGCAGAAAAAGAATACCTTTCTCATTTGAGACTGTTCTTTGAGAGCTACTGAAGATCCTTGGTCTACAAATAATAGTACTGAATCTTGCAATACACAAATGTCCATGTTAGTGACCAAAACAGCAGTGCTTATGAATAAAAGATCTGATGGCAACATTTTCAAAAACAGTCATTTCATGGCTAGACTTTCCATTGTTATTCTCCATCCCTTCTATTGTAATAATCATATATTCACTATAAGTATGACTTCAATCAATCAATCAACCTTTATTTACAGTCAATAGACCAAAGGCAAAACAAATATAACATACAGTCATGATGCTTGCAACTTAGCTGATATAAAAAGGGACTATAAATCTACAAATAAATACTATAAATAGTGAGTGTTAATATTAATCGTCCGCTAATGATCTGGTTCGAATAGCCAGATTCAGAAACTTAGCTACCTGTTCCGTTATTCGCTTATTTGTACCCTGGAGCAAAATACTTGTTAGGGCCTCAGAAGAACGCCCTGGGAGGGATTGTGTAATTGGCCAAATTAAGTCTACCCTGGCCGATTGGTAAAACCTACAAAAAAATAAAACATGTATTATAGATTCGACCTCGGTGTCATTGCAGGGGCAGCATCTGTTGTGCCAAGGAATTCCCTTGTAGTGGCCCTCCAATACCCTAGACGGGAGAACATTAAACCTGGCTAGTGTAAAGGCCTTCCTATATTTGGGAATTGATAACCACCTTAGATATTGTGCTCCCTCTTTACTAAGGAGCACTGATATCCCCAATGACTGTGGTGAACAGGGGCCCCTTGCTGCCCCAATTAACTCCTGGGTGTCTATATCTGTTAATCTTTGCTTGATGATTGCTCTTGCCTTATCAAGTCCTACCACCAGCAGGTAAGGGGGTGAAAGCCCTATGCTCGAAATCTTGTACTCTACTGCTTTCATCCAGGGAGATACAAATGAGTCTGTTAATACCTTATAGGCTAAAGAGTCGTGAGATATCGCAAGGTGGCACCTGAGCCAGAAGTGGACAGAAAAAAATCCAGGCTTTATCTCTTAAATATTATAGCTTACTAGATAATGATCCCAGGTCCTTCATTTTTGAAACAGTCTAGGACAAAAATCTGCTGCACTAAAATTACACTGCCATTTAGTGCATACAGTAGATTTTCAATTGCTTGATTCTTTTATTATATAGCAAAAACAATTACAGATGTAGAGACAGTTTGGAATATATTCTAAGCTGTCATTTCTATATCAGCACCTAATAAATGATTTTCTATTCTTCAGTAAAACATGCTGTCTTCCTGTATATCTTCAGGAACTCCTGTTACATGAATTGTAATTCTTGTTCCACAATGTTATTCCTCTAAAGCTGTGCAAGTGCCTTCTTAATTTCACTATATTAACCATGTATCACATCATACACTTATTATATACCAATTTAGTATTTATACTTATATTTGAACTAAACACTTTCTACGAGTGGAAATACATTAATTTTTCAAGGTGTTCGGTATAGAGAGAGATAGGGGAAAGGGTAATGCTGAGGTGAGAGGATGGTGTGTCTATAGCCAAATGGTGGTTTGTGAGGTGAGGCTGTAGGCAAGATCCATGGCACTAACTATGACACATAAGACAATGTGAAAGTAACAGCATATTTGAACTTCCTTTCCCCTTGTTGCTTGTCCTAAAAAGCTGAGGGTTCGCATGGCCCCCCACTATTTAAAGTCAGGATCTACACTAGGGCTTTATACCAGTATTGAAGAGCACGGACATCAATTGGGGCCCATGACATATTCCATATACCATTTTCAAACCGCTTTCAGCATGTTAAATCCTGCTTGGTGTAGATCTGGCCTTAGACTCCCTCAAATACTTTCATATCAAGGCATCTTGCTAACTGCAATTTGTGTTGTTAGTGTGGCCATCTGTTGCTGCAACCATTATTGTTTAGTGTGAGAAGAGCGTAAGGCTGGGATTCCCAGTGACAGAGAAACGTCAATCCTGTGGTATATCAGGAAAGGCTTTGCTAAAGATGTGGTTTAATAAAGCTTAAAAGAGAACAGGACAGAGCAAATGATTTATGGACAAATAGTGGCCCCACTCAGTTCCTCTTTCTACAAAAGAATGGTTTTCCTTTCTCCATGTGTTAAAAGCAACTATTAGGAGCCAAGCATAAAACCATTCAAATTCAACAGGGCTCTCCAGTTACTTTTTTCCATATTACTGACAGTGATTGGGGTGTGTTTATCCTAGAATACAGCAATGAAATACCAACCAGGAAGCTAAAACAGAAATTAATATCTGCATTAGAAATTATAATGTAGGAAAACAGTCTATTACCAGCACAGTCATACAGAGATGAAAGGTGGAGGCGGGGGTGGGTGGTTTGGAATATTATTTTTGTGTTACGAAGAGCATAGGGAGAGCACCCCACCCCTATTTTGCCCCATTAGAGCAAATGTTTTAAGAAGCTATGGGGATAGGATTGTGTGTGTGTGTGTGTGTGTGTGTGTGTATGGAGGGGATGGTTGCAGGGGAATTGTTTTTTTAAAAATCCTAAAAATTAAGGGATGAACGGATCTGTTTGGGGAAGACACCCACGTCCATCACAATGTCACACCCAATGCACTGGAGGGGGAAGGGGCAGGGTGGGGTGCAGGAGGGGGAGAACGAACAATCGAAAGGAAGTTTCACTGCTACCGTGGCGATACCACAACCCCACTGCATGTGAAAGGGACCATTAGCTTGATACACTAATGAAACGGAGGTGGAAATCACGGAGCCAAACCTGGAAAAAAAGTAGGCGTGATGGAGCCCTAAAGCATACCTGACAGATGGCTGTCCAGCAGCCTCTTGAATGCCTCTGGTATGGGAGAGCCCTCGACCTCCCTAGGTAATTGGTCCCATTGTCATACTGCTTTAACAGTCAGGAAGTTTTTCCTGATGTCCAGCTGGAAGCTGGCTTCCTGTAACTTGAGCCCATTATTCTGTGTCCTGCACTCTGGGTTGATCGAGAAGAGATTCTGGTCCTCTGTGTGAAAATCCTTCAAGTACTTGAAGAGTGCTATCCTATCTCACCTAAGTTTTCACTTCTCAAGTTTAAACATGCCCAGTTCTTTCAGTCTTTCCTCATAGGTCTTTGTTTCCAGACCCCTGATCATCCTCGTTGCCCTCCTCTGAACCCCCTCCAGCTTGTCTGCATCCTTCTTGAAGTGCGGTGCCCACAACTGGATGCAATACTCAAGATGAGGCCTAACCAGTGCCAAATTTAAGAGGAACCAGTACCTCTCGTGATTTGGAAGCTATACTTCTATTAATGCAGGCCAAAATAGCATTTGCTTTTTTTGCAGCCACATCACGCTGTCGGCTCATATTCAGCTTGTGATCTACAACAATTCCAAGATCCTTCTCACTTGGGGTATTGCTGAGTCAAGTATCCCTCATCTTGTAACTGTGCATTTGGTTTCTTTTTCTTAGGTGTAGAACTTGGCTTTTCTCCCTACTAAATTCCATTCTGTTGTTTTCAGCCCAGTGCTCCAGTCTATCAAGATCACTTTGAAGGTTGAGTCTGCGGGGGAAGTGATTGACTTTCCTGCAGGGGAAGTGATTGACTTTGAGACATTCAAAGAGGCAGTGTACAAAAGATTTTGGTGTGGCCCTGACTATTTCAGAAAGAAATTCAGGCGTACTAATGCTGCTTCCTCAAAATCATTTGTGGAAATTGGCTACGAGTTGGCTGACCATTTTAACAAATGGATTACCTGTGCTGAGGTAAAAACTCAAGCGGATTTGGTTGATCTTATGATCAGAGATCAACTAATTTTCCAGATACCTTAGGACATACGTTTATTGGTTAGGGATCGTGGCCCAAAAACATATCAAGATGCAGCTTTGTTGGCAGACCAGTTCTCCTTGAACAGAGGTTATAATATGGCTGGCAAGTCTAAGAAAGAGACTGACATGAAGCCTATATCTAAACCGGGAGGGTTCAAGAGAGAAGCTGAGGGAGCCAAAAGCCAGATAACAACAGAAAAGGTGGGAAACACCACCAGACCTTTATTTGGCAAAACACATCTCACTTGCCATCATTGTGGGCTTGTAGGGCATATAAGACCTCAGTGTCCTAGACTTCAGGAGAAAAAAGAGAAAAGTACCTCAGTCAGGAGAGTGTACATGACTGAAAATACTGAGAGTGACATGAGTCCACAATGTTACCAATTGCAGTGGAAAGACATGCAAGAGTCAGATCAATCCTTATGGGAGGAAGTTACGATTAATGGGATGAAACGTTTAGCTGTCCTAGATACTGGATCGAGTATTTCTCTAATCCGAAGAGATTTGGTTGGGCCTGAGGAGATTATTCCTCATAAAATGGTTTCTATTAAACCTGTGAGCGGGGTCTCATTTGAAATTCCCCTTGCAGAGGTGGAAGTTACCTGGAGAGATTTTAAAGGAAAGATTACATTGGGAGTGAATGCTTGTCAAGAAGAGCCTTTGATACTAGGAAAGGACCTTATGAGAGCAAATGGCAAGAAAGTTTATGTAGTCACGCGATCTATGACAGATGCGGTGACTTGTAGCGAAGTAGAAAGCGCAGGGAGCTCACCTGCTGAGTTGCCTAGCAACCCCAGTAAAAAAAAACCTAGCTACTCCAGAGATTTCTCAGGTTGATGCCTCATTCAAACTGGCTACAGCAGCAGACTCCAGCCTGTCAGCTATAAAATCACAGGCAGAGGCAGAGGAATTGGATACTCGTGACAAATTGAAAGAGCAGTTCTTATGGGAAAATGGGCTCTTTATAGGAAGTGGTTGTCAGTGAAAACATCAGGGAGTTGGGCGGTGGAAAAGCAGTTGGTGGTTCCCAAGCCTTACCAGGACCAGCTGCTGAAATTAGCCCATGAATCTTGTTTGGCAGGCCACTTAGGAATAGGCAAAACCCAGAAATGTTTAATGGCCCAGTATTACTGGCCAAACATAGCCCGAGAAGTTACTGCCTTTTGTAAATCATGCGCAAGTTGTCAAAGGGTGGGGAAAAGTGGGGACAAAGTAAGAGCGCCCCTGAATCCCCTACAGCTGATAAATAAGCCCTTTTATCAGATCGGGTTGGACTTGGTGGGGCCCTTTCCTTGACCCACGCAATCAGGAAAGCGGTTCCTAGCAACCATTAGCGATTTTGCCACCCGATTCCCAGATGCAGAAGCCCTGAGGAACGTAGATGCCCTATCTGTTGCAGAAGCCTTATTGAAGATTTTTTGTAGGCTGGGATTTCCTCACGAGATCATTAGTGACAGAGGTACTGCATTCCTTTCTGACATAATGAGGTGTTTGTGGAAGTGTTGTGGTGTGAAGCACATAATATCTACCGCTTTTCACCCCCAAACAAATGGGCTGGTGGAAAGGTTCAACGGAACTATCAAACAAATGATTAAGACCTATGTTGCTGATCATCCCATGGACTGGGATAGAAAGTTGCCTTACTTCCTATTTGCCTTCAGGGAGGTGCCCCAAGATTCTACAGGGTTTTCCCCTTTTGAGTTGATGCGGGGAGAAATGTGAGGGCTCCCCTGAGCATACTAAGGGAGAGCTGGGAAGGAGAGGTGGAGGAAGAGAAGGAGTCGGTGGTCAATTATTTGCTTAACCTACAGAATGACATGCAAGAAGTTATGGAGCTGGCTCACACTAATTTGGCTAAAGCCCAGCATAAACAGAAACAGTGGTATGATAAAGGGGCTAGGGCCAGATCTTTCAAAATTGGAGACAAAGTGTTGGTATTTCTGCCCAAGAAATCCAATTGTCTGGAGGCTGGTTGGGAAGGGCCATATATTGTGCAGGACAAATCAGACCCTACCACCTATCATATTGAGTTGCCTAGTGGCGGAAAGTACAAAGTTGTGCATATTAATATGCTCAAGCCCTATTATGAGCGGGCTATACCTGTACTCCACATTTCCTGTGAATTTCAGGAGGAGAATGTTAGCGAGCTCGATTTGGTGTTGGAAAGCAAGGAGGAGAGGGTTATTGGACAGGTTCGTGCAACCACCTCTGTATTGGATCTTTGCCCCTCTTGGCTAATAAAAGCTAGCAGGGATGGAACAGCCGGCTGGGCCAGGGAAGTGATTAATGCCTCTCTATGAGAGGGAGTGGTCCCAGGCTGCTTGAAGGAGACGGTAGTGAGACCACTCCTGAAGAAATCTTCCCTAGACCCCGAAAATCTTAATAACTATAGACTGGTGGCAAATATTCCATTCCTGGGCAAGGTCCTTGAGCGAGTGGTTGCGAGCCAGCTCCAGACACTCTTGGATGAGACCGATTATCTGGATCCATTTCAGTCTGGCTTCAGGCCTGTTTTTTGCACGGAAACAGCCTTGGTTGCCCTGTATGATGACCTATGTCGGGAGAAAGACAGGGGGAGTGTGACTCTGTTGATTCTCCTTGATCTTTCAGCGGCTTTCGATACCATTGACCATGGTATCCTTCTGGGACGACTGGCTGAGTTGGGAGTGAGAGGCATTGCATTGCAGTGGTTCCGCTCCTACTTGGCGGTGCGGCTCCAGAAGGTGGTGCTTGGGGGACATTGCTCGGCCCCGTGGATTCTCCAGTATGGGGTTCCGCAGGGGTCAGTCTTGTCCCTCATGCTGTTCAACATCTACATGAAACTGTTGGGAGTGGTCATCCGGAGTTTTGGGGTGCGTTGTTATTAGTACGCTGATGACACACAACTCTATTTCTCCTTCTCACCTTCAGCAGGTGAGGCTGTGGATGTGCCGAACCAGTGCCTGGCTGCAACAATGGACTGGATGAGGGCTAACAAACCAAAACTCAATCCAGACAAGACTGAGATGCTGTTAGTGGGTGGTTCTGCTGACCGGATGGAGGGTGTTCAACCTGTTCTGGATGGGGTTGCACTCCCCCTGAAGGAGCGGGTTCGTAGCTTGGGGGTTCTCCCAGAACCATCTCTGTCACTTGAGGCTCAGGTGGCCTCGGTGGCACGGAGTGCCTTCTACCAACTTCGGTTGGTGGCCCAGCTACGCTCCTATCTGGACAGGGATAACCTGGCTACAGTTGTCTATGCTCTGGTAATCTCTAAATTGGATTACTGCAATGCACTCTACATGGGGCTGCCTTTGAAGACGGTTCAGAAGCTGCAGCTTGTGCAAAATGCAGCGGCCAGAGTGATAACAGGAACTAGAAGGTTCGAGCATATAAGACCTACTCTGGCCCGCTTGCATTGGCTGCCTATACGTCTCCAAGCCCAATTCAAAGTGCTGGTTCTAACCTATAAAGCCTTACACGGCTTGGGACCACAATACCTGATGGAACGCCTCTCCCAGCACGAACCTACCCATACACTACAATCCACATTGAAGGTCCTCCTCCGGTTGTCTACTCCAAGGGAGGCATGGAGGGTGGCAACAAGGGAAAGGGCCTTTTCAGTGGTGCTCCCCCCAATTATGGAATGATCTCCCCGACGAGGCTCGCCTGGTGCCAACATTGTTATCTTTTCGGCGCCAGGTCAAGACTTTCCTCTTCTCCCAGGCATTTAACAGCATATGATGAGAGTTTTTGTGTTTTTGTGTTGTTGTTGTGTTTTGACCCAGAAGGATATTGTAATTTTAACTTGTTTTTATGCTTTATGCTTTTAAATTTTGTATATCGGTGCAATGTTTTTAATTTTTGTAAACCGCCCAGAGAGCTTCGGCTATGGGGTGGTATATAAATGGAATAAAATAAAATAAATAAATATTGAAACCATCGGCTGGGGGAGTGACACCTCTTTGGCAACTAAGGAGGTGATACTGGGAATCCTGCAACAGTACTCCCATCTGTTCAGCTCTAAGCCAGGTCGAACTAACCTGATAACCCACGAGATTAAAACTGGGTCCCATTCCCCTATAAGATCCATGGCCTATAGGGTGAATGGAAAAGTGTTAGAGGCAGTTAGAAGGGAGGTGCAAGACATGCTACACCGAGGGGTGATCCAACCATCTTGTAGCCCCTGGGCTTCTCCCATAGTCCTTGTTACAAAATGAGACGGGACCATCAGGTTCTGTGTGGACTTTAAAAAGTTTAACAAATTGACCGATATGGATTTATACCCCATGCCCAGAATGGACGCTTTGCTGGACCAACTGAGCTCTGCCCAGGTCATTTCCACCCTTGACCTGTGTAAGGGATTCTGGCAGGTGGGTCTAGAGGCAAATTCAAGGGAGAAAACTGCCTTCATAACCACGGAAGGTTTATTTGAATTTCTGGTGCTCCCTTTCAGATTAAAAAATAGTCCTGCCTCCTTCCAGCGATTGGTCAATGAGGTGTTGAAGGGAATGTCTGCCTTTGCCATGACCTACATGGATGATATTGCGGTATTTAGTGCTTCCCTTTCAGAACACTTGTCTCACCTCAGCCTTGTTTTGAAAGCAATCAGCAATGCAGGGCTAACAGTTAAGGCTTCCAAATGTCAGTTTGGGAAGTCGAAAGTGGTTTACCTGGGTCATGTAGTGGGAAGTGGGACCATTGCCGCAGTCACCAGCAAAGTGGAAGCTATAAGTAACTGGCACATACCCACTAGTAAAAAGCAGGGGCGTGCCTTCTTGGGGACAGCCGGTTACTATCGCCGCTTTATACCCAAATTTGGTGAAATAGCTGCACCCCTGCATGAGCTAACGAAAAAGCAACAACCTGAAAAGATTCTGTGGTCCGGAGGGTGCCCGAGGGCATTTGAGCTGCTAAAACGTGCGCTGTGCTCAGCCCCAGTGATGATTACACCTGATTTGGACCAATAATTCCTGTTGGCAACGGAAGTGGGAGTTGGAGCGATCCTGTCGCAAGCGAGAGATGGCGTCAAGCATCCCGTGGCCTACTACAGCCGGAAGTTGACCGATAGAGAGCGCGAATATTCCTCAGTGCAAAAGGAATGCCTGGCCATCGTGTGGGCCTTGGACAAAGTCAGACGCTACATGTGGGGTCTGGGGTTCATCTTGCAGACTGATCGTCATGCCTTGATGTGGCTCCAGTCCATGAAGAACCACAACCAACTATTGCAACGTTGGTCGTGGTGTCTGCAAGAATATCATGCGGACATTCAGCATGTGCCAGGATGAGAGAACGTCGTCGCAGATGGACTGTCCCGTCGAGAGGCCTTCAGTGCTGTTGGAACGTGAGACTTTGCCTTGGACATTAATAGTGAGCTCATGGACTTTCATTAGAGCCACTAACTCGGAGTGGGGGGGACAATGTCACTAACTGTGTTTTTTCCCCCCCTTGCAGGAATGTATTATGTTTATGTACATATATAGAGAGTTGTGTAAGTTTCCTTACAAGTAAGTAATGTGATGTATTTATGTATTAGGTATTACACAGGTTTGTATAAATGTTTGGTTTGCCCTAAACCCTGCGTCTAGTACATCAGTGCCGTATACGGGTTTCAAAAGAAGGGGAGAATGTGTGACGATACCCCACATTTCTGTCTCCTTAAGTGTGTCTGGTTTAGTATTTTTGGAGAGTGCGGAATGTTGGACTGAGTGGGTGTGGCTGATGATGCTGGGAAAGGGAGGGGGAGGAGTATATATTGTGTGAGGGAGTGTTTTAGATTATATTATTGTCTTGGTTGGGTGGAGGGTAGTTCAGTGGACGATAGCTGTGTGTGTTCTAGTCAGGAGTGTGTGAAGAGATTATAAGGATTTAGGATTATTAGTAAGATTATTAGAAGCGTTAAGAATAGGCAGGTGTTAAATTGATTTGAAAGAACTGTTAACAACAATAAACTTTTTCTTTTATTCTTGCTACCGCAAACCACGTGTCAGCTTGGCTTTGTAACCTGCTCTATCAGTTTAATAAAGAAACACATATCATTACACCTTCAGCCAACATACTCACAGGAGAACCTTATTCAAAAACCCTTAACACCGTTTCGCCCTCTGCTATAAGGGAAAAGTGGTGCGTCTTTTGCCCTTCCCTCAGGTATTTAAGTGTTGGGCCTTAGCATGAGAGGGATGTGCTCGTCTAGGCCTGGTGTTTGAGGCTGTGGCGGCACAGTACCCAATCAAAGAATGAGATCAGATTAGACTGGCAGGATTTTGTCCTTAACAAATCCATGCTGGCTTCTAGTAATCACTGCATTGTTTTCAAGGTGCTTACAGGTTGCTTTCTTTATAATCTGCTCCAACATTTTCTGAGGGATCTGATGTCAGACTGGTCTATAGTTCCCAAGTTCCTCCTTTTTGCCCTTTTTGAAGATAGGGACAACTTTAGCCCTCCTCCACTCATACCAATTTTGTTGATAATGAAGAATCAAATGGAGGAGGATTACATTATGGTGAAATTTAGGCTGGAGCATGATTTAGACAGAAAGAACAAGGTGAAAGCAGATGAGAGGGCTCATTGTAAGCGGTAGCAGAGAAAGGATTAGCTAGCCAAAAGCAAAAAGCAGAGAAACATCAAGGACAGGGTAAACTGGGATAGCGTTTGCTAAATAAATGATTTAACGGCGCCCAAATGAATCCATAGAGTTGTAATGACTTTACAAGTATTCAGTCTGTACCTAGGTTTTGGATTTGTCAATTGCAGTCTTTGTGCTTGGAAACAATTCATAGAAATTGTAATATCCTGGCCTAAAGTCCATAGTTGCGAGCTTCCATTACCCATAACATTTCTCCAGTATTCTTTGGCCTCCTCCACACGAGACGTTTAATGAGCCTTGAAGGCTCATTATAAATTTTACCTCCACACCAGCGGAGCGCAAAACGGGCGTACAGGCGCGTTATCTCCCCGATAATGCGCATTTTCGAATGCGCGTTAAATAGCGACTTTTATTTTTCTCCGGCCATTAAAGCGCATTTTCGCCGTGTGAACAAGCGATTATGCGCATTAACGTCTTCTAAAGCACTTTTTGGACATCAATTAATGCGCTTCGCCGCCTCTCGCCGCCTCCCGTGCAGAGGGATTAGGCGTAAATGCGCCTCCGCGAAAATGCGCATAATCCCCGAACAGGGCGCAAAAGCGCATCCTTGTGGAGGGGGCCTTTGTTACCTTCACATCAATTCAGAGATTGCATCTTTTGGTGTCATTAGCTGGCATTTCTAAGTGAAATTAGAGATGATTAAACTAGGCCAAATGAGTAGTTCTGCTGCACTTAGAGAAAGAAGAGTCAGTCAATGAACCAATGCTACTTGGAGAATGCTCCCTTTCATGTGAATGAGCTACTGAAGACTGAGAGGGTGTGACATTTGGCATGTAGTTTTCCCTGGTATTCTTGGTTTTTTTTTTTTAAATAAAATTAAATGGCTGGCATGGAATCCTGAGCTGGAACAGGGGACATGGGATGGGGGAGGCGTTTTCACCTGTTGTCCCATCCATGTCTCCAACAGAATCACCCCCAACACCCTAATGTCTGGTATTAGTATAACTTCTACTTGTGTGGGTTCTATGGGGCTTAATTAGAATGAACTTGCAAAAAAAATACAGCTTGGACAAAATATGCCTTTAGTAAACATCAATTTACAGAAACATGCCACAATTTGTCCTTCTCTAGCCAAACCGAAAAAACTATGGCTCTCTTGCTTGTAGCCCAGTCCCACGTAGTTCTGTATTGCCAAGCGCTGAGTATTTCGGAAGTCCCTTTTGTAGATTTTTCTTAACTTTAAATTCACAGGGAAATCCCCAATCAGTAACTCAACATTGTAGTTCAAAGCATTAGTCCTGCAATAATATGATTAGGACGAATATCAAAGATGCAGGAAATGATTCCCTGTCTCCTTGAAATACTGCTATACATAATTAACAGTTCAATTTACCTTATACAAGGTGATAAGAGCCCATCATCAAACAGCAATCTTCTAACATTCAGCTTTCAGCAGAACAACTGATTCTCTTTTTTAGCTGTTTCTACTCCTGCCCTCCCTCTGAGTGAGGGCCCCACCCAAGGGACTAAACCATCTACTTCATAGGGGTTTCATTAGCAGTGGTTGGAATGCTATCATGTGCAGGAGGGATTGATTCCAATCAGGACTATGGCAGGATGAAAGGGTGAAAGATCCACTCCCTGTGCACTCCAGCTCCAGTCTGGTTCAAGCCCCACCCCACCCATGCCAGCCACTGGGGGATCAAGCACACAACGGTTAAGTACATGACAAAAATCACATCCGGTTTGGTCATGAGAAGTTAAGGCTTTGTTCTTGTAAACATACGGGTAGCTGCCTGCTTTAGTTTAGGGTTAACCAATATCAAAATGGCAGCCTGAGCAGGGGAGTACACCATCAACACTAATAATTCATTGAAATCTATAGTTATAGACAAGTTCTCGGCCACATAAAGGAAAAGGTAAAGGATCAAGAGGGAGAGCACTGTCCCAGCTGCCCTGATATGAGCTTCTGTTTGGGGGCTCCTAAAACTGGATTCTTCACTTGTCATCCGGCAGACATGTCGACAGAGTGAGGCAACAACCAGGATGGAGCAAAGTAAAACCACAAGAAGGGGAAAGCCAGAACCAATAGTTAAAAACAAAAGTTTGGAAGTACCGGAAAAGTATATCAAAGTCTTTGCTTGTGTCACATTTCTAATGCTGGCTGTTGTGTTGCTCTCGGAGTGAATAAAAATATGCTGCATTGAAAAAATGGAAACAAACATGGAGATGACTAGAGATCCCACAAGAAGCTGGGGTATTAGCCATGATATCCTCATTTTGCACCAATGGAAAAGTGAATGGGTGCTGTTCACTATCTTGATGCAATAAAAGACACAGAGCCAGGCAGTAAACCAAAATCTGGCGTATATAGCAAAGGTCACGATGCCATAGAATATTTGCAATACTAAGTAGTTCCTGGTGTTGATTAATAAGCCATCAAGCCAATATGCATGCAGGAAAATTGTGATGCACAAATTGGATATTCCAAGACTCAGAAGCAGTTGTTCGCTGGAAGTGAGACTCCTGCATTTAGCCCATTCAGTAATCTGCATTGTAACTATAAAGCCATTGGAGATGAGCCCACCGAGGGCCAAGTCAACAACAGCTACTAGAAAGACGATTATCTGGAGAGGAGACATACCTCCTGATCCTCTGCAGATTCTGCTATACAGGTGGACTTCACTCTCCCAATCAAAGTTGTTGAGCTGAGATGGAAAGTGCAGGTAGAAGATCTGTGGTGTACTTTTTAGTGCATTGGAAATTATGCTAATGAACTCTGCATCATACTATACAAATGAATAGGGTTGTCATGTAACCTATTTCCATAATGCTTCTGTCTGGAACAATGGTGCTGATGCAGACTTTGTAGAAGTACCTGATTCATGACTTTCTGTAAATCAGGGGTGATGTCCTGTTTGGTGGCTATAGGAATAAGAAAGAAGGTTTGATAAAGAAAATCCAGGTGTCACTGTCCTGGTGAAGAATAGCAGGAGTTGGGGATGGAACAAGGAAACTTCTAGAAAGGGATAATGAAAAGCTTTCTGCAGGGCTTGCTAGGGCAGTTTACCTTCCCTGTTCATTGCTAGTTGCTCCCCTCTCTAACATGGTCTTGAACTATGGCTCTGACAGACAGACACACAACCATTTACACACACACACACACACACACACCTGTATGCAGAGAGAGAGAGTGCCATTTCTTCTTCAAAAAGTGATGCACTATTGTATACAGCAGCAACCAAAGCCAGCATGGAACAACCATAATAGTGGAGTTAGCTCAGAGATCCATTTGCTAAGTTATACTGGGAACATTTCTCAAGCCTACTTGAACTGTGCAATTCACATGCTTTACTGAAAACAACTTCAGCTCTGCATAGTCCCACAGTATTAGGAATGATCTGTACTGAATCAGATCATGGGTCCATCTAGCCCAGTATTGTCAACAATGACTTGCAGTGTTAGAAACGTTAGAAGAAATAAATTTTAGTAGATTAAAAATTAAGGTATTACAGAAGCTAGAGGCTTATAGGAAGGTTAAGCTGTCATGGTTTGGTAAAATAGCGGTAATTAAAATGAAGATATTACCAATGATTAATTTTTTGTTTAGGATGTTACCAATTAAGATAACGGATGTAGAAATTAAAAGCTGGCAGTGTATGATAAATAATTATTGTAATGGGGACAAGAAGTCAAGAATAAATAAAACAAAATGGTGTAAGAATCAAAGGGAAGGAGGCTTAGGTTTACCGAATATAAAGATGTATTATATTGCTAACCAATTAAGGCATGTTATAAGTAGCATAGTTGGGGGTGAGGATTTAGAATGGTTAGAACCGCAGACAAGGAAAATAGAGTTAAAGCTACAAAATGTTTTCTTTAGTAAAATACAAAAGACTCAACTGAAAGGAATAGTAAATCCCATCTTAAGAAATATTAGAGAAATTTGGGAAAAATATAAGAAGAAATTAATGCCGGGAATTTCCCCTCTGTCCCCAGTGGTATTGATGGATAACTTTCCAGGTAATTTGAGAGGAGAATTGGAGGGGTTATTAAGGGAAAAAAATAATTAAACTGAAAGATTGGGTAATGAAAATGACTAATAAAAAACAAATAGAAGAAATTTTAACGGGTCAGGAAAATTTATGGTTCAAGAATATGCAATTGGAACAGTGGACAGTAAAATGGAAGAAGAAAAATAAGGAAACAAGTTTTGAAAAGTTAATTGAGGTTAGAGAGAAGGTGGGAGGAAATAAAAGTAAAGGTTTAATGAGTGAGATTTATAAGATATTATTGGAGGAGGATAAGGTGTATGATAGCTTGAAAACAATCTGGGAAGAGGATTTGAAAATTCAGATCACTGGGGACAGTTGGAAAAAGATATGGGAATCAAGAAATTTAAAGTTATTTTCAATAAGGATAAAAGAAAATCAGTATAAAATAATTTGGAGATGGTATCTCACTCCTGTAAGACTACATCAGATAGACAAGAAGGCTTCAAGTTTTTGTTGGAGGGGATGTCAGGAATTGGGGACATATTACCATATGTGGTGGACTTGTGAACATGTTAAAAAATTTTGGGAGAAAGTTTTTAAGGAGATAAATGAGATAGTAGGTAAAAAGGTAGAGGCAAGTCCGAATATAGCTTTACTGGGGCTATTTGATAAAGAATATGGTAATAATAATATTAAAGAATTAATAAATAATCTCCTGACACCGGCAAGACTAATGATAGCTAAAAATTGGAAAATACAAGGGGATTATAGTATGGAAGAGTGGTATAAAGGAGTGTGGGCTATTGCTATTAATGATAGATTAACCTGTATAATGAAAGTTAAGATGGTATTAACTAAAAAGAATGATTTGGGAAGGATTTGGGCTATGTTTCTAGAATATGTTTTAGAAAAGGGGAGAGGTTGTACACCGTCTAAAGAATCAATGCAGTTTTGGAAAAATTTATAAGCAATGGAGTAAGAAGGTCTCGGGGGAAGGGGAGCACGGGGGGTTGTTGAGGATTATAAGTATTGTGATATTTTTTGTGTTATATGTTGAAATTAATAAAATTATTACCAAAAAAAGCAAAAAAAAGCAAAAAAAACCCACTGACTTGCAGCGGCTCTCCAGGATTTCGGGCAGCAGTTTTTCTAGGCCTACGTGGAGAATTCAGGTGCTCTACCACTGAGCCACAGACCCTCCCCAATGTATAGTGTAGAACAAGATTTTAAGACCGTGTACTTCCAGACAGAGGGCTCCTAGCGCTAACAATTAGAAGGCATTGTGCAGCTGTCTTTTTGTCTTTAACATTTTTTCTGCAGTAAGGAAAAGACTGAAGAAGCAGTGGGAAGACACAAAGGGTTGTTGTTATTATTATTATTATTATTATTATTATTATTATATTTATGTATATCCTGCCTTTCTCCCAATAATGGGACCCAAGGCGGCTTACAAATTAAAACATGTACAGTTAAAACAAATAGCGATATACAAAGATTAAAAATATAATTAAACATAGTACAATTTAAAAATATTTAAAACATTTAAAAACATTTTAAATACACATAATTAAGAAATCCAAACTATAAGCAGTACATCCACAAACGTCTGAATTACTCTCCAAAGGCCTTTTGAAACAGAAAAGTTTTAGCCTGCCTCCGAAGCACACCAAGGAGGGAGCCAGTCTAGCTTCCCTGGGAAGGGAGTTCCAGAGTCCTGGGGCAGCCACCGAGAAGGCCCTCTCCTCATTCTAGTAATAACTAGAATTCAGCATTTTGAATCCCACATAAAATTCTGTGGATGAGGCAGGGCATGATAAAAGCTTCATCTGGAAGTGGATTGTGTCAAGCATTTTGATTTCTTCTGTTTAGTTTACATATTTTCTGAGTAAAAATTTGACTGCTCAATGTTGCAGTTCCCGTACCAAAGATCTTGATTTTTGAATTGTAGCTTTTAGTCAACAGACACTTACAATCCAGTCTCATACATACACACATAGAAATTAGTCCTACTATGTTCAGCACAGCTTTCTTTGAGGTAAGTTATTCATATGATTGTGGCCTTAATTGATATGCTTATCCATCAAATTATAATAGATTTTTGGTTCTTTACTATCTAAAAAGACACCAGATTTGTTTACAGCTGTTTACAGAAAGGGAAATGCAAAAAGATGCTTCCCTGATGCAGCACTGTGGAAACTATATCCATTCTCCATTTGCATCCCTGTGATTGCAGCTGAAGGTTAAAGAAGCTTAGGTCAGTATCTTTCATTAGGTACTTGAAAAGCCTCATTCTTGCATTGGCTGTGTGCCTCATTTGGCACTTGGCATGTGAATAGCAACCTTCATACAGGGCAGGGACAAAAAATTAAAATATTTAAGATTTTTGTGCTTTGAGTGCATGGGAAATGCAAGGTGCTCAGAAGGACAGTTGAGGTGCCTGTGGTTAAATTCTGGTTAAGTACAAACTCCTAGTGTTTTCTGTTACAATAGTCACCTCGATAGCCTTTCTGTAGTTTTTGTATTCTGTGTGTTGAGGTGGACAATCAAATAGCAATTCCCAAACAATTTGTTTAAGGAATGCAGCTATACCATGATTTGTTAAAGGAAAACCTTTGGGAGCCATCTCTCCATTAACCTACTGTGCATTCTAAGCACATCTTTTGCAAATTACTTTGCTAACAGGTGGGTGTAGAAGTGGTATGTCACTGCTCAGGTTGCTGGGCTATCCGGTGGTAGAAGAGGGAACTTCTTATTGATTCTAGGTTGCTATGTCACAAGTCTGCAACAAGTTCAGTCACAATATTATGATGTACAGAAATCCCATCTTGCAATGAACACAACTGACAATGAGACCTCATGGTATATGTGCATCAATGAAAGAGAGAGTCCTAAGAAACGATGACTTACCTCCTGTTCTGCTTGTGATGTGAGTGGGTGGGCAGGCATGATACAGAAATATACACATCCTAAGAGTAGAATATGAGCTTCAGAAACTTAATATTATCTTTGGGAGTGGGTCGCATAAAGGAACAATAGGCATACGTAGCTTAAGGGGAGCTGTTGGTGAACATCCCAGTGGAGAGATAACCCTCCTGGTTTATGTCATTTCTGTCTCTCCAATTCTGTTCAGAAAAGAAAGGGATGAGTTTAAGAGGGTAATGGCAGAGAGTGAACTTTCACTGAGAACATAAAAACAACACTGTTGAATCAGTTTTCTGACTCTAGTCAAATTGCAGCCATCCAGAATCTACTAAGGGCCTACAAGCGGAGTACAAATTTGACAGCGTGCTGAGACTGTTTATTTACACGAAGGCTCCATGCAGACATTATGGTGAATAACAGTCAGTCATGGACCCGCCCCTTCCTGACTTCCAGAGGGAGAGCAGATGGCTCTGGCGGTGGAGCAGTCATGGTAAATTCCCCTACACAGGGTGAGGCTGTGGTGGAGACAAGTCCAGGGTCCTTACAGAAAGGGAGACGGGGCTGAAAAGAATCCCTTGAAAAGAGTCCCTTGCCCAGGCAATAGCACCATTGTCTGCAGGAACTTGTAAACGTTTTCTTGCTGATCTTTTTGCAGGCTGTTGTGGTATCCAGAAGAAAGTCACACCGTAAGTGGAGTGGAGGCTGCAGCAGATGCCTGTATGAACTGTGCACAGTGGATTGTACACTTTCTACGAAAGCAGACTCCAAAAGTCAGCAGCCAGCTAAAAAAGGAGAAGTCTAAATTAATAATAATAATAATAATAATATATTTATTTATTACCCGCCTCTCCCAACGGACAGGCAAACTGTCTGTGCAAATACGTATCCTTTTCCATGAGGATCACTGGCTAGATCTTGCCTTCATCTTCTGGCAGGAGGTCCTTCCCCCACTCCACCCCCCTCCAGCATACAAGCAAGTTATTGGTGTTTAGTTGATCATCCCCCGGAGTGCCACTGTGCACTGCCTTCCCCAGTCACTAAGCCTGTAGGTATTGCAAAGAACAGATAGATCTACATACAAATCACCATAATATATAATAATAGTGAACTCATTTTCCAGGTCTAGGTCTTTATGTAGCTTGAATGACATCACCCACATAGAAGAGGGAAGTACCAGCAGCCTTTCTGCCCAAGCTTTTAAAACTGTATCATACTCTTGAGAGTAGTGGTATGGACGCCAAAAAATATTGTCGTTTATCGTTATCGTCATTTCGGACCAAAAAAATTTATCATCTTCATTCATATCGTAGGTGAACAGTATCGTCTTCACGATAAGTATCGTGAAAAAAATGATATTTTTTGCAGCCCTATTTTTAAAGAAAAAAATGCCTATGATTTCTGTATTTTAAAAGTTAGAGGCTTGAAACTTGGTCGCAGTGCTTATGGGGTATGCTTAAGTATGTGTATGAAATTTGAGATCCATCCCTCCAACCCTCGATTTTATATGAATTTTTTAAAGATCGTTTCCATTCTGACAGGTCTTAATGAACGCACATAGCGAGCTGTCATTCTGATCTGTCAGAACTGAAACGATCTTTAATAAATTCATATAAAATCGAGGGTTGGAGGGATCGATCTCAAATTTGGCACATATGTGTACCAATGGCACACTGCCACAGACATATGTGTAGCACAGCACATTTTTCTGTGGCAGTGTGCCATTGGTAATTGAGGTTAGTTTTTGAAGTCAGAACGGAGTTGCATATGCAACTTTTACAAAAGTCAACTAGCCAAAATGCGATGTTTAGGATGAAAGGTGCATGTGTCGAGAGAATGTACAAGGCAGAGTCCCCTGAAAATTGCGTTCTTGCATTTGAAGATTTGCTACAGTTATTATCCTTTGACCTACAAAATAGTCCTATCTCTACTAAGGGCCGCCAATGTCTTAAAAATAGCTGGTTTGATGGGGAAAGTCTCAACCTAAGAAGAAGACTACAAGTTGCGTATAGACTATATCGGAGAAACAACGAAAGACAACTGCCTGGATCTTACTATGATTTTAAAAAACGCTATAAAAGGATTCTCCAAAGGAAAAAAGAATCAGCGGATCGTGAAGCCTGGCAAAAATTAATCGCAGCAGCAAAATTGAAAAATCAAAAAATGTTCTGGCAAATAGCTTCAAAGTCTACTAGTGCCAGATATGCGACCTCGGAGTGTATTATACCAGCGAACACTTGGGAAAATTATTTCTCCAAACTGTATAATGGCAACCATCGGGGAAACTCGGCCCCTGAATTATCTCCAAATACTCCAGACTGGCCTGAAGTAGATCCTTGCTATGTAGAGGAGTTGATAACAAAGTTAAAACCAGACAAAGCCCCCGGTCCAGATGGCATCCCACCTGAGATGCTGAAAAGTAACACTGGCTGGTGGGCTCCACTGCTTGCCCTTCTCTTTACAGCAATAAATAAAACAGGTCTAATTCCTAAGACCTGGTGAATGGCTTTGATAATTCCTATCTTTAAAAGGGGTAATATGAATGACCCACAGAACTATTGCCCCATTAGCCTTCTGTCTATAATAGGCAAGCTTTACACTAACCTACTGAATGACAAATTGATAGAATGGATTAAGACTAATAACATTCTGGGAATGGGACAGATTGGGTTCAGGGCTGGCTGCTCTACTTATAGTTATGGGATAGAACCAAACTTATAGTTTGGTTCTATCCCATATGGCCTACAAGTATACAGCCCTAAAGGGAGGGAAATTATTCGTCGCCTTTATAGACCTTAAGGCGGCGTTTGACTCTATCTCACGCCCCCTTCTATGGGCTAAGCTAGATAAACTCCTGATTGAAAAGAGGCTGTTATTCTTGATCCAATCATTATACTTTAAATCATCTGCTAGGGTCAAATGCAGTTCACAGGGTCATTTCACAAATGAGTTTGATCTCCCCATTGGCGTCAGGCAAGGCTGTGTTTTAGCACCAATGCTATTCAACCTGTACTTGGTGGATTTACCAGCCTGGCTTGAGACAATTCAGTCACATCCACCCAAAATTGGTTCGTCAAAGGTGTGCATTCTTTTTAGGGATGTGCACTGGATCGGACCTGATCCACGATCCGAGTCCGGTCCAGTGGGAAATCGGATAAATTATCCGATTTCCGATCCAACAGCTGGCTCCGCCGATCCAGTCCGAACAGATCCGAAAAGGCTCCGAACCGGTTCGGCGGATCGGCGGATCGGCGGGCGCCCACTGGCGCCCACCGCCGCTTCCATTGGCGAGCGCCAGTGGGCGCCCGCCGATGAAAGTGGACAGCGGGGGGGGAGGAGGGGGGCGCTTACCTTTCCGGCCCGTCCGCTCCCGTCTGGCGCCAGCGGCTACTACCAGCGGGCTCCGCGGCCTGCTCCAGGGTGGCGCGCTGGGTGATGTCATCACCCGGCGCGCTACTCGAGAGCAGGCCACAGAGCCCGCTGGTAGTAGCTGCCAGCGCCGGACGGGAGTGGACGGGCCGGGAAGGTAAGCAGGGGGCGCGCGGAGGGGAGGAGGGGGGCCCTTACCTTTCCGGCCCGTCCGCTCCCGTCCGGCGCCGGCGGCTACTACCAGCGGGCTCCGCGGCCTGCTCCAGGGTGCCGCGCCGGGTGATCACCCGGCGTGCTACTCGAGAGCAAGCTGCAAAGCCGGCTGGCAGTAGCCGCCGGCGCCGGAAGGTAGGGAAAGGCCCGGAAAGGTGAGGAGGGGGCGCGCGGAGGGGAGGGGGGCCCTTACCTTTTAGGGACGCCTGTCCGGCGCCGGCGGCTACTACCAGCGGGCTCCGCAGCCTGCTCCAGGGTGGCGCGCCGGGTGATCACCAGGCGCCCTACTCTAGAGCAAGCCGCAAAGCCGGCTGGCGGTAGCCGCCGGCGCCGGACGGGAGCGAACGGCCCTAAAAGGTAAGCAGTGGCGGGGAAGGGGGCTTACCCCCCCGGAGCCGTCCGCTTCTATCCGCGGGCGCCCGCGGGCGCCTGCGGATGGAAGCAGATGGCCCCAGGGGGGGTAGGGAGCGCGGGGGAGGGGGCTTACCTGCCAGGGCCATCCACAGCGAATGGCCCCGGGGGGGAGGGAGTTAGGCCCCCCCTCACCCACCCGCCGCCATTTTTTCCTCATAGACTTGTAAGTCTATGGGGAAAAAAATGGCGGCCGATCCAAAAATTTACGATTTTTGGATCGGGATCAGACTCGATCCGGTCCGGGGGGCCTCCGATTTTGTCCGAACCGATCCATGACAAAATTGGAGGTCCCGATCCGATCCGGGGGGTCCGTGCACACCCCTAATTCTTTTGTATGCGGATGATGCTGTGCTTCTCTCTCAATCACGTCTGGGCCTTAAAAGATTGCTAAATCGGTTTGCGGAGTACAGTATTAATAACAATCTATCTATTAATCTCCAAAAATCGAAAGTGATGGTCTTTGCAAAGAAAAAAGCAAGCTTTTCATGGTCCATGGGGGGTAATAAGATCAGCTAAGTTAGTACATATAAGTACCTTGGAATTTGGTTCCAGGAAAATCTAAAATGGAACACTCATGTTAAACATATCAAAAGTAAAGCAGATCAAACAGCGGGGGCTCTCTTGAGATTCTATTTCTCAAAAGGAGGAAAATGTATACCTGCTGCTCTGAAGGTATATAAAGCAAAGCTGATCCCCCAGATTCTGTATGGAGCACCAATTTGGTTTCCGCTACTAAAGGTTTCTATTGAGGGAGTTCAATCTTTGTTTTTAAGGTCAATTTTCGGAGTGCCAAATTGTGTGGCGGGCACAGCTCTGAACTTAGAAGCTGCGATGTGTACCCTAAATTGCCAGGCCTGGACCCAAACTTTGCAATTTTGGTTCCGAAAGTATCATCTACTCTCTTATAACTCTTTAGTATCCCAGGTTCTGCTTGACTCGTGCGAATCACCTTGGACAAAAACAGTGGTATTCAAAGTTTGCATGTTAGATATTCCCCCCAGGTATTTGTTAACATTGGAACAGGATGAGGCCAAACGTATTATTAAGCAAAGACTAGCGGATATGGACCTTCAGGAGCTCCGCGGAATGGCCCGAGGCCCCTGTTCTCCCCATTCTTTGGGCCTTTTAGATTCTGCCCACAGAGGGGTGCAGGCATATTTAAATTGGCTTACTGTAGCTAAATACAGAAGGGCCTTCACGCTGGCCAGATTTAATGTCCTTCCGTCTAAGCTACTGGCGGGTAGATTTTAAAAAATCCCAGCAGCCAATCGATGCTGTCCATGTAATAACTATGAGGTGGAGCATGTGGAACATGTACTGTTTTCCTGCAACTTTTATAACAAGGCTAGGGATGATCTGTTACACTCCATTATGCAGCGTTTTTCGGGATGTACCAGGGAAACCCTATTGGCTAACCTTCTCCAGGGCTCAAATAAGTACATAACCCTGCAAGTAGCAAAATTCCTCTGTGCTGCGATGAGGAATAGAATCCAGCTGAGTAAGTGATGAGCTACAGGAAATTGGAATTTTTAAGTATTAATTAACGAGACCCATGGTGCATAGATAGTAAGAAAAGATCGAACACGCTTACAACATGCTTAGGACTCGAGGGAAAGTATTACTTATTCTATAGAGTTTGCTGAATATTCAAAACTTACTTAGCCTGCATTTTAACTTATAAGTTTTCCCCCCCTTATGTTCTGTTTAAATCGCAGTTGTACGGTCTGTGGACTTTTAACAATAAAGTAGTAGTAACTCTTCCGTGAATGACCTCACTTTAAGTTTTAAAGTAGTCATACCACTATCCCTATTTTTTCAATGTGGCCAGGTTTTAGATTTATTGGATTTTATTTGGGGATCGCAAAATTCCTGGTGGTATTAACTGTTTATAAAATGTGATGTATAATTGGTCTGTTGACTGTAAATAAAGAATTGATTGATTACTGGATGAAAGGTGGGTCTGTGTAGAATTTGGCTGGTTAACAATGTGTTGAAATGACAGATGTATAAAGATGTGAGATACAGTGTATTAGGAAATATCTGGGGTAGAATATGCTAGTGCTTCTTTTTTAATCAAACATTGAAGGGAGGTATCTATAACAAGAATAATATACATATACATAGCTGATAGGAAAACATTTGAACTAGTGAAATATAAGCAGAGATAACTACTTGTTAAGGACATTGTGCGAGGTGAAGGTTGTAATCAACATATTTTTTCTTTTGTGGAGTTCAGTTGAAAATATATGGTTCGAAAAATGAAAACAATGTAAGCAAGGGTACAAGCCCATGCCAAGAATTTTTTATCTTAGTACTTTTTATCTCATTTTTAATAATGTGTTTTAAAAGTCAGTTTTTTAATATATGTTTTTAATCATTATGAAATTGGTCTTCTATATCTGTTTTAGCTCCTGATGAAGGATAATTTTCCGAAACGTCGTCGAACTTTGTAGATGAAATATAAAATAAAACATTTTTTTAAAAAAAGAACATGGAAAATTGTTTTTTTAAAGAGACAGAACTTTTTACAGCACCAGAGCCCATCTCTTTTTTCGTCTGTGGCAACATTTTCAGAAACAGTCATTTCATGACTAGAATTTCCATTGTTATTCTCCATCCCTTCTATTGTAATAATCGTATATTCACTATAACTTATGTGATATAGCTTATCACGTAAGTATTGTAGCTTACTGGATAATTATCTTAATTTCTTCATTTCTGAAACAGTCTAGGACAAAAATCTGCTAAACTAAAATTACACTGCCATTTAGTGCATAGAGTAGATTCTTGTTCCACAATGTTCATCCTCTAAAGCTGTGCAAGTGCCTTCTTAATTTCACTATATTAACCATGTACACATCATACACTTATTGTATACCAATTTAGTATCTATACTTATATTTGAACTAAACACTTTCGACGAGTGGAAATACATTAATTTTTCAAGGTGTTCGGTATAGAGAGAGATCAGGGAAAGGGTAATGCTGAGGTGAGAGGATGGTGTGTCTATAGCCAAATGGTGGTTTGTGAGTTAAGGCTGTAGGCAAGATCCATGGCACTAACTATGACACATAAGACAATGTGGAAGTAACAGCGTATTTGAACTTTCTTTCCCCTTGTTGCTTGTCCTAAAAAGCTGAGGGTTCGCATGGCCCCCCACTATTTAAAGTCAGGATCTACACTAGGGCTTTATACCAGTATTGAAGAGCACTGACAACAATTGGGGCCCATGACACATTCCATATACCATTTTCAAACCACTTTCAGCATGTTAAATCCTGCTTGGTGTAGATCTGGCCTTAGACTCCCTCAAATACTTTCATGCCAAGGCATCTTGCTAACTGCAATTTGTGTTGTTAGTGTGGCCATCTGTTGCTGCAACCATTATTGTTTAGTGTGAGAAGAGCATAAGGCTGGGATTCCCAGTGACAGAGAAACATCAATCCTATGGTATATCAGGAAAGGCTTTGCTAAAGATGTGGTTTAATAAAGCTTAAAAGAGAACAGGACAGAGCAAACGATTTATGGACAAATAGTGGCCCCACTCAGTTCCTCTTTCTACAAAAGAATGGTTTTCCTTTCTCCATGTGTTAAAAGCAATTGGCAGAGTCACCCCAATGCCTTATACAAAATAATCTAGACATGAATTGCATCAACCATGTTGTGTGCTGCTTCAACTCTTCTCTCATTTCTCTGCCACCACTGATGGTGCAGGAACTGCCTCACTCCATGGAATAGTGAAGTCTATTGTGGCATTACTAAGACCTTCATTGTGTTGATGTGCAATTCTGTCCCTTCAGGAAACTGAGTGGGTTGAGGTCCATGTTCAAGTGGAATGAGCTGGAGGGAGGACAGGATCTTGGTCCTGGGAGAAGCTGAGCGACTGCCTGCTTGAGCTTAGGGTTCAGCACTAGCACCACCAGGATAGCAGCCTGAACCAGTGCATTTAACAAAGCAACAGCTATCTGTTCACACAACTGTGGGTTTTTGGAGGTATTGTCCAAAATATCAGCAAGGTGTTTGCTGTAGCCAAGGAAAACTAAAGGGGCAAGAAGCCTCCTACTGACCCAGCTGTCTTAATATGAGCTGCTCTCTTGAGGGCAGGCATCTTGGATCGATTCAGTGATTATCCCTTTCGCTATAAAACCATTGAAATGAGTCGCACCAGCACCCAGCCAAGTGCAAGAACCAACAACAGAGAAGAAAACAGGGCTCTTGATCTTCAAGCTCTTGCTAAAGTGCATGACAGCCTGCCAAAGTTGTTGAGTGGAAATGGATTAAAAACAAACAACAACTATTAGGAGCCAAGCATAAAACCATTCAAATTCAATGGGGCTCTCCAGTTACTTTTTTCCATATTACTGACAGTGATTGGGGTGTGTTTATCCTAGAATACAGCAATGAAATACCAACCAGGAAGCCAAAACAGAAATTAATATCTGCATAAGAAATTATAATGTAGGAAAACAGTCTATTACCAGCACAGTCAAACAGAGATGAAAGGTGGAGGCGGGGTGGGTGGTTTGGAATATTATTTTTGTGTTAGGAAGAGCATAGGGAGAGCACCCCACCCCTATTTTGCCCCATTAGAGCAAATGTTTTAAGAAGCTATGGGGATAGGATTGTGTGTGTGTGTGTGTGCGTGTGTGCGTGTGTGCGTGTGTGCGTGTGTGTGCATGGAGGGGATGGTTGCAGGGGAATTGTTTTTTTAAAAATCCTAAAAATTAAGGGATGAACGGATCTGTTTGGGGAAGGCACCCACGTCCATCACAATGTCACAACCAATGCACAGGGGTGGGGTGGGGTGGAGGATGGGGAGAACGAACAAGCGAAAGGAAGTTTCACTGCTACCGTGGCGATACCACAACCTCACTGCATGTGAAAGGGAACATTAGCTTGATATACTAATGAAACGGAGGTGGAAATCACGGAGCCACACCAGGAAAAAAAGTAGGTGTGATGGAGCCCTAAAGCATACCTGACAGATGGCTGTCCAGCAGCCTCTTGAATGCCTCTGGTATGGGAGAGCCCACGAATTCCCTAGGTAATTGGTCCCATTGTCATACTGCTCTAACAGTCAGGAAGTTTTTCCTGATGTCCAGCTGGAAGCTGGCTTCCTGTAACTTGAGCCATTATTCTGTGTCCTGCACTCTGGGTTGATCGAGAAGAGATCCTGGTCCTCTGTGTGAAAATCTTTCAAGTACTTGAAGAGTGCTATCCTATCACACCGAAGTCTTCACGCCAGCTGCGCCCCTTCCTAGAGTTGGAAGACCTAAAGACGGTAGTGCACGCGCTGGTAATTTCGAGGCTTGACTTCTGCAATGCACTGTACATAGGGCTACCTTTGTGCCTAGTGCGGAAACTTCAACTTGTTCAAAATATGGCAGCCAGGTCGGTCACCGGTACATCTAGGGGTGACCAATTTACACCAGTTTTAAAATCACTTCTTTGGCTGCCAGTCAGTTTCCGGGCTAAGTATCAAGTGTTGGTTATTACCTTTAAAGCCCTACATGGTTTGGGCCCAGGCTACCTGCGGGATCGCCTTCTCCCGTAAAATCCGCCCCGCACACTTAGGTCCTCTGGGAAGAATTTACTCAAGCCAGCCAGAACTAGGCTGGCGAGTGTTACCCAGAGGACCTTCTCTTCCATCGCTCCCAGACTATGGAATGGTCTGCCGGAGGAGATTAGACAAATTAGCAGTCTTCATGAATTTAAGAGAGCCATGAAGACTGCTCTCTTCCGGTAGCCCTATCCGGATGAATTTTAAGATGTTTTGATGTATTTTCTCGTTTTTAATTTTTTTAACTGTTTGTGATCCCTGCCTTGATCCGAAGGGAGAGGCGGGTTATAAATAATAATAATAATAATAATAATAATAATAATAATAATATTCACTTCTCAAGGCTAAACATGCCCAGTTCTTTCAGTCTCTCCTTATAGGTCTTTGTTTCCAGACCCCTGATCATCCTCGTTGCCCTCCTCTGAACCCCCTCCAGCTTGTCTGCATCCTTCTTGAAGTGCGGTGCCCACAACTGGACGCAATACTCAAGATGAGGCCTAACCAGTGCCAAATAAAGGGGAACCAGTACTTCTCATGATTTGGAAGCTATACTACTATTAATGCAGCCCAAAATAGCATTTGCTTTTTTTGCAGCCTCATCACGCTGTCGGCTCATATTCAGCTTGTGATCTACAATAATTCCAAGATCCTTCTCACTTGGACTATTGCTGAGTCAAGTATCCCTCATCTTGTAACTGTGCATTTGGTTTCTTTTTCTTAGGTGTAGAACTTGGCTTTTCTCCCTACTAAATTCCATTCTGTTGTTTTCAGCCCAGTGCTCCAGTCTATCAAGATCACTTTGAAGGCTGTGTCTGTCTTCCAGGGTAGTAGATAACTCACCCAATTTTGTGTCATCTCAAATTTGATAAGCCTTACCTGCACCTCCTCATCCAAGTCATTAATAAAACTGTTGAAGAGCACTGGCCCCAGGACTGAGCCCTGCGGTTCCCTGCTCGTTACCTCCCCCAAGTTTGAGAAAGTGCCATTGATAAGCACTCTTTGAGTCTGATTCTGTAGCCAACTGTGGATCCACCTAATTGTTGTTCCATCTAGCCCACTTTTAGCTATCTTGATGATCAGAATGCCATGTGGTACTTTGACAAAAGCTTTGCTGAAGTCCAGATATATTATGTCCACAGCATTCCCACAGTCCACCAGGGAGGGTACCTGTGACGATACCCCACATTTCTGTCTCCTTAAGTATGTCTGGGTTAGTGTGTTTGGAGAGTGCGGAATGTTGGACTGAGTGGGTGTGGCTGATGATGCTGGGAAAGGGAGGGGAAGGAGCATATACTGTGTGAGGGAGTGTTTTAAATTATATTATTGTCTTGGTTGGGTGGAGGGTAGTTCAGTGGATGATAGCTGTGTGTGTTCTAGTCAGGAGTGTGTGAAGAGATCATGAGGATTTAGGATTATTAGCAAGAGTATTAGAAGTATTAAGAATAGGCAGGTGTTAAATTGATTTGAAAGAAATGTTAACAACAATAAACATTTTCTTTTATTTTTGCTACTGCAAACCACGTGTCAGCTTGGCTTTGTAACCTGCTCTATCAGTTTAATAAAGAAACACATATCATTACACCTTCAGCCAACATACTCACAGGAGAACCTTATTCAAAAACCCTTAACACCCTTTTCCCCTCAGCTATAAGGGAAAAGTGGTGCATCTTTTGCCCTTCCCTCAGGTATTTAAGGTATTTAAGTCTCTTAGCCTGAGAGACGTGTGCTCATCTAGGCCTAGTGTTTGAGGCTGTGGCAGCACATATTTGGTGGCAGCGTGGTGGGATTTCAAGGTAAATTTTCTGATCAGTTGCTGTAATCAGAAATTACAAGGAATCTCTGTGAGATACAGTTCGTGCATCAAGTACTGTGTTTAGCTGTTAAAGCTACATTATATTCAGGTCAGAAGTTGATTTGATACAACTGTCTGACAGGATATTTTCTCTGTGGTGGTACAGAAGTGTTACCATTTCAAGATTAAAACTCCTGACTGCATTTTAATAATCCTAGTCGCATTTTATTTATTAAAAAATCTATCTGTCTAGTAGAAACATGGAGATTTTGGGGTTAAAGAAGGATGCCCTTACAGACAGATGTCAGACACTGGGTTTGCTGGTTGAAGGCATATCAGTTGATGAATTAAAATGGTCCCTTATTGAATTCTATCGGGTTAGTGGTGCTGGGGAACGTGAGGTGAACCCTAGGCAGCCATTACCTATGGAGATGTGTCCTCAGTATGTGGAACTGGAAAGGGAGAAATTAAGAATGAGAGATGCAGAAAGAAAGCAACAGGAGGCTGATAGGGAGTTGAGGAGAGTTGAGTTGCAGCAAAAAGAAAAAGATCATGAGGTGGAATTGGCAAAATTACGCCAAGAAGAGTGACAGAAAGAGAGAGATCGTGAGGTAGAATTGGAACATCCTGCTATGCAGAAAAAGAAAATTGAGCAGGAAGATAAATGGAGAACTGAGGAAGGAGCCAAACCTCCTAAGTTATATCTAAAAGATTTCACTGCATACATAGAGGGACAAGACCCGCAAATTTTCTTTGAAAAAGCAGCCATGATGTGGGAAGTAAAACCATGGGACTATATGAAGTTTATCCCAAACCTGATAAGGGGAGATTTGGCTGAAATATATAATAGCTTTCCTGCGGGGGAAGTGATTGACTTTGAGACATTCAAAGCGGCAGTGTACAAAAGATTTCGGTATGGCCCTGACTATTTCAGAAAGAAATTCAGGCGTACTAATGCTGCTTCCTCAAAATTATTTGTGGAAATTGGCTACGGTTGACCATTTTAACAAATGGATTACCTGTGCTGAGGTAAAAACCGAAGCGGATTTGGTTGATCTTATGATCAGAGATCAACTAATTTTCCAGATACCTTAGGACATACGTTTATTGGTTAGGGATCGTGGCCCAAAAACATATCAAGATGCAGCTTTGTTGGCAGACCAGTTCTCCTTGAACAGAGGTTATAATATGGCTGGCAAGTCTAAGAAAGAGACTGACATGAAGCCTATATCTAAACCGGGAGGGTTCAAGAGAGAAGCTGAGGGAAACAAAAGCCAGATAACAACAGAAAAGGTGGGAAACACCACCAGACCTTTATTTGGCAAAACACATCTCACTTGCCATCATTGTGGGCTTGTAGGGCATATAAGACCTCAGTGTCCTAGACTTCAGGAGAAAAAAAGAGAAAAGTACCTCAGTCAGGAGAGTGTACATGACTGAAAATACTGAGAGTGACATGAGTCCACAATGTTACCAATTGCAGTGGGAAGACATGCAAGAGTCAGATCAATCCTTATGGGAGGAAGTTACGATTAATGGGATGAAACGTTTAGCTGTCCTAGATACTGGATCGAGTATTTCTCTAATCCGAAGAGATTTGGTTGGGCCTGAGGAGATTATTCCTCATAAAATGGTTTCTATTAAACCTGTGAGCGGGGTCTCATTTGAAATTCCCCTTGCAGAGGTGGAAGTTACCTGGAGAGATTTTAAAGGAAAGATTACATTGGGAGTGAATGCTTGTCAAGAAGAGCCTTTGATACTAGGAAAGGACCTTATGAGAGCAAATGGCAAGAAAGTTTATGTAGTCACGCGATCTATGACAGATGCGGTGACTTGTAGCGAAGTAGAAAGCGCAGGGAGCTCGCCTGCTGAGTTGCCTAGCAACCCCAGTAAAAAAAAACCTAGCTACTCCAGAGATTTCTCAGGTTGATGCCTCATTCAAACTGGCTACAGCAGCAGACTCCAGCCTGTCAGCTATAAAATCACAGGCAGAGGCAGAGGAATTGGATACTCGTGACAAATTGAAAGAGCAGTTCTTATGGGAAAATGGGCTCTTGTATAGGAAGTGAAAACACCAGGGTGTTGGACGGTGGAAAAGCAGTTGGTGGTTCCCAAGCCTTACCAGGACCAGCTGCTGAAATTAGCCCATGAATCTTGTTTGGCAGGCCACTTAGGAATAGGCAAAACCCAGAAACGTTTAATGGCCCAGTATTACTGGCCAAATATAGCCTGAGAAGTTACTGCCTTTTGCAAATCATGCGCAAGTTGTCAAAGGGTGGGGAATGGTGGGGACAAAGTAAGAGCGCCCCTGAATCCCCTACAGCTGATAAATAAGTAGGGGTGTGCACGGACCCCCCGGATCGGATCGGGACCCAGATCGGGACCTCCAATTTTGTCCCGGACCGGTTCGGACAAAATCGGAGGCCCCCCGGACCGGATCGAGTCCGATCCCGACCCAAAAATCGTAAATTTTTGGATCGGCCGCCATTTTTTTCCCCATAGACTTGCATTGCAATGCAAGTCTATGAGGAAAAAATGGCGGCGGGTGGGTAAGGGGGGCCCTAACTCCCTCCCCCCCCCCGGGGCCGTCCGCTGTGGACGGCCCCGGCAGGTAAACCCCCTCCCCCGCGCTCCCTACCCCCCCTGGGGCCGCCCGCTTCCATCCGCTGGCGCCCGCGGGCGCCAGCGGATAGAAGCGGACGGCTCCAGGGGGGGGTAAGCCCCCTTCCCCACCACTTACCTTCTCGGCCCGTCCGGCGCCGGCGGCTACTACCAGCGGGCTCCGCGGCCTACTCTCGAGTAGCGCGCCGGGTGATGACATCACCCGGCGCGCCACCCTGGAGCAGGCCGCGGAGCCTGCTGGTAGTAGTAGGCGCCGGCGCCGGACGGGAGCCGCCGGGCCGGGCAGGTAAGGGCCCCCCTCCCCCCTCCGCGCGCCCCCTCCTCCCCTCCACGCACCCCCTCCTTACCTTTCCGGCCCGGCGGCTCCCGTCCGGCGCCGGCGCCTACTACTTCCAGCAGGCTCCGCGGCCTACTCTAGAGTAGCGCGCCGGGTGATGACATCACCCGGCGCGCCATCCTAGAGCAGGCCGCGGAGCCTGCTGGGAGTAGTAGGCGCCGGCGCCGGACGGGAGCCGCCGGGCCGGAAAGGTAAGGGCCCCCCTCCCCCCTCCGCGCGCCCCCTCCTCCCCTCCACGCACCCCCTCCTTACCTTTCCGGCCCGGCGGCTCCCGTCCGGCGCCGGCGCCTACTACTTCCAGCAGGCTCCGCGGCCTACTCTAGAGTAGCGCGCCGGGTGATGACATCACCCGGCGCGCCATCCTAGAGCAGGCCGCGGAGCCTGCTAGTAGTAGTAGGCGCCGGCGCCGGACGGGAGCCACCGGGCCGAGAAGGTAAGTGCCCCCCTCCTCCCCCCCCCCGCTGTCCACTTTCATCGGCGGGCGCCCGCTGGCGCCCGCCAATGGAAGCGGCGGTGGGCGCCAGTGGGCGCCCGCCGATCCGCCGATCCGCCGAACCGGTTCGGAGCTTTTTCGGACCGGTTCGGATTGGATCGGCCGATCCAGCTGCGGGATCGGAAATCGGATAATTTATCCGATTTCCCACTGGACCGGACTCGGATCGTGGATCGGGTCCGATCCAGTGCACATCCCTATAAATAAGCCCTTTTATCAGATCGGGTTGGACTTGGTGGGGCCCTTTCCTAGACCCACGCAATCAGGAAAGCGGTTCCTAGTAACCATTATCGATTTTGCCACCCGATTCCCAGATGCAGAAGCCCTGAGGAATGTTGCAGAAGCCTTATTGAAGATTTTTGTAGGCTGGGATTTCCTCATGAGATCATTAGTGACAGAGGTACTGCATTCCTTTCTGACATAATGAGGTGTTTGTGGAAGTGTTGTGGTGTGAAGCACATAACTTCTACCGCTTTTCACCCCCAAACAAATGGGCTGGTGGAAAGGTTCAACGGAACTATCAAACAAATGATTAAGACCTATGTTGCTGATCATCCCATGGACTGGGATAGAAAGTTGCCTTACTTCCTATTTGCTTTCAGGGAGGTGCCCCAAGATTCTACAGGTTTTTCCCCTTTTGAGTTGATGCGGGGAGAAATGTGAGGGCTCCCCTGAGCATACTAAGGAAGAGCTGGGAAGGAGAGGTGGAGGAAGAGAAGGAGTCGGTAGTCAATTATTTGCTTAACTACAGTATGACATGCAAGAAGTTATGGAGCTGGCTCACACTAATTTGGCTAAAGCCCAGCTTAAACAGAAACAGTGGTACGATAAAGGGGTTAGGGCCAGATCTTTCGAAATTGGAGACAATGGCTCAATTCGGATGACACGTTAATCAACTGAGAGGATTTAACCCACTGACAGTGTGTTAAAAAGGCGCCCTCAATTTGGACGACATGCTGCAGCAGGGGATGCAAAGTTAAGTTAACCACCCTGGTGGTTAATAACGCACTCGGTTTTGACTGACAGCCCGGCCACCATTTCCCCCGCTTACCGAAATCCATTAGTCCTCCAGCAGGTATCCCAGCACACTCTGCGGTCAAAAACCATGGGCGCCGCCCTCTTGGATGATGCAGGACACGCCTCCGAAAACCCATTGGCTGCCTCAGTCAGGGGGCGGAACTCAGCAGCTTCGGGCAAAGAGTCTGCCAGGAGCAACTGCAGCACCAATACAACCCACGCCCCAGGGAGCCCCCCCCCACCCTACACGGGGGACCTGGCAGTCACCAGGAAGACCCACGGCCCCCAGTCCCCAGCCCCCCACTCCCTCCTAGAGCGTCTCTTGCACACACAGGAAAGAAGGCAAGAGTTGGGTGGTTTGGAAAACTTTATTCAGCAGGGAAGGCAGACATGGGCAAGATGGCACATGGGCACCAGTATGCCAGGGCAGAGCCCACAGAAAGGACAGTCGCCCCTGGGAAGGGAGGAGGAGGCGGTTGGAAGCACAGCAGTGAAGAGGGGATGGCCGAGGCCACACCCCCAGGGACCCAAGCACAGAACGTGCCATAGGGATGAGGTGGAGAGGGGGGGCTTGCCAGGGAGAGATGCCAGTCCAGGGATGGGAGTACACAGCCGACGCTCACACGGGGTTGGGGTAGCACAGCCAGATCCAGGCACTGATGCTTTCATGCACCCGGGACGCCTCCGCACGGGCCCGATGCTCCCCAACGGGATTCATGGGCCCCGGCAAAGGCTCGATGTCATGCCCATCCACAGCGATGGCGTCGGCATCCTCACCCTCCCAAGGGAGGTCGGGGTGCTCGGCCAGTAACACGTCCCCACGGGACTCGCAGATGTTGTGCAGGATTCAGCAGCACACCATCATGTCAGGAATGATGTCGGCCTGTCCAACAAGCTGAACAGGGAGCACCAGAGCTCCTTCAGACGCCCAAAGGTACGCTCCACGGGCAGGCGGGCACGGCAATGGTAGTAGTTGTATTTACGCTACACGTTGGTGTGCGGGTACGGTACGGGGCCATTAGCCACGGCTGCAGGACGAAGGCCTGGTCAGCTAGGAGGAGCGGCCCTACCGCGTGCCCGCACACAGAAGCGGGGCCAGACTTCAGGAAGCACCCCGATGTAAGCTTAGCCGCCAGGGGGGAGTTCCAGAAGACAGCTGTGTCATGGCTCCGCCCAGACACACCCGCATACACGTCCAGGAAGCGGCCCTTGGCATCCACCACCACCTGGAGGACCATGCTGTAGAAATGCTTGTGGCTGTAGTACTCCTTGCCACGGGTGGGCGGGGCCAGGATGCGCACTTGGGTAGAGTCCATTGCCCCCACTGCCCGTGGGAAGCCCAGGGCATGGAAGCCATGCATGTTCTTCTTCTCGTCCCCCACCCGGATGACGTCGGCCAGGTACAGCTCGTTCAGCACACTCACCATCTCACAGAAGATCTCGCACACGGTAGACACACCCACTCCGAAGATGGTCGACAATGGCAGGTAGCCCATGTTGAATGCCAGCTTGTACAGCGTGAGGCCGAGGCGACGGGACACCGGAATACAGCAGTGCATATTTGTACACTCCCGCTGTAGGACAGGTGTCACCTCGGCCACCAACACCTCGAACGTTGCGCGAGACACGGAAGTGCTCATCATCTCAGTCCTCCCAGTCCTGCATCTCATGCCACACGGCGTCCATCTGGGGGAGTACCCAGCGGCGGATGGTCTCGCGCTTGGCAAGAAGCTTGGCCGACGTCGAGAGGGGGGGCGCGGTGAGTGACCCCTTCGGCCGCACCTTCGGCCAACTTCTCCGTGAGCAACGGGGATGCCGCACAGGGACGAACCAGTGGCAGGATGGTGGCCCGCAGACAAGGCACAGCCTCTGTCGCTCCGAGGGGCCAGCGGAAGATCTCCGTCCCGAACACTGGCTTCGCGGGCATGGCTCCACCTAGCTGGCATAGGCGGGCACGAAATAGGTCCTCCTCGTTGGTGTCAACGTGGTTTTGTGTGGCCGCCTGGATTGCTCCTTGCAAGCAGGCCGTCGTGAGCTCCCTCCGGGACATCCTTGCAAATGCCGGGTGGGCCGGAGAGGGGGTGGGCAGGACGGGAGGAGCAGTGGGCGAGACGGAGCAGGAGGGTGGAGGGAGGTGGGGCTAGAGATGGAGCATGGGACCGTCAACATCGTTAGCATGGGAATGGGAGGGCAGGAGGATTTGTTTAGGCTAAAGCGCACCTGCAAGGCAGAGGGGAGTGACAGGAAGCGGCCGGAGTGGGGAGCGTGATAGGGAATCGGCAGAGCGGGCCGTTACTACACTGCGACTAGGGGGGATGGGCGTGAGCCTCCAAGCTGCCAACAACCCTACGGCTGGCCGTGGATCGGACGGCGCCGGCACCAGACGCTTCGTTCCAGAAGTCGAATGCGACGTATTACTTCTCCCAGGGCCACCTCCACAGAGCATGGAGCCAGTGTGCCTTTTGGGCCCTCTGCCTTCTACGATTGGCACGGCGGAGGGAGCGCAGTTTCCCTGGGAGGCGAGAACAGAAGGGGGGAGAGGAGGAGGAGAGCCATCAGTGACACGGAGGCCACACTAACACCACGGCATACCACCCAACAGCCCAGTCACTAACCTCCACGCCGAAGGGCTCTTCGGCGTCGGACAATGCACCCTGCTTGGTGGCCGTCGGACCTGTAGGGTGATGCCATCGCGACCGGTTCTGGCTGCAATGAGGGGAGATGGGGCCGGGAAGAAGAGGCATCCAGGGTGTGCAACAATTTTGCATAGGGATGCTGATGGCGGCCAGAGGGACATGGATCTAATGGGGTCCTATCGTGTATAGGGGTGCGGGAGAGTATACAACTGCACGTCCCTATGGTTCTATGGGGGATGGGTCTAGGGGCTCGTAGGACGACCTCGCCTTAGGCCATGTCGTCCTGAGTGGGCCTTTCCACCCCCTCCTCCTCTGCCTCCTCGTCCCCCTCCTCCTCTCCCTCTTCGTCGGTGTCAGGTGGGGTGGCGCGGCCCCTCTTTGGGCAGCCACCTATGCTCCGGTGCTCCTGCCCTCTGGCCGCCCCCCCTGCCTTCCCTGAGGCACCTGCTGCTGACGCCGCCGACCGTGGGGCCCGATATGGTGTGGCCATCGGTGGGGGCAGGTAATGCTGTTGGTGCGGTGGTGCCATGTATCCGTACGGCCCCATGTAGGGCGCAGCCTGCGGTGGCCCATGGTAGGCTCCACGGAAGGATTGGGCGAGCTCCCTGAGACCTCGGTTTGGCGGTCGATGGCTGCTATGCACTCCCTCATGCCTCGGTCGATGATGGCATCAGTGGCAGCCATGGCCTCGGTCACGCCGGTGACATGGCATTCCAGACCTATATGCACATCCCTCCCCGCCTCCCGTGTGGCTTGGGCGCACTCCTCCATGGCTTGTGCGGCTGTGCGCGTGGCCCACACGGTGAGGACGCACTCCTTGGTGCGCTTGGCCTCCTCCTCGGCCGCCATGTGTGTGAACAGGTCATGGATGCGCTCCCCAGCTGTCTCTGTGACAGAGACCAACTCCCTCGCCACCTGCAGCCGGTCTGCCCTGCGCCTGTTGCGCATCCGGACACATCTCTGCGCGTTGGTCAGGGGACGGGCTTCTTCGGCTGCAACCTCACCGTGCTCGCCTACGTGCAGTGGCAGCGGCTCCTCCTCTAGGGGGGCCCCTCCCTCCATCGGCTCGTCCTTCGGCTGTGGTGGGCCCTCAATCTCCCGCTCCAGCATGGCCTCCCCGGCCTCGAGCTCCGCATCCGACGGTGCCTCCGCCTCCATCGCTTCCATCTCCACGTACGTTTCATCGGAGGCCTGTGTATCGATATGCAGCAGCTCTTCCTGGGACGGTGACAATTCAGGCTCCAGCACGTCGCCCACCTGTTGTTCCATGAGCAGCTCCATTTCATCCTGATCCTCCTGGGACACTGGCCCCGTCTCCGTCACGACATCCAGGATCCCGTGCGGTATTCCCTGCACCATAGTTGCGTGTTTCGAGGACCCTAGCCGCGTGCGTGGTGCTGGCACTGGCCATGCCACTCGCCCTACGGTGGCAGCCATGCTCCCCTTCGTGAGTGTCTCCCGTGTACGGGATGGCCCTAGCTCTTCCTCCCCCTGCTGAGTCTCTGGCACCAGGGGGATAGGTGCGGGGTCCTCTATCTGCATGTCCACACAGATGAGGCGTAGGAAGGCCATGGGGCTGCTACTGCTGCTGGAGGAGGCTGGCGCGGGGGAGAAGCTCCTTGAGGTGGTGGCTGTCCTGGGCGGCATGGGTGACAGCCTCGCAAGCACCGATGGACTTTGGGATGCTGCGGGCCGGCTCATCGGCTTCGCCTTGGCAGGACATGCTTCAGCTGCTGCCCTCGCGACTTTCTTGGCAGGGGGTGTGGATGCTGCTTTCTGGGCTCTCTTAGCGGGGGGAGCGGAGGATGCTGTCGGGGCGGCCTTGGCGGGGTGTGTGGATGCTGCTTTCAGGGCTCTCTTAGCGGGGGGAGCGGAGGATGCTGTCGGGGCGGCCTTGGCAGGGGGTGCGGATGCTGCTTTCGGGGCTCTCTTAGCGGGGGGAGCGGATGATGCTGTCGGGATGGCCTTGGTGGGGGGAGCGGAGGATGCTTTCGGGGCGGCCTTGGCAGGGGGAGCAGAGGATGCTTTTGGGGCTGCCTTGGCGGGGGGGAGCGGGAGATGCTTTCGGGGCTGCTTTGGCGGGGGGAGCAGATGATGCTTTCGGGGCTGCTTTGGCGGGGGGAGCGGAGGATGCTTTCGGGGCTGCCTTGGCGGGGGGAGCGGAGGATGTTTCAGGGCGGCCTTGGCAGGGGGAGCGGAGGATGCTTTCGGGGCGGCCTTGGCGGGGGGTGTTGGCCGTGGGTTGACCGGCCTTGCCGGAGGCTCCTGTTTCTGTGCGGTGGGGCCCTCTTCCCATTGCACCCCTTGGTCCAGCCATGCTCGTTGACGCGTGTGCAGAGGCTCATTGGTGGTGACCCTGCTGCCTGCCATGTGATGGCACTCCAACAGCAGGCGTGACAGTTCGTCGTAGAAGGGCATGGTGCATGGCTGGGCGCCGGTTCTTTTATTGTGAGTGACGACCTCCTTGAACTTCCTCTTGAGTCCGTGGAGCTTGTCCTTGCATTGCTTTCCATTGCGGTCGTATCCCCGTTCCTGCATTTTCTTGGCTAGCCATGGGTAGAGCTTATCATGCCTGGCAGTGGCCATGATCAAAGAACAAAACGAAGTTATCCTTAACCAAACAAAACACAGTATTTCCAAAAAAGTTAAGGTGTACAACAAATATTTTAAAAATTATATTTTATATAAATATATACACATACAATTGGTGCAATTTGCTATACACATAAGGATTTCTCTATAATATTATTAAAGCAAATTGCTCCACCAATTTATAAAAAGAGGCAGGCCAGACGCGTTTCGACGATGTCGGTCTTCCTCAGTGGCCTTTAAATTCTAAAACAAATATACAAACACTAATGAAAAATTACACTAATAGATTACAGGACATACATGTGCAGGATACAGAATGTATATATAAATGAGGATAAATAAAAGATATTTTTACCGGGCACCAGCTGCTCATTAGTAGAATTGTTTTTAAGTCTGAACACGGGGGCTGCCTGACCATATCAAGAAAAGAAATACGAATTTCAACACTCCCCCAGATCAGCGAAAGCCTGCAAGTAATAAATTTAAATATTTATCACTCTACTGGATCTTTCCCAGTCACAAAGTAAAAATCCCTTAGAATATAAGATATTTTTAACTACATACCAACAGCTAGTGCTCTCGAAATACTCCTAACCTCCGTTTTTCAATGCAGCGATCTCATTCATATATTGTAATGAAGGTTTTATATATTCCTGCTGCATGAGCTGATATAAATTGACCTCAGCTGCTAACTATCCTGTATGTTGCCCATACTTATAGGTAATTGTCAATCAAATAAGTAGATCCTATAATCAAGAGTAACCATGATAAGCTGAAAATACTTATGTCGTTATTCCCAATAGGTACCAGGTTTAAAAATACATGCTATACAGCAAGTGCTCAGTTACATTCTTCATTTAAACCTCTAGATACCAATGTTCCCAGTGTGTGAATCCAAAACGGGTAGAGCTTATTGTGCCTGGCAGTGGCCATGATCCGCCTGGCTTCCGGGCTCCCCCAGAGCTCTATGAAGTGGCCGATCTCCTCCTCGGACCAGCACAGCGCTCTGCATCTTTCCTGGGGGTCCTGGCTGCTCCCCTCTTCAGGGGATTGTGAGCCGGAGTCCTCGGCCGGATCGTCCCTTGGCCCCTCTCCCTCTGGCTCCATGTTGCCAATGGGTGTGTGGTTCAGTGGTGACGGTGGTCTGTGCCTCGGGCTGCCTTTCCCAGTCCCATGTGGATGTGTGTCGGTGGGTGCTGGTGGGCTGTTGTGCTTGCTGTGAATGTGCCCTGTGCGTAGGCGTTGTTGTCTTTGGTGGCTGGGGCCGCTTCGTGTCCTTGGGATTGTTGTGCATGCCTTCGTTGGTTTTCCACAACATCCGCAGGTGGCTGGCTGTCACCCATGGGCACCAATTGCCTAGGCATTTCTAGCGTCTTGGGGATAGGCTTCGCCTACACTCGCTGTCCAGCCGTGTTGGGTGAATGGGGGGGAGCTATCTGGACGCAGCTTCCCCTGCCCTCATCCCTCTGGCTGATGCAAGGGTGGGGGTGGCGTTGCGGTGGGGGTCACCTCTGGATGGGGTGTCGTTCCCCCTGTTGGGGTGGGGGGGCTACCCGTTGTTCCTGGGCGCCTGGGGTTGTTGCTTCTTCCATCTCCCCTCCCCCCCTTTGCCATGGCTCCATTCTGGTGTGCTTCCCTGTCCGTTCGAGTGGCTGCCTGCGCACCCTGCGTGTGTGCTTGCAGGAGCTGGCTCCTTTTTGGGCTCCGTGCCGGCTGCCTGGTGGGGGAGGCGGGCGCCCTGGTTGCTATGGCGGCGAAACCAGCACTCCGTTTCATCCGCGCCTGAGCTCCCATCCGCTTTCTTCTGCTCTTGCCGCTCTCCTCTATGGTCTTTTCCGTTAACGTACTCACCTCAGTTGTTTAACCCACACACCTCAAGTGGCTGAATTCGGACAACACATTAGTCAATTGACTAACTTTTAAACAACTCGTTGTTTCAAACTGCAACTTAAACAACCGTGGGTTGGTTAACCGTTTGTGGCTGAATTCGGACGACACGTTAGGTTAACCCACTGACGGTTGTTTAACTTAACAACCGTTGGTTAACGTGTCGTCTGAATTGAGCCAAAGTGTTGGTATTTCTGCCCAAGAAATCCTATTGTCTGGAGGCTGGTTGGGAAGCGCCATATATTGCGCAGGACAAATCAGACCCTACCGCCTATCACATTGAGTTGCCTAGTGGTGGAAAGTACAAAGTCGTGCATATTAATATGCTCAAGCCCTATTATGAGCAGGCTATACCTGTACTCCACTTTTCCTGTGAATTTCAGGAGGAGAATGTTAGCGAGCCCGATTTGGTGTTGGAAAGCAAGGAGGAGGGGGGTATTGAAACCATCAGCTGGGGGAGTGACACCTCTTTGGCAACTAAGGAGGTGATACTGGGAATCCTGCAACTGTACTCCCATCTGTTCAGCTCTAAGCCAGGTCGAACTAACCTGATAACCCACGAGATTAAAACTGGGTCCCATTCCCCTATAAGATCCATGGCCTATAGGGTGAATGGAAAAGTGTTAGAGGCAGTTAGAAGGGAGGTGCAAGACATGCTACACCGAGGGGTGATCCAACCATCTTGTAGCCCCTGGGCTTCTCCCATAGTCTTTGTTACAAAATGAGACGGGACCATCAGGTTCTGTGTGGACTTTAAAAAGTTTAACAAATTGACCGATATGGATTTATACCCCATGCCCAGAATGGACGCTTTGCTGGACCAACTGAGCTCTGCCCAGGTCATTTCCACCCTTGACCTGTGTAAGGGATTCTGGCAGGTGGGTCTAGAGGCAAATTCAAGGGAGAAAACTGCCTTCATAACCACGGAAGGTTTATTTGAATTTCTGGTGCTCCCTTTCAGATTAAAAAATAGTCCTGCCTCCTTCCAGCGATTGGTCAATGAGGTGTTGAAGGGAATGTCTGCCTTTGCCATGACCTACATGGATGATATTGCGGTATTTAGTGCTTCCCTTTCAGAACACTTGTCTCACCTCAGCCTTGTTTTGAAAGCAATCAGCAATGCAGGGCTAACAGTTAAGGCTTCCAAATGTCAGTTTGGGAAGTCGAAAGTGGTTTACCTGGGTCATGTAGTGGGAAGTGGGACCATTGCCGCAGTCACCAGCAAAGTGGAAGCTATAAGTAACTGGCACATACCCACTAGTAAAAAGCAGGGGCGTGCCTTCTTGGGGACAGCCGGTTACTATCGCCGCTTTATACCCAAATTTGGTGAAATAGCTGCACCCCTGCATGAGCTAACGAAAAAGCAACAGCCTGAAAAGATTCTGTGGTCCGGAGGGTGCCCGAGGGCATTTGAGCTGCTAAAACGTGCGCTGTGCTCAGCCCCAGTGATGATTACACCTGATTTGGACCAATAATTCCTGTTGGCAACGGAAGTGGGAGTTGGAGCGATCCTGTCGCAAGCGAGAGATGGCGTCAAGCATCCCGTGGCCTACTACAGCCGGAAGTTGACCAATAGAGAGCGCGAATATTCCTCAGTGCAAAAGGAATGCCTGGCCATCGTGTGGGCCTTGGACAAAGTCAGACGCTACATGTGGGGTCTGGGGTTCATCTTGCAGACTGATCGTCATGCCTTGATGTGGCTCCAGTCCATGAAGAACCACAACCAACTATTGCAACGTTGGTCGTGGTGTCTGCAAGAATATCATGCGGACATTCAGCATGTGCCAGGATGAGAGAACGTCGTCGCAGATGGACTGTCCCGTCGAGAGGCCTTCAGTGCTGTTGGAACGTGAGACTTTGCCTTGGACATTAATAGTGAGCTCATGGACTTTCATTAGAGCCACTAACTCGGAGTGGGGGGGACAATGTCACTAACTGTGTTTTTTTCCCCCCTTGCAGGAATGTATTATGTTTATGTACATATATAGAGAGTTGTGTAAGTTTCCTTACAAGTAAGTAATGTGATGTATTTATGTATTAGGTATTACACAGGTTTGTATAAATGTTTGGTTTGCCCTAAACCCTGCGTCTAGTACATCAGTGCCGTATACGGGTTTCAAAAGAAGGGGAGAATGTGTGACGATACCCCACATTTCTGTCTCCTTAAGTGTGTCTGGTTTAGTGTTTTTGGAGAGTGCGGAATGTTGGACTGAGTGGGTGTGGCTGATGATGCTGGGAAAGGGAGGGGGAGGAGTATATATTGTGTGAGGGAGTGTTTTAGATTATATTATTGTCTTGGTTGGGTGGAGGGTAGTTCAGTGGACGATAGCTGTGTGTGTTCTAGTCAGGAGTGTGTGAAGAGATTATAAGGATTTAGGATTATTAGTAAGATTATTAGAAGCGTTAAGAATAGGCAGGTGTTAAATTGATTTGAAAGAACTGTTAACAACAATAAACTTTTTCTTTTATTCTTGCTACCGCAAACCACGTGTCAGCTTGGCTTTGTAACCTGCTCTATCAGTTTAATAAAGAAACACATATCATTACACCTTCGGCCAACATACTCACAGGAGAACCTTATTCAAAAACCCTTAACACCCTTTCGCCCTCTGCTATAAGGGAAAAGTGGTGCGTCTTTTGCCCTTCCCTCAGGTATTTAAGTGTTGGGCCTTAGCATGAGAGGGATGTGCTCGTCTAGGCCTGGTGTTTGAGGCTGTGGCGGCACAGTACCCAATCAAAGAATGGGATCAGATTAGACTGGCAGGATTTTGTTCTTAACAAATCCATGCTGGCTTCTAGTAATCACTGCATTGTTTTCAAGGTGCTTACAGATTGCTTTCTTTATAATCTGCTCCAACATTTTCTGAGGGATCTGATGTCAGACTGGTCTATAGTTCCCAAGTTCCTCCTTTTTGCTCTTTTTGAAGATAGGGACAACTTTAGCCCTCCTCCACTCATACCAATTTTGTTGATAATGAAGAATCAAATGGAGGAGGATTACATTATGGTGAAATTTAGGCTGGAGCATGATTTAGACAGAGAGAACAAGGTGAAAGCAGATGAGAGGGCTCATTGTAAGCGGTAGCAGAGAAAGGATTAGCTAGCCAAAAGCAAAAAGCAGAGAAACATCAAGGACAGGGTAAACTGGGATAGCTTTTGCTAAAAAAATGATTTAACGGAGCCCAAATTAATCCATAGAGTTGTAATGACTATACAAGTATTCAATCTGTACCTAGGTTTTGGATTTGTCAATTGCAGTCTTTGTGCTTGGAAACAATTCATAGAAATTGTAATATCCTGGCCTAAAGTCCATAGTTGCGAGCTTCCATTACCCATAACATTTCTCCAGTATTCTTTGTTACCTTCACATCAATTCAGAGATTGCATCTTTTGGTGTCATTAGCTGGCATTTCTAAGTGAAATTAGAGATGAGTAGTTCTGCTGCACTTAGGGAAAGCAGAGTCAGTCAATGAACCAATGCTACTTGGAGAATGTTCCCTTTCATGTGAATGAGCTACTGAAGACTAAGCAGGGTGTGACATTTGGCATGTAGTTTTCCCTGGTATTCTTGGTGTTTTAAAAAATAAATAAAATTAAATGGCTGGCATGGAATCCTGAGCTGGAACAGGGGACATGGGATGGGGGAGGCGTTTTCACCTGTTGTCCCATCCATGTCTCCAACAGAATCACCCCCAACACCCTAATGTCTGGTATTAGTATAACTTCTACTTGTGTGGGTTCTATGGGGCTTAATTAGAATGAACTTGCAAAAAAAAATACAGCTTGGACAAAATATGCCTTTAGTAAACATCAATTTACAGAAACATGCCACAATTTGTCCTTCTCTAGCCAAACAGAAAAAACTATGGCTCTCTTGCTTGTAGCCCAGTCCCACGTAGTTCTGTATTGCCAAGCGCTGAGTATTTCGGAAGTCCCTTTTGTAGATTTTTCTTAACTTTAAATTCACAGGGAAATCCCTAATCAGTAACTCAACATTGTAGTTCAAAGCATTAGTCCTGCAATAATATGATTAGGACGAATATCAAAGATGCAGGAAATGATTCCCTGTCTCCTTGAAATACTGCTACAATTAACAGTTCAATTTACCTTATACAAGGTGATAAGAGCCCATCATAAAACAGCAATCTTCTAACATTCAGCTTTCAGCAGAAAAACTGATTCTCTTTTTTAGCTGTTTCTACTCCTGCCCTCCCTCTGAGTGAGGGCCCCACCCAAGGGACTAAACCATCTACTTCATAGGGGTTTCATTAGCAGTGGTTGGAATGCTATCATGTGCAGGAGGGATTGATTCCAATCAGGACTATGGCAGGATGAAAGGGTGAAAGATCCACTCCCTGTGCACTCCAGCTCCAGTCTGGTTCAAGCCCCACCCCACCCATGCCAGCCACTGGAGGATCAAGCACACAACGGTTAAGTACATGACAAACATCACATCCGGTTTGGTCATGAGAAGTTAAGGCTTTGTTCTTGTAAACATACGGGTAGCTGCCTGCTTTAGTTTAGGGTTAACCAATATCAAAATGGCAGCCTGAGCAGGGGAGTACACCATATACACTAATAATTCATTGAAATCTATAGTTATAAACAAGTTCTCTGCCACATAAAGGAAAAGGTAAAGGATCAAGAGGGAGAGCACTGTCCCAGCTGCCCTGATATGAGCTTCTGTTTGGGGGCTCCTAAAACTGGATTCTTCACTTGTCATCCGGCAGACATGTCGGCAGAGTGAGGCAACAACCAGGATGGAGCAAAGTAAAACCACAAGAAGGGGACAGCCAGAACCAATAGTTAAAAACAAAATGTCGGAAGTACTGGAAAAGTATATCAAAGTCTTTGCTTGTGTCACATTTCTAATGCTGGCTGTTGTGTTGCTCTCAGAGTGTATAAAAGTATGCTGCATTGAAAAAATGGAAACAAACATGGAGATGACTAGAGATCCCACAAGAAGCTGCGGTATTAGCCATGATATCCTCATTTTGCACCAAAGGAAAAGTGAATGGGTGCTGTTCACTATCTTGATGCAATAAAAGACACAGAGCCAGGCAGTAAACCAAAATCTGGCGTATATGGCAAAGATCAAGATGCCGTAGAATATTTGCAATATTATGTAGTTCCTGGTGTTGATTAATAAGTCATCAAGCCAATATGCATACAGGAAAATTGTGATGCACAAATTGGATATTCCAAGACTCAGAAGCAGTTGTTCACTGGAAGTGAGACTCTTGCATTTAGCCCATTCAGTAATCTCCACTGTAACTATAAAGCCATTGGAGATGAGCCCACCGAGGGCCAAGTCAACAACAGCTACTAGAAAGACAATTATCTGGGGAGGAGACATATCTCCTGATCCTCTGCAGATTCTGCTATACAGGTGGACTTCACTCTCCCAAACAAAGTTGTTGAGCTGAGATGGAAAGTGCAGGTAGAAGATCTGTGGTGTACTTTTTAGTGCATTGGAAATTATGCTAATGAACTCTGCATCATACTATACAAATGAATAGGGTTGTCATGTAACCTATTTCCATAATGCTTCTGTCTGGAACAATGGTGCTGATGCAGACTTTGTAGAAGTACCTGATTCATGACTTTCTGTAAATCAGGGGTGATGTCCTGTTTGGTGGCTATAGGAATAAGAAAGAAGGTTTGATAAAGAAAATCCAGGTGTCACTGTCCTGGTGAAGAATAGCAGGAGTTGGGGATGGAACAAGGAAACTTCTAGAAAGGGATAATGAAAAGCTTTCTGCAGGGCTTGCTAGGGCAGTTTACCTTCCCTGTTCATTGCTAGTTGCTCCCCTCTCTAACATGGTCTTGAACTATGGCTCTGACAGACAGACACACAACCATTTACACACACACACACACACACACCTGTATGCAGAGAGAGAGAGCGCCATTTCTTCTTCAAAAAGTGATGCACTATTGTATACAGCAGCAACCAAAGCCAGCATGGAACAACCATGATAGTGGAGTTAGCTCAGAGATCCATTTGCTAAGTTATACTGGGAACATTTCTCAAGCCTACTTGAACTGTGCAATTCACATGCTTTACTGAAAACAACTTCAGCTCTGCATAGTCCCACAGTATTAGGAATGATCTGTACTGAATCAGATCATGGGTCCATCTAGCCCAGTATTGTCAACAATGACTTGCAGTGTTAGAAACGTTAGAAGAAATAAATTTTAGTAGATTAAAAATTAAGGTATTACAGAAGCTAGAGGCTTATAGGAAGGTTAAGCTGTCATGGTTTGGTAAAATAGCGGTAATTAAAATGAAGATATTACCAATGATTAATTTTTTGTTTAGGATGTTACCAATTAAGATAATGGATGTAGAAATTAAAAGCTGGCAGTGTATGATAAATAATTATTGTAATGGGGACAAGAAGTCAAGAATAAATAAAACAAAATGGTGTAAGAATCAAAGGGAAGGAGGCTTAGGTTTACCGAATATAAAGATGTATTATATTGCTAACCAATTAAGGCATGTTATAAGTAGCATAGTTGGGGGTGAGGATTTAGAATGGTTAGAACCGCAGACAAGGAAAATAGAGTTAAAGCTACAAAATGTTTTCTTTAGTAATATACAAAAGACTCAACTGAAAGGAATAGTAAATCCCATCTTAAGAAATATTAGAGAAATTTGGGAAAAATATAAGAAGAAATTAAAGCCGGGAATTTCCCCTCTGTCCCCAGTGGTATTGATGGATAACTTTCCAGGTAATTTGAGAGGAGAATTGGAGGGGTTATGAAGGGAAAAAAATAATTAAACTGAAAGATTGGGTAATGAAAATGACCAATAAAAAACAAATAGAAGAAATTTTAATGGGTCAGGAAAATTTATGGTTCAAGAGTATGCAATTGGAACAGTGGACAGTAAAATGGAAGAAGAAAAATAAGGAAACAAGTTTTGAAAAGTTAATTGAGGTTAGAGAGAAGGTGGGAGGAAATAAAAGTAAAGGTTTAATGAGTGAGATTTATAAGATATTATTGGAGGAGGATAAGGTGTATGATAGCTTGAAAACAATCTGGGAAGAGGATTTGAAAATTCAGATCACTGGGGACAGTTGGAGAAAGATATGGGAATCAAGAAATTTAAAGTTATTTTCAATAAGGATAAAAGAAAATCAGTATAAAATAATTTGGAGATGGTATCTCACTCCTGTAAGACTACATCAGATAGACAAGAAGGCTTCAAGTTTTTGTTGGAGGGGATGTCAGGAATTGGGGACATATTACCATATGTGGTGGACTTGTGAACATGTTAAAAAATTTTGGGAGAAAGTTTTTAAGGAGATAAATGAGATAGTAAGTAAAAAGGTAGAGGCAAGTCCGAATATAGCTTTACTGGGGCTATTTGATAAAGAATATGGTAATAATAATATTAAAGAATTAATAAATAATCTCCTGACACCGGCAAGACTAATGATAGCTAAAAATTGGAAAATACAAGGGGATTATAGTATGGAAGAGTGGTATAAAGGAGTGTGGGCTATTGGTATTAATGATAGATTAACCTGTATAATGAAAGTTAAGATGGGATTAACTAAAAAGAATGATTTGGGAAGGATTTGGGCTATGTTTCTAGAATATGTTTTAGAAAAGGGGAGAGGTTGTACACCGTCTAAAGAATCAATGCAGTTTTGGAAAAATTTATAAGCAATGGAGTAAGAAGGTCTCGGGGGAAGGGGAGCACGGGGGGTTGTTGAGGATTATAAGTATTGTGATATTTTTTGTGTTATATGTTGAAATTAATAAAATTATTACCAAAAAAAAGCAAAAAAAAGCAAAAAAACCCACTGACTTGCCGTGGCTCTCCAGGATTTCGGGCAGCAGTTTTTCTAGGCCTACGTGGAGAATTCAGGTGCTCTACCACTGAGCCACAGACCCTCCCCAATGTATAATGTAGAACAAGATTTTAAGACCGTGTACTTCCAGACAGAGGGCTCCTAGCGCTAACAATTAGAAGGCATTGTGCAGCTGTCTTTTTGTCTTTAACATTTTTTCTGCAGTAAGGAAAAGACTGAAGAAGCAGTGGGAAGACACAAAGGGTTGTTATTGTAGGCTGACCAACTTAAAATAAAAGTCAGATGGTGGAGGAGGTTTAACTTACTTTATTCAAAACTCAGCACTGAGGTCCAGCTCCCTGATGCTCAGCAGCAACAATAGAGGGAGTGGCTCCGGCCTTTGTGTGTCACTCATTTTTATAGTTTATTCTGGTCAAGCAGGCATACAGAACAATGTCAATATTCATAAAAGTGAAACAAAGATAACGAGACTGTCTGACTTCTCAGTTTTCACACAGAATCAAAGAACCGTTATTCTAGCTTCAGCAAAGAAAGGAGTCTGCTATAGATAACAACACATCTTCTACAAGGCTAAACCTAGCACAGTAAAAATTCCTCAGGAGTGAAGATAAAAAAACAAAAAACAGGCTTTGCAGCAGCTAACATAATTCAAAATTTAACCCTTCATGTCACAATTATTATTATTATTATTATTATTATTATTATTATTATATTTATGTATATCCTGCCTTTCTCCCAATAATGGGACCCAAGGCGGCTTACAAATTAAAACATGTACAGTTAAAACAAATAGCGATATACAAAGATTAAAAATATAATTAAACATAGTACAATTTAAAAATATTTAAAACATTTAAAAACATTTTAAATACACATAATTAAGAAATCCAAACTATAAGCAGTACATCCACAAACGTCTGAATTACTCTCCAAAGGCCTGTTGAAACAGAAAAGTTTTAGCCTGCCTCCGAAGCACACCAAGGAGGGAGCCAGTCTAGCTTCCCTGGGAAGGGAGTTCCAGAGTCCTGGGGCAGCCACCGAGAAGGCCCTCTCCTCATTCTAGTAATAACTAGAATTCAGCATTTTGAATCCCACATAAAATTCTGTGGATGAGGCAGGGCATGATAAAAGCTTCATCTGGAAGTGGATTGTGTCAAGCATTTTGATTTCTTCTGTTTAGTTTACATATTTTCTGAGTAAAGATTTGACTGCTCAATGTTGCAGTTCCTGTACCAAAGATCTTGATTTTTGAATTGTAGCTTTTAGTCAACAGACACTTACAATCCAGTCTCATACATACACACATAGAAATTAGTCCTACTATGTTCAGCACAGCTTTCTTTGAGGTAAGTTATTCATATGATTGTGGCCTTAATTGATATGCTTATCCATCAAATTATAATAGATTTTTGGTTCTTTACTATCTAAAAAGACACCAGATTTGTTTACAGCTGTTTACAGAAAGGGAAATGCAAAAAGATGCTTCCCTGATGCAGCACTGTGGAAACTATATCCATTCTCCATTTGCATCCCTGTGATTGCAGCTGAAGGTTAAATAAGCTTAGGTCAGTATCTTTCATTAGATACTTGAAAAGCCTCATTCTTGCATTGGCTGTGTGCCTCATTTGGCACTTGGCATGTGAATAGCAACCTTCATACAGGGCAGGGACAAAAAATTAAAATATTTAAGATTTTTGTGCTTTGAGTGCATGGGAAATGCAAGGTGCTCAGAAGGACAGTTGAGGTGCCTGTGGTTAAATTCTGGTTAAGTACAAACTCCTAGTGTTTTCTGTTGCAATAGTCACCTCAATAGCCTTTCTGTAGTTTTTGTATTCTGTTTGTTGAGGTGGATGATCAAATAGCAGTTCCCAAACAATTTGTTTAAGGAATGCAGCTATACCATGATTTGTTAAAGGAAAACCTTTGGGAGCCATCTCTCCATTAACCTACTGTGCATTCTAAGCACATCTTTTGTAAATTACTTTGCTAACAGGTGGGTGTAGAAGTGGTATGTCACTGTTCAGGTTGCTGGGCTATCCAGTGGTAGAAGAGGGAACTTCTTATTGATTCTAGGTTGCTATGTCACAAGTCTGCAACAAGTTCAGTCACAATATTATGATGTACAGAAATCCCATCTTGCAATGAACACAACTGACAATGAGACCTCATGGTATATGTGCATCAATGAAAGAAAGAGTCCTAAGAAACGATGACTTACCTCCTGTTCTGCTTGTGATGTGAGTGGGTGGGCAGGCAGGATACAGAAATATACACACCCTAAGAGTAGAATATGAGCTTTGTTGGAATATTTGTTGGAAAAACCAAAATTGGGGAAATTATTTACCACATTGGCACAAACTAAAAAGAGAGGAGTGGTGCTATAAATTAGATATACAATAAGAGCGGAACAAATCTACGCAGACAATGATGGAAGGATTTTGATGGTGGAAATGATAGACAACAACGTAAAGACACTCTTAATAGCCCTCTATGCTCCAAACGACAATCAAGAAGAATTTTATAGGAAAGTGCATACCCAAATAACTAAAATGGAATATTCAACTATTTGCATGATGGGAGATTTCAATGGTATTGTTGATGAAAAATTGGACTATAAAACGCAGACAAAAAAAAAAAAAGAGCAAGAAAGATTTTACCAAAATCCTTCTTTCGAATGGCAGATGAATTGAACTTGAAGGATGTCTGGAGAGAGAGAAATACAAAGAAGGAACAATATACCTTTTATTCAAATAGACATGTATCATGGTCTAGAATTGATATGATTTGGATGTCAGCAGAATCACTCTTTGGCATACAAGATTTTGAAATTGGGACAAGTATTTGGGCAGACCATAACCCAATTACAATGGTATGGAAAGGTAAAAAAAAAAGGTCAAGATGGACATTAAATAATAGGATATTAAAAGAGGATAATTTCAAACGGAAAATGGAGAAAGAACTGATATTCTTCTTCAAAGAAAATAGAAAAGAGGGAACATCATTACAAAATCTCTGGGACACAATGAAGGCTTACACAAGAGGAGTGATAATAGACTATACAAGAAAAAAGAGAATAGAACACGGAAAAGAGCTTAAATTACTAGAAGAGGACTATAAGAGACTGGAAAAAGAGTTACAGAAATATCCACAAAAGAAAAATATTAAAATAAAAATGGAGACTATAAAGCACAAAATTGGACTAGTTGAAAAGGGGGAATTAGCACAAAAAATTAAAAATGCCAAACAAAATTATTTTGAAGATGCTAATAAAACAGGCAGATGGCTTTCCTATAAATTAAGAAAAGAAAGACAGTCAAGAAAGATTAATCAATTGATAAATCATCAAGGACAGATTTGTTATGGAGATGTGGAAAAGAAGAACATTGTTCAAGAGTACTATAAAAGACTATATTACCAAGAGAGTACTCAGGAAGGAAAAATTAAACAATATTTACAGGAAGCTAACCTGCCACAAATACCTAAAGATGTTGAAACAATGTTAGAAGAAAATATTACAATGATGGAATTAACAGAAGCATTAAAAAGACAAAATACTGGGAAAGCACCAGGCCCAGATGGACTACCAGCTGAATTTTATATAACATTTGAAGAGATATTAAACATACCGTTATTGGAAATTATGAATGAAGTTTTGTTGAGAAAAGAAATACCCAAAACATGGACAGAAGCATATATTACACTTATACCGAAGGAAGGCTCAGAACAACAGCAGATTAAAAACTATAGACCTATACCTTTATTAAACTCGGATTACAAAATTTTTGCTTCAATATTGGCAGAAAGATTGAAAAGATACTTAAATAATTTTATTCACCCCGACCAGAATGGATTCTTGCCAAAGAGACAAATTAAAGACAATATTAGAATAATTTTGGACACGCTGGAATATTATGAAGCACACCCTGAAAAACAAATGGCATTGATATTTTTAGATGCGCAAAAAGCCTTTGATAATGTGAACTGGCGATTTATGATATTGCAATTGACACAGATGGGCTTTGGTAAGAAATTTATTCAGGCCATAGAAACAATCTATCATAAACAAAGTGCAAAAGTAATGATAAATGGAGAGCTAACTGAATCAATAGCCATAAACAAGGGTACTAGACAAGGCTGTCCTCTGTCACCTCTGTTGTTTGTTTTAACATTAGAAGTGTTAAATAGAATAGTAAGAGAAGAAAAAGAAATAAAAGGAATGAAAATTAGAAAGGAGGAATACAAAGTACAAGCTTTTGCAGATGACTTGGTATTTATATTAGAGGAACCATTAGAAACAGCATCTAAATTAATGGAAAAAATAGAGGAATATGGAAAAGTTGCAGGCCTGAAAATAAATAAAGATAAAACAAAAATCTTAACAAAAAATATGCCGGCAAGACGGAAAAAGGAGTTAGAGGAAACTCTAGAAATCCAAGTTACAAATAAAGTTAAATACTTAGGGATATACATTACTTCAAGATGTAGCACTTTGAAAGAAGATAATTACTACAAAATTAAACAACAGATTGCAGCAGATCTAATAAAATGGGGGAATTTGCAATTGTCACTGTTTGGGAGAATATCTACGATCAAAATGAATGTACTGCCTAAGATTCTATATTTATTCCAGACAATACCAATTCGACTAGGGAAGAAATTTTTTGATGACTTGAATAAAATTGTTTTGAGATTTATATGGCAAGGCAGGAAAGCAAGAATAAAACATAAATTATTGCAAGATGCAAGAACAAGGGGAGGATTTGCCCTACCAAACTGGGAAATATATTACCAAGCAACAAGTCTGAGTTGGTTAAAGGAATGGATTACATTGAGAAATACTAGATTATTGACTTTAGAAGGACATGACCTGCTGTTGGGATGGCATGCTTTCCTCTGGTATGGGGGAACTAAAACACAGGGATATTTCAGAAGGCATCATATTCGAGAGGCTTTGTTTTTGAATTGGCAAAAGATAAAGAGACAATATTACTTAAAAATCCCGACATGGATATCGACGATTGAAGCCTTTTCTTACTCAATAATATATAGAAGGGAACAAACAGTTAGATATAGTGAGATACTGAATGAAAAGGGTGAACTTAAATCTAAGCAAGCATTGGCAGAACAAGGTATTTATATGAATTGGTTTTCATATTTGCAAATACAAACTAGATTTGATAAGGATTCCAAAGAGGGAGGAATTTATGAGAAGCCAACTGAACTAGATAAGATATTGATGGGTACTAATGAAAAGATAATTAAAAAACTGTATGGACATTTGCTAGAAATTAAATTAGAAGATGAACAAGTTAAGGAGACAATGATTGCTTGGGGGAAAAACTTTGGTTATGGAATTGATTTAGAGAACTGGCAAAAACTTTGGACACAAAATTACAAAATGACAATGTCAACTGCCTATAAAGAAAATTTGTATAAAATGTTTTACCGATGGCATTTACCCCCAGCGAGAATTGCAAAAATGTTTAAGAATAAGTCGGACAAATGTTGGAAATGTCATCAAGTACCTGGCTCTTATTACCATATGTGGTGGACATGCCCGGAGGCAAAAAGATATTGGACTAGAATTCACACATGGTTGGAAAAAATGATAAAGCGAAACATAGACTTTAAACCAGAACTCTTTTTATTGGGAATCATACCTGAAACTTACAACAAAGAATTAAAATATTTGATTGTAAATGTGTTAACAGCAGCTAGAATTGTATTTGCTAAGAATTGGAAAAATGGGAAAATACCAATGCAAGAGGAAGTAATTAAGAAAATCATGGAGTGTGCAGAAATGAGTAAACTGACATTTGAAATAAGAGAACAAGAAGATAGACAATATTATATGATTTGGGACCTATTTTATCAATGGTTGGAAAAAAAGCTAGGATGATATTAAAAAAATAGAATATTAAATAATAGGAATGATAATGAAATGGAATTCATAGTACAAAAGGATGAATTGATAATTATGCTAGAATGATAATATGAATAACTATGGAGGAATGAGAATGAATTGTACGAAGGGAAGATGACCAATTGACACATTGTATACTTATGAAGATTGTTTTTATGTATCTTGTTTATTATATGTGTGTTTGTCGTAAAATAATTAAAAAAAACATTTTAAAAAAAAAAGAAACTTAATATTATCTTTGGGAGTGGGTCGCATAAAGGAACAATAGGCATACGTAGCTTAAGGGGAGCTGTTGGTGAACATCCCAGTGGAGAGATAACCCTCCTGGTTTATGTCATTTATGTCTCTCCAATTCTGTTCAGAAAAGAAAGGGATTAGTTTAAGAGGGTAATGGCAGAGACTGAACTTTCACTGAGAACATAAAAACAACACTGTTGAATCAGTTTTCTGACTCTAGTCAAATTGCAGCCATCCAGAATTTGCTAAGGGCCTACAAGCGGAGTACAAATTTGACAGCGTGCTGAGACTGTTTATTTACACGAAGGCTCCATGCAGACATTATGGTGAATAACAGTCAGTCATGGACCCGCCCCTTCCTGACTTCCAGAGGGAGAGCAGATGGCTCTGGCGGTGGAGCAGTCATGGTAAATTCCCCTACACAGGGTGAGGCTGTGGTGGAGACAAGTCCAGGGTCCTTACAGAAAGGGAGACGGGGCTGAAAAGAGTCCCTTGAAAAGAGTCCCTTGCCCAGGCAATAGCACCATTGTCTGCAGGAACTTGTAAACGTTTTCTTGCTGATCTTTTTGCAGGCTGTTGTGGTATCCAGAAGAAAGTCACACCGTAAGTGGAGTGGAGGCTGCAGCAGATGCCTTTATGAACTGTGCACAGTGGATCATACACTTTCTACGAACGCAGACTCCGAAAGTCAGCAGCCAGCTAAAAAAGGAGAAGTCTAAATTAATAATAATAATAATAATAATAATAATATATTTATTTATTACCCGCCTCTCCCAACGGAGAGGCAAACTGTCTGTGCAAATACGTATCCTTTTCCATGAGGATCACTGGCTAGATCTTGCCTTCATCTTCTGGCAGGAGGTCCTTCCCCCACTCCACCCCCCTCCAGCATACAAGCAAGTTATTGGTGTTTAGTTGATCATCCCCCGGAGTGCCACTGTGCACTGCCTTCCCCAGTCACTAAGCCTGTAGGTATTGCAAAGAACAGATAGATCTACATACAAATCACCATAATATATAATAATAGTGAACTCATTTTCCAGGTCTAGGTCTTTATGTAGCTTGAATGACATCACCCACATAGAAGAGGGAAGTACCAGCAGCCTTTCTGCCCAAGCTTTTAAAACTGTATCATACCCTTGAGAGTAGTGGTATGGACGCCAAAAAATATTGTCGTTTATCGTTATCATCATTTCGGACCAAAAAAATTTATCATCTTCTTTCATATCATAGGTGAACAGTATCGTCTTCACGATAATTATCATGAAAAAAATGATATTTTTTGCAGCCCTATTTTTAAAGAAAAAAATGCCTATGATTTCTGTATTTTAAAAGTTAGAGGCTTGAAACTTGGTCGCAGTGCTTATGGGGTATGCTTAAGTATGTGTATGAAATTTGAGATCCATCCCTCCAACCCACGATTTTATATGAATTTTTTAAAGATCGTTTCCATTCTGACAGGTCTTAATGAACGCACATAGTGAGCTGTCATTCTGATCTTTCAGAACTGAAACGATCTTTAATAAATTCATATAAAATCGAGGGTTGGAGGGATCGATCTCAAATTTGGCACATATGTGTACCAATGGCACACTGCCACAGACATATGTGTAGCACAGCACATTTTTCTGTGGCAGTGTGCCATTGGTAATTGAGGTTAGTTTTTGAAGTAAGAACGGAGTTGCATATGCAACTTTTACAAAAGTCAACTAGCCAAAATGCGATGTTTAGGATGAAAGGTGGGTCTGTGTGGAATTTGGCTGGTTAACAATGTGTTGAAATGACAGATGTATAAAGATGTGAGATACAGTGTATTAGGAAATATCTGGGGTAGAATATGCTAGTGCTTCTTTTTTAAACAAACGTTGAAGGGAGGTATCTATAACAAGAATAATATACATATACATAGCTGATAGGAAAACATTTGAACTAGTGAAATATAAGCAGAGATAACTACTTGTTAAGGACATTGTGCGAGGTGAAGGTTGTAATCAACATATTTTTTCTTTTGTGGAGTTCAGTTGAAAATATATGGTTCGAAAAATGAAAACAATGTAAGCAAGGGTACAAGCCCATGCCAAGAATTTTTTATCTTAGTACTTTTTATCTCATTTTTAATAATGTGTTTTAAAAGTCAGTTTTTTAATATATGTTTTTAATCATTATGAAATTGGTCTTCTATATCTGTTTTAGCTCCTGATGAAGGATAATTTTCCGAAACGTCGTCGAGCTTTGTAGATGAAATATAAAATAAAACATTTTTTTAAAAAAAGAACACGGAAAATTGTTTTTTTAAAGAGACAGAACTTTTTACAGCACCAGAGCCCATCTCTTTTTTCATCTGCGGCAACATTTTCAGAAACAGTCATTTCATGACTAGAATTTCCATTGTTATTCTCCATCCCTTCTATTGTAAGAATCATATATTCACTATAACTTATGTGATATAGCTTATCACGTAAGTATTGTAGCTTACTGGATAATGATCTTAGTTTCTTCATTTTTGAAACAGTCTAGGACAAAAATCTGCTGCACTAAAATTACACTGTCATTTAGTGCATAGAGTAGATTTTCAATTGCTTGATTCTTTTATTATATAGCAAAAACAATCACAGATGTAGAGACAGTTTGGAATATATTCTAAGCTGTCATTTCTATATCAGCACCTAATAAATGATTTTCTATTCTTCAGTAAAACATGCTGTCTTCCTGTATATCTTCAGGAGCTCCTGTTACATGAATTGTAATTCTTGTTCCACAATGTTCATCCTCTAAAGCTGTGCAAGTGCCTTCTTAATTTCACTATATTAACCATGTATCACATCATACACATAATACACTTACTGTATACCAATTTAGTATCTATACATATATTTGAACTAAACACTTTCTACAAGTGGAAATACATTAATTTTTCAAGGTGTTCAGGGAAAGGGTAATGCTGAGGTGAGAGGATGTTGTGTCTATAGCCAAATGGTGGTTTGTGAGGTGAGGCTGTAGGCAAGATCCATGGCACTAACTATGACACATAAGACAATGTGGAAGTAACAGCGTATTTGAACTTCCTTTCCCCTTGTTGCTTGTCCTAAAAAGCTGAGGGTTCGCATGGCCCCCCACTATTTAAAGTCAGGATCTACACTAGGGCTTTATACCGGTATTGAAGAGCACTGACAACAATTGGGGCCCATGACACATTCCATATACCATTTTCAAATCGCTTTCAGCATGTTAAATCCTGCTTGGTGTAGATCTGGCCTTAGACTCCCTCAAATACTTTCATGCCAAGGCATCTTGCTAACTGCGATTTGTGTTGTTAGTGTGGCTATCTGTTGCTGCAACCATTATTGTTTAGTGTGAGAAGAGCGTAAGGCTGGGATTCCCAGTGACAGAAAAGCGTCAATCCTATGGTATATCAGGAAAGGCTTTGCTAAAGATGTGGTTTAATAAAGTTTAAAAGAGAACAGGACAGAGCAAATGATTTATGGACAAATAGTGGCCCCACTCAGTTCCTCTTTCTACAAAAGAATGGTTTTCCTTTCTCCATGTGTTAAAAGCAATTGGCAGAGTCACCCCAATGCCTTATACAAAATAATCTAGTCATGAATTGCATCAACCATGTTGTGTGCTGCTTCAACTCTTCTCTCATTTCTCTGCCACCACTGATGGTGCAGGAACTGCCTCACTCCATGGAATAGTGAAGTCTATTGTGGCATTACTAAGACCTTCATTGTGTTGATGTGCAATTCTGTCCCTTCAGGAAACTGAGTGGGTTGAGGTCCATGTTCAAGTGGATGAGCTGGAGGGAGGACAAGATCTTGGTCCTGGGAGAAGCTGAGCGACTGCCTGCTTGGGTTCAGCACTAGCACCACCAGGATAGCAGCCTGAACCAGTGCATTTAACAAAGCAACAGCTATCTGTTCACACAACTGTGGGTTTTTGGAGGTATTGTCCAAAATATCAGCAAGGTGTTTGTTGTAGCCAAGGAAAACTAAAGGGGCAAGAAGCCTCCTACTGACCAAGCTGTCTTAATATGAGCTGCTCTCTTGAGGGCAGGCATCTTGGATCTATTCAGTGATTACCACATTTACTGTAAAACCATTGAAATGAGTCGCACCAGCACCCAGCCAAGTGCAAGAACCAACAACAGAGGAGAAAACAGGGCTCTTGATCTTCAAGCTCTTGCTTAAGTGCATGACAGCCTGCCAAAGTTGTTGAGTGGAGATGGATTAAAAACAAACAACAACTATTAGGAGCCAAGCATAAAACCATTCAAATTCAACGGGGCTCTCCAGTTACTTTTTTCCATATTACTGACCGTGATTGGGGTGTGTTTATCCTAGAATACAGCAATGAAATACCAACCAGGAAGCCAAAACAGAAATTAATATCTGCATAAGAAATTATAATGTAGGAAAACAGTCTATTACCAGCACAGTCAAACAGAGATGAAAGGTGGAGGCGGGGGTGGGTGGTTTGGAATATTATTTTTGTGTTAGGAAGAGCATAGGGAGAGCACCCCACCCCTATTTTGCCCCATTAGAGCAAATGTTTTAAGAAGCTATGGGGATAGGATTGTGTGTGTGTGTGTGTGTGTGTGTGTGTGTGGAGGGGATGGTTGCAGGGGAATTGTTTTTTTTTAAATCCTAAAAATTAAGGGATGAACGGATCTGTTTGGGGAAGACACCCACGTCCATCACAATGTCACAACCAATGCACTGGAGGGGGAAGGGGTGGGGTGGGGTGGAGGATGGGGAGAACAAACAAGCGAAAGGAAGTTTCACTGCTACCGTGGCGATACCACAACCCCACTGCATGTGAAAGGGACCATTAGCTTGATACACTAATGAAATGGAGGTGGAAATCACGGAGCCAAACCAGGAAAAAAAATAGGTGTGATGGAGCCCTAAAGCATACCTGACAGATGGTTGTCCAGCAGCCTCTTGAATGCCTCTAGTATGGGAGAGCCCACGAATTCCCTAGGTAATTGGTCCCATTGTCATACTGCTCTAACAGTCAGGAAGTTTTTCCTGATGTCCAGCTGGAAGCTGGCTTCCTGTAACTTGAGCCCATTATTCTGTGTCTTGCACTCTGGGTTGATCGAGAAGAGATCCTGGTCCTCTGTGTGAAAATCTTTCAAGTACTTGAAGAGTGCTATCCTATCACACCTAAGTCTTCACGCCAGCTGCGCCCCTTCCTAGAGTTGGAAGACCTAAAGACGGTAGTGCACGCGCTGGTAATTTCGAGGCTTGACTTCTGCAATGTGCTGTACATAGGGCTACCTTTGTGCCTAGTGCGGAAACTTCAACTTGTTCAAAATATGGCAGCCAGGTTGGTCACCGGTACATCTAGGGGTGATCACATTACACCAGTTTTAAAATCATTTCATTGGCTGCCAGTCAGTTTCCGGGCGAAGTATAAAGTGTTGGTTATTACCTTTAAAGCCCTACATGGTTTGGGCCCAGGCTACCTGCGGGATCGCCTTCTCCCGTACAATCTGCCCCGCATACTTAGGTCCTCTGGGAAGAACTTACTCAAGCCAGCCAGAACTAGGCTGGCGAGTGTTACCCAGAGGACCTTCTCTTCCATCGCTCCCAGACTATGGAATGGTCTGCCGGAGGAGATTAGACAAATTAGCAGTCTTCATGAATTTAAGAGAGTCATGAAGACTGCTCTCTTCCGGCAGGCCTATCCGGATGAATTTTAAGAAGTTTTGATGTATTTTCTCTTGTTTCAAATTTTTTAATATATATATAATTTTTATTGTTTCGACATAATAAAACATAAACAACATAAAATACAATACATAACCCTCTACGACCCCCCGTGCACCCCATCCCCATGAGACCTTGTCTTAATCATTCTTCATCTTTTCAAAATTTTAACAGCTCTTTTGAAGGTTGATGTCCCTTCCCCAAACTTAATACATATTCCAAAAAGGGACTCCATATTTCTCCAAAATCATTCTTACTGGACATTCCCCTCCTTATTTTCATTCTACACGTCAGTTTATCATTCAATGCCATATCCCATATTTCTTTATACCATTCTTCTATTGTATAGCTTCCTTGTCCTTTCCAATTTTTAGCAATCATTATTCTAACGGGTGCCAGGAGGTTGTTTATCAATTCCCTCTTAGTTCTATTCTCATTCTCTCTATCCCATACTGCTAGTAGAGCTATCTTTGGGCTTAATTCCAATTTACTTCCAATTATTTCACTTATTTCTTTAAACACCCTTTTCCAAAATTTTTGTACATGTTCACAGCTCCACCGCATATGAAAATAAGTTCCAACCTCCTGACATCCTCTCCAACAATTCTTAGACACTTTTTTATCTATCTGGTGAAATCTTACAGGTGTTAGATACCATCTCCACACTGTCTTATAAAAATTCTCCTTAATTCTAATCGACAATAGCTTTAACATTCTTGCATTCCACAACCTCTCCCAGTTATAATCATTAATTTTTTCTTTTACATCTTCTTCCCAGATCATTTTTATAGCTTTAATAGAGTCCTGAAGATCATCATCTATCAATATTTTATATATCCCACTAGTCAATCCTTTCTTATTTCTACTTTCTTCTTTTCTTCCTTTTCGCTCAATTAAATCTTCAAATCTTGTGTTGTTTCTACAATTCTTATTTTTCATTTTCCATTCCTGAGTCCATTTCCCCAATTGTAAACATTTGAACCAGGCTATCTTTTGTCCTTTTAATATCTCTTTAATTTGCTCATTATCCTTCATTCTTTCCATCCAATTCCTTAACTTAATTGTTTCCTGATCTTTCAGTCTCTCTTCTATCTCTGTTTTTAAGACCCTTGGGAAGTTTCCCACTACTACCACTGGGGCAAGTGGGGAATCTCCTGGTATCCACTTTCCTTTAAATTTCTCCCAGATCTCTAGAATATTTTCCAACCACGGGTTGTCCAGTCCCCTCCTATCTTTCTTTTGCAATTTAATAAAAAAAATATTTCTCAATTTAAAATCTATTTCCCCTGTTTGCGATTCCAACCATTCAAGATCTTCCTCCCCTAAAATACTATTTATAACATATCTTAACTGATTAGCAATATAGTAATATTTAATATTTGGAAGTCCCAAACCTCCTTTCTTTTGAGCCTTATACCATAACCCTTTATTAATCCTAGCTCTCTTATCTCCATTGCAAAAAGCATTAATCATATTTTGCCAACTTTTTAACTCAGCTTCTGATATTTTAATCAGTAACATTCTAAACAAAAAATTAATCTTAGGTAATATCTTCATTTTAGTAACTGCTATTCTACCAAACCAAGAATGTTTTAATTTTCTATATATCTCTAATTTTTCCCCAACCTGTTTTTTCAAAGTTACAAAATTAAGTTCCTCTAACCTATCTAAATCCTTAGCAATATTAATTCCTAAATAGCGTACCATATTTTTAAGCCTAAGATCTAACTTATTTTTACACTCCTCCAACTCTTCCTTGTTATAATTAAATAACATCATTTCTGACTTCCCCCAATTAACTTGTAAGCCCGTAATTTCCACAAATTCCCTCAAATGCTTCTTAATCACCTCTCCACTCTCCAGGGGATCTTCTACTGTCAGTAATGTGTCGTCCGCAAACATATTCAATTTAATCTTCTCCTTTCTTCCTATCCCCTTTAATCTTTCATCCTCCCTTATCACATTTGCCAAAATTTCTATCACTATTGCAAATAAGATCGGTGAAAGTGGACATCCTTGTCTAGTTCCTCGAGCTAGTGTAATTTGTTGCATTAACCCATCATTAACCATTATTTCAGCTTTATTATTTTTATACAACTGATCAATCACTCCCATAAATTTATCTCCAAACCCAAATGTTTTTAGAATTATTTTAAGCGCTGGCCATTCCACGCAATCAAAGGCTTTGAATATATCCAATGCTAATAAACCTGCTTTTAAATCCCTTTTTAAAATAATGTTAATAATATTTAAAACTCTTCCAATTAAATTAGGCATTTGCCTACCAGGGATAAATCCATATTGGTCTTTTTTAATATATTTAGATATAAATGAACCCATTCTTTTTGCCATTATTGCTGTAAAAAAATTTGAGTCCTGATTTATTAACGATATTGGTCTGTACGATGCTAGATCCGTCAAATCCTTACCTGGTTTCTGGATTAATATAATCAGGGAATGATCTCACGATGGTGGAGTCTTTCCTCCTTCTATTATATTGTTAAATATATTTTTTAATCTTGGTATTAACATTTCTTTAAAAGTCTTATAATATTCCGGCCCCAAACCATCCATCCCCGGAGATTTCCCTCCTTTTAGTTTAGCAATAATTCCCTCAATTTCTTTTTCAGTAACTATTCCTTCCATACAATCCCTATCTTGCTTCTGCAATCTTATTTTCCAATTTCTCTCTACATATTCCAATACCTTGACTTGTGGATCCAGATCTGATGTATATAATTCTCTATAAAATTCCTGAAATCTATTTAATTTATCTTTCATTGAATTACAACTATTTCCTGCCTTATCTCTAATTGTCCCTATCATATTCTTAGCCTTTTCAGACTGAGTGGATCTAGCCAACATCTTCGAATTTCCATTGCTATATTCAAAAAAATCTCTCTTTAAATATAACAAATTTCTTTGGACTTGTTCTAATTCTTCTTTCTCTAATTCCTTTTTCTTAGCTTGAATTTGGGCAAATAGACATTTATCTTTTGTCTCTCTTAACCTCTCCTCTAAACTCCTTACCTCCTCTTCAGTTTTTTTTATTGTACTTCCTGTTGTTTTTTAAGGGTATACATTTCCCTAATACATATCCCTCTTACCACTGCTTTCATAGTGTCCCACAGTAAGCCCTGCAAGTTAGTCTCTCTTTCATTAATCTCCCAGATTTCCTGCATTTCTTTTTTTATTTTCTCCACTATATTTTTATTATTTAATAACCTTATGTCCAATCTCCATCTCTTCGCTGATCTATACTCCTTCTTCAATTTAATATCCATCATCATTAATGCGTGGTCGGTGACCTTAATTACCCCAATGTCACAATCTATAAGTTTAGGTAACATATTCTTTGATACAAAAATAAAGTCAATCCTTGAATAACTCTTGAATCTAGGTGAATAGTAGGTATACTTCCTTTCTTCCCCTTTTAATACTCTCCAAACATCCATTAATTCTTTACCTTCCATTAATTTGCTTAACTCAGTCTTCCCCTCCCTCTTAACATCTCGTGAAATGTTATCCCTATCTTTCCCTTTATCAAGTACCATATTAAAATCTCCTGCCATCACAATATTCTTTTTACCCACCTCTCCCACGGCATTCATTACTTCATCAAAGAATTCCATTTGTTTCCCATTTGGAGCATAGACGTTAATCAATACATATTCCTCCTCTCCCAACCTGCAGTACACTATGAGAAACCTTCAATTTTTATCTTTCTTAACGCTTTGAATATTAATACCACATTTCTTTGAAATTATTATTGCCACCTCTCTCAATTTAGAAGTACCAAATGACTTTTCATAAACGCCTATATCCCTCATTCGCAGCTCATTAACACCCTCCTTTATTTGATGAGTTTCCTGCAGAAAAATTATATCTATTATTTTTTTAACAACATTTCAATTCTTTTCCTTTTGATAACCGTTCCTAGCCCTTTAACATTTAAAGTTGAAATTCTTAATTTATTTTCCATCTCTCCCTTTCACACTCATCTTAAAGTTGGTCTCCCTCTGTGAAACACTTACCCCCCTCCCTTACCCTCCCCCCCACATACACCCACAATTTCACCCCCCTCCTCACCAGCCTTCTTTGCACTGGTCCCAATATATTTTAGAACTCTTTTGGGGGGGGGGAAGCAACCCAGCCATCTGGAACAAAGTCTAACCCTCCCCTCCTTTTAACTCTTCTTATCCCTTATCCCTATTACAATAAAATTTCTTTATTGATTGCTTCCTCCAGCGGCACCTTCATCTTGCTTCGTTTCTCCATCATCTGTGGCATCCGCTATGCCCAACTTCTCCAAAAGTTCCATTCCTTGCTCGCACAATGTTATTCTTTGTTGTTTCCCTTTCCACATAAATCTCAGAAAGACTGGATACCCCCAGCTGTATGTTATCGATCTCCTCCTCAATGCCCCTGTACACATTCTGACACTCTTCCTCCACTGGACCGTCTGAGGGGAAAGATCCTGATATACCTCCACCAGTGTTGCTTGTAGTATCGGCTAGACTTGACATCTAATTGCTTGCAAAACCTTTTCTTTTTTGTAATAATTTGCAAATTTAACAATTATATCCCTTGGGGTTATCCCCTTCTTCTTGTAGCCCACTCTATGGGCCCTCTCAATATCTGCCATTTCCCAAGTTTCTTGGGGCTCCTGCTGTTTAACCCACGCCAAAATTAAATCTCTTAAGTCCTTAGGGCTCTCCCCCTCTTGTTCCCCAAAAGATCTTATCCGAATATTTGCCCTTCTGTCCCTGTCTTCCATGGCTATTAGACGTAAATCCAGCTGCATCATCTGCTCTCCCTGCTTCTTGCAGTGTTCCTTCAGCTCTCCAGTCTCTTCCTGCAAAGCCACAACATCTTTCACCACCTCTTGAAAGCCTGCCATAAACTCAGTTTGTGACTCTGTAATTCATTTTGCCAGCCTATCTTCCTGCTTTGCCAAAGCCTTCTCCAGCCTTTCATCTTGCTTCACCATGGCCGTCTCAAACATCTTTTCAATTTTCTTCATTAATTCCTCTGTTGGGTCTGTCTGTCCCTCTTTGGCCACCTTAGGAACTGCAGCTGGCATGCTACCAGCTTTGCTCGGAGAAGCCTTCTTGTCTTTCTCAGACTGTTTGTCCACCATTTTTTCAGACCGAACTAATCTTTGCCAGTTCTTATCAGACAGATGATCTTCAGAGGGCTGGCTCCAGGCGGGAGTAGTTAATTTCTCCCCTTTTTGCTTTTTCTTGTTCATAAATCCTCCCTGACCTCCTTCCTTGCCCCTCAGATCTCTCTCCATTCTAATCTGGCAAACAGGCAGCTTCTAACACTTTCGCTGGAGTTTAAAAATTTCTTTTCCCATATATTTCCAGTTCAGTCTCTCCCTCCAGCGTATCTGTCAGTCAGCCCGCCTTAATACAGCAATTATAAATCCATTATTTACCTTCATTAGTTACTTTCGAAGGCTCCGATTTTTAGTTTTGTTTTCATCTCGCTGAGCAAGCAATGAAACCGCAGCCAGCTTCTCAGACAGATGCAATAAATCTTCCGATCACCATTTCTAGTCTTTAAATAACAATCCACCGCTCCAAGATAAGGAATTTGTAGTTAAATCATTGCTTCATTAGGAGAGTCAGTGAGTTACGACTTCATTCCATGCCCGCCTGGCCACTCCCCCTTTTAAAAATTTTTTTAACGGTTTGTGATTCTTATATTTTACATTGTGTTCCCCGCCTCGATCCGAAGGGAGAGGCAGGTTATAAATAATAATAATAATAATAATAATAATAATAATAATAATAACTATTATTATTATTATTAGTAGTAGTATTATATTCACTTCTCAAGGCTAAACATGCCCAGTTCTTTCAGTCTCTCCTTATAGGTCTTTGTTTCCAGACCCCCGATCATCCTTGTTGCCCTCCTCTGAACCCCCTCCAGCTTGTCTGCATCCTTCTTGAAGTGCGGTGCCCACAACTGGATGCAATACTCAAGATGAGGCCTAACCAGTGCCAAATAAAGGGGAACCAGTACTTCTCATGATTTGGAAGCTATACTACTATTAATGCAGCCCAAAATAGCATTTGCTTTTTTTGCAGCCACATCACGCTGTCAGCTCATATTCAGCTTGTGATCTACAACAATTCCAAGATCCTTCTCACTTGGGGTATTGCTGAGTCAAGTATCCCTCATCTTGTATCTGTGCATTTGGTTTCTTTTTCTTAGATGTAGAACTTGGCATTTCTCCCTACTAAATTCTATTCTGTTGTATTCAGCCCAGTGCTCCAGTCTATCAAGATCACTTTGAAGGCTGTGTCTGTCTTCCAGGGTAGTAGATAACTCACCCAATTTTGTGTCATCTCAAATTTGATAAGCCTTACCTGCACCTCCTCATCCAAGTCATTAATAAAACTGTTGAAGAGCACTGGGCCCAGGACTGAGCCCTGCGGTTCCCTGTTCGTTACCTCCCCCAAGTTTGAGAAAGTGCCATTGATAAGCACTCTTTGAGTCTGATTCTGTAGCCAACTGTGGATCCACCTAATTGTTGTTCCATCTAGCCCACTTTTAGCTATCTTGATGATCAGAATGCCATGTGGTACTTTGACAAAAGCTTTGCTGAAGTCCAGATATATTATGTCCACAGCATTCCCACAGTCCACCAGGGAGGGTACCTGTGACAATACCCCACATTTCTGTCTCCTTAAGTATGTCTGGGTTAGTGTGTTTGGAGAGTGCGGAATGTTGGACTGAGTGGGTGTGGCTGATGATGCTGGGAAAGGGAGGGGGAGGAGTATATATTGTGTGAGGGAGTGTTTTAAATTATATTATTGTCTTGGTTGGGTGGAGGGTAGTTCAGTGGATGATAGCTGTGTGTGTTCTAGTCAGGAGTGTGTGAAGAGATTATGAGGATTTAGGATTATTAGTAAGATTATTAGAAGTATTAAGAATAGGCAGGTGTTAAATTGATTTGAAAGAACTGTTAACAACAATAAACTTTTTCTTTTATTTTTGCTACCGCAAACCACGTGTCAGCTTGGCTTTGTAACCTGCTCTATCAGTTTAATAAAGAAACACATATCATTACACCTTCGGCCAACATACTCACAGGAGAACCTTATTCAAAAACCGTTAACACCCTTTCGCCCTCTGCTATAAGGGAAAAGTGGTGCGTCTTTTGCCCTTCCCTCAGGTATTTAAGTGTTGGGGCTTAGCATGAGAGGGATGTGCTTGTCTAGGCCTGGTGTTTGAGGCTGTGGCGGCACAGTACCCAATCAAAGAATGAGATCAGATTAGACTGGCAGGATTTTCCATGCTGGCTTCTAGTAATCACTGCATTGTTTTCAAGGTGCTTACAGATTGCTTTCTTTATAATCTGCTCCAACATTTTCTGAGGGATCTGATGTCAGACTGGTCTATAGTTCCCAAGTTCCTCCTTTTTGCTCTTTTTGAAGATAGGGACAACTTTAGCCCTCCTCCACTCATACCAATTTTGTTGATAATGAAGAATCAAATGGAGGAGGATTACATTATGGTAAAATTTAGGCTGGAGCATGATTTAGACAGAAAGAACAAGGTGAAAGCAGATGAGAGGGCTCATTGTAAGTGGTAGCAGAGAAAGGATTAGCTAGCCAAAAGCAAAAAGCAGAGAAACATCAAGGACAGGGTAAACTGGGATAGCTTTTGCTAAATAAATGATTTAACGGAGCCCAAATTAATCCATAGGGTTGTAATGACTATACAAGTATTCAGTCTCTACCTAGGTTTTGGATTTGTCAATTGCAGTCTCTGTCCTTAGAAGCAATTTGAAGAAATCATAACATCCTGGCCCAAAAGTCCATAGTTGCGAGCTTCTATTAACCACAGCTCTTCTCCAGTATTCTTTGTTACCTTCACATCAATTCAGAGATTGCATCTTTTGGTGTCATTGGCTGGCATTTCTAAGTGAAATTAGAGATGATTAAACTAGGCCAAATGAGTAGTTCTGCTGCACTTAGAGAAAGCAGAGTCAGTCAATGAACCAATGCTACTTGGAGAATGCTCCCTTTCATGTGAATGAGCTACTAAAGACCGAGCAGGGTGTGACATTTGGCATATAGTTTTCCCTGGTATTCTTGGTTTTAAAAAAAAAAAAATAAATTAAATGGCTGGCATGGAATCCTGAGCTGGAACAGGGGACATGGGATGGGGGAGGCGTTTTCACCTGTTGTCCCATCCATGTCTCCAACAGAATCACCCCCAACACCCTAATGTCTGGTATTAGTATAACTTCTACTTGTGTGGGTTCTATGGGGCTTAATTAGAATGAACTTGCAAAAAAAAAAATACAACTTGAACAGAATATGGCTTTAGTAAACATCAATTTAAAGAAACATGCCACAATTTGTCCTTCTCTAGCCAAACAGAAAAAACTATGGCTCTCTTGCTTGTAGCCCAGTCCCACGTAGTTCTGTATTGCCAAGCGCTGAGTATTTCGGAAGTCCCTTTTGTAGATTTTTCTTAACTTTAAATTCACAGGGAAATCCCCAATCAGTAACTCAACATTGTAGTTCAAAGAATTAGTCCTGCAATAATATGATTAGGACAAATATCAAGGATGCAAGAAATGATTCACTGTCTCCTTGAAATTCTGCTATACACAATTAACAGTTCAATTTACCTTATACAAGGTGATAAGAGCCCATCATCAAACAGCAATCTTCTAACATTCAGCTTTCAGCAGAACAACTGATTCTCTTTTTTAGCTGTTTCTACTCCTGCCCTCCCTCTGAGTGAGGGCCCCACCCAAGGGACTAAACCATCTACTTCATAGGGGTTTCATTAGCAGTGGTTGGAATGCTATCATGTGCAGGAGGGATTGATTCCAATCAGGACTATGGCAGGATGAAAGGGTGAAAGATCCACTCCCTGTGCACTCCAGCTCCAGTCTGGTTCAAGCCCCACCCCACCCATGCCAGCCACTGGGGGATCAAGCACACAACGGTTAAGTACATGACAAAAATCACATCCGGTTTGGTCATGAGAAGTTAAGGCTTTGTTCTTGTAAACATACGGGTAGCTGCCTGCTTTAGTTTAGGGTTAACCAATATCAAAATGGCAGCCTGAGCAGGGGAGTACACCATCAACACTAATAATTCAAAGGTTTTTTTTTCATTGAAATCTATAGTTATAGACAAGTTTTCAGCCACGTAAAGGAAAAGGTAAAGGATCAAGAGGGAGAGCACTGTCCCAGCTGCCCTGATATGAGCTTCTGTTTGGGGGCTCCTAAAACTGGATTCTTCACTTGTCATCCGGCAGACATGTCGGCAGAGTGAGGCAACAACCAGGATGGAGCAAAGTAAAACCACAAGAAGGGGACAGCCAGAACCAATAGTTAAAAACAAAAGTTTGGCAGAATGGGAAATGTTTATCAAAGTCTTTGCTTGTGTCACATTTCTAATGCTGGCTGTTGTGTTGTTCTCAGAGTGTATTAAAATATGCTGCATTGAAAAAATGGAAACAAACATGGAGATGACTAGAGATCCCACAAGAAGCTGGGGTATTAGCCATGATATCCTCATTTTGCACCAAAGGAAAAGTGAATGGGTGCTGTTCACTATCTTGATGCAATAAAAGACACAGAGCCAGGCAGTGAACCAAAATCTGGAGAATACAGCAGTTAACAAGATGCCATGGACTATTTGCAATATTATGTAGTTCCTGATGTTGATTAATAAGTCATCGAGCCAATATGCATGCAGGAAAATTGTGATGCACAAATTGGATATTCCAAGACTCAGAAGCAGTTGTTCACTGGAAGAGAGACTCTTGCATTTAGCCCATTCAGTAATCTGCATTGTAACTATAAAACCATTGGAGATGAGCCCACCGAGGGCCAAGTCAACTACAGCTACCAGAAAGACGATTATCTGGAGAGGAGACATACCTCCTGATCCTCTGCAGATTCTGCTATACAGGTGGACTTCACTCTCCCAAACAAAGTTGTTGAGCTGAGATGGAAAGTGCAGGTAGAAGATCTGTGGTGTACATTTTAGTGCATTGGAAATTATGCTAATGAACTCTGCATCATACTATACAAATGAATAGGGTTGTCATGTAACCTATTTCCATAATGCTTCTGTCCGGAACAATGGTGCTGATGCAGACTTCGTAGAAGTACCTGATTCATGACTTTCTGTAAATCAGGGGTGATGTCCTGTTTGGTGGCTATAGGAATAAGAAAGAAGGTTTGATAAAGAAAATCCAGGTGTCACTGTCCTGGTGAAGAATAGCAGGAGTTGGGAATGGAACAAGGAAACTTCTAGAAAGGGATAATGAAAAGCTTTCTGCAGGGTTTGCTAGGGCAGTTTACCTTCCCTGTTCATTGCTAGTTGCTCCCCTCTCTAACATGGTCTTGGACTATGGCTCTGACAGACAGACACACAACCATTTACACACACACACACACACACACACCTACCTGTATGCAGAGAGAGAGAGAGCCATTTCCTCTTTAAAAAGTGATGCACAATTGTATACAGCAGCAACCAAAGCCAGCATGGATAGGGTGACCATATTTTGGAAACCAAAAAGGAGGACAACATGGCCGCCCCAAGGGGGCATGCCCGCCAACATGGCCAGCTCCGAAAGGGACATGTCCACCCAAAGATGGCCTTGGTCACATTTCTGATTTCACAGCACACAATTAAGGCAAACCTGTTCTACATAACATCTTGATGTTAAAATCACTGAGACATTCAATGTATTTGAAATTACCTTCACTCCTACTTTTGTAGCTTTTGCTATACTTTAAAGATTTTGCTATACTTTGTGTGATATAGTCTCCCTTTCCCTCAAATATCTTTTCTGACTGCAAATCCTTCATTGGATGACCATAGTCTCACCTTTCCTAACATTTAACACTCTCTCCCCATCACCTTTCTCGTATTCATACTCACAGCTTCAGCATACTGCTACCACTGAACAAATGAAGCAGTTGACAAGTACAGAAAAAGCTAGTACAACAAACTAGCAAACTAGCATTAAGAAAGAGTATAAAATACTATTACCCTGCAAGCATTAGCCATGGAATAAAATGGACTAAAGGGTTGTTGTTGTTGTTGTCACTTCTCACTAGCACCTCTTAGCTTGTTTCAACTTCTGATTTATCAATGAGAAACTAATCTAACAATGTGTCATTATATCTCTGGTTCATTAGCCATGTAAACAAGACCATGGTCAGTAGCAATACAAAGAAAGGCCAGAACAGATGCCCATTATCACAATGCTAGACAAATATCTCCTGAATTTACACTGTTTCAGTGTGCAGAGAACAGAAATCTCAATCAGGGACCCAAAGAAAACTGCCCAAAGAAACCTCAGAAACAAGTCCCATTGATTTCAATAAAGCTTACGTCCAGATAAATGAATATAGGATTGCAGCCACTTCACATATGTTCAGCTTACTTTAGCAAGTGCAAGGCCCTCCTGTCAAGAAGAACTATGCACACATGAGAACCTGGCCTCATGGATCATGCAACCAGCAGGTGCTCTCCAGAAAGACGCTTTTAGAGCCTAGGAGATCCAGACACACTCAGACAAGCCAAGACAAGCCACACTATGCACTCACATGTTATCTTGCTGGGACAGAACAATTTTGGGAAAAGACAATACTTTGTTATCGACCAGACATTACAGTAATAAACAAGAAAAACACACCTACCTCATTGATTCAGCAATACCTAATGGCAAAAATGTTGCAGAAAAGGAATAGGAAAAAAGAGAAAAAAATGGCTATGGAAATTAAAGAACTGTGCAGCAGGAAAAAGTTACAATTATTCAGTTAATCACATCAGTCACCAGCAACACACACACACACACACACACACACTACAGAAAACCTTCAGAAACTCGGCCTACCAAAATAAATCCACACCAACATCCAGAAAGCAGTCATACTTAAAACATTTTTAAGAAGGATGAATAAGTATCAGCAATTGTTACAAAATATACATCATGCCAATTATCTCAAAGCAAATTGGAAAGGAAGGTCTATGGGTCAAAATGCATTATTAAAAAATGAATTGCTATCTTCTAGCACCAGCTAGAGACCAACCCCTTCCTTTGCACTCTGGAAGCAGGTGGGCACAAACAACTCAAGCAAAGTAGGTGTCAGCCAGACCTCTCTGTGGACAGTATTCCACAACAGGGGGCTACTACTGAAAAGTCCCACTCCCAAGTAGCCCTGCACCACACCACAGCATATGAGGGCACTTGGAACAGGACTTCCAATAACCACCAAAGGTAGGATGACCATATGAAAAGGAGGACAGGGCTCCTGTATCTTTAACAGTTGTATAAAAAAGGGAATTTCATTTGTATGCATGCAGCACCTGGTGAAATTCCCTCTTCATCACAACAGTTAAAGCTGCAGGAGCCCTGCCCTCTTTTGTATCTGGTCAAGAGGAAAGGGCTCCTGCAGCTTTAACTGTTGTAGTGAAGAGGGAATTTCACCAGGTGCTGTATGTATACAAAGGACACCTGCTGAAATTCCTTTTCTAAGCAACTGTTAAAAGTTACAGGAGCCCTGTCCTCCTTTTCATATGGTCACCCTAGGGAAGCCCCAGCAGGTAAGTGCCCCGTGCACCCGCGCCACCCCCCCCACCAGCCCCACGCACCCGCGCCGCCCCACCACCCACCCCGCGCTCCTCACCTGCTGCTGCTGAGGCGTCCGCTTCCCACCGTGCTCGGAATCTACTGAGAAACAGGCTTCCTGGCCTGTCTCTCAGCAGCGCGCCGAGTGATGACGTCATCACCCGGCGCGCTACTGAGTGACAGGCCGTGAAGCCTGTTTCTCAGTAGATTCCGAGCACCGGAGGGAAGCCCCAGCAGGTAAGTGCCCCACACCCCCGCGCAGCCCCCCCACCCGCCCCACGCACCCGTGCCACCCCCCCCGCCCCGCGCACCCCCGCCGCCCCCCGCCCTGCGCACCCGCGCCGCCCCCCCTGCCCTGCGCACCCGCGCCACCCCCCCACCCGCCCCACGCACCCGTGCCGCCCCCCCGCCACATGCACCCGCGCCGCCCCCCCACCCGCCGCATGCACCCGTGCTGCCCCCCCGCCGCGCGCACCCGCGCCACCCCCCCGCCGCGCGCATCCGTGCCACCCCCTCACCCGCGCTGCGCACCCGCGCCGCCACCCCCCCCGCCCCGCAACCCCGCGCCCCCCCACCCCCCCACCTGCCCCACTCCCCCCCCGCCCCCCCCTGCCCCGCGCTCCTTACCTGCTGCTGCTGGGGCATCCGCTTCCCTCTGTGCTCGGAATCTACTGAGAAACAGGCTTCCTGGCCTGTCTCTCAGCAGCGCGCTGAGTGATGACATCATCACCCGGCGCGCTACTGAGGGACAGGCCACGAAGCCTGTTTCTCAGTAGATTCCGAGCACCGGAGGGAAGCGGGCGCCCCAGCAGGTAAGTGCCTCGCGCCACCAGCCTGCTGCCACCACTGCATGATCCGCCGCCACCCCGGTTTGCCCCCGCCGCCCCCCGGTTGGCCTGGCTTGCCCCAGGGCCATCTGGTCACCATTTTGGGGGGCTAAATTTCCGGATTTGGCCCCCCAAAACGATTTTTCCGCCCGGATGCAGATTTGCTCCCCATTTCCCGGGCATGTCCGGACAAATCCGGGCATCTGGTCACCCTAAGCATGGAACAACCATGTTAGTGAAGTTAAAATGAAACAAACACAGGAACCTCTCCATTCAGCAAAGCAAATTAAAAGAATATACTCACAAGTCTGGCGGATTTCTGGAGAACATAGACAAACATAGACAACCCCCCCACCCCCAATGACAACTATCATACTGACTCTGTGAAGGAGCTCTCTCCACAGAGGGACTTCCATTTCTCTCAGGCAACCAAGGAGCCACTGAGGCCTACTTGCTAGGCTCAGAGCAACATCCTGGATGTCACGCCTAAGGGAAAGGAAAGACATTTTTGTATCTTGTACCCAGACTTAAATACTTTTCTCAAAGACAAAGACCTCCCCCTTAATACATATTAATTTATTCTGAAATGGCCAAATTCACTGGCCCATGTCATCAATTATATCATCCTCTTCCCGGAATATACCATCCTCTTCTGACGTACTTGTTAATGATAATGAAAGGCCAAATTCCCTTTTTCTTGTAGTTAACTGTCTAATTTTCTTCTCTGTTCTGATGGACATGGGGATTTTTCCAAACACAACTTCACCTGTTCTTAACCCTGGACCTTTCACCTAGTTCCCTTAAAAGGAATACATTTGGTTGATATAAGTCACAAGTTTATATGACTTGGTGCAAGTCCTCATGAGTAATGTCTTTGCGCAATATCAAATCAAATTTCCAAATCCTTTCCCATCAGGCCTTATCTAAACGGAAGCATCTAAACCCTGATACAGTGTTCTATGTGTGTAGGCCTTCTTGTCCCCTTGCTCCTTCACCTCAGCATTCACTAACCACCCACCTCCCGCCCTGTTCCCCAGCACTATAATAATAATAGAAAAGCAGATATCCCTCCTTCACCATGGCAGTTCCTGAACTTTTCAAATGAGTCCACGGGCCCAAATGATGGCCTAGAGGACTAAACTGCTTAATGGATGCAAGCTATGAGAACGAACGGTAGGATAAGGTGTTGTGCATGGAAACGCACAGCATTTCCCCACAACACTATAAAAATAAATACTACTGCAGCTATTGCGCCTCCTAAACACGGAATCCTTTAAATTACATTGCCTCACTCTCATCAAAGAAACCCCAAAATTAAACTGTATGTTGAAAAATGATGGCAACGTAGAATATTTGTGTGGTCATTATCAGTGACATTGCTCTAGCAAGGATTCTTATGGAAATGTTTAACAAGACATCTCTGGTCATTTCCATGGCTTTATATTCTCTTCCTAACACAATAATAATAATAATATTCCAATCCACCCACCCTGCCTCCACTTTTCATCTCTTCTTGACAATGCTGGTAATCCACTATTTTCCTACATTATACTTTGTTATGCAAATATTAATTTCTGTTTTAGCTGCCTGGTTAGTGTTTCATTGCTGTATTCTAGGATAAACACACCCCAATCACTGTCAGTAATGTGGAAAAAAGTAACAGGAGAGCCTTGCTGAATTTGAATGGTTTTATGCTTGGCTCCTAATAGTTGTTGTTTGTTTTGAATCCCAAAGTTCTGCTTTCCATCTCCACTCAACAACTTTGGCAAGCTGTCATGCACTTAAGCAAGAGCTTGAAGATCAGGAGCCCTGTTTTCTCCTCTGTTGTTGGTTCCTGCAAGTGACTGGGTGCTGTTGCGACTCATTTCAATGGTTTTACAGTGAAAGGGGTAATCACTGAATCGATCCAAGATGACTGGCCTCAAGAGAGCAGCTCATATCAAAGCAGCTGGGTCAGTAGGAGGCTTCTTGTCCCTTGAGTTTTCCTTGGCTACAACATACACCTTGCTGATTTTCTTTTGACATTACCTCCAAAAACCGACAGTTGTGTGAACTCAGATCGCAGTTGCTTTGTTGAACGCACTGGTTCAGGCTGCTATCCTGGTGGTGTTGGTGCTGAACCCTAAGGTCAAGCAGGGAGCCGGTCGGCTTCTCCGTGGACCAAGATCTTGTCCTCCCTCCAGCTCATCCACTTGAACATGGACCTCAACCCACTCAGTTTTCTGAAGGGATGGAATTGCACATCAACACAACAAAGGTGTTAGCAATATCACAATAGACTTCACTATTCCATGAAGTCCCTTAGGACATGTGTTATTTGACTGCTGCTTTTATCAAAATGCTAGGAATGCCCTGCTGTATCCTCTCATATGGCATCAGGTGGGACGCCTCAGGGAGTCATTAGTCGAGTTACTTTTGAAGGGGGTAGATAAGTGTATTACAGTGCAAGTTGTGAAATTCCTATCCTCTGCGATCCAAAGCAGATCCCTAATTTTAATGTCCTGATGTAAATAATTTTGTATGTGTTGCATATAGTGTATTACTTTGCTGGTCTGTTTGACTGTAAATTAAGTTCTTCTAAAGTTCTTCTATTCCATAGAGTGAGGCAGTTCCTGCACTATCAGATGGCAGAAAAATGAGAGAAGAGTTGAAGCAGCAGAAAAAAATGGTTGATGCAATTCATGACTATACTGTTTTGTATGAGACATTGAGGTGACTCTGCCAATTGCTTTTAACACATGGAGAAAGGAAAACCATTCTTTTGTAGAAAGAGGAACTGAGTGGGGCCACTATTTGCCCATAAATCATTTGCTCTGTCCTGTTCTCTTTTAAGCTTTATTAAACCACATCTTTAGCAAAGCGTTTCCTGTTATACCATAGGATTGTCGTTTCTTTGTCACTGGGAATCCCTGCCTTACACTCTTCTCACACTAAACAATAATGATTGCAGCAACAGATGGCCACACTAACACCACACATTGAAGTAAGCAAGATGCCTTGACATAAAACTATTTGAGAGAGTATAAGGCCAGATCTACACCAAGCAGGATTAAACATGCTCAAAGTAGGGCTATGCATGCCCCCCGATCCGATCCGGATCTGTCTGGCCCAAATTGGGTCCAATGTGCTTCGGATTGATTCGGACCTCCCCGATCTGATTTCAGACACAGAAGTGCAGGCATTTACTCACTAGGAACGTTTACTTTAAAAGTTCAAAAACTGTGGGGGGAGAAGGCAGGGGGTGGGATTGCCTGCTGCACAAAAAGAAATATATATTGAGGCCATGCCAAATAGATGGATCTGCTAAATAGATGGTCACTATAAGCAACATTTCAGCTCTTGGAATGTGCCCCTTTCCACAAAACCTGATCACTGCTACACATTTCTTGGTGCCTCATCTGTGCTATTCTGTACATTATGTAATGATCTTTGGATTGTGGCTAAAACACAAGGCAGAGAAAGCTCTCAAGAATATGATACAGTTTTAAAAGGTTGGGCAGAAAGGCTGCTGGTACTTCCCTCTTCTTTGTGGATGATGTTATTCAACCTACATAAAGACCTAGACCTGGAGAATGAATTCTCTATTATTATATATTATGGTGATTATTATGTAGAACTATCTGTTCTTTGCAATATCTACAGGTGTAGTGACTGAGGAAGGCAGGGCACAGTGGCACTCCTGCGGATGATCAAATAAACACCAATAACTTGCTTATATGCTGGGGGAGTGGAGTGGGGGAAGGGATTCCTGCCAGAATATGATGGCAAGATCTATCTAGTGATCCTTATGCAGCTGATATGTATCTGCAAAAATAGTTTGCTTTTCAACAATTTAAACATCTGCTTTTTTAGCTGGCTGCTGACTTTCGGAGTCTGCTTCCATAGAAAGATAGTGTACAATCCACTGTGCACAGTTCATCAAGGCATCTGCTGCAGCCTCCATTCCACTTATGCTGTGACTTTCATCTGGATGCCACAACAGCATGCAAAAAGTTCAGCAAGAAAACTTTTACAAGTTCCTGCAGACAATGGTGCTATTGCCTGGGCAAGGGACTTTTTTCACAGCACTCTTTTCAGCCCCATCTCCTTTTCTGTAAGGACACTGGACTTATCTCCACCACAGCCTCACTCTCTGTGAGGGAATTTACTAGGGGTGTGCACCGGATGGGGTCTGATCCACAATCCGGATCCAATCTGGGCTGGATCAGATAAAATTATCCGATCCAATCCCCAGCACCTGGCTCGACCGATCCAATACAATCTGATCCAAAAAAGACCCAATCCGGATCAGGTTGGATTGGAGGATCGGACCCCCCTCCCCCCACTCGCACTCCTCACCTGCTAGGGCTATCTGTGTATGGCCCCGGCAGGTAAGGAGCACGAATGCGGAGAGGGGGCTTACCTGCCGGGGTCATCCGCTGCCAGCCGCGGGTACCAGTGGGTGCCAGCGGATGAGCCCGGCAGGTAAGGAGGAGTGCGAGGGGGGGCTTACCAGCTGGGGCCGTCTGCTGCCATCTGCGGGCACCAGCGGAAAGCAGTGGATGGCCCCAGCAAGTAAGGAGTGTGAGGGGGGGAGGAGTGAGGGCCCCCTACTTACCTGCCGAGGTGTCCGCTGCCTTCACCTGCTCGAATCTACTGAGAACTAGGCATCGCGACCTAGTCCTCAGTAGAGCGCCAGGTGATAATGTCATCACCTAGTGCTCTACTGAGGACTAAACCACGAAGCCTAGTTCTCAGTAGATTCGAGCAGGTAAAGGCAGCAGATGCCCCGGCAGGTAAGGAAGAGTGTGGGTGGGGGCTTACCTGCCGGGCCTGGCAGGTAATGAGGAGTGCAAGGGGGAGGAGGGAGGGTGCCCCACTTACCTGCCAGGATCGTCCGTTGCCATCTGCTGGTGCCCACGGGTGCCAGTGGATGGCAGTGGACAGCCCCGGCAAGTAAGGAGCACAAAGGGGAGGAGGAGGCTTACCTGCCGGGGCCGTCCGCTACCGTCCACTTGTGCCCGGGGGTGCCAGCGGACGGCAGCGGACAGCCCCAGAAGGTAATAAGCGCGAGGGGGGAGTGACAGGGAGGGAGGAGTTAGGCCTCCACTCACCCCCCACTGCCATTTTCCCCCCATAGACTTGCATTGGGAGAAAGCTTTATTTCCCCCAATGCAAGTCTATGGGGAAAAATGGCGGCCGATCCGAAAATCGGACATCTGATTTTCGGATCGGGATCGCGTCCAATCTGATCCAGGGGACCTCTGATTTTGTTCCGATCTGATCCAGAACAAAATTGGAGGTCCCGATCCGGGTCCTGATCCGATCCAGGGGAACCATGCACATCCCTAGAATTTACAATGATTGCTCCACTGCCAAAGCCATCTGTTCTCCCTCTGGAACCAGGAAGGTGCAGGTCCATCACTGGCCATTCTTCACCACAATGTTTGCATGGAGCCTTTATGTAAAGAAACAGTCTCAGCACGCTGTCAATTTTGTGCTCCGCTTGTAGGCCCTTAGCAGATTCTGGTTGGCTGCGATTTGACAAGAGTCAGAAAACTGATTCAACAGTGTTGTTCTTATGTCCTCAGTGATAGTTACAATCATAGAATCATAGAATAGTAGAGTTGGAAGGGGCCTATAAGGCCATCAAGTCCAACGCCTTGCTCAATGCAGGAATCAACCTTAAAGCATCCCTGACAGATGGTTGTCCAGCTGCATCTTGAATGCCTCTAATGTGGGAGAACCCACCACTTCCCTAGGTTGCAGGCACTATACTACAGTGACCATATACAAAAGAAGGCAGGGCCCCTGCAACTTTAGCTGTTGTGATGAAGAGGGAATTTCACCAGGAACTAATTGCATACAAATGACACTGGCTGAAATTCCCTTTTCTTTACAACTGTTAAAGTTACAGGAGCCCTGTCCTCCTTTTCATATGGTCAGCCTAATCAATCCCTCCTGCAAATGATAGCTTTCCTACCACCGGTAATGTAACCCCTATGAACTAGGTGGTTTAGTTCCTTGGGTGGGGCCCTCACTCAGATGGAGGGCTGGAGAAGAAACAACTAAAAAAGAGAATCAGTTGTTCTGCTGAAAGCTGAATGTTAGAAGATTGCAGTTTAACAATTAGGGATGTGCACTGGATCGGACCCGATCCACGATCCGAGTCCGGTCCAGTGGGAAATCGGATAAATTATCCGATTTCCGATCTGACAGCTGGATCGGCCGATCCAATCCGAACCGGTCCGAAAAGGCTCCGAACCGGTTCGGCGGATCGGCGGATCGGCGGATCGGCGGGCGGCCACTGGCGCCCACCGCCGCTTCCATTGGCGGGTGCCAGCGGGCGCCCGCCGATGAAAGTGGACAGCGGGGGGGGGAGGAGGGGGGCGCTTACCTTTCCGGCCCGTCCGCTCCCGTCCGGCGGCGGCAGCTACTACCAGCGGGCTCCACGGCCTGTTCCAGGGTGGCGCGCCGGGTGATGTCATCACCCGGCGCGCTACTCTAGAGCAGGCCGCGGAGCCCGCTGGTAGTAGCCGCCGGCCCCGGACAGGAGCGGACGGGCCGAGAAGGTAAGCAGGGGGTGCGTGGAGGGGAGGAGGGGGCGCGCGGAGGGGGGGAGGGGGGCCCTTACCTTCCTGGCCCGTTCGCTCCCGTCCGGGGCCGGCGGCTACTACCAGCAGGCTCCGCGGCCTACTCCAGGGTGGCGCGCCGGGTGATGTCATCACCCGGCGCGCTACTCTAGAGCAGGCCGCGGAGCCCACTGGTAGTAGCCGCTGGCCCCGGACGGGAGCGGACGGGCCGAGAAGGTAAACAGGGGGTGCGTGGAGGGGAGGAGGGGGCGCGCGGAGGGGGGGAGGGGGGCCCTTACCTTGCCGGCCCGGCCGCTCCCGTCCGGCGCCGGCGACTACTACCAGCAGGCTCCGCGGCCTACTCCAGGGTGGCGCGCCGGGTGATGTCATCACCCGGCGCGCTACTCGAGAGTAGGCCGCGGAGCCCGCTGGTAGTAGCCGCCGGCGCCGGACGGGAGCGGACGGGCCGAGAAGGTAAGCAGTGGCGGGGAAGGGGGCTTACCCCCCCGGAGCCGTCCGCGTCTATCCGCTGGCGCCCGCGGGCACCAGCGGATGGAAGCGGACGGCCCTAGGGGGGGTAGGGAGCGTGGGCGAGGGGGCTTACCTGCCGGGGCCGTCCACAGCGGAGGGCCCCGGGGGGGGAGGGAGTTAGGCCCCCCTCACCCACCCGCCGCCATTTTTTCCTCATAGACTTGCATTGCAATGCAAGTCTATGGGGAAAAAAATGGCGGCCGATCCAAAAATTTACGATTTTTGGGTCGGGATCGGACTCGATCCGGTCCGGGGGGCCTCTGATTTTGTCCGAACCGGTCCGGGACAAAATTGGAGGTCCCGATCCGGGTCCCGATCCGATCCGGGGGGTCCGTGCACACCCCTATTAACAATGGGCTCTTATCACCTTATATAAGGTAAATTGAACTGTTAATTGTGTGTAGCAGATTTTCAAGGAGACGGGGAATCATTTCTTGCATCGTTGATATTTGTCCTAATCATATTATTTCAGGACAAATGCTTTGAACTACAATGTTTAGTTATTGACTGGGAATTTCCCTGTGAAATAAAAGTTAAGAAAAATCTATATAAGGGACTTCTGAAATACTCAGCGCTTGGCAATGCAGAACCACATGAGAACCATAGTTGTGTTCTGTTTGGCCATAGGAGGACAAATTGTGGCATGTTTCTGTAACTTGTTATTTACTAAAGACATATTTTGTTCAAGTTGTATTTTTTTGCAAGTTCATTCTAATGAAGCCCCATAGAACCCACACGAGTAGAAGTTATACTAATACCAGACATAAAGGGGTTGGGGGTGATTCTGATGGAGACATGGATGGGTGAACGGGTGAAAACTCCTCCCCCATCCCATATCCCCTGTTCCAGCTCAGGATCCCATGACAGCCATTTAATTTTATTTAAACACACACACACACACACACCAAGAATGGCAGGGAAAACTACATACCAAATGCTTGGTCTGCTTGGTCTTCAGTAGCTCATTCACATGAAAGGGAGAGTTCTCCAGGTGGCATTGGCTCATTGTCTGACTCTGTTTTCTCTAAGTGCAGCAGAACTATTCATTTAGCCTAAGGTACCTCTAGACAGGCTCTTTTCCCGCAGTAGCTTTGCAGTAGCAGGTGGATTACAAGACACTTCTGCCACTCTGAAGCTACTGCGGGGAAAAGCCCCAAAGCTCAGCTCTAAAAAAGCCAGCATTTACCCCGACTGTTTTAGAATGGAGCGGGCAGGGCTGGGCAGGGGGTGGACCAGCGAGCCATAAGCTCACTGCACCTCCTCCTCAGTCCTCCCCACATTTTAAAAAATATATTTTTTAAAAAAAACTTACCCTGGAAGTGGGGAGCCAATGCTCCCAACCATCCCTACAGCTGCTGCTGGGCAAGCGCTGGCACGGCAGCAGCAAAAGGAAAACCTGCTGTGATGCCTCTTCCATGGAGTTGCGCAGAAGGAGCGTCAATGCAGGGCGTGCTGCATGGCGGCGGCAGTGCCATCAAGAGGAGGGCCTAGTTTAACCATCTCTAATTTTACTTAGAAATGCCAGCCAATGACAACAAAAGATGCAATCTCTAAACTGATGCACAGGTAACAAAGAATACTGGAGAAAAGCTATGGTTTATGGAAGTTCGCAACTATGGACTTTTGGGCCAGGATGTCATGATTTCTACAAATTGCTTCTAAGCACAGAGACTGCAATTGACAAATCCAAAAACTAGGTACAGACTGAGTACTTGTATAGTCATTACAACTCTAAGGATTGGTTTGCGCTCTGTTAAATCATTTATTTAGCAAAAGCTATCCCAGATTACTCAGTCCTTGACTTTTCTCTGTTTTCTGCTATTGGCTAGCTAATGCTTTCTCTGTTACCCCTAAAATGGACCCTCTCCTCTGCTTTCACCTTGTTCTATCTGTTCAAAACATGCTCCAGCCTAAATTTCAATACAATATAATCCTCCTGCATTTGATTCTTCATTATCAACAAAACTCTCGTCCACATGTAATAAACATTCTATGTTGTATACTTGGGGATACAGCCTTGGTATTGTTCATTCAGCCTCTTTTGTATTGCAAATGACATAGTTGTCCCTTACGTTGGGACAATACTGGGAATTTCCTGGAGCTGATCCTCTCTTTTGTAGTTGCTCCACTTTAGATTTATCTTATCTTACATTATGTTTCTGGTATTTCATTTTAGGATAAAATGTGCCATGTAGCCATACAAAAATGATCCCAAAGAATATCAAATTTGTGTACAGTTGTTTCAAAGAGTGGCAAGTTATCAAATGGATAATAAAGGCTAGTATAGAAGCCTGAGAGGTTTCTTTCCTTTGACTGAAATAGGAGACTGCTGGATAGTCTGCTGCTTTCTCCAGTAAGAAATCTCATTTAACAAGTAGCAAATAAGCAAAAGAGGGCAAGGAAGCTATAACCAAAATACAGAGAACTGTCCTTTCACACTTCCACGCTACGCCTCCATGGTTAAGAGGTGGTCTTGGCCAAATATAAGGAAGAGCGCTGAGAACAAAGCAGAGCCATCACACATATGCAATGAGTAAAGCTTGGAGGAAGAAAAGATTAAAAGAAGAGTGTTAGCATCCTATGGAACCAAGAACAAGTACAAGGCAGAGATGTTGTCTGAATTCTAAAACACAAAAACTGACAAGCCTCAGAGACAAATGACTTCGCCAAGAATGCCACCTGGGACCCAGAGGCATTCTTGGAAATAAAAGTGGTGCCATAGACCGGTGCTTCACAAGCTTTTTCAAAGTATCAGGAGGGGCAGGGAGCCTGGTGGCAAATCTTGAGATTTATCCGACATTTCCAAATCGGACACAGAAGAAAAGGCTAAATTGGGTGCTTCAGATTTACAGTTATTGTATATATCTCTAAAAACAATTAGAATTGTGTATCTCTTTACTCAACTGGGACTTAACTCACAAGTTTTCAAAATCCTGCAATTTCTTCTTGTAGTCCTTCAACTTTCAACGAACTGAGAAGAAAGAACATTGCCAAGGCCAAGAAAGAATTTCTTTTAAGCATGGGATCGCCTGCCATATGTATATGCAGGCTTCACTTAGAATTTAGGAGTTCAAACAGAAGGACATTTAGATATTTAGGGTGCTTCCCAATGAGGCCTTTTTGTGCAATTCCCCTGCCTCATTCATGAAATTTCAAAGGGTTATCCAGATGACATTCATTGTAATTTTCCTTTGTTTTTCCACCACTTTCCCCACCTTTTCTCTCATCATGAAAAATCTACCTAAATCTTCCTTAGAGTAGACCCCCTGAAATGAACAAAGCTTAATTTAGTCTGTTCATTTTAACGGGTCTACTCTATTTTGGATTTTATCCTGTGTTAAGAAAAGATGGCAGAGCTGCATAATGCCTTTTGATACTTAGCACTAGTAGTCTTCTGTCTGGAAGTAACCTTTACAGACTAATCCAAAGAACAGCAAACATTACATAACAAGAGGGGTGATATACTACCCCTCCTCCAATGTAGTCTGTAGCATTAAGACATTATGTGACAGATGCATAAACTTACCATGAAACTATGAGATCCGGACCCCACTATCTACATGAGCACAGGAAACTAAAGATCCATGCACTGTGCACAGGATGGAGGCACGGATGTTCAGCAACACCTGGCAAGACATATATGCTACTCATGGCAGGTAAAACAAACAGCGGAGGACGCAGTGCAGGCTTCCACAACTGTCAAATAGGTTAGACAGGGGCCCCCTCCACAAGGATGCGCTTTTGCGCCCAGTTCGGGGATTATGCGCATTTTCGCGGAGGCGCATTTACGCCTAATCCGTCTGCACGGGAGGCGGCGAGAAGCGGCGAAGCGCATTAAAAGATGCCCAAAAAGCACTTTACAGGTAGTTAATGCGCATAATCGCTTGTTCACACAGCGAAAATGCGCTTTAACGGCCGGAGCAAAATAAAAGTCGCTATTTAATGCGCGTTCGAAAATGCGCATTATCGGGGAGATAACGCGCCTGTACGCCCGTTTTGCGCTCCGCTCGTGTGTAGGTAAAATTTATAATGAGCCTTCAAGGCTCATTAAACGTCTCGTGTGGAGGAGGCCAGGGATAGTCAATGAGTGACTGTGAGCACCAATGTGCCCCCAGACACCTTCCTTGATCCCCACTAAGATACTCTACTCCACCCAATGTCTATGTTAAAAATAGCTTTGTCTATTCCCACTGGCAGCTGGGATTGCTCCGAAGCGACGTGTGAGCCTCTCTGGCTGCTGCCATCTTAATTTGCCATGAATGCCTGAGTCATGTGTGACTGGCCCTGCCCACTCATGGCAGCATTTTCATGGTTGTGCCCATGACAGTTTCTCAACTCTTCAGATGTCTCCACAGGCCCAAAAGGTGGCCTAGAGGACTAAACTGATTAATGGATGCAAACTATGAGGACGAACGCTAGGATAAGGTGTTGTGCATGAAAACTCACAGCATTTTTCCCAACTCTATAAAAATAAATACTAATGCAGCTGTTGCGCCTCCTAAACACGGAATCCTTTAAAATATGCTGCTTTGGCCTCACTCTCATCACATAAACGCCAAAATTAAATTGTAACTTGAAAAACAATGGCAATGTAGAACAGTTGTGTAGTCATTATCAGTGACATTGCTCTAGCAAGGATTCTTATGGAAATGAGATCTCTGGTCATTTCCATGGCTTTATATTCTCTTCCTAACACAATAATAATACGGTAATATTCCAACCCACCCACCCCCGCCTCCACTTTTCATCTCTATTTGACGGCGCTGGTAATCCACTATTTTCCTACATTATAATTTCTTATGCAGATATTAATTTCTGTTTTGGCTTCCTGGTTGGTGTTTCATTGCTGTATTCTAGGATAAACACACCCCAATCACTGTCAGTAATATGGAAAAAAGTAACTGGAGAGCCCTCTTGAATTTGAATGGTTTTATGCTTGGCTCCTAATACTTGTTATTGTTTGTTTTGAATCCCAAAGTTCTGCTTTCCATCTCCACTCAACAACCTTTGTAGGCTGTCATGTACTTAAGCAAGACCTTGAAGACCAGGAGCCCTGTTTTCTCCTCTGTTGTTGGTTCTTGCACTTGGCTGGGTGCTGGTGCAACTCATTTCAATGGTTTTACAGTAAATGTGGTAATCACTGACTAGATCCAAGATGCCTGCCCTCAAGAGAGCAGCTCCTGCTGACTCTGAGTGCATCTAATATCTTTTGCACCATCTTGAAGATGCAGATTATCTTTGTTTTTCTTGTTGCTTTCTAGAAGCAGATTTTCTGTGTCTGGGACTCATTTGCCTTTTTGTGCAGATGCTGGTTCAGCATCTGCACAAAAGGAGTGTTCCCCACTTTGTTCTCTGACTTATTGGTTTTTGCTGTCCCCTAACAGTAGTTTACTTTGCTCTGTTCTGATTGTTGCCTCACTTTGTAGACATGTCTGCCAGATGACAGGCAAAGAATCCCATTTTAGCAGTATTTAAATGAAAGCTCATATAAAGTAGCTGAGTCAGTTGTAGGCTTCTTGTGTCTTTATCTTTCCTTGGCTACAACGTACACCTTGCTGATATTTTTTGACACTACCGCCAAAACCCCACAGTTGGGTAAACACAGATAGATGTCGCATTGTTAAACGCGTGGACAAGCTGCTTGGACGAGTGAGGAGGACAACTTGCCCTCTCGATCCCTGTCCTTCTTGGCTGGTCACCCAGGGAGGAGATGCAGTTAGATCACATCTACAACATATTATTAATGCATCTCTCAGGGAGGAGAGTTTTCCATCATGTTTAAAAGAAGCGGTGGTATGGTGCTTCTAAAAAAAGCCCTCGCTGAATCCCCTGGACCTTAATAACTACAGGCTGGTATCAAACCTTCCATTTTAGGGCAAGGTGATCGAGAGGGTGGTTGCCTTCCAACTCCAAGCAGTTTTGGATGATACAGATTTTCTAGACCCATTTCAAATCGGCTTCAGGGCAGGATACGGAGTTGAGACTGCTATGGTCACCTTTGTGGATGATGTATGCTTGAGTATTGACAAGAGGAGTGTGTCCCTGTTGGTGCTTCTGGACCTCTCAGCGGCTTTCGATACCATCGACCATGGTATCCTTCAGGAGCGCCTGAGGGGATTGGGAATTGGGGGCACTGTGCAGGTTCCAGATGGTGATTCTTGGGGATAGCTGCTCCGCAAAGAAGGAGTTGCTGTGTGGCGTACCATAGGGTGCCATTCTTTCCCCAATGCTGTTTAACATTTATGTGAAACCGCTGGGAGAGATCATCCAGAGGCATGGGGAGGGGTGTTATCAGTATGCTGAAGACACCCAAATATATTTCTCTATGCCTTCGACAACAGCGTCAGATAATGATAGTGTGTCTCCTCTGAATGAATGCTTGGAGGCGGTAATGAGCTGGATGAGGAAAAACAAACTGAAGCTGAATCCAGACAAGACGGAGGTGCTTGCTGTCAAAGACCACAACCTGGGTTTGGAGCTGTGTCAACCAGTTCTGGATGGGGTTACACTCCCCCTGAAAGACTGTGTTTGCAGCTTGGGGGTACTCCTGGATGCGTCACTCCAAATGACAGCTCAGATAGATGCTACAGCCAGGAGTGCCTATTATCAGCTTCATCTGATACGCCAGCTGCGCCCCTTCCTAGAGTTGGAAGCCCTGAAGTTGGTAGTGCACATGCTGGTAACTTCAAGGCTCGACTTCTGCAATGTGCTGTACATGGAGCTACCTTTGTGCCTACTCTGGAAACTTCAACTAGTTTAAAAAATGGCAGCCAGGTTGCTCACCGGTACACCTAGGGGTGACTACATTACACTGGTCTTAAAATCACTCCACTGGCTGCCAATTAGTTTCCAGGCAAAGTACAAAGTGTTGGTTATTACATTTAATGCCCTACATGGTTTGGTCCAGGTTACCTGTGGGAACGCCTTTTCCAGTATAATCCACCCCTCACACTCAGATCCTCTGGGAAGAATTTACTACAGTCAGCCAAAACTAGGCTGATGAGTGTTACCCAGATGATCTCCTCTTCTGTTGCTCCCAGACTATGGAGTGGCCTGCCAAGAGAGATTCAACAACTTAGCAGTCTTCTTGAATTTAAGAGAGCCATGAAGGCTGATCTCTTCCTGCAGGCCTACCCAGTTGAATTTTAAGATGTTTTTAATAATGTATTAGTTTTATTTGTTTTAATGTTTTATCTATTTTATGGTCTTTGTATTTATATTTATTTTTGTTCCCCGCCTCGATCCAGAGGGAGAGGCGGGTAAGAAATAAATATTATTATTAAACACACTGGTTCAGGCTGCTCTCCTGGTGGCGCTGGTGCTGAACCCTAAACTCAAGCAGGCAGCTACTCAGCTTCCCCCAGGGCCAAGATCATGTCCTCCCTCCAGCTCTTCCACTTGAACATGGACCTCAACCCACTTCGTTTCCTGAAGGGACGGAATTGCACATCAACACAATGAAGGTCTTAGTAATGCCACAATAGACTTCACTATTCCATGGAGTGAGGCAGTTCCTGCACCATCAGTGGTGGCAGAGAAATGAGAGAAGAGTTGAAGCAGCACACAACATGGGATACCTCTAGATGGACACTTTCCGTCGAGATGGCTTTGCAGTGGTGGCAGTTGGGTTACATGACGCTGCCGCCAGTGTGAAACCATCTAGGGGCAAAGGCCCTTTGCTGGGCTCTGAAAAAGTCAACCATTTACCCTGACCTTTTTTAGAGTGAAGCAGGCTGGCCAGGGAAGAGGTGGAGTAGCGAGCCATAACCTCACTGCACCGCCTCCACAGTCCTCCCCCCCCCCCATTTTTTTTTAAAAAACAAAAAACAAAAAATCACTTACCTTAGAATAGGGGGCCCGATGCTCCCAGCAGCCCTTTCAGCTGCCGCCGGGCCGCCGCACACGCGGCAGCACCAGGAAAAGCCACCGTAGTGCCCCTTCCATGTAGATCACCGGAAGGAGTGTCAATGTGTAGCGCGCTGCCTGCTGCCACAGCTGCGTGACAGAAGAAGCACCGTAAAGAGGAAGCCATGGTTGATGCAATTCATGACTAGATTGTGTTGTATAAGGCATTCGCGTGACTCTGATAATTGCTTTTAACACATGGAGAAAGAAAAACCATTCTTTTGTAGAAAGAGGAACTGGGTGGGCCACTATATGTCCAGGAATCATTTCCTCCATCCTGTTTTATTTTAAGCTTTATTAAATCACATATTTAGCAAAGCATTTCCTGAAATACCACAGGATTGCCCTTTCTCTGTCACTGGGGATCCCAGCCTTACACTCTTCTCACACTAAACAATAATAGTTGCAGCAACAGATAGCCACACTAACACCACAAATTGCAGTCAGCAAGTTGCCCTGAAGTGAAAGTATTTGAGGGTGTCTAAGACCAGATCTACACCAAGCAGGATTTATAACGCTGAAAGCTGCTTGAAAGTGGTATATGGAATGTGTCATGGGCCCCAACAGTTGTCAGTGCACTTCAATACCGGTATGAAGCTCTAGTGTAGAACCTGCCTTTAAATAGTGGGAGGCTGTGCCAACCTTCAGCTTTTTCGGACAAATAAAAATCGAAAAAGGAAGTTCGAATACGGTGTTACTTTCACATAGTCTTATTTGTCATAGTTAGTGCCATGGATCTTGCCTACAGCCTCACCTCACAAACCACCATTTTGCCTATAGACACACCATCCTCTCACCTCAGCATTACCCTTTCCCTGATCTTTCTCTAGACCAAATACCCTGAAAAATAAACATATTTTCACTCATAGAAAGTGTTTAGTTAAAATATAAGTATAGATACTAAATTGGTAAATAATAAGTGTATGATATAATACATGGTTTATTGTGTATTCATGTGATTATATAGTGAAATAAAGTAGGTACTTGCACAGCTTTAGAGGAATAACATTGTGGAACAAGACGAATTACAATTAATGTAACAGATGTTCCTGAAGACATACAGGAAGACAGAACATTTCACTGAACAATAGAAGATAATTTATTAGGTGCGGATATAGAAATGGCAGCTTAGAATATTTTCCAAACTGTCTCTATATCTGTGATTGTTTTTGCTATATGATAAAAGAATCAAGTGATTGGTAATTGAAAATCTACTCTATGCACTAAATGGTAGTGTAATTTTAGTGTAACAGATTTTTGTCCTAGAATGTTTCAAAATGAAGAAACTAGGACCATTATCCAGTAAGCTATAATAATTAAGTGATAAGCACTCATAAGGCATACTTATAGTAAATATGATATGATCTTTATAATAGAAGGGATAGAAAATAAGAATCAAAATTCTTGGCATATAATCACGGTTTCTGAAAATGTCACCATCAGATTTTATTAATAAGCACTGCTGTTTTGTTCACTAACATGGACATTAGTGTATTGAAAGCACTCAAAGAACAGACTCAAATGAGAAAGGTATTATTTTTCTGCAGCAGACTGATACCATTAAAATGTCTGCCAATCTTTGACTAGGACCGCAATCCTAGACCACAAAATTCATATTAATTGATGTCAGTTAGATCTATTATTTCTGAGGAAATATGTGTAAGATTGTGTTCTAAGGTTGCAATCATATGTACACATACCTGTGAGGAAGGCCCATTGGATCCAGTAGGATGTACTGAGTATACATGCTTAAGACTTGAGCGCACAGTGATATCAAATAAATCCCTATTGCATTTTCCCCAATAAAAGAAATCAGGAATGAATTCTTTTTCTATGGTCACATTTTCCATCTCTACCTATAAAGTAGAAAGTAAGTTTTTGCAATGTATGTCTGGAATTGTTTACCCACTTCCAAATAAGTTAGGAACTTGAAATTTGGCTAGCTGATAGGTCTGGCTGTACAATGTACCAGAAAAATCTAAAAACACAGAATTTTGGGTTTTAAGTATTTTTTAAAGAATTTAATAAAAAAACAAGGCTTATGTCTACAACTCCCTGCATGCCTTAGGTGGAACTCCCAGCATGCTGTGGGTGGAAGGCCGGACTTACTGGCCTTTGGCAGTGTGAGTGCATGGGCATTGTGAGTGCATGGGCAGGTTACTGCTGTGTGTCTTTCACAACCCTGACTCCTAAGGTTGGTTTCAAGCAGTCAACCCAATTCCACATAAAAGGAAACAACCCTCATTAAAAGTCTGCGCCCATTTGTGGTGCATTGTCCCGCCCCCTGCATGGTTTTGAACTTGTAACTAGATACAAGAGTGTGACTTTGAAGAGCCAAACATGCCCAAAGTCACCCTATCCTGATATTGCTATTTTCTCAGAATCTGGGGGAAGTGCATGCATGGCCACTCTTAGGAAGGGGGAGGGAGAAAAGGGAGGCACTCTGTGCATGCCCAGAAACAGGCCTGATGAAGGGGGAAAGTACTTGGGCCAGCCCTGGCCCTTCAGTACAGGCTCCTGATGGAGCACTTGGTGGGTGAGAAGCTCAGGCCGAGGCAGTCCCAGCAGGATTTGGCCAGAGCTGGGTGTGTCCACTGACAGCCACTTTCCTCCCCACCTCTGCAATGCTACTCTTTGGTGCTTTATCGAGGAGCAGCATCAGCAACGAGAGGAGGGAACCGCTTCTCAGAGGACGCGGACACTTGCAGGCCACCAAAAACATGCTGGGAGGCATAGTACTGGCATGTAGAGTGGCTAATTTTAAATTAAGTATGAGTTTGCAAACCAGGTCACTATGTATAGGTCACTCTCTCTCAATCCTAATTCAGCTCCCACTTCCTTGATCTTTCACTGATTGTCTTTGTTCTCCTCCTACCGGACTTTCTCCAACTGCTACTAACCCCACCCATCATTCCATTCTAGCCTCAGCTTATGCCTACAATTCCCAGCATGCCTTGGGCAATTTAATTTGTATAAAAGTTAGCTCACTAGCCTAGCACCAGCCTACTACTTTAAAATGATTACCTTGCAGACATAGATCTTAGGGGGCCCGAGTAATGCCGGGTATACCAGCTGGTTTACAATAACGGAAAGTTATGTGAATAGAATCAGCAGAGCTGTTTTAATTATAAAGGTAGAGTGTTAATTTGGGGATGTTATACACTTTTTATCAGGTGCTAGAAGAGTTCTGTCAAAAATGTCAAAGAACTGAGATGTCCCTTTTCCGCCCTGCCAGTAGGGCTAGGGCGGGGGGCAGGCCTTTGCGGGGGGAAGAGGGTAGGCTGACCATATGAAAAGGAGGACAGAGCTCATGTAACTTTAACAGTTGTAGAGAAGAGGGAATTTCAGCTGGTGTCATTTGTATGCAATTTGTACCTGGTGAAATTCCCTCTTCATTACAACAGTTAAAGCTGCAGGTGCCCTGCCCTCTTTTGTATCTGGTCACTCTAGTATAGTGCATGCACCTTTAATTGCTTTGATGAAGAGGTGATTTCACCAGGTACTAATTGCATACAAATGACGCCAGCTGAAATTCCCTTTTCTCTGCAACTGTTAAAGTTACATGAGCCCTGTCCTCCTTTTCATATGGTCAGCCTAGAAGAGGGAGGGAAGGCAGCCCACGTGGTGACATGAAAGGTGAGGCATGGGCAGGGCCTGAATGTTAAAAGTAGGCTTCGCACGTGTCCCAGGCATCTTTCGTTTTCCAGCTGAGGGAGTGTGAAGAGCATGAAGAGCCCGTCGGTTGACCGATCCAGGCAGCGACGATGACGGGGCAGCGACGATGACTGGGCATAGGCTGAACAGTTTGGTGGTGCCCCAGGTCCCGTCCTCACCTCTCCCCATCTGTGGCAACCATGTGCCCCGGCTCTGCAGGCCGCAGCACATGTGATCAGGAGGGCTTCCCGGCAGTGATGACGACTGGGCATAGGCCCAGCAGTCCCGTCCTCACCCCCCAACCGCAGCAACCACTCGCCCTGGCTGCACAGACCGCGGCAGACATGATAGGGAGGGCTCCCTGTAATCGTTTCCTCCCCCCGCTCCCACTATTCATGAGGAGCATCACCTAGAGGCGCTGCTTTCCTGTGCACACTTCAGCTCCTCCTTATTCTTCCGTGCCCACATTGGCCTAGACTACATTGAGGGTCCAGGCCCCTTGCTCCTCTGGGCAACAGCCTTCACACACCCACAGCAGCCTAGGCTGCACCCTTCTAATCCTGGGCAACGTGCCACAATACTTGTGGCTTGGCCGCAGGGCCTACAGGGACTCCTGCTTACTGGGCGCAAGAGCTGCATGCCTGCTCAGGGTTAGGCATTGTTCATAGGGGCCAGCATTGCCACCAGGGCCTTTGCTCCCACTGCCCCCAGCTGCTGCTAGCTGGCCGAGTACATCCTTGGTAGAGCACAAGCCTTGCATGCAGGAGACACACAGGTTGAAGGAGTTCGAAGACTGCCGGCTTTTCTCCTCGTCTTCATTTTCTGCTTCTTCTGCTTCTTCTGCGGGGCCCTAGTAGTAACCACAGGCTGGGACAACCAGCCAAAGGGGGGGTTCCCTCAGCTTCCCCACAGCACCTGGGGCAGTTGCCAGAGGGAGTCGGGTGGGCTTCGAGGCTTACTGGACTTCCAGTAACTTTATTAATAATGCCACCAAAGGAAGGTGATGCAGATAAGAAGGGCAACGGTAGAGCGCAACGCCTGCCAACCAAGTGCCCCCCCAGCCAATTCCTTCATCTGAGGATGAAGGACCCAACATTGCCCAAGTCTTGAGGTGCATTGCCATGCTCAAGGAGGATAACGCCCGCCTGAAGCAGGAATTAGCAGTGGCAAAGGCTTCTAAAATCCCCAGGGCCTCAGGTAGGCATGCTGCTAACCATGACTGGGTTGCCATTTCAGAAAGATTAGCTGCCCTGGAAGCTGATAGGCCAGCAGGTGGCACTGCCGCCACACCCACGCCATCAGGACCGGCTGCAAAACCACCTCAGACTCAGGAGCTACTGCCTGTGTCAATGCTGAGTGAACCTGCCCAAGGTGAGTCCTCCCAGCCACTCCCTGCGGGATGGCCAGCTTGGAATATGTTTGGGCCATGGGGTTCCCCGTTATGGGGTGTGGGACAGAACTGGCCCTTTTCCAGGCCTGTAGATTCTGAGGCTAGTGGCAGTGAAAACCCTCAGCCAGAATTTCTGGCAGCTGCATGCCTGTTGGTTTGGCAGTCTGCTGCGCCTGTTCTAGAGCCTGAGGCAGCAGTAAAGGCAGCCACTCCTCCAGTAATGGCAACACAAATGACTCAGGTGGAGTCTGAGCCAGAGGTGCCTGTGATTAACAATGACCCTTATGCATCAGCCAAAGGCTCGCTGGTTCCCTATGGCACAGTATCCACCCCCTTAGGTTATCACCTATTGCTTGCAACCAAGGAAAGAATCTGGAAAGGGGAACATGTGAATATTTTCTCCCTTCTGTTTTGGGAGGAGGAGCTCAATGCTCTCCCTCTGGAAGCCAGGAAGGGGCAGGTCCATCACTGGCTGTTATTCACCTTAATGTCTGCATGGAGCCTTCATGTAAATAAACAGTCTATGCACATTGTCAATTCTGTGCTCTGCTTGTAAGCAGATTCTGGTTGGCTGCTATTTGACAAGCATCAGAAAACTGATTCAACAGTGTTGTTCTTATGTTCTCAGTGATTGTTCAGTCTCTGCCTTCTCCCTCTTAAACTCATCCCTTTCTTTTCTGAACAGAATTGGAGAGACATAAATGACATATCCCAGGAGGATTATCTTTCCTCCAGTCACTGTGTTCACCAACAGCTCCCCTGAAGGTACATATGCCTATTGTTCCTTTATGCTACCCACTTCCTAAGATAATATTAAGTTTCTGAAGTTCATATTCTACTCCCAGGATGTGTATATTTCCGTATCCTGCCTGCCAACCCACTCACATGACAAGCAGAACAGGAGGTAAGTCATTGTTTGTCAGGACTCTCTCTTTCATTGGTACACAGATGACATATAGTGCTAGAAACACTCCTGCCTGGAACCCTGGAGAGCTGCTGCAAATCAGTGTTGACAATCCTGGGCTAGATGGACCTATGATCTGACTCAGTACAAAACAGCTTCCAGCGTTCCTAATACTGTGAGACTATGCAGAGCTGAAGTTGATTTAAGTAAAACATGTGAAATGCACCATTCAAGTAGCCTGTAGAAATGTTCCCAGTAAAACATAGCAAAGTACACTAATGTGCTCAAATGGATGTCTGAGCTAACTCCACTATCATGGTTGTCCCACCCTGGCTTTGGTTGCTTCTGTGTACAATTGTGCATTGCTTTTTAAAGAAGAAATATTTCTGTTTCTCTCTCTCTCTCTCTCTCTCACTCTCTCTCTCTCTCTCTGCATACAGGGGTGTGTATGTGTGTGTGTGGCTGGGTGTATATGTGTGTACCGATGGATGCGTGTCTGTATGCCAGAGCCATAGTCCAAGTCCGTGTAGGAGAGGTAAGCAACTAGCAATGAACAGGGAAAGTAAGCTGCCCTACCAAGTCGTGCAGTAAAATTTTAGTTATCCCTTTCTAGAAGTTTCCTTGCTTCATCCCCAACTCTAGCTATTCTTCACCTAGAGAGTGACATCTGGGATTTCTTTGTCAAATCTTCTTTCTTATTCCTATAGCCACCAAAACAGAGCACCACCCCTGATTTACAGAGAGTCATGAGTCAGGTACTTCTACAAAGTCTATATCAGCACCATTGTTCCAGACAGAAGCATTATGGAAATAGGTTACATGACATCCCTATTTATTTGCATAGTATGATGCATAGTTCATTAGCATAATTGCTAATGCACTAAAAAGTACACCACAGGTCTTCTATCTTCACTTTACATCTCAGCTCAACAACTTTGGTTGGGAGAGTGAAGTCCACCTGTATAGCAGGATCTGCAGAAGATCAGGAGATATGTCTTCTCTCCAGATAATTACCTTTCTGGTAGCTGTAGTTGACTTGGCCCTCAATGGGCTCATCTCCAATGGCTTTATAGTTACAGTGAAGATTACTGAATGGGCTAAACGCAAGAGTCTCACATCCAGTGAACAACTGCTTTTGAGTCTGGGTGTATCCAATTTCTGCATCACAATTTTACTGACTGTATTTTTTCTTGATTTGTTCTTAATCGACATCAGGAAACGCATAATACTGCAAATATTCTATGGCGTCTTGACCTTTGCCACATACTCCAGATTTTGGTTCACTGCCTGGCTCTGTGTCTATTATTGCATCAAGATAGTGAACAGCACCCATTCACTTTTCCTTTGGTGCAAAATGAGGATATCATGGCTAATACCCCAGCTTATTGCGGGATCTCTAGTCACATCCATGTTTACTTCAATTTTTACAATCCAGCTTGCTTCTATACAGTCCGAGAGCAACACAACAGCCAACATTAGAAATGCAACAGAAGCAAAGACATTGATAAACTTTTCCAGTTCTTCCAAACTTTTGTTTTTTACAATTGGTTCTGGCTGTCCCTTTCTTGTGGTTTTACTTTGCTCCATTCTGGTTATTGCCTCACTCTGCCGACATGTCTGCCAGATGACAAGTAAAGAATCTAGTTTTAGGAGCCTCCAAACAGAAGCTCATATCAGGGCAGCTGGGACAGTGCTCTCCCTCTTGATCCTTTACCTTTTGCTTTATGTGGGCGCGAACTTGACTGAGACTGCAGGTATTGATGAAAAACGAATCTTTGATTTATTAATGTTGATGGTGTATTCCCCCGCTCAGGCTGCCATCTTGATATTGGTTAACCCTAGACTAAAGCAGGCAGCTACCCGTATGCTTACAAGAACAAAGCCTTAACTTCACAGGACCAAACAAGATGTGATGTTTGTCATGCATTTTACCCTTGCGTGTTTGATTGTGCGTTTCAATAGCTGGTATGGTGGGGCTTGAATGAGACAGGAGCTGGGGTGCGCTGGGAGTGGAGCTCACACCCTTTGCCCTGCCATGGTCCTGATTGGGATCAGTCCATCCTGTGTCTGCTATTCACAAAGGAAGGAAAACTCTGCAAATGTTAGATTTCCTACCACTGCTAATACCAGGCATAAGGGGTCTGGGGGTGATTCTGATTGAGACATGGAAGGGACAAAGGATGAAAACTCTTCCCCCATGCCAGGACACCCATACCAGCTATTTAATTTTTTTTTTAAATCAAGAATGCCAGGGAAAACTATATGTCAAACTTCACATCTAACTTGGTCTTCAATAGCTCATTCACATGAAAGGGAGCATTCTCCAAGGGGCATTGGTTCATTGACTGACTCTGTTTTCTCTAAGTGCTGCAAAACTATTCATTTTGCCTAGTGTAACCATCACTAATTTCACTTAGAAATGCCAGTTTATGACACCAAAAGATGCAATCACTGAATTGATGCATATGTAACAAAGAAAACTGGAAAACGCTGTGGTTAATGAAAGCTTACTACTATGGCCTTTTAGGCCAGAATGTTATGATTTCCAGAAATTGATTCTAAACAAATCCAAAAACTAGATACAGACTGAGTACTTACATAGTCATTACAACTCTATGGAGTACTTTGTGCTCTGTTAAATCATTTATTTAGCAAAAGCTATCACAGATTACTTTGTCCTTGACTTTTCATTGCTTTTTGCGATTGGCTAGCTAGTCCTTTCTCTGTTACCCCTAAAAATGGACCCTCTCTTCTGCTTTCATCTTGTTCTATCTGTCTAAACCATGCTCCAGCCTAAATCTCAATATAATGTAATCCTCCTGCATATGATTCTTCATTATCAACAAAATTGGTATGACTGAAAGAGGGCTAATGTTGTCCCTTTCTGTAACAAGGGCAAAAAGGAGGAACCTGGGAACTATAGACCAGTTATTCTGACATCAGTCCCTCAGAGATTTTTGGAGCAGATTATTAAGAAGTCAATCTGTAAGCACCTTGCAAACAATGCAGTGATTGCAGTGATTACTACAAATCCTCCCCGACTAATCTGATCTCATTCTTTGATTGGGTAACCTCCCTTGTGGACTGTGGGAATGCTGTGGACATAATATATCTGGATTTCAGCAAAGCTTTTATCAAAGTGCCACAGGGAATTCTGATCAGCAAGCTAGCTAAAAGTGGGCTAGATGGAACAACTCACAGTTGGCTACAGATTTGGACTCAAAGAGTGCTTATCAATGGTATTTTCTCAAACTGAGGGGAGGTAACGAGCGTTATACTGAAAGGCTCAGTTCTAGGCTCAGTGCTCTTCAACATTGTTATTAATGACTTTACCAATTAACCAATAAAAGAGAGGAAGAGGGGGAAGGGGGGTAAATAATAGTAATGATGTTAAAAGGGTGGTTGAATGATGTAAGATATGAAAAATTATATATATATATATATATATATATATATATATATGAATGACTTGGATGAGGAGGTGCAGGGAATGCTTATCAAATTTTCAGATGACACAAAATTTGTTGGGATATTTAATACCCTGGATGACAGAAACAAACTCCAAAGTGATCTTGATAGACTGGACCACTGGGCTGAAAACAACAGGATGAAATTTAATAGGGATAAATGCCAAGTTCTACACCTAGGAAAAAAAACCAAATGCACAGTTACAAGATGGGGAATACTTGACTCAGCAATACTGCAAGCGAGAAGGATCTTGGAATTCTTGTAGATCACAAACTGAATATGAGCCAACAGCATGATGTGGCTGCAAAAAAAAGTAAATTAATAGAACTAATGCTTCCAAATCACGCGAGGTACTGGTTCCCCTCTATTCAGCACTGGTTAGGCCTCATCTTGAATATTGTGTCCAGTTCTGGGCATAGGCGTGCACAGGGCATTTCATTAGGATGTGTACCCAGGATTTTTTTTTTAAAGGTGAACATTTATTGAATACTCCATCGTAAAGGGCATTATTTTTATTCATTTCTTTATTAAACTCTGTAGACACTGATGCCCTACTCTGCATTCAGCTTGCTTGACTGCAGGAGGGTCCAGCATTGGTGGGGCTTTGTGGTGACACTGGCCTGAGGAGGGGCTTACAAGGTGATATTAGCCAGGGTCCCTTCTCCTGGCCTCTTTGAAGTGTGGCTCCTAGCAGAGAGGCTCCCATTGGGGTGTGCCTGGGCATACCCGTTGCACATGCCAATGGTTCTGGGCACCAGACAAACTGGAGGGGAATCAGAGTAGGGCAATAAAGATGATTAAGGGTCTGGAAACAAAGTCCTATGAGGAGAGACTGAAAGAACTGGGCATGTTTAGCCTTGAGAAGCAAAGACTGAGGTGTGATAGGATAGCACTCTTCAAGTACTTGAAAGGCTGTTCCACAGAGGAGGGCCAGGATCTCTTCTCGATCATCCCAGAGTACAAAACATGGAATAATGGGATCAAGATACAGGAAGCCAGAATCCAGCTGGACATCAGGAAAATTTTCCTGACTGTTAGAGCAGTACGACAATGGGACCAATTGCCTAGGGATGTAGTGGGCTCTCCCATACTAGAGGCATTCAAGAGGCAGCTGGACAGCCATCTGTCAGGTATGTTTTAGGGCTCCATCACACCTACTTTTTTTCCTGGTTTACCTCTGTGATTTCCACCTCTGTTTCATTAGAGCATCAAGCTAATGGTTCCTTTCACATGGGGTGGTGTTGTGGTATCGCCACTGTAAGCAGTGAAATATCCTTTTGCTTTTTCGCTCTCCCACACTGCTCCACCCCATCCCATCCCACCCCTTCTCCTTCCTCTTCCAGTTCATTGGTTGTGACATTGTGATGGACTTCCCCAAGCAGATCCATTCTCACAGAGAGAGCACAAACACACCCATTTCACCCCATTACAGCAAACTGACAGGCAACAGCAGATCTCTATTTTTACAAACTGGAGATGCAAAGCATTGCATTATCAAAGTAAAGGAAAACTGATCCTTCACAAATCCACACATCCAATTTTTTAAAAAAAAAAATCCTAAAAGTCAGGGGTTGAATGGAACTACTTCAACCTTGGCATGGCTAAAGCTCTACTTAAGAGCTATCACAGTGCCAAGGTTCATCTCTTTATTTCTAAAAGTTACAGAGAGGTAAGCATTTTTGTTAATTTCCATAGACATAATGGAGCAGTTATTCCAACTTTAAAACACTTGCTGGAGGAGGAGAACCGCCCTGCCCTCCTCATTTGTCAGCAAGACCTCCCTTCAAAGCACATGCTCACAACAAAGGACATAGAGCACGGGCAGCATTACATGGGGGCTGAAGGGTGCTTTAATCCCAGTTGGATGAAATAAACCAGACTTTACCCACTCTAGGAAAACACCTAAAATGGAAGGGAAGAGGTGGGATGGCTGCAGGACAGGCACGGCATCATATGAGTACTGGGCTGAAAAAATTGCGAACCAGGCAAAACGAGAGTGGGATAAAATGCTGGTGTGATGGAGCCCTTAATGCGGATTTCTACATTGAGCAGGGGGTTGGACTTGATGGCCTTATAGGTCACTTCCAACTCTATTATTCTATGATTGTATGAAATTCTCATTCATGTGTAATAAGCATACAATGTTGAGTACTTTGGGATACAGCCTGGTATTGCCCGTTTAGTCTCTTTTGTTTTGCAAATTAGATACTTGTCCCTTAAGTTTGGACAACACTGGAAATTGTTCAACTTTAGATTCATCTTCTATTACATTATTTTCCTGATATTTCATTTTAGCATAAAATGTGCCATGTAGCCATACAAAACTGATCCTATAGAGTATCAAATTTCTGTACAGTTGTTTAATAGAGTGGCAAGTTATCAAATGGATAATAAAGGCTAGTATACAAGTCTGAGAGATTTCTTTCCTTTGACTTTATCGTGTGTTACGAAAAGATGTCATAGCTGTATAATGCCTTCTGATACTTAGCACTAGTACTCTTCTGTCGGGAAGCAACCTTACATTCTAATCCAAAGAACAGCTAACATTACATAATGAGAGGGGTGATATACTGCCCCTCCTCCAATGCAGCCTGTAGCATTAACACGTAATGTGAGAGATGCATAAGCTTATCATGAAAATATGAGATCCAGACCCCCACTATCTACATGACCACAGGAAGCTAAAGATCCATGCGTGGTGCACAGGATGGAGGCATGGATGTTCAGCAACAACTGGCAAGACATATATGCTACTCATGACAGGAAAAACAAACACAGGAGGATGCAGTGCAGATTTCTACACAAGTCAAATAGGTTAGAGCATGGGTATTCAATGTGGTGACCCCCAGACACCTTCCTTGGTCCCCACTAAGATACCGTACTCCACCCAATTTTTATTTTAAACATATCTTTGTATAAGCCTCTGGGTTGGTTACTTGTCATTGTGACTGGCCCTGCCCACCCATTTCAGCATTTTCATGGTTGTGCCCATGGCAGTTTCTCAACTGTTCAAAAATGTCCACAGGCCCAAAAGGTGACCTAGGGGACTAAACTCGGCGCACCCTCGCTCTACTGTGGAACAAGCCTCAAGGCCTGTTTCTCAGTAGTACTGAAGCAGCGGGTGGCAGTGGACAGCAGTGAGGAGGCAGCAGATAAGGAGCATGAGTGGGGGGAGGGGGGAAGGGAGGTGGAATTCTCCCATTACCAGCCGGCATCCCACACTGTCGTTTGCTGCTTTCGTACTACTGATAAACATGCCGCAAGGCCTGCTTATCAGTAGTACAGGAGCAGCAGACAGCAGCACGGGATGCCGGCAGGTAAGCACGAGTGGAGTGGAGGGGGAGGGGGAGGGAGGTCCCTACTTCCCTGCCGGTGCCGTCCGCTGCCATACGCTGGTCCCTTCTACTGAGAAACAGGCTTCACAGCCTGCCTTTCAGTAGCGCGCTGAGTGATGTCTACTGAGAAGCAGGCCACGAAGCCTGTTTCTCAGTAGAAGGGACCAGCAGGCGGCAGCGGACGGCCCCGGCAGGTAAGGAACGTGAGTGGGGGGAGGGGGATGGCCCCACTTACCTGCCGGGGCCAGGGCCACGGCCCCAGCAGGTAAGGAGCACGAATGGGGAGGGGAGGGACAGGGAGGGAGAGTTAGGTCCCCACTCACCTGCCCCCATGTTTTCGCCATAGGCTTGCATTGGGGAAAAGCTTTCTTTCCTCCAATGTAAGCCTATGGCGAAAACACCTAAAAAGGCATCCGTTCCGAAAATCAGACGTCCGATTTTTGGATCAGAATCGGGTCTGAACCGAACCGGGAAGCCTCCAATCTGATCCAATCCGAGGCCCTGGTTCCGGTTCTGATTCCGATCTGATTTTTTTGGGTCCATGCACACCCCTAATATTCACTATAAGTATGCCTTATGAGTGCTTATCACTTAATTATTATAGCTTAATGAATAACAATCCCAGTTTCTTCATTTTTGAAACATTCTAGGACTAAAAACTGCTACACTAAAATTACACTGCCATTTAGTGCATAGAGTAGATTTTCAATTGCTTGATTCTTTTATTATATAACAAAAACAATCACAGATGTAGAGATAGTTTGGAATATATTGTAGACTGTCATTTCTGTATTAGCACCTAATAAATGATATTCTATTGTTCAGTAAAATGTGCTGACTTCCTGTATATGGTGTGTCTAAAGGCAAATGGTGGTTTGTGAGGTGAGGCTGAAGGCAACATCCATGGCATTAAGTATGACAAATAAACAGTGCAAAAATAGCAGCTTATTCTGACTTCCTGTTGCATTTTTATTTGTCCTAAAATGCTGAGGGTTGGCACAGCCTGCAATTCCGTCCCTTCAGGAAACCAGGTGGGTTGGGGTCCATGTTCAAGTGGATGAGCTGGAAGGAGAACAAGATCTTGGTCTTGGGAGAAGCAGAGTGGTTGCGTGTCTGAGCTAGGGTTCAACATCAGCACCACCAGGATAGCAGCCTGAACCAGTGCATTTTAAAAAGCGACAGCTATCTGTCTTCACACAACTGTGAGGTTTTGGAGGTATTGTCAACAAATATCAGCAAGGTGTATGGTGTAGCGAAGGAAAGATAAAGGGACAAGAAGCCTACCAGCTACCTTTATATGAGCTTTCATTAAATGCTGCTAATATGAGATTCTTTGCCTGTCATCTAGCAGACATGTCTACAGAGTGTGGCAACAATCAGGAAAGAGAAAAGTAAAACTACTGTAAGGGGACAGCCAAAACCAATAAGTGAGAGAACAAAATAGGGAACACTCTTTTTGTGCAGATGCTGAACCAGCAACTGCACAAAAAGGCAAATGAGTCCCAGACACACAAAATCTGCTTCTAGAAAGCAACAAGAAAAACAAAGATAATCCACATCTTTAAGATGGTGCAAAAGATATTAGATGCACTCAGATTCAGCAGGAGCTGCTCTTTTGAGGGCAGGCATCTTGGATCTAGTCAGTGATTACCACATTTACTGTAAAACCATTGAAAGGTGGTCGTTGGCTGGGAGTGCTGTGCTGCTGGCTGAGCCTGAGGAGTGCTTGTTTGCCCCGCCCATCTCCACAGGTATTTCAGCCTTCAGGCTGCTGAAGGCGTGAGCCTGTGAGCGCGAGCCGAAGGGCTGTCAGCCGTAGGAACGAAGCCGTTGGACCAAAACTGCAGCCCTGGATGAAGAGCTCTAAGAGAGGAGAGCCACCTGCACCCCACCCTTCCAGCTGACCACAATGTGTAGGGGAGTGGCAATTTGTGTTGTGCAGGGCAAAGGGAGATAAGGCGTTGGCAGAGCAATGTGCTGTTACAGGGGAAGGAGAGATAGATATTTCACACCCATCTTACCTTCCGATTGCTCTGCTATCCCGGGGAACTTGGAGAACGAACCAGGCCACCCACAGAACCTCTCCTTGCTCCTATGTAATGCCAGGTCAGTTAAAAATAAAACACATATCATCCATGACCTTCTTTCAGATGAGGAGGCTGACCTGGCATGCTTCACAGAGACCTGGCTGGGAGATGACAGTGGACCGACATGGGCGCAGGCCCTCCCAGCTGGGTACTGTGTTAGTGAGCAAGTGAGGGAAAGTGGGCGGGGGGGGGGCAGAGTAGCTGTGGTCTATAGGGATAATCTTAACCTGACCAGACTTCCTGTTCGTGAACTGAATCACATCGAGTCTGTGTACCTGAGTCTGAAGACCAGGGATAGACTAGGGATTATCTTAGTGTACCGGCCACCCCGCTGCCTATCAGACTCCCTGGCCGAGCTCACGGAACTGGTCTTGGAGCTGGTGTTGGATTCGCCCAGGCTTTTGGTCTTGGGCGACTTCAACATCCCATTCGAGACTGGTTTGTCAGGTGGAGCTCGGGAGTTCATGGCATCCATGACAACCATGGGCCTATCCCAATTGGTCTCTGGACCCACACATTCAGCGGGTCATACCCTCGATGCTATTTTCAGTTCCGAACAGAGGGATCTGTGGGCGGAGGTAATGAATACCTCCGTGTTGTCATGGACAGACCATTTTCTGGTTAGGGTTAGTATCACGGCTACCACCCGCCCCTGCAGGGGTGGTGGACCTATTAAGATGGTCCGCCCTCGAAAGCTGATGGATCCTTCTGGATTTCAGAAAGCCTTGGAGGGTTTTATGGCTGGTATCGTCGACGATCCTGTAGAAGCCCTGGTCGATAGATGGAATCAAGACCTAACTAGGGCTATCGACACGATCGCCCCCAAACGTCCTCTCCGACCCGCTTCTAACAGGGCGCCCTGGTATACGGAAGACCTCAGGGAGTCGAAGCGGAAAGGATGACGACTGGAGCGCTGATGGTGGAAAACTCGACTTCTATCCAACAAGACACGGCATAGAGAACATCTTCGTTCCTATGGGGTGGCAATACGTGCAGCGAAGAAAGCTTTCTTCTCTGCGTGCATTGCGTCTGCGAATTCGCATCCAGCAGAACTGTTCAGGGTGGTGAGGGGTCTAACCCGGGCACCTTCCCCCTGAATCCGATTTTAGAGCCTTCGGCAGTTCGCTGCAATGCCTTTAACGATCATTTCACAGATAAAATCTCTCGGATAAGAGCCGACTTAGATGCCGTCGTTATAGCAGAGGCTGACGATGGAGTGTCCAGCGACTCCACGAGTAGAATTACACTGGATCAGTTTCAGTTGGTGAGTACCGAGGACGTGGACAAGCTGCTTGGACGAGTGAGGACGACGACTTGCCCTCTCGATCCCTGTCCTTCATGGCTGGTCGTCCAGGGAGGAGATGCAGTTAGATTGCAATTACAATATCTTTTTAATGCATCTCTCAGGGAGGGGACTTTCCCAGCATGTTTAAAAGAAGCAGTGGTACGGCCGCTTCTAAAGAAGCCCTCCCTGGATCCCCTGGACTTTAATAACTACAGACCGGTATCAAACCTTCCATTCTTGGGCAAGGTGATCGAGAGGGCGGTTGCCTTTCAACTCCAAGTAGTCTTGGATGACACTGATTTTCTAGACCCATTTCAAACTGGCTTCAGGGCGGGATACGGAGTTGAGACTGCTATGGTCGCCTTAGTGGATGATCTACGCCTTAGTATTGACAGGGGGAGTGTGTCCCTGTTGGTACTTCTGGACCTCTCAGCGGCTTTCGATACCATCGACCATGGTATCCTTCTGGAACGCCTGAGGGGATTGGGAATCGGGGGCACTGTGCTTCAGTGGTTCCGGTCCTACCTCTCGGGCAGGTTCCAGATGGTGATGCTTGGGGATAGCTGCTCTGCAAAGAAGGAGCTGCTGTGTGGCATACCGCAAGGTGCCATCCTTTCCCCAATGCTGTTTTATATGAAACCGTTGGGAGAGATCATCCGGAGGCATGGGGCGGGGTGCTATCAGTGTGCTGATGACACCCAAATATATTTCTCTATGCCTTCGATAACAGCACCAGCTAAGGATAGTGTGTCTCCTCTGAATCAATGCTTGGAGGCGGTAATGGGCTGGATGAGGAAAAACAAACTGAAGCTGAATCCAGACAAGACGGAGGTGCTTGCTGTCAAAGGCCGCAACCTGGGTTTGGAGGTGTGTCAACCGGTTCTGGATGGGGTTACACTCCCCCTGAAAGTCAGTGTTCGCAGCTTGGGGGTGCTCCTGGATCCGTCGCTCCAAATGACAGCCCAGATAGTTGCGACGGCCAGGAGTGCCTACTATTAGCTTCGGCTGATACGCCAGCTGCGCCCCTTCCTAGAGTTGGTAGACCTAAAGATGGTAGTGCACGCGCTGGTAACTTCTAAGCTCGACTTTTGCAATGCGCTGTACATAGGGCTACCTCTGTGCCTAGTCCGGAAATTAATTGGCAGCTCCACTGGCTGCCAATTAGTTTCCGGGCGAAGTATAAAGTGTTGGTTATTACCTTGAAAGCCCTACATGGTTTGGGTCCAGGTTACCTGTGGGATCGCCTTCTCCCATACAATCTGCCCCGCACGCTCAGGTCCTTTGGGAAAAACTTACTGCAGTCAGCCAAGACTAGGCTGACAACCGTTACCCAGAGGACCTTCTCTTCTGCCGCTCCCAGACTGTGGAATGACCTGCCGGAGGAGACTCGTCAACTTAACAGTCTTTTAGAATTTAAGAAAGCTATAAAGACTGTTCTCTTCCGGCAGGCATATCCAGTGGAATTTTAGAATGTTTTAAGACTGTTTTTAGGATTTTAGGATTTTTTATGCAGTTTTAATAATATGTGTCATGTTTTAATCAGTTTTATGTATTTTATCATGTTGTTGTTCCCCGCCTCGATCCAGACGGAGAGGCGGGTAAGAAATAAATTGTTATTATTATTATTATTATTATTATTATTATTATTATTATTATTAAATGAGTTGCACCAGCACCCAGCCATGTGCAAGAACCAACAACAGAGGAGAAAACAAGGCTCCTGGTCTTCCAGCTCTTGCTTAAGTGCATGACAGCCTGCCAAAGTTGTTGAGTGGAGATGGAAAGAAGAACTTTGGGATTCAAAACAAACAAACAAACAAACAACAACTATTAGGAGCCAAGCAGAAAAACATTCAAATTCAACAGGGCTCTCCAGTTACTTTTTTCCATATTACTGACAGTGATTGGGGTGTGTTTATCCTAGAATACAGCAATGAAACACCAACCAGGCAGCCAAAACAGAAATTAATATCTGCACAAGAAATTATAATGTAGGAAAATAGTGAATTACCAGCACTGTCAAGTAGAGAGGAAAAGTGGAAGCAGGGGTGGGCAGGTTGGAATATTATTATTGTGTTAGGAAGAGAATATAAAGGCATGGAAATGACCAGAGATCTCTTGTTATACATTTCCATAAGAATCCTTGCAGGAGCAATGTCACTGATAATGACCACACAAATGTTCTATGTTGCCATTGTTATTCAACTTTCAGTTTAATTTTGGGTTTTCTTTGATGAGAGTGAGGCCAAAGCAGTATAATTTAAAGGATTCCATGTTTAGAAGGAGCAACAGCTGCGGTAGTATTTATTCTTATAGAATTCGGTAGGGGGAAATGCTGTGCGTTTCCATGCACAACACCTTATCCTACCGTTCGTTCTCATAGTTTGCATCCATTAATCAGTTTAGTCCTCTAGGCCACCTTTTGGGCCTGTGGACATTTTTGAAGAGTTGAGAAACTGCCATGGGCACAACCATGAAAATGCTGACACGGGTGGGCAGAGCCAGTCACAACTGACAAGTAACCAACCCAGAGGTATATACAAAGATATGTTTAAAATAAAAATTGGGTGGAGTAGGGTATCTTAATGGGGACCAAGGAAGGTGTCTGGGAGTCACCACATTGAATACCCATGCTCTAACCTATTTGACTGGTGTAGAAATCTGCACTGCATCCTCCTGTGTTTGTTTTTCTTGTCATGAGTAGCATATATGTCTTGCTGGTTGTTGCTGAACATCCGTGCCTCCATCCTGTGCACAGTGCATGGATCTTTAGTTTCCTGTGCTCATGTAGATAATGGGCTATGTCCTTTGTTGTGATCATGTGCTTTGAAGGGAGGTCTTGCTGACAAAAGAGGAGGGCAGGGCGGTTCTCCTCCTCCAGTCTATCAAGAGCACTTTGAAGCTCGTTTCTGTCTTCCATAGTACTAGCTATCCCACCCAATATTTTGTCATCTGAAAATGTGATGAGCCTTCCCTGTACCTCCTCATCCAAATCATTAATAAAAATGTTGAAGGGTGAGCACTGGGCCCAGGACTGAGTCCTGCGGTACCCTGCTTGTTTCCTCCCCCCAGTTTGAGAAGGTACCATTGATAAGCACTCGTTGAGTCTGAATCTGTAGCCAGCTGTGGATCCATCTAACTGTTGTGTCTAATTCCTCTCCCCTTGCTCAGGGTGAAGGACTAACTCGAACAGACATTCCAGTCCATACCAGAAGGGGAAGATGTGGTTCCCATAGCTTCGCCTTTAGTGGGTGTTTCTCCTGATGTAAATAACCCTCCAGCTGATAGGCAGCCTTCCACTTCAGAGGGAGAGAGTGACCTTAGAAATGCCATTTTCCGTAGGAGAGAGAAACAAGCACAGATCAAAGAGGTTAGGAGGCGGCGCTCGGAAAGATTAGTGTCTCAGAAAAAGCTTGATGTGGATTTTTCTCAGAAGTGACTCTCTCTTTCTCTTGAATGGATCAACTGTCTTGTTTGCTTAGCTAAATTACGCCTTGGGGCAAAACGCTTTCTACTTTTAACTCCTTTCTACTGGAAGGAAGGGGTCTTTTGCTAAATAAAAGATTGATTGCTTTCCTAAGAGGCCTCCTTATTGACTTCAATGAATGCAAGGAGTTAAAGAGTCACGACTCTAACAGTCATTCCATCTACCCCATTTTAAGCTAGCTTGCTGATCAGAATGCCATGTGGTACTTTGACAAAAGCTTTGTTGAAGTCCAGATATATTATGTCCACAGCATTCCCACAGTCTACAAGGGAGGGTACCTGATCAAAGAATGAGATCAGATTAGTCAGGGAGGATTTGTTCTTAACAAATCCATGCTGGTTTCCAGTAATCACTGCATTGTTTTCAAGGTGCTGAGAGATTGACTTTTTAATAATCTGTTCCAAAAATCTTCAACGGACTGATGTCAGACTAACTGGTCTGTAGTTCCCAGGTTCCTCCTTTTTGCCCTTTTTACAGGAAGGGACAACATTAGCCCTCTTCCAGTCATACCAATTTTGTTGATAATGAAGCATCATATGCAGGAGGTTTACATGATGATGAAATTTAGGCTTGTTTGGTTTGGTCTCATGTTAGACACATAGAACAAGGTGAAAGCAGAGGAGAGGGCCCATTTTAAGGGGTAGCAGAGAAAGAATTAGCTAGCCAATAGAAGAAAGCAGAGAAAAGTCAAGGACAAAGTAATCTGGGATAGCTTTTGCTTAATAAATGATTTAACAGAGCCCAAAATAATCCATAGAGTTGTAATGACTATACAAGTACTCAGTCTGTATCTACTTTTTGGATTTGTTTAGAAGCAATTTCTGGAAATCATAACATCCTGGCCTAAAAGTCCATAGTCGTTTTTTATTTATTTATTTATTAATAATCTTTCTTACATTTCCCCCCATCCCCTAACAGTTCCAATTTAACATCATATTTAACATTACAAACTCTTAATTAGTCCAACCCCCCTTCTCCTCCCTGCTTTCTCCCCTGGTTTGGTTTCCTTGTACTGTTATCATGAGTTCCATAGCTCTTCATATGCTTCAGGCATCATCTTTTTACTCTCTTCTTTCTTCATACATTATATATACATTTTCCATTCCGCCTTAAAGGTGCCCCTGTTTTTCTTCCTTTCATAAATTTTCAGTTTCTGCAACACCTTTTCATTTATCGCTATCTCCCATAATTTCCCCCCACATCTTTATTGTCACTATTTTTGCTGTTTTCCATTTAACGGCAATCAACTGTCTAACTGCTGCTAGTAGATATCCAATTAGTGCCTTTTCTCTTAACTCTCTATTTTCGTTATAAACATATTCAGAAGAGCCAGTTCCGGCGATCTTTTTATCTTTTGCTTCGTAATCTCTTCCATCTTATGAAAAACTCTTATCCACAACTTTTTGACCCTCCCACATACCCACCACATATTTATTTGAGTTCTTTTGACCTCACACCCTCTCCAACCTTTTCCTGTTAAGTCCTTGTTTATTTTAGCCAACTTTACTGGTGTCATATACCATTTTTGTGCCAATTTTAAAGCGCCTTCTTTAATTTTTATAGATGTAGTTTGAAATGGATATCTCCTGAACATCTCTTTCCATTCTTCCTCTTCAATACCTTCCCCCAGATCTTCCTCCCATAATTGTTTTATTATTATTTTCCCTCTATTTTTGAGCTTCAATAAAATTCTGTATATTTGAGATATTATTCCTTTACCTCCCACTCTATATTTATCCACTAGCTCCTCCCATTATGTCAATTCCCTTGTACTTTCCCTTACTATACTGCCTTTTTAAAAATGAATGTACTAATCTGCAGCCATGCCATCCATGATATTTTAACCTTTTGTATTTGTTTTTGCCACATCTCTTGTGTTATTGGCTGTTGTTGCTTATAAAAAATTCTCATTTGTGTTAGTCCTATTTTTTTCAAATTATTTTTTGTAATTACTTTCTTTTCAATGGCAAATTCTGGGTGTATCCACATCAGTGTTAAAGGTGACGTGCTTGGCATTAGTCTTTCTTTCCTATAAAACCATATTTTCAACATTTCTGTTATTGAACATTGTTTATTTTTCATTTGTTTTTTATATCCTTTTTGTTTCTAAATATACTTTGTATTTCCTCTTCCTTCTTATATCTCATCAACTCCTTTTCTATTTCCACCCATTGTAAATTTTCTTTTTCTTTTGTCATTGCTAATATGTATCTTAATTGATATGCTTCATAATATATTTTGTGTAGATTCTGTGTAGATTCTGTGTAGATCTGTACCTGAGAGTTTTTGCTGTTCGTAATCTTTTACTTTATAATATATTTTTTCTATTTTGTCTTACCATTTCTTAAACATATTATTTGGAATTTCCACTGTTAATACATTAAATAAATAGGTAAATTTAGGTATTAACTTCATCTTTACAATCATAATCCATTCAGATAGGGTTAAGTGTTTTTTCTCCCATCTTACTATATTGTTCTTTATTTCTTTCCACTATCTCCCATAATTTATTTTCAGTATGTTCTTTTGCTTCTTGGGGATTAATATTCCCAAATATCTAAAGTTTTTATCTATTATGGGAATGCCCGTCATTTTTTATATTCCTATCTGTTCAACAACAATCTTTATTGACAGTCAACAGACCATTTTCCAAAGTAAAACAAACAAACAAACATGCTGGTTAATCAGTATACAGTATACAGTATACATATCAGTGTACATATCTTGTTGGAAGGGATTACAGTCAGACGGCCATTTGTATGTAAACACAATATATAAACACAATATTCCTGATTTCTTTTCGTTCACTTTAAGTCCAGCTACTTGTTGGAATTCTTTTAGTTCTCTTGTTACCTCACTTATCCCCTTTTTAGAATTTTGTATTGTCATTAATACATCATCTGCATATAAGCTTAATTTATATTATTTTCTTCCTACTTGGATTCCCTTAATTTCTTTATTTTCCCTAATTCCCTCTGCCAAAAAGTCAATTACCATTGCCAACAGCACTGGTGATAATGGGCATCCCTGTCTAGTCCCTGAATTTAGCTTTATTTCCTCTGTTTCTAAACCATTATATCTTATCCTGGCAGTCATCTGTATGTATATTGCGTCTATTATATGTTTAAATTTTTCTCCCATATTGTATATAATTGGCATATTAGTTATAAATTTTGAATTTACCATATCAAATGCCTTATATAAATCGAGGGTGATTATTGTCACTGATACTTTCCTCATAGTACTCCACTTTATTAATCCAAATGTTTTCCTGACGGGTTCTGTATTTCTGTATTTTCAGAATTACCGTATATAAGGGGAAGGAAACAGAAATTAGCCAGATTAAGAAATATCAGGAAAAGGCTAAAATTCCACCTTTAAAGGAGGAACAAAAACAATATTTACAAGCAGAGATGGAAGAGGAGGAAATAAAACAGGCCATAAAGGATTTAAAAAATAATAAATCTCCGGGGGAGGATGATTATACTGCAGAATTTTATAAAGCATATTCAGAAAATTTGGTACCTCAGTTAAAGAAAGTCTTTTTGGAAATACAAGAAGGTGGCCCTCTCCCAATTTCATGGACACAAGCTGTGATAACATTGATACCTAAATCAAATAAGGACAGCAGTAATCCGGATTCATACAGACCAATAACCCTGTTGAATATAGATTATAAGATATTTACAAAAATGTGGGTGAAAAGATTAAAAGAGGTGATTAATGAATCTATTGGGGCAGATCAGTATGGATTTTTGAAAAATAGATATATAACAGAAGTCCATAGTAGTAAGCTTTCATTAACCACAGCTATTCTCCAGTATTCTTTGTTACCTGTGCATCAATTCAGAGATTGCATCTTCTGGTACCATAAGCTGACATTTCTAGGTGAAATTAAAGATGGTTGCACTAAGCTAAATGAATAGTTCTGCTGCACTTAGAGAAAACAGAGTCAGTCAATGAACCAATGCCCCTTGGAGAACGCTCTCTTTCATGTGAATGAGCTATTGAAGACCAAGTTAGATGAGACGTTTGACATATAGTTTTCCCTGGCATTCTTGATTTTTTAAAAAATTGAATAGCTGGTATGGATGTTCTGGCATGGGAGAAGAGTTTTCATCCTTTGTCCCTTCCATGTCTCAATCAGAAACACCTCCAGACTTCTTATGCCTGGCATTAGCAATGGTAGGAAATCTATCAGTTGCAGAGTTTTCCTTCCTTTGTGAATAGCAGACACAGGATGTATGGATTCCAATCAGGACCATGGCAGGGCAAAGGGTGAAAGCTCCACTCCCAGCTCACCCCAGCTCCAGTCTGGGTCAAGCCCCACCCCACCCATGCCATCAAGCACACAAGGGTAAAATGCATGACAAACATCACATCTAGTTTGGTCCTGAGAAGTTAAGACTTTGTTCTTGTAAGCATACGGGTAGCTGCCTGCTTTAGTTTAGGGTTAACCAATATCAAGATGGCAGCCTGAGCGGGGGAGTACACCATCAACATTAATACATCAAAGGTTCGATTTTCATCGATAGCTTTAGTCTTAGGCAAGTTCTCTGCCACATAAAGCAAAAGGTAAAGGATCAAGAAGGAGAGCACTGTCCCAGCTGCCCTGATATGAGCTTCTGTTTGGAGGCTCCTAAAACTGGATTCTTTACTTGTCATCCGGCAGACATGTCGACAGAGTGAGGCAACAACCAGGATGGAGCAAAGTAAAACCACAAGAAGGGGACAGCCAGAACCAATAGTTGAGAACAAAAGTTTGGCAGAATTGGAAAAGTTCATCAATGTCTTTGCTTCTGTTGCATTTCTAATGTTGGCTGTTGTGTTGCTCTCGGAGTGTTTAGTAGCAAGTTGGATTGTAAAAATGGAAACAAACATGGATATGACTAGAGATACCACAAGAAGCTGGGGTATTAGCCATGATATCCTCATTTTACACCAAAAGAGAAATGAATGGGTGCTGTTCACTATCTTGATGCAATAAAAGACACATAGACAGGCAGTGAACCAAAATCTGGAGTATATGGCAAAGATAAAGATGCCATAGAATATTTGCAGTGTTATGCGGTTCCTGATGTCAATTAAGAACACATCAAACAAAAATGCAGTCAGTAAAATTGTGATGCAGAAATTGGATATACCGAGACTCAGAAGCAGTTGTTCACTGGATGTGAGACTCTTGCGTTTAGCCCATTCAGTAATCTTCAATGTAACTATAAAGCCATTGGAGATGAGCCCATCGAGGGCCAAGTCAACTACAGCTACCAGAAAGGCAATTATCTGGAGAGAAGACATATCTCCTGATCTTCTGCAGATCCTGCTATACAGGTGGACTTCACTCTCCCAACCAAAGTTGTTGAGCTGAGATGGAAAGTGCAGGTAGAAGATCTGTGGTGTACTTTTTAGTGCATTGGAAATTATGCTAATGAACTCTGCATCATACTATGCAAATGAATAGGGCTGTCATGTAACCTATTTCCATAATGCTTCTGTCTGGAACAATGGAGCTGATACAGACTTTGTAGAAGTACCTGACTCATGACTCTCTATAAATCAGGGATGTTGCTCTGTTTTGGTGGCTATAGGAATAAGAAAGAACATCCAGGTATCACTGTCCTGGTGAGGAATAGCCAGAGTTGGAGATGAAACAAGGAAACCTCTAGAAAGGGGTATCTAAAAGCTTTCTGCAGGGCTTGTTAGGGCAGCTTACTTTCCCTGTTCATTGCTAGTTGCTCACCTCTCCAACATGGTCTTGGACTATGTCTCTGACAGACAAACACACATCCATTTACACACACACCCCCTCAGGCAGTCCTAATTTGAGTATTGCTACCACCCAGGCCCAGATAAATACCATTGAAACAACAGCAGCGGTGCCACCTCCATTATATAACACTCGGTTACCTGATGTGCAGCAGCAGCTATCTATAAGTGGAAGTATGATTCTTGTGGCCAATAGAGCCAATGGGTCCTTACAACATCAGCATACTATCTCCGCAGCCCAGTCATCTCCCCTAGCAGCAGCATGCGCATCAGTGTGGCAGGGCCCAGAGGGTACTGCAGTGGTGGCCAGCACTGGATCATCACTGCAAATTAGGGATCCTTATGCTGGGGCAGAAAGGGAGGCCATCCCAACCGGAAGTACTTCCGCTCCACTAGGGTACCATCTTTTACCCGCAACCAGAGAGAAGCTATTAAAGGGAGAATACATCGATGTATTTTCTTTTCTCTTCCTTGAACCGGAGGACAAGGAAAAGGAAAAAGCTAGTGAAAAGGAATTTGATAAGTTACGTAGAAATAAGGTATCTAGGACATGGGCCAGCTGTCTGGCTTCCTTATATACATGGGCATAGTACAGCAACAATTTCCAGAGAGGGGATGTATTTTGACTAAATACCTCAATATGATTTATCAAGCATATACGGAGTATGAAGGTGGAGCTTGGCTGGCTTATGATGAGTCATTTTGCTGTAGAGCTGCCTTTGATCACTCCCTTAGATGGGATTCCAAGGACCATGATCTCTGGCTTCAGTTTATGACGCCAGCCAGACCAGGCATTGGGGAAAGCAGACAGTGGCCACATTTTGGCCAAGCATCAACCCATTCCCACTGTTAGAGAGAATGCAGGGCAGGGGGATCATCACCTACTGCCTTGCTGGGAGTACAGTGCATAGGGCAACTGCACCCATGCTATATGCCGATACCATCATGAGTGCCCTATATGTGGTAACCAACACCCAGTTTCTGCTTGCTGGGAGGAAGTGGAGTAGGAGGTGCAGAAATGGCAAGGGACATTGATGGGCAAGTGCGACCTTAAACCCGCCTTCCGCATCTTGCTTATCGACCCTGCGGATTTTGTTTTTTAAGGGAAAATTATATATAGTAGTAGTTTATTTGCATATGGCACAATGGCCTTTACAATCAATACATACACAACCTCCATGGGTTGCCCCATCCATAATCAAAGGCCGCCCCATCCTTCCGCGTTTCGATACCAACTAGAAATACTCTATAGGAACCGCTATTTAAATAAAATTATCCCCATAAAATTATATATAGACAGGGCACTTCTGATGTGCCCTTTCCTGTGCCATGTTTGAGAAGTTCAGTTCATTCCTCGAATGGACATTGCAGGCACATACGCGACTGATTTCAGGGTGTGAAGGGTCCTGCGTGGATGGACTAGGGCATTACTGATGCAAGGCGTCCACTGTCGCCAGACAGTCTGATGGGGCTATTGGTGTTATGGCCATCTCTGTGCCATTCTCCTTATGAGACAACACTCTTCCAGGCTGCTGCACCGATAGCAATTTTTGGAAGCTCTCAGAATATCAGAATTAGTATCTTTGTCCAAGGGTGATGTTTCCGGTAGAGCACTGCAGTTCGGGGATGTCCCAGTTTCCCCGCAAATGATTTGTTGGCATATACGACATACCAAAACTGATCAAATAGGCAGGGGCAAAATGATCATATTATATTCAGCATAAGTGAAGGAATTGTGCCCAGTTCAAGTTTTGCACACTTTCTTAACAGTAAGGGGTGACAGCAGAGGCCCATTATTCTGCCACCAAGATGCAGCGCCCTGACCAAATTTAGTTTTGGTCAGTTACTAAGCGTGCCCTGCAGGCATTAGGTTTGGATGTGGTCCAATTTGGTACACAATCTTTTCATATCGGTGCAGTGTCCACTGCGGCCTCGATTGGTTTTTCGTCAGAACAGATTCAGGCAGTTGACAGATGGAGGTCTAACGCTTTCCGGTCTTACCTTAGACAGCTGCCAAAATGAAGGAGATACCACTGTTGCGCCCTAACATGTCCATGTTTAATTTTAGATTCCATTGCAGGCCAAGCCCAGGTATGGGTTATCATCTGTGGGCACAGCATGGTCTTCTGGGCCGGAAGAAGGGCTGCCAGATCCAGCTTTGGGACACAGCTTGGATTCAGCCAGCAGACCAGCGTTCAATGGCTTGGCAGATGTGGCATGCGCTGGGAGTGCCTTCTCCTGACCTTGTTCCATCCTGGTCAAGTTAGTTTCCCCCATAGATTTTGCTTATACATTTGGACAGCAACGATCTGGGTCTGCTTCAAGGCAGAGCCCTGATCTTGCAGGCGATAGCCAATTTTGAGACAATTCGGCAGCACTGGCGAGGCGTGGTGATTATGTGGTCTTGTGTGTTGCCGCTGCTCAGTTGGAAAGCAGGCAATGACCATAGAGCCCTGGAAAGGGTGCAAAAAAGTGAATAACCAAATATATAAAGAACTAATTAAACGCAGAGATCACAGTATTCAACATCCTGTGATTGAGCTTGTGTGGAAGGAGATATTTAGGCCAGAGGGCATGCATTTATCTGATATGGGTAATGATATATTTCTTCGGGATCTGCAGAGGGGTTTAAAAGAAGTTATAGAGACTAGGGGGGGGGAGTGACTAAACAAGTGCTTTGTCACTCCCTAAAGCAGGTAGGTGCAGGCATAGGGAGCGAGATAGGGTAGGTGAGAATTCACAGGCACTGTTATGGTGATCGGCAATGCCTGAGGGCTCCCAGCTGTGAGTTAGATGGCTTCACCAACTCGGAGCTAGATGTCGCGAGGGGTGGTGACAACTGAAGGCCTCCCTACTCCACTAGGGGCAGACTGTGACATGGTGAACTAGGAAGCGCTGCATCACAGGCAGTGAATGATTCGCCCAAAATCAGATGGATGCCCGCATAGGTTACCCACTCTGCAGATCTTTAATAAAGTGGCCCCTGTTTAACTCCATTTTCTGTGTCTTGCCTTGTTATTTTTCCACCCTCCATTACCCGCAACTGTGATTTAATGCCTAGAATTTCCATTCTTATTCTCCATCCCTTCTATTGTAATGATCATATCATATTCACTATAAATATGCCTTATGAGTGCGTATCACTTAATTATTATAGCTTACTGGATACTGATCCTAATTTCTTCATTTTTGAAACATTCTAGGACAAAAGCCCGATCCCCATCTAGCTGGAATGGCTTGGGGGGATCAGGCTGTGCGGCCACGAGGCTTAGCCGCTGACCGCACACTCATGGAGAGCGGGGACCAGGAGGCTTCCTGTCCCCCCCCCACAACGGTTTGAAGTTTGGAGGGCGGGTTAGACAGGACGGCTTACCTGTCTTGCGCCCACCTTGTGGCAATTTAGGTGCTACCCAGGACGTGGGTAAGGGGACACCTTCTTTTAGGCTCCCTCTTGGCAGCATAGCGTGCGCCGGGCGAAGCTGCGCTCCGACCTCGGCTGAGGAACGGAGGAGCTGCCTGTGCCGGCGCAAATATCTCTGAGGGCTCACGAGGCACGATCCAGCTGGATCGGCTCATAGGGGGATTATTAGGAGTGTGGGCGGGGGGGGGGGGGATTGTGGACTTCAGGCCCAGCTTGGGTTTTTCCCCAGGTAACCAGGGCAGCGGTCCTCCTCGGATCAGGGGGCAGACAATTGGTTGCTGGTACAGAGAGGGGTGGAAAACGGGAACTCCTTTTAGATACTGCCATGCGGGGAGTGGGCGACTAGGCCTTTGCAGCAGCCTGCCTGGGTCGAGAGCTTCAGTTGGGTGCCCTTCCCCCATTGGCGCTGACCCAGTTGTGTTATAGGTGGCCATTTTGTGTATTATAGGAGAGTATTTGCAGGCGGCCATTTTGTGGACTATAGTGGTGCACATTACGGGGGCCATTTTGAGGGTATGACTAAATTGCCCTAAACGTAATTTACTTTCGCATTCCTTTGCTGCTCAAGGACTGAAGCTTTGGTGGCATTATAGTTACACTTGTATATTGACTCTTTGTTGAAGTATCTGGGTGGGTGCAAATTAGCATAATACACTCTAGGTTCGAAGAGTGGTCAGTCATGCCACCTAAGAAGGGTGCTGGGGGGAGGAAGGGAAAAGGTAGGGCGCAACGCCCACCAGCTAAACACCCCACAATCCCACCTAATTCTTCCTCGGATGAGGAGGTGACTGATATGGCAGCAGTATTGAAGCGCATTACTGCTTTGGAACAGGACAATGCCAAGCTTAAACAACAGTTGGCAGAAGCTAAGGGTACCAGCTCGGGCAGGGGACACTCGTCTAGGAGAGCAGTTGATAAATCTCAGGTTCGTGTTGCAGAAATGGTGGTCCTAGCTGGGGATCTCGGAGCTCCCCTGGAGCAAATGGCCCCTTCAGGCGAACCAGTGCCAGGAGCGCATGTCAGGGAAGCGGAAACAGCTGTAGCTTCTCATGCGACTGTCCATGGTGAGTACAACGCTGCACACACTTCAGGGTGGCCAGGCTGGTCACCATATGGGCCTTGGGCTATGCCTGCCTGGGGGGGTGGGACGTCCATGGCCATTTTCACAACCCATTGAAGAGGAGGTAAATAGTGGGGCTGGGAGTGCAGGGTGTGAGTCTTCATCATTGGCTTGCGCACCTGTCTGGCAGCCATCAACAAGTACTCCGTGGCATAGTTCAGCGCAGACTACCGGTGGCATTGAGGGTGATAGTACCCTTGTATTGACTCGAGTTTCACAAGGGTCACAAATGGAGGGGGAGTCAACAGTGTCAAACAGGATTGCTGACCCTTACGCTTCAGCAGAAGGGTCCAAGGTGCCTGATGGAGCGGTTTCAACTCCATTGGGTTACCATCTGCTGCCTGCAACTAAGGAGAAGATTTGGAGGGGAGAATTCATAGATGTGTTCTCCCTGCTGTTTCGAGAGGATGAGAAGAAGGATAAAGACAGAGATAGGGATAGAGACCAGGAGAGGAGTAAGAAAAAGAAGGTGGAACACACCGGGTCAAATTGGTTGGCGGGCTATATAACATTTATGGGGGTGGTTCAGCAGAAGCACCCAGAAAAAGGAGTAGTACTTACAAAGTACTTGGATATTATTTTCCGATTTTATACAGAATATTTTGGCCCAGCGTGGCTTCGTTATGATGAGGCTTTCAGGCTTAAAGTGGCATTTAATCCTGAACTACATTGGGACCTTAGGGAGCCGGAGTTATGGATGCAATTCATGACTCCGGCCAAGTCGGTAGTTGGGGACAGGGCGGACAGTGGACACATCTTATCTTGCCCGGTTGGGACCGCGCCAGGCTACGGTCTTGCCGGGCAGGCGGTTCAACCCTGCCTATTGTGCTGGGAATTCAGTTCCAAAGGCATTTGCACAAGGAACCCATGCAAATTCCGGCACAAATGCTCCAAGTGCAGAGGGGCTCATCCTTTTACCGGCTGTCCCAGATTCAGGGGAGCAAGAGGTTTCCATGAACCCACCCAGGGTCGGAAACCCAATGCTCCAGGCCCTGCACCAAAAGGGCCCCAGTCCAATTAAATTGGACATGTTGGCTTCCCTCCTGCGTGCATACCCATGCAAGGAGGATGCATTGTTTTTGTTTGAGGGTTTTTCACAGGGTTTTAGAATACCTTTTGTAGGAGTGCATGAACATAGCTTTGCAAGGAACCAGGCTTCAGTTTTCGAGTTTGAGACAGTAGTCTTAGACAAGATAAACAAGGAAGTTAGAGCTGGACAGGTGTTGGGCCCTTTTCAACATCTTCCACTATCATCTCTCCGGGTCTCTCCTCTGGGTATTGTACCAAAGAAGGCCCCGGGTGAATACCGCATCCATAACCTATTGCATCCGCGTGGTAGTTAATGATGCCATCCCACACGAACTGTGCACTGTAAGATATGCCTCTTTCGACAGCGCGGTGAGAATGGTCAGGCGCTGTGGAAGGGGGGCATTGATGGGGAAGTGCGATATAAAATCTGCCTTCTGCCTTCTTCCAGTGCATCCTGTGAATTTTGACTTGTTAGGGTTTGCTTTTCAGGGACAGTTCTATGTCGATCGGGACCTACCCATGGGGTGCTCTATTTCATGCTCTGTGTTCGAGAGGTTTAGCACCTTTTTGGAGTGGGCTTGGAGTCATCGAACTGGTTCCAGTAATTCTTGTCACTACTTGGATGACTTCCTGTTTTCAGCGGTGGCGGATTCTGATCAGTGCCAATTGGCGCTGGATGGATTTGAGGCTCTAACTAGGGAACTTGGGGTTCCGCTCGCTGGGGAAAAGATAGAGGGTCCTGCAACTTTGTTAACATTCTTGGGCATACAATTGGATTCCATTGGCCAATCTTGCAGTCTCCCTAGGGAAACATTGGAAACACTTAGCAAATTAATTTCCCAGACACGCTTGTCACGAAGGATTACCCTCCGGCAGCTGCAGGAACTTGTAGGGCATCTGAACTTTGCCTGCAGAGTCATAGCTCCAGGTAGAGCCTTTGTGAGGAGACTGTGTGATGCTATGAGGGGAGCTCGGCATCCCCTTCATCGTATCTGGGTATCAGGGGAAATGAGAGCCGATTTGGATGTTTGGGAGACCTTCTTAGCCCGGTACAATGGGGTATCCTTCTGGCGACAGGAATTATTGCTGGAAGCACAATTGCAAATACATTCCGATGCTTCGGGTTCTTTGGGATTTGGGGTGATATTCCGTGACCATTAGTCTGCGCAGTAGTGGCTGCAGAGTTGGAGGAAGGGCCCAATTTGCTGAGACTTAACATTTCTAGATTTTTTCCCCATTGTAGTGGCAGTGTGGCTTTGGGCTGAGTATCTTTCCAATGCTGCGATGCATTTCTGGTGCGACAACATGGCCACCGTGCAGATAGTTAATTCAATGACATCTAGGAATCTTCAGGTAATGCGGTTAGTCAGAGTTATGACTTCCCGCTGCCTGCAATATAATATTACCTTTGGGGCAAGACATATTCCTGGGCTGGATAATGGAATCGCTGACGCTTTGTTGCGTAACCAGATGTCCAGGTTCCAGAAATTGGCCCCTACGGCCAGATTGCACCCAGATCCCATGCCCACCTTTCTATGGGAGCTTGGATAGGTGAGACGGCAGAAGTCATCATGACATCTGTGGCGCCCAGTACATACACAGCCTATGAGAGAGCAAGTAGGGAGTTCGGTGCATTCAGGGTGGGGCAACGGCTTCCGGGCCTCTGGCCTATCCCTATGGAGCATCTGATCGAGTTCTGTGTGGTCTTGCACCGTAATGGCCTGTCCACCCGCACTGTTAGAGGTAAGCTGGCTGGACTCACATTTATACTGAAAGCGAATTGGTGGCCTGATGTCACATCGGATTTTCACATACAGAAGATGCTGGAGGGATGGGCTAAGTTGGCTCCACCTGCTCCTGATGTACGTCGTCCTATTACCCCCGACTTGTTAGTCGGTTTAAAGGAACAATGGGCAGCCCTATGTTTCTCCACATTTGAGCAGACACTATTCCACGCTGTGGCTGTCACTACATTTTTTGGTGCATTTAGCATTGGGGAAGTACTGGCAGGCTCCAAGTCAGATCTATCTGACAGGGCGCTGCAGTTTGGAGATGTACACAGGGATGAGGACAAGGTGGTCCTACGGCTGAGAAAGTCAAAGATGGATCACAGAGGCAGAGGCTCACACATCACATTAGCCAAGGCCCCACTTAAGGAGATCTGCCCAGTTGTAGCCTGGCTTCCTCTTCTGTCATTTGAACAAGTCTGCATTAACTAGATATTAATTTTGGACGGTGACAAAGAAGGTGTTAAGGGCATTGGGTTTGGGTAATTTCCAATTTGGCACCCACTCTTTCAGGATTGGCACTGCATCCACTGCGGCAGCAATAGGGATAGGCGACACTGGAATATGTGGCATAGGATGATGGCGGTCGGGTGCCTTTAAGGCTTATGTTCGCAAATAGGCACTCAGGAGCTATTATAAATAGTTATATTTGATTTGCAGATCTTTGGTGGAGACCAGCGCCTCAGAAGGTCCTCATCTGTGGGCACAGTATGGTGTTCTGGGCCAGCCGTAGAGTGACGCAAGCAGCTGTTGGCACAAAGCTGGATCTCGGTCCATCAGTCTCCGTCCAGTGGTTGGGGAGGCATGGCTTGTGCTGGGGAGGACTCCTCCATTTGCTATTTGGATCTGGTAATGTGCCCATGCCACCTAGGGTGTTGGTGCTACACTTGGGTGGGAACGACTTGGGCCTTTTAAAAGGGAAGGCCCTAATCATACAGGCCAAGTTAGATTTCGAGTTTATATGGAGCCAGTGGCCTGACACTTGGATAGTGTAGTCAAACATGCTCCCTAGATGTCATTGGCGTGAAGGTTGGAACGCCCACAGCTTAAATAGGGCAGTTAAACTTGTTAATAGGGAAATTAGGTTATTTTTCTGTAACTGGCAGGGAGTAATCATCCCACACCCGGGTATTGTAAGTGCCAGAGGGGATTTGTATAGGGCCGATAGAGTTCACCTCTCCGATGCAGGGAATGATATTTTCCTGCATGATCTGAGAGTGGCCCTGCTGGAATTCTTCCAGTTCAGGTGGGGGTAGGTTGCCAAAGCTGAGGCTTGGCCCCCTTCTTTGGCGGATGGCACGGGAATTTTTGGGGGATGAGGATAGGAATGGTGCGCACTCAGGCACCTTTAAGGTGATTGGCAAGTCAGAGGTCCTGCTCCTCAGGGGCTGTGCAGCTCCCGTGTCAGGATATGGCTTGCCTTTGGGGACCGGCTTATCTCATCTACCCCGAGCTGTGCAGCCTGAGGTGTGGATGACGCAGATGGTCTCACCAAACACTCAAGTGTTGTTTGAATAGGGGGCTGGGTATCCCCTACCCCTGGGTTTAATGGAGTGGCTCACCCTAAAACGGCAGGCTAGCACCTGAGATAAATAAGTGAAATTCCTGCATGTCATGCTCAGAATCAAGGAGGGGAGCATCCCCAATGTAAATAAAGAGGCCTAGTTTATCCCACGCTCTGGTGTCTGCGTCTTATTTCATGTGTTTTCCTTCTCCGTTCGCAAAACTGTTACACTAAAATTACACTGCCATTCAGTGCATAGAGTGGATTTTCAATTACCATTTGCTTGATTCTTTTATTATATAGCAAAAAAAAAAACCACACAGATGTAGAGACAGTTTGGAATATATTCTAAGCTGTAATTCTGCTTATTCTACAATGTTCTTCCTCTAAAGCTGTGCAAGAGCCTTTTTTATTTCATTATTTAATCATCCATCAACACATAATAAACCATGTATCACATCATACACATTATATGCCAATTTATATAAGTGTATGATGTGATACATGGTTTATTATGCAATTTTAAAATTGCACCTCAACAAGATTTTAACTTTTGTTTTAGTCTTTTTAACTGTAATGTTTTATGGTTGTATAAGCTAAATTCTGCTCAATTTTATTCATCCTGTCTTATGTGTGGATGTTAAATTGTGATTTTTGTCCCAAATATGTAAACCTTTTACAGTTTTAATGATGGATGCTGTTTTTCCCTTGCAATGGTCTTTGGACTCAGCAATAAAGTATTTGAAATATTTGAAATACATATCAATTTTGTATCTACATACTTATATTTTAACGAAACACTTTCTATGAGTGAAAATATGTTTATTTTTCAGGGTGTTTGGTCTAGAGAAAGATCAGGGAAAGGGTAATGCTGAGGTGAGAGGATGGTGTGTCTATAGGCAAAATGGTGGTTTGTGAGGTGAGGCTGTAGGCAAGATCCATGGCACTAACTATGACACATAAGACTATGTAAAAGTAACACCGTATTTGAACATTCTTTCCCATTTTTGCTTGTCTTAAAAAGCTGAAGGTTGGCACAGCCTCCCACTATTTAAAGGCAGGTTCTACACTAGAGCTTCATACCGGTATTGAAGTGCACTGACAACTGTTGGGGCCCATGACACATTCCATATACCACTTTCAAGCAGCTTTCAGCGTTATAAATCCTGCTTGGTGTAGATCTGGTCTTAGACGCCCTCAAATACTTTCACTTCAGGGCAACTTGCTGACTGCAATTTGTGGTGTTAGTGTGGCTATCTGTTGCTGCAACTATTATTGTTTAGTGTGAGAAGAGTGTAAGGCTGGGATCCCCAGTGACAGAGAAAGGGCAATCCTGTGGTATCTCAGGAAATGCTTTGCTAAAGATGTGATTTAATAAAGCTTAAAATAAAACAGGATGGAGGAAAAGATTCCTGGACATATAGTGGCCCACCCAGTTCCTCTTTCTACAAAAGAATGGTTTTTCTTTCTCCATGTGTTAAAAGCAATTATCAGAGTCACCCGAATGCCTTATACAAAACAATCTAGTCATGAATTGCATCAACCATGGCTTCCTCTTTACGGTGCTTCTTCTATCACGCAGCTGTGGCAGCAGGCGGCACGCTACACATTGACACTCCTTCCGGTGATCTACATGGAAGGGGCACTACGGTGGCTTTTCCTGGTGCTGCTGCGTGTGCGGCGGCCCGGCGGCAGCTGAAAGGGCTGCTGGGTCCATCGGGCCCCCTATTCTAAGGTAAGTGATTTTTTGTTTTTTGTTTTTTAAAAAAAAATGGGGGGGGAGGACTGCGGAGGCGGTGCAGTGAGGTTATGGCTCGCTACTCCACCTCTTCCCTGGCCAGCCTGCTCCACTCTAAAAAAGGTCAGGGTAAATGGTTGACTTTTTCAGAGCCCAGCAAAGGGCCTTTGCCCCTAGATGGCTTTGCACTGGCGGCAGCGTCATGTAACCCAACTGCCACCACTGCAAAGCCATCTCGACGGAAAGTGTACACGTAGAGGTATCCCATGTTGTGTGCTGCTTCAACTCTTCTCTCATTTCTCTGCCACCACTGATGGTGCAGGAACTGCCTCATTCCATGGAATAGTGAAGCCTATTGTGGCATTACTAAGACCTTCATTGTGTTATTACTAAAACCTTCATTGTGTTGATGTGCAATTCCGTCCCTTCAGGAAACGAAGTGGGTTGAGGTCCATGTTCAAGTGGAAGAGCTGGAGGGAGGACATGATCTTGGCCCTGGGGGAAGCTGAGTAGCTGCCTGCTTGAGTTTAGGGTTCAGCACCAGCACCACCAGGAGAGCAGCCTGAACCAGTGTGTTTAATAATAATATTTATTTATTTCTTACCCGCCTCTCCCTCTGGATCGAGGCGGGGAACAAAAATAAATATAAATACAAAGACCATAAAATAGATAAAACATTAAAACAAATAAAACTAAAACATTATTAAAAACATCTTAAAATTCAACTAGGTAGGCCTGCAGGAAGAGATCAGTCTTCACGGCTCTCTTAAATTCGAGAAGACTGCTAAGTTGTTGAATCTCTCTCGGCAGGCCACTCCATAGTCTGGGAGCAGCAGAAGAGGAGATCATCTGGGTAACACTCATCAGCCTAGTTTTGGCTGACTGTAGTAATTCTTCCCAGAGGACCTGAGTGTGAGGGGCGGATTATACGGGAAAAGGCAATCCCGAAGGTAACCTGGACCCAAACCATGTAGGGCATTAAAGGTAATGACCAACACTTTATACTTCACCCAGAAACTAATTGGCAGCCAGTGGACTGATTATAGGATTGGTGTAATGTAGTCACCCCTAGGTGTAACGGTGACCAACCTGGCTGCCATATTTTGAACTAGTTGAAATTTCCGGACAAGGCACAAAGGTAGCCCCATATACAGCGCATTGCAGAAGTCGAGCCTTGAAGTTACCAGCATGTGCACTACCATCTTTAGGTCTTCCAACTCTAGGAAGGGGCGCAGCTGGCGTATCGGCCGAAGCTGATAGTAGGCACTCCTGGCTGTCGCATATATCTGAGCTGTCATTTGGAGCGACAGATCCAGGAATACCTCCAAGCAGCTTGACCACGTGTTTAACAACACAATAGCTATCTGTGTTTACACAACTGTGGGCTTTTGGAGGTAATGTCAAAAAGTATCAGCAAGGTGTATGTTGTAGCCAAGGAAAGATAAAGGGACAAGAAGCCTACAACTGACTCAGCTACTTTATATGAGCTTTCATTTAAAACTGCTAAGATGGGATTCTTTGCCTGTCATCTGGCAGACATGTCTACAAAGTGAGGCAACAATCAGAACAGAGCAAAGAAAACTACTGTTAGGGGACAGCCAAAACCAATAAGTAAGAGAACAAAGTAGGGAACACTCCTTTTGTGCAGATGCTGAAGCAGCAACTGCACAAAAAGGCAAATGAGTCCCAGACACACAAAATCTGCTTCTTGAAAACAACAAGAAAAACAAAGATAATCCGCATCTTCAAGATGGTGCAAAAGATATTAGATGCACTCAGGTTCAGCAGGAGCTGCTCTCTTGAGGGCAGGCATCTTGGATCTATTCACTGATTATCCCTTTTACTGCAAAACCATTGAAATGAGTCGCACCAGCACCCAGCCTCATGCAAGAACCAACAACAGAGGAGAAAACAGGGCTCCTGATCTTCAAGCCCTTGCTTAAGTGCATGCCAAAAGCAAAAGCAGGGGGAGAAAAGCATCCAAATCTGGTGAAACAAAGGGAGAAACAGGTTCTCAAGATGGTGATTTTTTATTTATTTTTCCAAAGTTGAAGAAAAATAAATAAAAAATCAGTATCTTGAGAACCTGTTTCTCCCTTTGTTTCAACTTAAGTGCATGCCAGTCTGCGAAAGTTGTTGAGTGGAGATGGAAAGCAGAACTTTGGGATTAAAAGCAAACAACAACTATTAGGAGCCAAGCATAAAACCATTCAAATTCAACAGGGCTCTCCAGTTACTTTTTTCCATATTACTGTGTTTATCCTATAATACAGCAATGAAACACCAACCAGGCAGCCAAAACAGAAATTAATAGCTGCATAAGAAATTATACTGTAGGAAAATAGTGGATTACCAGCACTGTCAAGAAGAGATGAAAAGTGGAGGCGGGGGTGGGTTGGTTGGAATATTATTGTTGTGTTAGGAAGAGAATATAAATGGAAATGACCAGAGATCTCTTGTGATACATTTCCATAAGAATCCTTTCTAGAGCAATGTCACTGATAACGACCACACAAATGTTTTACATTGCCTTTGTTTTTCAACTTTCAGTTTAATTTTGGGGTTTATGTGATGAGAGTGAGGCCAAAGCAGCATATTTTAAAGGATTCCATGTTTAAGCGGCGCAACAGCTGCAGTAGTATTTATTTTTATAGAGTTGTGAAAAAATGCTGCGAGTTTTCATGAACAATACTTATCCTACCTTTCGTCCTAATCGTTTGCATCCATTAATCAGTTTAGTCCTTTTGGGCCTGTGGACACATTTGAAGAATAGAGAAACTGCCATGGGCACAACCATGAAAATGCTGCCATGGGTGGGCATGGCCAGTCACAAATGCCTGAGGCATTCATGGGAAATTAAGATGGCAGCAGCCAGAGAGGCTGACATATCACTTTGGAGCAATCCCAGCTGCCAGTGGGAATATACAAAGACATTTTTAAAATAAAAATTGGGTGGAGTGGGGACCAAGGAAGGTGTCTGGGGGTCACCACATTGAATACCCCTGCTCTAACCTATTTGACTGATGTAGAAAACTGCACAAACTCCGCTGGTTGTTTTTTTCCTGCCATGAGTAGCATATATGTTTTGCCTTTGTTGCTTCACATCCGTGCCTTCATCCTGTGCACAGCGTATGGATCTGTAGCTTCCTGTGTTCATGTAGATATTGGGGGTCAAGATTTCAGATTTTCATGGTATGTTTATGCCTCTGTTACATAATCGGTTAATGCTACAGACTACATTGGAGGAAAGTAAGCATATCACCCCTCTCATTATGTAATGTTAGCTGTTCTTTGGATTATATAATTTTTGCAGTATTATGCGTTTCTTGATGTCGATTAAGAACACATCAAGCAGAAATAAAGTCAGTAAAATTGTGGTGCAGAAATTGGATATACCGAGACTCAAAAGCAGTTGTTCACTGGAAGTGAGACTCTTGCATTTAGCCCATTCAGTAATCTTCACTGTAACTATGAAGCCATTGGAGATGAGCCCACTGAGGGCCAAGTCAACTACAACTACCAGAAAGGCGATTATCTGGGGAGAAGACATATCTCCTGATCCTCTGCAGATCTGCTATACAGGTGGACTTCACTTTCCCAACCAAAGTTGTTGAGCTGAGATAGAAAGTGCAGGTAGAAGATCTGTGGTGTACTTTTTAGTGCATTAGGAATTATGCTAAAAAACTATGCATCATACTATGCAAATGAATAGGGCTGTCATGTAACGTATTTCCATAATGCTTCTGTCTGGAACAATGGTTCTGACACATGACTTTCTGTAAATCAGGGATGGTGCCCTGTTTTGGTGGCTATACGAATAAGAAAGAAAGTTTAACAAAGAACATCCAGTTGTCACTGTCCTGGTGAAGAATAGCAGGAGTTGGAGATGAAACAAAGAAATTTCTAGAAAGGGGTAACTAAAATCTTTCTGCAGGGCTTGCTAGGGCAGCTTACCTTCCCTGTTCATTGCTAGTTGCTCGCATCTCTAACATGGTCTTGGACTATGGCTCTGACAGACAGACACACATCCATAGACACACTTTACACACACACACACACACACACACACCTCTATATGCAGAGAGAGAGAGAGAGAGAGAGAGAGATATTTCTTCTTTAGTAAGTGATACACAGTTGTATACAGCAGCAACCAAAACCAGCATGGGACAACCATGATAGTGGAGTTCTGCTTGTGATGTGAGTGGGTGGCAGGCAGGATACAGAAATATATACACCCTAGGAGTAGAATATGAGCTTCAGAAACTTAATATTACCTTAGGGAGTGGGTTGCATAAAGGAACGATAGGCATATGTAGCTTAAGGGGAGCTGTTGATGAACACCCCAGTGGAAAGATAACCCTTCTGGGATATGTTATTTATGTCTCTGGATTTCTGTTTAGAAAACAAAGGGATTAGTTTAAGAGGGTGAAGGCAGAGACTGGAAAAAAACAAGGGAAAAAGATAAAAGACAACAGAAGAAACCAATGTGGCTCCACAAAAAGCTTAGAGATGAAATAAAAATAAAAAAGGATATATATAGGAAGTGGAAGGAAGGCTAGGCTACAAAAGAAGAGTACAAACAAGTAGCACAGAAATGCCAGAATGGTATCAGGAAGGCTAAAGCTGAGAAGGAGCTGAGGCTAGCGAGGGATGCTAAAAGCAATAAAAAGGCTTTCTTCAGATATGTGAATAGTAAAGGACAGAGGAAAGAAATGGTCGTTCAACTGCTTCATGAGGATGGCAAATTGGTAACAGATGACAAAGAAAAGGCCGAAGTGCTCAATTCCTACTTTGGATCAGTCTTCTTTCAAAATCGGGTTTATGACTCCCCCTGGAATAAGTGAAGTACAAGCTGAAGGGGCAGGATTGCAGTTTGAGATTGATAAACAAATGGTCAAGGAACACCTAATTTCTTTGAATGAGTTCAAATCTCCAGGGCCCGACAAACTGCATCCTAAAGTAATAAAGGAGCTGGCAGAAGAACTCTCAGAACCACTGTCTATTATCTTTGCGAAATCATGGAAGATGGGTGAAGTGCCGGACGACTGGAGGAGGGCTAATGTCCCTATCTTCAAAAAGGACAAAGAGGAGGAACTATCTGTTCTTTGCAATATCTACAGGCTTAGTGACTGAGGAAGGCAGTGCACAGTGGCACTCCGGGGGATGATCAAACAAACATCAGTAACTTGCTTGTATACTGGAGTGGTGGAGTGGGGGAAGGAACTCCTGCCAAAATATGAAGGCAAGATCTATTCAGTGATCCTCATGGAAAAGGATACGTATCTGCACAGACAGTTTGCTCAACAATTTAGACATATGCTTATTTAGGTGGCTGTTGACTTTCGAAGTCTGCTTTCGTAGAAAGATAGTGTACGAGCCACTGTGCACAGTTCATAAAGGCATCTGCTGCAGCTTCCACTCCACTTATGGTGTGATTTTCTTCTGGATACCAGAACAGCCTGCAAAAAGATCAGCAAGAAAACTTTTACAAGTTCCTGCGGATGATGGTGCTGTTGCTTGGGCTATTGCCTGGGCACAGCACTCTTTTCAGCCCTGTCTCCATTTTTGTAAGGACCCTGGACTTGTCTCCACCACAGCCTCACCCTGTGTGGGGGAATTTACCATGACTGCTCCACTGCCAAAGCCATCTGCTCTTCCTCTGGAAGCCAGGAAGGGGCAGGTCCATCAGTGGCTGTTATTCACCGTGATGTCTGCATGGAGCCTTCGTGTAAATTAACAGTCTCAGCACGCTATCAAATTTGTACTCTGCTTGTAGGCCTTTAGCAGATTCTGGTTGGCTGCTATTTGACAAGTGTCAGAAAACTGATTCAGCAGTATTGTTCTTATGTTCTCAGTGATAGTTAGAATAATAGAATAGTAGATTTGGAAGGGGCCTATAAGGCCATCGAGTCCAACCCCTTGCTCAATGCAGGAATCTACCTTAAAGCATCCCTGACAGACGGTTGTCCAGCTGCCTCTTGAATGCCTCTAATGTGCGAGAACCCAACACCTCCCTAGTTAATTGGTTCCATTGTTGTATTGCTCTAACAATCAGGAAGTTTTTCCTGATGTCCAGCCAGAATCTGGCTTCCTGTAACTTTGCCCATTATTCTGTGTCCAGCATTCTGGGTTGATTGTGTGACAACCTTTCAAGTATTTGAAGAGTGCTATCATGTCTCCCCTCAATCTTCTCTTCTCCAGGCTAAACATGGCTAGTTCTTTCAGTCTCTCCTCATAGGGCTTTGTTTCCAGACCCTTAATCATCCTTGTTGCTCTCCTCTGAATCCCCTCCAGCTTGTCTGCATCCTTCTTGAAGTGTGGTGCCCAGAACTGGACGCAATACTCAAGGTGAGGCCTAACCAGTGCCAAATAAATAACCAATACCTCGCGCACTTTGAAAGCTATACTTCTATTAATTAGGGATGTGCACTGGATCGGACCCGATCCACGATCCGAGTCCGGTCCAGTGGGAAATCGGATAAATTATCCGATTTCCGATCCCGCAGCTGGATCGGCCGATCCAATCCGAACCGGTCCGAAAAAGCTCCGAACCGGTTCGGCGGATCGGCGGATCGGCGGGCGCCCACTGGCGCCCACCGCCGCTTCCATTGGCGGGCGCCAGCGGGCGCCCGCCGATGAAAGTGGACAGCGGGGGGGGGAGGAGGGGGGCACTTACCTTCTCGGCCCGGTGGCTCCCGTCCGGCGCCGGCGCCTACTACTACTAGCAGGCTCCGCGGCCTGCTCTAGGGTGGCGCGCCGGGTGATGTTATCACCCGGCGCGCTACTCTAGAGCAGGCCGTGGAGCCTGCTGGTAGTAGTAGGCGCCGGCGCCGGACGGGAGCCACCGGGCCGGGAAGGTAAGGAGGGGGTGCGTGGAGGGGAGGAGGGGGCGCGCGGAGGGGGGAGGGGGGAGGGGGGCCCTTACCTGCCCGGCCCGGCGGCTCCCGTCCGGCGCCGGCGCCTACTACTCCCAGCAGGCTCCGCGGCCTGCTCTAGGGTGGCGCGCCGGGTGATGTCATCACCCGGCGCACTACTCTAGAGCAGGCCGTGGAGCCTGCTGGAAGTAGTAGGCGCCGGCGCCGGACGGGAGCCGCCGGGCCGGAAAGGTAAGGAGGGGGTGCGTGGAGGGGAGGAGGGGGCGTGCGGAGGGGGGAGGGGGGAGGGGGGCCCTTACCTTTCCGGCCCGGCGGCTCCCGTCCGGCGCCGGCGCCTACTACTCCCAGCAGGCTCCGCGGCCTGCTCTAGGGTGGCGCGCCGGGTGATGTCATCACCCGGCGCGCTACTCTAGAGCAGGCCGCGGAGCCTGCTGGAAGTAGTAGGCGCCGGCGCCGGACGGGAGCCGCCGGGCCGGAAAGGTAAGGAGGGGGTGCGTGGAGGGGAGGAGGGGGTGCGCGGAGGGGGGAGGGGGGAGGGGGGCCCTTACCTGCCCGGCCCGGCGGCTCCCGTCCGGCGCCGGCGCCTACTACTCCCAGCAGGCTCCGCGGCCTGCTCTAGGATGGCGCGCCGGGTGATGTCATCACCCGGCGCGCTACTCGAGAGTAGGCCGCGGAGCCCGCTGGTAGTAGCCGCCGGCGCCGGACGGGCCGAGAAGGTAAGCAGTGGCGGGGAAGGGGGCTTACCCCCCCCCGGAGCCGTCCGCTTCTATCCGCTGGCGCCCGCGGGCGCCAGCGGATGGAAGCGGGCGGCCCCAGGGGGGGTAGGGAGCGCGGGGGAGGGGGTTTACCTGCCGGGGCCGTCCACAGCGGACGGCCTCGGGGGGGGAGGGAGTTAGGCCCCCCCTTACCCACCCGCCGCCATTTTTTCCTCATAGACTTGCATTGCAATGCAAGTCTATGGGGAAAAAAATGGCGGCCGATCCAAAAATGTACGATTTTTGGGTCGGGATCGGACTCGATCCGGTCCGGGGGGCCTCCGATTTTGTCCGAACCGGTCCGGGACAAAATTGGAGGTCCCGATCCGGGTCCCGATCCGATCCGGGGGGTCCGTGCACACCCCTACTATTAATACAGCCCAAAATAGCATTTGCTTTTTTTGGAGCCATATGACACTGTTGGCTCATATTCAGCTTGTGATCCACAACAATTCCAAGATCCTTCTCGCTTGTAGTATTTCTTAGCTAAGTATCCCCCGACTTGTAACTGTGCATTTGGTTTCTTTTTCCTAGGTGTAGGACATGGCACTTATCCCTATTAAATTTCATTCTGTTGTCTTCAGCCCAGCGCTCCAGTCTATTGAGATCACTTTGGAGTTTGTTTCTGTCTTCCAGGGCATTAGCGATCTTACCCAATTTTGTGTCATCTGCAAATTTGATAGTATTCCCTGCATTTCCTTGTCCAAATCATTAATAAAAATGTTGAAGATCAGCTGGCCCAGGACTGAGCCCTGCGGTACTCCACTCGTTACCTCCCCCCAGTGTGAAAAGGTACCATTGATAAGCGCTCTTTGAGTCTGATTCTGTAGCCAGCTGTGGATACACCTAACAGTTGTTCCATCTAGCCCACTTTTTACTAGTTTGTGAATCAGAATGTCACGGGGCACTTTGTCAAAAGCTTTGCTGAAGTCAAGATATACTATGTCCACAGCATTCCCACAGTCCACAAGAGAGGTTACCTGATCAAAAAATGAGATCAGATTAGTCTGACAAGATTTGTTCGTGACAAATCCATGCTGTCTTCTAGTAATCACTGCATTGTTTTCAAGGTGCTTACAGATTGACTTCTTTATAATCTGCTCCAAAATTTTCCCAGGGAGGGATGTCAGACTGACTGGTCTGTAGTTCCCAGGATCTACATACTAATCACCATAATATATAATAGTAGTAAACTCTTTCTCCAGGTCCAGGTCTTTATGCAGCTCGAATGACATCATCCACATAGAAGAGGAAAGTACCAGCAGTCTTTCTGCCCAACCTTTTAACACTGTATCATATTCTTGAGAGCTTTCTCTGCCTTGTGTTTTGCCACAATCCAGAGATCATTACATAATGTTCAGAATTGCTCAGCTGAGGCCCTAAGCAAATGTGTGGGAGTGATCAGCTTTTGTGGAAAGAGGCACATTCCAACAGCTGAAATATTGCTTATATTGACCATCTAATTGGCATGGCCTCAATATGTTTTTATTTTTGTGCAGCAGGCAATCTCACCCCCTGCCTTCTTCCCCCACAGTTGTTGAACTTTTAAAGTAAAAATTCCTTGCGAGTAAACGCTTGCATCTCTGTGTCTGAAATTTGGCACACATGAGTACCTATAGGCATTTCTTGATCATTTTTCAAAAATGCATAGCCACTGCATGCTTGCACCTATGTTTCTGAAATTTTGCATAAATGTGTACCTACAGCCCATCTGTAATATGCCCAAGTTTCATTTTATATCTTTAAAAATAAAGAAGTTAAAGCCCTTTCTTTCCCCCAATAAAAGTCTATGGGGAAAATGAGGCATCCGAATCTCGATTCGGAGATCCGAATCTCGCTTCGGAGCGGGATCCGAATCAGATCGGGGAGTTCCAAATCAATCTAAAGCAAAGGGGACCCAATTCGGGCCAGACGGATCCAGATCGGATCTGGGGGCATGCACAGCCCTATTTTGAACGTGTTAAATCCTGCTTGGTGTAGATCTGGCCTTACACTCTCTCAAATAGTTTTATGTCAAGGCATCTTGCTTACTTCAATTTGTAGTGTTCGTGCAGCCATTGTTGCTACAACCATTATTGTTTAGTGTGAGAAGAGTGTAAGGCTGGGATTTCCAGTGACAGAGAAACAGCAATCCTATGGTATATCAGGAAACGCTTTGCTAAAGATGTGGATTAATAAAGCTTAAAAGAGAACAGGATAGAGCAAATGATTTGTGGACAAATAGTGGCCCCACTCAGTTCCTCTTTCTACAAAAGAATGGTTTTCCTTTCTCCATGTGTTAAAAGCAATTGGCAGAGTCAACCCAATTTCTTATACAAAACAGTATAGTCATGAGTTGCATCAAACATTTTTTCTGAGGCTTCAACCCTTCTCTCATTTTTCTACCATCTGATGGTGCAGGAACTGCCTCACTCCATGGAATAGTGAAGTCTATTGTGGCATTACTAAGACCTTCATTGTGTTGACATGCAATTCCATCCCTTCAGAAAACCGAGTGGGTTGAGGTCCATGTTCAAGTGGATGAGCTGGAGGGAGGACATGATCTTGGTCCACAGAGAAGCTGACCGGCTCCCTGCTTGAGCTTAGGGTTCAGCACCAGCACCACCAGGATAGCAGCCTGAACCAGTGCGTTCAACAAAGCAACTGTGATCTAAGTTCACACAACTGTCGGTTTTTGGAGGTAATGTCAAAAAATATCAGCAAGATGTATGTTGTAACCAAGGAAATCTCAAGGGACAAGAAGCCTACTACTGGCCCAGCTGCCTTGATATGAGCTGCTCACTTGAGGGCAGACATCTTGGATCTATTCAGTGATTATGGTAAAACCATTGAAATGAGTCACACCAGCACCCAGTCAGAGGAGAAAACAGGGCTCCTCATCGTCAAGCTCTTGCTAAAGTACATGACAGCCTGCCAAAGTTGTTGAGTGGAGATAGAAAGCAGAACTTTGGGATTAAAAACAAACAACAACAACTATTAGGAGCCAAGCATAAAACCATTCAAATTCAACAGGGCTCTCCAGTTACTTTTTTCCATATTACTGACAGTGATTGGGGTGTGTTTATCCTAGAATACAGCAATGAAACACCAACCAGGCAGCCAAAACAGAAATTAATATTTGCATAAGAAAGTATAATGTAGGAAAATAGTGGATTGCCAGCACTGTCAAGTAGAGATGAAAAGTGGAGGCAGGGTGGGTGGATTGGAATATTATTGTTATTGTGTTAGGAAGAGAATATAAAGCCATGGAAATGATTAGAGATCTCTTGTTAAACATTTCCATAAGAATCCTTGCTAGAGCAATGTCACTGATAATGACTACACAAATGTTCCACGTTGCCATCATTTTTCAACATACAGTTTAATTTTGGGATTTCTTTGATGAGAGTAAGGGAATGTAATTTAAAGGATTCCGTGTTTAGGAGGCGCAATAGCTGCAGTAGTATTTATTTTTATAGTGTTGGGGGGAAATGCTGTGCGTTTCCATGCACAACACCTTATCCTACCGTTCGTCCTCATAGCTTGCATCCATGAAGCAGTTTAGTCCTCTAGACCACCTTTTGGGCCCATGGGCACATTTGTAGAGTTGAGAAACTGTCATGGTGTAGGAGAGATATCTGCTTTTCTGTTATTATGATAGTGCTGGGTTACGGGGGGGGGGAGGTGGGAGGTTAGTGAATGTTGAGGTGGGGACGCAAGGGGGCAAGTAGGCAGACACACATAGAACACTGTATCAGGGTTTAGATGCTTCCGTTTAGAAAAGGCCTGATGGGAAAGCACTTGGAAATTTGATTTGATATTGCTCAAAAACATTACTCATGAGGACTTGCACCAACAATATTGCCCAAAGATATTAGTCATATAAATTTGTGATTTATATCAACCATATGTATTCCTTTTAAGGGAACTAGGTAAAGTTGTGTTTGGAAAAATCCCCGTGTCCATAAGAACAGAGAAGAAAATTAGACAGTTAACTACAAGAAAAAGGGAATTTGACCTTTCATTATCATGAACAAGTACGTCAGAAGAGGGTGGTTTATTCTGGGAAGAGGATGATCTAAATTGACGACATATACCAATGAATTTGGCCATTTCAGAATAAATTCATATGTATTAAGAGGGAGGTCTTTGTCTTTGAGAAAAGTATTTAAGTCTGGGTAAGTCTGTCTTTCCTTTCCCTTAGGCGTGACATCCAGGATGTTGCTCTGAGCCTAGCATGTAGGCCTCAGTGGCTCCTTAGTTGCCTGAGAGAAATGGAAGTCCCTCTGTGGAGAAGAGCTCCTTCACAGAGTCAGTATGATAGTTGTCATTGGGGGTGGGGGGGTTGTCTATGTTTGTCTATGTTCTCCAGAAATCCGCCAGACTTGTGAGTATATTCTTTTAATTTGCTTTGCTGAATGGAGAGGTTCATGTGTTTGTTTCATTTTAACTTTCTTAAATTGTTTTAATAAATATTTTAAAGAAATAACAGTTTCATAGAGTTTATGAGTCTGAGTAAAATCAATCATTCTGAGTGTCTGGATCTTCCTTTTCAACTACTATAGCGGGGAATTTAGGGTGCATTAATGCATGGTACTGCTGCCTGTGTCCCTTAAAATTAAAGTCACCTGAAAAATTCCCCTACAATGGGCATAACCATGAAAATGCTGCCATGGGTAGGCAGGGCTAGTCACAAATGACAAGTAACCTACCCAGAAGCATTCATGGTAAATTAAGATGGCAGCAGCCAGAGAGGCTCACACATCGCTTCGGAGCAATTCCAGCTGCCGGTAAATATATACAAAGAGATTTTTAAAATAAAAATTGGGTGGAGTAGGGTATCTTAGTGGGGACAACGGAAGGTGTCTGGGGGCACATTGGTGCTCACAGTCACTCATTGACCATCCCTGTCTAACCTATTTGACAGTTGTAAAAACCTGCACTGCATCCTCCTCTGATTGTTTTTCCTGCCATGCATAGCATATATGTCTTGCCTCTTCTTGCTGAACATCCATGCCTCCATCCTGTGCACAGAGCATGGATCTTTAGTTTCCTGTGTTCATGTAGATAGTGGGGGTCCAGATCTCATGTTTTCATAGTATGTCTATGTATCTGTCACATAATGTGTTAATGCTACAGACTACATTGGAGGAGGGGCGGTATATCACCCCTCTCGTTATGTAATTTTAGCTGTTCTTTGGATTCGACTGTAAGGTTGCTTCCAGACAGAAGACTACTAGTGCTAAGTATCAAAAGGCATTATACAGCTATGCCATCTTTTCTTAATACAGGATAAAATCCAACAGAGTAGAACCATTGAAATGAACAGACCAACATAAGTTCCATTCCTTTCAGTGGGTCTACTGTAAAGAGGACTCATGTAGGATTTTACCCAGATTTTCCATGACAAGGAAAAAGTGGTGTGAAACCACAGGAGAATTACAATGGAGATCATCTGGATGACCCTATAAAGTTCCATGAATGAGGCAAGGAAATTGCACAATAAAGGCCTCATCGGGAAGCACCTTAAATATCTAAATGTCCTTCTGCTTGAACTCCTAAATTCTAAATGAAACCTGTATTTACATAAGGCAGGTGATCTAAATGTTGGTTAGATCTAACAATTTTCTATCAGGCTCCCTGACCCTCCTGATTTTTTTAAGAGCACCGGTCTATAGCACCACTTTTATTTCCAAGAATGCCTCTGGGTCCCAGGTGACATTCTTGGCCATGTCATTTGTCTCTGAGGCTTGTTGGTTTTTGTGTTTTAGAATTCAGACGACACCTCTGCCTTGTACTTGGTTCCATAGGATGCTAACACTCTTTTTTCAAACTTTTCTTCCTCCAAGCTTTTCTCATTGCAAATGTGTGACTGCTCTGGTCTGTTCTCAGTGCTCTTATATTTGGCCAAGACCACCTCTTAACCATGGAGGCGGAGCATGGAAATTTGAGAGGAGAGGTCTTTATATTTTGGTTATAGCATCCTTGCCCTCTTTTGCTTATTTGCCACTTGTTAAATGAGATCTCTTACTGGAGAAAGCAAACTATCCAGCAGTCAGTGCTGGTGAAGCACTGGCTGGTTTCGGACGACACATTAAGCAATGGAAGGGGGGGCAACAAATCGTCAGTTGTGTTGTTTATCGTGTCGTGTGGAAGGTAACACACAATGCACACACAACCCACAGTATGTTAATCAGGCAAAATAAACAATGGAGAGAAACGACGTGCTTGCACGTTGTTTAGACCAAAGCCAGTTGATTGAAGTGTCGTGTGGAGGGGCGCGTGCGTTAATCCTGTGCATTGAGAACGTTACCACGGAAGCCCATAGAGGCAAGCGGCAAGAGCGGACGAATGCGGCCAGCCGCTCAGGCACACCCTCACAGCTTGACGCTGACGTCATCATAGCAACTGAAGGCATCCGCCTCTCGGCCCCACCCCCACCCTGGCAGCTGGCACGGAGCTTAACAAGGGGCCAGTTCCTGGAAGCATGCATTCCGTGCGGCCGTACAGCTTCCACACACAAAAGTATAGCCACCAACCGAACAGAGCCGCGATAGGGGAATGAGGGCAAAGGAGGGGGGAAGCCACAGGACACGTGCCACACCGAGATGCCCCCAGTTGCCCAGGAACACGGGACACCATCCGCCCACCCAGCAGGGAGCACTGCAACCCAGACAAAAATGCCCCCAACGGCCATGTGTCCTCTCCCGTCGCTTTACCCAGAAGCAGGCAAGCTGGGGAAGCGGCGCTCACGAGGCCCCCCTTCATTCACCCAACAGAGCCGGACAGTGCTCACCGGCCATGGACATCCCCAAGCCTTGTAGAATACCAATGCAAAGGGCATCCATGGGCAGCCCACCTCCACAACACGCCGGTCAGCCAGCTGCGGATGTTCTGGGAAACAACTGAAGGTATGCACAACATTCCCATTGTTATGGAGCGCCCGCAGCCAGCAACAACACCTCCGCCGCCAAACAGGGCACATTCCCAGCAAACACAACAGCCCACCAGCCCCAACCATCCCACAAGCACACAGGACGGGAAACACCAGGTGAGGGCCAGAGACACCCGGGAGCACCATAAAGCACCTCCACCGGCACCATGGACCCAGAGGGAGAGGATAGCCGTGACACTCCAACCGAGCGTGCCGGCTCGCAAACCCAAGGAGAGGGAAACAGCCAGAGCACAGCACTGGTCCAAGGTGGAAATCAGGAACTTCACAGAACTGTGGAGCTGCCAAGAAGCAAGGAGGATCATGGCCACAGCCAGGCATGATCAGCTCTACCCCTGGCTCTCCAGACAGATGTGGGAATGGGGACATAACCACAATGCCAAGCAATGCAAGGACAAGCTACATGGACTCAAGAGAAAGTTCAAGGAGACTGTCACGCACAATAACAGAACCAGGGTCGAGCCACATACCATGTCCTTCTACGATGAGCTGGCACACCTGCTGGAGGAGCACCACGATGTCGTGCCAAGGCACACGGCGGGCAGTGGGGTTGCAACCGCTGAGGCACCACGCATGCAACAACAAGCCCGACAGGTCCAAGGGCCATGCAGTGAAGACACTGCTACCCAGGCACCCGAAACGCCTCCACGGATGGACGCCCCATGCCCACCACCGACCAGCACACCAGTGGCGAGGGCCCAACGAGACCCACGGACATCCGTGCCTAAGCCGAGGAGCGGGGCCACAGAAGGCCACAGCCCCTCTCTGGTGCCACAGCCTCCACCCATGGAGGCCAGGACAGCCTGCTCCTCAAAGAGCACCTCCCCTGTGACAGCCTCCTCCAGCACCAATAGCCCTATGGTATTCCTATAGCTGTTCTGTGCAGAGTTGCAGGTAGAGGACAAGTGACCCATGCCTATAGTGCCAGAGACCCAGCAGGAGGACGATCTACCTGGGCCATCATATCCATGGGTGCTGCCCGCGAAGCCATAACCAGCCGGTGCCAGAGCCGGCACCCACGCCACGGGCACTGAGGGAGCACTGCGTATGTGGATGGAGATGGAGAGCAGCAGCACCATGGTGGAGGGGTTCGACTGGAGCATCATGGATGCCGTTAGGTAAGATGGGGCCAGTGTTCCAGGAGGTGCAAGAAGAAATGGAGCAGCTCATGGAGCTCCAGGTGGGCGACATTCTGGAGCCAGAACTGTCACCTTCCCAGGAAGAGCTGCAGAGCATCAATAAGCAGGCCACTGACAACATCATCGTGGAAGTGGACGAGATGGAGGAGGATGTGCTTCTGGAAGCCAAACTCCAAGTTGGCGATGCCATGCTCGCGGAGGAGATAGAGGGCCCCCCGCAGCCAGAGGTCACAGAGATGGAAGACGCTGCCTCCTAGAGGAGGAGCCCCTGCCCCACCCGCCTGCAAAGACACCGTGGCCCCAGCCACTCAAGCCCATCCCCTGACCGAATCACAGAGGTATGCCCCTCTGCGCAACAGGCTCAAGGCAGACCAACTGCAGGTGGCGAAGGACCTGGTCATGGCCACAGAGGCGACAGGAGGCTGCATCCACGAGCTATTCACATGCATGGCGGGTGAGGATTCCAGGCGTACCAAGGAGCGTGTTCTTGCTGTGTGAGTGACACTCATGGCCACCCAAGCCATGGATGGATGCTCCCAAGCCATATGGGAGGCGGGGCGAGAGGTGCGCTGTGGTCTGGACAACCATGTCACCAGGATGACCAAGGCCATGGCAGCCACTGACACCATCATCGACTGAGGCATGCGCGAGCACACAGCTGGCATCGACTGCCAAACAGAGGTCCTCAGGGAGGTTGCCCAGGCTTTCCGGGCTGCGTACCATGGTGCCCCCCAGATCGCCCCCTACATGCTGCCGTACAGACACATACTGCCTAAGCAGTACCTGCCTCTACCAGCAGCCACAGCATACTGGGCCCCATGAGCTGCAGCAGGTGCCTCAGGGATGGCGGGGGGGGGGGAGACTGGAGGGCAGGAGCGATGACACTTAGGCAGCCGGGCAAAGCAGGCTCGGGACTTCCCGCCTGACTCTGACGAAGAGGGAGAGGAGGAGGGAGAGGAGGAGGAGGAGGAGGAGGAGGAGGAGGAGGAGGAGGAGGAAGGGACCTTCCCGCATGACATGCTCTGAGCTACGGGCATGTAATGCCCCCCCTGGCCCATCCACTGCAGGTCCTTGGCAGTAGACACCCCCTCCCCATCCCGCGATAGGCCCCCTATTGCCTCCCGTTGCTCTGGCAACCACCTCCCTCGGCCCATTCTGCCCACTCAAGGCCAAGTAGATGCTGCTGCTGCCTGTTACAATGCTGCACATCCTAGATTCCATTCGTTCCCAGCCCCACTGTCCCTCATTGCAGCCCACTCCCGATAAGATGGCAGCAACCTACAGGTCCACTTGGCTCCGTACAGGCCGCCCCGGCCAACGCAGGGAGGCGAGCACCCCATGCCACCGCCGCAGGGCCCTGTGGTGAGGAGGTTGATGTGCGGGTATGTTGGACTGGGTGCAGGGGAATTGCTATGGGCTCCATGTCACTGATTGCTGTCCTTCCTCCCCTCCCCTTCTCTTCCCCGCCCCAGGGAAGCTGCGCTGCCTCCACATGCCATCTGCAGCAGGTGGAGGGCCCATATGGCATGCCGCATTCTCGCTCTGGAGATGGCCCTGGAGAAGTCCTTTCTTGCATTCGACGTCTGGAGCGGTGCCACCTTTTGATCCCTGTACGGCCGTAGGCCCTTCTATCAGCATATGCAAGCTGCACGCATCCCCCCTCTGTAGTTCCCTTGCATCATCTTGAAGCAGCGCTGCCCCATAGCATCCCCCAATTCCAGCCATTTCCTTTCACTCCCCTCTCTTGCAGGTGTGCAGCAGACATAACAATGCTGCCTTGTCCTCCAGTTCCCACACTCCCGTATTGGGCCATCCCATGCTGGCCACGGCGGCATCCCTCCCTCCGCCTTTCTGTTCCGGCACGCCCACTCATCGTGCATGCCTCCTCTCTGGCAATTCCACAGCTAGTGACTATGTCCCACCAAGACCTCGCTATGGCCAGCTTGCAGGCAGCAATCCAGGCGACTACGGAGAACCATGCCGATGGCAACGAGGAGAATGTGCTACGTGCCCAGCTGTACTGCTTGGGTGGCGCCTTGCCTGCGGGGCCATTGTTCAGGACGGGTGGCGGTCACTGGCCCCTTGCTGCTGCGGAGGCCTTGCCCTGTTGCTGGGCTGCTGTCCTGACGCTGCTGCGCAGACATGATGCGGGCACGGTGACTACGGGGGCATTGGCCAGTGGCACGGCCATGGAAGTCCTGCATCGCGTGCCACACCTGACAACATCTGCCGACCTCCTTGAGCAGCACGAGACCATCCGCCGCTGGGTGCTTCTATGGACGGATGTCGTGTGGATGGAAATGCAGACCTTGGAGGAATAGGACGACGAGCATTTCCACAGGAGCTTCTGCATGTCCCGCGCGACGTTTGATGTGCTGGTGGCCGAGGTGACCCCTGTACTGCAGAGGGAGTGTACTGTCATGCGCCCATCCATTCTGGTCTCCTGCCATTTGGCCCTGACGCTGTACAAGCTGGTGTTCAATGTGGGGTACCTGCCCCTGTCGATGGTCTTCGGGGTGGGCGTGTCCACTGCATGTGAGATCTTCCGGGACCTGGTGAGCGTGCTGAATGAGCTGTACCTGGCCGACATCATCCAGGTTGGGGATGAGCAGGAGAACATGCATGGCTTCCATTCCCTGGGCTTCCCACGGGCAGTTGGGGCGCTGGACTCGACCCACGTGCGCATCCTGGCTCCCCCCCTCTCGCGGTGAGGAGTACTACAACCGCAAGCATTTCTAAAGAACATGGTACTTCAGGCGGTGGTGGATGCCAAGGGGCAGTTCCTGGATGTCTGGGCGGAGCCACAACACAGCCATCTTCTGGAACTTCCCCCCGGCGCCCAAGCTGTTGTTGGGCCGCTTCCTCTCCTCCGGGCCCACTTCCATGTGCCGGCATGCCGTGGGGCTGTTTCTCCTGGCCGACCAAGCCTTTGTCCATCAGCCATAGCTGATGGCCCCATACCGCTACCCCTGCAGCCCCGTTCAGCATAAATACAACGACTACCACTGCCGTGCCCGCCTGCCTGTGGAGCACACCTTTGGAAGGCTGAAGGAGCGTTGGTGCTCCCTGTTTAGCTTGCTGGACTTGCACGCTAACATCATTCCAGACGTCATGGTGTGCTGCTGCATTCTGCACAACATCTGCAAGTCCTGTGGGGATGCATTATTGGCCGAGCACCCTGACCTCCCTCAGCCGGGCGAGGATGATGATGCCATTGCTGTGGATGGGCGGGATATTGCGCAGTTGCCCAGGCCCATGAACCCTGCTGGGGACCGCCATGCCCATGTGGAAGTGTCACAGGTGCATGAGAGTATCGGTGAATGGATCTGGCTGCACCCCCCCCCCCCCGTGTGAGCTTCAGCTGTGGGGTGTCATCTGTGGACTGACGTTGCTTCCTGGCAGTGCTACCCTACCAGCCTTCCCTTCATCCCTTTCCACCGCTTTCTGCTTCGAGCTGCCATGCTCTGCTGACCCCAATCACTGTGCCTTCCTGGTCACCTTCAGTCAGCCCGGGGGCGACTACCTTTCCAATTACTCCACCCATGCTTCGCACCGGCCCTGTGCCCATTTAACCATTTTCATATGCCATGCTGAAAAAAGTTTTTCCACTTTCCCCCTCTCTTGCCTTCATTCCTGAGTTTCTGGGAAGGTGCCCTGGGGGGGTCATCTTTGAGGGGAGCTCAGAGGCATCGGGTGCCCTCGCAGCTGCTGCACCTCCCAAGTAAGGAGGGTGTGGGCCACTCCCGGGGAAGGGCTGCCTTGCATCTGGCTCTGGTGCCCGGGAATGCATTTTGGCTGTGGCTTGCCTGTGCATTGGCCAAACGCAGCCTTCCTCAGCTGTGCATGGGTCTCTTGGGTGCTGTGCGGGATAGATCAGGTGTGCGTGCTTTGTGCCTGTCTCATGGCTAGCCAGTGGATCCTTTCACAGTGGCTTCAGGGCACCGGGTGTAACCGGGCATGGGTGCCTACAGTTGGGGTGCAATGATGGGGGCAGGGGGTGGCAGCTCTATCGGTCTAGATGCTCCTCCTGTCTGCTGCTCTGCCTGGGGCTGGGGTGTCCTGCCCAGTGCCTCTGTGCATCCAATGGGGTGTGAGAGGGGTGTCCTCCTGCAGCTTCGATGGCCGTGGTGCATGCTGGGATACATCTGGGAGGCCTAGCGGTGGTTGGTGGGCAGGGGAAATGGCGGATGGCTGTCAGTCACGGCCGTGGCCACTATTAACAACCGGAGTGTTTGCCGCTGCTGAGCAACACAGGCGGCAACGTGTTGTGTGTGGAGCTCCGCCTACCTAATTCACGGTCAGTATGCTATTTCTCCCTCCGTGGCTTAATATGTCGTCCAAAGCCAGCCACTGTCTCCTCTTTCAGTCAAAGGAAAGAAACCTCTCAGATTTGCATACTCGCCTTTATTATCCACTTGACAACTTGCCACACTTTTAAGCAACTGTACAGAAATTTGATACTCTATGGGATCATTTTTGTATGGCTACATGGCACATTTTATTCTAAAATGAAATAGCAGAAAAATAATGTAAGATAAGATAAATCTAAAGTTGAACAATTCCCAGTATTGTCCCAACTTAAGGAATAAATATCTCATTTGCAAAACAAAAAAGGCTAAATAAGCAATACCAAGACTGTATCCCCAAGTATACAACATAGTATGTTTATTACATGTGGATGAGAATTTCATAGAATCATAGAATAGTAGAGTTGGAAGTAGCCTATAAGGCCATCGAGTCCAACCCTCTGCTCAGTGCAGGAATCCACATTAAGAGCTCCATCACACCAGCATTTTATTGCATTCTTCTCCTCCTTGGTTTGCATGACATCGTGCCTATCCTGCAGTCACCCCACCTCTTGCCCTCCATTTTCAGTGTTTTCCTAGAGTGGGTAAAGTCTGGTTTCTTTCCTTCAACTGGGATTAAAGCCCCCTTCAGCCCCCATGTAAAGCTCCCCGCATGCTATGTCCTTTGTTGTGAGCATGTGCTTTGAAGGGAGCTCTAACCGGCAAAAGGGTAGGGCGGCTCTCCTCCCTCCAGCATGCCTTTTAAAGTTGGAATAACTGCTCCATTATATCTATGGAAATTAACAAAAATGCTTACCTCTCTGTAACTTTTAAAGATAAGATATGACACTTGGCACTGTGATAGCTCTTAAGTAGGGCTTTAGCCATGCCAAGTTTGAAACAGTTCCGTTCAGTCTTTGATTTTTAGGATTTTTTTTAAAAAAAAAATTGGCTTTGTGCATTTGTGAAAGATCGGTTTTCCTTTACTTTGATAATGTGAAGCTCTGCATCTCCAGTTTGTAAAGATAGAGAACTGCTGTTCCCTGACAGTTTGCTCCAATGGGGCAAAATTGGAGTGGGGTGCTCTCATAGGGAGAGCACCCCACCCCATTTTTGCCAGATTAGAGCCCAGCACTCCAGCCTATCAAGATCACTTTGAAGTTTGTTTCTGTCTTCCAGGGTATTAGTTATCCCTCCCAATTTTGTGTCGTCGGAAAATTTGATAAGCATTCCCTGCACCTCCTCATCCAAGTAATTAATAAAAATGTTGAAGAGCACAGGGCCCAGGACTGAGCCCTTCGGTTCCCCGCTTGTTACCTCCCCCAAGTTTGAGAAAGTACCATTGATAAGCACTCCTTGAGTCTGATTCTGTAGCCAACTGTGGATCCCCCTAATAGTTGTTCCATCTAGCCCACTTTTAGCTAGCTTGCTGATCAGAATGCCATGTGGTAATTTGACAAAAGCTTTGTTGAAGTCCAAATATATTATGTCTTCAGCATTCCCACAATCCACAAGGGGGGGTACCTGATCAAAGAATGAGATCAGATTAGTTGGTCAGGATTTGTTCTTAACAAATCCATGTTGGCTTCTAGCAATCACTGCATTATTTTAAAGGTGCTTACAGATTGACTTCTTGGGTGTTTATAAAAAATAAAATTAAATGGCTGGTATGGGATCCTGAGCTGGAACAGGGGGTATGTGATGGGGGAGGAGTTTTCACTCATTCTCCCATCCATTTCTCCATCAGAATCACCCCCAACCCCCTTATGTCTGGATTTAGCATAACTTCTACTCATGTGGGTTCTATGAAGCTTAATCAGAACAAACTTGCAAAAAATACAACTTGAACAGAATATGTCTTTAGTAAACATCAGTTTACAGAAACATGCCACAATTTGTCCTTCTATGGCCAAACAGAAACAACTATGGCTCTCTTGCTTGTAGCCCAGTCCCACATGGTTCTGCATTGCCAAGCGCTGAGTATTTCGGAAGTCCCTTTTGTAGATTTTTCTTAACTTTAATTTCACAGGGAAATCCCCAATCGGTAACTCAACATTGTAGTTCAAAGCATTAGTCCTGCAATAATATGATTAGGACAAATATCAAGGATGCAAGAAATGATTCCCCGTCTCCTTGAAATTCTACTACACACAATTAACAGTTCAATTTACCTTATATAAGGTGACAAGAGCCCATCATTAAACAGCAGTCTTCTAACATTCAGCTTTCAACAGAACAATTGATTCTCTTTTCTAGTTGTCTCTTCTCCAGCTCTCCCTCTGAGTGTGGGCCCCACCCAACAGACTAAACCACCTACTCCATTGGGGTTACAATAGCAGTGGTAGGAAAGCTGTCATTTGCAGGAGAGACTGAGTCCAATCAGGACTATGGCAGGACCAAAGGGTGAAAGCTCCACTCCCAGTGCACCCCAGCTCCAGTCTGGTTCAAGCCCCACCCCACCCATGCCATCAAGCACACAAGGGTAAAATACATGACAAACATCACATCTAGTTTGGTCCTGAGAAGTTAAGACTTTGTTCTTGTAAGCATAGAGGTAGCTGCTTGCTTTAGTCCAGGGTTAACCATTATCAAGATGGCAGCCTGAGCAGGGGAGTACACCATCAACACTAAGAAATCAAAGGTTCGATTTTCATTGATATCAGACAAGTTCTCTGCCAAATAAAACAAAAGGTAAAGGATCAAAAGGGAGAGCACTGTCCTAGCTGCCCTGATATGAGCTTCTGTTTGGGGGCTCCTAAAACTGGATTCTTCACTTGTCATCCGGCAGACATGTCGGCAGAGTGTGGCAACAACCAGGATGGAGCAAAGTAAAACCATAAGAAGGGGACAGCCAGAACCAATAGTTAAAAACAAAAGTTTGGAAGAACTGGAAAAGTGTATCAATATTTTTGCTTCTGTCGCATTTCTAATGTTGGCTGTTGTGTTGCTCTCAGAGTGTATAGACAGATGCTGGATTGTAAAAATGGAAGCAAACATGGAGATGACTAGAGATCCCACAAGAAGTTGGGGTATTAGCCATGATATCCTCATTTTGCACCAAAGGAAAAGTGAAAGGGTGCTGTTCACTATCTTGATGCAATAAAAGACACAGAGCCAGGCAGTGAACCAAAATCTGGAGTAAATGGCAAAAGACAAAACGCCATAGAATATTTGCAGTGTTATGCGGTTCCTGATGTCAATTAAGAAGTAATCAAGCAAAACTACAGTCAGTAAAATTGTGAAACAGAAATTGGATATACCGAGACTCAAAAGCAATTGTTCACTGGACATGAGACTCTTGCGTTTAGCCCATTCAGTAATCTTCACTGTAACTATAAAGCCATTGGAGATGATCCCACCAAGGGCCAAGTCAACAACAGCTACCAGAAAGGCAATTATTTGGAGAGAAGACATATCTCCTGATCCTCTGCAGATCCTGCTATACAGGTGGACTTCACTCTGCCAACCAAAATTGTTGAACTGAGTTGGAAAGTAGAGGTAGAAGAACTGTGGTGTACTTTTCAGTGCATTGGGAATTATGCTAATGAACTATGCATCATACTATGCAAATGAATAGGGTTGTCATGAAACCTATTTCCATAATGCTTCTGTCTGGAACAATGGTGCTGATGCAGACTTTGTATAAGTACCTGGCTCATGACTTTCTGTAAATCAGGGGCGGTGCCCTGTTGTGGTGGCATTGGGAATAAGAAGGTTTGATAAAGAAATTCCAGATGTCACTCTCTTGGTGAAGAATAGCCAGAGTTGGAGATGAAACAAGGAAACCTCTAGAAAGAGGTAACTAAAAGCCTTGTGCAGGGCTTGCAAGGGCAGCTTACTTTCCCTCTTGATTGCTAGTTACTCACATCTCTAGACTATGGCTCTGAGATGGGCTCTGGTGCTGTGAAAAGTACTGTCTTTTTAAAAAAACTATTTTCCATGTTCTTTTTTAAAAAATGTTTTATTTTATATTTCATCTACAAAGCTCGACAACATTTTGGAAAATTATCCTTCATCAGGAGCTGAATTACCAATGGCACACTGCCACAGACAAATATTTAAGCCGTGTTCCAGATAGAAGTCTTTTTTGTTTGTGTCTTTTTTGTTTGTATCTCCTTCCTTTGAACACCCCAGTTGGAACCCTTCATTGAAATGAAAAATGAACCCATGTGCATAGTTGCTTCATGTAAGCCCCTGGACATACATGAAGTTCAGCAGCACATACATACACAGACAAAAAGTGTTGAAGTGCTGTGATCTGAGGGACTAAGTGCCAATCTTCATGTTCAAAAGAAGCATGGTATATACTCCTTCCTGGACTGGACTTCAGACAGCAGTCAGGAGGTCATAGGTTTGAATACTCCCCAGCATGAAAACACCCTGCATATAGAAAACTAGAATGCTAGACTAGAACCTGTTCACTCTATGTGTGTGGATGATGATGATGATTTTACCTTGGGTGAGTGTGTGTGTGTGTGTGTGAATGAATTTTTAATTTTGCCTTAGGTAAGTGGATTCTCCACCATCAACACAACCATTGCTTTGTTGCTGTGTAATAAAAAAATGTGGCTCCAAAACTCATTTGGTGTTGTTGCTTATTATACTACATGCAAAGGGGTACACGCTGTCACAACTTTCAGCTCAGTTCCAAACATTACTTTTCTGTATCACTTTGAGATTATGATTATTGTACAGTGTGGCTTTGTGGATTCCCCCCTCCACCCAACCTGGTGAAATTCCCTATTCATTACAACAGTTAAAGCTGCAGGAGCCCTGCCCTCTTTTATATCTGTACACACCAGGCATGGCTCGTGCAGCTTTAACTGTTGTGATGAAGAAGGAATTTCACCAGGTGCTGCATGCATACAAGTGACACCTGATAAAATTCTAGTCATGTTGCCTGAAAGCAATTTCACATATATATCACAATGTATATAATGTTGATGTGTAACATCTGCCCCGCGTCTTTATAGCTACTCACTATTTCTACACAGCTTTCAGACAAGGAAATATATGTATGTCTTAATTGTGTGCTGTGAAATCAGACATGTGACCAAGGCTATGTTCGGGTGGGCATGCCCCTTGGGGCTGGACCCACCCCTGGGGGCCGGACATGTTGGTGGGCATGCCCCCTTTGGGCGGCCATTTTGGACCTGGATTTTGGTTTCCAAAATCTGGTCACCCTAATTAATGGTAACCATTATCCATTATAGGTAACCATTATCTGTATTCTCAGGTCCTGTGGTTTCTAATATTGGCTGTTGTGTTGCTCTCAGAGTGTATAGAAAGATGCTTCATTGTAAAAATGGAAACAAACATGGAGATGACATCACCCAGCGTGCCACCCTGGAGTAGGCCGCGGAGCCTGCTGGTAGTAGTCGCCGGCGCCGGACGGGAGTGGCCGGGCCGGCAAGGTAAGGGCCCCCTCCCCCCCTCCGCGCGCCCCCTCCTCCCCTCCACGCACCCCCTGCTTACCTTCTCGGCCCGTCCGCTCCCGTCCGGGGCCGGCAGCTACTACCAGCGGGCTCCCCGGCCTGCTCTAGAGTAGCGCGCCGGGTGATGACATCACCCGGCGCGCCACCCTGGAGTAGGCCGCGGAGCCTGCTGGTAGTAGCCGCCGGCCCCGGACGGGAGCGAACGGGCCGGGAAGGTAAGGGCCCCCCTCCCCCTTCCGCGCACCCCCTCCTCCCCTCCACGCACCCCCTGCTTACCTTCTCGGCCCGTCCGCTCCCGTCCGGGGCCGGCGGCTACTACCAGCGGGCTCCGTGGCCTGCTCTAGAGTAGCGCGCCGGGTGATGACATCACCCGGCGCGCCACCCTGGAGTAGGCCGCGGAGCCTGCTGGTAGTAGCCGCCGGCCCCGGACGGGAGCGAACGGGCCGGGAAGGTAAGGGCCCCCCTCCCCCCTCCGCGCGCCCCCTCCTCCCCTCCACGCACCCCCTGCTTACCTTCTCGGCCCGTCCGCTCCCGTCCGGGGCCGGCGGCTACTACCAGCGGGCTCCGCGGCCTGCTCTAGAGTAGCGCGCCGGGTGATGACATCACCCGGCGAGCCACCCTGGAACAGGCCGCGGAGCCCGCTGGTAGTAGCTGCCGCCGCCGAACGGGAGCGGCCGGGCCAGGAAGGTAAGCGCCCCCCTCCTCCCCCCCCGCTGTCCAATTTCATCGGCGGGCGCCCGCTGGCGCCCGCCAATGGAAGCGGCGGTGGGCGCCAGTGGGCGCCCGCCAATCCGCCGATCCGCCGAACCGGTTCGGAGCCTTTTCGGACCAGTTTGGATTGGATCGGCCGATCCAGCTGTCAGTTCGGAAATCGGATAATTTATCCGATTTCCCACTGGACTGGACTCGGATCGTGGATCGTGTCCGATCCAGTGCACATCCCTACTACCCGAACACTACGTTCAACATCTAAGGCCCTCCTCCGAGTGCCTCCTCCGAGGGAAGCTCAGAGGTTGGCAACAAGAGAGAGGGCCTTCTCTGTGGTGGCTCCCCAATTGTGGAACGATCTCCCCGACGAGGCCCGCCTGGCGCCAACATTATTATCTTTTTGGCACCAGGTCAAGACTTTCCTCTTCTCTCAGGCATTTGGCAATATCTGAGGAGCCTGGGTTTGTTTTGTTTTGTCTTTGTAACTTTTTGAAGTGTTGAAGTGGTTTTAAATGTACAGATTGTGTGTATGTTGTATGTTTTTGCTGTTTTAATTTTTGTATATTGTTTTTAATTGTTTTTAATCTTATGTAAACCGCCCAGACAGCTTCGGCTGGGGCGGTATACAAATGTAATAAATAAATAAATAAATAAACCGAGACTCAAAAGCAGTTGTTCATTGGAAGTGAGACTCTTGCATTTAGCCCATTCAGTAATCTTCACTGTAACTATAAAGCCATTGGAGATGAGCCCACCGAGGGCCAAGTGAACTACAGCAACCAGAAAGGCAATTATCTGGAGAGAAGACATATCTCCGGATCCGCTGCAGATCCTGCTATACAGGTGGACTTCACTCTCCCAACCAAATTGTTGAGCTGAGATGGAATGTGCAGGTAGAAGATCTGTGGTGTACTTTTTAGTGCATTGGGAATTATGCTGATGAACTATATGCTATATGCATCATACTATGCAAATGAATAGGGTTGTCATGTAGCCTATTTCCATAATGCTTCTGTCTGGAACAATGGTGCTGATACAGACTTTGTAGAAGTATGTCATCACCCGGCGCGATACTGAGAGACAGGCCGCGAAGCCTGTTTCTCAGTAGATTTGAGCACCGGAGGGAAGCGGGTAAGGAGCGCGAGGCGTGGGGCGCGGGGCACTTACCTGCTGGGGCGGCCAGGTCCACCGCCGCACCGCCGCCGCCGGGTCCGCTGCCGCGCCGCCGCCGGGGCCGCCGCCGGGGCCACTGCCGCACTGCCGGGGCCGCCGCCGCCGGGGCCGCTGCCGCTACATATGGCAGGCGATCCCATGCTTAAAAGAAATTCTTTCTTGGCCTTGGCCTTGTTCTTTCTTCTCAGTTCTTTGGAAATTGAAGGACTACAAGAAGAAATTGCAGGATTTTGAAAACTTGTGAGTTAAGTCCCAGTTGAGTAAAGAGATACACAATTCTAATTGTTTTTAGAGATATATACAATAACTGTAAATCTGAAGCACCCAATTTAGCCTATTCTTCTGTGTTCAATTAAGAAACATTGGACAGATCTCAAGATTTGCCACCAGGCTCCCTGCCCCTCCTGATACTTTTAAAAAGCTTGTGAAGCACCTGTCTATAGCACCACTTTTGTTTCCAAGAATGCCTCTGAGTCCCAGGTAGCATTCTTGGCCAAGTCATTTGTTGCAGAGGCTTGTCGGTTTTCGCGTTTTAGAATTCAGACAACATCTCTGCCTTGTACTTGTTCCTGGATCCATAGGCTGCTAACACTGTTCTTTTAAACATTTCTTCCTCCAAGCTTTTCTCATTTCATATGTGTGACTGCTCTGGTCTGTTCTCAGTGCTCTTCCTTATATTTGGCCAAGACCACCTCTTAACCATGGAGGCGGAGCATGGATATTTGAGAGAAGAGTGCTCTATATTTTGGTTATACCATCCTTGCCGTCTTTTGCTTATTTGCTCCTTGTTAAATGAGATTTCTTACCGGAGAAAGCAGCAAACTATCCAGCAGTCGGTGCTGGTGAATCACTGGCTGAATTCGGACGACACATGAAGCAATGGAGGGGTAAATAGCATACTGACCTGAAGTTAAGCAGGCGGCGCTCCCAACACAACATGTTGCAGCCTGCGTTGCTCGGCAGTGGCAAACGCTCCGGTAGCTAACAACGTATGCGGCCGTGACTGACAATCCACCCGCCATGTTGCCTGCCCTCCAACCACAGCAAGTCCTCCCAGAGGTATCCCAGCATACACCGTGGCCCAAAATCCATGGGCGCCACCATCGAAGCTGCAGGAGGATATGCCTCTCAAACCCTATTGGATGCACAGAGGCACTCGGTGGGATACACCAGCCCCGGGCGGAAAAGCAGACAGGAGGAGTGGCCAGACTGATAGAGAGGCCACCCCACATCCCCGGCATAGCACCCCAACCATAGGCACCTACGCCCCGTCACACCCAATGCCCAGATGGGACTGGGCAAGGGGCAGCTGGCTAGCCGCCAGACAGGAACAAAGCACGCCTGCCCGATCCATCCCCCACAGCACCCCAGAGACCCATCCATAGCTGAGGAAGGCGGAGCACAGCCAATGCATGAGCAAGCCATGGCCGAAATGCACACCTGGGCACCAGAACCAGATGCAAGGCAGCCCATCCCCGGGAGCAGCCCACACCCTCCCTTCATGGGAGGCGCGACAGCCACGAGGGCACCCAACGTCCCCGACCCCCACCCACGACAACCACCTCCCAGAGTGCAACTGCCCGCAAACACAGGAAAGAAGGTAAGAGAGGGGGAAAGTGAAAAAAACTTTATTCAGCATGGCGTATAAAAATGGTTAAATGGGCACAGGGCCGCTGCGAAGCATGGAAAGAGTAATCGGAAAGATGAGTCACCCCCGGACCGAGAGAAGGTGACCAGGAAGGCACAGTGGTGAGGGGTCAGCAGAGCAGGGCAGCTTGAAGCAGCAAGTGGTGGAAAGGGACGAAGAGAAGGCGGATAGGGTCACACCACCAGGAAGCAATGGCAGTGCCCTGAACAAACCCCACAGCCAGAGCTCACACCAGGGGGAGGGGGGTAGTACAGCCAGATCCAGTCACCGATACTCTCATGCACCCATACCGCTTCCACATGGGCATGGCGCTCCCCAACAGCATTCACAGGCCCGGGCAATGGTGCAACATCACGCCCATCCACAGCAATGGCATCATCATCCTTGCCCAGCTGAGGGAGGTCAGGGTGCTCAGCAAATAACACATCCCCACGGGACTCGCAGATGTTGTGCAGAATGCAGCAGCACACCATGACGTCAGCGATGATGTCAGCTTGCAAGTCCAGCAAGCTAAACAGGGAGTGCCAATGGTCCTTCAGCCACCCAAAGGCGCGCTCCACAGGCAGGTGGGCACGGCAGTGGTAGTAATTGTATTTACGCTGCACAGCATCGCAGGGGTAGTGGTATGGGGCCATCAGCCACGGCTGGAAGGCAAAGGCCTGGTCAGCCAGGAGCAGCGGCCCCATGGCACGCCCGCACATGGAAGTGGGCCTGCAAGAGAGGGAGCGGCCCGACAACAGTCTGGCTGCCGTGGATCCACCCAGACACACCCACATAGACATCCAGAAACTGCCCCTTGGCATCCACCACTGCCTGAAGAACCATGCTGTAGAAATGCTTGCAGTTGAAGTACTCCTCGATGTGAGAGGGGGGCCAGAATGCGCACGTGGGTCAAGTCCAGAGCCCTGACCGCCCATGGAAAGCCCAGGGCACGGAAGCCACACAAGTTCTCCCGCTCATCCCCAACTCGGATGATGTCGGCCAGGTACAGCTCGTTCAGCACGCTCACTGTCTCCCGGAAGATCTCACATGCGGTGGACATGTCTGCCCCGAAGATCGTTGACAGCGGCAGTACCCTACGTTGAATGCCAGCTTATACAGCGTCACAGCCAAATGGCGGTAGACCAGAATGGACAGGCACATAGCGGAGGGAACGCAGCTTCCCAGGGAGGGGGGAAGAGAAGGGGAGGGGAGGGAGGATAGCCATCAGTAACATGGAAACCATAGCGGTTTCCCTGCACCCAGTCCAACCAACCCACACACCAACCTCCTCGCTGCAGCGCCCTGCAGCTGTGGCATCAGGCGCTCACCTCCCTGCATCGGCTGGGGCAGCCTGCGCAGAGCCAAGCGAACCTGTAGGGTGCTGCCATCTCGTTGCGAGTGGGCTGCAATGAGAGACAGTGGGGCTGGGAATGAATGGAATCTAGGATGTGCAGCATTGAACAGGCGGCCACAGCATCTACTTGGGCCTTGAGCAGGCAGAATGGGCCAAGGGAGGCAGTTGCCAGAGCAACGGGAGGCGATTGCCAGAGCAATGGAGGTGATAGGGGGCCTATCGCGGCATGGGGAGGGGGTGTCTACTGCCAAGGACCCGCAGCGGACAGGCCGGGGGGGACATTACATGCACGTGTCTCAGGGCATTTCATGCGGGAAGGGCCCCTCCTCCTCCTCCTCTCCCTCTTCGTCGAAGTCAGGCGGGAAGTCCCGAGCCTGCTTTGACCAGCTGCCTAAGCGTCGTCGCTCCTGCCCTCCGGTCTCCCCCCCTGCCATCCCTGAGGCACCTGCTGCAGCCAGCACCGCTCGTGGGGCCCGGTATGCTGTGGCCACTGGCGGAGGCAGGTACTGCTGAGGCGGCATGTGTCCGTATGGCAGCATTTAGGGGGCGATCTGGGGGGGGGGCGCCATGGTACGCGGCCCGGAAAGCCTGGGCGACCTCCCTGAGGAGTCCGGTTTGGCGGTCGATGGCAGCTGTGCGCTCGCGCACCTCCACACAACACTTTAATCAATTGACTTTCGTCTAAACAACATGCAAGCGCGTTGTTTCTCTCCATTGTTTAATTTGTCTGATAAGCATACTGTGCGTTGTGTGTTACTCCCCAGACGACACGATAAGCAACTCAACTGATGGTTGTTTCCCTACTCCTCCGTTGCTTAATGTGTCATCCGAATTCAGCCAGAGTCTCCTATTTTAGTCAAAGGAAAGAAACCTCTCAGGCTTCTATACTAACCTTTATTATCCATTAGATAATTTGCCATACTTTTAAGCAACTCTACACAAATTTGATACTCTATAGGATCTGTTTGTATGGCTACATGGCACATTTTATTCTAAAATGAAATACCAGACACATAATATAAGATAAGTTAAAACTAAAGTGCAGCAACTACAAAAGAGAGAATCATCTCCAGGGAATTCCCAGTATTGTCCCAACTTAAGGAACAAATATGTCATTTGCAAAACAAAAGAGGCTGAATGAGCAATACCAAGGCTGTATCCCCAAGTATAAAACATAGTATGTTTATTACATGTGGACAAGAGTTTTGCTGATAATGAAGAATCAAATGCAGGAGGATTACATTATGGTGAAATTTAGGCTGCAGAATGGTTTTGACAGCTAGAACAAGGTGAAAGCAGAAGAGAGGGTCCTTTTTAAGGGGTAACAGAAAAAGGAGTTGCTAGCCAATAGCAGAAAGTGGAGAAAAGTCAAGGACTGGGTAAGCTGGAATAGCTTTTGCTAAATAAATGATTTAACAGAGCCCAAATCAATCCTTAGAGTTGTAATAACTATACAAGTATTCAGTCTGTACCTAGTTTTTCTATTTGTCAATTGCAGTCTCTATGCGTAGAAGCAACTTGTAGAAATTATAACATCCTGGCTTAAAAGTCCATAGTTCCGAGCTTCCATAAACCATAGCTTTTCTCCAGTATTCTTTGTTACTTGTGCATCAATTCAGAGACTGCATCTTTTGGTGTCATCGGCTGGCATTTCTAAGTGAAATTAGAGATAGTTAAACTAGGTTAAATGAATAGTTCTGCTGCACTTAGGGAAAACTATGGCTCTCTTGCTTGTAGCCCAGTCCCACATGGTTCTGCATTGCCAAGCGCTGGGAATTTCAGAAATCCCTTTTGTAGATTTTTCTTAACTTTAATTTCACAGGGAAATCCCCAATCAATAACTCAACATTGTAGTTCAAAGCATTAGTCCTGCAATAATATGATTAGGACAAATATCAAAGATGCAAGAAATGATTCCTCGTCTCCTTGAAATTCTGCTATACACAATTAACAGTTCAATTTACCTTATTTAAGGTGATAAGAGCCCATCATTAAACAGCAATCTTCTAACATTCAGCTTTCAACAGAACAACTGATTCTCTTTTTCAGTTGTTTCTTTTCCAGCCCTCCCTCTGAGTGAGGGCCCCACCCAAGAGACTAAACCACCTATTCCATAGGGGTTACATTAGTAGTGGTAGGAAAGCTATCATTTGCAGGAGGGATTGATTCCAATCAGGACCATGCCAGGACCAAAAGGTGAAAGCTCCACTCCCTGTGCACCCCAGCTCCAGTCTGGTTCAAGCCCCACCACCCATGCCAGCTATTGGGGGTGGGGGGAATCAAGCACACAAGGGTAAAATACCTGACAAACATCACGTCGAGTTCGGTCCTGAGAAGTTAATTCTTTGTTCTTGTAAGCATAGAGGTAGCTGCCTGCTTTAGTCTAGGGTTAACCAATATCAAGATGGCAGCCTGAGCAGGGGAGTACACCATCAACGCTAAGAACTCAAAGGTTCGATTTTCATCAATATCGTTAGGCAAGGTCTTTGCCAAATAAATCAAAAGGTAAAGGATCAAGAGGAAGAGCACTGTCCCAGCTGCCCTGATGTGAGCTTCTGTTTGAAGGCTCCTAAAACTGGATTCTTCACTTGTCATCCGGCAGACATGTCGGCAGAGTGAGGCAACAACCGGGATGGAGCAAAGTAAAACCACAAGAAGGGGACAGCCAGAACCAATAGTTAAAAACAAAAGTATGGCAGAACTGGAAAAGTGTATCAATGTCTTTGCTTCTAATGTTGGCTGTTGTGTTGCTCTCAGAGTGTATAGACAGATGCTGCATTGTAAAAATGGAAGCAAACATGGATATGACTAGAGATCCCACAAGAAGCTGGGGTATTAGCCATGATATCCGCATTTTGCACCAAAGGAAAAGTGAATGGGTGCTGTTCACTATCTTGATGCAATAAAAGACACAGAGCCAGGCAGTGAACCAAAATCTGGAGTATGTGGCAAAGGTCAAGACGCCATATAATATTTGTAATATTATGCAGTTCCTGGTGTTGATTAAGAAGTGATCAAGCAAAACTACAGTCAGTACAATTGTGAAACAGAAATTGGATATACCGAGACTCAGAAGCAGTTGTTCATTGGAAGCAAGACTCTTGCGTTTAGCCCATTCAGTAATCTTCACTGTAACTATAAAGCCATTGGAGATGAGCCCACCGAGGGCCAAGTCAACTACAGCTACCAGAAAGGCAATTATCTGGAGAGAAGACATATCTCCTTATCAACTGCAGATCCTGCTATACAGGTGGACTTCACTCTCCCAACCAAAGTTGTTGAGCTGAGATGGAAAGTGGAGGTAGAAGATCTGTGGTGTACTTTTTAATGCATTGGGAATTATGCTAATGAACTCTGCATCATACTATACAAATGAATAGGGCTGTCATGTAACCTATTTCCATAATGCTTCTGTCTGGAACAATGGTGCTGATGCAGACTTTGTAGAAGTACCTGGCTCATGACTTTCTGTAAATCAGGGGTGGTGCTCTATTGTGGTGACTATGGAAATAAGTTTTGATAAAGAAATCCCAGATGTCACTCTCTTGGTGAAGAATAGCAGGAGTTGGAGATGAAACAAGGAAACCTCTAGAAAGGGGTAACTAAAAGCTTTCTGCAGGGCTTGCAAGGGCAGCTTACCTTCCCTGTTGATTACTAGTTGCTCACCTCTTCAACACGGTTTTGGACTATTGCCCTGACAGACAGACACACAACCACTTACTTACACACACACACACACACACACACACACACACACACACACACACCTGTATGCAGAGAGAGAGAGAGAGAGAGAGAGAGAGAGAGAGAGAGAGAGAGAGAGAGAGATCCTCTTTAAAAAGCAATGCACAGTTGTACGCAGCAGCAACCAAAGCCAAAGTTCTGCTAGTGATGTGAGTGGGTGGGCAGGCAGGATACAGACATACATAACACACGGGGACTACCCACAGCAGCCAGATGAATCAATGAGACAAAACCAAGTGCAGTGCCCCAAATGTATTAAAGTGTATTAAAGAATATAAGCATGCACTGAGCACAATATGCCCCTTAATGGTATACACTTGTGAGCAAACGGTCAACCAAATACAATACAGTAAACATACATAACTCCAATTATTTACAGTATATTGTGTCTACTTTTACTGAACAGTAACAAAATATTGAAAAACAAATGATAACAAGCAAAACCAAACAGTAACTTCGGATAATTTACTGAGACCGTTTCAAAAGAGCTTTCATCTGTGGTTTGCTTGGTTTTGTCTCATTGACTCATCTGGCTGCTGTGAGTAGTCCCCGCGCTAGCCAAGAACAAGGCCCAGATGGCGGAGGGGAGGAGGCTGGAACAACGCGCGCCTACACTTCCAGGTGTGCGTCATTCTGGCCTCTTCCCCAGCCGATCTGGGCCTTGTTCTTGGCCAGCGCAACCGCGCTAGCCAAGAACAAGGCCCAGATGATGGAGGGGAGGAGGCTGGAACAACGCGCGCCCGCACTTCCAGGTGTGCATCATTCCAGCCTCTTCCCCGGCTGATCTAGGCCTTATTCTTGGCCAGCGCAACAGCTCTAGCCAAGAACAAGGCCCAGATGGCGGAGGGGAGGAGGCTAGAACAACGCACGCCCGTACTTCCAGGTGTGCGTCATTCCGGCCTCTTCCCCGGCCGATCTGAGCCTTGTTCTTGGCCAGCGCAACCGCGCTAGCCAAGAGCAAGGCCCGAATTGGACGGGAGAGGCCCAATTTTTCCAGATATTTTAAAATCCCCCCCCGGACACAAATTTGGCCCCCTTTTTCTGGACTTGTCCGGGGGGATCTGGACGTCTGGTCACCCTAAGTATCCCCCATCTCGTAACTGTCCATTTGGTTTCATTTTCCTAGGTGTAGAACTTGCCATTTATCCCTATTAAATTTCATTCTGTTGTTTTCAACCCAGCACTCCAGTCTATCAAGATCACTTTGGAGATTGGTTCTGTCTTCCAGGGTATTAGCGATCCCACCCAATTTTGTGTCATCTGCAAATCTGATAAGCCTTCCCTTCACCTCCTCATCCAAATCATAAATAAAAATGTTGAAGAGCACTGGGCCCAGGGCTGAGCCCTGCGGTACCCCACTCGTTACCTTCTCCCAGTATGAAAAGGTGCCATTGATAAATACACTTTGAGTCCGATTCTGTAGCCAACTGTGGATCCACCTAATAGTGGATCCACCTAATAGCCCACTTCTCACTAGTTTGTGAATCAGAATGCCATGGGGCACTTTGTCAAAAGCTTTGCTGAAGTCAAGATATATTATGTCCACAGCATTCCCACAGTCCACAAGGGAGGTTAACCAATCAAACAATGAGATCAGATTAGTCTGACAGGATTTGTTCTTGACAAATCCATGCTGGCTTCTAGTAATCACTGCATTGTTCTCAAGGTGCTTACAGACTGACTTCTTTATAATCTGCTCCAAAAATTTCCCAGGGATGGATGTCAGACTGACTGGTCTGTAGTTCCCAGGCTCCTCCTCTTTGCCCTTTTTGAAGATAAGGACAACATTAGCCCTCCTCCAGTCATCCGGTATTTCATCCATCTTCCACAATTTCACAAAGATAATAGACAGTAGTTCGGAGAGTTCTTCTGCCAGCTCCTTTATTACTCTAGGATGCATGAGGATCACTGGCTAGATCTTGCCTTCATCTTCTGGCAGGAGTTCCTTCCCCCACTCCACTCCCCCAGCATACAAGCAAGTTATTGGGGTTTATTTGATCATCCCCAGGAGTGCCACTGTGCACTGCCTTCCTCAGTCACTGAGCCTGTAGATATTGCGAAGAACAGATAGATCTACATACTGATCACCATAATATATAATAATAGCAAATTCATTTTCCCGGTCTAGGTCTTTATGTAGCTTAAATGACATCATCCACAAAGAAGAGGGAAGTAGCAGCAGCCTTTCTGCCCAACCTTTTAAAACTGTATCATATTCTTGAGCTTTCTCTGCCTTGTGTTTTAGCCACAATCCAGAGATCATTACAGAATGTACAGAATGGCACAGATGAAGCCCCAAGCAAATGTGTGGCAGTGATCAGGTTTTGTGGAAAGGGGAACATTCCAACCGCTGAATTGTTGACTATAGTAACCATCCATTGAGCACGTTCATCTATTTGGCATGGCCTCAATATGTTTTTATTTTTATGCAGCACCCTTTTTTCTCTGTACAAGGCCTGCTATACAAATTATCTGCATGTTTGCCAAACTGAAGGAAGGAAAGTATTCTTATTTGTTACTCTAGTTGTTTACAAGTGTGTTGCTGAATCAGTGTATTCATAGGTTCTAAATCCTTATTTTTAGTAAGCACAGCCAGTCTCTTATTTTATTGATGAACAAGCGTCATGAGTATGCTGTAGGCACCTGTTTATTTCATACATTTAGCTTAGCTGCTCTCTTTAATTTTATTAACTTATTAAAGAAAATTTCTTGTGTTAATTTTTGAAGATTCCCTCTTCCAAGAAAATCAATATGGAATAAAATGAATCATTGGAGTGGAATAAAAATACTCAGAATTGTCTAACAATTATTTTTAACCTTGATTGGAGCATGCTCTGAGAATATTCTGGGATTGATATTATGTGTGATACTTAACTGAGGAAGACAGACAAATCATATCACAGGTCATTGACATATTATGATTTTAAAAAATACAGAAACCTTCCAGCCCCTGAGTGTAGAAGAACCTTCTACACTCTACCTTTATAATTAAAACAGCTCTGCCGATTCTATTCACATAACTTTCATTTATTGTAAATAGAAAATGTGACCATCGAAAAAGAACTAATTCCAGATTTCTCTTCTTCGGGAAAATGCAATAGGGATTTACTTGATATCACAGTCCATTCAAGTCTTAAGCATGTATAATCAGTCCATCTGTATTCAATGGACCTTACTCACAGGTACGTGTTCTTATGATCGCAGCCTTAGAACACAATCTTACTCATATTTATTTAGAAATAATACATCTAACTGAGGTCAATTAATATGAATAATGTAGTATAGGATTGCAGTCCTAGTCAAAGTTTGGCAGATTTTGAATTGCATGGGTCAGTTGCAGAAAAATAATACCAAGTCTTTCTCATTTGAGTCTCTTCTTTGAGATTTACTGAAGATCCTTGGTCTACAATTAACAGTACTGAATCTTTCAAAACACAAATTTCCATGTCAGTGTACAAAAACAGCAGTGCTTATGAATAAAAAAATCTGATGGCAACATTTTCAGAAACAGTAATTTCATGTCTAGAATTTCCGTTCTTATTCTCCATCCCTTCTATTATAATGATCATATCATATTCACTATAAGTATGCCTTATGGGTGTTTATCAATTATTATAGCTTACTGGATAATGGTCCTAGTTTCTTCATTTTTGAAACATTCTAGGACAAAAATCTGCTACACTAAAATTGCTCTGCCATTTAGTGCATAGAGTAGATTTTCAATTACCAATTGTTTGATTCTTATATAGCAAAAACAATCACAGAGGTAGAGACAGTTTGGAATATATTCTAAGCTGTCATTTCTGTATTAGCACCTAATAAATTATCTTCTATTCTTCATTAAAAAATGCTGTCTTCCTGTATATCTTCAGGAGCTCCTGTTACATTTATTGTAATTCTTCTTGTTCTACAATGTTCTTCCTCTAAAGCTGTGCAAGTGCCTTCTTTATTTCACTATATAATCATTCCTCAACACATCACATCATACACTTATTATATACCCATTTAGTATCTATATTATATTTTAACTAAACACTTTCTATGAGTTGAAATATGTTTATTTTTCAGGGTGTTTGGCCTAGAGAAAGATCAGGGAAAGGGTAATGCTGAGGTGAGAGGATGGTGTGTCTATAGCCAAATGGTGGTTTGTGAGGTGAGGCTGTGGGCATGATCCATGGCACTAACTATGACAAATAAGACAAAGTGAAAGTAGCAGCTTATTCTAACATTCTTTTTTGATTTTTATTTGTCCAAAAAAGCTGAGGGTTGGCACAGCCCCCCACTACTTAAAGGTGTTAAATGCTCAAACCCTCAATTTTCTATGAAGTTTTTAAAGATCGTGCTCGTTCTGAAAGTTGAGGCCCAGTCAACCAGCTAACAGAATGAGAACAATCTTTTTTAAAAATCATAGAAAATCGAGGGTTTGAGCAACTGCTCTGATTGTTTTTCACAAGTGACCAGCCAGATCCCATCTTCAATGTCCCACAAGTTTCAAGTTTTTGGGGAACCCCCTATAACTTTTTAATTTGAAAAGATAGAGACATTAAACATTTTGGACATTGCAGATTGGATAAATAAATAACCTCCCCAGAGGCATTCATGGCAAGTTAAGATGGCAGCACCCAGAGAGGCTCACATGTCTCTTCGGAGCAATGCTATGAGTTTCCATGCACAACACCTTATCCTACTGTTTGTCCTCATAGTTTGCATCCATTAATCAGTTTAATCCTTTTGGGACTGTGGACACATTTGAAGAGCTGAGAAACTGCCCTGGGCACAACCATGAAAGTGCTGCCATGGGTGGGCAGGGCCAGTCACAAATGCCTGAGGCATTCATGGCAAATTAAGATGGCAGCAGCCAGAGAGGGTCACACATCACTTCGGAGCAATCCCAGCTGCCAGTGGGAATAGACAAAGACATTGTTAACATAAACATTGGGTGAAGTTGGGTATCTTAGTGGGGACCAAGGAAGGTGTCTGGGGGCACATTGGTGCCCACGGTCACCACATCGAATACCCCTGCTCTAACCTATTTGACTGATGTAGACAACTGCACTGCATCCTCCGCTGTTTGTTTTCCTGCCATGAGTAGCATATATGTCTTGCCTCTTCTTGCTGAACATCCCTCCCTCCATGACGTGCACAGCGCATGGATCTTTAGCTTCCTGTGTTCATGTAGATAGTGGGGGTCCGGATCTCATAGTTTCATGGTAGGTTTATGCCTCTGTCACATAATGTGTTAATACTACAGACTACATTGGAGGAGGGGCAGTATATCACCCCTCTCGTTATGTAATGTTAGCTGTTCTTTGGATTAGAATGTAAGGTTGCTTCCGGACAGAAGAGTATTATCGCTAAGTATCAGAAGGCATTATCCAGCTATGTCATCTTTTCATAGCACAGGATAAAATCCAAATTTGAGTAGAACCATTGAAATGAACAGACTATGGAGGGTTTAGCTTGCATTTCACCCAGATTTTCCACAATAAGAAATAAGGTGGGAAATGTGGAGGGAAACACAGGAGAATTACAATGGACATCATCTGGATAACCCTATAAAATTTCATGAATGAGGCAGGGAAATTGCACAATAAAGGCCTCATCTGGAAGCACCCCGAATATCTAAATGTCCTTCTGCTTGAACTCCTAAATTATAAGTGAAATCTGCATTTACATATGGCAGGCTTAAAAGAAATTCTTTCTTGACCTTGACATTGTTCTTTCCTCTTGGAAATTGAAGGACTACATGAAAAAAATGAAGGAGTTTGAAAACTTGTGAGTTAAGACACAGTTGAGTAAAGAGCTACACAATTCTAATTGGTTTTAGAGATATTACAACTGTAAATCTGACACACCCAATTTAGCCTATTCTTTGGTGTCCGAGTTAGAAACATTGGATAGATCTAAAGATTTGCCACCAGGCTCCCTGCCCCTCCTGATTTTTTAAAAAGAGCTTGTGATTCTCCTTCTTATTAAAACTGGGAGGCTGACATGCTGCAAAGTGAAGCACCGGTCTATAGCCCCACCATTGTTTCCAAGAATGCCTCTGGGTCCCAGGTGGCATTCTTGGCCAAGTTATTTTTCTCTGAGCCTTGTTGGGTTTTGTGTTTTACTTGTTCTTGGTTCCATAGGATGCTAACACTCTTCTTCCAAGCTGTTCTTCTTTTAAGCTTTTCTCATTTTATACATGTGACTGCTCTGGTTTGTTCTCAGCGCTCTTCCTTATATTTGGCCATTGTGAAGAAAAGAAGCCTTTTTCTTCCCAGGCAGTCATGGAACTCACAGCCAAGGTCCACACACACACACACCTCCTGATTCCCGGGCCAAATAGCCCCAAGCCATCCACTGGAAATAACCACTCGCAATTAAGGACTGATGTGTTTATTTAAAATCTATTCTCTAATCATGTAGGGCTCCAGCCAAGACAATAAGTCGCAAAATGCAAGCTAGGAAGAAAGGGGAGGGGTAGTGGGCGGGGGGGGGGGAATTGGATGAGATTTGAGATAGAAGTTAGCAGCAAAGCCATAAAACAATAAAAACCATTAACCCACACTAAATCACACCCAAGGGTGACAAGACTTTTCCCTGGAACATGCCAGACCTGAAAATAAAAACTCTATTCCCCAGTATCTCCTTGCTGAAAAGGGATCTCTCCATTCATGCGCCAGTCCAGAAGAAGATGGCCTTTCTCCAGTGGGTAGGCCCTTTATCCCTTTTTGGGTTAGCTGGTACCGTGACCAACCAGAACCAATCCCTAACTGTCCAGCTCACGCCACCAGCCCCCTCCTTTCAGATGGCCGTTTCCCACAGCTAAAACTCTTGCAGCTTCATCCAATTATTTCTGGCCTTGAAGTTTGGCCCTGGCTGGCCCTCCCAAGATAACAGCAAGGGGCCCAGGTGAGAAGTGCTGGGAACCAGCAACTTGAAACCTTGTAACAATTCTCCTTAGAATTCTCACCTCCCAACTCAGAGGCCTCAGTCCTCCTGCAAGATAGGCCACTGTTGTAAGATAATTCAAAATTCCCTTATACGTGCCTCTGAAATTATAGTTAATAAAGTGTGTCTCATGAAAGACCTCAGGTTAACTTGACAAGGAGTTAAAGCACGTAGGGGAATTGATAAGTAGCTACATTCCTAAAAGCAGAAGGACAAAGGTTAAAGCAGGAACTGACACATCAGTGAACCCTGTTTTCTTAAGAGACAGGCTATCTGACAAAGATTACAATGATTGTGTATTCCGTCTCATAGTTAAGGATAAGACTTAACTGAATCCACATCAAGAAGATTCTTTGAAGCCTATGTGTATTCAAGATAATTCAGAAATCAATTACTGTTTAACCGAGCAGAGATCCATGTATCCTTGTGAGATTTTTCTATTTAAGGTTGATCAAAATATGTATTCGGTACCATTTCTAGGTTTTGATTCCTAAATGGTCACTTCTTGCAAGAAGGAGAATTAAAGTTTTCGATCTTACACGTGTCTTTCGTCTGATTGGGACAGTGACGGTTGGGACACGAACCTATTTGAGTCTAATTTCAAGACTCTTACCACACCACCAGGACCCATCCCAGCCAGCCTGTAGCCTTTCTGGCCCCTTTCTTCACAGCCATGATCACCTCTTAACCATGGAGGCGGAGCATAGATATTTGAGAGGAGAGGTCTCTATATTTTGGCTATAGCATCCTTGCCCTCTTTTGCTTATTTGCTACTTGTTAAATGAGATTTCTTGCTGGAGAAAGAACCAGACTATCCAGCAGTCAGTGCTGGTGAATCACTCTTTCCTATTTTAGTCAAAGGAAAGGAACCTCTCAGGCTTGTGTACTAGCCTTTATTAACTTGCCACACTTTCAAGCAACTGTACACAAATTTGATACTCAATGGGATCAGTTTTGTATGGCTACATGGCACATTTTATTCTACAATGAAATACCAGGAAAATAATGTAATAGAAGATGAATCTAAAGTTGAACAATTCCCAGTGTTGTCCAAAATTAAGGGACAAGCATCAAATTTGCAAAACAAAAGGGGCTAAATGAGCAATACAAAGGTTGTATCCCCAAGTACTCAACATAGTATGTTTATTTTATGTGAATGAGAATTTCATACAATCATAGACTAGTAGAGCTGGAAGTGGCCTATAAGGCCATCAAGTCCAACCCCCTGCTCAATGCAGGAATCCACATTAAGGGCTCCATCACACCAGCATTTTATTCCACTCTCGTCCTTCCTGGTTTGTGATTTTTCAACCCAGTATTCATATGATGCCGTGCCTGTCCTGCAGCCATCCTGCCTCTTCCCCTCCATTTTTGGTGTTTTCCTAGAGTGGGTAAAGTCTGGTTTCTTTCCTTCAACTGGGATTAAAGCACCCTTGGAATGCTGTCTGTGCACTATGTCCTTTGATGTGAGCATGTGCTTTGAAGGGAGGTCTTGCTCACAAATGAGGAGGGCAGGGCAGTTCTCCTCCTCCAACACACCTTTTAAAGTTGGAATAACTGCTCCTTGGTCTATGGAAATTAACAAAAATGCTTACCTCTCTGTGACTTTTCAAGATAAAGTGATAAACCTTGGCACAGTGATAGACCTTAAGTAGGGCTTTAGCCATGCCAAGTTTGAAGCAGTTCTGTTCATCCCTTCATTTTTAGAATTTTTGTTTTCAAAAAAATGGATCTGTACATTTGTGGAGGATCAGTTCACCTTTAATTTCATAATGCAAAGCTTTGCATCTCCAGTTCGTAAAAATATAGATCTGCTGCGTTCCCTGACAGTTTGCTCTACTGGGGTGAAATGAGTGTGTGTGTGTTCTAACTGTGAGAATGGATCTGCTTGGGGAAGTCCATCACAATGTCACAACCAATACACTGGAAGGGGAAGGAGAAGGGGTGGGGTGAGGGCAGGGTGGAGTGGAGTGGAGTGGAGTGGAGTGGGAGAGCGAACAAGCGAAAGGAGGTTTCACTCCTACAGTAGTGATACCACAATCCCACCCCACGTGACAGGGACCATTAACTTAATGCGTTACTGAAACAAAGGTGGAAATCAAGGAGGTAAACCAGGAAAAAGGTAGGTGTGATGGAGCCCTAAAGCATACCTGACAGATGGCTGTCAAGCTGCCTCTCGAATGCCTGTGGTATGGGAGAGCCCACTACCTCCCTAAGCAATTGGTCCCATTTTCGTACTGTTCTAACAGTCAGGAAGTTTTTCCTGATGTCCAGCTGGAATCTGGCTTCCTGTAAATTGAGCCCATTATTCCATGTCCTGCACTCTGGGATGACCTAGAACAGATTCTGGCCCTCCCCTGTGTGACAATCTTTTAAGTACTTGAAGGGTGCTATCCTATCTCACCTCAGTCTTCTCTTCTCAAGGCTAAACATGCCCAGTTCTTTCAGTCCCTCCTCATAGGGCTTTGTTTCCAGACCCCTGGTCATCTTCGTTGCCCTCCCTCCAGCTAGATCTGACATTCTTGATTTTTTTAACCAAATAGTTGGTATGGGTGTCCTGGCATGGAGGGAAGAGTTTCCACCCTTTGTCCCTTCCATGTCTCAATCAGAATCACCCCCAGACCCCTTATGCCTGGCATTAGCAGTGGGAGGAAAGCTATCTTTGTAGAGTCCCACCACCACCACTTTGTGAATAGCAGACACGAGAGGTACAGATTCCAATCAGGACCATAGCAGGGGCAAAGGCTGAAAGCTCCACTCCCTGCACACCACAGTTCCAAGCATGTTTCAGCCCCTCCACCCATGCCAGCTAGTGGGGGGGGGGATCAAGCACACAAGGGTAAAATGCATGACAAACATCACATCTGAGAAGTTAAAGCTTTGTTCTTGTAAGCATAGAGGTAGCTGCCTGCTTTAGTCTAGGGTTAACCAATATCAAGATGGCAGCCTGAGCAAGGGAGTACACCATCAACACTAATAATTCAAAGGTCTGATTTTCATCGATATCTGTAGTCACAGACAAGTTTTTGGCCACATAAAACAAAAGGTAAAGGATCAAGAGGGAGAGCACTGTCCTAGCTGCCCTGATATGAGCTTCTGTTTGAAGGCTCCTAAAACTGGATTCTTCACTTGTCATCCGGCAGACATGTCGGCAGAGTGAGGCAACAACCAGGATGGAGCAAAGTAAAACCACAAGAAGGGGACAGCCAGAACCAATAGTTGAAAACAAAAGTTTGGAAGAACTGGAAAAGTTCATCAATATCTTTGCTTCTGTCGCATTTCTAATGTTGGCTGTTGTGTTGCTCTCAGAGTGAATAGAAAGAAACTTAATTGTAAAAATGGAAGCAAACATAGAGATGACTAGAGATCCCACAAGAAGCTGGGGTATTAGCCATGATATACTGCTGTTCACTATCTTGATGCAAAAATAGACACAGAGAATGCAGTGAGCCAAAATCTGGTTTATGGCAAAGATCAAGATGCCATAGAATATTTGCAGTTCCTGAACACATCAAGCAACCTCACAATCAGTAAAATTGGGGTGCAGAAATTGGATATACTGTAACTATAAAGCCATTGGAGATAAGCCCACCAATGGCCAAGTGAACTACAATTACCAGAAAGACAATTATCAGGAAAGAAGACATATTATTTCCTGATCTTCTGCAGATCCTGCTATACACGTGGACTTCACTCTCCCACCCAAACTTGTTGAGCTGAGGTGGAAAGTGCAGGTAGAAGATCTGTGGTGTACTTTTTAGTGCATTGGGAATTATGCTAATGAACTATATGCTATATGCATCATACTATGCAAATGAATGGGGTTGTCATGTAACCTATTTCCATAATGTTTCTGTCTGGAACAATGGTGCTGATACAGACTTTGTAGAAGTACCTGACTCATGCCTCTCTGTAAATCAGGGGAGGTGCTCTGTTGTGGTGGCATTGGGAATAAGAAGGTTTGACAAAGAAATCCCAGATGTCACTCTCAAAGTGAAGAATAGCAGGAGTTAGAGATGAAACAAGGAAACCTCTAGAAAAGGATAACTAAAAGTTTTCTGCAGGGCTTGCCAGGGCAGCTTACCTTCCCTGTTGATTGCTAGATGCTCACCTCTCTAACATGGCCTTGGACTATGACAGACAGACACACATCCATTTACACAAATACACACACAAACACACACACCTGTATGCAGAGAGAGAGAGAGAGAGAGAGAGAGAGAGAGATTAATGTTGTGTGTTATCCCCATAAACATATTGTAACGTATTCTTGATGTTATAGCCCCCTGAAGAGGGCCTTTAAAAAAACACTTAGGGCGAAAATAATTGGGCGTGAATAATAAAATATCTCAGCATTCTGAGAACCTGCTTCTCTTCTTTTTTTGTCCTGTGTGGATGCTCTCCTCCTATTGGTTTTTCGGTTTTAAGTTTTACTGGGAACATTTCTACAGCCCAATTGAACGGGGCATTTCATGTGGTTTACTTAAATCAACTTCAGCTCTGCATAGTCCCACAGAATTAGGAACATAGGAAGCAGTTTTGTATTGAGTCAGGTCATTGGTCCATTTAGCCCAGGATTGTCAACACTGATTTGCAGCAGCTCTCCAGGGTTCCAGGCAGGAGCTTTTCTAGCCCTACATGGCATCTGTGTATCAATGAAAGAGAGAGTCCTGACAAACGATGACTTACCTCCAGTTATGCTTGTAATGTGAATGGGTGGACAGGCAGGACACAGAAATATGCACTGCTGGAAATAGAATATGAACTTCAGAATCTTAATATTACATACTTTTATTACATACACGAATAAAGATAGGAATACGCATGTAGTCCTAAAAGCCTTCAGGAATGTTTGGTTTACTTAAGATATAATCATTCTTTTAAATACAAAATCCATTATTATATTTGCATTCGTTATATCTCCTGAAGGTTTTTATGTTATCTTTCATGACTATATTCTGTACTAAATCTCCATATTCTGTACTAAATCTCCTTCATTGACAATGTGCAATTCTGTCCCTTCAGAAAATGGAGTGGGTTGAGGTCCATGTTCAAGTGGAATGAGCTGGAGGGAGGACAAGATCTTGGTCCTGGGAGAAGCCGAGCGGCTGCCTGCTTGAGCTTAGGGTTCAGCATCAGCACCACCAGCATAGCAGCCTGAACCAGTGTGTTTATCAAAGCAACTGCTATCTGTGTTGACACAACTGTGGGGTTTTGGAGGTAATGTCAAAAATATCTGCAAGGTGCATGTTGTAGCCAAGGAAAGATAAAGGGCCAGGAAGCCTACTACTGACCCAGCTATATTGATATGAGATTTCATTTAAATACTGCTAAGATGGGATTCTTTGCCTGTCATCTGGCAGACATGTCTACAAAGTGAGGCAACAATCAGAACAGAGCAAAGTAAAACTACTATTAGGGGACAGCCAAAACCAATAAGTAAGAGAACAAAGTAGGAAACACTCCTTTTGTGCAGATGCTGAACCAGCATCTACACAAAAAGGCAAATGAGTCCCAGGCTGCCTCTACAAGACAGGTTTAAAGCTCTTTCAAGGCACTTTAAAAAATTTACCTCTACAAGAACGGAGCGCAAATCGGGCGTAGAGGCGCGTTATCTTGCCGATTATGCGCATTATCGAATGCGCATTAAATCGCGAGTTTTATTTTGCTCCAGCCGTTAAAGCACATTTTGACTATGTGAACAAGCGCTTATGCACATTAACTACTTGTAAAGCGCATTTTGGTCATCCGTTAATGCACTTCGGCACCTCTCGCCGCCTCTCGTGCAGAGGTATTAGGTGTTAATGCGCTTCAGCGATTATGCGCATAATCGCCTAACCGGGTGCAAAAGCGAATCCTTGTAGAGGGGACCCCAGACACACAAAATCTGCTTCTCGAAAGCAACAAGAAAAACAAAGGTAATCCGCATCTTCAAGATGGTGCAAAAGATATTAGATGCACTCAGGTTCAGCAGGAGCTGCTGTCTTGAGGGCAGGCATCTTGGATCTAGTCAGTGATTATCCTTTTTACTGCAAAACCATTGAAATAAGTCGCACCAGCACCCAGCCTCATGCAAGAACCAACAACAGAGGAGAAAATAGGGCTCCTTGTCTTCAAACTCTTGCTTAAGTACATGATAGCCTACCGAGGTTGTTGAGTGGAGATGGAAAGCAGAATTTTGGGATTCAAAACAATCAATAACAAGTATTAGGAGCCAAGCATAAAACCATTCAAATTCAAGAGGGCTCTCCAGTTACTTTTTTCCATATTACTGACAGTGATTGGGGTGTGTTTATCCTAGAATACAGCAATGAATCACCAACCAGGCAGCCAAAACAGAAATTAATAGCTGCGTAAGAAATTATAATGTAGGAAAATAGTGGATTACCAGCACTGTCAAATAGAGATGAAAAGTGGAGGTGCGGTGTGTGGGGTGGAATATTATTGTTATTGTGTTATGAAGAGAATATAAATGGAAATGACCAAAGATCTCTTGTGATACATTTCCAAAAGAATCCTTGCAGGAGCAATGTCACTGATAATGACTACACAAATGTTCGACATTGCCATTGTTTTTCAAGTTACAGTTTAATTTTGGGGTTTATGTGATGGGAGTGAGGCCAAAGCAGAATATTTTAAGGATTCTGGGTTTAGAAGGCGCAACAGCTGCAGTACTATTTATTTTTATATAGTGGTGGGGAAATGCTATGAGTTTCCATGCACAACACCTTATCCTACTGTTTGTCCTCATAGTTTGCATCCATTAATCAGTTTAGTCCTTTTGGGCCTGTGGACACATCTGAAGAGTTGAGAAACTGCCCTGGGCACAACCATGAAAATGCTGCCATGGGTGGGCAGGGCCAGTCACAAATGCCTGAGGCATTCATGGCAAATTAAGATGGCAGCAGCCAGAGAGGCTGACATATTGCTTTGGAGCAATCCCAGCTGCCAGTGGGAATAGACAAAGACATTTTTTACCATAAACATTGGGTGGAGTAGGGTATCTTAGTGGGGATCAAGGAAGGTGTCTACAGGCACATTGGTGCCCACAGCCACCACATTGAATATCCCTGTTCTAACCTATTTGACACTCATAGAAACCTGCACTGCATCCACCGCTGTTTGTTTTACCTGCCATGAGTAGCATATATGTCTTGCCAGGTGTTGCTGAACATCCGTGCCTCCATCCTGTGCACAGTGCATGGATCTTTAGTTTCCTGTGCTCATGTAGATAGTGGGGGTCCAATAGGGTTATGCCTCTGTCGCATCATGTGTTAATACTACAGACTACATTGGAGGAAGGGCAGTATATCACCCCTCTTGTTATGTAATGTTAGCTGTTCTTTGAATTGGAGTGTAAGGTTGCTTCCAGACTGCAGAGTATTAGCGCTAAGTATCAAAAGGCATGCAGCTCTGCCATCTTTTCTTAACACTGGATAAAATCCAAAATAGAGTAGACCTGTTGAAATGAACAGACTAACTTAAACTCTGTTCATTTCAGGGGGTCTACTCTAAGGAAGATTTAGGTAGGATTCTACCCAGATTTTCCATTATATGAGAAAAGGTGGGGAAAGTGGTGGGAAAACAAAGGAGAATTACAATGGACGTCATCTGGATAACCCTTTAAAATTTCATGAATGAGGCAGGGAAATTGCACAATAAAGGCCTCATTGGGAAGCACCCTAAATATCTAAATGTCCTTCTGCTTGAGCTCCTAAATTATAAGTGAAACCTGCATATACATATGGCAGGCGATCCCATGCTTAAAAGAAATTCTTTCTTGGCCATGGCCTTGTTCTTTCTTCTCAGTTCTTTGGAAGTTTAAGAACTACAAGAAGAAATTGCAGGATTTTGAAAACTTGTGAGTTAAGTCCTGGTTGAGTAAAGAGATACAGAATTCTAATTGTTTTTTAGAGAGATATACGATAACTGTAAATCTGAAGCCTTTTCTTCTGTGTCCGATTTGGAAATGTCGGATAAATCTCAAGCACTGGTCTATGGCACCACTTTTATTTCCAAGAATGCCTCTGGGTCCCAGGTGGCATTCTTGGCCAAGTCATTTGTCGTGGAGGCTTGTCAGTTTTTGTGTTTTAGAATTCAGACAACATCTCTGCCTTGTACTTGTTCTTGGTTCCATAGGATGCTAACACTCTTATTTCAAACGTTTCTTCCTCCAAGCTTTACTCATTGCATATGTGTGACGGCTCTGGTCTGTTCTCAGCGCTCTTCCTTATATTTGGCCAAGACCACCTCTTAACCATGGAGGCGTAGCATGGAAATGTGAAAGGACAGTTCTATGTATTTTGGTTATAGCATCCTTACCCTCTTTTGCTCATTTGCTATTTGTTAAATGAGATTTCTTACTGGAGAAAGCAGCAGACTATCCAGCAGTCTCCTATTTCCTATTTCAGTCAAAGGAAAGAAACCTTTCAGGCTTCTATACTAGACTTTATTATCCATTTGATAACTTGCCACTCTTTTAAGCAACTGTACACACATTTGATACTCTTTGGGATCATTTTTGTATGGCTACATGGCACATTTTATCCTAAAATGAAATACCAGAAACATAATGTAAGATAAGATAAATCTAAAGTGTAGCAACTACAAAAGAGAGGATCAGCTCCAGGAAATTCCCATTATTATCCCAAGTTTAAGGGACAAGTATGTTATTTGCAAAACAAAAGAGGCTTTTAGAAATGACCTTTCAGTCTGCAAAAGTACAAAACAATCTGGATGGTAAACAAGCTTCTTTATTGAAATACAATCTTGCAAGATTGGGTGCTGAGCTACAAAAGCAGAGCAGGCACCAGGAACATCAAAATCACAAGTCCTTTTATTCCCTGACCACGGCCAGAAGAGTCCCTCTTATTGGTCGGAAGATCTAAGGTTTACAGCCTATCATGATCGCCTAATTAAACTACTAAAATACCTGCCCCTGTTTACATCCCCCCTTACTCAGATTTTAGCGACCCTTATGTCTATTTATTAATTACCTTATTTGGTGACAGCCTTATTGGTTTGCACCTTTCAGCAGTCAAGCTTACTACTAAAGTTTCCTGTCTGCTAAATCTCTCTGCGCTTATGATTCATATTAGTAAAACTTTGTCTTTGAAGCTTAACCGCAACAGATATGATCTTACCACAAACGCTATTTTCTACTAATTCTTAAATGTCAAGTGGAGCAAACATGTCAAATGAAGCGAACAGACTTACGTAGGTTCTCACCTACACTTTCCTGTTATTACATACATATTCCATTACAAGCAAGCAGCCTAATTTATTTTATTAAGTCTATGAATTAATTCTTCCCTGTCCTTACATTATTATCATTCAAACTGAAAAAGTAACATTTCCTTATTTCTCACAAGGCTAAATGAGCAATACCAAGGATGTATCCCCAAGTATACAACATAGTATGTTTATTACATGTGGGCAAGAGTTTTGTTGATAATGATGAATCAACTGCAGGAAGATTACATTATATTGAAATTTAGGCTGAAGCATGGTTTAGAGAGATAGAATAGGTGAAAGCAGAGGAGAGGGTCCATTTTATGGGTAACAGAGAAAGAATTAGCTAGCCAATAGCAGAAAGCGGAGAAAAATCAAGGACTGAGTAAGCTAGGATAGCTTTTGCTAAATAAATGATTTAACAGAGCCCAAATCAATCCATAGAGTTGTAATGACTATACAAGTATTCAGTCTGTACCTAGTTTTTGGATTTGTCAATTGCAGTCTCTGTCCTTAGAAGCAATTTGAAGAAATCATAACATCCTGGCCCAAAAGTCCATAGTTGCGAGCTTCTATTAACCACAGCTCTTCTCCAGTATTCTTTGTTACCTTCGCATCAATTCAGAGACTGCATCTTTTGGTGTCATCGGCTGGCATTTCTAAGTGAAATTAGAGATGATTAAACTTGGCCAAATGAATAGTTCTGCTGCACTTAGAGAAAACAGAGTCAGTCAATGAAATCAATACCACCTGGAGAATGCACGCTTTCATGTGAATGCACTATTGTAGACCAAGCTAGGTGTGACATTTGGTATGTAGTTTTCCCTGGCATTCTTGGGTGTTTTTTTAAAAAAATAAAATCAAATGGCTGGCATGGAATCTTGAGCTGGAACAGGGGACATGGGATGGGGGAGGAGTTTTCACCCGTTCTCCCATCCATGTCTCCATCAGAATCACCCCAACCCCCTAATGTCTGCTATTAGTATAACTTCTACTCGTGTGGTTCTATGGGGCTTCATTAGAATAAACTTGCAAAAAAACATAACTTGAACAAAATATGCCTTTAGTAAATATCAAATTACAGAAACATGCCACAATCTGTCTTCTATAGCCAAATTTAAAAAAACTATGGCTCTCTTGCTTGTAGCCCAGTCCCACGTGGTTCTGCATTGCCAAGCGCTGAGTATTTCGGAAGTCCCTGTTGTAGATTTTTCTTAACTTTAATTTCACAGGGAAATCCCCAGTCAATAACTCAACATTGTAGTTCAAAGCATTAGTCCTGCAATAATATGATTAGCACAAATATCAAGGATGCAAGAAATGATTCCCCATCCCCTTGAAATTCTACAACACACAATAACAGTTCAATTTACTTTATATAAGGTGATAAGAGCACATCATTAAACAGCAATCTTCTAATATTCAGCTTTCAGCAGAACAACTGATTCTCTTTTTTAGTTGTTTCTTCTCCAGTCCTCCCTCTGAGTGAGGGCCCTACCCAAGAGACTAAACCACCTACTCCATAGGGGTGACATTGGAGGTGGTAGGAAAGCTATCATTTGCAGGAGGGATTGATTCCAATCAGGACAATGACATGATAAGAGGGTGAAAGCTCCGCTCCCTGTACAGCCCAGCTCCAGTCTGGTTCAAGCCCCATCCCACCCATGCCAGCTAGTAGTGGGGTGTGGTGGAATCAAGCACACAAGTGTAAAATACATTACAAACATCACATCTAGTATGGTCCTGAGAAGTTAAGGCTTTGTTCTTGTAAACATAGAGGTAGCTTCCTGCTTTAGTCTAGGGTTAACCAATATCAAGATGGCAGCCTGAGCAGGGGAGTACACCATTAACACTAATAATTCAAAGACTTGATTTTCAGCAAAATCTATATTTATAGACCAGTTCCCTGCCACATAAAGCAAAAGGTAAAGGATCAAGAGGGAGAGCACTGTCCCAGCTGCCCTGATATGAGCTTCTGTTTGAAGGCTCCTAAAACTGGATTCTTCACTTGTCATCCGGCAGACATGTCGCCAGAGTGAGGCAACAACCAGGATGGAGCAAAGTAAAACCACAAGAAAGGGACAGCCAGAACCAATTGTTGAAAACAAAAGTTTGCAAGTACTGGAAAAGTTTATGAAAGTCTTTGCTTCTGTCGCATTTCTAATGGTGGCTGTTGTGTTGCTCTCGCAGTGTATAAAAATATGCTGCATTGTAAAAATGGAAACAAACATGGAGATGACTAGAGATCCCACAAGAAGCTGGGGTATTAGCCATGATATCCTCATTTTGCACCAAAGGAAAAGTGAATGGGCGCTGTTCACTATCTTGATGCAATAAAAGACACAGAGCAATGCAGTGAACCAAAATCTAGAGTATACAGCAAAGATCAAAAGGCCATAGAATATTTGCAGTATTATGCAGTTCCTGGTCACATCAAGCAAACTCACAATAAGTAAAATTGGGGTGCAGAAATTGGATATACCAAGACTCAAAAGCAGTTGTTCACTGGAAGTGAGACTCTTGCATTTAGCCCATTCAGTAATCTTCACTGTAACTATAAAGCCATTGGAGATGAGCCCACCGAGGGCCAAGTCAACTACAGCTACCAGAAAGGCAATTATCTGGAGAGAAGACATATCTCCTGATCATCTGCAGATCCTGCCATAAAGGTGGACTTCACTCTCCCAACCAAAGTTGTTGAGCTGAGATGGAAAGTGCAGGTAGATCTGTGGCGTAGTTTTTAGTGCATTGGGAATTATGCTAATGAACTATATGCTATATGCATCATACTATGCAAATGAATAGGGTTGTCATGTAACGTATTTCCATAATGCTTCTGACTGGAACAATGGTGTTGATACAGACTTTAACGAAGTATCTGACTCATGACTCTCTGTAAATCAGGGATGGTGCTCTGTTTTGGTGGCATTGGAAATAAGAAAGTTTGACAAAGAAATCCCAGATGTCACTCTCTAGGTGAAGAATAGCAGGAGTTAGAGATTGAACGAATCTGGTGCATTAGCAGGTTTTAAGGTTAACAAACAAAAGACTAAGATACTTTAAAAATATATGAATAAGCAAGATCAAATAAAGGTGGAACAAAAGACAGGTTTTAAAGTAGAAAAAAGGTGAAGTATTTGGGTATAAATTTGACAAATATGAATTGTATGTTGTTTCATAATAAGTATGTCAAGGTCTGGAATGAAATTAAGCAAGATTTAATAAGATAGGATAAACTCCAAATGTCATTGATGGGGAGAATTGCAATAATTAAGATGAATGTTTTGCCAAGAATGTTGTATTTGTTTCAGACAATCGCTATTGTAACTTCAGAGGTACCATTCAAGCAGTGGCAGAGAGAGATTTCTAAATTTATATGGCAATCCGAAAAACCAAGGATGAAGTTTAAAATATTACAAGATGCTAAAGAGAGAGGAGGACTGGATTTGCCAGATTTGAGGACATATTTCTCTGCTTGTTGTATGGTTTGGATGAAGGAGTGGATTTTGTTGAAAAATAGTAGATTGTTGGAAGTAGAGGGTCATGATTTAAGATTTGGCTGGCATGGGTATTTGTGGTATGATAAAGTTAAGGTGAATGCAGACTTTAACAACCATTATGTGAGACGAGCAATTGTGAGACTATGGAATAAATATAAACCAAGACTGTGTCAGGAAACGCCGCTATGGGTTTCATCACAGGTGGCTTATTTTAGAAGAGATTTGGTAACTATGAATAAATGGCTGACATATGGTGAAATTTTAGAAATAAAGGAACTAGAGATTAAAATGAAATCAAAAGAGGAGCTACGGAATAAAGGAATTGTCTGTCAGTGGTTCTCATATTTACAAATGATGGAAAAATTTTAGATGAAAAAAATGGGGCTTTGAGTGTACAAAATCTGAATTTGAGAAAGCTATATGCACAAATGAGAATGGTGTTATCTCAAAGATATATAATTTTTTGTTGAAAGATGAGACTGAAGATGAACAAGTAAAAAATTGTATGATAAAGTGGGCTCAGAATTTTGGATATAACATTACTATGGACCAATGGGAGAACATGTGGTTGAGAGGTCTGAAATTTACATTATGTGCTAGATTGAAAGAGAATTTTTATAAAATGATGTATAGATGGTATATCTCCGTCAAAACTGGCAAAAATGTATAAGGGGTCATTGGGAAAGTGTTGGAAATTTGAAGAACAGGAAGGAACATTTTATCATTTATGGTGGACATGTAAAAAAGCAAAATCCTTCTGGATACAAATGCATAAGGTGTTTCAAAATGGATTGAAGATAAAAATACAATTGCATCCAGAGTATTTTTTGTTGGGGATAATAGATGAACAGTTGACACAAGGTTATGGAACTTTATTCTTATATAAGACAACGGCAGCAAGATTGATCTATGCCCAGAATTGGAAGACCGAGAAAATACCAACAGAGGAGGAATGGTTGTTGAAAATTACAGAACTGGCGGAGATGGCAATTATTACTGCAATAATAAAAGATAAAACAATAACTGGGTTTATTGAGGAATGAAAACCAATGGTGGATTTTCTAAAAGAAAGAGAAGGAAAGGACATATTTGCAAGCGGATTTAGCGATTGAACTGGAAGAAAAACATCTGTTAAAGAAATACAGGAGGGGAAACTTCACTCACTATTTAGGCTTATTTTGTCTTATTTTGACAAATTATTAAGAAAATGAGGAAATTCGGAAGTCCATTTTAATGTTGTTTGTTTTTTGTAATTTTTGTTGTTTTGTGGGTGTAGGCAAGGTGTATGTGTTAAATGTTTTTTATGTTTGGAAAAAATAAAAAATTAAATGTCAAAAAAACAAGGAAACCTCTAGAAAGGGATAACTAAAAGCTTTCTGCAGGGCTTGCAAGGGCAGCTTACCTCCCCTGTTGATTGCTAGATGCTCACCACTCTAACATGGTCTTGGACTATGGCTCTGACAGACAGGCACACATCCATTTACACAAATACACACACAAACACACACACACCTGTATGGAGAGAGAGAGAGATTAATGTTGTATGTTATCCCCATGAACGTAATGTAATGTATTCTTGATGTTGCAGCCCCCTGAGGAAGCCTTTTAAAAAAAAACAATGGCCGAAACACGTTGGGCGTGAATAATAAAATATCTCAGCATTCTGAAAACCTGCTTCTCTTCTTTTTTTTGTCCTGTGTGGATGCTCTCCTCCTTTTGGTTTTTCGGTTTTTGGTTTTACTTTGAACATTTCTATGGCCCAATTAAACGGTGCATTTCACATGTTTTACTTAAATCAACTTCAACTCTGCATAGTCCCACAGAATAAGGAACATAGGAAGCTGTTTTGTACTGAGTCAGATCATAGGTCCATCTAGCCCAGGATTGTCAACATTGACTTGCAGCTGCTCTCCAGGGTTCCAGGCAGGAGCTTTTCTAGCCCTACATGGCATCTGTGTATCACTGAAAGAGGGAGTCCTGACAGATGATGACTTACCTCCTGTTCTGCTTGTCATGTGAGTGGGTGTGCAGGTGGGCAGGCAGGACACAGAAATATATACTGCTGGAAATAGAATATGAACTTCAGAAACTTAATATTACATGCTTTTATTACATACACGAATGAAGATAGTAAGACACATTTAGTCCGAAAAACCTTCAGGAATATTTGATTAATTTAAGATATCATCATTCCTTTAAATACAATATCCATGGTTATATTTGCATTTGGAATATCTCCTTAAGGTTTTTATTTTATCTTTCATGACCATATTCTGTTCTAAATCTCCATATATAGTTTGTATTATTGTGGAATATTATTTTCAATATTTTTTGGGGGGTGGCTGTTTCTTTTCTTTTTTTTCTCTTCTCTCTCTCTTTTGACTTTTTTTTGTTTTGCATGTGTATGTTTCTGTTGAGGTTGTTTTTCTTTTTTTGTCATTTTCATTGTATTTCATGTATGTTATCAATTAAATCTTTTAAAAAATCTTAGGGACTGGGTAGCATAAAGGAACAATAGGCATATGTAACTTCAGGGAAGCTGCTGGTGAACACACTAACTGGAGGAAAGATCACTCTCCTGGGATATGTCATTTTTGTCTCTCCAATTCTGTTCAGAAAAGAAAGGGATGAGTGTAAGAGGGAGAAGGCAGAGACTGAACAATCACTGAGAACTTAAGAACAACACTGTTGAATCAGTTTTCTGACTCTTGTCAAATAGCAGCTAACCAGAATTTGCTACGGGCCTACAAGCGGAGCACAAAATTGACAACTTGCTGTTTATTTACATGAAGGCTCCATGCAGACATTATGGTGAATAACAGCCAGTGATGGACCTGCCCCTTCCTGACTTCCAGGGGGAGGGCAGATGGCTATGGCAGTGGAGCAGTCGTGGTAAATTCCCTTACACAAGGTGAAGCTGTGGTGGAGACAAGTTCAGGGTCCTAACAAAAATGGAGACGTGAGTATCCCTTGGTCAGGCAACAGCACCATTGTCCGCAGGAATCTTGCTGATCTTTTTGCAGGCTGTTGTGGTATCCAGAAGAAAGGCATACCATAAGTGGAGTGGAGGCTGCAGCAGATGCCTTCGTGAACTGTGCACAGTGGATAGTTCATTATCTTTCTCCGGAAACAGACTCTGAAAGTTAGCAGCCACCTAAATAAGCAGATGTCTAAATTGTTGAAAAGCAAACTATCTGTGCAGATACATATCCTTCTGCATGAGGATCACTGGCTGGATCTTGCCTTCATCTTCTGGCAGGAGTTCCTTCACTCCCCCAGCATATAAGCAAGTTATTGGTGTTTATTTGATCATCCCCAGGAGAGCCACTGTGCACTGCCTTCCTCAGTCACTAAGCCTGTAGATATTGCAAAGAACTGATAGATCACCATACTAATCATCATAATATATAATAATAGAGAATTCATTCTCCAGGTCTAGGTCTTTATGTAGCTTGAATGACATCATCCACAAAGAAGAGGGAAGTACCAGCAGCCTTTCTGCCCAACCTTTTAAAACTGTATCATATTCTTGAGAGCTTTCTCTGCCTTTTGTTTTAGCCACAATCCAGAGATCATCACAGAATGTACAGAATAGCACAGATGAGGACCCAAGCAAATGTGTGGCAGTGATCAGGTTTTGTGGAAAGGAGCACATTCCAACCCCTGAATTGTTGACTATTGTGACCATCCATTGAGCACGTTCATCTCTTTGGCATGGCCTCAATATGTTTTTATTTTTGTGCAGCACCCTTTTTTCTCTGTACAAGGCCTGCTGTAAAAATTATCTGCATGTTTGCCAAACTGGAATAAGGAAACTAATCTTATATGTTACTCGAGTAGTTTACAGGTTTTGTTGCTGAATCAGTGTATTCAGATGTGCTAAATTCTTATTTTTAGTAAGCACAACCACTCTCTTATTTAACTACTTATTTAAGAAGGATATTTGATTGATGAACAAGCCTCATGTGTATGATGCAGGCACCTGCTTATTTTCATACATTTAGCTTAGCTTCTCTCTTTAATATTATTAACTTATTAAAGAAAATTTCTTGTGTTAATTTTTGAAAATTCCATCTCCCAATAAAATGAATTACTGGAGTTCACTAACATTTCTCAGAACTGTCTAACCAATCATTCTGTTTATCCTTGATTGGAGCATGATCTGAGAATGTTCTGGGATAGATATTATGCCAGTGCAGCCACAGCTCCAAGGCCAGGCTGGGGACTCCAGGGCCAGGCCAGGCCACCACATCTCCAGGGCTGGTCAGGGCTCCTCAGGGCCAGGCCGCCGGGGTTAGGCTGACCAGATAAAATCCAGGTCAGGGCTCATGTAACTTTAACCGTTGTAGAGAAAAGGGAATTTCAGCCAGTGTCATTTGTATGCAATTAGTTCCTGGTGAAATTCCCTCTTCATCACAACATTAAAGATGCAGGCACTATACTAGAGTGACCATATACAAAAGAAGGCAGGGCCCCTGCAACTTTAACAGTTGTGATGAAGAGGGAGTATCACAAGGAACTAATTGCATACAAATGACACTGGCTGAAATTCCCTTTTCTCTACAATTGTTAAAGTTACATGAGCCCTGACCTGGATTTTATCTGGTCACCCTAGCCTGGGTTCTATGGCCAAGCCAAAGAACCAGGGCCAGGCCAGGCTGCCGCAGCTCCAAAACCAAGCCAGAATAAAGAGCTGGATTGCCGAGAGGAAGGGATGGGGTGATGAAAGAGCGCTCCTCACCCCTCCCTCTCAGAAATCTGGGCCTTTATTTTGGATGTCATCACTGCACTGCCCAAAATAAAGGCCTGAATTGCCGAGAGGAAGGAGTTGGGGGATGAAAGAGCGCTCCTCACCCCTCACTCTCAGAAATCCAGGTTTTTATTTTGAACGTCGTCACTGCGATGCCCAAAATAAAGGCCTGGATTGCCGAGAGGAAGGGGTGGGGTGATGTAAGAGCACTCCTCACCCCTCCCTCTTGGAAATCTGGGCCTTTATTTTGAACGCCTTCACTAGAACCTCCAAAATAAAGGCCCAGATTTCTGAGAGAGAGGGGTGAGAAGTGCTCTTTCATCCCCCCACCCCTCCCTCTCGACAACCCGGACCTTTATTTTGGATGTCATGACTTCAATGACCCATGAGGAGGCTGGGTAAGTGCTCGGCAAGGCCGATTTGGGCTCTTCCGTGTTCGAGCCTCTGCCATCTCTTCCATGCTGGATCCGGGCTCCTTGGCAAAAAGCCCTGAGGAGCCCAGATCCAGTGCAGAAGAGGTGGCAGAGGCCTGAAATCAGCCTATCCAGCGTGGGCAAACTTCCAGACATAATGAAGATTCATGAAAAATCCCCCCGGATGCCAGTTTGCCCCCCAATTTCTGGACTTGTCTAGGGGGATCCAGACGTCTTATCACCCTAGCTAAGAGGTGCTAGGGAGAAGTGACTGCAAGCCTTTAGTCCATTTTGTTCCATGGCTAATGTTTGCATGGTACTTGTATTTTATACTATTTCTGAATGCCAGGTTGCTCATTTTATTGTACTAGATTTTACAGTACTAGATTTTTCTGCACTTGTCAACTGCTTCATTTGTTCAGTGATAGCAGTACGCTGAATCTGTGAGTATGGATATGAGACAGGTGATAGGAAAAGAGTGGTAAATGTTAGGAAAGGTAAGACTATGGTCATCCAGTGAAGGATTTGCAGTCAGAAAAGATATTTGAGGGAAAGGAAGACTGTATCACACAAAGTATAGCAAAAGTTTTAAAGTACAGCAAAAGCTACAAAAGTAGGAGTGAAGTTAATTTCAGATACATTGTTCTTTATTTCAGTGATTTTAACATTAAGATGTTATGTAGAACAGGTTTGACTTAATCGTGTGCTGTGAAATCAGACATGTGACCAAAGCCATCTTTGGGTGGCCATGTCCCTTTGAGGGCTGGCCATGTTGGTGGCCCTGCCCCCTTGGAGGCTAGCCATGTTGGTAGCCACGCCTCCTTGTGGCAGCCATGTTGTCCTCCTTTTTGGTTTCCAAAATATGGTCACCCTAATCTGGTTACAATTTTAATACCATGCAGAGGGTGGGGCGATGCACCACAAACTGATGCAGCCTTTTAATGAGGGTTGTTTCCTTTTATGTGGAAGTGGGTTGAGTGCTTGAGATTGACCTTAGCAGTCAGGGTTGTGAAAGACACACAGTGGTGACCTACTCATGCACTCGCAATGCCTGCCAAAGGCCAGTCAGTCTGCCCTCCCACCCAAGGCATGCTGGCACACGCATACTTTCTACTTTATAGGTAGAGAAGGAAGTTATTATCATAAAAAAAGAACTAATTACTGATTACTTTTATTAGGTAAAATGCAATAGGGATTTACTTGATATCACTGTGCACTCATGTCTTAAGCATGTATACTCAGTACATCCTACTGGATTCAATGGGCCTTATTCACAGGTATGTGTACATACGATTGCAGCCTTAGAACACAATCTTACGCATATTTGTTCAGAAACAATAGATCTAACTGACATCAATTAATATGGATAATGTGGTATAAGATTGTAGTCCTAATCAAAGACTGGCTGAGGTTTTAACTGTATGGCTCTGTTGCAGAAAAAGAATAATTTTCTCATTTGAGACTGTTCTTTGAGAACTACTGAAGATCCTTGGTCTACAAATAATGGTACTGAATCTTTCAATACACAAATGTCCATGTTAGTGAACAAAACAGCAGTGCTTATTAATGGAGGCACAGTCGTGCCTCCATTGTTAAGGGCCGTCAGTAAAAAACACATTCCGCCATGTTAAAGTGATAATGGGGGGGGGGGGGTCATTCTAACAGCCATAAAATCGAAAATGTTTGATCAACTTTTCTGAAATTTACAGGTGCCAGAAAGAAATGTTTGTTTTACATTACCTGAAAATTTCAAGAAGATTGGTGAAAGATTGAGGGAAGGAGAGCAGTTTAAGATAGAAAAGGAATACAAACCTGTCTCCCTGCTTTTGTCAAATTTACTTCAGGGTTGCTACTTTTTGTGCTCACAATTTGCATAATTTCTAGAGCTGTATTAAGTAATCCAGTGGTGGGGTCTTCTTCGTCCTTGACTGTGGTTGATGGAAAGCTTTTCGTTTTTAAAATTCCCTTCGGTTGACTTTTAAGGACTATTTTAACCTCTCATTAAAGTCAATGAGGTGGCCATCTTCCCTCATAACGGGACACTGACACACGCTCAGTAGCATCGCTCTCCCCCCTCCCTCCTGCCTTAGAATGTGGGGTGGGTGAGTGAAATGGCCGCTGCCTCTAGCACAGACCTTTTGAGTGAAGAAGAAGAAGAGTTTCTCTTTTCTCTTCTGGAACATGCATTCCTTTGGCTCTGAGAGTAATTTGGGCTATCTTCATAAGGCCAGTTTGCTCTTTTGCTCCCTGGTGAAGCAGGGTGTGGTTCCTCTGGATCCATGACAACCTGATCTTCAGATCTCTCCTGGGAATAGGTAGCTATACCTTTCTTTTAATTGGGACGGTGTAAAAGCCGGAACGGAATGGAATGGGCCGGAACGACCCCTTTATATTAAAAAAACACGCCAAAAACAGTGGCATGTGTTAGAAACACTTGAGAACAATATTTTAGGACTGAAACCATTGCAATATTATATTATTATTAACCCCATAACTCCCAGAACAACATCCGGAACAGAATGGATGGCCCGAAACGGCCACTTCCGAATGACTGAAACCAACCAAACTCAACCATCACACATTACTAGGTGGGCCAGATACAATCAGCCAGGAAACAGCCACGAAAACCACGTTCCGGTGCCCATTCCTGGCCATAGTCCATATTATGCAAAACAAGCCGGAACGACAACTTCAAAGTGAGCCAACTCAACCAAACTCACCACTCACACATTACTAGGTGGGACAGATAGAATACTCCACAAAACAGCCACAAAAACTACGTTCCGATGCCCATTCGAGGCAATAGTCCAGATTGCGCATAACAGGCCGGAACGGCAGCTTCCAAGTGAGCCAGCTCAACCCAACTCAACAGTCACACATTACAAGGTGGGACAGATACAATCAGCCAGGAAACAGCCACGAAAACCACATTCCGGTGCCCATTCCTGGCCATAGTCCATATTGCGCAAAACAGGCCGGAACGGCAACTTCCAAGTGAGCCAACTAAACCAAACGTATCACTCACACATTACTAGATGGGACAGATAGAATACACCAACAGAACTGCCACGAAAACCACGTTCCGATGCCCGTTCCGGGCCATAGTCCATATTGCGCATAACAGGCCAGAACGGAAACTTCCAAGTGAGCCAACTCAACCAAACTCACCACTCATACATTACTAGGTGGGACAGATACAATACACTACAAAACAGCCACGAAAACCACGTTCCGATGCCCGTTGGAGGCAATAGTCATATTGCGCATAACAGGCTGGAACGGCAACTTTCAAGTGAGCCAACTCAACCAAACTTATCACTCACACAATACTAGATGGGACAGATAGAATACACCAAAAAAACAGCCACGAAAACCATGTTCCGATGCCCGTTCCGGGCCATAGTCCATATTGCCCATAACAGGCCGGAATGGAAACTTCCAAGTGAGCCAACTCAACCAAACTCACCACTCACACATTACTAGATGGGACAGATAGAATACACCAAAAAAAGAGCCACGAAAACCACGTTCCGATGCCCGTTCTGGGCCATTATCCATATTGCGCAAAACAGGCTGGAACGACAATTTCCAAATGAGCCAACTCAACTAAACATACCACTCACACATTACTAGATGGGACAGATAGAATACACCAAAAAAAGAGCCACGAAAACCACGTACCGATGCCCATTCCGGGCCGTGGACCGTATTGCGCAAAATAGGCTGGAACGGAAGCTTCCAAGTGAACCAACTCAACCAAACTCACCACTCACACATTACTAGGCAGACCAGATAGAATAATCCAGGAAACAGCCACAAAAACCACAGTCCGATGCCCGTTCCGGGCCGTTCCATTCCATTCCGGCTTTTACACCGTCCCGCGGGAGAGGACCTCTGGATAGTCTATGGACAGGAGTGGCGGAGAGAGGGAGGCAGAAGGAAGGAAGGAGTTTTGGGGAGGGGGCTCATGCCAAGGGGGTGGGGAGGGGGCTGCCCCAGAGGGGGAGGGCAGTGGGCGTGCAATGCTGCCGACATCCCATAACCTCCGGTGCATGTGGCAGGCTGGAAAAAAGGGATCTGGATCCCCCCCAAAAGCCCCCCAGGAGCAGCCGGAGCGGTGATGCTGGAGGGAGAGAAAAGCCCCCCCCCCGTCCCTTTGTCTCTGCCAGGAGGAGCCTCTGCGGCTCTATTGTGCTTCCCTGTGTTGAGTCCATCTAAGGGTTAAAGAGAGCGAGAGGGGGCTGGGTCCTAGAGCGGCCACGAAGAGCTAAGGCTGGATGAGGCCCCCTCCCTTCCCGCCCCCCCAGTGCAAAGGAGTCTGGGATTCTCCGGCCCCCGCGTGCATCTCTTGTCCGCCACCTGCAGCTTCTCTTCTTCTCCCTGCAAAGGAGCCGGTGGGTGCAAGAGGCATGGGGGGATTTCAGGGGGGAGGGAGGTGTGGGGCAGGGAGGAAGGAGCCCCCCAGAGCAGGAGCAGAGGAGGGAGGGGGCCCAGGGCAGGGAGGGAGGTGTGGGGCAAAGGGAGGGTGGGAAGAGAGAGAGACCCCTGCCCCCCATTTGGGGCGCCCTCCAGGAGACCCCCGCCTTGCACCTCCTTCACTCGCCATAACTAGGGAATCCTGGAAGGGAAGAGAACGGGGGAGAAAGGGGGGTCTGGGGGGGACAGAAGAGGAAAGATCCTGGGTGGGGATGAGCAATAACATCTGTGGGCAAAAAGGCTGTGATTATAATGTCATCTTTGCGTTTGGTTTTCTTTCCTCTCCCTGTTCTAAACTGCAGGAGCTTTTATTAAGACAAAGGACAGAACTTACCCATAGGGGAAACCATGCCTGTCTATAGGGAAAATATACCTGGCTATAGGGAAACATAAGATTATATCTCCCCATAAGGGAAACCACACCTGTCCCATAGGGAGTCGCAGGACAGGGCAGCAGCCTCTGCACCCTTGGCAAGGAAACATTTGTCATAGGAAACTCTGCCTCTTTGGGATTAAATAAATGAAGGCTCTTCAGCCGCTTTCAGACCTCTGCTGAAGACCTTTTTTTTAGTTCCTTCAACTTTATTATGATCAACAGCATTCATCAATATTTCTATTTTATGTTTCTATTTTATTTTTGTTTTGTCCGTTGCTTATCTTGGTTTGTATTGCATTGTTTTTTATTCGTTTTATTTCTGCTCTTCACCAGTTTCATGTATTTATGTATTCTTGTTTTAGCTTTTTTAATCCCTCATAAACAGCTTACAAGCATCTCTTTTAAGATATAGTCTGCTAACTATAAATTAAATGAATAAATATTACTACTAAACAATACAACACAAAAATACTATTAAATCATAATAAATAAATTTTAAAAATCACAAATATAAAATAAAAATACAATAAAAAGAAACCTAAGTAGAGCTGCCAAAATGACATGTATGCCCTCTATTTTTTCTGTGGAAGGATCCTCCTATCTCCTTCCCTTCCCTGGGACCTGCTTAACCACAGTGCTTTTGTCTTCTCAGGCTGAACAGGCCATCCAGTCTTAGATAATGGGTTGAGTGACTCCAAAGTGGCAACAGGCAGTAAGAACAGAGCGAGGTCCGTACTGAGGAAGAGAACAGTTACAGCCTAGTAACAGAGGAAATGGAAAAAGGATGGTTTGGAATCGATTGTGTGGTGCTTTGAACACCCTAAACACACAATACCACCCAATCCCAATTCCTGTACCAAGTGTATTTTAAACGATGGCTTATAACTGTACAACACAGGAATGATACAGCTCGTACTGCTGGGAATGGCATGTTTCCCTTCGGGCAAGTATGGTTTCCCTATGGGGAGGGATTGCACTAGGTTTCCCTATGGGCAAATATATTTTCCCCTTGGGCAAGGACTGTCATTTGTTTTATTTTTTTCCCTATGGGCAAGTATGGTTTTCCGATAGCCAAGAATTGTCATTTCTTGGCTATCCTAGCATGTCCTGTTTTCTTTATGAAGTGAGCCTGCGCTTCACATCCTAGGAGTGAGTAGAAATCATTGTTACTTAGTCATTGTTACTTACTCAGAAGGAAGCCATGAAATGGATTGGGAATGAAATCATGCTTCCTAAGCAGACCTGTTTTTCCCTTGACGGCAGAAGGTTTTGCTGCCTGGAGTCTGAGATGGAAGCACTCCTGCTCTCAAAGCAGTGGTCTCCCCATAATGTTATGTAGTTGAAAGCTTTTAAAATTGCATTGTATTAGTTTGGATTGGTGGAAGTTTAAGTAGAGCTAAATAACAATTCAACTGCTGCTATTTGGACCAAGAAGCCTTTTCACATTCTTTTCTAACAAGCCTTTGCAAGTGTTAAAGTGTTGTGTAAAGTGTTGAAGCATAGCGTACGAATGTATTTCTTTGTAATTATTGCATGTTTCATATTTCACTGCTGTATGTGATGTTCTTTTGCATTCACTTTCTTTATAAACCGTTCACATCTTCAGGGTTCCTGTGTAACATGTTTAATTTGTTGAACAAGTTGAAAGAGTATTCACTGTTCTCTTGCTCAAGTTTTAGAGCCTAATTTTCAACCAGAAGCCTGATTCCTGTGGAACTGGGGTTGTAGGGACTCCTTTGAGACAGGTCCTCGGTAATTACGTTGACCACAGCTGTATCTAATTCATGCAGCTCTCCATTTGAATTCCTACAGGACAATCCTTGCCTCAAGAGAGAAATCGGCAGCAAAAGAAGGAGACCTTTTGAGTTCTGTCGCAAGCGGAGATGGAGAAGGGAGAAAAGACGAAACAGCAAAACTTTGCTGGCCCTGAGGCAGGAAAAGGCCCCCATATCATCCAGGAAGGGAGCAGTGCAGAGCCCTGGGAAAGAAGAGTGCTGGAGAACCAGCCTGGGAGCAACACCAGCTCAGACGTAGAGCGCCAGCAGTTCAGGGACTTCTGCTACCAGGAGGCTACGGGCCCCCGAGCGGTTTGCAGCCGACTCCACCACCTTTGCTGCCAGTGGCTGAAGCCAGAAAGACTCACAAAAGCTCAGATGCTGGACCTGGTGGTCCTAGAGCAGTTCCTGGCTGTCCTGCCCCCAGAGATGGAGAGCTGGGTCAGAGAATGTGGAACGGAGACGACTTCCCAGGCAGTGGCTCTGGCAGAAGGTTTCCTCCTGAGCTGGGCAGAGGATAAAGAGCAGGTGAGAACATTTCATCCTGAGAACTCCAAGGGATTCAAATTTTAAAACTCCCCGATTTTATCTCAATTGTTTTTGGATGTCTCTCGGGAAGAGATGCCCCAATTTCCAATGCTTCCCTCCCGCAAGTATAGTTGTTTGTAATATGTAGAGCAGGCTCTAACTTTGGAGGGTCTTCTAATGAAAATATGCATTCGTTTCCTAAGATCAGTCTTAGTGCCAAAGGCCTGGAGAATGGCCAATGTAATAGCTATTTACATGGTGGTGTGCTTAAAAGCTGTTTCAGGTAAATTGGTTGAAAGCGTTATTAAAATTAAACTATTAAGCCTAGAGAAGGACAAACCCTGCTGTCCTCTCTCACTAACTGTTTAGAGTTCTTTGAGAGTGACAGTAAACATGTAGACAGGGCTGATCCAGTGGACATTATTTACTTGGATTTCCAAAAGGCTTTTGACGAAGTCCCTCACCAAAGACTCCTGAGCAAACTTAGCAGTCATGGAATAAGAGGAGAGGTCCTTTTCTGGATCAGTAACTGGTTAAAGAAGAGAAAGCAGAGAGTAGGAATAAATGGTAAATTCTCCCAACGGAGGGAAGTAAATAGTGGGGTCCCACAGGGATCGGTATTAGGACCTTTTCTTTTCACTTTATGAGATGAATTACCTGGAATGACCTCAAATTTTAAATGAAAGTTTTGTATCGGAACAGATCTATTTTAAAATATATATATACATTGTAAAGGCCTATGGCTATGTACAGTGAAGTTTATGTGTGTCTGTATGTATAAACTGCTGTGTTTACAGTGGAAAATGCTGGGTGTCAGGGAATGTCTGGGAGGTTCTCCCTTTCCTCCTGGCTGGTTTTTGGAGGTTCTTCAAGTGCTTTGCTTCTGGCCCAAAGCTCACATCCTTCGACAAAGACACAACTTAGATTGCTCCATGGCTTGGACGGTAGATTATCTTTAGAAGGAGCATTAAAATGCAAACTGATTGGGAAATGCTGCCTTGGCCTTGACCTGACCCATTTCTTTCCTTCTTCATCCCTCTTCTCTATCTGGAATCCTCCCTCCTGTTCCAGGTGCAGGAGATGTTGGGCAAACCATGCACAGATTTCCCTGAGGCAGAGAAGGCTCCACAGGGCACCACACAGGGCCCACTGGACAGGTGGATCTTGCAGGAGGGTGACGGAGGACCCTCCTCACTGGGTAAGGATTAGTGGGACGGATTCCACCATGGTCTCCTTCCCTCTCTTATGCCTGAGGTGGATGAGCTGCTTTGACGTTCCCCTTGAGCCTGATTTCCGTTTGATGGGGAGGGAGGGGGAAGAGAGTCTCTTTTTCAGTAGATAATCAAAAAAGATCTGTTGTTTAGGAATGTGGTAAAACATTGATTCCAGTCAAAATTCTTAAGATTGTTAACTTACCTTCCCACCTTCTTTGCCTTCCTCACAGGGAGCAGAAGAACCTGCAGAGAGAGTGAACTGATACCGGGGGATCCTTCTTGGCCTCCTTCACTTTGTGGTGAATTAGAAGCGCTTTCTGCACAGCCAGGGCAGGTAGGTGAGTCCTGGGTGCCTCTGTCTCCTGCACATCTCTTTGGTCCTGGACGAACCTGCCCCTTTAGCCTTTGATCTTGTCCAAGATGGCAGCTAGGAATGCTTTGAAAGTCACTCATGAAGTTCTGGCATTCAGAAGGAGAAACATTCAACCACAACAACATTTTGGTCTTCATGGATTGCAACATGATATGAAAGGAAAACATGATTTCTTCTTCTTCTTTCAGGGTCCGGTGACTTTTGAGGAGGTGGCTGTGCATTTCTCGGAGGAGGAGTGGGCTCTGCTGGATCCAGGCCAGAGGTCTCTGCACAAGGAAGTCATGGAGGAGAATCGTAGGAACCTGGCCTCTCTGGGTGAGGATTGGGACCCTCTGGGTAAGGCCCCCTTCTTTGCCTTCTTGACAGATCCTAGAAGATGGAACGGCAGCTCTTCTTTCTTTGTGTGACTGCATAATACAGTGGTCTTTGAGGACAACCGTGCCTGGGCTATCGTTGCTGGGATACTCTTGTCCAGATTAAGCTGATTGGTGGGAGAGTCAAGACAAATAAAAGGAAGTACTTCTTCACCTTCATTATTATTATGGAATTCACTACCTGAAGATTTATTGATGGCCACTGATTTAGATGGCTTTAAAAGTTGTCTGGATAAATTCCTGGTGGAGACGTTATCAATGGCTACAAGCCCTGACGGTTATATGCCAGGTCATCCCTGTCCAAATAGGAACATAGCTGGGCCACGAACCGAAGTTGGTAGAAGGCATTCCGTGCCACCGAAGCCACCTGAGCCTGAAGGGACAGAGATGGTTGATATGTGTCATATGCAAATTTGCTAAGCATTCCCTGCATCTCCACGTCCAAATCATTAATAAAAACATTGAAGAGCACTGGGCCCAGGAGTGAGCCCTGCGATAACCCACTTGTTACCTTACCCACATTTGAGAAGGTAGCATTGATAAGCACTCTTTGAGTCCAAATCTGTAGCCAACTGCAGATCCACCTAACAATTGTTCCATCTAGCCCACTTTTAGCTCGTTTGCTAATCAGAATATCATGGGGCACTTGTCAAAAGCTTTGCTAAAGTCAAGATACACTATGTCCACAGCATTGCCACAGTCCACAAGGGAGGTTACTTGATCAAACAATGAGATCAGATTAGTCTGACAGGATTTATTTTTGACAAATCCATGTTGGCTTCTATTAGTCACTGCATTGTTTTGAAAGTGCTTACAGATTGTCTTTTTCATAATCTACCCCAAAAATTTCCCAGGGATAGATGTCAGACTGATAGGGACAACATTTGCCCTCCTCCAGTCATCCAGCAGTTCACCCATCCTCCATGACTTTGCAAAAAGGATAGTGGTTCTGAGAGTTCTTCTGCCAAGTCTTTTATTACTCTGGGATACAGTTCATCGGGCCCTGGAGGTTTGAACTCATTCAAGGAAATTAGGTGCTTTTCTGTTGCTTTTAGCATTCCTCGCTAGCCTCAGCTCATTCTCAGCTTTAACCTTCCTGATGACATTCCTGCACTTCTGTGCTACCTGTCTGTACTCAGGTTTTGTAGACTGGCCTTCCTTCCACTTCCTATATGTGTCTTATTTTGGTTTCCTGTCATCTCTAAGCTTTCTGGGGAGCCACATTGAAACATTGGTTTCTTCTGTTGTCTTCTATCTTTTTTCCTAATTGGAATTATTTGGAATTGTGTCTTTAAGATTTCCATTTTTGAAAGCTCCCACCCATCTTGGACTCTTTTTCATATAAAGGTCACTTGCCATGGGGCCCTACTAACCATAGTTCTGAGTTTACAAACATCAGCTTTCCTGAAATCCAGAGGACGCTTATGGCTACACTCAGCTTTTGCTTCCTTTAAAATGAAGAACTCAAGTATGACGTCACTTTCCCCCAGAGTTCCCGTAAATGCCTCTTTATCCACTAACTTCTCCCTATTGGTCAGTATCAAATAAAGGATACCTGTTCCTCTAGTTCCTTCCTCTACTTTCTGTAGGAGAATGTTATGAGCCACACACGTCAGGAATTTCTTGGAGGAGGGGCTACTTTGGGCAGAATTTGTCACTCAACAGATATCGGGGAAATTGAAGTCCCCCATTACTACTACGTCGGATTTCCTTGAAACACTGACAAATTGCTTTTGAAAAGTACCATCCTCGTCTTCACCTTGATTGGGTGGTTGGTAGTAGACTCCAACTACCATGCTCCTTTTATTCCTTGCCCCGTTTACTTTAATCCAGATGCTCCCAATGAAGTGCCCAGGCCCATCCTCCTGTACTTCTGTGCAGGGATAAGTATTTTTAAATATATAGTGCAACTCCGCCTCCCTTCCTATTTCTCCTGTGATTTTGAACAATTTATACCTTTCAATTGCTGTATTCCAGTCCTGGGCGTCATCCCATGAAGTTTCAAGTCATTTTTGCCTTCACGTATGAAGAGTTCATGTTTGATCTGTTTGTTTCCCGTACTCTGGGCATTAGTATATAGACATCGAAGACCATGTGCTTTATAGACCGGCTTCTTTCCTACATTGTTGTGAACACTGTTTTGGGGCACTATTGGAGCTGTTCTCTTTGTTATGGTGAATAAACCTTCCTCCTTTGTTGCTTCTAAGTTTACGTCTACCTTCCCGATAGGATTCATTTTGAAGCCCTCCTGATGAAGTTCTTCATGCTGTGTCCAAACACATTCTTCCCAGCCCTTTTGAGGTGCAACCCATCCCTTGCCAGCAGTCCATCTTGCGAGAAGCGTAGTCCTTGGTCCAGAATCCGAATCTCTCACGTCTGCACCACCGTCTTAGCCATTTGTTCACCCGGGGTATTTTTCTTTCCATTTCTGTTCCTCTTCCAAATCCTGGAAGGATGGGTGAGAAAACTATCTTGGCCCAAAATTCTTTCCTTCCCAAGGCTTCAAAGTCTGCTTTGATTTCTTCATAGGTCTCCTTGGCACTATCGTTTGTTCCCACATGGGTGAGAAGAAAGGGGTCCATGTCACTGGGCATTATGAGCATTGGCAACCCTTCGGTCACCTCTCTAATCCGGGAGACAGCATCCCTGGCAAGTCCATGGGAGTGTTTGTGACATACTTGGGTTTCAATCCAACGTAGCAGGGAGTATCCCACAATGACTACTCCTCTCTTCTTGTTGGAAGCCCTGGTTTCATTGCCTGGCCTTCTGCCTCTTGCTTGCTGTGGCATGAGGTCCCCTGTAATGCTTCCTCTGCAGGCTGTCCTCTAGTCTCATCCTCCAGGACCTGAAAGCGGTTCCATAGTTCTACTGGTTCCACTGGTGCCGAGGGTCTTCTAGGTCTTCTGCTCCTCACTGTCACCCTTTTCCAGGGAGTTTCATCATCATTGGTCCTCCTTGCCTCAGCATCCCCCACTTCTGCTTCAACTTCCTGTTCCTCTTCCACCTCCTGTGCTTCTCTTTGCTGTTGCGGTTCCACCGTCCTGTCTAAGAACTCTTCGCCTTCTCTTGTTCCTTGGAGGGCGGACAATGGCCTCTCAGGTCCTCTCACTTCTCCTTCCAACAGTGCAACCAGCTTGCATTTGTTTCACATGTGCACCATGTTGACCTCAGGCAGGAATACAAACATTGCACACACTTTGCAGGTCACCAGCCTTGGAGAATCCTTTCCGTCCATAATCCCTTTTGGTTTCTGCCTTTCCGATTGTATTGGAGTAGCCTGTGCTTTTGTCCTATCCTCCCTGAAGGTTAACAATAGAGTCCCCTAGTGGATGAGTCTCTGTGCTGCAAGAGAACAAATCTTTGTTAGGGACCTTCCCATTGACCTCCCCTGCCATGAACCAACAGTTCTCTTTTACATGCAGGTTGAAGACACATCTGGTCCTTGGACTTGTGGCTGTGCCCTCAGTAAGTTTCCTCCTCTATGGCTGTACATCCCTCTTTAGATCTCTTCTCCATGTCCCTTTTGAGTCTCAGCTTATCAGAGAGCTCTCAAGGGAATAGTTAGTGCTTGCGGCATCAGAATTTGAGGCTTCCGGATCTCCCATCCCTCTTGAACTCTGTTTTCCTTCCTAATTTCTAGCTATGGGATCTGACTCAACCTTCCTCTGAGCTTTCTTAAGGTCCAATGTCCATTGCCAACTAAGCTTTGTTTTCAGAGCCCTCGCTGCTGTGGATTTGAAGATGATGTGGTCACTTCCTGCCAAAGTTTCTGCCACTTTATCCACCTGTTCTTCTCTATTGATTACAATTCACATTTTTCTTAACTGAAGGCAATGAAACAATTGGTCTGATAGGTGAAATACGAGGAGGAAAACACTCTAAAGACCTTTGCAAGTGGATAATGTTGAAGATATTAGAGATCTGTAAGATGGATCATGGTCTCCATGGAGAACGCACAGGAGAGCAGAGTATGGCATATTCAGAAGTTTGCTTTCCATTTTGAGATACAACTTGACGGCAGGACAAACGTCATTTTGAAATAGGGGTCTGCTCAAAACAATAGCCAAACCCAGCGAGGTGGTCTAGGAGGATGCCATGACTGAGGGTTTCAGAAGCCCCTGAGACATTGAAAGGGACCATTAGGGTTGAATTCCCACTTTTCAATTCCCAGTTCAAGAATCGGCTAGGACAAAATGGCACATTTTCAGTGCATTGTGTTTTTACAGTATTTAATGTTGTCCAGTTCTCGTTTGAGCTACTTTGTAAGAGTTATTCTGTAGAAATATGAAAGCGCTGTATGCCACTCTAGTTGATCATTAGAGGATATGTAATCAGTTTGGAAGGATCTGTTCCCCACCAAGTATATATTTTTTATCCTGTTACTCAAATCAGGAAACCATTTGGTTCCGTTCCCTGAGTTCAGGAGGATTTCTTATTTTTATTCTTGCAGGTGATCACTTGGAGAGCAAGAAAAATGGAGAACACCAGAGAAGGAAAACGGAAACTGCAGAGAAGTGGGGAATCAAATCCATTTCTTCTGAAGGGTCAGACGTCCATGAAATTCCCATAAGAGAAGATCCTGTTGAAGAAAGAAATCGGAATATGCACAGTGGCAAGAAACAGCGGAAAGGCTCAGGGTGTGTCAAGACTCAGAAGAAAAGATTCCACTGCTTAGAGTGTGAAAAGCAATTCAGGTACAATTCAGAACTTAACTTGCAAACAAGAATTCACACAGGGGAGGAGCCCTATGAATGCTTTGTGTGCGGAAAGAGCTTTGCTTGCAGCACAGACCTTAAGAAACATCAAAGAATTCACACAGGTGAGAAGCCCTATCAATGCCTAGAGTGCGGAAAGAGCTTTGCTCAGAGCAAAATTCTTAAGCGACATCAACGAATTCACACAGGTGAGAAGCCCTATAAATGCTTAGAGTGTGGAAAGAGCTTTGCTTGCAGCACAGACCTTAGGCAACATCAAAGAATTCATACAGGAGAGAAGCCCTATAAATGCCTAGAGTGCGGAAAGAGCTTTGCTCAGAGCAAAACTCTTAAGCAACATCAACGAATTCATACAGGAGAGAAGCCCTATAAATGCCTAGAGTGCGGAAAGAGCTTTGCTCAGAGCACACTCTTAAGGCGACATCAAAGCACTCACACAGGTAAGAAGCCCTATAAATGCTTAGAGTGTGGAAAGAGCTTTGCTTGGAGCACACACTTAAGGCGACATCAAAGCACTCACACAGGTAAGAAGCCCTATAAATGCTTAGAGTGCAGAAAGAGCTTTGCTTGGAGCGCACACCTTAAGCGACATCAAAGGACTCACACAGGTGAGAAGCCCTATAAATGCCCAGAGTGTGGAAAGACTTATGCTTATAGCACAACTCTTCAGCAACATCGAAAACAGCACACAGGAGAGAAGCCCTATAAATGCCTAGAGTGTGGAAAGAGCTTTGCTTGCAGCACAGACCTTAAGAAACATCAAAGAATTCATACAGGAGAGAAGCCCTATAAATGCCTAGAGTGTGGAAAGAGCTTTGCTTGGAGCGCACTCCTTAAGAAACATCAAAGAATTCATACAGGAGAGAAGCCCTATAAATGCCTAGAGTGCGGAAAGAGCTTTGCTCAGAGCAATACTCTTAAGCGACATCAAAGGACTCACACAGGTGAGAAGCCCTATAAATGCCCAGAGTGTGGAAAGACTTATGCTTATAGCACAACTCTTCAGCGACATCGAAAACAGCACACAGGAGAGAAGCCCTATAAATGCCTAGAGTGTGGAAAGAGCTTTGCTTGCAGCACAGACCTTAAGAAACATCAAAGAATTCATACAGGAGAGAAGCCCTATAAATGCCTAGAGTGTGGAAAGAGATTTGCTTGGAGCGCACCCCTTAAGAAACATCAAAGAATTCATACAGGAGAGAAGCCCTATAAATGCCTAGAGTGCGGAAAGAGCTTTGCTCAGAGCAAAACTCTTAAGCGACATCAAAGGACTCACACAGGTGAGAAGCCCTATAAATGCCCAGAGTGTGGAAAGACTTATGCTTATAGCACAACTCTTCAGCGACATCGAAAACAGCACACAGGAGAGAAGCCCTATAAATGCCTAGAGTGTGGAAAGAGCTTTGCTTGCAGCACATACCTTAAGAAACATCAAAGAATTCATACAGGAGAGAAGCCCTATAAATGCCTAGAGTGCGGAAAGAGCTTTGCTCAGAGCAAAACTCTTAAGCGACATCAAAGGACTCACACAGGTGAAAAGCCCTAGAATTGCCCAGAGTGTGGAAAGACTTATGCTCATAGCACAACTCTTCATCAACATCGAAAACAGCACACAGGAGAGAAGCCCTATAAATGCCTAGAGTGTGGAAAGAGCTTTGCTTGCAGCACAGACCTTAAGAAACATCAAAGAATTCATACAGGAGAGAAGCCCTATAAATGCCTAGAGTGCGGAAAGAGCTTTGCTCAGAGCAAAACTCTTAAGCAACATCAACGAATTCATACAGGTGAGAAGCCCTATAAATGCCTAGAGTGTGGAAAGAGCTTTTCTTGGAGCACAACTCTTAGGGACCATCAAAGCTATCACACAGGTGAGAAGCCCTATAAATGCCTAGAGTGCGGAAAGAGCTTTGCTCAGAGTACAAGTCTTAAACAACATCAAAGCTATCACACAGGTGAGAAGCCCTATGAATGCTTAGAGTGCGGAAAGAGCTTTGCTCAGAGCGCACACCTTAAGCGACATCAAAGGACTCACAGGTGAGAAGCCCTACCAATGCCTAGAGTGCAGACCTCTGCTGTGTCCTTGAGTAGCCGTCCAGAGGAGATCTTCCGGGTGGTCTGTGGGGTGTTAGCACCCTGCCCAGCCAATGGGGCCCTGGCCCAGTCAAAGACCCACTGTGACCTGTTTGCATCATACTTTGAGGACAAAATCGCTTATCTCCGCAGCAAGCTTGATGCTGTTGTTAGCACAGTTGAGGTGTCTGATGCCTCTATCTGCCCGATTGCTGACTGTGCCTATGTCATGAGGCAGGCTGAAGAATCTTCCTGTGAGGAGGAAGAAGGAGCAGAAACTGCAGCTCCACCCCTTCCCCAGGACTTACCGGAGGAGGAGGAACAGCAGGCAGGGTCCAAGAGCCCCAGGAAAGCCACCCTCCCCCAACCCCTGTTTCTAATGAGGAAGACTCGGGGCCTAAAGGAGTTTGTCCAGTAACTCCCCAGCAAAGGCGGCAGCTCAAACGGGCGGAGAAAGCTAAGCCCACAAGGCGAAGTATGAGACTGAGAAAACAGAGCACAGCTGACGCAAGCCTTAAGTAAGATAACGAGGGAATTGCAGGCAGCTGTGAGCAGGCTCAAACAGAGTATAAAGGGGAAGGCAGGCAGAAGCTAAGGTTCGTTGAGAACAACCGACGTTTTCGGCTCTTGACCTCCTCCGTGATCTTGGATCAGAATCTGTGGACTGGATACTCGGCTGACTGTTGCTTTGGAACCTGGAATTCGGAAACCTGGTGTGACCTTCGGCTTAGACGACTGGACTGATGGAACTAATGGCATGACCCTGGCAATTTGTAATTGGATTCACGAACCGTAAATAAACCTCTGTAAACAAGTAAGACCTGGCATTTTTCCCGGACATTCATAGATAAGGAAATTGGCTGGCTTTCTGGATTCTGTATAGTAAACACATCATTTTGTTCTCAATGAACATGAATCTCATGTGCGAGCAGTACTGCATCGGCTACAGGAACATCATCTGTACGCCAAACTAGAGAAGTGCGCTTTCGATCTGGAGACCGTGAAATTCCTGGGACATTGGATATCCCCCAAAGGCGTGAGCATGGATTCGACGAAAGTGGCAGCAGTGGTCTCATGGCAGGCCCCAAGGACCGTGAAAGAGGTGCAACGATTTTTGGGCTTCGCCAACTACTATCGCCGCTTCATCCCAAACTTCGCTCAGATTACTGCACCCCTGACTGACTTATTACGTTCACGCAAAACATTTCAGTGGGGATCTGCGGCGCAGCACGCCTTTCAAAAATTGAAAGAACAGTTCATATCGGAACCCATTCTGCAACATCCTGATCCACAGACTCCTTTTGTGGTCGAGACCGATGCCTCAGATGTGGCCATTGGGGCGGTGTTGCTTCAGCCCATTGCTGACGGGGGATTCTCGTTACCCTGTGCCTTTTACTCCCGCAAGCTCAACTCCGCTGAACGTAGCACACTATTTGGGAGAAAGAGCTCCTGGCGATCAAAGCTGCTTTTGAGACTTGGCGACATCTGTTGGAAGGGGCCCGTCATCCCATAGTGGTTCGCACCGACCATCGGAATCTGGAATTCCTACAGACCGCTCGGAAGCTCAATCAGCGACAAATCCGGTGGGCCTTGTTTTTCTCTCGCTTCCATTTTATTGTGACATGTATTCCTCGTTCCCAGAACCGGCAGGCAGATGCGCTCTCTCGAAAGCCGGAATATGCTTCTCCTCAGCCTATATCAGACTGCAATGTGATATAGGTGGGGCTGCCTTTGAAAACGGTCCAGAAACGTCAGCTAGGGCTTCAAGATTGTGAACAGGGACTGGCCGACGAGACCACATTATGCCACTGGCTGCCAGTCCAGGTCCAAGCTCGATTCAAAGTACCAGTATTGGCTTAAGCCCAGGTTACCTGAAGGCATTCCTCCTCCCTAAGATGCCTGGCCCCTAAGATCATTGTCTTTGGTCCTTCTCTGTGAGCCCCTGTTAAAGGAATTGGCTACCAGGAGGAGGACCTTTTCTGCTGTGGCACCCAGGCTGTGTCATGAGCTCCCCAGAGAGGTTCGCCCGGCACCTACATTGCACTGTTTTCAATTCTAGGTGAAAACCTTTGTATTATCCCAGTATTTTAACCTTTTACCATCCTGGTCTTTTATTTTTGCTGTTTTAAACCCGTGTTTTAAATCTCTGCATTGCTGCTCGGTTTTATGTCTGGTTGTACTTTTATATCATGGTTTAAGCTTCCATATTTTATATTTTATGCTGTACCTTGTGATTTATGTCTTGTGAACCACCCAGAGAGCTTCGTCTATTGGGCGATGTACAAAGTAATTATATATATATATATATATATATATATATATATATGAATGAATATTTGGAGATGGCAGGAGTTGAACACGTACGTCATTCGAGATGACAGATCATCCAAAGGCTCTGTAAAATATATGGAAGAATCAACCTAACCACGATGTATTTTCTACCCTGTTAGTCACTGGATTCCCTGATTTAAGGATGAATTCCTCGCTGATCAGGGTTTTCTTTGAATTATTTCAGGTGATGGTTGGGAAAAGAAGGAAAAGTGAGGAAAAACAGAAGTGGATGGTTGGGAAGGGACTGACTTGTGTCATGAAGGAAACGTATATCAGCTTTCCCCAACCTAGTGCCCTCCAGAGCCATAGGACCAGTCCTATCATCCCTGGTCAACTGTGCTGACTAGAGGTCATGGGAGTCGTAGTCCAATGCATCTAGGGTAACATCAGGTTGTGGGAGTCTGATGTATAGGAAACGTCATTTCAGATGGATGGATTGCATATAGGAGGGCCTTTTTTGCTGTGGCACCCTGGCTGTGCATTGAGCTCCCCAGTGAGGTTCGCCTGGCACCTGCATTGTAAAAGATCAGTGTCATGTTCTACTGTTTAGGGATGTGAATGTGTTGCAAAAGTTGTTATTGTTTGGAGTTGCAGGTCTGGGTGAGTATGGGATGAGTGGGGAGTGAGTGCTGATTGGCTAGTTGTTTGGAGTGCCTGGATTGGTGGGGTGTGGGAGAGTGGGAGAAGCTGAGGAGTGAATGAGTTATGAATGTGTCAGCCAGAGAGAGAGAGAGAGCTGACGGGGTTGTTTGGGGTTGAGGGACAGAGGGGGTTGATTGTGGGTCAATAGAGAGAGTGAGAGAAAGGGTCTTTGAGGAAATGGGAGGTGTTTGATTGATTTAATATTGTAAGACAGAGAGATACGGAAGTTACAGATTGAAACACAGAAGCATTATACTTCAAACAACTTCGCAAATGAACTAAAGAATTCAATAAGCTTACTGTGCATGCAATATACTTGATGTTAATAAATCTTGTTTATTTCATCCAACTGGTGTGGTCTTTAAGGTGTACCTGAGGAAGGTACGGGTGGCAGTGAGAACAATAGGCGCTTGCCTGAGGCCAGGTTGCTGAGCTGTGGAGCCGGATATTAAAGGCTGGACAGGAGCAGCAGCAGCAAGGGGTTAGGAGAAGGGGCTAGGAGAAAGTGTCACAATCAGGTCCATAATGGCGGGGTTCTCTTAGACCCATCTGTGTCACTGGAACCCCAAGTGGCCACGGCGCCTCAGAGTGCCTTTTACCAGCTTCCCCTGGTTCACGAGCTATGGCCTCTCCTGGACAGGGATATCTTGATCACAGTGATTCAGGCCTTAGGAACCTCCAGGCTGGATTACTGCAATGGGTTCTATGTGGGGCTGCCCTTAAAGATGCTCCTGAAGCTGGAGCTAGTGCAGAATGCAGCAGCTCGGCTGTTGTCGGGAGCTGCCCCTTTTCCGTCCTGCAACTCCTTTGCTGAGGGAACTGCACTGGCTGCCTATTCTCCATGGGGCCAGCTTTATGGTTTTAGTACTAATGTGCAAAGCCCTAAATGCCTTGGGACCAGGATCCCTGAGATAGCGCCTTCCGCTCTGTCAACCTTCCCGGTCACTGAGGTCATCTGAGGGTCTCTTCCTGGTGGTTCCACATGGACCTATGGTCCAGTTGGAGTCCACCAGGAGAAGAGCCTTCAGTGTAGTGGCCTCTTCCTCTGGAACTCCTTGCTTCTCGAGGTCAGGCAGGTGTCAACGTTGCGTTTCGTGCAGCACCTCCTGAAAACGTTCCTGACACTGTTCTTTTAAATATAATTTTTATTATTATTTTTTACTGTTTTATTCTATTTGTTCACCACTCACAACTCTTGGATGGGGAGCTGCATATAGTTATTGTAAGTAAATAAATAAAGGTTTTCAGTGATAGCCCACAACTTCAGCAACATCAAAGAATTCACTCAGGTGAGAAGCCCTATAGAAGCTCAGAGTGTGGAAAAAGGTTCAGTCAGAGCAGCCACCTGAAGTTGCATCAAAGGAGACACACGGGCGAGAAGCCCTTTATCTGCTTTGAATGTGGAAAGGGTTTCAGTTGCACCATGAACCTTAGGAACCATCACAGCATCCACACAGGCAAGGAGCCCTATCAATGCTCAGAATTTGGAAAGCGTTTCAATGAGTGTGAATCTTAAAGCACATCAAAATATCCACACAAGCGAGAAGTCCTAGAATGCAGGAAGAGCTTCGCTCGCAGAACACGTCTGAAATCACATCAAAGAATTCACATGGAGGGGAGAAGCCATCTGAGGGCTCAGAGGGTGGACAGCAATGCTCAGGTTCACATTTTCATCAGCAAAGTGCTATTCAAAAGCCCCTAGGAAGTGGAAGAAGCAACCATTAGGCATTATTGATTGTTTAGTATCCATTCAAATGATCTTGGTTCCAAAAACAATTTTGAGCCTTCAAAGCCAACTGCAATACTGGCAGAAGCAATTAAATTTATTTTAGGTACTAAAGGGGACGGTGTAAAAGCCGGAACGGAACAGGCCGGAACGACCCCTTTATAATAAAAACCACGCCAAAAACAGTGCCATATGTTAGAAACACTTGAGAACATTATTTTAGGACTGAAACCATTATAATATTATATTATTATTAACCCCATAACTCCCAGAACAACATCCGGAACAGAATGGATGGCCCGGAACGGCCACTTCCGAATGACTGAAACCAACCAAACTCAACTGTCACTAGGTGGGAAAGATACAATATGGCACAAAACAACCACGGAAACCACGTTCCGGTGCCCGTTCCGGGCCATGGTCCGTATTGCGCAAAACAGGCCGGAACAGAAGCTTCCAATTGATGTGAGTCAACCGAAGTCAACAGTCACACATTACTGGGTGGGACAGATACAATATGCCATGAAACAACCACAAAAACCACGTTCTCATGCCCGTTCCGGGCTGTGGTCCATATTGCGCAAAACAGGCTGGAACGGCAGCCAAACTCACCACTCACACATTACTGGGTGAGACAGATGCAATACACCAATAAACAGCCACGGAAACCACGTACCGATGCCAGTTCGGGCCGTGGTCCATATTGCGCAAAACAGGACGGAACGGAAGCTTCCAAGTGAGCCAACTCAACCAAATGTACCACTCACACATTACTAGATGTGACAGATAGAATACACCAAAAAAACAGCCACGAAAACCACGTACCGATGCCCGTTCCGGGCCGTAATCCGTATTGCGCAAAACAGGCTGGAACGGAAGCTTCCAAGTGAACCAACTCAACCAAACTCACCACTCACACATTACTAGGTGGACCAGATAGAATAAGCCAGGAAACAGCCACAAAAACCACGGTTCGAAGCCCGTTCCGGGCCCCGGTCCATATTGCGCAAAACAGGCCAGAACAGCAGCTTCCAAGTGAGCCAACTCAACCAAACTCACCACTCACACATTACTGGGTGGGACAGATGCAATACACCAATAAACAGCCACGGAAACCATGTTTCGATGCCCGTTCCGAGCCGTGGTCCGTATTGCGCAAAACAGGCCGGAACGGAAGCTTCCAAGTGAGCCAACTGAACCAAACTCACCACTCACACATTACTAAGTGGAACAGATACAATAAGCCAGGAAACAGCCACAAAAACCACGGTCCGATGCCCGTTCCGGGCCGTGGTCCATATTGCGCAAAACAGGCCGGAACGGCAGCATCCAAGTGAGCCAAACAGGCCGGATTGGATTGGGGAGTCCATGCACAGCCCTAAAACATAAGCATGATAAAACCGTGCAGCAATGCAGATTTAAAATACAGATTTAAAATACAGATTTAAAACAGCGGTGTCAAAAGACTATGATAATAAACTGTTAAAATTAGGGGTGTGAAACAGATCGGGTCCGACCCCCGATCCGGACCTGATCCGGGGGGACATCGGATAAAATTAACTGAACCGATCCCCAGCACCTGGATCAGCCGATCCAATATGATCTGATCCAAAAAGGACCTGGATCGTGTTGGATCAGAGGATTGGACCCCCTCCCCCGCTCATGCTTCTCACCTGCCCCAGCAGGTGAGGAGCTTGAATGCGGGGAGGGGGCTTACCTTCCAGGGCCGTCTGTAGCGGATGACTCCGGAAAGTAGGGAGTGCGAGGGGAGAGGAGTGAGGTGGACCCACTTACCTGCTGGGGCACCCGCTGCCTTCACCTGCTTGAATCTACTGAGAACTAGGCTTTCCGGCCTAGTCCTCAGTAGAGCACTAGGTGATGACATCCTCACCTGGCGCTCTACTGAGGACTAGGCCGCGAAGCCTAGTTCTCAATAGATTCGAGCAGGTGAAGGCAATGGATGCCCTGGCAGGTAAGGAGGAGCGTGGGGGGAGGGGGGAGGAGGGAGGGGGGCCCACTTACCTGCCGGGGCCATCCACTGCCATCTGCTGGCGCCCGCTGGTGCCAGTGGACGGCAGCGGATAGCCCCGGCAAGTAAGGAGCGCGAAGGGGAGGAGGGGGCCGCTGCAGGTAAGAAGCACGAGGGGGGGAGGGACAGGGAGGGGGGAGTTAGGCCCCCACTCATCCCCCGCTGCCATTTTCCCCCATAGACTTGCATTGGGGGAAAGCTTTCTTTCCCCCAATGCAAGTCTATGGGGAAAAATGGGGGGGGTGACTGTCCCTCCCCCCTCACGCTTCTTACCTGCCGGGGTCATCCACTGCCGTCCACTGGAGCCCGTGGACGGCAGTGGGTGGCCCCGGCAGGTAAGCCCCCTCCCCGCATTTGTGCTCCTTACCTGCTGGGGCCGTTCATGGACGGCCACGGCAGGTGAGGATTACGAGTGGGAGGAGGGGCTGGTACTCCGATCCAATACGATCCAGATCAGGTCCTTTTTGGATTGGATCATCTGGGATCGGCCGATCCAAATGCTGGGGATCGGCTTGAATAATTTTATCCGATCCAGCCCAGATCGGATCCGGATCGTGGATTGGACCCGATCTGGTGCACACCCCTACTGATTACCACCTCTTTTGAAGAGGTCGGCACCACTCCCTCTTTCATGGAGAAATTGATAACCTCCTGGATCCAGCTGGTGATCCCCTCCTTATTTGATGTAATAAGCCATGAAGGGCAAGGGTCAAGTTCACAGATGGCCAACCAGACTTTGCCAAGCACCTTGTCTACATCCTCGGGCCTCAGATATTCATTGCATTCCAACAAAGAACTCTGAAGAAGGCTCTGAGGGCTGAAATGTGTTGGAGTTCTTTCACTACATTAAACATCCTCTTTCTACATCTTTGACCTGGGCTTTTTTGGCAGAACATTTATATCCCACCTATCTCCCAGGAACTCATGGTGAACAAAAGTGGTATTTAGCAATTTTGTAACAAACTCCTGGGATAGGTTAGGCTGAGAGAGGTGAATGGCCACAGGTCATTGTAAGCTTCATGATGGAATGGACCCTACCCATCCTAGTCTGATATTTTGAGGGCTACACCACACCACACAACAACAATGGGCTTAGGTATGAAACTGTCTTTGCAGATCTTGGTTCTGGATTCTGTGACAGTTCATTAGCTTTTCCATTTAGAACACTGAAAATGGTTTGCTCAATTGCCTTCACTCACACAGAACTTGCCATTCTGGGCTATATCTCAAATGAGTTTCAACCCACGATCTGCTTTTCCAGGTTGTTTTGCACAATATGAACCATGGCCTGGGACTGGTATTGTAATGTGGATGTTGTGGAGGTTTTGGAGCTTATTGTATCTATCGCACCTAGTAATGTGTGAGTGGTGAGTTTGGTTGAATTGGCTCACTTGGAAGTGGCCGTTCCGACCTGTTTTGCACAATATGGACCATGGCCCGGAACGGGCATCGGAATGTGGTTTTCGTGGCTGTATTGTGGCGTATTGTATCTGTTCCATTTAGTAGTGTGTGAGTGGTGAGTTTGGTTGAGTTGGCTCACTTGGAAGTTGCCGTTCCGGCCTGTTTTGCACTTTATGGACCTTGGCCCGGAATGGGCATCGGAAAGTGGTTTTTGTGGCTGTTTCCTGGCATATTGTATTTGTTCCACCTGGTAATGTGTATCTGTTGAGTTGGCTGACTTGGAAGCGGCCATTCCGGCCTGTTTTGCACAATATGGACCTTGGCCCGGAACGGGCATCAGAACGTGGCTTTTCGTGGCTGTATTGTGGCGTATTGTATCTTTCCCACCTAGTAATGTGTGAGTGGTGAGTTTGGTTGAGTTGGTTCACTTGGAAGCTTCCGTTCCGACCTGTTTTGCGCAATACAGACCACGGCCCGGAACGGGCATCGATACGTGGTTTCCGTGGCTGTTTATTGGTGTATTGCATCTGTCCCACCCAGTAATGTGTGAGTGGTGAGTTTGGTTGAGTTGGCTCACTTGGAAGCCCCCATTCCGGCCTGTTTTTAGCAATATGGACCACGGCCCGGAACGGGCATCGGAACGTGGTTTTTGTGGCTGTTTCCTGGCTTATTCTATCTGTTCCACCTAGTAATGTGTGACGGTAGAGTTTGGTTGGTTTCAGTCATTCGGAAGTGGCCGTTCCGGGCCATCCATTCTGTTCCGGATGTTGTTCTGGGAGTTATGGGATTAATAATAATATAATATTGCAATGGTTTCAGTCCTATAATATTGTTCTCAAGTGTTTCTAACACATGCCACTGATTTTGGCGAGGTTTTTTAATATAAAGGGGTTGTTCCAGCCCGTTCCATTCCATTCCGGCCTTTACACCGTCCCCTTTTACTTTCCCCCACCCCACTCACACACAGTGCTCCTTCCCTCTTTTCTAAGAGTTTGGTCCATACTGCTATAAGTTGAAAGCTTCAACCACTTCATTTAATTAGTTTGGGCCGGTGTTAAGTTTTAAGTACAATATTGAAACCTTTCAAAGTGCTTCTGGGCCTACAACGCTGGTTTCGGCCTAGTCACCCTGTTTTTCTAATAAGGTTTAGAAACAGTTGAGCCGTCGTTTATTTTGCATAGTGTACACTCATGGATTTTCTTTCTAATCCTTGCAGGCTTGCAGTTCTTGATATGTTTTTGGATGCATACAAACCCTTTTTTGTTCCAGCAGGCCTTTGGCAAATAATCTGGACCTCTGTCTATACCTTTGACTTTTAAATTGTTATGTATTTAAAATGTTTAAAATGCTTTAATATTGAAAAGTATTTAATTATATTTTAAACTTTTGTATATTTAGGCTGACCATATGAAAAGGAGGACAGGGCTCATGTAACTTTAACAGTTGTAGAGAAAAGGGAATTTCAGCCAGTGTCATTTGTATGCAATTAGTCCCTGGTGAAATTGCCTCTTCATCACAACAGTTAAAGTTACAGGCACTATACTAGAGTGACCATATACAAAAGAAGGCAGGGCCCCTGTAACTTTAACTGGTGTGATGAAGAGGGAATTTCACCAGGAACTAATTGCATACAAATGACACTGGCTGAAATCCCCTTTTCTCTACAACTGTTAAAGTTACATGAGCCCTGTCCTCCTTTTCATATGGTCAGCCTAGTATATTCCTATTTATAGGTTTTAGCTGTATATGTTTTAGTTTTGTAAGGCTGCCCTAAGGCCCAGCATTGGGCAAAAGGCAGGATACTACTACTACTACTACTAGTAGTAGTCATGTTTCAGATTTCACTTCTGTATCTGATGTTCTTTTGCATTTACTTTTCTTTATAAACCATTCATATCTTAAGACTTCTTGTGTGGCATGTTTTCATTGGTTTAACAAGTTGAAAGGGGTATTCCCTGTTTTCATGCTTATGTTATAAAATCTATTTTCAACAGGCCTAGTAACTTCAAGAGTAACAGAGTTGCAGGAAATCCTCAATCTCTTTGCTATCAGAGGCACTGAGTAAGGGACCCCTGGAGATAATTTAGACTGACCCCAACCACAAAACACTATTCCCCCTTCTGAAGAGATCTGGACCACAGACTGCTAAAGACAAACAAAGTAGCAGGCCATAATAACAGTTCTCATGTGGCCATTTGCCTTATGAGGCAGGTGCTCTGTGGGCTACCAAATGGAGGAACTAACAGGCCATAAAGTTGCCTGGCTGGGTCTGCCAGAAATCCAGCCTCAACACTAGGCTGACCATCTGAAAAGGAGGACAGGGCTCATATAACTTTAACCGTTGTAGAGAAAAGGGAATTTCAACCAGTGTCATTTGTATGCAATTAGTTCCTGGTGATATTCCCTCTTCATCACAACAGTTAAAGTTGCAGAGCCCTGCCTTCTTTTGTATATGGTCACTCCAGTATAGTGCCTGCACCTTTAACAGTTGTGATGAAGAGGGAATTTCACCAGGAACTAATTGCATACAAATGACACCTGCTGAAATTCCCTTTTCTCTACAACTGTTAAAGTTATATGAGCCCTGTCCTCCTTTTCAGATGGTCAGCCTACTCAACACTCCTGGAAGGTCCATGTTCTATAGCACCTGCTGTCAGATGAACCCGAGGGAATCCCACGCTCCACCCCTGGGTTTAATTTACTGGCTTCCCCTGGCTGGACCTTGCAGGAAACTACAGGGACAGACAGAGCAGGCATTCATAGCACACATAGAATGCTGAGACTGGCAAATCTAAAAGCAAGTGTGTTGCTTTTCAAGAACCAAGGAAATTCAATGGGTCTTACTTTTGAGTAAATATCTAGGGATGGATATGCAGCCTGTGCAAGAACTGAGTAGGGTGAGCGTATTTGGGAAACCAAAAAAGAGGACACCTAGTGGGGGGGCAGGAAAAATGGCTTTCTGGGGCCACCTTAAAGTACCCAATTGGAGTGGAGGAGGGGAAAGCATGTCATTCTCACCCCACCCCACTGCTCCAATCAGGCCCTTTTCTATAATGCCTGGGAATGACACGTTTTTCCTTTTTAAGGCCTTGATTGGAGCAGTGGGAGAGAATGACACACCTCCAGAAAGCATGTCATTCCCCCCTGCCATGCTAATGGTGGCCTTAAAAGGGAAAGTGTGTAATTCCAGGTCATTATAGACTATTGCATAAAATCCCCCCTGACACTGAGGATAGAACAAAAACCAGGAGAAATCAGGGGAAATCCTGACAGTTTTTTATTATTTATTATTGCATTTATATCCCACCTTTTTTCTGCCAAGAAACCCAAGACGGCATACATAATCCTCCTCCTCTCCATTTTATCCTCACAATAGCAACCCTGTGAGATGGGCTGGGCTGAGAGTCTGCAACTGGCCCAAAGTCACCCAATGGGTTTTCATGGCTAAGTGGGGAGTAGAACCCAGATCTCCCAGCTCCCAGTCCAACACTTTAGCCACTAGGCCACACCCTAGTGGTCACCCTAGAATTGAGCCATGCCAAGTTGGAAGCAGATTGGTTCGTGCCTTGATTTTTAGGATATTTTTTTTAAAAGTTTGACTTCAATTTTTTTCCTAAAATTCAAGGCATGAACCAATCTGCTTTCAACTTGGCATGGCTAAAGCCTTACTTAAGAGGTTCCATGGTGCCAAGTTTCATCTCTTCATCTTTAGTTTCTTTCTTTTTAATGTACTGCTCAAGGCCCTAGACCCCTAAGAGGAGTATTGGGTTTGAAGTTTTAAAAATTCCTAAAACTCAAGGCATAAACAGATCTGCTTCCAACTTGGCATGGCTCAATCCCTACTTAAGAGCTACCATGCTGTCAAGTTTCATCCCTTTATCTTTAAAAATGATGGAATTGTAAGCATTTTAGTTAATTTAAAAAATTAAATTGAAGTTTTAAACTTTTCTAAAAATCAAGGGATGAACAGATCTGCTTCCAACTTGGCATGGCTAAATCCCTACTTCAGAGCTACCATGGTGCCAAGTTTCATCTCTTTATCTTTAATTTCATTTTTTAAACTTGTACTGCTCAAGGTCCTGGACCCCAAAGAGATTTCTGTTTGAACTTTAAAAAATTCTTAAAATTCAAGGCATGAACGGATCTGCTTCATACTTGGCATAGCTATATCCCTACTTAAGAGCTACCATGATGCCAGGTTTCATCTCTTTATCTTTAAAAATGAGGGAGATGCAAGCATTTCGGTTGATTTATTAATGTTAAAAGTGAGTTCAACACATAACACTAGCTTTGATTTTATATTGGATGTCAAGATGGTATAACATTCTAGCTGATGCTGGCTTGGTTGTCAACTGTATAATATCTAGTCATCCGTTACACAAAGCCACATCCTCCCTAAGGAGGCAGAAAGTGCAAGTGAAATTCTCATTCTCCCAAAGCAGATAAACCATGAGGACAGGGTGGAGAATATGATATGCAGAAGTGACTGTGGGGTTGTGGAAAACTGATCACGAACAACTTAGGGCCACCTACTTCTCTTTTTTTGTTTAGAGCAGCCCTTCCCCAACATGGTGCCCTCCAAAGGTGTTGGACTACAACTCCCATCATTGCAAGTCAGTATGTCCCATGGTCAGGAATGCTGGGACTTGTCATCTCAAAAATCTAGATATGCAATTTGATCTGCAGAGGTGACTGTGGGGTTGTGGGAAATGATGATGAACAACTTAGGACCAGCTACTTCTCATTTCTTAGCGCATCTCCTTATGTTGAGAGTTACAACCAAACACATCTGACAGGCACCAGGTTGGGGAATGTTGTTCAAGAACAAGGGAAGGCAGAATGTAGATCTCCAGATGTTTTGGAATTCAACTTGTAAAAGCCCCTATCAGCATGGGCAGTTCACCCCAGTGCCTTATACAAAATAAACTAGTCATGAATTGCATCAACAATGTTTTGTGCTGCATCAACTCATCTCTCATTTCTCTGCCACCACTGATGGTGCAGGAACTGCCTCACTCCATGGAATAGTGAAGTCTATTGTGGCATTACTAAGACCTTCATTGTGTTGACATGCAATCCCATCCCTACAGGAAATCGAGTGGGTTGAGGTCCATGTTCAAGTGGAATTAGCTGGAGGTAGGACAAGATCTTGGTCCTGGGAGAAGCCAGCAGGCTGCCTGCTTGAGCTTAGGGTTCAGCACCAGCACCACCAGGACAGCAGCCTGAACCAGTGTGTTTAACAAAGCAATAGCTATCTGTGTTCATACAACTGTATGGTTTTGGAAGTAATGTCAAAATATATCAGCAAGATGTATGTTGTAGCCAAGGAATGATAAAAGGACAAGAAGCCTACTATTGACCCAGCTATATTGATATGAGCTTTCATTTAACAACTGCTAAAATGGGATTCTTTGCCTGTCGTCAGGCATACATGTCGACAAAGTGAGGCAACAGTCAGAACAGAGCAATGTGAAACTACTGTAAGGGGAAAGCCAAAACCAATAAGTAAGAGAACAAGGTAGGGAAAGGCAAATGAGTCCCAGACGCACAAAATCTGCTTCTTGAAAACAACAAGAGGTACAAAGGTAATCCACATCTTCAAGATGGCGCCAAAGGTATTAGATGCACTCAGGTTCAGCAGGAGCTGCTCTTGAGGGCAGGCATCTTGGATCTATTCAGTGATTACCCCTTTCACGGTAAAACCATTGAAATGAGTTGCACCAGCACCCAGCCACTTGCAACAACCAACAACAGAGGAGAAAACAGGGCTCCTGATCTTCAAGCTCTTGACTGTTATAGACGGACTGTTATAGATGGACACTCGCAGAAAGAACGCAGCCTTCAAAGACAAATTTTGGAAGGAGTTTTATTCTGATAAAAGTTCTTAATTTTCTAGACAATGTGTGTGGAGACACAGCTCCTCAGGAAGGATTTTTTCCGAAATGTTGAGCTTTTAATTTGAAATAAAAAACACGTCAACCAGCACCAGACTTTGTCTCTTCCCTACCGTTAAGTGCATACCAGCCTGCAAAAGTTGTTGAGTGGAGATGGAAAGCAGAACTTTGGGATTCAAAACAACAACAACTATTAGGAGCCAAGCATAAAACCATTCAAATTCAACAGGGCTCTCCAGTTACTTTTTTCCATATTACTGACAGTGATTGGGGTATGTTTATCCTAGAATACAGCAATGAAACACCAACCTGGCAGCCAAAACAGAAATTAATATCAGCATAAGAAAGTATAATGTAGGAAAATAGTGGATTACCAGCACTGTCAAGAAGAGATGAAAAGTGGAAGTGGGGGTGGGTAGGTTGGAATATTATTATTATTATTATTATTATTATTATTATTATTATTGTGTTAGGAAGAGAATATAAAGCCATGGAAATGACCAGAGATCTCATATTATACGTTTCCATAAGAATCCTTGCTAGAGCAATGTCACTGATAATGAACCCTCAAATGTTTTACATTGCCATCGTTTTTCAATATACAGTTTAATTTTGGGGTTTCTTTGATGAGAGTAAGGCAATGTAATTTAAAGGATTCCGTGTTTAGGAGGCGCAATAGCTGTAGTAGTATTTATTTTTATTATAGTGTTGGGGGGAAATGCTGTGTGTTTCCATGCACAACACCTTATCCTACCGTTCGTCCTCATAGCTTGCATCCATGAAGCAGTTTAGTCCTCTAGGCCACCTTTTGGGCCCATGGGCACATTTGAAGAGTTAACTGTCATGGTGTAGGAAAGATATCTGCTTTTCTGTTGTTATTATTATAGTGCTGGGTTACCGGGGGGGGGGGGGGGGAGGTGGGAGGTTAGTGAATGTTGAGGTGGGAGAGCAAGGGGGCAAGTAGGCAGACACACATAGAACACTGTATCAGGGTTTAGATGCTTCCGTTTAGATAAGGCCTGATGGGAAAGCACTTGGAAATTTGATTTGATATTGCTCAAAAACATTACTCATGAGGACTTGCACCAACAATATTGCCCAAAGATATTAGTCATATAAATTTGTGATTTATATCAACCATATGTATTCCTTTTAAGGGAACTAGGTAAAGTTGTGTTTGGAAAAATCCCCGTGTCCATAAGAACAGAGAAGAAAATTAGACAGTTAACTACAAGAAAAAGGGAATTTGACCTTTCATTATCATGAACAAGTACGTCAGAAGAGGGTGGTTTATTCTGGGAAGAGGATGATCTAAATTGACGACATGGACCAATGAATTTGGCCATTTCAGAATAAATTCATATGTATTAAGAGGGAGGTCTTTGTCTTTGAGAAAAGTATTTAAGTCTGGGTAAGTCTGTCTTTCCTTTCCCTTAGGCGTGACATCCAGGATGTTGCTCTGAGCCTAGCATGTAGGCCTCAGTGGCTCCTTGGTTGCCTGAGAGAAATGGAAGTCCCTCTGTGGAGAAGAGCTCCTTCACAGAGTCAGTATGATAGTTGTCATTGGGGGTGGGGGGGTTGTCTATGTTTGTCTATGTTCTCCAGAAATCCGCCAGACTTGTGAGTATATTCTTTTAATTTGCTTTGCTGAATGGAGAGGTTCATGTGTTTGTTTCATTTTAACTTTCTTAAATTGTTTTAATAAATATTTTAAAGAAATAACAGTTTCATAGAGTTTATGAGTCTGAGTAAAATCAATCATTCTGAGTGTCTGGATCTTCCTTTTCAACTACTATAGCGGGGAATTTAGGGTGCATTAATGCATGGTACTGCTGCCTGTGTCCCTTAAAATTAAAGTCACCTGAAAAATCCCCCTACAGTGGGCATAACCATGAAAACGCTGCCATGGGTAGGCAGGGCTAGTCACAAATGACAAGTAACCTACCCAGAAGCATTCATGGTAAATTAAGATGGCAGCAGCCAGAGAGGCTCACACATCGCTTCGGAGCAATTCCAGCTGCCGGTAAATATATACAAAGAGATTTTTAAAATAAAAATTGGGTGGAGTAGGGTATCTTAGTGGGGACAACGGAAGGTGTCTGGGGGCACATTGGTGCTCACAGTCACTCATTGACCATCCCTGTCTAACCTATTTGACAGTTGTAAAAACCTGCACTGCATCCTCCTCTGATTGTTTTTCCTGCCATGCATAGCATATATGTCTTGCCTCTTCTTGCTGAACATCCCTCCCTCCATCCTGTGCACAGAGCATGGATCTTTAGTTTCCTGTGTTCATGTAGATAGTGGGGGTCCAGATCTCATGTTTTCATAGTATGTCTATGTATCTGTCACATAATGTGTTAATGCTACAGACTACATTGGAGGAGGGGTGGTATATCACCCCTCTCGTTATGTAATTTTAGCTGTTCTTTGGATTCGACTGTAAGGTTGCTTCCAGACAGAAGAGTACTAGTGCTAAGTATCAAAAGGCTATGCCATCTTTTCTTACAGCTATGCCATCTTTTCTTAATACAGGATAAAATCCAACAGAGTAGAACCATTGAAATGAACAGACCAACATAAGTTCCATTCCTTTCAGTGGGTCTACTGTAAAGAGGACTCATGTAGGATTTTACCCAGATTTTCCATGACAAGGAAAAAGTGGTGTGAAACCACAGGAGAATTACAATGGAGATCATCTGGATGACCCTATAAAGTTCCATGAATTAGGCAAGGAAATTGCACAATAAAGGCCTCATTGGGAAGCACCTTAAATATCTAAATGTCCTTCTGCTTGAACTCCTAAATTCTAAATGAAACCTGTATTTACATAAGGCAGGTGATCTAAATGTTGGTTAGATCTAACAATTTTCTATCAGGCTCCCTGACCCTCCTGATTTTTTTAAGAGCACCGGTCTATAGCACCACTTTTATTTCCAAGAATGCCTCTGGGTCCCAGGTGACATTCTTGGCCATGTCATTTGTCTCTGAGGCTTGTTGGTTTTTGTGTTTTAGAATTCAGACGACACCTCTGCCTTGTACTTGGTTCCATAGGATGCTAACACTCTTTTTTCAAACTTTTCTTCCTCCAAGCTTTTCTCATTGCAAATGTGTGACTGCTCTGGTCTGTCCTCAGTGCTCTTATATTTGGCCAAGACCACCTCTTAACCATGGAGGCGGAGCATGGAAATTTGAGAGGAGAGGTCTTTATATTTTGGTTATAGCATCCTTGCCCTCTTTTGCTTATTTGCCACTTGTTAAATGAGATCTCTTACTGGAGAAAGCAAACTATCCAGCAGTCAGTGCTGGTGAAGCACTGGCTGGTTTCGGACGACACATTAAGCAATGGAAGGGGAGGCAACAAATCGTCAGTTGTGTTGTTTATCGTGTCGTATGGAAGGTAACACACAATGCACACACAACCCACAGTATGTTAATCAGGCAAAATAAACAATGGAGAGAAACGATGTGCTTGCACGTTGTTTAGACCAAAGCCAGTTGATTGAAGTGTCGTGTGGAGGGGCGCGTGCGTTAATCCTGTGCATTAAGAACGTTACCACGGAAGCCCATAGAGGCAAGCGGCAAGAGCGGACGAATGCGGCCAGCCGCTCAGGCACACCCTCACAGCTTGACGCTGACATCATCATAGCAACTGAAGGCATCCGCCTCTCGGCCCCACCCCCACCCTGGCAGCTGGCATGGAGCTTAACAAGGGGCCAGTTCCTGGAAGCATGCATTCCGTGCGGCCGTACAGCTTCCACACACAAAAGTATAGCCACCAACCGAACAGAGCCGCGATAGGGGAATGAGGGCAAAGGAGGGGGGAAGCCACAGGACACGTGCCACACCGAGATGCCCCCAGTTGCCCAGGAACACGGGGCACCATCCGCCCACCCAGCAGGGAGCACTGCAACCCAGACAAAAATGCCCCCAACGGCCATGTGCCCTCTCCCGTCGCTTTACCCAGAAGCAGGCAAGCTGGGGAAGCGGCGCTCACGAGGCCCCCCTTCATTCACCCAACAGAGCCGGACAGTGCTCACCGGCCATGGACATCCCCAAGCCTTGTAGAATGCCAATGCAAAGGGCATCTGTGGGCAGCCCACCTCCACAACACGCCGGTCAGCCAGCTGCGGATGTTCTGGGAAACAACTGAAGGTATGCACAACATTCCCATTGTTATGGAGCGCCCGCAGCCAGCAACAACACCTCCGCCGCCAAACAGGGCACATTCCCAGCAAACACAACAGCCCACCAGCCCCAACCATCCCACAAGCACACAGGACGGGAAACACCAGGTGAGGGCCAGAGACACCCGGGAGCACCATAAAGCACCTCCACCGGCACCATGGACCCAGAGGGAGAGGATAGCCGTGACACTCCAACCGAGCGTGCCGGCTCGCAAACCCAAGGAGAGGGAAACAGCCAGAGCACAGCACTGGTCCAAGGTGGAAATCAGGAACTTCACAGAACTGTGGAGCTGCCAAGAAGCAAGGAGGATCATGGCCACAGCCAGGCATGATCAGCTCTACCCCTGGCTCTCCAGACAGATGTGGGAATGGGGACATAACCACAATGCCAAGCAATGCAAGGACAAGCTACATGGACTCAAGAGAAAGTTCAAGGAGACTGTCACGCACAATAACAGAACCAGGGTCGAGCCACATACCATGTCCTTCTACGATGAGCTGGCACACCTGCTGGAGGAGCACCACGATGTCGTGCCAAGGCACACGGCGGGCAGCGGGGTTGCAACCGCTGAGGCACCACGCATGCAACAACAAGCCCGACAGGTCCAAGGGCCATGCAGTGAAGACACTGCTACCCAGGCACCCGAAACGCCTCCACGGATGGACGCCCCATGCCCACCACCGACCAGCACACCAGTGGCGAGGGCCCAACGAGACCCACGGACATCCGTGCCTAAGCCGAGGAGCGGGGCCACAGAAGGCCACAGCCCCTCTCTGGTGCCACAGCCTCCACCCATGGAGGCCAGGACAGCCTGCTCCTCAAAGAGCACCTCCCCTGTGACAGCCTCCTCCAGCACCAATAGCCCTATGGTATTCCTATAGCTGTTCTGTGCAGAGTTGCAGGTAGAGGACAAGTGACCCATGCCTATAGTGCCAGAGACCCAGCAGGAGGACGATCTACCTGGGCCATCATATCCATGGGTGCTGCCCGCGAAGCCATAACCAGCCGGTGCCAGAGCCGGCACCCACGCCACGGGCACTGAGGGAGCACTGCGTATGTGGATGGAGATGGAGAGCAGCAGCACCATGGTGGAGGGGTTCGACTGGAGCATCATGGATGCCGTTAGGTAAGATGGGGCCAGTGTTCCAGGAGGTGCAAGAAGAAATGGAGCAGCTCATGGAGCTCCAGGTGGGCGACATTCTGGAGCCAGAACTGTCACCTTCCCAGGAAGAGCTGCAGAGCATCAATAAGCAGGCCACTGACAACATCATCGTGGAAGTGGACGAGATGGAGGAGGATGTGCTTCTGGAAGCCAAACTCCAAGTTGGCGATGCCATGCTCACGGAGGAGATAGAGGGCCCCCCGCAGCCAGAGGTCACAGAGATGGAAGACGCTGCCTCCTAGAGGAGGAGCCCCTGCCCCACCCGCCTGCAAAGACACCGTGGCCCCAGCCACTCAAGCCCATCCCCTGACCGAATCACAGAGGTATGCCCCTCTGCACAACAGGCTCAAGGCAGACCAACTGCAGGTGGCGAAGGACCTGGTCATGGCCACAGAGGCGACAGGAGGCTGCATCCACGAGCTATTCACATGCATGGCGGGTGAGGATTCCAGGCGTACCAAGGAGCGTGTTCTTGCTGTGTGGGTGACACTCATGGCCACCCAAGCCATGGATGGATGCTCCCAAGCCATATGGGAGGCGGGGCGAGAGGTGCGCTGTGGTCTGGACAACCATGTCACCAGGATGACCAAGGCCATGGCAGCCACTGACACCATCATCGACTGAGGCATGCGCGAGCACACAGCTGGCATCGACTGCCAAACAGAGGTCCTCAGGGAGGTTGCCCAGGCTTTCCGGGCTGTGTACCATGGTGCCCCCCAGATCGCCCCCTACATGCTGCCGTACAGACACATACTGCCTAAGCAGTACCTGCCTCTACCAGCAGCCACAGCATACTGGGCCCCATGAGCTGCAGCAGGTGCCTCAGGGATGGCGGGGGGGGGGGAGACTGGAGGGCAGGAGCGATGACACTTAGGCAGCCGGGCAAAGCAGGCTCGGGACTTCCCGCCTGACTCTGACGAAGAGGGAGAGGAGGAGGAGGAGGAGGAGGAGGAGGAGGAGGAGGAGGAGGAAGGGACCTTCCCGCATGACATGCTCTGAGCTACGGGCATGTAATGCCCCCCCTGGCCCATCCACTGCAGGTCCTTGGCAGTAGACACCCCCTCCCCATCCCGCGATAGGCCCCCTATTGCCTCCCGTTGCTCTGGCAACCACCTCCCTCGGCCCGTTCTGCCCACTCAAGGCCAAGTAGATGCTGCTGCTGCCTGTTACAATGCTGCACATCCTAGATTCCATTCGTTCCCAGCCCCACTGTCCCTCATTGCAGCCCACTCCCGATGAGATGGCAGCAACCTACAGGTCCACTTGGCTCCATACAGGCCGCCCCGGCCAACGCAGGGAGGCGAGCACCCCATGCTACCGCCGCAGGGCCCTGTGGTGAGGAGGTTGATGTGCGGGTATGTTGGACTGGGTGCAGGGGAATTGCTATGGGCTCCATGTCACTGATTGCTGTCCTTCCTCCCCTCCCCTTCTCTTCCCCGCCCCAGGGAAGCTGCGCTGCCTCCACATGCCATCTGCAGCAGGTGGAGGGCCCATATGGCATGCCGCATTCTCGCTCTGGAGATGGCCCTGGAGAAGTCCTGTCTTGCATTCGACGTCTGGAGCGGTGCCACCTTTTGATCCCTGTACGGCCGTAGGCCCTTCTATCAGCATATGCAAGCTGCACCCATCCCCCCTCTGTAGTTCCCTTGCATCATCTTGAAGCAGCGCTGCCCCATAGCATCCCCCAATTCCAGCCATTTCCTTTCACTCCCCTCTCTTGCAGGTGTGCAGCAGACATAACAATGCTGCCTTGTCCTCCAGTTCCCACACTCCCGTATTGGGCCATCCCATGCTGGCCACGGCGGCATCCCTCCCTCCGCCTTTCTGTTCCGGCACGCCCACTCATCGTGCATGCCTCCTCTCTGGCAATTCCACAGCTAGTGACTATGTCCCACCAAGACCTCGCTATGGCCAGCTTGCAGGCGGCAATCCAGGCGACTACGGAGAACCATGCCGATGGCAACGAGGAGAATGTGCTACGTGCCCAGCTGTACTGCCTGGGTGGTGCCTTGCCTGCGGGGCCATTGTTCAGGATGGGTGGCGGTCACTGGCCCCTTGCTGCTGCGGAGGCCTTGCCCTGTTGCTGGGCTGCTGTCCTGACGCTGCTGCGCAGACATGATGCGGGCACGGTGACTACGGGGGCATTGGCCAGAGGCACGGCCATGGAAGTCCTGCATCGCGTGCCACACCTGACAACATCTGCCGACCTCCTTGAGCAGCATGAGACCATCCGCCACTGGGTGCTTCTATGGACAGATGCCGTGTGGATGGAAATGCAGACCTTGGAGGAATAGGACGACGAGCGTTTCCACAGGAGCTTCCGCATGTCCCGCGCGACGTTTGATGTGCTGGTGGCCGAGGTGACCTCTGTACTGCAGAGGGAGTGTACCGTCATGCGCCCATCCATTCTGGTCTCCTGCCATTTGGCCCTGACACTGTACAAGCTGGCGTTCAATGTGGGGTACCTGCCCCTGTTGATGGTCTTCGGGGTGGGCGTGTCCACTGCATGCGAGATCTTCCGGGACCTGGTGAGCGTGCTGAATGAGCTGTACCTGGCCGACATCATCCGGGTTGGGGATGAGCAGGAGAACATGCATGGCTTCCATTCCCTGGACTTCCCACGGGTGGTTGGGGCGCTGGACTCGACCCACGTGCGCATCCTGGCTCCCCCCCTCTCACGGTGAGGAGTACTACAACCGCAAGCATTTCTAAAGAACATGGTACTTCAGGCGGTGGTGGATGCCAAGGGGCAGTTCCTGGATGTCTGGGCGGAGCCACAACACAGCCATCTTCTGGAACTTCCCCCCGGCGCCCAAGCTGTTGTTGGGCCACTTCCTCTCCTCCGGGCCCACTTCCATGTGCCGGCATGCCGTGGGGCTGTTTCTCCTGGCCGACCAAGCCTTTGTCCATCAGCCATAGCTGATGGCCCCATACCGCTACCCCTGCAGCCCCGTTCAGCATAAATACAACGACTACCACTGCCGTGCCCGCCTGCCTGTGGAGCACACCTTTGGAAGGCTGAAGGAGCGTTGGTGCTCCCTGTTTAGCTTGCTGGACTTGCACGCTAACATCATTCCAGACGTCATGGTGTGCTGCTGCATTCTGGACAACATCTGCGAGTCCTGTGGGGATGCATTATTGGCCGAGCACCCTGACCTCCCTCAGCCAGGCGAGGATGATGATGCCATTGCTGTGGATGGGCGGGATATTGCGCAGTTGCCCAGGCCCATGAACCCTGCTGGGGACCGCCATGCCCATGTGGAAGTGTCACAGGTGCATGAGAGTATCGGTGAATGGATCTGGCTGCACCCCCCCCCCCGTGTGAGCTTCAGCTGTGGGGTGTCATCTGTGGACTGACGTTGCTTCCTGGCAGTGCTGCCCTACCAGCCTTCCCTTCATCCCTTTCCACCGCTTTCTGCTTTGAGCTGCCATGCTCTGCTGACCCCTAATCACTGTGCCTTCCTGGTCACCTTCAGTCAGCCCGGGGGCGACTACCTTTCCAATTACTCCACCCATGCTTCGCACCGGCCCTGTGCCCATTTAACCATTTTTATATGCCATGCTGAAAAAAGTTTTTCCACTTTCCCCCTCTCTTGCCTTCATTCCTGAGTTTCTGGGAAGGTGCCCTGGGGGGGTCATCTTTGAGGGGAGCTCAGAGGCATCGGGTGCCCTCGCAGCTGCTGCACCTCCCAAGTAAGGAGGGTGTGGGCCACTCCCGGGGAAGGGCTGCCTTGCATCTGGCTCTGGTGCCCGGGAATGCATTTTGGCTGTGGCTTGCCTGTGCATTGGCCAAACGCAGCCTTCCTCAGCTGTGCATGGGTCTCTTGGGTGCTGTGCGGGATAGATCAGGTGTGCGTGCTTTGTGCCTGTCTCATGGCTAGCCAGTGGATCCTTTCACAGTGGCTTCAGGGCACCGGGTGTAACCAGGCATGGGTGCCTACAGTTGGGGTGCAATGATGGGGGCAGGGGGTGGCAGCTCTATCGGTCTAGATGCTCCTCCTGTCTGCTGCTCTGCCCGGGGCTGGGGTGTCCTGCCCAGTGCCTCTGTGCATCCAATGGGGTGTGAGAGGGGTGTCCTCCTGCAGCTTCGATGGCCGTGGTGCATGCTGGGATACATCTGGGAGGCCTAGCGGTGGTTGGTGGGCAGGGGAAATGGCGGATGGCTGTCAGTCACGGCCGTGGCCACTATTAACAACCGGAGTGTTTGCCGCTGCTGAGCAACACAGGCGGCAACGTGTTGTGTGTGGAGCTCCACCTACCTAAATCACGGTCAGTATGCTATTTCCCCCTCCGTGGCTTAATATGTCGTCCAAAGCCAGCCACTGTCTCCTCTTTCAGTCAAAGGAAAGAAACCTCTCAGATTTGCATACTCGCCTTTATTATCCACTTGACAACTTGCCACACTTTTAAGCAACTGTACAGAAATTTGATACTCTATGGGATCATTTTTGTATGGCTACATGGCACATTTTATTCTAAAATGAAATAGCAGAAAAATAATGTAAGATAAGATAAATCTAAAGTTGAACAATTCCCAGTATTGTCCCAACTTAAGGAACAAATATCTCATTTGCAAAACAAAAAAGGCTAAATAAGCAATACCAAGACTGTATCCCCAAGTATACAACATAGTATGTTTATTACATGTGGATGAGAATTTCATAGAATCATAGAATAGTAGAGTTGGGAGTAGCCTATAAGGCCATCGAGTCCAACCCTCTGCTCAATGCAGGAATCCACATTAAGAGCTCCATCACACCAGCATTTTATTGCATTCTTCTCCTCCATGGTTTGCATGACATGGTGCCTGTCCTGCAGTCACCCCACCTCTTGCCCTCCATTTTCAGTGTTTTCCTAGAGTGGGTAAAGTCTGGTTTCTTTCCTTCAACTGGGATTAAAGCCCCCTTCAGCCCCCATGTAAAGCTCCCCGCATGCTATGTCCTTTGTTGTGAGCATGTGCTTTGAAGGGAGCTCTAACCGGCAAAAGGGTAGGGCGGCTCTCCTCCCTCCAGCATGCCTTTTAAAGTTGGAATAACTGCTCCATTATATCTATGGAAATTAACAAAAATGCTTACCTCTCTGTAACTTTTAAAGATAAGATATGACACTTGGCACTGTGATAGCTCTTAAGTAGGGCTTTAGCCATGCCAAGTTTGAAACAGTTCCGTTCAGTCTTTGATTTTTAGGATTTTTTTTTAAAAAAAATTGGCTTTGTGCATTTGTGAAAGATTGGTTTTCCTTTACTTTGATAATGTGAAGCTCTGCATCTCCAGTTTGTAAAAATAGAGAACTGCTGTTCCCTGACAGTTTGCTCCAATGGGGCAAAATTGGAGTGGGGTGCTCTCATAGGGAGAGCACCCCACCCCATTTTTGCCAAATTAGAGCCCAGCACTCCAGCCTATCAAGATCACTTTGAAGTTTGTTTCTGTCTTCCAGGGTATTAGTTATCCCTCCCAATTTTGTGTCGTCGGAAAATTTGATAAGCATTCCCTGCACCTCCTCATCTAAGTAATTAATAAAAATGTTGAAGAGCACAGGGCCCAGGACTGAGCCCTTCGGTTCCCCGCTTGTTACCTCCCCCAAGTTTGAGAAAGTACAATTGATAAGCACTCCTTGAGTCTGATTCTGTAGCCAACTGTGGATCCCCCTAATAGTTGTTCCATCTAGCCCACTTTTAGCTAGCTTGCTGATCAGAATGCCATGTGGTAATTTGACAAAAGCTTTGTTGAAGTCCAAATATATTATGTCTTCAGCATTCCCACAATCCACAAGGGGGGGGGGGTACCTGATCAAAGAATGAGATCAGATTAGTTGGTCAGGATTTGTTCTTAACAAATCCATGTTGGCTTCTAGCAATCACTGCATTGTTTTAAAGGTGCTTACAGATTGATTTCTTGGGTGTTTATAAAAAATAAAATTAAATGGCTGGTATGGGATCCTGAGCTGGAACAGGGGGTATGTGATGGGGGAGGAGTTTTCACTCATTCTCCCATCCATTTCTCCATCAGAATCACCCCCAACCCCCTTATGTCTGGTATTAGCATAACTTCTACTCATGTGGGTTCTATGAAGCTTAATCAGAACAAACTTGCAAAAAATACAACTTCAACAGAATATGTCTTTAGTAAACATCAGTTTACAGAAACATGCCACAATTTGTCCTTCTATGGCCAAACAGAAACAACTATGGCTCTCTTGCTTGTAGCCCAGTCCCACATGGTTCTGCATTGCCAAGCGCTGAGTATTTCGGAAGTCCCTTTTGTAGATTTTTCTTAACTTTAATTTCACAGGGAAATCCCCAATCGGTAACTCAACATTGTAGTTCAAAGCATTAGTCCTGCAATAATATGATTAGGACAAATATCAAGGATGCAAGAAATGATTCCTCGTCTCCTTGAAATTCTACTACACACAATTAACAGTTCAATTTACCTTATATAAGGTGACAAGAGCCCATCATTAAACAGCAATCTTCTAACATTCAGCTTTCAACAGAACAATTGATTCTCTTTTCTAGTTGTCTCTTCTCCAGCTCTCCCTCTGAGTGTGGGCCCCACCCAACAGACTAAACCACCTACTCCATTGGGGTTACAATAGCAGTGGTAGGAAAGCTGTCATTTGCAGGAGAGATTGAGTCCAATCAGGACTATGGCAGGACCAAAGGGTGAAAGCTCCACTCCCTGTACAGCTCAGCTCCAGTCTGGTTCAAGCCCCACCCCACCCATGCCATCAAGCACACAAGGGTAAAATACATGACAAACATCACATCTAGTTTGGTCCTGAGAAGTTAAGACTTTCTTCTTGTAAGCATAGAGGTAGCTGCTTGCTTTAGTCCAGGGTTAACCAATATCAAGATGGCAGCCTGAGCAGGGGAGTACACCATCAACACTAAGAAATCAAAGGTTCGATTTTCATTGATATCAGACAAGTTCTCTGCCAAATAAAACAAAAGGTAAAGGATCAAGAGGGAGAGCACACAGGGGGCGTGGCTATGAACGCGACGGGGTGAAGTCGTAGATCTTCGGAGCTCCTTAAAAAAGCTTTGAATTAAGCACTAATTCCTTTTAGAAGAGTCTCAAGAGAGTTATAAAGGCATGTTATGTTGACTGGAAGTGATTGATTACCCGAGCGGGTGCTGATAAGAGGCAAGAGCCTGCTGGCAGCAAAAACGAAACCAGACGCTTCGAGCTGACAACAAAGAAGGACGCCATAGTGGAGGTAATTTATGGGCTTTTAATGGAGGATATAAGGCAGACTACTGGATTACCTTACTGGGAGTGAGTTTGGACTTGAAATAGAACAATATCAAGCCCCAGTTAAATTGAAGTCTAGGCCGATTGGCTGTGGCTTAAGGAAATGATCCAGGCGGACGGAGGGAGGGGATAATTTACGAGCAACAAGGAGAGATGTTATAAGAAGTTTTATTCCCACCCCTGCCTGGCTTAAACTCTCAAAAGACTGTGTTATACTGCCTGGAAGTGATTAAGTATCGGAGGGTCAGCGGAGCAGCAGCAAGAATCTTTGATTCTAAAAGCGAAACTACACGCGGCGCCATTAATGAGGCGATTTATGGACTTACAATTGAGGATTTAAGGCAGACTGGCTGATTAGGTAACGGGGAGAGAGACAGAGGGCTGAATATTGAGAAGATGATCAATGTCAATCCCCGGTGAACTTGTAGTCTAGTCTGACTGGCTTAGGTAAACAAGAGCACCAGGCTGACGGGGGGGGGGGGGATAATTCATGAGAAAGAAGGAGGGACGACAGAAGAAATCTTCTGCTCCCACCCCCGCCTGGGTTAGATCCTCAAAAGAGCGTGGTTCGGATCGTACTTGGCAGAGATTGACGCGCTTGGAGGAGCAAAATATGCCAGACATTCCAGATAAGAAGCCAGCAAAGAAATCTCCTGTAAAAAGCTCTACGGTGCCAACTGCAGACCCGGTTGTAATTCCAAAGACTACCAGAGGAGGTCAGCCAGATCCAATGGATGAGTTAAAGGCTGATATCAATAAAATGATCCTTGGTCTTGAAGAGCGCTTGGCCAAGCGCATCAACGATACGCAAAAGGAGCTTATGATGGGTTTAACGCAAGTGGTGAAGGATGTTGGGGTGCTGCAGATAGATACGAGAGCACTGGCTGAAGTATGCAAGAAGCAGGATGACCAGTTGTCTCAACATGAACAACGCCTTATCGCTATGGAGGATCGGGATAGACGAGCAAATATCCGCATAAGAAAATATCCGGAACAAGAAAGAGAGAATTTAAAAGAATTAAGAGATACAATTCTGTCATGGATAAAAACACAATTTCCAGATTTGGCCTGGGACGAAGCTGATCTCGAACAGGTGCATAGAGTTGGTTTCAAAGGTAAAGGAGTGCTTCCAAGAGACATAATAGTTAAATTTGCAAATTATTATAAAAAAGAAAAATTTATGCAAGCAATCAGAAAACAACCTCAACCAAAGATTCAAGCAACAGCAATTGAGATTTATCAGGATCTTTCCCCGCAGACCGTCCAGTGGAGGAAGAGCGTTAAGATCTGCACAGCAGCATTGAGGAAGAAATCGATAACTTACAATTGGGGATATCCAGTATTTTTTAGATTTGTTTGGTGTGGGAAGCAAGAAAGAATAACATCATGTGAGCAGGGAATCGAGCTGTTGGAGAAGTTGGGCATAATCGATGCCAACGATCCGAGAGAAGTAGTCCAAGAAGAAGGAGCGGTTGGAGGTTCTAGTCAATGAAAAGGGATTAGTGGGGAAAGGGGAAAGGAGAGGAGGGTCGGACTTCGCTCTGAGGGTTGGGCCGGGTTCCCCCCCCCTGAAGAGTTCTAAAATAATTGGGACCAGCGCCCAGAGGTCTGGTGAGCAGGGGGGTAAAATTGAGGGTATGTGTGGGGGGAGGGAAGGGAGGGGGGATATGGGGTTCATTGAGGGTATGGGTGGGGGGAGGGAAGGGAGGGGGGGTATGGGGTTCACTAACCGAGATCAATGTATACATATGGCTGAAACTAAGAAATGGAAAATAAATTGAGATGGGCAACTCTAAATGTTAAAGGGCTAGGAACGGTGGTAAAAAGACGAAGAATTGAAACAATGTTGAAAAGAGAAAAAATTGATATAATTTTTTTGCAGGAAACTCATCAGATAAAGGAGGGGGTTAATGAGTTACGAATGAGGGAAATAGGAGTGTATGAAAAGTCATGTGGTACTTCTAAAGCTAGAGGGGTGGCAACCATAATATCGAAGAAATGTGGTATTAATATTCAAAGTGTAAAGAAAGATAAGAATGGAAGGATCCTTATAATTTACTGTACGATGGAAGGGCGAGAATTTGTGCTGATTAACATCTACGCTCCAAATGGGAATCAAATTGAATTCTTTAAAGAAGTGTTTGATATGGTGGGAGATTTAGGGAAAAAAAATATTGTGATCGCAGGAGATTTCAATATGGTACTTCATAAAGGGAAAGATAGGGATAACATTATTAGAGATGCTAGAGGTGGGGGGAAGACGGAACTAGCTAAACTAATGGAGAGGAAAGAATTAATGGATGTATGGAGAGTATTAAAAGGAGAAGAGAGGAAATATACCTTTTACTCACCTAGATTTAAGAGTTATTCAAGGATTGATTATATATTTATATCAAAGAATATGTTATCAAACTTAATAGATTGTGATATAGGAGTAATAAAGATCACTGACCATGCATTAATGATGATGGAGATGAAGAGGAAGAAGGATTATAAACAAGCAAAGAGATGGAGAATGGATGGAAGAATTTTTAAAAATAAAAGTATAGTAGAGAAACTAAAAAAGGAAGTGCAGGAAATTTGGCAGATAAATGAAAAAGGAGTTAACTCGCAAGGATTATTATGGGATACAATGAAGGCAGTAATAAGAGGGATGTGTATTAGGGAAATGTCCACACTTAAAAAGCAACAGGAAGTACTTAATAAAAACGCTGAAGAAGAGATAAGGAGACTAGAGGAGAGATTAAGAGAGACAAAGGATAAGCGGTTATATGCCCTAATTCAAGCAAAGAAAAAGGAATTGGAGAAAGAAGAAATAGAACAGGTTCAAAAGAACTTGTTGTATTTAAAGAGAGATTTTTTTGAATACAATAATAGGAATTCCAAAATGCTGGCTAGATCCACGCGGTCAGAGAAGGCTAAGAATATGATAGGGACAATTAGAGATAAATTAGGGAATAGATGTAATTTAATGAAAGATAAATTAACAATTTTTCAGGAATTTTATAGAGAATTATATGCTTCAGAGGCGGTTTCAAAGGATAAGATACAGGAATATGTAGAAAGAAATTGGAAAATAAGACTGGATGATCAAGATAAAGAGAGTATGGAAGCCTTGGTGACTGAGAAAGAAATTGAGGGAATTATTGCAAAATTAAAAGGAGGTAAGTCTCCGGGGATTGATGGATTGGGGCCAGAATTTTATAAGATATTTAAGGATATTTTAATACCTAGATTATTAAAATTATATAATAATATAATAGAAGGAGGAATGACTCCGCCATCATGGGATCAGTCCATGGTTATTTTAATACAGAAGCCAGGCAAGGATCTGACGGATCCAGCATCTTATAGACCAATATCTTTAATAAATCAGGATGCAAAAATATTTTCAGCAATAATGGCTAAAAGAATGGGTTCATTTATTTTTAAATATATAAAAAATGATCAATGTGGATTTATTGTAGGTAGGAAAATGCCGAATTTAATTGCGAGAGTTATAAATATAATAAATATTATTAAAAAAAGGAATTTAAAAGCAGGATTAGTAGCTTTAGATATTTTCAAAGCCTTTGATTGCGTGGAATGGCCAGCGTTAAAAATAATATTAAAAACATTTGGGTTTGGACATAAATTTATGGGAGTGATTAACCAAATGTATAAAAATAACAAAGCGGAAATAATGGTTAATGATGGGTTAACGCAACAAATAAATCTAGCTCGAGGAACTAGGCAAGGATGTCCACTTTCGCCGATCTTATTTGCAGTAGTTATAGAAATTTTAGCAAATGTAATTAGGGAAGATGAAAGATTAAAGGGGATAGGTAGTAAGGATAAGATTAAAGTAAATATGTTTGCGGATGATACGTTATTGACATTAGAAGATCCCCTAGAAACCGGGGAGTTGATTCAGAAACATTTGAGAGAATTTGGGGAAATTACAGGATTACAAGTTAATTGGGGGAAGTCAGAAATGATGTTGTACAATTATAACAAGGAAGAGATGGAGAAATGTAAAGTTAATTTAGGATTAGGATATAAAAACATAATACGATATTTAGGAGTTAATATAGACAGAGAATTAGATAGATTAGAGGAACTTAATTTTGTGAGGTTAAGAAAAGAGGTAGGGGAGAAACTACAGATATATAGAAAATTAAAATATTCTTGGTTTGGTAGAATAGCGGTTATTAAAATGAAGATATTACCTAAGATTAATTTTTTGTTTAGAATGTTACCTATTAGAATATCAGTAGCTGAGATTAAAAGTTGGCAAAATATGATTAATGCTTATTGTAATGGGGATAAAAGAGCTAGGATAAATAAGGGGTTATGGTATAAGGCTCAAAAGAAAGGAGGTTTAGGACTTCCGAATATTAAGAATTATTATATTGCTAATCAGTTAAGAGATGTTATTTATGCTATTATAGGGGAACAGGACTTGGAATGGTTAGAATCGCAAACAGTAGAGATCGAATATAAATTGCGGAATATATTTTTTACTAAAAGGCAAAAGAAAGAATTGAAAGTACTGGACAACCCATTGTTGGAAAATATATTAATGATCTGGGAGAAGTATAGAGGGAAGTTGATACCAGGGGATTCTCCGCTTGCCCCAGTTGTAGTAGTGGGGAATTTCCCAAGAGTATTAAAACCTGAGATAGCGGCGAGTCTGAAAGAACAAGACATTATTAAATTAAGGAACTGGATGGAAAAGATGAAGGATAGTGAGCATATTAAAGACTTATTTAAAGGACAAAAGATAGCGTGGTTCAAGTGTATGCAATTGTTAAAATGGACACAGGAATGGAGGACAAAGAATAAGGAATGTAGAAATAATACTAGATTTGAAGATTTAATTGAACAATTGTGGGGAAAGGAAGAAGCTAGAGCTAAGAAAGGACTCACTAGTGAGATATATAAAATATTAATAGAGGAAGAATTTCAGGACTCACTTAAGGTTATAAAAGAGGTATGGGAAGAAGATATAAGGGGGAAAATCAATGAAGATAATTGGGGGAGGATATGGAATGGAAGAATGTTAAAGTTATTGTCGATTAGAATTAAGGAGAACTATTATAAGACAGTTTGGAGATGGTATTTAACACCTGTTAGATTTCACCAGATTGATAAAAAATTGCCCAAGAAGTGTTGGAGGGGGTGTCAGGAGGTTGGGACATATTTTCATATGTGGTGGAGCTGTGAACAAGTACAAAAATTTTGGGTTAGGGTTGGTAAAGAAATAAGCGATATAATTGGAAGTAGTTTGGAATTAAACCCGAAGTTAGCTCTACTAGCAATATGGGATAGTAGGAATAAGCATATAATAAATAAAGAACTGGTAAACAACCTCCTGGCACCTGTTAGAATACTGATTGCTAAAAATTGGAAAGGGCAACGAAGTTATACAATAGAAGAGTGGTATAAAGAAATTTGGGATTTAGCTTTGAATGATATGTTGACTTGTAAAATGAAAATAAAGAGGGGAATGTCCAGGAAGAGTGATTTTGGGGAAATATGGACTCCCCTTTTGAATTATGTGTTAAGATCGGGAAAGGGACAATTGCCTTCAAAAGAATCATTAAAATTTTGGAAAGAGGATGAAGGATTATGAGATGGTCTCGGATGGGGGGGGGGGGTGCACAGGGGGTAGTCGAGGGGGGAAGTTGTTTTATTTTATATTATTGTTTATATTATGTGTATGTGTATGTTAAAATCAATAAAAAAAATATTAAAAAAAAAAAAAAAAAAAAGAGGGAGAGCACTGTCCCAGCTGCCCTGATATGAGCTTCTGTTTGGGGGCTCCTAAAACTGGATTCTTCACTTGTCATCCGGCAGACATGTCGGCAGAGTGTGGCAACAACCAGGATGGAGCAAAGTAAAACCACAAGAAGGGGACAGCCAGAACCAATAGTTAAAAACAAAAGTTTGGAAGAACTGGAAAAGTGTATCAATGTTTTTGCTTCTGTCGCATTTCTAATGTTGGCTGTTGTGTTGCTCTGAGTGTATAGACAGATGCTGGATTGTAAAAATGGAAGCAAACATGGAGATGACTAGAGATCCCACAAGAAGTTGGGGTATTAGCCATGATATCCTCATTTTGCACCAAAGGAAAAGTGAATGGGTGCTGTTCACTATCTTGATGCAATAAAAGACACAGAGCCAGGCAGTGAACCAAAATCTGGAGTAGATGGCAAAAGACAAAACGCCATAGAATATTTGCAGTGTTATGCGGTTCCTGATGTCAATTAAGAAGTAATCAAGCAAAACTACAGTCAGTAAAATTGTGAAACAGAAATTGGATATACCGAGACTCAAAAGCAATTGTTCACTGGACATGAGACTCTTGCGTTTAGCCCATTCAGTAATCTTCACTGTAACTATAAAGCCATTGGAGATGATCCCACCAAGGGCCAAGTCAACAACAGCTACCAGAAAGGCAATTATTTGGAGAGAAGACATATCTCCTGATCCTCTGCAGATCCTGCTATACAGGTGGACTTCACTCTGCCAACCAAAGTTGTTGAACTGAGTTGGAAAGTAGAGGTAGAAGAACTGTGGTGTACTTTTCAGTGCATTGGGAATTATGCTAATGAACTATGCATCATACTATGCAAATGAATAGGGTTGTCATGAAACCTATTTCCATAATGCTTCTGTCTGGAACAATGGTGCTGATGCAGACTTTGTATAAGTACCTGGCTCATGACTTTCTGTAAATCAGAGGCGGTGCCCTGTTGTGGTGGCATTGGGAATAAGAAGGTTTGATAAAGAAATTCCAGATGTCACTCTCTTGGTGAAGAATAGCCAGAGTTGGAGATGAAACAAGGAAACCTCTAGAAAGAGGTAACTAAAAGCTTTGTGCAGGGCTTGCAAGGGCAGCTTACTTTCCCTCTTGATTGCTAGTTACTCACATCTCTAGACTATGGCTCTGAGATGGGCTCTGGTGCTGTGAAAAGTACTGTCTCTTTAAAAAACTATTTTCCATGTTCTTTTTAAAAAAATGTTTTATTTTATATTTCATCTACAAAGCTCGACAACATTTTGGAAAATTATCCTTCATCAGGAGCTGAATTACCAATGGCACACTGCCACAGACAAATATTTAAGCCGTGTTCCAGATAGAAGTCTTTTTTGTTTGTGTCTTTTTTGTTTGTATCTCCTTCCTTTGAACACCCCAGTTGGAACCCTTCATTGAAATGAAAAATGAACCCATGTGCATAGTTGCTTCATGTAAGCCCCTGGACATACATGAAGTTCAGCAGCACATACATACACAGACAAAAAGTGCTGAAGTGCTGTGTCATCTGAGGGACTAAGTGCCAATCTTCATGTTCAAAAGAAGCATGGTATATACTCCTTCCTGGACTGGACTTCAGACAGCAGTCAGGAGGTCATAAGTTTGAATACTCCCCAGCATGAAAACACCCTGCATATAGAAAACTAGAATGCTAGACTAGAACCTGTTCACTCTATGTATGTGGATGATGGTGATGATTTTACCTTGGGTGAGTGTGTGTGTGTGTGTGTGTGTGAATGAATTTTTAATTTTGCCTTAGGTAAGTGGATTCCCCACCATCAACACAACCATTGCTTTGTTGCTGTGTAATAAAAAAATGTGGCTCCAAAACTCATTTGGTGTTGTTGCTTATTATACTACATGCAAAGGGGTACACGCTGTCACAACTTTCAGCTCAGTTCCAAACATTACTTTTCTGTATCGCTTTGAGATTCTGATTATTGTACAGTGTGGCTTTGTGGATTCCCCCCTCCACCCAACCTGGTGAAATTCCCTATTCATTACAACAGTTAAAGCTGCAGGAGCCCTGCCCTCTTTTATATTTGTACACACCAGGCATGGCTCATGCAGCTTTAACTGTTGTGATGAAGAAGGAATTTCACCAGGTGCTGCATGCATAGAAGTGACACCTGATAAAATTCTAGTCATGTTGCCTGAAAGCAATTTCACATATATATCACAATGTATATAATGTTGATGTGTAACATCTGCCCCGCGTCTTTATAGCTACTCACTATTTCTACACAGCTTTCAGACAAGGAAATATATGTATGTCTTAATTGTGTGCTGTGAAATCAGACATGTGACCAAGGCTATGTTCGGGTGGGCATGCCCCTTGGGGTTGGACCCACCCCTGGGGGCCGGACATGTTGGTGGGCATGCCCCCTTTGGGCGGCCATTTTGGACCTGGATTTTGGTTTCCAAAATCTGGTCACCCTAATTAATGGTAACCATTATCCATTATAGGTAACCATTATCTGTATTCTCAGGTCCTGTGGTTTCTAATATTGGCTGTTGTGTTGCTCTCAGAGTGTATAGAAAGATGCTTCATTGTAAAAATGGAAACAAACATGGAGATGACTAGAGATCCCACAAGAAGCTGGGGTATTAGCCATGATATCTTCATTTTGCACCAAAGGAAAAGTGAATGAGTGCTTTTCCCTATCTTGATTCAATAAAAGACACAGAGCCAGGCAGCGAACCAAAATCTGGAGTACATGGCAAAGATCAAGAGGCCATAGAATATTTGCAGTGTTATGCAGTTCCTGAACACATAAAGCAAACTCACAATAAGTAAAATTGGGGTGCAGAAATTGGATACGGCTTGGGACCACAATACCTGATGGAACACCTTTCCCGACATGAACCTACCCGAACACTACGTTCAACATCTAAGGCCCTCCTCCGAGTGCCTCCTCCGAGGGAAGCTCGGAGGTTGGCAACAAGAGAGAGGGCCTTCTCTGTGGTGGCTCCCCAATTGTGGAACGATCTCCCCGACGAGGCCCGCCTGGCGCCAACATTATTATCTTTTTGGCGCCAGGTCAAGACTTTCCTCTTCTCTCAGGCATTTGGCAATATCTGAGGAGCCTGGGTTTGTTTTGTATTGTCTTTGTAACTTTTTGAAGTGTTGAAGTGGTTTTAAATGTACAGATTGTGTGTATGTTGTATGTTTTTGCTGTTTTAATTTTTGTATATTGTTTTTAATTGTTTTTAATCTTATGTAAACCGCCCAGAGAGCTTCGGCTGGGGTGCTATACAAATGTAATAAATAAATAAATAAATAAACCGAGACTCAAAAGCAGTTGTTCATTGGAAGTGAGACTCTTGCATTTAGCCCATTCAGTAATCTTCACTGTAACTATAAAGCCATTGAAGATGAGCCCACTGAGGGCCAAGTGAACTACAGCAACCAGAAAGGCAATTATCTGGAGAGAAGACATATCTCCGGATCCGCTGCAGATCCTGCTATACAGGTGGACTTCACTCTCCCAACCAAATTGTTGAGCTGAGATGGAATGTGCAGGTAGAAGATCTGTGGTGTACTTTTTAGTGCATTGGGAATTATGCTGATGAACTATATGCTATATGCATCATACTATGCAAATGAATAGGGTTGTCATGTAGCCTATTTCCATAATGCTTCTGTCTGGAACAATGGTGCTGATACAGACTTTGTAGAAGTATGTCATCACCCGGCGCGATACTGAGAGACAGGCCGCGAAGCCTGTTTCTCAGTAGATTCGAGCACCGGAGGGAAGTGGGTAAGGAGCGCGAGGTGCGGGGCGTGGGGCACTTACCTGCTGGGGCGGCCAGGTCCACCGCCGCGCCGCCGCCGCCGGGTCCGCTGCCACTACATATGGCAGGCGATCCCATGCTTAAAAGAAATTCTTTCTTGGCCTTGGCCTTGTTCTTTCTTCTCAGTTCTTTGGAAATTGAAGGACTACAAGAAGAAATTGCAGGATTTTGAAAACTTGTGAGTTAAGTCCCAGTTGAGTAAAGAGATACACAATTCTAATTGTTTTTAGAGATATATACAATAACTGTAAATCTGAAGCACCCAATTTAGCCTATTCTTCTGTGTTCAATTAAGAAACATTGGACAGATCTCAAGATTTGCCACCAGGCTCCCTGCCCCTCCTGATACTTTTAAAAAGCTTGTGAAGCACCTGTCTATAGCACCACTTTTGTTTCCAAGAATGCCTCTGAGTCCCAGGTAGCATTCTTGGCCAAGTCATTTGTCTCTGAGGCTTGTCGGTTTTTGCGTTTTAGAATTCAGACAACATCACTGCCTTGTACTTGTTCCTGGATCCATAGGCTGCTAACACTGTTCTTTTAAACATTTCTTCCTCCAAGCTTTTCTCATTTCATATGTGTGACTGCTCTGGTCTGTTCTCAGTGCTCTTCCTTATATTTGGCCAAGACCACCTCTTAACCATGGAGGCGGAGCATGGATATTTGAGAGAAGAGTGCTCTATATTTTAGTTATACCATCCTTGCCGTCTTTTGCTTATTTGCTCCTTGTTAAATGAGATTTCTTACCGGAGAAAGCAGCAAACTATCCAGCAGTAGGTGCTGGTGAATCATTGGCTGAATTCGGACGACACATGAAGCAATGGAGGGGTAAATAGCATACTGACCTGGAGTTAAGCAGGCGGCGCTCCCAACACAACATGTTGCAGCCTGCGTTGCTCGGCAGTGGCAAATGCTCCAGTAGCTAACAACGTATGCGGCCGTGACTGACAATCCACCCGCCATGTTGCCTGCCCTCCAACCACAGCAAGTCCTCCCACAGGTATCCCAGCATACACCGTGGCCCAAAATCCATGGGCGCCACCATCAAAGCTGCAGGAGGACATGCCTCTCAAACCCTATTGGATGCACAGAGGCACTCGGTGGGATACACCAGCCCCGGGCGGAAAAGCAGACAGGAGGAGTGGCCAGACTGATAGAGCGGCCACCCCACATCCCCGGCATAGCACCCCAACCATAGGCACCTACGCCCCGTCACACCCAATGCCCAGATGGGACTGGGCAAGGGGCAGCTGGCTAGCCGCCAGACAGGAACAAAGCACGCCTGCCCGATCCATCCCCCACAGCACCCCAGAGACCCATCCATAGCTGAGGAAGGCGGAGCACAGCCAGTGCATGAGCAAGCCATGGCCGAAATGCACACCTGGGCACCAGAACCAGATGCAAGGCAGCCCATCCCCGGGAGCAGCCCACACCCTCCCTTCATGGGAGGCGCGACAGCCACGAGGGCACCCAACGTCCCCGACTCCCACCCACGACAACCACCTCCCAGAGTGCAACTGCCCGCAAACACAGGAAAGAAGGTAAGAGAGGGGGAAAGTGAAAAAAACTTTATTCAGCATGGCGTATAAAAATGATTAAATGGGCACAGGGCCACTGCGAAGCATGGAAAGAGTAATCGGAAAGATGAGTCACCCCCGGACCGAGAGAAGGCGACCAGGAAGGCACAGTGGTGAGGGGTCAGCAGAGCAGCAGAGCAGGGCAGCTTGAAGCAGCAAGTGGTGGAAAGGGATGAAGAGAAGGCGGATAGGGTCACACCGCCAGGAAGCAATGGCAGTGCCCTGAACAAACCCCACAGCCAGAGCTCACACCAGGGGGAGGGGGGTAGTACAGCCAGATCCAGTCACCGTTGAATGCCAGCTTATACAGCGTCACAGCCAAACAGCGGTAGACCAGAATGGACAGGCACACAGCGGAGGGAACGCAGCTTCCCAGGGAGGGGGGAAGAGAAGGGGAGGGGAGGGAGGATAGCCATCAGTAACATGGAAACCATAGCGGTTTCCCTGCACCCAGTCCAACCAACCCACACACCAACCTCCTCGCTGCAGCGCCCTGCAGCTGTGGCATCAGGCGCTCACCTCCCTGCATCGGCTGGGGCAGCCTGCGCAGAGCCAAGCGAACCTGTAGGGTGCTGCCATCTCATTGCGATTGGGCTGCAATAAGAGACAGTGGGGCTGGGAACGAATGGAATCTAGGATGTGCAGCATTGGACAGGCGGCCACAGCATCTACTTGGCCTTGAGCAGGCAGAACGGGCCAAGGGAGGCAGTTGCCAGAGCAACGGGAGGCGATTGCCAGAGCAATGGAGGTGATAGGGGGCCTATCGCGGCATGGGGAGGGGGTGTCTACTGCCAAGGACCCGCAGCGGACAGGCCAGGGGGGGGCATTACATGCACGTGGCTCAGGGCATTTCATGCGGGAAGGGCCCCTCCTCCTCCTCCTCCTCTCCCTCTTCGTCGAAGTCAGGCGGGAAGTCCCGAGCCTGCTTTGACCAGCTGCCTAAGCGTCGTCGCTCCTGCCCTCCGGTCTCCCCCCCTGCCATCCCTGAGGCACCTGCTGCAGCCAGCACCGCTCGTGGGGCCCGGTATGCTGTGGCCACTGGCGGAGGCAGGTACTGCTGAGGCGGCATGTGTCCGTATGGCAGCATGTAGGGGGCGATCTGGGGGGGGCACCATGGTACGCGGCCCGGAAAGCCTGGGCGACCTCCCTGAGGAGTCCGGTTTGGCGGTCGATGGCAGCTGTGCGCTCGCACACCTCCACACAACACTTTAATCAATTGACTTTCGTCTAAACAACATGCAAGCGCGTTGTTTCTCTCCATTGTTTAATTTGCCTGATAAGCATACTGTGCGTTGTGTGTGCATTGTGTGTTACTCCCCAGACGACACGATAAGCAACTCAACTGATGGTTGTTTCCCTACTCCTCCGTTGCTTAATGTGTCATCTGAATTCAGCCAGAGTCATCTATTTTAGTCAAAGGAAAGAAACCTCTCAGGCTTCTATACAAACCTTTATTATCCATTAGATAATTTGCCATACTTTTAAGCAACTCTACACAAATTTGATACTCTATAGGATCTGTTTGTATGGCTACATGGCACATTTTATTCTAAAATGAAATACCAGAAACATAATATAAGATAAGTTAAAACTAAAGTGCAGCAACTACAAAAGAGAGAATCATCTCCAGGGAATTCCCAGTATTGTCCCAACCTAAGGAATGAATATGTCATTTGCAAAACAAAAGAGGCTGAATGAGCAATACCAAGGCTGTATCCCCAAGTATACAACATAGTATGTTTATTACATGTGGACAAGAGTTTTGCTGATAATGAAGAATCAAATGCAGGAGGATTACATTATGGTGAAATTTAGGCTGGAGAATGGTTTTGACAGCTAGAACAAGGTGAAAGCAGAAGAGAGGGTCCTTTTTAAGGGGTAACAGAAAAAGGAGTTGCTAGCCAATAGCAGAAAGTGGAGAAAAGTCAAGGAGTGGGTAAGCTGGAATAGCTTTTGCTAAATAAATGATTTAACAGAGCCCAAATCAATCCTTAGAGTTGTAATAACTATACAAGTATTCAGTCTGTACCTAGTTTTTCTATTTGTCAATTGCAGTCTCTATGCTTAGAAGCAACTTGTAGAAATTATAACATCCTGGCCTAAAAGTCCATAGTTCCGAGCTTCCATAAACCATAGCTTTTCTCCAGTATTCTTTGTTACTTGTGCATCAATTCAGAGACTGCATTTTTTGGAGTCATCGGCTGGCATTTCTAAGTGAAATTAGAGATAGTTAAACTAGGTTAAATGAATAGTTCTGCTGCACTTAGGGAAAACTATGGCTCTCTTGCTTGTGGCCCAGTCCCACATGGTTCTGCATTGCCAAGCGCTGGGAATTTCAGAAATCCCTTTTGTAGATTTTTCTTAACTTTAATTTCACAGGGAAATCCCCAATCAATAACTCAACATTGTAGTTCAAAGCATTAGTCCTGCAATAATATGATTAGGACAAATATCAAAGATGCAAGAAATGATTCCTCGTCTCCTTGAAATTCTGCTATACACAATTAACAGTTCAATTTACCTTATTTAAGGTGATAAGAGCCCATCATTAAACAGCAATCTTCTAACATTCAGCTTTCAACAGAACAACTGATTCTCTTTTTCAGTTGTTTCTTTTCCAGCCCTCCCTCTGAGTGAGGGCCCCACCCAAGGGACTAAACCACCTATTCCATAGGGGTTACATTAGTAGTGGTAGGAAAGCTATCATTTGCAGGAGGGATTGATTCCAATCAGGACCATGCCAGGACCAAAAGGTGAAAGCTCCACTCCCTGTGCACCCCCGCTCCAGTCTGGTTCAAGCCCCACCACCCATGCCAGCTATTGGGGGTGGGGGGAATCAAGCACACAAGGGTAAAATACCTGACAAACATCACGTCGAGTTCGGTCCTGAGAAGTTAATTCTTTGTTCTTGTAAGCATAGAGGTAGCTGCCTGCTTTAGTCTAGGGTTAACCAATATCAAGATGGCAGCCTGAGCAGGGGAGTACACCATCAACGCTAAGAACTCAAAGGTTCGATTTTCATCAATATTGTTAGGCAAGGTCTTTGCCAAATAAATCAAAAGGTAAAGGATCAAGAGGGAGAGCACTGTCCCAGCTGCCCTGATGTGAGCTTCTGTTTGAAGGCTCCTAAAACTGGATTCTTCACTTGTCATCCGGCAGACATGTCGGCAGAGTGAGGCAACAACCGGGATGGAGCAAAGTAAAACCACAAGAAGAGGACAGCCAGAACCAATAGTTAAAAACAAAAGCATGGCAGAACTGGAAAAGTGTATCAATGTCTTTGTTTCTGTCGCATTTCTAATGTTGGCTGTTGTGTTGCTCTCAGAGTGTATAGACAGATGCTGCATTGTAAAAATGGAAGCAAACATGGATATGACTAGAGATACCACAAGAAGCTGGGGTATTAGCCATGATATCCGCATTTTGCACCAAAGGAAAAGTGAATGGGTGCTGTTCACTATCTTGATGCAATAAAAGACACAGAGCCAGGCAGTGAACCAAAATCTGGAGTATGTGGCAAAGGTCAAGACGCCATATAATATTTGCAATATTATGCAGTTCCTGGTGTTGATTAAGAAGTGATCAAGCAAAACTACAGTCAGTACAATTGTGAAACAGAAATTGGATATACCGAGACTCAGAAGCAGTTGTTCATTGGAAGCAAGACTCTTGCGTTTAGCCCATTCAGTAATCTTCACTGTAACTATAAAGCCATTGGAGATGAGCCCACCGAGGGCCAAGTCAACTACAGCTACCAGAAAGGCAATTATCTGGAGAGAAGACATATCAACTGCAGATCCTGCTATACAGGTGGACTTCACTCTCCCAACCAAAGTTGTTGAGCTGAGATGGAAAGTGGAGGTAGAAGATCTGTGGTGTACTTTTTAATGCATTGGGAATTATGCTAATGAACTATGCATCATACTATACAAATGAATAGGGCTGTCATGTAACCTATTTCCATAATGCTTCTGTCTGGAACAATGGTGCTGATGCAGACTTTGTAGAAGTACCTGGCTCATGACTTTCTGTAAATCAGGGGTGGTGCTCTATTGTGGTGACTATGGAAATAAGAAGTTTTGATAAAGAAATCCCAGATGTCACTCTCTTGGTGAAGAATAGCAGGAGTTGGAGATGAAACAAGGAAACCTCTAGAAAGGGGTAACTAAAAGCTTTCTGCAGGGCTTGCAAGGGCAGCTTACCTTCCCTGTTGATTACTAGTTGCTCACCTCTTCAACACGGTCTTGGACTATGGCTCTGACAGACAGACACACATCCACTTACTTACACACACACACACACACACACACACACACACACACACACCTGTATGCAGAGAGAGAGAGAGAGAGAGAGAGAGAGAGAGAGAGAGTTCCTCTTTAAAAAGCAATGCACAGTTGTACGCAGCAGCAACCAAAGCCAGCTTGGGACAACCATGATAGTGGAGTTCTGCTAGTGATGTGAGTGGGTGGGCAGGCAGGATACAGACATATGTAACACACGGGGACTACCCACAGCAGCCAGATGAGTCAATGAGACAAAACCAAGTGCAGTGCCCCAAATGTATTAAAGTGTATTAAAGAATATAAGCATGCACTGAGCACAATATGCCCCTTAATGGTATACACTTGTGAGCAAATGGTCAACCAAATACAATACAGTAAACATACATAACTCCAATTATTTACAGTATATTGTGTCTACTTTTACTGAACAGTAACAAAATATTGAAAAACAAATGATAACAAGCAAAACCAAACAGTAACTTCGGATAATTTACTGACACCGTTTCAAAAGAGCTTTCATCAGTGGTTTGCTTGGTTTTGTCTCATTGACTCATCTGGCTGCTGTGGGTAGTCCCCGCGCTAGCCAAGAACAAGGCCCAGATGGCGGAGGGGAGGAGGCTGGAACAACGCGCGCCCACACTTCCAGGTGTGCGTCATTCCGGCCTCTTCCCCAGCCGATCTGGGCCTTGTTCTTGGCCAGCGCAACCGTGCTAGCCAAGAACAAGGCCCAGATGATGGAGGGGAGGAGGCTGGAACAACGCGCACCCGCACTTCCAGGTGTGCATCATTCCAGCCTCTTCCCCGGCTGATCTAGGCCTTATTCTTGGCCAGCGCAACAGCGCTAGCCAAGAACAAGGCCCAGATGGCGGAGGGGAGGAGGCTAGAACAACGCACGCCCGTACTTCCAGGTGTGCATCATTCCGGCCTCTTCCCCGGCCGATCTGAGCCTTGTTCTTAGCCAGCGCAACCGCGCTAGCCAAGAGCAAGGCCCGAATTGGATGGGAGAGGCCCAATTTTTCCAGACTTTGGGGGATATTTTAAAATCCCCCCCGGACACAAATTTGGCCCCCTTTTTCCGGACTTGTCCGGGGGGATCTGGACGTCTGGTCACCCTAAGTATCCCCCATCTCATAACTGTCCATTTGGTTTCATTTTCCTAGGTGTAGAACTTGCCATTTATCCCTATTAAATTTCATTCTGTTGTTTTCAACCCAGCGCTCCAGTCTATCAAGATCACTTTGGAGATTGGTTCTGTCTTCCAGGGTATTAGCGATCCCACCCAATTTTGTGTCATCTGCAAATTTGATAAGCCTTCCCTTCACCTCCTCATCCAAATCATTAATAAAAATGTTGAAGAGCACTGGGCCCAGGGCTGAGCCCTGCGGTACCCCACTCGTTACCTTCTCCCAGTATGAAAAGGTGCCATTGATAAATACACTTTGAGTCCAATTCTGTAGCCAACTGTGGATCCACCTAATAGTGGATCCACCTAATAGCCCACTTCTCACTAGTTTGTGAATCAGAATGCCATGGGGCACTTTGTCAAAAGCTTTGCTGAAGTCAAGATATATTATGTCCACAGCATTCCCACAGTCCACAAGGGAGGTTACCCAATCAAACAATGAGATCAGATTAGTCTGACAGGATTTGTTCTTGACAAATCCATCCTGGCTTCTAGTAATCATTGCATTGTTCTCAAGGTGCTTACAGACTGACTTCTTTATAATCTGCTCCAAATATTTCCCAGGGATGGATGTCAGACTGACTGGTCTGTAGTTCCCAGGCTCCTCCTCTTTGCCCTTTTTGAAGATAAGGACAACATTAGCCCTCCTCCAGTCATCCGGTATTTCATCCATCTTCCACAATTTCACAAAGATAATAGACGGTAGTTCGGAGAGTTCTTCTGCCAGCTCCTTTATTACTCTAGGATGCATGAGGATCACTGGCTAGATCTTGCCTTCATCTTCTGGCAGGAGTTCCTTCCCCCACTCCACTCCCCCAGCATACAAGCAAGTTATTGGGGTTTATTTGATCATCCCCAGGAGTGCCACTGTGCACTGCCTTCCTCAGTCACTGAGCCTGTAGATATTGCGAAGAACAGATAGATCTACATACTGATCACCATAATATATAATAATAGCAAATTCATTTTCCCGGTCTAGGTCTTTATGTAGCTTAAATGACATCATCCACAAAGAAGAGGGAAGTAGCAGCAGCCTTTCTGCCCAACCTTTTAAAACTGTATCATATTCTTGAGCTTTCTCTGCCTTGTGTTTTAGCCACAATCCAGAGATCATTACAGAATGTACAGAATGGCACAGATGAAGCCCCAAGCAAATGTGTGGCAGTGATCAGGTTTTGTGGAAAGGGGAACATTCCAACCGCTGAATTGTTGACTATAGTAACCATCCATTGAGCACGTTCATCTATTTGGCATGGCCTCAATATGTTTTTATTTTTATGCAGCACCCTTTTTTCTCTGTACAAGGCCTGCTATACAAATTATCTGCATGTTTGCCAAACTGAAGGAAGGAAAGTATTCTTATTTGTTACTCTAGTTGTTTACAAGTGTGTTGCTGAATCAGTGTATTCATAGGTTCTAAATCCTTATTTTTAGTAAGCACAGCCAGTCTCTTATTTTATTGATGAACAAGCGTCATGAGTATGCTGTAGGCACCTGTTTATTTCATACATTTAGCTTAGCTGCTCTCTTTAATTTTATTAACTTATTAAAGAAAATTTCTTGTGTTAATTTTTGAAGATTCCCTCTTCCAAGAAAATCAATATGGAATAAAATGAATCATTGGAGTGGAATAAAAATACTCAGAATTGTCTAACAATTATTTTTAACCTTGATTGGAGCATGCTCTGAGAATATTCTGGGATTGATATTATGTGTGATACTTAACTGAGGAAGACAGACAAATCATATCACAGGTCATTGACATATTATGATTTTAAAAAATACAGAAACCTTCCAGCCCCTGAGTGTAGAAGAACCTTCTACACTCTACCTTTATAATTAAAACAGCTCTGCCGATTCTATTCACATAACTTTCATTTATTGTAAATAGAAAATGTGACCATCGAAAAAGAACTAATTCCAGATTTCTCTTATTCGGGAAAATGCAATAGGGATTTACTTGATATCACAGTCCATTCAAGTCTTAAGCATGTATAATCAGTCCATCTGTATTCAATGGACCTTACTCACAGGTATGTGTTCTTATGATCACAGCCTTAGAACACAATCTTACTCATATTTATTTAGAAATAATACATCTAACTGAGGTCAATTAATATGAATAATGTAGTATAGGATTGCAGTCCTAGTCAAAGTTTGGCAGATTTTGAATTGCATGGGTCAGTTGCAGAAAAATAATACCAAGTCTTTCTCATTTGAGTCTCTTCTTTGAGATTTACTGAAGATCCTTGGTCTACAATTAACAGTACTGAATCTTTCAAAACACAAATTTCCATGTCAGTGTACAAAAACAGCAGTGCTTATGAATAAAAAAATCTGATGGCAACATTTTCAGAAACAGTAATTTCATGTCTAGAATTTCCGTTCTTATTCTCCATCCCTTCTATTATAATGATCATATCATATTCACTATAAGTATGCCTTATGTGTGTTTATCACTTAATTATTATAGCTTACTGGATAATGGTCCTAGTTTCTTCATTTTTGAAACATTCTAGGACAAAAATCTGCTACACTAAAATTGCTCTGCCATTTAGTGCATAGAGTAGATTTTCAATTACCAATTGCTTGATTCTTATATAGCAAAAACAATCACAGAGGTAGAGACAGTTTGGAATATATTCTAAGCTGTCATTTCTGTATTAGCACCTAATAAATTATCTTCTATTCTTCATTAAAAAATGCTGTCTTCCTGTATATCTTCAGGAGCTCCTGTTACATTTATTGTAATTCTTCTTGTTCTACAATGTTCTTCCTCTAAAGCTGTGCAAGTGCCTTCTTTATTTCACTATATAATCATTCCTCAACACATCACATCATACACTTATTATATACCCATTTAGTATCTATATTATATTTTAACTAAACACTTTCTATGAGTTGAAATATGTTTATTTTTCAGGGTGTTTGGCCTAGAGAAAGATCAGGGAAAGGGTAATGCTGAGGTGAGAGGATGGTGTGTCTATAGCCAAATGGTGGTTTGTGAGGTGAGGCTGTGGGCATGATCCATGGCACTAACTATGACAAATAAGACAAAGTGAAAGTAGCAGCTTATTCTAACATTCTTTTTTGATTTTTATTTGTCCAAAAAAGCTGAGGGTTGGCACAGCCCCCCACTACTTAAAGGTGTTAAATGCTCAAACCCTCAATTTTCTATGAAGTTTTTAAAGATCGTGCTCGTTCTGAAAGTTGAGGCCCAGTCAACCAGCTAACAGAATGAGAACAATCTTTTTTAAAAATCATAGAAAATCGAGGGTTTGAGCAACTGCTCTGATTGTTTTTCACAAGTGACCAGCCAGATCCCATCTTCAATGTCCCACAAGTTTCAAGTTTTTGGGGAACCCCCTATAACTTTTTAATTTGAAAAGATAGAGACATTAAACATTTTGGACATTGCAGATTGGATAAATAAATAACCTCCCCAGAGGCATTCATGGCAAGTTAAGATGGCAGCACCCAGAGAGGCTCACATGTCTCTTCGGAGCAATGCTATGAGTTTCCATGCACAACACCTTATCCTACTGTTTGTCCTCATAGTTTGCATCCATTAATCAGTTTAATCCTTTTGGGACTGTGGACACATTTGAAGAGCTGAGAAACTGCCCTGGGCACAACCATGAAAGTGCTGCCATGGGTGGGCAGGGCCAGTCACAAATGCCTGAGGCATTCATGGCAAATTAAGATGGCAGCAGCCAGAGAGGGTCACACATCACTTCGGAGCAATCCCAGCTGCCAGTGGGAATAGACAAAGACATTGTTAACATAAACATTGGGTGAAGTTGGGTATCTTAGTGGGGACCAAGGAAGGTGTCTGGGGGCACATTGGTGCCCACGGTCACCACATCGAATACCCCTGCTCTAACCTATTTGACTGATGTAGACAACTGCACTGCATCCTCCGCTGTTTGTTTTCCTGCCATGAGTAGCATATATGTCTTGCCTCTTCTTGCTGAACATCCCTCCCTCCATGACGTGCACAGCGCATGGATCTTTAGCTTCCTGTGTTCATGTAGATAGTGGGGGTCCGGATCTCATAGTTTCATGGTAGGTTTATGCCTCTGTCACATAATGTGTTAATACTACAGACTACATTGGAGGAGGGGCAGTATATCACCCCTCTCGTTATGTAATGTTAGCTGTTCTTTGGATTAGAATGTAAGGTTGCTTCCGGACAGAAGAGTATTATCGCTAAGTATCAGAAGGCATTATCCAGCTATGTCATCTTTTCATAGCACAGGATAAAATCCAAATTTGAGTAGAACCATTGAAATGAACAGACTATGGAGGGTTTAGCTTGCATTTCACCCAGATTTTCCACAATAAGAAATAAGGTGGGAAATGTGGAGGGAAACACAGGAGAATTACAATGGACATCATCTGGATAACCCTATAAAATTTCATGAATGAGGCAGGGAAATTGCACAATAAAGGCCTCATCTGGAAGCACCCCGAATATCTAAATGTCCTTCTGCTTGAACTCCTAAATTATAAGTGAAATCTGCATTTACATATGGCAGGCTTAAAAGAAATTCTTTCTTGACCTTGACATTGTTCTTTCCTCTTGGAAATTGAAGGACTACATGAAAAAAATGAAGGAGTTTGAAAACTTGTGAGTTAAGACACAGTTGAGTAAAGAGCTACACAATTCTAATTGGTTTTAGAGATATTACAACTGTAAATCTGACACACCCAATTTAGCCTATTCTTTGGTGTCCGAGTTAGAAACATTGGATAGATCTAAAGATTTGCCACCAGGCTCCCTGCCCCTCCTGATTTTTTAAAAAGAGCTTGTGATTCTCCTTCTTATTAAAACTGGGAGGCTGACATGCTGCAAAGTGAAGCACCGGTCTATAGCCCCACCATTGTTTCCAAGAATGCCTCTGGGTCCCAGGTGGCATTCTTGGCCAAGTTATTTTTCTCTGAGCCTTGTTGGGTTTTGTGTTTTACTTGTTCTTGGTTCCATAGGATGCTAACACTCTTCTTCCAAGCTGTTCTTCTTTTAAGCTTTTCTCATTTTATACGTGTGACTGCTCTGGTTTGTTCTCAGCGCTCTTCCTTATATTTGGCCATTGTGAAGAAAAGAAGCCTTTTTCTTCCCAGGCAGTCATGGAACTCACAGCCAAGGTCCACACACACACACACCTCCTGATTCCCGGGCCAAATAGCCCCAAGCCATCCACTGGAAATAACCACTCGCAATTAAGGACTGATGTGTTTATTTAAAATCTATTCTCTAATCATGTAGGGCTCCAGCCAAGACAATAAGTCGCAAAATGCAAGCTAGGAAGAAAGGGGAGGGGTAGTGGGCGGGGGGGGGGGAATTGGATGAGATTTGAGATAGAAGTTAGCAGCAAAGCCATAAAACAATAAAAACCATTAACCCACACTAAATCACACCCAAGGGTGACAAGACTTTTCCCTGGAACATGCCAGACCTGAAAATAAAAACTCTATTCCCCAGTATCTCCTTGCTGAAAAGGGATCTCTCCATTCATGCGCCAGTCCAGGAGAAGATGGCCTTTCTCCAGTGGGTAGGCCCTTTATCCCTTTTTGGGTTAGCTGGTACCGTGACCAACCAGAACCAATCCCTAACTGTCCAGCTCACGCCACCAGCCCCCTCCTTTCAGATGGCCGTTTCCCACAGCTAAAACTCTTGCAGCTTCATCCAATTATTTCTGGCCTTGAAGTTTGGCCCTGGCTGGCCCTCCCAAGATAACAGCAAGGGGCCCAGGTGAGAAGTGCTGGGAACCAGCAACTTGAAACCTTGTAACAATTCTCCTTAGAATTCTCACCTCCCAACTCAGAGGCCTCAGTCCTCCTGCAAGATAGGCCACTGTTGTAAGATAATTCAAAATTCCCTTATACGTGCCTCTGAAATTATAGTTAATAAAGTGTGTCTCATGAAAGACCTCAGGTTAACTTGACAAGGAGTTAAAGCACGTAGGGGAATTGATAAGTAGCTACATTCCTAAAAGCAGAAGGACAAAGGTTAAAGCAGGAACTGACACATCAGTGAACCCTGTTTTCTTAAGAGACAGGCTATCTGACAAAGATTACAATGATTGTGTATTCCGTCTCGTAGTTAAGGATAAGACTTAACTGAATCCACATCAAGAAGATTCTTTGAAGCCTATGTGTATTCAAGATAATTCAGAAATCAATTACTGTTTAACCGAGCAGAGATCCATGTATCCTTGTGAGATTTTTCTATTTAAGGTTGATCAAAATATGTATTCGGTACCATTTCTAGGTTTTGATTCCTAAATGGTCACTTCTTGCAAGAAGGAGAATTAAAGTTTTCGATCTTACACGTGTCTTTCGTCTGATTGGGACAGTGACGGTTGGGACACGAACCTATTTGAGTCTAATTTCAAGACTCTTACCACACCACCAGGACCCATCCCAGCCAGCCTGTAGCCTTTCTGGCCCCTTTCTTCACAGCCATGATCACCTCTTAACCATGGAGGCGGAGCATAGATATTTGAGAGGAGAGGTCTCTATATTTTGGCTATAGCATCCTTGCCCTCTTTTGCTTATTTGCTACTTGTTAAATGAGATTTCTTGCTGGAGAAAGAACCAGACTATCCAGCAGTCAGTGCTGGTGAATCACTCTTTCCTATTTTAGTCAAAGGAAAGGAACCTCTCAGGCTTGTGTACTAGCCTTTATTAACTTGCCACACTTTCAAGCAACTGTACACAAATTTGATACTCAATGGGATCAGTTTTGTATGGCTACATGGCACATTTTATTCTACAATGAAATACCAGGAAAATAATGTAATAGAAGATGAATCTAAAGTTGAACAATTCCCAGTGTTGTCCAAAATTAAGGGACAAGCATCAAATTTGCAAAACAAAAGGGGCTAAATGAGCAATACAAAGGTTGTATCCCCAAGTACTCAACATAGTATGTTTATTTTATGTGAATGAGAATTTCATACAATCATAGACTAGTAGAGCTGGAAGTGGCCTATAAGGCCATCAAGTCCAACCCCCTGCTCAATGCAGGAATCCACATTAAGGGCTCCATCACACCAGCATTTTATTCCACTCTCGTCCTTCCTGGTTTGTGATTTTTCAACCCAGTATTCATATGATGCCGTGCCTGTCCTGCAGCCATCCTGCCTCTTCCCCTCCATTTTTGGTGTTTTCCTAGAGTGGGTAAAGTCTGGTTTCTTTCCTTCAACTGGGATTAAAGCACCCTTGGAATGCTGTCTGTGCACTATGTCCTTTGATGTGAGCATGTGCTTTGAAGGGAGGTCTTGCTCACAAATGAGGAGGGCAGGGCAGTTCTCCTCCTCCAACACACCTTTTAAAGTTGGAATAACTGCTCCTTGGTCTATGGAAATTAACAAAAATGCTTACCTCTCTGTGACTTTTCAAGATAAAGTGATAAACCTTGGCACAGTGATAGACCTTAAGTAGGGCTTTAGCCATGCCAAGTTTGAAGCAGTTCTGTTCATCCCTTCATTTTTAGAATTTTTGTTTTCAAAAAAATGGATCTGTACATTTGTGGAGGATCAGTTCACCTTTAATTTCATAATGCAAAGCTTTGCATCTCCAGTTCGTAAAAATATAGATCTGCTGCGTTCCCTGACAGTTTGCTCTACTGGGGTGAAATGAGTGTGTGTGTGTTCTAACTGTGAGAATGGATCTGCTTGGGGAAGTCCATCACAATGTCACAACCAATACACTGGAAGGGGAAGGAGAAGGGGTGGGGTGAGGGCAGGGTGGAGTGGAGTGGAGTGGAGTGGAGTGGAGTGGGAGAGCGAACAAGCGAAAGGAGGTTTCACTCCTACAGTAGTGATACCACAATCCCACCCCACGTGACAGGGACCATTAACTTAATGCGTTACTGAAACAAAGGTGGAAATCAAGGAGGTAAACCAGGAAAAAGGTAGGTGTGATGGAGCCCTAAAGCATACCTGACAGATGGCTGTCAAGCTGCCTCTCGAATGCCTGTGGTATGGGAGAGCCCACTACCTCCCTAAGCAATTGGTCCCATTTTCGTACTGTTCTAACAGTCAGGAAGTTTTTCCTGATGTCCAGCTGGAATCTGGCTTCCTGTAAATTGAGCCCATTATTCCATGTCCTGCACTCTGGGATGACCTAGAACAGATTCTGGCCCTCCCCTGTGTGACAATCTTTTAAGTACTTGAAGGGTGCTATCCTATCTCACCTCAGTCTTCTCTTCTCAAGGCTAAACATGCCCAGTTCTTTCAGTCCCTCCTCATAGGGCTTTGTTTCCAGACCCCTGGTCATCTTCGTTGCCCTCCCTCCAGCTAGATCTGACATTCTTGATTTTTTTAACCAAATAGTTGGTATGGGTGTCCTGGCATGGAGGGAAGAGTTTCCACCCTTTGTCCCTTCCATGTCTCAATCAGAATCACCCCCAGACCCCTTATGCCTGGCATTAGCAGTGGGAGGAAAGCTATCTTTGTAGAGTCCCACCACCACCACTTTGTGAATAGCAGACACGAGAGGTACAGATTCCAATCAGGACCATAGCAGGGGCAAAGGCTGAAAGCTCCACTCCCTGCACACCACAGTTCCAAGCATGTTTCAGCCCCTCCACCCATGCCAGCTAGTGGGGGGGGGGGATCAAGCACACAAGGGTAAAATGCATGACAAACATCACATCTGAGAAGTTAAAGCTTTGTTCTTGTAAGCATAGAGGTAGCTGCCTGCTTTAGTCTAGGGTTAACCAATATCAAGATGGCAGCCTGAGCAAGGGAGTACACCATCAACACTAATAATTCAAAGGTCTGATTTTCATCGATATCTGTAGTCACAGACAAGTTTTTGGCCACATAAAACAAAAGGTAAAGGATCAAGAGGGAGAGCACTGTCCTAGCTGCCCTGATATGAGCTTCTGTTTGAAGGCTCCTAAAACTGGATTCTTCACTTGTCATCCGGCAGACATGTCGGCAGAGTGAGGCAACAACCAGGATGGAGCAAAGTAAAACCACAAGAAGGGGACAGCCAGAACCAATAGTTGAAAACAAAAGTTTGGAAGAACTGGAAAAGTTCATCAATATCTTTGCTTCTGTCGCATTTCTAATGTTGGCTGTTGTGTTGCTCTCAGAGTGAATAGAAAGAAACTTAATTGTAAAAATGGAAGCAAACATAGAGATGACTAGAGATCCCACAAGAAGCTGGGGTATTAGCCATGATATACTGCTGTTCACTATCTTGATGCAAAAATAGACACAGAGAATGCAGTGAGCCAAAATCTGGTTTATGGCAAAGATCAAGATGCCATAGAATATTTGCAGTTCCTGAACACATCAAGCAACCTCACAATCAGTAAAATTGGGGTGCAGAAATTGGATATACTGTAACTATAAAGCCATTGGAGATAAGCCCACCAATGGCCAAGTGAACTACAATTACCAGAAAGACAATTATCAGGAAAGAAGACATATTATTTCCTGATCTTCTGCAGATCCTGCTATACACGTGGACTTCACTCTCCCACCCAAACTTGTTGAGCTGAGGTGGAAAGTGCAGGTAGAAGATCTGTGGTGTACTTTTTAGTGCATTGGGAATTATGCTAATGAACTATATGCTATATGCATCATACTATGCAAATGAATGGGGTTGTCATGTAACCTATTTCCATAATGTTTCTGTCTGGAACAATGGTGCTGATACAGACTTTGTAGAAGTACCTGACTCATGCCTCTCTGTAAATCAGGGGAGGTGCTCTGTTGTGGTGGCATTGGGAATAAGAAGGTTTGACAAAGAAATCCCAGATGTCACTCTCAAAGTGAAGAATAGCAGGAGTTAGAGATGAAACAAGGAAACCTCTAGAAAAGGATAACTAAAAGTTTTCTGCAGGGCTTGCCAGGGCAGCTTACCTTCCCTGTTGATTGCTAGATGCTCACCTCTCTAACATGGCCTTGGACTATGACAGACAGACACACATCCATTTACACAAATACACACACAAACACACACACCTGTATGCAGAGAGAGAGAGAGAGAGAGAGAGAGAGAGAGATTAATGTTGTGTGTTATCCCCATAAACATATTGTAACGTATTCTTGATGTTATAGCCCCCTGAAGAGGGCCTTTAAAAAAACACTTAGGGCGAAAATAATTGGGCGTGAATAATAAAATATCTCAGCATTCTGAGAACCTGCTTCTCTTCTTTTTTTGTCCTGTGTGGATGCTCTCCTCCTATTGGTTTTTCGGTTTTAAGTTTTACTGGGAACATTTCTACAGCCCAATTGAACGGGGCATTTCATGTGGTTTACTTAAATCAACTTCAGCTCTGCATAGTCCCACAGAATTAGGAACATAGGAAGCAGTTTTGTATTGAGTCAGGTCATTGGTCCATTTAGCCCAGGATTGTCAACACTGATTTGCAGCAGCTCTCCAGGGTTCCAGGCAGGAGCTTTTCTAGCCCTACATGGCATCTGTGTATCAATGAAAGAGAGAGTCCTGACAAACGATGACTTACCTCCAGTTATGCTTGTAATGTGAATGGGTGGACAGGCAGGACACAGAAATATGCACTGCTGGAAATAGAATATGAACTTCAGAATCTTAATATTACATACTTTTATTACATACACGAATAAAGATAGGAATACGCATGTAGTCCTAAAAGCCTTCAGGAATGTTTGGTTTACTTAAGATATAATCATTCTTTTAAATACAAAATCCATTATTATATTTGCATTCGTTATATCTCCTGAAGGTTTTTATGTTATCTTTCATGACTATATTCTGTACTAAATCTCCATATTCTGTACTAAATCTCCTTCATTGACAATGTGCAATTCTGTCCCTTCAGAAAATGGAGTGGGTTGAGGTCCATGTTCAAGTGGAATGAGCTGGAGGGAGGACAAGATCTTGGTCCTGGGAGAAGCCGAGCGGCTGCCTGCTTGAGCTTAGGGTTCAGCATCAGCACCACCAGCATAGCAGCCTGAACCAGTGTGTTTATCAAAGCAACTGCTATCTGTGTTGACACAACTGTGGGGTTTTGGAGGTAATGTCAAAAATATCTGCAAGGTGCATGTTGTAGCCAAGGAAAGATAAAGGGCCAGGAAGCCTACTACTGACCCAGCTATATTGATATGAGATTTCATTTAAATACTGCTAAGATGGGATTCTTTGCCTGTCATCTGGCAGACATGTCTACAAAGTGAGGCAACAATCAGAACAGAGCAAAGTAAAACTACTATTAGGGGACAGCCAAAACCAATAAGTAAGAGAACAAAGTAGGAAACACTCCTTTTGTGCAGATGCTGAACCAGCATCTACACAAAAAGGCAAATGAGTCCCAGGCTGCCTCTACAAGACAGGTTTAAAGCTCTTTCAAGGCACTTTAAAAAATTTACCTCTACAAGAACGGAGCGCAAATCGGGCGTAGAGGCGCGTTATCTTGCCGATTATGCGCATTATCGAATGCGCATTAAATCGCGAGTTTTATTTTGCTCCAGCCGTTAAAGCACATTTTGACTATGTGAACAAGCGCTTATGCACATTAACTACTTGTAAAGCGCATTTTGGTCATCCGTTAATGCACTTCGGCACCTCTCGCCGCCTCTCGTGCAGAGGTATTAGGTGTTAATGCGCTTCAGCGATTATGCGCATAATCGCCTAACCGGGTGCAAAAGCGAATCCTTGTAGAGGGGACCCCAGACACACAAAATCTGCTTCTCGAAAGCAACAAGAAAAACAAAGGTAATCCGCATCTTCAAGATGGTGCAAAAGATATTAGATGCACTCAGGTTCAGCAGGAGCTGCTGTCTTGAGGGCAGGCATCTTGGATCTAGTCAGTGATTATCCTTTTTACTGCAAAACCATTGAAATGAGTCGCACCAGCACCCAGCCTCATGCAAGAACCAACAACAGAGGAGAAAATAGGGCTCCTTGTCTTCAAACTCTTGCTTAAGTACATGATAGCCTACCGAGGTTGTTGAGTGGAGATGGAAAGCAGAATTTTGGGATTCAAAACAATCAATAACAAGTATTAGGAGCCAAGCATAAAACCATTCAAATTCAAGAGGGCTCTCCAGTTACTTTTTTCCATATTACTGACAGTGATTGGGGTGTGTTTATCCTAGAATACAGCAATGAAACACCAACCAGGCAGCCAAAACAGAAATTAATAGCTGCGTAAGAAATTATAATGTAGGAAAATAGTGGATTACCAGCACTGTCAAATAGAGATGAAAAGTGGAGGTGCGGTGTGTGGGGTGGAATATTATTGTTATTGTGTTATGAAGAGAATATAAATGGAAATGACCAAAGATCTCTTGTGATACATTTCCAAAAGAATCCTTGCAGGAGCAATGTCACTGATAATGACTACACAAATGTTCGACATTGCCATTGTTTTTCAAGTTACAGTTTAATTTTGGGGTTTATGTGATGGGAGTGAGGCCAAAGCAGAATATTTTAAGGATTCTGGGTTTAGAAGGCGCAACAGCTGCAGTACTATTTATTTTTATATAGTGGTGGGGAAATGCTATGAGTTTCCATGCACAACACCTTATCCTACTGTTTGTCCTCATAGTTTGCATCCATTAATCAGTTTAGTCCTTTTGGGCCTGTGGACACATCTGAAGAGTTGAGAAACTGCCCTGGGCACAACCATGAAAATGCTGCCATGGGTGGGCAGGGCCAGTCACAAATGCCTGAGGCATTCATGGCAAATTAAGATGGCAGCAGCCAGAGAGGCTGACATATTGCTTTGGAGCAATCCCAGCTGCCAGTGGGAATAGACAAAGACATTTTTTACCATAAACATTGGGTGGAGTAGGGTATCTTAGTGGGGATCAAGGAAGGTGTCTACAGGCACATTGGTGCCCACAGCCACCACATTGAATATCCCTGTTCTAACCTATTTGACACTCATAGAAACCTGCACTGCATCCACCGCTGTTTGTTTTACCTGCCATGAGTAGCATATATGTCTTGCCAGGTGTTGCTGAACATCCGTGCCTCCATCCTGTGCACAGTGCATGGATCTTTAGTTTCCTGTGCTCATGTAGATAGTGGGGGTCCAATAGGGTTATGCCTCTGTCGCATCATGTGTTAATACTACAGACTACATTGGAGGAAGGGCAGTATATCACCCCTCTTGTTATGTAATGTTAGCTGTTCTTTGAATTGGAGTGTAAGGTTGCTTCCAGACTGCAGAGTATTAGCGCTAAGTATCAAAAGGCATGCAGCTCTGCCATCTTTTCTTAACACTGGATAAAATCCAAAATAGAGTAGACCTGTTGAAATGAACAGACTAACTTAAACTCTGTTCATTTCAGGGGGTCTACTCTAAGGAAGATTTAGGTAGGATTCTACCCAGATTTTCCATTATATGAGAAAAGGTGGGGAAAGTGGTGGGAAAACAAAGGAGAATTACAATGGACGTCATCTGGATAACCCTTTAAAATTTCATGAATGAGGCAGGGAAATTGCACAATAAAGGCCTCATTGGGAAGCACCCTAAATATCTAAATGTCCTTCTGCTTGAGCTCCTAAATTATAAGTGAAACCTGCATATACATATGGCAGGCGATCCCATGCTTAAAAGAAATTCTTTCTTGGCCATGGCCTTGTTCTTTCTTCTCAGTTCTTTGGAAGTTTAAGAACTACAAGAAGAAATTGCAGGATTTTGAAAACTTGTGAGTTAAGTCCTGGTTGAGTAAAGAGATACAGAATTCTAATTGTTTTTTAGAGAGATATACGATAACTGTAAATCTGAAGCCTTTTCTTCTGTGTCCGATTTGGAAATGTCGGATAAATCTCAAGCACTGGTCTATGGCACCACTTTTATTTCCAAGAATGCCTCTGGGTCCCAGGTGGCATTCTTGGCCAAGTCATTTGTCGTGGAGGCTTGTCAGTTTTTGTGTTTTAGAATTCAGACAACATCTCTGCCTTGTACTTGTTCTTGGTTCCATAGGATGCTAACACTCTTATTTCAAACGTTTCTTCCTCCAAGCTTTACTCATTGCATATGTGTGACGGCTCTGGTCTGTTCTCAGCGCTCTTCCTTATATTTGGCCAAGACCACCTCTTAACCATGGAGGCGTAGCATGGAAATGTGAAAGGACAGTTCTATGTATTTTGGTTATAGCATCCTTACCCTCTTTTGCTCATTTGCTATTTGTTAAATGAGATTTCTTACTGGAGAAAGCAGCAGACTATCCAGCAGTCTCCTATTTCCTATTTCAGTCAAAGGAAAGAAACCTTTCAGGCTTCTATACTAGACTTTATTATCCATTTGATAACTTGCCACTCTTTTAAGCAACTGTACACACATTTGATACTCTTTGGGATCATTTTTGTATGGCTACATGGCACATTTTATCCTAAAATGAAATACCAGAAACATAATGTAAGATAAGATAAATCTAAAGTGTAGCAACTACAAAAGAGAGGATCAGCTCCAGGAAATTCCCATTATTATCCCAAGTTTAAGGGACAAGTATGTTATTTGCAAAACAAAAGAGGCTTTTAGAAATGACCTTTCAGTCTGCAAAAGTACAAAACAATCTGGATGGTAAACAAGCTTCTTTATTGAAATACAATCTTGCAAGATTGGGTGCTGAGCTACAAAAGCAGAGCAGGCACCAGGAACATCAAAATCACAAGTCCTTTTATTCCCTGACCACGGCCAGAAGAGTCCCTCTTATTGGTCGGAAGATCTAAGGTTTACAGCCTATCATGATCGCCTAATTAAACTACTAAAATACCTGCCCCTGTTTACATCCCCCCTTACTCAGATTTTAGCGACCCTTATGTCTATTTATTAATTACCTTATTTGGTGACAGCCTTATTGGTTTGCACCTTTCAGCAGTCAAGCTTACTACTAAAGTTTCCTGTCTGCTAAATCTCTCTGCGCTTATGATTCATATTAGTAAAACTTTGTCTTTGAAGCTTAACCGCAACAGATATGATCTTACCACAAACGCTATTTTCTACTAATTCTTAAATGTCAAGTGGAGCAAACATGTCAAATGAAGCGAACAGACTTACGTAGGTTCTCACCTACACTTTCCTGTTATTACATACATATTCCATTACAAGCAAGCAGCCTAATTTATTTTATTAAGTCTATGAATTAATTCTTCCCTGTCCTTACATTATTATCATTCAAACTGAAAAAGTAACATTTCCTTATTTCTCACAAGGCTAAATGAGCAATACCAAGGATGTATCCCCAAGTATACAACATAGTATGTTTATTACATGTGGGCAAGAGTTTTGTTGATAATGATGAATCAACTGCAGGAAGATTACATTATATTGAAATTTAGGCTGAAGCATGGTTTAGAGAGATAGAATAGGTGAAAGCAGAGGAGAGGGTCCATTTTATGGGTAACAGAGAAAGAATTAGCTAGCCAATAGCAGAAAGCGGAGAAAAATCAAGGACTGAGTAAGCTAGGATAGCTTTTGCTAAATAAATGATTTAACAGAGCCCAAATCAATCCATAGAGTTGTAATGACTATACAAGTATTCAGTCTGTACCTAGTTTTTGGATTTGTCAATTGCAGTCTCTGTCCTTAGAAGCAATTTGAAGAAATCATAACATCCTGGCCCAAAAGTCCATAGTTGCGAGCTTCTATTAACCACAGCTCTTCTCCAGTATTCTTTGTTACCTTCGCATCAATTCAGAGACTGCATCTTTTGGTGTCATCGGCTGGCATTTCTAAGTGAAATTAGAGATGATTAAACTTGGCCAAATGAATAGTTCTGCTGCACTTAGAGAAAACAGAGTCAGTCAATGAAATCAATACCACCTGGAGAATGCACGCTTTCATGTGAATGCACTATTGTAGACCAAGCTAGGTGTGACATTTGGTATGTAGTTTTCCCTGGCATTCTTGGGTGTTTTTTTAAAAAAATAAAATCAAATGGCTGGCATGGAATCTTGAGCTGGAACAGGGGACATGGGATGGGGGAGGAGTTTTCACCCGTTCTCCCATCCATGTCTCCATCAGAATCACCCCAACCCCCTAATGTCTGCTATTAGTATAACTTCTACTCGTGTGGTTCTATGGGGCTTCATTAGAATAAACTTGCAAAAAAACATAACTTGAACAAAATATGCCTTTAGTAAATATCAAATTACAGAAACATGCCACAATCTGTCTTCTATAGCCAAATTTAAAAAAACTATGGCTCTCTTGCTTGTAGCCCAGTCCCACGTGGTTCTGCATTGCCAAGCGCTGAGTATTTCGGAAGTCCCTGTTGTAGATTTTTCTTAACTTTAATTTCACAGGGAAATCCCCAGTCAATAACTCAACATTGTAGTTCAAAGCATTAGTCCTGCAATAATATGATTAGCACAAATATCAAGGATGCAAGAAATGATTCCCCATCCCCTTGAAATTCTACAACACACAATAACAGTTCAATTTACTTTATATAAGGTGATAAGAGCACATCATTAAACAGCAATCTTCTAATATTCAGCTTTCAGCAGAACAACTGATTCTCTTTTTTAGTTGTTTCTTCTCCAGTCCTCCCTCTGAGTGAGGGCCCTACCCAAGAGACTAAACCACCTACTCCATAGGGGTGACATTGGAGGTGGTAGGAAAGCTATCATTTGCAGGAGGGATTGATTCCAATCAGGACAATGACATGATAAGAGGGTGAAAGCTCCGCTCCCTGTACAGCCCAGCTCCAGTCTGGTTCAAGCCCCATCCCACCCATGCCAGCTAGTAGTGGGGTGTGGTGGAATCAAGCACACAAGTGTAAAATACATTACAAACATCACATCTAGTATGGTCCTGAGAAGTTAAGGCTTTGTTCTTGTAAACATAGAGGTAGCTTCCTGCTTTAGTCTAGGGTTAACCAATATCAAGATGGCAGCCTGAGCAGGGGAGTACACCATTAACACTAATAATTCAAAGACTTGATTTTCAGCAAAATCTATATTTATAGACCAGTTCCCTGCCACATAAAGCAAAAGGTAAAGGATCAAGAGGGAGAGCACTGTCCCAGCTGCCCTGATATGAGCTTCTGTTTGAAGGCTCCTAAAACTGGATTCTTCACTTGTCATCCGGCAGACATGTCGCCAGAGTGAGGCAACAACCAGGATGGAGCAAAGTAAAACCACAAGAAAGGGACAGCCAGAACCAATTGTTGAAAACAAAAGTTTGCAAGTACTGGAAAAGTTTATGAAAGTCTTTGCTTCTGTCGCATTTCTAATGGTGGCTGTTGTGTTGCTCTCGCAGTGTATAAAAATATGCTGCATTGTAAAAATGGAAACAAACATGGAGATGACTAGAGATCCCACAAGAAGCTGGGGTATTAGCCATGATATCCTCATTTTGCACCAAAGGAAAAGTGAATGGGCGCTGTTCACTATCTTGATGCAATAAAAGACACAGAGCAATGCAGTGAACCAAAATCTAGAGTATACAGCAAAGATCAAAAGGCCATAGAATATTTGCAGTATTATGCAGTTCCTGGTCACATCAAGCAAACTCACAATAAGTAAAATTGGGGTGCAGAAATTGGATATACCAAGACTCAAAAGCAGTTGTTCACTGGAAGTGAGACTCTTGCATTTAGCCCATTCAGTAATCTTCACTGTAACTATAAAGCCATTGGAGATGAGCCCACCGAGGGCCAAGTCAACTACAGCTACCAGAAAGGCAATTATCTGGAGAGAAGACATATCTCCTGATCATCTGCAGATCCTGCCATAAAGGTGGACTTCACTCTCCCAACCAAAGTTGTTGAGCTGAGATGGAAAGTGCAGGTAGATCTGTGGCGTAGTTTTTAGTGCATTGGGAATTATGCTAATGAACTATATGCTATATGCATCATACTATGCAAATGAATAGGGTTGTCATGTAACGTATTTCCATAATGCTTCTGACTGGAACAATGGTGTTGATACAGACTTTAACGAAGTATCTGACTCATGACTCTCTGTAAATCAGGGATGGTGCTCTGTTTTGGTGGCATTGGAAATAAGAAAGTTTGACAAAGAAATCCCAGATGTCACTCTCTAGGTGAAGAATAGCAGGAGTTAGAGATTGAACGAATCTGGTGCATTAGCAGGTTTTAAGGTTAACAAACAAAAGACTAAGATACTTTAAAAATATATGAATAAGCAAGATCAAATAAAGGTGGAACAAAAGACAGGTTTTAAAGTAGAAAAAAGGTGAAGTATTTGGGTATAAATTTGACAAATATGAATTGTATGTTGTTTCATAATAAGTATGTCAAGGTCTGGAATGAAATTAAGCAAGATTTAATAAGATAGGATAAACTCCAAATGTCATTGATGGGGAGAATTGCAATAATTAAGATGAATGTTTTGCCAAGAATGTTGTATTTGTTTCAGACAATCGCTATTGTAACTTCAGAGGTACCATTCAAGCAGTGGCAGAGAGAGATTTCTAAATTTATATGGCAATCCGAAAAACCAAGGATGAAGTTTAAAATATTACAAGATGCTAAAGAGAGAGGAGGACTGGATTTGCCAGATTTGAGGACATATTTCTCTGCTTGTTGTATGGTTTGGATGAAGGAGTGGATTTTGTTGAAAAATAGTAGATTGTTGGAAGTAGAGGGTCATGATTTAAGATTTGGCTGGCATGGGTATTTGTGGTATGATAAAGTTAAGGTGAATGCAGACTTTAACAACCATTATGTGAGACGAGCAATTGTGAGACTATGGAATAAATATAAACCAAGACTGTGTCAGGAAACGCCGCTATGGGTTTCATCACAGGTGGCTTATTTTAGAAGAGATTTGGTAACTATGAATAAATGGCTGACATATGGTGAAATTTTAGAAATAAAGGAACTAGAGATTAAAATGAAATCAAAAGAGGAGCTACGGAATAAAGGAATTGTCTGTCAGTGGTTCTCATATTTACAAATGATGGAAAAATTTTAGATGAAAAAAATGGGGCTTTGAGTGTACAAAATCTGAATTTGAGAAAGCTATATGCACAAATGAGAATGGTGTTATCTCAAAGATATATAATTTTTTGTTGAAAGATGAGACTGAAGATGAACAAGTAAAAAATTGTATGATAAAGTGGGCTCAGAATTTTGGATATAACATTACTATGGACCAATGGGAGAACATGTGGTTGAGAGGTCTGAAATTTACATTATGTGCTAGATTGAAAGAGAATTTTTATAAAATGATGTATAGATGGTATATCTCCGTCAAAACTGGCAAAAATGTATAAGGGGTCATTGGGAAAGTGTTGGAAATTTGAAGAACAGGAAGGAACATTTTATCATTTATGGTGGACATGTAAAAAAGCAAAATCCTTCTGGATACAAATGCATAAGGTGTTTCAAAATGGATTGAAGATAAAAATACAATTGCATCCAGAGTATTTTTTGTTGGGGATAATAGATGAACAGTTGACACAAGGTTATGGAACTTTATTCTTATATAAGACAACGGCAGCAAGATTGATCTATGCCCAGAATTGGAAGACCGAGAAAATACCAACAGAGGAGGAATGGTTGTTGAAAATTACAGAACTGGCGGAGATGGCAATTATTACTGCAATAATAAAAGATAAAACAATAACTGGGTTTATTGAGGAATGAAAACCAATGGTGGATTTTCTAAAAGAAAGAGAAGGAAAGGACATATTTGCAAGCGGATTTAGCGATTGAACTGGAAGAAAAACATCTGTTAAAGAAATACAGGAGGGGAAACTTCACTCACTATTTAGGCTTATTTTGTCTTATTTTGACAAATTATTAAGAAAATGAGGAAATTCGGAAGTCCATTTTAATGTTGTTTGTTTTTTGTAATTTTTGTTGTTTTGTGGGTGTAGGCAAGGTGTATGTGTTAAATGTTTTTTATGTTTGGAAAAAATAAAAAATTAAATGTCAAAAAAACAAGGAAACCTCTAGAAAGGGATAACTAAAAGCTTTCTGCAGGGCTTGCAAGGGCAGCTTACCTCCCCTGTTGATTGCTAGATGCTCACCACTCTAACATGGTCTTGGACTATGGCTCTGACAGACAGGCACACATCCATTTACACAAATACACACACAAACACACACACACCTGTATGGAGAGAGAGAGAGATTAATGTTGTATGTTATCCCCATGAACGTAATGTAATGTATTCTTGATGTTGCAGCCCCCTGAGGAAGCCTTTTAAAAAAAAACAATGGCCGAAACACGTTGGGCGTGAATAATAAAATATCTCAGCATTCTGAAAACCTGCTTCTCTTCTTTTTTTTGTCCTGTGTGGATGCTCTCCTCCTTTTGGTTTTTCGGTTTTTGGTTTTACTTTGAACATTTCTATGGCCCAATTAAACGGTGCATTTCACATGTTTTACTTAAATCAACTTCAACTCTGCATAGTCCCACAGAATAAGGAACATAGGAAGCTGTTTTGTACTGAGTCAGATCATAGGTCCATCTAGCCCAGGATTGTCAACATTGACTTGCAGCTGCTCTCCAGGGTTCCAGGCAGGAGCTTTTCTAGCCCTACATGGCATCTGTGTATCACTGAAAGAGGGAGTCCTGACAGATGATGACTTACCTCCTGTTCTGCTTGTCATGTGAGTGGGTGTGCAGGTGGGCAGGCAGGACACAGAAATATATACTGCTGGAAATAGAATATGAACTTCAGAAACTTAATATTACATGCTTTTATTACATACACGAATGAAGATAGTAAGACACATTTAGTCCGAAAAACCTTCAGGAATATTTGATTAATTTAAGATATCATCATTCCTTTAAATACAATATCCATGGTTATATTTGCATTTGGAATATCTCCTTAAGGTTTTTATTTTATCTTTCATGACCATATTCTGTTCTAAATCTCCATATATAGTTTGTATTATTGTGGAATATTATTTTCAATATTTTTGGGGGGGTGGCTGTTTCTTTTCTTTTTTTTCTCTTCTCTCTCTCTTTTGACTTTTTTTTGTTTTGCATGTGTATGTTTCTGTTGAGGTTGTTTTTCTTTTTTTGTCATTTTCATTGTATTTCATGTATGTTATCAATTAAATCTTTTAAAAAATCTTAGGGACTGGGTAGCATAAAGGAACAATAGGCATATGTAACTTCAGGGAAGCTGCTGGTGAACACACTAACTGGAGGAAAGATCACTCTCCTGGGATATGTCATTTTTGTCTCTCCAATTCTGTTCAGAAAAGAAAGGGATGAGTGTAAGAGGGAGAAGGCAGAGACTGAACAATCACTGAGAACTTAAGAACAACACTGTTGAATCAGTTTTCTGACTCTTGTCAAATAGCAGCTAACCAGAATTTGCTACGGGCCTACAAGCGGAGCACAAAATTGACAACTTGCTGTTTATTTACATGAAGGCTCCATGCAGACATTATGGTGAATAACAGCCAGTGATGGACCTGCCCCTTCCTGACTTCCAGGGGGAGGGCAGATGGCTATGGCAGTGGAGCAGTCGTGGTAAATTCCCTTACACAAGGTGAAGCTGTGGTGGAGACAAGTTCAGGGTCCTAACAAAAATGGAGACGTGAGTATCCCTTGGTCAGGCAACAGCACCATTGTCCGCAGGAATCTTGCTGATCTTTTTGCAGGCTGTTGTGGTATCCAGAAGAAAGGCATACCATAAGTGGAGTGGAGGCTGCAGCAGATGCCTTCGTGAACTGTGCACAGTGGATAGTTCATTATCTTTCTCCGGAAACAGACTCTGAAAGTTAGCAGCCACCTAAATAAGCAGATGTCTAAATTGTTGAAAAGCAAACTATCTGTGCAGATACATATCCTTCTGCATGAGGATCACTGGCTGGATCTTGCCTTCATCTTCTGGCAGGAGTTCCTTCACTCCCCCAGCATATAAGCAAGTTATTGGTGTTTATTTGATCATCCCCAGGAGAGCCACTGTGCACTGCCTTCCTCAGTCACTAAGCCTGTAGATATTGCAAAGAACTGATAGATCACCATACTAATCATCATAATATATAATAATAGAGAATTCATTCTCCAGGTCTAGGTCTTTATGTAGCTTGAATGACATCATCCACAAAGAAGAGGGAAGTACCAGCAGCCTTTCTGCCCAACCTTTTAAAACTGTATCATATTCTTGAGAGCTTTCTCTGCCTTTTGTTTTAGCCACAATCCAGAGATCATCACAGAATGTACAGAATAGCACAGATGAGGACCCAAGCAAATGTGTGGCAGTGATCAGGTTTTGTGGAAAGGAGCACATTCCAACCCCTGAATTGTTGACTATTGTGACCATCCATTGAGCACGTTCATCTCTTTGGCATGGCCTCAATATGTTTTTATTTTTGTGCAGCACCCTTTTTTCTCTGTACAAGGCCTGCTGTAAAAATTATCTGCATGTTTGCCAAACTGGAATAAGGAAACTAATCTTATATGTTACTCGAGTAGTTTACAGGTTTTGTTGCTGAATCAGTGTATTCAGATGTGCTAAATTCTTATTTTTAGTAAGCACAACCACTCTCTTATTTAACTACTTATTTAAGAAGGATATTTGATTGATGAACAAGCCTCATGTGTATGATGCAGGCACCTGCTTATTTTCATACATTTAGCTTAGCTTCTCTCTTTAATATTATTAACTTATTAAAGAAAATTTCTTGTGTTAATTTTTGAAAATTCCATCTCCCAATAAAATGAATTACTGGAGTTCACTAACATTTCTCAGAACTGTCTAACCAATCATTCTGTTTATCCTTGATTGGAGCATGATCTGAGAATGTTCTGGGATAGATATTATGCCAGTGCAGCCACAGCTCCAAGGCCAGGCTGGGGACTCCAGGGCCAGGCCAGGCCACCACATCTCCAGGGCTGGTCAGGGCTCCTCAGGGCCAGGCCGCCGGGGTTAGGCTGACCAGATAAAATCCAGGTCAGGGCTCATGTAACTTTAACCGTTGTAGAGAAAAGGGAATTTCAGCCAGTGTCATTTGTATGCAATTAGTTCCTGGTGAAATTCCCTCTTCATCACAACATTAAAGATGCAGGCACTATACTAGAGTGACCATATACAAAAGAAGGCAGGGCCCCTGCAACTTTAACAGTTGTGATGAAGAGGGAGTATCACAAGGAACTAATTGCATACAAATGACACTGGCTGAAATTCCCTTTTCTCTACAATTGTTAAAGTTACATGAGCCCTGACCTGGATTTTATCTGGTCACCCTAGCCTGGGTTCTATGGCCAAGCCAAAGAACCAGGGCCAGGCCAGGCTGCCGCAGCTCCAAAACCAAGCCAGAATAAAGAGCTGGATTGCCGAGAGGAAGGGATGGGGTGATGAAAGAGCGCTCCTCACCCCTCCCTCTCAGAAATCTGGGCCTTTATTTTGGATGTCATCACTGCACTGCCCAAAATAAAGGCCTGAATTGCCGAGAGGAAGGAGTTGGGGGATGAAAGAGCGCTCCTCACCCCTCACTCTCAGAAATCCAGGTTTTTATTTTGAACGTCGTCACTGCGATGCCCAAAATAAAGGCCTGGATTGCCGAGAGGAAGGGGTGGGGTGATGTAAGAGCACTCCTCACCCCTCCCTCTTGGAAATCTGGGCCTTTATTTTGAACGCCTTCACTAGAACCTCCAAAATAAAGGCCCAGATTTCTGAGAGAGAGGGGTGAGAAGTGCTCTTTCATCCCCCCACCCCTCCCTCTCGACAACCCGGACCTTTATTTTGGATGTCATGACTTCAATGACCCATGAGGAGGCTGGGTAAGTGCTCGGCAAGGCCGATTTGGGCTCTTCCGTGTTCGAGCCTCTGCCATCTCTTCCATGCTGGATCCGGGCTCCTTGGCAAAAAGCCCTGAGGAGCCCAGATCCAGTGCAGAAGAGGTGGCAGAGGCCTGAAATCAGCCTATCCAGCGTGGGCAAACTTCCAGACATAATGAAGATTCATGAAAAATCCCCCCGGATGCCAGTTTGCCCCCCAATTTCTGGACTTGTCTAGGGGGATCCAGACGTCTTATCACCCTAGCTAAGAGGTGCTAGGGAGAAGTGACTGCAAGCCTTTAGTCCATTTTGTTCCATGGCTAATGTTTGCATGGTACTTGTATTTTATACTATTTCTGAATGCCAGGTTGCTCATTTTATTGTACTAGATTTTACAGTACTAGATTTTTCTGCACTTGTCAACTGCTTCATTTGTTCAGTGATAGCAGTACGCTGAATCTGTGAGTATGGATATGAGACAGGTGATAGGAAAAGAGTGGTAAATGTTAGGAAAGGTAAGACTATGGTCATCCAGTGAAGGATTTGCAGTCAGAAAAGATATTTGAGGGAAAGGAAGACTGTATCACACAAAGTATAGCAAAAGTTTTAAAGTACAGCAAAAGCTACAAAAGTAGGAGTGAAGTTAATTTCAGATACATTGTTCTTTATTTCAGTGATTTTAACATTAAGATGTTATGTAGAACAGGTTTGACTTAATCGTGTGCTGTGAAATCAGACATGTGACCAAAGCCATCTTTGGGTGGCCATGTCCCTTTGAGGGCTGGCCATGTTGGTGGCCCTGCCCCCTTGGAGGCTAGCCATGTTGGTAGCCACGCCTCCTTGTGGCAGCCATGTTGTCCTCCTTTTTGGTTTCCAAAATATGGTCACCCTAATCTGGTTACAATTTTAATACCATGCAGAGGGTGGGGCGATGCACCACAAACTGATGCAGCCTTTTAATGAGGGTTGTTTCCTTTTATGTGGAAGTGGGTTGAGTGCTTGAGATTGACCTTAGCAGTCAGGGTTGTGAAAGACACACAGTGGTGACCTACTCATGCACTCGCAATGCCTGCCAAAGGCCAGTCAGTCTGCCCTCCCACCCAAGGCATGCTGGCACACGCATACTTTCTACTTTATAGGTAGAGAAGGAAGTTATTATCATAAAAAAAGAACTAATTACTGATTACTTTTATTAGGTAAAATGCAATAGGGATTTACTTGATATCACTGTGCACTCATGTCTTAAGCATGTATACTCAGTACATCCTACTGGATTCAATGGGCCTTATTCACAGGTATGTGTACATACGATTGCAGCCTTAGAACACAATCTTACGCATATTTGTTCAGAAACAATAGATCTAACTGACATCAATTAATATGGATAATGTGGTATAAGATTGTAGTCCTAATCAAAGACTGGCTGAGGTTTTAACTGTATGGCTCTGTTGCAGAAAAAGAATAATTTTCTCATTTGAGACTGTTCTTTGAGAACTACTGAAGATCCTTGGTCTACAAATAATGGTACTGAATCTTTCAATACACAAATGTCCATGTTAGTGAACAAAACAGCAGTGCTTATTAATGGAGGCACAGTCGTGCCTCCATTGTTAAGGGCCGTCAGTAAAAAACACATTCCGCCATGTTAAAGTGATAATGGGGGGGGGGGGTCATTCTAACAGCCATAAAATCGAAAATGTTTGATCAACTTTTCTGAAATTTACAGGTGCCAGAAAGAAATGTTTGTTTTACATTACCTGAAAATTTCAAGAAGATTGGTGAAAGATTGAGGGAAGGAGAGCAGTTTAAGATAGAAAAGGAATACAAACCTGTCTCCCTGCTTTTGTCAAATTTACTTCAGGGTTGCTACTTTTTGTGCTCACAATTTGCATAATTTCTAGAGCTGTATTAAGTAATCCAGTGGTGGGGTCTTCTTCGTCCTTGACTGTGGTTGATGGAAAGCTTTTCGTTTTTAAAATTCCCTTCGGTTGACTTTTAAGGACTATTTTAACCTCTCATTAAAGTCAATGAGGTGGCCATCTTCCCTCATAACGGGACACTGACACACGCTCAGTAGCATCGCTCTCCCCCCTCCCTCCTGCCTTAGAATGTGGGGTGGGTGAGTGAAATGGCCGCTGCCTCTAGCACAGACCTTTTGAGTGAAGAAGAAGAAGAGTTTCTCTTTTCTCTTCTGGAACATGCATTCCTTTGGCTCTGAGAGTAATTTGGGCTATCTTCATAAGGCCAGTTTGCTCTTTTGCTCCCTGGTGAAGCAGGGTGTGGTTCCTCTGGATCCATGACAACCTGATCTTCAGATCTCTCCTGGGAATAGGTAGCTATACCTTTCTTTTAATTGGGACGGTGTAAAAGCCGGAACGGAATGGAATGGGCCGGAACGACCCCTTTATATTAAAAAAACACGCCAAAAACAGTGGCATGTGTTAGAAACACTTGAGAACAATATTTTAGGACTGAAACCATTGCAATATTATATTATTATTAACCCCATAACTCCCAGAACAACATCCGGAACAGAATGGATGGCCCGAAACGGCCACTTCCGAATGACTGAAACCAACCAAACTCAACCATCACACATTACTAGGTGGGCCAGATACAATCAGCCAGGAAACAGCCACGAAAACCACGTTCCGGTGCCCATTCCTGGCCATAGTCCATATTATGCAAAACAAGCCGGAACGACAACTTCAAAGTGAGCCAACTCAACCAAACTCACCACTCACACATTACTAGGTGGGACAGATAGAATACTCCACAAAACAGCCACAAAAACTACGTTCCGATGCCCATTCGAGGCAATAGTCCAGATTGCGCATAACAGGCCGGAACGGCAGCTTCCAAGTGAGCCAGCTCAACCCAACTCAACAGTCACACATTACAAGGTGGGACAGATACAATCAGCCAGGAAACAGCCACGAAAACCACATTCCGGTGCCCATTCCTGGCCATAGTCCATATTGCGCAAAACAGGCCGGAACGGCAACTTCCAAGTGAGCCAACTAAACCAAACGTATCACTCACACATTACTAGATGGGACAGATAGAATACACCAACAGAACTGCCACGAAAACCACGTTCCGATGCCCGTTCCGGGCCATAGTCCATATTGCGCATAACAGGCCAGAACGGAAACTTCCAAGTGAGCCAACTCAACCAAACTCACCACTCATACATTACTAGGTGGGACAGATACAATACACTACAAAACAGCCACGAAAACCACGTTCCGATGCCCGTTGGAGGCAATAGTCATATTGCGCATAACAGGCTGGAACGGCAACTTTCAAGTGAGCCAACTCAACCAAACTTATCACTCACACAATACTAGATGGGACAGATAGAATACACCAAAAAAACAGCCACGAAAACCATGTTCCGATGCCCGTTCCGGGCCATAGTCCATATTGCCCATAACAGGCCGGAATGGAAACTTCCAAGTGAGCCAACTCAACCAAACTCACCACTCACACATTACTAGATGGGACAGATAGAATACACCAAAAAAAGAGCCACGAAAACCACGTTCCGATGCCCGTTCTGGGCCATTATCCATATTGCGCAAAACAGGCTGGAACGACAATTTCCAAATGAGCCAACTCAACTAAACATACCACTCACACATTACTAGATGGGACAGATAGAATACACCAAAAAAAGAGCCACGAAAACCACGTACCGATGCCCATTCCGGGCCGTGGACCGTATTGCGCAAAATAGGCTGGAACGGAAGCTTCCAAGTGAACCAACTCAACCAAACTCACCACTCACACATTACTAGGCAGACCAGATAGAATAATCCAGGAAACAGCCACAAAAACCACAGTCCGATGCCCGTTCCGGGCCGTTCCATTCCATTCCGGCTTTTACACCGTCCCGCGGGAGAGGACCTCTGGATAGTCTATGGACAGGAGTGGCGGAGAGAGGGAGGCAGAAGGAAGGAAGGAGTTTTGGGGAGGGGGCTCATGCCAAGGGGGTGGGGAGGGGGCTGCCCCAGAGGGGGAGGGCAGTGGGCGTGCAATGCTGCCGACATCCCATAACCTCCGGTGCATGTGGCAGGCTGGAAAAAAGGGATCTGGATCCCCCCCAAAAGCCCCCCAGGAGCAGCCGGAGCGGTGATGCTGGAGGGAGAGAAAAGCCCCCCCCCCGTCCCTTTGTCTCTGCCAGGAGGAGCCTCTGCGGCTCTATTGTGCTTCCCTGTGTTGAGTCCATCTAAGGGTTAAAGAGAGCGAGAGGGGGCTGGGTCCTAGAGCGGCCACGAAGAGCTAAGGCTGGATGAGGCCCCCTCCCTTCCCGCCCCCCCAGTGCAAAGGAGTCTGGGATTCTCCGGCCCCCGCGTGCATCTCTTGTCCGCCACCTGCAGCTTCTCTTCTTCTCCCTGCAAAGGAGCCGGTGGGTGCAAGAGGCATGGGGGGATTTCAGGGGGGAGGGAGGTGTGGGGCAGGGAGGAAGGAGCCCCCCAGAGCAGGAGCAGAGGAGGGAGGGGGCCCAGGGCAGGGAGGGAGGTGTGGGGCAAAGGGAGGGTGGGAAGAGAGAGAGACCCCTGCCCCCCATTTGGGGCGCCCTCCAGGAGACCCCCGCCTTGCACCTCCTTCACTCGCCATAACTAGGGAATCCTGGAAGGGAAGAGAACGGGGGAGAAAGGGGGGTCTGGGGGGGACAGAAGAGGAAAGATCCTGGGTGGGGATGAGCAATAACATCTGTGGGCAAAAAGGCTGTGATTATAATGTCATCTTTGCGTTTGGTTTTCTTTCCTCTCCCTGTTCTAAACTGCAGGAGCTTTTATTAAGACAAAGGACAGAACTTACCCATAGGGGAAACCATGCCTGTCTATAGGGAAAATATACCTGGCTATAGGGAAACATAAGATTATATCTCCCCATAAGGGAAACCACACCTGTCCCATAGGGAGTCGCAGGACAGGGCAGCAGCCTCTGCACCCTTGGCAAGGAAACATTTGTCATAGGAAACTCTGCCTCTTTGGGATTAAATAAATGAAGGCTCTTCAGCCGCTTTCAGACCTCTGCTGAAGACCTTTTTTTTAGTTCCTTCAACTTTATTATGATCAACAGCATTCATCAATATTTCTATTTTATGTTTCTATTTTATTTTTGTTTTGTCCGTTGCTTATCTTGGTTTGTATTGCATTGTTTTTTATTCGTTTTATTTCTGCTCTTCACCAGTTTCATGTATTTATGTATTCTTGTTTTAGCTTTTTTAATCCCTCATAAACAGCTTACAAGCATCTCTTTTAAGATATAGTCTGCTAACTATAAATTAAATGAATAAATATTACTACTAAACAATACAACACAAAAATACTATTAAATCATAATAAATAAATTTTAAAAATCACAAATATAAAATAAAAATACAATAAAAAGAAACCTAAGTAGAGCTGCCAAAATGACATGTATGCCCTCTATTTTTTCTGTGGAAGGATCCTCCTATCTCCTTCCCTTCCCTGGGACCTGCTTAACCACAGTGCTTTTGTCTTCTCAGGCTGAACAGGCCATCCAGTCTTAGATAATGGGTTGAGTGACTCCAAAGTGGCAACAGGCAGTAAGAACAGAGCGAGGTCCGTACTGAGGAAGAGAACAGTTACAGCCTAGTAACAGAGGAAATGGAAAAAGGATGGTTTGGAATCGATTGTGTGGTGCTTTGAACACCCTAAACACACAATACCACCCAATCCCAATTCCTGTACCAAGTGTATTTTAAACGATGGCTTATAACTGTACAACACAGGAATGATACAGCTCGTACTGCTGGGAATGGCATGTTTCCCTTCGGGCAAGTATGGTTTCCCTATGGGGAGGGATTGCACTAGGTTTCCCTATGGGCAAATATATTTTCCCCTTGGGCAAGGACTGTCATTTGTTTTATTTTTTTCCCTATGGGCAAGTATGGTTTTCCGATAGCCAAGAATTGTCATTTCTTGGCTATCCTAGCATGTCCTGTTTTCTTTATGAAGTGAGCCTGCGCTTCACATCCTAGGAGTGAGTAGAAATCATTGTTACTTAGTCATTGTTACTTACTCAGAAGGAAGCCATGAAATGGATTGGGAATGAAATCATGCTTCCTAAGCAGACCTGTTTTTCCCTTGACGGCAGAAGGTTTTGCTGCCTGGAGTCTGAGATGGAAGCACTCCTGCTCTCAAAGCAGTGGTCTCCCCATAATGTTATGTAGTTGAAAGCTTTTAAAATTGCATTGTATTAGTTTGGATTGGTGGAAGTTTAAGTAGAGCTAAATAACAATTCAACTGCTGCTATTTGGACCAAGAAGCCTTTTCACATTCTTTTCTAACAAGCCTTTGCAAGTGTTAAAGTGTTGTGTAAAGTGTTAAAGCATAGCGTACGAATGTATTTCTTTGTAATTATTGCATGTTTCATATTTCACTGCTGTATGTGATGTTCTTTTGCATTCACTTTCTTTATAAACCGTTCACATCTTCAGGGTTCCTGTGTAACATGTTTAATTTGTTGAACAAGTTGAAAGAGTATTCACTGTTCTCTTGCTCAAGTTTTAGAGCCTAATTTTCAACCAGAAGCCTGATTCCTGTGGAACTGGGGTTGTAGGGACTCCTTTGAGACAGGTCCTCGGTAATTACGTTGACCACAGCTGTATCTAATTCATGCAGCTCTCCATTTGAATTCCTACAGGACAATCCTTGCCTCAAGAGAGAAATCGGCAGCAAAAGAAGGAGACCTTTTGAGTTCTGTCGCAAGCGGAGATGGAGAAGGGAGAAAAGACGAAACAGCAAAACTTTGCTGGCCCTGAGGCAGGAAAAGGCCCCCATATCATCCAGGAAGGGAGCAGTGCAGAGCCCTGGGAAAGAAGAGTGCTGGAGAACCAGCCTGGGAGCAACACCAGCTCAGACGTAGAGCGCCAGCAGTTCAGGGACTTCTGCTACCAGGAGGCTACGGGCCCCCGAGCGGTTTGCAGCCGACTCCACCACCTTTGCTGCCAGTGGCTGAAGCCAGAAAGACTCACAAAAGCTCAGATGCTGGACCTGGTGGTCCTAGAGCAGTTCCTGGCTGTCCTGCCCCCAGAGATGGAGAGCTGGGTCAGAGAATGTGGAACGGAGACGACTTCCCAGGCAGTGGCTCTGGCAGAAGGTTTCCTCCTGAGCTGGGCAGAGGATAAAGAGCAGGTGAGAACATTTCATCCTGAGAACTCCAAGGGATTCAAATTTTAAAACTCCCCGATTTTATCTCAATTGTTTTTGGATGTCTCTCGGGAAGAGATGCCCCAATTTCCAATGCTTCCCTCCCGCAAGTATAGTTGTTTGTAATATGTAGAGCAGGCTCTAACTTTGGAGGGTCTTCTAATGAAAATATGCATTCGTTTCCTAAGATCAGTCTTAGTGCCAAAGGCCTGGAGAATGGCCAATGTAATAGCTATTTACATGGTGGTGTGCTTAAAAGCTGTTTCAGGTAAATTGGTTGAAAGCGTTATTAAAATTAAACTATTAAGCCTAGAGAAGGACAAACCCTGCTGTCCTCTCTCACTAACTGTTTAGAGTTCTTTGAGAGTGACAGTAAACATGTAGACAGGGCTGATCCAGTGGACATTATTTACTTGGATTTCCAAAAGGCTTTTGACGAAGTCCCTCACCAAAGACTCCTGAGCAAACTTAGCAGTCATGGAATAAGAGGAGAGGTCCTTTTCTGGATCAGTAACTGGTTAAAGAAGAGAAAGCAGAGAGTAGGAATAAATGGTAAATTCTCCCAACGGAGGGAAGTAAATAGTGGGGTCCCACAGGGATCGGTATTAGGACCTTTTCTTTTCACTTTATGAGATGAATTACCTGGAATGACCTCAAATTTTAAATGAAAGTTTTGTATCGGAACAGATCTATTTTAAAATATATATATACATTGTAAAGGCCTATGGCTATGTACAGTGAAGTTTATGTGTGTCTGTATGTATAAACTGCTGTGTTTACAGTGGAAAATGCTGGGTGTCAGGGAATGTCTGGGAGGTTCTCCCTTTCCTCCTGGCTGGTTTTTGGAGGTTCTTCAAGTGCTTTGCTTCTGGCCCAAAGCTCACATCCTTCGACAAAGACACAACTTAGATTGCTCCATGGCTTGGACGGTAGATTATCTTTAGAAGGAGCATTAAAATGCAAACTGATTGGGAAATGCTGCCTTGGCCTTGACCTGACCCATTTCTTTCCTTCTTCATCCCTCTTCTCTATCTGGAATCCTCCCTCCTGTTCCAGGTGCAGGAGATGTTGGGCAAACCATGCACAGATTTCCCTGAGGCAGAGAAGGCTCCACAGGGCACCACACAGGGCCCACTGGACAGGTGGATCTTGCAGGAGGGTGACGGAGGACCCTCCTCACTGGGTAAGGATTAGTGGGACGGATTCCACCATGGTCTCCTTCCCTCTCTTATGCCTGAGGTGGATGAGCTGCTTTGACGTTCCCCTTGAGCCTGATTTCCGTTTGATGGGGAGGGAGGGGGAAGAGAGTCTCTTTTTCAGTAGATAATCAAAAAAGATCTGTTGTTTAGGAATGTGGTAAAACATTGATTCCAGTCAAAATTCTTAAGATTGTTAACTTACCTTCCCACCTTCTTTGCCTTCCTCACAGGGAGCAGAAGAACCTGCAGAGAGAGTGAACTGATACCGGGGGATCCTTCTTGGCCTCCTTCACTTTGTGGTGAATTAGAAGCGCTTTCTGCACAGCCAGGGCAGGTAGGTGAGTCCTGGGTGCCTCTGTCTCCTGCACATCTCTTTGGTCCTGGACGAACCTGCCCCTTTAGCCTTTGATCTTGTCCAAGATGGCAGCTAGGAATGCTTTGAAAGTCACTCATGAAGTTCTGGCATTCAGAAGGAGAAACATTCAACCACAACAACATTTTGGTCTTCATGGATTGCAACATGATATGAAAGGAAAACATGATTTCTTCTTCTTCTTTCAGGGTCCGGTGACTTTTGAGGAGGTGGCTGTGCATTTCTCGGAGGAGGAGTGGGCTCTGCTGGATCCAGGCCAGAGGTCTCTGCACAAGGAAGTCATGGAGGAGAATCGTAGGAACCTGGCCTCTCTGGGTGAGGATTGGGACCCTCTGGGTAAGGCCCCCTTCTTTGCCTTCTTGACAGATCCTAGAAGATGGAACGGCAGCTCTTCTTTCTTTGTGTGACTGCATAATACAGTGGTCTTTGAGGACAACCGTGCCTGGGCTATCGTTGCTGGGATACTCTTGTCCAGATTAAGCTGATTGGTGGGAGAGTCAAGACAAATAAAAGGAAGTACTTCTTCACCTTCATTATTATTATGGAATTCACTACCTGAAGATTTATTGATGGCCACTGATTTAGATGGCTTTAAAAGTTGTCTGGATAAATTCCTGGTGGAGACGTTATCAATGGCTACAAGCCCTGACGGTTATATGCCAGGTCATCCCTGTCCAAATAGGAACATAGCTGGGCCACGAACCGAAGTTGGTAGAAGGCATTCCGTGCCACCGAAGCCACCTGAGCCTGAAGGGACAGAGATGGTTGATATGTGTCATATGCAAATTTGCTAAGCATTCCCTGCATCTCCACGTCCAAATCATTAATAAAAACATTGAAGAGCACTGGGCCCAGGAGTGAGCCCTGCGATAACCCACTTGTTACCTTACCCACATTTGAGAAGGTAGCATTGATAAGCACTCTTTGAGTCCAAATCTGTAGCCAACTGCAGATCCACCTAACAATTGTTCCATCTAGCCCACTTTTAGCTCGTTTGCTAATCAGAATATCATGGGGCACTTGTCAAAAGCTTTGCTAAAGTCAAGATACACTATGTCCACAGCATTGCCACAGTCCACAAGGGAGGTTACTTGATCAAACAATGAGATCAGATTAGTCTGACAGGATTTATTTTTGACAAATCCATGTTGGCTTCTATTAGTCACTGCATTGTTTTGAAAGTGCTTACAGATTGTCTTTTTCATAATCTACCCCAAAAATTTCCCAGGGATAGATGTCAGACTGATAGGGACAACATTTGCCCTCCTCCAGTCATCCAGCAGTTCACCCATCCTCCATGACTTTGCAAAAATGATAGTGGTTCTGAGAGTTCTTCTGCCAAGTCTTTTATTACTCTGGGATACAGTTCATCGGGCCCTGGAGGTTTGAACTCATTCAAGGAAATTAGGTGCTTTTCTGTTGCTTTTAGCATTCCTCGCTAGCCTCAGCTCATTCTCAGCTTTAACCTTCCTGATGACATTCCTGCACTTCTGTGCTACCTGTCTGTACTCAGGTTTTGTAGACTGGCCTTCCTTCCACTTCCTATATGTGTCTTATTTTGGTTTCCTGTCATCTCTAAGCTTTCTGGGGAGCCACATTGAAACATTGGTTTCTTCTGTTGTCTTCTATCTTTTTTCCTAATTGGAATTATTTGGAATTGTGTCTTTAAGATTTCCATTTTTGAAAGCTCCCACCCATCTTGGACTCTTTTTCATATAAAGGTCACTTGCCATGGGGCCCTACTAACCATAGTTCTGAGTTTACAAACATCAGCTTTCCTGAAATCCAGAGGACGCTTATGGCTACACTCAGCTTTTGCTTCCTTTAAAATGAAGAACTCAAGTATGACGTCACTTTCCCCCAGAGTTCCCGTAAATGCCTCTTTATCCACTAACTTCTCCCTATTGGTCAGTATCAAATAAAGGATACCTGTTCCTCTAGTTCCTTCCTCTACTTTCTGTAGGAGAATGTTATGAGCCACACACGTCAGGAATTTCTTGGAGGAGGGGCTACTTTGGGCAGAATTTGTCACTCAACAGATATCGGGGAAATTGAAGTCCCCCATTACTACTACGTCGGATTTCCTTGAAACACTGACAAATTGCTTTTGAAAAGTACCATCCTCGTCTTCACCTTGATTGGGTGGTTGGTAGTAGACTCCAACTACCATGCTCCTTTTATTCCTTGCCCCGTTTACTTTAATCCAGATGCTCCCAATGAAGTGCCCAGGCCCATCCTCCTGTACTTCTGTGCAGGGATAAGTATTTTTAAATATATAGTGCAACTCCGCCTCCCTTCCTATTTCTCCTGTGATTTTGAACAATTTATACCTTTCAATTGCTGTATTCCAGTCCTGGGCGTCATCCCATGAAGTTTCAAGTCATTTTTGCCTTCACGTATGAAGAGTTCATGTTTGATCTGTTTGTTTCCCGTACTCTGGGCATTAGTATATAGACATCGAAGACCATGTGCTTTATAGACCGGCTTCTTTCCTACATTGTTGTGAACACTGTTTTGGGGCACTATTGGAGCTGTTCTCTTTGTTATGGTGAATAAACCTTCCTCCTTTGTTGCTTCTAAGTTTACGTCTACCTTCCCGATAGGATTCATTTTGAAGCCCTCCTGATGAAGTTCTTCATGCTGTGTCCAAACACATTCTTCCCAGCCCTTTTGAGGTGCAACCCATCCCTTGCCAGCAGTCCATCTTGCGAGAAGCGTAGTCCTTGGTCCAGAATCCGAATCTCTCACGTCTGCACCACCGTCTTAGCCATTTGTTCACCCGGGGTATTTTTCTTTCCATTTCTGTTCCTCTTCCAAATCCTGGAAGGATGGGTGAGAAAACTATCTTGGCCCAAAATTCTTTCCTTCCCAAGGCTTCAAAGTCTGCTTTGATTTCTTCATAGGTCTCCTTGGCACTATCGTTTGTTCCCACATGGGTGAGAAGAAAGGGGTCCATGTCACTGGGCATTATGAGCATTGGCAACCCTTCGGTCACCTCTCTAATCCGGGAGACAGCATCCCTGGCAAGTCCATGGGAGTGTTTGTGACATACTTGGGTTTCAATCCAACGTAGCAGGGAGTATCCCACAATGACTACTCCTCTCTTCTTGTTGGAAGCCCTGGTTTCATTGCCTGGCCTTCTGCCTCTTGCTTGCTGTGGCATGAGGTCCCCTGTAATGCTTCCTCTGCAGGCTGTCCTCTAGTCTCATCCTCCAGGACCTGAAAGCGGTTCCATAGTTCTACTGGTTCCACTGGTGCCGAGGGTCTTCTAGGTCTTCTGCTCCTCACTGTCACCCTTTTCCAGGGAGTTTCATCATCATTGGTCCTCCTTGCCTCAGCATCCCCCACTTCTGCTTCAACTTCCTGTTCCTCTTCCACCTCCTGTGCTTCTCTTTGCTGTTGCGGTTCCACCGTCCTGTCTAAGAACTCTTCGCCTTCTCTTGTTCCTTGGAGGGCGGACAATGGCCTCTCAGGTCCTCTCACTTCTCCTTCCAACAGTGCAACCAGCTTGCATTTGTTTCACATGTGCACCATGTTGACCTCAGGCAGGAATACAAACATTGCACACACTTTGCAGGTCACCAGCCTTGGAGAATCCTTTCCGTCCATAATCCCTTTTGGTTTCTGCCTTTCCGATTGTATTGGAGTAGCCTGTGCTTTTGTCCTATCCTCCCTGAAGGTTAACAATAGAGTCCCCTAGTGGATGAGTCTCTGTGCTGCAAGAGAACAAATCTTTGTTAGGGACCTTCCCATTGACCTCCCCTGCCATGAACCAACAGTTCTCTTTTACATGCAGGTTGAAGACACATCTGGTCCTTGGACTTGTGGCTGTGCCCTCAGTAAGTTTCCTCCTCTATGGCTGTACATCCCTCTTTAGATCTCTTCTCCATGTCCCTTTTGAGTCTCAGCTTATCAGAGAGCTCTCAAGGGAATAGTTAGTGCTTGCGGCATCAGAATTTGAGGCTTCCGGATCTCCCATCCCTCTTGAACTCTGTTTTCCTTCCTAATTTCTAGCTATGGGATCTGACTCAACCTTCCTCTGAGCTTTCTTAAGGTCCAATGTCCATTGCCAACTAAGCTTTGTTTTCAGAGCCCTCGCTGCTGTGGATTTGAAGATGATGTGGTCACTTCCTGCCAAAGTTTCTGCCACTTTATCCACCTGTTCTTCTCTATTGATTACAATTCACATTTTTCTTAACTGAAGGCAATGAAACAATTGGTCTGATAGGTGAAATACGAGGAGGAAAACACTCTAAAGACCTTTGCAAGTGGATAATGTTGAAGATATTAGAGATCTGTAAGATGGATCATGGTCTCCATGGAGAACGCACAGGAGAGCAGAGTATGGCATATTCAGAAGTTTGCTTTCCATTTTGAGATACAACTTGACGGCAGGACAAACGTCATTTTGAAATAGGGGTCTGCTCAAAACAATAGCCAAACCCAGCGAGGTGGTCTAGGAGGATGCCATGACTGAGGGTTTCAGAAGCCCCTGAGACATTGAAAGGGACCATTAGGGTTGAATTCCCACTTTTCAATTCCCAGTTCAAGAATCGGCTAGGACAAAATGGCACATTTTCAGTGCATTGTGTTTTTACAGTATTTAATGTTGTCCAGTTCTCGTTTGAGCTACTTTGTAAGAGTTATTCTGTAGAAATATGAAAGCGCTGTATGCCACTCTAGTTGATCATTAGAGGATATCTAATCAGTTTGGAAGGATCTGTTCCCCACCAAGTATATATTTTTTATCCTGTTACTCAAATCAGGAAACCATTTGGTTCCGTTCCCTGAGTTCAGGAGGATTTCTTATTTTTATTCTTGCAGGTGATCACTTGGAGAGCAAGAAAAATGGAGAACACCAGAGAAGGAAAACGGAAACTGCAGAGAAGTGGGGAATCAAATCCATTTCTTCTGAAGGGTCAGACGTCCATGAAATTCCCATAAGAGAAGATCCTGTTGAAGAAAGAAATCGGAATATGCACAGTGGCAAGAAACAGCGGAAAGGCTCAGGGTGTGTCAAGACTCAGAAGAAAAGATTCCACTGCTTAGAGTGTGAAAAGCAATTCAGGTACAATTCAGAACTTAACTTGCAAACAAGAATTCACACAGGGGAGGAGCCCTATGAATGCTTTGTGTGCGGAAAGAGCTTTGCTTGCAGCACAGACCTTAAGAAACATCAAAGAATTCACACAGGTGAGAAGCCCTATCAATGCCTAGAGTGCGGAAAGAGCTTTGCTCAGAGCAAAATTCTTAAGCGACATCAACGAATTCACACAGGTGAGAAGCCCTATAAATGCTTAGAGTGTGGAAAGAGCTTTGCTTGCAGCACAGACCTTAGGCAACATCAAAGAATTCATACAGGAGAGAAGCCCTATAAATGCCTAGAGTGCGGAAAGCGCTTTGCTCAGAGCAAAACTCTTAAGCAACATCAACGAATTCATACAGGAGAGAAGCCCTATAAATGCCTAGAGTGCGGAAAGAGCTTTGCTCAGAGCACACTCTTAAGGCGACATCAAAGCACTCACACAGGTAAGAAGCCCTATAAATGCTTAGAGTGTGGAAAGAGCTTTGCTTGGAGCACACACTTAAGGCGACATCAAAGCACTCACACAGGTAAGAAGCCCTATAAATGCTTAGAGTGCAGAAAGAGCTTTGCTTGGAGCGCACACCTTAAGCGACATCAAAGGACTCACACAGGTGAGAAGCCCTATAAATGCCCAGAGTGTGGAAAGACTTATGCTTATAGCACAACTCTTCAGCAACATCGAAAACAGCACACAGGAGAGAAGCCCTATAAATGCCTAGAGTGTGGAAAGAGCTTTGCTTGCAGCACAGACCTTAAGAAACATCAAAGAATTCATACAGGAGAGAAGCCCTATAAATGCCTAGAGTGTGGAAAGAGCTTTGCTTGGAGCGCACTCCTTAAGAAACATCAAAGAATTCATACAGGAGAGAAGCCCTATAAATGCCTAGAGTGCGGAAAGAGCTTTGCTCAGAGCAATACTCTTAAGCGACATCAAAGGACTCACACAGGTGAGAAGCCCTATAAATGCCCAGAGTGTGGAAAGACTTATGCTTATAGCACAACTCTTCAGCGACATCGAAAACAGCACACAGGAGAGAAGCCCTATAAATGCCTAGAGTGTGGAAAGAGCTTTGCTTGCAGCACAGACCTTAAGAAACATCAAAGAATTCATACAGGAGAGAAGCCCTATAAATGCCTAGAGTGTGGAAAGAGATTTGCTTGGAGCGCACCCCTTAAGAAACATCAAAGAATTCATACAGGAGAGAAGCCCTATAAATGCCTAGAGTGCGGAAAGAGCTTTGCTCAGAGCAAAACTCTTAAGCGACATCAAAGGACTCACACAGGTGAGAAGCCCTATAAATGCCCAGAGTGTGGAAAGACTTATGCTTATAGCACAACTCTTCAGCGACATCGAAAACAGCACACAGGAGAGAAGCCCTATAAATGCCTAGAGTGTGGAAAGAGCTTTGCTTGCAGCACATACCTTAAGAAACATCAAAGAATTCATACAGGAGAGAAGCCCTATAAATGCCTAGAGTGCGGAAAGAGCTTTGCTCAGAGCAAAACTCTTAAGCGACATCAAAGGACTCACACAGGTGAAAAGCCCTAGAATTGCCCAGAGTGTGGAAAGACTTATGCTCATAGCACAACTCTTCATCAACATCGAAAACAGCACACAGGAGAGAAGCCCTATAAATGCCTAGAGTGTGGAAAGAGCTTTGCTTGCAGCACATACCTTAAGAAACATCAAAGAATTCATACAGGAGAGAAGCCCTATAAATGCCTAGAGTGCGGAAAGAGCTTTGCTCAGAGCAAAACTCTTAAGCGACATCAAAGGACTCACACAGGTGAAAAGCCCTAGAATTGCCCAGAGTGTGGAAAGACTTATGCTCATAGCACAACTCTTCATCAACATCGAAAACAGCACACAGGAGAGAAGCCCTATAAATGCCTAGAGTGTGGAAAGAGCTTTGCTTGCAGCACAGACCTTAAGAAACATCAAAGAATTCATACAGGAGAGAAGCCCTATAAATGCCTAGAGTGCGGAAAGAGCTTTGCTCAGAGCAAAACTCTTAAGCAACATCAACGAATTCATACAGGTGAGAAGCCCTATAAATGCCTAGAGTGTGGAAAGAGCTTTTCTTGGAGCACAACTCTTAGGGACCATCAAAGCTATCACACAGGTGAGAAGCCCTATAAATGCCTAGAGTGCGGAAAGAGCTTTGCTCAGAGTACAAGTCTTAAACAACATCAAAGCTATCACACAGGTGAGAAGCCCTATGAATGCTTAGAGTGCGGAAAGAGCTTTGCTCAGAGCGCACACCTTAAGCGACATCAAAGGACTCACAGGTGAGAAGCCCTACCAATGCCTAGAGTGCAGACCTCTGCTGTGTCCTTGAGTAGCCGTCCAGAGGAGATCTTCCGGGTGGTCTGTGGGGTGTTAGCACCCTGCCCAGCCAATGGGGCCCTGGCCCAGTCAAAGACCCACTGTGACCTGTTTGCATCATACTTTGAGGACAAAATCGCTTATCTCCGCAGCAAGCTTGATGCTGTTGTTAGCACAGTTGAGGTGTCTGATGCCTCTATCTGCCCGATTGCTGACTGTGCCTATGTCATGAGGCAGGCTGAAGAATCTTCCTGTGAGGAGGAAGAAGGAGCAGAAACTGCAGCTCCACCCCTTCCCCAGGACTTACCGGAGGAGGAGGAACAGCAGGCAGGGTCCAAGAGCCCCAGGAAAGCCACCCTCCCCCAACCCCTGTTTCTAATGAGGAAGACTCGGGGCCTAAAGGAGTTTGTCCAGTAACTCCCCAGCAAAGGCGGCAGCTCAAACGGGCGGAGAAAGCTAAGCCCACAAGGCGAAGTATGAGACTGAGAAAACAGAGCACAGCTGACGCAAGCCTTAAGTAAGATAACGAGGGAATTGCAGGCAGCTGTGAGCAGGCTCAAACAGAGTATAAAGGGGAAGGCAGGCAGAAGCTAAGGTTCGTTGAGAACAACCGACGTTTTCGGCTCTTGACCTCCTCCGTGATCTTGGATCAGAATCTGTGGACTGGATACTCGGCTGACTGTTGCTTTGGAACCTGGAATTCGGAAACCTGGTGTGACCTTCGGCTTAGACGACTGGACTGATGGAACTAATGGCATGACCCTGGCAATTTGTAATTGGATTCACGAACCGTAAATAAACCTCTGTAAACAAGTAAGACCTGGCATTTTTCCCGGACATTCATAGATAAGGAAATTGGCTGGCTTTCTGGATTCTGTATAGTAAACACATCATTTTGTTCTCAATGAACATGAATCTCATGTGCGAGCAGTACTGCATCGGCTACAGGAACATCATCTGTACGCCAAACTAGAGAAGTGCGCTTTCGATCTGGAGACCGTGAAATTCCTGGGACATTGGATATCCCCCAAAGGCGTGAGCATGGATTCGACGAAAGTGGCAGCAGTGGTCTCATGGCAGGCCCCAAGGACCGTGAAAGAGGTGCAACGATTTTTGGGCTTCGCCAACTACTATCGCCGCTTCATCCCAAACTTCGCTCAGATTACTGCACCCCTGACTGACTTATTACGTTCACGCAAAACATTTCAGTGGGGATCTGCGGCGCAGCACGCCTTTCAAAAATTGAAAGAACAGTTCATATCGGAACCCATTCTGCAACATCCTGATCCACAGACTCCTTTTGTGGTCGAGACCGATGCCTCAGATGTGGCCATTGGGGCGGTGTTGCTTCAGCCCATTGCTGACGGGGGATTCTCGTTACCCTGTGCCTTTTACTCCCGCAAGCTCAACTCCGCTGAACGTAGCACACTATTTGGGAGAAAGAGCTCCTGGCGATCAAAGCTGCTTTTGAGACTTGGCGACATCTGTTGGAAGGGGCCCGTCATCCCATAGTGGTTCGCACCGACCATCGGAATCTGGAATTCCTACAGACCGCTCGGAAGCTCAATCAGCGACAAATCCGGTGGGCCTTGTTTTTCTCTCGCTTCCATTTTATTGTGACATGTATTCCTCGTTCCCAGAACCGGCAGGCAGATGCGCTCTCTCGAAAGCCGGAATATGCTTCTCCTCAGCCTATATCAGACTGCAATGTGATATAGGTGGGGCTGCCTTTGAAAACGGTCCAGAAACGTCAGCTAGGGCTTCAAGATTGTGAACAGGGACTGGCCGACGAGACCACATTATGCCACTGGCTGCCAGTCCAGGTCCAAGCTCGATTCAAAGTACCAGTATTGGCTTAAGCCCAGGTTACCTGAAGGCATTCCTCCTCCCTAAGATGCCTGGCCCCTAAGATCATTGTCTTTGGTCCTTCTCTGTGAGCCCCTGTTAAAGGAATTGGCTACCAGGAGGAGGACCTTTTCTGCTGTGGCACCCAGGCTGTGTCATGAGCTCCCCAGAGAGGTTCGCCCGGCACCTACATTGCACTGTTTTCAATTCTAGGTGAAAACCTTTGTATTATCCCAGTATTTTAACCTTTTACCATCCTGGTCTTTTATTTTTGCTGTTTTAAACCCGTGTTTTAAATCTCTGCATTGCTGCTCGGTTTTATGTCTGGTTGTACTTTTATATCATGGTTTAAGCTTCCATATTTTATATTTTATGCTGTACCTTGTGATTTATGTCTTGTGAACCACCCAGAGAGCTTCGTCTATTGGGCGATGTACAAAGTAATTATATATATATATATATATATATATATATATATATATATATGAATGAATATTTGGAGATGGCAGGAGTTGAACACGTACGTCATTCGAGATGACAGATCATCCAAAGGCTCTGTAAAATATATGGAAGAATCAACCTAACCACGATGTATTTTCTACCCTGTTAGTCACTGGATTCCCTGATTTAAGGATGAATTCCTCGCTGATCAGGGTTTTCTTTGAATTATTTCAGGTGATGGTTGGGAAAAGAAGGAAAAGTGAGGAAAAACAGAAGTGGATGGTTGGGAAGGGACTGACTTGAGTCATGAAGGAAACGTATATCAGCTTTCCCCAACCTAGTGCCCTCCAGAGCCATAGGACCAGTCCTATCATCCCTGGTCAACTGTGCTGACTAGAGGTCATGGGAGTCGTAGTCCAATGCATCTAGGGTAACATCAGGTTGTGGGAGTCTGATGTATAGGAAACGTCATTTCAGATGGATGGATTGCATATAGGAGGGCCTTTTTTGCTGTGGCACCCTGGCTGTGCATTGAGCTCCCCAGTGAGGTTCGCCTGGCACCTGCATTGTAAAAGATCAGTGTCATGTTCTACTGTTTAGGGATGTGAATGTGTTGCAAAAGTTGTTATTGTTTGGAGTTGCAGGTCTGGGTGAGTATGGGATGAGTGGGGAGTGAGTGCTGATTGGCTAGTTGTTTGGAGTGCCTGGATTGGTGGGGTGTGGGAGAGTGGGAGAAGCTGAGGAGTGAATGAGTTATGAATGTGTCAGCCAGAGAGAGAGAGAGAGCTGACGGGGTTGTTTGGGGTTGAGGGACAGAGGGGGTTGATTGTGGGTCAATAGAGAGAGTGAGAGAAAGGGTCTTTGAGGAAATGGGAGGTGTTTGATTGATTTAATATTGTAAGACAGAGAGATACGGAAGTTACAGATTGAAACACAGAAGCATTATACTTCAAACAACTTCGCAAATGAACTAAAGAATTCAATAAGCTTACTGTGCATGCAATATACTTGATGTTAATAAATCTTGTTTATTTCATCCAACTGGTGTGGTCTTTAAGGTGTACCTGAGGAAGGTACGGGTGGCAGTGAGAACAATAGGCGCTTGCCTGAGGCCAGGTTGCTGAGCTGTGGAGCCGGATATTAAAGGCTGGACAGGAGCAGCAGCAGCAAGGGGTTAGGAGAAGGGGCTAGGAGAAAGTGTCACAATCAGGTCCATAATGTCGGGGTTCTCTTAGACCCATCTGTGTCACTGGAACCCCAAGTGGCCACGGCGCCTCAGAGTGCCTTTTACCAGCTTCCCCTGGTTCACGAGCTATGGCCTCTCCTGGACAGGGATATCTTGATCACAGTGATTCAGGCCTTAGGAACCTCCAGGCTGGATTACTGCAATGGGTTCTATGTGGGGCTGCCCTTAAAGATGCTCCTGAAGCTGGAGCTAGTGCAGAATGCAGCAGCTCGGCTGTTGTCGGGAGCTGCCCCTTTTCCGTCCTGCAACTCCTTTGCTGAGGGAACTGCACTGGCTGCCTATTCTCCATGGGGCCAGCTTTATGGTTTTAGTACTAATGTGCAAAGCCCTAAATGCCTTGGGACCAGGATCCCTGAGATAGCGCCTTCCGCTCTGTCAACCTTCCCGGTCACTGAGGTCATCTGAGGGTCTCTTCCTGGTGGTTCCACATGGACCTATGGTCCAGTTGGAGTCCACCAGGAGAAGAGCCTTCAGTGTAGTGGCCTCTTCCTCTGGAACTCCTTGCTTCTCGAGGTCAGGCAGGTGTCAACGTTGCGTTTCGTGCAGCACCTCCTGAAAACGTTCCTGACACTGTTCTTTTAAATATAATTTTTATTATTATTTTTTACTGTTTTATTCTATTTGTTCACCACTCACAACTCTTGGATGGGGAGCTGCATATAGTTATTGTAAGTAAATAAATAAAGGTTTTCAGTGATAGCCCACAACTTCAGCAACATCAAAGAATTCACTCAGGTGAGAAGCCCTATAGAAGCTCAGAGTGTGGAAAAAGGTTCAGTCAGAGCAGCCACCTGAAGTTGCATCAAAGGAGACACACGGGCGAGAAGCCCTTTATCTGCTTTGAATGTGGAAAGGGTTTCAGTTGCACCATGAACCTTAGGAACCATCACAGCATCCACACAGGCAAGGAGCCCTATCAATGCTCGGAATTTGGAAAGCGTTTCAATGAGTGTGAATCTTAAAGCACATCAAAATATCCACACAAGCGAGAAGTCCTAGAATGCAGGAAGAGCTTCGCTCGCAGAACACGTCTGAAATCACATCAAAGAATTCACATGGAGGGGAGAAGCCATCTGAGGGCTCAGAGGGTGGACAGCAATGCTCAGGTTCACATTTTCATCAGCAAAGTGCTATTCAAAAGCCCCTAGGAAGTGGAAGAAGCAACCATTAGGCATTATTGATTGTTTAGTATCCATTCAAATGATCTTGGTTCCAAAAACAATTTTGAGCCTTCAAAGCCAACTGCAATACTGGCAGAAGCAATTAAATTTATTTTAGGTACTAAAGGGGACGGTGTAAAAGCCGGAACAGAACAGGCCGGAACGACCCCTTTATAATAAAAACCACGCCAAAAACAGTGCCATATGTTAGAAACACTTGAGAACATTATTTTAGGACTGAAACCATTATAATATTATATTATTATTAACCCCATAACTCCCAGAACAACATCCGGAACAGAATGGATGGCCCGGAACGGCCACTTCCGAATGACTGAAACCAACCAAACTCAACTGTCACTAGGTGGGAAAGATACAATATGGCACAAAACAACCACGGAAACCACGTTCCGGTGCCCGTTCCGGGCCATGGTCCGTATTGCGCAAAACAGGCCGGAACAGAAGCTTCCAATTGATGTGAGTCAACCGAAGTCAACAGTCACACATTACTGGGTGGGACAGATACAATATGCCATGAAACAACCACAAAAACCACGTTCTCATGCCCGTTCCGGGCTGTGGTCCATATTGCGCAAAACAGGCTGGAACGGCAGCCAAACTCACCACTCACACATTACTGGGTGAGACAGATGCAATACACCAATAAACAGCCACGGAAACCACGTACCGATGCCAGTTCGGGCCGTGGTCCATATTGCGCAAAACAGGACGGAACGGAAGCTTCCAAGTGAGCCAACTCAACCAAATGTACCACTCACACATTACTAGATGTGACAGATAGAATACACCAAAAAAACAGCCACGAAAACCACGTACCGATGCCCGTTCCGGGCCGTAATCCGTATTGCGCAAAACAGGCTGGAACGGAAGCTTCCAAGTGAACCAACTCAACCAAACTCACCACTCACACATTACTAGGTGGACCAGATAGAATAAGCCAGGAAACAGCCACAAAAACCACGGTTCGAAGCCCGTTCCGGGCCCCGGTCCATATTGCGCAAAACAGGCCAGAACAGCAGCTTCCAAGTGAGCCAACTCAACCAAACTCACCACTCACACATTACTGGGTGGGACAGATGCAATACACCAATAAACAGCCACGGAAACCATGTTTCGATGCCCGTTCCGAGCCGTGGTCCGTATTGCGCAAAACAGGCCGGAACGGAAGCTTCCAAGTGAGCCAACTGAACCAAACTCACCACTCACACATTACTAAGTGGAACAGATACAATAAGCCAGGAAACAGCCACAAAAACCACGGTCCGATGCCCGTTCCGGGCCGTGGTCCATATTGCGCAAAACAGGCCGGAACGGCAGCATCCAAGTGAGCCAAACAGGCCGGATTGGATTGGGGAGTCCATGCACAGCCCTAAAACATAAGCATGATAAAACCGTGCAGCAATGCAGATTTAAAATACAGATTTAAAATACAGATTTAAAACAGCGGTGTCAAAAGACTATGATAATAAACTGTTAAAATTAGGGGTGTGAAACAGATCGGGTCCGACCCCCGATCCGGACCTGATCCGGGGGGACATCGGATAAAATTAACTGAACCGATCCCCAGCACCTGGATCAGCCGATCCAATATGATCTGATCCAAAAAGGACCTGGATCGTGTTGGATCAGAGGATTGGACCCCCTCCCCCGCTCATGCTTCTCACCTGCCCCAGCAGGTGAGGAGCTTGAATGCGGGGAGGGGGCTTACCTTCCAGGGCCGTCTGTAGCGGATGACTCCGGAAAGTAGGGAGTGCGAGGGGAGAGGAGTGAGGTGGACCCACTTACCTGCTGGGGCACCCGCTGCCTTCACCTGCTTGAATCTACTGAGAACTAGGCTTTCCGGCCTAGTCCTCAGTAGAGCACTAGGTGATGACATCCTCACCTGGCGCTCTACTGAGGACTAGGCCGCGAAGCCTAGTTCTCAATAGATTCGAGCAGGTGAAGGCAATGGATGCCCTGGCAGGTAAGGAGGAGCGTGGGGGGAGGGGGGAGGAGGGAGGGGGGCCCACTTACCTGCCGGGGCCATCCACTGCCATCTGCTGGCGCCCGCTGGTGCCAGTGGACGGCAGCGGATAGCCCCGGCAAGTAAGGAGCGCGAAGGGGAGGAGGGGGCCGCTGCAGGTAAGAAGCACGAGGGGGGGAGGGACAGGGAGGGGGGAGTTAGGCCCCCACTCATCCCCCGCTGCCATTTTCCCCCATAGACTTGCATTGGGGGAAAGCTTTCTTTCCCCCAATGCAAGTCTATGGGGAAAAATGGGGGGGGTGACTGTCCCTCCCCCCTCACGCTTCTTACCTGCCGGGGTCATCCACTGCCGTCCACTGGAGCCCGTGGACGGCAGTGGGTGGCCCCGGCAGGTAAGCCCCCTCCCCGCATTTGTGCTCCTTACCTGCTGGGGCCGTTCATGGACGGCCACGGCAGGTGAGGATTACGAGTGGGAGGAGGGGCTGGTACTCCGATCCAATACGATCCAGATCAGGTCCTTTTTGGATTGGATCATCTGGGATCGGCCGATCCAAATGCTGGGGATCGGCTTGAATAATTTTATCCGATCCAGCCCAGATCGGATCCGGATCGTGGATTGGACCCGATCTGGTGCACACCCCTACTGATTACCACCTCTTTTGAAGAGGTCGGCACCACTCCCTCTTTCATGGAGAAATTGATAACCTCCTGGATCCAGCTGGTGATCCCCTCCTTATTTGATGTAATAAGCCATGAAGGGCAAGGGTCAAGTTCACAGATGGCCAACCAGACTTTGCCAAGCACCTTGTCTACATCCTCGGGCCTCAGATATTCATTGCATTCCAACAAAGAACTCTGAAGAAGGCTCTGAGGGCTGAAATGTGTTGGAGTTCTTTCACTACATTAAACATCCTCTTTCTACATCTTTGACCTGGGCTTTTTTGGCAGAACATTTATATCCCACCTATCTCCCAGGAACTCATGGTGAACAAAAGTGGTATTTAGCAATTTTGTAACAAACTCCTGGGATAGGTTAGGCTGAGAGAGGTGAATGGCCACAGGTCATTGTAAGCTTCATGATGGAATGGACCCTACCCATCCTAGTCTGATATTTTGAGGGCTACACCACACCACACAACAACAATGGGCTTAGGTATGAAACTGTCTTTGCAGATCTTGGTTCTGGATTCTGTGACAGTTCATTAGCTTTTCCATTTAGAACACTGAAAATGGTTTGCTCAATTGCCTTCACTCACACAGAACTTGCCATTCTGGGCTATATCTCAAATGAGTTTCAACCCACGATCTGCTTTTCCAGGTTGTTTTGCACAATATGAACCATGGCCTGGGACTGGTATTGTAATGTGGATGTTGTGGAGGTTTTGGAGCTTATTGTATCTATCGCACCTAGTAATGTGTGAGTGGTGAGTTTGGTTGAATTGGCTCACTTGGAAGTGGCCGTTCCGACCTGTTTTGCGCAATATGGACCATGGCCCGGAACGGGCATCGGAATGTGGTTTTCGTGGCTGTATTGTGGCGTATTGTATCTGTTCCATTTAGTAGTGTGTGAGTGGTGAGTTTGGTTGAGTTGGCTCACTTGGAAGTTGCCGTTCCGGCCTGTTTTGCACTTTATGGACCTTGGCCCGGAATGGGCATCGGAAAGTGGTTTTTGTGGCTGTTTCCTGGCATATTGTATTTGTTCCACCTGGTAATGTGTATCTGTTGAGTTGGCTGACTTGGAAGCGGCCATTCCGGCCTGTTTTGCACAATATGGACCTTGGCCCGGAACGGGCATCAGAACGTGGCTTTTCGTGGCTGTATTGTGGCGTATTGTATCTTTCCCACCTAGTAATGTGTGAGTGGTGAGTTTGGTTGAGTTGGTTCACTTGGAAGCTTCCGTTCCGACCTGTTTTGCGCAATACAGACCACGGCCCGGAACGGGCATCGATACGTGGTTTCCGTGGCTGTTTATTGGTGTATTGCATCTGTCCCACCCAGTAATGTGTGAGTGGTGAGTTTGGTTGAGTTGGCTCACTTGGAAGCCCCCATTCCGGCCTGTTTTTAGCAATATGGACCACGGCCCGGAACGGGCATCGGAACGTGGTTTTTGTGGCTGTTTCCTGGCTTATTCTATCTGTTCCACCTAGTAATGTGTGACGGTAGAGTTTGGTTGGTTTCAGTCATTCGGAAGTGGCCGTTCCGGGCCATCCATTCTGTTCCGGATGTTGTTCTGGGAGTTATGGGATTAATAATAATATAATATTGCAATGGTTTCAGTCCTATAATATTGTTCTCAAGTGTTTCTAACACATGCCACTGATTTTGGCGAGGTTTTTTAATATAAAGGGGTTGTTCCAGCCCGTTCCATTCCATTCCGGCCTTTACACCGTCCCCTTTTACTTTCCCCCACCCCACTCACACACAGTGCTCCTTCCCTCTTTTCTAAGAGTTTGGTCCATACTGCTATAAGTTGAAAGCTTCAACCACTTCATTTAATTAGTTTGGGCCGGTGTTAAGTTTTAAGTACAATATTGAAACCTTTCAAAGTGCTTCTGGGCCTACAACGCTGGTTTCGGCCTAGTCACCCTGTTTTTCTAATAAGGTTTAGAAACAGTTGAGCCGTCGTTTATTTTGCATAGTGTACACTCATGGATTTTCTTTCTAATCCTTGCAGGCTTGCAGTTCTTGATATGTTTTTGGATGCATACAAACCCTTTTTTGTTCCAGCAGGCCTTTGGCAAATAATCTGGACCTCTGTCTATACCTTTGACTTTTAAATTGTTATGTATTTAAAATGTTTAAAATGCTTTAATATTGAAAAGTATTTAATTATATTTTAAACTTTTGTATATTTAGGCTGACCATATGAAAAGGAGGACAGGGCTCATGTAACTTTAACAGTTGTAGAGAAAAGGGAATTTCAGCCAGTGTCATTTGTATGCAATTAGTCCCTGGTGAAATTGCCTCTTCATCACAACAGTTAAAGTTACAGGCACTATACTAGAGTGACCATATACAAAAGAAGGCAGGGCCCCTGTAACTTTAACTGGTGTGATGAAGAGGGAATTTCACCAGGAACTAATTGCATACAAATGACACTGGCTGAAATCCCCTTTTCTCTACAACTGTTAAAGTTACATGAGCCCTGTCCTCCTTTTCATATGGTCAGCCTAGTATATTCCTATTTATAGGTTTTAGCTGTATATGTTTTAGTTTTGTAAGGCTGCCCTAAGGCCCAGCATTGGGCAAAAGGCAGGATACTACTACTACTACTACTAGTAGTAGTCATGTTTCAGATTTCACTTCTGTATCTGATGTTCTTTTGCATTTACTTTTCTTTATAAACCATTCATATCTTAAGACTTCTTGTGTGGCATGTTTTCATTGGTTTAACAAGTTGAAAGGGGTATTCCCTGTTTTCATGCTTATGTTATAAAATCTATTTTCAACAGGCCTAGTAACTTCAAGAGTAACAGAGTTGCAGGAAATCCTCAATCTCTTTGCTATCAGAGGCACTGAGTAAGGGACCCCTGGAGATAATTTAGACTGACCCCAACCACAAAACACTATTCCCCCTTCTGAAGAGATCTGGACCACAGACTGCTAAAGACAAACAAAGTAGCAGGCCATAATAACAGTTCTCATGTGGCCATTTGCCTTATGAGGCAGGTGCTCTGTGGGCTACCAAATGGAGGAACTAACAGGCCATAAAGTTGCCTGGCTGGGTCTGCCAGAAATCCAGCCTCAACACTAGGCTGACCATCTGAAAAGGAGGACAGGGCTCATATAACTTTAACCGTTGTAGAGAAAAGGGAATTTCAACCAGTGTCATTTGTATGCAATTAGTTCCTGGTGATATTCCCTCTTCATCACAACAGTTAAAGTTGCAGAGCCCTGCCTTCTTTTGTATATGGTCACTCCAGTATAGTGCCTGCACCTTTAACAGTTGTGATGAAGAGGGAATTTCACCAGGAACTAATTGCATACAAATGACACCTGCTGAAATTCCCTTTTCTCTACAACTGTTAAAGTTATATGAGCCCTGTCCTCCTTTTCAGATGGTCAGCCTACTCAACACTCCTGGAAGGTCCATGTTCTATAGCACCTGCTGTCAGATGAACCCGAGGGAATCCCACGCTCCACCCCTGGGTTTAATTTACTGGCTTCCCCTGGCTGGACCTTGCAGGAAACTACAGGGACAGACAGAGCAGGCATTCATAGCACACATAGAATGCTGAGACTGGCAAATCTAAAAGCAAGTGTGTTGCTTTTCAAGAACCAAGGAAATTCAATGGGTCTTACTTTTGAGTAAATATCTAGGGATGGATATGCAGCCTGTGCAAGAACTGAGTAGGGTGAGCGTATTTGGGAAACCAAAAAAGAGGACACCTAGTGGGGGGGCAGGAAAAATGGCTTTCTGGGGCCACCTTAAAGTACCCAATTGGAGTGGAGGAGGGGAAAGCATGTCATTCTCACCCCACCCCACTGCTCCAATCAGGCCCTTTTCTATAATGCCTGGGAATGACACGTTTTTCCTTTTTAAGGCCTTGATTGGAGCAGTGGGAGAGAATGACACACCTCCAGAAAGCATGTCATTCCCCCCTGCCATGCTAATGGTGGCCTTAAAAGGGAAAGTGTGTAATTCCAGGTCATTATAGACTATTGCATAAAATCCCCCCTGACACTGAGGATAGAACAAAAACCAGGAGAAATCAGGGGAAATCCTGACAGTTTTTTATTATTTATTATTGCATTTATATCCCACCTTTTTTCTGCCAAGAAACCCAAGACGGCATACATAATCCTCCTCCTCTCCATTTTATCCTCACAATAGCAACCCTGTGAGATGGGCTGGGCTGAGAGTCTGCAACTGGCCCAAAGTCACCCAATGGGTTTTCATGGCTAAGTGGGGAGTAGAACCCAGATCTCCCAGCTCCCAGTCCAACACTTTAGCCACTAGGCCACACCCTAGTGGTCACCCTAGAATTGAGCCATGCCAAGTTGGAAGCAGATTGGTTCGTGCCTTGATTTTTAGGATATTTTTTTTAAAAGTTTGACTTCAATTTTTTTCCTAAAATTCAAGGCATGAACCAATCTGCTTTCAACTTGGCATGGCTAAAGCCTTACTTAAGAGGTTCCATGGTGCCAAGTTTCATCTCTTCATCTTTAGTTTCTTTCTTTTTAATGTACTGCTCAAGGCCCTAGACCCCTAAGAGGAGTATTGGGTTTGAAGTTTTAAAAATTCCTAAAACTCAAGGCATAAACAGATCTGCTTCCAACTTGGCATGGCTCAATCCCTACTTAAGAGCTACCATGCTGTCAAGTTTCATCCCTTTATCTTTAAAAATGATGGAATTGTAAGCATTTTAGTTAATTTAAAAAATTAAATTGAAGTTTTAAACTTTTCTAAAAATCAAGGGATGAACAGATCTGCTTCCAACTTGGCATGGCTAAATCCCTACTTCAGAGCTACCATGGTGCCAAGTTTCATCTCTTTATCTTTAATTTCATTTTTTAAACTTGTACTGCTCAAGGTCCTGGACCCCAAAGAGATTTCTGTTTGAACTTTAAAAAATTCTTAAAATTCAAGGCATGAACGGATCTGCTTCATACTTGGCATAGCTATATCCCTACTTAAGAGCTACCATGATGCCAGGTTTCATCTCTTTATCTTTAAAAATGAGGGAGATGCAAGCATTTCGGTTGATTTATTAATGTTAAAAGTGAGTTCAACACATAACACTAGCTTTGATTTTATATTGGATGTCAAGATGGTATAACATTCTAGCTGATGCTGGCTTGGTTGTCAACTGTATAATATCTAGTCATCCGTTACACAAAGCCACATCCTCCCTAAGGAGGCAGAAAGTGCAAGTGAAATTCTCATTCTCCCAAAGCAGATAAACCATGAGGACAGGGTGGAGAATATGATATGCAGAAGTGACTGTGGGGTTGTGGAAAACTGATCACGAACAACTTAGGGCCACCTACTTCTCTTTTTTTGTTTAGAGCAGCCCTTCCCCAACATGGTGCCCTCCAAAGGTGTTGGACTACAACTCCCATCATTGCAAGTCAGTATGTCCCATGGTCAGGAATGCTGGGACTTGTCATCTCAAAAATCTAGATATGCAATTTGATCTGCAGAGGTGACTGTGGGGTTGTGGGAAATGATGATGAACAACTTAGGACCAGCTACTTCTCATTTCTTAGCGCATCTCCTTATGTTGAGAGTTACAACCAAACACATCTGACAGGCACCAGGTTGGGGAATGTTGTTCAAGAACAAGGGAAGGCAGAATGTAGATCTCCAGATGTTTTGGAATTCAACTTGTAAAAGCCCCTATCAGCATGGGCAGTTCACCCCAGTGCCTTATACAAAATAAACTAGTCATGAATTGCATCAACAATGTTTTGTGCTGCATCAACTCATCTCTCATTTCTCTGCCACCACTGATGGTGCAGGAACTGCCTCACTCCATGGAATAGTGAAGTCTATTGTGGCATTACTAAGACCTTCATTGTGTTGACATGCAATCCCATCCCTACAGGAAATCGAGTGGGTTGAGGTCCATGTTCAAGTGGAATTAGCTGGAGGTAGGACAAGATCTTGGTCCTGGGAGAAGCCAGCAGGCTGCCTGCTTGAGCTTAGGGTTCAGCACCAGCACCACCAGGACAGCAGCCTGAACCAGTGTGTTTAACAAAGCAATAGCTATCTGTGTTCATACAACTGTATGGTTTTGGAAGTAATGTCAAAATATATCAGCAAGATGTATGTTGTAGCCAAGGAATGATAAAAGGACAAGAAGCCTACTATTGACCCAGCTATATTGATATGAGCTTTCATTTAACAACTGCTAAAATGGGATTCTTTGCCTGTCGTCAGGCATACATGTCGACAAAGTGAGGCAACAGTCAGAACAGAGCAATGTGAAACTACTGTAAGGGGAAAGCCAAAACCAATAAGTAAGAGAACAAGGTAGGGAAAGGCAAATGAGTCCCAGACGCACAAAATCTGCTTCTTGAAAACAACAAGAGGTACAAAGGTAATCCACATCTTCAAGATGGCGCCAAAGGTATTAGATGCACTCAGGTTCAGCAGGAGCTGCTCTTGAGGGCAGGCATCTTGGATCTATTCAGTGATTACCCCTTTCACGGTAAAACCATTGAAATGAGTTGCACCAGCACCCAGCCACTTGCAACAACCAACAACAGAGGAGAAAACAGGGCTCCTGATCTTCAAGCTCTTGACTGTTATAGACGGACTGTTATAGATGGACACTCGCAGAAAGAACGCAGCCTTCAAAGACAAATTTTGGAAGGAGTTTTATTCTGATAAAAGTTCTTAATTTTCTAGACAATGTGTGTGGAGACACAGCTCCTCAGGAAGGATTTTTTCCGAAATGTTGAGCTTTTAATTTGAAATAAAAAACACGTCAACCAGCACCAGACTTTGTCTCTTCCCTACCGTTAAGTGCATACCAGCCTGCAAAAGTTGTTGAGTGGAGATGGAAAGCAGAACTTTGGGATTCAAAACAACAACAACTATTAGGAGCCAAGCATAAAACCATTCAAATTCAACAGGGCTCTCCAGTTACTTTTTTCCATATTACTGACAGTGATTGGGGTATGTTTATCCTAGAATACAGCAATGAAACACCAACCTGGCAGCCAAAACAGAAATTAATATCAGCATAAGAAAGTATAATGTAGGAAAATAGTGGATTACCAGCACTGTCAAGAAGAGATGAAAAGTGGAAGTGGGGGTGGGTAGGTTGGAATATTATTATTATTATTATTATTATTATTATTATTATTATTATTATTGTGTTAGGAAGAGAATATAAAGCCATGGAAATGACCAGAGATCTCATATTATACGTTTCCATAAGAATCCTTGCTAGAGCAATGTCACTGATAATGAACCCTCAAATGTTCTACATTGCCATTGTTTTTCAATATACAGTTTAATTTTGGGGTTTCTTTGATGAGAGTAAGGCAATGTAATTTAAAGGATTCCGTGTTTAGGAGGCGCAATAGCTGTAGTAGTATTTATTTTTATTATAGTGTTGGGGGGAAATGCTGTGTGTTTCCATGCACAACACCTTATCCTACCGTTCGTCCTCATAGCTTGCATCCATGAAGCAGTTTAGTCCTCTAGGCCACCTTTTGGGCCCATGGGCACATTTGAAGAGTTAACTGTCATGGTGTAGGAAAGATATCTGCTTTTCTGTTGTTATTATTATAGTGCTGGGTTACCGGGGGGGGGGGGAGGTGGGAGGTTAGTGAATGTTGAGGTGGGAGAGCAAGGGGGCAAGTAGGCAGACACACATAGAACACTGTATCAGGGTTTAGATGCTTCCGTTTAGAAAAGGCCTGATGGGAAAGCACTTGGAAATTTGATTTGATATTGCTCAAAAACATTACTCATGAGGACGTGCACCAACAATATTGCCCAAAGATATTAGTCATATAAATTTTTGATTTATATCAACCATATGTATTCCTTTTAAGGGAACTAGGTGAAGTTGTGTTTGGAAAAATCCCCGTGTCCATAGAACAGAGAAGAAAATCAGACAGTTAACTACAAGAACAAGTGAATTTGACCTTTCATTATTATGAACAAGTACATCAGAAGAGGGTGGTATATTCTGGGAGGAGGAGGATCTAAATTGACGACATGGACCAATGAATTTGGTCATTTGAGAATAAATTCATATGTATTAAGAGGGAGGTCTTTGTCTTTGAGAAAAGTATTTAAGTCTGGTTACAAGACACAAAAATGTCTTTCCTTTCCCTCAGGCGTGACATCCAGGATGTTGCCCTGAGCCTAGCATGTAGGCCTCAGTGGCTCCTTGGTTGCCTGGGAGAAATGGAAGTCCCTCTGTGGAGAAGAGCTCCTTCACAGAGTCAGTATGATAGTTGTCATGGGGGGGGGGGGGTTGTCTATGTTTGTCTATGTTCTCCAGAAATCTGCCAGACTTATGAGTATATTCTTTTAATTTGCTTTGCTGAATGGAGAGGTTCATGTGTTTGTTTCATTTTAACTTTCTTATTTTTTAAAAATAAATGTTTTAAAGAAATAACAGTTTCATAGAGTTTGTGAGTCTGAGTAAAATCAATCATTCTGGGTGTCTGTCTTTGGATCTTCCTTTTCAACTACTATAGTGGGGAATTTAGGGTGCATTAATGCAAGCTACTGCTGCCTGTATTCAGTGTCCCTTAAAATAAAAGTCACCTGAAAAATCCCCCTACAATGGGCATAACCATGAAAACGCTGCCATGGGTAGGCTAGTCACAAATGACAAGTAACCTACCCAGAAGCATTCATGGCAAATTAAGATAGCAGCAGCCAGAGAGGCTCACACATGGCTTCGGAGCAATCCCAGCTGCCAGTAAGTATATACAAAGAAATTTTAAAAATAAAAATTGGGTGGTGTAGGGCATCCCCAATTAGTAACTCAACTTTGTAGTTCCAAGCATTAGCCCTGCAATAATATGATTAGGACAAATATCAAGGATGCAAGAAATGATTCCCCATCTCCTTGAAATTCTGCTACACACAATTAACAGTTCAATTTACCTTATACAAGGTGATAAGAGCCCATCATTAAACAGCGATCTTCTAGCATTCAGCTTTCAGCAGAACAACTGATTCTCTTTTTAGTTGTTTCTTCTCCAGACCTCCCTCTGAGTGAGGGCCCCACCCAAGAGACTAAACCACCTACTTCATAGGGGTTACATTAGCAGTGGTAGGAAAGCTATCATTTGCAGGAGGGATTGATTCCAATCAGGACTATGGCAGGACCAAAGGGTGAAAGCTTCACTCCCAGTGCACCCCAGCTCCAGTCTAGTTCAAGCCCCACCCCACCCATGCCATCAAGCACACAAGGGTAAAATACATGACAAACATCACATCTAGTTTGGTCCTGAGAAATTTAAGGCTTTGTTCTTGTAAGCATAAAGGTAGCTGCCTGCTTTAGTCTAGGGTTAACCAATATCAAGATGGCAGCCTGAGCAGGGGAGTACACCATCAACACTAAGAACTCAAAGGTTCGATTTTCATTGATATAAGACACGTTCTCTGCCACATAAAGCAAAAGGTAAAGGATCAAGAGGGAGAGCACTGTCCTAGCTGCCCTGATATGAGCTTCTGTTTGGAGGCTTCTAAAACTGGATTCTTTACTTGTCATCCGGCAGACATGTCGGCAGAGTGAGGCAACAACCAGGATGGAGCAAAGTAAAACCACAAGAAGGGGACTGCCAGAACCAATAGTTAAAAACAAAAGTTTGGAAGAACTGGAAAAGTTTATCAATATCTTTGCTTCAGTCACATTTCTAACGTTGGCTGTTGTGTTGCTCTCAGAGTATATAGACAGATGCTGGATTGTAAAAATGGAAGCAAACATGGAGATGACTAGAGATCCCACAAGAAGCTGGGGTATTAGCCATGATATCCTCATTTTGCACCAAAGGAAAAGTGAATGGGTGCTGTTCACTATCTTGATGCAATAAAAGACACAGAGCCAGGCAGTGAACCAAAATCTGGAGTATATGGCAAAGATCAAGAGGCCATAGAATATTTGCAGTATTATGCAGTTCCTGATGTCAATTAAGAAGTAATCAACCAAAACTACAGTCAATAAAATTGTAAAACAGAAATTGGATATACCGAGACTCAAAAGCAGTTGTTCACTGGATGTGAGACTCTTGCATTTAGCCCATTCAGTAATCTTCACTGTAACTATAAAGCCATTGGAGATGATCCCACCGAGGGCCAAGTCAACAACAGCTACCAGAAAGGCAATTATCTGGAGAGAAGACATATCTCCTGATCCTCTGCAGATCCTGCTATACAGGTGGACTTCACTCTCCCAACCACAGTTGTTGAGCTGAGTTGGAAAGTGGAGTTCGAAGAACTGTGGTGTACTTTTTAGTGCATTGGGAATTATGCTAATGAACTATGCATCATACTATGCAAATGAATAGGGTTGTCATGTAACCTATTTCCATAATGCTTCTGTCTGGAACAATGGTGCTGATGCAGACTTTGTAGAAGTACCTGGCTCATGACTTTCTATAAATCAAGGTGGTGCTCTGTTTTGGTGGCTATGGAAATAAGTTTTGATAAAGGAATCCCAGATGTCACTCTCTTGGTGAAGAATAGCCGGAGTTGGAGATGAAACAAGGAAACCTCTAGAAAGGGGTAACTAAAAGCTTTTGTTAAAGGAGATACAAAAAAAAAGGACTTCTATCTGGAACACGGTTTAAATATTTATCTGTGGCAGTGTGCCATTGATAATTCAGCTCCTAATGAAGGATAATTTTTGAAACATCGTCGAGCTTTGTAGATGAAATATAAAATAAAACATTTTTTTTAAAAGAACACGGAAAATTGGTTTTTAAAGAGACAAAACTTTTTACAGCACCAGAGCCCATCTCTTTTTTCGTCTGCATTGATTGATGCTTGCTTCCCCCTTATTTTTCTCATGATTAGACTATAGCTGTGATAGACAGACACACATCCATTTATACACACACACACACACACACACACACACACCTGTATGCAGAGAGAGAGAGAGTTATTCTTTTAAAAGCAATGCACAGTTATACACAGCAGCAACCAAAGCCACCTTGGGACAACCTTGATAGTGGAGTTCTGCTTGTGATGTGAGTGGGTGGGCAGGCAGGATACAGAAATATACACACCCTAGGAGTAGAATATGAGCTTCAAAAACTTAATATTATCTTAGGAAGTGGGTAGCATAAAGGAACAATAGGCATATGTAGCTTCAGGGGAGCTGTTGGTGAACACCCCAGTGGAAAGATAACCCTCCTGTTATATGACATTTATGTCTCTCCAATTCTGTTCAGAAAAGAAAGGGATTATTTTAAGAGGGTTATGGCAGAGACTGAACTATCACTGAGAACATAAGTACAACACTGTTATAGGGTGACCATATTTTGGAAACCAAAATGGAAGACAAGATGGCTGCCCTCAAGGGGGTGTGCCCACCGAACATGCCCAGCCCCCAAGGCAGGCCCATCTTGAGATGACCACCCCTAAGGGGGCATGGCCTTGGTCACATGTCTAATTTCATACTTCACAATTAAGACAAATCTGTTCTACATAATACGTTAATGTTAAACTTACTGAAATAAAGAACAAGTAAGACAGTCAATGTATCAGAAATTTACACTTTCTTTTTGGCATTCTGAATGTTTTTCTACAATGTTTTTACTCAATTATAGACCAGAACAGAATCTAAAAGACAATACAGTAAGATATCATTGAGCATCTTCTACAATTAAACCTCCTTACTGTTGTGAAATGCAGTCAGTTGGGGAAAAGAAGGGGCAGGAGTACAACATCACCACTTTCCATGTTTATCTTACAAACACATCTCTTAAAAACAAAAGTGGCATGGTAATTCTCTGATGTTAGTTATGCGTGACAAAAAATGTAATTTTTAAGCATAGTCCACAGTGAACTACGATATCTCAGTTAAAAAACAAACATCAGAGAATCACCATGCCAGTTTCCCAATACACACATCACACAATTGACAAGGCAGTTCTTCCAAACACCATGCTTCCCTTTGTAGCTGAGATATCGTAGTTCACTGTGGACTATGCTTAAAAATTACATTTTTCCTCACACATAACTAATATCAGATTATCACCATGCCAGTTTTCCAATACATGTCTGGTTAAAATTTATTAGCAGAGTTTCCAACGGAATTCCAGCATTCCAACCTCTTCCTCTTTCTTGAGAGCTCTAGTGAAAGAATCACTCACACATGCTGGTTTCTTCAGAGGATTTTTACTGAATAACAACGTTCACCATCAGCCATCAGTCATCAACTATCAAACACCAGCCATTAACCAAATACAATTGTACAAATATATACACTATACACACAGTATTGCACTGACATTATATCAGCCTAACACTTATTCAATTATTCAATTAAGGGACAATGAGATCATCTTCATTCCCTTATCTTTGACCTTCTCCACCTTTTTTTATCATCTGCAACACCTGCAGATTTATGATGCCACTATCATTCCTTCAAGGCTCTTCTGTAGATTAACTTTTTAGTCCTGACACCACTTCAAAAATTTAATCAACAGAAGGAAAGAAAAAGAAAAATATTATACAACACTGTAAAATACATTTATGTATTTACGCAAACTTTAAACCTTGTTTTTCAATTAACTCTAAGTGTTGTAGTATGCCCAGAGGTTTTGTGAACAAATCTGCCACATTCTGATTTGATTCACAATATTCCAATTTTATGATACCCTTACTAATATGTTCCTTAACATTACAATATTTAATTGCAACAGGTTTGGGTTTTGATTTTAACGTATCAGACTTTGCTAGAGCTATGCAAGATTGAGAATCTTCATGTACTTTCACTGCTGATGAAAAAGGTATTTCTACATCTTTCATCAATTGTACAAACCATGTTATCTCACCACATATCTCAGACAATGCAGCAAATTCCACTTCACATTAAGATGTTGCCACAAAAGTCTGCTTTCTAGACTTCCAACTCCCGAGTGAGTTCCCAAATTTAATTACTAAACCACTAGTAGACTTTCTGTCTTCCAGGCATCCTGCCCAGTCGCTATCAACAAAACATTCCAACGTTAGATTTTTTTCAGACGATAACCGCAAACGGAGATTTTTAGTAGCTTTCAAATCTCTCAGGACCCTTTTTACACCTTGCCAAGCAGCAATTGTTGGCTTTGAGACATACCGGCTCAGAATACCCACTGCACACACTATATCAGGTCTTGACCACTGACCCAGATATAATAAACTTCCAATTGCAGATTGGTACAACTCAGAGTCTTTGAAATCCTCACTTTCTACAATCTGATGAAAATTTGTTACCATTGGACTTCGCACTCCTTTACAGTCTTGCATTCCATAAGCCTCAAGCAGATTAACAATTTTGTTCTGTTGACTTAACAAATAATTTCCATCAATTGTTTTGTTTATCTCTACTCCCAAGTAATGCTTTATTTCTCCTAGAGATTTTAGCTTATAACGACTTTCCAGTTGGTTTGTGAATTTTTGAATGTGACTTGTTGAACTAAATGCCAAAAGTAGATCATCAACAAAAACTAACACAACCAAGTAATCACTGCCTTTGCCCATTGTGTACATGCATGGATCTGCAGTACTCTGTTTGAATCCCATTTCATTCTCCAATGTGGAGTTTAAGCAATTAGTCCAACACTTTGCTTTAAACCATATACACCCTCTTGCAGTAGCCAAATCCTATCTGGCTGCTCTTCAAAACCATGTGGCTGTTTCATATACACAGTTTCCTCAAGCTCTGCATTTAAATATGTAGTGTCAAAATCAACATGATGAACATGCATTTGATTTTTTGCAGCAATGTTTAACACTAATCGAAATGTATTGGCTTTACAAGTGAGTGAAAAGGTCTCATCATAGTTTACCAGTATATATCCCAAAAAGTTAAGGTAGCATATAAATGAGTTTAATACAATTTTTCAATATATAAAGAAGTAGTTGATAAGCACTTAAAATATGACATACAGTTAAAATAATACAATAAAAATAATGCTCCAACAATCTTCACTGTTATGGCCAGACGCGTTTCGACACATATGTCCTCCTCAGTGACCACTTCACTATAAAATACATACATACATTCATATTAGTGCCTTATATATATAAATAGGAACACTCCAAATCTATTGCTAAATGTATAATAAAATATTAACCATATCATTTTTCAAGTAACATACCACAGTTGATTCAAAGCTGAATTGGCTTTTTCTTTTTGCTAATCCTGCATTCTGCTGGGGCTGACTAAATACTTGTTCAACAAATGTATGTAAGATAAAGAGCGTCACCCCTGCTTTGAGAGATGTCTGTAACAAACAGATACACATCCTCACCATTCAGTGTAATAATAATAATAAAAAAAATTAAAGCCTTAAATCAAGTATGTCATTTACTTACTTACAGTGTTTTTTGATATGGAGCACCCACCACTCGTGAGTGCGTTGGATAGCCAGCTGTATACACTGAGTGGGAGTGAAGCTTTTTAATGCAGTAATTCAGGTGTTAATCTTGCAAGTTTACAATTTACCCCCAATGAGATCTCCTCATTACAGGCTCACAGAGTATTTCCCATTAGCATATAATGAGGCACCTTGGTATGTAATAGATACCATGACTATTCCAAATATATATGCTTATTTGCAAATTATAGCATTTAAGATTTTAAAGCTATAGCACAGGTAACCAATTGCATTCTTCATTTAGACCCCTCGGCATCATAGTATTCAGCGTAAAAATCCAAAATATTTCTCTCCTTTTCAGTCTATTTTACAGCACTTTTCCTGTCCCTGCTTGCCTTTCAATAACCCAAAAATTTACATCATTGACAGTATGTTTTAACTCATTAAAATGTTTCACTAATGGAGCATTTATCTTCTGGTTCTTAACACAACTTTTATGTTCTCCAATTCTTAATTTAATCTTTCTTGTAGTCATACCTACAAATTGAAGATTACATGGGCATTGAATGATATAAATCACCCCACTTGATTCACAATTGAACATATCTCTAAGGCTATATGTCTATTATTGTGTGGATTAATGAAAGTTTTTGTTTGGACACAGTTAGTGCAGACACTACAGCAGTTACAAGGGAAATTTCCCAAAGTCTTTATATATGAGATACCAGATTGATGTTCCTCCCTATTATTCTTCATGGAGCTGTGAACAAGAAGATCCCTTAAATTTCCCCCCTTTTATTAACAAAGATTGGACTGTGGTTACAGCCTGGTACGACCATCAAGAAGTCCCAGTGTTTTAATATAGCAGCCTGTATGGCCCTAGTCCATCCATTATAGGTAACCATTATCCATTATAGGTAACCATTATCCATATTCTCGGGTCCTGTGGTTTCTAATATTGGCTGTTGTGTTGCTCTCAGAGTGTATAGAAAGATGCTTCATTGTAAAAATGGAAACAAACATGGAGATGACTAGAGATCCCACAAGAAGCTGGGGTATTAGCCATGATATCCTCATTTTGCACCAAAGGAAAAGTGAATTGGTGCTGTTCCCTATCTTGATGCAATAAAAGACACAGAGCCAGGCAGTGAACCAAAATCTGGAGTATATGGCAAAGATGCGATACGATATTTTCGGGCGTGCACATCCCTTTTAAAAACAAACAACAACAACTATTAGGAGCCAAGCATAAAACCATTCAAATTGAACAGGGCTCTCCAGTTACTTTTTTCCATATTACTAACAGTGATTGGGGTGTGTTTATCCTAGAATACAGCAATGAAACACCAACCAGGCAGCCAAAACAGAAATTAATATCTGCACAAGAAATTATAATGTAGGAAAATAGTGGATTACCAGCACTGTCAACCAGAGAGGAAAAGTGGAAGCGTGGGTGGGTGGGTTGGAACATTATTATTATGTTAGGAAGAGAATATAAATGGACCTTGCTAGAGCCATGTCACTGATAATGAACCCTCAAATGTTCTACATTACCATTGTTTTTCAACATACAGTTTAATTTTGGGGTTTCTTTGATGAGGGTGAGGCCAAAGTAGTATAATCCAAAGGATTCCATGTTTAGAAGGCGCAACAGTGGCATTAGTATTTATTTTTATAGAGTTGGGGAAAATGCTGTGAGTTTCCATGCACAACACCTTATCCTACCATTCATCCTGTTGTATGAATCTATAATTAGGACTTGTAGATTCGTGTCTAGCTGCCTTCCAATTAACAGTAGACACCAGGGTAAAAAATCCACACTATAGCTATATTCATTGCAGTGAAGACTTTCCCAACAAAGGTGGGGGGGGGGGAGTTCTGATCACCTGTTGGTCAGAGGTCTTATACAGAATTCAAAAAGACACACGCCACAAATTCTTACTCCTGCACAAATGGAATCTAGTTCAAGCCCACACCCCTTGCTACATTACTGATACATCCAGAAATAGCCATCTGTCCTGGTCAAGTTGTCACGTCAACTAGTTTCACCTTAAACTCTGCATAGAAAGGAAACGGGTTAGTTTCAGCTTCTCCCCCTCCCCTGGCCAGCCGGCTACACCTAATCTCTGGTGATCTGCTCTTCTTGTCTTTTGGAGGCCGATACTTTAGCAGAGACAAAAGAGCTATTGATTAACTTGAATACGGAAACTTGTCTGGCTAGTATGGATTACTCCATGACTTCAGAACTGAAGGGTGGGGGAGAGAGAGAGCAAGCTGAACCAAAGTTTCCTGACTGCTAATAACTTCAGCTTCTTTATGATAAAAGGAAATGAGCGTAGCAGTTTCATATTAAACTTCTTAATCAAAACAGCTTGAAATAATCTTTCTTGCAACAATCCTCTTGATTTGCATCCATTAATCAGTTTAGTCCTTTTGGGCCTGTGGACACATTTGAAGAATTGAGAAACTGCCATGGGCACAAGCATGTAAATGCTGCCATGGGTGGGCATGGCCAGTCACTGAAGGAACTATCCTAGGAAAAAGTATTGTAGGGAAAACCCTGATGCTTTCTCCTACCTAGGTCATTCTATCTGTTATCTCTTTCCAGCTAAATACAGACCGTTCTAGCTTCAGCTTGCCAGCATCAGGCTAGGAACAAATGTTGCAATAATGATGTAGCATTCTTATTCTGAGGTCTATTGTTTTGCTCTATGACAAGCTATTATGTGTGTGTGTTCTACTGTGTGGAAAGATGCTGTGTCTTCACAAACAGCATTGTAACAGATCTATATAAGCCAAGCTAACAAACAATAAACAAGCTTCCTACCTAGAACATCTCGGTGTGTGTGTCTTCACTCCTTCATCTGGCGCCCGAACCAGGGACCACTGCGCTCACTCACTACGCTCGGCCTGAGCTTCAAGGCGCACCTATCTTCCTTTGGGATCCCGGTGAGTATGGGCGTCTCGCTGTCAGTGGGACAGCGGAGACACGCAGACGAATTAGCATTCTTGCTAAAGAGAATTGGGCATAGAGTTCCTTCTTCTGTTATCAAACGGCTGGTCGTACACTTAAGGAACAATGCCCATGGTACCCAGAGAATGGATCTTTGGTTTTAAGCGTCTGGGAATGTATAGGGCGGCTGCTTCACATAGAGCCTCGTGCTCCTGTTGAAATCTTGCATGTGTGGCATTTATGCCTTCAAGCAGTCGACCTCTACGGGTCCAAAACCGCTTTACCTGTGCATCCTTCTCCTGTTTCTTACACACACACACCTACCCTCCAATCCCCTGCTTCACTAATTCACCCTTCAGCTCCCAGTGCCCCTCCTCCTCCTGTTGCTTCAGCTTCTGCAGCTTCAGATTCCTCCACTTCTGCAGCTTCAGATTTCTCCGCTTCTGCAGCTTCAGATTCTTTACCCCTATCTGACTTCCAACGCATGGTGCAGAAGTGTAAGCAGGATCCTACTTTGACTGCAGAAGAGTCAGGAGACCTGATTGAAATCTGTCCTGCCACTTACACTCAAAATAATCAAGATCAAGAAGTCAACAACTGGGAACTACTGCCATGCACAGTCTTGCGAGACATTCGTAAAGATATGCAAGATACAGGTGACGTACCACAAGCTACATTGCCTGCTGCTAGTCTGTGTGCAGTAACTGCTTTTGCAAAAGTTCCAGCTGCCAGTCAACCACATAAGAGCTTTGCTAAAATCCCACAACGCGCTGTTAAAACCTACGCCGACTTCATTAACTGTTTGCAAGCTGCTCCAGACAACAAGAAAGCTACAGTTTCACTATCCACTTCTCCAAAAAGCTCTCTGCTTGTCACTCAAACTCTGCTTGTCACTCAAACTCCGCTTGTCACTCAAACTTTGCCACCACCCAATTCATTCCTGTCTCTCAATCCTCAGCAGCCACGGTCAGTGGTGATGGGCGTGACTTAATCATTGCATTTTTGCTGTCCTTTGGAAGTATTTCTTGATCCCTATCCAGGTGACCGGTCTGTTTGGTTTAATCCTTCCTTGATCATCTGCCAGCAACAAGGTTTTTTTTCCCATTGTTCCAGGTATAGTCAATTCTAATTACACAAGTGTTTTAAAACTGTAAGTCTAAATGTTCTTCCCTTAATGCTACTGTCATAACTCCTTCTTTCATTCCTCAAGCCTGCTGCAGCCGTCCATAGAGATGCGAGTTATAGATCTACTGTCTTAACCCTTTATCTCCTATTTAGAGCAACCAATGGGTCGAAAGCGACCACTCTGCATTTTCATTGTCAATAATTTAGTAGTTACAGGTCTTGTTGATAACCCTTCAACCTGTGCAGCAGCTGTGGGCCGTTAGTGGTGCACAATCTGCGCAACAAGGCTCATCTGTGTGTGTGGGACCTTCCTCAGTGCTAAAGCTGCGAGAATTGGGAAGGCTCTCTAAGTCAAAACCGTTCTTTCCCTGACATTTTGTTTGTGTTGTCAGTTCAGTGTTTCTGTTGTCAGTTCAGTGTTCCCTGATAAACTGAGTAGTGATTTAGTTTCAAGATAATTGTAAAACTATTGTTTAAAAGCTTTTCGTGGTGTTCCAGTGCAGTGTATCTGTTCCTGCCCTTTAGAGACTAAAGGTTAACCCCAAATGTCTTAATGTGTTTTGTTCACATTAAGCCGTTCTAACTGAAAGCTGTCTAGTCCGTCTTCAGCTTCAAGTGTGTGTTTGGAATGAAACCAATATACTTTGAAATTCCGTGTGATTTACAAAGTCACACAGTTGTTAAAAGTTCATAAGCTGCTGAGTCAAGGTTTTTCTCAAGCTACAGTTTCCCTCAAAATCGAAAAAGGACTTAACAGTAGCTTCACTTCAAGATCAAGAACTGTTTAAATTTCTTCTCATAAGAGTCAGTAAATTTCCCTGACATTGGATTTACAAAACTTTGCCTGCTTTTCCATAAAAGATTTATCCATGAAGCATTCGCCTCCCCCTTCCACCGTCTGGGGGAAAGAAGATAAAGAAAAGACTTGCTGTCTGCTTTGTTTGCAGCCAATTTGGAACATTTTTTTCCCTCAGCCTTGCTAAAAGACTGTTCACTGATTCAAGAGACTTTTGAACACTGTTCATTTGATAAGAGACTTTGAATCTATTCTGGTCGTTTCAATTGTTCAAAAAAAAAAACCTTCATTACACTGTTGAATGTTGCCATTATTGCCCTGCCATGTTCTAAGATGACTGTGTTTTGCATTGTGTTACCAACTGTTTTACTCTGATTCTGCGTTTTTGTGTTCCTTGCCATGTACAAAGTATTTTGAAATGTCAAAACAGCTTCTGTTACCTTGTCATTTTCTAAGATTATTGTGTTTTGCATTGTGTTTCTTGCCATGTACAAAAGTTTTTGAAATGTCATTTCTGGTTTTAGAGTCAAGTGCTGAATTGTTTTTAGAAAGTTTTTTCTCCTTCCATGGAGATTTTTGGGCTTTTCCCCTGGCTGTCTCCGTTGCGTACCGGAGGGGGCTGGGGGAGGGAAAGTATGAGTTTTCCAAGTTGAAAGGCATGTTAGGAAGAGAGAGATGTCGAGTGGTATTGGAATGTTGTTTTGAGAAAGAAACCGTCTTTGTTCTCTGCTTATCTCTAAATTGTAGGCTGAAGCCTTGATTTCTGTAAAAATTAAAAAGTGGGGGCTCTCTTGCAAACTGTCCCTCACATTTGTGTCATCATCAAGAAGAGATTGAACTGTGCTACCCTGTTAGCACAGAAATTTAGAATTACAGGCCTGAAGCCCTGTCTGTCAAAATAGCTTAAAATAAGCCATCCTCCATCCTCCAAAAAGTAATTCCTTTGTTAAGAATTATCTTGTCTACTGCTGTTTCTGTTTGCTGTTTGCTATGCTTGCCAAGAAACTTGTGTTTGAGACTCTATCTGATTGAGAAATGCTTGATGTACTCTGTATATGTTCTGTTGCCATTTGAACTTGAAACTTTAAGAGCTATGCCATGAAAAGTGCCCCATGGCTTTTCATAGATTTGGACTTGAGATTACTGTTCTAGATTCATGTTCCATAGCCTGCTGTTTCCCTGCATAGAGCCAAGATTACAAGCACAAAGAAGCAAAAGATAATTGTTGCTGTTCATTCACCTCATTGTCACATTCTAATTGCTTTTGTTTTATTTCTCCCTTTCGATATCTGAATCTTAATGACTTTGTCCCAACTGTGCTACCTTTAAGATAGCAATTCCTTACTCGCCTACCGCCTTGCTTTTTGTGCCAAAAGACCACAAGTCTATTTTAGATCTGTGAATGGTTAGCATTAACTGCTACTCTGCCATGCAATATTTACCCACTGGTACAACTACTAGGCCAAGATGTGCTCGCTGTTCACTTAATGACTACTTTAGATAGTTACCAATTTGCTTTCTCCAATCATGTGGGTCCTCTATCATTTAACATGCCAAAAGATCCATGAATCACTGTAACTTTGACTGTTCAGTTGCAAGCACAGTCAGTGCAGCCCCCCTGCAGGGAGCCCCTACAGTATTCACTGATGGCTCCCCAAAAAGGGGTGTTCTTACTTATGTAGATGCCATTACTAAAACCTGGTGATTTTTTTACACTCCCATTCAAGTTTCTACACAAAGAGCTGAAATAACTGCAGTAATGCTTGCTTTCCAGCATTTTACATAGCAACCATTATACTATGTATGTATGTAATCTTATTTTTCATTTGACTGATTTTCTGTTGATTGCTCAAATTGATCACAATCTGATAGCATTGTTCTTAACTCTGCAAAATGTTTTCACAACACACTATCCCTTTTTTATTCTCAGATCCTTTCCAGAGCCATTCCTTCTTTCACCTATCTGCAAAATCCTTAGCATTTCAATTTTCTCTCCCACTGACACAGGCACAAGCAATTGTTCAAAATTGCTCACATTGTTCCCCCCATCATTCCTCTCCGTCTGTGGGGGTAAACCCCAGAGGAGAAAAAAGCTAACTGTCTATGGCAAATAGACGTTACCCATTTTTCCCCCTTTCAAACCTTATTCTTTGCTTCATGTTAGTATTGACACTCTCATTACCTTCAGCCATTTCCATTTTTGGGCAAACCCCCAAAAAACTACAAACAGATAATGCACCTGCTTATGTTTCCAAAACATTAGAAGATTTCTGCTCTCAATGAGACATTGTTCTCACCCATGAGATTCCTTACAACTCCCAAAGGCAAGCTATTGTTGAGAGAGCCAGAAGAACTCCTTAACAAGCTGCTATTCTTCCCCATGATCGCAATATTCAAACTTATTTAGCTGTAGTCCTGTTTATTTGGAATCATTTAACTTAGAATTAATACAGCTCAAGATGTCTCCAACAACAAGAGCTGCCTGAAACTCCTGAACTGTTGTATTTGCTGTAATTACTGCTAATTCTATGATGATATTATGTTTAATCTCTGCATTATTTAATTTAAGCACTGCTGCGCCAATACCTTCAGTTTGTTTAGTGCCTGACGCTAACCTTTGGGTTCGACATGCACAATCTATGTTTGATGTTCATGGTCACAATGGTACCTTGTATTATGAACATCTGTTAACTGCCAAGCCAAGTAGCCTTTATACCTACTGCCTTTGTTATTCCAGATGTTGTATCTAACCAATCCAACATTATTTGCTAAACCCAAGAACTTAAATCAAACCAAATAGCGATATTTTCGAGTGTCTAAAATCACTCCAGCTATGTGCTTCTGCTGTCATGCCACTGGCATATAGAATACAACGTGGCATGGCTGGCATAGAACTGTTAAAATCCTTGCTGCTGTAAGTAATTATTCTGCTTGCATTGAAAAATTTTAGTTATAAGAGAATTATAACTCTTCCTATCCTTTCAATGTTACATACTAGAATCAATCCTCAACGCTTAATGACATTTATGCAACTTTTCCTATGTTCCAGCCAATTATATAGCTATGGCTGATAGTATCTGTAGTAGATAGCAGATCCAAGACCCTAATTTATGGTCTTTCTTCAATAACACCGCCACTAATTATCACCAAGGCACATATCAATGTGCTGCTTTACGTTACCTCACTTTGCCTGTACAAATTGTTCATTCAGTAGCCCTTTAAGACCTCATTGCTCTGATAGTTATTGTTGATTCACAACTGTCTGATTTGTCTGATGAGTATTGATTCACAACTCTCTGATTTGTCTGATGGGTCTCAAGCTGTTCTAAGAGCCATCACTTTATCCTTAAGATCCTACCCTGAAATTATTGTATAAGAAAATAGACGCTGTATTCTTAGATTAACATGTTGTTTATCGCTGTTAACGCTACTGCCAATATATTGTACGTGATCTGCAACTTGAAATTATTGAACTACATCAACTATCTGTTAGCAAAAACCTGAGGATTCTGTAAATTAGTAGGCCCTGCTGGTTAAACAACAACAACTTTATTCGCAGCCAATAGGCCAAACATCAGCAAATAGCATTTAAACATTGATACAATGCCCATTGCTGAGTAAGCGTCTTGTCCTTACCCTGTAATAAAGTGCTTATCAGAGTTTGCTGCCCATTCATACCTAGTTTTTGAATTATTGGGCCTAACATGGAATTTCTTATTTCTTTGTAAAAACTGCAATCTAACAGCATATGTTCAACTGTTTCCACATCCAGATCGTTACAGGGGCATCGTCTGGCTTCTAATGGAATTTTCTTGTATCTCCCTTCCGTCAGTTTAGAGGGGAGAACATTGAGTCTGGCTAGTGTAAAAGCTCTCCTATATTTAGGTACAAATAGCCAGCTCAAGTATAGCATTCCATTTCTACCATTGTACTCAGTTAGGCCCAATGAGAAAGGAGAGCATGGGCCCCGAGCTTTTGTCAACTGTTCTTGAAAATCGATATCTAATATCCTTTGCCCTATCGTCCTTTTAGCAGTATCTGCATCCATAAATAGTAGATGGGATGGAGAAAGTCCTAGCGAGTTAACCTTCTGTACTATTGCTTTAGTCCATGGTGATATGTAAGAATCTAATAAGGCCTGGGATACCAGGGAGCTTGGAGCCAGGCCATGGTATAATCTGAACCAGAAGTGTACAGTGTGTTTCCAGGCCAAACTGCTCAGAGAGGGCAGACCACCCTCTAGAGCAAGAGTAGCCCCAGATACACATCTGGGGACTGCAAATAGCAGTCGTAGATAAGTCGTTTGGATGCTCTCGAGTGTTCCTTTGGCCAAAGGGAACCAAACTGGGGCTCCAAAAAGAATCTGAGATACCAGTTTAGACTTAAACACTCTAATAGCTGCAGGCAGAAATTTGCTGTCATTATAAAGAAAAAAATAGCAGAGAGCCCCCATTGTTTTTTCTGCCTTGTTTTTAATATATTTAAGATGTTCCTGCCATTTGAGGTTCTCCTGAAAACAGATCCCTAGATATTTATATGAGTTAACCTGGTTAATATTATGACCACCCATAGACCACTTGAATCTTACTTTTTTCTTTGCAAAAACTAGGACTTTGGACTTTTGGTAATTGATGGTTAGATCATTATTAGTACAGTAATCTGAGAAACCATTGAGAAGTCTCCTAAGCCCCAATCTAGTCTGAGATAACAGAACCGCATCGTCCACATAAAGAAGTATTTGGACTTTTGATTGTCCAATTCTAGGAGGATGGGATTGCAGTGTTGACAGTGAGGAGGGAAGATCGGCCAGGAACAAGTTGAACAGGGATGGCGCAAGAACGCAGCCCTGTCTAACGCCCTGAGAAATGACGAATTCACTGGAGAGATGGCCCTGTTTGCTACAGCGAACCTGTGCTGTGGTGTTGTGATATATGGACTGTATCAAAAATAGGCCCTGCTGGTTGTGAAGTACATTTCCATGATTTAAATCAAACTATTGAAGATCATTTGTCTAATTTAGTACGTTTCATTCAAAGCAATGTTCATACACAATTCTCTGTGTTTTCTTGGTTAACAGACTGGCTTCCTAATTTTGCATATCTTAGACAGCTATTTTTCTATGTCATTTGTGGAATAGCTATTATAATATCCTTAAGTTGCTTTGCTCAATGTATCCCTTCACTGTTAAAAATGGTAAAATATTGCTTTACCTGTACTTCATATTCTACACTCAAACCATTATTTCATAAACCTCCTTATTACTTAAAAAAATAAACAGAATAAAGAAGAGATGAGATGAAGGAACTATCCTAGGAAAAAGTATTGTAGGGAAAACCCTGATGCTTTCTCCTACCTAGGTCATTCTATATGTTATCTCTTTCCAGCTACATACAGACCATTCTAGCTTCAGCTTGCCAGCATCAGGCTAGGAACAAATGTTGCAATAATGATGTAGCATTCTTATTCTGAGGTCTATTGTTTTGCTCTATGACAAGCTATTATGTGTGTGTGTTCTACTGTGTGGAAAGATGCTGTGTCTTCACAAACAGCATTGTAACAGATCTATATAAGCCAAGCTAACAAACAATAAACAAGCTTCCTGCCTAGAACATCTCGGTGTGTGTGTCTTCACTCCTACAAGTCACAAATGCCTGAGGCATTCATGGGAAACTAAGATGGCAGCAGCCAGAAAGGCCCACATGTCGTTTCGGAGCAATCCCAGCTACCAGTGGGAATATACAAAGACATTTTTAACATAAAAATTGGGTGGAGTAGGGTATCTTAGTGGGGACAACAGAAGGTGTCTGGGGTCACATTGGTGCTCACAGTCACTCATTAACTACTCCTGTCTAACCTATTTGACAGTTGTAAAAACCTGCACTGCATCCTCCTCTGATTGTTTTTCCTGCCATGAGTAGCATATATGTCTTGCCAGTTGTTGCTGAATATCCGTGCCTCCATCCTTTGCACAGCACATGGATCTTTAGATTCCTGTGTTCATGTAGATAGTGGGGATCCAGATCTCATGGTTCCATGGTAGGTTTATGCATCTGTCACATAATGTGTTAATGCTACAGACTACATTGGAGGAAGGGCAGTATATCACCCCTCTCATTATGTAATGTTAGCTGTTCTTTGGATTAGAAAGTAAGGTTGCTTCCAGACTGAAGAGTATTAGCGCTAAGTATCAAAACGCATTATGCAGCTCTGCCATCTTTTCTTAACACTGGATAAAATCCATCAGAGTAGACCCATTGAAATGCACAGACTAACTTAAGCTCTGTTCATTTCAAGGGGTCTACTCTAAAGGAGATTTAGGTAGGATTCTAGCCAGATTTTCCATGATCAGAAAAAAGGTGGGGAAAGTGGTGGGAAAACACAGGAGAATTACAAGGGACATCTGGATAACCCTATAAAATTTCATGAATGAGGCAGGGAAGTTGCACAATAAAGGCCTCATTCATGAAAGAAACATTGGACAGATCTCAAAATTTGCCACCAGGCTCCCTGCCCCTCCTGATACTTTTAAAAAGCTTGTGAAGCACTGGTCTATGGCACCACTTTTATTTCCAAGAATGCCTCTCAGTCCCAGGTGACATTCTTGGCCAAGTCATTTGTCTCTGAGGCTTGTCGATTTTTGCGTTTTAGAATTCAGACAACATCTCTGCCTTGTACTTGTTCTTGGTTCCATAGGATGCTAACACTCTTCTTTCAAACATTTCTTCCTCCAAGCTTTTCTCATTTCATATGTGTGACGGCTCTGGTCTGTTCCCAGTGCTCTTCCTTATATTTGGCCAAGACCACCTCTTAACCATGGAGGCGTAGCGTGGAAATTTGAGAGGAGAGGTCTCTATGTTTTGGTTATAGCATCCTTGCCCTCTTTTGCTAACTTGCTACTTGTTAAATGAGATTTCTTACTGGAGAAAGCAGCAAACTATCCAGCAGTCGCTGCTGGTGAATCACTGTCTCCTCTTTCAGTCAAAGGAAAGAAACCTCTCAGGCTTCTATACTAGCCTTTATTATCCATTTGATAACTTGCCACACTTTTAAGCAACTGTACACAAATTTGATACTCAATGGGATCAGTTTTGTATGGCTACATGGCACATTTTATTTTAAAACGAAATACCGGAAACATTGTGGCTGCATTCGGACAACACATTAGTCAATAGTGGGTTGAGTAGCCAACTCACAGTTGGTTATTTTGTGGGTACTCCCCACACAACATATTCCTACACAACTGCGGGGCTGGCGTTGAGTGGACTAATAGGCTGAATTTGGAAAACACAATAGTCAATGGTGGGGTAATAATCAACTTTACAGTTGTTCATCTAGGGGGTATTCCCCACACAACATGGTAATAAATGATCAACTGTGGTGTGGATTAGGATCAGCGCTGAGTTGACTATGGCAGCATTCGGACGACACAATAGACAATACAATTGACTATTGTTTCCCCCACCCCAGTTGCTTATTGTGTCATCCGAATTCAGCCATAGTCAACCCAGCATTTGACTGACACTGCCCCCACCCCTCTCCCCACCCTCCCTCCTCCCTCGATCCTCCCGGTGCTTTCTCAGCAGCCTCTGCAAGTTGCACCAGTTGTAGCAGAGTGGGAGCCGCTGCTTTGGTCACTCTTGCTGCTGGCCGCTATGGGCTTGTGTTTTAACCCACTCACCACATGCCATTAACCCACACCCCTCCACACAACACTTTAAACAACTGGCTTCCAGCTAAACAACTTGCAAGCCAGTTGTTTCTCTCCATTGCTTATTTGAGCGGAATAGCATACCGTCAGTAGTTTGTGAGCGGCATGTTACCCTCCACACAACACAATAAGCAACACCCAGTATTGTCCCAACTTAGGGAACAAATATGTCATTTGCTAAACAAAAAAGGCTGAATGAGCAATACCAAGGCTGTATCCCCAAGTATACAACATAGTATGTTTATTACATGTGGAGGAGAGTTTTGTTGATAATGAAGAATCAAATGCAGGAGGATTACATTATGGTGAAATTTAGGCTGGAGCAGGTTTTAGAGAGATAGAACACGGTGAAAGCAGAGGAGAGGGTCCATTTTAAGGGGTAACAGAAAAAGGAGTAGCTAGCAAATAGCAGAAAATGGAGAAAAGTCAAGGACAGGGTAAGCTGGAACAGCTTTTGCTAAATAAATGATTTAACAGAGCCCAAATCAATCCTTAAAGTTGTAATAACTATACAAGTAGTTATACAACTATACAAGTGAAATTAGAGATAGTTAAACTAGGTAAAATGAATAGTTCTGCTGCACTTAGAGAAAACAGAGTCAGTCAATGACCCGTTGTCCCATCCATTTCTCCATCAGAATTACCCCCAACCCCCTTATGACTGGTATTAGCATAACTTCTACTCGTGTGGGTTCTATGGGGCTTCATTAGAACGAACTTGCAAAAAAATATAACTTGAACAAAATATGCCTTTAGTAAACATCAGTTTACAGAAACATGCCACAGTTTGTCCTTCTCTAGCCAAACAGAAACAACAGTGGCTCTCTTGCTTGTAGCCCAGTCCCACGTAGTTCTGTATTGCCAAGCGCTGAGTATTTCGGAAGTCCCTTTTGTAGATTTTTCTTAACTTTAATTTCACAGGGAAATCCCCAATCGGTAACTCAACATTGTAGTTCAAAGCATTAGTCCTGCAATAATATGATTAGGACAAATATCAAGGATGCAAGAAATGATGCCCTGTCTCCTTGAAATTCTGCTACACACACTTAACAGTTCAATTTACCTTATACAAGGCAAAAACAGCCCATCATTAAACAGCAATCTTCTAACATTCAGCTTTCAGCAGAACAACTGATTCTCTTTTGCAGTTGTTTCTTTTCCAGCCCTCCCTCTGAGTGAGGGCCCCACCCAAGAGACTAAACCACCTACTCCATATGAGTTACAATAGCAGTGGTAGGAAAGCTATCATTTGCAGGAGGGATTGATTCCAATCAGGACTATGGCAGGACCAAAGGGTGAAAGCTCCACTCCCTGCGCACTCCAGCTCCAGTCTGGTTCAAGCCCCACCCCACCCATGCCAGCTAGTAGTGGGGTGTGGTGGAATCAAGCACACAAGGGTAAAATACATGACAAACATCACATCTAGTTTGGTCCAGAGAAGTTAAGGCTTTGTTCTTGTAAGCATACGGGTAGCTGCCTGCTTTAGTTTAGGGTTAACCAATATCAAGATGGCAGCCTGAGCAGGGGAATACACCATCAACACAAATAATCCAAAGATTTTGTTTTCAGCAAAATCTATATTTATAGACCAGTTCCCTGCCACATAAAGCAAAAGGTAAAGGATCAAGAGGGAGAGCACTGTCCCAGCTGCCCTGATATGAGCTTCTGTTTGAAGGCTCCTAAAACTGGATGCTTTACTTGTCATCCGGCAGACATGTCGCCAGAGTGAGGCAACAACCAGGATGGAGCAAAGTAAAACCACAAGAAGGGGACAGCCAGAACCAATAGTTGAAAACAAAAGTTTGGAAGTACTTGTAAAGTTTATCAATATCTTTACGTCTGTCGCATTTCTAATGTTGGCTGTTGTGCTGCTCCCAGAGTGTATAGAAAGAAACTTGACTGTAAAAATGGAAACAAACATGGAGATCACTAGAGATCCCACAAGAAGCTGGGGTATTAGCCATGATATCCTCATTTTGCACCAAAGGAAAAGTGAATGGGTGCCGTTCACTATCTTGATGCAATAAAAGACACAGAGCAATGCAGTGAGCCAATATCTGGAGTATATGGCAAAGATCAAGAGGCCATAGAATATTTGCAGTATTATGTAGTTCCTGAACACATCAAGCAAACACACAATCACTAAAATTGGGGTGCAGAAATTGGATATACCGAGACTCAAAAGCAGTTGTTCACTGGAAGTGAGACTCTTGTGTTTAGCCCATTCAGTAATCTTCACTGTAACTATAAAGCCATTGGAGATGAGCCCACCGAGGGCGAAGTCAACGACAGCAACCAGAAAGGCGATTATCTGGAGAGAAGACATATCTTCTGATACTCTGCAGATCCTGCTATACAGGTGGACTTCACTCTTCCAACCAAAGTTGTTGAGCTGAGATGGAAAGTGCAGGTAGAAGATCTGTGGTGTACTTTTTACTGCATTGGGAATTATGTTAATGAACTATATGCTATATGCATCTTACTATGCAAATGACAAATGACAAAGGGTTGTCATGTAACCTATTTCCATAATGCTTCTGTCTGGAAAAATGATGCTGATACAGACTTTGTAGAAGTATCTGACTCATGATTCTCTGTAAATCAAGGATGGTGCTCTGTTGTGGTGGCATTGGGAATAAGAAAAAAAAATTGACAAAGAAATCCCAGATGTCACTCTCAAGGTGAAGAATAGCAGGAGTTGGAGATGAAACTAGGAAAACTCTAGAAAGGGATAACTAAAAGCCTTCTGCAGGGCTTGCAAGGGCAGCTTACCTTCCCTGTTGATTGCTAGATGCTCACCTCTCTAACACGGCCTTGGACTATAACAGACAGACACACATCCATTTACACAAATACACGCACAAACACACACACCTGTATGCAGAGAGACAGACAGAGAGAGAGAGAGAGAGAGAGATTAATGTTGTGTGTTATCCCCATAAACATAATGTAATGTATTCTTGATGTTACAGCCCCCTGAAGAAGGCCTTTAAAAAAACAACATAGGCCGAAACATGTTGGGCATGAATTATAAAATATCTCAGCATTCTGAAAACCTGCTTCTCTTCTTTTTTTGTCCTGAGTGAATGCTCTCCTCATTTTGGTTTTTCGGTTTTAAGCTTTACAGGGAACATTTCTACAGCCCAATTGAACGGTGCATTTCATGTGGTTTATTAAATCAACTTCATCCCTGCATAGTCTCACAGTATTAGGAACATAGGAAGCTGTTTTGTACTGAGTCAGATCATTGGTCAATCTAGCCCAGGATTGTCAACACTGACTTGCAGCGGCTCTCCAGGGTTCCAGGCAGGAGTTTTTCTAGACCGATATGGTATCTGTGTATCAATGAAAGAGAGAGTCCTGAGATACGATGACTTACCTCCTGTTCTGCTTGTCATGTGAGTGGGTGGGCAGGCAGGCAGGACACAGAAATATACACTGCTGGAAATAAAATATGAACTTCAGAAACTTAATATTACATGCTTTTATTACATACACAAATAAAGACAGTAATAAGCATTTAGTCCTAAAAGCCTTCAGGAATATTTGGTTTACTTAAGATATAATCATTCCTTTAAATACAATATCCATGATTATATTTCCATTTGTAATATCCCCTTAAGGTTTTTATTTTATCTTTCATGACCATATCCTGTACGAAATCTCCATATTCTGTACTAAATCTCCTTCATTGTGTTGAAAATGTGAAATTCTGTCCCTTCAGAAAATCGAGTGGGTTGAGGTCCATGTTCAAGTGGAATGAGCTGGAGGGAGGACAAGATCTTGGTCCTGGGAGAAGCCGAGCGGCTGCCTGATTGAGCTTAGGGTTCAGCACTAGCACCACCAGGATAGCAGCCTGAAACAGTGCGTTTATCAAAACAACTGCTATCTGTGTTGACACAACTGTGGGGTTTTGGAGGTAATGTCAAAAATATCAGGAAGGTGCATGTTGTAGCCAAGGAAGGATAAAGGGCCAGAAAGCCTACTATTGACCCAGCTATATTGATATGAGATTTCATTTAAATACTGCTAAGATGGGATTTTTTGCTTGTCATCTGACAGACGTGTCTACAAAGTGAGGAAACAATCAGAACTGAGCAAAGTAAAACTACTGTTAGGGGACAGCCAAAACCAATAAGTAAGAGAACAAAGTAGGAAACACTCCTTTTGTGCAGATGCTGAACCAGCATCTGCACAAAAAGGCAAATGAGTCCCAGACACACAAAACCTGCTTCTCGAAAGCAACAAGAAAAACAAAGATATTCCGCATCTTCAAGATGGTGCAAAAGATATTAGATGCACTCAGGTTCAGCAGGAGCTGCTCTCTTGAGAGCAGGCATCTTGGATCTAGTCAGTGATTACCCCTTTTACTGCAAAACCATTGAAATAAGTTGCACCAGCACCCAGCCTCATGCAAGAACCAACAACAGAGGAGAAAACAGGGCTCCTGATCTTCAAGCTTTTGCTTAAGTACATGACAGTCTACAAAGGTTGTTGAGTGGAGATGGAAAACAGAACTTTGGGATTAAAAACTAGGGATGTGTATTGTATCGTTAAAATGTACGATAACGATACGATATGCTCTGTATCGTGCATGCGGTTAACGATAACAATACGATAGGAAAGCCTGCAATAATTATTGGAGATGATTAAAAAATCCCACGATAATTATCGTATTTTATCGTTTTATCGGGAGGCTCTTTCTCTTTTGTCACCACATGGACGGAGCTAGAAGGTGGGGTGTGCTTGATGAGATTGACAGATTCAGTGACCAATAGTGCAGCAAGGATTCCAGAAGGCTCCAATCACAATATTGGAGGAAGGCTAAGGATATCCCCACATAAAACCCCCACACTTGGTGTTCCAGCTCTGTTGGGAATTAGGCGTTGAGGGGAGAAGGGTGGATTTTGTTGGAGCTTTGTCCTGGCTCCTGGGTCTTATAGTTACTTGGTGGTGAATTGTTGGAGATTCATTGTAGTCTTGCATCTTTGTGTCTCAGGTTCATTTGGCTGTGTGTTGCTTGTGTGTTTGAGACTTTGAGTTATAATTTTTTTCTGGTTGGTTTGGTTGAAGGGTTAGGTTAGCATGAGTGGAGGTACTGTGACTGAGGGAGTGTGTTTTGTCCTGTTCCCTGTTTTACTTTCTTAAAAAAACAAAATATATTATATATATATATATATATATATATATATATATATATGATATTTCTCTCCCCCTCTCTCTTTCTCTGGGTGAGTGTGTTTGCTTGATTGACTGTGAGAGTGCTGGTGTGTCGTGTAGCCTGCATTGTAATTATTAATTGCAATCACTTTGTAGCAGTATGAAATGTGGCTCTGAGGCATGCCTTGGGCGAGGTGGGTCTGGGTCTAGGAGAGATGCTGTTGCTGCTGGGGGCAGTTCTGGGGTGGCTGTCTCTCCCTCTCACATATTTTATTTCTTTTTGAAAGGTACTGCTCCATTCAATGTTTCCAGTCTGGAGGGACTGCTTTAGTGAGGGACTGCAAAGCAAAAGCATCCCTCTTACACATTTTATTTCTTTTTGAAAGTCACTGCTCCATCCAATGTTTCCAGTCTGGAGGGACTGCTATAGTGAGCCTTGAGTTGAGAAATTCCTGTATTATTATTTTTGTCACTATGTCCCTGGGTCTGCTCCTCATGGTGTCCATTACTGAGGGACTGCAGAAGCATCCCCCTCACTCTTTATTTATTTTTTTATTTTTGAGACTCTGGTCCAGGCAATGTGCCTGCCTCTACCCAGAACATGACTTATATTAATTTGGCAATGTGCCTACTACCTCTACCTGGAACATGACTTATATGAACTGGGCAATGTGCCTATCCAGGATGTGACATATATTAACTTGGCAATGTGCCTACCTCTATCCCAAAAGTGACTTTTATTTGCCTCTGCTCCAGCCAATGTGTGCAGCTGTGGCATGAAGAAATGGCAACCTGCCTGCACGGGGATGGCGGACAGACTGGGTCATTTGCAAGCACGATGAGGTCAAGGCGGTGCGTGAGGGTAGTTTTGATGGGATCCTCCAGGTTTCCTAGCTACCTGGGGTATCTCCTGGCCCAATGAAGCCCTGCCTGGGTAAAACTGGCTAAAATAAAGAACTGTTATACCCGTACTATTCCCTTCCCCCCCCAATCCTTTTATTTGTACTTAGACATGCATGGCCTAATCTTGAGTCAAGGCAGCAGTTCTACTGCAGTGGAATGCATCCACTCTTGCTGTGGCATGCACGCACACATAGGCACATTCCCTCTGCTCCAGCCAAAGTGCCTACCTCTACCCTACCCTGAACGTGACTTTTCATTTATTTGCCAAAGTGCCTACCTCTGTCCAGAATGTGACTTTTATTTGCCTCTGCTCCAGCCAATGCGCACAGCTGTGGCATGAAGAAATGCCAACCTGCCTGTATGGGGATGGTGGGCAGACTGGGTCATTTTTTAAGCATGATGTGGGACCTGCAGGTTGGCATGCTTCTGGGGTATCTCCTGGCCCAATGAGGCCCTGCCAGCTAAAGCTGGCTCTAAAATAACTGTAATGCCCGTGCTATTCCCCTATCCCCCCAATCCTTTTAATTTGTAAACATGCATGACCTAATCAATGAGACAAGGCAGCAGCAGTTCACCATCTTCTGATTAACACATTTTACTGCATATGGAAGGCACTGCCTAGGTTTATCTACAGGTTTTGAAAGTTCATTGTATTCATAAAAATATACCAAAGTCACATGACTTTTATTTGGCAAACTGTCTACCCCAAACATAAGTTTTTATTTATTTGGCAAAGTGCCTCCTTCTACCCCGAACGTGACTTTTATTTGGCGAACTGCCTACCCCAAACGTGAGTTTTTATTTATTTGGCAAAGTGCCTCTACCCTGAGTGGGACTTTTATTTGCCTCTGCTCCAGCCAATGTGTGCAGCTGTGGCATGAAGAAATGCCAACCTGTGGACTTCCGGTGAAGACATGGACGGCCGAGGCTGCAAGCTTTGAGCTCTGTGGCGACTGGATGGCTGTAGCTCTCTGGAAGTTCCCAGATGGAGCTTTTATTCCCCAGAAGTAAGGGGAATGCGAAGAGCATGCCACAAAGGGTCTCATAAGCTCATTTCATGAGGTAATGAAGTCGGAATGGAAATTCCATCAGACTTTCAGCATGGAGAAGTGGGACTGTGGCTGACATCGCTCAAATGCTGTTCCAGGCTTGAAGGCCATTCTGTCTTCATTCCCCGAGTTGGATAACATCTGAATGTATGGGGTGCTTTTGTTGCAGCAAAGTGAAAGGAAACATCTGATCGGTGGGGACAAGGTTAAATCAACATCCTCTCCCAGTTTATACTGGGTGAGTTATTTTAAAACAATGAAAAAGATTTTTTTGTACTTATTTTTATTTAGAGGAAGAGCAAGAGGAAAGGAAAAAAAGAGAGAGTGAAGCAAAAGAGGCGGGGAAATGCAACAGTTTTTTTGGAAGAATAGCAAAAGAGAGGAAGATTACAGTTACCAGCGTCTGAAAGTCTCCCCAGATTTAAACACAAGATTAATTAACTTTTATTTTTTCAACGGAGAAAAACATTGGGAGTGAAAAGTGATGTTACTGCCACAGTGATTAATTGGATCAGAGAAAAGAAATGTTTTTTTTACACATTGTTTAGCAGGTGGGTTAATTTATCTTCTTCAAAGAAAAGTATAACTATGGGTCATGTGCTGTTTGAGAGAAACATTTATGGATTGAGGATTTTTAGAAGAAAATTGAATTACTATGAGAGAGTAATTCAGGCAAGAAGGAAAAGGTGTTTTTAAAGACTGCGTGTTAAAATGGAAGGCAGTGTGGGAAGGAGAAGAAGGGCTAATATGGCAGATGTACCATAAAATAAGAAAGGAAAACATGGCCATTTTTTTAAATGCAGAGTTGTGCTTGGAACTGTGATGGAAAATGAAAAATTTTATAAGAGAAGAATAGGGGGTTATGTTTACTTGTGGACTTTTTTTGTAATTTTTATTTTTGTGGAAAAGAATATGGAATATTACGGGAATAAGAATGTTACCATTTAGTTGTGTTAAATATTGAAGTAAAAGGGGAGGATGGTGTTTTGTTTTTTTTCCTTTAAAAACTTATAGAATTGCTGTGGGAAAGATAGGGGGTCCTTTTAATTGTTGTATGTCTTGTAAGTTTTGTTTTTATGTTTCTTAATAGTGAAATAGAATAAAAATCTTTAATCAAGAAATGCCAACCTGCCTGCACAGATGAGTCCTCTCAAGGCTATCTGTGAGATGCCCATGAGTACTGGACAATGTCTCTTGAAAAAGGATAATATTTCAGCCACCTGAAAAAGTGTATTTGAAAGTTTACTTCCGAGTAATGCTTGCACCTATTGTTCTATAATTTGGCACACATGACTAGCAACACCCTGTCTGCACTGTGACAAAGTTTCAAACCTGTAACTTGGAAAATTAAGAAGTTTTAGGCCTTTCTCTGACTCAAAAATCAACTCCCTAGGGAAAAACACTATGATACGGGTCACCTACGATGTTATCGGAGATGATAATTTTTTTGATCCAAAATTCCGATAACGATACGATAATTTCAGGTGTGCACATCCCTAGTTTACACAACTGTGGGGTTTTGGAGGTAATGTCAACAAATATCAGCAACGCATATGTTGTAGCCAAGGAAAGATAAAGGGACAAGAAGCCTACTATTGACCCAGCTATATTGATATGAGCTTTCATTTAAATACTGCTTAGATGGGATTGTTTGCCTGTCATCTGACAGACATGCCTACAGAGTGAGGCAACAATCAGAACAGAGCAAAGTAAATCTACTGTAAGGGGACAGCCAAAACCGATAAGTAAGAGAACAAAATAGTGAAAAGCAAATGAGTCCCAGACACACAGAATAGGCTTCTTGAAAGCATCAAGAGGTATAAAGGTAATCTGCATCTTCAAAATGGTGCAAAAGATATTAGATGCACTCAGGTTCAGCAGGAGCTGCTCTTGAGGGCAGGCATCTTGGATCTATTCAGTGATTACCCCTTTCCCGGTAAAACCATTGAAATGAGTCACACCAGCACCCAGCCACTTGCAACAACCAACAACAGAGGAGAAAACAGGGCTCCTGATCATCAAGCTCTTGCTTAAGTGCATGACCCCATACCAAAATTGTTGAGTGGAGATGGAAAGCAGAACTTTGGGATTAAAAACAAACAACAACTATTAGGAACCAAGCATAAAAACATTTAAATTCAACAGGGCTCTCCAGTTACTTTTTTTTCCATATTACTGACAGTGATTGGGGTGTGTTTATCCTAGAATACAGCAATGAAACACCAACCAGGCAGCCAAAACAGAAATTAATATCTGCACAAGAAAGTATAATGTAGGAAAATAGTGGATTACCAGCACTGTCAAGTAGAGATGAAAAGTGGAGGCAGGGTGGCTGGGTTGGAATATTAGTATTATTGTGTTAGGAAGAGAATACAAAGCCATGGAAATGACCAGAGACCTCTTGTTATACATTTCCATAAGAATCCTTGCAGGAGCAATGTCACTGATAATGACTACACAAATGTTCTACGTTGCCATTGTTTTTCAACATACAGTTTAATTTTGGGATTTCTTTGATGAGACTAAGGCAATGTAATTTAAAGGATTCCATGTTTAGGAGGCGCAATAGCTGCAGTAGTATTTATTTTTATAGTGTTGGGGGGAAATGCTGTGCGTTTCCATGCACAACACCTTATCCTACTGTTCGTTCTCATAGCTTGCATCCATTAAGCAGTTTAGTCCTCTAGGCCACCTTTTGGGCCTGTGGACACATTTGAAGAGTTGAGAAACTGTTGTGGTGTAGGAGAGATATCAGCTTTTCTGTTATTATTATAGTGCTGGGGTACCTATCCTACCATTCATCCTGTTGTATGAATCTAAAATTACAACTTGTAGATTCGTGTCTAGCTGCCTTTCCATTAACAGTAGACACCAGGGTAAAAAATCCACACTATAGCTTTATTCATTGCAGTGAAGGCTTTCCCAACAAAGGTTGGGGGGAAAGCCCCGATCACCTGTTGGTCAGAGTTCTTATACAGAATTCAAAAGGACACACAAATTCTTACTCCTGTGCAAATGTAATCTAGTTCAAGCCCACGCCCCTTGCTACGTTACTGATACATCCAGAAATAGCCATCTGTCCCTGTCAAGTTGTCACATAAACTAGTTTCACCTTAAACCCTGCCTAGAAAGGAAACGGGTTGGTTTCAGCTTCTCCCCCTCCCCTGGCAAGCTGGCTACACCTAATCTCTGGTGATTTGCTCTTCTTGTCTTTTGAAGGCCGATACTTTAGCAGAGACAAAAGAGCTATTGATTAACTTGAATACCAAAATTTGTCTGGCTAGTATGGATTACTCCATGACTTCAGAACTGGAGGGTGGGGGAGAAAGAGAGCAAGTTGAACCAAAGTTTCCTGACTGCTAATAACTTCAGCTTCTTTTTGATAAAAGGACATGAGCGCAGAAGTTTCATATTGAACTTCTTAGTCAAAACAGCTTGAAATAATCTTTATTGCAACAATCCTCATAGTTTGCATCCATTAATCAGTTTAGTCCTTTTGGGCCTGTGGACACATTTGAAGAGTTGAGAAACTGCCCTGGGCACAACCATGAAAATGCTGCCATGGGTGGGCAGGGCCAGTCACAAATGCCTGAGGCATTCATGGCAAATTAAGATGGCGGCAGCCAGAGAGGCCCACACGTCGTTTCGGAGCAATCCCAGCTGCCAGTGGGAATAGACAAAGACATTTTTACCATAAACATTGGGTGGAGTAGGGTATCTTAGTGGGGACCAAGGAAGGTGTCTGGGGGCACATTGGTGCCCACAGCCACCACACTGAATATCCCTGCTCTAACCTATTTGACAGTCATTGAAAACTGCACTGCATCTTCCACTGTTTGTTTTACCTGCCATGAGTAGCATATATGTCTTGCAAGGTTTTGCTGAACATTCGTGCCTCCATCCTGTGCACAGTGCATGGATCTTTAGTTTCCTGTGCTCATGTAGATAGTGGGGTCCGGATCTCATTGTTCCACAGTAAGTTTATGCATCTGTCACATAATGTGTTAACGCTACAGACTACATTGGAAGAGGGGTAGTATATCACCCCTCTTATTATGTAATGTTTGCTGTTCTTTGGATTAGTCTGTAAAGGTTGCTTCCGGACAGAAGAGTACTAGTGCTAAGTATCATAAGGCATTATGCAGCTCTGCCATCTTTTCTTAACACTGGATAAAATCCAAAATAGAGTAGACCCTTTGAAATGAACAGACTAAGGGGATGGACTTCCGGGGCTGACGGGCGAGCGGTGATTTCTCGAGCTCCGGTTGTAAATAAAATGTAAAGTTAATAGTCTCGTCAAAAGAACCTCAAATGTGAGTAGAAAAGAAAAATATTGTGTAGGAGAGATAAGAGAGGTTAAAAGGCTTTGAAAAAACTATCTTTGAAAACTGCTGTAGCCGGAGCAGGCTACTTTCGCTTTTAACCTCTCTAGCGTCTGGGTTGGATCAGATCCAATGTCAATGAAAGACTCTAAAAAACAACAGAAAATTCCGCTTTGGCTGAGAAATAAGTCTATTGGGAGACCATCGGATAATACAGCAGCCAGATTGGCTAGAGTGGAATCTCAGATGCTGACCTCAAGTGGCAAAAATAACAATAATAATAACAAAGACTCCCAGAAAACCGGAAGGGAGAAGGAAGGGATGGAGGGAGGAGTTGACCCGAAGGCAGCTGCAGCTAGATCTAAAACATCAGATGCTACAACGCAGCAGACAGAGCTGGTTAAGAGAATTAAAGACATGATGCAGCAGATGATGATACGTAATAATGAAAAGATGCAAAAAATGATGGAAGAAAGCAATGAATCCCTGAAAAAAGAGGTGTTGATGGGAGTTACAGTTCAAATAGATAGAAGTATTTCAGAAATGAAAAGGCAAATGAAGGAGGCCAATTCGAGGATTGAAAAGGTGGAGAGAAAAGCTATGGCAAATGAAATAGCCATACAGAACCAGACAGAACAATTTGATTCAATGCAGCTGAAAATGATTGATTTGGAGGATCGGGCAAGACGCTCTAACCTTCGTCTCAGATTATTTCCAGAATCATTGAGTGAAAACCCCAGAGTTTTGAGAGATCGAGTTATGGGGTGGATTAAGGATATAACTCCAGATATTGCATGGGAAGAATGGGACATGGAAAGAATACATAGAATTGGAGGCAGAAGAAGCGGAGTAATGCCTAGAGATATCATCATAAAGTTTGCGAATTTTTATAAAAAAGAGGAATTGATGAAAGTAGCGAGACAAGCCCCAGAGGGAATGAAGTATCAATCAACTCCAGTACAAGTATATCAGGATTTATGTTCGGAGACAATCAATTGGAGAAAAACTGTGAAAGTTTGTACAGCAGTCTTGATGAAGAAGAATGTGAGATACACATGGGGCTATCCAGTGTTTTTGAAGTTTCAGTGGAAGGATCGAAAGTACAGAATTACATCATCGGAACAAGGCATATAATTACTACAGGAGTTGGGAATAATGGATCAGGAGGAAGGAGCAGCTGGAAGCAAGCCGGAGGAAGGAGCAGTTGGAAGCAGAAAATAGAAGAAAGTTTTTCTTATTAAGACAGAGAATTAAATATAAGCTAACGGATGACGAGAGATATATAAACTGACTGGGGAGTGAGGGTGGCTGTCACTGGGAATCCTGGAAGGGCGTCTCCCCCCCCCCTCGATTGGTCTTGGGTCTTTGGATGAGGTTAACTCCTCGGGCACGAGGGGGGATGAATAATTGGGGGAGGGGAAGAGAGGGGGGAGGGAGGGGAATGGGGGTGGGGGTGGGGGGGAGTAAGTGGGGTGGGAAGAGGGTGGGGAGAAGGTAGAGCACTAATAAGGACCAATAGAAAAGACAATTTGCTATGTAAAAAATATCATGGGTAATAAATTGAAAGTAACATCATTAAATGTTAAAGGGCTGGGAACGATGATAAAACGAAAGAGAATAGAAAATTTATTGAATAGGGATAAAGCTGATATTGTATTCTTACAGGAAACACATCAAGTTAAAGAAGGGGCTAATGAAATTAAATTAAGATGGGCGAACATCTACGAGAAAGCATATGGAACATCTAAAGCTAGAGGGGTAGCAATTAAAATTTCAAAGAAATGTGGTTTTACTGATATGAAAGGAATAAAAGATGAACAGGGGAGGTATATAATTATACAGGGGAAGATAGCTAATGAAGATTATACATTGGCGAATATATATGCCCCGAATGAAAAGCAAGAACATTTTTATAATAAAGTGTTCAAGGAAATGCAAGGAATTCAAAAAGGCCACATTATAATGGGAGGAGATTTTAATATGGTAACGGATAAAAATAAAGATAAATCTAATCCCAATATGAATGATAGGCGGCAAAATGTAATAAGTTTAAATGTATTAATGAAAGCAAAGGAGATGTTCGACGTTTGGAGGCTAAACAAAGGGGAGGAAAGGAAATATACTTTCTATTCAGCAGTACATAAGAGCTATACTAGAATAGATTACCTTTTTATTTCTAAGAGTTTATTAACAAAAGTATTAGAAGCAGGAATAGGGCTTATTAAAGTTTCAGATCATGCATTAATAAACATGGAGATGAAGATTCGGAAAGATTATAAGGAAGCTAAAAGATGGAGAGTGGACACAAGAATATTTAAACATAAACAAACGATAGAAAATATTCAGAAAGAAATGGAGGATATATGGCAAATAAGTAATAATGGGGAATCCACTCAGGCTATAATTTGGGATACAATGAAGGCTGTGATGAGAGGAATATGCATTAGGGAATCGTCTAAATTAAAGAGACAACAAGGAGAGGAGAGGGTAAGATTGGAAAAGAATATTAGGGAACTGGAGGATGAATATATAAAGAATAAAGATAAAATTATTGGGGCCCAATTACAAGCAAAAAAGAAGGAATTAGAGGGTATAGAAATTGAGAAAATACAGAGAAACTTGATATACTTAAAAAGAGAATATTTTGAGTATAGCAATAGGAATTCTAAAATGTTGACCAGATCCACAGAGTCAAGGAAAATGGGAAAGCCAATTGGGGCTATAAAAGATAAATTAGGTAAGATTAATAATTTAATGAAGGATAAATTACAAGTTTTTCAAGAATTATATCAAGAGTTATATACATCAAATAACAAGTCATTGGGAAAGATTAGGGAATATATTGAGAAATACTGGAAAATAAAAGTACAAGAACTGGATAGGGAAGTGATGGAACAACCGGTAACAAAGGAAGAAATTGGAGGAGTAATAGATGGATTAAAAGTGGGGAAATCCCCGGGAATGGATGGGTTGGGTTCGGAATATTACAAAAATTTTAAGAATATGTTGGTGCCTAAATTAAAAATATTATATAATCAAATAATAAATGGGGAGAAGGCCCCACCATCGTGGAAGCAGTCTTTAATTGTCTTAATCCCAAAACCGGATAAAGAACTAACAGGACCGGGATCTTATAGACCTATATCATTGTTAAATCAGGATGCTAAGATATTGACAGCGATAATGGCAAAAAGATTGAATAAATTTATGCATAAATATATTAATAAGGATCAATGTGGATTTGTAGCAGGTAGACAGATGTCAAGTTTAATAAGTAGGGTATTGAATATGATAAATATTATAAAGAATGATAAATTACAAGCGGGTATAATAGCCCTAGACATCTTTAAGGCCTTTGACTGTGTGGAGTGGCCAACATTAAAAATATTAATAGACACTATGGGATTTGGAGGAAAATTTAAGGGATTAATAGATCAGTTATATTCGGAAAATGTAGCGGAGGTAATGGTCAATGATGGTATTACAGAACAATTGTCGCTAGCCCGAGGAACTAGGCAAGGTTGTCCCCTTTCCCCAATTTTATTTGCAATGGTTATAGAGCTCTTGGCGAATGCAATTAGAGAAGATATGACTATAAAGGGGATAGGGAAAAAAGAAGAAATTAAAATAAGTTTATTTGCAGACGATACATTACTTTCAATTCAAGAACTGATTGAGAAGATGGGGAGACCATGGCATTATCTGGGGAGTTTGGAGAGATGACGGGATTACAAATAAACTGGCCCAAATCAGAGATGATGATGTTTAATTACAAAGATGAAGGGAAGCAAGAACTAGTCAAAAGGGAAATGAATATTAAATTAAAAGGAAAAATAAAATATTTAGGAATATATATAACAGAGAATTTGGATAAATTGGAAGAGGAAAACTATAACAGATTAAGGCAGGAGGTTAAAAAGAAATTGGAGGAATACCAGAAGATAAAATTTTCATGGTTTGGTAGACTAGCACTATTAAAAATGAAGATATTACCTAAACTTAATTTCTTATTTAGGATGTTGCCAATTAAAATATCAGAAATAGAGTTGAAGAAATGGCAAACAATGTTTAACAATTTTAGTAATGGAGATAAGAAAGCTAGAATAAATAAGAAAATGTGGTATAAACAACAGGGAACAGGAGGGTTAGGCCTTCCTAATTTGAAGGGATATTATCTGGCTTACCAATTAAGATATGTAGTGGAAGGTATTCTAGGTTTGGGAGAAAAATGTTGGTTAGAATTGGAATCCAAAGAAGTAGAAATGGAATTGGAAGATATATACTTTAATAAAATTAATCAGAAATTTTTACAAAGAGTTAGGAATCCAATATTGAAGAATATTTTGGAGATTTGGGCTAAGAATAAGATCAAATTAATATGCGCCGTCTCCCCATTAACTCCGGTAGAGATGATGGAGAGCTTCCCAGAAAATCTAAAAGAAGTAATGGGGAAAATATTAAGAAAACAAAACATAAATAGATTAGAAAGAGTGATAAAGATGGACAATTAAAATCAAATAAAAGAAACATTAAGGGAAGAGAAAGTTTCATGGATTAATTGTATGCAGCTGGAACAGTGGGTAAAGAAGTGGGTAAAAGAAAATAAAAAATGTAGAGAATATAGGATATTTGAAAAAATGATAACACAAAGATGAGAGAAGGAACAAAATATGGTATTAAAAGGTATAACAAGTGAAATTTATAAAATATTGATGGTAAAAGAAGAACAAGGGGATGGTTGCAAACTGGTGTGGGAAAATGATATGAAAATTTTAATAAGTAATCAGAATTGGGTGAAGTTATGGGAGCAAGGAATTTGAAAACTTTATCAGTAAGGATAAAAGAAAATTGTTATAAATTAATATGGCAATGGTATTTAACACCAATTAGACTGAATCAAATAGATAAAAAATGTTAAGTATTATGTTGGAGAGGATGTCAACAAACTGGCACATATGTTCATATGTGGTGGTCATGTAAATATGTACAAAAGTTTTGGCAAATGGTATATAAAGAGATAAAAGAGATAACGGGAATTTATTTGGAGTCATCCCCAAAGATTGCATTATTATCAATATATGAGAGGATGAAATGTAATCAGAATACTAAGGATTTAATTACTATGTTACTAACTGCAGCAAGATTAATAATAACAAGGAAATGGAAGATGAAGGATAACTATCAAATGGTTGAGTGGTATAAAGAGGTATGGAATATTGCTATTAATGACAAACTAACATGTAATATTAAAGTAGAAAAGGCAATATGTAATAGAAATGAATTTGAAAATATATGGAAATTATTTTTAGAGCATGTATTGTTGAGAGGGAAAGGACACAAACCTGTGCAAGAAGTATCACAATTTTGGACAATGTAATGAAGAAGAATTGGTCCTGGTGAGGGGTGCACTTGGTGTATAAAGAATGGAAAAGAATTGTATAATTGTAGTTAAGAGTCGAAATAAAATTATTTTTTAAAAAATGAACAGACTAACTTAAACTCTGTTCATTTCAGAAACTCTGTTCCTCATTTCTAAGGGAGATTTAGGTAGGATTCTACCCAGATTTTCCACTATAAGAGAAAAGGTGGGGGAAGTGGTGGAAAAACAGAGGAGAATTACAATGGATGCCATCTGGAAACCCTATAAAATTCCATGAATGAGGCAGGGAAATTGCACAATAAAGGCCTCATTGGGAAGCACCCTAAATATCTTAATATCCTTCTGCTTGAACTCCCAAATTATAAGTGAAACCTGCATTTACATTTGGCAGGTGATCCCATGCTTAAAAGAAATTCTTTCTTGGCCATGGCCTTGTTCTTTCTTCTCAGTTCTTTGGAAATTGAAGGACTACAAGAAGAAATTGCAGGATTTTGAAAACTTGTGAGTTAAGTCCCGGTTGAGTAAAGAGATACACAATTCTAATTGTTTTTAGAGTTATATACAATAACTGTAAATCTGAAGCATCCAATTTAGCCTATTCTTCGGTGTCCAATTTAGAAACATTGGACAGATCTCAAAATTTGCCACCAGGCAAATGCCCCTCCTGATACTTTTAAAAAGCTTGTGAAGCACCTGTCTATAGCACCACTTTTATTTCCAAGAATGCCTCTGGGTCCCAGGTGGCATTCTTGGCCAAGTCATTTGTCTCTGAGGCTTGTCGTTTTTTGTGTTTTAGAATTCAGACAACATTTCTGCCTTGTACTTGTTCTTGGTTCCATAGGATGCTAACTCTCGTCTTTTAAACATTTCTTCCTCCAAGCTTTTCTCATTGCATATGTGTGACGGCTCTGGTTTGTTCTCAGCACTCTTCCTGTTATTTGGCCAACACCACCTCTTAACCATGGAGGCGGAGCATGGAAATTTGAGAGGAGAGGTCTCTATGTTTTGGTTATAGCATCCTTGCCCTCTTTTGCTAACTTGCGACTTGTTAAATGAGATTTCTTACTGGAGAAAGCAGCAAACTATCCAGCAGTCGCTGCTGGTGAATCACTGTCTCCTCTTTCAGTCAAAGGAAAGAAACCTCTCAGGCTTCTATACTAGCCTTTATTATCCATTTGATAACTTGCCACACTTTTAAGCAACTGTACACAAATTTGATACTCAATGGGATCAGTTTTGTATGGCTATATGGCACATTTTATTCTAAAACGAAATACCGGAAACATTGTGGCTGCATTCGGACAACACATTAGTCAATGGTGGGTTGAGTAACCAACTCACAGTTGGTTATTTTGTGGGTACTCACACGCAACGTATTCCTACAAAACTGTGGGTGGTTGGGGCAGGCGCTGAGTGGACTAATAGGCTGAATTCGGACAACACGATAATTAATGGTGGGGTAATAATCAACTTTACAGTTGTTCATCTCGGGGGTATTCTCCACACAACATGGTAATAAATGCATACAAATGAAGCCAGCTGACATTCCCTTTTCTCTGTAACTGTTAAAGGTTCTCTCAGTTAACTAAAGCTGTTGTGACTCTGTACGTTCTAACGAATGGTGAGGACAATAAAGAGACCCCTTGGAGGGAAAATACAATCCTTTATTATACAAAAGACGATCCTCCTCTCTCCTCCAGCAAGAAAGAGGAAACAAGGTTAGCAAAAGGTCCTTTTGCCCAGAGGCTTGTTAGATAAGCAAGCGATTCAGTTGAGTTAACTGAGAGAGAAAAAGAGAGCAGAGTCACATAATTAAGACGAATTAGCCTGTAGGGCTTTGTTCACTAATCTGTCTGAGCGGCGGGCGGTTTTAAGTTTGAAATCCTTTCTCTTTACCTTTCTCCGAGCCACAGCATCTTTGAGCCCTATGTCTCAGAAGAGAACGTATTCTCTGCCCGGTTAGGAACGTCTCCTTGGGAATTATCTCCCGCGTCCGCCGTGGGAAAGAGTTCTCCTTCTGGCACCAACTCCCCCGCCTGTTGCATTCCTTCTCCAGGATCAGAATCGCTGTCTGAGATTTCATCCCCTTGAAGCAGGGAGTTGGACATAGACACAACACCGAGTTGATGTTCACATCATCAGGATAGATCTATTTTCTGCCCACATCTGTATTAAAGTATGATGTTTTCCACCATTAAGATATGTGATCAATCAAGGAACTACAAAAGAGCTGCACCACTTTAAATAAACTGTCAAAACCAAATGAAACAATAATGAATGAATCTTGAATACCTAATCCAGATAGCCCTTCAGACATCAACATTAGTTTTCAACACATGGCATAGGATGTCTGTTTCTTGAATATCAGATAAAGGATTTCTCTTACTTGTTCAGCAGTGTGAGATCAAAGACAGAGATACCACCTAATACTTTCATGCGTAAGTATTATTTTAAAATTAAGTATGAATTTATTTTTGTCTTCCCCATAACACATAACATGGGAGTTACAGTGCAACACATCTGGAGAGCACCAGGCTGGAGAAGGTTGACTCCTATACATGTCTTCTCAGAAGCCAGTGCCACTGAAATCACTAGGGCTTACTCCCAAGAGGTATAGGATTGCAAACTAATCTCATTTGAAAGGTGTTCAAGACAGCCAAACTAAACCTCTTCTGCTCCGGTGTCGCTTTGATGAGATGATGTACTGTGGAGGGATTGTGGGGAGTGTATATTTTTTATAAATACATTTTAAGAAAAAAAACATTGGTTCTTTGAAAGGCAGGATATTGACCAAAAGCTGAAAGTGCCTGGCACATGCTCTGGTTCTAGATCTTTAATGACTAGTGCCCCTTTTGTTATCAAGCGTGCTGCTATATGCGAGATGTGTGTGAGAGAAAAGTATTGGGCAGACCCTGTATTTGGTAAGGATATGGAACAGCATTTCCCATCCTGCTGCCCTCCAGGTGTTTGAGATGACAAGTCCCAGCATTCCTGACCATGGGACATACTGACTTGCAATAATGGGAGTTGTAGTCCAACACCTTTGGAGGGCACCAGGTTGGGGAAGGGCTGTTCTAAACAAAAAAGGAGAAGCAAGTGGCCCTAAGTTGTTCGTGATCAGTTTTCCACAACCCCACAGTCACCTCTGCATATCATATTCTCCACCCTGTCCTCATGGTTTATCTGCTTTGGGAGAAAGAGAATTTCACTTGCACTTTCTGCCTCCTTAGGAATGATGTGGCGTTAAGGCTTGTGAGCCTTAACTCCCAATTTCCCTGCTTTTTGGTGCTTGGTTGGAAACTGTAGAGACTTAACATTGCTTTTGTAAACTGTAGGTTTTTTGTTTAATGAATTTCATGGCTTTGTGTAACGGATGACTGGATATTATACAGTTGACAACCAAGCCAGCATCAGCCAGGGTGATATAAAATCAAAGCTAGTGTTATGTGTTGAACTCACTATTAAAATTAATAAATTAACCAAAATGCTTGCATCTCCCTCATTTTTAAAGATAAAGAGATGAAACCTGGCATCATGGTAGCTCTTAAGTAGGGATATAGCTATGCCAAGTAGGAAGCAGATCCGTTCATGCCTTGATTTTTAGGAATTTTTTAAATTTCAAACAGAAATCTCTTTGGGGTCCAGGACCTTGAGAAGTACAAGTTTAAAAAATGAAATTAAAGAGAAATAGATGAAACTTGGCACCATGGTAGCTCTGAAGTAAGGATTTAGCGATGCCAAGTTGGAAGCAGATCAGTTCATCCCTTGATTTTTAGAAATTTTTAAAACTTCAATTTAATTTTTTTAATTAACTAAAATGCCTACAATTCCATCATTTTTAAAGATAAAGGGATGAAACTTGACAGCATGGTAGCTCTTAAGTAGGGATTCAGCCATGCCAAGTTGGAAGCAGGTCTGTTTATGCCTTGAGTTTTAGGAATTTTTTTTAACTTCAAACCAAATACTCCTCTTTGGGGTCTAGGGCATTGAGCAATACATAAAAAAAAAGAAATTAAAGATGAAGAGATGAAACTTGGCACCATGGTACCTCTTAAGTAAGGCTTTAGCCATACCAAGTTGAAAGCAGATTGGTTCATGTCTTGAATTTTAGGAATTTTTTTGAAGTTAAACTTTTTTTAAAAAATCCTAAAAATCAAGGCACGAACCAATCTGCTTCCAACTTGTCAGGGCTCAATTCTAGGGTGACCACTAGGGTGTGGCATAGTGGCTAAAGCTGGGAGATCCAGGTTCTACTCCCCACTTGGCCATGAAAACCCATTTGGTGACTTTGGGCCAGTCGCAGACTCTCAGCCCAACCCACCTCACAGGGTTGCTGTTGTGAGGATAAACTGGAGAAGAGGAGGATTATGTATGCCGCCTTGAGTTTCTTGGAGGAAAAAAGGTGGGATATAAATTCAATAATAAATAAAAATACAAAACTGTCAGGATTTCCCCTGATTTCTCCTGGTTTTTGTTCTATCCTCGGTGTCAGGGGGGATTTTATGCAATAGTCTATAATGATTTGGAATTACACACTTTCTCCTTTAAGGCCACCATTAGCGTGGCAGGGGGGAATGACATGCTTTCTGGAGATGTGTCATTCTCTCCCACTGCTCCAGTCAAGGCCTTAAAAGGGGAAAACGTGTCATTCCCAGGCATTATAGAAAAGAACCTGATTGAAGCAGTGGGGTGGGGGTGAGAATGACATGCTTTCTCCTCCTCCGCTCCAATTGGGGACTTTAAGGTGGCCCCCAAAAAACATTTTCCTGCCCCCCCCACTAGATGTCCTCTTTTTTGGTTTCCCAAATATGGGCACCCAACTCAGTTCTTGCACAGGCTGCATATCCATCCCTAGATATTTACTCAAAAGTAAGACCCATTGAATTTCCTTGGTTCTTGAAAAGCAACACACTTGCTTTTAGATTTGCCAGTCTCAGCATTCTATGTGTGCTATGAATGCCTGCTCTGTCTGTCCCTATAGTTTCCTGCAAGGTCCAGCCAGGGGAAGCCAGTAAATTAAACCCAGGGGTGGAGCGTGGGATTCCCTCAAGTTCATCTAACAGCAGGTGCTATAGAACATGGACCTTCCAGGAGTGTTGAGGCTGGATTTCTGGCAGACCCAGCCAGGCAACTTTATGGCCTGTTAGTACCTCCATTTGGTAGCCTGCAGAGCACCTGCCTCATAAGGCAAATGACCACATGAGAACTCTTATTATGGTCTGCTACTTTGTTTGTCTTTAGTAGTCTGTGGTCCAGATCTCTTCAGAAGGGGGAATAGTGTTATGTGGTTGGGGTCAGTCTAAATTATCTCCAGGGGTCCCTTACTCAGTGCCTCTGATAGCAAAGAGATTGAGGATTTCCCCCAACTCTGTTACTCTTGAAGTTACTAGGCCTGTTGAAAATAGATTTTATAACATAAGCATGAAAACAGTGAATTCCCCTTTTAACTTATTAAACCAATGAAAACATGCCACACAAGTAGTCTTAAGATATGAATGGTTTATAAAGAAAAGTAAATGCAAAAGAACATCAGATACAGAAGTGAAAACTGAAACATTACTAGTAGTAGTAATAGTAGTAGTATCCTGCCTTTTGCCCAATGCTGGGCCTCAGAGCAACCTTACAAAACTAAAGCATATACAGCTAAAATCAATAAATAGAAATATACCTAAGTTAAAAATATAATTAAATACTTTCAATATTAAAGCATTTAAAACATTTAAGATACATAACAATTTAAAAGTCAAAGGTATAGACAGAGGTCCAGATTATTTGCCAAAGGCCTGCTGGAACAAAAAAGGGGTTGTCTGCCTCCAAAATCACATCCAGGAGGGAGCCAGTGTAGACTGCAAAGATTAGAAAGAAAATGCATGTGTACACTGTGCAAAATACATGACAGTTTAACTGTTTCTAAACCTTCTTAGAAAAACAGGGTGACTAGGCCGAAACCAACGTTGTAGGCGCAGAAGCACTTTGAAAGGTTTCAACATTGTACTTAAAACTTAACACCGGCCCAAACTAATTAAATGAAGTGTTTGAAGCTTTCAACTTTATAGCAGCATGGACCAAACTCTTAGAAAAGAGGGAAGGAGCACACTGTGTGTGCTTGGGGTGGGCATGGATAGAAAGCAATGTATAGCCACCTATTCCCAGGAGAGATCTGAAGACCAGGTTGCCATGGATCCAGAGGAACCACACCCTACTTCACCAGGGAGCAAAAGAGCAAACTGGCCTTATGAAGATAGCCCAAATTACTCTCAGAGCCAAAGGAAAGCATGTTCCAGAAGAGAAAAGAGAAACTCTTCTTCCCTCAAAAAGTCTGTGCTAGAGGCAGCGGCCATTTCACCCTCCCTCCCCGCAACATTCTAAGGCAGGAAGGAGGGGGGAGAGCGATGCTACTGAGCGTGCCTCGCGCTATGAGGGAAGATGGCCACCTCATTGACTTGAATGAGAGGTTAAAATAGTCCTTAAAAATCAACTGAAGGGAATTTTTAAAAAACAAAAAGCTTTCCACCAACTACAGTGAAGGAGGAAGAAGACCCCACCACTGGATTAATTAATAAGGCTCTAGAAATTATGCAAATCGTGAGCACAAATCTCGCAAACCTAAAATCATTTGACAAAAGCAGGGAGACAGGTTTGTGTTCCTTTTCTATCTTAAACTGCTCTCCTTCCCTTAATCTTTCGTCAATCTTCTTGAAATTTTCAGGTAATATAAAACAAACATTTCTTTCTGGCACCTGTAAATTTCAGAAAGGTTGGTGAAACATTTCCGATTTTATGGCTGTTAGAATGACCGCCCCCCCATTATCACTTTAACATGGCGGAATGTGTTTTTTACAAACGGCCCTTAACAATGGAGGCACGGCTGTGCCTCCATTAATTTATTTTTATAGAGTTGGGGGAAAATGCTGAGAGTTTTCATGCACAACACCATATCCTACCATTTTTCCTCATAGTTTGCATCCATTAATCAGTTTAGTCCTTTTGGGCCTGTGGACACATTTGAAGAGTTGAGAAACTGCCATGGGCACAACCATGAAAATGCTGCCATGGGTGGGCAGGGCCAGTCACAAATGCCTGAGGCATTCATGGCAAATTAAGATGGCAGCAGCCAGAGAGGCTGACATATTGCTTTGGAGCAATCCCAGCTGCCAGTGGGAATAGACAAAGACATTGTTAACATAAACATTGGGTGGAGTAGGGTATCTTAGTGGGGATCAAGGAAGGTGTCTACAGGCACATTGGTGCCCACAGCCACCACATTGAATATCCCTGTTCTAACCTATTTGACACTCATAGAAACCTACACCGCATCCACCGCTGTTTGTTTTACCTGCCATGAGTAGCATATATGTTTTGCCGGGTGTTGCTGAATATCTGTGCCTCCATCGAGTGCGCAGTGCATGGTTCTTTCGCTTCCTGTGTTCATGTAGATAGTGGGGGTCCAATAGGGTTATGCCTCTGTCGCATCATGTGTTAATGCTACAGACTACATTGGAGGAGGGGCAGTATATCACCCCTCTTGTTATGTAATTTTAGCTGTTCTTTGGATTGGAGTGTAAGGTTGCTTCCAGACAGAAGAGTATTAGCACTAAGTACCAGAAGGCATTATGCAGCTCTGCCATCTTTTCTTAACACTGGATAAAATCCAACTTAGCGTAGACCTATTGAAATGAACAGACTAACTTAAGCTTTGTTCATTTCAGGGGGTCTACTCTAAGGAAGATTTAGGTAGGATTCTACCCAGATTTTCCACTATAAGTGAAAAGGTGGGGAAAGTGGTGGAAAAACAGAGGAGAATTACAATGGACGCCATCTGGAAACCCTATAAAATTCCATGAATGAGGCAGGGAAATTGCACAATAAAGGCCTCATTGGGAAGCACCCTAAATATCTTAATATCCTTCTGCTTGAACTCCCAAATTATAAGTGAAACCTGCATATACATATGGCAGGCGATCCCATGCTTAAAAGAAATTCTTTCTTGGCCATGGCCTTGTTCTTTCTTCTCAGTTCTTTGGAAATTGAAGGACTACAAGAAGAAATTGCAGGATTTTGAAAACTTGTGAGTTAAGTCCCGGTTGAGTAAAGAGATACACAATTCTAATTGTTTTTAGAGTTATATACAATAACTGTAAATCTGAAGCATCCAATTTAGCCTATTCTTCGGTGTCCAATTTAGAAACATTGGACAGATCTCAAAATTTGCCACCAGGCAAATGCCCCTCCTGATACTTTTAAAAAGCTTGTGAAGCACCTGTCTATAGCACCACTTTTATTTCCAAGAATGCCTCTGGGTCCCAGGTGGCATTCTTGGCCAAGTCATTTGTCTCTGAGGCTTGTCGGTTTTTGTGTTTTGGAATTCAGACAACACCTCTGCCTTTTTCTTGTTCTTGGTTCCATAGGCTGCTAACACTGTTCTTTCAAACTTTTCTTCCTCCAAGTTTTTCTCATTGCATATGTGTGACGGCTCTGGTTTGTTCTCAGCGCTCTTCCTTATATTTGGCCAAGACCACCTCTTAACCATGGAGGCATAGTGTGGAAATTTGAAAGGACAGTTCTCTGAATTTTGGTTATAGCATCCTTACCCTCTTTTGCTTATTTGCACTTGTTAAATTAGATTTCTTACTGGAGAAAGCCCCTCCTCGCAGTGGGTCAGTCTGTGCCTACAAACGTCCCACAGATCCGCCCTTTCCTACTGGAGAAAGCAGCAGACTATCCAGCAGTCTCCTATTTCCTATTTCAGTCAAAGAAAAGAAACCTCTCAGGCTTCTATACTAGCCTTTATTATCCATTTGATAACTTGCCATTCTTTTAAGCAACTGTACCAGAAACATAATGTAAGATAAGGTAAATCTACAGTGGAGCAACTACAAAAGAGAGGATCAGCTTCAGGAAATTCCCAGTATTGTCCCAAAGTAAGGGACATGTATGTCATTTGCAATACAAAAGAGGCTAAACGAGCAATACCAAGGCTGTATCCTCAAGTATACAACATAGTATGTTTATTACATGTGGACAAGAGTTTTGTTGTGATAATGAAGAATCAAATGCAGGAGGATTATATTATATTGAAATTTAGGCTGGAGCATGGTTTAGACAGATAGAACAAGCTGAAAGTAGAGGAGGGGATCCATTTTAGGGGTAACAGAGAAAGGATTAGCTAGCCAATAGCAGAAAGCAGAGAAAAGTCAAGGACAGAGTAATCTGGGATAACCTTTGTTAAATAAATGATTTAACAGAGCCCAAAACAATCCATAGAGTTGTAATGACTATACAAGTACTCAGTCTGTACCTAGTTTTTGGATTTGTCAATTGCAGTCTCTGTGCTTAAAAGTAATTTATAGAAATTATAACATCCTGGCCTAAAAGTCCATAGTTGCAAGCTTTCATTAACCACAGCTATTCTCCAGTATTCTTTGTTACCTGTGCATCAATTCAGATATTTATTTATTTATTTATTTATTTATTACATTTGTATACCGCCCCATAGCCGAACCTCTCTGGGCGGTTTACATAGGATTAAAAACAATTAAAAACAATATACAAAAATTAAAACAGCAAAACATACAACATACACACAATCTGTACATTTAAAAACCACTTCAACACTTCAAAAAACTACAAAAACAAAACAAAACAAACCCAGGCTCCTCAGATATTGCCAAATGCTTGAGAGAAGAGGAAAGTCTTGACCTGGCACCGAAAAGATAACAATGTTGGCGCCAGGCGGGCCTCGTCGGGGAGATCGTTCCACAATTGGGGAGCCACCACAGAGAAGGCCCTCTCTCTTGTTGCCGACCTCCGAGCTTCCCTCGGAGGAGGCACTCGGAGGAGGGCCTTAGATGTTGAACGTAGTGTTCGGGTAGGTTCATGTCGGGAAAGGCGTTCCATCAGGTATTGTGCTCCCAAGCCGTGTAAGGCTTTATAGGTTAAAACCAGCACCTTGAACCGGGCTCGGAAACATACAGGCAGCCAATGCAAGCGGGCCAGAGTAGGTCTTATATGTTCGAACCTACTGGTTCCAGTTATCAATCTGGCCGCTGCATTTTGCACAAGCTGCAGCTTCCAAACCACCTTCAAAGGCAGCCCCACATAGAGTGCATTGCAGTAATCTAACTTGGAGGTTACCAGAGCATGGACAACTGAAGCCAGGTTATCCCTGTCCAGATAGGGACGTAGCTGGGCCACCAACCGAAGTTGGTAGAAGGCACTCCGTGCCACTGAGGCCACCTGCGCCTCAAGTGACAGAGATGGTTCTAGGAGAACCCCCAAGCTACGAACCCGCTCCTTCAAGGGGAGTGCAACCCCATCCAGAACAGGTTAAACACCCTCCATCCGGTCAGCGGAACCACCCACCAACAGCGTCTCAGTCTTGTCTGGATTGAGTTCAGTTTATTAGCCCTCATCCAGTCCATTGTCGCAGCCAGGCACTGGTTCAGCACATCCACAGCCTCACCTGATGAAGATGAAAAGGAGAAATAGAGCTGCATGTCAACAGCGTACTGATGACAACGCATTCCAAAACTCCGGATGACTGCACTCAACGGTTTTATGTAGATATTGAACAGCATGGGAGACAAAACTGACCCCTGCGGAACCCCATACTGGAGAATCCACGGGGCCGAGCAATGTTCCCCAAGCACCACCTTCTGGAGCCAACCCACCAAGTAGGAGCGGAACCACTGCAATGCACTGCCTCCCACTCCCAACTCAGCCAGTCGTCCCAGAAGGATACCATGGTCAATGGTATCAAAAGCCGCTGAGAGATCAAGGAGAATCAACAGAGTCACACTCCCCCTGTCTTTCTCCCGACATAGGTCATCATACAGGGCGACCAAGGCTGTTTCCGTACCAAAACCAGGCCTGAAACCCGACTGAAATGGATCCAGATAATCAGTCTCATCCAAGAGTGCCTGGAGCTGGCTCGCAACCACCCGCTCCAGGACCTTGCCCAGGAAGGCAAGGTCCTTGCATCTTTTGCTGTCATATTCTGGGTGAAAGTGAAATTTCTAAGTGAAATTAGAGATGGTTACACTAGGATAAATGAATAGTTCTGCTGCACGTAGAGAAAACAGAGTCAGTCAATCAACCAATGCCACTTGGAGAACTCTCCCTTTCATGTGAATGAGCTACTGAAGACCAAGCAGAGTGTGACATTTGGTATGTAGTTTTCCCTGGCATTCTTGGGTTGTTGTTTTTTTAAAATAAAATTAAATGGCTGTCATGGAATCCTGAGCTGGAACAGGGGATATGGTATGGGGGAGAAGTTTTCACCCGTTCACCCATCCATGTCTCCATCAGAATCACCCCCAATCCCTTTATGTCTGGTATTAGTATAACTTCTACTCGTGTGGGTTCTATGGGGCTTAATCAGAATGAACTTGCGGGGGGCGTGACCTAGCAGGACATGGGATAAGTCGCAAATCCTTCGTCCTCCGAAAGAAGCAGTGAATTAATTGTAAATTCCCTATCCTAAAAGAGCGGCTTGCTACATACAAGTCTGCTATGGAGAGGGGAAAGCTTGCTAAAGAGACAAGAAGATTTATGGCTTTATAACCGGCATGAATGAGGGAGGTGACGGACCGGCAGCTTTGAAGTACGGTGAAGGTAAATAAAGGACGTATATACGATTGCTGGCTGATTGAATAGACTGTAAGAGAACAGAAAGATTGCTAACACTTAGAAAAGAGACTTTTAAGCTTTGGAGAGTTTTAAGCTTTTAAGCGTCGAAAGATTGTTGTTGTATAACTGTTCTGCTGAGAGGAGGGGCTAATTCTGCCTGACGAGAATCGAAACCAAATGTGCCAGCCAGCCTTGGCAATTAAAAGAACAATTAAAAGACTATAAGTGATTAAAACTCATCAGCCTTGGCAATTAAAAGAACAATTAAAAGATTATAAGTGATTAAAAGGCTGTCCGGGAGACAGAGAAGCCAGAGGGTGTGATTGGAGTGAAGAGAAAAAGACTTTGATCCCTGGCTAGAAGTAGCTGTGTCCCTATCGGATAGGCTTGAAGGGTACATGATTTATGAGCAAGAAGAAAATAACTTCTTGGAATAGACCCAAGGGTGATCGGCCGTCCGATAGAAGCTACAGGCTTGTCCGTACTGACAAAATGTCGGAGGCTGAAAAGACAAAGAAACAATCCCCTAGTCATGCCGGAAATGCCAGTGCTAAGACTGGAACTAAGCCAGGCGCAATTCCTAAAACAACCACAGGGAGGCAAGCTGACCCAACGGATGAGCTGATTCAGACTATCCAAAAGATGCTGGATCGAGCCATTTTAAAGCAAGATGGAAATATTGAGCAGGCTCTTTTGAAGCAAGAAGAACGATTGGCTAAAAAGATTACCGATTCGCAACAGCAGCTTTTGGCAGGACTTCAAAAGGTGGAGAAAGAGGTTGGAGCTTTGCAGGAAGAAACTGGAGAACTAAAGGTTCTATACAAGAAACAAGAGGAACAGCTAACGCATCAGGATTTACGGCTTATCGCGATGGAGGACAGAGACCGAAGAGCAAACATACGCATAAGATCTTATGGGGAGCAGCAAGGGGAGACCCTTAATAGTATAAGAGAATTAATCTTGGCATGGGTCAAACAGCTGGTGCCACAGGAAGATTGGAGAATGGAAGATATTGAGCGGGCCCATAGAGTGGGATATGGAAAGACAAGAGAGTTCCCAAGAGACATTATTGTGAAATTTGCTAATTATTATAAAAAAGAAAAATTAATGCAAGCAGTTAGAAGTCAAGGTCAACCAACGCTTCAAGCAACACCAATTGAGGTCTTCCAGGATTTGTGCCCCCAAACGGTGCAGTGGAGGAAGAGCGTTAGAATCTGTACAGGGGCATTGAAGAAGAAATCGATCTCCTATAATTGGGGATACCCAGTTTTCTTGAGATTTAGCTGGAACGGGAAGCAGCAAAGAATTACATCTTGTGAGCAAGGAATCGAGCTACTGGAGAAGCTGGGCATAATGGATGCCACATCGGTTGGAGAAGAGAAGCAAGATGAAGGCGCGGCAGGAGGGAGTAATGAATAGAGATATGGAGGGAGGGTAGACGTTGTCCCGGAATGTTGGGCCGAGTTCCCCCCCCCTAAGAGTTCTAAGAAGATTGGGACCAATGCCCAGGAAACTGGTGAGGAGGGGGGTGAAAATGGGGGTGAGTGTGGGGGGGAGGGTTAGGGAGGGGGGGGATTGTGTTACACAGAGGGAGACCGACTTAAAGACGTGTGTGAAAGTGAGAGATGGAAAATAAACTTAGATTGGCAACATTGAATGTTAAAGGGCTAGGAACAGTAATTAAAAGAAAAAGAATTGAAATGTTATTAAAGAACAAAAAAATAGATGTAATTTTTTTGCAGGAAACTCATCAGGCCAAAGATGGAGTTAATGAGCTTCGAATGAGGGAGGTGGGCGTTTACGAGAAGGCATATGGAACTTCGAAATCGAGAGGGGTGGCAATAATAATTTCAAAAACATGTGGTATAACTATTCAAAGTGTAAAGAAAGATAAAAACGGAAGGTTTCTTATTATGTTCTGCAAGTTGGGAGAAGAGGAATATGTATTGGTGAATGTTTATGCTCCAAATGGAAAACAAATGGATTTTATTGATGAAGTATTTAACGTGTTGGGAGAAGTGGGTAAAAAGCATATTGTGATGGCAGGTGACTTTAATATGGTACTAGATATAGGGAAAGATAGGGATAACATATTAAAAGATACTAAAAGGGTGGGGAAGACAGAGTTAAGCAAATTAATGGAAGGGAAAGAATTAATGGATGTGTGGAGAGTTATAAGAGGGGAAGAAAGGAAGTAAACCTTCTACTCACAGAGATTTAAGAGCTATTCAAGGATAGATTATATTTTTGTATCAAAAAATATGTTACCCAAAATTATAGATTGTGATATTGGAGTTATCAAGGTTACTGACCACGCGTTAATGATAATGGACATGGAAACTAAAAAAGATTATAGACAAGCGAAGAGATGGAGATTGGATGTAAGGTTGCTGAATAAAAAAGATATAATGGAGAAGATAAAGAAAGAATTGCAGGAAATATGGGAGATTAATGAAAAAGAGAATAACCGGCAGGACATATTGTGGGATACGATGAAAGCTGTGGTAAGAGGGATTTGTATTAGGGAAAGTTGTACCTTAAAAAAACAACAGGAAGCCCAAAATAAAAAGATTGAAGAGGAGGTAAGGAGTTTGGAAGATAAATTAAAGGAGACAAAAGATAAACGCCTAATTGCCCAAATTCAAGCTAAGAAAAAGGAATTAGAGAAAGAAGAATTAGAACAAGTACAAAAAAATTTGTTGTATTTAAAAAGAGATTTTTTTGAATATAGCAATAGGAATTCAAAGATGCTGGCCAGATCCACACAGTTAGAAAAGGCTAAGAATATGATAGGGACAATAAAGGATAAGTCAGGGAATAGTTGTAATTTAATGAAAGATAAATTAAATATATTTAAGGATTTTTATAGTGAATTATATACATCAGGGTCGGGACCGCAAGATAAGGTATTGGAATATGTAGAGAGGAATTGGAAAATAAAATTACAGAAGCAGGATAGGGAATATATGGAAGGTTTAGTTACTGAAAAAGAGATAGAGGGAGTTATTGATAAACTGAAAGGAGGAAAATCACCAGGGATAGATGGTTTGGGGTCGGAGTATTATAAGCTTTTTAAAGAAATTTTAATACCAAGATTAAAGAAATTATTTAATAATATAATAGAGGGGGGGAAGACTCCGCCATCATGGGATCATTCCCTGATTATATTAATTCCAAAACCAGGTAAGGACTTAACGGATCCCGCATCATACAGACCAATTTCCTTAATAAATCAAGATTCAAAGATATTTACAGCAATATTGGCAAAAAGAATGGCCACATTTATTTCTAAATATATTAAAAAAGATCAGTGTGGATTTATTCCGGGTAGGCAAATGTCTAACTTAATGGGAAGAGTACTAAATATAATTAATATTATAAAAAAAAGGAATTTAAAAGCAGGCTTGCTAGCATTGGACATATTCAAAGCCTTTGATTGTGTGGAATGGCCAGCACTTAAAACAATATTAAAAACATTTGGATTTGGAGACAAATTTATGGGAGTGATGGATAAGTTGTATAAAAACAATAAAGCGGAAATAATGGTTAATGATGGGTTAACACAACAGATTACACTAGCCCGAGGAACTAGGCAGGGATGTCCTCTTTCACCGATCTTATTTGCAATAGTAATAGAAATTTTGGCAAATGTAATAAGGGAAGATGAAAGAGTGAAGGGGATAGGTAGAAAAGAGAAGATTAAAATGAATATGTTTGCGGACGATACTTTACTGACTGTAGAAGATCCCCTAGGGAGTGCAGAGGTGATTAAGAAACATTTAAGAGAATTTGGAGAAATTACGGGATTAAAAGTAAATTGGGGGAAGTCAGAAATGATGTTATTTAATTATAATAAGGAAGAGCTGGAAGAAGGTAAGGTTAAGTTGGGTCTTAGACTTAAAAATATAGTACGTTACTTAGGGATTAATATTGATAGAGATTTAGAAAGGCTAGAGGAACTTAATTTGGTAGCTTTAAAAAAACAAGTAGGGGAGAAATTAGAAGTATATAAGAAATTAAAACATTCTTGGTTTGGTAGAATAGCAATTATTAAAATGAAGATTTTACCTAAGATTAATTTTTTGTTTAGAATGTTACCAATTAAAATATCAGATGTAGAGTTGAAAAGTTGGCAAAATATAATTAATGCATATTGTAATGGGGATAAGAAAGCTAGGATTAATAAAGGGTTATGGTATAAGGCTCAAAAGAAGGGAGGTTTAGGACTTCCAAATATTAAGTATTATTATATAGCTAATCAGTTAAGATATGTTATAAGTGGTATTCTAGGGGAGGAAGATTTGGAGTGGTTGGAGACGCAAACTAGGGAAATAGATTATAAATTGAAAAATATTTTTTTAAAAAAAATTCAAAAGAAAGAATTAAAGGGACTGGACAACCCTTTGTTGGTAAATATAGTGGAGATCTGGGAGAAATTTAGGGGGAAGTTGATACCAGGAGATTCACCACTTGCCCCAGTGGTAGTAGTGGAGAATTTCCCAAGAGGGTTAAAAGTGGAGATTGAAGCGAGATTGAAAGATAAGGAAATAATTAAGTTAAGGAAGTGGATGGAAAATTTGAAGGATAATGAGCAAATTAAAGAGCTATTGATAGGTCAAAAATCAGCATGGTTTAAATGTATACAATTAGGGAAATGGACTCAGGAATGGAAACTGAAAAATAACAAGTGTAGAAATAATACAAGATTTGAAGATTTAATAGAGTCAAAAGATAGGAAAGAAGAAAAGAAAATTAAGAAAGGGTTGACTAGTGAGATATATAAATTATTGATAGAGGAGGAGTTTCAAAATTCACTTAAAGCAATAAAAAAGGTTTGGGAAGAGGATGTGAATGGAGAAATTAAGGAATACAACTGGGAGAGGTTGTGGAATGCAAGAATGTTAAAATTGTTATCGATCAGAATTAAGGAGAATTTTTATAAGGTATTGTGGAGATGGTATCTAACACCGGTTAGATTTCACCAGATAGATAAAAAAATATCTAAAAATTGTTGGAGGGGATGCCAGGAGGTTGGAACTTATTACCATATGTGGTGGAGCTGTGAATATGTACAAAAATTTTGGAAAAGGGTATTTAAAGAAATAAGTGAAATAATTGGAAGTAAAGTGGAATTAAACCCGAAGCTTGCTCTACTAGCAATATGGGATAGAGGGGAAGAGGACAAAAATAAGAGAGAATTGATAAACAACCTCCTGACACCTGTTAGACTAATGATTGCAAAAAATTGGAAAGGACAAGGAAGCTATACAATAGAAGAATGGTATAAAGAAATATGGGATATGGCTTTGAATGATATGCTGACTTGTAAAATGAAATTAAAGAGGGGAATGTCCGGTAAAAATGATTTTGGGGAAATATGGAGTCCCCTATTGGAATATGTATTAAGATTGGGGAAGGGACAAACACCTTCAAAAGAGTCGATAACTTTCTGGATAGAATAAAAGATTAAGAGAAGGTCTCATGGTGTGGGGGTGCACGGGGGGGGATTGTCGTGGATTATGTATGTATTTTATGTTATTATTATGTTGAAATTAATAAAATTATTTCAAAAAAAAACAAAAAAGAATGAACTTGCAAAAAAATACAACTTGAACAAAATATGCCTTTAGTAAACATCAAGTTACAGAAACATGCCACAAGTTGTCCTTCTATGGCCAAACAGAAACAACTATGATTCTCTTGCTTGTAGCCCAGTCCCACGTAGTTCTGTATTGCCAAGCGCTGAGTATTTCGGAACTCCCTTTTGTAGATTTTTCTTAACTTTAATTTCACAGGGAAATAATAGCAAGGATGCAAGAAATGATTCCCCGTCTCCTTGAAATTCTGCTACACACAATTAACAATTCAATTTACCTTATACAAGGTGATAAGAGCCCATTATTAAACAGCAATCTTCTAACATTCAGCTTTCAGCAGAACAACTGATTCTCTTTTTTAGTTGTCTCTTCTCCAGCCCTCCCTCTGAGTGAGGGCCCCACCCAAAGGACTAAACCACCTACTCCATAGGGGTTATATTATTATTATTATTATTATTATTATTATTATTAATATTATTCTATTTATTTATATCCCACCTTTTTCCCAATACTGGGACCCAAGGCAGCTTACAAATTAAAAAATGTGCAGTTAAAACAAATAGGGATATACAAAAATTAAAAATATATAATTAAATATAGTACAGTTTTAAAATATTTAAAACCTTTAAAAACATTTTAAGTACACATGATTAAAAAAATTAGCAGTGGTACGAAAGCTATCAGTTGCAGAAGGGATTGATTCCAATCAGGACCATGACAGGACCAAAAGGTGAAAGCTCCACTCCCAGCACACCCCAGCTCCAGTCTGGTTCAAGCACCCACCCATGCCAGCTATTAGGGTGGAATCAAGCTTCACAAGGGTAAAATACATGACAAACATCACATCTAGTTTGGTCCTGAGAAGCTAAGGCTTTGTTCTTGTTAGCATAGAGGTAGCTGCCTGCTTTAGTCTAGGGTTAACCAATATCAAGATGGCAGCCTGAGCAGGGGAATACACCATCAACACTAATAATCCAAAGACTTGATTTTCAGCAAAAGCTATATTTATAAACCAGTTCCCTGCCACATAAAGCAAAAGGTAAAGGATCAAGAGGGAGAGCACTGTCCCAGCTGCCCTGATATGAGCTTCTGTTTGAAGGCTCCTAAAACTGGATTCTTTACTTGTCATCTGGCAGACATGTCGGCAGAGTGAGGCAACAACCGGTAAAACCACAAGAAAGTAAAAACCACAAGAAAGTAAAACCACAAGAAAGGGACAGCCAGAACCAATAGTTGAAAACAAAAGTTTGGAAGTACTGGTGAAGTTTATCAATGTCTTTGCTTCTGTCACATTTCTAATGGTGGCTGTTGTGCTGCTCCCAGAGTGTATAAAATATGCTGCATAGTAAAAATGGAAACAAACATGGAGATGACTAGAGATCCCACAAGAAGCTGGGGCATTAGCGATGATATCCTCATTTTGCACCAAAGGAAAAGTGAATGGGTGCTGTTCACTATCTTGATGCAATAAAAGACACAGAGCAATGCAGTGAGCCAATATCTGGAGTATATGGCAAAGCATAAGATGCCATAGAATATTTGCAGTATTATGCAGTTCCTGAACACATCAAAGAAACACACAATCATTAAAATTGGGGTGCAGAAATTGGATATACCAAGACTCAAAAGCAGTTGTTCACTGGAAGTGAGACTTTTGCATTTAGCCCATTCAGTAATCTTCACTGTAACTATAAAGCCATTGGAGATGAGCCCACCGAGGGCCAAGTCAACGACAGCAACCAGAAAGGCGATTATCTGGAGAGAAGACATATCTTCTGATCCTCTGCAGATCCTGCTATACAGGTGGACTTCACTCTCCCAACCAAAGTTGTTGAGCTGAGATGGAAAGTGCAGGTTGAAGATCTGTGGTGTACTTTTTAGTGCATTGGGAATTATGCTAATGAACTATATAGGGTGACCAGATAAAATCCAGGTCAGGGCTCATGTAACTTTAACAGTTGTAGAGAAAAGGGAATTTCAGCCAGTGTCATTTGTATGCAATTAGTTCCTGGTGAAATTCTCTCTTCATCACAACAGTTAAAGGTGCATGCGCTATACTAGAGTGACCATATACAAAAGAAGGCAGGGCCCCTGCAACTTTAACTGTTGTGATGAAGAGGGAATTTCACCAGGAACTAATTGCATACAAATGACACCGGCTGAAATTCCCATATTACTATGGACCAGTGGGAGAATATGTGGTTGAGAGGTTTGAAATTTACATTATGTGCCAGATTGAAAGAAAACTTTTATAAAATGATGTATAGATGCTATATATCTCCATCAAAATTGGCAAAAATGTATAAAGGGACATCAGGAAGGTGCTGGAAATGCAAAGAATGGAAGGAACTTTTTATCATCTATGGTGGACATGTAAAAAAGCAAAATCTTTTTGGACACAAATGCATAAGGTGATGCAAAACGTATTGAAGATTAAAATACAACTACGTCCAGAGTACTTTTTGTTGGAGATAATAGACTAACAGTTATTGCAAGGTTATGGAACTTTATTCTTATACATGACAACGGCAGCAAGCCTAATATATGCTCAGAATTGGAAGAATGAGAAAGTACCAACAGAGGAGGAATGGCTGTTGAAAATTACAGAATTGGCGGAAATGGCAAAACTCACTGTGATAATAAAAGATAAAACAACAACCGGGTTCATAGAGGAATGGAAGCCTTTGATGGATTTTTTTAAAAGAGAGAGAAGGGAAGGACATATTTGCATGCGGATTCAGCGATTAAATTGGAAGAAAAACAATTGATAAAGATAGAGAAGTCAGGAAATTCACTCACTATTTTGTTTCATTTCTTTCATTAGGCTTATTTTGATAAAGCATTAAGAAAACATAGATATTTTTGTTTGTTGGAGAAATTCAGAAGTCCATTTTAATGTTGTATTGTTGTATTGTTGTATTGTTTGTGTTTTATTTATTTATTTATTTATTTATTACATTTGTATACCACCCCATAGCCGAAGCTCTCTGGGCGGTTTACATAGGATTAAAAACAATTAAAAACAATATACAAAAATTAAAACAGCAAAAACATACAACATACACACAATCTGTGTATGTTGTATGTTTGAGGAAATTGAGGAAACATATAGAAGATACACTATACAATGTGGATCTAGACTCCAGCTCAACTAGATATGATCTTGTGAAGATTAATAAACTGAGGAGGAATATGACTTTAAAAAAAACTTAGAACTCTATGTAATTCAGCCTTCCCCAACCTGATCCTCTCCAAATGTCTTTGACTATGACTCCTATCTGGTCATGCTGACTGGGTGTTGGGAGTTTTATCCAACACATCTGGAGAGAACCAGGTTGGGTGAGGATGAGGATACTGTATTTAACAAGAATTGTCTGTTTTTGTACAGTTACTAAAAGGATAAAACAAATGTTAGCACCAGTAAATATCACATAGATGAAGTAAAAACACCATGGCCAGTAACAATCATCCTCCAATAGAGCTGGATAATAAATTATGTTTTCATTATGTTTAAAAGGCCCATTGAAATTGCATCCATTTACTTTGCCTTTCACACAGTCATGAGCTATGTTCAAATGAACTTCTAATATGAAACCACTGCACATTTTTATATTTTTTGCTAAACTGCTTCATGATTTATTCAAATAAGCAGTAAATAAATATTGTTAATAAGTTAATTCATACATCAATATATTACAATGTTCTCCAACAAAACAATCAAAGAAAAGCAAAAGGGTGAAGTAACCAGATAAAGGTACTGCTTTGAAGCCAGTTTTCTGTTCCAGCAAAACACCTGTTTTCCAGACAGCTAAACCAATTTCCTCAAACTATCTCTAAATGAATTCTTAGAAAATTAATTCATTCAAATTTATTTCCCATAAATAGGAATATCAATTCCATATCATCCCCCAACTCTCACACACAAAACTATAGGGGGATATCAACATGCACACTCTCAACATGCACACAAACACACAAACTCTCTCAGAATGACCCACCGCAAAACACACACGCACACATCCATTCATAGACAAATGAACATGCACCCATCACATAAATACACTCACACACTGCAAACATGTAAGCTCTCTCAGGATCTCCCACCCCAAAACACACGTACACACATTCATTCATAGACAAATGAACATGCACCCCATGCACCCATCACATAAATACATTCACAGACACATACCTCTCCCAAGGCTGCTCCTATGCTTGCTTCCCTCATCCTCCCCCCCCCCTCATTTCTCTGGGCAAATGATGGGGATTTTTACATTCACCTTCAAAATATTCTTAGCTAGGGTGACCAGATAAAATCCAGGTCAGGGCTCATGTAACTTTAACAGTTGTAGAGAAAAGGGAATTTCAGCCAGTGTCATTTGTATGCAATTAGTTCCCTTCATCACAACTGTTAAAGTTGCAGGGGCCCTGCCTTCTTTTGTATATGGTCACTCTAGTATAGTGCCTGCACATTTAACTGTTGTGATGAAGAGGGAATTTCACCAGAATCTAATTGCATAGAAATGACACATGCTGAAATTCCCTTTTCTCTACAACTGTTAAAGTTACATGAGCCCTGACCTGGATTTTATCCGGTCAGCCTATTCTTAACAGCAGCAAGGGGTTACAGAGAAGAGGATTAGAAAAGTACAGGATAAGTCCTGGTGGAGGAGAGATCCTAACAGGTGGAGGGCAGTTTTGGAAAAATTCTCAGAACCTTGTAACACCCAGAATAAAACTGTTCCACCTGCTGCTCTGCCTGCTTCTTGTCCTCTGCCTGCACCATCCAAGAAGAGGCCCAGGATCGTCGCATGGGAGCTGGAAGGGGTTTGCAGATGGAGTTTTGGTAAGTGTGGATGACCCACAGGGGCAGGCCTCGGAAGTGCCCAAAATGGGCCTTCCGAGGCCTGCTGAAGCTATTTCCAGATTCCCAGAGGAACTGGGAAATGGCTATGGAAGGCCTTGGAAGGCCGAAAATGGAAGTGCCCAAAATGGGCCTGCTAAGGCCTGCTGAAGCCTGCAGAGGCCTGCTGAAGCCATCTCCTGATTCCTAGAGGACTATTGCCATAGCGATGGCCCTCTATGAACCTGGAAATGGCTTTGGAAGGCCAAAACTGGAAGTGCCCAAAATGGGCCTCTCGAGGCCTGCCAAAGCCTGCTGGATTCATTTCCAGATTCCTAGAGGGCCGTCGCCACAGCAACGGCCCTCTAGAAACCTGGAAATGGCTTTAGCAAGCCTCAGAAGACCAAAACTGGAAGTGCCCCAAACCGGCTTTTGGGGGGGCTAAATTTCCGGATTTGGCCCCGAAAAATGGGTTTTCACCCCGGACCCAGATTTGCCTGCCATTTCCTGGGCATGTCCAGGCAAATCTGGGCAGATGGGCACCCTAAGCATGCATAGACTGTTTATTTACACAAAGGTTCCATGCAGACATTACAGTGAATAACAGCCAGTGATGGACCTGCCCCTTCCTGGCTTCCAGAGGGAGAGCAAATGGCTATGGCAGTGGAGCAATCATGGTAAATTCCCTCACACAAGGTGAAGCTGTGGTGGAGACAAGTTCAGGGTCCTTACAGAAATAGAGACGGAACTGAAAAGAGTTCTGTGAAAAGAGTTCCTTGCCCAGGCAACAGCACCATTGTCCACAGGAACTTGTAAAAGTTTTCTTGCTGACCTTTTTGCAGGCTGTTGTGGTATGTTGTGGAGTGGAGGCTACAGCAGATGCCTTTATGAACTGTGCACAGTGGATCGTACACTTTCTTTCTACGGAAGCAGACTCCGAAAGCCAGCAGCCACCTAAATAAGCAGATGTCTAAATTGTTGAGAAGCAAACTAATCCATGCAGATACGAGGGATGTGCACGGCCAAAATCATCTTATTGTATCATTATCGGAAATTCCGATATAAAAAAATTTCGGATCCGATCATATTGGGGGTACCCAGATTTGATCGGATCCAATATCTGAAACATATCAGAAGTTCCGATCCGATTACGGTGTTTTCCCCATAGGTTACAAATGACAAATAACCTCCTCAGAGGCATTCATGGCAAATTAAGATGGCAGCAGCCAGGGAGGCTCACATGTCGCTTTGGAGCAATCCTAGCTGCCAGTAAGAATATACAAAGATATTTTTAAAATAAAATTTGGGTGGAGTAGGGTATCTTAGTGGGGATCAAGGAAGGTGTCTGGGGGTCACCACATTGAATATCCCTGCTCTAACCTATTTGACTGATGTAGAAAACTGCACAAACTCCACTGGTTGTTTTTTCCTGCCATGAGTAGCATATATGTATTGCCTTTTGTTGCTGTACATCCATGCCTCCATCCTGCGCACAGCATATGGATCTGTAGCTTCCTGTGTTCATGTTGATAGCGAGGGTCCAGATCTCATGTTTTCATGGTATGTCTATGCCTCTGTCACATAATGTGTTAATGCTACAGACTACATTGGAGGAGGGGCAGTATTTCACCCCTCTCGTTATGTAATGTAAGCTGTTCTTTGGATTAGATTGTAAGGTTGCTTCCAGACAGAAGAGTACTAGCGCTAAGTATCAGAAAGCATTATGCAGCTCTGCCATTTTTTCTTAACACAGGATAAAATCCAACAGAGTAGACCCATTGAAATGAACAGACCAACATAAGTTCTATTCATTTCAGTGGGTCTACTGTAAAGAGGACTTATGTAGGATTCTACCCAGATTTTCCATGACAAGGGAAAAGTGGTGGGAAAACACAGGAGAATTACAATGGATGTCATCTGGATAACCCTATTAAAAATTCCATGAATGAGGCAGGGAAATTGCACAATAAAGGTCTCATCTGGAAACACCCCAAATATCTAAATGTCCTTTTGCTCGAGCTCCTGAATTGAAAGTGAAACCTGCATTTACATATGGCAGGCGATCCCATTCTTAAAAGAAATTCTTTCTTGGCCTTGGCAGTGTTCTTTCTTCTCAGTTCTTCAGAAATTGAAGTACAAGAAGAAATCGAAGGAGTTTGACTTGTGAGTTAAGTCCCAGTTGAGTAAAGAGATACACAATTCTAATTGTTTTTAGAGATATATACAACTGTAAATCTGACACACCCAATTTAGCCTATTCTTCTGTGTCCGATTTAGAAATGTTGGATAGATCTAAAGATTTGCCACAAGGCTCTCTCAACCTCCTGATTTTTTTAAGAGCTTGTAATTATCATTATCATTTAAACTGGGAGGCTGACATGCTGCAAAGTGAAGCACCGGTCTATAGCCCCACCTTTATTTCCAAGTATGCCTCTGGGTCCCAGATGACATGCTTGGCCAAGTTATTTGTCTCTGAGCATTGTCAGTTTGCACAGAAAACTGTTTTTGTGTGTGTGTTTTAGAGCTCAGACCTTCACATCTGCCTTGTATGTGTTCTTGGTTCCATAGGATGGTTCAGATTCCCCCTTCTGAGGTCAGATACAGCACATCTTGGAAGGGGGAATTTGAGATATGCTCCTGCCCCATTGCAGCCAGTGTGGAAAATCAGCCTCAGTGAGGGGGAAGGGGGCATTACAGTGGGTGAGAGGGGAGAACTGGAGAGACCAAGCCCCCCTCTACAAGATTTCAGTTTGACGCCCGGTTCCCTGATTATGCGCATCTTTTCTCAATCGCTTTTACGCCTAATCCCTATACATGGGAGGCATTGAAGTGCATTACGGGCTGTATGAAAGGCATTTTAAAGTTTTTGACATGCTGAGAATCGCATGCAAATGTTGCTGAAAGTAATGCGCTTTATCCCAGAGAAACTCCCAAACCGGTTCCCTCCCTTTATTCTCCCCGCCCACCAGAATCTCCCGCCTTTGGTTTCCTAGGTTACCTGAAAGGAATGAGCTGATTAACATGTTCGGCTACCTGTCTTCCCCCCTCCTTCGCCCGATTGCCATGACCTCCTCAGGAGTAAATGGGAATGTGCCTTGCGCGCACACACTCACCCACCAAAACAGACAGGGGGATGCTGCTTCGTTTCTTCCCCCTCCACTTCCCAGCGAGATCAACAATTGTAAAACATACACACATACACACACACACACACACACACACACACACAACTCAGCTCAGGAATCCAGCAAGAAGCTAGGGGAAGTTATGTCTGCTGATGGCTAATTATGCGCACATCCGCACATCCTTCCTACCCCCTTTACTTCTCATAAAACCACCTCCATCTGGCCCCGTGTCTCCATGTTAAAAATATTTCATCAGGGTACTTCAAAGAAACTTTATTTTTGGTTCACGTTGGGTCACCTCTTCTTGGAGCTTCCATCCAGAGAGACAGAGTACAAGGAGGAAGTTGCCAGGAGGAGAGAGGAAATGAATGTAAACCAAAAAGTGGGAGGTTTTCCCAGCGAAGGGGCAGTTCTATGCATGAGATCACGACCACAGTCCAACCCCCCGATCGTTAATGCACCTCCTCAGAAAGTTGTTTACATGGACATAAGGTGCTCTTACTCCCACCGTAAATTAAAACTCGCTAATTAACACGCATTCGAAAATGCGAATAATCGGAGAGAAAACGCGCCTGGGCCCCTGATTTACTCTCCACTCTTGTAAAGGTAAATTTCTTAATGCGCCTTGAAAGAGCCTTAAATCGCTCTTGTAGAGGCACCCCAGGATAGATTTATCCTGAGCCTCCTCCTGCCCCTTTCCCTCCCCTCTGAGGCACCCTTGCTTACGGTGCCCATCCGCCCGGATTTGTCCAGACATGACGGGAAAATTGCAGGCAAATCCTGATCTGGGGGGAAATCCTGTTTTCGGGGGGCAAATCCGGAAATTTAGCCCCCCCAAAAGCCTTTGGGCACTTCCAGAAACGGGCCTTCTGAGCCTGCTCTCTGCAGATCCGGGGTCCTTGTGCCTTGTTGCCATGGCGACAAAGCACTAGGGTGAAGGATCTGCTGGGGGCTGGCCTCAGAAGGCCTGTTCAGGCACTTTCGGAAGTAGCCGAAACGGGCATTCCGAGGGCCACCCATGGCAAATCCAGCATCCTAGTGCATCATCGCTATGGCGACGAGGCATTAGGAATCCAGATTTGCCATGGACAGGTCTCGGAAGGCCTATTTTGGCCACTTCCGGAAGTGGCTGAAACAGGCATTCTGAGGCCACCCATGGCAAATCCGGGGACCTAGTACATCATCGCTATAGCAACGAGGCATTTTGAATCCAGATATGCCATGGACAGGCCTCAGAAGGCCTGCATCAGCAGTGATCAGCCTGGCCTGGGCTTGGAGCTGCGGTCTGGCCTGGGCTTGGAGCCGCAGCCTGGCCTAGCACAGCGGCCCGCTAGGCGTGGCAGATGGGTAGCTGAACAGCAGCATGCAGAGCAAGAAGCTGGGGCTGGCTGGCTGGTGGCAGCATGGCAAAAGCGTGCAAGGTAAGAAGCCCAGGCGAGCAGCTACAGGACACCAGCAGTGTGGGGAGAAGTTTCTTTTAGGGATGTGCACTGGATCGGACCCGATCCACGATCCGAGTCCGGTCCAGTGGGAAATCGGATAAATTATCCGATTTCCGATCCCGCAACTGGATCGGCCGATCCAATCCGAACCGGTCCGAAAAGGCTCCGAACCGGTTCGGCGGATCGGCGGGCGCCCACTGGCGCCCACCGCCGCTTCCATTGGCGGGCGCCAGTGGGCGCCCGCCGATGAAAGTGGACAGCGGGGGGGGGAGGAGGGGGGCGCTTACCTTCTCGGCCCGTCCGCTCCCGTCCGGCACTAGCAGCTACTACCAGCGGGCTCCGCGGCCTGCTCTAGGGTGGCACGCCGGGTGATGTCATCACCCGGCGCGCTACTCTAGAGCAGGCCGCGGAGCCTGCTGGTGGTAGCCGCCGGCCCCGGACGGGAGCGGCCGGGCCGGCAAGGTAAGCAGGGGGTGTGTGGAGGGGAGGAGGGGGCGCGCGGAGGGGGGAGGGGGGCCCTTACCTTCCTGGCCCGGCCGCTCCCGTCCGGCGCCGGCGACTACTACTACCAGCAGGCTCCGCGGCCTGCTCTAGGGTGGCGCGCCGGGTGATGTCATCACCCGGCGCGCTACTCTAGAGCAGGCCGCGGAGCCTGCTGGTAGTAGTAGTCGCCGGCGCCGGACGGGAGCGGACGGGCCGAGAAGGTAAGCAGGGGGTGCGTGGAGGGGAGGAGGGGGCGCGCGGAGGGGGGAGGGGGGAGGGGGGCCCTTACCTTCCCGGCCCGGCCGCTCCCGTCCGGCGCCGGCGACTACTACTACCAGCAGGCTCCACGGCCTGCTCTAGGGTGGCGCGCCGGGTGATGTCATCACCCGGCGCGCTACTCTAGAGCAGGCCGCGGAGCCTGCTGGTAGTAGTAGTCGCCTGTGCCGTACGGGAGCGGACGGGCCGAGAAGGTAAGCAGGGGGTGCGTGGAGGGGAGGAGGGGGCGTGCGGAGGGGGGGAGGGGGCCCTTACCTTCCCGGCCCGGCCGCTCCCGTCCGGCGCCGGCGACTACTACCAGCAGGCTCCGCGGCCTACTCCAGGGTGGCGCGCCGGGTGATGTCATCACCCGGCGCGCTACTCAAGAGTAGGCCGCGGAGCCCGCTGGTAGTAGCCGCCGGCGCCGGACGGGAGCGGACGGGCCGAGAAGGTAAGCAGTGGCGGGGAAGGGGGCTTACCACCCCCGGAGCCGTCCGCTTCTATCCGCTGGCGCCCGCGGGCGCCAGCGGATGGAAGTGGACGGCCCCAGGGGGGGTAGGGAGCGCGTGGGAGGGGGCTTACCTGCCGGGGCCGTCCACAACGGACGGCCCCGGGGGGGGAGGGAGTTAGGCCCCCCCTCACCCACCCGCCGCCATTTTTTCCTCATAGACTTGCATTGCAATGCAAGTCTATGGGGAAAAAAATGGCGGCCGATCCAAAAATTTACGATTTTTGGGTCGGGATCGGACTCGATCCGGTCCGTGGGGCCTCCGATTTTGTCCGAACCGGTCCGGGACAAAATTGGAGGTCCCGATCCGGGTCCCGATCCGATCCGGGGGGTCCGTGCACACCCCTAGTTTCTTTCCTTATTTTAAGATAACATTTTTAAAGCCCAGAAATGAAAAGGTTTAAGAGGAATATATTATCACTCCATAGAGTTTGCTCTATCTGCAGAAGAGTGTGCTTATTGCTCCATTTCGTATGGCTCCCAAAAGTGCAAATAATATTATTTACCCAATCAATTCCTTTCCAATTTACATCTCTATTTTAACCCTTTCCATTTTCTGTGATAAGCCACTCATCTTGGCAGAAGTCATGTAAGTTCTACATAAAAACAAAAAGACAAGAGTAACCCCCACCAAATTGTGACTCCCACACTCTCACTCCATTTTCCACTGAAGTAGTTTATAGTAAGCAAATGGAGACATTGCAATACCATGCACTGCAAGAGTGATGAATTTAAAAGCAGTCTTATACTTAATATCAATCTGGTTCATGTAAGCTGACCAGATAAAATCCAGGTTAAAGGTGCATGCACTGGAGTGACCATATACAAATTAAGGCAGGGCCCCTGCAACTTTAACAGTTGTGATGAAGAGGGAATTTCACCAGGAACTAATTGCATACAAATGACACTGGCTGAAATTCCCTTTTTTCTACAACTGTTAAAGTTACATGAGCCCTGACCTGGATTTTATCTGGTCACCCTAGGTTCATGTCCCAACTGAATATCAGGCAGTAACATTGCACCAGGTACAAAGAGCCTCAGGTCTAGGGACCCTTTCCCATTTACTCTCCTTTCCTGGCCTCTCTTAACTCTTTGATGTCCATTTATTTAGTTAGTTAGTTATTTTATTACATTTAGCTCCTGCCTTTTTTCCTCCAAGGAATCCAAGGCGGCATACATAATCCTTCTCCTCCATTTTATCCTCACAATAACAACCCTGCAAGGAAGGTTTGACTGAAAGTCTGTGACTGGCCCAAAGTCTCCCAGTGAGCTTCCATGTATGTCACCTTGGGCTCCTTGCAGGAAAGGCAGGATAGAAAAATAATAAATAAATTATGCATATGAGCAAACATTACTAAAGTCAATGTTTTAAAAGGAGGAGAAAAACCTTGCTTGGTAGCAATTAAAAAACAACAACTAGAGAAAGATTATTTTTCTATGTAGAGTCCAACCACAAAGTAATTGCTGGTTAGCAGGCTATAAGGGTTGGCTCTACTGACATAGATCTCACAAAACAGTGTTGGGGCTATTGTCTTATTTTACACAACCATATATATATATTGCAAAAACTTCTAAAAGTTCAGGTAGCTATAGTTGGCACCAAGTGCATCAAAACCGTATACAACTTGCCTCTCAAACCCCTTAGGACTGAAGGGTGACCATATGGAAAGGAGGACAGGGCTCCTGTATCTTTAACAGTTGTATAGAAAAGTGAATTCCATCTGGTGTCATTTGTACGCATGCAACAAATGGTGAAATTCCATCATCATCACAATAGTTAAAGCTGTAGGAGCCTTCCCTTTTTTTGTATCTGGTCTCTTTTCTTGGTGGTTTTTCTAGATGAACATGATTGGCTTGCCAAGTCACACTCTCTTTTACTGATTCAGAAATTTCCTGACTTGAGCATGTTTTAAGTATGACTGCTTTCTGGATGTTGGTGTGGATGTGTTTTGGTAGGCCTAATTTCTGAAGGTTTTCTGTAAAAAAAATATATGATGTGATGCTAGTGATTGCTGTGACTAACGGAATAATTGTAACTTTTCCCTCCTGCCACAGTTATTTAATTTTCATAGCCTGTGGTGTATATTTTTCTCTCTTTTCCTCTTCCTTTTCTGCAACATTTTTGTGATTAGGTATTGTTATGTCAATGAGTCAGTTGTGTTTTTCTTTTTTTGTTTATGAATGTTATGTCTAGTTGAATTGTTCTGTCCCAGCATAGCAAAGCTTGGCTTGACTTGTTTGAATGTGTCTGGATTTCCTAGGCTCTGAAAGCATCTTTCTGGAGAGCACCTGTTGGTTGCATGATCCACAATGCCAGGTTCTGGTGAGTGCATAGTTCTCCTTGACAGGAAGGGCTTGCGTTTGCTAGAGTAGATGTGAAGAGGCTGCAATCCTATATTCATTTATCTGGGAATAAGCTTTATTGAAATCAATGAGACTTATTTCTGAGGTTTCTTTGGGCAGTTTCCCTTAGTCCCTGATTGGGATTTGTGTTCTCTGCAGTGTAAATTCAGGAGATATTTGGATAAAAGGAGGGAAAGATCCTTGTCTAGCATTGTGATAACTGGCATCTGTTCTGGCCTTTCTTTGAATTGCTACCGGCCATGGGCTTGTTTACGTGGCTAATGAACCAGAGATATAATGACTCATTCAACTTCACCGATAAACGAGGAGTTGAAACAAGCTAAGAAGTGCTAGTGAGAAGTGATTTCAACAAGCCTTTGGCCCAGTTTGTTCCAGGTGATGGGGAAAGTGTTAAAGGTGAGACTAAGGTCATCCAGTGAAGGAGTTGCAGTCAGAAAAGATATTTGAGAGAAAGGGAGACTGTATCGTACAGAGTATAGCAAAAGCCTTAAAGTACAGCAAAAGCTACAAAAATAGGAGTGAAGTTAATTTCAGATACATTGTTCTTTATTTCAGTGATTTTAACATTAAGATGTTATGTAGAACAGGTTTGTCTTAATTGTGTGTTGTGAAATCAGACATATGACCAACGCCATGTTTGGGTGGGCACACCCCCTTGGGGCCGGCCATGTTGGTGGGCACGCCCCCTTGGGGACTGGCCATGTTGGTGGGCATGCCCCCTTGGGGGCGGCCATGTTGTCCTCCTTTTTAGTTTCCAAAAGATGGTCACCCTATCCTTGTTAGATGAGCTGAAAAGCTCATCTAGTGAAAAAGCCAACGTCAGAGGATGGGGAAGCAAAGATTGCATCTGTTGCTCCTCCCAGCCTGGTGGCTTCAGCCTAGCAGAGTATAGGAATCTTGGAAGCTTCTGTGTTTGGGGGATTCCGAGCAGTGGGTCACTATGGTCACTTTTATTTTAATCTCATCAGTTTGCCTTATAGGAAATGGGTGTTTCATGACTGGCCGCCCCCACCATGGCAATAATTTTGTGAATGCCCAATCCCTCCAATGGTAGCCATCTTGTGAAAGCACCCATGACTCACTCTCAAAATTCTAAATGCACGCCGACCCAAAAAGGTTGGAGGACCTCTATAATGTGAGGATTGTAAATTGGATTTGTCTGGACTTTAACAAGGGATGTTTTTATCTCTCTCTTTCCCTTATAACTTTATATTAATTGTTTTATTATTATTTGTGGTGTCTGTGTATGCGTGTAGTTGTTTTTTTTTTAAAAGAAAATTTAAATCACTGCATAGTTAGGCAAAACAAAAACAATATTTTTTGGGGGTATTTTGTTCTATTGTTGTACCTGTATTTTCAGAATAAATGCTATTCCCAAAGGAGAGAAGTGAGTTACTATGGTAACATTTGTTACAAAAGCTCAATTTGTGTGCACGAAGAGAGCTAACTCCATCTGTACATGCTCCCAGAGTTCACAACCTGTCTTCAAAAATGTCTTCCCACTTGTTAACACTGATCGTAATTCGAGGGCCTTGAATCTCAGGAATGAGCAGGGAAGGACCATTCCTGCGTGATGCTGAGAAAGAGGCGGAGGGGGTGGGGAGCCTTCAGGTTGAGCTGGATGACTCCAGCAATCTCAGCTTAACTTCATCACTTTGTTGATCCAGTCAACATAGAGGGAGACACGGATGAAAGTGGCAGGCTTGTGTTTGTGACCACATACACGAGATGGGGTGATCACACCTTGTAACACCCAGCAGTCATGAGTCAGGCAGGCCAAAGGGCCTCCAAAATCACCCTGCAGGAGTGAAAAGAAAAGACAGTTCAAAGCCAAGCATGCCCCAGCTCAGGGATGTTGCTAGACTGTTTCCCAAGGCTCATTTTTCCAGGCTTTTCCTAGGCCTCTCTCCAGTCCCTCTCTGCAGGTGTTTTGTCTTCCGGTCCTCGTTTTGCTTCTCACAATCACTCCCCTTGTGGTTCCTTCCCCGATTCTCACCTCACAAGCCTTTGTAAGCAGCTCACGCCAGTCCTGCCCTACTTACCTCGCAGGCCCCCACGCCGTTACTCACGGGTAGTGTACACAACTCGCTCTCCTTCAGGCGGCCTTGGAGCGCCACATTGCACTCTTGATTGCTCATGACTACCAGGTTGGCCACATTGAGGACATTTTCATTACCAGTACCTGCATGGGGGAGCCGAGTCAGAGTCTTAATGTTGCACACCACTTGAACACATGAAATGGCTTGTAGGAGGTCAACTAACGCTGGGCCATGTCAAGAGGGGGCAACCGATGCAAACTCTGAGACAGGATCAGGTATGGGGGCAAACATGCACATTACTTTTCTGTGTCAGTTGCAGAGCACAGGTGCGAGTTTCAGTACTAGGTGCTGCAGTAAGGAAAAAAATGAGAATGGATGGAATCAGAATACTACAGGGTAGATACTGCAAAACAACTTGGTAAATGGATCGCTGAGTGCCATACCACAAAGCCCTTTTTTTCTTTGTAGTTTATTGTACATGGGGCTGCCTTTGGAAATGGTCTGGGAGCTGAAGTTGGTTGAAAACAGGGCTGCAAGATGGTTAACTGGGACTGGGCAATTACATCCTATGACGCCATTGTTCCCAGTCCATCGCTGTCTCCAGTTCAAAGTGCTGGTTTTAATCTTTAAAGCCAGTAACAGCTTAGGGCCAGGATATCTGAAATCTCACCATCTCCCACGTATATTAACTTGAGGTCTTCTTCAGAGCCCCTGCTCTGGGTGACCTTACCAAGTAAAGTCAAGAGAGTAACTACCAGAAAAATGCCCTTCATGGTGGTGGCACCATGGTTGTGGAATGCACTCAGAAAGGCTTGCCTGGCACCTTCTCTATGGTCATTTCAGTGCTAGGTGAAGAGCTTTTTAATTATCTCAGGCCTTTTGAAAAAATGTGATTTTAGTGTTCTGAACTACTGTGTATGTGCTGTATATTTTTCATTACCTACTTTTATTCTTCCCTCTGCTGGAGAAAATCTGTTATGATATCATGTTTTTAATTCTGTTTGAGCATTTTCTGTTGTGAGCCACCCAATGCTATTGGGAAGTATTATATAAACAAAGTAAGTAAATAAATATTCCTTCCTCACAATCATCCCCTAATCCTTTCCCCAGATTGTACCTCTGGTGTCACCCCATCCTGCGATCTCACACTTTGTTCTCTCGGGCACAACAAAATGCTCGGGTGGGAGACAGATCAATGCCACATGCTGGTTCAGAATGGCTGGTCTGCAGAAAGAAAGAGAGGCCATAAAACCACACATTTGAGAGCCAGGCTCATATGACCTTGGCACCCATAGTACCCACTTCAAATAGCATTGATACCATGCCCATGGCCAGCTAGTGGTGTGCAGCTGACATCCCGCATATGATGGATCTTTTTGCATGCCACTGCAAACATTAATCCGATCTGACAATAGTGGCTGCAGATGACTATCAGCAGTGAACATAGCCCTAAAAAATCAATGGTGGTGAGGAACTGACTCCAAGCAAGCCCACTCATCATTATATTCTGCAACCTGTAGCCTTCTGCTAAACAAGCTCAAGGAAGCCTGCTTTGCAGTAAAATCAGTTCTATTTTTTCTTATGCACACAATACTTTTTTAAAACAATGTGCTGCCAAGCCTTGATTCGCCTGAAGCAACAGCCCCCAAAAGGCTATAGGTGTCCTTTCATCTCATCGTTCTGTAGTTCCATGCAGTTTCCTGTCCAGATCAGGCATTTGCTTTGCTTCTAGAATATGCTACATAGTGGTGTGACAAAAGCTCCACCTGCAGTTTTTTAAAGGCATAACACAAGTATTGCATAGGGTTCAAGATTCAAGAGATCGGGGGTTGGGGGAGAACAGCATGGGTGGCTGAAAGCCACTGAAGCAAATAACTATCATCCCATTTTTCTGGAACTCTCTGGGGAAGAAGACTCAGGATTTGGCTTCCCAGAGAACAACAACCCTGCAAGGTCCAAGGAAGGGAGCTTCCTCTCAGGCAGAGGGAAACAGCTTCAAAAATTAAGACTGCGGACACATTTAGTCTAGGTCCTGTCCCATCTGCTAGATATTCCCATATAGATCATCCATCACATCACACTTAATCCTTCTTATCTACCTAGCAGCATGCTCTCACTCTCACCAACTTGTCCTGCAGGCCACATTTCTCCAAGAAATGGAGCTTCCTGAGTCTTCCATGCATTGCCCAGCTCCACTGATGCTAAATGTATGCATCTGTAAAGGGTGATATTTAGCATTCTGTTCCCAAGCCTAGGAAGTCAAACACCATTATTTGGACCCCCATGGCAGTGAGGATGGTCTCTCCAGAACCAGAGAATAGATCACAGATTTCAACATCTGAAAGTGAGGTAGGAAGATAGCTAGTTAGGACCCCTATGCAAGCGGGATTCTTTTCCCCATATCTTTGCATGGAAAACATGGAAATCACTTTCATTCTGTAGGGGTCACGGAGTCCTTCTCCTTCTCACCTCTCCAGTTTCAGCATCACCAGAGAAGACTCTGAGGGCCCACAGGCAATCTTCAGGATGGGGATGGCCTGTTTGGCAGGGTCATTAGGACTGGGGTTCTTGAAGCGCATTCCAAGCCAGACTTCATAACCAGATAAATCAGCATCACTGCCAAGAAGAAGAGTACACAGCTATCCCACGGCTCCCAGGATTCCCACCCACAAAAGCAATTTCCCAAATATATCCATCTTAGAGAAGGAAAATGAGGTATTAAGATCTGCCTCTCCTACACTAGTGCCTTCCATGAATAATATTGCTACTACTACTTAGTAGCAATATTGTGTGATAGAAGGATAGGAGAAAGCTGAGGAGAGAGTGAATAGCTAGGGCCTGAATATTAGCTATTCCTTCTCTGTGGGATAACCATACGTGGCTGCTGAAGATCAGGAGTAGGGAGGAGGTGGCTGTGTTGTGCCAGAAAGCTGAACTAAGATCTTGCCAGAATAAAGCAAGCATTAACACAAGCAGGCATTAAAACCTAAGCAAACTGTCCAAGGAGCCAGAAATTCAACAGGACGCACTTTGAAAGTCAGAGGAAGAGCTGGACCGTTTTGTAATTATATTTGGCTGGGGTGGAGGTTTAGGGAAATTGCCTGAGGTAAAAGTAGTAATTAAGAGGTAAGTAGAAATTTGTTTCAGTAAAAAATAATATCTTGAGTCCTTCAGAATTGTCAGCAAGCAGTCTTTTGAAAATCCCAGAGTAAATACCCTATTATGTACAATATATCTCTTTATTAAGCCAGCTTGTTTCCCACTTCCAACTGTCTCTAGTTTTGGTGCCCATCTCACACCTCAGCTTCTTATACCAAGCTGATAGGTTTTATAATATTCTGGAAGAATTGATAGAGGCAGAAAAGGGTCAGCTTGTAGAGCCATGGTTGCAGAAAGTTCCTTAGGCCTTGAAATATAAACAATTGCTAAAAACAAAACCCTAAAAAACCTCATAGATGGGATTGGCTGGTGAAGGAGCAGTTTCATCATAGCCACCAACAGAGGCCACATAAAAATATATTAAGATGAGCCATATGTTTTAAATGCAGTTTGTAGCTTCCCTTGAAAGCAAGCAGGAGTTTCATGTGTGTTTCCCAAGTACAACCCTGGGACAGGAACAAACTGGCAGTGATCTACAGAGTTGATGCAGGCCAGGCAATTCAATGAGTCAAGCTAATCTGAAGCGACACAGGAAAGGCTCCTTCACACATGGCATTCCCCCTTCCCTTCACAGAGGTCATTTCCACCCAGCAAGGCAACTCTGCTCCAGTCTGTTAGGCTGCTTCCCCCAACACCCCAGCATCAGGAAGAAGGCTCTGCCAGAAAACATTAATATAGACAAGCCTTCTCCAATGAGGTGCCCCCCAGTTGTGTTGTGGCAGCAGATTGGGGAAAAGTGGTATAGATGTCCTCAAGAGATTATCTGAGGGCAGCATTCCCAGAGAAAATCCAAACAAGAGGCTTACCAAGAGGAGAAACATTGGCGTGTGCTGATGACCCATTGCTGTTTCACCAACGACCCTCCGCAGAAGTGGACTCCTTGCCTGAATACCGGAGAATAGCATATCACATTGGAGAGATAGAAAGAGGCCTTTTAGTGAACCCATTTCTCCTGCACCACCACAACAGTTTCACCCAGCAATGTGTCCCACACTGCAGGCACATCATCCCTTCTGATGTAGCCCCACAGCAGTTGACACCCACCACCACTACCACCACCACCTGCTTGGCCCCTGTGCTTTCATTCACTCTGAGGCAAATAAGAACCTCATTTGGGTGGTAGGGACAACCAAACATCACAAAGAAACCATCCGTTTGTCCGGTCCTTTTGAAAACGAATCAACACAAAGGTAAGTTCTGTCTCACTAATCTTTTAGAATTCTTTGAGAATGTCAATAGACACATAGACTGGGTTCAGATGACATACTAGTCAATGGTAGATTAAATAGTCCACGGTAGATTAAATAGTCACCGTTGACTACTGTGTCATCTGTGGGGCAAAAAACACGCCACGGCTGGTTATTCAATGAAATAACCAACTCCAATAATCAACGCTGTGCAGAGTTGTTTATCTGCACAACCGTTGATTATTTCCTCTGCCTACAGAGTCATGAGGCAAGAGCGGTAGACACCCCTGCCACTCTTGTCCAGTGGGGTTCTATTGGCAGGGGAAATAATCCTGTCCCAGGAAGCCCTTGGGGAGCCGCTGATCATGCCATCCCTTGGTGGGACGCTGCGACTCATGGCTCCCCACACACTTCCCAGGAGAGGCGCATTTGTTTTGATTCCAAGGTCCGAGGATTATATTCCTCTGCAGCACATGCATGTTCATTAGTTTCGGAGCTAAGGGCAGGGAGAGGTAATGCTGTCAGCTTTCCCAGCACTCAGCCCTGAAACAAATGGACAAGGACGCACTGCGCATGGATACCATCCTTGGTCCGGGTATGCTGCTGACAGCTCTCTTTGGCCTTAGCATCGAAACAAATGGGGGATGCATGCACTACAGAGGGATGCCAGCCCTGGTCTGGGCTGGTATCGTTCCATGGTGCATGCATCCCCAGCGGGGGCTCCCCTGCCTCCTTCTGGCAGTAGCGGGTGCCATTGCAGCCAGAAGGAAGGGGGAGACCCAAGGATGCGGCGTGATCTGATCCCCTGTCAGGGAATCAGATTGCACCACGTCCTTTCCTGGTTGGAGAGCTTCGCTCCCCCCTCCCTACGGAATGGCGGCATCCCGATCAGGTAAGGGGGAACCAGCGCTGCCAGTCAGTGGGGAGGGCAGAGAGGGGAGGGACCATTAGCCAACCCTGCCCTCATAGCCAACTCAAGAGATGACAATTTGCATGATGCACAGTGCGACATGTAAATAGTCATCCATGCAGTGGACTATGAGGGCAGGGTTGGGTAATGTGCCATCCGAACCTGCCTGTACACAGAGGTGGTGCAGTGGACATTGTTTACTTGGACTTTCCAAAGGGCTTTTGATAAAGTCCCTCACCAAAGACTCCTGAGCAAACATAGCAGTCATGGAATAAGAGGAGAGGTCCTCTTATGGACCAGTAACTGGTTAAAGAACAGAAAGCAGAAAATAGGAATAAATGTTAACTTCTCCCAACGGAGAGAAGTAAATAGAGGGGTCTGTATTGGGACCATTTCTTTTCAACTTGTTCAGAAATGATCTGGAATTAGGGGTGAGCACTGAAGTGGCCAAGATGCAGATGACACCAAAATATTTAAGGTGGTTAAAACAAAAAGGGATTATGAGGAGCTCCAAAAGGATCTCTCCAAACTGGGAGAGAAGACATCCAAATGGCAGATGCATTTCAATGTGAGCAAGTGATGCATATTGGAACACACACACACCGCCCCGCAACTTCAAATATAACCTAATGGCATATAAACTGGCGGTTACCGACCAAAAAAGTGATTTTGGGATTGTGGTGGACAGCTCAATGAAAATGTCAACCGAGTGTGCAGCAAAGTCCATGTTAGGCATTATTAGAAAAGGAATTGAGAATAAAACTGCCAGTATCATACTGCCTTTATACAAATCTATGGTGCGGCCACACTTAGAACACTGTGTACAGTTCTGGTCACTACACCTAAAAAAAGATATTATAGAGCTGGAGAAAGTGCAGAAAAGGGCAACTAAAATGATCAAGGGGCTGGATTATCTTCCTTATGGTAGGGTGAGCAGATCGCCCGGGGTTTCCTGGTCCTAACCGGGAAACCTGGGGCGATCCGGGCCAACCGGGGGGCAGCGGGGGCAAACTGGGACTGCGGGGGGTCATGCAGCGGCAGCGAGCGGCGGTAGACCCGGTAGGTCCGGGATGAGTTTTGGGGGGGATGGGTGGCTTGGTGGTGGGGTTTCGGGTGGGGGACCCCCCTGCCACCACCTGCCGGGGCATCCGCTTCCCTCCGGTGCTCGAATCTACTGAGAAACAGGCTTCACGGCCTGTCCCTCAGTAGCGCACCGGGTGATCACCCAGCGTTCTACTGAGGGACAGGCCACGAAGCCTGTTTCTCAGTAGATTCGGGCACCGGAGGGAAGCGGATGCCCCTGCAGGTAAGGAGCGCGAGGCAGGAGGGGGCCCCCACTTACCTGCTGGGGTGGCCGCTTCCCTCCAGTGCTCAAATCTACTGAGAAACAGGCTTCACGGCCTGTCCCTCAGTAGTGCGCCGGGTTCACCCGGCGTTCTACTGAGGGACAGGCCACGAAGCCTGTTTCTCAGTAGATTCGAGCACCGGAGGGAAGCGGCTGCCCCTGCAGATAAGGAGTGGGAGGCGGGAAGGGGCTAAAATGTGTCACAATGCCGAATCTCCCCTTTAAGCATAGGGACTAGGGATGTGTATTGTATCGTTAAAATGTACGATAATGATATGATATGCTCCTTATCGTGCATACGATAAAAGATAACGATATGATAGGAAACCCTACGATAATTATCAGAGACGATAAAAAAATCATTACACCAGTTCTAAAATCACTTCACTGGCTGCCGGTCAGTTTCCGGGCAAAGTATAAAGTGTTGGTTATTACCTTTAAAGCCCTACATGGTTTGGGCCCAGGCTACCTACGCGATCGCCTTCTCCCGTACAATCTGCCCCGCACTCTTAGGTCCTCTGGGAAGAATGTACTCAAGCCAGCCAGAACTAGGCTGGCGAGTGTTACCCAGAGGACCTTCTCTTCTATGGCTCCCAGACTATGGAATGGTCTGCCGGAGGAGGTTAGACAAATTGGCAGTCTTCATGAATTCAAGAGAGTCATGAAGACTGTTCTCTTCCGGCAGGCCTATCCGGATGAATTTTACATGTTTTAATGATGCGTCTCTCTTGTTTTAAAATTTTTAACTTGTCATGCTTGTATTTGCATTGTGTTCCCCGCCTCGATCCGTAAGGAGGGGTGGGTTATAAATAATAATAATAATAATAATTATTATTATTATTATTATTATTATTATACGATAATTATATTTTATTGTTTTATCGTAAGGCTCTTTCTCCTTTGCCGCCACATGGACGGAACTAGAAGGTGGGGTGTGCTTGCTGAGACTGACAGATTCAGTGACCAATCATGCAGCAAGGATTCTAGCAGGCTCCAATCACAATGTTGGAGGAAGGTTAAGGATATCCCCGCATAAAACCCCCACCCTTGGGTTCCCCATCTTTGTTGGGCGTAGGAGTTGAAAGGAGGAGTATTTTTGGCAGAGGTCTGTGCGTTTTACTAGCATTACTGGCGATTGTAGATTCTTCTATCCATTTTTCTTCTTGCATCTTTCTTTCTGTTCCCCTCTGTGTCTCAGGTTCGTTCCTTGTGTGTGTGCTGCTTCTTGGTTTGATTGAGGGTTAGGTTAGTGTGACTAGGGGGTTCTGTGAGTGAGCGTGTTGTTGTTCCCTTCCATGTTTCCTGTTATAAAAAAAACCCCAAAATACAAAAAAAATTATCTTTCTTTCTTTCTTTCTCTCTCTCTCTCTCTCTCTCTCTCTTTCTCTTTCTCTTTCTCTTTCTCTTTCTCTCTCTGTGCGTGTGTTTGCTTGGCTATGAGTGTGCTGGTGTGTCCTGTAGCCTGCTACACAGGAGCACTACACACATACACAATCTGTGGCCAAAGCAGCACACACAAATTCAAAAGGTGTTTTTTGGCAAAGCATACATTTTATTTGCCATAATGAAACACGGCTTTAAGGCACGCCTTGGATGAGGTGGCTCTGCCTCTTCATCAAGAAGAGATGCTGTTGCTGCTGGGGGCAGTTCTGGAGTGGCTGTCTCTGCCCCCGTTAAAATTAAGCGCAAGTCTGCCTTTTTTGCGCTTAAACAGGCAGAGGCACCAGCAGCAGCGCCTCCTGAAAGGTCTGCCACCCGCAGGGCCCTCTTTGAAGAGCCACTTCCAGAGGCCAGTGGCAGCAGCACTGGCCTTTGATCAGGAGTACCACCATCTCCTGCTCCAGTGGTTGAGGCGGGGAGCCCGGCACTCAGGCATCTTTTCCCTGAGATCGCTGAGGTGAAGCAGCCGGTAGTTGAGGTTGAGGAGGAGCATTAGCAGGCAGAAGTGGCTCCCTCGCCACTCTCCCTAACCTCTTCGAGGCCTTCTACCCCTGCTCCTGTGGTGGCACCCCAGAGTCCAGGCAGCGCTGGCGATGAGCAGATTGGCTCACCCCACAAGTGGAACAGCATGGTGTAGGACCACTTTGAGGTGGCTGCGGATCCCCTCTTTGCTGTATGTCGCATTGCAAGGCCTCCTTCAGCAGGGGGGAAAAACTGGCGCACCTCACCACTTCCAACATGCGCTACCACCTCCAGAGGAACCACCATGTGCTCCTGCTTGGGAGAGAGGTGGGCACCTCCCAGGTGAGTGGTGGCACTAAGGGCAAGCAGAAGGCTCCTGCTGCTTCTCCATCTCCCATCCCCAAGCGTCTTTGGCAGGCCACCATGGAAGACCTGGGGTGGGGGAGGTATGGGACCACATGTTGGAGGTTTCCAATGCCCAACCAGCTCACCAACTGCATCAGTGAGATGGTGGCGTTGGATGACCAGCCATTCAGCCTTGTTGAAAATGCTGGGTTCAAGAGGCTGATGGCTATGGTGATCCCATACTACAAACTGCCGTCTTGCACCACCCTTAGCAGGTGTGTGGTGCCCTCCCTGTACCGGGCATGCAGAGAGTTGGTGATGGGTCGACTGTGCCAGGCAGAGGCACAGAAGGTGCACTTCACCTCAGACACTTGGTCCAGCGAGAGTGGAGCGCATGCTTACCTGTCCCTGGCAGCTCACTGGTGGGGAGCCATAGGGAAGGAAGCACCCATCACTTGTAATACTGGGAAGGAAGGCTACTGCTGGGCCCTCCTTCATACTGAGGTCATGGACCAGTCCCACACAGCAGAGATCACCAAGGCCATTAACCACATGGTGGAGGGGTGGCTGTCTGGGCATCAGCACACCCGCGGTTATATGGTCACGGACAGGGGGGGCAATATGGTCAGGACAGTGCATGAGGGCAGTTTTGAGGGGGTCTGCTGCATCACCCACATCTTAAACCTTAGTGAGGGGTGGGCTTGGCATGGGGAGCAGCAGCAGCGACTTTCCCCCTCCCGTGCCAGCAGTGTGTAACGTCCTGGACAGCTGGTGGCTGGACACTTCCACCACAGTGTCAGAGGAAGTCAGTTGCTGTGGGAAAAGCAGGCGGAATTAGAACTCCCGTAGCACCAGCTCCTTCAGGACGTTGCCACACGCTGGAACTCCACCTACCTCATGCTTGAGCGTATGGTGGAGCAACAGCGTGCTGTGCACGAAATATGCAGGGTTGGGGACATAGGTATCCATGCACCACTGGCCAGACAGCAGTGGGATACCATGTCCCATCTGGTGACGGTCCTCAAGCCCTTCCTTGAGGCCACAGAGACCCTCAGAAGCAGCAGCACCCTCCTCAGCCAGGTGATCCCTGTGGCCAGGATGCGGCAGTTTCTGGAGGCCGGGGATCTCATCACCGGAAGGCACTTCCCGCAAGATATGCGGGAAGTGGTGAACAGGCTAAAGGCAGGACTAGTTGAGAGGATGGAGCCCATTATGAAGGACAGGATCTACATCTTGGCCATGTTGTGTGATCCTCGTCTAAGAAACAGCATCTGTGATGCCAATTTTAAGCTGGGGTGGGTGGAATTGCTGATGGGGGAAGTTCTGGCTGCGTGGGAAATAAGGCTTGGGCAGGCAGCAGCAGCAGTGGAGGAGGAGGCCACGGCTTCCTGGGTCAGCAATCCCTGCAGCAGCAGAAGCAGTATCCCCCCCAGCAGAACCAGCAGAGGCCTTGGGTTCTGGGCAAATGCCCTACAGGAAGTGGTTGGTCAGGCAGGCAACCAACCCACCCGTCAGGATGATGCTACAACTGCTGTGCAGCATTACCTGGTGGAAACCAAGGAGAACATCTTCGTAGAACCCCTGGCCTACTGGTCATCGTGGAGCCAGATGTGGCCAGATCTGGCTCGGGTGGCCCGAGATAGATTGAGCTGCCCGCCAACCAGTGTTCCAAGTGAGCAGGTGTTCTTGATGGCGGGCAACATCATGACACCCCACTGCTCTCGCTTGGATGCTGAGTTAGTGGAGCAGCTCGTCTTTCTCAAAGCGAACCTGCCCCTGCTGGGACACCCCACCCTCAAGCCCTCTGGGGAGTGAGAGACCCACCTGTTGGGTAGGCTCTACTTTTGTCTGCCTAATTTTTTTAATTTTTATTTGCTGTTTTTACGGCTCAGTAACTCAACTCTGATTGCAGGATTCCAAGGGAACCTGATTGTTCTCCAACCATAAGCTATTGAGGGGATGCTAAGCGTCTCACACTGATATGACGTAGTCTTGCCTTCAGCTGCCTAATTTTTTTTAATTTTTATCTGTTATTTTTTCAGCTCAGTAACTCAACTCTGATGGCACGATTCCTTGGTATCCTGTTTCTCCTACCATAAACTATTGAGGGGATGCTAAGCATCTCACACTGACTATTATGTAGTCCTGCCTTCATCTGTCTGTCTGTCTGCCTGCCAGCCAGTTTGCTGCCTTTGTGAGGTAGCTAGATCTCTGCATCAAGCCCTGAGTTCTATGGCATACTTGTGCTTAGAGCTAGCAACTGGCACTCCACCTGCATCTGCCCATCTCCACCCGCTGCCTGCACCTGCCTGCCAGACATCTGTGCCCAGGAAGCGTGTGTTGGCTTGACATCTGGCTGATTCATGTTAAGTCGGACTACTTGGTCCGCCTTGCAAGGCTGGTTGTTGTAGCCTTAAAAAAAAAATCAAGGACGTGCAGCCTGAGAGTGAAGCAGGCTGCACGGGTGGGAATGGGCTTCCTTCAGGGAACCACTCACTCATTGATTTGGCTTTTCTTTTTCATCTCTTTTTTCAGGTGCAGCCTCCTGAGCCTGGCTTCCTTGGGCCTCTGACTGACTGATTGGCTGATTGACTGACTGACTGACTGACTGAAGAAGAACCTTCCTTCCTGCATCTTCTGTGCCCACTTGTGACTGCCTGACTGAATCCACGTCTAGCGGATTCATTTTTTTGGGTAAGTAAGTTGTACTGGGCCCACATTGCAGGGCTGGTTGTTGTATCCTTAAAAAAAAATTAAGGATTTGCTGCCTGAGTGAAGTAGGCAGCATGGGCGGGGATGGGCTTCCTCTGGATTCCTCCTGGGAACCAGGGAACTCATTGATTTGGGTTTTTTATCTCTTTTTTCAGGTGCAGCCACCTGAGCCTGGCTTCCTTGAGCCTCTGGCTGGCTGACTGACTGAAGAAGAAGACCCTTCCTGCATCTGTGCCCACCTATGTCTGGCTCCCTGCATCCATGTCTAGTTGATTCATTTTTGGGGTAAGTACATTGTATTTGGCCCGCCTTGCAGGGCTGGTTTCTGTAGACTTAAAAAAAAATCAAGGATGTGCAGCCTGAGAAGCAGGCGGCACGGGCGGGGATGGGCTTCCTCTGGATTCCTCCAGGGAACCACTCACTCATTGACTTGTTTTTTCTATTTCATCTATTTTTCAGGTGCAACCTGAGCCTGGCTTCCTGGGGGCCTGAGTGAGTGAGTGAGTGAATGACTGACTGATTGACTGAAGAACCTTCCTTCCTGCATCTTCTGTGCCCACCTGTAACTGCTGCCTGCATCTGCCTACATCTATGCCCACCTGAGTCTGCTGGCAGCGTCTGCCCACCTGAGTCTGCTGCCAGCTTCTGCCCACCTGAATCTGCTGCCTGCATCTGCCTGCATCTATGCCCACCTGAGTCTGCTGGCAGCTTCTGCCCAGCTCTGCCTGCTGCCCAGCTCTGCCTGCTGCCCACCTGTGCCTGCTGCCCACCTCTGCCAACCTGCCTGCCTGCATCTTCCTACCTGCCTGGCTGCCACCTTTGCCCAGGAATGGTCTGGCTCGATGTCTGACTGGTAAGTCGTACTGGGCCCACCTCGCAGGGCTGCTTGCAGTACTGCTTTACATTACATCTGGTTTAAAAATCTTGCTTTGGAGGAGAGGCAAACTTCCTCATCAATTCATTGAACAAGCTATGTCGCTTGAGTCCACTAATCCCCCTACAGCCCTTCGGTAAGGTCCCCAACTTTAAGGTCTAGCTCTTTAAATATGAGGATTTCTCTCAGCAGCAGCATTATTTACCACCAGAAAAAACAGTGCATGTATTGTTGAGAGAGTTTACTTCTGAGTAACAGCTGCAGCTGTGCGTCTGAAATTGGGCACAGATGAGTCCCCTTAAGGCCATCTGTGAGATGACCATGAGAGGAGAACTGTAGACATCATCTCTTGAAAAAGGAGCACTTCCTTATGCCAACTGAAACAGTGGATTTTGTCAACTTTCTTCCAGGTAATGCTTGCACCTATTGTTCTGTAATTTGGCACACATGACTAGCAACACTCCGTCTGCACTGTGACCAAGTTTCAAACCTGTAACTTGGAAAATTAAGAAGTTTTAGGCCTTTCTCTGACTCAAAAATCAACTCTCTAGGGCAAAATGGAGAAACGATATAATATCATATTTCCAATAATTATCAGAAATACAATACGAGTCACCTACGATATTATCGGAGACGATAATTTTTTTGGTCCGAAATTCCGATTACGATACGATATTTTTGGGCGTGCACATCCCTAATAGAGACCACTGAGGTGGCTGTTCTCCCATCAACATCTACTCCTGCTGGCCCCAGGCTATCTGTGTCCCTATCATACCATTCAGTGCTTTTCATAACTGCTAGCCCTCATGGAACTCCACCACTACCACTACCCATATCCATCTCACCGATTGCGGATGCTGACTGTCCAAGGTGACTTCCCAGGGCGCCCATTTACAACACGATTTAGTGATGGCGTTCCTTCATCCTTCCAGCCACATTGGTCAAAGACTATGTTCTCTAAAACCGAAACATTAGAGCCAATTTAGGCACGGTGACCTCATGACATTGTGGTTGAAAACAACTACAACCAGATGTTCATTTCCAAAGTGTATTATTAGATTCAACAGCCTGGAGGTGAAGGCATGGGAGAACCCTGTGCTCTGGTTCCCCAGCCCAACTGCACTCCTTTCTCACCAAAACAAACTCCATCACAGAACTGCCACAGGCATCCTGTACAGAAGACTCACCTGGGTTCAGCAAGATGGATGATTTTTTTTCGCCAGCTGCAGAAACAAAACACAGGGCTGGTTCAGGCATGCATGCAAGGCCATCACTTGATTTCTCTACACCTGGGGGCTGTGTATTTGATGACTGGCAGCTAAACTAACTACACTGAAAAGCACCATCAGTGATGTTTATATATTCCACAGATACAAGTCACCACTTGAAGTTACGGTCATTGAGTGATAAACATGCCTGTGTAAACCAGCCCAAGTTCAACTGTGAGTGAGAGTGACTTCTCATTCAGGTCAGGATAGCAACCAGAGGGCTGGGCAAGTCAATGGCAAGTTAAGCCAAAGGCCTCACTTCACTTGCCTAACAGCTGAAAGGGTGGGCAAATGACCTTGAGCGGGGCATGGAAGGAAGGTCAGAGAGTGGCCAGGACAGGGTGAGTCTTGCACTGCTGGGAAGGCACGTGTCCTGCTTTTCATCCACTGCATATCATGGGAGAGCACACAGCTAGCATAGCTGACAAAGAAGTCACCATGACCACAGCCTCGGATACTCACCACATGGCTTAATGGCACAATAATCAAATTCAGTTTTAGGATCCATGGTGTAGCACCAGGGACCATGGGGGTCATTGTCAGGGTTGCGGCAATAATTCTCTTCAAGACGCACAGTAGGGAGCATGGTAGAGAAGACCCTACAAGGAAGAAAGGACAATGGACCCTCCGGCACATGACTATTGACTGTCTCCTAGTCCCAATACACTCGGAGATATAGATAGATATAGATATAGATATATATCCGGAGAGATTCTTTCTCATGCCCCAGATATGCTGCTGATAGTTATTTGCTCTGGATCATTCAGGTGTTTGAATGCATATTGGGCAAATATTACATTTTTCCAACTTAAGTGGCAACATTTGTTGCTGGGAAAATACCATGTTTCCCCTGGAGCTAGTGATTCTGTGGTTACACAATGTCACACACCAATTGATTAGCGCATTTGACATCAACAGTGATAAGCAACAGAACCCCTTCTCCTCTGTGACATTGGGCCAGTTTGCATAATTGGTGGCTAGTAGTGTGGTTTAAATAAGCAAGCCATGATGGCTTATGGAGCATGCCAGTAACCATTGTGAATATTCAAGCTGCAGTGAGAGGCCACTGTGACTTATCCTGTTATGCCAACCCAAGAAAGCTGGCTTATGGTGGTTAGCAAGCCATCCCAAGAACAGCACTTAATTTTAGCTATGTACCCCCCTCCCTACATCTCCAGCTGAACATAAGAAGTGCCATGCTGGATCAGACCAGGGGTCTATCAAGTCCAGCACTCTGTTCACACAGTGGCCAAACAGCTGTTGACTAGGGACCCGCAAGGCAGGATGTGTGAGTCCTCAGTGAAGCCACAACAGTGGCTGTTCCCTCTGATTATTCCTAAGAATCTCTAGGCTCTCTCTTTCTTGGGGGGATGTCCAGGAGCTTCCTTTGGGAAAGGATACAGTAGCAAGGGCCCAAAGAGGTTAGGTGGGCTCTTGTAGCCCAGGGGCTCTGCCAACCAGCTTCAGGACTCTCCCTGCTCACCTCCCTAGGAGAACTATCCCTGTTGCCCAGTGCAACTCTAGGAAGCCAGGACACACACCTAGGATAGACCCTGTTACACTACTCTTTTCCACAAGGAGAAACCGGAGTTCCCTGGGAGCTCACACTCTCTCTCCTGAACATAAAGAGCAAGGAAAAAAGCATCCTGGCAGTACACCAAACATAAGTCATGTCTCTCTCTCTTAAGCTCTTTAGAGCTTACATGCAGTTCCTCCTCTGCAGGAAAGTGCTATGCGCATGTGTTATCTTGTTTTCCATTCCCCACCCTCAGTTTTTTCCCCCCCGGCTTTCACATCCCTAGTTAAATTTTCCCACACCATGTGCTGCGGTTCTTATTAAAATCACCCCCCACCCCATGCTTGCTCTTAAATGGTTTTGTTTTTTGTTTTTAAATAAACCCTGCTGTGATTTCTAATGATATATTTAGCATAATGTCTACTTTGGCCCTCAGAGAATGGATGAGCTGGGCAAGTAAGGAAGCCCTCTCTCGAAGCCCTTGCTAATAGTTACAAATTAAAAGAAGAAAGTCATTCTCAGCCAGTACCAATTATTTGCCATTGGCTTTGCTCCTTCTTCCTAACTGCCACCATACAGACTTAAAAAGATCCCCAGTAACAGAGAGCCCATCACACACACACACAGACTCACTCACTCACTGGAGGTTGTGAGGCGACTGATCTTTCCACTTCTGGCAGGTGATTCCTTTCCGAGTTTTGCTAACAGTGCCTTGATACTCTTCTCCATTTCCATGGTAACAGTCTGGGGGAACAAAAAAACTCACCTGAATGCCACCGCCTGCCCAACATCATTCCCTCTATAGCCCTATGAAGGCAACCACCTCAGCATAAGTAGAATTAAAGTGGTCAGGCCATGTGGGCCTGTGCCGAAGCCCCAATCCCAACGTCCCTGCACACCCAGCTGCCTTTTATGTGATGACCTACAAAAGGTTCTGTCAGTGCATTTGATTGAAAGCAGTTACAGAGCTCCTACAATCAGGAACCCTGATAAGGCAAGGGACCCAATTGCTGGAGCAGATCTTTGTATTGAATGTATGAAGATCTAGTATACAAGGATGTTTGAGGGTGGGGCTTATGTGCACACCCACATTTACACTCCCCATATATATATATATATATATATGGAAAACACTACCAATATTTATCATTAAAACATCTCCAAGAATGCTTCCCAGCCTCCAGTGACAAGAGAAAAGAATCATTCGGGGGCGGAGCGTCGGACATGGAGTAGACGGACGGGGATTGTCTCTCTCCCGTGGGAGTTAAATGAAAAAGAAGAATATCCCAATTAATAAAGCTTCAAACTGTAAGTGGAGATAAGTGTTGACTATGGGAATTACTAAAGAAAAAAGATAAGACAATCGGGAGGCGGTAGATAAATCAGCTGCCTGGCATTTTAACGATCGGGGAGTGCAGCTAAGCTGGGACTGGAATACAAACGGCGGATATCTCTGTTAACATAAGTTGAAACAAATATAGAAGAATTTGTACCTACGGAGGCTTCTGGACAATATATGCTAATTAGTTAATTAGCAGAGGCTTTAATAAAAGCTAAAAGTGAGCCGTAACGTTGTAATTGTTGGCTGAATGTCTGATGACTGACAGAGGGGGTGAAAGTAAAGGAACCTTGCCAAAAAAGTGGTCAAGAGCGAAGGATCACCCCTCGGATAGAAGTTGGTCTCGTCTGACTAGAAAGAATTCAGAAAATTCAGCAGCAGACATGACGAATGGGAAAACAGGATCGCAGGCATCCGGAAGTGGGAATAATAAAGATGGAGCTAAGCCAGGAGCAGTTCCCAAGACAACGAAACCACAAACGGAGCCAATGACCCTGGAAGCGTTACAGGCTAGCATTCAAGGCATGCTAGATAAACAGAAGCAGGAGATTATGCAAGAGGTGAAAAAGGTACAGACTTGTCAATTGGAATTACAAAGCAGTTTTCAAAAGATTAATGACAGATATGAATTGTTGGAGCAACAAATCGGGCAGAACAAAGAGAAGATAGAGAAGCAAGAAAAGATTGTACAAGATATGGATTTACGTCTAATTTCTATGGAAGACAGAGATAGAAGAATGAATATACGCATTAGATTTTTCCAGGAACAGCAAGGGGAAAATTTAAAGAATCTGAGAGATAAAGTCATGCAATGGATTAAGGAGGTGGACCCTCAGGGATCTTGGGCTGAAGAGGACGTTGAAAGGATCCAGAGAGTTGGATCCAGAAGTGGGATGGTCCCAAGAGACATAATTGTGAGATTTGCCAGCTTTTACAAAAAAGAGAAATTGATGCAAATTATCAGAAGTGCTGGACAATTGATGTTCCAATCTTCACCGATACAGATCTATCAGGATCTTTGTTATCAAACCATCCAATGGAGGAAGAGTGTGAAGTTGTGTACAACTATTCTATGCAAGAATTCAATTGTTTATAGCTGGGGATATCCAGTATTTTTGATATTTATATACAAGGGAAAACAACAGAGAATAACATCATGTGAGCAGGGAATGGATCTGCTGAGAAGCCTGGATCTGACGGAGGAAGAACAAGACAGAGAAGAAGGAGGGGCAGCTGGAGGAAGCAGTTTCTGATTGAGAGATGGTTTAAAGAGGGATAATAACAGAAGCAAAGGAGAGGGGGTTCTGTTTGGGTTCCATGTCGGGTGTTCACCATCCCCCCCCGAAGGGTTCTAGAAAGAGGGGAAGAGGAGCCATCGCTCGGGGGAACCCAGGATGGAAAGGGGGGAAGTGGGGGATATATGTGGGGGAGGGGGGAGGGAAGGGGGGTAATTGTAACACATTAGGAGACCTAAAGGGTCAATTAAAAATGGAGATATGGAAAATAAAGTAAGATTAATAACTCTAAATGTCAATGGGCTGGGTAGTGTTATCAAAAGGAAGAAGATTGAAGGGTTGTTGAATAAAAAGAAAGCTGATATAATATTTTTACAAGAAACACATCAAAAAGAAGATGGAAGAAATGAACTTAAAATGAGGAATATGGGCATATATGAGAAAGCATATGGGGCTTCTAAAGCAAGAGGTGTTGCGATAATAATTTCAAAAAATGTGCAATCAATGTTGTCAAAGTGGTAAAGGATGTGGGGGGAAGATATATCATAATGCATTGTTTACTGGGGGAAGAAAAATATTTTTTGGTTAATGTATATGCGCCAAATGCAAAGCAAAGGGAATTTTATGATAAAGTGTTTAGCAATATGGGGGATGTAAAGAATGCAAATATTGTAATGGCGGGAGATTTCAATATGGTGATGGACAAAATGAAAGATAAAGATAACATAAAAGGTATAGGGAAAACGGGATTAGCAAAAGTAATGGAGCAAAAAGAATGAAAGGATATTTGGAGATTAATAAAAGGGGAAGAAAGAAAATATACCTTTTATTCACCAAAATATAAGAGTTTTTCCAGGAATGACTATATATTTGCTTCAAAGAACTTGCTTTCTAAGATTATAGACTGTGAAATAGATGTAATTAAGGTTTCAGACCACGCATCAATGAGTATGGATATTAAAATAAAGAAGGATTATAGAGAAGCAAAAAGATGGAGATTAGATACAAAAATTTTAAGTTATAAAAATATTGTGGAGAAAATGAAAAAGGAAATTAAGAATATATGGGAAATAAATGAAACGGACAAATTCGCAGGGGATAGTCTGGGACATGATGAAAGCAGTAGTAAGAGGAATATGTATTAGAGAATCATGCAAATTAAAAAGACAACAAGAAGCACATAGTAAAAAGATCGAAGAAGAGATTAAGGAATTAGAGGAACAATTTAGAATGAATAAGGATAAACATATATACGCCCAACTCCAAGCAAAAAAAAAAGAACTTGAGGGTAAGGATATAGAAAGAGTTCAAAAAGAATTAATATATTTGAAAAGGAATTTTTTTGAGTACAGTAATAGGAATTCTAAAATGCTGGCAAGGTCAACGCAATCAAAGAAGGAAAAAAATATAGTAGGGACAATTAAAGATAAAATGGTGGAAAATGTAATTTAATGAAGGATAAATTTAAAAATTTTGAGGAATTTTATCAGGAATTGTATACCTCAGAAGCGAGTCCACAAATAAGAATACAGGAATATGCAGAGAAAAATTGGAAGATAAAATTAAAAGATAAGGATAGGGATTATATGGAAGCATTAGTGACGGGGAAAGAAATAGAGGGGATTATTGATAAATTGAAAGGAGGGAAATCTCCAGGAGTGGATGGATTGGGGCCGGAGTATTATAAGACATTTAAAGAAATTTTATTATCAAAAATGGAGAAATTATATAATAATATAATAAAGGGAGAGAAGACCCCGCCATCGTGGGAACATTCATTGATAATATTAATCCCAAAAGCAGTTAAGGATTTGATGGATCCAGCTTCATATAGACCTATTTCTTTAATTAATCAAGATGCCAAGATATTTACTGCAATTATGGCAACAAGATTAAATACTTTTATAAATTAGTATATAAAAAAGGATCAATGTGGATTTATTCCAGGAAGGCAAATGCCAAATTTAATAGGCAGGGTATTAAATATAATAAACATTATTAAAAGAAGGAATCTAAAAGCAGGATTGAAAGCATTGAATATTTTTAAAGCCTTTGATTGCGTTGAATGGCCGGCTTTAAAAACTATTATAAAAATATTTGGTTTTGGAGAAAGGTTTATGGGAGTGATTAATCAGCTATATGCAAACAACAAGGCCGTGGTAATGGTAAACGATGGTTTAACACAACAAATTACCTTAGCCCGAGGTACTAGACAAGGGTGTCTGCTCTCCCCAATATTATTTGCAATTGTGATTGAAATGCTGGCAAATGTTATTAGGGAGGACAAGAGGGATAGGAGGGGAGGAAAAGATAAAAATTAATATGTTTGCAGATGACACTTTATTGACATTAGAAAATCCGGGGGGAAGCACAGAAGAAATAAAACAACATTTGAGAGAATTTGGAGAGGTTACAGGGTTTCAGGTAAATTGGGGGAAATCAAATATGATGCTTTTTAATTATGATAAAGTAGAAAGGGATGAGTGTAGGTTAAAATTAGATTTGAAGGTTAAAAATATAATATGTTATTTAGGAGTTTATATTACGAAAGAGTTAGAAAGCTTAGAGGAAATAAATTTTAGTAGGTTAAAAAAACAAATAATGGAACAGTTAGAGGCTTATAGGAAATTAAAGCATTCATGGTTTTGGTAGAATAGCAGTAATTAAAATGAAGATATTACCAAAGATTAATTTTTTTGTTTAGAATGTTACCAATTAAAATAACAGAGGTAGAAATAAAAAGTTGACAAAGTATGATAAATAATTATTGTAATGGGGATAAGAAATCAAGAATTAATAAAACAAAATGGTATAAGATTCAAAGGGAAGGAGGCTTAGGACTTCCGAATATAAAGATGTATTATATAGCTAACCAACTAAGATATGTTATAAATAGTATAGTAGGGGAAGAGGATTTAGAATGGTTAAAGTCGCAGACAAGAGAAATAGAGTTAAAGCTACAAAATGTTTTTTTTAGTAATATACAAAAGAGTCAACTGAAAGATATAGAAAATCCCATCTTAAGGAATATCAGAGAAATTTGGGAAAGATATAAGAAGAAATTAATGCCAGGAATTTCCCCTCTGGCCCTAGTTGTTTTAATGGAGAACTTCCCAGGTAATTTGAGAGGAGAATTGGAAGGGTTATTGAGGGGGAAAAAATAATTAAAGTGAAAGATTGGGTAAGGAGATTGAGTAATAAAAAGCAATTAGAAGAGGTTCTAATAGAGCAAAAAATATATGGTTTAAGGTCTTGCAATTGGAACAGTGGACACTAAAATGGAAAAAGAAAAATAAAGAGTGTAGAAAGGAAACAAGATTTGAAAAGCTAATTGAGGCTAGAGAAAAGGAGGGAGGAAATAAAAGTAAAAGTAAAAAAGGTTTAACGAGTGATATATATAAGATATTGCTAGAGGAGGATGAGTCTCAAGAAATGTTGAAAACAATCTGGGAAGAGGATTTAAAAACTCAAATCGATGGGGACAGATGGGGAAAGATATGGAAATCAAGAGCTTTAAAGTTCCTTTCAATAAGGATAAAAGAAAATCAGTATAAAATAATCTGGAGATGGTATCTCACCCCTGTAAGATTACATCAGATAGATAAGAAAATATCAAAGTCTTATTGGAGGGGATGTCAGGATGTGGGGACATATTACCATCTGTGGTGGACATGTGAATATGTTAAAAAAAATTGGGATAGAGTTTTTAAGGAGATAAGTGAGATATTAGGTAAGAACGTGGAAGCAAGTCCAAATATAGCTTTATTGGGGTTATTTGATAAAGAATATGGTAATAATAATATAAAAGAATTGATAAACAATCTCCTGACACCGGCGAGATTAATGATAGCTAAAAGCTGGAAAATACAAGGGAATTATAGTATAGAAGAATGGTATAAAGGAGTGTGGGATATTGCAATTAATGATAGACTAACATGTATAATGAAAGTTAAGATGGGATTAACTAAAAAGAATGATTTTGGAAGTATTTGGGGAGTATTTCTAGAATGTTTTAGAAAAGGGGAGAGGTTGTACACCTTCAAAAGAATCAATGCAATTCTGGAAAAATGTATAAAATAATAGAGAAAGAAGGTATCAAGGGAAGGGGAGCACAGGGGGGGGCGGTTGTCGAGGGTTATATTTGTATTGTGTTTATTTTATGTGATATATGTTGAAAATTAATAAAATTATTATTAAAAAAAAGAGAGAGAAAAGAATCATTCCTGCAAGATTCCGATTAGATCCCAGCTGCTGACCACCAGCCCACTCATCTCTCACCTTCTACCACCACATCATCAACACAGCGCTTGATCTGGAAGCAAAAAGCCATCCGCATGTTGGGGAAGGTAGTGAAGCACCAAGGGGCCTCTGAGCCATCAGGGTTCCTGCAATAATTCTCCGCCAGGTCCCTAAAGGGTGCAAGACAAAATATTACACCCTGCCCTCTTTTGTATCTTGCCACGCTAGACAGAGCTCCTGCAGCTTTAACTGTTGTGTTTATTGATAACCAGGAACTTCTTGGTGCTGCATGGGGCCCTTGTGTGCCACAATCGCTGGGGCTGTCAACTAATCCTACTAAAGAAGGAATGCCGTACTTGAAGTGGTTAATCATTACCAAATACAGGAAGGCCTTTACGTTGGCCAGGTTCAACGCCCTCCCTTCGAAGATTCTAGAGGGCAGATTCAAGAAGATTCCGTGGTACCTTAGATTTTGTCCATGTAACAATTTGGATGTTGAGACTGTTGAGCACGTTTTGTTCTCATGCCACTTCTATCAAAAAGCAAGGGAGGATTTAATCTGGCCATTTATACGATGTTTACCAAACCTCCCCCCAGGATACCACTTAAATCTTTTGCCACAGGGCATAAACGAGGATACCACGATACAAGTGGCCAAGTTTTTGAATTTGGCCATTTTCATCAGAGAAAACATTGGTTAAAATAAGTGTTTTAACTTCTATGAAAATTATTAGCAAGTGCGTGGTATATAGAAATATAAAGTATTTTAAGTTGTGTTGGGTCTTTTTATTCACAATTTTACATTTTTTATTCTGTAATAACTTCACACCTGTCATATTTCCTTTGGTCTATGGACTGTAATAAAGAATTGGATTGGGTTAACTGTTGTGAGGATGAGGGAATTTCACCAGGTGGTGCATGCATACAAATTACACCTGCTGAAATTCCCTTGTCTATACAACTGTTAAAGATACAGGAGCCCTGTCCTCCTTTCCATACGGTCATCCTACTTGAGGCCTCAAACAGGCATTTGAGTGAATGCATGAGAACCCTGCTCCTAACGTCCCTGTCTGTGCCAGCTCCGCTTCAGACCGTCACACATTCAACATGGAAGTCTGAAGCAGGATTCTAAGTGCATTCAATTGAAGGCAGCATTCCCGATTGCACGGAGGTATCGGCACACATTCAGCTGAACAGTGACATACTTAGAAATTCTCTCCAGACTTTCACATTCAACGTGCAGAAGCCTGAAGCTTCCTCTGAGTAGGGTGACCATGCTTCCTCTTTTACAGAGGACATTCCTCTATTTGAAGAGCTTTCCAGTCTGGTTTAAAGAGAAGGAACCCTCAGAAGGAAGAGTTGGGCCTTGAAATTGCTCATCAACAACACTTGGGTATCAGACTGAGCAAGGAGCACAGGCCACAGCCTTCCACACATTGGTGAGACATACTGTATTTCTACTTAAATTATTTAGAAATAATTATTTCTAAATTAGCATCTATACATATAAATTAGCTTATTTGTAAAAATTATGCAAATTGGTGTCCTCTTTCATCTTTTTGGGGGGTGATGCATAAGTGGCCACCTTATTCCATAGGGACAGGGTCATTGGGGCAGGGCTACTGTGCATGGCTCTGCTCTCCATGTGTTCATTTTGAACACCTGAAGGGAGCATTCAAAACCCTTTCAACCCCATCTATTCTTGGCACGCAGTAGCCCCTTGGTGATAAACTTCCCCATGAATCTATGTCCTCTTCACTCCAACCAATACTTACTTGCACTCATATTTCTCAGGCAGGAAACCATGCTGGTGAGGCATCTGCGAGTCCCAGCGCTGGCAGGGAATGCCTGTTGATGTGATGTTCACCCTGCCTCGGTAGTCTTCTCCTTTCAGCCTGAAGCAGCTGGTTGTCGTAGATGGGTGTCTAGGCCTCTTTGCTTTCAGGGCTGCCAAAGGGAGAACCCATGCAAATAGAATCACAAGAATCGTATCAGAAATGTACCTTAGCCCTAACATGAGACAGAAAAACAGCAGCGGAGAAAGTAATCTTGACTACACACTTTCAAGGCCTAAAATATTTCTTTATTTTTTAAATTGAGGTTCTTTTGGCAGCTAAAGTTTAAAAAGTGATGTTGTGTAAATGAGTTTGCATTCTCTTTGCATGTGTGCACGTGTTTTTAAAATACAGTCCGAAGCTACAAAATTGATTTTTGGACTGTTAAGGCAGCGGAGGGGGAGAATGTCCTACACAAATTACTTCAATGATGCACTTTATCACAGCCAAATATGGAACTGTGCACATCACCAGTCTGGAGGGTGTCAGAACATCATGGGTTGTACTTCAGGCACCTCTGTGTGTTGAGCCAAGTCCCAAGTCCTGTGTGTCTTAGGCCAAGTCCTGGCCATGTCCCTACTAAGTGCATTAAAAATTGTTCAGACTCAGGCTTCACAGACATTTTCAGATCTTCTTGGCAACTCAAGAGACTGAGGATGAACAAAAACTCATATTATGCTTTGTTTCACTGGCTCTTGGCCAGAGCCGGCATCAGGGGTAGGCACTGTCAGGTACCATGGACAGGTCTTGACCTACATCCCAGGGCCCACTTTCACCCTCCTCCTTGCTGTCACTGGCTGCTCACCTGTCCTCCCTGAGTATGCAAACAGTGAGAAGAGAGAGGAGACAGAGCAGCATTAGAGCTCTGGGCAGTTACACAGATTGGGCAAGTGAATGGATTGAAGGGACAGCAGATGTCCCATTCAAGGAGGACCCCCACTGAATGCACCTGAGGCTGGCATTGGAGTCTTGGAAGATCATGGATTACGTATAGATGTTAAAGTGGACCAAGGGCTTCTCTAAACAAACTATTTATAGTACGCTCATGACTGGCCACTCATTGAAGTTTCTGGGTTGGTTACGTTGTAAATATCCAGTGCCTCTCTCATTCTTTAGAAAGATTTTCTCACCTTAATTTGAAATGGAAAAAACTAGTAACAAAAAGACCCCCTTTCTATTTCAGCATGTAAAGAGGAAACTATGCTATAAGAAGAGGCAGACCAGCACCATCTTGTGGCTTTATAAATGAAACATATAGAACTCCTGGTTAATGGGGGAAAGGGAAGGAAGAATGGAAGTGTGTGTAAAGAGAGCACATGGTGATCGTGAGATGAAAATGGAAGCAGAAAACTGTGGTAAATTGTGAGATTTTCCCTGGTGTAGAAATATTCCAAATCTCATTTGTCAAACTGGGAGGGAAACATTATAGTTGTGGACCAGGGGTGGGGTGGCTCTGGGGCCAGATTTGGCCTTACTGAGGTCCCTATCAGGCCTTCTGGAGTTCCCCAGATGGCCACGTCCCTTCCCCCCAACCCCTGATCATTAGATAGTTTCCTAATTTTTGTGCACTTTCCCCACCACCCCACCCCATTCTAAAAGATTGAAATGCCTCTCCTAAACTTAGTTACTGGCAGTTACAACTTTAAATTAAAACATGCTGCTATTTTTAGTATTTCTGGGCCTGCCTCATTTGCCTTTGGCCATCCCCACCCCTGAAAACTTTACTGAACTGGAATTTTGGCCTTTGTGTTGAAAGAGGTTTTGTGCCCCTAGTGTTGAGAAAGGGCTGCTGGGTCCTTCTCCCCCCTTTTCATTCCATAAACAAACAGAGGCACTTTTGTACTCTCCTGTCCTCACCTTGTGTCACCTTTACAGGCCAAATTGGCCAGGTGAAACAAGTCCAAAGTCTTAGAACTGACATAACTCTCAAGTTAGCATTAACGATGGCGGGATGGTGCCACCTCAAGCGGTGAATCACTAAGGAAAACCCAGCAGGCTGGGGCCTACTTAAGAACTCACCCTTCAAGGTGACACCATCCCTGCCATAGTCAACAGGGACAAGTTGTATATGTTTCTAGGGGGAACCCAAGAACCTCAGGAGGACTTACCGCATTTCAGAATGTGGCAATACTCCCGCTCCTTGGCAGGATCCATCGTGTAGCACCAAGGACGCTCAGAGCTGTCAGGATTACGACAGTAATTGTCCGCAAGGTGTTTATCAGAATATCTTTTTAAAAAGCAGTGAATAAAAAAATTAAATGAAACTAGGTTCCCATGGTTTCCATTTCTATTTCTTTCGATGGCAAACCTTTATTTGCAGTTCCCACAAGAAGAAGGCAATATGGTTCCCTCTCCCTTCTTCTTACAGAAGGGAAGTGATTCTGATGGAACTGATCCAGTTCAGGTAGCAACCCAATCCTGGAGGAGGACGGCTACTGCTATTTTTCAGAAGTAAAACTTGCATGAATGCAAATCGTTTAAAACCACTGAGTAACTGACTTCACAACCAAGCACGCGGGGGAAAGTATAATCTCGGAAGAAATAGGATCATGTATGAGCAGCTGTCACAGGCCAGCCTTAGAAAGCCATGCTGTGATGGCTGTCATATGATTTAATGGAAAAGGAACTGCGTCTTGAATAGTGCCTCTTGCCTATCAGATCAGATCAGGCTCAATTTATATATATGCAGCCATCTTCTGGCTGCTGCAGATCCCAACTACAGAGCTATGTAAGTAGCCACACTTGTTATAAGCGCCCACCGATTTTCAACACAGTTCTAGAAACTGCCAGGAAAAGGATTTGAAAATTGCATGGTGTGAAGTCAATGAAACTGCATGGCAAGCAGCTGCCCCCAAATGGTCCATGGCACACTGTTCTTCAGATTTAAAGCAGTTGCTGGTTGCTTTGAACCTGATCTCCATTTGCTTGGATCAGATTGGGAGCAGGGGAGAGGAGCAGGGGAAACTGCTTTATACTGAGTCAGACCGTTGGTCCATCAGGGTTGTATAGACTGACCAGGGCTGCCTCTACAAGAGGCATTTAAAGCTCTTTCAAGATGCATTAAAAAATTTACCTCTACAAGAACGGAGCGCAAATCGGGCGTAGAGGTGCGTTTTCTCTCCGATTATGCGCATTATCGAATGCGCGTTAAATAGCGAGTTTTATTTTGCTCCGGCCATTAAAGCGCATTTTGACTATGTGAACAAGCGATTCTCCGCATTAACTACCTGTAAAGCACATTTGAAACAACCGGTAAGGTCACCTGTTGAGTGCTCAATTACCTCCTGCATACAAGCATTTACGATAAAGCACTTCTGCGAATATGCGCATAATGGGCTAACCAGTTGTAAAGCTGAATTCTTGTAGATGAGGCTCAGCAGTGGCTCTCTGGGTTTTTTTTGGCAGGAGTCGTGCCCTACCTGGAATGGAAATGTCATGGATTGAACCTGGGACCTTCTGCATGCAAAGCATGTGCTCTATCACACTGGGCTACAAACTTTCCTGAATGGGACTGATGTAAGGGGAAGACGATCGAAGTCACTGTGAATATAGACTACGACCCCCTCTGGATGGATTCCGTTTGACGCCTGTTCCTCCGATTATGCGCATATTTGCTGAAGCGCTTTATCGTAAATGCTTGTATGCAGGAGGTAATTGAGCACTCAACAGGTGACCTTACCGGTTGTTTCAAATGTGCTTTACAAGTAGTTAATGCAGAGAATCGCTTGTTCACATAGTCAAAATGCGCTTTAACGGCCGGAGCAAAATAAAACTCGCTATTTAACGTGCATTCGATAATGCACATAATCGGAGAGAAAACGCACCTCTACGCCCGATTTGCGCTCCGTTCTTGTAGAGGTAAAATTTTTAATGCGCCTTGAAAGAGCTTTAAATGCCTCTTGTAGAGGCAGCCTACATCCCTGACTGAAAATAACAACTCAGAAGTTTCCTGGGAGGGTCTGATGAGGATGGGGCAGAGTCCCATGTCTACTAGGATGTCCCACAATAAGAAATGCCCAATCACTTTCTGATGATATAAAATGGCCCTCCCCCTCTGTATGTTACCCAAGGACTGAAACTTAGTACTTGTCTGGGTCGTAGTGATGTTTATGAGGATGCTGCCGGTCCCAGCGCTGGCACTCTATGCCCGACTCAGTGTGATCCACAGAGCCCCGATAGTCCTCACCATTGCATAACATACATACGGCTGCAAGGTAAGGACAGCGAGTCACTTCTGGGATGTAGAATAAGTCTCACCCATCAGCTTGTCCAGAAGGGAAGCAAACACCCAAGGATACCAAGCAGACATGGAGCAATTAAGAATGGACATGGAGTGCTCCCCACCCCTCTGTGTGTATGAGAGACAGAAAGAGCAGACCCCAGATAACTTCAGGTATTGAGCAAGCCTGAGCAGACACTAATCAACACTGAACAGGAACAAACTTACAAGAGCCAATATGCACAGATGAGAGAGGACACTGGCACAAACAGATAACAATCAGCACCAGATCACACAGAGAGCATCGTCAGACGGAGGAAAACGTGTGTTTCCCTACCGTCACTTTGGTCTCCTGCTCCTTTTCCACAATAGGGATGAGCAGCTTCCTCTTCTTTCACATGGGGAGAAAGAGGAAGCAGCAATGACCACATGGCCCATTCAGTGGGAGTTTTGATCACACTGCTTTTCCTGCACATAGTAGGAAATGGCAGCAAGTTTCATTTTTTTTAAAAAAGGATTTAACAGGTCTAATTTTGTTGCAGAAAAAAGACAAGGAGGAGCAGGAGATGGATAGGAGATGGACAGTGTCATCAAAAGGACCCGTGAAAAACTGTGAGTAGCCAGTAACAAGTGTGCAATAAAACACTCGACTGATGATGCTCCGAGAGACATGCAGACACAAGGTGATGGGAGGAAACACCAGAAAATGCCAGAAACTAGACATCAGAGATGAACGGGCTGCAGTAGTTTTGCACAGGACTTGATCTCGATGAACAAATACACTTTTCTTTGAAGTCTGCAATATTTACACTACAAGAAGTGGAACTAGATTTCGAGGACAGCGTTCATCAGCATACGCAATATAGAAAAGCAGATTAAAAATAATTATATACACAAACACTGCAGACTAGTGCTGGCCCACAGAATAGGTCCTCCTGGTCCACAGTAAAGGGGGTGGGGTAGGTGGTCAGCTTTCTAAACAGGGAGCTGTATCCTTTCCTTCCTTCAGAAGCAAAACAGAGCTGCTCTTCATTACTAGGTATAAGCCCTTCCGCAAGAGCATTCAATCAATGCCCCTAAGGCAGTGATGAGACTCTAGAAGGGGAGAGCAGTTTCCAGACCCCTAATCATCCTCGTTGCCCTCCTCTGAACACGCTCCAGATTGTCTGCATACTTTTTGAAGTGTGGTGCCCAGAACTGGACACAATACTCATGGATCCCTTTCTAAAAATTGGTGCTATATTGGCCATCCTCCAGTCCTCCACTACAGAGATTAAGCTAAGGAACACATTGCATATTTTGGTTAGGAGATCAGCAATTTCATATTTGAGTTCTTTGAGAACTCTTGGATGGATACTATCTGGGTTTCCTGATTTATTTGCTCTTAATTTGTCAATAAAGTTGAGAACTTCATCTTTTGTCACCACTATTTGCTTCAGTTCCTCAGACTCCCTTCCTGAAAACATCAATCCAGGCACAGGTAGCTCTCCTATATCTTCTGCAGTGAACACCGATGCAAAGAATTTATTCAGCTTCTCTGCAATCTCCCTGCCCTCCTTTTGTACTCCCTTAACTCCATTGTCATCCAGCGGTCCGACTGCTTCGCTAGTTGGTTTCTTGCTTCTGATATATTTAAAAAATTCTTTATAGTTGGCCTCGAAGTTGTTGGTGATATGCTCTTTAAAATGCTTTTTTGTATCTCTTATTGTCTGTTTGAATCACCTTTGTGCAAGCTTGTGCTCCCTTTTATTTTCCTCACTTGGGCAAGACTTCCATTTTTTGAAGGAAGCCCTCTTTTCTATAATAGTTCTTTGGCACTGCTAGTTAACCATGCTGGTGACCTCCTGGACTTGTTGCTACCTTTCCTAACCTGTGGTAGACATTTTAGCTGAGCTTCTGTTATTGTGGTTTTGAGTAACTTCCATGCATTTTGAAGGGATTTAACACCCTTGACTCCCTTTCAACTTCCTTTTCACCAGTTCCCTCATTTTAGAGGTTTCTTTTATTGAAGTCAATCAAACCTCCAATCTCCTCCCCTCTCCACTGTCCGAAACACCCCCTTCCCTCCCTCTCTGAGGTTGTCTTTCTGAACACAGAGAGGCAGCCAGCTGTGATGGGGAAGGGGAAGTGAGTCAGAGCTCCAGTTCCCAGCTCTGAGGTCGGAGTGCCATCTTCGGAACTGGAATCCGAATTATCCTATGGCTCCTCAGATGTTGTCTAGGGGCTACAGGATTATTTTCTAAATTGCATCTAGGTTGTTATACTGGCAGAACTTCAGGCTCAATAATGCTATTGCTTCAAGTGACATTCAGTCCTGAAAATATATGGAACTAAAACAGTTCATCAGCAGTGCAAAAATACACATATATGCAGATAACTGTAATTTCATAGTGACTATTGGCTACTACATGGAATATTCATTCACAGCGAGTGGTCAATGTATTTTCTGTAGGCCTCTCAAATCAATCCACACACCATTTTCACATTTCTTGATACCACAGGTTTGGTACCGAACATTGGGATCCACTGTATAGCACCAGGGACCTTGCGGGTCTCCATCTGGATTCCGGCAATAATTTTCTTCCAATCCATCACTGTCCGGTAGAGGATATGTTCTGAGAACAGAGGGGAGACCAACAGGCTCAAGTAAATGTTCCAAGCTGAAATTATCCCATTAGTTATTGATGTTGAATTCCCTGCAAAATCATCTCTCCAGTTACTTAACCTGAAACCTCAGATTCCGAAAGCAGAATAAATTGTGTATGTTATATGAAATTAGCTTAAACTAGCTTGCTTATCTCATTTCTGTGGAAATTATGTTTAGAAAGGCATCCTGCCTTTTAGCTCCTTGGGAACCTCAAAGTATTTATTGTTTTATTTGGGATGTGTTCTGTTTTACGGGTGTGTATATGTGTGTCCACTGTGTCTACACCAGTTACTTACCTTGTTCCTTTTTCGCTTATTTCATTTCCATTTGTGCTTCATTTCCCCAGAGTGTTCTTGTGCTGTTCTTTGATCTTTTGCATTCCACATGCAAAGAATACTTGGGGTAGGCATATAGGAGTACTTGGGTAAGCACCCCATCCTGCTACATAGAATGGCAGGCAAGCTGGGGTGCTCACATTCAAGTAGATACACTCTCTGGCTTATCATTCCTAGTAACCACTTTGTGCAGAACAATGTTCCTTGCAACATCTTTTCAGACATCACAAGGAGCACTGCAGGGAATTTTCAGCGCGATCTTATGCGTGTTGATTCAGAAGCTAGTCTGTGTTCAATATGGCTCACTCCCAGGTACATTGGATTGCAGCCTTAATATCTCTTTATGGGGCAGGGACGACACTTACCTATGTCCTGGGTCATAGTCTTGGAAAAAAACCAGACATATACCCATGTGTAGAAACATACCACTTATCTGTAGGAATCTTATACCTACAGGAGATTACTGGCATAATATACTATATGGGAGACAAACCCTAAAGAAGGATGGACTCCTCATTCTTCGGCTAAGTTCTCTCTTGAATGACGGTTCTACTTTCTCAAAATTTTCAGCCATAGACCATCCCCTACTGTACTCCCCCACCCAATGACACACTGTACTGTGTTTTATTTTAATTTTAGGTCTTTTGTTTTACTGTCTTTTATTTTATTTTATTTTATTTTAGGGTTTTATACACAAACCTTCAACAAGTTCCTAGTGTGGCTTGCAAAGATTTACCTAGGTTGATGAGGATATGTCGACTTCCAGCATTGACAGGTTATCCCTTTTTCAGTCACTGAGTGGGTCCCTCTGTAGTCTCTCCCATTTCCCATGATGCAATCCCTTACATAACCTGTGGAGGGGAGAGGTGACAATTGAGAGTAATACCTATATATCTTAATCAAGATGTCACAGAACATCTGAATATAGTAGTCAAGTGTAACTGGATCTTGGCGTTACATTCCAGGTAGGGTAATAAGAGACACTCCCGATCTGTCCTCCTGAGATTGAGAGAGGGAGGAAGTGGAAAATGACCATCTTTTTGCAGCACTGGCTCAAGTAGTATCTGAATTATCACTGACCAACTGCTTCTTGGCTGGCTGAGGCATCCTGGGAGTTGTAGGCCATTTTTTCTTTCTAAAAATGCGTAAGATTGCACATCTAAACATTTAAAACCGATGTGTGTATGTGGTGGGATGGGCTCTGGGCAGTTATTCCTTAAACGTTTTTTTAAATGATGTTTGCTGTAACAGACTGAGGGCCAACTTGTGATCAGTTTTCTAACAAAATTATCGGAGTCCTGTGGTGCCTGAAAAACAGCAGATTTATTGTAGCATGTGCCTTTGTACACTAGAGTCCACTTCATCAGTTGCATGATCTGCAGTTGGCAGACACATATATTGTTATTGCCAGACATTCCTGGTCATACCTTCCTGAAGGGAGACTGCTAGCAATGAGCATTGCCTCAATAGCAAGGAAAGAGCTGGATCTTCCCAGAATGTTCTGAATAGGGTAGGTGCCATACTTCTCCTCCTCCCTCCCTTCACCTACAGGTGTTGTCTGATAGAATAGTTTAAACAAATTAACATGGAGAAAGAGACAGCTTTGACCTAGAAGGCTGAAAGCCGATAGCAGTGCAGAGGAGGTTCCCGAGAGATCTAATGAGGAATGGTAGATTTGCTACCAGTAGGAGCGCTTAGGGCATTTGCCTCTACCTAAACCCAACTTCAGGAGCTGCCTTCACCCTAATTTCACACAGCATTCAGACTAATTTCAGAAGTCTTCTGCATTTGATCTGATCAGACCACTGGTAAGAACAACTTGTCCTTTCTGTGGCAATCTCCTGGGCAGGAAGCAGGGCGGAGAGAAAAAGGGGGCAGAGAAAGAGAAAAAAGAATGCCAGAAAGAAGAAAGGGGGTAGCCCGTCCACCTTTGGCTCTGCCCACCCTGTTCACGACCAACATGTGGCCCCTAACACAGTACCCATGCAAAAATGCAGAGCTTGACAGAAAAAAGTGTGCCTGCCTTGCTTACTCTAATTGTATATGTGCAAACAAATATTAGAAAACTCCACACACCTCCAGTCTGCTCTCCTTCCAAAGCAAACCACCTCTGGGTAAGGTGCTTGAACTTCTGTCTGCTCGGGGAAATGAGGAGCGGCGTTGCTCGGGTGCCCTAAGTTATATGTCTGCAAGGTAATCATCTTAAAATAGTAGGCTGGTGCTAGGCTTGTAAGTTAACTGTTAAACAAATTAAATTTATTTCTTTTTTCTTCTCTCACCCTCATGACAACCCTGCTAGGTAGGCCAGTGCTAGGCCTGTGAGGTAACTTTAAAACAAACTAAATTGATTCTTCTCTCTTTCTCTCAACCCCGATGCAGGCCAGGGACACCTTGAAGCCACAGCTCTCCATAGCCCACTCAAACATTTTCTGCTCTGGGCTCTTGGCAGGCACCAGGAAGCCTCCAAGGGTGGCCGGGTCAAAGGCCTGCACCTGCCTTGGCCCATGCTTCTCACCCAATAAGTGCTCCAACAGGAGGCTGGGGCTGGCCGGGGTATTTGACCCCCGTTGTTGGGCCAACTCAGGCCTGAGGAAGAAGTCGCTGCCATGATTTTCCTTGTCCCTGCAGAAAATTTAAACTACAACTCCCAGTATGCCTTTCGCCGTTGTGCCCAACTTGCCCAATGGGAGACCTGCTGCTGGGGATGACAGTAAGTGATGTCTGGCCAAGGCAATTCACGCTGTACTGCGCAAGTGGTGCCCGTAGGTAGGCTGCGAATGAGCTGGCCAGCTGACTGACTGACTGACTGACAGTTAGCTCGGTCGTTGCCATCAGCGACAGTCTCAGAGCTGCACCCTTCTTCCCTCCCGCTCCCGATGGTGCCCAGTGACCGAGGCTGCTTGCCCCAGGCGCTCTCCCTTCATGCCCAGGATGGTAAGCCACTTCCAGATGATGGCCGCCAAAGCCCGGTAAATCTTCCCTCCCACTCAAGGTATGCTGGGAGTTGTAGGCATATGCCTAGGTCCCTGAATAATGTGTTAATCTTTGAACACCGTCTGAGGTGTGGTGAGAGATAATTGGAGAGCAGGCCTTCTTAGTTGTGTCACCCTGCTCATGGATTTCTTTTTCCCAGGCAGGCTTGCCTAGTGACTGCATTAATGGCTTTCCAGTGTCAAGTCTATTTATTATTATTATTATTATTATTAATCTCTTTCTCGCTTGTGGTGGCTTTTCTAGATGCTATCTTTTACAGATTCAGGAATTTCCTGACAATTGGGCATGTTTTAATTATGACTGCTTTCTGGATTTTGGTGTGGGTATATTTTGGTAGACCCGGTTTCTGAAGGTTTTCTGTATAGTTTTTTTATGTGATGCCAGTGACCGATGTGACTAACAGAATAATTGTGACCTTTTCCTGTTGCCATAGTTCTTTGACATTATTATAACTTGATATTTTTTATGCTGCATTATGCTGAAACATTCCAAGACAGATGCAGGAATTACTGAATAAAGTTTATAATTTTTATGTAAAAGCCTGGCTATACCATTGAAATAGAAGAGTGAATGGAGGAATGATAGCTAAGGCCAGAATGGAATAGTCAGTTGAAGAAAGTCAGGGAGAAGGAGAAGAAAGACAGTTAGTGAGAAGTCAGAAAAGTGGGAGCTGAGAGATGGAAACCTGGTTTGCATATAGTGCCCTGGATGGCTAACCCATGCTTTATTTAAATTCAGCCACTCTACAAGCCAGTACAAAACCTCTCACCATGCCTTTGGCAGCCTGCAGGAGCCCACATCCTCTGAGAGGTATCTCCTTCCTCTTGTTGCCGATGCTGCTCCTCAATAGAGCGTTGAGGAGAGTGGCACCCTTGGAATGTGTGCACTTTATTCCAGTGTCTCCCTTACACCTCACATGGGAGCCCTGGGCCCAGGCAGACATCCTTGCATAGCTTCCATCCAACCATGCCAGAGGAGGCTCTCAGATGCATTTATTTCCCTCTCTTTTGCCCTACATCAGTCTTCCAACCTTGTGCCTTTCTACTGGTTTCGGACTACAATTCCCAGCATGCCCCAGCTAGTCATGCATTGTCTTACATGCATTGCCTTGTCTTTCTTATATCTTCTTCCTTGCAGAGCTTGAGATGTCCATCCTACCTTTCCTCTGGTAGAGATCAAAGTGGCTATTCTCCTCCAACCGGGTGCGTGGTGAATGCTGGGTCTCTGGCAGCAGCTGGCATTCACAACCCCGCAAGTTGTAATTAAAGGCTCTGGAGGAGCAACACACATACAACTGCATCAGCCTCATTAGCACTTGGCCTAAGAGATCCTCACCTTCTTCTCCCAGCCCACATGCTTCAGGCCAAGAGATGTCTCCTCAAGGGGGTTCTCCATCCATGTGGGGGTTCTCCATCCCAGAACCAGTGATGGCCTAGATAGGGCTTCTCACACCTCTGCTAATCGTAATTAATATTTGTACAGAGAGTTCAGCATCTTTATATCTCAGGAATCCTTACAACAATCCAATGTTATTCGCATATTGCATGTGTGTGTGTGCTGAAGCTGATAGTGCCTTCCCAAAGGCCACCTAGTGAGCTCATGCTAGAAGCAAGATTTGAACTTCCTAGTTCACAGCTCAGTGTCTTACAGTGCAATCCTAAATGTGTCTACAGAGGTAAGTCCCATTGGGTTTAGTGAACCTTACTCCCAAGTAAATGGGTGTAGGGTTGCAGCCTTAGCCTTTGTACTCCACTGTGGCATCTAGATGTACAGCAACACTCTTTATGGTTGGCAGCTGGAGGTGGTGTAAGACAGCATGGCCTTGAAAGCCCTGGGGCAAGACGCTCTCAATGTCCCACACTATACATCTACCTTCTCACCACCATTGTTGCCAGTTGCTATTGCTCCTTATCCTGTTTCTTATCATAGCTACCACTTGCATTACTACCACAGGCAGAGAGCCAGGGCAAAATCCAACATAAGCCCTCCTTAGAGCAAACATAACAAAATAAGTGAAACTTAAGTTACTTATGACTAACTTGTCCCATTCATTTCAATAGGTTTACTCTAATTAAGGCTTATGTTGGATTTTGCCCCCAGTGAGCAAATAGGCAGTGGCATCTACTGCTGCTCCTTCTCACCACCACCCCTCTGGGTCAGAGGTTCCCTCTACAAGAGGTCGCTTTTACGCCCGATTCTCAGAATATGCGCATTACCTTACACGCGAGTTTATGCCTCATGCCTATACACGAGAGGCGTGGAAGCGCATGACGGGCTCTCTGCAAAGCGATTTAAAGGCTGCCTCTACAAGAGTGATTTAAAGCTCTTTCAAAGCGCATTACATATTTTACCTCTACAAGAGTGAGGCGCATAACAGGGGTACAGCCGATTTTTCTCTCCTTTTATTCGCATTTTCGCATTCGCTTTAAATAGTGACTTTTATTTGTTCTGCACACTTAACGGTGCCTTACCTTCATGTAATTAACTTCTGAGCATTGGTATTACCAATAATAGTGGGCGGACTGTGCTGGTGATGTCATGCGAACTGCCCCTTCGCCCCTCCCTCCCGTTCCCTGGAATCCTTCAACCCACTCCTCGATTTTCCTGCTCTGCCTGCTCCGAGGTCCCTATCAAGGCTTGCGCCCGGGGAGTTCGGGGAGCCAGCCGGCAGCACTCAGCGGAGGGAGGGAGGGAAGGGGACAGGCAGGCAGGCAGCAGCATACTCAGGGAGGAAGGAAGCCTCAGAAGCTAGCCCTAGAGGCGGGCTGGCTGGCTGGCTGCTGCCTCTGGTGGAAGGAAGGAAGGAAGGAAGGAAGGAAGGAAGGAAGAAAGAAAGAAAGAAAGAAAGAAAGAAAGAAAGAAAGAAGGGGGTGGGGAGGAACAGCAGAGCAGCCGGAGCAAGGGAGCCGCTCGCCTCGCTCTTATCTGGGTCAAGAGGGTTACCACACCAAGGAGAGCCTGGTCGATAGTGAGAGCTAAAAGCCAGCCGAGCACCTATAGTTTCTCTGTTTACAAAAACACAAATCAAATCCTTTACACGTTGCCTCAGAAGGAAGCCTCTTTGGGTTCCATGGGACTTGTTCTCAAGTAAGCAAGCATGGGGTGGGGGGGAGAATGCCAACTGGGCACAAAGAAACAGGAGAAACAAGGTGATTACCGGCAGGTAACGCAGGTAACCAAAGGCAGGAGATTCTGGTGGGCAGGGTGAACATAGGGCGGGAACCTAAGGGGGTAGTTCCTCCAGGAAACAGCGCGGTATTTTCTGCAACATTTGCATGCGCTTCTTTGCATGTAAACAACTTTAAATCGCTTTGCAGAGAGCCCGTCATGCGCTTCCACGCCTCTCGTGTATAGGCATGAGGCGTAAACTCGCATGTAAGGTAATGCGCATATTCTGAGAATCGGGCGTAAAAGCGACCTCTTGTAGAGGGGACCAAAGTTGTTTACATGCGAATGCAAAAATGCGAATAAAAGAAGAGAAAAATTGGCTGTACCCCTGTTATGCGCCTCGCTCTTGTAGAGGTAAAATCTGTAATGCGCTTTGAAAGAGCTTTAAATTGCTCTTGTAGAGGCAACCCAAGTGAGAGACAGGTGAACAAGCAGGTTGCAATGAAGAAGAGGAGGAAGAACTGCAGGGGGGCCTTGGCAGGGGCCTGACTCTGCCTATCTTTGATGCCGACCCTGTCTCCAAGACACAACCCCCTCCAAGGCACTCACCACACACACACACACACACACACACACATCAACAACAACAACCTGAGTTCAGCTGAACTACAGGTCTCTTTACCACCAAGAATGGGATACAGAATGCTCAGCCTGTAGCCTGTGGACAGGACTGTAATGGAATCACATAAATAGGTGGCATGACACTACTTCCCCTACCATGCAATCCTCTCCTGCACACGTAGGGGCTCACAGTCACACAACATTGTGCATATACGTGCAATAGGAAAGAGTCATAATGTGGAGGAGAATATGCACATTCAGAATGTGAACTCATAGTTCTGGCAGAGTTCATGCTTTATATGTACACGGTCCAAAGTTTAAACCCCAGCATCTCCTGATAAAAGGATCTTAGGCAGCAAGGCTGGAGCAGACCATTATTATTATTATTATTATTATTATTATTATTTACATTTCTATACCGCCCCATAGCCGAAGCTCTCTGGGCGGTTTACAAAAATTAAAAGACTGAACACTAAAAAGACAATATACAAAACTAAACACTAAAGATTGAACACTAAAAGGACCCAACAGCTTAGTGCTGGGAAGACCTATCAGAAATCCCTGCCTGAAGCCTTAGCTGCTGCTGCTAGGTGGACAGAACCAGGCTGGATAGACCAATGGTCCAATTCAGTGTAGGCAACTCCATATGTTCATCCCTGTATGATCTTGCATCTGACAGTCACAGCTCATGTGCCCAGGGCTATTTATTTATTCTTTTGTTGATTATTACATTTTATTTATTATTATATTTATGTCCCACCTATTTTTCCTCTTGCAAGGAACCCATGGTGGCTTAGATGGTCCTTTTCATCCTCATGACAGCCCTGTGAGGTAGGTTAAGCTGAGAGTCAGTGACTGGCCCAAAGTCACCCAGTGAGCTTCATGGCTAAGTGGGGACTAGAATCCAGATCTCCCAAGTCTCAGTCCAACACTCTAACCATTGCACCATACTAGCTCTCCCCTTACTTTCCCCTTACCTGCAGCCAAGTGATATTGTACATCGCCGCGCACATTCCTCTAACGACATAAGCAGCTCTGGTGCCTGATGGGACAAATTTTTCAGCTGAGTACCTCTTAGCCTCTGGAAGTTATTAAGTGGAGAATGCTGGCCTAGAATGACATAAAAAATATGAGTCACTCTAGTTCCCTGCAAAGGAACTAGAATCCAACCAGCACCACAAATCCTGGGCCACAATCCAAAGAAACACATAGGAATCTGCCTTCTACTGAGTCAGATCATTGGTCCATTTATCCCAGTAATGTCAACACTGACTGGCAGCATCTCTTCAGGGATTCAGGCAGAGATTGAACTTGGGACCTAATGCATATAAAGCAGGGGCTCTATCACTTAGCCACTGCCCATCCCACCTAGCTATTTGTTTGTAGAATCCTGTAATGCCAAAGAAATGGGCGACAGGGCTGTAGTTCAATGGTAGAATCCATGCCTTGCATGCAAAAGGTTGCAGGTTCAGTCTCCAGTAGGGTTGGAAAAGATTCCTATCTGAATCCTTAGTGAGCTACTGCCAAACAGTGTAGGGTTAACCATGTAGACAATACTGAGCTAGGTGTATTAAGAACATAAGAAGAGCCATGCTGGATCAGACCAAGGGTCCGCCTAGTCCAGCACTCTGTTCACACAGTGGACAACCAGCTGCCCACAGGAAACCCACAAGCAGGACATGAGTACATTCATCATCTGAGTTGGTATAAGGCAGCTTCCAATGGCAATCAGACAAACAGATTGTGGTTCACACAAAAATGCCAGGAGTCCCTCTGAGCGTGGGCAAGCATTTCACCATGCCTCATGGAACTCACTTGACATCAACGTGCAAAAGTAAACGAAACCTTGACAAGCCACAAAGGGCAGATTAAAGAAATTGTTCTTAAAGCACATTCAGCATTTTCAGTATCCACAGATCAGACATAGTTTTAGTCCACGCAGCAGATAGGGACCAGTACAGACTATACACAACTGGCTTTCTATAGTTAAGGTGCAGGTGTTCCAGGGGAGGAGGTATTTGACCTATGTACCTGGTTATGCACTAGGAGTCTCCACTATAAAATGGCTGCCATGCGAGTATGTTGGGAGGTCCTTTATACAAAACAGCAGGAAAAAGGATCCGAGACCAGTGTCAAGAGTAGGCATGGCTGGGTACCTGCCAGAGGCCCATACCCCAGCAGGGGTTCACTGACAAGAGCCCCCTGGAGTTATTCCTCCTCATCGCCATTGCAGCCTGCTTGTTCACCTGCTTCTCACTTTGGCCCAAACCACTGTGGTGTTGAGGAGGAGTAATAGATACTGCTACCTACTCGTTCACTGGCTCCCTGCCTGTCAAACAAAGCACATGGTTGCAGTGATGAGACAGTGGGAAGGAACAATAGCAGCTCATGACAATGATGGTGTGAAGGCTGACTCACTAAGGAAGGAAACCCACTGAGGGTGATCATTTGCCAAAGGACCCTTAAAACTGGCAGCGACTCACAAAGAGGTATAAACCATCCAAAATGTTTCAGTAAAGCAGCCTGCTGGTAGATTTTTTTGAAAGAGGAAGGGAAAAGCAAAAACAAAAAAGGGCAATTTTATCAATATAATCTATAATTTTATTTATTTAAAATATTTCGTGGCTGTCTTTCAGGGCAAGGAGCACTTCCAAAGTGGAAGGGTTGACTGCAGTTACATTGCCCTAGCCATTTTTAAGGTATGAGATAGCAAAAACATTTTTAATAAACATATGAAATAAAACAAACAGACCAAATGAAGCACTGATAACAAATGCATTTGGAATGACTTTCATGTTCGACTGAGGCTGCATGGCAGCTTTTGCCTGAGGCTTCTTGGGTTTTTTTAATGACCAGAACTCTTTCTATGCATTTAACAGCTCGGTTCCAGGCAGAGATTTACCAGGTAAAGCTTTTTGCCAGCGTGGAGATGCGGTGATAGGGGAACGTGGCATGTGCTGCCGAATTTCTGCCTGTCACATGGCTGCTACAGGCTCAGAGCCTTGGTCAAGCAAAAAGTGGCAACACTCGCTTGAGCATAAGTGGCAGGGGAGTTGAAAAAAGCAGGGTTCAAGCAGGGTCTCTATGCCTTTCACAGCTGCATGGCAGACACTTGCTTATTTAGGGTTCTGTGGGATATGAGAGAACTGGAGAGCAAACATGGAGGTGGTGGGTAACTGCTATTCCTAACTCTGATCGTGCCACATACTTCAGCATTATCAAAATGGAAGTGCCAGTTCTTTACCCAGAAATCCCTACTGACCTCTACGTTCTCCCTACCTGAGGCATCTCGGCGTGGAAGGCTTTGCCGGGCAGCAATACTGAAGGAGAAGGGACTCATCTGGGGGCAGCTAGTGGGCCTGAAACTGGAGGCATGGGGGGGGATAAGGGTTCCCTACCCTCACAAGTCAAAAATGGGAGAAGACCAGCCTGCGGACACTCAGAAATAGGGATGTTCTCACCTCTGCTGAAGGTACAGAGTAGGCCCAGGAACAGCGCAGCCGTGGCCTGCATGACTCTCTCTCTCTCTGGCAGCACCAGCCTTCCCAGCTTGGCCAGGCAGATATGTCAGCTGAGTTGTGTGTTCAGGAATATCCTAGCAGGAAGCAAGGCATGGAGCCCCCTGCCCCCACTGGCCAAATATTTACCTAGAGCTCACGTGTGTCAGCAGTGATTCCACACAGAAAGGAGAGAGACCTTCAGGGGATTTGGGGCTCAGCCCACTTGCATGGGAGAGCCCTTTACAGTGGGTGGGCACCAACAAGGCGTATCTTTACACTTTTCCTTGACCATTCTTTTCTTCAAACTGTGATTTGGCCCTCCCCAACCCCCAGCTGACTGACACCAAAGGACCAAACACGTTTTAATCAAACAATGTGATGCAAAGTCAAGTTAGGCAATTGTTCCCAAACCAGTTCAAGCTGGCCCTGGATCAAGAGCCTTCCCCTTCCTGTAAGTGGTCTCACAGCTACTACCGCCCCCCACGTTCTTATAAACTAGTGCTGTGCCGAAAAATTCTCCACATTTCCCCCTGACCATTCTCATTCAATCTGAGAGAAAAGAAATTGCTTTTGAAAAGAAATTCAAAGGAGAAGAAAAGTTTTGAGAAATTTTCACAGGTTGGGTTTGGGAGTGTTGTGATTATCTTACTTAGGAGGTGGTCAAGGAGCAGGCACAAGTGTCTTGTCTTTCACTCTCCAGTCATCTCTCTGGAAGCCTGTAGCTTCCTTGGCTTCCTACACTTCAATTAAAGCCCAAGAGAAGATATGAGCTAATTCATCCCATAGGGCATTTTCAGCTCAGGAAGCATGCACAGCCTGGGAGGCTGCAGAGTGATGAAGAGAGGTGTAATAAAAGCAAAACACACACACACAGCGCCACTGGTTGCCTCACAGTGATTAGGTAAGTTCAAAAACACCATAAACATAAATGAAAGAATACCCTGAGAATGAGGCAGAACAATGGAAGCCTCTTTCATGGGGGAAGAAAACTTCTAGGAAATTGGAGACCAGATTTTAGCTTAGCACTAGCTCCAATTATTCTCTGGAGCTAAACACAATACTGCCCTGTCTCACACCTGCATTTTGGTGAATACAGAATCGGAGCCAGTGAGCTAACACAGTTGATGCTGTTGCCAGTTGCAATGGCTGCACACCACGCCACACACCACACACACAACAACAACAACTAAAGAACCTTAAGAAAAAAAAGAAAGGAGCTGTGTTACAACCCCTGCCAATGGACAGCCCTGCCTGTGAGCAACTGTTGAAAATTTCTCCTCCCACTGAAGAAATTTGGTGAAATCCCTACTCACCCCATTTCTCTGTAGATCACAAGCTGAATATGAGCCAATAGTGTGATGTGGTTGCAAAAAAAGCAAATGCTACTTTAGGCGGCATTAACAGAAGTATAGCTTCCAAATCACGTGAGGCACTGGTTAAGACCTCATCTTGAGTATTGTGTCCAGTTCTGGGCACCACACTTCAAGAAGGATGCAGACAAGCTGGAGGGGGTTCAGAGGAGGGCAATGGGGATGATCAGGGGTCTGGAAACAAAGCCCTATGAGGAGATACTGAAAGAACTGGGCATGTGTAGCCTTGAGAAGAGAAGACTAAGGGGGGACGTGATAGCACTCTTCAAATACTTGAAAGGTTGTCACACAGAGGAGGGCAAGGATCTCTTCTCGATCAACACAGAGCGCAGGACACGGAATAATGAGCTCAAGTTACAGGAAGCCAGATTCCGGCTGGACATCAAGAAAAACTTCCTGAAAGTTAGAGCAGTATGACAATGAAACCAATTATCTAGGGAGGTTGTGGGCTCTCCCACATTAGAGGCATTCAAGAGGCAGCTGGACAACCATCTGTCAGGTATGCTTTAAGGTAGATTCCTGCACTGAGCAGGGGGTTGGACCCAATGGCCTTATAGGCCCCTTCCAACTCTACTATTCTATGATTCTATGATAAAGCCCTATACAACTCAGGACCAGGTTACCTCAAGGAACACCTCCCCCTATATCAACCTTCTAGGCCACTACAATCTTCAGGGCAGGCCTGTTGTCCATGTGGCGTCCTACAGATTTCCATTTAGTGACACGGAGGCCAGATCTACACCAAGCAGGATATGACACTTTGAAAATGGTTTGAGAACTGTATATGGAGTGTGTCCTGAGCCCCAACAGTTGTCACTACTGTTATAAAGCAGTAGTGTAGATCCTGCCGGAGATGGACCTTCTTGGCAGTGGCACCCACACTGTGGAATGATCTCTGCAGTATGCCAGCCTCAACGCTGGCGTGTTTCAGGTATTTATTGAAAACATATCTTTTTACTTTGACTTTTCACCAGCTGAAAACTGTATTTGAATCAGTCTCTTATATGGTACTAGTTATTGTGTATATTTCCAGAGGGGTAACTGTGTTAGTTTGTTGCAGCAGAAACAGGGATTTTTGTGGCATCTTAAAGACAAACATGTATCCTGGCATAAACTTTCAACAGTAGTCCTTTCAACAAGAGTATATTTTAGTTATTTCAAGATTCCTCACATGGCAGAATCAAGGTTTGGGGACAAATGGGCCTTTGGGAAAATCTACGCCTTGGCTGCCAAGTGTCAAGTAAGTATTAACAACACATGCCTCCTATGCCAATAACACCTTTGGGAACTGGCTATTCTATAATTTAATTTACTCCTGCCATTGCATCATTTCTCCACCAGAGGGCGTGAGCATCAATCTGTCCCAGCGCCTAACTCACTGGAGCCCCCGAGGTTAAACCCACAGGTTTCTACCGAGGCTCTGAAACTTCGGCCGTGGGCTTCTGGGAGTCGTATTTCCCATGCCTCCCGCCAGACGTTACAAGCGTGCCTCGATCCTTGGGACTACGTTTCCCAGCCCGTCCCTGAGAGGACGGCGCGCGGAGCATCATGGATCTCGTAGTCCAGGCGCCCCGCTGTCACAAAGCGCATGGGCTTGGCAAGGCAGGCTCGTCAGGACTCCAGCTCCCAGAAGGCATGTCGGTGGCGGCACCGGCACTCGCTTGGAGGGAGGAGGGCGAAGAGAGCGAGTGATCGATCCATCAAGGAAAGGAAGATGGTGGAGCAAGCGGCGTGGTTCCCCCGTCAGGCAGCGACCGGCTCCGTCGATCCCCAGCGCAGAGACTCCGCCCGGCCCGAAACCGCTTCCTGATAAACGCCCGGCTCGGCCCGGCCATGCCTCGAAAACGCCGGGGCGATGGAGCTCGCAGGGGCGGCCGAGGTGAGTGAGCGAATGGGTCTCGTCGGTCAGGTACCTTACTTGCCCTCCCGGCTCCGTCCTGCCTTCCTTCCCTCCTTTTCCCAGGAAGCGGGTGGAAAACCAGTCCTCCTGCAACAGGATGAAGGGAGGAGGAAGGAGGATCCGAATCAGATCCCCTCCCTTTCCTCGACCCGTAAGTTGTGCTTCGGATCACTGTCAGCTGTTGCGCTGGCGGTGACGCACGGGGTTTGAAGTGCCGCGTGTCCAGACAGAGAGCGACATGCGTCCCCTAAACTGTAGATCTCTCTCTCCTCCTCCTCCTCCTCCTCCTCCTCCTCCACGGAGATCTGACCTCTCCAGCCGAGCACTCAGCCAGTGTCGCCCGAGTCTAGGAGTTTGCGCGCACCCTTGGGGATTCCTGCCTTGTAAGCGCAGAAGGTGTGGGCATGGGTGGGGAACATAGAAGTAAGGACTCTATAAGCCACCTTCCCCCGCCCCCCTCTGGTCTGGGTAGGGTAAAAGCGAGAGTGGCGGGATCAGAACTAGACCAAAAAGGAAAAAAAAGAGAACGGCGGTGCTTGGCTCCTTGGAGATTTTAAGGGTTCGGCCGCCTGCCCTGTTGCTCTAATTTGGAATAGTATCATCCGCCAAACGCACCACGTGGCCTTTTGGGGGAAAAAACACCACCCATCCATCCCATTGCCCTCCTTCTCCAATTGCAAATCACTTCTGAAAACATCCCCTTCCCCCGCTTCTTCCTGGCATGTTTCGGAAAGGGCAAAAGTGCATTAGGAAATGACTTAAAAGCCACCTGTAGTTTGTCGTTCAGGACTGACACGTGCATTTCTATTTCATATATGTGCATCCATCTGTATGTGGTGCAAAGCAAGTGTGTGTCATGCGGTGGTGAGCTGCCTTCATTCTTCCTATGAGATCTTGCATGGAGGTGCTGGGAAACTGCAGCAGGAGAGGACTGTTGTCTTCTTGCCCTGGTTGTGGATATCTGCAGAATATTTGCATGTCCACTGTGGAAAACAGGATGTTAGAATTGATGGACTTTTGGTGTTATCCAACCACGTTGCTCTTAAGGGGGCTGAGCAATGAAATAAACTGTAGTTAAGTCAGCCCAAATAAGGAAAAGGTAGAAAACAAGCACTATTGGATGGCAGTAATTGTGTGGCCCTTTAACATGCTTCTGTTCTGAAATCCTCCTTATATGTGCTTAGATTGCCCTCCTGAGATCCCTCCTTCTTCCCCTTTTTAACACCTAAGCATTTTCTGATACAAATGGGGATGTTTCTGATTAGTCTGCATGATAAGCTAAATTAAATTTCTTGATGTCCTAAGCCAGATAATTAAGTTCCGTGTGATAGGTATGCGGAAAGGCCTTTTTCTCGGTACCTGTTGACATTATATAGCATAGCTTTCCCACTTGTAAGCAACATCTGTTCTGCCACGTGTACTCAAACTTGTGCCATTTGTGTGTGCATCTGGCCTTGTCTTACTATTGGCTGAAATACTTTGAAGGAACTTACAAGATGAAATCAGTGCTGTTGTGGTAACTCTGAATGTGGTCCATACCACATTGAACTGCAGCTAGAGATTCTTATTTTTTATTTTTTAATAATGTTTTTATTAAAGATTTTCATATATTCAACAACCATAAACATTATAACATAGTGTTATATAATATATTATGATATGATATACCCCCTTCCCTCCCCCCAAAATAAATAAATAACAAAAAAAATACATACAGTGAAGCTTATTCCCCTTATTACTTTTTAAAATTCTTGATATTATAACTTTATTAAATTTCTATATTGGAAGTTTCATACCATTTATACAGTCCATATCTCCTTAGCTATATTTGACATATATGTCAGTGACCCTGAATCTATTGTATGTAAAATAAATTTCCCACATATATCATTAAATATTAGTGGATTATCTTTGCCTTGTAGCACTCGTAATTTATGCATTCTTTATTCACAGATTACAGTAGACCATATGTTTCTATACCATGCCTCTTTATCAAGATGATCCAGGTTTTTCCATTGTTTACAGGGAAGGGAATTGTATCTTATCTTTATAATACCTTAGTTGAAGTACAAACAGGTTCTCTACAGGGACTGAAAATAGTATGGGAGACAGAGTTTGGCTTTAATATACCAGATAGGCAATGGAACCAGCTTTGGGTACAAAAACCGTACAAATCAGTTTCAGCAGGCATTAAGGAAACATCTTTGAAGACACTGCATCGATGGTATAGAACTCCAGTGCAAATGGCTCACATCACCTCAGATGGGAAGTCTGCTTGCTGGAGGGGATGCTCCACCAGAGGTACATATCACCTCTGATGGGATTGCTTGCGGGTTCAACAGTTCTGACGTATGGTACATCAGGAATTATTACAGATAACAAAACTTTACCCCAGAACTATACTTATTGTCCCGATACTATAATAAAAATGAATCTAGTGCAGCCAATAAATTAGTAACTCTCTTAGTAGCAGCTACAAGACAAACAATAGCTAGAGGTTCTTATGACTAAGTAACTCTCCATGCAAAGCAGTTTCCTCTATTAGAAAACTAATGTATCTGGAAGAAGGGGAGAATTTTGCATAGAGGGGCATTAAATCATGTGAAACTCTACCAACAGATGGAAATGGTACAGCCCTGGCATAGTTTTGCTATCTCGGAGATATCTAGGCCACAGAAAGCTAGGATTAAAGCTTCTAATGTCTAAATTCATATTTTTAAATGTTTTACCTAGATGCAAATGTATTTATCAAATGCCTTACTTTATAACAAACATTTGATTACTATTGCATTTGATTACTATTTCCGATTTGCACTATACGTAAAACTTGAGCAACTTATGTAGCATTACTCTTTGAAAGCTGTGCTCTCACCAGCAGAAACCTAGAGTGAGAACTAGGTCCCCTCTACAAGAATTCGGTTTGGCGCCTGGTTGTCCGATTATGCGCATCTTCTCACAATCGTGTTTACACCTAAATCCTGTAAACGACATGCGGTGAAGCGCATAACCGGCAGTATGAAATGCTCTTTAAAGTGGCGGAAATGCAGAGAATCGCTTGTTTACATGGTCAAAATGCGCTTTAATGGCCGCAGAGAATTAAAACTCGCTATTTAACGCTCATTCGATAATGCGCATAATCAGACAGATAAAGTGCCTCAACCCCCGATTTGCGCTCCGCTCTTGTAGAGGTATTTTTTTTACTGCGACTTGAAAGAGCTTTAAATCACTCTTGTAGAGGCACCCCTAGAGTGGCAAAACAAGTACAGTGGGATGAATAATGAACCTCTGCTTTAAGCAGTGTATGCTATTCATGCCTAAAGATGTGAAGGGTTGGGGGAAAATGAGGAAACTGGGGGAAAATAGTGTGGGAGGAGGGGTGAAACTGCTTTTTCCACATTTTCCAAAAATCCTGAAGAATTTTTTTTATTTTTCCAGTGAAACCCCCTTTCCATTTTTCTATTTTTCTTCTTTGGGCCCTCACATCTCTGTTCATGCCAAGGAACCTTCAAAATGTAAGGTATATAAATAAATAAAAAATAGAGGAGAACATAAAGGAATACAAGACATGAGTGCAGTAGTCTTCCTATTTTCTATTCTTTAGTTCTTCAAACCTTCTAGATACCTGCATTGACTCTATTTTACGCAGGGTTAAGGCGTGTGACAGAGTTCCCTGGTTTGGAAGTTCACAACTGGCTTTCATTGAATTGTGTGTTTCTTTTGCATTGTGTAATTTTTTAAAAAAATGGCATGCTTTGCTGCATTAAAAATGCCATGGAATTCTTCTACAATGCATACAAGTTTAAAAAACAATAGCAGTAGAGCTCTTGATGACCTTTACAAGTGGACTAGACAAATCTGTTTGGCTCCAAAAACACACACCTGCGGTAGGGGAGCAGTTCTTTTGTATTGACTTTCTGATGTCAGCACTGGGCTAAGCACCTGTTTTCTCACCTGTGGGCTGTTGCGTGCTCCAGCAAGGCTGCTGAATGCTTAGTTGGCTCTCTGCTGCCTATCCTTCAGTTTGTTATTACTTAGCAGTGGTGTCATCCAGAAAGTGTGGGGTGCTTTCTACAAAAATTAGCTGATGCTGTTTATGGAACTGTGTTCATGGAAACCTGTCTGAAACCTCCCACGTGGGCATCATGTGCATTGAATAGCTTGGATAGGCAAAGTTCTTTTTAGAGTGTTATTTTGGAGGCGAAGCTTTGCTGGCTATGAGTTTTTAAAATTATTCTAGAAATCTTCTGAAAATGGAAGCTTCTTGGGCTCACAATAAACCATGGCAGCCAGACCACAGTTATTTACACCCTAGTAAAATCTAGACTTAGCTACTGCAATGTGTTGAAGGCCTCTTGGAAATGTCGCTTGGTTCAGAGTACAGCAGGTTGGCCGCTGGCTGGCACAGGTTATGTGGAACATATTTCACCAGCTGTGAAGCAACTCCACAGGCTTCCCAGATGTCGCCAGGCACAATTCAAAGTGCCAGGTAGGGTTGCCTGCCCCCATACAAACCTGCCCATCCCCTGAGATAATCTGGGGAGCCTCCTTCCCAGATTCCCCTATTTGCAGACAGGTCGGATGGGAGAACAGGCCTTTCATGTGGTGGCAGCCCACCTGTGGAATACCCTTGCTAAGTCTATATGCTCAGCATCCTAAGTTTTCAGGACCAGGTAAAACAAAACATGAGGTTGTTTGCTCAGACCTAGTTCAGTACATTGTGCTGCTTTATTGCTTGCTGCCTTCAGGATATTAATGTTTAATGGAATGATTTTTATCTGCTGCTGCATTGTTTTAACTATGCTGTTGTTTTACAGCTCATTTATGTGTGCGTGTTTAATATTGCTCTTGCTGTATTTAATAATAATATATTTTATTTCTTACCCGCCTCTCCCTCTGGATCGAGGTGGGGAACAACATTAAATACAAATAATATAAAATACATAAATCTGATTAAAAACATATAAAAACTAATACATTATTAAAATACAAATAAAACTGTTAAAATTGGACTGGGTAGGCCTGCCGGAAGAGTTCAGTCTTTATGGCTTTCTTAAAGTCAGAGAGACTGTTAAGTTGACGAATTTCTCCCAGCAGGACATTCCACAGTCTGTGGGTGATGGGAGTTGCAGTGTGGAAGGCTGATCTAGCCTATCTATTATTTTTTTACAATGGACATACACTATGAGCAAGGCACAGTCCAGCCAAAGTTAAGTTTTAAATCCTGTCGATTTCAGCGGTGGACTTAAGCTCTGGATTGTGCCCTGTGATGCTGTTTTAACCTCCCATTATTTGCGTATGGGATCTTTATCTCCCCTTTAAGCTTTTGCCACATGAGCATCCTAGCCTTGTTTCCAGAGGCTTGCTCTCTTCACTAGAGGAGATCATTCCACTATTATAGGCAAGACATGGGAAGGGAAAATATATCTGGGCATAGCTACTTGTTATAAAGAGTGTGTGCTGATGTTGGGGTGAAGCAGTAGAGGAAGCAGTGTGGGACAATTAGAAAATTTCCAAAAGCCATAGTTAAGCCTATACCTTTATGAGCACCAACCAAAATGTTCCAAAATGATGAGCAAGTTTCTAAGTTCTTCAGAACTCTCCACTGAAAGATGTTAAATAAAATAGAGGAGGGGGCAGGAGTGATGAAGCTAGATTGATCTTAAAGTAGCAGTCTTCATTTAGTCAATCTTAAAACGTAGCATAGGAGGAAAATACAGACTTACTTGGATTGGGATCTACTAGGTATGACCCAGCCATGCATTCAGCAGATACACACACACATACACACACACACACACACTAGTGATACGGAGCTTGTCTCTCCTCGCAGCTGTGCAGAACTCAATGTCCTGTTCTTTTGGCACCAGGCTAGCAGGCCGTTTGCAAATATTCCAAATAAACAGGACCTCTCCACTAGTTCAGTGTGTTAAAGTTCACACATGCATCCCCCTTGTCTTCCTGCTAGACGATCTTGCGAGTGGATTGTGAGGGGGACTCCCTTGCCCTGCTGTGGGGTTTGGGATCTGGAAGGCTTGTGTCACCGCCTGGTGATGAGCGGGCCCTGCTGGGCTTGGTGCAGAGTGGGCCCTGCGTGCTCCCTTTGTACTGGGGGGCGCCGTGCTTCCAAGCGCTGTGCCGTGGGACCCAGCTGTGTACTCAGCAAAATGCTTTCATCTGGCTCGTGCCACCACTCCTTGCGCAGGGCATGAAGCCTGAAGCCAGTTAACCCTTTTTGACACTCCTTTGGTGCTGCCTGCTTAGCAAGCGCTGGCTGCTGGTTTTGGTGATGAGTCGACTTTATTATCACAGCTACTTTTTGTTCTAGGTTGCTGCTAAGGGGCAGGAGTTAAATGAGCCTTTGTTTTCTCTCTGCTGCATTTTGTCATAGCCCTGCTTTCTAACCTTTCTTTCCTTCTCAAGCTTGACACTGCTCTGCTCCTTTATCAGGAACCAGAACACGGGTTACAGGTCTCTTTAGTATTGGATCTGCTCCTGCTGATTGTGAGGGCGTCCTGGCTTTTGGATTGCACAACACTTTCCACCCACTTGAACAAATGTCTCATCCAAAGCAGCACATTTGAATAGTTAAAAGCTGTGTGAGCAGCCATTGTCTGACAGATAAAACAATAACCTCAATTCAGCCGTTAATTGGGCTTCCTTTCCCTACCACCCGATGGAGCACCATTTAACTCCAACGCTTGCATGTCTTTCATAGCCCATGTTCCTGGTTGCTCTGATAGGATGGGTGGATCTTAATGATTGCAGAGGAATCCCCACCACCACCAATGTATTTGGGCTGTGTGTAGCCTGATCTCTCACATTCCCTCCGAGTATAGCAGAGGAAGGCTGGCTGGCTCAACATCGCCTCTTGGCTGCCTTCCCAGGCGGCCTCGCTCCTTGCCTCTGCATGGGGTTAGCTGAGGAGAAGCGCTCTGTCAGGCAGCTAAGCATGCTCAAGCTGCTTCAGTGTACAGTTCTTGGGAGGTTTTGTGCCTCTTAGCCAGAGTGAGAAGTTGATGGAAGCGACTGCTGTGGGCAGGCGTAGATCTTAGAGTTGGATACCCAAACCCTGCAGCTTCAACAACCAGAATAATGATATAAGGTAGCAAAAAGTATGCTATTATTAGCCAAGCCCCTGGAAGCCAGGCCCTGTCCACTCCCTGTAGCCACGAGCGCTGAAGGTATTAAGGATTTCCCTGCCTATGTTTCAGTTATGGGACTGTTTCTCTTTTCTTTCTTTCTCTAATATCTAAAACCTTTCAGTTGATAGCAGCTAAGATTAGGTCATGTCTTGTACAGCTGATATTGCACATAGGTCTGTGTCAGTGAGGAAGAGGCACTTGTTTGCTCCTTTGTAGATCCGAAGGAGGCTTATTGATCCCATCAGTAGATGTTGTGGGAAAAGCTTGCAGGTGCCGATCTGGTCCATTGTCTTCTCCAGCTGCTTAAAGCCCTATATTCTGGTAGTTGATTAAAAGCCTCCTGATGTCTTGGACTACAACTACCATATCCCCAGTCAGCATGATTAGGCTCCCTATGCAGGGCTGACTCTCTTCCAAAGATCTGGGGGGAGGGGGGGTTAAGGGGGTTAATCAAGGGTCTGCACTGGCCTTTATCTTTAACACTTTACTAATGATAATATCTGTAGCAATAAGTTCTTCCTCTGATTGTAGGCAAAAGAAAATTATGCAGAGGCCTTCCTGGACTGCTAGTTCCATCATCCCCACCCAGCCTAACTAATGGCCATGGGCTAGTTTCTTTGTGTTTAGATTCACATTAATTGGAATAAGTTGAAACTTACTGATATTTAAGATTGCTGTTTTCCTGTTCTTAGAATTTGGAAAAATCTTGTTGCTACAAAATTGAAGTAATCTCCTGTGATTAGCTTCTGGAGATAATATGGGGGCAAGCAGGCATTTCTCTTTCACATGCTCACACAGACCCCAGTGTCATTTATTGAGTCTAAATTATACTCTCAAATCCTTCACTCTGCCAAAATATGGGAATTCCGTGGGGCATGTGATCTATTTGCTACCCCAGTCAACGGGCCATCAGTATTTCTGAGATCTGGAACTAGGATACAGCCAGTGTAAATGTAGATCCCCTTGCATTTTTTTAAAAAATTCTGAGCTACTTTGTATCCTTGAAAACAGACTTTCAAAAGTTGGTGTTATTGGAACAGTTTCATCACCAATCTTCAGCAATCTTATATGGGTCTATAGGAAAGTTCTATTGATTCAGTCTTATGGCTTCTTGGCCACTTAATTTACTGGAATCAGACCAGCTGTTGTAGAACTGGGTGTTTAATTATATATGTGTGATTTATTTACTCAGTGTGATTTGTCCCTTTAGATAGACAGTATTGTTTTAGTATAAGGATGGCTTTGAAAACCGTCTAGCAGATGTAGCCATGTTTGTAGTATCTCTTGATCTATTTATTTATTTTATATTATTGTGCCATTTATATACCACTCAGTATAGTAAAATCTCTCAGCGGTTCACAAGGTTGAAATACAATATTAAAATACATTAAAACACCTCATTAAGACCCAGCATTAAAAAACACTACTACAGATATCTTTTGCAACTTCAGACAGAAGATATTATAACATACACCTTTGTGTAGTGAAATGTCCAGTATCTGTGAGTGTGTGGGACAACTTCCTCCCACAGTTCTTGAAGAATTGTGACCATTGATCAAGCTAACAAAAGAGGAGTTATTTTTTTAAGTTGGAAATGACAACAGGAAGTTCATGCCAGAGGCTGTGACCTCTGCTTTACCACCGGCTGAAATGTGACCAGACTTTTGACACCTATGTATATACCTACCGCTTGGGTCTAACAATCTTTTTAATGAAGTTTCGCTCAGTGTTGAATGTCACCTTTTAATGTTTGTAGCACTAGTACCTTATGTATTGCAATTTGCCTATGGCAGTTCAGCCTATGGCTGAAACAAAAAGCTGATAAAACTGAAACTGCATGCTCTATTTGTATTTTTTAATGCTTGCTCCATTATTCTCCGCTCTGTTAACCACTTGCTATACAGCTATGGCTGGACAAGTCTTCCAAGTTCAATTCTACTCAGTTTCTCATTTTTCCTACATTAAGTTGATGCCATTTCTGTATCAGTTTACAGATTTGTTTTTTACAGTCCACATGAATATTTGTTCATGTTTGTGTGCACGTTTTTCAAAATGTACACATTTGTATGCATTTTTTCAAATTATACACATCTTTTACAGGCAATATTTCCTAAAGTTAAGTGTTCTCATGCACACCTCATTGTAATATATAATTGGTGTGTGTACTTTTCTGTATTATACACAATTTTTTGATCTGCAAACTTAGATCAGAAACAAGAAAGGTGAGATCAACATTTAACTGTGTTCCAGTTTGGGTGGTGCGAATTTTGTAAGTTACACAAAAATGCCAACTGTATGAATTTCTCCCCTATCCCTACATATAACTCAGTTATTATTTCTCCCTGAGTGAATTCAATAATTACAGTAAATTTATCAATGTCTTTCTGGGTACTGAATAAAGCCCTGGTCCCTTAAAGTCAGAGAGTGTTAAAGAGCTGCCTTTCCTTCCCACATGGTGCTGATTATCTCCTGTTCCAGGCCTTGAATATTTATCAGTAGGGTGTGGTTAAGCTGACAGTACTAATTTTAACCAAAGTCAGAAGCAAGCTAATTGCCGTCCAGTACTAGTAAATGTCCAGGGTTGTGAAAAGAGATAACTTTAGGTGAGTGGAAAATGGGGTTTCCCCCTTCCCCTCCTGGTATTTGACTACAGTCTTCTGCTCCAGAGCTGCCCTGACTTGCTTGATTGTTATATGCTTTGTATTATGTTATACTTTGCAATACTAACATAGACTGCATTAGCTTGCAAAGGGTTTTTTCAAGTGCACATTAGGTGGGTATGTGTGTCAAAATGGTTCAGAGTATTGCCTTACTAAATTGTGAGGAGAGTATTACTGCTCTCCTGCTTCCACAGATTTCTGACCAGGTTGGCAGTTGTTCTCACTATTTGGCTTGGCACAGACAACCATATTGTCAAATAGCTACGTGTACATCATAATAAATTGCTTCTTGTAGTCACACCTGGAAACTCTGTAACGTAATTTATATTCTATATTTTTCAGATAAGTAAACAATCAATTCAGTATGATTCTTTGTTCAGTTGGACTCTAAGCCGCCTCTAAACTTTATAATCTCTTCCTTTAGGAGCTCGGAGCAATGCCAAAATGGAGTCCCAGGCCAGTGATGACGACGCAGCCAGTGAAGTGTTGAGTCACTACAGCAGTGCCAGTGAGAGTGCCAGTATAGTGGAGGAAGTAACAGGTGAGTGTGGGCTGAAGTTAGTGACAGAAACTCTTGAATTCTCTGTATTAAAATAAACCTTTGAATTTTGTAGGCATAGAACTTTGGTAACATACCTACGTAGGTCTGGAAGCTCCATACAGCATAGTTTTGTTTCTGGAGGATGGGATTTATTTATTTTTTGGGAGAATTTAGATATATTGTGGGATTGAAAAGGAAGACACACTCATCAAAAGGAATGGCTAGAGGAGAGTATGCCTGTAAATGTTTTAACAATCGTGTCTTTGGACTTATAAGAGTCTCTTCCGGGTAAACACGGTATTTGGGGGTTACAAATGACTAATATAGATATACCTTAGCCATTTACAAGGCTGGCAAAAACACACACACACACACAACACAACCCTGATATGTGGTAGTAGGTGTCAGAATTAAAATGAAGGTTCTACGGATGCTACAGAAGGTGTTATATTGCACAATATGTCCATAGATCAACCCACTTCTAGAGACTTAGTTTTGTTTTACATTTTGTATGACACTTCTCTACCTACCTGGTCCTCAGACTTGCATTCAGCCAAACAATTAAAAATATAAACTGCTTTTATGCCCTTATTAAAACTTCATTCATTACAATATATTTCCATCTGAATTAATACTGTCAAACTAACAGCAACAGCCAGAACAGTTTGCAATTGCCAAAAGCCTGCTGAAAAGGTATGTTGGGCAAAAAGCCTGTTGAAATGCTAGGCTAAAGAATCCTTTTGCAGCTCCCACTGCACCATCCAGATCTAACTTGCACCTCTTGTTCTCCTTGCTTTACGAGTGCAAGTTTCACAGGCTGTGTGTCTGGCTGGCCTGATACAGCTTTGATGGTTTCTTGTTGGTTTGTTTGCTGCTTTTTGCAGGAGGTGAGGCAGTGGATGAGCAGGCACAGCAAGAGGAGGTGGAAGATAAACTGAAAGAGTGCATTGACAATGTGATGGACAAGAGGTGAGGCCTGTGTGCCATTCTGAGGCTAATTCAGACATCATGCCAGACCATGGTTCCACAAGCTTATGATCTTTGATGCAATGTGATGTTTGAATTAACAAACTATGGTTTGTGATCAGCTGGCAAACAAGAACAGAAAGCCGTGGCTTGAAGTGGGTTTGCAAACTCTTGGCTGGTGTGGGCAATGTGGTCGTTCATGCTGACTGTCCTTAGTAGCTAGCAAAAATACATACTTGCCACTGACATCTCCTTGGCATTTGTCTCTGATGTCGTGTGGAGCTTGGGGCACCTCTAAAGCCCACAGGAAGCGAGGGAAGAGGCCCCACTTTCCTCTGCAGCATAGACTTGGAAAAAGGCAGGGGCGAGGAGGCATCCCTGTCATTGAGGCTTCATGCTCAGCAGTGTCCGAATTTGTGGACTACTGATGTGATGTTTGTATTGGCATTTCAGCTCCGCTTCTGGAGGCCAACACATCTAGTGCCCGGGATTCTGAGCAGGTGGCAAATGAGAGCAAACAAGCCTGACCTTGAATCAAAAGCAAATAAGCAGCTCTACACCACGGTTTGTTTGTGTGCCAGGGAGCTCAAACTGTGGCTTGGGTTTTGAAGTATGGTTAGCACATGCCATCGCTCAGTGTGATGTCTGAATCGAACTTGAGTGTCCATTCTGCTGAACTCTGTACCTTTGGAAGACAGCAGCAGCAGCCTCCACACGGGCTACTCCAGCTGCGCTGGTATTGGAAGAGCTCACCAAGCTGACCGAATTAATTGCAACAATTCTGAGCTCCGGAGCCGAGGGTTTCCTCCTTCCAGAATACTCAGTTCCATTTCCCGCATGTCTACTGAGGATGCTCAGCCCTTTATTGGAGTGCTGTTCACCCTCCTGCCCTTAGAGTCTGCAAACCTCTGGGTTTCACCAAGCATGCTGATGCCTCCCTCTTGGGCATGGTTCATTTTGGCTGCGTAAGGATCAGCGCTTGGAAAACTGAGTTCCTTATTAGGATATAGGATAACTCAGTTCTCTCCAGGTTTTGCTGGCAGCATCAAACTGCCAACCAGGATAGGCTGGATGCAGCTGCATGGAGAAGACCTTGGCGAATGAGCACAGAATGCTTGGCCCTGCTCCTGAGGCCCTTCTGGCCACACAGCCAGATTATTCAGAGTAAACTACTGAACTGGTGATTTAGAATTTTTTTAAAAAAAAAAAAGAGCCACACTCCTTTTTTTATGCCTGTCACTTTCAAATGGCTTTTACTAATTCCTCCTCTTATCTTGCAAGTCCTCGTGTGCCCTGGGATAATGTGTCCCTGGGGAAATGCTTAGCCCCTTCTGGACTGTTGGCTCCCTTTCTTTGCATACAGGCCCCTGGGATTTGTCAGCTGTATGGTTCTGCGATGCATTTTGATCTTGAAAGTGCTCCAGTCCCTAGATCTCCTGCTCTGTCCTCTGAGTACATTAGGAAATTCGTGGGCTGCACACAGTTTTTTTTTTAAAAAAAGAAACACACAATGCCATAGAGGAGGTCTCTGCACAATCCATACAGCTTCACTGTGTGGGTTCAGAAATCTAATACATTGCGAGGTGCACATTGATATATTGTGCATATTTATAAGGACAGTTCTAGGTCAGACAGGTGAGTTATGGTAAGACAGGCTTTTGTGCTCCACACAGTTTTTTGGCATAAGCCACAACACTCATTTTTGTGCCTTTGCTGCGCATGGAGGTGCAGTCTCCATGGTCGCTTGCCCTCCAATCCCAATAAAGTTCTCCCATTTTTGGAAAGAGGAAGTGAACCTCAGTTGATGTAACTTATTCTGAGTGAATTGGTTTAGTCCAAAACTTGGATTTTTGTTGGTCGCGAGTGTGGCTTTCCAGGCATTCTTCTTGGTTTATGATCCCTTTTTCTTTCTCAACGCCTTTCTAGTGCCAAGATACGGCAAGTTGCTCTAGAGAGCCTGCGGCTGGCATTCTCCTCCAAGATTCTCTTTGACTTCCTGTTGGAACGCAGGCTCACTGTCACGGACTCCTTAGAGAAGTGCCTGAAGAAAGGTGCGTTTCCACAGCCTTGGGGGCGGTCCTGTTTTTATGATACTTGGGACTTGATCCACCCTAACTGAAGCATTTTTCAAGTCCCATTGGTTTTAGTGAGAGGATGGAACACCTGGTTAAATCCCTCGCATTGAAATCAGCTGGTCTGCAGCGATTATATTCATAGTTTCATCCTTTTAAAATATACTTCTGTTAATAGAGATTATGGCCCTGCCCAAGGTTTTCCAATGAACTTTGAACCAAGACTTGCGCCTTCTCTTAACCACGATGTTAGCATTATGCTGATGCTTGATCTGAGAACTGGAGATTTCCTACCTCTACTGGAGGCTCAGTTATCAGAGTAGTTGGGAGCAAACACTTGCAAATATGATAGCTCTGGGAAACTGAGGGGATAAATAAATGGTGTCATTGCATTCTCCCACAAGAAGGAAATGCCCTTTAATAAAAAAAAAAAACTAAGTCCTGCTTAAATAATTCTAAGAATGGACAGAGACATCATGGGAAACAAGCATGTTAGATAATGCAGACTTTGTTGGCCGTCTTCCATCTTTGCTGATCTGGTAGCCTTTTCTGGCATCCCCAGTGTTATCGGTGCATTTCGTCATGTTTATTTCTATTTCTCTAGCACCTTTCATGCTTCTTAGATGTGTTTGTGATGTTGTCTTTGAAATACCCTTTACGTCCTGAGGCAGCCTCTTGTCTTGAAGCTGCCTTAGAATATTGCCCCAAATCCCACCGTACCAGTGTGGAAAGGATGCCGCTTCTTTTCAGTGTCCCCAGCCTTCTGAATCTCTATCTCCCCCATGTTTGGTCTTGCTTGCACGTGCCTGTCACCATTTGCCTATTTTGTGCCAGAAAGGAGGCCAACTGTGTCTCTTCCTTCTCTTAGGGAAAGGGGAGGAGCAGTCCCTCGCTGCTACTGTTCTTACACTATTGTGCCTTCAGATGGGCTCAGGGCCTGAGGGGGAGGAGGTCTTCCGCAGCCTGAAGCCCCTCCTCATCACCATCCTGACAGACTCCTCGGCCAGCCCAGTCGCTCGGCAAAGCGTGAGTGGCACCTTTTTCTTCTGCCTTGAAGCAAAAGTTTGACACCTGAGAGTGCTCATGGGAGGGGGAGATATTGCCTAGGTCTTTGTGAAAGTATTCAAAACAATTGCTCAGAATAGCTTTGACATTATCTTCTCTGTCTCCCTTTTTTGCCCCCCCCCCCCTGCAAATAGTGTGCCACAGCTCTCGGGATGTGCTGCTATATCGCTGCTGCAGATGTGGAGGTAATGTATACTAAGGTTTTAACTTTCCCCCCCCCTTAATATATACATTTTTATTTTGCTTTGAAATAGTCATTCAAACAGATTTAAATTCTTCAACATAACACACATAGAGCCTGTTCAGCTGACATTCTAAACCACAATAGCTAAGCATTTTGAGCTAGATATTATGGCTTAGCGTGTTGTGTGAACCATTCCTAACCATGGTGGCTTCATAACCATGGTTTAAACAGGCTCACTAACCATTTGCTGAAAAAGGGGATTGCGGTCTAACCATGGCTTAACATGTTGCCTGAACAGGCCCATATAGTATATCTGCTACATCACCTGGCCTAAGCCCATTCCAATAAGTTCTTCTTTCCTCCCATAGCAACTTATAACCTGTCATTTTATTTGTCACCATGATAGTCCAAATCTTCTTTTTCCACCAGAGCAGGTATATGTATTGCTTGCCAAGCTTTTTCTAAGAGTATCCTTGCAGCTATTAACATATAATTCATCAAACCCACTATATCTGATCTTTAATATCACCCAAGAGTATAGGTGTTGGGGTTAATTGTAGCTCATAGCCTATAATTTCTCCAATGCCATTTACTATCTTTTTCCAGTATTTCTTAACCCAGATTACAATACCTATATTTACAAAAGTCCACCTACCATTACACCTCAAGCTCTTATCTGTTACTGTTGGAAATAGTGGCTGGGCCAAGGTTACCCAGTGACATTCACAGCTGAGTGGAAATTCAAGCCTGAGTCTGCCTGATCCAGGATCGATACTGTAACCACTGCACCACACTGGTGCTCTAGTATAATGTGGTTAGAAAATAATAATAATAATAATAATAATAATAATAATAATAATAATAATATTTATTTATCACCCGCCTCTCCCTCAGGATCGAGGCGGGGAACAACATCAGCATAAAATGATCACAAAACCGATTAAAAGCACATAAAACCAATACATCATTAAAATACCAATAAAACACCAATAAAAACACTTAAAATACATCTGGGTAGGCCTGCCGGAAGAGATCAGTCTTTATAGCTGTTTTAAATTCTTGGAGACTGGTGAGTTGGCGGATCTCTCCCGGCAGGTCATTCCACAATCTGGGAGCGGCAGAAGAGAAGGTCCTCTGGGTAACGGTTGTCAGTCTAGTTTTTGTTGACTGAAGTAAATTCTTCCCAGAGGACCTGAGCGTACGGGGCAGATTGTATGAGGGAAGGCGATCCTATCAAACTAAACTGACTCCCTCTCTCATACCGACCCCTGGGGTTTGCCAGGTATAGAGTAGCTGTATGGCAGCACAGGTTGAAATCCTTTCAGGGAGCATTCATTGCTTTGGGGGGAAATGCAATGAATGCTTTTGATCTAGCCTTTGATCCTGTGACAGCTTTTTGGAAATCCACCCATTTTGTATTGAGGAACAGCTTTCTTCTAGTCCAGTCTCTGAAGAGAAATAGGATTTCACTACCATCTTTTTGCTCCTGTGGCCTTTTAGTCTTGTAGTTAGCTAGCTCCTGGCTTTCCATCCTCAGTTTTTATCCAGCCCTGCTTCTCTAATATATGGCTTAGCTGTTGTTTTTGTAGCTACGAAGAGGACTAGCCATGTAGCTATAAGCAGAGCCAGTTTCCTTTGGATCTGCTCAGAGAGTTGGGGAAACGGATGAGCCGCTTGCTGTGTTGGGGCATGAGCGGGGCTTCATAGCCTTTCTTTACCTGTTTAAGTGATGGCTGAAGTCATCTCAGGAATGTGGGTTCATCTTTCAAAATAGAACCATTCTCCAAGTGGAGGAGTGTAGGGAAATTTGAATTTACTGTTGACTTTTCCTCAGTCTAACTATTTAAAGTTATGGTGGGTTCCCTTTTCCTGTCTACTAAAATTTGTCATTGGATAGAAATGGCTGCTTTGATTCTGAGATGCACGGACTTCCACACACAGAAACAAGGTTTTAAAATACATTAGAGTGCGTTCATTATAAACAAACAAAAAAGTAACATGCATATATGCCTTTCATACTTAATACAGAAAGAAAGAAGAGAGTTGGACTTACATAGGCTCTGTCCCTTCCCCCTCCGAGAAGAAATAGCTCCCTTAGGATCATGATAAAAGGCAGGGCTTCACCCATAAGGTGAAACCTCCTTTTATACCTTTAGTCCCATGCCACTTATTATATCTAATACCATTCTTGGCAACTATTATGGTTTAAGATTGCTGATTGATTATCGTAAGGTGGTCTAGTGCCTTCTAAGACCCTACTCTAAGTGCCTCCCATCTACAAATGTCTTTGTTAATTCCAAAGAAACTCAAAAAGTCCCCTAATTCTCCTTAAGCATCCTATCTTTGTATCCTGCGGCTAGCAACTTGTTTTTTAAAAAGGTGCATCAACCACAAACTTTTCCCATAGATTTCTCTCTTTAGCAAAGTCAAAATGACTCTGCTAACCCAACAATTACTTCCCAAAATTCACTCTGGATCAAAGTAGGGCCATAACACCAAACTTCGGCTCTCTTAGCTATTCTTCCTATACCTGTCTATACTATCTCATTCTATCTATGCTGTTCTTATTGGGATGCAAAAACCCTATGGCAGGTCTATATAGCCTTCTGCCTTGAATAAGCTCAGTTACATTTTCTGGCAGAGTCTGATGGGAGTTATAGTCCAAAACATCTGGAGAGCACCATGTTGGAGAAGGCTGTTCTAGCTCATAGGGTGCTACAGGCTGTGAGTTAAAATGAAAAAGAGTACCGTAGCAGAAGTGCCTGCAGGACAGCTGTTATAAAACCAAGTGGCTCAAGGAAATGAACGGCGTCTGGGAAGGTGATAATTGTCCGGATCAATAATAGCCAGCAGGACCTGGGAACAAAGGGCACCCTGAACCCCAACGCGGTTTGCTTTGCAAGTTAATTCACAGCTCTTCTGGCTTCCTTGCAGTTTCTCCTATTATTCCTGGGAGAATTTATTGATCCCTGCCCCCTTTTTTCAGGACCTGGTCTCCTGTCTTGCCTGCCTGGAGGGAATCTTTGGCACCTCCTGCAGCAAGGATACCAGCTTAGTGCCCTCACACCACAGTCCTCTACTCCAGAGCTTGCATTGCAATGCACTCCAGTCATGGTCCCTGCTCCTCACCATCTGCCCGAGCTCCCAGATCAAGAAGATCCTGGACAAGTGAGTGACCCGTCTTGCCGGGCAACATTTCCTCTTCCTGCCTTATCCAATTCTAGCTGTGAGTGGACACAGAGAGCTCACAATTGTCTCTGCTAGCTGTATCTGCCTGGCCATGGAGAATCGAGACTGAGTTCTGGGAAAAGGGATAAAGAGGTGACTTGCTCAGAAAATGGGCTTGGTGGTCATGGGGATGGCTTGTTCCATCTCTTTGTTATCCATCAGCTAAGAGCTGGTGCCTAAGTTTTGCTTCTTTCCTCCTCCCTCCCAGTCCCTTTTTCTTTTGTGTTGTGTCTTTTAGATTGCAAGTGTACAGGGCAGGGAATATCTTGTTATTAAACTTTTTAACCTGTTCTGGGAGACTTTTTTGGCTGAGAAGTAGATTGAAAATACTGTAATTAAATAAATAATACATAAATAAATCTCACACTCTTCTTTGGCAGTCACTTACCTAAGTTGCCTCTGATGCTGTCCAGTGACAATGTCAACCTCCGGATTGTGGCAGGTGAAACGATTGCACTTCTGTTTGAACTGGCACGAGACATGGAGGTATTATGGTCTTGCACTTCTCATTATTGCATGTGCGTGCACAGCCCCACACTACCCCTCGTGTATCAACGGCCATTTTCTAGCCACGGTGGCTATAGAGGACCTCCATTTTCAGAGGCAGTGGCTGAATTCGGACGACACATTAAGCAACTGGGGTAATCGTCAGTTGTTTTGACTATCATGTCGTCTGAATGCTGCCATAGTCAACTCAGCGCTGATCCTAATCCACACCACGGTTGATTATTTATTACCATGTTGTGTGGGGAGTACCCCCTAGATGAACAACTGTAAAGTTGTTTATTACCCCACCATTGACTGTCGTGTTGTCCGAATTCAGCCATTGTGTCACAGGAAACCAGTTGCAGACAGGGGCAAACAATGGGAGAGGTCTGTTGCCTTCATGTCTTGCTGGTGGGCTTCCCAGGGGCATCTGGGTGGCTACTGTAAGATTTGAATGCTGGCCTAGGTGAACTTCTGGTCTTATCCAGCAGGCCCTGGGGCACTTTCCAGTAGGTTGGAATATTCAGTGAAGAAATTGGGGCCTACTTTGGAATCATTGTCAACCAGCTGCAAATCGCATCCTCCCCCCCCCACACACACACACACACACACTTGCTGCCTTAATGACTTGTGGTCATTCCTGTGGTCTCCCCTCGCTTGGTGCTGGTCAAAGACTGACCTCGGATCACTCCATCTTGGGTAAAACCCTGTCACGGTCCAAATTTGGGCGCCTGCACTCCAGCCTTCCCCAACCTGCTGCCCTCCAGATCTTTTGGATTTCGGCAGGGACTGATGGAATGTCGAAAATTTCTGAAGGACACCAGGCTGGGGAGGGCTGCTGTACTCTTAACAATAGCCTGTGCTCACTCGGCGCACAGCATGCTGTTCCCCTACAGTAGCTAAGTAGATGTGAGCTACATGGGAGACTGGCGGTGGGAGACCGTGGCCTGCAAGTTGAAGCTCCATTGTGGCATCTCGTCTCACCTTTGCCATAGGAGGATTTCTTTTATGAGGACACTGACCTGCTGTGCACAAAACTGAAAGCCCTGGCCACAGACAGCAACAAGTACCGAGCCAAAACAGACCGGCGCAAGCAACGCTCCATCTTCCGCGACGTGCTGCATTTCATTGAGGTGCTTTGCCTGGCTCTTGCCACCCTTGCATTGTTATCTGTAGAGGGTCTCTTCCCTTAAGCATTGCTTCAGCCCTGAATTTCCCAGAAAACTTGAGACTGCTTTGAATCCGCACGCTCCCATAATTCCTGGCTTGTGAAGCACAGGCTGGGATTATTCACTGCTGAGGAAAATGCTCTCTCTGCAAGTTTAGAGGAGTCAACCCATTTTCTAAATTGCTTGACAAGTTCCAAGACTAGGTATGGCCTGGCGTTTAAAAGAGGTTCTAAGACCTGGCTCAGATCCAAGCTCTGGACTCCTGGAGGTGAAGGAGTGGAGTCTGTCAGCTCAGGCTCCCCCACCCCAGGGCTGTGGGAACTTCTTTACACCTGCTACCTCCTTGATACTGAAAGCAACAAAAGCCAGAATTGCTTGGGGGCAGCTCTGCTATCCTGCTGCTCAAGGTATTTGCACCCAAGAAGCAGCTGAATTGGTTGCTCAGAGCCCTTTATAGTTGGGATCTTGGCAGAGCAGGTGGTACACAAGGGCTTGAGTCGCATCAGAAATGGCCGCAAGTAGCTTCTCCTGCAGTGCGCAATCGTATCACGCCTTCAGTGAGACATGATAGTGTTGCTCTTCAGCCGTGAGGGATCTGGGGGTGTGAGTGGGGTGAACTTCTGCTCTTCTCTGCCGTGTTCCCCCAATGCGCTTTCTCCCTGCTCCAGAATGGGGAATGCCATGAGGAGACCATCAAGTTTGGACTGGAATGTATGTACATGGACAGCTGGGCCCGGAGGAGAACCTACAACGCCTTCAAAGAGGCCCTTGGCTCTGGCGTCAGGCACCATCTGCAGGTAAGGACAGCGGAGCTTGTGTGTGTTTGCCGAGAGGATTTGTTGCTGAGGCAAGAAATTGTACGTGTCTGTGCGTGTGTGTGTACGTGGGGTTCATGGGAGGAGGCAGCTGGTCATTGTGACATTTCGCACAGAGCGCTACACTGTTGGAGACCTGCTTCCCCAGAGTGATTCTTCGTTGCGTGCCGTGTAACTCTGGGGTCCTGCTCAGCTGTGCCTTTCTTGGCTCCCCACGATACTCTCCCCAATGGAACTGTTGTCTTTTCCTCCCCAGAACAATGAGCTGCTGCGTGAGATATTTGAACTAGGACCCCCACTCGTGCTGGACGCTGCGGCGATTAAAGCCAGTAAGATCTCGCGCTTTGAGAAGGTATGTTGGCCATACTGCTGGTGTTTCTGTTGCCCTTGGCTGCTGCGCTTGGTTTGTTCAGACTGAGTGGCTCAATTCGGACGACACAATAAACAACTCGTGGGAGGGAAACAATCGTCAGTTGTTTTGACTATTGTGTCATCCAAATGCTGCCATAGTCAACTTAGCGCTGATCCTAATCCACACCACAGTTGATTATTTATTACCATGTTGTGTGAGCAGTACCCCCTAGATGAACAACTGTAAAGTTGATTATTACCCCACCATTGACTATCATGTCGTCCGAATTGAGCCAGTGTGTCTCTCTCCAACGCCGGTGACTATTGTGCCTCTTCCTCACTGGGGGCAGCTTACCATCAACACCTGAAGGTGCTGTGAGGAATCCGCCTGGGTCCACTCTGAGCCGTCCACCTCTGGCGTGACATGCAGTGGCTGAAATGCACATCTCCAGTCTGTGTGGAGATGACCCTGCAGAAATCAGATCCTAGAGGGCCAAAAGGGGAAGGAGGCCACCTCCCCGCTTTGCTTGTGAATGTCTAGAAGGTGGCTGTCTGGCTGGCTACTGTTGCAAGCCCAATACTGGCCTAGGCCACCCTAAGCCGAACTCGGTGGCCTCCAGATATCCTGAGAATGATGGGAATTGTGTTCCAACGTATCTGGAGGACATGAGGTTGGGGAAGGCTGGCCTTGAGGGCCTTTTGCTCTGATCCAGCAGGTCTCTTCTTACGTCCTTGTGTTGAAGTTTTCTTCCTGTGGCCAAGGTAGAACTAATGGTGGTGATTCTCCCATCTGGGTGTGGAGGCCCATTGTGCCATATGTATATACATTCCTTCAGCCAGGGCCTAATAGAATTAAATCATGAGTTCCACTTCCCCCGTTGTGTTCTTAAACTTCTCAATCAGAAGTTCCCCCAGCTAATTTTATCTGTATCTCTTCTCTCTCTCCACCCCCACCAGCATTTGTACAACTCGGCCGCCTTCAAGGCCCGGACAAAAGCAAGGAGCCGTGTTCGAGATAAGCGAGCTGATGTCCTCTGAGGGGAGCTGGTGTCCTCCTGCTTTCCATACAAGCCAATGAACTACAGTCCCGGACCACTGTGAACACTGCAGGGTGGGGTAGGGAGGAAGAGCCAGGGTCGACGGTCCCCCTTGCCTCTGCTCATTCAAAAACCGGGCATGTGCCATGCCCCCTCGGCTCCCCCACCATTGTCTGGGGGCTTTTATATATGTACAGAATAATATTTAAATGTCTTGGATGTTTGAATCATGGTGGGATGGCAATGGGCAGGTGCCATTTTTATTTTTTTAACCAAAAATCTAAACGAGGTTGGGTGGTGGGGAGACTTATCTCCCCCCCCACCTGCTTTTTTAAGCCAGTGGGGGTTTTTAGCCTCTTTTCCCTGTCTCCATTGCTGAACGGCTTCTGCAGTTGCTATTACAGTGCGTGCAGTGAAATCAAGGACTGGATCTTCTCCCCTCCGCCGTGGACTTCCTTGGCAATTAACTCAATGAGGGAGGTTGGTTTAGTGTGAGGGTACAGACTGCAGTGTCCACGCTGGAGGCAGGGAAAGGACCGGCTTGAGGTTGGGTGCCTTGGGGTTCTTCCCCTCCGCTGTTGAAGGTATTTTGCCTTGGATGGACGAAATGTACGTTATAAATCAATAGAGTTGATTAAAGGCTGGGCTGTGAGCACCGTGAAGGGGATTACACCTCTTCTCTGCTCATGCCGTTGCTAATTCATGATTGTCTATCCAGTGATCTTGACTATTTTTTCAAGCAGGAGCCACTTTGGGTCAAGGGAGGCCACATGGGGGGAGGGGGGGCTTTCCTGGGCCATTGAGAGCCTCTGGTCTTCTTCCTCCTGATCAAGTGTTAATTCTTGGTTTGGAGGCCTTGTCGAGCTTCTCCTCCCTGTTTCCCTTCCCCTCATCCCAGCAAGGATTCCTCAGTCACTCCCAAAGTCACCAGTCAGGCAAATTCCAACAGACTTACTTGATCCTTCGATTGGGATGGATCTTTTTCTCATCACCGATAGGGTGCTGTATTCTACTTAATGCTACGCAGTCTCCCAGCACTGGTCCACATTGCTCACTCTCTCCTGTCTGTGCATTCAGTTTCTCCTCTAGCACCTGCACAATGCACCGCTGTAGCTAGCCAATCACGTTGCTCTTTGCCTCTTGCACCCCCTCCACAGGTAATTGGCTGGTTGCTCTTGTGTCCTCCTCTCCCCTTGCCACCGTGCAGCTGAGGAGGGCAGCAGGTCTCCTGCCTCCACACCTGTGAAGCTGGCCCACCATTAAAACAGTGTGCAAGGCAGGTAAGCAAACAAGATGAACAAGAAAGGGGAGAAACGTCTCAGGATGCTGTGAACTGGTCGCCAGTGTATAGACACAAGACAACCTGTTTTAAATAATTTCTGCAGACATTGTTACAACCCCCTGAAAAAGGGTAACAGAAAACAAGAGGCCAAAACATGTTGGGCTTTTTCACAGTAAAGTCCACAGCATCCTGAGACGTTTCTCCCTTTTTCTTGTCCATCGCTAAAGCAAGCGACAAGGCAAAGCTAGAGAACCTCTGCCTAGAGGGAGCTGCTGCTGCTGCTGCAAAAGAAAGCCACGCTTGAGATGACTGGAGGCCACCAGGGGCCTTCGAGCCTTGCAGAGAAGAATCCATGGTAGCCCCTCTCTGATGCCCTGTCCATGACTGCCTACAATGGTTTGCTTTCAGATCTTAACATTTTACTTTTTGCTCATGTGACTGCTTCTTTTTTCCTCTCTCTTTCTGCCCTGCTTTGGTGACAAAAAGAAATCAAGCAAAGCCATGCTTCAGGACAAAGGAAAATGCTTCTATTTGTGCCATGTTCATGGGGTGGGTGGGACCCCTGATGCCTCAACTTCTGGCAGCTGCAATTCTTGCTATCCCTTCTCTTAAATTTTGGCAAGGCATGGACCACATTCTTCTGAGCTGTCTTGGCAGCCATAAAGATTGAAATCCATTTATCTGAGAGAGAGAGAGAGAGAGAGAGAGAGAGAGAGAGAGAGAGAGAGAGGAAGTGTTTGTTTGTATGCCCTCAATGGACTCGAAAACCTTACATCTGATGTCAGTTGCTGTACCTCCATCTGCGATGGTTTGAGGCATAGTGAAAATTTGATCCACCATCTTGAGACAAAATGGCAGCCAATCGAAATGTTTGGACACTCACTGCCTCTATGCCATTTGATCTATTGTTATGAAACTTTTAGGATTTGTTCTACCCCTATCTGGGATGGTTTTAGGCATGGTGAACATCTTGACCGCCATCTTTAAACAATATTGTGGCCAATCAAGTTTTGTTACAGATTTACCATTTCAATACCAGATTTTAACCATATGAAACTGTGACCCATCATCTTGAAACAAAATGACATCCAATAAAAAAATTTAAATATTTATAGTTTTAATATGATTTGATCGATTGCAATGAAACTTGGCATGAGGTTCAGCACTGTAGTGAGCAAATTTTCACTATACAAAAAAAGTATAAAATTAATAGTAATTAGTATAAAAAACCCTGAAATTGGCTAAAACATAATGCAATACACAGGTAACTCCATGGCAAATGCCATGCCTAGGGGTTCCAGTGGGTATGGCTCCATTCAGATGGGTCAGGCACAATGTTTCCAACTCTAACAGGTGTGTAAAAGCTTTGTTGTATCAAACTAAGGGCTCTTTCCAACCCATGCGAAGCTGGGTCTGTTTTCTAGTTATATATAATGAGCTAGATCCAGACTAAGTTGGTTATCCTTAAATTCAATGGATTTCAACTAAGTGTGACTAACTTAGTCTGGATCCCATATATATATGGGATCCAGATTATATATATATATATATATATATATATATATGCTCAGAATGCCAGATGACAGCCCTGAAGATGAGTACCAGAAAGTCAACAGGTAGAGGAATCCTGTAAGCAGAAGGTAGAACTCCAGATGTTTTGGACATCCATTGCCCAGAAGCCCCTGCCAGCATAGCCAATGGTCAGGAATGCTGGGAGTTGCAGTCCAAAACATCTGGAGATTTACTTTCTACCCACCCTTGCTGTAGAGGATTAGCTACTGTTCCCCATTCTGCATACAGTGTACTGGGGGCTTCCCTCATTTGACTTGTTGTATTTGTTGGAATTTTTATTGTCTCAGATAAGGTAAAAGTATAGTGTGTAGACCTTCAAGCTACACAGAACCCTTCATTGACCAGAATGGAAAAGTGGCTCATTTTTAGCTATGGGCAGAGCAAAGTTAATGAAGGTACACTTTTTGCCGGCTAATCTAACCTCTAAAACATTACCTTACTCATCTGTTATTCTCAACAGAAAATGTCTCTATTGACCAATTTCACTTCAGAACATAAGGAAAAGATTAGACATAAGGTCAACAAATTAACTAAGTGTCGAGTAAAAGCCATGCTCTTATCAACATGGCCATGTGGCCATTTAGCTTGTTGGAGGTAGGGAGTCATGTGTCTCATAGATGAATGTATTTGTCCTTTTGAAAGTCCTGCAGTTATGTACGTGTGTAGTGCCTTTCCTTAGTTTGCATTCACTTGTTCTGGCTCTAGTTGTGCCACACACACACAGAGATCTATGCAGGCTGGGCCCCCTTTTCTACAGCAAAAGCTTACTTTTTAGAACACTGGGCAAAGGCTGTGAGGGTCTGTCGAGAGAAGCATGCCCTGGCAAAGGAAGCTTTATTTTGCCCCAGTGGCAAAACGTCAAATGAGTATAAAGTAGCGTGATATAATGCAAAAACAAAAGAAGATGCTGATAGTATCTTTCAAAATACTGTGTACGAATACAAAAAGAGCAGCTGTGATGCTAGAGGGAGGCTGCTGAGCAGAAATCCCCCTCCTCTTCACGCCTCGGTAGTATTTCTGCCTGTCTGCCTGCCTCTCCCTGCCTCAATACTCCAGTCATTGCTGCCCAAGGGGCGCATGAGCTTCACGAGACGCACCAGTGATTCTAGAGAGGTGTTTTGTTTTTGTTTGTTTTTTGCTTCTGGGATCAAGTAGTCCAAGCCAACGCAAGTAAGTGTCCAAAAGGTGCCAAGCAGTGAGTTGGTTTCCCCTCTTCTGTAGCACTGGAATTCAGCTCCCCAAGAGCAAGTTGAAGGCCACTGTCTCACTCAAGTTTGAGCCCCAGGCTCACTGGCATTGAGCTGCCTCCAGAGCTGCAAGCTCACTGCTCTCATTTGCCGGATGGCCTCCTCTTGGGACTCCAGCCACTGAGCAAGGACACGGAGGGACTCGCGCTGCAGGACTGTAGAGGAGAGAAGAGGAGATTGCATGACTATCATGAGATGGTTGTCTAGCCTCTTGATTTTGTGAACAGAGAGAGGGGGGGGGAGGGAGAGAGAGAGAGAGAGATTTCACTCCACTGTATCCCAGAGTCTTCAGCTGTGTGTTTTAGCTGGTGAAATTTACCAGTTCCACTGGTATATTTTGGGCTATAACTCCCATCAACCCCAGCAAGCATACTCAGTGGGCAGGGATGATGGAAGGAGACCAGATTGGGGGAGGCTGCTGTAAAGGGACTGGGTGTGTGAGGCTGCCTGCAGGAGACCTGCAATCAAAGCCGTACTCTTGAGAGGACTGCTGTAATGTGTGTAGCCTCCAGTGGCTACCAGTTTCAAAGGCCTAGCCCTGTTAGGTTAGTGCTCTTGGGGCATGTCAGCACCCTCTGGGCTATTCTGCATTCTTCTTTTGGAAGAAAACATCCCACCTAAGGCTATCCCTAACGGTCATGTGTAGTCCTTGGGTGCTAGATAAAAATGGCTATCGGCACAATAGGCTTGTATGTTGCCTTGACAACAGCAAACAGGAGTCTGGCCTGTTGCACACCACATATGCCTGCATTTTACATATATTGAGCAGTATCCAATGGTGACATTCTGCAAACTCAGATAGCACTAGCAAAGCTCTGCTGAAACTTACCATTGTGCAACAGGCGGTTGTGCAACAGGTTGCACAAAATTAATGCGCAACTGTAACTTTAGTTGGATTCTTCTCTTGCACATAGTTCAGAACCTAGTTTCCGGTAGCACCGTGTCATTCATGGAATGACACAGTTGGATACTGCTCAGAATATTAATTGAACTTCTACTATGAGGACCATAAGCCGAATGGAACAAAAACTCTTTAGTATGCTGCCAAGGGACTGGGAGTCTACATAATTCTGTCATTTCATTATTCTTTTACCTCCACTGGCCGTTGAAGGAGGGCTTGGAAAAGCTGGCTGTTGCATCACACTGATCAGGAATGCACAGTGAATCCTGCTTTTTAGAGTGACCTGTAGAACTGGGTGCTTGAGCTTTATATGGCATCACCTCACAAAAACTAAGCTGATACTGTATCACTTCCTGGCAAATTGAGTGTGGGAGAACAATGAGCTCTCTACTGCTGCAGCAGTAGCTGCGCTTCTGGAAGAGGGTGGATAGGAATTCAAATGCTGAAGGGAGAGCAAGACAGACTGGCTTGGGATTTGTGGTGGATAGACTTTGTTTTAGCATATTAATGTCCCACTTTTCTACTAGAGCAAGAAGCACATGCTTAAACCAAACCTGACCGCCACCAGCTTTACTGGCTTAGGAGCCAGTTTCTGATGTTCCTTCCACAGGGCAGCTAACGTCAGATAGACCTGTGTGTGTTTGTGAGGTGGGGGGAAGGGAGTCCAACTGGATGAGGCGCTGATGCTCCCTTTGCCTGTTCCTGTCTTCTTCCCACCTTCATCCTTCCCACAGGGTAGTGAATGTCAGTTTGAAAGTGCCGTACGTTCAATGAGATGGTGTGCACTGTTGCTTCAAACTGTCATTTTACTTGAATGGTACTGATGGATGCCCAAAGCAACTGAACTATTCAAGAGCGCAGTCTTGACTGTATGGTACTTTCTCTTGCATTACCCAGAAGACCCACTATGAGTTACCATGGCTCCTCAATTTCATACCACCTCTTGGATGCAGCCTAGGGATGTTGGAGAGATTCATTTGGAACGTGCAGTTTCATGAATTTTCCTAGGTTTGCCTCCCTCCTGACTTTGCTTTGGTTCCTGCTTCAGTATGTAGATTTTCCAGGCATTTTGTGCATCCCCTCCACCCCACAGGTTCTGCAATTGCCACAAATTTCTCTGCAATTTTGGCCATAATTTGCATAAATATCTCAGAATTGGAGGGAAATGCACCCCAAAAGTTCCCGATGTTCAGGGGGGAAGCCCACAGCTTGGCTCACAAACACAAATCACACCTTTTATTGAGCCATGCATGTTGCGGAATGCCATTGAGTAAAAAAAAGAATGGACTTTCCCACTGACGGACGTCCCTGATGCAGCCTTCAAACGGAGATTGCTCAGACTGTAAAATGTTTGCATCCCACCCAGCCATTCTCATCATGAGGCTCTTATCTTCCCACTCAAGAACAGCCCAGCAGGCCCAAAACCTACCGCTTAGATACACCGCAAGTGTGGCTAGGCCAAGGCTAGCCACGACTAGCACGCCAAGGAGAGCAAAGAAGCCAGTGGGGCAACAGGTGGGGCTGAAGCAGGGGCAGCAGGTGAAGTGGGGGGTGAGGTGAGAATTCTGCACTGGTAGAAAAGATGAGTCGTCTTCACTGGGGAAGATGAAATGCTTGGAGGAAACACTGTGAGGAGTCCAAGGGGTATTAGGCTGAGATTGGCTGCTCCCTGAAAAAGAAGGGCAAAGATGATGAGCTGGGGTGATAGAACAGCCATAATTTGTTGTTTTTATTTATTTGTCTACTTGTCACATTTATATCCCACCTTTCCACCAAGGAGCCCGAGGTGACATGATCCTCCTCTCCATTGTTTCCTCACAACAACAGCCCTGTGATGTAGGTGAGGCTGAGTGTCAGTAACTGGTCCAAAGTTACCCAGTGAGCTTCATGGCTGGGGCAGGCGGACTAGAACCTGGGTCTCCAATCCTAGTCCAACCCTAACCACTCCACCACACTGGCTCTCACATTCCTAGCCCATGTAATACTCCAGTGCCAGCTCAGCCTATGGTCTGCTGTTTTCATGAGGAAAAGCCACTACTGTTTTGTGCTCGGTACAAGTTTTTACCACTGGGTAGCACTTGGTCATCCTGGGCACTCTGGAAGCTGCCATAGATCTAGTTAGGATGCTGTGGTGTACTGTTGTGTTTACCCCTCGGGTTTCTGAGCAGGAGAAGCAGCTGCCAGATGGCTTGGCAAGAGAAGACAGGGTTCGTGAGTTTGATCCAGATCCTGGGTCTGAGGAGGAGGGGATTAGCAGCCCCTCTCTGCCAGCTGATGCGAATCAGCGCTCTGAAACGAGTGCTAATCTAAATGATGATCCAGCAGGTGGAACCACGCCCGTATCCTCTGAGGACGAGGAAGAAACCTCTTTAAAAGATGCCAAAGAACGCAGACGTCGGAGGAGAACAGAGGCGAGAGTGAGACCACGCCGGTCTGAACGTTTGCAAAGAAAGGAGCAAGCAGACCTTAACGAAGGAGAGTTGTCTAGGAAGCGAGTTCGTTAGCCATTGTTAATTTCAACGTTTAGTTTACTTTGCTTCCTTTAAAAGTGCTTCCTGAATATAACTGTTTGCTTTTGCCTGAATTAAAGGCGTTGTTTGTTTCAAAGTTTAAGTATTATTTCTTTCAAGCTACCGCTATCAAGTGCAATTTATAACATGTACATACCTTCTGAGGCCTTGACACTCTCATGTCTGCTGGATGCATAGTGCAGGTCGCTAATAGATTCCACTGCATGCAAGTTGATTTCTGCCATGTCGTTGTCACTGAGTTCAATGAGTTCCTTATCCGAGGAAGCACCATCCTTCACCATAGTGTCTGCACATAAAGAACGGGTTTGGGAGATGAGAGGTGTTACATTTATTCAAAGCTGAAACTAGACCACCCTGTCTCACTCAGCCAGTCCTTCTGGCAACTGGTCTGTTCAGGTGCTCCTGGTAATGTTTCTAACATTAGTAATGTCAGTTCCTGTATACAAAGAAACAGAAATCCTGGGGAGACTCACTTTATGTTTAGAGCAAGGGTGGGAAACATGTAGCCTGTGGACCATATATAGCCCACTATGGCCATTGGTGTGAAACTCCCACCACCACTGTAGCTGCCCCTGAAATTCCAGTAACTCTGCTGGTAAACAAGCTTGTGTGCTCCCTATGTGCTCTGTTTCCCAGCAGAGCTGATGTTTCTGCAGGGATTAGAAGCTGGGTACACTGGAATGGCTCCCCTGTCTCTGTGACAGCTCTCCTGACAGCTCACCCAATTGCTGCTTGGTAGACTGCCAGGAGCCCCATTTTGCTAGGAACAAGATGCATGCTCCCCTCGCACTGTTTTCCCATCAGAATTGCTGGGATTTTGCCACTAAAAGTGGTGGTGGGCTGCAGCCCATGCAAAGTTACCCAATCACTGTAAGTAACTGAACCCCTGGTTTAGAGCATTGCCTATAATTTCTTACAGATGGGTCTCCCTTAGAACATATAGAGAAGATGCTCTTAAACTGGCAGTGTTGATCAAAGGGATTGCCAGCTAGCTAATTACAGCAGCCTTGTAAATAAGCCTCTTCAAGTTAGTAGCCAAACCATCACCAACAACTAACCTGCTAAAGGCTGACTAGGAGGAGCAGAGAGACCTGTGTTGCTGTGCTGGGTGTGGAGGAAGGGGTTTCCCTCCCCTAGCAACCCATTCAGTTTCTATGCTGGGTACAAAGGGGCAACAGCATACACGCTGTTCACTTGTCTGCCTGGACTTCCAAGCACTTGGCTGAATGCAATTGCTAGTTGTGTATGGCTACCAGGTTAATTCAAAATACAAGGATGAACGACAATGTTTTATTTTGGAGAATGAGTGAAATGAATGTACACACTGGCTGAATTCGGACGACATATTAAGCAACGGGGAGAGGGGGAACAATCATCAGTTGTGTTGCTTATTGTGTCGTGTGGAGAGTTACACACAACGCGCACACAACTGACAGTACACTAAGCAGACCAATTAAGCAACGGAGAGAAACAACGGGCTTGCACATTGTTTAGCCCGAAGCCCCGTTGTTCAAAGTGTCGTCCGAATTGAGCCCCCACCCCCCACCCCCGTGGACTATTCCGTTTGGGAATAGAGTTTGCTGGCCGGAGCAGCCTAAAACCCCCGGCCACTCTATACAGCCGGCAGAACTCACGGTGCATGCTGGGATATGGCTGGGGGACTGAGGGAGGGGGAGGGAGCAGCCGTAGCAACCAAGATGGCCGCCGGAACGTCGAGCTGCACAAGCATAGGCGTTGCAGCATGTCGTGTGGGGAGCACCGCCTGCCTAAGGCACGGTCAGTACGCTATTTACCCCTCCGTTGCCTAATATGTTGTCTGAATTCAACCGCTGCAACGCCTGTGCTTGTGCAGCTTGAAGTTCTGGTGGCCATCTTGGTTGCTAGGGCTGCTCCCTCCCCCTCCCTCAGTCCCCCAGCTGTATTCCCAGCATGCACCATGAGTTCTGCCGGCTGTATAGAGCGGCTGGGGGTTTTCGGCTGCTCTGGCAGGGGAATTCTATTCCCAAAAGGAATAGTCCACAGAGAGAAGGGGGGGGGGGTCAATTCGGATGACACTATAAACAACGGGGCTTCGAGCTAAACAACGTGCAAGCCCGTTGTTTCTCTCCGTTGCTTAATTGGCCTGCTAGCTTAGTGTACTGTCAGTTGTGTGCACATTGTGTGTTACTCCCCACACGACACAATATGCAACCCAACTGATGATTGTTCCCCCCCCCCTTCATTGCTTAATATGTTGTCCGAATTCAGCCACTGTGTTCTCACCAATCAAGAAAGGGCCTAGGGTTTAATTATAGACTTTAACAGCATCAAACCAATGGCATTTTGAGAATTCCAGATATGTAAGCAAGGAGTGCCAGAGAGGTTTTTGTATGTAAAACTAATATCCCCAATATGGAAGCATGCTTTCTTTGCAAGGCCTAGCAATGTGATTTTTTGCTTGTGCCTGTAACTTTTAATGGCAATTATAAGAGCTTAAATTGAACATTTAAAAAATGCATTTATGATTATATAGTAGTTAGGAATCCAAAGTCCACTGTGCTTCCTCCTTGCATCTGATCCAGCTACCTGCCTCTTTATGCAGCAAAAGGTGCTTGTTTAGGCTGACCATATGAAAAGGAGGACAGGGCTCCTGTATCTTTAACAGTTGCAAAAGACAGGGAATTTCGGCAGGTATCGTTTGTATGCATACAGAACCTGGTGAAATTCCTTTTTCATCTCAACAGTTAAAGCTGCAGGAGCTATACTAGAGTGACCAGATACAAAAGAGGGCAAGGCTTCTGCAGCTTTAATTTTGTGATGATGAGGAAATTTCACCAGGTTCTGCATATATACAAATGACACCTATTGAAATTCCATTTTCTATGAAACTGTTAAAGATACAGGAGCCCTGTCCTCCTTTTCATATGGTCAGCCTATGCTTGTTTATTACAGTTTTTATATCCCACCTTTCAGGATTCAAAGTCTTTCAAGGCAACTTACAAGTGACATCAAAATACATTTAACAGAAAAATAATATCAAAATCTAAAATGTTTTCTGGACCCCTCTAAAATGGCAGCTGGTGGTAGATGGCCTTGGTGGTGTGGAAGAGGATAGTTCAAGTGCAAAGGAGCTTTGGATTTTCTTCACCTGCTGCCTTCACTTTCCTGAAAAGCGTTGCTTTTAAATATACAAAGCCCTCAATACATAACATGGATCAAATCGGTGTAATGATATACAGGTGCTCATCATGATAGTCTCCACTGCCAAGTCCCCATTAGATTACAAGGAGGAACAGGGAAATCTGGGGTGGGGGGGGGGGGCAGATGACATCAGCATCCCTGCTAATAAAAAAGTGCTAGTGCTGCATCCCTACAAGCCCTGAGTCCACTACAACATTGCTGATCACAGTTTCACAAACTTAAATAAAACTGCATGTCCTTTAGAAATGCAGAAAAATAAGTGTACATTGCCTTGAGTGGTGTGATAACCTCCCTACTTATCTGTGTCATGGATTCTTCTCCCATATGAGCCTGCATGGGCTGGCTCATATGGGAGAGTACTGCAAAGGGGCACCGACTCATGTTAGGTTGAACATGCATATAGGTACTCCATCAGTCGCACAGTGGCTCCATTTGCATGACATTGTCTTTGTGTCTTCCACTGAACAGAGGTAGGCACCCCTTTTTCAATATGGACATGAGGGATTGCAGTGGTGGGAGTGGGATCAGGGCTTGTTAATCTATTGTTGGCTAGCTTCGGCATCTATCTGGGCTTCTGGAAGTATTTGCACCTTTCACCACTGATCCCTTTGCTTTAAAAAGCAGATTATAATAACAATATTTGAAGCATCTTGTTCAAATGTCCATCTGATTCCCGTTAAACTTAATGGATGTTTCTCATTCCGATGAAGAAGGATATTCCCATTTGGAGTGACTGCTCACACACACAATCAACTGGAGGTGAATTGGGGCCATGGGGCTATATTTTTTTGTGTCCCATCATCTTCCCTGCACCAAGTGAGTTAAATAGAATCATAAAAAGATACAACGTTCTCTTCATCATCATATTCCTCTACAGCCCTTGAGATATGTGCCCCAGGCACTGTGTGGTCTGGATGAAATTTGGTTGTGGGCAGGATGCAGACTGGAATTCCACCCTCACTGCACTAGGTTATCCCACCCATCCACCTTGCCTGATTGGTAGGTGTGTGGACAAACCAGGAGTCCTGCTTGCAACAGCAAATGAGAGAAAAGTGGGCAAATGGGATGATGGAAAGGATGATGAGGAAGGGTCTGTAGCTCAGTGGTAGAGCACCTACTTTGCATACAGAAGGTCCCAGGTTCAACCCCTGGCCTCTCCAGGTAGAGTAGGGCTGGAAGAACTCCTGCCTGAAGCCCTTTAGAGTCACTGCTGGCCAGTGCAAACAATACTGAGGTAAATGGAACACAGGGAATTCCCTATGTTCCTAAGAAGCTTAGGAACGGGCTGTGTCACAGCTCTTCAATTAGCCATCGCAGTCTCTGAGTCAGGAGCTTGTGGTAACCCCAACTGGCTTGCACCTGACAGGCTTTCTTGGCTCAGACTGAAGAAGTGGGAGTGACTCAGCTATACCGGAGAGAGTGAGCAAGTGTGGGTGGTGATGGAGGCGGAGTATTAACTAAGTCTCATTCAAAAGAATTCAGGTAGTTTTTCTCCTGTGTTCAACTCAGACTCCCCTAGGCCAGGATTTTGACTCTTATAAATAGGATGACCATACAGAAAGGAGGACAGGGTTCCTATATATTTAATAGTTGTATAGAAAAGGGAATTTCAGCAGGTGTCATTTGTATGCATGCAGCACCTGGTGAAATTCCCTCTTCATCACAACAGTTTAAGCTGCAGGAGCTCTGCCCTCTTTTGTATCTGGTCATGAGGGAAGGGCTCCTGCAGCATTAACTGTTGTGATGAAGAGGGAATTTCAACAAGTGCTGCATGCATACAAATGACACCTGCTGAAATTCCCTTTTCTACACAACTGTTAAGGATACAGGAGCCCTGTCCTCCTTTTCATATGGTCACCCTAATAGCAGGAGTTTTCCCAGGCTCTGCTTTTTAAACTTTCCAGGCCTACACCAGCTACAACTACAAGCCAGGACAAAACAACTCTCTTGAAAGTGCCTTGCTCATAAAAAGCCACACATCCACCTGAATCACAATTCTGTCCACCCCACCCGTAAATTGAGCTTAGAGCAGCTCAGCGTCTTTCGCCTTCAGGCTATCATCCTCGTGCTAGTGATATTAACATAGCAACTGGTCTCTGATCGTGGTGACCTGGCTGAAGCCCAGCAACAGAGAAAGTAAATCACCTTGGACCGTTGTTTACTTATCATTGCAACGGCAGGAGCTGTCCTGTTCAAGATCTGAAGCCGAGCACTCCCAAGGAGGTGCAGTGTTTATGATTAGTCGTCTGCCCTTTCCCCGCCTCAAATACTCTACATCGTGCATGTTCTCTACAAACCAGCACCCGAAACAGAGCCCATACCTTCTTGAATCTCGCTGGACATCCCTATATGCAGAGTCCGCTTCCTGTGGCTCTTCCGGAGGCAAACCTGAGTGGGGAGGGGAACTCTGTCTGGAAGAAACTATGAGGGGCTTGCGCAGATTCCCTGGGAACTGTTGGGAAAGTAAACAGAGGCTTCTGCCTGTCACATCAGCTGCTCAGGCTTAAAATAGAATGAAAAGGAGCCCAAGGAGGAGCTATTGATAGAGACAAAACGGAGGGTCTGGAGAGGATACAGCATGGTCTATATTAGGCTGGAACAGAGAGCAAGCCAGGAGGGGGTGGGATGGAGAATGCGAGGCACAATGGATGGGGTGGGGTGGGATATAGCACCAGTGTCCTAAACACAGCAAAAGTGAAATAGGGATGGAGGAGCCAATATGGCAGTGGGAAAACATTATAGCTGTTAGGGTGAGAATTGGAAGATGTTGAAACTCTCCAGAACAAGATACCGACTGAATAGAGATCTTTGTCTAAATAAATAACAGTCAGCATCTAAGCTGCAGTTTACACATCCTGAGCATTTCCCAGAGCCACTATGCACAATGCATCACATTGTACTCTGATGCATGGGAAGATGGATACATACTTTCACCAGTCCAGTTGCATGCACCTAAATCTGGATACAATCTTGGTAATGGAAAGGCTGAAGTCCATTTCCGTATTGCCTATATGACAATAGAGCAATGATATTCCCTTTTGGTCATTGATACCAAGAGGCGAAACCAAGTCTCCACATTCAGTTGACAGACACGCTCAGCCTTCTGTAATAGATAGCTGGACCACTTTGGCTAATGATATGTAGAATTCATATAATGATACCCTAATACTCCTACATCAAGGCTACAATCCTATACACACTTACCCAAGAGTAAGTTCCATTGGACACTAAGAGACTTACTTTCTACTAACAGGCATAGATCACAATAAAGGAATCAAACTGAGACATGGTAGAGGACAAAACACATTCTTCTTATGTTCATCATTTAAAAATACACAAAGAATTGTTCTGAAGATGGTTTTATTTAAGTTACATCCATTTTTAGTCCATTACTTTATCGTACCATTATTCTAACATTATCCAGAGTGTTCTGCATTAACTATTTGAGGACTGGATAGAACGGCAAATTAACAGTGAGAGGTTGCCGCTTGTCTTCTGAAGAAATGCATTATTGGAGTGCCATCTATAACTATTTGGAGCCTGTCAGGCTTATGTTTTGGAGCAAGCATGAAAAGCCTTCTCTCTTGATGCAATGCCACAGTATGGGCTGGTGTCAGAACGACTGTGTTGATGGTTTAGCAGTTAGTTCAACATCTGATCTTTTTATGATCTTATCACCCAACTACTATATTCTGATTATTAGCCACAACACCTAAGTGGAACCACCAGCTTCAGAGGTAGCTTATATTTGGTTTTTCTGCTGCTGATAGGGGACATATTCCTGCTGCTTATGGGCTTCTGGAAGAATCCAGTAGACCATTGCTTGAAAAAGGATGGGCTTGGTGGACCCTTGGTCTGATCCATCAGGGTTCCTCTTCTTCTTTTGATCTTGTATTAAGAACAGAAGAAAAGCTGCGTTGGATCAGACCAAAGGCCAATCTAGTGCAGCCTTAGGAACATAGAAAGCGGCCTCCTACAGAGCCAAACCATTGATCCATCCAGCTCAGGATGGTCTTCACTGACTAGCAGTGACTCTCTAGGGTCTCCAGCATCTTTCCCAACCCTACCTGGAGATGCCGGGGATTGAGCAAAGGACATTTTCAATGCAAAGCATGTAGTCTGCCACAGAGCTATGCCCAAGCAGGTGCCTATGGAAAATATTTTGTATTGCTGAACCAGAAAAGGAGACATATTGTAGACTGAAGAAGACAAAAATCTAGCAGGGATGGGCCCAAGCTACTAGGCAACTGGACTAGAGCCACCAAAGAACCAGGGAATAGCGAAGTTCAGGATGTTCTGGTCTCCCACCATTGTGTAGACTAGTCCATAGGCAGACACATGCTTAAGCATAAAAGCAACATATAGAAGTCTTTCCCAGACCTGACACCCGAGAATCCTTTAATGGGAGATGCTGGGGGCCTTCTGCTTCTTTCCAGCCCCAGCCCTGCACATTGTTTTAGCAGCTGATGGCCAAGAAGTTGTGAGGAGGGCTAAAGTGGGCACCATTATTCCATCACATCATAAGGCAGCCTTTCTCAACATGGTGACCCTCCAGGTGTGTTGACTACAATTCCCATCAACTCCAGCTATGCTGACTGTCATCATAGGAGAACAGTAGAAAATGAGATCATCAAATGCAATATCTTGTTGGGGAAGATGGTAGCCATGTTGGCATTCAAAGTCTCCCTCTTTAATAAAAGCTAACATGAATCCAACCATGCTCAAGTTGAGGGTTGGGAAACAGGGCTCAACGTCTAAAGAATTTTATTTTAAATAAGACTTAATCCCCACTACCCACTACAAATGGTGCAAGAGGGGAAGGGGTAGTGTCACTTTTCTCCAAGAGTGTCATGGGCACTATTCAGTAGGTGGCCCCAAGCACACTTACCTTCTACACTGTTAAGACTCATGATTGGGGCAAGGTCTAGGTGGGAAATAGCCTATTATCAGCTACAAAGTTTGGGCTGGGAAAATTTGATGTCTTTGCAACAGCAGAACAGCTGAGAGGAGAACTGAAGCTTGCATAACATCTGTGCAAGTAAGTGTGCTAAAAACAGCCTGCAAAAAGTCAAAGAATCCAACATGGAGGTGTGCTGTGAGTGGGGCCTGGTTTCAACCCACTTGTTTCCCCATAGGTACTGGGTACATTTAATGCGGGCAGGGAGAGAAAAGTGGTTATAACAGAGCAGATGTGATGTGGCACTCCAGGTACCCATCACCTTTAAGTTGTAGTGTGAAGTAGGTAGGAGGAACATAGGAAGCTGCCTTTTACTGAGCCAGACCATTGGTCCTTATAGCCCAGTATTGTTGACACTGACTGGCAGGAAAGGCTCTCCAGAGTTCCCTGTCCTACCTGGAGATTCCAGAGGTTGAAGTTGGGACCTTCTGCATGTAAAGCAGGTGCTGAGCACTACAGACTAAGCATGGATGATGACCATACTGGGGAACATTTCCATTTCCCAGCATTCTCTCTGCTATGTCACGTACAAACTCTGAATACCTTTGTTATAGAAGCTTGTAAGGCACACTCAGTGCTACACCTGTAAAATTGTTAGGGTTGCCAAGTGTCCCTTAATGTTACCCAGTGTGTTTTACTATAAAGTTCCAACAATATCTTATGCCCATACAGTAGAACCCTACTGCTCCATATAAATCTAGAAAATATGGGGAACACAGGAAGACGCCTTATATCCGTCTGATTCTTTGTTCTTCTAGCCCAATTTTTGTCTGCTCTGACTGGCCCAGTATTTGTCTGCTCTCCAGCTTCACTTACTACCTGATCATTTCAGCTGGAGATACCATGGATTCAACCCAAGTCTTCGTGCATACAAAAGCATGGCTGCACTCCTGAGTTACAGCTCCTCCCTGGACATGCACATCTTTAGAGAAGCCTTTGCAAATATTACCTGACACCTGTGATTATTTCAACTGTTAGTGGACAAGACAGTGGGGAGAAAGTAGGGGGGGTGTCCTATTTATCAACATCTGGATGTCACTCGGGAAATCAGCCTCTGTGTGTTGAGAAAACGGAAGGGTCACCCAGCCAAGGAACATTCACTCTCTAGAACAAAATCCATCAAGACTGCCCTTGATTGAACGGCTGGATCTCTGGGAATAGTTTCTGGAGTTCCGTCTTTTCATCATAAATGGAGGAAGGACAGATGTTTGACCTAATGACAATCCTGTTGTCATGCGCAGCATCAAAGGTATCATAATACTGTGTAACCTGGTTGCGCTCTGGTCCCTTGATGGGCTCTATCCACTGTGCCCTTTCACACCAGGCCCCAGTCCATTCAGGATAGCAAACACACTGAAATTGCTCCCATGCTGACATTTTGGACTCTAAAAAATCGGACACCACAGACTCCTTTTCCCACAGCTGTGGATCCAGGTGAAGGAAGGCTTCCAGCTCATCAGGCTGCCGTCTCACACAACGTCCGTTCCCATGGCACAACCGGTGGCTGCACGTACGCGCTGCTGTGGTTGCATTGACGACATATGGCCCCAATGTGGTGGTGATGTAATGGTGAAGGCTTCTGCAGCTCTCCTAGAGGATGGAAGGCCAGAAGGACACTTGAAACATTAAGAATGCAAGAAGAGCCCTGATGGATCAAAACAAAGGCTTACCTAGCCTAGCATTCTGCTCCCACAATGGCCAACCAGATGCCTCTGGGAAGCCCATAAGTAGGATGTGCCCCTGCTCATGCTCCCCAGAAAATGGTGTAAAAGTTATTTTCAGGGGTGCAGCTATGGCTGGACCTTGGGGCCGCCCACAGCCCAACCCCTCTCCCCCAAATAACCACACAGGGAACAGCAGTCCCCATTAACAGTCTCGTAGCCCTCATTTGGTCCAGCTGAAGTTTCTGGACATTTTTTGAAGGCAGCTCCACATATAATGCATTGCAGTAATCCAAACGAGAGGTTATCAGAGCGTGGATAACAGTAGCTAGGCTACCTCTGTCCAGATAACGGTATAGTTGGTATAACAGCCTCTCTGTTCTGAGTCTCCCACCAATCAGCTTCATTGGGTAAAGCTAGGTTCTAGGATAATGAGGGAGGGAGAAAACCTTGTCCTGCTCTACTTTCTCCACACCATGGATCATTTTATACATTTCTATCACATCCTTATTTGTCTTTTTTTCTAAACTAAGCGCATAAACCTATACATGTTTAGACAGAAAAAAAATTCCTTCAACTCTGTTGGCTGGGGCATGCTAGAGTTGTAGGACCTTTTTGGTCTATCTAAACATGCATAGGATTGTGCCCTAACACATTCTATGGCCTGGACCATCTGCCTTGAGTTCCTGGCAATTCTCTTAGGAAGCACCAACAACAAGGGCAGGCAAACAGAGGAATTCACCTGGGCAACAAGAACATTTGTTCCACGAGATTTACCCAAGACTGTGGGTTGGGGTAAGAACACTGCCACATAGCTGCTGGGACTGCCAGTGTTGTGGGTAAAAGGCATGTCTGTTGTGGGCAGGGTTACCAATGTTGTGGGCAAAGAGCTCATTCTCAACCTAGGGAGCACAAGAAATAATGCACAGATACTCACGGGTGACTGGGAATAGGAGAGGTCACCCCAGAGCACAACCCCTGCAGCTCCCAGGGCTGCACTCTCTCCGATTGTATATACCAAGTCATCCTGAATGAGGAAAAGTAATATGAGAAGCTTTATCATATGGCTAGTCACTACATTGGATGTACAAATGATCATTTGTGTGATATTGAGCCTGCATTTATACAAGGGAGCGATTTTCAAGGATTTAAAGGTATACGCAGGATAGAACCATCCTTGTCCATGGTATATCTGTTCAGTTTTCTGTTTTCTGGCCAAACACGCGTGAAAGAAAGGGTGGGAAACATGTGCCCTCCCCCAGCTTGTTTTGCAGTTCCATCTCACCCCCAGGTCAAATTTCGGTGGTGGTGGAATGGCAAAATTATGTCGTAAATATGGCAGTGGAAACAGGGTCTCCAAGAGGGCCCTGAGGGGCAATGGAGCCCCCCAACCCTTGGAATATGTCCACCTCTGCCCTAAAGGCTTTTGCAGTGCCTCAAAAGTCTGACAAACTTCCTTGACCAGAGACATTGCAAGACAGAGATGGTTAAGGTCTGCACTCCAGGCAATGATGGTTCTCCAGTACTTTTAGTCAAGCGTCTGAAAAAGTAGTGGCCTCAGACAGCCTTCTCTGGAATAGGAAGGATGCTTATCTGGCCCATCTCCATCTCTCACCACCATATTGGATCAGCCTTTCTGAAGTTGCTTCCTTACTAGGACTTGTTAGCATTGCTGAGGTTGCTTTTCTACAATGAGCAGACCATGGAATCAATCCCAAGGTTCTACATTTTACTTAATATAACCCTATATTTCCCATAAAAATCTGACAATACCCCTTCCCATAGGCAAGATCCTACTACATGATCACTCATCTTGACCCATTCAACAAAGGTCCCACTTCTCCCTAAATTAATAGCTTCCTGTTCATTCCAGCTTGCTGCACCATTCATGAATGGGTCTTAATTAGCCAGTAACTGCAACTGCACTTTTAGTATTTTTAATGGTGCAAATGCAAAATTGGACTTGGAAGTCCTGGATTCAAATCCCTTCCAAGCCATTAGGTTCATTGAATGGCCAATAATTTCCCCTTAACTTAGCCTATCTCACAGGGTTGTTGTGAGGATAAAGTGAGAAAACCCTCTATATGCCACTCTGAGTTCCCTGAAGGAAGGACAGCATGCATAGATATATGCAGAAGCTAATATCTCCTGGAGAAGACAGTGTCCAGTCAGGTAAGAGATGCAAACCTTATTCACCTGCTACATACAGGAACCTGTGGCATGCCACTAGCCCCTTCTCTCAGCATCTCTCAGTTCTTACCTCAGTTAGGTACCTTGAGGAATGTCTGTAGGAGACTCTGGAGTATGCTATCACAGGGAGAGGCTGCTTCAGGCCAAACTGCGCCACACGGAATGCCTCCCTGAGGCGGTGGTGAATGTAACGCTGGCGGTGAAATGTTGGCAGCTTTGATGGGAGGTAGATGCTAGGATAGAGAGCTGAGGAAGCCTTCCAGAGCCACATAAGCCGATCGTTCCACTGGACCTCTATGGGGTTGCAACGCCCAGTGTAGTTCTCTTCTTTCTCCCAATTGTCATTGAAGCAATCAGGGAATCGGTAGAAGCCCCAAGAACCCTGCGGCCTCAGCTCTATCCCCAACTGCAGCGTTCTCTCCATAAGCGCCTGAGCTGCCTGTTCAAACTCTACCACAGCCAAGAAAGTTTGTTCCTTGGGAGACAGACCAGTAAATCTTTCCTGCACCCATTGTTCAGAGGCCTTCCTGTACACCTTCTTGGGGCCCCAGTTCCGTCTCCAGAAAAGGCGCCACTCCTCCCAATCAACCACTGCCAGACCGCGGAAGTCATGGATCAAAAGTTCTGTGATTTCTTTTGAGGCCTTCTCTAGATGTTCGTTCAGGTGGACCTTCTGGGGTATTCCCCCATTATGCCATTCACCCTCAGGGGAGATGTAGGGATAGAGTCCAAACTTGTTTTTGTAAAAAATAGTCATGTTCTGGCCATTAAATGCATTGCCTTTGTTCTCCACAATGCCGTAGACTCCAAGAGGTAGAGGGATCCCAAAACGCTCTTGACATCTGGCTGTGGGCATGTTCCACACCACAACAAATGGCTCATGTTGGGGAATGGGGCTGGCTGTTGTCTGCTCCCTGCTAGGATCTCTTAGGTGTTGGGTGGCCCCAAAGCAGAAGGCAATGCAGAGCCAGATGGCTCTGTCCAGGATCATGGTGGATGTAATAAGCCAACGTCTCTTCTGGGGGCTCTTCGGCTTTGCTTACAAATGCATACCCTAGCATCAAGAAAGGAAAAAACAGATGGAGTGAGATCTTCTCCCTATCCCACTATTCACACACTGCCCACAGCTGCAGAGGGCCAGTGTAGTGGAGCACAGGAATGCAGAACCTCAGTCTTGCGGCCAAATCTGGTCTTCCTAGGGTCTCAACCTGGCCCTCTGGGGTTCTCCAGATGACCACGCCCCATTCCCTTGGCCCGACCCCTTTCCCTAAGCCAGTGGAGGCTGGTGGCTCCAATATCGGTGGGGCAGTGAATCCACTCTGAGTTTCAGTCAGATCTCTAAAGGAGCTCTCCAATGTGCTTGGGTGCCCAGAATAGATTCACCACCCCACTGACATTGGAGCCAGCAGCCTCCACTGCCCTAAGCACCAATTGGTTGGTGGTTTCCTGACTTTTGTGCAGTTTTCCCCCATGCTAAAAGGTTGAAATGTCTCTCCTAAGGCTCAGTTACTGGCAGTAAGAGCTTTAAGCTAAAATATGCTGCTCTTTTTGCCTCATCCCTTTCGTCTTCAGCCCCCACCCCCCACCCCGTGGAATGCAACACCCCAAGAGTTTCTCCAAAATGGAGTTTGCACCTCGGGCTGAAAGGGATACAGGTTCCATGTTAGACGAGGACTGGAAAGACCCAGGTTCAAATCCCCTTGCCTATGACAAGTGCTATGGGAAGCAATGCAGTTTTGAATCCATGTTTTTCACAACTTCCAGCCTGCCTAACCTACCTCACTGGATAGCTGTGGAGATATATTGGAGCCGATGGGAGGAGGGGGTGGAGAAACATATGAGCTCCTTGAGGATAGGTGGAATATAAAATGTAATTAGTTAATTCATTAAATGAAACTAAACTAACTGAAGCTCTCATCACACAGCCTAAGAATAGTTTACAAGCTGTGTATTTAAACCTGGGAATCTGGATGTAGTGTGTGGATTCAAAATTACCTCGGTATATGTATAAACAACCTGCAGCACTCAGCCTAGCTTCCAAAGCCTTTTGCAAGCCAGCAATTCAGACCTCTAGCAAGAACAATCTGTCCCTCCTCCTGCAGCCCATTGGATTCACCATGGGTATGTGGCCCCTGACAGATTGTGGCCTTCCTTCAGCTGAAAAAGGGTTCCCACTCCTTCTTAAGCACACCGAGGCAGTTATCCCAGGGCAGGGGTCTTGGGCAAACAAGCTTTCAGGGAGATAAACTTCTGGACCAAACTTGTGAGGCAGAAGGAGGTGGACTGAACATCAAAGAGCAGGAAGTTGTGTGGGGGAGACCTGGTTGTCAACATACCTAAAGTCACCTCGTTTGTGCGCAGGAGCTGTTTGGATTATAAAGGGATTATAAAGGTTCTATGGCTGCCAGGTATTTTTCCACAACGGAGAAACCTAAAACCCAGACTGAGCTGCTTCCACTTGTTGGTTTGGATTTGTTTGCTCTGTGTCAATTCCCCTTGCTTTCATTCCACTCCAGCATTGCAACACGAAGGAATATCAAACCCAACAAACGACAGGCTCTTTCTCCAGCTTTACTACCATTTGGCAACAAACTCTGAAGGGGGCATTTGACTTTTCCCAGAGAGTTGTTGGGGTGAGGTGGGGTGCACGAGAATGGAGGCAACCAATGAACAGGGCACCTCCTCTAATCCAACCTGTCCAACTAATTCAACATGGCTCCGGATCAGAACCACAAGCCCACCCTGAAACCAACAGGTCAACATCAATATCGCACACGTGCAAAGATCTATCCCATATCCTCCAAAAAAAAAAAAAAATGTCAGAATTCAAGTCCTTGTTTTATTACCAGACTGGATAATTCATTGTCTGGCTGAGATTTTCCATCATTTTGGGACTCTGAACAGCAACTCTAAATTAGCATAGTTTCCTCAAACAGCATGGAAAACCTCAACCGTCGCCTTTCTCTCTACGTTGCAGCATTTCCTGTCAGTGGAACAGATATGGCAATACGTCCTTTCTCCTAGCTGTTCTCTAAACCCTGTTCTTCATGCTTGTGTTACTCTAACACACATAGATATTCCTCCCCATCCCTTCATCTTTTCCTTTTATCTGCATTTGATGGAGGCTATTCAGAAAGTTTTGCATTAAAGGAGAACATCCATGTAGGGGTCCCTCCCTGAAGCAAAGACCTTTACAAATCGACCCACAAAGTGAAGTTTCCTATGCACACAAGTGGACAGACCTACAAACTAGTGGTTGTTATCTTCAGGGATAGCTGGTAGAAACAGCCCCACATGTTTACCTGTGGGCCTTGACAACCAGGAATTGAACTGAAGTGAGCAATATCTCTCTCCCAGGCTTGTGAAGGCTCCACTTTTTGATAAATATGAGTATCTAACCTGAGAGGTGCTGCCATCTAATCCTATCTAAAATACATTTTCTTTGCCCTGAAACCAATTAAATCACAGAGTTACATGGATGTTGGTTTTGGCTACTCAGTAACAGGAGAACAATACTCTGCACTTGCTTGGAGGCAAACTCTTGTCGATTCTTTATTTTACAATGCTAAGCTCTGGCCTTAAAAATAGTAAGTTGCAGGGCTTTGCCCTGGCTCAAATAAATCCTGGCTGGTCAACCCTACAATTTCCCTCTTAGGGGCAATGCTACATTGCATCTTTTATACACTCTACCAAGGGATGACTGCTTGTGTGCAAGGTTTCCAGCAAGGCAGAAAAAGGAACTCTTCTGCTACCACAGATGAGGGCCAGGGCAGTCTAGGAGAATTTTATTATTTATTTATTTATTTATTTATTGCATTTTTATACCGCCCCCATAGCTGAAGCTCTCTGGGCGGTTCACAAAAATAACATACAATATAAAAACACAACCAGAATAAAACCAAGCAGCAGGAATTAATACAGATTAAAATACAAATTTAAAACAGCAAGGATTAAAATTGAGTTAATTTAACTGTTAAAATACTGGGAGAATAAAAAGGTCTTCACCTGGCGACGAAAAGAGTACAAAGTAGGCGCCAGGCGAACCTCTCTGGGGAGCTCATTCCACAGCCGGGGGTGCCACAGCAGAACAAGCCCTCCTCCTAGTGGCCACCTGCCTCACTTCCTTTGGCAGGGGCTCACAGAGAAGGACCCCTGTAGATGATCTTAGGGTCCAGGCAGGTACATATGGGAGGAGGCGTTCCTTTAGATAACCTGGCCCCAAGCCGTTTAGGGCTTTAAATGTTAGTACCAGCACTTTGAATTGGGCCCAGACCTGGATCGGCAGCCAGTGAAGTTGGAAAAGGACTGGCATAATATGGTCTCGTTGGCCAGTCCCCGTTAACAATCTAGCTGCCCTGTTTTGTACCAGCTGAAGTTTCCGGACCGTTTTCAAAGGCAGCCCCACGTATAACGCATTGCAGTAATCCAAACGAGAGGTTATGAGAGCATGGATAACTGTAGCTGGGCTATCTCTGTCCAGATAAGGGCGCAGTTGGTATATCAGCCTAAGCTGGTAAAAGGTGCTCTTTGCCACCAAGTTCACCTGTGCCTCAAGTGACAGTTCTGGATCCAAGAGCACCCCCCAACTACAGACCCGATCCTTTAGGGGGAGTGCAAACCCCTCCAGAACAGGGTGAACATCACCTCGCCGGACAGACGAACCACCCTCTAACAGTACCTCCGTCTTGTCTGGATTGAGTCTCAGTTTGTTAGCCCTCATCTAGTCCATTACTGTGCCCAGGCACTGATTCAGAACAGCCACTGCCTCACTTGGGTTTGATGAAAAGGAGAGGTAGAGCTGGGTGTCATCCGCATATTGATGACGTCTCAGCCCACATCTCCGGATAACCTCTCCCAGCGGCTTCTGTGGAACTGCATGGCTTAAATGCCACAACACAGAGCAATAATCCCCCAGCACCACCTTCTCAAAACGGCCATCCAAGTAGGAGTGGAACCACTGCAGCGCAGTGCCTCCAACTCCCAGCCCAGACAATCTATCCAGAAGGATACCATGGTCAATGGTATCAACAGGGTCGCACTCCCCCTGTCCCTCTCCCGGCAAAGGTCATCCCACAGGGTGACCAAGGCAGTTTCTGTTCCAATACCAGGCCTGAAACCCGATTGAAATGGATATAGATAATCCATTTCATTCAAGAGTGTCTGGAGTTGTCCTGCAACCACCCGCTCAAGCACCTTGCCCAGGAAAGGAATGTTCGCCACCGGCCTATAGTTGTTAGCATCTTCCAGGTCCAAGTTAGGCTTTTTCAGAAGTGGTCTGATTACCGCCTCTTTTAACAAGGCCGCCACCACTCCCTCTCTCAAGGAGGCATTTACAACCTCCTGGACCCAGCCGGCGGTCCCATCCTTATTTGATGTAATTAGCCACGACGGGCAAGGGTCAAGCACACAAGTGGTCGACCAGACTTGGCCAAGCACCTTGTCCACATCCTCAGGCCTCAGTAACTCAAACTCATCCAATAAAACTGGACCAGACGGTGCTCTGAACGCCTCTACTAGCAGAGCTGCATTAAGTGTGGTGTCCAATTCAAGATGAATCTGACTTTATCTTCAAAGTGCCGTGCAAACTCGTCACAGCATGCTACCAAGGGTTCCACCATCTCTCGCCCTGGCCCAGAGTGTAGCAGGCCATGAACCACCCGGAAAAGGTCCGCCGGATGACACTGTGAAGATGCAATGCTGGTGGAGAAGAACTGTCTCTTCGACACCCTCACCGCCACAGAGTAGGCTCGATAGTGAGCTCTAGCCCGTGTCCGATCAGACTCAGCACGAGTTTTCCTCCACCTGCGTTCTAGCTGTCTCCCCTTTTGCTTCATTGCCCTCAGCTTAGGTGTAAACCAAGGAGCTGGCCGAGCTCTGCTCAGAGGGAGAGGGCAATTGGGTGCGATCGTGTCAACCGCCCGGGTCATCTCTGCATTCCACAGAGTGACCTGGGCTTCGACAGGAGCACCGGCCATATCAGCAGGAAAATCCCCCAGAGCCCTCTGGAATCCATTGGAGTCCATTAGCCTCTGGGGGCGGATCATTTTAATAGCCCCCCCACCCTTGCAGAGGGGAAAGGATGACGAAAGTCTAAACCTCAATAGAAAGTGATCCGACCATGACAAGGGGGTAGATGTTAGTTCCTCCACTTTCAGATCACCATCCTCCTGTCCACCCGAGAAAACCAGGTCAAGAATGTGTCCTTTTACATGCATTGGGCCAATGACATGTTGAGACAGCCCCATGGTTGTCATGGCAGCCATGAAGTCCTGAGCCGCTCCGGATGCAGGAGCCTCCGCATGGAAGTTGAGATCCCCCAGGACCACCATCCTGGGGGTCCTCAACACCAGGTCCAAGACAACCTCCGTTAGCTCAGGCAGGGAGACTGTTGGGCAGCGGGGTGGGAGATACACCAGCAGAATCCCTAATCTGTCTCGGGTACCCAACACAAAGTACAGACACTCAAGACCAGCACTCGAATGAACAGGAAGCCTAGAGAAGGAGATCGTATTTCTATAGACCACAGCAACACCCCCTCCCTGGCCTGAAGTCAGTGCTGGTGCTGCACCGAGTACCCAGGGGGGCAAAGCTGAGTGAGAGTAACCCCTCCCAGTTCACCCACCCAGGTCTCAGTGATACATACCAGGTCACCCCCCTCATCCACAATCAAATCATGGATGAGGGAGATTTTATTTTGGACCAACCCAGCATTCAGCAGCAGCAGCACCAACCCCAAGGGCAAGCTGGTAAGGCCACCAGGAACTACCCTGTTGGGGGAAGAACCAGAAAAGGGGATAGTTGTAAGGCAACTACCCCCTCTTCTCCTCATCTGGCCTGTTTCTCCCCCAACACCATACCTCCCCCTACCCGTGACCACAGTTATGCAGGCACCCCCTTGCCCCCTTGAGCTCCCCAGGCACATATTCAAAATATACAAATTAAACAATAGTATAAAACTTCAACTTGCTGCTGGTTGCTGGTTGTTAATGGTTTCCACAGACAGTAGGATGACTCCTCTGTGTGACGCTAAGGGCAGCGCCAAGTGCACACTCGGCGTGTCACTGAGGTGCTGCCTCTGGCACGCTTCCCTTAAATAAATACCTGTAAAGGGGAGGAGCAGCTGGTTAGCTGATTGTAATGGCCATCAGGTGAGGGGGCAGCAGCAGAAAGCAAGCCTCTGCAGTGATGGATTCCTCCCCCCCCCCACTCCACTCCAAGAAGCCAGAATTGCTCTCCACGGGGAGATCAGGCTATTCACTGCCATATTCACTGCCATCTTGCAGCCACCTTCCAGTCCTTGGCTCAGGCTAGGCCATCCAGACTCTCAATGCTCCACAATGACCCAGTTCTCCAATAGGCACTGCTTGGTTGATAGCCGTCATCAGTCTGCAATCTAGAACCAGAAATGCAAGCAAGCCAATGCCAAAAAGAAAGCACTCTGGAACAGGTACAGCCTGAGGTTAATTGCCTTTAAATGCCCTCTTATCTCTGATTGGTGTGCAGTTAATTTTAAACACAGCATGCTGCCTGGTCCTTCTGATCAACCACACAAAAAGCAGGCACACAGAGCAAACAACCCTGCACTAGCAAATGGGCTTACAATAGCCAAATATATATCAAGTACTAAGAGTTTAGAGTAACAGTCAGTCATTAGTACGATCATGGATGCAATCCAAATGCTTGGCCGCATTGATACATCACAACCACCAAAAATCTGAACCAGATTTGGAGCTAACAAAGTCACTTGTTAACTGTCTCCTACCTTTCTGTGAAGAACCAGCTTTTAAAGAGATCCCCTTTGTGTGCACTGTTCCACTGTTTAGGTGATCTATGGCACTGAAGTACCACTGCCAGTAAGTTTGAAAAACACCAGTCATGGCCCATAGCCAGCTTTCCACCAGAAAAGAATACAACTGTAAATTATGTAGTACAATCCTATAATCACCTGTTTCCTCTAAAGCAAATCTCACTAGGTTCGATGGGATTTACCCAGAGGTATTTTTGATTGCAGCTTTAATCAGCAGATTAATCAGCTAGAGCTTTAGCTGATTAATCAGTGGGACCTACTGTTAAATAGTGAGGTAGAGGGTTAAGGGCACATTTATTAATTCTCTACCTGCCCCTGTTCTTTTGGTACCAGTGTATCATTGTAATAGGAAAAGAAAAAGAAAATACAGCATATAAAATAAGTAACATCTTTTAGTTATGAAATTGTAAGGTATCTCACATTTCCTTCAGTACCTCAAAAGGGCACTTTCTTTCAGGTTTGGGGGAAATGTCAATACATTTCAGTTTCATTACTTGATTGATCAGTTAGAAGGCAGATGGTTAATCAATTTAGAAAATATTTCATTGGGTGAGAGAATTTTTTTAAAAAATGCTTTCTTCCGCTAGAAAATGTAATGATTTTTAATGAAGATATTAGTTGGGTCAATAATTTTGTTTCCAGTGGGCTGCTGGGCTGTCATGCAGCATCATGGCAAACGCTCTCTCAAGAAACCAAAGCCCCCCTTACATTTCGCACAATGGACTCAAGGGGCCCGATAATGAGAAATTGCAATATGCTCCCATGACTGGAAATCTGTCTCTAGAGGCATTTATTGGACAGCTGGATAGGAAAGTTCGAAGCCAAATGGACTCCGTTCAGTCAGATCAACCTGACAATACTCCGGCATTTCAATTTGCACAACAGAACCTTGCTAATCCATAGATAGGAAAACATTCCACTTCCCATCACCATGAAGTTATAAGAGTAGAGACAGCTGACAAGATGGCTCATTTGTCTTCCCTCCCTGTTATCATTAGTCTGTACAGCAGTTTCACACACAACAATGGACTTGCAAGCAGTACAGTATGAGAACAATGATATTTGGGTAGACAATCCTTGAGCTTCCTTAAAAATGGTGTGGATTCACTAGCTTGCAGATGCCCGGTCATTCCATGGGACATCCAAGCCAGAAGGGCGGATTTGAGAAGCCAAGCTATATTGTTACCTCTGAATTGAATGGCACTAGATCAGCCTTCCCTAACCTGGTGCCCTCCAGATGTTTTGGACTTCAACTCCCATCAGCCCCAACGAGCATGGCCAATGGTCAAGCATCCTGGAAGTTGTAATCCAAAGTATCACCAATTGCATTCTATCCCTATCCAGGACAGCAATATTATGATAGGACTCACAACTAGCTAGACTGAGCCAGAGCCTGACAAACCTCTACCTGTAAATCTGCCTTGGGCCAGCCACTTACAGTGCAATCTTACTTGGAAGTAAGTCCCATTGAGTTCTATGGAATATACTCCCAGGTAAGTGGCAGCAGGACTGGAAAACTGTTTCTGGTTCTAGGAGAAAAGATTCCCAATCAACCCTTATGACTAACCAAATTGTGTTTTACTGACTTATATTAAACTAAAAGGAAAAATGAGGAGGGAAGAAGGAAATTTTTATTTTTTTTTACTGTCATGATTTTTAGACAGCTGTTTTGTAGAGTAGATAGAACTCAACTGGATTGCACTTTGCCAACTTCACCATGGAAGGCAGGAGTGGGAGGAGGAGGAAGAGCATGTAATAGTGTGGGTACATTGGCGAATTAATATGTTTCGGAGCTTCTCTACATGAGTGATTTATTGCATGCTCATGATTGGTCACTCATGGAAGTTTGCGGGTTCTTTACATGACACTGGCAACCTCCAGGACATCCCTTTAAAAAAGATCAGAGATAAATAATGCACCATTTAAAATCTCACAGGATATTCCAAGCCACTAGATGGCGATGATTCATTTAACCTTATGGAGCATAGCTAAGAGGGGCCGTTTTCAATAATAAATTACATTGTTGTTGTTGGTTGCCGTCTAATGGAGCTGTAGTTAACACATAAAGACCCCAGAAGAAGAAAATAGTGTGTGTGTGTGTCCTTAATTAACAGATGCTCTTGGCACCTGTCTGGTGCCTTGGACTGACTGCTCAATCATCTGCACACAGTGCTGAAAACATACATCTTTTCTACCTGCATCACTTTCAATCTGTCTCAGAGCGCATCAAAATGAAATTGCCAGAAGGCATCAAAAGAGAAAGGATGTTGCTGGGAATCTATCTCCATGTGCTGGGAAGACTCCCCTTGCCCATGTTGCAATTTCAACCCAGGATGAATTCTCATATAACCAAATCAGCACGCGCGCACACACACACACACACACACACACACACACACACACACACTGAGCTCAGATAAGCCACCCACATTTCGGCCAGGTCATGACAGGTGCCAAAATAGTAACATTACCATGTGCATGTGCAAGAGAATGATGGCCATGAGGCACTGAACAGTTGATGTGAACAGGCCCTGCATAGAAGTCAACAAGCAGAACCTCTATCCTGCCAGCCAATGAAAGGCATCCCTTCCCATTAAGAACATGGGAAGTTGATGTATAGAGTCAGTTTCTTGGTCCATCAAGCCCAGTATTATCTACACTGACTGGCAGCAGCAGCTCTCCAGGGTTTCAGACAGGACTGTTTTTCACCTGGAGATGCTGGGGACTGAACTTGGGTCCTTTGGCATGCAAAGCAGGTGGTCTGCCACTGAGCCCTTCCCCACCTAAGATAGGAAGTGAAGGATGATAAACAACATAATACACATGGCAGAGCAAACTGGTACCAATCAGGCGAAGGCAAACCACAATAGTTGTCAATTGCCCAGAATTATGTCCTCCTGACTGGCTGTTGGAGCTAAAGATGTAAGTGAGGAAAAAAATCCAGCAGAGCCGTTTCGGTGCTTAGATCACTTTCATACATTAAAGCAGACTTCCCCAATCTGATGCCCTCCAGATGTTATGGACAACTCCCAGCATTCCTGACCACTGGCCATGCTGGCAGGGGCACCAGGTTGGGGAAGGCTGCTCTAAAGTGTCACATGTATAGGGTGATGGCTGTACTTGTACTGCAGTATTATTATTATTGATGATGAGGATTTATATCCCATTCTGTTTCACAGCACTTGCATTAAATCTCTCTCTCTCTCTCTCTCTCTCTCTCACACACACACACACACAAATATTCTGGGCTAAATCCAATGTTAGTCTTACTTAGGATAGACTCATAAAAAAGAATGGGACTTCAATAAGTTATGGCTAACTTAAGACTCATTCCTTTCAATAGGTTTACTCTAAGTAGGACGAACATTGGCTCTAACTCTAAAAAAAGTAAACACATACATCATATAAAAATAGTTTAAAAGCAGCTGCCGCCAAGAAAACAAAAAGACGGCTCCAGATTAACCTTAAAGATGACATTTGAGGTCATCTGGGCGAATGTGCTCTGTGAACATGGCTGCATGCACTCTGCATCACCCCATAGTCACCCATAAAGGGTGTGGAGGTGGCTGATGATCATCCCAGACACAGCCCAGGCCTCTTCTACTGCTTGCTACCTTGCTGTCCAGTGCAGTGTCCATGGCGCCATTGCTGCCCAAGACAGACAGGCAGTAGGTAAGGGACAGATTCTGAGCTCCACAGCACACTCACAGAAAAGGAACAGTCCCTACACCAGCCCATCCTCAACCTGGTGTCAAAACATCTGGAGGGAACCAAGGTAGAGAAGGCTGCCCTACAAGAAGGAGAGGGGATCTAAACATGATCGGGGGAACTTTGTCCTTCAGAAAACATCATCTCTCTCAGGAGGAGAACCCTGTACATGGCTCAAAGGGAAACAGCCCAAGGTGGACTCAAGCCCTACTTGTGGGTTTCCTGTGGGCAGCTGGTTGGCCACTGTGTGAACAGAGTGCTGGACTAGATGGACCCTTGGTCTGATCCAGCAGGACCGTTCTTGTGTTCTTAAGGGAGAAGCCATTGGTGCAGTTTCAAATGTTATATTAGAAAAAATCTAGAGTCAGTGGAACATAGCTCATTCACTTATGCATGTTTTCATGGGGGGCGGGGGGGACATACTTTATGCAAAATGAGTTGGATATCATAGATGCCAGTACACAAGCTGGTGGGTATGTTGCTTTGCTCTGGGTACATCTGTGCGGTTTCTGGTACGAGGTTGGAAGACAGTTTGGAGCTTACTGGCGATGGTTTGGAGATTATGTTCAAGTAATGGAAATTTCCATGTACAGCACACAAGAGCCTTCCCCAACCTGGTGCCCTTCTGCACGGCTATCTGGGAGTTGTAGTCCAACACATCTGGAGGGTACCAAGTTGGCATGCAATACAGAATTCAGAAAGGAAAGCATTTTTGGTACATGCACCAAAAGAACTCTGCATGTGCAATTGCCATTTCACGATATATACATAGCTTGCACACCATTCCCTACAGTGGACCCTTTTCAGCTGCACCGATGGCAATGCAGTTTCAAGGTTGGGAAGCATTGCTGCATTCAGCAATGGGGAAATTCAGAATGGTCTTGGACTAACTCTGCATTCTTAAGAAGGGAATTTAAAGAGTTTGAAATTGAAAATGCAGTGATAATTCTACACAGCCCAAATTCTGTGTCATGTGCGATGGTGGTGCATTTAACCTGGAATAGTTTTGTGATTGTAGGGAGGTACCAGTCTCACGCTGGCCTTTCTTTCTTCTTTATTCACTAGTAAAAAAAACTTACCTTTGTGCATTACACAATTGTGAACACAGGAAATGAGTAGCCATTCTCCATAAAATTATGGAATGTGTTTTCTAACTTCTGAGCCTATGGGATGCACATTATTTTTGGCTGCTCCTTCCCTCCATAGAGAACCTATTTTATATTACTAAGAACTGAGCCAATTTAGTTGAGAAAAAAAGGGGAGGATATACTTTCTACAAACAGATCTCATCGGGCCTGCTTTGCACGTTACTTTAAAGATCTGCCTGTAAAAGATTTTAAAGGTGCCTGTAAAAATGTGCCATCTGAACATGACAAATATGTGTTCACAAATGCATGCAATTATTCTACAGGTGCATTCACTAGGGCAGCATTCCCCAACCTGGTGCCCTCCAGATGTGTTGGACTACAATTTCCAGCATTGCTGACCATTGGTCATGCTGGCTAGAGCTAATGGAAGTTGGAGTCCAAAACATCCAGAGGGCACCAGTTTGGGGAAGGCTGCACTGGGGAGCTAAAATTGGCTATGGCTCCTCAACAAGCATATACTCCGTGGCACCCAAGGGTTTGTTGTCATGTAATGTGTGAAACAGCCTTAGAGGTGGGATACTAATTGGTCACTGAGATCAAATGAGCTCAAAAACAAATGGCTACAGATTGACCAATGGGTCATTTCTTTAAAAACAAAAAAACAGTGTGTGAAAGCCAATTCCACAATAAATGTCATAATCTACCGCATGACTTGTTTAACCTAGAAACCTTATCCCATAATTTCAGATTGTGGGGACTAAGTGGTGGCTCAGAGGCATGAGGAACGTGCTACACATGCTCAGCGACACTTTCATCTTCGTTGCATTAGATCACCATTGGGCACATTTAATATGTGTAGGAATGATCATAAAGGCCAAAGTTATGGCAGTCAAAGTAAGTTATGAAGGTTGTCTTTCCCTCTAATCAAGTCCTGAACATGATTAGTTTTAAATAATGTTAGGCTGGCTTTCAGGAGAGGGTTTCTGTTACAAAGCCAATTCTAGAAGACAGGCTTCCAAAAACAAATGTACAGGGATAGAATTATGGGGGATTCAGGTCAGAATTGGATGCTTTTCTGAAGAGCAGGCTTGCTCTGCTGTTATCCAACCAACAGATCTTTTCCTCTCGGTTCTACCTATTCCATGTGCAGAAGTTGGCTGCTCCAACAGGGGGGAAAGTCAATGGAATTTTATTGCATTGACTAGGGATGTGCACTGGATCGGACCCGATCCACAATCCGAGTCCGGTCCAGTGGGAAATCGGATAAATTATCCGATTTCCGATCCCACAGCTGGATCGGCCGATCCAATCCGAACCGGTCCGAAAAAGCTCCGAACCGGTTCGGCGGATCGGCGGATCGGCGGGCACCCACTGGCGCCCACTGCCGCTTCCATTGGCGGGCGCCAGCGGGCGCCCGCCGATGAAAGTGGACAGCGGGGGGGGGAGGAGGGGGGCGCTTACCTTCTCGGCCCGGTGGCTCCCGTCCGGCGCCGGCGCCTACTACTACTAGCAGGCTCCGCGGCCTGCTCTAGGGTGGCGCGCCGGGTGATGTCATCACCCGGCGCGCTACTCTAGAGCAGGCCGCGGAGCCTGCTGGAAGTAGTAGGCGCCGGCGCCGGCCGGGAGCTGCCGGGCAGGGAAGGTAAGGAGGGGGTGCGTGGAGGGGAGGAGGGGGCGCGCGGAGGGGGGAGGGGGGCCCTTACCTTCCCAGCCCGGCGGCTCCCGTCCGGCGCCGGCGCCTACTACTCCCAGCAGGCTCCGCGGCCTGCTCTAGGGTGGCGCGCCGGGTGATGTCATCACCCGGCGCGCTACTCTAGAGCAGGCCGCGGAGCCTGCTGGAAGTAGTAGGCGCCGGCGCCGGCCGGGAGCCGCCGGGCAGGGAAGGTAAGGAGGGGGTGCGTGGAGGGGAGGAGGGGGCGCGCGGAGGGGGGAGGGGGGCCCTTACCTGCCCGGCCCGGCGGCTCCCGTCCGGCGCCGGCGCCTACTACTCCCAGCAGGCTCCGCGGCCTGCTCTAGGGTGGCGCGCCGGGTGATGTCATCACCCGGCGCGCTACTCTAGAGCAGGCCGCGGAGCCTGCTGGAAGTAGTAGGCGCCGGCGCCGGCCGGGAGCCGCCGGGCAGGGAAGGTAAGGAGGGGGTGCGTGGAGGGGAGGAGGGGGCGCGCGGAGGGGGGAGGGGGGAGGGGGGCCCTTACCTGCCCGGCCCGGCGGCTCCCGTCCGGCGCCGGCGCCTACTACTCCCAGCAGGCTCCGTGGCCTGCTCTAGGGTGGCGCGCCGGGTGATGTCATCACCCGGCGCGCTACTCTAGAGCAGGCCGCGGAGTCTGCTGGAAGTAGTAGGCGCCGGCGCCGGCCGGGAGCCGCCGGGCAGGGAAGGTAAGGAGGGGGTGCGTGGAGGGGAGGAGGGGGCGCGCGGAGGGGGGAGGGGGGAGGGGGGCCCTTACCTGCCCGGCGGCTCCCGTCCGGCGCCGGCGCCTACTACTCCCAGCAGGCTCCGCGGCCTGCTCTAGGGTGGCGCGCCGGGTGATGTCATCACCCGGCGCGCTACTCGAGAGTAGGCCGCGGAGCCCGCTGAAAGTAGCCGCCGGCGCCGGACGGGAGCGGACGGGCCAAGAAGGTAAGCAGTGGCGGGGAAGGGGGCTTACCCCCCCCCGGAGCCGTCCGCTTCTATCCGCTGGCGCCCGCGGGCGCCAGCGGATGGAAGCGGGCGGCCCCAGGGGGGGTAGGGAGCGCGGGGGAGGGGGCTTACCTGCCGGGGCCGTCCACAGCGGACGGCCCCGGGGGGGGGAGGGAGTTAGGCCCCCCCTTACCCACCCGCCGCCATTTTTTCCCCATAGACTTGCATTGCAATGCAAGTCTATGGGGAAAAAAATGGCGGCCGATCCAAAAATGTACGATTTTTGGGTCGGGATCGGACTCGATCCGGTCCGGGGGGCCTCCGATTTTGTCCGAACCGGTCCGGGACAAAATTGGAGGTCCCGATCCGGGTCCCGATCCGATCCGGGGGGTCCGTGCACACCCCTAGCATTGACTTCTCTTTGTGTAGCTGCATCAACAGCATCAAGTCTGGGACACGTGTGTGTTTGTGTATCCATTGTGGAGTCAGAGGGGACAGTTCAGATCTTTGTTTATTGGTAAAATGAAATCAGAGAAATGAAGTGCAATTCATGATATCCAGAGGAGTATACCCCCACTCATTCAGCTACGTCAACAGCCACTGGTATACAATGGGAAATAGCTGATGGCCTTGGAAATGTATTCAAAATATATAGAGCTTTGTCTTAGCATCTTGACATTCTCATGGCATCAAAATGGGCTCTTCTCTGAAAAGGAATTCGATAAAATAGAACTACAGGAGGTTCGATCTGTTGGCTTATTCATTTCAAAATGGTGATCTCTCGTCGCACCTATGAAGCCAGGCTTCCTTCTTACGAGTCTCCCAGCCTCTCCCTGGCACATGTTGAAAAGGTCAAATGTCCTTCTCCATCCAGAATATGGGCCGCCCTTTCAGGTCACGATATGGCGTGTCTAGAAACCGCTGTGCCTGGGCTTGGCTGCCTGATGGGCTGGAACAGGCAGGATTACAGGAGTTTGGCTGGCCTGGCAAAAGGGCCATTGAGGGTGGCACAGGAGGAGCGGGGGGAGGAAGAGTCATGGCGCTAAAGCAGTCAGCAGAGGGAGGGACTGGAGCTGATGGTGAGGAGGGAACAGAAGCACTACAGGGCTGGAAAGAGGAACTGGGGGAAGATGCAGAAGCTGACAGCTGAGAACGGGGAGGAACAGTCACTGAGCGAGAAGAACTAGCAGTAGGCAATGGAGGGGGAGGAGGAGGAGGAGGAGGAGGAGGAGGAGGAGGAGGAGGAGGAGGGGCTACTGACCCACCCGGGGAGGAGGAAAGGGATGCCGCCCGTGGCAGCGGAGGGAGATTTGCTCCCAATCCGCGGCTGCAAGATGCACTTGAATTATGTTTCCCAGACGCCCCGTGAAGTTCCCTGTCATGCCGAGGGGGAGAGAAGCTCTCCAAAAACCCCAGAGGCACAAGGGAACTCATGAATCCTGCACACTGAACAGGCGTGGACAAGTGGTAGCCCAGGTGGGCATAAAAATGCTGCTTGTCGTGGGTGGTGAGGTGCAGGCGCCGGTAGCCTCGGGACGTGGCGTAGCTCTTGACGGCTTCCATCAGCTTCCGGCCGTAACCCTTTCCACGGAGGGCCTTGGCGACCACCACAGTCTCCACGAATAAGCTCTTTGGCTGGCCAACCACTCGGGACAGCCGGGCGTGGCCCAGGAGCTGACTTGGGCTCTTGGCCATCTTCCCGTCAGCCGTTTCCTCCACCGCCTTCGGAGTCCGAATCAGCACCAGGCACAGGGGGAAGTCCTCAGTGGATCTCTGCAGGGAGTGGAGGCGGGAGGCCCTGCTCCGTTTCCACTCTTCGTTGATGAGGTCAGCACAGGCCTCCAGAAGATCGGGCCTCTGGTGGAGGGGAACGGCGGCGAGCATCTCTGAAACCGAGCCCATTCTTCTCACTACCAGGAGTCTACAAGTGACACAGAGAACTTGGCACGCTCCTGAAAGCACAAACACAATGAAGTGTGCTTGAAATGCACAATGGGTTCCAAGAGAGACGGCACTGTCAGTGGCATTACAGGGTCACCTGAGCAGCCCTTTGCCTTGCCTGGATTCCGCCCAAACGGGAGGAGTTGCAGCATCCTCTGGAATCAGCCCATTGCATGAAACGAAGGACGCTAGATAGGAATCCATTGAGCAGCCAAACACACATGGAGGTGAATGTAGAGTAGGCAGGTACTGAAGGATGTCTAGACATTTCGCTCCCCACTAACTGCTGAGACATCCTTAGGCCAGACGTGGTTAGACCGCAACCCCCTTCAGCCTTAGTCAGCATAGCCAATGGTGAAGAGTGAGGGGAATTGTAGTCCTACCATATCTGAAGAGCCACACACTCCCCATCCCTGCCCTAGGGTTTTACGCCACCTAGTGCAAGCATCATCTACTATGACAACATCTAGGAATCAGTGTAGGCGACAGGCCCATTCCTACAATCTGCTTCTTTGGAACTGTCTTTCCTCCCCTCCCCCTACCAACCATGTTGAAATTACCATGTTATGATTGAATGGTCAGGATGTTTCACTCTCAAACTTTCAGAAGTAGAGATGTGAAGGCCCAGAAAATTAAACAACAACAAGGAACGTTTTTGGGGGTTTCCCCCCCCCCAAAAAACTGGGGAAATTGAACAGTTTGGGATTATGAAATATTTTCTTTTAGAATTTAAGTTTTTACTCCCCCAAAAATGGTTTCTAAAATCTCTGTAATGTGCATTCCTGTCAGCAAATGTCCATTCTTAACAGTTTGAGCTTTGTCCTGCAGTCATTTAATATAGTTCTGATCTATTCAGACAATATTACAAATTTATTGAGTTTACTTTTAAAGTTTTTAAAATATAATGATGATTTTATGAGCAAACTATGTTTTACATAAAATAGCTTTAGGAACAGAACAGGCAGAATAGAAAGGCTCCTAAAGCATGTTCCTAAAGCAGCCCTCCCCAACCTGTGCCCTCTGGATGTATTGGACTACAGTGTCCAGCATTCCTGACCACTGGCCATGCTGCCTGAGGCTGATGGGAACTGAAATCCAAAATATTTGGAGGGGACCAGGTTGGGAAGGCTGTCTTAAAGCAAAAAGGTGACTTTAGATCTAATTAGCACTAAAAAAAATAAGTATTGCTTATTTTTCATTTTTTCCCAAATTACCGTTTTTGTTCGAAACAGCCTCCCCCACCCCAGAAAGCCCGTTCTCCCCCACCCACCCACCCATGGCCTCAAAATTTCCAGAATGTCCTGACCAGGGCAGGCGTCAAGGTTAGGCCTGGTCAGGCACCTGCTGAGGGCCCACAGACCAGTAGGGGGTCACTAACAAGACCCGCCTGGACTTCCTTCCCCTCTTCATCATTGCAACCTGCTTGTTCACCTGCCTTTCTCTCTGGCCTGGACAGTGGTGGTGGTGGTGGTGGTGGTGGTGGTGGTGGTGGTGGTGAGAAAGAGGAGCCATAGATGATGATGCCTACATGCTTCCTGCCTCTTTGACTGTCAAACAAGCAAGTGGGAGCAATGATAAGAAAGAGGGGGAGGGGGAGCAATAGCAGTTGGTGACCATGTTGGTGAGACTCAGTTAGGGAGGGGCCCCACTGAGGGCGTCCTGCCCAAGGGCCTTCAAAAACCTGGAGCCAGCACTGCTCTTGAGTACACCCATGTACATTCAGGTGGACACAGCCTGGCTGAAGGCAATTCATGCCCTGTCCGTTGGGAATCTCACCCCAAATTCTGTTGTTTTCTAACCTTTAGCAAAAAGAATATAAGAAGAGCCATGCTGGATGAGACCAAGGGTCCATCTAATCCAGCACTCTGTTCACACATTGGCCAACCAGGTGTCGACCAGGGATCCACAAGTAGGGCATGGTGCAATAGCACCCTCCCACCCATGTTCCCCAGCAGCTGGTGTTTCCACATATCAATCCACAACCATGAAAAAAGGCATTTATTTATTTGTTTGTTTTAAAAGAAGTATATTCTGTACTTCACAAGACTATTGTCACCATGCAGATTCCTGGCCAGCCTAGTTGTAGTCCAGAGCAGATTTACCAATCTGGAACAACCCACTCTAGATGGACACCCAAGTCCAGTTTGGCTCCTTTACCTTCTTGCAACAGTCCAGTTGGGGCCCTGATCCAAGTCAGCTTTATTTAGTGAGGAGCTTTAAATTTAAGATGCTTTTATAGGTGTTGGGGTGGTTATATGGCTTCACATCTCTTCCCCTCAATAAGGGATGGAAGCTAAACATAGCTCACGTTATGTCTCCTCCATTTGGTGTTTGCTTCCATTTCCAATCATTCAACTGAACATTTCGCTGGAATATGTATTAACCCAGTTTCCAGATACATTGGACTGCAATTCCCATCATACCTAGCCAGCACGGCCAATAGTTTGAGTTGCAGTCCAACGCATCTGGAGAGCACCAGGTTGGGAAAGGCTGTGTTAACCTATAGTATACCAGAACTGTGAAAAGCAGTTCGCTGTAAAAGAACAAAACAAACCCCCAACAGCACAACAGACTCTTGTATTGAGAAGTATTTGCCCTCAGAGTAATGGCCACTGCACTGAGGGGCCCCTTTTTGTCTTGTTAGGGTGTGCGGGAACTGACCATGGGATCGTTTGGAAAGATCGTAATGCACCACTTCCTCAAAAGTCTCCTAGAAGCGGACACAGCGTGTGGTGTGTTGAAACATTCCCATAAGCAGTCACAGATGAGCCACAGACGGTTTCCAGAATTAGCCCACAAGCTTATTAATCATATAGTACCTGGGTCGGCACATGATTTTGCTACGGCGTGGGGTTGCGGCACTCCAAGGTGAGGCCTTTGGCAAGGCCCAAAATGAATGCAAGCAAGTCCAGTCACAACTCTGCCCAACTCTGTCCTGCCTGACAGCACCTTAGGTTTGCGGGGGGCACACAGACAAGCAATGGAGGGAGGGCTTCCTCTTACACGGTTCAAATCCTGTCTTCCCTCCCTTTTACCCTTTCATGTTGTCCATGCTGTCTGACCAGAATAGTTTGGGGAAAATCAGGGAGAGAAAAGGGGGGCTTTTCAGAAAGCCCACGGACAGAACCAGATAAAATGTAAAATAGAGAGCGCACACACCACCACTCCTTGGCCACCTTCTTACCATAAGGTAAGCACTGAAGCCCTGCACCCTGAGAAATTTCTCCAAAATTAAGGACTGGATCAGACCAGTCCAACACTCTGTTCACACAGTGGCCAACCAGCTGCCGACGACAGACCCACAAGCAGGAGATGAGAGCAAAAGTACCGCCCAAGTCCTGTTCCCCATATCGGCTTACTGTCTCTGATACTGGAGGATTCTCGCTCCTTCCCACAATTTTCGGGTGCAATTTCTTTTCACCCCTCCTCACAACAAATGGTCAAAAATAAATAGAATGTAAAATTCATCCCAGTGCTAATCTATCCCCCTTGCACAACTTTTCGACATAGCCGGTGTCACCTTTTCTGGAAAGGTATTGCATACACAGGCCAATTTCCCTTGCCAACAGCTAAAGTTTCTAGAAAAGCCACATGCTTGTGGAAGGAAGTGTCAGTGCAAATGGCTTTCTCAATAAAGGCTAAACGCGGCACAAATTAGACCTCCCTGCCAGCCCTTACTGTGGCTACTGGCAAACACTGCTCTTTTGAAAAGATTAACGTACATCTTTTAACATTAATATTTTGGTAGTGGCCCCGCAGTTATGGAAGAGTCTTCCGAAAGAGGTCCCTGATGTGGTCCCTATGGTCCTTCCAGCACCATCCTGTCCACCTGGGCCTTTTAAATAATTGATGCACGTTGGACTTCTCATTTTTTAAATCTGTTTTTAATTTTGGGTGCTCTGAGTTTTGTTTGGTCGTTGGGTTTCATGGTGCTTTTGATTTTATGGTTTTATGTTCTATTTTTGTATTTCAAATTATTTTCACATTCATTTACCATCCAGAGAACCTTTATGTTATGGGGCAACACACAAATATCAAACAAACAAACAAACAAACAGCACTGGTATAAACTCCTGTCCTGGACAAGAATCAGCCCAATGACCACAAACTATTTTGATCTTCTCTCACAAATATCAATTATTCATACTACGTATTCCACGCAGGTCTTTTCCAACTGCTTCAGGTATGCTATTGCATAATGCTTACAACAGCCTCATAGGAGAGGCTACAGCCTTCCAAGGAGGTGGAAGGAAGCTGAGTAAATAATGGCCTGCCTGAAGCCATCTAATGAGTTTGGAATTGATATAAAGATCGATATAAGATGACTATTGAACTGTTTTGATCTGTTGATGTTATGCTGTGCATTGCTTTCAATGTTATTTTCTTATGTACTATAAACCTTGTAAGCCACTTCGGTCAAAATCTCTGGTGGAAAAGCAGCATACAAAATTGATGAAGATTATTATGATGATGATGGTTGATGTGAGATTTGAACTGAAAATTTGCCCATCATAGTTCATTTTCTTAACCATACCAAGACTAGCTCCCTTAGAATAGTACATAAATCCACAAAAAGCACTTTTACGATCACTTTGAACCTCTTGCACCATCTGTGAATGTTGTTAACATGGGACAGAATTCAGAAGTGAAACTGAATTTACCAATTCTCACCAATGTAAGGTTTTGCATTTGCATTACAGATTGACTTAGGTATAATGCGTCAAATTACCTATGGAGGGTACTCACCATCACCCACCCAAGAATACACACACAAAGCATTTGTGCCTAAAATCATATAGCTTGCCTTGTAGGTACAATACAAGACTTCCTTGGAGAGGGAATGAGAAAAGAAACAAATCATAACATGACTGACACCTGTTGCATCACTCACAGACTCTTTTGGAAAGCGCTCTCTTTAGAATTAGAACAAACAGAAAATAGCATAATCCAAGATAAGCAGACTGAGGGCGAAACTACATGCTACATTAAATGCATAGTATGTAGCTGATCCTAACTTCTCTTTTAATTTTCGTGTAAGCACATGGGGCCCCAATCCATGTGGCCACCACATACAGGAGTTGGATTTAAACCTTCCCACCCAGCTGATTTCCCACCCAAAATTCCACTGCACCCATGGAGGGGCTAAGGGGAAAAAACACCCTCCTTTGATGTCAATGGAGTTTTTTCTTTCTTTAGCCCCCAAAAAGGGGCTAAAAGTGAGGCAAATTAAAGGGGGAAAGCAGGGTGGGAACATTTAACACACCCATGCACCCTTATATGTGCGCAGTGGTGGCAATCCGAATCAGGGTCTCATGCATTTACACTGAACTAAGAAAAAAGTTAGGATCAGCCACATGCTATACATTTAACATAGTGTAGCTCTGACAGTCCTTCCTATATAGTGAAAATCCAAGTGACGAGAGAGGCCCACATGTTGTAATCCAAACAGCTTTTCTCACAAAATTTTACTGACCCTTCCATACTCCAGGCCAAGCCAACTGGCTTATTATATCTCTCATGATCAGGGATCCTGGTTCTAGTAATAACCTGACAATATAATCACAACACCCAAGGGACAATACCACACAAAATGTGACATGCTGCTTCCTTTCTACTTCTAACCAATCAAACATCTCTAGTGCCGTCTCCTTTTCCTATCCACCAGCTGGGCACTGGGATTCCATGCCCTTCCTGCTTAAAAACAATGAAATACTCCACAGGAATAGGAAGAAGGGCCTGAAAATAATCCATTCTGTTAATCTACAACTACTAGAAAGGCACTGGGTGGAAATCTTGCCATGCCACAGGGTGAAGATTTCCGCCTTGATGTTACAGAGAAAAACATCCCTAATTCTTCAGTTTCTACCCTTTCCTCTCAGAACAAAGCAAACCCTGAACAACAAAATATAGACCCTGGTCCCCATCTTTCAAAAGCACCATATCTATGCACAGGCACCATATTCATCTAGTGTATACCTCACCTTCCCCAGATTTATACTGCTTATTCCTCCCCAGTACCTGATTGAGTCTGCTCTCCAGGAGGCAGAGAGTAGGTTCGTTGTAGGGTCCCTCTATATTATAGAGCCTGTAATGAGACCAGGAACAGAAGTATCAAATACGTGTGACGAATGGGAGCTCCCTGTAGTGCTGCGTCCCTCCTTGGGTGAGTCTGTTTGCGAAGTCAGGCCCAGGAGAAACCGTCTTAAGTGCTTTCACAAGAACCTGACAGGAAGCTACACGCGCTCCTGCAGTTCATTTCTTCTCTTAAGGACAGAACTGTGTGTTTATATTTGAATAGGCAGGAAAACCTGAGTTGTGGAATGTAAATTGCATGTTGTATAGCCCAGCCCTTACGCCAGTCAAAAGCTGACACATTTCCCAAAAACAACAACAAGAAAAAGTGGATGGACTTTATGGGGTTCCCACATGGATGCCTTCCGCCACCGCAGCTGGCAAGTCCAAGTATAAGCTCAGTTGGCATCAAAGGGCACGTTTCCTTTGGAAAATGGGCTGATTTGAATTCTAAAAATCCAGTCTCTGATAAACAACCATGCGCTTCTCTTGGGCAGTATCCTGTCCTGTTATGAGTCAGGGTTAGCAAGGATGGAACAGCCCAGAAATTAGGGCAGGCAAGGCAGACAAACTAGACTTACTGCTTACTGTGTCTTCCTAATTCCTCCCCAAAATTTCCTTCTCCAGGTTAGTCCTGTAATAAAATGGGATTGCTGGTAGTGTACTGAGCCTTTGGGTTAATCTACAGTCTTCTACTCTGTCTCGCCATCGCCACTCCTTTAGGGGGCAATCCTATGCATGTTTAGATAGAAAAAAGTCCTACAACTCCCAGCATGCCCCAGCTAGCATGGATGGCTGGGGCATGCTGGGAGTTGTGGGACTTTTTCTGTCTAAACATGCATAGGATTGTGCCTTTAGTATTGTCTCGCTTATGCATTCTCTGAAGTTCATATCTGTATGAATACACATGGCAGGAGTGAGCGACCTTTTTTTCTGTTGAGGGTCACATTCCCTCAGAGGTCATGCTGGCATTGAGTGGGACCAGAACCACCACACACTCTCATTTTTCCTAACATTATAATCAAACCACAGTTTCTCTCTCCTAAGTATCTCAAGAGAAAGAGAGAAAGAGAGAAAGATGATGATGATCTTTAGAGGGTTTAGTTAACATCACCCCACTCACTCACTCACGCATTCCATTCATCCATTTACACCACTCATACACACATCCATTTCATTCTCTCTTGCCCTACCTTTCCCTCTCTTCCCCCTCTCTTTTTTAAAAATACACACCATTCTCTCACTCTGTACAGACACACTTTTGCCTCCCCTCCCCTTGTTGACTCATCGCCTCACTGAGCACTTCTGCCCACATCAATCCAGTTACTACCATTGCCGCAAAGAGAGTGATAGACTGGGAGGTGCGTGCATAAACGCAGAAGCTTTATCATCCAGCACAGTGACTAGAAAGGACATTACACCACTCTAGCTGCCATGCTTGAGCCTCTGAGCTCCTCTCTCTCATCCTCTTTATGATGGCAGCTGGTACAGGAAAGGATGGAAAATTACCTGGGTGGCACTGCGGGCCACAGGTGGCCTGCAGACTGCCCACCTCTGATATAAGGGATGTTCAATAGCGTTCAATGTCAATAGTGGATGGATCAACACAGCCATAGGGAGCTTTCATTGCTAGAGTTCGAAATGAAACTAGGGGATTGGGGGCCGGACCAGTTTAGCCACTGGGCAAAACTAGGATGTTTCCAGTGGAAGGTGGTGGCTCCAATGTCAGTGGAGTGGTGAATCCACTCAGGGTTTCAGTCAGAACTTTAAGGAGCTATCCAAGGTGCTGGATAGCTCCTTTAGAATTCTGACTGGTTCTGACTGAAACACAGAGTGGATTCACTGAAATCGGAGCCACCAGCCTCTACTGGATGCTGCCATGAAGACATTCATTGTGCCAGGAAGCCTGTTGTTTACAAGGTCTCAGAGCACAGAGGCTTGTTCTTTTGTTGCTGCCTGTGCTGCCTCCCAGTGTCAACACATGGCGGGGCACATGGAGGGGAAAAAACTCTGCCTTGACACAGGTAAGTCAGGGACAGTCCTGCTCCCAGCAAACACTCCCTGGCAAAAGATCACAAAGCCCATGGAAGCTGGAAAAAAGAGAAGGTGGCTAGACTGTCCCCAGGCAATGAAGTGGTGTGTTTCCTACCACTGTTATGTACCTAACACAACTTCTCTGAAATGAAAAATACCAATTAGTCTCCCTTCCCTTCCAGACCCTGGCTTCCAGAATACAGAATCATATTCATGTTGGGGACACAGAAAACATTCACATAAGCAGCGCTTTGAATAGCTTGTAATGCTATTTACCCATTGTGAGATGGGAAATAGAGGGGGCACAATCCAGTGAAAGTGAATTGTGACTATGCCCCATTGAAAGGAAAGACACTTACAGGGCAGTCCTATACATGTTGACTCAGAAGGATGTCCCACTGAATTCAGTGGGGCTCACTCCCACGAACTGGGTATATGATTGCAGCCTTAAAATTAGTTACAACTAAGCCCCCTTTCACAGCTTTCAATGGGCCTTAGTTGTGACTAACTTCCGCAGAACTGTGACTAGTAAATCTTGCAGAAGCATAAAGTGAACTTTTCATTCTATGTTACCACAATAAAAGGCAACTTATTCACAGGGATCCAGCCTTGTATTAAGGGTGGGAGGACAGAGTATTTGGTGCCCATTTGTCTCATCTGAATCCCCCCCACTGAATAGAGTACAAGCTTTGTACTTGAGGGAGTACTTCAGGGCAAAGCTACCACACAGGTCTATATGGTAATAAGGAGCATTTAAGATACAATTCTATGCATGTCTAAACAGAATGAAAAGTCTTACAACTCCCAGAATTTACCTGTCAGCAGCACTAGTTGGGGAATGCTGTGAGTTATAGGACTTTTTTCAGCCTAAACATGCACAGGATTGTGCCTTTAAGCTTCTACGGTGGACCACAGATTAGTCATTCTCACACTTGTTGTAGTTGATGTTATTCTGAATAGGTAGCACTTTATATGCACTTCACCCAAAGTAGTAGAGAGTGGAGAAGCAGTACCAGTTCTCCACAAGAGTAAAACAATTCAAGCCCTGGATATTTGCACCTGCTATATACATTTGTGTGTGGTCAGGCCCTCTTTGGTAACATCAGGACCCCGCCAACCCATGGATGAACTGATGTTTCAGTGTGGTTTCTGGAAGCAAGATTTCCATCTCCATCTCACTCCCTGCCCCCAAAGGTTATCCTGTCCAAGAATCATGCTGCATAAACCACTGTCTAGACCCAAGAGAGGGAAGAGTCAATAGATCTCAGCTAAAATTATCACTGTCCGGGGAAGACCTACTCAAACATTTTCAACCACAGGAAGGGGAGCGCCAAAGGTCGCCTCTATAAACAGCATCATGCTGAGGAATGGCAAGCGCATGCCAGTGCTTCTCACATGCCACCCTCTCCAAATTAAGTGCTCCATCTACTTAAATGTTTTACCAATTTATTCATTTTTAACGTGTATTTCATCATCTTCAATTCAGTTAATTGAGAAGCCACAGAAGCTCTACCTCTCGTTTCCAGCTGCACATCCCAGGGAGGCTGTGGAACTCTTGAACCCGTGTCTGAAAACTGTTTTGGGATGGATGAGGGTGAACAAGCTGAAACTTAATCCAGACAAGATGGAGGTACTGTGGGTGGGGAAACCAACTACTTTGGATGGAGATTTACAACTGGTCCTAGATGGGGTTGCACTCCCCCAAAACACTAAGTACGCTGTTTGGTATTCCTCCTGGACTCTCAGCTAACTGGGGAAGCCCAGGTGGCTGCAATGTCTATCCTATCTGGAGAGGACGGACCTTGCCTCAGTTATCCACGCACTGGTCACGTCCAAGCTACTTGAAGGACCACCTTCACCCATATCAGCCTGCCTGCACTTTAAGATCAAAAAGAGAGGCCCTTCTCACCTGCCCACCAGTGAGAGATATTAGGTGGGTCTCCACACAGGAGAGGGCCTTCTCAGCTGTGGCCCCACACCTGTGGAACCAACTCCTACCGACAACCTGCTATGCACCATCCTTACAGGCTTTTAAGAAGGCCTTAAAAATGTTTTATTTTACTATGGCCTTTTCATAATGGAATACTATTTTGCTGCTGTTGCCCTTGCTGTTTTATTACTATTATTTTATATATTTTAAAATGATTTCATGGTTTTAATTTTTGTGAACCGCCCAGAGAGCTTCGGCGATGGGGCGGTATAAAAATGCAATAAATAAATAAATAAATAAAAATAAATAAATAAATAAATATTGCTTTTAATGTGTATACTGTTTTATATATGGTTGTAAGCCGCCCTGGGAGAGCTTCTGCCCTGAAAGGCCACTAAAAATGTTTTAAATAAATAAATAAATAAAATAGAGACATGAAGGCCCAAGAAAATGTGGGGAGGTCAGAAAAATGTAGAATAAAATCATTTCCCCACCAAATTTTCCAAAAATCTTGGGGGGGGGGGGGGGGAAGCAGGAGAAACTGTTTTTCTGGGCCTTCACATCTCTAAGCCATCCACATTGGCTGAATGCAGGTTAAACCATATGCGTGCACAGCCCAATCCTATCCCTACTTCAATGGGAAAGAGTCCACTGGGACTTACAAGTAAAAGTGTATAGGATTGCTGTCTCTCAGTTGTACACATAAAGAGAACTGAATTCCAGAGAGACTCTCATTCTCTTTCCAGAAAAGTGGATACAGAAATTCAAATAACTATACAGCACAGGATTTAGAAATGGATACACTACTGAGATGCAAAGATTGTGGTTCATCCAAGCCCACTGCACACCACAACATCACCTCCTGCTGTCCCCAGGGCAAATCCAAGGCTGCTAAATGAGATCGTCTGGCTCCATCCATTACAAGAGGATGCAAGCTAGGGGCTCGAACTCATCCTTCCCCAACCTGGTGCTCTCCAGATGTTTGGGACCACAATTCCCAGCATGCCCAACCTTTGGCTATGCTGGCTGGGACTGATGGGTGTTGGAAGGCTAAAACATCTGGAGAGCACTAGGTTGGGGAAGGCTGCTTTAAAAGATTTGGGGAGGAGGTAACAAAGAGTCTTCTCAGTACCAGGCGCAGGCGCAAGGTGTCAGCAAAGCACCAGGCTAAAAATGGTCGACTCCTACAAATCTAAGGGGCTACACAGGAACGTGCGCTCCCTTAATAGCACCTTCCCTGGAGTTGCTGGAGGATTCACAGAGGATTAGGAGCCATTTATAGCAGCCTTCCCGAACGTGGTGCCTGCCAGATATGTTGGACTACAACTCCCATTATGGCTGTGGAATCACTGGAGTTGTAGTCCAACACATCTGGAGGGTACCACGTTGGTGAAGGCTGATTTCTAGCATGCTTCGCTACCACACATTTCTGCACTCAAAAACGCGATCAAGAAACCCTTGCAAAGCGTCCGGCATTCAGCTTGAACTTCACCGCTCAACCGGATCCCGCAGAGGGCTGTGGTGGATGCACCCCTCACCGCCCACAGCAGAAGCCCCTCCTCCTTTGCAGAGATCCAGGTTCTTTTATGGCCAGTTGACCACCAGCTTTCTCTGGGGGAGGAGAAATATGCCACAAGGCAGACTCAGGCCACCCACCTCCACCGCTCGCGCCAGGGGCCAACCTAAACCCGAACACCAGCCCCGTGCCGTCCTTCCCGAGTATGGGGATGCTGATTAAGAATCGTGCCTCCTGCTGCCAGGAGCTTTCGTCAGCAAGATCCCTAGCAAAGCCTCCTCCGGGTGCATCATCATCACCATCACCACCACCGTCATCTGCCATGCGCTCCCATGCCATGCCCGGCCCCACCAGGGGCGCTGAAGAAGAAAAGGATTCGAGAGATACTAACATGCTAGCGAATAGCAGGACGTGCTCCCCTTTCCCGGCCGCCCGAGGCTTCCAGCGCGTTGCTCGCTCCTTCGCTCGCCGTCTCACAGGCACACAGCGCAGAGAGCGAGGGAAGGAAAGCGCCTCGCTGTTTCCTCCTGAAAGCGACACCGCCGTCTAGCGGCTAGGAAGCTTCTTCCTCCGGAGATTTTCTTCTCTTCCTCCTCCCCCACCCCACCTCTCAACTTTTTGCAAGTGATGCACTTCTCTACAGGCCGCTGCTCGGTTTCCAAATGTCTGCGGTCCTTTGTTGCATAAAAGAAAAGGATCATCACCAACCCACGTTGGAGGAACAAAGGAAGGGCAGGAAAAGAGGGGGCCGCGGGTCTGTGTTGGCAAGTGTATGCTCACAACCGGGCACAAAATCAGGCCTGGAGGCAGGGGTGGATGGGGGGGGGGGGCTGGTCCCCCCTAATTTTTCTCTGCCCCTCTGTATTTTTTTTAAACAGATAATTAAAAACCACTTTACAATTTTGGCCTTAATATTCGTCCTGCAAACCAGATGAACTCCCCCACCTACTCCGCTCCCCAGAACGTTTAGGCTGGTTATGGGCCTGTGCAAAATATGTGCAAATTCAGCAGATGGATGCGTTTCATGAAGGGAGCTGAATGTACATTGTGCATGTGAAGTGTGTGGGTGTGGAATTAGGGAGGAGGACGGAACTGAAGTGGGGCCATTGATGGTACACTGCTTGGGCCCCAAAACATCGGAAGTCAAGCTGCTTGTGTAAGCAATGCCGTGTGAGACAGCATCTGTAATGTTCTGTTTTGCTTTGAAAAGAAAGACCTCTGTGCAGTTTAGCACAGTTCAGGGACTTATTAAGTATGCCTGATTTAGTAAAGAGATACTACATAAATATTGGGATTACTATTGGCATGAAGAGACTCCAGTTGAATAAGAAAACAATTCAGGCTGCAAAATCTATACCCATGTACCTGAAAAGTAAGCTCCCTTGAAATCAAGGGGACTTGCTTCTGACTAGACATGTGTAGGATTGTACTGTTACAATGAGAAAACTATCTCCTGGAGGATAAATTATACAATTTCTTCTTTCTCTTTGTAGTATAGTATATATTGTGGTTTGAGAGAAAAAGTATTCAGTTTACTATTAGGCTTATCTATATGTTCTCAAGTTGTTTGACATTTAGGATTTATACAAAACCTATATAGATTTCTGTCAGCAAGGACTTCCAACTCCCAATGGTTTAACAACAGCCAAAACAAAAGGGCTTTTCCCCACCTAAATTAGGGTTCATTTATATCCGTTCATTTGACAGATACTGTCCAATGCAATCGCTGACCGTAGTCTTCAGCTCACACCATTTTCAATAAAAGAGTAGGCCTGTTGCTGTGTGTGGCATAAAGATGGGATTGTTCTGATTAATAATCCAAGACTGACACTTTTTAAAAAAATGCTTAGAAAGGGATTCATCTACTGCTGGGCCTTCTCAGTGTCAGAATATATATGACATTGCCACTCTCTCCCCGTATACCTCCCCCCCCCACCCACAAATTCATGTCCTGAGATGGGGAAGAGCAGAGTGATTCATTGCAAACTCTGTGTTGGGATATCAGCTTTATTATGTGGTTCCTCAACAGACAGAAAGCTGAAGCTCGGCACATAACTACTTGAGAAGTCTGAAAACAGATGTACAACTCTTGTTGAAACACATCTACACAGAATAATAGCCGGCTCCCTAGGAGAGCGCAACACATTGTAATGGTGGTCAAGAATTTACAGTCTCTCTCTCACTCTCTCTCTCTCTCTCTCACACACACACACATACACATACACACACACGGATTCTCATGTGCATTAATAATTTTGTTATATATTATAGATTGGTGCTGTTTTAGTCCTGTCTTTCTTCAAAGGCTCTCCCTCTCAGACAATGTGTATGTCTTGGGAGTAGAATCATTCAGGAAGAAGCCAGGTGTGTGCTTCTGAGGTATGTATCCATGTGTGTGCATGCATCAGCACAAGATAATCAGAAGATATATATGGCTATGATGAGATTCTCTCACCAGGGAGGTGGGAATGGGGTATATAAATATATTCTTAGGGAGCATATGCTTATTATGTGTGCCTCTCTCATGATTAAAAAATAAGTACATATATCGATCCACCTAGCCAACCTGCAGCAAATGAATGGACACGTTCGATGTTACTCTAGGCCAAGCAGAGTCATTCTAGATTGACTTTTTATCACACTGTAAGCCTTCCCAGCCACTATAACACTGGCACATGAATTCTTCAGCCATCTTGACTTGCTCCTCCTGTGACATCTGACCCATCACAACAAAGTGTGGCTCCACAGGATGCCTCTTAATGGCGAAGTTGGCAGGACTGAGATGGAGAAAAGCCTTCAGGTGGTTCTCTTGCCGCACACAGCGTCCATTCTTGGAGCACAGTACCTGGCTACACAGCCTGGTGCTGCTGGTCACATTGGTAATGTACGGACCCAGGAGAGTGTCCACGTATGACTTCACGTGGAGACAGGCTTCCTGAAAGGTGCAAAATGCAAGCCCAGAAAAAGGTGAGCTTGGACAGGAGAAATACTAGGCTGCTCGGCAACAACCACGCTCCTTCTACAGATATGTACACTTCCCACTGTAGGATCAAATCTATAAAAGCATGAATGGGGGGATTCCTTTTCTCACCATCTGAAGCTTAGTTTCAGCACCCCAAGCGCCGCTCACAATGCAAAATTCACATCGATGCTCACAAATGTGGCTGGTCTGATGATGCAAAAGGAGGACCATTACCTAAGCTAGCTGTTGCATCCCTTCCCAGGGGGCTTTTCTCAACCTATAAATTTTTGAATAAACCATGAAGGTTCAGTGCGGATTCCTCCAACAGAAAACTAACCCTACTAAAGCTAGCTAGAGATGCCCATCAATTGTGAAAAGAAAGCAATAATAAATATTTATATATTATTACATTTATATCCTGCCTTTTTCCTCTTACAAGGGGCCCAGGGCAGCTGATACTCCTCTCCATTTTATCCTCACAACAACCATGTGAGGTAGGTTAGGCTGAGGGTCAATGACTGGCCTGAAGTCGCCCAGTCAGCTTCATGACCGAGTAGGGACTAGAACCCAGGTCTCCTGACCACACTGAGGTTGCCTCTATCTCTTAAAGCTTCTGCAATACTGGACACCTCATAATCCTTCCCTTGCTGGCTGGGAATGATGGGAATTGCAACCCAACACATCAGAAGGGCACCAGGTTGGGGAAGGCAACTATAATCAACTCCATAAACATCCACAAGGCTGTTAGCTCTCCATATGGCAGGAAGCCAAGCTGAGAACAGAGTCTAGGTCTGCTGAGCTAATGGCAATCGTTCACAGCCACAAGCAATCCTTAATTCAGGTATCCCCATACAGTTGCAAGATTCCAGCTTCTGATTGTACTGGACTGCATCATCTTTAGTGCTAGGCTTATTTATTTGGTCAAATTTCTATCCCACCTTTCCTGCAGGGCCCCAGGGTGGCATACACAGTTACCCACACTTACCCCTTAGGGAGAGAGAGACTGGGTTTGGACAATGCAATAACCAACGGTGGGTTAAATAGTCAATGGTTGGTTATTGTGTCAACTGTAGGGACGTTTTCACACCACAGTTGGTTATTTAGCCAAAATAACCAACGCAGGGGATGTGTCAATCAAACGCATAATTTAATAATCAACTTGACACTGGCCCTAATCCACACAACTGTCAATTAAAATTATGTCATGTGGGGAGTACCTTCTCAATAGTCAACCATGGAGTTGTTTATTAACCAACAATTGACTATTGTGTTATCTGAATATGCCAGATTGTTGACTATCACAAGACCACTCCAATAAGCTTCATTCTGTGACGGAATTATTGATAACCAGATTTCTGTTCCCTGCAGATGGCTAAGAAACCAGAAGCATATTTGTAAATTAATTGTGTTAATGATCTTAAATGAATTGATTTATAGGACTGGCAAACATAAAGGCTTTTGGCTATATGCATAAAATGCGACCAGTACCAAAGTGGGGATTTGAACTGGTGACTCACCGTTCCTAATCCAACACTCTCATCACATAAGTGCAGCCATGCTAGATCAGACCAAGGGTCCATCTAATCCAGTATTCTGTTCCTACAGTGCTCTACCAGCTGCCCACAGGAAACCCACACAAGCAGGACATGAGTGCAACAGCACCTTCCCGCCCATGTTCCCCAGCAACTGGTGTACATAGGCATACTGCCACTGATATTGCAGGTAGCATATAGCCATCAGGACTAGTGGCCATTGATAGCCTTGTGGGACAACCCGTGTGGGATAACCACATGAACTTCCAACCCTGCTCCTCTACACCACTCACCTGTGAATAACTGTAGTTTGCACTCCCCCACAGGATGACTCCAGCAGCACCTTGAGAAGCACTCTCACCAATGGTGTGGACAAGATCCTCCTGCAGGACAAGTAGAAGCAAAAGAAAATAAGAGCACCAACCATCTCCTGTTTCATATCTGGGCTTGATTATCCATCCTTTGGTGCTATAAAGGAGATTTAGATCAGCCTTCCCCAACCTGGCACCCAAGATGTGCTGGAGAGCAACTCCCATAATTCCCAGTCAGCATGGCCATTAGGAATTATGGGAGTTGCAGTCCGAACACATCTGCAGGGTATCAGGTTAGGAAATCTGATTTAGACACTACTACTAAAGGACAGCAATAGCCTTCCTTTGATAATCTTGGCCATAGTAATGATTACTTATTAGGAATTGGATTAAGAAAGTATTAGTATAACTTGTACCCTTCTTTGTTAACAAGATGCTCCCATTATTTGTAAAGGTCTAAGTGAAATGAGCTTACACTCCTTCTTCAATGGTTCTTTTTTTAAATTGACCTTTATCTGGCTGATATCCATATGCGTCTTTTAATGTTTCTATCTGATTGCCTATCTCAAGCAATCACTCTGAAATTTCTTCCACGATGTGTAAACATTATTATTACTGGATCCACTCTCCTAGGAATGCAATGGTTTTGAGTCACATTAGATTTCTCCCTTCCTGGCCAAGCCATTGCCAAATGATGACGCTTCTTTCTGCTATCAACTAACTCTTCTACAACCAAGCTTCCTACAATCTTTTATAATCCCTTAGATTCTCATTTCACCTTTGTCCTGTCCATGTTACTGAAAGATATCAATCCGTTAGGCAGAGACAATGTTAATTTTATGTTTTGAAAAATACCTCCTTCAATATTAATAGACATTAATAATGACAGTAATATTTTTTTTTAGTCTATTCCTCCCTCCTAAGGAATTTGGCGAAACAGGAATACTTTGAGATTTTTCTTCTGTAATATTATGAAAAACTTCTTAAATAAAAAAAAAGATATTGATTTTCAGTATATGTCACATTCAAGACGCAAAAAAATTCCATCTTGCCTCATTGAAATATAGAGCCTTGTTAATGCTGTGATCAAAAAGGAAGTGTAACATAAATCAGAAGAATGAAAAAAGCTGAAAAATCAACACATTTGTTTAACCTGGAGAAACACAGATATTCACATTTATATGTTGGGGTAATGTTTAAATATTTAAAAAATGTTTGTCATGTCTACTGCTCGTTATCTGCAAAATTGCAGTAGCTGATGCTTAATGCTGACAGCATATCAAAGCCAAGACTTCAAGCACCATGACAGAGAAGTAGGTTCCACCAAAATCTACGGGTCTTACTTTCATGTGACTTTTTTCAGTTAAATACTCATTGGAAAAGATGGATCAAATACTGCACTGGGAATAGGTTTACCTGTGAGAGGAAGTCCTGAGTGAACTCATACACAATGGAAGCATAAGGTAAGACTGGGATGCTTCCATTTCCTGTCAGGTTCATGATCCTAAATGCCTCGTGGACCCGATGATGGACAAATTCAAGAGTTTTGTTGTAGGATCCGAGCTCTTTGGGGAGATAAATGCTTGGATAAAGGGCTCTGCTTTGGTTCCAGAGCCACTGCAATTCCTCGTTCCTCCGCTTCTCGATTTTTGGACATTCTCCTGTGTAATTGGCATATTTGTAGTCATAGTTGTAACAGCCGGGGTAGCTATAGAACCCCCAGAAACCTTCAGGTCTCAGGTCTTTGCCAAGAGCCAATGTCCCCTCCATGAACACCCGACTGTTTTGCTCAAATGCTAACTGGGCTTCCATGGCCACCTTGTCAGCAGGCCAGTCAGGATGCTGCTGCTTAACCAGCTCTATCGATTTGTTCTGATAGATTTCCATAGACCCCCAGTTGCGAGCCCACAAAGGACGCCAGCTCTCCCAGTCCATGACTGCCAGGCCTTTGAAGTCTGCCTCCAGAATGGTCCCTTTAATGTCTTGGTGAGCCTTCTGCAGATGGTCTTTCAAACTGGCATTTTGGGGGATGCCCCCATTGACTGCAATCCCATCCACAGTGTAGTATGGATAATAGCCTAAGCTGTTGCTGTAGAAAAGGGTAATATCCCTCCCCTTGAACGTTTCGTTCTGGTTGGAGAACACATAAAAAACTTCCAAGTCAAGGGATACGTTGTATTTCTCATGGCATTCTTGACTGGGAGCATTCCAGACTGTGATGAATGGGTGATCCAATACTACAGGGCCTCCTCCAGCCACTCCATGGTACAAAGCCATTGTGAAAACATTCAGTAAGCAGGCCCACATTGTCAAGTATGCCATAATAATCACGATATTGAAACACATTTCCCAAGATACCTGGAAAAGGCTCCGGTCTTTTTGTCCCTTTCAAAACCACCAGCTTCTGTCTGACTTGTGCAAAAGGAATAATGTGTTCATTCCAGCAAATAGGGAAGTGAATTTCAACAGAAGGGGAAGAAACAGTAGCTCTCGGAGTCAGCAGTTTTCCTCCTTACCCGACTTCTAGGATGAGGAAACTGGAACAGAGGGTACCACGAATTCCTGCTAGTTTACTCTTTAATCTTTCTCTTGTATTTCCAGATTCTTCCAGAGGTAAATCAAGTAGTAAATAGACCCCATAGTACTGCAATGACCCATAACAAAAATGTTGCTGTGACTCACAACTGACTTTCCATCTTTGCTTTTTCAGTGACCTTGGCTGACATTTCGGTAGAGCTCACGGTTGCCAGGATGGACAACAATATCCTTATACAGAACAAGCTTGGTCCATGCCTTTGTTTTTCTCCTCCAGGTGGAGTAATTTTTCCTCTTATGAAAGAACACAGAATCACCCTGCAGTCCAAATGGGCATATTAGGTGTATCTAAGAAGACAAGATCCCTTTGAATACAGGTTAAAAACTGATCTCCTATGGGGAAAATGGGGAAAGGCTAAAGTAAGAGTGGAGAGGCAAAACAAGGATCAAATAATGCCAATAATAGTACTTATATCGCATATTAAAGTGTTCAAAGCATTTCACATACATTGGGCTATATCTACCTACTCTAACACTGGGTGCAACTCATGGGGACTGTTGAAACAACATGCTAAGCCATGGTTAGTGAGCATGTTTAAACCGTGGTTATGTAGCCACCATGGTTAGGAACAATTCACAAGACACACTAAGCCATAATGTGTAGCTCAAAATGCTTAACCACTATGGCTTACCGTGTCATCTGAGCAGGGTCGCTATCTCAGAAACCTTTGCAACAGCCCCTGAAAGGATCTTGACTAAAGCAACCGAGTTTGTAGATGAGTTAAGATCTGAACAGATTGCTTCTTGGCTCACGGTTCACAATTGTAGCCATTTCAACACATCAGTAGAGGCAATCCAAAGAGCTCAAGCTGTGATGATCTATTAACCCTACTAATGGGGCTTGCATACAACAAAATTTGCATACACCTAGTTCCTAGCTGCTGCCTTTAAAACAATTATACATAGATCCATAAAAACATTATTACACACAAGTCATACACTGTTAAGGCTTTGCAAAACCTGAGACCTTATGTGAACCTTAGTTAAGGCCAGCATCCCTGGTTGGTCAGCTTCTTCCAACGGAGTTATCATTTCTCAATCCATTTTGTTTCAAACTAGATTTACTTAACCACAGTCTGGCTATATGAATTACTTTACAGCAAGGGCGCAAAACCCCTTTCAGACCAAGGGCTAAATTCCATTTTGGAGAAGCTTCAAGGGTGGCATTCCAGTGTGGGCAGGTTCAAAAGAAATAGGGCAGAGCCAAAAAAATAATAATAAAAAAAACACCCCACCCTCTTGGAGTTCCTCCCTCCATAATTTGAACCCTAATCCTGCCTGAATTTTTGTTCATATAAACTGCACACCAAAAGCAGTAATAGCATGTAGAGCTAGAATTCAAAAGAACAAATCAGAGCAAACGTTTCCCTTGGGTCATTAGTAGCAACATACAGAGATAAAGAAGAGCCCATGATAGAGTCAAGAGGCTACCTCCAACATTACAAGAATGGACTTCCCCTCATGCAATGAGCCTTTCCCTTCCACCTCACCCTGGTATGACCCCCCCCCCCAAATCTGCTCCTCCAGTGCAGATTGGGGGCCCTTTGAGACTGCAGGGGAATGGGGAATGCAGACAGACAGCATTGGATGCAACCTAAGAATTTTGCGCCAGACTCTACAATCCAGAAAACTCAAATGTTGTGATTTCCTCCCATTCCCACTGCAATTGTAGACAAATAAGCGAAAGGTTCACATCATTTCCTACAAACTGTAGACGTTTGCTGTTTGTTTGCAGAAAGTACAGTGTCAAATGGCAAAGAGGAAAAGTACAGGCAACCGGGAAACAAAAAGTATGTAGGAACAGATCTTAAGGAAAGACAGAAAGAGATACATATTGAGGTATTCTCACCTGATCACTCGGAGGTCATGGTTTCTGATCTTTAAGGAAGCATTCAATTCAACCATCTTTCTTGGCACAATTAACAGAGAATGTATCTCATTATCATACTCTCCTTTTTCTGCATCTCATGTAATCCAGGAATGGGAAACCTGTGGCTCTCCCGAGATTGGACTACAACTCCCATCATCCCTGACCACTGGCCATGCTGGCTGGGGCAGATGGGAATTGGCATCCAACAATATCTGGAAGGTCACAAGTTCTCCACCTACAATTTAGTCCATTCTTTAAAATCTTTCTCCCACCTTGGTGCTTGCAGGCTGCTCAGGCATTTAATCCCAGTATTAACCATCACAAGACCAACTCACATGAAATCATTGGCCTCTTTTCCTATGAGCCTGCTAGTCATCAGCAATCACTGTCTAACCACTGATGACTAAGAACTGGCTTTACATAACGGGGAGAAGACTGTAGAAAGAAACAAGCTCCCAGAACAACACCACTACAATGGAGGAAGTGACCCATGGGGACACCCACATAGATAAAAAGCACTGGGGAGATTCTAGGAAATGACAGGAGCTTTCAAGGCAAGAGTATCTGGTCAAGAGGGCAGGGCTCCTGCAGCTTTAACTGTTGTGGTGATGAAGAGGGAATTTCACCAGACGCTACATGCATACAAATAACACCTGCTGAAATTCCCTTTTCTATACAACTGTTAAAGCTACAGGAGCCCTGTCCTCCTTTCCATATGGTCACCCTAACATATAAGGCCCCTAGCATCACAATTGCACCAGGCCCCATAAACCCTTGGGGTGGCCCTGCAAAGCTGACCATGGGGGAGGCCCAGAGGGGGCACCGAAGGCATTCCTGGACCAGGGCGCTATTTATCCTACAGCTGGCCCTGTGTGCGTGCACTATTCATGCACATGCAGATGTACAAAGTCTATAGCAAGAAGGCAAGCCCCCGCCCCAAGCCATTTACAACCGAAAGACCGACAGAGGAATACGTAACAAAGGGGGAGGAAGGGACGAGATCATTTATACTGTACAAATCACAAGATGTACTCTTGAGTTGCATCGAGTCATCTTGCCCTGAACTAGGCGCGGACAGGCGTCAGTCACTTCCAGAAGTTTCCGACAGAGGGTGGTGGGGTAGGGGTTAACCCTTAATACCTGAGAACTGGACCCGGAATGTAAATATTAAAAGGCGCGTCTGTACAGCGCGTTTTCTGCTACCAGGATTAGGGGTCTTCCAGAATTCTGAATTTCTTGGCAATGGTTTGGACCAATCAGGACGAGTTTGGCCAGGGGGTCTCTCCTGCTACGAAGGCGGGCTCCCACGAAGAGGAAGTGGACGCCGTACAACAAAAGCTCCCCCATAGCCAAAAACAAAATGTGTAAAAAAACAAAACAAATACCACCCAACAACCCACACACGCTTAAAAGACTCACCGGCTTCCGGAGAAGAGGAATAGTCCCCAACCTCGCCCCTTTCCCAAACTTTCGGCCAATGAGGATGGAGGGCGCGGACGTCATTTCCAAGACGGCTTGACTGGGGCACGTGGACGTTCGCCAGTTCACGCGTCTGAAAGGAGGGAGCGGAAAGCGGTCAGGATGAGCTCGCCATCAGTCATCATCACGTTGGCTGAAGGGGGTTAGGAAGTAAGGACTCGGGGCCGGGAGCGTTTCTTAAGGGGCCATTCCCAAGCGGCTCGTAGGGAGAGCAGCGAGCGTGGGCCTGTACATGCTTCAATGCTGGTCGGTCCTCTGTCATAGGCTTGGACCACACAGATCCAACGATGACCTTTTCCCAGATGGCGCCGGGAACCCTACTGCTGTCATCCCGAAAGAGAAGGAGTCTGTCTCCAAACCGCGGTTGATCGAGCGTCACGCGTTCTTACTGTACACGTGTAAAAGTTCATACTGCTGCACAACGTCCTGGGTGGGGTGAATAGTACTCATCGGGTGTGGGCGCCCCCGCCCCCCGTGTGGATTCAGGAAGAGGGTTTAGGAGGCCGGGCCACGTGTGGGGCATTGATCGGCAGAGGGCAGCACGGCTCGCCCGCATTCCTGCCTCCTGAGTGTGCAGCTCATTACAAAAGCAGCTGGCCAAAAATCTGAAAGGGGGGGGGGGGGGTGAGGTGGGCGAAGAACAAATCCCTTTTTCCTCCGGGGTCTGGTTTTTATTATGCAGCCAACTCCGCTTGCTCGGACTGAGAGGAGGAGGCGGGAGAGATTCTGCGAAAGGAAACAATTAAGCTTCTGGAGACAGACCCGGGACTCTGCTGGAGATCACGACGGAGGCTTAACTCTTCGCTCTCCGGAAAGAGCATGCGGCCTGCAGGGGGACGGTGGCCAAGGGGGTTCTTCCCCGCGAGGCCCACCTCGCCCATCTGAGTCTTTACTGAAGTTCTGGGCATACCAGTAGGTGCCTCGTGAGTGCTTGGATACAGCGCTGTCGGAAGAGGGGTCTTTCTTTTGGAGATTCAAAAGCACAGCAACTTAAACTGGTAAATGGGAAAATCGAAGGACAGAATGGTCCGATGTGCACTGCGCTATACTTAAAGCTACAAAATGGTGCTTTAACCTCCTGTCCCAGCTAGGGTTAGCTGCATTTTTTTCGGGCTAGGCTCCTGTACTGTGTTTAAGTGCTGCATGACAGACAAAGTTCAAGAGTTACATCTTGCCCCCTTGCTCCACACATACACGCCATGCACATGACGTTAAAGTGATGGGGAAAGCTGCACTTGTTCTTTTTCTGTTAGTTATGCAGCTGTTAGGAGTCCTACTAGGAAAAAAAAAAAGTGGCAACTTGAATCCAAGCTTTAAGTGAGCAGTGGTCTTTAATGTCACGTAGGCTTCATTTGAGCCAGGCTCAGCCCTGGAAATTTTCTAATGTTAGGGTGTAGTTTTCAGTCATGCAGAGTAAATACTGTGCCTCTGAACATGTACAGAGTGTTCCCCCTCACTACACCGTTTAATCTCTGATTTCAAAGGACAGGTCTTTCCAGGCAGATGATTTAGGTACAACCCCTCTGTCACTTTAAAAACAACAACAAACAGGCTGAGTTCGGATGATGCTTTAGGCAACGGGAGGGGGGGGGGAATAGCATACTCATGGTACATTATTTTTATGGCGCCCGCCACATGATATGTTACCACTCCGCCCATTGCGCAGCTGAAAGTCCCGGCGTCCTTCTGGGCTGGTATGTCTCCTCCCTCCCCCCTCCCTCAGTCCTCCGGCCGTATCCCATCATTCACTGCAAGTTCTGCCGGCTGTATTGAAGCAGCTGGGGTTTTTCGGCTGCTCCGGCCAGCGAACTCTATGACCGAGTCGAATAATACACGGAGAGAAGGGGGTTCCCTCCACACGACACTTTAAACAAAGGAGTTTGGAATAAACAACGTGCAAGCCCATTGTTTTTCTCCGTTGTTTAATTGCCCAAAATAGCATACCGTCAGTTGTGTGTGTGTTGTGTGTTGCCCTCCACACGACACAATAAACAACACAACTGACAGTTGCCTCTTCCCCCCCTCCATTGATTATCGTATCGTCTGAACTGAGCCACAGGCTCTTTTTGTGGTTGAAAAGCATTCTGCACATGTTCATATACTTTGACATAGGCCCTTGAAAGTATTTCCTGGAGAAAAGGTAATCAGCATAGCTCAAGGCACTGCAATTTTTGACCACAATGGTTAGTAGCCCTTTAGACACTGCCTGTTTCCCAGCCTTACTTTCTTATTAGCAAAGTGGAACAGCTGTTTCAAGCCGGCTAATTAGGTGGATCAATGCTGTGAACAGCTGAGCTCAATTACCATAACCAATTCAGTCTTGTAGACTGAACTTCTTTCTGTCCAGCTCCCTAAAACATGCCATTAAATTCATGAGATACTACCCAAATTGGACTGTGAAGCAGTCCAGTCAACATCTTGTAACACATCTCCAGTCATAAAGCACACAACACCAATCTTCCTGCCACTCATGGAAGTGGTTCTAGAAAGGCTTCTGTGCCTTTAACAGTGGTGAAGAAAGAGGAAATTCAGCAGGTGAAGCTTTAACCCTGCCTGTATTTGCATGTGAAAAGAGCCCTCCTGCTGTATTTGTGCTTGCCAGCTCTTTTCAAGGGGGGGGGGAGTTGTCAACCCCAGCCTTCCTTTATTTCTCTTACTCTTCCTTGTTTTTTTCCCCAAACTGCTGCCTGGACCTACAGCTAAGACATAAACATTTCTATTCATCTCCCCCACTTCTTGGAGAGGTAGAAAGTTCTAGGGTAGCTTTATAAGGCAGTTTTCCATTGGTAGGGAAATTACTGGGGCTTAGATAAGAGCTTTTATGGCACCGTAAAGACAAACACATCTATTGTGGCATCAGTTTTTGTGCTAGTAATGCACTTCATGAGATGCATCTGATGAAGGGGGCTCTAGCCCATGATAATCTATGCCATAACAAATTTGTTAGACATAAAGGTGCTACAAGATTCTTTGCTGCATTTGCAGCAGCATACTTATATAGCCTCCCGTCTGGGGGATTAGATGGCATTTTTAAAAAATATCTGTTTATTTACAAAAAATGTAGGTTAAGCAGAGATAGGGTGCTAGCCTCAAAGCAGCTACTCTCCCAAAAAGCAATAGCAGCACCTTGGAAGCCTTGAAACTCAAATCTTGTTTTTCCATTGTCAAATTTGGATTATCCCACTGGGCTCTCCATATAACCATAGTCAGATGGGTGTAACATATTCCAGGAACTTGGACATGTCTGTGCAAATGCATTTGCTGAGTATCTTATCATGTACTCTTGCCTCTCCTCCTGTGTTGTTTCTTGTTGCCTAACCAAAAGAACAGCCCTGCTGGATCAGACCAAGGGTCCATCTAGTCCAGCACTCTGTTCACACAGTGGCCAACCAGTTGTTGACCAGGAGCCCACGAGCAGGACAAGGTGCAACAGCACCCTCCTGCCCACGTTCTCCAGCAACCAGCTTACTGCCTCTGATACACATGGCACATGGCCATCAGGACTAGTAGCCGTTCATAGCCTTCTCCTCCAGGAATTTATCCAACCCCCTTTTAAAGCCATCCAAATTGGTGGCCATCACTACATCTTATGGCAGTGAATTCCATAGTTTGACTATGTGCTATGAACTTCAGAACAAAGATACTTCTCATCACTCTTAGGAAGATATATTCCTATTTCTATGCAGAGTGTGCTCCAACTATAATTTGGCTTCCCCCACCCGCCCTCAATACTCCAACAGGACCTTTCCAATGGTGATGGTGCAATATCTTGGCTGCACCTTATAGGCAGAAAGCAATAGGATTGCTTCAGATAGCTGTGCTGTTGGTCTCATCCTTTTTTAAAAAAAAAATCTGGCTATATGGTAGACTCCAGACAAGAGAGCAGCCTCTGAAAAATCTAAAAAAGGGGCAAAAATCATGAAATAATGTGAGAGTCATGTCACTAATAACATTACACAAAGAATATCCATCAAATGAAGACCTGGGTGGTGGAGAATCTGGTGAACTGTGGCCTCTGAGGCTAATTCATCTTCCCTCCTGATCTTCTAAGCTGCAAGGGAGCAGATCCCCTCAAAACTTAAATGCTGCTCTCCATTCCATCTGGGCTTCCGGCCCATCTGCAAATGGCACAACCCCTTTAATAACAAGGAGAGATGCAGCACTTGTGCAATCACTTTGAGTTCTGGAGAAATGTGGTATCCATATAACAACAGTATAACTTAGCAGGAAAATGTGCAGACTGCACAGCAAATGAGAAAATAACATGTATTTATTGCACAAAGAAACAACAGCCCACACATCCTCATTATGCAGAAAGGACCTCAAGAGTGTGCCAACTGGAATCACCAGTAGATGTCTCCATCAATCTAGATTGTATGATTAAAAACTGTTCTATTGGGTATGATAAAACTGAGCTTAGGGAAAGGGGATAATTACTGGGTTTATTCAGACAACATTCTGTAATCTATATGTTCAAATGTTCTACAAATTAAGCGGTATAACTGTTCTTTTGTGGGAGCTCCTTTAAAATCTCCAAACATGTATTGGGTCCAGTCCCAGTTTCTACAGCTAGCTTTTGACTGCTCACCTTACAAAACTTGTAGAAAGGAAAGTACCAAGAGATAGAACCAATCCTAGGTACTGTCCAATTCTGGGTCTAAATGTAACCACTGCTGTAGGCATGACATTTAAAGACCTGGAGGCTGATCATTCAAATTCAAACCCGGATCAAGCATTTGCCATGGTAAGACCGAATCCTTATAACATATGAAAGATCTGTTTGCTTTGCCCCCTTGGTGTGTGGTTCCATGGAGGTGACTCCACAGTACAACAAATTTGTTCTGCTTTGAACGCTAATGAAACACTTTGGCAACAGGAGCAAATGTCCATCTGGTGTTGTTCAGGAAGATATAAGTTCTGTTTTTTTTCTAACATTTCTGCAACTTTCAGGAAACCCAACAAAGAGTTAACACACTACTTGTGTTTCCTTCCCTGGAATACAGCGAAAATACAATACAGCCTCCTTTAAAAGTGACCTATCCTTATTCTAGATATGTCTTGTGTCTATCAAAGCTTTCTTGGCACATTGAAAAAAATAGCATAGCAGCAATTCTTGGCACCTGGGTTTGCCAGATGTTGCTAGACCCAAATGCTGACAATTATTTCTGACCCATAAAGATTCTGTTGGTGGGGAAAACGACACAAAACTGTACTGCATAGATCAGCCTCTGACATCTAGTAAAGGGCCTGGATTCAGAGTTAAAATGGAAGAGTAGATTCTGTTGTATAGCCTAAAATATTCAAGCCAGCCATTGTAGCAAAACAAAGGGGCTCAGAATCCTTGCCTTTCTGAAATGATAATGGTGGGTGGGAACAATCTTTATTGGTCTCCCCTGGTGAGAAAGCCTGTAAATGGAGGTGGGTGGAAGGAGAGGAGCAGTCAACATTCTTGGCATGTGCATCAGAGGAAAGAGAAAGCAAGCACTCTAATTGTAGGGGGTCCGATTCCCTCTCCCTCCTACTGGAGCTAGTCTCTGGGACTTTCCAGACCCTTTTTAATAAACACAGGTTTACTGCTGAACTCACACTAGTACCAATCCAATGTCAATAGTACAATATCCTGAAATGAAGGGGGTAACTTTGTTACCAGAGGGGGAGGCATTATTTTCATGCTCCTGCTTGACACTTAAAAAAAACAAAACAGGAAGGATGTGTGCTGTGTTCACACCCTTCGTTGAACTAAATTCAGTTTCCCGTTCCTAATAAGGGAGAGAATCCTCAAAAGATGGTCTTGCTCGTGTTTAGTACTTTTTAAGAAAGGGTCAGATGAGCACTTCTGTGGTTGTGTGTTGTGTTGGGATGCTCATCCTCTAAAGCAACGGTGGGCAGACTTCTGGCTTGCGGGATCTGTTTTTGTTTTTGTATATTAGAAGCCCAAGATACACCAACAGAAGCCTGGTTCAAAAAACATAGCACTTTAGAATAAAGAACTGTGAGCCCAGGAATTTGTTCTGAGCACCAGAACTGAACAGAGCTCATTAAAAAAAAAAAAACCTTCTGGGGACCCTAAGTTCTCTTCATTTCAGCTGTATAATTTAGGAGAGGCCTGGAGAAGAAGAGAGAAAATGATTTCATTGCTGCTGCTGTCAAACAATTGGGAGTCCCTAATCCTAGCCCGTCTACTGCAAATCAACTAGAGATCTACCTACCACCAGCTCTAAAGAACTAAAAGAAGGGGAGGGAAAAGGAAATACAACTTTAAAAATCCACCAAGTTGCAGGGTGAGGTAGCCGGATGAGATGTAGTAGAAGTGCTACCTGGAGGAAAGTCATTTGGGTTTCACATAAGAAATGAGTAATAACTGTATATTTGTCGGTCAAACCCATCCATAAATCCTCTGGAAAGGCCTTAATCCAGCTTCAGCATTATAGATCCTTATTCAACAAATCTTACAGCCTAATATTTACTGTAGTAATCATCTGCAAGCAAGGGAGATATGTCTCTGGATCAGTCTTCCCCAGATTCCAATGCCTTTCAGATGTTTTGGACTACAACTCCCATCAGCCCCAGCTAGCATGGTAAATGATCAAGAACGCTAGGAGTTTTGCTCCAAAATATCTGGAGGACAGCAAGTTAAGAACAGCTGCTCTAAATAATTTCTAGACCGGGTAGTTCAAACCACATGAGTAGTGCCTCTCATAAATTCCAGTCTGTACTCCTCTCCCTCAAGTTTAATTTGGAATAGAGTGGCCATATGGAAAGGAGGACAGGGCTCCTGTATCTTTAACAGTTGTATAGAAAAGGGAATTTCAGCCGTTGTCATTTGTACACATGCAGCACCTGGTGAAATTCCCTCTTCATCACAACAGTTAATGCTGCAGGAGCCCTGCCCTCTTGACCAGATACAAAAGAGGACAGGGCTCCTGCAGCATTAACTGTTGTGATAAAGAGGGAATTTCACCAGGTGCTGCATGTGTACAAATGACAATGGCTGAAATGCCCTTTTCTACACAACTGTTAAAGATACAGGAGCCCTGTCCTCCTTTCCATAAGGTCACCCTAATTTGGAATCCATTTCACAACCCACTAAGATTGTGAACAAAACCTAAGGAAGGGAGGGAGGCAGTTGTGCAAGCTTTCAACCCACCCACTAACTCAGTTGATGTGTTATATGCTTTACCACTGTTGCCAGATGTGTGCAAATTCTCACATGAGACCTTTTATACTCTCATACACCAATCTATGATAATTATTATTTAATTTTCAGACTTGATCAGGACCAATTGAAATGAAGGAAGTCCATGATAGAAACCCTGCTCTCCCATCCCCCGCTGCTTTTTTTTAATTATTATTAACAGAACTGGTCCTTGGTGCCACACTAGGTGGAAAGGCATGGTAGCATTGCGTACCATGGCCAGCAAGCCTCAAGCTAGAATGTGAATGGAAGAATGTACTGGATGGCCATGGTGGATGAGAAAGACCAATTTTTCTGCTTTACTGTTGCTGACCCAATTGGAGATGGTTTGTTGTGCAAAGAGGATTATGGTTGCATCGTCCATCCTTTATAGTACCTATAGAAGCAGAGTGTGGAAAACAGGGCTTCCTCTTCCATCGCCATATCTAGATGGGATGTAGGCTGTTTATTTTTTGGGGCAGTGAAACTGGGGAAGTGGTGCATGAACAAAACAGAGGCTGGGTTCACACAACATGCTCGCCCACCATGGATTATCTGAATGCAGCTTGTTTTCCACTGTGTGGGTTGTTGTGCTTCGGAATGCAGCTTGTTTTCCACAGTGCGGCTTGTCAATCATGCAGTGTGGTTTATTTTTCTTGAACAAGCCACCTTGAGAACCCATGGCTTGTTGTTGGGCTGTTCAGGGTGGTTAGCACATCACACTACATGGTTAACAAGCAACCCTGCTGAAAAAGCATTGCATTCAGGCAACATGATAAACCACCCTGCGGAAGGAGTGCTGCGTTCAAACAACGTGATAACCCATGGTTCAACAGCAATCCAAACTGAGTGGCTTAACATGTTGTGTGTGGACCCAGCCAGAGAGAGAGCTGAGCAGGGGAATCCTAAACTAGGATCCCCTTAAACTAGGTTAGGTGTGAGGAAAAGCTGACATGCCTAAGAAGGGGAAACTACAAAGGAGCATGATACCTATGCTAATATGTCACTTTACGAAGGTGGCACATCTTATGATGCTACTGTGAGAAAAAGGGGAGGAGCACAAAATGGGTGGGGTAAATTTGGACCTCTACTCCAGGACAAGAAAAAGAAACCCTGAGAACAGTGAAGCTCTGAGACAAGGATTCTAAATTAATAACCCCTCAACTATTGCAAAGGCCTCTGATGTTGTTTGGAACAAGTGAAATTCCAAGCATGAGGCTGTCAGCATTGGCAGTGCTCTCTGTGGTTAGAATTAGCCACTCAAGGCCCCTTTTCAATACTAGAATCAAGGTTGTGAGTGGCCGTGGCAGCAAAGAGAAGGCTGGCGAGTAGCATTAGCATGAAAAAGCCACACATGGGGGGGGGGGGGGGAGAAGAGGGGTTCCAATGGTCCACAAGGAAAGAATTTCATTCCCCCACAGAAGAGCCATCTAGGTCAGCATGAGAGGGGATGTGTTGGATTTGCCTTTCAGCTGTCAGTGGCACCAGCGCTCACTTGGATTCATCTTTTAACTCTCAGAAACTTCAAGGCAATGGAATCTATCCCCTCATTACTGCTCTTTCTTAGGTCTCTAAGATCTTCTTATGCCATAGCATGATGGCGAAGCTGCCATGAATTAGATTAGATATAGCTATACATGCACACATTTTGTCATATATTGAGCCAAATAAAGCCGGCTTATGTTCTTTTCATGCTGAGGGCAGCTGCTTATCGCTTCGTTTCATGGGGACTAGGTTTGATTTGTAGATAATAATTCATTTAGTCTTGAACAAAGAGAAATGGCTGAAGTAAGACATTCCAGAAGAATAAAGCAAAGAAATGAAATATTGTACTTTTGGCCTCCCATTGCGGAACACCCACTTCACAACTGTAGCCTCATCTATCATGCGGAGTTGACGGAGCGCCATGTGCCCTGCTCTAGTCTACATGATGGAGGACAGAAGAGGCTCATTAAACTCTAACACTGCCAGTCCCTGAGGAATGAAAAGGCAGTAGTGTGGGAGCAAGGGAAAAATAAGTGCTGTGGGGAAGGCAGGACTGGCCAGGGAGACCAGAGCCTACTATGGCTTGTGAGCTGGGAAACCCCCATCTGTATCTTCTGTTAGTTTACTTGCCTTCCAGAGGGTAGTATCCAATATTAGTCCTATGCAGAGTAGACCCATTAAAATGAATGGGACTGAAGTTAGTCATGACTAACATAAGTCTCATTCATTTCAATGGATCTACTCCATATAGGACTAATATTGGATACTGTGCAAATAGTCCTTTTCCATTTGCCACCCACCTGAAAACATCAGTCGCCTCAGCTCCAGTTCACTTATTTTGTAACGGAAAGGTGAAGTTTGAAGTGCTCAGTTAAAGAGCCAGCCCAGTCTCAACTCAGTGAATACTACACATTTCACCTCTCATGCTTCATTCAGCAGTTTTTTCTCTTCTTTATCCTCAAAACTCATATCTCCAATGAAGCCTTATGACTCATGCTTGGTCTCCGGCCCCGTTATACCACACCAATCTCCACCTCATGCCCTTCCTTCCTCAGTTTCTAATTCATCCTCCCTCCTCACATGTATTCCACATTCTAAGGTTTCTCCTTTTTCTGTGCTACAGACAAGGCATCCATTCTTCAGGCAGAAATAAACCGCCAGAGGCTGCCAGCAGCCGATCAGTCCTGACTGCCAGGCCTCACCTCCAGGCTCAGGACCAGCCTCCTTTTCAGGAGATTATTACTTATGAGAGAAAGTGCCTGTGACTCATTGTGCACCTTATGGCACAAGCCTAGAAAGTACACATTTTCTGACTTGCTCTTACCAGAGATGACCAAGGAGCCATGTTCAGGACTTTGCTTCAGGTGTTTTTTTTTAATTGTAGCAACAGATTTTTAAACTGTTTTGAAGTATATGGACTTCTAACTAACATGAAGCACACATATTAAATGGAGGACAGGGCAAACCTTTCGAAGTGCCCCAGAAGACCACCATTTTGTCTGGCCCACTATACATTGGGGCACATACAGAAAGCTACTTATTCCATAGCTGTCTTATAAACAGCAGAAGTATATTTGTACATCTAGTCAAGTCATTCAGTGAATAGCATTCATAAAGTGCTTGGTGAAAGCCATACTGGTGACATTTCCCACAAGCAAAATTAAACATGAAAAAAAATACCCAAACACTTATGATAAATACCAGTGCTCTAACTCTTTATTTTATCCATCAATAGTGCAAATATCAGGTTGGAGTCAGGATCTGCCTTTCAAAAGAAAGGACCTTCTGCTAGAGGAAGGGCTCCACTTGCAGATGGACCCTCTGTCTGATTTTGGGAGATCCCCCTTCCCCCCCACACACACCACAGCTCACTCCATTCAGCAGGGTCTCCTCTCTGTGTAGCATTTTCACGAGACTGGAAGGGCTGCTGTGAGATGAAGGGGGCAAGGAAGTCCACTTCCGCCGGCACAGTTGATCCAGCTTAAATCTGAACCCAGCCCATCCTATTGGGCCACTCTTTTTGCACCAAAGAGATAAACAAAATAACACTAAGAAACCATAAAACCTCAGGTCCCTTTTGACCCTGTGCATCATGACCATTATAACTCTACCCTCACCCATGCATATGAATTGCCTTATTACTTTTACATCCCACTTTTTTTCCCAAGGAGCTTAAGATGGCATACATGGTTCTCCTGCTGCTCATTTCATCTCTTCAACATGTGAAGTCACAACTAAGCCTGAGGTCCCACACTTAGCTTCATGGCTGAGCAGGGATTTGAGCCCTGGTCTCCCCAGCCCTAGTCATACACACTACCCTTTCTACACCACACTGTGGTTCTCTGGGGTTAGCACTAACCACAAGCTGTGCTGTCACACACAATACTTTAAGCCACGGTTAGAGCCGCTAACCCTGCTGCAGATGGTCCGACTGTGGTTAGTGAGTGAGCAGGCTTTAGCAAAATGCTTTGCACAAGACATCTTAAACCCTGCTTCACCAAAAGACTTAACCAGCAGGGATTAAGGTGTCTTCTGAACAGACCCATTGGCTCTCTTATTCAAGGTTAGACCTCTAGCCTCATCTAATCCTGGACCCAGAAAATCTTAATAACTTTAGGCCGGTGGCAAACGTTCCATTCCTGGGCAAGGTCCTTGAGCGGGTGGTTGCTGGCCTGCTCCAGACACTCTTGGATGAGACTGATTATCTGGATCCATTTCAGTCGGGTTTCAGGCCTGGTTTTGGCACGGAAACAGACTTGGTCGCCCTGTATGATGACCTATGTCGGGAGAGGGACAGGGGAAGTGTGACTCTGTTGATTCTCCTTGATCTCTCAGCGGCTTTCAATACCATCAACCATGGTATCCTTCTGGCACGACTGGCTGAGTTGGGAGTGGGAGGCACTGCATTGCAGTGGTTCTGCTCCTACTTGACAGGTCGGCTCCAGAAGGTGGTGCTGGGGAGACATTGCTCAGTCCCGTGGATTCTCCAGTATGGGGTTCCGCAGGGGTCAGTTTTGTCCCTCATGCTGTTCAACATCTACATGAAACCGTTGGGTGCGGTCATCCGGAGTTTTGGAGTGCGTTGTCATCAGTACGCTGATGACACACAACTCTACTACTCCTTTTCATCTTCATCAGGTGAGGCTGTGAATGTGTTGAACCAGTGCTTGGCTGCGACAATGGACTGGATGAGAGCTAATAAACTGAAACTTCATCCAGACAAAACTGAGATGCTGTTAGTGGGGGTTCCTCTGACCAGATGGAGGGTGTTCAACCTGTTCTGGATGGGGTTGCACTCCCCCTGAAGGAGCAGGTTCGTAGCTTGGGGGTTCTCCTAGAACCATCTCTGTCACTTGAGGCTCAGGTAGCCTCGGTGGCACGGAGTGCCTTCTACCAACTTCGGCTGGTGGCCCAGCTATGCCCTAATCTGGACAGGGATAACCTGGCTTCAGTTGTCTATGCTCTGGTAACCTCCAAATTAGATTACTGCAATGCGCTCTACGTGGGGCTGCCTCTGAAGACGGTTCGGAAGCTGCAGCTTGTGCAGAATGCAGCAGCCAGATTGGTAACAGGGACCACAAGGTTCGAACATATAAGACCGATTCTGGCCCGCTTGCATTGGCTGCCTGAATGTTTCCGAGCCCAGTTCAAGGTGCTGGTTTTAACCTATAAAGCCTTACACAGTTTGAGACCACAATACCTGATGGAACGTCTTTTCCGACATGAACCAACCCGTACACTACGCTCAACATCAACAGTCCTCCTCTGGGTGCCTACTCCGAGGGAAGCTCGGAGGACGGCAACAAGGGAGAGGGCCTTCTCTGTGGTGGCTCAACTATGGAATGATCTCCCTGATGAGGCCCGCCTGGTGCCAACACTGTTATCTTTTCAGCGCCAGGTCAAAACTTTTCTTTTCTCCCAGGCATTTTAACAGCTCAAGTTGAGGTTTTGATTGACATTGTAGCCAGGCTTAACAGTTAAAATGTTTTAAAGTGTTTTAATGACAGCGGTTTTATGTTTATGGTTTTAAATTTTGTATATTTTCTTTTTAATGCTCAATCTTTTTAATTTTTGTAAACCGCCCAGAGAGCTTCGGCTATGGGGCGGTATATAAGTGTAAATAATAATAATAATAAAAAATAATAAAAAATAATAATAATCCAGTGCTTTCTCCTTCAGGCAGCAGCTCTGGGGTATCTCAGTCATAGGTCTTTCCCAGTCCTGCTACTTGAAGTGCAAGTCTTTCTGCATAGTAAGCACATGCTCTGTGTACAACCAGAGTGAGAATACGTCAGGAGAGGGGAAACTGTGGTCCTCCCAATATTGTTGGGTGTCAGATCCCATCAGCACAAGCCAACAGGGCCAATGGTCAGTGATGATTGGAGTTGCAATCCAACACCTGGAAGCCTACAAGTCCCCCCACTCCTGCAACACATGGTTTGCTCTACAGACACAGAAGACTCAATCATCCCTTGTGTAGTTAGTTGTGGGACAACTGATGCCCCTAGCACAAAGCTGAATTCCATGTTTTATCTGTAATGTGGTGTTTCATGAACTCGTATAGCTGTATAATGCTGACTTGTGACTTGGGCAATACATTTAGGTCATGCTTAACATTCTTTAAGCACTGTTCCTTCCTTCAACGGAAGGGTAAAGAGTAACAAAAGTTGGATTTTTCTGCTCTTCCAGTGCACATCTCTGGGTAGGGTGAAGTTTCCAAATAATTTTAGTGATTATGAGTAATGAATCAGGGTTATATCTAGATTCACAAATCCATTGTAAGAAGAAGGAATTTGAGTACAGAGTGTAGGCTGGCTGCTTCTTGCAAAATGTTAAAATAGTTTTAAGCATTCACACCACATGACCAACCATTTCACATGGTTTTAAAGATGTTTTCTTAAAACAAAACAGTATTTCTCAAAACGGTTCTCCTCTTGAATTTGGCATGGCCTTAAACAAAGGCAGACTCTGTCTAACTTGCAGTCTGACAACAAATTAGAGGTGGAACTTGACAGCACAAAGCATATTCCAGACTCAGAGAGAAGAAACCGTGCAATCGATGTGACGAAAGAGAGAATAAAACAGGGGAAACGTTTTCTATTGCAGTGTCTTGAATATATGGAAATGTGTGGAAAAGTCCTGAGAGACTGTGAAAGAGTTTACGTCAAAAACACAAGGGGCGGGGGAACACATGCCCTGATCCTGGGAAAAAGATTTAGGAGAAAAAGAAGAAATGGCCTTGTGCCATATTGTAGCCTTGCCATTACAACAGCGATGTACTGGAGCACATCCTGCAGAAATCAACATGTGGTCTGGCCAAGGCTTGCACGGGTGGTAGGTTTCGACGGCAAATTGAAGTAACTTCCCATTTAAGTATACTGGAAATCATTGTACATGCTGCCCTTCTAGGGAGATATAATTGAGTTTTGCTTTGCTGGCTCCTTTGGGGCACTAGAGGGTGCTCTCCTACCGGATGGAGAGGAGGAATAGGGCTGCTGCCTTCCCTCCCTAGTCAACACTGACCCTAGCGCAGCAGATGTTTTGACAGGGATTCACAACATATAGAGAGCTCAGGGAAGGCTGCTTGAGCTCCTTTCCCAATAGCAGCATAATGACGCTTGGTTGATTGGTCCTGTTATCCAAAATCTTATTTACATTCTCTTTAAAATTGAGAAAGATACTTGTTAAGTATGTACTTGCCCTGTATGTTCTCAGGTACATCACACCACATTTTATCAGGCTCCAGGTGGCCACAGACTGAATATGACGAAGAGCAAAAATGGAAACAAATGAAGAGCAGTGTATCCCTGCATCTCTCTATTCAGAGGGACCAACAAAAGCACCTGTAGCTGAACTTAACTAGCACAGGAATGCTCATATTCTAGTATGCCACATGCACATTCCTGTTGCTTCTGTGGTTTCAGCAAGCTTACTGTTTTCTTGACTCTAGAGAATGGTGTTGTGTAGCAGCAACCACATCCCACCCCAGAGCCAGCTGCACTCCTCTGTGCCCACAAACCTTGAGAGAGCCTTTGCTTTTGTGAACAAGGTGTAGCATCCTCTAAGCTTGATAAATCTGAAGTGGGAGTTTTACTTGGGGGAGCAAGGCTAATGCCACTCTAGTTCACTTAGAGCACCATCCTATGTATGTTTAGGCGGGGGGGGGGGGGGACAAAGTCCTATAACTCCCAGTTATGTTGGCTGGGGAATATCAAGAGTTGTAGGGCTTCCCCACCATCTAAACATACATAGGATTGCAGCCTTAGAAAAGCACATGAGGAATACATATTGGGTTACAATTTTTACACTCTCAGCCCACTACCTCTCAAGCAGCAGGGCTGATTTAAGGCAGACAGACTAGGCAGCCAGCCCACCCTCTACCCATGATCAGCACCAAAGCAACATCCCAGGAAAAGCACACTTCTGAACAGAGTTGTCTCCTCTGAGAGACTGCTCCTGGGCGCGGTAGTGAGGAGCGGTTTAAAGAAACAACATCCACTCTCATTGCTTGTGCCAGAACCTCAAAGCAGCAGCAGTGGGTTGGTGACCACTGCCCCATCAGCAAAATAAACATTCACTCAAATATTTTTGTTTTTCTAAACCCTTGTCCTGGATACATACAGCCCAACCCCTGGAGTCCAGAGCAGGCTGAGAGGAGCTGCTCTAACTCAGAGGTACACCTCAGAGGTACACCTCAGAGGTACACAACTAGGCTGCTGGTTCAGCCTAGAGCACTTCCCACTTAAGTCATCTTAGGTAGGAAGACTGGAATTAGTTCTGGTAAAAAGAAAAAGAGGCTGGCCTCTGACAACAGCTTCACAATGCTTGCAACTGTCAATCGTCACAAAGGAGGAGAAGACAAGCTGTCACTTTATTGCAGCTCTGCTTTCGTATTCCTACTCAGTCTCTCATTTCTCTGGGGTCCCCTCTACAAGGATTCGCTTCTGCGCCTGGTTAGGCGATTATACGCATAATCGCAGAAGCGCATTTACGCCTAATCCCTCTGCACGAGAGGCGGCGAGAGGCGGAGAAGCGCATTAACAGATGTCCAAAATGTGCTTTACAAGTAGCTAATGCGCATAAGCGCTTATTCACACAGTCAAAATGCGCTTTAACGGACGGAGCAAAATAAAACTCGCAATTTAACGCGCATTCGATAATGCGCATAATCGGGGAGATAACGTGCCTCTACGCCCGATTTGCGCTCCGTTCTTGTAGAGGTAATTTTTTTAATGCGCCTTGAAAGAGCTTTAAATGCCTCTTGTAGAGACAGCCTGGCACAGCTGCCACCCTGTTTGCGTAGTGGTAGCCCCATTAAGAGTGGAACCCACAGAGCATCAGAATTTCATTTGGCTCAGGATCTCTGACAATATCCCAAGAAGATCTTCTTTAGAGGCCCAGCTCTTTTGGAGATTATTGAGCCAGTATCAACCAAGAAACAACCAACCAACGAAAAACACATCCTCCAGAACATCTCTCGCTCGGCTAAAAGAACAAAGCAGCAAAAAGTCAAAGGCTATTCATCAAGATGAAGCAAAAATGAAACTGGGCTCCATTTTGGAAGAAAGAGAACATAAAAGCAGTAGATGAGAAGGGGCTGATTCTCCTCCACTACCCTCTTTGTCTCTTGTGTAGTGCACATGAAGCCTGGCCGTGAGGGAGAGAGAGACTCCAGTACTATGGTGGCTTCTCTCTTCTACTGTGGCAACAGCCTGGCTTTGCTAGCCAAGTCTCACCATTACAAGGGGCAGGAAGACTGGAGAATGGGACAGCTCTGTGCTGCTCCAGAAGAGCTGGCAGGAAGAACGGGCGGCCAGGCAAGCAAATGGCATCATTTCTACAAGACAGGAGAAGGAGAGGGAAGGAGGGAGGCAGCAAACAGGCAGGAAGCTCTCTTGCATTTGGCCTCCAGTCTTAAGTCTCATGGAAGACGAGAAGAGACAGGGAATTGTCAGGCATTGCCCGGGGGGGAATACTGTCCAGGCACAGCTGCTGGGGGTTCTCAATGGAGAGACCCCAGCACTATCAAGCTAAAGAGGATGAAACCCACATGTAGGGGCTGTGACAAAGAGCAGGCCGAAATGCTATGGAGGTCTGAAGGCCAATACTGCTCCTAGCAGAGTCTCATCGGCAAAGCGTCACGGGAAGAAGCACAAAAACTCCCAACACACAATGCAGGACACCCATCAGTTTTCGCTGTGTGTCTTTTAATTCTGAGGTAACACTTTTTGGTTTTCCTATCACAGAGGCAGGGCTTCAATTTAGCACTGGCCACATATGGACAGAGCATGGCATTCCCATTTTCCTCCCCCACACCTCCACCCCATTAATGCCCTTATCCAGGCAATTTCAAAAATATACTTTGCCCCCACCCCAGCCCGCTAGTCAGCCCTTGCTCCTCTCCAGGATAATTCCCACAGGCTGAGCAGTGCTTATCTCCTTCTCTACCACCTATCCTAAAGAGACGTGAATCAGCAGCAATTGTCTCTTCCCTACAGCAGCTCCGTCAGACCCACCACACTCCTCCCTAGACCTACACCCCAGGACTTGTTGTATAACTGCACCCCCATCCCTCCTTACAACCGAAGAGCCAAGTACTTCCTCCCCAACCCTGGCAGCCAAGGTCCAGAGCTCCCCCCACCACAAAAAAGGGAACTGCTGGATGCAGTCATCAAGCCCCTTCCCCTTTCCCTATGTCATTTGAGTAATTCATCCCACCCTCCAGTCCTGTTCCCCTTTGGGTAGCTGATCCAAGGCACCCTATCAGCTCCTGAGTTGGAGGCACTTCCTCTCAGTCCAAGACCAGGGGCAGCAGAGGGAAAGGCAGACGAGGCTGTGCCTGACGGCGGCCCCAGACCTTTACCAAGCCTGAAAGCGGCCCTCTTTTTCCAGTAGTCCATCTGTCTGTGAACAGAAATACTCTTGGTGGGGAGAATGCCCCCCCACCTCTTGAAGGGCCAGTGGCACACATGAGAGAGAGGTAGGACAGTCTCTTAAATAGTAGGTCTGCTACATCATTGCTAAATAAAGGTATAAAACAAAACAAAACAAAACACCAAGAGGCTGGTGGCTCCTATTTCTCCCTTTCTGGCTACCCTCCCTGCCTATTGTGCCCCATCGCCCACTCCATGCACCAGGAATGTGCTTGCAGCCACACAGATGCCAGTTAGAGGCGGCCTAGTGCAAACAGGCCAGAAGAGAGAATGTTATCAGCAACTGGAAACTCAAGTTACAGGAAAGGTAGGGGCCGCCTCCCGGGGGGTTCAGCTGCTCCTCGCATCCTTCGCCACACCAGCCCTGGTAGCAATGGCACAGGAAGTGATTCCGTAGGAAGTCCGTGTCATCCCGAGAGAGCTTCCCCCGGGCCACGAGCAGGGCCTTTGCCTGCCGGGATTCATTGCGGTAGATCTGGAAGCTGGCCGGGTTGAGATGCAGGAAGACGTTCACATCGCTGTCTTGGCGCCGGCAACGCCCATGGCCGTTGCACAGAGCCTGGCTGCAGAGTTCGGCTGCTGTCGTCACATTGATAATGTAACGGCCGAGGTCCTCCTCAATGTAGTTTTTAATCATCTGGCAGGTGTCCTGCAGAGGAGAGGAGTGAGAATGAGCGACAGCTGCTGGGAGGCAGAAAGCAGGCCCCACAGATCAAAGGCCAGGCTAGCGGGTGTGGTGAGGAAGTGGGCTGGTTCAAGCTCCCCTCCTGCGATTTTGAATCAGAGATCCAATGAGAGTGAGAAGGGTCAAAAGAAGATATCATTTCAATAAGAGAATATGACAGAGAGAGAGAGAGAGAGAGAGAGAGAGAGAGAGAGAGAGAGAGAAACAGACAGACAACGCGATCTTGGGTATCTTACAGTCCAGATTCCTGGTGAAAGAGTGATAAAAGGCCCAAACCCATGCAAACCCACGCATAGGATTGCACCCTTAATTTATCTAGTACACTTATATCCCACCTTTCTTTCATCATAGAACTCAAGGTGGTGGATGTGGGGCATTCCCAGGTGGTCCCAGGGGGATGTGGGTGGATGTGGGGCATTCCCAGGTGGTCTCCAGGTGGTCCCAGACCTGCACAGCTTTAGTATGTTTACTACATCAAGTAATTACTGTAGGTCCGCAGACATGAATGATGCAACTTGCTTGCTAATCTCTACTATTGCTTTACATCCTTATCGGAAGTTTGCAGGGATTGCCTCTCAGAGAGCCTGGTTACAAGGCCCCCACTGTGGCTCCACTCAACATCTTACAGAGGCACCGAGCTGTGGAAGAGGGCAGCTTTTGAGGGCCAAGAAAAAGCAGTGCTGGCAGCTCGAGTGGGCTGCCATTAGCCTCCAACTCCTTGGACCAGGCTAGTACTTTCTCAACACAAAGAGGCCTCTTAGAGCAGAAACACGGAGACAGATAAGATTTCAGGGGTGGGCAACACATGGCCCATGATCCACATGGGCCCCTGCAGCTCCACATCGCCTCCACAATAATCTGCATAAAAAAGAAAAATCAGCCACTAGGGAGGCTTGCTAAGGACAAATGTAGATTAAAAGGCATTTGGGGGTGGGGGTCACCACAGAAAAAGTATGGACTCTAGAGAGCTGGGGTTGGGGTGAGGAGTGAAACTGGACCCTGGACCACCTGAAGTTCCACACCCCTGGATTAGAGCTATACACAGCATCAGCCTCCAATCTTAAACTGAGGGTGGCTGTTAGCCATTATACTCTGTGGACACAAACAGGAGTACTTCTGCATCCTTGCATCTCTATCATGAATGCTCTATATACCTGGCATTAGCATTGGAATGGCAACCAGCTCAATTGAATCCTAGAAGTGCTAACGAGACCTCTGTTGGGACTGTACCCCCTTGAGCAAACAGACCGGGTGTCAAGAAGGAGAATCCTTGTAGCTCTCAAAGCGAAAGGCCGTTAAGGGTCAAAAACAGCTGTCTTCTCTCTTGTGCAACTTTCCCTTACCTGGCTAGGTTGAGTCGCTCCAGATTTTTAGGACCACTACTCCCATCAGCCCCAGCCAGCATGGTCAGAGGTGATGGGAGTAACAGTCCAACAACATCTGCACTAGTGATGCACATCCAACGAACGATGCTCTTTGTCTACACATGTCCTTCCATCCTTGCCTCCATCAGCAGGCTGCCCAGATCACAGAATTGCCTGTCTTGCCTATTATCTCAACAGCCTCTTCAAAGATCCTCTAGCTTTTAAACAAAATAAACTGCAGAAGCATCACTAAGAGGGTTTCCTGTTGAAGCAGGCAGGACCCAACAAGTTACTGAGAGGAAGGAGATCAAAGGGTGTGTTTAAAAGATCCACGGGAGAACAAGCCTACTTGAGGCGTGTCCAGGCAGGAGAGCATGCTGAGCAGGAGACGGTGGGGGTGGTGGGAATCATACCTACCCGACTTCCAGTGTTTTCTGCATCTCCCCAGAAGATAACTCCAGCTGCCCCCAGGGCAGCACTCTCCCCAATGGTGGAAATCAAGTCCGTCTGGAAGGGAATATCCAAGTAGATCCACAGTTATTATAGATGCACAATGTCAGGAGATCGGCAGAATGCTCTCTAGGCTCAGAATTGATATTGTCCAGCCTTCCTCAATCTGGTGCTCTACAAATGTTTTGGATTACAACTCCCATCAGCTCCTGCCAGCATGGCCAATGGTCAGAAATGCTGGGAATTGTGGTCCAAAACATCGTGAAGGCACCAGATCAGGGAAAGCCGATATAACCTTCTCCTATGGCTGAACTATTATTATTCCTTAAACTGGGAAGGAAAAAACATACATTTAACGCTGGTGTTAACCTCACAGTGGGAAGAGCAAGGTCCAATTTGCCATTCATCTTCCAGAGGGGGAGCCGCGTTAGTCTTTTGTAGCAACCACTTATTCATTCTGGCATAAGCTGTTGTGGACACCGTTTACTTCAACAGATGCTACAGATGTGTCTGAGGAAATGGACAGTGTCCACAAAAGCTTATGCCAGAATACAGTTGTTCATCTTTAAGGTGCCACAAGACTCTTTGTTGTTTCTACCTTTCAAGACGTACATTGCCAGACAGAAGCAATGCACATTTCAGACTGACCAAGTAAAAGCAGGCGAGAGCCTTGCCTGGCAACCATGGAGATTGGAGTTCCTTCATGGCACTGTAGGAAGTAACAATTTGGTTCCCCCTGTAGGGACATTCCTACATATCAGCACAGTACTGCTCAGCTGCAGTTCCAAGGAAAGAATGGAAAGCATTGGCCAGATATAGTTCATGGCATGTTCTACTTGGTGCCACAGGATAAGCTCCATACATGGACATTATTTCCAGGTAAGAAGCTGGTGTGCACACCTGCATTATGAGCAATGAACATGCACGTATTTACTTAGTCATGCAGGCTAGCTGTCTCCAACGTGGTGCCCTCCAGAGGTGTTGGACTACAGCCTCCATCATCCCCTGCCAGCCTGTCTGTTGGGTATGCTACCTAGGGATGATGGGAGCTGCAATTCAAGACCTCTGGAGAGCACCAGGTTGGAGAAGGCTGAAGTAGACACGCAGGTGGGAAACCCTAGATGGCGGCAGGTTCCCACAGCATTTACATGCAGCAAAACAGATGCACATGCCGTTCCCAACATCACTGCCCCCCCACATTGCCGCCACTGTCCATGGGTTCTGGTGCCATTCCCTAGGTGGTTTTGAAGTTGTTATGCAGGTCTCATCCCACGTGAAGCAGTCTGCTCTTGTGCAATTCTGCACCTGGTGGTGAATTGCAACAGGTAGCCTCTGGCCATCCACAGCACATCGCCTGCTTTCCTGGGAATGTGGGAAGTTACTGCATGACCCCAGCCCCACCCTGCCTGCTGAGCACACTGTAATCCCCTTATACCACCCTTCTCCTTACCACATCCTGGTAGCCTCTAGATGAGTTAGAATGCAACTCCCATCATTCCCAGCCAACTAGGAACAATGGGACTTGCAGCCCAACACATCTGGAGCACAACAGGTTTGGGGAGGCTGGCGCAGGCCTTCCCTGGAGGACAGCCCTAGTCCAGGTCTGGGGCTGGCACCCTGCCTTCTCAAGGAAAGCAATTTGATTCTGCAAATGCCAGGAAAAGAGCAGGAGGTTTCTGGACAGAAAGCACTCAGTGAACAATGTAAGGAAACTGCTGACAAGAAGCAGAGGCTCTGACCTTCTTCAAGACAGGGAGGGTCAGAAACAAAGAGACCTTTTCGATGCAGTTTCAGCTCTCTGCTTTCAGCTCTCATTTCATGCTCACCGCTTGTTCTCCAATCTAGCTCTCTAGGCAAGCTGACCGACAACTGGATGCTCTGGCCCAGCCACCTTGTTTTGCTAGGCCAGAAAGCCAGTTTTACTCCCACGGTGGAAGTGTCACGTCGGTTCTTAGGACTGTCAAAATGTAACGCTCTGTGTGCCCATGCTGATCCAGAACCCAAAGGGCGCTGGAGATTGTACTCCAGTCTCAAAATTTAACCAACTACAATTTTTTGGCAAAGGGCGTGCAGTTTGTGTCAGGAGTGGGGTGGAAGGGCCTGCTAAGGGCAGGATTAGAGGGCAATATAGGATCAATATGCAAGGCTGCCTAGTCCTAAACTGGGACAGATGCTGTAAATCCTATTGGGAAAAACGAATGCCAGTTCAACAATCAGAAGCTGGAAAGTGACATGTGTCTGCCACCGCTCCACTATTGAAAACTGCCCATACAGTGATGCATACTGGAGCAAACAAACACACAAACCCAGCTTCACATATATGCCAACAGGATCTGAACTGGCGGTGACTGACCAAGAAAGAGATCTTGGGGTTGTGGTGGACAGCTTGAGGAAAAGGTCAGTTCAGTGTGAGGCTGCCTTGAAAAGGACAAGTTCCATGTTGGGCATAATTCAAAAAAGAACTGAAAATAGAGCTGCCAATATCACACTGCTCTTGTATAAATCTATGGCATGACCACACTTTGAATACTGTGTATAGTTCTGGTCTCCGTACCTCAAAAAGGGTATTTGTAGAACTGGAAACGGCACAGAAAAGGGCAGCCAGAATTATCATGGGGCTGGAGCAACTCCCCTATAGAGATATTTTTACAATGTTAAGACTCTTTAGTTTAGGAGGGGGGAAAAGGCAAATAAGTGGAAGGTCATGAAAGAGGTTTATAAAATTATGTATGGCGGGGAGAAAGTTGATAGGGAGAAGTTTATCAGGTAATCTTTTATTTTATTTTTAAAGTTAGCTGAATTAATATAGCCAAGCGCCTCAGCTAGAAATGAGGTTGTTTCTCCCATGCGGCCACTGCCACCCATTGCCCTCTACTCTCCCAACTCTCAGGCAATAACTGAACAAGATTGGGAATCTGACATGGCAGCTGGGAAGGAGCCACTTCTCCAATGGAAGTGAAGCACAAATCAAAGGATGCACTGGCTGGGCATTGAAACCTCAGTATTCGTGTAACTTCTATGCATTTCAGGAGAGACAGATTTCAAATGGCAGATAAGTAAGCCTTGATAGGGTCATTTGTGCTGTGTGCGAGAAAACATTTCTACGTAATGAACAGACGCAAAGAATATAAAACCAAAATGAACCATGGTGCTCAGAATGCCAAGATCAACCCTTGAGCTGAAGGGGAAAAGCCAAAAGTCTTCTCCTACAGACAAGTAGGCCTTTAGCCACACTGTGGTTTAAGCAAAAAAACAAAAACAAAACGTTATGAGTGTCTGCTTCAGAGCAAGGAACAACCGTCAGCTAGCTGGATTAAACAAAACACCAGAACTAGACTTTTACTAACTCTTGCCTAAACATGTACTACTTTATGCCAGAATATACTGTTAGCCTTTAAGGTTCCACAAGACAGGTTATCATGTAAGTGTAGGGAGGGGAACCTCCAGCACACGGGTCATACTCGGTCTGCAAGGGAGCTCCATCCAGCCTGCCAGCTTCTCCTATCCCCAGCCAAAAGCCAGTCATTTCCAATTGCAGTGGGGTGGGGATGGATGGGGGACAGAGCAATCAATATTGCCCTGCATACTGCTAGCATAAGGCCTTTGACATGCTTGCCCAGAGTCAATTTTGCCCTCTATTGCTATTTCAATTGCGCTGTTTACCTTCAGAGCACACTTTAGTTAACCTGTGTGACTTCCAAATAGCTGGGATAAAAAACTCCATGCACTCCATCCAGGGTAAAAGCCAGCTCCAAAAAGAGCACAGGCTGCATATTTGGGCCCCAGCACTTATACTGGCCATAGATTTCCCCCCAAAATGCTCAACTGCAAAGCTGCTCTTGCCTTTAGTCAAGAGGCAGAGCATGAAACTAAGGCGAGCATGGATGAACAAGAGACTGGGCTTTCCTCAGCTTCCCCTTTCCCCCAAATGAACTGCAGGGTGCAAATTCATACAAAGGGGCTTACCAAAGTAAGTTATAATTGTCTAGCAGGGGTGGGCAACTTGTAGTGTTCCAGATGTTTTTGGCTTACAACTCCCGTTGGTCCTAGCCAGCATAATCAATAGTGAGGGACCATGGAAGTTACAGGCCCAAACTTCTGGAGGGCCACAAGATGTCCAGCTTGGGTCCAAAGGCAGCTCCAGGTTCTGTTTCAGCACCTTCTCTCACCAACCTCATGTACACCAAGGCAAGACAGAAAAGGTCTAGCCCTAAACCAATCTCGGAGTCCAGTGGTCTCAGATGCATATAGAAGTCGGAAAGGAAGCTGCTCCCTGCCCTTGAGTAGCCTTTTCTCCCCATATCTCATAAACGCACGATAGGACAGTCAGGTTACTGTATTACTTTTATTTCCCACAGTGCATTTCACCTCCTCGAAAGGGCACCACCACTCTACCTCCACCTCACATGCATTCATTTGTGGTCACAGGGACCAATGTTCCCAGGAAGGCCTCTCTCCAGGCTGGGGAGGAACACGGGAAGCTACCTTAGATAGAGTCAGAACGTTTGCTCCATCTGGCCCAGTACTGTTGACACTGACCGGCAGCAGTGACTCTCCAGGGTTTCAGGCAGGAGTTTTTCTAGCACTATCTGGAGATGCTAGGGATTGAGCCTGGAATCTTCTGCATGCAAATCAGGGTCTCTATCACTGAGCTACACCCTCTCCCTAATGCTAAGGCAGAAGAAAGAAGGCAGTGCATTCCTGCTTTAGGTGCTCCGTCATCTAGATCCAGAGACTATCGCCCACTATACCCAGACTCAGGGAGGTCTCTGTAGGATTCTGTTCTGTCTTGCAATGTTAGCAAGCCTCAGATGTTACCTTGGGAAGCTGCAGAGGCAATGCAGCCTGCCTTTCAGCAGAAGTTTACAGTCCCAAAGGCTGGCATGGAATAGGACGACCCTGAAGCATGGATGCTCTCTCACCAACGTAACTGGTACAATAGAAGAGATTCCTTAACTTATTTTCCATACCTCAGGCATGCTAATCCCACCCACAGGAACAATGTGGAGCATTACTTCTGATTTTTCTCAGCATTCAGCAGTTTCAACTGGCTGAACATGTATCCAACCCAATGGGTCCCTCTCTATCCTTTAGGGAACCTGTTAGCAAAAATGCAAAACTAATGATTCTAGGAGATTTAAAAGACCATGAATAACATAACTTTCCCAGGGCCTGATACCACTGAGTGACAGACAGAAGCAGCTGGCTCCTTCACCCCACCCCCACAGACTTCTTAGGTTTCCAGCATGCCAGTGGTACTAGTTTCCAAGCGGCTGCGTTGAGGCCCAAGAGAAAGGTCTTGGTGTGTCCTACCTCCTGTTAGACAACAAATTTATTAAGCTCCTGATGGCACCCTATATAGCTGGGGAGTGGCCTTTGGCTTGGGCATCCCAAACTAAGCAGGCCTACACTACAGATGGACATTCTAAGTGGATCAGATATCCACCCCAGTTGTCCTGGTTTCTGGGATAGTCCCTCCAAATTTCAGTACAAAGGACTTTCCAGTTTACCTGGCTTAAGAATTCCTGTCTGCGGATATAGGTGGGCCTGCTGTAGACAAAGACAGGGAGGGTGTAGTCATCGTGGTGCTGCTGGGAGATACGAAGGGCCTCTTTTACCCGAGACCTCACAAATTTGCGCCCGTTTGCGGTGTTGGCCAACATCTGCTCCAAGTAGATGGAAGGGTAAAGGGCAGTGCTCTCTTTCCAGAGCCAGGACAGATAGTCATTGCGTGTCTTCTCTACATCAGGACACTGGCCTGTGTAGCTGTCCTGGTTCTTGCTGTAGTCATGGTTATAGCAGTCTGGGAAGAGGTAGTAACCCCACAGTTGCCGGGGCCGAAAGTTCTTGGCACGCCATAGGGTCTTCTTCATAAATTCAGCCGCCGACGTCTCAAATTCATACTGAGCCACCTTCTTCACTTGGTCCTCCGGCAATCCAGGGCGTCGAGCCAGCACCAGCTGACTGGAAGCATTGCGGTAGATGTCCTTTGGCACCCAGTTCCGGATCCAGATGGGTCTCCACTCTTCCCAGTCGATGATGGCCAGGCCCTCCTTTGTCGGAGAGCGGATGTATTTCTGGATCCCACCTGTTAAGCGTTCCAGATGCTGCTTTATGCTGCCATTTTGGGGCACTCCCCCATTCACTGCCACCTTCTGCCCATCATAGTACGGATAGAGGCCCAGGCGCTCTTTATAGAAAATGGTCAAGTTCTGGTCCACAAAGCCCTCATTGGGCGAGGCCTGCACATCGAAGATGCTGAAGTCTAGCTGGACCTTGTAGCGAGGCTGGCAGTCCTGAGTTGGAACATTCCAGCCCACCATGAAGGGCCGCCGGGTGAAGATGGGAGCAAAAGCAGGCTTCTCATATTGCTCTGGGGCACCAGCCACAGCCAGGATCAGGAGCCATGTCACAGCCAGCACAGAGCCTGCCTGCATCCTCTCCAAATTGTTTGAGGACAAGATGATGGCAAATCACAAGCAAAACAAGGCCTGCAAAGAAGAAGGAGGAAGGGGGTGGGAAGAGAAGAGATAAGTCTGCGATTACATTGACCCAAGGGAAAAAAGCACCACCCTTCTCACACCATGAACTTCTGTCTGGTAAATAGTACAGGCTAATGTTGACCATCCGCAATGCTTCGTGGAAGAATTCCTCAATCTGGACTAGTATCTATATCAGCAATAATCCTCCCACCTCTAGTCTTTATTCCACTCAAAAGGTGGGGAGGTGAGAGAAACCCTCTGTTTAGAGCTCGGAAAGTGAGACACCAAAGAGAGAGAGAGAGAGAGAGAAAGTGAGTGAGAGATCAGAGCACCCACCTAATAGTTGTGGCAGAGCTAGGAAATGAGTGCTGACTCTTACAATTCCTACCCCCAAAGTCTAGCCTTTTCCTTAGGATATCCCAACAGACAACATGCCTTTATTTTTCCAGCAATGGTACCAATTCCCAAAGCTCTGCACTAGCAGCCTGCAGTAATCCATCAGTTCACAAGCCCGAGTCTTGGAATGGTCTACTCATAGAGAGAGCCCTTGCAAAAGCACAGCAGGCACTCTCAAGGCAGCAACTGGGAGCAGAGTAAACCACGGCAGAGAAGAAGCCCTCTCCCTGGAGCTTCAAGAAATTCTGCATTCACTGACACGTGTCTGGAAAACCAAAGTGTTTATTTAACAGCCAGCATTGCAGAAAGGCTTCCTAAAAAAGGTAGTCGTTATTTTTAAAGTCCCCTCCCTGCCCCCCCCCCCCACAGATTCTTGCTTTTCTACTGCTGAAGGTCCCTTCATCAGTATAATCTTAGATTAACTCGTGGCCCAAGGAGAGGGGGCCCTTATACCAACATCAGATTCTACAGAAGTGCCTTTAACCTCAATACGTAAGTGGGGGAGCAAACAGAAACGTTAAACCACCCCAATCCTGGCTGAGGAAGTTTTTAATTAAGGGAGCCAAACAAGTGAGACCTCAGCTTTGACTTCGGGAGAGATTGGTTCTGACAGCCCTTACCATCACTACCCCAAGCCTTGAATTATTTCTGGAAATTTAAAATCGAATGCTTCTCTACATAAATCACAATAAAAACAATAGACATCCCACGGCTTCAAAGCATGCCTGCCTGAACTTCAGCAAGATCACCCAACCCTGTCTCAAGAAAGATTTAGGTACGGAAGTCATCCTTTGTTCTCAAACTTCATATGCCCCAGTATAGGTATTATTATTATTATTAATAATAATAATACTTATTATTAATAATACTTATTATTAATAATACTTATTATTAATAATAATAGTAGTAGTAGCAGCAGCAGCAGCTCTGTGTGTCTGAGTGTTTTTAAAAACTTGTACGGAAAGAGTTCACAAGGTGAATTCTTTAGTGAGAAAAAAGCGGCCCATATCAAGTAGGGGTTGAGAGGAAGAAGTCAAGGGAGAAATGTAGATGTCAGCAATTGTAGAACTAACAAAGCCGCACAAAAAGTCCAGGTTTAAAGGCGATTATTGGAGCAACCAGATTACGCCTGAGCAGAGCAGGTAGCAGCAGCGCAGGGTAGGAGAACGTAGCTTTAAAAAAAAAAAAGTGGGGGAGAAAGAAAGCAAAGGAATCACTCCGGCTGGGTCAACAGGACAGCGAGCAGCGCTCTTGCACGTGCTAAGACAAACACCGAGCCCGATCTCCCGAGTCCTCCGGAGCGAGGAAGTCTCTCCCACACCCCCGAAAGCAGCAGCTGGAACCCGGGCTGTTCAGCCAAGCTGCAAACTAGAATACTCGCCGCAAAATATTCCAGCGGGGCACATAGGAAGGGGCCGGGGGAAAATAAGTTCAAGAAGAAGGCATTTGCTTTCCATCCCCTGGCTCGGCTTCCTCAAAGGGCATTTCACCAACTAGGAGGTTTGCCAAACCAAGCAGGGAAACGAATCTGCAGGAAACTTCGCCTTGCACCAATGCACTAGAGGACTCGAGGAAGGCACCCTCCGCCGAAGGAACCACGCTCGAACTACTTTAGGAAAATTCACCCTAAACAGACCCACACCTCCTTTCCGATTTCTTTCTTAACTCCAGATGCTGCTTGCCAATCAAACTCTAAACCAGCCCTGAGCGCTTCTAGGCAGCTTCTCCATTTTTCTTTTCTTTTTTTTCTCCCCTGCTCCTTCTCTTTTTTGTAACAGCCCCGAAAAAACCCACCACACTAGAGTTTTCCTTGCAAGAACTCACCTGGATACTTAATCACCCCCCTTGCCAGCTTAAGTACAGTATCCTCCCGGGCACAGAGCAGTCCCTTCTTAAAGGGCACATGAGCCCAGAACCACCCACCCTCTTCTCCGGCTACTCAGCTTTTCCTTTAAAAGGTCCCAGAGAGGGACGGGCTGATGCCGATTTGTTGGAAGGGGGGCGGGAACCCTCAAGGAAAAAGGCCATCAGAGCAGACTTTGGAGTGAATCGCCTGAGCTGAGACAGATATTTCTAAACTTCAGTTTTTAACGCTCAGGTGTAAATGCTGCGATGTTTCCCCACCTCTCCCCCCAGCATTGCCGGATCTGAACGCTTCCCCCCCCCCCGCCTGCTGGAACCGTTTGGTACAACCCAGCTGCCTTTTTGTACGCCAAGTGTGGCTTGCCTCTTAAAGGAATATGAACGTATTTAATAGTTTGAGAGAAAGGAATGTAATATGGTAGTAGGCAAGATGCCAACAAATTCGCAGATTCAGTACAGTAAAAGCGGCTGCAATCCCCCCTCCAGCTTCTGCAGAAAGGCGATATATGGAGTACAGAGGGATGTGAGCTTTCAGTTACTCACATCTATTCTTAGCATGGGATGTTCGGGACGTTTTTTGAGCTAGAAATTGCAATATTAGGGCTCTGCCCTGGAACTCATTTTCAATAGGCGGGAACCTGGGAGAAGGAAGGTGCCTCTTGGCATGTGCAGAGTGCACTTCTCTCAAAAGTGAATAATCACAGCTGCCCCCACGGCTAGTCTGTCTATAGAAAGCAGGTCTTCAAATCAAGGTGACAATCAGAATTTTTTTTCTCTCTCTCTCTCTCACACACACACACTATCTATCTGTATCTATATATCACAATCCTATGCATGTTTAGAAAGAAAAAAAGCATAGCTGGCTGAGGAATGCAGGGAGTTGTAGGGCTTTTTCCTGTCTAAACATGCATAGAACTGCACTCTTAGGGTACTTAGAGTGCTTTACATAACTTATACATTTAACAATCCTGTAAGGCAGCCTTTCCCAACCTTTGGTCCTCATATGTTGTTGGATGTTCCCATCATCCCCAACCATTGGCTATGCTGGCTGGGGATGATGGGATCTGTAGTCCAACATCTGGGGATCCAAGGTTGGAGACAGCTGCTGTCAGGTAGAGTGGCCAGGGATGAGAGACATTGGTTTGCCAATGAACACTTAGTTAGTTCATGGCAGAGGAGAATTTTGAATCAGGACATCCTGGTTCACAGCTTGTTTGAAGGCACTGTGCCAAACAAATGCTAGGCAGGCTTGAATCCTCTCACCTCATATTTTAGAAATGAAGTCTTGGGGATGCTGTAGCTCAGCCTTCCTCAGCCTAGTGCCTTCCAAATGTGCGAGACTGCAATTCCCATCATGACCATTGGTCCGCTGGCTGGGAATGGTGGGCATTGGGGTCCAGGACCTCCAGAAGGTGCCAGGCTGGGAAAGACTGCTGTAGACAATGAAGAAACTCCCATCCTCTCAGAAGTGTCGCTATAATAAAACAGAGGTGTGGGACAGGAGTGGCATTGAGGGGAGAACGTCCGGCACCATTTTAGAAAGACGGGGGATAACAAAGCTCCTGGATATTTCATTCCATCCGCATCAGGTCTTGCCAGGGGACTTTGGCGAGAATGATGCAAGAGGAACTTTTCGCAACCCAGAGGTTGAAGAAGGCCCACTGGCTCACCACCATCCTTCCCACACTATCTCTCAGTAGCAATTGGTATAAGGATTAACTTGGGAGCACTAGCTCTGTTATCATGGCACAAAGCAGTTGTTATGTCCAGAGCTTGGAATCCCTCAGAGGCAGAGTGTTCATTTGATTACAGACTGTAGATAAACATCTGCCTCAGGCGCTTTCACTGAATAGCCATTGTCTAGTGCTGCTGCTGCAGCAGAAGCACCAGCCCAGTCTTCTTCCCAGGAATGCGCATGCCGACTCACTGGGTGGGTCCAGCAGCAACTCCCAGTGTCCTGGCAACTAGCACACAGGATTCTGCCATTGCAAACAATTGCTACCTACCAACCAGCGCTCTGGAGCTGTTCCAAAGGGCCACTAGAAATCAGAAATAAAAGCAGCACTTCAGATCCGAGATGCCAAAGAATTGGATTTTGTTCAACTATGAAGTTTTGCACCTTTGCTCATTTGCAGTTTTGCCACACATTTAGAAATCACCAGAAATCCTGCCCAGTAGCCCATGGGGATTTTCTCATTTTGGAAGCCACTGCGAAGTGCTTGTGGCTGGGGTTCTGAGTGATAGCAGCCTGATCGGACCTAGGGGCATTCAGTGCTTCCAGAATCTTACTTAGGATCTCCATCTAACTATATCGGATAGCATGGTTTGCTATACCTGGAATGTCCTGAATTCAAAATGGCTAGGGTGTTTTATAGAAGTGTACCATCTATGAAAAAGGATTTGAATAACCCCTGAGCTGTTCAGTTGATCAGGCTGACACAGCTCGGCTCTTATGAGAGGGAGACAGGAAACGCAACCAGTTTGTGAAGCAAGCAAAAAGGATTCATTGAGGGGAATTGGGGAAAGGGGAGTAGCAATGAATATAACAATACAAGAAAAGCAAGCACAAGTGTGTGTTTCACAGAGAGTCTCACACTCCCTCTGGGTAGAAGTCTTAGCGACAGAACACTCACAAAGTTACACGAATTCTATGAGGGCAGAAATGCTTTGGAGTTGTGCAAGCCTAGCCAATCAGAAAGTGGGGAACAGAGCTCTCTGGATCACTGACTCTTTTCAGTGGGCAAGAGGAGAAGCACACTAGAGACACCCTTCTAATCCTCCTTCCAATGAATAGCACAATCCCAATGACTTGCACCAAACCAGCCAATTGAGTCTTGGTAGCAGAGCCTCCTGGATTGCCTCATGCTTTCAATGGGCATGAAGAGATTCACACCAGAAGAAAAAACTCTCTCCTCGCCCCTCAGTTGGTAGTGCAGCTCCTAAGGAGCCTGTTCGTACCCAGTTACCATGGCACTGATTTATCCAGTTGTCTCTGTTGGAGTATACAATCTCTGCCAGCTGGGTCTTGGGATGGTACCTCTTGGATACAGCCCACACAGGGGCAGGAAGTATGCACACCAAGGAGGGTACTTCCCTTGTCCCTCAACTGGATGTATAGTCTGGTATAACAATTTGTGCAGTATGACAGAGGCAAGACAATGCACCCCTATCTTTGCCCTGGGTGGTGAATCGCACTCCTGAAATTCACCCACAACATACTTATGGATTTTCAGATAGCTCTCCTCTTGGCCAGAGAGGAAGCCAGCGCTGAAAAGGCTTTGTTCTCAGGTGTACCTGGAACCACCCCCCCAAAAATATATGCCACAACCTTCCAAGACAAAGGAAGGCTACGCTTTTGTACCTTTGGTTCTTCATTGGGGCTTAGACACTGGGCTGCTCATTTGTTTATAATACATCATGTCCAGTTCTGGGCTGGAATGCTTTGTTTTGATGGACTGACAGCATCTCTTGACAACAGCTCTTGACTCCCAGCAATTTCCCAAGGCTGGCTGAGGGGTTGGGCACCTTTTCTCTGATGTTATTGAGAACATTTGGCACCTTTGTTTAGACATCAATTGTTAGGGGACTGATAACTTTTGGTTATATTTTTTTTAAAAAAAGTAAAACTTTTTTTAAAAAAAATTGGCACCTTTGTGCCCTGTTCGGGGAATTTAGGGTGCCTGGCACTTATCTAGTTTCCTCCCAGAACTTTGGGGCATTCACCAGAGCAATTCACTTAAGGCTGCAACTTCGCCTCTGCCATTCCACTCTCTTGAAATATCCCATTGGCATCCACATATTTTGATAACACAGAGACAATCAGCTTATTTACAATCCGAGGTCATGCAGGCACATTTCTCTTTGACATTATACCATAATTGTTACATTTCAGATAAATGTTGTGGTGCCTGTGTTTACATTAAGCAAAGGAAGAGTGTAGGCTGAAGTTCCCTCCACAAGGGAGGCAACTTTATTGAAGAGAAGGGGAAAGAGAGATAGAGGAGGGGGTGATAGGCTAAACGTACAGAGAAAGAAAGCAATCTTTATTGATAACAGGCTGCATACAAGAAAGCCAACAAGGGGGCGGGGGTAGAGAGAGAATCTTAAAGTCAGCAACTAAAGACATACAGAAAAAAGGCACATTCCAGCACAATATGGGGCTTGGATCTCTCAGAATAACCTCTTAGATCCTCTGTGGCATTTGATCAGCTAAGGATTACCTTTTTCCAAAGGAGGAACAGAATTGGCATAGAGACAGGAGTGTTTCAGAAGAGGGGCAGGGTGCAGTCCCTGCATAACCAGCCTCAGCCCAATTCATTTCTGGGCTTTACACAACTGCAAAGCAATTTTCGCTTCTTATTTGGAACAGCCAAACGTATCTGGAACTTCCCTTTCCTTCTTGTATAGGAAGTGACCCAGCCGAGGCACCACGTTATAGAGGAACCACCCAGGGTCTACCTCTTACCGAAACAGTTTTATATGTCAAACCTACACCTTTACACATTTCTGTGTCACCAGGGGTGACCAAGAAAACAGGATGATATCCAGTACAGGACAATGACAGCAAAATTGATAGATTCCCATATCCTAACAGGATACAGAGACATGTTTGCACAGAGGCACATCTTGTTCAAATAGCTGCTAGAACAGCTCAACTGGGAGTTTTTAGGAAAGCTAAGTTGTTGCACAATGACCGTCATGCCCCCACCCCCGGCAGTGCTCCTGAATCTCTTAACAGTATGTCGATATATATTATTGCTTTAAAATTCATTAAGCTTATTCAAGTGTCCCTCAGAGTCTAATTAAGAATGTGATCTGTGAGCCAGGAAGTCCAAAGTTTAAATTTCTCATCAGTCATCTGAGGCAATCCACTGGGCTCTCAACATCAGTCCTGTCCCTGTCTCCCATCTGCAACCTATGTGGTGTGTGTGTGTGTGTGTGTGTGTGTGTGTGTGTGTGTGTGTGTCGGGGGAAATTAATAATACTTTACAAGTTTATTTGTAAGGATTATTGAAAGAATGGATGTGATCAGTTTTGAAATCTGCTGTAAAACACTTGAAATGTGCTGTAAAAAGACTAAATAAGCATGATGTAATTCAACATATCAAGTTTTATCAGATTTTAAATTTCTACATGATTTCATTTCAACCCTATAGGATAGGGCCACCAGAGTCAAAACTAATTTTTAGAATTTGTGGAAAATTTTGTTTCAACCCTATGGGACCCGGCCAGTGCAGTTGAAACTTTCCTATTTACTGTACCTACTTCCACCTGAAAATATCATCAGGGTATATATATTCACTTGCGAGTTAGTGATCAAGACATAGGTCACAGAGATATGTTTGTTTATTCATTTTATTAACTGAAATTGTTTTATTCTACCTTTCCATTCAACATTCTCAAGGTGACTTACAACAAATAAATCAAAGTAACAAGAAACACAGTTAACAGCAAATGGAAAAGAAAGCAGTAGATGAAACATGCACTTCCTCGGCAGCACTCCCTTCATCTTTTACTACATCTTATATTCCCAACTGGTGGACATAGGAACATAGGAAGCTGCCTTATACTGAGTCAGACCATTGGTCTATCTAGCCCAATATTGTTGATACTGACTAGCAGCGTCTCTCCAGGGTTTCAGGCAGGAGCTTTTCCAGCCCTACCTGGAGATGGTGGGGATCGAACCTGGGACCTTCTGCATGCAAAGCAGATCCTCTACCACTGAGCTATGGACATGGGGGCGGGTGGGGACACATATGGCATGAGGAGAAGGGGAAGAAAATAAATGAGTTGCAAAAGCATGGATCTCTGTGGTGCACAGTTGACCTCTGTTTTTGTAGCCCTCCAGCCTCATTTTTCCCTTGTGTGTCCCAGTTGGAATCAGAAGGCTATAAGAAGACTACAGACGACAGAGCATCGTTGACTCCTTTCACTATTCTGAAGGTGCTTCTAGAAGAGGTTTTTATTCTGTAAACACCCTGCCTCCTTCATGGAATTTTATGGGACTGCAAACAATATTGTCTTCCATTTCAACCCTCCCATGTTTTCCCTCCACTTCTTCCAATTTGTTTTTCTTACCACAAAAATTATGTTATGGTGAGAAAGATGGAATAGCTGCACAATGTCTTTGACTGGTAGTGCTAAGAGCCCTCTGTCCAGAAGCACCCTGAAAAGAGGGAAGGTTAGAATAGGAGCACTATGCGCGTAAGAAGAGACATGCTGGATCAGGCCAAGGGTCCATTTAGTCCAGCACTGTGTTCACACAGGGGCCAACCAGTTGTTGAACAGGGACCCACAAGCAGGCCAAAGTCTCAGATACCCTCTGAAGTCAAGTTTCACCCCTGATCATGTAGGAAAGCTATTCCTTGGGAGAGTAGGGGGAAGGGTGGAACCATTTGTTCCTTTACTAGGGAAGCTTCCAATGGTGTGCAAACATCTCTGAGCTAAGAAATTCCATTCTGTACATTCCCAGTTGCAGAGCATGCTAGAGGAGAGGGGTCAGGCCGCAAGCTGTCTAGCCAGTGTTCCCTGACCCCGAGCCACCTGTTCTGTGGGACAGCCAGTGCCTCTCCCGGGTTCCAAAAGGGGGGGGGGAGAGGGGACACAAAGGGCAGCCCATCTGCAATCTGATCACAGCTCTCCCCTTCCTCTCTACCCTGGGAAGGGGGCAGAGCTAGAAGGCTCTTCAAAGGATGGGGCTCTTTCCACTTCATCAGAGGATCACTGCCCAGTGGGAGGGAGAGGCTGAATGAATGCACTTCAGCAAGGCTGCAAATCTCTCCAGATAAAGGAGTTGCCACAGCCTGCCCTCACAATGGGGCTCTCAAAGGGGTGGCTAGACTGGGAAGGAGCACAGAGCTTTGTCCCTACACAAAAGTGCTGGAGAGCACCCAAATCCTGGCTGATAAGCACTGAGTAAAGAGGTGGCAGAGGAGACTTTTGTTATCTGCATCTCTGCACAACTTAACTTTAGAAAGACTATACCTCAGAAAGGCTGTTTTCTCTCATTTTTTAAAAAACTTATTTTTGCATTTTCCCGTGTCTTGTTATTTGAATGTAAATCCTGCCTTTCTTCACTTTTATGAACAACCTACACAACTTACACATTCCAGCCTCCTGAAAATGCCCTAAGTTTACTCATACTGGATGCACCCCATAAGAGAGCCGCTCTCCTCCCCATCCCCCACCTTAGGCTGGGCCAGCCCAAAACACTTTAGTGCCTCAGGAGGAAAATCCAAATGGTGGGCCTCCCCTTAGTTATCTATCTATCTATCTATCTATCTATCTATCTATCTATCTAGACTGTTATTCTTTAGTGTCAACACCCAGCACCAGCCACCTCAGATGCCTGTCTCAGGGCCAAAATAGAGATGGCATTAACCCTTTCCTCCCCTGCTACAGTCTTCCTAATCAAAATCCTCCAGGCTCTTCTGAGGCTGCAATCCTCTACACACTTACCTAGAGTATCTGAGTAGACATACATAGATCTGGTTCACATGACATGACAGCCCACTGTAGGTTAATTTTTGCATGACACTCACAGGCAGCCAGCTTCCCTTGTCATGTGTATCCAGGTGGCAGGGGTTCCTTGAAGGTTAGACAACCCTCAAATAACCCATGGTTTGTTTTAGGGTTGTTTAACCTTCAAACAACCCCTGCTGTCTGAGTTCAAATGATATGACAAACCATGGCAACTCCCCATGGAGGGTTGAATATTAAAAATGGCCACCCACCTGTGTTGCAACCTACCATGACTTAAATCAGTCAGAGTGGGCTGCAGTGATCATGCAAACCAGCCCATATTCTTGCAATGTGAAATTGCTACTTGCACTGGGAGGAAATCTCCCATTGGTAGGGTGACCAGATAAAATCCAGGTCTGGGCTCATGTAACTTTAACAGTTGTAGAGAAAAGGGAATTTCAGTCAGTGTCATTTGTATGCAATTAGTTCCTGGTGAAATTCCCTCTTCATCACAACAGTTAAAGGTGCAGGGGCCCTGCCTTCTTTTGTATATGGTCATTCTAGTATAGTGCCTGCAACTTTAACTGTTGTGATGAAGAGGGAATATCACCAGGAACTAATTGCATACAAATGACATTGGCTGAAATTCCCTTTTCTCTACAACTGTTAAAGTTACATGAGCCCTGACCTGGATTTTATCTGGTCAGCCTACCCATTGGCATCAGTACAAATGGCACCGTTAGATTTTCTTCAGGATCACAGAAGAGGAAGAAAGGTTAAATTCCCCCTCCATGCCTCCTGAAATCATCCTGTTAGTTATCTCTTCAAGTTGATGCTATTTGTCTTACATACATTTAAGACAAAGTGATTTAATGTCATGTCCAGTTTGGCCTCAGTCTGTCTCACAGTAGGATTGGCTATGTCCTTAAGTTACAAGTCAAAGGCCTAGTTCACATTCAGGTGGCTAACCTGTGTCTGGGTTATACACCATTTCAGGCTGCAGGTGGAGGCTTTCATGGTTGAATACTCCTCCATACACTCTACCCGTGTCACACTGAGAAAGGTTGGCTAGAACACTCCTCCCTGACATCTAATTATTTGAGTAGGGAATTTGTTTCAATGGAGGAGCACTGAATCATCTGAGGCCCCTGGTTTCTTCTCCCCTCTCCTCCCCCTGGTGTTTGATCTCCCCTGTTCTTTCCCTCTGCTTCCCCCCCGCCCAGGGTAGTGCTCACTTTCCCCTTGCTGTACCCTATCCAAAGCACTCACTCCCCTTGCTCCCCTGGTTGTCTCCCTCTCACTATGCTTCAACCCCTTACCAGGCAGCCACAGAAACAGTGGCACTTAAGAAGAAAAAAAACGTACAGAAGAGTTTGGGCGTGTTGCAGAGCAAAGCTTAGTCGCACGCAGCATCTTAATTTTGCCAGAGTGCTTCTGGGTACACATGGGGATCTGGGGAAATGAGGCTCTTACAGCAGCTTTGCTCTGCAGTATGCTCAACCCCTTCTAAAGTTTTTTTTTTAATAGTTTGTGGGAACTGCCTTTAGGGGCCCTCCAGGCTGTTGGGCCTAGGATCTGTCCCCGGAGTCCAGCCATCCACGGTTGCATTTTTATTGCAGAGATATTGCATTGCCAGTTTCCTAGCATTCAAACCACAAGGTTTCATATGAAGGAAAGGCAACATTTCTCTCATATATAGCATATTTATTGTGTCTATTCAGGGTGCTATGTGGACTGTGGGATGTGTCTGAGCCTCAGCGAGCTATGACAAACACACCAATTTGAATACCCTGTTTTATTTTCTAATTCTTTGGAGGCTGAGCAACTGCCGCGTGAGAATGGACTGCTCATCTAGTCAGCAAGGCCACACTACACTGCACACACAATCACAGCAGTGCCTTGCCATTCTGTGACCCTTTTGTGTAGGTCTTTTGTTTTAATTCTTTGGAGGCTGTGCAGCCTTCCTTCTTCTCCTGAACAGGAATGTGCATCTGTCCAGGTTTTTTAAAAAAAGGCTGTCAGTGAACAGCAGTACCATCAGCATTCTGCAGTACAAATATCTTTCTTCCACCCACAAATTCCATGTAGAGAAATGACCGCAATATTGCATTTGAAAGGAGACTATTAGGAGTATCAGGGGCATACTTGGACCTATTTACTCTCAGTGAAGGGGTAAACCTGTGAAGTGTACTTCTTCAGCCTGCCTGGCCCCTTCTGCAAGGCTGGCCTGAGACATTTTGCTGCCCAAGGCAGAATTGCAAGTTATAGCATCCAAGACTACCCACGTTATTTAGGTGCCCGAAGCAGAAAATCTCACAGGAACCTCTCCCCTTCTCTGGCAGTAAAAACACAACAATAATAAATTAAACATTAATTTGTTGTCCTTTCATGACAACCAAAATCAGCTGCCTGAGGCCGCTGTCCGCCCTGACATTCTGGCATCTAGAATGTCTGGGACTGCTTCCAGGTCATAGGTCAGAAAGAAAGCTCAACTAGCTAAAACCTTTCCCTTTGACATCTAATTTTCTATAACTTAGCCCCAGAACTTTTTATGTTAGAGATCAACTACTGCACACAGCATCTCTCTTCCTGTCCAACTTCCCTTCTTAAGTTAGCGCACAACCCATTACATCCGATTCCAGCATCTCTGGTTTGTTCCCCACTGTGACCTCAACCAACTGTAGGAGGCGTTGTAACTTTCCCGCCTCAGATGTGCTATCTCACTGGGTGTGACTGGTGGCAGCTACTGTGAGTTACATAACAAACACCATCCTTAGCTTCTCCCTGCCATGAACAAAGCGAAGCAAAAAAAAGCCACTGCGTGTTATGGAGATAACATACAGTTCCATCTGACTTCTTGACAGGGCAGGAAACCCACATGTGCCTGAGCCAGAGAGAAAACCCCCGATGAAATGCAGGAAGCCGGGCTCATAACAGGCAGGAAATACGAGAACACTTGCTGACATTCCAGAATAGGGAGTGAAACAACGCCTAACCCAAATATTAAAGGAGTTAAAATAGGAAATGAGGAATACCTCTTAGGTCTCTATGCGAATGACATGGTTTTGACTACAGACCAACCAATTAACACAGCTCCATATTTGAAAAAAGAATTAGAGATGTTTCATTCCATGGCTGCTCTGAAGTTAAACTACAATAAATCCGAGATGTGTCTAAAATTCCCTCCATCTGTGCAAAAACAATTGGCTGAAAAGATGGGAACTCCACTCTGTCATACTAGTTTCAGATATTTCGGGATCCAAATCGCTAAGAATTTAAATAAATTATAAGTAAGTTTGGAAAACTATTAGCTCTGAAATTAAGAAATGGAAGAAACAATATTTGGGCATTTCTGACCGCTTAATCGCTGTCAAAATGATATCTCTCCCCAAACTTTTATTTCTATTTCAAACATTAGCAGTTTGGATCCCAAAAGATCAGCTACAACAATGGCAGAAGCAATTAAATGAGTTTATATTTGGTACGAAGCATATGAGGATACATAAATCATTATTATATAAACATTGGGAGATAGGATGGGGTATTCCCAACTTAAGTGGATATTATGATGCTAATCAACTTAAACAAATCTTCCCATTGATGGAAGAAGACATGTCTAAACAGTGGGTGAAAATAGAAGGTTCAAGGAGTGCAGGAACCTCCATCTGCTCAAGACTATTCTGGAAATATAAGTTTAGACGGGTTGAGCAGGTGCAGAATCCATTTACATCAACTACTTTGAAAGTTTGGAAATCAAGGATGGGAACATTATTACCAGGACTCTCACCACTAACTCCAATGTATTACCACCCAGAGTTTGAAGAGAGACTTACAGCCAGGGAAAAATTAAAGTGGAAATCCAAAGGACTATATCGCCTCAGGGATTTCTTCCAAAATGGGCATTTGATTAGGCAAGAACAATTGGCAGAAAAGTTAGGAGAGGAGAAAGGACAATGGATAAAAATTGCACAAGCTCATGCGCTCCTCTTTGAAACCAGATTTGCAAACCGTGGCTACTAGGAATCTAAAAATGTTTGAACAAGAGATGATGGGATATAATGGAGTTGTAAAAGGCTTGAGTTCAACATTATATAAATGGTTATTGACCCAGGAAGTTGGCACAGAGGGCCCACTTAAAATGGTGTGGGAAATGGATTTAGGAATCCAAATTGAAGGAGAAGATTGGAATGCGCTGTGAGGTAAAAGTCAATTTGATACAGTATCATGTAGTAACAGGGAACTTATGTTAAAATTGATTCATAGGTGGTACCTAACACCAAGAAAAATATCACTGATGAGCCCAGGGACATCCCCAGATTGTTGGAGGGGCTGTTCGGGAGTTGGAATGTATTTACATATGTGGCGGAAATGCCCAAAGGCGAATATTTTCTGGAACAAGGTGTTTCAGGAGATTAGTTCAATAACTGGACAATGGGTACATCCATCCCCCCACCTAGCTTTATTAAACTTATATAAAAGATTGGATACTAAACTTTCGGATAAGGGTTTAATCAGCCACCTATTATTGGCGGCAAGTTGGTTGATAGCCAAGCACTGGAAAGATGGCAAAAGGCTCCATGTCGAAAATTGGTACCAAAGGATTTGGCAAATTGCTCTTCTGGAAAAACTGTCAGAGAAAGTGAGGAAAGTGCGAGGGCATCTAAGATATGGTGTAAGTTTATTAATTTTACGAACAAAGATGAAGGGGGGAGATTGCCCCCTCTACCATATATAGATATATGGAGTAGTTAATGAGGCAGATATTGTTTGACAATTATTTTCCAATCTATACAGATAATTGTACAATAAAATTTGTAACTCTGTTCTAGACTGTCACTGATTGTCTTTGTGTATAAATATGTATATATATAAAAATGTAAATCTAACTTCCAACCTATGTAACCAAAAATAACAAAATAAAATAGTTTAAAAGGGGGGGAAAACGCCGGTTAATCCCTGTAAACCAGCACTCTAAGCCCACTGAGCTGTTCTTATCCATCCACAGATAAACCCCCATGTTGCCCCCTTCTGAAAACTTGTTTTACTTAGCATATTTCAGAATTTTGGTGCAGATGTAAAAACCTTGTCTTCAGCCCTACAAACCTCCAAGATGGTAGAACAATTTAACTAGACTTCCCAGCCTGGTGCCCTCCAGATGTGTTGGACTACAACTCCTAGCATTCTTGACCATTAGCCATGCTGATTGGGGCTTATGGGAGTCGAATTCCACAATATCTAGAAGGTGCCAGATTGGGGAAGGCTGGTTTAAACTGTAACCATCTATCACTCAGTGCAGACAATACTGAGCTAGATGGATTAATGGTATTCCAAGTCATGCCTACCACATACATTCCTCATAGCACCTTTTCCTATGGTGTATGCTGATGTATTGCGCAGGAATGATTCTGGAATTAGATCTTTGCAAATTCTGATGCAAACTGACCCAATCTGCACCCCACCCCCAGACTGATGAGTGGTTTAGACATATGATTATCTTTCATATTTCACACTGCCCTGAATTTCATAAAATCCAATGTAGTTCCTGGCTCAAAACATAGACCAAAATGCATTTAAAAGTGCATTTCCCCCAACAGAGTGGCCATTTTGAGGGAACAAGTGACCATTGGCTGTGGCTACTCTATGCACTTGGCTTGGTGTCCTGGAATGTGCTGACTCATTCTGAAGTAGCATTTTTCATTTATTTATTTATTTATTTTTATTTACAACATTTCTATAACTTTCCACATCTAAGACAGATTCCGGCGCAATGAACATAAGTGTAAAACATTAAAAAGATTAAAACACCATATTAAAATTGTTCCTGAAGGCCTACACCGCAGCATGGGCCCACTAAGCACCTCGAGAGGTGTCCAGCCATATTTACACTTGACACCAGCCCTGAGTGGATATAAAGTGCTTCAACCACTCAGAAACAATCCTGCATCACTAGCTGTGATAGACTGATGGTGTACAGCCAAAACACACTGTACCATGTTCATCTGGTGGAACAGAGTGGTTAGTACAAAACAATCATGCCCAAACTGTGGAATGTATGAGTAATTTGACAGGACAGTCCAATTCATTCTTCACAGTAAGGAGCTTGTCCTTCAATTCATACAACACAGTAAATAACATTTGAAGTATTACAGTTTTAATTCATATGTAACCCCATGTGTGAGATGAACTTGGAAGTTAATCCTAAGAGGTGCCAAGCACCTACAGTGAGATGTCAATGTTGTTGAACTAAATGAAGGCACTGCCAAGGAAGTCCAGCACAGCCACATTTGACTTCAAAAGTGGAAATGTCTAAATATTAATGAGGGGGAGGATTTAAAAAAAAATGTTGAAAGGAATTCAAGGGGGTCAACCCTCTCCAGAATGCTTGAAGGTTACTTGAAACTCAATAACAGAAGCACGGTTAGAATGTATACCACAGATCAGGAAAGATTCTACCAAGTCTGAGAGGTCACCAGTGTGGGTTCACACAACACACTAACCCACACTCAGTGGTTTGAGTGTGGGTTGTTGTTGAGCCATGAGTTGTTGTTGAACCGTGGGCTATTGTGTTGTCTGAATGCAGTGTATTTTCCACAGTGGCTTGTTAACCATGCAGTGTGGCTTGTTAGCCACCCTGAACAATCCAACAACAAACCAAGGTGGCTTGTTCAAGAAAAATAAGCCATACTGCATGGTTAACAAGCCACCCTTTGGGAAACATGCTGCATTCAGACATGGTACAAAAACAACCCATGGTTCAACAACAACCCACAATCAACCACGGAGTGTGGGTTAGCATGTTGTGTGAACCCAGTCACAGTGTAAAGGAACCTATTAGAGAAAAGAAAGGTTCCTTCAAAAATAGAAGACGTGCCCAAATAGAACAAAAAGGAACACAAACTTGCACAAAACATGCACAAAATAAATGTCAGCAAACAATAAGGGATGCAAAAAAGGATTTTGAGGAACATGCCGCTAATAACATTAATAATAATAATAATAATAATAATAATAATAATAATAATTTTAAACCCATCAGAAGCAGGAAACCACCTTGGGAGGCAATTGGACTATTAGATCACACGGAAGTTAAAGGAATACAAAAGTGGATAGGAGATTGCAAAGAAGTTTAATGAGTTCTTTGCATGTGTCTTCAGAAGATGTAGTGCAGATACATGTGCCTGAACTGATATTTCAGGAAGGTTGTCTTGACAAATTGAAAACAAATACATCATTGGATCTAGATGCTATCTAGCTGAGAGTTCTTAATGTAGTGAAAATGCTGAACTTCTAGCAACAACATGCAACACGTCCCTAAGATCAGCCTCTGTACATGAGAACAAGAAAATAACCAATATAACATGTTTTTCCTTTTTAAAAAAAGGGATCTAGAGAGGATCAAGGAAACGATTGACCAGTTAGCTTAACATCTATTCTGTGTTAATCGGTAGAAAGCATGATTAAAGATAAAATTATTAAACATATGGGAGGGCAAGTCCTGCTGAAGAAGAATCAAATGACATGCCATACAATTTAGTATCTGATAGTATTGGAAAGCCAACATGCAATATTAATTAGAAATTGACAATATTTGATAGGTAACATACAACAACATTGTATTTCATCTTTGACTCACCAGTCTCCAGGAATTTTAAACAGCTATAAAGACTGATCTCTTCCGGCAGGCCTACCCAGGTGAATTTTAAGTGTTATGTGCTTTTAATCACTTTTGTGTATTTTATGTTGATGTTGTTACCCGCCTCGATCCGGAGGGAGAGGCGGGTGATAATTATTATTATTATTATTATTATTATTATTATTATTGACAGTATTTGACAGTTGACAGCTTGTGAGATTTCATATTCAGCACCTTCCCAAATAAAAACTACTAGGAGATGCTAATAAGTCCAAAGCACGAATGTAAAATTTGGAGGTAAAATTCACATAAATTTGAATTTTGCACTCAATGTTTTTCCAACTTCTGAATGTATGTGACATTTCTCTTTAACTTTTCCTGTACTCCATTCTGCCTCCAGCATTGCTCAGTGCAAGATCACAAGGGATGCATATCAGGCTAGCACAAATCCACAGGTGTAGACAGAACCAGAAGGGGAAGTGGATTTTGACAAATTACGAATATCCTCTGTAACATGCAAAATTTGTTCACATTGCAGATTGAGTTAGAGGTTTGGAAGAAAATTTCTAGGGTGTCTGCTGAAAAACAGCCAACTATTTGGAGCTGAGCCTGAAAAGCTAAAACAGAGGCTCCTAGACTTGTTCTTGGAGCAGTTCTGTGGAGACCTGGCACCAATGTCCCTATGCTCTGGCTTAGGTCCTTTTTTCCAGTAGCTGAATATAATAAAGGACACTAAATATAGAAATATATTTTTCCTGCTTTTGCATGGAAACAAGCTCTTGTTGATTGGATATTGAAACAATGAAAATATTGTCTACAGGGCAATTTATTATTATTATTATTATTATTATTATTATTATTAACATTAGAGGCTGTGAAGTGCAAATTCAGACCACAGCAAGACTCAGGGCCAGCCCTGCCATGAGCCAAAGTGAGCCCCTTGGCTCAGGCAGTGGAACAGGAGGGGTGGCGCATTAGGAACCCCATCCCACGACCAGCTACCACCCACCCACAGCAATCCCCCAGCCCGCCCACTCACCACTGCCAGGCCACCCACTCCCACTGCCCAAGAAAGCTGAGGACCTGCCATCTGAGGATCTGCCTTTCACTCTCAGTTGCAGCAGAGGTGAGAGGAGAGCTAAACCATGGTGACGGAGGAGGATGGCAACAGCTGAAAGCAGTGGGGTGCTGCTTCAATGAGACTTAGAGAAAGGCTTAACGCCATGGGTCAAAACAGTCCCTTCCAGTGGATGCCACCACTGCCCAGGTCTCACCTCACCCTGTGTGGAAAGTACAATGCTGGAAATCTGCAGTTGCAAAACTGCAATGGTGGGTGTGGGGAAGGAAGGGAAGAGGCTCTGGAGCTGTCTACTTGCCTGCCTGCCTATTTCGCTCACGAGGAAGTATGCCTTTCCACCCATTCCGGCACAGAAGAACAGAAGGCAACATAATAAGGTCCCCAAGTAAGTGTGTTTAGGACTGAGGGCTATTGTGAGTTTCAGCAGCTGGAAGGGATTAAATAGAGAGGGAGCAATCCTATTTGGGTGACCATATGAAAAGAAGGACAGGGCTCCTGTATCTTTAACAGTTGCATAGAGAAGGGAATTTCAGGAGGTGTCATTTGTATGCATGCAGCACCGGGTGAAATTACCATTTCATCACAACAGTTAAAGCTGCAGGAGCTATATTAGAGTGACCAGATACAAAAGAGGTCACCCAAAATCCTAGGGGTATTTCAGATTCCCGGACCTTAGACTCAGGAATCCAAGTTCCTCGCCCCGTTCTCCACCTCACAGCCGGCATGGAAAGAACCACACTGGCTGCCTCTCCTAAGTTGCGAAAAAGCCCGTCTAGCTAAAATGCAGAGCGGGAAGTGCGGCAGAGGCAAGGATCGCCTTTGCCGCACTTCCTGCTCTGCATTGGATACTCACAAGCTTCCAAGTTCAGAGGCTTACCAGTATCAAGGGCCGATCACATAGGATTACACCTTAAATTTCTGTTGATTTACTGTACAATCCTACACATGTCTACGCAGAAGTAAGCCCCACTGTGGATGTTGTTTTCATGGACCAGCGTGGCTATCTTTCTGTTGGTTTTGGTTTTGGGTGAGATGTATATTTTGCTGCACCATCTGTTTGCAATATGATTTCAGATGATTTAGACACATGGACAGCATTAGTGAAATGAATTCACTTGAACTAACCATTTATATTATGTAATTGCTCTGCTCTCTGTCTGCCTCTTGATAACATATGTATACTTTGTAGTATTACAGTGGATATGTCTATCTGTGATGTATTTCACAGAGTGGGTGGCAGTCCTTAAAAGTCTTTCTTTATTAGGAAGTTGTTGTAAGTTGTTATCTATGTATCAGCCTAAAATCTGTAAGCTGGTCTGTTGGGTTGGGTGGCTGTTTTTATTCTTTTATTGTTGCGTTTTTCATCTATTTGTTTTATGATTGAGTGAACTAAGTTTTTATTTTAAATGTTGGTTCTTATCATCTTTAGCCTCCTTGAGCACTATTTCCTTGGTGGAAAGACAGAGTATAAATCAGATAAATAGATGGATGGAGAGAGACAGACACACACACATAATAATAATAATAATAATAATAATAATAATAATAATAATAATAATTTTATTTCTTACCCGCCTCTCCCTCTGGATCGAGGCGAGGTACAACATAAAATACAAAACACCATTATATATATATATATATATATATATATATATATAATACACACACACACACACACACACACACTAATTAAAAGCATATAAAATGAATACATTATTAAAAGACATCTTAAAATTCAACTGAGTAGGCCTGCCAGAAGAGATCAGTCTTTACGGCTTTCTTAAATTCCAGGAGACTGTTAAATTGACGAATCTCTCCCGGCAGGCCATTCCACAGTCTGGGAGCAGCAGAAGAGAAGATCCTCTGGGTAACAGTTGTCATCCTAGTTTTTGCTGACTGGAGTAAATTCTTCCCAGAGGATCTGAGTGTGCAGGGTGGATTGTATGGGAGAAGGCGATCCCGCAGGTAACTTGGACCCAAACCATGTAGGGCTTTAAAGGTAATAACCAACACTTTGCACTTCGCCCAGAAACTAATTGGCAGCCTAGGTGTACCGGTGACCAACCTGGCTGCCATATTTTGAACTAGTTGAAGTTTCCGAACTAGGCACTCCTCCCCCCATCTGAAAGATGGAGATCCTAATATAGGATGATGGTACCTGATCACTCCAAGCTGCAATATGGGGATATTAGCAATGGACTACATTACAAGGTGGCTGTAAGTCACTCTCTGTCCCAGTCCCTTACTCCCCACAGTAAAAGCATAATATCTCTCAACCTTCTCTTTCCACCCCACCTCCCAAATCTGAAATGGGAGAATGATATTGGACAATTTATATCTGCCCGTCTACTGCAAGAAGCAGTTGTAGGGCAGTTTCTAAACTTTAAAGAAATCACATCCCCCCCATCTGCTCCATACAAAGACCTGAGTGTTTGCATCTACTTTGGAGGTGGGGAGATGAAGCATTGCTGTTCAATCACTGCAATGATAAAATCCTGGATTTCTCCATGGTCTCCAACTGGCAGCTGCCACTTTAACCACTCTATAGTCCTGACATCAAAATTAATCAGGACATCTGATCTGCAGACAAAAGAACTGTCTCTCTAGTACTTTCTTATGAAGACAAGGAATTTCAGGAAATTTTAGATACTCCACCCAGCTCATTACTTCAAGCCATTCCAGGGTCACTGTGCACCAGAGATAACAAACCATGCAAGTGTTTATAATATAAATTCCATATAAACCATTCCTCTGGTGTAAAAAGAGAGATGAGGCAAGGCCCTGACTCCAGCTTTTGCCAAGTGCAGGTGATTCTCTTTCAACTCCTTTCTGCCTCTCACTCACCCCTGGAAGTGTAAACAAGTCAGAAGTAAAAGTGGATCAAGATACTGTTGTCCTAAAATAACTCAAAGGGTGAAATGGATCATTATAGGTATCTCTCTCTCTCTCTCTCTCTCTCTCTCTCTCTCCCTACCTCTGCTGCCAAGTCCCGTCCCCCCAATTAAGCACAGTCAGTGCAATTTCAATACTTCTGTGGCCCTTGGGAATATCTGGACAGTACTTACAATTGACCTTGCAATTCCAGTAATTTCACTTTGAAGGTAAGAACACGTTTCTGTACCATGATAGCAGGATTTCCTCTGCTTGTCAAAGTGTTAATAGTTGTGCCAGAAGATCTGAGTAAGCATTTAAAACTCTGTTCTTTCCTGTCCCGAAAGATGCAACTCCGCAGTGTTTTTCAGGATCACGAGGAGACTAAACGGAAATGAAGGTTTCCAGAGGGTGCTTCCCCCCCCCCCCACCTCCTGGCCATTATAATAATACTAATGATTATCTACTGGGCTCACCAGAAATCTTAGGGAAACAGAGAAAATCCTACAGGAGAAGAAAAGTACAGAACCATTGATGCAAGCAAAATTGGGGAAAAGGGGAACACCTAATGAGGGAGAAAGACTTCAACTTGCAAACTGTAGTGTCATGTTAGAAAAGGATGGTTAAAGTAAAAGAGCATTCATGAATAGCAACTGATAACTATTCGGTTATTGCGATCTAAGGGGCTGACTGCTGGTCTTAAACCATAAATGCAGCTTTGTGCAAGACATTCAGTCTCAGTTTCCCATGTATGAAATGGGAATATCAACAAGTTAGTTCAAAAAGTTAAAGGAAAGGCTATTGTAAAGCACTTTTCAAGCTCAGCTACAAATGTGATAAATAACAACTGACTATTGACATGTAGGTTTCATGTGAATTTAAATGCAGAAGTGCAGTTCAAGCTGGAAAGTTGTAACATATGAAATAGCCAGGAGGTGAAAGGAAGTTACCCATAAAATATGTCATGCATCCAGGCTGGGGAAGGAGATAGAAAAGATGGGACAAAAGAGGGAGGATGTAAGAAGACGTGCACATTGCAACAACTAAAGAGAGGGCAATGGCTTTATGGCTGTCCTGAACTCTGGCTGTGGAACAAATGATGAAGAATTTCACAAGGTCTTTGGAACCGGGTGGGCAAATGTCTCTCCCTCTCTTGTTCTACCTGAGGGCCTGTTACATGCAAATGCGGGTAACAAAACCACAACAGTCTGTTGGTCCTTCCAGGCAGGGAGCTCCAAGCACTACCAATCAAAGAGATTGCGTAGTTATTCTGCCTCTTCTTCCTTAACGTGTGTGTGTGTGTGTGTGTGTGTGTGTGTGTGTGTGTGTAAAAAGAAAAAAAGATGAAAGAAACAGAGGCACAACGCAAGTGCAAGACGACATCTACTGGACCAGGTGTGGACAGAAAGTAGATCTCTAGATGCTTTTGCCTTCAGCTTCCAGCATTCCTGATCATTGGCTATGTTGGCAGGGGCTTCTGGGAGTTGAAGTCCTAAACATCTGGAAATCTTCTTTTTGAACACCCATGTACTGGACAGCAAACGTGCACGCACGCACGCACACACACTAAAATTCCTTGAATGAGGCAGGGTGATTGCATGATAAAAACCTTGTCTGAAAGCTTTCTTTCTTTTTTTCAGAAAAGCTGCTAGGAGAGGGGATGATTTGGGGTGGAAAAATGAGTAATTGCTTAACTCTTTCCCCACTTGTGTACACATACCCACACACCCAACTGTGTCCCCAGCAGCACGTTTCCAGCCGTGCTGACCCACACATCTCTGGTGTTTCTCTGGTCCAAATAGTTTACTGCCAAAGTGGGGTTTCTCCTTAATAAATGGCCATGACAGATTTGTTACGCATGGTTTGTTAGATGCGGAGATACAGCAGTTTCGCTCATACAGAAAGTGTCTGAAAAGCCTTTGACATGGCACGCCCATCTTTGAGGTAGAAGAATTAAGTATTCTTTACGACAAGATGATGCAGTGCTTAGGAGCACAGCCTTAGAATCTTCTTTTAGTATCCAATGTGGGTAGGATCTTGCTGAGATTCAGGGAGATCTGATGTCCTTATGCCCATGGAAGCCAACCTAGGCAGGGTGCTGGGCATAGTTTATGCTTCTCAGTCACCTGACGTTGGCTTGGAAGGAAAGTGCTGCTGTGAAGAGTGCATCCCAAGCTGGCATCTCCAGAGCCTGCATCAGCAGAGCAGGGAACTGGCAGCAGAGCACAGCCACCTGGAGCAGCCAGGAGAGAGCTTAGCTGCATGGCTAAAAGGCAGATCTGTCTTCTGGGCTTGGCAGGGGAGGGGGAAAGGGTAGTTTCAGGAAGAGCTGAGTTAGGGATTTTCCACTGGGAGCTGGAGAAAGATTTCCTTCATATCTCTCTTTTGTACATGATTACCGGGATCCAAAGAACTACTCAACCAGTTCTGCATGCTTAAGAGTCATTCTTGAACCAGGATAAACCCACCCCATGCACAGGCACACTCCATGTCAAACGGCATGAGACTGACAGGGCCTTGAAAAACAGCCTAAAATATGGCATCAGGATCTGCTGTTGAAAGAATGACAGGCAAGAATCATGACAATGTAAGAAGCGTTCTACTGGACCAGAACAAAGATCTATCTAGTCCAGCATTCTCTTTCCAACAGGCGGTGAGTGTAGGACATGAGGGCAATGGCATTCTCCTCCTGCTGTTTTTAGTCAATGGAGGCATAGAGCCTCTGATCCTGGAGGTAGCATATGGCCTACCTGACTAGTGGCCATTGATAGCCTTCTCCTCCGTGAATTTGTCTAATTCCCTTTTAAAATAATCCCAAATTGGCAACCATCACCACATCCTGTGATAGCGAAGTCCATAAGTTAGTGATGCTCTCTGTGAAGGGTTACTTCTTTTTGTTTGTTCGGAATCCCCCTAGGCATGATTAAGCCCTTCAGGTTCTCTAAAGGAGTCAGTTGGTTTTTGGTGCACCCATTCTTGTCTCAGGGTGCTTCCAGATGGCAGGGTCCTAGCACAAATGGCCGGAAGGCATCGTGCAGCTATTCTGCCTTTTCTTAAGAAACAGATTTACTGTGGTAAGAAAAAAGACAAACATGGGAAGGTTATGAGAGGAAGACGATGATGTCTGGACCCCTGCATGAAATTCCATGAATGAGGTAGGGAAATGGCGCTTGTTCTGGAAGCACCCCCAGTGTGTTTTGGTGTGGACTTACAGGTGTTTAAATATCCCTGTGAGAGTCCGTAGGTGAGTGTTTTCAAATGGTAAGAAACCCATTGGCAAGAAGCCCTTCTAATAGCTCTGAAAATGAAAAGGTGTTTGAGTGTGAAAAGATGGAAGTTGTGATGGAAAGTTGTACCTAAACATGGTTGTACATACACATAGGTCTACCACACATTTTGTCCAACTAATTCTCCTAAAGAGGAGCATCTGCCATGCCAGTTCTTGCAGTGAAATGTCCCAGTTATTGGAATTTCCATGTTAGGAAGTTCAAAGTGAGATACTTTCTAGTGCAGCAGTCTAAAAACACTGTTTCCTTTGGATTTAGTTATGTGGAAAATAAAAATTAATATAAGAGGCACTCCTCTCTTTAAACCTTAACCACAGAGCTAACATGAATTTAGAGTCTACATTTTTGCCTGGCGACAACACCCCAGCCAATCCCCTCCCCCACATCAGTTTAGGTTCAGAGAAAGTCTGCACCCACCAGTGGAGAAAAAAATAAATACAACTATTGACAAGGGCAGATCTTGCAGGCTGAGATGGAAGGGCAGAAAGGCTGCTTGGGAGAGCTGGCTGCCCTATAAAGGTACAGCAGGAGAAGGAAGGAAATGGTGGGAGAGGCGACGCAGTAGGTTTATGCTACTGAAAGAACAGTTTAAGTACAGAGGCATCTGCCCAACATTTGACCATACTAAATGCCAGCAGAGCATCTGAATGGCAAGGTGGGTATATGAGACTGGAATGGTACCCAAATAACCAGTGAGTCACCTCTTCAGAAAGTCCAAGTCGAAACAGAAGGAACAGCTGTTCAAACTCAGACCCATGCCAACTCTGTGGGTAATGCAAGAAACAACAACACTGGACGACATATACCAGAACAAGACACAAAACCAAGGAGGAGAAAACGTGCTCGGATAGCATAACGGCACCTTTATTAGGACCAACTAAATTTTGTAATGTAGTATGCAAGCTTCTGAGTTATACAGGATTTTAGTCTGGATTTTAAAAACAAAAAAAATCAACTTTAAAACGCAGAGAGAGAAAAAGTTGTTTCTAGGAATAGGAATGTTAACCCATGACTTTCAGTTTGTTTCGTTGTTAGGATGGTAATGGAGGAAGTCCTTGCAGGCTAGTTGGGCTAGAAAGATGCTTTGTGCAAGAAGTGAAGCCCTCCACAACTAGCAGAATACACACATATATAGCATTCTTCCTTATCTTCAAAAGCTGCATCTGCATGCATCGTCCGGCCATCTGAAGACCACAACTGTCAATACAGTGTAAGGATTGATAGTTCCTTCTAGTTATGGTTGGAGCAGGCAAAATTCTAACACAGAGAATTCCCCCTTTCTGTGAGAACTGCTTACGCAGATCCTCTAGTTTTCTCCCATCTGTCACTTTTCAGAAAGACAGATTCTGGCACATAGTTAGGAAGTGACATCTTTGCCTTCCCATCCACACACGACACCACAGGATTGCACAGGACACAAAGTCGACAAGGAAATACCCCTTAACCTTCTACCTCCTCAACCGCCTGCCCATCTCAGAATGGTTCAACAGGGAATTTGCCTATGACGCTGCCTGCAAAAAGTTTCCTAGCTCAAAAAATTCCAACGATGAATTGCAGAAATGTTCTGATCTGGCCTGGAAAAGGTTGGCTTCTTATTCCTTTCATCTTATGAAAATCTCAAAGAGGTTGGTTTAGGCTCTGCCTATGCTGAAAGAAAAACCCGAGAGACCGAGATCGGGTATTTTAAAGTACATTTATTCATTTCCTAATGTATGTCAAAAACATAGACATTTACTTCAGTTAGTGTTGCCATTGTGGGCAGAGCAACCTGATGGGCCCTAGACAGCATCTGGGGTTCCATAGGACATTGCAGGTCTCCTCCAGCCTGTAGACAGAGCTATTCGCATGGCGCAGGAGCTCCAATCAAGGATCTTCCTTCCCCTCTGGCTGCCATGGAAAGCTCTGCAGAGGCTCCTCTTTCCAAGGCTGCAGAGGGTGGAAAGGGAGCATGTTGGTAGGCAGGGATGGGGAAAGAGAGGCCTAGAACCGCAAGAACCAGAAGTCTTTCTGCGCACTGGAAGCTAGGAAAGCCAGACTTTCGGTCAAAACAACAGCGTCTGAGGAATAGGAGATTGTGAAAACGTCCATCCTCCTCCTGTCCTGCCAGGCCCTTTCTGGCAGGGCTTTGGATAGGCAGAGAGCTTTGAACTCACAGTCCTCTGTCTGTCAACAGAGCAATCCATAGGATTGGAATCTGGAGCTCTAAAATTAGAAGTGATTTTTATCTACCTGCTTGTAAATTCCAGTCTTGCAGATATAACTTTCTTTGTCTTATTTAACTTGCAGATAAGCTCCTGCAAAGTGCTCTGGTTTGAAGCTCAGCTCTTAAAGGTACATTGTTAAGGAAACAGTTACTAAAGGAAAACAAAACATTGTGTAGCACTTGGAATAGACAGGAATGAATGCATATTGGGAGCCCGCCAATAAGATTTACAAACTATTGAGGTGGAATTAGTATAATCTTACTAGTCCACCACCTGAAAGACCTCGACTTGTCCGCCTTTCTCTTGTGCTGGAGTGGAGATCTAAGCCTTTTCTGTGGTGGCATCTGAACTTTGGAATACCTACCTGAAGGATGCTTGCTTGGAGCCAACATTTTATTGTTTGGGCACCAGGTTTTATTTGCAGGGGCATTATTATTATTATTATTATTATTATTATTATTATTATTATTATTATAGCAATGTGGTAAAGGGTTTTAGCTGGTGGTTGTTTTATCCCTCTCATTTTTTATTGATGTTTTACTGTACTTTATTGTTGATGTGTTTTTTAATCTTTGTACATGACTCTAGAATCCACCTTTATGGGCGATGGATGGTAAAGAATTTTAAAATAAAATAATAAAATATCTTACCTTCAAAATGTAGGCCAGAGATGAAGAAAATATATCTACTAGCAGAATGTTAACGTACAGATGAAAACAGAGGCTAGCACCTGTGACATTTATGGATGCTGTTTGGTTCACTACAGTGGACTGGATGCTGAGGTTGTGTATGCCCCAGAAATACCTATCTGCATTGCTTCCACATTTTATCTGAAAGCAGCCATACGTTTACAAGACAAATCCTTGATGATCCCCCAATGAGCAAGAAATGCATCGAGTTACGGAGACTGAGGTCCCCTCTACAAGGATTCGCTTTTGCGCCCGGTTAGGCGATTATGCGCATAATCGCTGAAGCGCATTTACACCTAATCCCTCTGCACGAGAGGCAGCAAGAGGAGACGAAGCGCATTAACAGATGACCAAAATGCGCTTTACAAGTAGTTAATGCGTATAAGCGCTTGTTCACATAGTCAAAATGCGCTTTAACGGCCAGAGCAAAATAAAACTCGCGATTTAACGTGCATTCGATAATGTGCATAATCGGAGAGATAACGCGCCTCTACACCTGATTTGCGCTCCGTTCTTGTAGAAGTAAAATTTTTAAAGCGCTTTGAAAGAGCTTTAAACCTCTCTTGTAGAGGCAGCCTAAATATTAAAGAGGGAAAGATTATGAACTACAGTATGGTGTTAATGCAGCCTTGGGCATAATGGGAACTTAGGTGTTCATAGAATCATAGAATAGTAGAGTTGGAAGGGGTCTATAAGGCCATCGAGTCCAACCCCCTGCTCAATGCAGGAATCCACCCTAAAGCATACCTTACATGTTCCACTTAAACATACCTCTCCTACACTGTTTGTGCCACATGCAAAGGTTGTTTATGCAGGACACACCTTGCATGCGGAATCAAATGTTCATTCTAGAAAATGTAGATTTTTACATCCCTATTACAGATGTAATGTACATGACAACACTTTAATATTTTCTTTATGAATTAACCACACTCTAGGTGTGCAGAGGAGCCTGGACTCCTTGAATTTCCTCAGTTACCACAGTGACAGAATTTGAATTCAGGGTTCCTGATTCTAGACCAACACTCTAGCGGCTAGCCACTAGGTCACTACCTTGGCTTTCACAAGGAAAGGCCGGCTGGAGCCTTGAGTTTGCTCATTACTATTGATACAAGTATGACGTCACGGCTATCCAATAAGAGCGTGCGCTGCATGGCTGGAGGCTTAAAAACCCTTGACAGCAAACGGAAGTCTCTGGCCTGGTGAGAAGCAGCTGGGAGAGCCTGGGAAGGAAGGAAATGAGCTCAGGAGAGGTAAGATAGGGAGGCGAGGAGCAGGCTAATCAGAGCGGATGGGGAGCCAAAGAGCTGCCGGGGAGCCTCAGCCTGACTTTTATTGTCTAAAGTTCAGCACAGATGGAATCACCAGGAAGGGGAAAATAACACATGAGGAACACTTGGGAGATAGGCTGTGAAAGCAGATCCTCCTTCAGCATGGTTCAGTACTGGCCCCACCCACAACCCTTGCTCCAATCATGAAAATCTCATGGCTTGCTTCTTCCACCATCCTTCTTTTACAGGAGTCCGGCCTGGCTTCCCAGTGCTCAGTGCTTACATACTAGGAAAAAAGCAGGAGCGATAATCTGTATGAAGTAATGCAGTGAGGGGGCAGCACAGAAGCATAACTAGTAAAGTGTGGAAACTTGTTAGGGAAGTGGGTTGAAGTCATGGGTGTGAATGCAGTTGATATGGGATATCCTGTTCCCTTCAAAACTTTCCTATCTGCATTAAGCAGCACAAATGACCATAGAGAGAGGCTGCCAGGCTCCTCTTATTATAGCTATAGCTCCACACACATCCTGCAGTAATGGGTTCCATGACCTTTCAATATAACAAATAATATTCAAATAACAGGATCCTCAGAATGAAAGTGAACCCCACTTCTGCAAGCTCATCTCCCTCACGGTCATCAGAGAGAGAGAGAGAGAGAGAGAGAGAGAGAGAGAGAGAGAGAGAGAGAGAATTCGGACAACATGATAGTCAATGGAGGGATAATAATCAACGTTACAGTTGTTCATCTAGGGGGTACTCCCCACACAACATGGTAATAAATAATCAACTGTGGTGTGGAGTAGGATCAGCGCTGAGTTGATTATGGCAGCATTCGGACAACACGATAGTCAATACAACTGATAATTGTCCCCCCCCCCCCCAGTTGCTTATTGTGTCATCCAAATTCAGCCAGAGAGAGAGAGACTCTCTGTGTGTGTATAATAAGCAAAGCGACTAAGCAGCAATGCAATTAGGTAGATTGTGGATCCCTCAGGGCTGCAACCAACTGCAATAAGAAAGTTCTATTCCTAAGAAAGCAATTGGCAAAACAGGAATAATAAATGTTTTGGCTTCCACCTTCATCAGCGACAGTTAATACAAGAGCAGAAACTAAGGCAGCCAGAGTGACAGTTATAGGATGCTAGTGCAGCGGGTGGAATTTTTAGATTGCAGGGGATGTGTGCAGGAGATGGTGTAATCCTTCAAATTTAGGCCATTTTCCCTTGTTTCAAGGATTGCTGGATGAAATGGTTGTTCTTTTGGAAACATCGTCATGTCTGAAAGGCTGTGGCCATCAAAATGAAAGTGTTTTGTCACAGGTTATTCTAGCTTCCTTGCCATTATACCTGACTTGTGGCTTCTGAATCTTGTATGGAGGTCAGTGGTGGTTTTGCAATAAACTGCATGTGGCAACCGGGCCACTTAAACGCAACAACATTGTTAGACATGCCAGTCATGTTCTGTTTAATAAGATAGATCTCTCCCTTCACTGTGCTTCTGAATGTTTTTTGCCGCAGGTAATGCAGCGGCTAGATGATTCGGGATCACAGGTAGGTATTTTGATTCCAACTCCACACAAGAAACTTGTTGGCTGGCAGAAAGCAACAACAGGTGGCTTGTTCATGGCTTTTGCAAGAAGTGGAGCATTAGCAATCAAGAGGTAGCTTTCAGGGCAGGAGCAACGCTATGGCCCCTAGGCAGAGTCTGGGGTGTGTGTCACAGGATACTTCAGATTCCTGGATTCAAGGCCAGAGACACTGCTCCAACCTCGGAGCCGGGAATCCACCACCCACAGACGTGGACTGGATAAGGCAGAAGACAAAGAAAACCAACCAACCAAAAAAAATAATAATAAAGGAAAATATTTTCAGTGTTCATCATTTGCTGCAAAATTGCTAACAGCAAAAAATGGGGGAAAACGAGAGGCACCCCAAGAAGGCTTATGTCTGGAAGCACACACTCTGTGTGTGTGTGTGTGTGTGTGTGTGTGTGTGCGTGCATATATGCATGCACTGTGCGTTTGCATGCAGAGCACATAGACACATTTCCCCAGGGGTCTCTCCAATATACAGGGCCTCTCTTTATATCAGGGATGGCAGATTTCAATTCTGCAGGATCTATTTTGTTTTGTCTTTCTTGATCCTCATGATCCACCAACTCAAGTTAAGTGCAAAACAGTGGTAGTGGTGGAGGGAAGATCATATGCCTAGAATTAAGGAACAGAGTGCCTTTTTGTTTTCAATACCAGAACTGAGCTCGCTGTTCTCCCACACAAAAATCCACCTCTGGTTTTCTCCATTTTAGCAGCCTAATTTAGGATGGGAGGGGAGCCTTATTGGTGTTACTTTTGTGAAACAGCTGGGACTCAGAAACCCTTCAGCAAATCACCCAGAGATCCTGCTCTACTTTGCTCACCCTGCTCTATATACCCATTCACTATGGTGGATTTTGCTAATACAGAAAGTTATTTGTCAGACTTTGTAGGTAAAAAGTTAGATTTAGAACCTTGGAAGTTGCCTTTTCCTTCCATCACTTCTGCCAACATTACTACTGGATGTAATAATCACTGGTTCCTTCAGCAGCACATTTTCTAACATCAACATGTGCCATTAATGCTTTTGCTCAGCTTATGCTATTTAAACAAGATCATCCCTGTGTAAGAGAATGGACACAAATCTTGGCTTAACATGTGCTCAGAAAACCCAGAATCATCCATTTCTCTGCAGGAAGAATGTCTATTTAAGTCATAATGAGAACATTTCACAAAGGAGAACATTTCACAGGAGTGTGTCTGTAAAGGAAACAGGTGTGTGGCCCTTAGAATGAGCTTGAAAATGTACTTGAGAACAGACAAGACCCAGAAGGGAAGACAACTTCTTCCTGCCTTCTGAAAAGTTGTTACAGTTGCTGCTGCTCAGACAAAGCGGTGGCAAGAATGAGGGATTCAGCCCCGGATGTCGTAGTAGCCAGACATTTTGGACTGGTTCCAAAAAGAAGGATCTGTCAGACTCAGAAGCAATCAGGGGCTTGGAAGGTTCTGACTTAAAAAGGCAAGATGAAAAGAAGGGAATGTGCAAAACGTGTCTGAACAATGACTGAAGGGCCTAAAACGAGGAAGGGAGGGTGAAGAGGAGGATCACTGGCTACCAGCGCCTTCTGGGTGTGAACATTACAGAAGCAGAGGAAGTACAGGATGGAGGGAACCAAAGGGTGGAACTCGGCATGGTATGGAGAGAAAAACAGAAGCTCAATCTCAGGAAGACCTACTGGACAATAAACCCAGGAGGCAGCGGAACCAATACCACCCCACAGGAAAGCAGGGCGGGGGCGAGGTAGATTGTCTGGCACATGGGATGTTAATAGCTATTGTAATTCTGTAGCTTCCAGACCCCTAAGCAGGGCTGAAGCCCCATTATACCAAATCTGTAATGAACAGAGAGTCTGTGTCCAAAGAAACAAGAGAAAAGGGTAATAAGAGAAATTTGAAGCACCAAGTATCACTCCACACCCCAGGGCTGCAGAGCAGAAAGGAAGCACACGCTGGCAGCTGCTCCCGTTGGCTCAAGGGAAGGGGGGCACAGGGAGTCCACACCCTTTGCTTTTCAGGGAGAGCATCACAGCAAGGAGAAGACCAGCTTGGGCCCATCCATCAGCCAGAGAAGGAGCAGCAGCAGCGAGTTTGCTTTACTCCTCCATGCCAGAAAGAATAGTTGGCTCCCATCAGGATTTCTTCGAAAAAGAATGTATTGCTCAATTCTCTCTAGAAAGCAGTTGTAATTCACTGGGTGTTCTTGTTTCTTTAACTGAAATCTGCTCAAACACAACTGAAACCAAGGCTGCATACCCTGCAAACAGGCAGCAGCCAGAGGGGTTGAGCTAATTGTTCCATCAGACGAGCGAATTATTGCACGCACGTTACTGGGCACTCACGGATTTCTGCGGGTCCTTCTCACAACGTCATCTGCCTCTCACGCGCCTCCCACCCCTTTTAGCCTTCTTCACACCACAAAAAAAACACCCCAGTAAGTCCAATTTATTTTAAAGATGGAAGTTGCCACTATCTTCTGCTGTGTGCAGGAGAAGCAGTGGGATCAAAATGGCCCGTTGTTTACTTCCTTTTTCAAAAGAGGAAGTAACGTGGGACATACATGCGGATGGAGAAGCGACTGTAAGCAAATGCAATTTCCCCTGAGTGATGACGCTCTAAGACAACATAAATCCCTATCTTTCTCTGAGACCTGATTGGAGTGAAATTTCCCACAATAGCATGATCAAAAATAATTGTAAAGTTGTAGACTTGGAACTGTAAACAACACTAAAGGGTTGTTCCCCACACAGGGCTTATCTCCTAGTCGGGAGCATGCCTACTCTAACTCAGCTACATGGGTTACACCATTCAAGAAAAATGGGTGCACTTTATTTTCAAGACATTTCTCCTTCCCCCATGGCTGGAGAGGGTTTGGCAGATTTCACCAGCCTTGACAGAAGCCCTTCTCAGTCATTAATTTTCCAGGGCCCGAAACTAAAAGGGTGGTTGGCATGGACCAGCCACTGTTCACTGCCATTCCCTTCTCCATGCACTCCTTCCTTTGTTACAAGGAGGAAGCAAATAAAACAAAAATATTTCCCCCTATGTTGGCATGCTCTATGAAATGGTGATGTATGTGTGAGGGGGGGATGTGTGTGTGTGTGTGTGCTGAGTTATAAAACCAGCTGTAATACTAATCCCGCAGACTCCACTCCTATGAAATCTTCATTGCCAGCGAAGAAAGATGCTGTCATACACAAATCTACAAATGGTAGATTTCCTGAATTTCCTTTAACAAATCCCTTTTCAAGGCACATTCCTAGACAGAACAAAATCTTACAAATCCCAGCATTCCCTGCCCAGTATGGCTGGCTGGGGAATGCTGGGAGTTGTACGGCTTTTTTCTGTCTAAACAAGCATAAAATTGCACCCTCAATCATTTCAAGAAATCAACACAAAAGGAACAAGCCTCAAATCCTATCAAGACACTGCCAGCTGCTTAATGGAGTTCTACAACTAAAAGTACAATATGATATTTAGGAGAAACCCCTATTGCCAGTTACTCTGGGACTGCAGTGCTGAAAGAAAGCACACTTTGGCCTCCTCCATTAGCCCAAAGAACCACAGTGGCTCGGGCAGTTGAACAACCTCTTATCCAATCGAGACCAACAGCAAGAGAAGACCAGTCTGGCCCCAACTGGACATAAAGGCCTATTCACAATTCAACACTTTGTTCTGGCATCGCCAAACTCATCTCTCTCCTCTCGCTTTCCCCTCCAATTCCCTTCTCTTATATGTCTTGTCTTTTGGGGTTGTAAGCCTAAACATAGGGTCTCTCACTCTCTTTTAAATTATCTCCACTTTGGGAGATAATATTTGTCTGAAAAGCAGGATAAAAATATAATATAAAAATAAATAAGAATAAACACATTGCATACCAGGTTAGTGCTTCTTAGCATATGGGTTGTGACCAAAATCATTAAAAAGAAATGTATTATAACATCCTTGGCATTCAAGATTGGCATTCCAGGTGATCCATATGCAGTGTAGCTTCTGTATTCAGTTAAATATGTTGATCTCCATTTAAAGTCATTTTAATATCCAAACTAAAGGGAAGCCAGACACTAATACAATATTGGGTGGGGTAGGAACAGGGCTGGAAGAAGATGAAATGGGTTTCACAGTAGATTGGGAAGGAGCTCTAGCTCAGTGGTGGAACACCTGTTTTGTATGCAGAAGATCCCAGGTTCCATCTCTGGCATTTTCAGGTAGAACTGGAAAAACTCCTGTCTGAAATCCTGGAGAGCCACTACCAGTTGGTGTTGACAATACTGGGCTAGATGGACCAATGGTCAAACTCAGTGGGCTGGTTCACATGACACGGCCGCCCACTGTGGCTTACTTTAGCCGCAGGGGATGTCGTGTTATGCTGGATGCTCATGGGTACCATTTCTGCATTGCTCACCACTGCCACCCAGCTCACCGTGGCTTGGCATGTCGTGCAAACCTGGGCAGCGAGGCTAGTTGGTAATGGGCAGTAATGCAACAACATCACATGGGTTGTTTGAGGGTTGTTGCTCAGTCCAGCAAGCCATGCTGTCTGGGTTTACATGATATGACAAGCCACGGTAATGAGGGCAATTAATCTAATTGCTTCAATATGCATAACATGATCATGAGAAACTGGTCAATATAAGTCAGTTTTTAATGTGCCTATGGCCTTAATTTTTCTGACACCCTTTCCAAATGACCCCCTCTAATCATCTGATCCAACACCAGGGCCAAGGCAGGCTCCATCTGCAAGCCAGACTCAAAATACTTCCTTCCACAGCAGAGGCAATGTCCCTGTGAGCCCTGTCCGCCATTTCCTCTGATCTCACAGCATGTCATGTGCCCTTTGGGAGTGAACAATCTTTTGTCACTAAGAAAAAGAATACAACTGCATCATCATTGTGGAAACTGGGGAGGTCTCCAGTTTTCAAAACAGGAGAGACCTCCCTGCCAAATCTTTCAGTCTCTCTAGGCTACAGCTAGGGCGTGGAGAGATGGGGTGGGGGGGTGGAACAGTTTGGAAAAGTGTTTAATGGTTTTGCTCTTTCAATGGCCTTGTGGGTAAAGAGAATTACAAACTTCATAAATCTAAAGCCAACAGTTTTTGGTTTAATTATCAAAGCAAAGTAAGCATTTTGGTGTGTGAACTCAGACCCAAACTCTTAGATTTCTCATTCTCTAAAACAGGGGGAGGGAACCTGCAGCCCTCCAGATGTTGTTGCACTATAACTCCCATCGTTCCTGAGCCTGGCCTTATACTGGATGGGGCTGATGGTAGTTGTAGTGTCCAACAACATCTGGAGGGCCACAAATTCCCCAGCCCTGCTCTAAAAGCTTAAGAGGGGAAAACAGACAAAGGGATATAATGTATCGAGCCAATATCAGTAAAAAAATGCACAGATTTAAGTTACACAGAATTTATCATCCGCAACAGGAAGACAAAGATACTTATTAAGTAGTAGGGTTGTAACATGATTGAAGAGTGGATTTTATAGAATCATCAACTTGGAAGGGACCTCAAAGGCCATCTCGTTCAACCTCCTGCCAAAGCAGGAAATCGGCTGCTACAGCACCCCTGATATGCAGAGGCTGGGTGTTCACCTGAAAACTTCTCAAGGTGCATCCTCCTGAGCCAGTCTGCTTCACTGTCAAACAGCATGTACCATACCTGTATTTCCACTAGAATAGATAACTTTTCTTTTTAGAAAAAATCAGGCTCACCTTTTGAATTATTTTTTTAAAAAAATAATGAACTGAATCAATGCAGCAGCCCAACAAAGTAGTGCTAGTAGACCTAGTCATTAAACCCGCAAATGTTTTGCAGTTTGATTATCCACCTAAATCAGTCTTCCCCAACCTGGTGGCCTACGGAGCTTTTGGACTGCAACTCCCATCATTCCTAGCCAGCATGGTTGGGGAAGGCTGACCGAAACTAACTTTGATTAGCTCAAACATTGCTTTCTATATTGTCAAGAGGTAAATGCCTTCTGTTTGATAAGGATCTCTGTTAGCACTAAAGCTTGCACAAAACAGCTTACACATACACACAAAATAAGCAGCACTTACTTTTGTCTTTCTTAATTCCCTGGGATCAATATGGGAACAGCAGCTTACATCAAAAGAAGAAACATTTTGCAGAGCTACTGAAAACTACATTAATATGCTTCAGGCCATTTGATTAAGGGCAAGGTAGAACGGAACGCACCTTAACAGATCTCCCATTTGACAAATGCAACCAAAGTTCCTAATAGTTATTAGCAGTAACATAGAAGGAATTATTTTTTACAGGAGTACTCTCCTGATCATAACTGTGTCCTCTTCCTGAGAAGTGAGCCCACAACTTGATTATAGAGCTTCTCTGGCCACAGCAGCCAGAAACTGATGGGTTTGGTTAGCAGAAGCCGATCATATTTCACAATCCCAAGGAAACCTCTCAGCAGAGGGTGAAATACCACAGGACACAGCAAAGTTGGAACAAATCGTTCATTGTCTGGACTGGATAGGCCAAACCACACTCCTCGGTCCTTCACATAACCCAGAAATTAAACTAAAATCTAAACAGCAGCCTGGGATGTTTGAAGTAGGAAGGGTACACACAAAACAGGTGAAGTCTGCTCTCTCGTGGACAAAAGTAGCACTGTAGCAAGAGATGACATTACTTCCAATGGTAATTTTTCATCCTTGCAAATGCTCCCACAATCATCTTCCCTCAAGAGATCTGGGCAATCTATCCACCAAGAGATTTAATCAAACAAAGACATACCGCCTGCATTCAGACAACACAATAATCAACTTTGGGGTAATAATCAACTTGACAGTTGTTCATCTAGGGGGTACTCTCCACATGATTAGGATGTGTATTAGGATCAGTGCTGAATTGACTATTAGTCCCTCTCTTCCCCCTCAGTCCTCCCGCTAGTATCCCATCAGGCATTGCTGCCGAAAATCTATCCTGCTGGCTGGACTAGAGCAGCAGCTGCCACTTTGACCATTCTTGCCGTAGCTGACGAAATAGTCAATGGTGGCAGAGGAAATAGCCAATGGTGCCCTCCACAAGACACAACAACCAATGGTAGTTCAAATAGTCAACACTGCACAGTGTTGGTTATGTCCGTTGATTATTTCAGTGAAATAACCAACTGTTGTCTAGAAAACTCCTGCCACACAACACTATAACCCACAGTGGGTTTAAAAAACATTGACTATTTAAACCACTGCTGGTTATCGTGTTGTCTGAACCCAGTCACCATAAGCCTAGGAGTGCCATCTCATGAGATAAAATTGCTTGTACAAAAATTGCATGAATTCTGTGTGCCATTCATGGGTGATAAATGTATATATGGCTATTTCACTGTATGTATGTGCATGAATTAAAATAGAAAAAGACATTACCAAACATGATATACACAGAAAATGTAAGAAATGTCTTATGAAACAGAAAGACCAACCCTATGAAACACAGACAACATGGGAAACATTCAAATGAGCATGCCGTTTGCCCTCATAATCCACTTCTGAGTGTAAAAACACTGGAATAGGTCAGATGCATTTCACCCTGGCAACTCCAGTGGTTGAAGATCTGGGATAGATAAATGAGAGTAAAAAAAATGTAAGAGCTGTGCTGGATCAGGCCTAGGTCTATGTTATCCACCATTCTGTTCACAGTGGCCAACGAGCTGCCTGTAGAAAATCCACAAGTAGGACATTAGTGCAAAAGCACCTTCAGGGGCACAAACTACGGGAAGGAGGCTCAAGTCCCCACCGGGATTTCCCAAAGGAGGCAGTGCCCAGCCAGGTAACATCAGTAAGCTCACAGCCTGGCTGGCGGATTCCTCAGTCTATCTCCAGTTGTTTGTATTGTTATGGGCTTGGGGAACAGTCTAAATTACCTCCAAGCAAACCCTGCTTCCTCCTCAGCTGTTCAGCAGATCTCTTTGCAAGACAAAAGCCACTCTCCTTTTGTGTCAGGTTCAGCCTTCCCCAGATTCATTTCCTCCCACCCCCTCAAGCCCTGTAGGACAAAAGGCTGCCCATTTAGGAACTACAGTGTGTGTGTGTGGGGGGGGGGGGGGAAATTGCCTTTTAAATATGTCTGAATATATATATATATATATATATATATATATATATATATATATTGTTTTACTATGTATAATATAATGGCACGATCCAGCTACTATTAAACACTTTTAGCTACCTAAAGCTATGCATGTTTACTTAGAAGTAATTTCCAGAGAGCTCACTGGGACTTACTTAATTATAAAGAATCTCCTTAAATTAATACAGTACGTCTTAACTAATGAATCAAAAGAACATTACAATTCAGACATTTTCAGATTAAGCACAGGAATAGGGTCTTGAGGGTAAGTGATGTTATTGCACTGGGTCATGGGGGGGGGAAGTTTGAAGAATATTGGTATATTCTATAGGACTATGGTTATGGGGTAGTGTGCAAACTATGATAACATTTTAATCAAAAAGTAGTATTTTTGTTGAGTACTTGTTATTTTAATATGTAGCTTTAAACACTCTAGGATCCATTGTAGATGAAGGATGGTTTCCAGAAATAGAAATATATACATAAATGTAAGCAAATAAGCCTAGCCCCCCTTTTCCATGTTTATCCCCATGCCCCCCCAAAAATTGAAAGTCTACGCCCGAGCACCTTCACAGTCATGTTCCCCAGCATACTGCCTCTGATACTGGAGGTGGTATATAGCTATTGTGACTAGTAGCTGTTGATAGCCTTCTCTTCCCTGAATTTGTCTAATCCACTTTTAAAGCCATCCAAATTGGTGGCCATCATTACATGTCGGGATAGCGAATTCCATAGATTACTATGTGCTCTGTGAAGGAGTCCTTCCTTTTATCTACGCTGAATCTCCCACCAATCAGCTTCATAGGATGACCTCTGGTTCTACTATTAAGAGAGAGGGAGAAAAATGTCTCCTTCTCCACTTCCTGAACACTATGCATAATTTTGTAGACTTTGAGCAAGTCTCCCCTTACTCACTTTTATGCCAAGCTAAACAGCCCCAGACACTGTCACTTTTCTTCATAGGGGAGTGTTCCAACATATTGATCATTTTAGTGTAATCCTGGCAGTTTTATTTTTTATTCCTTTCTAATTTTGTCTAACATGAAATTTGACTTTTTCACAGAAGCCACACAGTGGATCAGCACAGAAATTGCATTCCTGTTCCTCAAAGTGCAGGAATGTGAATGGCTTGTGTGAAAGTAACTGGCGATTGTACATTTAATATCTAGAACAGATGAGGGTCACTTTGGTCCACTGGTTTACATTTAACACAGCTTCTCTAAGTCCTAACGTATTATTTCAGAAAGTTGTCTAGCCTTTCAGATTTCTTTTTAAAATCTGCATATGCTATCCCATAGGAAGTTGCCTTACACCGAGTCTGACCCCTTGGTCCATCTAGCCTAGTATAGTCGACACACTGACTGGCAGCAGCTTTCCAAGGTTTCAGGCAGGATTCTTTCCTGCCCTACCTGGAGATGCCAGGGATCGACCTGGGACCTTCTACATGCAAAGCAGGTGCTGTCGCTGAGCTACAGCCCCTCCCGTCCCAAATCAAGTAGCACCAACTGGTGCTACCCCTTTTTGGTATTTTGCTTCTTGCCCAAGAATACAAGAGCTTTTCCTCAGAGCTAAAGATAAAAACACCTAAGAAACTGTAGGCTCTTACCTTTTAGTCCACTCTATTAGGCTAGAATCCCCCTAAGATGCTCTGTATTTATTTATTTAAAAAACATGCACACACTAGTCATACTTTTAACATGACTCTGGTATCTTTACTTTCCTCATCTGACTTCAAATGCATGGTTTTTGAGAATACAATTAAAGATCTTGTTTAGAACTGACAGGCCTTTGAATTACCATCACTAGCATCTATGAATCTTCAGCAATATGTCAGTACTTCATGATTTTTAACTTCATGATTTTTATTTTATTTATTATTGCATTTATATCCTGCCTTTTTCCCTCTAAGGAACCCAAGGCAGCATACATAATCCTCATCTCCATTTTATCCTCACAACAACAACACCGTGAGATAGGTTGGGCTGAGACTCTGTGACTGGCCCAAAGTCACCCAGTAGGTTTCCACGGCCAAGTGGGGACTAGAACCCAGATCTCCTGACTCCCAGTCCAACCCTTTAGCCACTACACCACACTGGCTCCATATAAAGTGCCATTTTATAGACATTAATGGGTTCAACATTGACGTAATTAGTATTTATTTTCACCTCAGAAAATTTAATTCAGATTCTAATGGTGCACATTTTTGCACACAACTATGAAAATATGTTTGGAATATTTGTCCATGTATTGCAATTCTAGTTAATCACCATCTACATCAGTAGATTGTAAGATAAATGTATTATTGTTTAAAATCAGGTAACATGTTTGGAAGAAATCTTTGATTGACTATAGCTATATGGATCTATGCTGTATGCATAAGAATTTCCTAATGGTTCGTATAACAAGGTCTAGCAGCACCTTAAACCATCTGATAGAGGTCCCCAAGTCCACAACAACATATACCATAATACGCTTGTTTGTCTTTAAGGTACTACAGGACTGTTCTGACTGTATGCTTACTGTTCCATCAGCTGTTTCATCCTACGGACAAGTTTGGATCAAGCAGTTCGATACAGTTGTGACCTGTGTGGGCTAATAAGTTCCGTTATTTTATTCAGGACAATGCGGCTCAAGAGAATTTGCTGAACTATTGACCAGGGTTGTGTGCCACAATAAGCCAGGGTTCTGGAGGAACATGTCTTGTACATACTGCTCAGTTGCTCCGGCTGCAAGTGGGAATGGGTAAACAAGTCATGGACCTTAGTATGATGTGTGAACAAGGGCCTCTGGCTTGTCTATCCCTCAACAAGCCAGTGGTCTGGGTTTGCATGTCACAGAGAACCAGCCATGGAATTTGGTTCACAGTTTGTTTAGCCACTCCCACTTGCAGCAGGAGGAGTGATCAGGCAGAGTTTATGTGTACACTGCTTGCAAATGATAAGACAGGGTTCTTGAAGAACTCAGGCATATTGTGATGTGTGAATCCTCCCAATGAGAGCAGTTACGGACTGGACAATTAAGAAATGACAGTTAACGTTTCTGGATGGACTTTCACTTTAACAGTTGGTATTAGTCAGCTGTTCAGTATAATCTACTGAAAATATTTGCTTGTTTTTCCAATATTGCAACAAATACTAATTCAGAGCAGACATTTTCTACTGCAAACAGACTTAGGTAGATGCTTAACTTTTGAAAATTACTTAAGAACATAAGAACCACACTGGATCAAACTAAGCTTCCATCTGGTCCAGCATTCTGTTCACACAGTAGTCAACCAGAATGGGAAATGGGAAACCCTGAAGCAGGACATGAATACAACAGCACCCTCCCGCCCATGTTCCCCAGCAGCTGGTCTACACAGGCTTACTGACTCTGATACTGGAGGTAGCACATAGCCTCCAGGAATATATCGAACCCCCTTTTAAAGCCATCCAAATTGGTGCCCATTGTGAAGGACATGGGTTTCTGAGGGCCTTGGCGCTTCCAGAGGAGGGAGGAGGATGCGCTCATTTGTTGACATATTTCTGAGCTACTTATCTCTTTAGTACCAGCCGAGAAAGACAGGTGCTCGGCTAACGAGCAAGAGCTTAACGACTTTCAGCTGAAAACCGTTAGGGAGGGTTTTAGTTCCCAGGCTGTGTAAGGGCGGGGGGCTAAGGAGTGAGTGGCTGATAAACGAAAGCCTGAGACGGGTGGTTCATCTCTCTTCGGACCTGGGCACGGTGAAGAGGTGATCTCCGTCTGGCTGGATCGAGCCGGGTGTTAGATAGAGTTTTTATTGTTTTACAAGCCTACTCGGTTTAAGGTTGCTTGACACTGTTAAGAGTGTGCCTAATTGGTGGGGAATGCCAATTGTTTTATTGCTTGTGCCTTTTTGTGCTGCTAACCTCACCTACCTCAATTCCCCTCACCCCCCCTTGCTCCCTTCTCCTACCAACCCTTTCCTGCTTTGACCAAGGCCTTAACTTAGGATAGTGTGTAAATAAACTTGCTTTGGTCCTTAACTTGCTGTGTGGTTATTTCAGGCGTTGGCTCAAGCCAGCTTTGGCTGGAGAACCGGGTGGCGGGACGGGGTTTGTCCGCCACGACAGGGGAACATAGTTTATGTTTCCTTGACACCCATCACTATTAGTCCACAGGGATCTGTATTGGGACCAATGCTTTTCAACTTGTTCATAAATGATCTGGAGTTAGGAGTGAGCAGTGAAGTGGCCAGGTTTGCTGATGACACCAAATTATTTATGGGGGTTAAAACAAAATAGGATTGCGAAGAAATCCAAAAGGATCTCTCCAAAGTGGGAGAGTGGGCATCCAAATGGCAAATGTGGTTCAGTGTAAGTAAGTGTAAAATGATGCACATTGGGGCAAAACAAAATCCCAACTTCAAATATAACAAGATGGAACCTGAGCTAGCAGTGACCAACCAAAAAACAGATCTTGGGGTTGTGATGGACAGCTCAATGAAAATGTCAACCCAATGTACAGCTGCTGTAAAAAAAGGCAAATTCCATGTTAGGCATAATTAAAAAAGGAATTGAAAGCTGAGATTGTTACCTTGGAAAAAAAAGGTAAGTAAGGAGAGACATGATAGAGGTGCAAAAAATTATGTATGTTGTGGAGAGTGTGGCTAGGGAGACATTTTACTCCCTTTCTCATAATATTAGAACCCGGAGTCAACCCATAAAGCTGATTGGTGGGAGATTCAGGACAGATAAAAGACAGCACATGGCTAAATTATGGAATTAGCTAACAGAGGCTCTATGCATTGCAGCTTCTTATGCATTGCCAGCACAGTTGTTTAAAGCTTGATTAGTAAAGGGATAAGCTTATTTTTGTAGATGCTGCAGGAGAACTAAGCTACAACCTGCTGTTCTATTTACAAACTAGTTTTAAACATAGATCAGTGACTTGAGCTTAACCCCCATTCCTGAAATATTCAAGACAATTTTCACCATTAGAAAAACAGTTCTGAGTCCACAAAAGAGGGGCTGTGGCTCTAGGCCTAGACCCAACAATTCAAGGATGCTGCTTCTCAGACCAAAGGTCAAGCCTCTGGCAAGATTAGCAGGGTTGCCTGAGGTGGCTGTTTGGTAGAGCTGTGCAAAGAAAACAGAGATTTACTTCCATTTAGACCCAACATGGCCTACCAGTAATGGCCTTTATTTTAATGTGTAATAAAGCCAAGTACAGACCCATAGTCAAAAGAAGCAGAAAGTTCTGGGACTTACAAATAGTTTTATTGAAATTTAACAAAATTCGACAAATGCACTTCAAGGCAGAGGAGACGGAGCATAAATATTTTACACATTTGCCTTTAGGGTTCCTTATCCATATGCTACAGGAACAGGAAGTGTAGTGCTAGTGGGTTCAGGTCTTCTACACAACCACACATTTGCACAGAAGATTCATAAAAAAAGGAAACAGAACTTTTTGCTTGTTCCAGCAATAGTGATAATATATATGTATATATATCTCACCAACTTTCACATTATCGGTATCCTGTATAAAGCAGCCTCCGTGAGCCCCCTTCCTGCCAACAACTGCTGCTCTCAAGAGAAGCAGGGCTGCCGGAAAGTACGGCCGGGGGGGGGGGGGGCAGCATCGATGGGATCATAGAGTCCAAGCAGTCTAATTGCACAGCTGCAGTCCCAGCAGGCAAGCCAGCCTCTTAGAGGAATGGACTGAAAGCAGCTGCCAGTAGCTCCAGGGAGTCTGCTGCATCTTCAGAGAGTTCAAGCTAGGCAGAAATGAAGCTTCCTTTGGGGAGAGGCTCCACTGAGCTTCCAGTGGGAGGGAGGGTCCCCAGCAGGATGCGCACAAGCACTCGTGAGTGGCAAGGGAAATGAAAGCCAATGTTGCACTCTACTTTTCTGATCACAGGTATTTGCTTGCTCAGAAACAAAATAGTCAATGAAATAACATAAATCAGGTATTTTAGGGATGGTTATTACTAACAAGCCTTTCAGCCCTAGTCTCTCTCACGACTTAAGTCCCTTATAAGAGATGATTCCCACAGAGAGCAAAGGGTTTCCTGTGATCTGAATATGGGGCAATCTTTCAACAGCAAGCTTTTTGACAGGCAGTCTCCTGTTCTAAACTAGACTGCTCAAGAATAAGAATGTCTCAGCTCCTTGATTTCAGCCTCTAACTCACTATGCACAATGATGCTGAGATGGAGCTCTGTTTGCCAAGGACTGTTGCAAACACACCTCTATCCCCAGTATGCTCTTGTTTCATGGCAGGGGAAACCTCCTTCCTTGATGAAAGATAAGGATGTCAGCTTCCCATAATTATCGAGATGAAACCAAACCAAAAGATAAACTCCAGTGCACAAAGTGGATGGAGTGGGTGGGGCAAGAGGATGGAAATATGACATGAACCCAATGTCAGCAGGCGATGTGCTCTCCGTGTGCAGGTAACTATGGTCCTTCAACTGCAGATTCATAATGAGATCTGCATGGCAGAGCAGTTGCAACTCAGGAAGCCACCAGGGACACCCATACTTCCTATGTTCTGGGGGTCAATCCTGACGTACAGCTGTAGAGATGCAGCTGAAAGGAGCAAAGGTGACAGCCAGCGAAAAACCCTCTGTCAACATCGTTACATACACTCCACACCTTTCCTAATCTGGTTCTTAATGCTTAAGAAGGATTCCCGTGCAGCTGCAGAGATGGAGACACGCACAACACAGTCTTCTTGATTCGGCTGGCATAACTTTGTACCAACTGATTAAATGAAACCTTGAGGTAGCAAATGCCTGAAGTGCTCAGAAAGGCAATGACATGCTCTGGAAAAGTAAATATGATGGACAATGAACCAACTCCTACAGCTAACCCATCTACAAACTAGTTTAAAGCTTTATACAAAAATCATGTGGGGCTGGTAGAAAAGGCAGGCTTGCATATGAAACCCTCTTCAAAGATAAGATGCCTCTGAGAAGATTTTGCTTGTTCAGAGCTCAGCAGCAAAGAACTCTACATCATCAAAGCAAGAAATGAGGGGTGAAGAGTCAGGTGTACCGCTTCAGCACTGACACAGCTACCAATGCCATTCTTGCCAAAAGAAGTAGTCCTATTAACCAAACATTTCACACTCAGCATACTGGGGGAGAGGGGAGAGTCCTTCAAAAAGAGGAGACCTAGCCTTCCTTTGAAATGTGCTGCATTCCCTCATGTTAGACAATAAGTGGCCCAACTGAAGGAGTCAAAAAAACTGCCAAAGGAAGGTCACAGCACTCTATTATTATTTGCCGGGGTTGTATGTATGTGTGCACAGCCAAGGAGTCAAAAGCAGGTTGGCAAACATCTTGATCAAAGCAACCAAGTTGCCCAAGTGCTGGCAGCATAACCTGCCCTAAGGAATCAAGAAGGAGCTGTAACCTATAATTGTTTTAGGACAAAAAAAAGCCATCCCGCAATAGGAATGGAGCAGGCAGGGGGATCACAGCTTGCCTTGCATTCCACACACCAGTGGGATGTAGATTCCACAAGAGGGAAGACCACTCTGGAATGAAACCACAACCTGCCAAGGCAAATGCTTTCTAAGAGGTGGCCTGCTTGGTAAATCTTAATGGAAAAGCTACATGCTCAGATATTGCTGCTGTTAACAGCCTCTACTGATGTGCTACAGCACAGGCACTGGTTCAGTGGAATTTTCCAAGCAACAAAGTTGAAAAAGACACGGACTGCAAAAAAATAAAATAAAAATAGTGCAACTCCCTAGGGAGATCTTACAGAGAGCGCAAGACCTTTGCATCAGTCTGCTTCAGTGTGACCCTCAAGATTACATCCATCTTAGAAAGCTTCAGCTGTCCTCTTAAGTGCAGAATTTGATATCACCTCTCACCAATCCACAAGGACACCGTACAGCATTAGGTATTCATCTATGTTATGTTGGGGAAGGGAAGGGAGAAGGGAAAGGCATAAGAAGCTTGCTGCTCACCTTTACTCATCTACAGCATATAAACTGAAACTTCATTGTCAACTTTTGTAGAAGCTGACTGGGGTACTCAACAAGCAGGATATCTGGTCAGAAAAGGGCGCAGGTTGATTCTCCATGGTCTTGAGACACTTGAAATCTGTTGCTATCTAAATGTCAGTTAGTGGTGGATAAAAGGATTTTACTCAATTCAGCGAGGGGAATTTTGAGCAGGCTCCTAAACAAGGCCAGATAGCTCTGCTGGCACAGGTCCTCTCCACACACATCCCTAGCCAATGCTACTCCTGATCACTATCCAGTTCCAAGACATCCCCGGCGCTGCAGCCGCTGTCACCTCCTCCTTCTAGCACAGCAGCTTCAAAGCCAACCATGTGTCTGTGCTCCAGATCCATCACTCTGCAGGGACATGTGGCTGCCTAGCGTGGTTTACATGAGGTACAGTAAAACTGGGCAAGTTAAAGTGCATTTACAGCACACAGTGACTGTTCACACTGCCCCCATGGCTCAGACCTCGCAGATGATAACAGGGAAGTCCACGTGAATCCGAGGGTGCTCCAGTTTCACTGTGCCCTGTAACGAGAAGGATGCAACGAGGATGAGATAGTATCAAATAGAAACGCTCTCAAGAAACAGACTACAAATGATCCATTCTCTTTGAGCAACACTGAGTAGAGGCACATGATTCAGAATGTGCTGATAATAGGTCCTTGCTTAATAAACACTGGTCTAAAAGCCCTACACAAGCAACTTGGCTATCAAGTATATTATGGGAATGAATACCCAGAAACTAGACATTTCTAGGCAGAAAATATTGAGGAATATGATCTGAATGTAGCATCACCTGGAATTTGTTGCCTGAAGCTTCTGCTGTTTGGTTGTTCAAATTAGATGTGACCAGGAGATCAAAACAGCTCTGGGGCGGGAGGGATGGGACTCTTCCCCAACATCCCATTTCCCCAGCTGAAGTTTACAGGATGGAACCAACCTTCACTGAGTGTCACCAAGAATCATGGACAGAAGAGTAACCTTTCATCAGGGAAAAACCAAACCAAGCTCTGACAACCACTACGATTGGACCAAGGATAACATTAGCGCGCGCGCACACACACACACACACACACACCACGCTCCAATGTTTCAGTATATCTACACTTACTCCTATTTAACAGATACTGTCAGATCATTAGTTTCCTTTAGTGCTCATAAAAATGTGTCAGAAAACTTTTTGGAAATTAGTACTGAATGGGCAATAGAAGAACATGTCTGCTTTATCCTTCACTTCTCAAGTGCCTGATCATCATGAACATTTTCAATTCAAGAGAGACTATTTCCAACAACTATACATATCATGTTGTCAGTATGAAGTTATACCAACCAGAAACACCTACAGTTTCACTGAAGCAGCCATCATAATTGGACTGAATCTCTTGCTGAATCACAGAATTGCTCAAATAAGTGTTTTAACTCAGGGATCTCTAATGTGGGGCCCATGGGCACCTGTAAAACTTTCTAATGTTTTAAAATCTTTTTTATAACATATATATGGGTTTATATATATCCAGAAGCAATGAATACATGTGAAATGCATACAACTTTCCAGCAATTGTACATAGGTTTCAACAAAAGCACACCAAATATCCTATAAAGTATCCATCTGAAGGTAGTGTCTATGCCATGTTTTCAAATATTGAAAGCACTGAAGGTCTATTGCTTTATAGGAGGTGAGTGTTCATCCTTCCGGTGTTATAATATCACTCTTTTAGCTGTCAAAAGGACACCGATAATCAGTTTACACTGACCATTTGTTAATTTCCATGAAGCAGTAAATAATTTAAACGAGCATGTACATCAGTAAATATTAAAGACTGTTCCAGTACAAAATTTATCTTTGTAATAACCTCCTTCCAAAAAGAAGCAACTACTGGACACTACCATAATATATGTTTAAAGGAAGCATTAGCTGTATTGCACTGCCAGCAATTAGTCAATCCCTTATTAAAGAGACGTGTGGTGTCCAATAGGCATGAAACAAAAGTTTTTGCTGAATAAGACACAGTCTAAGATCCACAGATGCAACAGGTAGACACCAAAGGGGCAATCCATTTGTGATGTGCCCATGAGTCCAAAAAGATTTGGACCCCTGTTTTAGCCAGTTCTCAAAAGCTTGGCTGGCTTGTCCTACCCCAACACCCACCTCAGTGCCTTCTTTCTCCATTTGTAATTTCCAAGAACATGAATTGTTTGTGCGTGCAAAGGATTATCCATCATTATTGCACCTTTTTTATCCATTACTATGCCCTATGTTCTTCTCTTGTTCATGTAGCTATGTCCACAGTGACATTTCACACTGGTCTTGACTGGCAGCAGAGTTTCACTAGCTTCTGTACCCACCCATTCAAGCTTACTTTTTTACCCTCTTACTTGCCCAGTGAATTGGATTTAAAAAGTAAAACTAGCTATGATTTTAATGTGTGCTAGGATACAACAAGCTACTTTAGCCACGCCCAGTGATTTTTCCCTCTTTTGAATGGCAGTTCACCCCCTCAAACCATTTGAAACAAATTCAACCTCCCCTTTGGGAACACTTGACTGGATGCACAGTATCATGGACCTAGGTCACTATGTTTAGTACCACTTAGGGATCCTACAAGAATAGCATTCTTATTTAACAGAGGCGTTAACACACCTTTGGGTCACCAACACAGGCGCAGAGCAGTTTGTCCTTATAATGCATTACTGTATTACTTCCCCAATGAGCTGCTCTCTCTTCTCCTGAATTCACATATTGATTTATGCCATAGTATGTCCATTTATTATTTTAAAAGCTGATTGCATTGTCTTAATGAATTTTTGTTCAAAATGAATACATTTTATCTAAGCCTCCATGAGGTTGGGAAAGGTAGGCTAAAAATATTGAACAAAAATGATGAGGTATTTGTGTTCCTACCATTCATTCATAAATCCTCCAGAAACCAATATGGAATGTTTTAAAATGAACTGGTTTTCATATTTACTTTTTATTATATAACCAGGGTCCAGAAATGAGGCATATGGAACCTGCATCGCTAGCTTAACAGACAGAACATGGGTCATCCTGACTGTCACCATGACTGATTACAGCAGTTTAAACAATCCTTTTAGAACCATATTGACTTCAGTCACTGTCAACAAAATCCCCGAAGTGGAAGCAGGTTGATGCAGACACCTACTCTTGCATCTGCGGTGATTTCAAGATGGCCGCTATAGAACCAGCCACTGTCACTCAGAGGATGGACACAGGAAATTTAGATAGCTAGAGGTTCCCACAAACGAAATACCAGATACACAAAATTAAGTATACAGTTTACAAGATATAAAACAACCCCAAAATCCCCCAAAGCATCCTCTAGACTTTCCTGCTTGCTCAATATTCTTGAGTTTGAAGCCAAGCTACAATAGCCCCATTTCTATTCTGATTGTGTTACCTGAGGTATCAGGTTCTTGTGGATTCTTTTCAGCTTCGCACGCTTCCTCCCATTCTTGGTGACTATTGTCTCCTCATAAAACTCATGGGCAAGGTCACCATCCTCATCATAATACATGGAACTGTAAAGAAATGAAAAACAGTAAGAAAAAGTACCCACCAAAAAGAGCAAACACACACACCACTTTTCAAATCTGCAGGGGATTGTTGGCACCAAGTCAGCTACATGGCACCTGTTTCCTGCCATCTATTTACTAGCACCCTATCCTCCGTATAACACTAAGAGAGGGGTTCATTTAGTGAGGAATTATTTCTACATTACAGTTGTCTACTAGGAGACTATGAACCTACAATTAAAACCCCATGTAATGACATGCACTAATTTCAGGAAAGCCCACACATAAAGCAGTGCTTTCAAAATAGACAACTACTCTTAAGAAGGTCACAGTCCATCACAGTTAACATATCAGGGTACATGCATGCATGTGCGTGAGATGCTCAAGAGCATGTAGTTTACAGATTTTTTTCATTTTTTGCTAAGAACAAAAAAAGAACCTGGTGGACCATTTAAATGACAAAATGTAAGCTTCATTAAGACATTTTCTACTCATAACAAGTTTATATTATAGCAAAGTAAATGTGCAGAGAAGTGTCATAGCTGGGTTAGGGCAGAATGGGCATTGAAACAACTAGGATTATTTATCTGAGATTGCTTTCTAGGTATATTTTGGAGAGGAGATGTTGACAAAATTGAATAATCACTTCTGCTATGTAAATATCAGCTACTCTCGCTAGCAACTAAATGTTTAAACAACTGCCCAAAGCTCACAAATCAAGAGTTCTGCCAAGTCTAAGCCATTTCTCACTAACAGCCTCAGCTTCTTCAGCAAAACAACATTCAGATTTTAAAAGTAGCTGAAGCCTTTTCCATTCTGTTGTCCAGCTTCTGCATTTGCAGCAGGCCACATAAAAACCCACAGGAATTCCTAGCTTGCACCTTGCTTCAAGACTAGTCCCTTGCATTTCTTAATGATATAGAAGAAATCATATGCCTTGCATTTCTTATACTTAATAATAATAATAATCATAATAAGCAGCAGCAGAATAATGAAGGTGGTGGTGTGGGGTTAAGAAAGAGGATTGCCAAGCACATACAGCTCAAAATTAAACTTAATCCTTTATCACTTCCATGATACAGAAGCTTGCAGCCAGTCTGCTGGCATTTGATTCAACAACACTTGGCTGGTTGCCTAGCAAAAATAGAGAGACAAATGCCAGTCATTACTCAGGAAGAAGGCAAGCATTTTGGCACAGATGAGATTTTACTAATTTAAGAGAACTGGCAAAGAAAGAGTTTGTTCTGATGGAGATCATCCATTTCTCAGCAGATCAAGGTGCATCAGCTCTTGGTACTAATGCTAATAACTTCAGCTAAATCTGCAAAAGCCCACTTTTCTCTACACAAATCAGGACCAGCTTCTAAATTATGAATGAACTCCCCGAAGATCTTACAGAGTGGACTGTTGTAGCCAAATGCTTTAGACACTGAATCAACACCAGCATAAAAAGTAGGAGTTTTGGAGTACCAGAGTCGAATAAACTGAGGCACTCCAGACTCAGCCAACAAAGCACAGCTGACAACAGATACTCAGTATGGTTGCAGTTCCAAACAAGAAGGTGTTGCTCAAGAATACACACCTTATACCATTGCCTGAACTAGAAACAAATATCCAGGGGCTAGCCACTAAACAGTATCCCTATCTCCACTGGAACCTCCCTATATGCCATAATTACTTCCCATATGTAGTATCAAGTGTGCTTCGTGTTCTACAGAAAATAAATGGCATGGACTTTGGCTGGAGAATAAACCTTTTAGCCATTATTAGTCTCCTAGCTCAAAACGAGCAGAGCCTGGAATACAGAACTGAACGGATAAGTAAGTCCATGAGGCTTTTACAGAGACAGACAGACACCGCGGAGACCACTGGGGGGAGCTGCGCCCCCAATTGTCTGTCGGGGAGCCATACATGGCAGAGCGAAGCGACAATGAACTTGTCCACGAACCGTTGCTCAAAGCTTTAGAAAGAGGCGCCTCGCAAGTGGGCGCTATAACAAGAAGCCCAACGCGCGGCGCTAGCGGGCGCTTCTCCCGTGGAAAGCCAGCTTACGATTGTAAACGACATATAGCAGGTAGAGCAGAGCCCCAAGTATTGGGTCACGAGGCCACGGAAGGGAAGGAGGACCTGTCCATCTCTCTCTCTCTCTCCCACCCATCCACGCCACAACCCTGAGGCAGCCTACCCCAACCAGCTGCCCTCCAGATGTGCTGGACTACAACCCCAGTTCAGCTGGCTGGGGGATACTGGGAGTTGTAATCCCACACATCTAGAGGGCATCAGGTTGGGGAAGGCTGCCTATAGCGAAGGGACCAGCCTAGGAAATTGGCAGTGCCAGGGGAAGGGGACGAGGATTGAAAGTGGACTCTGCCGCCCTCCTGGAGCTCGGAAGTCAGGTCAAGCCAAGCCAGCCGCTCTCTCTCCGCGTAGCTCCCTCCTTCCCTCCCGGCCTTTGCAGAAGGGACCGGCCCCAGCTCCACTCTTACCCGCGGCGGGTGAAGACGAAGGGGGTGGCCGAACAGAGCCCCCGCGCCCGTGCCAGAGCCTGTTCCCCGCCTGGCCCCTCGGAGCCGCCTGGCCCACCCGAGCCAAAGGGCCAGAGGCCCCGGGACTTGGAGCCGCTGGCGCCCATGGCTCAGAGCGGCGGCATGACCAGGAGCAGGAAGGGCAACAGAGGGAGGGGAGGAGAGGAGTCACCCGGTGCCTCCGGGGAGATAAGCAACGGCACCTTCTCTGCACCGGAAAGCTCCGCCCCTCCCATCGACGTAACTTCCGCCTCCGGAAGTGCGCTCTGCAAAGTGGAAGCGGGCTACAATCTCAGAGGCGCTCTAACGGAACTTCCGGTATCCTCCGGAGACGAAGTTGTTCTCCGTGTGCTGCGGCTTAAGGAGTAATATAAAAACAAAGACATTGCGCAGGGATGCCTTTTGTTGCAACGCTTTGAGATAATGCCGCCATCACCCCCCAAAAAGTGCAAAATGTAGATGTCGATTACTTATTTTGTTGGCAAGGTGCCTGTCATTTTAAATGCCTCGTGAATTCAACGGGAAGAGATGCAGTTATGCTTCAAAGACATCAAAACATAGCATATAGAGTGCCTTTTGTTTTGAAAGTATCATCTATCCCACCCCAGTTGTTTCGCATTCTTTTACTAAATAGGGTTAAAATGTTTTTGAAGAACAGGTTTCCTATGCCTTCAGCAGACCCCAAAACAGGTAAAAATTATATTTGTAATGTCAGTATCAATATCAATTCTTTATTTACAGTCAACAGACCAATTATACATCACATTTTATAAACAGTTAATACCACCAGGAGTTTTGCGATCCCCAAATAAAATTCCAATAAATCTAAAACCTGGCCACATTGAGAAAAATAGGGATAGTGGTATGACTACTTTAAAACTTAAGATGAGGTCATTCTCGAAAGAGTTACTACTACTTTATTGTTAAAAGTCCACAGACCCTACAACTGCGATTTAAACAGAACATAAAGGGGGGGGGAACTTATAAGTTAAAATGCAGGCTTAGTAAGTTTTGAATATTCAGCAATCTCTATAGAATAAGTGATACTTTCCCTCGAGCCCTAAGCGTGTTGTAAGCGTGTTCGATCTTTTCTTACTATCTATGCACCATGTGTCTCATTAATTAATACTTAAAAATTCCAATTTCCTGTAGCTCATCACTCAGCTGGATTCTATTCCTCATCGCAGCACAGAGGAATTTTGCTACTTGCAGGGTTATGTACTTATTTGAGCCCTGGAGAAGGTTAGCCAATAGGGTTTCCCTGGTACATCCCAAAAAACGCTGCATAATGGGGCGTAACAGATCATCCCTAGCCTTGTTATAAAAGTTGCAGGAAAACAGTACATGTTCCACATGCTCCACCTCATAGTTATTACATGGACAGCATCGATTGCTGGGATTTTTTTAAATCTACCCTCCAGTAGCTTAGACTGAAGGACATTAAATCTGGCCAGCGTGAAGGCCCTTCTGTATTTAGCTACAGTAAGCCAATTTAAATATGCTTGCACCCCTCTGTGGGCAGAATCTAAAAGGCCCAAAGAATGGGGAGAACAGGGGCCTCGGGCCATTCCACAGAGCTCCTGAAGGTCCATATCCGCTAGTCTTTGCTTAATAATCCGTTTGGCCTCATCCTGTTCCAATGTTAACAAATACCTGGGGGAATACCTAATGTGCAAACTTTGAATGCCACTGTTTTTGTCCAAAGTGATTCACACGAGTCAAGCAGAACCTGGGATACTAAAGAGTTATAAGAGAGTAGATGATACTTTCGGAACCAAAATTGCAAAGTTTGGGTCCAGGCCTGGCAATTTAGGGTACACATCGCAGCTTCTAAGTTCAGAGCTGTGCCCGCCACACAATTTGGCACTCTGAAAATTGATCTTAAAAACAAAGATTGAACTCCCTCAATAGAAACCTTTAGTAGCGGGAACCAAATTGGTGCTCCATACAGAATCTGGGGGATCAGCTTTGCTTTATATACCTTCAGAGCTGCAGGTATAAATTTTCCTCCCTTTGAGAAATAGAATCTCAAGAGAGCCCCCGCTGTTTGATCTGCTTTACTTTTGATATATTTAACATGAGTGTTACATTTTAGATTTTCCTGGAACCAAATTCCAAGGTACTTATATGCACTAACTTGGCTGATCTTATTACCCCCCATGGACCATGAAAAGCTTGCTTTTTTCTTTGCAAAGACCATCACTTTTGATTTTTGGAGATTAATAAATTGTTATTAATACTGTACTCCGCAAACTGATTTAGCAATCTTTTAAGGCCCAGACGTGATAGAGAGAGAAGCACAGCATCATCCGCATACAAAAGAATGGATGTGACTGAATTGTCTCAAGCCAGGCTGGTAAATCCGCCAAGTACAGGTTGAATAGCATTGGTGCTAAAACACAGCCTTGCCTGACGCCAATAGGGAGATCAAACTCATTTGTGAAATGACCCTGTGTACTACATTTAACCCTAGCAGATGATTTAAAGTATAATGATTGGATCAAGAATAACAGCCTCTTTTCAATCAGGAGTTTATCTAGCTTAGCCCATAGAAGGGGGCGTGAGATAGAGTCAAACGCCGCCTTAAGGTCTGTAAAGGCGACGAATAATTTCCCTCCCTTTGGGGCTGTATACTTGTAGGCCATATGGGATAGAACCAAACTATGATCATAAGTAGAGCAGCCAGCCCTGAACCCAATCTGTTCCATTCCCAGAATGTTATTAGTCTTAATCCATTCTATCAATTTGAATATTTGTAATGTATTTGTCATATGTGTGTATATATTATATATAAAATACTTTCTGCCTGTCATAGGGTCTGTTAAAAGCACAGATTTCTCCAGTTGAAATTTAGGATTGGAGAAAGTATCTGTGATATGAGAAAATAGTCCAATGTATATTTGGTGGACACTGGCTGGCAGCGACCACGTATAAAACCTCTTCAATTCTGACGGGATGGTGAAGAGCAAACATATACTTCTCTCAAAGTGAAGATATGCTCAACTATCTTGTCATTTTAGCTCTTCATTTTGTTGCTGCCCTTTTTCGTTCTAACTGCCTAAATCTCTTTTTTTGTCGCTGTGGCAAATCAAATAAGTAAAATGTTGCTCCAAATTCAAATATTTTGACAGTTGGATAACACTGTTTGGATTGTAAAGCAGCGAGAGGTGTGTTTCCAAAATCCTTGTTCTTGGTAACTAAATCTAATATATAAATGACACAAATAGTTAAACTGAATATAAACTGAGTGCCAACTTTAAACCCGGTTGTCATCTTCCTCCCATGCTCAACCATCCAGCTATCTTTTTCTTTTTTTTAAAGAAATTATTTAAAAAAAAACGTGCGATAGCAGACACCTTTCTTTCCAAGCACGGTCTCGAACCCCGCCAACTTTCTTTATTTGTCATTTACACCAGTTGTTACGTGTTTCCAGCATTCCTGCCGGCATATGGGGAGGAAGGATGGCTGGGTACAAATCTTGTTGCAATCTCTTTGCCTGACTGAAGAAGTGAAGCCGGGAGGAATCGTAGAGAGTTTAGAATTAATAGGTCTCATCTCTACAAGTCAATGGGAGGAGCGCCTGCATCACGTGAGGGGGTGAAAACTCTACCCTATGAACTGGGCGCAATGTCACATGACAACCCCCCCACGCATAGTTGGCGTTTAACGAGGGCGCGGAAAGCATGCTTTTCTTCTGCGGGCAGTGGAGTGGAATCTGAACTTGAATTTTCCCGTGTTCCTCACTCCTCAGGCCAGATGCGCTTGGGCTGCTTCGCTGGACTGAAATGGGAGAATTGTCTGTGTTCTGATGGTTATTTTTATTTGGGAGGATTTTTTAAAAAAATGAAAGCACCAAAACACTGCATGCAGCACTAAGTTGTCTCGTAGAGGAGCTGGAGTCAGGGCTGAGCAGTGAGGTAGCCGCGTTTGCTGACGACCTCAAATTATTTAGGGTAATCAAAACAAAAAGGGATCGTGAAGAGCTCTAAAAGGATCGCTTCAAACTGCCGAAAATGGGTATTACAATAGCAAATGAGTAAAGTGATGTACAATGGAGCAAAAAAAAATTCGTAACTTCACATATAGGAAGGAAAAGGAACTTGGAGTTGTGGATAGCTTGATAAAAATCTCAACAGAGTGCAGCTTCTGTGAAAAGGGCAAATTCCATGTTCAGGATGATTAGGAAAGGGATTTAAAATAAAACTGCCAAAATTCTTGTGCTTTTACATCAATGTATGATGTATCAATTTGACCTTTGGAAAATTACACTTTTGGTCATCACACCTCAAGGTTAGAGCTGGGAAACGTGCAGAAAGTTCCCTCAGATGCACAAGACAACTGGGATCCATGCGATGTGGCAGGAATCTTTGACTGACAGGAGCCATTATCTGACCAAATCAAGTGCATGGGAGAGTCAGCCAGCGATCCTGGCTGAGGACGTACCATGACCGAATCTGGAGTCAGCCTGAGTGAACAAAGCAGTGTACAGCAGGACACCAGACTGCCCTCCCCAGCCAGAAACTAGCCATAAAGAGACATGGTAGAGATGGGCCCTTGAATAAAGCTTAAAGAAGTGGTGGTGATCAAATCATGGTTCTTGTAGCCTTCTAAAATAGTAACTGCAGAGGCCATTAGGCCCTGGCTCTCTTCTAACTCAAGTACTGGGCACTAAACCTGTACTCTTATACAAACATATGCATAAGTATGTCCTATTAACTCAACGGAACTTACTTCAGAGTAAGTATAGGCTTGTGCTACACAGAGGTTAACCCCAGATCTCAGCAGGTATCCAAGCATCATCTTTTCCTGTTTGAGCTACTATTAGAGTTTGATGATGCTGTTATTGTGTGACCGGCCACTGATACCCAACTTGCAAACATCATATATTGTCTGTGAGAGGCTTGATATTCCAGTTAAGTAGCCATGGAAAACAAGCAGAAAAAGTGTTCATACAAACTGTCAAGAAGGGAACAAGGAGTGGAAAGGAATGTTATAAACTAAAAGGGCAATTCAATTATGGAGAAAGTTAAGGCAGACCCCAGGTCAGGCCATAATGGTTTTGCTTTGACCAGCATCTCTCTGCATAGCATGAGCGAATGAGCAGCATGGTAAGCTGCTGCAGCAGATTTTGTTTTGCTTCCTCTGCCCAGCAGGTCTGCCCTGACGAGAAGAAGTGTCAGTACTGATGTGGGATTGTGGCAAGCAGAGGAGTCCTACTTCAGCCAGGCCTCACCTGACTTCCTGAGCTATAAGCCAAAGTTGTGTCCTTTACCTTTCACTATTAGTTCATTAACCAACTATTAAAGGTTATAATGTTAGAAAAGGGTAATAAATGGATCAATGTAATACTGTTGGAAATAATTTATGGTCTGCTCTGCAGGACAAGGTAGATGGGAGCAGCTATCAGGGTTTTGTACCAGTGCAGCATTGCACATCTAATGTATTGATGCAGTAACCTAAGAAAGCACAACCATGCTGGTGCAGCTGCCAATGCTTTTCTCAAGTAAAAAGTGGGAGAGCAGGTGCAAGGCAGGATCGTCTTCTCTTTCTCAATAGGGCCAATGAGACCCCTAGTTATAATACTACAAGCAGAATCCAAATGGCAAGGCCATAGTCCAAATAGACCCTCCAATATGAAGTAGGAAAATGATACTGACTGGTTTGCATTAATACAGCTGCTGCTACAGCACCCTGATGCAGACGGCAATAGGCTGTAATCTGGGGTTCTAAATAAATGCACTTCTTAGTCAAAAGAAACTGTCATTCAAGAAATTCAGTTTGCATATATTAAATTATTTTTCAAAAAGAAGTCATTAACCAAACCTGCAGTGACACAACTGGGACACTTTCAAGTTTCTACCACACTTTGATATTAAATGTCAGGCTGCAATGCTGAACAGTTAAATCCCATTGAAGTTAATGGGACCTGTCCCTAAACAGACATATATAGGAGCAGGGTGTCAATCTTTAGTGTGATGTGCAATCTTTGAGGAAACGAAACCCAAAAATGACTTCAAAACTGCAGAATGAGTCTACAGCGTGTGCATATTCAAGCTCAACTCTATTGCCAGGACCATGTCAACTGTTTCCATGCAAATATATTTAAGACTGAGATGAATTGTCAGCAGCCCTCCTTTCCCCTGATCCTTTGTTTAGTAGGATTGCACTGTATTCACCTCTTTGAGTTTCAGACCAAAACAATGCTTTCAGAGGGAGAGTAGAATTACCCCCAAACTATACATTATGCAGACAATCCCATTTTCTGCCATGGCTCCTTGATGTGCACCTTTCCTCCCTTATAATTCCTTGGTCATCATTTTTCTGGGAATAATCACACGGACAAACCCCAGCCAAGACAAGGATCACATAATGACGGGGATGGCATGACATTACCAATACATTTCAGAGCTAGTTCAGACTGAGAACAATGGTTCTTGAGTGGGAGTATATTTTTTTAGTCCTTTCACAGCAGTAATAAATAGGACACTTTTTGAGAGTGCCAAAAATGTTTGGGAGAAGCACTCACCACCACTACCCCCAAGCAAGCTCAGTCCCATTCTTTAGCTATACAAATTTAGCTCACGCTGGTAATATTGGAATTTTTATTTTTTGGCCAACAGATGGCACCCAGCCCACAAGCTTGACAGAGAGCAAGCACAAGGGAATTGTTTGGCCACAAGGCAATAGATCAGGCAAGAAAAAAACAGGTGTCTTGGCAGCACTCTGATATGAATGGTAGTATCTCTGGTCTTTAGGCAGCCTCTGCGATTTCTTGGGGGTTCCCATGGAGTCTGGTGAATCTTCAGCAACAAACTCTTGACAGCTAGCAGCCACAGAGGAAGATTTCCTCTGGCAGCTGACATGTCTAGTAAGTATAGTAAACTTTGCTGGTTAGGCCTGAACTGCAAGACTTGATGGAAGTGACCTGCTGGCCCCGACAGTCTGAAGAAGAGCATTATTGGAAGCAGCAGGCACCAAGACAGCTGTGGGAGATATAATAGACTTATTTATGCAGAAATTAATCCATGATATACATATGGGTGCTGTCATCAGCCTTTACAGAATTGGATTTACATTCTGCATTGTTATTTTCTTCCCAAGTTTATGGCTCACTTTGTGAAAAGCATCACCACACATGCAAGCTACAGAAACCCAGTTCTCATTCTGTATATCAATGTTCCTTAGTCCAAGTTCAATCTCCTATGGGGTCCCTAGGTCTCCCCACAAACCCCCAGTTCTCTCCTCCCCCCCAGGCATTCTTAGGGCTCACCTAACCTGTTGATAGTCATCTTAATTGCCCATTGCCTCTTGCTTCAAAACCCATCATTTGGGAATCAGAGAGGGCATTTAGCAACAGAAAATAATTTTGGAAGACCCGAAGGATTAGTTTTTAGGGTTTCTCTCCTGTGACATGATCCTAATGTATCACATTCCCATGTCTTGGCTTGGTACCAATGGCATTCTTGTTAGAATTTAAGAGATGGGTGGCAAAGGGCCAAGACTGGAACACACAACATGAATAGGATTTCAGTGGGAGAACTAGACTTGCCACTGCAAGCAGATTCCACTAATTTCTGGAGTATGGAATGAGTATATTGTTCCACCAAGAACTGGTTCTAAATCAACACATACACCAGGCATTTCTCACCCCTGAATCTTTTATTGATTGGTATACAAGCAGCACCATTCATAAGCTGAGCCCCCAAGGCTTTTATTCATTGGGTTCTCATTACAGTCAAGTTAAGAAACAATCCCGATTTTAAACACCAGGAGGGTCAGTCTGTACTAGTAGGCCGTTTGTTTTGGACGCCTGCTCTGGAGAATGTACTTGACTTTAAATGTGCTCTGGAGAATGTACTTGACCACATACTGCAGAAGCACACATGCCCCCACACTGAGGAAGTTCAACTACTACTCAGGGAATTTCCCACTAGGTCCTGCCCAACTCAAGATGTCCCCAGACACATCAATGCCTCACTAATGCATGTACACACACACAAAAGGAGGGTGATCAAAGCTATGGTTGTCTTCAGAAGAAGAGAAACCTGAATCCTGAAATTGTTATATCCTTGGTCTCCACCTTTTTCATACAAAGGGCTAAATAACAGAGGTGGCTGGGCAAGAAAAGGTGTCCCTATATTTCTTTCTCCATAGGATATTTTGGTCCCTTGAACATTGCTTACACAAGGCTGCTCTACATTATATTGCCTTTTACATCCGCGTTTCTTCAGAATCAACCATAGCCCAAATAGTAATCACAGAGTAATCACAGGAATTGCAATAATTATGTGTTTGGTCTACATGTTATTTCCTGTATATCAGAAAAATTACCAAGTATCCTCCTGCTTTTTCTTTGGGTTCTGTGATTGTAGTTTCCTTGGCATTTTGATTTTGACCACACATTATCAAGATTTTTGTCTAATTAGTCTTTTCTCATTCAGATCCATCTGAGATGGACATTTTATTCTCCATTGTTTTGTATGTCCACAGACTAAGCAATGCCTATAGGCGGGGAGTTCCATTTTGCTATCAGTTTTACTGTGATGTGGACCAAACCAAAGTCAGATTAAGTCAGGGTTGAGTAGATTAGACCAATCCATGAACCTTCACAGTCCAACAGAATTTTTAAAAATGATTTTGAAGGAAGGTGCTTGCCAAGGGACACTTCTCTTCTTGGGAATACATCTAAGATTGAGGCCATTTTGGCTGATCTTGTTTATGTTAAATTGCAAGTCATCTCTAGATCCATGCCTAGATAATACCACTCAGTCTGTGGGTACAGTGCGTACAACAGTGGAATTAGCATCTTGGCACTTTGAAAGCAGCTGCTACAGCAGTACTTCTAAAGTTTCCTTCTTCAGACACATCTCACAGGCACTTTTTTACTTTCCTATCTGATCCCATTGTGTCATGCATGCAACAACTCTATTAACCACTCACTCCATGGGGAGCACACACACATGCACCAATCATGGGCTCACAAAGAGATCCACACATCCTTGTTGTCCCTTCCCCACCCCCTCCACAGATACATTCAGCCCACAGACAGTCCCAGGATCACTTCATTCGTAGTCCACTTGGCTTCACTGCTTCTCTGCATCCGGTATCTTAGATTTACTGGAATGCTGGTTCTGGGATGGGGCACTTTGTCAACCTGGAGTGCGAGTCGCCAGAGCCTCTTGCATCTTTTGGCGGCAATGGGCATATTTCTGCAGGATCTGCCGAACATGCTCCTCTTCTTCACGCTGCAGGATGCGCAGGAAATTCTGTAGCTCAGGCATGCTAAAAGCATCCCACTGAAGAAAAGTGAGAGAAGGAAAGTAATGACCACAGTGTTGATGGCAAGAGAGCTCACATTACACAGTCATGAGCATAATATTAGCCCAAAAAAGAGAAGCGAAGCTTTAATAGTGATGAGGAAACCTAGACTTGGGCCAAGAGGTGCTAATATGTATGTTTAGAGGTTCATAAAAAAAATAAGGACAGGTTGCTTACCTGTAACTGTTGTTCTTCGAGTGGTCATCTGTGCAGTCACACACATGGGCTTCTGCGCCTGCGCGGAGGCTCGATTCGGGAAACTTCCATAGCTATTAGTTAATTTTCGGTGGGAACCCCTCCCCCACTGCCAAGTGCGCATGCGTGAGAGGGTTCCCGCCCGGTACCTCAGTTCTTCTGAGACCCCTGATGAGAGGCTCAGGCTGAAGTAATCTCTTTAGAGCACCCACGTCAGGTTAGGCCTGAGCAGCCATCCAGAGGGGATGGAGGGTGGGTTGTGTGACTGCACAGATGACCACTCGAAGAACAACAGTTACAGGTAAGCAACCTGTCCTTCTTCTTCGTGGTCTCTGTGCATCACACACATGGGCGATTAGCAAGCTCACTTACCCAGAGATCGGGATGTTGGCTTCATGTGAAGATAGATGATAGGACGGCTCTGCCGAAGGAACAGTCGGCCCAAGCCCTGACGTCCAGACGATAGCGCTGGGTGAAGGTGAGCGGTGTGGACCAGGTAGCCGTTCGGCAGATTTCTGGAATGGACCTGCCACGGTGGAATGCTGATGACGTGGCCACCGCTCTAGTGGAGTGCGCTCTGAGTGGCGCTGGTGGCTCGAGTTTCGCCAGTCTGTAAGCCAGGGTGATGCACTGGACCAGCCACACTGCCAGGCGCTGTGGTGAGGCGGCTTGGCCCTTTTTGGCAGTGCCATAGCAAACGAACAAGCATTTTGTCTCGCGTAGGGTTTCAGTGCGGGCTTTGTAAAACGCCAAGGCGCGTCGCACATCCAGCATGTGGAGGGTTTGTTCCAGTGCTGTTACCGGGGATGGAAAGAACGCAGGCAGAACAATGTCCTGGTTAATGTGGAATGCAGAGACGACCTTTGGTAAGAAGTGGAGGTCAGGTCTGAGGATAACCTTGTCTCGGTGAAACAAGAGGTAGGGTTCATTGACTCGTAAGGCAGCCAGTTCGCTTGCTCTACGAGCTGAAGTGATAGCGACGAAGAGGAGGACTTTTAAGGTGAGAAGTCGGAGGTCGGTTGTAGCCAATGGTTCGAAAGGTTTTGTGGTTAGTGTCAGGAGGACCACTGACAGGCTCCATGCAGGATGGAGGGGTTGCCTGGGTGGAGCAAGATTAGTGAGACCTTTAAGGAAATGCTAAGTTAAACGGTGAGAAAAAACTGTCAACCCGCCAACTGGATCGTGCGAAGCTGATATAGCCGCAAGGTAAACTTTAATTGAGGAGAACTGCAAACCTCTGTCAACCAACTGGATTAAGAAGGACAGGATCTGCTGGATCGAGCAGGATGCGGGAGAGAATCCGTTCTGACAGGCGAAGGTAGAAAAGGCCTTCCATTTCCTGGCATATGATGTTCTCGTAGACGGTCTGAGGGCTGCTTGTAAAATGTCCTGGACCCTTGCGTTTGTGGAGGTGGTGTTCGAAAGCTCTGAGCGCTTTCTGCACCGCTAGGAGTTCTAGGAGATTTATGTGTGCTGTCTGCTCTCTGGTTGACCACGCGCCTTGCACTTGAAGGGAATCGCAGTGCGCCCCCCAACCCGTCAGGGATGCGTCCGTAGTCACTATTGTGGACGGCGCTGTAGGTAGAAAGGGAACGCCCTGTAGGAGATTGGTAAGATGAGTCCACCATCGAATTGACCGTATGACACCCGGGGGATACTCGAAGAAGGGTGCATTTGGAGTTTGTTTGTGGGTGGAAGGCTCTGGTGAACCAAAGTTGAAGGCGGTGCATGCGAAGTCGAGCGAACGGGATAACCATCGTAGTTGCCGCCATGTGTCCTAACAAGCGTTGAATGTGAAGTGCTGTCAGCCTTGGGTGAAGTACGGCGTGGTTGGCTAGAGATCTGAGGGTGAGGGCTCTGTCCGTTGGGAGGTAGGCTTTCTCTCTTTGCACATTGAGGACTACGCCGATAAACTTTAGCACTCTTTGAGGTTTGAGTGAGGACTTTTTCAGATTGATGAGGAGTCCGAGATGGTTTAGGAGGAAGAGCACATAGCCGACATCCTTGGTTAGTTGAGTGCGGGAGGAGGCGACAAGGAGCCAGTCGTCGAGGTATGGGTGGACTTGAATCCCTGTCTTCTGAGGAAAGCGCAGATAACCACCATGCACTTGGTGAAGACTCAGGGGGCAATGGACAGTCCGAACGGCAGGACCCTGAACTGAAAGGGTTGTGAGCCGATGGCGAACCGCAGGAAGCGTTGGCTTGCAGTGTGGATGTCGATGTGAAAATAAGCATCCTGTAGGTCAATGGACGCGAACCAAGCGTCCTTCGTCAGGAGCGTTAGAATTGTGGCGAGCGATGCCATGCGGAATTTCTTCAGGGTGATGAATGCATTGACGTCCCTGAGGTCCAAAATGGGACGTAGACCGCCATCTGGCTTTGGGACGGTGAAATATCAGGAATAGAACCCCTGATATTTTTGGGAAGGAGGTACTGGTATGATGGCACCTTTTTCCAAGAGAGTTGTGACCTCTGCGAGCAGAGGGGTGGATGGATGAATTGGTTGGAACACCCCAGAGGGGGGTAGGTCGTCGAATTCAATGTAATAACCATCTCTTATGATGGAAAGGACCCAAGTGTCTGATGTAATGGTCTCCCATGTTGACAAAAATGGGGAGAGACGATTTCCGAAAGGTGTAGTGGTGGGGAAGGAGGAGTCAAAGACGCTGTCTATCTCCGTAGTCCCTCCTTGTTCTCTGTGAACAAAATTTGGTAGGCGGAAATGACTGCTTCTTCGGCTGTTGTTGTTGTTGGGATTGTTGTCTGCCAAATGGGCGATCAGCCTGATAACGACTCGTGGTAGCTGAGTGCCACCGTGGAGTACATTCGACGTCCCATTAGGTCTAGCTTTCTTCCCTCCTTATCTACAGGGGTGGAATGTGCCTTCCGGGAGCGCCCTTGTGAAGCTTCTACAATAACAGAGTTAGGTGGAGGGTGAGTGAGGAGAAATTCTGTATCCTTGTCCAGAATTTTATACATGTTCTCCAGCCATTTGGATGTGGGAGACAGTGAAGCAGGGAATTTCCATGCTTGTTGTACCGTTTGGAGGAGAGTTGGGACGAAGGGAGTGGCAATTGTCGAAGCCGATTCAGCCTGGAGGACGTCACAGATAATATCCTTCATTCGTTGCTCTGGTTGATGTGTCTCTAACCCTAGAGACTGGGTCATTCGTTGGATCAGGTCCGTGAAAGAGCCATAGTCGTCCGAAGGTGACACTGGTTCCTGGGACGCCACTAGAGAATCCAGTGATGCCGTGTGTCGGTCTCTCGAAGTGGAAGAAGAAGAGTCCGATCGGTAGCCGTCCGAGTCAGAATCACAGTGCCGTTGTCGAGTGTCATCTCTGTTCTCCGAGTGTTGCGATGTAGAGTGTCTGCTCTCTGATTGTGGAGGGGACGGAGTTAAGCGGTGTGCTGACGGTGCACGGCGCTCCGGAGGTGGTAGGGAGCGTTCACCGTGGCGGGATCTGTCCTCACGGGAGGTGCCATAGCCCTCTCGACGATCCCAACTGAGGTCGGATCATGGTGACCTGGGGGCAAGGGAATGCCGGTCCCAGTCTGATGCCGGAGATCGGGAGCGATAAGAGTGGTCTCGCTGTCTGGGGTGGACACGGTATCGAGCGTGTTGGTGAGGAGAAGACAGCGTAGGGGGCAACGTTGTTGTCTGCCCTGGTGCTATGGATGATCGTGGAGAAACATGGAGCTCCTCTGGCGAGGTTGATGTCGGCCGATGCGACGTCGCCCTGTCGGTATCGAGCCTCGGTGTCGAGGCACGCCCGGTGTCGAGGGCCGGCATCGAACGACGACGGTCCGGATCAGGTCGGGTGTCGACATCGAGCCTCGGTGTTGAGATGCACCCGGTGGCGAGGGTCGGTGGCGAGCAAAGCTCGGAGTGGTGTCAAGAGACGGATGAGGAAGACGACCTCTGCGCTAGCGGGGATAGAATCCTCGGAATCGAGGCCGCTGCTAGTGCGGCATTCGGCGAGCTGGTCTCCCGCCTCGGTGTCGAGGTTCGCCTCGGTGTTGAGGTCGATGGAGACCATGGCTTGGCATCGAGTCTCGGTGTTGACGTCGGTGGTCGGTGAGATTTTTCGGCGTCGAGCCTCCTCTTTTTCTGATCTCCAAGCGGTTTGGGCTTTTGACCCTTTTTTGGAAGAGATTTTGCCACTGCCGGCTCTAGAGAAGTACCCGGTAAGTTGGGTGACTGTCTCTGAGCTGTACCGCGCTGGGAGCCCGCGGGCGAGCCTGGCCCCGACACAACGGGCAGGTCTCGGTTCATAACCCCCGATGGAGATGCCATTGCCGGGGAGTCGGCCGCTGCCAGGGCTTCAGACCAAAGTTCAGCTCGAAGTTTGTCTGCCCGGTGTTTTCGCATTTGCTTCGAGAAAGCTTGGCAAGCAGGGCACGACGCGACTTTGTGGCCTTTGCTCAGACAAAAAAGACAGAGGTTGTGGTCGTCGGAAGGGGGCAGCTTGCTGCCACAATGGGAGCACTTCTTGAAGGGGGCCCGGAGGGCCATAAGAAATAACCCGAAGGTAAATTCTTACTTTGTCCGATGATGTATCGATCCTTTTATTGTTTTCTTATCTTTCTTTATCTTTTTCTACAGAAGTCCGAAGACGATGTTCCCGACAATGCTGCCGCAATGGCGGTCGAAGAAGAACTGAGGTACTGGGCGGGAACCCTCTCACGCATGCGCACTCGGCAGTGGGGGAGGGGTTCCCGCCGAAAATTAACTAATAGCTATGGAAGTTTCCTGAATCGAGCCTCCACGCAGGCGCAGAAGCCCATGTGTGTGATGCACAGAGACCACGAAGAAGAACCAGGGATTATGCAAAGTTGGCATCAGTATTTCACAACATAATGCTCATAAACTGTTTTGAAACACCTGCACAGGTAACTAGTGTTTACAAGCTTCCAGGGAAGGTTTTAGTTCAGAGTATGCATTTGGTGTTAACAATAAGTGCTAGGACATCCTTATGGCCACTGCAGACCAGGCCCTTGTACAGTAGTTGACATTTTTGGTCAGCTCTAGAAATTACTTTACTGAAGGCTCAGGCTTTATCCTCAAGACACACATCTACTGAGACAGATCAAATGAATGGATATTTGAAAAGAAAAGACAGCAGCTGCTCTTGAGCAGTGATCTGTATCCTGCCACTTTAGTTTCCAGTTATACTTTAATTTCTAGTTATAAAGCTCTAACGTGGGCTATTCTGGAGGATTTTAGAATCCGTAAATTTGAGTGGGATCCAATTTAGCATGTTTGATTTCAAGTTTTTCCAACAGCCAGAATTAATAGAACTGAACTATTTGATTAAGAAAATGTTTTAGAAAAAAAATCACTAAAGAAAAGAAATCCATAAAGAACATTTGTTGTGGTTTAAACATTATATTCAATCAAATTCAAAGCTTTACTTGGAAGATTTTAAAAAATTGGAATACTTACAAATATTATAAGAGATAGCATACTCTTCCCTCATTATTTGATTTTTTAATTAAAAATTGAGGCACTGGAAACTGTTAAGATGTTAATTTTTTGCAAGCCCTAAGAGCAGTGCATAACATGAATATGCACGCTTCTTACGAATAGCAACCTGATAGTGCATTTTTAGATATTTGAAGTTTTGTGCAGAAAAAAACTGCAGTAATAGAAATTTTTCACTCCACATCACTTTTTATAATCAATTATACAACTAGAACTTGGAGCATAAGGCCCAGTGCCCATCTCTATCTAGGGAAGTCAAGACAAAAGCTGCCCAATTGCTTAATAGCAACCAAGTACTTATGGGCTTTGCCACACTGCTAGATGAATCAGTAGCCAGCCCCACATAACTTGACACAGAGTCTCCAACACACCATCAATACCTATACTCACATTTACTTCTCCTGTCTCGTTCTCTTTCAGAACAAAGCTGAGTGCCTTTTCACTAGGGCCAGCTAGCAGCCGGAGACGCAGGGGCTGCTCCTCATCAGAAAGCTTGCGAAGATATACTGATAGACAAGAACATCAGAAATGGAATTAAATAAAGAATTTAATCCTCTGGACAGGACAGACTAGCCCTTATCTATTAATCAATCTATTCTCTTCCAGGAGACGGTGCTGTTAACACATTAGTTTTAATTACCAATTTCTCTCGGTAGAGAATAGGCCAGTTCGCATGACACAACAGCCCACTAGTTATTTAACTCACAGTTAGGCTGCAGCATGTAGTGGCATGTGCAGGAACTATTTTGCATATCCAACCCTCATTTGGAGGGTTGTTGTATCATACAAACTGACGAGTGTGGGTATGCAAGGGTTAAACAACAGACCATGGGTTATATGAGGATTGTTTAACCCTCGCATAACCCATGCTCACTAGGTTTGCACAACACCTCAACCCCAGAGTGATGGTTAGATATGCGAAGTGGTGTCCACAGGCACCACAACTCATGACTTAAATAACCCACAGGTAAGCTGTGCTGTGTTGTGTGATCAGGTCAGAGCTACAACGAACAGATGAGGCGCAAAGGATGTGAAGGAGATTCAGCTACTCTTCCTTCCAGCCCCTCTCAGAGGCAACATAAAATTATGAGATGACTCTAATGCAGGCCTGTAATTAACAGTAATGAAACCATAGTCTTAAACAGTAGGTGCTTTACAAACAAAGTCAGGAGCGTACTTACTATCTTCAAGAGAAAGTTAACAAACTTCCCCTGGGTGACCTATGTACTGTTTTCTCCCAATATTTTATTCTAGAGCTCAATGGATTAGATTACATCTTCTGGGAGCTGACAATGTATGAACAAATCAGCCTCACAGGTCAGTCTACAAAACAGTGTGCCCACAATTTTTTACTAGGCTGCCTGCCCATATATACTTATGCTGGCAATTCACGGCACTTACAAAGAAACAACTCTCTTCCAGTTAATAGAACTTTTCTTCCTAGTTGCCGGGAAGCAATTGTTACTTGCAGGTTATCAGGCAAATGGCTATTTACAAGCCTGGAATAAGTTACACACTGTTTTTTCCAAGAAGTTGGAAAGGAGGAGATCAAGTACCTTGGTCATCCTTTTCTGTTCTCTCAAAGAGAGCAAACTTGCGGGGGTTGTCAACTACCATGAACTTCTTGAGCAGGGCCTCAATGACCTCACTGGCACGTGTACGAGAAATTATATGCAGGTGCTTGATTGTGTCTTTGGGTAGATAGAATGAGGTGCGGCGCTTTACAGCTTGGCTACGTGAGGAGCTCTTCCTGGTGTCCTGGATGGAGGGTGCCTTCTTATTGGCAGGTACTGAGACAGGTCGGATTAATTTTAATTGTACCTTTATGAAGCCAGTGTAGGAACCATCTTTGTTCTGTGGGAGTAGAGGTACAGTGAGATGTGCAGAGGGATCATATAGCAACAAAACTCAGCAACAACTCAAACAGGTCACTGCCTCTCTGAACAACAAAGACGCCAAGCTGAATTCCTACAAGTCCTAGAGAGAGCTCTACATGCATTCTCTGGGAGAGGAAAGATATGGACTGTGTTTTACACTTGCTGGAACAACTGCAGGATGCTACAAAGTTAGAGATGACATACCATAGCCTAGGAATGGTTACTCTATAATGTGTTTTAGGGATTAAACAGTGGGGCTGGGAGGGCAGGAACAGGTTCCAAGTTATTCCATGACTCCAAATTATAACTCTTGTGAAACTTACCAAACTCATGAAGAGGTTGCTGTTGATCTGGCTGTTGTATTCTTTTATCTTCTGCTCAATCTCAGCTTGCGACAGAACAGGTTTCTCCCAGTCAATCTGCTCATCCTGTAGAAGAGTTGATAATCTTGAATTAGTCTAGAGCTCAGTCCCTTTCATGCTCTTCTCCCAATTCTTTGGGTGCAAAGGAAAGACAGGAAAAAACGACTCTTGACATCGTTTTCCCATGCTAGACGCCATAAATTTTCTTGTGTGCTTGCCAATGGTAAGTACCTCCTCACTCCCCAGCTGAGTGCACCAACCCTTCCACCAAAGTCCAATTTCTGTAAAAAAAGAAGCTACACCACTTTTCCTCCCCCACCCAACTCTGTCTTGCTCCCCACAATTTTTTCATGGAGGAAAGGAAAGGTGGTCTTTCCCCAACAAGCACTTCATTATTATTCCTGCCACCAACTCCTATCATGACAGAAAGAAGCCATTCCTCCTTTTCGCCATATAGAACAGAGGAGCAAAAAGTGGGATGATTTCTTTCCCTCATACGGAGCTTGTGTGTCAGGCAGCAGCAGGGTACTATTTTAATTTTCTACAAAAGCCCAGCACTAGGACACAAAAACCTTTCCACAAGTTCACTGTACATGCCATGCAACTCTTGGAAGGAAGGGAATGGTGACCATCATAAATAATAGCCTGGCTAGTAAGCCAAGTCAAGATTTGTGGACACTTTCTATACATTAATTTATAGGATTGCTTGTTAATAAACACCCTATAACCCAGGAGTAATGTCCAGAATACAGAGCTTTCCTTTCAAAAAGCCAGGCAGCTGTCTTTGATGCTCAGTCTTACTTAGGGTGACTATATGAGAAGGAGGACAGGGCTCCTGTATCTTTATAGTTGTTTAGAACAGGGAATTTCAGGTGTCATCTGTATGCATGCAGCACCTGGTGAATTCCCTCTTCATCACAACAGTTAAAACTTGACCAGATAGAGGGCAGGGATCCTGCAGTTTTAACTGTTGTGATGAAGAGGGAATTCACCAGGTGCTGCATGCATACAAATGACACCTGCTGAAATTCCCTTTTCTATACAACTGTTAAAGATACAGGAGCCCTGTCCTCCTTTTCATATGGTCATCCTACAATAGACCAGACGCCAAGTAAAATATGGATGAATTGCCAAGATAAACTACAGGTTTCAGGTGAAGCCCTAATTCTACATTCCATGCTACCCCACTCCTTTGCTTGCCCTGAGGTTGAATGAACTCACTGTACCAAGCTGCAATTCTTGAATAGCTTCCTGATTTCCATTCTGTTGTAAACCACATATGACAAAATCCTTATGTGTAAGCATCACACATGTGGGTATGAACAGAGAAACTGAAATAATCACACCACACCTTTGTTTGGTGTTATACCACCCCAGTGACATGACTACATTGGCCCTATTATTAATATGCAGCAGACTGAGGATCAGGACCCTAATACTACCAGAAAGGCTACAAGGTAGACTTTTAGTGCAGCTGCAGATTATAGCATCTCACCACCACTTGCGTTCCTAGAAAAGGCAAAATAGGTATTCAATACAAGATAATCATGATGAGTAGAGGGGGCCCTGATTATACTGAATCTATTGCAGCCATGCAAATAGAGCGTTAATCAACTTGCTATTTAATTACTAGTCTAGCACTAGGTTTTCTTATTTCTGATGACTAAAGGGGGAACATCTTGTTTGGAGCACCCCCTGAACGAGAACTCCTAGACATCTGCACTCATCTGCCTTGAGTTACTGCTGTACATAGCAGGTTGCTTGTAAAAAACAATAACTGTAAATACATACACTAGCATCATACTGTCATGAAAAAATTGTTTTGTTTTTATAGAAGGGTAATATTTAGACCCCAAGGGATTTCACAGTATCGCAAATAGGATGTTTTGCAAAGGGACATGGTGCTTTAAGAAGCAACCACAGGCATCAAGGAAAGTCATATGCCAGCAATTCTGCTTCAGCAAACAGAAAAAGTAGCTGCAGGATTTACTGTTGCAGACTGCAAGATTACCTATTCCAAGCCAAAGCATGGAAAAATGGAAGGAAAACATTTTGAACTTTTACAAGGATGCAATCTGTGCTTCAGCAATTGTGAACTGTGTGGCACAGCTATTTTGTGCAACTCTTGCTTTGTACTTTAATGCAGTTTGCCATGATTTTGCCTTTAACTGTGGTACAACCCGGGTATTTGTTTCAAGGATCTGAAGTTACTTTGAAATTGTCACCCTGCACAATAGTAGCATTTCCAAATGGTATCTGGATAATCTTAACCTTCTCTAGTCTCCTTTGCTAATAAATCTAAAAGGAATATTTAACATGACTCAGCAGACCAGCTTCTTAAAGACATTACATCCTCACATTAAGAACAATATATATATATATATATATATATCCTTCATCCAACTGAAAGCCAGGAATCTCTGCTTTACAAATTCTATTGTATCAAGAACACAGCAGCACCTCTCCTAAAATGCAACTCCTCTCCACCTATAGAATTACATGCCCAGATTGAGAACCCTACTACATACATCAAAACCAGTTTCTCTTTTACAGCTTTTCAGCAGAAGTTAGTTGCTCCCAGTTGCATCAGCCTTCTTTCCTGTTGACATCACTCTTTTTTTGTGGGGGAAGGGAGATTATGGGGAATTCCAAATGAGATCACCAAAAACCAATCAGAAATCTCCAGGGATTACAGGAAACCACTTCCTTTCCCACTGCCAGAGAAACACATGAGCAAAAGGAAATGGGAGAGATCGGTTCCCATTTCCCGGAATACGTAATCAAGCTACACAGCATACATATGTTGGAGCTGCATACTATTAGACATTTGATTTCTGTATAATTAAAGCCAGTGTGGCACAGTGATTTAAATGCTAGGTTTGGATGTGATAATCCTAGATTAAAATCGCTATAATAGTTAGCTTTGGGCAAGTCACTATCCCTCAGCCTAATTGACCTCACAAGTTCATGAGAGACAAAATTACTCAGAGTTCCTTGGAGGATGGGTGGAATACAAATCTTACAAACAATATAAGTAAATTTAGCTGGAGACAGAGTCAAGCAACTATAATGTGTTAACAATGCTCTGACAATCTGTGGTGTTGCCCAAAGCCTAGTATAAGATGAAAATGTTGTTGAGCCAATTGAAAACAGTGATCACAGTGCTATCAGATTTAATATATATTTAAGTAGGAAATTGCCCAGGATGTCCAGCACAGTCACATTTGACTTCAAAAGAGGAAACTTTTTTAAAATGAGGGAATTGGTGAAAAGGAAGTTCAAAGGGGGAATCAAGGGGACTAAATCCATTCAAAATGGGATAACCACAATAACAGAAGCTCAGCTAAAATGTATACCACAGGTTAGGAAAAGTAACAACATCCAGGAGGTCACAGGCATGGTTAACGAGCAGTGTCAATGGAGCTATTAAAGAAGGGCTTTCTTAAGAAAATGGAAGTCTTGCATTTGTATTTGAGGAAAACAAAATAATAATAATAATAATAAAAAAATATTTATTACCCGACTCTCCCAACGGATCGAGGCGGGGAACAGCATCAAACATAAAATACAAAACTGATTAAACATATAAAACCAATACATCATTAAAATATCAATAAAACACTTTAAAATTCATCTGGGTAGGCCGGAAGAGATCAGTCTTTATAGATCTTTTAAATTCCTGAAGACTGGTGAGTTGGCGAATCTCTCCCGGCAGGTCATTCCACAATCTTGGAATGGCAGAAAATAAGGTCCTCTGGGTAACGGTTGTCAGTCTAGTTCTTGTTGACTGTAGTAAATTCTTCCCAGAGGACCTGAGCGTGCAGGGCGGATTGTATGGGAGAAGGCGATCCCATAGGTAACCTGGACCCAAACCACGTAGAGCTTTAAATGTAATAACCAACACAGCAAGCAGACAATAAGAGATGCAAAAAAGCATTTTGAAGAGCATATCGCTAACAATATAAAGACTAACAATAAAGAATTCTTTAAATATATCACATGCAGAAATCCAACTAAGGGAGGCAGTTGGACCATTGGATGACAATGGTGTTAAAGGAGTACTGAAGGAGGACAAGAAGATTGCAGAGAAGCTGAAGACAGTATCCATCCTAGAATTCTCAAAGAACTCAAATATGAAATTGCTGATCTTCTAACCAAAATATGCAACATGTCCCTAAGATCACCCTCTGAACCAGAGGACTAGAAGATGGCCAATGTAACACCAATTTTTAAAAGGGTTTCTGGGGGGATCCAGGAAATTACATGCCAGTCAGCTTAATGTCTGTTCTGGGGTAAATTGGTTGAAAGCATTTTTAAAGATGAAATTAGTAAGCATAGAGAAGGACAAGCCCTGCTGAAAAAGAATCAACATGGCTTCCACAAAGATAAGTCCTGTTTCATTAACCTTTTGGAGTTCTTTGAGAGTGTCAATAAATATGTAGACGGGGTGATCCCATAGACATTGTTTACCTTGATTTCCAAAAGTCTTTTGACAAAGTCCCTTACCAAGGACTCCTGAGCAATCTTAGCAGTCATGGAATAAGGGGAGAGATCCTCTTATGGATCAATTTAAAGAACAGAAAGCAGAAAGTAGGAATAAAAGGTAAATTCTCTCAATGCTTTTCAACTTGTTTATAAATGATCTGGAGTTAGGAGTGAGCAGTGAAGTGGCCAAGTTTGCTGATGACACCAAATTATTTAGGATGTTTAAAACAAAAAGGGATTGTGAAGAGCTTCAAAAGGATCTCTCCAAACTGGGAGAATGGGCATCCAAATGGCAAATGCAGCTCAATGTAAGCAAGGCAGTAAACCTATATACACTAGTTGCTGAGGAACATGGGTGGGAGGGTACTGTTGCATCGTGTCGTGCTTGTGGGTCCCTGGCTGACAGCTGGTTGGCCATTGTGTGAACAGAATGCTGGACTAGATGGACCCTTGGTCTGATCCAGCATGGCTCTTATGTTTTTAAATGCAAAGTAATGCACTTGGTGGCAAAGAATTCAAACTTCGAGTATAACTTTATGGGGTCTGAGCTAGCAAGGATCACCCCAGAAAAAGATCTTGGGGTTGTGGTGGACAGCTCAGTGAAAATGTCCACTAAATGTGCAACTGCTGGAAAAAATAAAAATGCAAATTCCATGTTAGGCATAATTAGAAAAGGAATTGAGAATAAAACTGACAATATCGTACTGCCTTTATACAATTCGATGGTGCGACCACACTCAGGCCACAGTTTTGATCACCATACCTAAAAAAAGACATTGTTGAGCTGGAAAAAGTGCAGAAAAGGGCAACTAAAATGTTCCAAGAGTTGGAGCATGTCCCCTATGAGGGAGGGAAATTTTTGTAACAGATTATAAAGAAGTCAATCTGTAAGCACCTTGAAAACAATTCAGTGATTACTAGAAGCCAGCATGGATTTGTCAACAAATCCTGCCAGACTAATCTGATCTAATTCTTTGATCAGGTAACCTCTCTTGTGGATTTTGGGAATGCTGAGCTGAAAACAGCAGAATGAAATTTAATAGGGATAAATGCCAAGTTCTACACCTAGGAAAAAGAAACCAAATGCACAGTTACAAGATGGGGGATACTTGGCTCAGCAATACTACAAGCGAGAAGGATCTTGGAATTGTTGTAGATCACAAGCTCAATATGAGCCAACAGTGTGATGTGGCTGCAAAAAAAAAAAAAGCAAATGCTATTTTGGGCTGCATCAGGGTGGATTTGATTTAAATCACGATTTAAATCTCTACTCAGAAAGACTCGAATTAATCATCTGACTTCCCCCCAAAAGTGCACTCTTCCTCGTTATATGCTTAATACGTATTTTACACAACTCAGAGTTACCAAAGACTCATACTTGCTGGTATAATCTTAATATTTACAACCAGATGAAGGTTTCATTTTCATTTTTACAGCTTGCCCTTCCCTCCTCACACTTAGCTTCTTGTGCAGATCTATTCCACTCCCAACAATCTATTTATTGAATTTTTTTTAAACTTAGCACTTAAGAGATTCTGTGTACATAGATTTGCAAAGGAACAATGGGATTGTGATCTCTGCAGACACAAATTCCAGTTTTGAGAACTGTCAAACCAAGCACCTGTGATAATATCTTCTAGATAGAAAATTTTCCCAATAATCTTACAGAAACCTCTGGAAGAGCATGACATTGTGAATGGATTAATGGAATTCATTTACCAAAAAAATTAAACATTGCATGAATTATGCTACATAATTAAAAACTAACCCTTATTTCATGATGAATAACCTTTGGACTATAATGTAAAATAGAAAACTATTTTAGAGAAGATTTTTCCTCAAAAAGCATTTTATTTAAAAAATCCGATTTAAATTTAAAAAATCCAATTTTAATTTAAAAAAAACAAAAAACCATGGATTTTTATCCACCCTGGGCTGCATCAATGGAAGTATAGCTTCCAAATCACACAAGGTACTGGTTCCCCTCTAGTCGGCACTGGTTAGGCCCCATCTTGAGTATTGTGTCCAGTTCTGGGCACCACACTTCAAGAAGAATGCAGACAAGCTGGAGGGGGTTCAGAGGAGGGCAACGAGAATGATCAGGGGTCTGGAAACAAAGCCCTGAAGGAATTGGGCATTTTTAGCCTTGAGAAGAAAAGACTGAGGGGAGACATGATAGCACTCTTCAAATACTTGAAAGGATGTCACAAAGAGGGGGGCCAGGATCTCTACTCAGTCATCCCAGAATGCAGGACACTGAATAGGGCTCAAATTACAGGAAGCCAGATTCTGGCTGGACATCAGGAAAAACTTACCTAGGGAGGTCATGGGCTCTCCTACACTAGAGGCATTCAAGAGGCAGCTGGACAGCCATCTGTCAGGTATGCTTTAAGGTGGATTCCTGCATTGAGCAGGGGGTTGGACTTGATGGCCTTATAGGCCCCTTCCAACTCTACTATTCTATGATTCTATGAGACTTACAACAGCTGGGATTGTTTAGCTTGGAAAAAAGGCAGGTAAGGGGATACATTATAGAGATGTACAAAATTATGCATGATGTGGAGAATGTGAATAGGGAGACATTTTGCTCTGTCTCTCAAAATACTAGAAGCCAGGGTCATTCCATGAAGCTGATTGGTGGGAAATTCAGGACAGATAAAACTCACACCGAGCATAGTTACACTATGGAATTTGCTACCCCAAGATGTAGTGATGGTCACCAACTTGGATGGCTTTAAAAGGGAGATTAGAGGCATTCATGGAGGATAAGTCTGACTTCTAGTTATGATAGCTATGTATTACTGCCAGCCTCAGAGGTAGAATGCCTGTGTCCAGTTGCTGGTGAACACAGGTGGGGGATGCTATTGTACTCATGTCCTGTTTATGGGCTTCTCATAGGCAGCTGGTTGGCCACTGTGTGAACAGAATGCTTGACTGGCTAGTCCTCTGGTCAGCTCCAATATAGTTCTTATGTTCTTACTTTTCAACATCCCACCCATCAATCCCCACCATAATTCAGCTTTTATGACTGCAGAATCAAGGATGAGAGAAAGTCTCTTTTTCTAAGGACATTTGTTCTCATAAGAAAATGGCCTTCAATGACAACACGACTTATTATACCAAATAAAGTTTTGTAGTATCACATTCCCTTTAATGGCAACAGAATTTGGGGTGATTCAACGTTAGTTCTCTTCTTCTGACAGAAGTAAAGATATAAGGAGGCATCAGAAGGTACGAACAAATTAAACAGAACTACTAACTATTTTAAGCCTCGACAATTTTGTTGCATTCTCCCAACGAGTTTTTTTTGCTATTTATACCAATTGGTACATCACACACCAGGAGGAAAGATATTTATCCTGAGGGAGAACACTGAACATTTATTGATTATTGTATATAGGACAAGACTGGCACTTACTCTCTCTTCCTCTTCATGCTTCCTTGTGAGCTGTTAGGGTAAACTCCTCCCATGTTTTGCTGCCCATCAGTTAACCAGGCACAGATTACAATCTTGTCGTAATAAGTTCTATAGAATAATTATTTGCCTGTTAATAGATATGCCATTCACCATTCTGCAGAAGCTTAGGAGTCTAACAAATCCAATGAAGCCTAAATCATGGCTGGATTGTGGGAAGCTGGGTGTGCCAGGGTGAGAAGCATTTCCCATGCACAAAGATATGACCCAAGAAACAAAATGGGAAGTTCCTGCATCCTGTGGAAAAGAGCAAAAGGAAATCTGCAAGGGTGGGGCAAACAAAGGGAAAGATGGCTCTGGATAGGATGGGAAGGGCTGCTGTCCCCTACCCACAGCCCCCAAGTTAGGAAAGTCAGGGACACAGACATCCTGTTTACAAGACAAAAAACTATCTTTTAGGACCCAATTCCATTTTAAAAATGGAAATTGTCTTCATAAAAGCACACTGCTTTTATGAAGACAACCATGGCCTGTATTACTATGGTATCTAAGTCACCTCGAAAAATTATTTGCAATATATAATACAAGCCAGCATTATCTAATGGGTAGGAAGTCAATTTGGACCTGGCTTGCTCAGGCATAGATGCTCAGGCCAAATCATGTTCTGATAGCCTCCAGATTAGACTACTACAGTATGTTCTACATGTAGCTGCCTTCAAAGATCTCTGAAACTTCAGTTAGCCCAAAATGCAGCTGTTAGGCTAAACTGGGACAAGCTAAAAGGAACATAAGATTGCCAGTTTTGAAACAGCTACAGTAGTGGCCAGTCCATTTTGGAGCACAATTCATTGTGCTAGTGCTCACTTTTGAAGTTCTATATAGCTTGAGACACAGGTACTTGAAGGACCACCTTCTCCACAAGGATGTGCTCAAAAGAGGCCCTCCGAGTGCTCCTGCTCGCTGGGGTTAGGCAGGTGGTGACTGAAGAGAAGGCCTTCTCAGTTGTAGTGCCCTAGACTCTCCCTAGGGAAGCTAGCCTACCACCTACTCTTGAGACTTTTCAGCACCAGAGATTTTTCTCAGGCCTCTTCAAGTGTCCTCTCTACTAGTTTTATTTTGCTGCTTTGAATTATGTTCTAATGCTTTTAATGGTTGTTATTTTAATGTTTTTGACAAGCAATTAGACAAGATCTCTATGACCTGCATGACTTCTTCCAAAAATCCATGCTTTAGACAAAAAAAACCCCAACAAACCATGCTTTAATTCATGGGGCTGATTGAACCACAGGTTAAAACAGCGGAAGAATTCAGGAGTGCTCTTTCATATGCTAAAAATACCACCCAAAACCTTGAAAATTACAAAGTAGACTGAAATGATGGTTGGCAAATTTCTAGGTGTTGCCATTTGCCACCAATACAAGGAGTATGGAGCCATCAACAATTCCCCCACAAAGATCAAGCTCTCTCAAATACATTAATTGCTGTAATAAGATCTATAATAGGTGAGCTCCCTCAAATACATTAATTGCTAGATCTGGACATTAAAATGCATCTCTGATCTTCTGCCAACTTTCCCCCTCTATCCTATTAATACATTAATTGCCATTTCAATGCTTATTATTGGGTTCAGCTTCCTTGATGAAAAAAAAAATGTACACTCTCTCTCTCACACACACACACACACCTTTCTAAAGTTTATTTCATAATCCAAGAGACCAACTCAAGAGATTGGAACTCTTCACAATCAGAAATTCCAGGGCACTTGGAAGAGCTGTAATTGCTGTTAGAATTATAGATGCTCTTACATGTACTACAATACAATGATCTGATGCAACATATACAAGAAAAAATATCCTTGCTCAAGCATACTCAAAAATGATTGTCAACCACAGCTCTCCCTCAGTTCATTCATTAGAGTGAAACCATTAGCCATGGCCTTCTGACCAATACAACTTTCCAACACAGTCCTATTATAAAAAAACTACTTACCTATTCTTCAGGTAAACTAGTTAATACATGACATATATGCATTAACTCCCCCAGTCATCTCCTGAGGCTCATGATTGATATTTATTTTGTATTTAAACTATATTTAGTATTGAGACTAGGATATTTAATATAAGATGTCATGTAAACAGTATAGTAACTACTACTACTCTTATGATCCAGCATAGGCCTTTATTATACCCTATGATAAAAACTCATTTCTGTTGCCCAGTTGCCAGCACTGGAACTGTTCCCAAAACAATCTATTTGACCATATACAGACATACATGCCAGATGGAATAAGAATAGGGTACTTTAAGCCCTGCATTCTATGCCATTAGTACACTGCCTTTCCTCATGAGGTGGAAGACACACCCAGAAACTAATGTTTGAAAGATTTGCAAAACAAGCTACAGCCAACATGCCAATTCTTTTTTCTTGAATCCACAATATAGCCTCTCCAATCATAAGCAAACCAAAGGATGTCTTGGTGCCCCAGAAAAATATGCTGGATTCGTCATAAATTATCAGCAGATAGCAAGCTCACCAATAGGGATTAAAGAACAATTTAATTTACTCTTTCACTGGATCTGGTGTGCCTACAAGAAAAAAAGTTGTTTACATATTTAAGAAGTCTAAGATGATTGCCTCAACAAAAAAATTAACTTTGTACTACCCACATTCCCTGGTTAATGAAGAGGGATAAAGGCATTCATGAAACCCTTTAATCTTTCTGCTTTCTCTTATGTTACTGCTCCCCTCTGGCAAGCTGCGCTTTTGGGGCTGCAGGAATGCCAGATGTATTTCGCTTATCCTGTACAATTTAGACAACATTAACATCTCTCTTCTGAACTTTAGAGTAGCAATTCATAATGGTTAGGTTTTATAATACCAAATGTCATGCTAAGGCCAAGGGAGAGTAAATGCATGTTCTTTTCAACCTTTTCAACCATTTCATGTTGAACACATCGTAAATGCTATATTAATGGGTTAATAGTTGCTAATTCCACTTCTCAGTTATGAGAGACTTGCTAGATCTGGACATTAAAATGCATCTCTGATCTTCTGCCAACTTTTTTCCTCTATCCTATTATTTTCCTCCTCCCACTCTTCTCTGTAGCTGATGCAGATGGACTGTATTATTACCCTGCTCTATCATCTTTAATCACAGATGACTAACATCTCCCTCTTCCAAACCTGTTTTACATAGGGACCTACTAAATCTTCATCACCTTCCAGTCTCACACATGGGGACCTCACAAGGAAGGGCCCATTTAGCTGTTAATCTCATTAACCTCCATGCAAATAAATCAAAAGCAAGATCCACTGGGAGCAAAGACAGAATTAAATGGCCCCTCATCTCCAGAAAGCATTATCTTTGGGCTCTGTACCTCTTCAGGGAAGGCTCCAAGCAGTTGTCACTACGCAGACAAGCCCAGGCTGCCTTGCATCTGAGTGCCTACACCCACATTTGCTTTGAATCCTTGGGCAGGTTCAGCTGTTTGTGGTTACACAATAACAACAACCAGGCTACTTTCTTTTCTGGCACACTGGCAAAGAGCATCTGGTAGCATGGGGGAAAAGTATTTTGAAGGAGCTGCCTTTTCTGGAAAAAAAAACACCTCCCCAAATCAAGGAAAGCTTCCTTAGTATGGCGCCACTCTGCATTTTCATAGTATTAATGTCCTTCAAGGAAGTTTAACAAGTGCACCCACTTCTTTTTGTAAGCAGTCATTTGAATATACTCCATCCTATCAGGGACCAGCCTAAAGATTTCCAGAGCGAATTTCATCATTCCTGATTTATACCTTGCCTGTATCTATATATATGAAGCCAGGTCCAGGTGTCTAGCATAACCAAGAAACAGAACCCAAGGTATGGCTACACAAACAGCAGTCACTTATTGTATATGGCTACCATCAACAGGAGACAATTTAGTCCTATTCCACTGCCATCTTTGAGTGTAACATTTTACTTTCTCCCATATAAATGAATGGTTGTTATTCACTCCTATGAGAAAAGTAAAGTGTTCAACCTGAGCATTCTAGCTGTGAGGGCAAAACCTCATCACCTAACCCTGATATACATAGCTTAGTTCCCAATGACAGAAGTCTTACAGGTGTTAAAAGTGTCATACTGATTTTTGTCAGGAGCCCTTGTAATATAGAAGCACACAGCGCCCCTAATAACTATACTAGTTATCCAGTAACACAAGATACTCTCTATGGTGGCCATATTCCTCTCAAATAGTACTGACAGCACAACACTGGCAGAGAGAGAAGGGAAAGTAATGGACTAAAACATAAGAGGTATGTCTTTGGATAGTGCAAAGTATAATTCTGTGTGGACCTGGACTTGTTCTTGAGATGTCCCTTGATACATATTTTGAGAGCTCTTCTACTACTTCACAAAAACAAACTGCAGTGCAATCATGAGCAGGATTTAATATGCATATTCCAGAACCTGTTTTGAAAGCTCCAGAATATATAATGAGCAACCAGAGCATGGGATGAGAGACAAGGCTTCCACCTCGCAAGGTGAATGTATTCCAGGCAAGTTTGATCCCATGTTAATTACCGAGTCTAAAAGCATGATGAAGAGGAAAGAGATGCAGGTATTTTCAAGTACTGAGAACCCTATCAAGCTAGGTAGCTGTAATATGGATTAGTAACTTTGGAAGTGGACAGCTGCTATCTTTACAATTTTACAGAAGAATGACTGAGGCACCAAGATTGCCTCATGCCCAAAGTCTGAATCAGTGGCAGAGCTAGAAATAAACTTGATTCCAGGGTTCTTGGCCTCTCCCTTATTTAGGCCTCTGGACAATGCTCTTTCTTCCCGACTAATAAAGCGGGGTCTTTTGTCAGATATTGACCATCACCAAACAGCATATTGTGTTGAACTGGATTTGAAAAATAAGCTAATTTTCAATACTTCACATAGGCAAAAGGCACTGGCAGTACCTGGGTTGCAACAAGTCAAAGGGTTCTCCCTTTGGACATCAAATATATTTCAATTTCCAAGTTGTAATGTTCTGAAAATGGTGTAACAAGGCATTGCTTATCTGAACCCAAAGAGTCATAAGAATAGTAAAGTGGTTTCCAGAAAACTAGAAAAACCTCTGGGACTTTCATTTGGTGGCAGCACATATCCACAGGCATCTTCATTCCAACCCTAGTTCAAAATATGTAAACCTATAGCAGGGAATGTTGCACAACCAATTAGCTATGTTGATCTTCCCAACCATATATTCACTAGAGCTTGGGCCATGCAAAATGAATGTGGGTGATAGTTATGTCAGCTGCTTGGCACCACATTGTAGCATCATATGGTGATCCCATCTTGTCCCCAAGTGACCATTCACTCTTTATTCCTGAATGAAGTCTGTTAAGCAGCCATAGTGGCTTAAGCCCTTCCGGATGTAGACCCTTTTAAGACATAATCCTACACATGTCACTACTGTTAGTCCCCCCTCCCCCATGTACATGTGCTTCCCCTTCATGATGGTGTCTGCATTGTGTTACACCATGTGAAGGAACAGAGTAACTTAACTAGCACAAAGACAAAACCCAGACAACTGTCCCCTTCTCAGTTTACTGCCATACACATACTACTCGTTTTGTATTGTATTAAGCGATACAATAATCCAGCTGGGACAAAACTAAATATGGTACCAGCAAAATCAACATTAATTTCTGTTTAACAATTTTGTCCCTACTCCATGTGCACAGCTGCTGGACTCTCAGTGGAGCTTTACCAACACTCCATATACAGCATTACCTCTCCCATCCGCTATTCAGTTCTTCCTTGCTTAATGGAAATAGGTACCCCAATTTAGAGGAAACTCCCCCAACACAATTATGTTCCCTTCTGCCTACTGCTCTGGCAATCTCTTTTGACTGGACCTGGAAGCTAGCTACCTACTACCAAATTGCTAATGTATGCATGCTAATTAGTTTCACACACACACACACACACACACACACACTAAACTGGCACTTGAAACAGTGGATAGGCCAAATTGATCACTGGCGCCAACTTTAAGACGACGGGAAAATAAATGAAGGCATCGCTCCTATCCTACCATCGTGGTTCACTCCTGCTTTGTTTCTTTTTCTTGAGCTGTTCTCCAGGGAAGTTTGACCCTTGAACAGCAGGAACTCGTTCACTTTCATTAATCGCTTTTAGTTTGGGGTATTTTACACTTTGAAATTCCCAATGATTTTTTTTTTTACTCCCCCCCCCCACCCCGATACACGTAACAGCCAGATACCAGCTAGTGAGAAATACAATGCAACCCCCCACCCCACCCCCAGTAATCGACTAGATTCGGGAGCTGGGAAGGACATCCTAACACGGTGTGGGAATCAAAAGCGTTCACAGCGGCTGGAGCATTTAGCACAGCAAGCCTAGAATGGCCTCTTCTTTCGGAGATAAGTGAGGAGAGCAGGGACATAGACGGCTGGGTTTCAGCAAGGGGAGGCAGAGGAGGGAAGCAGAGCGCGGGCCTCACCTTTTCCTTGTGGGGCTTGCGGATGAAGGAGGTTCGGGCTGTGAAATACTGCTCGAGCTCCGAGTCAGAGTCTTCTTGGCTGCAGTAACCACTGCTCGTGGTGCTGCTCCAGGTCATCTCGAAAGATGGGGTGGTCGCCGCCTCACTCTCGCTCATGCCCAGCTTAACCCGAGGAGGAGGAAGACTTCTCTCTCTCTCTCGTACTCCCGGCTACCCAGAGGAACAGGTCCCCCAACACCACACACACCGGCTTCCTTCGTCTCGCGCCCGGTGGAGTCCCGACCTCACCCCCACAGACTCAACGCCTCTGCGTGCCGAGGAAGCAACACTGAGCCAGAGGAGGAGAGCAGCGTCCAATCCCTCCCAACTACCACGACAACCTCCTCCTCGCGGTGAGGGGGAAGCGGGCAATTAACTCGGCTCCTTAACGGCGATAACGCCGAAAAAGACGAGGCTTCGGCTTCTGAGTCGGCTGCCGCTGAAACACACCGGCCGGAAACCACTTAAAATAGGACTGCGCGCTCTCCGCCGAGCTGCTAGAGCGGCACAAACACGCACACGCAAAATCCCTGCTGGAGCCGCGCCAGAGCCGCCCTCCCAGCAACCGTTGGGATTGAAACGTATACACTCTCCGCACGCGCCTGCCTGATTGGGCGAAAGGGAGGGGCAATGGGAGCCTCTTTCCTGGCGCGGAGCTCGCGCGTCCCGCCCTTTTCCTCTTCGCTGGAACGGCGGCGGCAGTAGTGATTTCATCCCCAAACTAGCCGCGCGAGGTGGAGTCACGCTTACTGGCTTTCTCTTCAGCGTGCCTTTCAGGTCCTCCCGGAATAGCAAGCCTTTCTCCCCCTCGCCCCCGATTCACTCAGCTCTGCTCCGCTCCACGCTGCTTCCAATAAAAGCTTCAAGAACTGCCGGCTGCGGGACGAAGCATTCCCGGCGCTGACTTCCGAGTGTGTGTGTGTGTGTTCAGCCTTTCCAACGCCCACGAATTCTCCCTTCTGCTCATGGGGGCTGATATTTTGTACCATCGCATGGAGTCTATAGAACATAATAATTTGTTGTGTTTTTTTTAATTATTATTTTCTGTAACAAATGACTATTGCTGCAGCACATCTGTATCTTGCAGTCATTCAATGTTCTTATTCCAACAACCAGCCCTATTTTCATTCCATTCTTCCCAGTATATAGACTGGAAATGTTGGAAAATAAGTAACTTGTCCAAGGTCACAGAAAGAAGCTGTAGGCTCCGCTCACACGATCTCCGGGATGGGTAGGAAAACCACAATGTGAGCAGAGCGCAACCATTACCCTGTAGAGCACGGTGGCTTACTTAGGGCTTTATCACACCTACTATTTTCCCCTGGGGTGTGCTTAAAACGGCCCCTGTGATAACGACCTTACTCCTGGCTGCTCCATGGATAATTACGGCTTCCTGCTACAGTACCTGCGTGTCCCAGCGGGTGCCATGGCAGCCTCCCCAGCTGCCAAATGACCGCAGCAGTAAGAGCATTGCTGGAAGCAATGGTCACTCTTGCAGCAGACACTATGGTCACCGCCATTTAAAATATATACAAGTCATTCTGAGACCTAAAACCCACAGAGTCCCTGTCACACGACATGGAGACCACCATGAGTCTTGCAGAAGATGGGTAGTGGGTGTGAGAACTTAACTCACTGTGGGGACGGAAATCTGCCACACAACACGCTAACCCACCATGAATTGTGTTATGGGCGATCTATGGTGGGTTAGCATGTCGTCTGAACAGGCTGCACTACTTCTGACTGCAGGTTTACAATATTTCATTGCCCCCCTACATAAACAGCTCCTTGCAAGAAGAAAATGAGTAAGTCAGGACAAAAGTTCTAGTCCATACCCATCCATCTCCCTGCTGTGCTAGCAATCTATTTACAGGGATTTTTTTTTAATGTAAGGGAGCATTTTAAAATGTGATCACAAATCTGCAGTCAGAAATTATCGCGTTCATTCTGCCACTTTATGTATGAGTAGATCCAGCCACAAGGATTTGTTGTAAAGTAGCAAAGGTTCCTTGTGACACAGGGAATTAAATCCAGATGTCCCTTAGCCCTAGATTGCACTCTCACTGTTCCACCATTCTTCTATAGCTATCTCCATGTAATTCTGAGCAATTCACAGAAACATGAACAGTAAAAGGAAAGGAATTCCAAGCACGAGGGCTTTTAAGGTATATTGGCTTAAGTTATAAGACAGGACAAAGCAAGAGGTCAAAGAGATAGAAGAATGCAGAATATATAACTTTGTGGGGCACAACCAGGGATTTCCCCACTTACACTTCCCTTGTGTGTGCATGTCCGTATATTTCTGTCTTGGGAAGTGCTGTTGCTAGGCAGTGTGGGTCCAAAGCAAAAGCTTTTACTCCAGCATGTGGCAAAGCGTTAATTGGCAATGAGCAATCCCAGCTGAGCTGATGGGTCTTGCATCTCTAAGTGCTTGCCCTTTCAGCATTCCCTGTCCCCAGGGACATGTTAGCAGCACCTGGCCCCAGCTGCAGCGAAAGGCATTGCAATAAGAGGATGGAATTTGATCTGCCAGAGCCATGTTGAAATTTATGATCCCCTCCCTTTTTCTGCTAAATCTCAACTTGTACGGAAAATACAAGCTAATTTCTGGGTATGTTGAGGGAAAGACAACGCTTTCCCAAGTATCCCAGTAGCAAGATTCTCTCAAGCAGACAGGCCAGCCAGTGATAAAATCATTTTCTATTGTTTGCATTGTGTGCCTGTTGCTATAATAAATGTAAGAGAAAATGAGAGAAACGTGGCAGTACAGATTTTATAAAGGAAAACAAGCGCTTACTGTAGAGCAGAGAAGGGGTATGTGTGGCCTTCAGGATCTTGTTGGGACTGCAACGCCCATTAGCCCCAGCAAGCATAGCCAATGAGAATGTTGATGGGAGCTGCAGTCAACATCTGGAGGGCCACATGTTCCCCATCGCTGGTTTAGAACATTCCTGAACATCTCAGAAGGGGATATGGATATCTGGATAGTACATTAAAAGTCCACTTTGGAGTGGGGCGGGTTGTATAGTTCCCTGCTTTGTTACAGGCTTACACATCCTTAATGTTAATTGGTGACATGTTTAGCCCTTCTTTTCCAGTGGTACGGCATTAATAAGATTATTTGACATTTGCCTATGTGCATATTGGGAAGCACCCACTTCAAAAGTTACATATGTATGTACAAAACCACCTTACTGGGTCAAAATATTGATCCCTCTAGCCTAGTATTCTCATTGTCTTTTTGCAGCTTGCATAAGGCTCAGAACTATTTGCTTACCACATTGGTGTCCTTTTCCACTGTCTGCTCATTGCATTCATTCTGATCGCTGTCTTGATATCTGGGGCCACTGCAGTCAAGCCGGATTAGGGCACGGCATCGGTAATGACAGATGAACTTGCAGTCTAAGGAAAATAAAAGGACGAGAAGACAGAAGGGAGGAGGGCCAAGTTCAGTCGAAAAAGGAACTCACAGGTTTAGTCTGTAAAATGAAATGCATTTCCTGGGAGTCCCCATGGGCCAGATTTCCAATGTGTGGAAAGGGGGAGACCAGATGTCATTGCACATTACACAAACTTTGCAGCTGGGAATAGTCAGGAAGGAACCTGGGGGCAGGGGGAGATGATAATATTTGAAACACAGTAGCAATATGTCAATTAGGTCTCAAACTGCTCAGCACTTCCTACCATCTAATTCCCTGGAAAAGGCTCGGCGCTGAGACATACCAAGGGCTAGAATTCATTTATTTTAAGTCTTCTGCCTTTCTGTCATCATCAACTAACCCTGCCACCTGAAATAAGCACTCAAGACATCTTATCTGACCTACAGACTTATGTACCAGTCATCTGCTCTTGGAGGCATGTGATTACACCAAAATTCTAATGAGCATTTCATTTTTACAATCTATCATTTTCATTGCCGCCATGCTTAATATGCAGGCCCAGGCTCCAGGGCATTGCTTTAATGGGTCCTTGCGCTATACAGCCATTGTAGCCTCTTGACAGAAAGAGAGAGCTGGCCAGAAAAAGATAGTGATCCTCCATTCTTCAAAGGAAACAAGCATGAAAGAGCCTCTGTTCTGAGGCATCACCTTTCCTTGGCAGCCACTCTGCCGCCTGCCTGCATAAAGGCCTCATTTTAAGAGGCAGTTTGTGCTGATTATTCTTTGTTTGGATGGGCTGGAACTGCTGCATGGGATATATATGCTCATGTGAGAGGAATGCCTAATGCCAGTCACATGGTGTGGTGGCACAATGTCGCCCTCAGTAGAGGGAGTGCCCTGCTTGCCTAGGGCTTAGTATCTACATACTGGTTAGTCTGCTTATATCTTGAACGGGCCTGAACGCAATTATAACTGATCACATACACAAATGAGCTTGTCCAGCCCTCATCTTCCCCCTCACCTGCATTTCCTTATGGATCTTTCATACAAGATAACAACGGTTCAAGCATGGCTGGTTTAGAATACACTTTCTAAGCATGTCGCCTAATTTAAAATATTTTTCACTGGCACACACACATTGGAAGATGTCTTCTTTTATATTGTGGAAAGGGCAACACACTCTTTTCAGAGAAGGCACAACTATCATAGAAGGCACACTGGGGCCCCCTCCACAAGGATGCGCTTTTGCGCCCGGTTCGGCGATTATGCGCATTATCGCGGAGGCGCATTTACTCCTAATCCCTCTGCACGGGAGGCGGCGAGAGGCGGCGAAGCGCATTAATTGATGTCCAAAAAGCGCTTTACAAGAAGTTAATGCGCATAATCGCTTGTTCACAAGGCGAAAATGCGCTTTAACGGCCGGAGCAAAATAAAAGTCGCTATTTAACGCGCATTCGATAATGCGCATAATCCGGGAGATAACGCGCCTCTACGCCCGTTTTGCGCTCCGCTGGTGTGGAGGTAAAATTTATAATGAGCCTTCAAAGAGCATTAAACCTCTCTTGTGGAGGTAGCCTGGGAGAAAAGAAAGACTATTCCCCTGAAGGATTCCATTTCCAATCCTTCTCCCGCACTTAAAGAACTTCCCTTTCTACATACGCTGGTATAATAAGACAACACAAAACCTTTCCATATCTGCATTTTCAGCAGGGCTTGATTATTCATTATGCTACGTGAAAATTGGAGTCTTTTGTCCACTATGATTATTTGAGAGCCTTTTCAGATGTGTGTTTTTTTCATGCAGGGACAGCATTAACTATTACTAAACAGTTGAGCACAATCCAGATGGCATCTCTGCAGTAAGCTCTTCTGTTACGGAGGAATTGCCCTTCGCAACCATTCAACTTGCTGGGGAAATGCAGTTATTTCCCCAAAAGAACTTTTACTAGGATTGCAAGTTTGTGTTAAATGTGGCTTGTCCTGTGTCACGGACACCCATCAGCTAGCTCCGGTGATAGTTCTGCTTACCAGCAACACCATTCTCCCCACCAACCCAGCACCATTTTGTATACTTTTTAAAAACAATACCATGTCATTTTTATTACTTTTTTAAAAAATATTTAAAAGCTGTGTGCTCTGCAGCTGCACTACTAGACTGGGAGAGCACTCATCCAGCCTTTTACATTCATTTTTCCTACAGTGATGAACAGGAGTACCAACAAGACTACTCCCCACCTCACCCCACCCGTGAAAGGTATGCCCACATCATAGTCTCCCTTCCTTCCCTTTTCTGTTTTGTGCAGTGGTTCTATCCACTTCTGCAGCAGACATAGCACTTGTCTATTTTTAAAAGAAGAACTATAGCTATGCCTTGCAGAGTGGCTATACTCCCTCTTCACCACAGTGGAAATGGGACAGCATGGCATTGATACTGAACAGAAGAACATAATGCAATGGGATGGAGTGGGGGCGGGGTTAGGGTTATAAGTGACTGGTGAAAGGCCATTCAGGTCTATCCCCCTACATTTCATCACAATAAAAAAGTGCTCTGCTAAATCAGACCAATGGTCCCTCTAGTCTAGCGTCCTGGTTCTCAGTGGCCATGACTAATTAGATACCACTGGTAAGCCCTCAAGCAGGACATGGGGCAATAGTCATCTCCCATTGTTGCTCACTAGCAACTGGCACTCAGAGACATATGGGGTTGTTCACATAACACACTAACCCACACTTAGTGGTTGAGTGTGGGTTGTTTGTTGAACTGTGGATTGTGATGTTATCTGAACGCAGCCAGGGTGGCTTGTTAACCATGCAGTGCAGCTTATTCTTCTTGAACATGGCACTTTGAGAACCCATGGCTTGTTGTTGCATTGTTAAGGGTGGTTAACAAGCCACACTGCATGGTTAGCAATCCCCCTTTGCTGCATTCATACAATAATAATAATAATAATAATAATAATAATAATAATAATAATATATTTATTTATCACCCGCCTCTCCCAACGGATTGAGGCGGGGAACAACACCAAACACAAGATATAAAAACTGATTAAAAGCAGATAAAACCAGTACATCATTAAAATACCAATAAAACACTAATAAAACACTTTAAAATTCATCTAGGTAGGCCTGCCGGAAGAGATCAGTCTTTATAGATCTTTTAAATTCCTGAAGACTAGTAAGTTGGCGAATCTCTCCCGGCAGGTCATTCCACAATCTGGGAGCGGCAGAAGAGAAGGTCCTCTGGGTAACGGTTGTCAGTCTAGTTCTTGTTGACTGTAATAAATTCTTCCCAGAGGACCTGAGCGTGCGGGGCGGATTGTATGGGAGAAGGCGATCCCGTAGGTAACCTGGACCCAAACCATGTAGGGCTTTAAAGGTAATAACCAACACTTTGTACTTCGCCCGGAAACTGATTGGCAGCCAGTGAAGAGATTTTAAAACTGGTGTAATGTGGTCACCCCTAGATGTGGTCACCCTGTGGAATATGTGCTGCATTCAAACAACACACTGGCTGGTTTCTGACAACACTTTAGTCAATGGGCAACTCACAGTTGGTTATTTTGTGGGTACTCCCCACACAACATATTCCTACACAACTGTGGGAGGTTGGGGCTGGCGTTAAGTAGTCAACCCGGTATTTGACTGACACAGCCCCCGCCCCTCTCCCCTCCCTCCCTCGGTCCTCCTGGTGCTATCCCAGCAGCCTCTGCCAGTTGTAGCAGAGTGGCAGCCGCCGCTTTGGTTGCTCTTGCCGCCTGCCTCTATGGGTTTGTGTTTTAACCCACTCTTCGCACACCATTAACCCACTCACCCCTCCACACAACACTTTAAACAACTGGCTTCGAGCTAAACAACTTGCAAGCCAGTTGTTTCTCTCCGTTGCTTATTTGGGCGGAATAGCGTACCGTCAGCAGTTTGTGAGCGGCGTGTTACACAACTGACGATTGTTTCCCCACCCCCTCCGTTGCTTAATGTGTTGTCCCAAATCAGCCAGAAACTCATGGTTCAATACACAACCCATACTCATCTACTGACTGTGGGTTATCATGTGTGAATAACCCCAGCAATTGAGTGTAGGTTGTTGTTGAACCATGTGTTGTTAGTTGAACCGTTGGTTAGAGTGTTATTTGAACCCAAGGCATTTCCCACAGGATGGCTTTTCAATCATGCAGTGTGGCTTGTTAATCATCCTGAACAACCCAACAACAAACCATGGGTTCTCAGGGTGGCTTGTTCAGGAAAAATAAGCCACACTGCATGGTTAACAAGACACCCTGTGGAAAATGTCCTGGGATCTGGCAACATACTAACCCATGGTTCAACAAACAACTCACAGTTCAACAACAACCTCTGAGTGTGAGTTGGTGTGTTGTGTGAACCCAGTCATTGTCTATGAATGTAGGAGTTGCATATAGTCATCATGAATGTAGAAGCCATTGCTAAACTTATTCTCCATTACGTTGTCTAGCCTCCTTTTAAAGACATTGGAACACCTTCCTTATTGTTCTTTAATCTAAGAGACAGAATAAAATGGAGAATGTAGGACAATAGATCTAGATTATCTTTCATAAAAGTTGTTTGTCACACCTTTGACCTGACTGTCTTAAGCCAGAAGCTTCTAGTTTTGCTTGTCAAAAGGTTTAGGGCACAATCCTATGCATGTTTAGACTGTGTAGGCTGTGGAATAGTAGGAGTTGTAGGACTTTTCCTGTCTAAACATGCATAGGATTGCACCTTTATGGGCATTTTCTGTCAAATACATGTCTATTGTTTAATCAAAATATATTGTATCATTAAAGCTTGAGGTTATCTCCCATGGACAACACTGCCTATAGAAAGAAAGGTTATTCCTAATTGTCCTGGCAGACGTTACTATCTGTCACTGAGCTTGGAATTTGCTATTGATAAGATTAATCAGGGCTGTAAAAGAAGAGGTGTGTGTGTGTTTTAAAGACAGTTTGGTCAACACTTTATATGTCTTCCTCTGAATGAATGCTTGGAGGCAGTAATGGGCTGGATGAGGAAAAACAAACTGAAGCTGAATCCAGACAAGATGGAGGTGCTTACTGTCAAAGGCCCCAACCTGGGTTTGGAGGTATGTCAACCAGTTCTGGATGGGCTTATACTCCCCCCTGAAAGACTGTGTTTGCAGCTTGGGGGTGCTCCTGGATCCATCACTCCAAATGACAGCTCAGATGGATGCAACGGCCAGGAGTGCCTACTATCAGCTTCGGCTGATACGCCAGCTGCACCCTTTCCTAGAGTCAGAAGACCTAAAGATGGTAGTGCATGCGCTGGTAACTTTGAGGCTCAACTTCTGCAATGTGCTGAACATAGGGCTATTTTTGTGCCTAGTTCGGAAACTTCAGCTAGTTCAAAATACAGCAGCCAAGTTGGTCACCGGTACACCTAGGGGTGACCATATTTCACCAGCTTTAAAATCACTCCACTGGCTGCCAATTAGTTTCCGGGCGAAATATAAAGTGTTGGTTATTATCTTTAAAGCTGCGGGATTGCCTTCTCCCGTACAATCTGCCCCGCACACTCAGGTCCTCTGGGAAAAATTTACTCCAGTCAGCAAAAACTAGGCTGACAACTGTTACCCAGAGGACCTTCTCTTCTGCTGCTCCCAGACTGTGGAATCACCTGCCTGGAGAGATTCGTCAACTTAACAATCTCACGGAATTTTAAAAAGCCATAAAGACTGATCTCTTCCGGCAGGCCTACTCAGTTGAATTTTAAGATGCCTTTTAATAATGTATTCATTTTACATGTTTTTAATTAGTTATATGTATTTTACGGTGTTTTGTATTTGTTGTTGTACCAGACTCGATCCAGAGGGAGAGGCGGGTAAGAAATAAATATATTATATTATTATTATTAAGAAATTGCTCAGAAAAGAAGAATCAAATAAATTGTGATGTCTCTTGTTTTTCTAAATGTGCTATTAACCGAAAATAATAGAAGACTGTAGTAGTTAAGGAACTGACTTACTCACATCAGCTGGAATCTATCACTTTTGCACAGGGACCTTGATCAGCCATCATTAACTCATCTCTGGCTGGATGCCTCTCAGCTGTCTGTGTACTTAACTATCTCAATAAAGTTAATGCTGCCTTTATCTGAGATCCAGCAGTGTCTGGACAGATTTGTTCTTTCATGAACTACTAAAGTTGCAGAGATCGGGCCCTGGGCAATAGTTAATTCCACCTCCAAGAACCATAAAACCAAAGATTAATAAACGCACGCCTCTCTCACTTAAGCTTTTTGCAAAAACAAATCTTTATTTTCCTGAAGCAATCTTTATCACCAACCCAGATTCTTATTACAAGGCTGTCAGATCTTTGTTTTTCTAGCTTTCTTTTTAGAAATTTAATCACATTTAACTTTGCTTTAATAAAAAAATATATATTTTTGGCCTTTAGGATGGTGAAGAAAATAATGAAAAGCAATATGTGCCCTAAAGCCTCCTCCTAAACCAAACAACAAATATAATTTAATCAGTTTAGACCAATTATGACTTCAGGGGCTTGACCCAATTTGTGAATGTCAAACAGCAGGTCCATCACTAGCCACAGACCTCACAAGGGTTGGGACAGAGAAGACGAATCACACTGAATAATGGAACTATGGGGAGGAATAGCCAGATCAGGGTGCCAAGATGACTTCTGTTTTGCACCAGTGGAAGTGCTGGTGGAGCAAAAGCAGGACTTTTGCAAACCATTATAGGATTGAGCTACCAGCATGTTTTTCAGAGGGTTTCTTTAAAGAAACTCCTCAGTGGCAGAAATGAAGGTCCAAGTAACTGTCAGCATTTACATCATTCAAGGGCAGTGAAGTCCTGTTCCATACTACAAGCTGCTCAACTTTGCCTGTTCATTGCCTGTTCTTTGACTTTAAACACTCTGTCACCCTCTAGTGACCGAAGCAGTGACTTCTGTTCTATTTTACAGGCATTGAAAGAATGCACTTCTATTAGCATACACCCCACTTTCTAAAATGCCCCAAATTAGACTGTTTTATTCTAAATTAATTCATTTGGAACAGTTTTGCCCCTTAATCCATAAGTATTGACAGACAAACATTAAAAGGAATAATCTATACAACAAATCTAATTTACACTGGAGTAATCAACCCTTTTCCAATGAAATGTTTATTCTACTGGCACTCTAGAGGCAGAATTGCTCTTGACAGAAGAACTGCCTCAAACAACCACTTTTAGGACTAAGTACCCCAAAGTATCTCAGACAATTTGCATTCTTATGCAAATCCAATTTTATGTACTACTTCCACCTCCCCCTCTGGATCCCAAACCAATTTTAAAAACCAGCAATAAAGTTCCATAAAGATTTTAAAATTAATTCTAACAATTCTGTTATTAGGTCTAACTTTAAAATTACATAACCAACTAGGATGGCATTTTGCAAGAGGTGGCAAGCATGCTGCAGCAGTTCCCCTCATAAATCTGCTACTACTATCACTGCTAAACATTTATTGAGCAACTACAGTGTGCTAGATGCTGTTCAGAATTGCTAGCCAAAAACAATCTTGAAAAATTAGAGCACATTTTGGGGAGAATCAAATATAGGGACACAAGGCAGAGGAGGCAAACCCATGTACTTTAGGAAGGAAGTCAGAATAGACAAGAGTCAAGAACGGATTCACAGAGTGCATGTCAAGCAAAGACAAAGTTCTAGAAACAGGAAAACTCAGGAGTGCAAAGTCCCCTATTATGCATAGTTAAGGAGTTCTAAGCAAGACCTTGTGATCACGTTTCCAGCAGCCATTTCCTTGTGCTTGGATGCTGGAAGGTTGGAGCCAATGAAGGTTAGACTGACCAGATAAAATCCAGGTCAGGGCTCCTGTAACTTTAACAGTTGTAGAGAAAAGGGAATTTCAGCCAGTGTCATTTGTATGCAATTAGTTCCTGGTGAAATTCCCTCTTCATCACAACAGTTAAAGTTGCAGGGGCCCTGCCTTCTTCTGTATATGGTCACTCTAGTATAGTGCCTGCACCTTTAACTGTGATGAGAGGAATATGCATTAGGGAATCGTCTAAATTAAAGAGACAACAAGGAGAGGAGAGGGTAAGATTGGAAAAGAATATTAGGAAACTGGAGGATGAATATATAAAGAATAAAGATAAATTATTGGGGCCCAGTTACAGGCAAAAAAGAAGGAATTAGAGGGTATAGAAATTGGGAAAATACAGAGAAACTTGATATACTTAAAAAGAGAATATTTTGAGTATAGCAATAGGAATTCTAAAAATGTTGGCCAGATCCACAGAGTCAAGGAAAATGGGAAATCCAATTGGGGCTATAAAAGATAAATTAGGTAAGATTAATAATTTAATGAAGGATAAATTACAAGTTTTTCAAGAATTCTATCAAGAGTTATATACATCAAATAACAAGTCACTGGGAAAGATTAGGGAATATATTGAGAAATACTGGAAAATAAAAATACAAGAACTGGATAGGGAATCGATGGAACAACCGGTAACAGAGGAAGAAACTGGCGGAGTAATAGATGAATTAAAAGTGGGGAAATCCCCGGGAATGGATGGGTTGGGTCCGGAATATTACAAAAATTTTAAGAATATGTTGGTGCCTAAATTAAAAATGTTATATAATCAAATAATAAATGGGGAGAAGGCCCCACCATCATGGAAGCAGTCTTTAATTGTCTTAATCCCAAAACCAGATAAAGAACTAACAGATCCGGGATCTTATAGACCTATATCATTGTTAAATCAGGATACTAAGATATTGACAGCGATAATGGCAAAAAGATTGAATAAATTTATGCATAAATATATTAATAAGGATCAATGTGGATTTGTAGCAGGTAGACAGATGTCAAGTTTAATAAGTAGGGTATTGAATATGATAAATATTATAAATAATGATAAATCACAAGCGGGTATAATAGCCCTAGATATCTTTAAGGCCTTTGACTGTGTGGAGTGGCCAACATTAAAAATATTAATAGACACTATGGGATTTGGAGGAAAATTTAAGGGATTAATAGATCAGTTATATTTGGAAAATGTAGCGGAGGTAATTGTCAACGATGATATTACAGAACAATTGTCGCTAGCCCGAGGAACTAGGCAAGGTTGTCCCCTTTCCCCAATTTTATTTGCAATGGTTATAGAGCTTTTGGCGAATGCAATTAGAGAAGATATGACTATAAAGGGGATAGGGAAAAAAGAAGAAATTAAAATAAGTTTATTTGCAGACGATACATTACTTTCAATTCAAGAACCGATTGAGAAGATGGGGAAACTACGGCATTATCTGGAGGAGTTTGGAGAGATGACAGGATTACAAATAAACTGGCCCAAGTCAGAGATGATGTTTAATTATAAAGAAGAAAGGAAGCAATAACTAGTCAAAAGGGAAATGAATATTAAATTAAAAGGAAAAATAAAATATTTAGGAATATATATATAACAGAGAATTTGGATCAATTGGAAGAGGAAAACTATAATAGATTAAGGCAGGAGGTTAAAAAGAAATTGGAGGAATATTCTACCAAAACTTTCATGGTTTGGTAGAATAGCACTATTAAAAATGAAGATATTACCTAAAATTAATTTCTTATTCAGGATGTTGCCAATTAAAATATCAGAAATAGAGTTGAAGAAATGGCAAACAATGTTTAACAATTTTAGTAATGGAGATAAGAAAGCTAGAATAAATAAGAAAATGTGGTATAAACAACAGGGAACAGGAGGGTTAGGCCTTCCTAATTTGAAGGGATATTATTTGGCTAACCAATGATACATAGTGGAAGGTATTCTAGGTTTGGGGGAAAAGTGTTGGTTAGAATTGGAATCCAAAGAAGTAGAAATGGATTGGAAAATATATTTTTTAATAAAATTAATAATAATTTTTTACAAAGAGTTAGGAATCCAGTATTGAAGAATATTTTGGAGATTTGGGCTAAGAATAAGATTAAATTAATACCCGCCGTCTCCCCATTAACTCCGGTAGAGATGATGGAGAATTTCCCAGAAAATTTAAAAGAAGTAATGGGGAAAATATTAAGAAAACAAAACATAAATAGATTAGAAAGAGTGATAAAGATGGACAATTTAAATCAAATAAAAGAAACATTAAGGGAAGAGAAAGTTTCATGGATTAATTGTATGCAGTTGGAACAGTGGATAAAGAAGTGGGTAAAAGAAAATAAAAAATGTAGAGAATATACGATATTTGAAAAAATGATAACACAAAGACGAGAGAAGGAACAAAATATGGTATTAAAAGGTATAACAAGTGAAATTTATAAAATATTGATGGTAAAAGAAGAACAAGGGGATGGTTGCAAACTGGTGTGGGAAAATGAAATGAAAATTTTAATAAGTAATCAGAATTGGGCAAAGTTATGGGGAGCAAGGAATTTGAAAACTTTATCAGTAAGGATAAAAGAAAATTATTATAAATTAATATGGCAATGGTATTTAACACCAGTTAGATTGAATCAAATAGATAAAAAATATTCGGTATTATGTTGGAGAGGATTTCAACAAACTGGCACGTATGTTCATATGTGGTGGTCATGTAAATATGTACAAAAGTTTTGACAAATGGTATATAAAGAGATAAAAGAGATAACGGGAATTGATTTGGAGTCATCCCCAAAGATTGCGTTATTATCAATATATGAGGGGATGAAATCAGAATACTAAGGATTTAATTACTACGTTACTAACTGCAGCAAGATTAATAATAGCAAGGAAATGGAAGATGAAAGATAACTATCAAATGGCTGAGTGGTTTTGGTCCCCTCCACAAGAATTCGCTTTTGCGCCCGGTTAGGCGATTGGGCGCACTATCCCTGAAGCGCCTTTACACCTAATACCTCTGCACGAGAGGCGGCGCTCCCCTCCCCTTCCCTCTGGCAGGCTGTGTCAAGTCCGTTTCCCAGCCTCCCCTCCCACTTCCCCAAGGAAAACGTTCTAGCTCTGTTCTTTAGCTGAAAAGCCGAAGCCAATTGCAGATGGCTGGGCACAGGTTTCTATAACCACACACTCAAATATCCGTCGATTTGTAAAGTTTATTTTTGTTATTGGCGGCGGGCGGGGGCAAGGATTGCTTTAAATAAAATAAAAAAGGGGGGAACACACACTCACTCGACTCCTACCTAGATAAAAAGCCTATGATGGTCATGGTGGTGAATCGCTCTCTCGCTCTCTCTTCCCCCGCCACCCGGCGGCAGGGATATTTTTGAACCGTCGGTGGGGGAGAGCTTGTGATCGGGCTTGGCAGCGCTGGGTTTGGGGAATGGGAAGGCAGGAACCTTGGGGGCAGAGCGGCGGGAGGGAGGACGGACGGAGGGAGGGAGGAGCAGGGAAAGCACACACACACACTCGGCTTTGAATGACTTTAGCAGCAACAGACAGACCTGCCAAGCTTTGCCAGCCGAGGGGGGAAAGGCGAAGCCCTCCCAACCTGATCTCTCTATCCCGTTAGCATCTGGCTCCTTGCTTTGGCTACTGCAACGCTGGGGGGGGGGGGGAGGAGGAGGCGGAGCGAAGGAGGGGCCTCGATCACATTATTATTAGAAGTATTAGTGTTATTCTTGCGAGGAGGAGGAGGCGGCAGAGAAAAGTTGAGCCTTCCTCACCCCGCGAGCCGAAAGACAGAGCGAGGAGCGACCTCCTCGAGAGCTCGCTCGCTGGCTGCACCTCCGTTGCAACTGGGGGAGGGGTTTTGACAGCAGCGGCAGCAGTCAAAATGCGCTTTAACGGCCGGAGCAAAATAAAAGTCGCTATTTAAAGCGCATTCGAAAATGCGCATTATCGGGGAGATAACGCGCCTGTACGCCCGTTTTGCGCTCCGCTGGTGTGGAGGTAAAATTTATAATGAGCCTTCAAGGCTCATTAAACGTCTCGTGTGGAGGAGGCCATAAAGAGGTATGGGATATTGCTATTAATGACAAACTAACATGTAATATTAAAGTAGAAAAGGGAATATGTAATAGAAATGAATTTGAAAATATATGGAAATTATTTTTAGAACATGTATTGTTGAGAGGGAAAGGACACAAACCTGTGCAAGAAGTTTCACAATTTTGGAAAATGTAATGAAGAGGAATTGGTCCTGGTGAGGGGTGCACTTGGTGTATAAAGAATGGAAAAGAATGGTATAATTGTAGTTAAGAGTTGAAATAAAATTATTTTTTTTAAAGAACACCCATCTGTCTTCATACACATACACATATGCTTTCATACATATCACCAAAATACCATCTTTCAATGGCAGAGAAGAAAGACTTGCAGATCTGATCCAAGCAAACTTTGTTCAATAAACCTTCTTTCCCCAACATAGTCTCTGATTGGTAAGACCATTGGAGGAACTTTTAAAAGGATAGCAACTCCAATTATGCCATGAAGATGGATGCAGTTCTTTGACTAGGTGCTGCTATTGACCTTTCAAATTCCGGGACTGCTATCCTTTTATCTGGATTGCACATTGGGTCCTCTGTAGCTTCCCAACTGGGAATACCTATGACTGCAGGTGATTTGAGGAGCTATAGCTGGAGTTTACCACCATACTGTGATCATTATGAGCTGCTAGGCTGTAATAAGCATGTACATTCTCATCAAGGATGTTCTGCATTCTGTTACAGAGGTACCCTACCCCTTATCAGAATTAGTCAATAACAAAGGAAAACACTAAAGAGGATCTAGTTCTGCTACAGCCTGTACAAACTAACTCCCAAATCAAAGGCTGGTCCAGATGATCAAAATTGTACTCAAAAATTAATGTATTGGCATGAACCCTAATATTGAATTAGTTGTGGTTCCATGTCTCTATTCATTCAGTCATTTCTAAATATGTTTAGCTGCAGTATAATAGACACTAATTAGATTTTTCATGCATTATGGCACACACTCTTTGTACACATTTTTCTAAATTCGCTTAGGAAGTGTCACATGTGAAGGGCACAGGGCTGTGTTTATAAGAAAAGGTGAAAAGTCTCCATCTTAGTCTTTACTGTCTGTCTAAACTTGCAATCCTAGACATACTTTCTTAGAAGTCAGTCCCACTCACATCAGTTGGACTTCTGGGTATAGAAATATGTTTAGGAATGGGTACAAGGAAGTACAATCTTTTTAAGTCATAGGCATTCAGCACAAATCAGTAGTACCAATAGGGCAGGAATTTGGGGCAGAAGTCCAGGACCCCTCTCAGCAGGACCAGGAGAGCCCCCAAATACATCAACACGTCTTATATATTGATGTCAACCCAATAACAAACCATGGTTAACTGCTGGGTTGTTTAGCAATCTAAACAACCCAGCAGTCCAGGTTCTAACAATATGCCCAGCAATCTGCAAAAGAGCTGCCCATGGGTTGCTGAGTAAAAGTAGAAGCAGCGTGTGCATGGGAGCCAGTACACTTGCTCTTTCCCACTCGTGCAGATAACCCATGGTTAAACAACCAATGGGCGGCCGTGTCATGTGAACCAGGTCATTACCACCTAAAGAGGAGGGAGGGCTTATAAGACCGGAATCTAAAATTACCTAACTGCACTACTGGCCAAAAGTCAAACAAGTTACCCGAACATTCAGCAGTCACTCTGTATTTATTTTAGCCCCAAACATAAATTTCTCTGGAATTTAAGAACTTTCCAAGATGTGCAACTGTCAAGCATCCCCGAGCCAAACTACTACTTATTTTTACCTATTCTCTCTCTCTCTCTGTCTGTCTTAGGTTTTTTCCTTACAGGACTCCTATACCCTTAACAGCTGCAGGGCAAACAAAGTTGCAGTTTCTTTCATCAATTTGAGAAGTGATGGGGAAGCTTCCCCGGTTGAGTTTCTGTCTGTACTAAACAGCTATTACAGGAAGCCAGTCGGTGGAGGGTAAGGTAGCAACCCGATGCGGGCTGTGGAACAAATATGGTTACAATATTCTGAGCTACCTGCTATAGGTTTTTTCCTTACAGGACTCCTATACCCTTAACAGCTGCAGGGCAAACAAAGTTGCAGTTTCTTTCATCAATTTGAGAAGTGATGGGGAAGCTTCCCCGGTTGAGTTTCTGTCTGTACTAAACAGCTATTACAGGAAGCCAGTCGGTGGAGGGTAAGGTAGCAACCCGATGCGGGCTGTGGAACAAATATGGTTACAATATTCTGAGCTACCTGCTACACTATTATTTTGCTGCTGCTACTACTCCCTCATGCAAGCTCTGCTCTGCGCCGGACACACTCTGCCCTTCTGTTTCTCCCAGAACCGCCTGCGAGCTCAAGCCTGGCAAAGGCTGCCACGTGCGGCTGGAGGCTGGTACTCACGGATGCACTGCAGACGCTTCTTGTAGACGCCCCAGATGAACTCCCCGCACAGATCGCACCAGGTCGGCTGACTTTGGGTGCAGGGCCTGAAGACGTGCCCCTCGCCCAGCTCCTCGGTCAGTTTGGGGTCGCTCTGGCCGCCCAGGAGGCGGATCTGGCGCACGCGGCTCAGGATCTCGGGCACTTTCCCCGGCGAGATCCTCAAGGCGTTGGCTCGCTCCAAGCGGACGGGGCGTTCGGACGTGCCTCGCGGGCCTCGAGTCAGGTCCAGCTGCTTCTCCAGGCCCAGGTTCTTCAGCTCGATCATCTCCTGGTCCGTGGGCCGGTTCATGGCCCCCTCCTGGGCCGAGGATGTTAGCGAGGAAAGGGCCTGGAGACCAGCTCAGTGTCTCCATCGGGGGCAGAGCAACATTCCCACCCCGCCCGCGTTGCTCGGAAGTCCAGCCACTGCGCGGAGCAACTCAGCCTCTCTCCTTGCTTGTTCCTTCGTCCTTCCACTTTTTTCAGTCGAATTTCACTCTTTTTCTTCTCTCCGCCCGTCTCTTCATTCCCCCCGCCCCGCCTTCCCTCCCTCGGTTTTAAAGCAACCAGAAAAATTACAAGCGATCTAATGGTTGGAAAGATTAGAGTTCAGTGGGACTTTCACGCGCACACACTCCTCCATTCCTTGAACAAGCAAACGGGAGAACTTTCTGGGATTCACAGCATCGACCTTCTCGGTACAGTAATCGTCCGCTCTCTACGAGAGGAAGCCGGCGAGGGTTGCATTACTGCAAGCTGTACTCAAAAGTGCTACTCGTTGCTCGCTCGCTCTCTTTTTTATGCGCGCAAACGAGCAGAGGAAAAGCCCCAGCTCCCCTCCTCTTCATTCATATCTCTCTTCCTATAGACTGGGGGGGGGGGGGAAGGGGGAGAACAGGCGGTGCCTCCTCAGCCTCGGGGCTGCCGCTCCCCACACCCTTCTCGCCTTAAGGCGCCTCCGGAGCAAGGACTGAACGCAGACGCCCCAGCGCAGGTTCAAGGAGAGCGGCAGCCCGAAACAGCTCCCCCTCGACAGCTGCGCGGTATCATTTTGAGGGGGTTAGATTGACAGAAGCTGACGGCCGGGCAGGGGGAACAAAAAAGGCGGGAGAGAGGGGGGGGCGGAGAGTTTAGCAAAGACATTTGAGGGAGTTTTAAGATGAAAGGAAAAGAAAAATATTGAAAGGCTCTACAGGAAAGCAGCGGTGCTTCCAAATTTCCCTCATCCCGCCAACTGCATTAGTGAGAAAGACCCCGCCAGGGGATCTGCTACTATTTTCCTCGGCTCTTCAAGTTTCTTTTTAGGGGGGCGGCGCGGCTGCGGGGAGAGGTAGAGCGAATCTCGCCGCCCCACCCCGTGTGTCTGTCGGCCTCTGCTCGCGCCCAGCGAGGTTGTTTGGCTCGCCCTCTGCAGCTGTGTTTCTATAGCGATGCCGCTGGTTTTGAAGCAGGCGACCGCAGTGCTTCAAGAGGCCAGAGCCTGACGTCAAGTCTGGGGAGAGGGAGCCAGCAAGACGACGGTCCGGAGAGGCAGGCAGCGAAGGACCCACCTACCCTCAGGCGTTTCTGGTGGGTGGGTGGGTGAGAGAGTGAAAGAAACTGTTCCGGTTATTAGTTTGGGCTTATGCTGTGAAGAGCAGCAGAGGCTCTCTTACTCCTAGGATTGCCACTCAAGGGCTGCAAGGTCAGGCGCTTAATGGGGCATCAAAACTGGCAAAAGGATTGGCAGCTGCCAATCTCACTTTGCATGGCGCATCCAAGAAGGTCAGGCAGGATTTGCATACTCCGCTTCTTCCAAGTGTAGGCACCCACCAAAGATGCTTTGATTGAGGCCCACCAAATCATAGGGCTGGAACAATTGCTATACTCTCTCTGGCTGGTTTCGCACAACACATTAGGCAAAGGGTGGGGAAGCAACCCTCAGTTGTGTTCGTTATCGTGTCGTGTGGAGGGTTACACACAACCCACACACAACTGACGGTATGCTATTCCGTCCAATTAAATAACGGAGAAACAACAGGCTTTCAAGTTGTTTAGCCCAAAGCCCGTTGTTAAAAGTGTTGTCTGAAACCAACCCCCCCTCTCTGTGCACTATTCCTTTTGGGCATAGAGTTCTGCCGGCAGAGGTAGCCATAAAACCTATACAGCCGGCAGAACTTGCAGTGCATGCTGGGATACGGCCGGAGGACTGTGGGAGGTGGGCGGGAGCAGATGCTCCCGCCCAGATGGATGCAGGGACTATCAGCTACCCGACGGGGGAGGGGCCACGTGTCGTGTGGGGAGCACCGCCTAATTAACGCAGTCAGTACCCTATTTTCCCCTCTGTTGCTTAATATATTGTGTGAAAGCAGCCCCTCTCTCTCTCTCTCTGTGGGATCTTTTGCCTTTAATAGTTTATTTTCTTTAATAAAAAAGCCAAACAAATAGAACAGTGCAAATATAAAAGAAAAATATATTTTTTAAAAAATCTCTGTCTACAGTTTCAAATATGGCATCAATTGTTCAGCCAATAAACTAGTGAACATATCCTGTTTCTTCTCCAAAGATAATCCATTAATTTCTCATTTCATCTATCTCAGGAGATTTAATATGCTATTCCTTTGTTCTCTCACTGAAAATACTGCAACAAGTTTCCAATATTTGCAGCAATTTAAAAAATTGCAACAGCTCTTTTAAAACCATTAACTTTAATGAAATCAAATCTCTGATCTTGGTAATCTTCCACACAATTTGTTGTGCTGCATAATGCCTAACCACTGAATGGCTCAATTCGGACGACACAGTAAACAACTGGTGTGGGGGAAACAATCGTCAGTTGTTTTGACTATCGTGTTATCCGAATGCTGCCATAGTCAACTCAGTGCTGATCCTAATCCACACCACAGTTGATTATTTATTACCATGTTGTGTGGGGAGTACCCCCTAGATGAACAACTGTAAAGTTGATTATTACCCCACCATTGACTATCGTGTCGTCCGAATTGAGCCACTCTCTACTTTTTCAGATTTCCTGATTTTGGAGGTGGCTAAATGCTGAATAGTTCAGGCACTTTAGGAGGGTCCCAATCATGTGAAGCAGGCATGTGGAATCTCAGTACCCGATACCAAATGCAGCCCTCTGGGGTTCCCATAAGGCCATACGCCTCCCCCCATCACTAATCGTTTGGTGATTTCCTGGCTTTTATGCAGTTTTCCCCATTCTAAAAGGTTGAAATGCCTCTACAATATGCTGCTACTGGCCCTGTTTACCCCCAACTCTGCTTACCATTTGCTTTCAACCCTGTCCACTGGAACATGACTCCAAGAGCTTCTCTGAAATGGAATTTGGTCCTCAGACTGAAAGAGGTTCAACAGCCCTGATGTAAAACAATAACTTAGCAGGGAAATCAAGTCCTTTTTCTATATTCAGCATATACATCAGGATCTTTTCTATTATTATTATTATTATTATTATTATTATTATATTTCTATACTGCCCCATAGCCAAAGCTCTCTGTTTATGCTCTCTGTTTATGCTCACAACTACATTTTTATAAATAGACTATCTGAGGAGCCTCTAGTTGAGCTGTACAATTTGCACTAGTGGGACTACCGAACTATTTGTGGATATTTTGGAATTGCTTATCTATTCTTTCATCTAAATGATTACTGTGCAAATCTTACCTTTGTATTTTATTTGGCTGCGTTTTTCTGAATGGCTTTGTTTTACCATATTCCACTTTGAATTTGAATTACTATTATTAATATAATATCACAATTCCTCTTGTGTAATAGATTTTCTTAGCCATTGCCTATTATAATTTAGACTATTATTTTGCTCTTTTTTTTTGTCCTTGTATGTGAGCATTCCTTCTCCCCACCAGCACCCCATTACTGTTTTCTCAAATAAATTGTAACTGGCAGTGCTGTTGGGACTGTGCAGATGTAAACGGTTCTTGCTTATTGCCCAAAGAAAGCCTTCTGTCTTTCAGCTATAGAGACAAGTGTTAGGGAACAAGCATCATAGCAGTCGTTGAATAGGACTCAGGACAGCAACTGTTAAAGTGACCAATCTCGGTAAATTACCTATTGTGCAGGTGCCAAAAGATGTCAGTATCTGGAACCATTGTGTTCTTGTGGTCTGCATTCTACCGAGGTCAGTGACCACAAGCAATGCATGGAGAGTTGGGTAAACATATTTATTCCCTCCCCACATTTCCTGCCTGTAAACAGATCTCTATCCTTAGTCTTTGTTTAAAACCATTGTCTTATTTGTTTCCCCTCCCTTTTGTGTAGTCATAATACTCTGGTCTTCCTTAAGTCTTTCATTAAAGATACTCTCTGTAGTGCATAGATTTATCTTTTCCTATTGACTTCCTGAAGTCAGGGCTGCTCCTCAGCCTCATAAGTGTCCTCCCCCACAAAACAGGATTACTAAGGACACTTCTGCATGGAATATTTTTTGGACTTGCAGGGAACAATCCACAAGTGAGCACTCCTTCCCTCCCCCCTCATTCTCCTCTGTACCCCCACCTGCATTTGACTTCTGAAGAAAACCCCAGGCTTGGGAATCTGGGGACCCTCACATTTCACTTGTAAGATGTAATTCTGTTCATGGTTAGGTTGCTGAGTGCACAGGAAGGCTTCAAAGTGACTATCCAGCCTTTCCCCCTACATATCAAGCTGTGCTGGTAACACAATGGTATAGATGGTAAAGATGAGGTAGAAAATAATTAATTGGCTTTGTCAGCCCACTCCGTACACAGAAGGATCCATTTTATGGATAGAATCCAACTAAAGTCCTACTTAGAATAGACCAATCGAACTGAATGGGACTTGTTAGTCATGACTAACTTAAGTCCAATTCATGTCAATGGCTCTACTCTAAGTAGGACTTTGGTTGGATTCTGCCCATTTTGGCTGCCTTTGCAACCAGTCAAATTTGTGGTTCCTATTGTCTGTGCCTGTCCCCCCTCCTTTGTAGAGACTTTTTTCACCGGACTTCAGAGGCATCCAGAAGGAACAAGGTCATGGTGGCCTTCTGGGGTGCTCAGAAGCAGCACAAACCACTATGTTCCCCTCTACAAGGATTCGCTTTTGCGCCTGGTTAGGCGATTATGCGCATAATCGCTGAAGCGCTTTTACGCCTAATACCTCTGCACGAGAGGCGGCGAAGCGCATTAACGGATGACCAAAATGTGCTTTACAAGTAGTTAATGCGCATAAGCGCTTGTTCACATAGTCAAAATGCGTTTTAACGGCAGGAGCAAAATAAAACTCGCTGTTTAACGCGCATTCGATAATGTGCATAATAGGAGGGACTGCGCGCCTCTACGCCCGATTTGCGCTCCGTTCTTGTAGAGGTAATTTTTTTAATCCGCCTTGAGCTTTAAATGCCTCTTGTAGAGGCAGCCAAAAATGTAGTATGAGGGATGAGCATTAGCTCTTCTTCCAGGCTTGAGCCTTTGGTTCAAAGGAAAGTGTGACTATAGGGATGAGTTTCCCTATCTCTCTCCCAAGCCTGGGAGAAGGGCTAGATCTCTTACATTACTCGTTTTAACAATGTGCTGCAGCCTAGTTGCCTGGTGTAAATGATAGCACAGGTTGGCCTGAACAGTCCCTTGGATGAAATCGCTCAAGCTGATTTTTATACTGTTGAGCAAAACCCTTGGTAATGTTCCTGCCAAGGCCCTATTGCTGAAGGTGTTGACTGCGTTTCATCCATAACAGACTGTTGCTGGTGGTTACCATGGAACCACATTGTTGGGTTTGCTTCTTTTCCTAAACATCATCTCCCAGTTTGGGGGTGGGGGGTAATTAAGCCAGAGAGAATGTTACAGGCTTCTTCCGCTTGCTCCAGGGCACTGCAGTCTGAACTCTGTCAAGAAATAGAATCCATGTGAATAATTCCAAAGATAGTTTTGAAAGAGGCTAGAAATTGTTCTATTTTTGCCATTTCCTGGGAGTAAGCATCTGCCAGGGAGCGATTTCAGAAGTAGACGTTTTAGTAATTTGGCTGTTTTTTCATGTGTGGAGACTTTTGTTTGTTGTCCCTTGTAATCCCAGGATATTCAGAGGGTTGTTTCCTTCCAAATCATGCATGCATCTTAGCATTTTCTGTGCTACATATTTTTTAAAGGAATTTAGTGATTGGCCCATCACCACAGCATTTATATTATAGGCAACTTAATGTTTTATAGCATTGTGTGTGTATGTGTGTGTGTGTGTATATGTGTGTGTGTGTATATATATATATATACACACACACACACACACACACACACACACACACACACACACGGAGAGTCAAAGTGCCATTTACATATATGGTACCTCCCCTACTGTTGGAGTTCCTCCTTCCTGTATTTTATCAAAATGTTTGTGAGTTTGACAAAACAAATCTGTGCACATCCACTCAGAGGTCAGGCACACTGAGTCCAGTGGAACTTATTCCCAGCTAAGTGTGTACAGGATTGCAGCCTAAATATATTTTTAAAAATGCCTGCTGTTATGCTTAGAAAAGTTAATTTTAAAAAGGTGCATCTGAGAAAAATGATTTCAGAGTGTGCTGTAATGTCTCAGGTCAGAAGATATAAAAAGAACCCAACATTTACTTTCATTTTTGGATTGAACAATTATTATTTTAACATTCAGAAGTAGCAAACGTGGTAGGCTAAGCTAGACTGGTATTTCCAGATCATGGCTATGCAATTCCTGCCATGGGATTCCTAGGCTAGTGCAGATTTGCAGGTATTCTGCTCGCTGGAACAGACCCTGCATATGCCCTCTTGTCCACACTTGGAGCTTCTTTGCCTCTGTTTCATAATGTATTGCTTTAAAGCAGGGGTGGGCAACTGGTGCCCTCCAGATGTTTTGGTCTATGACCCATCAGCCCTAGCTAGTATAGCCAATGGTAAGGGATCATGGGAGTTGTAGGTCAAAACATCTGGAGGGCAACCCCTGCTTTAAAGACATGTTTAAAAATCACTTGCACATGGTCCATATATATGTACAATCAAGGAAACAGAACATCAACCATATTGTATGTACTATAAGTGCCACTAGGACTGTGTGTGGACCTTTGGGTCTAATACAGAATATTTCTCTTAATTTTCTCAGCTCTAAAGCAAGTGCATTGAAGATAACTGGTATTGTGTTGGGTGTCATTTGAGGAGATGGCCATCTTTTATAATTTGATTGCTTGCTAATGGGGAATGACAGCCGGCAGATAATGTAGATGGTTGGTGGCTATTAGCTAGCAGCAGGGACACATTACACATGCCTGGATGGGGCTTGCAGGGAAGTTAGGGGTATAAATGTAACCAGCAAAGGAAACAGAAGTCTGAGTTGTGCAGCTGGCTGAAAGGAGGGTTCCTAGGATAGGGTTCCAGTGTTGTGTTGTTTTGGCGGGAACTGATGGCTTTCCTGCTTAACAAGAATCTTTGTTTCAAGTTTATTTTGATATGGTCATTAGCCTTTATTATGTAAGAAAGAAAGTGGAGAAAAGGCCAGTGTAAAAATCCTAGCAATGTAACCAACATATGTGTTTGTATGTGTTTATCAATGGATATCACAAAACTCTTTGCTTTGAAGAAAAGCTATACAAATATACCATGCTGACAGCAATAGCCATATCACTATGTAGCAGTAGTAGGTGATATATGAAACCACTGTTATGGGAGTAGCGACACTTTAAATTTCCATTTCAGTATCAGTCAAGCCAACCCATTCCCATGTCTCAACTAGGAGGGACTGAGGCCTGTAACATTAACACAACTGCTGGAACATTTTCCTCTCTTGTGGCTTGTAGCTTGGCTGTCCCCTTCCTTCCAGCTGGCTAATCTGTTAAAAACCTATTTACAAAACAATGACTTTTGGTTTGCTGTTTTTCACTTTCCTGGAATAAGGCATGTTAGTAGCATATGTGACCTGGAAGCAAAGCGGAAATTGATAAAGGGATTTCTATTATATAGTATTATGTGTGTGTCACTGCTTATTTCCCTGCCAGAAAACAATGCTTGTTACTTACAGATGATATTCTCTGAAGACCTTAAATTGCTTCATAATGAAACTTTGGCTGCCTCTACACAAGAGGTTTAAAGCTCTTTCAAGTCTCATTAAAATTTTTACCTCTACATGAGCGGAGCGCAAATTGGGAGTTGAGGCGCATTAAATAGTGAGTTTTATTTTGCTTCGGCCGTTAAAGCGCATTTTGACTATGTGAACAAGCGATTCTCCGCATTAACTGCTTCTAAAGCACATTTCAAACAACCGGTAAGGCCACCAGTTGTGCGCTCAATTACCTCCTGCGTACAGTCATTTACCATAAAGCGCTTCCGAGAAGATGTGCATAATCGGAGAACCAGGCGTCACACCGAATTCTTGTAGAGGGGGTCAATGTCTTGTTATCCCAGTTATTCTAAGGTAGGAAATTGAGGCCCAGAAATGTAATTTGTTTTACATCTACTGCCTCCTAAGTTTTGAGACTTTACAAATGAACTGGGAGCACAATCCTACACAATGACCTGGTTCACGCAATGGCAGCATTTGGAGGATCAGCTGGGGAAACGATCCATTAATGGTTGTTTCCCCCACTCCCACACATGCCGGTCATACAACCGGCATTTCCCTAATTACTTGTGCCACATCGTGGGTTGCTGTGTTGTCCAAACCCAGCGTGTGGTGATAGGGGTGGATTCTCAATCACCCCACAACCCCTATTGCAAGCCATGGGTTGTAGGGTGGATAAGAAGCCACTCCAACTGCACTGTGTGCCAGGTTCAGACGACACAGCAACCTCCAGCACAGGTAATTATGAAAATCCCATTCATGCAACCAGTACACATGGGGGTGGGGGACAAAACCATATTGGGATATGTTCCCTCACTGATTGTCTGGACTTGGTCAATGACAGGAGCCTACCATGTTTTATTTAAGCCATGGTGGGCTGCAGTGTATGCCCAAAGGACCATGGTTTATGCAAGGTTGTTTAATTCATGGTTATATAACCCACAGTTCCCAGGTTTGGATAAGACAAGTCGCAGTGGAAGCATGAATATTCAAATAGCCGCCTGCACATGTCAAAAGTGCAAATTGACTTATAGGGCTTACTGCTAGGAAACTTGATATAGAATTGGGTAATAGAACAGAAACAGGGAGGAGAGCAAGTTAACAAAAACGTTTAGACTCTATAGAGGAAGTACAACTCCAATATATAATTTTTATTTCCCCCCTTTGTAAGTGGGAAGTGTGCAGCGAGGTTGTTATACACCCCAAAAATAATATTCATAAGTTTGCAGAATGAAATTAAGTTTAGAAAATGAACTTTTGAGATAACAAAGGCATTTTTCTTCTGCCTCCTCTAGAGTGGTGCTCCAGAAACTGCTCCTTCTGAGGGGTGAAGCAGTTTCCCAATGTATGCACATAATTTGTAAAACAACTTGGGACCTAAAGAAGCTGTGGAACAAATAGAGATAATCAGACTGATAGCTTTTTACTTGGTTAAGACTAAGCACCTGGATTATTACATCATGGTTGAGTTAATCAGTTCAAAAGCACATTTGGCATTAGTTTAATGGTCAACTGCTTCCTTTGCTCCATACTTTAATGTAACTTCACTTCTTTCCAACTGCAACCCAGAATTGGATAGTCACAGAATTTTCAAATTAAGTCTGAGTTGTGTAAATAGTTTATGCATAGCCTGACTCCCTCTAAGGGTGGAAGACATTAAAAGGCACCAGGGACAGCTAGAATACTTAAGCAGATAGGACTGAGTGAGAAAGGTACTAGAAATCTGAGAGGTTATATATAATGGTATCTTCATCATATCATCATCACCAAAAGCTGTGTGAACTACAGCTGGCTCCTGTATTATTATTATTATTATTATTATTATTATTATTATTATATTATCACTGAAGACATCAAAGGAATGATGAAATGAATAAACATACTGTGATGGTGGTCATAAGCTCGGATCTTCTAATGCTTATATCTTATTAGAACAATGAACATTTATTTTCATAATGCTGGGCTCAAAAGCAGCATCCTCACAGAGATGATGATGGGAGCTTCAAAGAGAATATTTTCTGTAGGAATTTTACTGGCTGGGAAAAACTAAAGTGGTAGAAGAGAAACAGCCATTACTCAGATTCTGAGCAGCAACCAGAACTTGGTTTTCCCCAAACAGACCAACAGTCAGGAGTATTAGATCCAAACAGGAAATTTTGGGAAAATTCATATTTGGATTTCAATTGATCTTGGTTTCTATCAGTGTTATAATTACCCAGAGAAATAAGTCATTTGCAGTGTTAAACTTAATTGGACAAGTTCAAATTTGTCACTAAATCTCAAAACAAACCTTCCTTTAAAAATCCTTTAATCTTCACATAAGATTCTCTGGCCAGTATGATGGCTAAATAATGAAAACTGGACAGTGAGGCTACTGAGGTCAAGAAACCACAGAACAGCAAGTTGTCCACTTGTTTGCGTTGTGTGTTATAACAGGACTAGTCTTTGGGTACTTCCACACAGATTGCTTTTAGCATTACCAATCAGAAGACATTGTGCAGTTATTTCATCTTTCCCTCCATAATGGAAGCAGACAGAAGCAACAATGGGAAAACATAGAAGGGTTGCACATGGCAGACAAAGGTGTCTGGACCACCTGTACGATGAATGAGGCAAGGCAATTGCACAACAAAAGTCTAGTCTGGAAGCATCCTTAATTTCAACGGGCAAGAATATAGTACAGTGCACAGATTCAGAGTTATCAACCCAAAAGATCATCTTGTCAAACTTCCTAATCAGACACCATCCACTCATCAGTTGTCTGCACACTATCAATTCATCTATAGTCCCAACTTGTGTGCTAGAATTGGGTGAGATGCTTACAGAGCAAATATAACTCAAGCAAGTCAAACTAAGCCACACACTACAAGGGAAGGCGGTGTCACTACTCAATATGAGGAGGAATTTGTTCCTATCTCCAAATAACTTTCTGATTAACCATAAACTAGATGTAATGGAGGAGCCACATATATTTTCTGCACATTTCAGCTCAGTTCATATATAAGGGGTGAGAGGTGGCTCTACTCTTTACACAGAAACAAGTGGGCAGAGGAAGTGATTGAAAGCCACCCCTCAACTACCTGGAAAAAGTTTTCTTCCTGCCTGGCATCAGAACAAGGTTGGTGAAAAACTGCTTAAAGCAGTGAGGCATAGCAGGGCAAGGGTAGGTTTTGCTGCCCTCCCTCACACTGGCCTTTTTGTGTAAAGTACCTGAGCAGAGTAATGGATCAAATGAGGGCCAATAAATTGAGACTCAATCCAAACAAGATGGAGATATTATTGAGTTGTTTGTTTGCCCAACTGGGTGACATTCAACCTGTTATAGAGGTATTGCATTCCCCCTAAAGGATCAGGTTCAGTTTGTAAGTGCTCTTGGATACAGCATTCTCATTGGAGGCACAAGCGGCCTCTGCAGCTAAGAGTATTTAAAAAAAAAATCCGGCTAGGCTGATATACCAACTGGAAACCTATCTGGACAGAGATAGCCTTGCTACAGTTATCCACACTTTGATGATCTCCTGGTTGGATTGCTGCAAAGTATTGTATATAGGATTGCCTTTGAAAATAATGCAGAAATTTCAGATAGTCCAAAATAGGGCAGCAAGATTGTTAGCTGGGACTGGATGATATGATCATATTACATCTGTGTTTTGCCATCTGCACTAGCTTCCAGTCCATTTCTGGGCCCAATTAAAAGTGCTGTTTTTAACCTTTAAAGCCCTAAATGACTTGTGGGCAGATTACCTGAAGGAGCACCTCCCCCAGTCTACATGTTCCTGGACCCTAAGATAATCTTCTGAGGTACATTCTCTGGGTGCCCTGCCAAATAAGAGGGGCTTTTTAAGGTTAGGAAATACCTTCCCCAGAGAATGCAACCCCCCCCCCCCGGAAAAAACCCTAACACACACACAGAGCCATGAACAAGGCAGAAACATGCCCAGATGCCCTGATAAGTCTGAGCAAAACTGATCCAAAGGATCAGTTTCCATGAGAAATCGGCAGCAGTGGTGATGGTGATAAGATTCTTTGGCAAGCACAATTAAGAAACTGAAGAAAGATTTGTTACTTTTGATCCTTGAAATGTCTAAGCCAAGAATCAATATTAAGCACTTCCTTGGTATTCTTGAACAAGAATTCAATTCACTCCCATGGGGCTTCTTGTTTGAGGGTGTAACTTACATATAGCACCTTAATACTAAAAAACTTACATAGAAGATTATTTGTTTAATTTTTAACAACAAAACAAGAATAAATAACAGTCAACTTTCTCAGCAGCAAAGAAGTTGTCATGTGTTATACTCTCAACTGTGAAACCATGCAGCTCAGCAAACTGAAATACACTAATTAACCACATCCTTTCCCCTTCTCCTCCCCTAGCTTTGCTTTCACTGCTTTTGAAGTAACACTGTGCAATTCAGCAGCTAGATGGGACAGTTTGTAAAGCTGCCTATCAGCCCTCTCCACTCTTCTCACCTTGATAGTACAAAAGACATATTAGGTAGTTTGACACAGCAAAGGATTTGCAAATGCCAAGGCCTTGATCTGGAGAAAGTTAATTGCACCTAAGTTTTATTGATCCAATTGTCTTAAATTAAGATCAAACAACATGTCACACACAAATGTAACTGTAGTCCTTACAAAGATATATTTGAAGCTGCAGGTGGGGGAGCTGTATAGGTGGGTGGAGATTTTGCGCAGATTAAAGATTAAGCACTCTCCCTACCTGTTACTTCTCTGCTTCAATCACACCCTCCAGAAGCAGTTTTTCCTCTCCAAAAAGTGCCACTAGGCTACAGTTATATGTATTACATGTAACACATCGTTTGAAATAAACATATCCAATTGGTTTCAACAAGACTGAGGTCCCAATATTCAGGACATATCTGCAATTTTAAAACTTTACTTAAACTCTTCAAATCTTATAGAACCTTTGTAAAATACAAGAAAGTTATGTGGTGTGTGTGTGCATGTGTGTGCGTGAGAGAGAGCAAGAGAGAGAGACATCATGGCCAATTCCTGGGTTGAAAGTTTAACCCAGAAATTGGTGGGGCATGGGGAGTGAGGAAGTGTACTGTTCACCACTTCTGTTTTCAATAAACAACACAGGAATGACCCGTTCCTGGGTTATTGCAGGACATCCAAAACTAAAAACTCCCGATTACTTATGTGTTAGAGTTAACCCAACAATTGTCCATGGCAAATAACCCAGCAATTGGCTGACACATATAAATTGGGTTAAAATGTGTCTGCACATTCCACAGTATTGAAAAGTGGGTTGAATATGAGCAAGACCCATGGTACTCTATTATTATTATTTTCATTGAAAAACCAGACAGTAAAGTCTGATCTTGATAGTGTCCAACAGCATAAAACGTATATGAAAAGCAGTTCAGAAGGGATGAGCTATGTCTTCTGGGTTTAATGATGACAATCTTGCAGAAAGGTTGTTTTTAAAATTTAAGGACAGTGTTTTTTTTGTTCTCAAAGCACATACTGTGGGCAGCAATGGGTACATCTGTTCACAAGAAGAAAATACTTGAATGTCAACTTTATCACCTCTGGTGTTATTTACTGTTCCAGAGGCTCTAGCTTTCATGCTATGAGAATGTAGCAGGCACTTGGTCTAAGGCAGAATGTAAATTGACCCCCAAAGCTTAAGAATTCTGCTCAAAATCAAAGCAAAGAACCATCTCCACTTGTAGCACAACTAAAATTCAGGTCTTCCAAATTCCTAGGGAATTCAGTACTGATTAGTATTTGTTACTAGGAAATAAACTAAATCTACAGCTCTCAGTCACCACTGTAGGAGTCGTCCAGCAGCAAAAACCTCCCCAATCTGGGAGACACAAGCAGCTGTGATGTCTTGAGATTCAATTGGCATAGGGGAGAGAGGCTAAGCCTTGGGACCCTAGGGGTATTTCTCTACCAAGTGGGCTCAGTATGATCTCTCCTAGTGTCTGAGAATCATGTTCCTCCTTTTTAGGCTGTATTCGGCTAAGATATGTTAAACCTGATTATCATGAAGCTTCTAGTATATGTTGTTAATTGGAGGCTTTCTTCTAATCTGAAATTCTGAATCTTGCCTATTTGTCAAAGGAGGAACAGGAAAAAAATCTTCTGCTCTAAGGAATCAATTGATAGGCGTTTGTACATCTTCCTGAATTTTCTTCAGGGTATCAGCCACCAAGTTGCAAGCTTTCTTGTGCTTCTGCCAGTGTTGCACCTGACATTCTCTGCAAGTGCAAAAGAGATAAAAAGGAACAACAAAATAATACATTTCCTAGATTCCTTTCTCAAAAAAGACACAAAAAAGTGACACAACAAAATTAAACATATAACACAATTATCCTTAGCACATGGAACCACCCCATGAAACAACTAGATCATCACTTACAACCATAGACAATTAAATATCACAACTTAAGCTGCTGCATTAACACAACCCATCATATGGCATCAAATGCTAGAGACCTGGTGTTGAAAAGATGACCATGCTGCTGCCAGGCAGGCCTTGCTGAGAACATTATCATATAATAAGGCCACCACCAAAAAGGTCTTCTCCTTTGTTACATCCACTAAACCTTCCTCAAAGGTGCTCTCAGAGCAGGGTTTCAGACACTGACTGTAGAATACATGTAGGTTCATACTGGGAGAGGTGCTCTATAAAGTATTGCGTTCCTGAGCCATATATAATATGTAGCAATAACAATGAGTGTGAGATTCAGAATAGAATACAGATATACAAGTATGAGTATCCAGTGCAGAGTGTGAGACATGGCGGAAGTGATCCTCACCTCTACCGCACCTCCTGCTCTGCATTTCAGCTAGATGGGCTTTTTCAGCCATCTATGTGAGGCATTGCTGAGTGGGAGAGGAGGCTGGAGAGGCCTCAGTCCCCTCCACGCTCATGGGAACGCCCTCTTTACCTCCTCTCTGACGTCACTTTTGCAACTTTGGAGAAGCAGCTGGCAAGGTTCTCTCCACACCAGCTATGAGGAAGATGGGGAGGGGAGATCGGATTACTGGGCCCAAGGTCAGAGCGCTGTCTCTGACCTTGGATCCAGGAATCCGAAATATCCTATGGTCCCATGCCTAGGGGCTATAGTGGTACTCCCTAAAGGGCTCAAGATAACATGGCACATCTGTGATGTTTGGTGTACTTACCGTCTGCAATACCATTCATTCCGGCAACGGGAGCAGCGTTTTGCTGCCTCAAAGCCACACATTGCACACTTTGGTTTGTCTGGGATCAGGGCTTCTATTACATCTAGATTGTATGTCTTTGCCCATCTGATTGAAGACAGAAAGCAGTTTTCAGAAAACCTACAACATAGCCAATTCCAACAGTTACTTAGCCTTTGAAATCTAGTACTGGTTGAAACTTATCCATCTCAGAAAACAATCCCATGCATATTTAGACAGACCTTTTTCTGTCCAAACATGCATTGGATTGTGCCCTCAGACTGATATCAAAATTATTCCCAAAATTTACACTACTGTAGGCTGCTTACAGAAAGATACCACATCATGGAAAAGTCTCTTTCCAAAGAGTTCTTTACATCTGGAATAGCGAAACAGTATTCAACCCCCCCCCCCAGCAAATTGGAGATAATAAGGAATTCTTAAAGATGTTCAACTAGAAGTGAAAGAAGCAAATTCAGGAATGTTTCGATGGCCCATGTTTGTGGAACCATTTCTTAATTCTAAAGGACCTCTTTTGCTTTGGGCTGCCTCTACAAGAGAGATTTAAAGCTCTTTCAAGGCGCATTAAAAATTTGACCTCTTCAAGAGCGGAGCGCAAATCGGGAGTCGAGGCGCTTTTTTTATGCAATTATGCGCATTATCGAATGCGCGTTAAATGGCGAGTTTTAATTTACCGCGGCCGTTAAAGTGCCTTATGACCATGTAAACAAGCGATACTTCGCATTAAACACCTCTAAAGCGCGTTTCATATAACCGGTAAGATAACCTGTTATGCACTTAACCACCTCCCGCGTATAGTGATTTGCCGTAAAAGCGATTGCGAGAAGATGTGCATAATCGGACAACCAGGTGTCAAACTGAATTCTTGTAGAATGCTATACTGAGGGTACCAACATAAGAGGTAACTATGACTTGGTCCTAGAAAAACAGTTACCAGATCTGGCTCTTGCCAGATAAGCAGGGTGTTATATCCTGTGAAGTAAAATTGTGACAGGGACCCAACGGCCTTTGTCAGAGAAGCTTGTAATGATCTGTTATAGCCCACTGGTATTCAAGAGTCTCTTATGGGTCTGGCTATTCTTCTTGGATTTCTTTCCTTAGATGATGCATGGGTTAAAAATCCCTGCTTGACACCCCAGAAGGCTTGAGTTCAGGACCTGTTCTGACAGACTTCAAATAGAATTCTCTAAAGGCTCTGTATAACATTATTCCTATATGGAGTTAACACCATGTATGAAGAAGACTTTCTAATTTGACTATAGGAAGACAAATTTCAACAGCAGACTCTAAACTTGGTTGAATGGTGTAAACTGAATCTTCATTTTTCAGTGTGCTTTCAGGTAGGTTCTGAGCATCTAGTGGACTTTAATAAAGACTGTTCACAGAAGCTGAGTATGGTGAAGTCTTACCTTCGAGCCTGGCTTTTCAGTTCCTCTTCTGAAGGGTTAAACATATTGTTTACCTGGTGCTTGGCAATTGCTTTCCATTTTCCAGAGTTTTCTCTAACAACTCGGTCCCAGATTACAGGAACCTACCAGTAAAATAATGAAAGGAGCATGTATCTCAAGCAAGGGATCCAAGAATAGTAATAATTCATCGGATCTAGCAGAATACAAGCACATCTGGAGTTGATAAGCATCAACTTACATCAAAGAAAAAAGCAGGATGTGCATGTTTAACTCAGGAAAAGATATCTCTGAACAGGGTGGGGTTTGAAGGAACATTGAACAACTTTATGTAATAGTGGACAAAAAACAACAGAAGAAATGTCAGTATAACTTAAGATGCCATAGCTTTTTCTAGACATTCAAACCTGAATCATCCAATGTTTAACAGCATATTTTCTTTTCATTGCAGAACTGCTTGTCCACCTCTGCCTACTTTTCTGAAACCTTTTCCTTGGTTTTTATCTCCTAGGTTATTTTTCCCCCCATCAAAGATGCCATGCCAGGATCAGCATAGGCCAGAACTAGCATACAGCTTTCTGAACACTGGTTTCAAAATGTAATGCTAAATTAGAAATGAGGGAAGTTTTGCCCAGAAAAAAGAAGCACCAAGGGAAAAACTAGACGTGCCCATTTACCTATTAAAGAAGAGTGGGTAGGGGATTGATTTTTATATCAAAATAAGCATATAGATTGAAACTTGCTCCTCCTCCACCTTACCTTGTAGCAAGATCTTTTCCCCCAGCCCTCCAGATATCTCTTCAGATATTGGAGGTGGCTAGGGAAAAAGGCTTAAAAGCTTCAGAGGGCAGTGAGTTAAGGAGAAGTAGAGGGTGGGTTTTGCTCCCCTCCCGCCATATGCAAATTTTGATATAAAAATTACATTCCCACCCCCTGTGTTATAGGTAAACTGGCAAGCACACACTTAATAAGGATGTCCAGATCTAATTTGCCCATTTCGGGTTTCCAAAGCAATTCCTAGTTGTACCATGTCACCAACGCTGGACCCACTAATTCCTCAATCTGTGGGGGGGGGGGGGATTTATGTTATTTACATTACTGTTCAGTGGAGCTAAGAATTAACAATCACAGAACTTTAAAGAAAAGTCAACAAAACAAATACACAGCAGAAACAAAACTGCAAAACATCAAAGAAGCAGCAGATGTCAATTTTCATTCAGCCCAACTGCTTGGTGAAATAATCAAGTCTTTCATAATTGCTGTAGTAAACAGAGGTAAAACCACATGTGTTTCTTTTAGGAAGTATTCAACAAAGTGGGGCCTAATAAAGCCTTTGGGAAGCTTGTGAATGTCAGGTGTGCTGAAACAAATGAGTGTATCAATGGCCACTAGTCACAATGCATATAGATTACCTCCAGTATCAGAGACAGTATGCCTCTGAATAGCAGTTGCTGGGGATCATGAGCACGAGGGTGTTATAACTGCGCTAATGTCATTTTGTGGACTTGCCACAGGCATCTGATTGGCGACTGTGGGAACAGAATGCTGGACTAAAGAGGCCTTTGGTCTCATCTAGCACGTCTCTTCTTTTATTATGGAATCACTGAGCCGAACCTCAAAAAAATCCTCCCTCTGGATATGCCCACAGTTAAGAAGGCTAAATAAGTAACGAGCCCTCTTCAAATGTCTTCAGTGACCATAGCTGATAATAATTTACTGAAAATTCTAAAGTCATCATGCTGCTAAGCTTACACAGCTTCTATTGTAAGGAGAGAGAAAGAGTTCTACCGGTGGTGGATTTGCAGACTTAGGCTACACCATTTCTGCTTTTTTGAATGTTTGTGAATATGTCTATGGATGAAACAGGTAAAATCAGCTGTCACAGCCCCCTTCCCTTCAGCTATGTTCATAATTCTTTTGTGGGACAACGTTCGTGAACACAATCCTTTTGTGGACCCTTCTGAACTTCTTAGACTCAACAGGATTCAGGAAATGTACTAGTGACTGATTCAAGGATTTATTACATGAGCAACTGATGACCAGCTATATTTTTCCGACAATTCCAGGCAATTACATTCATATATAGTGGTTTTCTTATCATCCTATATATTAATAGTGAATTCATCCTCTGAGTGTTGATCCTCATCTAGTCCAAATTCCATGCACAATGGGAAAGTGTCAATAGCCTTGGAGAAACTGAAGTACAAAACAAAACTAGAAAAATAAAAAGTAATGGGGAAAACCACCACAAAAACAACCAAATGTGGACTAAGCATGCTCAGTGGCTACAGAATACTGTCTGTTGAGGAGGAAAAAAACAGAAAAGAGAGAAGGGGAGTAGAATGGAGCATGGCTGGCTGGCCAGCACACTGAAAAGGAGCACTTCATACTACGACATTATATTGCAGGTCCCACTTGTAATTATATATTTATAATATAGTTTGGCATGTTCAGGTCTTCAAAGAACACAATATTTGAATACTGGAGAAGTGAGAATTCAAAAACAGGTCTCAAATACTCTAAAATAGATAAGATACATGATGAGAAATCTAGCCTGGACTATGGTTCTGGTAGGTCTCAAAAATCTGCCACATAGCTAAAAATGTACTTAAAATAGAACTTTCTCTAATTTGTCAGTTCTCTGAAAAGGAACACCCAGGCGTGGGCTTTCAAATATGAGAGAATATTCTGGCTAAGAGCAACTATGCTGAATCTCAGGCTTTAGAAGAAAAGCTGCTATTTCAAAAGCGCTACTGCCCCTACTGAATAAAAATAGCAGTGCAGAGACTAAGAGTAAAGGCCTGCTCTGTAGAGAGCAAGAAATGGAAAAATGCCTTTTCATAATTGCTTGGCATGAAGATAGTGAGTCCATGGCTTGTTTGGAAATTTGCCTTGCCAGGGTGTGCATAATATAGCTGCAGCTTCCCCCCGCCCCACCCCCCAACATCTCTAAGAATGCTGACTCTCAGTTACTGGTACCAACGTAAACTAAGAGAATGACAAAGTTAGAACTGTCCAACAGTTCAGAATTTTGACACAAACATACTAAATTCAGCAGTTTTGCAGCACATGCATACTTTGTGCAACCAAGAAGTGCTATAATTCTGATTGTGCTAGGAATAAATGCATAGCTACCTTTGATATCCATTTGCTTCACTCATTTCGGGGCTGCTCTGGGAAGTGCTAATCTCTGTTGTGCAAGTGGTGGGTCCTGGTTGCACAATGGAATTGGCAGGGCCCACCACTTGTGCAAGAGAATCTGCAGGGCACAAGACAATCAGCGGGGACATAAGTGCCCCCACTGGATTCCATTCTATTCAATAACAAAATGAAGCAAAATTGAGAAGCAGGAATAGGAAAGTTGATAAGGAAGAGGTGATGCTGGATATACCTGCTCTAGTATGAGGTCCTTCTTGGGTGGATCAGGATCTGTCACAGCAAGATGGCTCAGGAATTTCTGCATCTCCAAAAGATTGGGGAATTGGTCAATGACAACTTCAGTCAGGAAAGCACGGAGCTAAACCCAGAGATTATGACAAGATAAAACATTAAGCATTTACAAATGATTAAAAGGACCTGCATAAAAATATGCAGCTCTTTTTCTCTTAGATCTAGGTGCTGGTTAAAAAAAACACCAATGAATTTTTCATCAGTGAATCTCCACTGCTCAACCCAAACCTGAAATAACAATACAAGGAAGTAAATGTTCACTACACATAGAATACCAAGTTGGCAATCAGTGAAGAGTGCTGTAATAGGAAGCTTGCTATTATCATCTTTCTATGGGAATAGGCAGCACTGATATGAACAAAAAGTCCACCAACTCCCATATTAAGTTGACAGATTAGCAGCCAGGGAATTGAAACACCCACTTTTCTATATCCATGTTCGCTTCCCGTATCCTTGCTTATTCATTCAAACCATGGCCACCCAGACTAAGGTTCTTCCTGCACAATCATTTTTTTAAAAAGGCAAAATAAGCATTTGCATCTCATTTATTCATGTTTCCTTTCAAGGTAAATTGTTGTTGAAGTACAGCATTTTTGGAGCACAGAGTGCAATCCCTGTACCTGGGGAAAATACAATATTGTTTCCAGACATCACATTCATTGATATTGTAATTTTTGTCAACTGTGTTTGCACAAGTATTATGGGCACCTGTTAGAGTTGTAATTACTGATGAGTGACACAACTTGCTTCCCCATGTCAGGACCATTTTGTGAAGCTTGTTTTGTATTTAAAAAAATCCTAGGAAGTTGTATGCTCCCCTGTAGTGCAATCTGATTGCATTACAGAACAATCCTAATTGGGTGAGGGATGGAGTGAAGTGGTACATGATCTACAGCTTCCAGAGCCCTGCTAGCTCATGGTGACTAGGATGGGTGGTAGTGGTTTCTTTTTGTTCTGGCAGGTCTATTTTTTTTAATTAAAGTGAACTATGCCAGCTCCAGGCTAGCAAAGTTGAGGGGCCTGATCCTAGGGTATCTCAGGGGAACAAAGGGGCACTACCCCCACCCAATCCCCAGTATGCCTCATTTGCCAGCAGTATTTCTGTGCATAACTGGGGCCTTCAGGGCAAAGGTGCCTCTCATCAGCGGAGAGGCACATCAGGGGATCTGAGGGATAAGGACTGCTCTCTTATATTTTAATATTTTACATGTGTGTGCCACATAAAGAATTTATTTTATGAGAGTGCTAATATAAAAATAAATAACAAACAGCTGGATTAAAAAAAATTAGACTGTAGCATCACTATCCCTCTACAGCAACATTATCTTTCCCTCCTCCTGTATGTATTACATATGGAAGTAATATTGTACTATTGCCTGAGAATATTTATAATTTTTACTTATAGACCACACAATAACCTGACTTCTCTGGGCAGTGTACAGGTAAATTAACAACATAAAATAAAAAAAATAGACAATTATAAAAATAGCAATAAAACCAGCACCAAAGGCTAAAAACAGTGCAGCACAACAACCTCTTCAAATAGCCTCTTCATAAAGAAACGTGTCTGGAACTTGTCCTGTGCTATGCTAAGATTGTTTTTATTCTCCTAGGAGTTTAAACATTATTTTAAACATCAATGGAATATTGTTTGAAGCTTATTTTAATGTTTGTAAAGACTGATATGAGTACTGTTCATTTTTGCTGTTTGATAGCAGTTGGTTGGTTTGCAGCTTTTCAAGATAGTTTTGGCTCTTTTTCTGTGTGAAATTATTTGTATGTTTGGGATTTGTTTTTCTTCTTAAGCTGATTTTAGGATGTTTAGTGTTGAATTTGAATCTAATAGTATTATTGTTTTGGTTTTTTTAAAATCTTGTTTTATATTTAATTGTATGTCACCAAATTTAAATAAACAACTGATTAATCGCTTATATTTAAATACATTTTCATGTTAACAAGCCTTTAATATTTAGATAGTGAAGAAATATAAGAAACAAAAGCTATCACACATTTCTAGAAGGAAAGACCATCTTCAATGTTTGGCATATCTTCAATGTTTTCTTTTTCTGTAACAAACCAGAACAAAAACAGCCCCCTTCCCAAATAACCAAACAAGAATGCCCTTAGCATACAGTCCAACAGATAAAAATATCTTCAACTAACTGATCAATTAATTTTTAGGTAATTAATCTACCAGTTACCAAAAGGCTTGCAGTGCTATATTAGTCCCAGTGGTGATGGATTATTGGATGAAATATCAATCATTCCTAATCTGTTTTTGAAACACTGTTTAAAGTTAGAATAGTGTATCTAAACATGCTAGATATATGATGAGAAGCACACTCTGCAGTCCTGTACCTTCAGGAGCTGGCCTTTGTTGAAGTTATTGAAGTTGTACTTGCGCTGGCATTCTGAACTAAGAAGTATGTTATACAGAGCAATCCACACTTGCCCATCTAATTTAGTAATCTTCACATGGTCTTCATGGGGCACCTCATACCATGCACCATTCTCAAACTTCTTCAGCTTCCCTGGGAAAAAAGAGACAACTATAATATAGTAAGATACATGTTTTACTGCAAGAAAGTGTTTTAATGTGATAAATATAAACAAGCACGTAAAGTATCCATGCCAAGAAGGATGAAATGTTGTTCATGCAAATGTGACTGCATTAATTTAAATAGAATGTAAAGGTAGATATTCCAGATTATCAGTATGATATAATTTGAACATTTGCTCATGTCCAGTTTGTTTCCTGTTCCTTTATAAAGTCCTTCAGGGACTTAATGATCTCAGAAATGTTTTTTCTGGTTCTGTAGCACTGTAAGGGGAGCAAGATGCCTCTTTGTTGGGGGTTGCCTTTTGCAGAACTGAAACATGAATTCTCCAAAATTGTATGCATTTCTCACAAGCTGGATGGTTCAACTTCTTCCAACATGCCTTTCCATTCTAGATGTTTTTCTTACAATTTATTTGAAGCCTTGCCTGAAAATAAAACTCTGCACAAAAATAATAAATGGCCACCCTAACCTCCAGCTTCAGTTCTAGACAACTGGTAATCATCAAGGTAATACTCCTAAGGGATGGTTTTAAGGTTCAGTTCAAGAGATGGTGAACTTCAAGCTCCCCCTTCAGGTCAGAACAGCATGTCCCAGTATGGAAATACATCTTTAGCATGGGGCACATGAGTGAAATGTTACACTCTGTATAATAGAATGTGACTCTCCACAGGGAAGAAATTTGTTAAAGACTCCAGGTACAGTAATACAAACGGCTTCATGGTTGAGCCTTATGTCGAAATCAGTGCTCTAGTCAAATTTCATTTCATTTCAGTTTGTCCCTTGGTATTCCCAAACATCGCTTGTACATACAGGTTTCCTTCTCTCATGATTGCTTGATCAGCCAGTTTTTAAAAACCCCTTCATAAATCAAGAAACTGGAATCATGGCAATTTTCACGGATTAATCTAGGTGTTGACGGATCTCCAACCATAATACACACCTTCTTCACGATAGCTCCATGGACAATGCTCTACCAACTGTACCAGAAGACACGGAAAGTTGTGGGTATTCAGCATCCTTGTCACAGCACTCACTGGCAAACTGACAAAGAATATGGGCAGAGAAAAGGGATATATTGAAGATGCCAGTTTTATGCAATATAGCAGCTATTTTCCCCCTTGGATTTCAAAATATAATTAATATGCAAAAAATTTAAGTGACAGAAATAAGGACCTCAATGTAGTCATGTTAGGATGATTACAACCTGTCACCAATAACAAAGAATGCACACAAGTAGACATTAGTGTCAAAATCCATACTGCTGTACTCTGTTTACCAGGACTACTACACTCCAACACTTCAGTTGATGCATACTTCAAATGATTAACACCACTACCCAATGAGCACAGTAAAAGGTCACCCCTATTGAGACAAGGATGTCATCAAGACTTTTTGTGGTGGCATTTACACCAATGTTAAAAAAATCATTTTAGTGCCAGCACTGTATAATGAAAGTCATGGGCCCTAAATCAGGGCCTTAATAGCATGCCTGATGATCTGGACCTGGTCAAAATGATCTCAATCCTCCTCAGATCAAACAACAGAAGAAATATATTAAGTTCAGGGTTAAGTACAGCTATTCTTGACTGTTCCACAATCTTTCCATGGACCACCAGAGGTCTGCAGACCACAGTCTGTGAACCTCTCTGCACTCGGGAATTTAGAGGGGGGGAAGCTCACCTCTTCTCCCAAGTATTTACCTTAGTTCTTCCATGAAAACTGAACATACCTCTCTATCAAACCAGTAATGAAACGGAACACAGATAGAGCTTTCAGTGAGATCTCAAACTCCATCTCTTCAGCTTGCTTCTTTAACTCCTGAAAGTAGCAAAAGCGAGAAGACTTTATCTGGACTGCTGCAATGTGTTGTACATAGAGCTTGTAAGGCTGGACAGGTATACCAAACAGGGCATAGGTAATGCTGACACTTTTAACAGCTTTAAAGCAGTTGTCATAGAACTCAACCATAAGGGTTTACTTTCAACCAAGAAGATCCTGGTTAACTTTGACCTAAAGACCTTCAGTTAAACATCAGAAATGAACATTTAGTTAGGCAGAAACACTTTGTCCCAGATGTGTAAAAAAAACACATCAGCTAGTGGCATGTAATAAAATGGTCTAGAACAGCCTAGAACAATCATAGGAAATGAAGGAGAAGTGGGGTCTGGAAAACAAGAAACAACAAAGGCTAGCGAATGATGGGAGGAACACTTAAGGTTTCTTAAGATCATCTGTGAAGGCCCTTCAATCTGAAGTTCAGAGGGCAGGCTAAGAGATTTTTTTAAATTTCCGAGGCCTTATAAAAACTATCTCAATCTTGTTATATATTTTATTATCTGTTGAAGATATTCTGGAATATTTATATTTGTAAAGATCTCTCGGATATTTTAATTTCTGTGATAGTGATACTGCTGTCATTTCTTGGATTTTAGCTCCTTGATTTGCATATTATCCATTGCATTGACATTTGTGTTTATGTACCAAATCTCAGGATTTTAAAAAAAATTACTGTGGTGTTTTAACTCACCTTACCATTTGTATGACACCTAGAGAATTTGTTTTAATCATAAATATAATATAAATAGATATAGAGGAGAGGAGGCACCACTTGCATTTTCTATCTTGGGTGTTCAGTTTTCCATTCACCCAAAGAGCCTACTTAGAAGTGAGAGATTATGCCTTTCACCCACCTGCATTGATGAAAGATTAGCAAGATCCACAGGCTGAAGCTTCTGTTCCACTGGTATCGTTCCACTGGCACTTTGAGCTGCTAATAGGGTCAGCTTCCTATGTGTGTAATCTATCAAGTCCATAATGGTATCCTCTGCTGATTCACAGATTTCCTATACAATGACAAAAACCTCAATTCTGCAGAAGAAATGGAAACCATCTTCCACAATAAAAGCAAATGGCAAGAGTACTTAACAGAGCAATCTTGTGATCTCTGGGAGGTGGTCCCAGGGATCCATAGGATATGGCAGATCCTCTGACCCTAAGGCTATAGACACAGCTATGAATTGGTGGGGGAGGGAAATCCAAGCAGACATTCCCCTCACTCCTCCCAGCGGCTGTCGAAATCTCCATGGTGGCTCCTTTTCAGAGATCACAATAGTGATCTCAGAAGAGGTCAGGGAGGGAGAAAAGGAGTCATGACAGTGGGCGGGAAGGAGAGGGAGAAGGAGAGAAGAGGATCCATTGGATCTTGAAGCCTCTCCGTTCCTGTCCCCAACCACCAAGAGATAGGTCAGCTACACGGGCATTATGGCCTGTCTAGCTAAATAAAAAATCAAATCAAGGTGCCTGGCACCCAACCACCTAAATATATCAAGGACTCAAACAAATGTTTAAACCACTGTATTATGTATATATTTCTCAGTAGCAACTGTAATCATATAATATCATTCACATACGTGTTTCTAATCTATTTACAGGAGTTCAAAACATTCTATAACACAATATATATACTTAGCATTAATTACATACAGAAATTCATATATTCCCAATGTTAATATTCTTGCATACATACTATTGGGTCCTTATTGAATATGAATACAAGAGTTTTAATATCAGCCTGATTATTTTAGAATATATTAGAATAAAAGTTTCTGTATTTTTTTATTATTATTATTCTTACAATGTTTTTATTTTTATGATTCCCTATGTAGTTAACAATATCTGTGGTGCTTTTGGTCTGTTGACTGTAATAAAGGAATTTGATTTGATTTGAATATGAATACATCCATTAACAATGAACATATAATGTCTTTTGACATAATAATCAGCATATGATATCTTTGAAACTACGCTACTTCTCAGAACGGATTCTACCAGGAGGCTTGTTTGCCCCTTATAAAAAAAAAATGATGGCAATTGTTCCTGAATTAAGCATATTCTGACAAAGAACTTCGAAACAGGGGAATACCGGAGTCCTGTTAAAAAGATATCATATGCTGATTATTATGTCAAAAGACATTATATGTTCATTGTTAAGTTAGAAAGTATTATGCCTACTAAAGCAATACTGAATGGAAAGTATTTACAAGTGTTGTTTGTATGTGGACTTGTATTCTTGGAAAAGAAATGGATGTATTCATATTGAATAGTATTGAATACTATTGAATAGACCCAATAGTATGTATGCAAGAATATTAACATTGGGAATATATGAATTTCTGTATGTAATTAATGCTAAGTATATATATTGTGTTATAGAATGTTTTGAACTCCTGTAAATAGATTAGAAACACGTATGTGAATGATATTATATGATTACAGTTGCTACTGAGAAATATATACATAATACAGTGGTTTAAACATTTATTTGAGTCCTTGATATATTTAGGTGGTTGGGTGCCAGGCACCTTGATTTGATTTTGTATTACAACACTGCCTCCTTTTTGTGGAACTGTCTAGCTAAATAAACAGGAACAAGTGGCAAAAACAACCACAGCTTTCCTCTTACCCTGCCTGCCAGAGCATCAGATAGACGGAGGGCTCTGATCCCATAGGATTGCACTCCTGGCTTTTATCACATCCCAGTGTATTAGGTTTCCCACAAGGTATCTGTCTCTGAACAAAAACATAGTTGTCATGGAGTAATTCTAATTCTCAGTGTCTGAGTTACATGTGCTCTTCCTCATCCAAGACACCTTCCTGCTTGACCATGTCAGCAAAAGCCTGCATGTCCAAAGGCTAGGCTAATGACCTATCTAGTTTTATTCTTCTGAGGGGTAAGATACGGATTAGGCAAACACAGTGAATTACCAAATTACACTGATGCAACCAGTTTAGCAGCAGAAATTTACTGGGAGAGATTCAAAGGGAAATTTCACAAAGGGACAGGGAAAAGGCTAGGAAGCTGGACCACAGATACATCAAAAGGTTTGGGGGTGAACCTTTGTCTTTTCTTCTTGGATCATTCATCACAGAGTGCAGCCAGGCCCTCAAGAAGGAGAGACCTCTACTTTTCAGAACTAGAATACTAGGAAATAGTGACGCTGCCTAAAAGTTGCTGTTGGATCCTAAAGCAGAAGTTTTATCACTTATTTTATCTTCGTTCACTGATGACATTCCTATACTGCCCAATAACCAAAGCTTTCTGGGTGGTTTCCAAAAATTAAACTCTCCAAAATACAATATAATAATGTAACAAAACCGTTAACATATGAAAATATAAAAACAATGTTAAAGAATCAAGAATAAAAATCCCAGGACCTGTTAAAAAGCCTTATCATAGACTTACAAAAGCCTGGGAGTAGTGGAAAGTCTTAATCTGGCACCGAAAAGATAACCATGTCAGCACCAGGTGAGCTTCACTGGGAAGAGTGCTTCACAATCTGGGGGCCACTACTGAGAAGGGACTCTCCCTTGTTGCTCTCCTCCAAACATCCCTTGGAGGATGCACTTGGATTTCAAGTGTTCCCATATTGGAAGCAAAGCAGAGGGCCTCAGCTGATGATCGTAATATGTGGGTAGGGAGGCTGCCTTGATGGCACCAGGTTGCCCTCGCTTGTAGGAAAGCCCCGCTCTTTCACTACTGTGGGGTGGGGGCGTCTGGTAACCCACGCAAGTTCTGCATGACCCTATGGCCCTATTTGAGTCTACCCAGAGAACAGCCTTCTGTGAGGTGGCCCCCTTTCTATGGAATTCCCTGCTTCTGGAGGTCAGGCAGGCACCAACAATATGTTCTTCCCTGCGCTTCCCGAGAACATCTTTATTTCAGGAAGTCTTTCTTGACTGAGAGAAGCCACAGTCTTTATCGGTATTCTGTTTTTTAAAATAATTTTTAATATGGAGTTTTATTCTTTTATTTTCTTATCTTTTTATCTATTGTTCCTCTGTTTTTATGGGGAGCGATATATAAATGTTGTAAGTAAACAAATAGTCTAAACTTGCTGCCTACCTTGTGAAAGAACACTGTCTCCAAGAGGTTAATAACTGAAGCTTCATGACGCACCTGAGAAAGAGAGTACAACAAAGCATGTTGTCATAACACATTGCGAATATGCAAGCATTGTCATAACATAGAGAAATATGCAAGAAGAAATAACAGCATTTCATTTTGGGCCATGTTGGTGACATAAACTATCAATAAGCACATGGCTGAAAACATAAAGAGTTTGGAAATCACACAAACCATGAATGAGCTACGGTGCTCCTTCTAACTCCTCTGGTGCAGCTGCAAATAGAAATTCAGAAGCATTTGCTTCTGTTTTTGCTTAACCACAGCTTCTTGTGTTGTCCAAACTGACAAACTGTGGTTAATGTTCACTGTGGTTTGTTTGCAACAAGCTAATTTGTATATTACAAACTGAAATCCAAACTGTAAACTGTTTTTCTGTATTTATAACAAGAGATACTCCTTGATTTGCACCCAGACATGTTGCTGTCTGAAAAGGAAAAAATTGCTCAGACAATTTAGAATAGGCTGACCATATGAAAAGGAGGACAGGGCTCATATAACTTTAACAGTTGTAGAGAAAAGGGAATTTCAGCTGGTGTCATTTGTATACAATTTGTACCTGGTGAAATTCCCTCTTCATTACAACAGTTAAAGTTGCAGGGGCCCTGCCTTCTTTTGTATATGGTCACTCTAGTATAGTGCCTGCAACTTTAACTGTTGTGACGAAGAGGGAAGTTCACCAGGAACTAATTGCATACAAATGACTCTGGCTGAAATTCCCTTTTCTCTACAATTGTTAAAGTTACATGAGCCCTGTCCTCCTTTTCATATGGTCAGCCTAATTTAGAATGTCTAGCTTTAACAAAGAGTGTCAGTACACGGGGGAAATCGTGTTTGCTTACCATCACTTCTCTGCTTGTGCATTAGTCCCTCATTACTTCCTCTTTTGAAAGAGGAAATAAACAATATGCATGTGGCCCACTCATTGGGCCATTTTGATTGCGCTGCTTTGCCTACACACAGCAGGAAATATCAGCAACTTCCGTCTTTAAAGATAAGTTGGATTTACTGAGGTGTTTTTTTGTCATGCAAAGAAGGCTAGAAGGAGCGGCAGGAGTGCAGGAGGCAGACAACATTGTGAGAGGGACCCTCAAAAATCTGTGAGTGCCCAGTAATGAGCATGCAATAAAATACTCGTCTGATGGAGCTCAATATAATAAGTTTTCACTTACTTGAAAAAGCCAATTTTCTTACTAGTAATCATTCTGGGATGTGCTGTGCCAGGCCAGGCTAACTTGCTGAAGCAACACTTTGTGAAACCATTGTATAGAGCGTTCCATGCTATCCTGTTCTGCAGGATTATGCATGGTTCCATCTAAACTCTTCCCATACTTACCACTAAGTATATGGGAAAGGTGCTTTTTGGTTTGAAATCCTCCAGCCTACATAGTAGAGGGAAGATCTTTTGCTTCCAGATCTCCACAGTGATTAATTCCTGAATGAGAATTGGAATCTACAAGAAAAAAACGGAGCATTAGCAAGCTCTTTTCAGCTTAAATATAAGGTCTGTAAGGTCAGGGTCAGAGTCAACACTCCAGGAAAAATGCAGGTCTTGCGATATACAAGATAAACAGTTCTTTTAAGGCAGAGGGAATTTTCTCACTTTACTTCTATCTCTGTTCACATGGTAGACATTACCTGCAACTAGGATGTTGGGGGGCCCTGACTGGATCTGGGAGTCCAACAGATTCCCCTGCATCCTCCCCACCCCCACCCCAGAACCCAGTTTGCTGGACTGTGGCGTATTCGCAGGCCTGCTCTTTGAGCACCCTGTAGCTTGACGACTGCTTGGCAGCGGTCTGCCCTCACCTGGAGCTTCTATTGTTGCGCACAAGGGACACTCTGGAAATGGCACATTTCCTACGTTATGTAAATGGCAGCCATAAAGTCCTCATTTACACACCATCAGAAATACGCAATTTCCTGAGCTTCCCTTGTGCACAACAATAGAGGACCTGGACAAGGGTGGATGGCCTCACAGCTTTGTCTGTCACTCCCGGAGCCTCAAAGAAGCTCAGCAGCACCACAAGAAGGGGCGGAAGGTGGCGGCTTAGCAGGTATCTGACAGAGCCAGACATGGGTAAACCTGTCCATCCCTATCTGCAACAAGGAATGAAGGAACATACCCTTTGTATGGAACAGGAATCCAAATTTCTCTTATATTCTGATCTTAAACAATATCTCACTTAGGGTGCATAGTCAAAATCACTTAACGCAGATTAGTTACTTCCTAATTCCAAACCAGGGATGGGAAATATAAGGCACTCCATTGCAACTCCCACTGTGCGACTCCCATCATACTTCACCATTGACTATGCTGGGTAAGGCTGATGGGATTTGCAGTCCAGAACCATTTGGAGGGCATATATACCACACTTGTGAAGTCACAATCAGTAATTAAAGAGAGCTGAAAAAGAAGATTATTTCTATCCTGACAATGAATGCTTACGGGTGCAGTAGAAATTGTAAACACCATTTCTGGTTGTGATAATAGTAAGACTAATGGTTCATTTATCTGGAATACAAGTGTATAACCCTGTGCATTTCAGAGTATAAATACACCAAACACATAAATAGTAAAGGAAAGAAACTCTCTTGACCAACCACACAGAAGTACTAAATAAAACATAATTCATCTTGTTGATGGGAATGTAGTGCCTGTCAAGTGCCAATGATTTCCTTGTTGCTCCAGAGATTAATGTATCTTACCTTGGCATTGTTCACCAGAAGCTCAATAAGGAGCTGCTCTTGCCCAGAAGAAGCACTCAATATGGCCTGCATGTTCAGTTTCTCAATGTACTCATGTTGCCGTAGCCATCTAGGAAATAGGGTGAGAAAGTTAGCACTCAGTTTCTGTCTCTAACCAGTGCCCCATCTCTTCTCAATAACCACATGCTTATGTAGATAAAGACAATTTCAACCTGGCAGGATATCCTTTTCACGGCCTTTATTTACTTATTTATTTATTCTATATTTCTATATTACCCAATAGGTGAAACTCCCTGGGAGGTTCACAACAATTAAAACCACAAAGTTCATAATAAAATACAATATAAAATGTAAAAGCTTAAAATACAATAACAAGGATGGGAAACATGTGGCCATTGAGACGTTATTGGACTGCAACTCCCATCACCCATCACCATTAGTTATCTTTCCTAGGGCTGATGGGAAAATGCAATTTACCAACATTTAGAGGTCACATGTTCTCCGACCCAGTTTTAAAAAAATAAGTTAACAGCTATATGTCAGACAGTAATCCAACATACCTGTCACACAGCTATTAAAGGCATAGGAGCCCTGACCAAAAGCAAAAAAGATGGCAACCTTAAAAGCCAGCAGGGTGGCTGAGTGGATGCTCTGGAATAACATGTCATGCAATGGGGAAGTCTCCCTTCTCTGCCAGCTTGGTGTGTTTAGGACCAGCCTTAGGGGTGGACAAGCTGGGTGGGGTGCCAAGCTGAATAGAAGGGGGTGCCAAGCTGAGCTCAGTGGCTTTTTTTAAAAAATGTACCATCTGCAGTGAGCTAGGATGGCAAAAAGCAAGTGTTTATAACCTTTCTTTCAAGGTTCTACAAGTTGATTGGGTACTAACTACAAAACTGATCTTCCTACAATTAGCTTAAAAGTATATTTCTTTTTCAATTTCCACTTCACTGTCATTTGCTCTAGGTAAAAATCAGTGGAACACAACTTTGGGCAGCATTACTGAGCACTTAGCATTTCAAATGCTGCAAACACTATAAGCACTATATAAATAACAAAAATATAAAGGTATTAGAGGTTAGCTAGATACCTTTTTATTTATAACTTTTCTTTATTATTTTTAAAGATAAAAATAATGGATATTCTAAAATAAACAATAATTTTAAAAAGATAGGAAGTGCTACAAAACAAAAATTATTATTAGTAAAACCTGTGACAATTATGCCGTGTAGCATAGTGCACTGCCACTGCTCAGAATGTGGCTTCTCCAACTTTGGCTTGTGCAAACTGCAGCACAGTAGCTGAGAGATCAAGGTTTTGAGCAATGTCGTTGTTGATGGACATCACACCTGCACCAGGCCCCATAAATCCTCTGGGTAGTCTTGCGAAACTGACTATGAGTGGGATGGGGGGCACCAAAGGCATTCCTCGCCCAGAGCGCTACTGATATTAGGGCCAGCCCTGGTTGTGTTCCTCCCCAAAGCTCCTTCCCCGCAGCGGGGTACTATTTGAAATCTCCCCGGCCTCCTCATACCCGTAATCCCCGATATCCCGCAGTTGGAAATTCCTCAACGACTCTACCAACGCTTCAGCTTCGCCGGGCAGCAAAACGGTGGGCAACAGCTCCTCCATGGAGGCTTCGAGAGAGGCCCAAGGCCTGACGCTGTCACCATGGAGACGAATACTGGCTGTTGCACCCGCGCCCTCTAGCGGCATGACCCGGCCATGCGGCCCGCCCGCAGATCCCCCCGTTACGGTAAAAGACGGGAGAACGAATCCTTAAAGATGCCTTCCAGATTGTGGAAGGCTGCCTCAAAAGGTTTCTTATCCACAGAGGGAGGGCACCTCAGCACTTAGGAGACTACACTGGGCTGTAGTGGCGTCCCAGGGCGGAGAGCTAGATTCAACTACACACACAGGTTTAGCTCGGACGACACTTTAGGCAACGGAGGGGGTAGAGGCAACAGACTGCATGTTGTTTTTGGAGTGCCCTCTACACATGTTGCCCCTCCCCCCCGTTGCGCGGCTGAAAGTGGAGGCCTCATAATAAGCAACGGGGCTGCGAAAAACAACAAAGCAGCCCATTGTTTTTCCCCGTTGCTTAATAAGGTATCATCAGTTGTGTGTGCGTTGTGTGTGTCGCCTGACACATGAGCCAATAAGCAACACAACTGACGGTTGCCTCTTCCCCCCTCCGTTGCCTAAAGTGTAGTGGGAACTAAACCACAGCCGTTGAGTTTGCTTCTTGACTTGGAGCGAGCTACTCATTACTTCAGCTTAACCTATCTTGTTGTGAGGGGAAATAGGTAGCATACAAGGAAAGGTGCCCAATTTAAGATGAACTAGGAGTAAGCCTGAAGCCCTAAATCTTTTAGGATTAGGGTGACCATCTCAAAAGGAGGGGAGACTATTTGCAACAGACACATTAAATGTGATTGTGCATTCAATGTATCATCTAGTTCGGTACAGTGGACATATGGAAATAAGGACAGGGCTCCTGTATCTAATCATTGTATAAAAAAGGGCATTTCAGCAGGTGTCATTTATATGAATGCAGTACCTGGTGAAATTCCCTCTTCATCACAACAGTTAAAGCTGCAGGAACCCTGCGCTCTTTTGTATCTGGTTACTCTAAAAGCTGAAATTTAACCAGGTGCTGCATGCGTACAAATGACACCTGCTGAAATTCCCTTTTCTATGCAATTGTTAAAGATACAGGAGTCCTGTCCTCTTTGTCATATGGTCACCTTAATTAGGATCATAAATCTTTCTCACATCCAAGGAAGGAAAAGACTTTCCTCCCTGTTCAGCTGTAGTAGACCAGACTCCACCCTTCCCCTTCTCTATCCTGTCCATGTTCTGAATCTGAAGTATCCCATTTACTACAACGCACCAAACCACCACGTTCAACTCTAGAAAATAGATGTTGCGTATCATTGAGACTGGTAGAAAGGCTCAGCTGTAGGTCCAAAACCCTTTCCCTTTTTAAATATCAGGGCTCAGCCCCAGAAATTAAAAACTGCATATATCTGAGCATGTACGGAATGATGAAAGATGCAATCCGTAACTACAATCAGCTCAGATTCCGTAGGACAGGGATGGGTGACTTCTAGGTGCTGGGAAGCCACAGCCCCACCCCCACCAGGGACCACAGCCCTGCTGAATTTTTCACCAAAATTGCAACGGTGGAGGCAAAATGATGATTTTGCTGGGAACAAGGAACACATGCATTATTATGCTTCTAGGAGTGCGAATCTGCTTCCAAACAAGGCAATAATTCAGCAGCAGTGTGGGCTACACACTACCCCCACTGCATTAGAGGGTACTACTATGCAAGAGAATTCTCTAAAGAAGGATACTGATCTAATCTCACCTAATATATTTTATCTAACAACACTTCAAACCCAGAGGGTATACAAACTTTGATTCATTTATAAAGGAACTTCAAATCATTGCAAGCATCAATGTTTGTTTCCTCTCTTTACTGCTGCTGTATATGAATTCCTATTCGCACAGGAAAAATATTTTGATTTACCTTAGCCTTATCAAATACAAAAAGAAGTGAGGAAGAATTCTTCCTCACCACTTATAACCCCTAGGAAGTATGCAAAGTAAAAATAGGAACAGCACAATTATAACAAATATGACATATCCAGTTTATTTGTACAATTTTATTACAATACTTTCTCATTTAGTACTTAATGTAAGGAAAGGAAACATGTTTGACAATGCTAGATTCTTTATAGCAGATCAGCCTTCCCCAACCTAGTGCCTTCCAGATGTTTTGGACTACAATTGCCTGCATTCCTGACCATCAGCCATTCTGGCTGGGACTGATGGGAGTTGAAGTCAAAAACATCTGGAAAGTAACCAGTTGGGGAGGGCTGCAGCAGATATTTGACCAGAGTTTGTAATCTTTTTGCTAGACAGGTAACAAGAGAAAAGATGAATTGCGAATACTGGAAGGAGCTCAAGACAGGAAGGGTCATCCTACCTACTTGTGTTATAAAGTTGGATTTTGCAGACAGGTACTGGTCATTTGCTAAGGGGGAAACAAAGAGGGGACAGCAATAAGTGGGTTAGTCTTTTCTATTTCTTCAGGACAAACTACACAGGATTTTGAACTGAGGCGCAGCAGGTTAAGAGTGAGGACTTAACCCATTCCCCACCAGTCATTTTTCTGCTCCAAATCCTCCTGAGCTGCTTTTCCCCTTATGGGATCTGCAGAACCATTTCACCCTTGTAAACATGCATCTAGAACCCCCTTGGGGTGAAGCAACTATGGGATTTTGAAGAAAAAAACACCAGCAGAGAATAGGTTAAACACCCACCTACCACAATGCTCCAAATCTGAAGCTTAGCTTTATTTAAAAAACAAAAACATGGACACTTCTTGATACATATTTGTGAGTTTGGTTCCTCAGAGAAAATGGGATCTATGCTCATCTTCACTAAGAAATGCAAAAATATCCCAATCCCATCTAGCTCACTCTTTCTGGGCATTACTGATCTGAAAAATGTCCATCATGCCATACAATTTGATCCATGTGCTTTTAATGATCTCCTGAAGAAGTTCTGAAGCGTCCTCAAAGTCCCATGCAGCCCAGTTAATAGAACATGATAAATTGAACATGGGATGTTTCTTGGAGAGGCTCATTTCCAGCAAACAATTATATTGGGATCATTCTCCAACCTTTCATCCAACTCTCGGTAGCTCATTCCTAAAGAGGAAGTACAAAATAATAGTGAAAAGATATTTTGCACTAACATGACTCCATCTGGAAACTGGAGGGAAGCCAATTTCAGAGAGGTTGAAAAAAGTGAAGCGTTCTGCTCAAGGTAAGAGTGTGCATTGCTATTCTGACTCCTTTTCATTCAAGTTGGAAGTTTATTTTACTTCATCATCAAAGGCATCAATTTATGCTCACCTGTTTTAGTGTTTATTTAACTCTATTTCTTTGCCAAGCGACAGAAAGTATGCTGCCTCTCACTTGTCGCTTCCACTTTCAATCAACTACCCAGAATGCCCCATGAGTTGTTTTTGTGACATCTGAACCTGGAATGCTGAGTTTAGGTATTAAACAACCCAGAGTTAAGCCAACAGCTACCCAGAGTACGTTGTTGGGTTAACTCTGGGTTGTTTAACCCCTGAACAACCCAGGGTTCTGAGTTTGGAGGTCACAACAACAACCCAGGAATGAGGATGGCCCTCCTGGGTTGTTGATTGAAAGCAGAAATGAGTGCACGGGAGGCAGCACACTCGCTCCTGTACGGCCATGGCAACTCCTTGGTTAAACCACCCAGGAATTACCATGATGTGCAAACTGGCTCATGGTGTTCCCTCATGATCACCTTGGATCAGAACATCTCCATTTTGTCTGGAAAGATAGGTTAGCAATATCTAACAAAGAAAAAATGCACTTAATGTTTCCAACTTAAACCCCTTGAGATGCGAGTGACTCCACCTCTATGCACTGGCGTGGCATCTCCTGAAAACATTAACACTCTACTTTCCTCCAGTTCCTCATCTAATCTAAGCAAAACTGTATCACTTATCCATTGACTATGGCAGGGATGGAAAACCTGCAGCCTGCTAGGGCACCCCATCCATCCTGACAGCTTCTTCCCCTTCCATCCCACCCCCCAGCCCTGCCATGGAAGGAAAAGCAGCTAATCAGAAATAAGTGCTTTTCCCTGCTTAGTCACTGAAAAAAACTCCCTCTCTCAGTAGGGGGAAAGCACTGCTCTCTGATCAGCTGCTGACTGGAGGTAAGAGCTTTAGCCTGCAGGGCAAAGGAGTCAGGGATAGGGGAGAAAATTGCTAATTCAGTCCTGCTTCTTTCTGAGCCTTGCCCCACTTACTTCTGAGTAGTTATGCTGGGGTGTTCCCTATTTACTTGTGAGTAAACATGCCGCTTATGCTTTTTCTTTTGTACACCTGGAAATTGCCATTCCAAGACCATGCTACTCTTTTGTATTCTTTAAGATGAACATTTCCTGAACGCAGGATGTTGTCCAAATATGATTCCAATGGCCATGCTGCTGGCAGATACTCAACCTACATTTTTGGAGTTCGCAGCTGAGACTTGCACATCTGAACCCCTGGATTTGAGGTGATTCGAAAAAAAAAAAAAAGCCTTGCTATGATAAATGTAGCCTGAGTTTGTTATCTTGGCTTTGCGTGTCCTTTATATACACTTCCCCATGTGTCCCACTGAGGCAAGGTTTTACTGCCTAGTAAAGCCTTTCCTCAGCCAAAGACAGTCTCTTCTTCTGAACTTCTTTCTGGATTTACACTGATGTCCCATCCCTGTGATTTGAACAGAGTGTAAGGAAGAAAATGTATAAAACACACAAACTAAGTAATCAAACGAGCATTTTATCATGTGATTGCTACTGCCCACTTACAGATGTCCACACGTCCTTTAGACGACAACATCCGAACGCATCGTCCTTTAGACGAAATGAAATAAATAAAATAAATCTGCCTTCCGCTCGTTTTTCTGTCACAAAATAGACCCTTTTTAATCAGTCTTAAAAAAACAAAAACAAACCTGGAATGTGCCACCATTTCCAAATGTGTAAGGAAAAAGTGGTGCAATATAAACGCCCCCTGAATGGGCCACGTGGTCGTTGCTGCTTCCTCTTTCTCTCTCCATGTAAAGAGACTGTCGCTATTGTGGGACAACAGCAAGAAGCCATAGCAATGGTAGGGAAATGCGGAAATCCACCTGTCTGATGATGCTCAGAGCCAGTTTTCCAATTTGCACTGCAACTCCCTTTCCTTTCCCCACCAAAGCTGAAGCTGGTGATACCAAATCTGAGCGACTCCCTCGCATGGGAGGCCTGCCGAGCTACATCAGCTTACCAAGACATGTGCATTTCAGGAGGCTTTCGGAGTGTACGTTTTATTGTATGGATTTGTATGGGTCTTCCCCCACCCTCTATTATGGATGCTGGGGAAATACATATTTATATCCCACTTTCTAAGGAAAGCTTCCACAAAGCGGCTTGAATTAACTTAACAAATACAATAAAAATTTAACACAACGATCATTACGTAACTATTTCATGAAATCAAGCTAACAATAATTACAACTAACCAAAGGATTGTTGCGTTGCATCCATTTTTGCTGCTGACTAGTTTATTGCTTTTTTTTTTTACATTTTTGTTATTTTGTTTGCTGCTTTTTAAACAATTTTGTAGGTTTTTGTATAGATTGATGTAGAAAGACATGTTTTACCTTACCTGTTTTACAGCAGATCTCATCATAGCTATGACAGCCTGTGTACAGTCGTGCTGGATGACTTCTTTCATCCCGGGATATTTTCACAGGATACTTCTGGAGCCGTCGAATAAGGCCCTTCATCAGACCAAACTGGATGAGTTTCCTAAAGAGGAACAGAATGTAAAACAAACATTCATAGAAAGGCTGTGGAAACCAACATTTAAGGCTAATCCTGTTATTGCTTTGTAGACTCCAGTATCAGAGGCAGTATAGCCCTGTGCATGTTGCTGGGGAACATGAGCAGGAGGGTCCTATTGCACTCATGTCCTGCTTGTGGGTTGGCAACTGTGTGAACAGAATGCTTGATTGATGAACCCTTGGTCTGATCCAGCAGGGCTCTTCTTATGTTCTTAGGCTTCTTACCACATAGGGTACTACTTTTTGTATTTCTGCAACTAGTCGAGTAAGAGCTTTATCTCCAAACAGCAGTGTTCGTATTATGGGGTGTGTATTTGAGGCTAAATGGAGGGCATGCATCCCACTCACTGCTTCCTCCAGTAACAGCCAAAACATAGGGCCCCTGTAGCCATTTAAAAACAGTGGCTAAAAGGACCACTACAAAAGATAGCAAGGCTGACCCACTGTAATTCAAGCACTGCTGAACAGTCATTCTTAGGGGGGAAAAGGCATCTTCTAACCTTTCATCCACTCTCTGGAGCTGCAGTGTATAGCGACAAATGAGGTCTCGAACAGTTGTGCCAGGGCTCAACCCACAGTACAGCTGGAAAATATCTCTCAGGCTGGCTCTTTTGTGACCTACACAAAAATAGTAAAATAAAATTAAGAAATTATCCTGAAACATCTGGCAATCACACTTAGATATATCCTAATGGACTTTACAAAATGTTGGCAATTCATCACCAAAATTATGTATAGCTCATGCAAACTAGCATATGCAACTGAATGACATTCATGATCAATAATAGTAAGATGTGCAATACAGACAAAACTACCCAACATAAATAGAGCAATCTAAAAATACCATTCCAAAGTGCTATACAAATGGCATTCAATAATTACGGCGGCTAAAAATAACCCACAGAATATTCTGAAGTGTCAGGCTAGAGACAAATTCAGGAACGCTGCCAAATGTAGTCCATAGAACTGCTACTGTCAACAGTATTTCCAACAATTAAATAGATCCATTTGTATTACTTTGTTTGGATCTGGCTAACAGCCAGTAGCAAATGAATTCATTTTAAATGTGATACAATATTATTTATATAATTACTTCAGTGGTGGACTGGCAACTGTATTAATGCAAATGTATTCTAGAGCCTTTCAGTAAAGAGCCCCTTACACAAATAAGCCTTTATTTTATGCTGAACCCCAAAAGCATATGAACTACGAGAGGAACAGCTGGGATGCTACTCAAGGATAACTACGAGGTCATGACAGAGAATTCCAGATTACTACATTCCTTATACATTGAACGCAATAGCACTTCTGAGCAGACCCGTATAAGATTGTACTGTCACAGCCAGCCTTCCATACCTGGTTTTGTGACATATGAAAGACATTCATCTTGGAGACATTTATCATCTACCAGGTCCTGGACTTTAGGCGTCGTGCAATATACATTTGAGTACTAAGAAGAAAGTGAGAAGTGTCAGTAAGCCAGAAAGGGTCATTTTAGCTACCACTGGAATTCACACTGATTGCCAGACAAAAAAAAATCTCAACAACAGTACACAGTGGCATATAACCAGCATGACTGCTGGCTGAAGTATGTCAATATTAAGACTACATGGCAAATCTGCATCGAACAGCAGAACAGGATATTAGCACTTGTTCTAGCATCTAATGTGAGAACTTTTAAACTTTTAAATAAAATTTTAAACTTTTAAATAAAGTTTTTTATTTAAAACTTCACTTTGCTGCCACAAACCATTTGTTTTTCAGGTAATTTTACCTGCTGAAACCCCCTTAAAGGCAGGAGAATCATGAAGCCCCACTTGTACGGTTTACATTCGTAACGAGAAAAATAGATAAAGGGCTTGTGATAAGATCTGCCTTGAGAGCTTTCGAACTGCACATAAACTTTCACATAATGATGTGAGTCAACATCGTAAAATTAAATAGAATTTTGAATGTTTACATATTCAGGGCTTAAATAGTATAATGTATTTTTTGCTTTAAGATGTAGAACTTGGATTCTTCAATCATAGAGTTTTTGCCCCGTGGCCTAAAGCCTGCAATTATGGAACTTGCAAGTTTTGGTAAATAAGACAGACTTACACTCTGTAGTGATGGACAAAAACCAACAAAATAATTGCATATGCTTTCTAATTAAATGAACGTGGTGAGTGAGAGAAATTAGAGTATTTCTTTCTCCTTGAAAGACTGTTTGCCTACATATATATCGTCTTTTGGTTTGGTCCATGTTTCTAAAAATAACAGGGGCCGTGCTACCAGCATTACAAGTAGGGATCCCTTCTTTATTTGAATCAGAAGCTGGTACTTTAAGAGGTCAGATAATCTCAGTTCTTCTATTTTGAAGTTTTGTTAGCAACCCATTACAGTCAGAGGCTGAGTGGGAAGGGAAGAGAGAAGTCAAATCCACAAGATTAGCACCCTTTCTTGAGATAGGGGTCCAGTTCACACATGCATGTACACCATTTGATTTCTCATCGCTTGATTGCTTTGAGCTGAATGTGACAACTGACTACTGAAAATCAATTTTTGATATGATAGGAAAGTTCTACCTTCACTGTTTTGATCTGTTATGGCTCACTAACACTCAACACTTGTTCTTGCAGTGATTAAGTGAGGATATGCATGAGTGAACCAGACACTCCTTTTTTTCAAATCTAAATTCCCCAATCATATTGAGACACGTACCCATTACACTCACCTGAAGTATGGAAACCAAAGTCACTACTTCATAGTATCTAAAAAAAAGGCCATTATAAATTAACCAGCACACTAAACTTCATGCATGTTATAAGACTAACAAGAATGCATGAGCTACTTGTATGCAACGGTGCAAATAGTATTTGTGATGATTTTTGATAAAAGATCCCATAGAAATTTTGTTGGGAGTATCCTCAAGATGTGGCATTAGAACAAGATAGATGGTTAATTTTAGGAAATGTATCCGCTATGGCCAAAGTAGTGTTGGGAGGTAATGGGGGGGGAAGTGTGTAAACTTCTCAAAATAGCAAGAACTTGCTTTTTAAGAGGGGCGTGGTCAGAGTTTGTACTTTGCTGGAATTTCCTACATTTCTTGACATGGAAGCCTTTCTCCCTAGTCTCAGGCAAGAACAGCTTTCCTGTGATGAATGGCTGGGTGGGGGAGGCAGAGGGAAGAGCGTGGTTTTCATCAAGATTGTGGCTGGGGAGGGAAGGGTTCAACTTCCCCATGTGCTGTTGTTCTGATAAAGACATTGGGCCCCCCACACACTTGCTATTAAAAAGGGGGGTGGAGACAAGACAGAGCAAAAAGAGGTGGCGGACAGGAGAACAATAGGGTGAGATCACTTCCACGCAAATATTCTAACTTATTTGTGGTCAACCCCAGAAGCCTTTTCTCCTTTTTGCACCGGGCACTTACAATAGGTTCTGGATGGCAATGCGGACCAAATTGAGCTCCACGTCTGCTTCAGCGGATATTTTCTGAACATGCCGAAATCCATCAATGTATGGGAGGATCTAGGAAGATGTGTGTATATAATGAAAGGCTAAGCAGAGATCCAAAAGTAAAGGACATTTTCACCAGCTAAACTAAGAAAATAAGGCAAGATAATCTTACAATTGGAAGGCTGACAGGTATGTAGAAGTCCTGAACATGATAATTCAACCAGGAACTCAGACAACGGGCAGCAATTATACAGTAAGAACCATATAAAACGGGTGGACAGACTTCAGGCTTGTGGGATCTTCTTAGTGTTTTTTTTACTAGAACCCTTACAATTGGAGAATTCTGGACCTAGGAATTTGTTTTGCGTACCAGAACTGGACTGAACTCACAGTTCTGAATGGAGCTCACAAAATCTACTCCTAGGCCAGATCTACACCAAGCAGGATATGACACTTTGAAAATGTTTTGAAAACTGTATATGGAGTGTTTCCTGACCCCCAACAGTTGTCACTGCTGTTATAAAACTAATGTTGTTCCCTGCCTCGATCCAAAGGGAGAGGAGGGTAAGAAACAAATTTATTATTTAATAATAATAATAATAATAATAATAATAATAATAATAATCCGTTTTAAAGCAGTAGTGTAGATCCTGCCTTAAAGCTTTCTTCATTTCAGCAGCATAATGGGGGGGGGGGGGGTTGTTGCTACTATGGTTAGATAAAATGGGAGTCAGAAATCTATATCCATCTATCTTCTGCCAATCCCTGGTATAAAACATACAGATATGTGAAAGTTTAGCATCTCAGAATGTTTGCACACAACTGCATTGTTTCTTTCGCTATAAAACTGAACCTACAGGATATCTTTTCTAGTGTGTACTATGAGAGATGTGTGATCCTGCCCAAAGGCCAAACAATGTGAAAGGAGATTTTTTTTTCAAGAAGCAGCAAAACAAAACAATATAAATAGATTTCAGCAGTATTTGGGGTTGCCTGTGATTGGAGTTTAAAGAACTCTGATTCTGTTACCAGAGACCTACATTTAAATCCTGGTGAATAATCTTCCTATTTGTAGGAAGATTTGTACTATTTGAACTATTCCATGCTCATTCAGAAAGTGACTCAGTAAATAGAAGAGTTACAGAGACCATGAACTTCTGTTCAAGGGACAAGGAAACACACATATGCAGGAACCTGGTTTGCATGTAATGATGGCAGATTGTGGGTTAATTAACCCATGATTTGTAGAGTTGCATGCTGTGCTCATGCTGCTTCTGCTTTGCATAATCAAAGGAGAACTAATCTAACCTACAATTCATTTTTAGGTTAACTATGGGTTGTTTAGCCCACAAACAACCCAAGGTATCTGGGTTTGCATCTACAATTGGCCCAATTGGTGTTTGATTATGCAAAGCGGAAGTGGCTTACTCGTGACACGATTTGCTGCTGTTATGTGTTCATATACTGTGTTCATATACTGTAGTCTAGTCCTACACCAAGCCTAGGAAATTAAGGCTGCAATCTTAAGCATGCTTATTTGTAAACAAATCCCATTTAACTCCAATTGAGTTAAATGCAAATTATCACTGGGAAAATATAATTTGGTCAATCTGATCCTATAATACATATTCAGAAACAAGTCCCATTTAGCATGTATAAGATCAAATTGACCAAATTACATCTTTCCAATGATATTTTGCCTATTGGGTTACAAGTCAGCCTACATCATGAAACTCTGAGGCTGAGTAGGATTTATTTGTGTGTGTGTGTGTGTGTGTGTATGTGTGTGTGTGTGAGAGAGAGAGAGAGAGAGAGAGAGAGAGACTCCAGCACTACTGCCATGACATTGTTGTGTAAGATGAAGGAGTGGCATCCAAGTCCCTGCCCAGCTGTGTGAACCAACCTGCTGAGTGGTGAGGTCCCACTGGGAATTGAAGAAGTCATCCTTGTCTTGTGTGAAGACAGGAACATCATATTCCTGCACAATGGGGGGATCTGGACGTTGCTCAATCACTTTCAGGTGAATGGTGTTGGATTCATCTGTAAAAAGGAGCAAAGCATGATGGAGCGAACTCATTACAAGGTAGTACTATCACAAAAGGCTCTGCTAGAATTTGGAGACATGGGCCTCTGCACTGCTTTTTGATACGAGAACCTTCTTTACATGGCCCAACAAGGCTGGTTCCACAATGGCAGCACCCCAGTTACAACCATGCTGATTATTACTAAAGATTTAAGTTAAAAATATCTTAGTTGAATTCTTTGAAGTCTCAACTTAGGGTCACTGCTTGTTTCCTAATCGAAGAGTAGTCAACTGCATTGCCAAGGTCAGGTGGTGTGAGCAAAAAGAGGCCGAGTGAACTCAGATGCAGACTAGGTTGTCTGACAACCCAGAACAACAGGAAGGGATTAGAGCCTGTTCTTCTCATCATGCTAAATTCAGATTATTCAAATAAGGACAATCAGCAGATCCTCTTTTTTCATACTTATAATGAGAGCCAGAGTAAAGGAAAATAAAGGGCTCTGCATATCACAAATATTTAGCTATGATAGCAAGAACTTACTTAGAAAGAACCAAAGTCCAACTTTTCATGGTTCTTTGCATTTTCCCCTTGAAATTAAGATAAACTGTAGGCTCAATGGCATCAAGGGAGGATTTAATATTCACTTACCCCCCTTTCCTGCTCTTGAGCAGTACCATATTCTCTTGTAGCCTTCCCAAAGCCGGTGCCCTCCAGATATTTTGGACAACAACTCCCAGATTTCCTGACTGTTAGCCATGCTGGCTGGGACAGATGGGGGTTGAAGTCCAAAACATCTCATGGGGACCAGGTTAGGAAAGGCTGTTCTACAGGAACCAGATAAGTTCTAAGTTTTAATACCTGAAGCACAGAAGAGGGGGGGCGAACACCACAAGGTAAGTGCTCTCCTGCCTTGAATACACTGCCATCTTCCCCTGCATTCCCCCCCCCCCCCCAAGAATTACAAGCTTGCATTTTGATACGTTCCTTTTCAGGTTACGTTCTGCAACAATGAGTTTGTTGGCAATACCTATAGGCAGGGTGCACCTGCCCGTCGCATTCAGTTCCTCGAGGAGGATGGTCATGATAGGGATCAACTTTTGTTTACTCTCGTCATTGGAAATGAAACCACTCTCAAGCTAGGAAAGAACAAAGTCAACGATCAGCCTTAACCCAAACCTTAAGAATGCCATCAGTAGCATGGATTGAGTGTATCCCACACTTAAGAAAGTTGGACTTCTCCACGAGGAATATGTTGTATATATTTTCACAGCAATAACAAACACGTTTCTAGAATAATGGAAGCAACCTTTCCGTTAGTGCTACTATGGCATCTATACCAAACCTGCCACAGTTGTGTGGTACACAAATGAAATGAGGAGTGGGGAAAAGAAGAGGTGGCCGCAAAGTAGAAGGCAGTTTACCTCCTTAAGCAAAGTGAGAATTAAACAGTTTGCTAGGGAGCGAGGGAGAAAATATACAGCCTGGAAAGAATTATTATTTTTTATTTAGGAAAAGGTTCCTGAAATGGCAGAACACTGTTACAAGGATCAAGGTAAACTGTGCACTGTTTCTTTTTTTATCAGACTACAAAAGTACTCCTGGGATAAAGAAGACAGGCACTCACACGTTGCCCATTTAAAAATCATTCCAAAAGTGCATGGAGAAGTGATAGCGGAAGTACTGTGCTTGGCCACCAGTGATGGCACTGGTGGTGTCCGATAGGTGCCTGTTGCACACACCTATCACAACAGCACTGGTTACATGTATGGTGGTCAGTTCTAGAATTTATCAGGCAACACTCAATGTCCTAGACAAAGTCTGGAAAATCTGGCTTGCCACCGACCAACATGTAACAGAAGAAATAAAGTGGGGGAGACAATGGAGCTTCCGTGTTACTAAAAGATATAATCTAAATAAATCCTTGAATAGAGAGGCACGGGACAGACTATTCATGCTATGTCTTACCTCTAGAGTGGTAAGGTAACCTGCCAGTTTCTTCACAATAGGCTCCAGTGCACAGGTCTTAGCTCTAGCATCACACACAAAGCCAAGGTTGAAAAGCAAAGCATTGCGGCTATATTTTTTATGTTCAATACAGACTGGGCAGCCAATCAGCTTTTTCCCCATAGCTGTACTGTTAGAGAAAGAGGTAGAATTTTAAAATATTATTAAATATAACTTCCATGGCACTCTGCAGCATACAACATGCTATGCAATTGTATTTCATTTATCATGCACTCACTCACTATTATCATACATTAGTCTCTTTGTGGAGGCCACCCAGCTAGTTTTGCACACTGAGGCCATCCCAGAAAGAATAAAATAGTCTTGCTATCCATCTTTCTTAATTCAATAAGTCCAAACTTTTGTTCCCAATCCAGCTATGGGCCATGCAAACACAGAAGCAAGTTTCAACGTGTGTATCCCTAACTGGATGGGAAAATTAGATGCAGAAACGGTTGCTGCAAATGCGATTCCCATGTTCAATCCAGCATGTGTAGATCTTCTGAGGTTGAGGGTGGATTAGTCCTTCCCAGCCGATCAGCCGAATTGCTGATTATCTGACAGTACTACATGTACACAGGGCCCTGGCTGCTAAGTGTGCATAGATGGATTGAGGCTTGTATTCTTTGAGTCGATCACCCCAAGGGAGATTTCCTCACTCCAAAGTGGCAAAGCTTTTTAATATCACAAACTGGCACTTGCTTCTTGTTGGAATCCTAATTTCTTGTTTCCATTCCATTATCATATTCTAGATAGCCAGAGTGTCCTTGTGCTTGATTTGAGATCATTAGTTTTAACCTCAAGCAGTTTACTAGAATGGCTACATGACAAACTTGGAAACCCATCTCCTTATGGCACAGTTCTGTCACGTCTATTCAGAAATACATTCCACAAAAATCAATGGGATTTCCCCTGACCAAACTGTTGCTATATTAAAAAAGGGGAGCAGTGTGCTTAATTTCTAATAAGAGAAGTGCAGGCTCAGGCCCTGTATCTGCATTTGAAGTAGAAAATAGTAAATTGATGGGGACAGGCTGCAGTTGCTCAGTGGCAAAGGAAAAGACTCTGCATACATACTCAAGAAGGATTCGTATTATTTTTTAAAAACAGGGCCAGTCTACTTGAGACAGCATAGCAAATGGCACCTGCAACATACCCAAGTCAAGGTTGGAGGGACCATAGCTCAATGGGAAAGTACCTGCTTTGTATTCAGAAGGTCTCTGGTCCAATCCCCAGCTCTCCAGTTATGTCTAGCAAGGAATCCTGCCTGAAAACCTGAAGAGCCAGTGCCAGTCAGTGTTGACAATACTGGGCTAGATGGACCAAGGGTCTGACTCAGTGGACCGATACACACAATAGTTGCAGCCTGCCATGGCTTATTTAAGCCATGGTGGTTTACAGTGTGTGCCAACCACCATTTGGAATATTCAAGCTGCAGCGGACAGTCACCATGACTTATTGCATCATGTGAACCCAGCGAGGGTGGCTTATACAAGTGTTAAAGAACCTGCACATAACTCCAAAACAGCCCACGTTATGGGAGGGTTGTTGAACCTTCATATGTCACTGCCACCGGGTTCACATGTCATGGTAAGCCATGGCACCCGCCCACTGTTGCTTGAATATTTTAAAGGGCGACCAGTATGTGCTGCTACCTACCATGGTTTAAATAAGCCATGGTGGGCTACAGTGATTGTGTGAACCCAGTCAAGTAAATGGCTTCCCATGTTCCTAAGGTGTATTCTAAGGCCAACTAAGTCATTTTGGCATCCAAGGCAGAAAATCCCATAAACAACTTTCCCCATTCCTTGCAGTAATTCAACAACCAACAATTTTCTGTTTTTTCAGCTGCTTCACTCTGCCTAATAGTAGGGTTGGTCCAAAGAAGGGACAAGGCCAAAGATGGCAGAAATAGTGCTAAATGGGCATGATTAAAGGAGGAAGGGTGGTCTACAAGACTCACATTGTAGTATCTGCAAGCAACATTTTCTACTTACATCACTGCTGGGTAGTACTTACACTGTGATAAGCTTGTTTTGCAGTTCAGGTTTAGTGATGATATATACCTGAACTGTATCAAAGAGCTCTCGGGAAATGAAATCCTCTGGTACCTGTAGGGTCAAAAGAGACAAGTTCAAAACATGAGAAAGCCAAAAACGCAGATTTACTGACTCCAGGGAATGCCCAGTTTCTAAGCTAAGGCAACTTCACTGAACATGTTTTTATAGATCCAGGCTTCCCTGTCATCTGAAAAAGCCTTTGGTATTTTTATTGAGTACTATACTGGTAAAGACTTTGTTTAAATTCCACGTATAGGTGTGGTTGTCCTTGCTGCTCAGGGAAAAGTCATGCTACAGAGGGAATCCATTATTTGTGAGGAGGTAGCAGCTTTGGTTTTTAAACATGGGTCGTACATTCTCAAGCACTGCAGAAGTAGAGTGTACAAATTGAAGTAAAAGAGCAGAAAGTTTTTTTAAAAAATGGGGGGTGGCTGCAGAAGAGGGAGTCACTTTGAGGCAGTTTGTGAAGGATACTTCATTAGCGGAGGGACCACATTAGCAGAGGGACCACAGCTCAGTGGGAGAGCACAGGCTTAGCATGCAGAAAGTCTCAGCTTCAACACCTGGCATCTCCATCAGAAGAAACAGGTAGCAGGTGATGGGGAAAAAATCTTGCTGGAGACCCAGGGTGGCCACTGCTAGATAACACTGGACTAGATGGACAAGCAGTCTGACCTGATGTAAGGCAGCTTCATGAATGCCCCCACACCAGTAACTGCACCATCGTTTGAAACCGAAACCTTTGGTACCACTGACCTGGTATGTTATTTTAGGCCCAAGTGTTGGGTGGAATTCACTGAAAAAGATGCACTCAATTCTGCTACTGATTTCCATGGTGATATCTGCAAAAGATCCAATGCACAGAATTCAAAAGGTGGAAAGAGATACACACAATACACAGAACTGACAGGGCAAACTAATCTCTGAAAGGCATTAGGCACCAGTCCTATGCATCTTTAGATGGAAAAAAACCTAGGCCATTTTTCTGTCTAAACATGCATAGGATTGCACCCTAAACCATGCATAATCAATACTGTTCCACCACTTCATCTGTCTTCTGAGTTGTTTGGAAGCAACCAGGTGTGATAATTTTCACAAGAAAAACCTCTTAGCCATATTTCCATATGTGTCTGCATAATTCTGGTAGACTTCCCATTTGACAGAAGTGTCTCAAGGAACCCTAAATCACTAAGGATTTATCCTTAAAGGGATATTATTGAACCATTTTTAGAACATACCTACAAAGTTATTGACAATTATTAATCAAGGTCTGGTGCTTTGTGACTATGCCCCCATGTACAGTCCACTTACAACATACAGGGTGGCCCAAAAGTAGGTATACAGTTGTTTAGAATGTTGATCGGAGGGCTGTATACCTACTTTTGGGCCACGCTGTATATAAGTGGGATTTGCAACAGAATGTTGTAGTGTACTCTCCCCCACTAGCATAGCCTTCCCCAACTGGATGCACTACAACTCCCAAGCTTCCTGAACACTGGTCATGTTAACTAGGGCTAGTGGGAACTGAAGTCTGGAGGGTACCAAATCTGCAAAGCATGGAGTTGGGGTAGGCTGTATTAACAGGAGGGATCCTGTTCAGGGATCCGGCAAGCTAACTATTCCCTCCTCCAGGATAGCATAAACTATAATTCTGTATAAGTTGAGAGCTCCATTGATGGGGTTGCCTATAAAATAAATTAACCCACTCTTCTAATTATCTGCTACTGGTTTCCGATTGACATTCAACATTTTGAGGCTACTGGAGGCTATTGAGCACACTCGGTTTTCCCTGGGCTGTTTTTTGGGGGCGGAGGTTGCCCCCATTTGGATCTTTCAAAACATATTTTGGGTGTTTTGGTAATTCTACATACCTTGCGGTTTACCCAAGCATACTGATACCCCCTCTTATTTCTGGCTCTTTTGGCTGAAATGCTGCTGGCACCCGAGTTTACTATTAGAGGGAAGAAGTGGGACCTACAACGACACAACGTGCTCCTCCTATTCAGAGTTCCTTTCAGCCAGCCAGACATGCCCCGCACTAAGATAAGCCATTCCGTCCCCCAATCGGTTTTCCTTCCCTCCTCCAAGCGACAATCCATGGCTACTGAGCATGCTCAGTCCGCATCGGGCTTTTTGGGGAAGTGGGGCGGGGGCTTCCCTCCCCACCCCCTTAGACTTTATTTTTTTAAGATTTTTTTGTACAAACCTCCACATTCCCCTGAACCTATCGACACCCTCTTGTTTCTCAGTGCTTTGGCTGCATAATCATCAGCACTCACCATCTGAGTTCAGTATGAGGCGTGAGCCGGTGATCTATCTCAGCTATATCTACCAACCTTTCACGAACCTGACTAACTGGGCATCTGTTAGTCTTTATTAAAGGACCAAAGACTCCGTTGCAACAAGCTAACAGGAATACCGGTCTAGAATTAGCCTCAGAAAAACTCCCTGACCCTGAAATCTTTAGCCAGATACGGATACAACACCTAAGGGTGGAAGAGCCTGGTAAGATCCACTCCCTCCTCCCAAGGTAGCCAAACGATACCTCCGAAGGAAAAATTCACACTCACCTACTGTCCAGAGGCGCTCATCGAAAGCACGCATGCGCAAGCTTCACTCCAAATAGGCAGGAGAGCGCATGTTTTTTCTACGGGGGGAGAGCTAAACAGCGGTGTTCCGGCGCATGCGTATGTCACCGCCTCCGTAGACCTAGCGGCAAGACGGTCCTTCTGCGGATATGCGCGCGCAAATTTCTCTCTCTCTCTTTTCCGGTAATAATACTAATAAAGGAATAGTAAGTGTGCCTCCTGAGATTGACGGCTTGATTTGACAGGATTTCCCTTGTGATGGACAGCACCCCTCAGCCTCTCAGACGCAGGGGCTGGTAGGAGGGGTGGGCGGGACCCATGACGAAGCGGGCCGGCCCTAGCCAATCAGATGGCAGTATTTGCTTCCTTTGCTTCTTCCAGAGTTGCCGCTCCCTTGCGATGCTGCAGTTCCAAGAACAGGTGAGTGAAATCAGCCTTCCGTGGGGGTCTTGCTCCGCCGTTGCCGGAGCCGGGGAACCCCGACAGACTGGCAGGGAGCCTTGGTGGAGATTTCTTCCTTCCACGGCTGTTGGGGTGAGTAGGGATAATTTTTGTATCCCAGCCTGGTTCCCTCCAGATGTGTTGGACTTCGACTCCCATCATCCCCAGTCAGCATGGTCTATGCTGACTGAGGATGATGGGAATTGCAGGCCAATACATCTGGAGGGAACCAGGCTGGGAGAGGCTGCTGTACCCTGTATCTTTGCTTGGAATGTCTCCAGCTCTTGAATCGCAGATATCCTAATATCGGATTAGTGTAAGGGGTGGGTCTGTATCACCTGAAGACAATGTGCCTCCTTTTGCTGTCGGATCAGGAATAGTCCTCGGACACTAGGAAATATCGGAATGGCCTCATCTTCGTCCCTCCCTGAAACTGGCTCTAGGAAATATGCACCCTGTCTTTTGACGGAGCTCTGAAGGATCTGTGGGGTTCTGTTCTTTAGCAACCCTTGTATCCTTCCTTGGATTCCACCCCCCTCTCCCAAACCAAATGAGGCTGTAGCAAAATTGGGCGTGAAGTCATGAAGCACACTGATCTCGCCCTCCCATTCATAGTGCTCAGAGGGAGATGATGATCAGGCACTGAAATAATAGATGGCGAGGTTGGAAGGGTGGGGAAGTGCATGGGGGATGGCGTCTATCCTCCGCCTCCCCCTAACATTACAGGATTGTTTCCCTGATACCGTTACTAGTGTTATGTTTGTTATAGCAGGTTTAAATTAAAGGCTGCGTGGAAAGGGTGAAAATACTTCATTTCCATCTTGTACCCGACAGCGATCTTATTACTGCTTTAAGTATGCAAAAATGTCATCCGGTTGTTACATGATCAAATGTAAAGGGTGTGATTTTAGCGTTTAGAGCTTCCTGGTTTTGAACGCTTGGCTGTGCAATTTGGGAAAGGATGAGCTTTCTCCCTCTGAACGGGGAGTGTTCAGTCTGGCTGACGATGTAATTGTGTGTTTGAAAAGATGTCCTCATCTTCTCCCAGCTGGGTCAGAGCCTCAACATGGCCTAGATCCTTTTGCGATTATCATTTTCATTCTCATCCCTTTGTTAATCTCACAACCTTATTTAAGTAAGAAGGTGTATAGTTAAACTATAGAATTTGCTAGTAGTTATGACGGCCACCAGTTTACATGGCTTTAAAAGGGATTTGGATACATTCATGTAGGGTAAGGCAGTCAATGGCTACTTCCTCCAGTATCAGAGGCAAGATGCCTCTCAATTCCAGTTGCTGGGGAATACGAGAGAGAGGGTGCCATTGCACTCAAGTCCCGCTTCTGGGATTTTCACAGCCTGGCTTTTGTCTGATAGGGCTTTTGTCTGATCCAGCATTGCTCTTCTTATGTTCTTAAATTGGATCTACAGAGGGTGCAAATGATGGAGTAGTTGGGCTTTGACCCAGTTCATTTTTCCACTCAGGGCCACTTCATCAGTTCCCTGCAGAGAAAATTCCTGCACAGAAGGTAGTAATGTGTTGAAATAGGTGTGCGAGCCATGTGTATGTAGTTGTGTAAAGTCATTGCAGTTGTGAATGTTGCTGCACTTATAAAACTGGGAACTCCCAACTTTCTAGTCTGTGCATATGCAGCAAAATACATGTACATATGATCACTATATGTGATTAGTCATCTATTCAGGATGCATATTTCATTGAGGGATTTTGTAACAACTGAAGAGATCCTCTGCCCGTGATGATTACTGAGTGAACTTGGGCACGTTTCTACCTCTCAGCTTCTTACAGGGCTGCTGTAAATACAAAGTCAGCTAAGAATTATACTTAATTTTATATATTGAAACATCAGTAATAATCAAATTAGCAGTATAGTTTGCAGCTTATGTAAAAGTTGGGAAGAATCCATTGGGATATGTCCGTTGGTGCTTGTGGCTGAATATTTGTTCAAGAGCACTTTGTTAACTTAAATAGGGAACCCCACGAGAAAAGGTAGAGTGTCGTTCCCCCACCCCACCCAAAAAGCTGTTTGGTTCTATGCTGCTTAGATGTAAATATAAACCCTTCTGTGGACTAACGGTATGCCTTGACCTGACAAATGCCTACAAGTGTCAATAGCATTACATCCCCCCCCCCCCCCCGTACAATTCCTTGGATACTTGCTGTAGTGAAATGAAACATGAATGTGACTCAACAAGCTTTCTATACAGAAACCATTATTGTGCTAAAGTCAAGACAAACATTTGCATTCAGAAGGCAGTAATAACGGAACTATAATGCTCACAGTGTTTTCTGCTGTACTGGCTTTGTTGTTTGCCAACGTCTCCTCTTTTTTCCATGGTGGGAGACATGAGTCCCACACTGTGCATGGTTACTTTCTCTCACTTGTCAGCACAGCAGGTTTGAAAAGGTGCCTATTTCTATCAGGGATGCCTCTGGTTGGACACTGATAGCCCAAGAGACGATAACAGCAGGTTGTTGAACCCTAACATTGCAAGACTAAAACCATCCACACCTGAATAGTCCTTCTATTGGTGACAGGGGGCTACTTTGGTCTTGGTAGTTTATCTCAGCCCCCTTCAGCCCCCAAACTTTCAGTACTAATACTTAGCCAGTTTAATTCCTGATAAGGAGCACGCCTTTGCTTAGATTTGTGGCCCATCTCATGCCAAAGGTGCAGGGTGAACAACAGCTTCATAGGAATAAAAGATGACAAATTGATCCCACAGCAAAATAAAGAGCGAGACACGTCAACAGACATTTTAAGGCAACTGTTCTCCTAAAATTATCTATGCATATGCAGGGCAGAACTTTGCATGGACAAATGTTTCCCAAGATAGTCAGTTCCTCTGATTCCGAAGTGCAGATGTGAGTGTCAATGGATATGTAATCAAAACAGCTCCACCCACCACAAGACAGAGGTATCAGCAGGCTTGGTGGAGCCCTGAGGTTTGCACAAGTACAAAAAAAATCTTGGTTAAAAAAAGCCCTCTAGGGAAGGGGGAACCCCAAAGAAAGCCCACTGAGGACTGCGAGTGCTCAGTGGCCATGAAATGCTGACTGACCAGGGTGGGGAGAAAGAAAACTGGGTGGGAGGGTGGAATGGAGTATCATGGAGGAGGGCATGGCTGACTGAATGGAACACTAAACAAGAGTATTCAACATGGCCACATTTTGTTGCAGGTTCCACTTGCTTATGCCGATAAGTAATCTCAATTCTTCAAGTGCCAGTCCTTATGCACCATCCAAGAGGAAGGTATCAGCATGGCTGGGTAAAAAAAATGAGGTTTGCAGAAGTATGAAAAGTTCTGAATTACTTTTCTAATGTAGCCCCCCACCCCCATGATGGCCTGATGAGGTCTGATCATGTTCAGTGGGTATAGAATGTTTCCTGACTGTCAGGGGGGAAATAGGGAAATTGGGAATGAGAATGGAATTAAGTGGCTAGAAGCCTGGATAGAAGCCCTCTACTGTGATATTGTGTTGCCGGCCCCACTTATATCATAACATTACAGGCTCAGATGTTGCAGTTACAGAGACTGAGGGAGGAAAAGAAGCACAGGCATGGAGGAAGCCTGGATATGAAGGAAGAGTTCAGCTGCCAAAAGTCAATGACTTTTGTGGCAGATAACCTAGGCACTGATGTGGCAATCCTGATGTGCAATGAGTACCCAGTTGTTTTCTTTGTACTGTTTCATGACAGCTTTTATTGAATGACTTGCCTTTTTTAATATTCTCTTCCATTTTCCCTCCCCTTCCCCCCACCAGAGAACTAACACAAGCAAGAGAAGAGTGATGGTTTTTTTGCTATAAGGCCATAGCGTTCTCTAGCTTTCCCTTGCCTTGATGTGCTGGGGAAGGTGATCCGTGCTGCGCATAGCATCAAGAAACCCGGAACTGGTGGACACTGGGAGGTGAACATCTTGTAGAGTGTACTGGAGAAGACATGGCTTTGACTGTTGAAACGGAATCACGGATCTACCGCTCCCTCAGAGTTGCCTTTGGTGCCGCTGCACACTTTGTCTCTCTTGGATTTACCATCTTTGTAGCTGTGCTTGCCAGACCTGGATCAAGTAAGTAGGGAGTGATGGTAGATGCATGGATAGGTACTCTCCAACAGCAGTTCGGAGGGTTGAGAAAATGAAGGCCTGGGCAGGAATCTTTGAAGGAATGCACCCATGCCAAATTCTGTCCTGCATGAACATCAATAACATGAACCATTTGAAAGTCAATAAAACTTACATCCCAGTCCTATTCAGAATTGATTTCAGTGGGCTTAGGCCTAACTCTGCATAGGATCAAGCTACTAGGCTTCTGAATTACCTGGGCGCTCTTTGACATTCCTGCTCTTAAATAGAATTGACAGAAAATTGTGGGGCCTATACCGGCTAGGGCCAATGGGAGTTTCAGTCCAACAACATTTGGAGGGCCACAAGTTGCCCACCGCCTAGCCTAAACTGACAGGACTGGCTACTGCCAGGCATAACACATAGGAGATCTGTCCCAGTCCAGCAAAAGAGGCTTGTCATGCATTGGAATGTGCCTACCCATCCCAATGCTCTTCCAAGCCCTTTGATGCAAATGAGGACATGCAGGGCCAGTAATTGTGTTATCCATAACCCTTGCCTGTAACAATGACGAGACTGGGGCCATTGTGGACTACCTTGTACACTTCAGTGCCAAACAGTGTTGCATTTCTGTTGTTCCATTACCGAATGCAACACGTGAGTTTTGTCACAGTAAGCTGATCCTTCGACTGCAATGTCTCCTACTATTCAGTTACAGACCTGGATGCTTTGTAGGAATAAACTTTCCAGCTCCCTCATTAAATAAGTCCGTTGATGAAATAAGAGCCTTAGATGCAAGCAATGGCTTTAAATGCGATTACCCAGGCCCATTGTCAGTGGTGACTGAGGAAATTTGGCACAGGGCACTGCATACTCTGTTGCAATCTCACAGGTCACACCACTCTTGCACAAAATATTTTTTTCTTTAAAGGGATGTGCAATCAGTATCCTATTGAATTCTAAAAACAACAAAGACTTTTGTGGCACCTTAAAAAACAAAAGATTTAGGGTTGGATCCAGGATCTGCCTTCCAACTTTTGCGGATCCCCCCCCCCCAATAGTTCACTTCATTCAGTAGGTCCTCCTGACTCCCTGTATAGCATTGGGGGTGGGGGGGCTGCCATGGGAAGGAGGGGCTGGAGAAGTCTGCTTCCATCAGCACAGTTTATCCAGTTTAAATCTCAATCCAACATTTATTGTGTAGCATAACTTTCATGAACTAAAGATGCAACAGTTTATGCCACTATAAATATGTTAGTCTTTAAGGTGCCACAATTTCCCCCCTCCCCACTGTACATGTGATTTTATAGTCGCTATGAGCGTCATCGGACGGGGGGGGGAACTGTGTTTGCTTACTGTCACTTCTCCATCCATGCATTTGTCCCTCACACTTCCTCTTTTGAAAGAGGAAGTAAACAACTTGCACATGACCCATTCAGTGGGCCGTTTTGATCCCGCTGCTTCTCCTGCATACAGCAGGAGATAGCGGCAACTTCCATCTTTAAAAATGCGTTGGACTTACTGGGGTGTTTTTTGTGGCGTGATGAAGGCTAGAAAGGGCAGGAGGCAGACAACCTCATGAGAGGGACCCGTGAAAATCCGTGAATGCCCAGTAATGGCATGAAATAAAATGCTCATCTGATGGGGCTCTTTGTCATGGCTTTTTTGGGTGCACATGTTTTGTTTCTCCCACAACCTCACGTGAGGGGGAATGGCAAAACCTATTAGATCCCAAATGGAAGTAAGACACACACACACACACACACTATTAAGGAGGGAAAGATGGAATAGCTGTACAGAGTGTTTTGATTAGGAGTCTCCATCTGGAAGCACTCTTAATACAATGTGACAGTGTTTCTCTTCAGCAGTAACAGTGATTTGTAATTTTGGTACACTTTGGATTGTCCTGCTCATGGGCTTCCCTCAGGCATCTGGATAGCCACTGTGGGAACAGAATGCTGGACTACATAGGGCCTTTAGTCTGATCTAGCAGGGCTGTTCTTGTGCTCATGTCACACTAGTGGATTATATCTAAGATTTAAATGGATGTATCCCATTTGAAGGGTAGACAGTATATTTTCAGCTGTATGCTAGTTGATCAGACTGCAGGGATTCATTTTGCTCTCATTTCTTTCCAGGTCTGTTCTCCTGGCATCCTTTCTTAATGTCTCTTGCGGTAAGCCAAACCAAAAGCATTCTTTGCCACCATCTTTCCAAATAACTAACTATAAGCCCTTATCTTGTTTGTACTGTGAGTTGTTCAGTTCACTGAACATTCTGGGAAATGGGTAGAGTGGGTAGAAAGGAGGATTTGTTACTAACTTATTACAGAGTCAAAAGATGATTTGGGCATCAAGGGGAAGGGGATGCAGCTGCTCCTGCCTGTTTGTGGATCTGAAGTCCAGAATTCCCTGCTGGTAGCTTCCTAGTTCAAAGCTATGATTAAAGCATGAGATAATTATCCCTAACGTCTAACCTTAATGGATGGGGCTTACTGTAAAAGTGGTGTGCCTCCTTGATTGAGAGAGGGAAGGAGCCTCTTTAAGACAGACCAGTGTCTGGTCAAGTATCTGATGGAGCTCTCAAAGTTATCCCATTAAAGGCACAATCCTATGCATGTTTAGACAGAAAATGTCCTAAAACTCCCAGCATTCCTCAGCCAGCAGTGCTGGATGGGGAATGCTGGGAGTTGGAGGACTTTTTTTCTATCTGAACATGTGTAGCATTGTTCCCTAAGCGAAATATTGAGGGGGAACTCTTTAAATGGAGGAACTCTTATTTTGGTTTCCTTGGGAATGTGAGCCCTTTTTAGTGGCCAGCTTTAAGCTGACAAACTGTGGTGATTCATCTCCCTCTCTCCAGTTTTCCTTCCTGATGACGGAAGCCCTGCTGGCTTTCTCTCCAGAGAGCTCCTTCCTCCGCTCCTTTTCCCGGAAGGCCAGGGTTCGCTTCCACTGGGCTTTGCAACTGCTCTCCCTCACCTGCGCTCTGCTGGGCTTGGCCATCATCAGCTATAACAAATACCTCAACGGGAAGGACCACTTTGTCACCTGGCATGGCCAGACCGGCTTGCTGACAGTGCTGTACGCTAGCATGCAGTGCATGGGAGGGCTGGCTCTGCTCTACCCCAAACTGCTGAAGAATTGGACCCTGACCAAACTGAAGCTTTACCATGCCACATCAGGACTGATCGGCTACCTTCTGGGCTGCTCCAGTTTGATGCTGGGGATGTGCTCCTTGTGGTTCACCACGTCGGTGACGGGTGTCTCCTGGTATCTGTGTTTGCTATGTCCTGTCCTCACCAGCCTGGTTATCATGAACCAAGTGAGCAATGCCTACCTCTACCGCAAAAGGATCCAGCCTTGAAAGCCAGCTCGGAACAGATACCTTGTGGGATCCTTGAAGAGAGTTGCAGCACCGGGACGAAAACATCTCTTTTTACCTGCCTATACCTTTTGTATGGGATTTTAAAATCGAGACTGACTTTCCCCGCCCCACTATTTAAATCCCGGAGATGCCTATACTGTTAAAACAGCTTCCTTGCAGTGCCAGTGCAGCATTCTGTGTGAATATCTCTGGAAATACATCCTTGCCGGTGCTGCGTAGTAGCCCAGTGGCAGTCTGCAAGGGCCTCCATGTGAAAGAACGACCGGCGCAGCACTTAGACATTTCCAGATCCGACCAGAACCCCATTTTAAGCACATGAACACACCTGTCTTGCTCCAGCTGCCTTCCTCTTGCTTAAGTGTTTCGGCTGCAGAAGTGATGCAGGCTAGGGGAACAGAGGAACATTTTTTAAAAAAACGTTTCATCTGAACGGGGAAAGGGCTGGCTTCTCTTCAATGCGGTGTTGTTTTTTAAGTAAAGGCCAGAGTTTTTCTTTTTTAAAAAAGCACACACCTGAGGGCAAACCGTATGAACTAAGCGGCATTAGGAGTGTCTACGTAATGACGTGGTTCATGTGACATGACAGCCCTCCATGGCTTAATTTACCTATGGGGTGAGGGGTGTCACATCATACTGGCCACCAGTTTTGCATGGGCCCTGGCTTGCAACCCTCAAATAACCCATGGATTGTTTTAGAGTTATTTGGAGGTTGTCAAGCAACTCCTGCTGCCCAGATTTGCACGATACAGCAAGGTGGTGCCATGCAAAAATCTCACCAGGAGTCGCCCTGCACGTTGGGTAAATTAAGCCACAGAGGGCTAATGTGATGTGCGAACAGGCCAAATGTATGATGGTTCGGAGAAAACACCACATTACATGTGTTGTGTGTGAAGCAGAGGAGGATGTGGGCAAATTCACATAAAGCAGCTTCCCCCAACCTGGTGCCCTTCAGATGTGTTGGACTACAATTCTCAGCAAGCTGAGAATTGTGAGCTCTAGACAGGCAGTAAGAGCTGCAAGAAAGATAGGTTATAATTTCCTTTCTGTTGCATAATGTATTAGAGGTCTGCAGCCAATATTTTGGCTGGTACATTCCAATGCACACAGCCCACCTCACTGGCTGATCAACAGACTGGGGCAGAAGCTGTTTTGCTATGTGGTTTCCACTCCCCATTCCTCAGGCATAGTCTTTCTGTTGTACATCTTATCCCATCCTACCTCTCTGGTGTTCTCTGCCTCTCTCTGTCATATGCCACTAGAGTGAGTTGCAGCCCAGTCTTATACATTTTTACGCAGAGGTTAGCTCCCTCACTCCATATATCTGTCCCATTGAGTTCAATGGGGTCTATTCCCATGTAGCTATACACAGGATTGTAGCCTTACCCGTGCCTGCCTTGGGTTCCATCTGGGACTGGAAAAAACTGAGAAGCTGCTGCTGTCGTCGCCAACACCCGTCTCCATTCCCTCTGCCACCCCTGCTCTGGTCCCTCGTTGGTTGTGGCCGTACTATTGTTAGATGCGTGTCTTGGAGAGAAACCATTTGTCCACTGCCTTGAGAGAAGCATGCTAACAGGAAATGACTTTTCTGCAAGACAGCACAATGTCTAGGAAAAAGAGAGGGAAGGCATAGCAGGAGCGTCTCCTTTTCACTACTGGAGTGTATGTGAAACGGGCAGAAGTTGTGATCCTGTGCAGTTACATGAAAGTAAGCTCCACTGGCCTCAGTTGTACATACTTCCAAGTAAACATGCATACGATTAGGTCTTTTGTTGCCTTCTCTACATGGCTCACCTCTGTCGCTTTCATTCCAGGCTGACTGACGCATGTCTTTTTTCATGCTGCAGCTGCACTGGCATAGGCATAAGTCTTGGTAAGGTTAGGACTTCCCCTTTGAACTTCTTCCTTGGTGGGGTGCTTAATTTGGAAGCAACTCACTTCCAGGCTGAAACTTGGCCAGCTATAATCTCTTATGCTATATGAAGACTACAAGGCCTGACCTAGTCTCCTGCTCTTTGATCATACATGTACAGGAAGGGTTTTGCTCAGCTTTATCCCATGTAAGTTTCCAGAGTACTTTGATCCTGCCATTCATCTTTATGTTGTAGGCGAATATTGGTCTCTTTTTACAGATTAGTAAACAAAATAGAGGCCTGATGTTCAATGGTTGCTCAGTGAACTAATCACAGAATTAAAACTGTATGTCTGTCTTTCTGCTGCAGGCCAAAGACTAAAGCTCCCCAACATTTAATTGCTCGTGTGGAGCAGTACTAGTTAACAAGCAAGGCCCTCAGCCACGAACATAGAAGCACAGCACTGAAGTACAGAGAGGTGCTCTCCTTTCCTCACATACTTGGGGCTGTTCCATAGAACAGCTATTCCCAACCTGATGCCTTTCAGATGTATTGGGAGTACAGCGTTCATCACCCTAGCCAACATAGCTAATGACCATGCTGATGGGGGATAATGGAAGCTGCATCCAAAATATCTGGAGGGCATCAGGTTGGGAAAGGATGGGCTAGAACTTGGTGTGCAAACCCAGAGTGTGACAAGTACACCTGAAGCAAAAGGCACTTGTGTGATCAGCACTTGTGTTGATCTATATGCTTAATTCCTACAGAGAAGGGCATTCTGCACAGGTATGGTGAGACTCATGAATGGGCCCTCAGAAAAGCACAAACAAGAGTCACATTATTGTATGGCGCTTTCTCCATTGTTCTTCCAATGCAAGGATCAACCCCAATTGCTTCCCTTTCTTTTTATCATTAGCTATTAGGACAGCCAGCAGCTTACTCCCTTCTTTATGTTTTGCTTGCAGCAAGTTAAAACACCTTCAGTAGCAGTGCATGTGAAGGTTCCCAGCAGTCGGGGCTTCTGGGAGCTGGTCAAGGAAAGGTGTCTTTGTTTGGCCCTCATTCTCTGGTGAAAAAGGAGGGAGAACTGCCTTTGTAAAGCAGAGGATGAAAGGGCAAAGCTGAGGCCCCGGTTAATAGGAGAGGATGAAAAGACCACAGTTCAGACATCAGCCCTGGTCCAGCTGAAGTGAATTGTGATTAATCTTGTTGAAACCAATGAATCAAGCTGCCTTCCTTTTATTTTCTAGGCGACTTAATTGGACTGGAGCTTTGACTGCAGCCTTTTTCCTCAAAATTTGAATTGCAGGGAGGAAGACTGATGCCTATACACAGGATACCTTAGGAGATATCAGCAGATAGAACAGTACAAAGAGTCTTGGTGATTAGCATTTAAATGTTTGCAGTTTGCAGAAGCACACAACTTAGATATCCTGTGCAAAATCATTTGCCTCTGCATACGTTTTGCCATGCAGTATTATGGAAAGATCCCACCAATCTTCAAAAGAAAAAAAAAGAGTACCTGGTGATTTTTACTATGGAGGGGACATTGTCAGATCACCATTTCTTTGTGTGTGCGAGACCAGTTCTCTCACTGTCACCTGCAATGGGCATTACAACATTTGAAATGCTTCTTTCACCCTCATTCTGCCTAGTCATTGATCTGGCTGAAACAAGAGCCCCTGCTTCAGTAAGAGATGACATGGCCTTGCCACACAAGTATTGCAGTTACTGAAACATTTTCCCCTCTGCCAGCTCTGAAGCTGCCCTGACAAAAATAGTTGTTTGTGCTGTTTATGTGATGGGTCTCTGTCAGGCAGGTGAACCCATCCTTGACCCTGATCAAGGAAAGATAATCTGTACTCAAGAGTGCTCTATTAAATAAAGCTTTTAAACAGCTGCAGTGGCTCTGGTGTGTTGCCAACTTGTTCATTTTCATTCCCTTCTGATCCACTTGGCATTGTTGCTCAGGGACAGGGGAATGTCGTATCACCAGCTGCAAGGGGGTTTCTAGCCCTTGTGAGAGCATTACAACCGCTTAGCTAGTCATTTCCATTCAACATATTCCCTTTAATTATTCAAGAAACCCATCTTCAACACATTTTGCACATATGCTATCGTTTATGGGCCCAGTAAGTAGCATTTTAAGAAATCTTTCATCAAGCACTTTCAAATGATCAAGTAATAATTTAGCAGTCAGATTGGCCATCTACAAAATTAGTGTCTGCTCATCACAGTCAATGGATGAATTCAACTACATCAGCTCCTGAGGCACATCTACATGGTAAGCAGGGATAGCGTTGCCACCTGTCAGGACTTTTCTGCCTATCCACTATTAGGCATTTTGTTGAACACAGCACATATTTCGAGTGTGAAAATGAGAGCATTTTACACTGTTATCCTCAACCACCAAAATGGACCAGTTTCTGACCAATCAAACTTCATTCTATTCCTAAGACTAGAGGTAAGCCACAGCAATGTGAAAACTAAAAGTATTAAAATTCTTTTTTCAAAAGGTATAGGAAGGAATGAGGGGACTTTTTATTCTTGACTTGATTTCAACCAATATGGAAGAGTTGGTTAATAAAATTAAAGTAGCAGAAATATTTGGGAAAAGTGTTGGGATTCATGGTGTTATGAAAAGCTAACAGTGAGTGTTGAACACATGCCTGAGATTTCAGGAAATCTGATATTAATAAGCTCAAGGAAATGCTTGGTAGGACTCCATAGCTAGATATACCAATAGGGAAAGGAGTCCAAAATGTCTGACAGTTCCTGGTGAAGGAGCTACAAAAGGAGCAAGCGCAAACAATTCCAACAAGAATGAAAAATGGGAGACATCTAAAAAAATACATTGGGGCAGCATAAAAAGTTTAGTGATGAGCTGACAATAAACAAGGCTACATAACAGAAATGGAAGGACAGGAAATCAAGGATGTGTACAGAGTCGCCTGGCTTGTAGAGACAATATCTGGAAGGCTAAATGACATAATGACCCAATGCGAAGGATGCTAAAAGCAACAAAAAAGGGGCATTTGGGTATGTTCAAGCAAGAGGAAGTAAGAGTAAGCCCATAATGAAATGTTAACAGATAAAAAGAGAAAGCGGAACTGCTCAACTGTTATTTTGCATCCATCTTCCAAAAAAGTGACTGTGTGCAACCTTCCATAATTAGCATGATTAGTGAGAGTCAGGATTGAAGTTCAAGACTGATAAGGAGTTAGTCACAGAATCCTGAGGTATCTTGAATGAATTCAAGTCCTCATGACTATCCTAGGGTACTAAAGATGTATTTCAGAACCTCTACCATCCTGGAGAACAGATGGGCCACTGAACTGAAGACAGGCAAATGTTCCACTCAACAAAAATGGGAGGGGGAGATCTGGGAAATTACACACTGGTCAGTCTGACTTCATTACTAGGAAGATATTAGGTATAAAGGAGACAATTTGTAAGCATCTTGTTAACAATGCAGTGAATTGTAGAAAACAGCATCTATTTGTCAAAGAAATCCTTTGTCTCTTTTTTTAAGAATTGGGTTATTAGCTTAGAGGATTGTAGGAATGCTGAGGATGTGATTTATCTTGATTTCAGCAAAGCATCTGACAAAGCTCCCCAAAGTAGTTAAATGCAGGCTAGATGATAAAACTTCAGGTGGATTCCAAGCTGGTTGGGAAATTGCACTCAAAGATAGCTCGTCAGTCAAACTGGCAGAAAGTTTTAAGTCAGATGCCACAGGATTCTGACCTGGGTCCAGTACTTGAACATTTTTATCAATGATACGTATGGAAGGAATCCTTCTCAAATTTCTAGATGACACAAAAGTGGCTAACACACCTAGAAGACAGGAATAACATTCTAAAAGCTGTTGACAGAATGGAAAACCAGTTTATAATGATCAATGAAATTCAAGAGACAAATGTGTTTTTTAAAAACATTTAGGCATTGTTCCTCCTGCCCCATGAAAACCACAAAAAACAAAACAAAAATTCAAATCCACATGTGTCGGTTGAGGGATTTATGCAGGTTGCTTACCTGTAACTGTAGTTCTTCGAGTGGTCATCTGTGCAGTCACACATATGGGCTCGCGCCGACGCCGAGCCTACTTCCGGGAAACTTCAATAGCTAGATAGAGTTTTGGCGGGAACCCCTCCCCCCCACCGTCCTATCGCGCATGCTCAGGGTTCCCGCTCCAACTTACCTCAGTTCTCTGAGACCGCTTGGCCTCGCAACTAAGGTTTTAAAATTAGCAATATATGACAAGAGCATGGCGAATCCATCTGACCTCACAACAGCGATGCCAAGAGGGGACGGTGGGTGGGTTGTGTGACTGCACAGATGACCACTCGAAGAACTACAGTTACAGGTAAGCAACCTGCATTTCTTCTTCGTGGTCTCTGTGCATCACACATATGGGCGAATAATAAGCAAGACTTACCGGAGGTGGGTAGGCTCGCTGCTGATGCTGCCGACTCATTGGCAAATTGAGGAGAGGACTGCCCTACCAAAGGAGGAGTCCTGTCGAGCTCTTACATCGAGACGATAATGCTTGACAAACGTTGAAGCATTAGACCATGTGGCAGCCTTGCAGAGATCAGTCAGGGACGCTCCATGGAGCAAAGCTGAAGACGTAGCCTGCGCTCGAGCAGAATGTGCCGTCATATGAAAGGGGATGTCCCGCTTTGCTATCTGGTAGGCCAGCTTAATTGTTTCCACAACCCATTTGGATAAACGTTGTGTAGAGACAGGAAGCCCTTTAGATGGTCCCCCATAACAAACAAATAACTTTCGAGACTTCCTAAAACTCTCTGTTCTCGACTTATAAAAGGCCAGTGTCCTCCGTACATCTAAAGCATGTAATGCTGACGATAAAGGGTCTGGCGAGGGCTTAAAGAACGTGGGCAAAACAATGTCTTGACTCATGTGGAATACTGAAGAAACTTTAGGAATAAACATTGGGTCAGGCCTCAGCACTACTTTGTCCCGAAAGAATTGTAAGTAGGGCGGGTCTACTAGTAACGCTGCCAATTCAGAAACACGTCTAGCGGACGTGATCGCAACTAGAAAAACAGTTTTAAGTGTTAACAGCCGAATGTCTGTCGTGGCTAAAGGCTCAAAGGGCTTTGACGTAAGAGCGGTGAGAACCACTGAGAGACTCCACTGAGGCACTATGGGGCAGACAGTGGGGAACAAATTATTCAAACCTCTTAAAAAAGTTCTTGTCATAGGATGCGTAAATACTGAAAAACCGTCGACTAACCCATGGTTAGCCGCAATAGCCGACAGATACACACGAATCGATGCTGGCTTCAGTCCGAGCGAGTGCAACGAATACAGGAAGGAGACGATGTTAGGTAAGTCTGCCGCACCTGGATCAAAAGTATGAAGCGCTGCATACTGTTGGAAACGCTTCCACTTTCTATTGTATGAAAGTCTTGTAGAGGGCTTACGTGCCGCCTCTAAGATACGTTTTACCCCATCTGATAAGGCAAGGTCCTTCCAGGACGCTGGATTCTCCACGCTACTAGATGTAGAGTGTAGACGTCCGGATGCAGGATTCTCCCGCTCTCCCGAGACAGGAGGTCGGGAACCCGAGGCAGATGCCAAATCTCTGATTTCGCCGGTCTGAGTAGCGACGTGAACCATGGCTGTCTTGGCCACCATGGTGCTATCATTATTGCGTCCGAATGGTTGCGCCTGATGTTGGCCACTGCCCATGAAAGCAGTGGAAACGGCGGGAAGATATACAGCAGCCCCTTCGACCAGTCCCATTGACTTGCATCCCCCAACGATGCAGCTCCTACGCCTGCTCTGGAGCAGTACGCTGGACATACTGCATTGGCAGCTGTTGCAAATAAATCGACGTCTGGGTTTCCCCAACGAACGAATAGTTGGCTTAGTATCCGAGGAGAGAGCTCCCACTCGTGGACGGTGCTGAAATGTCTGCTTAGGTCGTCCGCTACGGTATTGGTCTTTCCCGCCACGTGCAGTGCTGTGAGCCGCATATTGTGAGAAATGACCCACTGCAGAACGTCCATTACGATGTGAAGCAGTCGGTACGATCGTGTTCCGCCCTCTTTGTTTAAATACCATACTACTGTGGTATTGTCTGTTAGTATTCGGACATGGTGTCCCTGTAGGTGAGGTGCGAAAGCTTGTAGGGCCTTCTTGACTGCTAGAAGTTCTAATATGTTTATATGAAGGCGAGATTCTGAAGGTAACCACCTTCCTTGCGTCACCAGGTCGCCGTAATGGGCACCCCACCCCATCAGCGACGCATCGGTTGTTACTGTGCGAGATGGTTCCCGTGTGACAAAAGGCATTCCTCGAGTCAGATTGCAGACGTCCGTCCACCATCGGAGGGAGCTTCTGACAGGTAGCGGAACGGTAAGTATTAATCTGTGTGGGTTTTGAAGAGGGGAGTAATGCCTGAGCAAGAATTGCTGGAGAGGTCGCATGCGAAGTCGTGCCCACCTTACGACAAACACACTCGCCGCCATCAACCCTAGAAGTCTTAGAATCTGAAATGCCGAGATCCGGCTTTGCGATATCTGTTTTGCAGCAAGCTGCCGCAGGGTCGTTGCTCTGTCCCCTGGGAGGAACGCCCTTCCCACAGTTGAGTCTAGGGTTACCCCTATGAACTGTATTCGTCGCGATGGGTCTGTGATGGATTTTTCGTAATTTATCTGCAGCCCAAGCGATGAGAGAAGAGTGATAACCTCGTGGACGTCGGTCAGCGCCTGGCTTCTGGAGGTGGAAACAATGAGCCAATCGTCCAGGTAAGGATATACCTCGATGTTGTTTGATCGAAGGTGCGCGCAAACCGCTGACATGCACTTTGTGAACACTCTTGGTGCAGACTTTAGTCCGAAGGGAAGTACGGTGAATTGATACGCCTGACTTCCTATAAGAAACCTGAGGTAGTGCCGATGTGAAGGGTGAATAGCGATGTGGAAGTAGGCATCCTTCAGGTCTATTAATGTGAACCAGTCGCCCTTTCTCAACAAGGGAAGAATCGCTGCCAGGGTAATCATGCGAAACTTTCTGGGACGTATAAACTTGTTTAAATTTCTGAGATCCATAATGGGGCGGAGTCCCCCGTCCCTTTTTGGTACCGTAAAATACCGGGAGTAGAACCCGGGTCGTAGATGGTGCATCCGCACCCTCGTGATAGCTCGCTTGCGAAGCAGATTGGCGGTTTCCTGCAACAGAGCCAATGATGGCTGCGTGGTATTTATGGTACCAAGTGGAGGGAGGACTTCGAATTCCAATTTGTAACCTTCTGCGACGATGGTCAACACCCAAGCATCTGATGTTATCGACGCCCAGGTCTGCAGAAAGGCCTGTAGTCTGTTTGATGGATTGTGGAGCGTTGAAGGTACCAAGTCAAAGACGACGCTTTTGTGATGATGACTGTTTACTGCGTTGTTGGAAACGAGGTGCTGCCTTACGCTGCTGATACGACTGAGCTGAGGCCGGCTGATAACGCTGTCCTCTATCTTGCAGCTGCTGATGCTTGTATGGTACCGGTCTGTACCATTTGCGTCTATACGGTTGTTGATTTTGTTGAAACCCCATCTTTTTCGCTGTCATCCGGGCCTTGTGCAAGGTATCCATCGCAGCGTCCGTTTCAGAGTTGAATAGACCCTCCCCATCAAAAGGAAGGTCCTCAATACGGTTTTTTGTTTCTTGTGGTAGCGCAGCTGAGCGCAGCCATGCGTGACGGCGCAAAGCCACTGCTCCTACCATTGCTTTCGAAACACAGTCTGTCAGATGTCGTGCCGTCGTGAGCTCTTGTTTTGATAACCTTACGGCCTCTGATTGAAAAACGCGTGTCGCTGGAGTCGACTGCTCTCGACACCGAAGGTCCTGCCGGAGTAACGTACCATCGCTACCACTTTGACCGTGGTAGGTGGTACCGACGCAGGTCGCGAAGCTGATTTCTTCGCTGTCGATGTCTTCGAAGACGGTTGCGTCTTCGCTGTCGACGTGGACCCTTTCGACGATTTAGACTTTTTTGTCTTTTTTGCCGGAGGCGGAGATGATGAGGGTGAAAACCCTGATAAAGATGCCGGTGCCTCTGCCTGAGCTTGGGGCGATACCGGAGATGCTGGGATCGAGAGGCTTTTGCTCTCCCCAGAAACCGCTTCCTGCATGACTGGCCGGGGTCGATCCACAGCGGAGAGAGCCTTCGACCACAAAAGGCTACGGAGCCGGTCGGCCCTATTCCTCCGAGTTTGTTTGGAGAAGCGCATGCAATGCGTGCAGGAGTCTACAATATGAGTTTCACCCAGGCAAACAAGACAAAGCGAATGGCCGTCGTTAAGGGCAATTTTCGCCCTGCACCGGGAGCAACGCCTAAAAAGAGCGGTTTGCGCCATAAGATGGCGAACCGCGCTGTGAGAACAGCCACTCCGTGAATAAGGAAAAATTAACTAACTATATAATACTATATCTATATTTATTTATTTATTTATTTATTTTTTTACTAAGAACAAGAAACGAATAAACAATAAACAAACAAACAACCCTATCTAACTAACTATTCTTCTTTTTGAACAGAAAACTGATCCACAGACCAGACGAAGTCTCCCGCGAGGCTATCAGCGAAGCGGTCGAAGAAGAACTGAGGTAAGTTGGAGCGGGAACCCTGAGCATGCGCGATAGGACGGTGGGGGGGAGGGGTTCCCGCCAAAACTCTATCTAGCTATTGAAGTTTCCCGGAAGTAGGCTCGGCGTCGGCGCGAGCCCATATGTGTGATGCACAGAGACCACGAAGAAGAACTGGTTTAGCAAGTAGCACGTGTGAAGAGGGTCTCATAAGCTAAACACTAGCCAGCAGTGTGATGCAGCTGCCAAAAAGCAGATGTGATTCTCGGCTGCATTAATAGAATCACCATTTTCAAGTCATACTTTATTCTGTTGCGCTAGTCATACCTCATCTGGCATACTCTTCTGCACTTTGAGGATGTAGACAAATTAGAATGGGTTCAAAGGAAGGTGATTAGTGGTATAGAAAACTAGTCGCATGAGGAAACACTGAATGTCAGTATATATAGCCTAGAGAAGACTGAGGGAAGAACATGATGGCACTCTTCAAATACCTGAAGGCCTGCTAATACACAAAACAGTGGAAAAACCTGTTCTCTGCTGCCCCAGAGGGCAGGTCTAGATCTAATGGACTTAAAGTTACAGAAAAGATAGATTTTGGTTGAACATTAGGAAAAATGTCTTCACAGTAAGAGCAGTCTGACAATTAAATTGTTTAGCTAGAGGAGTGGCTCCTTTGCTGGAGGTGGAGTTCATTCATAATATGTAGTGATGACCAATAATTTAGATGACTTCAAAAGGAGAACAAAATAAAGGATGGGAAGGCTATCAATGGCTACTAGCCATGATGACTATAGACTAGCTCCAGGATCAAAGGCAGCTTTAATCTGAATATCAGTTGCTGGGGAACAACAGTGGAAGAGGGACATTGCCCTCGTGTCCTGCTTGTGGATTTACTCTGGTTGGCCACTGGGGGAAACAGGATGCTGGACAAGATAGGTCTTTGGATGGATCCAGCAGGGCTCTTCTTATGTTCTTTTGAGAACTTCAAGTGGAGACTGATTTGTTAGGGATGCTCTAGCTCTTGATTTCTTGCAATGAACAGGGGATTGGACTAGATGACCTACAAGGTCTTCTCCAACAATGAATGCCGCAGTTGAGTTACTACTGAGTTTTTTTCCACTAGTAATCATCATGCCCAGTATTACCAATAGATGGCACTGCAACTGCAAGTGATGGTAGAAATCCAACAGCTATTTTTAGCACTGTGCAGAAAAGAGCTGTACTGGGAAGCCTCTGGTGCAATGCTCTCCAATGCCGTCAAGGGTGCTCCTTCGCATGTGATGTGGTTGAAAGATGAAAGCAAAGTAACAGGAAGAGCCTAATTACTATTAGAAGCATTCATCAAATGCAGAAGGATTCTGCAGCTGCTCTTTTAATGACAGGATAATTCTCCTTGGTACGTCGTAAAGGATGGGATGCTACTGAGGCAGAAGTAAATGGCAAGGAGACCCTGACCAATTTGAAGATACCTGCTGGTGCTGAAAACCTCTTCTTTACACAGCAGTCCAGAATCTCATTTTTGAAATTACAAGGCATGCTGTATTTACTCAACTTAGTTTCTCCCTGTGATTTTACTAGCTCCTCTTGGTTATCACTAAGGAGACACCAAACAAAACAGTGAGAATAATGCTGATCAATAGGAGCCGATGCAGCTCCTGCAATTCAAACGTCCAGCACAAAAGAACTTTCTGTAGGACCTACAAGTATGAACTACATTTCATCCATAAGGGAAAGTTGTAAGGTTGTAGAGATGGGATTTTCACATACACTCTGTTCTCAACAAACTGCAATGGAAAAATATTAGAAGAACCTCAAACGATTTCATTTCTCTTCAGTAAAATATTTAAAGTATTTAGGTAAGTAGGCAGAGGGTCTCTATCTACACTAGTTCTCTTCATTAGTGATAGTGAGGAAAGAGGTAGAAAGAAGGATCCTACAGATAGTAGCACAACACATACGTGATTAATATGCAGCACTTGGCCTTCTAGGCACCAGAATGTCAAGAGCAGAGCTTTCGGGCCACCCTGCTTCTAAAACAGGGCCACACATCCTTTTCAGAAGATCGAACTCCAACAAGGCATCTGCCCAGCACTTATCAACAAAGCCTCTAACCTGTTATATGAAGGTGCTTTATGTCAAAATGGCCCATTTAGTTCAAGATAATGTACTCAGACTGGCAGCAGCTTTCCAGGGCCTCAGGAAGATGCCCAGCTTACCCTCACCCCCACCCCCATTTTTTCTTAAAGCCACCCAAGTCCCTTGAATATCTCCTACAGACCCCAGAATGATGCATTCTCCATATGCTGGCCCAGGAACCCACCAAAATCAAATCTGCTTACGAGCCACCTCACAAACCAACAGGAAACAACCAAAGGCTGCAAAGCACCAGCCTAGCTGTAAAGTCTGTCCACTTACTGGATATATGGGTATTAATGCTTGTAGGATTAGTATTTCTGCTAGCAGTATTATAATAGCAGGGCTCCTCCACATTTTTGGGTTGACATGCACATCTGGAATTTTAAGTGTCATGGGTGCTATCACAAAATGCCTGCTATGGAGGAGCTTGCCTATTTATAAAATGGCTGCCATGGTGGGCATGGATGGTCACAAAACATTAATTTCCCAGAAGACAAACTGGTGAGACTAAAAAAAAGTAACTTGCCCAAGTATAAGCTTCAAAGCACAAAATCATTCTTTTAAACTCAAATAAAGATGGTGCTAGAGGACACCCCTTTGCTTTGCAGCATGCCAGCTCCCCAGTCATTTTTTTAAAAAGTCTTATAAAAGTCAGGAAGGACAAGGAGCCTAGTTGGCACCAGGACAGGGTGTCTGTGGGCACATTCATGTCCACAAGAACAATGCTGGAGAACCCAGTAACACAGTATCAAGATAATTGTTGCTACTGTAACATTATAGTGGCACAGCTTCTGGATATTGTTCTTGCCTTCCTTACCCAGCCTTTACTATCTGGCCAGTTTACTGAGGTCCTTGCCTGCTCACTTCTCTGGAACATGTATAACCATTGCCCACCAACTCCCGTAAATCTCCATCTGCTGGGATGTCTGGAAGAAGGCAGAAAAAAAACACCATATTCCTTTCTTTTATCTGGAAAAAGAAGGAAAATATTTTTGCTGTTTTCCCCCTTTAACTCTCACATCTCTAGGCACCTGAGAAGCCAGACATCTGAACTCCTGTGATCCAATGCCTCAGCAGAGCCATGATGGGGTACAAATTTGGAAATTCTAAATATTGGCCTTTTGTAACTGAAAAACCTAGATCTAAGTGCTTAAAATTACTATTAAGTAGAGTCATATTAAACTCTGCAATGTTTGAGATTCAATAAGCCACCTATTGGGAGCCAGTGCGTTGTAGTAGGTATTGGACCTTGGAGACTTTGTTTCAAATCTCCACTCAGCAGTGAAGCTGCCTTGGGTGACCTTGGGCCAGCCACTACATTTCAACCTAGCTCACTTTACAGGGCTATTGTGGGGGAAATGCTATGTAGACCATCCTGAGCAACTTGGACAAAAGCAGGTTAGCAATGTAATAAATCCTGACTCGAATTTTGTTCCATTTTTTCAACCTCATTTCTCTGCCCTCCAGTAGGAACTTAGACTTAAAAAAGAACTAACTTGTGTAAGGAAGCCCACAAAAGCAAGCAAGTCCCCACCATTCAGGAGCTTTAAGAATAAAGAGATTACAAATCTAAAATGTTGTTATTGCAACTTAACATCCTCTGATACCACAAGTATTAATAATATTGACTGCAATTTAAGCACTTTGGGACTCCCAACTAGGAGTTCATATGACCAAATAAAGGGAGGTTTATAAAGCCAGTCAAGAGGCTCTCTTTGAAAGAACTGTTTATTGATACTGAAATTTGTGTATTTTCTGGTTGACAAAAAACTTTCTCATGTGGTCCTTTAAAAAATGTATCACAACATTGTCTCACACTCTTTTCCCATTCTGCTAAGTGTCCCCCCACCCAGTCCTCCAGCTGGGAGAGGTGTATGTTTTGGGGGCTGGGTGTCAAGGCAAAACATCTTAGGGCTTGCTGCCCCACAAAAAAAGCATCTCAGCCTAGAGGAAAGGAAGAGGGCAATGATCTAACCAAAGATAAAAGGCAGGCATCAGAGGAGTTGTCAAGAGGCCCACAAAAAAGCACCGTTAAAAATAAAACAGAACTAGCAACATATATTCTACTGTAGCAAAAAAAATCATTCCGATAGCCCCTGGATGCACTGGCACCCCACCTAAGACAAAAGCTGATTTACCACTTGAATCACTGCAAGGGGAAATGAAGAAAAACCAAAGGTTAAAGAAAAGAAAATCAATTCCCACTAGGAGTCCTATAGAAAGTCTTAGATAATACTTTTCCACATGGTAGTTCACATACTAGAAGCAAGCTGCTCTGTATTCCTAAAACCTTCATTTTCAAAAATGCAAGAGATTGACCTAAGTGGTTACTCTGTGATTAAAAGGTTTCTAACTGCTGGTTCTTTGAGAGCATAATCCAGCAGCTTGTTTGGCAGGGATCACCAGGGTTACCAAATATTGGGAGTGGGGTGGGAAAGAAGAGGGGAAAGGTGAATTCAGTAAAGGATTTTTTTTTAAAGAAGTGCTTGCTCATTTAATCAATAACAAAACCAACTCTGGAAGGAAAAAGGGAAACTATAGTCATTTTGACAACCATTGCTACTAAGATAAAATGAAATCAAGACGGAAAGTGCCGTATCACTTGCTGAGCTTGCTCTGTGATGCCTTGGTGGGGATAATATATTAGTCCGGCATTTAGAGCTCAAAACAGGAGCTGATTCACCAGTACAGGGCCCTACACAGATTAACCAGAACTGCCACCCAAAGGAGCTACACACAAACATACATGTGTTAATAGCCACAATGGCAGCTACTGGTTAGGGGTGATTTTGCAGGGCTTTTTATTCAGACAGATGTTTCTTACTGAGCTGAAGAGTTGTGGACTGTCCCTCCTTCCCTGCCAATTCTGAGTGATTCTCAATGAAGAGAAGAACCAAAATCTCAGGTCTGTGCGACAGTTAATAGTTTTCACCAGAAGAGCCCCGAGACCTGGCATCATCCACGTGTGACTAATAAATGCTGAAAGGAAGGAGGAAGCCACTCAGGGCCAGTAGACATTTGCTTTGCTCCCTGCAGAACAGGCAGCAATGTGAGGGAGAGCATGTGAAGGATCATTAGCAGCTCTGACATATAGGAACAGGCAGAAGACAGCAGATGCTTCATGGTCACAACTGAGAGGGGGCATCCTCAAAGGTAATGATGCTGGATTCCTGGCTGGCTGATTTTCCTGCAGTGACAAAGTCCCGGCTCTTCTCAGCTAGCAGTGGTGTATCGGCCTTGCTACTTTCTTCATCATCGTCCTCCATGCTGGGCCATGCTGACTGGTCTTCTACACGCTTCAACCGCTCATTCAGTGCCTTCAGGGCCAATTGTCTATAGAATGAGAAAATGACCCAAAGTGAATGCAGATTAGTTTGACTGTTATGTGAAAGACGAGTCAAGTATCTAGGCACCAGAACATTCCAGTTCCTCTCTACAGTGCGAGGAGCAAAACAACTCCCAAATACCATTTGTTGATACCTGACCACTCTTACATCCCCCTTGCCCCCCCCAATCTCATCTATCCACTGCAAGAATAATTAATTAGTTGCAGACAGAGCTTTAACATTTAACGTATCCACATGCACAAATCTCAATTTCTGATCAGGGTTGGGAGTTTGTTATCTACTATTGCTTAAACATTTATCTAACTTACAGAAGTGTAATACTAATTAAATGAGAGGGGAAATGCAGTACAAAAGGAAAGAAACTAATTTAAGGGGAGGAAGAGAGCAGGGAGGGAGGATTCCAAACATTGTGCAACAGTGTAGTTCTTTCTTCTCCTTTTATAAGTCTGACAAAGCACTCCAACCTATTTGGTGCATGCTTAATAATATATTCATTTATATAAGTGGGCCACTTATTTATGTTCTATAATCCCTTTTTAAAAATAAGTTCATAGACTGCAAAATCTAATGGTGCTTCTGTACATTCAATCTTGGGTGGCAACTTTTTCTGTTCCTTAAATAAGGTATGGGTAAAGACAAAGGAATGGATGCAGGAAAGGACAAATGAAAGCACAAGAAATAAATGAAGTCAGAAATGGCAAGTACCAGTCACAGGGATCTACAATTTTTAGTTGGACATCCTCCTCACCGTGTTGACATGTTCTGTCAGGCTGTGTGCGCATCTGTTCATGCACCATCAGACAGCCGTGTCCAGCCCTCCCGTCCTGTCTTCCCTGAGGAAAAGGCTGTGGGGAGGAGTGTATACTTTTGAGTGTCTTATGCTCCTGCAGGCTGCAGCACCCAATGCTCACCTTATCTTTCTAGAGAAAAAGGGTGGAGGGAAGCATGCATTGTGGGCAGTAACATCCAGCACTTCCCCCTTTTTGTTCTGAAGAATAAAGAGTCAGCAGGGGGAAAGGGTTGCCAATTTGGCCCTGCATTGTTATAGTTCACTAGATGCCTTCAACACACAGCCAAACAATCCCCAGCCTTCCTTCCAATGATGGAGCTGGGTAGGTGGCAGGGATCACAACTGCTTGGATAGTCTGACCCAACTCTGCTCCTTCAAAGTTGCAAGGAAAGCTGGCTACTCTAAACACTTGTCAGAAGGCAGCACCACACTCATCATGGCAAGTGTATTTGTTGAGGCTTGATCACCCAATCAACATTTTTAGGTTGTTCAACTGCAAGCTAAATCTTATTGTCCTCACTGATGCTTCTGAAGGAGGAAAATATAAGCCAGAACACCAGATGGGGAAGGAGAAAATAACATCAGTAAAAGACAGGAGCAACATGACTGATGAGAAATCCAAGAAAGAAAGAAAACTCAGGGAGGGAGGAGCAAAATGAACATGTGGAAGAATCTAACAATGTAGTTTGATAATTCAGAAGCCTTCCACAAACAGGAAAACTACAAACACACAAATTAAAGTGAAATCCCTGTGTATGTTGTTAGCCCTTTATATCCTCTCTCCACAGCAAACAGGCAGTAATCTCTACCCTGCATGCAGCTATAAAAACTTCTGGTTTAGACTTCTGTGTAATAAAAAACATGTGTTTCTTATTTAAAGTTCTGTTTCAACAGTGACAGTAATAGTCCTTCCTTTTTCCCTTCTGGCACAGGCTCTAGCACTCCACCCTTGTAACTGTTCATTTTGGATCTACACTCAGACCACCCCGAACACCATAGCAGCTTCAGAAATCGTGTATGAGTGCAACAGCCTTTCATACCAACGCACATGCAAAAGCTCAGCTTTGTGCAATTTGACACAATGGGCCCATTTGCATGATCAAACAAACCATGGCGGACAGTGGTAATCATGCAAACCGGGTCAATGGCATACATGGGAAAACAGTTGTAGTAACTCTCCTTCTCCCAGGTGTGCATCTCTACTCTCTCTATCCTCCAACTCTCCCCAGACTCTGACACACACTGCTCAGGATGGTAATTTTAGAAAGATCAACATTTGATTTGCCAGAAAAACAAGTATCAAAAGCCAACTATTAATTTCAAACACCGAACCATTATACGGAAATAAATGCAACAGAAATTGATATGGAGATTTACTAGCGTCTTTAGGATTGGGGACAATCAGAAAATATTTAGAAATTTGATGTCCCTTCTTTCTGCTCTTAAAAACTGCACTCAAAGTTGTTCACATCAAACTTAGAAACAAAATATTAATTCTAATGATCTATCAACTTTGGTAAAAAGAAGAAAACACAGGCTTTTGCTGGATTCTGCCTACTTCTAACTTTGATAAAATCCAATATTAATTTCAACCTCAGCACCAAGTAGCATAGTACATTACAATCTGACTCAATCCTCCCATTTGCTCCAGTCAGCCAGAGTAGTGTCCAGAATGTATGATCTGCACAATACAGACTTGTTATCAACTATTTCAAACAGGTAATTAGCTCCTGAAGCTGTCAAGGTTTGAAATTCATTTAAAGCAAGGCTGCACCTGCAGCCTTATCCTCAGGTTGGAAGGTATATAGGTGTGGCAATCACTCAGATTGCTGACTTGCTTTAGACAATGAAAGGTTCAGGATGAATTATAATCCTCAAACAGGACTAACCAGGACTAATGCAAGGAAAGATTTACACATTTGCATTTTTAAATGTGTGCCAGAAGTCTATGAAAACATTAATCAGATTTTAAAATAGGCACTCACTACTGGCTTTTAATTTGATACTTTGCAGAATTTTTTTTGCAGAACATAAATTCAGTACACAAACCAAAAACAGTTTTTACAATACTGTTTTTTATCAATATTATTGGGGAGCTAATGTGAGTAAGGCTGCAATCCTATACAAACTTATGTGGGAACAAGTCCCACTGAACTCACTGCGACTTAGTTATATTTAGGATTGCACTGTTAAGCTCACCAATTTGACACAGGCTTCCAAAGGAGTCTAATTTTATTTCTTTACCTTCAGCAGTGTTGTTCTCATGCTTAGTTAATTAGACATGTTTTTGTTGGAACAGGCAAATAATTAATAAATGACTTTTAAAAAAGAATTTGATTGAGTTTTAAAGCGAGTATCTGGATGGCTCAAATGTTTTGGCATGGATTCTGTGCACAAACGTCCAGCAGCTTCTCTTTTCTTCATTGTCCTTAACTAGATAGTGTATTTTCAGGGCTGCTTCAATCTGTTACAGACAGCCCCGCCATTTCCATAGCACCATTCTGCAATATGTGAAAGGGAGACAACTATGTAAGTATATGAGAAAAGCCTCATACAAACCCTTATACAACTCAAGACCAAGTTATCTTAAGGAACGTCTCCCCCTATAACCAACCTCCCAGGCCACCACAAACTTCAGGGAAGGTCTTGTTGTCCATGCTGCAGTCTGTGGATTTTTGTTTGGTGGCAATACAGAGTTGGGCCGCCTCTGCAGTGGCATCTGCCTTGTGAAACATTCTCCCCTCTTAAGTATGTCAAGCAAGCCTCAATACTGGCGCATTTTTTGGCATTTATTGAAAATGTACCAGTTTACTTTAGCTTTTCCCCAGCCATGAGCTATCTTTGTACCAGCCTCATGATATTATTTTGTGTGGGTGTATGTCTAGTATGTTTACTTGTAAACCACTCCAGAATTTGTTTCAAATGAGATGAAGTATATAAAAATAAAAGCAATATTGACATGATCACAACCTCTAGGTGGATGTTCCCCAGCTGTTTGCATATACACAGCTGAAGTGATATGAAGGAATTCTATCAGACAAGTGTTCCATGTTAGGACAAGCCAGCATATAAGTTAAATCACAGGATGTACATGGGCATTTTAAGTACATCAGCCTGAATTCTGAAAACATATAGGTCAACTCAGTTCTGCTGACTATAATGCACTTAGTCTCGTACAAAAGTTTAATAGTTATAGAACATGCCACTGAGACAGTTTCAAAAAGGATTAATTAAAATTAAAATTGTATGATTTAAAATATATATTGGATGAGAGTTTGCATTTAGATGAGTTCCTCCCACCATTTCTTTCTCACTATTTTTAAGACTGATCACATGTAGCCTTCAAAGTAGCTGGTATTTCAGGAAAAATTACCTCCTTCGTTCAGCATCCTGAGGATCTGTTCCAGGCAAGCTGATGGTAATGGACGAAGGGGCACCAACATCATAACGTTTAACTGTTTTCCGGCATACTTTCACCTTCACCAAGATGCTGTGCACAAGGTTTGCCAGCAAGCCAACCACTGGCTGTAGGATCTCAGGGAAGAATGTAGCAAATGCAAAGTGGTCTGACATATCACCACGTCCTCTGCTGTGCCTCTGATAAAAACGGAGATATATCCAACTGGAGAGGACCCCAAAACCATAAGAGGCCAGGACATTGCTTTCAATGAGGGTGGTCAATCTCAGAATTGCCAGAATCAGGAGCAAGAGCATAGGAACAACCTTCATCCGCACCTGAGGTATCTTCAAGACAGTACTGTCTCCCATGGTTTGCTTGAGGGCCACTAAGACACCACCAAGGAAACCCAACATGCCATAGATGCGAACAGTAAACAGGTAAGAGAGATTGAATGATGCCATATAGGTAAGAAGATAAGCAAAGGCCCCCAGGAGTCCAACCGAAACATTCACCACTGCAAAGAAGATCAAAAGTTCCAGGGCCCCCCATAGTGGTTCCAGTAACCTTCCTGCCACAACTATAGTGGCTAAGCTCACACCTACATCCCAAATATGTTTCTCCACAACACTGTGGGTTGCCAACGTCCAGATCCAAAAGTTGGGTGGGAAGAGAAAACCAGGTGTCACCCCAAGTCCAAACACTGTGTCCACAGCAAAGGAGAGAAGGTAAAGTAGGATGACGATGGCACAGATGGACTTCACCACCACACTGGTGCTGGCTAGTGCAGCCAGGAAATGTTGCCGAGCTACTGGAAGATATCTGTTCATGTTTATACCCAAAAGTCCTGCCCCAGAAGTCAGGGCCCTGGATCCCAGAGTCTTGGATTTGGGGAGGGGGAAGGCTCTGGTGGGCAGGAAACCCCTCTCTTTTCTCAGCGCAGATTCACTATCAACTCCATCGTCTTCTTCCACATAACACCCAAATGGGGTTGACAGCTACTTAAACCACAGGCCTCTATATTTGAAGGGGGGACTGCCCTCCTTATCCAGCCTGGCCCCAAGTAGAAAACATCAGGGCCCCCTGAGCGCCACCTTCTCTTGTTCCTGGATCCACTGAGCCCCACAGCACCCTCTCCCACACTACGCCCACGGCCCTGCTGCACCGAAGGAGGCTGGCGGAGTTTCCTGCGGAGAATGAAGCGAGAGGGGCGGCGGCTTCACCGCTCACCAGACCGCGAAGTGAAGACGGCGGCTTATTTTCAGGAGCGGGCGCAGCCGAGTCCCTCGCAGCCCCATTCAGTCCGACAGCGGTGGCGGAAGGCTGACGAAGAAGGCCTCAGCCTCTCACGAGACTCTTTCGCCACCGGAAGATGAAGCCTCCCTCACCCACCCTCTGGTAAGGCCGACTCCAGCAGCAGCAGCACCGCCCCTCAGGTAGGCGCCCTCCCTGCTGCCGCTTCTTTCTCCTCTAGGCCAGGACTCCGCTCCTCAGGGCCTCCACTCAGACGCAAACAAACAGCACGACTGCGCATGCGTATCTGTTCTGTGAGCTATCTGGTGCACGCCGGGAAATGGAGGTTCAGCTCTCGCGTATTGCCAGGGCTGCCCAGGATCGCAAAACTACGAATCCCAGCATGCACTGGGTTACAGGGGCTGCGTATGGAAGCGCGAGGGTGCAGGGTGGGGACAAAGAGGAATCTGGGAGGCGGAGGTGTCTCTGGCCACAGGATTGTGAGGAAGAGAGGCAGCGCTGGGTGGCTGGGTGGGTAGGTGGGCCAGAGCTGAGTCTGATTGGCTGCTCAACAGTGCTGTGGGTGTGGCTGCAGCAAAGAGGCTCCTAGTGCAAGGAAGCCCCGCGCACGTCTTGCTCAAAAGTAAGTCCCACTGAGTTGAATGGGACTTACCTGCAGGTGAGTGTGCATGTAGGACAGCAGCATGGCTTCTGGCGAACAGCTCAGCTCATGTAGCAGAGAGGTGTCACCCGCAGAAGGACCCTGTCTGGCCCCACTGCTGCTTCTTTTGCGTCGTCACGGTAGCTGCTGGTGGCAGGGAAACTACGTCTGGGCCGCTTGGCGAGCGACGCGCAAGCCACGCTTGCTGATGTGGTGCTGGAGGTGCCCTCGAAAGGAGCGGCCCCGCGGGGTTTCTTGAACGAAGGGGAGAGTACTTCAGCCCCTCCGCGTTTCATGGCCTCTCACTCCCAAGGACAGCACCTTAAAGACTTAACACATGGATTCTGGCATAAGCTTTTGGGGACGACAGTCCAGTTCATCAGAGGCATGGAGGAATATAATGGGAAGTTTCAGGGTGTTTTTTTTTTTAAAAAAAATAGTACATAAAGTCGCTCGGGCGGAATTGTAAACAGTGAAGTCAGAAGAAAATTCTGTGAGGAAAGTATTGATGTTGACAAGCTCTTTGTTAGCATTGGGCATTTACAGTGCTGCTGTTGTGGATAATAAACATCCTGGTACTTGGTGAGTCAATTAACACATGTAGTGATTGTCACTATCAGTACTTTATGCATTGAATTTCCTTCTGACCTCACAGTTTATCATTTTCCCCTTACTATATCAAAACCCCAGCACTCTTCATAATATTCCATGATGAAGTGGACTGTAGTTGACAAAAGCTTATGGCAGAATAAATTGGTCTTTAAGGTGCTGCAAGAGCCTTGGTCGCTTTTGCTGCAATAGGCTAACATGACTACCCTCTGGAAATGACCCCCCAAGGATGTGTGTGCCTTCACGCCTTAGTAGGTGTTTACCAAGAAAGAGTGAGAAATTTCTGAACAGAGCCAAAGGCTGCAGTATTAAATTCCTTGTTAACCATAGTTACAACTGTGCATTTCTTGGCAAATCCTATCTTTTGAATGCCTGCACTTTTTATGCTGAAGTCCTGGGCACACCTACTTGGCAGTAGGCCTAACTAAACTCAGCAAGACATAACTTTAGTGTGAACACCCATAAGATTGAGCTGCACAGGATATAGGAGCTGGCTTCACAGAAGGTTGTTCCAAATCTTTGTTTTTAACCACGAGGTGGCTGATGAGGAAAATAAGGCTCAGAAATACTTTTTGCTGCTGAGCTGTTACCTCCGGTCCCAGCATGATCATAAAGGGTTGCCCTTGCTTTTAAATAAGTTCCTATAGCTTCAGAACCAGCACAACACTCTTGCATCTAATAGATGTTGGAGCAGACACCACATGGGGTGGAGATGGTAAGCAGAATTCCCATTTCACAATTATAAGTGACTACGCTTATTTGTGTGGACTAGGCAGGCTTGGGGGAAACAGCTGAGGAAGGGGTTGTCATGTGGAATGAGGATAGGGGAAGGGTTAAGCAACCCCTCTGATTCTTCCCTGCTCCAGAGTTTATGTTATGTTCTAAGCAAAATTCATGAGTTCTCGGTATGCAGAGATGCCTTCTATAATTGCCCCCTGGTGGACATAATGGCTATTGAACAGTTTGTGTCTGCAATGTGGAACAGAATGCAAAAATCTATGTATCTTACATGTTTGCTTTTTCTATCATTTGAGGAGGGAGGGGAAAGCACAATTGTGAGCTAATTTGTAAAGCTGCTCATTAAAAAGAGACTGAAAGTTCTGACTCTATCTTACTTGTGAGAATGCAAACGTGTATACCTACAAAATATGTCTTCTGCTTATTTTCCCACAAAGATGAGGTCCAAACAGAAATTGTTTCAGCAAAAGTAATTAATAGGTTGGTTCTTCAGCTCCTAGAAACACACAACAAAACATGTGGTATAAACAGCAATCAACAAAGAGTCTTGCGGCACTTTAAAGACAAACCGGTTTATTTTGGCATAAGTTTTTGTGGGCTGGAGCCTACTTTGTTGTCGAAAGCAAAGTTTATGCCACAACAAGACTGCTGGGTTTGCCTCAACAATCTTAACACAGCTATCCCTCTGAAGGTTAAAAAAGAAGTTTGATTCCTCTTCATTGATTCAAAATCCTTTCCCCTAAAGACTGTATTAGCCAGTGTTCTATGAAATAGAGACCCACCCAAGCTGGGGCCCTTGCATTTCTCTTGTCTATCTAGGTGTTCCTAGATGGAGAGTGTTTTTTTTTTCACACAGCAAGAGAAAAGTGGGCACATTCTCTATGTAGTGGCAAATTTCATAGGTTGTGTTATACATATCCGACACCAATGTGTGTTATGTAGGATTCAGTGTGTGTTGGAGCTCTTGTGTTCTAATATAGTAATGCTTCATATTTACATAATGGTCTTTGAACGGTCAAATCACTTCACAAACTATCTCAATTTAGTGATGTGGGTGGTTATGAGGAAAGGTAGCTGACAAGTGTATCCGTCCCCAGAATTTGGTTCATCACAGGCTTTCTGTGTCCTTTAACTGAGCACTGTTCTTTCCTCATTCAGCAATAGCATCTCCTTCAGCACTTAACCACCAAGAAAGTGTTTAGATGCCTGTTAGTGTGCAAATAGAGCTCTCCAATCTAGATCCTTCTGAGTCAGCATCTCTTCTCCCAATTGTTCAGTTATCATCACATAATCCTAATTTAAAGTGATTCGTCATATATATAAGTTGCTGAGCTGAGGTGACAAATTGCGATCCTTTAAGAAGTTACAAGAGATAATGGGCCTAAACATCCAGGGTGTGGATGCTTACTAATTGGAATCGTGAACATGGATCCAGATACATTTAATGCTACTCCTTTTAGTTACTTTCATTACTAACATTAACATTCAACATCTGGTATGAAGATAGGTAAAAAAAGGTTTTCTTTCTCTGAGACTTCTTTTAGTAGCACCCTGATCTCTTGACCATACACCTTGAATTAACCAAAAAATATTGGAGACTACTGTATGTATTCCTTCTGTTTTGATTTGTGCAGCGCAACAGAAATTAGTTTTACACGGATGTCTAGGCAGATAGACCTATTTTTTCTCTGTATCTTTTGTCCAAACAATTGTCTTACTAATGGCTAGGCTGCTGTGACCAGACCTCTCTCCAGGAGCTTTTCTATGAGAACAGTTTTTGCATGACAAATGTCCATTAGTTTCTCATTTGTTACACACAAGTTCTCAATGTCTGTTAGTCTGTGATGTGTGCATGAGCGGGCAGGAGTGGTCGCATTCCTAAGCACTAAAAGCATTATGCTTTCTTCTCAAAAAAATAGCCATGTGTTGGCCTGTCATGGGGGCACCCATTCAATAGTGTTTATAATATTGGTGACAAGCTCCACTACCCAAATGTGCCTGCCCCATTATGTGAATTTTTAAAAAGTTTTATTTTTAATATTGTTTGGCGGATGTAGTCTTTTACAGAACACCTCCACTGCATAAGTACAAATCAAACACGTACATTTTTTCTTTCCTTCATTTTTTTGTTTTTACTATTGTTTTTGTTTATATGTACAGTGTTCTTTGGCCCAAGAGGCTCCCCAAGCAGTGAACAGCATTTGCAGTTTGTTTTTAGGTTGTAGGATAGGCAACTTCATGCTTTCCATATGCTTTGGACTACAACTCCCATAATCTCTGACCATTGGCTGTCCTGCCTGGGGTTTATGGGAGGTGCTTCAAAACATATGGAGGACACCAGGCTGCTTACCTTGTCCTCATGCTTGTTATATGGCAGTCCTATAGTGGTTTGCTTTGCATTGACAATACTGGTTTACTTTGTCTCATTTTAGTCCCATGCTAATGGTTTCTCTTTGAGAGTTCAACCCCATGAGTTCAAGATATCCTTTTATTGTGCAAGTAGAATAGAGAACTAGTTAATGGCCCAGTGGAGGAGACAATCTACACTTGCCTTGATTACAGTCTATATTTGAGATTCATTAAGTGAATATATAATGAATTCAGACTCATCAAATCCTTCAGACAGCCCCAAAGAGGTGGTTGTGAGCTTGATCTATTCCCTTTACCTTTTCCAGGTCCCAGTGACTTGAGTCTTTTGTTTGAGGCTTATTCTTTATATGATTGAACTCATGAGGACTTTGCCATTGGCTTTCAGTAGGAGGCAAATGGGTTCCTTGGATGTGTCTGACATTACGTAAATATAGTTCAGTTGATCCAAATGACACAATCAAGTCCTGGACTTCAGGAATTCTAATTCATCCTTTTTCTTATACTCCACTACAGAAGCCATATTATGAGAGGACAAAGGTGTCTCCACGAAACTGCTGAGTTATCTTTCACTGTCAATTTTTAACAGAAACAACCTGATAAAAGATTGCCAAGCCCAGGAGACTAGTGATCCAGACTTTTCCTATTCCAGCATCTAGGTAGATGGGCAGGGAAGCTATAACATGGAAAGATAGTTGCTCACCCTCAACTATCAGGGCATCAGTGTGTTGCAAATAACTAACATAGGTGTGTATGAATAAGTGAGCTGCAAAGCTGATAATACTTAAAACACCACCACCATCATCCACAAAGTCACCTCTTTTTGAAGATACGTCACAATAATTTATCTCCTCCAAAGAAACTCTTTTCAGAAAATGTCAAATTATTTGATGTTTTAATTTTAAACCCTTATCTTGATATATTCACCAGTCTGTTTATGTAAGTAGCCGTGCTTGGCAAGTCTTTTGTGAACCTCAGTATTAAAAAACAACACTTCCAAGTTGTTCAAAAATTCTGGGCAAATAGTTCAGCATTTAAATTGAATGCCAGTTAGTGGGCCAGGGCTGTGGAACCCAGATTACTTCCTTACCTGTTTCTGCTTCTGCCAATACGGTTAGATGGGGGAGGAAGGGAATCAAAATCACCACCAAAGCTGGCTCAGGATTCACTAGAAAGTAAGGGAGCTGGGGACGGGAAGAATGGGAGCCCCACACCTCTTGTGTTCTCTTGGCCTCCTCCTCCTCTATATATTTTATAAGAGATTCTTCTTGCCTGCACTGTTTACACAGCAGAGCCATGAGCCCACATCTGTTTACTTAGGGTGCGCTTGTGAAAAATGTTGGCCTTAGGCAGGAGTGCCTTTTAGTTCATCCCCTGTCTTTCTGCCAAAGAACCTACCTCCTAATGCATAGATTGAAGAACACTTGTGTTTGGATCACTGGCTGGTGCCAAGTAGGGAGAATAACTTCTTTGTGGGAGCTAATTAACCAACCCAAATAAAACAGCCCAAGATCAAATATGGAATTCACTGAGGGCTTAAAGAAAACACAGCTCTCAGCATCTGCACTCAGATCTGAAAGTAGACCACAGCTTGAAATAGAACACAAGAATCCTTTCAGATGAGGCTGGCATCCCAGACTCCCATTTATTCTTAATATTCCCACCCACCCACCCACTTACACACACCCTCATTATGATTGTGGCATGGGAAATCAGGAGCTGTAAATGTGAGAGTGCTAGACAGGAATGGTACCCAGCCCATCTCACATCTTTGTCAACCAGTAAAAGAGCCACTGCATGTGAAGTGAAAATATGAACATTATTTAATAACTGATCCTCTGTAATAAACAATTTGAAAATATTTTACAAGGAATCACACACACAATATTTTACAAAGATTTTAGTCTTTTTTTTAAATTTTCCAACTTCTGTACAAAAAAAGGAGAGATTAAAATAATAATAAAAAACATTTTGAATTATCGGAAAGAAAACTTAAAGAATGAAGAATGATAGGAATAGGATCCCAACAGCTGTAAAAACAGCCACTTGTTGTTTTGCTTTTTTCTTTTCTTTTTTAACTTAAAATATAATATATATATATATTTATAGTTATGTATATTTCTGGGGGGGGGGGGAATTCTTCATTTTTCTCAAATGAGCAGCACCCGACTAGACTACAGATTTACATACACTCCTGGTAACACAGAGCCAGCCATCTGGTCAAAGCACAGTTCCCATAGACATAACCAAACACACACTGAAAAAGCTACAAGCAAAATGACCTTTAATTAATCTTGCCATTATTAGTGATTCACCTCCCTGCCCCCTTGGCTCTGGAGTCAAACTTCCAAGACTGTGTCAGGGACCTCCCCCTGCCTTTCCCACCCTCCTACCCTATCACAAATGGTTTTGTTCAAACAGGTTTTAGAATGGACTAGGCATGTGAGGTGACTTGAATCATTGCTGTGTCTCACCACTGGTGCCTAGCCATCGCCCAGTCCTTTCAGGTCTGCTAGAAGGAGGGTTCCTATCTGGGAAAGACCAGTTCAGATATTTTACTGGCTGCTTCCAACTATCAACTCTATACTGGCCAAGTCTGTTGCCCTTCACAGTCTCCTACCTTGTGCAGCTTCATCCTCTCTCAAGCTCCTTTATAATCCCGCAAAATTCAGGAAATCGGCTTGATGCCCAAGTCCATGATTACAAGGACAGCCTCCCCACTACTATGTCTGTGTCTTCCTTTGCTGATTCTAGCTATTCCTCTACTTCAGGTTCATATTCCTTTAATCTCTCCCATTTCGTGCTCTTCCACTCCCTTTCCAGAAACTTTTTTCCATCTGAAGAGCTTGGGAAAATACTGCCATTCCTTTACTACTATAGGGTCATTTACTGTGAGGCTACCCATTTACCTAGGCTGGAGATAAAAAGGAAGCTTCTTGCTTTCCTCCCCTATTCCCAATTTATCTCCTCAGTACCATCTCCATCAACCTTCAGTGGGCTAAGCTGAAATGGAGACTGGAGGAAGACTTAATGATACAGGAGTGATTCTCGCTGTTCGGGGCATAGTTTAACCACTGGGACCCTAGGATCACCTTCAGATAACGCACACTGTGCAGAGAGTGGGCTTTCCAGATCTCATTTACATTTCTGAGCAGCTGTTGCTTAGATCCCCCATGTACACTTATTTGTACATATACCTGACGATCTCAGTCTTAAAAGGCAAACATCACTACTGTAGTAGGGGACTAACCAAGGTACTTGTTTCCATCTTCAGACTTGCACATATTGCAATGCCATCAGCTCATGCACAAACAGCAATCTTCCAACAAACAAACAAAAAACTTGAAAAGGAAAGCATCCATTTTGATTGAAAACAAGACATTTTCTCATTTTAGGGAATAGTTCACCATTGAAATACTTGCCCTCTTTGGCTCTGAAACCCAGAGAAACAAGGCCTTTGTTTCTTCCTTGTAACCATTATGAAAAATGTGTGGAACAGCTACTGTTAAACTGAGGGATAAGCAATAGGAAAGGGAGCCCTTCCAGCCCAAGCTCCCTTGGGCCTTAGCCCTGAACAGTGGCATCTAAACATGGCTTCCACAGACATCACAAATGAAAGGAGTTGGAGGTAGGGCAGCATGTCCACCACATCTGGCTCCGTGACTGGCCTGTCAAGAGTCTGAATCCCCTATGATGCCCAGGTGTGATCAGGGAAGTGCTAAAAGTGGGAAATGTGCCATGTAGCCATCTGTGCTCTGTCTGGTGTGGGTCTATGTGGAGATCTTCCATTCCATCTCCAGGGCAGTCTTCACTCCTCTCTGAAAGGCAAAGCCAGGTGCTAGGAAGCTATAGAGCTGTCATTAGGATAGTTATGCTGCAGGGAAATACAGAAACAGACTAAGCTTTTACCAGATAATTAATCTTCCTAAACTCTGCCAGGTGGTCTGGAGGTTTAATGCACTACAACTTCAGTTGAACAAATACCATAGTCATTAGCAAGGATTAATTGAACTCTCTATAAAAAAGCAGAGGTCCAAAAAATATAGGTGGCAGTCTTTAGAACTGGAGCGAGTCACTGGGAGACTGCCTAATTTTAAAAAACTTGTAACGTTAAACAACTGCTGCTCCATCACAGCTAGAATGGATCTTGGATGGCTCTTCCCTCAGCAGCTACCACAATCTCTTTGTTTTGCTCTCCAATTGTAACCCTTGGTGTGGAAAGTAGGTTATTGCCTTAGACTGTATACAGATGTATATAGTTTCAGTCCTGAGCCCCCTCTGGCAGCACAATCATTGTGTTTTGTTCAGATGTGTTCATCTCTCCCAGACTGAGCTCAGGGGAACCAATTCTACGCAACGGTATCAGAAGCTGGCTGTGTATAGTACTGATTGGCTGGAACCAGTGATGACAATAAATCATCTCCCGTCTCAAGCAGTTTTTCAGCATTTAAAACATCGATTTCTTTGGGGGGTTTTTTGTTTTGAAAAGGGGGATGAAGGTACATTTAAGTCTATAAATGTACATATGGTGCTATCAGTTTTTTTGGGAAAAGGTGGGGGAGGGGCAAGCCTTAGGACTGATTCAGTGCTCTAATCAGTGGCACGTATGTCTCTGTGTAGCAAAGGTGGGTGGGATTCTTTCCTCACCTCAGGGGAGGAAAAGCTCTGGGAATACAAGAGCATTTTTTGTGCAAATTACGGAGGCAAAGCACCTACCCTTTTCTTTTGTATCCAATACTTGGATTTGGGGGACTACACTTGACTTCATAGCACTGCTGGTGATTTATATGAACGGCGGAGTGTGACACCTTGTAAATTCATGACAAGCCATGGTTAGGTGTGTACAAGTTTGAAAATAATATCTTTAAGAGCATCAGCCAAAGTTCAGACACCAACAAAAAGACTTCAGCTTGATCCAGTGGACATTAAACTAAGTGACAGCAAAAACAACTGAGCCTTGTGCCCATCAAAGACATGGCTATCCATACTGCCGGTGTGGTAAGGTAATCAGAAACAGAGAAAGGCCCTTTGACAAAATCAGCTCTCCCTGCACAGACAACAACCACTGCAGGCCCTCTGCCATCTGGTAAGCACATATGCTCTGAGCTCCAGCTTTCTACATCCTGATCTCTAGATCTGTTACTAATGAAGCACACCCTCTGAATGGTGGCTCCAGAGGACTAGCCGACAAAGTGGCATAAGGGAGACTATGGTTTCAGTCAGACTAAAGTGGAATGAACCCGGGGGGATTTCAGCCAAGCACACTACAGACAAGTTGCCCACATCACAAAACAATCACACAATTTGGCACAATTTGGTAGTCTCTACTCAGGAGAGACCAGCAAGATCCTGGGAATTTATCCACAACCAGTACAAGTGATTATTACTGGGAGTATACTCAAAGAATAATGGTACTCTCTCTACTGAATGTCAGGTAGTGTTGCCTACTTATATCTTCCCAGTTTTCATCTCTAAAAATCTATACAAGGCTAATGAAGCAAAACTATTACCCTTAGCACCAGTGGTACTTCATTGTATATATAAGCCTGCTGGAAAAAAACAGTGAGAGACTTGGACGGAGAGCTCATTTCAGCTGCTGATTTGGAAATAGGACCGTATTTTGGGGTAGGGTGGGGACACATGTAGACAGAAGAATTGGGATGAAGCTGGTTTTTGAGTGATTAAGAAACTTGTTCCTTTCTGGTATCAAGAACAAGAATCACTCAAATAAAAGCAAATGCAACACAGTATGTGTGCCAAAGATCTACTACTAGATATCTCATTTTTTTCCACATTACACTGTTCCCTGTTGCATGTATTTGCCTTGTACTATCATATTTATTGTATGATTGATCTGGTATTGCCTCCCAGCCGCTTTCAGATCACACCAGACCAGGCCTAGCTTTGTCTGAGGAGACACCTCCATGGCATGCTTTGGGGCTGTTTGAGCCCACCAAAGTCTTCCAAGACACACCAAATGTATAAGTGTCCATTTGCCTTGCAGTGAAATACAGTTGTGGGGTGACTGCAAGTGGCAGAGTCTGCATCTGACTTAAGTTGTGAGGTGAGTCTGGTGCACCTCATTCTTTGCAGATTTCCCAGAGCTCCTGGTTTAGTACTAAAGCCCCAAATCAAGATAATAAAACACATTGTGAACTCATGAATCAAACTCGGCTGCTTACTTTGCTTGCGTACCTACAGATTCAAATAACTGACATCATACTAGTTTGCTTTCTAGATTACCTTGCAACAAAGCAAATGAAATTTGTAATACTCGCATTACTCATGACAGGTAATATGTCAGGGTTTGGATTAATTATCTTGAACAGACTTTTGTTTGAGGAAATGAGCAGGTGTAGTTGAAATGAAGCACCCTATTGGGCACAACATTTCAAAATGCTACCATAAGCTATATCCAACCACTTTGAGCTGCAAGAAAACTCCGTCATAGTTACTGATGTAGCAATGAACTGCTTCCCACTGACGAGGTTGCATCACACTGTACTGTACACTGCTGCAGCTCTTCACATTGCCCAGACGCGAATCTGAGCTTGTGGCTCTAACATCGCGTAAAACAGAAATGAGAGAGGATCCTTCCCACTTTGCTGGTTACTCCCAAGTGCAGAGACAATGCACTGGGGGACATTTGGCTGAAGAGAAGGAAATTCTGGAGTTGTCTGGGGACTGAAAGCCTTCCAGTTTGTATTAAATGACAACGCATATTTATTACTGTATGTGCACAAGTGACAGGCACAAAGGCTAGTAACTTGCCCACATGGAATGTGTGTCTGCAGAGTCATCTGAAGAGTTCTGTAGGTTTGTGCTGAGTGGCAGCATAGACTGCTGCTGCCAGTGTGGTGGGCAATATCCTTTAGAAGAAAAGGGACAGTGTGAACTAGAAAGAAGGTCATCTTTATCTTGGCCAAGTCCACTGTTGGCCATGTCAAGGGTAGAATACTGCAGAAGTAAAATCTTTACAGTGATTTGGGGAGCAGAACAGATCATCTTGTTTTCTTGATGGACTCAAACACTTCTGGGTTTAGTAATGAATGAGAGAGGTACAGAAATGATTGGAACCAGGGACTGCTGGGTTTGGGCCATGTTGGTTGTCCACTAGAATTACTTACTATTCATTTTGCCAAAGACGGTGAGAGCCACTGTACCCTCCAACCATGCATGGGTTACTAGAATGGAGTGTTCACACACTTCATTTCCCCCTGCTTGCTCTCCAAGTCCTTTTAGTATAGAGTTAATTGGTTTAAATAAATAATAGTAACCATAAAATTCAAGTCAAATCCTTTTTTTTCTTTGTGTCTTTGTTGCTGACAATAAATACTATAACTTGTCAGTCTAAAATGCTTGGAAATTAGATGTAGAAAGATCTAGATTAAAATCTTCAGGCTAAAAATAATAATTTAAAAATCAGTCTGGAGATGGGATCTAACTAATGAGAAACTCAGCAATGATGGCCTTGGAAAGCACAGAGTGGACTGGGTGGAATGGAGATGCTGCTGTGACATCCTAGGATTAGGATGGCTGAAAAGTCAACTAGACTACAGAATCAATTTGGCAAGAATATACCATTTTTTCTGCTCTATTGATTTTTGTTGCTGCTGCTTCTGTTTACATGATTGGGATGGGAAGTAAATTGTTTCAAACACAATAGTAATTTGTCAGCATTTGTTGATTAAATACTTTTAAGACAATAAAATGAGAAATCTTTTGATGAAAATTGACAAAGGTCTCCCAGAATTCCACAGATTCAATGGGAAAAAAGCCACGAGGCCCACTGTTCTTTGTATTTGGCCAATAGCTCAATGGATGGAACGGGGAACAATGGATGCTCACTCTGTGGAGAAGGTCACGATGGTTCATGCTTGCCCATGTCTTGCTCAGAGCTCTGTGTTTGCACAACCTGATGTGCAGAGACACTGGAAGGGCAAGGAAAAGATGAGGGAAAACAAGAAACAAACAATGAGAATAGCTTCTGGACTTCTGAGTGAAGAAAGACGGTCCTCATGAGTGAGTGCTGAGGTGTAACTAGAGTTGATGGGACTAGGCAGCTGCCCTCCTCTGGCAAGTCTAGAGGGGGATGAAGATGGCGCATAAAGCAAAAATGGATGGGCTAGAACTAAATGGGTGTTTCAAAGGCAAGTCGCCAAGGGCAGCGGATGGCGACTGGCAGTCAAATAGAGGAGGAGCAACTGCAGAGATAACAAGATATTCAAGGAAGGTCTAAAGGAGGCCCCTCTGCCACAGTCCGAGGTGTTTTCCTGGGGAAACAAAAGTGAGAGATTTCTGTGAGATCTGGCCATCCTGTTCATAGTCAGAGATCAGTTACTTTTTCTCTGACACTCATTGCACATGTTGCAAAGTGATTTTCCTTATCATAAACCCCAATCTCCTCATGATTCTGTTGAGACATCATCTCCTCAATATCCCAGGGCCCATCTCCTAAGTATGCAATCCAAATGTATGGGAAGTTGTACTGAACATATTTGCACAGTTTCTTTGGAGGTGGGGAAGGAAACTCTTCAATTTTTTTTAAAAAAGTAGGGAATTGAAGCACAGTGGGATTAAAAGGGCATCCAGATCAGCTTCTCTTAGGAACAGCTGGTAAAATAAAAAAGTCTTTTCAGGTGGAGTCACTGTTTAGAGTTCCATTTCTAAGTTTTGTCACAGGAAATGGAAAATGAGTACTTCATTAAAGAGATATTTTTCCTCCTTCCCAATACCCCTGTCAATGTTTCTTGGGTATTGTGGTATTATTCTTGAGAGCCAGAGTAGTTAGAGTGTTGGACTAGCACTGGGGAGACCCAGATTCCACTCAGCCATGAAGTTCACTGGGTGACTTTGGGCCAGTCACTGACTCTCAGCCTAACCTAACTCACAGGATTGTTGTGAGAATACAATGGAGAGATCATGTTACACCACCTTGGAGTCCTTAGAGGAAAAATAGGATATACATGAGACAAATAAATATTGGGACAGAACTTGTAAGGAACATTACCCCACAGCAAATTTGCCACCTGAATGAGTAGATCAGCTGACGGGTCAGGGCTCCAGCTTGCCACCTCAAGTGGTGAGCTGACTGAAGCCCTCCATATCAGCAGATTGGTTTGAGAGAGGGGAAACCCCTAGCAGGCTTGGCTTCTCAGATCCCAAGATATCCTGCCCCTGGAGAAAAGCCACTTCAGATGTATCCCTGCAGTTCTTGCACCCTTGCATTGGGCAAAAGGCAGGATATAAATAAAGATGATGATTATGATAAGGCATAGGTGTGCGCAAGGGGTGTGCCAGGTGTGCCCAGGCACACCCTAATGTCTCAAGTAATAAGCGCCGAATTGAGGGGCCCACTGAGTAGAGATCAAGAGGGGGATCCAGACACAGCAGGAATAGTTCTCAGGCTACTCTGCTGCTGCCGCCCCGACAGCGTGCCATTGCTACAGGCAGCAGGAGCGAACAGGAATCACTCTGCTGGGAGCCTCTAATGCTTCGAAGATGCCAGGAGAAGGGCCCACGAAGGCAAATATCACCTCGTAAGCCCCTCCTCTGGCCATTGTCACCACAAAGCCCCACCAATGCTGGAGCTTGAGGAGTGTCTACTCATCCCTCCCCCCCCCCCCCCCCCACACACACATGCAACGGCCCTCCCATGGTCAGGCAAGCCAAAAGTGGATTCGGGCATCAGTGTCTAGAGTGTTTAATAAATAAATGAATAAAAATAATGTCTGTTATGATAAATGTTCACCTTCTAAAAAAAAATCCCTGGGTGCACACCCTAATGAAATGTGCTGTGCATGCCTATGTGATAAGGCAGTATTTTCTTCTACATACCGTTTTATTGTAGTCAAAACAGACATGGGGACCTTTTCGATACCGTGGCTTCTCTACTAGCTCACATTGATTGCGATCTCCCGGTGGAGCTTTGCATTGTCAAGGAAACATAGCACAAGGCAATAAACATGAGATAGAGCAATGTCTTTAAAAAAAATTAAAGTAATAAAATTGAGAAATGCAATACAAATGTACCATTTTAAAATGTCACTTAGATTTTAGGGGCAGGATTTACCCTCTCGAACTATGAGGGCTGGTCATTTTCAAGTGGGGCCTGCAACAACATGTTGCAGGGTAGTGTGCCTGTTCAGTGTTCCAGCCAGCCAGCCAGCCAGCCAGCCAGCCAGCCAGCCAGCCAGCCAGCCAGCCAGCCAGCCAGCCACCTAGCTATGCCCTTTTCCAAGATACTCCAATCTTCCCTCCCCATTTCCTGTTTCAACCAGCATTCTGTTGGCCACTGAGCATGCTCAGTTCTCATTGGGCTGTTTCTTTCCCCCTGTCCCCTTTAACATTTTTGCTAATATATATATTTTTTGTATTTCTGCAAGCCCTGGAGGTTTGTTTTTGAGCCTGCTGACGATACCTCCCCTCTTGTGCATGGATGGTGCTGTTTGGGCTACATAAGGCCTGATGGCACTAGGAGAGTTGAGTTTACTAGTAGAATACAGTAAACAGTACAAATGGGAAATGCTGTGATTTTAGCAACTAGCGCCCTTGGAAGAAAAAAAGTGTGAAAGTGCTGTCGTGTGATTATTCTCTATTCTTAGTATGGGCTTCTTTAGATAAAGGGGAAATCACGTTGCCTTACCAGGGCTTTGCTTCCTCCTTGTCTTGCACAATTGTAATGGGCTGCATTACACGGACAAAGAGGGGCAACCAAATGGTCCATAATTTAACATTTCCCCTCCTTTCGGTGCTCACAGCCTTGAATGGGACAACACCCTCTAGTGGATGATGGATGCTTTGTAGCGCAACTTCAACTGCACATGGTAGGAAAACCCCTGATATTTTAGAAGAATCAGGGTTTGTTTAGAACGGAATAGCCAGAGGAAGGCACAAGAGATGTGTGGGCGGTTAATGTCATCGTCAGAAGTACCTGCAAACTTCTGTGACCGGCCAATCACGAGCGTGCCTTATTTCGCTCATGTGAAGAGATCCTATGTTTCAAATGGTTCCCCAACCTGATGTCCTCCAGATGTTTTGGACTACAATTCCCAGTATTCCCAGTATTCCTGACTATTGGCAATGCTTACTGGGGTTGATGGGAATTGAAGTCCAAAACACCTGGGGGGCACCAGGTTGATGAAAGCTGATCTAAACCATGCTCAATATGGCAGCAGAAGTCAGCAGGACAGAGGGCCCTTTCTGCCCTTTCCCTACTTCTCTGCAGCTGTTCTCTCTGCAACGCTTCCTTTGACCCTGAAGGCCAATTCCAAGACTGTGACTAGCACCATTTCCCCTTCTAATATCTGGGAGAGATCCTGTTCACACACAGTTACAAACTCCCCTTCCACATCTATGCTACAGAATAATATAGGTGTGGAGGCTCTGTGTTTTCTTTGTGGGATCCTATTCTCGTCAATGTAATGTGAAGATCAGAGCCACCACGTGGAATCTATCCAGGGAGGCCTTTATAGAAGCACAACAACAACAACAACAACAACAACATGTGAGTGGATGATAATCCATTCTCCCAGTGAAAAAAAACCCATGCCAAACATCATGTTAAACCCGATCGGTCTCGTGCAGCAGAGCTGAGCAGCAAAGGATACCCTTTATCTCCGCTTGGAGAAGCTTGGTGGATTCACACTGGCTGCATATTGGCTTTTCTGCTACAACAAACAGAAGGTTGGTGCTAGCCAGCCTTTGTGCATGGAATAGCCTGGAGGAGGAGAGAAAGCAAAGGGTGGGGGTGGGTGGGTGGGTGGGAGAATGAAGTACTGCTCTCATGCCATGTTTGCTACTGTTGCTTACTCCAGATCATCACAATTCAGCTCAAGGAATGAAGGCTACAGTTACATTTGATCTTAAGGCAGGAGTACACATGTGCATGCAGATCGCACTAAATATAATGCGGTACACATATTTATTATTGTTTGCTGTGTTTCCAACCTAAAAACACGCCACTTGTAGAAGAAGAAGAAGAAGAAGAATTGGGACCCATTTTCTATTTGGAAAGAAAACATGACAAATCGTACATGCATACACCATTTCTATTTGCTCAGGGTTATGCTTTATAAATACAGGTTGAGGGCAAAACTATGTTAAATACATTACTGTATAGTAGGGAAATAGAACTGACTGGTGATTTTTCTTTAAACTACCTGTTTAAAATTATGACTAGTTCCCATTTCCCATCTACTAAAATTTGATGTGGGATAGGGTAACTGGCTGCCTTGATGCTGAGTTGCACTGATTTCCATACCCACAGACAATGGTTTAAAATAAAATAGAATACTTTTATTAGAAAAAGTAACATCTGCACACACCTTTTGTACTTAATACTGAAATAGAAAAAGAATAGAATAAGCTTACTACATTTACCATTGAAGGTTTTGTCTTACTTCAAAGACTTTTTGTGTTGGGTTCGAAAAGACCCTAGGAATCTTGACTGAAGGCAAAACATGGCATCTGAGCTGACCCTTGTACTATGCCAACTTCCATGCCTATTTCCATACTTGGCAATTACTATGTTTTAAGCTTGCTGATTGGTTATCATAAGGTGGTCCAGCTCCTTCTAAGCCCCTTATTCTAAGGCTGCCGTCATGCCAAGCTTTTTATCCCACAACTTTCTGGGGCTTTTGCTTCCAGATTCTTTGCGGGAGTAAGATCGGCTCCTTTACATGGGCAAACACATGCTTTGATTCTGGGACTTAATTTTTCTGCAAGTTCCATATGTATCATTATACAGCCACTGCCGTATAGCACAACTCCGTTATTACACACTACTGATACATCAGATTAATGCTCCTTGCTACGTCTGGATTATTGCAATGCGTTATATGTGGGGCTGCCTTTGAAAACGGTCCGGAAACTTCAACTGGTACAAAACAGGGCAGCCAGACTGTTAACGGGGACTGGTCAACGAGACCCTCATTATGCCAGTCCTTTTCCAGCTTCACTGGCTGCCGGTCCAGGTCCGGGCCTGATTCAAAGTGCTGGTATTAACATTCAAAGCTCTAAACGGTTTGGGGCCAGGATATCTGAAGGAATGCCTCCTCTCATATGTACCTGCCCAGACCCTAAAATCATCCTCGGGGGTCCTTCCTCGTGAGCCCCTGCCAAAGGAAGTCAGACAGGTGGCTACCAGAAAGAGGGCCTTCTCTGTTGTGGCACCCTGGCTGTGGAATGAGCTCCCCAGAGAGGTTCGCCTGGCACCTACATTATCCTCTTTTAGATGCCAAATGAAGACTTTTTATTTTCACAGTGTTTTAACAGTTCTTTAGTTTGACTTTTAACCTTGCTGTTTAAATTTGTATTTTAAATCCGTATTAATTTCTGCATGTTTGCTCGGTTTTTATCCTGGTGGTGCTTTTATACTGTATTTTAAATTATTATTTTATACTGTCGTTGTTTTATATTTTGAATGGTTTTTATGGTTTTAATTTTTGTAAACTGCCCAGAGAGCTTCGGCTATTAAGCAGTATAGAAATGCAGTAAATAAATAAATAAATAAATAAATCTCCCATCTTTAAAAAAGCGCAATAAAAGTCAACATGTACAGGAGATGCCCTCAAGCTTGACAACAACATGTAAAGGACCTGCAAACCTACATGAGTGGCTGATCATGGTCCCCTCTACAAGAGTTCGCTTTGACGCCACGTTCCCCGATTATGCACACTTCCTGATAAGCGCGTTTACGCCTAATACCTATACACGAGAGGCATTAAAGCACATTATGGGCTGTATGAAACACGCTTTAAAGTTGTTTACATGCTGAGAATCGCATGCAAATGTTGCTGAAAGTAATGCACTTTGTCCCGGAGGAACTCCCCAAACAGGTTCCCTCCCTTTATTCTCCCCACCCACCAGAATCTCCCGCCTTTGGTTACCTGCCGGTAATGACCTGGTTAACCTGTTCAGCTACCTCTCTCCCCCTCTTTCGCCCAATTGCCATTTCAAGTGAACTGCTCAGGAGTAAATGGGAATGTGCCTCGCACACATGCATGCCAAAACAGTCAGAGGGATGCTGCTTCATTCCTTCCCCCTCCTCTTCCCAGCGAGCTGAACTGTTGTAAAACATCCACATGCACACACACACACACACACACACACACACAGAGCTCATGTCAGGAATCCAGCAAGAAGCGAGGGGACAATATGTCTAAGCTGATAGCTAATTATGCGCACATCCTTCCTACCCCCTTTGCTGCTCATGAAACCACCTCCATCTGGCCCCATGTCTCCATGTAAAAAATATTCCATCAGGTGAATTAAAATAAACTTTATTTTCCGTTCATGTTGGGTCACCTCTTCCTAGAGCTCCCATCCAGCGAGACGGAGAACAAGGAGGAAGTTGCCAGGAGGAGACAGGAAATAAAACTAAACAAAAAAGTGAGAGGTTTTCCCAGCGAAGGGGCAGTTCTATGCATGACATCACGACCACAGTCCGCTCACTCTGATCGTTAATGCGCCTCCTCAGAAAGTTGTTTACACGGACATAAGGTGCTCTTACTCCTGGGGTAAATTAAAAGTTGCTATTTAACGCACATTTGATAATGCGCATAATCGGAGATAAAAAGCGCCTGGACCCCTGATTTGCACTCTGCTCTTGTAGAGGTAAATTCAGTAATGCTCTTGTAGAACTGCTCTAAATCTAAGTGCCTCCCATCTGCTGACATCACTGTTGATACAAGTCCTCAACTTCTCTTAAGCATCCTGTCTTTGTACCTGATCCCTGTACCTGATGCAGTTCGCAACTTGTCTAAAAAAATAATAATGCATCAACCACAAGCTTTCCCCCATAAACTTTGGGTTTTTCTCTTCTTTTTTTTCTTTTTTTTTTAAGCAAAGTCAAATGTCTGCTACCAAACAATCCATCCCCGAAATTCACTCTGGCTCAAGCTAGACCCACAGTACCAATCTTTGACTCTCTTAGCTATTCTTCCTATACCTGCTCCAGTCACTGAATTTTACTCGGGGTGGAGGACCAGATGACATTTTCCTCCACTTGTAACCCTCCCATGTTTCCCACTGCTCCTTCCATCTTCTTTCCTTCTACAAACAAACAAACAAACAAACACTACTAAGGAGGAAAAGATGAAATAGCAGCATAATGCCTTTTGTTTGATAGTGCTGGAAGCCTCTGTCTGGGAGCACCTTCTGTTATTTTAGCTGAAATACCAGTCACAGCTCTCCACCAGCTTCTACAATAGATAGCACTAACCCTGGTGGCCATCCTTTAGTCCTGTGAAAAGAGGAAGGCTCAATTCAGACGACACAATAAACAACTGGTGTGGGGGAAACAATTGTCAGTTGTTTTGACTATTGTGTCATCCGAATGCTGCCACAGTCAACTCAGCTCTGATCCTCATCCACACCACAGTTGATTATTTATTACCATGTTGTGTGGGGAGTACCCCCTAGGGTTAGGGTTAGGGTTAATCAACCCACCATTGACTATCGTGTCATCCGAATTGAGCCGAAGACTTGAGCCGGGGTACCTCACCACCTTCTAGATACTAACAGCTTTGGTAAGCTGTCATGAACCTTTATAGCAGGGACATCTTCCACTGACCTGGAGCAATTTCCACAGTCAATCATAGTGTTGTAAGTGTAGTCAACTGTACTGAAGTAGTATTGGGTCTGCTTCATGATGCAGCTGGTCTCTTTGGATTCCATGCTGTCTGCTGTGACATCCTCTGTTAGGACACACAACACATATAGTGGGATGTAATAGGGATAATACACTTTTTGTTTAGCCTTCCTAGCTTATTTAAATTAATAGTGCAAGGGTATGCATGTTTACTCAAAAGTAAGCCCCACTGAGCTCAGTGGGACTTGTAGGTTGAGTGTGTAGGATTGTAACCGAACTGTCCTCCTTTAAGCTATTGACTTTTTGTGCAATCCACCACTGTTAATTGTGCAAGAAGGTAGAAAAAGAACCACACTGCATCCTGTGATCCATCACCTGTTCTTCCTGTTTAGCCTAACATTTGCCTTTTTGACCTCACACATACGTTTGTACCCTACTGACGAGGTAAAAGCATTACTGAGTCTTGATATGATTCTCACATGGATGTGATTGCTCTATTCATGCCATAAGTGTTTAGAGAACAGGTAACTTGTCATAGCTGGAAGGATCCTTTATAATTTTTCCAATGGCATTAACTAATGGCATAATTCTATACATGTTTGTTCAGAATGTATGCTCCATTATGTTCAATACTCAGTATTGTGTTTAGGACTGCAGTCCAGGTGAGGTAGAACTGATACTTTGGTGTCCAGTTCAAATGGAATTTACCATTTGGGGGGCAGAGGAATTATAGATTTGACCCCTTGAGATCTACTGGATAAGGAATTTGGCCCTTCAACACCATTTGAATTTGATAGCAGTGCCCTAAAGCCTTCTGAAGCTACACTCAATTACTAGTAACTATTTTTCCGACATATACTCTGTGCAATATTTAAAGCCACAAATGTGTGCTGTCCTGCATTGTTGAAGAATAGCTTCAGTAATGAATCCAAGTTCTTGGTAATAGGGGAACAGCTGGCAATCCCATATAGTTCAAAATCTTTTCCCTTTTCTGAATCTAATCCAACTATATAGTTAACTTATAGTGCTTCCTCAATGCCAACTCATCTCTTTGAGACTGAATGGAATGAACAATTAAGAAACGTTTACCTGTTTGAAACCAGCTGTTGAAAGTTAGTCCATACAAGAATTGCTGAAACAGAGACCTTGTGAAAGGAAATGGCAGAGATGTTAGCTGATAGTAGAAGAAAATAAGTGCATGTCACTAACCAAAACAGGTTCCTTGACTTAAACAACTAAAAAGAAGACAACATTTTATTTTTCTAGGCACCAAAGAGTGTAAAAAGCCATGGAACTCCTAGATCTCAACTTTTTGAAATGTTGACTTTGCATGCCTAGAACTCCTGTCCTCCTTTCCATATGGCCAACATGCTTCCATCTATGGGTTCTCTAATTATTATGCTCATTGCAGAGTAGCCCAATATGCTGCATTTCTGTTTTGCTATAAAACGTAAGCTTCTTCAGCTCATCTAATGAAGTGCAAAGAAAGTACTTACCATGCAGCTGCTGAGGTCCACCAAGCCAGGTTCAGAAAATCTGCCATGGTTGGCTGGATATGAAGGGACAAAAGAAATGTGGGTATTAAGAGAACAGTAAGTACACAACCAATGTTCTGCAGCTTCTCCTATGCTCAGGACCAAGCATAGAGGGTTCTGTAAAGTGTTGTTAATTCTTCAGCTTTTTATCATATTTCCTATGTACCATGACTGGGTAAAAACATGATCTGTGTTTATATTTCAGGATGATTTCCACAAATCAGGAGCCCTGCCCTCCTTCTCATATGATCACCCTAGGGTTGATGTGCATAGGCACTTGTGCAGATATGATGCCTGCAGAACTACAGGTTACCTTCACTGTGGTTTTCCATAGTAGGGTGACCATATGGAAAGGAGGACAGGGCTCCTGTATCTTTATCAGTTGCATTGAAAAGGGAATTTTAGCAGGTGTCATTTGTATGCATGCGGCACCTGGTGAAATTCCCTCTTCATCACAACAGTTAAAGCTGCAGGAGCTATAGTAGAGTGACCAGATACAAAAGAGGGCAGGGCTCCTTTGCTTTAACTGCTGTGATGAAGAGGGAATGTCACCAGGTTCTTCATGCATACAAATGACACCTGCTGAAATTCCCTTTTCTATACAATGGTTAAAGATACAGGAGCCCCGTCCTCCTTTCCATATGGCCAACCTAACAAAACACATCAAATGGGTAGGTGTGGGGAAGTGAGGAGGCTTACTCCCCCCCCCCCACTGCTCAGTTAAGTTTTAAAATCAGTAAGTCTCTGCATCTCTTTGAACTTCCATACATTACAGCCTTGTTATGATCCCCTCCCCACTCCTGCACTCAGTGAATATTTAAAGGAACAGGCAGGGATTGAGTGCAAGGTCAAAACAGCATCCTTGTAAAGCAGCAGGGCTGACTCTCACCCCAAGGCAATAGGTTACTTCCCGACAGACATAAGCCGCACCCTATGCAACTCTTCCCTTCCGCAAATCAGCACCATTTCCACTAGGCCATGCTGAAGCCAGCTGAGGTCACACAGATTCCTAAATTGCACTACAGCTACTGCGACTGGAAAACTTGCCACAAATAGTCTTTTATAAAAAACTGGATTTAGAGCAAGAAACGGCACATTAGCTACGGGGAGGGGCGTGCGTCATTTGATATGATCGACCTGGAGGTGAAGTAGAGCTAGAGTAAAAGCCCCATGTCAATGAGCCCTTGTACGTGTAATGCTCCAACATTCAACCAAGGCTTCCCAGCATGAGAGCCATGACTCACCACATATATCCGGTGTGCTGCACCTCCTGTGTTGCTTGGAGCTTCTGGAGCACAGACAGACTGAAAGTCATATGATTCTTTCCGTGTGAAGAATGAATTATTGTAGAGAGCAGACATCAAGTGAGCATCTACCTCGCTGAAGAACTTTCCGACCTGGAAAGAAAAAAGAACCAAGGAATGCTCATCAGCTGTGTCAAGACCGCCATGCCTTTCCCCATGCCTTTCCCCATGCTGACCCTCTTCCATGCTCATACATAACGCAATTGAAATGAACTCAAATAGGAAATAAAAATCAATGAATGAACTGCACTAAACACATAGGAAATAATTTTTGAATATGCATAATGAAAAGGTTTGACTATTAGGCAGGAGTCACAGACCCTGTTCAGATGACACGCTAAGCCACAGTGATTAAGCATTTTGAGCTAAACCTTATGGCTTGGCATGTTGTGTGAACCATTACTTAGCGTGTTGTGTGTACCATTCCTAACCATGGTGGCTACATAACCATGGTTTAAACACGCTCATTAACTATTTGCTGCAAAAGGATTAGTGGCCTAACCATGGCTTAGCATGTCATCTGAACAGGCCCACTGTGGAATAAATAAAACATTCACTTCTGCATAACTAAAATGTATAGGAAGCCCTGCTTTTAGGAGCACCGTCCAAACATATCCCTACAGAAAAAAAGCAGCTTACCTGGAACCAGTAATCTTCCTGGTTGGAGAGCACCAAAAAGCCCCCATCATCAATGAGCACACAAAGAAGGTCCTGCAAGAGTGAGAAATACATCTGTTTTGCAGGGCAGTGTCTTCTAAATTCAGCTTCATGGTCCAGCATTAACCCCATAGCAAAGCAATAAGCCACACAGCCTCTATACTGAGCAAAGGCAAAAAAAAAAAAAATCCCTATCACAGCAATGGGCATAGCTCCCTGAATCCATGATTTGTATACATAAAATCACAGGTACAAACCTCACATCTCCACATTACAAGAAAAAGGATCTCAGGTTGCAGGGATGGGAAAGACTTCAACTTGAAACCTTAGAAAGCGGCTGTCAGGCACAGTATGCCATACTGGATTAGGCAGGTCAATAGCCTGACTCTGTATAAGGCAGCATCATGTGTACCACAATTCTCTCCCCCCCAGTGGTTTTGTCTTTTTAGTCATATCCCAATCCAAGAGAAAAGTTGGACATAAGGAGGAGAAGGGACTCCTTTCCATTGCTTAGGCCAGTCAGGGGAGGATTTTCTACTCCTTTGTTTCTAATCCATTTATGGTGCTTGCATGTGTGTAGTGATCAGGGGAATGAGAGTCTACAAGCAAGAAAATAGTGGTGTTGGAAATGGAACCTGGCAGGTAGGGGTGTGTTTGCATGCGGGGGGAAAAACTGTGTATATGGCAATCTATACGTATCTCTTTGAAAAATTGTTCGCTTTCAATGTGTCCTATGATAATCACATTAAAAACATTCCAGTGGTGGTATATCATTATTTTTGCAGCCGTATTAAGTATTCCCAGTGCCTAATTTTAAATGGTTTAGCTTTCACACTCTAAACTCAAATGGGTTTTATGAGACTCCTCTGATTCAGGAACTAGCTGCATCCCCCATATTTACCTTGTAATTAGCCTCACAGTCCATCTCACAGCTTGTGGAGGGGTCACACTGTAAACCAAAGAAGACAGGCAATGGAATTAAGAGAGTTCTAAACACATCTTAAAATTGGTTTACTTCAACCCAGAACACGGGCATGTATCTTTCAGAATCACAGATCAACATATCTTATAGTTAGAAAGGGATTGTGAGGAAGTAATAAGGATAGAGTTAGCTTTGATACCATTATTCATACTCGGATAACATCCAGATGTAAAGTGTTGTGTGTGGGGGAGCCTGTGAAGAGCATTTGGAAACGTCAACTGATTCAGAATATGGTTGCCTGGTTGTTAACTGGGACTTGCTGAGTGAAACATGGTTCACTGGTGTTTAGGGTTCCACAACCTTTTGGGGTTGGTGGGCCCATTTTGTGTGTACTCTCACAAAATGGCTACTATGCAGAGCAGCTTGCCCATTCATAAAATTGCTGTCATGGTGGCCATGGCTGATCACAAAACATCAATTTCCCAAAGGCAAACTAGTGATGCTAAAAGAAAAGCAACATGCCCAAGAACCTAAGTATAAGGCAGAGGTAGGGGTCTGAGCTCCAAAAACACAAAGCCACTCTTTTGAACCAAATACAGATGGCCCTGGAGGGCAGCACTTCACTTCATAGCATGGCAGAGGCCTAGTTAAAAAAAATGAATTAAAGAATCTTAAGAAACAAAATTAAAGTCAGGAGGGTCAGGGAGTGTGGCAGGTGCCAAAAGACATGTCTCTGCTACAGGCACCACATTGGAGAGCCCACGGTTAAAAGGTCTCCACTGGATTCCAGCTCAACCACAATTCAAAGTCCTGCTTTTGCCCTAAAAAGCTCTATAGAATTCTTCCCTCACTACTCGGAAGCCCCCAGACTTGGTGGCTTCTGAGATTCCTATGCTTTGCTGGTCTGAAGCCAATAGGGCAGGAGGAGAAGCAGAGGCAATTTTTGCTTTTTCCCCTAGACGGGCTTTTCAGCACATCTAGCAAAGGTGCTTCAGAGAGGGAGTGAAGGAGGCCAGAGGAGGCTCTGGATAAATAGTATCCTGGCATCTCCAGTCTCCTCCCTTCTTCAACCACCAGAATGCCCCCCTTTTCCTCCCCTCTGAGATCCATTTTCTGACCTCAGAGAGGCAGCCAGAACAGTTCTCTCTGTGCCGGCTGCAAGGGGATGGGAATTGGGGGGTCACATATCTGACTCTGCCTTCCGAGGTCAGACTGCTGTCTTCAGGGGGGAATCTGAGCCATCCTATGGTCCCTGGGATGCTTACCCAGGGACCATAGGATTGCTCTCTAAATGACTTTGGACTAAGAGACTTGAAGACAGAAGACCTCACATATGAACCTGCCCAGGTTTTAAGATCCCTTTCAGAGGCCCTGTTCTGTGTGTCATGGCCTTCAGAGGCTAAGCAGTTGGCTAGAAGGAATACAGCCCTTAGAATCGTGTATGAAATACCCTCTCCAGAGTTATTAGGGCGACTTTGACTTTAACATCTCAATGTTCTTTCCTTCATCATCCAAGAAGATGTATTTGAAAGGGTAAAGAGATGTTGTTGTTATGAATAGGCTGCCTCTTTCAAGAACAGTGATACGCAGATATCCTCTGGGGATTCACACAACATCAACGGAGAGAAGCTGACAAATCCGTGATAGTTGCCATGCTGCGTTGCTACAATGCATGGTGCCCAGCATGGGGTTCGGAGTGCTCCTCAGCTCCAACCATGCCGTCTACAAAACACAAGCTCACAGCTTCTTTCCCAGAAGGATATTCTTCACCACCTACTCTTCGTGTTCCCAGCTGATCCATTTCCGTTCGGTTACTTGCAAGGACTTTAAATTTTTCTGCCCAGGCCTCCAGGTCAAGTTTCACTCCAACCACTGGGGAAAGAAAAAAAAACCCTTCAGGTTAGACAAATTTCCTTCATTTTTTAGTCTAAAGACATAGGCTTGGATCCTAAATATTGCAAGCAGAAGGCAGTTTGTGGCAGAGGACCTTCCTCTCCCTTTCTCCCCATCGAAGCTCCCTGAGTTCCCCTGAAAAGCCACTCTGGAGGGTCAGGAGATTCTCCTGAACAGCATGGGAAGAGGTGCTGCCGGAGGAGGAGGGATCTTGCATGAGCGGAGTCAAAGGTATGTACTCAGGTTCCATGCCATGATTTGACTTAGGTCACGTCACTGTTTCTGCCTGTCCATCTATGTGAGTTGTCGACAATTGGGACATCTTTCTCAGACCCATCCTACATGTAATACCTTCACTGTCACTTCCTCCTTCAGTGTATGCTTGTCTCCAAATCAAATGCAGGAAGTGAACTTTATTCCCAGACATTCAAGACTAGGGGTTGTTGTGGAGAAACCGGGAGACAGAAGATCAGTTGTTTGTGTCTGCCCAGAACCAACAAATTAATTGGAGATGGTATCTCACTCCAGTAAGATTACATCAGATAGATAAGAAAATTTCAATGCTATGCTGAAGGGGCTGTAAGGAGGTGGGGACATATTTCCATATGTGGTGGACATGTGAGTATATACAAAAATTTTGGAAAATAGTTTTTAAAGAAATAAGTGAAATACTGGGTAATAATGTGGAAACAAGTCCAAATCTATCTTTACTTTCGATGTCTGATAAAGAATATGGGAATAAAAACACAAGAGAATTGATTAACAACCTCCTGACACTGGCCAGATTAATGATAGCTAAGAATTGGAAAATACAAGGGAATTATAGTATAGAAGAATGGTACAAAGGGGTGTGGGATATTGCAATTAATGATAGACTAACATGTAAAATTAAAGTTAGGATGGGATTATCCAAGAAGAATGATTTTGAAAGTATTTGGAGACCATTTATAGAATATGTTTTAATAAAGGGGAGAGGATGTACACCTTCAAAAGAATCGCTGCAATTCTGGAAAAATGTATAATATATTAGAGTAACGAAGGTCTCATGGGTAGGGGAGCACGGGGGGGATGTTAAGGTTTGTTTGTGTATTATGTTTATTAAAAAAAAAGAACCAACAAATTAACATTCTAGTTTTTAAAGCACAGCTATTATTTGGTGAGTTGGTTTTTTAAAGTCCATTTTAACATAGTTTTGTTTTCTTGTGCATCAAATTAAAAAGGATTGAAACCTCATTACTGAGCCACAAGCAACCTAACTCATGAAAGAATTTGTCTCAAGGCCGTCTTGTAAAATTCCTCTTTCTCTTACTCCTAAGGTAGCATAATTCTGTCAGAGCATGATGAGCTACACCAGGGCCACTTGTGCTTTCAGCCCAATGTTGGGGTTTGTTAACAATGGTCCAGAGAAGTCCAAGCAGTATTGCATCCAAATTGAAGATCTAGGAGCTTTTAGATGGAGGGCTCCTAGTGCTACTAATCAAAAGCCTTGCAACCATTCCATCTTTTCTTCCTTAACACATCTTTTTGGGGAAAGAAAAGGGGTGAAACAAACAGTGGGAAAATATGGAAGGGTTACAAGTGGAAGACAATGTTATCTGGACCCCCTGTAAAATTCTATGAATAGGCAGGGCACTTGTGCATTAAAGGCCTCATCTGGAAACATCTAAATGAGCTGGACTTCACACTCCTAAGTAGACATCTAGAGCAAACCAAAGATTCTGAGACAAAGATCCAGACGTAACAGCCTGATAGTCTTACCTGCTGGTTTCAGGTGCCTTTCTCCAATGTTGAGCTCCACAGCTGTGCTGACAAGGATCCCAATGGTGTTGTTTTCCAGCTCCAACCCTCTGTAGTTGGCTATAGGGAGAAGAGAAGAAGATCTGCCATCTCATTTCTATGGCGGACAGGACTGCTAAAGACCTCCATCACACCTAATTTCCCCCCCTGGTTTGCATCCATGTTTTTTTTACCTCTGAGGCAGAAGCATGTCAAGCTTATGATCCCTTTCACCTGAATAGCTGCTCCTTTGCTCTTCACTCCACTCCACTCCACTCCACCCCTCCCTTTCTCTTTCTCCCTCCAGTCAGGTCCTGTCAGATGAGTACTTCAATGAGACCGCCTTTCTGCCGGGCAAAAATGGAATGACCCTTTAGTCTGGTTCTTTGGGGGCATCAAGAGAGTACAATCCTGTCTCTGCAGAGATTCAGGCGTTGTATGATTTTAAAAATGGCTTTTGAGCCTGGGCCCCCCTCTACAAGATTTCGGTTTGACGCCTGGTTCCCCGATTATGCGCATCATCTCTCAATCGCTTTTACGCCTAATCCTTATACATGGGAGGCGTTGAAGCGCATTACGGGCTGTATAAAAGGCATTTTAAAGTTTTTGACATGCTGAAAATTGCAGGCAAATGTTGCTGAAAGTAATGCGCTTTGTCCCAGAGAAACTCCCCAAACTGGTTCCCTCCCTTTATTCTCCCCGCCCATCAGAATCTCCCGCCTTTGGTTTCCTAGGTTACCTGAAAGGAATGAGCTGATTAACATGTTCGGCTACCTGTCTTCCCCCCTCCTTCGCCCGATTGCCATGACCTCCTCAGGAGTAAATGGGAATGTGCCTCGCGCGCACACACTCACCCACCAAAACAGACAGGGGGGATGCTGCTTCGTTTCTTCCCCCTCCACTTCCCAGCGAGCTGAACAATTGTAAAACATACACACATACATACACACACATACACACACACACACACACACACACAACTCAGCTCAGGAACCCAGCAAGAAGCTAGGGGAAGTTATGTCTGCTGATGGCTAATTATGCGCACATCCGCACATCCTTCCTACCCCCTTTACTTCTCATAAAACCACCTCCATCTGGCCCCGTGTCTCCATGTTAAAAATATTTCATCAGGGTACTTCAAAGAAACTTTATTTTTGGTTCACGTTGGGTCACCTCTTCTTGGAGCTTCATCCAGAGAGACGGAGTACAAGGAGGAAGTTGCCAGGAGGAGAGAGGAAAGGAAACTAAACCAAAAAGTGGGAGGTTTTCTGAGCGAAGGGGCAGTTCTATGCATGACATTACGACCACAGTCCAACTCCCTGATTGTTAATGCACCTCCTCAGAAAGTTGTTTACACGGACATAAGGCGCTCTTACTCCCGCCATAAATTAAAACTCGCTAATTAACATGCATTCGAAAATGCAAATAATCGGAGAGAAAACGCGCCTGACCCCCTGATTTGCGCTCCGCTCTTGTAGAGGTAAATTTCCTAATGCACCTTGAAAGAGCTTTAAATTGCTCTTGTAGAGGCACCCTGGGATGCAAGGCTTGGATTTTATATTAAAGCTTGGAAATGGCTACTGGGAGAGATCGCTTTTCTTTGCCAGGATCTGATGCAATCCATTCAAGCCCCCAGTTCCTTTAAAACTACATGGAGGCTTAGAGCGCATTAAATGCACTTAGGGAAAATAATCCAGACATTTAGCATTCTAGGAAAGGCTGGGGAAGAGGTGGGGTGTCAGCAGGACAGGCACAGCATCATGTGAGTACCGTGCTGCAAATCCGCACACCAGACATGGCGAGAGTGTACTAAATCGCTGGTGTGATGGAACTCTCTCGGCTCTGTAACAATGCCACCCCTACCTCTCTTGATGGTTTCATGAAGGTGGGGGTGCCTTCCTGTCAATACCCACTTAGTAGCAAATACCCACTTAGTAGCAATACCCACTTAGGGAGCAAAATAGTGGCTCCCTTGTAAGGCAAGAACCTTCAGTTGGGAAGACTGAAATTATTGATTTGTAGATAGGATGGAGTTCATATATTAAAGAGTTCTTTAGGAAACATGGGATGATCAAGGCAAAGGATAGCACTCTATAAACACTAAATATTACTATTATTGTCTTTGCAATAAGCACTTAAACAGAATGCATTATCTTTTAGCTTCATGCTTAGAGTGAGTATTCAAGTAGAGGGCAGAGCAAAGACATCCCATCTGCCTGGAGATTGTATGTAGAGTTACACTTACGTTCCCGGTGAGGTGGCTTAAAAATGTAGCCTTTATTATCGAGGCTCCTTCGATAGAAGCTGGCGTTGAAGGGTTCCCGTTCTTCTTCCCAGTCCTCAGCAGCTCTTAAGTGAAATCACACAAAAACAAGAGAGAAATTATTCTCAACGTGCTTGAAATATTTGTTCTGCCCCACAGAACATCACACACCTTTGTCTTAGATTTTATTTTCCATAGAGGTCAATCTCCAAATGAAGTATATTCAACACGGCTAAAGGCCATGATCAAATATGATCAAGAGCTTTTAAAGTGGTAATCTGTTCTCAGGGTTACAAAAGTCGAAATGTAGCCATATCTTAATTCCATTAATGAAGACTAGAATCTTGGCTTTTGAAAATTTAAACGGAGTTAATTATAATTTTTAGCAGGCCTGCACAAACCCAGCAAAGTGAATGCAGTGCAGTCCGCCAACTATTTACTGTCACCGTGGAATAGCTTTCATTTTGCATAGAGATGAGCGCTTAACAAATCTACTGCTTTTGCAGCCCCAGGCATACAGAAAACTGGAATGTTTATCAAGCTCCTGGCAGACTTGGTGAGTCACAGGTTATGTGGGCTTATTTTGTCATCCACTGGTCAGGCTTTAAAATTTTTTTGTCAGCTTTCAAAAATCTCAAGGGTGATGGTTAAAACACAGCAGTCTATATTCCCTTGAGTGTCAAGGGCGCCTGACCTTCTTCTGAATCTTTGCAAACTCAACTCTATTAATCAACCAATGACAATATCTCTCTGAAGAAAGTAGTTACCAATACAAAGGAATTACACCTCAGGATAAGTGTTGCATGGGGCCAGGAGTGTCCATCAGTGACACAGGTGGTTCAGAAGAGGAAGTCCTAGGAGTAGGGTGACCATATGGAAAGGAGGAAAGGGCTGCTATATCTTTAACAGTTGCATAGAAAAGAGAATTTCAGCAGGTGTCATTTGTATGCATGAAGAACCTGGTGACATTCCCTCTTCATCACAACAGTTAAAGCTGCAGGAGACCTGCCCTCTTAACCATACAAAAGAGGGCATGGCTCCTGCAGCTTTAACTGTTGTGAGGAAGAGGGAATGTCACCAGGTGCTGCATGCATACAAATGACACCTGCTGAAATTCCCTTTTCTATACAAATTCCCTTTTCTATACTGTAAAAGATACAGGAGCCCTGACCTCCTTTCCATAGCTCTTTAATCCTTTTCTCTCTCTAGGCATTCAGTTGTACGTGGTATTTGCAGATCACAAGGCAAGCAAAAAGGTCACTTACTTGTTGGGGAAAACACGGGTGATGCCACCATCAGTTGCAACAAACACAGCTAGGAGGCTATACCTACAACAAGGAAAAGATAGGAAGTCACAATAATATTAAGGAATAGGCTTTAGGCCAACATTCCACTTCTCGCGCATTTATCTTTGTAATGTATCTTCAGTAAACGTGTTGATCCTTATAGTTGTAGTGGGCCTGTTCAGACAACATGGTAAGCCATGGTTAGGCTGCTAACCCTTTTGCCACAAGTGGTTAGTGAGTGTGTTTAAACCATGTTGCTGTAGCCACCATGGTTAGGAATGGTTCACACGAAATGCTAAGCCATAATGTTTAGCTCAAAATGCTTAATCATCATAGTTTAGCGTGTTGTTTGAACAGCGCCAGTATGTGCAGCAGCCTTCCAATTAGCAGCTTTGTGACAGCAATACCTTGGCCACACCCAGCACAAACCTCTGTGTGGTGCAGTTGCTTTCCTGGTAGCTTCTTGTTCCTTATACAAATATTTATTCTTTAATGAATTCTTCTTAAATAAGCGTGATGCGTTTTGGATAAAAATCCTCCTTCAGGAGCTAAAAAGTCCTCCGCTTTTTCGTTTGGGCATCCATCGAGAACCCAACTTCCAAAATCATTCCTACTCTTGCTGCAAGGTTGAATAGGAGTGATTTTAAAAGTGCCGTTCTTGATGGGGACACCCAAAAGAAAAAGCTGGGGACTTTTTAGCTTTTGAAGAAGGATGTTTATCCAAAACGCATTGAGCTTATCTAAGAATAATTTATTAACGAAAAAATATTTTTTATAAGCACCAGAGATTGTCTCTCTTTTTGCACCATCATCATGGTGCTTCTTCCCTCTTCTTTCTACTAATTTCCTGTTCCTGCCATTTACTATTACATTATCAATACACATTACTGCAGATCAGGGGTGGGGAACTCCCAATATAGTTGGGCTTCTGCTCCCATGATCCCTCACCTGGGAGTTGCAGTCCAACAACATGGGGAGGGCCACAAGTTGCCCACCCCTGCTGTAGATCATTAAGCTCAGAACTCCCTGATTACTTCAGGCTCTCCATGCATCGTCAACTGGATCTCCTGCACTATAAAAAAGATGTATCTACTATGTTGCCAGTTGGAAGATCCTTTCATTGGGGTGTCAGAAAGACTGCTGAACTGAAACTGTATTTACGTGCTTAGGTCTTGGTCCTTCCATACTCTTTCCACCAGCTGTTGGGTGATTCCTGTGTCCAGGATAAGGTTGTGAAGAAGGAAGTTATCACCTTGAAAGAGAAAGAGAAGATGCTTACCAGATGTTCATAAGTAGGGTCTCTTGTCATTATAAGGAAGATGGTGGGGAATCCGCTTGCCATCTATTCTTGCTTGTTTTCCTCCTACCTCAGAGGAGAGCCCTCTTTCTACTTGCTTCAGCAGTGACCAAACTATGGCAGAAAGCCGCAATGCATGGTATAGACATCTCCTCCCCCAACACTCACTAACTGGTTTTGGATACCCTACAAAGGTGATATTTGGGTGGCAATTCTGAGGTTGCTGTATGATCTGTAACACTTTATTACTAATCATATATAGCCACTTGATGTATGTTCACTAATGAAATAATCTCTAGAGCAGATGGGTAGCTCTGCGAATATATTCCAGTACTTCCTAGCGATGTGCCATTCTTCACAATGTTGTTTACGATTCTTCTCAGCACCATTCTCTCTCCTCTCTTAATACTGGAAGTCTACTAAATCTGTCAGTACCTAACCAGCTCAAAGCCATTGATCCTAGTGTTGTTCCAGCTCTTGGCTTCTCATGAGGCTCTGCTGGTGACTCGCAGGTTAGAATGCACCCTTGTAGGACCACTAGCTAAGAAGTCTTAAGTAGCATGGTGGCGGTGAGGGGAACAGGCTCCATTTCTTTCCTCCTTTCATTTCATATTCCCTTTCCTCCTCCTCCCACTCCCACCCCTTTTGTGCCCGGTCCTTACTGACGTTGTGAGCGCTTCAAATAAGGCATTTATCATGCGCTCATTATTCCATACTCACAGTTGTTTATGGATCCAATTTCAGTTCTGTGTCTAAAGAGCACTTTCGGCAAGATTTTTTTTAGAGCAGGGAAAATGGGGTACTATTTGTAAAAGTGAGAGAAAACACTTTTTTCCACTTGTGTAATTGCATTATTCTGCTATACCACAGTGCTAGCTAGAGGTTATGCAGTGGAAAAGCAGGAAATCTTTTTCTTGTAGTGCTGGGGTCTGAATTCTATGATGAAACCTTAAGCAGTTACAGTGGATTAACAGCCTCGTGTAGAACAGCTCTGTCTCTGGCACCAGTGCCATTGTCCACACTACTGCTTCCACATGGGGGCAAGTAGATATGCCTTTCTCCCACTGCTTGGCATAGCAGTAGTAAGCAGCACTGCAAGGAAGCTCTAGGCCAGAGGCAAGCAACCTGGTGCCCTCCAGATGTTTTTGACGACAACTCCCAGCATTTCTGACTAATGGCCAAGTGGTGAAGTATTTAAGTGTTGGAATGGGACACAGGAGATCTGAATTCTAGTCCCCACTGGGCCACGAAGCTGACTGGGCGACTTTGGGCCAGTCCCTGACTCTCAGCCTAGCCTGCCTCACACAGTTGCTGTCAGGATAAAATGGGGGAGAGCAACCATGGCATCCTTCCAAGAACAAAAAAAGTGGGATATAAATGTCACAATAAATTAATAATGCTGGCTGGGACTGATGGGTGTTGAACGGCAAAACATCTGGAGGGTACCAGGCAGGGCACAGCTGGCTTAGTGCATCCCTCACAGTGCTGCCACTGCACGGGACAAAGAAGCCCCATAAGTTCTCCTCCCCATTTTCTTTCCCCATGCAGCAGTGGCAGTACTGAAAGGAATACGTTGAGCTTTCCCTCACTTAGTCCCTGTAATAACGATGTTGTTCCTGATGGGGACATGCGAATGAACAGTCTTGTTTCATCTATGTACACAGGTAGATTCCTAAGGGTGCTTTCATTTCTTGGGCATGTTAAGAGTGTAAAAAATTTTTCAAAGTGTAATTTCTATTACATCCATGATTGGAAGGGAACCTCTAAGTCATCATGCCAGGATATGTACTTTAACAACATGAAATATACTTGATGTGGTCCAGACTGTTCTTTTTAACCCATTGAGGAAGGACATTCCATAGCCACCTTACCTATTTTTACTGTGGAATTGCTTTCTAGCTAGAAAAATTAACTAATGTTTAATAAAAACATATCCCATGTCTCACTGCTTTTTCCGCTATTCATGGGGAATGATTTGTTCGCCTTGGTCTGGGTGTTTCCCACAGGAACAGACTGGCTGTATATACGTGATGCTTTTGTGAAATGTACTGTCAGCAATAGAATCAGAGAGCTGCAGAATCTCACCTGGACTCTGACCTGATTCAAACCAGGCCAAGATTGGAGAGAGTTGTGTTGTGTATCTGGTGGCACATTCATGCTTGGCAAACAACATCACTAAGTGATTGAGGCTGTAATCCTATGCACGTTTCCCAGAACTAAGCCTCATTGAACGCAACAAGGCTTGTTTCCAAGTAGACATGTAAATCTATTAATCCTGCTTGATATTACCAATCATTTGTCCTTCTTTCAAAGACATCCAGCTAACTGATACTACAATCTTCCCCAGAGATAGGCTTGTGCCAAAGTAAGCCACCCTAATTCTTTCTTCAGGGATGTCCATAAGGCATGTTCTGTCTAAACCAGGGTAGCGCAACCTATGCCCCTCCAAGCAATGCTGTACTCCAACTCCCATCGTCCTAACCATTGGCCATACTGGCTGGGGTTGATGGGAGTTGGAATCAAACACTGGGAGGGCCACAGCTTCCTCAGCCAATGCCTGAAGAAAGTTTTAGCAAACATAAGCTTTGCTCCATTTTTTTAACATGTGTATCTTATTTTACTGTAGCGTGAGCAGAAGGAATCCTTTCCTAGCTTCTCTCACCCAAACAGTGTTGAGTAATTCGTAGGAGGAGGCTGCGTGTCCACGGCATGCCTCAGAGGTACTTACATTGCTTCGAGTCAGGCGTCACCTTTTCCATGAGGGCGATAAAGTTTTCCAGGAATTCAGTGTTGTTATCCGACAGGTTGAGGTCTTTGCAATATTCTCTGGGGTTACGATGAAAAGATTTGTAGTTTGGAAGGATGAAAAAGTTACGGTCAGTTTTCTTTCTCTCAGAGCTGGGATAATCATGACTTTGTGTGCAACACGGGTGAGGCAGTTACCCAGACATGTTGCTGTTGTGCGTAAAAGAATCTGTTCAATAATGTCTGCCTATATGTTTGAGATAAGGGATGTGGGAGGTATGTAGAGTTATTTAGGAACATTCATATCCTGACCTACCCAAGAAGCTCAGAGGGGTGGTTTCCAGCTTGAGGCGCATTGTGTACAATGGGATATCAATACCTACATGTAATTGGAACGTATTTTTATAGATGCTTTTAAATGTGCATGGGAGGAGGGAGTGAGCGTGGGAAAGGCATATATGTAAGAATCTGAAATATCTCAAAATAAATACCCACATGGAACATACAACTGTGCCTTTCTGTGTGACTGGGATCTATTCTGATGTAAATGGTCATAGGATGACGGCAGCATGCTTAAAAAAATGAATGTTGGATATCCCCCACTGCTATTATAGCACCTCTCAGGAACGACTAGATGACTATAAAATAATATGGAGTCAATTTATGAGGAACAGCAGGCAGTCTTTGGAAATTTATTGGCCATATAAAAATCTATGGCATTTCTGTTATTCACTGATGCCATCAAACACCATCTGAATGGGCTCCTAATGCCACCTAAGGCACAACACTAGCATTATGTGAAACAACACCATGACTGCTTTCTTGAATTTGTGCAGTAATTGTTCTACCCATTCATGGCTTAATTAAATTCCTGTAGGAACTGGGGCTTAATTATAGTTGTGGCTTAATTAAACTCTTTTAGGGATTGAAAAGATCTGTGGCAAAAGGTCATGTTTCTTTCAACCTGATCGACTTTTGTGAAGTTCCAGAGATGCCTACCTTTACTCTGACTTTCAGTATGGCCCTAGCAGATAGCTCTATGACTACCCTAATTACAGAAGCTTTTGTTTTTCAACAAGCAACTTTGGATAAAAGCCACAGGATCCCAAATAATTTGTGGGTTGCAATTTTCCAATCCTTTCCCCCCCCTCTAGCTTTGGTCATAGATTTCTTTTACCCCTTTCTATTTGGTCACTTTGGAAGAACAAGGCCTACAGGTAAATAATGGGATCCTTCAATGAGAAGCCGAGGATGCAAAGTTGATGTTACTAAATGCCCCATTTACTCTATAAGTAGCAACTGGTCTGTCTGGTTCCTCTGGACCAGGGGTGGGGAACAAGTAGCCCTCCAGATGTTCTTGGACTGCATCCCCCCAATTCCCTCGTCTTTGGCTGTATTGGCTAGAGCTGATGCTCAACAATATCTAGAAGGGCACACAACCCCTATGCCCGCTCTACAGGGAGGATTGCGTTCTCCCATTGTAAAACCCAGAGCAGGATGACACAGTCTTCCCTGTAAGGCCACAATTCTAGTTAATGGTGTTTGATGGCATTCCTATCACATTGACTTCTACTGAGTGAAAGAATACTGTAATCAAACTAGCATGACTTCTAAAAGCTTTGGGAATAACATACCTTACTGCCTCCTAAAATGAAACTGTCTCTAACCTGCTTTTGTTTGATTCTTAAGAGAAAATGTATCCCCAATTAAACAATAAAGACATGGGAAGTCACAGCTGCCTATGAACAAGAGGTATACACAGTGCAAGCCACTTATATAATGGGCCCATTTATATGATCCTAAACCTTACTCATTGAGACTGCTCCGGCCAATTATCTTGCCAGGCTCATTTCAAGGAATCACTTCAAGGTTCCTTCCTTCAAGCTACTTTCACAGGGCATTTCGCTGCTTGTTTGCAATACAGAAAGGGCACCTTGGGGTGGCCACTACTCTAAACAACGTCACCACAGAGTTTTCTGCATGTTTGCATATAATTTTTTTTTTACTCTTCATATTAAATGGCAACGGACAAGAGATAAGAGCTGACTATAGTAATCTGCTAAGAAAGCAGGTGACAATGTCAGTTAAGTATCTGTTTACACTAGGAACGAGTTTCTTGGGTTTGAACGGACTAAGAATGGAACTACTAGTTTTCCTAAACATGTATTAGCCAGTTAACTGTAATGCCTTGGGGGCCTTTGCCAGGGGAAATCAACACGAGGGAGAAGATGCTTACTTCTTCCTCTGTTCACCTTTTCACCCCAGTGAACTACTTCCCTCTTCACTGGACTTATTTCTGACTAGGAAAAATGGCTGGGGGTGGCTGGGGAGACGTTGTAGGGAAAACCCCATTCCCAGCACTGTTTCTCCACTGCAAATATGGTCCCCAAACTCACATTAGTACTATGAGGCCAACACAGGATTGGAAACTCCATATTCCCTCCAGAATGCATAGTTACACCCACACCCATACCCACACCAACTGGATTAAATATAAGTGGAGTGCACTGTAATCCAATGGGCAGATAGAATTCATGAGTATCAGCAGCAGCCATTTTCCAAACTGCATGTGTCATCTATCTATCATCTATCTATCTATCTGTCTGTCTGTCTGTCTGTCTGTCTGTCAAATCCCTTTTCCTTGTAGGTAAATTCCTTTTGTAAAAGGGGGATAAGGGTACTTACCTGCCTCTTTAAAGGGGAAAGAGGTGATATGCTGTTCAGGTAAATTGTGAAAGGAGCTAATGGAGATTATCCTCTCCACCCTGCTTTAACACGATGGCTGCATTCAGACAACACATTAAGCAACTGAGGGGGGGGAACAATTGTCAGTTGTGTTGCTTATTGTGTTGTGTGGAGGGTAACACACCACTCACAAACCATTGACGGTATGCTATTCCACCCAAATAAGCAACTGAGAGAAACAACTGGCTTGCAAGTTGTTTAGCTCGAAGCCAGTTATTTAAAGTGTTGTGTGGAGGGGTGAGTGTGTTAATAGCGTGTGGTGAGTGAGTTAAAACACAAGCCCATAGAGGCAGGCGGCAAGAGCGACGGCTGCTACTCTGCTACAACTGGTGCAACTTGCAGAGGCTGCTGGGATAGAACTGGGAGGACTGAGGGAGGAGGGAGGGTGGGGAGAGGGCAGGGGCTGTGTCAGTCAAATGCTGGGTTGACTATTAGTCCACTCAACCCCAGCCCCAACCACCCACAGTTGTGTAGGAATATGTTGTGTGGGGAGTACCCACAAAATAATCAACTGTGAGTTGGCTACTCAACCCACCATTGATTAATGTGTTGTCCGAATACAGCCACCGTTTTGTCTCCTCCAAAATAAGATAGAGCAAAAGCTGCAAGCTCTAATAATTGTGTGTGGGTTTTTTTTTTGTATTCACCTAGTGCTCAGCTTCTCATATGCTTTCTTTGCCAAATATGGTCTCTTAACCGGCTCTGGACACAGTCATTTCAAGTCATTAAAATTAGTGCCACTATCTTTTTGGGGGACAAAAATCTCTCGTGGGTCAACTGACTTAATTTTGTATCGTATTAAATTTGCAAAATGCTTCTCCCCTAAAACTCCACTCTCTGAGGAAATTGGGGGACAGGAGAGGAGGGAGTGGAGAAGGGAAGCATGAGAGAAAACACCAAGGATCTGTCTCATTTGTGGAACAAATCAATATTCCACAGCTCACAGAGATTATCTGGACAGTCACAGAGAACTGCTCTTCACCATAGCAATAAGGAAACAAGATGGCCAGCCATGCTTTACTTCAGGATTATGCATGGGGATTGCAGCGACACACACTTACACACACAAACTCTAGACATATCTGTACCTTTCATTTAGATAAATAGGTGCTGACCCTCAACTGTAGAAGAACATGTACATTCAGTGCAGATTTGCATTACATCTCTCATTAAAAATAAAAATAAACCCCTTACCTGGTGACAGCTGATGCTTTTAGGGAGCCCACCCCCCTAATGGCTTGTCTTATATGAGTGTTTGACTGTACCCCTGTGGGTGCACATGTATATGGCAGATGGTGAATTACTACATAGGACCTGCTACAAATAACAGCTCTGGGCTTTGATTTCTGCCAGTTTACTACAGTCTCTGGAAGATTCGCATTAGCTGCAGCTGCAAAGTTCTAGTCAACATTGCTGGCTCTGCATGGCCAATAGCTAATGCCTGAGATAGAGAGTGCATGCTTGACTCCATTTCTCATTGCCTCCCAGGAGTAAGTGTAAAGGCACACATTGATTTAGAGGCTGATTTCTCTGGGTTCATGCCAGTGTCACGTTGGACTTCCTGATCAGGTGGCCAGATGAAAATAGGACAGGGCTCCTGCACCTTTAGTAGTTGGGTAGAAGAAGGAATTTCAGCAGGTGTTCCTTGCATGCTAAGCTACATTTGCTGAAATTCCCTCTTCTTCGCAGCTACCGAAGGTGCAGGAGCCCTGTCATCTTTTGCATCTGGCTCACCCTACTGCTGAAAAAAAAAGTTAATGAGTTTGCCAAGCACAGGTTATTGTAGCTCCAGAGGCCTCAAGGGTTTCTTTCTGTTGACTCAGAACAGCAAACAGGAAAGGTTTTTTTTTCATGGTGAGCATCCAAACACTGGAAAATTGGAGCTCTTCCACAACTCCCCTTTTTGGAATTAATTGCTCATATAGAACTAATCATGCCTGCTATTGCGTATGATCAATATTAGATGAACTGTGCCATGATTCTGACCAAATAGCTGCTCTGACATGCCTTGAGGCTCAAAGCAGCTAAGCTGCCTAGATAGGTGCTACACCTGTAGATGTTTAGCTGGGTCTGGATAAGAGGAGAGTGAACTCTGCCCTGCTCAACATCTACAAATTGCATACGAAATGAGTTCAATGTATACAAATGTAATCCCAGTCTCGGCTGTTAATCACCTGCAATAAATCCTTTAAAGGAGCTAGCCTGCAGCCTTGGAGAATTGCTCCTTGCTGATAATATTTGCAGGACAAAACTCCCAGCAACAGACCTCCCCTCCCAGTGTCAAGTTGCTACAGGGAAACTCAGGGCTCCTGTTTTAACAGTTGCATAGAAAAGGGAATTTCAGCAGCTGCCATTTGACTGCATGAAATCCCCTCTTCATCACCACAACAGTTAAAGCTGCAGGAGCCTTACTCTCTTTTGTATCTAGTCAAGAGGGCAGGGCTTCTGCAGCTTTAACTACTGTGATGAAGAGGGAATTTCACCAGGTGCTGCAAGCATACAAATGATACCTGCTGAAATTTTCTTTTCTATGCAGCTGCTAAAGATACAGGAGCCCTGTCCTCCTTTTTATATAGTCACCCTATAGCTAAAAGGTATGTGAGAGACCAAAAGAAACTGAATAAAAGGAGGCTTGCACAATGGGTGAGCAGCATATGAATTCCTGATTCAAGGAGCAAGAATGAATCTAGTTTATTCCCTGTTGCAGCCTTCCCCAACTTGGTGCCTTCAAGATGTTTTGGACTTCAACTCGCCAACCCACATGGACAATGATCAGGAATGATGGGAGTTGAAGTTCAAAACATCTGGAGGGCACCAGGTTGCAGAAACCTGGGCCCTATTGTATTACAGTTCTCAAAAGAGGGTAATGCATGCACATATCTTGTAAATCCTGCCTTTCTCAGAAAGCTCCATCACCTGGGTTCAAATTTAGATCCTGAAATAACTCTGCTGCAGTGTTTTGGAGACCACACGATTACATGCCCCATATTATAGCCCCTAAATTGGTAAAGTCAAGGAAACTATTTTTCAATCAAGGAAGCTGTATTTCAATCACATGAATGGTAGAGTTGGCCAGGTTCTGAGGAGGAAGGAGCTTTTATGCCTTTTGTACCTAATTTCAGCTATATCTGCTGAAATTCCCTCTTCTATACAACTGTTAAAGGTGCAGGAGCCCTGTCCTCCTCTGCATCCTAGTGACTAGACTATTAACCGTTGCATAGCATTAATATTGTGCTTCACCGGAGGAAGGTGTGTGATAGTTTCATCAGTATATGTTGGACCTGTTACTTGGTTCAAACTCATTAACATGCTGTAGTTTAGCCAAACTCTGTAAGTGACATGTGCCTAAAGAAGGCTGAGAAAAATAGCAATATAGATGTATAGATACACAGTGCACTTCACTGAGACCCCATGATTGCTATGGACAAGGCTTTCTATTGTGCAGGCACATCATGGAATCAGGTATTGGTTGTAAACACCTCAAGGCAACTGTTTGTACTTTCCACCCGTTAGAAGCCAGAAAATGAATTTGCATTAATGCAATAGCACTTAAAACATGTTTGGATGAAGAGGATGGCAAAGATTCTGAGTTCACTTGTAAATGTTTATAATCACATTTTGGTAGAGACAGCTGAGAGGCAAGTCTATGCTGTATTGTTAAGCTCTTGATTTTCCAACAATATAGTGCAAGTGCTCTTACATGGATATAAAATCATCCTGGCTGCTCACAACACTTTGTGTCTCAAAGACCTATAAATACACAACACTGCATCCACCTATATATCTACACAAATGTATACAGATATATGTGCTTGCACAATCACAAATAGATCATTAGTGATATATGGTTTCTGAAAATTACCATGAGCTATTGGCCATATTAGTATTGATGATATGTCATACACTCTCATTAGCGTATTGTCTGGTATTATGGATGTTGAACGGCTAACGGATTATTCAGCTGGGCCTAAAGAATTTATTTATTTATTTATTTATACAACTTATTATCTGCTTTTCATTATAAAATAATCCCATGACCCTATGCATTATGGCTTGATGGCACAGAGAGTCTGTTTTTCTTAAAAAGCAATAAACAGTCCTGATTAGACATTGTGGTTCAAGGAAAATTTTCAGGAGGTGGGGGGAATTTTCTTCTCCAGTCTTCCCTTTTATATTATCAAAAAAAGTCTAACAAAAAAAAGGGTAAATTTCTTTAAAACAAATCAACATTAGAGTCTTGTTTACATTTCATAGCGTAGCGGATGAGATTTTAAACATGGGTTTGGATCTTGAATATATAAAACTCTGCACTTATATGATGTATGTTTATGATGGTTAGCTGCTTATAGCAGAAAAACACATACTCCAATAACCATCTGCAATTACTAAAGCTATTATATCTACCGTTCATTTCTTAAATTGGACAGGATGTACAAATGCTTGGTATAAGAGCAATCCTATAAACACTTATCTGGGAGTAAGACCCATTGAGCTCAATGGTGCTTACTTCTGAGTAGACATGTATAGGAGTGCACTGCCAGACTAATAAATCTTATAGTTGTATAAAGGAAAGTTAGAACACCCACGCTCCATCTTGTGTTATTATAACTTGTAAGCTGAATTTGTGGAGGTTTAAATTCTCTTCCATTTTCTCATCCTGTATTAAGGGAGAGGAGTAGGGTGGGCAGATGCAGCAGAGGAAAAGGTTCCTGTACCTTTAACAATTGCGAAGAAGCGGGAATCTCAACAGGTGTCATGAGAAACCACACCTGCTGAAATTCCCTCTTCTAAACAACTATTAAAGGTGCTGGAGCCCCGTCTGGCCACTGTAGGTAGGGAGGACCAATAGGATCTTACTACTGACCTTCTGCAAAGCACTGGTCATCTGAATTTCATCCAGAAATTACTGGTGTAACATAAATTTGTGGGACTATGGCTGACATTACATTGTCAATAAAACTCACAATAATTGCTGATTTATTTCATTTTTAATCCACCCTTTCTCCAAGGAGCTCAGAGGGGTCGTGTGTCCTCTGATTTTATCTTCACAACAACTCTGTGAGGTAAATTAGGCCAAAAGATAGCTCAAGGTCAATCATGGCTGATTGGGGATTTGAACTCAGGTAGGGTGACCATTTGAAAAGGCGGACAGGGCTCCAGTATCTTTAACGCTTGTTTAGCAAAGGGAATTTCAGCAGGTATCATTCTTATGCATGCAGCACCTGGTGAAATTCCCTCTTCATTACAACAGTTAAAGTTGCAGGAGCTAAACCAGAATGACCAGATACAAAAGAGGGCAGGGCACCTGCAGCTTTAACTGTTGTGATAAAGAGGGAATTTCACCAGGTGCTGAATGCATACAAATGACACCTGCTGAAATTCCCTTTTCATTACAACTGTTAAAAATACAGGAGCCCCGTCCTCCTTTTCATATGGTCACCTAACTCAGGTCTCCCCAATCCTAAATCCCAAACTCTAAACATTACTCTACACTGGTCGACAACACATTTCCTCTTAAAAGAATGTTGTGATTTCTTACATATTAAAATAGAATATGTTCCCATTGCTGCTGGATTTTATATGACCTCATAAGGTCCGGAGCAATATTTTTGACTCCTGTAAATTTAAAAATAATTTCTACACAACAGTGGCTTTCTAAAAATATGGCAATATTTTTACTAAAAAAAAATGGTGCAGTGAGTGTTTACAAAATCCAAAAACATATATAAAAGTGATCCAGATCTATCATTTCTTTTTTAAAAAAAAAATACAGGCAAAATGCCAGTGTGGTGTTAAAAACTGTTTGGCCGAAGAATCAGGGGTCAGAATCAGTACTGTGCAATAGATGCACTTAGTCAACCAAGCTGAATAATGGGATATTCAATGCAAAGAGTTGCAGGATACCAGCTGAAATTATTCAATGGGAATTGTCTGAACTCCTCTCCTGCTATCTATAGGGGGTTTTCGGCTTAGAGAAAAATTGTGTATCATATACATTTTTGTTGTTGTTGTTGTTGCAGATTTAACTAACACAATGTCATGATCTCAACAGGATCCAACCATGGTTGTCTATAGTTTTGTGAGGATTTTCAGAAACTATACCTATATGTATGCATACATACATCTCTCATACGCAGGCATACATATATATATCTATATATATCTATATAATCTTCTTATGTAGGTGAGTGAACAGAAGGCGGGACCACCGTGCTGCCAACCACAGTGGTGTCTCAACACGGTGCAGGTGGCAGCTGTAGTCTTGAGAGTGGCGCACAGGCAGACGACAGACACAAAAAGAAGGAGGGAAATGATCAAGACTTTGGCACAATGAGGAGGTGTCAGCTGTAAGAGAGGTGGGAGAGATGGAGTAGAATACTTAAAGGTGCGGCAGGGAGGATGTGGGGATGGGAAAGGGAGTTGAACCAGTCCCAGGATCGGTGTCGGGGAAAGAGTGGTTGGATGGACACCTCAGCAAGCTCACACGCAAAGCTACCTTGGAGCAATGAATACATGTCCCTCGGACTCAAAGCTGTTTGGCAGCAGGTATTCAAAATCTGCAACAGAAAGGTAACGTTATCCGGCGGGGGTTTGAAAGGAGGGAAGAAGAAGGCTTCAGTCTCAGAATGTGACAGAAGAAGAAGAGAAAGAGAGAAGGGGGGGGGGGAGAAAGAAAGAGAGAGAGAGAGAGAGAGAGAGAGAGAGAGAGAGAGAGAGGTATAAACAAAAGAGGCAAAACATCTGACTAGTTTTAACAAGAGAGAAAGGAGAGGATATTCTTTGACAGCTAGCTTTGTACAAGAAGGAAAGTTATAGCCAATATGTTGCCAACATTTGGAGGATTTTGATATTTTATTGCGTTATTTGTATTATTTGTAAAATTCTATAATCTGAAATTAAATATATTTGATCAATTGTATATGTATTGCTTTGGGGTTAGACAGTTACATATACACATGTACACACATATATATCCTCATACTTCTATATATATGCATGTTTGGTAGGTCATATGGGCATCTCTCTCTTATTACAATATTAACAAAGAAAAGAAATCACATGCTCTGCTCATACGGAAAGAGAATTACTAAAACAATATTTTCTAATAAAAAATTATTTTTCAGGCATCAACATGGCCAAACCAGGGTCCTTTATGAAGACAGTCCAACCAAAGACTTACCTATCGGATAGAGGTAAAATGCAATGCATTGTAGAGGGTGCAGCAACTGCCTTTTGGCTCACAGTGGTCTCACAGCACTGCAATAGCCATTCCTTCCCTTGTGTGAATATGAAACAGATCGTCTGAGATTTCATAGGCGCAGCCAAATATACCGAAGCAAGCAGGGAATAGTCCCTGTGCTCTTCTACTGTTGAGTTTCCTCCTGTATAGGCTGAATGCTCATATTGACCCTGTTCAGATGACACACTAAGCCACAGTGGTTAAGCATTTTGAACTAAATGTTATGGCTTAGCATGTCATGTGAGCCATGACTTAGCGTGTTGTGTGAACCATTCCGAACCATGGTGGCTACATAACCACGGGTTAAACATGCTCACTAACCATTTGCTGCAAAGGGGTTAGCAGCCATGGCTTAGCGTGTCATCTGAACAGGCCCAATCTGTCTCTCAATTTCTGAGAAGTTCTCATCTCGTTGAGTAACTAGTCATTCAGCTAGTGGGAGTGTATGTGCTCTATTACAGCCTTGCCCAACGTGGTGCCACCCCGATGTTTTGGATTACAACTCCCATCAGCCCTGGTCTTGCTCCTGCCAATTGTTTTAATTGGATAATTAGAATCAAACAAAAATGAAGCCTATAGACTAGAGTGAACTCTTCAGAACACAGCCACACGAAGCCAAATATTACTCATCAAATTTACAAGCACTGTTTTTGGAGACGCTCTGCACTAGAGTAGCAATTAGTTGGCAATCTTCCAGCTGAGTACAAAAATCAAATAAAACAGAACAAAAGACATTCCTGGGGTATAAATTAGAAGTATTCCATTGCTTCCCTGGAGGGCTGTGGAACGCTTGTTCCTTTCTTCAGTGGCCGTGATAGTACAGCTGAGCACCTCTTGCACAGCTTCCTTCTGAAGTTTAACCTGATATGTGCCCTGTTTGCACTTCCATCCTTTTGTTTGAATAGAGCAACCTTCCCCAACTTGGTGCTCTCCAGATGTTTTGGACTACAATTCCCAGCATTCCTGACCATTGGCCATGCAGGCTGGGGTTAATGGAAGTTGGAGTCATAACATCTGGAGGCCACCAGGTTGGGGAAAACTTCCCCAGATGAATGGGAACTGGGCTGGACCAGCTCTTTCACCACTTGGAAAAGCCCAGCTGGTTGGTGGACACAGTGGTCAAGAAGTAAGATTTCATTCCCGTCTCAGTGCCACAGAATAGATCTTCACATGGGCTTGAAGTCACATTGGGTAGGATTCATTGTGAATTTTCCTCCACTTGTTCTCTAGCCATTTCCCATGCTTTCTTATCAGGTAAACAAATGAGGAGTTTGTGATGTGGCTAGGCAGAAAGGGCATCTAGGAGCTATTGTGTCAACTGCCCAAGTTAGTTCCTTATTCACGATTCCAAGTAAGCATCAATGGGATACGTACTGGAGGCAGTCAAATACTCCCCCCCCCCCCACTTCTTTAGAAATAGGATGAATCCATTTGGGGCTGGACCATCCTAACTGGTCCTCCACATCTCTAGAGGTTTATAGGTACTGTGAGTCAATCCATAACAAGGTGATGACAAGCTGTTCATAGCAAAGACAATCACCCATACTCACAGCCCATTCCTCAATCTGGTGCAGAACACCAGGTCCAATGTGTGTGACTGCATCTTTAATGCACACTAGGGCAGGCCTATAGTTGCCATGACATACTTAAATGGGCCTAGGAAGGAAGGTTGAAGTGCCCAGAACGAAACAAACCTGAGACCACTTCTGCCAACCCAGCCAGGGAAGCATAGGCAGACAGTATGTACACCCTTAGAATTCTTATTCTGCCCTCATCGATTACTTAGAATGGACTGTACCTTAGAACGGGTGTCTGATAAGGGAGACAGACCCTGAAGGACCAAAGCAGCCTCCACCACCTCCTCTTTCCTATAAAATGACCCTATGATGCTCCAAAAACAGAGTACCAAGCTGGAAGCAATTGGAACCAAACAGGATCCATTGTCTCATTCAAGCAGGTCGACTTAATGCATATCAGGCCAGCCTTTCCACTCCCAAATCATATCATGGATGATGGCTGTTTTATTTTGGACTGACCTGGCATTGAAAAATGAGGAGCAAATGAAAGATCAATGGGGGCTGACTGAGAGCAGTATCCAATGGTACTCCTACACAGAGTAGACTCATTGAAGTGAATAGGCATAGTTTACATAGGACTACCTTTGGATACTGCCCCAAGCTCCCTGGGAGGAAAAAGCCTGAATTCTTCTAACTATTCTTCCCCTAATGGATTTCACTATTCTGCTCACCCACCCCTTGCCCCTTCCCCTAACTCAACCACACTTTGCTAGGTCCATAAACATCCGCCTCTGCCAGGCACATCTGAGCTCTAATCACAATCCCCACAGCAGAGCAGCAGTTAGCAATAATTAATTAACACTCTAAACTTGGCAGCAGGACAGTGACAGCTATTAAGAACACACAGAATTAATTGCACACCAGAATTTACTCTAAATTAACGTCTTAACTAAAAAACTCCGAGGCATATAACACTGTGCCAAGCAAGGATTAAAAAAAAAAGCACTGGAGATCTACTGGCAAAAATAACAATAATACCCACAAAGGAAGACCACCACCCCTGCTCTTTCCAAAGAGGAATAAATTAATGATATTTCCCCTTTGGACTATAACGGTGATACAAACAATTCATAGAGTAAAAAAATCACTCATCCTCGTTGGATGTACTGCAACTCAGTCCAAACAGAGGCTGAAGACCTATTTCAACCAAAGGCAAGATTCACAATAAATAAACTAACTTCCAAACTATGCCAACGAACATTCCTCATGGAAGGCCCAAAGTGAGAACCCTGTTAGGCCAGGGATGGGTAGAAAGTAGATTTCCAGATGTTTTGGACTTCAGTTTCAGGCATTCCTGACCACTGACCATGCTGGCAGGGGTAGGGGCCACAGCTTTGTATGCACACGGGTCCAGGTTCGATCTCCAGCATCTCCAGGTAGGGCAGGAAAAAAATCCTGCCTGAAACCTTGGAGAGCCGCTGCCAGTCAGTGTCGACTATACTGGGCTAGATGAACCAATGGTCTGACTCAGGCTGCCTCTACATGAGACGTTTAAAGCTCTTTGAAGTCTCATTAAAATTTTTACCTCTACAAGAGCGGAGCACAAATTGGGAGTTGAGGCGCTTTTTCTCTCCAATTATGTGCATTATCGAATGCGCTTTAAATAGCGAGTTTTATTATGCTGCGGCCGTTAAAGCGCATTTTGACTATGTGAACAAGCGATTCTCCGCATTAACCACTTCTAAAGCGCATTTCAAACAACCGGTAAGGCCACCAGTGATGCGCTCAATTACCTCCCGTGTACAGTCATTTACCATAAAAGCGCTTCCGAGAAGATGCGCATAATCGGAGAACCAGGCGTCAAACTGAATTCTTGTAGAGGGGGGTCTCAGTATCAGGCAGCTTCCTATGTTCTGGAAGTTGGTCCGAAATATCTAGAGATCTACCTTCTGTCTGTTGGCAGCAGTGCCTCTGGTAAAGCCCTCTACTTTTAACTGCCCTTTCTGGATGTAGACCTCATCAAGCTAACCTGGGAGTGTCCGTGGACTCTTTCTAGCAGGGCCAGGATAGAGAGGCAAGCCCCATGGATTGTAACCTGGGGGTGGGTAGCTGTCAAAGTATCTCAGTCTTGCTCTCCCGATGTCAGTCTGGTATGTCTTCCAATAAGCTTGCTCCCTGAGCCACAATGAATGCTGGTGGGGCCTCCATCGGGCCAAACGCTAGCCAGTGTATCACCCAGCAGAAGCACAATGCCATTGCCTCTTCTGCATCTGAAAACAGTGGAATATTTGTGTACATCTTTCATTGAGGAGCAGTGAAGTGATTTGAGTCTGATGCCCCTGGTGGGGCTGTTGATACCTCCAGCGCTAATTGTGGGCAGCTACCTAGGGACCAAGTAGCAGTTTAACACACTCCTCAGTTCCATGTGTACAGAGGCAGAGTATGGGAACCAGTTATTAACTATGCTGAAAACGGCACGTATTAACTGACGTACCATTCCATTCTTCATTTGTTCACTAGGCTAGTGTTTTTTTGGGGGTTGTCACAGCAATAAATTGGAATATTTAGAATACTGACTGTAATAAACTTGCACAGTTCACTGGGGGTGTGACACATTTCATATGCAAGACTTCCTTCTCCTGAACAATGTTTGCAACTGAGGACCCCATTGAACTGAATGGGATTTATTGATGAGCTGCTCTGAAGACAGGAGTGAAAGGAAATCTTAGCAACTCAGCAACATGTTATCCAGGTGATGCAGATGAAGCACAGCTTGCTTTAGATATGTTTATAGGATTTTTATTTAACTTTATATAAGAACCTGTAGTAATCCAATTCAACTGCCTGTTGTTTTTTTAGATCTTTTTACTACTGAATTGCATAGTATTTAGCTCTTCATTCAGCAGCCTGAAATCTTTTGGTTTGACATTGCACGACTCACCATTGGAGTAAAAAGAAAGAAAGAAAGAAAAGAGACGGATAGCTGTTGCAGGCTTTCCTCTGAAGGCCACCCACTCCCTTTTAATAACAGTTCAAGCAACGTCACCACAGTGGCATTTTGTATTACCTGAAACTTATCCCTTCAAATATGCCAATATAAAGAGACTCCTTGTGAGACCACAAAAACTCCTCTCCTTCCCCCACCAATGTCTCCCACAATGCATTGCAAAACATATGTGGCCCTTTGTCAGAGCAGCACAGCCATAGGTTGGACTGTTGTTTTCGAACAGGACTGTAAGGCAGGGTCTGAATACAAGCCAATGAAAGGAGGAAGAGGAAAGGAATACAAAAACACTAAGTAATTATTCCATCAGCATTGCCATTACAGGGTCACCGGGAGCAGGCAGCTCAATGCTAATAGAACAGGGCTGAGGACAACAGACAGCACCCTAGTGCTTGAGAGCAGGTCTCCACGGACAGAACTCCTTAGTGCCATCATGTATCAGCTACCTGTGTTGGATAGTGTTGCTTCCATTCTCTATGTGTTTATGGAATCGACATATCATGCTATCTACCCGCTCAATCCACCTTCTAATGCTTAAGTTATGAAACCCTACTTAGCTAGGTGAAGTAATCCGTATGGAAGTTAATAAATATACTTTCCTAGAGCATCTCAGTGATTCTTGATGCACTGGCCCAGGCTGTAGGAATGCATCCCTGAGGAGGCAGGGATAACAGAAGGGGTCACATTGTTTGATATACAGAGAGAGCTCTCCATTTCAGGTTCATTTGCTTTTGTATGGCTCACAGTCTAATAAAGAATCTCTCCTTACTATTCTGTCATGCCTTGTAGCATTTGCTGTTAATTGATCACATGGACTTTGGCATCTAAGGCTATTTTAAATGTCAATTTTATACAGGTACTACTGACCATGGAGACTTTGAATCATGGGAGTAACTGAGAGCAAATTTGGCCCTATTTTGGCTTTATCTTGACATGGTTAGATTCCAAGCATCCTTTTCATGTGACTTAAACCATTATACACTGCAGTGCTCTAAGACTGCTCTGTTTCCCATTGTTAACTTTTTGCTTTTGGCTACTGAATGGTCTTTAAGAACTCTGTTCCTTTTCTGTTCATGTCACGTAGTTGGATGAAGTGCCAAAGCAGATGATGAGGGTGCATCCTTGTAACACAGAACCCTAATTAGGGATGTACAAGAATTTTGTTTATGTTCGCAAATCATGTGAACATGTCTCATTTGCAACCCTGAAGGCAAATTTGAGCAGGAGAACATGTTCTCCAAAAATGTTTGCAAATTAAAGAACTGGTATTCACACGCAAAAAAAATGTGCATTTTCATGCTTAACTTTATGGGGGGGAAAGTGTGCAAATACACCTGTTTCTTGTTCGTATGAAACTAAAGAAAAGCATAACCAAAAATGGGAAACAAGGTGCAGGGCCATGCAGAGGGGGGGCCAGTGGGACCAGTTGGCCTGGGGCCCACGATTTTGAGGGGGCACTCCGACAAGGAGGTCCCCCCAGCTTATGCTACTGCTTCCGTAGCATAAGCAGCCCATTGAGAAGCGAGGAGTCCACCTTGCGGAAGCAGCACAGAAGCTGTCCATCGTGAAATTCTGAATGTGAAAAAGTGATATCTTACATCTTGAATAAAAGTGCTTCCCATTACCTTTATTATAAATCGTTTTAGTTCATAGATGTATTTAGCACTGAATCAGTGCCACTGATTAAAAAGTACTTAATGAGCAGTTTGAAATGGAGGGGGGCATACACTTCCCATCTGGCCTGGGCATATTACCAGCTCTGCACGGCCCTGACAAGGTAAGACAAGCCTGGAATCACTTGTTCGGCCATCTCTAATCCTAATAATACTGGTAGAAAACATTTTACTTCACTGTAAACCTAGGGCAACAACCTACTCCAGGAAAGATGTATGAACTCTGTTATCTATCTATCAGTAGACCTTGGAATTTTACTGTGAAAAACTTCCAGAACTCCAAAAGGTCTCTTGCTATTTGTAAGTCCCACGTACACGTCTTCATACATTATATGTGTGTGTGTGTGTGTGTGTGTGAGAGAGAGTGAGAGAGAGAGAGAGAGAGAGAGAGAGAGAGAGCAGTGCATGCAATTCCTATTTTGTGTCTAGGCTGAATTGTAATTGCTCTGCAATTCTTAGGACATAACCTACAAGAAAAAAAGAGGAAACAGAAATCTATGAAGGTCCAGGCTCTATTCACAATGCCCACCTTCTAACCTAGTTTTCTCTAGAGTATGCAGAGCAGTTCCAGTTGCCCAGTTCACGGAACTAAGATGCCCAGAAAATACTGTAATTGGATTCCAAAGGCTCTGGAGCAAGTGAATTGAGGGAAAAGCACCAGACCAAGTTTCACTCAGTTATGTTGGTGCTGAACTCCCATCTCTCCCCAAGGAATCACTGGGAAACACAGGGAAAGTGATCCTTAAGGAACCATGGCTGAGACTACTGTTAATAATGAAACTTGCTGTGGATATTATGACTCTTTGGGAACAAATGTGACCTGCATGAAGAGTGGACCTGTCTGAGATTTCTGCTTCTCCTGTGTTGAGTCAGTGTCCCCTGCACGCAAGATGCCTGACATGTTTTCTTGTGGAGGTGATATTGGACTCTTATTTCCAAACACTCCTGAGCCTGAAGGTCTCTGCACAGCCCTGTCCCATTCAGGTTGAGTTGTCTTTCAGAGGAAGGTAAGCACAGGAACAAGGATAGGGTAAGAAGATTTGTCGGGGAAGTGTGAGACAGGGGAGGAAAAAGGAAGACAAGGGTGGAGGGAGGACTTTTTGCAGGGAAGAAGAAGAGCAGGATATTAAACTAGCTACAAAAAACCTTAATTGAATTCAAACATAACAATTCCATATGAAGTTGGCTCGTCTGTAACGATACCGGATTGAGTCTCTGAGCAATGCACAGGGAAGGAGTGGGGAGATCAGTAGTGGTGAAGCTATTATGAACATAACAAGACATGTTGCTTTCAAATAAAGGGTGAAAGAGTTTGAGGGGAGGGAGTGGAGGAGGAGGAGGAGAGCAGGGGAGGAAGAGTTTGGTGGTGGTTTGCAAGGTTAGGCGTGGCAAACGGGCAAGGTAATGGGCAAGCAGGCCGGGGGAGCGGTAAGGGGGAGTGGTGAAGGTCTGGAGTGAGAGGTGGGGTTGAGGTACTGGAGACGGGTGGGGAGAAGAGGGTGGGGGTGGAAGGGGAGTGGTCTAAGACTGAAAATACTTGCCCTTCAATTTGCTTGGTACTGTGTGAATCCATCAGAGAGAGAAAGCAAGAAAAAACAAACAAAAAACAGAAAACAAAAAAAGGGGGGTTGGGTGGAAAGGGGAAGGGGGGTACAAACAATATTTTATTCAATTGCTGTTTGAATAAAAATATTGTGTATCATAATCATACCGAAAGGAAACCTCTTGCAAAAAACGACATGAAAAAGAAACCGAAAAAGAATAAAAGTACCAATAAAAAGGCCACAGTAATAAAATAATAAAAATGTATAGATATAACTAGATATATAGATATATATTATATAACCAACATAAAAAATGAAATTCAGTAGCAAACAGTTTGCAACAGTCTTGATATAGAAATGTTCTTACTGAGTTAGCAGACCATGCAAAATTCAAGATTAACAAAGAACACACACAGAGACAGAAGGAAAGGAAACAAAGGGACAGTGGAGACGGTTAGGTGTGTGTAAAGGGGCCTGTGCCTATATGTGAAGAGTGTAGGGTGTCTTCAGGGAAAGGAGGATCTAAAGTTGGGGGGACCGTGGAAGCAGCCCCACTTGGAGGGAAGGCTTGCCTTGATTTTTAAAAATGCTTTAACCCTAATTTTCTTTTGCAAATAAAGCCAAAGCAATCAGGCCTTGACATTCTTCATGGGGAAACCACATGTTCTATGTCAGCTACGATGACTTTTAAAAAGAAAATCCTGCTGAAAAGATGTGAGCTACTTTCTGAAGAGGAAAAGCAGGAGTAGTAGCAGTGTAGCTGAGAAGGAAAATGTCACATCTGCATATAAAACGGAATGCAACTGTCAGGGGAAAAGTTGTAGTTCAGAGGTAGAGCAATTGCCAACAGTCTGGGCTTAATCCCTGGCATCTCCTGGTAGGACTTGGAAAGACTCTGGTCTGAAATTCTGGAAAGCTGCTGCTGCCAGTCAGTGTAGTGACAATCCTGAGTTAAATAGACTCTGAGGTTCATCACACGCAGCTGAAATCCTGCATCCTCACCAGGGCTTTCTGCTTCTGGAGTTCTGCGGGATTAAGATGGGCTCCTTTACATGGGCAGACATGTGGCTTGCAATTGAGGACTTCTGTTCTTGGCAAGTTCTATACGTTTCTATATCTTTCATTTTACAGCCACTAGATGGTGCTGTCACTGTAATGCTAAGCCGTCATTCCACATAGTCGATAGATCGGAATAATGTCCCTTATTGTGTTATGTATGATTTTTGAAAGCGGGATAAAGGTCATATACCGCAAGAGGACCCTGGAGGTTGGTGATGTCATGTAAAGGACCCGCAGACTTCTGTGAGCAACGAATCTTGATCGCACAATAGAAACCCCGTGTGGAGAAGTACTCTGCCTAAGGTAGCTTCCTACATTCTAATATGTAGGGACACAGTGAGTAGCAACTGCAGGCTGTTTCAATTAGGTTGGATGATGCCTGCCTCATCAGTTTGGAGTGGTAGGCGCTGCTGCTCAATTGGAAAAGGAAACTGAAGAGTGTTTGCAGCTGCACATAAAACTCTGGGCTGGGTGCCAATTCTGTGGAACACCATACAGTCATATAAGTGGCCATCCTGGTCTGGTTATAGTGTTGGCAGAGCACTTGTCTGCCATTCCATTACTGAGCTTGAATCAGTCAACTGTAGATTTCAGAGAATGAAGGAGGGGGAACTACTATTGTGCCCCTGAGGGTGCATTCTCAGGAATAAAGGCCCCAGGCAGTCATTCTCCTTCATAATGTGTAGCACAGGGATGTCTTCTGTGAAGGCAATGACAGAAAACCAGAGACAGTGACCAGAGCAGGATCTCACAAGGTAGCTTTGGGGGAAAAGGTCTCCTCTGCTTTCAGTATTTGTGAGAGACAGTGGCTGAATTCGGGCAACATGATATTCAGTGGTGGGGTAATAATCAACTTTACAGTTGTTCATCTAGGGAGTACTCCCCACACAACATGGTAATAAATAATGAACTGTGGTGTGGATTAGGATCTGTGCTGAGTTGACTATGGCAGCATTTGGATGACACGATAGTCAATACAACTGACTATTGTCGTCGTCCCCCCCCCCCCCCCCCCCGGTTGCTTATTGTGTCGTCCGAATTCAGCCAGTCTCTGGTGCTTTCTCCCTGAGATCAGATGGTATGCCATTGCAAGGAGAAAATAACTGATCCAGTGGAACGCACAGGAAACCCCATCTGATTGCTGGCATGGTTCTCTCATGAGCATGCATCACCTCAGAGCAATTGGGGGAAGGATTAATTTGTCAAAGCAGCTCTCATGTCAAAATGTATGTGGAAACCTGGCAGGCCTGGGAAAAAGGCATCGCTAGGATCCCTCTGCCGTGTGTGGTGTGTTTGAATGTGTTTAGACCCACCACCTTTTATGTTCTGGATAGGCTGAGTATAAATTCCAGAATCCAGATTGATCTTTGTTTCAGAGATAAATAATAGCCAACATAGCAGGCAGGGGCCAATTAGCATACTGCTGTGTAGTTGACAAAGCACCTTTCTGTATGTAGATTTTCAAAACAGTGTTACCGCAGAATCCTGTATGTTTACTCAGATGTAAGTCCTATTGAGTTCAATGGGACTTACAGTTAAGATGTTATTGGACGGCAGCTTCAGGGCACATCCTATGCATGTTTAGATGGAAAAAAGACCTACAGTCCCCAGCATTCTCCAGCCAGCATGGCTGGCTGGGGACTGCTAGGAATTTCCCCCTCTAAACATGCATGGGAATGAACCCTCTGCAGATGGGTTAAAGCCTATTTATATAAAAGCTAACAAACTGATACCAGGTCAAGGCTTTACCTAAACGTTTTGGAAGATGTTGGCATACGGTAATGTTAAAACTGCATCGTTTAACATATAATCTAATGAGTAAATGTACTCTACTGAGCATGAAATCCCTTTGAGCATGAAACTTTGAGTAGCTACAATGAACGTGGTGTGGGTATGGAGTCGAGGACTTACAAAAGGTAAGGGAGAGAGGAAGAGACAGGAAGAGAAGGATGAGAAAGGAGAAAGAGAGATTACAGAGACAGAAGGATAAACACAGGAAGAGAAAAAGTGGCAGCCAGAATCCCTCAGAGCAGGATGTTAGAGACTTCCTTGGAAGACCCTCACACCCTGTGATGAGAGAGCAGAGCCCAGGATCACACACGAGGAGAGGCTAACACACAAGTACACAGATTAACCATAAATTAGTTAGGAAAAACAAACAAACCCAAGATTGAAATAAAAATAATAATAATGGCTTAAAACAAATATAAAAGAAAACAGAAAGAAACATGCGAACTTTCCCAGCTTTCAAATTAACTGGGCTGCTACAGAGTTTATCATCTAGTACATAAAAAGCATATAAAGCAGCATCTCAACCTCGTCTCCCCTGGATGTTTTTTAAGGCTTTATGCAAAGCAACATGGGAAATCTTCACATCCTTGGAAAGCCTGCATTATTTTTCCAGGAATAAAACAAAGCCTCTTCTATGTGTAGGGTTGTTGTTGTATTTCATTTGACAAACTTTTTTTTAAAAAACTGTTTTTTATATCACAAGTTTGGCATTTCATTTTCTCCTGGTAGTCATCCTTAGGCTAGCTGGTGGGTTCAGGGTCAAAGGGCATGTGAAAGGTCAACAGGAAAAGAAAAGTGTCTACTTACACTTCACCTGGAGAATCTGGTCACTTAGGTTAGCTCGGATGTAAAAGGTGCTGTAGCGTGGCAAGACTAAACCTAGGCTGGTAAAGGGGAAAGGATGGGGGGAAACAGCATTTAAAAATGTCAGCAATTGCAAGTTTAAGTCTTGGGCAAATGAAACCATAGAGATGTAGCATACTGACCATTCAAGCCAGCTATTGATACAGATGAGCAAATCCTAGGATGGCTTTTGCTTATGTCAGGAAAAGATGCTTACCCAGCCGACAAACTGAATATTTACCTAATACATAGAACCTGCTGGGAACACACTGGGTACTATCCAATGTTAGTTCTATGTAGAACAGAGAGCCATTGAAATGAATGGGAGTGAAGTTAATTGTGACTAATTTAAGTCTCATTCATTTCAATGGGCCTACTTTACATAGGACTAACACTGGGTATTACCTAAGGAAGCCAAGTGCTGAGTGCTATGCTGCTACTGTTGCCTCCAGTTATTCCTCTGGGTTAGCTAGAGATTGCCATGTCTGATGTGGGAAGCATATGGCACTGGTCTAACAAAAGTGACATTCTTCTGCTAGGTATCCCCAGTGTGTTTCCTTCTCTGCAGGGACTGTTGCAGGGCAGAGATGCAACCCTTGAAGATAGGAAGGTATGGGCACAGACTACCACATGATGGGAAGTATGCGCATGCCGAAGAAGTAGAAACACAGATCAGAGGAGGTGTGCACAGGCACAGACCTCTATGCTTTGCAATGACTTCCTCGTGATTGGGACCACTAGCATCCCATGCACATAATTCATCCTATGACTCAAGGCTCACTAATGTTTTGCGCAGTAGATTTTTTTTGGGAAAAGTGTATCTGGAGATAAGTGGCAAACACAATAGATTTCTTATTGTATGTTCTGATTATTTAGGGTATGAAGCCCTGAAGGATCAGGTAGCTGGTCTAGACAGGCTTTTCTGCATAGGTTGGGTCAGGCAGTTATTGGGATATATAGTGTCCAATCAGCTGCACTAGGAAATCCCTGGGGAATATGTATATTTGCAATAAACAGCTATGCACTAGAGGGCAGTCTCACCCAATATGTTCAGGTTTCAGAGCTCAATCCATAGGCAGATGGAGCTGCCTGATGCTATTAAAGTAGGCCAGCTCCCTCATTTATGTTACAATTTCAAAACACAATAATATGCATATGTCTTTAAATGCATTGTTGTCCCTTGGGAAGAGTATTATGCATTGGAAACGGATGCATGTTACATTCCCACATTACATTTCTACACATCTTAAGGCATGGGTGTGCACATAATAATAGGGAATGCAACGTCCCCAACAGAATGCTTAAGCATCTTCTATGGGTCAGCATTGTGCCGGTCAACTCAACAGAGCCTCTTCTCTTAATTGTTCTTCATTTGCTGCTTCTGCTGAATAAGTGCCTTTGCTATTCTATCTGATGCTCCATTTTTTTTGTCTTAGTCTTGCTAATAGTGTATTGTACACCACCTAGGGCTAGAGTTTGTTATCAAAGGGATGGTCTGGAAAATACCATGAAGGCAATTTCCCACTGAATCCCAGGCCTTTAATTTGGTACAAAATCTAGTGTGCCTTTTTATGTGCGGGGGCAACTTTCCAAAACAATTAAAAAGGCTATCCCACTACTAATCTTATGACAAAGCCTCTTAGGCTAACATTTGATACTACCTCAGCAATGGACATTACTGCCAGGTCTTGAGTCTTTATCATAAATATTAGGTATATAGGATTCTGAAAACCAAGATCAAATGGCAAGATCAAATATATTCCTTCTGCCTCTCCTGACTGGATAGGAGAGTTGGAAAATATGGCAGCTGAGTGTGTCCTAAAGCAGGGGGTGTAGAACCTCTGGCACAGGGCCCAATCCAGTCATCTGGGTTCCCCAGAAGGCCATACCCCTCCTCTTGGCCTCACTCCTTTCCCCCAACTACTGACCACTTGGTGGTTTTCCGAAGTTTGTGCAATTCCTTCCCCGCTCTAAAAGGTTGAAATGCCTCTCTTGGGAACTAGTAAGAGCTTTAAGCTTAAATATGCTGGTATTTTTGGCCTCAGCCCTTTTCCCTTCAGCCCCGCCCACCACTGGAACGTGGCATCTGAGAGCCTCTTGGAAACAGATTTCAATTTTTGGGCTGAAAGAGGTTTTCCACCCCTGTACAAAAGGCTGAGAGACATGAAAGCAATGAGGTGAACTTCCGCCTGCCTGTTGTTAATTTACAAACCTGACTATTTTTAGATGTGGATGATGTAAGTCAGGATTCTTGCACAGGACCCATTGGCAGCAATGGATTAGAGAGGGAAGGCACAATCCACCCAGTGCTGCCTCCGCACCATCTCTACATGCCAAGACCCTCACTCTGAGCAGCAGCAGCAGCCTGGACTCTGACTCCGATGAGGAGGGGCTTGACAGGTCTGTCAGGCCAGCAGCACTGGAGGCAGAGGGGCTGGAAACTGACCAGGTCCCGAGCACATGCTGGACAGCCATCTTCCATGAATGCTTTAAGGTGGATTCCTTCATGGAGCAGGGGGTTGAACTCGATGGCCTTATAGGCCCCTTCCAACTCTACAATTCTATGATTCTATGACTGGGCCTGAGGCTGTAGGATTGGAGGCCCTTGAGCCAGGGCCCCCTGAACTGCAACATCTAGTGTCCATATCCCAAACAGACCATCCCCTTCCACACTAGGGACCCTCTGCACCCCTGTGTTGGCCAATCAGCACAGGCAATACGCCTAGAAGAAATAGTCCAAGATGAGGAAGAGGAGTGCTTGGCTCCAAGGCAGAAGCCTGCTCCTTTAAGGCCTGCCACTCCTCAAAGAAGGGGCGGAGCCTGGGAGGTGTGATCTGGCCCTTGAGGAATATCCATTTCAGGCCTAGATTTGCCTTAGCAAGTTGATCACTTGGAGTTCTCCATTTGCCCAGATCAGGATGCTATCATTTCAATGAGGCTTGGTGGATGCCCTTGCAAACCACATTCCAAGGCATTGAGGATGTACAACAGAAGAGAGTGGTGGATTATGTTCCTATCACTCAGAGTGTACTGTCTGAGCCAACTACAGGTCTCCCAATTCTTAGCCACAAAATGATCCTTCCTTCACCCACACCACTGCTGCCTTTTTGCCCCCACCTCGCCCGGGCAGGAGTGGGCAGCTTGTGGCCTTCCAGTTTATTAACCCTCAACTTCCACCATCCCTCACCATTGGCTATGCTGGCTAGGGCTGATGGGAGTTGTAGGCCAAAACATCTGGAGGGCCACACATTACCCACTCCTGCCCTTGGGATTCCCATTAAAGATGCCCCTTAAGATTCTGTAGCATTCTTTTGATTACCATCCATGATGGAGACTCAACTGAATAGGATAGAAGAAGCCATTATGCCATGCTCCTCCTTGCTAGTTTCTTACCTGTAGTTTGTGCTTTTGATAGGTGCCCAGGTATAGGTCCTATGGACTTTGTCTATGTATCTCTGTAGGTTCAAAGGTGAAGAGATAGAGTCAGGGCTTCTTTATTATTCACATGTATTAATTATATTCATTAATTTCTTTAAAGTACTTTAGGCCATGTTTCAATAAAATTATCAAGGCATTATACAAAAAACAATAAAAATGTAAATATTAAACCATGATTAAAATTAAAGAACTAGTGAGATTTATTCAGTGTGATCAGTCCCACTAGTAAACTTGCTGCTGTATTTCATGCCAATGGAACTTTCCAATAAGTATTTAAAGGCAGCTCCACATATAACGTATTGCAGTAACCTAGCCTTGAGGTTACCAGCATATGGATAACAGTAGTCAGGTGATCTGTGTTTGGGAGGGATAATAACTGGAGCACCAAGTAAATATAACTAGCTAGTTTAAATTGACTTTACTGGTTTTTATTTGCAAGTCTGTGTGTGTGAGAGAGACCATTGCCTACCTGCCCCTACCTTACCCAAATAAAATTATTTAAACTTTGGAATAGGCCATCCATCAGAGAAACCAAAGCAGTTTCTGTGCTGAAACTGGTCCTGAAACCAGATTGAAATAAATGAAGATAATCCATTTCACACAAGAGTAACTAGCCCCCTGGACCAGGCTGATCACTCCCTTTCTACAAGCTGTGATAAGCCAGGGAAGGCAAGGATTAAGAGTACAGGTGGTTGACTGTACTCCCTCAAACACCTTCTCCACATCCTCAGGCGTCAACATTTGAAATTAATCTAACAAAAATCAGACTGGACAGTCTACTGGACACATCTAAAGACTGTACAGAAGAATGAAAGCTGTGAAGGCTGTAGCAAGTGCAATATTTACAAATAAATCACAGAGGGCCCCCAAGGGTTCATTCTCCCATGGGATTCAAGCTGGCAAAAACCTTGAACCACATGGAAAAGCAGTCATAATAATGCTGGCAAAGTATTGCTTCTTAACCATCATCACCAAACATAAAAAGGTATAATAATGAGCTCTTGCTCAATGTGAGTCTTCCAAAGTCTGTCTTCCAGCCATCTTTCTAACCGCTTCATTGCCATTAGCTATTCAGAAAACCAATGAGCAGATTGGGCTCCAGTCAACAGGAGAGGGTGCTTGGAAGCAACTGTGTCTACTACCTGAATAATCTCCATATCCCACAGGGTGACCGGGCTTCAATAGGTATGTCAGCCATGCCAGTCAGAAACTCTCCAAAAGCTCTCTGAAATCCATCTGGATCCATCAGCCCCAAAGGATGGACCACAGAGGGATGATAACTAGAAGTCTAAAACTCATTTGGAAGTGATCCGACCATGATATGGAGGTAAACAAAAACTCCTCTAATCCAGATCACCATCCTGCCAAGCTGAGAACACCATGTCCAGTGTGTTAGGCCAATGACATGTTTGACAGTTCTATGGATGTTATGGCAGCCACGAAGTCCTGAGCTGCACCGGATATGGCAACCTTGACTTAACTGTTGGAGTCCTCTAGAACCACAAACTTTAGGGACCTCAACACAGTCCAAGACCATCTCTGTCATCTCAGGTAGGGAGATTGCTAGGCATTGGGATGGTAGGTATAATAGCAGAGTCCATGATTACCCAATACTAGCAGGTCCTGATTGTATTGCTTAGAGCAGCATATCAAAAGAAAAATTGTGTATTTTTGTGCAAACTTTAAAAAGAAGCTTTGCAGATTGAGGAAGAAATGGGACAGAATGAACCTGTGATTGAACAAGTTCAGAAGTGAGAGAAAGTGATATGGACTAATTTGTCCATTCCTACCCAACACCAGTGATAAGCTCTTAAAACTAGACCCAACTGGACATGAACACTGCAGAGGGAGAACAAATCTTGATAGATTAACCCCACCTCACCCGTAGGCTCTTGGCCTATGTTGGTGCTATACCAAAAATACAATGGACAAAGGTGAGATAATCACCTCCCAGCCTGTCCTCTCATGATTTATTAATGCAAACCAGGTCAGTTCTCGCTGGATGACTGTTGTTTAATTTTGAACTGACCTGATGTTAAAGAGAAGCGTTACAAAGGTGCTTCATTAGAAGATCATTAGAACAATTGAGGAATTGAACTGCCTTTGGTTAGAGGAAGGCCTGGAACAGGAGATAAATATTAGGACCTCCTTTCTCCTTGAATGGCTGGTCTAATCCCCACTGTCATATCTATCTGAATCAACCCAAATAGGGGCACCTCTGCCCCCTGCCAGATCAAAAGTGCCTAATTGCTCTGCTGAACAAAAACTCCTTAAGTTGAAGATCATAAAATATCAGGCCAGGATGCAAGATTTCCTTAGGTACACTGTAATTAAATCTTGGCCGTAATAGGACTTATCCCAAGGCACTGCCAATGTTTTCATAGCAGATGTACTCATGGAGGGACCATATAGCTCCATGGTAGAAGACAAGCTTTGCCTGCACAAGGACCCACGTTCGGTCCCTGGAATCCCCATTAAAAGGATATCAGCCAGCAGGTTTTGGAGACCTTGGAAAGCCATTAACAGGCAGAATAGGAACTACTGGGCTAGCCAGGAGTAGGCAATCTGATGCCCCCCAGCTCTCAGAATCCCTGGATCACAGCTCTCATAATCCCTGGTCACTGGCCATGCTGTCTGGGGCTTATGGGAGTTGTAGTCGAATGTCTGGAGGTTGCCTACCCCTGGTCTAGATGGGCCAATGGTTTAGTTTGATATAAGGCAGCTTCATAGGTTTTTATGTTTACTCCCAGCTTTCCTGCATCTCTTCTCTCTTTATAGTTATAGGGTAACTATAATCCAGTCTTTTAAAGATCTGACAGCACAGACCACCCCCCTCATATTCTCTTAGGTTTTCCAAAGTCCACAATGGGCGTTTACCTCGTCTTGGGACTTGATCAGAGTCCTGATGTACCGCTGATCTTTCATTCCATCTATCATGCTTCTCCGGATCTGGAGAGAGAGAGAGAGAGAGAGAGAGAGAGAGAGAGAGAGAGAGAGAAAACGAGAAAGAAAGAGAGAAAGAAACAGGAAGTGGGGTTGGGTACTGCACAGTGTTGAGTGCCAGTAGTAGCACATGGGAATTGGACCTACGTCTTCTTACCTCTCTCTCTTCACTTCTCAAGAAAACCTGCTTAATGCTATGAGATGGGCAATAAAAATAGAAACTCTGCCCATGTTTTCCAAACAGATGCTGTAGAAGCCAAGCGTCCTGGCCTCATTGATCTTGGTAGGGTTTATATCATTGGATGTTCTGTACTCAATCCCTTCCTTCCTTCCTTCCCTCTGCTGTTTCTCTGAATTCTTCCATAATCTCAGGGCTTACATCTGCTATTGGCTAAGGAACAGACCCCATCTACAAGCTCTGTGTAAAATGCACCTTTAAATGCTGTTTCATGCATGACAAATGTCCTTTGCAGATATCACCTTGATATACCAAATTACATGTGGCACCTTTATTTATTTATTTTATTGCATTTATATTCCACCTTTTTTCCTCCAAGGAATGTACCTCCTCCTCCCTCTCTATTTTATCCTCACAACAACAACCCTGTGAGGTAGGTTGGGCTGAGAGACCGTGACTGGCCCAAAGTCACCCAGTAGGTTTCCATGGCTGAGTGGGAACTTGAACCCAGATCTCCTGATTCCCAGTCCAACACTTTAGCCACTACACCACACTGGCTCTCATATACTGTATGTACATGTGGCAAGAAGCCCTGTTTAGTGGTGGATTAGTCTGGCATATGGCAACATAGACATGTATGGAATGGTGACACATAATGGAGTATATCCAGGGTATATGCAATTTACTACATAAAAATGTAAGAAATGAATCATATACGTATACGTGCAGAAGTCATTGCCAATTGCCACCGTTACTGGATGACTCCTGTTGTAATGACAGAACCCAGTTTACTAAGGAAAATGAAATGGTATCCAATACAATCCTGGGGTATATCTAGAAAAGTAACAATAGTGGAATCTTTCTTTGCTGCAGTGAGCAAAAGCTTCCGATGATGCCATGCCTATTCGCATGTTCACATTTTATGCCTACATGGTACTAATTATTGGTGTTGCATGCATTTATCTGCCCTCTCCAGTGTAGAACTTACATCCTCTTTGTTCTCATCCTCCAGTTCAGCATCAAGAAAGTCTAACGTCACAGGTTCCTGGAAATTGATGATCTGAAAGGAAAAAGAGATGGTGAATAAGTGAGAATCTGAAACCATTATCTGGTATACTGTAAGTATGTCAAAATTATCCTGGTTCTAGACCTTCTCACAGTATGGATAGTATGAGGCCTTGCCATTCATCACACATCACAATGTTCAGCCATCTGAGATGCAGACAGGTTGCTGTTTTTAATTCTCTCATTGAAGCATTTCCCCCCCTGCAACACTCTGTTCAGTGAAACAAGCTATAATTATAATTATAATATTTATATCCCGCCTTTCCCCCAATACTATTGACAGAAAGTCACACTCACATACATAATATCCCTTGCTTGCATCAGACTGTCAGATATAGGGAGAGATCTAACTGGAAGGATGTGTTTATTTGTTAAATTATCAACTTCTTTTGGTGAGCTGCCTAGGACTCCTTTGATGATAAGGCGGGGCGTAAATGTTTTAAAATAAATAATTATTTATGGCCCCCAGCCATGCTAAATCACGCTCTCCCACTTGACAGTCTCAAATGCGTGTGAGTTGTTCTCTGCCAACTGTGGGCTGACCATATGAAAAGGAGGACAGGGCTCATGTAACTTTAACAGTTGTAGAGAAAGGGGAATTTCAGCCTGCATCATTTGTATGCAATTCGTACCTGGTGAAATTCCCTCTTCATCACAACAGTTAAAGGTGCAGGGCCCCTGCCTTCTTTTGTATCTGGTCACTCTAGTATAGTGCCTGCAACTTTAACTGTTGTGATGAAGAGGGAATTTCACCAGGTACGAATTGCATACAAATGACGCTGGCTGAAATTCCCTTTTCTCTGCAACTGTTAAAGTTACATGAGCCCTGTCCTCCTTTTCATATGGTCAGCCTAGCCAATTGGTTCTATGGGTGTGGGGGGAGTGGGGAGTGAAAAAGGAAACTCTTTCTCATTTATTCTAAGGCTTCTATGGCAGGGAGGGACAGGCAAAAATGCCTCCCCCATCTTGTATTGGAGGCCTCCCTGCTTTTCTGGAGCCAACAGAAAGCAGCAGGACCTGGATCCATTCTGGAAATGCTTCTGCTCCTACCAGAAGACTTGGTGGGGAAATGGGGCAGAATATTCTCCACCATCCTCCCATTCTGCTGTTGAGGAAATAGAAGCACAGAACACACATCATCTACTGCATCATTCTGTTCAGTGTTGTCAAGATAGCACTCAGGGGAGAATCTGAGTGCTTGTTTTGTCAATAAAAGCTTGTTTTGTCAGAACCTGGCCTGGAGGTTCCACAACAGGGTTTTGTACGTCAAATACTCTTCAGCTACAAATGTGAAATAATAATTCCGTATTGATTTCTCTATAGGGAAAATATCCAGACTACACAAGGGATTAGTTCTGTGAGATGTGGATTGAATTCTATCACACTTGTTGGTGGAATCCCACCAATCACTTCCCCATCCCTGTTTCACGCCCTTCTTATAACAGACATAGAGCTTCTTTAAATGAGAATTCTATAGCACGCTCGTGACTCACAGATGTTCACAGGTCATTTTGATGACACCATCAGCCACCTGCGCATCTCCCACTCCATTCTCCGGTTTTAGCAGGACAAAATAAACCTCAGAAAACCCAACTCTCCTGAGATATTTCAGTATTTGTTAGGTTTCCTGCTGTGTACAGGTGAAGTTGCATTATAAAATGCCCACTAGGAGATGCTGTCCCACTGAACTGTATGGGCCACATGGCTGCTGCTATCTTCCTCATCTAATTACAGCTCATTGCAAATGCAGAAGAGAAGCAGGAAGCAGAGCCATGGTAAGGAAATGTGATTTCCTCCTCTTAAAGGGGCTCATAGAGACCAGAAACTGGCCTTCAAATCTATCCCCCTTCCTCAATCTATACTCATTTACACTCGACTGCTGGAGTTTGTTGGTGGTATTTTTTGGAAGCCAAGCAGAACCATTCACAGCAAGATAAAGTTCAGAGGTATCCAGAAAGACACCATCCATGCATGTGCCAAGATGGATCATCATCTAGAGTTGTGTATGTCAAATGGGAATAGTGCCTCTTCTCGAATAGACGTATTTCTGCAAAAGTTGATTTCATTCAGGCCAAGCGCACAGAAAATGCAAGGAGTCCTAGATGGTAGTGGTCCTACTGCGCTGAGCAATTTAAATTGTTATTGATCAGTGTAGGACTGAGGTGACTAAATGAATTGTTGCTGTTTCTGTCCATCTCTGCCACATCACCTGCCTATTAATAATGCCGATGAACTGAGCTGGAAGTTTCTGCCAATGAAACATCTCTCTCTTTGATCGGTTCCATTTCTCAATGCCCTCAATTCGTGGCTGGCCTTTTAGTGATAGATTTATTTGACTAGTAACTGAGCTGGAAGCCTGTTTCCCTTGCCCCACCCTGATGGATACAGAGCTTCCCCTGAGATAAACTAGCCCGGGGCTTTTGCTTAATATCCCAAAGATGTAATATTTCATAAAGGGGTCTAGCTAATTCTTGTCTACACCTGCCAAGAGTGGAGAGGAAGTCCATATATCATGTTCTCAAGGTGTGCCAATTAGCGCTTTGTGGCTGACAGGAACAACATTTCCTGCTCCAAATTAGGCATGGCAAATGGGCCCCAGCATTGGAGTGGTGAATAATTAGATGAAAACTAGATTCACTGAATCCCTGAGTGTCTGGGATCAACCCTTCCCAGTCTCTCCAGTCATAATTTATGAGCCATGTTAGAATAACCATGTTGCATAAATACAAAGACAGAGAATGAACTATAGAGAGCGCCATTGTGATCAGCTGACTATGTCCTTCTACACACAATGCATGCTCTGCTAGGCACTATGGAGCATGAACTGGGATCCCTGCAGATCAGACATAGATGATTCTCTGCTTCCTGGGGCACTGGGATAGTATAGCCCATAATCCTCCTGCCCTGAGAAGTCAAGTGCCACTAAAGGGCCGTTCCAGAGCCACTGGCCAATATGCAGATCTGCTGCATTTCCTCAGTATGGGCATTTTTATGCTGAAGGAGATGGCCGGATCCTCCCTCTGTGTTGACTGGCTGGATGCTATTTAAGATATTCATCCCCTCTAGGGTGAGGGTGCTTGGCATAGAGATAATCGGTATGTCTGGGACATGCAGTCATGGACAAATGTGTTGATGGTCTAACATTCTGCCTTGGAGAATTGGCCACTAGAGATGTTGGCATACCAATACAGTGCAATCCTATGCATGTCTATGCAGAAGGAAGTTCAACTAAGTTCAATGGGGCTTCCTCCCAGGTAAGTAAGATTGCAGGCTAAATCTTCCACATTTTGAAAACAGTGCCACTTTTTGAGAACACAGAAAAAGGAGCTAAATTTCTTATATTGATTCAAAATAACCAACCAAATCTTTGGCTATAGGCCTAATTTGTCAGCCCCAGAGTCAAGACATCTGTTCTTTTATTTATCAAGTCTACTATAACATCTTTGTACATCTTTTGTAAATAAATTCCATAGTCGTGAGATTTTGAATTGTGTATAATCTGCAAATAACTGGTAATTTTAGTAGTATATATGCTTGTTGTATTACAGAGGCCACTGAAGAAGATGAAACGTCAAAACGCGTTTGGCCTATCTTCTATTTCAACCATACAGAGCTAATTGTCTTAATAAGTGTGGAAGAAGTAATTACTCAGCATTTTTATCATTCTGTAAATTCAATTGCTCTGTTTAAATGTTTTAATATATCTGGATGAAATGACCTTTAAATTTTGAAAACCTTTGGTTAAGGAGAGCACTTTTTTGTCGTGTTCACTAATTTGAAACAGTCCATGACTGATCAACTGCTCTTAGCAGTTACATACAATGTTCATGCACATTCTGTGAAAGACATCACAGCAGGTTTCTGCACTTAATAATCTAAAAGAAGGCTTCGTAAGCTAGTGCATCTATTGTGAAAGTTGTGGAAGATCAGTTTGGTGGAAGAAAAATATTCACATTTGGCCTGGGTTAGAAAAAAAACTGTGTTGTAAAGAGGCTGAAAAAATTGTGATCCAGAGATGCTAATGGCAAGAAATCAGGAGGGCAGAGAACCAAAGAGACAGATGTAGGGAGGGTGGGAAGGTTTTTACAAAGGGCCCAGGGAATGGCGGGGCTGTTGTGTTACATTCATAGAAAGGGATAAGGCGAGGTATACATGCAGAGGAATAAATTTCACATGCGGATTTTGAAAGTTAGACAAACCTTTGGCTGTTGGTCAATAATAACAACCATCACCTATATTTTATATGGAAGAGGAAGTGGTGCTTTCAAATACCATGTTTACTTTGTAGTTAAATGATGGCATATGGTGGTAAATCGATGGCTCAGTGGTGGATAAATGTGGACGGTGCACTTGCTTGTGACAGCTGTTTGTATATGCTTTCAATCTGATGGCAAATTGCCACCACTAACATTTCCACCCAACTCATTAATTCCCAGCTAGACAGCACTAAGTAGCCGTTGTTAGGCAGGTGCATCAACGATCGACACAATGGCAAGAACGTTTTGCTGGAAGAATGAAACAGGTCACTGCTTATTACATTTAAATTTGAAGGGAAAATGGCCTATGGATATTTTTGTGGATGCATGTCGAGGTGAAAAGTGGCGACAGACAGTGGATAACACCATATAGACACATGCAAGGACATCTTGTGGTGGCTGCCAACGCTAGGGGGCAATTGGGATGAAAGTGTGCATGATCTGTTGTTGATGATGGCGGGTGGACAATGATATTCAGAGGAGGAAAAAAAAACTGCTCTTACCTGGGGTCGTAGATTTGGGTGTAACAATACATATCCATTCAGATCAATAGCGAATACATAGCCGTTAGCCCCTAACTGGACGGGAAGACAAAAAGAGAAGGGTTTTCTAATGAGAGACAAATGACAGCTCAAATAGGAAAGGAATGGTTGAATTGCATCAACCTTCCCTGCCATGATCACAAATAAGTCTACAGACCTTGGTGCCATCGCCTCCCCCTCCTCCTCCCCCCCTCCTCCTCCTCTAATACTCAACCTCAAGCGCTGAACAAATGTCCATAAGGTATTGTAAAACAAAGGAGACAGTTTCCAATTCTATTCCTACAGAAGAGGACATCTCCATCAAAAGGAGATAGGCGAGAGTGATTGGGAATTGGAGTAAAGAAAGGAGAATTCTGTGCAAAGATAAACTTCATGCGAACTCTCAAAGAAGCCCGTCTTCCCTGCCTGCCTGCTTTTTATTATGGCTGAATCTGTGGGGAGGCTGGAGTGTGTAAGAATTCCATTCTGAGGGAAGGGCACCTATTCTTTACGCACATTGTATCGCGGCGTCAGCTTCTTGATATCGTTCAGAGTCACATCAATCCCCACAACACCCAGGATGAGCTGGTTCTGGAAATGCAAAAACAACAAATGTTCAAATCTGAAATCATGCTACACAGACATAACCTACTAGCGACATAGTCTCTATTTATCTTTGGTCTGAAGCCATGCTGGGTCACCCTTTTTCTGTCAATCTGTCGGGGCCCAAAAGTATGTGGATCGTTCCTCTTCTCTTTTTGCCTCCACCTTTTAATTATTATTATTATATTTATTTATATCCCACCTTTTTTCCCAATACTGGGACTCAAGGCAGCTTACAAATTAAAACATGTACAGTTAAAACAAATGGAGATATACAAAAAATAAAAATATAATTAAACGTAGTACAATTTTAAAAGATCTAAAACATTTAAAAACATTTTAAATACAAATAATTGAAAAAATATCCAAACTATAAGCAGCACATCCACAGGGGTGTCAGCTACTCCCAAAAAGCCTGCTGAAACAGAAAAGTTTTTGCCTGCCTCCAAAAGCACACCAAGGAGGGAGCCGGTCCAGCTTCCCTAGGAAAGGAGTTCCAGAGCCCCAGGGCAGCCACCGAGAAGGCCCTCTCCCACGTTCCCACCAGGTGTGCCTTTTACTGCCCAGTGCACTGCCAGGGAAGGAACAGATCGTGTGCAAAGGGTTTTTGAAATGAGGTCGAGGGCTGTATGAAATTAGATGAAGCGCAGCCCCAGGGCTTCAGGTTTCCCACCCGTGGTCTAAAGATAAGGACAGAACATGGCCTAGCCAAATAGCAAAAAGACCAATACCCATGCAAGAAAAGGAAAATCCCAACTTCAAGAGATATGAAATCCCCAAAGACCTCCTTATTACCACCCCTTGTGACTTTCTTATTTTCACATGTTAAACTTGTCATGTAAGTGATCAAGTACTCATTCTTAAAAACATGTTTTCATTGTTGGTTTTATTGTTTTAATTGATGTTTTACTGGCTTTAAATTTTTTAAATATTTTATTGCTTTTAATGTTTTATGTATTTTATTGTTGCAAGCCGTCTTGTGAGGGCTTCTGCCCTGAAATGTTTTAAATAAATAAATAAATAAATCTGGATAGCATAGTCTTCCCAAATGAAGTGAAATTATGACACGGTGAGCTACTGTCTATAGGCTTGTGCCTGTCCTAAACTAAATCAATGTATGTGATATGTTAACATCACCATGTCAACAAATTAATATGTTGCTTGGATCCATTTTATAGTTTTCACCCCTTGGTCTTAGGTAAATGGGATATCAATAACATCCAAGAACTCCTAAGAGACTGTCTCCTCTTCTAGTTTTGAAAGGGGAAATCTGTATCACAAACCCTGAGAGGTCAGAGAAATTCTCCAACAAACCCCTGTGAAAGGACACAGAGGAGGAGGACGACACTTGTCCTAATAGCAGCCCCCACCCCCTGTGGCAAATGGCAACTTTGGGGGATGCATACCTTTGTTCAGGACTGCAGCACAGGTGGGAAAAGTTAAATCCACCTCACCATGTGCCACAGTCCCGATCCTGAGTAAGATCCCTTATTTAATAATAAATAAAACACAAAGAAACAGAAGGAATCATGCACTTCATACATTTGGCCCTTTGTAGCTGTACTACAGGATTTGCCATTCTCAAACTACTCAGGAAAGTACATTGTGAGTGTTAGAACAAGTCTGCCGAAGTCAGTTGATGCTTTGTAGTAAAATTGAAACCTCTTGTGAACTGAGAACTGTGGGTGATTCAGTCCAGTTACACTGATAATGAAGGCTAATTCTCAAGATATCTGCTGCCAGTTGCTGCTTTTCACCTGATGCTGTGAACTTTGAGGATTTCAAATTCTCTGGGATGAAATTCAATCTTAATCAAATACCTGCATTGCGCTTTGGTATGCCTACCTGCTGTTTTCCATAGGATGAAGGACTTTTAGGTCTCTGAACAGATGCAGACTGAGGGCTTCTCTACATTAGCAAAAATTATGAAGTCTTACCAGGCTTTGTCTTCTGGAGTCTTCACGGGTTTACGATCGGAACAATACAACACCCCCTCCTGTTTTTGCTGGTTCTTTCCCATGTTTCATTGTTACCAACAGTAGATGGTGCTTTTATATTGTGCAATTTAGATTTATTACTGCATTTTTATAAAATGGCAGATTCCCATTTCAAAATGAAGGGAGAGGCATCGGAGGTTGACAACGTCATGAAAAGGACCCACGAACTTCCATGACTGAACAATCATGAGCACACAATAAATGCCTCGTGTAGAGACAGCCTGAGTCTACTAAGTTCTAAGTAAAGTCTAGGGAAGCTGGGGAAGAGTGCTGCAAGCTCAGGCATCCTTCTACCTATGGAAACTGCAATGGAATAACCAACCAGAAGCACCCAACCCAGTCCAACAATATCCACATGCTTCAGGGTGGCTAGATTTTATCATGTCCTAACATGCACAGCAAAGAGAGGTAACCTCAGCACTCAGGCCTCACATTAGAGAGCCGTGGAAACCTACAGGCTGAGAGCTTATTTCCTGAGCTGCACAATTCAACCACTAAGTGACCCAGGTAATCAGAACTGGCATTATCTAGAGAGTTCGGCTCTCAATCTATAGGTCCTGTACAGAAGAGATATTAGACCTTGCTTGAGACAAGAGTGAAGCTTAGTCCTGAATTGCTAGGCAGGATTGTGCAAGAGGTTGCATGTCTGGCAACACCGTCTTCTGACATGTAGCCCAAAGCAAACTGACCCCAGCAGCTGTGGAGTACAGGGCAAACAAGGGCCTTTCCCATGATTGATGGGGACACTGATGTCAGGCCCTTCTCAGGTTGTCCTATCCCAACTATACATCTCTTTAAGATAAGTGCATCTTTCTTTGACAAAGACACCAATGCTTGCACCTGCAACAAGCCACCATATCAAATGCTACAATGCGCAGCATGGGATAATTGTTGCAATGGAGCTGCCATGCTGCTTTATGAGGCAATAACCAGGCTCCCTGGAGAATAAATGGCTTGGTCTTTGGCCTTGCCGCTTACTGAGTTGAGAAACAGATCATTGCCTGCTTAAAAACAAGCTGACATGGAATGCCATGGCAGGTCTATTACTGCTAATAAATCTAAATAAACATGAATGCAGGAGCATAAGGCAGAGGAGACAGACAATGGACACACGCTGGGATTCTACTCACTGGGGAGAAGGGAGGTATTTCTGATCTTTTTAGTGAAGCTTGTTTGTCTGGGAAGTCAGCTGTCATTATGAAGTGTGACAAATGTCCTTGAAATACTGAAGACACGTACATTGTTATGTTGTTGCTGGCTCCCACTGATCTTCCATCCAGGTACTGAGCGAGTCTATGCCCTGCTGTCCTTTGGCAATACTGCAGCACAGGGAGCTCCCAGACCATTTGCGTAATGCCCGTGTCTCATGTGTCTCATAACTAATTTGTGCTCATGGGTTTTGGATACATCACTACACACTCTCTAAACAACAGCACAACAATATTATTGCTTCTCCCCCTCTCCAGTGTCATAACTGTGGGCTTAACATGAGGTTAGATGACATTACAGGACAGTATTCATCTCAAAATGTTGGCACTCAACTGGGTGAAATTCTGTCCTGCCTTAGGAGTAGGGATTACGTGCAGATTGTCTCTTCTGGTATGTTTTAAAATACTTATGATTCATCTCTCATTTGAAGGAAGCATTTATTTTCCTGCTGCTACCCCTAACTTCAGGTACCTTCACAATACATTGGTTGGGTATGCAGCCCTTGAACATAATTTTATGACACTGTTGTGCAAAAACAATGACATTGGGGCAAGACGGTGGTTGAGTGATGGGTTGGGTGGCTATATTTGCTCCAGAAAAATCCCATCCAACTGTCCCTCTATCAGACAGGCAACAGTTTTTGGGCCACATTTGGCAATTTGAGACCCTATCTTAGCCACCACCATGAAATGGTGGCCATGGGGGCAAAGCAAGTCACAAAGGACAGGTAACCTGCCCAAGAGATTTGAGTACAAAGCAGAGATGGGGTCTGAGATCAGCACACTAAACAACACTTTTGAACCTGCAGCTGAGCTTCAAGATAAACCTATTTCACAGAAGGCAAACTCTTTTTCTCTTCCTGCTTCCCTGCCTTCTCTTCCCTATCTCTCTCTCTCTCACACACACACACAATCTAGATCACCACCACTCTTTCTCTTGGTGACACCTCGGTGGGCACCAGGGAAAGCTGTCCAGGGACACACTGGTGCCTGTGAATATCACGTTGCCTACTCCTGTTCTATCAGTTTACCATCTTGCCCCATGCTTACTACTTTTGCATGTCAAAAGATTGGTCAAGGAGAACAAATACTGGATTGATTTAAAACTGATTTAGAAATAGTTTCATGATGTGTGAAAACAACCATTTCTGTTTACAGATGTAATGATACCATAGGCATGAAAAACAAAGAACAAAATAGACCTTTGCGTGGACACTAGTCTCTCTCTCTCTCTCTCTCTCTCTCTCTCTCTCTCTGATGCTTCCAGATGAAGGGTTCCTAGTGCTATAAATCAAATGATATGGTGTAGCTATTCCATCTTTTCTTCCTTAACAGACCTTGTGTGGAAAGGAAAATGGTGGAAGAAGCAGTGGGAAAACATGAGAAGGTAACAAGTCGAAGATATTATCATTTGGATCCCTTGTACAATTTGGGACATGAGGAAGGACAAAAGCCTAATTTGAAATACCCTCTCCCTCTCCTTCATATACAAACACACAAGCTCTTAACAGGAAGCTATCTTCACTAACCATTGTGGATCCCTGATTGAGAGGTTAGAGCAAAGGTGAAATCAGCTGTAGGCCAAAGCTAAGATGGGGAGCACCTTGCAAGATGAAAACATACCTTCTGCTCATTGCTGACATCCTCAGTGAGGTTGAACACAGGCAGAGTGCCTGTCACCACCAAGCCCAGACCCTATAAAGAGCAAGAAAGTCTGATAAACACAAGGAACTCTCCATAGAAGACCAGCCAGTTCAGTTGGTATAATAGCGTCTCCACTGTAGAGTGGCGCAGGCAGAGTCTGTTTCCTGAAGAAAATTGTGGAAGAAATCAGTCTTGGAATGTTGGACTGGGGACATTGGAGGGGCACATGACATCAAGTAATCTTATCTAATTAAGGTGCAATTATGAAAACTATACCAACAAAAGAACATGAAAGTAAGAGGGCAATTGTGGGATCTTGTAAAGCTATTTCTCTTACCAAAGCATCCTGATAGACATTGGTCCACTGAACCTGTTTTGCTTTGTTCCCTGCTAAGACCATAGGTCTTCCAAGAACATCCAGGTATTCCTGCAGGAGAAGAAGAAAGTCACATACATACATTCGGCCCGTGGAGGAAATATGATATATATAACATGTATCCCCTCTCTTCTTGAAATAAGGAATGTTTTGTCAAATTAATTCCTGGCTTAGGAAAGCATCGTTGGAATCACTGGAGGAGCAGAACAGTTTAGAGTGCCATTGGAGGCTTGAAGACTGCTTCTCATCCCAGGTGGCAGGTTATCATTGTCTTATAGCAGGATGCATTGAAAGCATCACAGAAAAACATCACGAAAGGATGGAAAGGAAGACTGAATTGGCCGAAAAGCTGTCATAAAGCTTTCAGTGCTACAAACTGTGTTTCGTACACAGCCAAATGTATTGCTCACTTTTGCTTATCAACACTGGTTTTCCAGTGTTTGGCAAATGGCAATCTTTTCAGCAAAGGAGGGGATTTTATGGGGGACAATCCTGTTTCACAACGATAGAAGCATCCACAGAATATGAGTCCAGTACTGGGCTTGCTAAGTACTTAAAAGACCAAAGGCACAGGCACATAGACACATTTGCATAAAACTTGCTTGTGCTAGTTTCAATGGCTAGAAACACATTTAGGGCAGTTTTTAAATACCCCCCTTCCCCAATTCTGGGTCTTGCTATCAGGGCTTGCTATGAGGTGTTAGCAGGAACTTCTGGGTCCAGTGCACCATAAGTTGATTGGGCCCTCCATCCCACCTACAATCTGTTGTCAAGGACTGCTGCTTCTGTACATATTAAAACTAAAACAAGTCTTGTCCAACATAACTTCTCTCTCTCTCTCTCTCTCTCTCTCTCATGCATGCTCACTCATTCACTCACTCAATTCTACACATCCAGCTATTGCATGTATATACTGAGATATTATAACACAGTCTTCTCTTTCACTGAATGCCAGATGAGGGGACAAACAACAAAGATCTATAAAGACTGATCTCTTCCGGCAGGCCTACCTAGATGAATTTTAAAGTGTTTTATTGGTGTTTTATTGGTGTTTTAATGATGTACTGGTTTTATCTGCTTTTAATCAGTTTTTGTATTTTGTGTTTGGTGTTGTTCCCCGCCTCGATCCGTTGGGAGAGGCAGGTGATAAATAAATATATTATTATTATTATTATTATTATTATTATTATTATTAATACTGTTTGTAAACTTCCTAGGTATATTTTATTTATTACATTGTTATCCTGCCCATTCCTCAAAGAGTTTAGGATGGTATACGTGATTCCCCCCATGTCTATTTTATCCTCCTCACAACAACACTGGGAACAGTGGTGCAGCTGGATAATCTTAGACCCTGGACTTAGAGAGTTACCTTATGGCATCTAGACAGCATCTAAGGGGCCACAGTATGTAGCGGATTTCCCCCTCTGAGAACAGAGCCACAGGTCTGACCTTGGAGGAGGAGATCTGACTATGACTCTTACCCCCGCCATTCTCCAAGCCTCTTCCAGCCACAACAGAAAGCTCACTAGTGGCTCCCTCTCCCAAGGTCGGACAGGGAGAGACCCTGGCCCCATCTTCACGCCGCCAGGAGCGCTGCGCCCTGACACCTCCCCGGCGGCGCGCAGCGCATTTACGCCCCTTACGCCAGCCCTGATGTAAGGGGTGCGCCGGCGCCTTTTCTTTTGTTGCCACCTGCGCCGCCAAGCATTCGGCGGTGCGGTGGCTGCTGGAGGGAGGACTAGGAGCCTCAGCTCCCCTACTCCCAGGTAAGTGTTTTTTTTTTTTTTTTTTTACAAAGAGGAGGGGAGTGGAGGAGGGTCAGATTTTTTTTTACAACTTTAAATGGGGGGTGGGGAGGACTGCCGCTAACTAAAAAAGTCGCGTTTAATGGGCGACTTTTTTAGTTCGCGGCAAAGGGCTTTTGCCCCTAGATGTCTTTGCATTGGCAGCTGCATCGTGTAACGCTACTGCCGTCAGTGCAAAGACATGTTGACAGAAACTGTCCATCAAGAGGTACCCTCTGTCCTCAAGAAAGGAAGGAAATGGGCATGTTGAGACAGGCAAATAGGTGGGGAGGCCATGGATTCACTGGATCAAAGGGCCTCTCAATCCCCTCCCTGCTACCAGCAGAGCAAGCGAATTAGATGGGCTCAGAGGCCTGTCTAAAGAAAAAAATGCTATTTTGGAGGAAGGAGAGGCTTAAAAGGCCCAGCAGGACTTAGGATGGACAGAGAGCTCCAACCTCCTCAGAGCCCTCCATTCTTTGGTGTCTATCCCATAAGGGATAGACACCAAAGGATGACTTTGATTACCTCTTCTGAGACAGTGATCTGACCTTGGAAGGGGTAATCTGCCTCTGAAGTGCCCTCACTAGATGGGCTGATATGTTAGAGAACAACAATAACAACAAAACTAGTTGATATACCTGACCCAAAGTAATAACAATAATTCTCTGAGCATGTGCAATTTTGCATTTTAAAGTAATTTCAATCATAGCACCATCATGACTACAGGAATAAAATGGACTTTGCTTCTGCTGTCTTTTGTTTAGCGTTCAGATGGAATACCCCCAAAGCCCAGTTAAGCCACTGCTCCTCTTTCCTTGTTTTTCCTGCCCCCAAGGCAACACACACAACCTTAGGGAAAAGGGAAGGGCAACAGGTGGTAGGGAGGGTCCTGTCTCCCTTTTGCTCCATAGGCAGACGAGAACCTGAGCTGCCTTACTCAAGGGGGATTTTTCATGTTGAGCTTCCTTTCAAATATCACCCCATCCCTAAACCCAACATTCCTCTCTAGAGATTACAAGACTGAGCTGAAAACCACATTTATTTATTTATTTATTTATTTTGTATACATTTGTATATATTCAGCTATTGAACCACAGTTCAAATGTTGCTCAGTTAGCCAGGGCTAAGTTCTTAAAGGCAGAACACCAGGAAAAGAAAACACAAAAGGGACAAGATCAGAATGACCCTAAGATCATCCTCAGGGGTCTTTCTCCATGAGCCCCTGCCAAATGAAGAGAGGCATGTGGAATGAGCTTCCTAGAGAGGTTCGCCTGGCACTTACGTTATACTCTTTTAGATGCCAGGTGAAAACCTTTTTATTTTCTCTGTATTTTAACAGTTTATCAACTTTTTTTTTAACTTTGCTGCTTTAAATCTGTATTTTAAATCTGTATTTAATCTCTGCATTGCTGCTCGGTTTTATCTGGTTGTGCTTTTATATTGTATTTTATACTGTGTTTTTATACTGTTGTTTGTTTTATATTTTCAATGGTTTTCATGGTTTTAATTTTTGTGAACCGCCCAGAGAACTTTGGCTATTGGGCGGAATAGAACTGCAATAAATAAATAAATAAATAAATAAAGAAGACAGCTCATTTCTAGAGAACACAGCATTTTTTAAAAAATGGTATGAAGACAAATGTGTAAGGATGAATGCTGTAGGCTGAGAAAAGAATTTTGGGGAAAGAAATCTTGGATGAAGACTAAGATGCAAATGAAAAGAGAGGCTTCACTATAGAACAGTAGGTTGACCCTGGAACTGCAGGTCAAAAGCTACTGAATTTTATATGTCCCTGAGAGACTGAGATTCTGTTGTTTTGTTCTGGGAACTAAGAACATAATTGTAGAGGTTGGCTTCAGTTCAGAATAGCTGCCAAACACTCTTAAGAGTGGAAATAACAAGTCCCTGATACAAATCTCAACTATCTCTGCTGCATTGCTAATAACACCACTGGGTTGAGAGTGGATCAAGTATTGCCCGGGTCTTTAACGGGAACATCTGCCAAGTGGAATATCAAATTGAGCTCCATTATGTCCACACACTAGATAAGGATCTCTGTGTAAAGAATCTCAACCACTAGAGGAGACACTGCGCCACAACTTATTTGGTCTACTGTTTAGTCATGTCCACATAGTATGTTATGAGACGGGCAGGAGAGGAAACAGCAAGAGTTCAAAAAGAACTCTGATTCTGGAACATAAAAGATGACAAAATCCCTGACAAAATCCCGAAGGCATGAATTTCTCTCCTGGTGTCATATAAAAGGAAAATCGCAGCAACATCCACAAGTGATCAGCTTTCACACAGGTGTAGACTTTTCAAAGCCAACAAGTGTTTCCCCCCTTTTCTTTCATGTATCTCACACACTTTGACAGATCAAAGCTTTCCAAAAGAACTGAGATCATGATTGTATAAGACTGGGCTTCTTCCAACAGGTTTCAAAAGGGCGGCTAAAATTTGCTACCCCCTTTCTCAAGAATGCTACCCTGTCTTTGAAGTATTTTGTGCATGTAACAAAAGGGTGAGGCTCAAGTCATTGACTCTCCTTCTCATTTGTACTACCAGAGGGACACTTCCAATGGTGCAAAAATCCCACTCGGGAAAGCGTTGTATACATGCGTAAATGACAGGGGAAGAATGTCTCTATAAGAATTAGCATGCGATTCATGTGTGCATATTGTGATGTGTGGCAATTGTATGTGCATGAGTTTCACTGTGCATACACATGCTGGGAAGCAACAACCCACTCTGACTTTCCAGTATGTGTATTCCCAAGGAAAAACACCCCTGTTCAGTCCTACATGGGGGTTGCAGACAAATCCCTACATGGAAATGTAGGAATTCTGCCATCCTTGAAGCAGCCCTAATACTCTGCATTTCCAGCACTACATCGATGTAAACAAGGTTAGCGCTAAGTAATGACCAAGCTGTTTTTGCTTTATTTCCTAACCCCTTCAATTAAAACCACTGAGTGAGCATATAAGTGAGGGAAAAGTGCTGGAGGGAGAGAAGGAGAAAGAGACAAAGAGGTGAACCCTGGACTGATGTGCCCTGGAATCCGTCCTGTTCATGATCCCTACAGGAATGCTATGCAAGCAATGGGGAGGGCAGGGGGGACTGAATGGCAACAGCAGCTCCGTGTGCTGAGAGCCGCATTTGCCGCCTGTTTGTCTTTTGTAAGCCTGTAAAGGGATAGTATGTGCCAATCAGTCCTCGCTGTCAGCATGAAGGAAACACGCCCTTTCCCCAAATCGATTAACCCTCCCTGCAGGTTGCCATGGTGAAATAAGGCAGGCACGAGCTTCAGCCCTGAAGCGCTAGGGGAATGTATTCTTTCCGGATGATTTAATACAGGGGAGAGAGAGATGTAAAGGGAAAACAGCATCACAAGGGGAAGACAGGGAAGCAGAGGAAGGAGAAGAGGAGCAATAGGAACAGAATTATTGAAAGTCAGTGTAGAGGGAAGAGTGGATGAAAAGGGAAACTTACGCATCCTTGAGATCACGTACTTGTAGCTTGGGTTTATTATTGTTCTGGGAAGTCTAACATCTCCCTTCTGTACGCTCAAACAAAGTTATTTACTTGTTATTGTTGTTCTTCATGAGTAGGTGATACACTATCCTACATGTTATGTCCACCATAGCCAGGTACTTGGAAGAAAACCCTTTTAAAGTGGCAAAGAGGCCCTTTCCCCTAACTGGAAGCTCCCTTAAACTGGGTCAGACCATTGGTTCATCCAGCCTGGCATTATTGAAACTGCCCAGAAGCAGCTCTCCAGGGTTTCAGGCAGGATTCTTTCCTAGTTCTAGTTGGAGATGCCGGGGATCAAACTTGGGGCCTTCAGCATTCAAGGCATGTGCTTTACCACTGTGCTATGGCCCCTCCCTATGCTACGAATAGCCTGAGGTGCAGGGTGAAATGTTTCAACTCTAAACCCAGTTTCTGAGACCAACCCCACAGGAAGGCATGGGCACCAAATTAATTTTATTATATTATTATCTCAACCTTCATCCAAGGAGCTCAGGATGGTGTACATGGTTCTCACATAATTTTAACAGCCATGTGAGATAAGTTAAGATGAAGTGAGAGATGGGCCCAAGGTCACCCATTGAGGTTCATGATTGAGTGAGGTTGGACCCAATTCTTTCGGACCAGGCCAACATCCAAATGAGGTGTTGGGTCCGAGTATGACTTTGAATGGGCTACTCTTAAAGAACAACTTACAGCTAGGCAACTTTTTTTTCTTTGAGTAGTGCTATACACAGTGACAACCTATGGATGACTAGCATATTTCCAACTGAGGAAGGCTGACAAGAGCCCGTATAGCCATGGACTCCAGGAGGCAGCAAACACTCTAACATGCTTCAGCAATGTATACCAATGATAGCATAATAAGAATCTGCTACTACTCCTGATGGCTATTTACTATCTCCAGTATCAGAGGGACAATGCCTATGTACACCAGCTGCTGTTGTGTGTTTTTCTGTGTGCAGCTTATTGGCCACTGTGTGAACAAAATGCTGGACTAGAAGGACCCTTGGTCTAATCCAGCAGGGCTCTTCTTATGTTCTTATGTTGCTGTTCCAACAGTGGCAAGTAATGTCAGTAGCCCTTGGGAAAGCTGAATTTCCCAGGTCTATTTGTGGCAGCACCAGAGGGGAGAGGGGATGACATCTCTCCATTCACTTCTCCTGGTTGCTGTAACCATAGCAGCAGGAAAGCAAGCGGGCAGAGATATGGGGAACCGTTTGGAGGCTTGCACTGGGTGGATACAAGGGAGGGGTGCTGAAAACTCATGGGAGGGTTGATGGGGGGTAGAAGTGATTCTCCCTCCTTGCATTTGGTTTTTCTGAAAATTCTTGGGAAAGGCTAAGACAAAAACTAACACACACACCCATTCCCAGGATTTTCTGAGACAGCTTGGAAAAACTAAATGCTTTCCAAGAAAGCTTGCTATCACTATTTTGAATATAATTTGTAAATATAGTCTAAGGTTGCTCCCAGACAGATGGCTTTTAGTGCTAATAAAGAATTGCACTTCCACTGTAAGCTACAAACAGAATTGCAATCAGCATCCCACACTATCAGGAGATCTGAAGGCACCTTCAATGTGTAGATCTGTTCCGTTTCAGCTGGTGAGTCTTGTTGCGCTGAGCATGATGAGTCCTGGTTCAAACTGAAGACATGTGGCAAATCAAGTTCAGTGGATTCTGACCAAGCAGAGGTCAGATTTCCCAGAGAGAAAGGAACATGAATATAGCTGCACCATGGAGAGCTCCAAGTGATGCTGGAGCTGGAAGCCAGACAAGATTATCTGTATGTTGCACCCAGAAGAACCAGATTGTGATTGAGCATTAAGTACAGTTTTGGCTTTGTTTAGGCTGGTTAGCTCACTTTTTCGGCAGTGCTGGGCTGCGACAACACATCAGTGCTAGATTCTCAGAATCTGAGAACAACAACACGACTTCCTTTGGGCCCAGGGTAGCTGGCCCCTGGGGCCTCCCTGAATAACTAGGACCTAAGGAGGTGGGGATATCATGATGCCCTTCTGTAACCAATGCCTCTTCCATATCTGTTAATTCAGGAGCCTCATCCTCTGAGGATGAGGGATCAAGATCCTGAATGATGACAACATCCCATTATTTTCCATCTATACCAGTGCCCTTAGTGCTACCCTTCCATATTATATTTTTTAAAAGGGGTATGGTCTACACATGGATAGTGACTTATTGAGCAGCTGGTCCTGTCACAGCTCAGCACACATACACTAAAGTCTTTGCAATGGGTGCCATTTTAATGTTTTCTGGCTTTTAGAGTATTTTAAAATAGCAAAATACCACCTAAATAAAAGGGTGCTATCTATCTATCACACATATATAAATGATGGTGGGGAAAAAAACTACTTTCAAATCATCTCCACTCTAGCAAGGTAGTTAACGGCAATGACTGGAAAGGGTTGCCCACTCCATCACTCATTAAATTTATATATTACATTATGGGGATATAATGCTACTACTTTCTAAAAGCGGCATTTCGCCATTATGTATGTATGTACGTGTGTGTGTGTGTGTGTCAAAATTACACCCTGTGCCCATAGGAAGTTTTGCACTAAGGGCTTCTGTGCATGTCAAAATTTCACTACTTTTCAGTTCTTTTAAAAACAGTTGGACTTTCCCTGGTTAAAAAAAAAAAAAAAGATGGAGGCAGCACTGGAAAAACACAAGTGGATTACAAAAGGATGACAAAGTCGGGTAGACTCCACCCCCCCCCCCCCCCAATAAAATGTGACTAAACAAGCCCTGGTAATTCCACCATAAATCTTCATCTGGAAGCAGCCGAAGTGCCTGGCAGCTTACCAGTCCTAACACTTTCATGCTTTAGTCAACCAGGTGATTGGTCTGTTTTAAAAATATGAACTTTGTCAATAAAATTACTCATTTCAGTTTTTACACAAATAACTTCACAAGGGTTCTTGAGAGTATCATCCTCCCTGCTCAAAATTGATACCCGGTGGTTGTCCAAGGCTTTGGTTTTGTCAGGCACATATTGTGTATTTGGTTATTCCAGATGGGCAAGTATAAGCATACAGCCTTTAAAAACATACTTAATAGCAGGCACAAACGAGGCCAATAATTTAACATCTGGCACTGCTGCATGGCAGCCTCACTTTACTACACTAATTTCTACATTGTAGCAAATGCTTCAGATCTGGGATATAAATGGCTCCATTACTCTGCCTGATCTGCTTCTCTCTGAGACCTCAGGCAGATGAAATCTGACGTTTCTGATGACAGGCAGTTTAATCATAGGTTCCCATAATTGGACGAGAGACTTAAGGCAGCTGAGAGTCCAGTTAAGTGTGATTATTTGATGGGCATGCCTGTTGTCTCGTTCGCACATCAGTGGAAGACGCACAATGGCTGCTTGCTGATGCAAGGGGGCCTTTGAGAGACAGACTGATTAAATGCTGTCACTGTCTATTGCTGCCATAGTAAGTCTTTAGGCAAATCCTCTTTAATAGGAGTTAAGGTGGTAGGAATTAAGCAATGAATATTGTACAATGAAGGATCTGGGCTTTACCTGTTTTTCCAATTAGTGGATACATCTATAATTAAGGGTACATGATAGCCACCTTCAATATCATTTTTCTTGGTAGAAAGGTGGGGTACAAATCAAATCAACCAACCAACCAATACATTCTCATTATAAATTTAGAGAGATATTACCTTATTTGTATCCATCATTCTAAAAAACAAAAACCATGGGAGGTTAATTTTTGATACGGCTGCTGAGGCTTTCTTATTAGACATCCCTAGCTGCAATTGCCAGGATTCTTAGGTGGAAAGCTATGCTACAGTCTTGTGTAAAATGTCCTGGAAGTAAGATGTACTGAACGAGTGAGGAGAGTATAAATACCTGAATTACGTGTTCATAAGAATTCTACCAGAGTAGGGCTGCCTCTACAACTTAGCCCTCTTGAATAGTAAATAACTCCTGACTACAATTTCTCCTGCCTTCTTTATATCTTATACCAGGGGTGGGCAAACCCAGCAATCAATTCACACCTCTGGCAACGGTGATCTGATGTGTGGTTTTGAAGAACCACAGGTTCCTCTCCTCCACATTATGTCAGAGATAGTTTCGTATTGTCTGCCTGGCCCTATGGAGAGATGGACAGGCACTTAAAGATGCTGCTGAATGAAAGAGGGCAGTGTGTCATGGACTACAATGAGGAATCGACCGGCCAATTTTCTAGCAATTCCCACTGGAGCCTTAGAAGCTGCCAGGATGGGGGCAGAGGAATGTGTATGTTGGCCCAATGCAAAGTCTATCACAGGTCTCTGGGTGGTGCACCCAGTGAGGGGCAGCAGATGTTCCACGCAGGAGGAAGGTTTCATTAGAACAAGCTCCAACTGTACACATAATTATCTCCAATGCCCTGCAGCTCCCCATACTTCTCTCTTCTCATTCCAAAGACACTTTCATCTTTAAATAGAACAATGCACAGGCAGGAAAAGAAATGAGGAGGATGGTAGTTCAAAGCGGTACAATTTGCAGCTCAACTGAGAGAAGAGCACATTTACTGGTTGACTTAGGAGTGATGGGGTCTCTGCAGAGGCGTGTGACTGAAGTCAATGAGGGCTGCAAACACCAATGTTTCTGTGCGCACTCATAAACCTATCCACATGTACACCCACAATCATGTCATTTAACTTGCATGTAGACACAGGCAGTTCACATCTATCTATATGGATATGTCAATAATTGAATAGGCATTCATAGAGGAGCAAATGCATTCGTGTATATTAAGGTATTTCAATACTCATTTAATAATAGGTGAACACCCATATAAATAATATGCTAAAACACATGGTTGCACCAGTGTGCCCAGACATTTCAGTGATCATAAAGACCCATGCCGGTGCTTTCAGCTGACATGTTGTATCCACCCACACGAGAATCCATATCAACACTGACAGCTGCCGTCCAAACGTATTGATTATTGCACTCCTATCTGTCAAGATAAAAACAGAACCATTTATTCCCCTAGCTTGTATGCTGTTAGAAATATTAGGTAGAGGCCATGTAGAGGCAAAAACACGATACCTACCTATTGAGAGCCAGGATATGAAACCATGAATTTGGCTTAATATCTGATCTTGTTCTGTGGCCACTAACCATAATTTGTCAGTTCCAAATGGGAAATTATAATTAGTTGAAAAGTTCCCAGTTCGTTTGCTCCCACTAGGAAGGGAGGACTGAAGGGGCTGCATGCAGGTCCCAAAGACTCTTTCATATCTCGGCTTATTAAGTCCAAACCAGCAAGCCATCTCAAGCATCTTAAGACCTGACCTGAGCATGAATCAGGCATCAGCTGACTCATAAGCCTCTTTGGGGTTAAAAAACAGGTACTAAAAGGGTATCTCAAATATGGACCTTCTTAGGCAGCCTCATGACACCCACCCAGAAAAAGAGAAAGGAGATAAGTCTTTCTGATAGCTCAATATAAAGGCTAGACAACACACACACACACACACACACACACACACCTTTCTCCACTCCGGCCCCACAACAGAGGGTAACCGCCTTGTGACAGGTTTAGATGCACAGTGAGCATTATCAGTGAACCAGCATGAATAAGGGACAGTGAATGGCAGTCCATGAAGGCCCCTTTGGCTGGTTGTTGATATGTGGGGAGTTGCTGGTGTCAGCACATCCATACAGTGAAATCCTCCATCAATCTCTTTATCTGTAAACTGGGATCTCTGTGTGCAGATATCTCAGCAGCAGATAAAGAAAATGGAAAGACACAGCCAATCTGATTCCATAATCTTTTGCAATAGAGTCGGAAGCCAAAGAAACCTTCTTCAGGTTGTGGGCCTGAGGAAGGTTCTATATAAAAAATGCGCTAGGCTGAATAAACATGATGTTGTCCTCCCTTTTCTCTTACATTTGCTACCTTTCATTATTGTTGTTGTTGTTGTTGTTATTTACATTTATATACTGCCCCATAGCAAAAGCTGTCTGGGCGGTTTACAAAAATTAAAACATTGAACATTAAAAAGATATACAACATTTTAAATCAAAGCATAAAAACAGATTACATATCAACTATTCTGGGGTCAATTAAAACTCAATATATGCTGTTAAATGCCTAGGAGCAGGACTGTGCAGGGGGGGAGCAGAGGGGCCAGTTGGCTGGGGCCCACGATTTTGAGGGGCACTCCGACAAGGAGGTCCCCCCCTAGCTTACACTACTGCTTCCATAGCGTAAGCGGCCCATTGAGAAGCAAGGAGCCCGCTTTGCGGAAACAACGCACCTGCTGTCTGTCGTGAAATTCTGAATGTGAAGAAGTGATTTCTTACATCTTGAATAAAAGTGCTTCCCATTACCTTTTTTTATAAATTGTTCTAGTTCATAGATGTATTTAGCACTGAATCAGTGCCACTGATTAAAAAATACTTAATGAGCAGTTTGAAATGGGGGGGGGGCATACACTTCCCATCTGGCCTGGGCACATTACCAACTCTGCACGGCCCTGCCTAAGAGAAGAGAGAAGTCTTAACCTGGTGCCAAAAAGATAACAATATTGGCACCAGGGGAGTCCCATCAGGGAGATTGTTCCATAATTGGGGGGGCCACCACTGAAAAGGCCCTCTCCCTTGTTGCCATCCTTCGAGCTTCCCTCAGAGTAGGCACCTGGAGGAGGGCCTTAGATGTGGATCGTAGTGTACGGGTAGGTTCATGTCGGGAAAGGCGTTCCGTCAGGTAATGTGGTTCCAAGCCGTGTAAGGCCTTATAGGTTAAAACCAGCACCTTGAATCGGGCTTAGAAACGTACAAGCAGCCAATGCAAGCGGCCAGAGTCGTCTTATATGTTTGAACCTTCTGGTTCCTGTTATCAATCTGGCTGCTGCATTTTGCCTAAATTAGGGTGGAAGGGGAGCACAGGGTAGGAAGAGGTCCCACCAAATAGTAGAGCCCTGTACCCTTGCAGAAAAACAGTGTTTCCTCCATAGCCCCACTCCTAACAAGCAAAAGGTGAGGGCTGGATGTGTGCCTCTCCCTTATACTGCTGGGGAATATCCTTAGCAGCAGGAAGGAACATGCAAGCACTGGTCCTGGGCCAACAGGAGGTGATGAAACTGGGTGGGCTGAGCAGGAATCAAGCACAGCTTACTTCCCACTCAGGGCAAATAAAGATCTACCCAATTTTCCTCTCCCCATCAGCACTGTGAGCAGGGCTGGCCCAAAACATTTTGCGACCTGAGGCAAGGAACAAGATGGCACTTCCTCCATTCAACATACAGCAGTTGACTGGATTGGCAGTTCAACCTTACCTCAACATTGGGAGAGAAGAAGCATCCTCTGCCACACCTGAGGGCAGAAAACTAGTTGAGGGGGTTTGGGGCAACCTGTGTGGCACACACCTCCAAGAGAGGGAAATGGTTGGGGTCTGCCACCACAGCCTCCAGCATCTGCTGCCTGAGGCCCAGCCCTGACTGGGAGGCAAAAGAAGGTTAACCTCTCCCACCCACCTTTGAGCCTTTCTACAAGAGGCTTTTATTGTGCGTTTATGATTGCTCAATCATGGTAGTTTGTGGGTCCTTTAGACCTCTCCTGTGCTTTGTGACCATTATTGTGATTTTTTCCCTAATGAGGAAAGTGTAGTATTTTTTCTGAATGACCTCTATTAACACCATAAAAATCTCATGTAATTTCCCAATTCTGCTATACCACAGAACCACCTTGTGGTTGTATAATGGAATAAATAGAAAGGCAGAGAAAGAAAAAACATGGGGGAAAATACCGCAAAGAAACTAATCTTAATCCCACAAAGAATCCAGAAGCAGAAGGCTCAGTAAAAGTGTGGGTTAAAAGCTTCATATAGAAAAGCCCTTTGTCTCTGAAGCAACCATGGTTGTGGTGGTGGTGGGGAGAACTTGGCTCAGAGAAAGTATGCCCTTTGGCATATTGTCTCTGAGAAGTTTCTTCCCTCCCACAGTTGCTTCAGGGACAGTAGGAGAGACCAACCATCCCCATGTCCCCTGATGGGAGTGGGAGAGGGCAGGATTGGACTCCAAGACCATGCACTCTTTGGGCATGTTGTCTCTGAGCCCAGCTCCCTTCCTTCTAGCAGTTGCTTCAGGGATAAAGGGAACATTCAATTCTCTGTCTCCAAAGTGAGTATGGGAGAGGGGGATTCAGACTTCAATTGTCCCCTTTGTTGTGGAGTAAAGGCAAGGGGGCAATTGCCTTTGCCTTCCTTTCTTTCTCCTGCTGTTGTTTGCACCTGTCTATGCAGAAAGCCAGTTCCCAATGTTCTGTGTGTCACAATCTAACAACACATCAAGCAAACATGTTCAGTTCTCAGTGATTCCCATTATGTTCTGGGGAACAAAGGGAAAGGGATACAATCCAGGGCATACTTGAAAAAGTTCAAAAGCCGACCCTCATTTCTGGTCTCTGGGGACACCAGAGGAAAAAGCAGAGGAAAAGCGAGGTTCATTGGGAGAACACATACAAGCCAAGGCTGACCAATCTCATCTAGCCCATTCTCCAAACACTTCTTATAGTGTAGCACATACACTCCCATCCCAAGAGAGAGGCAGTTCTCTTCATGGACAGTTCTTAGTGCTAACTGCCAGGGCCCTGCTAGAGGATCCCTCCTCTGAAGAGGACCCAGAGCCCACAGTAACTGACGATGCTGGGGAACCACTCATGCCAGCACTCCAGGAGGAGCTTGGGCCTCAAGGGAGAGGGCTGAGGGACCACTCCCCACCCATCTAGCAAGAAGGCAGCTCTGCTTCAGAGGCAGGGGCAGAATGGCCATCAAGCCCCCTGGAGTAATGACGCCTCAATCGTCTCTTTGCCAGCTTTGGACCCGGCGCACCTCACCTCCCTAGTGCTCACTCTGATGGCACTCCTGCAAAAGAACTTGGACTGCCTTTGACCTCAACTGCCGTCCCTGACAGAACCTCTGTAAGTAACCCTTCAACTGCCTTTGACTATGCCTCTTGCTGCATCCTTGTTTGCCACTGTACTCTGGGAACTGGGCTGACCTTGACCCTGAACTGCTTTACCCTCATGTCCTTCATGCTCCTGCGTGGGCTTCAACTACGGGCCATTAATCACCACCCTAGATCCTCTCCAACCCCAAGCCTTGGTAAACTAGGGACATTGTGCGGCTATTCATCCCCCTCACTTGACAGTTGTTGCTGCTGTTGTTGTTTCGTGGCAAAAAAAAAAAAAGCAGAAGAAGCAGGGGGACAACATGGGAGGGTTACAAGTGGAAGACGGACATTGTCCGGACCCCCTGTAAAACCCTGTGAATGAGTCAGGACAATTGCTTGATAAAAGCCTCATCTGGAAGCACCTTTTGGCGGCAGTTGCCTGTCTCCAGCAGAGACTCTGTTTTGGCTACAGTGATAAGAATTTAATCAAAATACCTGTTTGACTTGCTACATACATTTCAGCTGAGGAATAACAGGGCTCAGGTGGCTTAACCCTTTCCCCTCCAGCTGTTTTCTCCCAACACAGGGGAAAGTAGTGAGGAGATTTTGATTAGAGAAACAGCTGAAGGGGAGAAATTATCAGTATCCCTTTGCTTAATTGGTAGCCTCCAAAACTCTCTCTCTCTCTCTCTCTCTCTCACACACACACACACACACACACACCAAGGGAAAGAAAAATATGACTGTGTGACATATATTCAGAAAAAGTCAGATAGGATTCTCAAGGTGACATCAGGGACTTTGGAGAGATAATGGATTACAAAGCTCGGAGAATCCCGCCAGGTGGCACTCTTGCATTGTTCTGTACTCTCCCCAGCGCTCAGTGAAAAATGCATCAGCAACCCATGGGGGAAGCTTCTGTCAAAATCCAGACTCGTGTCACCAGAAATAAATATTTAGTAATGAGCTATTAACCTTTATGGTTCCCTAAGGGGGAGTGGACATGCTACATACTCTGCTTCAACACTGTGCTGGATCCTGCTGTGCTACACAGAAATGGATCATGCCAGGATGCTTCCAGGGGAGCAGAGAGTCCAGCAAGGGACTCCAAAGAGGGCTTGGGCTCACGCTGGGTTAGAAAGCGAGTTGGATAAATGTGCTTCTGGGAAGGGCTGGTGGTGAGGGATGTTACACAGCTGTGCTAAGCAAAAAGAAAAAAGAAAAGAAAGAGGAAGAAGCCCTTACCCATTCTGATGAACTTCAGGCATCGGACTATAGGTAGGGAAGAGTCAGGTCCATTGGGAGGACTCATATTAGTCCAGGATGACTAACCCCAATTCCTTGTTTTCTGGCGTCCTGATTTTAGCTCCTCCCCTCCTCCTCATTTACATGCTAGCCACATCAGGAGCCATGGAAAGCACCAAAAGGGTACCAAATTACCCCCCCCCCCCTTAAGACAGCACTTTCTCCACACCACTCTCTCACCTATTAACTTTGAATCACATGCCCCTTTTCACTCTGCTGTAGATTATGCAGGGTTAGTGTTCTCGTCTTCCAGTGCCCTTTGGCTTCTTTCCTTCACAGTGTCTACATGATATGACACTTTAGGTTTACAAAAGGATTGCAGTCAAATATTTTGCTGGTTCTTTCAAATCAACAGATGTGAACTTCAACCTTCCTTGCCTCTGCAGCTACTGGCCGCATGTTTTTTGCTTCTCTGCCCCCTCTGCCTTTTTGCCTTAGGCTTTTATCTCTTAAAATTAGTTTCTCTCTCTCGCCCCCCAACACTAACCAATCAGGAGGGTAGTTTCTTGTTCATTTCAGCAAACTAAGTTTCTATTTCCTGAGTGGAATTTTTTTTCTCTCTTTCTCCAGACTTCAGTTGAACTGTATAATCTCCTGGCTTCCTGAGCAAACTTCCAGACAGCTCTACATTCTAACTAAACTTTTGACCTCTAAGCTTTTAACATTTTGGTTGAAACTGACTAGCACACACACACACTATTTAACTTCATCACATGCTAAAATCAAACTAAATACAAAATGGAGGACAGTTCTGTTCCTTCATAATGCATAAGAAGGGAGAGTTCTGCTTTCTGCTTTCCCTCTCTCCAGGACAGATTATTTCAACTTGCATTAATGCTCTCACCTGTCCAACTCTGCTCATTTTTATTTATGCATTAGTTGCCAAAAATCTAACAGCTGGAAAACGAAGCATACAGCGGCTGTCAAAGGGGCTAATATGCTGAAAATGTTTAGCACTAAAAGCAACAGCATGTAGAGCTGCTACTACAGCCAAACAGCCAAGTTAACTTCAGCTAGATGGTGTCGCATTTATATATTCTCTTCCTGGGCTTTGAGAAGCAAGGGGAAAGGGTCAGAAAAACAGCAGTATTGAAAATAGGTACCAGGAAGAGATTAGGACAGAAACTATGGATTGTTTACGGTCCTTAAACTATATCCAATCACACACACACATACACCCCCCTTTGCCCCGGTGTAAGCTTTTTCTTTCTCCATCTTTTCACCCGTCTTGTCTCTGTCTCTTTCTGCCTGTCCCACCACCCTCACTCCCCATTTTCTCCTTGGCTTTTGGCCTGAAGGTTTAGGCATCATTTGAATGGAAAGCTATTAGCTCTGCCTTGTCACCCCATTTTCAGGGCACTAATAACTCATCCCATGCTCCCTCTCTCACATCGCTTGTCGGCTCTAATAGCTTGATAGATCGGGCTGTTTGGCTTGCTCCTCTGCGTGCTGATTCAAGCACAAAGTTTTAATAATTAACCACATAAATACAAGTCCATATAACAAGCATGCAAGAGTTTTCTCCATTGGCATGTCTGCGCAGAAACACCGGGGGGGCTTCGAGGTTAGGACATTAACAGAGAACATAAGACCAGCCATACTGGATCAGATCAATGGTCCATATAGTTCACACAATGGCCAACCAGCTGTCAACCAGGAACCCACAAGTATGACACAAGTGCAACAGAACCCTCCCACCCATGTTCCCCAGCAACTGGTGCATATAAGACTTTGTGTGAATATGAAAGGAATATGAAGGAAAGGGGTATGTAACAAGTTTCTGTAAGCCAAGAGGATGCAGTGTTGGAATAACATGGGGTTGCGGGTCAGTAATGAAGGCAACTTGCAGAGCTATGCACTCAATACTTGAACCTACAATAATGGGGTGTTCATAGCTCTCCATGCTTTTGACTGGGCACTGTAGTGCTAATTTGGAAGTGCAGGCAATGCATACGAAGGTTCCCTTAAAGGAGAGGCTATAACTCGGTGGCAGAGCACTGATGCGTTGCATATATAAGTTGCTGTTTCAATCCCTGGTATCTCCTGTCAAAGCAGCCTTCCCCCAGCCTGGTGCCTTCCAGATGTATTGCTGTGGTCGTCTCTGCTGAGGGCTTGGGGGCTTCTCTCCCTCCACAGAAAAGGCAGAGTCCTTGTCCTCCACAGGTGTTGTCCGGAGGTCCCAGGCTCCTTCTGGTCTACTGGCAGATCCTGGGCATTGCTGGTGCTGGGTAGTTCCTGGTCTCCCAGCTCTTCCTCTGAGAAGGAGTCTTCCAGTGGGGGCACAACAGGCTGGGTTTAAGGATCTCACCTAGCACAGGAGGGCAAGGCCTTTCCTCAAGCCCCTGGGAGAACTGCTACCAGGAGACAGTAGTGGGACAGACATCCTTTCATTTTTATAAGAATAAGCCCTTTCCTCTGGATAGGTAGAAGAGTATCAGTCATGTCTTTTGACCAGTTCACATTGTTACTGGGCTGACATTCCCTGTGGGGTGTGGACTGACCACCACGGCCATGTAAGGGGCCAGTATCAGCATTTCAGTGCATGCTGGTTGTTGGGTTCAGATGTGCCTTAAGTGACATTCTGAGCCCTTTTAAGATGGACTTTAAAATGTACCTGAAGAGAAGATATATGGCTGCAAGCAGCGTTGTTTGCTGTTTCTCAGGAGCCATTTTCTCATCTGCTCTCAGTTATGCCATTTATGTTCTGTAATGGGGTGTTCTCCCAAGACCCAAGAAGTGCAGACTGGATTTTTTTTCTCCTCAAGTTAAAATCTATGCCAGCTTTTGGCAAGTTCGTAGTGTAGCCCGTTGAAATAGGCTACTGGCCATGGCAAGCCCTTCACTGAATGCAAACCCAAAGTGAATAAGATATACACACAAACCTATCCAGAAATAAATGGATGTGGATCATTTGATTACGTTCTTTGCCCTGTATGATGCAAAATGGCAGCATAGATGGAGGCAAAAATCCTTTAAGCAGGATATGGATGCATATACGATGGACATGCAAGGATGGATCCAGACTTGCGCTCAGCCGACTGGAGAAAGAGCATGGAGTGGCAATGTTCTTTGATACCCCCTTCCCCTTACAGTCCCCAGTGCCATGTCCCATGCTTTTCTGGAGGGTTGGAAACTCTCCAGAAAAGCGTGAGAGGCTGAGCTGAGGGCTTCAGGGGAATTGGGAGAAAATTGCCATCCCCCCCATCCCCTTCCTCCAGTGGGAACCCTCTGCTGCATCCTGGCTCCCTCTTCAAATGAAAGGAGCTGTTTTGTTCTTGGAAAGGCAAGTCTGGGTCCAACCCACAGTGTTTTACATTCTTTTCTTACCTGCGTGTTGATTCGGATGGCGCCAATGGAGGGAATTTCAAAGTAATAACCTTTAGAAACAAAATAAATAAATAAAGTTAAAATGGCATGATGAACTTTAGAAATGCATTTCAGCATGGCAATTTGTTATCTCACTTTCAACACTACCCCCTCCCTGTTAATCTGACCATATTCAGCACTCCAGATGCAGGTCACAATCCAGCAAAGTGTTAAGTGTGTGCAAACTCACTGATTAGTAGCCTAAAGTGTGGACTGGATTATGGCCTAAAGAGCCTCCTTTTTCAGATCCCAAAGCCCCCAAAATGCTGCTAGAACTATTTCTAAGACATTTGTACTATGCATTAAAAAGATCCAGAAGAAAGGGGTGTGGAAATGAATTCCCATCCTTCACGGAAAGCAAGGGGAAGTGTTTTTATTAAAGTAACACTATCCACACACACAACTGCAACAAGAAAAACAGATCCCTCCCCTGAGGAACTTGAGATTTAAATACCAGTAGGGAAGAGACAGCAAAGGAAGAAGGAAGAGAGATGGGAAGGGAGGAGGGGGGGTTAAGGTGGGGAGGAAGGAGATGGGGAGAAGTGGAAGAAGCAAAGGATGAGGAATGCCAACAAATTCAACTGTACTTGCTTAGGTTTCACTTAAGCCCAGGATAAGTTGGACAAGGAGATAAAAGCTTTGGGATTTGAGGAGGGAGGATATGAAGGAAGAGAGATGGTAACATGTGGGCAATCCAGGCAGGAAAGGAGAAGGAACAAAGTCACTGGTGAGAACTGGAGGTGTTCAAGTGTCTGGAAGTGGTAGCATTGGGAGGTCACAGCATACTGGGAAAGTACCCGGCACAGAGAGGCTGGTGAAAAAAGACCTTCCAGTTACATTTATAGGATTTCCTTAGAAATTGGGCAGATTTGGGTTTTAAATAATAGCAGAGTTGCAAGTGGATGAACAGGATCTTTTTGGAAAATGCTGAGGGGAGGCACTAAAAGGAAAGGGACACTAAAAGTGTACAAAATACACTGTGAGTATTTTTAATTATTTATTTGATGCTGTATTTACATTGCATTATATATGAACTTAAATGTGAACTACTTAGATGTTTTATTATATTAAGTGGTACACAAGTATTATGAATAAAGAAATAAATACATTAGGGACAGTGCTATATGTTACAACGGAACGTAGTAGTGTATGCAAGCGACACATGCAGATAACACCAGAGTTTCCTGCAGTAACCATTACTAGCGCTGGGCTGAATGTACCTCCCCACCTTCACAACCCCCTATGCTCTGGTTGTGAAGCAGAGGGCAGGGAGACACTGCTTTCACTTTTCAGGGTTGGTTGGATGGAATTCTAACAAATTTCGGGGGCAGTAGACCTATGTTTGCAAAAGCCAGGAGCCAAGGCTTCTCTTCCTTTTCTTTTTCACTTTAAAGCAACTTTTGCTGCCGTGCAGAACTAGCAGAAGCACTTCTAGTGATGTCTAGGGTCATTTTGCCCCACAGCGCCTCTGCCCTTCCCAGGGGAGGTATCAGGGCTGCTCCCATGAAAATACTGGAATGAATAAATAAAAAAGGCAGTTGCCAAGTCTAGGAGCCAGATTTGAAAATAGCAGCTTGTGCTTTAACCTGTACTAGTTCAAATTGCATGATGGTCGCAAGCTGCATGTGAGTACAATGCATGTGTTAGGCAAACACCAGGGTAAAAAAAGGTTTGAGTTAAAAGAGGCCCAACAAAGCTTTCAGGTATGTTGTAGTAAACTCAGCAACATCCTTCTAGCAAATCTAAAGTCAATAAGAGACGCACAACAGTCACAGAAAGGGAGATTGCATTTCACTGGAGGTGAAATCCTGCATTTCACAAGATCTCCTAAGGATAGTTTCCCAGCCCAGGGAGACTTTCATTAAGGGGCTCACTTGCCTCTCTCTCCCGGAGGACTTGGCCAGAGGCCTGGTCTCTCTTACAAGCAGAAGCAGAATGCACACCAGACAGCAAGTGTCAAACCTGTGGAGGCAACTCTGCAGCTGCGGTCCAGGACAGCCCCTACAACCGTCCTCCTTTTTCCAAGGGGAAGGCTGCAGGATGGAAAGGGAAGGAGGCAGGCTAGAGAGTAGCAATAATAATAATAACTACAGTCCATTTAGCACCCAAGGCCCTCAAAGCAATGCCTGTTGCTCTATCCACCAATTTATGGCATCCGTCCATCGAGCACATTAGCCGACTACTCTGCCCAGTGCAACTATCTGCCCATCTCTAGCATCTGTGAACCTGGCTGCCTACAGTGCAATCCATCACTTGGCAGCATCTGCCTATTTCGTTACCGTATCTGTTTAGACGTCCCCATACAAACGCTATAGTTCTACATGACATTTTTATCAGTTTCTCTCCAACTTCCTTCATTTCCAGCTAATTCGTCATCAAAAAATGACTTGGTGTGCCATTATGTTCATTTAATTTTGTAGATAGGGAAACTGAGATATTAACAGCCATCAAGTGCCAAATGACGGCTGATCTAGTAAGATGTGGCAATTTCTCTCCCACAATTCCTGTTCGGGCAGCAGATTTAATTAGCGATCTGAGAAAAGCTGGGCCACACAGCAAGTCAAATGGGCTTCTATTGCCACATTCTTGAGATGTACTTTTGGCTGTATGCAGCTCATACAATGGGGGCTTACTATGATCCCAGCTCCCATTGTACGGCTGGGCCTACAAAAGGCTTGGCTGCCCAGGCCCATCAGTGGTTACATGACAATATAGTCATGAAAACACCCAAGTAGCACTGCCTGCAAGAAAAGGCGAGTCCTTCTCTTGGTTCTAATACAATTATTACTATTACTGAGCATCAATTCAGTGCCAATGGTATGATCAGTACTGAACATGAGGACTTTTTGCAATCTAGAAGAGATGCAGAAAACAAGGATGGAGGAGATGCTGGGAATTCACATATAAGAATGGAGAGGGACAGAGAAGTCTCAGATGGCACTGGGCAAGGCTGTCATATCCGCGGGTCAGGTTTATACGTTGCAAGAGTAGCACATGTGGTGGTGTCAGGGTTCCCTCTATGACGTGGAACCCTTGAGCAACTCCTTAAGGATCTTTTGCTCCTTAAGAGTAATACCTTCCTTCTTTTACTTTCCCTTTCCCAGTAATGTGGGGCTTAGGCTGCAAACGTGGGGTGACTGGCACACAAGACATTTTAGGTTTAACACAACAGTTTACTAGTATAGTAAAACAACCACATTACAAATGAAGGTATTTAGTCAATAGAACTGAGTGATATAAATGCATTAAAAGAAAAGAAAATTGCAAAAATTATTTTACCCTAGCTGCACCTAGACTTCTCCAGCTGCTTCTTCCTCATGCTCTTGTCTTTTCCTGCTCCCTCTGGCTGGTTCGTTTCTCTCTTTTTATAGCATCTCCCCCCACCCCCACCCCCGCAATAGAAAGTGCTGTTTGAACCTTGAAGAAATGAAACTTAACTGGAAAAATGAAATTTAACTGGGAAATGAAATTGCTCCTCTTAGGGATACCCTCTCCTGACAGAATAATCTTAGACCTCAAAGCCCTGACTGTTTTACTTTGCAGAAATGGGACAGGTTGATTGTAATAGTATTAACCATGTTGGCATCAGTGGCCAGGATAGAATGGGGAATTATGGCACAGATCAGTCCATCTCAAATGATTCCAGCCTTCAGATATTTTAGGATGATATAGGATCCAGCCATAGGATCCTATGGTAATCATGCCACTCCAGTGATGCATTGTGACAGGAATGCCATTGGTCTCATATCACATTAAGGGGTGACTATCTTCCTAAGCTTTTCTAGGCCTAATTCCTTGCTTGACGGTGTTCTGATGGCTGGTGGGAACGTGGGAGAGGGCCTTCTCAGTGGCTGCCCCAGGGCTCTGGAAATCCCTTCCCAGGGAAGCTAGACTGGCTCCCTCCTTGGTGTGCTTTCGGAGGCAGGCTAAAACTTTTCTGTTTCAGCAGGCTTTTGGGGAGTAGTTCAGACCTTTGTGGATGTGCTGCTTATAGTTTCAGTTTTTTAAAATTATGTGTATTTAAAATGTTTTAAAACGTTTTAAATATTTTAAAATCATACTATGTTTAATTATATTTGTATTTTTGTATATCTCTATTTGTTTTAACTGTACATGTTTTAATTTGTAAGCCGCCTTGAGTCCCAGTATTGGGAAAAAGGTGGGATATTATTATTATTATTATTATTATTATTAATAATGGCAAACAGCTGCTTGACATCCGCCTTCTGGTATTGTGGCGTAAGGTAAGGAATAGCTTGGTAAGCAAAGAAAGGAGACAGAAATCGGAGCTTTTGCATCTGAATGGCAAGGAGGATCTTAGGGGGACTGAGAACTAGGGATGTGCACGGACCCCCCGGATCGGATCGGGACCTGGATCGGGACCTCCAATTTTGTCATGGATCGGTTCGGACAAAATCGGAGGCCCCCCGGACCGGATCGAGTCCGATCCCGATCCAAAAATCGTAAATTTTTGGATCGGCCGCCATTTTTCCCCCCATAGACTTGCATTGCTTTCACGGCACCATCGACCTGTCTCCTTCACGGAATTTTATGGAGAATTCGGATGTTGTTGTCTTCACTCATAACTCTCCTATGTTTTCCCACTGCTTCCATCTTTTTTTCTTACCGCAGAAAATCCATTAAGGAGAAAAAGATGGAAGAGCTGCACAATGCCTTCTCATTGGTAGTGCTGGGAGGCCTCTGTCTGGAAGCATGAAAACATACGTGGCCCATTCAGTGGGCTGTTTTGATCGTGCTGCTTCTCTGCACGCAGCAGGAGAAAGCGGCAAGTTCCGTCTCAAAAATAATTCAGATTTACCGGGGGTCTTTTTTTTGTCGCGCACGAAAGCTAGACGGGGCGGGAGGAACGTGGGATGCAGACGTCGTTGTGAATAGGACCCGCGAATATCCATGAGTGCCCAGTAACGAACGTGCATTAAAAAGTTCGGCTGATAATGCCCTATATGCCCTTTTTATTCTTGTTGATGCACTTAAGGCGGTACCAGCCATATCTAGCAGTAAGACATTCCTCTTGCTATATCTTCTGCTTAAACTCATTCCTCTCTGTTTCAGGAGCTCCTACTGTTTTCAGTGGAAGTCCTTCCTACATGTGATGTCACTACTACTCTCCAAGTGCCTTTGATGCCAGAAGCAGAGGCCTGGGGGACTAGCAGCATGAGATGACAAAGCTCTCAAGAAACAAAGCTCTTCCTTTTCATGCCGTTCAGAACAAAGGGCAGAGGGAGCAAGAAGTCGAGAACAGAACCTTCATAGGCAAGGGGCAAAGTACCAAATAAGTTCTCAAAGAGTGACTGAGAGAATGGAGAGAGGCAAATGAAAGCTGCAACTGGATCAAATGCTCATCAGAGATTAAAATTAAAAACAAAAACCAAGCCAAAAGGAGCTTGCTACTTAAATGGCTGCCAAAATCTCTGCCTTTTTAAGGAGCTCTCAAGAATAAATGAAACGTTACATGTAATTTGCCTCTAATGAAGATTTGATTGTTTTTGGGTTTTTTAAAACATGAAAATCAGCCTTGGGAGACACAATTTTGAGTGAATGAACTATATTTACAAGGGCAAATAAACTTCAGCAATCCAGGGGGTGGGAGAAGCAGCTGGTGGGGGCCATTTTGAAGAGAAACGTGGATGGTGGGTGTTAAGGTCCTCCTCCCTCTGCTTCTCCCCAACACCTTTGCTTAAAAACTTTGCCTCCGGGGCTGATTTTCATTTTTTTTTTAAATGCACCTATTTTGGGGTTTCAACACATGTGTTTGCATGTAACGTCTAGTTTAAACTTATCACATGTGCCTAAATACTGAAAGTGTTGGCATTCATGTCTCCCAGGATACCAGTCTTTAATCTAAAGGCCCTGCCAATTAATTCCAATGGGTTTGACTAGCATTATTCAGTGATGAAGGCGCCTCCATTCATGCTCAGGATAAATCCCAGATGGGTAGCCATGTTTTGGTTTGTTGTATAGCAAAAAACAACTGGGAGTCTGGTGGCACATTATAGTAGACTAACAAATTTATGGTGGCAGAAGCTTTCGTGCCTTTGCCCTCTCTTTTTTATTATTACTTCAGTTGCCCTGGAGCTTAGGGTGACCAGATTTTGAGGATCAAAATCCTGGACCCCCCCCCCGCCACCCCACCCACCCAAAACAACCCCCCCGCGCAGCCCCCCCGCGCCGCCCCCCCGCCCCGCGCCGCCCGCCCCGCGCTGCCCGCCCCGTGCTCCTTACCGGCTGGGGCATCTGCTTCCCTCCAGTGCTCGGAATCTAGTGAGAAACAGGCTTCCTGGCCTGTCTCTCAGTACCGCGCCGGGTGATGACGTCATCACCCGGCGCGCTACTGAGGGACAGGCCGCGAAGCCTGTTTCTCAGTAGATTCCGAGCACCGGAGGGAAGCAGACACCCCAGCAGGTAAGTGCCTCGCGCTGCCGCCCGCCCTGCGCAGGCCGCCCGCCCGCCCCCCCCGCGCCGCGCCGCCCCCCCTCCTCACGGGAGGAGAACGAGCTGTTTCCCGGAGGTTGCCCCCTGGGGCCCGGTCGGCCCGGTTTGGCCCATTTTTCCCGTTTAGGACCGGGAAACCCTGGGGGGTCTGGTCAGCCTACTGGAGCTGAGCAATGACAACAGATTCTGGGGTTAAACCCTGGTGGGCCCTGGCTCTGTACAAATTAATTAATCAAGTTAAGCAGTTGAGGCAGGAAACGGTTGTGCTTCTGGTGTAGAGAACTCCAAGCATGATTTTTTTAAAAAAATGCTGAAAGCAAATTCTGACAATAGCTTCTGACATTACTTGACTAGATTGTGTTCTGGGGAAAAAATGTGTAAAGAAATGGGCAGGAAATGGCAGTAGCCACATGCCTGTCTGATGTGAGTTTATGGGTGCCTCTACAAGAGGCATTTAAAGCTCTTTCAAGGCACATTAAAAAAATTACCTCTACAAGAACGGAGCGCAAATTGGGCGTAGAGGCGCGTTATCTCCCCGATTATGCGCATTATCGAATGCGCGTTAAATCGCAAGTTTTATTTTGCTCCGTCCGTTAAAGCGCATTTTGACTGTGTGAATAAGCGCTTATGTGCATTAACTACTTGTAAAGCGCATTTTGGACATCTGTTAATGCGCTTCGCCGCCTCTCGTGCAGAGGGATTAGGCGTAAATGCGCTTCTGCGATTATGCGCATAATCGCCTAACCAGGCGCAAAAGCGAATCCTTGTAGAGGGGACCCCTGACACAAATCTAGCACAGCTCTGGGAAGCTTTTCTTCACAATCTCCTCCAGTGGGATGAAGCGGAAATCAAAACACTTGCACACATACAATGATGTGCAAAGCAGGCTGCTAACAAGCCCTGAATACATTTCAAAAATGCCTGCATGTGCATGTAACGGGGATTGTAACATTTGAATCACAATGAGAATTAGCTACTACATGTGCAGCTGATCTAAAGTCACCAGTTAGGTGAAGCTGAAAAGGGAAAGGGAGCAAAGCCGATGAAAAAGAGGACAGAATTTGGGCATGAATGACCAGCGCTATTCCCATAGGGCAGGACAATGGGAAGATGGATTACTGCAAGCCAGAAGGTTCCCAGGCCTCTGCCACCTGCCGACAGACACAGGAGGTGTGAAAGGAAAGCCTGGGCTACTGAACAAAAGGGCACACGAGGCAATCTTGGATAAATGAGAGGCAGAGGCAGTAGATTTCAGGTACAGAGGGAGGTGAGCAAGATTAAAGGGGACGGAAAGGAATTGGGAGGGGAGGAGAGGAGAGCTTTAGAGATATAGGTATAGGCAGCAGTTGTCATGCTGCCCTCACAGAATAAGAGATAAAATAGTTGAAATGATATCCTATCTATTAGTCAAACACCGCACAAGCATTTAATGGCACCAGCCACATTAAAGCCTTGAATCTGTGTGACATGTGATCTTGCATAGCGTTACTCAAGCAGAAAGGGGCTCACTAGATCACCCGGGTTGCTTCCCGATGAGGCTTTTATTATGCAACCATCTTGCCTCATTCATGGAATTTTACAGGGAATCCAGATCTCGTTGTGGTCCACCTGTAACCCTCCTGTGTTTTTCCATCACTTTTTCCATCTTTTTTCCTTCCACAAAAATCTGCTAAGCAGGAAAAGACAGAATAGCTGCACAATGTCTTTTGACTGGTAGTGCTAGGAGCTGTCCACCTAGATCAGCCTTCTCCAACCTGATGTCCTTGAGATGTGTTGGACTGCACCTCCCATAATCCCCAGGCAGCATGGCCAACATCATGCTAGTTGGGAATTATGGGAGCTGCAGTTCAACTCATCTTGAGGGCACCAGACTGAGGAAGGCTGACCTAGATTCAAGCACATGTCATCTATTCACCCTACTTCCAGCTGACAAATGATTAACCCATATAAATTAAACTGGCAAAGGATAAGCAGCAACACACTAATCAATTGATTCTTCATATCTGGCCCCATGAGTTGCGTGATATGTCCCTTCCAACCTAGAGACAAAAGAGGCATGGGAACACTGGAAGCTACAAGGTAAGATTATTTGCAACAGTCACATTAAATGTGATTGTGCATTCAATGTATCATCTAGTTTGGTAGGGTGACCATATGGAAAGGAGGATAGGGCTCCTGTACCTGTAACAGTTGTATTGAAAAGGGAATTTCAGCAGGTGTCATTTGTATGCATGCAGCACCTGGTGAAATTCCCTCTTCATCACAACAGTTAAAGCTGCAGGAGCCCTGCCCTCTTTTGTACCTGGTCACTCTAGTATAAATCAAATTTGGACAACAACCAACCCTGAAAACAACCCGCCTTGAACAACCCAACAACAAGACCTGGGTTCTCAGGGTGGCTTGTTCATGGAAAACAGCCCATGATTAAAGAACTACTCTGGGTTTGGACACTGTGGCAAGCTATCCTGAAACAACTCATGGTGACAACCCACCATGGCTTATTGTGTTGTGTGAGCCAGGTCATTGTCTTCATGCAGGAATTAGATACACTAATCAGCTATGCTGATTACATAGATCAAACTATGAAGAACAGGTGTGGCCTACTGGCTCAGAGCAGCAAGTTGCTTACCTCAGTCTCAATCTCTGGAAAAATGAAAGTTTACTTTCCTCTCTGGTCTTCTGCCAGCCGAGGATATGCCCGTCTCCCCACACTCGCCCATAAGAAATTAAGAGCTATGCTGAATCAGACCAAAGGCCTTTCTAGTCCAGCATCCTGTTCACACAACAGCCAATCAGATGCCTCTGGGAAACCCACAAGTAGAATTTGATAAGCTAAGTGGCGATACTTCTGCCTTTAAGCCATTCTCCCTACCTTTGTTCGCACAAGCCATCCACTGCAGGGGAGTGACATCATAGTTGTGCTGTCCAACAGAAAAGGTGAATACTCGTACCTGGGAAAGCGAACAAGGAGGATTTATTTTTAATCAAGGAAAGGAAACTGGGAGGATCCATCATTGAGCACAGAGGCTTCTCCAGCACCCTCCCAACCCATAAAACCAATGGCTTTGTTTGCAACACAAGCACATGTAACCTATAAAAAGGAAATTTAATTCAAATAACAACAGATGCTCTTGTCAGCTGGAGATTCCTTAGCGAAGCCTGGAGGTACCAATGAGGGACCTGTTTGTATGACTCCTGTCCACATAGTAGCCGTATGTCATCTTCCTCCCTGTGGCTAGCCAGATGTGTGCAGCCCTGCCACACACTGAAACGTTGTTTTATGAGCACTTGCAAAGACGTGCAAAACATCTGATCTTGTGCATGGTGGCAGCTGGCTGCACCAAGCCAAGTGGGCTGAACCAGGAAGCCAACAACGCACACAAAAAAATTCAAGTGGCTGCTCTGCACCCCAAAACCGTGCGCTCCCACGTGCACTGGCTTTGCCTGAATAGCGCATGACATGCTAAGCAGCTGTGTGGCTTGATGAGCCCCTGCATGTAATTCTATGGCCCGATGTTTGGAGGCTCAGTTCTTGATAATGTATTGCATTTAATTAGTAAAACAAATTATTTGTAAATTTGCACGCTGCCTTCTCCAAAAGTACTCAAGGTTGGTTCACAACACTAGAACACCTTTGACAATATGACGTTTTTGATATATTGAACCAAAGGTTAGTTCCCACAACCACTGGGTGTTTGGTAGTGCAGGAAAAAAATGTATGAAAATGCAGTCGCGTTTTAGCTCTTGCCCCATTGCTCATCGATCGTGCTTTCTTTTTGTAGTGGTGCGGCAGAAACAGAAGCCTGCAGACGATGGCAAATGGCCGCGTGCTTTCAAGCAGCTGTCGCATACTCAACGGCCACATGGATTTGGCCCTAAGATGAAGCTGTGGTTCAAGTGTTCATCACTTAGCAATTAATTTTTACTAAATGCCTAAATTATGCTGGGCGTTTTTCTGCTGTGTCCTAATGCAACACAACATCTGCATAGCTTCATGTCACAGAAATAACTCATTTGCTTGGCTGCCAGAGTCAGGACCCACATGCCAACAACTACATGACTAGTTAACCAAACAACATTTCTGATTGGAACGTGTTTGGGATCTAAGTTTAACTACCTTAAAAAAAAAATATGTGCACCAACAGGAAGCGGAGAGGATGCAGAGAAGAAGGAGACACCTTCCTGGGGCCTCCTCCCCTACCAGAGATCTTTTCCTCTTGACCTTGGAAGAAGCAAGGCAGAGGCAAGAGACTCACCTGCAGTGGTGCAGTGGAGCCCAGGCTCACAGGGACAAGGATGCTGACATCATCTACCCCCCCCCCCTCCCCTCAGAATTCCCTGCTGCCTCTGAGCTTGGCTGTAATCCTCACAGTAGCTGAGGAGAAAAGAATTTCCCCAGCAACTCTATATTGTGCCCTGCCGTAATGCAAAGTATTTTAGGGTGGCCTGGTCTTGCATGGCAGAAGACCTGCTCCTGGTGGAGCTAAAACTGCTAGAAAAGTTTTGTTGATTTGGTTCAGCATGGAGGCCTGACGTTTTGGACTCTCCTTGGGGGCGTGACTATGGGGGCTGTCATGATGAGCACCTGCACTTCAAAGTTTACCACTACACCACTGCTCAACTGATTTTCTTCCTCTGTCCCACCCCTTCCTCTCTCCTACGGGAGGCGTAAAAAGAGTGGGAAAGTGTCTTACCTTCCCTCCCTCATCTTTACTCACTGGGAATTATGGGTGGGGTAATGTTGGGGAGGTAGTCCCTGTAATGTCGCCTTCCCCAACCTGGTGCTCCCAGATGTGTTTGGACTATAACCACAGTCCAACACATCTGGAAGGCACCAAGTTGGGGTAGGCTGCTGCAGTGGGTTGGGAATGTTCAAGCCACTATTAACCCAAAATGTATTTTAGGGGCTGAGTTTGGCCTTGTAGAGTGAACCTTTCCCCTGAGCTTGAGCCAAATACACAATGATCACTGTGGGGAGGAACAGCTAAGCAAGCTAAAGTGATTGCTGGTCCAGGATCCATTATGGGTGTGAAGACCTCGTATTCTTGCCTCACATCCCCCAATAACGTGTCTGTTGGGCAGGGGCTCAGCCAATCCCCAAGCTCTTGTCAGAATCAACAGGTCCACAGGAAGTTTGTGCGCCTGCTTATAGATTATCTGAGAAGCATTTGATCCAGGAGTGCCCAAATGTTTTGGGTCAGTGGGCACATCTGGAATTTTGAGAAAATGTTGTGGGCGCTCTCCTAAGACCGCTGCCATGGTGGGCATGTCTGATCACAGAATACTAATTTCCTAGAAGGCAAACGGATGAAACCAAAAGAAGAATAGCTTGCCCAAGAGTCTAAGTACAAGGCAGAGGTGGGGGGTCTTAGCCCTAAAACACAAGCCCACTCTTTTGAAATCACATAATGATAGTGCTGGAAGGCAGCACTTCACTTTACAGCATTCCAGCATCCCAGTTACGTTGTGTGTGTGTGTGTGTGTGGAAAAACACAAACCTTAAGAAATAAAATAAAAATCAGGAGGGCCTGGGTGCCTAGTGAGTACCAAGCAAGGAGTCCATGACCACACTGGTGTCTATGGGTCCCACGTTGGAGACCCCAGGTTCAGTCACATCTGTTGAAGGATTGGACTCCACATTGAATAAGAATTTGGGAAGAGGGTATATTTAACTCTCCCTCTGCAGTTTGGTAATGGAGATGCCACTGATGGAAAAAACCCTTTGCTGCCCCTGCTTACCCCCTACCCACAATTTTTGTCCTTGCTTGTCTGCATATGCACGTGTGCACTGAGTTTGGAACTATGCTGTTAACATGAGGTTTTCCAGGTCCCAGGAATCCATCTGAAGGTGCAGGCGCTTTGCAGCAACTGTGCTACTACTGCATAGCAGTAGGATTCTTATGAAATGCTAGCCCAGTACGCAAGACATTTATGAGCCAAAAAGTGCCGTGTTTGCTTTGTTGAAGCCATTCACTGCCCTTTACTGTTCTGCAAACCAGGGCAGAGAGAAAGAGGCCTTAGCACACTGCCCTGTTTCTCACTCCTGAAAACACTCTTTGCGCCAAACTATATATTATGCTAATTGTGAAACAAGTAGCTGAAGTTTAGCTTTTTATTTACTCTAGTGTAAGCATGCACAGCCCCAATTCAGCTCAGGATCACAATGCAATGGAAGAGGAGGATGAAAACCCACACTCCAATCTGATCCCTATGGCGAAGTTTAAAAAAATGTAAAACTTTCCATTGTTGTCAATGGAAGGGGGAGAATTTGGGGGGGGGGGAATTCAAGGGAAAAATGGTGCATGTGTGTTGTGGAAGATTTAATCCTCTCCATTCCTGTTGTGTGGTGGTCCCAATCCAAATTGGGGCTGTGCACAGTTAACTACAGTAAAAAAAATGTTTATCCTCAGCTACATGTTTTCACAATTAGCGCCTGCTCTCTCAGATCTAAATAAGAGTATCTTTTGCAGAAGATGACCAAGGACCACGTCCATCTCCTTTTCCTCTTGTGCATAAAGAGGGAGAGAGGAGAGAAGATTGGAAGATATAAAAGTTACCCTATTCTAAGTCCAAACTACCCAGCACGCTGATATTTCTATATACTCTTAATTCTGATGCAATCTCTCCAAAACCCAGCATTGTTGGGAAAAGTACACTTTTTAGCAACGTTCTGTGCAAAGTTTGGAAAGAAGTTCTGTCCACCTTCTTTTTAGCACTTCAAGGTCGGTGCAGGTAATAAAACCACTGCCAGCATGTTAGACGCACCATTAAAGGGGCAGTGGCTCAGTGCGGGAGCAGACAGGCAGGAAGATCAACTGTCTAAATAGCTCACACCAAATGAGGCGGAATTCAGCGATAAAGCATGAGTTAGCCACTTCCCCCTGTCCCCGTGACTGAACTGATGCCCGTCACACAGCTGGTCCCTCAATTATTTGGTCACGTTTCTTGATTCATTTATAATATCCCATATGCAAAGATTTGGGGGTGGGTTGATGCTGTCTTCCACCCCTCATTGGCTCATGCACAGATTCTAGCTCATCACAGTTTAAGCAAGTGAACGAGAGGCATATTACGAATTCACCTGCCCTCCCTCCTAGCATAGTTCAGGCCTCCATATGGTATGTTCAGAAGAAGCACCATGTAATGGAGGTACAATATACATTATTTTGTATATTATGTTTGGTGTTTATCTTGGCCACCATACCCGCTAATTGTGTAACACAGCCTTGTCAGAGCCAAAGGCTAAAGTTGTAGCCTGAGACAAATACTGCTGTGGAATATGTATCAGGAGCTGTTCACAAGAAGCCCTTTGGCCACTGTTCTGTTCAGTTTGGCAGACAGCAGGAAACGTGTGGATTTCACCTATCTTCCTTTCCTGGCTCTCAGACAGAACTGAATTTACAAGTTCAATCATCTTTGTCAAATCCAAAATGTAACCAAATGTCTTTGTGTAGGTTAATAATGGAAAAAAAACCAGAGTCATAAAGTCTGTAGCTATCAAGAGATTCTATCCTATAAAAGAGAGTGGTCTCATCCCCACCCCCACCCCCATTAGGAGCAACCGGGACGAGGCCATTTTGGAATCCAGCCTGTCAGATGCTGTGAGTGAAAGGCTTGTTTTGCTCTCTGACTGACAAAAAGCCAACAACACTTATCTGCAATTTTCTTCATAACTAGCTAGTTACCTTGACCTGAATCAATACCCTTTACCATCTGTAGCGAACAGCTGTTTCACACATTATGGCATGGAAGTGTTTCACATATTTAGCTTAGGAAGAATGCTATTTTTGCATTTTTTTTAATATACTTTATGTTCTAGTTTTATCTGAAAGAGTCTGCTTGTTGTTAAAATTACTCATGTCCTATGATATTCAAAACTCAAACATCTGATTTAGGCCAATATATATATAGTGCATTAGGGAAGAATTTGGACTCAAGGGTTTCTTTGGAGGAGTAACTTGCTGTTCATGGCCCAGGCTCAGTATTGTCATGGAAGGCTTAGAGGATATACTAGCCAGGAAGTTAGACCAAGAACTTTATTGCCTCTCTCCATCAAGAGCAGAGCAGACACAGGAGGCTCCTGACTCCAGCCAGATACTACTAGGCCCAGTGCCGCTTTGTGACTACAATACATAGTGACACCATCCACACCCATGTGAGCTCCCTCAAACTTTTTCCAGAGAATGAGGTGTGTGGGCATGCAACTTAAGTTGCAGTGTGAAATAGCAGTCAACTGCTCAGAAAAACAACAACTGGAACAGAAGAAAAGACTGAAAATTAGCTCTTGCCTGTTAATTGCCACTAATAACTGTATATTTCATACCTGCTTTTAAATACTGAATCACATTGCCAGCCAGTGGGGTGAGGGTGAGGGACTCTCAGCACAAGCAGGCTCCAAAAGCCTTTCCCTGGCTTTGCTAGTGAGCGACTCCCACTGTACTCACTGGCACCATGGTAGAGCTTCAGTGTTCCCTGCTTGAAAGAGTCTGGCATACTATGGAAGGGTCTGTGGTCCACAGCAACATAAAACAACATGGCCACAAACTTCAGCAGCATGAAATCCCTGCAACACTTTCTGTTGGTTATGAAGTAAGAACCCACTCCAAAGCAGGGCTTAGTGCAGGGCTGGACAACTTGTGGCCCTCCAGGTGTTTGGCCTACAACTCCCATCATGCCTCACTATTGGTTACACTGGTGGAATTGAAGGCCAAAACATCTGGAAGGTCACATGCTTCGGCTATGGGGCGGTATATAAGTGTAATAATAATAATAATAATAATAATAATAATAATAATAATAATGCTTAGAGCTATCAGGAGCACAATTTCCAGAGGGGTCGTTTTGTAAGTTAAGATCTTGTGGCAAAACGTAGCAGCCCCAACATTTCAGCCCTGCTCCCACAGTTTTCCCACTCGGCTTCATCTAGTTCTCTCATTTCACACTGGTGAAATGATAGGTTCTTTATCTGCACTGGTGTGGGGAGGGGGTCATTTGGGCCATGGCTGGGGGAGCGTGATGTGGAGGGGGAAGGGATCTCGCCATAGATGCTGAAGGTCCCTCCTGTCATGAGAACTTTCAGCAATCATCCAGTGGGTGGCTTCTGATGCTCTTATAGCGCCCGCTCTGGAGGGTGCGAAATGTTGTGACAAAAGTCAGGAAGTTTTCCCCCTGGGACACCCCAGCGGGGAGCATGGGGAGGCTATCCTACCTGCTCCCCGTTATAGCACTCTGGAACCCTGAAATGAAAGTACGTGTAAAGGGCTGTAAGAAGATCAGCATCCCACCTGGGGCATAATCTGGCAACCTTACAAGGGCAGCATCAAGAGCACTGTGGCCAGGTGAGGGTGCAAGCTGAAGACTCACCGTCTTGTTGGGCCAGTTGTACTTCTCAAACACATCCTGCACTCGATCTTCCCCTCCGTCGGTGAACATCATGATCATCTTGTTGCAGTTAGCTCTTGTGACGTTGGACTGCAAAGAAGGAACAGTCATTTGACCAAGTACAGAACTCAAAGCCAAGGTCATGGCACTAAAAATGCATCATGGGAACAGGAGGCCGAAGACGCCTGTAAATTTAACACTCGCTGGTTAAAATACAAGCATGGGCAGGCAACATCGGCACTGTGACTGTATTAGTCAAAGTACCATCTGGCTGGGAGGAAAGAGAATGAGCGTGGTTGGATATGGGTGCAGGTGCAAATGCAATTGTTCTCTCTGGGCTTGAATCAGGCTTATCTGAGACTACTATGGATGGATAGTTTTACCTACCAAGGGAGGAAGGGAACAGGAGAAAAAAAAAGAGTGAAACACACAGGTTAAATTCATGTACATGTAGACGGAAGCCATGTCCAGTTGTGCACACAGTAAAACAGAAAGGAAAGCAGTGGTAGTGTGTGTATGTATACTCATGAGAGTGTGTGCTTCCTTGTTTATAAAGGGGAACGGCAAGAGATGTATGTGCATAAGGACATAGGTATTATGTACATGTGTATGAGCAGAAAATCCTGAATACTGGAGCTACAGTTTCCTGCTTCGTTCCCACCCACCCCATCCTCCTCAGTCCCAGGAACTGGCAGTGAGGAATCTGTTTTCTTTAGCTGCTTCTCCAGGGGTGAAGGTGGTGCAGATGAACAGGGAGAAGGAGGTGCTGTCGGGACGGAAATTATGTTGTGGCTATTACCGCTTGGCGATTAATAGGGCTATTCATCTTTATTTTGCCCAACGTCACTGCAGCCCGTCTGAGCCGAGCCCTCTCAGATGGGCCCTGCTAACTTTCTAATGAAATGGAAGAGGCAGCTGCTGCTATTGAAACTTAAGTATCGGCTGCTGAAGCTTTCCATTTATCTCAGGAGAAACATGCAGCACCAATACCCTGTCCCAAGAGAGCCCTGTCCTCTAGACATACTGATCCACACGTTGTGAGGAAGAAGAATACTGATACTCCCAGCCTCATTCCTCACGTGGCAATTGCTGGGTCGTTGGGTCAAAGGTGTTGGGAATGAAATGCAATAAAAGATATTTCCAGGGATAGAGTACTGGTTACAGAGGAATTTCACCAGGTTCCAGCATCCCTCCCAGAAGGCAATTCCCAATGTGGGATAGTGGATAGAGTTTCAGACTATTACTGTGGAGACCCAGATTCAAATCTTGGTCAGTCATGAAAGTCATTGGGTGACCTTGGTCCACTCACTACCTCTCAGCTTAAACTACCTCACAGGATTGTTGTGAGGATAAAATGTGTGCAGGAGAACCTTGCATGCCACTATTGCTTTCTTGGAAGAGAGGCAGGATATAAATCTAATAAACAAATGAATCTAAGCAGAAATAGGCTTTATCCACACCAGCCATTTATTTCAGAATAATATCGAGGTCATCCCTACCGGGCCACACGACGTTCACCTACTCCCACAGTGATCTCAGGCTGACCCCTCAGTTATTCAGGAATATCGTTGACTGGATTTGTCATGGCTTTTCCAGTTCTCTCACTACAATCCCAATGTCTGCAGCTGGTGTCCCCTCCCTTCCCGAAGCTGTTGCTGTTCGGCGCGAGTTCTCGGCTCGTCGAACAGCCAACCCACTGTCAGAGGCGTGTCCAGCGGTGTTGGATGTGTGCAGGAGTGTGCGTCTGCCATTTTTGGCACATTTTTTGATTGGTTATCGGTGTGTTTTGGCCCCGACTGTGTGTATTTTCTTTAACACAAACATACCTATGCACAGCATTGCATATTCGACACAGTACCCATCCCCCCTGCGTTGCTGTGTGTTTGCACTGGTGTGCATCTCTGATGAGTTATTACAAAAAAAAATCCGTGGCCCATCTACCTAGCCCCGCCCACTTCTACCAATGCACATTCAGAACTGTCATCACGGGGCACGCATCCTCCCGCAATGGCTCTCCTTTACTTGCGGGAAACTTCCCTTGCGTGTCCCCGTGAGCGACGACTGCGGAAGCGGGAAGCCTCGCGATCACCCCTCCCCCCTCTCGAAAGGGCTCTAGGTGTAGATGAGCCCATAATGTGCTTGTAGGGGTGTGGCAGCATTTTGAGCTACAGAAGCATCTCTGTTAGCAAGAGAGGCTGCACTCAATTTTGGAAAGGTCCCTGCAGCCCAGGCACCATAGTACTGGAAGCTGGGTAGGATGATAATGGTGGACTTCATTTCTGTTTAAGAGTATGCTGCACAACGTCTTTTTTCCCCCTCTGAAGTTCGTGTCAGAAAGACTGATTTTGGGGTTGATGTGTGATAGGGGTGTGTGTGTGTGTGTGTGTGGGATGGGAAATTTCAAAGAGAGCAGAGAGGTCTTTATTCATGTCATTTGTTCCAGTGTTTCCATTGCGTACAGCCACTTTCACCTAAGAGGAGCCAGTGCTTCGTGGATGCTTGGATATAAGATGGGGTCCCTTACTAAGATTTGCCTTTGGAGGCAGAAGGTGGGCTGGAGATGAAGAGCACAGAGCTGCAGTTGGGAGACTGAAAGGATGAAAAACCAAGCAAAGTAAGGAAATTGTCAATGCCATCATGCGTTTGTCTGTGTGGAGAAAATAGACCGTGTTTAGTGAAATTGCTGCTCCGCAGTTGCAGCAGGGTCAAGTAAGAGATTACTGAGAAGTGTTTGATAAAAATGATTAAGGAAACACTATGGGCAGAAAAACATGTCCAATCCATGGAGGTCACAGAAAAGGACCCACTGAATAGAAAGGAAACAAAGCTAGATTCATAAACAACTGCTTTTGGGGCGCTTATGCTAATACCTGATAGCATTATTTATTGCATTTCTATCCACCTTTCCTCTAAGGAACTTGAAGCAGCAGACACAATTCCTCTCCCCATTTTATCCTCACCACAATCCTGTGAGGTAGTCTAGGGTGAGAGCTGACGACTGGCCAAAGGACATCTAGTGAGTATCATAGCTGAGTGGGGATTGGAAGCTGAGTCTCTCTGGTCCTGGTCTGACATACGTGTGTACTCAGTGTGTCATCAAAGAAGATGTGAACTAGTGGACAAGGCCTAAAGGGCATTTCTCATGATACCGACCCCCACTTTGTATGGGGAAGCATTTGGAAAACGACTGACATGGTAATATAGGAATGATACTATGTATGTCAGACACAACACCTGATGCCCACAACATTCCAGGATGCTTCTCTGTTGCTCATACATCTTGGGGCCAAACTAGTCACGACATCAGAGATGTGTGAATGCACTTCCAATATCTTCCCTCCCTCTAAAAGCAGCTGTCTCAAGGTGGGCAGTCTGGATAGAGGCTGTGGAGTTGGGGAGGTAGTCTTGTTCTCTGCACAACATGGCCCCAGTGCTTTTAACAAAAGAGAGAAAGGCATTACGGGGATTAACTCACATGTCACTGGCATCATGTCTAGTCTGAACCTCACATCCACAGCCCCCAAATCCCCTCTAGGGATGCACAAGAATTTGAGCCTGCCCTGTTCACGAGAGCCTGCCCTGTTCACACCCCTGAATGCAAGCGTGAGAATATGTCTACTGAAAATGTTTACAAATTACTAAACATGTGTTTGTGTTTGATTTGTGCAACTTCCGCTGCGTGATTTGTGCCAATTTCCAAAGTTCTGTCAATTTCCAAATCCCACTTTAGTCTATGAGGGAAATTGTGCAATTTTGAAAATTTGCGCAAATGTGGGGATTTTTGTGTAACTTTTACTGATTACTGTCTGTTTTGTTGCAATGTTTGCGCAAAATGAACAGTGATCATGAAGGCGAACGTAAATTGGGCACAAGCCAAGCGGAGAGCCAACATTCAGAGCATCTTGACAAATTCAAGCACTGCTCGTTTGCCCATCCTTAATCCCCCCCCATACATTTTTATTTGAATTCTAGATTTCCTCTCTTCACAGACATCACACTCTCTTCCACCAACGCACCCAAGTACATGTCTGGGCTTCAACCCTGTGCTTACATTTTGTAGCTGTTCGAAGGCATACTCAAAGCCTGCCTTGTAGTCAGTGGTTCCTTGAGCCTCCATTCCTTCCACATCCTCTTTGAAAACCTTCTTGTTGCGGATATTTGCCTGGACCAAATGATTGAAACAGGAGACAGGCTGTGCCTTTTGATTAAACTGGAAAGAAGAGACAGGGAATTAGAATAGGGAAAGAGACAATGCGAAAGCCACGACTTGATCACCCTCCATCGATGTGTTTAGTGCAGCCTTTCCCAACCTACCACCCTCCAGATATTTCAGACTTCAGCCCCCAGCACGCCCAATGGTCAGGATTGTTGGGAGTTGTAGTCCAAAATATCTGGAGAGTATCAGGTTAGGTAAGGCTGGTTTAGTGAATAAGAGAACGATACAAAAGACAAGACTATTGTGATCCTATTGGCAAACTCAACCATCCATGCAGACAGCTGAGAAGGTTAATTGGGGAATAAATCAAGGTCAGGAGAAAGAGATCTTCTACCCCCATAGACATCAATTCCATCCTTCCTTAAACTACATTCTAGCTCAAGTCAGTGGGACTGCTGGGAAGAAAGGGAACCAGGTTGGCTGGGGTATTTGTGTGTGAACAAGGGACAAGCAGTGGTTTGCTCACCCCGCAAGGCTCTCACACCGTTTGGGGAGTGGTGATCAACTTAAGCCAGTTATGAGCAGAGGTGCCTTGATACTGTGAAGAACTACACTCAGCTGGTATTGATTCTCTGCCCTCAGATCCTGGAGGAGGACTAGTCAGCAGTCATGGTCCCCAAAGACTGACCATCACTTTTTGCGTCATTGGGTGTATCTACACAAAAGATTTAAATCTGAGAACCCTAGGAATTGTAGTTCATTCACAAGCGGAGGGAGGACAACTAGGGACCTCCAACAGAGATTACTCATTACCTTAGCAAACTGCAACTCACAGGATTCTTTGGGGGTGGGGAAGCATCAGTCAAAGGGACATAAGGTTGATATATTTGTAGCACAAATATGCCCACTATGAGCGATCCAAAGGGAACAGAGACACAGTCCTATCGTACAAGTCCTAATTTATCTTATCTTGTCCTTTTTCCAAGAGCTGAGTGTCCTTTCCTTTTACCTTCACAAAAAATCCTGTGAGGTAGGTGAGGCTGAGAGATGGTGATTGGCACAATGTCCTCCAGTAAGCTTCATGGCTGAGTGGGGATTTGTACCAACTCTCCCTTAAACTTGGCCTGACCGTGAGCTTTCAGTGGTTCTCAAAGAACAAATGGTCTGGGGAAGATATTTATGGCTTCCCGATACTCCTTGTGAATGCAATATTTGCAATTCACTGTCTGAAACACACCAGGCAAGTCCAGAAAACAGTTTAGATCAGAACGTGTGAGGAGAAGTGGGGGAAATGGAAGGCTGAACCCAACAAGCTTCTCTTTCCCTTTCCTGAGGGCTAGGGCCTTTTTTAAAATTGAGAATGCCCAATTTTGCACCCATGTTTCTATGGGACTGTGGTGGAGTTCATTGGCAGCCTCCGTGTGACTGAGAACAGAATGGATCTGTTGAGAGCAAAGCTGTGATTACCTGAACACTTCCAGGCACACTTTCTGCAGGACATTTCACTACCTTATCACAAGGCCATGGGCCCAGTTAAATGGGTGCCCTGTGCTAAGCTCCTGTTCAGAGAGGGCTGACTTCTCACTCTGAGAGTTTGGCCAGGTGGGTGAAGCGAGAAAGCACTCATTTTTGCTCATGACTTATTTGCTGGAAATATGGAACATTCATTTAGGAGGCAGTGATACAGCACAAGTAACGAGGCTAGACTCATTAATTAGCACAAGCATGTTCCTTGCCAGACAGCAGGCACATCATACAGAGAATGACGGAGCTCTTCATTTCCTTCCTGATATTCCTTTCCTTAGGCTTGTGGAAAAAGAATAAGTTGCAAAACTTTTTCCTTTGAGGAAGAGAATGCATTTAATTTGAGCCAGGGTTCAAATTATGCAGGGCTTAATACTCATGCTAAGTGTTAGGCCTAAAGCAGTCTTCCCCAACCAGGCTGAGGATGATGGGACTTGCGGTCCAGCACAACTGGAAGATGCCAGGTTGAAGGAGGCTGCTCTAAACATGAAATAAATAAGAATACGAGGATACCGTTGTGTTTTTGAAAAATACCTTTCTCTCACCACTGACTAACCACAGCCAGCCATGTAAATCTGATATCAGGAGGCTGGACATCCCAGGCGAACAGGGCACAATCCCCCATCTCACTCCAACTTCAGCATTTTGCATCATAGGAAGTTAGCCCTGGGGCTGATGAGTCCACTGCCCAAGAGGCAGGCATCTAAGACAAGGCTGCCCTGAACCATTCCTCACCATTCTGTCCATGAAAAGGTCACACCAGGCAGCTGAGTGGCTTGCTCCCAGCCCGTTGCTCCTGGATTGCTCTCTTGGGTTAAGACAGCGGAACCAGCATTAGGTAGAGGGGTTTTAATTGTGGGAGACAAAACTTCTTGGTTGCGCCTCCCACTGCCTGTAGGAGGTCAGTCCAAGCCTACACCCAGTTAGTGGACAGCCAAGATGGGCAACGAAAATCCAGCACCACCTTTCTGTTTATTCTATCCATTGCAAAAACGTCACCCTTCTTGGTCTTGCATTGCAAAAATTCATCCTCTCTCTCCATATCCTCAGCTAAAACGCTGGTCACCTCCTTACTTGACGAATGCAACCGTCTCCTTTCTGGCCTTCTGCGGCTACACCTTACAAGGCAAAGTCATTCACATCTCTCATTTTTCAGACCATATGACAACAACCTTCTTTCGATCCTTCTCTATACGTGCTTCCTATTCGCTCCCATACCCACCACAAACTCTTTTGGTGCTTCCAGACGAGGTGCCATTGCCCTGCTTCATTCACAGAATTTACGGGGGAAGGGGTTCCAAAGGGCTACATCTTCTACTCATTAACTCTGCCATGTTTTTCCACCATTTCTTCCATTTTTTCCCCTTAATGCGGAAAACCCATTAAGGTAGGGTGACCAGATAAAATCCAGGTCAGGGCTCATGTAGCTTTAACAGTTGTAGAGAAAAGGAATTTCAGCCAGTGTCATTTGTATGCAATTAGTTCCTGGTGAAATTCCACCTTCATCACAACTGTTAAAGGTACATGCACTATACTAGAGTGACCATATACAAAAGAAGGCAGGGCCCCTGCAACTTTAACTGTTGTGATGAAGAGGGAATTTCACCAGGAACGAATTGCATACAAATGACACTGGCTGAAATTCCCTTTTCTCTACAACTGTTAAAGTTACATGAGCCCTGACCTGGATTTTATCTGGTCACCCTACATTAAGGGGAAAAGGAAATGATGGAACAACTGCACACAATGCCTTTGAATTGATAACATTAGGAGCCCTCTGTCTGGAAGCCTAGCTTGTCTTTAGCTTTAAAGCCCTTCATAGATTTGCCCCCTATTTCTTAGTGGCAGAGGTCCCCTGTACTTCTGTCCCTGCCCGATGACCTCTGTTCCTCCAACTCTGCCATCCTCGCATCCACAGGTCTCTCTTGGACAGCTCAATACAGCTCTCTTGTTGGCAAGCATAAAAGGCTCACATGAAATAATACTCAAGGCCCCACCCACTATTGGAATACACCCTTGTGAGCTTCTCTGAAACGGATTTTTTCCCTTGTACTGAAAGATGTTTCCCACCCCTGCTCCAGAGGGATACAATTAGCAAGTGGCTATCAAAGGAAGGGCATAGCATAGATAGTTATTATCTCCACAGCAGAAGCAAGAGTGAAGTACCCTGCAGGCCATGGCTGGGCATCAGGGATGGCCGGGTCCCATCAGGGAATAGTTTCAGCATTGCCGTGGGCCTTGTAGTTTATAGCTAAGATTTAATTAGAACTAGTCTGGAAGTGTTTGGGCCTATTTGGCCTATGGAATGTCAGAATCTGTGTGATCTTATCTTTGTCAGTGTTCTCAGAGAAGAGCAGGCAAGTGTCTTTTTTACCCCTCCCCTTTGGCTTGGCCTTGAGAGGGTGGGAGCTGGGAGTTCTTCATGAGAACCTGACAGAGATGGGGAGGACTTTGCAAAAGAATCACTCAGATTGAAGCATTAACCTGGAGGGCTGAGCAGTGACTCCCTCTTTGGACAGGTGCCTTGCTGAAAGGCCAAATGTCCTTGCCTGTCAAGGGATCCGGAGGAAGGGTCTTATTGTCACGCCTCTGCTTTTAAGCTGATGCAAAGTTGAGAAGCCTTTGCTAGGAACGTCTCATCTGCATTGCCCAAAGTCCTCCCCCATCATCACCTGGGGCTCTGGAGGCACTCTGCACATGGATTCTCCTAATTGGAATGTTGGTTTGCTAATAATAATAATAATAATAATAATAATAATAATAATAATAAATGTATTTCTTACCCGCCTCTCCCTCTGGATCGAGGCGGGGAACAACATCAAATATAAAATACATAAAATTGATTAAAAGCACATAAAATGAATACATTATTAAAATACCAATAAAACTCTTAAAATTCAGCTGGATGGCCTGCTGGAAGAGATTGGTATTTATGGCTTTCTTAAAATCAAAGAGACTATTAAGTTGACGAATCTCCTCCGGCAGGCCATTCCACAGTCTGGGAGCAGCAGAAGAGAAGGTCTTCTGGGTAACGGTTGTACGCCTAGTTTTGGCTGACTGTAACAAATTCTTCCCAGAGGACCTGAGTGTGCAGGGTGGATTGTATGGGAGAAGGCGATCTCGCAGGTAACCTGGACCCAAACCATGTAGGGCTTGCCATGAAAAGTACTGTAAGATTTTTCATAGACTTCAACTCTCATTTGCTGTGGAATGTGCATCTTTGTTTGCCATCAGCTCAGTGTACTGGCAGACTGGGTTTGATCTATGACTTTTGGACTTTCTTCTGCTTGGACTCATGGCATGGAGTTGCCAGTGTGAAAGCATAGCATGGAAATCCTTGCATCTGTGGCTTTTACCCTTCCCTTGATCTTGTTTAGGCCTTGACCATGTAGCCTGGAGTTACCAACGAAAGATTCAAAGTTGGACTAAGTCTCTTTGAGATGGTTTGTTAGGCCTTTCAAGAATTTGCCCCTTTGATTGCCTGAAGACTCATGCCAGGAATCATTCCCCTTCCTTGTTCGGGTTTGGAACCCATGTATGGATTGACCCTTCCCTTGTGTTCAGAACAGTGGAGATGGCAACATGGAAACCACGTTGATGAGGATCTCAGTCACAGTAGTAATGATTAGTTTTTGACTGTTCCGGAATTTCTTGGAGCCTATAGCTACTGACTATCAGCTATATGGTTTCTGAAGTGTGTAACCATCAAGCTTTTACTTTGAGATTTCCTGCATTAAAGAAGTCTCACTGATTTGAGTGTCCTATGTCAGTTTGCCAGAATAAGGGACCAGGAAACCTGACAGGTCCATTACCAAGAACTAAGAAGGGGAAGGATACTGTCTAATGATGGGATGAACCCAAATTGACATAGCTGAGAGGTTTGGAAAGCACATAAAATTAATTCTTCCTCCTGAAATGACATTTCCCCTAATTGGAAAAAAAATTACTTCAGATGTAGGTGCTTAACTAAACTGTAACAGCTCCTCTGTGGACATGGCTGTATGACATAGATCATCTTAATCCATTTCACAGATTAACTAGATTCCACCACCACCACCCCGCTCAAATCTGGCTTTTGTCCTAGTTTTGAGACTGAAAGTGATCACCCTCTTTTTTGAAAGAAAGATATAGGGAGTGGAACTCTGTTGATTCTTCTCAACTTCTCAATAGTTTTGATATAATCAACCACAGTACTTTTCTGGATCACCTTAGGATGGGAGTTGGGAGTACTATACTCTGGTGGTTTTGTTCCCACTAGTGGGTTGATTCCAGAATATGGTGCTGGGGTGGGTGGGTGATGCTGACTCAGCTCCATGGCACTTGTGGTAGATATCGTTATCAAGTGCCTACAGCCAATATAATGGGCTGGATGAGAGCTAATAATTTGGAGCTCAATCCAGAGGTGCTGTTAATAGTTGACACAGTTGCCCGTGGAGGTGGTATTTGGGCTTTTCTAGATGGTATTGCACTCCACCTTAAATATGGGTGGGAAACTGTTGGCCTTAAGAATCAGGTTTGTAGCTGGTGGAATATTAGCTGTGACCTCTCCTGGAAAAAATACGTACGTATATAGTGAGTTATTCATATCATGGTAGTTTCTAAGCTACATTATTGCAATACATTGTCTGTGTGGCTGCCTGTTAAAGGCATTTGGAAGCTTCATCAGGATCAAAATATGGCAGCCAAGATATTAACTAGGATCTACCACATTGATCATATTTCGACCACATTGAAAGATCTTCCTTCACTATCTTCAAGTCTGTTTCTGAGCGCAACTGAAAATAACTTTTACAGGTAATGGTTTTAGCCTATAAAGCTTTATAACCACCCGGAGCCAGGATGACTGTAGGATGGCCTACTCCTGTATGAAACACCACCATGAAGGCTCCTCCTCCTCCATCACTGCCAGCAGCCATTCCAGCAGGCTGTTTCTGAGGGAGCGGAGAGGGAGAAGCAAGGCCATTCCATCAGCCCTGCTGCATGACTACTTAATTTCATTCCTCTTCCCATCACATTCCCCCACCCCTTTTTATCAAATGAGGCCATGTTCTGAATGTCCACATATTCGTTCAGAGGTTAGTTAGGTGGCCACCAGGCAGGGACAAGGCCATCTCAGAAGTTCAGCCTTGATTATGGAACACCCTTCTTGGACAATTCTACCTGGCACCTACGTTACTATTTCTTAGGCAACAGAGATGAATGCTGATCTATTCTCCCAAGATCCTGGCAGAAGATAACTAGGTACTGGTATGTAGTATTTTTTATTAGTTATTACTGCTGCTGGTGTTTGTACTGATTTTAATTCTATTATATATATTTTTCTTGAATTGTTTTAGTTTTGTTTGCAAGCTGCCTTGGAGACCATTGGGGGAAAGGTGGGGTATACATAAATAAATAATATTGTGACTCTCTTTGCTTAAAATCCACGACCCTTCAGACCAGCCTGCCTCAAGAGTCTCCACTCATGCATGCAGCAGGCCTGGTGTTTTCCTTCTTTCCATTCCCCTGAGGACTGGTGGTGGTGGGGGTGTTTGGAAGCATTTGAGTAGTTGATGTGATGCAATTTGACAGCTGATTACAGTATTGCTTCTCTTTGCCACTTCAGCAGAGCAGAATCCTCAGAAAGACTAAACCTGTGCATTCACATCCTCTTGTGGGACTAGCTGTGCTTGAAAATATCCATGGGAAGGAGAGTGGAAACCAACCATCTTCTGGGTGTGGGAATGCCTCACCCATGTGGGCTCAATCTTAGGTGAGGGATGGGAATATGAATGGGCAGAAAGAAGCTGTGCCAAATAAGGGGCTGTAGTCCTCAGATGTTGCTCTCCACCGACCCATTCAGTTGAACTCCCCCTGGGTCTATTCAAACCTTTTGAGAAAAACAATATAGCATAAAAAGCTGCTATTTTGCTCTCAGAAGACATGATGTTGGTAGAATGAAATGATCCAAACGGACTAAGGGTCATCTATTATGCGCTCTAGCTAGGGATGGGATGACTCTTTAGTTCTCGGGACAGATACTGGATTCTGTGCCGTGCTCTCTTCATTTCAGGTTCTTCAAACATGGGTGAGAATAGACATACATAGGGTGCTTCTGGACAGAGGGCTCCTAGTGCTACCAATCAGAAGGCTTTGGGCAGCAAGTCTGCCTTTTCTTCCTTAACAGATTTTTTGAAGTAAGACAAAAGATGGAAGAAGCATTGGGAAAACACAGATGGGTTATGAGAGGAAGACAATGGGCCTGTTCAGACAACACACTAAGCCATGGTTAGGCCACTAACCCTTTTGCAGCAAATGGTTAGTGAGCATATTTAAACCGTAGTTACGTAGCCACCATCGTTAGGAATGGTTCATACAACACGATAAGTCATGGTTCACACGACTCGCTAAGCCATAACGTTTAGCTCAAAGTGCTTAACCACTGTGGCTAGCATGTCGTCTGAACAGGGTCAACATCATTTGGACTCCTTGTAAAATCCTGTGGATGAGGCAAGGTGGTGGTGCTATAAACACCTCATCTGGAAGCACCCATAATTTGAGCAATGGAGCCACTGCACAATTTTGGTCAGATGTAAAATCTCCAGGACTGAGAGGAGGGGAAATTGGTAGTTCTTAACAGAAGCCAATTGTGACATCACAGGTTCCCCTTCCTACTTCTCCATGGAACAGATCATCAACTCCAAGATGTGCTCCAGTGTCTTGTGCAAGACCATTAAGTGAGCTTCATGACTGAGCAGGGTCAGTCCAGTCCAATTTTTTACCCATCCCACCACACTGGACCTGTACATGTGTGGATCTCTTGAGCCATTAACATCCTTGGAAGGAAATGTGAATTTTCATGTTGTTCCTTAAGACCCTGGGGCAGAGGGTGTAATGCACCATGGGTTTCCTAGGCACACAGCAGAAAAGTATCCACATATTTCCATACTACTCTGGATTACTTAAATATACTAAAGGGCTGACCTGCAGTATCACAACTTGTCCCAAAAAATACTTTTCTCTGGAAGGTCAGCTCTGCTAATGATGCCTATTTCATTCCTCATCTTCTGTGCAAAGGAAACCAAAATTCATACATGCTTCTAGGTACAACCTTGCTGCAGCCCGGGCCTAGGAAGCAACACAGACTCCACAGCTAGCCTGTATACCAAAGCCTTCCCTCACCACTATCTCATCCCAGCCCTCACCACAGCGCACCACTTTGTGCAAACGGAATAGTCCGTCAAAGCTGGCATGGGGGAAATGGCAGCGGAAGGATGTAATTTATTTCTTGCAGGTGTGCAGGTGTGTTTTGTCATTTGCAATCGATCAAAGGCAGAGAGCAGTCTGGAGTGTGGGAAAAGGAAAGGTGACAGAAATGGTAAATTGGGCTGCGGGAGCCGCACGAGGCAGAGGCCAGTGCCTCCGACGGGCGTTTCCCTCATCTTTCCCATTATACAAAGAAATAAATACAGCAAAATAAAGAGCACGCTTGTTTTCACAGGGCTGATGTGGCATTTGGGCTTGAGATGCTTTCAGAATTCATTTTCTAGAGAAGCCCTTGTTTAACTCCTGGAGGCTGGAAAGTGCAAGAGCAGGCATCAAAAGCTCCACATAAAACCCAGGAGAATAGCTTGACTCATTCATTATGAAGCTCACCTCCTCCCTGCCTCCCTCCTGCGTTGATGGCTATTCCACCCTCCCCTGCACTCCCCCCCCACCACCCGGCAGCACCCTCATGCTTACTTTTATGCCTTTTCATGAACCACACAGGCTGACTTAAAGAAGTCCTGAGCAAATGCCACAATTCAGCATGAATTGTGGATGTTCAACTTCTCCAAAATGGTGCTCATGATCAACAATGGGGAGAATTCATTAATGGAACAATCTAACCCAGGAAAGAACAGATTCTCAACCTGTTCTGGTCTTTATTCGTATTTTATTATTAATTATTATTGGATGACTTTCTACTGGATGTCTTTTTATGTGGAAAATTTGCTCTAATTCAATCAAATGTTCTGTATTTGATGCAGGAATGACTGTATTGGGGTGTGGTCCAGTACATATTACACAGAAAGGAAAAACACAATTGGTTGGATCCAGGATCTGTCTTCTGTGGACGGAACAGTTCCATTCACTGAAAGTGCCTCTACCTGTTTTTCAGAGATTCCCCCTGCCCAGCAGCTCACCTATTTCAGCAGGGTCTCCCAAACCCTCCATAGCAGTTTCAAGCAGGCTGCTGTGAGAAGGAGAAGGCAGGGAATTCTTTTCCACCAGCATAGTTGCTTGCATCTAAACCTGGATCCAACCCTATATATATATATATATATATATATATGAATGAATGAGACAGGTTACCGTAATAGGAAAGGGTATCATTACTCAGGGAAAAGTAACTCACAAGCTTTCTGCTTTACATTACAAAGCAGTTGGATTCTCTGTGAGTTGCTGGAGTACAGATTGCTCACCCAAGGCTATATTAAGGTGCAAACCTTCAGGGTAGGTAGCAATGGTCGACCTTCAGATAGACTTGATAATTAAAATCAGAGTATCATTGGATAATTTCTTTCAGCCATCAAGGAAAAAGTGCCTATCACCTTGTGGCCACAAAGATGCCATGTGTGGAACATGACACATGGGCAAAATGTCACGCACACAGACAGAAGTTCTTTCTATGATATCTACACTAGCCTCTCTCACTAAGCTACAAATGTCCTGACATTCCAATGCCATTGTACTGCAACAATGTTGAGGCATTCCCCCCCACCCCAACTGATTAACTTAGGTGTGCATCACAGTGACGCTGGACACATGAACCTTTACCATCATACTTGCAGTGAGAAAACAGACTGCAATCAGAGGGCATTAAATTGTGGTACACAGAAATTGCCATGTAATGATGCCTTATAGGCTTGCACACACAGTTCTCATCTCAGTAACAGTTATTTAGTAGCTAAGTGATCCACTGTAACTTAGCATACAGGAGCACTGAGGTTAGTTATCTATACAGAGTATCCACATAACAATTATGGTGTGTTGGCTAGCAATAGAGAAAGGTTACAGCATAATTAGTGCCACTCAATTTGCCTTGTTTCCTAAACAACAAGACATACTGTATATACGACTATCAGAGAGCACACACAGCTCAATCTACAGGATGTGAAATACGGGCCAAACTTACCTTTGCAGTGGCAAGCTATGCTCAAATGAGGGTGTCAAAAATTGTACTCTTAAATATATATGATTGTGCATCCTAAAAATCAAACCCAGTCTTAGAATATGTTATGCAAGTCTGCACAGACTCTCTTGCTTTGCAGGCATTTCCCTTCCCCTGTTCAAAATCCCAACATTCCTTTCTTTTTGGTCAGGGGCTGGGATGAGGACTGGGAAAGGAAGGCTGGGACTGCAATAACAGGAGAAGCAAGAAGTATACAGGAAGGGACAAGAAAAAATGGAGCTACTGATTCAACCACGCCTGCTGTTATACATGCCAGGGGGCATATTAGGTGCAATGGGCACACCGATGCCATGGGGACACATTAGCATTCACTGCCTCCATATCCTTTATCTTTCCTGCCTCTTGTTCTCCTGCCAACCACAGACAAGGCACTCACTGAAGCCACATTGACGTAGTCGTCATCTGAGAGTGTGTCCAGCATGTCATAGACTGACGTCTTCATCAACTTCAGTGTCAGGCCGCTAACACTGCCGCTCCTGTAGCGGAAGAAGAGAAGACACAGCTGATATTGCAACTCTAATGACTTCCGGTGAAAACAGAAGGTGCTTCTGCCACTATCTCATTGGGTGGGGGGTATCTTCCCTTGTTGCTGAGGCGGATGTCCTGAATAGTGACACCTTCCTTTGGGGGGAGCATGCCTTTAAAGTGCTATGGCGTTTTTAATGGGAGACAGAAATATATATGTCATAGGTGGAAATGTCGCAGAAAGCAGCTAACTCTGGGGGAAAACACTCACACGTCTACGATGATCACCATGTCCTTTGGAGACGAGGCTCCCTGGATGTACCTATAAAAAAGAAAGACACGGATAAAGTCAGAACCAGGCACCCAACAGCATTCATGATCCCACAGAGCACCACAGCCTATCATTTATGTTTTAATGGTGCCTTTTAAAATAATTTCTTCTACATTTTTTAACTGCACAGTTATTTATCTCTTTGAGGCCCTTTCTACATCTAAGGGTGTAGAGGGAGGGCCTGGGGATGATCCCAGACTTACCAGCTTCCGGATCATCTCCCTCTTTCCTAACAGGAAGTGCAACGTCCTGGCTTCCTCCCGGGATGGTGCGCCATTGCACCTGACATTTTTTTGAAGAGCTTCTGAAGAGCGCACTTGCCCTCCATTGAAAAGGTACGTTTTTTTAAAAAAAACAACAACCCAAAATCACCCCACCCCCGCCATCCTGATGGGCATGGAGCCACCCTGCAAGGCCTCCGTGCCCATGTCTGGTGCCTGCTTACTCACGAGTAAGCAGGCACCAGGTGGGACGAGCGGCCACACCTCCTGCGGTCCCGGGAAGAATCAGGTTTTCCCAGAGATTCTTTTTCCCTGGGAACCCATGCCCATTCCCCGCTGCCCCCAGGAGTCCCTGTGCATCATTTGGACGCACAGGGGACCATCCAGGGGCAATCCCACGACAAAAGGCTGGTGTAGAAACGGCCTTCAATGCTGGACTTTTGTTGCTGCTTTTAAAACATACCTTTAAATGTGTTTTATCATTGGTTTTATAGTTTTTGCTTTTATTATGTACATCACCCCGAGAGCTTTGGCTGTAGGGCGACTCATACATTGAATGAATGGAAGCATAAATAAACAAATAATTCACACCAGAGTTTAACAGGTTGAGGCAACTAACCTCAGGTGGCAGGTTTGGAGGGTACTACTGAAGAGAAGCAGACCACCAATTATTTCATTTATTATTCTTGGGTGGCTTTTCTGGCTCAGGCACCAATATGCCTTGTACTGGGGTGGCTCTGCTAAAGGAAGAGATGGCCCCAAAACATGCTAGAAAAAAGAAAAGCACAGCTGCCAGCACAATAATTAGGCACGTTGTGTATATAGTACTCATGTGGAGGTGTCAGTTCACACTAAGAGCACCTCTACTTATGTTCAATGAGGCTATACAGGTTTGACAGCAACCAGACATGCCCTAAAGGCTGAGGTAATCACGGTGGCGGGAAGGGGGGTGGGGAAGAGGAAGGTGCCACCTCATGACTGAACTGCCTCTTGGGGTGGGGGGGAAATGGCCACCATTTAACACAGTCCTTATGAAAGAGAAACAGGCACACTTCTTTTCATCTGGTCTCTGATCCGTTTGCACAGCCTCTTCTTTGCAACCAAGAAGCTTTCAAAAATGACTTTTAAAATACAGGAAGTAGACACAATCTTGCTTTTTCATATAAGGTTATCTCAAGACTAACAATGAAATTATGATAGTTTGCAAACTTGGGCCCTCCTGATAGAATCTTATCACCTTTTCTCCTCTCAAATAAATTCATGCTCTGGCAATAGCAGATTTTATTTGTCTAGTGCTGTAAGACTCATTGCAGTCCAAACTACGGAGGTGATCAAAATCAGACTGTCTGAAGGTGGAAGGATATTTAAGTATAGTGTCTATACAAAACTGGTTTATTAGTGTTCCACTTGAATCCCAAGTGTGAAAACAATGACCAGACCCTCTACTGCCACACTTAAGTCTTCATCGGATTATGATCTTCTTTGTACATGCTCCACTGCTTGTGGATATTGGGGCCCTGAGACAGAGATCCTCACAAAATGGAATGTTCTTTTATGAAATAAATCTGAACATGTCATTTGGACTATGGCTGCTTTTGCTCTCTGGGCAAACAGTTAGGCTGGTATAAAACTGGATTTCCTAAGAAATCCACCCATTTTTGTTAATGTATTATCTACTGATCAATTTTGGAAACATTTAAACATTCTCTTTACTAAGTAAACTTTTAAAATATTATACAGCAATCATTGAAACAGACATTTAGAGACAAAATATAGGCACTGAAAAAATGTAATTTAAAAGGGTATTTTCAGTTCTGTATTATTTTTATGTTAACATTTGACAGAGAAATCGATGTATTTCTTTTTAATAATAATAATAATCGATCAGCTGTTACCTCAGAACACACATTTTCTGTAATATCTAAGGAGTCAATGCAACAAATGTATTTGCTTTTTTTTTTATGTTGTTGCTGTCACAGATTTACAGGTGGGAAAACCCACATCTATAAAACACTACTGTGCAATCAAAGTTATATATAAAATACAATAAAGCATCCGTAAGTTTATTAAATTATGGGCTTGCTATACCATCATAAAATATTCAGGTACTGCAGAGATGACAAAAAGTATGTGCTTTGGAACTATATTTAATATTAGTATGGAGAAAGGAAATATATCCTTCTATAGATTTCCATTGTTCTTGACTGCAGTAAGTGAATGGCAATGGGTGGAACCCTAATTCGTGATTGAGAAGCATGGCCATAGCTACAAAGATACTCTTACAGGGACAATACTGATTTGCATGTGGAGTTGGGGGAGGCGGACTTCTGAAGATGCAGGCTCCTGAACATGCAGACTTCTGAACTTGCAAAGAATTAGCACTTAGCAACAGGATGGGGGCTGCTCTGCACATGCCTCCCGGACAACTTTTGGCCCTCTCTATTCAATCCTCACGTGCGCGCGCACATACAGGAGAGAAGTGTAACCCCCTTCAACACAATCCCCTCTTGCAGTGTATAAACAAACAAGAAAAATGTTACTGTTGCTTTTACAGCGACACAATTGACTTGCATGGGGGTGCGGATCTCCAATGACGCAGACTTCTGAACTTGTGAGGAAGAGTTTCATTTCATGCCAAGACAGGGGACGGCCTATGCCAGAGGGATGGACAACCGATAACATCCTGCAAGGTTCCACCCACCCTTGCAAACGGCTCATAGTGTTACGCCCGAAAAGAAAAACTGGTTGTATAAAGACCCCATTTAAATCCCGAAAAGAATCCAGAGCAGGAAGAAGCGGTAAATCGCAGGAGAAAATGCCCCGTCTGAAGACACCCATGAACAGCCAGCACATGTGTGAGACTGTAAGAAAGCAATGCTGACTGGGAATGATGGGTGTTGCAATCCAACACATCTGGGGTGGGGACCAGTTTGGGGGAAGGCTACTGTATGGTCTCTGCTACTGGTCAGGAGATGGAAGGGTCACTAAAAGGCCACACACCCCTGCTTCCCAGGAAGTTCATCACGGCAAGGGGGGAAACAGCCTTGCCCTGTCCATCAACCAGAGAAGGAGCAGCTGTGGGGAGATGCCCTCCCCTCAGCCAGAAAGCAGCCTTAGAAGAACTTTGTAAATTAGGACTAGTGTCTGGGGTTGCTTTCCCCCCTCCTCTTTCCCAATCCCTTTTCCTTTTGTGTCATGCTTTGTAGATTGGAAGTCTGAGGGCGGGGACCGTCTCTTGATGGATCATTGTAAACTGTTCCGATAGCCTTTTTCTGGTGAAGAGTGGGGTAACATGCTTCATATAAATACAGTTTTATTAAAGGATTCTGGGTAAGTAGTAGAAATGACACCGCACAAAAAGAAAAACAAGTAGTAATTTCCAGCCAGCCTTACATGGAGACAATTCCTAAGTTGCTTTTATCCATTTATATAAAGCACAGCATCCATAGCCATGCCAAAGCTCACAGGACCTGTCACTGAGAGGAGCAAACAAGAATCCCTCAAGGCGAACTGAGGCAAAGGAAATACTAAGCGATCCCACTTTTAAGATGCAATCCAAGATGGGCAGATATGAGGAAAACATCCAATCAGACAGGATCCTGGGGCTTGTCAGGTCTGACACATACACAAGGTAATAATACTTCAAACTTTCCTTAGCCCAGGAAGTAATTTTAAGTTTCTTTGGCAGAAATAAAATTCTTAAAGAGACAGAGGATTGGAGATTTGTCTTTTGTCACAACTTCTCATCTGAACAACTGAAATCAGAATGAAGCATGCCATGTTGGTAAGCTTTGCACGATCACTACAGCCTACTGTGGTTTATTTAAGCTATGGTGGGTTGCAACATGTGCCACTGGCCATTTTGAATATCCAGTCCCCTGCAGGTAGTTGCCATAGTTTGCCATATTATACGAACCCAGGTGGCAGGGGTTGCTGGAGGGGCAAATAACCCTCAAATAACCATACAACAGTCCGTGGGTAATTTGAGGGTTGTTTTCCCCTCCAACAACTTATGATGCCCAGGCTCAGATGACATGTCAGACCATGGCAACCCCCTGCCAGGGGTTGGATATTCAAAATGGTTGCAAGCACACACCACAATCCACTGTGGGTTAAATAAGCTACGGTGGACTGCAGTAATTGTGTGAACCTGGTCACTGATTCCAATCAGACCTGTACAACCTGTGTCCCACCAAGCCAAATGCTGCCCGTCAACAATATATAATGACCTGCCAGGTACATGAGCGCCCTCTCTTTTAGTATTTCTAATAGGGTGACCATATTTTGGAAACCAAAAGGGAGGACAACATGTCTGCCCCCAGGGGTGTGTCCAGCACCAAGGGGATGTGCCCACCTGAACATAGCCTTGGTCATGTCTGACTTTACAGCACACAATTAAGACAAATCTGTTCTACGTAACATCTTAATGTTAAAATCACTGAAATAACAAGTGAGACACCCAATGTAACTGAAATTAACTTCATTCACTCCTACTTTTGTAGCTTTTGTTGCTTTGCTGTACTTTGTTGCTATACTCTGTGTGATACATTCTCCCCTTTCCTCAAATATCTTTCCTGATTGTATCCTCACTCTCTTGCAAGCTGCTGCTTAACAGGGCCTGCTGTTGACTGGCTGGCTTTTTCATTTTTAAAGTTCACCATTTTAAAAACTTGTATATGATTGTCACAAGTTTCTCTACTCTAACATAAAGGTGGGTGTCGTGGGTGGCAGACTCTACTTCGCCCATTCACACTTTTCACTTATATACATTAGCTTCTCAAGGCTTTTGCGTTGGCACCACTTTCCACATGCAGACTTCGAACTCCTGTCTACTTCCTGCACAAGCACGCGACTGAGACCCTCTTTCTAATGCCCTGCGTTGCATGCCAGCACCATGGGGATAAGTTACAACATGTGTCTCTGGGTTGTCTGTGCAGCCTCTGTTTTCTCTTTCTCTAAGTCATGGCAGCCAAACCAAAGCCTCCAGCCTCAAATCTGAGCACTGGTAGAAAGAGGGAAGGGGAGTCATGGATTTTTCATCACTATCCTCTGTATTGTACAGACCATAGCTTTAACAATTATAAAGCCTATAATTGCACCAGGGATACACATTTCCAAAACAGCGCGAGGCATGGGCTATTAGCGCACAGCGGTCAATACCGCTGCTCTATAAGTGGTTACTGTTATATTAAATTTTGGAATTGTTATATACACTGATGAAGAACATATACCAAATCATCCATACATTAACCCATGGCCCCAATAAAGCAAGCAAAGGAGAAGAAGCCAGAGGGCAGTGCTAGATTGCCTTGAATGACAATAAAGAGATGTGGAAAGACTCTGCCAAGTGATAGTGACCTGCCGCTCAACATCGTGTCAGCTTAATGAGCTCTAAATGCTAAACTCTTCCATCATTGCAATTCCTTTTTTTAGCAGCGATGATTGTGCTGACACATGTGTATATATTAAGATTCTATTTACCCCCCTGATGTTTTCAAAGGCCAAACCTGATTAGGATATTTTTAGCTATTGGGAGGAAGAAAACCACCTTTGCCTTTGTAAACAATGAAGAAAACCTTTTCAAATCACCTCTATTTTTTTTTAAAGGAGAGAACGCATTAAACCTAGTTATTAAGGATGTGCATGGAATTCAGCTGAAGCATGAAGCCCAAGCCAATTCGGGCCTCTTCAGACCATTTCTGGCACTTCCCTCCAAGGTGACCAGAACCAAAGTTAGACCCTGCATGATGCTCCATTCGTAATTCCGCTTCAGAAAGGCAGGCAGCACATCCTCCAAATCAGTGTATTTTTCTTTCTCCAACTTTGATGGGGAGGGAATACGGTTGAGTAATTGACAGGTCCATGTTTGTATCATAGGGCACATTTTACCAGGAGCTATCCAATCACTGTGCTTTGAGGGAGGGCAAGGATGGGACAGTGAGATGGCGGTTTTCCCAACACCACCAGGCTTCACCAAGAAAAAAGCTTTAAACTGGGATTCAATCTTCATAACTCCCTAGCCCCTGCACCTATCTTACTGACACATTGCAGGTTTCATGCCTGGAGATACCTCTATGACATGTGCTGTTTTCATACAAATTGCCAAAACAATCATGCAGGAAGGGAAGTGGATGCAAATGAGTTCTCCTCTCCTCCAAATTTGAGGGCCCTCTCCCAGATGAACTGCTGCACCTATGCTTCTGAAACTTTGCAGTTTTCTTATTTAGGGACACCTCTAGACTGTCATTTTCAGAACAATGGTTCATAAGGAACAAAGAGAGATAAGCACATCCTCTTTTGGATACCCTCAAAATGTCAAGGTTGCTCTCACATAAAACCCACTGTGCCTATTGACCTGAGACTTGGCAGGCTTAAATCACCTCAGAGGGGCAACTATCCCTGCAAATTTCATCCAATTCTGCCAAGAAATAATAATATAAAGGGTATTGGTAATAATTTCTAAATTTGGATATAGGCATATAAATTAACACATCCAAATTTTGTGCAAATTTCTGTCCTCTTTTGTCTTTTATTGCTGCTGCTATTGGGGTAAAACATATTTTTGGTAATGCAAAAGTGGCCACTCTACCATGAAGCTCATTGCATTACCTTGAACTAGTAATTGATCTCTCAGTTTAAGCTTTTTTACAGGTTGCTCTGTGGATAAAAGAAAAGGTGGGGAGGGAAGAATCCTGTCCCCAACCTTGAGTACATTGGAAGAAAAGTGGGATAAAAATGTAATAATAACAACTAAATAATAAAGTCTATCCTGGGATGGATTAGAAAGGCAAGCGGAAGGGACAGAATGCTAACCTGTTACATGGGTCCTCGTCATGCTGTACTGACATATCTATAGCTATAGCTATCTACATACCTCTAAGAAATACAACGATTGCCATATTTATTTCTTTGTTGATTTTTACCCTTAAAGGTGGCATAAACATATTTTATGTTAATAAAAATAAATACTGCATTCTTTAGTTTTGAAAGCTCAGAAAGAAAGAAAAGAAAATGGTAACAGTAGAGATTATACATAAAATGTGATCTTCCTAATTTCCGCTTTAGAAAGAAAATCATGGGCATTTGAGAATTCAAACACTTGTTAACCAAAGTCTATGGCCATAACTATAGGAAAGGGAATGTGTGCATGCAAAAAGGGATTTCCCATTGTTGGCTATCAAATTCAACCTATACGGAAGTGGATAATTGCCAAAGAAGTTCAACACAGCCACATTTGACTTCAAAAGAAGAAACTTCTCTGAAATGAGGGGACAGGCATAATGAAAGATGAAAAGGAAGTCAAGCGGGTCAAATCCCTCCAGAATGCTTGGGGGTTACTCAAAACCACAAAAACAGAAGTTCAGCTAGCATGTATACCACAGATCAGGAAAGAAACCACCAAGTCCAAGAGGTCACCAGCATGGCTAATGAACAGTGTCAAGGAAACTAGTAGAAAAAAAGGCTTCCTTCAAAAAATGGAAGCCTTGCCGAAACAAGGGGAATGAAAAAAAAACAAATTTGAACAAAATATAAGCAGACAATAAGGGATTAAAATAGATTTTAAGGAGCATGTCACTAAGAACATTAAGAACAATAATAATAATAATAATAATAATTTTAAATACTTTAGAATCAAGAAACCAGTTAGGAAAGCTATTGGATTGATGGATGACAAAGGGGTTAATTGAGTACTAAAGGAGGAGACGAAGTTTGCAGAGAAGATTAATTACATTTTTGTGTCTGTCTTCACTGCAGAAGATGTATGGCGAATACCTGTGCATGAGCTAACATTTTCAGGAAGGGAGTCTGATGGTGGTGGTAACAAATGATGAAGTTCTAGACCTTACTGACAAAATGAAAATAAATCACTGGGTCCAGATGGTATCCATCTAAGAGTTCATAAAGAACTCAAATGTGAAATTGCTGATCTTCTAACAAAACTACTTGCCTTGCACAGGGGGTTGCATTCCTTCTGAAGGAGCAGGTAGATAGTTGGGGGGTGGTCCTAGATCCCTTGTGACTGGAGATCCATTACCAGTTTCGGTTTGAGCACTAACTACCCATTCCTGGATTGTGATAGCATAGCCATGGTGATCCATCCAATACATGTTCTATTTGAAGCTGCAGCCAGTGCAGAATGCAGTATCTAGGATGCTCGGTGAAGCACCTAACTATACACATAATACACCTGTATTAAAAGAACTGCACTGAATTTTTATTAGCTACCAAACCAAAACCAAATGTTGGCCTCTTTGACCAGTTATGTCTCATTCACCTCACTGCCCTGTCCTATCCCACCTTCTTTTGGATGAGCAGAACATTTTTCACCCTCATCTCTTACACATGATTCATTCTGAACCTGGTGCTCCCCAGCTCCTATTGACCTTCCCCTTTTTTGATATGATGAGGATGATTTCATTTCTATATTGCCCGATAGCTGAAGCTCTCTGGGCGGTTTACATATTGAGCACAAGCAGTTTGGCTCCATTTTAGGTCAAATGGAGCCCATCCCTTCTGTATAGGCCCAGCTTGTCCCAAAACATTCCCCAGTGCCTAGCAAATCCACAGCTCTCCTTCTGATGCTACTGCTTCTTCCACGCATTGAGACTCCTCAGCTTTGGTTGCCTGCTGATTCACAATGCTCCTGATGTTGTCTGTGAGCTGACATGTTACATTTCCCACTTCTGCTACCAGATAAGATGACTCTGGGTGATAGCAAGGAAGTTATTGTTAAAAGGGGACACATTTCACGGTGGGCATACCCTAAGGATCTAATTAAGGTGGATGGAACTGGGAAGGTCAGTGATGAGGCTGAGCCAGGAGACACAAGGTCGAAGCATCAGAACCCTTTTGAGTAACAGGCACAATGATGCCATCTGTCACCCCTTCAGACTTCCCTGTCCTCTTTGAGCTTAGCTTCAATCCTCACAGTAAGTACAGAAGAAGAACCAAGGGTCCATCAAGTCCACCATTCTGCTTACACAATGGCCATCAGCTGCCCACAGAAAACCCACAAACAGGACATGAGTGCAACAATACCCTCCCGCTCATGTTCACCAGCAACTGGTGTACATAGGCATACTAATTTTGATACTGGAGGTAGCATATAGCCAGCCATTAGAACTAGTTGGAATTTGTCCAACCATCTTTAAAGCCATCCAAATTGCTGGCAATCACAACATCTTGTGGAAGTGAATTCAGTAGTTTAACTAAGTGCTGTGTAAAGAAGTACTTTGTTTTATCTGTCCTGAATCTCCCACCAGTGAGCTTCATTGGATGACTCAAGGTTCTACTATTTTGAGGGAGGGAGAAAAATGTCTCCTTATCCACTTTCTACACACCATGCACACTTTTTTATACTTCTATCATGTCTCCCGTTCCTCAGCTCTTTTCTAAGCAAAAGAGCCCCAGACATTATAACCTTGCCTTGTACAGCAGAGGCTTCAGGCCCTTGCTCATTTTAATTCTTCTTTTCCACACTTTTTTCAGATCTACAATAACTCTTTTAGAAGCAGTGACCAGAACTGTACACAGTATTCTAAGTGTGGTCACACCATAGTTTTATAACAGGGCAGTACCAAACATAATATTTGCCTTTTTCCACAGCAGGATCAACATTTTCATCAAGCTGTCCACTACAACCCCAAGTTCTGTTTTTTGGTCACTCACTGCTAGGTCAGATTCCATAAGTGTATATGTGAAGTTGGGATTCCCCCCACCCTCAACATGCATCACTTTATTTACACTTGCTGACATTGAACTGCATTTTGATGCCCATTCACCCAGTTTTGAGATATCCTTTTGCAGCTCTTCACAATTCATTTTTGTTTTAAGTACCCTAAATAATTTCGTCTCATCAGCAAACTTGGCCACTTCACTGCTCGCTCCTAATTCCACATCATTTATGAACAAGTAGAAAAGCATTGGTCCCAATTCAGGCACTAGTGCTTTTCAAATTGGGGGGGGGATTGATTTTCCCAACAACAATACATTGTGGTGAGCTATCTCTGTATATTTCTGGCTGGCTTGCTCTTGAATGGGTAATTAAGACCCATTAGCATTATAAAAGACCTACAAAAGACTTATATAGTACACACATCGATGGGGATGGGGTGAAAGAGTGTGTCAAAGAGAATCCAGGAGCATCGCCATCCGTTAGCTAAGTTATCAGTACAGAACTTTTCTACATGCTGCTAACACTGTGGCCCTGCTTTTGCTTTGAAGAACGGCATGGGAGCATATCCCTCTGTTGAGCCTCATTTAAAGGGCTGCTCCAGTTTCCACACACGTAGCCTGTCTGGTAGATTTTCTTTCAGCTGAATCGTGTAACATCTTCCCCAGCTTAACCACTTCCTCCAGGGTAAATAAGGGGCCAGTGTGTGCAAAGTCAGTGGAGTGGGGTAACAATCAGGAATGCTGGCTCTAGGGGACACATTTTTCCTTTTGATGCTCGCAAGTAACTGACAACCCAAGAATGGATTTTTAGCTTTTTCACACTCTCTGGTTCGCTCTTACACTCAGCTCATCCCTCTTTTTCCAGTTTCCTCATTTTTATGTGACAGAAGACACCCTCTGGAAAGTTGCTCATGGACCGAGAAGCATACAGCAGTACTGCCTGCCTGCCAAGCTGAGTTCCCCCCCCACCATTACAGCACTCCTCATTAGAGAGCAAAAATGCACTGTGAAGAATAAACAATATTCAGTCTCTGCTATGGAAACGGCACACCCAGATGCACAAACCAATATGTGTGCACAGTAACGCTCACTCTAAGCTGTATTAAGAGTCAAACTAGAGAAGAGTCTAGGCTATCTATGAGATCTCCAGTGAGTTTCCTTTTGTAAATTCAAAGCAGTTGGAGGGGGTGGTGAATTAGATCAGAGGAATTGCACTGGGGAAGGGGGGTATTTAACACTTTCTTCCAGTGCCATTTCCCTGATCTATATCACCTCTGAAGTTGCTATTTGACCCATGGAAGAAAACATTCAGGTACTTGGCCAGGTACCACTACATACCACCAACACTATACGCTAGTATACCATAGTAACCAAGAGTTTAAGCTACATATTAGATCAGGAAGTCTCTGGTTCAAATCTTGCTACAAACCCACTGCGTAGACTTAGCTAACCAACTATCTCCCAAGCTCATTCCCCTGTTCGAAACATAAGGATCATAATACTGATCTACCTTTATTATATGTATTACAGCAAGATAATGCAATTTGAGTCTGAATATTTGAAAGTGTTACACAAATACTGCTGCTGCTGTTTATGCTGTGACTTCTTTCTAAAGGGCAAAGGTACATGCAAGCGCGCACGCGTACACGCACACCCACCCACCCACATATACACTACCTTTCACACACAATATGGAAATACTACAGGTAAAATATCAGGGTTGTAGGAGCTCAAGGTACTGCCCTTAATTTTTCACATGGGCCCTGAGCATTGTAATTATTTGTTATTTCCTCCACCAAGAGAGCTATTGTCTGCAGCACAGCTGGTGTTATGAATGAAGCATGCAGGTTGACTAAGTTGGACTCCTAAGTAAACTTACTTGTAAGTGTAAGTCAGATTCCAGTTAGTAGGGCTTACTTCTGAATAGACATGAATAGATGTGATGTAATGTAATGTAATATACGAAAATGTACGTGGGAGGCATAATTTATGCAAGTCACAGCATTTGGGTTTTCATTTTTCAGAATTTGGAGCTGAGTTCACTGTACCAAGCATATACCATATAGCATACAAACACATGATGGATGAAATATTTCTGGATGATTCTTCATGCAGATTCTGCCTCCAAATCTGCCTGATGTCGTCAAACTATTGCTTCTTGAACTTTATCAACTTGAGCCAGAGGATACCACTGTTATGGCTGTAATAAATAGGAGGATTATCTTCCAATAAGACAGAAAACTAAAGCCACTTTTATGTAGGTGGTTTGGCAACATAACAACAACAACAACTGGAGGGGAAGAGTAGAGAGTGAGAAGGATATGCCCTGCCATGCAGGCATAAATACTGGGAGCAAGGGAATGTTTTAGTATCCACCTTTGCAATGCTGCCTTTGACCTGGGACTCATCTTGATTGATGCTGGTGCTTTGGCGCCAAGAGCCCCCAAACCCCCGCGTTTGTGCTCCTTCGCATTATCCCCATGTGAAGGAGTAAGCACGGGGGAGTGCATGCAAGGAGGAGTGCCTGTGCACCAGTTGCAGCACCTCCTCGTGTCCCAGGGGTTTTAAAACCTTTTTTTCAGCTTCTCCCCATGCCGGAGAAGCGTGGAGATGGGCCAGTGGATATTTGGCTTGCTGGCCCTCCCCCTCCCCCGACGAGGCAGATGGCAACAAATCAGGGTTCACCATCTGCCCAGACACACCTCTGAAGCAGCTCCGGAGCAAGGCGACAGATGGCAGATGCCATCGCTGCCTCGCACCTAGAGAAAAAAGTTGGGGTAAGTGCCCGACTTTTTTAAAGCGGAGCTTCGGGGGAATGCCTCAGGATGGTTCCGCGATGGTGGCTGCATCATATAAATGACCTGTCGCCACTGCAGATCCACCCTGGGGCAAACCCCTCGCCAATACAGGCCCTATGTGTTATTTGCTTCCTAAGAACTACACTTAACCGGAGTGTTGATCAACCACTTATCAAATATGAGTACATAAGAGGAGGGTTATGGCAAGGAAGCCTCTATTTAGCTCTGTTAAAAATTCATTATGATGTTAAATTATAAGTAAAACTTGAGACAGCCTTGGCTGATGTTTTCTCCCATGTCTACACAGAGCCTGATCCCTCCCTCAAAGAAGCTAGAGGGAGATTTGATGGTGCTGACTGGCTCAAACAGGATCAGTCCCAGCATGAATTAATTAGTGCTTAATTACTGTCAATTACTCAGCATTACTGGGAATTGCTTGTAAATGGACAGCCTTTGATTGCTAATCCCAATTACTAATGTTATCTAATTGGAAGTGATTATATTTTCTTTGGGTATGATGCTGAGCTCTGTGCCTCATGTGTAGAAAAGAAACACGTTGCTCTCCCTTCATGCATAATGGCATATGATTTGGAGCTGGAATCCCACAATCCTGTCTCTGCTTCTGTTCCCTTCTAGGACCATAACACAGTGTCACAGAACTTGTGGGAGTTCAACTGGAACCAGAGAATTGACCCTCAGTTGAGGTTTTTAATTTAGTTCAAAACTGAAACAATCCTCCAGTAACTAGGCCAAGGGGCCCAGATTATGGGTTACCTTGGGTGTTTGCATGGATAGCACCCCCTCTTCAACACAGAGGAGATGACATATGAGCCAAGGCTTTCCTGTGTGAATGGATGATTGCATGAAGTTCTTGTTTGTGAAATATCCCTTTCCCCACCACACACACATTTTAAGGGACAGAAATGTCATGAACTGGGCTTCTGCATTATTAAGTATCTGTTTGGAGGTACTGGTTTATACATTACCCCAGTGGTTGGCAACCTGATGCCCTAGAGCAGCATGTGCCCATTGGCCCAATTTCAAAATACTTCTGCAAGCAATTAGTTCAGATCTCTGGCAACAGCAGCCTCTTCCTCCTCAGGCAGCCTGCTGGGCGGGGAGGAAGTAAGGAGCAGAGGAGAAAAGGGATGGCTGAGAAAGAGGGAGAGGAGATGGTGGTTCCACTCACCCCTGGAATGCAGTGCCTGATAGATTACCCTGTAGAGAATACAACTTCCAACACAAAAGTCCCCCCGCCTTTGCATTATTTCCTTTGCTTGGTGAAGTGAAGGGAGAATGCTGCTCCTTCATCCTTTGACTGCCCCAGGAAGTGTATGAGCTAAGAAAATAATTTTGTCTGGCCTGTTGAATTTGAATATGAAACAGAACCAGTGGAATATCTGAAAGTACAAGTTAAAAGCTATGTTTGTATTTGTATGCTAAAAATAGCAATAATGGAATGTTCCTTGTTATTATAAAATATATCAAAATAACAAATCGACACAGCATTGGGCTCAAATGTTCTCCTGTCCCGATTCTTGAGGAAAATAAGGAAACCAACCCACAATAGTGTAGATTGGAAGTGGTGGATCCTTAAGGTTGCAATATTAGGTTTAAGGCAGTGATCGAATTATGTCATTGGGTCCAAGTAGAGAAGTGAGTGCCACAGTAATAATAAAATTACAATATAGACAAACTTATAGTACTTTTTACAATAGAAAAGACCTCAACCCCAGCATTGATTAAGAGCTGTCTCCTTCCCAAAACAACATGGTTCTTGGACTTGGAGAAAATTGTACCACATTTTGGGCACAATCATTGCAATTGGGTAACTTTTATCATTAACCTGCATACCTAGGCTGACCGTATGAAAAGGAGGACAGGGCTCATGTAACTTTAACAGTTGAAGAGAAAAGGGAATTTCAGCCAGTGCCATTTGTATGCAATTAGTTCCTGGTGAAATTCCCTCTTCATCACAACAGTTAAAGTTGCAGGGGGCCTGTCTTCTTTTGTATATGGTCACTCTAGTATAGTACCTGCAACTTTAACCTGGATTTTATCTGGTCAGCCTACATGAACCAGATTGATATTAAGAATAAGACTGCTTTTAAATTCATCACTCTTGCAATGCATGGTATTGCAATGTCTCCATTTGTTTATTATAAACTACTTCAGTGGAAAATGGAGTGAGAGTGTGGGAATCTCACAATTTAATTCTGAAGTCATATACTTGCAGTTTACCAGTAGCACAATTTGGTGGTCAGCCTAGCCCAGATACTCCTGGAGCAACAAGATGTGGGGGGCAGCTATTTCCCCCCCACACACACACACACGATGTTCCTGAGAGGGATGGTATGTCTTCACATCCCATCACTCCCAGAGGCATTTGTGATCCGATTTTGAACACACATGTTAAGGTTGCAAGGGTAGGCTGACCATATGAAAAGGAGGACAGGGCTCATGTAACTTTAACAGTTGTAGAGAAAAGGGAATTTCAGCCAGTGTCATTTGTATACATGAAGCACCTGGTGAAATTCCCTCTTCATCACAACAGTTAAAGGTGCATGCACTATACTAGAGTGACCATATACAAAAGAAGGCAGGGCCCCTGCAACTATAACAGTTGTGATGAAGAGGGAATTTCACCAGGAACTAATTGCATACAAATGACACTGGCTGAAATTCCTTTTTCTCTACAACTGTTAAAGTTACATGAGCCCTGACCTGGATTTTATCTGGTCACCCTAGGCTAGATGGACCAAAGGTCTGACTCAATATGAGGCAGCTTCCTATGTTTCTATGTCTGCTAAAAGCCATCCCTGTAAGTTTCCTTCCACTGATGAGAAAGCAACTCCCTCCCCCCACTATCGTTCTGCTCTTGATCACAGACTTCGAAGGCTAATTTTCATTTTGAAAAGCTTTAAGGAAAAGAGATAGGGAACTCTATATTATGACCAGCTTGGTCCTCACTCTATTTGCAGATTAGTGTAACTTTTTTGGGTTGCATCATTGCCCAGTGAACTGAGTGCTGATCAAGATCTTGTTGTGGTAGTTGTCATCCATTCTGAAAATAATTGCCAGCTTTTCTGAAAAAGGATATTATTACCCCCTCCTGCCCCACAAAAAACAAAAACAAAAAACAAACAAAATAAAACAAAAAAATCAAACCCCCCCCCCAAAAACCCACTACTCACTACTCACTTGTGAGCCAGGGAAGACACCTGAGTCTTTTGAGTTCTATAGCAGACCTGAATCCAAGATAATAAACCACACTCTGGCTTTCAAGGTAGGGTGACCAGACGCCCGGATTTGTCCGGACATGCCTGGGAAATGGGGTGCAGATCCACATCCGGGCGGAAAAAACCGTTTTGGGGGGGCCAAATCCGGAAATTTAGCCCCCCAAAACGGTGACCAGGTGGCCCTGGGGCGAGCCGGGCCAACTGGGGGGCGGCGGGGGCAAACCAGGGCGGCGGGGGGTCACGCGGCGGTGGCGCAAGGCTGGCGGCGCGAGGCACCTACCGGCTGGGGTGTCCGTTTCCCTCCGGTGCTCGGAATCTACTGAGAAACAGGCTTCGCGGCCTGTCCCTCAGTAGCGTGCCGGGTGATGACATCATCACTTGGCGCGCTGCTGAGAGACAGGCCAGGAAGCCTGTTTTTCAGTAGATTCCAAGCACGGAGGGAAACGGACACCCCCAGCAGCAGCAGGTAAGGAGCGCGGGGTGGGTGGGGGGGCGCGGGGGAGTGGGGGGCGGCACGGGTGCTCGCGGCAGGTGGGGGGCGGCGCGGGTGCTCGCGGCGGGGGGGCGGCGCGGGTGCTCGCGGTGGGGGGGGCGGTGCGGGTGCTCGCAGCGGGGCACTTACCTGCTGGGGCTTCCCTCGGGTGCTCGGAATCTACTGAGAAACAGGCTTCACGGCCTGTCCCTACTGAGGGATAGGCCGCGAAGCCTGTTTCTCAGTAGATTCCGAGCACCGGAGGGAAGCCCCAGCAGGTAAGTGCCCCGTGCACCCGTGCCGCCGCCCCCCCCGCCCCGCCCCGCACTCCTTACCTGCTGCTGGTGGTGCTGGGGCTTCCCTCTGTGCTCGGAATCTACTGAGAAACAGGCTTCACGGCCTGTCCCTCAGTAGCGCGCCGGGTGATGACGTCATCACTCGGCGCGTTACTGAGACACAGGCCAGGAAGCCTGTTTCTCAGTAGATTCCGAGCACGGAGGGAAGCACCAGCACCAGCAGCAGCAGGTAAGGAGCGCGGGGCGGGTGGGGGGGGCGGCACGGATGCGCAGGGCGGGTGGGGGGGGCGCGAGGCACTTACCTGCTGGGGCTTCATGTGCCACGTCTCCCTCTACCTCCCATGTGCTGCATTTCCCCTACCGTGCCTGCCCTGACCGCCTCCCCCATCTCTCACCTACCTCCCCATTGAGATTGCACTGTTGCTGCTGCTGCTGCTCCCTCCCACAATGCTCTAAGGAAGGACTTCCAAGAGCCAGGCATTTTGGCCTGTCTGAGGCACATAGGCTGCTTTTTACAGCCATTGGAGTTTTTTCATAGAGACTGCCCCCCTCGCTCACCTTCTGAGGATCTTTGAGGAAAGCCATAGGGCGGGTGACTGCTCTGGGGAGCCCCACTGGTTATTCTTCCCCTTTGGCATTTGCTTAGGGTGACCATATGAAAAGGAGGACAGGGCTCCTGTAACTTTTAACAGTTGTGTAGAGAAGGGAATTTCAGCTGGTGTCATTTGTATGCATGCAGCACCTGGTGAAATTCCCTCTTCATCACTGTAGTTAAAGCTGCAGGAGCCCTGCCCGCTTTTGTACATGGTCACTCTAGTATAGCTCCTGCAGCTTTAACTACAGTGATGAAGAGGGAATTTCACCAGGTGCTGCATGCATACAAATGATACCAGCTGAAATTCCCTTCTCTACACAACTGTTAAAGATACAGGAGCCCTGTCCTCCTTTTCATATAGTCACCCTAGTGTTTGAAGCTTTCAACTTTATAACCATATGGTCCAAACTTTTAGAAAAAGGAAGGGAACAGTGTATGTGTGTAGGTGGGGAGGGGGAAAGATTAAAAGGAATGTATAGCTGCCTATCCCAAGGAGAGATCACAAGGAGAGATCTGAAGACCAGGTTATGATGGATCCAGATGAAGGTTGAAAGAGATCTCTCCTAGAATCCAGGGTATAGAACTCAGCAAAGTCCAGGTAGGGAAAATTAAGCCACGTAGAGAGTGTAGAAAATATTTAAAAATGAAAAGATCAAAATCAAATAGAGGGTGAAAACAACACCAAGCTGCTCACACCCTAAGAAAACAACACCCTAAGATCAGTGGCCTTTTCAATGGTGACACCCCGTCTGTGGAATGCCCTCCCCAGAGAAGCTTGCTTGGTACCTATGTTGTGGTGTTTTCATCACCCAATTATTTTAATAAGTATTTTAGTGCTCTTCGCCCTATGCACCTTTATTTTCTGCTGGTTTTACTATGCTGTTGTGTTTTTACTGTTTATGGCTGACTTCATTTTGGTTTTATTATGTGCTGTTTTTAATTATTGTTTTATTGTTTGTATGTTATTTTTTAATTATTATGCACCACACAGAGAAGTTGGGTTATTGGGTGTAATAAATAGAAAGTATAATGAATACATAAACAAGTAACACAATTAAAGTCCTATTGATTACAATGAGAAATGCCCTATCCTGTGTCCAGCTTGTGATATCATTTTAAGGTTTTCTTTTATTGTCGTATGCTTGGAGAGAGAGAGAAAGCATGCACAGACTGCTATCACTGTGCTTTAATTTCATGTATTGACAATGACAAGGACATATCAACGTCCTCAGCTCCTTCCTGGAGACAGAGGCCAGCTCATGGACCAGCAGCTAATTACCTCAGAAGCTGTGGTTAGAGTTGTATTTTCATTGGAGTTCTACTGTTGAAAATTCTGACCAGCAAAATATCTCAATCTATGCCAATATGAGCGAGATTTCCTAAAACTTTTGCTGGGTCTCTCTTTTCCTCTTCCTTTTCTGCAACATTTTTGTTGTTAGGTATTGCTATGTCAATGAGGTAGTTGTGTTTTCCTTTTATATTTATGACTGTTCTTGTCCCAGAATTGTTCTGTCCCAGCATAGCATGGCTTAGCTTGAGTTTGAGTGTGTCTGGATCTCCTAGGCTCTGAAAGCATATTTTTGGAGAGCACCTGCTGGTTGCATGTTCTCTGCACACTGAGGCAATGTAAATTCAGTATATACTTGGATAAAAGGAGGGAATGATCCTTATCTAGCATTGTAATAATGGGCATCTGTTCTGGCCTATCTTTGAATTGTACAGACCATGGTCTTGTTCACATGGCTAATGAATCAGAGATATAATCACACATTGTTAGATTAGTTTCTCACTGATCAGCCAGAAGTTGAAACAAGCTAAGAGGCGAGAAGTGACTACAACAAGCCTTTAGTCCATTCTGTTCCATGGCTAATGTTTGCAGGGTAATCATATTTTATACTCTTCCTGCATGCTAGGTTGCTAGTTTGTTGTACTAGATTTCTCTGCACTTGTCCACTGCTTCATTTGTCCAATGGTAACAGTATGCTGAATCTGTGAGTATGGATATGAGAAAAATGATGGGGAAAGAGTGTTAAACGTTAGGAAAGTTGAGACTATTGTAATCCAGTGAAAGATTTGCAGTCAGAAAAGATATTTGAGGGAAGGGGAGACTCTGTCACACAGAGTATAGTAAAAGCTTCAAAGAACAGCAAAAGCTACAAAAGTAGAAGTGAGTGAAATTAATTTCAGATACATTCAATGTCTCACTTGTTCTTTATTTCAGTGATTTTAACATTAAGATGTTGTGTAGAACAAGTTTGTCTTAATTGTATGCTGTGAAATCAGACATGTGACCAAGGCCATGTTTGGGTGGGCACACCCCCTTGGGGGCTGGACATGTTGATGGGCACGCCCCCTTGGGGATGGACATGTTGGTGGGCACGCCCCCTTGGGGCGGCCATATTGTCCTCCTTTTTGGTTTCCAAAATATGTTTACCCTATTTCAAGGTAATTCAGAATTTGAACTGATGCTGCATCATCATTCCTGTTCTAGTCAAATAGGGCTTGATGGAAGGAATCTGGAGCATCCTCAACAGATGGCTGTCCAGACTCTGATTGAAGACCTCTAGTGAGGGAGAGCCTTTAGGTAATTGCTTTCATCATTGAACTGCTCTTCCTGTTAAGAAGTTACACTTAGTGTTCCATCTTATGCATATTTAGACAGAAAAGAAAGTCCTACAACTCCCAGCATGGTTGGCTGGGGCTGAGTTGTAGGACTTTTTTCCTGCCTAAACATGTATAGGATTGCATCCTTAATGTTCAACTGTAGTGTCAGCCTCTGGTAACTTAAGACCATTAGACATAGGCTGAATTCGGACAACACGATAGTCAATGGTGGGGTAATAATCAACTTTACAGTTGTTCATCTAAGGGGTACTTCCCACACAACATGGTAATAAATAATCAACTGTGGTGTGGATTAGGATCAGCACTGAATTGACTATGGCAGCATTCGGACAACACGATAGTCAGTACAACTGACAATTGTTTCCTCCCCTCAGTTGCTTATTGTGTCATCCGAATTCAGCCGTAGTCTTGCCATCTGGGACAGCTGAGAACAACTCTTTGTGTTTTTCTATATGACAGCCCTTCCGGAAATTGAAGAGTGCTATTCTCTCTCTCTCTCTCTCTCTCTCTCTCTCTCTCTCACACACACACACACACACACACACACCATGCCCCCTTCAGTCTTCTCTTCTCCAAGCTAGACACCTCCAGTTCCTTCACCCTTTCCCCATAGGACTTGCTTTTCATACACCTAAACATCATTGTTGCCTTCCTCTCTGAACCCATTCCAATTTATCTAGATCCTTCTTAAAGTTGACACATCCTTCTTAAAGTTACTGTATAACTCTGACCCAGGGCTGGCTGAAGACATTTTGCTGCCTCAGGTGAAGGACAAGACAGTGCCCCCTACTACTCCATGTACAAAAGCTGACTGGACTGGCAATCTGTCTTCCACACTAATGATGAGACAATGTTCTCCACTGAGCCTGAAGGCAACAGGTTAACTTACTGGGCACAAAGTAGGCTGCAAGGCACGCAGTTCTCTCTTTGAACTCCTTATTGCTGCCTCCCAGCATCTGTTGCCTGAGGTGGCTGCCTCACCCTGCCTAATGGTAGGGCCACCCCCTGCTCTGACCCACTGTAATGCTGATTCCTGAGTAAGAGGAATCAACTCTTCTCCTTTGTCTGGGGAAGATGAAATCAGATTAAAAATAAATGTAATTTAAACAGAAACAGGCAAACTGGATTATGTTCTCCTGTATGGATATTATGCTTCAGAGGAAGATGGAGTTATTTCTGTATTATTTACCACAGAGAACCATCTTAAATGAAATGCCACAAAACTGCACTTTGTCCAAATTAATATTGTGCACATCAGATCAGTCTGAAGCGCTTTTACACCTAATACCTCTGCACGAGAGGCGGCGAGAGGCGATGAAGCGCATTAACAGATGACCAAAATGCGCTTTTCAAGTAGTTAATGCGCATAAGCGCTTGTTCACATAGTCAAAATGCGCTTTAACGGCCGGAGCAAAATAAAACTTGCTATTAACGCGCATTCAATAATGTGCATAATCGGAGAGAAAACGTGCCTCTACGCCCGATTTGCGCTCCGTTCTTGTAGAGGTAAATTTTTTTAAGTGCCTTGAAAGAGCTTTAAACCTCTCTTGTAGAGGCAGCCTAAAACACAGTAATTTTGCACTCTCTGCCCAACACTCATTTTCTGTTGTATAACTTCTCCTTGCTATTATCTCACTGGCCATGGTGTGGGAACAAATATAATGCACTAGAGAACTCTGGTGCTTAAAACATTAGGTTGTATATCTCCACTCAGGCTAACACCAGAATGCATTCAAAGTGTTGATAGCTGTCCAGAGTCTGCACATACAACCTTGCAGGTGGTCTGAGTCTCTGAGAAATTAAACGGATGGCAAGGAAATATGGGGGCAGATGGCTGGCATCAAAGGTGAACCAGTTAGGCCTTGGCCTATGCCCACAGAGGGAGGGTGAACTCATGCAGTGGGAGGGGAGAGGTCTGTTTAATGTGGCATATGCTTCTTTCTTAAGAAATGCTCCTCTGCAAGGCAGGGAGGGCAGAAGGGCTTTGCCCTTAAAGGCAGACTAATAATAATGTTAAATATAATAAAATAAAGTAATTGGATGAGGAGTTTTAATCCTCTTCCCTCACTGTCACCATATACCAACCTCGCACTTTGCAAGGAGTGCCTATCTGGTGAGAGGTGGCCTTTGCAACAGTGGGGAGTGAGTGACTGAAAGGGCAAATGAAAATCCTGGTAGTGATGGACTGGGATTCAGAAGATCTGGGTTCTTGTCCCCACTCAGTAATCAAGCTCACTGGGTGACTTTGGGCCAGTCACTAAGTCTCAGTCTAACCTACCTCACAAGGTTATTGTGGGGATAAAATGGAGAGGAGGAGGAGAATCCTTTAAGCTGCCTTTGTTTCCTTATAAGGGGAAGGAAGGTGGGATATAAATTAATAATAAATAAGGCGAAAACCCAACAGGGAGAGAGAGAGAGGGAGAGGGAGTGAACATGAGAGAGGGTGAATTAAAGTTGGATTGTGCATCTGACAAGACTGAAGACTGGACTGCTGACTACAATGGTGTTGGGGAACGGAATTCTGAATAGTTTAATGGAATAGTCAAACACGTCCTTTGTTGGGATGCAGGTATATGCTAAATCAATTTGCTCCCTCCAAGAAACACACCAAGTTCCTGCTGTTGCTGGCCAGGAACTCCAGCGTGATCATCCAGCAAGCTTTTTGCACTTCAGTAAAGGCCTTAATATCATAATGACATGCAAGGCCTGTCAGTCCTCTCTCTCCTCCATCCCTAATAACCTGCAATTGAGGAAAGTTAATAATTAATGTGGAGCAATTGTCAACAATTAACTGGAATGGCACAGTCATTAATTTTCTCCCAAAGGAAGTCCCATCACCCTGAGTGCTCATTGCCACTGTTCAGTCCTGTCTGCCAAGGAGGTGGCCTAGCATGGCTTAAAGTACAATTGCCCATTTGGCCAGCTAATATTTGGAGACGAAAGACAAGGGAAAACTCATGAACATCTGCAGAGCTGTTTTCTGTTTACAGTATCCTATGGGTGCCTATTATCCCTGTACACACATGCCACTTGCATCCCCCATTCAAGCAAGCGTCACACACCCTTCAGTTAATATAGTTCCCCCCAACACGCACACACCTACTCACTCACACACTTTTCACATGCTCTCAGTCCACTAATACAGAAACATGATTCACGTACCCCATTCAGACATTCAGCCAAATGTTGCTGTTCTTTGCTGTACTTCGTTTTGCCCAGGGCCAGCTCCAGCCTTTTTTCAGGGAGGCTGCTGCCTTCTCACCATCATTAGCACTATTTGCTATATCCTATTTCTCATCTCTACTATCACTTGTCGGATAGAGAGCCAATGAGCGAACAGGCAGCGGCATCTACCACTCCTCCTTCTCACCGCCACTGTTGTCTGGGCCATAAAGAGGCTGGGGAACAAGCCAGTTGCCACAATAAAGAGGACAAACAACTACAGGGGGCTCTTGTCAGAGGGCTCCTGCTGGGGCAGGGCCAATGGCAGGTGGCTGGCAATGCTGACCCTTGACGCTGGTCCTGGTGCTGCCTCCCCAGGACAAATCAATTTGTGCGGGCGGCATGTGTTTAAATCTGGATCCACTAGAACCATACAGAAAGTGTGTGTGTGTGTGTATTCAATTTAAGGAGTTGGAGTGCTGTCTCTGATCTTGGAGTGGTAATCCCCACTATTCTATGGCCCCTCAGACAATGTTTAGGGCCCATAGGATTGTTCCCTGAGTGGCCCTTTCAGTGGTGGCGTCCTAGTTGTGAAATGCCCTCCCCTGAGAGAATCACCTGGTATCTACCTCCTTGTAGCCAGCTGAAGACCTTTCTGTTCTCCTAGGCTTTTTAGTCCTTCAGTTTTAAAAACTGTTAGAACGTCTTTATACCTTTGCACTGCTGCTGCCTTTTACATTGGTTTTATTCTGTTGTTTTAAACTTTTAAGGCTTTTCTAATATGTCTTTTTGGCCTGGTTCGCACATAACACTGAGTTACAGGCCAGATCTACACCAAGCAGAATATAGTAATATGAAAGCAGTATCAAAGCGGTATATAAAAGGAAGGAGCCACACTACTGCTTTATAGTGGTATTGAAGTGCACAGTCAATTGTTGGGGCCCATTGGCACATTCCATATACCGCATTCAAACCATTTTCATAGTGTTATATCCTGCTTGGTGTAGATGTATCATGGCCCCCAACAGTTATCAGTGCACTTTAATGGCACTATAAAGCAGCAGTGTAGACCCAGCCACAGTGTAGCTTGTTGAAATCTGGCTTGCCATCCACACACACAAACCATAGTTTGATAATAAACTACAAGCAACAAACAGAAGTCATGGTTTGTTGTTGGCTTACAAAGTTTGGTTTGCTTGTACCATGATTTGTCATGATGTTTGAACCGGGAAATGCAGGTTGCTTACCTGTAACTGTAGTTCTTCGAGTGGTCATCTGTGCAGTCATGCATATGGGCTCGCGCTGACGCCGAGCTCAGTTCGGGAAACTTCTATTAGCTGGCTTAGAGTTTTAGTGGGAACCCCTCCCCCCACCATCCTATCGCGCATGCTCCGGGTTCCTGCCTACCTCAGTTCTCTGAGACCGCGAGGGCCTCGCACTAAGGTAAATGACAACAATATTCTCAGGAGAAGTATAGCAGTATTCAAGCATGAGCGAAACCTCTTGCCCAACAGCACAGCGTTGCCAAGAGGGGATGGCGAGTGGGTTGTGTGACTGCACAGATGACCACTCGAAGAACTACGGTTACAGGTAAGCAACCTGCATTTCTTCTTCGTGGTCTCTGTGCATCACACATATGGGCGAATAATCAGCAAGACTTACCAGAGGTGGGTAGGCACGCTGGTGACTCAATGGCATATAGATGAGAGGACAGCCTTTCCAAATGAAGCGTCCCGTGCTGCTCTGATATCAAGCCTGTAGTACTTAACAAAAGTTGAGGCATTAGTCCATGTTGCAGCCCTGCAGATATCAGGGATGGGCGACCCATGTGAGAGGGCTGCGGAGGTGGCTTGTCCCCGCGTGGAATGAGCTGTGAAGGAGCCGGGTGGCTCCTTGCCAACGACTTGATAGGCAAGTACAAAAGCGTCCACAATCCAACAGGAGAGGCACTGCGTAGAGACTGCTAAACCCTTAGATTTTCCACCATAACATACGAACAGTTTACGAGTCTTTCGATACAGCTCAGTTCTGGACTTATAGAATGCTAATGCACGTCGTACATCCAGGGCGTGCAGTGTAGAACACAAGGGGTCATCTGAAACCTTAAAGAACGTAGGAAGAACAATGTCTTGGTTGACATGGAAATCATTGGAAATCTTAGGAATAAAGGAAGGATCAGGGCGTAACACAACTTTATTAGCGAAAAACTGCAGATATGGAGGGTCAATGAGCAGTGCCGCTAACTCAGATGCTTGTCTAGCTGACGTTATTGCTACTAGAAAAACTGTCTTTAAAGTGAGCAAGCGGAAATTAGTCGTTGCGAGTGGCTCGAAGGTTTTTTTTGTTAAGGCAGTGAGAACCACCGAGAGGCTCCATTGGGGAACCAAGGGACGTACCGAAGGGAACAGGTTGCGAAAGCCCTTCAGAAAGGTCTTAGTGACAGGGTGGGTAAATACGGAAAACCTGTCAATCAAACTGTGGTTCCCAGAAATGGCAGCTAAATAAACCCTTATGGAAGAGGGCTTCAGTCCCGCTGCATGCAGAGAATATAGGAACTCAATGACATCTGCTATGGGTCCCGCGTCACAACGAAACCCTTTTTGGGATGCAAAATCTTGGTATCGCTTCCATTTTCTGGCATAAGATGCCCTTGTGGAGGGCTTAGTGGATGCCTCGAAGATAGAGCGTAGGTCAGGCGGCATGGCTAAGCTCTGCCATCTGGTTGGATCCTCCAAGCTGTAAGGTTTAGTGATTGGAGGTCCGGGTGTAGAACCATGCCCCTGGTTTTGGACAGAAGGTTCGGGATCCTGGGAAGATGCCAAAACTGGTGATGTGCCAGGCGAAGAAGATGGGTGAACCAGGGTTGTCTTGGCCACCAAGGAGCGATCATGATGGTGTTCGCCAGGTACCTGTGCACTCTCGCGACCGTCTGAGTGATTAGCAGGAAGGGGGGGAACATGTAGAGGAGCCCCCTGGACGAGTTCCATTGGAAGGCATCCCCCAGTGAGTCGTGCCCGATTCCTGCACGTGAGCAGAAGTTCTGGAAGACGGTGTTGGCAGGAGTCGTAAAAAGGTCTATGGAGGGCGTACCCCATCTGGCGAACAGGAGGTGTAGAATATCCCGTGACAGCTCCCACTCGTGAGTGTCGCGGAACGTGCGACTGAGGTCGTCCGCTTTTTGGTTGTCTATCCCCGCAATGTGTAGTGCAGAGAGGCAAATGTTTCTCGGGATAGTCCAATGAAGGATATCTAGCGTAAGACTGAGGAGACGAGGGGAGCGAGTTCCTCCCTCCTTGTTTAAATACCATACTGCAGTGGTATTGTCCGATAGGATGCGGACGTAATGGCCGCGTTAGTGGAGCTGGAAGGCATGGTGAGCTCGCTGCACTGCAAGGAGTTCTAGAAGATTGATGTGTAAGAGGCTCTCTGAACGTGACCACCTTCCTTGTATGCTGAGATCGTTTAAATGTGCTCCCCAGCCCTCCAAGGATGCGTCCGTCGTGACGATGAGGGACGGTTCAGGACGGTGGAACGGCATTCCTTGCGACAGATGTCATGGAGTGGACCACCAAACGAGAGAGGAGCGGATGTGATCCGGAATGGTAAGTATGACTCTGCGAGAGTTCTGGCCAGGCGAGTAGTGCTTGAGGAGAAGTTGTTGTAGCCGGCGCATATGTAGGCGGGCCCAACGCACTACAAACACTGCTGAGGCCATGAGGCCTAGAGGACGCATAACTGTGTAGGCTGTGGTCCGGTAGGTGAACTGGAGTCGCGTGGCGAGGTGTAGAATTGTGTGTCTTCATTCCATGGGCAGGTGGCTCTGCCCATGGTGGAATTGAGGAGTACGCCTATGAATTGAATCCTTTGAGACGGTTGAAAAATTGATTTTTCTCTGTTTACTTGCAGGCCAAGAGAGCAGAGAAGAGAAGAGACCGCATGGACGTCTTTCACCGCTTGGAACCTGGACGGGGAGACTATTAGCCAATCGTCCAGGTACGGGTACAACTCTATGTTTTTGGAGCGCAGGTGGGCGCACACTGCCGCCATGCATTTTGTAAACACTCGTGGGATCTCTGCGCTGCGATTGCCAGAGACAGCGAAGCGGCCTGTCTCGGAGGCTCCTTAGCTGCAACCCGAAGAAGGGATGAGCTAGGCGATGCTGGGCGTGAGTGATTTATTGGCACAGGCCTACGCTCCCCAGAAGTAGACTGGTCCGATTCCATTGTCGGGCGCGGTTTGTCGACCGCTGAAAGAGCTTTGCTCCAGAGGAGGCTACGGAGACGATCCGCTCGGTTTCGGCGAGTTTGGTGGGAGAAACTCATACAATGTGGACACGCGTCTACAATGTGAGTTTCTCCGAGACACAACAGGCATAAAGAATGTCCATCAGTTAGTGTCAATTTTGCCCGACATTTCGAGCAGTGCTTGAAAAGCGCGGATTGTGCCATAAGCCGGCGAAGGCCAGAAATAGGCTAACTAACTAGAGAATTTTTTTAAAAAAATTATTTTTAAACAACAAAGACGAAAAACTAGGGAATAACTAAGCTAACTAAAGCTATTTACACGTTTTCTATAGGTACTACCGATACGAACGGACGAAGGAAGTCTCCCACGAGGCGATCAGCGAAGCGGTCGAAGAAGAACTGAGGTAGGCGGGAACCCGGAGCATGCGCGATAGGATGGTGGGGGGAGGGGTTCCCGCCAAAACTCTAAGCTAGCTAATAGAAGTTTCCCGAACTGAGTTCGGCATCGGCGCGAGCCCATATGTGTGATGCACAGAGACCACGAAGAAGAACTGTGGCTTATCCCTGGCTTGTTTGTACAGCTGTCAGTCCCAAAAAGAAGTATCCAGCAAGAAACAAAGCCACTCTGGAGGCTGGCAAAATCAGTGGAAGAGAAACAAAGTAGTAGTGGGGAAAACAAGTTATTTCTTTTTTGCTCATCCGCTAAAGCAACAAACCACGATCAACATAAACCATGGCTTAGCATCAGGTGTGAACATACGTTTTTGTATTTTATGATTTTGAGTTTTGCTTTGTGAACACTTGGAGAGTTACAGTTACTGGGCAGTATAGACAAGAAAGAAAGAAAGAAAGAAAGAAAGAAAGAAAGAAAGAAAGAAAGAAAGAAAGAAAGGCAATCCTTTTGAAATTGGATGTCCATATCCTTTCCCCTACATAACTGAAACAGGCTTAGATTTAAACAAACAGAACTGCTTGCTTTTTTTTAAGCAAATAAGGCTGTTTACACATGTTTACAATAAATAAATAAATAAATAAACTGCTGCAGTCACATCTGGATTGGCCCTCACTTTGCTGCCCACTTCTGCACCAATGGCTTTCAGCCCTTCTATCCCAAAGCCTCAAAAGAGAGTTGTCACGTGCTCAACACCTTTTGGAAATCTGACATTGTTTTTTGGTTCTTCAGGCATCATCCCATGTGCTGAGCTGAACTCACCTGGAAGCCCCTTTTTTACTTTTCACAGAGGTTGCCCAAGAACTATGAGAGTAACCTGTAACTGCAGAGTAAACTTCAGTCAAGCCATCTTACATTCCAGCCTCACAGCTAAAGGACCATATCAGCTCTACGAATATGTTTACTTTCCATCAGTAACTAAACATGTCCCCATGAAGAAGCTGAGCAAGAAATAGGCTGTGGGGGACCAAATTATTTGCTGTCTCCCTAGAGCACCTCCAAGGATGGTGCTGATAAAACTAGCCATGTGACTGCTTAAAATATCCATATTGCATTGTGTCAGAATAGAGACCCTCAAAACTGAGGCCACAATATGCCATCTTTGTCAAGGTTCTTCAACAAAATCTGTAGGAAGCTGCTGCTCCACAAATAACTGTATGAGATGTCTTCCAGTTAGACGAATGACACGTAAAATGAAACAAAGATGACAGTGAAAGGGAAGGGCTGGAAGGTATTTCTTTATGGCTCCTAGGCAGCTACTTTTCAAAGCAAATTCTAAAGTTTGCTCTTAAGAGAAATAAAGTTTAAACAAGGAAACTTCCACTGTTTGAGGAAGAAGAACCATCTAATTTGGTGCTTTGCGATCTATGTGTGGCATATACAAAATGCTGCACTTGTGTGGCTGCCTACAGATATCTAGGGTGAATGTAAGAGCCTGTTGGATCAGACCAAAGGTTTATCTAGTCCAGCATCCTGTTCCCCACAGTGGCTAACCAGATGCCCCTGGGAAGTCCACAAGCAGGACATGAGGGCAACAGCACCCTCCCATTTGCGTCCCCATCAGTTGATATTCAGAGGCCTGCTGCCTCTGATCCTGGAGGTAGCATACAGCCATCATTACCAGTAGCCATTAATTTGTCTTTAAGCAGATATACCCACAAAGCATAGAAACCCCACATGTTCATATGCAAAGAACACCCTCAAAACAGTGTGTGTGTGTGTGTGTGTGTGTGTGTGTGTGTGAGAGAGAGAGAGAGAGAGAGAGAGAGAGAGACAGAGAGACAGAGAGAGAGAGAGAGAGACAGAGAGAGAGAGACAGAGAGAGAGAGATTCTATCCTATGTGGCCTAGCCTACAAATTAATTTCTTGGCTTTTCCTTATGGAGCATGGCTAGGAGAGATCATGGGCAGTTATTGCCAGTCAATGACCGTGTTCAGATGCCATGCTAAGCCATGGATGTTAAGCATCTTGAGCTAAACATTATGGTTTAGCATGTCATATAAACCATGACATCGCATGTCATGTGAACTATTCCTACCCATGGTGTCTACATAACCATGGTTTAAACATGCTCACTAACCATTCGGTGCAAAAGGATTAGCAGCCCAACCATGGCTTAGTGTGTTGTCTGAACAGGCCCAATGTTTTGCAGCGTTGGCACTGATGTAGTACTGGCCTCTGATTCACTATTAATGGGCCAATTTTCACATGTTGCCAATGATTCAGGAAATGCTTCTTTCCACATGCTTTCAATACATGAAGGAACCATTTCTTTATTGATTTAAAGCATTTATAGCCTGCCTTTCCCAAAAAATTTCAAGGCAGCTAATAAAAGGCGATAGGGTGCATATACAATGCAATAACACACACATACATACAATGCAATAACACACACATATATACAATGCAATAAAACACACATACACACTCACAACATTAAAAGCGCCATTACTACACATCTGTGTGGCCAATTACATGGTTCCTTCCCAAACAACAGTTGCCTGGGTGGCCACATTCCTGAAGTGGTATGGGACAAAATCAAAGGAGGGAAGGTCCCATGTGCCTTCCGGTAAGTGAAAATTATCCTTAGATCACTCCTTAGATAAACATTTTAAATATTTTACAGTTTTATCCAAGATGGTGATTTAGCTGGCTTCATTTTCATTCCTGTTGAGATAATGTCAGGTCCCATATGCTGAGATAATTTGAAAATCAGTCTGGATGTGATTCCAAGAAGAATGACTTTCAGTGGCCTCAGTTTGGAACCTAGATGGACAGCAGCTAATCTGTTGTGAAAATTCTGCTCCAATTCTTTTGAAGGGCCGATTTAAAGACCCAGCTACTAATAAAAAAACTGCAGTCTCAGGTGATGGGTAGGGGTGCCTTCCCAAGACCTCTCTTCCAGGAGCCTGTGCTTTCAGTTCCACCACCCTGCTGCTGCATTAATGCACATGCGGAATGGAAAAGATCAGACCCGCATCGCACAGCAGAGAGAGCCTTATCCATTTTGCAGGCAGCCCTGTGGCGACTGTGCTTTGTCTGTCTCCAGATAAGCGGAGACCTGAAGTTTAAAGGACAGACTTGAAAGGAGCTGCTGCTGTTTATGCAAACGAAGGCTATTAAAAAGGAAGTAAGAAAGAAAACCGTTTCTGAGTCGGATATTTCCCCCCTTTGTTGCCCAGCCAGGGCTTCCTGCTCAAGATGTGCCCCCTCCTCCCAGCTCTGCATGGCTGGTAAATACTTGTTTGAACAAGCAATGCAGCCTGTTGGGTAAAAGAAAATGCAGGCAACAAAAGGGATGTCATTCACCCCATGGGGAAACCCCCCGGAGACCTGTGTTGGACACCGGCAAAATTAGGTGTAAAAACAAGAATGTTTGCCTAAAAATCTAAAATCTTTGCACAGCAAAGGCACCATTATAATTTACCCTGTATGCACGCACGTACACACACATATAGAAACACAACACAACACACACACACACACACACAAATATTCTGAAGGAAACCAGAGCTGTTCTGCTGATTTAGAAGAGCTCCAAAATAAACGGAGGAAAATTAAATCCTAAGCACTCTGCACTTGCACAGGCATGATAATTAGTGCTGCCAACCCAGCGCCTTTTACCTGGACAAATCGTAACTGATTCAATCATGCTTAACTTGGTGTGAGGCAAAATGGATGCTTGCAGCTTCCACTTAAATGCAGCCTGTTGTTGTGTGCGGCATTTATCTCTCTGTCCTTCTGGCTCCGATCCTTGGGAGTCATTTGGTTTCTTTTGTTTTTTTCTCCCCTTCCCTCCCTCAACACAAAAAGCAGACAGCTCTACCAAAACTGTCTTTGAATAAGGACGTAATTTACAGCTGCCACTTCCATGGGGAGGGCGGAGGAACCCTTCCCCATTTATCTATATCTAAGGTTATAATCTATCTATCTATCTATCTATCTATCTATCTATCTATCTATCTATCTATCTATCTATCTATCTGTTCCTCTCTTCTCCAGCTATGCAAAGGGAGGGAGGGGGAGAAGCAGACGATGAGAGCCACAGCTTGGATGCCCCTGCCTGTGTTATTGTATCCATTTTCCAATGGCAACGATGTGTGAAATGAAAATTGGACAGAGCTGGCTGCTCACAGGCCTGGAATTTCATACAGACTAGTTCAGGGAAGGGTGCGGGGGGTTGAAAGCAGAGACGCAGCGAAGATGTCAGAGATGGGAGGCAAAGAGAGAAAGTCTGCTGGATGGCTGCATGCACCCATAGCCTGGGTAAATCCTGCTCTGGCTTAATAGACCCTTGCAGTGGCAGTGCTGGGCATACTTTGCTCATTTACATTTCATTACTCAGAACGCTCTGCTAGTTCATCATAGGTGAGACAATTTACAGGAGCAGAGAGGCTGCAGACAAACTCGAAGGCAATCAGAAGTCCCTCCCCCGCCACCCGCCACACACATGACTTTTTCTAAGTTCCAACATCCTGCCTGCCATTTTACAAACATCTCACGGCAGCCAGGCACAGAATAATCTGCCTTTGCGCATGATAGATTCTCTGTCTCATGCAAACATGTACTCTGCCATTCCTACTCGGTCACTCTTGCACAGCTTCCTCATCTCATAAGCTATGGGATACATGTGGGGCTAGGACAGGGATGAAGTGGGGGCAATGATTCCATAGACCAAGGCTGTCCTTCCCCCTCATTCCAACCTCCTTTACCATACCCAAGGGGGTGGCAGAATTGGAAAAGGCACTCTGATCCACACAGAATTGCTCTCATGCCTGCTCCTGACATAGAGTTCTCCTCCTGCAGCAATATTACTGAATATTATTTTAGGCTGCTTCCAGCTCCGTAATTCCATCAAATCACAAAGGCCCCATTTGGATGTCACAGTAAGCCAGGAATCCTGACTTAATAAACCATGATGCCCCTCATACAATCGGGTAAATGACAAACTGAGAAAGGGTAGCTTCTTAACCATAATTATGGGCTGGGGTGTAATGCAAACCTATCCCTTCCTAGTTTGTTTAGGGAGAAGCAAAGCAGGAGTGACCGGGCCACCTGCACCAGCACAGTGTTTGTTCACATTGTGGTTTATTAAACCAGCATTCTTGGCTTAAAGTGTTGTCCGAATGTGGACAAACGCATGATTATATCATAACCTCTGGTTTTAGAAGATATCTTTACAACTACATTGGTATGATTTGTGGAGAAAAAAGGTGAGCATCTCAAGAGAACTTGAACACAAAATTGTAGCATGTGCTCCACATCATCAAGAAACCCAAGCACTGAGATCGGTACTTAGATGCCATCCATACTTCTTTTGGAAAGCTGAGCAAAGACAGATTAATGGGACCAGGCTCATTTCTGACAGATATACACACATGTTTATTTTCTTTGACACACTACTTTGAGGGCCCTTTCAGACCTTCATTTCTTTGCACAATGAATACATGAACATGTTGCACATTTGTTGCAGGAGATGCAGATGGTTTTTGCTCCAGGTATCATGTTTATTTCATTTTCCTGGAACTCAGATGGCAATATGCTGTTGCTGAGAAAATGCAGTGCGCCCACTCCAAGCCAGAGCTGTCATTGCCAATGCAATCACTATGTCAAAAGTGGATGCCTGAGCATCACAGGCACTGATTTGATGCAATGTAATTCCCCCGCTCTCTCAGTTCACATGTTCCACTTGGTGACCTTTCCCCCTCCATGTTTTGTTGTTTCATGACCCAGAGGGCTCACCCACATCTGTGCTGTGATTTAGCACCAATGTATGTTAGCCTTCCCCCGCTTCCTTGTGGCTCCAGTGGCTGGGCATCCCCCCCTCACCTGTGCTGGATCACAAAGCCCTACCAGTTTTGTTTCCTAAGTGAAAAGTAGGTGAACAGCAGCAACATAGCTGTTCCTCCACAGCAAGGCTTTCTCCCCCATGTGGGGCTATTACGTGTACAGTGGTAGGCAGCCTGGTGCCCTCCCAGATACTTTGGACTACAATTCCCATAAGCCACAGCCACCAAGACCAATTCTAGAATGTGCAGACCTGGGGGGCTGTCTTCATGGCACCGGGTTGGCGCCGCTCTGCTTCCAAACCCCACGCTAACCCTGGTGCGTGGTGGTGGAAAGTTGTTCTATTGAGGGGAGGCAGCGCGGACTTTCTGGCGGCTAATAAGCTTGCTGGGCTTGCTTCCTCCCCCTTCCGTGGCTTCTGTCGACCAATAGGAGGTCACGTTCCACCTAAGAACACTCCCAGAGTGGCTCCGAGCAAGAACAGACAAGCAGAAGAGCTGGGCTGACCTTGCTCTGGCTGGGAAAGTTGGGATAAGTTCCTGACTTTTCAGCTGCACCTCTTTGCCTCTTTGCCCTGGGGTGGCTTTGAATCTGCGGCTGCATCATCTGACACAGCACAGATTCGGAGGCATCCCAGGGCAAAGACAAAGTCAAGACAGCCCCCACTGGTATCAGATTATAAGGGGGATACTATGCAATTGTGTGATTGGTATACAAACTGATTGATCGCCTGGATAAACCTTTACACTGTATACACCTAGGGGGGCTTTTCAACAGAGGGCTCCTAGCACTAACAATCAAAAGGCCCTGTGCAGCTATTCCACCTTTTCTTCCGTAACTGATTTTTTTCCCCAGTAAGAAAAAACACCAAAGAAATGATGAGAAAACACAGGAAGGCTACAATTTGAAGATGAGGTTGCCTGCACCCCCTGTGAAATTCCACGAATGATGCTGGGCAATTGCATAATAAAAGCCTCACCTGGAAACACCCCAAGGCTCTTCAGGAGGATACATGATGCTGTTTAAGCTAAAGCAGATCTTAACTCAACCTAGGGGCTGTCTACATGAGAGGAAAGTCCTGTAGTGCCTGTGGATCTCCACCCCATTGGTTAGACGATGCAGGCACAGCTTCGCAGCCACTGCAGGGCTTCCCTGCAATGCTGCATTTTGAAGAAGTCAGAGTTTTACTCAACATTTCCAATAGGAGGGATGTCAACACGATGCTTCCGCCACGTAACGTCACTCCATGGACAATCCAGGGTCAACCTGGGGGTGAAGCCTGGTGGAAGGCGACCAGCGATTAGTCACCTTCCATGAGTAAGTGGGCAGGTGCAGCTCCGGCTGCACCCCCCCAGAACTTGCATGTTCCCTCCTCGGTGTCAGGATTACTCACCGCCGCCACAGGAGAGGGAAAATGCAGGGTTGAGGAAGGAGGCGGCACCAACCCGGCACCGTGCAGAGAGTAGGAGATTTCCTGGACGTCCCAAGAAAGCTATGCTGAACTTCCCCAAGGACATGCAAATGAATTCATTTGGTTTGCATGAATGCCCACAAAAATGCATACAAATTTTCATGCCAACTTATTAAAAAATTCTCAAAGTTTGGGACAAACCAAACGCAAAATTGGAAAAATTCTCAAGAGTTCAGGGCAAACCACACTTAAGTTTGGAAAAAATGATAAATTAATAGAAACTGAAATTGACAGATCTGTCCATCCCTAGAACAAGATACAACTGAAATAAATAAGTAAGGGTGAGATGTGCTTTGCTGTACACGTTGTTGATGTAGGCCCACAGCTAGCAACTTTGAGGCTAAGGTTCCTGGGGTCCACAGCCTAGTGCCCACCTGTTCTAGTTTGGTTCTTTTACTTTCCACTTACCATGGCCTTCGTCGGACATCGTACAGATCAATCTTATTTGGTGCCCTCCAAGGTGTGGCTGCAATGACAAGAGGAAATAAAAGCAGTGATGCTTTTGTAGGTGCAGAAGATATTGTATCTGGTCACTCTAATATAGCTCCTGCAGCTTTAACTGTTGTGATGAAGAGGGAATTTCACCAGGTGCTGCATGCATACAAATGACACCTACTGAAATCTCCCTTTGTTATACACCTGTTAAAAGATACAGGAGCCCTGTCCTCCTTTCCATATGGTCACCCTACTCCTAGGACTTCCTCCCTCTTCTGAATCGCCTGTGTCACTGAAGGACACTCCTGGCACCATGCAACACTTTGGCTATAGGAAAGCCACCATTTCAATTCCCATGTGCAGTCTTGCTCCAGTGCTACTGTGGGAATTAAAATGGCAGTTCCCACAGACCCAGCCAGGTGGTCACTGTATCAAAGCCCTGGACTTTTTTTTTCCAAAGTTGGGCCAGGAGAAAGTAAAAAAAGAAAATAAAGGGGAGCCTAGGGAAGGCAGGCATCAATAGTGGGCCCTACTGAGACCCTGGTAGCTGCCCAAGGATGCCAGGCACTAATGCCAGACCTGCTATCTCATTGCTTATATCAGTCTAGCTCTTAGAATCAGCAAAATGCTGAGCTGGTTGGTGGATGGGACGAAGACCAATGATCCTTTTTTGCCCTACAAACTGCAATCACATCTGCCAGCTAGGCCACACTTGGAATCCTGGATAGTTAGTGAAGGCAGGAAAGGAAGGGACATGCAGCCATCATTATCTTCAATCTTAAGATGCTCCTGACAGTGCTAGTATCGGACTTCATTGTGCAGTCTTAATAGGACCAATCTTTAACAATAATGATGGCACAGTAGGAAAAAAAGGCTTATTTCTACTCTGAATTACAGTGAATTATGCTACTGTCCCTACTACATCAGGCATAGGTTCTCCTTCAAATCATAGCTATTTAAATATGTGTCAGTGCTCAAATCCATAATTGTTTACTTCCCCCCTTTCACTTTAGAATGGCACAAACCTGGGTAGAAGCGAGTCACACCTGTGGCACTTCCAAAGACCTGCCACAACAGAGATGGGTCTTCTTTTCGGTTTTCAACGAAGACATCCTCCAGGGCTTCAGTCCAGTTGAGCTCATTGAGGATTACAGTGGCTGCAAGAGACAGAGGGGGAATAAGTTTGGTGAGTTTAGGATTTGGAGACCAAAAGTGGATGTGATCATTCTCTGTAATCTAAAAACACAGGATGCTCCCTGAAAATATATGGATACAGTGGTGCTGATCTCTAGCCACACAACTCATTAATAGAGCTGCAAAGACAGATGCCAGCTGAGGAATTGTTATTGAAAATACATGGCATCCCTTGCTGGGCTGAGCATCATTGGTTTCATCACATGAAAGAGCTCCAAGGGAATGTATCTGCGTTCATTGCTTAGGGTGACCATATGGAAAGGAGGACAGGGCTCCTGTATCTTTAACAGTTACATTGAAAGGGGAATTTCAGTAGGTGTCGTATGCATGCAGCATCTGGTGAAATTCCCTCTTCATCACAACAGTTAAAGCTGCAGGAGTTATACTAGAGTGACCAGATACAAAAGAGGGCAGGGCTCCTGCATCTTTAATTGTTGTGATGAGGAGGCAATTTCACCAGGTGCTGCATGCATACAATTGACACCTTCTAAAATTCCCTTTTCTATACAACTATTAAAGATACAGGAGCCCTGTCCTCCTTTTCATATGCCCCACTCCCTGAAAAAATGCAGGTTTTGCCTGCTGGGTGGAAGCTCATGCTATTATCATGATAATATCTTAATTAATAAATATGCTTACATGACCAAACAATATCCCATTTATTTAAAATCCACAGTTGGGCAATATATTTATTAGGACCAACCAAAATCCCACAAAAAATACAAGCTTTCGAGCTCTCCAGAACTCTTCATCAGGGCAGATGGAGCAAAATGCAGGAGGGTAGGGGAAGAAAAAGACCCCCCCCCCCAATTGGGTGAGATGTAGTGGTCATGAAGTTTGAAATTTAGATAGACCCATCCACAAAATTGAGATCCGCATACTAAATGAATGAATCAGTGTCAGGTGTTATAGGTATCAGATATCACATAGCAATTCGTTTTGGGAGAGAGGAGCAGAAAACCATTTCTGAAATCATGAAGTCTGATGACTCTGTCTGTAATTCTGACCTGCCTCTTGCTTTTGCGATACAGCACTGCTATTCCTGTCTCCCAAAATGCACTGCTGAGTGTAATCTGATATCTGTAACACTTACCACTGACTCATTCATTCAGTCCTAATAAAGGTATTGCCCGACTGTGGATTTTTTTTTTATTCCGCATGAACCAGCATGGCTATCTTTACCACTTTATTTATTTACAGTAGAGATAACTGGAAGACGGCATGCGAGACATAACCTTATGAGACAAGGGTGGTATAAATCATACTATCATCTGACCTATCAGGTTCAATAAATAATATAGGAAAACATCCTAAATAAAACTATATGACTTCTCACTAGACCAGAATAAGACTAAATTGATATTATTTTATTCATTCTTTGGTGTTAAAATGGAGGTATCTGTACCCACAAAAGAACAGCGTTTACAAAATTAGACCAGTGGATTTGCCTTCGTTTGGGGCATGTGATGTGTTATATACACAGATAAATGAAAAGGGAAAGGTGGACTCCATCTAGATCACTTGTACCAATTATTAGGATGCTGAACTCAGTCCTACAACCCAGACTCGAAGATTAATTTGGGGCTCTTCCTTTGCACCTTGCACACAGTGTCTTGCTCGGCTCGTATCAAGCCTTTCCACAGCCAGAGACAGACACAGACTCAGGTGACTGGATGGAAATTTTATTCCAGGCTCAAAGAACATCAAAGCCTTCTGACGAATAGAAATCAGCATACCATGAAGCACATTTGCCCCCCTGGCCACCTGCAGCAGATGGGGAAGAAATTGCCTGCATCCCCTTTAGGAACCACATCCACGTTTCTCCCCTATAAGCCAGTTCCAAAGAGACACCCAATGAGGGGAATAAAGGCCCTGCTGGGCTTGGTCCCATTCTGCATTCATGGTGGCCTTCGTGTCTAATGCAAAAGCAATTAAGATGCCGGCAAACAGAGGTTTTAAATTATTCAGCTATTAAGGGGAGTGATAAGCTCAGAGGTGCCTGACTCTGTGATTAATCAGCTGGGGCTGGGATTTAAGGAATGTTCAGAAGTAAAGACATTTAGTTACTTGTCGCTGGCAGTCTGTTCCCTTTCTTTCTTTCTTTTTAAAAAAGGATCCCCTCCACTCCCCCACGAGGCTTCAAGGGGTGAGAATCAAATGGAGCAAAATTCCTCGAAAACTGCACACTGAGCTAGGGGGTGGGGGAAAGATGGTTTTGGAGCGCGGCTGGCAAGTGGGAAAAGAGGTATGAGCCCCACAACTGATCAGCATTCTAGTCAGTCTCTCGTATTCACTCTTTGAAGATCACGTGTCGTCCCTCTCCTGCAGAGGATTTCAGAGCTTTCTAAGAATAGTCCAGAAACACACCTGACAGGTTTCATCAGCCAGCTGAATTGTCATAATTTCTCAGTCAAGGAAAATGGAAGGTGGAGGCAGGCTCAGAAATGGATCCAAATATCACAGGGAAGGATCGCACTGTGTTCTACCAAATCCTGGAGTCATATCCAAGGTGATGAACACAAGAGATTATGTCATGTCTTTGTCAGATCAAACTAATAATAGCTCTTTCCCTTCTAAACCTTTGGAAATGCTCCCAGCTCTGATAAAATAACTCATTTCCCGCCTCCCATTGCAGCTCCTGTGGGGAAACGCTTGAGTTTATCATGTATGAACTCTGGCCTGATTTCTTTCATGTCCTCATACATATATCAGTCCTTCCCTGTGGCTTTCCCAGCAGCGGTATCCATTATGATGCACCCCTCTGCATGCCCAGATGATATCTCTTTCCCCATAGAAGATCTCTTTCCCTTCAGTGCTTGGAACATGACTCAGAAGCGATTCCACACAGCTCACAACTCTGCCAGAACATCAACGCAAAACGTGGAGATGCTCCTTTCACTGGCCAGTGCCATGCAGTTTATATCCAGAAATGGAGTGCGGTGACATCTGAAAACGGGCAAGCATCCCACACCATCCAACTCTGAACATGGCTTTTGAAAGCGGCTTAGGAAATGTGGGTGCTAAACCGAGTGGCAAAAACATAAACATAGTGATGAGGAAATGGAATGGGACAGACATGGGGTGGGGGGATAATAGTGTTATGCAAAGTCTACTTAAATGGTTATTATGTCATGGGTTCCTAAATGCCGGCACGACTTAGGTGACATGCCACTGTGTCTGTGTTAAGTGGATGACAGGACTACACTTCCTAAAGTATGCAAGCCAAGGTTATCATGCCAGCACAATGGATCAGAGTGTAAAGCCAAGATCCAATGAAATTAGCTACAACTTGTTGTTGCTCAGCTCATACAGCTTGCTTTCCCACTCGAAAGATGGACTGTCAGCCTGATGCCCATCTTGTATAGGTCCTGCTTTTCTAGTGGCTACTCTATGGGCACCATCTCATTCCTTCTGGCTGTCATAGACAACTGGGCTCCCCCCCCCCCATGGCAAATTCTTCCCTTTGGCAATTTTTTTATTCCACAATTCTACAGTAAGCCAGTTCCATGAACAAGGGAGAAATACATCTGTGAAGAGCTCCCATAGCTTGAGGACCATTTGGTATTCTTTTCTCATTTGTTTCTAGAAGTACTTTACTCATAATTCTTTCAACCCTTTCTAATCATGTTGTGATTGGTGAAATATAATAGACATTGGGATCCTTTCAAGGGTCTTACATAGTAGTTAATTATCCAGGAAAAACAACAAAAACACCTGCATGGACAAAAATATATATTTTCCAGCAACAGCATGTTTTGAATATCAGTCGATGCTGTCCGATCCCCAAAGTTTGTCTATGCTGTTGCTGTTTTTAACAGTTTTATGATGTTGTGAGCTGCTTTGTGGACCCCATAAGGGGCAGAGAAGCAGCACAGAAAGATTTATGAGGGGAAAAATGTCTAAAGCTTTCCAAATAGAAGATAAACCCCATCTTGGGTGACTCAGAAAGGAATATTCATTCATTTATTCATTCATTGCATTTGTTAACCGAAGCTCTCTGGGAGGAATATGCTGAAGGGAGGGCTGGTATCAAGGCTCAGCATGGCCAGGCACTTGCCAAAGGCCCACATTCCAGAAGGAGGCCTGCTGACAGGAGTCCTTCCCCTTCATCACTGGAACCTGCTTGTTCATCTGCCTCTCGCCAGACAATGGTGGTGGTGAGAAGGAGGAGTGAAAAATGCCACTGCTTGCTTGCTCACTGGCTCTCTGCCTGGCAAGCAAGTAAATGGAAGCAATACTGAGGAGGAGGAGCAGGAGGAGGAGGAGGAGCAGGAGGAGGAGCAGAAGCAGCAGCAGGAGCAGCAGCAGCTGGTGATAATGGTGCTGAAAAGGTAGATCCAGTAAGGAAAATTGATATTAAAGGTGATTTAAGAACATAAGAAGAGCCACGCTGGATCAGATCAAGGGTCCATGTAGTCCAGCACTTTGTTCACACAGTGGCCAACCAGCTGTTGACCAGGGAACCACAAGCAAGACACGGTGCAACAGCACCCTACTACCCATCTTCCCCAGCAACTAGTGTATACAGGCTTACTGCCTCTGATACCGGAGGTAGCACATAGCTGTCAGGATGGGTAGCCATTGCTAGCCTTCTCCTTCAGGAATTTATCCGACCCCCTTTTAAAGCCATCCAAATTGGTGGCCATCACCACATCTTGTGGTAGTGAATTCCAGAGTTTAACTATGCACTATGTGAAGAAGTCCTTCCTTTTATCTGTCCCAAATCTCTCACCAATCAGCTTCATGGGATGACCCCGGGTTCTAGTATTATGGGAGAGGGAGAAAATGCTGAAGGTCCACCAAAAACCTGGAGCCAGCACTGCTAAACACATGGGATTACGTTCTGGCGGGTTCATTGTTTAGTAAGCACACCGTCCTGCATAATTTAGGATTAGAAGAAGGTAGCAACAACAAGGCTCTTATATATCATACTAGGTCAGATATCAAGTGGGACACTCAGCCCTTGCTGTGAGCGGAACCCTCAATGAACAGCAAGCCAGCTCCATCTAGGCATCATTCCTCCAGGAATATGAGAGGTGGATCCTCAATATGTTTGACTGAAGCAGATGGCACAAGAGTGTTGTTTTTTTTTAAGATACTGACCTCACAGGCTGTTGGTGAAACTAAACGAATACTAACACAGCTCTTGAACAAAACAAAAGCAGCCAGGATCACAGTGAATAATGAAAATGCTCTTAGGGCCAGTCACTTTCAAATGTCAACGCTGTCAAGATGGATTTATAGAGAGGGTGATGGTTGCCCAATAGGATTCTTTCACACAGTTGGGGAGCCTTGCTACTTGCTGCAGGAGCTTGAGTGCACAAGGTTGGAAGCATTAGATGTAGTGGGCGGCATCAATCCTATGTGCTTCTTTGAGAGTTGACACGTGGAGGGCTTAACCTCTGAGCACAATGGATTCCTCCGGTATTTCAAAGTGTGTGCACATGTGTGTGTTGGGGGGGCAGTTCTGTGCGAGCACACACACACACATTAAACATATATGGAAAGCCTGCTTGTGCAGGAGTTCCGTCTGTGCATCAGAGCACCCACAGAGCTTTGGGCTGGGGGCACAGTCTTTACTTATGGGGCATCATGTTTCTGACTCAAAAAACCACGTGAAATGGCTTCTTTGGCTCTCGGTTAGCCTAAGACTGCTGAAACGAAGGGCATGATATTCCATTATGTACTTTGAGAAACAGTGTATGGTATCTGCTCTATATTTTGCTCTTTCAGAAATTCTTCCTGCAGCAACTCTCCTCCGTTGAATTCTGTTATTCTTACTACCCTTTGATCAAAACCCTAAGGATCATTAACAGACCACTTGCTTGGCCAACTGACAAATGAATCACACACTCATTGTTTTTTAAAATCAACTTCAAAAAACCAAACAAACAAATAACCTTTTTTTTCCGGTTACCAAGGCAATTCTAATAAAATCAAGGGTGAGTGGGTGAATTTGGCATTTTTGTTTTCATGTTCAGATTTGGATTAGATTTCTGGTGGTAATGTTTACAGACAACTATTTAGGGTTGGGTTTTTTTGTTGCTTTTCAGTCAGAAAATGTTTTAAATGTTAGTAAAAAGAGATTGGTAGAATCTCCCTTATCAGAGCCTTTGGAATACAAATCTTTTGGTCCTACGAATTTGATGGGTTATAGAAGGTCTTCCCTTAACCCAACATAATGTTTTATGAGCAATCTGTATACTACAAAATTGAGGTTTAGTTAGGCTGACCATATGAAAAGGAGGACAGGGCTCATGTAACTTTAAGAGCTGCAGAGAAAAGGGAATTTCAGCCAGTGTCATTTGTATGCAATTAGTTCCTGGTGAAATTCCCTCTTCATCACAACAGTTAAAGTTGTAGGCACTATACTAGAGTGACCATATACAAAAGAAGGCAGGGCCCCTGGTACAGGGTGACTCTGGCTACACTGGTCTTTCTAAGTCCCTCATGCTGAGGGTGATGAATGGCCTCTGCATGTTTTGCTTAGCCCTGGAACATTGGATTCCATGGGTGGGCGGCTTCAGCCCTCCAGATGTTGTTGGACTTCAAGTTCCATCAGCCCCAGCCAGCACAGCAAATGATGAGGGGCAATGGGGGTTGCAATCTGGAGGGGCACAAGTTGAATCTAGATCAGGGGTCAGGAACCCCAAGCCTAGGGTCCAAATCTGTTCTTCCTGGGGTCCCAAAGCTGACCCTCCAGGGCTACCCAGAAGGCGCTTTCCCCTTTCCACCAACCACCAATTGTTTGGCGATTTCCTGGCTTTAGTGCAGTCCTTTCTTCATCCTAAAAGGTTGAGATCGATGCCTCTCCTAAGGCTTAGTTACTGGCATTAAGTGGTTCAAGCTACAATATGCTGGCATTTCTCCCCTTTCACTTTCGGTCCTACCCAGCACTGGAAGGCAGCTTCTGAAATGGAATTTATCCCTCTGGCTGAAAGAAGTTCCCCATCTCTGATCTAGACTTCTGCACTCTTGCTAGGTTGATGCACATGGAGTTGTGGATTTGAATCCCATAGTATCCCAGGTTAAGAGGGAGCTGAGCCTGTACCATAGAACCTATACCAACCTTTCACTAATCAATAGTCAGGCTCTGAGAATTATGGCCCTTGATGACATGCTTGGAGGCTACAGCTCTAAATCTCACTCAACCCGTTCCACTGAACTGGGACAGTCAGATGATGTGCTGGTCTCGTAACCAAATGCTGAGGACAAAGGAAGGCTTGTGAGAACCAAGAGGCATCTGGCTAGTGGCTTTTGGGCATAGAATGGACTGGATAGGTCTTGGTCTGATGCAGCATGGCAGTGTTTGCTTATGCTTCTAATTTCAATGCAGGCTGGAACCATGGGTAATATGAACTGGGCCTGTATTACTTGCATTGAAGCACAGTGTGATACTAACACACCAGTACTGTGTTTTATTGGTTTTGTACCTTGCTTTGGGATTAGTTTATAATGAAAAGCAGGAATCAATCGATCAATCAAGCTGCCATAGTCATATGCAAGCTAGGCCCTGCTTTGACAAGGGGAAAGCCCCAGAGCAGAACTGCAGTGGGGCTAGGTCATTTATATGATGCAGCGGCCACTGCGGATCCATCCTAGGGCTTTCCCCAGAAGAGCTGAAATAAAAAAAGTCAGGGACTTACCCTGACTTTTTTCTTTGCAGCGAGGCGACGATGGCTTATCTCTGTTTGTCGCCTTGCTCCGGGGTTGCTGTAGAAGCATGGCTGGCTGATGTTGACCCCTGACTGGCTGGAGAGGAAGGAGGGGGCGAGCAAGTAACACGAATGGCCGCCTCCATGCCTCTGTGGGGAAAAGTGCAGGCAAGCCTGGAGATACAACATGCGGCAGCCATCCCATTCCCACCTCAGGCTGGGGCTGGGCTCGGGGACTGCAGCCAGGGGTTCTCCGCTTGTTCAGCACCGTGCGTGCACAAACTGCCTGGAACTGGGGAGGGATGCGCCAAGGTGCAGCGGTGCCCATCCAATGGCTGGGTTCCCTCCCCTTCATTACGAACACTGTGCTTGCGCCTTCGCATGGTGATAACGCGAAGGAGCGCAAACACAGGGGTTTGGGGGCACGTGTTGCTAATGCACCGCCATCAAGATGGCTTCCTAGAGCGTAGAATCTGGGCTTGGTCAAGATGCTCCCTCTTTATTGCCAGCTACACCAGGCATGTTGGACTTCCATCCCTCTGTAGCCCCCAATGCAGCCTAAGTAGGTTTCCCTCCCACACCCTGTGCCCATCCCCAGGAGAGGAATCCCCAGTGTAATCTCTGATGGGAGGTAGCATTGAGGACTCCTGTTTGTATGCTAGGCTCTGCCCCATGGGGAAGGCACATGAAGGAGGTGCCTGACTCAGCCAGTGCTCAGAGGAATAATACCTCCATGCACTGGCCGAGGGATTCTTTGCTTCCTGTCCTGTGAGAATGGCATGTGGCGCACGATGGTGGCACCTGACTCAGCCGGTGCACAAAGTCTCCTTCTCTGGAGCCCTGTTCTCTAATGTCTTTCTGCATACTGTGCTGAACCAAAACCTGCGTGATACAGTTGCCTTAGGGCTAGGAAGTTCTACTGCTCCCTTGATCCTGCAGCCTGGCCAACAGGCACAAGTATCGACCTGGAGAATGAGAAGCTCTAGCCTCAGTATCTGACTGACAGTCTTGTTATTATCCTATGGATAAAACTCTCGTTTATTTGAATATTTGAATATCTGATCGTGGGGAAGGAAACATAGATATATCAATCTTTCACCTGAATAAGTAACACTGGACTTCTGTTATAAGACAACTGCAGTAAAATATTGATTATATTTGAGCTATTGCAATGTTTTGCTTTGTTGTTGTTTTTTAAAAAAGAATCCTATGAGACTCAATCTATTATTCTGTACAAGTCTCTCTTAAATCACTGGGAGCTGTGAGATGTTTGTGCAACTTTCTGTTGCACTTTGTCTCAATCTTACAGAACACCCATAATTGCAACTGAGGTCTAAATGCTTCCTTCTGCAAGAGTTCAGAATCTTAGAAATGAGCCTCACATCTTACGCTGCATTCTCAAATATTTAGTGGCCTTTTGTGCCTCATTTCCCCTAATGACTGTGGTGTTGTGCCTTATAGGCATGATTTGATAATAAACCTGTTAATATTTGTTTACCAGCCACTGCTGTGTCAAGCACCTTTCAGAAGCCCCTGCAAATAAACAAAGGGAATCCTTTATATTTAAATAACTCCATAGGCAAATTTCTTCCACCTGGGAGATAAATTCTTAAAATAATTACTATTTACTTCTGTTCTTTCCAGGAACCTGTGTGTTTTGCCCAAAGCAAGAGATAGATGCTGGCCTTTACATTTCAGAAATGGGTCTCAGTCATTGCTTTTTTTTTGTCCCACATTGCTAGGTGTACTCTGATACCTATAACACCCACCAGTGGCTAATGCATTCCATCTGCAATCTCCATCTCGAGACTGATTCTAAGCTGCAGCTGTCATGGTCACAACATCTGGCCTAATTGTTGTACTTTTTTGTTTCTTAGGTCCCTTCTACAAGATTTCGGTTTGACGCCCGGTTGCCCGATTATGCCCATCTCCTGACAATCGCTTTTACGCCTAATACCTATATAAGAGCATTACTGGCTGTATGAAACTCGCTTTAAAATTGTTGACATGCATGCAAACGTTGCTGAAAGTAATGCGCTTTGTCCTGGGAAACTGCCCAAACAGGTTTTGCACCCTTTATTCTCCCCGCCTACCAGAATCTCCCACCTTTGGTTTCCTAGGTTACCTGTGGAATGATGTGGTTGACCTGTTTGGCTATCTCTCTCCCCTCCAATTTCGCCGCCAGCTGAAGTTGTCCCCCCTCCCAGAACTGCTCAGGAGTAAATTGGAATGTGCCTCAGAACTTTCCCCCTCCAGCAGCCTTCTAAAAAGTCTTTTCGGCTGCCTCTCTCTGCCCCCCACCATTTGCCGGAGAGAGAGAGGAAGAGAGAGAGAAACCAAAGAGAAGGAGCGAGCGAGCGAGAGAGTGAAGATCCGCACAAACGCACGCCCAAACAGACAGGGGAAGCTGCTTCGTTCCTTCCTCCTCCTCCTTATTTTCCCAGTGAGATCAGTTGTTTTCCCTTCTCTCCTTCTCAATCATCCGTTGTCGTTTTGGTGATGTAAAACATTCAGACGTGCACCCACCCACCCAGCAAGCAAGCGAGGGGAGCAAGAGTGTGTGTGTGTGTGTGTGTCTATGGATGGAGGCAGGCATGCAGGCAAGCATGAAAACACCCTCCCCCTGTCCGCTGCCCCTTTCCCTGCTTCCCCTCTCTCAGGAACCCAGCAAGAAACAAGGGGACGAAAATGCAAATAATCGGAGATTTAAAGCGCCTGGACCCCTGATTTGCGCTCCGCTCTTGTAGAGGTAAATTTGGTAATGCACCTTGAAAGAGCTTTAAATCGCTCTTGTAGAGGCAGCCTTACACACACATGTTTTTTGTACCATCAAGTCTGATGAAGAATTCTGGAGAAAAGTTCTGGAGAAACTGAAAGCTTGTACACTCTTCTGTGGCATTTTAATTGGTGCTAATAAAAGTATTACCCAATGGTGGATTTGGGATATTTTTTCACGGACTGGCATAGCTATCTTTGTTTTTTACATTTAATTCAAGTATGAAACACACAACTACAGAACATTTCTCTTCCCTTCTTTTTATATCACTGATTTATCTGTGAGTTATGGGGTTAGCAAAATGTACTCTTATCTGTTCAAGGTTGGATGTGGCCTAGCACCTCATTTAAAGGGTTCCTAATCTGTGATTCACACTCTTCATGCTTGCAGACCACTGATCTGTACCAGGACAGCGTATTTGCCCCCTTCTTATAACAGCAGTGGGGAGAAGGCTTTTCATTGGGACTACAGCAGAGAAGGAAAGGGCTAAAGCTCCCCTCCACATGTGCTGCAGTTCTGATGAATATAGCCCCCCACCTGGCTATTAATTAAAACACACACAGAGATGTGGCTGCTAATGATGAGTTTAGCGCCATGGCTAGTTTGGCCGTTAATGGGCTTCTGTGTGAATAAATACTTTGTTCATGCTGTGTCTTCTTGTACAAAACTAGATGAAAATATGCACAAAAGACATAGATGTCTCAGTATGTTAAAGAACTGTGTTGCACACGCTCATTCACATTCCCAGCCCTGCCAGAAAAAGAGTGTGATCTGAAGAGTTCTACCCCTCCCAACTATTGGTAAGTAGGGATTATGGAGCAAAATTTGACACATATTCTAAATTTAGCAAGATTGTGGAACTCAAATGCTTATATTTTAAACATTTTTCAAATTTGACATTGAGGGAAACTTTTCAATAAAACCTAAAATGTTACTCTTTGTGATGAAGTGTAAGACAATACTGTTGGCTGATTTCTAAACTCAACAGCATATGATAATTAGATTTTTGTTCGCAACTTTAAGTCCAGGGATTTGCTTTAGACTTCTCTTCCCAACACTTGTAATTTTCTAGAACAGAATCACAAAACATGTGCATTGTCCCTAAGCTCTGCACTGCAGCAGGTGAGTAGATAAAACGATGTAGGCATAGTCTGCCATTCACCTGCACAATGAACTAGCACTGTGAGATGATGGGACAACTCATCTACAGCCCAAGCAAGAGAGCTCTGGCAAAAAGAGGGCTTCCTAATAGCCCTGATTAGGTTGCAGTAAACAGGTAAGCTCCAGGGTCTCTACAGAGGGGTGGAGGCGTGAAACCGTTCTTCGTCTTCTTAGCATGCCTTCACTTTTCTCTTTTTTGACTTTCCTGCCTCCTGGCAGTCAATCAATGGGACATTACATGGCTTAAGTTTCTACATTACCAGGGTTTTAAAAAATACTTCATGTATTGATTACCTTCAATCTATACAATAGAATGGAGAAGGGACAACAAAATATTAATCTCTCCGAAGTCTCCCAACAGCCTCTCTCTTTACTTCTGGTAACAAAGGGCAGGGAACTCTGTAGCTTTAATACTTCTCAAGCATAACACCAGCCCTGCCCAGACATTCTAATCTACTTGTGGGATTTGTGTTCATGCTGGCTGCCCTTCCCCCAACATGCCTTATGTCCATGTGTTGGATGGCACATGTGCATAGAGATGCCTACACGAAGTGGCCCCAATGTGCATCGGCTCCGACCACACAAAGTGTACCCACAAAATTGGAGAATGGGCAGTCTATAAAAGGTAGCCTCATTTAGAGAAAGTTATAGCAGTCTGGCCTGGAGGTTACTAAGGCATATAAAACAATGACCAGGTCACCATTCTCTAAGAATGGTCTCAGCTGAGTGATGGACGTTGGGACCAAAAATCCCAACTTCAAGTATAACCTGATGGGATCTGAACTGGCTGTTACCAACTAAGAAAGAGATCATAGGGTTGTGATGGATAGCTTAATGAAAATGTCAACCCCGGGTACGGCTGCTGTAAAGAAGGCAAGCTCCTTATTAGGCATTATTAGAAAAGAAATTGAGAATGAAACTGCCAATTTCGTACTACCTTTATACAAATCTGTCCACACTTAGAATATTGTGTGCAGATTTGGTCACCACACCCCAAAAAAAGATATTGTAGAGCTGGAAAAAGTACAGAAAAGGGCAACTAAAATGATTAAGGGTCTGGAGTATCTCCCCTATGAGGGAAGGTTACAACAGCTGGGATTGTTTAGCTTGGAAAAAAGGAGGCTAAGGGGAGACCTGATAGAGGTGTACAAAATTATGCATGGTGTGGAGAATGAGGATAGGGAAACATTTTGCTCCCTCTCCCATAATAATAGAACCTGGGGTCATCCCATGAAGCTGATTGGTGGGAGATTCAGGACAGATAAAAGGAAATATTTCTTCACACAGCACATAGTTAAACTCTGGAATTCGCTACCACAAGATGTGGTGATGGCCACCAATTTGGATGGCTTTAAAAGGGGAGTGGATAAATTCCTGGCTATCAATGGCTTCTCGTCCTGATAGCTAAGTGCTACCTCCAGTATCAGAGGTAGTAAGCCTGTATACACTAGTTGCTGGGCAAGATGGGTGGTAGGGTGCTGTTGCACCGTGTCCTGCTTGTGGTTCCCTGGTTGACACCCAGTTGGCCACTGTGTGAACAGGGTGCTGGACTAGATGGATCCTTGGTCTGATCCAGCATGGCTCTTCTATGTTCTTAAGAACTCCTGCCCACATATGCAACTTGCACTTTCAGGAGTAGATCCAGATCAAGAGGGATTCTGAAAAATAATAAAGAAGAGGTGCACAGCTGCCAGGTTTATCCCTATCAATGGAAGAGGGTGTGAGTCTGTCAGTTCATTAGCAAGACTGTGCAACCTAACCACCTGAAACTTGCCATGTATAATAAAGGGATGCTAGGAGTGTGCACCTGAGGGTTATTTTGTTTTTAAAATGTATTAATTAATTTTAATGTGTCCCTATGTTTGAAGCCTGCAGTATGTCTTCAGCCACTTTCCCAACTCTATGGCTTTGCAAGCCATAGAGTTGAAAGCTAGTGGAGATTAGTAGGCTGAGGGACAGAGTTATAAGGCTGTTCCTGCTCCCCTGCTGTGGGGCAGACCCCTCAGGGGATGAGAGTGGACAGATCCCTCCCTCAGGGGGCTAAAAAGGGATACCTGGCAAGGCTGTGTTTAGGAGTGCCAGCGAGCTTGGCTTCACTCAGACAGGGCAAACACAATGTGTCCAACTCTGACAGTGGCATAAGTTTGCTTGAGGGCTTCTATGGTTTTTATTTCAACCTGTCTTTCATTGGTTGTTTGTTTAAGCTTTCCAAATTGGACTACATGGCATAATAGTGCAGAGGTCTTTAATGTGGTGCCCACAAAGCCAGGCAGTGGTGCCAACCAAGCTATTTCCTCCCCTCCATCTGCAAGTAAGTGGTGATTCCTCCATTCACAACTGGAGGGGATGGTGGCCCACCCCTCATGCCCCATCAAGGACCCTTTGGGCAATAATTTTTGGCAGAGGGCTTTTCCTCTTCTGATTTGCCCATTTGCTTTAATAGGGAAGGAAAAGCCTTCCTGCCAAAAAATGGCTGGGGTGGGTGGGTGAAGTCCTTGGCAAGATGTGACCTTCACCTCCCCTCCAGCTGACTTTAGTAGGTGGGATTTCCCCCTACCTATTAAAGCCAATGGATGAATCACTCCATTGGCATTATTGTTGTTGTTGTTGTTGTTGTTGTTGTTGTTGTTGTTGTTGTTGTTGTTATTTTAGCACTTATATCCCACCCTTTAGCCAAAAAAGGCTTTCAAGGCGGCTTACAAAAGTATTTCTTAGGACAGTCCCCGTCCACACGCTTACAATCTGAAAAACCTGACACAAAAGGAAAGGGGATTGGGTGGGTGGGTGGGTGGAAGCAAATTCAGGCCCTTGATTCTTAGTTGCAAAGTTCAGCAGCTGCTTCCTTTCCAGAGAGAGAGAGAGAGAGAGAGAGAGAGAGAGGAGCTAGAAGGAAGGAAGGAAGGAAGGAAGGAAGATGGAAAGGAGGGAGGGGAGGAAGGAAGGAAGGAAGGAAGGAAGGAAGGAGGAAGAAAGAGAAGCCAGAGAGGGAGGGAAGGAAGGAAGGAAGGAAAGAAAGAGAAGCCAGAGAGTGAAGGAAGGAAGGAAGGAAGGAGGAAGAAAGAGAAGCCAGAGAGGGAAGGAAGGAAGGAAGGAAGGAAGGAAGAAGAAAGAGAAGCCAGAGAGGGAAGGAAGGAAGGAAGGAAGGAAGGAAAGAAAGAGAAGCCAGAGAGTGAAGGAAGGAAAGAAAGAAAGAAAGAGGAGCCAGAGAGGGAAGGAGAGCGAGTGAGCAAGCAAGAAGCACACATACAGGTGCACATTTATGCACATACACAAACACAGAGAAGAGGGGTCCTCCCAACATTTTGTGATTGGCCCTCCATCCTGCTACAGTTGCTAATTTGTGGTAGTGCCCAGGGCACTTTTTCAAAATGCCAACTATGCCCATGGGTCCATAAAGGTTGGTGGTACCTGTAATAGTGAGAAAGCTTTCAAATACTCCAGCTGAGTTTTGGAGAATTCAAAAGCTTGCTCACTAGATTTTGCTTGGTTGGAATAAGGGTGTTGCCCAACTGTGGCTTTGGAATTTTTCGGGGTGGGGGGCAATGCAGGTTCCTTTGCCTTGAAGGATAGAATAGATGGAGATTTTCAGGCCTGGACATACGTAGTTCTAGATAGATCCCGAGCAAAGGATCAATATCCAGAAAATATAGATCTTGAGCAAAGAAAAACAAATGAATTTCTTATTATAGTTCTATTTCCTTACTTTAATAAGAAAAAACAGTAAATTGTTGTTCAGACTTTAATAAATTGATCCACATGGAACAGCCTGAGCCACCTGGAGATAGAGAAATGTGGAGGAAGTGGCTTCTAATCTGGCATGTCCATGGATACCATCACTGCTTCTTAACAGCAATTCATTTGAGTGTATTTTTCAGTCACTACACCAAGTGACTCCAAGTCATGTCCTCTGTGTGTTGGTACTCCTGAGTGATCTACATGGAATGATTTACTAATGTCTTTATTGTCTCTTTGAAAACAGTTTTACAGGAATGCAAGGGCTTCACTGTGAACAGTGGCTGTGATCCAATAAGCAGGGGTTCCTCCACCTTTTAGGACCCGTGGGCACATTTGGGAATTTGAGAACCTCAAAATGGCTCCCACAGAGAATGTGGCTAGTTAAATGATGGGTGCTGTGGGGGCCTAGCTAATCCAAAGTGAGCTAAAGAGGTGGGAAGGGGAGGCTAGAGGCTGGGAGGGAGAAGGAAATAGCAAAACAAAGGCTTAGAGGGACCTAGAGCAAGGCTAGAGGCTAGAAAGGGAGAAAAAGAAAACTAACATTAGATTCATTTTTGAAAGGGCAGGGAATGTAGAGCTTTGTGGGTGCCATTGGAGGTCCCTGCGGGTGTCACTGTACCATGCTGGTTCCCCTCAAATAATAGAAACCTTGCTTATACAAGCTGGGCTTTTCCCTTACCAGCTATGGAAGGCAAATGACCCCATATGTTTGGAGAGCTCCATCTGTCATAGTTAACATTGCAAATCCTTTATACTTCTGTGGCTTTGGAGCAGAGCTAATATGTTTTCTGAACATAGCTGCTTGATATAGGGAGCATATTGGCCACATATACAGTCTTAACAGGAATTCCATACTAAAGTCCATTTTCAACACATGAACAAACTCTGTTTGTCAAATAACACTACAAATATGGTGGTCATAATAACACATTTTGTCTGTTTTTTGGGCCAGTGATATAATCAGTAACATTACAGCAAGAGAACAAGCAACCATCGCCACAGACATTGCTGTCAACCCGAGACCCAGTGTGGTGTAGTTGTTAGGAGTGTTGGACTAGGGCTAGAGAAATCTGGGTTCTAGTCCCCACTTGGCCATGAAGCTCACTGGGTGACTTGGGGCCAGTCACTGACTCTCAGCCTAATCTACTTTACAGGGTTGTTGTTGTGAGGATAAAATGGAGAAGAGGAGGATTATATGTGCCACCTTGGGTTCCTTGCAAGAGGAAAAAAGGTGGGATATAAATCCACTGATAAAAAATTAAATTGTTCACCATGGCAACTGTATTCATGTGTAAAGCATCTCAGCATGAGATCACAGACCTTTGGTCCTAAGGCCTGAGATGACTTGGAGAAAATGGCCCCATCAACCTGGTGAGCTGGTCTCCACAAATGTCTTTCCATTCAGAGAAAGCTGTCACAGGGAGCACTTGGATCAGCCTTCCCCAACCTGATGCCTTCCAGATGTCTTGGACTACAATTCCCAGCATCCCCACCAGCAGGCTAACTAGTGACGATGGGAATAATTTAAATGGGTTATATAGTACTACCTCAAGATTAATTTACTGATAATCTCACAGAATTTGGCTGATGTGGTCCTGAAGGGTTGTTCAATCCAGATTGTCTCCCACTTCGCCTTATCTACTGATGTCCCAAGGTCGAATTCCATGGATATTCTAAAACTTGCATACCACCACAGATCTCAAACATTAGTAGCATCTTTTAAATTACCGAAAACTTCCCTCTCTGGTTCCTGCAGACTGAACACATATATTCTCAAACAGTGCTAATGATCAAGGAGGTCTGTCCATTCTCAGTAGTTTTTTGGCAAATGATGAGATCTAACCCATATGAAGTCTCAGTTTGATTTCTGAACTCTCAACAGCACAGCCAGCGCATTTCCAAACAAAAAATACAAGGGATAGAAACATCCAAAAATATGAGGGGCAGAAACATTATTATTATTATTATTGTTATTGTTATTGTTATTGTTATTGTTATTGTTATTATTATTATTGCGGAAGCCTGAACATTTTAGGAACAACACATTCTATGTGACATCCCAGGTTTCAAGTTACAAAACACAAGAATCAGTTTTGATTCAGTAATCACTTGCTGCTCTAGAAGAGGCTCTGATGCAGACACCCACGCCTCCTGCAATGAGTTTCCCCAGTCATTGCAATTGAGGGAATAGCTCTGGCCATATAAATGAGAAAGCCTATACATGCAGAAGATCTAAATTGGTGTTTGTGGACATACACAGGGCTCCTTCAAATGAGCAATTTATTGCACACTTGTGATTGGCCACTCATGGAAGCACCATTACATGATGTCGTCAACGACCAGGATGTATACCATGCTACCCTGGAAATCCTGCTATTAAAAGAACCACTTTTAATGTGGTAATATCCGGGAAAAAGTGGGAACTTCCGCCACTAGATGGTGCTGTCTCAATGGAAGTGACCGAAGGGTTCAATTCAACCCATGTGGTCACCCCTCTCCACCCATGTAATGCAGCCCATAACAATCACACCAAAGAAGCAGGAAGCATAAAGCAACACAATTTCCTCTTAATGTAGAGATGCTCAGTGTCTGGACTGAAGTGAGAGATGGGAAGTCTTAAATGAAGCCTTGAATAGAGGGGCAATCCAAAAATATTCTAAATCAATAAACAAACAAACAAACAAATATATGCATTCCACAGCTCTAGAAATGTGACTGACTCAAGTTTTGTTTTTACTGATTTTTTGTTTAATCAAATGGACCTCATATATTTTTATTGACTTAGAGATGAATCTCATCTTGACACTGTTTACTTTATAAAACCAGTTCCCTTCTCTTTCAGGCCTGGTTCTGAATCATTTTTAAAGTTCTATGCATTATACTGGGAAGAGGATATCGTTTTTTTGCTGGCAGATGCAGCTGTAAGCAATAATTTATTGTGCCACTATCTCAGAAACTGTTTCTCAGTGAAATACGCACCCATCCTAGTGTTATCAAGTGTACTTAGTATGATTCCTTGTTTTACTCTATCTTACTCTGTGTAAATTTTCCATAGGGAAAATTATTAAGATAAATGGCTCATTTCATGAGAAGGACTGTTTTGATGCACACAAAAATAGAATTGACATTAACTCTTAGCTTACTGATATATCTTCGTATCACTGTATAATATTATTTTGGTGGAAAGGAGAACCAAGCATGTCTTTATACCCACGTCAGATGCTGAGCATACCTTTAGTAATATATAGAGGCAGATTTTCAAAGTTACCTGTGCCAAAAAAAAAATAAGGTTCAGGTTTTAACTCTCCTGTCTCCCTAACCCCTTTGCAGCAAATGTTAGTGAGCATGTTTAAACCATGGCTATGTAGCCACCATGGTTAGGAATAGTACACACAACATGCTAAGCCATAATGTTTAGCTCAAAATGCTTAACCATCATGGCTCAGCGTGTCTTCTGAACAGGGTCAGTGTGATACACAGATAATGCACATTACCTAGGTCGCCTCTTCACGGCACCTCTATTGTGTTGCGGCAGCAGCGGTAGCCGGTGCGACACGCATTTGCGTTCCTCCCAGCTAGCTACACTGGAAGGAACATCAGGGTGTTTTATCTTGCTGTTGCTGCGCCTCTTGGAAAGGTAAGTTTAATTTATTCTTTTTTTGTAAAATGGGGGGGGAGCCTTGCGGAGGCACGGAGGGTAGTTTTTTATTATTATTATTTGTAAAATGGAGGGGGGGGTAGGTCCGGGGAAGCGCAGAGGGGATGCGCGAAAGGTAGTTTTTTTAAAAAAATATTATTTGTAAACTGTCCGGGGAGGCGCGGAGGTGGTGCACCTTCCGTGCCCAGCCCATGGCGACCAATCAGTGGTCACCATAGACTTGGCACGCCTCCCAGAAGCGGTGGAGAAAAAGTGACAGGTGGCAAATGCCATTGTCACTTCACTCCAAACTAAAAAAGTCAGGCTAAATGCCCAACTTTTTTAATGCAGAGCTTTGGGGCATTGCCCCTAGATGGCTTCGCATGAACGGCAGCGTCATCTAATCCAGCTGCTGTCCCTGCGAAGCCAACATGACGGAAAGGGACTGTCTAGAGGTACTCCTAGAGAGAGGTGGGTGGGAATATGATTGGGGTGGGGAGAAAACCTTTCACATTTGCACTGGCTAGACAGCCATGAGACTTTTTGACATAAGACCCCCAAAAGAAAACTCTGAATTTTATGCTTCCATCTCTTGGAAAACTCCACTTGTTTTGAGAGAGAGAGAGAGAGAGAGAGAGAGAGAGAGAGAGAGGAGTTCTTCATATTAAGAGTTTTCATGCTCAGAGATGTCTCTCAGGTATCATCTGCCGCCTCAAGCCTCATTTCACTGAAAACATAGCACAACAGCAAGATAATGAACTCCACTGTCTAAGATGCCATTCTAAACCTTGGTTTGTGACAGCTCCTTTCTAATCCAGATACCCCTTAGATCCTTCTCTATCAATCCTCTTCTTAAACATGACTATTGGACCATTTTGTCCACCTTTCCTGTAGGGTCTCCTGCGGGGCCTCGGGGGGGGGGGCTAACTGGAAGGCTGAAACCAGACCCTCCACCCAGGCAGAGAGACAGACATCCAGGCCACGCCCCCTCCCCACCCTTCCATGGGAAGTGATTACAGATTTAATTAAAACTGGCACAGTAAATAAAACACATATAAAATGCAATTTGTGTGTGTAGTGACGGGTGACTATGGAGGGTGTTATATTAAATGTTTTAATTAGCGTGCCAGCTAGCGATAGTGCCCCTCCATTGCTTCAGTGCCGAAATCCTCGGATGATGGTGGAGGACTAGGAATGTGCCATACAAGCTCCAGGTTGGCAAGTCAAGAGGAACAGTTTGTTCATTTCAATTCCATTACAACCTCTGCTTGTGTCTCCCGCAAAAGCCACTGCCACTCCCCACCACCTATAATGGGGAATCGGGGATAATAATATTAGGAAGATGTTGAAATGAGTTTTACAGTGCTGCAGTGAGGGTTTTGAAAACATAATTCTGTGCATATGTGATGATCGTGGCTTGCCGTTACAGAAGGTGTTCAAAATTAACACAAAATAGATCACACAGAACATTATATTTATATAACAAAGAGTCTTGTGGCACCTTAAAGCCTAACAAATTTATTCTAGCCCAAACCTTCGTGGACATTGTCCACTTCATCAGTCTTAGTCTTTAAGGTGCCACAAGTTTCTTCGTTGTTGTTTTTGCTGCAACAGACTAACCCTCTAGAGAATATATTTACACATACAGCCAACATATCATGTATCTATCCCATTATCAGCTTCTGCAGATTCCAACTCCTTATGCATAAAGTCACAATCTGCCAGTCAAATGTCAATGCCTTTGCCTCCAACTCATCACTTCCATTTGGCATATAATAACACTTAACATTTGTATTACACTTTCAAGAGTTCAAAGCACTTCAAATGCATTATCAAGAGGTAATCTTTACAACGACCCTCCAAGGTAAGTCAGTATTATTGCCTTCCATATTGCAGATGGGCAGAGGACTGAGGCTGAAACCAAGCGGCTTGCTTAAGGGCACTGAGTAAGTTCATGGTAGAGGAGAGATTCAAGCCAGGAACTTTCCGATTCACAGCTCAGTTTCTTAACCACTAGTTTACACCAGATCTTCATAGCTCTACCTTCCCATCTGTGTGGCAGGTTCACATTCCCTCCCTCCCCACTTGCCTCCGTGCCAATCACAGACATGCTAATGTCAGAGGTGGATGTGGCAATGTGAACTGTGCTGCTAACATGGTTAGCTTACATGCCACAGTTCTCTCCATTGTTGTCAGTCTACAGCTTCAGGGGGGGGCAGAACATGCAGGTGAGGAATCCTCACAGGTAAGGCCATTTGGGAGGGTTGCCTGATTTTGACCAAGGTATAACTAGCTACTAGTTTCCAGCCCAATCCCCTACAGCAAAACAAAGCATCAAATTATAGGAATAATTCTGTGGATAACCTTAAGGTACAGGTAGGTATATATAGAGGGAGATATTCCATCAGGTACCAAAGTTCTAAGCCATGAAGAGCTTTATAGGTCAAAACCAGCACTAGGGCCCAGAAACAAATTGGGAGCCAGAGGAGGTGATAAGACGACTGGTGTAGTGAAACCATAATGGTTAGAATTCTCACAGCCATATTTTGCACTAGGTGAAGTTTCCAGACATCTTCAAAGGCAGCTCACATGCAACACATTATAATTATCCAAATGGGGGGTTACCAGGGCATGAATAACTGCAACTAGGCTATCCATCTCCAGATAGGGTTGTAGCTTGGATACCAACCAAAGCTGGTAAAAGGCACTCTGTGCCACACAGGCTGCTTGAGCCTTAAAATGATAGTGATGGATAAGGAACACCCACACACCCACACACACTATGTACCTGATTTTCTTAGAGGGAGTACAACCCCCTTTGAACAGGTTAATCCCACTCATCAGGTCTAGCAATATCCCTGATTGAGCTTTAGTTAGACCAGTCAGTTGAGCTTCATTACCATAAACAGGCACTGACTGGTCCATCACCCCCACCCACCTCACCCGGCTCTGGAGAAAAATAGAATCAGAGCTGTGTGACATCTGTAAACTGATGATAACATACTCCAAACTCCCGAATGACCTCACTCAGTAGTTTAATGTAGATGTTAAATTGCATAGAGGACAAGAGATAAGTTGGTGGACAAGAGATAAGTAGTCAAAGAGGACACTTCATGGAAGCAGAGTGGTCTGATAAGCAGGCAAGACTGTAACAGGAAACAGCCAGTCATTTGGAAAATCAGCAAGATTCCAGTTTGGCATACTGCAGACACACACAGAGTTGATCTTCCCGGGTCTATCGTAAAGAGCCACAGAGATGGCAAGGACAACAAATCATATGGCACCTTAAAGACTACAATATTTATTCTGGAATATGTGCTTTCATGGGATCCAGAGAAGAAAATATAAAATGGACCTGAGAGGAGTTCTAACTGGGAGGTTTGAGGGCCCAGGTTCTAGAAAGAGGTACCAGAAACCCCAAATAGAAGCAAAACAGCTGCAGAAAGTCCATGCATCCTCTGCAGTCCAAGAAGTGGTACAAACTCAATTATCATTGCCTCTCTCCCAGTAGTTGCCATTGGAGGTCCGCCATGCTCTGTCATTGCAGGCTCTCAAGAAGGCCTTGAAAACGTATTATTTTATCTCGGCCTTCTTTACCTTGGACTTCTGGAAAATAGACTAGATTCTCCATAGACCTCGGCAGAATATTCCATAAAATAATACACAACAAGAAATATTCCACTGAGAGCCAGTAGTGCTGGATTTGTATCATGGAGTCCCACATTCAAATCCCAGCTCAGCCATAAAGCTGGGTGATTTTGGGACTGTCATTCTGTCTTACCCTAAACTCTTGAGGAGGAAATAGAGCAAATTGCTATGAGGAAAAAATGGGGGGGGGGGGAAATCCATGCACATCGTTATGAGTCTCTTGGAGGAAGAGCAGGATATAAATGTGTAGTTGGTTTCATGCCATTGTCAAGTGCAATCCCCTTCTAGACAGCCACAGTTACTTCACTGTGATGAGTGAAGGGTTTTGCTCTCTGAAACTAAGTGAGGAAGCACTATTGTGATGTACCAATCAGGGAGAACCATGATCCAGCAATCTGGGTATATATTTCAGAATCAGGAGAACCTCTTTGGCCATGGATTTCTTCTGTGACCCCAGACATGCTGGCTGGGAATGATGGGAGTTGCAGTCCAACACATCTGGAGGACACCAGGTCTAGGATATTGCAACTTTGGAGGGCTTAGAGACAGCTTAAAGGCATGGGTGATCAACCACGATAATTGAAGTGTCCAAAACAAGAAAACATGTACAAACTCACCCCAACCTCTGCAGTATATATGTGAATATTGGGAACAAATGGGTAGATCCAATTGTGTGGGAGAGAGGATAGGCAGGACATTCCTATGTGATTGTCCCCAACCATAGGATTCCAGATGCTGCAATGGCTTGCTCCTGTATAATGGGTGGGGGGACGTGCCCATGTCTTTTAGAGGTACATGTAAAGGGGACTTTCTCTTTTCCAGCTAGGTTGCTTACTAAGTCTTTCTTCCTTGATGTGGTTGGCCACTACTGAGAATACACAGCAAGATATAACAATTAAGGTTTCTGCTGAGTTTAATCACTAGATCAAGCTACAATCCTCTCACCAATGCAAGGGAAGGAACAGTTGTCCTTGTAAACACGATGAAAGAAAGGCACAGACAGAGTTAAAAGACAGGGGCTGTCCTTGGTGTTGAAGAGACAGTCACAGCCCCCTAGGTGGGAAAGTACTTTCCTTCTGAAACAAGATGTAAGTTTAATGAGGAAGAGCTTCGTCACAGACTGAGATACTAACGATTTTCAGGCTCATTTAATCCTACTACTTAGAATGTCTTTGTAGATAAATGTTGAATACAGCCCACACAAACGTAATGTCATCTGACCAGTGACCCAATTCTCAGGGGACAGAAAACCAACAGCTTTCAGGTGGTCAGTGGAACAAACTGGCTATCGCAACTTGGGGGAGAGAAGGGAGTTTTAAGCTTTCATAAAATATGGAGTTGAGCCAAAACAGACACACTCTCACACACTCACACCATTTTTGTGTTTCACACAAAAGGGCTCCTTTTCACCAATGTTCCCTGTTTGTCGAGTTGTACTGCAAAGGTGGGCAATGAAACTCTGTTGCCTTGACAACAGGGGTGTAATCAATTCCTCTCCCATGGAGAGTGAGGGCAAAACAATTGGCTTTTAGATGTTGAAATATTTTAATATTGAAACCTGTTTAATTATATTTTTAACTTTTATATCTCTCTTATTTAGAGCTTTTAACTGTATATGCTTTAATTTTGTAAAGCTTCCTTGAGGCCCAGCATTGGGCAAAAGGCGGGATACAAATAAAGATGATACAAATACTACTACTACTAATAATAATTCATTTGCCGTCACCGACATTATCATGTAACCAAATCTGATTAGCTGCATGATACTGTGAGGTCATTGCATTTCTTTCATGGTCCCTGACTGGCCCAGACTAGTTGGGAAAGAAGAACCCCAGAGCTAAAAAAGAAAAGCAGCAAGCAGCAGCAGAGAAATAAGAAAAGCAAATTTCTACAAGAAACAGCTAAAAAGCTACAATTTGGGAGTTTGGGGAGGAAGTTTTTGGCACCCTATCCCCCATAAAACCTTTTGTCCCAAAAATATTTGAGGGCAAAAATTCAGAATAGCCATCAATATATGCCAGTATCCTTTCTCAAAAATAACAATTTTCTTGTACAATTCCCGATAATGGACCGTAACAGAATTCTGTACTTTTCAGTTCTTGCCAAAGAAGAAAAGGCAGGCTGTTTCTCTGCAAGCACTATCATTCAAAACATGTTGCCTTCAAAATGTATAAATTTCACATTATTATTCAAGCACGGTAGCACCAGAATAATTAAGGTTGCATCAGGAATATAATGGGGGCTAAAACATTTAATATCTCCAAAAATACACGATCAATCTTAATGAAACTTTCTAGGGGGTTAGTTCCAAGGACTTTTCAATTTTCTAAATACAGCGCTTGAATGTTAAGGGGCATGTGCTGGGGTTTTGAAAGAAGAGAAATATGTCCCAACTCTCTTTTAAGCATGATTTTTGCAAAATGCTTAAATAAAACGCTTCAAGATTGTTTTGGAGGATTCCTATTGCAATAGCTTAATTTACAGGGTGGTTATGGATTTCAAGTGGTCACGAATGTCAACTATGGGCATTTGTTTTCAATACTGAAAACAGTGGAGTAAGTTTTTCAAATGGAAAAGTTTTTGAATGGAAAGAGGTGATTGCTTGCTAAGTAGGAGCAGCTTAACAAATTCCTGGTGTTGTGGCTTTGCCTACCTGGAGGAGGTGGTCATCTGTAGTCTCTGACTTTACATTCCCATGATCTTATCATTGATCAGAAATCTAAAGAAGCCAGTGGTGAGATAATAATGCTGGCCTTATTGTGCGCTCAGAGGCTACAAAAAAAGCATCTCGCCTCTCAGCAAAATTTTAAAGCAGCTATTATATAGAGAACCAGTGTGTGTCGTGGTTAGAGTATTGGTCTGGGACTCAGGAGATCTTGTCCCCACTTAGGTCATGAAGCTCACTGGGTGACTTTGGGTGAGTTACTGACTCTCAGCCTAACCTACCTCACAAGGTTGTTGTGAGGATAAAATGGAAAGGAGGAGGACTATTTAAGTTGCTTTGTGTGCCTTGCAAGAGGAAAAAGGCAGGATATTTATGAAATAAACAAATAAATTATATGCATAGTGGTTGTCCATTCCTACCGTTACATTGTCTAAAAGAAGGAGAAGCAGAAAATGGAACCAGTCTTCTTTGGATGACTGAAGTAATGCAAGGTTGCAGGAGAAGGATTGGGATGCATTGTTCCCATTGCTTTCTCTTTCCCCTTCAACCCCACTGCAAGGAAATCAACACTTTTCACCACTTGCTGCTTTAAAAGGATATTTATATCTTTAAAATAAATAACTTACAACTAATGAGGCAACACTATTAGAATTAAATTATGCTGCTCCTAATGCTCAGCTTTAAATGTCATTATGGATGTATACAGAATTGGTCATGAGCAAGTCGTTAACTTGGTAAACGGAGCTCTCTTTTGAAGTTATTTTCTAGCCATGTTAACATTGCACCTGGGGACTGATTCCAGGGATGGGCCGCATAAGTGCATTCCTGTGCGCTGCCCTTGTGCCAGATCAAACCATGACGGAGAGGTAGCAACACAAGGACGGGGAAACCTTTTGCAGCCCGCACAAGAGACCTTTACTTCACATACCTGGGGTTGGGAAGCTGGAAGGGAGGCATTAAAGGGACTGAGTTTCTAGGACTACAGCATGCATCTCCTTCTTCTCTCCTGGCCAAACGTGATCAGTAAACAGCAGCTGGGAGTGACTGTAGGGGACCCTTCTCGGTATCCTCCCCCTGGCCTAGCCTTGCATCACCAGACCAGGACTTCCACTTGATTGGACACAAGCAAGTGAAGATTCTGAACTGGCCAGCGATCAGAGGGAGATATGCCCTTTGTGTGTGTGCATGTGTATATGTATGTGTGTGTGTGTGTGTGAGAGAGAGAGAGAGAGCATACAGAGGCCTTCCTATTACCATTCTATGCCCAGATGTGAAGTGGCAGTGGCAGCACATTTTGTTCAGTATATACTGTACACAGGGCAAGAGCTACAAGCAATGCTTGCATCAGGCCACCAGGAGATCTCTATACTTTGCCTTCTATGAATGCACTCAGTGGTGTGGATCATGCTCTTGGTGTTTTAAAAGTTCCAGCTGGAGTTTGGTGTTTTCCTTACACACACACACACACACACACACACACATTTTAAAATCTCATGTTTTCAGAGACAGGTTGAAAACTATAATCCCTAAATGGTTTAGTGATTTTATGGTTCATATGTATTGCTTTGATTGGAGGCTTTTGGTTCTAATGTATTAATTCTACTTTACAGTACTGTTATTTTTCGATTTTGGAGTTTGAGTATCGTATGTCATCTCAGATGCCTTTGGGCAATTTTGGAAGTATTAAGGCTGGCCTTCTCCATTCTAGAAATGTTTACCTTTCTCATTGAGATGTAACAAATATATCGGTACTGCTCACAAGGAGGAGTGTGAATAGGTTTCAGGCTTAGACAAGAGGTAATATAGCTTTTAACATTTGTTTAGTACCAACAGTGCCTTAGGCGATGCACAATTCAGTGCAGAACAGAGACAGTTGACTGTGATGAGAAATTAACAGTGAAAAAAAGTTCTGTGAGAAAGTAACATTCTAGAACATTTTCTCTAACAACTGGTCCTTCACGTTTTGTTTCCATCTCCTTTTGGGCACTTGCAGTCTTCTCTTCTTTCTGATTTGCTACATCAGCCTTCCCCAACCTGGTGCCCTCCAGATGTTTCAGACTTCAATTCCCAGAAGCCCTAGCCAGGATGGCCAATGATCAGGAATGCTGGGAGTTATAGTTCAAAACATCTAGAGGGGATGAGGTTGGGAAAGACTGTACCACATTGTGATTTAAAGAACAATCTTAGACACGTCTACTCAGAAATGGATCCCACTGAGTTCAATGGGGCTTATTCTTAGATAAAAATGTGAGTATAGGATTGCAGCCTCAAGGGTTCTTCATATGAGGATGAAATCCTGCACCTTTACCAGGGTTTTCTGCTTCCAGTTTCTTTCCAGGATTACGATGGGCTCCTTTACACGGTGGGCATGTGATTTGAGTTGACTTAAACTGAAATCTTCCTCTTTCTATCTTTTCCACTACACATCACCAACTAGTGGCTGAATTATAGCACAATGCCAGCATTTCAAACAGCCATCTGTTCGGTATAACACCCGTTATCACGTTATATGTGATCTTTTTGGAAGAAGGATAAAGTTCATTAACCACAAGAGGGGCCCTGAAGGTTGACGACGTTGTGTAAAGGACAGCAAATTTCTGTGAGCAGCCAATCTTGACCACATGATATAAGCTCTGTGTAAAAGCGCTCTCAGGCCTAAGCTACACCAGATGTTTATCCTGGGGACATCTCGAGGTCGTCCCTGCCCGATTGTCCCTCAACGGGCACATGCCAGCGTTTTGTCCTGGAAGTAGAGGAGGGCCGTCCTGGGGCGAAGGTTTTTTTTTTTTTTTTACAGGATGAGAGGATCGTGTAACAGCATGGGTATGATCCTGCGTGAAGGTAGGATGTTTTGAAAAAACAAACAAACCCAAAAAACTCAGCGCTGGAAGATGATGGGAGTCATCCCAAAGATGGTGAAAATTCTCTCCCCCTTACCCCCGATACCCATGGACTCCCCCTGCACACTTCTTTGCCTGTTTCCTGAGCCCCGCTACTCGCGGGGATGAGGGACGGCCCTGGGAGGAGAAGCCACACCACCCGTGGAGCTCGGGATGGTCTCGAGACCAGTGAAAAAACCAGGAAAACCCAGTCCCAGCTATCCCAGGAAAACGGAGTGCTTGTTCCCCCATCCACCCTGGGATCAGCTGTACATCATTTGGACATGCAGGGACGACCTCAAGACAACCTCGGGATAAATGTCTGGTGTAGCTGAAAATTTCACCATCATCCTTCCCCACTCCCGGAAGGCTCCAGGTGTAGATGAGCCCCAACTTGCCAGATGTTGATTTAGCTGCAGCAGCTAAAATGTATTTGTTCTCCTACCTCTGTCAGGGCTGATTCACATTTGCATGCACATTCGTTGGTAACTCACAATCCTGTATGTGTTTTGCCCTCATTATATATGCACTGATTCTTGTAAATATAAAAACTGTGCCTGCGGTGTTTGTTCTGTGATGGCACACATGTAAGACATCAGTTGATGTAGCAGTTATCAAATAACTAACCTGCATGTGTGAACCCATCCACACTATTTCACTTATATACATATGTACATGAACACAAAGAAGCAATGTGAAGCTTGTTACTATGGCTGGAATTACGGCTTTTCTCCTACTCATCAAACCACTTTACTGAATTGTAAACCCCTCCTTAAAACACTCTGCCATGGCTACCCACCTTCCTTCCTCCCTGCTTTGCCTCATTCTATTCCAAAAGTACCTGATCATATAATTTGCTTGCTTTCAAACGTGGATCATAGTAATTCACCTACGCTTTTTACAGGCACCACACTTTTCACTTTAAAACAACAATAGCAAATTACCCACGTTTCCCCCTCTCTCTAAAAGACACTTGTCAGATGTAACAGGAGTGACAAATTAGCTCTAAAGAAATACTTGCCACTCTTCATTGCCCTTTGCCAAATTCTTACATTCTGCCTAACCTGCTCCTGAGAACAAAGCCCAAAACATGACCCCTCTCTATATGCTTAACTGCAGTTGACACAGTTCCACTGAAATCGGTGGAGCCACTTTGATGGGAAGCAGCTGAGGGTCTGTCCCATTAAAGGGTCACACCAACTTGTCACTTCTGTTAGCCCTGTGTGAGACTTCTCACAAATCTAATTCCAAGCCATAATAAAAGAAAACTGGATCTAGGAACGAGCTGCATCAATACGTATTCACATGATTGGTCAGCCCACACCAGCTGCTGCCTGCCAAAAAACCCTCAATCAAGCTCTTGACCCCAAACATCAGCTGCCAATCAAATGTTGGTTCTCCAAAGCTTCTGACTCTATTTGGTTGTCCTTGAACCTCCCCCCTCACTCTTCCATCACTGATGGCTTAATCTGAGCCATGATGACCTCACGTTGAGCCCTGGAACATGGAAAGAATAACAACAAACCTCACCTTTCTGAGATCAGAGCTAAGGGCTTCCAGAGGAGAGAGCACAAGTTTCGGGCAGGGAAAGACTGCCCAAAATATATTTTGCTGCCGGAGACATAACAGCAAATAACTCCCCCTCCTCCAGCCAAGGGCATAATCCCCAAGGCCAACCAAGTAATTTTGGCACCTCCCCACCCCCGCCCCTTAGCAGTGAAAGCAAATAACAACATACAACCATAGATTAATAAATTAAATAACTGAGAATTTAATAACTTTCACGTCAACTAAAACCAGCTGCCTATGGGTAGGCCAAGCCAGGCAGACTTGAGATGCAGTCAGCTTTGTAGCCAGAGTGGGGCACATGGCTGCACACTCCCACCCTCCAAATACATATTTGGAGATTTTTCTTTTTAATTTGTGACACGACAGGCAATGACAGCCTGCATTTAAAGAATGACAGCTTGTCTTAAGAATAGGAGCAAGAATAAGGCAGAGCGAGTGCACAACAAAAACCCTCATCTGGAAAATCCCAAGAGCCTGCTCACTCGAGACTTTGCCTGACTGAGGGTGGATTTTTCTTCATGATCACAGTTACCCATAATTACTTGAGCCTGAAAAAAAACAGCCGGTACAATAACACAACCCTTGAGAGTTAAATAGTAGAACTTTGTATTATGGGCTAGAGTTAGACTCCATCCCTGGGACTTTCCTTTGCTCTGCTTTTCAGTTTCAATTGTGTTCCCTACCCAGCCAGCAATAAGGACACATATTTGTTTGCCTGCAGTAAGAAGTAAGAGTTGTTTATTCTGCAGTTATTATGATGAGTAGAGCAGGATTGGGTGCTTATTGCTAAAGGGTGAAATAAAGAGATAACTTAAAGTGATCTAAAAAAATGTCTACCCTACGTTACCCTTTCCTAATTTAAAGCACTCACTGTACTCACCATGATAAGGGCTATTTTTCCTCTTTTCTTGAGAACTTGATGGCAAAGGATGGAAACAGCCCTAGAGGAATAGAAATACTACTGTGCATAATACACTTAGCCGGCTGCCTAGGCTGTAACTCAGTCCTAATGTCTGATTTTCCCAATGCGTGCAGCACAGCATAAGGCCTTTTCAGGGTTTCTGGGCAGAAAAATCAACTGGACCATCAGGGGGCTATCCTCACGGGGGATTTACTGCGGCTTGGGGGCATTGTGCAGTCATTTGGGGCGAGGCGGGTAAGAAATATATTATTATTATTATATGACGTGGCCATTGCACTATCATCCAACTGCATCCGCTTCAAAACCCCGCAGTTTTGCAGTCATTTTACCCCGTCCTTTTCACCTACAGTGGCTCTCAGGCGCTTTCTCTGTGATGTGCCCCATTCCCTTCACATTACTCTCTCCTGGGCTGTGACATGGCCAAGGGGTGGGGCTGCCCCCTTCCACTCCTCATTCACTCCTTTTCCTAGCCTATTCCTATTAGCCTCTCTAACATTTGCTGTAATTCTCTGATGTTAGCAACAAAGGGGATGGTGGGGTCAGGAGTGCTGGTCTCCCCCACAAAAAAGCATTTAGACTTGCAACATTGTCATTTTAGGGCATTGACATGGTGAACTGCTGCTTCCCTTTCTCCCATGTTTCTCATTCATAAATCGGGGTGGGGTGGGGGGAAGGAAGCTGCTTTTCTGAGATGCCTGCAACCCTAGGGAGGTGTACTTGGAAGCCTTCTTGAACACAGACAGGCTTACTTCTGAATCAATGTGCATAGGATTATTCATAAATTAGGCTGGGGAGAAGTCTATAGTACACATCTAGGGGATCTGTGAATTTTCCTGGCTGGATAGCCCATGCTCATTCCTGCCATGTAATGCCATTATTGCCGCTTCACAGCAGTCTGGGCAGAATCAGTAGCAAAAGCAGCACCAAAAAGCCAATTGTTTTCCACAGTTAGTTTCCAGTTGCTTAGTTAGTCCTTTATATAGCAACCAGTTAAAAGGTTTTCCTTTGATTCTCCAACAGGAAGGAAAATCTAAAGGTCAGGAAGAACAAGGAAGAACCTTCAAAACGAAGTTATCAAACACTAGGGCCTCCTCCACACGAGACGTTTAATGAGCCTTGAAGGCTCATTATAAATTTTACCTCCACACCAGCGGAGCGCAAAACGGGCGTACAGGCGCGTTATCTCCCCGATAATGTGCATTTCGAATGCGCGTTAAATAGCGACTTTTATTTTTCTCCGGCCGTTAAAGCGCATTTTCGCCGTGTGAACAAGCGATTATGCGCATTAACGTCTTCTAAAGCGCTTTTTGGACATCAATGAATGCGCTTTGCCGCCTCTCGCCGCCTCCCGTGCAGAGGGATTAGGCGTAAATACGCCTCCGCGAAAATGCGCATAATCCCCGAACCGGGCGCAAAAGCGCATCCTTGTGGAGGGGGCCTAGGGTGACCAGATAAAATCCAGGTCAGGGCTCATGTAACTTTAACAGCTGTAGAGAAAAAGGAATTTCAGCCAGTGTCATTTGTATGCAATTAGTTCCTGGTGAAATCCCCTCTTCATCACAACAGTTAAAGTTACATGAGCCCTGACCTGGATTTTATCTGGTCAGCCTATCAAACACACCCTAAAGTATTTACTTTCTCTCTGCCCTTTCCTAAACTTGTAGTACGGACAAGGTTTTTTTAGATGGAATCTAAAACTGAGATATTTAATCCAGCATCAAAGCCAAGCTTAGGGGCTCACTGTCATGACCAAAGCAGTTTAGTTCATGAAGAATCAGAACACAACGACAGACTGCAGGTGAAAGAGGACTGAAGCTAGAGGCAAAGACAAGCTTTTGAGCCTGGTATTCCTAGGGCTCTCTCAAAACAAGGGTGAGACAATTCAACAGATTAAACTCCATTCATACCCGAATAACACTCTTCATCAGTGACCGGGGGTGGTGTGTGGGTGTGTGAGTGGCTAGCACTATGTACCTTCCCCACAAAAATGACCCACCTAGACATGTGGTTGCCATACCTAACAATGAAGGCTGGTTACAGAGTTGGATGCAGTACATCTTACTTTCGAGATCAGTCATTGCTTGCACCATGTTAATTAGGATATTCATATATTTCAGTCTACTGAACTAATTATTGTTCTTCAGTGGCATGCTGTACTTTTATTGGCTGAAATACAGTGGCATTCATTTTCATGGTATATGGGGAGACCGTGTTTGATGCAAAATCTTACTTTCTCTATTATGGAGGCCTCACTGAACTTTCCAATTGTTATATGAGCATCCTATACATTAGTTGACAATGCAAAAGGGGAAAAAAGTTTTTAGAGCTGTGTGTGACCTGGCCTCAGACCTCTCTGTACTTGAAGGATTGGGTTTACATTCCTTCCTGCTTAGTGTAGTCTGCTGCAGCTATCCTCCATCAAGATCATCCGAGCCATTCTCATTAGTTAGATGGACGACGTGATTTCTTGGTGTGAGTGCTTCAGAATGCCTTCTAACATTCCTATTCCTGACAGTCATGGTCTTTCATGCAATTTCTTCCCTGCCACAGTCCTCTTCTTCCTTGTCAGTCTCTTCCTGCTTCTGTTTATTTATTTTATTAATGTACCATATTCATATGGCCACCCATCATCACCCATTCTCTGTGGGGCTTACAAAACGAAGAATAAAATACAGTATCAAAATCCAATATGATGATTAAAATACAACAACCTCCTCCCAGTAAATACAACACTCCTCCCAGCAAAATGCAACTGAAAAAAACTTTTTTTAATCCTTTGCTGTAGAGCCCCAGCTCCTGTCCAAGACGTCTCCATCTTCTCTAATGAGAGGTGTGGAAAACTGCTCCTGCATTCATCTCTCTTCCCATGGAGCAAATACCAAGGGTCCATCTAGTCCAGCACTCTGTTCACACAGTGGCCAACCAGCTGTCGACCAGGGACCATCAAGTAGGACACGGTGCAACAGCACCCTCCTTCCCATATTCCCCAGTAACTGGTGTATATAGCTTACAGCCTCTGATACTGGAAGTTGCTCTTAGCCATCAGGACCAGTAGCCATTGCTAGCCTTCTCCTCCAGGAATTTCTCCAACCCCCTTTTAAAGCTATCCAAATTGGTGGCCATCACTACATGTGCTGCAGGCATGGCCTTTTGTGCTTTTAGGCAAGAAAATCAACATGCAGGTTACCAGCACAGAGCCCTCACTGCTCATCTTCTTAGCTCTTCTTTATGTCCTAACCTTGGGTCTTTATTAATGAAGTTATCCTTGCTTCTTCCTTCCTTCACTTATTGCTCGAAGGTTGTCTACGTTCTTGCAATGTGCCGCTGATTTGACCTGCTGGTGGGGAGCATGTAGGGGAGGCCAAAGACGGAGCTCCAGTCTGCTCACAGCTGTCTCTGTTGTCTTCAGCTGAGGCTGCTGAAAGGGTATATGCTGATGAGCTGCTACCTTAGCAGACCTCTTGCTTATAAACAGGTAAGCAATGTCCATCCTTGTGCTATTTTCTGACAACAGTTCTCATTTTCATTTCAAATACATTGCAGATTGACCAGTGCCCTGCTCTACTGGAGTACTCATATAGCCTTAAAAAGAAGAAGCTGGGAACACCAACAGAATTACCTCTGTAGCAATGCCTTACCATTTTAAGAAATTGTGCTCTCACCTTTTCCATGCTGAAGCACATAGTTTCCCCTATTTTTTTAAAAAATGGCACAAACATGATTCCCCACTCTCGCAGCAAGATTGCTCTTCTGCTCCCCCATAAATCATGTCTGGAATCAATGGCCAAAATGCAGTGAGGAGGCCACCCTTTGACACTATCCTGGTGAGCCCTAAAAAAAGAGATTCTGTGGGCTGAGATATTTAATTCCTCTCCCCCCCCCTTTTTTATTATTTTTTTTCTCTTTGTACACAGAGCATTTCCTGAAACTGTGACATTGTTTGGATGCGGGTTCTGGGCTATTATCCAGAAATAATAGACAAAAAAAGGCATAAAATAGAGAGTCATGCTTCCTTTGCTTCCTCAATTATATTTTCTACTCTAATTTTCTTGTTCACTTCTTAAGTTTACATTCCACGATTCCCCAGTGAAATAGGCTGTATGCTTCTCAGGGTCAACATAATATTGCTTTAGGGGTCTTATCGAGCACTATGTAGTTATTTGCACTAGAAACTGTTACTATTAACAACAGTTGTATTCATGGGACCTTGAGTCCCAGAAAAATTAATATACGTGGAAGAGCAAGGCATCAACAATTGATTCTTACAATAACCTTATCTGGCAGTTCCCTGCTGAGGATAGGATCGAGACAGGGTCACAGTAGAAACTCATTGGTTTTGCTTTCACATTGTTAACTACTGTATAGAATGTTCCTGTAACCATTGGTAGTATGCAAACTCCAGTGGAAAGTTCAGTGAGGCCTCCAAGATAAAGAAAACAAGATTCTGCATCAAACAAGCTGCGTAGGGCTTAAATCTTCCTTATCACCTGGTTAACACAATGTCATTTTTAGCCCATCTGCAACAGTCTATTCCAGTAATGAAGTTGTCCAGTGATTCAATCCATCTCCTTTTCACACATTAGAACAGCCTTCCCCAACATGGTGACCTCCAAATGTGTTGGACCACAACTCCCATCATCCCCAGCCACCATGGCTACTGGGAATTGGAATCCAACATATCTGGAGGGTGCCAGGTTGGGAAAAAGTGCTCTAGAATCTTTCACTAGTTGATTCTTCTGGAGATGTCTACATCTTTCTGAAGATCCAAAGAAGAGCTCCACCCCCTCAAGCAAAACAAACTTGCCTCAATGAACATCTACTCATCCTCTGGACCTTCCTATGTACATACAGATATCCTTACGATCACAGTCGATAGCCATTGAGGTCTATTCTGCAAGAGTCTTGAATGAGTCTTCATTCATTTTAAAAATGAGTGTTCCATATGAAGATATGGACTGTGTTCAGATAACACAATAGGCAATGGTGGGTCAATAGTCAACTCCACAATTGATTCTTGAGGGGGTTCTCCCCACACGACATGATTAAGGCCATCATCAAACTGACTATCAGTCAACTGTGTGTTTGATTGACACATTCCCCAGCCTCTTTCCCTCCCTTAGTCCTCCCACTGGTATCCTATCAGCTGGACTAAAGCAGCATCCACCACTTTGGTCAATCTTGCCAGAGGACTCTGTAGTCGCTGAAAATAACCCACTGTGTGCGATGAAATAGTCAATGGTGCATGACACGATAACCAATGGTTGTTCAGATAATCAACTCTGCACAGCATTAGTTATTTTCATTGGTAATTTCAGCCAAATAACCAATCAAGGTGTGAAAAAGTCCAGACAGATAACACAATAACCAATGATTGACTATGTAACCCACCATTGGTGATCATGTTATCTGAATCAAGTCATGGGGTGTTTGGTCTGATATCAGCAATTTATGCAGACAGTGGATCAGTGATGTCAAAAGCACTGGCTTTTCACTTGTGTAAACCTGCGGCAAAGGGAGCTTTCATTGGTGAACATCTCTCCCTGAGCTTCCAAACAGTTTTAAAAACAAAATAAAATGCCTGTTGCAACTATTTGCCAAGCTGGCTTTCCTTGTGTGCTGTTGTTCTAGTGCCAATTTTGGGAGTCAGGTTTCTCGCTCCCTATGCGATCCCAGCATGAGGGCAGTATTGGGAGCACAATGACATCTTGGCATCATCGTAGTCTATCAGCGTTGGCTTTCTGACATCTGTTAAGGCAAATGAAGCCAATGCTGAGTTTGAATGTGGAGTGGGAGGAATCTCCCAGTTTCTGATGTAACTGCACTGCATGCTGGACCCATTGCTTTGACGGCAGGGAGGCACCCCTTCCCTGGCAAACATTTTTGTCCTTCTCATAGCTGGGAACCCAAACATCATTTGGTGCAACTCTCCTATCATTTGCCAGCCAACAGCCCTTCAGTTACACATGAGGTGTCTGGCGCTAAGTGCCCCATCCTGAGCATCCCCTGTCTTTCCACTATGAGGGCCATTGGCTAACTCCATGACAGGTGTCAATCAAACCACCCCCTTGCCAAAGGGCATAAAGTGTGGCACAGTGCCCATTTTGAGTTGTTTCCCTTTGATTCTCTCCATCCATCACAAGGCCGTACAACGTACCTGGAAAGATCCTGAGGTGAGTTACTCTGATTTGCTTACTCACTATGGGTCTTAGGTAGACCAGGATTCCTGCACATTCTTGCTACTTTCTTTCCCCTACCCAAATCTTGTACTTTAATTTAATAAATTTGCTTAATTGGATTGCTAGGATGGATTGCTGTTCCTATTTGCACCATCACAGGATTGGTACTTCATTCCTTCCAACTCCACCCGCCCATACACTGCCTATACCATTTCGGCTATGCTTACCAAGTACCAAGACAGGCACTGAGCAAGGGGACGGGAAGGCAGGCTACGTGCTGGCCAGCGGAGACTGGGGCTCTAGCCGTCTGTCTTCCTCCCAAGTAAATGCTAAAGAACACAGATTCTCCACTTACGCTCCATGTGAATTACCTGGGTAGGAGGTTTTGTAAACCACCCAGACAGCTCTGGCTATTGGGTGGTATAGATGAATGAATAAATGAATGAATGAGGTGTGGCAGTGGCAGCAAGTAAACAGTACAAGGGGTGCATATCTCAGTATCCTACCCCGGAGGGTTAGCGCTGAGTTACTTCCATTGCATGGATTCTTGACAGTACCCTTCTGAGAACAACTGCTGTAAAAGGGAAGCTTTTGGGGGGGGGGGCGGGGCAGGGAGAGAGCCAGTATAATGTAGTGGCTAAGAGTGTTGGACTAGGAGACGGGAGATTCAGGTTCTAGTCCCCAACTCAGCCATGGAAGCTCACTGGGTGACTTTGGGCCAGTAGAGAGCAGCCTACCTCACAGAGTTGTTGTTGTGAGGATAAAATGGAGAGGAGGATTATGTATGCCTCCTTGGGTTCCTTGGAGGAAAAAGGGTGGGATATAAATGTAATAAATAAATATGTTTGCAAAACTTTGTTCCCCTTTCAACTTAGGTCTAGCCAATACTCCAGGCATGAGTATGATAGGAGGAACATGCTCATAACAGTTGGCTTCACTCAGGCATGTCTAATTCAAGATTATATTTACCTTCAACTTGAGCTCATAATGCCCCAAACCTATCTATCTATCTATCTATCTATCTATCTATCTATCTATCTATCTAGCCAGCCAGCCAGCCAGCCAGCCAGCCAGCCAGCCAGCCAGCCAGCCTGCCTGCCTGCCTGCCTGCCTGCCTGCCTGCCTGCCTGCCTGCCTGCCTGCCTGCCTGCCTTTTTCTTTTTAATTAGGATTGGGGAGAAAAGTAGCCAAGTGGGGCCTGGCAGTTTTTAGCACCCTTGCTTTCATATTATTGTATTAGCTATGCAGAACAGCAAGAGTGCTTCAGGAAAACAGGATGTGAAGATAATGGGTGAAATCTCTTGGTTAACAAAGCAAGTTTTGCCAGGAGTCACTCCAGGGACCACAGGGCACATTAAGATAATATGGTGTGTTTGAAGCTTGATAAAGCATATAATGCAAATTCTCACGAGATTTTCTCAAAATTAATTCAGCCTGGCCTAATATCAGCAGCATCACATGAAATGCAAAGGCTCATGGAATTACAGTGATGCATCAGAGCAAAGCACAAACCTTTGGTAGGTTGCTGAGATCATTGGTAGTTCAGGCTGATGTGATAACAACTGCATTAGTAAACCTGCTGATAAGTTATACTGTGATTCTCAGATAACAACTTAGGAGGAGCTGCAAACACTAATCTTGCTGGGAAAGCAATAGAAAGAGATGCAGAGTCCATTACAGCAAGCTTTATTACCAGTCTCTGGGTTCAGCAAAAACAAATGAGACTTATCTGCCTGTAGTTTATGCCAATCTTGCCCTGGAAAGATCATTAGTACAGTTTGGACCAAGATGCCATTGAGCCAAATGTGATCACTGACAAGTACTGCAAATATATCAGTGTGGTCACAGTCCCTTAACTCACATGTGAATGCATCATTCTTACAATTCTCCTTCTCATATTCTTTCTCTCTTTTCGCACACTACTCTAACTTGTCATTGTCCCACTCATAATTTGTTTGCACACCAACCCAGTGCTCTGTTCTGCCAGGGATCTTGGGGTGCTTCAAAAATATGAGTTCTTAAACAACACAGACCCCTTGCCGAAAGCCTCTCCAATTCCATTGTTTTCAGAGCTTCAGATGTCCCTCCTAACCTTTTAGTTGAGGCCAACAAATATGCTGTTTTAAAAGCTCACAAAGGCATATATACGGGTCAAGTGATGTTGTTGCCACAGGTTTATGACAACGCTTGAGATTATCCAAACCAACCTCCAATGACGTGTACATCCCTGTAGCTAGGATGGGACCAGTGGGTGCACCACCCCACCTAGAGCAGTGCTTTCCCTCATTCTAGATTTGTGTGTGTGTGTGCCTTTTAATTTATTTTTAATTTATGTCAGCCTCCATTTAAGGGAAAAATCCTGAACCTCTTTCAGCCTGAGTGCCAAATTCTATTTTGGAGAAGCTCTTGGGGACTGGGGGGGGGGGGGAGGTCGGATGACATTCCAGGGGTGGGTGAGGCCAAAGGTGGTGATGGTGGTGGCGATGATGATGATTTAAATTGGCTATACATTCCCAAGCGTGAGTTAATCTCCAATTTGTTTTTGTTCCACAGCACTGTGTTTTGATTTATGTGGCTTTGGCAGGGCATCAGTGCTTGTTCTGTATTAGGAGCAGGAGGCTGGAAATCATGAATATTTCATCCTGCTCACCCACCCTGAGGTCTCCTCCCCCCAATCTCATGATTTGCTTCATTAGCTGCTCGGCCTGGACTAGATAGGTAATAAAACTAATTGCCATTTCTAATCCACTGATGTCAATGCAGTGAAATTATTCCACTGATGTGGTTCTCCATTTCCATACATTTATGTCTGTTACAAGTCTATATAGGTGTCATTAAAAGGAACAACATTAGGCAGGGCAAAGACAGCAAGAGAGAGAGAGAGAGAGAGAGAGAGAGAGAGAGAGAGAGAGATTGTGTGTAGTTGTGTTCATTTGCACTCTTTGTTCAGGAGTAAATGTGTGAGTTAGACCCAACAATAAAACATTTAGAACATCCCTGCATCTGGAGACAGGCAGACTTTCAAATTCAAGACAGCTCTCACGAAGCAGCTAGTTTGACTCAGCTAGCCAAGGTTAACTCAGCGCCTCCTATCACTGTTAAGTTAGATGGAATTAGCCTCTCCACACAACAATATAAACTTGAGTTTCAAATGGAAACACACCTTCAGCTATAGTCTGGCTGAAAGGCAATAAAAGTTAAGCTTCTATGTCATTTTGATTAGGTTCCTAAGTGACTTAATGAAGAATTTTTCAAGGCATATTTAAGTCCCAAAGCTAGCACGTGCAATCCCAATATTCAAAGCAGCCACTAAAGGGAGACCAAGAGCTAAACTTCCTGCAGAAGACAGCCGGGGGGGGGGGGCATTTTAGTTCTCCCTCTCCCCATGGCTGGAATAAGGTGAGAAAGGAAGGGGTCATGTGAACTCAATGGGCTTTGTGGCATACCTGGCAGGAGAGGCCGCCAGGCAGCAAATAGTCTGTGAATGTGTTGCCACCGGCTGCTGCTTGTCCCACTTGTCTGCGCTAGGCTTCAATATCAACATCAGCAGCATAGAAACAGAATCAATGCAAACAATGCCCTGGCGGCTGGCGGGGGTGGAGGGGAAGGGCCACAAACTCTTCCATGTAGATTCTCCAGTGTATACAAACAACAGCACAGACCAGCCAATCATAGCACACAGTGTGAAAGGGTCACATCTCTTCTATGGGTTCAGGCCAGCTTGCAGTCCTCGCTGATAGCTATAAATGGGTGCAAGCATATACTGACTTGTTGAGCAGACCTGGAATCAAGCAGGCTCACTTCATGACGTTTGTGTGAATTAACACAACGAATGTCTGGCCCTTTCTCCATTCAAGAGGAACTTTTTGGACTGGACAATTTTCTTATATGTTATATATAGCAGCCTTCCCCAAGCTGCCACCCTCCAAATGTTTCAGACTACAGCTCCCAGCATTCCTGAGCGTTAGGCATACCGGTGTGGCTGATGGGAGTTGAAGTTCAAAAGATCTGGAGGATCTGATATACAGGCTTGATGCCTTAAGAAGAGGTATAGCAGCTCCTCCCCCCAACCTTTCCACCTCCTGGATGGAGCTGGGGAAGGCTGGCATTTGTCATCCTGATTCTTGCCCTGCTTTCGGGAGAAAGCTATCAATGGCTACACGTCCTGATGGCTAAGTGCTACCTCCAGCATCAGCGGCACCAAGCCTGTATACACTAGTTGTTGGGGAACATGGGTGGGAGGGATGCTGTTGCACCACGTCCTGCTCATGGGTCTCTGGTCAGCTGGTTGGCCACTGCGTGAACCGAGTGCTGGACTAGACGAACACTTGGTCTGATCCAGCAGGGCTTTCCTTATGTTCCTGGCCATAGTTATTTGTGACTGTGCCACATGGAATGCTAATGGAAAGTAGCTTCTAAAAATGTAAGCACAATAAAATGAGCCTGCCTAATTCCAGGCCTGTTCAACAAGTCAGTCTATGCTTGTGCCCATTGCCTATACAGCCCAATTTGATGCCCCCTTTGTCTGCCCACAATGCTCTCTCAAGCCTAAGCAGGGCCTGAGATGGAAAAAACCTTCCCAGGTCCCCAGTTATGACCCAGCCCAAGAAAAGCTTTTCCTCCCACCTTCCCATGGCAACAGAGAGACAATTCCTTAGGAGGCAACAAAGAATTCAAAGCTCCTAGCGAAGATTCAAGGCCTGAGGGTGGCTGTTTTGGAGCTAATGAGGAAGAATGAGTTTTCTACCCACTGATGAGCCATGCAGGGACAAAGCACTAATTGGACTGCGAACAGGCAGCGGCACTAAGCGCTTTTGAAAACACCTAGGGCCTATTCCCAGAGGTCTGTACATCTGTCGGAAGCATTTATACCGTGAAGGTTTTCCAGTGTGAAAAACCTTGTGATGGGCGAGACTAGATGGAGAGCTTCAGCTCCCAGTGCTTGTGCAGGAATTTGAAGCCCCTAATGACCTCAACACATCTCTTCTTTATACCCACATCATTCCACAGCTTTCAATTTGCTAGAACGCTGCCAGAAAGAAGGGCATGGGTGCAAATGATCTGTATGAAGAGAGCCCCCTCCCTGTGCATTCTCTTACCTCTCTGTAAAAATGCAGATGGCCTGGAATTCTATGGGTTGGATGTTGCCAGTTACCACCTCCCATCTGCCATCTGTTTCTCTTGTTTCTTTGTCTACTCCCCTAGTTCAAGAGCTGAAATTCATCTTTTCCCTCTGTGATAGACTAGTTACTTCGCAGGTACCACCCCCAAAACACACACATGTGTAATACTAGTGGATAGAAATGCAATGTAAGCAATGCAGAGCACTAGTGCGCCAGTTAGAAACTAGATGGCCTGTTGTGCAAATTATGCATGTAACACACTGTTCTGGGACCAAGCATTTGCTAAGACAAACTTCATGGCTTTCATTCCACGAAAGGAAGCAAAAACCAGGAGGAGTGACCGAGACAAGGGCAAAGTAGCAGCCTCAGATGCAGCGTGATGGCACCACACACTACGACAAGCTATCAGGTGCAGCACTGTGACACACAGGAGAGGCATTTTCAATATTGTGCTAGGGGAAATGGCTTAATTAGAATGGAAATTGCACCTTTAAAGAGCCAGAAAGGAACAGTTATTCAGATGACTGCCCAGGCCAAAGCCATCCTTTGTAACTTGCATGGGAAGGGAGGATCTGTATGGGAGCGGGACTTTTAAAGGCAAAGGAAGAACAATATCAGCTCTCAATGATGATCATGTGGCCAAGATCGCCAAGGGACACGCAGCCCATCATAGAAGTGAGGTAGGTAACAACACCAGGATGGAAAGCAATGGTTGGTTTTGGTGCAGTACAGCTAACAGTCCAACACAGGTCCCACTACTGTTTTTATTAGGGCTCTCAGAAATGGACCATCAGAGGGCGCCTAACATTTGCTTGCAAACCCTAAATTCAACCTGGTGCCTCCCAGATGTGTTGGGCTATAAACCCCACCATCCCCAGCCAGCATAACTCCACAAAGTTTTTAAACTCACGAGGGTTGGCATCACTGAGCTCAAGGTGGGACATTTGGCTCAGGATTTCCCTCCTTTCTTGTCTGTTATAATAGAAAGATGCCCACTCCCCACTACAGCCAATACCAAACTGAAGCTTAAGCAGCACATCAGGGCCAAGATATCCTTCTCTTTCCCTGCATGTTCAGCCATTGGGACTACAGAAAATCCTTTTTCTTCTCCATCTCCTTCTCCTTCCACACAGCTTTTTGACAGGGGCAAGCGCTACCATCCTGATCTGTGGTTCCTAAACGTTAAGATCAGCTCTAATTAGTCATTTATGGTCAAAGGGGCAGGACCAAAGGCAATAGGGGCAGGGCCAAAATAACAACAATACCAGCATCTTATATCTCTTACTGCCAGTAACTAAATCCTAGGAGAGGCATTTCAAATTTTAGAATGGGGAAAAAGCTGCACAAAAGCCAGGAAACCATGAAACAGTTGAGGGAAGGTGGTGGGGCCAGGGAAAGGGGCATGTCCATTTGAGGAACCCAGAGGGCCACACTTTGACCTCTGGGCCTGAGGTTGTGCGCCCCTGATCTAGTTAGTACAGCACCATGTTGCAGGAGAGCACCACCATCCTCTCACCAGTACACCAATCTATACAACCAGGCAATGGGGCACCACAAGCAGCCAACTGGCACCATGCCTGCCAAGGAACAACCCCAGATCACTCAAGCACAGGGCAAAAATCTTTCCATTTCTTAGTAACCTTTCAATTAGGGGTGGATTAGGGGTGGGGGAGCAGATCTGATCAAGCACAACTGAGGTTTTTCTTCACCAAGACACATGGATATATTAATCAAATTCTTTCGTCTGTATTGAATAGTTCATCTATGGGGTTGTCTCTAGTCTTAACATAAAGATTTCTGTGAAAAGGAGGAACTCACAGCCTTTGTAGATGTCTGTAGGTATCTGCACAGCAGCGTAGGAGTAGTTAACCTTGGTTTTAAAGTTGTCATCATCTGTGAAATCCAGCTTCAAGGAGTTGGACTTTTCCCTTTCAATTTCTTCACCCTCAGGATCATCCTGGGAAAGGAAAAGCAAACCAGTCATTAAAAATGCAGGTCAATTTTCTACAGCAACAGCCAGAGAGGTGGAGCAACAGGTAGCAGTTTGCTGCTACTGAGTAGAAACCAAGGGGGAGGAATGCTCCATCCAGGAGACATTCAGTGGTTCTGGAGGTACAAGGAAGTTGTGCAGGTGCACAGCTCCTGATTGACCATCAGTGCCGAGCATGGGCTGCTGATATCATTGGTCCATGCCTGCATGAGATGCTGCTGACCAATCAGCAGCCATGTGTTTGATCTACCAATTATATGCCCAACGCTGTCAAGAAGCTCCTGTCAATAAGACAAGGCACTTCCTCACTCTTGATCACAGCTCAGTGGTAGTTGTTGTATACCAGGGGTGGGCAGAAAGTAGATCTTCAGATGTTTTAGACTTCAATTCCCTGCATTCTTGACCATTTGCCAATCTAGCATGGGCTTCTGGGTGTCCAGCCCACCCCTGCTGAATACCACCTTCCACACCACTTTACTGGTTGCTGCTTGTGGCATTTAGATAGTTCTCAATGGTGTTTCTGGAAACACTCCTCAACCAAGTTGGTTTTTGGCATCTCAAATGCTTTATCAGAAAACATTAATACAGCAGCAAATTTCATTTGTACCTGTTGGATTGACAGGAAGATCCACAGTGAGCTCCCCTCGCTGAGTAGGCCAGTATTATCAGGAATGCAGCCTTCTAGTGTGAGTGAGCACACAACAATTGTGCAAGGTGAGCCATTAACAATAATAACGATAGGGAACTGAGGCTAAGAGACAACGACTCGCCTAGGGCCATCCAGAATGTACCTGTCTGAGTTGGCTTTTGAGCTACAGACATTCAGCTCATAGGGCTGTCTCTTTAATCACTACACAGAACACCACCACTGGCAGTGTTTCTTGCCCACCAATGGTCCTGTCCCGTTCCCGAGACAGTGTGTTGCTGGGAAACTGGGACATTTCCTCCAGAGCCTTCCTCAAGTAAACTCCATAGCAACAGCAGGAACAGCAGGAACAGCAGGAGCTGTGGCTAGAAAGCATTGGGACTGGAATAGCTGCTAAGTCTCTCTTAAATGCAGGTTTTCTACACCAGGCAGAGGTGTCTTGTAAAACAAGCTGGTTGAGAAGAGGCTGATTCCTGGCTCGTTTCGTGGCTCTGTTTAACCTTGCCTCTCTGTTTTCAGCATCTCGGCAGGTATTAAATCAGACAAAACCCCCCTTGAAAATCAATTAGCAGAAAAAGGCGACTATCAAAGAACAAATTAAAACGGAGTGGAGCTTAGTGCTCTGTCAATAAGCAATGCAAACAATATTTAATTATGGTAGAGAGAGATGGCAAACTCCCCGCTGCTGAGGTTGGAATATGCGCCTGCTCTTTCACACTCCACTTCTCTCTCCCCCCACCCCCCTTGCCTGTACAGATTGCCACAGCTTTGGCAGGCAGACTGAAAGAAGGGCTCATGTCATCTTTATAAGGAGATTTAATCTGTCCGGAGATGCAAAACATGTTTTCCTCTTGGAGCTTCAGAATGGAGAAATCTCAGTCATCTAGTACAGGCAGGGATAGTTGCTATTGAGCAGAGCAGGATTGCTGTTTTTGGACCCATGTTTTCCTGGACATCAGCCTTTTGGGGCTAAATCCTACAGGGGGGAAAGTGGCTAGCAGTGAAAAGGTTAAGCACCTCCTCTCTGGACAATTTTCCACCGAAAATCCTACCTCCTGAAGGTCTACTCCTACAACTTGCGGCCCTCCCATCAGTCCTAGTCAGTGGAGTCAATGGTGAGTTATTATGGGGCTTATAGGCCAAAATATCTGGAGGGCCACAAGTTGCATACCCCACTAACTATTGGTGTTTTATTTGCACTTATTTGGTGTTAGATCCAGAGATGGCTTTTAAAAACAATTAAGCAAATCCATTAAAAGATGCATGCTTGAACATGGGGATGGTTTAGTAAACACCTGTAAGGCAACATGATGTGACGACCTGGCTTGGCGGGTTGCAAGCTGTGCATGCCTTGGCTAACCCAGGTCAGGAACTGCATTCTTAAATGTTCTCTGTCACATCATCATAACTATGAACAGGGAGACCATACTATATGTTGTGTCTAAACCTGTTCCCCTTGGGCAGGGAGAAAGATGTTCAGATGATAATTCAGAGTCAGATTCTGAGGCTGAAGAGACAGTGCAAGAGACGTCCCTGCCTGTACTAGGAGTGGGGGAGTTAGTTCCCACGGACTCTTCTCCAGCTGCGAATGAACTTTCGCCAGCTCTTATCTCTGATGGTATAAACAATCACCAAGCTGAGAACCAGGCTTCTTCCGAGGAGGAGGGCGTGGAAAGCCTGGTGGATGTGAGATTCTGTAGGAGAGAAAGGCGGGCTGAGACAAAGGAAGGGCGGAGGAGGTCGGCCTGGGTGATTGCTCGGAAACAACTGGGTCAGAACCAGTCTCCCTGAAGTTAAGGCATTCTGAAGGAAACGGGCTTTCCCTTTCCTTGAAAGAACAACTAATTCACTTACTTTGCATAATCTTGCCTAGTGGTCAAGTTCTCTAGAACTTTTAGACTCCCTTCAGCTGGGAGAAGGTGTTGATTGCCTGAATAAAGCTTTGTGGATTCCATAGCAGACCTCTTTATTGTCTTCAAATAAAGCAAGGGGCAAGAGAGACACGACACTATATTTGAAAGAGGATAATGCATGAGGTCCTTCTACTCCTAATATGGGCTGTTTGTCACAGTATTTCATAGGGAAACGTATCCTCTTGTATCATATGATTTACACATATCTGAAAATACTTACTGTAGTACTGTACTGTAGGGATGTGCATGCCCGAAAATATCATATTTTGTCATTATTGGAATTTCGGTAGGGTAATCGTATCATCTTCACGATAATTATCAGAAATCCAATATTTAATTTGCAGCCCCCATTGTGCCCTATAGAGCTGATTGTTTTTAGAAAAAATGCCTATAACTTCTGTATTTTCAAAGTTACAGGCTTGAAACTTGGTCACAATGCTTATGGGGTATGCCTAAGTATGTGTATGAAATTTGAGATCAATCCCTCCAACCCTCGATTTTATATGAATTTATTAAAGATCGTGCAACTTTATTGAGAGCTGGTTGACCTGGCCTCCCTGCTGTCATCTTGTTGCATGATCTTTAATAAATTCATACAAAATCGAGGGTTGGAGGGATTGATCTCAAATTTCATACACATGTCTAGCACATGTTGCTACACATATGTGCCAAATTTCAAATCAATCCCTCCAACCCTCGATTTTATATGAATTTTATATGAATTTATTAAAGATCCTGCAACTTTTTGACAGGTCTGAATGAACGCACGTGCCGAGCTGTCATTCTGACCTGTCAGAACTTAAACGATATTTAATAAATTCATATAAAATCGAGGGTTGGAGGGATCAATCTCATATTTCATACACACACTTAGGCATACCCCATAAGCACTGTGACCAAGTTTCAAGCCTCTAACTTTTAAAATACAGAAGTTATAGGTTTATTTATATGGCAGTCTGATAATATGACTTGACTTCCGGCAACCGCTTGAGAAGCAGCACGCTGAGGAGCTGGGTGGATAATCTGATATAATCAGGCTGAATATTTTCGGATTGGACATTTATCGGAGGTGTTTCTATCGTATCATTATTGTTAATTGGATGTCCGATAATGACCTTATCATATAGTTATCGGACATTTTAACGATACGATACACATCCCTACTGTACTGTTACATAGTACATAAAAGCATGCCCTTTCTACACCTAAGGGTGTAAAGGGAGGAAGGGGGGGAGGATCACGGACTTACCTGCTTCCGCGATCCTCTCTGGGTGTCCAAATGGACACGCGATGTCCAGAAGGGAAGAGGGACATCGCACCCGTCATGCCCGCCTTTTTTAAAAAAAGCTGGAGCCAGGACCACAATTGTGCTCCACTGCAAAGCAAGTAAAAAACAACAACCAAAAAAAAGCCCCGACCCCACTCCCCCTGCCTGATGCCCCTGGATTCCCCCCAGAACTGGCTCCTTCCCTCTTGATGACCCCTGCTACTCAGTGGGAGGAGGGAAGAAGCCGGGGCAGGTGCCCACACTGCCTGCGGTCCTCAGGATCGTCCCGGGAGTGTGGGGTAAAATCGGGATAACCGAGGTCTTGATTATCCCGTGAAAATGGAGGGGTCCAGGAATCCCCTGTGCGTCATTTGGATGCACAGGGATGACCCCGTGGAAAAAGGCCGGTGCAGACATGAGGAGGAGAAGACGAAGGAGAAGAAGAAGAAGGGTCACAAGCTTCCTTTCTGTTGGTTAATACATAATGTTTTAAAGGTTGGACTTGTGCACATCTGCACAAGCCTTCTGCAGTTATTTTCCTAACTTGGGGAAGGTCCTTATATGGAGCTTGTATGCGTGTATACAAGTCCCTGCTATGAACCATGGGCAGTCATGGAGAAGGTCACTGCTGCACATGCACAGGAGAGGCACAAATGAGATTTGCTCTTTCGTGACTTCCTTTTGTACCTGCTGTTCTTTGGCTGGGACTCAATGAGATGGAAGAGACGGTGGCAGTAGCAATTGCACAAAGCATTCAGTGGGTGGGGACTGGGATTGAGAGTATGTTTGGAAGGATGGAGTAAGACCTTGGCCCAAGAAATGGAGGAAATGTACAAAAGGAGATAGAACTGTGACCTCAGTAGAAATCTGGTTTAGCCTAGTATTAATGATAGCCTGCATTAGCTCTGAGAATGAATGTCTAGATCTGATTAAACATGGGTCCAAGATTGCAGTATTACATGTGGAATAAGACCTGGGATGGTGTATAGAAGCTTCATATTCCATTTGAATGCTACTTTGAAACCTTGATTAAATTTCAGCCCTCAGAAACTATGCCATCTTGCTATCCAGCCGTCTTTCAGATAATTAGGTTGTGTAAAACAGGAGTGGGCAACCTGAGGCCCACGGCCTAATTTTATACAGCTCTCAGCCTAATTTCAAAAGCCCTCTACATATGATCATTTCAGATCTCTGGTAAGAGCAATCTGTCCTTTTCCAGATTGCGGGCTAGGAAGGAAGAAGGAGAGAGAGAAAAGGGGTGACAGAAAGACAAAAGGGGTGACCCAGCCACTTTTGGCTCTGGAACCTGCCTACTGCGGGCTTTGGGCCCACCCACCGCTCCGATAGTTTACCCAGGAGGGAATTGCCAGAAAATAGGCTGCCCATCTCTGATCTAAAACAATGCTCCACTCTGAAAAAGAACCACTTATCCCTCTCATTCCTTTATTTGTTCATCTCTTGCCGCTCCCCAATGTCTCTGATCCATTGGTTAAGGGTTCTGAAAATCCAAGCAGACAGGTAAGTCTACTGGAACATGTTTATCTGTCTGCTTGTTGTCACCCTCAAACAATTCCAAGATGAATGTCTTCTATTTACAAGAGCCATACCTCTACCATAGCATATGGCATTTAAATAAAAGGCTATTTGTTCTAATGTTTAATAGAGCTTTTACTAATTTGCATGGGTGCAACAGTTAGGCTTGGAGGAATAGTTTTACCTCCACATTCCCTCTGAAAAGGTTGGCGTTAGTTAGCTACCTCCCAGTCTTCTGGTACAGATGCTGAGTTTAGTGAGAAGGTTATATACTGCAGTTAGTTGTTTTGCAATTTCATATCTGAGTTCCTTCAGAGCTCTCAGATGAATGCCATCTGGTCCTGGTGACATATTACTCTTTCATTTATTTGCTCTAAAATGCTTCTTCTGACACATCAATTTATGACAATTTCTCTGCTGCTGTTATCTCCCTGATGTCATCTGCAGTGAAGATTGATGCAAAGATTTCCTGTACCAGAGGTTCTCTGCATTGACCATAACTTTCTTTAATATGCTTTTACACTGTAATGGTCTAATGGCTTCAGCCATTTTCTAGCAGACTTTCTGTTTTTGATCTACTTTGAAAAGGGTGGGGGGGCAGGGAGAACATAAAGGGTTCTAGTAGCGACTCTTGAAATGTGCCTGGCCTCTGTCCTTACAGAGCACAATCCTAAGGGAATACTGCTCCATAGACAGAGGGCTCTGAGATCAGAGCCCTCTGTCTACCCTATGCCCAGCTGGCAAAAGCCAGGCACTGCAGGAGGACAGAAGCAAAATGCCTCCCATTTCTCATTTTCTTTACATTTATAGCTAGATGAGTCGAGAGGCTCGTCTAGCTGATTTACCTCTAGGTGAACAAGACAGAAGGTGGAGAGGCTTTAGAATTCTGCAGATCCAGGCCTCTCTTCCTTCCTCTGGTCTCTGCCCACCAGCATGCCCCCTTTACTCCCTTCTCTGACTTCTCCTAGGATGTCGCAGTCACAACCGTGTAAACGAAGCTTTCCGCGGTGGCGGGGGGTGGCGTGGAGGGGAGAACCACGATAGGATTTCCTCTTCTTCAGAGGCCTTATAAGAACAGTCCTGCTGGGTCAGACCAAGGGTCCATTTAGTCCAGCATTCAGTTCACACAGTGGCCAACCAGCTGCCCACGGGAAACCCACAAGCAGGACATGAGTACAACAGCACTCTCACACCACTGGAAGTAGCAAATAGCCATCAACTATATGCTATATCTCTGTCTATGGGCTTGTCCACATTTAGCAAAACTCCTGCAGCCTTACTGGGGCTTTGTCTTCCTGAGTCTTCGCGGGTTTAATGATCAGCACAATACACGTGCTCCCCCCCTTGTTTTTGCCAGTTCCTTCTCATATATTTCAATTTACCACAAGCAGATGGCGCTGTTTTATTGTGTGATTTAGATTTATTACAGCATTTGAGGGGTGCTATAAAATGGCAATTCCTGCTTGAAAATGGAGGCAGAGGCATCAGAGGTTGACAACATTATGAAAAAGACCGACAAACTGTGGTAAGTGACCAGTCACAAGTATGTAATAAATCGCTTGTATGGAGAAGCTCTAAGGCTGCAGAGGAGATCTGCACCATCCTATGGCTCCTCAGATGATGCCTGGGAGACAAAGGATTGCACTGATAGTGATTCTTACTTATGCATGTAGTTGTTTCTTGCTGGAATTTTTTTCAAATTACTTGCAGTCTTCTTTAAAATCTGAGGTAAGTGCTTATTTAGAACCTGAGTTATGGTGTATTTGTATCATACCCTCTGCATCTTGCAGTCATTTTGCCTTTGCAATGGCTCCTTTTCAGTTCCTACCATGCAAGTTTTCTGAGAATGTATAGCAGAAGGCTTTTATCTGTGACACTGAAGGCTAGAAATATTTTCTACACCATTGATAGCCCAAATCTCCTTAGTGAAAGGGTTTTTCTGTGACATCAAAAATGGAGACACTGAATGCAGGTTGCTTACCTGTAACTGTAGTTCTTCGAGTGGTCATCTGTGCAGTCACACCATGGGCTCGTGCCGGCGCCGAGCCCCGCTTCGGGAAGCTTCCATAGCTAGTTAGCTTTCTTGGCGGGAACCCCTCCCCCCACCGTCGTATCGCGCATGCTCCGGGTTCCCGCTCACCTCAGTTCCCTGAGACTGCTAGGCCTCGCGACTAAGATGATGGTATTGGCATTTTCATGATGGTCATAAAAGGACGAGCATGGCGAATCTCACCACTTGACAATCAAACTGAGCCAAGCGGGGACGGTGAGTGGGTTGTGTGACTGCACAGATGACCACTCGAAGAACTACAGTTACAGGTAAGCAACCTGCATTTCTTCTTCGTGGTCTCTGTGCATCACACCATGGGCAAATAACAAGCAACTTACCGGAGGAGGGTAGGCTCGTTGGTTGCCTGGTGCGATGCCGTCACTGAAGGACGGAAGAAAGTACAGCACGGCCAAAGGAGCTGTCCGCTCTGGCTCTCACATCTAGTCTGTAGTGTTTTATAAATGTGGAGACATTAGTCCAAGTAGCTGCCTTACAGATATCAGACACTGACGCCCCATGAAGAAGGGGAGCGGAGGTAGCTTGTCCCCTTGTAGAATGCGCCTTGATAGAAATTGGCGGTTCCTTACTGGCCAATTGGTAAGCGAGTGAAATAGCCTGCACAATCCATTGGGATAAGCGTTGTGATGACATTGGTAGCCCTTTAGATGGACCGCCGTAGCAAACAAAGAGCTGGCGGGATTTGCGAAAAGGTTCAGACCTCAATTTGTAAAAGACTAACGCTCGTCTGACATCTAGCGAATGTAGTGTGGATGAGATGGGCTCGGAGGAAGCCTTGAAGAAAGTGGGTAGCACAATGTCCTGATTCATATGAAAGGAGGAGACTACTTTAGGTAAAAAGGAGTGGTTGGGACTTAAGACTACTTTGTCTCGGAAGAACTGTGTGTATGGAGGGTCTACGGCCAGAGCACGTAAATCCGATGCACGCCTTGCTGACGTGACGGCAACCAGGAAAACGGTTTTAAAAGTCAAGAGCCGTATATCTGTGGTAGCTAACGGCTCAAAAGGTTTAGTAGATAAAGCACTTAACACCAACGATAAACTCCATTGAGGGATAAACGAACGTAACGTTGGAAATAAGTTATTCAACCCTTTTAAGAAACTTTTCGAAACTGGGTGGGAAAAAACAGAGAAACCATCCAGCCTGTCACAGTTAACTGAAATAGCTGCTAGATAATTGAGCTTGGTTTCAACCCCTTAAAGTGGAGGTTATAAAGGAAAGTGATGATGTCATGTATTGACCCAGACTTCGGGTCAAAACCATTGGCTGATGCGAACGTACGGAATTGTTGCCATTTACGTTCATACGAGGACCTGGTGGAAGGTTTATGTGCTGCTTCCAGTATGTCTCTAGCACCTTGAGGAAGGATCCAATCTCGCCATTTGAACGGATCCTCCACACTGTAAGTTTGAGGGATTGTAGGTCTGGGTGGAGAATCCTGCCTCCGTCTTTGTATAGGAGGTTTGGCAGATCGGGAAGCCTCTGCTTCTGATTGTCCGCTAGCCTGAGGAGAGGAGCGAGCCACGCTTGTCTGGGCCACCATGGGGTTATCAGGATGGCGTCTGATTGGTGTCGAGAAAGTCTGGCTATCACTTTGGTAATTAGAGGAAACGGAGGGAACAGGTACAAGAGGCCTTGGTTCCATGGGACGTTGAACACATCCCCCATGGAGGACCGGCCCAATCCTGCCCTAGAGCAGAAGTTCTGGCAGACAGCATTCTCCCGGGTTGCAAAAAGATCCACTGTCGGTGTACCCCACTGAGCAAAAATGTCTTGTAGAACTTGGGGCGATAGCCTCCATTCGTGTGTGTCCCGGAAGTGACGGCTGAGGGAATCGGCTTGAGTGTTGTTTGTTCCTGCAATATGTATAGCCGATAGCCTTATGTCTCGATGTATCGCCCAGAGGAGAATGTCCATTGTCAGGCGAAGGAGCTGACGTGACCTTGTGCCTCCCTGTTTGTTGATGTACCAAACTATCGCAGTATTGTCTGACAAGATTCTGACGTGTCTGCCCCAGAGATGGTTCTGGAAGGCGACTAAGGCCTTCTTTACTGCCAACATTTCCAGCTTGTTTATATGTAGGCGTTTCTCTGAAGGTGACCATCTTTCCTGGATGGAGAGATCGTTGCAATGAGCTCCCCAACCGAGGAGTGATGCGTCTGTAGTGAGAAATTTTGAGGGACCTGGGTCGACAAACGGCATTCCTGCCGCGAGGTTGCGAGGATTGGTCCACCAGTGTAACGAGTCTTTGGCGGTGAGAGACATTGGAAAAAGAAGTTTGTGTGGATCCATGGCCAGGTCGAAGTTGTGAAGTAGGAGTTGTTGTAGAGGGCACATCCGTAGTCTCGCCCAATGCACCACAAACACCGAAGAGGCCATAAGGCCCAGTAATCGAAGAGCGACAAACACTGAGGTGTTGCGTTTTTGTCGTATGTGCCGAGACAGATTGCAAATTGTATGAATTCTGTCTAGTGGGAGGAAGGCCCTTCCTACTACGGAGTTGAGATGGACGCCTATGAACTGTATCGACTGGGAGGGTTGAAAAATGGACTTGTCGAAGTTGATCTGAAGCCCCAGAGACTGTAGCAGAGTTTTCACTGCTTGAACATCGTGGGACGCTTGCTGCTGTGTAGGAGAAGCCACCAGCCAGTCGTCGAGATATGGGTAGACCTTGATGCCTTGTGACCGAAGATATGCGCATACCGCAGCCATGCACTTCGTGAAGACTCGTGGTGCTGTCTTTAGGCCGAACGGCAGGACTGAAAACTGGAAGATTTGGTGCCCGATTACGAATCTTAGGTAATGTCGATGAGAGGGATGGATAGCGATGTGAAAGTAGGCATCCTTCAGATCGATGAGAGTGAACCAGCTGTTCCTTTTGAGAAGGGGGAGGATGACAGCTAGTGTTATCATACGGAATTTTCTTGTGGCAATGTACTTGTTTAGGTGCCTGAGAATCATGATAGGTCGAAGTCCGCCATCCTTCTTCGGTACCATGAAGTAACGGGAGTAAAAACCCGCTTGAAGATTTGTTCTGGATACTCTTGTGATAGCTCCCTTTTGTAAGAGGGAGTCGGCCTCCTGGAACAGAATGTCCGAGGGGGTCGTGACCTTTACGGTACCGGTTGGAGGGATGACTTCAAACTCTATCCGATAGCCGTGGGAGACAATGTTGAGGACCCAGGCATCCGAGGTGATTGCAGTCCATCTCGTACGGTGTTGGTAAAGAATGCTCCCAAAGGTAGGCTGGCTTAGTGGGCTGTGACATAAGTCAAAGGCGATGCTTGTTGGAATCCTCCTGACGCTGACGGGTTTGCCTAAAATGAGGTGCTGGTTTTCGTTGTTGAGTAGAAGCAGCACCCGTGTTGGTTGGATAGCGCATTTGGCGGTCTTGAGATTGCTTCTGATGATAGGATAGTGGCCGGTACCACTTCCGGGGGCGATAGGTAGGTTGTGTGGGCTGATGAAAGTCCATATTGCGGGCAGTCATCTTTGCCTTCTGGATGGCATCTAGCGCGGAGTCCGTTGTGGTATTAAAAAGCCCTTCCCCATCAAATGGGAGATCCTCGATTCTGGACTTGGTCTCCTGGGGCAACGATGCTGATCTTAGCCAAGCGTGGCGGCGAAGCGCAATTCCCCCAATCATTGCTTTGGACACACAGTCCGTTAGATGTCTAGAAGTAGTAAGTTGTTGTTTCGAGAGACGTATTGCTTCCGATTGAAAAACACGAGCGAGCTCTTGTTGGTCATCTGGGAAGTGATTCATAAGGGAGGACATCTTTTCCCACAAAAAAAGTTGATATCGAGCCATCATGGCCTGGTAGTTTATGACTTTCAATCCAAGCGCAGTGGACAAATAGACCTGACAGTCGAACATATCTAACTTACGGCCCTCCTTGTCAGTTGGAGTGGACTGAGATCTAGTAGATTTGCTTTGTGCTGCCTCTATAACAATAGAATTGGGCTTTGGGTGGATGAAGAGGAAAGGAGCATCCGATTCCTTGACCTTGTAGAGTGCATCCAGCCGCTTTGTAGTAGGGCCTATAGTGGAAGGATTGGACCATGATTGTTGTGCAGTCTTGAGCAAGGTAGAGATGTAAGGAAGAGTCAACTGCGGTGCAGGATCCGAATACATAACGTCAAAGATGCCGTCCGACGCCAATTCTTCTGGTTGCTGATGGTCAATACCTAGTGATTGAGCCATCCGTAGCATTTGCTCATTGAAATTGCCCAGTTCCATGGATGGGGAAGCCCGCTCCGACGTTCCTACGTCCTCATCAGGAGGTGGTAGCGATGGCTGGCGTGAGGCCACCGATGAGGAGTTGGATGCATAATCTTCTATTGACTGAGGCGAAGACAGTAGCTGCAGATGGTCCGGTATAGAATGTGTCGGTACCGACACGGATGCCGAGGCGGCTTGACGCGGTGTCTGTGGTGGCAGAGACGGATTGTCATCCGTCAACCGCTCCCCCGTGTAAGGGTCAAAAACGTATCGGTACCGAGGTGCATTGTCTCGGTACAGAAGGCAATCCTGGTCTCGCTGGGATCAATTCGAAAGTACTGATCAATTTCAATTTCAATCTTTATTGACAGTCAACAGACCATTTTCCAAGGTAAAAGAAAAACAAACAGTCAGCAGGCTGATTAATCAGTATACAGTATACATATCCGTGTCCAAATCTTGTTAGGAGGGATTACAGTCAGATGGCTATTTGGCCTCTACAGCGGATAGCAAGGTGAAGAAATTTTGATACTTGTATAGTGACATACTGATCGATCGGAATAATGATCCCAAGCACGAGAATGAGATCGTGAGCAAGAACGGAATCGATGGGATTCAGAGTGGTCCCGAGATGGACGAGATGATGCAATGGAGTGCGGCGACTGTGTCCTCGGTACCGAGGTCAGTGCCGGTTCGTAGACATCCTCATCTATGATCGATTGTGCCCGATCCGACAGTGGCAGTGGGGCGAAAATGTCTATCGGTACCGTAGGCGAGACAGGAACCGGTGGAGGCTGAGCTATGGTGGTCAGCGGTACCGGTGAAACTGGAGGCTCCTGGCGCTCCATAGATCTTGACCTAGGAGTTTTCGGAGTCGATACCGAGTGCTTCGGTCTCGAAGTAGAGTGTCTCGGTCGCGATACCGATGGGGATGGTACCGTGTGCCTCGAGTCGGCTGGAGAAATATCAACTAGTTTCGTCGGTACCGATGTCAGTACCGACAGCAACGGGCTCCTCGATTTCAAGGTGCAGAGATCAATCTCAGCGGGTTTCACCGTCTTTATTGGTTTAGCCTTCTTTTTGCATCTCGTGTCGTCCATAGGCTTGTCGACAGCCTTTCCCTTATGCTTTTTGGGCACCTCAGGAGGTGGCCTTGTAAGCGGTGCTGGGTCTGAGCGACTTACGGGCACAACCACGCGCTCCCCAGAAGTCGAGGTGATGGGCATAGCGACTGGGGAGTCCACTGCCTCCAGTGCTTTTTTCCAAAGGAGCCCCCGGAGCCGATCAGCGCGATTGCGACGTGCTTGCCTCGAAAAGTGCATGCAATGCGCGCAGATTTCCACAACATGGGTTTCCCCCAAACACAGTAGGCACAATGCGTGTCCGTCAGTAAGGGCCAATTTAGCCCTACATTTCGAGCATTTTTTAAATAGTGCTGTCTGCGCCATAAGAGACAGCAGAGCAGCTAACGAAATACTAATATAGAGATAGCTTTTATTTATTATTATTATTGTTATTATTATTATTATTATTATTATTATTATTATTATTATTTTACCTCAACTATAAAGCCAAAAAGCTAACTAACTACAATTCAGAACACTAACTATATACAATCTATTTTAGGTATGAGATACGAACGACGTTCGAGGAAGTCTCCCGCGAGGCGAACAGCGCAGCGGTCGAAGAAGAACTGAGGTGAGCGGGAACCCGGAGCATGCGCGATACGACGGTGGGGGGAGGGGTTCCCGCCAAGAAAGCTAACTAGCTATGGAAGCTTCCCAAAGCGGGGCTCGGCGCCGGCGTGAGCCCATTGTTTGATGCACAGAGACCACGAAGAAGAACCTGCATTTCTCAGCTACAGTAGCTATAATTTTAAGGAAGTAACTACAATGATAACTCATAGAGCAAAAAACAACAAACAGCTTGTTTTCTGCTTTTGCACAGCAATTCATAAGCATTACGATTTGGGCTGGAGAAATACAATGGGACAATGATTGCATATCAATTACTTCTGTAGCAACCCTCCATTCTTGACAGAGCGTCTGCAAGCTTTTCTAGTATAACTCTTGCAAAAGCTGCAAGAGTTATACTAGAGTGACCAGATACAGAAGAGAGCAGGGCTCCTGCAGCTTTAACTGTCGTGATGAAGAGGGAATTTCACCAGGTGCTGTATGCATACAAATGACACTTGCTGAAATTCCCCTATACATAGGAGCCCTGTCCTCCTTTCCATATGGTCACCCTAATCCCGGAACCTACCCAGTTCTGGGACATGCCTTGAAAAATCTTGGTATAGGACCCAAGTAATGGAAAACAAATGAATTTTATTTGTTCCCTAGTTTCTAGTGCTTTCATAGTTTAGTATCACGTGTGTGAGAACTACAATCATGAGGTCTTGCAACATTGTGATTGGGATTACTGGGATTCCAACGAATGCTAGTGGATCACAAGGCACAATCTCCCCTACTCTGAGGAATCTTATTAGGAACACAGGACAATGTTACATCTATCATTGATTCATCTACTCACTGTCTGGCAGTGGATCTGAAGGGTTCCAGGCATGGGTCTTTCTCAGTTCTGCCTGGAGATGCCAGTGAGTGAACCTGGGAGCTTTGGCATGCAAAGCAGTGCTCTCCCACCAAGCTAACGGCCTTCTCTGTTATAAAGCGCGGTGGTCACACAAAAATAGTGCTTTGGCAACTGACAGGACACAATACATGGCCAATGTTCAGTTTAGCAACTCACAAATTGCCCAGGCCTAAATTAGATTCTGACAGAGTGAGCAGGGAAGTGTTCATTTTTTAAAATAAAATAAAATAAAACTTATGTACAGTGCCCAGTATTTGTTAGAGAAGACCCTTTTGCAAACATTGGATGTGTATTATTTTGTAACAAAATGTTCAAGGGCCTTCTTTTCTGACAGAAAACAAAACTGATACTCTGCTGTATTCAGACATCGTGTCCATCAATGCTGCTGGTCAAAGACAGAAATCATAAAAGGTTTTGATGGTTTTGAAACAAGGGCTAATTTTAGCCTGATGAAGCATGACTGTGCAGCTCCCAGCAGAGAACCTCTTCTTGATGAATGCCACCCTCACAAATGACATGTTAGAGTCCTATTTATTCTTTCCTGCTTTGTGTCAGGATGGGATAATAAATAAATAAATAAATAGGCTGAGCTAGGTGATCCTGAGCCGGCATAATATTGTTGCGCAAAGCAGCCAGATTCTACGACGAACTTAACTCTCCTAAATTCTGGCCCTTTGCTGTGAGAAGAGGAAGCATTCATGTCATGTCTGTTTCCTTGTGCATGGCTCCTGCTTTATGACAATCTGCTGTGTGAGACTGTGAGAGGTTTCCAGGGCAATTTGGCTGGCATCTGGCATCCTTTCTGTACATCACATCTTTCCTGTTCCAGCACATCTCTTGAGAAGCTGGAGTGTGGTATTTGAAAAATCCAAGTATTTGAGAGCTTGCTTCCTGCCAGGCTTGTCTCGTGCCCAGGATCCAACCAAAAGTGCCATAAAGCCAAAAAAGAAAAAGACACACAGGGCCAGTAATTATTGTGAGCCCACAGGCTAAAATACTCATCTGATTTCGAAAAGCTTCTCCCTTTCTTCCCCACTGAATCTTTGCAGAAGGAGGAATGCCAAGAGGGGCATTATAAACAAAAGTCTATATGACACAGCCTCTGCTTCCAATCTTCTCCATGTACATTTCACACCTGATGGTTCTTTCTGATTGCAGCTGCAAGTATCAGATGTATTGGAGACAACAGAAGCAGGCCCGAGGTCAGATCTTCAAAGAGAATGTAATAACTGCTTTGTTTGATGAGATAGGAAGTCCATCTAGACCCTTATGGTGGTTGGACAGATGCCATCACAGACTATTGCATGATACATGATGAGTAGGAAGATGATGCACAAGAAAGCTAGAGGAACACAAGACTATTAACCAACAAACAGAATAATACTCCATAGTCTGAGGGTGGTACCTTTCAGAAGCATGACAGACAGAAGCAAACAAAATCAATGTCCCTTTACCATAACGTTGTGGAGCTACTCTAGAGCAGGAGTGGGTGAGGATGCAACAGCATCTCACAGAGCTAACCAATACCACAGAATGCTCTAGGGTGTTAAAGGCACAGTCAAACATTGGCCTGGGCCATATCACACGATAAGCCAGAGCTCTGGGGGAACCCTAGTTTATCATTTATGAGTTCGCCCCCACTGTAAGTCGAAGTTGCTAACCAACCTCCAGTCCTTCTGTCCACAATTTGTTTACTGTGACATGAGAATTCAGACCTCTGGCTTGTCTCTTCCCTGACAACTCTGAGAAAGAACCCACAGTTTCTTGGGTTCCTAGTTCGCATATCATGCTAAACTAAACCGTGGATGGAAGGTCCATGGGTTGTTTAACCCAGTAGGGACTGGGCAGTGTTGATGAACATGCGACTCATAAATGATATGCCTATCGGTTCTGGAATGAAATGTACCATTGCTCTGTGACAGAGAATATTCATTAGACAACTGCTGAGGAAATACCCTAGGGCTGTACATTTGCATTGTCCAGTGCCATTTAGCAAAAGGACACTTACCCCTAATGTGGGCAGAGTGCCTAACTACAGCAGTTAATTTAAAGGACTCACACAGTACATGAGCAGGGAAGGAGTAGGGAGCACTTTAAAGTTTAAATTCTAGCAAAATATTCATAACACCGGTATATATTATGGAATTATATAGAAAAGTAGTTTCAAAATTAAAACTCCCCTGTTGAATTAATGTAATTAACAAAATTTACAATGTTGAAATTGGTACACAGTAAGTATAAAAGCCACATAGTAAAACTAGATAAGGATTTTTTTTAAAAAGTACTGAAATGGAAGTGTATGTATGCATTAAAAACATTATCTGAACAATGCCATCTGCATAAGCCTATGATATAGATTAGTTATCTTAGGGTGTAGACTACTACTCTGTCTAAATGTTCTTGTTACTCATAGACCTGGTTTGCAAGTCTATGTTGGAGCTGAGACACCCGCAAGCACCACTTTACATAGCCAACCTCCATTTGGGGTTGTTGTTTCGTGTGAACCCAGCGAGCATGGGTTATGCGAGAGGGTTAAACAACCCTCACATAACCCATGGTCTGTTTTAGTTGTTTAAGAACATAAGAAGAGCCCTGCTGGATCAGCACTCTGTTCACACTGTACCACAAGCAGGACATGGTACAACAGCACCCTCCCACACGTTCTCCAGCAACTGGTGTATATAGGTTTAACCCACGTATAACACATGCTTGCCGAATTCGCACAAAATGACAACCCCTGAGGTGTGTGTGTGTGTGGGGGGGGATTCCAGCATTTTGTTCACACAGTGGCCAACAAGCTGACGACCAGGGATCTACAAGCAGGACATGAGTGCAATGGCACCCTCCCACTCATGTTTCCCAGTAACTGGTGTATATAGCTTACTGCCTCTGATACTGGAGGTTGCTCTTAGCCATTAGGACTAGTAGCCACTGATAGCCATTGTTAGCAAGGGTCAGATTGTTCTCTTCCAGTTTGGCGCTCACAGTATCTAGCATAAACTAATTTTGTTTCCATTAAATCCTGTGATCTTTTACCTGGTTACATTTTACTCTGACCAACTCAGTTGCAAAGGTACAAATTTTAACTCAGCTGAAACCACCAAATTAACAGCATACACATAAAATCACTGTCACTACCTTGAAGACACCTTGGCTGATCCAGCCTTCAGGAGTAGGCTAATGATCCGGAGTGCCTGTCACCTGCTTACCTGCATGAAACCCCAGCGAAAGCATCCCCCTTGCTTGCAAGCAGCTTATTTATAGCAGGTGACATTTCCTCAGGTACAAGGTTGCCACTTACACCAGTGGGAACAAACACACTCCATTTCTAAAACCAGTCCCTGCCCTCCTTGCCACATCAGGCCTGCCCCTGACAGGTGCCAATTATAGCATCTCACCACTGCAGACACAAGCAAGGGGGCAAGCCTCCCACTCAGCAGTTCGTCTCAGATGACAGAGCCTAACGATATAATTGGAGCAATGTTGAGGAGGAGAGCAGAAAAATAAGAGGCAGCAATTTAATCCTGCAGGTGTGTAAAAGGGAGGCTGTGGGGAGGGGGTCAGGAAAGATGGCAGGCAGTTCTGTGTATTGATTCTGCTGTTCAGACCACAGAGAAATGAGCGGGCTCTCAGGGTAGCCGCTCTGCACCCCATGGCAGGCAATGGCCATCTCTAAGGGAGGCCATTCCAGCTGTGTCTGCAAGGAAGGCAATAGCAGGCATTACAGACAGTGGAGTGGAGTAAAACTGACATGGCACAGGCTCATAAGCACCAGCCCATTGACCCAAAGTTCCCTTGTCTTTTGAAATTGAGCCCTTAAATTACAGCAGAGAAACAGGGCAAACCTGAGTGGAGCCGGGGAGAAGTGAAGCAGTGGATCAACCACCTCATTCCAAGCCCTGCCAGCAGGGCAGAAGGTATGTGCAGGGGCAGGGTTCTTTTTTTCTAGGGGAGGGGGCTTTTCAGCTTGGAGGATCTTTTTATTTTAAATCCTCCCCATTTGGATGCAATAGGGGGAAAATAACTATGCCAGCTCCAGACTAGCATAGCTGAAGAGGCCACTTTGGGTCCCTTTTAGGGGGAACAGAGCAGCTTTGGATCCAATAGATTAAAAAAAAAAAGCCAGCTCCAACCCCCACTGAAACAGCCTATTTCCAGGGACTTATGTTTACTACTGGGCCACTGGGGAGATGGAGCCTCTTCCCAACATAGCTCTTCTCCCTAGCTGGAGGGCACTTCCAGCTCATCCTAATCCCTTCCAGCTGGTGGGTTAGAAGTCCTCTGCCACTTTTGAAAGAAAGACAAGGTTTCGGTCTTAAACACAGTTTTACTAGCCCCAACTTCCTTGAGCAATGGGAACTTCCAGGCGCTCATGTGGGATTGGTTTCCTTTGGAGACTTAATAGCATTTTGTAGAAGAAGGCCCAGCGACAGACAGCCATCCCCATAATAAAAGATGTATCTGGTCATTTCCCCGCCTACAACAAAGGGAGTTTCAGTAAACCTTCCAGCTCCCTTTCCCCTCTTCTGTCCAAATGCCCAGTCTTACAACAATACTCATTTGGAAGTAGTTCCCACTAAAATCAACTTCTCTTTAAGTAAAGACTGGGTTTGGACATCACGATAACTCATGAAGGGTTAAATAAGCCATGATGGGTTAATTATCCCATCATGGGTTATTGTGTCAACTGGTGAGAGGTTTTTAACTTTTGATGGCTTATTTGACCAAAACAACCCAGTCTGATAACCCACAATCTGCAAAGTGGGTTATTTAACCCATCATGCGTTATCATGTTGTCTGCCTCTCTCCCATAGAGAAAGAATAGGATTTTTGTTGGAAACAAGAGATCTCCTCAAATATTCCTCAAAGGAGCTTCTTAGGGTCCCTCTTGATGACGTCTGTTATGTGTTACGGCGGCGGCCACCGGCGCAAGGCATTTTTGTGCTCCAAGACACCCCTCTACACATGAGGAGTGCCATGCCAGCTTTCCCTCGAGCCGCCGCCGCCGCCGTCGCGCGGGCGGCAGCTGGAGGGGCAGCAGGGAGCATCAGCTCCTTGCCGGTAAGGTAAGGTTTTTTTAGTTTTTTAAAAAAATCAAAATGGGGAAGGGGAAGACAGCGGAGGCAGTGCAGCAAGCTTATGTTTCACTGCTCCACCCACTTTCCCTGGGCTGCCCGCTCTGCTCCCAAAAAGTAGCACTTAATGGCTGACTTTTTAAAATCGGAGCAAAGGGCATTTGCCCCTAGATGACTTCACACTGGCGGCTGCATCATGTAACCAAAATGCTGCCAGTGCGAAGCCATATTGATGGAAACAGTCCATCTAGAGTTAACCTTAACTTGCTTTTTCTATGAAGCTAGAGAGGAGCCAGCTACTGAACCCCTAAAATGAACCAGGGTCTTTTCCTATCATTCTCTTTCCTAGATCTTCAGTCTTGAGAGAAGAAAGAAGTTAAAAAGGGCTATTGAAACAACCTGACTCCAGCGACTCCTAGCATTCCTAAGGAGTCCACGGACCTATGAGTCTCCAGCTGCAAAATCAGTCTTCCCAACTGGGGAGCCTGGCCGAAAGACCCAAAGAAAATAAGCAAGTTTTAGTCTGTTCCTATGACCTACAGATATGGATGTGCAGCTGATTTCTGAAGCTGTCTTCCTTATCTCTGCCCTACTCAGGTGTTACCAGGTATTCCTTTGAGCCTACAAGAGTGACCTGCCAGAGCATGCACAGTATATTCCCAGAACTGTTTTCTTGAAAATGATTCTGCAGAGCCAACATGCCTTGTGATGATCAGACTGACATTTCTCTCGACAACACTGGGCCTTGTTGAAACTGTCACGTTTCCCTCCACCGCTACCTCCTCCCATGTCTGAAACAGGCGGCATTTTATTTAGCTTTCAATGTCATGGAGCCAGAGCCTGCATCGAATAATCCCCAGCTCGAGTTTTCACACTGCAAATGGGTGGAATCAAAGAAAGCAAAAGCACTGCAAACAGAAATACGTGAAGTCTGGTATTTGGGCTGAGTTCAGGAATGGGAGCTTCCACTTTTGATTTTTGAACATGAATCAATTTAAGGAGAGATTTGCTCTTGCAGAAGAATATATATATATATATATATATATATATATTCGTGTATAGAAATATATGTTTTCTTTCAGGATTTTTCCATCCAACACAGATTTTAATGATAGAAATTGGCAGTAAGTATTGCAAAGAGCCATCAGCCAAGGGCAGAAGTCACCCTCCTTCCATTAGAACTTGGGTATTTCTAGCCTTCTTTGAAGTGAGAGGGGGCCAGTCAACCTTAATTTCTCTTAATTGGCACATATCCAAATGTATGAATGAACATTCACTTGCACTCAGCAGGATTAAGGCTGTTTCCCTGCATAAATGCTTCCTTGCACCTCCCACTTGCAATGGGAGACAAAAGACCAAGTTTCCCTTTTGACCCGAGGGGGCTGGGGGGTGATTAAGTCTGTAACAGAGACTAATCTCTTTGGTAATTTGGAAAAATGATGGACCTCTTTGGGTCAATGCTTTGAACAGAACAAGGTCTCAAACCAGATGTTGCAGCAGGCGGTTTGTGAAGCCCTGTCCGATCATTGACTCACAAACTTAACAAACCTAAGATGTCAGGGACTCAATATTCTCTAGGTCAGTGGTTTCATGGCCTGTTTCCATTTCACAGAACAATTCTTGGCCAAAAGGCACATACTTGCTTCAACTATATGGCTTTTCTGTTAACTAGCAAGTACCCTTTCAACCAGTCTGCAGCACAAAGAAGACTGCCACTTCTTACTAGCTCCTGCAAAACATGGTACCGAGAGAGAGAACAGAAATGCTAGTTCCTTTTGCTTGTCTATTCCTAGAAGTTCAGGAATAGGGGCAGTAACTTTTCTACTGTGTTTCTATGAGAAGAGACCAGGAACTGTTTGTCCTATAGTTGGTGTTCCATACAGAGGAAGCAGCCAATATCTATATCATATTATGCAAACTTTGCAGAAAGGCTAACTATATCAACATTAAGATAGTGCCAGATATCCTACACTTTATGTATTTTTTGGTCAAAAGCTAGTGATTTCAGTGGCATGGGAATTTCTTGTGAAAAATACCTGTCTGAAATGTGTGTGATTTTTTTTTACTTTTTCCAGTCCTGTTTTGTACGATTTTTGCCCTGTGGCTTTGTCAACACCACTTTCATCCATGAAGAAGGAACCAGCAATCAGGGGCAGTTCCCACCTAAATGGCTTGGGGCCAGAGTATCTGAAAAACTGCCTCCAGCTGTAGAAGTTTGCTTGCAATCTGTGCTCATCATCTGAGGGCTGTTGCATGTCCTATCTCACAGAAAAATGAGGTTAGTGTGCACCCATAACAAAGCCTTTGTGTCCAGGACCCCAGCTGCAGAACTCCCCACCTCCAACCCCAGGGAGGTTAGATTAGCCTCCTCCTGAGTCTCCTTTAGATGGCTCATGAAAACGATATTGTTCTGCTCAGTTTTTAATAGTTAATGCAGCTCTCTGTTTTTATCATTAATCCACAGTTGTTAAAAAACGTTTTTGGTTTTTGCATTTTAATCTTTGTATATTTTTTTTACTGTGCATTGCCTCAAGAGCTAATTGAGTGAAGGGGTTATCCAAAAATATTAAATAAGAAAGAAAGAATCAGGAATCAGGTAGTGAACATAGGGTGATCATATTTGGGAAACCAAAAAAGAGGACACAAAGTGGGGGGTGGGGGGAAAGCGACTTTCTGGGGCCTCCAGAAAGTGTTTCATTTCTCCTCACCACCTTAAAGGCCTTGATAGTTTTCTATAATGCTTGGGAATGATATGCTTTCCCTTTTAAGGCCCTGATTGGAGTAGTGTGTGTGGGGGGGAATGACACACCTCTAGAAAGCTCATCATTCTCTCCCCACCTCCACCCCCACCCCCGCTATGCTAATAGTGGCCTTAAAGGGGAAAGTGTGTCAATCCAGGACATTATAAAAAAATTACAAAATTTCCTCTGACACCCAGGATAGAACAAAAAACAGGACAAATCTGGGGAAAACCTGACAGTTGGTCACCCTACCGGCCAATCAGATCTGGCTGCGTGAGAATGCCACTGAAGTAAAGTCAGAGCAATTGAAAGCAACAGCAAATTAAACAAACCTTTGTTATTTGTTGTTGCAGAAATGCTGAGAAAACTGTTAAATGGAGAGGCAACAAAACGTTTGGGAAAAATAGTCAGTAGGTTTGGTTCAGCCTTAATTGAAACCATTTTTAAATAGAAAACAAATCATTTTTAAATAGAAAACAAGCCAGGATACACCAAAACCCTTATTTTATTTTTGCTCTTAAGACTTGTGTTTGAGAAGGGCCTTGTGCAGATTGACAGCCTGAACACTTCTACACTGATGTCAGTCAATAAACATTATCAGGCCCAGTCCATCAAGTGTTTCTTCATTTCACATCAATGGGGCCACAAAAGGATCGTTCCTAGGGACTTACACTCATCATATTTATGTTTTGGGTCTCTTGGCTGTCTTTGGAAGGCTGTTTCCTACTTCACTTCAGATAGGAACCCTCAAATTCCACTAGGAACCAGTATCTAGTCACTTCTGTTCCCAGTGGAGGAAAGGAGAGCAAGCACAAAAATCTTTCTGCATTACAGCATGCAAATGTTCTACCAACACTACCAATGTAGCAATTGCTTTCTCCACAGCAAGGGAGAATAATAGGTTGGATGTGCAATGTTTACTTTTTAATTCCAGCAGATGTACGCAGTGTAAATGCACAGTATACAAGGGTCTTAATGGAGCAGCTCTAGTGGCTTGGAAAGATTCAAAGCCCAATTATGTTTTCAGGAGCCTCTACCAGTATATAACACAAGAAACAGCTGCAATTCCCCTTAAGGGGCAAGTCAGTAAACTAAATCTAACAATGTAATAACACAGAGCTAATTTCTCATCTTTGCTATATTATTGTACTGTATATTTAGAGAACACAATAATTTGAGATTTCATAGGCAAGGAGCCCCCTATATTATCTAATTTGCCTTTTTCCATCCCAGAGGTTATACCATTGTACCCTGTGGTTTCCAACTTAGAGATGTCTTAGATATGGCAAGTGGTGTATATATTGATTGAATAAATAGATAATAAATGAATAAAGTTGAGTTAATAACATTTGGATGAGCCACAAAACAATCTAAAGAGAGGGAAAGGGGAACCACAGTGAACTAATCAACACACCTACCAATATTGAAGACATAAAAACAAATGACATTACAAAAGGGCAAGTCTTTAAAAACAGACCATTATACACCTCTAATTGGAATCAGGAAGGATATTACATTTCAGATGACTGCATTGTTTTCTTATAATTTGTTGTTCATCCTAGAAAGACAATATGCGTTTGGAAATACTGGATTCTCTCTTTATAATGCTATAATATTTGGAAGCTTGCAACATTTTCCATTCACTTTGACACTGATTATTTTTATGACATACATAATATTTTCAGTTTCAATGACATATCTACGTAATTAGCTATGAAATAACCTGATTTTAAAGGGAAGTCCTTTAAAATCTTATTTTAAAGGACTTCCCTTCTGTAATTTAATTGTTTCTATGTCTTCAGTATTGTTGAGTGCTCCTATGTTGAGTGTAGTTTTGCATAAGCTACAGGCAGCGTATTTTTTCGAGAGACACCAACTTTTGCTTTAAAGGCTCCAAAAGCTGGATAGTGTAATGCATTACATGTAATGCATGTAAGTAGTTCTAATTTATATTATATGAATAAACATATCCTTCTTTTCAACTTCCATTTGGTAGCCTTTGGACTGCAGGTACCACCATCAAATGGCTCTCACAGAGAATGTGACTAATCACATAATGGCTGTCGTAGGGACTTAGCTAGTTAAAAATGAGCTAAAGAGGTGTGTGTGTGTTCGTGTGAGAAATAGTGAAGCTAGAGGCTGGGAGGGAATAGGAAATAGCAAGGCAAAGGGTTAGAGGGGAGAGGAAGAGAAAGGCTAGAGGCAAGGAAGGGAGAGAGAGATTTCCCTAACATTTCCCAAAGTTTTTTTCTGAAGGGGGCAGAGAGTGGAAAACTGTGTGGGCACCACTGGAGGTCCCCGTGGGTGCCATAGCACCCATGGATGCCATGACACCCATGGATGTGATGTTGGGGATCCCTTATCTAGACTGCTCATGTTCTCCTCCACATGATGGGAGCTACGGTCAACTTCTAGAGGGCCACACTTTCCCCAACCCTGCTTTACTGGTTAATGAGGTATTTTCTGGAGCTGGTGGGCAAAGCAATTCCACATGGTGAAGTATCCAACTAGCCACTGCAAGAGGAGTCACAGTGCTCACCCTCAGCACTTCTTCTCCCCTATCTGCCTTGTGTAAAGTTTTACTTACACACCACTATACAATCATGATGGCAACAGAACAGAGCAAGCAGTTAATGTTGTACCATATCTACAATTCCACCAATATGGAAAGAAAGACTAGTAAATCAAATGAACTGTTTCGTTGATCTAAGGTTACTTCCTCCATACGTGATGTATGAGGTTTATAAAGCTTCTCTCGTGGAGAAGTTTTATCCGCTCTTATTGAAACGACACCTAAGTACATGCAATGGAGCCTGTGTACATTCTTCCCCTGTTAATCTTCACTTGCTCCTTCCTCCTCTCCCTCTGCTGCCCCCTCCTCTATCAAAATCTAAACTGTAAGCTCCTTGGGGAACGGACCTGCATCTATGTGTGTGTGCCTGCGTTGCACATTGATGAGGCTAAATAGATAAATAAGCATCCTAAACCAAATGCTATTAAATGATAATAGCCTGATATTCCCTCTCCATATGCTTGAGTATATTTTGACATACGAGATTTATAAGGATGATATTTGGTGATGAAATTTTAACTTTCTGAATCTCAGTCCCCAAAGCTATTATGAAAAATTATGCCCTATTGTCCACAGTTACTTGCAACCAAGAAGCTTAAAATCAAATAGCAGAATTACTGAGCACACACACAAACACACTGTATCCTCCCAAGCCTAATTAGGCTGCTGGCAGTACAGTTGTAAGCTGGCTGATAGCAGCATCATTTAAAATGTGTATTACTCTGATGCTTTTGCCAACTACCTGGTCTTTGTCATGTATAGATTTCTTCTAAGTGATGAGCATCCTCTCCACTAATGAATTAGTCCTGATCCTAAAAGTGCTCTAATTTGCCTTGACTTTGCCTTTGATTTTGACATCAAAACAGGCTTTACAGAAATCACCTGTCTTTCTTCTATCACAACTGTATTGCCACAGGAATCACCAAAGACAGACACTGATGGTATTATAAGCATTAATTTAAGCTAGTAACAAGGAATTTAATTCTAAGTGAGAATTTGTAAATTGGAGATTACTCTGAGGGCTCAATCACACATTACACAGCATGGAGAGAAGGGATAAAGATTTTTTCTCGCTCTCCTTCTCTCATAATAGGAGAACTTGGGGTTATCCAATAAATTGCCTAGCAAGTAGGTTCAGAAGGTCAGATGAAAGGAAGTATCACTATGCCCTCAGCCTGACAAAGCTGACATTTTAGCTTTCCATGTAGTGGTTGTAAACAGAGCCTCCATTTCATGCAGTCCATCCTGTCACATCTCACCTGCAGCCCCACTCAGAAACACATAACTGTCTGGCTGGGAAAGATTAGGCACATCCCTGCCACTCCTCACCTTCTCAAATTGAAAGGCTGGCACTAATCACCTCTTTCCTGGGTATCTTCTGCCTATGTGACTCAGGGCCCATTGGCTAATTTCACAGCAGCTGTCAATGAAACCCACCTCTTGCAAGACAAAATAGTACATGGCTCCATGCCCATCTCCATCCACTTTGACCTACGGAAGACACCCTAAGGAATGTCAATGAGGGATGACGCAAGTTGTTCCACTAGCTCACACAGCATAGACTTTAAGTAGACCAGGATTCTTGGTGCAGGATTTGTTTTCTTGTTCATCCTCACTACTCTCCCCTTGCTTTTTTCCTTTATTTTTATAAACTTGCTTTGTTGTATTATTTGGCTGGATTAAATTCCATATTTGCATCTTCAAGGGCTGATTGTTTCCCCCATACTTGGGTTATGCTTACTGAGTGCCAAGTGGAGCCCCAAGCTAGGGAAGGGTTACAATTTGATCCTAAAAGTTACAAAAGCAATGGATTAAGCAGGTGAATTATTGTGAGCAATTTGAAAGCTTCAGCTGCTGTAGACCTTAATGCCCTCTTTCTTGTTAGGGAAGGAAAGATGAGATAATCTCCAGCTAAATCTGAAGCAATTGCACCAGTTGCCAGTTAGCTTCCAGAGGCAATTCAATTGCTGTGCAATACTATACACATCTCCTCAGAAGTAAATCCCATTACGTTCAATAGGATTTACTCCCAGGTAAGTATGTATACAGGATTGCAGCTTTAATGATCTGCACAGCACTAAACATTCTGGGTCCTTGTGGAGAATCAGGGTCTGAGATAAAATTTTATGTAAATGTTATGTAAATATAAACCCAAGAATATTTATGACATGTAATATTGCCGCTCCTAGACTGTGGAATGGCCTGCCGGGAGAGATTCGCCAATTTAACAGTCTTTCAGAATTTAATAAAGCTATAAAGACTGATCTCTTCCAGCAGGCCTACCCAGTCGAATTTTAAGAGTTATATCAGTATTTTAACAATGTATTAATTTGTATATGTTTTTAATCAGTTTTATGTATTTTATATAATTTGTTTTTAATGTTGTTCCCTGCCTCGATCCAGAGGGAGAGGCGGGTAATAAATAAATAAATAAATAATAATTAAAAATTATTATTATTATTATTGACAACCCACACCCAATGCATACTCAGTCTTGAGTATGGGATGTTGTGTTGTGTAAACCCACTCACTGTGTTCAATCCTTATCCTTCTAGTGAGTCTAGACTAAAGGGAGAACTTCAGGTCTTGTCCTTTGATTCAGTCTGGAAGAGCTAATAGGAATGGAAGCAGGAAAAGGATAGTTGGAACTAGATTTTAAATAGGGAAGTGAATTTGAATAAGGTAATAACAGTTTCCTTAAAGAACTGGTACCACTCTAAGGAACTAATAGACTATACTGATAACATTTAATCTTATAAATTAAACTTGATTATATGTAAATAAGATTTAAGTAAAAAGAAATACATTGTTATAACTATTAAATCTGTGTGTGTTCATCATATGCCTATAACTCCACTATTGTATAACTGATAGTGTGCTAAGAGGATATGGTTTTATGAGAAATTTTATGATGGCAGCGGAAATGTAAGAGATAAAGAACTAAACTACACTTATAAAATACTTTGAAGTAGGATTGGTGAACCAGATCTTCCATTTTTGCTGAGATATAATCCCTTGTTCCTCCAGTTTGGTAGGAATAATACACAGTCCTTGATAGTCCTGCATACCTTAAGGGTTCCATCTCCTCATATATGCCTACCTATTTTTGAGGCCTGCTCAGAGTTCAGTCATTATTCAGGGTTGATACTTCAATGCAGTGGCCCCAACGTTGATCAAATCAATTAATGATGGAGATCTACCTTAACCTTAAGGATATTTTGCAGATATTTTAAAATGTTTCTATTTAGGAGAACGTTTAAATCTGGCCAAGATTATATAGATGTTTTAAAAAACCAAATAGGTTAAATAAATTGTTTCATCATAATCTCACACCAAGGTGAACAATACGTAGATAGGCAAACGTGACAGGCTGAAGAGATCTAACAAAATGAGCATGCAGCAGAGGGATAATGACATCTGTGGGTTTCAATTTCACTACATTAAGGTAAAATGATATGAAATGTTCTTTGCTTAGTTTTTGACAAATATTGTCAGCCTGAAGGCAGGTGAGAACAAGCTGCTGGGACCAGCAACTTTCTTCCTACAGTGGTAAACCAGGGCATGAAGCCAAGAACTCTCACCCATTGTTGCCCCACAGTGACTTTTATTCAGCCTCTGAATCTTTGGGATAGGCCCATAGCTCACTGGTACAGAACACATGCCTTGCATGTAGAAGCTCCCAGGTTCATTGTGGATTGGCCAGGTAGCAGTTCTAATAGGTGTACTTTCTTGAAGAGGAGTGTGCAATAAGCTCCATGCAGCTCTCCTTCTCTGGCCAATGTATGCAGCCAGTTGTTCTACCCCTTGCCATGATGTTCTTCCAGGCAGACAAGGGCTGCAGCCTCCCAGTGGTTTCCCTGGACAATGTATGAGGCCAGCATGTGCTGCCTTTTCAGGCTTCCTAGTCCCACAGCAACTGTTGGTTGGAGTTAGGGAATAATTCATGGAAGTAATAGTTTGTCTTGAATAAATAAGAGAACAAAGTCTAGGAAACACCTTATAATCTGAATCACATAGACTGGTTACCTTGAAGTCTTCAGCTCTAAATGCTCGTTTGCAAGAGGAAACTGTTTGTTTTTTTTAAATCCAAACTATCCATGTTTTAATCAACATATTGTTCCACCCAATTAATGTTTTAGCCAGCATTTACGCTAATGCATCTAGCTTCAGAAGAGCACACTACACTAGAATTTCAGCTAGTCACAACACGCAGAAACACTGTCTCAGCTTTTATAGCTGCACAGGTTATAAATAACGATCAGTCTGTCTCACTTGTTTGCTTCTTTAAAAAACAAAACCCTTTGCCAAAGGTACTGTTTAGAGATCTTTCTAGACCATTTATTTTTAAATTACCAGCCAGAGGAGAGGAGAAAGGGAAAAAAATCTTAGACCGATTGCTTATCAGAATGAAATCCAAATGTCACATTAGTTGAGAAAGTTGGGAGATTAAATTTTCCAATGCCCTTCATCTGCTGCTGACATTTTGGGAGCTTTCCTCCCCCTCCCTTTAGCGCCTGCTTTTCAGTCTTAACATCTTAAAACACACACACACACACCCCAAACAAACCCTGCAAAGAAAACCGCTCCACAGACTGGGCTGCTAGAATGCGTCTTAGAAGTGAATTTTTCCGCAGGCTTTAGCTTTGACCTTAGGATTGCAGCTAGCTCTTTGCATGCATATATAAGGTACTTGTAGGCTTTGTGGAATAACATTTTAACTAGAATGCTTTTTTAAAAAAAAGCCATTAATTTAAGCAGGTCAACTGTTATTATCATTTAATGAGTGCTTACTGGCTTATGGCCTGCAGTTCTTTTCTTTCAACATGTTTTCCTCCATCTGTTGAAGAGCCACAATAGTGTTAAACTTGAAAATACAAAACCCATCTCCAGCTCATAACCATGTCAGATATTTTTTTATCAGGTTGGTTTAAAATAATAATTCAAGAAGAAAAGCAACATGTGGTTATTGGGGCTTTCTTCCTCTCTCAGGCAATAGGGGTCAGCTGGTCAAGCTTTTCCCGCCATCAAAAAGGGCAAAAGCAATAATTTGTGAAGGACCACTGGCATTCTAATACCACTTTGTGATTCCAGGCACTGCCTTGATTAAAAAAAACCCAAAACCTTACCCACAGTCAATCTTGCATCAGAACCAGAGTTGACAACGGATTAGCCAATGAAAAGAGTGATATTACTTTATCACATCTATTGCAAATTCAACTTAGGCTGACCATATGAAAAGGAGGACAGGGCTCATGTAACTTTAACAGTTGCAGAGAAAAGGGGATTTCAGCCAGTGTCATTTGTATGCAATTAGTTCCTGGTGAAATTCCCTCTTCATCACAACTGTTAAAGTTGCAGGGGCCCTGCCTTCTTTTGTATATGGCCACTCTAGTATAGTGCCTGTAACTTTAACTGTTGTGATGAAGAGGGAATTTCACCAGGGACTAATTGCATACAAATGACACCGGCTGAAATTCCCTTTTCTACAACTGTTAAAGTTACATGAGCCCTGTCCTCCTTTTCATATGGTCAGCCTAATCAACTCAACAACGCTAAACTATTTAGAGTTAACTCCTGTTATACGGGAGCAGATTTTTATGGTCAGTTCTCTGCTTCAGCATGGCAATAGGGCTTGGTTTCAAATATTGCGTATTGTGACCAACTTCAGTTCCAATCTTTGCAGTTTGCAGAGGGGCTCAAGACAAAATGGCAGTAGTGTTTTATTGGTGTTTTATTGGTATTTTAATGATGTATTGGTTTTAAGTGTTTTAATCAGTTTTGTATTTTGTGTTTGATGTTGTTCCCCGCCTCGATCTGTTGGGAGAGGCAGGTAATAAATAAATATATTATTATTATAATTATTATTATAATTATTATTATAATTATTATTAAGTGAAACTCTCAAAGAAGAACCCTAAACTTACAGGGCAATCCTAAGAGTGTCATGAGATGGGGGGAAATCGTGTTTATGTTTCCCTACTGCTTTGCCTCCTGCTGCTGTCCTCTTTCTTCACATGGGGAAGCAAGAAGAAGCAAGCAAGGATTGCATGGCCCATTCAGTGGACCCTTTTCCTGCTGTGTGCTTCTCCTGCACACAGCAGGAAATAGCGGCAAGTTCTGTTACAGAAAAAAATGGATTTTCTGGATCTGTTTTTGTGACCGAAAAATGAGCAGGAGCGGGAGATGCAGGAGGTGGACGGCATCGTGAAAAGGACCACCGAAAAACCGTGAGTGCCAGTATCAAGCATGCTATAAAACGCTCATCTGATGAGCCCCTTAAAGGCGTTGGGAATGAGAAAAGGATCCTCTACTATTTCCCACACCGTGCTGGCCAAGACAGGAGTGTGTGTGTGTGTGTGTGCGACTTACAGGTTCCCCCCCTTCTCCCTACCCTATTGGTTGTAGCAGGAGGGGGGAAATTAGTTGCATCAGCTCCAGGTTGTTAATCCTGGGGTCTCCCCGGCAAATGAAACATTCTTGGATCTAGCGGATCCAAGGCCACCTCTGTCCCACCCCCCCATTCCCAGCGCACCCTGTTTTGCAAAGGAGCAAGAATACAGTTAAGTGGAAGCAAAATTTAGCCCCACGTAGCAGCCCTGTGCTTGCATTTTACACAGTGCTCCCTCTAAGCAGTTGGCCTGGAGGATACACCTGGAATGGAAGCACCCATGCTTACTTTCTCTGAATAGCTATCCTTATAATTAGCTAATTATTCATGGATTTATGGAGACTAAAAGAGAGTGCTTGGCCATTGATGGCTGCTTCCTGTCAAACCCACCACTGAGCAAGCAGCATTTTCTCTCAATCTCCCTCACCTTGGATTGCAGTGAGAGGCAGGTAAACATTCCAGCTTGCTCTCTCCAAGTTGACAATTATTAACAGTTCTGAGAATGGCCCATCTCCTCCTTAGGCAAGTCTAAAGACAGCTCCCTGCCAATCATTCTGCTCTATCACACCTGCCTCTACCAAACTGTTAGAGCACTTTGTACCATACAGAAAGGGAAAGGTGCCATGAATATGGTGTTGATGAGGACTGCCATCAGGGAGCATGCAGTTGGGACCAGGGAGAAAGACTTCTCCATAGCTTTGCTAAGAATTCCCTGCCATAGGAGGGTCATTGTGCCCTCTCCTAAATCTGCTTCCCCCAGAAACCTAAAACCTTCCTGTTCTGTAGGGGATTGGGGGTATAAATGGTTGCAAGCCCCAGACTGAACTGTGTTTTAACTTGTTTCATGGTCCCCCCCCCCCACTGCTGATGTTTAATTGTTTTAATAGCTGCTTTGTATCTTCTTCTTCTGTATTTTGCTTTTAATAATTTACAGCACAATCCGATACTTATTTACTCAAAAGTAAGCCACACTGAGTTCTATGAGGCTTACTCCCAAGTAAGTGTGCCTAAGATTACACTGTTAGTAATTTTGATTTTACTTGCTTTTAAGCTGTAAACTTGATTTTTAAAAAATAAACAGATGTATATGCTTTTAATATATATATTAGAATGAAGAATAGTTTTTATCTTCTTTGCAAGGCGATCTGTGACCTCTGGTTGAACATATACTGTTTTGTGACTTGGTTAGTGTGTTTCTGTGCCCCAGGAAACGTTGCTTTGCTTTGTTTCTTTAGTGGGAATAGGAGACTATCTCTTTAAGGCATGTTCAGTATATGTTGTTGATATTAAGAACAACTGTCTGGTTGTACTTTCTAGCTAACTGCTATATAGAGTGAGAAGCCAACTCTAACCATAGCACCACATAGAAATAATACTGTTAAAAAAAAGAAGAAGTCTTGCTTCTTCACAAACAGCACACCTTTCAGTAGTTTGGCCTGGAAAAATGGTGTAGACCCCTGAAACTATTGCTTTCCCTCAAAGCAAAGTGCACAGCTTCATGAATTTGGGTGTGACTCATGGGAACTTTCCCCTAGACAGTTTCTGCACAATCCTATGCATTAGGGCTGTGAACAGATCCGGATCCCGAATCCAGAGCGGATCGGGCCGATCTGGACCTCCTGGATCCGGTTCAGAACTGGGTTGGGGGAGGTCCAGATTGTTCCGGAGCAGATGGGTTCCATTCTGGATCGATCTGGAGATCCGGGCCCATTGGCCTTCCAGGTCCCTGGGTGCTGGCTGCGCAGCCGGCACACAGGTACCTGCAAGGCCAGCATTGAATCCTCCCCCCCACTCTCCCTCATCTCCCCACTCACCCACTGTTGACTGCTGCCATCTGCTGTACTGAGAACCAGGCCTCGTGGCCTGGTTTCTCAGTAGAGCGACGTCGTGCCGGGTGACGTTATCATACGGCACGACGTAGCTGTACTGAGAAACCAGGCCGCAAGGCCTGGTTCTCAGTACAGCGGACGGCAGTGGACAGCAGCGCAGACGGCGGCGGGTGAGTGGGGAGAGGAGGGAGAGTGGGGGGAGGGCGGTGAGTCTTTTTCCCCATGGACTTGCAAGTCTATGGGGAAAAGGAGGGTCTCTGGATCTTGATCCGGAGACCCAGATCCGGTTCCAAAGCGGATCTGGGGAGGTCTGATCTGGGTCGGATCGGATTGGCCTGATCTGGGTTGCCCTGATCCGGATCCGGATTTGGGGGGGGCTGCACAGCCCTACTATGCATGTCTACTGCCCACTCAGAAAGAAGTCCTTCTGAGCTTAATCCGACTTAGTCACACTTAGAGATGTGAAGGCCCAGGAAATAAACAGATAAAATGGCGGGGGGGGGGGGGAACCTGTTTTTTCCAATTCCTTTTTTTTTGTTGGGAGGTCTTCACATCTCTACTTTCTGGTAAGTGTGTATAGAACTGCAGCCTTTACAATTGTGTAATTGTGCGACTGTGTAATTGTGCGAAAGTTAGTCAACATTTCCCCTGACAGCAGTACTTGATACTGTTAATTGCGGTATTTGCTATCAGTTTTGTCACATAATTGAGACCCAAGCTCTACACAAAGAGCTTTTCCTTTCCTGCTTTTCCACTACATAACCTCTAGGTGGTACTGTTTTTTGGCAAAATATCACAGTCACACAAGTAGGAAAATGCATTTTCTTTCACTTTCAGAAACAATACACATATTTTTCCGCTCTAAAAAAGCTCAGAAAAGTACTCTTAAAAAATTGAAACGAAACTGGAGGGTTATGACATCATCTAAAGAACCCAAAAAACCCTGAAAGAATCATGAGCACACAAAAATGCCTTATGTAGAAAAGCATAGCCAGGTTCTGGTCTCACCTCATAAATGTAACAGGATTTTGTGCCGTTGTTATCAAAGTACAAAACTGGTGCACAGCATGACCAGCTGTATTGTTCCCCTTCTTCTTGACTTTAATCCCGTCTTGTTCCTCTATGGAAACATTAAGTACTGCTAAATTTTAGGGGTATCTGTTACCTGGCAACTGAATATGCCTTATGGGGTTAGTTGACATTTATTTCCTATGCAAACTAGGAAATACAATTTGCTTTTCATGATACTTTTTATGAGGAGGGTGGAGGTTGAAAATTCAGAGGGGGGGCCCTCCCACCCTTCCACCCTCCCACCCTCCCACAGTTCCAATGGAAATGTTCATAAACCCTAGATACGTTCAGTGAAATTGGATTTGTCTCTTGGTCTATGAAAATGCAAACACACAATCCTTCCTGTGCTATATTTTTTACAATATATAAGTGTTCCTATGGACATTTGAATTTTATTTTGAAAATATTATACTCAGTTCATACATTTGCAATGTGCCTGCCACCCGCCACCCCATGCTTAACAGAAACTATGTGGTCACCACTCTTTGAGGGAAAACTGATTGTATAAAGAAGCTTCCTGTGTGGCTGAATCCATTTTGACCAAGTCTGCACAACCCTGCTGTAAAAAAAGAAAAAGAAAAAGAAAAAGAGGGGTTAGGCTGGTTTGGTTAAAATAGCCACAACCCCACAAGCAGCCAGTCGCAAGGAGCCTTGCTCTTGATGGGGCTTCATCTTTTCAAAATCACAGGCTAAGCTGAGTCACTCTCTGGAATTTGCTGACTGAAGCAGACTGCTTCAAGTCACTTCATAGTGAAGCTGGTGCTGCACTGGTCTTCCTTTTCCCTCCTAAAATAGTTCTTTGATCTTCATTAACAGAACTGGAGCTGTTTATGTCCCCGGAGTACCAGACAAGACTAGCTGTAACTCACAGGCCTCCCCCATGTATGAAGCATTTATATCCTGCCTGGCATGTTGTTCTCTCTGTGCTTGATATACCATTAGCAGAGTGGCGGAAATATTATGATTTATTGGCAAAGTGCTTTTTTATATATATATTTCCCGCTGGCCTGGTATAAATATCTGATATTTATAATAATTTCACCGACAGCATCAACTCAGGACTCTAAGGAGACTGTCTGGCTGCCATGAAATTGATCACATTTATGAACTCCATTCACACACCAGCATTGACAGCTCCAGTGCCTCCCATTCTCTGGAGTCCTCAGCAGTGCAGTTCATAAACTCCTGCTGATTGTATGGAAACCCATCCATTTGCATTGCTTAACACACCCATTGCTGTAGTGCCTCCAATGCATCAATCACATTCTTTGTGTCTGGAATTTTAAATTCCTTTATAAGAAATGAAATGGAGGGGAAAAGCCATATAGTAACATCCATTTGCTCAATTTTCCAGCAATTTCTCTTGTCCTTTCCCTTGCCTTGTTACTTTCCATCTCCGCCCCCTGCACAGGAAATATGTGCAGAGCCTTCCCCATTTACGGCCTACCCTAACAGCCCAATCTTAAACATGTTTACTGAGATTTACTTCCTGGAAAACATGCTTAAGATTGTTTAGGGTGGAACCACCCATTATGTTACACATAGTTCCCTCCTCCTCCTCCTCCTCCTCCTCCTCCTTCTAGATAAGCCATGCAAGGGGAAAGGATTAGGAAGCCCCTTTCCCCCATACCAGTCTTCCACTTCAAATTTCAGCCTCAGCAGCTCTGATGTATAAATACAAAAGCACCTAAAAATACATAACATATAAATTCTGCCATGACCCTGATGCTGATAGCAAAAGACAGACAGCCTGTTACGAAGGAGAAAGGAATCCAGATATATACGGATTGTATTTGATTGCAGAGAACAGTCTTGACTTTAGCAAGGTCCTTCTTCCATAAAACAGAATATTTCCCCCCATAATCACAAGCAGCCAGGAAAATAGAAACGGAAACATCTCTGAATGCAGTGGAATTTGAGAAGCCTCTAGCTATTACTTTCAAGTTCAACAGCTTGTGCACAAAGGGTCAAGCCTTCAGGCTTTGTCTGTGCAGCTAGCCCTTTGTACCAAAGCAGGAGGCGGCCAAAAAAGACAGAAAAGTAAATGAAATACAAAACTTACGCATGTTTCACTAAAGAGCGGAACTGGAATGCCCTGTGATTTAAAAGCATCAGGAATGACTGGTACAAAGGTGTCTCGCATTTACATCATAGAGAGTGTTATAACTGCATCAGTCCACCCCAAAAGATGGATCAGCTAAGAAAGGGCTTGGCTACTTTTTTTTTTTTAATATCCTAGGAAATTAATGACATTGCTGAAAACGAAAATGGAGCAATGGTAATCAGTGCAGTTCTAGTACTGTTAGTGGAATACGGCCAATGTAAGACAGCTGGGGATCGGGCCCTGAGAATTTTGGCCTCTATTATAGTTTAATAAGTTATGGGAAAATAACTGTAATTTCCTTCTGCTCTGATGGTGGAATCTAATAGAGAATGTTAAAGAAGACACTTTCTGTGAATAGACGCCAAGACCCTCTCCTACTGAAAGAGTAAGGAGGATTTTTTTCAAAACATTTTAAAACAAATTTTGCATATCTTGCGTTCCCATGCACAAATAACCTAGCATCCCCATTATCTTTTAGGGATGAAATTATTTTTTAAAGGAAGGAGTCCACAATCAGAATTACAGTGGAATGAACCACAAGCACAATGAATAGGAATCTCATTTCTATTTCTCTCCGTATTTATATCTGGCATAAGCTGCTTGAATAAAGTCACAGTTTTACTGAATAGGCATTGTCTGTCTGAACTAACTTCATTTGAGGAATATCATGCTCAATTTAAATTTAAAAATGGATGTTAACAAAAATGGAGGATCTGTGGTTTTCCTATTTAGCTCATTGCACACAATTTGGTATCTTTTTAATTTCATCATTGTCATCATCATCACCACCTTTTCTTTATTTGTTGGAATGGCATTAGTTGGAATATTGCTGAGAGACGTAATAGCCTGTAATGCAGTCTGAGGTACAGAGAACACTACATGTGTTTTCAATAGGAGAAAGACAATATTTTTTACTAAAAAATGGGCAATAAGAAATGCAAATGTGTAATAATTTCAGACACCATCACCAGCAAGTAGAAAATGGAGTGCTTTGATTTATTGCTTGCTCTATTCTTTCCCTCTTTCTTACAGTTTAGAGTTCATGAATTCTCAGAAGGCTGATTAATCTTAAAATGTTTGTAGAGTTCATCCTCTAGCATTCACGAAATGTTTGGAGAGTTCATCCTCTAGCATTTTTGTCCTCTACAGAAAATAAAACTAACGAAGTGGAACTTGACAGATACCACAGGCCTGCCACTGGTGGCTCCCTGCGGAAAGGCCCGAGTTAGGCCTCATTGTGGGCTGCTTTCTTTGCCAGGGATGTGTAACTTGCCTCATGCAGTTAGGACTTTCTATTTTAATGTGAACTTGTTACATTCAGTGTCCAACAGGTTTCTTCCACCACAACCCAAGCCTGTTTTATATATCTTATCTTCAAACCTCAACACAAGCAAACATCGCTTCCAGGACTGATGATTCACGTTACAGTTTCCATGCAGTATAAACACTGGACCAGCTTTGTATTGATCCATATCCATATGAAGCACTGTACTAGCCACATTTACTTGGGAGGAAGCCCCACTGCTTGCAGTGAAACCTTCTCCTAGCTGAAATGCGCAAGTGTGCAGGCTAGATCAACGGCACAATGGAATGGAATCTTGTGACAGCCTCAACAAGAGACGGTAGTGAGCCCATCACAGGCACACTATCGTTGTGCTTAGTCTACTGCTGAGGAGTGGTGAAGTATGTTGGCATAGTTCTAGAGAAACATGCCCCAACTGCCTTAATTCAAGTTAGTGCTTCAAAACCATAATTCACCACATCCACATCCACTTTAAATACTTCTCAGCTCAGATTTTTTTTTAAAAAAATTAAGCACTTTTGTAAGATGATCATAGCATAATTCCAGAAATACAGAATAACCCATAGCCCATATCTGATAGAGCAGCCTTCCCCAACCTGGTGACCTCCAGATGTGTTGGACTGCCACTCCCATAATTCCCAGCCTGCATGGCCAATTCGCTATGACAAAATCACCTTCCAAAGCCCATGCTGGCTGGCTGGGAATTATGGGAGTGGCAGTCCAACACATCTGGGGGCCATCAGGTTGGAGAAGGCTGCTCTATCAGATATGGGGAAGGCCATGGGAGAGGCTTGTTTTGTCCTAAAACTTATGGTTAATATTCTTCATAATTCTAATCCCATCTAATGTAACTCTTGATAATTTCCTAGAAATATCTCATTCAAAAACTAGCAGTCAACTGGACAAAGTTTTTTAAATTAGTTCATGATTTGCATGATTTTTTGTTAATTAGAGAAGGAGGGACATGTTAGAGATAGGGAGGAACTAAGCATTGCATTTCCATAGGCAGGAAATATTGAACATTGGTAAAATTGCTACAGGACTACGGTATCCAGTTCTGGTGTCAAAGAATGCTGATAATTTGGAAAGGGAATGGTAAGTGTTATGGAAAACAAGCCTTAAATGAGAAGCAGATAATGATAAATCACTTTTTAGTGATTCAAAAAAGAATTGTGACTTTGTCACAGCGATTTAACACATGCTAAGAGACAGGGAAGTACTGAGCATGCTTAAAGTTTGAATGGAAAAATATAAAATAAAATGATGTCCATAAGCTAAAGTTAAAGAAACGATCAAAACTGAACACCTACTTAAATGGTCCAATTTAGCAAAATACAGTTTAGTAGTTGTGACTCGATGCATGTGTCTCTCCCTCTGTGTGTATATTCATAGCAGGGTTCTGGTAGCTGTCATTCAGAGGAGGGTACTCAGCTCCCACTGAGAAGCTAAGGAGAGCAATGATGGGCATGTGAAGCTTGATCAAAAAGAAGGTAGGTGAGTCAAAGGTGCTTCTCAGTGGCTGATGAGACAAGTGTTTATGGGTTCTGGGTACTGTACAGTGAAGCTCAAGTACTAGGGACAGACTGGAAAGTGATATCACCAAGCTCCTATAGTTATAATAAAAGGAATCAAATAATCAGTAATCAAGCTGTGTATATTTTTGGGGTAAGATCTGAGATTGTTTGAGGCATGCATGGTGGTCAGGAGATATGTGCCATAGCGACCACCTACATCAATGGGAATCTTTCCAACCACGAGGAGGGTACCTAAACTTCCTAGGTATGTGGGAAGATAGCAGGGAGTGAATTCCCCCAGTTAAGCTCAGGAGATCTTTGCTGTCTTTTCCTGCCTGAACAAATGCTCAGCTAGGAAATATGCAAGACTTGCTGCTTAGCACTGACCTGGAAGATGGTGGTAGAGAGTTCAGTTGGAAAAAGAAATACTAGTAGAAACTCCAATACAGACAGATACTAACTAGAGTTACTACAGACACAGCATCAGCTAATGCTATAGAGGAGGTAGGCCTAAATGATGTCAATAATCCTTTCTGACCTTAAAAATCCATCTATTATTAAACCAATCAACTGTAAGCTGTGTTTCTTTAGGTACTCTTACATTTCTGCTCTTTATAGCACTATAAATTCTCAAGAGCATGGGAACAGGCATGCCTGGGATAGAGATTTAGCACCTTGTACTCAAAACTTCTCATGATTATGCACATATCTGATTGTGCAAAAAGAGAGAAAGAGAGAGAGAGGGAAGAAAAGAAAAGAAATAAAAGCAGAAGCTCTCATTTTGCATGCTATGTCTTTCGGGTTCAAGGCCAAAAGCATTGACTGAGGAACTCAACCAAGACTGAAAACAAATGAGAAAAAAATGCATAATGAAGAAGGAGGTTGAGAGCAGAGGAAACACGATGAGGTTGTTATTAATGGAAACAGAGTGTTTGCCTTAGAACAGGTTCCGGATGAGCTTGCGCAAGATGAATGCTAGAAATGGAGGAAACACAAGTAAGAGGATTTGCAGGTCAAACTGCAAGTCTTCTATCACGGGGACAAAGATAGAAGAATACCTTATATCTTCCCATGGCTTCTATATAAGCATCTTCATGTTTAGTCCCGCATATTGCCACCTTCATTTTCAAGCTGCTTCCTTGCACAGATTTTACTTTTTCTGGTGTATGTGTTTGTACATGCAAGCATGTGTGACCTGGTAATCATCTCTCTCGGGCATTTAAATACTTTAGTCATAGAAGCAACATCCCGCTTCCTGTTACAATTGTATGGTGTTAAAACCTGTTCTTTCTTTCTTTCTTTCCTTAATTTTATTCAGTAGTTTTGATATTGGTCTTCTACATTGCTTGGGTGATGCATCATTACCTGTGATCCTCCAATATCAGGCTACTGGAAATCGGAGTTTACTCCACACCACTCCTAGCCTTGTTCTCCTCCTGGGGAAAAAACTGACCACTCAAACTCCAAACATATCTTTGAGTCAGTCTCAATCACTGTTACTTGTCTAAAACTACCCGAAGGGACCATTACAACTTGGGTTTTTCCTCATACTTTTTTGTTGGACATTGCCTTATGACCAACCTTTGCACCATGGCCTCAGATTTTGGTTACTTAGTCATAGCACACAGATTATTCTTTCTTATCTTTTCTTTACTGCCCAGCTGTCCTCATTTGGATTTTGGCTGGCTATTGTTCATAGAATCAGAAATGAAAGAAATCTCTGAAAACATCCATTTCAACTCCCACAACAAGGAGTTGGTATCAAGTCCATCTCAACAGCACAACTTATTTTTTTAAGGCTGTCATAATATCCACACAGGACTCCCTCTCTGCCACCTCAGTCTTTCACTGTTAATGCTATAAAGCTTCAGGGACAACAGCTTTCTCAAAGTAGGCAACAAGAGCTTTGCGTTCTCTTGACATGTTGAAGTAGTTCAACTTCTGTTCTTTTTGCTCTTTATGACCATTTCAGGGGGCCCAGGACCCACCTTGCTTCAGTGTTTATTTATCACCCAGAAAGACCCCAAAGTGCTCCGCAAACACTCTATGGCCAAAACAGTGCAGCCAGTTCTGAGGTGAGTTAAACCAGTGGCTGATGCTTGGGAGTTGTTTTGAACAGAGCTCTCTCCAAGTATTCACATTACATGCAGTAACTAGCAAAGGCCTATTTCCTTGGGGAATTGAAGCTCTCTGGTTTATACTTAACATGCTGATTGCCAGAATTACAGGATGGCTGTGCCGGGAGGAGGGTAGAGAATTAGATTCTGTCTCTAATTAGATGTTTGCTCTTCATTTGAATTTCAGATGCCAGCTTTAATTTTAGAAACTTTCCCAGGAAGCAAAGTGACTTTCTCGCGCAAAAGTGCACCTGGCTCCTTCAGGCTTTGTCTGATGGGCTGTCACAAAGTGAGCACGGAGTGGGGCCAGCCACTGTCTCTTCTTCTCTGGGTCCAAGGGGCAGACCTATGGCCTGTCTATTTTCTAGAATCATCATGCAAATAAAGGAAGTCTTCCCAAACTGTCAGAGAGGTATCAATGACAGACTGGAGTCCATGCAAACCAGTGGTCGCAATAAGTCTCTTTGGCCATAACTTAGCCCAGCAAATATAAGACCTGCCCCATGCAATGTGAAAAGATCTTTCAGAGCAACTAACTGTGCCTTACACGGCACAGAGAACTATCTCTACCAGGCAGAAAACAGTCCACGCTGAGAGAAGCAGCCGAGAGGGAATATGTGACAGTCATATGTTTGATTATGAAGATTTGCCAATGTCATCATCGTTACGTGAGACCAAATGTAATCTTGTAGAGAGTCTCAAGCACTCACTCAAGGAGATAGAAAGCTGCTACATCCAGCTTGCAGGTAGTGAGAGAACACATTTTCACTACCCTCTGAATCCATACTGAATTGTGGGATTTTCAGGGGAGAAAATGTTTTTATCAGAATGCTAACCATTTGGCTGAAAGTCCAATGAACTTGATTTAACACCAGGTTCATAACTTTAGAGCTTCACAGTGCAATCCTATGCATGTCCACTCAGACAAAGGTCCCACTGAGTTCAACTGGGTGTTACTCCTAGGTAACAATGTTCAGTAGCCTTCCCCAAACTGGCATGTTGGATTACAACTCTAACCATCCCCAACCAGCATGCCCAATGGCCAGACAGATTGGTATTGATGGGAGTTCTAGTTCATCACATCTGGAGGGCAGCAGGGTAGGGAAGGGTGGCATACAGGATTGCAGACTCTCTGTGAATTCAGTATTTCCCACAAGCAATCAAATGACATGAAAAAGGGATGGAGCGGTCTGGAATCTCTGTTTTTGTTTTAGTATCTGAAAGACAACTCCATTTCTCAAGAGATTTCACTGTGATATCCCATGCCTATATCTAGCGTACTTCAATCCTCTCAGTAAAAACTACATTTCTTATGTGCCTTATTATTTTTCACAAGACTTCATGGAAAGACTTCAGTGCGTCTTAGCTGAATGCATTTTCAAGCAAAAAAAGAAGAGAGAGAAAAAAAGAAAAAGCAGCAGCAAAAAACAAACAAAAACAAGCCAAATGAAGTTTTAAATAGCCCAATAAAGCTGCTAAATCTTTTTAAAAATGTACTAAACACACAGAAATGTATTCCTGTTTTGACCCCCCACACTTTTGAGACTGATGTGCCATTTTTCTCCTACTTCCTATTCTCTCTGAAGTGCTAGAAAATATTTGTAAATAACTAAAAAAATCTTAACTCTGTTAACATGTTGTTTCCCACCTTCAGTGTAGATCCTAAATCTTGGAGCCAATAAAATAAGCGTGAACTTTGAACAATCGGGGACAAAGAAGACAGTGCCATTTTAACTGACAGGAATTAACATGGAACTCATTTACTGCATAAAGCACAAGCACTGGATAACTGGAAGGTACTTACGTATTCCGTGTCTGCCTTGGAGTCATAGTATTCAATATCACCCTCCTGCGAATAAAGGGAAAAGGTGTGGTAAGTACGGAACGAAGTCCCAGAGGGAGGTTTTTCAATGTGACAACTTTTTAGTTTAAAATGTCTGCTGTTCAGGTGCAGTTCCCCGTGAATTCTAGCAAAGTAGAGGCGAAACTCATAGCAAAAGCTTTTGTGTCAGTTCCATAGCTGGGGGGCATTGGAATTCCACAGACGGTGATAGAGCTATGCAGAGAGGCAGTTGTGAAGGGAGCCTCCACAGAGGTAGCCTCCCCACAACCACAGTATCCTCTTGGGCCTTTGGTTACCTTGTACCTCTTGACTCAACAGAGCTAGTAGAACAGGGACAGCTACAGAGCAACCACACGTACAGAGAAACAGGAAACTGGTCCTGGCATTTTAGCACACATGTGTGGTTTATACAGTTAAAGCATGTACACAAAGTAAAAATGATTCCTTTTTTTGTTTTGTTTTTCAATAACAATTCTGTTTTTACCCAAAAGCCACCACTTCTAGCTTTTATAGAAAAATAATAATCTGGCAATTGACCCAAACATAAAGAGAAAGGAAAACCAACTGAGCCATTTTTTCCCTCAGTCAGCTGGTGACCCCAGTGCTCAGATAGACCATGACTTTTTCCTAGATCTAGTAAACATAGAGGGTGACCAAAACCATGAACAAAGATCTGCTGTGCCCTGATAAATTTTTCACTGACAGAACTAGTTTAAAAAACAACAAGTCTTCTCTGAGTATGAACCATGGGGATATTAATAATCCTTACTCCTCTTTTTCTAGGGTATTTTTACTACGGATGGATGAATCTGTCTATTTCTACTCTGTGCCAGTTCCAAATGTTTCTACCCATAATTCTGCACCATTATGTTTCCATATTAATCCCCAACTTAAAAAAAAAACTTTTTCAAAGTTCAGATTTAAATAGGACTTTCAATATGTATTTAAATGCATATTTCCTCTAAAAATACATATTAAAATGCATTTAAACTACTGAGAACAGTGTCAACATTTGGAGAGCTGCAAAACCCTATGGATAGTAGTGTTCCCATCCATCCATTAGTCCAAGAGGCGCAGATCAGGACATTTTGTATAGGAATTTGCAAAGCCAGAATTCGACCCCCTCTAGATGGATTCCGTTTGACGCCTGGTTAGCCGATTATGTGCATAATCGCTGAAGTGCTTTATCGTAAATGCTTGTATGGAGGAGGTAATTGAGCGCACAACTGGTGGCCTTACCGGTTGTTTGAAATGTGCTTTACAAGTAGTTAATGCGGAGAATCGCTTGTTCACATAGTCAAAATGCGCTTTAACGGCCGGAGCAAAATAAACTCGCTATTTAACGCACATTCGATAATGTGCATAATCAGAGAGAAAAAGCGCCTCAACTCCCGATTTACGCTCCACTCTTGTAGAGGTAAAATTTTAAATGAGACTTCAAAGAGCTTTAAACGTCTGGTGTAGAGGCAGCCTATCTCAAGCTTCTCTAACATTGATGCTGTTGGCTATCTGCAGAATCTGTTTCCTCAACTTGACAACTAGCGAATACAGACACTCATTTACCAACTTGCAGCTTAGCATAGTTTGTATGCAATCAGTTGGTAAGCCTGTGGGTCGGCTTTATCCTTCTGGCAATTGATGAAGAGAATTTGCTCACCAAAGTTTCTGATTGGCTGAAAAATGCTTCAATTTTTTTCTGATCACTTGTAGGACAATCCGGATGGCCAGCTCATGAAGGGGTTGCAGCGGCTCTCCAGGATTTTAGACAGAAGTCTTTTCCAGCTCTAACAGGACATGCCAGGCAATGAACCGGGAAGCTTTTGCCTGCACAGCAGTGCTCGGCCATCCCGCTATGGCCCTTGTCTTGGTCCTGCTTTGCCAGGAAGTAGTAGCCAGACTTTGAAGCCATGGGATGGAGCTGGAACGTGTAACTCAGCCCAAGAGTAAAAGGTATTTGCACTCATCCAATGTTTTATCACAAAACAGGCTGTGATGCACGTTCCTGGAAGGCTTCACTAGCTCAATGACAAGCAATCTGTGCTATGATATGGAAGGTCACATTGGAAGTTCATAATGATCCATGTTTGTTCTCATTGACTGGTGGGTGGGTGGGTGCTAATGGTGGAGGAGATCTGAGATGCTAATAACCCCTTCTCCTGCTCAGAGCCACTAAACTGGCAATGAAAAATTAGGGAGGTATTTCATCATTCCAGTGAAGAACTGCATGTCATTAATTTGCAGTATTTAGAAACTATTTACATAGAAAGGTCTATTCCAATTCATCTTCTCCAATGCTAGGACATGCAGCAGCTGATAAAATTCATAAAGGGACAGGCAATTCAGAGAACAGTAATACTATTAACATAGGATTTTTTAATATATTCCATCCAAAGGGGTAATTAAAGGGTACTCAGATTCTCTATTCTGTATGCAGGAATGGTAGTGGAAATGCAGCAGCAATGGCAGGACACTCGCTTTCTGCAGCACGCTTACTGCCACCCTGGCTGCCATTTGCCAGCACAAACGAATCATTGAATGGCCTGAAATTCTGAGATAGAACTACTCCTAAGCAAGGTGACTCCTCCTGCTTGGAAGGTGGCTATCCTTCTGCATAAGGACATGCTATGCGGTTGGAAAATGGGGAAAAGGTCAGGCCAGAAGAGGATTCCTACATAATCAAGTAGGGAGTGCAAAGACTGAGGCTATAAGACAGTGGGCCTGTTCCCACATAACGCTAAGCCACCATGGTTAGCATTGGGAAGTGAACAATGGTGGCTTAGTGTGTCATATGGAAAAAAAAACTTGCAACCACCCCCCTGCAGTGGGCTTAAGGGCCCCGGGGTAGCTTACTGTGTCATCTGTCGGGAACTCTGGTGATTAAAACAGCTGCTCTGAAGGAAAACATGGCGACCATAGAGTCAGCCGCCTAGAATGTCCACCACTTTCTGTGACACTCGAGGAATCGTGGAGAGATTCTATGGTTGCCATCACATAGCAGCCGATGAAGCAGCTGGCATGTGTGTTTTCCTGGCACAATGGCTATTGGACTAACTGGCAGCAGCGACAGGAGGCCAGGGGACTAACTACAACAAGAGGATCAGTAAAAAAACCCATGCCACACTGCACGGCTCTCAGTTGTGTGACGGGAGCACATGTTGTGATTTTCTACCCCCCCCCCCCCCCCATCATAGTTCCCCTAACCACCCTTCCCGTAGACATGCCTGAATAGGCCCACTAGCTTGCCCAAGGCCACCTATTCAGTTCACTGGTCACAAGTCTATCTCTAAACCATTAAGCTACAGTCTTCCTCAAACTTAAAAATATGACTGTTGAGGTTGGTAAAACAATTATACAAGGAGCCTAAGTTATGTTTAAACTAGCATGACTGTGATGTTACACGTCTATATATAATGAACTTGCGGTTATGGTTATGTGTTCCTGTTATATTTCTGTATTTTATGGTGAGTATTTCTGTGGTGAGAGCGAAATGAGTGACAGGAAGAATGGTAGATTTGTATATGTGAGATGATTGGCTGAGTAAGTGAAGGAAGGTGAAGTGTGTGTGTGCTATATAAACGCTGTGCTGTGTGAGTCAGAAAGGATTGGGATATAGACAGGATTTTAGGAGAGAGAGAGAGAGAGAGAGAGAGAGAGAGAGAGAGGTGGTCATATGTCAGATGATTGAGAATGAGATCTAGAGTACTGTGTATGAGAGAACATACATTGATAGAGTTACTTGTTTATTATTCAACAATATACTACTGTAAAAAGATTTCTTTGTTTATAAAACCCACACCATCTTCTCTTGGCTACATAAGATGAAGTTAATAACGGAAAAAGTACAAAGTTATAGGGTAAAAGTGTTGGGCCTTAGCCTTAAAGGCCCTGGTGGCAGTGAAACCTAGTGTATGTGAGAGGAGGTGCTTCCTCCTGGGTGAGAAAGGCCTTAGACCAGGGGAATTCTCACTAGAAGGCAACATCTCCACAATGACCAGTCTGGCACAGCAAAGCATGAGAGGAGTGAATGGCTGGATTAATAAAACACAATAACCTACACTCAAGTTTGAGCATGGGTTGTTGCTGACCCATGGGTTGTTGTGTTGTGTAAACCCAGCTGTGCTAACAAATCATGGTTTGTTTACCATGAACAGCCCACAGTTCACAACACAACAAACCATGGGTTCTCTTTGTGGTTTGTTCATGGTTAACAAATATTGGATTGTTAGAATGGCTAGGTTCACATAATGCAACAACCCACAGTTCAATGGCAACCCTTATATGTGTTGAATCATTCAAATTTTTATAATTTTAATTGCTGTTTTATTGAATTAAATTTTAAATGTTTAATTGTTCTCTGCTTTGATCATTTGTATGTATTGAAAAAGTGACTCTAAATTATCTCAATAAACAAAAAAAACTATTCTAGGAGGCCATGGCTCCCTTAGAACCTTACAAAAATACTGGACAGCAATTTACATCATTGACCACAAGTTTAATTTTCATGTATATATACAACTTAAGATGTAAATTCTCCTACCCCGAACTCCATGCTTTGCCAGTATTACCGCCCTGTCATGCTGAGAACTTCCACAATGAGCTGAGGGAGACTAACTCCTTACTGGAGTTATCATGGAGACAAAACCGGCTCAGCTAAAGTGATTTCCTCTTCCTTTTGCAGGCTCCTAAAACTCAAGCTGACAAAAATGCTTCAGCTTAAGGCGATCTGTACCAATTACTTAGACAGAGAGCAAGAAAATCATCAATGGAGAGATGTTTGCTAGCTGGATATAAAGGACTAGGCATAAGCTTATCTTTAACATTTGGCAGGAAACTTCCCCTTCTTAACAGAGATTACCATGTTTTCAGAGTCACGTGCCTCTGACAACTTCTAAATGTATTCACTGATTTAGTCTGTGCTTAGTTATAGTTTGGAAAGGAGATTCTTGGTGTTTAGATCAAACTGACTGGCTCAGTTCGGACGACACGATAATCAACGGAGGGGGGAAGAGGCAACCGTCAGTTATATTGCTTATTGTGTTGTGTGGAGGGCAACACACAACGCACACACAACTGACGGTACACTATTTTGGGCAATTAAACAACGGAGAAAAACAACGGGCTTGCATGTTGTTTATCCCGAAATCCATTGTTTAAAGTGTCGTGTGGAGGGAACCCCCCTCTCTCCATGTATTATTCCACTCGATCATAGAGTTCGCCAGCCGGAACAACCGAAAACCCTTGGCTGCTCCAATACAGCTGGCAGAACTTGTGAATGATGGGATATGGCCGGAGGACTGAGGGAGGGGGAGGGAGGTGACGCAGCAGCCCAGAAGGACGTCGGGACTTTCAGCCACGCAACAGGGCAATATGTCGTGTGGCGGGCACCGCAAAAATAATGCATCGTGAGTATGCTATTCCCCCCTCCATTGCCTAAAGTGTTGTCCGAACTCAGCCACTGTGTAACCAGTGTGGATAAGCTAATCTATGGGAGACTAACCTTATGTGGGTGAGGTTAAATTCATGTCTGGAGGGGGGATGAAGGTGAAAAGAAGACATAGCGACTGGTGGTCTTAAGGAATTGACTGATTTTTAGTCACAATTCTCCATCTCTTAAAAGGGAATGCTGGGGACTGTTGGCTTGAGGCAAGTTCCCATGATCAGTGACAATGGCCCTGTTAAGACAACACGCAGAACCATGATGGTTAAGCATTTTGAGCTAAACACTATGGCTTAACGTGTTGTGTGAACCATAACTTAGTGTGTTGTGTGAACCATTCCTAACCATAGTGGCTACATAACCACAGTTTAAACACACTGGCTGGTTTCGGACGGCACAATAGGCAATGGAGGGGTAAATAGCGTACTGACTGTGAGTTAGGTAGGCGGAGCTCTCCATATGACATGCTGCAACTCCAGTGCTTGTATAGCTGAAAGTTCCGGTGGCCATCTTGGTTGCTACAGCTGAACCCTCCCCCTCCCTCAGTCCCCTAGCCGTATCCCAGCATGCACCGCAAGTTCTGCTGGTTGTATAGAGCAGCCGGGGTTTTTCGGCTGCTCCAACTGACAGAACTCTATTCCCAAACGGAATAGTCCACAGAGAGATGGGGGGTTGGTTTCGGACGACACTTTAAACAACGGGGCTTCGGGCTAAACAATGTGCAAGTCGTTGTTTCTCTCCTTTCCTTAATTGGGCGGAATAGCGTACTGTCAGTTGTGTGTGCGTGGTGTGTAAACCTCCACACAACACAATAAGCAACATAACTGACGACTGTTTCCCCCCCTCCCTCCATTGCTTAATGCGTCGTCCGAAACCAGCCACTCACTAATTGATTGCTGCAAAAGGGTTAGCCGGCCTAATCATGGCTTAGCGTGTTGTCTGAACAGGTCCAATATCAACTGATAATCTTTACAGTTCATAAGTTACCTCAACAGACTGGCAATGAACCCAGTTGCATTCCTAAACTCACTTTGAGAACACTGATTGAACACAGATTCTCAAAGTGACTTTAGGAGCATACCTAATTTCATCTTAATCTTGGTTGGTGATGGTTACATGGAAGACTGCAAGTGATTAGGGTATGTCTGGGGAAGGATTTTAGGCTTTTGAAAAACCTTTTTGAAGAAAGCGGGAGAACAGAACAGCGTGAGTGGGGAAGAAGGAGAAGGAGAAAGTGTAGCTGACATCTTTGCACTCCCCCCACCCCCTCTTTCTCTCTCATGCGCGCGCGAGAGAGAAGACGGGACAATGGAGGCAGCTGTGAGCTGGCAGCGGGAGAACAGAACGGCATGAGTGGGGGAGAAGGAGAAAGAGAAAGTGCAGCTGACATCTTTGCACTTCCCCCACCCCCTCTTTCTCTCTCGCGCGCGCAAGAGAGAGACGACAGGACAACTGAGGGCAATTGAAATGTGTCTGGGAGCACCAATATCTGTTGCGTGGGGCAGAGGGAGATATGGCGATAGCAGGGCGAAATGCTGTTACAGGGGAAGGAGAGATGGATATCTAATACCCATCTTACCTTCCAGTCGCCCTGCTACCCCGGGGATCTTGGGGAACAATCCAGGCCACCCACAGAACCTTTCCTTGCTCCTGTGCAATGCCAGGTCGGTTAAAAACAAAACAAACATAATCTTTGACCTCCTCACAGAAGAGGAGGCCAACCTGGCATGCTCCACGGAGACCTGGCTGGGAGATGACAGTGGCCCGACATGGGCTCAGGCTCTCCCAGCTGGGTACTGTGTTAGTGAGCAGGTGAGGGAAAGTGGGTGGGGGGAATGGAGTAGCTGTGGTCTACAAAAACCATCTTAACCTGACCAGACATCCTGTCCGGCAACTGAATCACATCGAGTGTGTGTACCTGAGTCTGAAGACCAGGGATAGACTAGGGATTCTGTTAGTGTATCGGCCACCCTGCTGCCTATCAGACTCCCTGGCTGAGCTCACGAAACTGGTCTCGGAGCTGGTGTTGGATTCACCCAGGCTTTTGGTCCTGGGTGACTTCAACATCCCATTCGAGGCCGGTTTGTCAGGTGGAGCTCGGGAGTTCATGGCATCCTTGACAAACATGGGCCTATCCCAATTGGTCTCTGGACCCACACATTCAGCAGGTCACACCCTCGATGCTGTTTTCAGTTCTGAACAGACGGATCTGTGGGCGGAGGTATTGAATACCTCTGAATTGTCATGGACAGACCATTTTCTGGTCAGGGCTAGTATCACGGCTACCACCCACCCCTGCAGGGGCGGACCTATTAAGATGGTCCGCCCTCGAAGGCTGATGGATCCTTCTGGATTCCAGAAAGCCTTGGAAGGTTCTATGGCTGGTATCGTCGACGATCCTGTAGAAGCCCTAGTCAACAGATGGAATCAAGACCTAACTAGGGCTATCGACACGATCGCCCCCAAACGTCCTCTCCAGCCCACTTCTAATAGGGCGCCCTGGTATACAGAAGACCTCAGGGATTTGAAGCGGAAAGGACGACGACTGGAGCGCCGATGGCGGAAAACTCGACTTATATCCGACAAGACACGACATAGAGAACATCTTCGTTCCTATGGGGTGGCAATACGTGCAGCAAAGAAAGCTTTCTTCTCTGCGCAAATTGCGTCTGCGAATTCACGTCCAGCAGAACTGTTCAGGGTGGTGAGGGGTCTAACCCAGGCGCCTTCTCCCCTGAATCCGATTTTAGAGCCTTCGGTAGTTCACTGTGATGCTTTTAACGATCATTTCTCAGATAAAATCTCTCGGATAAGAGCCGATTTAGATGCCATTGTTATAGCAGAGGCTGACAGTGGAGTGTCCAGCGACTCCGCGAGTAGGATTACACTTGATCAGTTTCAGTTGGTGAGTACCGAGGATGTGGACAAGGTACTTGGATGTGTGAGGAGGATGACTTGCCCTCTCAATCCCTGCCCTTCTTGGCTGGTCGTCCAGGGAGGAGATGCAGTTAGATCATATTTACAACATATCATTAATGCATCTCTTAGGGAGGGGAGTTTTCCATCATGTTTAAAAGAGGCGGTGGTAAGGCCACTTCTAAAAAAGCCCTCCCTGGATCCCCTGGACTTTAATAACTACAGGCCAGTATCAGATCTTCCATTTTTGGGCAAGGTGATCGAGAGGGCAGTTGCCTTCCAACTCCAGGCAGTCTTGGATGACACTGATTTTCTAGACCCATTTCAAACCGGCTTCAGAGCAGGATACGGAGTTGAGACCGCTTTGGTTGCTTTAGTGGATGATCTACGCCTTAGTATTGACAGGGGGAGTGTGTCCCTGCTGGTACTCCTGGACCTCTCAGCGGCTTTCGATACCATTGACCATGGTATCCTTCTGGAGCACCTGGGGGAATTGGGAATCGGGGGCACTGTGCTTCAGTGGTTCCAATCCTATCTCTCGGGCAGGTTCCAGATGGTGATGCTTGGGGATAGCTGCTCTTCAAAAAAGGAGTTGCTATGTGGTGTACCACAAGGTGCCATCCTTTCCCCAATGCTGTTTAACATTTACATGAAACCGCTGGGAGAGATCATCCAGAGGCATGGGGAGGGGTGCTATCAATATGCTGATGACACCCAAATATATTTCTCTATGCCTTCGACAACATCGTCAGCTAAGGATAGTGTGTCTCCTCTGAATGAATGCTTGGAGGCGGTAATGGGCTGGATGAGGAAAAACAAACTGAAGCTGAATCCAGACAAGAGGGAGGTGCTTGCTGTCAAAGGCCCCAACCTGGGTCTGGAGGTGTGTCAACCAGTTCTGGATGGGGTTACACCCCTCCTGAAAGATTGTGTTCGCAGCTTGGGGGTACTCCTGGATCCGTCGCTCCAAATGACAGCTCAGATTGATGCGACGGCCAGGAGTGCCTACTATCAGCTTCGGCTGATACGCCAGCTGCGCCCCTTCCTAGAGTTGGAAGACCTAAAGATGGTAGTGCACGCGCTGGTAACTTTGAGGCTTGACTTCTGCAATGCGCTGTACATAGGGCTACCTTTATGCCTAGTCCGGAAACTTCAACTTGTTCAAAATATGGCAGCCAGGTTGGTCACCGGTACACCTAGGGGTGATCACATCACACCAGTTTTTAAATCGCTTCATTGGCTGCCAATCAGTTTCCGGGCGAAGTATAAAGTGTTGGTTATTACCTTTAAAGCCCTACATGGTTTGGGTCCAGGTTACCTGCGGGATCGCCTTCTCCCGTACAATCCGCCCCGCACAGTTAGGTCCTCTGGGAAGAACTTACTCAAGTCAGCCAGAACTAGGCTGACGAGTGTTACCCAGAGGACCGTCTCTTCTGCTGCTCCCAGACTATGGAATGGTCTGCCGGAGGAGGTTAGACAAATTAGCAGTCTTCATGAATTTAAGAGAGTCATGAAGACTGCTCTCTTCCGGCAGGCCTATCCGGATGAATTTTAAGATGTTTTTAATGATGTATTTTTTCTTGTTTTTTTTTAATTTTAACTGTTGTGATTTTTGTGTTTTATATTGCTGTTGTTCCCCACCTTGATCCGGAGGGAGAGGCGGGTTAAAAATAAATATTAGTAGTAGTAGTAGTAGTAGTAGTAAGTTAGGCTGCCTCTACAAGAGGCATTTAAAGCTCTTTCAAGGCTCATTAAAAATTTTACCTCTACAAGAACAGAGCGCAAATCGGGCGTAGAGGCGCATTTTCTCTCCGATTATGCGCATTATCGAATGCGCATTAAATAGCGAGTTTTATTTTGCTCCGGCCGTTAAAGCGCATTTTGACTATGCGAACAAGCGATTCTCCGCATTAACTACTTGAAAAGCGCATTTGAAACAACCAGCTGAGTGCTCAATTACCTCCTGCATACAAGCATTTGTGATAAAGCGCATCTGCGAATATGCGCAAAGCCGAATTCTTGTAGATGAGGCCTTACAGAGGACTGACTTGCAAGATTGAACACCATCCTTTCCATCCCTAATTTCAGAATCTTTGGTGTAAACACATAGAAAAACACACAAACACACACAATATGAAGAATTAATTTTTCTAACCAGTACAGTCTAAAGCAGCCTTCTCAAACGTGGTGCTCTCCAAATGTGTTGGACAATAGCATGAGCCTAAAGCATGGATGGACAAAAGGCAGATCATAGTCTTTGGGTGGACCATTGGCCACTTTTCAGTGGATCATTAAAGCCTGCTGGTTTATTGGATTCTTCCAAAAGATACAGTCTTATGTAAACCTTGATCTGATCCAGCAAGGCACTTGCAATGTCCATAATCAAGCGTGCATGCTCAGGATCATAAAACACAATTAGTACATTTTAACTGTTAAGAGGCCCTGAGCATGAATCCTGTCTTGTCAATGTGGAGGACATACTTATGGATCGGGGTGGGGTGGATTGGGGGCGGGGAGTAAACCCTGTAAGATTAATTGGTCTAAAATGTAGAAATATTACTGCCTACATCTCAGTGGAAATTTCTCTATGCTGAGGTGATCAACGGGTAAACTAAAACTCCACAAACACCAAGTACACAACAGTAAAAAGCAGCAGTGGACTTTTTTGTTTGTTTTTTGTTTAGAAATGTGTAAGAAATGTGGAGAGAAGCCCCTCCCAAATGGATGGGTGCTTAATTGTGCTGCAATTTGTGCGAAGGAGGGGTGTCACTGCAGGATTTTTTTAAAAAATGGGCATTTAAATATTAAGAACATGTCAGATTATACTAATATCAAAATGGCCTGAATTTTGTGTCCTGGTTCCTGGGCATTATGTTTCCCCCCTCAAGAGGTTTAAAACATGTTGTTTTAAATTTTGTTTCTTCCAAAGCAGCAGAACTTCTCCATCTGGATCATGGAGATGGCATGCCAAGGACCCCTCACGGTGCAAATACTTCCTCTCTCCTAATCCTCAGATGGACTTTAATATTTATTGGTTGTATGGTATGTGATAATCTGTTATTGGCTGCCTCAGAGTCTTTGTGTTGTGCTAATCCCTCAGCCACTGAAAATTGTGAAATGTAGTCATGCCGTGAGATCAGATCTAGTGGAGACAGTGGTGTGTGTGTGTGTGTGTGTGTGCGTGTACGCAAGGGGGGAGAGATTTGATTGGGCAGAAATGTGTGGAGGCTTTGCAACTGATGGGGTTCCCATTGCCAAGCTGGTATCCTTCCTCTCAGGCTCTGCCTTAATACAGAACATGTAGCCATGCCCAGACATATTTCCGTACATGTATGCAACACTCTGAAAACAAACATCAAAAATGGTTGCATCATTAGCAAAAAGAAAAAAAAAAGAAAATCTGTTCTTTTGAGATACTGGGATACTGGGATACTGGCCTTTCCCAGAATACTTGTCATATGAAACTTTCAGGATTCCTACTGCATCACTCCTGTCACTGACTAATTTTGTAGCATTGTCAGTTTCAGCTCAGACTAATATTTCCCTTGGTATGCGACCTTAGGCCACCCAGGACATAATGCTTGATCTTAGCAGAAGTACATGGAAATGAGAGAAAAATGACAAGGTGCTATGCATTTGCACTTGGGATCGAATTTCCCTCAACATATAAGGATGTTAGAGTTAGAATGTAAGATGAGGATCTCTGCTGTGACCTAAAGAGGCGGAGTTCCTCAGGAAGATTTTAAAGTTCGCATTTTCCACGTTTGTGAGGATTTAACCCACTGGCAGGCAACATCCCTCTAAAACTTCTCTAAGTCTCCTCTGCCATTGATTGTGTCCTGTTGAGTAATGGTAGAGTGTGTTGCATGTCATGGTGCTATCACACCATTCGAATTAGACAATGCAGAGCAAGACCTTAATCTATCCCATGCCTGTAGCTTAGGGCACAGACAATATGCAGAACACATTCAGCTTCCTAATAATAGACCGAAGTTTCACCATGCAGTGTATTCTGTTAAATCACCTCTTTGCAAATCCATGTTAAGCACACTGATGAAATAAAGAGAAACCAAGTCCCAAAATCTGGCAGTTAGCACGGGATTTACAATGCTACTCTACATTTACTTAATCTGTTTGTCCTCTCGGCATGGGGTGTGTGCAAGGACCAGCTCTGGTATAGATAGGTCCTCCCCTCTTCTATTTAATGACATGGAAGGATGGAGGGCTTTCATTCCTAATGAAGACCTTTCAGCAAATATCTGAAGGTCTGGGTGTGTCAAGGCCTTGCTGTCATATGACAATCGCACCCTGATAGGGAAGTCCCTCTTCCTGCTATATTAAACAAAGAGCCAGTGTGGTGCAGTGGTTAGAATATTGGCCTTGGACTCATGAGACCTGGGTTCTAATCCCCACTTGGCCATTAAGCTCACTGGGTGACTTTGGGTCAGTCGCTGATTCTCAGCCTAACCTACCTCAAAGGGTTATTGTGAGGATAAAATGGAGAAGAGGATTATTTATGATGCCTTGGGCTCATGAAGGAAAGGCAGGATAGAAATGTAATTAACTAACTAATTAACTTATAAATGCATCACCCCTTGCCAACTTTCATATACTGTCCTATTAGTCTCTGGAGGAACACCATTGCTAACTGAAGCTCAGCTAGTAAATGGAAATGAGAGAATATTTTCCCATCTATTAAAACTGCAACAAGTGCAATCTTCAGGAGCCTAAATGCTACTTTTAGCTTCTCTGCAGCACATTATCAATTCGCTTGTGCCTGTCATCATGACGGAACAGAATGACAAACGGCAACTTTGCTGCTAAGTGGGGGGGGGGGCATCTGCTTCGAATTACACGAGTGCCTGCTGGAGTGCCGCACGGAGCAGTGAAGGACACCGGCGAGGCACAGGGGAGTTGTTGCAGGCATCAGTGGGTAATCACAGAAAGAGCGCCACCTCGGTAATAAGTTCTCTCTCCTTTCCCCCAACACTGCTCACATAATGCCTCCAGAGAGGCTTGGAGCCATATACACCATCCTGGCAGTCATCAGATCATTTTACTGCATCAGAACTGCCGTTGGTAGGCCTGGGCTGACTTCATATATTGTGTATTATACATTTCTAAACCTGTTACCTGGAAACAATGGTCCATTGCAATTTAATATTGAGGCCCAAAATTGGAAGGCCTCTTTCTTTTCCTCCCCACCCCCCAAAGTGCACCTTACTGGCCATTATGGTCAGTAGGTCCGTGCCAGGGGGCTCCCTGGTTCTTCCAATGGCGTATTTCCTATCTGAAGAAGGATCAGCGAGCTGAGAGCCTTCTCTGTGGTCTTGATGCAACAGACAAGCTGGTATGATTGCGGGTGGGGATGGGAAAAAGGAATTACTGGCTTTCAGCATGAAGCCCTACAATGGGCCTGGCTCTTCCAGCAGCCAGAGAGACTCAAATTTGCATTATAACGAAAAACTAAAAGGGAGGGAGAAAATGAACCGATGCTTCATCTTCCAATTTCTGCTGTTTAGAAAACCTAGTCATTAAGGGAAGTGTACTTATTAATTATCTGTGATTTGTTGTGAAATGCTGAGGGGTTTACAACAACAAGGAAGTAAAAGATAAATTAATTTATATTTCCTTTCCTTCCTTAGTCCATTTCCGAGCATGCCTCAGCCCCACACGCTTTTCCGTGCCCTTTCCCAAAGCTGCTGTTTCCCCAGGTTCTCGGCCATCTGCACTTCATAATGAAAGGAACCCTCAGGGGACCCGTAACACAAATGAGCTAATTTCATGTTTAATGATCTTTAATCAGAAGTGAGTGTGACTAACAACAGTCATCCAGAAGGTGCTTTGTTGTTCATTTTATCTTCCATCCTTCCCTCCCAAACCCCTAAATTCTACTTTGACGTGTGACGCCACAGCTCCCACGGAGGCACGGGATAAAGCCGGTAGCAATGCAGCCAGCCGCAAAAGGGGAGTGGAGATTAAAGAGATGTGTGATGCCAAGCAGGCTGAAAATATCCAGCAGGCGGGTTGAAACCCAGCTCTTTTGTCTTGCAATGCACTTGCAGTTCACAGAATTTTCAAAGCAGGCCTACACAATTTGGATGCATATGATGTTGCCGTATACTGTTGGACTCTTGCTGTACCCAGCCCAATATAATGTATCCTGATTTGCAGCTCCTCTCCCAGATCTCTGCCAGGGGTCTTCCCCAACCCTGGGCTTCTCTAAATGAGCAATTTATAGCATGACTGGCCGCTCACAAATGTTTACGTGTCTTTTAAACGACGTTGTGAGCGACCAGGACATCTCCTGCGGCAGCCATTACAAATTCTGCCATGAAAAGAAACACTTTTAAAGTGGTAACATCTTTAAAAAAGCGGAATCTTCCACCACTAGATGTCACTGTCTCAACTGAAGTAAGCAGAGGGGAAGTATTCAATTCAAACCCTGTGGTTTCCCCTGTCCATCCGTGTAATTAAGCCTATAATGAGCACGCCAAAAAACAGGAAGCATAAACATCCGGGTAAGCAATGCAATTTCCCCTTCTGTTACTTGAGGTCCATTTAACTGGAGATTAATTGGTTTTGGGTTTGTTTGTTTTTTACCCTCTGAGCTGTACGCACCCTCCAGGAGCTCTATATGCACTTCCTGTTTTCCGTTGCTTGGCTGAGAGTGCAAAAACAGGAGGACTGACAAGCACAAGCCAAGCCACAATACATATCTGCTGGGCTGCATTCAACTTGGTGGCTCACAGGCTATGCACATGGGAATGTTACACTGGCTTAGGTTAGTCATGTAACCTTCTCAGGGATGGATCTATGAGCAGGCGTAGCCTAGATTGCCTGTAGGGTTTTTAGTTTCTTTGAAAAACAACAACAACAAAGTTAATTGGTTTAAATAACATTTCCTTGTCCATGCAGACATCAGATAATGTCAAGATGTGATCCCACAAGAACCAAACCTTAGATTAGAACTGGAGACATGGTTGTATATGCTCATGCATTCAAGCTTATTATTATTACTATTATTATATTTATTTATATCCCGCCTTTTTCCCAATAATGGGACTCGGCAGCTTACACATTAAAACATCTACAGTTAAAACAAATAGCAATATACACAAATTAAAAATATAATTATATATAGTACAATTTTAAAATATTTAAAACATTTTAAAACATTTTAAATACACCTAATTAAAAATCTGAACTATAAGCAGTACATCGACAAAGGTATGAATTACCCTCCAAAGGCCTGCTGAAACAGAAAGGTTTTTGCCTGCCTCCAAAAGCACACCAAGGAGGGAACCAGTCTGGCTTCCCTGGGAAGGGAGTTCCAGAGCCCCGGGGCAGCCACCGAGAAGGCCCTCTCCCTCATTCCCACCAGACGAGGTGGGTGGTGGGATGGATAGAAGGGCCTCCCCTGAAGACCTCAGGGGACGGGCAGGCTCATAAGGGAGAATATGGTCTTTCAGATATCCTGGGCCCAAGCTGTATAGGGCTTTGTAGGTCATAACCAGCACTTTAAATTGTGCCCGGAAACAGACTGGAAGCCAGTGGAGCTGTTTTAACAGGGGAGTTGTATGCTCCCTGTAACCAGTCCTGGTCAACAATCTGGCTGCAAATCTTTGAACCAGCTGAAGTTTCCGAACACTCTTCAAAGGCAGCCCCACCTAGAGCGCATTACAGTAATCCAAACGGAATGTAACTAAGGCGTGTGTCACTGTGGCCAGGTCCGACATCTCAAGGAATGGGCGCAGCTGGCGCACAAGCTTTAACTGTGCAAATGCACTCCTGGCCACCGCCAAAACCTGGGCATCCAGGCTCAGGGCTGAATCCAGGAGTATACCCAAGCTACGAACCTGTGTCTTCAGGGGGAGTGTAACCCCATCCAACACAAGCTGAATCCCTATTCCCTGATCTGCCTTTCGACTGACCAGGAGCACCTCTGTCTTGTCTGGATTAAGCTTCAATTTGTTTGCCCTCATCCAGTCCATTGCTGCCGATAGACACTGCAAGAGAGGTTTAAAGCTCTTTCAAGGCGCTTAAATTTTTTTACCTCTACAAGAACGGAGCGCAAATCGGGCGTAGAGGCACGTTATCTCTCCGATTATGCGCATTATCGAATGCGCGTTAAATCGCGAGTTTTATTTTGCTCCGGCCGTTAAAGCGCATTTTGACTATGTGAACAAGCGATTCTCCGCATTAACTACTTGGAAAGTGCATTTGGGACATCTGTTAATGCGCTTCACCGCCTCTCGCTGCCTCTCGTGCAGAGGTATTAGGTGTAAATGCACTTCAGCGATTATGCGCATAATCGCCTAACCGGGCGCAAAAGCGAATCCTTGTAGAGGGGACCTGGTTTAGGACCAAAACAGCTTCCTTGGAATCGGGTGGAAAGGAGTAGTAGAGTTGGGTGTCATCAGCGTACTGGTGGCACCGCACCCCAAAACTCCGGACAACCTCTCCCAACGGTTTCATGTATATGTTAAATAGCATGGAAGACAAAACGGAACCCTGAGGGACTCCACAGGCCAACTGCCAAGGAGTCAAACAGAAGTCCCCTTGCACCACCTTCTGGGTCCGCCCCTCCAGGAAGGAATGGAGCCACTGTAAAACAGTGCCTCCAAGACCCATACCAGCGAGGCAGCCCAGAAGGATACCATGGTCGATGGTATCGAACGCCACTGAGAAGTCCAGCAGAACTAACAGGAACACACTCCCCCATCCAGTTCCCGGCGTAGGTCATCCACCAAGGCGACCAAAGCTGTTTCTGTCCCATAACCAGGTATGAAGCCAGATTGAAATGGATCTAGATAATCTGTCTCATCCAGGAGTCCCTGGAGTTGGGAGGCCACCACGCACTCCAATACCTTGCCCAGAAATGGGATATTGGAGACTGGCCGGTAATTGTCTAATACATTGGGGTTCAAGGAGGGCTTTTTCAACATAGGTCATACTACTGCCTCCTTCAGGCAGGGTGGGACCCTGCCTTGACAGAGGGAGGCATTAACCACTCCACTCACCCACTCGGCCAGTCCCCCTCTGGCTGCCTTTATGAGCCAGGAAGGGCAAGGATCTAGCATACATGTGGTGGCTCTTACCTCTCCAAGGATCCTGTCCACATCATCAGGCTGTACAAATTGAAAAGTAACTAATAACACTGGACAAGCAGGTGCCAAAGTTACATCCACTGGGTCTGCATCAACTATAGCATCCAAGTCAGAGCGGATCCGAGCAATTTTGTCTGCAAAGTGCTGGGCAAACTGGTCACAGCGGGCTGCTGACAGGTCTGAATTCTCTTCTTGCGGGCCAGTATGTAAAAGGCCCCTGACCACCCGAAACAGCTCCACTGGACGGCTCTTTGCAGACGCAATAGTAGCAGACAAAAATAGTTTTTTTGCTGCCCATATTGCCACGGAGTAGGCCTTCAAGTAGGCTCTAGCCCGTGTTCGATTGGATTCACTCCGAGTTTTCCGCCAACGTCGCTCTAGTCGCCGTCTCACTCATTTCATTGCCATCAGCTCCCTAGTAAACCAGGGGGCTGGCGTGGCTCCACTTCATGAGAGAGGACGCTCAGGAGCAATACCGCCCTAGTCATTTCTCCATTCCACAGAGATGTGCCTTCCTGTAAGTGGCAGCGGGCTTGAACTAGGGTATCTGGCAGCAGGGCCCAGGCACCGGACTTTCTGCATCACTAGGACAGCTCACAGGGATAAGGGCTGGGAGTCTTAGGAATTGTAGTCCAACATATCGGGAGGGCACCAGGTTGCAGAAGGCTGGTCTAACCTAAAGAAGCTATTTTGGTCCTAGCTTATATGTTCATTATATACTTACAAACAGTATATTGGGGATAGAAAGGCATGGACCTTTGTTAATGTGCAGCTATGATTGCTGTTTCAGAAGGTGGAAGGAAAGCAATGTAAACTGCAGAAAGCTATTACTATTCCCTGGAAACAATCATTCTAATACACTGAACTGAAGAGACAAAAACAAAGAAAACAAAGAATTTTTACTTAAAATGCCAACATAAAACATACTGTGTTGCAAAATAATTTTTCAAACAGCAACAAGCCAGGCTTCTATAGATAGAAGTACAGAACCTTGCCTTTTCACTATACAGTCACCCAATGCTGCAGGGTGTGTATGTGTCTTTAGATGCAGTCACGAGACAGGGACATTTTGTGCTCCTCCAATGCAGCTTGTTGATTTGCAAAGAGATGCTACTCTGGGGGCACAAATGTTAACCACAGTGGCTTCATGGGAACTGCAGAAGTGCTGGATATCTCAGTGCCAAGGAACCAGTCAGTGTGCTGCATCCTAAGTCTGTTTTATCCATGTACAACCAGACATGAGAGGGGCAGGGAAGGTAGCTGTCCTGTCTGGCCCCAGATGGGCTTTGAGCTCTCAGGGAAGTGAGCTGCAGCACCACATAACCGGATGGTGTAGCAGTAGATGCAATACAATCATATTCACCAAATGCAGGTTCCAGGGAGCAAAACAAAGGGAAGCTGAAGAGAATAAAATCTGATCAGCAAAGTTCAAGCTACGTAGAGCTGATCAGGACCTTTGACAGAAGGCTTCTCACCGATAGCAAGGGGAGCTGTTGCTTCAGCACAGCACAGAGGCCTTCTTAGAGGTTATAAACACTGGTCAGCCTGGTAGTGCTGTAGGCCCCACCTCTACTGGAAACAAAAAGGTGTTAACAGCGAAAGGGTCCATTCCACAAATAAAGTACAGGGGGTCGTTTTCACAGTGCTGGGTTTGTGCCCCCTCCTTCCAAAACCCCATGGTTTCCCACTCCTGGCGTGGTGTCGGTTAATCCCAACACCAAGGAGGGAGCACAGAGTTTCCTGTGCTCACCTGGGTACTGGAGCTGCCCTGACCTCTTCCTGGTGGAAGGTGACCAATCGCGGTCGCCTTCCACCAGGGACCACCCCAAAATTGGCCCCGGAGCAATGTCAGATGGTAGAAGAGCTGTACAGACATCGCTCTGATTGAAAAAGTCAGGGTAAGTCCCTGACTTTTCCAATCCGCAGTTTCGCGGGAAAGCCCCACGGTGGCTGCGAAGCTGCACCTGCATTGTATAACGTAGCGCAGATCCGCAGCTACCGCAGAACTTTCCCCATGAATAGACAGCCCCCAGCTTTATCTTGACAGACTTTTGAGATACCTGGCTGAAGGTGTGTGTGTGTGTGTGTGAGCGCGCACCTGCCTACTTGTTAGAACTGGGCAAGACTCGCAAAGGCTGTGATGCCAATGAAGGTCTCACGGAGGTGGCTTGCAGAGAGCACCAGCACAGAGGTAAGTAAACACGAGTCTTTGTCTTTGCCCTGGTGATGTCATGTTCAGCAAGCATGGCAGTCTGACACCTAAATCTGGTGAGTGCTGTGGCCAAGCCCTGCGAGTTGGCGGCTGTGCTGGTGACAGCAGGCAACTGCATGCTCGTGCCTACAGCAGACTAATGAGGTGGGAGAAGAGCAAGCAGCGGTGCAAAGCCGAGTTTTCCTCTGCTAAATATCACCGCCATCCATTTGCAGCTGGTTATCGGAGGACCTGGCAGGCAGTGACACTCCCCGCCTGTTATCTCTCCAGCAGCAGTGGGCTGCCCTTTGACACATCCTCTGTCTCTTTTTTCCCCTGCTTCTAGATGCATACAAACATAGGCGCTGGGGATGGGACCTCAGATTAATAGAAAGGACTGAAGGGAAGGAGGAAAGGCAGCCAAGGGAGTCTGCATGCCTTCTTTTCTCCTGCAATCCATTTCAAAGCTCTAACGCTAACCACCAGGGAGCAACCATTACCTCCTACTTTCTGGCTAAATACCTGGTTTCCATAGAAATCTCTCACTTTTTTTCTTTTAAAAGAGCAGAAAAGGAACTGAAAGAAAGGATGGCTTAGGCTATGCCTCCCTCCCGCTGCCCTCTTGCAAGAGCAATCACCATTTACTGACATAACATGGCACGGGGTATCTGGGAATGACTACAGTTCCCCCCACTGTGCACCCCAGCTATGCTCAGATGCCAAGAATCCTTGGAGACCGCTAGCTACATATGCACCATAAAGATGTCTAAAAGCTTTCAAAAATGTATTTTCCATTTCATGTAATAATCAGCCTCACATTGTAGTCCATAGGCATATTGTACAATGGCGAGAAGCAAAAAACAACAACAACGAAAACCATGGTATCAAAAATTCTGGAGGGAAAAAAGGAACATATTTCAAACTAAAAAATGCCAAAGCTTAAAATGGTATTTTTTTTTAAAAAAAGAAGAAACTTAAAAATAAAACATTTTGACATTGTGAACTGAAATGCTTTATTTTGATTTTACTTTTTAAGTCATAACATTTCAATTTGACTGACAGTTGAAAGAAAAAAAGTTTTAAAATGTAAATTGAAAAGAAAAATAGCCTCTTCTAATTCAGTTTTAAAATGGATACATTTTTGAAGGTCTAATGTACAGGTGAGGTCTTGAAACAAGATTACGTGGAGATCTGAAGTGTTGATGAAGTCTAGGAACTCTCTCATTTCCCATCTGAACCTACTTCAGCATTTTCTGTATTTATTTAGTTTTTAGCTGTAGTTTTCTAATAATGTTCAATCTATTGTCTTAAACTAGCCTTCCCCATATGACACATATGGAGGGTGCCAGGTTGGGGAAAGTTGACTTAAATTCTTTCCCCAGTGACACATACATGAACCCATATCTGTTTTAGTATGCACAAGTGTATGAGGTTGAACAGATATGGGGGACCCCTTCTCAACTCCGCCTTCCCTTTTAGTTCCATTTTCCACTTGTCAGAAGGAAACCCATCCAATTAATGTCCATCTGTTGTGTGTGTGTGTACTGCTCCCACTGTGAGAAGAAAGTGTGGAGATTGTGGTTAAATACAGAGTAAAGCAATCAGCTGATGGTTGGTGTCCCTCACAAACACTGGGTGTGTTCGGACGATACTTTAGACAACGGAAGGGTTAATAACACACTCACCTTGCGTTAATTTGCCGGTGCGCGCCACACAACATCTTGCCTCTCCCCCCGTCGCACGGTTGAAAGTCCCGGCGTTCTTCTGGGCTGCTGTGTCTCCCCCCTCCCTCAGTCCTCCAGCCGTATCCCATCATGCACCGTAAGTACTGCTGGCTGCATAGGAGCGGCCAGGTTTTTTTCAGCTACTCCTGACGGCAAACTCTATGACCGAGTGGAATAGTACACGGAGAGAGGGGGGTTCCCGACACACGACACTTTAAGCAACGGATTTCAGGATAAACAACTAAGCAGCCCATTGTTTTTCTCTGTTGTTTAATTGCCCAAAATATCATACCGTCAGTTGTGTGTGTGTTGTGTGTTGCCTGCCACACGACACAATAAGCAACACAACTGACGGTTGCCTCTTCCCCCTCCGTTGAATATCGTGTCGTCCTAACTCAGCCACTCTCTGCTTGAGATGCTCGAATAGTACAAGCTGCAGCCAGCCCTGCAGGGCCCATAGACTACAGCCAGCCAACCAGACACTCAGCCAAGATGTCTTGGAAGCAGCAGCTGCTACCACCAACAGAACTAATGGAAGCAGTTAGACGTTGTCTCTTGCAGGATCCAGGGAATGGGTGGTGAGAGATTATGTGTAGATTTGTCTTTCTACAGGGGGCTCAGGGAAACAACAAGATGTCTAAGAATAACTCCAGCAAAGCTGACTGAAGATGAAGGTATATGAAGGGATGTGTTGCCTAGTGCAGTCTAATAGATTTAATGGCCTCCAAAAATGCATGTGTGAATAAGCTCAACTTAAGAGTGCTTACGCCCCTGCTAATTTCTTTCTGCCCAGCCGATTCCCTTCCACTGACCTGCCTCCTTCCAGAAATGAGTGTTTCCGTTCATTTTGGGTTGCCCCCAGAAGGACTAAACTGTTGTTGTGCAAGTGGTGGGGACCACTTGCACAGTGCAATTGGCAGGGCAGAAAACAAATACCCTGTTGGACTGTGCCCTATGTGAGGGCCATGCACTCTGGTCTCTCTTCCTGTCTTTGGATGTGCTTCAGGCAAGGTCTGAAAGGGAGCTCTACTTACATTCACTTGAACGTGAGTAGAACTCTCCATGCAATTGAGACCCCTGAGAAGACAGGGTCCACAATCACATGGCTGTTCTACTTGCATTCAACTGAAAGTGATTAGGGCTCCCTTTCCGACCTTTCTGATTCAACATGGCAAGGTCTGAACTGAAGGGGTGGGCCCAACATACCTGGAGATGTAGTGGCAAGCCAGCATGCACGACCCAGGCTCTCTATCCACTTTAAGCCCTCCCATGTTCAGGTGAATGACTGAACAGGACTTCTCAGTTGGTTATTTTGGGAAAATAGTCAACCGTGGGGTAGTTTTTGCCTGACAGACAACACAATCACCAACCGTTGACCACTCAACTGACGGTTGACTACTTAAAACACTGTTGTTTATCGTGTTATCTGAATCCAGCCTCTGTCTCTTATTTAGATTTACTAGACAAGTATATAAGGAAGGGGACTAACTCCTTAATGAAAATAAACTAAAGGCTGTGGCTTCAGAAGTATTACAGAAAAGGATCTTACGGAATTCCAGGGAGTTCACTTACAGCTACTACTAAAACATGCACACCATATTTATTTATTTATTTAATTTATTTATTGTATTACTTAGTCACTCCTCAAGGCTGCCACTTTACCAACGCAGCTTACATTAATCAGGGTGGCTATTGGCACAATTACAAAATGTCTTCTCCATGCATGTGTACAAGTGTGCACATATTCACAGAGACAGACCTGTGTAAAGGGCCTTGGAACTTTGGTGATTCGTGTCTTGGCAGAGGTGACCCAACAAGGCATATATACATTGGTCTCTTCAAACACAGGTGGATTTTACTGAATGCACATGAATAAAAAATACACAGTAATTAATTTTGGGAATTAACTGGTTGGCAATAGGCCCTATATGGGACTCAATTAGCTCATATATTATAAACAAACCTATGCATATTAAGTAAATGAAACAAAAGGCAAAATGAATAGCAGACATCCATGGACCAGGTTCGACTGATGAGGAAATTAGCTCAAAGGGCTGCTTGGCAAGTAAACTGTGGGTTGTGTGCCTGTTGTGTGTTGCTCCCCAGACACAATAATCAACAAAACAGATGATTGCCTCTTCACCCACCCACCCCATTGATTATTGTGTTGTCTGAACCCAGTCACAGAGGGAAGGTTTAGAGGGGTGCGGCTGCAAGAGCAGAGAGGAGAAAAGAGCTCACAAAAGTCCTTGTGCACAGTTACCATGACGAAAGGAGGGCAGGGTTTGGGTTATCTACATCCAACATACAGGCTCACTCCAATTTCCAGCACTTTGTGTGCTATCTGCTCCATGCTGTTTCCGATTTCAGATGTTTATTGTGCAGAATGGATTCCAGAGCACGTTGTGTATCAAGCCAACATCTCCAGATAATTTAGTTTGTTCACAATGGAGATGAAGAGGAAACAAGTGGGATATCCTACAACAGCCTGGCCATGATCTTTACCACTGGATGACCAGGGCGAGGCTGCAGGAAGATAGCCAAGCAAAAGGCTGGTTTTAAAATAGGCTGAATCGCGAAGCACAGTCACGCAAACAAACACACAACAGGAGAGTGGGTACGGAGGTGGAGGCTGCACTTTGTAGAGAAAGGACTGCTAGAAGATAGGATGGGGCTGAAAAATGCTTTTTCTATGATCCCAATGGATTGTTCTTGAAGATGGCGTTGGGGTGTGGAGAAATTCCTGATGTTTCAGGAAAGAGGAAGCCTTGAGAAATGCAGCAGTTGGGCCATAGCTTCAGCTGGAGTGGGGACTCAGGAGGCCAGAGTGAGTGCCTGGGAAAAGGGGTCTGACAAGGCTTGGAAAGAACCTCAGACTTCATGGCTGAGAGCGATTTGAGCAGAGCAATGAGAGTCAAAAGATGCAACCAGGAGCGTCATCAAAAGAGTGTTTTATCACACGCTCGTTACTGCCCACTCATGGTTTTTCGCGTGTCCTTTAGACTCCGCCATCCATACGCGTCTCCTGCTCCTTCTGACCTCCGTTCCATTGCAAAATAGACCATTTAAAAACACACACACACACACAAAATGTTCTGTCATTTACTGCTGTGTGCCATTCATGGGTCTCAAAAAAGCTAGCTCAGGACAGGCAAAATCTAATCAAAACAGTGCTGTGCTGAAAGTGAGGTGCTTAAGGTTGGGAAAATCCCCATCCAACTACTGTACTTATCAATAATTATGGTAAACCTGGAGGGAAGTCACTCTGTGCCTGAGGTATATGCACATCTAAGTTCCTGATTGTTGTGAATGATCTAATCATGGAGCACTTAATCTAGTGATCCTTGATTAGGTGGTGTTGCTGATCTGGGCCTGGTACAACCTCCAAGCAAAACCACTTGCTAAATACCTTGATATTCAGCCGGTCCTGTCAGTTCTCCATGCTGTGACTTACTCTGTGCTAGGCTGAATTTCTTAAAGTGACCACATCATATTCTACCAAATACTGGGGTGGGATATCTTTGTACATGCTCCAGGCCAAACAGCTTACCAACATCCAATGAATATTTCTTAACATCACAAAAGTTGAACCAGTAACTGAGGATGTGAGTTGTAAGGGACAGGAAGGTGACAGTCAGCTTTTGGACTAGTCTAAGATAATATTACATTCACAGCTCACAGGTTAATGAGCAATGGATGAGCAGGCCAACGGGCTTTGAATGACATCTGGTTGATGCAAATTCAGCAAGGGGTTTCAGAGCCTTTTGATGAAAAACCATTAACCACAGCCCAGACCAATCATACTTGCTGTGTATGATATATGATGATGAGGCAAACTTCCATTCCTATTTATTTCCCATGTCTTTGATGTAGTGATGTGATTATATATATATATATATATATATATATATATATCTCCACAAAGCGGCTCTCAAGCCACTGTAATTCTGTTTCTTCTACATTTCAATTTCTGCCCTGTGCTAACCTTCATGACAGATGCAAAAGTGCTAATAGGCAATTAATTAAAAAGAAATGAGAGCATTCCCTAGAAACTGCAAGGTGGCCCATTTTGTCTTCTAGTTAAGTGAAGCTCATATTCCAGTCAGACCTGTGTTGGAGACAAGCTAATACACTTGAGGTATTTCTCTTCCAGTACCCTGTACCCTCAAGTATCCCAGAGCAACTATGCTGCTGCTGTATAAACTGCCAGCTGAAATGCACATGGGTACTATTAAGCCACACTGGATAAATAACAATGTTTTTTTAAAAATTTTCTTACAAAGCAACATTAACAGTTCATGTTGCTCCAAAGCCAAGTAAACTAATCAAACCAGCACACGCAAAGACATTAAACTCCTTTTCTCTCAGCTTCCATCGCAACTCTTCCCTTCAGCTTCCGACGGTCATAAACTCTCTCTCTCTCTCTCTCTCTCTCTCTCTCTCTCTCCCTCCCTATTCTCCCAGTTTGGAGAGATCCTTTTGGAGCTCCTTGCAATCCCTTTTTGTTTTAACCACCCTAAATAATTTGGAGTCATCAGCAAACTTGGCCAATTCACTGCTCACGCCCAATTCCAGATCATTTATGAACAAGTTGAAAAGCCTTGATCCCAGTATAGGCCCTGTGGGACTCCACTGTTTACATCCTTCCACTGGGAGAATTTACCATTTATTCCTACTCTCTGCTTTCAGTTCTTTAACCATTTTACTGATCCATAAGAGGACCTCTCCTCTTATTCCAAGACTGCTAAGTTCGTTCATGAATCTTTGGTGAGGGATTTTGTCAAAAGCCTTTTGGAAGTCCAACTAAACAAAAGATTCTACTGTTAATCTTGTTTCACTGTATTTAGTTATGTGTTAAATATTGTAACCCACCCTGAGCCTTTGGGATATGTAGAGATAAAATGTAAACAAACATTTATTGTGAGAGTTTCTAAAGGACACAGCCCACAATCATTGAAAAAACAGGTAAACAAGACATGCCTCTTCTGGACTTTCTCCCCTGACACAAAGCTACCTGCCATATTCATTTTGCACTATTTCCCTAAAGGACAATTCTGCAAAAGTAGTTGGGCCAAGCTTCCTGTGACCATCTGGATCAACCTTTATATGCCACTGAGGTCTGCTCATATGAAATATGCAGCTACATACAGTAAGGATGGCAGAGCCTATGGCAAGATAATGGGATAACACCCACATATTGGACTCCAATTTCACACTGATTTGGAAGGGGTGTGGGTCTAAAGACTTCAATACAATTAATTCTTAACTGTACAAGTTACACTAACATTCAGAAGGGAGAAAATGTGATAATAGTTCTTTTTGGCCGCAGAGCTTTTGTGTGAGGATGAATCCTTTAAGGACTGTAAGATGCTTGAACACTGAGAACCATTCAGCAGATAGCTTAGAATCAGACTCTGCATATATTCATCCCAGATATCTATAGACAGGATGTATAGTGATGCAAGTTCATGTACATTTAAGAACCACTGTCTTGTGATACTTTTCTTTTTGTTGACTGAGATCCAGAGTAGTGCTGCACACATTTCTCTATTATCTATTCTCCTGAAAGGCCAAACTAGGTAATCCTTTGCTTCAAGTCAATATATCTTCAGGGGAGCCCCCTATAAGTCCTAAAGGGTCATACTGCTAATCATAGACTATATAGGCATTTTAGGAACTGATCTGGATGATTCCACTAATTCCTGCTGTGTTGTATTGATTTGGATCTCTCTCATAATCCCCAGCTATGGGCTTCATTCACCCAAGTAGCATGGCCCCAGTATGTACAAAGCTCTGAAGATTTAGCCTCTCTGAAGATTTAATTGGCTTGCAAAAGGAATTTTAATGATCTTTTGTTTGTCCTGGTTAAAAGGAAAGGCAGACAAACAAACTCTGGCTGCTATAGTTAAGATCAGACTTTGGTCTCAAATTGCTAACTCCTCACATTTTTTTCTATACCCCTTGGGGCTGACTATACGTCTTCTTCGCCCCACACTGGCACAGAACCGCAGCTGCCAATTTGCAGCCACAGTGGATTATACGACAGAGCTGCTGATTCACAGCCACTGTGCGGCTTTCCCCTGAAGCTGTGCATTAGAAAAGTAGGGGACATACCCTGACTTTTCCCTTTGAAGTGAGGTCACCACAGCTCTTCCACTGTGTGAACTTGCTCCAGCGTCGAACCAGGAACGTTCTGGGGCAAATGGCGACTGGTGATTGGTCACTGGAAGCCGGGCAGGGGGCGGGTTCAGCAAGCCAAATGACTGCCAGAAAGCCTGTACTGCCTCCTGTAATTTAGATTACCTGTTGCCACAATGCAGTAGTGAAACTGTGGAGTTTCGCGGTGGCAACACGGAAGACAGGGCCTTTTCGAAAGGATGCCTGGGGTCACAGTCACAAAGGAACAGCAGTGCTTTTGTGTTCAGGTACTTGGAGGGTTCCCTCCTTCAGTCTGCGCAGTGTTTTGGTGCCTTCCCACCTCATTTGTTTGGTCATGCAGGCTGGGGCTCATGGTAGTTGAAGTCCAAAACACCTGGAGGGCACCTGGCTGGGGTAGGCTGCTATAAACACATTTGCCCCTTGCTCCCTCGGGCATCATGGCCACAACTGGAAAGAGGATGGTGGGAAATGTGGAGTTTTCTCCCTAAAATATCCTTTTAGAGGAAGCCTCCATGGATCAGTTTTGCATGCACTCAGAAACTTTGGGGCAGGATTGTCAGAATTGGGAATAACTTTTCTCAGGTAAGATGGTTAGTGGGCTTACAGGGAGAAATGCCTTCCTCCCTGGCATGTTTTCTGTAGATTTAAATTTTACAGATTTGTTTTGAAATTAATAGTCAGAAATGCAATCTTACATTTTGTTTCATATTATTAGCATCTTGTGGTTTTTTATTATGGATTGACTGATATATTATTTTCCTATTAATTTAGTGTCTTTCCTGTTTTTATTTCTACACTTTTGTGATAATTGGTAGTGAATTGTCCAGTTGTAGTATACAACTGAATTTATTAATATGAGATGTTTTGATGGGCCTATTGAAATGTTGATTATAGGTTTATATTTTGCTGATATGTTCTGAATTGTTAATTAAGGGCGCAATCCTAGCTAGCCATGCTGGCTGGGGAACGCTGGTAGTTGTAGGACTTCTTTTCTCTCTAAACATGCATGAGATTTCACCTTAATTGTCTTGGAATGTTGCTGTTATATGTTATATAACAAAAACTGGAGGCTGCAGTTGTAAATGAACCTGCAAACGAGTGCCGTTGGCACACAACCGCCGTATTAGTGACTGTGTGTCACCAAATAAACAACATAGAATATAAACTCTCTAAGTAATTTGAAACAATAATGTATGCTATTTTATTGCATATCAATTTATTATAGTACTTTATTATGATGCTTTTGGGAGCTCATTTGGGCATGGTTTACCATGGAAATGTAGCATACCTATACACTGATGATAATGGCGGCAGAGGCAGCGGCATGTAGCAGCTTGCTTGCTTGAGTCATCGGACGTTCTTGTTCTGCAAGCATTTTCTGTGATGCAACTACGCTTAGTTTGTGTTCTAGATCATCGGCATGATAATTTGGACTGGATGGACTTTTTAGTCCTTGAAACTTTTTTTTTTAAAAAAGTTACCATTTCATTACAATAGACATTAATTATGATATTTTTAAGATATTACATGCTTGGAAGCCTTAGGTGCACTCTGATGGAAATGTGAAAGGTTTCAGATTATTAGAAAAATGATCCTTTTTTCTAGATAGGAACTTCCAAATTTACCTCATAATTTCATTTTAAGTGAAACTCAGTGGCCACTGAGGGATGTGCAAAACCCCACTGAGAAACACTGCTGGTTTTGAAACTCTTTTTGTCTTGCTCAGAATTCCTCTGTTATTTTACCCCAGTCAGAATCTCAATTTTTTCTTTAGCCCAATCATCCCCAAGCTGTGTTTTTACAGATGTTTCAGACTACAACTCCCATCAGCCCTAGCCAGCATGACCAATATTCCAGAGTGATGAGAGTTGTCATCCAAAGCATCAGAAGGGATACAGCATGAGGAAGGATGCTTAAGACAAAATTAGGTGGCAACTCTAACCCAAGATATAATGCATAGGAATAAGCTGACTGTGGATCACCATCTCCAGGATGTCACATTTTCTCTTTGAGAAGATCTAGGAGGCATTTATATCTGAAATCTATCACATTTCCACTGGACCAGTTCCGATGCTTCCAAGTATTAATATTTTTGCACACTCCTTTCATCTGGGTTTGAGTCAGCTTAGATTTTATCTTGCATCCAATTTGTTGTGATTGTCAGTGCAAGCCTAATAGCCTATACATGTCTACTCAGAAGTAAACGCTACTGAGTTCAGTGGGACTTATTCTCAGGTGAGTGAGTATAGAAATGCAGCCGGTGTTCCTCTGAAATCAATGGAGAAAAAGCCATGATTAAAGTTCCAGTGCTTTCCAGTGGTGCACCGAGGGCAGAACTTTGGCACAGGGATTCAGGGTCCCGCTCAACAGAATGAACAGAAGCCCCAAATGCAACAGAGCTGCCTTACCACATTCAGAAATGACCATAACCATCTAAAGATCATTAACTCTAGAATCTAAAATTACCTAACTGCACCACTCCTGTTGTCATTGGGGTTCCCCATCATGCTTCACTGTGGATGAATCTTTATATGAAGCTGTAATCTTCTTTGGGTCCATTATATGGCGAAAGACAGGATATAAATGTTGTTAAATAAGATTCGTTAAATGATGAACTCTCAAATCCAATTCTGTGTTTCATGATTGATAGAGTCTGGCTCATAAACATGACTAACCCCACTGACTTGAAACTATCTGTTCAGTGCAACACTTTAAATAGTCTGTGAAGCTAACTCTCATGTCGAGATGTCAGGACTGCAATGAAGATGGGCATCCAGGACACTTGTCCTAGCCATCAGTCAATGGAGACATGTGATGTGTTCTGGCATGCCTGTAAGATATAACCTGGTTTATTCCCAATTTTTGCTCAAATTGATCATGAAAAGGTAAATACAGAGGTGTTTGCCTCTTAGATAATTGTTATGCCCCACAGGACTAAATAAGGAGCAGGGCAGAATTTAGCTCATGATAGTACATTTGCTATGCAAGATGTTTTGAAAAATTATGTGTTTGATAGTGATATACTGCGTGGGCAAACAGTGCAGCTATTATTTGCACAGCTGTAACTCTCATGTTACCTCAGGCATTAAATGCTTTAAAAATAAAAATGGGGAGAGCGTAGGGAAGAGTGAGGCAACTAGTCCCAAAGTGTGGGTAAATGTGACACACAGCATTTTGATGAAAGAGTCACTGATTCATGTCAGGAGTGACTGAAAGCAATTACCAGATGGCCTATGGGAAATCAGTGGTCTCTCCAAGGTCTTTGCCCAGTTGCCAAGAGATGTTACTGTCGTACATACATAATATCTTAATTACCCTCTTTGTTTGATAGCTTTAAATTTTAAGTGAAAGGATATGAGAGGGTGTGGAGGCAAGATTCTGGAGTGGATAATTTTACACTAATCTTCTAGTTGTCAAGTTCTTTAGTTTGATCGGTTTTATTGATAGCCACACAATGGAGAAATTGACATCTGATATCCACAGTTGTTCTTTTTTTTGGAAAGACATGTCATGACATTTTGGTGGATTGGCATTGCATAGGTCCACTGATAAGCAAGCAAGCAAAAAGTGTCTTGAGTTGAATGTCATTCCTTGCCTAAGGACTGCAAACATTGGGACCTGCACGGTTTCTCCAGTCAGCTGAATGCTCCCTGTCTGTTGGCTAGCATTTCTAGTTTGCAAAGTTCCACTTTTTAAAATTAGCTGCTTATATGGACCATTTTCTTCTATTGTGTTAAATTTTGGGCATCCTTAATGAGGAACAACTAAAATACTTTGGATTATTGTCTTTTTATGGGTTTTACTAGAGACTTCAGGAGTGCTCTCCTCCAAATGAATGTTTTGAGAGAGCCATTTTATTCTCAATAATATTTGCTTGCTGCAAAGGTTCCAATTCTATTTAATAATCTGCTTTATGAGTTTCAGTTCACAAGATGCACCTCATAGATTTGTTCTACATCTCTGAAAACTTATAAAGATAGAAGATCTAAAGAATTATATTTGCTCACCCCAATGTTTTACCTTTAAACTGTTTTATCAAGGGGCACCATGCCAAGTTTGAGTAGCTATGGCTATCTTTCTTGGAAGTTATGTTGGCCACCGCTGAAATGAAATCTAAATTGGCTATCAGCTATTAAGCAGAAATGTTTGAGAATGCACGGCTTATTTCATGAGTTCAATCACACCAGTGGTTTAACTCACTCTTGCCACGCCTGGTATCTGGTTTTGCAGAATCACATGACATCATCCCTGTTCTGCACCCATTTTGCCTCTTGTCCTGTTTTCCATATTATTTTGGAGCGGGGAAAGTCTGGCTTATTTTCCCCAAGTGACTTTAATGTGCCCTTAAGCCTCTGTGTAGTGCTGTCCCCTCGCTTTTCCCTTTGTTGTGGGTATGTGCTTTGAAAGGAGCCTTGCTAATGATAGGGGAGGGTGGGGCAGTTCTCCTCCTAAGCACTCCGTGTGGAATGTTCAAATAAATGGACTTTTTACGGCTCCAACCCCACCCTCCTTGCCCGCAGCTCCCTCATTTTTAAAGATAAAGAGATGAAACTTGGGACCTTGAGAGCTCTTAAGCAGAGCTTTCAGCATGCCAAGTATGAATTAGAGAGAATTACTTTTGAGTAAACACGTATAGAACTGACTTTTAATAGTGTGGTCACTCAGAAGCTTTTTTTAAAAAGTCTAAAACAGCAAACTGGAAAGAAGTGCTCTGCAACCCTATGCTTACTTCTGAGGTCTTCTGTTTACTCAGAACTAAGTCTCTCACTGTTCAATGGGGTTTGCTCAAAGGTAAGCATGCACCAGATTTCAGTATAACTTGGATGTAAATGCAGTTGAAATCAATGGGATTAACTCTGGAGTAAGAGAACCAGCAGATCTCTATTTTGTTAACCGGAGATGCACAGCTTTGCATACGAGCTCCAATGAGGGAGGGGGGAAGGCTGCCATGTTGATCACAATGTCCATCAATGACAAGAACCAATGAACTGGAGGGGGAAGAAGAAGGGAGCAATGTGGGGCGTGCGCAGTAGCAGCGGGAGAGCTAACAAGTTAAAAGAGAGTTCACCAGTATAGCTGTGATCGTGAAAGGGAGGAGCGCTTGCAGTGCTTATGAAACAGAGGTAAAAAATGCAGAGGCAAACCAGGGAAAAATTAGGTGTGATGGAGCCCCATGAATGAACTGGTTTGCTAAGCACTTATACATTTAGATAAATGTAATCCTATGCGTCTTTAGACTGAAAAAAGTCCAACTACTGCCAGCATTCCCTAGTCAGCCATGATGGTTGAGGAATGCTGGGAATTGTAATACTTTATTTGTCTAAACATGTATAGGGTTGTACCCTTAATAACTAGTGTAGCCCCCGTATTGCCACAGGGTTTAGTAGTGTGAGAATGATTAGATAATATGTTTTCCCATTTCTATTCCAACTGGAAGAACTGTACACTTATAAAATAAATCCGCTACAAAATAAGCTAGCAAAGGTGAAAAATATATGTTATTTTTTTAAAAAGCATTTATATTGGATCTAAAAGGGAAACAAGGCAGAATACAAGGTTGCACATGTCAGGGGACTTCATGGTTGGAATCAGAGCCCTACTTTGACGTGCTACTGAAGGACATCCTAGTTGCGACTGGGCAGACATGTGCAGTGTTGTGCTTAGGCTGACCATCTGAAAAGGAGGACAGGGCTCATATAACTTCAACAGTTGTAGAGAAAAGGGAATTTCAGCCAGTGTCATTTGTATGCAATTAGTTCCTGGTGATATTCCCTCTTCATCACAACAGTTAAAGTTGCAGAGCCCTGCCTTCTTTTGTATATGGTCACTCTAGTATAGTGCCTGCACCTTTAACAGTTGTGATGAAGAGGGAATTTCACCAGGAACTAACTGCATACAAATGTAGGGTGACCACATTTGGGAAACTAAAAAAGAGGACACCCAGTGGGGTGGGGTTGGGAAAGCAGCTTTCAGGGGCCTCTGGGATGCATGTCATTCACCCCCACCACCTTAAAGGCCCCAAATGGGGTGGAGGAGGGGAAAGTGTGTCATTCCCACCCTCCACTGCTCCAATCAGGGCCTTTTCTATAATGTCTGGGAATGACACGCTTTCCCCTTTCAGGCCCTGATTGGAGCAGTGCGAGGGAAATGACCCACCTCCAGAAGGTGTGTCATTCCTTCCCACCATGCTAATGCAGCCTTTAAAGGGAAAGCATGTCTTTCCAGGACATTATAGAAAATTACAGAAAATCCCCCCTGACACCCAGAATAGAACAAAAACCAGGACAAATCCGGGGAAATCCTGACAGTTGGTCACCCTGTACGAATGACACCTGCTGAAATTCCCTTTTCTCTACAACTCTTAAAGTTATATGAGCCCTGTCCTCCTTTTCAGATGGTCAGCCTATGCTTGCGTCTGCCCACACACATATAAAGTAGAACTGGGAGCATGCAGGGAGGGCTTCTGCTCATTACCTGAAGAGAAGCACAAAGCAGAGATAAGTAAAACTTCCCCGCCTTACTTCATTGCTTCAAGGGATTTTCTTCCTGCCCATAGGGTATTGCAGCCAGGCTGCTGGGGGCCGGAGAGGTAGGGAGAAATGATTTAAAGGAATGACGCGTGACATAGTAAGGTGGGAGAGGGGGCAGTTTTCATTCCCCTCCCTGGCAGATGAGATTCCCTGCCCCCATTTTACATCTGAAAGAAGAAAACGCTTTGACGTGGCTGCTGCTGCATTACATGTAGTTTAGCCTGGAGACTGTGTGTATGGCTAAGTCTCACAGCTAGGCTGACCAGATAAAATCCAGGTCAGGGCTCATGTAACTTTAACAGTTGTAGAGAAAAGGAAATTTCAGCAGGTGTCATTTGTATGCAATTAGTTCCTGGTGATATTCCCTCTTCATCACAACAGTTAAAGGTGCAGGCACTATACTAGAGTGACCATATACAAAAGAAGGCAGGGCCTCTGCAACTTTAACTGTTGTGATGAAGAGGGAATTTCACCAGGAACTAATTGCATACAAATGACATTGGCTGAAATTCCCTTTTATCTACAACTGTTAAAGTTACATGAGCCCTGACCTGGATTTTATCTGGTCAGCCTACTCACAGCCCTCTTCAGGCAAAGAAGGGAATTTTGGGTGTGCAACATAGGCCATTTCAACTGGCAGGCAGTATGAGATTTCTGAATTGGCCAGGCCTTCAATATGCACTAGAGGAGCCTCGTCTTCTGCTCCAGCCTGCTGCCCTTCACTTTCGGTTGCTTCCATTTGCTTCCAGCTGCTTCATACCCCCCAGGTCTGAAGTCGGGAATGGCTGCCAATGGACCTGGCCAAATCCTGGCAAGACTTGACTAGGAGGATGAGCTGGTGGCTTGCTTCACAGGAAATGGGGAGATTCTCTTATTTTAGGGTGACCAGATAAAATCCAGGTCAGGGCTCATGTAACTTTAACAGTTGTAGAGAAAAGGGAATTTCAGCCAGAGTCATTTGTATGCAGTTAGTCCCTGGTGAAATTCCCTCTTCATCACAACTGTTAAAGGTGCAGGCACCATACTAGAGTGACCATATACAAAAGAAGGCAGGGCCCCTGCACCTTTAACTGTTGTGATGAAGAGGGAATTTCACCAGGAACTAATTGCATACAAATGACTCTGGTTGAAATTCTCTTTTCTCTACAACTGTTAAAGTCACATGAGCTCTGACCTGGATTTTATCTGGCCACCCTACTTCTTTAGTAGGCAAAAGATTTTGATTGTGCCCCCCCCAATAGTCCATTAAGCTGGGTATCTGGGCTTGAAGATTGGAGGACCAAATTTCATTGCCTGAGATATCCACATGCAGCAGACATACAATACTGTGAAATATAAATCTCACCACTTTTGGAAGACGAAAAAGTTTAAAGTTAGCTTACTTTATTGTTTGACAGAGCACAATACTTTGGCTGAAGGAAATTTGAGGACTGCAAGAGCAGGGGCTTAAATCATGCCTGCCTCTCCCTCAGATTCCTGCTTAATATTACCTTTCTGCTGCATTTAATGACATGAAATGCAAAATGTACTGCTACATACAGGTGGAAACAGCTGGCATAATCCATTTTGGCATCTCTTTTTTTAAAGCAATTTTCTCTCTCTAACTGAGCTAGAAAAATATTTGTGACCCATCCACAGGCTTTTTCTTTCCTTGGAGAGGGCATTTTATCTGATCTTGCACTCCTGACTACTTTTTCTTTTGATGGACTCTCTCTTTGCATCAGTTTAAGCCTTGCTAAGATGAAAAACAGATAATTCCTGTTACGTGACTCTCCTTTCTATATTATGCAATGCATCTTGCTGTAGCTGTCTGCCAATAAAGTGTGGGGTTTTGTTTGAAGATAGCCCTAATTTGACTGGTTTCATACTACTACCTTATAAAGCTGGCAATCAGTCTTCCTTGAGCAAGATTGAAGCAGCAGAGACCACTATTAGTGATCCCCATTTTGAAAATTTATCAGTGATGCAAATAATTTCCAAGAAGTAAAATAATATGAAAATGTATGAAGGCAGAAGATCAGAAAACAACCATGCAGTTTTAAGAGAATCGTGTTTATTGGGTAGTATGTTCTCTGGTCTTCCCCTGATTATGTTTTACTGGACTGTCCTGGTGTGTAGTTGCAATTGTGTTGTAGGTTTTTAGTACTGTCTAGGGAGGATGTTTTATTTCTGGTGGGTTTTTATTTTGTTTTGCTGTTTTATAATTGCATCATTTTTATTATATGGGATTTCATTGTTGCAAGCTAGCTGCCCTGAAAGGAGGTCTAGAAATACTTCAACAAGAGAAAACAAACAAAAGAAGTCACAAAAGTGTCCTGTGTAGCTCTGTGGCCTCCTCTCATACTACTTGCTATAAAGCTGCACATTCAGATGCATTCTTCATCACTGATGACTGAACCACCATTAGGTCACAACATACCCATGTGAATGAAGCACCACAGATCAAGCTCTGTAGACAGAAATTTATTTCAGATTACCTCAAAGACTACTGCTCTTCACAGGACTCAGTTCACATACTCAGTTGTGAGTCACCAAAGCATTGAGAAATAAAACAATGTATCTGTAGGTGTGGGACAGCATTTAAAACCACATTCTGAGATGATCACCCTAAAGTAGTCATTTTAAAAAGAACACAAATCTTCTACAGACAGCAGATAGACAGATGGCATTCTGCCTTTTGCATACAGCTGTTCTCTTATGTAAGGGGTGGGCAACTGGTGGCCCTCCAGATGTTGTTGGATTCCAGTTCTCCTCACCCCTGACCATTGGCCATGCTGGCTGAGGCTGTTGGGAGTTGGAGTCAGACAACATCTAGTTAACCACAGGTTTCCCACCCCCGTCTTGTGATCAGAGATGAGGGTGTCTCAGACCATATTCCCCTGCCAAAGACAGTGGTAAGTAGCTTCTTCTCTGTTTCAAAAGGAGAAGGGGGAAAAAACCCTTCCATGATGTATTTCACTTTCTCTTAAAAGTGGATACCAGTATTGTGGGTCCATTACCCCCCCCCCCCAAATGATTTTCTTGTTTTACTTTCAGTCAGAATGGTTCTACAGCAAGGTTGGTGCTTTAGCACAGGAATTTGCAGCACGCCCTCATGGCATAATGAAAGCTGACATTATATCAAACACAATAAAGACTCTCAGTTGATGAAGATCATTCCTGAACACACAAACCTATTAAACCGAAGGAAAAAATATCAATTCTACACACTCGCCAGCCAAAAGAAAATGTGATTTGTTATCTAAAAGGGAGTTATAAACACAGCTTCAATGCACTTTTTGTGCTGTAATGAAAACTGGGTTTGAAATGGCAAGATGATTGCAAATTAGAGCATTTGGTTTTATTTTCTAGCTTTTTAGGTAAACCTTCCACAAGGGCAAGTGGAAGGTTAAAGAGACAATCTTTCTGTTCTCTGTCGATAAGTGGGCTCCATAATTAAGGGAGAATAAAAAATGAAATGGGGTGCTGAGTTGCATTTGCCCTTCTTAACATGCTTTGAACACAAAGGACAGACTTCAGTAATACAGCTCTGGAAACAACGAGATGATAGGCATCATATATACACATAAATTAGTATATATATGCCATATATATATATATATATATGATGTGAATATTTTACATACATTTTAGACATTATCAATTAAGCTATTCTGTGAAATCCTGAAATATTGCAGCTGCTCAGTCCAGAGAACCAAATAAACCCTGAAAACTGGACTGAACTTTGATTTTCCCCAGAACTGGAACAGACCTTCAAGCATAATTTGAAAGTCTCTGTTGAATCTGAATTATATAAACATCCCTCAAAATTTCAGGTTGCCAGTCAGCACTACAGTGTGACAAAAACAGAGATGGGAAGATACACACCTTGGTCACATGCATCATGAGAGTTTTCACACACTTGGGTTTTATCTAGGCTTCTTAACAGCTATGTCCAGGGGGCTATCTAAATGCTTGGAAAACTCCAGGGCGTTGTGTGCTGTCACAGCATTGATTATACGATACCGCTGCAATCATGGAACCCCCCCCCCCCCCCGGGCCTTTTGGCTGAAGCGGCGGAGAAAAAAAGTCGGGGACTTACTTGGACTTTTTTCTCCAGAGCAAGGCGAGGATGCACAAGATGGTGGTGTGGCAGGGCAGTGCCTGGTGGAAGGCGACCTGCAATTGGTCGCCTTTCACCAGGAAGAGGGTGGGGGCAGTTCTTGTCCCAAGATGGCTACCCAGAAACTCCATGCTCCCTCCTCAGCATTGGGATTACTTGACGCCATCCCGGGGGAGGGAAACCGTGGGGTTTCTGAGGGATGCGGTGCCAAGAAGACCCCTCCCCCAGGCTTTGGAACTTTTAAAACTAACTCACTTTTTTCTTTAAACAAGCATTTGACCTAGGAAGCAGATTTGTTTTTCCCTGCTGTTCTATTCTAATCTATGTTTTTATTTACTTTACTATAAAATTAATTTTTGCTATACAAAATTACTATAAAATTACCTGATCTTCCCTGATTTTACTATGTTGTTAATGTGACACAGCAAGAAAGCATAGCTCCAAGCACACTAGAAACCTTAAAAGGGGAAGACTCTTCCACAGAATTACTGTGGGTGGCCAGGCTCCCAAAATAACTTAGTACTGGGGACATGTTATTATCAAAATCAACTCAAGGTGATGCTGAGATGGAGAATGAGATCAGGGAGGCATCCAAATGAGGAAGCGTCGTAGCAATGGGTGACTTCATAGGATCGTAGAATCATAGAATAGTAGAGTTGGAAGGGGCCTATAAGGTCATCGAGTCCAACCCCCTGCTCAATGCAGGAATCTACCTTAAAGCATCCCTGACAGATGGTTGTCCAGCTGCCTCTTGAATGCCTCTAATGTGGGAGAGTCCACCACCTCCCTAGGTAATTGGTTCCATTGTCGTATTGCTCTAACAGTCAGGAAGTTTTTCCTGATGTCTAGCTGGAATCTGGCTTCCTGTAACTTGAGCCCATTATTCCATGTCCTGCACTCTGGGTTGATCAAGAAGAGATCCTGGCCCTCCTCTGTGTGACAACCTTTCATGTATTTGAAGAGTGCTATCATGTCTCTCCTAAATCTTCTCTTCTCCAGGCTAAACATGCCTAATTCTTTCAATCTCTCCTCATAGGGCTTTATTTCCAGACCCCTAATCATCCTCGTTGCCCTCCTCTGAACACGCTCCAGATTGTCTGCATCCTTCTTGAAGTGTGGTGCCTAAAACTGGATGCAATATTCAAGATGGGGCCTAACCAGTGCCGAATAGAGAGGACCCAGTACCTCACGGGATTTGGAAGCTATACTTCTATTAATGCAGCCCAAAATAGCATATGCTTTTTTTACAGCCACGTCACACTGTTGGCTCATATTCAGCTTATGATCTACAACAATTCCAAGATCCTTCTCGCTTGTCGTATTGATTAGCCAAGTATCTCCCATCTTGTAACTGTACATTTGGTTTGTTTTTCCTAGGTGTAGAACTTGGCATTTATCCCTATTAAATTTCATTCTGTTGTTTTCAGCCCAGCGCTCCAGTCTATCAAGATCACTTTGGCGTTTGTTTCTGTCTTCCAGGGTATTAGCGATCCCACCCAATTTTGTGTCATCTGCAAATTTGATAAGCATTCCCTGCACCTCCACGTCCAAATCATTAATAAAAATGTTGAAGAGCACTGGGCCCAGGACTGAGCCCTGCGGTACCCCGCTCGTTACCTCCCCCCAGCGTGAAAAGATACCATTGATAAGCACTCTTTGAGTCCGATTCTGTAGCCAACTGTGGATCCACCTAATAGTTGTTCCATCTAGCCCACTTTTCACTAGTTTGTTAATCAGAACGTCATGGGGTACTTTGTCAAAAGCTTTGCTGAAGTCCAGATATACTATATCCACGGCATTCCCACAGTCTATAAGGGAGGGTACCAAATCAAAGAATGAGATCAGATTAGTCTGACATGGAGACTGACAGCTATCCAATGCAGGGCGGCTAGAGCACAGAGGTGATCTTCGCCTCCATACTCTGGCAACCCTGCATTTTTGACTGGACAGATGGTTTCGCCTGTCTAGCTGGGGAACTGTGGAGCAGGAGGAGGGGAGGATGTGGATCACATAGGAAGCTGCATAAAATGGCTCCCCTCCCCTTTGCCTCTCTCCACGCGCCATTTGCCAGTGAGGAGGCACAGCCAGTGTGGCAAGAACCGCGCCAGCTACGAGACGGAGAGGGAGGGGGAGGAGAGCACAGTTTCTGGAAATCGAGGCTCTGGCACCTAGTTGCCATAGGGTTGCAACCTTAATTTATATCTAAGTGGGAAATTGCCATAGACGTCCAACGCTGTCACATTTGACTTCAAAAGGAGGAACTACTCTAAAATGAAGGGATTGCTAAAAAGGAAGTTGAAAGGGGAAGTCAAGAGGGTTTAATCTCTTATAAATGCATGGAGGTTATTTAAAACCACAATAGTAGATCAGCAAGAAGATATACCATAGATTAGCAAAGACAGCACCAAGCCCAAGAGATCACCAGCATGGTCAACAAGCAGTGTCAAGGAAGCTATTAAAGAAAAGAAGGCTTCCATCTTTCCAAATGAGAAGAACAAAAAGGAACACTGATTCGCATAACGGAAATGAAAGCAGACACTAAGAGACACAGCAAAGTCTTTTGAGGAGCATAATACAAATTACATCAAGGCCAACAATAAAGAATTCTTTAAATACTTCAGAGAGAGGAAACCAGCTAGTGAGGCAGTTGAACCACGGGAGACAATGGTGTTTCATGGAGTACTAAAGAAGGCTAAGGCAATTGCAGAAAAGCTGAATGAATTCTGCAGAAGATGCAGGGCAGATACTTGCCCTGAATTGATGGTTTCAAGAAGGAGGTCTGGGGAACTGAGGCAAATATTGGCGGCAAGAGATGAAGTTCTTGACCTTATTGACAAGTGAACACAGTTTGCACTTCCAGGAGTCCTTGACAAAATCCAAAGCATTTGAGGTGCAGCTTGTGAAATGTGTACATAAAACCAAATTCTGAATTATTGCAAAACAAGTACAAAGTGAAAATTCCATAGTATAAGGAGAAATACTTCATGGAACAATGCAATCCCCACCCATTAAATACAACATGGTGGCACAGACCTTTTTAAGGACTGAATAAAGATAGCTTTAAAAAATCAAGGTATTCTTGTCAAAGATGGAACAATTCATCGCTTCCAAGTGGGAAACACTCATGAGAAACTGCAACTGCTTTGAGTTTTCACCATGCCTCAGGGATGACAAGATTTGCAGGTCCCACAGGGTAGTAGGTAGCTAGGACATCTTTCTTATTCAACACATACAAGGACATGAAGCAGCTTATGGGGAATCTGCCAATTTTCCTGTCAGACTCAAGAGGAAAGAAATGATGTGCAAATATTTTGTCCTAAATCACTACTGTTATTGAAAGAAAGTAGTCTGACATTTCTGAAACACCTAAAAACTTTCGTGAAAGCTACAGCCCTTTACCATTTTTGACACAATCACATTTAGAATGGAGTTCAGGTTTGTGTGTACCTGCAGTCAAGACTGTGCACAATCATTTATGTAAGATTTCCCCAGGTACTTCTGCTGTTAACTGTCCTGGTAAAATTCCAGTTTAGCTAATTATAGTGTCAACCTAATTCCTCCCAGCAGTATCAGATGGATGAGATGCAATTTGTCACTATGTCACCTGGACTGTTGTGTGATGTACTATTTAACAGTTGCTGTGTTCTATTACAAAAAGAGAAAAGGATTCCTCTTTGAAGATAGTAAGTGATTAGAAAGGGTGTGAAGTTCTTGAAGGACTCCATCTATTGACATTATAAAACACATTTAAAGTCCAGTTCTGGTGAATACAGAAAGCTGTACTCAATTCCTGGTTTTAAATCCAATATGAATCTGGGATAGATTCCTTGATTTAATCAAAACCACCCTGGATTTTTAAAAGGCATAAAGGAGAAAATATTCTTGCTAACCTCATTTGGTGCAAAGGTAGGTTTAGCAATCACATGAACAAGACCAAAAAATTGATGTCCGATGAGAATGCTTTAAACTGATATTTGCAACCATACAGCAGCATGGGCAACTAATGTTTTGCAGTCCTTAGGACGGGGTAGGCAGCACGGTACTCACGGGCACCAATATGTCCCAGACATTTTCCTGGGTGCCCACTGAGTTACTCATCCGCCCATCTATTCTTAAAATATTTTTATTATTTATTTTTTTACTGGCAGCTGGGATTGCTCCAAAATAAAGTGAGAACCTTTAGTTGTTGCCATCTTAATTTCCTGTGAATGCTCTGTGCAGGTTAATTGTGCTTTGTGACCAGCCATGCCCACCCACTGCAGCCATTTTATGGTTGTGCTCATGACAGTTTCTCAAATTTCCAGATGTGCCCAGGGGCCCAAAAGGTTGCCTACTCATGCCCTGGGGCCAAGCAAACCATCTGTTTCCTTTTAGAGGTTCGCCCTACATTTGTTGTAATGTAGCCTCTCCAAATTTGGCTAACATACTTTGTAAAAATAGGCAAATTCATATGATTTGAATGCACGCACAGTCCTGTGCTGTAGTGAAATGAAAAATCTCAAGACTACAGAGTCTTTATGTACCTATAGAGAAAAATATCCCTCTCACATGAAAAATTTGGGCAATGGGAAATTTCCAGATGTCCTGGCAGTACAATGACCATAACTACTACCACCTCCTCCTCCTCCAAACTTCATATTATAAGATTTGCCCATGAAATTGAGGCTGCAATCCTATACACACTTACCTAGGAGTAAATACCAATTCAATGGGATTTACTTCTGAGTAAGCATGCATAGGTTTACATCTGGAGTCCATTTCCCACCTATATTACCTAGCCATTCCCCATCTGTGTGTACTGTGAGATGACACAATGTCTATTTATAATAAGAGGATCTGCTTGGGGAAAACAGCCTGCTTGTTTCAGATATGACACAATTCAGCAAATATAGTATTCCAGATCTGCTAGGAGAATGCATATAACGTAAAATACTGGGGGCGTGCGTACACGTTACCATGGAGTGTTTACTATAAGCTTCCTCTGTCTGAGTGCCTTACCTAATGAGGTGAACAAACACGTTAGTGAAAGCTGGTCATCGGGATACCAGGGAAGTGAGTTATGTTCAAAAATATATTGTTTTGCTCCATATAAGACATTCACATCAATATATTTCTTCATGGATATGATCTGGGACAAGAGAGATTGGAAGGGGAGGAGGATTGGGAAGGTGGGAGCTTGGAAAATGAAGAAGGCAGTGGAAAAAAGCAGGAGAGAAACAACAGTAATAAACATTTTATGAAGCAGAAAACGGCTTATAAAGAAGTCAACTTTTAAAGGCAATTTATATAATCCTGCCAAGTGCACATAAATGGGGAAATAGCTTTCTCTGCAAGCATTAAGCATTTTTTTAAATGGGACAAATAGCTTCAGCAAAGGATTTTGAATGCTCAAACAAGCTTACAAAAAACAACACTGATAATGACAGGCGGTCCACTTTCAGTATAGATGTCTGGCATCCAGCGACATAGAATTTGCCTCTGATGAGGGTATATGAGGATGTCTAGTTTTCACTGTGCCCCTTACTCCTTTCTCAGTTTCTGGTTGGGTTGGGTTGAGTAGAACAGAGAGTGTTAATGTGGCCAAAGAGGCAACACCAATTGTTGTTTGGATTTTTATGAAGCCAATTACTGCACTTGTTTCTTAATGCCTCCGCCTTGGCTTTCCAGTGCATCTCTTTCTGTCTTATAAGTAGGGTGGGTGTGATAGTCTTGCTGTCAAGATTTGTAAACACCAGTAATTTCATCCCAAAGTAATAAAAAATGTCTAATTTTTCTTTCTGCTACTCAAATAACAAGATCCTTAAAAACAGGAATAACACTGGGTAATTTTTATAGACCCCTTTTGGCACTGAGGTTTTAGAGATTAACTTGGAGTCTTAAGTAATTTATTTCAAAATGTACAAAATGCTTCACAACTTTTATCTAGTATGTGAATTTGAACAAGGAAGCCTTGAAATCCTTACTGAATATGTGCATTAGCCTTCATTCATAGGGACTTGTTTTAAAGGTTGTATTAAGCCATCCACACAACGGCTAGAAATGTTCTTTCCAGGACAAAAAGAAAGAAATACTAATATTCAGAACTAGAATTTACTGTGTAAAAAAGTCAATAAAGCTTTAGGTTGGGAATACCAATACGGATCCAAGTATAATACTTGTTGAGGAAAATTCCAGATACAAAGTGGATTGAAAGAAAGTTATTAAATCTAGGTCTGAAGGACACAGCCAGCTGCAAGCAATATGGTTTAGGGAGCATACTGGAGGTCAGCCCGATTATTGCTTAAGCACCAGCATAAGATAAGACAGATAGTGCAGGGTGGGGCTGGTATGTAGAACGTATAAAAGTGAGTCTAATTTGAAAGACTTTGTGGGAGATGTTTGATGAGAAGAGGTCGGACTAGATGATTTTGGACAGGAGGAGAATTGTGTAAATATCTGATGGAAAACCGTTGTGCTGTAAATAGATTGGACCACTAGTAAACAACTCTGTATTATACACGAGAAGTTGGTGTGTGAGTATTCCTTGCTTCAGAGACTCTTATTGAACCAAGTGCTAACACAAACGCTAGCTGCGTTTGGCCCTTTTGCTTCCAATTCCTCAACAATACTCTCTTGAGAATTGTAGGGCATTCTCCTGTGGTTGCACACATCTTTAAAAATGAAGTAAGGTATGTGTAGGATAGCCTAAAATTGGGTGAATTCTGGAGAATTGGGATAGGACTTCTGCCATAGTGGGCTTCAGTGGGCTTGGGCAAGGCCATGTGAACTGATGCAAGTCACTGATACCATCAACCTACACAATGTACAAGGCTTGGACTCAAGGCAAGAATGGCTCTGGTCTGCTATACGTGTGGATGCACCAATTATCCCTGGCCAGAATAGATGTGATTTGCTCATCTGTAGAGGTATGCAAACCATCTCTTCCCTTGCTTTATAGTCCACAGGATGGTGAGAACGTGTGTCAGATTCCCTTTGTGAAGTCTATGTGCCCCTCTGTAGGTCTTGATATAAATTTCCTACTTTAGCAAGAGTTGGGGATGCTTTCCCTAGGAATGCTAGCTCGCTCTATGATTTACATTCATCTTGTGGTTTAAAAGTTGCCTTCTGCTGTATATTGAAAAAATATCTCTCTGTGTTTTTAAGTACTAAGGAAAGACCTGCTCACATTATAGGCTCTGTGGAGAGAGGAAATGGGCGAGGTGATAGTGTGGCTCATCTGATTTTGTGGCAGTCTTAAGGAAAGGGCCATGGCTTAGCAATAGAGCACATGCTTTGCATCTCCAAAATCCCAGGTTTAACCTCTGGCATCTCCAGTTAGAGCTGGGGGGGGGGAATCCTGCTTGAAATCCTGGCGAGCATCTGCCAGTCAGTGTGTAGACACTGCTGAACTGGATAGACCAGTGGCCTGGCTTGGTATAAGGCAACTTCCTACGCTCATGAGGTTTCAACTGCTGAAAATCTAAAGAAGGGTGCAATAGGGTCCAAGCTGACATCGAAAATCACCACGACATTCAAGGTTTCAATTGAGCCCTGACGATAGTCAAGGCAATTCTTGACCAGCTGCAGCTCCTGACCCAGACACCCATAACTCTGATCTCTGCTGGGCAATTCAGATGGCATGCAGAGAATGACTGATACCCAATACCATTCTGGGCCCCTTCAGCTCCAGTAAGAACATAAGAAGAGCCCATCTAGTCCAGTATTCTGTTCACACAGTGGCCAACTAGGTGTCAACCAGGGAACCACAAGCAGGACATGGGTGCAACAGCACCTTCCCACCTATGTTCCCCAGCAACTAGTGTATATAGGCTTACTGCCTCTGATACTGGAGGTAGAACATAGTCATTAGTACTAGTAGCCATTGATAGCCTTCTTGTCCAGGAATTTATCCACCCCTCTTTTAACGCGATCCAAGTCGGTGGCCATTATTACATCTTGTGATAGTGAATTCCATAGTTTAACTATGCGCTGTGTGCAGAAGTACTTCCTTTTATCTGTCCTGAATCTCCCACCAATCAGCTTCATGAGATGACCCAGAGTTCGGTGTATTATGAGAGAGGAAGAAAAATGTCTCCCTGTCCACTTTCTCCACACCGTGCATAATTCTGTACACTTCTATCAGGTCTTCCCTTAGCCTCCTTTTTTCCAAGCTAAACAATCCCAGCTGTTGTAAACTTCCCTCATAGGGAAGATGCTCCAGCCCTTTGATTGTTTTAGTTGCCCTTTTCTGAACTTCAATGATGTGCGTTTCACTCCAGGCCAGTCCCCACCTTGAAGTTCTTTCCGCTGCAAGCACATACCAGCTTCCACAGCCCCTCTCCCACTGAGGACCTTCCTACTACAGGCTCAAGCTTTCAGGGAATCTCATTCACTGGCTTGGAGCAGGGCAGTGCACAGGCTTTTCCTACACCCGTGCAGGGGGGGGGGGGGAAAGGCCGGCAAGCCCAGAAGCAGTTTACATGCTGACACAAGTGCAAACCCACATGCAGGTGAAGTTGTGTGAGGAAAGCTGAGAGCCAGTGTGGTGTAGTGTTGGACTGGGATGTGGGAGAGTTGCTGGGAAGATAAAATAGAGAGAAGGAGGGTCATTTCCCTTGGATGCCTTGGAGGAAAGGGGAGGATATAAATGTAACGAACAAACAAACAAAACTGTAATGAGGGGAAGTTGGCCTTAAAGTGCAGAATTCATCAGAGGGGGAAACTAGGTACAACATTGGCTCCAACATAACCCTTTGAGTAGGGTTTAGTTGTAATAAGAAGCAAAGAACTGATGGGCAGATATCTTTGATCTGTAGCTTCTGGCTGGAAGCCACCAAAAAGAGACTAGATGGCTCTTCAGCTCTGTGGTGTTTGCTCATTTGCAAGGGGCCCATAAAGGAAAATTACAAACAAACAAAAAAGCCACTTTCTGTAATTTTTATAGGTACATTTTGCACCTGTTCCTCATCTAAAAGAAATGGCAAATGGATGGCTGAAATCTGGAGAACAACGCTGCAGTGCTTGCTCCAGATCAAAACCATCCAATATACCAGCTGTCCAGGAATATCTAAGAGGAGCGGGAAGTGTTACTGCTGCTCTGGCCTCTCTTAACCTTCCCCCATTTCACGGCGGTTTGCTGCTACTGAATTGGCTTTTGGAATCGGAATGCTTCCTGTGTGCAGCAATGGAACTGGCTATGTATGAATAAAAATGAGGTAACAGTACCAAACTATAGGAATATACCTTCTAAAGTAAATAATGAAAAAAAAAGGAAAAGTGCTTGCAATGGTTGAAAGTTACAGTTCTCCCAAGTGGGGAATTTTCTGTTTCTACCAGCTGAAATGTTCAAGGGAACGCACAGGGTGGCAAACTCTAAAAACAGACAATGGAAGGAATCCCACATCCAACCTCTTAAAATCCCTAATCTTGGTGCTTCCGTGGTTCATTTGTCCTTTCACTCTCATGGTGGCACAGAGATGGATTGTCATATACCAGGCAGCAGGAGGAGTGACTGATGGACTGCAGCAGCATCCCAGAGCTACAGGAAGGAAACACACAAGGGCTGTCCAATTATGTGTGCCTCTAGTAACTTTCCCCCTCAACTCATCTGCGTCCACTGTCTAGAGAGGAAGCTCCAGCCCCATATAGGTAACTGACAGCCCCATACATTGGATATTCACTCTTCCAGTGAGAAAATAGAAACAAATTCTTAAGGAGTAGAAAGACTTCCATTCCATCTGCTGATCACAAAGGCTGGAAATCGACATGACAGAGGATATGTAGCTACTGCCAAAAACAGCAGCTCCAGGTCATGTTCCCCTCCTCTCCTTAGGAATGCCTACAAATACAAAACTCATGACGCGAAGTCATCTCATGCAAGCTGCAGTCAATGAAGTGAAGCAAGGATGGGGAGAATTTGCAAGACAATAACATCACATCTTATGTTTGGTAATACTAGCATTATGCAAGAGTGGGGGAGGCACAGAGCTACTGGCTCGTTTCGGACAACACTTTAGTCAATGGTGGGTTGAGCAGCCAACTCACAGCTGGTTATTTTGTGCGTACTCCCCACACAACATATTCCTACACAACTGTGGGTGGTTGGGGCTGGCGTTAAGTGGACTAATAGTCAACCCGGCATTTGACTGACATAGCCCCCGCCCCTCTCCCCTCCCTCCCCCTTTGGTCCTCCCGGTGCTATCCCAGCAGCCTCTGCAAGTTGCGCCAGTTGTAGTAGAGTGGCAACCGCTGCTTTGGTCACTCTTGCCGCCTGCCTCTATGGGCTTGTGTTTTAACCCACTCACCGCACGCACGCCATTAACCCACTCACCCCTCCACACAACACTTTAAACAACTAGCTTTGAGCTAACAACTTGCAAGCCAGTTGTTTCTCTCTGTTGCTTATTTGGGCAGAATAGTATACCGTCAGTAGTTTGTGAGCGGCGTGTTACCCTCCACACAACACAATAAGCAACACAACTGATGATTGTTTCCCCCCCTCCGTTGCTTAATGTGTTGTCCGAAACCAGCCAGCGTTTCATCCCTTGTAATTGCCACCTAGAATGTGCAGAGATTTAAGGGAAAGAGAAAGACAGCTACTCTTAACTGCCTTTCTACAATATTTTATGGCCTCAAACCTGGGACTCCCCCCCCCCCCCCACAAAGCCTTTGCTGTAGGAGGCTCTTTTTAACCATCCCAATGCTATGGCTTTATGAAATAAGAAATTCTGTTGTCTTCTCACTACAGAAATGTTGGGGGGGGGGGGAAGAGAGAATAGAATACAGTTGTGCAAGTTAGAATTCAGAGGCCTGTATTTCTATATTGCCAGAGTTCAGGGCATTCACCCCTTTCTAAGCAGACAACTAAAGGTAACTTCAAAGTATGTTGCTGTTGTAATCAGAAACAGAAGGTGCTGGTATGTGGTTAATATCGGGGGGGAGGGAAATGGGGGTGGGGGAAGAAAAAGGAAGAAACTTTCTATGCAGGGATCATAGTTCTGACTGACTGCCCAGCCGATGATTGCTGGAAACAGCCTCCCAGTCGCTTTCACTCCAGCTCTTGTTTCATTTCCCCCTGAACTTCCATAGCAACCCATCTGCAGTGAGTGACTCTAATGTTTAATGGTCCTGCCATTAGCACTAATGCATTCCAAACACTCAGCATCTGCTGTCGCGCATTCAGATGGAAACACAAAAATAACCACGTTTGGCGCAATTTGTCATAAATTCCAGCTTGAGGTTATAAAATGACATACTGGGAGAAGGAAATAGAGAAATGGCCAAAATTAACAAGTCACTTGGTTAAATAAACAAAAAGATGGAAGAAAAAAGACAGGAGAAGTAAATACACAATCAATAAATAAGGAAGATATACATGGTATAAAGGGACATCAGGAAAAGAATAGATGACCAATATCTATCCAGAGCTGTCCAGAAAAAGGGGGGGGGGGAAGCAGAGATATGCAGCTGTCCAAGGTACTGAATTAATATTTGCTGGACATGCCAGTTAAATGTGAACAGAACCTGGAACACAAATAGAGCACACAATTATTTGGAAATGAACACTTGTAGCATAAATAGTTCCTGAATGATAGCCCCTGTGGATGCAGAAAATGAAAGCACTCTGACATGGTCACTTCTTCCGAAACAGCTGAAGAACAAGGTGCCATCCTAATATCAGAATTGAATATAGAATTAAGCAATCATAAATGAAAGCTAGAATTAAGGTTGGCTTTCTAGTTAATACTAAAAGGATTATATAACCTTGCAATAGAAAAATATATTTTATTCAGTAGATGTGAGAAAGAGGACACATATGAGAAAATTCAGCTACTGTTCTTGGGAGGATTTTTTACTGACGGCGAATAAAAACATAGTATGTCCTAGCTATTAGTATCTAAGGGCTACAACATGTCCCCCCGCACCAAAGCCACCCTTTATTCATTCCCATTTGTCATTTTGAGGTTTGCATTTGCTTTTTTCCCAGTAAAAAGACAACAGAGATCATAATCATAGGATGCAGGTAATAACAGCATCTTTTGTAATTTGAACCCCCTCCTTTCAAATCATGCTCATACCAATTGTGGGAGAGATGGAGGATATGCATACTCTTGATTTGCATAAGAACCTAACATTTTGGATATGTTGGAAAGCTTCAATAACATATAAGTTGAAAATGGCACAATTGTGAGAATGGGGGCAAGGTCTCTGCTTCTAATAAAACCTAGGATAGGAAAAGAATTATTTTACAACATTGGAAAGATAATACCACACTCTCTATAATGCAATGGATTGAAGACTTAACAACATTAGCAACATTTGAAAGAGTGGCATATAGGTGTCATTTATGAATGGACTTTTACTCAGACATTTGGTCTGCCTTTATGGACGTTTATGTGTAATTTATGCTACCTTTTTGTTCTCTTTTTCACTTATTTAGAAATTGTGATATTTGAAACGGAGGCTTTTGAAGTATGTAGTTGTATATGTTTATTTTTTAATTATTTTATTTTTATTTTCTTGTATGGTTTTTGTTTTATTTAAAAATTCACAATAAAAACTGATTTAAAAAAAAGGATAGGAAAATATCTGGGTTGATTTAGGCAGGCTGTTTGACCGCATGCCATTTTATTCCTTCTGATTCTATTGCTAGACATTTCACAGTGGGGGGGGGAGATGTCTTCCTATTTTTAAGACTGGTTAAGGGGCCTGTATTATATGAAAGATGTAAAAAGGGCTTCCTCTGTTGTGGCACTCAATCTGTAGAATGCTCTGCCCGAAGATCTTGGCCTGGCATTGAGTGTGTTGCCTCTTCAGTGCGAGGTAAAGACCTCAGGCTTCTTAAATGCATCAGTCTTTGACATTTGAAATGTGCATCTGTTTTACGTTGTGACTGTTCTGTTTTAATTTCTGCTGTTGTTTTTTATTTGTTATGAAGTTGTTTTGCTAAACGTGTTTTTAAAACCTGTGCTGAGAGTCCTTTGAACTAATCAAATAGAGCATTAAATGTTTAAAAAATAAATAAAAGAATTAGAAATAAGACCCCTGGATCTCTGTAACAAAAAATATGCATTCTTGCATGGTAGGGCGCCTTTGGAGAATTCCAACAGGGTCCCTGATATTCACGCTCTGGATCCCTATCATAAGCTCTTTGTGTGAGCCTGTGGAACACCCTCCTATCCAAGTCCTGCCTTCCTGGAACTCCCTCAACAGTTCTTTCTCTGAACTTCAGCTTCCTCTGTGACACCAGTTAATAACTCCCCCCCCCAACCTGATGAAGGTTATTTCTAATATGGGTGATAGGAAGAAATACCCATTGCAATGCCTAGAAATACTGTCCGATAAATCTCCTTTCATTTCCTCCCCCTCCTCCTCCTCCTCCTCCTCCTCCTCCTCCTCCTCTGTTTAATTTTAGTGCTGGATGGTAACACTGAGTGTGTGTGTGTGTGTGTGTGTGTGTGCGCGCGCGCATGCGGGGACTTTGTAAATGATCTGGATACCTTTGTGGAAAGATAATGGGATTCTTGAAATATAGGACTTGCTGCTTGTGCAAAGTCCCTAAGCCATTCATTCAAGAGTAAAAGGCAGTGGGAAGGGGACATATAGCTGGCTATCTTTCTCATCCGAGTGAGAAATAAGCTATTATTATTATTATTATTATTATTATTATTATTATTATTATTATCATCATCATCTCTTTCTTGGTTGTGGTGGTTTTTCTAGATGGACATGACGGACTTTGCCAAGTCATGCTGTCTTTTATTGATTCAGGAATTTCCTGACGATTGAGCATGTTTTTAATTATGACTGCTTTCTGGATGTTGGTGTGGATGTATTCCGGTAGGCCCAGTTTCTGGAGGTTTTCTTTATATTTTTGATGTGATGCCCGTGACTGAGGTGACTAATGGGATAATTGTAACCTTTTCCTGTTGCCATAGTTCTTTGACTTCCATGGCCAGTGGTGTATATTTGTCTCTCTTTTCTTCTTCCTTTTCAACAACATTTTTGCCATTCGGTATTGCTATGTCGATGAGGTATGTGTGTTTTTCTTTTTTGTCTATGATGTTATGTCTGGTCAATGGTCTTGTCCATATGAATTGTTCTGTCCCAGTATACTTTATGAACTGCATTTTCCAGGATTGTTTCGGGTGAATATGTATAGTATGGTGTAGGTTGTTTGTTAAGGTTGAATTTGATGGCTAGTTGTTGGTGAATTATTTTTGCAGCAGTCCATATAGTCTGTCCGTATAGTCCATTCCTGCCAGAATTTTACATCCTCCTGTTATGTGGTCTATTGTTTCTTGGAATTGAAGGCATTTCCTGCATAGGTCTGTTGTTACACTGTTATCTTTTATGATGTATTTTTGATAGTTCTTGGTTGTTATAAATTAATCCTGTAGAGCTATTAGGAATCCTTCAGTTTGTGGAAATAGCTCACCCTTCCTGAGCCATTTGTATGATTGTTCCTTGTTTATTTGTGGGTTCTGTATTATCTTGTAGTGCTTCCTGTATTATCTTGTAGTACTTTTTGTGCCCATTTTTCTTTTTTCTCTGGGAGTGTGGTTGTGTTTCTTCTTCTTCTTCTTCTTCTTCTTCTTCTTCTTCTTCTTCCTCTTCCTCTTCCTCTTCCTCTTCCTCTTCCTCTTCCTCTTCCTCTTCCTCTTCCTCTTCCTCTTCCTCTTCCTCTTCTTCTTCTTCTTCTTCTTCTTCTTCTTCTTCTTCTTCTTCTTCTTCTTCTCCTGCCTTTTTCCCAGGGCTGGGACTCAAGGCGGTTTACAAAGTTAAAATATGTACAATTAAAACATATAAATATGAGTTTACAAAAGTTAAAATAGAATTAAACCTACAGAATAAAAGCTACACCATTCCTATGCATTATTTCAGAGTGGGGAAGCTATCCAGGTATTTTTGTATGCCAACGCCCATCATCCCTGAGCATTGGTCATCCTTCCTGGGGCTGATGGAAGTTGGGATCGAATGTTTGGTGGGCCACAGATTCCCCACCCTGCATTAATTAAAACATTTAAAGGACAGATAGTGCTCTGTTTCAGTTAGTCATAGATGGACCCTTGGTCTGATCCATCATGGCTCGTCTTATGTTTTTATCTTCTTACATAACTTCTTACAGAAGTTGCCTGGAGTACAGGAGAATTCCAGCTGCCCACCTTACAAGAATGAATTACGGCAAACCAGAATGATTGGGAATCACTTCTCACAAGACCAACAGAGAGTCTTGGGGCGCCTTAAAGTCTAACAAATGTATTATGGCATATAAGCTTTTGTGGATGACAGTGAACTGGGCTGCAGTACATTCAAACTTATACCGCAACAAATGTGTTAGTCTTTACTGTGCCACAAGCCTCTTTGTTGTTTTTGCTGCAATAGAGTAACACAGCTACCTTTCTGAAAGTTCTAACAAGGGTTCTTATTATTGCCTTTAATATTCTGAATCTGACAGATCATACTGCTATCACAGTTTCTTGCTTTTGGGTGGTGGTCTGCAGCCCTAAACACACTTACTAGGGAGCTCCATGGAACAGAGAGAGACTTACGTCTGGGTTGGCGCTCATAGGTTTAAGCTGTAACTTTATGAGACTGGCACTTTGTTTAGGCATTGACAACTGAGATTCTGTGAAACTAAAATATCTCCGATAATGTATTCATTGTAAAAAAAATAGATGTTCATTTTTCTCCCGTAGTCAGCAAGATATGATTGCAAAAACTGCAATGAATGCTTGAATAATCTCTATTTACAGCACAATCCTATACAATGTTCTTAATGGGGCCTACTCCCAGGTAAATGTGTATAGGAGTGCAGCAGAGGAAAATCCTATGGATTTTGCAGGATCAGAAGAAAGGAATTGCCAGCTCTTGCTTTGCTGAGCTGCAAATTATTCTGGCGGCACCAGTTGGGGGGCTGGGATCAGCGGCTGGGGTGTGCTGTGAAGAGTGTCCCAGGTATGCAAGAGAACAGCTCTGGGCTATCCTGATAAAGCAGCTCTGCCTTCTGCAGGGAGGTGCCAGAGCATATCGGATTTGGGTGGCTTGTTCCTAATTACCTGCGTCCTGATTAACTGGTACGATTGGTACCATTAAAAATATTTCCCCGAGAATTTCTGAACAGTGTGCAGCATAAAATAAGCTAGCAGCCCACAGGCATGAAAAATCATTTTAAAGAAGATAATTAACCTTTTTATGCCCCTCATAGGCACTGAATCAGATACGGTTGATGCTGGCAATGACCAAATACCCCTGTCCATCTGTGTGATGCTTAGTGGTCTGTGTGGAATGACACTACTATGGCTATCAGTGGAGCAAGAGCAAGCCATATTACACTGGCCTCTTCCTTTGTGCCTGATCCACAGAATAGGCGGATGTGATACAAATCGGGCACAAACCTACATCTTTCCAGCTTAAGCTAGAGTGATTTGTGCTCTCCTGTGGACTACATGGGCTATACAGTGAATCCATACAAGCCATGCAGGTTTACTCGGAAGTAAGTTCCAATGCGTTCAGTTGGGGCTGGGGTTCTCCAGTCAATATGCACAGGACTGCAGTGCTACTGAAACAAAAGCTGAAACACAGATGGCCTTGCTGGCTGGGGATCATGGGAACTGTGGTCCAATGTACTCTGGAGGTAGGGGAAGGTTGACCTAAGCTCCTTCAGGAAAGGTTGTACCCAAGCTGTCCTTTTCCTACTGGCATAGAATGTTAGGTGGCCAAATCAGACCCCCTTCCTTGTAGTAGAGTCACCTGAGTTATAAGCAGGCACAGTGGGTGGGTCTAATCCTTTATTCAAAGATTTGCATTCAATGGCCCATTCACATGCACAAGGAGAGGTGGTGGTTAGGGGAACTATGGAGCAGGGACAATTAACAAAGCCATGGCAAGCGGGCTCACCACAAGACTGTGGAACCACATGTCACTGCATGTTTTTGCTACCCACCCAGCCTAGTAGTTAGGGCACATGGCACCACGTGGTTTACCATGCATCATGGCTTTCTCCACAGTGAAACAAAGGGAGAAATAGGTTCTCAAGATGCTGATTTTTAATTTATTTTTCCAAAGCTGAAGAGCCCGACGCGTTTCGGCCTAATCTTTATATGGCCTTCTTCAGGGGGCTGTAAGCATTTAAAATACATATTTGTAAAAAACATCATGGGAACAACATGAATTAAAATATATTCTCATTATAAAATCAAGTTGACATACTGTCACAGAGGCCTATGTACATATGTAAACTATTTTTGCAACATTTTAAATTATTACAAAAGGACAAATTGCTTTGTATACTAGTATTTCATTACATACATGCAACACATTTCTAATCAAAAGAATATGACCCCCTCTAGATGGATTCTGTTTGACGCCTGTTCCTCCGATTATGCGCATCTTCTCGGAAGCGCTTTATCGTAAATGCTTGTATGCAGGAGGTAATTGAGCACTCAACAGGTGACCTTACCGGTTGTTTCAAATGCGTTTTACAAGTAGTTAATGCGGAGAATCACTTGTTCACATAGCAAATTGATACGTACACGAGATGGAATGAGCTTCGAGGTGGAATTTGGAGAACTTTGGCAAACACACGTTTTTCTTGTACACACATCCCTAGCCTGGACCTGTGGGGGCACACAATCCAGGGTAGCTCATTAGACTCTAGTATCCGAGTTTATCCCATCACAACTTTGTGAGATGATGCTCCAGGTTGACAAATCTAAAAAGTCGCCTGAGCTACCAAAGCCAGAAGTACCAAGGTAAAGCATGGATGGAAAAGCTAACATCAGTGGAGCATTGGGGAGGAAGAAGACAAGAATAATGACCTGAGAAAGAGAAACAGCAGGAAACGTGTGTTTTTGCAGGACGATGTTATGAACAACATTGATTTTGAGCTGAGGCCATCACTGTTCTTCCTTGTTAGGAAACAGCTTTAAGAACGGAGATGTAAAATCAAACTTTTTAAAAACTTGTTCTACCAAGAAAGCAGCTGTTCTCAGCCCAGGGGAGAATGCTTGTGTCCAAATGAGGAAAGGCAGCCCGTGGTGGATGCATCTTAGAAAGCACCTCATAACTGGCTCTGCATTAACACAACATGCCCTGCCAGCATAAATTTTGCATCGTTTGCAGAGGCATTCTTAGAAAATAAAACTGGTGGTGGTTCCAGCTCAATGCTTCATTTTGAAGTGAGTCCAGCCACCCAGACAAAAGAAAAAGTTATGCTGGGGGTGGTAAGCTGTGTCCTGAGGGGCTACAGGGGGTGGTTGGGGCACACGCCTGTGTTTGTGTGAATGTGTGTTGCCTTTTTTAAAGGTGTTGTTTGTATGTCTGTATTTTAACAATGCAGCAAAGCCCCAAAAGGAACAATGGAAAATGGTCCTGGATTACTGTGTGTGTTGTTGTTGTTGTTGTTGTTGTTATTGTTATTATTATTATTATTATTAATAATAATAATAATAATAATAATAATAATAATATTGTGTCCCGCCTTTTCCCCAATGAGAGGTACCCTCTCATCTACCCGGAAAACAAATAATGCCCCCCTATACATGAATGTCCCCAAATCCCCTCCACTATCAGTCAAGGTACAACAGGGTGGAGACCTTCGAGCAGCCTTAGGTGAGGGGAAGCACTAATAAAAAGTAGTCACATCACGTCCTCCAGTATTTCACAGCTGGAAATAGGGATAGTGGTGTCCTTCTCAATCCAAGGATCACTGCTTGAGCACCCCACTCCACTATCACACATTGCTGATAGGACTTTTCTCCCTATTCTACATTGTATTTGTTTACTCTTCTGCACTGGCTTCTGAAGCAGCTGTGATAGTAAACTGGGTGTAAAAGTTCACTTAAAGGAACAATAACTTCAGAATGCTTAACAGAATGTTTAATCTCATAATGAATAGCTACTAGAACCCCAAAACATCCAGCAATATTTTCTGTTCTGTTAGGGAGTTACGTTTTGGGGGGAGGGGTTGTGGAGGTGGGGAATGAAAGGGAAGTTAGTACACTCAATTGCACATGTATGAAAATAGGCAATTAAAAAAGACATTCCCAAATTCTCTACAAAAGGTGAAACAGGGAGAAAGTAGGGATAGTGATTTACCAGGGGGCTGCCTAACTGGCATCTTTGCCCCATGGTGGCTGCGAATGGAGGACGGCCTAAAACAAAGGAAAAAAATCTAAGATTCTGGGTGACAAGAGTAATACAAAGGGGACCCGGTCTCCCTTCTCTCCCTCCATCCACAATCTTTTCTGACCAACTAAAAAGATCTCACTTAATATTGCAGCACTGTGCCATGCAGAATCTTTGAAAAAGTGTAGCAGGGCTTTCCCAACATCATGAAACTCCCTTCTGAATGACTTCCCCTGCCCAGTCTGAGCCCAAGCATTTTACAAAATGTTGTAACATATTTCTCACAGTGGCCTTTAGTGGTGTTGGTTGCTGCTGCTGCTGCTGTTTCTAGCTTTTAACAGATGGTTTTATTTTCTGTTGCTATCACGTATTTTATTGTCACTTATTTTTAAAAAAATAATGTTGAATTCTTCATTACTTTTGCTGTAAGCAACCCTGAGAAGTAAAGACTTGAGCTGGATATACTCTTTTGTAACCACTCCAAAAGCAGCTGAGTGCCTGGGTCTGATTGGTGATGGTCATGATGAAATACCTGCTTTACTGATCTGCATGGCCTAAAGACAGCAGCAGCAGCCCTTTTCCACGGGGCGGGTGTGAAATGAATCTGCCCTACCATGACTCAGGCCGTGCAGGCAGAGGACGGGTTTTTGGAGCCGTCATCCGAATGTCGCCTTCCGGTACCAGAGGAAATTTTCTTTCACTGCTGCTTATCTGTAATTCTGCAGAATCAGCACCATCTCCTGCTAATCAGGGCAGGCAGCTCCTAGGACACTCAGCATGCAGAGCAAGGGGACCACAGGATGTGCCTGCAGCGGGGAGCAGCTGCAGCGGCAGCGACTGCAGTAAGAGGATTTTAAAATCATTGAGCCTTTTTTGTTTGGTTGAAGTTGGAATGCCAGGATGAGGTGGGCTGGGGGAGAGGGAAGGCTGATGAATGAAGGGTGGGCACTAGAGAAGAGATGCCAGAGGATTTCTCTTTCCTGTTCATTCCCTGATTGCCTTTTCGGTTCATTTTGTGCCTGGGCTTGTGGCAGCAAGCAAGACTGAGATAAATCACATGCATCTCAGCTTGTCCCATATTTCCTTGCTGCAATAGGCTTGGGCTCAATAGACACAGTGAAAGTGCTGAATCACTCCTCACTTGGAGTTACTGCAAAAGAAGGATGAATGGAGCAGAAAGGGTCCCAAATGTGAGAAAGGGGAGGGAAGACTCCAGGGCATACACAGAGCAATCCCCACTTAACTACAGATGCTTACCTGCAGAACCCCACCCCCGGCAACTCCAGTTAGGATCTATATAAGGTGGGGAAATGGAGGTCAGGACTGCAGAAGATGCCAAAAGTTTGATCTGGAGCTGATGACCATGTTTCCAGAGAGAGGGTGGGAAGTAAGGGGTGCAAAGGTATTGGAAACAATGCAGAGGGCTAACCTTTTTCAGCCTCCAAACAAATTTGGATCAACTGCCAGGTATCCTGCTTGCTCCCAGTCTTCAAAGAAAAGCTGGGTCTCTTAGTTCCTTTTGCTGTGCCTCATAAGGATCAAAGTCAGGCAGCATCCCCTTGAAGCCACAGTACCACCCAAGACAGTTTCCTCAACTTCCAAGGAAAAGTCGAGGAATAGTATTTTCGAAAAGGGGACAAATAGGCTGGAAGTGGCGCAAGCAGGATGAGCTAGCCGTGCCTATCGGAGATCATGAAGGAGAGTGGCGTCTTTAAGCTCTTCTTTACACTGGGGTTTCTGAATGTCTGAGATAGCAGAGATGAAATATGATTTGCTAATGTTTGCATGATGACACAATGCCCCCACGGGTCACAAACAACAGGCAAGGAAACATCTATGGCTTAAGGGGAAAAGGAAGTCACACACAGAGGCCTTTGCGTGGTTCACCCAGGTCAGTGCTTTTTGCTGCCATCGGCCCAGGAAGAGGGTTAGGTACCTGCCAATGGCAGATAACAACAGCCAGCATGGTGTCACCCTACTGAGGCAGTTTTGTTTATTTCACTGCCATATAGCAAATCTGCCCCCCCCACCCCTTCCCTTGCAGCCGTAGCCTGAGGCACTTTGATGAGATTCGGCTGTGCAGAGGCAAAGAGGGGAAATTTAGTGCGACTTCAAATGTATTCAAAGCATCTACCAAGTGCGTGAACTAGGTTCATAGCAGTTAAACATATTGCTATGGGTAGCGATTTGCAGATTCATGGGGAAACACTAGGATCATCTAGCCTGACCTGCATAATGCCAAGAAATCCATTAAGTGACTCTTGAATCGATACTATTACTCACAATTACACTTACTCAAGCCAACCAGAACTAGGCTGGCGAGTGTTACCCAGACGACCTTCTCTTCCATCACTCCAAGACTATGGAAAGGTCTGCCGGAGGAGATTAGACAAATCAGCAGTCTTCATGAATTTAAGAGAGTCATGAAGACTGCTCTCTTCCGGCAGGCCTATCCGGATGAATTTTAAGATGTTTTAATGATGTATTTTCTCTTGTTTTTTAAATTTTTAACTGTTTGTGATTCTTGTATTTTACATTGTGTTCCCTGCCTCGATCCGAAGGGAGAGGTGGGTTATAAATAATAATAATAATAATAATAATAATTATTATTATTATTATTATTATTACATTTAAATAGAAATGTTCAGTCCCAGTTTATTGATTTCCCTTACTGGGCGGGTTGCTGAAACCATTAATCATTTTCACGGTTTACAATTTTATATTATAAAATTAAACCGGTTAAGATCCAAGTTCCATACCTTGACCTGATCCTTCCTTGTTTATTTATAAATAGTCATGCAAAATCCTTAATGGCCTCTGGGGGAAACTAAAGCGGAGAAACCTGTGTTGTGCAGTCCATAAGTTCATGGAATTCACGTGAACTGGGAAAAGCTTCTCCGCTGCGGAATCTGCAGGTCAAATTCACAGACATTTGAAAACATTTGATTGCATTGAGGAGTCCTGCACCATTCCTAGCCACAAGTCATAAACGGGCACCCTTCCATGCAGTTAGAGCCAGTGTGCAGCATATGTTTTTAGGCAGCAATCCGACAGTAAATAGCTTTGTGGTCAGCACAGGCTCTGGAATGGTGCTGGCAGTGGCATCTCCTGCACCAAAATGCAGTTTTGTATGTCATGAATAGTAAGCTCTATATATACTTGCCTCAGATTTCAGAAGCATTCAGACCTCTATTTTTGGGAAGGTGTTAACATCATTTGAATGGCAACTTCTTCCTGCTGGATCAGTGACATCCTTCCATTGCTGGCTTTAGTCTTCCCTAACCTAGTACTCTCCACATACGTTGAACTACAGCTCCCACCATACCCAGTCAGTAGAGCCAATGGTTGCTCAGGCTGGAGATGGCTGGAGGGCACCAGGTTGCTACTTTAATTGGTGCCCTGAAAATCCAAAACTGTAACAGTGATGGCAGCCCACTGAAATGGACATTTGTAACTTGTTAATGTGGAACACACACTGGATGACTGCATCTAACCCCTACACCACACGTGAGGGAAATCGCATTTCCCTACAGTCACTTTGGCTGGATCTACACTGCTGCTTTATAATGGTATTGCACTGACAACTGTAGGGGCCCATGATACATCTATACTAAGCAGGATTTAACAATATGAAAGTGGTATGAATGCGGTATATGGAATGTGTCACGGCCCCCAACAGTTGTCAGTGCATTTCAGTACTGCTATAAAGCAGTGGTGTAGATCCTGCCTTTATATACTGCTTTCATACCACTTTCATGGTGCTATATCCTGCTTGGTGTAGATCTTGTCTCCTGCTCCTGTCCCACAATAGGGATGAACACCTTCCTCTTTCTTCACACGGGGAAGAAAGAAGAAGCAAACAATGACTGTATGGCCTATTGCACTGCTTCTCCCTCACATATTTATTTATTTATTTATTTATTACATTTGTATACCGCCCCATAGCCGAAGCTCTCTGGGCGGTTTACATAGGATTAAAAACAATTAAAAACAATATACAAAAATTAAAACAGCAAAAACATACAACATACACACAATCTGTACATTTAAAAACCACTTCAACACTTCAAAAAACTACAAAAACAAAACAAAACAAACCCAGGCTCCTCAGATATTGCCAAATGCCTGAGAGAAGAGGAAAGTCTTGACCTGGCGCCGAAAAGATAACAATGTTGGCGCCAGGCGGGCCTCGTCGGGGAGATCGTTCCACAATTGGGGAGCCACCACAGAGAAGGCCCTCTCTCTTGTTGCCGACCTCCGAGCTTCCCTCGGAGGAGGCACTCGGAGAAGGGCCTTAGATGTTGAACATAGTGTTCGGGTAGGTTCATGTTGGGAAAGGCGTTCCATCAGGTATTGTGGTCCCAAGCCGTGTAAGGCTTTATAGGTTAAAACCAGCACCTTGAACCGGGCTCGGAAACATACAGGCAGCCAATGCAAGCGGGCCAGAGTAGCAGGAAATGGCAGGAAATGGCAGCAAGTTTCATCATAGCCAAAAGAAACGGATTTTTTGGGTATTTTTTTGTGACGGAAAAAGGAGCAGGAGTGGGAGGTGCACTGGAGGTGGACGGCATTGTGAAAAGGACCCATGAAAGTAACGAGCGTGCAATAAAATGCTCGTCTCATGACACTCTCAGAAAACACCAGGCAAGAGCAGGCCAGTATCCAAGCCATCTAGACTAATGGTGGGAGGATACACCTAATTGCTATACTGGGGGAAGAAGAAGCAGGCAGAAAGACCATCAGGGCCTGCATCAGTTGGGACCCCCCACCCCGGGCTAACCGACAGCATGACCATGTGGGGAAGAAGAAGGAACTGTTGGTCTACCCCTCCCTTGGTAGATGCGAGTGGGGAGCAGAGCCTTCCCACCAGCCCTGCTGAACAGTCTCCTTAATTTCTTTTTCTTTTTCCCCCTCTTCCCTCCTCGTCCCCTTTTCCTTGTGTGTCATGTCTTTTTTAGAATGTAAGCCTGAGGGCAGGAACTGTCTTCTTTACTGATTGATTGCAAGTCACTCTAGGAGACCTTTTGGCTGAGGGGAGGGATAAAAATACTATAAATAAATAAATATCGTAACTGAGTTCCAAGCAACTCAGCTGGTCCCCATTATAGGCACCAGATTGTAAAGCTGAGTAGCCCTCTTTGACGCACTGGTGCTACCAAACTGGGCTGGGCTCAGGAGCAGCCATATCAAGGGACAGGTCAAGGTGGAAGATGCAAACCTCGATGCTAAGGGGCTGATCTGTCTTCTCTTGGAACAAGAACTTCTGCTGCTCACTTCATGTCTGCTGACAGCCTTGCTGTTTGGAAATACAGAAGAGTTTCGTGGTTGACCTCTGGCTCCCTGCACTTGTGCTCTACTGATGTTAATAATATCTTGATGGGAGCTGAGCTACTCCTGTGGGAATCAGGGCTCTGAGCTAGCGATTTGGAGTTGTCAGCGAGGCAGCCTTGGGGGCCAGAGATGTTGCCTGCCTTCCAAGGAGAAAACGGGCATCTGTGGGCATTTCTCCGACACGCTGAAACAACAAAATCCACATGCTTTTGGGTTTTGGTTTAAGGAAATGGGAGCTGGAAATAGGAAAGCCTAACCCAAGTGGAAGGGATTGTCCTCTGTTCTTGCTATGGGAGCAGAAGCTCAAGGCCATCTTTGCTCCTAATATATCCTTAGTCAGACAAATAATGCTTGGGGTATTTGCACTGCTTCTGAACTACATACAGCAGAGAGAGAGAGAAAATGTGGCGTCTATCCTATCAATGGATTAGTTGCGAGACCAACTGCTTTTTTATAGGCTTGAATAAATGCTACTTACTTTCTGAAGTTCACCCACCTGTTTGTATAACTGAGATTTTTAAAATTATCATTATTATAACAATTGATGTACGATACTCCAGGCAATGCGCATGTACTTAATTATGAGCTTGGAGAAATATAAAGGCAGACTAAAAAGCCCAGGTTTGAGAAGCTTTAGAAGAAAGAGCACAAAGTGGAGATACAATATTTATATGATGTTACCAAAGACATTGAGAAGGTACATCAGAAACCATGTTTCACCTTGCCTCGAAATACAGAAACAAGGATATACTCATTTAATTAAAATAAACACATTCCAAACTGATGCAAGAAGATTATTTTCCTCCATGCATACTCTAGCAATATGACTGGGGTAAAGAACTAAGCAAGGCTCACATAGAATTTTGATACAGGGACACTGAGGTTAACCAGAATTAAATAAATTAAGCTTACTCCGTTTTGAACAGTGATTCTGAATCTCTTACTTCAGGGCTGTAACAAATCCTTAATTACTGGGAATAGAATGACGGCCTCAATGGAAAAGTTAATTTCACACCTGCTCTTCACAGGAATCTTATCCCTTCTCTGGATGGGTGGGCAGTCCCATACGTTGCAACTGTTCCTCATTGTCAAGCATGGCTCACTTTTTAAAAGCTGTCTCCACCATTTAGGACTGCAGGGGGAGAGGTGATTTCAGTAAAAAGCCAACTTTTGTTTTTAAAGCTTAAAATTTGAAAGCCAGATTGCTTTAGCAGCATTTGTTAGACCGTTTTGTATATTTTAATAATTCACGATAACAGCAACACTACCCAACATGGAAAAATGACTTCTGAAGCAAAGACATTTGTGCCTTTGGCATGTGCTAACCAAGCACTGCATAAATTCAGGCTTATGAAACAAAACGCAGAGAAGTCAAGCGCAGTGAATAGCAAGCGTCATCTATCCACAAACAGCTGCTCCTGGGGGTGTTCATGTTAAGGTAGGCTGACCAGAAAAAATCCAGGTCAGGGCTCATGTAACTTTAACAGTTGTAGAGAAAAGGGAATTTCAGCCAGAGTCATTTGTATGCAATTAGTTCCTGGTGAAATTCCCTCTTCATCACAACAGTTAAAGGTGCAGGGGCCCTGCCTTCTTTTGTATATGGTCACTCCAGTATAGTGCCTGCACCTTTAACTGGTGTGATGAAGAGGGAATTTCACCAGGAACTAATTGCATACAAATGACACTGGCTGAAATTCCCTTTTCTCTACAACTGTTAAAGTTACTTGAGCCCTGACCTGGATTTTATCCAGTCAGCCTAAACTGTTAAGGCAGCAAAGTTTACGGTGATAAGGTGTGCAGGGGGAGCAGAGGCAGCACTGGTGCAACTTCCTTCCATGTGGTGCTTATGGAAGGAAAGAAACGTTGTCATTTGAGCCCTAAGGAAATACAGTCACTCTGTAATGGGAGCCACGTTCTTCAGGAAAGACCTCTGGATCCTGTGCAACCACTTCCCACACAAAATGCTCCCCTCCTTCCTTAAAATAGACTATAGCTTCCAATTGATTTATTACGCCATACTTTTTAAGGCAGTTGGCTATGCTGGTGGGGGACGATGGGAGTTGTACTCTGGAGGACAACGGTTTGGGGAAGGCTGCTGGAAGAGACAGCCACGTGTTCGATGGGCCTCCTCTGAGTTCCATTCCTCTCTTACCTTTTTCCCCACCCCACCCCCTATTTCTCCAGCCCCCAACACCCCCTCTCCCTGCCTTGTTTTTCCTCCTTCCCTAACAGAAATGTCTATTGTGCCATAAGAGGCCACAATGGGTTACGCATTGCCATTCGGCGTGTGTCTCGCTCCTTTGTCTTTCTCACAAATGAGACTCTGCTTGAGTCTCAAGTCTCGAACTCACTCAGGTGTAAAGCTATAACAACAGACTTTAGCAGCGCTCAGAGTGCTTGCCCTTTGATCCTTGAAAGAGGTAAAAGGAATGTCAAGTTGCCTGGATAAAAAAGAAGGCGTCTCACCAGAGAAAGCGGAATGGCAGGTTGTGGGATGAGCCCAGCTATTGGGGTGGGGGCAGGGGGAATTGCCAGCCCTTCCCGATTTTTTACAGTGACCTTCCGTTGTTTTCCCCTCCAACTATCTCCCTTTGCTCTAAGTCAGCTTAACAAAAGAGATTTTTTTAGAGGTAACGATATGAAGAAAGCGTGCTTTCAGCAATACATCCATTTACTGCCAGCCAAACTCTTGAGTTTGTAATGAGGGTGTCCCTCAATATTACTAGGTGCTCACCAGGTGACCTTGGGCCAGTCACTACCTCTAAGGCTAACCTACCTCACCTGGTTGTTGTGAGGGTAAAAATGAGGCGGGGGAGCATGTACACAACTTTTAGATCGTGGGAAAAGGTGGAACATATAAGTAATAAAGTGAAATAAATTTAAACACAGACAGATTTGGAAAAAAAAGTATTTTAAAATGTGTTATAAGCAATTCAAAGTAAACGTTCTTAGCATGTAAAATGACCAGCTTTGCATTACATGGTTTCTTGCCATGTGCGCATATTTAAATATATGTGCACTAGAGACACGAGGCAGCTCATTATATGCCACTTGGAGATTAAACATATAGGCTCAATTTGGACGACACAATAAACAACTGGTGTGGGGGAAACAATCGTCAGTTGTTTTGACTATTGTGTCATTCCAATGCTGCCATAGTCAACTCAGCGCTGATCCTCATCCACACCACAGTTGATTATTTATTACCATGTTGTTTGGGGAGTACCCCCTAGGGTTAGGGTTAGGGTTAGTCAACCCACCATTGACTATAGTGTCATCCGAATTGAGCCAGACACTGATGCACACTTACTTGGACATAGTGGGCCTTAGCGCATAGGGTTGCGCTGTAAATCTTGAAGACTGCTTAGGAAGCTGTTGCTGCTGTGAGTGATGCAAATATAAGTTTAGAGTCTGGGTAGCCCCATCCTTCCAAAAGGTAACAGGCACGGCTGGCTCTAGGTTTTTATGGACCCTTGGACAACAAAGTATCTTTAATGTGTAGTGGCCAGAATACTGAACCATGCCTGGGGATACCCAGATTCAAATCTCCACTAAGCCATGAAAGTCACCGGGTGACCTTGAGCCAGTCACTCTATCTAACAGGGTTGCTGTGAGGATAATATTTGAAGGGAGGGTGTGAGAGGGAGACACAGGTGCCTTCTCTCTCTCTCTCTCTTTTCCAAGAATTTCATACATTAAAATATCCCTCCCAAAGGCGTGCACAGCTCATTTCATTAGGATGTGCACCCAGGGATTTTTTTTTTAAAGGCAAACATTTATTGAATACTCAATTATAAGGGACATTATTTTTATTCATTTATTTATTAGACACTGATGCCTGACTCAACATTTGTCTTGTCTGACCATGGGAGGGCCATTGTGGGGGTGGGAGGATGAGGAGACATGCCCCAGCATTGGTGGGGCTTTGTGGTGACACTGACTGGAGGAGGGGCTTATGAGGCGATATTAGCCTTCGGGGGCCCTCCTCCTGGCTTCTTTGAAGTGCAGCTCCCAGCAGAGAGCTCCCTGCAGAGTGATTCCTTTTTGCTTCTGCTGCTGGGAGCAATGGCACGCTGTAGGGGGCGGGGGCATCAGAGCAGCCAGATAGCCATTCCCACCACATGGGTGACATTTCAGCATAGCGTTGTTGCCCAAAAGTAACAGGCTCTTTTCCTAGGAGATATGCCAATTCCCACTAAGAAGCACAGACTCCAAAGATCTGATCCAACGCACTTTTATTACGTTCAGCTGAGCGGGTGCACTCTACTAAGCTGCCAGCTCACCAGAGTCACACCTAGGAGCATGCAAGCCCCCCCTTTTATACTATACAGCATAAGATCTACGTCACTACTTTATACAGCGCAAGCGCAAGCAAAACCCAATACATTCTAATGAGAGAGTCACTGCCCTTTGACACACTGTTGAAAGCCACTGCGCATGTTTCAATTGTTGCTGGGGTAAATTCTGTAGCTTCAGATAAGGTGCGCTGATGGCCTTGCATTAGGACAAATGCTATAACCAGATGAAACCAGGCTTGTGGCAAGGCCTTCCGCATACACACTTTGAATTTTCCTTCAGCCTTGAGCAAGCGTTCCCAGCATTCTGTACTTGTAAGCAAAGATGGCTACACTTTGGCTATCAGCGCGTGCCCAGTATCATTTACACATGCCTCTGTTGGTGCAAGGTTGGTTGGCGCAGCCTCTCCTGCAGAAGTCTAGTGGCAGAAGGCAAGCGGCTCCCAGCAGATTTCTTTTTGCTCCTGCTGCCAGAAGCAATGGTGCCAGAAGACAGCCGGAGGGCCATTCCTGTTGCATCGGGATCCCCCTCTGAATTCCTACTCAATAGCCCCCTTAATTCGGTTTATTGCTTGAGACATTAGGGTGTGCCTGGGCACGCCCGGCACACCCCTTGCGCACACCTATGATCCCTCCTCATGGCCCCCATCAAAAGTGGGTTCTGTCTTGCTGCACTTTAAATAAGCGAGAGGTGTTAAAGTGTAGTCAATCTAAAGGGAGTGGACCTGTTCAGAAGACATCTTAAACCACAGCTTTAACCACAGTGAATAAGGCAAAAAGCCTTATTCACCGTGGTTAAAGCTGTGGTTTAAGGTGTCTTCTGAACAGGACCAGTGTGTGGTTTTCTTAACTTTCACTTTCTAAATGTCACATCATCACTCAATCTAGAAAGGCTGACTTCCTTATTCTCTAAATGCCACAATACCACTCAATCTGCAAAGGCTTAGTCCATTGTTGCCAATGGCAACAGAATGCTGCTCTCAGTTTGGCTGCAATACATGCTGGGAGTTGTAGGACCTTTTTCTCTCTTCATACTAGGGCTGTGCACAAAATGGCAGACTCTAAACAAAATGGCTGCCATGTTTCAGAATTCCGAATCTGAATCTTGCACAACCCTAATCTATTCTAGACCCATTTCAATCATGCTTCAGGCCTGGTTTTGGAATGGAAACTGCCTAGTACATCATGTGGGATAATCTTTGCCAAGAGAGGGACAAGGGGAAGTGCAAGGCTGTTGATTCTCTTGGACCTCTCAGCAGTTTTCAATCATGGTCTCTTTCTGGATAGGTTATCTGGGCTGGTGTTGGAGGTACTGTGTTACAGTGGCTCTACTCCTACATGGATGGCTGATTCCTGAAGCTGCTGCTGGGGGATTACAGTCCTGTCCCTAGGCAATTATGCCATGGAGTACCACAGAGCTCTGTTCTATCCCCCATGCTGTTCAACATCTACATGAAACATCTGGGGGAGAATATCTGGAGGTGAGGACTCAGGTGTCATCATGATGCAGATAACACCCGACTCTACCTTGCCTTTTCATCAAATCCAGGTGAAGCAGTGGCTGGTCTGAATCAGTGCCTGGGCACAGTAATGGACTGGATATGGGCCAATAAACTGAGACTCTATCCAGAAAAGATGGAGGAACTGTTAGTGGGTGGTTCTTCTACCTGGATTAATTATATTCAACCTATTCTGGAGGGGGTTGCACTCTCCATAAAGGATCGGGTTTGTAGTTTGGGGGTGCTCTTGGATCCAGCATTGCCACTAGAGGCACAGGGAGCCTTGGTGGCATGGAGCACCTTTTATCAGCTTGGGCTGATATACCAACTATATCTTTAGCTGGACAGAGATAGCCTAGCTACAGTTATCCATGATCTGGTAACCTTTCATCAGGATTACTACAATGCATTATACATGGGGCTGCCTTTGAAAATGGTCCATAAACTTCAGCTGGTTCAAAATAGGGCAGTGAGATTTTTAACAGGGACTGGCGAATTTCATAATTTTATGCCAGCGCTTTATGATCTGCACTGGCTATCAACCTGTTTGCTGGCACAGTTCAAAGTGCTGGTATTAACCTATAAAGCCCTAAACTGCTTGAGGTACCAGAAGGATTGTCTTCTGCTATATATAACTGCCCAGAGTTCCTCCTTTGGGTGCCCCAGCCAAATGACATAAGGCAGGTATCTACTAAGAAGAGGGCCCTTTCAATGGTAGCACCCTGGTGGTGGAATGCCCAACCCAGGGATGCTTGCCTGGTGCTTCTGTTGTGGTCTTTTCAGCACCGGGTGAAGACTTTTCTATTTCCCCAGGCTTTTTAGTCTTTCAGCTTTAAAATATTGCATTAGGGCATTTTTAGATCTTTACACTGCTGCTGGCTTTTATTCTGGTTTTACTGTAGTTTTATTCTGTTTTAAATGTTAAGGTCTTCATATTATGTTTTACTATGTTGCTGCATTTTATGGTTTTAAGTTTTGTTTTGTGAACCAACCAGAGAGTTTTGGCTAGAAATGTAACGAATAAATAAAAATATTATAGCATTTGTTTTGTTTGCTTTAACCTTTATTTTGTGAACAACCCAGAGAATTTTGTGAACCACCCAATTACTATTGAGCAGTACAGAAGTACAGTAAATAAATAAAATTTGGAAAATACGCTGGGACAAAAAGAAGCCACTAGCATCAGGGGATTTTCTGTCTGCTGCCCCTTCTCATCTGTCGGGATGAGCGGCTTGGCTAATTTGAGTTTCTTTGGGGAATTTATTTGCACTAATGTTGGCTCCGAAAGGAAGAGCATCTTTCTGTCCTTTTGTCTTGCTGTTATAATTTGAATGTATTTCCAAGCAGAATACCACAATTCCTTGCTGAGCTTTAGTGCTGCCACAATTACAAAGTCAAATGTAATCATTAAAAAGCAACATTTACTCAACACCATCTTAGATTGCTTTTCCTCCCCCCACCCCTGAACCAACCCCAACTGGAATGAATTGCAGCAAATAATATACGAAGGTGAATGCCAAGGGAAATGTCTGGCTTCCATTGTCCTCTTGCACACAAGAACTACCTCCCAGCCTCTCCCAAAAACGAATTGAGCATCCACCCACCCACGCATGTAGGGCCACCTCTAACCACATGATGCCCCTTGGGCTACTAAGGTGACAAGGTAGCAAGCCCTTTGGGGAGCTCTCCGCAGGAACGCAAAAGCAAAGTTTGTAACGCTTAGCTTGACCTTCACCTTCTGTCTTCTGACTAGTCTTATTACCTGCGCATGCAGACAAAGGCAATACTAAAAATGAGCTCCAAATGACTTCATTCACTTTCATTACGGATGGCAGGCGCCGAGGGACCGACACAGAAGAAGCAGGGCAACTGTGTATGAACTTGAGAAGACAGAGCCTGCTTTAAAAATCAAGGAGCTATAAAGGAAGGGGAGCGGGAGCGCAGAGCTAGAAGAGACAGAAAGCAGAGGAAAGAGGAAAGGGAAACACAATGGCTGCGTGTGAAGAAGTGTGAGACTGGAAAATAGAGGGAGACCAGTTTATTTTAAAGACATGATTGTGTCCAAGCAACTTATTTTTATTTTTATTTATTTATTTATTTATTACACTTATCTGATGTCTTAAAAACATTCACCTGATAGACTTAGATAAATTGTTCATTTAATGGTTTTGCTGGACATGGGCACACTGATAGACTGGATTCATGTGCAAACTCAGAACTACGGCAGATATATCTGTCACTAAGAGAGCAATCCTACGGCCCCTCAACAGTGTCTGTGGCACCATAGGCAGCTGCGGATCCACACCCGTGAACAGAGCTATGAGCACTGAGGAGGAGATCCAATAAAAGGAGTCAAACAGGTCGAAAGGGGGAAGTGCTGGTGTGTGAGGAGAGGAGGAGAGCCCACAATAATATCCTATGGGGCATCCGCTCCCATCCCCACCACTGAAAGGTTAAGTTAGCTTAACAGAGGAACAGAGGAACAGAGGCACCAGCTGGCCGGCCAGGCACAGGAAAGGCAGAGGGCTCAGAGCTTGGAAGCGCAACCTATAGGGAACGCACAAGTCCTAAATGAAGACCTGTGAACTCTAGAGCAGCTTCTGGAGTGTCAGGACCATTCATAAATCTTCTATCATGCAGACGTATTTAGAGTAGCTCTCATATTAGTGCCATTTACTTCATGTGAGATCTGCACATAAAGCGTCATTGGAACAGGGTGGTTTTCTTTTAAGTGCACCTGTAAGAAGGAGGGTTGACAGGTACACAAAGGCCACAGAAAAGAGATTTGGAGACTTACCCTGATGTTGTCTTGCCAACGATGAGCTTTCTGAAACTTTTCTGCTGCATCACCCAGCCTCTGGAAGCAAAAGAGGATAGTGTGAGTCCATAAAGAGGCAGCGTGGACTGCAGTAACGAATGGGGACTAATTTCAGCCCTGCTCTATCCCATGTGAAACTTGCGATATCATTCCTGCAGCATATGAGGTTGCAAAGCATTTCCAGCATTTCTACTAAGACATTTCTGCTATGAAAAGAGATTAATTATAAGTTGATGGGTTCCCATGACCATCTTCTATATGCTAATCCGATCTTGTTTAATTAAATGCATGCTCAAACTGGTAAAAAAAAAACACCCTTGTGCTTTGATGGTTTTATGGGCTATATTTGCTTCTCTTTGCAAAAGTGGTTGGCTTCCACTGGCATATGTGGATGAAAGTAGATAGACTCCGGAACTTGCCCATAGCCCTAACACTGGAATCACGAGTGGGGCGCCATCTTGTCAATAATGGCTACAACCGTAGACACTTTATTTCTTCCATGAAATAGCTCTGATTAGATGCTTCTAGAGAGTGTAAAATGGTTGTAGTTTAGAGATGGCCCCAAAGTTGGGTGAGGGTGGCGGCGGGGGGGAGGGGAGATTTTAACCATATCCTAACCTTGTCCTTCACTGTAGTTCTGTAAACATCTTCCCCAGATGTCAAGTGTCATTTCATTCTATGGGAGAAGTTGTTTTATTCTATGGGAAAGAGTGTGCACTAGTTAAGTCAGATTTGTGTGCTTTTTCTGCAATTGCTGCACTCAAAGTGGTTAACAATAATTGCAAGTACATGGACAATAGTAATCCTATTCAGGCATTACTTCCACAGGTGAGCTGCTGCTCGCCCCAATGTCTGCATGTTGAGCATGGATGTTTAAAGCCTACATATGTAGGCTCCTCCTCTTCAGGCGTTCACACTTAGCAGACACTGTGGGAGTAGGGGTGTTGCTAGTCAGCAAAGCCCTACATCCCCATTCACACGTTATATCTACATGTGAGTAAGAAATGCTTGAATAGGGCAAGCATCACTCCTAGAAGTGTATTAGAACTGGGAATCCTCCCCAGGAGAAGAAAGCAAACTCCTGGAAGCTCATCCAAGAGCTACACCACTGAACTGACACCTGTTGATCTAAACTTAACATGCACATTTCTAGGCTGACCATCTGAAAAGGAGAACAGGGCTCATATAACTTTAACAGTTGTAGAGAAAAGGGAATTTCAACCAGTGTCATTTGTATGCAATTAGTTCCTGGTGATATTCCTTCTTCATCACAACAGTTAAAGTTGCAGAGCCCTGCCTTCTTTTGTATATGGTCACTCTAGTATAGTGCCTGCACCTTTAACAGTTGTGATGAAGAGGGATTTTCACCAGGAACTAATTGCATACAAATGACACCTGCTGAAATTCCCTTTTCTCTACAACTGTTAAAGTTATATGAGCCCTGTCCTCCTTTTCAGATGGTCAGCCTAACATTTCCCTTCAAACTGGTTGACTGAGACAGCTATGTGGCAGCGCCATCAGCCAACATTAGTCCAGGCTAAGTAGGGGGAGGGAAGGTCTTTAGGGCCTGTGGTTCACTAACCAGTCATAACCCACGGCCAGAGGGATGTCCTGTGGCTCCTTAGCTTACTGTGAAGCCTGGTGGAGCACACCCACACAGACCATGTGGGGATGGAGTGACATTCCTGCCGGCCTGAAGACTCAACAGTGATTTTTCAGTATTTACAGCATAAATGACTGAAGAGCAGATTTCACTGCTTAGCAAGAAGTTATAGGATGCCCATGTAGCTAGAACCAAGCCAGCATGCTGAGTTATTGGTGAAAATAGAAGTCTTTGTTGACGCAGGATAACTCATTCTAATTGGGTGGTTACGGGATTTAGCAGAGTGGTGATTGTTGACCAAGCCCTATTTACTTTTCCTTCCCTTTGACAGATGATTCTTACACTGTCAATTCAATCTCCGAGGAAATCCAGTATGCGAACGCTCAATGTCCATCCAGTCGCAATGCACCAGCAGTTCCTGGGAAGCTGCTGAAGGGGGGCGGTGTGGGGCGGTGAGGGATCAGGTAAGGAATCTGAAAAGCTCTTCCTTTAATTACAGGCTGCAGCCAGAACCTCCAGGCTGAGATAGCATTTAAAGACAGCCTGACAAGATCTAATCAAGTGGGATGTTAAATGCAGATGCAAGATGCCAGCTTCTTTGCTTAAAATGTATGAGATTTCAAAGGGGGTGAAAGAAAGGGGGGGAATTTCCAAAGTGATTTTGTAGAGTTTGCAGTTCAAGTGATTGCAGAAGCACGCCTCATTACTTAGCAGGAAGCCATGGGGCAGGATTTCAGTACTGTCAAGAGCGGTGCATCATCTCCATGCTACGTCTCATCATCCCAGCATCCCCCTTGGCCACCAGGAGTTTGAAAAGGCAGGAGGCTCAAGTGTTCTCTGAGAAGGTCAGAGACAATATTGTTATGGCTTTTCCTATCAGAGTACCTGCAAGGAGGGCTGTCCAACTAGGACAATACTAGGTCAGTCACTTCGGAGCTGACAAAAGAATGTTCATATCCCGGTGACAGATTGCCATGGGAACTAAAGAGTTGGCCAGTTGCTTCTGGATACAGGATCATCTTGGGAATGTTTTGAAAAGGAAAACTCATTAGAAAAAGCACATTCCTTTCTTTTCCCCTCCCACCATCCAGGGGGAGAACAAGGAGTTGGTGTGATGAACAGACTGCAGTTTGAGGGACACAGATACAGAGAGCGACTTTTGGGCTCTGGAACCATCTTAGGGTGCTCTTTCCCTCCCCAGAGATCGGATTTAGGAGCCATGGTAAACACAACTATTACAAAATGCCAATAAGCCTCCAGTGACCTCCTTCCAAAGGAAACCAAATCTGGACAGGCGCTATGTCCCGGCCCTCCTTACTACTCAGAGAAGTGAGGTGTGTGTAACAATACATCCTTCTCCTCCTAGGCGGGCAATATTTACCTATCATTTAATTTATTTTATTTTAGATTTATTTACACCTTTTAGAGTAACAATTCTCACAAAGCGGCATTGAACAGAATAAATACCAATTAAACTCACACCTAAATTATACACCATAGAATGCCCCCCCAAACAAAATAAAATGCAGCTGCTGTAAAATTTACACGAGCCAGCCTAGAACCAGCAATGATGATGTTTTCCCATGTTCAGACAAGGAAAACAGCAAAACGTAATACGGCTTGATTCCAAGCAGCAGATGACTAAGGCTGTGCTGTAGTTTTGACCATTCTAACGGAGGTTTCAAACATTCAAGGTCTGGGCAGGAGATATTCAGGCAAGACATCTCATGCCTGGCAGCAGCTACTCCAAGCGAAGCTCATGGAAATAGTTCTTGACACTGCCTCTTAAGAAAACGCTTGTTGAAAGGTTTCCAAAGTGCGGAGGAGGGAGGGAGGCATTCGAAGGAAGTCCTGGATGGATTCCAGGAAAGCACTATTCTGTTTGACCCTTCCAGCTTTTCAGCTCTCCCCGACCCTTTTTAAATCAGTCAGGGATGTTAGGAGGAGCATTTTTTCTCTGCCAAATATTTGCAATTGTAATCTCAATTGCTCACTGTCTCTCTCTTTTGCTATCTTCATTGCAAACGTTTGAGTATCTAGTATCTGTTCCAAAGAGACATGAATATGTGATGGTGGGGTGGGGTGGGTGTTATGAAGTGAGTGTAACCTATCTACTATCAGTTTTGCTTCTCCCATCCTCTGTCAGCATATTTTCTTTGGCCCTATTTGCCCTCTGGCCAATTCTGTCTGCTCCATAGAAAAGCATTTCTCTTTTTCCTTCTTTTGGGCAGTGCTGTGGAAAATACATCTCTTACACCAGAGTTTTCTTCAAGAAATACATACAGTGTGGTAATAAAATATGCATTTATATTTGTATCTATACACAGGGCTTCTTTAAATGAGTGTTTTATAGCACACTCATGACTGGCCACTCATGGATTATTGCGGGTCATTTTGATGATGCCATGAGCCTCCTGCGCATCTCTGACTTTACACTCCATGGCCACCCATGTTTTAAACAATCCAGAGTTCACAACTCAACAAAAATAAACCATGCGTTCTCTTTCTGGGTTGTTTGTGATTAACAAACCATAGTTTGTTAGTGCAATTTGGTTTGTAAGCACAACAACCCAGAATTCAACAAACTATGGGTTAAATACACCATGGGTTAGTGTTATGTGTGAGCCAGATCAGTATATAGATGGTGACTGGTCATCTGCACTATGTATGAGGATATCACTCAGATCTTGGAACTGGAATTTTTTCCTGGATATGGTGCCCTTAAATTTATGGAGGATAAGCTATTAATGGCTAGTGGCCAAGATAACTATATATTACCTCCAGATACATGCACAGTATGCTTCTGAATGCCAGTTACTGGGGAATATAAGAGGGAGGGTCGTACTGCATTCAAGTCCTGCTTATGGGCTTCCCATAGGCAACTGGCCAATGTGTGAACAGAATGCTGGACTACATGGGACTTTAGTTTGATTCAGTATGGCTCTTCTTATACTTTTAAATGGACCACAGTGGTTTCTAGAAATGAAAAAAAAAAGCTTATATACTGTAGTGCAGGAATGGACAGATTGAGATTTCTCTCATCTAGGAACTACTCTTTCCTTCTCTGCTGTCCAGCAAAACATACTCTTTCTCTAATATGTGCAGAAAAGAGGTGTGTGGATTCTAACTAAAATGCATAAAAACTTCTATTTGGCACCCAAATGCAGGCAACTTATTTTAATTTTATCCAAGGGCTGCCATTTTGTTGTCTGCTGTACAGCTGAATGTAAATGTATATGGAAGCATTTCAAAGGCAGCCCACGGCAGACAGCAGAGTTCCCCATAATCATATGCAGTAGAGCCCAACAAAAGGGACATGGGGTGGGTGGAGGAGGGAAAGGGAAATTAAAGTGCAGAGAATTGATTTGTATAATGATATTGCTCAGAAGTAGCAGTGGTTGGGGTTTTTAATTAAGCCGAAAGGTGTGAATGTACTGAGGCCAGAGAGTTCCAGGGGGATCAATTTTGCATCAGCAAGTAAATTAAAAACAGAAAGCAAAATAAATGACAGTCCCCTTCTGGCACCGTCAGCTTCTACCTTGGTTTAGAGAAGGAATGTTGTCAGGTAAGGAGAATAATTGCAATTGTGCTTGCAGAGCCCATTTTGGACTTCAAGGGTCCACAAGTCAATCAGTAAGGGCAAATGCATTTATGTCACGAGGGCGTGTAAGAGAGAAGCAGAAAACGAATGTATTTGGTTTATTTTATGCTATGGATGAAAGGTCACATTGAAAGGCCGGAGAGTGAAAAAGAGGTTGGACAAAACCAGAGCTTTTTCTTCTTTTTGTGCACGCACTTTTTTTTTTTGGTTTTGTTTTTGTTTTTACAACTACTCAACATTGACTCTCTGGGCTCATTTACACCTAAGGGTGTAGCAGGAGGGAGGGAGGAGGGATCACAGACTTACCTGTTTCCGCAATCCTCCCCCAGGTTCTATACGGCCACGCGGCGTCCCAGAAGGGAAAAGGGACGTCACGGGCAACGTATTTTAAATTTTTTTTTAGAAGGGGAGCCTGGTCGCATGGCCACGATCCAGGAAAAAGATAAGTTAAAAAAAAATCCACACCCAACCCCCTCCGCCATCCCAGGGATGGCAAAATTGCTGCTCCCACCCCTGAAAGGCACGGAGTCCCCCTGAACAGCTCTGTGTCTGTTTTGAAAGCCAGAGGAGGCAGGAAGAAGCCTGGACAGGCGTCCACACCCCTGCAGAGCTCGGGATCTTCCCAAGACCGTGGGAAAAATTGGGATAACAGAGGTCTTGGTTATCCCCGAGAAAGTCTCTGCCCATCCCTGGTTGCCCCCGGGATCCCTTGTGCATCATAAGAGCTGATCCCAAGATAACTGCATGGTGTAGACATGGCCTCCCTCCCTCCCTCTGTCTCTCTCTCTCTTTCAATTCCTACTTCTCCAACATGCTGAATTTGTCTAAAAATAAATACGCATAGCTATAAGAAATACAATGGGGATTGTTCAGTGATCTTTGCTTTTGAAAAATAATAATACATTCCTTATTTTAATTCCATGGTAAGATTTTAAACATTTGGGCCTGGTTTGAACATCAGCTCCTATAACTGCTCCTATTTCACCGAACACTGCAAATGAACATGTTTTAATTGATTGCTACCTTTCCCCTCCAGTACTGAAAACCCATGAGGATGCCCTTTCTCATAAATATGCCCACCCCACAAGCTAACAGCAGTATCTTGTACTAAGTATCTAACCAGATATGCACTGTTTCAGCACTGTAAGCTTTGTAAAACTGTCCACAACTTACAACACACACACACACACACACACACACACACACAGATGTTTGCTTTGGCATGAACATCTGAGAACCACGCACAGTGCTCTATCTGGGGCTCTACAGCTAATCCATGTAACGAGCAGGATATTAGCTGGGAGGCTACCAAGACAAACATCTTGCAAGGAATCTACTTAACATATTACTGCTGCAGACCTCCCTGAAATACATCAAGGCTTTGTAGGGTTTGGACACAGTAGGCTCGCTCTTGACTGCCAGCAATGATGAAAAAGAACACAGAGAACTATGCACCTCGTCCACTATGTTTTCTGATCTGACAGACACTCTCCCACCCCCAGTTCTAGGCAAAGCTTTATGGAGCTCCTGGCATGTCGCTAAACATGGCTGCTGGGCTGTGTTTGGCTTGGTGTGTCAAGATGTGCAGGTACGTTCCAGGCAGTCCTCTCTAGACCAGATGTCGTCCACCCAACAGTCTTTCCTTCCTTTGCCCGTGCAATTCAGACCACAACGTGCAGCACAGGGAGCAAGCAGGTGCACTGGAGAAACAAAAGTTCCTGCAGAACAAAATGTTCCCGGTGACTCAGGCAGGTCAAACAAGCCATGTGCAAGCACACCCATTTAACAGCGACAACATCTCTGATCACAGGAATAATTCTTTCCTGATTCCTAACTGATCAGTAAGTGTGTGCAAAGCTACTTCACTGCGCCTTCCAAAAAGAATATTTTGGAGAGGTGCATTTCTATGCCCCCAATATCTTATCTTTATTTCTGTCTGTCTGCAACGCCCAGTGTATGGGTGTGAAAAATGACACACCGTCTGCAGATCTGCAAGTGATTACCTAAAGCTTCTGGCTATTTCTCCATAGATGTGACCACCACCCTTTCTAATCAGAAAGAAGTTACTGGAATGTAGCAGTTTAGGACTAAAGTTTGTGCATATCTCCAGCAAACACAAGTTCACTGTTGTTTTTTCCTCCGTTACAGCAAAGCCCATCCATGGTTTCTTCCCACAAGGGAAATATTATTCAGACACAATAATATAGTCATGCATAGCAAACTAAAAAGTAATTAGAACTGCCATGAATTAACAATTAATGCTAGATCTGAGGGTAGTGATAACATTACTGTTGCATTAGTAATTGATAGTGTTAATAAGCAAAATATTCTACATTCAGCTGTAAATGGTCATGGGTTTGTGGGGGCAGGGTGGGAGTATGGCTGAACAGTAGCCATTTCAAATCTGCCAGGAGCTAAAGGCGTAGAGAGAGGTTTCTTTCTTCGGGTGGAAAGAGAGGTCTGCCCTCAGAGAGGGAGACCTGAGTTTGCAGAAAGGTGAGTCTGCAGAAAGGTCTACTCCTGTGTCGTTATGACTGCAGAGAGCCCAAAAAGGTGTTCTATGGACATATCAGGAGATGCTGTGGAGCTGTAGGATCCAAAGCCCTCCCATGCTCCCAGAATGGAAGATGAACTACATCAGCCCTGAAGCTGGCATAGTTAATTTTCCTCCAATTAGAAAAAAGGGCCAAAAATGACAAAATAAAACGGAGAACGGTGTCAACCTGCCCCCCCCAACCAAATAGTATTCTAGGTACCAAGTGAATGTAATGTTTAACTGAAGTCAGGGACCCTGTGGGACCTATACTGATATTATGGTCATAAGAGTCTGTCAAACATAGGCATGCCCAAGAAAAAATGGCTTCCATTGGGTTCTGTGGCATACAGCCAAAGAGATTAGGAGGGGCCAAAATAGATTTTTTTATTCACCACAGGCAGGGAGCAGTGTTAGGTCCCACATTGATTGTGTCCCTGAATGTACCTTTTCATTTTCCATCTATTAATGCATGGCAGTTCTTCACTCGTATGGATAAGGTTATTGTCAAGCTCAACAACATACTAGAACCCTATGGCCAAAGAATTGTCTGGTTAGTTTCTTTTATTATTTTATTTACAACATTTATATACTACTAGCACATCTAAAGAGATTCTTGAGCGATGATCAAGGAAGGCTTCTTGAAATAGAGATGTTTTCAGGAGGCATTGAAAACAACCCAATGTTGCTGCCTGCCTGACCTCCAGAGGCAGGGAGTTCCATAGAAAGGGGGCCACCACACTGAAGGCTCTTCTCCAGCTGGGCTCCAATTGGACCAATGGTCCATGCGGAACCACAAAGAGCATGCCCTCTGATGACCTCAGTGACCAGGCAGGTTGATAAGGGAGAAGGCACTCTGCCAAGTATCTCTCAAGTAGTTGAAATCAATACATGAAATTCAGCTCCCCCCATGCACAAACACACACACACGCACAAACACACACACACACACACAATTGCCACTGCTTCTTAGCCTTCAATGCCCATTGGCTCTTTTCTTTGCCTAATCATTTCCTTCCATCCAATTATGCATGGCCCCTCCTAGGCTTAGTTTTGTCTCACCCCTACTTTATCTCTCTCATCCATTCCTTGACCCAATAGCCTTCTCAGGAAATTACTGAAATGTGTGTCTGGGGGATCAAATGCACCAAACTCATATGCTCATTTTATAACCCCTAAACAACTTGGAACCAGGGATAATTTCCTCCTGTACTTTAGGAGTAGCCCCTCCTAATGGAACCTGCCCATTAATGGAAATCAGTGAAAGAGATTGTTTTGTATGTTTCACCAGCCACCACTGCCTGAAGTGTGGCTTCTGGATATGCGGGAAAGGGCCTTTTCTGTTGTGGAATGCAAGAATATGTGGAATTTCTTGCCCCAGGAGATCTGTCTATCAGTTGAAGATCTTTCTGCTGCAGGAGACCTTTGGCCAGACTTCTGTTTGATTTTCTTTTGCTCCATCCAGAGTACGGCTTCTTAAATGTGCCAGTGTTTCCTGTTTTATTACATTACTTTAAAATATTCAATTGTGTAGATGTTCTAGTGCTAGGTACACCGCTGAGGTAGCTGTCATAGGTTTGTTAGGAGGGCCGTCCATGGGTCCCCCATGGTCCCTTGTTGCCGAAAGGCCTAGTGTAGCCTCTCTGGATGTGAGTGATGCCCATGAAAATGCTGGGTTTGGGTGGGTGTTTCATGGGGTCTCTTCAGATGAAGGTTCAGCCTCAGAACCTTCATCTGAGGAGACCTCCTGGTCTGGCCCTAGGATAAACATGGGATTGGAGTCCTGATAGTGTGACAACAGTCCTCTGTATTTACAGTTGTAATCATGGGTGCTCTTTCAGAACTTATAGCAAAGGTGTGGAGGCAGGGCATGTGCAATCCTGTTATACGGGATGTGCACATCAGCAAAAACTGAGCTTGCTAAACTTCTCCAAATTTTGTCTCAAAGCTTGTTCCGACTCTACTCCGTATTACACTGTGAGCTTTGCTTTTTCTTTTTGCATGAAAGCCCGTGCATATTTTCATATACGTTTTTCTAAATATACGCATCAATTGTGTGCATTGTTGAAATGTACACCTTGTTCTTCAACTGATTAAAGCACATTCGTGCACATTTTTTAAATATATGCATGCTCTCAAACACACTTTAGAGGGGGTTCTGCAAATCACATTACAAGCTTGGAAATGTATCAACTTTGACCACTGATTGCGTCTGAGTCTGTGTTTGGTCTGGAAGGTGCAAATCCTGCACCCCTCCACATCTTCAAATACTGTCTGAAAAGGGCAGTGGGCAACACACAGTCCACTGGTTGCATATGGCCCCCGCTATCCTCCAGAATTGTAGTTTGCCACTATTTTGATGGCAAACTGCCACAGAGATTTGAAAGGGGGCCAATTTGGCTTTAAAACATTTATTTATTTATTTATTTACAATATTTATATATCGCTCGATATCAAAAATAGATTCCAGAGCGCTGAACATAGGAACAAAATAGTAAAAAGATTCAAAGATTAAAGCAGCAAATTAAAATTGTTTAATTTAAAACAGAAGAAAAATAAAAACAGTGGCTGGTCAGTTGAGGAATGCTTCCTGGAAAAGAGTTGTTTTCAGGAGGCGTCGGGCAGCACAGTGCTGGCACCTGCCTGACCTCCAGGGGCAGGGAGTTCCAAAGAGAAGAGGCTACCACACTAAAGGCTCTTCTCCTGGTGGGCTCCAATCCAGCTAAAGGTCCATGTGGAACCACCAGGAGCATGTGGAACCGCCATCCTGAATTTGTCTATTTTAGCCCTTCATAGTTGTTTGCTGACAAAAATCAGCATCAAACTGCCATCTTCCTTTTGCCACTGCTGAGGAACCCAACAGCACTGGCAGGAATGTGGCCCATCAGAGGAGAGAGGGTGCCAGAGCATAGACCCTGGGTTCCCCAAAGGCTATAATCTCAACCACATAGTTTCACAGGCCCCTGCTTTTCAACTGATTGCCTACTTAGTCCTTCCTTTAGCCAGGCTCCCCAGCACTCTGCTTCTCCTCTTCCCCTTCCATACAGCCTTTCTCCATCTTATGTGCTATGACATTTCTCTATAGAACCCTCTGTAATTACCCCTTCTTGCCTCTCCTCCACCTCCTGAGCCATCATTCTCTACATACCGTCCCTTCATGTTCCATTGCTTACTCAGCATCATCCCTGCAGCTTTTTTGTTATGAGCTCCCTCTTATCCCTTAATTTACCTAAGCCCTGGGACCCCTTCCCAGTCATCAGCCATCCCCTGTATGAGCTAACAAACTAACAAACATCCCCAGCCAAACTAACAGAAGTTGAACACCAACCCCCCTTTGTTCTTTGAGCAATGGACAATTCAGAGCTATCATATCAGCTCAACCAATCAGTGTCAAGCTTTACCAATCATGCAGATTTATTAACACTAGAGCAGACAATTTTCCCACCCCCACCCCCAGTGTTCGAGGCTGTATGATGAAGATATCGTTGCAAATGCTAATCCCCATCATTTTGTCTGGTCAGTGGCTTTGCAGGTTCTGTAGCATTCGGAAATCCTCCCAATACCTCATTGACCAGACACAATAGGAAGAAACTGTGTGAGCAGAAATATACGGCATGTTCTTTCCTTTTAAATGTCCTGCTCCCCATTTTTCTTCCGTATCTTCTACAACTTATAACTAGGACACATGTTTATATTCAAATATCTTACACCTATTCTACCAATACCCACTAAGGGCAGACCCCTTATTATGGGACATTTCCTTGAAGCAACAACATAATGGCTGCATTCGGACATCACTTTAATCCATGATGGATTAATAAACTATGAACAGTACCTTATTTTTTAAATAGTCCACAATGCCCCGCCACATGAATGGGCTAATAAGCTACTGTTCATATCTTATTAAGCTACTGTGTGTAATTTGACTTATCCTCCCGCCCTCTGCCTGCTACAGTCTTCCTGCCCAAGTGCACTGGTATCCCATCTTCCCTTGCAGTATTTCAGCCCATTTAAGTCTCCCATCCAAGCACGCCATAGCAATTTAAGCTGTTCCCAATGCTGCAGTAGCGCTTTTTCGCTCATTTGCTGAAGCACAGTTGCACATTTAACCCATAGGTACTACTACAGTAGCTGGTTTCAGCTGTTCCCAAATACCATAGTACCATTATTTCCATTATACAGAGGACGCCCACAAAGAACAGAGTGGTGGCAGCGATCTGAACCACTCTTGACACACAACTTTATAGGCATGCAAATTAACGCACAATGCCAGACAAATGACACAATAACCCACGACGGGTTAAATAACCCTTACTGAAAACCATGGATTATCAGAGTGGGTTATTTGGGCAAATAAACCATTGTGGATTAAAAGATTCCTGACAGATGACATGATAACCCATGATGAGTTAAATAAACCATCATGGTTTATTTAACCCATTGTGGGTTGTTGTGTTAGCTGAACACTATGGCTGGTATCGGACAACACATTAAGCAACAGAGGGGGGAAACAATAGTCAGTTGTGTCGCTTATTGTGTTGTGTGGAGGGTAACACACCACTCACAAACTACTGACGGTATGCTATTCCGCCCAAATAAGCAACGGAGAGAAACAACTGGCTTGCAAGTTGTTAGCTCAAAGCCAGTTGTTTAAAGTGTTGTGTGGAGGGGTGAGTGGGTTAATGGCATGTGGTGAGTGGGTTAAAACACAAGCCCATAGAGGCAGGCGGCAAGAGCGACCAAAGCAGAAGCTGCCACTCTGCTACAACTGGCGCAACTTGTAGAGGCTGCTGGGATAGCACTGGGAGGACCAAGGGAGGAGGGAGGGAGGGGTGGGGGCTGTGTCAGTCAAATGCCGGGTTGACTATTAGTCCACTCAATGCCAGCCCCAACCACCCACAGTTGTGTAGGAATATGTTGTGTGGGAAGTACCCACAAAATAACGAACTGTGAGTTGGCTACTCTACCCACCATTGACTAAAGTGTTGTCCGAAACCAGCCTATGTCTATCAATGTCAGGGATAATTAAGGCACTGCTGTGGGTTCTTGTAATTTTTTAGCTAAGATTTAATTAGAAATAGTCTGGAAGGCTTTGGGCCTGTTCGGCCTCTGGAATGTCAGAATCTGTGTGACTTAATCTCTGTCAGTGTTCTCAGAGCAGGGATGGGGGAATTGCTTTGCTCCCGCAGCCACCTGCTCTGAGAATGCTGACAGAGATCAACTCACACAGATTCTGACATCCCAGAGGCCAAACAGGCCCAAAGCCTTTCAGACTACATCAAATTAAATCTTGGCTAAAAAACTACAAGACCCCACGGCAATGCCTTAACTATTGCTGACAGTCTATCTTCGACTGGGATAATTTGCTTGCCTATAGAGTCACGAGGCAAGAACACCACTCTATTCTTTTGGGGGGGGGATTTAAAACTTTTTTATTTTCAGACAATAATAAAACACAAATACAAACACTACAACATACAACATTAAACATTAAAATGGACTTCCAAATTTCTCCAACAAACAAAAATTTCTACATAGTGCGTGAATTACCCGACTTCCGTCAATTATTTTTCTTCCAATTTAATCACTGAATCCGCTTGCAAATATATCCTTCCCTTCTCTCTCTTTTAAAAAGTCTATCAGAGGTTTCCATTCCTCAGTAAACTCAATTGTTGTTTTATCTTTTATTATCGCTGTAAGTTTTGCCATTTCCGCCAATTCTGTAACTTTCAACAGCCATTCCTCCTCTGTTGGTACTTTCTCATTCTTCCAATTCTGGGCGTATATTAATCTTGCTGCCATTGTCATGTATAAGAATAAAGTTCCATAATCTTGTGTCAACTGTTCGTCTATTATCTCCAACAAAAAGTATTCTGGACGTAATTGTATTTTGGTCTTCAATACGTTTTGCATCACTTTATGCATTTGTGTCCAGTAGGATTTTGCTTTTTTACACGTTCACCATAAGTGATAAAAAATTCCTTCCTGCTCTTCACATTTTCAGCATCTTCCCGATGTCCCTTTATACATTTTTGTCAATTTTGACGGAGATATATACCATCTATACATCATTTTATAAAAAAAATATTTCAATCTGGCACATAATGTAAATTTCAAACATCTCAACCACATATTCTCCCACTGATCCATAGTAATATTATATCCAAAATTTTGAGCCCATTTTATCATACAATCTTTTATCTGTTCATCTTCAGTCTCATACTTTAACAAAAGCTTATATATCTTTGAAATAACACGGTCATCATTTGTACATAAGACTTTCTCAAATTCAGATTTTGTACATTCAAAACCCCAAGTTTTTTTTATCTATCTTGAACCTTTCCATCATTTGTAAGTATGAGAACCACTGACACGCATTCCTTCACTCAATAACTCTTCTCTTGATTTCATTTTGACATCTCCTTCTGTTATTTGTAAGATCCCACTATACTTCAACCATTTATTTGGGCTTGCCAATTCTCTTCCGTAAAGAGCCTCCTGTGAGGACATCCATAGTGGTGTTTTCTGACACAGTCTGGGTTTGTGTTTGAGCCATATTCTCGAAATTGCTCATCTCACATAATGATTTTTAAATTCTACGTTCACTTTAGCTTTATCATACCACAGATACCCATGCCAACCAAATCTTAGATCATGCCCCTCTAATTCCCGTGGTCTTCTGTTTTTTAACAACATCCACTCCTTAATCCACAGCAACAGGCAGAGAAATACATCCTCAAGTCCGGCAAACCCAAACCTCCTCTCTCTCTAGCATCTTGTAATATTTTAAATTTCACCCTTGGTTTTTTGGATTGCCAAATAAATTTAGAAATCTCTCTCTGCCACTGCTTGAATGGTAGCTCCGAAGTTACTATAGGTATTGTCTGAAACAGATACAATATTCTTGGCAAAACATTCATCTTAATTATTGCAATTCTTCCCATCAAAGACATTTGAAGTTTGTCCCATCTTATCAAATCTTGTTTAACTTCATTCCAAATCTTAACATAATTATTATGAATCAACATACAGTTCATATTTGTCAAATTTATGCCCAAATATTTCACCTTTTTTCTACATTAAAACCTGTTTTCTCTACCATCTTTATTTGATTTTGCTTACTCATATTTTTTTGAAAGTATCTTATCTTTTGTTTATTAACTTTGAAACCTGCTAATACACCAAATTCATTCAATTTATTCATTAAAGTTTCAATTCCACTCAGTGGGTCCTCTAAAGTAAACACAAGATCAGCTGCAAAAGCTCTTAACTTGTAGGATTCTTTTCCAATTTTTATTCCTCCAATTTTTTTTTCTTGTCTTACAGCTCTGTTCAATACGTCTAACACCAAAATAAACAACAAAGGTGACATTGGACATCCCTGTCTAGTCCCTCTTGCAATCTTGCACAGTTTTGACAAATCTCCATTAATAATGATCTGCGCACTCTGTTCAGTATAAATTGACTTCACTCATGTTGTGAAATTAGACCCAAAGTCCATTACTTCCAAAACTTTAAACAAAAAGTCGCAATTAAAATTATCAAAAGCCTTCTCCGCATCCAAAAAAATCAAAGCCGCTTGTTTTTCTGGATGTTTATCCAAGTATTCTACAACATTCAATACAATTCTAATGTTATCATTTATCTGTCTTTTCGGCAAAAATCCACATTGATCTACATGAATAAATTCCCGCAACACACACTTCAACCTTTCCACCATTATCGATGTAAACAACTTGTAATTGTTATTCAACAACGATATTGGCCTATAATTTTTAGTCAAAGTTAGGTCCTGACCTTCTTTGGGTATCAATGTTATATATGCTGATTTCCATGTTTCTGGTATCTTCCCCTCTTTCAAAATCAAGTTCATCATACTTTGCAAAGGTAATAATAGTTCCTTCTCAAAATTTTTGTAATATGTAGCTGGTAGACCATCCGATCCTGGTGTTTTCCCCAATTTTATTCTTTTTATAGCTGCGACCATTTCAGCCATAGTGATCTTTCTATTTAACATTTGTTTATAAGCCAAATAAATTTTAGGCAAGTTCTGTTTTTGTAAATATGTATCTCTTCTGCCCAGTGGCGTCTCATGTTTCTTATATAAAATTGAGTAATACTGCCAGAATATTCTTTGTATCTTCGCGTCATCCATTATTTCTGTATCACCATCCTGAATTTTCACTATTGTCTTTTTTTCTTTTTCTTTGCTCAGTTTGTAAACTAGCCATTTTCCAGGTTTATTTGTACCTTCAAATTCTCTCTGTTTTATAAAATTTAACTTCCGTTCCATTTCTCTAATCGTCAACATGGACAGTTGCTGTTGCAATAACTTGATCTGGTGACTAATCCCCGCCTTTCTTGGTGTGCTCTTTAATTCCTCTTCCTTCTTTTTAATCTCATCTGTAATAACTTTCATTTTTTCCTGTCTTTCCCTCTTAATTTGACTATTCTTCTGAATAAAATATCATCTTATAAAAGCTTTGCTTGTATCCCAGACCATACTTTGGTTAACTCCTTTATTCAAATTCAACTCAAAAAATTCCTTGTTTTTTTTCCGGCCTTATTCCACCACCGCTTTATTTTGTAGTAAAGATTCATTTAATCTCCATCTGAACGTACTTATTTTTCTTTTGAGAACCACCAATACTGAGTTATGATCTGAAAAAGATTTTGGCAAAATCTCTATACTCTTTACTTTTGTAAGTGTTGTCTTAGACATCAAAATCATATCTATTCTTGAAAAGGATTTATGTCTATCCGAAAAAAAGGTATATTCCTTAGAGTCACCATTTCTATGTCTCCATACATCAACCAAACCCAAACTGTCCACCAGACCAAAAACACATTTTGGAAGCTTTCCCTATTGACCTTTAATAACTTTGTCCAAATGTTTATCCATTTGTGGTGATACCACTCCATTCCAATCACCCAAGATGCACCAACTATCACTTGAAATGTCCTCCAGTCTATGTAACAATCGTTCATAAAATTCTGCTTTTTGTTCATTGGGAGCATACACCCCAATACCATAATTTCCACTCCATCTAGAATGATTTTTACACCCACAAAACGTCCTTGTTCATCAGATACAACTAATTCTGGTTTTAAGTGGGGTTTAATGTACAAGGTCACCCCTGAATTTTTCTTTGTGCTTGCGGAAATAAATTCTTCTCCCAAACCTTTATTATACAGATATTTTGTATCTTTTTTTCTAATATGAGTTTCTTGTAAGCAGATAATAAATTTTTTTAGATGAAAAAATATTTCCCCTCTTTTGTGGAGAATTTAGTTTATTTATATTCCTTGATAAATATTTGTAATCCATTTTTGAGATATTATGTATCAAATAGTTTCTTTAATTCCACCAATATTACTTATCTGAAATTCGTCCCTTCTCTTTTGGGTTCCTTTCATCAACTTGAATGTCCTCCAATTCTTTTTTATGTTTTTCCGTAACGTATTTCACTTTTTCCATTGAGTTCAGCTTGTATTTCCCCCCCAGAAAATGCCAAAATCACACCAACAGATATTTCCCCCCTAGATTCAATTTTTTCCTGTTTCAAAAGCATTGTCATACTTGTTTCATCAGCAGATGGCGCCATAACTGCATGAAATAGATTTTTTCTTATCTAAATTCTTCATTTCCATGGCAACCTTCTATCTATCTTCTTGGCAGACAGCTCAGACAAAGGCATGTTGACTGGGTCTAGCAATCTGTAATTTTCCATTCTCTGCTAGTTAGACGCCTCTTTTTCTTCTCCTTAGAATCAAAACTTCAATCCATCTTACAGAAATTTCCCTCTTCCATAAATATGTATTTATTCACATCCCTTATACAGAAAGTCTGTTTCCACTCATCATAAAAAGGTATGTTGTTTGCTCTTTATCTTGTCGTGTTGAAATCCCCCTGACTTCCATTAATTTTTGTTGTTATATATCCAATCAGTTTTGGGGAAAGTATGATGAAAGATCTTTACCCTTTCTCAAGGTTACAGTGTGATTCATGAATGATAGATGTCGGGTCTCTTTATCTTCCCGCTTCTCCTCCCAGCGAAGTGACCTCCATCGAGTTTTGAAGCTCCAGAGATTATTAAAGCAACTTACGACCTGCTCTAGCCAAAACCCCTTCGATCTGGGGTCGTTAAATCCATCCAGCAGCCACTTAGACAGTAAATAAATAACTCTGTACTTCCCAGCCCAAAGGCTGAGAGGCTTCAACCTTCCACCATTACACCGGAAGTCCACCACTCTATTCTTCATGGACGTTCTCTGTGTAGTGAGAACAGTGCTACTGCTGTTTTGGGAACATCTGAAAACAGCTTCTGTGCTAGCATCTGTGGGTTAAATCCGCAACTGTGCTTCAATGAATTAGCGAAAGAGCGCTACTATGGTACTGCAGTGGGACAGGTGGGGAGGACAAATTAAATTACAGACAGTATCTTAATAGGTTGTGAACAGTAACTTATTAGCCAATTTGTGTGGAAGGGCATTGTGGACTATTTAAAGAATAAGCTACTGTGCGTAGTTTATTAAACCATCATCTCTCTCTCTCTCTCTCTCTCTCTCTCACACACACACAACTTGCATTCATAATCATCTTATTCCTCCCCCCCTTTTTTGCAGTAAGGATAAGGAACTAATGTAGTAAAGCAGATGAACCTTAGAACTTTTTTTTTGTAATTAGATGTCATGTCATTCCTATATTTTGGGATTGATATAACATGCATGCATTTGAAGACTGGAAAATGGATGTAATCTTTGAATTTCATACCACTGATTAAGTAAATATTCTCAAATTATTTAGAACCTAAGTGTCTCTCCTTGATTTATTGACCATAAAAAGCAAAAACCTTTCCCCCTCTAAATGCTGCTACAAAGAACCAGCTCTCCTAAATCTAGGTTGTTGTTTTTATGTTTTTAAAGTTAGAGAACAACTGTTCAGGTACTGCATAATCAGTTCCCTGGCATAATTCACCACAACTCACATTTTATGTGCCTACATTAAACCCTTCCCCTCCCCTCTGATCCATGTTCTCTTTCTGCTGCACATGCTAGTGAGCTTGATTACTCAATGGACAAAAATAAACACTGAACAGTAACTCTCACACTCCCTGCTTATAAAGTACACAATTTTTATCAACAATAAAGAAATGCATATTTCATCTTCTAGTAAGACATCAATTTCATAATTTGTTTAATGGATTTATTTTGATATCACTATTTAGTATCGGAAATATTTTTCTTCCAGAGCAAAAATGACTTGGGAAAATATTAATTAATATATTATCAACTGACAGCAAATTTGGGGGCAATAAGTACTAATATTTGCATGTACATTTTAATGGATTTTTTTTTAAAGGGAAGATATCAGAGTGTCCTGTAGAGTAGTGCTACTACTTCAGCAGTTGTACGGGGCAAAGATGAAGACTTCTATTACAGTTTCTACTAAGGATGGATTCTCACAAACCACTCTTTGTGAAATAGAAAAATACAAAGAGATTGGTGTGCATCCTCACCTTCTAACATGGGTGCTCTTGATCAAGGTTTTAGTCAGGTATTCCCTCCAAGCAGGATGTGCCATTTCCCACCTTCTGTTTTTCTTTCCCAATGGACGCTCGCACGCTGTGGCTAATGAGCATCTTCAGTCCTCATTGGGCTTAGGTTTTTGGTTTTTAAAGATTTATTGTATTTGTGCAAGCCCTGGGGTTCCCCTGAGCATGCTAATATCTCCCTCTTATTTCCCAGTGGCCCAGCTGGGGCTCCATTTCTGTCAGCACTCACTGCCTCTGTTCACTATTAGAGGGAGTAATGTGCAGGTTTTTAGGGTGCAAAAATCTTGGCATGCGCTAATGTAATCTGACAACCAAAGCATTTGGCCTTCACCACCCTGTATTTAATTGAATTTGCCCACATTCCACTGCTTTATGTGAGACTGTTGTAAACAGAGATGTGAACAGGCAGAGGCTCGGACTCAGGAAGGCTCAACTAGGCAGTCTCCACAACCTCTTCACTTTGAGACATGTCTCCAGAAAGCAAAAGTTGCCTTGTGCTTCTTTTGTAGATGTACATGCATATTTCACAAGACAGAACAAAATAAACACATAAATCACAGATAGGATAAAGACCCCTTCCAGAGAATTCTCTACAACCCTAGCTATGTCTGTCTATTTTAACCACCATCCTGTAAAGGACCATTCCTGATGACTGTACATCACCATCCTACAAGGAAATGAGGAAAGCCCCTTATTTCTGACTTTCTCACAGTTCACACAATGCAGCTTCCAAGTGGCCCTTAGTGTACATCTGCACTGGGCTTTTTTCTCTCTTTCAAGGTGCAAATGTGGAAGGAAGGAAATGCATTCGATTACACCGTGGTTTTGCCAGCAAAGCCCCCATAAGCAGCTCTTCACATGAAATTGCTTTAAAATTTAATTTTAGTCCATTTATTTCCTGCCTGTCTTGCATGGAACTTGAGGCAGTCCACATTGGGTTCCAAGAGGGTCTTTCATCCAGACACTGACCACTCTCAAGCCTGCTTAGCTTCAACACGATTTCCGCATCATATGTCTTCCAATGATGCTCTGGACTTCATCTGCCAGTTTTCATGTTTTGAGGTATGGGCATGTACACACACACATTTTCCAAAAAGTAAATTGACTGGCAGGTTGAAAGCCCACAATAAAGGAGATGGTGTCTACCGTCATGCACTGTCCTAAATCTTCCCAGTCACCACGGAGGCAAAAGCTACATCCATGAAAACCCTGTTCGTATGCTGATAGAAAGAGGACTGTAACATATATGTGCAACATCACAGCAAAGACTTGTCTAAAATGGAGAGGGAGGTTTGGAGCTGATTTACACGTCATGGAGGCTGCTTTAAAGAGACTTGTGTACAGTGGTTCACCACACTGCCTCAAACCTTTCTTTTTAGACACTTGTGGTGGCATGGTGGATACTGCTGATCTCTATGGTCAGCCGCTGCACATGGTAACAGCCACCATGATGTAAAGTAACCTCCATGCGGTGACTGTAACATGGGAACTAAATCTATACAAATAAGTTGCTTTATTTGCAGAGCTATGAAGAGTCCACAACTTCTGTTAGAACTTGCAGGTGCTCTGTAAATCCAATCCATCTCTTCAACCTGAAATACACTTTCCTGGTCTGGTTCCCCTTCATTACAAGCCTCCTGACCTCAATCTTACAAGTACCGAACTGACAAGAACTAAAGTTACAGGTGTTCAGAAATTGTTTAAACACTGACTTCTAATTAAACAGAATGAACACTAAAAAAATAAACAGATGGTTTTTTCCCCCTCAGTCATTCCCTTGAGATATAGCCAAGAAGACATTTATATTTCCCATGGTGTGAAATAAAAAAATATATTTGTACTGAAATAGTGCCTGCTGCTTTAAAAGAACTTATACTTCAAGGCAATGTATTTAGGCCAGTGGGTAAACATATGGCTCACATGCTGCCTACATTTTGCCTGGCCGTATTTTGGTCATACAAGTAGATTGGCACACCTCTATTATGAATCAAACCCTCTCAAACTATATATTTAATGGTGGTGTGTAAGTCATGGGGTTTTCTTAAGGGAGTGAATAAATAGGGTGACCATACGGGAAGGAGGACAGGGCTCCTGTATCTTTAACAGTTGTATAGAAAAGCGTATTTCAGCAGGTATCATTTGTGGACATGCAGCACCTGGTGAAATCCCCTCTTCATCGCAACAGTTAAAGCTGCAGGAGCCCTGACTTGTGTTACTAGATGCAAAAGAGGGCAGGGCTCCTGCAGCTTTAACTGTTGCGATGAAGAGGGAATGTCACCAGGTTCTTCATGCATACAAATGACACCTGCTGAAATTCCCTCTTCTATGCAACTGTTAAAGCTGTAGGGGCCCTGCCCTCCTTCCCATATGGTCACCCTATTTATTGAATAAAGAAATAGATGGAGTAGTTAATTTGGAAGACCAGTAACGTGGGGACTTGAAACATGGGCATCATGAACATTTGGACAGGAAGAGCATGAGAGCTGCCCTGTTTGGAGCCAGGATTGAGGTCAACAGGGCCCTCTTCTAATGTTCACAAGGAGGATCAGGGCGCGTAGAAGTTTCTCCCCTTTCCTCTGCCTTGCCCAAGGTCCTGATAACTTATCTGAGGAATGCAGGGGAAGGCAGTGGTGGATGCTCCCTAGGGCCCAGCACAATCTTTTCCCCAAGGGATGGGATAAATGCCTGTAGGAAATGGACATTATTCTCATCTCTGCAGAAAAGAAAGCTCCCTGGGGAATATCCTTGCTAGTTTCTTCCCACCTACTTCACCTACCTCACTTTTTCTACTTCTTAATCTCACCTTCAAATCCAGGGTGACTGAATGTAAAAGGGGGGAAGGAGTGGGATCACATCTGCTGGCCACATCCCCTGTGTTTTCTTCGTAATTTGTCATATCGTCCTGTCTTGTATCACTCTTATACTCATGAACGAATCGTAAATACTCATATTGTAGTGAATGATTTGGATCCTAAATTTCTTTCCCTGAATATAACAATTCACATTCATGGAGCCAGCCCAGGCCTTCCCTTCTTCTATTCCTTTTGCAGTCCCCTGCAACCCCCTCCCCAAAAATCTGTTCTTCTGGTTTGGAGAATCCTTAAGAATTGTGTATGATATGGTGTGGTGGGCTGTAGGAGGGGGAAATTAGAAGAAATTGGCTGAATTTGGATGACACAGTAAGCAACTGTGTGGGGGGGAATAATCGTCAGTTGTATTGATTATCGTGTCGTCCGAATGCTGCCAAAGTCAACTCAGTGCTGATCCTAATCCACACCACAGTTGATTATTTATTACCATGTTGTGTGGGGAGTACCCCCTAGATGAACAACTGTAAAGTTGATTATTACCCCACCATTGACTATCGTGTTGTCTGAATTCAGCCATTGTCTCTTTCCCATGAGAACAGAGGAGCAACATAGAATCTATTACTATGGCCTGGTTTGCATGACATGACAACCCATGAGTTAAACAACCCATGGGTTGTTGTGCATGAGTGGGAGAGAACAGACAACCTGCCTCTCACATGCCTACCACTTCGGCTTTTTTTAATTATTATTTATTTATTTATTTATTTATTACATTTGTATACCGCCCCATAGCCGAAGCTCTCTGGGCGGTTTACATAATCAGCATCCCATCAGTGACTCTGTTGTAGGTTGCTGAGTATGCTGTCCAATGTTAGCCCATGGGTTGTTGTTAGCCCCTAAACAACCCAGAGGTCAGGGTTCAGATGACATGCTTAGCAACCTACAACAGAGCTGCTCAGGTTGCTGAGTAAAAATGGTTCCACTCGCCCTTGCCAAGTCACAGGTTTTTTTAACCCATAAGCTGTTGTTTTGTGTGAATTGGGTCTATGTGTTCAAATGCAAAAAAAATCCCCATTATTTAATTGATACATTTCTGTCCAACTTCTTAAGTTTCCAAGAGCGTATTTAGGGTGCTGTCTACACGTGCTCAAAGCCTCACAGTGGCTGCAAATCTGCGCTGCGCCATATGACACAGTTATATGATGCAGCTGCAGATTCGCAGCCACTGCGGGGCTGTTCTGTGAAGCTGCACACTAAAAAAGTTGGGGACTTTTTTTGGTGGGAGCGAGGTCACCCTGGCTCTTCTGTCATCTGACTTTGCTCCATGGCTGATCTGAGGGATGGTCCTGGCAGAAGGCAACAGGCAAGTGGTCACCAGAAGCCAGGAAAGTCAGGAAGAGGGTGGGGGCAGCGGCTCCAGCACCTGGATGACTGCTGGAAATCCTGTGCTCCCTCTTTGGCATCGGGATTACCTGATGCCACCCCGGGTAAGCAAAACTGCAGAGATTTGGGGTAACGCGGCGCCAACCTGGTGCCGTGAAGCCAGCCCCCAGGTCACTGAGGAACAGTCACAACGGCAGAAGAAGAAAACAGTTCATGAGAAGTATGGGCAGCTGCGAAACAGGCAGATATTCTAGCCTTGATAGCCTCATTCATCAGTAAAGCTTATCAATAATGGTTGCAGTGAGCGGTGGGCCTCTAAATAACCAAAAACCCAGGACTTGAATGAGACGACCCCGTTCAGTCTTAGTAGCTACCTAGCTGCCACTTTCCCCCACCCCCTTTTTAACTTAAGAGACAACACCTACGAAACAACAACAACAACAGGTTCCCCTTGGAACTGCAGGCAGTTCTGGAGGACAGCCCACGTCAATGCCAAATGAGTTTGTCATGAATAATGTTATCACGATCAATACGACCAAAGAATTACTTTTGAACCCTCACAATGATTAAACCATTATTTTTTAAACTGTGGCAGATCAATCGGTCCATCTCAAGGTGTGCCACGTGTACAGACTGCAAGGCACATGGGAGCCAGGCAGCAAAGCTCCCGGTAGAAAAGTGAAAAGGCACCTTGTGCTTCCTTAACTGGGGGTTGATGGCAGAAAGAAAAAAGGAGGGAAACGCTGCTCCAGTGCAGCTGTTCTAAAGACAGGGGTGGTCCAGGGTCCTTGCTTGTGTAAGAACAGAAGCAAAGGAACTGCAGACTTAAAGAGAAGGCATCTCTAGGGATATTTATTTCAGAAGGAATACAGAAAGGTTGCTTCTGGGGAGTGTACAGGGATCTAGTTAATCACGTCACTGTCCTAGGTGGAAATAGCCAAATAATATTTCAAAAGATCATTAATCCGGTTCTCAAAACTATTCCACCTAGGCAGTCATTTAGTGCCAGTAGAGTGTTAGGTGTTACATGGAATAGTGGAATCACACCATTAGGAGTAGAGGAAATTCACTTGAAGTCCATTTTGAGGAGTAGAAGAATTTACCTTAAACACATGCCCATTCCATTCCTGTTGCAATATAACCACTCGTAGCCAAGGCATAACAATCCAGATTGTCTCCTCTTGGGGAAGTTAACATATCCTACTTTTGGGCTCATCATAAAATTCCATCCCTAATAGCCATATGGCTCTGAATATAAACAGAGCCAGCATGTGCTAGGAGAAAGCAAACACACTGACAAAATATTTGTATGCAGATGCCAACACATTTACAGGCACATGATATTCATGATAAATACCACCATTTATTTCCTAAACTCAGTGTGAAGCAACACCACACAGGGAATCCACTACCAACAGATTATAGGCTGTCGCAGCAAACATCTTTTTCATCTTCCCCTCCCCCCCCCAAAAGAAAGGATTGCTTTGGGTATTGGAACTATATTCTGTTTAAGGTCTGGCTCAACCCCAATATAAACCAAAGCACATGACCTTCTATTGGAAGCTATTTTTTATTGCTGTTTGAGATTTGTTGTTTTATGCTGTTTTCATTAGATGTTATTGTTTTATCATAATTTTTGTACCTCCTGGAAATGTATACATTGAAATTAGGGTACAAATATATAAATATGGAAAAGACTTAGCAAATGATGGTTTGCATTGGCCCTTAGCTCTATACTAAGAGGAGCTGTTTTTCTAATCTCCATGTAGCCAACTTGGATTGGCCAATTTGGTTCCTCATTCAGAGGGGAAATATGTGTTTCGTATACTCCAACCTTAGGTTTAGGTTTACAGTTTTAAAAACAAGCATTTGTCCTCACGAGGGAAAAACCAATCAGAACGTATGCTTAGAAATCTATGAAGCCTCCTGTAGCAAAAACAGGTCAAAATAAAAAGTGCAAGTGCTTAAATCAGACTTTTCAATCTGGCGTTGATTTGATTTGTACCCTGCCTTTCTACCAAAAAAAGGCACTCAAAGTGGCTTACAGAATCAATTAAAATGGATTAAAACAATACATCAAAATACAATCAAACATAATAATTACAGAATAAAATTACAGAAAAAATAAAAAATATAACAGACCCACTAACAGGTCAAAGGCCTTCTTGAACAAAGCCATCTTTGCCTGCCCACCGGTGGAAGGACATAAAAGAAGGGGTACTTCTAGATGGTCCCTTTCTGTTGCATTGGCTTCGCAGGGACGGCGGTTGGATTAGATGATGCTGCCATCCATTCGAAGCCATCTAGGGGCAAAGCCCCAAAGTTATGCACTAAAAAAGTTGGGCATTTAGCTCGACTTTTTTAGTTTGGAGTGAAGCAACGATGGCATTTGCTATCTGTCGCTTTTCCTCTGCCACTTCTGGGAGGCGTGCCAAGTCTATGACGACCACTGATTGGTCACCATGGGCTGGGCAGGGAAGGGAAGGGGGTGGTCCAGCGAGCCATAATCTCACTGCACCTCCTCCGGGCCACTGCACCACCTCCGGGCCTCCCCCCCAGTTTACAAATAACATTTAAAAGAACCCTTTGCTACGCGCATCCTCTCTGTGCCTCCCCGGATGTACCCCCGCATTTTACAAATAATAATTTAAAAAACCTACCCTCTGCACCTCCGCAGGGCTCCCTCCTCATTTTACAAAAAAATAATAAAATAAACTTACCTTTCCAAGAGGTGCGGCGATGGTGGCGGTGGTGGCAAGATAAAGCACCCTGACGTTCCTTCCAGTGTAGCTGGCCGGAAGGAACGCAAATGCGTGTTGCGCTGGCTGCCGCCACCAGCACAATGCAATAGAGGTGCCGTGAAGAGGCATCCCAGGAGTAAATCTAGCCTCCTTTGGGATGGAGTTCCATAGCCTGGGAGCAGCCACTGAAAACACCCTCTCTCAGGTCACCATCAAATGTGTCTTGGAAGGTGGCAGTCCCAAAAGAAAGGCCTTTCTATAAGATCTTAAGGACCAGGCAAGCTCACATGGGAGAAGGCTCTTTCAGGTATCCTGCTCCCAAACCATCTGTCTGGAAACAGATAGTAGCCAGTGAAGCTGCTGTAACAAGACAGTCACCTGCTCCCTGTAACTGACCCCTATCAATAATCTGGCTGCAGCATTCTGGACCATCTGAACTTTCTGAACAGCTTTCAAAGGTAGCTCCATGTAGTGTATGTTACAGTAGTCCAAATGAGATCTAACTAAGGCATGCGTCACCATGGCCTGATCAGATGTTTCTAGAAATGGGCACAGTTCTCTCTAGGCTCCACTGCAAATGCACACCTAAGCATCCAGGTTCAGGGCCAAGAGTAAACCCAACCTGCAAGGCTGAGTCTTCAGAGGAGCTTAACTCCATTCAGCACAGGTTGAATCCCTATACCCTGATCAACCTTTCGACTGACCAAAAGCCCCTCTGTCTTCTCTGGATTAAGCTTCAATTTTTTACCCTCATCCAGTCCATCACTGACATCAGGCGCTGATTTAGAACCAGCTCAGCTTCCTTGGATTCAGATGGAAAGGAGAGTTATAGTTGGGTGTCATCAGTATACAGGTGGCACTGAACCCCAAAACTCTGGACAATCTCTCCCAGCGGTTTCATGTCTATGTTACGCAGCATGGGGGATAAGATAGAATTCTGAGGGACACCACAGGCCAATGGCCATGGCGTCGAACTGGAATCCCTCATCACCTTCTGAGATCACATCTACAAAAAGAACCAGAGCCACCATATAACAGTGCCTCCCAATCCCACAACTGATGGTATCGAAAGGCATTGGAAGGTCCAGCAGAACTAACAGGGACACACTCCTCCTGTCCAGTAAATCATCCCCCATAGTGGCCAAAGCCGTCTCTATCCCATAACCAGGCCTGGAGTCAGATTGAAATGGACCTAGATAATCCATCTCATCTAGAAATCCCTGGAGCTGAGAAGCCACCACACACATTCTTGGAAAAGATGCTGAGGCAATACTGGAGACCAACTGGAAATTATTGAATACAATGGAATTCAGGGAGGATTGTTTTTTGTTTGTTTTTTTAAACCTAGGTATTACCACCTACTTTTTTAGGCCAGATGGAATCACACCTTGTCATAAAGAGGCATTTGCCACTATGCCCATTTTCCTTAACCAGCCTCCCTATTCCATCACCATTTCCTCCACTGTCCCTGCTGTCTGCAGAAATTGATGAAGTGTAGGAAATCCGTGTCAGTTTCTTTTCTTTGTTTTGCAAGCCATATCAGTTTCACCAGTGCATACCTCTGGTTTCTGGAAGAGCTGATGAGGACTAAAATGGAGTAAGGGAGCCTTGTCAATTTAATCTTGCTTTCTTCTTCTCCGAAAGAAGCACTGGTGGACAGATTAATACTTAAAAATAATAATGATGAGGCATCAGTGAAACTGACACAGTCTTCCCTGATCTATTAGTTTCACCTGTTCCAGTGAAATTGACAAGAAGTATTCCAGTCCGTGTCAATTGCATTGGAGACAAACATATGTGTGTGGTCAGGGAACAGCCATGTAGCAGACACCCACAGTCACAGAGGAGTAGGAGGAATTGGGTAAAGGAGCTGCACTGTACTTGTTAACAAAGACCAAAAAGACATCTGTACAGGAAGGAGAGTTAAACTGTCATAGAAGCCATTCCCAAATGGATGCCGCTCTATGGAAGAAAAATGCTGGTGGAGAAGCAAAAATGTGCTTCAGGTAGGACACAGGTGACAAAAAAGAATGAAGGAATTTTGAAGTGCAGTTGTCAATCCACCTTCTTGTATGACTATCAATCAAACCTAATGCAAGTGCATTTAAAGCTGTCCATCTGATGCCACTAGCAGGGGAGAGACCCAAAAGCATGTTAAGTGACACACATGAAATTGGTCTTAGAGAAAAAAGCACGCTGGTTACTAGAAGAAACGAAGGTGCAGATTGAATGGGCCATTACTGCTCTATCCATTCCTACAACAGCCCTCCAGAAGTCAGCTATTCTATCAGAAGATGTCTGACTTGCACATTGCCCTTTCTGCATCTTGAACAGCTTGCATGCGGTGCTTTAATTATCTCCATGGCAATATGCAGGCAAATTGTCATGTCCAAACTTCAGATGGCAAATCTCTTGATTGCAATGATCAAATAAAAACAAAGGGGCTATTAGAGGCTTTAAAGGAGGGGAAGTGCCAGAGTGAAATATCTGCCAACTCAGCCAAATAAAAAGGCTAAATCTACAGCATGCTAATGTCCAACCCATTCCATGACCTCCCTACAGAATTATTATTTTCCAACAGTACCACTGACGACTAAGTAGAAGAGATTTAGGGCTTGAAAATAATGAATTTATATGAGCCAGCAGACGAGAAATGGCCAACCAAAAGCAGGGATTTATTGGGGGGGGGAATGTGTGTTTTAGTTTTTCTAAGTCAGCAGGCAGCTTGCATGGGCCTAATTTTGTGGTAGGTGAGTGTGTGTGAAGGGCATAAAAGTGGTTACTATATTGCATTTCTAGGTGTTAATATTCTTCTCACAGCTTCTCGACTTCATTCCTGACCTGTGCAAATCCAGTTTGAGCTTTCTATTCAGAGTTCTAAGTCCAGGATTAAAGAGTATCAGAGCAAGCACTGATTCAGAACTCACAATGACAAATGGATGAAGCTAAGTTTCTGGAATGCAATTGAAACCCTATAGAATCTATAGGATTGCCCTTTGCCCTTTAAGACAAACAGTAGGGGAGCAAAAGAAGAAGTGAAATGACTAAGTACACCTACAACATAAAACCCTGTTCAAGATGGTGATCCTTCATTGCATGGTGCCTTATCACAAATCAGTGTGGGATGTGAATAAAAATTGGGTGAATTATCAGGGTGTGTTCCGTATTCCTGTTATATCTTTAGTTATCTTTAATTGTTGTGAACTGCCCAGAGAGCTTCAGCTATTGGGCGGTATAGAAATGTAACAAATAAATAAATCGTTCACATTTTATGAACTCATTGTTAATCCATGTATGTATGTATTTATGTATGTGGTGGCTGGGGAGGTGGTATGAGATTGCCACCGCTGAGTGATAACCAAGCGGGAGGGAAGCTCAATGCTTTTATAGGCAGGAGTTGTGTAGCAGCAGCAGCAGCATAGAAAGAGGAGTGGCTGACACAGCATAGTGTAGGTACACTGATACTGAATGACTCAGTGTGGGGCAACTACAACATCAACCATTCCTTCAGCTGCCTTGGGCCTCCATTGCTACCAAATGACGCTTGCTAGTAATTCCCACCCTTCAATCACTGCTCAGTAGCAGTGGCCTTGTGCTATTCACACTACTTACCACTGGCCACTGGTGTATAGAGAGCCAACCACCTTATCAGTCTACTTCATACATCTGGCACAGTAAATAATGGGCTATGAAAAATCCACGCCACAGCAAACCAGGTATTCTCTAAAGTTCCACTTCATTCCCATGCTTGCATTTTGCATCATCAACAACAACAAAATCTGCCCTTGCCCCAAGGAAGAGCTGCCCCTGCAGTCTATTTATTGTACAGAGGTAACTACATGGCATTTGTTTCTTCACTGTGCTGAGGGCTTCGAACTTTCATCAGTAACAATGCAGCTGAGCTCGTGGAAAGTGAGACACGCAGTTCCGTTTGGTTCCCCTTGTGGGAAAACTCACTAGGAAAAGAAAGAATTGTCTTAGAATCATAGAATAGTAGAATTGGAAGGGGCCTATAAGGCCATCGAGTCCAACCCCCTGCTCAATGCAGGAAGTTAAAGGGCAGTTGTTCTGAAACAGTGAAAGCCAAGATGCCTCCTTCTTTCTTTCTTTCTTTCTTTCTTTCTTTCTTTCTTTCTTTCTTTCTTCACTGACTCGTGAGAGTGAGGCTACAATTATATGCACACTCAAACAGAAATAATGGCTGGATATAATGGGAGCAGCAGTCCAACACATCTGGAGGACCACGGCTTGGGGAAGGCTATCTAGACTACTTTGCACAAGGAGGGTCAACAACTGGCTGGTTTTAACTGGGCTGTACCTGTTAAATCAAGGAGTGGTTCTACAAACATTGCCCTTTCTGCAGTAACTCGACTTACTCTGCAATGTACACTAGGCTAGTCTGTATTCCTTCAGGAGCTATCCATGTAATGCACTCCTTTCCCCTCCATTGATCAGAAATAGAAGGTGTTAATCTGGCCCTGCCAGGCCCAAAGAACAGGGGGAGGGGAGGCTCGTTTATTATTAATTAAAATTGCTGCTGCTGCTGCTGTTCTTATTACATCATCAGTGTGCATAGTGCCTTGCAGAGTAAAAGGCGTCAGGTTCCTGCCCTGAGGAGCTTACAATCTAAAATAAGATACGGAGGAAACAACAGGAGAAGGGGGGAAGTGGAGGCAGGGATTAACAGGGGAAGATTGTGTGATTATTTCAATTACACATATTTAGGCTTAGTTACAGGCTATGTTCCAGTAAGACACAACAACTCTAGTTATAATAGGGGATGGTACCCTTATAGAAAAATCGTGTTCAACTTTAGTTCATGAACCTGGCAATAAGGTGGATCCGGTAATAAAATATTGCAGCGTGCCAGCCAGCCAGCCATCTGACATTGTTTGAGGATACTCCATTCCGTCCCTCCATCCTCCCAGTTTGCCACTACCACCCCACCCCCAGCACACCCTGAGGATTCTGAGCATGATTAGTCCTCATTGGACAGTTTTTTATTTGCTCTCTCCCTTTTCCCTCCTAAGGGTGTGTCTTGTATTTGGTACTTCTGCAAAACGAGTATGCTGATACTTCCCTTGTTTTGTTGAAGGTCCCATTAGCACATACTAACGGGACCGTCAACAAAATGTTACACTGACCCTTTTCAGATGATACGCTAAACCATGGTGGTTAAGCATTTTGAGCAAAACATTATAGGTTAGCATGAACCATTATGGGTTAGCATGAACCATGACTTAGCGTGTTGTGTGAACCATTCCTAACCATGGTGGTTGCATAACCATGGTTTAAACATGTTTACTAATCATTTACTGCAAAAGGGTTAGCAGCCTAACCATGGCTTAGTGTGTTGTCTGAACAGGCCCAGTGTGAACTGTTTCTGTTCTTGTCCTCTTCCAGGATACTTTATTCCATCCCCCATCCCCCGCTTCAATAGTCAGCCAGAATGCCATGGTCATTGAACATGTTCAGTCCATATTGGGCTGTTGTTAGGTTTCCTTCCCTCTCATGCTTTTATGAACCTTGGGCTTGTCACAAGCCTGCTAATACCTTCCTCTTGTGAGTAGCTGGTACCATTTTGGATACATAAAGATTGGCCCTCAGGCAAGTGAATTTGCTATTGGTGTGTTATAATTTGCTGTGGTATATGATATGATGATGCCCAAGTACGTAATTGTATAGGAATAGTCCTTTGCTAAGTATGCTGCAGGATTAAGTGAATAGGAAGGATCAAGCACAAGGCTAAGTTGAATATTCTCTGCTTTGGAATTTCAGATAGACATTAGCCATTATAATGGACAAAAGATTCCACTTAAACATATTTATACTGTGCAAATAGTGTTCACATTTTCAAAATTCTGTTTGCTGCTCTTTTTTACCCTGGCTGCTATTTATGTTTCATTTTGGACACATGGGCATGCCCACACAATGAAAAATCTCACAACAAATGGGACAATTTCATAAAATCAACCGTCTTTGGCTATGTGATTGCATCACTGAGGGCAAATGAAAACAAAGTAAATGAACCAGTGAACATTTCACAAACAGTACTGGAAAATCATTGAAAACAGGAAGCATTTGTCACCACTGTTGAAAACATCTTCAAACCCACCTCTCATCCTGCCCGAAAGCTATTTCGGCTTAGCTCTAGTCAAGAACAACTTATGTAGAAAAGTGTAGAACCTGTCCCTTTAGTTCTGTAGAGTTTTCCACCACATGACTTTGGATATCCATTTTAGATAACCTAGGAGTATGAATAATGTGTGCACGAGTGCATCTTGCCCCCCATGACCACCCTGCACTATCAAAAGCTATTTGTTCCCTCATTGCTGGGGGAAGTTTATGCATCCAGCTGCTGGTCCTGAAAAGTTCAGCTCCAATTACATGTTACTTAGCTGTGAGGAGCAGTGGTTTAAGTGATACGCTTTCTCCCCACGTTTGCTGTGAGCTTGGAAAGTCTCTTTACTGTAGAGGTGAATTCGACAAAGGGTGCGAACCCTTTGTTAGTTTAGCAGGAGCTCTTTGCAGTGAAGCTGACAAACATCTGCACTCCACCCACCCCAACCATTGCAGCAAGTTGGAAGAAACCCCATTCACTGTGGAGGTGAAACTGACAATGGGCTTAAACCCCTTCTTATTTTCACCTCTACCACCAGACATGTTTCAAAGGTGAGGGGGGAAGCTTGTCAGTTTCACCATTAAGCTTTGAAGTCCTTTGTACACAAATCTCAGAGCTGGTGCAAGATGTTGTCTCTCGAACTGTATTTACTTTGTTTTCTGAACGGACAGCACAATTGTCTGTGCATCCAGCCACCAATACATTCATCCCAGTGGAAATTAAGCTGGAAAAAAAATCAGACAAAGGAAGGTCTAACATTCTTGTCCACACTAGTAGAACTCCAATATCCGCATCGGAAATCAAACCTGCTGGATTACCATGACAACCCTAAATCTAAGTTGCCTCCATCTCTTTCTTCCATTTTCAATTTCTCCCTCATTAGACACTGTGTTATATCCCTTCCCTTTGCTTGGAGCTATGATACAGGCATCGTAACTTGATGAATCATAACATCCCCTTTTGTATGTCTGAGAAATGAGGCCTTTTAAAAAGGAAGAAAGGAATAGCAAGCAATCCAAAAATATGCATTCTTCAAATGAAGAGACATTAGCTATGACTTTCCTATTGTTGTTATTGCCAGTACAAGTTAGCAAAGTGAACACAGCAATAGCTACAGGAGATGGCTACGGATGTTTTACAATGGAGGTTAGACCACACAGTGACAATAGACATTATCTGCCGCTCTTTATGCTTGTGCTACTCCAAAGAACTGAACTACAAAAAGAGGACAGTTCACTCTATTGTACAAGTCACTTTTGAAAGCAGATACTTTCACATACGGTATCCCTGATGATAAAAGCTTGGACTGTTAGTGTGCGTTGCTCTTTATGCTGTGCTTGGACAAAAGGGGTTTCCCTTTTATGGCTCAAAACTCAAATGTGCAATGAAGTCTTAGAGAAAGATCTAAAGATCATAAAGTTACAGAGCACCACTTAAATTAGTGGAGTTTTTGAAAATGCACACGTGTCGATGGATCTGACCAATATTTTCCATCCATGTCATCATACTTTCTATGACAGAAGCAACACAAGGTCACTAATAAAATATTATCCCAAATTACTTTGAAGTGCCCTTCATCCTTGCTAGGATCAAGAGATTAGGAATGCCTTACATTAGTGGACGTTCCTTACATCTCTTGCCATTGCTGGGAAACTAGTAGGTAAGAAAATTAATTAAACAAGTGGCTGGATAATTGATTTGTGCTTAAATGAGATGAAGCTTTGTGTTCTTGGCAAGGAGGCAAGTCCCTCTTTCAATGAAACAGCCAAGCTAATTTTCAATATGGAACAACAGTAGCTGTCTCATACAAGAGATCATTATGGAGGGATTATGAACCCTTCTGGCACAATACAGAAGGTCCTCAAGAGAGGTCATTACCACGTGTTACGATGGGAATTTAACAAATAGTATGTCTTTGGCATTATTTGCTAAACTGTTCCGTAATCAATACATAAAGCTCTCTTTGGAGAGGCTGGGATGCCTTGCCAAGGTGGTTGATAATTCCCCAGAATGCTTCTCCTGAAAGACCACCATTTCTTGCCAAACTGCATCCTGAAGATCCAGATAACTCTATTATTTGAAACAGCCTCAAAGACAGAGCAAAAGCACTGTATATATGACTTCATGATGGAGACCTGTGCCCCCAAACATCTGACTTATCATGAAAAAAAACCCTGGAGATCATGTTGAGAGAGTAAATGCTTATATAATAATAATAATAATAATAATAATAATAATAATAATTATTATTATTATTATTTATTTATTACCCGCCTCTCTCTCTGGACATGGGGATATGGGAGTCAAATTCTGTCACTCATCAGAGCTTAGGTGCCTATGTGGATTCTCATACAACCATTTTCCATTCAGCATTCCAAACAGCTGTGGCCCTACTAGCTAAGGAAAGAATGGTGTTTCCTCAATAGTTCATCATGGTCAGGAGGAAGGAAATGGGCCTCTAATACTTCCAATTCATAAATATGAAAATGACAGTGAGGGTGGATAAATAAATGTTTGTGACCAGTTCTCTACCCCAAAATGCAAAAGATGCAATAGTTTCCACCCCTGTTTACCAGCCAGGGAGCAGAGTGCTTTAGGAAGCTGGCAGAATGATGCATACCAAACCCAGGAATGATTAATAAGATGGGACAATAGAAAACTCTTTCACAAAGTGTGTGACACAGCATATTACAGAAAGTTCTCCTGTAAGTGAATGCATCCATCAGTTCATGTAGACATGGTGAAATTAATTTTAAACAAAACTGAATTAAATTTGGAATTGGTCTTCTCTGTATTTACTCCCCCCACCCATGCACAAACACAACATGCATTGGGATAAAATAAGCACAGGTTGATGAACTTAATGGAAACAACAGAGAATAAACCAGTTAGTGAACTGGTAACAACATTTCGGTATAGGCTTTTATCCTTCAGGAGAACGTGGGTGGAAATTATCCTCTTGCTGTTGAGTTGACATGAGCGATTCCACCCTGGCTTCAAGTGCCTGAGCAATACACTGCCTGATCTCCTCAGCTGTTCACCAAGTCCCATGGCACTATGACTGTGCAGCCCCTAGATATAATGAGTCTGCCAGAGTCTAAGGTCACTTCCCTGTCATATTTCCTTTTCCCAGCCAGCTTTGAGGAATTGGTCACATAAGCAACCTGGACGTGTTCAGAGAGCTCATTAAGATGGCCTGAATTTCAGATCTTTCCGGGCCACACACTGTACCTGCCAGTTGTGCCTGAAACCAATCACCCAAATTAATGCAAGACCTTCCCCTAATGCATAGCAAGGAATACCCCACCACCACCAAATCCTTAAAATCCTACTCAGTTCTGTTAACCAGCAACTAGCTAAATCCCTGCTGAGCATTTTAAAGAGAGGGACGTGTGGGTTGCTGCTTGGACAAACAGAATGGGGGCGGCCTTTTAAAGTGGCTGCTGTGGCCAGCTCCAACTGGTTCCAGGTTCCTCGTAATGCAAACATACTACTTGCTTAATGAGTGACCAGGGCCTGATCCACACCAAGCAGGATATAGCACTACGAAAGTGGTATGAAAGTGGTATATGTAGGCTGACCAGATAAAATCCAGGTCAGGGCTCATGTAACTTTAATAGTTGTAGAGAAAAGGGAATTTCAGCCAGTGTCATTTGTTTGCAATTAGTTCCTGGTGAAATTCCCTCTTCATCACAACAGTTAAAGGTGCATGCACTATACTAGAGTGACCATCTACAAAAGAAGGCAGGGCCCCTGCAACTTTAACTGGTGTGATGAAGAGGGAATATCACCAGGAACTAATTGCATACAAATGACACTGGCTGAAATTCCCTTTTCTCTACAACTGTTAAAGTTACATGAGCCCTGTCCTCCTTTTCATATGGTCAGCCTAGGTATATGGCATGTGTCAATGGGCCCCACCAGTTGTCAGTCCACTTCAATACCGCTATAAAGCAGTAGTGTGGCTCCTACTTCTTATATACTGCTTCCATGCCGCTTTCATAGTGCAATATCCTGCTTGGTGTGGATTAGGCCAAGGTGTGGCACTATTTCTACCATTCTATTCCCCCCTGTCCCTAAATAACTGGAGCAAAGAAGAGAATCCCCTCACCCCAAATTCATCCCATCCCGTTGCTTCTCAGTGCATTTCTGTTTGTCCAATACACATTCGCTTCATTTTGTAATCACAAACCGTTGATTTCTGCATTTGACAGACTCTGCACGTGTTTTTTTTAATCATTATTTTACAAAAGAAAAAAAATGTGTGCAAAATCCCAAACACACAATAATTATGATAGGGGAACTGTACCATTTTTTAAAAAGTATCAACCAGCAACGAGAAGAGAGAACGCTGTTCTGTACACATAAGGAATATAAGTCTTCAGTAAACATTGCAAAGCAGCCAACCATCTCCTCCTGTAATAATCTATGTGACAGCTGAACCCAGGGGTCTTATTACCCATGCAGCCCTCATCGGAAATCATCTAGACAGCAGGTTTAGCCATAGCTGGGTATTGATCAGGGAGGCAGCTTCACAAAATGCTGCCGCATATTTCTTTCAAGGTACTAACTTGTTTGTCAATAACTCTCTCCTCTGCTGGTAAGGGCTGGGTAGGAGAGGAGGTTGTGTAGTCTGGATCTCGATTTATATCCTTTGCCACCCCTGGGCTAAGTTTACCTCACCTTTAGGCACTTGAACAAAGACACAGTATGCCATGTCATTTTAATATGCAACTTCAAAACTGACTTGTGTGTGCACATTTATAAGAAATGGCTAATAATGTCCCTGTATCTTGATTATCCAAGATGAAGCCCTCTGAATAAACTAGCTCAGTTTACCTGTACCATCTGAAGTCTCTGTCTAAGAGTCTGGCTTTCGTGGGAATGGAATTTTGTGGTTGGAAGTAGGGATATCTGAGAAATTTGTTTCAGTTTGTTTTTGATCAGGAATTACCCTGCTCGCAGATTCCAGACTGAACATGGACTCGGATGCAATCTGCAGTCAAAATCTGTATATTTCCAAAATGAACATACAGACTTTGTGTAATGTGATTCACAGATCAAAGAAATGTGTCCGACAGCATGCATACATTAAAAAAATATGCATGGAAAAATGTATTTTTTAAAAAAATGCTCACTAATATCCTTTAACTAATAGGAGAAGAATGCGTATGTTTCAAAGATGGACACAACTGATGAGTACATCTGGAGAAATACAAAAATGAAAAAAAAAATCACAATCTGATACAGACCTAAGTCAGAATGAGCATTGTGACAGAACTCAGAGAACTTCAGCGAGCTCAGGTTCTGATGATTCGCACATCTCTAGCTGGAAGTCATGCAGCCTGGAGGACCCTAGATTGTAGGAATGTGTACCCCATCCTTTCTGACAGAAGAGACTCCCACCCTTTCACTTCTGTGTTTCCTTTCAATTGACATAGTGATTTCTTTTTCTGATGAAATTATGAAGGGGGGGGGGGGGCTTCTGAAGGCAGCCATAATTTGCCAACCTCATCTTGTTTATTGGTGAATAAATAAAAACACACTCCATTTCATAAACAGCAGGCAGCCACAATCACAGCTATCCTACAGGGATTGGACTGACAAAATGGAGTTAAGATACCATACAAAGGAAAGCCGGTATGGTTGTAAAACAACAAGAAGTCATGGTGCTATGTTTTGCAGCCTCAAGGCTCGTACAGGGTCTAGGGCAGTGGTGGTCAACTGGTCCAGACCAGAGACCCACTTCAGACTCCAAACCTGCGACATGGGACCCACTTTCACAATGTCTCCATGCCCAACATTGTGGCAACAGCTTTGCTATGATCTATCTGGACTGATCCCAAGACCCACTTTTGGGTCATGTCCCACCAGTTGAAGATCACTGGTCTAGGGGACCTCAACTTTCTTGGCTTTAAAAAGGAAGTTTCTACCTCTTATGGCTGCGGTGAACAGGTCTGAAAGTATAATGGCAAGGTAGTAGAACTGGAAGGAATAGATTTGAATGGTTCTGGGAAGCGAACCATGGTGGCTTAGTGTGTTGTGTGTGGGGAGAAAAACTCAACAATGATCACTAATAAACCACTGAGGTGGCTTACCATCTTGTCTGTTGGGATCTTCAGTGGTTAAACTGCCATTCTGTGAAAATAACATGGCAGCCATAGAGCCGGCTGCCTAGAGTGGCTGCAACTTCCCACAACACTCTAGCTGGTGCAGACTTCCTTGATGGCTGAGATTGCCACACACTGGCTACAGTGTCCGGTGCAAACCGATTTCCATTGTGGTGGCAGCTGGGATACACAGTCGCAGTGGTGGGAGGACATCAGAGTAACCAGAGAGCAGGGAGTGGCACCATGCGGTTCTCGGTCATGTGATGGGCATACACAGCATGGTTGCACTAAATCTCCCTACTTCACAGTTACCCTAACCACCATTCCCCCAGGTGCGATGTAGTGCCAGAGTGTCAAGTACTACACCATATATAGTTTTTATCACCAAAAGAACAAAAGATTTGGGACTTTCTTTGCTCTGGAAATAGGGCTTCAAAATAGCAAAGACTGAGAATACTTCTTATGAGCCTTTTCAATTAATGTGAGATTAAATTACTAGTGAAAAGGAACAGAAGGTTTGAATTCATGTAAATGATTTCAGATGAAAAGCAGAATAAAATGTGCTCTTTTGGTAGAATGTACAAACACAAGGCTTTCTGTTAACACTCTTGGTATGGCTGCTTGGAAGATTTGGAGAAACTCTTTATTAGCTGATTAGATAATAGCTGGCATTGACGAAATTTGGAATCTGACTTCTTAAATGTGCTGTTATTATCTCCGTATGTGTGTGTGTGTGTGTGTGTGCGCGTGGGAGAGAGAGAGAGAGAGAGAGAGAGAGAACTAAGAACAAAGCATGTGGTTGTGGAATTCTATAAGAACAATGCTGTGGCCTTTGAAATAGAAATGTTTGCCTCATACATGGCTGTATGTGTGCATCTCCAGGGTACCTGACTTTAAACATGAATAAGGAATGACATCTGCCCAAGAAATTTCTTATATTCTAAAAATCTCTTTCTTCCAGAATGGACCCTACATTATCCCATAGGGGAAAATAACAATGTCAAACAAAATCACTTGATCTAGTAATGCATTTCATACTTGTGAGGCTTATCTGGGGTCATCTTTTTCCTAAGTGAAATAGTAAAATATTTCTCGTCTTGTTGGTCATTTCCATCAACTACTGAACTGTTGGAATAAAAGAGCATGACTCCGACATTTGGAGGGAATTTATGATCTTTAAGAGGAGATCGGATAACCTGCTCTGTAGATTATTTGATCTTCTTTGACCCATCTCCCATAGTTCTCATGCATTATGGGAAGTTGGGAGCATTGCTCACAGCTACTGACAGTAGAATTAAGGAAATCATAAACAGTGTAAGTTGACTACCAATTGTCACAATTTGTTTTCTGGGTCAAAAATTTCATCAAGCCAATGTGCCCTTGATCACTTTCCAGTTAAGTAATTAGGAGAGAAATTCTGCTCCCAAAGAGCAAGACCAGCTTCTAATACCTGTGTTCTTTTCCAGAACCAATCATATTTTATGCTGATCATATTCTAAGGTGTGTATGTGGGAGTGGGGGGTGGGGGTGGAGTGGCACTGTGTGGTATCAGGTCTCTCCCTACATCCATTCAGTGTACTGTTCACATAGAGGCTCTGTTCGCAAATGGGAAGAAGCAGCACTCTCAATCATGTGGACTAGACTGCATGCATATCATTTGTATTAGAAATGGGTGAAGCAAGTCTCTTTCTTGTTCATGTCACTTTCACACATGTTTACCATATGTCCCGTTTCCTTATTAATCTAGGAATGTGTGGATTTTTTAAAATGAACCAAAATGTGCATTTAATGTCCTGACTAACTGTGAGGCCAAGGATCTTTCTGTTTGTCCTGGGTTATGTCAGGCAAGGCAAGAGTCATACCAGGACCTTGGAAAGTGTACTGCAGGAGGTGCTGGCTAGAATATTGTTGTCCCAGCAAAAGACTGCCGTTGCTTGGTCTTTCAGTGGCTCCACCCCTGGTAGATGCTGACTGTGGTTCTTAAAGTGACTGTTTTTGCAGTCTCATGCTCCTGCATGGGTGCAGGACAGAAGAAGTAGCAGGGGAATCATCCTCAGAATTAGATGATGGGAGAGCTGGCTACATTCTCAAGCTAGGATGGCAGAGAAGAGGATTCCAAGGGCTCCCCTTGAAGTGTGGTGACCTGTGACCCATCTGGATCCAAGTCCTCCTTGGGCTAGTGTGGATCCTCAGAACCAAGGAACATGACTTTTAAATATGTGCTTAGTTTATATTTTTAAAAGTATTTTCTTTCAAAAAATGCGTTCCTAAATGTATTTGGGTACATTTTTATGACCTAAGAACTGCATCAGAACATAGTTATTTTGTTATTTATTTAAATATTTGTTTGATTTTGTGTAGAACTGCATTTCTTTTAAATGAACTAAACTTGCTTCTATCATGTCTCTGTGTTTATTGGCTGGTAATTTAAATTTTTACATATTTTTCTACTACTAAATATGCATAACATTCTGGCAAGTAAAAAACCCCGATCCCCAACTCTGCAGAAACCATGCGACTCAACAGAAGCTGGTCTGCTGCAGAATCTGCAGCTCCATTGTGGATTTCTCCAACATCCCTACTCAGCACCCTAAGAATTTCCAAGGAAGGCAGGGCCCGCAAAGGGGTGGAGAAGCCAGTAACAGTATTAGTGTATTTATTTATTAAGAAATTTCTTTCCTGACCTTCCAGATCAGTTTTCAGGGGAGTTAAAAGATTGGCAGGCACATTTTTATATCATTTTGCAATTAAATAAGATAGAAAAGGGCTCAATAGCAGATATGGTTATAGAAAAGAGCCATAAGCACTCTTTTATTCTTGATCTCCTAGGAAAGGGGAAGGTAACCAAGTGCCCTCCAGCTGTTATGGACTACAAGTCCTATATTCCCCAACTATTGTCCATGCTGGCTGGGGTTTCTGGGAGTTGTAATGCGGGTTACAAGTTTCCTTGTCCTAGGCCAACAGAAATTCCAATTTCAAGAGAGTTTCTACTTGCTGACTTCTTCTGCAGCTGAGAATCCAGCAAGCCAAATTTCCAAGCTTTGTGAGATGGGCAAAAATCTAAAAAGGGACAAGGAGGAGATTGAACACTGCCATTATTATTATTATTATTATTATTATTATTATTATTATTACATTTATATACTGCCCCATAGCCGAAGCTCTCTGGGCAGTTTACAAAAATTAAAAGATTGAACACTAAAAAGGCAATATACAAAATTTAAAACCATAAACATAAAACAGCTGATATTTAAAACATTTTAAACTATTAAGCCTGGCTACAATGTCAATCAAAACCTCAACTTGAGCTGTTAAAATGCCTGGGAGAAAAGCAAAGTTTTGACCTGGCACCGAAAAGATAACAGTGTTGGTGCCAGGCAGGCCTCATTGGGGAGATCATTCCAAAATTGGGGGGCCACCACAGAGAAGGCCCTCTCCCTTGTTAGTTTAAAAAGAGAATACAGAGAGAGCTATAGGTCTCCAGTTTTAATGTTAGAACATATTTAGCAGGGGAACAGAACTCATGTAAAGGTGACAAAGAGCTAGTCGCAGGTGCTAAGCATGCATCTATAATATAGAATCATAGCATCCTCATTTGTTTTTCCCTCCATGCTTTTTCTCAGTGCATTGTGCAATAACTTCAGGGCGTAGTGGGCCTTTAATATTTGTGGCTCAGCATAAACAGGTTTTCAAAACTTGCCCTGTGTTTGATAAATTCAATCATTACAATTCCAAGTTGTTCTCATTTCATCCCTCCCACAGTGCTCTGGCATGTAGGTTGCTATAGTGCATTCTTTACAGCAGTCTTACCCCCACAAATTCCCTACGCAGTTTCATCTGTTGATTATATGGTATTTATAATATGTGTCATGCTGGCCACCTGGAGGGTGGGTATGACAACTTACAGTGGGACAAACTATGAAATATACGCGGACGTATCTGCATGGTCATATTCTGGAAAGCAAAATCTATATATATATACCCAGATAACACATAGATGAAACCAAGCCTGCAATGCCACTAGGTAGGAAAAGAGAAAACTCGTGTTAGAATTGGGCTCTTACAGGGTAATACTTTAAGGGAATGTTTAGGCCAAGGGTAAACACATGCCCATTGAAATGAATGGGAATCAAAGATGCTTAACTTTGGATCATATACCACCCTTTTTAATGCAAGTGCCAAATTCCAAAATTAGCTTTCCACTCCCATCTACTGGAAGGAGAAAATGACAATCCACACCGCAAGAGAATCTTGGCATCTTTGCTCCCACCTGCTGGGTTTTCTCCCCCAGACTGCAAGCACTGACCATGCTGCACGGCATCCCTCGTCTCTAGCATGGGAGCAGTAGTATCAAGCGTATTTCTCGAATATCAAAAATGGACTGCGATCTGATGAGCTGCAAATCTTTGAGCCTATCTACACTACTGCTTTAAAATGGTTTATAACAGTTTAAAAACGGTCAATAATGGTTATTAACCGATTTAAAGCGGTTATAAACCGTTTTAAAGCAGTAGTGTAGATAGGCTCAGTGTCACTGGAGGCTATATGTTGCTGAACAGGCTACATTATACTTCCCATGTTTAGCATTTTCCTGTGTGGAAAGACAGGTTGCCTTGGTACTACAAGGCCAGAAATACCAGACCCCAGAGAAGATAAATAATAACTTATCCCTTTTTGACATTTCTGAAATAGATTTTCTGTCAGCAATAATGTCTCCATGTTTAAGTACGAAATCTCCCTCCTCTGCCAGGGTGAGAAATACATGCAGCAGCCCATCAAAGGAGGGAGACTCTCAACAAAGACTATCACAATCAATATGAATGTGTGGTTTTGAAAGGCAGATAAGCTGAAGAAGAACCCAGCTGAGGCTTTGTATCTCATTTCCTACAACTAACAATACTGCTGGCCATCAGTGGGACTACTTTTCCTTTGCTGGCTTGGGCTGGATGCCAGTTAGCCACAAAGGTCATCTAAAGTGCTGCATTTGACTATTCCTCATGGGACTCTTTCTTAGAAACGGCTGTACTTCTGGCTAGTTCACGGAATGTTCGCACTAAGTAAAATACTTATAAACGATTAAACGATTATTTACGAGGTATGCATGCCAATTCCAGGAGCTCTCCATGCCTTGTCACTTTTCCTTCTTCCCTTCAACTAAATATAGTCAATGCCAGCAGGGCAGTGGGGGACCCTGAGCAACATCTTCCATCCTCCTCACTGCCTCCTTTTGTATCCCAATGGGCCCAATCCTCCACACTGCCCCGAGGGAGAGAGCGTGGAGTCAGTGGCTGCTCCATGCAGCCACCTCTCCTGCTCACTGTCCTGAGTGGACAACTGGGAAGGAGAGGCAGCTGCAAAGAATAGCAGCTGTCTATTCGTGGGGTAGACACATGGAGATATGATTGTGTATATAGGCAAGTGAGAGGAGGCGGTACACACCTTCCTGCACAGCAGTCACCTCCGCTTGCCTCTCCACTCCCCTCTGGGCCCCATCCCTCCCTTCACCCAGGAGCAGCAGGCAGGCGACTGAGCAAAGGCAGTTGCTTCTTGCAATTTCTACTTGCAACTTTGGGCAGGAGGTAGGGAGAAAGAAAGGCCCCCATTCACCTAAAGAGTCCTCCTGCCAAAAGCGGACAGGAGTGGCCGCAGGACAAGCAGGAGGGTGCTATTGCCCTCCTGTTTTGCTTCAGTTAAGGAATTAGCAGGAAAAAAGGAACAGCTTAGCCTGGGAGTGTTTGGGGAGTGGCGCTTCATGGAAACAGGCAGGCTGCTGAAGGCCAATGCAGCTGATGGCAATTCCCAATTACCACACTTCCCATAAAAGACTGGCCAGCACTCAGCAAGATTGCTGGACGCAACTTTTGTGTTTTGTCTTCACTGTGTGCCCCCCAGCTCCCTGTTCTTGCCTGGACTTATTCTGATCCTGGACTGGATTTCTGACTATTCTTTGATATGTTCCTGAATCTCTGTTCTTGCTTGGACTTATCCTGACCCTGAATACTGTTCAATGCTTTCCTGAATCCAGTATTGTTCAACCCAGCTTCTGACAGATACTTCAGCTTTTGACCATGGACTGTTATACGGATGCTTTTCTCTGGCTTATTGTGTTCTACACTGGTGATTTATGACACTTCCTGTCCTACTTGTGGGTTTCCCACAGGCAGCTGGTGGACCACTGTATGAACAGAAGGCTGAACTAGATGGACCCTTGGTCTGATCTAGCATGGCTCTTCTTATGTTCTTATGCCCCCTACCAAGACACTGAGGTCTCAGGAGATGCCCAATAGTACTGACCTCAGACACCAGCCCTGGATGCCAGGTCAGTTTCCAAGAAAACAACCATACTCCAAGACCTGATCCTTAAGGAGAGTGCTAGCCAGGCTTGTTCACCATGATGTGGCTGGATGAATGAGAGGGTAAAGCCTGTGCTGGTCCAGTTGCTTCCAGCCATGTAGTTGGTGCACCATAGGGCAGCAAAGAGGTGGACTGGTGGGCACTGGTTTCTTGGCAACAGCAGAGATGGTGAAAGACTCAGGATGAGTCTGACCAATTATGGCTTATACCTCATTTAAGAACCTAATCTGTGGTGGTGCTGGAGATGAAGAAATCCTACTTTGGCCCAAAGTGCCACTTCTCCCAGCTATACTGGCTCTTTGATAGGAACGTGTGAAGCTGTCTACACATTGTTTTGGGAATAAATTAACAGAGCTAAACAAACACATAACAAAAATCCCACTGCTTCAAAAAAGGGTGCCTTTTCTGTGTTCAGAGCATTTATTGTTAAACTACACTGTATTCCTGCCATTTAGCTTTGAATATATCCAAGAGGAGACCAAGAGGCTGACACGAACCTACCCGTACACTATGATCTACATCTAAGGTCCTCCTCCAGTTGCCTTCTCCGTGGGAAGCACGGAGGGTGGCAACAAGGGGGAGAGGGCCTTTTCAGTGGAAAAATCATTATGGAATGATCTCCCTGATGAGGCTCGCCTAGCGCCAACATTGTTACCTTTTGGCGCCAGGTCAAGATTTTCCTCTTCTTCCAGGCATTTAACAGTGTATGTTGAGGGTTTTGTTGTTGTTGTTGTTTGACCCAGAATAGTTGTTTTAAATGGATATCGTATTTATAATCTGTTTTTATGCTCTTTATGGTTTTAAATTTTGTATATCGTTTAAAAAATTTTAATTTTTGTAAACCGCCCAGAAAGCTTTGGCTATGGGGCAGTATATAAATGCAATAAATAAATAATAATGCCTTCTCACCCTGACAATAGGAGGATGCAAGGATGAGCTTGCTTCCCCTGGCTGGAAATGGTCCGAACCTAGCACTTGGAGAGCCACTGATGCAGGAGGACCAAGTTGACTTGGAAAGGCAATGCAGAAGAATGGTGCTAATGAGACTTTTAAGCTTCACCCCCATCCATTCTCCATGCTCCTATGGCTGGACACCTGCCTTCCTAATGAGAGCCCGGCCCAAGGAGTTCATGGGAGCTGGCTGTGAGCTAAAAGCTTAGGGATGGCTCCTATGCTGGGGCTCTCATTATAAATACTTAAAAGGCGCCGAATGCTCTTCATCCTGCAGAGCAGAAGGAAAATGGGATGTCCAGAGGAGCCCTTTCTTTATGCTTGGTTCCTGAGTGGCAGCTTCTCTTGTCGGCAAGTGCTAATCTAGCCCCCCTGCTCCTCCTGGCCACCACATTTGCTCCTTTGTTTATTATAGTCATTATTTTTGCTAACGGGGACTTAGTGCCTGTCTGCTGCCTTTTTGTATGCTGGTAGCCCCGCCCGGCCGATCCCCTGCCCCCTCCCTCCCTCTTTTCACCCATTGTTCCTCAAGCCCGCTCCTGCCACATTTCATGTATTATGGGTGGGCAGGTGCTGCAAAAGGTTCTCATTACCCATCTTGCTATTTCTGGGTAATTTTTCAAAAATTACCTCCTTTCAGAAATATGTTGCCAGAGAAATTTTTAAAAGTTATACAACTTATCAAGAACTGGCAGTTCTCTTTTTTCTTCAAAGACTACCTGTCCTGGGGAAAAGAAACACGCATCGGTCAACACCGTTCCCCTGGGCAAAGTGTCAGCTCTCCCTGAGTAAATAGTGTGATCACGTTCAACTGGTAAGTGCACCACATTGCTGAGTTGAAGTTTCGGGGTGGGTGGGTGAGAGGAAGGCATGATTTCTGTTGCAAACATTTCAGACCGTGCAATGAAGAGGTGATTATTGTTGAATCGCAACACTGTTCTGCTCCACAGCCTGTTTGACCTCTTACCCACTATACAGCGGCAGTAATTTCAGTGAAGGAATTACCCTTGCAGCAAAAGCTGGAATTGAGAGTTGGTGTTCCTAGATCTTCCCTTCCCTTATGTGTGGGCCAAGAGAGGGAAAGGCCTGAGAATAATAAAATCAGTTCTATACAATGGGGACAGTTCAACATAATAGGCAAGATCCAAGTAATTAAGAAATTGTAAGCCCTACTAATTTCAATAGGAAAGCAAAGGACGTGCTTCAATCTCCCTCACTGAAATCAATGGAAATTAAAAGTGCTTAAGGCTGCAGTCCAATGCACACCTACCTGACAATAAGTCCCATTGAACTCAGTGGGACTTACTTATGAGTAGATACGAATAAGATTGCATGCTAGCAGCCAAGCTATTAGTTTGCCTGGGAGTGTGGAGAAGAGAACGAAAGGAGTCAATGGAATATACATGGATTTCATTTGCAGTTCAAGCAACAGGACAATAAGAGTATCCCTCAACTGAAGTCAACGTTCCACAAAACAGAGAGTGGGCCAAGTCAAAAGCAGTGAAATGACTCGTGTTCCACAGGCTTACATTTTCACTGAGCAGTAAGGCCAGCAGCAGGGTTTTGTGGGCCTCTTTGGCACAGGGTCACCCTCCCAGCATATCTGCCTTTCTCCCATGGTCCCTCCCCACTACAGTACTCTTACACACCCACACTCCTCCCCTGCTCAATTGCAGTTTTCTTCTCTTCTCCCCACATCATATCTCTCTTCCCCCTCCACATCTCAGAGCACAAGAGAGAGCCTGTTCCACTCATTCCAGATGTTCCCAATGGAAAATGTGGCCTTCCTGAGGGGCACTTCTATGCATGTCAGGCTTTCTCCATGGGGAACTGAGCCCTGATTGGCCAGGGCTCTCACCCACATGTTAGAAATTCTATGTGAGTAAAAATGGCCTCCTTCACACTGATGCCAATCATGTGTCACCTGGGGCATGGCTGGTGAGTGTGTCGCTGAGGGGAAGAGGGTAGTTTCAGGTGTTCCTGCTGGTCTATTCGTGCATTTGGTACTCATGGGTACTAAACCTGTCAATAGGGTTTACCTCTACTCAGTATCCTCTGGCTTCCACCAAAGACAGACACAGCTTCAATTTGTTTATTTTAGGACTGAGGACCAAAAACTAACTACAGTCACTCCAATAGCTGTTCTGTTCATTTTTATCTCTGTTGCACAGTTTACTCTAGGTTTTTCTGTGATGATGAAGGGATTGTATGTGTTGCTGGGTGAAGGACGAATCTGGGTTTGATCCCCAGCATGTCAGAATTATTTTAATTAGCCAAGCAGGCTTCTGCCAGTGCCTCCATTTTGGTTCACTGATTGTTTTCTTATGGTGCTGCTACTGTGTGATTCTTCACCATTGGGGATGGGGCAGGAATTTCTCATAGGATGGTAGATGGGTCAGTGCTTCCAATTGTTTATGCAACTTGGATGCTTGCCTCTTCCTCCAAATATTAACTCTTCACTCACCATTGCACTGTCTGCATCTGCTTTACCATACTCCGCTCAGTATTACACCACTGTTTGCCACTGCACCATCTCATCCAACTACGCAGCACAATAGTATTATCAGGAGCTGCTAGGGCTCGAATTAGGAGCCTCTAGGTTTGTGTGCATCTGCCCCATGTGGTAAGCTACTGAATTCATGTTGGTGCAGCTGTCTAGGTAATTTGTATCCTTAGGCCCTGGACCAATCCCTCCCATACAGGGAGCTATTGGATCCTCCTGGACAGGAAGGGACTAGGAGGGCTTCCTGTCCCAAGTTAAGCTTTGCTTGAGCAACAAGGTCTTCTTGAGCTCTTTTGTATTTCTGTAAGCTTTGCTTGTCCTTTGGCCCTGACATGCACTTCAGTCCTTGGAGAGAGGGGCAAGGGGTATCAATAAACTGCACCAGCAGCTTCTACATGCATTTTCATTGAGTTCTTAAAAGATTTTCAAGTAACAAAACTTGTTAAGTGACGATGACACCTTCTCTGGGCTATTATAACCCCAAAGTATATGGAATTACAATTCACAAGGGTTGCTGATCCACAAACTTTTCTCCGCACTGATCCAGTGTCCCCTATGCTTGCAGATCATAGATTGATAAAGGAAATGTGAACTGTCACGGGTTTTCTGGCTTCAGGGTAGTGATTCTGCATGTTCCCAAAATATTTCCTTTCCAAATTTATTCTCCCTTTTAAAATAACATTAGGTAAACAATTGTTTAGATCTCAGGATGTGCGAATCAGCAAAATTCAAGCTTGCCAAAGCTCTCCCTTCTCTAAGCTCATTCCGACTCAAGTCCATATCAGATTGTGAATGTTGGTTTTTTCACACAAAAATCCATGTGTATTTTCACACGTATTTTTCCAAATGAACACAAATTGTGCACATGTTTGAAATGTACACATTCTTCTTCCATTGTTAAAGCCTATTTGTGTGCCTGTATGCCTGTGGTTGAATGCATTTTTAAAATCTGTGACTCACATTGCATACTCGGAAATGTATGGACCTTGACTGCAGATGGTGTCCAAGCCTGTGTTCGATCTGGAAGGTGCGAACTCAGTAAATCCTGATCAAAAACAAACTGAAATGAACTTCTCATACATCCTTATTTAGATCAGAGTTCTTGGAAGAGATGGGCACTTTAAAATGCTGCAATAAACCCTAACAACATATTTGTTGCCCAGCTTGTAGGCCTATCCATTATTTGTTTCAAATATGAAATAGTATATGAATATAAAATAACAGTCGTTAACAGCATTACAAACCACACATTCAGATGAAACAACCATGTTTCCTTGCTGTCTTTCCATATCTTCATTCAATTGTTGTCAAAGTGCTCCTCAAAAGAAGGACCAGGAGTTATATTTGTGCAATGCCATTACCCATCCTTGCATTGCGATGGGCTGCAACTCAGTACATCCATGTGGATGAAAAATGTACACAGACATGCCCACAAGTGCATCCCAAACCTGTTCTCTATCCTAACAAATGCTGGACACTGGATTTCCTCACAGGAAGGCATTTGCACCAGTTGTTGTTTTTTGCCAAGCCCCTTATTTCTCCCACCACAAAGGCTGTCCTACTTGGCAAGAAATGTGAGGTCAGCTTCTGAAATGTCATGAATTAAGAGTTGAGGGAGAAATGCACACTTCACCTGTCTGAGAGGTTAATAGAGTTCATTTAGAAGGAGGCAGGAGCCCAGAGTGCTAAGGCTGCAGAGTGTCAGCATCTGGAACAGATGCAAGAAACCAAGGGTAAGGATTGAGCTAGTCAGCATTTTGAACCATTTTTCCTTAGTAAAACAAACAAACAAACCCACACTAATTCACAGATAAGCTCAAATCATTCAATCTCACAATGCTTCCTAAATCATATTAAAATAATCTGTGGCACTCCAGTTGTGATCATCAAGTAGGACTTGTCACAGTTCAAAATCTATTACAATAAGCACAAGGCATTTCAACTGCAATTATAAGAGATAGTTTCACTTAAAAATCAATTTTACTTTGTGCACAGGGGAGCAGTTCTTTAAAAAGTGATACACAGCGCCTGCCTTTTGGGAAAGAGAACAAGGAATACATGTAGGTGGATCTTATTGGAAATATGATGCATAATTTTAGATGAAGGCATGATACCATATGCAACAAACAATTTGCCCTTTGGCAAAAAAAAAATCTTTTCAAAATGGGCAAAAGGAAATTTTCATTAAAAATTAGAGTGAAATAAGAATCTAATAACAAATGAATAACAGGAAAGTCATGTGCCTAGAAAGTTAAACCAGGTCACCTAGATGCTGATCTCCCAGGCTGGAATTTTCATGGATGGCTTGTCATTTCCATGTGTGTCTCAAACTGGCAATTCTTGGTTACATGCTGGCAACTGTCATTTATCTTGTGTGAACTTTGAATATGATCATTTGAGCTGACAGCCTGTTATTAGCAACAAGCTCCAGAGGAGACTATTAGCAAACAACAGTTAGGCAATTGGTGGAGTGGCCTTTATATCACCATGGGTACCACTGAGCAATTAATAAAGAGGTTAGTTCAGGATACCATACTATTTATTCCCAATAGAAGCTGGAAGGCTGGAAAGGGTTATAGGGCCAGCCATCTAAGGGAAACAGTAAATGCATCAGAATCTACCTGCTCCTAAGGGTTTTGCATGGTGATGGGTTTGAAATCAGATGTCATATATTTAGTTCCTTCCGAGATCATATGTATGTTCTTTCCCACTGCACTAGAAAAATATGAAAGTCTTATGTGTGTCCTCACTATAAAAGGTTTTTCTTATAGCCCATCAAAAAATTGGTGAACTCTACATCAGAACAGGAGCAGGAGTTCAACAGTGGACAAATTAAATGACACTAAAAATTACATTAGAGGTTTTCCTGTCACTAAACATCTTGTTAACTTGGAGGGACTAGGTATTTAAAAATGTAAGAAGAGCCATGTAGGATCAGACCAAGGGTCCATCTAGTCCAGCATTCTGTTCACACGGTGGCCAACCAGCTAGCTGCCCTCGGAAAACCCACAAGTGGGACATGAGTGCAATAGCACCCTCCCACCCATGTTCCCAGCAACTGGTTGTACATAGGCATACTGTCTCTGATACTGGAAGTAGTATATAGCTATCAAGACTAATTTTTAATATTGAATGGCACCTGGGTAACACTGTAGGCCTTTCGCAGCTCTATACAATCACTCAACCACTAGAAACAATGAATATCCCATAAGAAACGTTAAGCATCAATGGGATATTATGCTCTCACTATCATACAAGAGCTCCATTAATCTAGGAGGCAAAGAAGTAAGTATGTTTGATGCCATAATTATTAAGGCTGAAATATTTAATCAATTTATTTATTAAATTAAACGTTTGGAAACATTTCAACTAAATTAATGATGCTCCAATTAGGCAGATTAACAATATTATTAATACACGTACTGATAAAAACTAGAGCGACAAGCACCATTTAAAAACAGACATTCCTCCCTTTCTCTTCCAAAGGGATGAATGCCTGTGATGATATTTGCAACATCAGCTAAAAACAAAGAAAGTATTCCATTTGCTATTATTTTACTTATATGATAATATAATTGATCAGTTGACTAAAACCCATTAAATTAATTAACTGATATTTCTTTAATCAGGTGACAACTCTACTTATTATATAAAAGCTTCTGTCAATAAGACATCAGTTACATGGATCCTCTGCACATAAATCCTACAGTAATACAATTGGTTCTCAATTATTTACAGGCATCCACAAATACACTTGCCAGTGTCAAGTACACCCCAGATCTCTGGCAAGTAAAACACTCAGTATTACCTTGACGGCCTCATTTCCATTGCAGCTTTTGCACAAGAAAAACCCTGGAGTATCTTCTGAGCAGTAGGAGATACTTCCACTGACTCATTTTGCACATAACAGCAATCCCTGGGTTATTTAAGCCAGGAACTGCCATGGCAGAGTGGGAGTGAGTGAGCAAGCTGCTTCCCACATGTTCATTGCTTCTGCTCGGCCATGACAATTCCTGGATTAAACAACCCAGGAATTGCCATTATATGCAAACCAGGTCACAGATTCTTAACTTCTTCATACCATACACAAATGAGAGATGAACCTGCCTCTCTCCCAAGCCCCGTGTGCATGTCAGATGATTCAAAGGAGGGGAGGGGATTGGTTGTGATCACAAATAAGGGCTGGCTGATAAGCCAAGTCAACGTTTGTGGAGCCCTGAGTGCTGGGCAAAGAACTTTTTTGCTCCTCCACCCCAGGTCCTATAAACTGTGAGTGATTCTTTTATGTTTTAACATTCTACAGTGATTTTTTTTAAAAAAATGTATTTATTGCTTTTACTTCGTATGATTTTATTATTCAAGTTGCCTGATTTATCATTTTACTATTTTGATGTGACTGTTAGCTGTTCTGGAAGTAGAAATATCGAAGGATGGGATATAAAAAGTATCTCTGCGTTATGGCTGATCAAATTCAAAATCTTATTATACTTTTAAAAATCCTAATCAATCACATATACAAATTCTCATACCCTACATCAAGCATGTTTGGCTTCTCTTTCTCTTCTTTCCCAAATCCTTAAAATTCCGCTCCATTTCCAAATATGGTGATCTGTTGGACAACTAATCCATCAAGCCCTCCCCAGATGGCACTTTCCAGGTATTTCATAATAATCATCCTATCCAATATGCCATTTTTACTTCTAGCTATCTGAAAGGGGAAAATACCTACATTTGAAAGGGGGGAATTCATTTTCAGGAGGAAAAATCCTCCTGACCTAAGTGCACAATTAAGCTATGATTTTTTTAAAAAATGTAAGGAATGTGTACAGTTTAACAAAAAAAGTGAGCTTCTGATGAAGATGGGAAAACATGCCGGCTGCAAGTGGCCCTATATGCCCCCTGCCCCTGCATGTTCACCACTGCCATCCCACTGCCATTGAAACCACTGCTCTGGGGCATCAGGCTCCTACAAGACAGCTGGCAGGAGGCCAGCACTGCAGGGAAAGAGGGTGTCCGTGGAGTCCCCCACCCCCACATGTTCTGCTTCCCTGGAGGATTGCTGCGATGGGGAGGCGGTTTAAACCTTGTCACCGTTGCAGTGATTCTCTAGGGAAAGAGGGTGTGTGAGGAATCATCACTGTCTTCCATCTTTCCCTGGAGAATCCCACCCACCCCACCAGGTAGCTGTTTAGCAGGCTGGCTGGAGCTTGATGCCGCAGGAAAGAGGGAGCAAGAGGAGCGATCCCTCTGCATTCTCTTGTCCTGGGGAATCACTGCATTTGGGTCAAGGCTGAGCCTCCTCCCCACCTCAGTGATCTGCAGTAGGTTTTAAGGGGCGGGGAGAGTATGTGTGTGTGATATGATGTGTGTGCGTGTGTGCGTGCGTGCATGGGCCTGCAGTCCTTGGCCACCCACCCAATACACCCTACGCAGCCCTTGACCCGAGGGCAGTCGCCCACCCCTGCATTGGATGGATCCACAGAATAAAGCGTGGGCATAATCCATTCAGATATTCTCCTCTGCATACCCATTCAAGTGAATGGGAGCTGTCAGGCTTGGTTCCAGGCTGTAGGAGCCCATCGAACCAGTTGCCTGCAGTTCTTCCCCTTCTCTTCACCACCACTGTCAACCCCTGTTAGGCCCGACTTTCTATCACACGCTAACCTCCCGACCCAGAACACAAAATACAGTGAAACTCTTTCTTGAAGCAGATCAGGTTATACAGATCAGCTGCCCAGAGCTTGTGGTAGAGCTTACAGCATTTATAGACAACCAATAAATAAAATAGCCGAGGCAGAGGCAATCGCCATGCTGCTTTGTTTATGAGAAAGACCCAAGGCCAGAATCCTCACAGAGTCAGACACTTAAGAAACAGTCTGAAGAAACCTGGCAAACAGGAGTTCAAGATTCATGAAAAGTCCAGGCAAGGAAGTATTCTGGGCAATTAAGATGCTGTTCTCAGCAAAGACTCTTTGCACTGAGTTAAATACAAGGGAGAGGCTGCTAGAGTTCCCCTTCTGATGATCTATCCCGAAAGGGGAATCTGGCCTATAAACGAGCGTTATGCCTAAGAGAGTGTCTCTGTTCTGCCCTCCTTAGTTAATGCCTTAATCTGGGTAACACCCCCGGAGCCCCCTCCCCTGCAAAATCTTCCTCCTGCTCGGTTCTCACTATCCAGGCTGTAAACCAGAGGCCACCCTTCAAGGCCACATCTTGCAGCTGTGACTGATAGGGAGTGTCCTCCCCGTAAGCCTTCAATCAGATGGGAAGCTAGGCAGAACTAAACTTCCAGGCTCCGAGCTTCCCACACCTAGACTGAGTTCCCAACCCTTGTGTTCAACGTCTGAATCAGACTCTGCCTCCAAAGCTGTACGGCCCACAACGGCACTTGGGCTAGAGGCCTGACACCCCTTTTGCCTATTCACTTGAAGCTTTTCCCTGGGGCAAATGCACACTGCTGCCCAGAGGCCCAGAATGGGCAGGTGGATTTCTGCATGCAGGAAGTAGGCGGAGGACTCCAGCAGGACCAGATGGCTCTAAGGTTTGGTAGCGTGGGGCATGGGCTATGCTGGGGCATGGGCTTGAGCAAGTGCCCAACGATGCTGACCTCTGATGCCAAGCCTGGGAGCTGCATAAGGGTATAGTGGACAGCCCCCTTGTGCAGGTCTGCTTTATTTCAATGGGTCTTCTGTGGGAGTACATGCTGGTGGATTGTGTTCTAGGTGATTAGGCAATGACATATCTTATGTGTGTATGTGTGTACCTGTGAATCTGTGTGCCTGTCTCTAGAGAGTCAAATACTAGGCAAGCTTTAGGCAGTTGTTTAATGAAACCTTTCCGAGTTAGCAAATATATTTATTTGAAAAATCATATGGGGTGGGGGGAAGGGAAATCAATGATTTACTAAGGAGGTTTTGCACTAAATCCAGCAACAAAATGCAGCCACTACAATGTGGAACAATGGGAGTCCACTTCTATAAATAATAAAGCAGCCTTAAGTACAGCATCGCTCCCCATGCTTCTGTGCCACACACACACAGCAGCAGCAGCAGCAGCAGGACAGGCCTGGTCTAATTGCTCTTTATGGAATCCATTTGGGGGACCCAGCTGGGACGCTTTATACATTTCCCATCACTGCACCTCCTGAAACAGACAAGCTAAAATAAACTCCAGAAGAGGTGGGAGGTGGGGAACAAAACTTTTTTTTAAATGAACCAACAAAAACAAAATAAGGGAACCAACTACTTGGAAACAACTGAAAGAACAAAGAAGCTAAATTTAGCACCTAATATACACAGCAACAAAACCCAAGAGTGCAGATCCGTAACCACTTCAGAAGCGTAGCCAGGGACTGGTACAGAAACATGAGAAATTAACTCACCAAGCCAGTTGTCCAGAAAAAGATGGGGAACATGCTTAAATTCTGGCCAGCCTGATGGCTTCAGTTGTGCCCACAGTCCAGAACAGGGATGGATTTGGCGGGCAAGGAAAATGGGCTGAAAAATAGCTGTAACTTTATTAATTACAGCTCATGCAAAGGGGTGTACAACCTTTTCTGGGTGGATGGTGCATTGAGCAATCATGACAGGCCACATGAGAAAAGGCGGCCTGTCCTGAGCAAAAAGGGGAAATAATCAGAGCCAAATTCTCCTGGAAAGTACACCATTCCCCCCACTATTCTCCATCTCTTTCTGGGTGCCATTGCGGCAAACAAATAAAATATAATTCCATACTACCGCTGTTCTTTTTTCATTTATTCCATTCTTTTCTTTTTAGATAAGCTCCACTGAACACGGTGACAAACTGCACCCTCCCTTCCGACTCCACCATCTCTTCCAATGGTAGTCTTTTATTTCTTATCATTATACCTTGGATATTTTTCTTTTATTCCATCTTAATGATTTGCTTTTCATTATTTTCCTTTTAGATATGTAATTTCAATTGCTATTCTCCACCTCCTACATTTTCCCCCAATTAGGCAATGAAAAGCCCCCATTATATTGTATTAGATTCCCCCCCTTTCCCCCAATGCAATTTATGTCATTTATTTAATTTATGATGTAAAAATTTCCCTCAGGCACCACCCTCCACTACACTACTGTGAGGTCTTGCTTACTTTTAAAAGTGTGCTTCCCTCTGTCTCCTGGAAGCAACAGCAGCAGCGAAAAAGTCCTCTAGGAGACGATCTGGAACCCACTGACAGAGGGCTCTAGGATTTCTGCCCTCTGATTGCAGCTGCTGGAGCGCCTTCCCAGCAGTGGGAAGATGCTATTCAAGAAAGGAGCTGAGCTAGGAATATGAGTGAACAACATCAAGGATTGCTCAGCAGTGGAGGCATTGAGGAGCATTAAGAGTGGTTCTTTTAAGTGGCAGCAGTGGTTTTCACAGCAGCAAATGGAAGATTTGGGGGCCACACAGCAGGGCATGAAGTGGAGTCTGCACACCACAGGTTGTACACCCCTGCCTTACACTGCTTGGCATAGCATAGGGCAAGGATGCAGACAATGGACAGCCCGGCTGATGACCAATGGAACCACTCAGCCAGATGCCGGGGAATGTCACTGGGAAGAAGTTAGACCAGGCCCACCATGGCATGGGCCAATGGCATGGCCAGTAATTGCAAGCCTGGGTGTGTTCCAAGCATGCCAGTTCCCAAGCTAGGTAAGGTTTTGAAGCAACACCCCAGTTCCTTTAAGGCGAATCCCAGTGAGATGGAGGGAGCTCAACCACTACTTATCCTGGCTATGGATCCTGCTCAATACCTCCAGAGCCCTCCAGAAAGTCATGACAGTACTGGAGTGAGATGTAATTAAATACACCACAAAGGACATTGCTACAGGAGAGGCAAAACTCGATGATGCTTAATCCAATTGTGAACTGGATAAAATTCCAAACAACTGTCAGCTAACCTGTGTCTAGATGGACATGACAGGCTGTGCCAAATCATGCTGTTTTTCATAGATTCAGGAATTTCCTAACAGTTGAGCATGTTTTAAGTATGACTGCTTTCTGGATGTTGGTGTGGATGTATTTTGGTAGGCCCAGTTTCTGAAGGTTTTCTGTATGTGATGCTGGTGACTGAGGTGACTAACCGAATAATTGTGACCTTTTCCTGATGCCATAGTTCTTTGACTTCCATGGCCAGTGGTGTATATTTGTCTCTCTTTTCTTCTTCCCTTTCAACAATATTATTATTATTATTATTATTATTATTACTATTATTATTATTATTATTATTATTATTTTATATAGCACCATCAATGTATGTAGTGCTGTACATAGTAAAACAATAAAACAGCAACACCTTGCCACATAGGCTTACATTCTGATAAAATCACAATAAAACAATAAAAGGAAGGGAATGCACCAAACAAACACAGGGGACAATAAAACTAACAGTATAAAAGTAAGATCAAAATCAAAATCAATTGCGCTTTAAAAACTATAATTGAACTCGTGGTCCGCAAATGCTCTGGAAGAGATTTCCAGGCATAGGCGGCAGTGAGAGAAAATGGACGAAGCTGAGCAAGAGAAGTAGAGACCCTTGGGTGGGTAAGAAACATAACATTTGATGAGTGAAGAGCACAAGCAGGGCAATAATGTGAAATAAGAGAAGATAGGAAGGAGCTAGATTGTGACAAACTTTGAAAGTCAACAGGAGAAGCTTATATTGGATTCTGAGGTGAATTGGAAGCCAATGAAGGGATTCCAGGAGTGGAGTGACATGATCAAAGTGATGAGCCAAGTAGATGATCTTAGCAGCAGAATGATGATTGGAAACCAACGACTAAGGTGAGAAGAAGGAAGGCCAGTCAGGAGAAGGTTACAATAGTCCAGTCACGTTTGTAGAGCCAGGGCTATAAAGTGGCCAGATGGTGGCCCAACCAGCCCACAGACTGGCTGTTGCCAAGATCATCTCCCTCTCCCACTGGTCTCTACCCCCATGTGCCAGGCATAACTAGGTCTCTCTACATGCAATAGGAATCCAATATCAGGGAATACAGCCTCCCGCAAACTGATGCCCTCCAGATGTTTTGTAGTACAAATCCCACCATTCCTAACTTTTGACCATGCTGGCTGGGGCTGCTGGGGGTTTTAATCCCCAGCATCTGGGGGGTACCAGGTTGGCTGGGGCTGGTTTAGTATAATTGCCAGGGGTTATAACTAAAAGTAATGGAACAAAGCTGAGAAAAGAACATTATCAGAGCTGACACAGCATATATGCATTTCAGTGGCACACACAGCAACAGTGGGATCAGAGAAACTGTCCCCTGGAGGAAGCATAGATGTCCTATCATTTGAGACATTAAAACTGTACTGGACATAGTGCAGAGTATCCTATTCCCAGGAACAACCTTGCAATAGCTGCGGGGCACAGATTGCTTGACCTGTTTGATCTCGGACCATCTCTACAGTTCTCTGTTATTAATACATAAAAATGCTCAGACAACCTATCAAGTAAATCATGGGTTTTGCTTCTGAAAGTCCATTATTATGAATGTACAAAAGAACAATGTATCTTGAACTAGTATCGGCATTTTGTTTTTGCCATGACTTACTTTTGTTGGTAGATTCAGGTATGCTAGTGGATCTAAGCCCTAATTTTCAAATGCAACAATGGGGTGCCTCTGGCAGATCAATTTCACACACTGAACATTCACGTTGTGATAGCTGGTGTTTACCATGACAGAGTGAGCGATTGAAAATTGATGTTAGCTCTGGAGTGAAGACACCTACAAACAAATTTCAGCATGTGAAACTGACAGGATTAAACATCAGTCTCAAAAGAAACAAACAAAATAGAAAAGATGTGGTAAAGTTACCACTGGGTGATTTAACTACATCAAAAAGAAAAAAATAATAATTAAAAAACAGGCCTTAAAACCAAAATATTTACCTACAGCATACAATGACATAGGATGAGAAGGACATGGGAACGTCTCCAGAAAAGAAATCTAAAAACAATTTGTGTGGCCAGGCATCTGAGTTTAAACCCTGGGTTCCAACTCTAGCTTGCCAAGGAAAGACAGACAAGAGTTCTTGGTTCTGTCCACCACGGATCCTTCACCATTTGGGACGAGGGAGAGGGTGGAGGGAGGTGCTGCTTCAGGGGGAGAGATGCTGTGCCATCAAGAGTGAGGTATTCCACCTGCTCCCCTACCCCCCCCCCCCCAACACCTGGAGACATTAAAAGCAAGGCTGAAGCTGAGGTTTGGGAGGCGCTGCTTCAGGGGGAGATATGTTATTCCAACCAAGTTGTGGTTTTTTTTCCTTATCTGTTCTGTTTTGCTGTAAACTTGTATTTAGTATATTTTTAGTATTATTGTTATATTGTTGTTTAATATATTGTTAAATACTGTTGTAATATATTGTTGAATATTTTTTATGATATTTCTACTGTAAACTTGCATTTTGTAAACTGCCCAGAGAGCTTCGGCTATGGGGTGGAATATAAATGTAATAAATGAATGAAATGAAATGGAATCTTAACAACCCAGGAATGGGTCGTCCTGGGTTGTCTAGCCAGTCCTGAAGCCAGGAGAAGCCAAGCAGGAACAATAGAGTAGTGTGAACTAGTACGTTCGCTCGCTCATTCACAACAACCTAGGTTGTTGTTGTTGTTTGTTTGTTTTAAAAACTGGATTGTTGTTATGTGTGAACTGGGCCAAACACAAACACATACATATACACAATTACTACCCTACCCCAGAAGATACAAACATAACAGAAACAACTACCTCCAGGGGCGGATCTACACTGCTGCTTTAAAGCACTTTAAAGCACTTTATAACAGTAGTGACAACTGTTTTGGAGTGTGTCCTGGGCCCCAACAGTTGTCACTATTGTTATAAAGCGCTTTAAAACAACAGTGTAGATCCTGCCCAGATTAATTTTGGCAGCTGTCTGTGTTGTTTATTTTTCTGGGATACAATATGTTCTTTTAATGTACAAAATGTTCTAATGTTGGAAATCGAAAAGCAACAGTCGGTATCTGAGAATTCATGATCCATTGACTTAGGGCCTTTCTACTATCAGTTTTTGTGTGGAAAATTGAGCATTTCCTTCTCATTTCTTAGACATGTTTTTCACATCTTACTTCAAGGTTGTTCTTCTGTTGCAGCAATATTGCATCTTATCTCAACTCACATTAATATCATATCAGTATTTGCAATATAGCGGTGCAAGTGTCATGGATAATTATCTGACATTTTCTAACAGAACTCTCCTCTGCCCCTTCCATCCTGCTTTGCCTGCACTACTTTTAAAATCTTTTAATTTTGACTTTAAAACCATTTGGAGTTTCTGCTCACCTGCCACATAAGGCCAATGTGGGAATGATAGCATGTGGAATATCTAATTCAGTGCATCAGAGGCCCAAGAAGAAACTCCAGGATTGAAATAGTCGCCAGTAATTATCGTAGGAGACTACCAACTTGTTAGGAGTATTTCTGCAGTCATTTCTTATCAAGTAAGAATCTGTATATTATACTTTTGTTTAAAATGTTTTTATATGATTCATACAAGTTTTATTATTAATGTGTAATGTGGACAGGCCCCAGAGCCTTCATATTGTAATAATATATATATTTTTAAAAACTTACATGTAGGCATAGGCCTTTGTGGCAATATGCCTAACTAACCTCTAAACATATATATTAATTTATCTATGTTATGTGTTATCTCTGCAAACATAATTTAATGTATTTTAATATTACATCCCCCTGAAGGCCTTAAAAAACAATACAGGCCGAAATGCGCTGGGCTTTGAAATAAAGTACTTTAGCATCTTGAGAACCTATTTCTGCCTTTCTTTGTCCTGATTTTGATGCTCTCCTCCTTTTGGTTTTTTGTTACTTGCCACATAAGGCCAATGTGGAAGTGATAGCATGTGGAATATCTAATTCAGTGCATCAGAGGCCCAAGAAGAAATTCCAGGATTGAAATAAAACAATTATGTGATTGTGAAAGTACTCAGAAAATTTTCTGGGCTCATATACGGGAAATGGAGATGCCACCTCGATTCTTTACTTTCACTGTAAATTCTTCAGTGACTACAGATACTTAATGTTCCCTTCATGTAATTCTTGCCCAGTAGTTTTTGAATATATGATCCATTTCTGACTTGATTTTTTTTTTTTTTTGTCATCTTGTTAAGAAAAATATTCCTTCTCTGGTGAGAATTTAACACAGCTCATTTAAGGAGTAATCCTACCCTACAGACATGGCGTTAAAAAGGCTTTGACGGTAATAATAAAGAAGTCTGTAAATGAGAATTCAGATCCACGTTCTTCTCTTTTTGCAAGTTTGATTGTATCAAATTCTGAAGCCAAGGGAGATGGACGTCTCACAAGAATGTGTGGCTCCCATCTATGAATTCAACTGTGGACCTCTGTATTTTATTTATTTATTTATTTATTTATTTATTCGAAGTGTTTCTATCCCACTCTTCAGTCAAACAACTCACAGAGCGGCTTACAGAAGTCAACAATCAGACTTCTTTCTAAAGTAAACTCCTTAAAGGAAGACAGCAAACTCTGCAGCTGTCTTAGACTTGGTGCAGAAGCAGGTCTTCAGGGTGGCTTTCTCACCTTCAATGGTCTGTTAAAATGGAAAAGGAGAAGGAATCTACTTTTCTGATTATTTCCTTAATTTAGATACTTAATATGCAGTTGCCTACATGACCTGTGCAGCTGAAAGTTGCATCAGGGCAACTAAGATATGTACCAGAACCATGAGAAATACAGTTAAAGAATTGGATTGTTTTAAATTTCTAGCCCGTACAACATAATGTGTAGAAAGTTTCTGAAATGACATATAAAGAGGCAGCCTCTTGTACTATTGTCTACATTTATTGTGTATGATTAGTTAATGACATTTGTATTTGAGGGCAAACAAAGGAATATTTTTGGCTAGCTGGCTGGACAAACAGAAGATTAGTTTCTGGTTCTGTCTCTTTGTAACACTCTTGTGAAACCAGGATGAATAAATGTGTCTTGGTTCTCATTGAGTTTTATGGAATAAAAATAAATATGGCTGCAACCTGAGTCACACCTACATAAAGTAAAATCAAGACACTGCTGCTGGGAATCTCTTCAACATATGGTCACTCCATCTGCATTTACCATATCAAAAATGAATATGATAAGGAGGCCTCACTGTGAACCTACCCTGCACAATGTATGACTGGAGAATCAAGCATTCAAGTCACTCAAAAAACCAATTGCATTAAATAAAACCTTCCTGTTATAGCTTTTTATTTGCAAATAAAGTAACTCATCTTGCATAAACAGAAGGCATTGAAGGAACGAACCTCCTGCCACAGGAATAGAGCTTCCCAGTCATTCTCCCTCTCTCTCTTTAAAGAAAAACTCAGTGTTAGCACTAGCATGTGAAAAATCAAGCACCAATTGGCACATGCATTTTATTTTAAAAGGGGATGAGTGAGAAGGGAGAGAGGGAAAGAGAGAAAGAGAATTCCCCTCAGGGAAACGCCATCAACTGAAACAAGATTTCTACAACTACACATTCCCTGACCTTTTCCAGAGTCATATCTTTAATGTTTCACTGGTGAACTTGATAAAAAGAAAAATTAATAAAATAGATTTCATTTTTTTTAAAAAGGTCAAGACATGTGTTCCAGGGGAAAACTCATTTAGGTTTCTACCTTCCGCCTCTCGAAAGCATAACTCTGCTTCCCTCCTCCCCAGGAGACCTTTTCCATTCTGGATTGAGTCATCGATTTTTATTTGTTTGTTTCCAGCATACTCAGTGCTTGAACAGATTGGGTGGGTTTTCCCCCACACCAGCCAAATGCTAATTAAATAACCAGTAACAATCACTCAGAGGCAGAAGATAAATACTGAGGTGCGTCCCAGAACTAGTGAAATGCAGCTAACCACAGAGCACGGACAGCGCATGTAACCTTTCCCTGCATTGTCTGTTCTCCTAGATAATAATAAGCCCTGGCATGCAATAAATGCTGAACAAAAGCAAGGTTTCAGCCAACAGAGGTTTTCAACCATTAGCCTGAAGTGTAAAACAAGTACCCAGTAACATGGATGAACATGAAGGAGCACCTCATGATTGCTGAGGAACGTTTTTCGTCCTGAGGGCCGCATTGGCTCACAGCAAGCACATTGGGGAGCTCAGCCCAAAGTGGGCAGCTCCAACTCCCAGTGCTGGCACTTGGCCCCCTACGTGCTTGCCCTGTCACACAGCCCAGCGACCCCATTCACATTCATACACGTCCCATTCACACAAGCGTGTGCAGACACATGAACACAGACACACACACTCATGACTCCAGTGTGGGGATTCTTGTTGGTACTTTACTTTTTGGTTTGTATACACTTCCTTCCCCCTTCCCCTTTTAGTTGAATGCCAAGGCTGCAGTCCTATTATGCTGAACTTGGGAGTGAGCCCCAATGAAATCGGTGGAAATTACTTCCAAGTAAACATGCGCAAGGGTGGCCTGTAAAGCAATAAAGCGGGAGGGTCAGACCTTCCCATGCAGATGGCATTGAGAATCCTTCTAATTGTATATTCTTGCTTGATCCCTTATCAGCTCAATAGCTCGGTAGCAGGCACAGAGGGCCGTTTTGTATCGCTGCACTTGAATTTTCACGAGGCTCAATTTTCACAATGAAAGTTGCCACTTTGAGAGGCATGAAAATATTTTGGAAAGAATTTACCTTCCAGTCCTTTGCAAATTTTTCGCACCTATTCACCTTCATGTAGGCTGACCAGATAAAATCCAGGTCAGGGCTCATGTAACTTTAACAGTTGTAGAGAAAAGGGAATTTCAACCAGTGTCATTTGTCATTAGTTCCTGGTGATATTCCCTCTTCATCACAACAGTTAAAGGTGCAGGCACTATACTAGAGTGACCATATACAAAAGAAGGCAGGGCCCCTGCAACTTTAACAGTTGTGATGAAGAGGGAATTTCACCAGGAACTAATTGCATACAGATGACACTGGCTGAAATTCCCTTTTCTCTACAGCTGTTAAAGTTACATGAGCCCTGACCTGGATTTTATCTAGTCACCCTACCTTCATGGTCTTTCCATACTGTTGGTTCTTGGAGTGCGGGAGAGGGAATTCTTTCTCATTGCCATGGCTCCATTGGGACTGATGTTCCCTGACTGGGATGTGCATCTCAACAAGAGGGCATGTCAGTGGCAACACCTTCCTCCTTGCAAACACTTTCACACTTTTCACAAAGCGGTACAAAACATTGCCAAAAGGGGGGCATTCAGTTTGCATGGAGCCAAAATGTTTCCAATATGTGCCCCCTCTCTTTTATTTCAACACTTGGCTTCCATATCATGTTCCCTCTATGGAAGTGCTTTTGGAACAATTGTTCTGAAAGCACACAGGGGTCCCCAACAGTTTTGTTGAGCATGTTTGGGATTTTAAGAGTGTCATGGGTGTTCTCATAAAATGGTTTCCACAGTGATGCTTACTCATTCATAAAATGGCTGATCACAAAACACTCATTTTTCAGAAGGCAAACTGGAGACAGTAAAGGAAAATGAACTTGTTCGAGAAGCTAAGTTCAAGGCAGAGGTAGGGCTTGAGCTCCAAAACACAAACCACTCTTTTGAACTCAATTAAAGGTGGCATTGGGGGGTGGGTCAGGGCAGCCTTTGCTTTGCAGCATATGAGCCTCTCATTTTTTAAAATAAAAAAAAAATCTTAAGAAATGAAATAAAAACCAGGAGGGGCAGGAGGCCTGGTTGACGCAAAGAGAAGTGCCTGCAGACACCATGTTGGAAGCCCCAGATCTCTTGTTTCACTTTTACTTTTGTTGAGAACACTTCTGTTTTTCAGTGCGCTTTCATGATGTTGTTGTCCAACTTGGACACTTGAAGTAGTTGTGCAAAACCTTCAAAGACTGAGTGTTACAGCTTCAGGGACTGCGCCAGGGGACGGCCTGAGTTCTGGCCTGTGCAATACCCTGAAATTGTTACATAGAAACCATTTATAAACTGTATACTCTGCATAAACCCTCCCCTACTCCTGTTTACAGTCACAAAGCCTGGTGGAAGGGATTACCAAGATTACATACAGGCAATCTGCCTAAACCATGGCTTAGTCAGGTTGGGAGGCTTTCCACAACTCGGTCAGTCAAGCTCGGGAATTGTACAGTCTTAGGAAGCAACCTTTTGAGGGATTCCAACACAACTCCCTCTGAGCTGTGGTTAAGACCAGGACTTGAATGAAAAACGAGAGAACACATTTTATTTTCATGGAATTTGCTTAGGTTTTCTATCACCAAATATGCAAATTTCAAAACAAAAGACAGAATTCATAGACATTTTGCGCAGCTCTACTGAGGACAGTAGGCATGTTCAAGTACTAGGTATACAACCTTATGTTCCCTGAGAGGGCTGCGGACAGGTAATTCCATCCATGGAGGTCCCCTGGATGGTGGACTGCCCCACTGGTGATGGGGCTGAAAATGGGCAATTCGGAGTGTGCGTGTTGGGACAACCAAGGATCCATAGAATCCTAGGCTCCCTCATTCCCCTGACACTCCACCAAACAGAGCTGGAAACTATGCCAAACTGAGAACAGGCACAATAAATTCCTTCCCATTGAAGGTAACGGGGAGGGGGAGCACTCCCCACACTTCTGCCCTGGCCTGTGTGAGGCAGCAGGGCTTAGAAAGTGATATTTGCTTTGCTGCAGAACTCCCCACTACACACCCTCCTTAGGATTGCTCTGTTAGGATATTATATCTCTCTATAGAGCTGGCTCAGTAGAGGAGGGCTGAGAGCCACATATATACCAAGTACAGACACATGCTCTGTACTTGCTGTGCAAGCTGCAAAGTTTGAAGGTCACAGATTTTCTTTCCTCCGCTTTTACCTCAGGTATACCACAGAAACACTATGTGAGAAGTTGGGTGGGACTTTGAGGTATGCATAAGGGGAAGAAAGCTGGGAATTATAGGAGTTTTGTTTCTGTCTAAATATGCATAGGTTTGTGCCCTTAGCAATACAACATAGGTTTATCACTGCACCCATTTACATCATAAGGCTAGGACACAATAATTCTCAACCATTCATTTTATGTGTTTTTTTAATTTTCTGCTGCCAATGTGAAAGTACTTACTTGTGGCCTCCTCAGAATGCCCATCAAATTTTGAACAAATATTTTTTTTCTGCTAACCGTGGGGTACTGTGTTTACATGTGTGTCACATATTGCAAAATTACAGCCAGGACATATACAGGTTGTGTTTTATAACATTTCCATCACTATACCTTTCCTTAAAGATCTGCAGTTTCCTAGCCTAGAAAATTGTAGTTTCATCATCATGGTAATTTTCTGTAGAATCCAGACAAAATCAGTTGTCCACCCAAATCTCCAGCATACAAAATTAGTCCCCGGCTCCTTAAAAATAATTCTTAAGTTCATTCCGTCACTCCTCCTCTAGATAATAAAAAATTAAATTAAATTTACTATGTTCAATTTATTGCTTCTCTCAACAGCCATTTAAAGCAAACTCATTTCTAGATTGGAAGCTTTAAAAAAAACAGACTCAAAGTGATTTTTGAAAAGTTAAAATTATATTAGACTAGTGAATTGTAATTTTTAAACTGGAACTAGCTTTTCAGGCTATTTTAGATTCACTAAAATAATCAAAGCTGTAGAATCTGTCGGCAAAGTAGCTGATGTGCAAGTAAAGGGAGACTTACCTGATTCTTTTAAAAATCTACATTCTGTATTTTTTATTGAATTATAATAAAATGTAATTCATTGATGTAAGTAAAAAATTATACTGATAACATCATGCCAAGTTATTAAGCAGCAGCAATGTGGGGGGAGAATTACAGTACATCATCTATTATACAGTACAGCCATCAGGATGAATCAAAGTGAAAGCATACAATGAATGGAAAGAACTCATTAATCAGAACATTAGTGTAACAGAATATAATACCTGCCATTCAGACTGGGTATTTATCTATGTGCTCCATACAGTCGGCTGGAGAGATTGAAGGCAAGAATGATAAAACAGGGAGAACACTGTGGTGCAGAATCAGTGGGAAAGATGTATCCACTTCCATGTGTCACCAACACACTATGGGTATTCTCATGGCCCACTAATGTAGGAATACCCAGTCAATCTTTTAATTTGAAATTACATTTGTATTTTAATAAGATAAAGGGAAATTTAAAATCTTGAGATACATTTGGTATACTTTTATTGGCATTTGATTAATCAGTTCATATGTTCAACTTTACCTCCATACTCTTCAAATAGAAGAGGATGGACCAACAAACATCCACAGTTTCATCTAGTACTATCGCACTTAGTACTATCAGACTGTTAACAAAATGACAGGAAGTGGCAACACTACAGCAAATATAGACCTGCTGTAATTTCCCACCACATCAATTTATGCATAATCCATAATATGCTGCCATTTGAGGGTTCAAGGTTATCAAGCACTGACACCACAGCTTCAGTAAGCAGTGTGTGTGTGTGTGTGTGTGTAAATGCAAATCCACCTTCCTTTATTTAGTAAAGCCAGCAGAATATCCACCTTTGTGCTTTACCAATAACCAATGCAATGAATAATAATAATAATAATAATAATAATAATAAGCGTTCAGAGGAGAGCAACAAGGATGATTAGGAGTCTGGAAACAAAGCCCTATGAGGAGAGATTGAAAGAACTAGGCATGTTTAGCCTGGAGAAGAGAAGATTGAGGGGAGACATGATAGCACTCTTCAAATACTTGAAAGGTTGTCACACAGAGGAGGGCCAGGATCTTTTCTCGATCAACCCAGAATGCAGGACACGGAATAATGGGCTCAAGTTACAGGAAGCCAGATTCCAGATTCCTGACTGTAAGAGCAATACGACAATGGAACCAATTACCTAGGGAGGTGATGGGCTCTCCCACATTAGAGGCATTCAAGAGGCAGCTGGACAACCATCTGTCAGGGATGCTTTAAGGTAGATGTCTGCATTGAGCATGGGGTTGGACTCAATGGCCTTATAGGCCCCTTCCAACTCTACTATTCTATGATTCTATGATTCTATGATAATATATTTATTTCTTACCTGCCTCTCCCTCTGGATTGAGGCGGGGAACAACAATAAATACAAACAGCACAAAATACATAAAACTGATTAAAAACATATAAAACTAATGAATTATTAAAAACATATAAAATGAATACATTATTAAAAACCTTAAACATCAGCTGAACTATGATTACAATTGCTATATTCATACTACGTCACTGGTTAGTAGGGTAGAATCAACTGTGTGTCCAACAAAACCTAATCCTTATTTACTTGTTTAGAAGGTAGCCTGCTTCATTTATTTATTTATTTATTTACATTTTTATACTACCCAATAACCAAGGCTCTCTAAGAGCTGAGGGCCAACTAGATGGCAGGAAAACCATAGTAAGACCTCCTGTGGTTTGGGTCACAGCTGCAAAGTGACCCAAATTAGATTGGGACTGTAATACCAGAAGAGGGCAAGATTAATCCTTTTCCTTGCATCCTTTTCCTAACTGCAAACCCTCCAAACTATTTTCCCTATAGAGGAAAGCATGTACTCATACAATACATGTAATGTTTTCCCCCACAAGGCAAACAGCATCTTGGGTGAGTTGATTTTAATTGGGAAAACAGCATGTCAGAGAGGATTAAAGGAAGCTACTGTTGGCTAAAAACACACAGATGTACACCACACATACCCAAAGCTGTCAGCAGGATCCCTAAAGTTTCTTTTTCTGTAATCAAACAACATAAAAAGCAGGATTTCTGAACCCCATTTCTCATCTAAAAGAGTTAGAGACAGGTTGCTATACTGTCGAGATTCAAAGAAAACACAAAATTTCTGACATCACCTCCCAGATTGCTCCTGTTACTAGCAGTGAACAACTGAAGAAGGGAAGGCCAAACTAGGTACTGCGACAGACCTAGATCTGGGAACTTAACGTACATCTCTGCTGAACATCTAAAATGCAGGAGAAGGAAGGGATCTGGTGGGGAAGAATAGTGGGTGAGGAAAGGGTATTTAAATCTTCTACTGAAATACCTTCCCTCCAGCCAGAGCAAATGTGCATCCAGGAACCGCAGACTGGACAAAACCAGCTCGGGGAGGGGATGGAGGGGAGTAAATATGGAATGCAAAAGAATGAAGTAGGTGAAAGAACGAAGTATGCATCCCATGCCCACTGCTTCTCCCCTCCAAATTATCCTCTTCTCATGTAGCCTTTTAGTTGTTCAGAAGAGATCCATGTTCAAATGACCCACATATTCTTCTCTCTCCCTAGTTTAAACTTTTGCTGGATAGCAAACAACAACAACCAAGACATTGGGCATGCTCTAGCAAAAGCAATGCCGGCTCTAGATGTTGGTAACCCCTGAGCAAGGCAACTGTATCCTGGGAGAATGCACACCAAGAGTTCTCCCACAACCTCCTTGCCACCTCTGTACTCCGTCGGGCCTCAGCCATCAGCAAACTGCCCCGTCTGGGAGCCTCTTCTGGCGGACAAGCACCGGCGGCTGTTTCGCCATCCATCTTCCTTGGCTGGGAGGAGGAAGCGGCTGGGCCATCGCCCCCTGCCCAGGCAGACAGCGACCAATCAGGGATCAACATCTGCCCAGCCACACCTCCATCACGACTCTGGAGAAAGGCAAGATGGTGGATGTGCCATACTCACCTCACTCCAGAGAAAAAAGTCGAGGTAAGTCCTCTACTTTTTTTCTTGGGAGTTTCAAGGGAAAGCCACCATGGGGCTTTGGGTGCATAGAGACAGACTCCAGGCTGCTCTTTGGAGCTAAACTGCAACACAATCAAAGCCCCATTGATTTCAATGGAAGAGTTAATCACCAGCTTCAATCTCCCCTACAGAAATCAATGGGGCTTCAAAGTTCTTAACTTGGGGATGGATTGGTCCCAATTCAGTCCATTGCTACCTTTTGCCTTGGGGGTGGGGGAAGCATAACGTGCCTTAATTAAAAGGTGTAATTTCAGTCACAACTGGATATATTAAGATTTTATTGTGAGCTTTTATAGACATGGACAAGAAATGGAATGCAATTATGCTCTCCTGTATTACTACTGCAATTTACCTGCTCACTTTTGGCTCTCAACTATTAACTTTGTGATGGCTCGCTTTAAAAGAAAAGAAAAAAGGATGTGCAACTACTGAAGCAAGGTAAGTTTTATACCCCGACAGCAATTGTTTATTTTCACATATAGTTACTGGATTTTTTTTTAACCTCTTAAAAATAAAAGGGCAACAAATACATATGTTAGTAGTAATACAGCAGTAGTTATACAGTAGAGACCAGCCTTGCCACCAGCGCCAATTTGGAAGGAACAAACATACTTCAGTGCACCATCCTTTCCATGATTTGTTTAATATGTACACAACAAATAGTGGTTAGATCTGTATCTGAATACGCTTCGGAGATGTGCTCTGAGTAGTTTGCAGGGACATCTGACTTTGTGAAGGGTTGTTTAAGTCTCAAACCTCAGCAGTTCAAAAAACAAAACCCAAACATCAGTTCAGACAGGTCAACAAGCAGGTGATACGCAGCTTGGAACCCACTAAGCATAATGCATCTTCCCACCTATGGATGATAAAACTATGTACTATCTGTTGAACCTTCTCCTCTTGCTGCCTGGTTGGAACTTCAAAGAGGGAGGGGGGTTGCCAAGCATCTGGCAGGTCACATTCATAATATATGATGAGTGGGTAAAATTCAGTTGGGGGGGTCACAAGGTGTGTCTGCTATAGGCTGACTGTAGGAAGTCACATACAGAGGCAAGAGAGGTGGCATACTTCGAATTGCAAAAATACTAATTTTTTAGTCACGTATTGTTTATTTATCAACTGCTCCAAGTACTGCTAAAAAAAAGCTGAAGTGGAGAATATATGAGACCCTGCCATATGGCTCGCAGACAAAAGGGAAAACAAAAAAGGGAAAGGGAAGAAAAGCTAATGTGGGTTACAGCTCTTAACTAAATCCATGGTACACAACCATCGGGCCCCACAAAAAAATGCTGCAGTGTATCCCTGGTGTGCATGTGTTACCTGAGCCTGTGGTTGAGGGGACTGGGGGTGGGGGAAATCAGCATCAAAGACAGGATCCCTTGTTATATATTGGGACTAACTTCATGTGCATTTTAAAAAAAAATTAAAAAAAGATTTAAAAGTGCAGTTACTTGTATGCAAGTTAACGGAACATACATACACACACAGTTGTGTTCCATTGACTTGCATGCAGCCCAAATATGGCCTTTAAGGTGACTTATAATTAAAACATAAAACAGCAGAATTAAGAGGAGAGATCTTAAAAATAGAGTGTGGAGCTAATACATTTTAAATACTAATAATAATAATAATAATAATAATAATAATAATAATACATGTATTTCTTACCCGCCTCTCCATTTGGATCGAGGCAGGGAACAACAGTAAATATAAAATATGATAAAATACATAAAACTGATTAAAAACATGGCACACATTATTAAAATAGCAATAAAACATAACAAAAAACATCCTTAAAATGCCATATGAAACAAACATGCTTTAACAACCTGCCTCAAACCGAACAAAGAAGGGCTCAGCCTAACTTACTTTGGAAGAGAGTTCTACACGCACGAAACGTCTACATGCATCTGAGTGCTGGATTTAGCTTGGAAGGCTGACTGAGGGGACAATTTAAGAAGATTAAGCGCAACTTGTTCCACCATCCTCACTCCAGGTGTCTTTATGCCCCCCCTTTCACCACCCCCGACCTGACCCGATCCCACAGAGTTCCATGAAAAGGCTCACAAGGGAAGGAGGACTGAGCCCACAGACTCTTCCAAAGAAGAAAATGTCTGCTCAGCAGTTGCAAATGCTAAAGAGGAGAGGCGCAAGTGCCATATATACTTTAACAAGCCACAACTAAATCCATACGGGTGCTGTGTGATTTTAGGTTACTCAGCTCCACTCATCTTCAAAGGGAGCTGCTCTGAACCAAACGCTGGTTTGCTGTTGCTGCCAGTTCTCTGGTTTCAGCAGATGAGACCCTGACTCACAAAGCCAAACTATACAGCAAAAGAGGCACAAATGTTTCTTTTGACATGTGTGATGTAAAAGCACAGTCAACCAACTTTTTTGCTGCTCCAGTCAGCCTGTTGACATCTTACATCTGTTTAAGCTGTGCTGTGGAATATTTTGAGACACTTTCAAAATAATTGCAAGAGTTTTCTGTTTGCACTGAAGAGCTAATTAAATGGATTGTAAACAAAGTGAAATGGCAAACTCAGTTGCTGGTTTCACACGTCTCCTGCTACTGATAGACTGTGCATGTGAGTCGAGGTGCCCCTGCTGGCTCAGAGTTCCCAATGTGGATGAAAATGTAAGCAGTTGGGGAACCTGCAAACTTTCTCAAAGTGCCTCTACACAAGACGTTTAAAGCTCTTTGAAGTCTCATTAAAAATTTTACCTCTACAAGAGCAGAGCGCAAATTGGGAGTTGAGGCGCTTTTTCTCTCCGATTATGCGCATTATCGAATGCGCGTTAAATAGCGAGTTTTATTTTGCTGCGGCCGTTAAAGCGCATTTTGACTATGTGAATAAGTGATTCTCTGCATTAACTACTTCTAAAGCACATTTCAAACAACCGGTAAGGCCACCAGTTATGCACTCAATTACCTCCCGCATACAGTCATTTACCATAAAAGCGCTTCCGAGAAGATGCGCATAATCGGAGAACCAGGCATCAAACCGAATTCTTGTAGAGGGGGTCAAAGGTATATATTTGGGCTTATTGAAATTGATTTCAGCTGAGTGCTACCAGCTTCAGTTTCCTTCCTGTTAAAAGGAAAGCCACAATAGCGTCACCCCACAATGCACAGTATTGGCTAACTTTGCATTCAAAGTGGAAGGAAATGTGATTTGAGCTTCTCTTTGTTTCATGGATTAATTGACCCAAACAAAAAGAGGAAATAACTAAAATGGAGGTGGGCCATGGATTGGGAAAGGGAAAAGAGGGGACAAAATTTGGTCAGATGAGGTTGGTGCCAATAATAATAATAATTAATGATAATAATAATAATACTAATAATATATTATTTATTTATTTCTTACCCACCTCTCCCTCTGGATCGAGGTGGGGAACAACATTAATGCAAAATATCATAAAATACATAAAACTGATTAAAACACATAAAACTAATGAATTATTAAAAACCTATAAAACCAATACATTATTAAAAAGCATCTTAAAATTCAACTGGGTAGGCCTGCTGGAAGAGATCCATTTGTGGTCTTAAGTTTCATTTTAATTCGATTTGGCTCAGGGTGGCAGCACAAGAGGGGCAGGCTCTTCAAAAGCAATACCTGCCTGCCTGCCTGGATATTTTCAGCTGATGTCATCGGCCAACCTTTGCTCACAATGCCCTACAAAGCCCTGGCCTGAGAGCTTGCTCCTCAGTCTAAACAAATTTGCTTGAGGGTGAGGACCCTGATGATACTTCTGTTTTATTTTCCTTCTGTTGTCTTGGATCAACATGCACAGTTTAGGGTGACCAACTGTCAGGATTTCCCCGGATTTGTTCTGGGTTTTGTTCTATCTTGGGTGTCAGGGGGGATTTTCTATAATTTTCTATAATGTCCTGGAATAATACAGTTTCCCCTTTAAGGCCGCCATTAGCATGGTAGGGGGAATGGCACATTTTCTGGAGGTGCGTCATTCCCCCACATATACACTGTTCCGTTTGGGGTCTTAAAGGGGAAAGTGTGTAATTGCCAGACACTATAGAAAAGGCCCCAATTGGAGCAGTGGACGGGGCGGGCGGGAATGACACACTTTCCCCTCCCCCACATCAATTAGGGCTTTTATGGTGGCGGGGAGAATGATGCACTTTCTGGAGGTCCCAGAAAGCCACTCCCCCCATTAGGTGACTTCTTTTTTAGTTTCCTAAATATGGTCACCCTACTAATGTTGCTTATTGGGAACCAGCACAAAATATGCCATTTATAAAAATACATACGTACATACAAACCTCAAAACTACAAATGGCTATTAGATAGGAATACAAATTAAGGCTATGGATGATTTCCCCAAGGTTGGGGCCACCACTAGAGTGAAGGGGGGAAATTTTGTTTCTGCACATACACACCCCGAGGGACCTTAAAGTAGGGTGACCAGAAAAAATCCAGGTCAGGGCTCATGTAACTTTAACAGTTGTAGAGAAAAGGGAATTTCAGCCAGTGTCATTTGTATGCAATTAGTTCCTGGTGAAATTCCCTCTTCATCACAACAGTTAAAGTTGCAGGGGCCCTGCCTTCTTTTGTATATGGTCACTCTAGTATAGTGCCTGCACCTCTAACTGTTGTGATGAAGGGGGAATATCACCAGGAACTAATTGCATACAAATGACACTGGCTGCAATTCCCTTTTCTCTACAACTGTTAAAGTTACATGAGCCCTGACCTGGATTTTATCTGGTCACCCTACTTAAAGGCCCTGTGAATAGAGCCTTTAAGGCCTCCATCTGCACGGGGAGAGTGAGGAGAGAAATGCAATTGCCCCAGTCTGGGGAAATTGTGCATTTTCTCCAGCTGCCTTAATGGACAAAGGGTGAGCACAGGTCAGGGTGGAAGTGAGTTCCGCCTGGACCTGTGCCCCCTTTATCCTGCAGCAGCAATGGGGCAAAAATCTGCTGGGTGCATCCATCGGGGCCCAGGAAGGCCGGACGCGAGGGTGTCTGCTGCCCTCGCAGGCCCAGGTGGATTTTTGCCCCATCGCTAACCCTCATAAAGTTGTCCAGAAACTCAATAGCCACTTGGTGATCAACTTTCAAAATGTTACTGCCCAGGTGCACAGCCACTGTAATGTGGGATGCATGACAGGGGATGGAAGAATTGGCAAAGGTGTGCCTGGCAGCCAGCATACTATACAATTCTGAAGTGATAAAATCTGTAGTCTCTGTGTTGCCCTTTCCTTTTCAGGTTAATATTTTGCATCAACAATCACCTGTAGTAATGTACGTATTTAAATGTTGTCCTTTGAAAGAAGGGATTCCATCTTTCCTTGAAATTCTCAACTTGCATTTTGCTTTGTCTCATGGCATTAAAGCCATCTCTACACCATCAAGTGTCTTTTGCTAACTGGTAAGCACATATCCTCACCGAAGTTGATAGCCTGGCCACATGCAAATAGAGATATTTGGTCATTTCCCCTGACCCTCTTTTCCCAAGGCCACAGGTATTCTTCCGACAACCATAGTTTTTTTCTCTCACCTTCTGAGACATTATTTTTATACTTCTGTTAAAATACAACATGAAGAGAGGATTCTTGACTATATTAACATTAGGAATCTAATCAGCAATCAGGCAGCTCATAATTTTCTGATTAGCTCTGATTATACTCAAACTTTGGAAAGGAAAAAAAAAGGAGAGAGAAGGAACAGGAGAAGGAGAGAGAGAGTTTCCCTGCACATTTCACCATTTTAATGCCCTCTGAAAGGGACTGATCACAGCAGAAACCTAAGCAGACAAAATGTCACAGTGACCTAATAAGCCAATGTGACTGAATAATGCAGGTGTGCTATGGACGTCCTTCTTAAACTGTTTGCTACACAGCAGATTGATAGTCAAAATGTTGGCCCATGTGTAAAACCTTATCTTAAGATGATGTATCTTCACTGCACCTTGGCCTTGTGATTTCAACTTAATCTTCTTTTGGGAAAGAGCACATTAGTTCCTTATCATGGACTACCCAGCAGACTCTTGCACTGTCTACCTACTCAAATATCTTGTTTCCAGTCAATTTAGATCACACTGCTGGCTCATCGCAGTCTATACGTTGCCTCTGGCTCCAGTGGCTAATATGGTAGCTGATGTTCCAAAGAAAGGATATGAAAATAATAGAACTATTATAATGACAATATTCCTAACCAATAGCGCAAAGCCATGCACAGCAGATTCATTTCCAATTGAAGCAAGCAATGCTTTTGCATTGAAGCATGAGATTTGATTATTCACATCTATACAAAGCCTGAATAAGTATAGATGTTGCTAATGGTCATCAAATTATGCAGCCGGCTTTTAAAAAGCAACCTTGGTGGTAGTGGATTCCATATCCTTCTTCAGCAGCCACTTCCACAGGTGGATAAACTGGGTTATCAGATGAGTAAAGCAGCAATACCACCACCGTTGCTATGGCTTTTGACTTCTGGAAGTTCCCATACTCTCACAAAAGCAGCACTAGATATCTCATGCTGTGGTTCCCTACAATTTAAAAGGCTACTTTCACTGAGAATTGTTCTGATATAGTTGAGCCTGATAAAAGCACTACATTATTTACCCACTACTTCAATGGGAGGCAACATGTGACCCGGAGACCACATGCCCCTACCAGCTTTCAGTGTGGCCCTCGCCATGGCACGCTCCTGAAATTTGGTAGCAATCCACAACAGAAGGGCAAATTTAAATTTAATTGAAAGGGACAAATTTAGTTGGGTAACAGGAGGACATTGGGATCTTTTGCTTCTTTTTTTGACTACTGTTTAATATGATGTCCTACTCTAAACTGTGGTTAACTTTAACTATGGTTTATTCAAACAATCCAGCTTCATGTGCTACCGTCTGAAGTTGGCTTGTTTCAGTAAAGCATAGATAAGACTAATCATGATTTGTGAAGGCTCAGACATAATGTTAAAAAATGGAAACAAAGTCTTCCAATCTCCTCATTGCGGCAGTGCTAGAAGAGAAGAGGGGAAGGGGAAGGGGGAGTGTGCGGGTTTGAGACTCAACTAGGCTCATTCACATAACAATAAACCTTTTGAGGCATGTGGGCTCATTTTTAAATTTGAGAAACTATTGTAGGCATCACCACAAAATGGTTGCCATGGGGGTCTGGCTAATAACAAAAGTCAAGTTATTTGCCCAAGAAACTGAGTACAAGGCAGAGGCTGGATCTGAGATCCAAATACCAAACTATACATTTGACATGACCACAATTCTGATTTCCCAGAAGAAAAACAGGTGATTCTCACAGAGGCATTACCCCCAACACATACACCCAGGCAGTAACCCCCGAATAACTGCCACAGAAACACCCAAGTAGCAATCGCTCCCAACTTTCCTCACACATACCTGGGCAGAAACTTCCTCCCTCCCCAAAACACACAAAAATACTAAGGTAACACCCACACCTCAAAAACCCAAGCAAAACATACTCCAACAGACACAAAAGTTAAAATACAGACACCTCTATATACTTAAAGCACCCCCTGCCTTCCCCAACCCCCCCAAATTCACACACATATGTACACACAATTAGAAATTGAATGGGACAGGAGACATTGAGGTCTCTGAGGGGTGCCAGGGTGCCTGAGGGTGCTACCTTGGAAACCTTAGCAGTACACCCTTGTTTATCAATAACAATAAACCAGGGGTGGGCAATATGTGGCTTACGGGACACATGTAGTTCCCTGGCCTCTAGTGTGCCCCACTGCCACCACCCCACCCCAGCTGCAGCAGGAGTGGGGCCCATGGGGGAATCCGGAGGGTGGAAAGTGTCATAAGGGCTCTGAAAATCCATTTGCACTGACCATGAGAAGCCGGTAGGTAGTTTAGGAGGGCATGCACATCATTTCATATTAAAGATTGTTTCAGTACAAAGTTTATCGTTATTATAACCTCCTCCTCCTCTTTTCTTTTCTTTTCTTTTCTTTTCTTTTACAGGTAGCTCTTTACAGGCATCATTCAGTGAAATCAAAACACTTTTGGACTAATCCTCTTTCAATACATGAGCTACAATTTGGGCAAAACTTGAACTCCCATGATGAACACTGGAGAAGGGACCAGAGGTAGATGGACATAAAGATGGTGTCAAGTATGAGCAGAAAACCCCGGAATTGTGAGGAATTGGATGATCCTCCTACATCAAAGTATGAGAGATTCATTTCAACTGAGCTACAATAAATTCCAGCATAAAATTGCTCCCAGCTGGAAACTGGAACTTGGCATGAGGCAAATGTATGATTAGAGGATGGACTCTTTTGTTTATTTTCAATGAGGCCTGAACTTTGCACACTGCTGTTGTTGTTGCACTCAACACAAGCGCCATATTCTAAAGCCCATATAAACAGAACCACATGCAAGACTCCTATAATTACAGTACCTGAATTTATGCATTAAAAGCTAGCTGGGTTCACATGGATAGTAGTGGCCTTTCCCCCTCCCTCCTCCGTACTGGGAAATCTCATGGTTGCACTTCAAACCCTGTAATCACATCCATGGAGCCTCTTTTGTGAAGCAGCATTGGGGATGTAATTAGTCTGAGGTGACCTCTGGAAGAAAAAAAGTTCAAGTTTAAAAAGAAAATACCTCTAGATAATGCTATGCAAATTACCAGAAAGGCAATCAGGCTGACTTTTAAAAGCTAGCCCCTCACCACAAACACTTGCAATATGGGCTTATTGCCTCTTTCTCAATTTGCATCTCATTACCCACAATCCTCTGTTCTTTGGATGTAACCTTTACAAGGGGCACACTACAGCTGAGTGGAGGCTTGGGATAATATGATCACAGAAGTCGACAAAGGATTTAACATAGTGAAACCCTGGAAAGCGTTTGTTTCTAGAGCCCCTTGGTCCGTGTAAATTGCACGGATATACCAGGAGGGTTAGGTTTTGACCAAACGCTAACTGAGAAGTGGCTGCCTTTTTTTAATCAGCCCTACTGATATCAAAGGCAAAAACAAAGCTGTCTTGGACTATAGCTCCCAGTATTCCTGACCACTGGCTATATTGGCTGGGGCTAATAGGAGTCCAAAACATTTGGAGGACACCAAGTTCGGGGAGCCTGCTCTATGGGCATGTGTCACAGTTGCCAATGCTTGTCAATTCACCCTAGTAATGGAGCTTCTGCTTTATTTTACGGCCTTCATGTTCTGTCAGAAAACACCCAGACATTAAAATGACCACCCATTTGGAGCCTATATTACAACTCCAACAATGGCTATAGCCAAATTATGAGACACTTTAGCTTACGGAGTCATTTGCACTATAAGCAACAGTGGAAGTACAGCAGGAGTAAGATAGAGCATCTCTGCACAATGTGCAGTATGGGACAATCCTCTACTAATTTGCTGCCACCCCACCGTATATAATACATTTTATGGGCAGTACAGGTGGGATGTAGCTTGGGAACAGGATACCAAGCATAATGGCGACACTCACTGGCTGACTTCGGACGATACAATAAGCAACTGGTTGGGAGGGGGGGAACAATCGTCAGTTATTTTGACTATCGTGTCGTCCGAATGCTGCCATAGTCAACTCAGCACTGATCCTAATCCACACCACAGTTGATTATTTATTACCATGTTATGTGGGGAATACCCCCTAGATGAACAACTGTAAAGTTGATTATTACCCCACCATTGACTATCATGTTGTCTGAATTGAGCCACTGTCTGCTCTGGTTCATATCAAAACCCTGGATAGCGCATAGCAGGAGTATTCTCCCATATGGAGCTGTTCTCCCAGCAAAGGACAGCAGTCAGCAGATGCCTTAAGAAGGCTGGAAGAGCTTGGTCTTTCAGTGGCTCCACCTCCGTTGGATACTGACTGCAGTTCTTAAATGGCTAGTGCCTGTCTCTGCAGTCTCATGAGTCATCCTCAGGGTCAGGCATCGATGGGAGATCCATGTCCTCAGGCCAGGAAGGCATAGAAAGGGGAAATGAAGAATCCTCCTGAAGTGGGGAGGACCCATGAGTCATCCTTGGGGTAATGAGGAGACCCCAGAAGAACCAGGGATATGACAAATGCCACAGGTCTGATGTGCTGCGATATTAGACTTATGCATTTGCACTAATATGAATACAGCCTAGATCAGAGGCAGGCAACCTTGTGCCATCCCAGATTTTTTTTTACAACTCCCATAATCCCTGATGATAGGTCATGCTGTAGTGCAAAATATTTGGAGGGTACCAGGTTTCCACCCCTAGCCCAGATCATCATTGTTATCATCAGGTGCAATGCTGTGACACTTCTGGGAAAGTCTCATTCAACTCGGTCAGTAGGATTTACTTTAGAGTAAGCATACAAAGAATCAAGAATCATGTTATATTTATGCAGTGCTTTTCCTGGTCATTATCTTTGCAGTCCTTGCAACTTATGCTAGTATTATTTCCTATATTACAGATATGGATGAGAGATGGTGATTTGGCCAAGGCCACCCACTGAGTTCATTCCTGCGATTTGTATTGGGAGTCAGAATTCATGCTGTAAACCACAGCACTACACCAGGTCCCAAAGCTCTGTTTTCAATTGGTTATGATCAAGGAACATTTTGCATGTTTACAGACATGACACTTGATATTTATTTATTTAAGAAGCATATATCCTGCTTTTTTCCACCAAGAGGATCATCAGATGGGGGGAGGGGGAATCGCATTTCCCTACCGTTGCTCTGCCCCCTGCTTCTGTCCCACAATAGGGACAAACAGCTTCCTCCTTCTTCACGTGGGTAAGAAAGAGGAAGCAACCAACGGCCATGTGGCCCATTCAGTGGCCGTTCCTATCGCGCAGCTTCTCCTGCACACAGCAGGAAACAGAGGCAAGCTTTGAAAAAGCCAAAAAAATTCGGATTTGATGAGGCTCATTTTGTGACGGAAAAAAAGGCAGAAGGAGCAGGAGACGGGCGAGAGGAACACTGCGTTGTCAAAATGCCCCACGAAGAACCATGAGTGGCCAGTTGCAAGCGTGCGATAAAACACTCGTCTGAAGAAGCTCAAAGTGGCTCACAAAATAACATCTCAAAAACAAGATAATCAACAATATACCAAAATGTTAATAAAATAAAACTCCCTGGCTGTGGCTCTCAGAGTTTCAGGCATGTATAAATTCTCTACACATTTTCAGGTGTATTTATTGATGGAATGCAGCTTCTACCAGTCTTCCCAGTGATGCCTTTTTCATAATGGAAGGCATTCTAGTTCAGCTTCTTCTTTATGCATTAGATACTAATTATTGCTTATATTGGATACAATGTTTATTTGTAAATACAAATAAATAGAGGAAATCATGGCATCTGTTTCTGTTTCTCTGTAATGATGGAACTACTTGGAAGTAGCTAAAATTTGCATTTGATTATCTTTTTCCTCAGATAATGGGTTCAAAGGCAATGCATATAACTGGATTCAACTCTAAATGCCACTCCACACAGCATTTGCATCCTCCTGCCATATAAAATCTCTAACATTTTTTTTAAAAAAATCAGTCTCAACATGCTTTCCTATTATAATAAATGATTTATGCGTCCAGAAATACAATGAGCTGGATCCAAACTAAATTAGAACTTAACTCTCACTGAAATCAATGAGATAAATCATGACTTAATTTCATTGATCACAATGGGAACTAAGTGTAACTAACTTAGTCTGGATCCAACCCACTGTCATTACATACACAACGTTTTCCATGTCTCATCTTTTCTGCTAATTTGATCAACAGCCACAGAGGTCTAGTAATATTCTAGTGCCTCTTGAACTGTGTACTTTTAGGTGGCCTGTGAGATCACAATGGAAAAAGAAGAAAATATTGAAAATAGTTCCACAGCCAGACGGGCAAAATACTGCATATGAAAATCCATAATGTGACCAAGGTCAGCTTAACCCTGTTTAACCTCAGCTTAACCCTTCAGACTCTCATCGGAGGTCATCTTTTTCCATATAGTCTTAGGTCAATCAGTTTTGTTGCTTAGACTTGTGAAAGTGATTTCTAAAGAAAGCCTTTATAAGAATCGTGATAACTGGGAAACAAATGAGAAAGGAGAATTCATTGAACTTCTGTCCATCCAGAAAGAGGGGAAGTCACAGACTCCCCACCAAAGAAGGCTGACATTATGGGGCTGTGGTGCTTTCAGAGCACCAAGAATCTCTTTGACAAAACTGCACAACATCCCGGAACCTCTGAAACTATCAATCATAGCTTTAGTGCCACCAGTGCTCTCTCTCCTATTGATAGCTGTACAAGAGTTGCTTCATGCTATAGCAGTTATTAATATATTACTTTTAGTGCTGTGTATGGCTTCGAACTATTACGAAGAGAGATGTAGAAATGTTCAAAGTAATTTATAAATGAATAAATCAGTGATTATAGTATCTGAATGCACTGCAGATACTTGAAATGCTAAATGCCAAGAGGCATTCAAGAACAACCCACGTCTGGTTTATGGTGGCATTGGAGGCATAATCCAAACAGTCTAGAACATGAATCCATGTATTCAAGGAATTTCTGGTCTACCACTACTAGTGTATTCAGACTGCAATTCTATTGACACTTACCAGTATTGCCCAATTGAATTCAGTGAGGCTTACTTCTGAGCAGACATGTATAGGATTGCACTGTTAGTCTATTTTATTTAGCTGGACATGGATCCTGCCTTCTTGCTGGCTCAGTATCATAGGGTCTTCTGGCTTTCCATAGTTACAAAGGCCAGTAAAAGGGAACTGAGCCAAATTTTCACATGCTCTTTATTTAAACAACAACAAATGAACTTTCCCCTTTTAGAAACTTAAGAGATGTGATGTGGTATTATTTCCCCCACATTTTGTTTCCTTCAGGATGCCTGTAAAGCATCTTTCTTTAGCATCTTGTTCAAGCAGCATAGAACTTCAGCGTTGCTAAATGCTTCCAGTGGCCTGGAGCCAATAGGAAGACGCCACATCAGTCATGCAGGCTAGAGGTGCCAGGACTATAAAGAGATTTTTAATAGGCAAGAAAGCACCACTGTGATGAAGAAAACGTGATCATTTAAAAACCCTTCTGAGTAATGGGGCCCCCTCCCTGCTGCTCAAATCAACCGCTGCATTTGGTTATTATGATAACTAAATATGGCTGATTTTAACAGCTGGAAACACAGCGACAATATTTAAAAGAGGTTTTTTTAAAAAAAATGTCAAGATTGTATTAAAGAACAGTAATGGGCTATTTAAGACACATTGTTTCCTTTTTGCTGCTATTTTCACATCATGCTGGTCGGGCTGTGAAGCCAACATTTGCCTGGAGATGGCAGGCACTTAACACCAGTGTGATGGGCCTGTTGAAAACTGCATGCATATGAAGAGTTGGCAAGGACACACAGACATTACAACTCGTTCTTTATGCTCCGTCCTTGCTTCCTAGTTACATTTCCTTTCTTGATTTTGGCCGTAGGGTAGAGGAAATCAGAAACTGCTGTAGAATACGCCAGGGGCTACAAAGAACAGCAACTCCACAACTTATCACCAAAATAAGAAATGACCCAAATCCTCTGGAAGCTCAGTGTCAAGCAAATATACTGGTTTAAATCAAAACAGTAACAATTTTCAGATGGGCTGCTGTGTTTGCTGCTTTTCCTGTGCCAAACCGTGAGTTTGTGGCACCGTAAATGTATTATTGCATAAGCTTTTGGACTCTGATTCATGAAAGCTTATGCCAGTAAAAAATGGTTAGCCTTTAAGGTGCCACAAAACTCTATGTTCTTAAAATAGTAATACAGTATAAACAATTAGGGTGACCAGATGGAAAGGAGGACAGGGCTCCTGTACCTTTAACAGTTGCATAGAAAAGGCAATTTCAGCTGGTGTCATGTATGCATGCAGCATCTAGTGAAATTCCCTCTTCATCACAACAGTTACAACTGCAGGAGTCCTGCCCTCATTCTAGTATAGCTCTTGCAGACCAGTTCTAGTTTTGTTCCTTTAATGCATTTTGCCAAGTAATGGAACAATTTAAATGTGTACTTTGTTTACAATTAATGAGAGATATTGCAGAGCTGAGTCAGAATGTGAGCCAATTTGTATCCCATACATCCCATGAAAACACACCCCATAGTTTGGTGATTGTTTGGGGCAGGTGGCTACAAAATTTACCTATTCAGAATGTGGTCAAAAAATATTGCCCTGACTCTGATTTGGTTTTATGCTGATATATCGAATTGGTTTTGTGCCATCATGATGCCATCATCATTAGCTTAATGATGCCATCACCTAGTCAAATCTGACTGGCTACATGATGATATTATATCATGTTACATATTTGTTCCCTGATTGGCTGGGACTGTCTCAAAAAGAAGCTGCTGTTGTTGCTGTAGTTTTCTTTTAAATGGCAATGAAGCTGCAGATAATGGAAATAGGCAATTGCAAACGGGCAGCGAATGATATTCAGAAAATGTAAGCAAAAGTGGGTTCTTAAAACTTTATCTCCTGAGAACCCTCGCATAGACCTATTATTATTATTATTATTATTATTATTATTATTATTATATTATTATTATTATTATTATTTAATTTTTATTTATCTTCTTATACAAAAAGTATCAAATGAAGCAAGCCTTGGAAACTTTCTGGCAAGCTTTATGGCAAATATAAGATTTCAAAGCAGCATTTTGCATTGCTCATCTCTCAAGAAGTAGCAAATGCAAACAGACCATGTATAAGCAAATCTCTAACCAGGAGTATATAACTACCTTCCATTATACAGTGTACAGACAATGTGTATTTTAATAACACAATCCTATACAAAATTATTATGTTTAATGGGGCTTACTCCCAGGTAAGAGGGTATCAGATCACAGCCTAATTATTACATTTATATTCCACATTTCTTCCATAATGGCACTCAAGGCAGTGTAATTAGGACTCCCAGGTGGTCTCCTTTCTAGGAACCAACCAGTCTCAGACCTGCTTTAGCTTCAGCACGACTGTGGTATCATGCACCTTCAAACCATAGGATATTAGAAATTAATTTTTAAAAATGCTAATAAACCTTCCCAAATTTTCAAGTAAGATACACTCAAATTTGACTAATGGCTATTTTATCAAGCCAGAAGCGTTATAATTAACACACATGCTCTTTATAACACATGAGTGCACAGTCACTTCCCCCAAGTCTCCAGGGACCAGACGTCCTGAGAGCATTTGTATTACTACAAATTAATTGCTCTTAGAAACTATGTAGAGCATGCCAAGGATGAAAAATATTACAGAAGTCTAGAGAAAAGGTTTACTTTTATTTTTATGGGTTTTAAACAGGGTCATTGTTTTACTACGTTGCAAAATCGGTGATCAACTTGGATCTAGTAATCATGAGATTTTATTGTAATTCAGTTATCCCTAAATCTTACCTAGCCATAAGTTGTGTATAGACATAAGGTTTTTTGAGACAGTTTCTCTGTTAGCACTATGGTGGTTCTAGCCTCATTTCTACTTTGATAGCTGGATTACCAGGCAAACATAGTGGAGGACAATTGCCATACAATTCTGTATCTGTGCCTGCTGCTGGTGAACTGAATCATTTGTATATCCCTTAGATACATGTTCCGATCAGCTAGACCTCTTAATGCCACTGTACTGCCAGGTTTCCGGACCCTTTCAGGATGTGATACAACTGGAAGGTTGGGTGAAAATACGAAATCGTCTTGCCAGAAGGCATTTCATTCTGCTTCTGAGGACTCTCTCCTTGCTCTGAAACTGCTTAGGAGCAGCTCAAGGAGTCATTAATAATAAGTTGACATAAATGTACTGAAGGCATTCATATGCCAACTTTACCATTTGAAGATTAACTTTATGACACTTACTGAACTTTGTTAGTGGATCTTCTTAAAGAAGCAGACTGCAGAGCAGGCGGGCAGTGGGGAGAGAGTGTTACTGACAAGGAGTTAATTCATACCTGCAATCAAGTGGGAAAGCTAGTAAGCAAAGGAACAGCTCCAGAATATCCATAATTACCTTCCCCTATTGGGATGTAGATGATTGTGTGTGAAATACCATGTGCTACTCAAATCATACAGCTAATCTAAAGCTCTTTTACAAGGATCAGATGCTTATCACTCTGCAAATGTTTGCCCAGCACTGTTCTTTCTAGAGATATGAGAGTGCAGTGCAGACATGGTCAATATGTTTAGTAGTGAGGCCCTACATTTGAAGGACTTAGCCTGACCAATACTTATGACAATATATTATCATAGAATTATAGAATTGTAAAGGGTCATTTAATCCATTGCATCCAGCCCCCTGTTCAATGCAGGAATCCAGTTTAAAGCATCCCTGACAGATGGCTGTCAAGTCACTGCTTGAATACATCCAGCTATGGAGAGACCATCACCACCCTAGGTGGTTGGTTCCACAGCCTGACTGCTAGGATGTTTTTCCTGATGTTCAACCGAAATCTGCTTTCCTGTAACTTAAGACCTATTATTATGTTAACATAATGTCTGACTGAGGAACCGAACCTGGGGGAGGGGGGCAGAGCCTTCTATCACACTGCAGATGGTGACAGAAATTTCGGTTCAGAAGAGTTTTCTGAAATCATCTGACATTTTCCTTCTCTTTCAATTACAGATTTGTCTAAGGAATTCTATTTCAGTTTACTATGTTCCCAGATCATGTCAGTAACATGTTTGAAGTTCAAAAGGATGTGATCGCAGAGAAAACTAAAATCTTACAACAAAAGTAGATGTGATTCATTAGCCTCCAGCACTGACAACTAAAGAAGGAGAAGATTGCAAACTTTTACTCATATCAATACGGAGAGAGGGTAGGGATGAGAAAACCGGGGATGCTTGAGTTTGCTGAGATTCTCCGAACTTTACCTCAAAGTTCAGTTTAGCTCTCTCTCGCTCTCTTTTGCAACCTCTTTTTTCGATTAGTTTGAACGGGAAAAGTGTGCATTTTTCAAAAGTGCTCCCGGTCCCCTATTAACTAAAGCATGAAAATGCACATTTTTAAGACTGCACAATTCAAAATATGCAATTTTAAAAGCTGTATATTTTTTTAAAGTTCACATTTAAAGACATGCACATTTTGTGAATGTGAATGCAAGTTTGGGAATTTGTGGACATTTTCAGAGATCAGTACTCTCAAATGCATTCGAGTTGTGAATGGGGCATATCCAAGGGATTTGCGAACTGAAATGAATTTCTTGTACATCCCTGAAAGAGTGAGAAGAGTAACCAAAGAGCTGCCTTAACTGTCCTAATCCAGTAATTTACCAGGAAGGTCACAAAGGAGAACATAAAAGTATTGGAAGTATAGCCTTTACTCTTCTTCGGTTTTGTGACATTGTCACTTAGGCAAATGTGATTTGTCTACATAGGGTCACAGCATCATCATGTTCAATAAGTGATCCAAAATTGGCCTTTTAATGTGTTCATTTGGCATGTTATACCTTATTTTCAGTATTCCTACTGCTCTGCTTTGGTGAATTCACTGTGTTTTTATGTATTGATTGTTTTATAATAACTAATATAAATTATTCAAAATAATTTGTTGAGATGGCTATTCCCAAGAAGTCAATGACTTGTTTATTTTTTTTTTTAAAAAAACAACCAGTAGCATATCAGAGAAAGGATGACAGTGAACAGGTGGCACACAAAAATAGTAAGGGGGAAAACTGGAGAAATATTGTGGCCTGCTACAAAAGATTTAGGTTGTTTGCCTTGAAAAACGAAATGGACAAACATTTGTGGCAACTCCAGTCTCTCTAGTAAAGTCCAATTCAAGTTTTGAGAGATTACTCTACTCTGATTGTAATGCAAAGGCCAACACATTTCTTTTAGTTATTATTTGAGACCCTTAAAATGCAGCACCTACATCATCTTTGTGTAGGATGTTATTGGTAAAAGTGCTGAGCCTTAAGTGGGCTAGGCCAGTTTTTAAAGTAATTTATTTCTACTGATGCAAAAATCTGTATGTATAAAAGCCCGACGTAGTGCAGGAGATAAGAGAGTAGTAGGCAGAAAGACTTAAGGATATAAAAATAAGGAGGGAGGAAGGGGGGGGAGAGAGAGCACATATCAGACAGATAGGAACAACAGCAAGGACAGAGAAGAAAGGGGAGGAGGGACTTTTGTTCAGGCAATGACCCAGGAGGAAAGTGTTATTTCAGTGCTTCATTCACAGGCACTGGTGGCTTTCACCTTGATGTCCATTTAATGTTGTCCTATTCAGCAAGTGCTCCTATGATCTGGTAATTATCTTTCACTTACAAAAGAGCATCTCTATGTTACAAACACTCCCCTCACCAACTCTGCTATAGATCAATATCTCCTTAAGGCCTTGTGCTATTGTTTGGGGGAATGATATTGATTTCTCCAAGGAACAAGGGATGAAGTGTGTGTTGGGGGTGCAGGGAAGGCAATGTTGATGATGTGTCTGTGCCAAACTCTGGCTGAAGTATGTGCTACAACTGGGAAACAAAGTGTGTTTTTTGGCATCCTGACTGACAGTGTCACATTCTGTATTATGACCATCACTGTCCAACCCTGAAGAGTGAGAGGGAGGAGAATTCAATCACTGCCATTCACAGGCCAATTTATTTACAAAGACGCTGAGAGAGGTTCTATTTGTTTACGTTTATGTGGAACAAAGTTTATAACGCATAGGCTCAAAACCCCATTAATTTGAGTATGCAAAGCTTTTTGCCAAATTGGGGCCTATATAAGTAACTAAGCAATAAGGACTTTTTTAAAAAAAGAAGAAAAGTCATTAGGGAGGACAAAGAATGGTGACAATAGAGGAGATGAATAAGTTAATGTGAGGAAGGGACTGCCCAGGATCCCCCCTCAACTTGCCCAGCTTCCACAATGGACCACAGCCTTGCTGCCCTCCGTCCATGAGGAAGAAAATGGTCTTTACCATTTCTGGCTAGGGATTCTGGCCCTCAACAGGAATAGCAGAGGTAACAATTCTGGCAAATGAATGTGATGGAGGACCTTCACCCATGATCAGGGCACCTGCGCAGATGAACTCCATCCTTTTGTCTTGTCAGTGCAGCTGAATGGAGTCCAGCTTCTCCCTCAACTCCCCAGAATGTGGAAGTACTAAATATTACTGCTGAAAGACTTTTGGGCCACTTTGTAAGAGGAGCAATGGCCTCATTCCACATCCCAATGGTACCTTGAAGGCAAGCATTGAAGGGTGATGCCAAAAGGATAACATCCCCACAGAGGTGGTCCTTCAAAAGAGGGGAGGGCTAAGGTGGGCTAGAACATAAACATCCAACCACTAAAGATCAGAGCATATCAATGTGCTACAGTATGCTTATTTAAAAGGGTATTTCCATGACAGCTCTTTATGCTGTTGACTCTTATTTGCCCTACTAATGAGAGAAGCGAAGTTGAGAAATAATTGGTTAGAGTGCTTCAGTTGCTGGTCGCGGTGGATGACGTCATCATTCAGTGCGAGCAGGAAAGTGGCCAGCCGCTATTGAGGAGGCCGGCTGCCGCGGAGGACGATGCGGAGGAGGCTGCAGGTAAGCAGGGCGATTGGGGGGAGGAGGGAGGGAGCAGGGAGAGCGGGAGCAAGGGCTCTGCATGGACCCGGAGCAGATCTGGATCCAAGGCAGATAGGATCGGGCCCGATTCGGACCTCCCAGATCGGGATCCAGATCGGATTGGGGGTCCACGCACAACCCTAGTCCAAGTGAGGTGGCGCAACTCAGACCCCATTTCAGCTGGTTTACTTAATGGGCACCTGGGATGTCAGATTAAAGGAGAGAGATAAAGATTCTGTGGAGTACTATATGGCACATCACAATTTCATATTCAAAATTCAGTTTTTTTATATACCTTGTTAGATGAGTGACCCAAAACAAACAAAGTGATAGAAAATAAAGTCAAGGCTAATGTCAAGTGTTGATGGAACATCAGTAGCATATCACATACATGGCAACCAAAAGGATAACCATGAGTCCTCATGGTCCAAGAAAGGTAAGAAATTCACATAACATTGCAGTCAGAAAGAAAGGAGAAAGAAACCAAGGAAGCAATATTTAATGAACTGCGAATAGGGATATTGGAGGAATCCATTTTGGAAGTGGAGCTCAGCAAGTTTTTGCCAGCTCGGGTCCTGGATGCCAGCTTGCAGATCCCTGAGGTGGCTTGACTCTGCATGTGGTGAGTCTGGCAAGCTTGTGGTCTCCTGGGTATTTTTTAGTTGTGCAAATCCCAATTTGCACAAATTTGCAATTGGGGACATTTACAGAAATCACAATTTGTGCAAAATTGCAGCTGTAAATAGTGCAATTGGTATAAAATTGCAGACATAAATAGTCCTTTACACCTGCATTTTTACATAAATTGCACTATTTATGGCCATGATTCCGTAAATATTCCCAGCTTCGAATTTTTGCAAAATTTTTGCTCATGGACCAAAAAAAGAAAAAAAGAAAAAGACACAAACTCTTGCCTAGAGCCCATGGACCATCTGGTGACTTGCCCTGCATACCCACCAGCATCAGGTAACTGGCAGAAGTCCATCAAGCAGCGTGTGAACAGGACATGGGGGAGATTGTCCATCCCTAACTTTGAATTTCATCTGCAAATGCTACATTTTATGTCCATCCATCTCCTCATACGATACTGAAAAGAGGAATTGATTCAAGAAAAAACATCAAATTACAGTAAGAAATACTGAAATACAAAGAGTTTCTACTGAAAGTTTACAATATGGCCTTGGCCAAGTGATCTTCTCAGAGCCTTCAATGAAAAGATGCACAAGGCGCATATGGATTAACATTTTCCAGGTGGCAATTACTATATTATGCATGTAACCATGAGGTAGGTGGTTACCTGTAACATCTGGCCAAGTGATGAAGAGAACTTTATCATTCATTGGATGCAGATGTACGGTGAAATTCTCTTCACCATCTACTTTGACTTAAAAGACCTCCAAGCATCAGGCAAGAATCATTCTCAGCCCTGCCACTTAAGGTCCTATTCATTCACTTAAAATTCTTTTAAGAGGAGAAGGTGGGGACTGGACCTGAGATCTTCAGCTGAGCTTAGGTTCTCCCCATCCCAGTCCAGTTGTCAAGTCATTACAGACGATCAAATTGTCAGGTGATAAATAGTCATCCGTAGCTACCCAAACCCTGGGGTGGGGGTGGGGGGGTGGCAGGAAAATCTTTTTCCTATGTTGACTCACAGAAAAGTCCATCAAAATTGTAGCCAGTAGGCAGAACTTACGAGACAGCATTGTTCTCTCTCTCTCTCTCTCTCTCAATCAACATGAAATTAAGACAAAGGCCTCATGTGGGTTAAGGACTGCAGGTTCTCCACCTCAGGCTCAACATTTGTGGCCACAGAGGTTACTCAATGTTCTATTCCTGTCTGCTTTAGTCCATTTTCTCAGAAGAACTTCTACAGGAGGAAGAACTCCTGTGCTTTTCCAGTGTAAATACTAGAACAACAACAACAAAAAAGTAAGGTGATAGTTAAGCCATTATAGAGCTGCCTGAAGTTGAGGCAAACATCATTACACAAGAGGTGCTAGTGCAACACTTGCTTTGGGAGAGGAATTAAAACAAATGTCTCTTTACATCATGTAGCTCAGTTTAAAATAATCCTGTCATTAATCACTTTCTGCTTCCTTTGTGTCATAAAAATATACATTTAATTCATCAGTGAATATCACCGACTGGACAATATTAGCTTGGCTAATCTTTATAAGAGGAAAAGAGGTATAAATGTGCAATCCAGTGGGCAACTCTGGCACATTCACAGGAATATAAGCATTTCTGCTTTGTGGCCTTCTCAGGGCTAGGGAAATTTCCTTTCGGAGTCCATTAGCATAGCATGAGACATGGTGAGTGTTCAAGCTTGTTTCTTCAGCATCTGGTTTTAGGCACTGTTGGAAACTCAGGATAACAGAATGAACAGGGGCATTAGCTTGTTCTGGTATTGACTTCTGAGTCTCTAAAATGGGATTCTGGGTATGTGCTAACAGAACCTACTGTGCCTCTCGTCTTTATGAGATTGTACCGCTGTCATAAATGACTCCTTTTGCCAACTACAGACACCACTCCATCCATACCAGCTGTCTCATCCCCACTGCTAAAATTGACAAGTGCAACCATTCACTTGCTAATGTAACTCAAACTCTGTACTTTTGTTTTGTCCACATGATGCTCTGGACATTAGTCCCTTTTTCTGGAGTGTCAACGAAATATAAGGTCCCCCCACTCCACTATTTATAGTGGCAAGATTTTTGAAGGCAGAATTGAAATCTGTACTTCAAAGGCTGCTCTCTGGGACACTGCAAGTTTTCCAGTGATTTTCAACAGTGGAAAGAGAGTGAGAGCAATTGGCTACCTTTTTCATGTTCTGCATAGGCATCAAGGTTGCCTTTTGGCCATTTTAAAGCAGTCTGGATAGAATTTTTGCTATCAGGGTAGAGATGGTTATTACAGCAGCCTAAAACTTAAACACGGAGCAAAAATGAGTGTGCATGCATTAAAATAATTCATATATAAATAATTAGCATTAATAATAATAATAATTATTATTATTATTTGTAACCCGCCTCTCCCTCTGGATCGAGGCGGGGAACAGCAACAATATAAACATAAAAATCACAACAGTTAAATTTTTTAAAAAGCAAGTGAACAATACAACATTAAAAACAATTTAAAATTCATCTGGATAACCTTTCTATGAGAAAAGTTCCAGGGCTGATCATGATGTATGAGACAACAAAGAGGCAGGGCAGGATCCAGCACTTGATGCCTCCATAGATACATGAGGTTTCTTCACTGGGAAACTGTGGGTTGAACAGAGGGCGTCTCCATTCTCTCACCATCAATGTGACCTGCACAGTCTGAAACTTACTCAAATCTTACTTTGGGCCCATTCAGAAGACACCTTAAACCATGGCTTTAACCGTGGTTGTTAAGCCAGAAAGCCCGGTTAAGCCGTGGTTTAATGTGTCTTCTGAACGGGGCTTTTGTGTAATAAAAGACTATGCCGGAGCTGGTTTTCTTGGGCTGCTGGACAACACTGCACTCATCATCAGAGCGTGTAAAATGGTACGCCTTTGGCAAACAACAATGCAAAATCCCCAAGGCAATCCAGGCTGTATGTGTGTGTGCAAGCACATGTGCCTATTTTTAAGCACATTTGCAGACATATGTGAGGTTGATTTGTGCTTTATTTATACTCTCTGCAACCACCAGGTTTCGCCCCACCGCCCCCCTATCCCACCAGCACTTAGAGATAAGAAAACAGAGAGAACAAAAATATAGAGGGCTGTGGTAAACAGTACAGTTTCTCAGTTTGTAGTTCTGTGGCTTTCTATCACGGATTTTTTTGCTGTCACTCAAACCCAGGAAGGAAGAATTAAAGTGTTGCCTTGGCTAAGATGGTCTGGGATTTTTTTTAAAAATTATTTATTTATTTATTTATTTATGGCAGTGCTTGAAAATGTTCCACAGGCTTAATACACTGCAGGTTGCAAAACACCAATAGAAATACATTACGGAAGACAAGATAGGTGAGGTTTGGCAGGAGGAAAGTGCACGTAGTGGGTTTTTTAATAACTAAATTATCGTAGGCAGCTGTTTTCAACAAATACCTTCCTTATGGAATGTTTAATGTATGCTGCCTTATTCGCCATTTAAGAATGAACACAGGATGTGGAAAGACAGCCCCCTCATTAGCTCTTTCTCTTCCAACATTTGAGATCATCCTCTCTCTCTCTGACATGTCTTGAAGGTTTTTGCATTCGTTTGTGAATTTTTAAAAGATGCCCCCACAAAAATGTGTATGCATTTTCAAATGCATGTCTCCTAATCCACGTGTTTATGAAATTTTGTCTAGCATATGCACATATTGCAAACACTTCTCCATAATATAATGCATTTTTGTAGATTAGTTCACTAATATATGCGTTTTAATGCACACTTTCCTCTAAGATATGCATTTTTCATTGGAAAACTACATTAAAAATTGGAAAAGTGAATTACAGAAGGAGAACTGCATTTCAGTTCACATATTGATTGAAAACGTTTGAATTAGGTAAATTTGCATTAAAACTCAAACTGAATTAACACCCCTGATAACAACTATAAACACAGTGTCATTTATTTCACAACAACAAAAATACAAGGCTACTAGGACTGAAAGCCCAGTAAAAATGGTGAAATGATTCTTACAATAACTTCTGATGTTCAGGTTGACCTAATCATGGGGCATCGCCACACTTCCCTGTTTATACAGCTGTTTTTGACAGTCTAGTTCTTTGACTTTCCTTTTTTGACTTTCCTTTCCCCCCCATGTTCTCTAACATAAATGCCTGATTCCTCCCATAATCACTTGATGGTTAAAGTTTTAAGACATCATAAGTAAGGGGAAAGTCATGAAGAACTGTTATTTCTAATTTGTAATTTTATTACAAATTCATTAGAGTTGAACGGGAATCACTGGTCATCTAGACTAATCTATATCATATATCTACAGCTTTGTCAACAAATGCCTTCTCTACATGAATCTGAACCTTTCAAAAAAAGAGATTCAACAATACAGCTACAGAATAAAATTAAGTTCTCAGTAATCAGAGAAATATTTCAGGCAGACCAAAATCTCATTCAAGAATCCATTCCTGCCAGTCACCCACATGGCTGTATCTTCAGAGTCTGTGCATAGAGTGGGAGTTACATGGATGCCCCCCAAATTAGTAATCCCCTTTCCACCAATTATAAGCCATCCTTTTCTCTCCCATCTATGTGTATTCTGGGTTCTGTGGGTGGGGAAATTACAACCTCCAGCAACTGTTTGAATGTGCAGAAATAAATTACAGATGCAATGAGTTCTTTTGTATCTTGTTTTGCTTCCATATACAGACATATGTTGGCATCCTGCCTCCTGGCCCATTATTTAAGAGGAAATGGAATCCCCAAAATGAGCATCCTTTAAAATATGCATTCAGTTGCTACCTTTCTTCAAAGGGGAAAAGTGGCAAGTTACAGCTAACTTGATTACATTAGATTGTGTGCATGTATGCCCATTTTGACACTGTTAGCTAGGATTGAGGCAGAATTAAAAAAAATAAAAAATAATAATTGGTGTGGACTCATGGGGGCTAGGAAAACACTATTGTTCTTGTAGTGCTGCTCTTTCAGAACCAACTGCATGAGAGAGGAAATGCATTGCAGAGAAGAATGCTTTACTTTGCTTTCCAGCTCCTTCTGAATCTCAAATGAATTTTCCATTACAATAACTCCTTCCCCCCCCCCCCCCATTCACTCCAGTGTCCGCAGGGAAAATTATGCTTCAAAATCTTCCTATAGGCTTTGGGTAGCTAAGTGACTCTACTCTCTTACAGCAATTCTCTCTGTAAATAACCATTCTTCAGCTAGGTGGAATACATCATAGTGGATAAGGCTAATGTATCCTTACCAAAAACAAAACAAAAAAAAAGCTAAGAAAACGGTTTTGGGGGATTGTGCAACCATTCCACTGCATACAGCTGATAGTTTATCTAGCCTGGCATCACAGTTGGTTACAAAATTTTATCTCCTGCTGGGGGGTTTCACCATTTCTTGAGCGCTCCTTAATTAGGGCTGCCCAAATGATAATGGACGGGTGGTGTGTGTGCGCGCGTGGGCGGCGGCGGGCTTGGCAGCGTATCCTGGCTGCCGAGGCCGGGTGTCTGGAGCGGAGCACGCGCTGTCAGTTGGTGAGCGGAGGGGCCATTCAGGCCGCCCCTCAGGGAGCTGTGGCGGCGCATTGAACGCCCTCCCCATCATCCTCTTCATCATCAACCTACCCCCGCAGCCCAGCGGAGCACAACAGCCCGCATTAGGCAAGCCCTTCAGGAGCCTCACAGCAGCCAGGCAGAGGCTCTGCTGCCCAGGAACCGGCCCACACGCGAGGGCAACGGCGGGGCGCACACACAACGCCGGCGAGGGGGAGGAGAAGGGGAGGAACAAAGGATCAAAGAGATCGAGAGAGAGTGATCCTTCCTTGCACGCATGGCTGCAAAACTGAGCTAGGTTCAGCCGTTCTGCTTGAGTAAAAAGTGAAAGTAGGAAAGCAGACACGAGCCCTGTAATGGATACTAGCAAGGATCAAAGGGATCGAGACGAGAGAGTGTTTCCTTTTCTTCGCGGGAAGCGGGAGGGGGAGGAGGGGAAGACCAGGCCTCTGTGGAAAAACTTTTGAAACATTTAATCTAAAAATTCCATAGCCATCAAATGCCTGGACCTATCATTCTGAAATTTCTGACACATATCTACCCCTAACCCATCTACAAAGTGAGCAACTTTCAGACTTCTAACTTTTAAAATAAAAAAGCTATAGGCGTTTCTTTCCTCATTGTTTCAAAAATACCTTGCCACCACATGCCTGGACCCAGCTGTCTGAAATTTCACACACATATCAAGCCAAGTGGTACCTGTAATGTGCCCAAGTTTCCTGTTTGTATCTTTAAAAATAAAAAAGTGGGAGGCGTAACTGTATTTACCCCACCACTACCCATTTTTCTAAAATTAATTGCCACACAAGGCAAGTACCTATGTGTCTGAAATTTCACACACATAGGTCCCAAGGTACCACCTACAATGTGGCAAAGTGTCATGTGTGTAACTTTACAAATGACAAAGTTATAGGCATTCCTGGGTATTTATTAAAAAATTAATTGTCACACAAGGCAAGCACCTATGTTTCCGAAATTTCACACACATAGGTCCCCAAGGTACCACCTACAATGTGGCAAAGTTGGCAGAGCTCTTTGCTCAGGCAGCCAGTTTTGTGCAGGCACAAGACAATTTGCAAAAGCAATAAATTGACATTCGGTGGAAAAAGCTACTAGAAAGATGAGCCATCAGCAAATCCCCCTACATATGCATAGCCTGAAAGATTCTGGCTTTAGTTCACAGTTAAAGGGGAAAGAAAACAAAACAAAACACTGATATCTAGAAGTAGCATCTTGATACCTTTCCTTCAACCTACTGCTCTGATTGTTCAGAGTTGCCTGAATAGGAAGACTGGAACAGAAGATGTATCTTGATTATTGATAGATATCTAAATACTAATGTATTTAGCAATGAAGGGAGTGGCTCTACAATTACTGAACTTGTGTGTGGCTCATGCTGCTCTTTCTGGCTCAGAGAAATACTGGGGCTGAATCCATTCCACTCTTTTCCCCCATGCACTTATGCAGTATTACATCCCACATTCCTCCTTCATTGTGCATAACATATAATAATAATAAGCCCAAGACATTACAGAGACATCTTTTGCTGTATGGTATGAGACATCTACTTACTCATATGTGCATGGCACATATGTTGGGAAGTACTTAACCATGGATAAAGCTACTTCCTGGTGCAAATGTGCTAAACTGCCACCATGTGAATGTTTCCATTCAAGGAAAGATACCAAAGCATAAGAATCTAACTGTAGGCCAAGGTGGCAGATCACTGAATTAGAAGACAGGCCATGCCAAACAACTGGAAAATGGGGTGGGGTTTAAGTTTGATTTGGGAAGGATGTGTTGAATTGTTTCCCCAGCCACTGTTTCCCTTTCTGCAACCCTTCCCCTCTCTCTGAGAACCAGTGTCCTTTGCTCTAATCTCATGTGGCCAGTGGCATCATCAACTTCTCTGGATGCTATAGGCCAGGGTTGGGCAACTTGTGGCCCTCCAGATGTTTTGGCCTACAATTCCATTAGTCCCAGCCAGCATAGCCAATTATGAGGAATCATGGAGGTTGTAAACCAAAGCAAATAGAGGGCCACAAGGTGCCCCTGCTGTATGCTTACTATTGGTCTATGGACTGCTCCTCTGGCAATTGCTTGCTCTTCCACTTCATGTGTACATGAGAGGTATAGAAGACATGGGAAGGGGGAAGGATTCGGCACCCCCTTCCCATCTCCTGCAAAGAGCTATGTAATCCAGCAGTGCTGCAAACTCTGCCCACTTTTGGCTCTGGCTCCAATCCATCCACCATCAATTCTGAATCTGCCCCAACATGGATTACAGTCCCTAATTGACTTTTCTTGTGGGTCTATAGTCTTTTATAGGGAAAAGGTTCCCTACTACTGTTCAAGTGCTTCTCTCCTCTCTGCTTGTGGGCACGTGTGGTCCTGCAGCGGGTGAAAGAGGGAGCTGGTGCCGGTGCAGGAAAAAATGGCGCTTCCCAGCAGGACAGCATTGCAGCCAATTGGAGCCCCCAATTGGCTCAGCAGGGGTAGGGCCAAAATAGGTTGTCTAGAGTGAGAGATTTTCTAGGCAGGCTTCACTCTGGTCTGCCTAAGGTCCTTGAAAAGAGGGGTCTCAGGAGTAGCACAGCTGTTGCCATCACTGACTTCACCAGAGGAAGAGCTTGAGGACTGTCCATGCTAAAGCAAACATGTGCCACAGGAAGAAAGAAGGGGGGGGGGAAGAGAGAGAGAGAGGGAGAGAGAAGGAAGGAAACAAAGCAAAACAAAACAAAACAACCCCCCTCCGCCTCTTGTGGAGAGATAGGCTTTGGGCTGGATCGACTTGGGATGGAGGGTTCTTGGGGTTGTGGCATTAAGACCAGGCCAGCTCAGTGGCGGTTAGCCTGCCACATCCAGAGAAGCACGAAAGGGTTCACACTAGCGATCTGCGCCGTGGTGGGCCCCTGACCATGCCATCCACTACCAATGGTCCTGGCAGGTAGACCAGGCAGGGGAATCAGACGGCAGGCAGGCTTCATGTTAGCAGTCTGTGTTGTGGTAGACTTCCTGACTCTGCCGTCCAGTAACAACCATCCTGGTGGGTAGGCCAGGAAGGGAATTGGACAGCTACCTGATGACAGTATCTACACCCTATGCCTCCACCAATCCTATTCTGGAAAAATTCAATAAAGTTGTGGCCATTTAATAACACATCTAAGTCTGCATGTCTGATTTGTTGCTTGCATTTGGTGCACGGACCCGGTTAGATGCTGAACTACACAAGCTATACTTTTACTCCATTGCAGAAGAGTTCGTATGGATATTTTTTAGTACTGCTTGTCATTTATATAGCACCTCTTGAGTGTTTAAAGAACATCACATGCATTACCTCAGCAACAGCCCTGCAAGATGGCCTGAATTATCATTGACATAGTGTGGAGGTGGAAGAGTTGGGGCTGAAGCTGCGGTGTAGAGGTTTGCCAAAAGTTCATGGTTTAGGTCAAAATTGAACATTACAACAGCTCTAACTCTGATTTCCTCTGATGCATTAAATCAGGAGTTAAGAAACTGAGCTACATATTTGCTATCTGCCACGGCCTGCGTGTGGGTGCGATATGGCTGCCTACGACTGTGGAACGGCCATGCAAATCAGTTTTAATCCAAATTTAGCTAAAGCACATAAAAAGGTATGAACATGACCCCAGTTTGCTAATGAAAGCGCAGGCTGTTTACATTTGAGATTTTAAATCAAACGTTTGAATCACGGATGCCACTGCACAAAACATACACCAGGGCCTATTATGCTAGGCACTGTACAAAGAGGAAAAATACACAAACAGTTGCCTCAAATGGTTTAACATCAACCTATGATAACAGTCTATTTCGAGCAGTATGTACAATGTTACAGCAGGCCAAATTCTAGTGCACATTTGTGTGGGATGAAGCGGGAGGAAATAAATGAGAACTGTCAATACACATGGAGTGCAGGGATCTTTTCTGTGAGAGTCTTTCCACAGAAATAAGTCTCTGCTCCTAGCCAGTAAAAGCCAGTGTAGAATTAACATTGAGAACACACAGGGGCAAAGGTCCACCTGTTGTGCCTGTCTCAGATATTTTTGCATATGAAATAATAAACCAAAATGACACCCACTCCCTATCTCTGCTTTGAACTGGACCTTCTTTCTTTCTTTCTTTGAACAAAAAATGGAAATGAGTGGCAGGAAAGTAGCAAAATCCTTAGGATGTGCTGACCAAAGTATGGTCCTGCTTGCCTATTACCGCCTTCCTTCAGCTGCACTTCTTTTTCAGACAGACCACTTATGGGAGAGCAAAGCAGAGGAACAAAGCAAACTGGCAGGTCCTTCTGGGCCAATAATACCCCCAGCTATCTCAATCAGGTCCCACAAATATATCACAAATCACTGGCATGTATCTTTCTATTATCTTGCATGTACTTCTGACTGAAGTTTTTCAGGAACATGCCTAAAAAGGATACAAGGGACAAAGCCAAAAAGAAAAGAAAACAGTTACATGCCTAAGTAAAAGGATGAGGGGGGGGGAATTCCCCTGCCCCCACCAGAAATGTCTCCTTGGGCTCCGATGCTATGCTTCTTGCCAACCCCTCGCTGGTGTCTAGGCATGCATATACCACTACAAAGGTATCTAGAGAGGTTTTAGAAAAGATAGATGCTGAGGTAGAGCCTCCCTGGAGAAATCCCTTAGGATCACTCAGGGAGCATTCATTGCTCTGACAAAAGCCACAATCCATCAATGGCACCCACACCAGCATTACAAGACCTACGAGTACAAAGTCTGTTTTGCAGTCAATTAAATATAGAATTAAGAACGGCTGAAGTGAACCAGATCAAAGGCCTATCTAGTCCAGCATCCTGTTCCCACAGTGGCTAAATAAATGCCCTCCAGGAAGCCCACAAGCGGAACACAAAGACAATAATTCTTCCTCTGTTGTCTGCCAGCAACTGGTATCCCATGCATACTACTGTTGAAATGTGGGGTTTCCTTTAGCCATGATGATTAATAGCCACCAGCTGACTTCTATCCTACATGAACTAAACTAATCACTTTTTAAAGGCACAGTAGTTAGTGGCCATCGCCATATACCACAGTAATGAATTCTATAAATAAATTAAATGTTGTATGAAGTACTTTCTCCTGTCCTTTTGTCAGTCAGTTTCACTGATTGACTCCAAATTCTAGTTATGAAGGAGGGAGAAGAAATTCTCTTTTCCCGCCCTTTCTGCATCATGCATAACTTTACACATCTCCATCATGTCCCACCACCCTCCATCCAGCTATCTTTTTTCTAAACTAAAGAGCCCCAAACACTTTAGTTTTCTTGAAGAGGGAAGGTGTTTCAAGCCTTGGTTGTTTCAGTTGCTGTTTTCTATACTGTATCCAACTTTATGATACTTCTCATTTTCTCTGAGGTGGAGCATCCAGAACTGGACAAATCCAGTTGTGCCACATTTATATCAGGGCATTTGTTTTCCATCATTTTCCTAATAATCTCTAGCAAAAAGCTTGCCTCTTTCACTGCCACAACACACGGAGTCAATGTTTTCATTATGCTGTCTATCATAACCAAAGATCTCTTTCCTGGTTAGTTCCTGTAGTACTAGTGCTCTAAAGAAATTAGGAAAAGTAGATGACAAATAAGAGTAGTGCCTAGTCACTTCCAAACCACCCACCTTTCTCTCTTTTTAGGTTTGCTTTACCAGAGAGGGACTTGGATCTGCTTCTAGGATCCCTGCCCTACTACTCAGGGTGTATTTTCCCTCATTTCTCCAAACCCAGAATAGGAAGCTGGTGAAAAAATATATTTATTTAATCTTTCTTCTAGCTCTGAATTAACTTCTTATTGCTTTCTTTTGTACAATACCATTCAGCCAGCCCAGATCCACATTTTCCTTCGTCTCATACTACCTGTTTTACCATGATATGGTATGGCTCCATTGTCCCTTTCATTCCATTCTCATTACAGTCAAAAGCCCGTTGTTGCAGCATGATGCCATCCATCTCATAACCTTATCACATCAAGGGATTATCTGGATCCCTTTCACTGTGGTTTCAGGCCTGTTCTTTGGTAGATGACCTATGCTGGGAACTGGGCTGAGGAAGTGTGATCCTATTGTGTCTGCTGCAACTTTGTTTATTACATTTCTATACCATCCAATTGCTGAAACTTTCTGGGCAGTAATCAACAATTAAAATTATAAAATGCAACATGATAAAATACAATATGAAAGTCTAAAAGTTTAAAACTACAGTATAAAATAGAAACCAAAATAAAATCTAGCAGCAGTGCAAATATTTAAGATAAAAAAGAGATGCCTAGGGAAATAAGAAATCACCAAGTAGAGTACAGCATAGGTGCCACCAGACATCTCTGGGAAGCTCATTCCACAACCCAGTTGGCCACAACAAAAAAAGCCCTCTTCTTAGTAGCCACCCATCTCACTTCCTTCAGTGGGGGCACCCACAGAAGGACCACTGAAGACAACCTTAGGATCTGGACAGGAGAAGGAGACAATCCTTCATGTAACAGGGCCCTAAGACATTTACGGCTTGTAATATTAGTACCAGCACTTTACATTGGGTCTGGAAATGGACTGGTAGCCAGTGCAGATGGAAAGATACTGGCATAACATGATCATATTAACAAACTTGGTGACCTATTTTGGACCAGCTGAAGTTTCCAGATCATTTTCAAAGGCAGCCCCATGTGCAATGCCTTGCAGTAATCCAGACAAGAGAAACCAGAGTGTGGATAACTGTAGCTTGGCTATCTCTATCTAGATAAGGACACAGTTGGCATATCAGCCTAAGGTGATAAAAGGTGCTTCATGACACCGAGTCCACCTTTGCCTCTAGTGATAATGGTGGATTCAACAGTACCCCAAAAGTATGAACCTAATCCTTTAGGGGGAGGGCAACCTCCTCCAAAACAGGTTGAACATCACTTAGTTAAGCAGATGAACCACCTACTAAAAACCAATCTCCATCTTGTCTGGATTGAGTCTCAGTTTGTTGGCCTTTATCCAGTCTATTACCATGCCCAGGCACTGATTCAAAACAGCCACTGCCTCACCTGGATTTGATGAAAAGGAGATGGAGCCGGGAGTCATCTGCATAGTGATGACACATCAGTCCACATCTCTGAATAACCTCCCCCATCGGTTTCACATAGATGTTGAACAGCATAGAGGATAGAACAGAGCTTTGCGGTACTCCATGGCATAGCTGCCAAGGGACAGAAAAATTATCCCCGAGCACCTCCTTCGGGAATCAGCCATCCATATAGGAGTTGAACCACTGCAACACAGTGTCTCTTAACTCCCAATCCAGACAACCTAATCATAAGGACCTTCTCTTCTGCCACTCCCAGACTGTGGAGTGGCCTGCAGGGAGAGATTTGACAACTTAGTAGTCTTCTTGAATTTAAGAGAGCCATGAAAACTGATCTCTTCCAGCAGGCCTACCTAGTTGAACTTTAAGATGTTTTTAATAATGTATTGGTTTTATTTGTTTTTAATGTTTTATCTATTTTATGGTCTTTGTATTTATATTTTTTGTTGTTCCCTTCCTTGATCCAGAGGGAGAGGTGGGTAATAAATAAATAAATTATTATTATCAAAAGCAGTTGAGAGGTCCAAGAGAATCAACAGGGTCGCACTCCCCCTGTCCCTCTCTTGGCAAAGGTCATCCCACAGGGCAACCAACGCTGCTTGTCAGTGATGATGGAAATTGTCATCCAAAACATATGGAGGGCCCCTGGTTAGGGAAGGCTGCCAAAGGTATATTATATATTATATTGTCTCAAAGTCATATATGTAACTAACCCTGTACATCATTCAGAGGGGAGATCCTTTTTCAATTTGTGCTTCTGTTCTTTGGGTACGTCAAACACCTCCCATAGTTCCAACACCTTTAATAAAGCCCTTCCCTATGATCCCACCACCTTAATATTAGAGGGTCACCTCTGAGTTCTGTAACCCCAACACAGCCAACCAGTCCCACTTCAGCTGCCTCCTCAATGAACAAAAGGGAAATAAAGTAGCTTATAACCATTTATGTTGCGATTTGCTCCTTCTTTGCCCATAAGGAGGCCATCTTGCAAAATAAACCTGTTTATTAAATGATCCTTTTACATGTTTTATGTTTCTTTTTTCTTTTCTTTTTTTTTAAAAAAATGTTTTATGAAGCTGTCAGTGTGCAAAATGAGTTTTTTTTTTAGCACTCTTTGAAATAAGGATGTGATGTGGGATCAATTTTTTATGGTAGTAAAGTAAAAGGAAAAATAGGAGCAATTTTCTCTTTTGAACATGCCCTATTTAATGGAATGGATGTCACAGTAAAGCTTTATCCTAGGGAGATGCAAGAAGAACCACATAATGATTCTGTGGTCAAAGAATTCCACATTACACATTTCCCTGTTTTTCTTTATCTCTTCTGCAGCCACTTTCCTGGGGGATGTCTATATGTCTTCTAAGCTCCACAGTGGCGCTAGATCAGTTATACGACGCAGCCGCCAACTCGCAGCCACCACGGGGCTTTTCATCAAAGCTGCTCAGCAAAAACATCAGGAACTTACCCTGACTTTTTTCTTCAAAGTGAGGTCACCACGGCCCTTCCACCATGTGACCTTGCTCTGGGGTTGAGCTGGGGGTGGATGGCAACCCAATTGGTTGCTGGAAACTGGGCAGAGAACAGGGTTGTGTTAATTAACTTCTCTGATCCTGAGTTAATTCGCCTCAATTTATATCCAAAACTGCACATTTGCGGAGGGAGCTTTTATCCTTTACTTTGGTGATGCACAGCTACGCATCTCCAGTTTATAAAAAATAGAGAATTGCTGCATTCCCTGACCATTTGCTCTGATGGGGTGAAATTGGGGTGGGGTGCTCTCATAGGGAGGGCACCCCCCCCCATTTCACCTAATTCCAGCAAACTGTCAGGGAATGCAGCAGATCTCTACTTTTGTAAACTGAAGAAGCACAGCTGTGCATCAGCAAAGTCAAGGAAGAGCTCCCTCCACAAATGTGCAGATTCTCCCTTCAGACCCTGCCCTGGATAACTTGGAATTTTTGCTTCTTCTCAGAAAAGTGGGCCTAATGGAGGGAGGGGTGGGAGCTATTACTTCCGCACCTCCCTTCCCCCTACCTGGAAGTATGCTTTTCTGGGTTTTAGGGACAGCCAGCTCTGCCATATAACACTGAAGGAGCAGAGCCGATTTCATCATACTGCAGAGAATAAGAGCAATGCACTTTCCTCCTGTGCTTGTCAAGATGAAGCCCTGGTTTCTGTTTCCTCCTCCCCTTCCCTTTGGTCTGTAGGCCCAAGGAAAAACCAGCTAAACAAATATATAAAACGGAAAAGTCCGATCTTACTATCCTGGTATAAAAAGCAAATACAGAGCATAACTTCTCTTCCTGAAAACTGCAGTCAAATCATATTACAACTAACCTCTGCCTGCACCCCGTATTCCCCCCCACTCTGTTCACTGCCATGTATACAAGCCAGAAAGGAAACAGCATTTTTCCTTGTTGATACCACATGGACATCGGCAACCAAGAGGGCTGATCAGACTGATCTCTATGGGAAATGACACTCTCTCAGATATCCTGGTTCCAAGCCAGGTAAAACCACCACCAGCCCAAGTTCTTGCAGAACCTAGGATGTTTTGTTTCAGATGATTAAGCAGAATTTGCCATTGTGCTTTTTATCAGGATTAAGATCAATGAGTTCTTCACCAGGAAGATGACTTACAAAGCCTATGACATTTGCTCTCATCTGGCAAGAACATGATGCTTATGCTTGAAATGAAAGGGATATATAGTTATTTCCAGTCCTTCTTTACAAACATGCTACATTATAAGAATCCATGATCATGAGTACTTTCAAAGAAAGTATTATTATGAGTAACTATGGATCAGATCCCCATCTCCATTCTGCTTAATAATTTATGCAAAGCAAGAATCTCACTTGTGCGATCCTATGCATGTATACTCAGAATTAAGTCCAAATGTGTTTAATGGATATACTGTTGGGTAGGTGTGTATAGTATTGCAGTTTCAGATTTATAAATGGAGGTAACTCATTTGAAACCTATCCACTGCCAAAACTTATTGCTCCTTAGTTATTCCTCTTGGTATTCACTCTATGATTCCAGTTTTTCCATATCCTTCCCTCTTGATCATCCATCTGACAACTGGAAGAATACACACCTCATGGTGTTAGCAAACACTTAATGAAATTCTGGCAGCGATTGCATGAAGAAGGGTTGCTAAATGTTTTGAATTTATTGGATTTAGGCTTGGGGTGATAAATCTGCAATGATGAGACCCCTACCAGATCTGTTCTCATTATTCTGTCCTTTACAAAATCCCTTAGTAACCTCTCTGAGCTACCATAAAGTGCTATTAAAAATATTCTGATGCTACAATACTTCATTAAAAATAGTATTCCCTGGAAGAAAGAAAAATTCAGAATTCATTACTTTGATATTTGCCAACTGCTTATATTCAAAAAGCCATCTCTGCCCAAAGGTCCAAGACTGTGTTGGTATGTATCTTGGTAGAGAATTATATATGTTAAAGGTATTTACTTGTTGTTGAGCACTGCACCTGCTTGTTATCATCTAAAACATTTTTTAAATATCCAGCATTTGGCTAGGGCGGGAGGAGTAAGCACAGAGTGGATGGCGAACAACTCTTTTCAGACACCTACTGACATGCCCTGAAACAGCAAACAAAGATTGTGTGCACTGATGATGATGATGATTATTAATCACCCAGAGAGATTCGGCTATGGGGCGATATATAAATGTAATAATAATAAATTATTATTATTATTATTTCTTTACCACCCCATAGCTGAGGCTCTCTGGGCATTTTACAAATATTAAGAACATTAAAATTCAAAGTTTAAAAACCACTTACATAAAATACACAAACAGTATACATGAAGACAACATATATCTATAAAAGCAGCTCTGAACAGTCAACCATACCATAGGACAAATACAAGACCATTTAACAACTCATCATAAGCTGCCAAATGCCTGAGAAACGGTCTTAACCTGGTACTGAAAAGATAACAATGATCTATCCAACAAGGTGCCAGGTGAGCCTCGTTGGCTATATCATTCAACAAATGGGAGGCCACCACTGAAAAGGCCTCTCCCTCAATGCCACGTTCCAAGCTTCCTCCTTCCAAGGAGGAAGCACCCAGTGGAGAACCTTAGATGCTGAGAGTAGAGTACAGGTAGCTTCATGTCGGGAGAGAAGATCCATCAGTTATTGTGGTCCTAAGCCATGTAGGGCTGTTTAGGTTAAAAACCAGCCTCTTGAATTGAGCTTGGAAGCATACAAGCAGCCATTGCAAGCAGGCCAGAGTCTATCTTTTATGTTCGAACCTTCTAGTTCCAGTAATCGCCCTGGATGTCGCATTTTGAACAAGCTGTAGCTTCTTCAAAAACAGCTCCATGAAGAGCGCATTGCAGTAATTTAACATGGAGGTCACCAGAGTTTAGCAACTGAAGCCAGATTATCCCTGTCCAGATAGAGGCATAGCTGGGCCACCAATCAAAGTTGGTAGAAGGCACTCATGCCACTGAGGCCACCTGAGCCTCAAATGACAAAGATGGTTCCAGAAAAAAAAAACCAAGCTATGAACCTGCTCCTTCAGGAGAAGTCCAACCCCATCCAAAACAGGTTGGAGACCCTCCATCTGGTCAGAAGACCCACCCACTAACAGAATCTCAGTCTTGTCTGGATTGAGCCTCAGTTTATTAGCCCTCATCCAGTCCGTTGTCGCAGCCAGGCACCAATCTAGCACATCCACAGCCTTACCTGCTGAAGATGAAAAGGAGAAGTAGAGCTGCTGATGACATAACCCTCCAAACCTCTGATGTCTGCACTCAAAGGTTTCATGTAGATGTTGAACAAAATGGGAGACAGAGCTGTCCCCTGTGGAACCCCATACTGGAGAATCCAGTGTTCCCCAAGCACAACCTTCTGGAGCTGGTCTTCCAAGTAGGAGCAAAACCACTGCAACTCAGTGCCTCCCATTTCCAACTCAGAAGGGTATCATGGTTGATGGTATCAAAAGTCAATGAGAGATCAAGGAGAATCAACAGGGTCACACTCCCCATCTTGTTTGTTGTTTCCACACCAAAAAAGCCCTGAACATTGATGGAAATGGATCCAGATAATTGGTCTCATCCAAGAACATCTGGAGCTAACTTGCAAGCACCCGCTCAAGGACCTTGTGAAGGAACTGAATATTTGTGTCATGAGGCAGTCTGAAGAATCTTCCTCTGAGGAGGAAGAAGGGGCAGAAACTGCAGCTTTACCCATTCCCCAGGACTTACCGGAGGAGGAGGAACAGCAGGGAGCTTCCTCAGAAGAGCCCCAGGAAAGCCACCCTCTCCCACCCCGTTTCTAATGAGGAAGACTCGGGGCGGCAGCTCAAACGGGCAGAGCAAGCTAAGCCCACAAGGCGAAGCATGAGACTGAGAAAACAGAGCACAGCTGACGCAAGCCTTAAGTAAGATAACGAAGAAATTGCACGCAGCTGTGAACAGGCTCAAACAAAGTATATAAGGGGGAGGAGGCAGAAGCTAAGATTTGTTGAGAACAACCGACGTATTCGGCTCTTGACATCCTACGTGATCTTGGATCAGAACCTGTGGACTGAACACCCGGCTGACTGTTGCTTTGGACCCTGGACTCTGGAAACCTGGTTTGACCTTCGGCTTTGACAACTGGACTGACGGAACTACTGGCGTGACCCTGGCGATTGGTAATTGGATTTTCGAACTGCAAATAAAACCCCTTAAACAATTAAGGCCTGGCATTTTTCCCAGACATTCTTAGATAAGGGAGTTGGCAGGCTTCCTAGATCAAGCGTAGTAAATACGACAATTTGCCACTGGCCTATAATTATTAATGTTTTCTGGGTCTAGGGAGGTTTTCTTCAGGAGTAGTCTCACCACTGCCTCTTTCAGGGAGCTGGGATCACTCCTTCTCGCAAGGAGGTGTTGATCACCTCCCTGGCCCAGCCACCAGTTCCCTCCTTGCTGGATTTTATTGGCCAACAGGAGCAAGGTTCCAATATGGAGGTGGTTGCATGAACCTGTCCAACCACCTTGTCAATGTCCTCAAGCTACATGCACAGTATGCATGGGTGTATGTATGCACACATGCTTGTATGCATCTTGAGGTACAGAGTAGGGATGTGTTTCATATTGTTCCGATGTCCGATAACGATCTGATAATGGTGTTATCAGACATCCAATTAACGATAATGATACGACAGAAATACCTCTGATAATTATCAGATCCAAAAATTTTCAGTCCAATTATATCGGATTTTTGGGGGGATTATCCAACTGCCATATAAATAAACCTATAACTTCTGTATTTTAAAAGTTAGAGTCTTGAAACTTGGTCACAGTGCTTATGGAATGTGCCTAAGTATGTGTATGAAATTTCAGAACGATCCCTCCACCCCTGTATTTTATATGAATTTGTGAAAGATCATGCAACTTTTTGACAGCTCTGAATGCATGTGGCTTTAGCTGTCATTCAAAGCTGTCAAAAGTTGCATGATCATTCAAAAATTCATATAAAGTACAGGGGTGGAGGGATTGTTCTGAAATTTCATACACATACTTAGGCATATTCCATAAGCACTGTGACCAAGTTTCAAGACTCTAACTTTTAAAATTAGAAGTTAGAGTTAAAATAAAGAAGCTTTTTGAGCATTTCTGTCTCAAAAAGCAACTCTATAGGGCAAAATACTCCGAATTAAATATCGGAAATCTGATAATTATTGGATATCTGATCCAATTCAATACAGAATACCTACGATATTATCGGATTCGAAGTGTTTTTCTACCGGAATTTCCGGTAACAATACGATAATTTCGGCTGTGCACATCCCTAGTACAGAGGAACACATTTAGAAAGACCCAACTGCAAGAGAAGAACAGGAAAAAGACCTTAAAAATGTAAAGGAAAACATGACAAAGAGTGTTTTGGCACCTTCAGGACTAACACATTTATTATGGCATAGGTTTTGGTGGACTAGAGTCTGCTTCTTTAAAAGTAAACTCCACAAAAAGCTTGTTAGACACCACAAGACGTTTGTTGTTTTTGCAGAAACAGGCTTAACACAACTATTCTACCAAAAGTAAAGGAGAGTTGGATGTGTACTGGCGAACACTTTCATTGCTCCTGGGAAGAGGGAAAAGTATTTATGCACCTTTTACTCCTTTGTAAGAGGTTTATACTATAGCACTCTCTCTCTCACTTTCTCTCTCAGTGTGCACAGCCTGCCTAGCTTTATTCCACTCAATAATTGGAAATTAATTGATGCATTGCTCCCATGGAGTCAGGAATGCTTACAAAGTTTGTTTTCAGGCATCAAGCACATCCAAGAGTTGGCATGTGCAATTCACCACTTGAACCCGGTTGTCATAATTTTAGCCCCATTTTAGCCCTTTGCCTAAGAGGTTACAGAAAAAGTAAACTGTGCAGAAGCACTAGAAACCAGGACCAATTCCCTTATGAAAGAGGAAAGAATACCTTTCTAACTTGGCACAGCATTGTTCATGTTCAGAGGGGGAAATGTGACAATTTGTAAATACAGACTTCTCCTGTCATAACCCAAACGCATAACCTAATGAGACAGCTCCAAGGTCAAAGTTCATCAGTGATACTGCCACCTAACCCAACAGTGCCAGAGTCATTCAACACATTGGCTGCACTTGCCCCAAACTCTAAGTCACTCTTCTTCAGAATCCTGGTTTATCATTCACAAGGAAGCGTGTTGGTGCATGCCACCTGATCATTCCCACTTGGCTCCTCCTGCAAGTAGGAGAAGCTAAACTAACCAGGAATGTACTATGATGGAAAAGCTTATTGTTGCATTCAAACCAGGATTCTGACTTTCTGAGGGTTTGAAATACTGTAGGTTTCCTGATCCAGGTAGTAGGATAAATTCCTGGAGAAGGTTATCAACAGCTTCTAGTATGATACCTCCAGTAAGGCAGTAAGCCTATACACACGAGTTGCTGGGGAACATGGGTGGGAGGGCGCTGTTGCACCTTTTCCTGTTGCGGGTCCCTGGTCTACAGCTGGTTGGCCACTGTGTGAACAGAGTGCTGAACTAGATGGACCCTTAGTGTGATCTAACATGGCTCTTACGTTCTTATGTTCTCTTTTAGAGGCATAAGTGATTCCAAAAAAATTGGGCATAGCCTGGTATCATTTTATTAACTGGAATCTTTTATTCAGAAGAACGCAGTGAAACATGAATTAGGTTGGGAAAGGATGCTGAAGCAGCAGCACCTATTGCTACTGTTGTGCCATTAATGGAATTGAGTCAGATCCCATCACTGGTGCCAAGGGACACACTGACCCATTGTGCTTGCATTTGGAGCATGTGGCTTGACCCTACAATGCCTCAGTGCATCGCACAATTAAGCAGACAAGCTACAACTCTCAAGCTTAAGCTCTACATACCAAAGTCCCAGGAATGTTAATTGGCCTTGCAAGGCTTTAAAATTCAGCCTGAGGAAAAGTGTGGAGGGCTTGTGTTTGTGAACTATGCCTAACTATCAGTTTTAGATGGAGAGCAGCACTTCCTAAGCTGTGTCCCTCCAGATACTTTGGACTACAACTCCTATCACAGGACCATCAGCCATGCTGGCTTAGGGCTTCTGGGAGCTGCAGTCCAAAACATCTGGAAGAATGCAGGTTGGGGAAGACTGACCTACAGTCACTCTGAAGTAATGGCAAAATGAAATCAAAATAGCTTTGGTCAAAGGGTGAGGACCATTTTGGTTACAAATAAGAAAACCTATACAGAGTTTGGGGGGGAAGGGGAGAACCCATCAAGATGATTTCCATTCACAGACCTGGAATCTCCCACCAAGCAGAAGGAAAGAGTGTGCCGAGCACTCAAGTATGAATTAGCCAAAGTGTCCTCTATGTACACAAGCAAGCACAGCCCACATGTGCTGCAGGCACTGGAGAAAAGCAAACAAACAGATGAGACCAGAAACGCTATCAGGCAACAGACACATCCCACTCCTCATTCATAGCTGAGCTTTTGAAATAATTAGCAATTCTGAACTACAAAACATTGTCCCAGTGGGATAATAAACTCTAGCATCTGTCAGAAAAGCAAGTGCCTATCAAATTGCCAAGAGAAACATTTTTCTCCTCATTCAATTCGCATCTAAATTGAAAACAACCCCGGAAAGTATCCAGTGGCACCAAATCACTATATGTCTCTGAGAGGATGCAAGCTGTTCACCATCACAGACAAAGCTCCCCAGCCATGCAGCGATCACTTACCCAAATTAACAAATCATTTAATTTAGATAGGAAAAGAATTTGTAATTGACTGATGACGCGGCCCCATATGGCATTGTAAACCAGAGGAGAAGTTTTAAAAACTAAGTACAGTCACCCCCATCGGAATAAACATTGACTGCCCATAAAAGGCAAGAAATGGCAGCAAGAAACCTGCAAAATATCAGCACGTATCAACAAAGCATCCTTGGAGAGTCAGACGGCTATTCTAGTTAGTCTCTTTTCCTTGGTTTCAGCATCTACCGCTGCAGAGCATGGATGCGCAACCTGCGGCCCACAGACCATTCCTGGTGTGGCCCATGAAGCTAGCAGCACCACGTCCAGTTTCTCCCACAGACCAGCTAATCTGCCCACCAGCTTCTTCCCCAGCCCCCACCCACTCTCCTGGCAGGAAAATCTTTCACCTTGATCAGCTAGTGATCAGAGAATATAGATTTTCCTTGTAAGGTAGAGGGCTGGAGCTTAGGGAGGAAACTTCTGAGTGATTCAGTTTACTCTGCTTACATCTCAGTAGACATGCAGAGGCTTATCCTGCTTATGTCTTAGCAGACATGCTGCTCATGCTTACTTCTTGGGATGGATGGACTCACCTTGATCTGGAGCGGGAGGTGCTTATGGCCTCACCAAGCCATGATGCACAAGCTCCTGGACAGCTCGGTGGGCGGTCCATGAGCACCTGTAGCTGCCGCCTATTTCTTCCTGCGAGCTGGCTGCAAGCTGGCATTTTCAGTGAAAGCTGGACTCCAAAATAAGTGTGTAGATCTGATCTTGCACACAATGACTGCCGTAAATGGCCATTTCTGCAAGATTAGAGGTGTAAAGGGCCCCTTTTACGCCTCTAATCTTGCGGAAATGGCCATTCACGGCAGCCATTGTGCGCAAGATCAGATCTGCACACTTTTAGGAGCCCAGCTTTTATGGAAAATGCTGGGTCGCAGCTGGCTCACAGGGAGAAGCGGGTGGCTGTGGGGTGCTCATGGACGGGCGGCACGGCACTCGGCAAGTGCATGAGCGCACTATGGATCTGTGAGCCAGGTCCGAGGACCCAACGGGGGGCTGCCCACTGGATTCCCAGACCCAATCCGACACCTGTAACATCCCTACTTACTTCTGCGTCGACATGCAGAGGCTTGATATTTAGGATACAATTTGAAAGTGCTTCAGTGAAGTGATTAAGTTCAGGCTTTACTGGTGAGTAGACATGCCGAGGCTTGATATGTGGAATGCTATTTAAAATGACTGCTGAGTAATTCAGTCCTGCTTATTTATGAGTAGAAAAAGATTTGCCACTCTGCTAGTGGTGGTGTGTGTGTGTGCGTGTGCGGGCACACACATGTACTCGTGTTTGGTTGCTGGTCACTCAGTATTCAGTGGATGCAGCCCTAAGGGCCAAAAAGGTTAAGCACCCCTGCAGTAGATAACCAGCTACAGGAAATGGCATGGAGCTGCTGACTCTTAAGGTATTCAGATCATTTGTCATCACAGGACCACCTTCCCTATAGTGCAAAAATGCACAAGGCCACCTGGCCTTCAAGAAACATTTAGCAGTGAGAAAGTGCTTGACTTCAATGCCTATTGGTGCTGCTTTCCACATTTTGATTTTAAGACACAGATGTGCTCCTACAAGTTGATCAGTAACCAAGTATGTTGGAAATATTTGGTTATGCCATCAATTCAGAAGCAACTCAGCATACCTATGCCAGGTACAAATTTCAGAGATAGGACAGAAAAAAATGTTACCAAATCACATACCCCTATCCTTAAGAAGAGAAGTGTTACTCTTTGGAGGGTTTTAGGAGAGCGCTAAATTTTTAGGTTAGTTTGGAGTTTTTAAGAAAACTTTTCCTTCCTTTCTCAGATGATATATGCAGATATTTTAAATATCCTTTTGCTTTTTAGCTATTCATACATATGTGGAAGGCTTCAAGTGGGACAGAAAACATTTTTTTTAAAAAAATAACTCAGTAGGCTGGCATTGGGTAGTGGTGTTTATTATTTATTCCTCATATTTCTACCTCGTCTTTCAGCCAACTATTCCCAAGGCAGCTTAAAACAAGCATGTAAAGTACCTTAACATTAGAACAATTTAAACCCAATCGATAAAACCAATCTCTGTAAACAATTCAAAGGCCATTTCAACAGTAATGAAAAAAGATCGCCCACTATCCCCTACCCACTTTCAAAATCTTGGCAAAACAAGAACTTCTTAACATGGTTTCTGAAAACCAACAAGGAGCCCAGGAAAAATCTGGATGAAACTAGTTCCAGACAGAGGATATGACTAAAAAAGCTTGGCTCTTGACGATCACTGGCCTGACTTCTCCCGAAGAAGAGAGCCAGAGCAGAGACTCACCTGAAGAACTATATGCACTCTTGGAGATTATGAACCTCCTGGTTGACCATCCCTTTAAATAGTTTAGATATGTGAAGGTGGCTTTAAAATACAGGACAGGTTTGTTTGTTTGTTTTTTAAAAAAGCATCTGCCCTTTACGCAATATTGCTCATCCCCCCCTTTTAAATTAGAACCTGTCATTTTGTAGCCATGGTAAGAGTTTTAAATATATCCCCTCCACCACCACCACTTCAAATCTGCACCTGTCAGATCAAAAGCCAATATTAGGGTTGGTTGTTTTTTTGTATAAACTTGTTGGTGGAGAAAAACCAAACTTCTGCTGAAATTTGAGAAGAAGCAAAGAAGAAATGCCCCAAAATAAGGAGCCCACTTTTCTTCCACTTAACAGGATCACCTACAGCGTGAAACTTTATCACCTTAAAAGGTTAGAACATAGGAGACATCTTTTATAGTCATAACTTGCACTCTTAACATGTCTCTGGATGATGTCATCATAGAAAACGATATGAACTGTGAGGTGAATGTGGCATCTTGGCCATTTGCGTTTTGTTGTTTTCTTTTAAATCTTCACCCTTTCTTTTCAGCATTGCTGATTAATTTAGAGTTTTCTGTCAATCAGGTCTGATATTTTTAATTGATTAATTAAAACAAGAACAGTATTTCAACATAGGCTTTGTAATTTCTTTTTCTTTCTTTTCTTTCTGGATAATTACTTTAACACATTAGCTGAATCACAACAGCTGTCAGCACTGAACAACTTTTCACAAGTTGATCAAATTAAAAATCCACTGTTTAACCTCTCATAAATGAACTGATTCAGTGATTCAGATAAATGAAAGGGTGTTAAGACAAAAGAAAAACAGGGCCATTTGATTTTCAACTAGAGGTAGTGAAATATCTTCGGAGTCATAGCCGTTAGCTAGTCAACAAAGCAGGCATGTAGAAACACTATGGCCAGGCCCAGGAACACTACCTGTTGGAAACCTCAGGTTACTCATTGCAGAAAGAGTCTAACTCTAGATTTAGTAAATGTCCAGAAACAAGTATGGTGATAAAGACACTTCCAACATTTACCACTGGTTGTCTGAAATCTTACTAGTAAATATGAACATTTACCAACTCTGTGACAAATATTGCAACACAACGTATATAAATTAGAAGTGCTGTCCCCATCCACAAGGACTCAAAACCCCTATAGTACACATCTGAAACATAATGATGAGAGAAGAAGAGAAAGGAGAGGAGAGAAAGAATCTAACAAAAAACAAAAAACAAAGTAACACCAAGAAATTGATGAGAGTTTTGCATTTGCAGAGAGTATATCTTAGCATTAGAAATAAGAAATGAAGTAGGGGCTCATCTTCATTTATTTGGTCAGCTATATTTGTTTTGCCAAACATGGAGAATGCTGGACATTTTTCTCCTTGCCCGAAATGTCAAAATTGTTGTGACTGTGTGGTTGGAAGCATTTCATCAGCAGCAGAAAACTCCTTCCAGTATCTGTCAGTGGAGTGAGCCCCAAGACTCCCGTGAAGAGTACAGCTTGGCCTGACATTATGTCTATCACTACATTAAGAGAGTATGGAAAGGAAGGCATATTTGGATATATCTCCCCGCAACGGCCTTCTTTTTGATCTGTCAAAGAAAGTCAGTTTAACAAAATGAGAAAGAATATAGCAGGAGAAAGCCCTTGCTGAGAGCTAGCTCTGGGCACAGAACATAAGAAAGGCCATGCTGGATCAGACCAAGAACGATGCTGCCTTGCAGAGTACAGACCAGGCATGTGAGATTCCTGTGGACACCCATGCACAGTCTGGTCTGGCACTCAACCTCTGCCAAAATTATTGTGCATAAGCAGCAACACTCAGGAGACAATCCTATGATTTGGCCTAGTGGCTGCTTGAGGTCCTCCCTCAGCTTTTCTGGTTCACAGCTCAATCTCTTAACCACTACCTAACATCAATTCTGGGATATCTGTAGTAACAGGAAAAGGACTGGTGTGTATGAAGAGCTGATCAGAGAAATAAATGACAAATGGTTTCCTCTTACTAATACTTTCAGTTATGACAATGGATTTCAAGAAATTAAAAAGGAATTACTTAGGGAACATAGTAGTTGAAAGGCTTATTGAAGGGATAATACCAAAATTAAGATATGATGGCAAAATTATATAAAATTCTAACTTGGACAGATATCGTGTTAAATGGGTAACAACTACAGTGAAGCCATCTCTGAAATTATTTGGGAAGAGGTGTGGATGGCTGGAATAAGGATATATCTAAACAGTAAACTAGTAATTTTCAGTCTAGCTATTAAGTTAAAATATAAGATATATAGTAAAATATATTAACTTAAAATAATAATAATATAATAATAACAATTCATTTCTTACCCGGCTCTCCGTCTGGATCGAGGCGGGGAACAACAACATGATAAAATACATAGAACTGATTAAAACATGACACATATTATTAAAACTGCATAAAAATCCTAAAATCCTAACAACATCCTTAAAACATTCTAAAATTCCACTGGATATGCCTGTAGAATACATATGATGGAAATGTACCTACATTCAGAGTGTCTACATTAAGGGGAAATTGTGTTGCTCACCAGGGGATTTTGCTTCCAACTTCTTTGGTGTGATTGTCATGGGCTGCATTGCATGGGAGAAGGGTGACCATGTGCTTTGAATTGAATACTTCCCCTCCCTTCCACATCTATTGAGACAGCACCATCTAGTTGCGGAAGATCCTGCTTTTTCCTGTATATTACCACTGGGATTTCCAGGGGATATTGTGGGAGATGTCCTGGTCACTGATGATGTCATGTAATGGACCTGAAGACATCTGTGAGTGGCCAATCACAAGCGTGCAATAAACTGCTCTTTTAAAGGAGCCCTCAAAGCTATTGGAATAGAAACAGGTTATTTAGGTTCAAGGAAATTACTGATATTTCAATTCCAATGAAACTCAAATGATTCATTGTTGGATTCAACGATGGCTTCTTACTGAAGGCAGAAAAAATAGTGCAATACCTTAAGGATAACCTATTCCCATAAGAACCTGCCCATCAGTTGCAGTTAAGAAAATAAAAGCTGTGCTAGTTCAATATTCTGTTAGCACAGTGGCCAACCAGATGCCTACAGGAAGCCCACAAGCAGGACATGAATACAATAGCACTCCGCCACTTGTCATCAGAAGCCCTGCCCTGTGATCTGCTGTCAAGGGAGTGAAGATTGGCGGTGACACGAGGCAGGGCTTTTTCTGGTGGCCACATCTTAGTTGTAGAATTCTCTTCAGAGAGGTGTTCAACTGGCCCTGTCTTTGATGGTTTTTAGGTGAGCAGCCAAGACATGTCTATTCCATAAAGCTTTTAATGGTTTTAAATGGTTTTTAATCCTTCTCTTTTGATGCTAATCTTTAACTGATTGTTTAAGATTTTTATTGCTCTTAGTTCTTATTGTATTCAGATGTATATTTGGGATTATAAAGCAACTTGGGGCCCTTTTGAGGGCTGACAAGTAGTATATACATATTTTTATAGATGAATACATTTAGGGCACAATCCTATGGCCACTAGACACTGTCGAGACAGTCATAGGATTTTTCAGTTTCTGGGAACTGAGGTCGGAGCCAGGCCTCTGACCGCAGTTCCTAGAAACTGTGCTCCCTGCCCTCTTGTAGCTGGTTTGGTTCTTCCCTGTCTCTGTACTTGGAAATGGGAAAAAGGGGAGAGTCCCAAGGTGGGGAGGGGAGGTGACTGCAGAAGCCACATTACACAGCTTCCTGTGTGCATGCAGCCTCTTCCCTTCCGCTCTAAATCTCCCCGGCTAGACAGGCAAAATTGCCCATCTAGCCAAAAATGAAAGGCGCCTGGAGCACGGAAGCTAGGATCACCTCCATGCTCTGGCTGCCCTGCATTGGATAGTCATCAGCCTCTGAGTTTGGGGGCTGATGACTATCTCCATAGGACTGCGGCCTTAAAATATAGAAATTGTCATGAGGCAGTCTGAAGAATCTTCCTCTGAGGAGGAAGAAGGGACAGAAACTGCAGCTTCGCCCATTCCCCGGGACTTACTGCCGGAGGAGGAACAGCAGGGAGATTCCTCAGAAGAGCCCCAGGAAAGCCACCCTCTCCACCCCCTGTCTCTAATGAAGAAGATTCGGGGCCTGAAGGGGTTTGTCCAGTAACTCCCCAGCAGAGGCAGCAGCTCAAACGGGCAGAGCAAGCTAGGCCCACAAGACGCAGCATGAGATTGCGAAAACAGAGCACAGCTGACGCAAGCCTTAAGTAAGATAACGAAGAAATTGCACGCAGCTGTGGACAGGCTCAAGCAAAGTATATAAGGGGGAGGAGGCAGAAGCTAAGATTCCTTGAGAACAACCGACGTATTCGGCTCTTGACATCCTGTGTGATTTCGGATCAGAACCTGTGGACTGTACACCCGGCTGGACTGTTTTGCTTTGGACCCTGGACTTCTGGAAAACCTGGTTTGACCTTCGGCTTTGACAACTGGACTGACGGAACTACTGGCGTGACCCTGGCTATTGGTAAATGGACTTTCGAACTGCAAATAAAAACCCTTTGAACAATTAAGGCCTGGCATTTTTCCCAGACATTCTTAGATAAGGAAGTTGGCAGGCTTCCTAGACCAAGAGTAGTAAATACGACAGAAATACATATAGAAAACAGAAAGATATGTCAGCAGTTAAAATTTGGGAGAATACACAGGATAATATTAGCTGTTTGAAACTACTGTATCATGTTAGATACAGAGAAAATAGGAGTAGAGATATAAGGAACTTTGAAATTCATGGTAATTTTTTCCATAGGCAGAATTTTTGATATAATTACACTGAGTTAATGTAAACATGGATATGAAATATATTTGGTAATCATCTAGGGAACAGCTATAACACAGTGGCAGAACAAGTAAAAGGTCCAAAGTTCAACCCCTGGCATCTCCAAGTAAGGTTGGGAAGACTCCTGTCTGAATCCTTGGGAGAGCCACTGCCGGTCGGTGTGGACAATATGAACTAGACGGACCAGTGGTCTGATTCGATATAAAGTGGCTTCCTGTGTTCCTAGATTTTAATAACACGGTATGATTATTAAATTTTGCACATAGAACTCATGTTTAGATTGTTTTTGTTAATGATGGGTTTTAATCTTCTGTCCAAGAGACTGGTGGAAGATGGTCTATATTCACCTGGCTAGATAACAAGACAAAGGGTGGACAGGGCCAGTGTCAAGGGTGGGCATGAATGGGCACTTGCCAAGGGCTCACACCCGAGCAGGGCCCATTGGCAAGAGCCCCCTGGAGTTGCTCCTCCTCTTCACCACTGCAGCCTGTTTGTTGACTTGCCTTTTGCTCTGGCCCAGACAACAGTGGTGAGAAGGAGGAGCAGTAAATGCCACTGCCTATTTGTGCAGTGGCTCTCTGCCTGTCAAGAAGCAAGTGGAGCAATAACGAGAATGAAGATGAAGAGCTGGTGAAAATGGAATTGAGAAGGTAGACTTACTGAGGGAGGGGGCCCATTGAGGGTGTCTTGCCCAAGGACCTGTAAAAACCTGGAACCAACACTGAGCATAGACCTCAAAACCTGTATCAAGAATGGGAATAAGAAAAGAAGACACATCAAACTTGCAGCAACTGATGCAGCAAGTTTGCTCTGCCCTTCCTAAGCCAGTTCACATAATGTACACTTCAGATTGCTACTCAAGTGTGAAGGCTGCATCTTTTGTATAGCTGCTACCTTCAATCCTAGAGATTAATGACCAAATGAATGTGTCTGTCTCAAAGATGAAAGAGTTTTGTTAAAAGCATGACAGTAATTATGTTCACATTAGTCTCAAAACACTGCACACTCCTAGAGATTTCAGATGGGTGTCTTGTTGATTCTATTTCCCCCCTTTTTGCCACACTAATTTGTTCAAATTGGTAATGAAGTTGTACTTTTTCTTGTACCCCTGATTACCCAAAGTTCCATATTTAGCCAAACTCAGCACTAGGAGTTCTATCAGAACCACTGGCCACAGCACAGATTTGAAAAGTCCACTAACAGTTTCCCAATGCACAAGGATATCTGCAGCTGACGGACATGGAAAGTTAAGAAAAAGAAAAGCAGCGTTCAAATGCAATGCACATATTTCTACTAAACGGCTTAAGCGAACATGCTTCAATTGGATTTTCACAAAGGACAACTATTCTGAAACTGTGATGAATCTAGGGTGCTTCCAGATGAAAATTCTTAATACATTTTCTGCAGTAGGAAAAAAAGACAGTGAGAAAATATGGGTCAGTTACGAGTGGAAAATGACTATGTCTGGACCCCCTGTAAAATTCTGTGAATGAGGCAGGGTGATTGAATAATAAAAGCCTCACCTGGAAGCAGCCATAGACAAAGATGTTGTTATTGATCATGGCTGGCTCACTGCACAGTTTCTGTTGTGACACATATGAAGTCCTCTGGTGGTACCACAATCCTCATGTGTTCAAATTCCGGCTGCATTTCCCCCCCAAATGCTCATTTCTGATGTCCTTCATTCCTAGAGTCAGCCTTTGGTGTCTAATTCTGGTTTCCAAGAACACCTTAACACTGTCTTGCACTGTACTATCTACTCACTGTGTTATAGCAATCCTTCCTGAGTATTAGAGAGACCACCAAACTTTCCTTAATTTATAAGCCAAGCTCACAAGCAAGGGTGTTCACTGATTTCCAGCTTTCCCTTAATCTAGTTTTTTCAGCAGTGGTATTGGAAAAAGCTACAGGAAAGGAAAGGAGGGAGAACACTGTTTCCCACCAACAGATTCTACATTTTTTTTGTTTCAAAGCTGCCAAAATGCTCCATTTCTCAGCACATATGTTCTTTAAAAGAAATTAAGTATCACTGAGAGGCCCCTGCAGGCAATAGGGAATGGGCACAGCAACAGGAGACAAATCAGTGGAACAGCTGTTCTCCCTATATTCATGAGATAGCAAATGTCTGTGCCCACAATACAGTACCAGGTTGGCAGTGCAAACCTCTTCCAGAGTATTCACTCAGCTATAAAGAAACTGAACATCAGATCACTGCTAAAGAATCAGCTACATTTATAGGAAAAAGAATATGGTGCCCATTTCTAGTCTTGAACCATATGTTCAGCACCCACAAATTTCAGTGGTTGTAGAGCGGGGAGGGGAGTGTCATTTGATGGGAAAGTGATTTCCTCAGCTTTCTGGTACTTGCTTCCAGCATCAGCGTATATCCCTGCCCTCTTTCTCCTAAACTCATCCCTATTTGTTGCTTGCCACCCTCCCTGTTTCCCTTCTACTGTCCCCAATGGAACTTTTCCTCACCCAGAATACAACCATCCTACTTGACCCATTACTTTTTTGCTCCCTTCAGCTATCTGCATGCACTGAAATCTGGCACTGCTCCTGACCCCTTCTTTGGAGGTCTCTCCTTCTCCCACTCCTCACCCTTGCAGTCATCGAAGTGTTGGCCTCCCTCTTTCCAAGTCCTGCCAGTTCTAGTCCCTACCTGCTCACCCACCCGATCCCATAGCTTTTCTACCTTTGAAGTTCATTCTGTGGAGATCTATTCTCCTTTGCATCTTCACGTTGCTGTTATGTATCGCCTTCCTGCCTCTCGGTCCTCATCCCAGACAATAGTGCCTGGCTAGCCTTCTCCCTCTTTGACAGTGCCCCAACAGAAGCAACAGAACTTGATTTCAACACTGATGTTGACAATCCTTCTGATCCATCTGCTTCATGTCTCCTCTCCCTTGCTTCTTCCTTCATCATTTCTAGACTGACTCTTCCACAGCTACCTTGGGCACTCTCTGCTGTGGAATTCCCTCTGCCTGACTGTCATCTTACTTCCTTCAACAAGGCAGGCACACAATCCATGTTCCCCATGTTCTGCTTTTTGTTTTTTCCACGATCTCTGGTTCTTTGCCTTCTCTGAAGTGCTGTCCACTTCAACGTTACTCCTGTGTGCTCTGTAGACTCTGCAGTTACCACCTTCTCTTCATTCCAATAATCAAGCCTTGACACGTTTGCCCTGCTCTCCCAACGTAGTTACTGGATAGATATTTAAAGTAATGTCTGTTTTGGCCCTGAATTGCCCCCCCCCCAAAACCAGTGTAGGTCAGAGATAATTAGAAGAAAAGCTCATTGAACTTCATTAGGGATGGGTTCATACAAGGAATGGAGAACACCAAGAGGAATGGATCACAAGGATTCTAGGACACCTTATGTACTGAATGCATTTAAAGGCATAAGGCTGGAGATACAACAGCTACAATGAGATATTTGCCAAGGCTTCAGGAAACAGCACCCACAAGACCAGGAGACAAAATTAAGCTCATATCCATTTAGTAAAAACATATATTTATGAATATGTTAATCTGGCAGATGTTTTTATCTATGATTTTGGGAGGGCTGCAGAAAGGAACGCACATCCGTATTCTTAAATCACACACAGTGGCTAATTTTAGCAATACAAAAGGTATCCATAAGAATATAAAACTGATCTTCCTGTTTTGCATAATTCCCCTGGAATTCAACACATGGAAACTCTTTATATGAAATGCATAGGAAACAGGAGCTAAGTGTCATGTAAGAAACATTTTTAATTTATAAACTGCCACACAGAGATACTTTAGAATTAAGAGATGGGGGGGGGGAGAATATCCTGCCTATATAACTGACATCCTCCAGAGTTTAAGAATGTTTTGTCTGATCCTCCCTAACCCACGCCTGCCCCATTGTAGAGCAAATATTCATATCATGCCATAACACAGAAGTGGAATGTATTCAAAGACACAAGACAAAATGTGGTCAAGAGCACCAAACACATGTAATGAAAAGTAAATCTCTGGTAATAGTTTTTAAAACCATAACTTACTTAAACAAAAAGGCAAAAGCAAAAATCCGTTTTAAAATATTTCAGCCTGGAAGGCTGGTTGTGCTTACATATTTTGGGGGAAATATAAACAGATTATGACATCTCAAAAGGTTAGACTACATAGGAGTATTTGCAAGTTATCTAACGTGATGCTCCCCACCCCATCCACAGACACACACCCCATGGCATTTTGTAGAAATAGATTAAGGTTGCAATCTTATGCTTGCTTACCTCAGAGTAGAGACACATAGGGTTGCACTGTAAATCATCTGTAGATGTTGGCTTCATGCCAGAAAAAAGTTTGGCTTGACATCAGTGGGACAAGTTAGCTGCCTCTAATTTAAGTCCCACTGATTGCAATGGAACTTAAACAGAGCTTACATTCTCCAATTAATTTCCTCTAATATTATAAACTGCCAGGATACGTTATATCTAACAAGTGGTACAGAAATATTTTAAAATAAATAAATAAATCATGACCATTTGTGGTTTTGTTTGTTTGTTTGTTTGTTTTTACAGAAACATTGTTCATTAAACAGTGGCTTGAATGTGCAAATTCAAGTTTCTGTTCTTATATTATGCAGAAAATAATGTACTCCCATAACTCATTAGTGGACGATATACAGTCAGTCAATACCTGTGTTTTAAATCCAAACATTTATTTATACTGCACTAATGCAGCTAGCCCAAAAGATAAGAAAATGTCCTTGAGCAATATGATCTTAATCCATAGTAGTAAACAGAACACACAGCATCTGTTTAATACTTCCATTTTACCTGCAGGCTTTGAGGCATATTCTACTTCTGTTGCTACAAGCTGAAAAGAAAACAACATCTTCTGTTATCCACAGGCAAATCGTTGATGAAATTTTGAATTGTTTATACCAGGGGGATGCAAAATGTGCAGTACCCCAAGCTCTGTCTGGCAGCCCCCTAGACCCCCAGAAAAAAATAAACATTCCAACACAGACTCTATGGTTCTTACCATAGAAGCATCATTCCTAGTGTATCCCCAGAGTGTCTTTGGAAAGTGTGCTCAAAGGCTCCTATCTGCTTCCTAGGATGCTCTAGAAATGCACTTTCTACAGAAGGAATCACAGAGCTTCATCCTAGAGTATTCCCCTTATTTTTCTGGTTGTGCGTTTCCCCCAAAAAAAGAACATAGGTAATAAAATGGTGTGGGTGAGTGGGTAGGTGTCAAAGTTCTTCAGCAAGAGAATGGATTAGAGGAGGGAGAAGGGCTAGGAGCCAGGATTCCTGGAAGGCTGGGTGGTTTGAGAACTGAGGTTTCTGAAAGGTGTGGGTTTTATCTGATCAAAGCAGGTGCCAGGCTTCTGAAATGCTCTTGGTGGGTTTGAGTTGTATGAGCACACCCACACACCAGCACACAACCCTGGGGCTGAAAAGGTTGTGTATGCCTAGTTTACACAATAGGGTGCTTTGAGACATTCCCTCACTAACATTTAGGCTGAATTCGGACAACACGATAGTCAATGGTGTTGATTTGTGTCCATCTAGGGGGTAGTCCCCACACAACATGGTAATAAATAATCAACCGTGGTGTGGATTAGGATCAGCACTGAGTTGACTATGGCAGCATTCGGACGACATGATAGTCAATACAACTGATGATTGTTCCCCCCCCCCCCCCGGTTGCTTAATGTGTCATCCGAATTCAGCCATTGTCTATGATTTGTTGATGATATCATGCCACTTAGAGAGGCAAACTGAAAACAAGGAAAGGAGCCCATTAATAATTAGAAGCTCCAGATTACTTGCATTGGAAGCATAGCATGGTTATTATCTCAAGTATTAGCCAAGCATAGTTCAGAATTCACTGCAAACGCATAGGAAACACAAAGAAATCTGAGTTACAAAGAAAGGGCCTTATTTTAAGATTATACAATACATAGACATTTACATCTGTATTTGAGTCTCTCCTATTACAATGTATTTTAGTAGTGAGACACACAAATCAATATAGCTCTTTCTGCAATGCCTCTGTACTTAATTCTGTAGCTTCTTTATCTAAACAAATATGATCACAAATACAACAGTATTGCTGCAAGATTGGGGGTTTGGGCTGGAAAGTGTTACTGGGGGGCTGAGAAGTACTGTTGGAGACTGACCCTGGTAAAGATGACAAGTATTTCCATTGTTGGGAAGATTACAGGTAAGTGGCTCACAATGGCTAGGCAATAACTGGAGATCCCTCCAGAAGCTGGAAGCCATTTGGGGTGGGTGGGTCGGTGAAGAGCATGCCTTTCTCCACTCCCCCTCCAAGGATGTAATATAGATGTCTATGTGAAAAGAACAATCTGATTAGAGTTTGAGTCAAACACAGAGGAAGAAACGAGGACAGCTGAATTTGGGCCCTGTAAACATATTAGGGTGTGGTCTCCTTGGAGAGTGGAGACCACTCAGGCTGTTTGTTTGAGTGTTTAGGCTGTGGCTCCACCAGTAATAAACACAGCTATTACAAAACATCAATAAGCCTCCAGAGATCTCCTTCCAAAGGGAATCAAGCCTGTCTAATTGCTGCACCCTTAGAACTTTTCATTGCCTGGAAAATGTGGGATGAATATAACCATGGGTATCTACATGAAGATATAACACAGAAGAAATGGTAGTTCAGAAAATTGTACCTTTTCATGCCTTCCTGATATTCCCCAAAATAAAAGACAACCCATTTACTGTTACTAAACTACTAGAAACAACGTGTAGTGATTAAATATTACAAATGGTTAAAATAACACATATTTTTAACAATAATTAGTAGAGTTTGCATAAATATGCCAAAACATGAACTATCACATTTTCAGATAAGAACATCACTACCCTCACTACCTCCACCCTGCTGGCTTCCTTCTCTCCCTTGTTCTATAATGAAAGTGGGCACAAAAAGCACTAAAACTGAGATGCTGTTCCTTTGGAGACCCCTTTTATGCTATTTCCTACTGCAAGCTTGTTGCAGCATAAAGAAATTGGCAATCTACCTGACCCAATTGGCAGCACTGAAGCATAAATTGATACTGTATGAATTGTTCCTTAAGTGCAATTATTGCTCCTTCTCCTGACAGTCTCTCTGCTTCCCTTTTTCTTTCTCCCATCCACCCTTGATTTCTAGGGAACCGGTTAGAGAGATAGAAGGGGAGATGACAGATGCAATATTTTGCAAAATGAGATAATTATATAGCAGCCGCATGGGGAGATTAGATTAGTAAGAGATTTCAACACAAGGACATTTAATAAGAATGAGACACAGGTACATGAAAACCCAGACAACGGAAAGGTCATCATCATCACCATCTTCTTGAGATTGTGAAACAAAATGCTTATGACCTACACAGACTTCAATATACGCTGCAGTAATTCTATTGTTATTACAAACGCAAATAATAGGATTATTTTTGTACAGATGTATATTTCCTTTCTCTCTGACTCACTCAAACACACAACTTCCCAACCCCCACAAGCACAACTATGGTAATTCAAACGCGGCACTGCATTCAAAATACATTTGACATTCCACAGCCAATATTGCCGAAGGACACAAAGAAGGAGCCATCAGGCACCTCACCCACAAATGGGGACTTCAGTTGCTACTGGCATAAGCCTCAACCAGTAAGGAAAATGCAACAAAACAAAACAAGTATTTTAAGAGTATTTGTTGTGGTTACCTTTCTACAGCTCATAACTACAGCAATGTTATCCGCACAGGTCAAACGGTCCCCTATCATCCCCCAATCAAAGGGATTGGTTGGTTTTGGTATGCAATTCTCCTAGCACACAGACTCATTTACTTTTTAAAAAAACAATAGTCATTCATATAGACCCAGAAAATTGGGCAGAAATATGCATGACATGAAGGATAATCACACGTATTCTGAAACCGGGGCAAGTGGGTGGGGGGAATCCCTAAATAGTGCCACTGCAAGGCTGCTTTGTGCATGCATCTGCCCAAAGAGTCCTCCATAGGGAGTGGGATATAGGAACACAGGAAGCTGCCTTATACTGAGTCAGACCATTGGTCCATCTAGCCCAGTACTGTCGAAACTGACTGGCAGCAATTGTTCTTCAGGGTTTCAGGCAGGATTCCCTACATGGAGAAACTGGGAGTCGAACCTGGGGCCTCTTGCATGCAAGGCATGAGCTCTTATCATACTGAGCTATGGTTTCCCCCCCCACCCCTACCCTCAGGTTTAGTGGGCTTCTTCCCTCCACCAGTTTTCAGCCCTGCAGCCGTCTTAAATTCCTCTATTGGATCTAATGGAATGATTTCCCTCCATTAGACTGAGCAGGAGAAGATTTAACAGGCTGCAGGGATAAAATCTGATGGAGGAATTCCATCACCTGGAGAGGGTCCTCCATAGTGGATTGTCTCCCCTCTCTCAGTCCCCCGGCAGTACTGCCAAAGCAGCCATTCCAGTCTTGAAGACCTTTGCAGGGCTGCACTTTCTGGTTACCCATGCTGACACAACCATTAGTCTCTCAACTATCGGCTGCCAAAGCCCCTTTAATTCCTGGCTGACTAAAGCCAATCCCCCAACTATGGAACAAATTGTCTTTTGTGCCTACAAAGTTCCCTTCAACTTATCTATCAGAGCTATGCAGGAAGCATGATTCTTCTCGCACGTCTGTGCAGTCTGCTTTTTTTCAACTGTTGCGTCAACACCTTAATAGCACCTTCCAAATCTGAATTCCTCACACTGAATGCTTCAGGTGACGCTGGGCATTTGTCAGCTTCTCCTTTGAGGACAGCTTTACAAACACTTAATTTTATCCCCAAGCCCAACTTGGGAGAACTTCAGTGGCATCTCTACTAAATACAGGCGAAGTTTGCTACCTACAATAAATGCCTTCTACACCTCTCCCCTATACTTTCACAGTACTGACGGTCATTGAATCTAAGAATTGCCTAGATGGTGTCCAAAATGGAGTTCGACTTTTTCTGAACAACAACCTACTTCGACAGAAATCTTTGCAAGACATTGTTGTGACAGCATGTGCAATAACAGGAAAAAGATTGTATGAACCACAAGGAAGGATCAGTAACCTGTCTTACCCTTCCTCTACCTCTACTTCATCCTGTAGAGTCTTCATGGAAAAAGCAGGTCACCAACTTTTTATTTTTAAAAATTCAAACACTGCAGGGACTAAGTGCCTCTAAGCATGTATAGACTGAATTTTCTTTGGGAAGGGAACACTCTAACCAGGGACTTGGAATCTGTTCTCTTGGGTCTCACATTCCACCTGCCTGCTTAGAATGCCAGTGGCAGAGAGGTAGCCCAGGCCTAAGATAGCAGCCAATCACAGGACTGACCAGGAAAAGCTTGGGTTTTGCACTGACTCATCCGCATTGGTGTAGTTGACTTATCCGTACTGGGATGATAGAATATACCCTCATGTGAGTTTTCCCCAAAGTAATCAGGAAAAAATTGTGCAATTGTCCACCTGCCACTTATTAAAGGTGTGAATATCCCACATTGTGATGGAGCACACACAGATGCGATGCCACTCCACTCCCACCATCAGTGAATAAGTGTGCCTTGTCAGCTCTCATATATGCACTATCTGGAAAAATGTCTCCGATGGATTTTTCCTCCAGGCCCTTGCACTCTCCAGTTGTGGCTGATGGCCAAGACAAGAACATTCTGACTGGCCTGTAGAATTATTCATTAAACAAAAAACCTACGGTTTACAAAAACAACGTTAAGGCTCCACAGATTCCAACCAAGCACCAAAAAGCAGGGAAATTGGGAGTTAAGGCTCCCAAGCCTTAACGCCACATCCTCCCTAAGGAGGCAGAAAGTGCAAGTGAAATTCTCATTCTCCCAAAGCAGATAAACCATGAGGACAGGATGGAGAATATGATATGCAGAGGTGACTGTGGGGTTGTGGAAAACTGATCACGAACAACTTAGAGCCACCTACTTCTCTTTTTTTTGTTTAGAGCAGCCTTTCCCCAACCTGGTGCCCTCCAAAGGTGTTGGACTACAACTCCCATGGTTAGGAATGCTGGGACTTGTCATCTCAAACACCTGGAGGGCAACAAGATGGGGAATGCTGTTCCATATCCTTACCAAATACAGGGTCTCAAACACATCTCTCAAACACATCTCGCATATAGCAGCACGCTTGATAACAAAAGGGGAACTATTCATTACAGATCTAGAACCAGAGCATGTGCCAGGCACGTCCAACTTTTGGTCAATATCCTGCCCTTCAAAGAACCAATGTGTTTTTTTCTTTAAAATGTATTTAAACAAAATATACTGTTCACTCCCCACAATCCCTCCACAATACATCATCTCATCAAAGCGACAGAGGAGCAGAAGAGGTTTAGTTTGGCTGTCTTGAACACCTTTCAGATGAATTAGTTTGCAATCCTATACCTCTTGGGAGTAAGCCCTAGTGAATTCAGTGGCACTGGCTTCTGAGAAGACAAGTATAGGAGTCAACCTTCTCCAGCTTGGTGTTCTCCAGATGTGTTGCACTTTAACTCTCATGTTATGTGTTATGGGGAAGACAAAAATCATTTCATACTTAATTTTAAAATAATACTGATGCATGAAAGTATTAGGTGGTAGCTCTGCCTTTGATCTCACACTGCTGAACAAGTAAGAGAAATCCTTTATCTGACATTCAAGAAACAGACATCCTATGCCATATGTTGAAAACTAATGTTGATGTCTGAAGTTTTCCACAACCCCACAGTCACCTCTGCATATCATATTCTCCATCCTGTCCTCATGGTTTATCTGCTTTGGGAGAATGAGAATTTCACTTGCACTTTCTGCCTCCTTAGGGAGGATGTGGCGTTAAGGCTTGGGAGCCTTAACTCCCAATTTCCCTGCTTTTTGGTGCTTGGTTGGAAACTGTGGAGCCTTAACGTTGTTTTTGTAAACCGTAGTTTTTTTGTTTAATGAATTTCATGGCTTTGTGTAACGGATGACTGGATATTATACAGTTGACAAGCAGCTAGCATCAGCTAGGATGTTACACCATTTTGACATCCAATATAAAATCAAAGCTAGTGATATGTGTTGCACCCACTTTTCAAAATAATAAATGAACCCCAGAAGTTATGCTCTCTCACTTGAAATCTGAGGGGGTCTCATTTGAATTTTTCAATAGCCAATGTCCAGAAATAAAAGCTTTCTATGACTGACTCATGAAAAGAAGCATTTCATGTTTTGTGTCTGTATTTGGAGAGAACCTGAAAAAAAATTCTACTGGACTAAAAACTCCCTGATTAATTCTGGAAGCACACAAGATGATACAGGAAAATATCCTAAATTATAATAAGTTACAGTTTACTATATTAATTATTATAGCTCATTTTATGCTACATGCTTTTTCTTCCTGTTTGCATCTGAAAGTAGCAGATTGTGATCATGTTTGTGGTCAAATTTCAAGCCTGCATGGGCTGCATTTCCATCCATAGATATTTACTTAAAAGACCCATTGAATTTCCTTGGTTCTTTAAAAGCAATGTATTTGCTTTTAGATTTGCCACTCTCAGCACTCTGCGCGTGCTATGTATGCCTGCTCCGTCTGCCCTATTGTTCCCTGCAAGGCCCAGCCAAGGGAGGTCAGTAAATTAAACCAAGGGATGAAGGATGGGATTCCATCAAGTTCAGCTGAGAGCATTTGCTGTAGGGCATGGACCTAACAGGAACGGTGAGGCCAGGTTTCTGGCAGACCCATTTAGGCAACTTTATGGCCTGATAGTTCTCTGTTTGGTAGCCTGCAGAAGCCTCATAAAGCAATGGGCATATGAACACTGTTATTATGGTCTGCCACTTTGTCTTTAGTAGTCTGAGGTCTAGACCTCTTCAGAAGGGGGAATAGTGTCATGTTATGGGGTGACCACATGGAAAGGAGGACAAGCCATCCAAAATGGTGGCCAGCACAACATCTTGTGATACTAAATTCTATAGTTAAGCAGAACTGTACACAGTATTCTAAGTGTGGCCACACCACAGATTTGTATAAAGGCAGTATGAGACTGGCAGTTTTATTTTCAATTACTTTTCTTATAATGCCTAACATGGAGTTTGCTGTCTTTACAGCTGTCACACACCGGGTAGACATTTTCACTGAGCTGGCAACCACATTCCCAAGTTTTTTTTTCTTGTTTAGTCACTGCAGGCTCAGATCCCATCAGTGTATATGTGATGTTGGGATGCTTTGCTCCAGTGTGCATCACTTTACAAATGCTTATGTAGAACTGTTGTTGCCATTTTGATGCCCATTTTCCCACTATGGAGAGATTCTTTTAGAGCTCTTGGTAATCTCACTTCATTTTAAAAACCCTAAATATTTTGAGGTCAACAGCAAATTTGGCCATCTCACTGCTCACTCCTATATGCATGTTGTGAAGAAAGTGGATAGGGAGGCAGTTTCTCCCTTTCTCATAATATTAGAATGAGGGTGGAAGTGAGCAGTGACGTAGCCATGTTTGGTGATGATACCAAATTATTTAGTCTAGCTAAAACAATGGAGGATTGTGAGGAGCTCCATAAAGATCTCTGCATACCGAGAGAATGGCCATGAAAAGGGCAAATGCTGTTCAATGTAAGCAAGTGTAAAGTGATGCACATTGGGGGATCACAATTTCACATATACACTAACAGGATCTGAGCTAATTAGAGGTGACTGACCAAGGAAGAGTTTGGAGCAGGGGAGGTGGACAGCTTGATGAAAATGTTGATCCGGCTGCTGTGAAAAAGGCAACCTCCGTGTAAGGCATAATTAGGAAAAGAAACCTAATTCTTGAACACTAATATGAAAAATAGTGGGTTCTCTGATTTCCACTTGATGTATGTGGATTCTTTAATCTTACTATAGTAAAAATGACATATTTTAGTTTTAGATTCATGACTGTATTAGCGGTAAGTTAGTTGGAAAACAAATGTATTAGGAAGTGTGAAAAGTGAGTGTATTGCATCATTTGTGACAGACTTCACACGTAATTTATGATATATATAGTAAGTAAAGAACAAACCCAAGGATGTCTTTCTGTGTGTATATATGAAAGAGGCAGGCACACAGACATAGATAGACAGTGGGCCAGGCCTAAATTTCCAGCCTAACCTATCTTACAGGGTTGTTGTGAGGGTAAAAGTAGCACATGCCATACACCCAAACATTACCAAACATCTGTTTTACATTCCTGTGAAAGTGAGCAGCAGAAGAAACTCACTAGATGGTTTTGGGCCAGTCATAGACTCTTAGCCTAACCTACCTCATGTTTTTTTGTGGTGGGAGATATGGCACTTGAAAGAATGATCAGTCTAGGGCTTTCCCCTTCCTCTTTACTAGAGAAGCTTCTTTGCAACTGATCAACTAAATGGAGTCACTACATCTGACCCAGTACCAAGAATAGCCATGTGGGTGTTTAGAAATACTGCTCAATTTAATTTTAATCTATCCAAGTTTGGATTTTTATTTTTATTTTTTTTTGCTCTAAAAATAGCCTGTGATCAATGAATCCTATATTAAGCCTGTCAAAGATGTTGGTACTGGAGATAAGAATACACAATAGTTTTGTTCAACCTGATCAAAAAATATTAGAAAAGCTAAGAGAATTCAGAATGTCACTGACTCTTCTGCCCTACAGGGTTGTTGTGCTGATAAAATGGAGGAGGATTGTGTAAATCATCTTAGGTTCCTTGCAAGAGGGAAAAAAAGGCAGGATATAAATGTAACACTAATAAACGTATTACTACTTCTACTAATTATTATTATTATTAATTATAATAACAATGAAGGAATAATGATTTAAAAATTAAATACATGGAATATTTTTTTAAAAAAAGAAAAAGAGGGGAGAGCTTAACCCCTTCTCTTACAAAAAGCCTTGGTCCCTAAATATACACAGAGCTCTCAAAGAGAAGTACAACCAAATCCACACACCCCTTCAAGTTAGTGCATGGAGAATGAGACTCATTGTACTCAGTGGAACTAACTTCTGAGTAGACATGCCTTGGATTGAATTGATATGAAAATTAATGATCAGCAGCCATAATCAAATGAACATACACACATGCAAAGCATGTAAGCAAGTTATTAATTGTAGAGTTATAGTGCTGTAAAGGAGAGGGAATTCTCACTCACATCTCTCTCTCTCTGCCTTCCAAGGTTCCAGACTGTTTTTTTTAATAAAGGCTACAATCTTCTACACACTTACCTGGGAGTAAGACCATTGCATTCAGTCAATGGAACTTACTTCTGAGAAGAGACTACAGCACTGTCTTTGCTAGAGGAAGCAGCCATTGTAGCTGACGCAGGAGGGAGGGGGGAGAGACTCTACTGAACATGTGCCATAATCAAAATGGCCGCCGGATTTCTTAAAGAGGCACAGTTTAAATTTAATAAAATCCACTTAAGCGAATTTTTTAAAAAGAAAAGCAGTTCCACCTACACTAGAACGGGAGGAAGTAGACCCTGCCATTGGATTAATGAATAAGGCTCCCTGAAGATAAGGACAGCTGCGCAAGAATAGTCGCAACCCCTGAGTTCAATTTTCGGTTTCGGATTCAGGGGATTCTTTAATCTTTTTACTTTAAACTGCTCTCCTTCCCTCAGTCTTTCACCAATCTTCTTGAAATTTTCAGGTAATGTAAAACAAACATTTCTTTCTGGCAACTGTAAATTTCAGAGAGATTAGTGAAACATTTTCGATTTTATTGCTGTTAGAATGACCCCTCCCCAATTATCACTTTAACATGGTGGAACGTGTTTTTTACTGATGGCCCTTAACAAGGGAGGCACTGCTGTGCCTCCCTTAATATCTAACTGGCAACCCTACCAATACTAAGAGTGAACCTGAATGCCTACCAAGTCTATTTGAGGATTTTACTACATGCATGCAAGTATTCTAGCTATAATCTTTCAGAGTCTTAAGAAAGGCCGTCAAAACAGATCATATTTTGCAGCTGATTCAATATCTCTGCTCCCCAACTAACTGCAGACTAAGACTCATCGGAGCCTTTTAGATTTCAACACACAAGAGTGTGTTGAAATCAGAGTCCTCAAGGGGGCAGCACGTATTTCACAGGCTACCATGGAGCGCTCTTTCCGAGGAATGAATTTGTTCAGACATATTTGGCACAAAATCCTGTTCTCTGGTCCGCAGTGCAGATTTCATATGCACACAGCAGGTTGGGAGGATGCAGCTCTCCCCCGGTTTCCCTCCAAGGATTTCAGAGTGCTTTACATACATTAATAAAAGAAACCTGCACACACTGGAAATGAATCGCAAACCCATTTCAACGGAGAGTGCGATTCATTACTCAGCTCACAAACTGTTTGTAGCCTAGTCAGAAGTAAAACTCAGTGTCAGCATCAGCATCTACTTACTTCAACTCCGCAGACGTCTGTAATCCACTGCAAAATGGCATTTAACTTTTAAGCAATGCCATAGTCAGAATCTGACATACTAAGACAGTTGCATGGACCCCAATATTGGTAAAAACTCCCACCAAAGATTTATTATTTATTTAAAATGTTTCTAAAGTGCCCTTCAATTGGGAAAAAAAACCCACAGCAGTCTGCATTAAAATACTAATGCAATTAAAATACTAATAAACAGATCTAAACAGTCATCATAATATAACTAGAGAACTGCTTTGCCAGATACCAAAGATCCACATGGCTTGGGATTCAAAAAGTGGCCAGTGGTCAACAAGATATCCTTGGGAAACTCTAAAGCAGGGGTGGCAAACCTTTATTTATATCATTAATTAATTTATATCCTACCTTTTCCACCAAAAATAGCACTCAAGGTAGGTAATAATAAAATACAGATTAAAAACAAAATCTTAAAGAAGCTTTAGGTAAAAACAAATAAAAACACAATTAAAAACACAACAATAAAATATATAAAGAGCACTTAACCAATTAAAAACCCCTTCATCAGCTTACATCCCAAAGACCCGCCTGAATAAAAATGTCTTTGTTTCCAGAGCCAGGGAGTGGCCCCTGAGAAGGCCCCCTCTTGTATCCCCACCAAATATCTTAAAACCTGGGCAGGCTTGTATGGGAGAAGGCGGTCATTCAGGTAGCCTGAACCTAAACCAGATAGGGCTTTATAGGTTATAACCAGCATTTCAAATTGTGGTTAGAAACAGACGAGTAGTCAGTGACGTTGTTGTAACAAGGAAACCCCATGCTCCCTGTAACCAGCCTGAACAACGGTCTGGCTGCAGCATTTTGGACCACCTGAACTTTCTGAACAGTTTTCCAAGGTAACCCCATGTAGAATGGATGACTGCAGTCTAAACAGGATGTAACTCAGCATGTGTGACCATGCCCAGATCAGACATCTTTAGGAACGGGCACAGTTGGTGCACTTGTCTCAGGTATGCAAACACATTCCTGGCCACTGCCAAAACCTGGGCATTCAGGCTAAGCACTGGAACCAGGAGTATATCCAAACTGAGAATCAGAGTCTTAAAGGGAACTGTAACCCTATCCTGCAGAGGTTGTATCCCTATTCCCTGATCAGTCTTTCAACTAACCCGAAGTATCTCTGTCTTGTTTGGAGTAAGCCTCAATTTGTTCACCCTTATCCAGTCCATTATTGGCATTAGACACTGATTTAAAACTAGAATTCCTTTGATTTAGCTAGAAAGGAAAGATAGTGTTTGGTGTCATCAGCATACTGGTGGCAGTGAACCCCAAAACTCCAGGCAATGACTCCCAGAGGTGTCATATTAAGTAGAATGGGGAGGGGACAAGATGGAACCCTGAGGGACATCTCAGGTCAATGGCTTTGCTGTTAAGCAGGAATCCCCCAGCACTACCTTGTGAACTCACCCATCAAAGAATGACTGGAGCCACCACAGAAGAGTGCCTCCAGGTCCTATCTCAAACAGACACCTCAGAAAGATACATTGGCTGATGGTATTGGAATAATTAGTAGTTCATCAGAAACAACAGGGGCTCACTCCCCATCATTTTTCTGGCATAGATCAGCTACCAAAATGACCAAAGTAGTCTCTGTCCCATAACCAGGCCTGAAGCCAGATTGAAATGGATGTAGATAATCCACCTCATCCACAAATCCCTGGAGCTGAGAAGCCACCACATGTTCCAGCTCCTTGTCCAAGAATGGAAGGTTGGAAACTAGCCAGAAATTATCCAATACGCTGGGTTTCAGTGAAGTAGTGGGTTTTTTCCTTTTGTTTTTTAGCAGAGATCTTACCACCATCTCCTTTAAGCAAGACAGAATCTCCTCTTGCCATAAATAGGTATTTACTACTACCATGCGTCCAACCACTTTTATAAACAAGGAAGGGTAAGGGTCCAGCACACATGTAATAGGCCTCACCTTTAGACATCCATGGGTGTACAAATGGAAAATTATCCATTATAGATGGACACGAAGAGAGCAAAGTTACATCCACTGATCCTTTATCAACAATGGCATCCAAGTTGGCACAGATACAATGGAGGGGGTTGTGCAAATTGGTCACAATGGGCTATCAAGTGGTCCACATTTTCTTTTCATGGGCCAGATATGTAATATACTTTTCACTGCCCGAAAAGCTCTGTTGGGTGTGCGGATGCAGTGGTAACAGAAAATAACAATTTCGTTGCCTCACTCACTGCTACTGAGACCACTCCTGCTAACCTGGGAAGGGAGACTGTTGGGCAGGGAGATGGACAATAGACCAACAGAATCCTATTTTGTCCTGAATACCCACTTCAGATACGCACACTCAAAACTGGAACACTGTAGGATAGGTGGATAGAATCGTGATGGACCACTACAACTCTGCCTCTCTGCTCCGCATGTCTTGCCCGCTGCAAAATGGAGAACCCATGTAGGCAAAACTGGGAGAGATTTACTCCCCCAGTTTCAACCAACCAGGTCTTTGTGATGAGGCCAGATCCGCCCTCTTATCCAGAAGCAAGTGCTAGATGGTGATGGTTTTCCCATTCACCTGCCTGGCCTTCAGCATCAGTGCCTGGGGCTACTGTCACCAAGGCTACATGCACTCTCCCAGAAATGGGCAATATCTTTGCATCGAAGTTCAGTAGTCTCAGTCAGAATTTCCAGTTTGGGGTTTCAAGGTTGATTTTAAAAACACAACCACCCAAAAACAATGGGGAAAATCCTTTTTGTTAGTATGATAGCCTATTGGAATCTTTATACCTGACAATCAAAAACATACATATCCTGGCCTCATCTACAAGAATTCGCCTTTACGCCTGGTTAGGCGATTATGCGCATATTCGCAGAAGCGCATTTACGCCTAATACCTCTGTACGAGAAGCGGAGAAGCGCATTACTGGACGACCGAAACGCGCTTTAAACTGTTGACATGCGGAGAATCACATGTTTATACGGCGGTAAGGCACTTTGACTCCCGCCGCAAATTAAAACTCGCGGTTTAACGCGCATTCGATAATGCGCATAATCGGAGAGAAAACGCGCCTCTACACCCGATTTGCGCTCCGTTCTTGTAGAGGTAAATTTTTTAATGTGCCTTGAAAGAGCTTTAAATGCCTCTTGTAGAGGCAGCCCCTGATAGTTTAGACTTTCAGTTTGAAAGGTAAAGTAGATATTCATATAACGGGACAAATGGTTGTGATAAAATATTCAAAATATTTTGTTCGTTTTAAAAAATGCCAAATAGTATGACTCGATGAATCTGAACCAGTGAAATGATCAAAACTGCAAAGGCTGGCAAAATACAGGAAGCTTTGAAGAGCACGTATCAGAATGGATTCTACCGTGCTGGAGTCGGCCTCAGGCTTTGCAAATCCATTTCTTCCTACAATCGTGTTGAAGTGCTAGTTTATCTCCCTTGTTAAGTAACCTGTATCATAACGATCTTCAGAATATTTTTGAAGTTTCTGCTGACCCAGTTCAAAATAACAATGTGAAATTTATTAGTCTTTGCTCGGGCACGGATTCGGGGGAAAAGCATGGTGCAAACTGCAGTGAAGATGAGGAGCCTGCCATCAGTGACAACAAGAGCTGATAATGAAAATACCTCTGCCCCATTCTCCTGTTTGCAATTCATTTCTTTTCCCTACCCTTTTGTCCCTTGCATTAGAACAGAAGTTTGTATATTTCACATACATACATGCTTTCTGCTCAACAGAATTATTGGCTCAGTTTTGTTCTACCTAAAACAATACATTTGGGCAACTGTTATCTATCACTCACACACACACACACACCAGTATGACTGATACTGTGTGCCAAAAGTGGGGAGGAAAAGCTGAGATGGCATCATGAATTGGCAAGCAAACACTGTAGAGAGTTAGAAGAAGCACCCACAACAAATGAACAAGGCTGTCAGACCACAACCATAGTGATGAACTGGTAGGGTCCACCATATGTGCCACAGAGAACCTGGCATGCCCTACCTGGAGAAGGATTCATCTGATGAAGAAGAGGAGGGGGAGAGACAGCACATCAGGCCCCAGCCAGAGAATTGGAGGCTCCGGCCAACAGCACTTCCCTGGAACCATTAGAAGAGCAACCTGCCCCTCCACTGCCATTCCTGAGCTCCCCCAAATGCAGGAAATCTGAGCCTGAGATCATATATCCCTCTGAATGGTGTAGGCTCAGATGCAAGCAGCAAAAGAACAAAAAGAAGCCACATCATGGGGTCTCCCTTAAAAGCAACACACTGACCGAATTAGCCAGCTGTGCTGATTAACGGCCATCTATAAATCAGCACAGCTGGAGGGAGGTCTCTGCTGCAAGCAACAGTGCTTTTAACCCTCATGCTTCTGGACCTTTGCAGATTCTTAGACTCTCGGCTACCCATTTGGACCACTCTCTTGAACACCCTGACTGTCCTTGACTTTCAGTGTGACTTGCTCCTGTGAACTAAATACTAGACTGCTTTGACCTCGCCTCTGCCTTCTCCTGCTAACCATATTTGGAATCTCATATATGACACTGGGCCTGTTCAGATGACACTTCAGGCTCTGTGATTAGCGAAACTATGGTTCTCTAGGGTTAGCACTAACAACAAGTCATGACGTCACACACAAAACTTGAAGCCATGTTTAGAGCCGCTAACTCTGCTGCAAATGGTGAGTGAGCAGGGTTTAGCAAAATGCATTGCACAAGACACCTTAAACGCTGCTGCTTTACCAAAAGCCTTAACCAGCAGGATTTAAGGTGTCTTCTGAACAGGCCCACTGGGCTGGCTTGGTTTCTCTCTTTGTGACTCCTGGGACTATCTGAGCCTTGACTGGGGTACTTGTTGGACTTGAAGCAGGACAGAACTACACACATATTTTGCTTGCTATTTCTTTTACAGCAGTTCCTACTTCTAAAGAAACCAGACATATTTAAATTGATTAGCAATCTGTCTATGATGATTTCCATGATGAAAATTTTGCCTGTGCACATGGTTCTCACCTAAGCATGCAGTGGGGAACCATGATCTCATCACCTTGTCTGCTATAGGATTCATCGTGACTATGAGCAGTGAGCATCCACATATCATCATTCTCCAAGAAGAGAATGCCCTGGTCTGGAATTAAATATAAACCCTGGGTTTAAACAGAACATATTTTGGATAATGTTCATTTCAAAAAGCCACAAGAAGGATCCCTAGTTTACTCACTCACCCACCCCATATCACACAGTGGTCCTGCCAGAAATGAGCTGTAGTAACAAGTTATGAAAAAGAATGTACAATTGCAACGGCCTTAGGAGAAGACAAACCTATCTTTGTCCTATACTCTGTGAAGGATGAGAGAAAACGAAGCAGCAGTTAAAAATCCGCTTGTGTTAATCATATTCAGCTCTTAGATGTTTCTCTTCATCTGGGCCTTCTCAAAGTGCCTTTGCTGAGAGAATCAAAACCTTCATAGCCATATAGAAAATGTGGAATAAGCGAAGTTCTGAAGATGGCGGGTTAAGGACAAGTCTCAACTCCCAATCAGGACAAGGTCTTGGTATTTGTCGGTCCCAAGCAAGAGACCTCTTGTTATCCTGCTCCCTTCCAACCATTCATCACCCCTTTTATTGATTCATTATAATAAGGACCTTTCAAAGAACTGATATCCGTTGCAAGATGAGGCTGGAGAACATGAGGCATCTGTTAAAAGAGGGGGAGTAAACCTACAGTGTCTTCCCACTGGATTGGCCTTCCCATTGCAACATCCTGCTTCTCAGCCGCGAGGCATGTCCCATAGCAGGGGTCCCCTTCATAGCACCTGTGGGCACCATGACACCCGCCTGCTACGCTCTCCGCTCCCTACCCCTTTAAAAAAATACATATTTTAAATAATAATTAAAAAAACCTGGAAAAACTTTAGGGCATCACGTTCTCCTTCCTGCTCCAAAATCTGCCACTGTTCCAGAACCTTCAGTAGGCAGTAAGAAAAGGAAAGAGCTGCTCCCTGGCCTGCCCAACCTTCTTCTGTCCACACAGACCTTTCCCCTCTGCTCTCCCCCCTCTCTCTCCACACTCCCAGCCTCTAGCCTCACTATAGCTCTCCCCCAATCCCTTTCCTCACATAGCCTTGCTCTTTCTCCCCCTCTCCCCCCTTTATCTTGCTTTCTCTCTCCACTCCTACCTCTAGCCTCACAGTTTATGTCCCCCAGCTTTTGATCTCACTGTTTCTCCTCTTCCTATCCTCTATCCTTGCTTTCTCCTCTCTCTCCTTCTTTGCCTTGTTGTAACACCTTCCCTCCCAGCCTCTAGCCTCACTATTGCTCTCCCCACCCTCTTTTGACTAGCCAGGCCCCCACGGCAGCCATTATGTGACTAGCCACATCCTCCATGGGAGTCATTTTGTGGTGGTGCCCACAGGAGTTTATCAAATTCCCAAATGTGCCTATGGGTCCAAAAAAGGTTGAGGGCCCCTGTTCTATGGGATGATATGTGTGTGGGGGGGTGGCTATGAATAATATTGGAAGTTCTTTCCCCCCCCCTACTAAACCCAGTAGATTCACCCCTACCCCTGGAGACTCAGAAATAAGGCCTAATCAACTCCTATCCACATGCCATCCCTATTCCAAACTCAGTGCAAAATACTAATTCTGAAATGTGATTCCGTAGTCATTTCATTCAATCTATTTCTCGCTGTGATGACAAATATTTAGTGCATGCTTTTATACAATCATGAACCCACTGGATCTTGCAGCTTGATAAGGCAACCTTGTTGTGCTACCCCAGGATATTTTTTTTATTTTTAAATTAAGACCATCTCAGAAGAAACCTAAGAGAGCATTTGTCAGTGATGCACTGCCATCTACTGGTAGTAAAACAAGCCAGCCCCTCTCTAGTTCCCCCTGTGGGAGAAAGAAAGGCTGCCTAAAGAGGCAAGAACAAAGCAAGTGGTCGTGATGACAATGTCAGAAGACATCAATCCTCCAGTGTTCAGAATGATCAACATTTGTCACTAGGCAGAGAAAAACCAGAATAGCATTGTTCTCTCAAAATATCCAACAAGCTAGGTGAAGATCTAAATTAATCCACAATATAAATTTTAGAGATTTTTTTAAAATAGGGGAATGAATTTCAAGGTCATTTCATATCTTTTCAGCACCAGGTCAAGACTTTTCTCTTTTCCTGGGCATTTAGCAATATTTGATGAGCTTCCCCGATCCCGGAACTGTTTTAGGTTTGTCTGACAGCCAAATTGTTCATAGTTGTGTTAGATCTATGGTTTTGTCTATGCTCCATGTTTTTATGGATTTAAATTTTGTACACCGTTTTTAATTCTTTTAACCTTATGTAAACCGCCCAGAGAGCTTCGGCTATGGGGCGATATAGAAATGTAATAAATAATAATAATTTCATATTGCAATATCCCGATTGCGTTCAATTGTGTATTGTGGATGCATAAGGATTTCATCATTAGTATGCATAAATTCTGCGGAGGTATAATAGGAAACTAAGGCTGCAATTTTATACTCACGTATCTGGAAGAAAGCCTCACTGAAAACAATAACTTATTTCTGAACAGACAAGTATAGGATTGCACTTCAAATGTAATGCAAACTAAAGTATACAAGATGATATCTGTGGCTATTCCCTACATAGTTTAAAGAAGGGGGTGGGCACCACATGGTATCCACTGCTCCCCTGTTTGAATTCAGCAGTGGCCAATACACACACACTCAAAACCCTGCCAGTTTACCACTATGAACTGGTAAATAGGTCAAATTTAACTTGAGAACAAGCTCAATTTGACCATTTTCCCATTATTCTGTAGCAGGTTTGATGCCTAGTTTTGGAGGCAAACCACCGCTCCCCCCCCCCCCCCCCCGGTGCTGCTGAATTCATTTGCGGCGAGGCAATAGGAGTGCAGCCTGCAGGGAGGCAAAAATGGCTCCCAGATCTCCTGACATTGTCCATTCCTGGTTTAAAGTAACACATTAAAAATCTAAAATACTAAAACCATACACTTTACATTTCCTCATATTGTGTTGGAAGTAATCCGACTGACTGAGCACTTTCTACCAAGAGAAATGATACTCAAGCTCTGTCATGTTTGTATGTGTATTGTGTTCCCTGCCTCGATCTGTAGGGAGAGGCGGGTTATAAATAAACATTATTATTATTATTATTATTATTATTATTGGAACTGGGGTTATACTTTAAAGCCACACCTCCTTAATACTTATCCATATAAAGTCACAGTTGCTGCGGAATTATCAACTTATATAGATATTGGCTATATCTAAGTAAATATTGGGCTGAAGAACAATATAGAAAGTTGCAAGTTCCAAAATATAATTTCTAGAGAAAGATACCTATTAAGTCTATCTTAAATTGCAGCCCTAATTGAAGATGCTCCATAGATCACATGTGTGAGCGAAATCACAGAAACAGCTTTGTGGAAGAAATGAAGGGCAAACCTCCTCCTAGCTTTGAGTGATGTAGACTTTTTCAGTGACCTATGGAAGCAGAAAACAAATAATGATGACAACTGAGATTCGGCAGCTTTCAAGAGATGTATCGAAGTCCACTAAAAAGAGTCAGATATGATACCACAACCTTGACATTTCCGCGATTGCTAGCTAAGCCTCCAGTGAGCCAAGGACAAGCACAATATCAATCCTTCATTCCTCAGAGACAAAACTCATTGCTTCCAAGGCACCACTTTACCTAGCATGACCAAGCATGACTTAAGAGCAGGTCCTGCCTTACATAAATATGAACTGTATGATATTATAGGGGCTTGGCTTTGTATTTACAATTATTGGTGCACCTAATAATAATTCTTATTATTAACACTGTTCAGGAATAGATCTCAAAGCATTTCATTGGATGATAGGGCTAGAATGGACCCAGACGTCATCACACACAGCCCCTCTACATATTAAATGAAATCACTCTCATTAGAGGTTACCCCATACCTTCCAGTTCAGGAGCAGACAAGTTGCCCAAAAGCAGGTGAGGGGACATAAAGAGGCAGATATGCAAACTGACTTGCCTAGGTTTATCTAGCAAACCTGTGAGTAAAATACAACAGACTTGGCCTTCTGACATCTGTCAAATAAATGTACTAAATGCTCTATAATATCAATGTTCTGAACCAAAAACTATATATAAAAAAGTTCCAATAAAAATAAATTAGGCAAATTAATTATGTTTCCTCCGTTCTACATCATTCTTCCTTTTTGCAGAAAAGCAGGGTAACCAGAGGAGATGGAGAGGGGAAAAGGGACAACATTAATATGCTTCCTTCAAAGTTAGTGTGGACTTTCCTCTCCTGACCCAAACCCTGATTTTTAATCCACCCCAAGTGGAATCTGAATGGCACTACATTGGGCAGGAAGTTGGGCTGTTACGCAGGAGAACGTGGGAAGCAAGCTGCCCTACCCTGGGCCAGACTGTTTGTCTATATAGTCCAGTATTATCTACTTAAACTGGCAGTTGCTGTCCAGGATTTCAAAGTAAGTTCCTTTCACTTCACCTGCTATCTGATCCTTTTAACTGCAGATACTTAGGATTGAACCTGGGACCTTCTGCAGGCTCCCCAACCAACATAAAACACGTGCTCTACTACTGAGCTACGATGCCACCTCAAGGGACCAAGAACACAGATCAACCATTTTAATCAAATGCAGAGAATAGAACAGACTGAAATTCTGCATTCTAAAGGGCTAATCACAACCTCTTGATTGTTTTTGTTTTTTTTTAAAAATGGAAAAACACTGTCATGTTTTTGGAAGGAGCGACCTTCATTTCATGTACTGTCACTTTTCTTCACTGGCATTTCCTGCCAGACAGACTGTAGGGAATATTCAACAGTATATTTTTTTTGTCATACAAGTTATGCTTCTCTGGCCTTACCTCTATGTAGGATAACCTGCCAAGAGCACAATGGTTAACATGCAGCGTGAAATCCTATATATGTTAGCTTGGATGTAAGCCCAACTATATCCAATGCAGCTTAATTCCAGGTAAGTGTGCATAGAACTGCAACCTAAGAGGAAATTAGGGTTAGGTCTCTTTGTGAGAAGTGAAATTGTTGATCTTCTAACAACAACGTGGCTTTAAGATCAGCATCTGTACCAGAAGACAGGAATAGAGTCAATGTAACACCAATTTTAAAAAAGGAATCCAAGGGGATCCAGGAAATTATAAGCTGTTGCAGGTAAATTGGTGGAAAGTATGATTAAAGGTAAAATTAGTAAGCATATAGAAGGAGAAGACCTGCTGAAAAATGGTCAACATGGCTTCTGCAAGGGTTAGTCCTGCCTCACTACTAACCTTTTAGAGTTCTTTGCGAGTGTCAACAAGTATATGGACAGTGATGAGCCAATGAACTAATGGGGCTGAACCTTTTTCAGTCCAAGTGCCAAATTCCATTTTAGAGATGCTCTTGGAGATGCATTCTGATGGTGTGTGGAGCTAAAGGCAAAAATACCAGCATATTTTAGCCTAAAGCTTTTAGTGCTAGTAACTAAGCCTTACAAGAGGCATTTCAACCTTTTAGAATGGAAAGAAACTGCACAAAAGCTGGGAAGCCACCCAATGATTGGCGGTTGGGAGAATCAGGTGGAGCCAAGGCAAGGACAGACAGGGGAAAGAGGTCCAGAGGGTGGGATTTGGCTCCCTGGTCTGGGTTTCTGCGCCCCTGCAGTGAACATTGTTTGGCAAATGGCAATGTAAGCAAGTGTAAAATGATGCACATTGGGGCAAGAAAAAAAATCCTAACTTTACATATATGCTGATGAAGCCGGAGTTTGCAGTGTCTGACCAAGAAGAGATCTTAGGGTTGTGGTGGAGAGATCAATGAATATGTTGTTCCAATGTGTGGCTGTTGTGAAAAAGGCAACTTCCATATTGGGTATCATTAGGAATGAAATTGATAATAGGACTGCCAATATCATAATGCCCTCATACAGATCTATGGTATAACCACATTGAGAATACTATGTACACTTCTGGTCATCATGCCTCAAAAAAGATATAGAGCTGGAAAAGGTGTAGAAAAGAGCAACCAAAATGACCAAGGGACTGGAGCAATTACCCTGTGAAGAAAGGTTAGAGTGTTTGGGGTTCTTTAGCTTAGAAAAGAGGCAAGTAAGAGGGGACATAAGGTGACTTGGACAGGGTGAAGTTTTTATTTCTCTCTCATAATACTAGAACCCAGGATCATCCCACAAAGCTGATTGGTGGGAGATTCAGGACAGATAAAAGGAAGTACTTCTTCACACTGCACATAGTTAAACTATGGCATTCGCTACTAAAGATGTTGCGATGGACACCAATTCAGACAAATTCATGGAGGATATGGCTATCAATGGCTACTAGTCATGAGGCTACATATTACCTCCTGTATCAGAGATAGTGTGCCCCTGTGTAGTACTTCCCAGAGGCATCTGATTGGCCACCATGGGAACAGAGATAGGCTGGATGAGATAAGCCTTTGGTCTGATTAAGCATAGCTCTTCTTAAAAAACATTTGTGGACTAAATTAGAATGAGGAGAGATATTTCTCCCCATTGAAGGGCCTAAATGTCAGCCCTGAAATCCTTGCAATATGCTGAAACTGTCTCTAGTAGATAAGTGACAGCACATTCCTATGTAGACGTTATTAATTTAAACACAGCCTGGATTCTATATGTTTATATCCAGTGTAACACATTTGAAGTACCGACAGGCATATTCAGTTTAATTGAGGGCAGACTACATGATGTGTATATTCAAGCTCTAGAGGTTTCATTTCGAGGGGAGAAGAGAACAAGAGAAGGAATTTGATGAGGGTTAACCATTACTGTGAAATAATTCATTAGCATGCGTATTTTGGGCAGTATGCTGCTTAACAAAGGGACCATTGCTTGGCCCACATTATTAAAGAAGTTGAATCAATCCAGTTCAGTTCCTCATGGGAGAAAGCTGTCAGAATATATTTAGAAAACAGAAACACTTGCAAGCATTCTGCTGCTGCAACAAGAGCTTGAATGTTTTAATCACCATGACTGTGCAGGAATGGGACTTAAATTAACTGTAGAAAAAATTTGAAGAATTCTAGCAGTGGGAAATGAAGTATTTTAAAAGGCGAAGTGAAATACCTGAATCCATGAAAACAAAGGAGGAAGAATACATATAGCCAGTCTGAGAATATTGGGACCAGAAGGATTCTTCAGAATTCTCCACTCCATTTAAAGCAAACAAACCTTTTTCAATGTTGTATCCTTTTTTTTGGTGGGGAGAAAATGAATCTGGCCTGGACCATGTATGGAGGAGGTTCAATTTCCTCCTAGAAAAATGTGTCACCTTTTTATAGAACTGCACTGAACATCCAGTTTAGGTAGCTAAGATCTACACAGGTCATATTGTTACATATACAAATCATGTGAAGAAAAAGAAAATCTCTTGTACATTAATGCCAGAAAGATGTATGCCAGGATTTGTCTGCTTACAAAGCAGACAGAGAAGACTGAAAAGAGTAGGTATTTCCACCCCATAGGCAGGGGGTTCTACTCCATTCACCAGCTAAAACAGAAGGCCTATCATAAGGGCTGATGTTGGACAACCTTACAATCAGTTCTGAGGCCTCATCACAAAGGGATTTAGGTAGATCACAATGCTTGGCCTCGGCCTCAGACCTTAAAGTTCCCATTTCAAGCCCCAGATTCCTTAACAAAATTGCCTTTACATGTAACCATTGCTTCTCAAGTGGGGTCCCACTCAAAGAAGAAGCTGTAATGTCAGAAGTGACCCTAAGACTTTGATATTTCTACTGGCTCATGCTGCATGACAAGGGGAAAGAGCTGTTAACATTTCTCCTGTCCTTTGAGGCTTGGACAGGTGGCAACCCTGATGCTCAGTAGGTACTTCAGCATTTTTGAGAGCAGAGACTGACAGGTTTCTGGGTGGCTGCCTGCGGCTATTTGTTGCCTGGCAGCAACACCAGGTTCCATCATGACCTGAAATCTGTTTTCTCACAAGAAATACAGGGCAGAGAGCCATATGACCTATAATGCCCAAGGAGGCCTTGCACAATAACTAGAGGCTACAAAAGAGAAAAATCACAACCATTTTACAACAGCTCTTATACGTGTTGGCCCAAGTTCAGGAACAGATCTGTAACATCCATCAGCAAACCAAAATAAGCTTGCCTGCATTAATATACTTACAAACAGAAATGCCTGCCCATAGTTGGTAAATGCTGCATTTACATTTCTCCACTATGAATGGTCTCTTGGATGCCCAAAATGCAGCACTGCAATCTTGCGATAAATGCTTGGTTCTGTATAATGGATATACTTTGCAGAAATTCTGTGGCTCAGTGTGGTAGAGCATCTATTTTGCATGCAGAAGATCCCAGGTTTGATCCCCTGCTTCTCCAGATAGGGCTGGGAAAAAATCCTTTCTGTAACAATGGAGAGCTGATGCCAATCAGTGTAGACAATACTGCCTTTTCGATGCCGCAGCAGTCCCCACCTTTTGGGGGCATTTAGAATTGGTGAAGTGCTTGCCGGTTGTAAATCTGACAAATCCAGTAGGGCCCTCCAATTAAATGATGCTCAATTTTTAATGGATAAGGTGGTTGTTTGCCTCAGACAGTCTCAGACAGATCAAAGAGGACGTGGCATCCAGGTAACCTTGGCTGCTGGTTCATGCAAAGAGATCTGCCCTTTAGCAGCTCTGACATCATTTATCGCCCTTTGAGGTGGCAAACCTGGTTTCTTATTTTTCCATAAGGACAGGTCACAGTTCTGGGTCATGGCTAAGGAAGCACTTCAAGCAATGGGCCTTGGCCAGTGTTACTTTGGAACTCACTCTTTTAGAATCGGGGCCGCTTCAGCCGCAACATCTGCTGGGCTGAGTGTGGCAAGAGGCATTCAGGACATATGTGCGTAGTTAAGGCAGTATGTACCTTTTGGGTTTGATTATATGTTAATAGTTTTTTTTTCTTTTGGCAGATTGTTGGAGGAGACAAGAGCCTCTGAAGGTCCTCATCTATGGCCACAGCATGATGTTCTGGGCCAGCCGCAGAATGACGTGAGCATCTGTTGGTACACAGTTAGGGCTCGGTCTCTCAGCCTCTGTTCAATGGGTTGGGTGGCGAGGCATGCTTTGGGGTGGTCTCCTCCATACATTGTTCTATGCCAGTGTTATGCTGTTCCCGCTGGAGGTAACTGTGCTCCACCTCAGTGGAAATGACCTTGGGGTTCTAAAAGGGAAGACCCTAATCCTTCAGGCTAGAGAGGATTTTGGAGCAATTTGGAGATGTTGGCCAGATACATGGATCGTACGGTCCAACATGCTACACCGGCACCAACGGCACACGATAAGCTATCCCCGTAGCTTAAATACTAATAGGACTGCTAAAAAGGTTAATAGAGAGATCCATCTGACTGTACAAGACCAGAGGGGTTGGGTAATCCCCCATCCAACCATTGCACCTTCCAGAACTGAACTTTATAAGGCAGATGGAGTTCATCTTTCTGATGCAGGGAATGATATTTTCCTGCAGGATCTGCAATCGGGTTTGCGGGGTTTTATCCCGAATAGCTGGGAGTAGGGTACCTAAGCAGAGGCTTGGTACCCTCTGGTGGCAGGATGTGCAGGAATGGGCAATATATGAGAACAAGGACAGTGAGCACTATGGCACCTTTTGTTGATTGGCATATCAGGAGGGCCTGCTCCTAGGGAGCTGTGATGCTCATGTGTCAGGATATGGTATGCCTTTGGAGGCCCTCCTGCCTCACCTACTCTGAGCTGTGAGGCTTCAGGTGGGGGTGATGTGGGGCGGTCTCCCCATACTTACAAAGCATCATATAAGAAAGGGGATGGTTTTTTACTCAACTCCTGGCTTTGGAGAGTGCTCACCCATAATGCCAGGCAAGATGCCTGAGGAGGAACCCATCAATCCTTGCACTTTCACGTGCAGATCCAGGGAGGGGCAAACTCCCATATTATTCAAATAAAGAGGCCCTAGTTTAACCCAAGTTCTGGTGTCTGTTTCTTTTTTCTGAGCTTCCTTCTCCATTTGCAACCTTGGAGAGCTGGTGCCAGTCAGTGTAGACAGTACTGGGCTAGATGGACCAAGGGTCTGATTCAGCTTCCTGTGTTCCTATTTCATGCAGATTTGAGACTGCAGCTTCATCAAGGTCTGGCCTGCCTGCTTCTACTGTTTGTAAAGCTAGATGGATGTAATATACACGGATTCTCAACAACAGGTAATGTCCTAAGATTCCTCTTGACGCTGATAATAGTCACAGAAACCCCCAATCCAATGAACAGATGACATCCTTGTGAACATTTAGCATGCACAGATTTAACTTCCTTTCTGATTTACAACTCCAGGCAGAAAATGTGGAGTCATGAAATGGCAATTAAATTATAAATTTTTAAAGAAGTATTATTGTTTTGAATTCTGAAGTTTCAGCTTTTGGACTTTGTCACCCACCTAATTCCCAATATTGTGGCTTCAACGTTCCACGAGACAAGATCCTCATACCTGTTGAAAATATTTGGTTTTGTTTTAAATGTGTGTTGTGTTTTAGATGTTTCCCTATTGCTAATTTTTACTCTGGTTTTATTCTGATTATAATAATAATAATAACAATTTATTTCTTACCCGCCTCTCCATCTGGATCGAGGCGGGGAACAACAACATGATAAAATACATAAAACTGATTAAAACATGACACATATTCTTAAAACTGCATAAAAATCCTAAAACATCATAAAAACATCCTTAAAACATTCTAAAATTCCACTGGATATGCTTGCCGGAAGAGAACAGTCTTTATAGCTTTCTTAAATTTAAAAGACTGTTAAGTTGACGAGTCTCCTCCGGCAGGTCATTCCACAGTCTGGGAGCGGCAGAAGAGAAGGTCCTCTGGGTAATGGTTGTCAGCCTAGTCTTGGCCGACTGCAGTAAGTTCTTCCCAGAGGACCTGAGCATGCGGGGCGGATTGTATGGGAGAAGGCGATCCCGCAGGTCACCTGGACCCAAACCATGTAGGGCTTTAAAGGTAATAACCAACACTTTATACTTCGCCCGGAAACTAATTGGCAGCCAGTGGAGCGATTTTAAAGCTGTTTAAACTTGTTTTATCATGTTGCATTTTAGGGATTTAATTTTGTAAACTGCCTAGAGAGCTTCAGCTATTGGGCAGTATAGAAATGTAATAAATAAACAAATAAATGTACAGCATTAGAAAATAATAACATACTTTTGAAGAGTTCAGTGTTTTCAATGGTGTTATAAAATTCAATTTGATATCCAGAGATGTTACTAGTCATTATATTAATTTCTGACTAAATAATATCCTTCTGTTTACTACAAAATTTGTGGGATTTATATTCAAGTTTTATTTTTTCCTAGTTTCTAGAAGGCAAAAACTAAGATATACGCACTTAGGTAGCATAGGATAGAGCAGTTTGCAGCTCTTTCTCTGATATTAGGCATATTCACTGCTTTGCTTGCACAAAACTAAGATATTTGTACTTTTGAGGCTGCAATCCTCCCTGTGCTTACCTTGGTGGTTTCAGTAAAAGAGTGTGACTTATTTCTAAGTATGTAAACCACCTTGTGAGGAATTTTGCTCTAAATGGAAGCTTTAAAATATTTAAATAAATAAATAAAATTGCTCTGAAAAATGTATAAATATGTCACTAATGGTGCATTTAATGTTAAAGACACAAAATCAGTTTAGATTTGGTAAGAAAATAAACATTGCACATATTTCCATTTCTCCCAAAATAGATTTGGTTTTTTCCCCAAAATCTCCTCCCCCTCCAAAAAACCCTCCTAGGGTTCAAATGGGTTCAAAATTTCTTGAAATTTTAGATTTCTAGCCCTTACTATATTTGGAATGCAAGGTTACGTATCCTCTTTAAAAATATTCAAAGTGAAGAGCCTGTTACATCTGTAATTTCTCATCTATAGCGAGTGACCTTCAACAGGTTGAGAAGTACAAATACTAGCCATAGTGTGCCATATTTCTGATTAGCAGAAATGTACAGCTGGCTATAGCAGTGCAGAGGAACTGGGTAAACAGCTTCTGGCATCTCTAGTGAAGCTCAGTTGAACTCACTGTTCAAAAGCTGCCGCAATGGCTACCCACAGCAGCAAGGCAAATACATTTGGATCTTGCCTATTTATATTTTGGACAATCCTGTTTATCAGCCCAAATAAACCTACGTTGGCAAGTCCACAATTGAAGCATTCCTCGAGGCTGCATGATTCCTGAATGGGGAACACTGGGCAATCAGTGGTTAAAACGAAAGAAACCATTCCCCAACTCAATTGTTTTGCTGCTAAGAACAACAACTTGCTGGTTTAATAAAACATACAGTGACTTATTTTCAGATTAGATACAGATTCTGAACAGGGATGTGGTTGCTGAGAGCAATGCTCAGAAATTATTGCAGCAAGCCTACAAAAGGGCAAGGAACAGCTCCAGTCAGAGCAGCCCATCAGGCAGCAGAATGGATTAGAAGATGCAGCAGGGTTCCCTCCCCTCTTCTGCCCCTTCTTATTTCTAAAAGAAAGCCGCTCTCTTGCACCCATGTTACCCACATCCCCAGTATATTAGTGGAGTTCACTAATAGTATGTATGTGGAACTAGGTCCAGAGTTCCCTCTCCGCCTAGCAGCAATGCTGGAGGGAAAGCATCAATAGTCAAATGGGTTCTATAAGTAAGTACAGGCTGACATGGTACTTCTGATGTATTCCCTGGAGACATTTTCCAGGAAATGAGGGGAAATGTGTGTGGGTCTACTTCCGTTGCACGGTAGTATAAAGCAGCTCTAAAGCAAATTATGCCACGACACAATAAAATAAATAAATGCATTCAGATTATGTTTGCACACACAAGTATACACAGTATGCCTTTTTTCCTTAGTATCTTATGTACACATGTCAGCAAGCAGTCCGGAGGCAATGTGGTGTAGTGGATAGAGCGTTCAACTTGGACTGATAGCATGCTAAGTTCAAATCATAGTGCAGAGGTACCTAACCTGTCTCACAGGTTTACTGTGAGGATAAAATATGTGAAGCCTTTGGATGCAGCCTAGAGCTCCTTACAGGAAGGTTGGGGATACAACTGTATGTCATAGTAGTAGTATGATGCATACTTATAGCCTTATGCTCTGGAATGCCTTCATGTGGAATCACCTCATTCTCTGTTGCTCAGCCTTGAAGCTTCCAGGTCCTCTAGCATCAATGTAGCAAATCATTTTAGCATTTGTTTTATAGCGTAACTTGAATAAGTGCACTTGTTCTCAAGCTTGCAGGATTAGCCCCAGTAAAAGACTCCTGTTCCCAAAGCAAGCCAGCCAATGGACCAAAATGTGGGCATATAAAAAAGTAGAGGCTCCTTCCGTGGTGCAAGAAGTCTACCTTAGAATCCCATAGACATAAATAAATAAATATCTATGGCTGCCATGCACTGCTGGAACAGGAATGAGCTGCTGGGGTGGGGGAGAGAAGTTTTTTTCTCCCAGTTATTGGCCTCAACCTGTTCCAATAATTTCACACAAGCCTGTCAAATCTGCCAGAAATGATCTGCTCAAAGAAGAACAGGGAGGAACACATATATAAAACAAAATGAATGATTAAGTAAATAAAGGACCTTAAACAATCTTAAAAGACTGTTTGATTGAAACAAGATCCCTTGGGGAAAGGTAGCTGGCAGCAGCCTGAATCTACCTCAAAGGGGGTGTGGCGGTTCAGTGTTTTCCGCAGTGCCCTGACAAGATCACACTGGACAGAGATACCAAGCAGGTTGGGGAGGCACACAGGAGATATGGACATTTTTCCTCCCTTTCCTCCCCTGTGCATCGTGACCTTCCTGTCAGTGCTAATTATCTTTGCAATTGTAGATTCAAGGAAGAAACCAAAACAGATAAACTTTCCACCATATAAACAGCAGAAGTGGAGAAGAGGGGCAAGGGGGAGGAAAGCAGCCTGATGGACTGATGATGCTCCAGTGCTCATTGGAAATCAAGTCAGCACAGAAAGGTGAGATGGGGGGGCTGTTTTGGGAAAAATCACACCCACTCCCCAGCCCGGTGGAGAGGAAAGGCAATCGAAAGCAATTACACAGGCCCCTCAAAGTTTCCACAAGGGGTGCCGGATGAATGGTATGCCGATTAGAAGGAGCTGGGTTCATCAGGACAACAAGGCGCTTCAAACAATGGTCGCCCACAAAAGAGAAAGGAAGACTGAGATGAAAGAATCCGTACTGATCCAAACAAGGGAGTCTGCCGAGCCCAGCCAAACAAACAACAGACATTGTCTGTGCAGCAGGCTGGAATAACAACATTTGATACCCGAGACACACTCGCTGCACTTTAACTATTGTGCCACTAAGAAGCTGCAACAATACAAGAGAGAAGGATGCTATTGCAATTCAGAAAGCTGAATGCCATTCAGAGCCCATAAAATCCGGCAAATTGGGGCTATTTTGTAGCTTTACTAAGCATTTCCAAACAATTCCATTTGGTATCTGAAAACACATATTGAAAACACCATATGAAAAAAGTCACCCATGAGCTTATTTATGACTGGAGACTCATCCACAGGGGCATGATGAACTTGACCTTCAGAACTGGTCACTCAGATTGTTAGTATGGTCAGTTCACATTAGAAATCCTGCACACAGTCAATTAAATAATCACCCATTAATCAATAAATTGAGTAAATAATTATGAAGTCTCAAGAAAAAACTATCAGCACTAGAACTGGCACAGCAGACATAGCACTGATATTAATGGCATTTCTCAGCCACCAATGTCACAAGAACATCAGCAATATAGGATCTCTCAGGTAATGTTAAAGAATACCTCTACAACAATTCAGTGGAGACATATAGGCAGGCACCCAAGGGATACTGTTTTGAGAAACAAAATTGATTGGTCCTTGATACACAAAGAGAAAGTGTGTGTGTGTGTGTGTGTGTGAGAGAGAGAGAGAGAGAGAGAGAGAGAGAGAAGAGAGAGAGATTCTGTGTCACTAACCATTCTGTTCATTTGACTGTTTCCCTTCACAAAGCTGACTACAACAGAGTGACACAGAGTCTGCTTGACACGGAGGGAACAAATTATTCACAAAACCTCTGCAAATTGTTAAGCCATGTGGCAGTGCATATAAAATGAAGGCGTAAAGAGGAAAACTCAATCCTCTGCCTGGCAATGCGATCAGGGGAAAGCACTAACCGGAAAAGATGAAAGATTAAAAATGTCACCAGGAGAACATCGCTGCTAACACTCATCCATGTTATGATCCAAGGAGCTACCTGACACATCAACTCAAACCTGCAAAATAAAAGTGCTTCAGAAGGGTAAACCTGTCACTTTAGCAAAGATTGGTTTTGTACCCACATTTGTTTACAGTTGCAACAGAGTGCTCTCCCAAATAGGCACACGTGCCATCACCAACCATACAAGTCTATTAGACTTGTCCAGTCTTGTGGAATTTTGAATATACCCCTCCCCCCCAAAAAAACCACACAGATTTTAGTAATGGATTTGGTTTGTATCTGCAAAGGAAACCAAAAAACATGGTAGACATGCCTATAAGAGGACTTCGCCATTACTCCATCACCAATGAAGTGACAAAAGAGTACAGTAGACTTCTCCAACTTGGGCCTTTGAGATGTGTTCATTCATTGACAGGATTTTTACCCTGTTCAGGGGATGATGGGAGTTGCAGTAAAATGCTTCTGATGGATGACAGGTTTGGGAAGGAGATGTCTGTCAAAAGGGAAACAGTTATGCCGTGCCAAACGTTTTAGCTTTCCAACTGATGCGAAGATAAATAGTATACCGTGAAGCAATTTGTCAAGCAAAAATTAATTGTTCCCCCCCCCCATGTGTTTCAGATGTTAGATGCTACTTCTCACTGAGATGGTAAACACGATTGAATGCTTCTCTGTTCAAAACATTTCCTCCACTCAGGAACTAAGTGACACTGTAAAAGGGTTTTAGCCTAGCCTTCTCCCCCATGTGCTAGATTTTTACATTCAGGTATTGTTTTTTGGATGAAGAAACATTCAGTTGTGTGATCCCCTTACCTCCACTCTGAAACAGTACAGCCCGGACACAAGTTTACTGCCTCAATAAGAAATAGGTTGGGAGGCATGGGTGAAAAGAGGAAGGGAAAGTCCTGTTGTGCAAGCAGGCAACATTGGATGTTGCACGAAGTCTGTTACATGACCATGAATATAAACATTGTACCAGGCCCAGAAGATTCTTTCAGCAGAACCTTTGACTTACTTCCACATGTAAACTCCAGGGCCCGACAAACTGCATCCTAGAGTAATAAAGGAGCTGGCAGAAGAACTCTCAGAACCACTGTCTATTATCTTTGCGAAATCATGGAAGATGGGTGAAGACGACTGGAGGACTAATGTTGTCCCTATCTTCAAAAAGGGAAAAAAGGAGGAACCTGGGAATTACAGACCAGTCAGTCTGACATCCTTCCCTGGGAAAAATTTGGAGCAGATTATAAAGAAGTCAATCTGTAAGCACCTTGAAAACAATGCAGTGATTACTATAAGCCAGCATGGATTTGTCAAGAACAAATCCTGTCAGACTAATTTGATCTCATTCTTTGATCAGGTAACCTCCCTTGTGGACTGTGGGAATGCTGTGGATATAGTATATCTTGACTTCAGCAAAGCTTTTGACAAAGTGCCCCATGACATTGATTAAGAAACTAGTGAAAAGTGGGCTAGATGGAACAACTATTAGGTGGATCCACAGTTAGCTACAGAATCAGACTCAAAGAGTGCTTATCAATAGTACCTTTTCACACTGGGGGGAGGTAAAGAGCGAGGTACCACAGGGCTCAATCCTGGGCCCAGTGCTCTTCAACATTTTTATTAATGATTTGGATGAGGAGGTGCAGGGAATGCTTATTAAATTTGCAGACGACACAAAATTGGGTGGGATCGCTAATACCCTGGAAGACAGAAACAAACTCCAAAGTGATCTTGATAGACTGGAGCGCTGGGCTGAAAACAACAGAATGAAATTTAATAGGGATAAATGCCAAGTTCTACACCTAGGAAAAACAAACCAAATGCACAGTTACAAGATGGGGGATACTTGGTTAAACAATATGACAAGCAAGAAGGATCTTGGAATTGTTGTACAGTAGATCACAAACTGAATATGAGCCAACAGTGTGATGTGGCTGCAAAAAAAGCAAATGCTATTTTGGGCTGCATTAATAGAAATATAGCTTCCAAATCGCACGAGGTACTGGTTCCCCTCTATTTAGCACTGGTTAGGCCCCATCTTGAGTACTACGTCCAGTTCTGGGCACCACACTTCAAGAAGGATGCAGACAAGCTGGAGCGTGTTCAGAGAAGGGCAATGAGGATGGTCAGGGGTCTGGAAACAAAGTCCTATGAGGAGGGACTGAAAGAACTGGGCATGTTTAGCATGGAGAAGAGAAGACTGAGGGGAGACATGATAGCACTCTTCAAATACTTGAAAGGTTGTCACACAGAAGAGGGCCAGGGTCTCTTCTCGATCAACCCAGAGTGCAGGAAACAGAATAATGGGCTCAAGTTACAGGAAGCCAGATTTCGGATGGACATCAGGAAAAGCTTCCTGACTGTTAGAGCAATATGACAATCGAACCAATTACCTAGGGAGGTTGTGGGCTCTCCCACATTAGAGGCATTCAAGAGGCAGCTGGACAACCATCTGTCAGGTATGCTTTAAGGTAGATTCCTGCATTGAGCAGAGGGTTGGACTCGATGGCCTTTTGGCCCCTTCCAACTCTACTATTCTATGATTCTATGATTCTATGTAACAGGGATTATCAATGCACAGAAACTGTTTTCTATGTGTGGTTCATACATTACACAGAAGAGGGGAAAACACGCACAAGTGACTCATGGCTCTTTTTCCTCACTTCTGCTGCAAAGTAGGAGGTCAGTTCTGGTAGCCTTAGAGAAGAAATGCCGAAAGACCAAGGATTCATAATTTGTGCTTCACTTCTGGTTCCTGCTCCCCTGTCTGTGTAATTTAGGAATCAGTACTGTCTAACCTGAAAATAAAAGGCTTTCCATTGTAGTGTTGTGATACTTCTTCCCAATTTGTGAACAGCATTTCTATCTCCAAAACAATAATTTCTTGATTTATAGCTGATTTTATGTGCTACACAATGTCACTGGGATTTGAGAAACTAGCTACATCTGGTTCAAAGAACAATTAATATTTTTATATCATGTCAGAAAACAGACTTGAGCAGAAAAACAAACCACGAAATTGCACAAGTGGTTCTTTCCCAAATGCTAAGAGCTACTTGCATAGCATAATATCTCAAGTAGCCCTCAAAGCACAAAAGGCATTGTGGAAAAGGTATGATATACATGTTTCTGCACATCCATTTTGCCTCTTGACCAAAATAAAGCCATTTGGAGGTAATGCCAGGCCTGGCTATTTTTTTTGGTGTTTTCCTATATTTTATACCTATCACCTGATGTGAAATCCCCAGCCCAGTTGGGCGGGGGATGATATTTGCGGGTGGGGAGGGAAGAGATGAGGTGGATGCTCCGGATTGCATCCATGAGCAGCTCCCTCCCTCCCCTCCCTGTAAGACAGCGGGGGAGTATTAAGTAGGTGGATTTGTATTAATTCGGTCACTTTAATTTGGCGGTAGGTGCGGGCATCCTTAGGGGCATTTTCAAATGGTGAATATTCTCAGGAACCGTTGAGGTAAAGGGTAATACCTGAGGCCCACATCTGGGAGTCCCGCGGCACCAGATCATGGGAATAAGGTTTACCTTTGAGGCCAACTCTACTCACACATTCGGAGCCCTGCGGCACGGGTGTTGTGACAAAGGAAGGCCTCCCAACCCCATATGGGGGAAGACCAAGGGGTGGCAAACGTATGCTGCCACCTTGAGGTCAGAGAATCGTTCGCCCATTCCTAAGATTTGGCCTGGAAGAGGCCAAGAGAGGATGCCCGCATAGGTTTTACCCCCTTCTGCAGATCTTGAATAAAAGTGGCCCATTTTATACCCAACTTTCTTGTCTCGACTCTTTATTTGCACCCTACACCTCGCAATAAAGAAATCTTAGCTGATTAATCATATGTTTGATTAATCCTATGGATGTCTACTTAGATGTAAATCCTCCTGAGTTCAATGAGACTTACTCCCTTATCTGGGAGTAAATCTCACTGAAGTTTAGATTTACTTCTGAGTAGACATGCCTAGGGTTGCACTGTAAGACTTCTTTAATCACGTAAAAAGACAAAATTAGCTGCTTATCAATAATGCAGTCATAACTAGAAACAGTATTAAAGGTCAGAAGATCAAAGTATATTTCTATATTTTTGAAGTAACTTCCTAACATTTTGTATATTTAAATGTGCAATAAATTTACAATTGATGATTGCAAGCTAAATCCATCTACCCTAAATTAAGTCCCAGTGTGAACCTCGGCTGCTTTATTTTCTCCAGTTAAAACTAAGAAGTCATTCAGATCTGGGACGGAGTGTGAAAAATGTGTTAGTTCAACAATATCAGACTTTGGCCTCATCTTCACAACGCCAGGAGTGCTGAGCCGTGGTGGCTCCCCGGTGTCGCGCACTCCTGACGTAAGAGGCGCGACGACAGCTTTTCCTAGAGCTGGCTGTGCCGCCACTCGTGGTGCGGCACTGCGCCAACTGGAGGGGCGGCTGGAGCATTGGCTCCCCTACTCTCTGGTAAATTAGTTTTTTAATTATTATTTTTAAACAGAATGGGGGGGGGAGGACAGCGGAGGTGGTGCAACGAGCTTATGGCTCGCTGCTCCATCCCTTTTCTCTGGGCTGCCTGCTCCGCTCCAAAAAAGTCGCACTAAATGGCGACTTTTTAAAAAGCTGAGCAAAGGGCGTTTGCCCCTAGATGCCTTTGCACTCACGGCAGCGTCATGTAAACTAACTGCCGCGAGTGTGAAGGCATATTGACGGAAACAGGCCATCTAGAGGCACCTCATGTATCTCTAGAAACAAAGTGAGATTTGAAAACTGCAAATCTCCATCATACTGGACTAGACAAAGGGCATTTTATATTTTAATACAGCTTGATACTGTTTAAGTCATGCAGCTTTTCATTAAATCGCAAGGTCATGTCCACCAACACGATTTTCTTTCAGGTAGTTTTACATAAGCACTGAAAGAAATTGCCAGACAAAATGGTCAATCGTAAATACAAATCAGGATTGATCTGCTGGACAGATGCTGCCTATGATAATGTGATGAAATACCAATGTCATTAGTGACTTCAAGAAGCTCAAGTAACTATATTTTGATTGTTGCAATAAATAGCTGACACACAATTATAAACAGAAGCATACGCTTCTATCTCTCCAAGTGTATCTGATGACTTTTCAGAATTTGAGACAAGCACCTGGCATATTTAATGGTTTAGAAGGGCATCTAAGAAGTCTCATTTCTGAAAGATGTACTAATGGATGGATGCCACAAAATAAAAGAGTTAGTCATGTGCTTGAACGCATGTGAGCATTTGTATGGGTACTTTAATGATTAACAATGTGCTAATACGTTCCTCCTCAAAGAGAATGCAAACTCTCTGCATGTCAGAGCTGGAATTAAGATTTTAATTAGCTAATATGTTTTTCAAGAAACACAAATCAAAAGCAATTCACACTCCATGTTACAAACAAAAGGGATATGCTTTTAACAGAGGCACCCTCAGCTTTCAGAACGATCCCTGGTTTGCACTCTCCTGGTTTGCTCATAGCTCCATGCTCCTACTATTACCAACGGCAACTCTGGGCTTTTACACATGTTTCCATCTCTCTCTTCAAACTGATCAGCCCAACTCAATGCTCAGATGAACGCTGCCTTTGAAAACGGAGTGCAATAGACTGAATCCAAAGGCAAATGCCTTTACCCTTTCCACAAGGTCAGAGAAGGTGTGAAGTGGGTGAGTGGAGTGGGTGGGATTGGGGTCATACCCACTGTCCCCACTGCTGTCCTCCATGCATTCAGCTGAAGGTCTGAATAGAGATCATTCATTTACATGCAGGTTGATCCCACTACTGCTTCCAACCACACACTGAAGGTGGATATGTCCTGTGAATAGGGCTAGTCGTACATCTGGGACTTGCAGTCTAAAGCGAAGTAGAAAGGTGAGCTGAAAAGCCAGTGAGCAGGAAGCTCAGAATCAGAAAAACAGGTAGGCAGAGAAGCAGAGAGGAGTAGTCTGATGACAGTTTCATGATCCCATTGCTCAGACCAGGCTTACGAGTGACAGACAGAAACCTATTGGCCCCTTATGGTATCTGATGCCCCTGAGCTAGCAACTGCAGCAATGCCTTCTGGCCATCCGCAATGATGGTTCCTGAACACAGCAGAGAGCAGACCGACAACTCTGTTATCTAGCAAGCTGCCATAGTGGGACAAAGAGTAAAGCACCTGGGTCTGGCTGCCAGAGTCCCCAGTTCAAGACCTCCGGCCTCTGTACACAATTCACTTTAAGCAACAGGCCAAGCAGCAATGTTTTTAAACCCACAAGGGATTGCTCTTGTTGCCTATGCATTTATATTGAGAGGGATTCGAAGCTATGGTGATAGACAGCAGCACAAAGACTAAATTCACACATAAATGTGGAACGCCCCCCCCTGTACACCTGTTTCAATTTTTTCTTCCAATTTATTTTTCTAACAATGCTTCCCCATTCTACAAATTGAACTATTAAGAGAAACGAGACTTTAATCTGCTTGAAGATCCTAACGGAAAAGAAAGGGGGGGGGGGGAATCAGTCAAATCAAGCTCTTCCCCGGTTGCTATTAGAAAACCAAACATGAAAGAGGTTCGTAAAAAGAAAACATACTCGGACACTTTGACAAATGGTGTTATTAACAAAAAAGACAATAAAAATACGTTAATGGTTAGTCCCCTGTCATAACATCTTAACTATTTTGTGCATCTATGGCATTTACCTTTGGGATTTCATAGTATCTTCTGTGATGAGACAAATATAAAGTGTTCACTTAAACTGAAAATGATCCTATTTGTCTTTGCTCTTCAACTCTGAGATGAACAACACAGATACATTCCCACAAGTTTCAAGCCCTGAACTTTGCCTCCTTTTCGTGTGTCCTCAGCAAGAAGGCACAACATTCTCATCAAGAGGGCTAACACAAAGATGAATGACTCCGACTTTATAGACAGGTGCTTCACACACAGAGCCGGTTTCATGAGGATAATAGACCCCTTCATCTGTATCTTAAATAGGCAGGAGTGTGTGGTGATGAAAGTGTTCTATTGGGTAAAAACTAGTGGCACAATACCCTGTCCCTATGTGAGATATGAATTTAACGCTCTTTTTTTAAAAAAAAATTAGCTGGCTCATTCAAATTATGGAGTTTTAATGTTTTACTGTTTTCAATGTTCTTATTTTTCCATTTTATGTATTTATTGTTTTAAATTGTTGCACACATTCTTGATGCCTTTTTAGCAAATAAGATGGTGCATAAATCTTATTAATAAATGAATAAATAAATTCTTAACCCTCTTGAACCTCACGCCCTTCATAGATGCCCTTTTTCTCCTAAGCTACGGCTTTGCTCTCGTACTTCTCTGCTGTCAAAACTACACAATTTCTAGTCCAGGCTCAATAAGTTGCAATATTTATTTCAATTTAGCACAAGAGCCACTTGAAAGGCAAGTCCTAGAAGCCATTGATATTCTCTTAGATTTTAGTTACTTCCCATGGAATGACTACATCTTATAGCCTTTTACTCCAATACACTATTTATCCAGAAAGCTGCAGGATTAAAAGCCAGTTTTCTCTTATCTCCTGGACAATAGCTCAAGATTTGATTCCCTGACCTCCATCCTAGACTTGTAAATGCTCTCAATCTTCCCTAATGTTTATAGAGGGAGATAAAGGAGCAAATAGGATCAAGGTTGAAATTTTTTGCACTTGTGAGCTGCTACTTAGTAGGCAAGGCCCTTTGCAAAACTGGTAGTTAAAATTGTTCCGTATGACACAGTACACATGTTTATTCAATGTAAATTTGATCTCCTTGAAGAAAAGAACGAAACAAAATATGCAACAACTGTGGATACACTGGCTGCATTAAGACAACACAACAATCAACTGACCGGGGGGGGGGGGGGAGGGAGTGGGGGAACAATCATCAATTGTATTGTCATCCGAATGCTGCCATAGTCAACTCAGCGCTGATCCTAATCCACACCACGGTTGATTATTTATTGCCAAGTTGTGTGGGGAGTACCCCCTAGATAAACAACTGTAAAGTTGATTATTACCCCACCATTGACTATCTTGTTGTCTGAATGCAGCCACTCTTTCTCTAGCTGAGTGAATCTTTGAACTAACCCAAATGCATTAGAGTTTTCCACCTGCCTCTCTAAAAACCCTTCCTGCCCTAGGTTCACCCAGAACTACTCTATTGGGCATCCTCTGGAGCTTTCTCCAAACACATGTCATGCACCTGCCTACTTGTGGAAGTTATTACAATGTGCAACACCTGTGCATTGTTGTTACAGATCCCAAACAACAATAATAATTAGCAATCTGAAACAAGATTTTCAAATATTATTACTTGTGTCATATTATATAGGTTTGAGTTGTCAACAAATCATTTTCACATAAAATGTTTATAAATCTTACATAACAGTATAAATGTGGACAGTAACAAAATTAAAAGAGAATCTATGCAAAAAATAAACAGGAAACAATTCGACAGCACAGGCAAACATTTTATTGTGATTTTATTTGTATTTTTCTCATTATTGTAAAATGCCTAGAGAAATTTATTTTGTGAGGTGTTTAATACATTTAATAAATAAATAGAATAAATAAAATCACTATCATGAAAAGAAAGTAAGATATGGATCAATTACAACTAAGGCATGGCCTAGTTATCTCTTTTGATAATGAAAATAAACTACAAACTTAAGTCAGAGGCTGAAATTAGAAGATTAAATATATAAAATTTATATTTTATTTTTTGGGATGTGCTACCAATCTATCAAGATCTTTGGAATATTCAATAAAGGATCCCCAAGTAAGCAAAAAGGTCTCTGGTTTAGCTACGCTCATGCTAAATTTAATGCAATATGTTATCTTCTCAGCAATGAGAAAAATCTCACACTTTGAAAGCCTATATTTGGAAATTGAAACTGCATCTTACACAGTCATAAATACTCACAGCCCATCTACCACATACAATTCTGTGGTGTTCCTACAGGATTCTGAACACTTTTATATTCCCAAATATAAATACTTTGGGTATTTATATTTAGAGTGGGTCCATTCATTGCAATGGGACTACTCTAAGTAAAACTTATGTTGGATTTTACTCATTTATATTCAACAGACTGATAGCACCTAAACTACTGATGGGACATGAATGAACTAAGAATTAGTCAGTAAATGGAAATTCAAAAGGTGGCAAAAATATGGTAAATTTGACCAATAAACATTTGTGTTAAATGTGAGCCAATTCACATAGCCAAATGGACATACTGAATGGGATAGGCACATGGATAGTCTCAACCATGATCTTTTGGGACAGAAAAAAAAGGATATTTTTTTTTTCACATGTAAATGTTGCAGAGAAATCAGAATCATCAAATCGGAATCATCAGGTTATGATGCAATGATTAACTGGCTACAGCCATTAAACATTCATGTAGTTTCCAAGTTACATGCATGTGGGCCTAGCCTTTAATTAAAACACACACACACACACACCTTTAAAACAAAAGCACAGTTGCCTTATTGTGGCAAGATGGCTATGACTTGGTTCACACATTATGCTAACCTATGGTTTATTTAACCCCTGGTTCATTATCCTAGCCAGGGTTTGTCCGGCAGATGATCAAACAAACTGGTTTTCCCAAACCCAGGGTTGTGTGTTTCCTTTCTCATTCATGTGCTCTCTTCCTATATTCCAAATCCTTTTCTAGTGCTGTAGAACTGGCATACAGAGCAGGTGGGTTTTTTTTTAAAATCACTCTTGCCTGTGGCCTCTGTAGCCTGGCAAAACAAACCATAAGCAACCCACAGTTGTGGGTTCAAATGCAACAACAACCCATTATTTAGACAACCCAGAGTTTACAACCATGGGTTCCTTTTCTGGGTTGTTGAGGGTTAACAAATCATGGTTTGTTAGCATGGCTGAGTTCGCACAACCTGATAACCTAGAATTCAATCCATGGATGAAATAAACCACGGGTTAATGATATGTGCGAACCTGGTCTATCTGTGAATCTGATAGATCTTTGAGTAAAGAAAAAAGACTGTGTCCCATATCAGTAGCTGATGCTAAAATTACACATGAATTTAATTTAATCCAAAACAAATGACAGTGCACATGCATCCTTAACAAAGCTTTTAACCTTAGGACCCTTGTTTTACAAGATGTATTGCTCATAGTGAAAACACTGTTGTCATTGTATTGTAGAGCTGCAGCAGCAGAATGTGGGCTCCCATAATGAACTGAACCAAAACAAACCCACACATAATAGTTTCAATGTTATTTAGGTATTCGGCTTTCTTAGTAGTTTTATTTAGGAAAAAAACCTGTAGTTCCAGTTCTGACTCATCTTTTCATATGGGTGGTAGTATTTGAATTTCTATGAAAGCAAGGGCACATTTTTACACAAGCCATAGAGGAAATAAGCCTTGTGTAAAACACAGATTGAAGGTGAAAATTATCCAGACGGAAGCAAGCAGTATAATAAAAAAGCACAGAATACCACTGGCATTTATTCCTTAAAATGAGATTGGCTTTAAGAGAAAGAGGGAGAGGCTGAGACTAAGATGACAGTGCTATGTACACTTACCTGGGAGAAAGCCTCATTGAGCTCAGTGGGAATGTGCTGCAACAGTGCAATCCTCCCATGCATGCTTACACAGATGTAATGATCCAGTCCCCACAATATACCCCTGTAAAAATTTTGAGGTCCAGAGATTTTCTCTGCTGATATGTGATATTGAAGTATTGGATTAACATAATAATTTGGGTAGACAGTCTGATTCTTGTGCAAAACTTTTTAGGAACTATTTTCAAAATGGTGGATTGAATACTCTGACAATTAAAATAATATATTCTTTGAACTCCTTGACCCTGAAAACCTATAATTTGATACCAAACACAAGATAGTAACTTCTGTGGTTGATGAAAACTAGAGACCTAAAGAAAACTATCCACCATTTTGAAAATAGTGCCTAAAAATGTTTCGCACAAGAATCAGACTGTTTACCCAAATTATTATGTTAATCCAATACTTCAAGATCACATAACGGCAGAGAAAATCTCTGGACCTCAAAATTTTTACTGGAGCATATTGTGGAGACAGGATTATAAATCCCTCTGAATTCAAGAGATTTGATCTCCAGAAAATGTGGTCAGGATTGCAGTCTTAGTGTTTATGCATTTTTCTTCAATTGTCTAAAGCATGTTTGTGAACATGTTTCAAATCTACACATTTTTCATGCACATTTTGGACAACTTTTTAATGTTGTTATGTGAATCACATTGAAAGCTCAGAAATGGATGGACTTCAGACTACAGAATACAGTTCCAGGAGGTAAGAATTGGAAAAATTCTGGTCCAAACTGAACTGAAGCAAAGTTCTTACCCATCCTTAGTGACAAGGTACATAGCTTCTACCCTGCATGGAAGGCAGTGATGAATAAAGATGGCTTCTAGTTTTTGTAAGAAGGTGCCCCTTTCTGTGAGCCAGTGCCTGTCTTAGATAAGAAATTACTACACTATGCACAGTACGCTGTGATGTTTGCCTGATTTAAGCATAATCAGGCTTAAATGCAAGCAATCAGAGAGAAACTGTCTTCACAGGCACCTAATTTCCTGTACTAATTGGCACAATGTCTTACTTTTTCTTCCAGGGGAAGGGAACAGTTAGGTCAAGATCTTTAAATGCATAAAATGAATAAAATGCACATTCAGAAAACTCTCTTTAATTTTAGAGAGAAAAGATGAAAAATAAACGTGAGGCAAGGAGGGAAAGCCTAAAAACCAATTAGAGCAACTTTAAAGAAATGTATTGCCCACAGTTCATTCCATATTGAGCACTACACTACAGGAAAATGAAACAAATCTAATTTCCACAAGACATTACAAGTAAGAGAGAGCAAATTTCAGGGCATATTCTTGGGACACATGATGCAGCCACCTTGCAGTAACTAAGGGTCTGGTTAGCAGCTGGATAACAGATTGACTGAAAACCCGATGAATGCCATCTTGAGTATCGTGATAAAAGAAAGGTCGGGTATAAATGTTCTAAAAACAATAATAATTAATATCTCAAACCCAGAATCCAGGAATACAAACATTCCCAAAAATCTCTTACCATCTTTGCTTGGATTAGGGCACACACCCATTGGCTTCCTAAACTCTGTATTTGTGGCAAAATAAAAGACTCACGCTGTCAGATTGAAAATTGTAGACAGATGTCAGTTTAAAATTCTGATAAACAAATAAATATTCTCCTCCTACACACACACACACACACACACACAGAAAGAGAGAGAGAGAATGTTGTATCTTTGTGTTGGAAAAATGTCATGTAAAGGAACTCTTAAAACACAAAGAGACTCTCTAATACAAAAAAGCCATCACATGGACTATAGGAAGCCAGGTGAAATTTCAGTTTGGCTAGATAAGAAGTAGGGGTGTGCATTGGAGGAAAAATCATATCGGAATCGGGACCTCAAATTTTGCCCTGGATTGGCTCGGACAAAACCGGAGGTCCCTCGGATCGGATCCAATTCTGATTCGAAAATTGGACGTCCTATTTTCGGATTGGACACCATTTTAGGTGTTTTCGCCATACGCTTGCATTGGGGGAAAGCCTTCCCCCAATGCAAGCCTATGCGGAAAACATGGGGACAGGTGAGTGGGGACCTAACTCCCCCCTCCCTGTCCCTCCCTCCCCACACTCGCGCTCCTTACCTGCCCTGCCGGGGCCGTCCACTTTCATCCATTGCTGCCCGCTGTTTCCTTACTACTGAGAAACAGGCTTTGCGGCCTGCCTCTCAGTAGAGCGCCAGGTGATGACGTCACCCAGCGCGTTACTGAGAGGCAGGCCGCAAAGCCTGTTTCTCAGTAGAAGGGACCAGCGGGCAGCAGCGGGCAGCAGCGGGCGGCAGCGGGCGGCCCCGGCAGGTAAGTGGGGACCTCCCCCTCCCCCCGACTCACGCTTCTCACCTGCTGGGGCCATCCACTTCCATCCACTGCTGCCCGCTGGTCGCTTCTACTGAAAAACAGGCTTCGCGGCCTGCCTCTCAGTAGAGCGCCGGTTGATGACGTCACCCGGCGCTCTACTGAGAGGCAGGCTGCAAAGCCTGTTTCTCAGTAGAAGCGATCAGCAGGCAGCAGCGGACGGAAGCAGACGGCCGCAGCAGGTAAGTGGGGATCTCCCTCTCCCTCCCCCTCCCATTCGGACTCCTTACCTGCCGGCATCCCATGCTGCCGTCCACTGCTTCTGTACTACTGATAAACAGGCCACGTCCTGTTTATCAGTAGTATGGAAGCAGCGGACAGCAGCGTGGGACACCAGCAGGTAACAGGGGACCTCCCCCTCCCTCCTCCCACTCACGCTCCTTACCTGCTGCCTCTTCGCTGCCATCCACTGCCACTGAGTACAAGATGGGCGCGCCGAGCAATGACGTCACCCGGCGTGCTGTTGCTCTATTGTGGAACAGGCCGCAAGGCCTGTTTCAAAGTAGTATGGAAGCAGTGGGCGGCAGCGGACGGCAGTGAGGAGGCAGCAGGTAAGGAGAACAAGTGGGGGGAGGGGGAGGAGGTCCAATCCTCTGATTTTTTCCGATCCGGATCAGGTCCCATCGGATCGGATCAAGTCCAAATGATTGGGATCGGATCGTTTCATCCGATTTCGCCTAGATCGGGTCCGGATCGTGGATTGGACCAGATCCGCTGCATATCCCTAATAAGAAGCAGTTCCAGCAAGTGAGTCTGGGTTCTCATAACACATGCATCATTGTGGGAATGGGATATCTACAAATTGGCCGAACAAACTCCCAGGCATTTTAGAGACCTACATAGTTCTAGATTTTTATGGCTGTTTTACCTATTCCTCTGCTGTTTTTGTTTCGTTCTGTATTGTATTATATTATATTATTTTAAATATTTGAACTGTATTTTATATTTTTAATTGTATAAGTGTTGGCCTGGGAGTCGGGAGATCCAGGTTCTAGATCCCACTCGGCCATGGAAACCCACTGGGTCACTTTGGGCCAGTCACAGACTCTCAGCCCAACCTACCTCACAGGGTTGTAGTTGTGAGGAAAAAGTGGAGAGGAGGAGGATTATGTACACCACCTTGGGTCCCTTGGAGGAAAAAAGGTGGGATATAAATGCAATGAATAAATGATTTTTTTTTTTTAAAAAAAAGTCATCCTCCCCCCCCCCCAACGGAGCTGTCACATTATGCCCAAGTCACAAGTTTCAACCTTTTGTCTTAAGGTTATTCTTTTCTCCTCATCTTAAGGTTATTCTTTGGTCCTCACTTTCACATATTGAATGAGGACCACTTCATATGTAATAGCCCCTATGTGAAGGCTGCTGGAAAGTGCTTTGTGTGGTTGTGTTCTGCATCCCACTCCACAAGATTAGTAAGCATATTACTGTGTGTACCAACTGGGCTATAGGAAGGGTCTTCATATCAATCCGGCATGTTCCTGACATTACCTAGTGTAGAGATTCTGGTTCTTGGGTGGGCACATGGAGTAAGCGGCTATACAGTATGGTCCTCAGAGAGCACCAACCCACAAATATGGTTTTCGGCATCCTCTATGTGGGAACTGAAACATATGAAATGGAGCTGAGGAATTGTTACAAAGGTACTGACTGCTGCCCCTTGACTCTTTTCTTGTTTGGCTTATTTTTGTAAACCATTTCATTAGGTTGCCACACAGGGAGAGGGGAAGTAGTGCCGTTCTATCAGTGCTGCTGAAAGACTAGTGCCATTGGATTCCTTCTCTTCCTGAACTCTTTCCAGCTGGCCACTGTAAGAACCCTAATTAACATTAAGATTTGGTGTCTGAGTTTGCTTATGTCCTCTTCTCTCCCCATTTTTCTCCCCTACTACTGTGTCTATCTTTTAGATTGTAAGACTGCAGCAGGGAATGTCTTGGGTTTTTTAAAATCATATGTAAGCCTCTCTCTGGGAGTGTTTTTGTCTGAATAATGGAATAAAAATGCTTTAAATGAACGAACGAACGAACGAACGAACGAACGAACAAACAAACAAACAAACACTTTCCCAATTTTCAAAGTGATTCAGAAAGAAAAGCATCCCCACTGTAATGTACTATGCTATATTTCCTGTTGAGACATAAAAGGTGAGGTGGAGGATGTTTACCCTGGTCACAAACGATGAATAAGAACATAAGAAGAGCCCTACTGGATCAGACCAAGGGCTCCATCACACCAGCGATTTATCACACTCTCGCCATGCCTGGTATGTGTTTTTGCAATGCGGTACTCACATAACGTCGTCCCTGTCCTGCGCTCATCTCACCTCTTCCCCTCTGTTTTCCATATCATTTTGGAGCAGAGAAAGTCCATTTCCCCCTCCATGCGCAATAAAGCCTCTCCTCCCTCCTGTGTATTGCTGTCCTTGCGCTATATCAAACCATCCTGTTTTTTGTTGAGGGCGTGTGTGTTGAAGAGTGGTCTCGCTGACAAAAGAGGAGGGCGGGGCAGTTCTCTACTCAACTGCTCAATAGTGAAGGGGAGGGAAGGTGCACCTGCAGAGAAGGCGAGCAAGGCTGCTGCCGCCCCATGCCTGGGACTCAGTCCCATTCAACTCTATGGTTCTTACTCCTGAGTAAGACATGTCTAGGTTCCCTGACCAGAACAATGTCGGCTTCCCCTTGCCATGCCAACATTGACAACAAACGTCTCCAAAAACTAATTGTAATACTTTTGTCTTCACTTATATTGTTGAATATGATCTTAGGGCAATACATGATGTTTTGTTTTATCATAATTGCATGGTTTCAGGCTGCCATACTGTTGTATTTGCCCATAAATAACATTTTTTAAAAAAAAATATAAAAAATTAAGGGGGAAGATGAACATAGGGAGCGTGGTGGGAGATTTCACATAGTAGCGATACAGGTAAAGAGATACATGAACTAAATTAACGCAACAACGCACAGATGTGAAAGTGCCCAGCACTCAACTCACTAGGGAAACAGAGGGGGAAACTGTGGATGCAAACTGGGGGGAAAAAGTAGGTGTGCTGGAGCCCAAAAACCGGACTTTTCCTGCTCTAAAATAAGATGGAAAATGGAGGGGAAGAGGCGAGATGAGCACAGGACAGGGACAATGTCATGTGAGTACCGTGCTGCAAAAACACATAACCGGCATGGCGAGAGTGCAATAAATCGCTGGTGTGATGGAGCTCCAAAGGTCCATCTAGTCCAGTACTATCAATACAGTGGCCAACCAGCTGTTGACCAGGAACCCACAAGCAGCTCACCTTCTTGCCCATGTTCCCCAGCAACTGGTGTACATAGACTTACTGCCTCTGATACTGGAGGAAGCTGTAGCCATTGATAGTAGCCATTGATAGTCTTCTCTTCCAGGAATTTATCCAACCCCCCTTTAAAGCCATCCAAATTGGTGGCCATCACTACATCTTGTGGTAGTGAATTCCATAGTTTAGCTACGCACTGTGTAAAGAAGTACTTCCTTTTTCCTGTCCTGAATGGTGAATTGTCCTTTGAATCTTTAGCAAGGATTTTTTGAGATTAAACTCTGCATACACCCAATTTATCTGACGAGTCCCATTAACAACAACTTGAGCAATTCAAGTGTATAGGGCATAAAAGTGGAAGTAGCACTGAGTCAATTATAACTGTTCATAAAATATTTAATCTATTTAAACACTGTCTTAACCTTTCCACCACTGCATAAAGTTTTTCATGTTACTCTAACATTGAATTAAGACTGTTTCCTTCTACCAGTTTTAAAAATGCTGCATTTTGCTCTATAGGGACAAGTCGGCATAAACAAATGGCCTTCTCAAAAAAGATTTTCAAATGGATGTGGCACCATTAACATTGCCTCAGATCTGAGGGGCTTAATCCGTTCAATCTAAGTTTTAATACAAAGTAAAAGGAGTGACAACACCCAGTAAAACAGTGAATCATATATTAAGACAGGGAAATTTTAAAAGACTAACATTTTTTTACTGAACAAAAAACACACCCTACCACCCAAAAATAGCAATTCTGCAGACAAAAATAGTTGGCTACGAGGAGCAGGGCCTTCTCTGCTGTGGCACCCCGGCCACAGAAGTTCGCCTGGCACCTACATTATACTCCTTTAGACACCAGTGAAGACCTTTTTATTTTCACAGTATTTTCACAGTTCTTCAGTTTGATTTTTAACCTTGTTGTTTAAATTTGTATTTTAAATCCGTATTAATTTCATATGGCTTCTTGATTTTATCCTGGTTGTGCTTGTGTTGTCTGAACCCAGGCAGTAGGGTTTGAAGTTAAACCTCAAACAACCCCTGCCACCCAAGTTTAGATGGCATAACAATGCCCCCACCAGGTGTAGAATAATCAAAATGGCCACCCACAAGCTCTGCAATGCTCCATGGTTTAAATAAGTCATGGTAGGTTGCGGTGGTCATGCAAACTGGCCCAGTAGGTTTAATAGTTTAAGGGGGATATGAGGTCTTTGCTAATCCACATCTCCCTGGAAACATTTCATTAAACTAGATTTGTGACAATGTTGTGTTCAGTATTTTCCTAGCCCTGCTCTGCTTCAGTGGCTGCCACTTGCAGGAGGAGAGGAAATTTGGGTGTGGTGATACCATGTCACACATATTTTTTCAATCACCTGGGACACTTTCCAGAAACCAATCAGGACATTGGCAGGATCATAACTAAGTCCAATAGGAAAATGCCCAAGGGCTATCAGGGAACCATTTGGATTCACCACCCTATGACGGCAAACCATCTCAACCTTTATCCCAGTAGAGGGGGTTGCACTCCTGGAAAGAGTAAATCCCACACCAGGAAATTATCTGCCCATGACATGGGAACAGTAAAAGGACTCCCCACGCCTACTGAGTACCATTTCCCCACCCACTTCAGAACACCAAATCAAATATATAACCCATCAAATATGTAGATCATAGACAAAAGTATGATTTAGGAAGCCATGGACAGGATACCAGGACAGGTAGATGACATCACCATAGAGCACAACAATGCTGCTTTCCCAACCACTGAGTCTATGACACTACTATACCAAGAACCTTGAAGGATATAACTGACGTCCCTTCAAGGTTATAAACATCTTTCCCTCCTAAACAGATTTTAGTGAAATATGATAGGTTACCTCCTTCATCCAGGTTGAAGTCCTGGATGGCCATTGTTTTCCTATTCACTGATTTGACATTTAAACAGCAGCACCTTAAGGATTCCAGTCATGCCTATGGAGAATAGGCATGACTGGAAGAGACCTGACCTAGTCCCACCATCACACCTCTCAAGTCCCATATACTCCTAATCAGGGCACCTCCCCTTCCTCCTATTACTCACTTGGCTACCAATTTAAATCAAAAGAACTCAAGAGATGGTTAAGACATTAAAATATTTCTCAGCTAAAATAGGCAACAATCAAGTACTCGCCACTAAGCCTACTTTATCAGCCAAAAGTTAAAAACAAGCATGAAAAATCTCCCAGCCCAGGAAATTCGGTGATTATACAACTCATCAAATACTATCTGACACTGTCACAACCAAATGGACAGTGAGGAGGGCTTTCTCCGCTGTGGCACCCCGGCTGTGGAATGAGCTCCCCAGAGAGGTTCGCCTGGCGCCTACTTTGCACTCTTTTCGTCACCAGGTGAAGACCTTTTTATTCTCCCAGTATTTTAACAGTTAAATTAACTCAATTTTAATCCTTGCTGTTTTAAATTTGTATTTTAATCTGAATTAATTCCTGCTGCTTGGTTTTATTCTGGTTGTGTTTTTATATTGTATGTTGTTTTGTGTTTTTAGATTGTGGCTTGTTTTATATTTTTTAAATGATTTCATGGTTTTAATTTTTGTGACCCGCCCAGAGAGCTTCGGCTATAGGGAGGTATAAAAATGCAACAAATAAATAAATAAATACCCAGGCGAGATGATACACTGCAGTTGCCTCTCTGCACAGCAGTGGTTGTGTTTAAAGGAGGTAGGAGAACACAGATGTTATTTGAAGGAGTAGGCAACCTTTTTAGGTCGTGGGCACATTTGGCAATTTGAGAAACTATTGTGTTCTGTTGCTATGTATATAGATAGAAGTGGGAGAGAAGGGCACCAAGACAGGTGTGCAAGGGCACATGGGTACCTACAGGCACCCATGTTGCTTACTCCTGTTTGTTGTCTCTTAGTGCTTCTGCTGCTGTCTGACTGGCTGCAAAGGTAGTGACAGCCAAGAAGGGAAATATTCACCCATAAAAGCTGCTATCCTGACATTTGCTTGGGTAGCAACAGAACACGATCATCTATTGTGGTGCAGCTTCCTTTACTAGTGAAGGGACTGTTTACAGCAGGGGTGGGGAACAATATTAGTTTGGGGACCACATCCCCCACCCCACCCACCACAGAATCCACCATGGGCCAGATGATGGCAGGGGGCAGGGAAAGCTCGGGTGGAGCAAAGCCCACCAAGGCACTGGCTTTGTTCCTCCTTCACATTCCCTGTGCGAGGAATGAGCAAAGTGGGCTCTGCCAGTGCCTTAATGAGCCAGCTGAGGGTGCCTCTAAATGAGAGGTTTCCGCCTCGTTGACGTCGCGCTGACAGGGAAGCCTCTAAATGAGCAGTCGATATGAATTCGCACTGGCCTCATCTTCGTTTACATGGCTTAGCCGCCAGTGCGAAGGCATATCGACGCAAATGTCTTTGCTCCGACTTTTTAAAAGTTGCCATTTAGTGTGATTTTTTAAAGTTGGAGCAGGCAGCCCAGGGAAAGGGGATGGAGTAGCAAGCCGTAAACTTGCGGCACCACCTCCATCGTCCTTCCCCACATTCTGTTTTTTTAAAAAATTAAAAATCAGTTACCGGAGAGTAGGGGAGCTGATGCTCCCAGCCGCTCCTCCAGCTGGTGCTGTGCCGCACCATGAGTGGCGGCGCAGCCGGTGCCAGGAAAAGCCCGCGTCGCGCCAAGAGGCGTTGATTCGCCGTGCAATGCAGGAGCTGCCAGGAGGCACCAAGGCGCAGCACTCCCAACGTCATCAAGAGGGCCCCTGAGACACTGCAACATCACTGCAGAGGAACAAAGCAGACTCAGCCTGTGCTTTGAGCGCCGGTTGAGTGCACAGGCGGCTTCAAATGTCCAGCGCCTTCCCTACATGGCAACACCTTTCCCGAGCTGCCATGGGCTGGATGGGCTAAATTTGGCCCACAAGCCATAACTTCTGTATCCTTGGTTTACAGATATAATGAAATGTAAATGATCAAGGAAGCGTGAAAATTAATTAGAGAACCTGATTTCACTAGTGCTGCTATTCAACAGTAATTATTCTAGAGAACATGGGGTTAATGTCAGGTTGTCTTTCAACAGTACCATCCATGAATCAGAGGCCTAAAATCCTCTTTGTAGACATAAAGCCTGTTAACAGAATACATAGCTGAAAAGTTACAGTCTTCTTTAGTCCTGTCAAAGGGTATGAGCCCACAGCGGTATTGCAGATTGCAGAATTTGGCCTACAGGGTTTTATGGTAAGGATATTTTTTTTTAAAAAAAACAACCTCAGAAGTACCTTTGGCCATATTTAATAGGTATGTGCACTGGATCGGATCGGATCCACGATCCGAATCCGATCCAGGGGGAAATTGGATAAATTATCCGATTTCCGATCTCGCCGCTGGATCGGCCGATCCAATCCGAACCGATCCGAAAAGGTTCTGATCCGGTTCAGATGGATCGGCGGATTGGTGGGCGCCCGCTGGCGCCCGCCGCCGCTTCCATTGCCGGGCGCCAGTGGGCACCCGCCGATGGAAGTGGACAGTGGGGGGTAGCTTCCCTAGCGGGGCTTCCCAAGGGGACGGGGAAGGGGAGGAGGGGGGCGTGCGGTGCGCTTACCTTACAGGGATGTCCGCTCCCATCCGGCGCCGGCTGCTACTGCGAGCGGGCTTCGCGGCCTGCTCCAGGGGGGCACGCCGGGTGATTACATCACCCGGCGCGCCCCCCTGGAGCAGGCCGCGAAAGCCGCTCGCAGTAACAGCCGGCGCCGGACGGGAGCGGACGTCCCTGTAAGGTAAGCAGTGGCAGGGGGGAGGGGGCTTACCCCCCCCAGGGCCGTCCGCTTTCGCCCGCAGGCGCCCGCAGGCGCCAGCAGATGGAAGCGGATGGCCCCAGGAGGGGTACGGAGCGCGGGGGAGGGGGCTTACCTGCTGGGGCCATCCACAGCAGATGGCCCTGGGGGGGAGGAAGTTAGGCCCCCCCTCAGCCACCCGCCGCCATTTTTTCCTCATAGACTTGCATTGCAATGCAAGTCTATGGAGAAAAAAATGGCAGCCGATCCAAAAATTTCCGATTTTTGGATCGGGATCGGACTCGATCCGGTCCGGGGGGGGGCTCCGATTTTGTCCGATCCGATCCGTGACAAAATTGGAGGTACCGATCCGGGTCCCGATCCGATCCGGAGGGTCCGTGCACACCCCTAATATTTAACATACATTTCTTTAATTGATCTAGCTTCCATATTTTGGCCACTGATATATGGCTTAAGCCATGTCAAGATCCTGGCTCTTCTTGACTTGTATATAGATCACTCTGAGGGAAGAGCTGTCATCAGTTATTGGTTTAAATTTCCTACATCTGTTAGATGAGACCGCTTAACTGAGTTAAGGATAGTGTTTTGAGAAATGGTTCTTTAGCCTCTAAAGGGAGCACTGTAACCTTATCCTGAATGCAATCAAGCCTGTCACTTAACTGAATGCATTATCTCAGAAAGCTTAGACAAGGCAACTGTCAAGAAGATCATGCTTCCTTAGCAATTCTGCTATCTAGTAGAACTGACCTGTTAGTACTTATAAGGTGTGCACCTCTCTTATGTACTGCATTCATTGTAGCCATTTTCTCAGCTCGACCTGGTCAGCATGACCACTGTCTTCACAGTGCTTCCAAAGAAAGCTTCTGCCGTATATCTAGACACATTGGTGGTGGTAGAAGGACATCATTGGGGCTCTTTTTGTCCCACAAAATTTAATGTTTCAAGGTCACTGTCTTCCCACTCAGTATTCTCCCCAAGTTATTGCAATCCCATCAGCACCACCTCTCCTTTTCTCTCTTCCCCTGTGATGGATTCTGCTGCCCCTTTCAGTCATGCTGTGTTGGTAATAGCCCTCTGAATGCATTGCTGATGATTGCCTGGCATTACCTGTGGCCCCATTTAGTTTCACTTCATTCTTTCTAAAGCCCAGTTCTTCCACAGAGACCTCAGTCCTGCAAAGCATAGCTTCACCAGGCTTCCACTGGATTGCCTCATAATAGTGTTTGCCTTGCATCTCTCAAGAGGTGCCTCAGAGAACTTGAACAGGCCTGTCAGGTTGTTCATAATTCTGCCTAAGAAAAGAAAAATAATACTCCTAGTGGCTTGGTGGAAGATAAATACACTCCATAACAATTAATGTATGGGGTGGGGACTTTGTAAAGTGTGGCAACATTTTCTTTTGCTATTTAACTTAAGTACTATTTAGTCCTTCATCTAAGTATTGCCGTATCTACAGTTCCTCTAAGCCAGGGGTCTCTAAACTTTTTTGGATGGAAGTTTTGGAACATTTGGGATTTTGAGGAAGTGCCATGGCACTATAACAAAATAGTTGCCATCGGGTGTATGTGTGTGAACTGCCCAGAAAGCTTGTGAACTGCCCAGAGGGCTTCGGCTATTGGGCAGTATAGAAAAGTAATAAATAAATACATTTACAAAATGGCTGTCGTGGTGGGTGCGGACAGTCACAAAACACATATTTTACAGAAAGGCTAATTGCTAAGGCTAAAAGATGTGTAACGTGCCCAAGATCCTGAATATGTGTCCGGGGTAGAGACTGTTTCCCCAGACACAATCCTTTTGAAGTCACAGCTCTCTCTCTCTCTCCCTCTCTTTCTCTCATATTCTAGATGACTGTCCCCCACCGCATTCTCTTTAACCCACTCAACTCACAGTCCCAGTAGAGAAGATCCACTAACCCAGCCACACATTTCTCTCTCTCTTTTAAGATCACCCCCAACACACACACACACCTTCTCTGCTTCCCCTTCCTGGTCATTTTTGTCTTTTGGCCTCCACAACCCCTTTGCAGCCCTCCCTACCCTAGCCCCAACCTACCCACCTCCTCCTCCCCATATCAGCCAAACAAAAAGGAATGGATGATATGCAGGGGAGAGTGCAAAAGGGTTTATTGAAAAGGGTAGGAAAAGCTGGCTTACATTCAGTACGGCTAGTGCTCCTAAACTGATCACAAACTGCACTGGATATTTCAGCTGGAAAGAAATGCATGTCAGTCTACTGATATTTCTGTATATCATAGGATCTGAACAGTGACATACTGTGCAACAGGAATGAATAGCTTCAGTTTGGCAACAAAACTTTTAAGCCAAACCCTTTCCAAACTGACAATTAAAAGTCCACTCAAAAAGTATAGATTTCTATGCATCTGTCTCATATATCTAGAGGATTATATAGGCCTTTTCAAAGTACCTGCATTCATTCTGGTCCAAGAATACAAAAAGAAGGAAAGCACAAATGGCGTATTTTTTTTTTTCCAGTATGGAGATTTCCCTGAGTAAAATGCAATCTATGAATGATGGGACTTTAGAAATTCGTTGCATTTCATATTCCCTGTAGCTTTACTCTTCCTCCCGCTACCTCATTTGGGGCGGGAAGAACAGAATCAGGGAAGCAAGGAATAATATATTAAAATAGAAGCTCAAATAGAAAGAAGGTGAGCATGTGGGAGAGGGGGTAAGGATGAGTGGGAAATCAAGCTGTACAAAAATCAAGTCTGCCTCTGCCTCTCATGTACACTCACCCACTTTCTCTTCCAATATAAATTGCAGCTGCAGTGTGATGAGAGAAGGCACTTTAAAGTTTCCTCAGTGCTGAGGATTAAGTAAATTAGCTAGCAGCCTTCTGCAATAATGCATCCAATCAATCCTTTTGCCTCTTTGTCAGCAGCCATCAAGAAATCACATGACCAAAGCTGGGTCAGACAGAAAGTACTTGGATGCCTATCATGCTTGCCTGCAAAAAAAATGGGATATTAGGAGCTCCTAATGCCTAAAGGGTTCATTTGCCAGCTTCTGAAGTAGTAATTCCAAAACAGAAGGATGGGAATGTGCCCACAGCCCATAATTCAAGAAGAAGAGTAATCACCATAGAATAGCATGCATAGGGCAGTCTCTGCACACCCCAATGCAGTAAAAGCCTTGGCTACTAAACTGCTCTATGTTTCACTAAATAATTTTTGTGTGTGCTTCCTATTCTGAAAATTTCATATTTCTTTCAAATGACTGCCAGAGACAATAAATAGCCATGGGACTACACAATGTGAAATCAATAGCATCAGAGATGTTTATGCTGCCTGCCGCCTTGAAACAATGTCAGCAACCCTGTTTATGTTTTCAACCCTTTGTCACAATGCCAAAATAGCATCACCTATGTAGAGTCATTGAGACTAAAGGTTTGTTTTGGCTCCACAAGACCATGATCACTGAAAGCTTGTGAATAATGCATAATAGAGGAGGGCAGCTCTGATCCAATTTATTCCCCCTTTTCTACCCAGTGACATAAACCATCTGTCAGGGCAAGGTTATGGCAAAATATATAGTTCCACCCATATTCAGCAGGCATATGGCATGACAACAACATTATTGCATAGTAAGGGAAGGGTTCATTGTTTGCCACTAAAATGCAAACTGAACCTCCAAATAGCAATGAACAAATGGCGACTTTCAAGAAGCCAAGAAGTAGGAGAACAGAGGAAGGAAACTCTTCCTTTTCCTTTTGTCTCCATGCTTCCTCCAGTGGCTCTCTCTCTCTCTCTCTCTCTCTCTCTCTCTCTGTACTCACTCACTCACTCACAAACACACAGGTACAGTCACATGCATCGATACATATATATATTCACATGAATACAGAGAGGTTAATGCACACATACATACAAATACACACTCTAACATCAGGGTTATTGGTGTCAAGAGTTGGTATGGCTGGGCACTTGCCAAGGTCCACACCCCAGCGGGAGAGCTATGACATACCTTGCTGAGCCTCCCTTGATCTCCTCCTCTTCTTCACCATTGCAACCTGTTTTTTTATCCTCCTCTCTCTCTCTCTCTCTCTCTCTCTCTGGCCCAAACAATAGCCGTCATATGAAAGAGGAGTAGTAGATGCCACTGCCTATTTACTCACTGGCAGCCTGCTTGGCAAGCATGCAGGTTCTAGCAATGATGATGAAGAAGAGGAGGAGGAGTACCAGCAGCTGATAATGATGCTAGTAAGTAGATAGGCTCACTGACAGAAGGAAGCCCATGGAAGATGTCTTGCCAAGGGCCCACCAAAACCTGAAGCCATCGCTGCTTGACATGGTGGGTGACTACGGAAGAATAGTTTGCTCCCTTTGACAATGGACTCCCCTCTCTCAAGAACATGCATGCATACCCATGTACAAACATGAGATGTCTTCACACATACATTAATTGGGATGAATGAGGAAGTCATGGAGAGGAACAAAGTGGATTTTTTATAACAGGGGAGAAGGAAATGATATTAATGGAGTTGGACAATTCATAAAGCATAAATTAGGGTAGAAATGGAATGACTACCCCAAACTACAGAAGTAGAATTCTACATAGGTAATATTAAGTAGCTGATTAATCTCCTAGGAAAACTTTAATAAACTGACAGCCATAGTATAGATTGTGACTTTGACACTGTTTGTGTGTGTTAGACTGTGTCTTTGACACCTTGGTTTGACAATCAAGAGACAGAGCAGCTCCATGGGGGGAGTGAGGTGGGTGTAGGTGGGAGAGAGGCTCAGCAAGGTATGCTTCCTATGAGGCTTCCTGGTCTCCACTTGTTCCACCCTCTGCAGTACTGGCAGCAGCTCCTCCTTGCCCAATCATCCCCTTGTCCAGTCACCCAGAGGAAATAGGAATGAATTGGCTTTGGTGGTATTAGCAGCAGCAGGTCAGAGGTCACAAGTGTTCCCCCCACCCTGCCCAAGTGCGGCTGGGACCTTGCCAGCTGCCCAGAGATGCCAACCCCTAATGCTGGCACTGTCAGAGAGAGAGAGAAAGAGAGAGAGAATGAATTGAGTAAAAGTAGGTAATCCTAATCTGAAACATCCAACAGTATAGGGAAAGGGTTAATCAGCCCTTCTGACCTGACCTGAACACTCTTGTTGTTGAAGCTTCTTTTGTTGAAAATTGTAATAAAGTAAATTGGTGTTCTAAATATTACTAAAGCACTGGCTGGCATGTTTAATAAACCTTTCCATTTGAGAAAATTAGCATTCATCTGGACAAGTACTGAAATGATGTTACTTAGGGATGGGGTAGAATTCAAGGATGTGAGTCCAATTTAAATAATTATCAGCATATTTCGGCTCTTAGTCTATTGCTGACATCACAAGGCAATTCAATGAAGTCTGAACCCAAGTGCCTTTTGTCTGCATATAATTTATTGATCCCATTTTAATCAGTCAAACTTCTTGGCCTGGTCATTCTACTGTCTGTGTTTTTTTCACACAGTAACCAAAGGGGGCTTTTATAGCCATAGATAGTAAAATCAATAGCAACTCAGCTATTTGTGTGGATTTTCGCAGGGATTAGCGACTAACAGAGATCAGTACCTAGTGCTCTCTGCATTGGTTAAATCTTAAATCAAAAGTGGTCCTTTTGCCTCTAGATTTTGCTACCTATTTTCCTGTGTATTCATCTCATGTGAATCTCATCGGTGAGAACATACTACAATTGGTTTATGGTCTGTTAAATCATATATGCCCAGTCTTTGACAATAAGCAAATTGGCAAATTTATAACCAAAAGCAGTTTGCAGCAATTTGGTATCATGAAGGAGAACTCAACTCAATTCTGACCAGAAGCCATATCTACACATCATTTAGAAATACCATAAGAAAGGTCTTGCAGAAGTAATAAGCACCTAACTATCACCACTGTGATATCCCTACCAAAAATGAATGAAAACCATGAGAAGCTGTCCTATGAAAACTTTCCCACAGTCCCAGTCTAAACAGGTCCAAGCCTCCGGTGATAGTCTCAAATGAAGATTTAGTACCATGTTAAAGTTGAAAACAAAATTGGCTTTGGTTTGGGAGTCTGACATCATCCAGATGTATTGATAACTATGTGACCAAGAAGAGACTGTTCTTCTAGGACCAGTTGATAATAGGAAACTATTATCAACACAATTTTTTTAAAGCAGAGGGCAAACCTAAACGTACTAAAATCTGTCAAGTACACTGTACCCTAGAAGGTGTGCATGTAAAAACAAACATGGTAATCAACTATCCTAGCTTCTCCTGGGGGCTGTCTCTACGTCTTCTAAGCTCTGCAGTGGCTGTGAATTGGCGCTGCATCGGTTATACAACCCAGCTGTCCATTCACAGTCATCGTGGGACTTTTCCCCAAAGCTGTGCATCAGAAAAGTCAGGGACTTACCCTGACTATTCCCAAAGAAGCGAGGTCACCAGGGCCCTTCCACCATGTGACATCTCTCTAGGGTGAATCCGGGGGTTCTCCTGGCAGATCCTGCGTGGATGGTGACCAGTGATTAGTCACCAGAAGCCAGGAAGAGGGCAGGGGGCAGGCTCCAGTACCTGGATGACCACCAGGAAACCCCAAGCTCCCTCCTGCCATTGAGATTTCCCACCCCCACTCTGCAGCAGGTTTTAGGGTGAAGGAGTGGCGAAGCAGCACCATGAAGACAGGACCCTGGTCAGACACCAAGAGCCAAGATTTCATTTTATTTATTACATTTCTATACCATCCAATATCCGAAGATGGGAATGAATCCAACCAGCAAATGTTCATTAATTCCACTCACAGATTTTATCACCAAGGCCACCCTTTCTGATTCAGTCCAGTTAAACTGGAACATTGAATATCTTGAGTTCAGAGTCAATACTCAAACTATCAGCTCCCATAGCATGTCAATTGTCAATATTTTTTCCTGCAAAGTAAGTGGCAAACTCATCTCCGATGAAATAACATATCTGGCTTTGAGCTACAACAGCCCCAATGATCAGATCCCAAGACTCCATATTATCCACACCTATGCCCTGCTTCCAACTAGGCTTCCTGTTACTTTGCAATATCTATTGCATGCATGAGGAACATGCAGCAGTTAATTGCAGCAGCTATAGACTCTTCTCACTAAATGTATATTGACTGGTACAAACCGCCCAGAGAGCTTCGGCTATGGGGCGGTATACAAATGTAATAAATAAATAAATAAATAAAATAAATAAATACGAACAACCATGCAAACGAAAGGTGTAGAAAGGAGAGGCCAAGAACTGGCCAAAGGAGGAAAACTAATAGACACAAAAAGGAAACTTTTATTCTTCACTCACAAAGCTAGACACATTTAGTAAAATGGTCCGTCCATCTGTACATAGCTGTATAGAATAAAAAATCCCTAAAGGGAGCCTTTTCTAAGCCACAAAGACTCATCAGTCTTGGCTCTCATCAAAACAAGACCAGACGTTTAGCTCAGGTTTAATGGAAACAGTAAAGGAGCTGTACCCATTCTATGATCCCTGATGATTGTGGTGATGCCTGAGGCTAGTGATAATGTTACCAAGAAATAAATCTGAAGTGATACAATTAGCAGGAATTGTGTTATGGCCCAGGTTTTACAATTGCTGAATATATATGGAGTAGGGCTCACTCGGAAAGGCTTTAATATGGCTGCAGTTAGATGCTGAGGGTACAGGGAGGTGTTTTGTTTTGTTTTATCTTGGCAATATTTAAGGGATGGTTCAAGGTAGATATCCTTGAATGACACAAATGATTCTCTCCAATTCACCTTGTGCCATTTCCCATTGTTCCTGAACTGAATAGAGACACATCCAGACCAGTGTAAGTTCACAATGAGATACGAGAACATTGTTCACCCCATTCTATTAATATTTTAATCAACTGCTTGTCTTTACAGGCACAAGTTGGACAAAAATGTACAGAGAATTTCTAAAGGTCCAATTCACACGTGCAGGTTAATCACTCACTGACTTGCGTATGTGACTCTTGAGCACAGATGAATCACCTCAGATGGAAATTTAATCTCATCAGGCCCAAGCACAATACTTTTCAACAGAGGTAGTGGACACATTTTGCTAAGAGTAGTCATTATGGTAAATTATTAAGTGATGAACATCCATGTGTAAAACAGCCCTTTGAATTGCCCCCTGATTATACACCACCTCAACCAAATGAAGGTATTAGAACTGCCAGTGCTGTGGATCAGTCCAAAAGTCCACTTAGGTGAACAGCCTCTTCTCACCATGTCCAGCCAGATGCTTCCAGGAAGTCCACAATTTGTTAAAAATGCTCCAACTTTAAAGGTTCTCTGGCACAAAACAACAACAACCAGTTTGTCTGATATTTGATACACTTCATCCCCTCAGAAGGGGCTACCTGGAAAATCCCATTCACTTGTGTTATAAAATGTAAATGTTAGGAGCATATTGTGATTTCCCCATTTAAAACCAGGTCTAACACAAACAAAGCCTCATTCACAAAACAAAGTGACCCTATAAAGTTGGAACAAAATGAAGCAATATATGCACATGAAGATAAACAAAATGAAGCCGCTTCCCAAACAAAGCAAATGAATATGAATCTGAGCCTTTTTTAAAAAATTGCTCAGCTTTAAAAGATGTATTAGGGAGACATCATCATTCTTCTCAATTTTGAACCCAAGTATAAAAGTCAAGAGTGGAAATACAAGGAGGTAAGAAACAGGGGAACAGTGTAGAAGGAAAGGATTAGCCCCACCCCACTTCCCCAATCCACACACACACAATGGGTGTTTTAAAAAACATGTTGGAATGTCTGATCACAAATTCATAGTGTCACACATAGTTCAGCCCTAGGAGGGCAGGTTACTGCTGTCTGCTCAGGAAAGCCTGAGCCTATTGATCCACTGTGCTTGAACATGGTTCCCCAGAATCAGCACTCCAAAGGTTGAGCTCCTAAGACACTGGCACCCCTGTTTAGATTCTGCTTTTCCAAGTGGCATGGTCCAATTGCTAATGGTTGGATTGAAAGATTTCTCACCAGTTTTCCAGCCTAGAATAAGGCATTTAATAACTTAAATAAACAAACAAAACAATAAAAAACTAGTTGACTTAAATGTTGTATAATACTCAGTGCTCATCCAAGACCCTTTTTCACATCAGTTTGATCTAGCTTATAGACAGTCTGTCCAGTCCACGTTGGCTGATATACTCTTAAGGATTTTGCTCAGGCATTTTAGAATTTACTAAGCTGTGCTGCCACTCTGTTAAAATCATGTTTTTAATTATATTTTGTTAGGCACTCAAAGGTCTACAAGCTCAAGCAACCAGCAAATAAATAGGAAAAAGTAGGATATTATTGTGATTATGGCAGTCAGACAGATTTTTCACTAATCCCCAGGAAGCAGAGTGTGTTTTGAACTGGGGGCTGTGGATTTAGAGAAGGTTTGTATAGAAAGCTCAGGCAATTTAAATACTTTCTGCTGGCTAACAAGGATTGCTCTTTAAAGAATGGATCACAGAGTTGTCGCTGAACTTGCATTAAACTGATACAATCTTTTTAATGTTATCTGCAGCTTTTTATCACAATTGTATGTGCAATTTGCATTCTTTTTGGCTCTGGCTTTTTTATTTATTTATTAAGATTTAAGAGATACCCAACTCAGATATTTCATACATTGTTCCAATGTCACTCAAAGTTTTAATGGACATCAACTGTTGAGATAAGAGAGAAAAGCTTTTCTGTTGAACTAGGATAAGTAGGAGTTTCAGCTCATGTATTTTAGATTGCACCACAACCAAGAAAAATGTGTTTATGGGCCAGTTAGCAGTAACTACCATAATAAGATCAAATTGGGTGGGGCTGGAAGGGGTGGCTGCCTAGTATGAGTTATAGCAGCCGATAATGGGGATGGCTGACCTATGCTCACTTTTGGGGATATGAAACATAAAAAAGAAGTAAAGTATAACAGACTGTCCCTATTTTTCTCCAAGGATACGTAAGAAGACTTCTTCTTCTTCTTCTTCTTCTTCTTCTTCTTCTTCTTCTTCTTCTTCTTCTTCTACGTTTAATTTAGTTATGCCTGCCCAGGTGCCAAAGTTTCCTTTTTCCTAATATCCCATGTTACCTATGCTCCAGTGTCCACAGAGGGATAAACAAAGAAAAGAAAGAAAGGCAAGCACAAAGTGATTCCTGAGCTAACTAAGTGCATGTCCTTTCACATTCTTTGCCACAGTGGCCAACCAGATGCCTGTGAGAAACCCACAAGACGGTCATGAGTGCAACACCATCCTGATCCTGTTCCCCAATAACTGGTGTAGATAAACACATTGCATCTGACAGTGGAGGTGGCACTAGAACTAGTAGCCATTCATAGCCTTATCCGCCATGAATTTGTCTAACCCTCTTTGAAAGATGTCCAAATTGGTGGCTATCACTCATTTCGTAGTGAATTCCATAGTTTAATTCACTGTGTGAAAAAGTACTTTCTTTTATCAGTTCTGAATTTCCCACCAATCGGCTTCACTGGAAGACACCATTTTCTAATACTATTAGAAAATGTCTTCCTTTCCACTTTCTCCACACCATGCATAATTTTATACACCTCTATCATGTCTCCCCTCACTTGCCTTTCCTTTACGCTGAACAGTTCCAGATGTTGTAACCTTTCTAGGGTGACCAGATTTTGGAACCCAAAATCCCGCCCCCCCCGCCAACAACCCCCTCACCAAGCCACCCCCCAAGCCACCCCCCCACCCAAAACAACCCCCCCCACCAAGCCACGCACCCCCAAAAAACATCAGCCCGGACCTACCGGGGCAGGTTCTCTTCTGCTGCCTCTGCCGCCGCGCCGCCGCCACCGCCGCCGGGTCCCCCGCCGGCTCGTAAGGCCAGCGGCCGCGCGGAAGAGGCAGGGGAGGACCGGATCCGGAAGTGACGTAATCGGCCCTCCCCCACCTCTTCCGCACGGCCGCTGGCCTTACGAGCCAGCGGGGGACCCGGCAGCAGTGGCACGGCGGCGGTGCGGGGGACCCGGCGGCGGCGGCACGGCGGCAGCCCCGGCGGCGCGGCGGCGGCCCCGGCGGTGGCCCTGGTGGCGGCGGACCCGGCGGCAGCAGCGTGGCGCCGGCGCGGCAGCGGACCCGGCGGCGGCGCGGCGGCAGACCTGGCCGCCCCAGCAAGTAACTGCCCCACGCCCCGCGCCTCACGCTCCTTACCCGCTTCCCTCCGGTGCTCGAATCTACTGAGAAACAGGCTTCACGGCCTGTCTCTCAGTATTGCGCCAGGTGATGAAGTCATCACCCGGCGCGCTACTGAGGGACAGGCCGTGAAGCCTGTTTCTCAGTAGATTCGAGCACCGGAGGGAAGCGGACGCCCCTGCGGGTAAGGAGCGTGAGGCGCGAGGGAAGGCACTTACCTGCTGGGGCGGCCCTTCCCGGGCTCCTCCGCCGCCACCGCCGCCGGGTCTATCGCCGCTCCTTGCTTGCTGCCACCGCCGCGTGACCCCCCGCCACCCCGGTTTGCCCCCCCGCCCCCTGGTTGGGCCGGTTCGCCCCTGGATTCCCGGTTAGGACCGGGAAATCCCGAGCCATCTGGACAGCCTAAACCTTTCCTCATAAGGGAATTGTTCCACCCCCTTGATCCTTTTAGTTGCCCTTTTCTGCACTGTTTCCAACTCTACAATACCCTTTTTTCAGGTGCAGTGGCCAGAACTCTACACAGTGTTTCAAGTGTGGCCACACCATAGATTTTGTAAAAGGGAAGTCTGATCTTGGCAGTTTTATTTTCTCTTCCTTTCCTAATTATGTCTAACATGGAATTGCTTTTCTCACAGCAGCTGCAACCTGGGTTAACTTTTTCATTGAGTTGTCCAAGACCACAACCACACCATCTTGATGCTCCACCTGATTTGGGCTCCTGGAGTCAACAGCTGATGATAATTGGAGAGGAACGTACATGTTCAGAATAACAAAATAACTTGTTCATTGTTGTTTTTAATTGGTATAACTTATCTCCATATCCTACCCAAGACTCTACATGTCACTGCATCAGGGAAGAATAGCAATTTCAATAAGGTCTATGTGAGTTTTTGGCTGTTGAAGCAATGAAAAAGATTTACCATAAATAAAAACAACCCCCCTCATTTAAACTCAAAAAATGTTGAGGGTCTAAGTGTTTCTTTAAGTTAATTGAGACCTACAGAACACAAAACTTCTAGATGCAATTAAACAGTGCTGGGTGATAGCAAATATCAAATGTAAGAATCAAAACCCTTTGAAAGAAGGGAAAGTGTTGTACGACAGAGGTCATCCTTTAACAAACCAAAATAAGCATACTACAGATAAATAGATAGTGAATCTGCTGTAAGAGAAGGACGCCACAAATGAAACATGGAAATGGTAACAGGAGGTCAGAATCATTGTCTATCCACTCATGTATCCTTTTTAAGAATGCAACCAATATGCATCATTGGAGAAATCATGAGTACTATAATAGCAAATGGCAAATGTACCAGCCACTGAAGTAGTGTAGATGTTTTGTGATAGTAGTGCTAATAATAGCTGTCTTATTTGTTTTGAACAACACAAAAAGGAAATGTAACTGTCTATCATGACATCTCGAAAGGGCTCCCTTGGCAGTTCAAAACAATAAAAACACAATCCTGATACGATAAAAATTGGGAATAGTAAAACCTGTATAAAAACCAAATCATATGGCTCACACAAATTTGTTCTAGCAACTAAGTCAACCTGGCCTTTTCCTTCACTGAGAGACCAACTCCTAAGCACAGGCCTGGTTGTAAACAAATACCATTTTAAGGTAACGCAGATAGTGTGCACCAGGTTTCATATTGCCTGTAGCAAAACAGAACACACACACTCTAGCTACTGAATATTTACTTATTCATTCTCAAGCAACACCTTTCCTTACTCAAGAGTGCCTTAGGACTCATAGATGAATGCACATGGTGAGGAATCCCTTTCCTAAATAGAGACTTATTAGGCATTTCCTTAGGTGGGTAATGGCTTCAGTTCTACCCTTCAGGGCTGAAGCTGAAATGTAGCTTGAGTGACCTAGAAAATGGTCATCCAAGATAGTACTGGAGACTTATTTAACAAAGAGGTAGAATTACAAGAGTCTATGCTTAGCAAGCACTTCAACCTCTTAAATACCTCTCTACATACACACTTTGGCCCATTAACAGTTTTTCTAAGGCCTATGCAGATGATGCAAAAAAAGGAAAAGAAAAGAAAAAGTAGACCTACAATAGCCTATGCAGACTTTCTCGGTATCAGAATCCTCCTTGAAGCAGGAAAACTGGTAGCAGAGAGGCCGGTCCCTACTTGTGCCCTTTGCCTGAGAGAAAGCCCAGCAGATACAGCCTAGAGGCACGGCCTTCAGCAGCAGCATCTTCAAGAACCGCCACTGCTTAAGGGAAGAGGAGAGTCACAGGAGCACATTGTGTGCACAGACTGAGGGAAGGGCCAAACCACCTGATTATCTTGCAACACAGCCCTATATGTTTACAGTTATTCTCTATCCCCGAAGATTCTCAACTGGATCCCGAGACAATGGAGGGATCTGCTGCACTATGCATAAATGGTGAAAAGCAACTGGCGGCGAAAAGAAGGGGAAAGTACCAAAGGAAAAACATTGGCACTAATATTGTTAAAAATGATGATTCTACATCAGGAGAGGAGGTACGGCATTACTTTTTAGCAGTTTTAGCCTTTCTAGATGATTGGATCCTTTCCAACAGTTTCATGATCACTGCACATTCCTTGCACAAACAGCCAGCTCCCCACTCCCTGACCACGATATCTACAGCACCCGTGGCAAGGGAACTAAATTTTTCTAGCACTCATGTATTTGTTATTGTTGGGGAAATGCATTTTTCTAACCAAGCAGTGCTTTGATTTCCCCCCACAGTCTGGAAGGAAGGGTTGTGGCTAGGAAGGGATCACCAAGAGGGCTTCAGACCATTTGAAATCTGCGCAGCCCCTGGGAGCTGCAACATTCGCCATACATTCTTTTCAACATTCGATCCTTCCCTTTTCCACCTATGGGGAGCTGGTCCCATTGGATAAGCCCAATCCTACCTTTGAGTCAGGTATATGAAACAGCAGCATTAGAATGATGAAAACACAATGTCACCCATGGCACCACTACAAGGGGAAAATATATATGGGCTATAGAAACCATGCCATTCTGGGGACTCAAACAACAACAATGAACAACATGTGGATAATCCCTCACAGGGCATGAAGCTGCTTATGAAGTTTTAAAAGTAAAGTGGGCTGGGCTTCTGCCAAGCCTGCCCTGGAAAAGAAAGGAAAACATACCAGCTAATCTGTATGAAAGTGCATGAAACTCTAAATCGCTTTAGCATTATTAGAAGGCTGGTTGCACTGTTCAGCGAAAGGGCCCAATGAAGCTTTGATAGACTTGTTACAAACATCTGATTGCCCCTGATTAGATTAGACAATAAACTCCCATCTTGGTGTTTGCATTGTTCAACTCCCACTCTGCAATCTGTAAATTAAAATTCCAAACCTCAGAGACTGGATTCAAATTGGATTACTGGATCTGGTCCAGCTTGAGGGGGTGGGGGGAAACAATTGGGAGAAAACAGACTGAAGCATGCAGCCACGCACGCATGCACACACACACACACACACTCATAGGCAAATAAAATAATTAAATATATACACACAGACAACAAGCCGGGATTTGATTAGGAGTAAATTAAAAATATAATTAAACAAAAACAACCAACCAGCAATTAAAGAAGAAGTGGGAAAAGGAATGAATTGTCACTATTAATTAACAAAGCAGGGAGATTATACCTTAAAATGTTGTTTTTCTCCAATTTAGGCTGTGTGGGTTTTTAAGACAAGTGCTCAGCAGAAGAAACTAATTTCCATTTCTATTGTTGGGTGGGTTTATGTGTTGCGTGCCAGGGACTGCATGTATATACTGTGTCAACAAAATCTCTGTCACCAAGTTTCATGACAAATGCAGGGAGAAGAAAAATATATTTTTTTTCCCCTTACCCCATCTAAGGAATCTCATGTAAAGTTTAAATTCTATGCTTGAACTCTGAAAGCTAGAGTTTTCTCCTCAGCCTAGCACCACCACGGGCCTTCTATGTAATTTTGAGAAAGTCACATTACCTTTCTTTACCTCCTCTTCCCACTATCCATCTTTGTGTTTGACCTATTTAAGATGTACTCTGCTGCCTCTCACATTCTGTGATGTCTAAAACCAGAGGGACCTCAACGGGCAGCTGCAAAATGGAGTATATTTATTTATTTTATTTATATCCTGCCTTTACTCTGGGGAACTCAAGGCAGTTTACACGGTTTGCTTCTTTTATTCACAAAACAGCCCTGTACAGTAGGTTAGGCAGAGACAGAATGACTAGCCGAAGGTCACCCACTAAGCTTCATGGCTGAGTGGGGATTTGAACCTGGGTCTTCTCAATCCTACTCCGACACTACCACTAAACTACATTTATTTACATAGATTATCCCTACTCAGTGTTTCAGAATAACTGCACCAAAAATGCAGCACAAACAGTCTGTGCTGAATTCATGTTGGGATCACCCCACCCCACCCAACTACACATTTCCAAATGTATTTTACCCTAAGATAACACATTTTGGTATGTGAAGGATCTTGGAATTATTGTAGATCACAAGCTGAATATGAGCCAGCAGTGTGATGTGGCTGCAAAAAAAGAGCAAATGCTATTTGGGGATGCATTAATAGAAGTATAGCTTCCAAATCGCATGAGGTACTGGTTCCCCTCTATTCGGCACTGGTTAGGCCTCATCTTGAGTATTGCGTCCAGTTCTGGGCACCACACTTCAAGAAGGACACAGACAAGCTGGAGCATGTTCAGAGGAGGGTAATGATGATCAGGGGTCTGAAAGCAAAGCCCTATGAGGAAAGACTGAGAGAACTGGGCATGGAAGAGAAGACATGATAGCACTCTTCAAATACTTGAAAGGTTGTTGCACAGAAGAGGGCCAGGATCTCTTCTTGATCATCCCAGAATGCAGAACACGGAATAATGGACTCAAGTTACAGGAAGCCAGATTCCGGCTGGACATCAGGAAAAACTTCCTGAAGGTTAGAGCAGTATGACAATGGAACCAATTACCTAGGGAGGTTGTGGGCTCTCTCACACTAGAGGCCTTCAAGATGCACCTGGACAACCATTTTTCAGGTATGCTTTAAAGTGGATTCCTGCATTGAGCAGGGGGTTGGACTCAATGGCCTTATAGGCCACTTCCAACACTACTATTCTATGATTCTATGATTCATCCCTATGATACACTGATTCTGCACAGGCTCCATTGTACACAAAACAAAACCTCAACAAATTAGATATGTAACCCAGCAGAACTGAAGTCTAACTTGGAGCACTAACACTAGCTTGGAGAAAGCTGTCATACCCACACTCAGCAACACTATCATTTTTGGAATAAGCTTGACACTTAAGAATGTAAGAACATAAGAAGAACCATGCTGGACCAGACCAAAGGCCTATCTAGTCCACCATTCTATTTGGGCAGTGGTCAGCCAGATGCCCAGAAGCAGGACATGAGTACATTAGCATCTTCCTGCTTGTGTTCTCCAACAACTGGTATACAGAGGCAAACTGCCTCTGATACTGAAGGTAATATATAGCCCTCATGACTAGTAGCCATTGACAGACTTACAGTCCATGAACTTGTCTAATCTCCCTTTAAAGCCAGTCAAGTTGGTGGTGACTTATTCACAAGAAGTATTTAGCTGCTAACCATGATAATGTCACAAACCACTCTTAAGACAGCTAATACGTAATTCTGTTCGTGACCATATTTTCTGTGATTTAAACAATTGAACCATTTCAATCTTCCTGTCAGGGAGCTGAAGGACAGATAAAGACTCCACTTAATATATACCTATCAGGAAAATAATGCAGTTATCAGAGCTGTTAAAAGGATACACCTGCCCAGTAAAAAAAACATTCTGTATACATGATATATGCTCATGCAAGCCAGAGAAGCCCTATTCAGGTGTTCTATATGACGACAACGCAACTGCATGAGGAGAGAGAATGCTCTAGCCCCACTCCCTCCTTCATCACATTTGTCATCGTCAACTCACGGAGGGCAACAGCCTGAATTGGAGAGCCTCCTCTATCCGTAGAAGGTCTCCACGTAAGCCAGAACTCTCTGGCTTGTGTAGAGATCTTCCAAAGACACAGGAAGCTTTCCTGTTTAGATGTTGCCCTCCACAAGTTCAGGGTGACAATACGATGAGTGAGACAAACACAACGAGGCTGGAGTGCCCCCTCTCCTCACATATTTGTTTTGTCCTCACATAGAACGTCTGAATCAGGCTACAGTGATTTCGATTGCTTGCAACTGAACTGAAACAGATATAGCTTCTAGCAGATTTTTAATTCTGATGACTACTTTGAAGCTACAGCTGGTGCAAAATGCACAGCCCATCTCCTGATGGGACTGGGTCAGCAGGGGCATTTTAAACACACCAAAGCACCAGCAACTACACAGACTCTGTAGGGCCAAGTTTTCCTATGTGACCATGGGGGTATCTTCCTCGTAAACACCCGCAGTATCACTGTTGCAGGGTGGGGGCAGGAAATCCTCATGGCAGGAGGGAGCGCAGGCTTTCTGGCAGCAATTTGGCATGACAGGCCTGTCCCATGCCCTCTGCCTGGCCTTCCCGCTCTTCTGGTGAACTATCAGCAGTCGCCATCAGCAGTGGAAGGACCATGGTGACCTCACTTCAAAGCAAAAAGTCAGGGTAAGATCCTGACTTTTAAATTTTGCAGCTTCAGGGAAAAGCCCTGTGGAGGGTGCGAGTTGGCAGCTGCATTGTGTAACCGAAACAGTGCCAGCACACAGCCACCATAGGGCAAATAAGGTGTACAGACAGACCCCTTCAATTCTTCCCCAGTGTGCCTTTTAGCGAACGGCGAGCTCCCCGGGAGCTCACTTCCCATGCTTGCCAAGCTCTGCCCGCTCTGCCCTCTTTCGTCCGAGCTGGCCCAGTAAGCACTTGGTGTTCCATGTGTCCAAGTGCATATTCTGGAAAGTGCATTTTCTGGAAAGTGCATATTGCATGCCATTAGTGTGCCGGGGGAACTGCACAATTTCCAGAGGCCTCGGACATGCACTTTTCCTCCCTACCCCCCATGCCATCGGGGCCTGAAAGGGCCTCTTAATGCAAGCGTTAAGAGGGCTATTCATCCCCAATGGGTGAGGGAGGAGGAAGGGGCATGGGAACGTGAATTTTACAGGTGTGGCTAATGGGGTGGCTGGAGGAATCTGCACACTTTACAGAGGCCAGGAAAGCGTGGTTTCCCGTGCCTCTCCACCAGCCCTCGCCCTTTCAGATCCCAATGGATTTGTGCGGGGGTAGATGGGAAAGCACATTTGGGCCTAAGACTCCCATCAGAAGGCCGGGAAGGCCATCTGCGGGGCTGGGAAGATTAGTGCAATTTCCCCAAGGCTGGGCAAATTGCGCATTTCCCCCCGCACCCATCTGGAGAAGCGGCCCAATTGTCCTCTAAGGAACCATGGGGTGAAAATCCATCGGGCAGGCTTGCCAGGGCTCGATGGGATTCCATCGAGCTGGCACACCTCGGTGGATTTTTGCCCCACCCCTAGTGCCTTTACAGTCTGTAAATTCAACTCTAAGACTACAATCTTATACAGACTTAAACCCCATCAAACACAGTAGGGTTTATTTCCACATAAGTATGCATAGGATTAAGCTGTAAGATTACTCTTTTAACAGTACCATCAGGTCAGTTTGGCAGCAAGGGCATATATAAAGACATTCAGAGTGGATAACCTAAGCAAGTACTGTAGAATCTTGGCTAGAGCCAAAGCACAAACATCTCTGAGAAGTATTGCAAGACATATTTGTTGAGCTGGTATTTAGAGTCTTGGCTAAGATGCTATGGGGTGATGGCATGGGCTGCTTTCACTTTTCCATCTATTTACTCAAAGTAAACAGATTACAATACAGCATTTTGTATTCTACTGTTACCAAGAGACAATTTATACAATCAGCGGGATGAGGATCAAGTGATAAAGCTTTTTCTGGATTGTACTACTTCAGGCAGGAAGGTTGCTTATCTAGCCTTATCCTTAACATGCTAATTTTCTTTGTGCAGGGATTTCTTTCTTCATGGGGGAGCATTCAGATATGTGCATGCGCGCACACACATTCATCTGCAGCCTGAATAAGTATAATGAATGCAATTTACGCAAAAGAGAGCAGGGCTTCTGCACCTTTAATAGTTGTGTATAAGAGGGAATGTCAGCAGGTGGAGTTTGCCATGCTAGCTACACCTGGTGAAGTTCCCTCTTCTACACAACTGTTAAAGGTGCAAGAGTCCTCTTCTCTTTTTCATATGGCCACTCTACATACAGCCCCGAAGCTGTGCCACTTGATTCTAATGATTGTATACATTTTAAAAACAGAGCAAGGGTGCTTTTAGGCAACATGTTTACCTCTTGGTGAAATGTGAAATTGCCTCTCAAAGTATTTCTGTTATGGCATCCATTTTGATGGGGTAACAATTCATGTACTTGAATCATAAAGGCAATTCTGGGTTGGTCACACAAAAATCCATGGACTGAATAATGTCCCCTAAATTTTCTGTATCTACATTCAAAACATAGAAAAAGTGGAAGCAGGGTGCACATTTTGTAAGGTTTAACAAATTTCCCAAGATTGGGCAGCCACTGTGTTACTAATTAGTTCCAGTCTGCCTGCAAGGCATATCTTCTGTTTCTGGACTATCACATCTTCCCACCACCCAAATCACACTATTTTGTTACTGGGAAAATGTGTTAGTCAAAATCCTCCCTTCATTTGGGCCACAAGGGTTGAAAGAATGATTCGACATTTTCAAAGCTGAGATCCCACTACTGAGGTCCTGCTATAGAACAGACAGGGCCAGAGTGACTCTGCTGAACTCAGATGCCAAGCTGGATTAGGGACAGAGGGGGAATCTTGAAGGGAACACAAAATAGCCGGAGCCCCTTTCTGCACTCCCCAACTGCTATATCGCATATTATTGGACAAGATGAACTATGAGATAAAAACATCAACTTAGACAGCAGTCTTTATTCAGGTCACGGTACAGAAATTGCACACTTCAAGGCATAACCTCCAATAAACTATGGAATATGCAGCATTCATAAGGCAAAGAAAATTGTCTGTGGCCAGACATATTATGTGAAAAATTAATAGGCATCATCTGTCAAACAAGCTGTCGGGGTGGTGGGAGGAGGAGAATTATATTCACTTCAGCACATATTTAATTCAGAATCTCAACCGTCAACCTGGTTTTCTTTTGCACTATTCTGATGAAGCAAGTGGATGCAATCCCATATACACTTACCTGAGATTAATACACACTGAATTCAATAGGGCTTACTTCTGAGTCTACATGTATAGCAAGGTTTCTTCAGGTATAGTTTAAGGCAATCCACTTTTAGCAACATTGGTCAGTCAACACTGTTTCGTTTCTCAAGAGAGCAGGAAGATGGTAAATGTTAACACAATTCTCAAGATGCAGCTTTAATCTGGATGCACTGATGTTTTATGTTGAAAGAAAACACCTAAAGACAACTGGATTTCCCAATAGGTATAAAGCTCGTATTTTGACAGATACTGCCTATATGAAACACCTCCTTCAGTAAAATAACCCTCCAGTTTCTGCAGCAATGCAATGACGAGGAAAGAAAGGTCTGCCAGGATTGGCTGAGGTGAACTATATTGATGTCACCAGAGCTGATCTTCTATTATTCACCCCAGGTCTTCAACCTGTTCTGGATGGGGTTGCACTCCCCTTGAAGGAGCAGGTTCATGGCTTGGGGTTTTTCCTAGAACCATCTCTGTCACTTGCGGCTCAGGTGGCTTCGGTAGCATGGAGTGCCTTCTACCAACTTTGGTCGGTGGCCCAGCTACGCCCCTATCTGGACAAGGATAACCTGGCTTCAGTTGTCCATGCTCTGGTAACTTCCAAGTGAGATTACTGCAATGCATTCTACGTGGGGCTGCCTCTGATGATGCAAAATGCAACGGCAAGATTGATAACTGGGACCGGAAGGTTCAAGCATATAAGACCTACTCTGGCCCACTGGCATTGACTGCTTGTATGTTTCCGAGCCTGATTCAAGGTGCTGGTTTTAACCTATAAAGCCTTACACGGCTTGGGACCACAATACCTGACAGAACGCCTTTCCCGACATTAACCTAACATCTAAGGTTCTCCTCCGAGTGCCTACTCTGAGGGAAGCTCGGAGGTCGGCAACAAGGAAGAGGGCCTTCTCTGTGGTGGCCCCCCAACTGTGGAACGATCTTCCTGACGAGGCCCGCCTGGCGCCAACATTGTTATCTTTTTGGCACCAGGTCAAGACTTTCCTCTTCTCTCAGGCATTTAGCAATATCTGATGAGCCTGAGTTTGTTTTGTTTTTTAGGCATATAGCTTTTTAAAGTTATTATAATGGTTTTAAATGTATGTGTATATTATATGTTTTTGCTGTTTTAATTTTTGTATATTGTTTTCAATTGTTTTAATCTTATGTAAACCGCCCAGAGAGCTTCGGCTATGGAGTGGTATACAAATGTAATAAATAAATAAATATTTTTACTCAACAACACCTCAACTGCAAGTATTTTTTTTTAAAAAAAATCACCACTCTCATGAAGAGGTCCTGGAAGAGACAATTTAACTAAACAGGATAAAGGGAATAAGTTTGAGATCAGTCTATATTCCCTTGGAAGGGTGGCAGTGCTATAAAAACTGCAGCCTATTCCTTTGGATTTAAAAAGCTAAGAAAAAACTCATGTCAGTTGCATTCCTCAGTAGCACACTGTGCAGCAATGTTGAAGAAGTCTAGATATAGCAACCATTGTAAGAAGATAGGATAATAACTTTAGATCTGATTATTATTATTCAAACAACAACAACAACAACAATCAGGATTTGGGTAGTGGTTGATTCCCCCACCCCTCCTATGCCTTTCATCTGTGTTGACAAATCAGCCCTGAACAAATATTTCTTCGAAAATATGCCAAAATGCAGTGAACTACATACAGGGTGGTCAAATGTGAAAGAGAACAGGGCTACTGTACCTTTAATAGTTGTGCTGAAGAGAGAATTTTGAAAGATGCAGCTATTCTTACTGCTGCATAGCAAGCTACACCTGACAAATCTTCCTCTTCTACATAACTCTTAAAAGGCACAGAAGCCCTTTCCCCTTTTCCCTCTGGTCAGCCTTGTCCAGGGATCAGCAACTAGGGTCTAATCCGTGCCCCAGCAAATGCCATTTGCCCTCCTCAATGGCCAATGCAGAGGCAAGAGGAGCACATTGTGTCACAGTAGAGCCTGTTACAAGAGGAGTTGCTGGCAGTCGGAGGGGGTGAGGGAGATGGCTCATCAGCTTTGATCCACTCCTCAATATAGTTTCTGTCAAGGGTTCTAGTCACAAATTCTATATGGCTAACACAAATTATTTAATATTCTTTATCTGTAACTGGACAGAGTTGCCTAGAAACCTCTACCAGGCAATATGCATTTGGTACCATGTAGGTCATTTGTTATAACATGAGACATCTCAGTGTGGGACGGTTTCACTTCTGTGACTTGTATAGTGCCAAGTATACTGTTGGCTCTAGATGAATGTTAGCAGCAGTTGTAGCAATTACTAGCAATATGGGAGGCATTGCCTCCTTTCAAACATGCCTATACCCTGGGTATAAAGAAAGAATGCATGAGTCACATTTTCTGGTATCAACGCCATTAGTCATCCTCACTGTTCCTTACACTGTCTGGTCAATCAAGCTTTGCCAGCTTGAGTAGCCCATGGTATGAGAACAAAGGTAGTAGCCAATACTCTTACAGCACAATCACAATCACTGAGAAATAAGTCTCACTGGTTCAATGGAACGTACTCTCAGGTAAATGTGTATAGGAGTGCATGCTGGCTTGAAAGGTGGGATGGTATGTGTTAAGACTGCCCCAGCTAGGCAAAGAATACGAGGATTCCATTCCTGTTCGCAAATCATGCAACTATGTCCTGTTTTCAACCCCAAATGCAACTCTCAGGAATCTCTGTAATTTCCCAAACTTGCATTTGTGTTTGAAAATGCACACTTCGCAAATGCGCAAATCACACCCAAATCTGCATTTTCAAACTTTGGCCTATGGGGGGAATCAAGCTTCAAGAACGCAAACAAGGCAAAATGAGCTTCAAGGAAGAATTTGGAGAACCTGAACAAGCTTGAACGTCGCATTTTCACCCATTCCTAGCCCTGGGTGGCAGATAGGGAAGGAGAGCAGCTTGGACTTCTGCTGAGGCTTGAAAACTCGTATTACTTGGATGAATGATACTTACTGCATATTTGCATAATTGAAGTTTAATATTTATGCACTTACAGTTCTTGCTGCTTTTGAGGTTCTGGTTGATTTTAACCTTCATTCTTGAACTATTGCACTATTACATCTATGTACTTTTCTACTACTTTTTAATTTTATTGTTTAATGCTTTGTTGATATTGTACTATTAAACTGAACTTTTACTGAAATATTTATTAAAATACTAATGTTTTGATATGTACTGTTGCATTATTGCTTTATTTCCTGAGCACTGTGAGGCACTTTGGAGACTTTTTTTGTGGGAAACCAGCATGCACGGTTCAATAACAATAAGAAACAACTTCAGGATATTTGAGATAAAAAAAAGTATGTGAAAGTTAACACTCAAGGAGTTTAAACAGATTGTACATCATCATGCAAATATAAAAGCCCTGTATAAGCCCAAGGTCCCTTAGGTTGATCATTTCTAATATGAAAAAGTAAAGCAGAAATTCCAGATATTGTAAATCATCAGAGAGAGGGTCAGGTTCAACTAACATTACAGCTTAAACATGTTGGCTCGCTCTGACACTAATATAACAAGTTCATTCAGGATACAAAATGGAAAGTTAGAGTGAAAATATATGCCAAAGCACAAGCTAACTGTACATCTTATCACAGCTCAGAACACTTGCTGCCCCCCTCACACATTGCTTGCTTACATATTTTGGACTACAGCCCCCCAAAAGGGAAGAAACGGCTGCTTCTCTGCAGAAGTCAGTGTAGAGTTGGAACCTGAGATAATTTAGACATGTCAGGGAGGAAAGGTGCATTGGTCATGTTTTAAATTATCTCTAAATAGATCCTTATGCATGAATGAGATACCAAGACCAAAGAACTGAATAGTTACTACTCTGGGAATGTCTTGAAACTATCCAACTCACTGTCTCTCAAAAATTCTATGAAGCTGTTTTAGTGAAGTATTCACCAGCAGACTATTCAAATATTAGACTGTCATCATACATATCCATTCCATTCTTGCTGACTCCCTGTGTTCCAACATACACACGAAACAAGGCTAGACTTCCAGGGAGCCACCTTACCTTTAATGCCTGGACTTTCTTGGCCAACAGATTCTCAATGTCCCCAGCTACTTTTTCCACTATATTCTCTGGGACATTCTCTCTTACTTCAAATAGGTTCTTTTTCTCATCATAGATCTGTTGAAAGATGTTAAGAGGGAGAGAAATGGGTATTTTGACAAAGCAGCATAAACCTCCGAGACATCCAAGAAAATATTTTTAAAAGGAAAAGAATAAAAAGAATAGACTAAAACATATTTAGGCCACTGGGATCATGTTTCATCCTTCAGCCCGTAGCAATATTCTTGCACTGGACAATTTGCTTAAAGATATTTCCCCTTCCCACTACAAATAGTAATTATGTGCCAAGGTTTGCTAGACTTCATTGAAGGTGCCTTTAGAAATGTACCACTTTGTGCTGCCATTTCCCTGTTGTTGTTTTTTAAAAAGGCTTATCCACCATATCACTGTCTTACACGGGGCGGGGAAGGCAGTAAATCAAATGCATGGCTGTGAGGTGCTTAAATATATGATAGCTCTCACTGTAGTATTACTATTAAACAGAAGTCAGCTGAAATGGGTTTCACCAACAACAGCCACAGATTACTAGTGCCAAGTGTGAAAAGGCGGTCAGAAATACTCCTGTGGAACAGGAGGTTGTATCTGAATGCCCGGTCAGCTTGTGAACCTCTCTGAGATTTTCAACTTTTTTCTCTATTCAGAGCATTTCCCCACTGTTACAAGCTGAGCATGCCGCACAGTTAGAAGCCTTTGAAACCGAGTTTCTCATTTTCTCAGGTTATTCACATATTGCCCCCAAGCTTCAATCAGAACTGTACTTCATGAAATCCTACATATGCCCAACCCAACTGATGAAAACTAGCATACTGCCCTCATCCCTCCCACTGTGCATATAATTCAGTGGGTACAGAGACTAGCAGCAGATGGTACATGGCTGAAGGTGGTGGCAGAATTAGTGGAGCTCAAAACAGACAGAGAAACAGACTGATATGATAAAAAGTCTGTAAAAAGAAGGGAAGGAAATGTTTATGGTAAATAAATACAAACAGTGTAACCGTGATTTGCCTGGATTCTTAAAACACATGTAGTCCTACTTATGTCATACCACCTGGGGTATTATTTGATGATGGCCACTTGAAATATTGTTGGAACAAATTCAACTCCGAGTGCAGTGAACTTGCAATGGCGATGGAACTGAAATATGAACCAGAGCAACCAGTTCATTCAGCAAGCTAATAGACTCTACCTACATTGTTATCACTTAGGCCTCGGAATTAAAACAGTCTCTCTTTACTTAAATCCACATGACAGACAAATATGCACACACCATTTATATATGGTGGAACAGCAAGATTACACCCACAGTTAAGGACATAAGAACATAAGAAGAGCCATGCTAGATCAGACCAAGGGTCCATCTAGTCCAACACTCTGTTCACACAGTGGCCAACCAGCTGTTGACTAGGAACCCACAAGCAGGACACAGTGCAACAGCACCCTCCCACCCATGCTCCCCAGCAACTGGTGTATACTTCTCTGATACTGGAGGTAGCACATAGCCATCAGGACTAGTAGCCATTAATAGCCTTCTCCTCCAAGAATTTATCCAACTTTATTTTAAAGCCATTCAAATTGGTGGCCATCACCACATCTTGTGGTAGTCAGTTCCAAAGTTTAACCATGCACTGTGTGAAGGAGTACTTCCTTTTGTCTATCCTGAATCTCCCAACAATCAGCTTCATGGGATGACCCCAGGTTCTAGTATTATGGGATGCGGAGAAAACTGTCTCCCTATCCACATTCTCCACATCATGCATAATTTTGTACACTTCTATCAGCTCTTCCCTTATCTTCCTTTTTTCATTTCTATTTATTTATTTATTTTATTTTATTACATTTGTATACTGCCCCATAGCCGAAGCTCTCTGGGCGGTTTACATAGGATTAAAACAATTAAAAACAATATACAAAAATTAAAACAGCAAAAACATACAACATACACACATTTATTTAAAACCGCTACAACAGCCCCAAAAGCTACAAAAACAAAAACAAACCCAGGCTCCTCAGATATTGCCAAATGCCTGAGAGAAGAAGAAAGTCTTGACCTGGCGCCGAAAAGATAGCAATGTTGGTGCCAGGCGGGCCTCGTCAGGGAGATCGTTCCACAATTGGGGGGCCACCACAGAGAAGGCCCACTCCCTTATTGCTGACCTCCGAGCTTCCCTCAGAGTAGGCACTCAGAGGAGGGCCTTAGATGTTGAACGTAGTGTTCGGGTAGGTTCATGTCGGGAAAGGCGTTCTGTCAGGTATTGTGGTCCCAAGCCGTATAAGGCTTTATAGGTTAAAACCAGCACCTTGAAACGAGCTTGGAAACATACAGGCAGCCAATGCAAGTGGGCCAGAGTAGGTTTTATATGCGTGAACCTTCTGGTTCCAGTTATCAATCTGGCCGCTGCATTTTGCACAAGCTGCAGATTCTGAACCACCTTCAAAGGTAGCCCCACGTAGAGTGCATTGCAGTAATCTAACTTGGAGGTTACCAGAGCATGGACAACTGAAGCCAGGTTATCCCTGTCCAGATAGGGACATAGCTGGGCCACCAACCGAAGTTGGTAGAAGGCACTCCGTGCCACTGAGGCCACCTGAGTCTCAAGTGACAGAGGTGGTTCTAGGAGAACCCCCAAGCTACGAACCCGCTCCTTCAAGGGGAGTGCAACCCCATCCAGAACAGGTTGAACACCCTCCATCCGGTCAGCAGAACCACCCACTAACAGCGTCTCAGTCTTGTCTGGATTGAGTTTCAGTTTCTTAGCCCTCATACAGTATATTGTCGCAGCCAGGCACTGGTTCAGCACATCCACAGCCTCACCTGATGAAGATGAAAAGGAGAAATAGAGCTGCGTGTCATCAGCATACTGATGAGAACGCACTCCAAAATTCCAGATGACTGCACTCAATGGTTTCATGTAGATGTTGAACAGCATGGGGGACAAGACTGACCCCTGCGGAACCCCATACTGGAGAATCCACAGGGCCAAGCAATGTTCCCCAAGCACCACCTTCTGGAGCCGACCCGCCAAGTAGGAGCGGAACCACTGAAATGCAGTGCCTCCCACTCCCAACTCAGCCAGTTGTCCCAGAAGGATACCATGGTCGATGGTATCGAAAGCCGCTGAGAAATCAAGGAGAATCAAAAGAGTCACACTCCCCCTGTCCTTCTCCCGACATAGGTCATCATACAGGGCAACCAAGGCTGTTTCCGTACCAAAACCTGGCCTGAAACCTGGTTTCGTGTGTGTGTGAGAGAGAAGACTGTAAATTATTAAGCCTATACACATTGTACTCTTTGCACATATACCTCACTTATTTATTACATTCAGTGTGTGGTGGTCAGCCTTCCGCAGGCAGGTAGGCATGGAATAACCAGGTGAGTCCCATCCTGTTTCCCCGCTGTGCATCGATTCTACACAGTTTGCTCACATGTGAATAGGAGTATTGTTTCAGCATAAAGGAAAGCTTTCTGAAACAGTTACAGAAATAGATGTTTGAAGGTTGCAGCCCCAAGCAGTTTATGGAAGGGTACAAATGCCCAAAATGGAAATGTTTTTCAGTTGTTTCTAGCTACCTGCCCCTTCCATACCTTTTCTTAAAACTGCCTTTGCCCTGCTGTGTGGAATGGCTGTCAGCAAACAGCAAGCTCCATCATCATAATGTAAAGGCAGCTGGAGGTGAACTGATGTGCCTGAATACCTAATCCTAGTCCATCCCCTTGTCAAACAGCAAGTTGAGCATGCCAGAAGAGGGGGAAATGCTTTGCAGAAGCCATTAACACCAGAGAACTGAACATAGCTGATTCTTATAGTCTCTCTTACTTCCTTTCTCTTCCCTTCTCTTATTATTCGTTGGGTAAGTAACAGCATAACAAAATAATGTGTTTTGAAGGCATAGCGGCTCCAGCTGAGCAGCAGCAATTAGGGAAGCAATAGAAAGGGAACAATCTTCAAGGAGAATGCTTTGGATGCAGAGGGCATCCTGACCCCAGAATGTTCCTATTATGAAATGGCAAATCTGTTCCCATTGGTTGTAGCTGGCCTTGCCCACAAAAAACAACTAGGGTGTGCTGTGTTTTTGTCACAACATGCCGTAATGCTCGCACTCTGAAATGGCAAGTCAGGCCTTAGAATTTGTCAAACTTCGCTGGAATATTTCAACAAGGTGACAGTGATCAAATCTGGTATTCATTTTTGCTATTGTATAATAATAGTGGAATATGCCCATTACTGCAGAACAGAGTGCTCTTATTTAACAGCTAATCGTGTGGATGCCAACACCGAGGAAACAATGCTCATGTCAGCTGTGGCTGTTTTCACTGAGCATGTCACTAACGCTAAGCTTTAATGTTATATGCCCCCAAAACACACCAATATACACCACACTGTATATTTGGACATGCAAAATGTTTTTGACAAAGTCCCTCACAAGTATTCAATGTGGTAAAAGTAAATGTAGATTATGATAAGCTCCAAAAGGAGCTCCCCAGTCTGGGTGACCAGGTATTAAAGTAGCAAATACAATTCAGTGTAAGCAAGTGTAAAGGGATGCACATTAGGGCAAAATACATACCTTGATGTGGTTGAACTGGCAGTGACTGACTAGGAAAGCGATACCGGGGTTGTGGTGCATATCTCAATGAAAATGTCTGCCCTGTGTCCTGCTAATATTTTTCTCCCACTCCAATAAGACTAGAACCCGGAGTCATCCCAGGAAGCTGATTGGTGGGAGATTCAGGACAGATAAAAGGAAGTACTTCTTCACACTGCACACAGTTAACTATGGAATTCACTACCACAAGATATAGCAACAGACACCAATTCGGATGGCTTTAAAAGGGGATTAGATAAATGGCTGCTAGTCCTAATGGCTATGTGCCACCTACAGAGGAAGTAAGGCTTTACACACCAGTTGCTTGGGAACATGGGCATGATACTGTTGCACTGTGTCCTGCTTGTGGGTCCCTGGTTGACAGCTTGTTGTGTGAACAGGGTACTGGACTAGATGGACCCTTGGTCTGATCCAGCATGGCTCTTCTTATGCTCTTTTGTGAAAAGAATAATTAGGAAATGGAATGCAAATAAACGTGTCAATATTACAATACTTTTATACAAGTGTATGCTACAAGCATAATTGGAATGCTGTGTATATGTATGTTCTGATTGTCACATGTCAAAAAGAATATTGTAGAACAGGAAAAAACAGAATTTATTATTGTTATTTTATTTTGCAGTGCCTTTTAAATTTGTATTGTTTTCATTATTTTTAATCGGTTTTACTCTGTGAGCTGCTCTGGGAACCTTTTGCTATGGGGCGACTTATAAATATCATAAACAAGTAAAGGTGCAGAAAAGGACAACCAAGATGATCAAGGTGCTGGAGCAACTCCTCTATGATGAAAAGTTACAAAATTGGGGTCTTTTTAGCTTAGGAGAAAAGTGAGTAAGGGGGAACAAAACGGAGCTGTACAAAATTATGTTTAGTGTACAGAAAGTGGATAAAGAAATGTTTTTCTCCTTCTCTCATAATATTAGACCCTGGGGTCATCCAATGACGCTGATAAGTGGGTCATTCAGGATAGACAAAAGGAGGTCCTTCATCTTCACAGAGTGCATAGTTAAACTAGGGATGTCAGTCACTGTGGGAAATCTATTTCCTTTTCTGCTCAACAGAGTTACGCAGCGTACCTGATTCACTTTGCATTTGCAGACTGAGCCGCACATTTTTCCCAAACTCTGGGAACTTTTTTGTGCATTTTTTTCTGGTGAGTTGTAATTTGTGCTGTTTGTGCAAATTATGGCTCACCACCAAAAAAAAAAAAAAAAAAAAAAAAGGGAAAATACACAAAATGGCCCGAATCAACACAGATTGAATCAGGCTCTGCAGTGAAACATGGACTGAAGTCCATGGGGATAAATCAAGCTTCACCCCCCAAATGGATTCTTCCAACATCCCTAAGTTAAACTGTGGAATTCACTTCCACACGATTTGGTGACAGTCACCAAGATAGGTGCGTTTAAAAGGGGATTAGACAAATTCATGGAAGATAAGGTTACAAATGGCTACTCGTCATGATGGCTATATGCTCCCTTTTAGATCAGAGGCAGCTCGCTTCTAAATGCTAGGTGCTGGGGAACAATAGCAGGAGAGGGCTGTTGCCCCTCTTGTCTTGCTTGTGGGATTCCCATTGGTCACCGTGGGCAACAGGATGCTGCACTAGATAGGTCTTTTGTTTGATGCTGCAGGCTCTTCATATGTGCTGTCAACAGTGAGTAAAGATGTGGACCACTGCACTTCCCTGAAAACATGCCGTTACCTTGTGATGAAAGACAGTGGGGAGTTATGTCCTGAGAAACAAGAAAGGAGATATCTGGGAAACTCAAAATGAAGAAAATGTTCCCCCCAAAATTGGATAGCCAAACTGTATAAGTGACAAGAGGGAACAGCTGTGAACAAGTTACACGGCTGAAATTATTTGGGCAGTATCAAACAGGAAGCAACCGGTAACGTAAATTATGCTACGCTAGTGTAAACTATTCTAGTGCAATGCCAATAGCACTGGCTGGCATGCCCATTTCCCAGAGAAATCAGCATGCCAGCTACCACTACTGTGCTAGAGGGGTTTACATTAGAGCAACATAATTTACATTAGCAGTTGCACCCTGTTAGATACTGCCATATTCTTTGTGTTGGATTTTATAATGAGAATGCAGTAAGGGTTTGAAACTCCTGACCCTTCAAAATATTCATACAACTTCTGCAAAGTGTTTGGAAGTTTTCAAAAGGATCTGACAATTTTTCAAAGTTACAAATCTCAATTTCTAAAAACAAAAGGCTTGTGTAAAATTCTATGCCTTTCCTCAACCATTTATGAGAAAAGAAAAGAAAAATATCTGGTAATCCTCGTGCTTCTCCAAATAAGACTATTTTCTGCAAGATCTTATTCAATCTTCTAACCCAGGAGTGGGTAACATAGGAGAAAGTGTTCAGGGGGCAATTTTGCCCCCCTCATCTCAGGGTGCTCTCCACAGGGCACCCTGCACTCCTTGAGGGATGCTGAAGGGAAAGAAAACAATGAGATTTGGTGGCAAACCACTCCGTAGTACTAAAAGGGACATGTTTAGCTTCCAGGCAAGCTAAATATGAACCTAAAACTACTAGTTTTTCTGCCTAATGTGGCATCACAGTGCGAGGAGGTAGGTGACACAGGCATTACGTGGGCCACATGTTGCTCACCCCTGTTCTAACCCAAAAAAGACAAAAATTGAAAGATCTGGATTTGGCATCTTTGGCAATATAATTTACAAAAGTTTTTCTTTTCTTTTTTTAAATTCAGCAGATACTTTAGAACTCCCCGCACCCCCTCTCTGGGAGAATTAAAAAGACAGACATCCCAATCCTATATATGTTTACTCAGAAGTACATCCCACTGAATTCAGTGGGGCTTGCTCCCAAGTACAACTGCCTAGCTTTGCACCTGAGTTTAGCAATCTGTTAATGGGTTAATTCTATCTATACATGGATGGTTTGAGTAAGCAGATTTTGCAGTACAGAAAGTGTTTTCCTCTACCTCTTTTTCAAATGCACTCACAGAATAACAGATTGTAATAGATTTGATTCATGCAGTGTGGAAAATAGCTTTAAAAATAGGTTTTATTGTGACAAAGCTTACACTACAATAGCTGTTGAAGTGCACAACTACATCTTTTGAAGGCCCACCTGAGTTTCTTATGAAATGACACAGGTTGAGAGCAGCAGGCTTTGTTGAGTTGATGCTGACCCAAAGGGTGTTCTCAACCCCTTGAAGCCACTCTTACAGCATAACTATATCAGCCTCCCAATATTGGCTGCTTCTCAATAAGAAAATCCCTGCCTCCTTACTCCCACAAATTTCAAGATTCTGAGATCTTCTGGGACTCCTCACTTTCTCCTGCTTTTCTTGTCTTATGTTGGAAAACAGGTTTCCTGCCTATTTCCTGTATTCTACTTCAAGCTTACAGATTATAGAATACCTCAAGCCACTTTCTAAACCTGCAAGAAAGGAAATGGAGGTTCTCCCTGTATCTAGCTCCTAGCACCATAGTACGATTGAATATTTAACTTCTGCTGTCAACAGACTATAGCTGAGAATACTGTATGAGACCATTTTGTCAAAAGGAGAATATTCCAGCCACAAAACCCTCAAATAAACAGAAGGGCTATTTGCCATTTTCTTAAATGGCAAAAATAAAATAAAATACAGAAGCCCTCTAACATGTAGCACTATTCGCCTGTAAAGATACTGATGGGGTATACAGAAATTGAAAGTTTCTATGTTTCAAAGCTCCATCCCTACATACTATAGATATCACTACCACAAATATGAATGAAGGAGTGGAGGGTACAATTTTCCAGGGCCAAGAGATCCAAGGCTGCCCAGGCTGCAACTCTACAGCCGTGGGGAAGAGGCTAAGATCATGCTTTGAGGATATTTATAGAAGTTCCCTGTATTGCAGAAGTAGCATTCTGAACAGTGAGCATCCTGGGCCCTTCCGTAGAACAGAGAGACTGCGCTTGTGCACTAGAACTTGTAATTTGGGAGTCAAGAGACTGGTGATAGGCTGTTCTCTCAAGAACTACAAGCCCCAGAGTTCCATGTACATAACTAGAAGGGTGAGAGGAGTATGCTATGGGATCATGGTATGTGTGGAGGGAGGGGCCATGTGTTACAAATTTGTACTGGCCCACCAAAAAAAGATGCTTGGGCCCCAACTGCAAGATGTAATCATGGCCACTAGCTCAGCCTCAGATCTCCTTAGAAAAGGAATGGGGGAACCTGTAGCCCTCCAAATATTGTTGTCCCATCAGCCCCAGCAAGCATGGCCAATGGTCAGGAATGGTGGGAATTGTATTAGTCTAACAACATCTGGAGGGTCACAGGTTTCCCACCACTGCTTTAGAATGATCAGTCAAATTAATGGAGGAGGAAAGCCCTCACTTGCTGCCTGCTGCTAAGGTCATTTGGCTAACCTCTACTAGAAACAAAATGCTGGACTCCATGGACGCAGATGATTGATTGTAGACATTCTTCTGGCTTATTCAGTCACACCTTGTGAATCAGCTTGAGCATCCTGCAGAATATATAATGCTCTCTCTCAAGACGATCCTCAGAGCTGAGTAGCAGAGATAGAGTTCGGTATTTCAGACAAGGCCAGAAAGAGTGCACTTCCCATTTTGTGCTTGTTCCCCGGCTACACCTACTGTTCTTACATTTCATTGTCTGGTGCTTATATTTCATGGTACGATTCTAATCACAGTGCTGTCTCTATTACATTAACAGGATGTCAGCTTCTGTGTAGCATCAGGGATAATCAAGCAGGCAGTGATGGGAGTGACATTAGGCCTCACTCTCAGTATCCCAGAACAATTTGTGCTGTCGGTAATATGTCGCATGAATAATATTGTATGCCACTGTAGCAAATTGGGGTGGGGTGGGGAGAAGAATGCAGCACAATTAAGATGGAAGGATAAGGTGATTGGGAGGAATGAAAAGAGAGGGACTGTGTATGGTAAGGAGGCAATGGCCAATAGGAAAGGGAAATAACCAAAGAAATGTATTTTGGAGAAATAATGAAGGTGGACAAAGCCATATACCCTATTTCTTCGATTCTAAGATGCACTTTTTTCCCCATATAAACATCTCTAAATGGGGTGCGTCTTAGAATCAATGGTGATTTCCCCACACTTAGAATCAAAGCTTTTTCCTTGTTGGTGGTACTGAAATTAAGGTATGACTTACAATCGATGGCGTCTTAGAATTGAAGAAATACGGTAAGCTTTAGACAGCTACAGTCCAGCCGAGATAGGCAGGAGAAGCACCATTTTTCAGTGCCATCATGTAACATCAGCCCAAGCTGCAGTAGTGTTGCAAGTCTCCCAGCAATCTCAGCCATGCTGTTCCAAGATGCTGGCTGCTCTCCAGTCTCAGAGGGGAGTAAATAAGCCAATTTTTGACAGGATGCACATGTTGCTGACTCAACAGCTAAGTACTGGCAGACAACAGACCTGGAGAATTAAGCTGAAGCCATCTTACTCTGCTTATTTATTTATTTACAATATTTAAATAAATAATGGGGGAGCCAGTGTGGTGTAGTGGCTAAAGTTTTGGACTGGGAGTTGGGAGATCCCATGTTCTAGTCCTCACAGAAATCTACTGGGTGACTTTGGGCCACTCACAGCCTCTCAGCCCAACCTACCTCACAGGATTGTTGTTGTGAGGATAAAATGGAGAGGAGGAAGGTTATGTATGCCACCTTAAATCCCTTGGAGGAAAGAAGGAGGGATATAAATGCAATAAATAAATAAATAAATAAACCACTCAATTATCTAACACAGATTCCAAAGCAGTGAACATACGTATAAAGAGTAAAAGAAAAATTATAAAAGCAAATTAACATTGTTCAATTTAAAAACAAAGGAACCAGAAAAACAGTGGCTAGTCAGGTGAAGAATGGTTCTCAAAACAGAGTCGTTTTCAGGAGGTGCTGGAAGCAGCCTAGTGTTGGTGCCTGCCTGACCTCCAGGGGCAGAGAGTTCCACAGAGAAGGGGCCACTACACCAAAGGCTGTTCTCCTGGTGGATTCCAATTGGGCCATAGGTCCATGTGGAACCACCAGGAGCATGCCCTCGGATGAGCTTAGTGATCAGGCAGGTTGGCAAGAAAGAAGGTGTTCTCTCAGGTATCCTGGTCCCAAGTTGTTTAAGGCTTTGTACACTAGTACCAAAACCTTAAACCTGGCCTGGTAGCCAATAGGTAGCCAGTGAAATTCTCTCAGCAAAGGAGTTATATGCTGAAAGAGGCAGCTCCTGACAACAGCGGAGCTGCTGCATTCTGCATTAGCTCCAGCTTCCAGAGCAGCCTTAAGGGCAACCCAACATACAGTGCATTGCAGTAATCCAGTCTTGAGGTTACTAATGTCCGTACCACTATGGCCAAGCTATCCCTGTCCAGAAGAGGCTGTAGCTGGCGAGCCAACCAAACCTGGTAAAAGGCACTCTGAGCCGCCGTGGCCACTTGGGCCTCCAACGACAATGATGAATCTAGGAGTACCCCCAAACTATGAACCTGATCTTTCAGAGGGAGTGCAACCCTATCCAGAACAGGCAATGAGCCTATTTCCCAGACTTGGGAACCACTCACCCACAGGGCTTCCACCTTTCCAGGATTCAGCTTCAGTTTATTGGCCCTCATCCAGCCCATTACCGAGTTTAGGCACTGATCCAGGACTTGCACAGCCTCTTCGGATTCAGATGTCACAGGGAGATAGAGCTGTGTGTCATCAGCAGACTAATGGCATTTTGCTCCAAATCCCCTAATGACCGCCCCCAAAGGCTTCATATAGATGTTAAACAGCATTGGGGACCAGATGTGCCCTGCAGTACCCCATAGCTCATTTGCCAAGGGGCAAAGAAAGTATCACCCAATGTTACTCTCTGGAATCAACCCTCACAGAGTCGATCGAGGTATCAAAAGCCAATGAGAGATTGAGCAGAATTAACAGGGTTGCACTCTGACTCTCGATAAAGGTCATCCATCAGGGCGACCAAAATTGATTCAGTCCCGTAACCAAGTCGAAACACAGATTGAAATGGGTCTAGATAATTAGTGTCCTCCAAGAGTGCCTGCAGTTGTTCCGCCATGACCCTCTCCAATACCTTCCATAAGAAAAGGGTATTTGCACCTGGGCGAGAGTTGTCTAATACTATTGGGTCCAGAGTGGACTTCTTCAGGAGTAGTCACACTACTTCCTCTTTAAGGATGGCAGGGACCACCCCTTCCCATAGAGAAGCATTCACCACACCCTGGACCCACCCAGTCAAATCCCCTCGGCTATCTTTTATCAGCCAGGGGGCGCAAGGATCAAGAGGGCACTTGGTCTTTCACATTGCTGCAAGTACCTTGTAACCTCTAGTATGCCCCCAAATAAATATTCCTGGTCCCACAGAGCTGAAATGTCTATGAGAGTTAAAACATAAAGGTAAGGGGAGGATGGCATTAAAAACTTCCTCCTCTCTCTCTCTCTCTCTCTCTCTCTCTCTCTCACTCACCTTGTAAGCAGTTTTACTGCTACCTGCTAAATAACAACAAAACAACAACAACAACCGTCCTAGCAGTTCTTTGCAAGAAAAGAGTGATGGAGTGAAGCATCTAATTAGCTGATCCTCAGGGACAGCCACCTATAATGAAGAAAACAAACCCAAAGAACAAAAATAATCCTGCAACCTTAATGAAACAATGCTGTAAAATTCGACGCACAGGAGCATCAGAAGATGCTAGATTTTGCTTTACTTAAAACAATCATGCTTTCTCCTACACAAAGACTGGGTTCGGACTGAGAGTTGGGAGATACGGGTTCCACTTGGCTATGGAAGCTCACTGGATGATTTTAGGCCAGTCACAGACTCTCAAACCAGCTTACCTCACAGGGTTGTCATTGTGAGAATAAAATAGAGAGGCGGAGGATTACGTATGCTGCCTTCGGTTCCTTGGCAAAAAAAAGGTGGGATATAAATGCAATAAATAAGTTAACAAATAAATTGAGTGTAGGTTGTTGTTGAACTGGGGATTGTTTGTTGAACCATGGGTTAATGTGTTGTATGAACCCAGAACATTTTCTGGAGGGTAGCTTGTTAACCATGCAGTGTGGGTGATTTTTCTCTAAAAAGCCACCTTGAGAACTCATGATTTGTTGTTAGGTTGTTCAGGATGGTTAACAAGACTCATTGTATGCCATGCTGTGGAAAACATCTTGGTTCAGACAACATGCTAACCCATAGTTCAATAAACAACACGTGCTTCAACAACAACCCACACTCAGTAGGTTAGAATGGCATGTGTACAGCCCTAATCCCATGTTCTTACCTTTTCCTCACTCCCTATATTTTTGCCCAAAGACCTATATCAAGTTATTAAAACTGCCATTTCTCTCCAGGAGAATGAAGGTCCAATATTTATTTGCAAATATATTTCAATATACACAAATGAGCATTTGCTCAGTGCCTACCATAAGGTTGACCAAACAGCACCAACCAAGAGACAAAAGTTACAGGTAGGTCAACTGAAAATGTCACCAGATGACAACATTGCCTGTGCCTATGAAAGTGATGGTCAGCAATACCTGATATAATTAGTATGAATAATTATTAAACATTTGTTCAGTGCTAACAGTAGACTAGCTGCCAAAGTACACGCAAAGGTTCTGCTTCTGATTCCACCCATCTGGCCCTTGCAACCTAAATAACTGGAAATAGTAAAAGGAAGGGCACAGGTTGTTAGAAGGAGTAATGAGAATGGGAGGGACCACTGAATGAAGTCCTGATGCAGCATGGGGATGCTGAGAGCTGTAGTCCAACTCACCTGGAGGGCACCAGTTTGGTGAAGGCTGGGTTAATGGAAAGCCAACAGGGGATAACCATTTCAGAAGCAAGTTCTGCGATAATCATGGTTCCTGAGGGAGCTTCTTTTGTTTTTGTTGTTTAGTGAGGTTTGACGAATTAGACCGTTCCCCTTTACAGAAGTATCCATGCATGTTGGGAGTGGGAGAAATGGGCACAAGCAACACAATTACTTGTGCAAAGAAGACGGCTGTGGGAAGATGAGAAAATAGGACTGCCCATATACAAGAGGGAGGTATCATCATGCTTGTGGGGGCGGGGGAGGAATCCCAAGGGTTTGATGTATGCCTGTATCTATAAATTAATATCTATATGTACATCTATCTAGCAATCTATATGCAACCCCCATATATATTGGGGAGAATTATAAGCAGGGGAGTAAAGCAAAAACACCTCTAAATGATATCTGAGAATGTTCAGTGGTCATGAAATGCTGACTGGCTGTATGTGGAAAATGGAAAACTGGATAGGAGATGGAACGGAAAGGAGTACCATGGAAGTGGGCTTGGCTGACACTGAACAAGAGCACCCCACACTGCAACATTTTGAACAGGATGATTCTAGTGATAAATTAGATGCTTAAGGCTCTTGTACTTTTAGGGAAGAAGCTCATTTTGTCTGAAACCACTTTCTTAGAAGTACTTATTTTTCTGGGTTGAAAAAATATCACTTTTTATAGAGGTCTGTACAATACAGGTCTGTAGTAGCATAGTAGCAATTCTGTAAACAAAACATTCTCACAGATTTTACTATGTTTTTGGCCTCCAGCCAACACGTGCATTTTGCTGATGCTCTGAGATATTCATGGAGGGCATGCATCACTTCACCTCATCCCTTGCAATATGGCATAAATTAACAATGAGTATCCACCAGCTTTCAGCCCATCACTGACAACCACTAAACTCTATCCAGCTGCACAAGTGTCAGAATTCAGAGCCATAACCTCCTAAACTTCAACAATATCCATAAACAAGTCCACCAACAAGATTTTAAGGCCTGGCTGCCAGCTAGAATGGGAGCAATAGCTCTAACTATCAAGTTCAGTTGGTTGTACCTGAAGACTTCCTTGGACTTTGAAGATTTTCCCTTTTTCTACCTACCATGCCGTTAACTGCTACTGACTCATCAAGACCCTATAAAAAGGTGAACCAAACTGGCAGATATCCATAACAACCACAGGGTTTCTTAAGTGGGTGCTGTGCCAGACCACCGTGTCAACGTATGGTGTTACATAAGTATATGGTGTTGCACTGACCGCTGTATGCAAGGATCCAGCCCCTCATTTTCTTCAGACCTCCTCACTGCCACTACAAGCCCTGAATCTGTATGATAATTTGATCCTGCCCTGCACTCCTTAGTTGCAGATTCTTTCCTGGCTAACAACATATTTTTCTTCACTTTTCTCATCTGAAGTTTTATCTATCTCTCTAGTAACCTTAATGTTGCTTGGCACCCTGGGACTGACCCTAGCTAACGAATGTTCACTGACTGCCATTCCTTTCTGAGCACAATTCAAAGTGCTGGTGTATACCATTTAACATCCTTTATAGCTTGGGACACAAGGATCACCTTCTCCTGCATGAATCTGTCCATGTGTTCCAGTTTTCATCAGAGGCTACTACCAAGAAGAGCCTGGAGCTAGTGCTTGACTTTTGTGTTATCTGTAGTTCACCGACTAGTGTGTCCTCTATTGTAAATTAATCAAAGGAGTTGCTCTGCTGCAGTAGGGTAGCCTACATCCAATGTGTGTTTCCCAATATCTGTGACCAACCAGGAAGTGATATACCTCAGCTGTGGAATGTTCTCTCCAGGGAGGCGCTCTGATGTTTTATTTGTCTCAGACTTTTTTAGTTAAAGTAGGCCTTTTAAAAAAGTTTACTGAAATTGATTTAATCTGCTTTTAAATTTGCTATGTTTATTTTGATTTTATTCTGGACTATTTGTTCTCTTTTAATTGTTAGCTGTCCTGATAGTTCTCATACTTAAGGGCAAGGCATAAAAAAAATCAAAAACCAAATATGAAGTGGCCTGTACTATGAATGTGTCAACAGTTCCTTGGAAATCCATCCACTGCCATGGAAAGCCATCGACGATCATTAACTATTTTCAATACCATCCCTATTAAATGTTATTTATTTTTAAGATTTCTAGGTTGTCTGTCAATTAATAAGAAATTTTCAAACAGTTTACAATGGAATAAGAACAGTAGTAAAAATGTCATAGAATTGAGAAAGCAAAAAACTATCCAGTAAAGATAAAAACAGCAGCAATTAAAAACCATGGGAAAATAAAAGTGTTGACCTGGGACCTAAAATCTAACAGCAGAGGCACTAGGTAAGTCTCCCTAGGGAAAAATTCTGCAAGTGGAGTGACAGCCATGGAAGACCTCTTTCCAGTCAATACCTGCCTCACCTCAGATGGAGACACTCAGAAGAGGGCATTTGAAGCAGATGTTAATACACAGGCAGCTTGTTGTGATAGAATATTAAAAGTGATTCAGGGCCTTCAGAAGGAGAGAACCAGCACTTTGAATTGTATGTGAAATGGACTTGGAGCATTTCCAATGACTGCTCAACGTTAGCACTTATTGGCTCTAGACTGAGGAGCCTTCAAAGGCTGCCCTACATATATTGCATTGTAGTAGTCCCATTTGGTGCTTACCATAGCACAGAGCTAGCCCTACCATTAGGCAGAGTGAGGCAAATGCATCAAATGAATGGATAATGGGTGGTGGCAACCTCTGTTGTTTTTCCTGAATGCCCTAAGCTATGCCTGCTGCCTTCAGGTGTGGTGGAGGATGCTGTCCCATGGTCAGTATTGAAGTAAGGTTTAACTGCTAATTTGGTTGGATTCTGTATGTGTAATGGGAAGGGAGGGCCATCTTGTCCATTGCCTCAAACAAACATTTTGTGCTGGTCCTGCCAAAGTATGATAACTATGGCCCTATCAAGGAGGGGCCAGAACTGGCACACCAAGTTTAGCTGGTGAAAGAAGTCACTCCATGACATGGAGGTTGCTTAGGTTTCCAGCTGGCTCCATGAATACCCCCAAACTACTAATTGATCCTTTAGGTAGAAAACTGCCCCATCTAGAATGGGTTGAACACCATTCCTTGACAAGATTAATCACCTACCAACAAGATAATGTTAGGACTTAGTTTTAGTTTGTTAGCACTCTTCCATTACTGATTCTAAACAACAATGCAGCACTTCCACAGTCCTGATGTAAAAGAGTGGTAGAACTGAGTGCCAATCACATACAGATAACACCCCACTCCCACCCACCCCACCCCCAGATTATCATACTGGATGATTCCACATTGTCAGGCATGGGAAATACGTGGCCCTCCACATGTCTTGCCTACAACTTCCATCAGTCTTAGCCAGCATAGCCAATGGTGAGGGATGGTATGAGTTGCAGGTCAAAACATCTGGAGGGTCACAAGTTACCCACCTTTGATGCAGATGTTAGAAAGCATGGAGTCCAAGGCAGAACCAGGCAAGACCCCATAGCATAAGTGTCATGGGGTCGAACTGTCATCCTCCAGGAACACCTCTGGAATCAGCTTTCAGATAGGAGTGGGATCACTAAAAGAAAACACCAAATCCTAACCCAACAGGGCCCACCCTGAGGGATGGTTGATACTATCAAAAGCTGCTGAAAGATTCAAAGAATTAATGGAGTTATTTATTTATTTGATGATGACTCATTGCTTCATTTTCCTTCCTCTTTAATTAGTAAAAAAGGGGAGGATATGAAACAAAAACAAAGTTTATATAGCTACAATGTGTCACAGGATATCACACATGCTGTTCATCCCTTTAGATTAAAAACCCAGATTCTGCACCAAGTTTTCATTTTTGGTCCAACTGAGCATACGTTGTACATATCTGTTCCTGCACTGTTTACACAGATATTTAGATTTTAATAGTACAGACCTAGATTTAATGTGCTGGAAACTGTACCAGACTGAGAAGGTACTAATTTCCCAAGGCAATTTACCATGCTTCGTAAATATGTGTGGACAGAAAACTCACAAATGGTACATTCATTAATATTATTATTGTCATTGTTATTACACGTAAAATTACAAGAGGCCCATCACAACTGTCATTAGTGAACAGTGTTGGTCATTTCCTCATTACCTCCAGTAGTCCTCATTTCTTTGTTTACTCTCTTTGGTTCAAATGGTGGTGGCTTGCTATTTTCTTTTCTTTTTTATATTCAGGTGAGTGTCGAATCACGTAGACGAGTTTGATGAGTCTTAATAGTCTCCACTATGTGAAATAACATTAAAAATATAAAAATATAAAGATGCTTATTTAAAAGGAGGCACCATCTTGATGCATGGTTGAGCAATTGTTGAGAGCTTTGCAAAGGTAACTTAGAAGAATTCAGGTCACACGTTCAGAGCAGAAACAGTTCAGATATTCTAGGAACAGATATGTGCAAATGGAAAACTTTTCATATTGGAACAGATAGCCACACAAAACTCTGCTGCAAGCAATGCAAACCAACATTGCACCAGATAGAAATGAGATAAACCCACCTTCCCCCACCCCAGCAAATAGACACTGCTTTAGCTTCCACTTCTGATTAAGGCCACAAGTGGTAAATTGAGTGGGTGGATCCCTTTCTAGGCCTTATTTGGAAGCTTTCCCAAATTACCCAGTGCATGACTAAGTCTTGATTAGAGCCGAAATTAAACATCCAAAGCCACTGCTGAATTCCACACATTTGACAGATTTGCAAAATAACGTCTTTCAAGCCGTTAGGAAAAAGTGGAGTTATAAAACTAAAAAAAAAGTAATGTGTTTTGAAGATTACTATACATCCATTAGTTAAATACTATTTTCCAGATTCATTCATTCATTTGTTCTATTTTGGAGATTGGTTACTAGTTACAAAGCTCCAACCTACCAAGTCTTTCCTTCAGCCTTCACACTCTATGCTGCCACTTACAGGCCCATCATTATGGGGGCTTTTCTACCTGTGGCTCTTGATCTGCTGCATCTACTTTTGGTTTTGTCACCAAACTGACATCTGACCACTACATGAAGAGCATTTCCTTTCCTGCTTTTGCACTACATACCCTCTAGGTGGCAATATAGTATAGTGAAATAGTGCAAATAGACAGGGGGAATCACACTTTCTTTCATCATCAGAAATAATACCACATTTCTCTGCTCTTAAAAAACCCTGTTAATAAACAGAATCAAAACTGAAGACTCACAACATCATCTAAAGAACCTGTAAACAACCATGAGTAGGGAATGATGAGCACTCAACAAATGCTGCTTGTAGAAAAGCTCTTGGAGAAAGTGGCAAGTTGATTTTTTTTTCCAGCCTTGAAAAGCTTGGATGGAGCTAATAGATTAAGCTCACCTTGTTATCCTTTCTAGCAGGCTGTGTTCTGATGAATCAAACTCCCCTCACTCCCCATTCCCAGGGCAATGTCATCCTGATTATTTGGGTATTTAGTTCTGTAATGCAGGACATTAATCATCACCAGGGGGCTGTCTTCCCGGCACTAAGCTGGCGCCGCTCCGCTGCCAAACCTGGTGCAGGGTGGTGGTAAGTAATACAGATGAAGGGAGGCAGCATGGGCTTTCTGGAAGCCATTAGGCTCACCATCCCACCCCTGGCCCTCTACCTGAGCATATGGCAACCAATCAGGGCTCGCCATCCACCCAGCCACACCTCCGCTGCAACTCCAGAGCAAGGCTAGACTGCAGATATGCTGTACTTGCCTTGCTCCTGAGAAAAAAGTTGGGGTAAACCCCCAACCTTTTCCCTCCGCAGCTTTGCCAGAAAGCCCCGTGGTGGATGCATGGTGGATGCTGCATCGTATAATCGACGCAGTGCCACTGCACACCCACCCCGGGGCTTTCCGTGCATTTAGACAGTCCCCAGCACTGAAGAAATACAATCTAATCTTGAGCCATGAAGGTTCTTGGCTTCATGTTAGAAAACAGGACAACATAAAAGTGTCTTGGAAGTTCACTTAAATTCAGGTAGATATGTTAGGGCACAATCCTATACATGTTTAGAGAGAGAAAAGCTTTTACAATTTCCAGCATTCCTCAACCAACATGGCTATCTGGGGAATGTTAGGAGTTGTAGTACTTTTTTCCTGTCTAAACATTCATATGATTTCACTCTTAGTCATTCTCATAGCTGTGCCCCCCCCCCACTAGAATTTGACTAGGAAATCATGAGCAAGATTTGAATAATGGTAAAATCTGATAAGCTCTTTCATATAGAAAGATTGCGTTATATTACTGGCAGATGCCCCGATGATCTGTAGGAACAATACCAAGGAACAAAAGGAATAGATATTGGGGCCACAGAATGGATATCAAATTCACTTAGCATCTAACTGCATTAACTCCAAACACCTTTGACTCTTCCAGTAGTCCAAAATGGTGTGGGGGATGTTTAATGATCTTCATTTTAATTGTAACATGGTTTTTTCCTTTGCTGTTCAGACAACTATGTCCATATGGCTAAACCCCGACCTGCAGTTCTACCTGCTATTGTGATAATGGGCTCTGCCAGTGATTTTTAGAACTGACATGTGGCAAAATCTATTCCAGTTCTGCACCTGTGCCAGATTCCAAAAGCCAGTGTTAGCAGCTATGGTCACATGTATTAGAAAGCCAGGATTTGTGGATTATTTTTTCTGGGCTTGCCACTGCTCTTTACCAAATCATGACCTCTATGTAGGTCAATTTCCTCATTTTTGAAATGGGCATTAAATGATGATCCTTCCTAAAGTGTCAATAGCATTAGAATCCCATCCCCCTCACTCCTAAAGTAGGAAAGAAAAAAGATAGGCACAAGACACTGTAATGTTTAGTCCTGTACAGACTTACCATGTTGTAAGCTCTATTGAATATAGTGGGACCTGCTTCCGAGTAAACATGCTTTGGATTGCTCTGCAAATGTGGTATATATTAACATTCTGTTGCAAAATCTCTAGAGCTGAAGGGATGAAACCTTAAAATAAAGTTTCCTATAAGGATTATAGAAAATTCTCATGTGTTCCAAATTGGACACATGCACACACAAAATTCTTTAAGAATCTAATCCAATAAAACATTTCTTTAGTGCTGCTTCCTTAATACAATACAGGACAGAATCCAAAGCAATAGAGAGCACTGTTGCTTAAGGAAGGAGACACGGAAAAGCTCCCATACCCGTTTTGATATTACTCTCCTACAGTTCCACAATGAAGTTAATCAGAAGCAGAAATTAATCCCTCCTGGCAGCATGTTGCTATTTCTGATTTCACCCTTACTTGTCTTGATCTTTTTGTCAAGAGAATGAGAAATGTGTCACATGAACCAACTTAGCTACACACTTCATTCTTTGTCAAAAAGCACACAGATAACTACAGATCGATATGACGACTCACCTATAACATTGCTAAGGACACAAATAAATTTATATATTCACTCACACAGACAGACACGGATACAGACATCTACACTGGCTCACTCAGACCTAATAGTCCAATTCCTGCACACATATTTGTGCAAAAATTTATTTTCCCAGAATGTTAATTAGTACTATTCTAAACATAACATATTACACCCAAGGTACAACTAATTCTCCATTCTTTCATCAATATAAAATGGAATGCCACAAAGCACAATGGTCAACCTAGACCACTTTGGAAAAAGGTAAGGTGGCTGGGAGCAATGGTGATGAACCCTGAAATTAAGGGTGAGGGAGGAGATTTAGGCAGATGGAAGTGCTTCAGTATTTTATGCTGTCCACTAATGCAGTTTAACAAAGCAGAGATAATGCAGCCACATTCCAGCGCTATATTCTATCTCCTCGAAAACATGATATACATAGATTAGCTGCATTCCAAGCAAGAGTACTTTCTGTGAGCTTTTTTGCTGTTATCTTTAATGCTGAAAGGAAATAATGTAGAAAGGAGTGTCAAAAGGAGCATTATTTGAAAAGAAATAATATAGAGAGGAGCACCAGAAATTCAAATGTTTAAGAACCACTAGAGGAGATGAAATCCGCTTGCTTCTAGTTTTCAGCTGCAAAGAAATGGCTTCCTGCTTTCTATTCACATTAGTTTTACCTGCTTTCCTTCCTATCACTGGTCTGGCACTTGACACTTGCAGTATATTACAGCTCAAAGCCATCAGCTTGGCTTTGGGATAATCTGGGTATCATTGGGTGGCTACCCCCCACCTCTTCCTTCAACAGGCCTCTGTTGACATAAGGTGGACAAATTATTTCATTGACTCTTAGTCCTTGTTCCTGACCCAAAGTTGCATGAGTTCCAAAAAGAGATTTCAAGCAAAACTGATTTTACAGGCAAATCAAGGTTTCTTCTTCCAGAGTCGGCTGTTACAAAACTGACTCTACTTTATACAAATTAAAAATGCTCTCAACAGAGCTGTCCATTTTTCTCTTTCCTACAATCTTTATAGCCTTACTAATGAACTAACCCAACATAATGCCAGATAATTCCCAGCAGAGACTGATCATAAAGCTGATGAGAATTTTATAGTTGAGAGTCAGAAAAACCTCTCTCTTTCCCCCAACCCCCAGCACACAGACTATTTCAATATGAAAATCTCACTGCAAAACATATACAAAACCAACCAACAATATGCGTTCCCTAGTCTCCCCCCCCCCCCTTTTAAAAAACAGAATAATCTTTCCAGGCAGGAGATGCCTTTCTTAGCAATGTTCATTATTATTGCCTCTGCATGGTTTCTAGTTATGTGAGCACTGGAAGAAAAAGGAAACAGAAAATGCCCAAACTCATGCCATGCTTGTATCTAGGCCCCAAGATGCCTCTGAACATTTTGAATTAAATGACCCATAAACCTTTTAAGTGATTAAGTGTTTATTAACTCAAAGAGCAAGTTGCATTAAAAAAATTAAAATACAACAGCAGAGACAAATCCTTGTAAGTGCTCGGGAGTTTGACTTGAAAGGAATCCACTTCAGCCTCTTTGGTCTTTCTTTTTCTCCCACTTTTACAAGTGTCCCTGTCCCTTAGCATAAAGATAGCGGTATATACACGATATATATGCAGTAATCATTTTTCCAGACATTAGCCCAGATCACACATCACAATAATCCAGGGCAGATCTACACGTAGTCCTCAATGCACTCTCCCTGCGCCACAAGCTGCTTCGGAGCACTGCACCCCTCCCAGTGTGGACCAAGACTCGGAGGCTCTGCTCGCACCCTTGCCACCGCCACCCTTTCATCCCGGCGGTCCTGGGGAGGGAGGAGGAGGGGTGTAAACAAAAGCCAGCGATTGGGAGAGGGATTTCCCAATCACTAGCTTTTGTTTACAACCCTCCCTCCCCGGACTGGCTGGGATGAAAGGGTGGCGGCGGCAGCGAGAGCGCGAGCAGAGCCTCCGAGGCTTGACCCACACTGGGTGGAGTGCAGCGCTCCGAGGGCGGCTCGTGGTGCCGGGAGAGCGCATTGAGGACTACGTGTAGATCTGCTGCCAGAATTACAAAAAGTTCTAGATTATTTTCAACAAGGAGCATGCTAGTGAATGTTGCCTGATCATTCCCACTGGAAGAGGTCGCATCCCTGGGTTGTTGGCCACGATGACATGCGGACCAGGAACTCTGGCTTGTCGCTCCCCTGACAACCTGGAGTTTGAATTCAGGAATGGAGCCGGTTCAGATACTAGCTGGTTCACATGATCACTGCAGCCCACTTGGGGGTGGGGGTTAAGCTGCATTGGGTTGCAGCATGTGCCGGTGGCCATTTTGAACATTCAACTCCCGATGGGGGGTTGCCATGCTTTGTCATGTTGTCTGAACCTGGGTGGCAGGGGCTCTTTGAGAGTTAAACAACCCTGAAACAACCCTAGAATACACCATGAATTATTTGAGGGTTGTGTCACCCTCGAACAAAACCTGTCATCTGGGTTCCAACCATGGCAATCCCCTCACCTGGGGTTGAAAATTAAAAACAGCTGCTGGCCTGTGCCACAAATCACCATTTTGCTTAAATAAGCCTATGTGGGATGTGGTGACTTTGCAAACTCGGTCATTAAATAACATGGGGGACAAGACTAAACCCTGTGGAACACCCTAGGCCAATGGCCATAGGGTCAAACAGCAATGCCTACACACCACCTTTTAGACATGGCCTAAAAGAAAGGACCAGAACCACTGCAAAACAGCACCCCAAGGCCCAGTCTTGCCAAGCAATACACAAGCATACCATAGTTGATGATATCAAAAACTGCTGAGAGATCCAGGATAACTAATAGGGTTGTGCTCAGTTGAAATGGGTCCAGAGAATCAGAATCATCCAGATGCATCTGGAATTGCAACACCCCACCTTGTTGATCATCTTAGCCAAGAATAATAAATGTGAGAACAAATCTCCTGGGTCAAGGGAAAGTTTCTTTAATAAAGATTTTATTACTGCTTCTTTTATGCAAGAGGGAACAGCCCCCTCTCACAATGAGGAATTACTTGCTTCCTTTAGCCATGACATCATTCCCATTTGGCTGATTTAATCTGCCAAGAAGGGCAGGGATCAAGTACACACATTGTGGCCCTCACCAGTCCAGCTACCTCGTCTACATCCTTGAGATCTACAAGCTGGAAACAATCCAAAACAATAGGACAATCCCAATATTGGTCCAAGTCAAGGTGAATCCAAATGACTTTATCCACAAAGAACAAAGCAAAGTGTTTACAGAGAGCCATTGACTGCTCCAGCTCACCATCTCCAACTTGGAGAAGAACGCCATGCATAGTACGGAAGAGCACCGCTGGCTTTCTTCACTGCCCTCACTGCGAAGATATAGTTTTTAAATGGTCTTTCACCCACGTTTGGTCAGATACATCCAGAGTATTTCTCCAACAATGCTCTAGCTGATGTCCCTCCTGTTTAATTGCCCTGACTTCCTGCAAAACCAGGAAATTCAGAAATTGAAAATGTTCAGAAATAGCAAATGTCTGAAAACCAGATGCCTGGGGAAAATCACAGGGGAGGGCATTGCCTTCATATCCTGTCTCTATGTTTCCAGAGATATCTGGATGAACACAGCTGAATTTGAACCAGATGGACCTTGATTTGATTCAGCAAACCCCCTCTTATTTTGACATTTGTTTAATCTGCTTTTCTTTGTGTATGGGGGGGGGGAGGTAATTTGTTTGCCTGACCCATAGTATTCACATTGGAAAATGGGGTGAGGAAGTGAGATCATCAGGGTTAAAAACTCCCTTTAATTTAACACAGTCCCATCTTTCTCTCAACAGAATACAGAAATGCCATACAGCCAGGAGTACTACTAGCATTGCAGCCCTCAGAAATGGGTACTACAATGGTGGGTACTACAATGACAAAAAAGGTAGGAATGTAGAATACATTTCTAGAAATGTTGAAATGCCAAACATATGCCTCCTACTTCATTCAGAGTCTCCAACAACAAAACAGCTAAGATATTTTTTAATAACTGTGACACTAAATGATGTAATGCATATAGTATAATTATGCTTAAGTGCTTTCCGTGCTAAATGTCATTTCAGTTATCACTTTTTAAATGCATTTTTATTGAGTGCACAATAACAATTGCACTAGTGTATGAGCCACTTACAAAAAAAGAGAGGGAGCAGAGCTAGGTTGGGGAGACCCGAGACACTATCATGAAATGCGCTGGATACACAAGATGCTGTCTGTGAAAGCTTTAAATAATAAAAAGGAGCCCAAAATTATAAGGCTGCCAATTGTAATAAATTACAGCCTCTACCAAAGCAGATAATGGAAACTGAAAGGGTGAGGGAGGGGAGAGAGGAGAGCAATCTGCATAATTTGCCACTGCTGGCCCAAGATGGATGTGCAGCATGGCAAATACTGTGATATTTCAGATAGCAAAATCACAGCAATCCCCACAGGCCAAGAAGGAAGCTAGTAGGATCAGGATAATTCTTTTGATGCATCCAGCAGCAGGGAAATATTGCCAAAAGATTTAAAATAACAAATTTGTGGCTTCAGATGATCTCAAGTTCCATTTATCACACATCACATTTGTATTTTGCCCTTCCTCCTAGGAACTCAGGACAGCTTACACAGAGTCAAACCAATTTATCCTCATAGTAACCCCGCAATATAGATTAGGCTGAAAAACAATGGTTTCATGGCTAAACCAGGTTCTGAACTCTGGTATCACTCGTCCAAATCCAATGCTCTAATCCAGGGATTGGCAAACTGGTGCCATCCATTTGTTTTGGAATTCAATTCCCCGACCATTGGCCATGCTGGCTGGGCTTATGGGAGTTGTAGTCCAAATCTTCTGGAGGCCGCCAGGCTGCCTATCCCTGATCTATGCACTCTTTCTCTCTCACACACACATCATGAGGAAAAATAAAAACTTACTTGGAAAAAGCAGAAACTCCTGAAAATTTGGCTCAAAATTGTATCTCGGTTAAACTGAGGGGCAGGATGGAGTGGTATGTGACATAGTGGCTCAATTTGGATGACACAATAAACAACTAGTGTGGGGGAAACCATCATCAGTTGTTTTGACTATTGTGTCATCCGAATGCTGCCATAGTCAACTCAGCGCTGATCCTAATCCACACCACAGTTGATTATTTATTACCATGTTGTGTGGGGAGTACCCCCTAGATGAACAACTGTAAAGTTGATTATTACCCCACCATTGACTACTGTGTCGTCCGAATTGAGCCAGTGTCTTTGCAAGTCCCATCAGGATCCAGTACTGGCACCAGAAGCAGCAGCAGAGATGCCACACTTGGAATGGCAGAAGCACCCTTGTGTATGAAAGCCCAGAAGTTTCCTCACAAACAACCCTTTCCCTGTCAATAACATCTAGAGCCAGAGCCAAGTAGAGCTGCTAGATGAATGGGGGGAAAGTTCTCATAGCTAACAGGAGGATGAACTTATACTGCAGCCATCAGAACATCTCCCATGAGTATAAGTACCCCTGATCAGGTAAACAGGCCCAAGGCCTTTCTTTAGAGGAGAAGTTAAGCACCCATCACACACGTAGAATGGGATTACCAGAACAGTGAAAGGGTATGTGATGATCTTGCACATCTACCTCTGCTCAAGTCGCTCTAGATTATTTCATGAATTGCATAAGAGTGTGAACGTGTGAAATCTGCTTGCAAAATTAATTGCCCACTCACTGCCAATGCTTGTCAACATGCGTTCCTGCCTTGTCTCAGCCCTTTGACATTGTAGAATTGTGCCAATGGATGCACCTTAGAGGCTGAGAGACTCTACCTTCCATGACTGGAACTGTGCTCATGGGATGCACACATTGGCGGGGGCAGGAGGAGGGGGAGGAAGTGATTTTCACTGATTTTCCGTTCCCCTTTCATGCTCTTATGCCCTCTGAACTTCAGTTGAAGGGGATTACGGGCTTCTGGAGCAACATGGAAACAGTACTGGAAAATGCAGGGGGGAAATCAGTGAAAATCGCTTCTCTTCTCCCTTTTGTCATTAGGAGCCTTTTGAGATACTGAAAGAAGTGTGAGTTAACTTACAATTTAATATTTTCTTTTCCATTCCATATTACGACAACCACCATAACCAAATAGCTTTAAAAACCTAGACCTGTCCCCAACTTTAAGCCCCACCAATTAATATTGCTTCACATTAATCAAATACAGCTATAGTTGATTATTTATTTATTTATTATTACATTTGTATACCGCCCCGTAGCTGAAGCTCTCTGGGTGGTTTACATAAGATTAAAACAATTGAAAACAATAAACAAAAATTAAAACAGCAAAACCATACAATATACACATAATATACACATACATTTCAAACTACTGTAATAACTTTAAAAACCTATAAACCTAAAAATAAAACAAACCCAGGCTCATCAGATATTGCTAAATGCCTGAGAGAAGAGAAAAGTATTGACCTGGTGCCGAAAAGATAACAACGTTGGCGCCAGACGGGCCTCGTCAGGGAGATCGTTCCACAATTGGGGGGGCCACCACAGAGAAGGCCCTCTCCCTCGGAGGAGGGCCTTAGATGTTGAACGTAGTGTTCGGGTAGGTTCATGTTGGGAAAGGCGTTCCGTCAGGTATTGTGGTCCCAAGCCATGTAAGGCTTTATAGGTTAAAACCAGCACCTTCAATCGGGCTCGGAAACATACAGGCACACAATGCAAGTGGGCCAGAGTAGGTCTTATATACTCGAACATTCTGGTCCCAGTTATCAATCTGGTCGCTGCATTTTGCACAAGCTGCAACTTCCAAACCGTCTTCAAAGGCAGCCCCACGTAGAGTGCATTGCAGTAACCTAACTTGGAAGTTACCAGAGCATGGACAACTGAAGCCAGGTTATCACTGTCCAGATAGGGGCATAGCTGGGCCACCAACCAAAGCTGGTAGAAGGTACTCCGTGCCACTGAGGCCACTTGAGCCTCAAGTGACAGTGATGGTTCTAGGAGAACCCCCAAGCTACGAACCTGCTCCTTCAAGGGGAGTGCAACCCCATCCAGAACAGGTTGAAGACCCTCCATTAGGTCAGCAGAACCTCAGTCTTGTCTGGATTGAGTTTCAGTTTCTTAGCCCTCATCCAGTCCATTGTCGCAGCACATCCACAGCCTTACCTGATGAAGATGAAAAGGAGAAATAGAACTGCGTGTCATCAGCATACTGATGGCAACACACTCCAAAACTCCAGATGACTGCACTCAACTGTTTCATGTAGATATTGAACAGCATGGGGGACAAAACTGCCCCCTGAGGAACCCCATACTGGACAATCCACGGGCCCAAGCAATGTTCCCCAAGCACCACCTTCTGAAGCCAGTAACAGTGGAACCACTGCAATGCAGTGCATCCCGCTCCCAACTCAGCCAGTTGTCCCAAAAGGATACCATGGTCGATGGTATCGAAAGCCGCTGAGAGATCAAGGAGAATCAACAGAGTCACACTCCCCCTGTCTTTCTCCCAACATAGGTCATCATACAGGGCGACCAAGGCTGTTTCCGTACCAAAACCAGGCCTGAAACCTGACTGAAATGGATCCAGATAATCGGTCTCATCCAAGAGTGCCAGAAGCTGGCTCGCAACCACCCGCTCAAGGACCTTGCCCAGGAATGGAACATTTGCTACTGGCCTGTAGTTATTAAGATTTTCAGGGTCCAAGGAAGATTTCCTTAGGAGAGGTCTCACTGCTGCCTCTTTCAGGAGGCCTGGAACCACTCCCTCTTGCAAAGAGGCATTAATCACGTCCCCCAGCCAGTTGTTCCATCCCTGCTAGCTTTTATTAGCCAAGAGGGGCAAGGATCCAATATGGAGGTGGTTGCACGAACCTGTCCAAGCACCTTGTCAACGTCCTCGAGCTGTACCAACTGAAACTCATCCAAGAAAACAGGACAAGCCTGTGTTCTGGATACCTCATTTGATTCACCTGCTATAACACTGGAGTCTAAGTCCCGGCAGATGCCAAAGATTTTATTCTGGAAGTACCCAGCAAATGTATTACAGTGGGCCTCAGATGGTTTTACCATGTCATTGGGGCCGGCATGTAAAAGCCCCCAGACAACTCTGAAAAGCTCCGCTGGGCAGCAGATTGATGATTTAATAGTGCTAGGCTGACCATATGAAAAGGAGGACAGGGCTCCTGTAACTTTAACTGTTGTAGAGAAAAGGGAATTTCAGCCAGTGTAATTTGTATGCAATTAGTTCCTGGTGAAATTCCCTCTTCATCACAATAGTTAAAGTTGCAGGGGCCCTGCCTTCTTTTGTATCTGGTCACTCTAGTATAGTGCCTGCAACTTTAACTGTTGTGATGAAGAGGGAATTTCACTAGGAACTAATTGCATACAAATGGCACCGGCTGAAATTCCCTTTTCTCTATAACTGTTAAAGTTACAGGAGCCCTGTCCTCCTTTTCATATGGTCAGCCTAATAGTGGCAGCAAAGTATTGTTTTTTTGCTGCCCTCACTGCCCCTGAATACAGTTTACCATAGGCACTTACCAGTGTTTGACTGATCCATCAGGAGTTTGTCTCCATCTGCCCTCAAGTCGTCTCCTGTTTTGTTTCATCGCTCTCAGCTCTGGGGCCTACCACGGAGCCGTACGAGCTCTACACAGGAGAGGGCGCTCAGGAGCAATCGTGTCAACCGCCTGGGTCATTTCTGCATTCCACAGATCAAGCAGGGTTTCTACAGGAGAGTCAGCCCTATCAGCTGGAAAACTCACATCCTGGTTAAAAAATGCAAGTGCTTTCCCCACCTCTGGGAACTTCTGCTCAGTCAATGGGACCTCAGGAATGCCCTAGAGGACTTAGCTAGCTAAGGCTGCAACCTTATGTACATTTCTCTAAAAGACCCACTGAACGCAGTAAGACTTCCAAGTAAACACACTCATGGTTGAATTGCATGACTGTAATATTACATTTATGTACATGGAAGTAAGCACTACATTTCCAAATGAATGGTTTAAGAACTGAGGTATATTTAGCTAATTTAGCCAACTTAATGAGAATATGAAACTGGAGACCCTAATCCTAACCCCATCTAACATGGAAATGATCAGTAAAAATGGATTAATTCAGTGGACATCTGCTGCACATCACATTCTTTTCCAGAACATTTCCACATCAGCCCCTTTGCATGCACATGATGGGAAAATCAGAGGAGTACTGTGGGGCCTATAGAATCTCCCTACAACAAACACCCCTGCCAGCCTGACTACGACTTGCCTCACCATCCCTCACTTTATGCTACTTACAGGAGAAAAGGGAGCATTGGAATGAGTCTCATCCACCCCAAGAGGAACACTGAATGCAAGCGGAACTTGGATGCTGCTAAGCATCTGCTCATGAATGATGCACCCAGGATAGTCGGCAATGAGGGGAGTGAGATGCCCCATCACTAGTTGAAACTGTCAGTGATGTCAATTAGGGGAAGATATCAGATAGGAATAAGTTTTGGTTGGGAATGGTTACAAAAAGCATACCGCTCCAGCAAAAAAAACAACTGACAAAGAATATGCCTTTTAGGGTGGATTGATTTCAATCATACTTGCAGCAGGGATCAACAGTTCTCTTTGCTTGGGGGGGATAGTCCTGTTGCTGCTTTTGTTTTCAAAATTTAAAAGGATGCAAAGCATTTGCACTCTTGAGTAGTACAATATGGCAAAGGTTTTTTTTAGTTTTTTTTTTAAGAAAACAAGAGAAGGCACCTCCCTGTGTAGGCTTCTTTACTAGAGGGCTCGATCTCTTCCTCAATGCACTCACCTCAATAGTCTTATTTAAAATACATTTGAATATCTTTAGATCTCACAGGAGAGTTTCTATATTTAGAGGTATCTCCTTGGCTCATAATTAGCCTCTTATCACTTCTTCAGACAGAGATATGTCTAAAATGAGACAGACTAACCAACCATTTAGCAATTAGGAATTCCACAACTCTGAAAAATAAAATAAATACTTTTTAAAAGTTTATAAACTTGGGACTGGCTTGGTAGTCCCAATTGTGTTGCTCATCACTGCTGCAGAGGTGATGGACACCCCAATAGCACAATTATTATATTGTGGGGGGGATCACCTGCAAAGGCTCTGTAACTAAGTCTTTGTTCAACCTGCCTTGCAATTTGTTTTGGCAGATTCCTGAGGATGGATATTCAAGATTTTATTAACCACCAAAATTCAGTGGGTCCTGTAAAGGCCCACAATCCCTCTTACATGGTCTCTGAAAGCCCTCAAACTTGTCTTCAGAGAACATGCCTGAAAAAAACTGTGCTTGATGTCTTTACGATTAATGACACACAGGCAAAATATTAGCTAAGCCTGGCCAATTTGTCATGTGGATACTCCAAGTTCCAAGCAGAACTTGGAACTATTGATGCAGAGAGGTGACACAAAGAGGCGCTTTGTGTTAGTTTTTATAGAAGAAAAGCAAGTAGTCTCTGGAAAGTGAGGACTTTGCAAAAGCAGTGCTTGTTCTCCCTACTCCCTGAGGGTCCTCACTTCATGTGCTGTAGCACAAGTCGCTAATCAGGGCACAGAAAGATCAGGAGCAGCCAGGAGTTGGTCTCCAGCATTTTCTTCCCAGCAGGAGCTGAATGCCAGCACTTCCCCTGAATTAGAAAGAAACAGCTTCAACGTTTCACATGAGTACGGAAAAGAGGCTTCGAAGGTTTTGAAGCGAGGGGAAAAATGAAATACAAGGTTAGGGAATGTAAATTCCAAGTGAAGACAGTTAATCCAAGTGCCAGATGAGACTTATTCTGCAGGGCTTAGCCATGTGTTCTGAACTCCCTTCTCTACGCTCAGCTCTTGGGCTCAACACAGCAACCCCCTATATAGCCTTCTTTAACGTCGATTGTGCTCTGCCACCTGCACAACAGTAGCTTGCAGCATGATCAGAGCACCTTTAAATCTCTGTCCAGTTCCTCCCTTCTCTCTGTGCACAGTTGTCACCCCTCTTCAGCCCAGCTCTGTCTTGCAGACAGGCCAGGAGAATCCATGCCCTTCCATTCTTGATGCAGTTCTGACTTGAACTTAGTATTAATGGATCATCCTCATCCTCTTCCGTCCTCCTCTTTCCCAAACTGAACTTCCCAAATGTGCCTGTTCTCACCTCCCCTTTTGTCATGCTCCCAGCTGGTGCCCTGCTAACAAGAGCACAGAGTGCCCCTTGAGCTGGTTAAGTTCATTAGCTATGTTATGCCAAGTGGAACATGGAATCACTGAACTTTTATTAGCAGAGCCTAGAGGTGCTGCTGGCATGGCCATGTCACCCCAGCAGACAGCCCCCTCTGCATACGCTGGCAGCCATCAAGGCAACTGGCTCATCCTACCCAGAAGCACCAACACCAGTCTGCACGGAGGTGGCAAGGGGGTTAACTGACAAATTCCCTAAGGCGCACATGGCATGGATGCAAAGAGAAGTTGGTGATTTACTAGAACACTGAACAAATGCTGCCCACCGCTACATCTTCCTCTCCCCTCCCTTCAAGCTTATGATCTCTTCTTATTCTGGTTTTAACCTTAGATATCTCACAGTCTCACAGCCCTGTTCGGTGGACTTTGCATTTAGTTACTTTTTCTAGTTCTCATTGTGCGTGCGAAATAGAAATACATATTTCCTGTGCTTGATCCATGAACTATAAACTGTGCCCCATTAACTACAAAAGAATTTTAAATTACTGGAGTGCATCCCACTACTCCACTATTAAATACCAAATACTTAAATGAAGGAGAGAAGATAGTTTTCCATCGTAGCTTCTTGATAGCCATATAAGTAGAACAACTGGATAACCCAGGCATTGCACAAGGATGGTCTCTCTTTCTAGATCCCCATTAGGTAAGCTACTGCAGCTTTCTAAATATATGTGACCTTTACACAACTTATTACACAATTGCTATTTCCCGCATGATAACATGAGGCTACACTCATGAGACATGGTCCCCTACAATTTCAGAGGTTCTCCTGCAGTTTTATTGATTACATACTTGCATGAAACACTGACGTTATTGTGAGTATACAGATCAATTGCCCTGAGAAACCTACAGTGCCATACACCAAGCAATTCACTCCAACAGGTTTTCTATTCAGTATGGCTAACGTAGACTGTGATTGGAAGTTTTTAATCTCTGGCTCACCAATTGATGTTATTGACACAGAACACGTTGGGAACATGCTGAACAGAATAGTATCAATCTTAATAGTCCAGGAATGGAAAGAGAGCTGGGTCTATGGCTTCTGTATGATTTCCCCCATCCTAATTATAGGCCTTCTCTTGGGGTTGTTACATTCGTACTCATCCCTCTCTACTATCAGAAAAGCCAACAAACAGAATCCATCCATAAGCTTGGGTTTTAGAGAATGTACATCTAGGAAGAAGCATTTTAAATTACAGAGGAAAATGTATTTAGAGAAAATGAGATTTTTAAAAAAGCAAGGGAAGGAACTTATGAAGAGCATTGGGCTCTCCATTAGTGCTATCTGCCCCACAGCACAGCATGTCAACTTCCTATCATTAAAGCAATGATAGTATTGATCAGGACTGCCAAACATTCCCAAGAAAACAAGCTGTAATCAATGAGGTGCCATTGGGCCCCAGAGATAAGACTATCCAATCAAACAGGCCAAGGGGAAACAGGTTCTTATGAGCCATAAAACAGTCAGTCCCCTTATTCCCCCTCATAAATAAGAAGCTGTGCTGTAGCAATAGCCCCTTTAGCTCTTACTGCATCTCCTTTCTCCCTCCAATTGTAGTCCTTCCACTTGAATGCTTCAGTGCTGACAGCTACTAATGACTCAGAGTCAGATTCAACCTCTGACTGTCTAATCAGGGTTATGCTAAACATCAGTTCCAATTTGACCCTGTATCCCTCCCTCAAGAGGGGAATTGGTGACATCAAACTACAGGCAGGCAAACAACTAACTGTTGCTTTTCCCATATTGTTGCAACCATCTGAAAAAGTAAATCATGTCAAACAAAAATAAAAGCAATCATACTTGTCTGGGGGGTGGGGGGTGGCTAGGAAAACAGGAAGAAAACAAGCAAATAAACCAAGGGTATATCTTGATGAGCGGTTTGCCCCGGGATGGATTAGGAGCGGCGGCAGGTCATCTACATGATGCAGCCTCCATCGCAAAGCCATCCAGGGGCAAACCCATGAAGTTCCACTTTAAAAAAGTCGGGCACTTACCCCAACTTTTTTGGCTTGCAACGAGGCAAAGACGGCATCTGCCATCTGTTGCCTTTGCTCCAGAGCTGCTGCAGAGGCATGCCACAGCCGATGGCAATCTCGTTTGGTCACCATAGGCTGGGCAGGGAAGGGGGTGAACCAGCAAGCCGAACACTCACTGGACCACCTCCGCACACCGTTGTTTAAAGAAAATAACAATAAAATAAAATTAATGGGGTGGATGTTCAGAGATGGAGCCCCGTTCCTCTAACCCCCCACCCCCCATTGGGTTTTCCCCTGTTCATCTGTAAATGTGAACCTTCACATTTACAGATTACAATTAAAAAAAAAAATTAACCCCAAAAGGCCTGTGCAAATAAACACAAAAAAACCCCATCTTGAATAAGGGGCACAGGCTCGGGTGAATAGGCGCAGCAGTGGCAGCTCCTTCCTGTAAACCCCACATTGGTGCTCCTTCCCGTGCAGACGACCAGAAGGAGCGCCAATGCGGAAGCTCAAGGCCTCGCGCCATAACACCGCCGCCGTCAAGACAGGGCCTGAGAAGCGAGTTGAATGTGGAAAAATCTGTTCTATTTCAGAGTTTCTTAAAGTCCTCCAATAAGAATATACAACAAAGGTTGATATCCAATGTTGCATGAGAGGATGTCCACTCACACAACAGGACATCCCCTTTCTCTCCTCGGCTGTTATCACACGCGGGGTTTTAAGCACACTCACCATGACTTTGATCCACTTCTTCAGCGAGGGACTTGCATGACGTCATCCCCCTCATGCTGTTCTAGCGCCCTGAGTGCTCCATTTTTAGTTTCTGTTTCGATTTAACCCTGAACGGACAAAGTCCATTTCAGCAAGTTCAGCAGGCTGAACTGAGGTATTGGAACAAACCAACCACATGTGATTCAAAAGGCTACACTCGCATAGGAAACAGCAGGGGAACTCACAGAAGCAAACCAGGTAGGTGTGATAAAGGCCTTTCATTCCATGCCTCATGCTCACCTGAAATCAGCCCCAGAGGGTCCCTCCAACAACTCAAGGCAGATTGGGAAGGGCATACAGAGAGCTGCGGGGGACATCCATTCCGCCAATGGTGTCCATTCTGCTGGTGGACGCAAAGTTGGATTGTACCCAGAGTATGAAATAGCTTTCCTCCACAATGTTTTCTCACTTATGTAGTATTTTCAAATACCATCCGTTCAAAAACAAACAGTATACACAAACTGTGAAATATGTAGTTTTCAAGATGTAAAAGGCATTGGTTGAAAGAGGGGGTGGGATTCTTTTCATTTTAAAATTTCCATGTTCATCATCTGCCAGTGTTCCTTATGGTTTCTGATAATTTAAACAATTGGGAAGAATGTAGAATAAAACAGAAACTTAAACCTTGATTTTTCAAAATTTGAACTGTTTAACTTTTTGCTCATGATAGTCAGAGCCTCCATTTAAAGAATGACAGCTTGTTTAAGAACAGGAGCGATTTAAGAATAGGACCCTCTGAAAAATTGAGTGAATAAGGCAGGGAGAGTGTACAACAAAAGCCTCATCAGAAAGAGCCCCCCCCCAAAGTCTGCTCACTGAAGATTTTAAGATCACAATCATCCTATAATTGTGATAGGGAGATAATTGAAGAGATAACTTAAAGTGAGCTGGAAAAAATCTATCCTTTGTTACCCTTTACTCTTTTAAAGAACTCACTACATTCACAATCATAGTGGTTATTTTTTCTTCTTTCTCTTGAGTACTTGATGGAAAACAGCCCTAGAGGAATACAAAAACTACTCTGCATAATACACTTCGTAGGTCACCTAGGCTGTAACTCAGGCTGAATTTCTGATTGCCCCAATGTGTACAGCTCAGCATGAGTTCTTTTCAGGGTTTCTGGGCAGAAAAATCAACCTAGCAACCAGTAAAAAACAAAATTCCAATTGCTTTCTACAATTAGTTTCCTTTTGCTTCATTAGCCCTTTCTCTCTGTTCTTTCCTAAGCTTCTAGTTTGTGGACAGGTTTATTTATTGAGTTTTAAAGCCAAGCAAGCTCAGAGTCTCACTGTCATTACCAAAGTAGTTCAGTTCATGAATTGGTGTTGTTGTCATACAATATTAAAACTGATTTTTTGAGAAAACAAGCTCCACACTAGTTTTTAATTTCTTAGCTATAGCATAAATTAGTTTGTTTGTTGTACACCTTTTGTTATCCCCTTGTTTACTGTATCCTTAGCCTCCTTTTTTCTTATGAAACAAAAATATGCTAGTTCTTTAATTCCTGATGCTCATTCTAAATTTTCTGTTAACTTGACCTTTGCATAAGCAATACACTCTCTGTGTAAAGCAACACACTCTTTGCATGGAGGAGGAATGAGAGAGAAGTTCTCTGCCTTTCCCTCCCCCTGGCCTGGCCCTCACATCCTCTCCACCATTGTGTGGGCTTGGGGCTTGGCTTGTGCTGTGAACCTCCCTGTGAAAATGCCAGACCTAACAATGAAGGCTGAGCTACAGGGCTGGGCAGAACCTGGAAAGGTAGCCTGTCCTAAGAGGATAACAAGCCTCAGTTGAGCACCTGCCTTTGTCAGAAGAAGTTGTCTGCTTAGAGGTATACATAGTCTTGCAGATCCATCTGACCACTATCTGCCTTTCTAAGCTACCTTCAGGCTGTCGAATCCTGTGGGTCAGGAGAGGAATATGTCCCTAGGGACATATTCACATGGAGAACAGTAATATGTGATTTAATGTGTCCACAGATACAGCTACCCTGAAGCACTCCTATGACTCAGAGGTTGAAAATGTGCTGTTACAGAAATTGCCACCAGGAACTGTGGAGATATCCATGAATGTTTGAGCTTTTCATTATTGTTTTCCATGCAAAAGTGTCCCTGAGTACAATTAGGACAGTTACATGGGGGAGAAAATTAATGTCTGCATTGGCTCACAGAATATATTAGTGCCCACATTAGACTTGGTTGGTTTTGCTTTGTAGCAATCGTTAGCTTTTGGAATATTTTCTAACTCTCTTATACCAGCAAAGAGTAACCATACAGGTTATACTATAGGTATAATAGGCTTGACTTTATTAACAGAATCTCATCATACATTGTCCCACTGAACACTTGAACTACTGCAGTTTGATCCATTTATTCCTGATGTACCAAACCCTTTGCCTCAATGAACCAGGGGCCCATCTACACCTGGGACAGATCTACACGTAGTCCTCGATGCACCGTCCCTGCCCTCAGAGCGCTGCACTCCGCCCAGTGTGGATCAAGCCTCGGAGGCTCTGCTCGCGCTCTTGCCACTGCCGCCGCCTTTTCATCCCAGGCGGTCCCAGGGAGGGAGGAGGGAGGGTTGTAAACAAAAGCTAGCAATTGGAAATCCCTTTCCCAATCGCTGGCTTTTGTTTACAACCCTCCCCCGTCCTTCCTCCCACCCCAGGACCGGCTGGGATGAAAGGGCGGCGGCGGTGGCACGGGTGCAGGCAGAGCCTCCGATGTTTGATCCACACTAGGTGGGGTGAAGCGCTCCGAAGCGGCTTGTGGTGCAGAGAGTGTGCATCGAGGACAGCGTGTAGATCTGTCCCTGGAGGCCTTCCGGGAGTGGGGAAGGATGATTGTGAAGTTTTCAGCTTCAGCAATCGTCCCTCTCTGGGCACACACAAGCAAGTTGTCCCAGAAGTAGAGGAGGGCTGTACCGGGATGAAGTCTTTTTTTTACAGAATGAGAGGATCGCGCAACAGTACAGGCGCAATCCTGCACGAAGGTAGGTTTAAAAAACAAACAAACCAAAAAACTCGGCTGGAAGATGCTGAGAGCCATTCCCCTCACCCGCCGACTCCCCCTGCACACTTCCTTATTATTATTATTATTATTATTATTATTATTATTATTTTATTTATTTTATTTCTAACCCGCCTCTCCATCCAGATCAAGGCGGGGAACAACAATAAATATAAATATAAAAATCGTAAAATAGATAATCCATTAAAACAGATTAAAACAAATAAATTACTGAAAACATCTTAAAATTCAACTGGGTAGGCCTGCCAGAAGAGATCACTCTTCACGGCTCTCTCAAATTCCAGAAGATTGCTAATTTGTCGAATCTCCTCTGGCAGGCCATTCCACAGTCTGGGAGCAGTAGAAGAGAAGGTCCTCTGGGTAACACTCGACAGCCTAGTTCTGGCTGACTGGAGTAAATTCTTCCCAGAGGACCTGAGTGTGCAGGGCGGATTATACGGGAGAAGGCGATCCCACAGGTAACCTGGACCCAAAACATGTAGGGCTTTAAAGGTAATAACCAACACTTTATACTTTGCCCAGAAACTAATTGGCAGCCAGTGGAATGATTTTAAGATTGGTGCTATGTGGTCACCCCTAGGTGTACCGGTGACCAACCTGGCTGCTATATTTTGAACTAGTTGAAGTTTCCGGCTAGGCACAAAGGTAGCCCTATATATAGCGCATTACAGAAGTCGAGCCTTGAAGTTACCAGCGCGTGCACTACCGCCTTTAGGTCTTCCAACTCTAGGAAGGGGCGCAGCTGGCGAATCAGCCGAAGCTAGTGGCTGTCGCATCTATCTGGGCTGTCATTTGGAGCGATGGATCCAGGAGCACCCCCAAGCTGCGAACACAGACTTTCAAGGGGGGTGTTACCCCATCCAGAACTGGTTGACACACCTCCAAACCCAGGTTGTGGCCTTTGACAGCAAGCACCTCCCTCTTGTCTGGATTCAGCTTCAGTTTGTTTTTCCTCATCCTGCCCATTAACCGCCTCCAAGCATTCACTCAGAGGAGACACAATATCCTTAGCTGACGATGTTGTCGAAGGCATAGAGAAATATATTTGGGTGTCATCAGCGTACTGATAGCACCCCACCCCATGCCTCCAGATGATCTCTCCCAGCGGTTTCATATAAATGTTAAACAGCATTGGGGAAAGGATGGCACCTAGTGGTACACCACATAGCAGCTCCTTCTTTGAAGAGCAGCTATCCCCAAGCATCACCATCTGGAACCTGCCCAAGAGATAGGACCGGAACCACTGAAGCACAGTGCTCCCGATTCCCATCCCCTCAGGTGTTCCAGAAGGATACCATGGTCGATGGTATCGAAAGCCGCTGAGAGGTCCAGGAGTACCAACAGGGACACACTCCCCCTGTCAATACTCAGGCGTAGATCATCCGCTAAGGCGACCATAGCGGTCTCAGCTCTGTATCCTGCCCTGAAGCTGGTTTGAAATGGGTCTAGAAAATCTGTATCATTCAAAACTGCTTGGAGTTGGAAGGCAACCGCCCTCTCGATCACCTTGCGTAAAAATGGAAGATTTGATACTGGCCTATAGTTATTAAAGTCCAGGGGGTCCAGGGAGGGCTTTTTTAGAAGCGGCCATATTACCGCCTCTTTTAAACATGTTGGAAAACTCCCCTCCCTGAAAGATGCATTAATAATATGTTGTAGATGTGATTTAACTGCATCTCCTCCCTGGACGACCAGCCAAGAATGACAGGGATTGAGAGGGCAAGTTGTCCTCCCCACTTGTCCAAGCAGCTTGTCCACATCCTCAGTACTCACCAACTGAAACTGATCCAGTGTAATTCTACTCATGGAGTTACTGGACACTATATTGTCAGCTTCTGCTATAATGACGGTGTCTAACTTGGCTCTTATCCGAGATATTTTATCTGTGAAATGGTCATTAAAGGCATAACAGTGAACTGCCAAAGGCTCCAAAATTGGGTTCAGGGGGGAAGGTGCCTGAGTTAGACCCCTCACCACCCTGAACAGTTCTGCTGGACACGAGTTCGCAGAAACAATACGTGCAGAGAAGAAGGCTTTCTTCGCTGCATGTATTGCCACTCCATAGGAACGAAGATGTGCTCTATGTCATGTCTTGTCGGAGTTTTATTGGTGTTTTATTGGTATTTTAATGATATATTGGTTTTATGTATTTTTAATCAGTTTTGTGTGTTTTATGATGATGTTGTTCCCCGCCTCAATCCGGAGGGAGAGGCGGGTAATAAATAAATAAATATATTATTATTATTATTATTATTATTATTATTATTCCGCCATCGGTGCTCCAGTCATCGTCCTTCACGCTTCAACTTCCTGAGATCTTCAGTATACCAGGGTGCCCGATTAGAAGCGGGTTGATAGCCCTAGTTAGGTCTTGATTCCATCTATTGACCAAGGCTTCTACAGGATCGTCGACAATACCAGACACAGAATGCTCTAAGGCTTTCTGGAATCCAATAGGATACTTGCCTGTTTCCTGAGCCCCGTTACTCATGGGGAAGAGGGACAACCCTGGGAGTGGGGAAAGCCACACCACCCACGGAGTTCGGGATGGTCTCGAGACCAGGGGAAAACCCAGGAAAAACCCAATCCCAGCTATTCCAGGAAAATGGAGTGCTTGTCCCCCGTTCACCCTGGGATCAGCTGTACATCATTTGGATGTGCAGGAACAACCTCAAGACGACCCCGGGATGAATGTCTGGTGTAGATTAGGCCTAGGACAAGTTCCTTTTTCCTGCCTTTGGTGGCTGGTTCATAAATATTCTCTGCACCCTTCATACTGCCAAATGCGTTCGTTCTATATTGCAACAAGGTACTGACGTCTGCTTGTTAATGGATCACATGTGCATCATACAAACAGCATCTAATGGACACTCTCTAATCCTTTCCAAAAGCTTTTTTCTCTTTATTTCAGACACAAGCCATTCCTGCATCATTTGTAGCATTCTGTTTTAAACATGAATTGGAAATGAAATTAATGAGCTTCACCTGTTTCATTCATTTTTATAGTAAAAATGAATGGGAATTACAGTGAATGAACCCAACATTGCACTGGATGCTTTGTTTTGTATGAACAGGAACTGCCTGTACAGTTCACAGAAAGGTCATGGGACAGAGCAGTGAAGTTGACTGATATAAATTGGCATCTATAAAATGGGAACTTGTCTGAAGTTGACAAACCTGATGCAGGTTTGTGGATGGAGTTAAATGCCTAAAAAGTTAGTTCTAGTAGGATGGAAACTCATTTACAAGAGCTGGGTTTCCCATAGAAATCAGTGGCAAGATTATAGGATGGGAACCTTTTTAAATTGCCTATAAAATGGGGGCCTTTCTCCCTCCCCTGGCCTTCCAAATGTTACACAGAGCATTGCTGATCCTCCTGAATGGCATGGACAGTGGCATGAGAAATAGACGGGGAAGGGAGGGATCCCTCAAAATACGGCAGGCAGCTATTGCGAGTAGGATCTCTGCATACCCAATGGAAAATTGTCAGTATGTTATATAAGGGCCTTCTTTAAATGAACGTTTTATAACATGCTCGTGACTGGGCACTCATGGATGTTTGCGGGTCATTTTGATGACAGTGTCAGCTTCCTGCGCATCTCCTGCTCCATTTCCCGATTTTAGCGGTTAAAAAATAAACCTCAGAAAACCCGACTCTTCTGGGATATATTCATATTTGTCAGGTTTTCCTGCCATGTGCTGGCAAAGTTGTACTATAAAATGCCCACTAGAGTGCACTGTCCCACTGAACTGCATTGAGCTGTACAAGCCATGTGGTCGCTGCTCTCTTCCTTATGTAATTGCAGCTTGTTGCAAATGCAGAAGAGGAGCAGGAAGCAGAGCCACGGTAAGGAAACGAGATTCCCTCCCCCCCCCCAGTCTGAAGGAACTCTATATCTTCTAATTCGTCCTGTTCTCATGCACATTATAATATTTTATGAATTTAAATTCCATATAAACAAATTAACAGCAATGAGAATATATCAATTACAGAAGAAAACATTATTCAATAATGTGTAATGAGGACTACACAATATGATCTGGGATAAGTCCCCCAAATGTTAGTCACCCTGTCAGCACATAAAGCAGAATAAGTGCTAGGGTCAAAGGGTGCCCAAATTTGAGGGAATATTGTTACAGTTGCAAAAGTGCTCTAGCTCAAGTGCCTGATCCATTCATACAGCATTAGACAAGTAATAAAAACCAACATGCTTTAGGGTGCAATCCTATGGCAATGCCCAGAAGCCTCTGAACTACTGGCATCCTATGCAGAGCCAGAGGTGTGGGGGAGGAAATCTTTGCCTCCACACTACTCCTGCTCTGCATTGTGGGCTTTTTTGCCCATCTAACTGGGGCATGTCAAAGCGGGAGTGAAACGGGGGGACTCAGGATGCATCGTATCCTGGCTTCCCCAGTTCCCTCCTCTCTCCACCCACTGGCACGCCCTCTTTACCCCCTCTCTGAGGTCACTTTTGCAACCTTAGAGAGACAGCAGGGGAGGGAGGAACGGGGGTGACCATAAGATTGCTCCCTCCAAACCAGAACAATTTAAGATAACTATATAAAAACATATATAACCCAAATTAAACTATTTTACTTATTATAATTAAAACATTACACAATAAGTCATCAGTCATTAATTATATCCTTTTCCCCTGATATTGCACAGTACAGCTGACAAAAGAGACAGGGGACGTTGGACCTTGATATATATGATGAGTAGATTGCTCCTTCTGCAACACAAACCAAGAGTTTGGTCACTCAGTGCACTTTTAAGTGTTTTGTTTGGGGACTGCTTCTCCCCCCCCCCCCTTTTTTTAAAAACATATGTAGGGTCCTCCTCAACAAGCATATATGCCAACATGAAACTTCTGGTCGCAACAACAGCAAAGTTCAAGAAGCACACAAAAAAAGGCCTGAATTGCAGGAAAATAAAAATGCAAAGTCATTGTGGATCATTTCAACATAACCTGGCTTTTTCAGGAGATTCAACCAGCCAATCTCCCATACAACTGCTCTTTTCTAACCTCTGAATAAGTTTTTAAAATCCAACAGCGTCAACCTCCTTAGAATGGAAATTAGGCAAGTCAGCCTGCAGCTGGGCTCACATCTATCCTCATAGCCTCACACAGGGGTACTCCTGAGCAACATAAATGTAATAAGGGAAGCACACTTCAGGCACGCAAGCTGAAAAGCTTTGTTGTTAGACCACAGTTTAGTCAATCAGATCTCCTAGTGTTTCATGGTTTGGCAGCTTCTATACATGTTATCTTAAAAGTGTGTGCTATTGTGAACAGAAATAGCAATAGAAAATAAACCTTAAAACACACACACACCGCAAAAGAGGTTACATCTAAAAGGAAACATTTTAAAGGATTAAGATTTATAGATAAAATAATCTTCAAGATGTATGACAAGAAGCAATCATATCAGTGAAGAATCTGGAAAGAGCTGTGCTACTTACTAAAGACATGGAAACAAGACGGGATTTCAGGGACTTATTAAGTCAGTCAGTAACATCCTACCTGTTTTGACAAAGAGCTGCCGTGCACAGGAGACTGACTATGAATCCACCTTTCTAGATAGCATGTAAAAAACAACTAAGAATGAAATAAAGTCTTCTAATTGACTAAATTTGTTAAGAGAAAATTTTACTAATACCCACAGCGTAAATCATAGCACCACATTAGAAGGGAAATAGCCCTGTCAAAATCTCTGAAATTTTCAAGGTAGGTTTCTTGAAGATAACTGAAATAAAAGAAGAAAGTATTTCAACTGAGATCATGTTTCTCTAACTTACACAGATTGGTTTCTAAGAAATTTTAAGATCCTTGCAATCACTGTACATCTATAAGAATGCAAGGATCAGGGATGCAGATATTCACCCAATTTTGCAAATACTTAAGGAGTATCTGCTCTATTGAAAAACAAACAAACCAACCACTGGCCAGTTTAGCAGAATGGGCACCAAACCCATGTCCTCAGCAGAGAATATCAGCTGCATATCCATGTGCCTCAAGGGACCTTGGCTGCATGTTACCTTAATCATTGTCATTAAATCTGCCCAGCTTCACCACACAGTCTCTGACTGGTGAGCGAAAACAATCTTACATTGTTTCATTCCAAGTCCTACCCTGTCACGTCATAGCTGTGTAGGAAAAAGCACCAATACTGCAGCTGTATTAGTAGCCTCCACATTTGGAGAATGAAAGTTGGGCAGATGCTCTTTCCTAGAAAAGTCAGTATTAAAACAAAATTCTGATTCCTAAACAACTTCAGGTGTATGAGCATTTAACGCCTGAAATTTCTTTATTATATTTATATCACACCCTCTAAGAAACTCGGGGTTTTACATGGGGTTGTCCCATTTTATCCTCACAATGCTACTGTCAGGTGAGTTAGGCAGAGAGAAAGAGAAAGGGATTTTCCCAAGATCAGCAAATGAGTGAGCATCATGTCTGAGTGGGATCCGAACCCAGGTTTCTCCCGTACAGCAATATCTACTACTCCACACTGCCTTTATAAATTACCTTCCAAAAAAGTTCAACCTGATTCACAACTTATCTTATGACTTATGTTCCTCTCTTTCCTAGACAACACAGGTCTAGTATATACAGATACATTACACACGGATACACATATGCATAGAAATGTGGGTTTCTCTCACCATTTGCCAGCATGATCAGCTGTGTATACTGAGTGACAGAGGGGATTAGGCTAGGATGATTTAATGATTGAATTTTGTAATTCAGTGGGCTTTTATAAGTTACTTATCCATTTCAGTGTTTAATATTCAGCTCTTTCCCTAATTAGAAAATCTCTAATCTGCTCTGTATAATGTAGAGGTGAGCCTTGCTCATGAGCAGAAACAGAAGTATATACATGTAGATTTTGTAAATAATCTATAAATGCTAAATATCTTTTTTAAAAAAACCAACACCTTTTTATCCACAAGTGGTATAATATGTTGTCCCACTTCATCCACTGTACACAATCACTTAACATCATCACAAGAGAGATTCACCTTATTAGATGTTGGTCATGCACAGACATTCTTTTTAGGTTCCTCACCTGCTGGAAGTCTTCTCACTTCTTCTGCTGATACCCATGACAGGTACCAATGTTCACCTTTTTAAACTTTTGACCTTCTCCCCCCTCCCCCCCATGAGTATATTTTCACCACTACTCAAGTCTTTTCATGTGAGAACCAAACTATGCACAATGCCAGGAGATCCACAATCAAGGGGTGTGTGTGTGTGTGTGTGTGTGTGTGTGTGTGTGTGTGTGAGAGAGAGAGAGAGAGAGAGAGAGAGAGAGAGAATGCTTGATGGGCTAGGAATTTGATCACAGCAATGCCCATGGGGGAAGAAGGCATAACTCTTTCCTGGTGCCCATTTTTGTGATATCCCCCCCTCAAACCTGCTTTCCCTGCAACCTCATGTGATTTCTTTTTTAAAAAAATCCACATGCAATCACAGCAAATGCCCTAAAAACATACTGCATTTTTGCAATGCAATCTTGAATGCATTGAAGAACAAGTCTTCAGACCTTGCTGAAACTCTCTCCCCAATCTCTCTGCTTATCCCAAGTGAAATATGAAAGGCAGCTATGCTGCAACAATACTATGCCTCCATGATCCCAGATGTAGAGCAGCAAAAGAAGAGAGTTAAGGTTGCTCTTCATCCTAGTCAGGACAAAGATGAAACTTTACAACAAACTCTGCATATGGCACAAGACACCCACCATCTCCAGGAATTCCTAACCTATGACCTCTTCTAAGCGCAATAGGCTTGTTGTCCTCCTGTGGCTGGTTTGGGCAGCCAATGTTTGTCTGGATAGGGATGGTGATTCATCTGAGGCGTTGTTGGTAGTGACAGGTGATGCATGAGGGCCTCTCACTGAGGGTTTTGTGGCCCCAGTGGGTGGATAAAGATTGCCTTTGGGGCCATCAACCCTCACACACCTGATGTGGGACAGCCTGGGGGACGGGACAGGGGATGTCTCCCCTTTCCCCAAATGGGGAAATCCTGAGGGATGCTGATTGTATAATCGACATCCAGCAGGCAAAGATCACATTGCCTGGCTTGTGCCAGCATAGAGGAGTAGCCGTTCAGGGATCCCCTTTGCAGATCGAATTCAATAAAGGTGGCCCAATTGTCAATCCACACAGTGGTGTTGTCTCTTTATCTCACCTATGCACTCGCAGCTCTGTTGCTTAGCTCTTGGAAGTTTCTTTATATAGATTAGAACATGATAATCTATGGCCACTCAAAGTCTTTTGCTGCCTTAGGAAAAAATAATTACACACACACACACACACACACACACACACACACACAATCGTGTTGCATGCTAGTGCAATACAACGTTGACACATTAATGGGTTTAGTGGGATGCTACCTTTAGATTCATTTTAAATTTCAGTAAAATCACTTCGAATAGCAAACTCAGCTGCTGAGTGCCAACATGATTCTAGCAAAAGTGGGGCCACTGAAAAAAGTATCATCATGACAGGGGAAGACAGAACGTCAAGGTTTGTAGAAGATTAAAAAGTATTGGGGGGGGGGGGGTTAAGAAAAAAATCCAAACATAAAACAGCCTAAGCATCCTTCATAACTAAAAATGCTACATGTCTATTGCTGGGGAGGAGCAGGGTACAGGGTGGCAAAAAAAACCTGGGAGTTGGAATGGAGTATCCTGGAAGCGAATATGGATGGCAGGCATAATGAACAAGAACACCCAACACTGCAATTTTGTTGTTGTTGTTGCATGTCATTTTTGTTGCATTATTATCATCAAACTGAGGGCAACAGCAGAGCAAATGTCTAAATCCAACAAAAGCATTAGGTGCGTTGAGAAGCCTGGGCAGCGGGAAACTAAACTCTGAAGAATCAAGAAGATTACATGTTAATAGGGAAAAGGTTTTAAAATGTATTTCTATTATCTTGTACATGGCACTTTAAGAAGATACTACTCTTAATCTGAACCATCTTTCTTTTGTTCTTTCCTCCTCCTAGCATAATACTAAAATGCATTTTTTTAAAAATTGGTAGCATAAAAAAAACAATTGTAACAAAATTCTGGCCTGCATTGCTTACAACTGACAAAAGTGAAAACCATCCCATCTGTTCTACAAGCCTTAATCCTAGTTTGGGGTGGGGTGGGGATCGCTATGATAAAGGGAAGCCCATCTCAACATGCTCAGATATACTTTTCCTTATTATCAATTTACATATTCCAATACCCAGACTTGGTAGTGAAAGCATATTTTGATGGAAAAACAAACAAATCCTAAAACCTGGCTCTCCCACTCCCTAGCATGTTAGAATACAAGTGTGTGGTTTCTTTTCCCTCAGGGTTGCTTATCAATACAGTTTGAGACAAGCCTATGAAATTAGGTTGCTAACAAACATAGCCTAATTAAAAATAGAAGAAAACATACATTCACATTTCAAGGACAAACTTTTACATTTCTTTGTAGAAATTTGGGCTAAAGAAGGTTGTAAGCAGGTTGCTTCACAATGATTGCTTGGCTGATTTATTTGTACAAATTCCTTTTGCCTTCAAAGTATGTTTAAAACAGGCTACTAGCACATACACAGGGCTTTGTAAAGGGGAATAACACAATAAATACACAAGAAAACACTAAAAAATAAATAAAAATGAAGCAATCTGGAAATGAAAATGAAAATCTCTGGCTGCCTGGAGAGGAATGGGAGGAGAACTGAATGCATCTACATATTCAATTCTGCCCCTCACCAATTCCCAAAACTTTTTAAATAATAGGGAAAAAAACAAGATTCCAGAGTTTTAATCTTACCCCATGTTCCTAAGCACAGCAAGTATCTTTTGTGGAAACTCAAGAGAAAGTTTAGTGTGTCCACATGTGCTCACTCTCACACGCACACACATATGATAGCCCAGATAGATGCGATGCTCCAAATGACAGCCCAGATAGATGCGACGGCCAGGAGTGCCTACTATCAGCTTTGGCTGATACGTCAGCTGCGCCCCTTCCTAGAGTTGAAAGACCTAAATACGGTAGTGCACATGCTTGTAACTTCAAGGCTCGACTTCTGCAATGCGCTGTACATAGGGCTACCTTTGTGCCTAGTCTGGAAATTTCAACTAGTTCAAAATATGGCGGCCAGGTTGGTCACCGGTACATCTAGGGGTGACCACATTACACCAATTTTAAAATCACTTCATTGGCTGCCAATCAGTTTCCAGGCAAAGTATAAAGTGTTGGTTATTACCTTTAAAGCCCTACATGGTTTGGGTCCAGGTTACCTGCAGGATCACTTTCTCCCATATAATCCACCCTGCACACTCAGGTCCTCTGGGAAGAATTTATTTCAACCAGCCAGAACTAGGCTGACGAGTTTTACCCAGAGGACCTTCTCTTCTGCCACTCCCAGACTGTGGAATGGCCTGCCGCAGGAGATTCGACAAATTAGCAGTCTTCTTGAATTTAAGAGAGCCGTGAAGACTGCTCTCTTCTGGCAGGCCTACCCAGTTGAATTTTAAGATGTTTTTAATAATGTATTAGTTTTATTTGTTTTAATGTTTTATCTATTTTATGGTCTTTGTATTTATATTTATTGTTGTTCCCCGCCTCGATCCAGAGGGAGAGGCAGGTTAGAAATAAATAAATAAATAAATAAATAAAATGACACACACACAACATACCCCTTATGTGTACACATGTGAATTTCTTTCTAGCCATTTTCTTTTAAAGCAAACCAATTTAAAAATCTTTTGCCTATGTGATATTCCTTAGAATCCTTCTATCTTGAGTTATTTTACAATTGTCACCTGGGCTCCTAGTATTATCTGAAATCCCAATATTGTTATTGCTAAAGCATTTAACTAAATAATCTTGAACGTATTTCTGGTCATTCTCTTGTAACCACTTTCCTGGAAGTAAGCCCTGTTGAATTCAGTGGAACCTATTTACGTGTAGAGGTGTATAACTGTGCTGCTATTTACATATATTGTCTGTGTTTGTTTGACAGTATCCCTCTCAGTTCAGAGCCCACTTGTCTGCAGTGCTGTTTAGTTGCTATAACACACCTACAGTTTTTCTTACTATCATTGAATTTTGTTGACATATCTTCTTTTGGAAGAGAAGCAAAAGGGAAAAAAACATTTTCATTTAGCCTCCTCTCTTGATATTCAACAAGGGCAGCAAAAATGGAACACTTCCCGGCCTTGAGCAAGGTTGGTTGTAGGAGGCCTTGGGACTCAAGAGGAGAGAGCAGGTTACAGATTTGTTGCCCCTTCTCCATTCAGGAAAATAAAGTTCTCTCTCTTAATGATGTGTGAATGATTCAGTTGGCTACAGAATTGGACTTAAAGAATGCTTAGCAATGGTACCTTCTCAAACTGGGAGGGAGGTAACGAGCGGGGTACTGCAGGGCTTAGTCCTGGGCCCAGTGATCTTCAACATTTTTATTAATGACTTCGATAAGGAGGTGCAGGGAATGCTTATTGAATTTGCAGACAACACTGTGAGGTTATCCTCGACTACTTGCTGCTGCTGCCCTTGTCACGCCTTTAATATTTAGGCCCCACAGCACCACAGCCCAGCAACCTGGCCTCTAGATAACTTCTTCCTTCCGCTGCCACCAGTACCTTCTCAGGTACACTCACAGACCACACCAGAAGATGGAATTAACAAGAATTTATTAATAAGAAATTGTGTGTCAATAAGCTTAATGGTTACTTCAGTTCAATTGCGTATCGGTTACAAGGTTTCAATGCTTATTGGTTTTAGTCAGAACTCTTATACTTTAACAAACTGTTCCTTATTTAATCTATGCTCTAAAATATCTCAATCTCTTAATCAAACACTCTTTTCATCTAATAATCTTGCCTCAGACTCTCTCTCTCAACACTCTCAATTCTCTCAAATTTCTTTCAACGTTTCTCTCAAAAATCCCCCTCAAATCTCCCCCCAATCCACCTGTCACCTCTCTCTGTCAGACACATATATACACTTCACTCATTCTCTAGCTCTTCCCACTCTTACACAGCCAGCTAATCCAGGCACTCCAACCAACTAGCCAATTAACGCTCACCTTCCATTCGGGCACACAGCCAGCCAATCCAGCCACTCTCCCATAACCAGCTAATCACTCTATATTTACCAAGACCTATAACCACAAACAGTACGTATATTTCGGCCTAGTTATTTACTTTATCCGTTATTGTTCTTAACCCTTTTTAAAGATATAAACAAATGCATATCACAAGCAATAATTTTTTGCAATATATTTACAACCACAAATAGTAGAACATCACAAACACAATCTTGGGTGGGATAGCTAATAACTTGGAAGACAGAAACAAACTTGAAAGTGATTTTGATAGACTGGAGCGCTGGACTAAAAACCACAGAATGAAATTTAATAGAGATAAATGCCAAGTTCTTCACCTAGGAAAAGTCAGACATTTACCATTTACCTAGGGAAGTCGTGGGCTCTCCCACCCTAGAGGCATTCAAGAGGCAGCTGGACAGCCATCTGCCAGGTATGCTTTAAGGTGGATTCCTGCCTTATAGGCCCCTTCCAACTCTACTATTCTATGTTTCTAGATTGGGGATGGGAAAGAAGGAGCCAAAACAAGTGACTCTGTACCCAAAAGTTCCCATGTCGTATTACAGATGCTGAGCTTCCTCCTCCTAACCAGCCCCTCTTGCCTTCCCCATAATCTAAGCAAGCCTTCCCTGATTGACCACCCACAGTTCTATTGTTATAATCTGATGTTAAATATTTTAACTTTGTATTTTGATTTTGTTTTCTTTCTTGTATAGTTCACCGCTCAGGAATCCTGTTGGATGAAGAACAGTATATTGTATATACGGCATACTGCATTTTAAATCTCTGCATTGCTGCTAAGTTTTAGTTTGGTTCTAATTTTATTTTATACTGTAGTTTTAAACTTTTTAAACTTTTATATTGTATCTTCTGTTATATTTTATGGTTTTGATTGTTATGGCCCCACCCCTATCAAGTCAATTGGACACCTAATTGGTGATTTTGATAATGCTTTTATTTAGGGTTGGGGTGGGTGGTTTATATTGTACTTTTTGGATCGGTTGTTTTAATTATACTTTCCGTTAGTCTCCTCAACTACTATGTTTGGTAGAAAGGCATAGTATAAATATTTTAACTGCATAGCTGTGCCTAATGAGTTGAACCAACCCAAAGTGTCGACTGTTTTATTGCACGCTCGTTACTGGGTACTCACGGATTTTCATGGATCCTATATATGACATTGTTCACCTCCCGTGTGTCTCCTGCCCTTTCTAGCCTTCTTCCCATGATAAAAAAGACCCCAGTAAGTCCGCATTATTTTTAGAGACGGAACTTGCCACTATCTCCTGCTATGTGCAGGAGAAGCGGCGCAATGAAAACAGCCACATGCATGGTGTTTACTTTCTCTTTCTCTCTGAGAACAATGAAGTATTGAGCAACAAATGCGAGGGTGGAGAAGCGACAGTAGGGAAGCGTGATTTCTCCCCATCTGATGCAGTTCCCAGTGAGGACTCCAGCCTGGTTTGAAATATACCCTGTGTTTGACTCTGCTGCTAGGTTTAGATCTGTAATGTGGCCTCTTGTGCACAGCACTACAGCTTCTGCTGCAGCCAGGACCTAAAGAAGTCAGAATCAGTAAGCAGAAGTGATTTGTGTGTTAAAGCCTACATTCTTGCAAGGGCACGTTAGAGCTATTACTGAAAGTGAAACATCGGAGTCTTTTCATGGGGGGCACGATCTCTCCCAAATTAAAATGTGTTGCGGGGGTGGGGGAGATTAGAAGCACACCAATAGCAGAGATGCACAAGACTGAAAAAAGTGATTGTGGTGTCTCCAATTGGAAAAAAACTATGCGTAACAAGAAGCAAGTACATACTGAAATTGAGAGAAAGTGAGTAAATCTAATACAGTTTTAATTTGGATGGTGGAAAGTGAGCTGAAGCATTTGCTAATCAGTACCTTCCTGTGCATCAGGAATTCACTGCTCACTTAGAAAAAGAGATAAATCTGGCCACCCTGAAGGTCAGTTGTTGGTTGTCCCAGACAGAAATGTCCAGACAGGATGATTCATTGTCACCTTCTACAGAAGGAATCACATTAAGCAGGTAGTAAGATAAGATCAAAGGTATTAGGGACAATGTTACATGGTCTCTGGTTCAACACATCACAGAAACAAACCTGACAGAACTCAGTATGCTGAGAGGGAAAACATTTATTCTAGTATTCTTTGTATGTCTAAAATATGGTTCAGAGCAACAGTAGAAAATTAGATACAACTGCAAACTCCTCTAGTTCAACTATAGTAGCTGAAATCAAGTCTGGAATCAAATCTTTTTGCCCTTATTTTACGCTTTTAGTCCATTTTCATTCTGCTTAATTGGATGTTGTATTTTGTTAAGGTTACTTGTTGTTTTTATTATATTGTATTGACATATTTGTGTGAATAGTTTTATTCACACCCTCATACAGCATCCTGGAACCCTTTAAATGAAGGATAGTTAAGAAATATTTAAAATGAAGTATTTTGCTTCCTATTTCTCTGTGGTCTTATCTCCTTGAAATTTTCTCCCTATAGAGCATGATCAGTGGCACACAGAAATCTGGGCAAATTTTTAAATTGTTATTTCCTGGTAGCCTTGAATCCCCCTCTTGCACCTTACATCAGTATTAACATTGATTTTAAATCTTCATTGTAGTTCACTGTAATTGGTTAAGTGTTGTGTGCTTAATTAGAACTGTGAACATTTAACATATAATGGTTTTCATTTATGTCTGTGTTGGATTTTACTGTGCTTGATTTTAGCACTGCATGAAAGAGGGTGTTGAGAGCAATCCAGTCAGCTATCTGCATACGGAAAGGTGGATAATGAATATTCTTCTCTATGAGGCAGAGGCCACAACACTAATGCTCAAGGAAGATCTAGAAAGGGCTGGTGTCCCTGTGTGTCTGCTTAAAGGAGAGCAGTAGCCATTATATTATCAGAGCTGGCAACCAGTAAAGTGACTGAAGATGTATTCTGCATTCTCACATTTAGTGTTGGGTGGAGAGAAGTAGCAGGAGTTCTCTTTATATTTTTAAAATAAATGATTCTAAATAATATTTCAGGAGCCATTCCTCTAATCAATTACTTCCTCACCTCTATTCTAACCAAGTATCTTATGTTTTTCAGTGTTCCCAGCAACCACAAGAGGCCTGTGGAGGTAAATAGTACCTAATGGGGCACTTAGGTACCCAGAGCTAGATGATAATGGTTGAATTAGATTAAACTATCACAGTTATCTATCTAACTGATGCCATAGTGGAAAGGAGATTGTTTTCATTACTCTGGGTGCTAAGTGGAGAGGCAATCTAGACATTTTAATAAATATATAAATAAAATGACTAAAATGAGTTTGGCATGGACTAAAGAGTCGCATGTAAGTATGGACAATAGCTGAAATCCACAATCATTAAATTCATGAGGAGTTTTGTTACTGGATTTGATGGGATGCAGATTACTTTGAAAACCTATGGAATGCAGTCTGTTTTTTAGGAATGTAGGCAAGCGTAAATTGATTTATCCATTGTATTTATTTTCATGGCAGGAAAACCTGCATCTTCTTCATGGGAATAATGCTACACTTACTGATGGTTTGCTGCTACACAAAATGTCAAGGGAATAGTAACTAAGTCTGGTCATACATCATTTAAGGAATCCAACATCTTCCCTTAGCACGAATTGTAGGCTAGGATGTATGATCCCTGTGCCTGCACACATATATGCAGTGTATTTGCCTTCTGACTGTAGCTCCATCTGCAGTGTCAGATTCTGCTCTGGAAGGCATGGCTCTTTGGGAAGCACAATGGGCAGTAGTGGAAAGGAAGCAGAAATGTCCGACTAGAGCCCTTTGGGTTCCAAATACATTACTTTATTTTGCAATGATCCAGTCACCTTCTCTTTTAATATTGTTATTGCTAGCTCATCATCCTTTATTATTTATTTATTTATTTATTTACACTTTTATACTGCCAAGGCTTCCTGGGCAGTTCACAACAAGAACCATAAAGTAACAGAAAAAAATCAAAGTAAAACCCAGCAGCAGTTACAGCCTAGGGAAAGCCTGTGTGAAAGGGTGTGTTTTCAGGAGGCATTTAAAAGATGCTACATTTTCTGCCTCCTGAACTGCATGGGAGAAGGTTTTCCAGAGGTTGGGTGCCACTACAGAGAAGGCCCGCCATCAGCAATGCCTCCTTTGAAGATCTTAAAAGTCGCCTGGGTATGTATAGGGGAATGCAATATGCTAGGTACCTCGTCCCAAGTTGTTTAAGGCTTTATATGATAATGAAATAACTTTGTACTTGCTCAAATAACAGAGGTGTTATATGAGAATAAGTATGTGTGCTTATTAGATAGGTTGCTTGTTAATTGCCCAAATTGGTGTTTCCTCCCTGGAAGCGAACTGATGGGAGATATTTGGCAATCACTCTTGAATGTTTTAAATGCAAAATCGATCCAAGTGTAGAGAATGTGACTCCCCCCCATACCCCTCTAAGGGAGCGGGTGATGTTAGCTGTGTGTGCAGAAACTGCAGGTTAACAGTCTTCAGAACAGAGACAGGAAGAAACAGAGTTGGCTGAAAGTACCTTGGGCTACATGATACCTCTATCCAGAGATGCGATGGTTGAACTGCTGCCTTCCAGAACCATGCATGCTCCTTGCCTTCACTTATCTGTACCTGCCAATTGTAAATAAATCACACATTACAGGAACACAAGAAGTCTCTGGTGCTCTTCATTCCAAAGGTAACCAATCCTAAGTGGTGCAGCCTCCAGAACTTCTCACTGCTCCTGGAAGTCAGGAATGCACAACAGTGCCTAAGAAGGTCTGTTAGCCCATTTCTGTGGTCTGCTGAGGGTAGAGTGTAGATCAGGTACAAGGGTCCAGTGCCAGCTCCAGGTTTTTCAGGGCCTTTCAACAAGACACTCTCAATAGCTCCTTCCTTTGTTGAGTCCACCTTCCCAATAGTTTTCTATTCCATAGTTTTCATCCCTCTTTCTCATAATTGCTACCACTTGCTTGCTTGTCAGGCAAAGAGTCAGTGAGCAGGTAGACAGGGGCATCTGGTGCTCCTCCTTCTCACCACCACTAATGTCTGGGACAGAGTGAGAGGCAGGTGAACAAGCAGGTTGCAATGGGGAAGAGGAGGAGCATCTCCAGGGGATTCTTGTTAGTGGGCCTTGCAGAGCCCGCATCAAGAGTTGGCATGCCTGCGCACTGCAAGTGCCCAACCATGCCAACACTTGATGCGGGCTCTGCAAGGACCCATCCCAGGACTAATGCCAGGACACAGTGCATTAGGATTGCAGCAGAAGCTGTCGGTACTCCTGAACCAGCAATAGGAAAAGTTTCTATGTAGTACAGGAATGCCGTACAAAAAAGAAAATTGTGGGTGGATGCTTCAGATCCTATGGAGAACAGCTCCATTCGTCTATAAATCTAAACTATGCTTTGCCAATGAAAAGGTGCTACAAAAGGTTTCAATTCATTTGTAGAGGCATGAGTTGTACTGATCCTGTGGGCCATCATAAACTGGTAATGATAAACCACAGTTAAGCAATTCTGCAGGCAATTCTGGTGAGAATCAAAGGGTTTCTAGAGAGGTATAGTGCATCATCCTTTGCAGGTCTTCCACATCTGCCATGCTTGCTAGTATTATACAAATGCCATATTGCATACAGAGGCACCCATAGGTAGCTGGTGGACAGATGATCCCCTAGATAAACCAGTCTCTATTCATCTCTGCCTTAGTAATACAAAAGCCCAGCCTTGCAAGAAAATCCATCAAAAGAAAAGTGCAGCAAGCACTGCTTTTACAGAGACAGAACATAATAATAGGTAATAAGACAGCACATTTTATTAGAGCAGGCAAATACATAGGGCTTGCTTCAGGTGATGCAAAATGATGAAGTACCTACAAATAACCTGAAGCAATACTCAGAGACAACATTGCTATGGCTAAAGGTATAATAAGAACCAAAATAGTTTGAATCACTGAAGATTCCTATTGATTTCCCCTACCCCCACCTCCTTCATATCTCCTGAAAGAATCTGAGTCTGCCTTGCACACAGCTGCCATCATAAACCTTCTTAGCCAAACTTCCCTGCTTCATTATAGCTTGTCGGCTGATCAGGGAATTCACTTGTCGTGGAAATTTTCTTTTCCACTTAACAACTTCAAACTCAATTTTAATGTTTCACTCAGCAGGTTAATACACTGGCCTTTTGTCTCTGATGGTCTGGCATACAAAGTACAAATGAGAGGAGTTCAACAGGTTGCGGGCACTATACTAGAGTGACCATATACAAAAGAAGGCAGGGCCCCTGCAACTTTAACAGTTGTGATGAAGAGGGAATTTCATCAGGAACTAATTGCATACAAATGACACTGGCTGAAATTCCCTTTTCTCTACAACTGTTAAAGTTACAGGAGCCCTGTCCTCCTTTTCAGATGGTCAGCCTAATAAAAGAGACTTCTCTTTCAAAAAGGGTTTGAATGAGCAGCAATGCCTGAAATTGGGACAAAGTAATGGATCAGTGTACTGCTTGCTCTGGCTTGCTGGAGTATGTGGAGCTCCTTGGCTCTGCAATCATCTTTCTGGAGTGCACCTGCTTTTTGCATGATCCATGTGGCCAGATTCTGGTGGATACATCGTCCCCTCCTTAACATCAGGGGTTTGCGCTAGGTTAGAGAAAGGTGAAAAGATGTGGGAGGAGGAAAGGGTCTTCTTGCTCCTTTGTGTTCAAAAGCCACAATGTCTTGTGGCACTTTAAAGACTCACAAATATACTGTGGCATAGTAAGCGTTCATGGACAGGAGATTATTTTGAAAAATGCTGCTTTTCATGTAACTGGAGAAGAATGGCACTTGCTGAAATAAAGGTATAGGGCACAATGATAATCTCTGTTGCATCTGATCTTCCTGGATTAGCTGGCTTTTTGCCCACACGTGCTTCCCCTCCTGTTGCCTCCCTTGAATCTTTCTGCCTGAATGTTTTTTTCTCCTGAAATAAAATGCCCTCCTCTACCCTACCCGTATATCCCTTTTTAGAAATAGGGCTGTCCTTGGGAGACAGGGTCCTTGAAAGCCATGTACATATACACACTATAGAGCCTCAGCCAGCCATGGACATGGCTATAGAAACCTGTGGTGTGGAAAAAAGTAACTGAGATAGTACATTATGTGGGGTAGGGAAATAACTGGGGATACAGAGAGATGTGGGGATGGTGAAACATGTTCAGGACTACATCGTATTTACTGTGTAATCCTAAACATGTTTACACAGAAGTTGTACTGAGTTCATTAGGATTTACTCCCAGCTAAGTGTATGTAGAATTGAAGTCTTTTTCCTTAGTAAATCTGCTCAGAGCTTGCCTTATCCACCCTGAAGATGGCTCCAATATCTGGATCTAGAAAGAAACCTGGGGACTGATTTTTTTGGTAATTTAAAAAACAACCAAACAAAAACAAAGGTAGCCATGCTTGTTCATGAGAAATAAAAAGGCTTTCTCTGCCTCCTCACCTGGTCTGAGGACCAGGAGCAACTAAACAATGTCCTCCAGCCCTGAGGTCTCTGTCCAGTGCTGTTGTCCTTGTTAGTGATTGGGTGGTGGTGGAGGTGAAGAACAAGTGAGGATTTATTTAGAATTAAATCCCACTATGTTCAATAAGGGTTACTCCCCAGTAATTGTGTATGTGGTGCCAGTGTGGTGTAATGACTAAGTGTATCAGACTGAGAGTCGGGAGATCTGCGTTTTAGTCCCCACTCAGTCATGGAAGCTCTCTGGGTGGCTTTGGGCCAGTCACAGACTCTCAGCTCAGCCTACCTCACAGGGTTGTTGCTGTGAGGACCTGTTGGGTTTCTTGGAGGAAATAAAGGTGGGATATGAATGCAATAAATAAATAAATATGTTTGCAGTCTAAAAGCATTATCTACAGTACATTCCCACACTCTCCCTTGCCAGTGTGCCATGTTTAGTTTGCAATTAATTGGTAAATGTTTAAGGTGCCATACAGCTTTTTGCTGGTCCCAGGCACTCCATCCTCTTCGTCTGGATTTGGGCCTGAAAGACCAAGGAAAAGCATAGCACATGCAGAATAAGTTTTAAGCAGGCACAATTTGGGACACAGCACAGTTTTGTCCTGAAAGAAAGCAAGACATTAATTAGCTTGTCTTCTATAAAATTTAACGTATAATAATTTCTAATTATGCACATATAGTTATATATGTAAATCAGCACATGCAAATGTATGCAATTCCCCCCATGAGCCGGAGCCCTGGATCTTTTCAGTACCTAGCACCACCCCTGCTAAGGGTTCAATCCTACGCATGTTTAAACATAGAAAAAAAGAAAAGAAAAAAGCATGCTGGCAGGGGGATGCTGGGAGTTGTAGGACTTCTGTCTAAGTATACAGAGGATTGTGCCCACAGTGATTTAAATGTTTGAGCCTAGCTACTTTAAATTATTCTCTGCAGAACACAAATTTATGCTAATACACAGAAACTACAGTCCTATACCCATTACCTGTGAGTAAGGTTCACTAAATCCAATGAGACTTACTTTTGAGTAGATGTATACAGGATTGCACTGTAAATGTTACTGGTATATCCTAAGGTCTCTACCCATTACAAAGAAAACTTATATAGAACATGTTTAGGATTGGGTAAGAATTCAAGGTTTTATAAAATACAAATCTTTAGAATGAATAGGGTCTGAATACATCCAGTTCTGCACATTCATGTATGTGGGTATACACACTCTCTCTCTCTCTCTCACACACACACACACCAAAAATCACAAGATAAGCTTGATGAACACCTTTAGAAACCACCTGGCACTTTTACATTAATATATGTTGGACCTGAAGACAAAAAGATTATCTTGTTCCAAGACACCATTACCAAGAAGAAACATAAAAACATTATTAAAGAGGTCTTATCTTGTCTTTGACCCTCACCCAACACACTGTCCTATTGATTTCAACTTTAACATGTTCAAGACTGACATAGACATGGGTTATATTTCCAGATCTACCATCTAACCATACCCAGCCAAACAGCTAAAATGTGGACTTGTGGTTTATTTTATTAATATTTAAAATGATTTTATCCCAAATAAGCACAGAGTTAAAAATACATCTTATTCCAGCCAGTCTAGTGCTAAGAACCCGGCTCTTCAAATTAGGACTTCTTACAAATGAAGTTCCTAATGGTCCTGTAGTTCCAATGCATTCTTTAAATCCTTTCAATATGTTTTACTTCTGCAGACACCGGCTGCTCCCTCTGCAACAGATCTATAACTTCCTAGCAGCCACACTAAATTAGTTACACCAGAAACCAGTTCCTCTCTAATTGGTTTATAAGCCAGAAGGTCCTTTTGTTTCTAAATGGCTGATTAATGACCAACTTATACAGTATACAAAACTATAATTTGCCTGTTCCTAGTTAGTTATTTAACAGACTGGACTAAGGCCTCCAAGTGTAGCAGAGGCGTCAGATAAATTTACTTTACCACAGTTCTTTTAACTCTTGAAGATATAAGGGAACTGTATTTTAGCCCAAACCAGCCACTGGCCTTTTGGGATAATCTTCCTGAGAGATGGAACAGATTCATTTGTTAATGGCAATTTTTAAAAAGCAATATATTTCAATAATATCTTACAAGGAGGTAGAGATCATTTGTTGTTGTTTTCAAAATGTAGTCCTTTCTGAGCAAAGCCCTAGACACCTTCACCATTTGTCAACTAGGGAGAGAAATACAAAACAATGGATTTGTATCTACAGAATCAGAAATCAACACAAAGCTGGACTCGGAGGGCAGTTTTTCATACCACTTCTTTCTCTGTTTGTTTGTTTTATTTGCAGTCCTCTTTAAGCAGCCGTGTCTTGAGCTACTATAATCCTGGTTTTGTTCTGTTCTACTCTATCCCTGGCAATTGATTTCAATTAACATTTTCATTCCTCTCCCCACTGAAAATAACCACTTGGCAATTGAATTGCTCAAGTGAAACAAGCAGTGGCTGTTTAGCTTACTCCTATCTTGGCAGCTGGGAAAATCTAGGAAGCATTGTAACTCAAGAACCTTCAAGTTGTTCTAAAATGTGAAAAGAGACTACAGTGCTAACTGCACTAAACAGAAGGCAACCTGAATAACAACAGAGAGTGGAGTTTATTAAACTGCTGGAGATTTGGCTACATATGTGTGAGTAAAGGACTAAGCAATGGATGACAAACAAAAGCACTGCATGGTTTGTCATTGCTGTATAAGGGAATATCTTGCCCCATGGAAAGCAAATGCAAAATGTAGCCATTTTGATCTGGTAGTCTTTGAAACACACTTTGCACATATCGACATAAATAATTATTCTAGAGCCGAAATTAACATTTAACTTGCTCTGAACGTGGGACATGTGTTATGCAAGCGTTATATAGGAACCAGAGAAGCTACCTGAAACAGACCTTGTCTCTCAGGGCGGATCTACACACGAGGTTTTTGACGTTTTATAAGGGTTATGAAAACTCTTCGGGCCACATGACGCACTCCCTATAATGTTGTATATCTGAGGTTTTTTAAAACTCACTTCAGTTATATACAACGGTTTCACTTTTAATAAATCATTTTAAGTAAAATAATGTGTCCTTCCTTACCGTTTGTGATTCATGGGGGCAGTGCTTCCTTTACTGGTGCCCAAATGCTTAGCAGTTGATTGGTGGGGAAGAAAGAGGAAGTGGACCAGTGAACTACAACACCCACAATTCTTAGCCCTATACTCGCTAGGGAATGACAGAGGAACTAAGAAGAAAGTATGTAACTGAACTACAACCCCCACAATGCCTTGCCCTAAGCTCATTGAAAAACGAAAGAGGAAGAGACAGGGCAGAACAGCGTGTGACCGCACAAACCGCTTTAAAGACAGAAGACTGTTCTCCTGTAATGTGAGTACTCAGTAATGTGGCCTAAGACGTTTTAGAATGCACCTATTTGGAATGTTTTAAAATACAATTTAAAACGTTCCAAAGGACTGTGTAGATTCCCCCTCAGACTCTCACTGATCAATCACTGGCACTTTTCAGCCTACATTTATTTCAAGAGCGTGTGCAGTTGACCCCAATTTTGACCTACACATGTCCACAATCTACTCTTCTTCTCCTCTTAAGCTGCAACCCTCTATGCACTTAGATGGCTGGGAGTAAGCCCCACTGAACTCAAATTGAGTGTTGGTCATCAGTCAGCAATTAAAGAAACAATATAGTTACAGTAACTACGTTTATCATGCACTATGACTGTTGTTGTTTTTTAAGGCAGTAAATGTAACATGTAAGACCTACTCTGGCCCGCTTGCATTGGCTGCCTATATGTTTAGGCTGACCATATGAAAAGGAGGACAGGGCTCCTGTATCTTTAACAGTTGCAAAAGACAGGGAATTTCGGCAGGTATCATTTGTATGCATACAGAACCTGGTGAAATTCCTTTTTCATCTCAACAGTTAAAGCTGCAGGAGCTATTCTAGAGTGACCAGATACAAAAGAGGGCAAGGCTTCTGCAGCTTTAATTTTGTGATGATGAGGAAATTTCACCAGGTTCTGCATATATACAAATGACACCTGCTGAAATTCCATTTTCTATGAAACTGTTAAAGATACAGGAGCCCTGTCCTCCTTTTCATATGGTCAACCTATATATGTTTCCGAGCCCAATTCAAGGTGCTGGTTTTAACCTATAAAGCCTTACATGGCTTGGGACCACAATACCTGATGAAACGCCTTTCCTGACATGAACCTACCCAAACACTACATTCAACATCTAAGGCCCTCCTCCAAGTGAAGCTCGGAGGTCAGCAACAAGGGAGAGGGCCTTCTCTGTGGTGGCCCCCCAATTGTGAAATGATCTCCCTGACGAGGCCTGCCTGGTGCCAACATTGTTATCTTTTCGGCGCCAGGTCAAGACTTTCCTCTTCTCTCAGGCATTTAGCAATGAGCCTGGGTTTGTTTTATTTTTAGGTTTATAGCTTTTTAAAGTTATTACAGTGGTTTTAAATGTATGTGTATATTATATGTATATTGTATGTTTTTGCTGTTTTAATTTTTGTATATTGTTTTTAATTGTTTTAATCTTATGTAAACCGCCCAGAGAACTTCGGCTATGAGGCAGTGTACAAATGTAATAAAATAAATAAATATAATTATTTAGAATACAACTCAGTGTGCTTGCAAGTGTTCTCACATTCACAGCCACTCACGAAAGATAAAAGTTTAGTAAGTAGTCTGACAAGTGCATACAACCTTGATTTTGTATGGGCTCCAATAAATTATAAACCTTTCAAAACTTACATCCTGTTTCATTTCTTTAAAAAAAAGTTCAAGGTGACTAACAAAACTAAGAGCATCATGTCATATTTAAAAGCAACATACCATACCTCCCATTTCTAACAATAAAAATAATTTTGAAAAATGCCATATTTAACATAATAAAGAAAAACAATAATGTTTGAGCACAGCAATAAAAAGGGATCTATAATTTTAAAAAGGACAACCAAAAGATCAGCTAATAACTATTTTTAAAAACCAAGTTTGTACCAGTGCTGAAAACAGTAGAATTTCAGGGTCTAAAAGATCTCAAAAGGCAAAGAATTCTGTAGGTGCCACTACAGGAAAAAAAAACCTATCCCTGGGAGCCTTTCACCGCCACACTTCATGGGGTTGGGGGATCTGAAGAAGTGCTTCAAAAGATGGCTGGAGAATGCAAAGAGGAACATATAGAAGAAGACAGGTCCCAAACTGTTTAGGTTTTAAAAGTTAAAACAAGCACACCTTGAACTGAACCCAAAACAATCCGGCAGCCAGCCCAAAAGAAACAGTCTAGGCATATATTCCAAAACTTAGGTTCTGTCCACAGTGTTTTGTACCTGTTGCAATCTATGAATGCTTTTCAAAGGCAACTCCATGTAAAGCACATTACAGCAGTCCAATGTAGAGGTAACTAATCACGAATGACTATGGGAAGGGCTGGAAAAAGGCACCCTTTGCCATTGACACCATCTGTGCATCTAACAGGAGTGCCAGGTCAACGAACATCCCCAAGCTACAGATATGATCTCTTAGGGCTCATCTACACCTAGAGCCATTTCAAGAGTGGGGAGGGATGATCGTGAAGTTTTCTGCTTCAGCGATCATCCCTCATGGGGCACACACTCGCACATTTGCCCGCAATTTAAGGAGAGCTGTTCCAGGGTGATTATTTTTTTTTACGACTCCTGACTGTTGCACAAGAGTAGAGTTGTGATCCTGTGCAAAAATGTTTTTTTTAAACATACACACACGGCACTGAAAACCCCCGAGACCCATCTAGAACGTGTTGACAAGGCTCTCCCCCCCCCCCGATACTCATGGGCTCGCTCAGCACAGCTGGTTGCCTATTTGCTGAGCCCCACTACTCGTGAGGAACAGCAACAGCTTCACGAGGGGAGTGCACACCAGCTGCGCACCTCGGGATTTTTGCGAGAGCAGGGGGGAAAACAGGACAAAAGCTGTCATTGATATCCTGGGGAAACTAAGGGGCCATTCCTAGATCACAGCAGGATCAGCTGTGTGTCATGTGGCCCAGTAGGGACAACCTCAATACTATTCTGGAATGAATGGCTGGTGTGGATAAGGTCTATGTGAGAGTGCAACACCATCCAGAACAGGCTGCATGCCCAAAGCTGAGTCAGTTAATCAGTGAGTTAGAAAAAGCCTATCTTCTAAGGAGGGAGATTCCTGAAATGTATACTTTTATTTGGCACGAATGTCATGGGTTTGTTTAGGTATTGAAGTTCATGAGCTGCCATTAGAATTTTTGTCTTGCTTTTTGGCATAGAATTTATGTTCTTGGTTTTTATTATATTTAAATTTTGAAAGTTGCTGTGAGAGCCTTTCAGCTGAATGTATGGGGTAAATGTTTACACAGCCGCACGCACGAATGTAATTTTTTAAAACACATTTTTAAAAAAGCAAGCTCACGCAGTGACAGCAGTATCCACCCAGCCCCCAACTCTGACCTAAACATTGCGTACGCCTCAGCCAGCAGCATTTTAACCCTGTCCTCCTCTCTCCTTCCAGGCTTCCCTTTGCCCACTGTTAGCCTTGCAGTTCTCGTCAGCATACCATTTGCTGAACTCTGGCTTAGGGGCCCAGAAAACAGCACAGATGATAAAATTGGAGCTGGCATCTTTGCAGCATAAAGTCCAGCAGAACATTCCCCTCCCAGTTCTCTCTACCCTTTTCCTTTCCTAGCAAGCAACACAAAACCAGACTGTAGCAAAACAGAGGGCGCAGCTGAGTTAATGCCAGTGAGGCACGGGGCAGAAAAGGCAAGGGTGTCTGCAGAAGAATAGATGTCCTTTGTAAGCAACTGTGGTTGCTTTTAATTTATGACAAATGTGCCGAATAAACTACATGAACAGTAACCCATCTTATTTATCCTGCTTCGCTACATTCCCCAAGAGCTAACAAGAAGCTTAGAGCAAGGAAAGGGAAAGGAGGAAAGAACTAAAGAAAGGGCACGATAAATGGAGAGAGAGAGAGAGGGAGAGAGAGAGAGAGAGAGAGAGAGAGAGAGAGAGAGAGATTAAAACAAGAGAGAGAGAAGGGGGTGACAGGAAGGCAACAAAGAACTAATGGGAATTCGTGATCTCAAATATTTAAACAAACCCACAGCATTTGTGCCAATAAAAGTATGTATTTCAGGAATCACTCTTCTTTAGAAGAAAGGCTTTTCCTAACGCACTGAGCATTTCCCCTCTACCCCTGGCTAGAGTTCAGGTACTGAAGTACCAACCCCTATACCACCAAATATGATAACTGAATCCATAAAGCATTGCATTTGGAAAGTAGCCAAAGGATGGAATATACTCCAAAAGCAAATGATTAAAAGCAAATTATGCAGATGAGGATATAGTAAAACCAATATGTTTTTATGGGCAACTTAACAAAAATCAGTACTCCTGGGACAGCTTTAATACATATGCAAAAAGACTACTTAGATCCAACATCTGCTATTCATATCAAGGCCACATTTGAAAAAGCAATAATAAAAGGCCTGTGTGAATGAATGGACAAGAATTTTTGGTTGATGAAGATAAAGTGTTAAGTGCAATGATGTTTTCCTCCCTGAATACAAAGTTGCCTTCCACTGCATAGGTTGCAGTTAAAGAATTGTATCCAATGTCTAACTTAAGTCTCATTCATTTCATTTGGTCTCTTATAGCTAGGACTAATGCTGGATACAATTTATAGTCTGGAATTAGTGCCACATATAAAATGAATTGGATATATGGGCCTGTTCAGACGTCGGACTAAGCCATTGTGGTTCACTCAGCATGTCGTGGAGGCTTTCCCTCCCATAATGGCTCCAGTACCCCCTCCCCATACCCACCTTCTGCAGTGCAGGCAATGGGCAGAGAGGGTGAGTAGCATGTCCCTGTAGTCTGCATCATCCACTCCATGTAAAAAAAACTGGCTGACCATAGAGTCAGCTGGCAAGAATGTCCACCACTTCCAGTGACACTTTAGTGATTGCCATCACATAGCAACAGATGGAGCAGCTGGCATGCACTTTCCCAGTATTACTGGCAGTGGCGGGAGGGCAAAAACTACCCATTGGAAGGGCGCTGTGTGGTTGCTGGTTGCATCATAGGACCCCGTGCAGTAGTTTCCTTATCCCTCCCCACTTTGTAGTTCATGTACCCACCCTTCCCCCACGTGCATGTGAATCAAGACCGGCACTCTGAATTGGGTCTGGAAATGAATGGGGAGCCAGCGCAGGTAAGAACAGTATGTAATATGTTTATGACCCTGGCCATGTTAAGAATCTCATTGCCATATTTTGCACCTGGTATAGTTTCTGGACTGTCTTCAAAAACAGTCCCATACACAACCCATTACAATAACCCAATTGGATTGACATATTGACAGAGGAGATAAACTCCTCCTGAAGTTGAGGCGAGCCCTAATAAGTTGAATTAGCAAATCGATTTCTTTGCCTATCCACCTCCACCCTATTTGAACAGCATCATTTTACTTCCAATACTACTCTCTGGGTTCTCCTACTATGCAGTCAATTCTGGGTTCTTCCACAGAGCAAGCTCAAATTTCTAAGCTGTTCTAGTTGCCAGTATTGCTGGGTAAGGGGATTTAGAAGAATTAAGTTCTTTTAAAGCCCCCTGGTCCTCTAAGAGATTTAATTTAGCCCATTCACGCAACCACAATCTCCACTTTCACTATCAAATGTTGCATTTCAAAGCAGTGAAATGCATCATAGTACTAATGTAGCTTAAGGAGAATCCTAATGCTATGGTCCAAACCTTGACCTTCTCCTATTGCTGGAGTCTCTCTCTCTTTCATCATATATATATATATATATATATATATATATATATATATATATAGGTTCATGAGCACTGGCTGGGGATCAAGTGGTTAACTAATGGTACTCCTATTTTTAGGTATTCTGGCACTAGAGACAGATACAAGTGGAAAGAACTAGAAAGGAACCAACCAGGAAAGAAAAATTCCCCTAAGTTACTTTCATGACACGATATTAGTACATTGGTATTTACATGCTTGTTTTGAAACTGCTTGCTGTTATTGCACATAGACAATTCAGAAAGGGCTCCCAACGTTAAATATCATTGGCTTGCTTGAAATAAAGCCCGCTTTAAAATAACAACACCACAAATTCCATTTAGACACCAAAATAAGAAGCAGGTTCTCAAAATTGTTTGCGTGCACACCCAAATCTAGAAACCTCACTGGCTGCTGCCCAGCTTCTGTGTGTCCTTTGTGCATTGCATCCAATGTTATTCTAACTTACGTCCCCTTAATTTCTGTGGAGCTCCTCTCAGTAGGACTAACATTGGATACAACCCTGCACCAGTTCCCCCAGCATCTAACCCTGTCCCTACCCTAACCCTGTCCCACCCTGGCTGGCTCCTACACATACCCTCTCCCCTACATCACTTCATTGCAAGCAAAAAGAGAGTCTCAACTTTTGTCCTCCCCTTTCGTCAATCCCAGAGTAGTTGTGGCCCCCACGCTGGGAAAATCATGAGACTTGATGATTTACAGGCCTACTATTATCAGTTAAACAGGTTTGCACCCTCTCTGCTTGTTTCCCATTTCCCCCTTGAGTCCTCCCCCTTTTAAAAAAAATACCTCCATTAGAGGCTCCTGTTCAGCAGCAAGACAATGAATGCTTTTTAAAAAGAATGCTTTAGGTTACCAATAACCTTGTTCTCTTTCATTAACACCCTATCAAGGCTGCCCGGAAACAAGGCTCAATTCTAGATGCTCCGATGTTGTCCTGAAAACACTACCCATGAAGCTGTTTAGTCACAAGAGCCAATAATTGGGATAGTCTGATCTCTGGCCCTAGAAATTAATGGTCTCTTTTCTACAGTTGATTTGAGAGATACTGGCTGAAATCCACAAGTAGACTGCTCAATGAGGCCTCTTGTTTCACACTGTAGCAATAGGGGATGTAGTGTCCTATGTAGAGAGATGGTTTTGGAAAGTATGACTATCACTGTAAGAGAAGTTCCCACACATCAGATAAGCAGTAGAAGGGGGGGGGGGGAGAATAGGGAGTTGCAAGTTACCAGTTATTTCAGTGAAGCTATGTTAGTGCTTGAAGTAATAAGGTGTCTTTGTGCTTGTTCACAAGCAACAGTAGAGGGGATGGAAAGGTAGTGAGGAAAGGGCATTTAAAATAGTCAGCAGCTGAACGTCCCGGCCTCATGATAAGCAATGGGTCTCCGATAAACAACAGAGCAGCCCGTTGTTTTCCCCCGGTGTTAAATAATATACTGTCGGTTGTGTGTCCCCACACACACGACACAATAATCAACACAACAGACAGTTGCTTCTGCCGCCCTCTGTTGCCTAAAGTGTCGTCTAAACTCACCCAATGACTGTTTTAAATGCCCTTTCCTCACTACCTTTCCATCCCCTCTACAAGCACAAAGACACCTTATTACTTCATGCACTAACATAGCTTCACTGAAATAACTGCTAGCTTGCAACTCCCTATTCTTTCCCCCTCTTCTACTGTTTATCTGATGTGTGGGAACTTCTCTTAAAGTGATACTCATACTTTCCAAAACCATCTCTCTACATAGGACACTACATCCCCTATTGCTACAGTGTGAAACAAGAGGCCTCATTGAGCAGTCTACTTGTGGATTTCTATATTTATATGTGCATCCTTTGCATTTTCAAATTAGCTTTTCAAATTAAATATGCTTGATATGCTGTATGCTGCATCCCCCTTAGAGTTTGTGATTTTTAACAAAAATAGAGCATACAAGTGACTGCCTTGCTGCTGATTGTGGTGTTTTGTTTTCTGAGCTCCATAAAAGTGAATGGATAAGTAAGCAGCTTCATGGAAATTGAACTGGGAAATGAGAGACAAGCACAATAAATAGCATTTTCCATCTATTTATTCCTTCCCTACTCTTAATATGGATATAGAAGTTGGCAATGGGTAATGTTTCCTTGGCTGCATTCGGACAACACAATAGTCAATGGTGGGTTAATAGTCAACTCCACGGTTGATTAGCGAGGGGGGTACTCCCCACACAACATTATTATAATCGGCCGTGGTGTGGATTAAAGCCAGCATCGAGTTGGCTATTAGTCAAAGGTGTGTTTAATTGACACATCCACCTCCCTCTCCCCCCCCCCCCAATCCTCCCACTGGTATCTCATCATCCATTGTGAGTTCTGCCGGCTGGACTACAGCAGCATCTACCACTTTGGTTGCTCTTCTCAGGGGACTTTGTAGTCACCGAAATTAACCAACTGTGTGCAATGAAATAGTCAATGGTGCCAGACACACAACACAATAACTAACAGTTGTTCAAATAATCAAATCTGCACAGCGTTGGTTTATTTGCATTGGTTATTTTGGCCGAATAATCAACCATGGTGTGAAAAAGTCCTGACAGATGACACAATAACCCACCATTGACTGTTTAACCCACCATTGGTTGTTGTGTCATCCACACCCAGTCTTTGTGAAGTTTTATATATTCTCCTTATATTTTAGAATCAGAAGCCTTCCATGTAAGAGTACTTCTAGACAGAAGGCTCCTTGTGCTACTAATCAAAATATATTGTGCAACTATTCTATCTTTTCCTTGTTAATGGTTTTTGGGAGAAAGAAAAAAGATGGAAAACATGGAGGATTACAAGTCAAATATGACAACTATGTCTGAATGAGACAGGGTGATGGCATGATAAAAAAAAATTCACCTGGAAGCAACCTAAGAGAAAATGCACTTTCATGAGCAAACATAATGGAAATTGTCCATTAAGATGCCCTTCTGCACAAGAATTTTGTTTATGTGAATAAATCATGTGAACAAGTCCCATTCGCAACCCTGAATGCAAACAACAGGGTCTTCTGGGGGAAATTTTGCATTTTCTGAACTTGCATTCTAAAACACTTTGAAAAATGCACACTTTGAAAATGTACATTTTGAAAATGCACATTCTCCCCCAAGTTCTCATTTTCATACTTTTATGATTTTGGTGCACTCTTTTAAAAACGTGCAATTTTTTACGATAGAAATGCACCCCTTTCAAACATGCACGAGAAACCAAGCATGAGAAAAAAGCCAAGCCAAGCTTCAAACTGGTGTTTGGAGAATCCTGATGATTATGAAAGCCACTTGTTCTCTCATTCTTACCGCTGCACCATGTAAGCAGTAAAATAGTTTCTACAGTCTCACTTATTATTAGGGGTGTGCACGGACCCCCCGGATCGGATCGGGACACGGATCGGGACCTCCAATTTTGTCCCGGACCGGTTCGGACAAAATCGGAGGCCCCCCGGACCGGATCGAGTCCGATCCCGACCCAAAAATCGTACATTTTTGGATCGGCCGCCATTTTTTTCCCCATAGACTTGCATTGCAATGCAAGTCTATGAGGAAAAAATGGCGGCGGGTGGGTAAGGGGGGGCCTAACTCCCTCCCCCCCCCCGGGGCCGTCCGCTGTGGACGGCCCCGGCAGGTAAACCCCCTCCCCCGCGCTCCCTACCCCCCCTGGGGCCACCTGCTTCCATCCGCTGGCGCCCGCGGGCGCCAGCGGATAGAAGCGGACGGCTCCGGGGGGGGGGGTAAGCCCCCTTCCCCGCCACTTACCTTCTCGGCCCGTCCGGCGCCGGCGGTTACTACCAGCGGGCTCCGCGGCCTACTCTCGAGTAGCGCGCCGGGTGATGACATCACCCGGCGCGCCACCCTGGAGCAGGCCGCGGAGCCTGCTGGGAGTAGTAGGCGCCGGCGCCGGACGGGAGCCGCCGGGCCGGGCAGGTAAGGGCCCCCCTCCCCCCTCCCCCCTCCGCGCGCCCCCTCCTCCCCTCCACGCACCCCCTCCTTACCTTCCCGGCCCGGTGGCTCCCGTCCGGCGCCGGCGCCTACTACTTCCAGCAGGCTCCGCGGCCTGCTCTAGAGTAGCGCGCCGGGTGATAACATCACCCGGCGCGCCATCCTAGAGCAGGCCGCGGAGCCTGCTGGGAGTAGTAGGCGCCGGCGCCGGACGGGAGCCACCGGGCCGGAAAGGTAAGGGCCCCCCTCCCCCCTCCGCGCGCCCCCTCCTCCCCTCCACGCAACCCCTCCTTACCTTCCCGGCCCGGTGGCTCCCGTCCGGCGCCGGCGCCTACTACTACCAGCAGGCTCCGCGGCCTGCTCTAGAGTAGCGCGCCGGGTGATGACATCACCCGGCGCGCCACCCTAGAGCAGGCCGCGGAGCCTGCTAGTAGTAGTAGGCGCCGGCGCCGGACGGGAGCCACCGGGCCGAGAAGGTAAGTGCCCCCCTCCTCCCCCCCCCCCGCTGTCCACTTTCATCGGCGGGCGCCCGCTGGCGCCCGCCAATGGAAGCGGCGGTGGGCGCCAGTGGGCGCCCGCCGATCCGCCGATCCGCCGAACCGGTTCGGAGCTTTTTCGGACCGGTTCGGATTGGATCGGCCGATCCAGCTGCGGGATCGGAAATCGGATAATTTATCCGATTTCCCACTGGACCGGACTCGGATCGTGGATCGGGTCCGATCCAGTGCACATCCCTACTTATTATGCCTGCTTACAATCTGGCCTTGTTGCTTTTCCACTATTTCTGGAAAAGCAACAAACTAGGCCAAGAGCTCTCTTTGTACATACATCAAGCCACATAGGAACTGCTTCCCTTTGGTGCTATTCCATGCGGCCTCAGTGGTATATGTGTGTGTATGAGTGTGTAAGACAGAGACTATCAAAATTGCATGGACAGTACTGATCAGATTAATCTTTCCCACCTAATTGGCAAATCAGTGGGAAGGTGGTTGATGGCTGAAGTGAAAAAGGATGTGTGTGCATCTCCACGTATGTGACCACAGTATTCAATTACATCTCAGCTGTGTTAGATAGCACCACAAGGAAGTGGTTTCCATCTGGCTGTGTATCTGTGAATGAGCGAGAAGGACTTGGAATTGACAGAAACTGTTGCATGTATCTTCAGCAAATGAGAGGCAGCATATTCTCTCCTATCAATGGCTTGGCTGGCCCCGTCTTATGCTTAGCAGAACCTACATCATCTTCATGCTCTCCTTTGCCATAAATCTTTTGGGTACTAGGCTCATGGCATCCCAGGAAAGTCCAAACAACTTTAAGTAACATTAACCTTCTCCCAGATCTCATGTTGCCCTACCAGATTCCTTTCAGCCACTCAAGGGATCTTTGGGAAACAGGGATTTATCAGTGAGGGATTTAGATTAGCTCTCAAGACAGCTGGGTTGTATTTCCATCATTTTAATAACCTGCAGTGCAGTCACTGGCCTGTCTTTCCTTTTCTCTGCCTATACTCCCATCTTCTGCTAGGTTTATCTATTTTGCATGCTGCACTATTTTCCCCTTTCATTAACTGCCCCCTGGAAAAATGGAGGTCTCTGAGAAGCCTAGTTATGAGAATTACATTTAAGGAAAGGGGAGGATCCTATCTTATAAAATGCCTTCATGAGCCTTTTATGTGTCTCTCATTAATAATATTTTTCTCCCAGTTAGCTCTCACATCCAGACTACAATGGAATAAGCAATGTGGAAGGGCAATAGTGTACACTGGGGCAGGGCAGGCACAGCTTGATATTACAGTATATTAAAACTAATTGCCACTATAGTCAAATGATTTTTTTTTAAAAAAAGATTGGCACATTAAATAGCAGGCTTCATTTCCAAGATATTTCATAAATAATTAAAGAGTAAAGGGGGAGGAGGGGAGGAAAGATATAAACAATTTGGGTTTAGTGATATACTGGGTATGAGCCTTGGGTAAGGGAGAGCTCACTGCCAAACTATGGTATCTTCAGCCTACATCTAAGATTAAACCTTTCTCCAGCCAGGTCTATAACACGATTCTAGAAAAATGGTAGATCCAATAGCTTGCTTCTGAACGATATTTTTAAATTGCCATTCTTAACTATAACATAACAGCCAGTTCCCCAATTCTTACTAATTGCTTTAGGGCCTTTCTGCATGGACAAGAAACTGCAGGACAGTTGGACATCAACTTTGGTGCTGGTCCATGCTGTTTGGGCAGACCAAGCCTGGAGCAACAATCAGTGCAATAAATCTTTTGGAGTCTAGACAAGGTTAATGTCATCCTGTACTAATGTCATCACCTTTCTTTGAAGTGGTACAAAGCACTGCAGGGCCCTTCCTCCTAATATCTGCTGTATTGGAGCAGTGGGAATCAGAGATGCAGCTACAGTTCTTGGTTTAGAACTAGGGCTATTCTGAGTTCTGAATGTTATGGCTAGACAATTTTTCTGCAGTTCCTCACCATACATTCAATTTTAAATTCCTGTCCAATTCCTACATTTTTGTGAGCAGCATAAGCCCAAGATGCAAGCTTTTCAGTTATGATTCCATTCTCACCCAGCAATTCAACATAGTCAAAATCCTTTTTCTTAACTAGATAAGCCTACAAAAAAGAAAAGAGCTCATCAAGTTAGTTTTAAGTAGGGCTGTGCAAGCCTCGGAGTTCAGAATCCGAGGCTTGGAGGCCATTTTATGATGTTTTCCACATTTCCTCTCACAGTTCCAGGCCCCCATACAGTCTACAATTCCTAGCATGCAGTGCTTGGGAGGGCTATACTTACCAGGGCCCAGGAACAGAGGGTAAACCAGTCTTCGGTGCTGCTATTGCCCACTCCTCTGGACGATCACGTCTGTCTTCCCTGCGCCATTGCATCCTTCCCTGCAAGATCACCAGCTTCTCCATGAGAGATCTTGTGAGATCACCGGCTTCTCCATGAGAGATCTTGCAAGATCACCGGCTCTCACAGGGAAGCCAGCGATCTCAATGGTTCTGGGAAGGATGCAATGGTGCTGGGAAAACAGATGTGATCATCCCAGAGGGTAGAAGACAGATCTACCCTCTGCTCCTGGGCTCTGGTAAGTACAGCCCTCCCAGGCACTGCATGCTGGAAGTTGTAGACTGTACGGGGGCCTGGGACTGTGCGAGGAAATGGCAGATCTGTCATAAAATGGCGGATCCACCATAAAATGGCCTCCAGGCCTCAAATTCAGAACCCAGAGGCCCGAGGCTTGCACAGACCTAGTTTTAAGATGGGGTATTTACCTGGCACTTTCCTATTGCCTCCATGAGCTCCTCACTAAATTAGCTGAGATTCTGCAAAAGACTGGCTTTTAATGAATAATAAAAACAGGTAAATTGCACAGGTATGTAAAGTCCTCACTTCGCTCTTCCTAGGATTGGCGCAAGGGAATTCTGCCACAATCTCTGGCTACTTTAGGGCAGAATATCACCTGTCCTCATTCCCTCTTGGGAGAAAACTCCAGCAATTCCTGTACCTGTTTTATAGTCTAAGCTCTAGTTGATAAAACTGTTTTTCTGAAATACAATTATGCCTGGACTGGTAATAGAGGGTCAAGGACATGATAACTGGAGAAACAAAGGAAAAGGAGATAGATGTACAATCCGTGTAGGTTGCCATAAACATACTAAGGGAGGAAGTTCATCTAAATAAGCAGACAACAAGAACCCTTTCCACACAAAGGGGCAGCTGGGCCACGTTGTTTGGACCTCCCACAACATAGCATGACTTTCCCTGGCTCCACCCCCAACACCTATAGGTTAAGAGTGGACATCTGCAAGGGGAAAGCCTGCATATCAAGTCCTGATGATGCAGGGTTCCAGCACCCAGGAAGATCTACATGTATAGACATTCACCTTGAAAACATACACACCTAATGCACGGATGTTGGGGTGGGGTCAGCAGCAAAGCAAAGCCCCACTTCCCCTTTATCTGCATGGACTCCTTTGTTGAGAATAGCACATGATGATAGATAATGAATTCTGCAATACATGTTTACTTGACCAAACCTAGGGCTGCACCTACAAAAATCAGCAAAAAGAAAGGTATAAGAAATCTGAGAATGAGCACGGATGGGTGAGACATGCGTCTATAAACAGACAGTTCCCTAGAACTAGCAGAGACAAAGAAGATGTTTGTAAGGAAGGCAGCTTCTGACATGTAATCAAAATGTATAAAATAGGAGTGAGAAGAACTGTGTGTTGGAAATTACTCCTGAAGCTCAAGACATCGGTTTAGATTTTTCAAAATTCTATCTAGGATAGATCAGTTGTGGGACACTGAGAGCCCTTGGATAGAAGAAGCTCAGGTTGACCACCTGTATTGCTGCTGTCTGAACTCTGGAAATAATGAGCCTTCATGCTAGACTTGCTATAACAATAATGCTCAAGCAGCAGAAAATTTTTTAATAAAGAAGTTCTGCTCTATTAAGAATTCAGTGTCTCGGTCTCTTGGTAAAAAAAAAAAGTTGCAGGTTGAGGAGTTTTGTCCTCTCCAAATATTTCTGATAACTGTTGAGGCCTCTATCCCAGCCAAAACTGCAATCTGAACAGTTGTTACCTGCCTACTAGAGCTGCATCCACTCAAAGTTTCTTCTACCCATTTTTCTTACTTCCCGTCTCTTGCTCAGCTGCTTTTCAATCCTCAGCTGCCTTTCAATCTTCCGAAGATGCTGAGGACTGAAAGCCCTAATTGGGGGCAACAATTCTCTTTCCACCTCTGCACCAAGCCAGCTGGCTCCTCTTCCAGCTCCTATGGCCTGCTGGTGCCCACAACTAAGTGCTGGTTGCAGCCGCTCAGGTCTACTCCTTGAAGACGCAGAGGCCCTTTCTACACCTAAGGGCCTTCAGGGAGGGAGGGAGGATTATCCCAGATTTACCTGCTTCTGGGATTGTCCCCTAGCATACAAACAGCAGTGCGATATCCCGGACACAAACAGGGATGTTGCAGGTGCCATTTTTTTAAAAAAAGGGAGCCAGGAGCTCAATTGTGCTCCTCCGAAACAGTAAGTTTTCTTTTTTTAAAAAAAGCCCTGACCCCGCTCCCCCTACCCCTGATGTCCCTGTACTCCTCCCAGACTGGCTCCTTCCCTCTTTGCTGACCCCCGCTACTCACAGGGAGGAGGGAGGAAGTCAGGATGGCCACCCACTGGTGAACCAATTATCAGGGAAAATTGAGGGGTTGGCCCCACTTGCCCCGAGATTCCCTGTGTGTCATATGGATGCACAGGGATGACCTAAGGATGACCCCAGGATAAATCGCTGGTGTAGACATGACCAGAGACTAGGAACAGGTTGGTGTGCCTCCTCCTTTCAGGTACTGATGATTTGCTAGGATACTTGTCTATCTAAACCGTATTTTCCTTTAATAAAAATGCTGGTTGGGATCTAAAGAGAATTATTGGTGCATGCAAACCTTTCTGTACATAAACCAGGGCTTCTCAGAGTATGTGTCAGAGGCACTTGTCGTGAGTGCAAAGGGCTATGGTGAGAAGTGTGTGAGTTTGTGTTTGTGTGTGTGAGAGAGAAAGAGAGAGAGAGAGAGAGAGAGAGAGAGAGAGAGAGAGCTCTGAAGCCCTACTGCATAAGAGGTAACTCCCCAATAGAGGCCTTTATTTGTTTTATTAACTTCCACTCTGCCTCTGAGTGTTAAAAGCAGGTTACCCACAACCCCACACAACAAAGTCACAACACATTACAATATATTCCCACTACAACTGGAACTGTTTAAATCCCAGTTGATGCATCTGAAATGGCAAGGTCATTTGGAAGAAATATGTTGGAGGTTAATTTCAAAGAGAACAAACAAGAAATGATGCCCCTGTATATCGATACTTGATGCCTTCAGTACCATAAACCCTCTGTAATCTGATTTTTCACATTACTCAACTGGCCCGAAATCTCAGACTCTGAAGAAGTTGCTCAATAGCAAACTGCTTTTAGAAACTATGTTTTATTTGTATATCTCTGTACAAAGACATTAAAAACTGGAGTAAGTAAAAGGAGATAGACAGACAGAGAGGCAAGCAGACAAAGTCTCTGCATGGTCCACATTTTTAAAGGATACATGTTTTAACCCCAGATATCAATTCTTGATATACCAGTAAGCCTTAAGTTATTGTCTCTTCAAATACAACTCTACATGTGTTGGCTGCATTACAAAGGGTTAATGTCCACAAAGACATGTCAGGATGTAGAATACCTTATCTGTGTAGGTAGACCAGGCTCACAGCCTAAAGATCTTCAGCTTAAATTCAGCAAACCTAGCAAGAAACATACAAATGGAGAAACTATTTTACGGAGGGAGGGAGGGAGGGAGAGACAGAACACCAGGGCAAGCTTGAAGAGCCTGGAAATTCCATAATAAGGAAGAGTACAGTTGACCTAACTAAAGTTGTTTCCTCTCTGTATAAACATTGGCCCATCATCAAGCTTCTCCTCTTCCAAACAGGTCAACTGTGCAGGAGCAAGAATATTTCATTTTCAATTGATACGGTATGCTCTGTTTTTGACCCCCTGGCTATGATTGCCACTTGCCATCCTGCTGTGGTAAGGAAAACGAATTGCTAGACAGAACGTGCTAATCAACTTGCATGGGTCACTGAGCACCTATTAGTGAGTTGCTGCCATCACACAATTGACTAGAACAGATCTCAGATGAATGAACTGGAAGTGAAAAGAACGTCTTTATAACCTATGTCTTATGTTTCTTTTACCATTTGTAAGAATAGAGCTGTCACCTGGTTAAAGAAACCTTAGAGAGCAATCCTATGCCCACGGGACATGTCGGGGGGGGGGGGAATAGGATAATTCGGTTTCCTGTCTCCGAGCTGGGAGACAGGGGTCTGGATCCATTTCTCCCCATATCTGCCCCAGCTACCTCTCCCCGCTCGGAAAACAGAGTGCTGAGATGGAGAAAAGGGGACTTTCCTGGGGGCAGTGAGGGGAGGAGACTGGGGTGGCTGTGTGACACCATTTCCTATGGCTACCCCAGCCTCCTTCCCTCCCCCTCCAAGGTGCTGCAGCTAGGCGAAATCTCCCCTCTAGCAGAAATGCAGGGGCAGCTGAAGGATGAAGCCGCCACTCTCCTCTAACCTTGCATTGGATACTCAGCAGCCTCCAAGTTTGGAGGCTGCCAACTACTCTGAATTGATTAATCCCACAATTTTAATTGATTAATCAATGAAATGGCAGATTAATAAATGACTATGCTTGCCCAATATTGCAGAAAATACATAGCAGAAGAATTCACTGTATATTTGTCCTAAAATACTGTCCTTAAAATAGAAAAGTATGTTGACTGATTCATCAGGGGAACCTTTTTAGTAGAATGTTTTTAATCAATTAACCTAACTAAGTAATTGGTTAAAGATTGCAGCCTAATAAAGAATGTCTCCTGGAATTAGGCATTCTAATACCACAGAACCCTGACACAGCTTGGAAACTTTTGGAAATTCTCATAGTCCTGCAAATCCTGGGCTGTGGCGTTCCTTTTCCTCTATTGGAGAGAGGAACTCACTCAAGAACTGAAAAGTCTGCATGGAAAATGGCTGTGAGGAACATGTCACTTAGTTCAAACACAGGACTAGAAAAGATGACCAAATGAACAGAAGACAGGTTTTTATGGTTTTAATTTATGTAAACCGCCCAGAGAGCTTCGGCTATTGGGCGGTATAGAAATGAAATAAATAAATAAATAAATAAATAAATAAAATATCCAAAATCAAAGCACATGTGATCAAACGCCAGTTTATTGCAGAGTCATCGAAGCACAGACTAGAGATGTGTGATTCAGCGAAACTTGAGCTCACCAAAGGTCTCTGAATTTCATCTCAAAGGTTTGCACCAACATGAGTCCATATCAGATTGCAACCTTCTTTTCACATGAAAATCCATATGCCTTTTCATGCATATTTTTTTCAAATGTATGCATCGGTTTTGCACATCTTTGAACTGTATACATTCCTCTCCCGTTAAACTGTATCCGTTCACATTTTTCAAAAGTATACATTTTTCATGCACATTTTTCAAATATACGCGTGCTGTCAAACACATTTTTAAAAAAATTGGGGTGGGAGGTGTCTGTGAATCACATTGCAAGCTTGGAAATGTACAGACTTCAGCCACAGATTGCATCTGAGTCCATGTTCACATGAACTGGGTAAATCCTGATCAAAAACGAATTTCTTATATATCCCTAGTATAGACAACAAGAAATTTAATTAAAGAAGAAAGCCAGTTCTAAAGAAGAGAATTGGTTTCCCTGAGCAATGTAGCATGGAGTTGGAGGTAGTAGTATGGAGATGGGAAGAAAGTAGCACAATCAAACAAAGGAACTGGCGAGAGCACAGAATAAACCCAGTGGCTTAGGCCAGGTAACGATCAGGTTGAACAAATTCCTGCTGTTTTCTACTGAACTTGGGGGCAGCCACCAATGGCAAAACTCCCTAACCACCCATGATGTGGCATAATGCTTGCAAAACAAGAGAAGGTGAAATGCCTAAGGATCAATATGCACGTTTTATATTAAGTCTATTGTAACCAGGGATCAACTCCCTGCAGGCCAAGGTTTAAACTGATCTCTTGGATATTAAACTGTCACAAAAGCAATCTTAGTATTGTCAATTGTACTGAGACTTAACATTCCTAATTGGATCAGGTATTACTGGGCTTCTTGAAGGCCATGCTGCGTTTGCCAAAGAATAATTCTATTAAACCAGCAGCTGCGGAAGGTGGCTCATGGAAACTGTAAATGCCATGCAGTACAAAATCAGATTGAAACCACATGTGTCATTTGAAATAATAATAATAATAATAATAATAATAATAATAATAATAACAATAATAATAAATAGAATACCACTAGAAAAAAACTGAACCTCAGAATACCAGGTCCTGGTGCTACCATGATTCTGCTCCAACTCCCTCCAGGTCACCCATATTACAATGCCATCTTCTATCAATCATTTCAGTCCTCAGCCTGTATGCATTCAGTTTAACAAAATAATGTAAAAGATATATTCTTTCTTAACTGAAGCTCACATAAGCTTTCTGACATGGTCCCAAATCCTGAAGCATCAGCATCTAGAGACTCTTATCTCCTGCAAATAAACATGCAAATTTCATCAGTAATTTCTCTCAGGCAAATAGGGGGGTTTGAGAGGGGGAAATGGCATAAAAAGTCTGTAATCCTATATCTATTTATCTGGGAATAAGTCCCATTGAACTCAATGGGACTTACTTCTGAGTAGTCATGTATAGGATTGTGCTGTTAGAGTATTAGCAGTAGAAACCTCTTCTCCTTTTCATTTGCTTTTTATAGGGAGATAAGAACCACACAGTAAAAGCCATGTATATGGTAATGCATGCAGCATGGTAGAAGTGTGTTTCTTGCTGCAGGACACCATTGTACATATTGACAGTGCTGATCCACTTACTTGCAGTGCTAATCTTATGCCACAGTTATTAGTAACATTATTATAATTATTTGTAAAGTATTTACAATGACAAGATGCTTTACATAAAATAAAACACAGGGCCCCACCCTAAGGCTTGCAAGCTAAACAAAACAAGAGAATGGAAATGGAGGGGAAAGGTAGATGTATGAGATTAGAAAATGACAGCGTGAAGAGACATGTATTTATCAAGCATTTAAATACACCCAGTGGAAGGAAGGAAGGATCTCAATAGCAAGAGGAAGCAAAGGAGAATTGGCAAAGTTGGGAATGGAAGGTATAATCTTTGGTTTGTGGCAGACAAGAGCACCAGAGAAGCAAAGGGAAGCAGCACAGAGCAGAAAAACATGCAAATACTTAAGTTGAAGCATGACAATGTTTAAAGTGTTTTAAGATTAAATTGAGTACAAGATGAATGAGGGAGCCAATAAAAAAGAAGGAACGAGGAGTAACCTGATCTTAGCAGCAGACTAACCAAGTTGAATAATTCAAGACACAGGAAAGAGATTTATGGGAAGAAGCAACAAGTCCAATAAAAAGATTGTTGCGATAAATATGTGGAATTTATTTACATTGACACTGAGGCACCTGCATAAGCACGATGGAGATTGACAACTGGGAGACAGGACAGTTGGATGCTGTGACTGGGACATCATGGGATTAGTGACAAAAGTCATGCTATAGTTGTTGCTTACTTGGTTATGTTAAAATTGTTGTTTACAGCTTCTAAGTAAGTTTCTAATTTAAATTTTAAATTAGAAACCAGCCACACTGTATGCAAGAGTAATGGAATGAACAAGAGTTTTAGTTGCACCAAAACGGCAGAATGGACAAATGTTATAGGTTTTACAAAGATGAAAACAAGATTTGGCTACTGAGTATAGATATGAAGAGAAGAATGAAGGATAAAAGACAGCACTGGTGTTATGAGCTTTAGGGGTGGAAGTGAGAGAAAAGAAGAATTATGGGAAGGCATGAAGCAGAAAGGAAAAGAGATGGAGACTAGCTCTAGAGACCAAAAAAAAACCCCCAAACAAATAATAGAGCCAAGAGGGAGAATATATAAAGATAAAAAAGAAGGGGACTTAAGACAGAAACTTGGAGATCGCCAAAAAATAGTAGAAAAGAAAGAACTGTTAAGAGAAACCTTGAAGGGCCCATGAGAAAGATGTGAATGGAAAGAGGAAAAAACAGAACCAAGAAAACCCAGTAGCACAGAGAAGTCAGCATCCATGGAGTCAAAAGCAGAAGAAAGGAAGTGGAGAAAAGACAAGAACATAAGACTTTTTAAAGCTTGATTAGAGCAGTTTCTGCCAAATGGGAAGATCAAAACCAGACTGATAGGGATCAAGGAGAGAATTACCAGAGAAAATATTTATCAGTTGGATAATGGACTTTAGAGAAAAGGAAGCAACGAGACAGCATGATAGTTAACAAGAGAAAAGGACAATATGGGAGAGACAAGAGCATAGTTAAAACAAGAAAGAAAAGAATTAGAGGGTAAGAACAGATTAAAGATGTGAAGCAGAGAAGGTAAGATAGTAGAAGTTATTTATTTAAAAAAGGATGGAACAGTTATTTTTAAACTCTAGTTTACTACAACACAATAAACAAATTATTAGGCTAGACCTCTATCAATGGCCCAAATCCTTGAACTGCTCTGCAAAACTAGCAGTTACCTTTGGGGGGGGGGGGGGAATAGGAAACAGAAGACTAGGGATACATAAACAAGAATACAGACAACTAGGTAGAAAAACACCTTAATTTACCAACACAATTTGACTGGTCTATATTGATAAAAATTTGAAAAGTAAGGTTTTCAAGTGTAATAATAATTATATTACCAATAGAATCAGCAACAAGAGTACAAATTTATGTGGGCTGTTGCCATTACAATTAGTCACATCCTAAAGCTTCCCAGTGCCACCAATCTTAAGAAGTTTTTAGTGTGGTGTATGTGTGATCTAGATTGTTTGTTTTAGCATAGCATGAGTTTTAGCTGCTGTGTTTATAAGTTTGTGATGGTGTGTATCCTTCTCTGAGCGTCATCAGTTTGCATTCTGTGAAATGTGTGTTTTGTTGTGCTTTGTGGGGACAAATAAGTGATTTGGCATTTGGTGCTCAGACGTTACCTCTGCCTCATACTCAATTTCTTGCCTAAGTTACTTGTCTCTAAGTTTCATCAGTATGCCTTCTTTGAAATGGGTGTTGAGTTCAAAAGAGAGGGTTTGAGTTTTGGAGCTCAATTTCTACCTCTGTCTTGTTCTTAAATTCTTGGCAAAATTACTTTTCTTATAGTTCACCTGTTTGCCTTCTAGGAAAGGAGTGATTTATGACTGCCCATGTTCATCATGAAGCCATTTTATGAATGTGCTAGCCCTTTGGCAACCATTTTGTGAATGCACCAACAATGTTTCTAAAATCCACATGTGCCTACTAACCCCAAAAGTCAGGACAACTGGCCTAAGAGATTTAGCTATGAATCAAGAATTCCCCAGTTCATATCTCAGTTTTGTCACAAAGTCTTTAGGCAGACTTGGACAAGCCATTATCACACAGCCTCATCCCCCATCCACAATAGGAGGGTAATAATACTGACCTACCTGAACCTTATGAAGTTTTGCTAAAGATTACAAGAAGAAAACATATGTTACATGCTTTGAATACTCTTTAAAAAGCTATATTATTATTATTATTATTATTATTATTATTATTATATTCATGGACACAATTTTAGAGGGGAAACAAAATGGCTCTCTAGCTAATTACTGTAATAGCTGTTACCTAGAATTACCTGGTTTTCTGTGGCTATTCTTTCTTTGTCATACATTCTGTTTCACATTCACTGCCAAGTTCTTGCTAGCTACCACAGTCCAATGTGCTGCCTGGAGGTGAGTCCTGCTGTGACCACTGTTTCTATCATCCAACATCCAAAACCCCTTATTCCCAATTCCAAAATAGGACAGAAGCTGGAATAGATTCCAGAGTTTATAGATCTTTCTCCGGTGATTTGTTATGTGAATTGTTAAGTACATTGTACTATATAGAAAGAAGAGGAAAACTGCTTGTCTGCAGCACCCTTACTTGGAAGGATGTCTATAGACAGAGCAAAACAACAACAACACACATTGTATATTTACATAAATATATTGAATAAAGAAGTTTCTTAGTATCATGGGAACATATGGCTCATTTCTCTTTTCAGCCGCAAGTATTATTTGCTTGTTTATTTAAATACCCTGCTCTTTAGCCAGAAGGGCTCCCAGAGGGACCTATAGATCAATAAAATGAAGATAATCCCTGCCCTCAGATGTGCAATCTAAAAAGGAAAAAAGGATAGAGAGGGAAAAGGAAAACAAGAAAACTCAGGCACCAATGTTTTACGGAATTTATAACAACCAGCTGGGATGTAGCAAGACATTGTGGGCCTTCTTAACATGATGAGCTGAAATGGAAGCCATTCAAATACAGGAGGAGCTGAAAATTGCTGGTCTCTCAGCTGAGCCAGTGGAGTGGCTCTGATTCCTGTTACTCCCCCTTCTGTAGCCTGATGGAATGGCTGCTTGACAACAGAGGCAAAGCTGGAAGAAACTGCCTTCCCAAGGGCAGGATGGGGTGGGGTTAATGGTGGCCCCGCTTCTGCTTCCCTGCCCCTCTTGAAGCCTGATTTAATGGCTGCTAAATGACAGTTAGGGGAGAGGCTGGCTTCTCAGCTGGACTGCTGGTGGCACCACTTTTCCTTCTGTGCCCCTTTTGCACCCGAATGGAATCAGTATGATACCGAATATAAGGCAAAAGTAACCCAAATGGAATAGCAGGATGAACTCTGAGTAGATGCCTACTAATAGAACTTCAGAATTCTATGGACTAAAAAGAGGAGCTCAGCAAAAGGCTCTCAATTTTCTGACTGTGCAAGAAAAGATTTGAGATCTCACAAAATGCAAATGTCTCCCAGAGACCCTTAAGTCTTAATTTTCAGCACTCCATAACTGAACTCAGCGCAGTGGTTGCTTTCCAAATTTGAGCTGTCCACACAAGCCAAATGGATAATTTTTCTATACATCTCTTTACCATAAATCAAGCACACTAAAGACTTTAAATACCTGATCTCTGAATAGGATGTGTAGAATATTTTTCACAAGCTATTCTTATGTAGAAAACAAATAGCAAAACTGCACTACACCAGAGGTACTGATGAAATGACTTTGCATATGATAATGAACATTTCTCCCTGTATCCTTTTAGTGCAGTCACGCTGGCTGCCGAAGAAGGGGGAGGGTACCAACCACATGCATCTCCAATGGAGAAAGGAAGTATACTGTCAATCAATCCAGTGAAACGTTGGTCTTCAATCTATAACTGTGCAAACACTAATACCGCAAAAGCTAATTTTACAGAGTTCCACTCCGAGGACTCCTCTTTGTCCCAGATTCCCACAGCTTGGAGATTAGTACTTCAGAGATGGAGAAAAGAGAAGTTATTTTAAAATTCGGCATAAAATTCTCAGACTTAGTGAGCTAAAAAAAACTGATTGGGAAGGGAGTTTTTGAGGGGCAAAAGGGGCTCAAATAAATAGGGGAGAGGGAGAGAGGTTGTTGAATCTGTCAGTTTGGAAAACTGGAAATACTTATTTTCATATATATTTTTCTCAGTTCCATGCTCTTTTGGAGCAGGATTGTTATCTTCCAACCATCTGTGAGATCTCCACATATTGCTCTTGGTCTAAACAACTTTGTGCCAAACATTATCATATCGTACTGATCCAGTTCATCAAGGTCCTTAAGGGGATATTCAGATAGGAAGACAATGAAGACTAGCAAATGCATAACAGCTTGCCCAAATTAAATTCAGGCTCTTCATGTTGCAGAACATTCCCTCAATGATGACAATCTACCAGGATGTCAGGCCACTCAGGACTGGCCTTAGATTTATTTATTTTTTTAAAGTCAAAACGATGCCCCCTTTCCTTTAGTTTATAGACTGGCATTATTTAGGAATATAGGAACATAGGGTGCTGCCTTAGACTGAGTCAGACCCTTAGTCCATCTGGCCGGGTATTGTCCATACAGAGTGACAGTGGTTCTTCAAGGTTTCAGGCAGGATTCTTTCCTTGCCTTACCTGGAAAAGCCAGCAATTGAACCTGGGACCTTCTGCATGCAAAGCAGGTGCTGTACCACAGTGTTAACAGCACAACCTCTGTAAGCTGCTCCCTTAAGTGACTACTTTGCCTTGCTTCATGGAAAGCCTAACTCTGCCGGAACTTCTGATATTCATTTATTTAAACTACTTATATACCATTTGATAACACAAGATCTCTAAGCGGTTTGCTAGAAAGATAGGGAAGTTTTGGGGAAATTATATGGGGATATAAGGAAAACTAGTTTCCAAAACAAAATCACTGCACGGCCTTGAACAAGCCACTCTCCCAGGCTATGGAACCAAGGATAACTATACTTGGATATTCCAGAGGATGAGTGCGACGAGGCTAACTTCATTAATGTTTGTAAAGGGCATCAAGATCTTCCAGCAAGAGAGCTGAACTGGAATCTCAAATAAATAACACATGTGTTGATGGCAGTCCAAAAAGAATGAGATTGCACAGAAGAGAGATGTGCAATACACACACACACACACACACACACTTACATTTGCAGTAAGTAGGAGAAGCAGAAGAATGGTTCCTGCTGGAGTTCATTACACTTGTTTATCTTCATTTTGTGTATAACTTATAAACAGCATAATGGTTCTGGCTTTCCTGGATGCCACAAGCCCAAAAACATCCTAATGAAAAATAAATGTATTTACAGGGAGATGTCAAAACAGTCCAAGACAAGTCAGAGTAACGTGCCTGCATTGAGGATGAGTGCTTTTATTTCATCGTTCTGCTATGGCCTTCAAGCAGATCATGCAGAGCAGAGAGATAAATATTTTAAATAGTGACACTTCAGCAATGCACGGGTGTGCTAGACAAGGAATAATTAGAAAATAAATTACTTTAAAAAAAAAAAGCACAGAATTATTACCAAATGTCGAATGAATTAGATTACTGACAAACTCCTGTCCCTAGCAGGGTTTCTATCAATGCTGAGGGGTTCCTACGCAAATTGAAGCTCGGATAAAAATATATTAAAGGAAGGTTTGGGAAGCACAAATGAATGCAGCTCCATGAAAGTGTTAGAGATCTGCCCGGCAACTTTCATAAATCTAAAAGATGTAACATTTCTGCTGGCTTCACACCAACAGTTTGGTCTAAAAATAGCTTAATCTCCTTGAGAGCGAAAGGAGCAATCAACAAAAAAAGCCACACGCTCTCAGCACACATATTTGCTGGCAATCACCCCTCTCTCTCTCTCTCTCTCTCTCTCTCTCTCTCTCTCTCTCACACACACACACACACACACACACACACCCCTTTTTTCATGCTTTGCTTGAGACAGTTTTAGAGGTCCACACATTTTGGTTGGCCTTGGTAACCAGTGAATCTTTTGTATCCTAGTGAGCAGGAAGGGTTGAGTGGGTCGTAACTATGATGGCACTCCACTGAGTGATTGTAGGTATAAAACCACCTGCCCATCTCCCTAGGCCAAGTTCGTAGAGGGGATGGGGCCTTGGAGAGGTTGAGAAAGCAGTGACAGTTCTCGTTGCTTTCAGAACCTCTCCCAGGGCTCAGCTTGAGGACATTTTTGGACCGCTGTGTGGTTACCACTTCCCCAAAGCCACAGTGCTCTAGCTTTATTCATCTTGAGTTCACAGAACATCTTGAATTCACAGAACTGCAAAATGGATCTGTCCAAACAAGGTCTGGTAGTGAATGGATGATATCACAACAGTATACAGCAAATATTTTTGCCTATATTATTATCTCATTGATGGCAAGACAGTGCAACAGCATTTCTGCATTAAAGTGAAATTATCAAATGGAAAAGTAAAAGTAAAAATGCTCAAAATAATATTAGAATGATCAACATATTAATTTATGAGTTGGACCAGCACTAGCTATCAAAGAACTAAACTTGTTGATTGATTTGGATCTAAGGATGATATTTACCTATGTAAGTAATAATAACCGGAATGAAAAGTGGGGTTTACCACCAGCATGCAAAAGAAAAGGCAAGATGGGGGGGGGAGGGGGGAAAGGGTGCAGGGTGTTTGTTTGTTTGTTTGCTTAAAGCAAAATCTGAAGTTGGGAACCAAGGGTAGCAGCAGTCATAGGTGGCAAAATTATTAGTATACAGAGAGAGGATGGAAATATGGTTAAAGCTGAAAATAAAAGCAAAACCAAAAATAAATCAGGGGTCAGGAACGTTTTTGACCTCCAGTTTTTAATGATTGTATTCTGGATGGGCTATCCTATTGAGACTGTAAAGCTTATGTGTGCATTTTCTCATGCATTGTGTGGCACACACAGGGCAGTCATAGGCATGTTTATTCCAAAACAAGCAACACTCCATTCAGTAAGACCTACAGGATTGCAGCCTTTGCCTTTTGGGTGCTCAAGATGTGATATATTTTATTATTTCTCACCTCCAATAATCCTCACTAGAAAAGCACCAATATTGTGACATAAATTATTCTGAAGTAAGCAGAAAAGCATTTGATAACAATGAAGTCAGAGAAAATGTAGGGGGCACAATAGAAGCAAAGTGTAAGCAAGTTCACAATAGAGGGATAACACCTGCTACAGGACTCCAGAGAGACTGACTAAAACTCTAGGAGTGTTTTGCCAAGATGACAAAAAATACAATAAACAGATCCAACTGTGACATCCTCTGAAATGCTGTGTAATTAAATCTATACAAAGGAAACGTTAACAACCCAGGGTCACCTCCGTCTTTCAAAGCCAACATCTTGACAACCTCCAAAGGCAGAAACTTGTCCTCATCTACACACACACACACACACACATACATACATACATATATATGGATGGTTTTTCATTGTGGCAGTGACTTCCATGTCACCTGTTGATCTACATTAAGGTAACACACAGGAATGTATGTGCATGCAAGCCATAGAATTTACCAATGTAAAATGGCCCACTGAAACCAATACGTGTGCGGATCACAGGAGTACAGTCAATCAATTTGAATGTACTTAGTAATCCATTTTGAAAGTTACTTGCTCAAGTGAAGCAGTACAACTTGTAAGCAGTACAGCAGCAACTGGGAGAAAGCTCATATTGAAGTACAAATAGAGTGTATCTACAGTAGCAGCTATGAGAATACATAAAAAAATTACTGACAGAGTAATTGCTTTTTGTATAAGCGTCCCTTTTTTATTAAATAGTTTTACCCAGCATGGAAGTCTCTCTTTTAAAAGGAATAAATTTACTGCATGCCAATTTATTCACAGCCTGTAGATTCAGCATAATGAAATCCTCCTAAGTAAATATCTGATAAAAAGAGCAAATAGGTAGCACTTGAACCCAGGAGTTGCGTTTTCTTGACACGGTGCTCTAATGCAAAACAGCAGGAACCTCAGAGCTGTGGGTATATGGAGTCAAGAAAAGAAAACCTTTGTTGAGAGGGAGGGCTCCTCTCCTAGGAGACCTAGCAGCAAGAGTTACAGCAAACTATATCTGCCTCGGATGAAAAAAGGCAAGAGTCATTTCATATCTGTAGTTCCAACTGTCCTAGCAGCAAAAGTGTTGTACCTTTCATCAAACTAAAAAGATGGCTTGCCACAGGATACAGAAACATGGGGATATTCCTTTGTGCGGGGCAGGTGACACACATGACTCAGTAGTGTTTTACAACAAGAAAGATGTGTAACATCTATCCCCACTTTTTAGCTGAATTACAAACATTTTGGTCCAAAAGGCTCTTGTAGTACTACTGGAGAATAAGACGCCATTAGATCATGTCTACCGCTATCATCCAAGGCAGAGAGCCCTAGTTCAACACTGAGGGCCACAAAAAGAATTTTATGCTTTCTCTGTCAAGGGATGAGAATGGGGTGCTTATACAGGATAATCATTAGGGATGTGCACTGGATCGGACCCGATCCACGATCCGAGTCCGGTCCAGTGGGAAATCGGATAAATTATCCGATTTCCGATCCCGCAGCTGGATCGGCCGATCCAATCCGAACCGGTCCGAAAAAGCTCCGAACCGGTTCGGCGGATCGGCGGATCGGCGGGCGCCCACTGGCGCCCACCGCCGCTTCCATTGGCGGGCGCCAGCGGGCGCCCGCCGATGAAAGTGGACAGCGGGGGGGGGGGAGGAGGGAGGCACTTACCTTCTCGGCCCGGTGGCTCCCGTCCGGCGCCGGCGCCTACTACTACTAGCAGGCTCCGCGGCCTGCTCTAGGGTGGCGCGCCGGGTGATGTCATCACCCGGCGCGCTACTCTAGAGCAGGCCGCGGAGCCTGCTGGTAGTAGTAGGCGCCGGCGCCGGACGGGAGCCACCGGGCCGGGAAGGTAAGGAGGGGGTGCGTGGAGGGGAGGAGGGGGCGCGCGGAGGGGGGAGGGGGGCCCTTACCTTTCCGGCCCGGCGGCTCCCATCCGGCGCCGGCGCCTACTACTCCCAGCAGGCTCCGCGGCCTGCTCTAGGATGGCGCGCCGGGTGATGTCATCACCCGGCGCGCTACTCTAGAGCAGGCCGCGGAGCCTGCTGGAAGTAGTAGGCGCCGGCGCCGGACGGGAGCCGCCGGGCCGGAAAGGTAAGGAGGGGGTGCGTGGAGGGGAGGAGGGGGCGCGCGGAGGGGGGAGGGGGGCCCTTACCTGCCCGGCCCGGCGGCTCCCGTCCGGCGCCGGCGCCTACTACTCCCAGCAGGCTCCGCGGCCTGCTCTAGGATGGCGCGCTGGGTGATGTCATCACCCGGCGCGCTACTCTAGAGCAGGCCGCGGAGCCTGCTGGAAGTAGTAGGCGCCGGCGCCGGACGGGAGCCGCCGGGCCGGAAAGGTAAGGAGGGGGTGCGTGGAGGGGAGGAGGGGGCGCGCGGAGGGGGGAGGGGGGCCCTTACCTGCCCGGCCCGGCGGCTCCCGTCCGGCGCCGGCGCCTACTACTCCCAGCAGGCTCCGCGGCCTGCTCTAGGATGGCGCGCCGGGTGATGTCATCACCCGGCGCGCTACTCTAGAGCAGGCCGCGGAGCCTGCTGGAAGTAGTAGGCGCCGGCGCCGGACGGGAGCCGCTGGGCCGGAAAGGTAAGGAGGGGGTGCGTGGAGGGGAGGAGGGGGCGCGCGGAGGGGGGAGGGGGGCCCTTACCTTTCCGGCCCGGCGGCTCCCGTCCGGCGCCGGCGCCTACTACTCCCAGCAGGCTCCGCGGCCTGCTCTAGGATGGCGCGCCGGGTGATGTCATCACCCGGCGCGCTACTCTAGAGTAGGCCACGGAGCCTGCTGGAAGTAGTAGGCGCCGGCGCCGGACGGGAGCCGCCGGGCCGGAAAGGTAAGGAGGGGGTGCGTGGAGGGGAGGAGGGGGCGCGCGGAGGGGGGAGGGGGGCCCTTACCTGCCCGGCCCGGCGGCTCCCGTCCGGCGCCGGCGCCTACTACTACCAGCAGGCTCCGCGGCCTGCTCCAGGGTGGCGCGCCGGGTGATGTCATCACCCGGCGCGCTACTCGAGAGTAGGCCGCGGAGCCCGCTGGTAGTAGCCGCCGGCGCCGGACGGGCCGAGAAGGTAAGTGGTGGGGAAGGGGGCTTACCCCCCCCCCGGAGCCGTCCGCTTCTATCCGCTGGCGCCCGCGGGCGCCAGCGGATGGAAGCGGGCGGCCCCAGGGGGGGTAGGGAGCGCGGGGGAGGGGGTTTACCTGCCGGGGCCGTCCACAGCGGACGGCCCCAGGGGGGGAGGGAGTTAGGCCCCCCCTCAGCCACCCGCCACCATTTTTTTCTCATAGACTTGCATTGCAATGCAAGTCTATGGGGAAAAAAATGGCGGCCGATCCAAAAATTTACGATTTTTGGGTCGGGATCGGACTCGATCCGGTCCGGGGGGCCTCCGATTTTGTTCGAACCGGTCCGGGACAAAATTGGAGGTCCCGATCCGGGTCCCGATCCGATCCGGGGGGTCCGTGCACACCCCTAATAATCATTTACTTTGTCTTGCATACAGCCCTACCCAAGACTTTGATTGACAGCTTTTAGTCAGAGGATCCAATCCTATGAATCCACATAAGTGCAGGATTTGGGGACTGGGTGCAGATTTTAGCAATTCAGCTTTCATTTAGGAAAAATTGAAGTTTGTTACTGTGAAGAGAATAATTTGAAAAAACTGGGAAATGCACGGTGATTTTTTTTTTTAGTATTATATTTTTATCCTACTCTTCATCCATTGAGCTGAGGTATCCATATATATTATTCTCACTAAACCTGTGAGTTTGAGAGATAGTGATTGGACCAAGGCCCCCCTCCCTCAGACCGCCACATCTACAGGGGGCAAAGAGAGGAAAGGAGATGCAGCACCAGCTTCTATTAGCTGCTGCTAATGCGGCTCTTAGTCATTCAGGGCCAGGACCAGGGCAACATCTGCTATTATTATTATTAGTAGTAGGAAGAACCCATGCTTAATAGATATCTCTCTCTCTCTCCTATTCCTATCTTGCCCTCCTTCCTCATCCACAAAGGGTAAGGAGAGGAAAGGAGATATAAGAACAGTCATGTGTCTGATATTATTAGTAGTAGTAGTACTGCTTCTGCTCAGCCATTCACAATATCAGGCTTAGGGGTGCCCCTCCCACAGCCGGGAGAGAGAGGGGCACGAGGATAGATGTTTACATGTCCACTCAGAAGTAACTCCTCCATTTCACTTTATGAGCATACAAGCAAGGAGGGAAGCCTGTTGATTCAAAGCTTTGCAACTATGAAGGAGCACAGCGGAGAGATGGTTAGCGGTTGTTGATCTGAAGCTGTGTGGGTGCATGGAGACATCCTTTCACTGCTATGGAATTGAGCAGAAGAAGAAAAACTTTCAGAGCCCCATCATTAGTCGCTACTTGCTGTGCATTATGGCCATGTAACCGAGGATATCCCACGTTTAATCCTGCCCATGTATCACAGTTCTTGTTGCTTCACAGCTGCAATGTTGTGGGTTTGGGGGGAGATCCATAGTGAAAGTGGTGTCTTGTAGATGATCCCATGGTTGCTCAACACATTGAGGAATCACTCTCCTAACTGGGAATAATAATAATAATAATAATAATAATAAATTTATTTATTTATAACCCGCCTCTCCCTCCGGATCGAGGCGGGCAACAACAATAAATATAAACACTGCTTACCACTCATTGAATCAGCAAACATTGAGAAACATATGTACCAGCCTTCAAATACCCAGACAATAACAAGGAAAGAAGATGGAGAGGATACTGTATCAACTCTATTTGCATCTGTATCTTAACAGTGCCAAGGTAACCTGACAGTCTGTTGGGTAACATTTATCCTGCATTTGTGCTTGTTGACGCGTCTATGTGCATTTGTAATTATTGTTGCCACAGAGATCGAGACTTCTCGGTACCTCTAATTAATTACTTAAGTAGTTTCCCATGTCTGTGACACAGAGCTATCAGCATCTATCGCTCCCCTCCACTTAGTGCTTCTAATATTGCTTGCTCAACCTGAATAACCTACCAAGGCCAGCCTCTTTCTAAGTATCAGGCAGGTTGTTAAGAACTAATTTGCATAGCTGATACTATCAAGACTGCCAAAAAAATATAATTCTTTACCTCTGCTATTTCCTCCTCTATCAAGATTAGCAGCAACATTAATCTCCTTCAAAATGGAATGTAAGCTGCGTCTTGAGGACTGGAGAGGTGGGGGAACCTCCCTCAAAATCCATTTGACATTCACAAACTTCAGGAAATAAACTACTGAGCTTCCTTAATTACAGTTTGCAAGCCATCTTTTCTAGAATTCAATAAAATACCCCATTCCACTCCCAACTTTGCTATCAAGGATTATCTAGATATAGGTTTGGGCTTGTTTTGAAACGGTATTTTATTAATAAAATTATTTATCCTAAATTAAGACTCAATCCTCTAAATACTTATTGGAAAGTAAATCCCATTAAAAATCAATAAAACTGACTTCAGAAAGAAATAATCAGGATCAAACTGTTAGTTAAATTTTGTTTTGTTCTGTTCCATACCAAGTTAAGCTAACTTGGGAAGTTATGGAGTGGGGTGGGTAACACCACACTATCCAAAATGATTGATAATAGCCTTGGGACACTTCTTACCAAAAGTAAATTGAAGTTTCCATACAGATCTATACAAGTGTTAGAAGTAAAACTTCCAGGCAGCTGAGAGTGCTAGACTGCTCCATGAGAAATTCAAGCTTAATTTCCTTCCCATTCTCTGGTAATGTGCAACCATGTACAAACCATCAATAATGTTTAAACAACAACAACTATCCAATCCAAATTCACTTCATTATCCAAATCTAATGTCTTATTTTGTAAAACCCTCTTGGCTGGGTCATTTATTAGTTCCCATGAGGAATGTTTTTGCAAGGATTTATCTATTTAAAATATTTCTTGGCTGCCTTTCAGGGCAGAAGCCTTCATAAGGCGGCTTACAACAATAAAATACATAAAAACACTTAAAATATTAAAAGCAAGTAAAAAAATATAAAACACAATAAAACAGCAATTTAAAACAACAAAAACAATGAAAACCAGCAAGAACGATGATGACAATAGCAGCAACAGTACTCATATAATGAAAAGGCAACGTAAAATAAAATGTTTTCTAACTTTCTATAGGTTGACTAAATGGCCTTCTGACTCAATGGCTGAATTCGGATGACACAATAAGCAACTGGGGGCGGGGGAACAATCATCAATTGTATTGACTATTGTGTCATCCGAATGCTGCCATAGTCAACTCAGTGCTAATCCTAATCCACACCACAGTTTATTATTTATTACCATGTTGTGTGGGGAGTACCCCCTAGAAGAACAACTGTAAAGTTGATTATTAACCCATCATTGACTATTGTGTTGTCCGAATTCAGCCAGAGGGTAGTATCCAATATTAACTCTACTTAGAGTAGACTTTTTATTTATTTATTACATTTCTATACTGCCCCATAGCTGAAACTCTCTGGGCAGTTTACAAAAGATTAAAACATTAAAAATCAATATACAAAATTTAAAACCATAAAAACGGTCAGCATACAAAGACAACATACATTTAAAAACAACTTTGAGCTCTCAGCCGAACCTAAAGACATATATATGATCGATTCAGCATATGCCGCTAAATGCTTGGGAGAAGAGGAAACTCTTGACCTGGAGCTGAAAAGATAACAATGTTGGCGCCAGGTGGGCCTCATCAGGGAAATCATTCTATAATTGGGGTCCACCACTGAGAAGGCCTTCTCCCTTGTTGCCGTCCCCCGAGCTTCCGTCGGAGTATGCACCCGGAGGAAGACCTTAAATGTTGAACAAGACTTATTGATATGGACAAGACTTCAGTTAACCACGACTAACTGAAGTCCTGTTCATTTCAATGGTCTATACTCCAAGAAGGATTAACACTGGATACTACCCTATATCTGGTGTCTGAATATATATAATACAAGGAAAATACATATCTGAATATGCAACTGGATCCACTCTGCATGTATGATTCTTGATTCCACAAGGAAATCCACATGAATAAGCTGCCTCCTTGTTTCTCTCCCTTGCTAGATCAGGATGATAGAATTTTATCTCACAGGTTTTTCAGTAGAACAAGATACATGGCTGCAAACCACTCAGGAAATTATAAGTGCTGTACAAATGAGTTATAGTGGTAATAAGGTATTTGCTGCCTTGTTTGAAACCACATTTCAAAATGCATGCAAAATTGAAACACAGCTTGAACTCCTACTAAGTGTGCATACCAAAAATTTTACTATGGCATTAAGAAAATCAGAGGAATCTAGATAGCCTGTTTTCCCACACACCCCACCCAATTAGCAGAGCCTTGTCTATATATGGCCGCTCTATATATGGCCACTATAAATGTTAACTCCCCCCCACCAGCATTTTTCGAGGTAGCATGTCAGTATCAATAATGGTCTACCAGGCTTATCCAGCAGAAAGGCCATAAGAGCTGGTGATGTCTGTAGTTCAAACTCTCTTTTTCTCCTCCAGCCAATGCCTCCAAGTCAGGACTAAGGTGTTGCCAAGGATGCTTATTCCTGATGCTGTACCTGCTGTCGAGCTGAATAGAGGCCATTGTTTTTTGGGGTTGTTATTTCTTAACCTGTGTTGGTCACCTACTTTTAAGAGCCTCTCTTAAAAGGTTAGTACCCAAGCCCACCCCAAATGCCTTGGTAGACTTCTAGAGTAAGTTTGAAAGGTACTCCCCCCCCCCTTTTTTTAGAGCTGCATTAAGTGTGACTGAATACTAGAGGTTTTTATGCCTGGCTTTAATAAATGTTGCACCCTTAAGCACCCAAGGAATAGCTGTGGTTTGTCCAACCCAATTAATTTTCCTCTCCAAAACGCTTTAGGTTCCTCAGAATGTTGGTGAAGAGCTACTACATACAGAGCAGGAAAGAAAGACAACAGTATGTCCTTACTGTAGCTATGAAACCAATGGGTTGAGTTCAATGCTATCCTTCTGCTGATGAAACTGCTTCCATCAGTGGAACTGGAAGGTGGCAATTCCCTCTCCCCCACTCATAGTCCTTTGCACACCCTCAAAATTTGCTCTGATGGGCTAGGAAACCCTCTTGAGAAGATCTTCAGGTAGCATGGAGGACTGTGGCTAGGAAGGAGAGAGGGAGAAAGTCCCATTGTGCTAGTGGATTTCCACTAGTGCAACATTAGAGTTAACCTAATCGTTGCAGGATGCTGCTCCCCTCAGCTCCTCACAAGCATATTTTAAAATGCTTGAGCCGCCAAGGTGGATCACTACAGTAAGAATATTAACTATAACATAAATAAGTAAAAAAAGAAGGTTAAAAGAACAGTCTGAAACAACAGGTCAATTCATTCCATCCCCAGGTTTAAAAAACAGAAAACCAAAACAAGTCAACCACTCTCCTGAAAGCCTGTTAGATCTTTACTGCTCTTCTAAAGTACATAACAGAATGGGCTTGTCAAGGGGCTCATCTACACCTAAGGGCCTAGTGAGAAGGAGGGGGGGAGGATCGCGGACTTACCTGCTTCCGCAATCCTCCCCCAGCTTCTATACAGTTGCACAATGTCCAGGGCCAGATCTACACCAAGCAGGATATGACACCTTGAAAACAGTTTGAAAACTGTATATGTAATGTGTCCTGGGCCCCAACAATTGTCAGTACTGTTATACACCATTTTAAAGTAGTAGTGTAGATCCTGCCCAGGATTCTATTTCAATTCTATAATTAATTCACTGCATGAGCAAAAGTTAAGTTAATTTGCTTCTCTGGTCTCAGTAAATGTGGTTAGTTCAAAGCAATGAGATGTGAGGGCAAGTCAGTTTGTCTAACTTATTTGCGATAAATAATAGCTTTTGAAGAAATAAGGGAACAAAATGTTTACATAAATATATCAGGTTATTTTTGTTTAGGTATAAAATACGTTGGCTCCATTATGGGAATATTTTGGTTTATGTGACTTTTCTATAGTTCCCAAGGGAGTCAGAGAAGACTTGTAAATAGAAGTAAGGATGGACATTTTCTTTGAGTTGTCAGAATACTTCAGTGACACAAGTCCCACTAAATGTCAATTCAGGACTTCTTCCAATATGTTAATTTGCAGTTTCAGTCCTATGCACACGCAGATGCAGACACATGTACACGCAGATGCAGGTGTTCTAACATTTGTTAGGACACCTAATGAAAGGGTTGAGATGATTTCTTCTCCATCTACCTTTCCCTCCATAACCACATCAGGCTCAGGCATCAATTGTGGGAATCCATCAAATGGGTACCCCAGAATGTCCTTATCTGAAACAAGTGATTCAAGAAAGTAGCCTATTTTCCAAAAGGCCATTCTGTCCACCAATTCATGGAAAAGTCTCCACCATTAGGAAACCATACACTGTATGGTATACAGACATAGGTTTAATTGAGACATCATGCCAAACTCTCAATTGATAAACCATGAGTTGAAGACAGTTGGCCTTGATGTCTGAACTGACAGCCCGTTCTCATGGCATGCTGAACAGATTGGAAATGACAACAGACAAGTGGCTCTAAAAGCATGGCCTCCAGTTTGTTTGGAAGCTCAAATCATGGTTTGATTTCTAAATGATGGCTAGAGCAAACCTTGGTTTGTCATGATGTGTTAATTATGCTATAGCTTTGGATTCATCTAGAGACATATGGATATGACTAGTTCCCATACCGATTTGTGGCTGTGAATTTAAGATGTACAAATTACCTCCTTTTAACGAAGGTACGCATTGCATGTACTTTATGAACTTGATGTTTCTATCTTTGAGCTTCATTGAAAATTTTAGTTTAGATCTCCTTCCTGATATTATTATTATTATTATTATTATTATTATTATTATTATTATTATTATTTCTTACCCGCCTCTCCCTCCTGATCAAGGCAGGGAACAGCATCAATACCAACAATATAAAATACATAAACTGATTAAAAGCATATAAAATTAATACATTATTAAAATCAACAAAGTCTTAAAATTAAACTGGGTAGGCCTGCCGGAAGAGATCAGTCTTTATAGCTCTTTTAAATTCTTGAAGACTTGTAAGTTGGCGGATCTCTCCCGGCAGGTCATTCCACAGCCTGGGAGCGGCAGAAGAGAAGGCCCTCTGGGTAACAGTTTCCTTGCACATGGTAACAGAAGCCTCACCACGAAGGACAAAAACATGTTTCCTCCGAAGTAGTATTCTGCCAGAGTAGGAAAAGGGTCACTATAGCCATGCTGGAATTTTAAAGTTCTTATTTATTCTGATTTTTTACCAACGTTAAAGCTGCATTTTCAGTTATCAGCATAGCTTGTAGGAATTTGTATCCCAAGCTACATCAGTTCCATGCTGAGCTCAAAAGAAAAGAACCATATGGAGAGAATAATAAGGCAATTAAATACCCATTAAAGAATAATATATCTGTGTTTTTAAGGAGGCAAGCTTTACTGATGGCACAGTATGCATTTATTTGGTTTTCAAGGGGCTGGAGTAAGAGCAGGAATTCTGCTTTATTTCGAAGAGTGGGTTGGAGTTCTGCATTGTGCAATAGATATATCTTCTAATATGAATCTTGCTGCAGAAAAAAAACATTTTTGCAGAGCTGGCCTTACCATGAAGCCTTACCATGAAGCAGTGTGGAACAGTTGCTTCAGAAGTGCCATTTTCCTCAGTTTCCTGCCTCCAACTTCATTTTGATAAGTTAAAAATGAATTTGAGCAGAACGCAAACTGTTTGTGTGAGTGTAACTGAGATGGACTTTCTAGTTCAGGTGCACAGCTGGCTGAGGTGGGTACTGATGTTCCATGGACCCAGGAAAAAGCCCAGAAACATACTTTGAATTTAATAAGGCAAGGTCATAAATCTTTCTTCAGGTGGAATTTCCAAAAGAAATCCCACTTTCTTTCCAAGGTCACATGCTCCTAAATCACAAATATGGTTTTGTAAAGCTCACACAATTTCCCAAGCACAACAAGAAATAAACAAGAGGATCTTGTATGTACAGTCATGGAAAGATATACTATATTTTCAATCACAAGAAGGGTGAATCTTTAAAAATAGCTTTTTTTCTACCTTTCCCAAATTTATCTGGTGCAGTAAGAGATGTTGAACACTCAAATGATTTTCACCATATTTACACAAAGTGAACATGAGATCTTAATAAACTGTCAAGATTTCTTCTATGGGACAGCTCATCTCTTCCTGCATATTTATAAATATATATAATTATGTTGGAGAACTTCAGACACAAAGATAGGTGTTGTACTAATTAGAATGCTGGATGTGGACCAAGAAAGCTGGGGTCAAATTCCCACTCAGCTATGAAGTCCACTAGGTAATCTTGACTCAGTTACTGACTATCAGCCTAGTCTAGTTCCTACAGCTGTTGTGAAGTAAAATTAAAAATTGGATAACACCAAGCATGTCATTGTGAGCTCACTGGAAGAACACGTGGTTATAAATGTAGCTGCTGCTGCTACTACTATTAGTAACAATAATAATAGTGCTGTTCCATATATAGATAGGTTTGTGGCTAAAGTGCTCCAACTGAAATTTGGCACCGATTTTAGGCTTCCATGATCAATTCCAGATCCGCACGCATTGGAATTTTCCTTAATAACAACTGGGTAGTTGCTTTATAAACAAACAGCTTCTATGAAGCTTAAAGCAGAGCCCTTCACCAAAGGCTCCCATGTAAATTTAGCTGTCATGGGAAAAGAGAATGGGTCCTGTTATGGATTAGTAACTGGTTAAAGAACAGGAAGCAGAAGATAAGAATAAATGGATTCACAACTGAGGGAAGCACAACTGAGTGAATTCCCCATGGTTCTGTATTGGGACTGCTACTATTCAAAATGCCCCACAGTCTGGAGTGAGCAACGAGATGGCAAAGCTTGCAGATGATGCCAAATCTTCAGAAGGGTGAAAACTCAATCAGACTGCAAAGAGCTCCAAAGAGAACTCTCCAAACAGGAAGAATGAGTAGCAAAATGCACATGAGATGCAATGTATCTCAGTGTAAAGTGATATATACTAGGTTATTCCCCCCTTCCCCAACATTATGTATGCATGGATGGGGTATAAACTGGCTGATAATCAAGGAAAGAGATTTTTAGGAACTTGTGGATATCTCAATGAAAACTACCTAGCAGCAGCACAATAGGCAAATTTCATGATAAGGTTTATAAAGGCTGAAATAGCTATACGTGGAACACTGGTCACCCATCTCAAAAAGGATAGCACCATTGGGACAAAAGGGAAACAAACATGATCAAGAGATTGGAAAACCTTTTCTATCAGGAAAAGCTAAAGTGTTTGGAGCTGTTTAGGGTGACATTTTATTTTAGCAAAAGGGCCATATGATTAAAGTTTTATAAAAGTATGAGTGGTGTGAAAAAAGTGGATAGAGGATAGAGCAGTAGAACGTGGGGTCAGGTTGTTTGCCCTGAAGCTAGTGTTGGGGTGGGAGGAAAGAAAGTAGTTCTCCAAACTACACATTATTAAGCTATGGAATTTGCTACTTCAGCATGTGGTGATGGTCACTGAACTAATTTATGTCTTTTAAAGATGATTAGATAAATTCATGGAGATAAGATTGCTGGGAGGGAGGCCCAATGGTGGGAGTCAGGCTTTTGCCTCCATGTTTCCTGCCTGTGAGCCTCCTGGTGGCATCTGGCAGGCCACTGCGGGACACAGGGGCTAGATGGATCCTCAGTCTGATCCCGCTGGGAACTTCTTTATTCTTATGCCAAGGCCATCATCTTTCACCAGAATTCAAGGATGGAAGAGTGATCGGCTGCTGTTCGGCCCTGAGATACATATACCCATATTTACCAGTGATCTCATTACAGCACGACCACCCACAAAGGGGAAGGCCTGCCTCACTTTCACTTTTCATAAACTGTCACAATATTTCAATTATCAGATTCTAGACCTAAGAACAAAAGCAGTCTAATGATGTAAAATGCAAGGCATTCACAGATTCCTTCCTTGCCTCAAGTTGATGATCCAAAATACACTAAAACTCCTATTCACTCCTTCTCTATAGTATTGTAGTTGTGACTCCAGCAAAGGCTTAGAATTCCTCTCCATTGGAAAAGCCTTCATCAGAGAAGCCTGGTTGCATCTCTAGGAGTGCCAAATGGCAACAGTGACTTCCTTTCTCTTGCCAAGTATCATACAGTGCAGGATCTGCATTCCTGACTAGTGGTGTACGAGAATTTTGTTTGGCTTTGTTTTTGACTTGGATTTGCCCTGGTTGCACCTCTGACTGCAAATGTGAGGATATTTTTGGGGGAAGAGCCTGTATGTTCCTAAACTTTGAAAAAGTACACATTTTAATGCATATTTTTAAGTCCACTTTAGAATGAGGAGTTTTTATACAAACAAAAAACATTTTAGTCTATAGGGGAGAAAAATGCACATTTGGCTGCGCGCTTTAAAAAAATGTGTTCAAACTGCACACTTTTTCTGTTCAAATGAAAACAAAAAACAACTGTAATAAAAAACAGGTGCAAGACAGACCGAGCTTTAAGATGGGACTTGGGAGCACCACGGTGAGCTCAATGATTCTCCCATCCCTCTTCCTGACTGGAAAGAATTTAACAAGGGGCACAAACACCACACAGCAAACCTTCCCATGCAGATATTCTTTATGTATTATGCATACACATTAGCCTCATTATACAAACGAGCTAAACATTAGAACATATGCTCGCCTGACATCTCCCAGGATGGATACAGCTCTAAGTGGACGGAAAGGACAAAGAGGAAGGGGGTGAGGCTTTTCTTTCACACAGTAGTACAAGGCCCACCTTCTCCTTTCTAATCAAGCCACTGCAAACGAGGCAACAGTTGGGATCTCCTACTTAGAAACAGCCTGGAAACAGAAATTGGGGGGGTGGGGGGTGGGAGGGGATGGATCATGTATCTGTTATCACATGCATTTTCTTATAAAAGCAGATGATACCAGGCAATGAAAGGTTATGACACTGGCCAGGATGGCCTGCATGGTATATATATAAAAAACATCCAGGAGTGTTCTGGAGTTGCTGTGTATCTCATACAGCCAAAATATATGCTACTCTAAATGCATGGCTGCCATTAACAGATCTCTCTCCCCCCCCACCCCCATTTCACCCCCATATCTCCTGGTAATATTTAGTTAAATATGACGTGCTGTAACTGCTCAACATTTCTCTTGCCAATAAAGGGAAGCAGGACAATGCTGAGTAGATGACCACATCGCCTACCTGTTTTAACTAAGAACAGCATTAAAGGCACATTTAAGGCAACAGCATGCAGTCGGCTCTTATTTGAGAAAGAATGAAAGACTCATACACCACACTATGCAAAATCAAGAGAACCACATAGAAAACCAGCTTTTCCTATACTTTACCATGTTGGCCTGCAAGGGAGAGGTTGTATAAGCGAAAGCTTCTCCAAAGAAAAAAAAAACTGCACACAGAAACATGTAATGGAGGTGGTCTTGCTTAGCCTTCCCCTTGCATGCTAGTTTTCCATGCGCAGAATTTATTTCCCCATGAGGTTGCATGCAAACACGCAGTCCCCCCACACCCTGTATTACAATCAAGGAAAATGATTGCCTTGCAATTTAGTTCACTGCATTTGTTGGTCCATATAAATCATACCATTTATAAAAACGGTGGGGAATGTGTGTCCCTCCAGATGTTTAGACCTGCAACTCCCATTAACACTAGCTAGCATAGCCAATGGAGAGGAATCATGAGTGTTGTAGGCCAAAACATCTGGAGGGCCACAGGTTGCCCACCTATGGTTTATATAGGTTGCAATGATGGGGCTTCTCATGTTGGCTGGAGGAAGCCTGGCAGCTATTTCTACAAGTGGTTCAGGCAGAAGCAATGCATTCAGCTGGGAGTGGGTTTTAATCAGAGTTTTGGCATAGAACGATTGCATAAGAACACACTGGACAAAGGACAAGGGCAAAGACTGTCTGTCAATCTGCATAGATCAAATGCATCCCCCGCCCTACCCAACTCATCTAAGCAAAGCTCCACTGCATGATAAATACTGTTAGGACATCTTATCAGCCCCAAGTCCACATATTCAAATAAAAGCAAACACTTCATCAGCTCATAACACCCCCTTAGAATATTTTGTTCCAGGATTCAGGGTCACAAGTAAAACAATACCTGGTTTCAGATAAAGTCGCCTGCTACACAAATGTCACAGTTATAACCCTGAATATCACCTTTATAAAAAAACTGGGTGTCTGCTTTCAGCGTCAAAAGCAGCTTTATCATGTTTAAAAAAACCTGTGTTCTTTCTTTCTTTTTATCAATATCCTTACAGAAGCTCTAGTGACATTGGGCTGATGCACTTGACTTTCAGCTCTGCAGAGCCACATTTTAATCTTCATGCAGTGACAAAATGTAAACTGTCCAGAATCCATCACCCATTTTACCACCTCCCTAATTTGAAGTTTCACTTCAAGAAATGCTCAGAAAGATAAGACTGGAAAGAATGAAGGGGAAGCTAGGTTGCTGAATTAAGATGAATCTGCATAGCAGGTTCCTGTGTTTTGTCAGGGTTTGAGACCACAGCTGTTCTTGTATCTGGGACATCAGGAGTGTGCGTTGCATGTGTCTCTGTGCATGTGCATGCGTGGATGGGGAAGAATTCAACAAGTGTATCACCATGTAGTTCTGGCCAATGGAGGAAACCACAGGGGTGATCTGCCACAGCAGGACAAAAACATCTTAACCGCAGTAGGTCAGAGCAGGTCAGAGAATGATCTCTGACCCCTATAAAAGCAGCAAGGGGATTCTGCTTCTGGCTTCAGACTATCTTTAACTTCCTCCACCTCCACTTGATGGGATCAGAGTCAGATAGAATCAGGCCAGCATTATATCACCACAATGAAAACCCAACTATCATGCCAAAATTGAGGTTCTGGGTGGCTCTGCAGAACCCAGGGATGATACTGCTTGCCAGGCTGGGGCACATTGGTAAGATATCTGAGATTAAAACAGTAGGTGGAACTGTAGGTCAAGACAGAGCCAGGGTAGCTTACTTGTATGTTTCCTGGACCCCCAGTCAATGCTTTTAATCCTCCCTCACTTTCAAAATTAATAAAGAGCAGAACTACATGGCAAGTAGACATGCCAGTCTGTCAGAATGAGGCAATTAGCCCAGGAGAAGAAACCACAATAGAGAATAGAAGTACTGAAGCAGTGAAAAGCCACTTAAGAGAAATGAAATGTCAACTCAGTTAGAGAGGCACTCTAGCCAGCTCCCTCCAGTCTCCCACGTTCACCACCGCAGCCTCCTGAGACCAGATAAAAATGGCACGGCTCTCCAGCATAAGGACTGCTTCTCATCGAAAAGAGAGGAGCATCTCTCTTTGGAAAAGCTTGAGCAGTCCTGGCTAGCCATTGTTTTTCCCTGCCCCCTCTGTGTGGTTTCCTTTGAGCTGCATAGCACCTGTTGAGGAGGATCAAATGCTGCTCAGCTGCAGGCTAGCCGGCTGTTGAGCACTGCCAACAAGCTGTGCACCACTCCCAACCAATGGCACACGCTTTCAGGCCATCTGGACCTCTTTATGGACTGGGAGTTTTCCTCATCACAGTGCAGGAGAAGATGCCAGTACTGTCTATTACTCAGCAAACTATCGCTGGATGATAAGGACTAAGGACCGAGCCAAATAGCAACACTGTTTACGCTTCTAGTATCACTAATGGCAGAGGATTTGGGGGGGGGGGGTGGAAGAAAAGAGGGGGGGAAAAGAAATCAGACATGCTAAACTCTACAGAGGACTCAGATATGCATATTCCACTAAACTGTCAGTATGGGAAAAGAGGAAGGTCTGTGGATTTGCTACATTTTCCCCTTCTCCTAGTGCAAACCTCCTTCTGGAAGAGATATGAACATGGAATGGGCTTTAGGATATGGTGAACTTGCATAGTAGATTGCTGGATATCCCCAGCCCTCGAAGACTCTCTGGAAATAATTAGGGAAACTTGGGTTATTTGGCCAAAATAATTTGGTGTCTGACTTGGACTGGATCCCTAGAAGGCATCTACAGTGCCTCAAACCAGAACTGCACCTGACATTGTCCGTGCCCACCCCACCTCAGGAAGTTGGGGGAAAGAGGTGACAATGAGTGCTCACATCAGTTGGGGGCACACAAAGACAACCAGTTAGGATCACAGGATCAGACTTCAATTTTGGAGGAGTTCAGGTCCAATCCCAATTGGATTCAGGAATGGAGAGGCAGACACCACAAATCTAATGTAAAAAAAACCCTGATTAAGGATTCCATCCTTTCACTCCTCTGACATTAAGCTCTTGAGCTTGTTACTATGGCATATCCTTTGGCTGACTGTGAAAAGCAAGGTAAGTGGCAATAAAGAATGAAAGAACCATTTTCCACCCCATTTTGATGACTCCATTTTCAATTACCATTTCAATGGCTGCTACGAAACACTCCAATTGGTTTGAAAAGGTAGGCAAAGAATAGCCTCTGGGGCTACAATATACAGCTAGAGCTTGGGAGGCAGGGTTAAATTCCTTATTTCACCATCAATAAACTCCCTGCTTTATTTGGAGGTAACAGTGCTTATGTGACACAGTTTTCTGTGTGCACAATTGGAATTAATGATTGTGAGCTGTACTCCAAATATTAAATAGATGCAGATACTACACTGGTTCATGGAATCAAAATAAGCCACCAATTGAATAAACTATGGTGGCTTGCTTGATCTGTACCATGGTGTGTGCTGGGTGGAATTTGCATAATTACTACTTGGCCGCAGCTTATCATGTCATTTGAATGTGGGCGGCATGGATTGTTGGAGGGTTAAACAACTCTCAAATAATCCTACAACAGCCCATGACATGTGTTTTGGCTCACAACAAGCCACCATGGCTTGTTTACCACCATGGTTTGTTTAAGCCACCATGGCTTGTTTTGATTGTGCAAACTGGGAGTTCATCCAAATAAAGATCCCAAGATGGTAAGGTTTACACATAACATCTTCATTGCTTTTTTTGTTACAAGTGAAGTAAGTTCAGTTTTCCATCAATACATTCGCTAATACCATAGTCTATAATTTCTCATACTGAAGCCCACAATAGCAGATGGTTGGTTGCAACAACTACTGAGAATTGTTGGTACAGTTGGAGAGAGTTTCCAGGACTAGACAGGGTATGGCTCTTATTTTATCAATAAACAACGAATTTTGTCCAGCACACAAGGCACTACCCAGCCTTCCTCAACCTGGTTCCTTCCAGATATTTTGGACTACAACTGCCAGCATTCATGACCATTAGTCATACTGGATGAGGCTGATAGGAGTTGAAATCCAAAGCATCTGGAGGGTACCAGGTTGGGGAAGTCTCCATTTTCTTAAGATTTGGGTGCACCAACATGTAAATGCTTAGAATGATGTATATCAACAACAAAAGTACACCAGCAAAAACATTACGACTCATTGCACAACCATAAAGCTATCAGAAATATTCATGGTACAGAACCATAGGTTCTTTATAGAAAGACTCTTCATCTAATCCAACTCACAGATTTAAACTTTACATGACAATATGACCATCTTAAAAGTCTCCAGGAAAGATGCTTCTACAGCATCTCTGAGTAGGCTATCCTTTGAAACTGTTTCTATATCCAGCCTGTCAGGACTGACTACTAAGGATGTTATAGGGCAAAATCAAGATATCTGCCATCTCCATCAATAGCAGTCAGCTATCAGTATTCATCCAGTTCAGACAATAGTCCACAGCAAACAGTGATGACATCAACAGAATGTTCTCTACCAGAAAGGCTCTGAAGGTCAGGACATAGTTATATGGGCAAGATAACAGGGAAAGCACATCTGAAGTCTAATTAGCTTGGTTCCTTCTTCACTCAGACTATTACCATGATATTATCACCATGGGATCTGGGAGGATCCTTATAAACATTTAAAGAGGCAAACAGTAACAATGCCCTCAGAGGTTCACCCACATGTAGTCTTTCCTCCACTGCCAATTGGACAGTTCTGTGCCAAATGGAATGTTTCCTGCCTCTACATACAAAGTAGTTAAGTTGCGGCATGGCAGCACTCTGTGCCAACATTGCATTTTAGTTAGTACATTTCATATCTAGAGGGGGAAAGATGCATATCCAGGCTACCTTACTTTCTTACATGAAGAATGAAGGAGCTAGAGGTGTTTTGCTCTTCTTACTAAAAAAAATCCTATGTACACATTTACTGAGGTGATGGCTGATCTGCTAGTTTCCCCATAATGTTAGTTTTCTACCATTTATCTTGATATCTCAAAATCTATTGAACAAGGATCAATGGCATGTGTCAATGAATTGGACACTTCACACTATACACACTTCACAGGCTTCTAACAGATTCCTTTTCTATGGAATTGAATGTAACCGGGCTGGAACTGATTACATCTGGTCCATCTTCCTCGCAATCATCAGAGCTGGAAACTTGCTTTGTTGAAAACAAAAACAAGTAGATGGTTAGGAAGAAGTGTGCCATAGAAAAATGCTAGTAAGTATTGCTTATGATTCCCAGAAAGGAACACCTCCTGGAGGGACAGCAGCACCCCCTGCTTCTACAAATGACTAAAATGTTAAGAATCATTTTGTGTGTGCCAGCAGATGGAGAAAATACTCAGCCCCATTACATTTTCTGCTGCCATGTTTCTGACAATAAATTTCATGCCTCATGTGGCAGAGCAGTTATGAGATTTCAGTCAATAACCAAAGCACAGACCCATATCCACACATAGCAAAAAAAAAGAAAAATTCAGAAACAAAACTCAAAAAGGCAAACTAGGCCTGAATTAAAAAAGAAAAGAGGCATTTCTGCCTCCCAGACTGTACACATTTGTTTCTCTATCTCTCCTTCTGTCTCAGGTGCGCGCACACACACGTGCGCACAACAACGGGAAACAAAAACTGAATTGACAAATTGCAAATGATAGAGTATGACAGGTCTGTAGGTCTGAGACCTTTATCTCCTCTGACATCCTGAGTGCTATTTTTAATCACCAAGACCCAGAAGACTAAGTCACAATATTAAGAAAGGACAGTGTGAATCCCAGAATGCCCAGCAGGTATCATAGCTCTGGCTGTGCTAAGTGTCATGTAGCTGCATAGGAAAAGAGACCCCATTAGAATTTTGCTTAGGAGCTATTGTTAGCATTCAGATGTCTAATATATTACTTCTATTTGTCTCAGCTTGTTTGCCTTAGCAATCCTCCAAGCTGGACATCAGGACCAAGATCAGGAAAGAACTGTGAGGTTCATCCTGTCAGATGTGATCTACAACAAGCAGGATATAACACTTTGAAAGCGGTTTGAAAATGGTATATGTAATGTGTCCTGGGCCCAAACAGTTGTCAAAACCATTATAAACCATTATAAAGCAGTAGTGTAGATCCTGCCTTGCATTATTCAGTAAAAGGCTCTCAGGATCACAGAATATAGAATCATAGAATAGTAGAGTTGGAAGGGGCCTATAAGGCCATCAAGTCCCCCCCCCCCCCGCTCAATGCATGGCTCATTGCTGGTGTTTCAATCCCAGCACTTAGCTGAAGCAACCATAGTTTCAGATCCTAACTTGTTCTCACAAACCATAGTATATAAAAGCACAGTTCCTTGCTTATGAGTAACTGTGGTTCATTTAAAACTGGAAGCAAACACTTCCAGTCCCTTCCATGCAGGCACGAAATAAGAGAGTAAACACATGAGCTTAAGGCAGGGTTGGGGAAACGCTATCAGCTGGAGGCCCAAATTCAATTTCAGTGAAGCTTTCGGGGTCACATTCCAGTGATGGGAGGGGCCAAAGGGGTCAAAATAGCAAAATATCAGGATATTTATCTTAAAACTCTTACTGCCATTAACTAAGACCTTTAAGAATAGAGAAAAAATGTACGAAAGTTGGGAAACCACCAAACAATCAGTGGTCAGGGGTAGGATCAGGGAAAGAGGAGGTGGCCAACTGGGAAACCCTTGAGTGACAGAGTGGGACCCCAGGATTTGGCCCAATTGGTCTGAGGTTACCTAGTCCCAGCCTGAGACTCACCCTGGTTCACCCTGTAGTGGAAGACTATTCCCTTACCACTTATGACAGCTAAATGATTTATATTACAGCATTGGAAGGATAAATATTCACATCCTATAATGCAATGGATTGAGAACCTAACAATGCTATCAACATTTGAACAGGTGGTCTATAGGTGCCACTTACGAATGAATAAATATATGGATATTTGCTTTTCTTGAAGCTTATGCATCATCTCCTTTAAAATAATATTGTATTTGATGGAATATTGATATTTCCATGCATGTAATTTCTTGTTCTTTCTTCTTTTCATGATTTGTTTTTTGTTTTGCTTTGTTAAATTCACAATAAAAAGATTAATAAAAAAAGACTGTGGTTTCCCTTTACATCTGATAGTCTGGCAGTAAACAAATGGTGTTTTCAGAGACTATAAGAAAAGACAGTAAAGGTGATGATAGTGCTAAATGTGTGTGATCTAAGACTCTTAATAGCTTATAGACCAAAACGAAGCCCTGTTAATTGATCCCTGGTGTTTATAGGAAGTCAGATCCAGAATCACTCCATGACTGCGATCCTGTACAACTACTAACTGTAATGGATCCCCACTATTTCCCTGGATGTAGGCAGCTTTATCATCCCAACGAAAGAAATCAGGAAGCAAGAAAGAGACAAAACTTACCCGCTTGAGCTGCTGAACACCACCAAATATCCTCATCACTCCATCAATCTCTTGTTCCAGCCTTCTGGCCCAGTACTGCATCCTGCAAGAGAGGGGGCAGAGGACATGGTGAGCCAGTTAAGGAGGTATGTGAAGGAAGATGGTTACAAGTCAGTGCTCAGAGCTTAGCTTGTATACTCTCCTTCTGATGTTCCAGCAGTGGGCAGAATTCCAAGCAAGCCTGACTTCTAAGGGATATTATGAGGACGATAAGCTTATCAGACAACCAACTTCCAATATTTTGTATTTCTACTCAAGGAACGAAACTTAAAGTCAAAATAAAAACTGCAAAGGGTGGATTTTCTTCTCTGCTAAGAAAACGTACTGCAGAATTGGAGAGCCAATTCCAATGGTACCCAACAGTCCTAATATCATTCCCTCTGATAGCAAATTTAGATTGCTGAGTGACTATCATTTGGAAGCAAAACAGGCCACTCAAAATAGTAGTGGCTTCTACATACTTGTGGGTTGTCCTAGGTATACAACAGTACATAAGATTGTGAATTAAAAGAAAATGACATTTAAAAAACCAACCCAAATTGCGTGATAGGAACTTGTGAATTTATAGAATGTTGAGACACACAGAGAAAGAAGGGCCTAAATAAATGAGAAATTAGGAAGATTAATTCTAAGGCTGAGAGCAGCAGAATCATGGAATGTTTGTGTGTCAATTGAAATGTGTGTGGGGGGGGGGAGGAGATCAAAGGGGACTGACCTGCTCAAATCCCTGACAACTTATAGTAAGAGCATTTCTACATGAGGCTTTTACCGCACACTCGTGATTGGTCACTCATGAATGCTTGTGGGTCCTTTACATGACATTGTCAACTTTCAGAGTGTCTCCCATGCTTTGTGAGCTTTATCCCACTTTTAAAAAGATCAGAGATAAGGCGACAACAAATATTAATGCGAGATATCAGCAGAGTGGAATGACGGCGTGGTGCTATAATAGAGCCACAGATGGTGCTGTATACTGAAACTAAAAGAATATTGTTGAGAAAAGATGTTTTCAATTCAAATCACATGTCTGCCATGTAAAGGAGCCCATCATAACCATGCAAAGAAACCGGAAGCAGAAAGCCCCAGTAAAGATGTGTGATTTCAGCCTGGTATGGTGAAACCCTTAAGTACCCTGGAGAAGTGGGAAGGAATTATGGTGGGTGGGAATCCATGGCATACAATTAAAAACACACACACTGCCCTTTGCACTATACAAAGATGCTTATTGAATATCTTTTTCCCTTTCCCAATCTCCTGTACTGGATACTCTCTAATCCCCCCTTGCCAATTATATAGCTATAAAATGCTCAGTGTTGCAGCAGTATAGTTGCATGTAGCATAGAAAGGGAAGGCCTGGAGAAGAGAGGTGTTCTTTATCCACCAATCCTAAAACTATCCCCCACCTGCCACCGCCACCCTGAAAGCCCTGAGCCTTGAACAAGTGCACTTCTCTTCCTGGATGAGAATACAGCATGGAGTTTTGTACATGTTTGTACATAATTAAGGGTTCCGACCCCAAGCAGGGCATTCTGCTCCATCCGCCCCAGTTTGTCATTTTTATTTTCCAGCTGACATTCATAATCCATTGGGCTGTTTTATGAGGACAGGTTGCTCCTTAGTGTGTGTGTATTGTGAACCTTGGGCATGCTGATTTCTTCTTCTCATTCAGGGGTTCACTTCTGTCGGCATTCACCAAATGAGTTTGCTATTAGATGGAGTGATGAAGAGAGACCAGGAGGGGGCCTGGAATATCAGGCCATGGGGAGACATAGGCCTCATCTACACCAAGCAGGACGTTGCACTGTGAAAGCGGTATGAAAGCAGTATATAAAAGGCAGGAGCCACACCAAGAAGGATATAGCAGTATGAAAGCAGTATATGGTGTGTGTCAATGGGCCCCAACAGTTGTCAGTGCACTTCAATACCACTATAAAGCAGTAGTGTGGCTCTTGCTTTTTATATACCGCTTTCATACCACTTTCATAATGTTATATCTTACATGGAGTAGATGAGGCCATAGGGTCAGCTTAGGAAAGCAAGTACACAACATTCAAGCAAAGAGTTGTGTAGTTTTCTATAAGGAAGCTTCTCTTCACAAAATGCAATTTCAAAATCTTTGTCAATTCCAAATTCACTTCTTAATGCTTTAAACTTTATGAAGTCTGATTTCCACACGGACATATGTGGTTCTTATATAGCTATAAATTATATTTCAGGTATGCCCTATCAGGTGCCAGCCACAAGCTTGTAAATACCCACTCTTCTGGAGTAAGAAAAATAACAGGTGAACAAGTATGTAAGGTGTGTGCATGTATGCGCAGGTGCACATGCACACATGTGTATTTTTTTCAGGTTGCTGATGTGGCAAAATGACTAACATTTCAGTGGCCAATCATGTAAAAAAATCATGGTCTGATGTTTTTCTATTCTGTTGCAAAGCTACATTACCAGATGTGGGAGGGGAGGCAAAGGAAGACCTGAGTAGTTAGAAACCAAAAATGAAACTGGAGAAACACCACTTACATCTACTTTCTCTCTCTCTCCCTCTCTCTCTCTAAGACACTCCCTAGGTCTTGAGTCTCCAATGTGGTGCATGTGTGGGCACCAATGGGCCCAAGGACACCTCTCTTGGCGCTCAACAGGCCTCTTGCCTTTCCTGATTTTTTTTGATAATACTCTTTTTTACTTGGAAGCCTGGCATGCTGCAAAGCAAAGTGTCATCCTCTGCACCCTCTTTATTCGGGTTCAAAAGAGTGTTTTTTGTTTTAAAACGTGGGCCTTACCTCTGCCTTGTATTTAGGTTCTTCCACAAGTTACTTCTCACCAGTTTGCCTGCAGAGAAATATGTGTTTTGTGAAAGGCCATGCCCACCATGGTAGGTATTTTATGAATAGGCAAGCAACCTTCAACAGCAGCCATTTTGTGAGAGTGTCCACTCTCAAAATTCCAAACGTAACCACTGACCAAAAATGGTTGTGGATCTCTGATAGAATGGGAGGTTCCCTAGTCAGGAACATGCACATAAATATGCCCACCCCACAGGCCTGCCATTCTGAAATCACGGAAGACAAACAAAAGGTATTATTCGGCTAAGAATATTAGTACTAAAAACATCTGAATTTGATTTCAATAAAAAATATTGGCAAAAGATCATTCTACAAGCAATCTAGAGCATGTTGTATAGTGAGCCAATTGCCCCAGACGAACAACAATTCCGCCTTAGCAAGTATCCACTGCTCAAGCTACATGCATTTATGTGCAGGCACACCGTCTGTTAATGTGTTTTGTTTTTTTTTAACTTTTCTGCAAGGAGATCCTCTAATGATCATAGTATCCCAATGTCTCCTGGAATGGGAATTGGTCACTACTGCTAGATTTGAGAGAGGCCCGTGTTTCTTCAGGCTGACTTTATTGCTATTGGTAATAAGTAGGAGGAATATATATATATATATATATATATATATAACCCAACCCTTTGGCACTTGAGAAGGAAGGATGCAGATAAGCGAGAAAGCATGCACCATTGCAGTTTCCCTGGAATGCCTGTAGCAGGATTGAACAGCTGGCAATTTCCACTGAGATCTATCTACCTGTAGAACCTATGTACACATCAAAATCTGTTTAGCCCTTTCCTCTCTAAGAACACAGGTTGTTGTGCCTGATCAGGACAGAGGTTCATATATTCTTGTGTCTATTCATCCTTAAAAACTAGGGATGTGCAGTGGATTGGATCCAATCCACGATCCAGATCCGATCAAAATTGGATAAAACGAAACGATTCCGATCCGATGAACCATCTGATCCGATCCGAAGGGACCCAATCCGGCTCGGAAAAATATGGTGTTTTAAACTGACAGTGGACTTAGAAAAATAATGTGCGGTAACTTTTTTATTTTAAGAGGTAGAAAGTTGAAACTCCCTGACATAGGAGATTGGATGTGGCTACTCATATGTGAAAAATTCCAGAGAAATTGGTGCAAGACTTTAGTGGCAATGAGTGGTTTATTAATTTAAACTTCCATAAAGGTGGGGGAGGCTGTGTGTGTGTGTGTGTGTGTGTGTTTGACAGCTTGATCCACCAATTATGCTTTACACTACATCAATGCATCACCCAATCCTGTTAAAAACTTCCTGCAGCCTCCAATCGCAATGCTGGAGGAGGGCTTAGTAGAAACCCAGTATATATTCTCATTCTTTCCTTTTTGGCTCTCTGTGGGGTTTAGTTAGTTGGAGTGGAAGGAGCGTGGTTTGGAGCTGGAATTGATACTGGATTTTGGTGGAGCTTGAAGGTGTCTGGTCTTTTTCAGCAACTTTCCTTGTGCTCTCTCTCTCTCTTTCTCTCTCTTGCCTTTCCTTTCCCCTAGTTATTGTATAGCATGTCTGTTTGTTTGTTTGTCTGTTAGTTCAGTTCGTCTTACAAATTTATTTATTTATTTATTTCATTTGTATACCGCCCCATAGCCGAAGCTCTCTGGGCGGTTTACATAGGATTAAAACAATTAAAAACAATATACAAAAATTAAAACAGCAAAAACATACAACATACACACAATACACACATACATTTAAAACCACTACAACAACCCAAAAAGCTACAAAAACAAACCCAGGCTCCTCAGATATTGCCAAATGCCTGAAAGAAGAGGAAAGTCTTGACCAGGCGCTGAAAAGATAACAATGTTGGCGCCAGGCAGGCCTTGTCAGGGAGATCGTTCCACAATTGAGGGGCCACCACAGAGAAGGCCCTCTCCCTTGTTGCCGACCTCTGAGCTTCCCTCGGAGTAGGCACTCAGAGGAGGACCTTAGATGTTGAACATAGTGTTTGGGTAGGTTAATGTCGGGAAAGGCGTTCCATCAGGTATTGTGGTCCCAAGCCGTGTAAGGCTTTATAGGTTAAAACCAACACCTTGAATCGGGCTCGGAAACATACAGGCAGCCAATGCAAGCGGGCCAGAATAGGTCTTATATGCTCGAACCTTCTGGTTCCAATTATCAATCTGGCTGCTGCATTTTGCACAAGCTGCAGCTTCTGTACCATCTTCAAAGGCAGCCCCACGTAGAGTGCATTGCAGTAATCTAACCTGGAGGTTACCAGAGCATGGACAACTGAAGCCAGGTTATCCCTGTGCAGTTGGTAGAAGGCACTGCGTGCCACTGAGGTCACCTGAGACTCAAATGACAGAGATGATTCTAGGAGAACCCCCAAGCTACGAACCCACTCCTTCAAGGGGAGTGCAACCCCATCCAGAACAGGTTGAACACCCTCCATCTGGTCAGCAGAACCACCCACTAACAGTGTCTCAGTCTTGTCTGGATTGAGTTTCAGTTTATTAGCCCTCATCCAATCCATTGTCGCAGTCAGGCACTGGTTCAGCACATCCACAGCCTCACCTGATGAAGATGAAAAGGAGAAATAGAGCTGCGGGTCATCAGCGTACTGATGACAACACACTCCAAAACTCTGGATGACTGCACTCAACGGTTTCATGTAGATGTTGAACAGCATGGGGGACAAGACTGACCCCTGTGGAACCCCATACTGGAGAATCCACGGGGCCGAGCAATGTTTCCCAAGCACCACCTTCTGGAGCCGACCCGCCAATTAGGAGTGGAACCACTGCAATGCAGTGCCTCCCACTCCCAACTCAGCCAGTCGTCCCAGAAGGATACCATGGTCGATGGTATCGAAAGCAGCTGAGAGATCAAGGAGAATCAACAGAGTCACACTACCCCTGTCTTTCACCAGACATAGGTCATCATACAGGGCGACCAAGGCTGTTTCCATGCCAAAACCAGGCCTGAAACCTGACTGAAATGGATCCAGATAATTGGTATCATCCAAGAGTGCCTGGAGCTGGCCAGGCCAGGACCTACAGACCTACAGACAAATATCTGTAGTTTGTCTCTGGGAGTGTGTGTGTTTTTCTCTTTCTCTTTGAACCCCTCAAAAATTTATATTCTCTCTCTCTCTCTCTCTCTCTCTCTCTGTGTGTGTGTGTGCTTGTGAGTGTGTGTTGCTGGGCTTGTAGCCTGCTGCTACACAGCATACAAACAGTACTTGGCAAAGCAGCACATACCCATTTTTCACAATTCCATTTCAGTTAAACCGTGCCCCTGTGTCTGCAAAAGGGGGTAGAGCTATGTACGTACAGCCCTTCAGTGCGCTCCACAACTGGGGACATGGTCTACGTTCTTACATGCCAAAAACCATTTTAAACGTGCCCGAGACACAGGAGTAAATTGAAAAAGGAACAGATGACTGGTGAAAAAGTGACTTTTGAAGGCTTACTTACAAGTAATGCCTGCACCCGTGTCTGCAATTCTGAGCACATGACTGGCAACATCCCATCTGCACTTGTACAAAATTTCATGATTTTGTCTTTAAAAATACCAAATATTCAGGATTTCCCCCTTCCAAAATCAAGTCTAAAGGGACTAAAAGGCATCCGATCTGAAAATCGGATATCCGATTTTAGGATCGGATCCAAAATACCTCCGATCCAATGCGCAACAACAATTCTGATTCCGATTCAATTTTTTGGACCATGAACATCCATATTAAAAACCACTTCCAAATTATCCAGTGTACAAGATGTCATTGTCTTTTAATTAAATGGAAGACCAAAAAAAAAAAACAGACTTATGTGACTATTAGGATGATTTAGTCTTTTAAAAATGATAGGTTATCAGGATCATTAAAAAAAAACCTTTCAAGTTAATTATAACTCATAGTCATTTTGAAAAATGGTCCGTGACTTGGGGAAGAGGGACACTAGCAGTGGGTGATTACATGTGCAAATGTGTTGCATGACAATTCCAAGGGATTGGAAAGCTCTCTATTATGCCTATCAAAATGTAATGTGATTGAGAAATAAAAGAGTAAGAAGAGTATAATGGGAACATGTTTCCTCTTCCTGAATTTTAAAAAAAATCTGTCTGATTGAGCAGTTCATTAATTACTGCACCATGAGGCATTTCAGTACAAGCATTGAACCATGTGCCTCCATAGGATTTAGAAGGCAGTGAACTCATGACCAGGCATCTGATATGATCACTTTCTATATCAGTTGCAGAACACTGACAAGATTACGACGATTTTAGTCATTATTTCTGTCCACTCTCATCTGACCTGTCACCAAACTCTGTAGCTATTTACTGCACTTTAAATGATATGGAAAGTGAATAAAGTCAAGAGGAAAAGGGCAGAAGAAACAGATATGCCATTATGTACATGGGGTTTTCACTTTGAAGCAACTCGGTATGGAAACTGTAAGTGATAAGACATGACAGTCATTGCCTTTTTGGGGAATTATGATATGCCTTGGGTGGCATTACAGGGCTGAAGGAGCAATTGTCCCTTGAAATCGCTTTTGTGAAATCTCCTTTATGAATAATACATAAACTAGCCAGACCAGGTCACTTACCAGGATAAGTGACCTGGTCACTGCACAGATGCAGTTTTGTAGTATTAGTTTTTAACTTATTGATGATGGGTTGGATTCAGTTTTAAATGCATACCTTTACCCAACTTTCAGAGATTTCACCTTCCCCTCACACCACAGCCTGCTCAATTCATCAAGATCCCTTGAATCTTTGTAAAGCATTTGGGGGGCGCCGGAGGAGCTGCCATGGAGAGGTGGGGTTGGAGAAAACTGCTTCCACCAACTCTGTTGCACACACCTAAATCTGGATCCAACTCATTGGATTTTATTGGTATTGAATTTTATTATATTAGCATCCATTGTGGTAACTTGTTGACATTGAAGGTGCAGGATTCAAATGGAATAAAATAAAGAACTAAAATTGCCACTCAAAATCAGTCAGAAAGCTTCCCTCAGAGTAGGCACTCAGAGGAAGGCCTTAGATGTTGATAGTCCTCTTCCACTCCTAGTAGGGTTCCCCAGCAACTGGGGAATGTTGCCTCTGGAGGTAACATGCAGCCATCATGAGTAGTAGCCACTAACAGCCTCTATGAACTTATTTAATTCCCCTTTAAAGCTGTCTAAATTGGTGGCTTTGTGGTAATGAATTTCATAGTTTAATCCTATTGAAACTAAGTACCAGCAGCCTGGTTCCATTTTTGTTAGAGTGACGCATGTCCCTTTTATAGATGCCCAGCTTGTCCCAAAATGTTCCCAGGTGCCTAACAAATTCAAACCCCTCCTCTTGACACCACCATTTCATCCACACATAAAGACTACTCTGCTGTGGCTGTCTAGTTGACTTTGCACATGGAAGAAGTAGAATTTAAGGAAAGCTACCTTGGAGGTCCTAAATTTCAGCTTCTTACCTAGCAACCTGAATTTTGCTTCCAGGACGACACAACTACATTTTCCAACTTCATTAGTATCATCATTAATATTTCCCAACATCATTAGGTGCACATCCACAACCCCAGCACTATCTAGACAAAGCATGGCATCTGTTACCTTAACAATACACAGGTAAGTCACCATTCTGTTATTGTTGTTATATTTCTATACTGCCCAGTAGCCAAAGCCCTCTGGGCAGTTTACATGCCTATCACAAACCCATCTCTCTTTTGCTAAAGATTGTATCACCCATTATTAGAAGCTTCCCATTCATACCATAATGAATGAATCCCTTCTAAAGAAACATTTCCCTCTTCCATGGAGTGACCCCCCACCTTCCCCAAGATCCTCATTGTCCATAACAGCAGAGGAGCTGATGACACCCTGGGAGTAGTACATTATATTATGTCCCCAAAGGTCTTGCCCACAAACTTCTCTGTCTCCGTTTCCAGGTTACCAACCTTGGCCTCAAGGGAATACACCTCTTTCATGAGAGCCTCAAGAACTCATTGCATCAAGCATTTTCAGTAGGTCAAGGCACTGTAGTTTAGAAGCCTTATATTACCCCCATGGTCCTCATCATTATCAGATCTGATGTATCTCTTACAGCAACTCAGTGACTTCAACTTGCCACCAATGTTTAAGTCCTCTACCCATATTCCATTTACTAAGAATTTAATTCAATCCTTATATAATTTTAATTAATTAATTAATGCTTTGATATTCTTGGTAGATTACGTTATTTTTCTCTTCTCAATCAGACGTCTTAAGAAGGAAACAACAATATATCTTAGAGCTGGTACCCAATAAACTAATTGGTGGATAATTCTGAGCCTGAGATTTATCTCCGTTCTTATAAATGGAAAAGATTATACTCATCTTCCATCCATTAGGGAAGTTTTCTGTATTATTAATGTGAGTAGTTTTGCTAACAGAGGTGCCTACCACTCTAGACTACTCTTATAAACCTCTTGTGGGATCATAACCTCCCCAGATGCTTTGCACCATGCCAATGCATGGATAAGTTTACTCACTTCTTGTTCTGTAATGGCGGACGATTCTGGTTGTGCTGCCAAATCCTGGATGGGGATTAACATACTATTGCCAGTATATATATAATTTCCAAAAACATTACTAAAATAAGTATGTCAAATATTAGGTGGAATACATGCCTCCAATACAAGATTTGATCCATTCTGTTTTATAGTAATCAGGTTCCAAAATGTTCTCTCCTTCAATTTCAAAGCTGCAAAACCCAGCTCCTCTCATTGAGACATAATAAACATTGCTATTTTGTTCCTAAGAAGATTCTTATGGACTAGGCAACAAGAAGACAATCATTTCAAATCTTCTTGCAACTGCCTTATGTTCCTAACTAATTATCCAATTTCTTTTGAACTTGTCTGCACTTGGTACTAAACCAAACAACTTTGTGAACAGCTAAGTCAAGTTCATGGAATGTCCTTGTTAGGAATGGCCTTAAGGCATTGGCTCTAATTGAACAACCACCTTAGGATCTAAGTGATCTTCAACAATATTTTGGCATACCTCTAAAAGGTAAAGACTATTAGCATGATCCTGGACTGATTGACTAACTGAGGTAGACCATCTCAAACCTTTCCCACTTTTGATTGTTCCCTCTGTTGTATCCATTGGTAAGGGTATTCTCTCTGCCCTGAACAATCTGACTGAATTATTGCCAGACCTTTAGAGTGCATATGTACCAGGCAGCCCCTCTCCAAAAATCAGAATGCATGTGTGGTGGGGTGGTTGTTTGCTATAATAAATAATCTCCTATTTGGGTTTTCCATTTTCTGGAACAGATTCTTTGGGTAGTCATTTCATAGTGTGCTTTTTTTTTTTTTACTACCAAGTGAGCTTGAAAGGATTCTGTCTTTTTTTTCTTAAGATGGAGAGTTCTTTATAAATCATATGACTACAGAAATTGGGATTTCAAGGAAAAGAATTAAGATATAGCATGCCATGCAATAACAATGAGTACAAATTCTATTAAATGTTGACTAAGGCATTTTGTGGCTCTCACATCAACACAAGCTCATTCATAAATAAGTAACCATTAAGTGATACATCACTGAAAGTTTAGCAGTTTTCTCATCAAGAAAGTTAATCATGATTAAATCCCATGGAAATCAATGGGAATGGAACAAGGTTGATTTTGTTTGGACTGGGGACAATGATTCCAACAATCTGATCACTCCAACATTACTGTAAAGACAGACCAATTCTTATTACCTTTCCCAGGCTTTTTTCAACCTAGGTTGAATTATTTTCCTGACAACCCATCTTGAATCAATATGTGGTGACTGGCTCTGTAAACACCTTTGACATGAGCCCTAGTTCCATAGTGTTCCATGGGAACATTAATTTTAACCAATTGTTAAGATCATTCTTTTCTATTGGCAATTTAAATATTTATTTAAGGCTGCAATCCTAAACGTACTTACTAGGCAATAACCCTCTTTAGACTCAACAGGACTACATTCCAAGGTTGCAATCCTATGTACCCTTGCCTGGGAATAAGCCCCACTGAACTTAATGAGTCTTACTTCCTAGTAGACATGCATAGGATTGCATTGTAACTAAGCATGCTGAGGGTACTGTGCAATCTGTCAGGGGATGAGGAACAGCTGTTTGAGAAACTTAATTTTGAAGACTCCTAATGCTGGGCCTGGAACTGAGAGATTTAACATATGTAAAACTGGGGGCTGCAGAGAGAGCACATGATAACACTATGGCAATCTTATGCAATGTTTTGGATGGTTTACAGCTGTGCTGCATGACTTGCTGGATAATTCAAAAACTGAGGGGGGAAAGGGACACAAATTGTAGCGCTCTCATGGAGCATTTTAAAACTTGCTTTAAGGATTTAAAAGAAATGAGAATGATGGCTGGGAGATAAAAGCAAGCAGGAAACAGTCTAAAATTGAACCACAGAATATGCTGCTGGTCTGGAGAGCTGGGGTTGGCACTTCAAATGTTGCTTGCTTCATTGTACACAGTGGGACAAATAATAGATTGGGTCCCCCAACTGATCACACTAATCTTGCTTGGCCATAAGGCAGCGGTAAACACCTCAGAGGTTGGCAGGTGGCTTGCAAAAGGAAGGGACTTCCTAATGCATCAGAAAACCTGAGAAATAGAAGCGGAGGGAGTATTAAGTACTGAAACACACTACTGTTCTCACGTCAGCACAAACATTTGTGCTGGGAGATCAGACCCAAAGTTAGATTAACCCTTTCCCACCCACATCCCTCAAGTAAAGCTCACCTTCTTCCTCAATATGTGCCACCAGAAAGGATATTCCAATGTAGGCTGAAAGTTAGGGTAGCATCACATTACAAAATGTGCTTTCAAGGGACAGCTTATTCAACATCTGGAGGAGGATAGGATCCATGTCCTCTTCTTGATTACCATCTCTCTGGTTTTGCCAATGGCTTCCAGAATTTAAGCAAGGGTGGGGGGGTTAGGATGGTGCCATTGCACTTTTTTCGCTCACAGTCACATCAGCTATAGCAGGAAGGCATGGTGTGTGTTGTGGAGACAGCATCCCACGATTCGTGGAAGCATCTATGGAATTATAGATGGATAAAAGCAGGGAAATTAGGGTCAGACAAATGTAGAAGTCTATCCTTCCCCCTTCATGTTTCAATGCTGGCAAAAAGATTCAAACAAAGGAAGTGAAACCCAGTTCTCAAGCAACTTCTCAGACACCTTGAAAGATAATTGAGCCTACAACCATGCCTGCAGTGAGGTGAGGTGCTGATTGATCAGTGGCAAAGGATGTGTTATAAGTTTCTATCTCACTCAACTCACAACTCCAAGCTAGGTAGAATTATTACTATTATTATTTCCCGCCTTTTTCCCCAATACTGGGACTCAAGGCGGCTTACAAATTAAAACATGTACAGTTAAAAACAGATAGAGATATACAAAAATTTAAAAATATAATTAAACAGTACAATATTAAAACATTTTAAACATTTCAAAACATTTTAAATAGAAATAATTAAAACAAATCCAAGATATAAACAACACATCAACACATTAATACCTTCTTCCATCCCAGTATCACTCTGTTCCATATTAGCTACTTGTTTAAAGGAACATAATTTGTGTTTGGCACACAGATGTATCCTATTACATATTTGATGTTGTTATCATTAGATCACTACTGTGATGACCTGCTAATCATTTCCATAACTTGCTGCTACTGTTTGCAGGTATTACTAGAGCCATCATAATGCAAAGCATACACATGCTATCACAAAGAAATACAAAGCCCACAGTGTCATCGGGAGATAAATATACTACAACAATTGACCTATGACTGCCAAAGTATCATGCAATAATGGGAAACATATATGAATGGGAGTCTTATTTCCAGTCCATGTTACACTGACATGTGCTAACTTTAAATCTGTTTCCCATTCACTTCTATTTCTAGTGCCTCTTATTTGCCTCACACAAGATACACAAACATGAAGTTTACTTTTTAGGCGGAGAAGTATGCAGGCACAGTAATTCACTAACAGTACAATCCTAGATATGTCTCAATGGGCCTACCCAGAAGTAAGACCCACTGAGTTTATTGGAACATACTCCCAGGTATAGCTCAGTCTTATAGGAAATGCCCCACTGTGTTCACTAAGGCATATTCCCCAGTTGGTGTGCATAGTATCACCTTGCTTTTTACTTAGCCTAGCCCTGTGAAAGAGAACTTCTTTCTGTTCACAGAAATCACCACAATTGCATTCTGTTTCAGCATGTTTCAGAAAATATGAATCCCCCTTTAACGTCCCCTCCCAGCAAGATATTGTTCTATTTTGGCAGAAAGTTAAATGCTGAGGTTTAGTTCCAGCTTAATAAAAAACACCAATTGCTTCACTTTGCTTCCATTAACATCCACAAAGCTCAGTCACACAACCAATCACAAGGTGAAGAGTGACATAAGCATAAAAAGACCCCATGTGCCTCATGATATACCATGCTACAAGTTCAATACATCAGAGAATCATTGAATCATATCATTTATAGAGCCACATTGACTGCCATTTTCTTGGGAGAAAAGTGGGATTCAAATCAAATCAAACAAATAAATAAACAAACAACTCCATAAATCCAAAGAAGCAATGAGAAGCAATGTGCATTTGCAAGGCACTATCAGCATATATACGGCAACAAGATGAAGAAGAACAGAAATCTGACTTTTCCCAGTTGCCTGAGAAATGAGCTTAATAAGCACAGACCACAAATGAATAGAACCAAAGGAGTTTGCCCATCACTAAACACAATGAACAAATACACCAAGAGGGGCCAACTGTAGAGTAGTTATTGCCTGGATAGAGTTCTCCTCTATCCATTTTCAGTTACAGTTTGACTGACACGTTCTGCATCCTTCACTGTGAGCCAATGGCAAGTGTTTATTTCAAACTGTCAAACGGATGGTGAGGTTGAAAAACTCTGAACTCTTAGGATGAGAGGGACCGAAGGCGCTGGGAAAGCGCATCTAATGGAAGCTCAGTAAGAAGCTTGAATTATTAAGGCACTTCCTGGTGTAATGATAGGCACACCAGACTATTTGTTTGTACTGCGTATAATCTGCAACTCCCTTGGGAGGTGGAAGAGGAACAGAAGGGTCATCACAGAAAGTAACAGCATGAGAAAGCTAAGCAGTCCGGAAGAACAGCCCAATTTCTACTAAGATGGGGCCTGGGAATTTCTTGTCTCAGGCAGGATGGGAACACAGAAGCCACTGCTTGCAGTGCTAGCCAAGTGAGACTGCTGGCACTGAGGATGCTGGCAAGAACTCAGACGTCATGGCCATGCCTGGCAGGAGATATTACTTTCTTAATAGTTCTGCTGGTCAGCTCTTTTGCACGTCTATAACGATGTCTGCAAATGTGGCAACTGAAAGTTACATGGTGATGCAATTATAAATTGTAACATGGCACCCCAGTTAGGTCCCTCCTGCTATTATTTATCATCCTGCTATTATTTACTCCAGTGAGTGGCAGCAGCTATGTCTTATTTGGGTATTTTAGGTTGGATTTGGTTCTAGAAGGAAACCTGGAGCAACTAGATCCCCCCTCTCTCTCTCCACACGCACGCACACACATACCAGGTTGCCAGGGAAAAGAAGTGGCAAGGTCTTACCAAAAAGCTCTAGGGATGTCACAAAAACCTGTCAGTGGCTTTCAAAACCATTAACCATGCGAAGCTGGTGTGACATAACTGAACAGTATAAAAGGTTTCATAAAACTGTTCTTATGCAATCCCAAATAGACTGGGGAAATAACAATTGCTTGGCATCCCATGGGACTTTCCATCCCACAGGGTTCCATCCTGCTCAGTATGGTTATGGCATTGTAATGTATAATTTTATACACCTAGTACATGTCTATGTTTTTAAATTGCATGTTAGCTGCCAGATACAATCAAGTTTTGTTTAGAGCATGCATGGCATTGCCAAACGACAGTTATCAAATAATTTATATAGAATTATAGAATCAATTTAGTTCAAACAAGCAAATGTTGAGTTTGCCAGATTTCACACTTCTGTGAAATTTCATTTCAGATCTAGGATGCAGATACAAATCGAGCCCATTGGGAGCACATTTATTAACGTTCCAACATCTCCTCTCCCTGCACCATGGCTGGACAACAATTGCTCAAGGAGAGGAATCCCCCACTAACTGTTCTACAATTATAGAAGCTCCGTCTTCTTGAAGGTTTTCCAAGGGCCGGACTTGAAAAACACTTCAAGACCATTCTGTTCAGTCTCAGTTTCATAGGGCTTAATCTGACATGTTTTAAGCTATTTAATTCTATTTTAATTGATTTTAACAAGATATATAGGATTTCTTACCCCTATGAGGACATAGAAGAAAGCCATCTAGAGGATATCCTGGGGGGTGGGGATGGTTATTCTTTAAAGAATATGTTGTGACAAGAAGATTACATATACAGTTCCTCTAGAAACAGTTCAGATTAACACCTTCTGCATAAATATGATCTCACCTGAAGTTTCCCATCATTCCAGGGAAACATAATTTTGAAGGCAACAACTACAAGGAGTCACACAAATATATCTAGAAAAAATATATCTATTGCCAAATTCCATCTTTTAGACACAAAGATGACCCTGTGCGAAGGAACATGCATGTGCACGCATGAATACATGCTTCAGCTAAGCTAGCATGGGGCATCTGAAGTGATTATTGGGATTTTAAAATGCAAGCCTCCTTCATAGATATTCAGTGTGTAAAAGAGCTAGTAGTAAGACAAAGCTAAAGAAGATCTGCAACTATAAATTTCTAAACAAATGCCTCTAGTTCAAGTTCATAGTTTTAACCTATAAAGCCTTACATGGTTTGGGATGGAACGACTCTCCCAACATGAACCTACCCGTACAATACGCTCAACATCTAAGGTCCTCCTCCAGGTGCCTACTCCAAGGAAGCTCGGAGGATGGCAACAAGGGAGTAGGCCTTCTCAGTGGTGGCCCCCCAATTAAGGAATGATCTCCCAGATGAGGCTCACCTCTTCTCTCAGGCATTTAACAGCATATACTGAGTTTTTAATCGACCCCAGAACTATATTTAGGCCTGGCTGAGAGTTCACAGTTGTTTTAAATGTATACTGTTTATATATATTGTCTGTTTTTATGTTTTTATGGTTTTACATTTTGTATATTGATTTTTAATGTCCAAAGTTTAAATTTTTGTAAACCGCCCAGAGAGCTTCGGCTATGGGGCAGTATATAAATGTAAATAATAATAATAATAATAATAATAATAATAGGTTCAACAGATTTATGGCCAATTAATATGGCTGGACTGTACAAACTTCTAGTTACACAGATCCATTAGTAACTGGGCTGGTTTGATTCCTCCTCCCTCCCCAAACCTATGTGTCACACATTCCTGAAACTTTTGAGTGCTAACCTGCTCGATACATCCTTTGTTAACCTACCAAACCCTCTCCCCATCACTACTGCACTGGGAAAAGTTCCTGGCTCCTAAGAACAGCATCATTAAGAGAGGGTGGTATAATCATAGTTATTATAAAGCACTTAGCAACGTTCATTCGGTTCTCTCGATAGCCAAGCATGCAGAACCCTGTCATTTTACATACAGGGTACTTTGTTCGTAGGAGAAGTCTGTAGGATTGTTACTTTTGAAAAAGGGACTGTGGAGAAAGAGATACAGTCAAGAGAAAAATAATGTACTGAATATTTGGCCATTAGATCTGTACCATTGCATTTCATGTGCATGGTATCTTTACATCATGCAAGATAGTGATTCACTGCAGTGCAGAAAAACTAGTGCCTATGACCTCAGCATCCTCCAATATGGCAAAGAGATTGGAAGGAGTTTAACTTTGAATAGTCATCTCAAAACCCTCACCTTGGGCAAAATGCTCAGCCTCATAAAGTGAAAGCAAGTAATGAAAATGATCTGTCTCCAATTAGGAATGTGAGTTCAACAGAAACAAAGGTTAGTCCATCATACCTAGCAGGTAACCAAACTAATCTGGATACACAGGAGCCCAAAATGCTAATTTTCAAAGGGCTTCCAGGGATCAGGAAGCTTAGAGAACAGCCTGTTCTCCATTTGGGTGGATTTCATCCAAACCAGGTACATATAATTTGATGCCTACATCTATGTAGAACATGCCAAACAAGAATAGAACCATTGAAACTATTTTCTTTTGGTAATCCATAAGCTAGAGACATATTTTTCCTATTTTGTGACACATGAACAATGATGCTGTACAGAGATAACAACCTAAGTACCTCCTAGATACAGATGGCGGTTTCTCAGAATCCATTCACCATGTAAATATAAGTGGTTGCTATGTTAGTTTTGAGCAAAATCAATGCTGAGAATGCTTGCTCACAAATTTAGGAAGAGCAGCGATGCAAGACAAAAGTGCTGGGGTACTTTGGAAACTCTGATTTATTGTGGCATATAAGGCTAGGGTCTGTTTCATTGGATACATGAATCAGATTGAGATGGTGATGGGCATGGATTCATAGAGGATAAAATGAAAGAAATTCATTAAAGTGAGAACTAAAGAGAATAGGAATGCAGAAATCAGACAGCCAAGACACTAAACATGAACATATAGTTTCTAAAGTACAATACTGCAGAATTGCCATAGTAATCAGGATCACCCGTAATCCTGATTCAAACTCTGTGAAGATTGCAGCCACTAAAGATAGCTTAAGCCAAATATTATGTGGATTGCCAGGGTGCACCTGCTCATTATTCATTCTTGACATCAGGCCAAATGGCTATATGGGCAAATTGATTTGAAGCTGGCAAGAATGGGCTGAAGGACTATTTCAGCTGCATTTCTTGTTGGGCTTCTAGCAAAATTGCTTACATAAAAAGTCTCTAAAAATGGGACTGACACTCAGTTGCATATATGCTTGGAGTTACATAATATATACAGGGAAGAGAAACAACATTATTTCTCACTGTACCTCAGATAGTGCTTTTCTTACCATACCTCCAATAGTATTTTTAGTTTTGCTAAGTCTATATTGGTCTATATGCTAGGACTATATTGGAAAATGTGCAGCCTTTCATTTTTTCCTTTGAGTATTCCCATTCCTTGAGGGGGTAAGTTTGTTTTGCTTTCCATAATGAAAAAGCTGTTGACATCATCTTACAATGTGGTGGGCATTCCAAGTACAGTATACAAAGATGAAATGATTTACCTTCCTTGGGTCTAATCAATGCTAGCAGACACTTAAGAAGAAAAAGGTAACATTTCTGTCTCAATTAGATACAGCTTCTTAACTTAACATGTGTATGAAACACACACTTCCATTATATAAGTAAATGTGAAAAGAATCTATAGAAGTGCAATCAAATCCTAAATGTTGAGAGATTTCAAGCTGTTATCTTTTTTTCCAAAATGATAGAGTCCCACTTGCAAATGTGTACAATTATAATCCTTTTGCTTATGTGTGTGTGTGTGTGTAAAGTGCAGAACAGTAAAGCACCAAGGAAGTGCTGGATCCACAACGTAGGCAAACCTCTCTAAGGAGCTTGTTCCGCAGGCAGAGTGCCACAGCAGAAAAGGCCCTTTTCCTGGAAGCCACTCACCTCACTTCATATTCAGGGGGCTCCAGGGAAGGACCCCTGCCCAGACCCTGAATCTTAGGGTCTGGGCAGGTACACGTGGGAGAAGATAATACATAAGACAGATAGGTAGATTAAAATAGGGTAGAAGACAAAACTTTTAGCACTGAATATATTTTGAAATTACTCTGTTGATAGTCTACCTATTTTTCTTATATAATACACACACACACAGAGAGGGGGGAGAGTGAGCACTTAAGACTTGCTTAAGATGAACTTATTAAGGGACCACAAGTCCAGCACCATTGAAACACTAGAAACAAAAGCACGTTAAGAAATGGCAAACTCCTTTATTATAGCAGAACAAAATACAAGCATCCCACAAGAGCTCACGGATCATAGTGAGCCCAAGTTCACATAAGCTCAAATAGTCCAAACAAGAGCCAGAAACAGGGTCTAAAAGTCCAGCAATATATTCCAAGACAAGTTCCCAAGGCATGCATGGGATTCAAGGCATGAAATAATTCAGGATTCAAGATCAGTCCAAGTAAAGGAGTGTCCAGTACCAGTGATATTGTACTCACAGAGCTCTCCTGCCTCTGCATCAGCTTTTATGTAGGGGCAGGATAACTAGAGTTCCTCGCTTGTCAATTTAGCCCTATGGGACATCTTAGCCTGGAGTCAAGGACACTGTCTAACTGGGTGTGTTTCCTCTTGGCTTTTCAGCTGCTAATATTGCCTGGGAGAAAGCCTTGGGCATGCCTTATCCTTGGCCAAGTTGGCCTTATCAAAGAATGTTCCTCAGGCTGCGGTGACTCAGGTGCTTTTTCCCAGGCTAGCTCTGGCTGTAGTTGAGAAGGAATAGCTGCCTCCCTCTGACTGCATTCTTCTGTGAAAGGAGGCAGAGACAAATTCCCAGCATCCTGACATTCCATACCTTGACTAGGCTCTTAATCAGATCCTTCTATCTCTGAATCAGATTCTTCTTCTGAGACTGCAGCATCAGGGGAAGGGATGACACACAGAAAGAAAAGCTGCCACCACAACCTCCCCCTCCTCTGACTTCAGAATTTCCAAGCAGCTCTAATAGCCAAAGGAGGTTCAGGTCTGGTAGCCCGGACTAACCCCAGTGGGGTTCATATTTGCACTGCTCAGCTCTGATGAGGAACCTGGGGGAAGAGAGAGAAGAAGGATGGGGAAGATGAGAACAAATTGCTTATAGCAGTCTTCTCCCTTCTTTCCCCCAACTTCTGCCCATAACTAACTGCTGCTCCCTTCCCCAGGGCTAGTTTAGAGTAAGATCATAAGAGCTCTGTTGGACCAGACCAAAGCCGAACTTGCTTCCCCGCAGGAATTAACCACACACTCCCAGGAAGCACACAAGGCAGACATGAAAACTACCACTGGCAAGGGGCCTTCTTGGGGGGGGGGGACTCTCTTGGATGCTCCCCACAACTACATGCTATTTTAACCTTGCAACAGCAACACCCTCCTCCTCCTCCTCCCCTTGCTGTTGGCTGGGCTACTCTGCTGGTCAGTCAATGTTGCAGCTATGCACCATTTTAAATGACGATACTTCTCCAAGTATGAGCATATCGGTTAGATAAACCAATCAGACAGTGCCTTTGACAGCACAAAACCAATAAAGACACTGTATTAGTGAGCGGCCAGACCTCTCGTCACTCTGGTGCCCTCACTGGCAGTGTGGTACCTATAGATACCAGCGTTCCTTCAGACACTTTTCTTGGCACCTACTGCAGTGCCCTACTTCTCTGACTTCCTTTTAAAAAATATAATTTCTTACTGGCAGTTGGGATTGCTTCAAAGCAAACAGAGGGTCCCTAGCAGCTCCCATCTTCTGTTCCCATGAATGCCTCTGGGTCGTACGTGAGGCTCAGGAACATTCTTAGAAATGACGATGGCAGCTGGCTGCAGGCCGATACTTTCACCTACAGCGAGCCCATTTTGTGGTAGTGCCCAAGTCAGTTTCTCAAATTGCCAAATATGTCCACGGACCCAAAGAGGTTGCCTACCCTTGCCCTAAAAGTAGTTCCTGACAGCTTCAGCTTGCTGGCACTTTCACACTTGGGGGAAAGACTTCCAACTAAAATGCAGCCTGAACCAGTGCAGCACTTTGCTTTACAATGTGCCACTGGCCTGCTGGCCTTACTGCCTGTCTAGGAGCTATTTGGGGCTCCCCCACACCATGGGACCTTGGACCTATGCCCTGTTCTCCAATCCTAGTGGCACCACTGCTGCCTCTGGATTTGAAGATACCGTTCAGGTAGTTGATGACCCTATTTCTGTAAATTTGTCTTATACTGTTAAAGCCATCTAAGCTAAGTTGCTATGTGTTCCTAGGCCGAGAGCATGATTTCCTGTTCTCCTCATGCACTATTAGAATTACACTGTTTCTGCTTCAGAATTTGACTCACAACATCAGTCATTGCTTGGCAGTGATGAAAGGGTGGCATAGGAGGGCACCAACTCACATATGGGGGCAAGGAATTGAGAAGGAAGGAAAGGGGGTGGAAAGTTGGAAGGAAAAGGCATTTTCAGCACAGGAAACTCCCTCCCTCCCTCTACCTGCCTCAGCTCCACCCATTGTCATTCACCCCATTGCTCAAACTCACACTGGTCTCCACAGTGACTGATCCACATGCATAAACTCATTCAGGGAGGAAAAGGGATTTTCTTGCATTGGCCAACCCCTTTCTTTCCCAGTACTTTCACTCCACCTCCAGCCACATTTCAACTCCTGGCTTCCTGTCGGCTGCATCTTCCCCCTCTTTGCAAGGGTGGAAGTATCTGGATACTGTCCATAGTAATTTTTTAAAGGTTGATCATTGCAATCTGTTCTACTCACATTAAAGAAAATACATGTGACTTCAGGTGCTTCAAGATGGATGGTTCCTAGCACTACCAATCAAAAGGCATTGTGCAGCTATTCCATCTTTTTTGCTTAACAGATTTTTTGTGGAAGGAAAAAAGATGGAAGCAGTGGGAAAACATGGGAAGGTTACAAATGGAAGAAGTAACTGTCTGGCTCTCCTGTAAAGATCTGTCAACCATGCAAGGCAAGTACACAATAAAAGCCTCATCCTAGGAAGCATATTTATGGTGAGTGTTAAAATGTGCAGCCTATTTAAAATAATGCAATGTGGATAGGCAGCTTCCATACTACAACACACATGAGGATGTTTGCCAGCATTTTCTGATTCAACAAGTGATACATGCATGGAAGCCAGCTTACCTGTATGGATCTCCTCAGCTGAACTGGAGCAGTCTGGGAGAGTCAGAAGGCAAAAGGAGGCAATTTTATCTGCAGTGGTGGCACTACAGTGCAGCAGAAATCAGGAGAGCAGTTCCCTCAGCCTGCAAGCTGCCATTGGTGTACCCCATTGCCAGAGTCTTCAATTCAAGGCCTTCAGCACCTTATAAGGAGGGCTCCTCAATGAAAGGAGCAAGGAAGACTCATGGATTCCTCATGGAGTGCTGAGCATGTGCCATTCAGCAGTACTGACCACTTCCAAAATTACCCCCCAGCTTACTCTACAGGTCTAGAAGAAGTGAGACATCAAGAGTGGAAGAAACACTCAGTTCTTCTTCCATAATACTGAATGAGTTAGTATGCTGCAATGCTTCGTTCACCAAGTCTCCTCACAACCATCCTCTTCCTAACCAAAGATGCCTTCCCAAATTGCCAGCTGCTATTTTTGCCACAGTAGTCCTTATACCACATCAATGTTTTCCAAGTGGCCAAGGAAACTTTCTGCATCACACAAGTAGTTTGCATGTTCCTTTGCTCTGTGATGGCTCTCTTGTAACTGTGCCTACCTGCCCCCTCCCCAGCTACATGATTTAATGCTACAAGAACAGAGAAGTCATTTGGGGAACTGCTGCAACAGAAAGGGCTCAGCTTGTACAGTCATGAAAGTATTATAAAAATAAAAGAGTTCTGGCCAATGTGCTACATACATCGACAGAACTGCACTGTTCCCTTAACTCATAAATCACTCCCATGGGGATAAGCTTTTAATGCTGACTTCAGTTCTCTACCTTCACTCCCATTGCAATCATCACAGTTAACTACTCTTGACTTTTTAAAATGAATAAGTAAAGCTCAATCATTTTGTAAACATTACTTCAATATGGAAACTTTAGCTTACATTGATTGTTCTTGTTCTACAGCTTGTTGTTCTGGAACTGGTTATGCCAGAGGCAGGATAACCAATGTGGCCCTCTTTTGTATCTAGTCGCTCTAGTATAGCTCCTGCAGCTTCAACTTTTGTGATGAAGAGGGAATTTCACCAGGTGCTGCATGAATACAAATGACACCTGGTGAAATTCCCTTTTCTATACAACTGTTAAAGATACATGAGCCCTGTTCTCCTTTCCATATGGTCACCCTAGCCATATATCATGAGATAGCAATGGGGCTTCTGGAGAGTGGGGGAGAGAGAAAGGCAGCATTCGGACAACACGATAATCAACACAACTGATTATTGTTTCCCCCTCCTCTATTGATTATCGTGCCGGCCGAATGCTGCCAGAGAGAGAATAGAGAGAGCTCATTCCTTTCCCCCTCTTCTTCTCCACTGCAGTCGACAGTGACTCAGACTCCTCCTCCTCCTCCAACCCAGTGATTCAGACTCCTCCCTCCTCCAACTCCTTTGATTCCAGCCAGGATGACTCATTGGCTGTAATCAAGGACTAGGAAAGGGGGACGCAGAATAGAAAAACTGACTATGTTGCCCCTCTTACATGTGTAGATGTGAAAGTGACTGAATGGTAGTGTGCCAGATCTTCACAGGATCAAGACTCATGACCAGAAGGCAAGAACAAAAATGTGAAGGTCCAAAACCAGAAATAATTAAAGGCAAGAAACCAGGCAGAGGATGGCACCTGGCAGCAACTCCATGTCAGAAGACTGAAACTAGGGACACTGCTGAAATTTATCAACAGTGAAAATCGTGTTGAATTCTGCCATGCTGTCAATATGAAATATTGCTATGTAAACACTTACCGAAACCTACAGTGCTTTCATTAAATCTACTGCACATTCATTCAGGAGGTTTTCAGTGTTTTTAATGCCACATCAATGAGTAATTCTATATCTTGCAATTTCTCACACTATTTTTGAGAATATTCTCACAATTTTAATTATTTCAAGCCTCTTCTTGTAATCGCACCCAACCCCATCTTTTTGTACCAACAAGAATCTTGGATATTTGGTCAGCAATTCATCTTTGCTTTATTCCAAGTCAGAACAGCAGAGGATTTAAGACCACAAAATCCATGATGCAAAGTTACTTCAAGCAAAATGTGTTTAAGTAGCTTTTAATAACATGAAATCAATAATGTCATGTGACATGGGGTGGGGGACTATGTAAACTATCTAAACTTGAATTAAGTCCAACATCTGAGACCTTCATAAATAGAAGCGCACAGGGAATCAGGTAAATTTCAAATTATAAAAGATTTTCCCACAGAAATTTTTCGGGGGCTAAAAAAAATGAATCTGTTGATGGAATTCGTGTCATAGGGTTAATTCAAAAGATGGAATAGGAAGTAATCCCTTTTTAACAGGAGTTAAGTGGCTGGTTTGAAGATTCATTCTAAACCAGTAAAGAATGGGCAGCCTGATCCTATAAGTTGCACTATTCTAGCAGCAATTACATCGTCGCTATTGCTGGTATAATAAAGATGTGGCCCTATGCACCACTAGCAGCAAAGGAGAAAGCAAAACAATAGATGAAAAAAACAAAACGTAAATACAGCAACAGCCACTCCTAAAGTGATCCTGGCGACTACACTGCAAACCAATCACAATCTTGGTTGTGCATGGATTGTACCAATTAATGCACAGCAATGGTACAATAACTTGATGGATGTCACCAATCAATTCCACATCCCTATAATCCACGTAAGATTATGCTGGTGCAGGAGGTATGATTGATCCCTGAGAAAGCACAGGATTTGGACAAAACTCTAATGCTCCTTCACTTTGCCCAATTTTTCCATTTTCAGTGGTAGCATTTCACAGGCATAAGGGTTCCTCCAACAGCGGGTACCACTGACATATTTTTGCTTCTGCTAGTGCAGGGGGAATTAACCTTGCATGGTAGGTGTCAGTTGGGGACAGGATCACTCTGGGAGCCAGCTACTGGAAAGCTAAAGCTACAGAGTTTGGAAAGCAATGGAAGAAAGACAGCAACTAATCCAGGTCATATTCTGAACCTCCATATACTCAGCAAATGTATTAAGCTCTCTAGATTTGATGTATTATATGGCATAAACTTATATTCTCTAAAGATAATTTCTTAAAACCAAGTTCTTTGCCATCCTTAACAATCTTAGCAGATTTACTATGCATACACAGATATACCAAAGATAATTTGTTTTTCTATTTTTAGCACCAACACTTGCTTTAAACAAAACAAAACAAAAACCTTCTAATTTTTCAGATAGCCAAAAACCTTGTTCAGATAATATTCCAAGGTTTCCCTCTCTTTTCCAGAAGAGAGAACAGGCTTTAATGTGGTCCTTCATGAGGGTTCTTATGACATCATCAAGCCCTTCTATTTAGAATAATGACTTCTTCCACACACCAAGAGATTTGAAATTACCTGTGAAATATATTTCCCTAGGCATGGGCTCAAGAAGCATGTAAATTACCCAGCTTAATGGCCTCTGGAATTTCTCTCACTCAGTCACACATACTAACGCAAATCAGATATGTACAGAAGAGATCACAGGACCCATGCTAAGAGAGAGAGAGAGAGGTGAGCATATGATGGTGATAACAGAGTTGCTGGACTTTAGGCTCTCCCGGGATAGTTCTGGTTCCCTAAGGGAAAAGAAAGAAAGGTAACCTGATAACAAACAGATGCATCATTTGCACAAACTGTATTTTTTTTAAAAAAGCACTTATTCGAGGGGGAAATGCCAAACATAATTTACACAGCATGCAATACCCAAAAGTAAAATAGCTTATGTTGCAGAATTCATCTATTTAATTTACAAAATCTTAGTAATGCAGCCCATTGAATACTTGTCACTAGATAATCTTCTACCTGTATTGTACAAGATTGTATGGAATTATGAATTCCCGAATTTATATATCCAACCCCACAATCCCCTCTCCTCAAGAAATATTGACTCAGTAGTGCTCATATTGAGTTATGGTGATTGATCTTTTTGTGAATTACATTAAATGCCTGAAGTTACCCAGTTTGAGTAATTAGATTCTACTCATGGTTAAAATTGTAACAAACTCCACATTTCACTTTCAGTTTCAAACAACCTACAGAAAATCTCAGTTTTAGAATATGTACAGGATTCAAGTTAGCAGCAGATGCTGAAATGGTTGACCCTGTGGAAATTGTCAGTGAATAAAAGAATAATGTTGTTTTAAGAGCAGATAAGAGCTACAGTGGAAGGAACAAATCTAGGCTGCAACCTCAGATTAAGGAACTATGTAAGTACATTAGCTTTATTCCAAATACCATACATGGAAATTGCACACTTTCTATATCTGGATCACTACATTTGCAACTTTCAGAGACTGAGTGCTGCCAGTTAAACACCTTAAAGATTAAAGTAGATAAAAAAATATCCTTAGATATATATATCTTTATAACAAGCAAAGATGTTAGGACTCAGGACCTTTGAATGTCCATCCACCTAATTTGGCCACCTAATCTGGTCATATCTTTCTCTACTCAGCTAAATTTGGTAGGAAAAGATGGTGACTTTTCCTTTTGCCCCTCACTTCCTCACACCATCACCAGTGAACAACATTTGCTTCTTCCCTTTAGGCCTCAAGCCACCTCATTCCCTCATCCCCCACATTTTAAAACTTGACTTTTCCTAGGGCCGCTTCTTTTCCTCCACTGCTAGTTCCTCAGAGCGTTTGGTGCCACCTCCACCATTCTCCCTGCTGTTAATATGGCCACTCTCAGAGCAGGCTCAACTCGCAAATGCCAAGGCCCTCCGTCCGTCCCTGCCTTTGTGTTTTTCTCCCTGTATGCCTAGGTGGCACGGAGCTACGTGGTAGCTAGAGTTCCACAACTGCCTCAGGTTCCTGGCTAGGGTGCAGAAACACACTGTTTGGCTGTTATAGTTTGAGCTTTGTACTATTTTGGACTTTCAAAATTTTCTGCATATCTACACTGCTCAAGCTTCAGTTTAAAACAAAAATGAGCAAATTCTGTCTGGTAGATCTCTAGTAATAAGACTTGAACTACCATAATATTATATAAGATAAAGATAGCAACTAGGTTGTCATGCAGTCATGCAGTGTGACAAGCATTCCCTCCATCAGCAAGACACATAGGGCTCATCTACCCCTAGAGCTCTTTCGAGAGGGGGGAAGGATGATTGTGAAGTTTTCTGCTTCAGCAATCATCCCTCATGGGACACATGCCAGCGAGTTTGCCCACAATTTAAGAAGAGCCATTCTGGGGCGATTTTTTTTTTTTTTTATGACTCCTAACTCTTGCACAACTCGCTCTGCTCAGCTGGTTGCCTGTTCACTGAGCCCCGCTACTTGTGAGGAACAGCAACAGCTTTGCAAGGGGAGGGCACACCAGCCGCCCACCTCGGGATTTTTGTGAGAGCGGGGGAGAAACGGGACAAAAGCTGTCATCGATATCCTTGCAAAACTGAGGGGTTGTCCCTAGAACACAGAGGGATCAGCTATGTGTCATGTGGCCTAGTAGGGACAACCTCGATACTATTCTGGAATAAACGGCTGGTGTGGATAAGGCCATAGTTATCCGATGCACCCTTACTTGGAACAATAGGAACCCAATAGCTTAATGATTAACTCAGTGGGATACGGTCCTGAGTAGGATGTTCCAGAATATTGATGGGTCTTAAAGTCATTTATTTTTAAAGCCATTTTGGCTCTGGTGTGTTTAAGTATAGTCAGAAATATTCTACATCCTCAAATCACTTTTCTATCTAACAAGGAGTGGTAGCATTTTATTTATTAAATTAAGTTCTCCTACATTGGGGGGGGGGGAGGGAACTGACCTTTCCCTTCAAAATCCGTTCTATGGTATATAGAATATATTCGTCAAATCATAAATTTAATCTGCTAAAAGCCAAACCTAAACAGATTCAAGCTACAATACTAGATATGATTACCCGGGAGTAAGATCAACTGAACTCATAGGGCTTACTTCTGAGCAGGCATGCACAGGACTGCACTATAAAGTCTTTAATCGCTCAAGAACTCAATGAGCCTGTTCAGACAACATGCTAAGCCATTTTGCAGTAAATGGTTAGTAAGCATGTTTAAACCATGATTATGTAGTCACCATGGTTAGGAATGGTTCACATGACATGCTAAACCATAACGTTTAGCTCAAAATGCTTAAACTGTGGCTTAGCATGTCGTCTGAACAGGGTCAATATAAAATCACTAATGCAAGCAGATTTCCATGGAACAGGAACACTAAGCAGTGATACACCATTCCTCCGGAACTAAGAAATGAAATTAATCCTCTCTAGCAAGTAGAGGGGATATGAACAGAAGTTTTAACGCTAAACATCCAAGTCAAGGCAATCAGAACTTCCAAGAAGATCATCTTAATGTTATGACTCAACTATCACAACACTGGGATATTGTTAATTTCTAAGTAAGTTACTGAAAGGTGTTTAGTGAAAAGCAGTATTATGCTCTGCAAACGTTTTATTTGTATATAAAAGTGTGAGAGAGTCTTCCACACTTTTCCAAGCAACACTAATGCTTCAGCATCCAGGGGGAATCCTGACTCATTGTGGTCAAACAGCGTACTGGTGCATGCTGCCTTATCACTTCTGCTTGGCTCCTCCTGCAAGCAGGAGTGGCTAAGTAAACCACAGATTATTTGTCTGTAACTATTTATTGTTATGTGAGAAATAGGAATTCTCATTTGTCTCTCCCCCAGACAAGCCAGAGTCATAAGCCATGGTGTGTTGTTGGCTTATGACTCAGGATTGTCTATGGAAAGACAAACAAGAGCTTCTGATTCACATGTAGGTGAATGGGTGGATATATCTGAGGACAGCTGTATGAGAGATTCATTTCTGTTAGTTTTTGACTTCCAAACACAGACTCGGATGCAAACTGCGGTCAAAGTCCAAACAGTTCTGATTTGTGAACCCACCCACTTACCCCCCAAAAATGCACTCAACAGCATACGTACATTTGAAAAAATGTGAACAAATATGCTTTAATCAATTGTTGCATACATTTGAAAAAATGCTCATGGAAATACGAGTGGATTTTCATGTGAAAAGAAAAAACAAAGCTCGCAATCTGATATAGATTGGAGTCGAAATGAGGTACAAGATAGAATTCGGAGAACTTTGGTGAGCTTGAGATTTGCTGATTCGTGCATCCCTAGATGAAGACACCTACATGTGCATTTTGGCTGCAGGAATATCCTCCATTCATCTGTGATTCCCATATGACATGGCAGACCCGCTTCCCAACAAGAAGGCCATATGTCTACTCTCCCAAAAGCTGCTACAGAACATATTTGTTAACTGGCTCTTTTTAAAGGCAATTTCAGTGCAAATAATTGGAGGCATCGTGTGCCTGAATTGATCAAGCATTAAGTCAAGGATTCTATTTAAAAGGTGTAAGGAGGAAAGAGATTTTTCCTCTCACTACACACATACCCTGCCTCACACACAGGCAACTCTCTCTGCAGAATAGTGTCCTCTATATGCATTTTATACCTTAATAGATAAGATCACATCTCCCAAAAGAAATGAAGCATAAATAATAATGTCAGGATGGCGTAGTGCAAAAGATATTGCAGAGCCAGAGAATAATAAAAACATTTATCCAAGCAGGAATGGTAGTGATATCTAGACCCTGTTTCAAGATAACTTGGCTCTCAGATACTCTTTTTCTGCTGCTGCTTTTTATCAGTGGTGCCATTCATACTGGACTGCAAGGCAAAAATTCAGGACCCATAACCCAGAATGCCCCCAAACAACTCCAAGGAAGTGGGCTGCAAGCAGTGTCTTACACCAGTCTAGTAGAGGCTACTGCTGCATGACATTTTATTTGAATTATTTCTCCCAATCTGGAAGTCTGGTAGTGAGTTGAGCCAAATTCTACCTTTTGGGGCATGTGGACAATGACAGCATTAGACCAGTGAGGGGGTGGATGTTTACCTGGCTGGCACAGGCCTTTACCTTGGAATCAGTCAGCCAGCCAGTTAGGTAGGCCTACCTTCCCAGGGAGAAGAAAAGTCAAAGCGGAGCAGTAGTGGGATAGAGAGGAAGGACAGAAGGATGGAAACACTGGGGGTGGGGAGGTGGACAAGAAACAGAAAGAGAAAGGCAGCAGTAAGTTCTGTTGAACACTTACTTGGGAGTCAATCCTCATGAATTTACTGAGATTTACTCCAAAGTAAGTGTACTGCACTTCTCTTTTCATTTTCTCTGGCCCTTTCTACATCTAAGGGTGTAGAGGGAGGGCCTGAGGATGATCCTGGACTTACCAGCTTCTGGGATCGTCCCCTCTTTCCAAACAGGAAATGCAACATCCCGGCTTCCTCCTGGGATTCAAAGAGCGTACTTGCGTTCCATTGAAAAAGTAAGTTAAAAAAAACCCACCCAAAATCAGGGAGGTACCCCTACCATCCTGGGGATGGCGGACTTGCTTCCCCCCTCTCCTGCACAGCTCCATGCTTGTTTCTGGTACCTGCTTACTCACGAGTAAGTAGGCACTAGGCAGGATGGGCACCCACACCTCCCGTGGTCTCAGGACGTTCCCAGGACTGCAGGAAGAATCAGTTTTTTTCAGGGTTTCTTTAATCCTTGGAAAACCCATGCCCATCCCCCCTGCCCCCAGGAGTCCCTGTGCATCATTTGGACACACAGGGACTACTCGGGGATGATCCCACAACAAAAAGCTAGTGTAGAAACAGGCTCTGTCTCCTCCCCTTCCTACCACTTAAATTTAGTGGGATTTACTCCTGAGTAAACATTAATAGATGTGCTTAACCTGCGGATGAATTGTGGCTTTGATCTTGGTGAGTTTTATTTGTTTTGCAGTAGGGAATTAAATTATTTTTAAGTTTACTGTTGGTATGTCTGGTTAAATCCCTTTGCGTCTCTGCTTACGTTTTTCATTGTCTTGAATTGATTTGACACCAAACACAAACAGCACACACATACAAACACATATCCTTCCTGTCCCTGAGAAATCAGCAATTGTTTCAATTAAATTGGCTCCCCTTTGACAGACAGCATCCCACCCTGGGATGTTAGATATGAAACCCAGGCTAGAAAAGCAAGTAATTGGTAATGGTACTCTTTTCCTCCCCTTGTAGGGAAGACAAAAACGGGGCTTCTGAGAGTTTTGCTTCCACTAACTTCTCCGATCCTCTTGTTCATCCAAAGCGGAATCCTATATATGTCTACTTAGATGCAAGCCCTACTGAGTTCAATGGGTCGTATTCCCAGGTTTATAGGATTAGAGTATTCATAGTGTAAATAGTATTACAGCCTTAGTTCCATTTCAAGCCCACCCTATCCAACCACAGTGGCAGAAATGAAGGAACAAGCAGAGCATTCCTACCACCACCCAAAGACACACCAAAAAACAGGGGAGCTGAGAGCACCGTAGAAGTCACCTTGCCCAGGACCCCCCCATACCCGGCAGTACCTCTGCTTTTTAGGAAAGGGTATTACAACTTCACTTTGCCCCCATTAATGCAACATAAAAACAAGCAGGAAGCCCAGAGGGCCGACTTAACCAGTGTTTATGCATTCACTGGGAAGAAAATACAAACTCTACTCCAAGAAATGCCAAAACCCAACCATATGAGTAGGTTATGCAAATGTGCTTACCTTTGTTTCTTTTTCAAAATTCTGCTTCAGCTACCCAGTGAGGAAGAAACAAGGAGCTATGCAGAATACTGGAGCCCAGCCTCTGGAAATCCTGATCTGCATCTCCCCTGCAATTTCATCTGGCTCTGCCCACATTCAACAATCCTATGTTTGTCAGGACTCTGAATCTCAAATTCTGCCTGGGGGTATTGAAACTGCAGTGATACTCAATACACAGAAGACTATATATTTAAACTCCTCTAAGATGTCATTTCTGCAAGATGAAGGTTTCCCACTCACTAGCTAGTACCCATGCATGCGTACACCCAAATTATTAATATCTCCATATATAAAGTGGATTATACTTTCCTTTATGAAAGGAAATTAACTCAAGGCTCATACTTTCCAGCCCATAATGGAGATCCTCATGGGAACATTATGGAATCCAGAGCATTCCTAGATGAAAATGGGTAATGTCTGTCTTTACTTAAATAATGTTTCTAAGAGGGAATTGATAACTTTTCAATAAGTCACGGGTTCAGACTGCAAGTGTGCCTCACAGGAGAACTAGGATGCCTGCACTCTTTATATATTCTTATATATTCAAAGAGGCAATGCTGCATTAGTTATAGGTACAAATTCATCAAGCTGAGCAAGGATCATAGTCAACATCAGCTCCCTAAAACATCTTGATGACTATCTACTAAACATCAAGCTTTACCATTTCAGTATAACATAAGAGAAAGGAGAAGAATTCTTCTCTACAGCAATGCCCCACTACAGAATGGATAGTTCAACTGTGAGGTAGGCAGATTCTTAGCACACTGTTTCTGCATGCTCATCCATGTGTAGGCAGAAATGTAATTTCTATTGAGTTCACATTGATTCATTCCATCCCTGAGGTTTCATGATCAGCATCATTCATTGGTAAGGAAGATACATTTGCTTACCATTATACATGCAGTCACTAAAAAAAACCCTCCAGAGTTCTGTCAAGTGTAAGCATTTCCACAGAGTGCATATCCAGTTCTGCAGCAGGAGAAAGAGGGGGAAGCCTGATGCACTCACTGAAGCTGCAATGCTTGCCTAACTGGCTTTAGGCTCACAGTCCTGTAATTCTCATAGGTTTCCAGACCTTCAGTAATTAAATGTGGTTTCCTCTGCTGTACCCTATGCATGATGACCAGCTGTATAAAATTTACTTATACAGTGAAAGAAAGATCTTTTCCAAAAAATCAGAACAAGCCTTACCTTCCTAATAGAAATGCATAAGATTCTATCTCGCCTCCAAGATAGTAAATGCAATGTTAATAGCAAACACTCAGAGCATTTTACTCCAATGTGACAGTGTGGTATTTTGGGCAACTTCACAACTGCAAAGTTAATTCTAGAGCAACAAAACAATAGTGTAAACATTCACAATCCAGAATTTTGCTGAACATGTTAACACTCAACTTTGCATAGTAATATTCTTATCTATAAGCAGGGAAAAGAAACGTAAAGTGGAACTCCTCAGAAAATCAGCTACATGAATTTCAGTTTCCTCCAGTCAGACTGTTAAAAGCATACGTGTTTAACAAAGATGTGCTCTTGTACATCAGACATCTAGTTGAATAGATATTTATAGTTGTATGTATGTAGATTTGGATTGGCATTTTTATATGAAGGAGAAAAAAGAGAAGGAAAAAGAGCCACCACTATAGACCGTTCACAGAGTAGTCTTGAGTTTATAAAATGGCAACAGGGTACAGAAAGTCTCTGATTTCCAAGTTTTCTGTTCTTAGAAAGAAATTGGGCCCAGTAAAATTAAAGTAGCCCATAGTTAAGTCGTTTCCTCACTTGATATTTTAAATAATATGTTTTCCTGGTTTTTTAAAATCCCATTTAAAGGAGGAATTTATTTGTGCTTAAGAATGATGCGAGACCTAAGAAGGCCTCTATTTACTTAACAAAATATCAGTCAAATCTCTACGGTCCCACTGCGCAACAAATGTATAGCTCTGAACTGGGCTGGGGCGATTTACTAGATTTTAAAGACTCCGTGATTATGGCAGAAAAAACTCAGTTTGGGATATGGTGTGAGATGCCTTCAGGTGGAAAGGAAAGATAAAAATGAAAGTAAATTAAGAAAATAATTTTAAAAGTAAGATAAATATAATAGAAGAACAGAATGGTAGTTTTGAAGGCCTCACTATCAGCCAGTAGATTTTTGTTTCCATCCCAGGCATTAATAGCTACTGAAATTGAATGGAGTGATATTAATGTGTCAAGGAAAATTCTAGATGGGCAGTTGTGTTTAGGAAACAATGATGACATATTGGGGTCATGAAAGACTTCTTTCTGTTTAGACTGGTTGGAGACTCTTGGCTTCTTGGTCTATCCTATAACATGACCATGTGCATTTGCAAGATTATATCACATTAGAAAAGCAAACTGAAGGCCTCCACAAGGATTCGCTTTTGCGCCCGGTTAGGAGATTATGCACACTATCCCTGAAGCGCCTTTACGCCTAATACCTCTGCACGAGAGGCGGCGACAAAAGGCGCTTCCCTCCCCTCCCCGCTGCTCCCCAGCTGGCTGGCTGGTAGGCTGTGGGCAGCAGGCGAGCGATCCTCCTCCTCCTCGCCTTTCTTTACCCCCTCTTCTTCCTCCTCCTCCTCCTCCCGCCGGCCCCCCCCCACGGGTGGGCGGGCGGGCGGGCTCTCTTCCCTCCTTCGCCGCGGCCAGGCAGCCCCCTCCTCATGCTGCTCCGGCGAGCGGAAGGGACAGCCGGCGGGCGGAGGGTAGTCGCCCACCTTCCCCACGTGTCTCCCCAGCTTCAGTTCGGCAGCTCGAGCCCGCCGCAACTTTTGACAGCGGCGGCGGCGGCAGCTGTCAAAAGGTGCTTCCCTCCCCTCCCCTTCCCTCTGGCTGGCTGGCAGGCTGTGGAGAAGGGGGTGAGATCTGACAATAGAGGGAGGAGGAGGAGCCGCCTCCGCGGGCACCAGCCTTTTCCTTCTGCTCGCCGGAGCAGCAGCCCCCTCCCATCAAAATGCGCTTTAATGGACGGAGCAAAAAAACCTCGCTATTTAACGCGCATTCGATAACGCGCACAATCGGGGAGATAACGCGCCTCTACGCCCCATTTGCGCTCCGCTGGTGTAGAGGTAATTTTTTAATGAGACTTGAAAGAGCTTTAAATGCCTCTTGTTGTAGAGGTAATTTTTTTAATGCACCTTGAAAGAGCTTTAAATCGCACTTGTAGAGGCAGCCCTACACATGCAAGCTGTGTTCTCATTTGTTTCCAGCCATGAATTCCTGTGTTCTCACTTGTTTCCAGCCATGAATTCCTTTCTGATTCCTTTCCACCCAGCTTGCTGGCCCAGTGCCCTACACACACACACACACACACACACACACATTTGGAGGTGTAAAAAAGAACCCAATCTCTGGAAAACAAGAGACTTGCACTCAAAAGCATGTGTTCTCTTTTCCTTTCCCTTCTATAGTGTGGAGGTGTGCACACTCCTGATGGACAGAGAGCACCAGCAACACCCCTTTCATATAGCACTGATTGTACCTCTGGAAAACGCAGATACAACAATTACTGGAGACTGGTGACTCCGATTTCAGTGGGGCTGTGATCCCATTCTGGGTCTCAGTCCCAACCAGCCAGAACTCAAAAGTAGCTATTACAAGTGCTGAATGGGTTAGCTCCATTAGAGTTCTGGCTGGTTCAGACTGAAACCCAGAATGGGATCACAGACCCACTGAAATCAGAGCCACCAGCCTCCACTGGGTACAACTGTTTGTTGCTATGAGAATGTTTAAAGATCTGGAAGTCATTTATGAAAACAATATGAATGCTGAAAAGTTTGCTAGTCACAGAACTACCAATGGCTCTGTCTTAAATTCATAAGACCACATTACCTTCATGACTTTACAAAATTGCAGATAAACTGTCAGATGATAATCTGGGTAGTTCTATAGTATATTTCGTTATATTGAGTTTATCTGCTACTATATATTAAGGATCCAAAGATTCTATGGCATGCATTCAGCTCTTCTTGTCTACAGTTTGAATTCTCTGCTCTGCAATGAAAAGTCCCCTTAAGGTATCATGTGGTCCATTTAGCATAAAACATTTTTAAAACACAAACAAATTAAAAACACAGCCAGTTCATGAAAACAAAAGGTTTGAGGACACTGAAATATTATATTTCACTTGATACAACAAAAATGATACTTCATTCAGCTGAGTAGATCCAGCAAATTAACAGCCTCATGTAAAAAAAAACCCTCATTATTGGATTCCCTCAACTCTAAATAACCCTGCAAAACGCTCTAAAAAACAGAATTGAAACTGAAGCATCCCAACATCGTTTAAGGAACCCGTAAACAATCATGAGTGAGGAATAACAAAAGTACACTAAATACTCCTGTAGAAAAGCTGTCTAAGTGGAACTCCACTCATGGAATGCTTTCATTGGTGGAAAAGAAGCTGGATCCAACCCCAAGGCTCATGGGATGAGTTTGACATCAAATCATTGAAAACCAAGATGGGAAGGATTGTCAAGCAATTTACAGACCAGTATAGATGGGTCACAAATTGTGCAGCTATTTTTAAAAAAACATATAATGCAAGTTTTTCTACCACTGTAAAGGTTTTTGCTTGGAGGTTTATTATACTACTACTTTGGATCTTATTTTACGCTAAACCCCATTAGCTAAAGTCTAAAACCAAGGTTCATCATTATTCATTCTCTCAATTCTTAAAGTTCTTCCATCAAAAGAAATGAGAAGGCTCAAATTACAACGTTACTTTTATAAACTTTACTGTAATGAGTATTTTCTAGCACATGGAGTAGTACTACCAACAATTAAAAGCAAACAATACAAACCACATAAGTGAAACTATATTTTATAGTGAATTGGGTGTCTCTTGTGTATGACCAGATCTTAGGACAGTAAGTAGTTAAGCACAGTTATTCTGGAGAGCTTCTGAGGTAGTAGTAAGCTCATTTGATTTTAAATGTTTGTGTCGGTCTTTTACATATGACTTTCTATTATGTCATGTTTTAGTGCTGGTCACTCCAGCCATTCAGAAAATGTGGTTGTTTGAGAAGCAAATGAGACTCATTAACTCCTTCCAACAGCCCTGTAACATAGATTTATTATTAATGCCAAACTGCAGATGGAGATGAGTCTGTGAAAGTACTGACTTTGCCTAAAACTACCTAGTGAGTTTCTGGGTGTGCTGAGAACTAAACCAGGGACTTGTTGGCTCACTACAGCAGTTCTCAAAATTATTGTTGTAATCTTACACTGGTTAGGATTTCCCCAGATTTGTCCTGGTTTTTCTTTTATCCTGGGGGTCGGGGGATTTTCTGTAATTTTCTATAATTCCTGGGAAGGCATGCTTTCCCCTTTAAGGCCGCCATTAGCGTGGTGGGAGGGAATGATACACTTTCTGTAGGCGTGTCATTTCCCTTCCGTTGCTCCAATCAGGGCCTTAAAAGGGGAAAGCGTGTCATTCCCAGACATTATAGAAAAGACCCCAATTGGAGCACTGGGAGGGGGGGAGGAATGACACACTTTCTCCCTCTCCAATTTGGGTCTTTAAGGGGGTGGGGGGGTGAATGACATGCTTTCCAGAGGCCCCAGAAAGCTGCTTCCCACACACACACTGGGTGTCCTCTTTTTTGGTTTCCCAAATATGGTCACCCTAACACTGGTGTACATGTACAATCAATCAAACATGTGCAATAATGCAACATTTAGATATACATCATCATAAAACCTCAGTTACTTCTTCTTGGCTTTTAAAAGCCCATGATCAAAAATATTTATGATAAAATAGTAATTTTCTCCACAGATGGTGGAATATCTCCATGACTAGAATATTTAAAGGAATTTTATGCAAAAATAAAATCTTCCTCAGATTCAGCTCTCAGGAGAAAACAACAAAAAGTATTTTAGCACCTTTAGGAAATATACATGCTAAACTTCTGGAATAAAATTGCCTTCCATTTCTTACCTACCAGAGAAGGCAATAGTATAAGGTTAAGCTACAGATTATGCTGAGAATTTAAAATGAAGAAAAATTAGAGCTTTATTTGAACTATCTTTTATCAGTAATTTAATTAATCAGAAGAGCATATATATTGGTATTATAATCAATATTATTTCTGTATTGATTTTGTTTTCTGAATGAGGGGCTTATAGTCATATCTAAAACAAGTTTGAACTGAAGTGAATGGAAAGGAGATTTAATGAAAAGGTGAAATGTTGCAAACCATTTTTACTGTCTACTTATAACTGCCAAGTTTTTCAACAAGCAGATAAGATGATAGCTTTTAGTGGACCATCTTCTGTTGATAAGAGTTTACAACCTTTCAGGATTCTACAAAATGCTCCTTTAGGCAGAGCCAAGATTCTCACAGATAATTCTCTGAGGAGTCTCAGTGCTGAAAGGACATGTCTTTATTAAATTCAAGGTCCTCCCAAATGTTGTTGAACCACAGGACAGGCATATACTATGCATCAAACATTCAACTGTGACAGAGATCACTGCAACCATCAAATGCCGTCCCAACTGCTCAGGTCATCCAAAATGGGGGTGTTCTCACTACATCGTTGACAAAGACAATAGGCATAGACATAGGCCTCTATTGAGGTAACAAAAAATATGTCTCTTTCTGATCCTTCCTCCAACCCTATGGTTCCTAGTAGACATGTCAGTAATCTATCAAGCTTTCAGTGCTGCCCCTCAGTGCCAGGTCAATGCATAGTAAAACCATTGCCATCCCAGATATAATTCTAGATGAGGATGCCAACCTAGCCAATTCCAGAGACCTGGAAAGGAAAGGAGGGGAGTTAGCTTCTCCCATCTTTGCCCAACATGTTTACAGGTGCAACATTAGCATCAACTTGACAGATAAGGAGGGGGTGTTGCCCTGGTCCATTAAGATTCCATCCCACTGACTAGACACCCTGTTCAACATCCACTAGATATGAGTTTCTGCATGTAGTCTTGGGTTCTTGAGGCAACACAGGGATTCAACTAATATATCACCTGCCACTCTGTCCAAGAATTTCCCTTCGTAAGCTGATGGAGGCAGTCTCAGACATGATGTTGAATACCCCACAATTTAGAATCTTGCAAAATTTTTATATCTATGTTGGGAGTAGTTCAGGACTTTATGGCCTCTATGGCAACCATGGATCTGCCAGTTGGCCTGACACACTTAGTTGGGCAAACTCTAGATTCAGTGTTCTGTTTAGGAATATGGTCAGGATGCTGCTGAACTTTGGATGGGGAATCTTCATAGGTTCTTTTATAATGCAGATAACTACCTGGTCAGATTTGGGGCTTTTGGTGACTTGTGATTAATTAAGATGATCTGTCCCTGAAAGCTTATGGATCGAAATAGATTCCTGGCATCTACTGGCGATTTTCCTACTGATATGTCTGATGGTTCTTCCATAGTCCTTGTTGATATCTGTAATAAGGAAATGATCTGGATATTGACACATTCATTCCTAAACATCCTCTCCTTATTTGTAGAGTTCATCCAGCTCCTTGATTTTCTGGGGAACTAGGTACAATGAAATAAAAAGGGAGACAACTAGAGCATAAATGGCAGAAGACTTGAGACAAATCTGCCCCAAACAGAGCCACATTAAGGTCTATCCTGTGGCAGTGACAACAGTACCAAAAAAAAAGCCTTACTTCTTCACCACCATTGCATGTGCTTGGTATCATCCACTATAGCTCTTCCAGGTGATGAAAGACCTTCCACAATCTGGCTGAAATCAAGAATTGATAGAACCATCAATAGCCACTAAGGCCATTTTGCAAGACATTTTGTGGATAAAACTCACTTGAATCCATTCTGACTTGGACTCCACCTTTGAAACAAGAACAGAAATGGAGAGTGCTGTAGTACTGTCTGGTCACGCTTCCAGGGATACCTTTCAGATTGTTGGCCCTGAGGATAGACCTCTAGAAAAAGAGTGGCCAACAATGTGCATGTTTGACCCTTGCCCATCTTGCTTCCTTAAGGCAGCAAGAGCCAGCATGCCTAACTGAGCCAGCATGCACCTAGGGGTGTAGAGGGAGGGAGGATCGTGGACTTACATGCTTCCACAATCCTCCCCCAGCATGTAGATGGCTGTGCAACATCCTGGAAAGGAAAAGGGATGACGCAGATGCCATATATTTTTTTTAAAGAGGAGCCAGTCGCGTGGCCCCGATGTGCAAAAAAGGTTTTAAAAATGCCCCCCGCCACCCCAGGGATAGCAAAATTGCTGCCCACCCCCACCTCCATGGGCACGGAACCTCCCCACGCAGCTCCGTGCCCAGACCTGCTACTCACAGGGAAGATGGGATGACCCGGGAGTGGCGGCCACACTCCTCGGGATGGTCATTGGACCGTGGAAATATCAGGAAATCTGTGGTCCCAGATAACCTGGGGAAAGTCCCTGGTCATCCCAGGTTGCCCTCGGGATCCTCTGTGCATCATATGGACGCACAGGGATGACCTAGAGGTGACCCCGGGATATCTGGCAGGTGTAGACATGGCCTGAGTCTCAGAGGTAGTTTATGACTCTCCTCGAGAAGGAGTCATTCACAAAGTCCTAAGGTAGGCTGTGGTAAGACCCTTATTAAAGAAATTTACCCTTGATTCTCCATGGTGTTCTGAATTAAACTGATTATTTGTATCCCAGTCTTTTCTTAGGTCTCGTTTTAGGATGGAAACTGCCAATCAGCAGGGAGGTACTGCCCTGCTGATTCTCCTGGATCCTAAATAGCTTTCGACATCATGATTATTGATGTATGAGAAAATTGTTTTTGTTTTTGATCAGGATTCATCCAGTTCACAATTCCTGGACTAAACACAAACTGAAATGCAATCTGAGATCAAAGTCTGTACTTTTCCAAGCTTGTAATGTGATTCTGAAACCCAACAGCATGTGTACATTTGAAAAATGTGCACAAATATGCTTTAATCAATGGGAGAAGAATGCCTATATTTCAGAGATGCACACAACTGATGCATAAATTTGGAGAAATGTGTATAAATTTTCATGTGAAAAAACCAAACAGAGATCACAATCTGATATAGACACAAGATGGAACAAACTTCGAGGTGGAATCTGGGAAACTTTAACAAGCTCAAGTTTTGCTAGTATACAATACACATGATATCCTTCTGGGCCATCTTGTTTGGATGGGTACATGTGATCCCATTCTTCAGTGATTCGTTTCCTACCTGGAAGGCCAGACCTAGAAGGTAGTGCAGGGAGACTGCTGTTGTACTTCATGGCCTTTGGGGTACCACTTGGTTCCAACTTGCCTTTTTAAGATCTACATGAAATTGAGGTCATCTGACAGTTTGAGCTGAGATGTCACCAGTATGCAGATGACATCATCCAATCCCAAGGAGACAGTGGAAATGATAAATTAGTGTCTGGAGTCGGTTCAGGAGTGAATGGGGTTTAAATAAGCTGGAACTTAATTTTTAAAAAGGTGGGAGTCCTATTAATTAAGAACCCTTGAAGTAACAAATACATCGTTTGGTGGTTATTCCTTGATCCATCACTTTGCCTGAATGCTCTGGTGGTGGCAGTTGCTAGCAATGCTTTTTGTACACTCTGGCCAATGCGGCAGCTTTACATGGAGAAGATGGACTTGGCTTCAGTCATTCATGCTTCAGTTATGGCCAGACTGGATTATTGTAATGCATTCTACATGCGGCTGCCTTGGAAGATAATCTGCAAGCTTCAGTTGGATCAAAATACGGCAGCCAGAATTTTGTCTGATGCTCACAAGTCAGAGTATATAACTGTCAACTCCATTGGCTTCTTATTTGTTTTGGGGCTCAAATCAAAGTCCTGGTTGTAGCATTTGAATCCCTAAATGACATACCCCAGGTATTGTGCCCCCACTGGAAGAATCCTCTACAGAGGAAGTGTTAATGCTTCCAGAGGAAAAGCAGCCCGTGCCTGGAGACCAGGGGACAGATCTGGAGGACCCTGGGTCTTCAGGAGATATGTTCATGAGTCCATTCCTGCAAGGGTATGGGAATCCCCACCTCTGAGATAGAGGCTGAGTGACCATCTAGCCCCTGAGAACATTGTCATCTCAAGAGACTGGCCAGACCATCCCTGTGAGAAGAAGTGCCCAGTTGCAGAGGAAGGCTCCTTGTAAATAAAGAGTTCCTTGTGAGCAAGTCAGTCCTCATGAGGAAAGCTTCTTGCAGAAGCATCAGATGCAGTAATTTGGGATGGTAAATTTTCCCAAAATTTCCAAAAAAACTTCCAATGTTTTTTTTTTCCATAGAAAATTTTCCATTTCATAAGTTCATTAGTACAATAAATGGATGTCAATTGGAAATACAATATTAGCCAAGCTTACGGTATTAAAGTATTAATGTTTTACAGGTATTTATCCCTAGCAAGTATGTGAAAGCATTCATATATGTCATTGAAATGCATATATCTCTCACTGTGAAATGGAGCAGTGACAGTAAAACTGATGGTGCCCCAACAACCTTAGGGAAAAAGAGGTGAACTCTGTTGAAACAGATGAGTGGTTATCAGCATAGCATGCACAGTTTTGGGGTTCCTACAATTTATTAGTGGGTTAACAGTTTTCAGAACCTTTCGGGTTTCCTTCCCTTAAATTTAAACGATGACAGGGAAGTACATACTATTGTCTTTAAATTTTTCAAGTATTCTAATAAAAACATCTACGTAAATATAACATTTAAATCACATTAAGTTTGCTTTAATTCCCTCACACACACCTCAAATACTTCAGATAAACTACTTGGAATGTATTGGGACAAAAAATTAACATGGAGCTACTCTGTTGTTTAACAACAGAGTATTTTATCTAAATACAGATAAAATAAGCTAATTCAGATTACTCTAGGGCATCCCAAAAAATCCAATGCAAACTGATTTCCCCCCCGACACAAATGATCCTAATTTGCATAGGAAAAAAATCCAATTCAAAATTTTCTGGAGAACCAACATCACTGATCAAATGTTCTGCAACTGGCTGAGGCTCTAGAAATTCCAATGTATAAACTTCAGCCATCAGCAGGAAGATGCAGCCTATATTTTGGTATTTTGCAGGCATCACCCTAGTACCTTATGTAATATTTCTTCTGTTCTGTGAAAGGTTGCATGGGTAGGAGGCTAATGGCAGGTAAGAGCAAGACGATCCTGAAATTAGTAAATATGGGCATGTAACTTTATCATAATTAAAGTTCATTGATCTGGGTGTCTCCTTCCTAAATTGAATCAATGAGAAGTTAAACTACTGCAATATGCAAAACTTGGGAATTCTGAATACATGCAAATGTCTTGCAAACGACCAAGGTAATCCAGCCAAACAACCCATAAGGGTTACTTTAAATTGGCTAGTCTAGAGCATTGGCAGGAAACTTGGACCATTCCAGAAGCATTCTCACCTGGAGATAGATTAGCAGGTGAAAGTACCACTTGGACATCCCTTATGGTACCCTTTTTTCTAAGTTCCTACACCTGACACTCAGGCCCTTTCTACACATAGGGGTGTAGAGGGATGGAGGCAGGGCGATCCCGGAAGTACCTAATAACAATTGGTGCACGGGGAAGGAGGGATTGCGATCCTGGAAGTAATACACACCATCAGCACACAGGGACCAGCCGGGGGCCATCCCAGGCAAACAGCCTGGTGTAGAAATGGCCTCAGAAGCATGACTTTTGTAATGCTTAGCCAGTTTGCTTTAATTTAGTCAAGAAACCAGGCTCATTCTTAGGTTCCCTTTAACTCCCCAGAGTCAAGCAATTAATTCTTTTTTTTTATCCCTAGAGTCATAGAATCATAGAATAGTAGAGTTAGAAGGGGCCTATTAGGCCACCGAGTCCAACCCCCTACTCAATGCAGGAATCCACCTTAAAGCATCTCTGACAGATGGCTGTCCAGTTGCATCTTGAATGCCTCTAGTGTGGGAGAACCCACAACTTCCCTAGGTAAATGGTTCCATTGTTGTACTGCTCTAACAGTCAGGAAATTTTACTTGATGTCCAGCCGGAATCTGGCTTCCTGCAACTTGAGCCCATTATTCTGTGTACTGCATTCAGGGATGATCGAGAAAAGATCCTGGCCCTCCTCTGTGTGACAACCTTTCAAGTATTTGAAGAGTGCTATCATGTCTCCCTTCAGTCTTCTCTTCTCCAGGCTAAATATGCCCAGTTCTTTCAGTCTCTCCTCATAGGGCTTTGTTTCCAGACCCCTGATCATCCTCATTGCCCTCCTCTGAACCCCCTCCAGCTTGTCTGCATCCTTCTTGAAGTGTGGTTCCTATTCAGCTTGTGATCTATAACAATTCCAAGATCTTTCTCACTTGTCATACTGCTGAGTCAAGTATCCCCCATCTTGTAACTGTGCATTTGGTTTCTTTTTCCTAGGTGTAGAACTTGGCATTTATCCCTATTAAATTTCATTCTGTTGTTTTCAGCCCAGCGCTCCAGTCTATCAAGATCACTCTGAAGTTTGTTTCTGTCTTCCAGAGTATTCGCTATCCCACCCAATTTCGTGTCACCTGAAAATTTGATAAGTATTCCCTGCACCTCCTCATCCAAGTCATTAATAAAAATTATGAAGAGCACTAGGCCCAGGACTAAGCCCTTCAGTACCCCACTCTTACCATTGCTAAGCACTCTTTTAGAATGATTCTGTAGCCAACTGTGGATCCACCTAATAGTTGTTCCATCTAGCCCATTTTTAACTAGTTTGCTTATCAAAGTGTAATGGGGTACTTTGTCAAAAGCTTTGCTGAAGTCAAGATATACTATATCCACAGTATTCCCACAGTCCACAAGGGAGGTTACCCAATCAAAGAATCAGATCAATTTAGTCTGGCAGGATTTGTTCACTGCATTTGTTTTCAAGGTGCTTACAGACTGACTTCTTTATAATCTGCTCCAAAATTTTACCAAAAATTGATGTCATACTAACTGGTTTGTAGTTCCCAGGTTCCTCCTTTTTGAAGATAAGGACATTAGCCCTCCTCCAGTCATCCAGCACTTCCCCTGGCTTCCATGATTTTGCAAAGGTAATAGACCGTCTCCAACATGGTGCTCATGGGCACTAATGTGCCTGTAGACACCTCTCTTGGCACCCGCCATGTTCCCCATCCCTCCTGATTTCTTCCTGATGTTATTTCTTAAGATTTTTAAAATTAAAATCATGTGTTTTAACTAGCATGCTACAAAGCAAAGTGCTACCCTCCAGCACCATCTTAATTTGGGTTCAAAAGAGTGGTTTTGTGCTTTGGTACTCAGACCCAACCTCTCCTTTGTACTTAGGTTCTTGGGCAAGCTACTTTTAGCCTCACCAGTTTGCCTTCTAAGAAGTGAGTGCTTTGTGACCAGATATGCCCATCATGGCAGCCATTTTGTGAATGGGCAAACCCCACTCCTATGGTAGCCATTTTGTGAAAGCCCAAGATACTCTCTTGAAATGCCAAATGGGCCCTCTGACCAAAAAGGATTACGGACTGGTTTCTACCCCATTCTGATTCCTCCCAAAGTTGTTGTCCCTTTGTTTGAAGTCTAACTGCCAATGAGTTTGGGGACACAGTGCTCTTTTGGATCATTGGACCCAGCATGGTCAATCCTGTTGATCTGGCTTAAACAAAAATACTGAACGCTATTTGTATAATCTAGGCTGACCATATGAAAAGGAGGACAGGGCTCATGTAACTTTAACAGTTGTTGAGAAAAGGGAATTTCAGCCAGTGTCATTTGTATGCAATTAGTTCCTGGTAAAATTTCCTCTTCATCACAACAGTTAAAGTTGCAGGGGCCCTGCCTTCTTTTGCATATGGTCACTCTAGTATAGTTCCTGCAACTTTAACTGTTGTGATGAAGAGGGAATTTCACCAGGAACTAATTACATACAAATGACACTGGCTGAAATTCCCTTTTCTCTACAACTGTTAAAGTTACATGAGCCCTGTCCTCCTTTTCATATGGTTAGCCTAGTATAATCATTGCCAGGCCACAGCGTATCGTGTCATCCAAACCTGGGTGGCATGGCTGTTGAAGGGTTAAACAACCCTCAAATAACGCTACAAGAGCGTTAGGCTAAAAATGGCTCAATTTTGATCATGTGAATTGGCTCTCTGTCACATAATTCCAAAAACCACCCAGGGGTCACTTGGCTATCAGCTCATTCCTTGTGATAGGTCCTAGCACTGTCACTCTCCAATTCTGGTGCCCAGCCATTTTTCCAGGGCCACATCTTTCCCTCACTCTACTCATCTTAATCACTCTGTTGACTTTGTTTGCCCAGATCTTTTGTAGTTAGAGCTTCACTCCTAGTGGAGCATCCACTGAGACTTCTTAGCCAGCTTCCATTCTGTGGCATAGCCCAATCATACTATGAGCTTAATCCTTCTCCATAGAACAGCGGTGAGCCTCCTATTCTGGGTACACAAACCACAATTTTGGGGCCACTACTCTTTTGCAGGCCCATCAGAACCACTACCTTGCAGTGGGATTGTTTCCCGCTTTATGAGTTGCAGACTCTAAGCCCAATGGGCAAGCTGAAAACCTAGGGCAGGATTCTCCAACCAGGTTCCTCCAGATGTTTTGGACCAACTCCCAATAGCCCAAGCCAACATGGACAGTGGTTGGTCATAATGGGAGTTGTAGTCCAAAATATTTGGAGGGTACCAGGCTGGGCAAGGCTGGTCTAGGGCATTGTGCTTCAGGGTCTCAAGTCAAGTGTAACCACAAAAACACACACTCTTAAGTAGCTTACCTTTCTTGTCTTCTTCCCTTAAATTCCCCTGCCTCTCTCAATGCTTACTATTTTCCTCAGATAAGGCAGGGACCAAGAAGAGACTTCATTTTTAGGCTCCCCATTCCAAATTCTGTTTTTGCAATCAGATTAGATTTTGACTCTGGGGTCCTAACAACATTTTAGCCAGCCATTCTGTCTCCCTGTCATCACTTTTAGCTCTTGAGTACAACCAGTTTTGGATAGAAAAGGCTTTCTGGACAGCTCAGTGCAGCAGGTTGCTTAGACAGCTGGGGCAATTTACCCCACTGTGAATTCATGACCAAAGGCCTATACACCAGAGTCCTGTGCCCCCTGTTAGATTCCAAGCAAGTCTGACCAACTGGGAAGCGAGGTCTTTACCTTTCCTCTTACCAGACAAAACTACCCAATTTGACTCTATTTTCCTCTCTTTCTCCTAGAAAATCTATCCATTCCACCCTCACAGGGATCACCCTATGCAATCAAAGCTTGCATAGCATGAAGTAACTCCTGTTGTGTATAATCTCCCAAGCCCTGCCTCACTATTTCCCATGCACTCTCCCCACTCCTAAAGGAGGACAGGGCTCCTGTCTCTTTAACAGTTGCATGGAAAAGGGAATTTCAGCATGTGTCATTAGTATGCATGCAGCACCTGGTGAAAGTCCCTCTGCATCACCACAACCGTTAAAGCTGCAGGAGCTATATTAGAGTGACCAGGTGCAAAAGAGGGCAGGGCTCCTGCAGCTTTAACTGTTGTGATGAAGAGGGAATTTCACCAGGTGCTGCATGCATACAGATGACACCAGCTGAAATTCCCTTTTCTATACAACTGTTAAAGATACAGGAGCCCTGTCCTCCTTTCCATATGGTCACCGTACTTATATAGCAAGTTGTAATTTACCCCAAGTACTAGCATTTAGGGACAACTCAAGACTTTATTTTAAAAACAATTGTTTTAGCATTCACATTCAAAAGTGTGATGCCTTGTCATATCCGACTCCAAATAAAAAAGCCATTTCAAACTTGGGTGTCTTATACTACTCTCTGTTTTTTTTGTAAGTGGTACCATGTTTTTTTTAAACTACCATGGTTCGCGTAGGAATAAGTATCTAATACTGAGCAAAGAACTAAACCAAGTTAACAAACAAATCACAATGACAGGCAACAGAATTAGTTAACCACATCTTACATTTATAGATACCAGTACCAGTACATAGAGAAAGAGCCTCCAAGGCTTCAGAAAATTTCTATCAATTCAAAGAACAAACAACCTTCTTACAGAGTAAAGTATAAGACTGCTTTGTTTAAAAGCCTCAGTACTAACAACGATTTATATTTGCTGTATTTGCAGAAGTGGGCTCTAGCTTTTGAAAGCTTATTGTATTATTATTATTATTATTATTATTACATTTATATCCCACCTTTTTCTATTGCAAGGAACCCAAGGCAGTTTACATGGCCCTCCTTCTCTCTACTTTATCCTCACAACAATCCTGTGAGGTAAGTTAGGCTGAGAATCAGTGACTGGCCCAAAGTCACCCAGTGAGATTCATGACCAAGTGGGAACTAGAACCTGGATCTCCCGAGACCAGCACTCTAACCACTATACCACACTGCCTCTCCACAGCATGAAATAAATGTTAGCCTTTAATGTGCCAAAGGGCCCTTAGTTGTTGTTGGTGTTGTATTTATGAAATGAACTAACATGGTTATAGCTTGGGAATTTATATTCCTTGTATATGTTATATTTCATTAATATCAATTCCCATTAGCATCACATAGAAATTAAATATTGGGCACAGAAAAGAACACAGTTTCTTAAGTAATCAATTGTTATACAGGATCTTCTTTCACCAAAAGAAATATACATGGAATCATGCAGAGGTTGCTGACATACCTCTGCAAGATCCTGCTACTATTTAGCACCAGTTAGCCAATGCCGAAAACTATTTAAAAGAGGAATCATCTTCAAAGAGCAAAGCCCTTAATCCCATTTGTGTACACAGGCATACACCAAAAGCAACTTGTCAATCAAGTGGATACCACCCAACCTGCCCGACTGAATAGGCCTCTTCCAATCTGGGATTTTGCTTTTTAAATCTAGATGAGAAATTCCACGTTCAACAACAAACTGAGCCAAGCCTTCCTTAGCTCAGCATAAGATGATTAAAACCATGCTACCCAGGAAAAGAGAGATAATATGAAACACCAGAGGTTTTCTAGGGGACAGAACTAGGAACTGATATGCAAAACCACTGTGAATGTCTAAATCATATCTGAGGTTCAGCAATCCAAGCACAAATAGTCTAATCATTCTGCATGCTGCAGGCGAGACAGCCTGCTGTAATGGAAGGCAGCTCTAGGACCAGTTATGAAGGCAAAGCTCTTTACACTGGAGGATTTATATCTTTTTCTCTCTCTCTCACACACACACACACACACACACAGATATTAAGTAATTTTGTGAGAACAATCTCTAAAAGTTGAAGGATTCTAGTAAAAAAATGATCAGCATTATTTTCATCTGTTACATGTTTCTCAAATACTCATTCAAACCATTCCCCAAAGCCCAACTTTTCCATAAGGTCTTTGACTTAACCATATAATCTTCATTCCCAACTGTAACCAAGTTTAAGTACCTGTAATAACTGCATTTCCCCATATATCCAACTCTTGCCACCCTTCTCTTTCTCTCCCCCTTCCCCTGCTTCTATTGTTTTCATTGTCTCGTTTAGACTGTAAGCTTTGGGGGAGTTTCTCTATGAATCCCTACAAGGTGTCATGTACACTGTTATGTATAAATAAATAGAAAGCTTTGTCTAAAATAATGAAAAAGTATCTCATACTTGGAAGATCAAAAGTCTCATTTTGTAAGAGGAATGTACTCCTACACACACACTAATGAATATGGTAAAATTTGACCAGCTCTACTTATTCATGTTTTTTTTAATGAGGCTTGTAAAACATTCAATAGAAACTACATTTGTCTTCCCCCGTAGCATTTCTGCTTTTAAGCATTAGACAGTACAGTGCTGCTGGCAACCCTGAAGAGCAGTATCTAGCATTATAGTCAACATGTTAAAGGGCATTAGCTTCATGCCCTTTTCTTCTGGATACAACCCCCCCCCCCCCAAATCAGGTCTTGGGAAGCAAAAGCAAAAAAAGGGGCAAACCAAAATTTGTCTGCTATGTTGTTTTCAGTTGTAACTTCAGGTAACAAAATTCCCAAGAAACACACATGTACACACGTAATAATGTATATTATGAATAACACCCCCCTACATTAAAAAAAAGTTGTAATTGCTAGGTTATTCTTACCAGGACAATCCTGCACTGTGTTTGAAGTGCTTTAAGAATGCATAATCAGACACTTGAATTACTTACTATAGGAAAGCAGATAAGTGAATGCATTTTTTGCAGTCCAATTCTATGCATGTCTATTCAGAAATAAAGCAAGTCCTATTTGGTTCAGTTGGGTTTACTCCCAGGTAAGTGTCCATAGAATTGCAGCTACAATGTCTGCTTTTCTATATTTAGGTACAATCCTATCCACTCTTACCTGGGAGTAAATCCTATTGAACTTAGTGGGGTGTATTTCTGAGTAGATGCGTATACAATTGTGTTGTTAATCCGGCAGGATTTATATCGAAGCTTGGCACAACAGATCTTACAATATTTCTAACTTTTTTTGTGTATGAGAAAGGATGTTTATAAACTATATCAAGCCTACATGTTCCCTGGGTTGTAATTCCTATTTAGATTTGTGTAACTACAACAAAATTATTTTTCTAAATTAAAAGTGTAATGTCACAAATTTGGTTTTGAGGGAAATAGTGGCACACTATTATGGTTTAAGAGTTGGGGCTATATCTGTGATCATTCACAGAGAGGAATAAACTGATTATTTCTAAAGGAATTGCTTGCATGTGTAAGGATTACTCATGCACACAGGAAGACTGCAAGATCAAGCCCTAAACAGTTAGTACTGAACAAGTGTAAGCATTTTGTCTGCCTCACCCAGGTAGAAACCTTTCTGAACTTTATATCCCAGTGGAATGTGTGTGCATGTTTGACAGCCAGATTGACAGAAGGAGAGAGCCCAGCAGCTGAGTCTCAGAGGTCAATAATGTGTGGAGCTCAGAAGGATGGAAGCATTGTTGCACAATAGCTCCAGAGAAGTGTGTGTGTGTGTGTGTGTGTGTTGTAATGGGTAAACAAATAACACAGGAAACGTTAAAAATGGGAGCAGCAATAGGAACTGCAATACCATCATGTTAGGTCACAATGATTCTAAAGGGCTAGAAACTGTTCCATTGGACGAAAAGTCCACATTGCCTCTTTCCATGAGTTTATAAGTATGCATTCAATGGCAGGCATGTCCTTCAGCAGGTCATAGGCATTTAACATCTTTCATCCAGTTACACTGTCAAAATATTTATCTTATTACATGGGATCTATACTAAAAAGTCCCCTAAAGGGTTTAATCTAAAACATTTTAACAAAAAATACCAATGGGAAGTTAAGGTCAACATGCCTATTATTGCTTCAGGCCATCAAGACATTTCTTCACTTGCAGAAGTAGATGACAGACACACTGCCAGCCTTCATGCCAAATCACAAGAATGGCACAGAATTGTGTCTCAAATGCTGCATCTCATGCAATTACCAATCACAGATCAGGAAGGTATAAGGAAAGATGCTTTGAATGAATGTGGCATTAAATGAGAATCAGCAAACTGTTTTCTGCTGAAAGACGTTTGACATGTTGCCTCTCACCTCCCAGTCTCATACCATGCTTTTCAATCTTCTGTCTCAGCAGACTGGAATCAATTTGTGTCAGTACAGAAATTACAATAGTAATATTATTAATAAAATAGCCGTAGATAGCCTGTGGCAATGCAGCTATCAATATATTATGGGTTTAGAATTCCGCTAGGTTTTCCTGGGTTGTGGAGATTGTGTGGGTACACCTATAAGTCATAAAACCTATCTCTGCTTCTGCTATGGCTGAAATTAAAATTTCGTTAGGTTTCTTTTTTTTTTTTAAAAAAGAAAAACTTAGGAACTTCAACAACCTTCTTTCCATGTAAGAGGCACACACCAAATAATTTTATGGAAAGGGGAGCAGTGGGAGAATGCAGAAACTGATAAAGCCATAGCATAGGAAAGAGGAGTTTAAAAATAGAAACTTGCTGCTGCCAATGTTTACATTGAAATCTTAGCTATTTCTAACACAACTGTAGCTGTAAATAATGGAGCTCAATTAAACACGCTCATTACTACTTCATTGTGATACTTTCAAACTTTGCACATATTAAGAGTTCTCCATCAAACTGAGAATATTAATGTATTTTCCAATGGATCTTCTGCTTGTTTGTTTGCTGGTTTACCCAGTCCTACACTCGCAGGGATGGAAATGATTTCTTAGATGTATCTTTAATTTTAACATGAGAGAGAGAGAGAGAGAAGGTGCAAATAGTATCTTGCCCCAGCATTTGAAAAACAAACAAAAAACTTAATCCCGCCACTTTGGCAAAGAGATTGAGTCGGGTAGGATCCGGTACTGCGCTTGATTGTGTCTAAAGGTTTGGAAGAACGGTAATCGGAGGAACAGAAAACCTGTGCGCGAGCCAATTTCCCCCATCCGCAACTAAAAATGAAAAAGAAAACAGCCCGGCATCCGAGCAAAGCAAATCCGGTATACTTTAAAAGCAGAGCGGGGCAGGGCAGGGGGAGACTAATGTCGCTGGAGGTATTCGGAGCAGGATAAGCCCCAAAGCGCTCTCCACCAGTCACAATCCGAATCAAGTTGCGAGGCAAGTGCCCGCCAGGCAGCCCGAGGCTGCACTTCCCCGCGGCGGCTGATCGTGCCGGGTGCCTGCCCTGGCAGCCTAGGTGGGTGAGGGGCGCCTACTTACGTGTACTGCTGCGGGAAGCTGTAGCCATCCGCGGCGGGAGTCGAGAGGACGAAGAGGCACAGGATTATTTGGCTGCACAGAGCCGGGACGAGGCAAGATGCGCCGCAGGTCTGTGTCGAGAACGCCATTTTTCCATTAAAAATTCAGCAACGGCACCAACTCTCTCCCTCTCCCCGGCGGCGGTGGTGGCGCTGGGCTGCCAAGACGCCCTGGCCCCTGCTCAGGCGGGGAGCCTGCGAGGGGCTTCTTGGAAGCCGACGCCGCTGGGTATTCTCCGGCTACTCCAGAGAAGCGAGTCAGCTGAGCAGGCGGCGGCTCTCTCCTTGCCTCCCTCCCTGCACTAAAATGCCACGACCGGGGCAGTTTTCAGGAGGTGGGGAGAGTCGGGGCAGCTCCGCTCGGGCTCCCTACACAGCCAGGCGAGTTGCTGCGGCTGCTCGCTCCGGCCCTCGCGCGGCGGGCTCAGCTCCGTTGTGACAAACACTGAGCGAATACAAACTGCTACTTTCCCTCAAATAGGCGATCAACCTGCCCAGCCTCCTCCCCTCGCATCCCCCCCCCCGTCCTCCTCCTCGCTGCATCTCTCTCCTCCCGCCCGCTCTCCATCCTCGGCAGCCACCACAGCGCATGCTCCAGAGACAACCGGCTGGCGAACGATCGCTTTCGGCCTCTGGACCTTTCGCTGGGCCCAGGCTGCCCGTGTAGCGCGCGCCCCGCCAAAGCATCACGCAGCCACCTCCGCCTCCTCTCCGGGGTTTGGCGCGCGCTTTTGGCCACCACGGCACGTGCCGTCGTCCGGCCTGCAAAACAGCGGCATTAACTAACTGGTTCTTTTCAGTTGCACTCTTCTTGACCCTGCGAGCGACCCATTTTCCCCCACCTCCCGCGCGCACGCACACACATTCTGTTCCTACCCCTGCCAGTCCCCTCTAGGTTTACCCAGTCTGTTGCAGGCACTTTGCTTGAATCTGCGCTCATGCTGATCTCCCTTTTCTACAGCAGGTTGCACGCAACCCCAGGAGTACCTCCAACCGTCTGCTTGGAACACCTGCAGACCACATTGATTCTTCAGCTGCAAGCTCCTCCTGGCTACTATTACAGGAAAGGAAGGGTGAGAGGTTGGGAGTTCTGTACAGCATCTGAGCAAGGAAGATCAATGGAAATGTATAGACCTAAAGAGCTCCTTTGAGCCCTCACATTTTAGGAGCTCCACACAATATCATTAAATTGAGTTTTTAAGCCTCTTGCCAAATTTAGAACCCCATGAGATCATGCAGTTCATGGATTTATGGAGCCGAGAGATGGGTGGTTTGTCTAGTTCCACACTGATTTGAATTGAGTTTTAGCCAAACTTGAGCAGCTGCCTTGCCTTAAGTTAGAATTGTCCTGAAGTCATTACCAATCTCAGATATGTTCCTGGATATGCTAGTGGCAGCCTACTAAATTTTGTGGGGCTTACTTTCAAATAAATCTACACAGAATTGGGCTACATACATGTCACACTGAAACTGGTTTAAAAGGCTGGTATTCCATGTTATTTTCCTCCACGACACAAGTAGCAAAGCAGGTGGGTGGACAGGCGGGGGGGGGGGGATGCCCAAAGCCATGAGTCTTCTTTGTAAAATACAAGTTTATCCCACAATTTCTAATCCTTAGTATTATAGTGAACAGACAAATTGATTCCTTTGATAAGATTATCTGTATTGGCCGCATAATATTAAGGTTCCCTGGTAGAGTGAAGGCAGTAGTGGGAAACAACTAACTTGTACTGAATTTTCCAGGCCAGTTAATAAGGTATTTAGGGGTCATTTAAAACTGGACAAGTGCAAACTCTTCAGGACTAGTAGCATTTCTAGCACTATAAGCATCTTAGGAGGCTCTTTGCAAATGAATCCCAGTGGGGAAAAATAGCAATGTACCTATTTCATTGGTATAGTTGGAAGATATAAAAGTGATTTCGCTCTGGCCTACTAAGCAAATTCAGTGCTCCAAGGGACTCTCTTTAAATGGTGCTGCTTCAAGAGTCTGTCCTACATATTGCCAGAGTCAAGTGTTGCCTCTGGAAATATATGCATAATTTCTTAATTTTCTTTTCATTTGTTTTGCAGGAGCCCTGCTGAAAGAGTGGAAAGGTGGCAATGCTCTGGCACTCCATGCACAAATTAATGCTGCCTGTGTGAGTTGAGAAAGTGAATGACAGACAACATTCAATTGGACAGCTATTAAAAATATGATTGTGCTGCTCCAAGCTCCACCACATCCCTTAAACTTGGCTTCTCCTTTGTGACGCTTGAGTGCATTTCTGGAATCTATTTAGGATTCATTCTTCCTTGGTGTGGCAAAATAATAAATTGCAATAATCTCTGAACCTAACTTTTGGGATTGCAATAAGAAATCTCCCACATATGTGAAGAAAGAAACAGGCTTCTTCCACACTGGGGACTAGCTTGGATTAAGATGGTCTATTTTATAGATAGCTTGATAACATAAGATCTCTAAGCGGTTTAAAGAAGAAAAATGTGTAGTGTTGTCACCATTCATCCATGTGGTCATCACATCAAACTTTTGTATATATAAAAAAAATTAAATTCAAAATTTGTATTCCCTACAACTGGACAGACAAAGGAAGTAAGGTGGGTGGCTACTAAGAAGAGGGCCTTTTCTGTTGTGGCACCCTGGTTGTGGAATGAGCTTTCCAGAGAGGCTCGCCTGACGCCTACATTGTACTGTTTTTACCAGCAGGAGGGAACTGCTAGCTACAACCATTGGATACAACCCGTAGAAATCATCTAGTGATCTTAAGGGAGAATATTCTTGATGTGACTTCCAGGCATGTGTTTGGATCCAGGATCTGCCTTCTGTGGGTAGAAAGGCTCTTCTCATGGAAAATACCTCTACCTGATTTTGGGGGAGCCCCCTTCCATGCACACACACCATGGTTCATCCCATTCAGCAGGGTGCTATAGGCTAAGTGGTAGACAACTAATAAGAGAGACGTGTATCACAATCATATCCTTTTTCTTTTTTGGCTGTTATTTTCCTAAGCTAAAGAGCTTTTATAAATCTCTTTTTCCCTTAACATGAAATGTATTCCATAGCTCTGCTCAATTTTATCACCCTTCTCTGGACCTCTAGTAATCACATTTGGGATGGCATGAGTAGAATTGCTCAAAGTTCTAAAATTGAGGAGGCATGATATTTTCTGCATTATTTTCTACCCTTTGTGTAATAAATCCTAACATTTTAGTTAACTCTTTGAAGACTATGACATACTGAGCAGATGCTTCCAAGGAGCTATCCAAAGGATTCCAAGATATATTGTCTTGAATGGCAATAGTTTTAATTCAACATCCAAACACAACATAGACCTAACTAATGTTATTTTTCAAGTATGTATCACTTAATTCATCATCACATTTCATTTGCTATTGCACTGCTTCTTATAGTACCATCCAGTAATATGTTTCTAATTACTTCAGAACTAATCTATCTATGATTAGGATGATCTGAGAATTCTAAAGAAGACTTCTGGGCACAGAAGTCATGCTTAAAAATTAAACACCTTTTGCTAGCATCCAATATTCACTTAGTTGGAAGTAGATCCTACTGAACTCAGTGGGACTTCTGCCAAGTAAACATACATAGAAATCAATCTGAAGAAAACCTATTAATTTCAATTAGCATTAAGCCCTTAACTTTAACTGAACTGTGCCCAGAAGTGATAACTAACAGTATTATCAATATGCAAAACAGGATGTCCTATGACCTCACAAGCACTTTTTTAAAGGACATTTGTTCATTCCAGTAGCAGGCTTGAGCAGCCTAATATGTGTGAACAAAATTGACCACAATTTCACAGCTCTTTTTTAGAAACTGTGTGGAGCCCTAAATCTATGCATAATATTTTGGAGTGGTCCACTCCATAATACGACCCACTAAATTAAGAACATGAGAAGAGCCATACTGGATCAGACCAAGGGCCCACCTAATCCAGCAGTCTGTTCACACAGTGGCCAGCCAGCTGTTGACCAGGAACCCACAAGCAGAACATGAGTGCAGCAGCACCCTCCCACCCATGTTTCCTAGCAACTAGTGTACTGCTTCTGATACTGGAGGGAGTATATAGCCATTAGGACTAGTAGCCATCAATAGCCTTCTCCTCCATGAATATGTCCAACCCCCTATTAAAGCCATCCAAATTGATAGCCATCAAATTCAATCGGACTTAATTCCAGGTATGCATGCTTACTTGTGAGTAAGGTCCATTGAATACTGTACAGTGGTACATATTGCCAAGTAAATAAGAATAGGATTGGGCTATTCGTCTATGTTTCTTGAATTCAGGAATGAAAAGCCCATCAATGCCATGATGACAGAGTGAAAGAGTGGACTTCAAAAGTTGATCTCATGGTCAAGTTTCTCCTTGTACCACAAACACCACTGTTACCAAGTACCTTATAGAAAAAGTTAGACCAGTGTTTTGTGTTCAGGGTTAACTTCCAGAAATGCATGCCATGAAGGCAGAAAAGGCCATTGCCAACAAACTAAACCTAAGAAGAGGATATTTTCTGTTGTAGCAACCCAGTTGTGGAATGAACTTCCTAAAGAGGCTCACCTGGTGCTTACATTGTGCAATTTTTGACTTTTAGTTTCTGTTGTTTTAAATCTGTTGCTGTATTTTTGCTTGGCTTTGTTTTGGTTTTTAGTTTTATTTTATACTGTAGTTTTAAATTTTCAAACTTTTATATTGCATTTTATCATGTTACACTTTATGGTTTTAATTGTTGTGAACTGCCTAGAAAGCTTTGGCTTTTGGGTAGGATAGGAATGTAATACATACATAAATGAAGTTACTATTCATTATGAAAAAACATTGAGCAATTTTCATAATAACACTAGAATACCAGTACCATGTAAGCATGTAGAAGTTTACCAGCAATGGTTCTGCATCAGAGCAATCCAAGATGCAGTATGTAGCCAAGATGCAGTATGTTAGGAAGTAGCTCTGGGAATTTGGGTACTATGAAAAATGCAAAAATGAGACATTTTTGCCACCATTCAAATCTCTCTAATATTATTGTTTCTGCTTGCTGATAACTGTTATCAGCTTGTTCCTTTGAAAACAAAACACGCCTGATTTGGAAGATTTCTCTTAGAACTCTTGCTGCGTACCCAGGTTCTGTATTTATCTGGGTGTTTTCTCCTGTCAGTCATCCCCCCATCCCCCAACTAATCATACAGTCCTTTGCACTTGCAATTGTAAATGCTGTTAACTAGATTATACTTTATTTATTTTGAAGTTGGCAATCTAGGAGCAGGCATCCTGCAGAAAAGAAACCGTTTGAAAGTAATAAATATGTTGGGAGGGGGATGGAGGAGATTAGTTAGAACATATGAGAGGCAGCATGCTGGGTTTACACCTGCTTGTTTCTAGATTAGCCCTGGCATTGCACAGAGCCACAATCCATTGCCCAGGCTGCAAATGTGAATTAATGTATCAGAGGGTTTAATATACTATCATCTTTACACAGACAGCAATACACCACACAGATTTGTAAGTTTGTAACCAATCAGTGTGTTTAAGGGAGCAGCATTCCATTACCAACATAAAAGTTGTATAGAATTTAGAATGTTACTAACATTCCTCAAAGTATAACCTGGATAGTTCTGACATATCCTGTTCCTGTTGAAAACAGTAGGGGAACTGGAAACACTTCCATTGAGCTTGCTTACTGCCTAGGTTCTCAAACTAGTAGATCCCACTTTGATGATGCAGGACTTGTGAAAGGGAGACACAACGTTCCAGAGAAGGATAGGTTTCTAAGAGAGGTAGAGTTCATTGGCAGAGCAATGAGCCCTCATTCCAACCCAGTTTGGCAGATGAGAAAAGCAGCTGCTTTATTCAGTGATGTTTCCCTGTATATGGTTTTAGAAGGGGGTTGTGGATGTGCTGTTCTATTCCAATGGGGTACTTAAATCAGTACAACGACATGCAAGGATTTCCATGCCATCACCTTTGGGACACAGAGGTAGTGCTTGACTGGGATAGCTCAGGAAGTCCAATCAATTTAATAGGAGGGCCTGAGTATGCATGCTGGAGGCAGGGCCAACATAATTAAGATGCCAGGACTGGTGAATTTGGGCGAACAGCCCAGAGCTCCATTCAGTGCCACCTCTCTCAGTTGCAGCCAGCCATGGCCATGGGCTGGCAAGCCGCCCAGTGACTGCAACACTAGTGCTGATGAGCCCGACAGCAGTGCAGGTGCCAGTGGTGGGACTTGTTGGATTCCCATATATCGCATGTGCTGGCGCTGGGCCTGGAGCCTTGCATAAAACCATTAAATACATTTGTGACCAAGGGGAGATTTGAAGAAAGGCCTTACTATGTTTATAAAGTATTGATGAGATGAATAAATGACCACACACCAATTTCGTGATAGGATAAGAAGACAGACCCTGGCCTCACCTACACCTAGAGGCCTTCCAGGATGTAGGGGGAGGATCTCGGGCTTACCTGTTTTCAGGTTCACCCCCCTGCATCTTAACGCCAGCACGTCATCCCAGAAGTCAAGAGGGACATTCCTGGTGCAGCATTGTTTTTTTTAAGAAGGGAGAGGTTTGCACAATTGCACAGGCAAGATTCTGTGCAAAAGGTAAGGTGTGTTTTTTTTAAAAAAAACTTCAAATTTGGCACCCCAACACGTCAAGAGCCATCCTGGGATGGTGAAAATGCTGCCCCCCGATGGGCACATAACCCCCCTGCACAGCTTCATGCCTGTTGAAGAGCCCTGGTACTCGGGGGGAGGAGGGAGGACCCAGGAGTGAGCACCACACTGGCAGTGGTCCTCAGGGTTGTCCAGGCACCATGGGAAAAATCGGAAAACCACGGTCCCAGTTATCCTGGAACAACTGAGAGGTCATCCCCAGTTGACCCCAGGATCCCCTGTGCTCCATTTGGATTCACAGGGACAACATCGAGCTGACCCCAGGATAATTGGCAGGTGTAGATTAGGTCTTAGTGGTGAGCCTTCATATTGTAATAATATATTTTTTTTAACAAAAAACTTACATATGGGCATAGGCCTTTGTGGCAATGTGCCCAATTAACCTCTAAATGTATTATCCCTGCAAACATAATTTAATGTATTTTTAATATTACAGTTCCCTGAAGAAGGCCTTAAAAAACAACACAGGCCAAAACGCATTGGGCTTTGAAATAAAGTATTTTAGCATCCTGAGAACCTGCTTCTCCCTCTTTTTTTGAGCCTAGGGTGATGACAGCAAAGATGTCATCATGAGGATAGTACAATGAAGGTCGGCCAAAAAACAACAACAACACCCTGATTGTAAGGCACCTTGGCTGATCACTCAGAGATGGAGTAAGCATGTATCAGGATGACAGATAGTGCTAATGTTCCTGACATTAGAGCCATGGTCTGGTCATCTTTTTTCTGTTTCCAGTCTACATTCACTTTTACTATCTCTATTGAGATATTGTATACTAAGTAGTACCAAAGTGATGAGATAGGGAACTACCGGTGAGGCTGCATCCACCCCAGTATCTTGTGGGGGGGGGGGGCGGGTAGCCAAGAACTAGAGTAGGCTGACCATCTGAAAAGGAGGACAGGGCTCCTGTAACTTTAACAGTTGTGGAGAAAAGGGGTTTTCAGCCAGTGTCATTTGTATGGAATTAGTTCCTGGTGAAATTCCCTCTTCACCACAACAGTTAAAGTTGCAGGGGCCCTGCCTTCTTTTGTATATGGTCACTCTGGTATAGTGCCTGCAACTTTAACTGTTGTGATGAAGAGGGAATTTCACCAGGAACTAATTGCATACAAATGACACTGGCTGAAATTCCCTTTTCTCTACAACTGTTAAAGTTACAGGAGCCCTGTCCTCCTTTTCAGATGGTCAGCCTAAACTAGAGGCTGATGTAAATGTTACTCCTTACCATTGCAGGCTCCCAGAAACTCATACTTGTTAATAGTGCTGTCACCTAACTAAAGAAATCTTAGTTGACTAATAATTTAAGTTTTAGTTCAGGGCTGGGCAACTTGTGACCCTCCAATGTTTTGGCCTACAACTCCTGTCAGCCTTCACCAGCATAGCTCATAGTAAGGGATCATAGGAGTTATAGGCCAAAAGATCTGGAGGGCCACTGATTCACCATCTCTCTTTTAGTTGATTAATCTAGGAATTAAATTGAATCCATTTGCAGATGAGTAAAAATAATAGTTCTGGAGCAAGAACTACATTTTCTCCCCTTTTTTTAGATTATGCATGTATGTGTCATAGCAGGCATCATCTTAGAAGAGGCAGCCCCGTACTTCATGAGGAAAAAAGGGGAAACTATCATTTTAAAGATGGTGCTTGCCATTTGCAGTATTTATAAATACTTCTATTAATATTTTTATCTGTTGCCCAGTTAACTGCTTCTTACCAAGTGCATCACCCAATTAAGTGCAAAGTTTGCTGCCAATTGTCATATACACATGGTGGTGAAGGTACATTGCAGATGGGTAAGAGTTTTTTGGCAGGCTCAGTGGGACTTATTTCCAAGTTGATGGTTTTAGGATTGAGCTATACGTTGCTGTGATTGTATATAATGCTAGAATAACTCTACTGAAGTGTCCTAGATTTAGAACAGGATTTGTCCCTGTGGCTAAGAATTAATTATGTGTTTATTTGGATTTTTAACCTGTCCTATTTCCAAAGGCTTAGGGTGAGCAATAGAAATTAGAAAAAAGTAGCTAAAATATTTGCAAGTATAAAAATATGTACTTTAAAGAAAATCACCCACAAAGAGAACACTGTTCTCATCTCCAGCCTCAGGAGACAATGCTCACATAAGGTGTTGTATCACTTCCAGCATTTGCAAGTATACCTACAACATTCTCTTGTTCACATTTGGTGAGAGAATTAAAAAAACGATATACAACATTAAAAACCAACTGGAATCACTGGTATACATAGGGTGAGATGTGCCGCTAACCTTAGAATCCACCCATATGAGATACATGTAGTTAAAGAAGCAAGCCTATGTTTATAGTCATTTGATAAAAAACATTAAGTATTCCATCTAATAACCTCAGCTAACTGACTCCCAACTTTAACAAATTCAGGACTACCAGTCTTCATAGAATCATAGAATAGTAGAGTTGGAAGGGGCCTATAAGGCCATCAAATCTAACCCCCTGAATCTACCTTAAAGCATCCTTGATGTATGGTTGTCCAGCTGCCTCTTGAATGCCTCTAATGTGGGAGAGCCCACCACCTCCCTAGGTAATTGGTTCCACTGTCGTATTGCTCTAACAGTCAGGAAGTTTTTCCTGATGTCCAGCTGGAATCTGGCTTCCTGTAACTTGAGTCCATTATTCCGTGTCCTCCATTCAGGGATGATCGAGAAGAGATCCTGGCCCTCCTCTGTGTGACAACCTTTCAAGTATTTGAAGAGTGCTGTCATGTCTCTCCTCAATCTTCTCTTCTCCAGGCTAAACATGTCTAGTTCTTTCACTCTCTCCTCATAGTGCTTTGTTTCCAGACCCCTAATCATTCTCGTTGCCCTCCTCTGAACACATTCCAGATTGTCTGCATGCTTCTTGAAGTGTGGTGTCCAGAACTGGATGCAATACTCAAGATGGGGCCTAAGCAGTGCCGAATAGAGGGGAACCAGTAACTTGCGGGATTTGGAAGCTATACTTCTATTAATGCAGCCCAACTCTTTTGGCAGCCACATCACACTATTGGCTCATATTCAGCTTGTGATCTACAACTTTTACCTAACCTTCCACTAACTGTCTTCTTACAAGCCAAATGTCCTCATGAACTGACATTCTGTACTAGAGACGGGCAAACAACTGACGTTCACCTTCACCCAGATTCTCTGATCATCAACTTGATGTTCATCTCTTCTTCAATTTTGGTGAGTGCTTGTGATCACTGTTCAGTTTGCACAAAAGGGGAAATGGTGCAAATTGAACGTGATCGAATGGGGAAATCGCACCCCCAAATGAGTATTTTTCAAAGTTGCACAACTTTCCCTCATAGACTAAAGTGTGAAATTGTGCCTTTGAAAAAATGGCATGATTTCAAACCACATTTTCTCTTAAACCCGTGCAGTTTTTGAACATAAGTACGTGTTCAAGAGCTAGTGAACACTTTTGGAGAACATGTCCTCCTGCTTGTGCTCACGTTGGAGGTTGTGAATGGGACATGCCTGGTTGTTTTGTGAGCACAAAACAAATTTTTATGGATTGCTATTCCCCACTTGCCACTTTCTCTGACTCTGCCCACCATTCGTTATGTCAATCATTCCTCCACTCATCCGTCTGTTACAGGAGCCCACTAGATAACTGTGTGTGTCCTGGTCAATGCTGCTGCTGGTTTTGCTGTAGGTCTCACTTGTGCTCTGCATAGCACCTGTCTTTGCAACTCTTAGAGAGCTGTGTGGAAAGAGCGAAGAAAGGTATGCAGGGGGCAATAATGAGTAATGATCAGTAGCTGCAACAAATGTTGCATAAACCTAGATGTAAGTATTGGAGAGTGAGTGAATCAGAATGGTGCTAACTAAGTGCTCTTCCAGTGCCCATGCCTGAACTTTCTTCTCCTTCACTGGTGGCATCCCTGCTGGGTATGTGGGGATATCCAGGGAACCAAGTGCACGAGCAGGAATGTTACTGATGGAAACTGTGGTGAAAGGGTACCAGTGCAATCTTCCCAGTGTATGGACTGCAGATCTTAAGGCTCTCTAGCTGGCAAATTGAACCATAGGATTGCACTATTTGCCTGTAAATATATCAGCTACACAAGGATTATAAAGGAATAGCTTTTAAAATAACCTGTCATACACATTTAGACAGAAGCAAAGGGGCCCTGCAAACTAAAAAGTCTAATTTAAAAAGTGATCTAACAACAGGATAGCATCTAAATGGAGCTATCTTATTGAAATGCAATAAATGATAGGTTGAATACAGTGTATGCTTTATCTTCCCCTTCACCTCAGGTCTTTCTGACATTCTCTAGCTATTTACTCCACCATACTGTTACAAAGAAAAGAAGTTTCTAAACAGCAAAATGATTCAAAAGCCTAGAAGACTGCCAGAGAGAAAAAGGGTATTTTCTGAATCAGTTCCCCATGAAATCGCTGAAACTAGATTTGTCCTGGGGGATAACAGAATGGATCATTAGGTGCCTTGGAAAGTTCATACTGGATTTTGAAGCCTCCCTGCAAGTGGAAATATCAGCATTTTGAGTATATAAAGAAAAACACTGTGGTCCTTTTAAAATGGAAAAATGCAGGGAGTGAAGGTGAGAAGAATTTCTTAGGAAAGAAATATCACTCTCCACTTTAAAAAATATACAAGAAAGTAAAGTCTGAAAATTGTTGTGTCTTCCTCTAGTGACTTAATCACATATGATAACTGTATAAATCAAACCTACCTCATTCCTCTCAAGTCTAAATTAATTCATAATTAGGCTATTGGACAAAAATTCCAGTTAAAATTAAATATGTCTTATTAATAGGTTGGAATATCTGTTGTGATGTAAAGGTTAAATCATCTAGCCTCATTCTCAGGGGTTTGACCTCATCAACTCCCATTACTTTTTCCTGCTTCCCATGAATGCAGGTCAGCAGAAGGCAGGTGCCACCAGCATTCAAGTCCCCAGCAGGGCAGAGGATGCCAGTGCGAATGCCACCATATTGCAATTTTCATTCTCAGGAGTGGAACTGGCAAGTCATTTCCATGATAAAAATTGTAAAAAAAAAAAAAGGGGAGACATTTATATTACTACCTTCTCATAAAGCACACACATGGTCATGATGAGACGCTGGAAATGGCCCAGTGTATCTTTGTCTGAATGGTGAATAGGCACTGATATAATCTTTTTCTAATTTTCACAGAAGTAACTTCCAGGAGCACTCAAATGAAAATAGCATTGCTATAGGTTTGCTATCAGATTTCTGTGAGTAGGGCTATCCGTGTGAATTGCCCTGAGGCAACCCCTGGCCAGAGGCTGAGACTTGACAGTGGCTCCATTTTCGGTGGGGCTGTGAATCTATTCTGGGTTTTTAGTCAGAACCAGCCAGAACTCTAAAGAATATATCCAAAGTGCTGAATCTTATTCCCCAAAATGTTTTCAGCACATTGGACATCTCCTGACTAATACCCAGAATGGATTCACAGTTCCACACTCTGGAGGAGCCACCAGTCTCCTCTGGACAAAAGGGTGTTTATAGCTTGGCCATGGAACAAATTGTTAAACTATTTCCCTAAAGTTCTCTGAAAAGGGGCAAAAGGCAGCCCTCCCCACCACCTCCAGCTAAGGATATTGTAATCTCTGTCTGAAGAGAGTTTGATAAAGACTTAGAGAAACAGAGACAGCTGAGTTTGGATTCTGTAAGCATCTTAAAGTGTTGATTGTCTTCCTGGAGATGTGATATGGGAGCAATGGACTTAGACTATCTATTGGGAGTGTCTAAGCAAGCCTTCACCAACCTGGTGTCTTCTAGAGGTGTTGGACTACAACTCCCATCATCCCTAGCCAGCATGGCTTCAGCCATTCCTCAACCTCCCATCTTCCCTTGCTGGATTTACTCTGACATCAAACTTCTTCCCAGACATTAGCTTACTGATTGTGTCTACTCTTCAGTACCAATGCATTCAGATTCCCATCACATGAAGTACAAACATGAATATTCCAGATGACAAATATCCATTATAATGGGGGACACTTGAGACGTATGCAAACATGTTTCTTATGTTCCTCCAAGAGGCTCAGGGCATCTTATAGCCCACATGGATGTGTGGTAGGTTAGGCTGAGGGAGAGTACCTGGCCCAGACTTATCCAGTGAATCTCATGATTCAGCAGAACCTAATCTCAAACCCAAGTGTTCACAATCCAAGTCCAAGGCTACATCTGCTACACATGACACTGGACTCCCACTAACTAAAGTTATGCCTGAATACTCAAAATGTGGTTGAAATGTCTTTTGAAAGGCGGACTCCTCCTCTTTTCAGAGTCCTACAGAGTAAAACCAATTAATGCATAAAAAGGAGGTTATGGTGTATAATATGTCACTGAATAAATAAAACCAGATATTGTTACAGCATGGCCCAGTGTAACAGACTTTACAACACTGCAGTGGCACTCATAAAACACACCAATCACATAGTAGCTACTGCAACTGCCATTAGATTGGTAGAGATCCTTAGTCACAATCCAGGCAAAACAAGTTTTCTGTTAAATTACATCAACCCAATAAGTAAGATGAGAATAACTGTAACTGCACCATACATTGTGCAAACAAACCAAACTGCAGAATGAAAATAAAGTGCTGAATTATTTGAGCACTCTTCAAACTCAATTTAAATTTCACCCACTGCTGAGGCCTTGATTTACCAGCATCATAACTAATAACAGAAATGTTGCTGAAACATCAGTTTTCAGAAGGAGCTCATTAGGAGAATGAGAAAATAGAGACATCATACAAGAGAACCAGCCTTTTTGCAACATAAATGCATAAGGAGGATGGGTGGAAATAATAACAATGTGGTGTTTCAAAGCCTGCTCAGTAACTAAAACTGCATACTAAATTATTATACTGGGTTGTGGGGTGAGAATGGGTTTCCAAAGCCAGTGTTGCTCCAAGTAATAACTAATTGTTGGATGGCTCAGAGGTGTACATGCAAAAGGATCAAGGGAGCTTGTACTAAGTTAGTCATCTGAAATCTGCACCGGTAAATTCCCCCTTGACAGTTACTTTCATTTCAAAAGCATGCAGTAATCATCTGGATATTATGTCATTGTATTCATAATTTTGAAATTATAATTAATAGAGAGGACAGACCAGGCCAGGTTATGAAAATTACCATGTTCCCAATCCTTAGAAGGTCCTAAAATCCTTTATATGATTTTAAACCATAATCCCTAATCTCTGGAGACCAGCATCCAACTGATGATACAATACTTATGCCCATAGCTCAGCAGCCAGATCTGTATCTTCAGTAAATACTACTTCTTTATTTATACCTATATACATACTTACAAAGTCATCACTGTACATGATGCCTTCCACAGTACCACTCCTTTCTTCCCTCACAGTTTGATTCACATGGGGGGTGAGGCAGTGATGCATCTCGCCTTGTGGAGAGGCAAGGCACCAATGTGGGGGCCACGGCCAGAAGTATGGGCCTGGATGGCACTAACTAACATGGGCAAGAAATGGTGAGCAGAAGCTATATCAGACTCGTGCCAGTCCCCCATGGTTGCAGATTACCATCCTTTCAATCAGCACCTACCCACCCACCCTGAATATAGTGCAAGGTTAACTGGAGCACTGGGCAGAGTAGGAATTTCCACTGCTTAATCTGGATTGGTTGTGTGTAGATTAAGGGTTTTTGTTGTTGGGGGGGGGAACACTACCCTGCACAGTCTAGTCAAAGGTGAATTAGTTAATGGAAGGCATCATGTAAACCTATCTGATTGCTGTTGGGTGGGTAGAATGGGCAGTGGTGTAGTGGCGCCAAGGCTCACATGAACACAACACCATCACTTTTTCACTATTCTCTGTTCCATCTGAGTTTAACTGCAACCCTCACAGTTGCTGGGGGGAAATGAATTCCCCCCCCAAAGCAATATATCATTTCTAGGTGTAATGGAAAGTATTTGTGGGTCTGGGTGTCTTGCTTTTAGTTGGACAATTAAGGGCCCCATTTGCTTTACAAAAGACCTGGTCCTGGTGGAGATGAAAAACTACTAGAGCTGGTTTGTTGATATGGATCAACCCAGCTGCTTGCATTTTGGACTCTCTTTGGGGCTGTGGCTGTGGAGACTATTACAATGAGTACTTCACAATTTTCACTACACCATCAAAGAAGAAGAGAGAGCAATTACTGATGAGCATCCAGAGGCACTAAGAAGGTAAAGAGGAATTCCATATTCCTGCAGTTCAGGGCTTTGAGACCTGGGGAAGAAGGAATAAGACCCTTTTGTGAATTGCAGGGCATCAGACATGCAGAGACTTCATGCTTGGGTTGTGGCAATGCAGACAAGCTTCCCTCAGCACACATTTTCAAGTCAGATGTGTCTAAGCACAGCTGCTCAGATTCCAAGATGAGGATAAGCGCACCCAAAATTAGATTGCTCACCTTGAAAGTTAGCCCACACAAGTTCAAGATTTGCTGTGCATCTCCTATGTTAGAATTAATAAAGTTCTGGCCCTAATTTAACCCAATGACATGTGCCTTGCCTCTTATTACAGAGTTGGTGCAATTACATATTTGTGACTCCTCAGCTACTTAAGAGCTCATAAATAGTGAGGGATTTTTTCTTGTTCCCCTAGGACCCAACCAGAAAACCTGGGAATCAACTTCAAGTGGGCAACAAGCTACACCACTCACATAGCAAAAGTGTATTAAGAACAGCCATAGATTTGCTTCAGACATATTGGGAAACCACAATTTCCAGCTCTCTGAACCAGCCTGCCTGTGCTGGTTCCAACTCCCCATTCATGTGCCAGAAAAGGAGACCTCAGGATTCTGCTTCTTATTTTAAACCACAGTTCTCGGTGATGTTGGAACTCAAGGAACTGTCATTGGTTGAAACTATGGTCAGTGAGAAGAAGACAAAGGTGGGAGAGAACACACACTACTGCTGCATGACACCCTGTTCCACTGCCACATTGCATGGCCCTTGCCTTTGCCACCATCGCATTGGCTCTGTGGAGAACCACACAGTTGGACAAAGTGACTTCATAGGATAGCCTGGGATTTCAATCCAGAGCTTTAAAAATATTGCAGGATCTGGATTAAATTTTTATGAAGTGAATCAGATCTGCAGGGATAGTTGCTTCTTCAGAGGGAATCAAACCTGACAGGTTACAGATGAATAGGTACAGGGAAATGTGTGCAAGGGAACCCTTTAAATGTAGGAGATTCCAGAAAAGGATGCCATGATACCTGTACGTTTTTGTGGGCATTTGTTATGAAAATTATATACAGTATAGAGTTGGCTCTAGTTAAGGAATCTGCACATTTTCAAAAGCATAGGTTCAGCATTTTTGTGGAAGGGGAGCATTCAAAAATGTTTTGGAGGGGATAGAGATGTGAAGGCCTGGAAAAAAAAACTGGAAAATTTGGGGGGAAACTGGTTTTTCTCATTTTTTTTCCAGAAGACTTTTTTTTTGTTTTTTTCTGAAAAATTGGAAAAAAATGAAAAAAAAAATTGAAGAAAAAAATGGATTATGGAATGTTTTATTTTAGCATGATGAGTAAAATGTTTAACACAAGGTGTTCATATATTACTTCTCCAAATGATTTCTAAAAACTATTTACAGAATCAGATTATTACAATTTCTGTGCGCCAAGGACAAGCAAGGCCTAGATTACAAACTGAGAGACTCCAACTCTCAAATGCAAGAGCAAGATGCATTTCTGCCTCTAGGGGGCACTGCCATTGTCACAAGAGAAGGGAAAAGGTTTCAGTATCTGTCCTCTTGACTGGGCTGGAAGAAAGTACAGAGCAACAAAAGGGAGCTGAAAGTATACTTAATTGAAAGGTAAGAGTTTAAAATTACCTGATTTCAGAAAACTAACCATATTTTAGCTGCAATAGTTTATTTTCATAACCCTTATGTAAATTATAATTTAATTCCTACTAATTTTATTCTTTATTGCCCCCCCACAACCATAGCTTAGTGTTTACTTGCAAGCTAGCCACTAAATTATTTTTCTCCCCACCCCCCCTCAGGAAAATGGTGAGACCAATATCGAGGCATTTCCACACTACAAGTTCTTCTGAGAAAAAAAAAGTGATTTGCAAATACTGTCAAATGAAATATGCATTTCCAAATGCTACTAGGATGACAAAACACATTCTTGTATGTAACAAGTGTCCAGTAGATATTTAAAAATCCTTTATGGTTCTAAGTGAGGAGGACCATAATGATGAAAGTACACATAGCTTTCCTCAACGTTCTCATTCAAGAAGTCCTCTTTCTGCTCCATCTGTAACATCAGCATCATCACAAAGTGTTGTCCCATCAGCAGCATCTTCAAGTAAACAATTATTGAAACCAACTGCATCCAAAAAATACTCTATAGCTTCATTTGTAGACAAGATGACATCTAAAGATCAGGAAAAAATTGATCAAGCTCTTGCAAGAGCAATATATTCTTCTGGAACCCCATTGTCAATAACTAAAAATACATACTGGCAGGAAGCTTTGAAATTACTAAGACCATCATATCATTTGCCCAATAGACATTCTTTGAGCAAGCCTCTTTTAGAGTCAGAATACGAATGTGTAATGGAATTTGTGCAAGGAAAAAACAACGAAGCACTGTGTCTTGCACTACTTACAGATGGATGGGCAAATGTGAGAGGAGAAGGAATTATAAATTTTGTGATAACAACACCTCAACCAGTTTTTTACATAAGCATTGAAACAGGAGAGAACAGACATACTGCAGAGTATATCAGTGGTAAAATATGTGAAGTCCTACAGAAAACTGGGAGTGGTAAAGTATTTGCTTTGCTGACTGACAATGCAAGTAATATGAAAGCAGCACGGGAAATCATAATGGATAAGTATCCACATATTACTGCAATAGGATGTGCATCTCATGGACTAAACTTGCTCCTTAATGATATTATGAAACAGCACACCCTTCAAATGATCTATAGAAGAGCAAAATAAGTTATAAAGCACATAAAAGCTACACATATTGTAGCTGCAGTTTTTAAGAAGAAGCAAGTAGAAAAAAATGCAAAGAATAAAATAGTGACACTGAAGCTTTGTAGTAAAACTCGGTGAGGTGGAGTGGTGATCTCCTTTGCAAGTTTACTAAAAAACAAAGAAGCTCACCAAGAAACAGTAATAGTTGAGGATCTTAAAGTACCCAGGAGTGTAAGGAACACTGTACTTGATGAGGATATCTTCTGAGTTCAGCTGCAGAATTCCTTGAAGATTCTAAAACCAATTTCTTCAGCAACCACCGCATCTGAATCAAACAGTACACTTTTATCAGAAATTCCTTACCAAATGGCCAAGATAAAAACAACAGTTTTTGAGAATCTCAGTGTATCTCCACTTACAACTACAGAAGAAAGTAAAGTGAAAGTTTTTATTTAAAAAAGGGAAGAATTTTGTTGCCATCCAATTCATGCTGCTGCAAATCTGTTGGATCCAAAGTTCAAAGGCAGAAATATCAGTGATGGTAGCACTGCTACTGCATTTGACTGGATTACAAAACAAGCATCACGCTTAGGACTTGATGTTAAAAAGATACTTTCAAATGTTGCAGAATGCAGAACATCTTCAGGGATTTGATCCAGGAATGCAGTCTGGGATTCTGCCAAACATATCCCTCCTTCAACATGGTGGCAAGGTCTTTGCACAACACAGCCTCTGACTCCTCTTGCTTCTCGCCTTCTTCAGATTTCTCCACCTTCTGCAGCAAGTGAAAGAATCTGGTCTATGTTTGAAAACACTCACACCAAATCAAGAAATAAACTGACATGTGAAAGGGTAGAGAAGCTTATTTCAATCCGGGCAAACCTTCAGTTTTTAGAAGTTGATATGATGCTGGCAAACATAATGAAGCAGAAACTGAAACTGATAGTGATAGTATAGCTCAGAAAAGGAGTCTGATTAAATTTCATGTCTATTCATTGAATCTTGTCCCCCCTTCCCCCCCCCCCCCAGTTCTTTTTACAGGAATGGGTGCTTTATATCTGCTTGACACTGTGGAGGACTAGCAGAGACATAAATAATTTTCTGTGTTACTAATGTTGATGGTTTCTTCTGGATTTTTAAAGATAACATTTTAGCCTGTTCCTCATAAACTGGCAAAACCAAAGAAGTTCTGTACAGTTCAGGTGTTCCTTACAGTTTAGGAGCTTGTAGCTCCATTTGTTACACAAAAAAGTAAAAATGTAATAAAGTAAATTCAATTTGTAGCAATTGTTTGAATACACTGTACTTTGAATATGCCAAATGCGATAATTTTATGCCAAACCAACTTGTACATAATTACATTTTATGTTCCTAAAGTAACAAAGTGATTTTCAATCTGTAAAAAGTGCTAATATTGTATCTTTTTCAATTTTTCTGAAAATTTTCGTTTTTTCCCGAAACCTCCCAGAAAAAAATGGTTCCCCCCCATGTCTTCAAAATTTCACTTCCCCTTACCCACCTATCCCTCCATGGATTTGGGGGTAATTTTTATTAAAATGATATATGTCATAGAGGTGTCCCTAGGCAAGTAACCTAGAAAATTGGAGAAGGATAGGCACAGGGGCTAGAGGATTGCAATGAAAAAAACCAATTGAAGATGTGTTTGTTTCCTGCTCAATTGGCATCAAAGTCACAGAAAGTGCAATAGGACAGGGATTGGTAATGGATGCTGAGCATACAGTGGCAGAAAAACTTGAACATCCACCATTTTCCAGCAAGTACCCAATGCTACACCTTCCCAGGTACCACAGATGCTACCATGCCTCTTTTAACATCCTTACTCCTGGGAGAGAGAACTGGCAAAGAGAATTGAACTCTGGAACAATCCTGCAATATATTACTTCAGTATCCCTTCCCCAAAGCACTGGAGATCACTGGAAAACCATTCACTGTGATTACAAGTTAGAGGTATCTGTCACAAACTATACCCCATCTTCTCCCTTTCCCATCTCACCATCCTGGTGTTTTCATTATACGGAGAATTTGGGAAGAAATGTTTACATTTTGGACACACATTGTCTGTGTTTCTGCATCCTTCCAAATCCTGAATCTTCAAGGAGTGTACAGATCTGGATTTGGTCTGCTTTGAAGGGACTTCAGTTGTGACATCTCCCGAATCTATCCGAATCAGCCTGATTCTGTTTGAGATTTAGCCAAATCCAAAGCACATCCTGTATATCTACATTAGGCATTTAAACCAATTTGAAATGGAGTTAATTATAATCCCCCCTTCCCATAATCTTGTAAGGAAGGAACCACCTTGGGAAGCACTCTAACAAAGGAACCATGCTCAGGGTTCTTTGGTTGGGAGCCAGGGATGGTGTGTTGCAGGCTGCCACCACCACCATGCAGTAAAATAAGGAGAGAGTTTCTACTTGTTGCTCAGCAGCCCTGAAGCCTATAGGCCAGTTGGCTTTCTTAATTGATTTATCTGCCTACAGGCTTACTCTCCCAAATCTTTCACACTCCACTCAAGCATTGTTAGCAGCTGCTACCACCAAGCCTTCCAAGCAGGCTTAGTTCTGTACATTGCATCCAGCTCTTCTGTAAGATGTTAAATCAGATAGCAATGCGACATATTAGATTAGAAGTTGAATACCTGAACATTTACAAAATTAAGGAAAAATTCTGAATTCAGTTCTGGAAGACATTCTAGTGGCATAATACAAGTTTACTACTTGAATTTGCCCATGATCCTGAGCTACTGCCAGGTTGACTGATAGTGCTGCTTCTAAATAACTACTCTATTACTTCTAACACATGAAATCATTGACAGTTTGAATGATTTCTTCTTGCAAAATGCTTTGTGTAAAATCAAGATTTATATTACTATTGGTTTCTCTTGCACTAGGTCCAGTCACATCTCAGGTTAACATTTCCTCTTGCACTGAAGGTGAACTTGTTTCCCCCAATTGCTGAAGTTCAGCACAATGCAATTTAGATTCATTATAGCAGATGTGTACAGCTTGAAAGACATAAAATGGTTAAGTGGATTGGCCAAGGTTGAAAGCAGAAACCTGTGGCATAAAATAGGGATGTGTATCATATTGTTAAAATGTCCGATAATGATACGATATGCTCTTTATCATGCATACGATTAACAATAACGATACGATACAGCTTCCTACGATAATCATTTCCAGCCCAATTATATTGGATTATCGGACTGCCATATAAATAAACCTATAACTTCTGTATTTTCAAAGTTAGAGGCTTGACACTTGGTCACAGGGCTTATGGGGTATGCCTAAGTATGTGTATGAAATTTGAGATCGATCCCTCCAACCCTTGATTTTATATGAATTTATTAAAGATCGTTTAAGTTCTGACAGGTCCGAATGACAGCTTGCCACGTGCGTTCATTCAGACTTGTCAAAAAGTTGCAGAATCTTTAATAAATTCACATAAAATTGAGGGTTGGAGGGATCGATCTCAAATTTCATACTCATGTCTAGCACATGTTGCTATACATATGTGCCAAATTTCAGATCAATCCCTCCCCCCATGTATTTTATATTAATTTTTGAAAGATCGTGCAACTTTTGACCTGTCAGAACTTAAACGATCTTTAATAAATTCATATAAAATTGAGGGTTGGAGGGAACGATCTCAAATTTGATACACATACTTAGGCATACCCCATAAGCATTGTGAACAAGTTTCAAGCCTGTAACTTTGAAAATACAGAAGTTATAGGCATTTTTCTAAAACATCCAGTTCTATAGGGCACAATGGGGCTGCAAATTAAATATCATATTTCCGATAATTATTGTGAAGATGATACGGTTCACCTACAATATTATCAGAGACAATAATTTTTTTGGTCCGAAATTATGATAACAATAAAATATGATATTTTCAGGCATGCACATCCCTAGCATAAAATCCCAGTTCCAGAGTCCTAATTACAGACTTCCTAGTACATCCGCAAGAGCTTTTCTATTTGTGCTTTCCTTTCCCATGGAATGCAAACCCAAGAGGACTGTTTTAGTAACTCTACATTTCCCCCCTAAAAGCTGGGATCAACCTGTGTTTTGTTCTAATTAAAACCTATTTGATTTTCCTCCAACAAATTTAATGCTCCAGTTAATCTTCAAAAACAGTAAAAAACAAAAACAAAAAAACAACCTCAACAAAAACAGTTGAAAGGATCATAGCTGGGAATGCAAAAAGATAAAATCCTAGAAAGCAATGTAAAAAGTGCTAAACATACAAAATAGGTGCTATGTAAACTGAGCAAGTGGATGTTTTAAGATTGCTATTGATTAGGAAGTTTATTTAAAAATAGCCTGAAGAAAATGGAACTTAAGTTTTGGAGAAAGACTATTGCTCCTTTCCTCTCTCGTCAGGTTGCATGCAGACAGAAGGTTGGGAATTCTGCAGAAGAGATGCAAGTAGGTGAGGAAGGGCTTGAATGCTTTATGGGGACAAGCCAATGTGAAGAATTAGGAGTTATCATTATAACTGCTCTGGGTATCTGAGTCAGGATAGGGCCACCCAAATGTTTGGAAGAGACTACCACCAGTTCATCCCCAGAGAATAGTTACCTATCCAAATCTGTAATGGAATAATTAAATGCTCTGGTTATCTAACCACCAATCCTACCCATACCCCCATTTACAAACCTTCATTCCAGTATTTGCATCCAGTGTTAACAGTGCAGACCTTTATATAACAATCTGTTTCAAAAGACGGTATACTTATAATCCATGCACTGATGGTTCCCCATCAATGGAAACAAATAATAACTCCAAACAAACCACAAATATCCAGAGATAGTTTGCAAGATAGCATGCTAATGAGAACATTTTTATATTTTAGTCTCTCTCCATCTGTCTTGCTCCTTTGTGCTACCAGGAGCCACTACAAACAGATGAGCTTGGCTTGGTTTGGCTGTCCCAGACTCCCATAGTCAAGGAAGTAACGGAGGATCAGGAACCTAATCCTCATTTAGAGTCACCACTCCTAACTTTACTTTTAACTGCAGCACATTATTTAATCAGGCATCAGGCACATTTTGCCAACTTTGGGGTCAGTTGTTGCCGGGTGTAGTTGGTAGTCTAGTTGGTGACAGCTCCTGCTGAAGTTGAGAGGGGGAGGTAGTCTCAATGCCTCCAGCTGTTAGTGAATAGAACATCTTCTCTGTTTTGTAGTAGCTTGGGGCTACTGAAGGAACGTCTTCTCCCATATTGAGCTACATTAAGATCATGGTCTGAGGTTCTCCTCCAGGTGCCCCCTCCAAATGAGGTGATGTGTGTGGCTATGAGAGAGAGGCCCTTTTCAGTGGTGGCACTCCATTTGTGGATATGCTTTCCCCAGAGAGGTTTGCCTGGTGTCTACGTTAGGGTCTTTCTGGTGCTAGGTGAATACCTTTTTATTCTCTCAGGCATTTTAAAAACTGTTTTAGTGCTTTTAGTACTGCATTCTGCTGCTGGTTTTATCTTGGTTTTATTCTGCACAGTTTTTTGTTTGTTTGAATATTTGTACTATATGTTTTAAACGTGTTGCACACTACCCAGAGGGCTTTGGTCACTGGGCGGTAGAAAATAAAACAAACAATAAATAAATAGTAGTGTGGGGCACATCGAAGTGCCACTTAATTTTATCTAATTAATTCAATCTGGTGCTAAGGTATGGGCACCTCCAACATACCACTTAGGGATGATTTACACAGATTTACAATTTGTTACACAGATACCACTTCCCTTATGGCAAATTGTCTCTGCTCCATATGTACGGTGTCAGAACTGATGAATACACACACATTTGTATTTAGCTGTGTATACATACCAATGGAAGCCTTGATTGGCAGTGAATCCTTGTAGGTTGTTCAGTGGAGAAAGAGATGTGTACCTTCATCACACATGATGAACAAGTAGGGAATACACAATTTCCTACCTGGAGGCGCTGTCCACGTAAGCAATCTTCATGTACAAGGAGTCCGACATATGCCTCAGATGTATTAACAACATGTGCACTGTCAGATCGGGCTTCTGAGTTCTCCAATTAATCTGTCTCCAGACCCAACTAATTGGAAATAAGGTTTATTCCTCCAACTTATGTAGATTTCCGAAGTTAAATCTTCAGTGATATACAGCGCTGTCACAGTAGCATTAAGTGTTTAGAGAACAATTGTTCTTGGAAGACTTCCATTTTTCAAACTTTCTGTTTCTAGAGAAAGCTGGGGAAATAAATGAAAACTCTGCAGGTTAAACAAACCTTGGAATTTTTGAAGAGGCCCCATTTGAAAAGGAGAAGCAACATCTCAAAGCAATAGTTAATACCATGATACTTTTTAAAGTTTCCTCATAACATATTTTTGCATGATAATAGTAATTTGCCGTATGAAATGTCCTATGCTTAATAGTCAAAGAGCTTTGGAGAGGAATAACTCCTGAACTGACAAATGTAATTCTGAAAAACCTTTCTATTTAATAAAAAAAGGAGACAGGTTCAATTAGTAAGAAATATTCCATATAAATGAGATTATTTTAAAAGCACTTACAATATTATCAAACATTTTCAGTAAATGAACAGCTGTCAAACAGCATCATTTGTATCATTTTACGCCCTCTCCTTTTTAAAAATCCCATTTTATTCCTGGTCTCTTATTCTGTATGTGCCAAACAGGGCTGTGCAGAGGGGGAGCAGTGGGGCCAGTTGGCCCGGGGCCTACGATTTTGGGGGGGGGCACTCTGACGTGGAGGTCCCCCCTTAGCTTACGCTTCCATAGCATAAGTGGCTCATCGAGAAGTGAGGAGCCTGCCTTGCGGAAACAGTGCAGAAGCTGTCTGTCGTGAATACCACGGTCAGACTACAAGCTCCAGAGGGCCATGCCGCATGCGGGGCGGGGATATATGTGCCTTGAGGTGTTGTAGAACAGGTTTAATATGAAGGTGTTATGTAGAATGGACATGTTGGTGGGCATGCCCCCTTGGGGTTGCCATGTTGTCCTCCTTTTTTGAAATGGGGGGGGCACACTTCCCATCTGACCTGGGCATATTACCAGCTCTGCACGGCCCTGGTGCCAAAATCCAAAGTCACGACTCATTCATAATTGCTTATTCACATAGGGAGTTACTTGTCTGGCTGAGGGGTGAGCAAAGTCTTCTCTATATTTATATATTTTTAAAAAAAATCCCTTTGAAGTGTATGGCTCTTGCCTCATGTCATGGCTAAATTTGGCCACAGGACAGACACACACTCTGAAGATGGGGAGACATCATGTCTGGACTGAATTTAGACTCAGGTACCAGAGATGATGAGACACAGTCATGAAGGGCCCACAAGGTCTGGATGAAACAACAGCTCAGTCTGGGGAGGATGAGGCTGGGGTGGGGGGGAAATGAAGGCCTTGACTCAACATCCAACACGAGCAGTCCTCCCCTACTCCCTTCAAACTATCAACCAATGTCCCCTAAATGTCTGCCCAAGAGATTGTAACCCTCCTCTGCTCACTAGAGGTGTGAGAAAGGGCTGCAAGAGGTCTCTGAACACCACAGGAGGGCAAAGCTCTGAGAAAAAAATCCAGTCCTTGTTTAAGAGATGCTCCTTATCTTGGGGATGCAGGGGCTGCTCAGCTTTGCTCTGAACTTCAATGGAGCAAACAGAGAGTTTTTGAGCTATCCAATGTCCTGCACCTCATAAGCAGTCAAACTGGCTACCTCATCACTCTCCCCAGCTACCTGCCCATAGTTATCTACTGCACCGACCTTCCATTACTGTCTTTGATGTCCCTCCATCCAGACCACTCCTGCAAGAACTTTGCCTCATCCTATGGATTAAAACATTCTTGGCTGCATATATTGTACTGAGTTCTGTTTACCTCTAATGAACAGAAATGTCTGCCATAACATCTTGAGCTGAGAATTTAGAACAGGTAGCTAAAGCAATAGCCACCCATAGCTGCTTAGAAGTATCCACTGCGACATTGTCAGCACCAAACCGCAAGATCTGAGCCATTAAAGCATATGGACCTCTTAAAGAAAAATAAATCCAGGTTGGTCTTTACTCCGTGTGTCTCTCTATAGGATTTGCTAATCTAACATTACATAATGCAACCCTGGAATTGCACACAAGATGAGATAAAGTAAAATAAATTATAAAGTAAAATAAACTTCATGTCCATTATACTCTTCAGAAGATTTACAGATAACTATGTTCATCGAATAAATGTTAGATCCGCTAAGATACCAGAAACAGCTCAGCTGTGACATTTTAGGATTATCTTCCCCACACAGGTGCCTTTCATATGCATTGGACTACAACTCCCATCATCTCCACAATGGTGGCTGAGGCAATGGTGCGTCGTAGTGCTTGGCAAAGGTTGACTTTGGGGTTAGAGTTCTGATTTGAATTGCCCTTGCAAAAACTTTAAAATGGAAAACACACACACCTACACACACCACATTAATGACCACAAAACACAAGATCTAACACCAGGGTTCAAACTTGGCCCTTGCCTAAACCCCATTCTGCTCCTTTCTGTGAACCAGTTAAAAGGGGTAACAGATCTACTTGACCAAGGCCAGATCTACACCAAGTAAGATATAACACTTTGAAAGCACTTTGAAAACAGTATACGTAACGTGTCCTGGGCCCAACAGTTGTCAATACCATTATAAAACATTATAAAGCAGTAGTGATGATCCTGCCCTGTTTTGGTCAGAGACCAATAAGTAATACAAGTATGATAAATAAGCAGCACACAGATCAGGGCTGGTGGAACTAGATTATCCTTTTTCACTTCTGCCCCTCTACCATCCATCAATCAGATAATTAGCAGCTATATACAAGAGCATAGAGCCATACACCACAGTGGGGTGGGTGCACGATACCATATCCAGAGCCTGTTAAAGCTGTCAAGTTCTGTACGGATCAAAAATTAAGTCCAGCAGACAAGTTCTTAACCACCAGCATTGCCCATTTCATCTAAAGTGTCTGCCACTTCTTCATCTTGTGGCAAGTGAATCAATGACTTCATAGTCACCTTGCTTCTAATATATCTTGCTGGTCTTGGCTTCTGTTGGTTTCATGCTGATAGCTGCACCTTTGCATTCTGCTTCTGCTTTTTATGACAGACCAGAGTCCATTCAGCGAAATCAATCTTCATTGCAGTCATTCACCATCACCCCGGCATGCTTCACGGAGACCTGGTTGGGAGATGATAGTGGCCCAACATGGGCGCAGGCCCTTCCAGCTGGGTACTGTGTTAGTGAGCAGACGAGGAAAAGTGGGCAGGGCGGGGGTGGAGTAGCTGTGGTTTATAGGGATAATCTTAACCTGACCAGACTTCCTGTTCATGAACTGAATATCATTTTGTGTGTGTGTACCTGAGTCTGAAGGCCAGGGATAGACTAGGGATTCTCTTAGCGTACCAGCCACCCTGCTGACTATCAGACTCCCTGGCCGAGCTCATGGAACTGGTCTTGGAGCTGGTGTTGGAGTCGCCCAGGCTTTTGGTCCTGGCCGACTTCAACATCCCATTCGAGACTGGTTTGTCAGGTGCAGCTCGGGAGTTCATGGCATTCATGACAACCATGGGCCTATCCCAATTGGTCTCTGGACCCACACATTCAGCAGGTCAGACCCTCGATGCTATTTTCAGTTCCAAACAGATGGATCTGTGGGCGGAGGTAATAAATATCTCTGCATTGTTATGGACAGACCATTTTCTGGTCAGGGTTAGTATCATGTCTACCACCCGCCCCTGCAGGGGTGGCAGACCTATTAAGATGGTTCGCCCTCGAAGGCTGATGGATCCTCTTGGATTCCCGAAAGACTTGGAGGGTTCTATGGCTGGTATCATCGACGATGGAATCAAGATCTATCTAGGGCTATCAACATGATCATCCCCAAACGTCCTCTCTGACCCACTTCTAACTGGGCACCCTGGTATACAGAAGGTGTCAGGGAGTTGAAGCACAAGGGACAATGACCGGAGTACCGATGGTGGAAAACTCGACTTACATCCGACAAGACACAATATAGAGAACATCTTCGTTCCCATGGGGTGGCAATACATGCAGAGAAGGAAGCTTTCTTCTCTGTACACATTGCGCCTGCGAATTCGCATCGAGCAGAACTGTTCAGGGTGGTGAAGGGTCTAATGCAGACACCTTCCCCCCTTAACCCACCTTTAGAGCCTGCAGGAGTTCACTGTGATGCCTTTAATGATAATTTCACAGATAAAATCTATCGGATAACAGCCCACTTAGTTGCACTCATTATAGCAGAGGCTGACATTGGAGTGTCCAGCGACTCCGTGAGTAGGATTACACTGGCTCAATTTCAGCTGGAGAGTACCGAGGACGTGGACAAGCTGCTTGGATGAGTGAGGAGGACTCACCCTGTCCTTCTTGGCTGGTCATCCAGGGAGGAGATGCAGTTAGATCACAATTACAATATATTATTAATGCATCTCTCAGGGAGGGGAGTTTTCCATCATGTTTAAAAGAAGCAGTGGTATGCCTGCTTCTGAAAAAGCCCTCCCTGGACCCCCTGGACCTTACTAACTACAGACCAGTATCAAATCTTCCATTTTTGGGCAAGGTGGTCGAGAGGGCAGTTGCCATCCAACTCCAAGCAGTCTTGGATGATACAGATTTTCTAGACCCATTTCAAACTGGCTTTAGAGCGGGATACGGAGTGAAGACTGCTATGGTTGCCTTAGCGGATGATCTACACGTGAGTATTGACAGGGGGAGTGTGCCCCGTTGGTACTTCTGGACCTCTCAGCTGCTTTTGATACCATTGACCATGGTATCCTTCTGGTACGCCTGAGGGGATTGGGAATCGGGGGCACTGTGCTTCAGTGGTTCTGGTCCTACCTCTCGGGCAGGTTCCAGATGGTGATGCTTGGGGATAGCTGCTCCACAAAAAAGGAGCTGCTGTGTGGCATACCACAAGGTGTCATCCTTTCCCCAATGCTGTTTAACATTTATATGAAACCACTGGGAGAGATCATCCAGAGGTATGGGTTGGGGTGCTATCAGTATGCTGATGACACCCAAATATATTTCTCTATGCCTTCGATAACAGCGTCAGCTAAGGATAACTTGTCTCCTCTGAATAAATGCTTGGAGGCGGTAAGGGGCTGGATGAGGAAAAACAAACTGAAGCTGAATCCAGACAAGATGGAGGTGCTTGCTATCAAAGGCCACAACCTGGGTTTGGAGGTGTGTCAACCAGTTCTGGATAGGGTTACACTCCCCCTGAAAGACTGTGTTCGCAGCTCGGGCGTGCTCCTGGATCCGTCGCTCCAAATGACAGCCCAGATAGATGTGACGGCCAGGAGTGCCTACTACCAGCTTTGGTTGATATGCCAGCTGCGCCCCTTCCTAGAGTTGCAAGACCTAAAGACAGTAGTGCACATGCTGGTAACTTCGAGGCTCAACTTCTGCAATGCGCTGTACATAGAGCTATCTCTGTGCCTAGTCCGGAAACTTCAATTAGTTCAAAATATGGCAGTCAGGTTGGTCACTGGTACACCTAGGGGTGACCATATTACACCAATTTAAAAATATCTTCACTGGTTGCCAATTACTTTCTGGGTGAAGTACAAAGTGTTGGTTATTACCTTTAAAGCCCTGCATGGTTTGGGTCCAGGTTACCTGCGGGATCGCCTTCTCCCATACAATCCGCCCCGCACACTCAGGTCCTCTGGGAAGAACCTACTTCATTCAGCGAAAATTAGGTTGACAGGTATTACCCAGAGGACCTTCTCTTTTGCCACTCCCAGACTGTGGAATGGCCTGCAGGAGGAGACTCGTCAACCTAACAGTCTTTTAGAATTTAAGAAAGCTATAAAGACTAATCTCTTCAGGCAGGCGTATCCAGTGGAATTTTAGAATGTTTTAGGATGCTTGTAGGATGTTTTATTGTGATTGTAATAATGTGTACCATGTTTTTAATCAGTTTTATATATTTTATTATATTTTATATTTACTGTTGTTCCCCGCCTTGATCCAAACGGAGAGGCGGGTAAGAAATAAATTTATTATTATTATTATTATTATTATTATTATTATTATTATTATTTATTATTGGGTAATTCCAGATCCAAATCCACAAACATTTTATGACTAACAAACAGTTTGAAAAGGAAACTCCATGTATATTTCTTATCAGCATTTTGGAGGGCATGTGTTAAGGGTCAGAGGAGAACCTTCCTACAAAAGTCTTGAACAAGTTGTATGATTGAATCATTATAATTAAATTCAAAACCATCTCGGTTGGTTTTGGGGCTTTTTAGTTATGAGATGCAGAAATTTTGCAATCAAATCTCATGGACTCTTAGCTGAAATCTTATGGGCCATCTAAGGTCAGATCTCATAACTGGGATCTCATGAACATTACACATTTCATCTATCTTATTGCTGGTGTGTTCAGCCTCCATTTCAGTACTGGCAACAAAAGCTGTAGCTTCTATTTCAGCATCTGTGTCTCTGGGGTAGGCCTCAGATCCTGGTATACTTCAGCATTTGAGTCCTGCTGACCAAAGGCCTGAGTCTTTGGGACTCTCATCCAGGCATTGGGGGTTCTAAACTTGGCTTCTGCCCCATTTAAACGTTCAAATTTCACTAAGGGTTGAGCAGAAGGAAAACCCCAGACTGCCACCTTAACTGGTGATCGTACCACTGGGCAATTCACAGATTCAGCTCTAAGTCGCTAGTGACAGTATATTGAAGGATATAGCTGCACATGTGTGTCAAGCCGAAGGGACAAATAGGGCAGATTCAACAAAGCGTCTTCTCTTCTGGTTGGGGTTCTCCAATTACGCAAAGAGGTGGTTGCTGGGAGCACAATATTGCACTCCCCACCACCACCACACACACACATTTTACAGTATCCAAAGGGGACATGGTAAGGGCCCCTCTCCTTCTCTCTGGCAATGTAAACCAGAAGTGTTCTATTATAACTGAGTTTTTGTTTTTATTTTATGTTTTTAATTTGTACACCATCCAGTGAACTTTGGCTATAGGGTGGTTTAAAAATGTAACCAATTAATAATAAATAAGTGTATTATGGCAGCTAGAGGGTGGGGAAAGAGAAGTATTGCACCTCATATGAAGATCTTTCTGCATGGAAGGGAGCAAAAAGCCGTTAAAGAAAGTCTGAAGCAGCCATAGCATTTTCCCCATTAGTGGAAGTAGAATGCAGATTGCATTGCATCCTATTGCAACAAATAAAGTCGGCATACTCCAGAGCTGTCAGAATCTCTCATTTGATGTGTTGCCTCTTTGGACACTTGTTTTTTTAAGTTACAGGATTTGTTCAATATATAAAAAAAACCAGTTAGGGTAAATCAAGAACATTTAAGGGGGAGACAAGCTCTCTGAGATCAAGGGCTCTCTCACTGTTAAACTCTGAAATCTCAAGGCTTGTTAGAGAGGCAGGAGCTGGAATAGACAAAGTTGCCAATGCAAATAACCAAAGGTGATTCATTGCCTGGCTTCAAATTAATTAGAACAAGAAAACAAGATATATTTGGGTTCCATTTTGCTGTCTTCCAGGTTGTGAAAGTTGCCACATTTCCATGCCTTCTTGTGGAGCTGGAGTGTCTAGCTGTCCACTGCAAATGCAAGGGAAAACAAAAAAACAATTCTGGGGTTCAATTATGTGCCTGAATCAGACTGGGAATGAGCCTTTGGCCTGCATGTTCCCACCTTGGCTTTGCTCCACTCCTTCCCATCTTCCTATGCATGCTTGGTTTCAGCACTGATCTCCCAGCGTGGTGGACCACATTTTCCTGTAAGATCCAAGCCCAGGAATTTATTTAAGAGCTTCTTCCAATCCAGGATATCAAAACCAGGATCAGATCCTGATTTGTAGGCAGCAATTAAACCACATTTACCCAGTCCCGATGTCATAAGGAAGTGATTCAATGAACAGGGATATCAACACCCAAACCAGGCATACACAGAGAATAGGAAGCGCAAGGCACACTGACCCTGGCCTGATAAATTGTGACTTATCAGTCCAGGGTCATGATGTCTGATCCTGGCCAATATTATTTTGGAATTGTAGGTTTTTTCTAGAGAGATCTGTGATCCTAGATTTCTACTGTGTCTGTAATTCTTTTACTTTTATACGAACAACCAATTTCAACAGAACATTTCCACACAAAAAAATCCTTTAAAAGGTAAATTCATGAGCACACGGTTGGAAGTAGTCTTAAGAAATCACAGTTAACAATAAATACCTTTTCCCCATTTTTCCAGCCTCCTCCCATCTTCTTTGTCTGACTCCATTTTTTCACTTTGTTTCATGACAGGGAAGTCAGATGCCATCAGCATTGCATTCTCAAATCAGTACTTCTGATCTCTCTTCCCATTAAATAAACACTGCATACCTACCATTATAACCAGCTTTACTACTATGATGATGATTATTATTATTTCCCTTATTTATCACAGAGAGCCTACAGGGAGAAAGCTTTTGTTATCAATGAATGTGAGGCACAAAGCAACCTGCACTTATCTTATTAATTACTCCAGCGACTTCCCAAATCCTATCACTTGGCTTGTTATTAATCAGCTACTACAGTTGAGGCTGCATGCTGAATGGCTTCTGTTAACAGAATTGCAGCTCTTAGAATTGCTGACTTAGCCCCAGTAGGAGACAGTAAAGAGTCTACACCAGCCATTTATTGCAGGATTGTATCGCAGTCATCACTAATGGGGCACATGATGTTCACCTGTTCCCATGGTGATCTTAGTTCCATCTCTCAGTTATACTGGAATATCCCTGACTGCTTTTGTTGTGGCTTTCCCGGCTCTCTCACTTCCATTCTGAAGTACGTGCGCGGTGTGCCCCCACCTTGCGATGCTGTTGCTGTTCGTTGTGGGTTCCAGGCTCAGCGAACAGCCAATCAGCTGTGATGGGTATACCCATGGGTATCAGAGGTGTTTGGGAATGGACTTGTCCGCTATTTCTGCCACATGTTTTGGATGAGTATGGCATGTTTCACCGCTGAGTGTTTTTTAAATTAATACAAGCATACTCTGTCCAAGAGTGCAGATTCGAGGGAGTTCGTATAACCCCCTACATGCTTGCACGTCTGCGCTCGTGCACATCCCTCACGAGTTATTAAAAAAAAACCTCTGCCCAATAGCCCTGCCCACTTCTACTGATACGCATGCGGAAGTGCCGTAATGGGACACATGTGCTCCTGCAACCTCACTCCTGCAATTGTGATAAAGATCAGTCATTTGTGCCCCATGAGTACTGATCATGGAAGCAGGGAACATTCAGAAGCATCCCTCTTCTGTAGCAAAAGGCCTGCAGGTGTGAATTAGCCCAGTCTCTCAATAGCTTGTGATTTGGGTATGGTCACACATGCAGGCCCAAATTGTACCACTTCAGATTGCAGGTAGAAAATCACATTTTTCAATACTCCCCTACATGAAAAAAAAATCTCCCTGAAAGCAGAAAATAGCACAACAAGGGTGTTCTGGGCTATAACCTTTCTTAATGTGCTAAATTCTCTCTCTCTCTCTCTCTCTCTCTCTCTCTCTCTCTCTCTCTCTCTCTCCCTCTCTCTCTCCTTTGCTTGTAGGGAGTGTCTTACACAAGAGACCATTAAAAATCCAACTTAAAGCCCAGTCTTCATTCTGCAGCATGTGTAGAGTGAGGTGTTGATTAGGATAGATCTGAACAAAGAAGCAAATGACAAATGATGAGGGGAGGGGGTAGAATGATCTGTACCACTTCAGAGTAGAGGTGGGCTTATTTTGCTTCCCTTTGGGGACTTGCTGGAATTTCAGGTGGCATTTCAGCTGAAATCCTGAAACAAAACAAAAGGTGACTGCGTGAAATAGATTGGGGAGGGCTGAAATGATTTGGGGGAGGGGGCTTGCAGTTTCAGCAAGTGGGGGAGCTACTTGCCTTTATTCTCCCTCCCTCCCTTTATCTGGCTTTCTTTTTTCAACATTCTCCCTCCCTCTTTTCTTGTGTTAATGTTTAAAGCTCCTGGCAAAGCCAGTAAAGGGGGGTGGTTCCAATTTTGGTGAGGCTGTGAATCCATTCTGGGTTTCAGTCAGAACCAGCCTGAACTCTTAAGGACCTATCGAAGATGCTGAGCCATTTGGGAATAGGGATTCACAGCCCCACCAAAACCCAAAGGCTTTGTAAGGTGGTCTGGCAGTAGTGGCGGCAGTGGAGCTCTGGCATCCACCACTTGAAAAAGAAGAACGGAGAAAGGTAGGAAAAGGCAAGAAGCCCCTGCGCTTTTCACACTGAGATTATCATCCTCTTCCTCTGAAACAATTTCTTTCAAAGCATTTCAGAGGTAAATGGGGTAGGGGGGATCGAGTTGAACATCCCTCTGAATGAAATCCAAATGTGTGTGCCCAATTCACCACCTGCAAATGTGATAGTGAATTGGGCATAGCCATTTTGGCACACCCCTGGACTATAGGTGGGGAAATCACATTATTGATGCTCCCTTATGTGAAAGACTTGCAGAGAAGGCCTAGAAAATGGCATCTGCGACTGTAGTCTTACGTAGTGTTGCCCATTGTAGTAGGGTGATCATATGAAAAGGAGGACAGGGCTCCTGTATCTTTAACAGTTGTAGAGAAAAGGGAATTTCAGCCGGTAACATTTGTATGCATGCAGCACCTGGTGAATTCCCTCTTCATCTCAACAGATAAAGATGCAGGAGCTATATTAGAGTGACCAGATACAAAAGAGGGCAGGGCTCCTGTAGCTTTAACTGTTGTGATGAAGAGGAAAATAGACCAGGTGCTGCATGAAACCTGCTGAAATTCCCTTTTCTATACAACTGTTAAAGACACGCGAGTCCTGAACTCCTCATGTGTATACCCTAAACATCTCAATCTACTGCATGTGAAAATAAGGCCTTAGTCATGGCTCTTTGTGGGCATTCCTACAAATTGAACCTGCAACTATATAAGAGTGAGAACAGCAGATCCTTTCCCAGTATAAGAGTTCTGCCAGAAAAATGGTTAGCAACTCATGTGAGCTTGAATCTAGGGAATTGTCTTTCTTTTAAAAATAAAAATCCAGGGCATCTATGCCCAACAGTTACTTTGCCCATTAAATTTAAGGATTAGAACCTCTGTCTTTTTTATGCCCTGCTGGCAAGAGTCAGGCAGGGTGGGAGAGGCTTGTCTAGCTTACTTATTGGTGGTAGACAGGGACCAGCAACAGAGAGACCATAGGGTCTAGCAGATACCAGACTCTCTTTTCCCCTCCTATCCCTGCCAAATGAAATGCCCCCCTTCGTACCTCTAACAACAGAAAGTAGCCACTACAGAGCATTCTGCAGTCATTGTGAGATAGATGGGGAGTGGGAGAGGACCCAATTTTGGATTCCCCCTCCCAAGGTTGCAGGAGTGTCTATGGCTTTGGGAGAGGGAATCCAAAGTATCCTGCTCTCCCAGGGACCACAGAATTGTTCTGCTTGTCACTTTAAAAATAAAATATGATGATGATTACCTTTCTTCCAGTCTACCATATTTCCAGTCCATCATATTTGTTGTCAATCCAAATAACATAATATAGAAGCATATTTCTTCTCGTTGTCCTATAAAGAGACATAGTAAGTATGTGTGCTGCCATCCATGTTTTTTTTAAACCATGAGATATTTTTAGTCACCTAATGATACATTTTTGCCAGTCATTGAAACAGCTATAAAAAACAAACACTTTCCTAATCAGAAAGTTGAAATTCTCAAGATCTTATTGGTTCTCATGATTTTCAGGGCTTCAGCATGTGATAAAATCAGGGGAGCTAGCGACCTTGTGAACACAACTCTCTATCTCTGTAAGCAGTTCTTTTATATTCAGATTGCCTTAGAGAGGTATGTTTGAAATCACTAGGAAATCATCTTTAACAGAAGCCCACGAGATTTCAAATGCTAACACAGCTTATGTTGCATACAAATCCTCCCTTCTAGAGCGATTCAAAGTCCTTCTTGAGTTTTTTATGACTTACATATATTGTGTTATTAATAGAAGGATTAATAGCATTAGTGAATAGAGATAAATGAACTCATAATAAGACCCTCTTCAAGAATTAAGTGCAGTTTTTATCCCCAGGTAACCAGGACTGGATTAACCATAGAGCACGCAAATAAACCAGTTAGGATGTGAACTATCTGTACCCTCATCCACACTTTTTTCCATTTTAGAAACCCTTATCTGGTCTGCTCTCCCTCATACTGTAGTTTTTTCCACCAAAGTGTCCCTCACTATTGTGTAAATCAAAGCAATTATCTCAATTTAAGAAAGAAATGACCACACAGATGTTGCCAGTACAATGTACTCATGTTTGCAATTAATGCACATTGAATATGTGTGTCAGGGTTTCTTCTTATGACCTGAAACCCCCTGAGCAACTCCTTAAGGATCTTTGCCTCCTTAAGAGTCCCATCTTTCGTCTTTTACCTTCTCCTCCCAGTAACGTGAAGTTTAGGCTGTAGATGTGAGGTGGGTGACACTCCAGACACTTTCAGCTTAACACAACAGTTTCATAGTAAAGTAAAACAAGCAACTTACAACCATGGGAGTGCATGATTTTCTAGCCAGAATCCATGTAGGCAGGGTTTAAGCAAAAACACCCTGGTGAGAATATTTTACACAGGTATCATGATTACCCATCCCAAACATTATCCAGAATTATGTAGACCAATTTCTGACATCAGGAAATTGTAGGTTACTTAATAGGACAACTAGCTCAGAATTTAAAATCAAATTCAGGTGAAGTACTACTCTGCTATCTGCTGCTACATGGCCCATACAAATTGCTCCAAACCTGCATCGTCTTATCTGGGCCACAATTATTCACAGTTGTTAGAAACTCAACGTAGGTAATGCAATTTACATAAAGTTCCCAAGCAGCTAAACTAGCTCCTCTTTGTTTAAAGAATTTATCATAAAAACCTGCCAGTTCTTTGGAATAACACAGTGTGAGGCACTTGTCTCCTGGTGTTGCTTTGACCACCTTTTTGCTCCCTTGCATGTCCATAATACTAGCAGTGATGTGTCTATCCCATACAAAGTCAGTTAGTTTTAAAAAGGCAGATGTAAGATTGGAAAGTGTAAAACAAAAACAAAACAAAAAACCTCTGGAATGTCTTAGATGTGTGTGATCTCAAAATATGGACCAGGGTCTGGAAATGACACTGGTTTTCTTAAACTGGAGAAAGTAAGCCTTACCTTTTGCCTAACAGCTGCTCTACTGTGAAAATAATGTTCATGAGTCATGTACATGCCAATCATTCCCATCACCTAAGGATCTGTATGCACTTTACAAACAGGGATAAATTAATACTCATACCCTTGCTGATAGGCAAACAAGTAATAATGTCCTTACTTTGACAGATAAGAAAAGCAAGGCAATGAAAGGTGAATAAATTTGCTCATGTTCTTAGAGTGAATGCCAGAGAAAATAACACAGATTCCTGATGCACAGTTCTGATTGAACTGGTAGCTCCATGCAAATATATGCCATAGGATAGCCTTTCCCAATATGGTGATCTCCAAATGTTTGGACTACAACTCCCATCATCCCCAAACCATGCTGGCTGAGGGTTGATGGGAGTTGTCCTATAAGACATCTGGAGAGCACTATTTCAGGGAAGGCTGCCATAATGCTCTCAACATGCAGTTCTTGTGGGCTGCTGACTAGTAGAGGCAAGACGGTGGAGAATAATCCCAGCATTTTTAACAACCTGCAACTGGAGCTCCTGTGCATTTTTAACAACCTGCATCTGGTGCTATAATTGATCATTAACATTTATCTCAATTCCACCTCCCCCCTCAAATACAAGTCATCCTGTCAAAAATGAAGGGCAGAGGTGGAGGTCTTGCTCAAAGCCCTGAGTATCAAAAAGTGCTTTCTTAGTAAACCCTCCTGGTGTTCTGGAAGATATTCCACTTAATTGATAAAATTCCACTGGTAAAATACTGTGATTGGCTGACTGGCTCCCCAATGGATTAAAAGTGTTTATAAAGGCTTCCGAAGTTACATTGCCTTAATTGTCTGTGGTGGTCCTGAAATGCTCCTGGTTGCAGGTTTGCAACTCAAACTGCCCTGTTATCAGGAGTGTCATTTAGAAAGAGTGAGAAGGAGCGGTGGTTTCCTGAGGCAGATCTGAGCAGCATCCCAACACTAGTTAATATGGGATAAAAAAAGTAAGCACAACACATAATCTTAAAATATGCCAATTTTTGCAATTGAGTATTTAATATACCCAAGAGTAAAATTTTGAACACTGATGTGGCTGTTGTTCCCTCCTACTGCAATCTTCTTTTGCCTCTTTTCCCCATCTCTGAAACCTGATGTGGTGCCCTTGGTATTTTCTGCTCCAAAAGTTAATGATGGCAGCATTTGGACGACATATTAGATAACGGAAGGGGGAATAACACACGCTCAGTGCATTATTTTCCCGGTGCCCGACAGACGACATGTTGCTTCTCCCCCCATTGCACGGCTGAAAGTCCCGGCACCCTTCTGGGCAGCTGGTGTTCCTTCCTCCCTCAGACCTCCCAGCCCTATCCCATCATGCATCTCAAGTTCTGCCAGCTGTATAGGAGCAGCTGGGAGGGGGAGGATTCGGCCGCTCCTGCCGGGGAACTCTATGACTGACTGGAATAGTACACGGAGGGGGGGATCCCAACACACGACATTTTAATCAACGGGTTTCGGGATAAGCAACAGAGCAGCCCGTTGTGTTTCCCCATTGTTTAATTCACCAAAATAGCGTACTGTCAATTGTGTATGCGTTGTGTGTTGCCTGACACATGACACAATAATCAACACAACTGACAGTTGATTCCCCCCCTCCGTTGATTATCGTGTCGACTGAATGCTGCCAGTGACTATTTTGTCTGCAAGCACAAGAGATACATAATCCCCAGAGGGTTTTCTAACTGTTTCAATAAAAGAAATTTGGAAAATCCTGCAGTTCTGCTTTCTTGAACATATTCCAGAAGGGACCAGCTGCTGGAGATGGTGCACAGTCTCTGGACTCAGGGATGGGTCAAGCTCTCCCTAATCTACTTAGCAGGGCTAGGTAGTATTAGTCCCTGCTCTAACAATGTCCACACACCTTGATCCATTGCAGATATTCTTTCCTGTAAAGTTAATACAGTTGTGGTCCTAGTTAACCCAATGTAAAGGGGGGGAGTCCATTTTTTTCCTAATGGACCAGTGCAGTTATCTTTGGGTTGGATCTAGATTTAGTCTTACTAAGAGTAGAGCCATTGATTTCAATAGATCTACTGTAAGAAAGACTCTTTGTTTCCAATGTCAAGTGGCTCACCTCTTTATTCTGGGTGTGGACACAATCCCACATTTTTGGGGTAAGGAGAAAAAAGAAAGTGCAGATCACTACTGAGTGGTTAAGGAACTTTTTTTTACCCCTTCTAAGTAAGAAACTGGGATCTGAGGACAAAGGATTTCACAGGATTCAAAATTGGAGGCCAATAAACCTATTGCCAAATTGAAATTACTGTGATCCTGTTTATTAATTGATCTAATTTATTATCCACTTTTCATTACAAAGTGGAGGTACAACCAATGAAAACACAATAAAATCATACAACATTGACCCACCCCACCCATACAATAAAACAGGGGACAACAGTAACAGTTAAATAACAGTTTACACACAATGCAGCAAAAAAAGAAGGGGTGGGGGTGGGGAAAGCTGAAGTTCCAACAATTCCTTATCAAATTCATGGAGAACAACTCTATGCTGCTGGCCACAATCTCTTCTTTGAATCTCCATTTTTGGGGCAGTAGGGCTCTGAATACAAATTGCTCAGGGACATACAATGGCAGAGGGCTCTTGTCTTCATGCCCTGCGCATGGGCTCCCTGGAGGCATCCACTGGACCAACATTAAGAAACAGAATGTTGGACAAGGTGGAGGCTTGATCTGATCCAATAAAGCTCTCCTTATGTTCTCATATTCCAGTACTGCATGTCATACACTGAGGGCACAGGTTTCCAACAAAAGGGGTTGGGTTTTATTGGCAGACAAAGCCTTGCCCAAGCAGAAACTCTACCCAGCATGAGTTTCATGACTAGAAAGAAGCAGTCGTGATTTAGCCTTGAGTGTAGTCATCTTCCCCCTTCTCCATACCAATGTGGCTTATTTCATGGGTGGGGCAAAAGCCATTTTTAATCCTTAAATTTCCCACAAAGAAAAATAGGGTGATACCATAAAGATTTGTAGCTTTGGCACTAAGGTGCTCTCTGGCATTTCAGCAGTCAGCATCTTAGCATTGCTAAGCTACTCCTGCAGCCTCCCCCGATAATTTCTGTCTGTGAATGTTTGGAGGTGCAGCTCATCACATTTAGAGGACATAATGGTGGGGAGGGCTGGCTACACTAGTGTAATCCCTGATTAAAATGGAGGTGGTGCTGGTTTACAAAGGACTGGGTGTTTGCTTGGTACTATAACAGTGATGCATAGAAAATGTCACGTTACATGGGCCAGGGCCATATCCGGAGATTCTCCCTTGCTTTATTCAGGAACTACTGTGAACTCTGTAAAAGTTCATCTGGTTAGAGCCTAACCTCTAGAGCTTGGTGAGCAGCAGATGGGGCATAAAGTGAGCCTCCATTTTAAGAGCAATAGAGTTCAGTGGAGTAGGGCAGCATACACAAGAAAAAGCGTGTTTGACATTTCTGATCAAGAGATGAATGCAGGAACTAGTGAATTTCACAAGAACCTGTACAATATCACATCATGTACCAGATGTGTCAATCGCTTCTGCAGGAATTTTAAGGTGTCCTAAAGCTATTAATAATTAGGGCAGAGCTTAAGAATAATCTTGCTGGAATTATATTAATGCTGTACAGTATATTGTCAGCGGATTTGGTTTTCCTTTTGCTCATATTGGTTACTTCTGGATTCATTCGATGCAAATGAGATCAGAATCAAGTACAATGTTTAATAAGGTTTTCCAATTCAATTTGCTTCCTTCTCCACAGGGGATTTGCTGCCTAGACAAATAGCTTCCTTTGGGTCTTGTGCTATTTCCAAATATAGCATCTGCTGTGGAATTTGCAGGTCCATTGCCAGGATACTGGATGGTAAATGGTAATTTACTGTCAAGTTCCCCTGTAGCAATTGGTAGTTGGTGGCTGATTATCAAGGCTATGTTGGTAGGGTCATCAAATCAGAATTTCCAAAATGGTGGAGACTATTGAGCAGTGTGCCTGGGAAATGGGATGTGTTTTGTTTATTGCCAGGGTTCTGTTGCATGTCTTTGAGCTTGATAAAAAAGAATGACTGTCTGAGAAACAAGTCCACTGGAGTGAGAATGTAAAATAAATGAAATAACTTCATTGTGCCTGAGCCCAAAAATGCATTAACAACAAAAGGACAGTGGAATTTTAGAATGTTTTAGGGTGTTTTTAGGATGTTTTATTGCTATTTTAATAATGTGTACCATGTTTTTAATCAGTTTTATGTATTTTATCATATTTTATATTTACTGCTGTTCCCCACCTCGATCCAAATGGAGAGGCGGGTAAGAAATAAATTTATTATTATTATCATCATTATTGGGAGCAACTGGGTGAAATACTGGGTGAAATTGCTATTAGGAGTCAGGTGGGGCAGACATAGAAAATCCAAGGATTATTGGAAGATTTAGGGGATTGTCCAGGTTATTTGTGGGTTAGTGCTGTGACCAAGACCATAGAGACCATACCTTGAGAAGTGGTATTTACTTAGGTGTTTAGTATCACATGTCATCTACTAAATTCTTGAATAAACAAGTAAAGATCATTACATTCTTTGACAGTCCAGTATAAGCAGTAGATCCAAATCAATTTGGAGTACAAACCAATACTCTTTATGATACAGATAACTTAAGAACATAAGACGAGCCAAGTTGGATCAGACCAAGGGTCTGGTCTAGTCCAATACTCTGTTCATACAGTGGCCAACCAGCTGTTGACCAAGAACCCACAAACAGGACATGAGCACAACAGCACCATCCCGCCCAAGTTGCCCAGAAACTGGTGTATATAGGCTTACTGCCTCTGATAAGCAGATAAGTTATTAAATTGATAAGTTCTGAATTTTGTATTCATGGGACAATGAGGCTATTGGATAGCATACTTCTTTGAAAAACTTCTTGTTGGTTACACACTGCTACTAGAATGTCCAGTTCACTCAGGGTTTTTTTTAATGTTTTTCCTTCAGCCCCACAACTATTGCCATATTTAATTGTACTGTATAATTATAATAGCAAAATGCCCAACATTTTAGTAAGTGGCTTTTGTGCATATACCTGTTTATATTGCAAAGGAGTTGTGATACGTTTCTCTGATCTGCACACTGGCTGTATTGTGAATACAGCACACCTAAATGGAAGTATGTGTTCTGGTTGCCAGTAGATTATGGGCTCAGTTCAAAGTGTTAGTTTTAGCCTGTAAAGCTCTAAATGACTTAGGGCCTGGCTATCTGAAGGATCACCAATCTCAGTATGAATCTACTTGATTATTGAGATCAGCAGGAGAGGCCCTTTTGAAGACACTCTCAATTATAGAAACTGCTTATTAAGCATGCCACAAAGATAGACTGACCATATGAAAAGGAGGACAGGGCTCCTGTAACTTTAACAGTTGTAGAGAAAAGGGAATTTCAGCCAGTGTCATTTGTGTGCAATTAGTTCCTGGTGAAATTCCCTCTTCATCACAACAGTTAATGTTGCAGGGGTCCTGCCTTCTTTTGTATAGGGTCACTCTAGTATAGTCCCTGCACCTTTAACTGTTGTGATGAAGAGGCAATTTCACTAGGAACTAATTGCATACAAATGGCACCGGCTGAAATTCCCTTTTCTCTACAACTGTTAAAGTTACAGGAGCCCTGTCCTCCTTTTCATATGGTCAGCCTACACAAAGGGCTTTCTCCTGTGTTGCTCCCAAACTTCAGAAGGAAGCCCCTTAGAGTTGTCACTGGACTCCACTCTCTCTGCATTCAGGAAGGTAGAGTCAAGACATCTCTGTAACTTAGCTTTACAAATTCTTTGTAAGTACTTCCTTTGATCTCTCCTGAATCCCCTACCAATCAGCTTTATGGGATGACCCTGGGTTTGGAGAGAGGAAGAAAAAAAGTTTACCAATCCACATTCTCCACACCATGCATATTATTTTTGCCTTTTTTTTTTTTAACAGCAGCTGCACATTTGGTTGACATTTTCACTGTCATTTTCAATCCCAAGATCTCTTTCTTGGTTGGTCACCGCTTACTGAGTTCCCATCAGATTATACTTGAAGTTTAGATTATTGTTTTTTGCCCCAACATGCATCACTTTAAACTTGCTTACACTGAACTGCATTTGCCATTTAGATGCCCATTCTCCCTTCACAATCCCTTTTTGTTTCAACCACTCTAAATAATTTGGTGTCATTGGCATCCTTAGTCACTTCACTGCTCACTCCTAATTCCAGAGGAGGGCCTCCACAGCTGGTCTCAATACATGGGTAGGCTCATATAGGTGAAAGTAGTCCTTCAAGTAACTGGATCCCAAACCATTTAGGGCTTTAAAGATTAAAGCTAACACTTTTAATTGGGCTCGAAAATGAACCACCAACCACTGCAACTATATAATATTGGGATCATATGTTCCAATCTCCTGGCTCCTACATACATCTTGGCAAACACATTTTGTACAATTTGGAGTTTCTGAGCTGTCTTTAAGAGCAGCTCTTCATAGAGCACATTGCAGTAGTTCACAAGCCTATCTACACACGCAGGATATAACACTTTGAAAACGTTTGAAAACTGTATATGGAGTATGTCCTGGGCCCCAACAGTTCTCAAAATGTTTATAAACCGTTTTAAACCGTTTTAAAGCAGTAGTGTAGTTAGGCTCCACCCTGGATGTCACTAGTGCATGAATAACCAAGACAAAACCCATCTCCTGTTTCATAGGGTCACAGCTGGCGCTACCAGCTTAAGTTGGTAAAAGACCCACCTAACTACTGCCTCCAGCAGAGCCTCCACAGATAATGCTGAAACCAGGAGGACCTCTAAACAGTGAACTTGTATCTTCAGCAGGAGTGAAACTCCATCCAGTTGGTTGTACACATCCATCCAGATTGGATGGCTTACCTTCTCCCACCATCTTCATCTTGAATAGATTAAGCTTCAACTTGCTCACCCCCATCCTCTCTAAACCCACCTCCAGACACAAGAAGTACAATGGACCACTGTTAGCTATATTTAAGTTTAATTGTATTTTAAAGTATGTGTTGTAGTTATGTTTTTGTAAAATATTATAACAATTATAGCAATCCCGAAGGGGCTGCACCTCTCTACCAGGTTACTGAGGTCAAAGCTCAAGCACATTTAGTCTAAGCATCCTTAACAACTCCCCTTTGTTCTACATACTGAGCTAGGCTACCCTTGAATAGCCAGATTTAGAAATAATCAAGAAGCAGGGAACCTCCCAACACCTTGCATTCAAGAGTCATAGCCAAGCCTCTGCCCCCTTTGCTTTGACCCAACCTGGGTACAACTCCTGAGCAATGAAGCCTTTGTTTCCTTTATACAAATCCTTAGAGTTTGGGCAAACATTGTGCATCTGTCCACTTGGACAGCTAACATGTTGGCTTGTCTTAGCTCTAAGGGTGAACCAGTATTGCTCCTCATGACTCATAGCACACTTTCCTATCCTGGTAACAAATCCATGGTTATCAGGCCACGATCCCTTGCACTTTCATTCCTAACCACCAAATTGTCCCAGAGAGATCTGTTTGCCTTGCACCCCTAGAGAGAAAAAGCTTTATCCCCTGGTCAAGTGCCTATTGCATCCAAGGTCAGGTTTTATACCTAATACAAGTCTCCTTGCTGGCTCCTTGCCTTGCAGGTGCTTGTGATCAATGTGTGAGGTGCTGTACTTGAGCTCAACGTACCACTGTGATGATTGAGAAGTGAGCTTAAGGTGTAGGGGATGGCTACCAATCTCCAGAAGCGCTCAGACTTTTGATCTGATTGGAAACATTCATGAGAAGCCCATTGGCCATGCTCTCCACCTAGATGTATTTTTACATATTGTAGTGGTTCTCAGGTCCTAATAATGGGTTGGCCTCCATTTGTTCTCCCCATCCTCACCATAAATACCAGTTGATCAAGAGTGACCAAGCTTTCTGAAAACAATGCCTCATGGTTTTATAAATCGAAATATCATATTTTTTTTACATTTGACAAGTTAATTCTGGAGGTAATTATAGCTATTTCATACCTTATTTCTTATTGCTGCTCATCTGAATGTATCCATTTCCTCCTTCATGGTCCCCCATTTCACTAGCATCCAGGCTTCCCCTTGTGTACTGGCCTCCAACAACCCTCTCCACCATTTCCCTAGTGCTACCTCCACTCCATATTCAGCAAATGCTTATTTCCCCAGCCTGAGTTGTTTCCATCTATTAGTTAGACATAAGAGTTGGGTGTACTAATTAGGCTTTCCCCCCCCTCTAGTATAACATTTGCACAAGTGTGTGGTTGAGATTAATCTTTGCAAACAAAACAAAACTTGTTTAGTTTTTAAATCAAATGTGTATGAGCTAATTCCCCCAAATTAAAAGCGTTTGAACTAAGTGCCCCAAATGTAAACAATGATTCCACATTTAAATAAAAGCTTAGTACACACACACAACCACCACTGTGTGTGCACCACATCTCTGGGCAGGTTCCTTTTTGGTCCTGTGAGCTATGTATATGAAAGGAGGACCGGGCTCCTATATTTTTAACAGTTGTATTGAAAGGGGAATTTCAGCAGGTGTCATTTGTATACATAATAATAATAATAATAATAATAATAATAATAATAATAATTTATTTCTTACCCGCCTCTCCGTTTGGATTGAGGCGGGGAACAACAATATAATAAAATACATAAAACTGATTAAAACATGACACACGTTATTAAAACTGCATTAAAACATCCTAAAAACATTCTAAAATTCCACTGGATATGCCCGCCGGAAGAGAACAGTCTTTATGGCTTTCTTAAATTCTAAAAGACTGTTAAGTTGACGAGTCTCTTCCGGCAGGTCATTCCACAAACATGCAGCACCTGGTGAAATTCACTTTTCTTTATTTATTATTTATTACATTTATATACCACCCCATTGCCAAAGCTCTCTGGGCGGTTTACAAAAATTAAAACTTTGGACATTAAAAATCGATAGACAAAATTTAAAACCATAAAAGCATAAAAACAGACAACATATAAAAACAGTATACATTTAAAACAACTGTGAACTCTTAACCAGGCCTAAATATAGTTTTGAGGTCAATTAAAAACTCAGTACATGCTGTTAAAGCTGCAGAAGCCCTGCCCTCTTTTGTATCTGGTCATGCTAGGCAGCTTTAGCTGTTGTGATGAAGGGGGAATTTCACCAGATGCTGCATGCATACAAATGACATCTGCTAAAATTCCCCTCTCAATGCAACTGATAAAGATACAGGAACCCTGTCCTCCTTTCCATATGGTTACTCTATGTAAAACTTGCATGTTGGGATTTACATGCAGGTGAGGACATGCAACAATAGTTCTTAGTAGCTGTTTCTGCCTCTGATCTCCATATATTCACTGGCTCTATCCCCCTCAACCCCTGTGCATTCAACCAACAGTGAGAATGTGTTCTCTACACACATACAGATGTATGGGCATAGGGTCTGTAAGCATGATTGGGAACTCTGACACAATCAGTGTTCCCCAATCACATGTATAGCCTGTTTTTATATTTAGAGCCTATCTACACTACTGCTTTAAAATGGTTTATAACAGTTTTAAACCAGTTTAAAACTGTTATAAACAGTTTTAAAGAAGTAGTGTAGATAGGCTCTTAGTCAAATATACGGGGCTCAAGGATGGAGCTAGCAGATGCATGGAAGTTGGGAGAGCAGCCAGCTGATATAATACCACTCTCTTCTCCATGTATTCATCCTACACATGGAAATAGGTTGAGAAGGGGCTTCTGAGCCTGATCACACATGGTCCGAAATACACTGTCCATATGTATGAAGCTGCCCTCCCTGCCCTACCTAAATGGCATCCCTGGTTCCAAGACTAAGAGCAGAGGGACCTTGGGTGGCTAATGTTTTAAGCCAGGTTCTCCCTTGCTACACCTCAAGATGAAAGCTTACTTGTCAAGCCAGAGAATCTCATTTGTCTCTCCAACATTCATATGTACAATCTAATACACGAAAGCTACAGTCACAGCAGAAACATCCATTCTACAAAGAGAGTTGAAATCTCAGATCATAAAAGTATCAAAGTCTTCCTGGATCTGCTCTGAAGAAACTGATAAATATGCGAATGAAGAGTTGTGTCATCAGCTACGTGGCTTTCTTGTTGTTCCCTTTCCTTCTATAGGAGGCAGAGAGTGCCTAGTTCCCCACACGCCTCCAAGCTCTCAGGTTTAATTTTGCTTCCATAATGAGACTCTTTTGTCCCATCTCGGGGGCATGCAACTGTTTCCAATTTGGTGACATTTGTTTAACATTGCATAATGGTTCTGGGTATCACAGACGAATATGCTTAATCACTCAGTAAACCAACTGGGAAGGTTTTCACTAGGTAGGCAAAATACTCGAGTCACAACTTGCCTACTGGGCCAAATGCTTGTAAAATCTGTCACTCTGCAAAAAGCTACAATGGAATATTAGTTCAATAACTCCCCCACAAAACCCAAAAACATTTTTCTTGTGGGCACAACTGTAGCCCATCAGATGGCTTTGGCAAAAATGCAATGGGCAGAATCTGCTGTGGAATTCTCTGGCAGAACAGTCCCATGGTGCAACTCCTATTCATTTCTCATCTAGGGGGCTTGACTAGGAGATCTTCTTGGCAGATTGTGAATGTGGTCACCACACAAAGTGACAAAAATGTTATGGGGTTATGGTGGACACAGTTTGAAATCTTAGGCATGCAAAGTAACTGCTTCCACCAGAAAGCAATCAAGAGAAAGTCCATTGCTACTTTGCATATGATATTGTTCTGATTTAAAAATGTAAGGAGAGCCCTGTTAGATCAAGCCTAACTAGTGCAGCACCCTGTCTCCCACAGTGGCTGACAATATCCATCACAGAATTATAGAATAGTAGAGATGGAAGGGGCCATCTCTACTATTCTACATACTTTAATGATGTATTCGTTTTATGTGCTTTTAATCAGTTTTGTATTTTATGTTTAATGCTGTTCCCTGCCTCGATCCATTGGGAGAGGCGGGTAATAAATAAATTTATTATTATTATTATTATTATTATTATTATTATTATTATTATTATTGTTATAAGGCCATCGAGTCCAACTCCCTGCTCAATGCAGGAATGCACTTTAAAGCATACTTGACAGATGGTTGTCCAGGTGCATCTTGAATGCCTCTAGTATAGGAGAGCCCATGGCATCCCTAGGCCATTGGTTCCATCATGAAGTTTTTCCTGATGTCCAGCTGGAATCTGGCTTCCTGTAACTTGAGCCCATTATTCCATGTCCTGCATTCTGGGATGACTGAGAAGAGATCCTGGCCCTCCTCTGTGTGGCAACCTTTCAAGTATTTTGAAGAGTGCTATCATGTCTCCCCTCAGAAGCAAGACTTGAAATCCAGGACTTGAGGACAGTATGTTGTCCTTCTGTTAGTAGGCAAAGACATTTTTATTCAAGCAGGCTTTGGTGTGGAAGTGGCTCTGTTGGGTTGTGTTGTGTTGGTGTTTCTATTGTGTTATTGTTGTCTAAGCTGACCATCTGAAAAGGAGGACAGGGCTCATGTAACTTTAACAGTTGTAGAGAAAAGGGGATTTCAGCCAGTGTCATTTGTATACAACTAGTTCCTGGTGAAATTCCCTCTTCATCACAACTGTTAAAGTTGCAGGGGCCCTGCCTTCTTTTGTATATGGTCACTCTAGTATAGTGCCTGCAACTTTAACTGTTGTGATGAAGAGGGAATTTCACCAGGAACTAATTGCATACAAATGACCCTGGCTGAAATTCCCTTTTCTCTACAACTGTTAAAGTTACATGAGCCCTGTCCTCCTTTTCAGATGGTCAGCCTATTGTTGTCTTTTTCATTGATCACGTTCAGACAACACACAAAGGCCATTTCTACACGGGCTTTTCCCCCCTGTGCATCCAAATGATGCACAGGGACTCCTGGGGGCAGGGGGGAAGGGGACAGGTTTTCCTAGGGGTAAAGAAACCCTGGGAAACCCTGATTCTTCCAGTGGTCCCAGGACTGTCCTGAGATCATGGGAGGTATGAGCGCCTCTCCCAGCTTCTTCCCTCTTCTCCGCGAATAGCGGGGTTCTGCAAGAGGGAAAGAGCTAGACTGAGGGGAGTCCAGGGGCAGTGAGGATGGGGGTCAGTGGGGTCGGGATTTTGTTGGTTTGTTTTACTTACTTTTGCATTGGAGCGCAAGTGCACTCCCAGTTCCATGGTGAAAAACAAACAAATGACAGGCGTGACAAGTGTGACATCTCTGTTTGCTTCTGAGATGTCACACTTCCTGTGTAAAAACTGGGCAACAAACCCAGAAGCAAGCAAGTCCGGGATCGCCCCAGGCCCTCCCTCTACACCCTTAGGTGTAGAAAGGGCCTCAGCCAGGATGGCAAAGAATTTTGAGCTAAACATTATGGCATAGTGTATCATGTGAACCATGACTTAGCATGTTTGCAAACTATTCCTAACCATGGTGGCTACATAACCACAGCTTAAACACACTTATTAATCATTTGCTGCAAATTGGTTAGGGGTCTAACCATGGCTTAGCATACTGTCTGAACAGGCCCACTGTGTTTTATTGTATTTGTTTTATTATTGTTAAAATCAAGTTCTATTTGGCTATGGATTGTAAGCCTCCTTGAGTTGAAAGCTGGGGTACAAATCAAATAAATAAATAAATACTGAATATTCTCTCCATGTAACAGCATATTGGTTCCCCTCTAAGATCTTGTGGACCAAAACAAATAATACTTTAACTCTGTTTCTAGTAGGGTTACTGTATGAGAAGGAGAACAGGGTTCTTTATATCTTTAACAGTTGTATAAAAAAGGGAATTTCCACAGGTGTCATTTGTATGCATGCAACACCTGGTGAATATCCCTCTTCATCACCACAACAGTTAAAGCTGCAGGAACCCTGCCTTCTTTTGTAGTATAGCTAGAGTGACCAGATACAAGAGAGGGCAGAAGACACAGGGCAGCTGCCCAAACCAGAATCCCTGGGTCTATTTCCCTCCAGTACCTGTAACATTTAGTAAAAATCACTCCATACCATGATGTAAGGTGACCAGATAAAATCCAGGTCAGGGCTCATGTAACTTTAACAGTTGTAGAGAAAAGGCAATTTCAGCCAGGGTCATTTGTATGCAATTAGTTCCTGGTGAAATTCCCTCTTCATCACAACTGTTAAAGTTGCAGGGGCCCTGCCTTCTTTTGTATATGGTCACTCTAGTATAGTGCCTGCACCTTTAACTGTTGTGATGAAGAGGGAATTTCACCAGGAACTAATTGCATACAAATGACACTGGCTGAAATTCCCTTTTCTCTACAACTGTTAAAGTTACATGAGCTCTGACCTGGATTTTATCTGGTCAGCCTATCTAAACATGCATAGGATTGTGTCCTTACTTACTAGTACCTGGATCCTGTTATAAACAAGAACCCCCCCCCACACACACACACACACACCTCAGAAATAAATATTGACAAAATGAAGGCAATGAGCCTGAGGGGAAAACTGAACTTTGAACTGAAATCGGGTTTAGATGCAAGTGTGAGTTGAAAGGATAGTGGGCAGCACGTTTAAAAATTGTTCCATGTGCCGTTGTTTGCAAAGAGTATCTCAGAAGCCTGAGAAATGATTTATTTTCCCCTTACTGATTTTGTTCTTTTCCTTTTCAGTAAGCAATCATTATTCCCCATGTCTTTTAAATGGAGCTGAAATTAGCTTGGTTATTTTTGTTTAACAACAACACACTCCATCTATAAGGTGCTTTTATCGGGGGGGGGGGGGGAACACCCAGCTTTGTTTGTTCTCTGGCATCAGTGATGATGTCAGCAAAGCTCCCGGAAGAGTGGCTGTTGTTAGTTAATTGCTGGTTGCTTCACAGTCAGCAAGAGTAGTAAGAAAGTGATGTGCTTTTGTAGGCCCTATAAAAATATTCTCAAATAGGTTTCATGTTAAAAAATCATAACAATATTTTCTTATTACGAAATCCTATGGTCAGGCCAATATGGCTGCCACCAAAGACCTTGTTCAGACTGAGGCCAGATCTACACCAAGCAGGATATAAAACTATGAAAATGGTTTGAGAAAATGGTATATGGAATGTGTCCTGGGCCCCAACAGTTTTCAATACCATTACAAATCATGGAATCATAGAATTGTAGAATGGAAGAGTTGGAAGGGGCCTATAAGGCCTCAGTGCAGGAATCCACCTTAAAGCATACCTGACAGATGGCTGTCCAGCTGCCTCTTGAAGGCCTCTAGTGTGGGAGAGCTCACAAACTCCCTAGGTAATTGGTTCCATTGTCGTACTGGTCTCTAACAGTCAGGAAGTTTTTCCTGATGTCCAGCCAGAATCTGGCTTCCTGTAACTTGAGCCCATTATTCCGTGTCCTGCACGCTGGGATGATCGAGAAGAGATCCTGGCCCTCCTCTGTGTGACAACCTTTCAAATATTTGAAGAGTGCTACCATGTCTCCTCTCAATCTTCTCTTCTCCAGGCTAAACATGCCCAGTTCTTTCAGTCTCTCCTCACAGGGCTTTGTTTCCAGACCCCTGATCATCCTCGTTGCTCTCCTCTGAACCTCCTCCAGCTTGTCTGCATCCTTCTTGAAGTGTGGTGCCCACTGCCTAGAACTGGACGCAATACTCAAGATGGGGCCTAACCAGTACCGAAGAGAGGGGAACCAGTACCTCGCGCGAATTGGAAACTATTCTTCTATTAATGCAGCCCAACATAGCATTTGCTTTTTTTGCAACCACATCACACAGTTGGCTCATATTCAGCGTGTGATCTAGAACAATTCCAAGTTCCTTCTCGCTAGTATTGCTGAGCCAAGTATCCCCCATCTTGTAACTGTGCAGTTGGTTTCTTTTTCCTAGGCGTAGAACTTGGCACTTATCCCTATTAAATTTCATTCTATTACTTTCAGCCAAGTGCTCCAGTCTATCAAAATCACTTTCAAGTTTGTTTCTGTCTACCAGAATATTAGCTATCCCTGCCAATTTTGCATCATCTGCATAGTTAAGCATTTCCTGCACCTCCTCATCCAAATCATTAATAAAAATGTTGAAGAGCACTGGGCCCAGAACTAAGCCCTGAGATACCCCGCTTGTTACCTCCCCCCAGTTTGAGAAGCACTCATTATAAAGTTGTAGTGTAGATCCTGCCTGGGGCTCTGCCTTATCCTATGGATGTCAGGTAACATTGGACTTCTTTTGAAGTGGCAACAAAATGACTCTGACTTCCTCAACCCCTGCTTCTGGGTCTCATATGAAGGGTTGAGGGAGATCAGTAAATCATGGAGAAATGTACATTTTTTCCGAAGCATCAGGATTGTGCACATTTTGAGGTGGGGGATCAATCCATTTTCCCGATTTGCATGCAACCCAGAGGTAGGGTAAGAGGAAGTATGATTCCTCCAAATCCATAATTTGTTTAGTCAAACAGTCACACCAATATCTTATATAAGAATCTTGTTTTGCACATCTTTGTTTTAACTTGAAGCTTGAGCAGTGTAGACATGCAGAAAATGTTGAAAGTTCGGAAATGTTCAAAGCTTGAGTTTTTATAGCACTTAATTTCTTCAATGCCAAAAAGGCAGAGCATCCCTTCTGCCAGCAGGATGATGGACTGCCCTGGTTGGCTAATCAGTGTGGTGCAAAGGCAGGCTTCCCATGCAGCTGTGCAGTCAGTCTCTCACTGGCCATGGGGAGGAGGAAGGAATGGAAGTGGTCAATTGGGGTGCGTGAGGGAGGGGGCTAGGTTGCATGGAAAGTTTGAAGGGGGATTCACTATGCATGAGCCTTATTTTCATTATTCACGAAAAGAGCAGGACTACCAGTGCTCATGATGACATGAGCTTTACACTAGTAACAAAATATAACAGGACATTAAAACATCAGAAAACACCCACAACAGTCTATGGCAAGCAATTGTGCAACTCATCTGCCCATATCATCACTCACAAGAGTGCTCCTGGATCAATTATAAAGGAAAGCAGCAGGCTGGTTGTTTTTTATGTGTGTCCTCTTCTCCCCACTCTCCTCACCATTACTGTGGCCAATAGGATTTGGAGGGATGGGGAACAGCGGCCAATCCTGATGCCACCAGTTTGGAGTACTACTATAACATTAAGCTGAAGATCCAAGTTCAAATCCAGATTCATTTCTTTTTTCAGTTGCAATACATGCCCAATTGTAATATTTTCAGTACAACTAAAATGACCATTATTTAAACATCTGGTTTTTAATGCTAAAGTTTGGGGATATAACAAAAAGATATGATGCATGGTAACCACAGAAAGCTTACAAGTTCAAGGTCAAAGGAGTCAGTCTGTGCTCTGGCTGGCTGGCAGAGGAAGCCCTGTAAGCTGTTGCGCTGGGCATTGTTGTCTTTCGCTGCTGGTTATATTATGGTTCTTGTTGTTGTTTGGAATGATATCTTTTGTCTTGTAGGAGAGGAGGGAGCACAGAATCAGGATCCAGAATTTTACAATAGACAGGCTGGCTCAATAGATGGACTCTGAAGCAAAAGAAATTGATGTTCTAGTCTTATTGCAATGGAACCTTCTGACATGTCAGTTTAGGATTTTTGGCCTACAACTCTCGTCGACCTTGCTACAAGTTTCCCACTCCAGAAGGCCTTGTGTAACAAAGGGGACAAGGCGGCAACGTGTGGTCTCTATGAGCTTTACCTGCCATGGCATTACCCTGGCCTGGCTGTGCCGAATAATTTCTGATTTTGATTTTTGGATTGAAAATAATGATATTAATGGAGTAGCAATGTTTCCTAAACATGCTTTGCGTAAATATTCATTAAAAAATCCATTCGGTTCAATGGTTTTCTCTAGCTGCTTCCACACATACACACACACACACACACACACACACACACTCACGGAGTCTCCTTCCTGGACCTGACACAGTGAATGGGATGATATCATGATGCTGCATAGCAAAACAATATTTGTTTATGTAGTGAAATAGGAGTGCGTAACATTCGCCTGATCAGTTACATGGGTGATCCCAGGCTATCAGAGAGCACAGCATGAATGGAATGAGAATAGAGTGATATAGGGCCAATCGGATTTGGCTGTCTGATCACATGTCACTGAAAACAAGTGAAGTAAAGTGAGAATGACATGAAGTCGGGGCGATATAAATGAACAGGCAATTATTTCTCAAGTTGTGCTGAAGATAATTGAAAGAGGTGGTACTTTGTTAACACTGTTGAAAAGATTTGCAAAAACTGTGGGCAGCTGTGGCTCAGCTCTATTTAATATGTTTTAATTCTGTTAGTTTCTGCCTTGACCTTTTGGTTCAGAAAGAGTTAAAAATACAAATATATGAATAATGTTTCTATTCCAGGAATGGTGAGCTATGTCATGTAGGAAATGAGTATCTTCATTTGCATTTTAACAAGGGGAGGCAAACTAAAACTTGCTAAAAGGCCTTACAGTGTGTGTGTGTGTGTGTGTGTGTGTGTGTACACACACACACACACATTCTGCAGCCTATCCCATTCTGATTTCACTGATTTCAACATGAACAACATAACATGGCCCTGGGCAAACACTGCAGAGAGCAGAAAGATAGAAAGAAACACGTTTCTTAATTCCTGCTGGGAGCACCACCTTGCCATGGCACACAATGAGCTCTCAACTGTGATGCCCAGGCTTTATTGGAGGCATTTATTTGTCCCAAAAGTCAGATGAACAGGAGGATAGGGGCTCCTGAGCTCCTGCTGATGCCACACTCAGGCTTGTGCTTCAAGGAGTTAATTCCCCCTGCCCCTGCCTGCCAAGAATTTCATCAGCCACTGTCCTTTGATGGAATCTGCATGCAGATTCTCAAGCAGTGAGAAAGAGGGCAGGTTTTCCCCTTCCAGGCTTTCATTATGTTGCAGTTTTCATGATTTTCCAAAGCTACCGGGTTCATGAAAATTAATGCATTTCTGCCAGACTGTTTCCTTTGCCTCTGATGTGTCCTGATGCATTATGAAAACTCTTTAAGGGGCTGAAATTTCCTTTCTGCTGAGTGCAAACCATCAGAGCTTAATTCACACAGTTCTGAGATCCTTGTCCCTGACCTGAGCGCTCTGCTAAGTGGCCCAGCTGACTAAAGTGGAAAGGCCTTCTGTAAGCCAGAGCGTTTGTTCTAATGCCTCTTCCAGGTTGATGGCATCAGCTCATTTGCTACGAAGCACTGTGCCGAGTCAACAGACAGATTTTGCAAAATATGTCAATGCTGTAAAATGTCCAAAGCATTTGCTGTCTTTCCTTTCACTCCTGGCCAATGAAAAGGAAACAGATTCTAGATAGGAAATAATTGCCACATGGGAGCTGTGAGAGGCCATAACAATGAATGGTGGTGCAGCAGGCCAAGAGATTATTGGTCCTTTTGCCTGCTGGAGTCTTGCAAAGCATTCTTCCAACACCCGTATAAATAAATACATAAAGTATTAGAGCAGTGGGTAGCTATTGCATAGTATGTAGTAATGTACTTTGATTATTTACCCAATATGAAAGTTGATTGTTTTAAGAGGAAGCTTCAGTCAGATGTTAATAATGCTAAGAATAGATAAATGGTGATAAGAAGAAATCATTTATATTAGTGTAGTTTTAGATATTTGCTTAACTTGGCTTAATTTGCTCTGCTTTGATTAACTAGGTTCTCCTATAATAGGGAATTTTGGGCCAAGGAAGGGGATGATAAAGGACTATCAAACACAGAGTGTCATTTTTACTGCAACCACTAGGACTAGAAAATAACTTTTTAAAAACGCTGAGATATATAGGATGCTGGGTACTGTTTCATTCAGCAACTTCTGCACAGTAAAGTTGCAGACATGTAAAATATGCACTACTTTGATCTATCCACAAATTTCCAAAATGTGTTTGTCTGGTTTTGGGTTCTTGCTAACTACACTATATTCCATCTATTTCCATAGCTTGTGATCACATAAACATCTCTGGTCAGCACGCATGCTCACTGAGTGTTTCAAAATCCAAATAGCACTTGGCAGATAAAATAACGTGCAGTGGATTGAATAGAGGAAAGTTGCATGGATCTTCCCTCTCATCCTATTCTTTTGTATCCTAAGAATGATGAAGAGACTGAGAAGGGAAACAATTGCTTTAAAAGCAATACTGTTTTGATTGCACAATCATGGCTAAGATTCCAAGAGACAATTAGGTTGGAAAATGTTATGGCTATTCCTCTTGAGGTTTTGAATTTTGTGGCTCTAGCTTCTTGAAATCCTGTTCAACACGTGGCACTTTTCCATCTTCCCATTTAATCAAATTCATCAAGACATTGACTGCCAGGAAGACAACTTGCAAACACTGAAGAAAAAATGGAATGAAATCTGGGGCTCAAGAGTAGCATGTGTATAAAATAGCAATTTGCAAGGGGCAAATCCAGAATTCAAAGCCAAAAACCTAGTTCTTGGTCTCAGAAATTTTGTCTAGAAAAGGATTCTAGACAGGCCCCATTTTTAATAACAGTTGGTGGGGGGGGGGAATACTTATCCTACAATAATTGCCCAGCTCTAAGCCATAGCCAATGCATTCCCATTCCGAAAGGATCTTTTTCAATTGCATTGACCTAGACTGAGATAGCTGTGATACAATCTCCTCTGACTGAAACGATCCTCAGAGATATATATAGCTGTAAAGGGTCTATGTCAAAGTAGCCCCTCAGCCTATCTACACTACTGCTTTAAAACAGTTTAAAATGGTTTTAAACGGTTTATAACAGTTTTGAAAACTGTTGGGGCCCAGGACACACTCCATATACAGTTTTCAAAATGTTTTCAAAGTGTTTTATCCTGCGTGTGTAGATAGGCTCCCTGTCTCACCAAGCACAATGCTGTTGCACTCGTGTCCTGCTTTGTGAGTCCTTGGTCGACAGCTGGCTGTCCACTATGCGAACAGAGTGCTGGACTAGATGGACCCTTGGTCTGATCCAGCATGGCACTTATGTTCTTATGTTCTTAATGCAAGAAGCAGTCTTTCTGCTGAAGAATCACCTGACCCATGTTTGTTCAACAGGTTGACATGTGTATAGTTTGGTCATGGGAGTGTCCTCTCCTAAGTAGTTGGAAGTTCAGGAGAAACTTGGCCGGGTTAATTTGACTCTGCCCTCAACTTCACGGTGCCTGTTCCGCTGCGCAGTGGAGTTGGCAGGTGGTGCGCCCCGCATTGACGCTCCTTCCGCCCATCTACAGCAGAAGGAGTGCCATGGCGGGTTTTCCTGCTGCTGCTGCCACTGCCGAGCCCACACCTACCCAGCGGCAGCTGTAGAGGCGGTTGGCAGCATTGGCCCCCCTCTTCCACGGTAAGATTTTATTTTATTTTTTTAAATGAGGAGGACTGCGGAGGTGGTGCAGTGAACTTATGACTCACTGGTCCATCCCCTTCCCTGCCCAGCCCACTCCAAGCTAAAAAAGTCAGGGTAAATGCCCGCCTTTTTTAGAGCAGAGCTTTGGAGCTTTTCCCCGCAGTAGCTTCGGAGTGGCGGCAGCGTCATGTAATCCACCTGTTGCCACTCCAAAGCTACTGCGGGGAAAAGCACCCGTCTAGAGGTACCCTCTTTCTCTTGGAGGGGTGACATACTAGTCTCTTGACAGTACAGGTTAGAAAGATTTTAAAAAAAAATTTTTTTAGCTAGGCTAAAATAACATATTGAACAGACTCTCAATTCATTTCTAAGATGCTGCTATATCAAAACAATACATTTTATTCTAGCTTTCCCTTAAGTTATTTCATATGTATGAAAACACTCCTCTTCAATAGGATGCCTTGATGTTGTAATAACTTACTGTAATAGTTTCATTTCTGTCATACAATTGTGCAGTGTATGATGCTCCATAATGTGTTATTATTTAAGGGGTTAAGAGGGTAGGAAGCACTTTTTTCAAGTCGGCAGTTGAAATTGATGCTTTACCAAACTGCCTAGATTTAAGCAGTAACTAGATGCTAGAAGGTCTTAAGAGGATGACAGTCATTTGAGTGGAGACTCAATAAATCGTATATAAGAAAGAGGAGAGATGGGCAAGCAAGCAAAGGGGGCAAGAAAAATTAAGATATTTATCAGAATACAATTCAAAGCAAAAAAATGTTTAGATTGTTTTGTCACCACCGCAAAAATAGGATTAAGGAATTTTAAGGTGATAATAAAGTTTACTCTCAACTCCAGAAGTGCACGGCATCTGTATTAATAATGAGAACATTCTATTCCAGTGATTACAATCTCATTACGATTCAGAGTGCAGATATATACTAGTGGACAGGAAGTTATTTTCAATACCAAAAGATGCCTTCTAGGTATAGTTAGAGTCCAGGTGGTGGGAACACATTTTTTATTTTGGAAATAGCTAAGAGCATTTTCTAGTGCTGCAAACTTCTTAGAAATGTTAAGACAATAACACTATGCTATTATAGCATCAGGCAACTGGAACTTGGTTATGGATCAAATTATAGAAAAATCACATTAAAGTGGATGAAGATCTCAGGATTCAATAAATCATCTTCTTCCCCAGGTGCACATTGTTGAATCAGTATGTATTTGGAGACTGAAGCATCTCACTACATGGAGTTATTCTCATATTCCTATACACGTCTACTCAGAAGTAAGCCCAGCTGAGTTCAGTGAGACTTAGGGCACAATCCGATGTATATTTAAGACAGAAAAAAGTCCTACGACTCCCAGCATTCCCCAGCCATGTATGGGATTGCGCCCTTACTTGTATAGGATTATTCTTCACCATTTATAATTTACTTCATATAGGCACCTTTCTTCCTGACAACTCATTAAAAGATTTCTGCTTCGAGGCCACTTCCATATAAGAAAGTGTCCAGTTCCCACATTCAACATGGGATGGACCTACATTTGTTTGTGTATCACATTGAGTAAACACGGGGATTTACATGTTTGGTAACAGGTGAGGCAGATGTAATACATGGAAACAGTTTATAAAGTAGGGCTGTGCAGCCCCCCCCCCCCCGGATCCGGGTCTGAATCCCGGTGATCCAGATCAGGACAATCCGATCTGGATCAGATCTCCTCCGATCCGCTTTAAAACCGGATCCAGATCCGAGTCTCTGGATCGAGATCCGGATGCCCTCCTTTTCCCCATAGACTTGCAAGTCTATGGGGAAAAGGACTCACCGCCCTCCCCACACTCTCCCTCCTCTCCCCACTCACCCGCTGCCGTCCATGCTGCCGTCCATGCTGCTGTATGCTGCCGTCCATTGTACAGTGGACAGCAGCGGACGGCAGCGGGTGAGTGGGGAGAGAAGGGAGAGTGGGGGGAGGGTGGTGAGTCCAATGGACTCACTGCCAGCCTTGCAGGTCTCTGGGTGCCAGCTGCACAGGGACCTGGAAAGCCAATGGGCCCAGATCTCTGGATCGATCCGAATCGATCCAGAACAGGCCTGATCCACTCTGGAATGATCTGGACTTCCCCGACCCAGTTCGGAACCGGATCTGGGAGGTCCAGATATGCCTGATCCACTCCGGATTCGGGATCCGTATCCGTATCTGTTCACAGCCCTATCATAAAGTGTATTGGGTAAGAGTGTTTGTAAAATGTATTGGTACTACTTTCAGTGCCATTTTATTGGTAAGTAGTGGGGTACAAGTCAAGTAAGCAATAAATTTATTTGAGTTCTCCCCCCCCCCCCAAAAACCACCCTGAAAGAACTCTTAACATTTCCAAACCAATCCAGCACTTGGAAAATTACCACCTCCACAGCTTACCAGCCTCCCCCCCCCCCCCCCGACCCGCAAACACTGGTGGCTCTGTGAATCAGATCAATCTTTCCCTTCCCTTCCATTATCTTGCCAGCAGCAGCAGTTATAGTAATAGAAGCAGGGCTGAGGCACAAGGAACAGTGGTGCGCTCAAGTAAGATTAGATTTTGGATTGGTGGTCATACAGAAGCCCTCATTTCATTTTCTTCAAAATATGGTATACCAGCTTGCTGCATTTGAGGAGGGGGCTTTCTGTTCATTCTGCTGAGTGGGGTCCTGGACCCCTGCCCCAAAGTCTTGTCCTAATGGCACCAGTGTCAGGGAGAGGGGAGAAGGCATTTCTATCCCTTCCCCTCTCCCTCTCTGTTGTTCTGGCATGCTGCACAGTGGGTCTGTTCAGTCAATCATGGTGGGGGAAGAAGCCATTGGCGTTATTCCTCGCACTGTAGCATGGGTTGGCATGTCATCCGAACCTGACACACAATGTGGCGGCGAATGTGAGTACGACGGCCCCCAGCCACACCACACGCCAGGTTCAGATGTCACACAAGAAATAATGCAAATAGCGGTTGCGCACATGGGATGCAGGGGGAGCAGCCACAATGGCTTCTTCCCCTGCTGTGATTGTCCGAACCCAGTCAGTGGTTTCTACGAAGACCCTGACGTTCTTTTCTGAGGCAGGCTAAGGTGAACTTCACTATCATCTCCAATAAGAATGGGGTAATTTTATAGGATTGTTGTAAGGATGACTGAGGACTCTCAGTACATTCTCTTAACCACTCTGTTACAGTAGTAGGTTGATCACTCTCCAGAAACTTGTCGTGTTTGGTCTCTCTGCTCTATTGTGTTTTAAGATTGAGCATTCTCTCACTTAAAGTAATCACAAATCTCCTCACAGCTTCCCATTCCTGTCTGGCAACTTGTACTCAGTGGCTGTGGCTCAGCAGAATCAATGAGGAATCATTAGGAAGTCGCACGCGGACTCATTCTTTCTGAAACTTTTCTTCCTCCGTATCATTAATTGGCTTGCTTGTAGCCAGTGGGGATTAGCTCTGCTCTGCTGCCCCCATGGCTAGGAAAGTAAGAGGCGGAGTAAAAGTCTGGGAAGATGATAAATCATACAGAGATGCAGACGGGTTTGTAATGATCAATAAAACAAACAATTATCCTGTCATTACCCAATGCACCATTGCAATGGCTTGAAGCTCCAGCATTGAAATATAAATAATAACAATTATAAAGAGGAAGGAATTAGGACCTATAAAATGCTGATCTTGGGGAGGGGGTTTGCAGTGAGGGAATGCTAGCAAACACGAGTTACACATTCACTTATTATTGGAGTAGCATTCTTGGGGACTCCAAACAAGATCAAGGGCTTATTATACTGGGCATAACAAACATTAGGCTTACTCCAATGAGCTTACAGACTGATATATCTCCCTCACTTAAGCAAAAGCTTCTTCCAGGCAACTTCATGGGGAAACCCTGAAACACTCAGTTTTATGTAATTCTATGGCAAGGAGCAATAACGGGTTGTATTTTCCTGAGGCAAATATTCCCCCAAATCTTGGCACATCTGTACACTCAGAACTGGATTAGGATGTGTGTTTTCCTGTGCCACCCCTAGGAAGATGATTGTAACTGGAATTTGGTTGGGAGTGGGGAAATTATACCTTTGGATTCATTCTTGTAGATATTTACATGAAAGAGCATTTGGCCCCTCCCTCGAGGAATGAATACATGAGGCTTATATTGGGTGAATGAGCAATGGCTCTATTGAACCTGACAGAACATGATATCATGTACACCAATTAGCCACAGGCTGACATCCAATCAGGGTGGACCCCTACGCCTTATTTAAGAGGAGGGAAGGGCACCTTCCCACTGTCAATCTGCAAACAGCAATTCCATCTTGGCCTGGCTCAAAGCGCTGAACAAGTAAGCTGTCCAATTTAGGCTTGTCCTTGCCAGGCCCCCAACAGGGGTCCTGAGGCCAGATGGTCCCATGACACCGTGACTCTATAGTTCCTAGATGTGTTGAGATTGCATGGGCCCCAGGGTAGCTCACCCTCTGTATTCCCTCTTGCTGGCCAGCTGTGAGGCTCAGTGGGATAAGCATCTTACACCCTGACAGTGAACCACTCTCAGGGTGGTTCACTGACAGTACTCCCCAGGATAGCCTCAATTTCAGACTCTCCCAGCCTGCACTGCATTTGCCATGCAGTGTTTTAGTGATACATTCATTATGACAGTCTCCATCACTATGCCCCTAAGGAAGGTCACCTCCAGATGTGTTGGCACACATCTCCCAGCATCCGCAGCCAGCCATGGGAGTTGTAGTCCAATACTCTGCAGAGCACCACATTGGAGAAGGCTGTCCTAAAGAGAATCCAAAAGTCCAGATAATTATATCTAGTACTGGCAGTTTTCATCTCCACCAGGGGCAGTTTTTTTGTAAAGTTGATGGGGGTTGTAATTGTCTATTCAAGACCTAGGGCTCATCTACATAGAGTTTTTACTCTGGTTCTACTCCACCACTAAATCAATTGTGTCAGATGATGCACACCCTTCCCTGTAGCTAGCATGGCATTTCTTGCCCTAAATCCAGTTTGGTTTTTTAAAAAAACTCATTTTGTGCCGGGTTTTCCAGTCACAGCTTGAGAGTCCATGTGACCTCAGCCAGCTTCATCAGCAAGGGCTGGTGGAAATGGCACTGATTTGAGGAAGGAAAGTTGTGCTGGGTGGGGGCAAAACATATCTACCTGGAAGTAAATCATTGCCTTCAATTGCACTTTGCCAAGTGCAGGATCAGAGGGGTATGGAGAATTCATTTGCCTTTTGTTTGAGCGCAGGAGTGGCTGTTTCTCATGTGCCCTCAATCGCTACCTGTCCCTTTAAATATTCCCTGAGTGCAGAAGTGGAAAGAGGAATCATCCTTGCTGCTTTGAAATGAGGCTGTTCTGTATGGGTGCAAAGGTATGCAGAGCCTGACTGATTTTAAAACCTTCACTGAGCACCGGGGGTGGGTGGGTGCGTGGAGAACAAGTCTCACTCCGGCCCTGCTCCTATCCATTTGATGACGTTCAGTGGAAGGTTAGGCAGGGATGTGACTTGGAGATGTGCTTCTGAGGATAATTTTAATATACAGGCAGGTTCATGTGGGTGTATGGATCTTAAATATTTTGTCTGTTTTGTTCCTTTTTAAAAATTGAAAGCACTGAAATTTCAGTGAACTCTGGTTAGAAATGGCAGAGGAATATGGAAGTTGCATATTTTGTGATATACCACACACACATTCTAGACCTATCACAAATTTCATGAGGGAGTTCTGGAAACGTCCCGACTGAAAACTGCCGAATGAACCATGTGGTCTGTTTTAGTATTTAATATTTTACTGTATTACTAAATCTAGTTGATTTTAGTTTGCAATCCTTCCTCTCTCCCTTTTCTTTTATGGACTTCCCTGTTTTTTGGGCTAATTGTGTTATGATTTGGCTTTTGTTTAGCGTCTGAGGATTCAACTTGATGCACATTCAAATCTGATTTTTCAAAGCAGTTAACGTTCTGATGACGTTCAGTTCTACTCTTGGGATTCTGTCCACCCAAACCTCTGAACTAATGGGGTTTCAGGTGCCGTTTGCCCCATGCAAATGTGTGTGTGTTCTCTGTGTTTGTTTATTTTAAATTTATTATTATTATTCATCTCTTTCTCACTCATGGTGGTTTTTCTAGACAGACATGACGGGCTTTGCCAAGTCATGCTGTCTTTTATAGACTCAGGAATTTCCTGACAATTGAGCAGGTTTTAAGTATGACTGCTATCTGGATTTTGATGAGGGTGTATTTTGGTAGGCCCAGTTTCTGAAGGTTTTCTGTATAGTTTTTTGATGTGATGCCAGTGACTGAGGTGATTAACAGAATAATTGTGACCTTTTCCTGATGCCATAGTTCTTTGACTTCCATGGCCAGTGGTGTATATTTGTCTCTCTTTTCTTCTTCCTTTTCAACAACATTTTTGTCATTTGGTATTGCTATGTCGATGAGGTATGTGTGTTTTTCTTTTTTGTCTATGACTGTTACGTCTGGACGGTTGCAGGGCATTGTCTTCTCGGTATGAATTGTTCTGTCCCAGTATATTTTATGATCTGCATTTTCCAAGATTGTTTCGGGTGAGTATGTATAGTATAATGTAGATTGTTTGATAAGGTTGAATTTGATGGCCAGTTGTTGGTGAATTATTTTTGCAGCTGTATTGTGTCTGTCTGTATAGTCCATTCCTGCCAGAATTTTACATCCTCCTGTTATGTGGTCTATTGTTTCTTGGAACTGATGGCATTTCCTGCATAGGTCTGTTGTTACACTGATATCTGTTATGATGTATTTTTTGTAGTTCTTGGTTGCTATAACTTGATCCTGTATAGCTATTAGGAATCCTTCATTTTCTGGAAATAGCTCACACTTCCTGAACCATTTGTACGATTGTTCTTTGTTTATTTGTGGGTTCTGTATTATGTTGTAGTGCTTCCCATGGAGTACTTTTTGTGCCCATTTTTCTTTTTTCTCTTCAAGTGTAAGTGGTTGCGTTTGATCTTCGTTTTGTAGTGCTAGGTTGAGTGGGGTGTAATTTTTAACTGCTGTTACTATGGCTTTATGAATGGGGTGTTTTTTTAGTGTGGAAGAATTCTCTGAGTGATTTTATCTGTTTAGCATGCATTGTGTTGTCTAGCAGACCTCTTCCTCCTTCTTTCCTGCTGATTGTTGTTCTTTCAATGCATGAGCTGGGATGGAGCATGCAGTGATTTCAGAGTTCAGTGTGATTGAGTCTGCTTATTTTTTCGAGTTCAGTGTGCGACCAGTGTATGATTCTGAATGAGTATGTGAGAATGGGTGTCGCGTAGGTGTTGATGGCTTTAAAAATATTTTTCGAGTTCAGTTTAGATTTTAGGATTTGTAATAGGTGAGTTTTATATTGCATTCTTAGTTGAGTTTTTACTGTGGAGTGATTGATTTTTGTGTTTTGTTGGAATCCTTTGTATGTTTCATTTTCTTCCATGTTATCTAATATTTCGTTATTTAGTGTTTCTGCTGTTTCTTCTTCTTTCCATTTTCCTCTTTCTATGTGTAGCATCTTGCATTTTCCCATCCCAAATTCCATTTTCATGTCTGTTGTCAGTTCCTCAGTGATTTGCAGGAGGCCTTTTATCTGTGTCAAGGTTGAAGCATAGATTATTATTATTAGTAGTAGTATCCCACCTTTTCTGCAATACTGGGAACACATAAAAAATGTATACACCACATTACTGGTTACCATTTGCCCTGGGAAGAGCTAACCTGATTTCATGAAAATTCCTATTTAAATGGATCTGCTTCCATATACATTGGGACCAAGACAGCCTAAAATACTTTGCATTGCAACAGGGAACAATATATTGTTGCTGAGCATAATTCATTTGCCCCCCAGCTACTGGGAGGATTTTAGCTAAGATCAGAGAGTACAAAGACATATGAGGGGTGGGGATGGCAGTTGACAACAGAATACCTGCTAATAATAATAATGTGAGGCAGGTGGCCACTAGGAGGAGGGCTTTCTCCGCTGTGGCACCCCGGCTGTGGAATGAGCTCCCCAGAGAGGTTCGCCTGGCGCCTACTTTGTACTCTTTTCGTCGCCAGGTGAAGACCTTTTTATTCTCCCAGTATTTTAACAGTTAAATTAACTCAATTTTAATCCTTGCTGTTTTAAATTTGTATTTTAATCTGTATTAATTCCTGCTGCTGGTTTTATTCTGGTTTTATTCTGGTTGTGTTTTTAGATTGTATGTTATTTGTTGTTTTTGGATTGTGGCTTGTTTTATATTTTTAAAATGATTTCATGGTTTTCATTTTTGTGAACCGCCCAGAGAGCTTCGGCTATAAATAAATAAATAAATAATAACTACTGGAGCTGCACCCATGGAAGTCCTGGCTCCATGAGACCATTGCTGGCACCGGAGCTTGGCTTCCTTTCCCCCACTTGCCAGCTATGAAGTCACACAGGCCATACTGCAGATGTGCCAGGAACAAGACACACTTGGAAATTGGTGCCTATTCTGATGTATTTTAGTTGCCAGGCAAAGACATCCTTATTTCCCAGGCTGTTGAATAGTTGTTTTAAATTTCTGATTTATGTTTCAGATTAATGTATTGAATGGATTTGTGTGCATTTCTATTGTTTTATTGTTGTTTTTTTAAAAAACAAAACAAGACCCCTTTATTCCTTTCACTGTATGCTGCCTTGAGAGTATATGCTAATGCAGGGCCTGGCAGATGCATGTGCCCCTAACTTTGTGGGGGGGGGGCTATTGCTGCAATTCAGCAAAAAAATGGGTTTGCCACCCAAAATTGTCACTGTGGTATCAGCAGCAAAGGGGGGGGGGTTATTTTGCCGTGCAGCAAAATGCTCAGCTTGTCGTCAAGCTTTTTTGCGGTGTCAAAATTGGTCATGGTGTGGTGGTGGCAGTTTTGGACACTGAAACACTCCTGAGCTAAAGGGTGGTTTGTAAATCCACCTCAATAAATTAACAAATCCCACTGGTTTCATTAAGATTTATTCCCTAGGAAGTGTGCATAGGATTGCAGCCACAATTTTCATTTTATTTCCCCACCACCAACACAGAGACCCATAAATGAGGCTGTACTGTATTGTTAAGGGCACCGAGGAATAATATAGCAGGTGAAAGAAACGCATACTTTGGGCTCACCTCCAACCACTGTGCATATAGAACAAAAGAGCATTTTTTGGATGACAATACCTCCTCTTTCCTGATCCTTCCACTTCTTCTTGCATTATGCCCGTAGAGACATAGTGTACCCTTGGGATGTGCTGATAAGCCCCTTGAGTCTTCGCAATCCCAGAGAGTCGAAGGCAGACACGGAAAAATGGGACATGCCTTCCCTATTACGGGACAGTCCAGCAGCTGATAGGTGAGCTGGAAATAAACTCCAGCATGCCTAGATCTGAGTCTTCTGAATAATCCATGCATTCTTCCTAATATACGAAAATGTTTCCAAAGAGGGAAATGCCAGTGTAAAATCTTCCCAAAGTCAGGACTTGCCTTCACAGCTGCAGGAGATCAGGCCTTTGCAGAAGATATGAGAGATCGTAATTGAGAGTTAAGCCCAGCATCTGTTCTCATTAACTGCAAAGCCTCAGCCTGGGGTTTCCTTGTTCTCAGCTTCAGAGAGGGAGAAGTACTGATGCCAGGAAAGTGTTTCTTGCCAATCTTGATCTACCCCTCCCACCATTTAAGGGAATGGCAAGAGCCCCTGTCATTTCAGCTGAAGCAGCAGGCTCAGGACCAGAAGGGTGTCAAGGATGATTGGCATCAGCACAAGTACTGAGGTGTAAGCACCTGCTTCCTTTTCAACACCGCTGCAAAGCACAGAAGGTGTCACTGAAAAGGGTCCAACAGGGCCAGATGCTCCCCTTGCTACCTCTGACTTAGGGCAGATCTACACGTAGTCCTCAATGCACCCTCCCTGCGCCACAAGCTGCTTTGGAGTGCTGCACCCCGCCCAGTGTGGACCAAGGCTCAGAGGCTCTGCTTGCGTCCTCGCCACCACCTCCACCCTTTCATCCCGGCCGGTCCTGGGGAGGGGGGAGGGTTGTAAACAAAAGCCAGCGATTGGGAGAGGGATTTCCCAATTGCTAGCTTTTGTTTACAACCCTCCCTCCTCCCTCCCTGGGACCTGCCGGGATGAAAGGGTGGAGGCGATGGCAAGGGCGTGAGCAGAGCCTCTGAGGCTTGGTCCACGCTGGGCAGAGTGCAGCGCTCCGAGGGCGGCTCGTGGTGCAGGGAGGGTGCATCGAGGACTATGTGTAGATCTGCCCTTAGTGGCAATTCCTATCATTGATTTGCCCACAGATTCTCTCAGAACTCCACAGAAGAATGAAGAAGTGAAGGGATCATACATGGTTCATTCAGAAGGCCACTGAGACAGACAACCCCCCTCCCCCTGAACATACACTGTGTCATGATCAGGCCTGTTCCCCTTAGTGTGGGGGAAGGAGTTTCAGGCTATCAATCAGAATCAGATTCTGAACCAGAAGAAACAGGACTAGAAATGTACCAGCCTACACAGGAAGCGGGGGCAGAGATTCTCCCAGGCTCTTCAGCAGCTAGGGATGAATCTTCACAGGACTTCGTCAGCGAAAATGCTAACAACTCAGAGCCTGTGGGAACTCAGCAATCCTCAGAGGCGGAAGAGACTTCAGAGTTGACTGCTCCCAAAGTCCACCGCAGTTTCAAATGGGCGGAGCTAAAAGAAGGCGAGAGGCAATCAGCTCAGCTAGCTTCTCGCCAAAAAGCTTCTTCAGAGGTACCCTCTTTGAAGTTAAGGGGTTCAGGGGGGAAAAAGGGGTTCAGGGGGAAAAAAACTGTTAAAAGGACAATTGTCTAGCCTAGTTAGCCAAGTTTTAGCCTAGGGGAAAGTTCCTAGTGTTTACTCTCTCTTCAGGTGCGAAGAGATATTTATTTGCTGAATAAAGTTTTGTGGATTACTTGGCAGACCTCTTTATTGTCTCACATCGCAGTGGGAGGGCTTGGAAACATTACACACTGCTCCTTTACCTGCCAAGTTTTTACTCTGTTGCTGCTAGAAGAAGTACCACCATGCCTTGCCATTCTTTTCTTGGGAGGAAAGCATGGCCATGGTTGCAAGAGCTTCAGTGTTCATATATTTAGCATGCAAGAAAATGTTTGCTCAACTCAAGGTGCCCAAAGGGAGCAAAGCGGTGCTTCAGGCAGTCAGCAGTCCCCATGCAAGTGCTTGGGGGAGGACCTGGGGCCACTGGCAGATGCATAGCCCAGCAGGGATCATGTAGAACCCCTGTTTGTATGGTGGGGCACCTCTCCACGGGTCCTAGAAATGTGACTGCTGTAATTTGAGGGATTGTGGTTAGGCTGTGCAGGGACCCCACCAATCCATTCTGGGAGCCAATTTGGAGCTTCCATATTGGCCCTAATCCTCCCTGAGCCACTTTGGGCCTGGTACACTCCACTTTGGATCTGGATCCAAAGTGAGATCTGGATATTTGAAATAGGTTGGATGCTGCAGGTTCCCGGGCATGAGGCTGACCAGGAGTCAACTGGACTAGCCCCCTCTGTACTCACCCCCTCCCCACTCACCCCTACATGCTTGCCCCCCATACCCAGTGAGCCACTGCCTCTGCCTGTTCGCGGGACTTACCTGCCCTGTCTGGCAGCCACCTGTCCTCTATGAGAGTTGCCATTTTTAAAGAAGCTGGCAGCTCTGTAATTTCCTAGATCTAATGTTCAAACCACAGTAGCCATAAAGGGCCATTTCCAGGCCCAATCCAGATTCAAACTGATGCTGGCCAAACTGGCCCACTTCAGTTTGGGATCTGGATTCAGACCCAAGGGAGTGCACAACTCTAATTGTGGTGGTTCAAAAATGGATGGTTGCAGGTGTACTGAGTGCAGCAGCAGGCCTCACATGAAGTGCATGTTCACACAATCAGCACCTATGCACAATCCTGACCAGTTTGTGGGCTTAGTGGCAGCCCTGTATATTTCAGTGAATGACCACTGCCTTCATTAGGCCCTTGTTGCAAGGTTTGCTCAAGATATTTTGCTGCCTGAGTTGAGGACAACATGGCACCCCTTCCCATTCCACATACAAAAGCTGACTCAACTGGCAAATAAGTCTGCTTTCAACACTGGCACTGAGACAGCATCCTCCACCATACCTGAAGATAGCAGGATAGCTTAGGGGGTGCAGGGCAGGCTGTGTGGCCCACAGTTATCTCCTCCAGCACCATGCTGCCTGCTGTCACCTCCCAGCATCTGCTGCCTGAAGCGATTGCCTCATTCTGCCTAATGGTAGGCTGACCATATGAAAAGGAGGACAGGGCTCATGTAACTTTAACAGTTGTAGAGAAAAGGGAATTTCAGCCAGTGTCATTTGTATGCAATTAGTTCCTGGTGATATTCCCTCTTCATCACAACAGTTAAAGGTGCATGCACTATACTAGAGTGACCCTATACAAAAGAAGGCAGGGCCCCTGCAACCTTAACTGTTGTGATGAAGAGGGAATTTCACCAGGAACTAATTGCATACAAATGACACTGGCTGAAATTCCCTTTTCTCTATAACTGTTAAAGTTACATGAGCCCTGTCCTCCTTTTCATATGGTCAACCTACCTAATGGTGTGGCTGGCCCTATCATGTTGCTTGGCAGAAATTTACCACACTCCACTAACTGGTTGCCTTGCATAGAATCACCTCTCTAGTCCATCCTTCCTCAAAGCTTCTCTCTAGGGAAGGGGACCTCAATCTCCTTGGACCTGGTTTGCTTGGTGCTGCTCTGTATGAGCTCAGGTTCTTATCCACAGTGGTGGCTACAGACATTCTGAAGGTTGGCCTCCGTTGCAGGGTGCTGCCTTGGGCCTCTGGGCCTGTGAATCACGAACAAGGCCAGTGAAGACAAATATGTAATTCTGAATTTATGGAGATTGCTGGCAAAACTGGGAAATCAGATGAATGCTAATCTCTGTTACTGGGGAACATGGATGCTTTTGCCCTCGTGCCCTGCTTGCGTGTTCCTTGTCAACAGCATGTTGGACGCTGTGAACACCGTGCTGGACTAGATGGATCTTTGGTCTGATCCCACATAGCTCTTCTTATGTTCTCTTCTTAAGTTAGTTACCTTATCTAAATCCTGTTTCAGAATGCAAGATTCAGAATGCAGCATCCCTCAACCTGTTACCTTCCAGATGTGTTGGGCTATTACTCCCATATTCTATGCCATCTGGGGATTATTGGAGTTCTAGTCCAACACACCTGGAGAGTTCCAGGTTGAGGAAGGCTGGACTAAGGGGCTACATATGTGATATTGTTTAAATGTACAGTTTTATGTGATGATGATGATATAAAATCCTGCTTCAACAAATCAGTGATGAAGCCCCATTGTGGGTATTAATTTTTAATTTGTTTTTATTAAAATAGTTATAGGTTACCTTTGAGGGCACAAATTGTCTCAAGGTGACTTTTATTCATACATGCACCAAACGTGTTTTGCTTTGATACCCAGGGGGCACATCTTCCCTGTTAACAGCTGGGAAAGGGTATAATAACGCTTTTCTATGAATTCAGCACAAATCTGCCAGCACAGCAGTTTACTTTGAGATCAGCATAGAAAAAGTTAATGCAGTCTATGCAAAAGTGAAACGACACTGAACTTTTTACTTATGCATGTAGGTCTTACATTTGAAATGAAGTGTTTTAAAATTAGATATATAAACATCTGGAGTGGTGCAACGATAGGGCTTTACAAGCTTATAACGTGGAGTAAAGTGCCACTACCTAGGAAAGATAACAATGTCACATTATTATCACCTTTGCCGTAAATGTTTGTAAAGTTGGCATATAGCTTGCAAAGAGCAATTTGCAAATGGATGCTTACATTTTTCCCCACCATTACTGCAAGCAACTACTACTATTATTACTACACCATGACTACTGCTTCTGGGACAACCACAATGACTGTGTCTTCTGTTATTGTGGACGTGTTATGTATTACTAAACTTCTATCAAGGAGGCAGGATAAGAAGCAATAGAAGCAAGGTAAATAACATGACGGAAAAGGGGGGCATTAAAAGAGAGCAATGTGATGCAGCTGGTGGCTTTGATGTCAGTAGGGTAGTGAATCCGCTCTGGGTTACAATCAGCACCAGTCAGAACCTTTAAGGAGCTATCCAGGGTGCTGGGTCGAGCACCTTGGATAGCTCCTTTAGAGTTCTGGCTGGTTCTGACTGAAACCAAGAGCAGATTCACTGTCCCAAGGCATTGAAGCCACCACCCTCCACGGAAGCAATGTGGTAATTCTGGCCAACAGGATAGGCAGTATTTGGTGTACCTACATCCTGCCTGGGTACTGGAGCTGATTGCAAACACAAGGATGCAAACACAGGATTCTATATTCAAGAGTCCTGAGGATCAGAACACAAGGATGTTTGTTTTACTTTGACATACATGGCAGCTGTGGGGGATGGACAGGGAGAGAAACCCAGGTGCCTGAAGTCCTTTGATCTAAGCAGATGCCTCCAAAGTTTATGGATACAATTTAGGAAACTAGGTAAAACTCCCTTGTGTTGGAGATGTGGATGAAAACTTGCTCACCTATCCAGAGGTCAGTGCAAGTTCCATGTGTCTGATTTGCAATTGACCTTTCTGTTATGATCAAGGTGCTTGTTTCTGGCCATTTTTAACCAATTTGCATCTTTCAGATGCAATGCAACACTGAAATTGGCCCTTACACACTGATAGCGTACGCATGAGGTGCTCAGAATCCAGACACAGTGGGAATGAGGGCATTTGATGTAGAAAGCAGAGTAAACAATAACAATGATTCACTACCCTATTCTCATTAATGTTTCTCTTTACAGACATTCACCCACACATATGAGTGAAGGGAGAAAGTAAGCAGTGGGTGGTGAGGAACTTAAATGGGTGAGCTGACTTTATCGCATGCTGTACATCTAGGCTGATTTGGGGAAACTTAATGAATGTGTGGTCCTGCTTCATTGACCAAATGACTTTATGGTCCCAGCCAACTTTAGATTTATCAGCTGGCTCCAAACCTTGAAGCAGTAACTTTACTTCACCAGGCTGCTGAAAATTTCCATATTACCCTCTCACTAAGGCTTTCACTCAAATATTTCTTTCTACGGTAAACCCAATTTAAGTGCCCTGGCATAGCTGGTATGATCATCCTGACAAGTCCCACTATAATTTATATTTTTGCTTGGCTGCTACAGAGATGTCAGAGTTGTTGTGTTGTTTTTTTAATGAACTGTACATATTTTGTGAGATATGAATTTGATCTGCTTGACACATTGCTGCATAATGTTGCCTTTAACACCTTTGTGTAGGTGTGACTTTTCGCATATACCATGAGATTATTTCCCAGCAACAGTGATTTTGAGACACTGAGAGCATGCACAAAGAGATGGTAACATCTTAAATGGTAAACAAGCCCAGTGCTGGGATTATCTCAGGAGTGCAACCTAATGGGACAACATACTTGATAACTAGACTCATTGTCATCATATATCACACAGATTATGTCAACCACAGACTCTTTCATACTTTAATATTTCAACTCCAGTAGAACTGAGTCTGATCTGACAGGGATTCAGAAGGAGCACATGGTAGAGTCCCCCTAGGTAAGTACCATTCAGAAGCTGAGTTGAAGGGCAGGGGAGAGGGTGCATCACAACTGGATGCATGGTTCAATGCTCCTGCCATGCAAAATAATTTTTAAAAAAGAAACACACACTGTGGAACTTACTGCTATGTCATTAGTTGACTGCAAACCATAAAACTAGACTTTAAAAACTTGAGAACCAGTACATTGTAATGTGGTGTAATGGACAAAATGTGGGAAACACAGATTCCAAACTCTTCTTAGCTATGAATTTAACTTGGAGGGTTTGGGCAAGTGACCAATTCTCAGTGTTAATGGGCCTGTTCAGACAACACTTCAGGCTCTGTTTCTAGTGAAACTGTGGTTCTCTGCAGTTAGCACTAACCACGACCCATGCTGTTGTACACAACACTTTAAGCCATGGTTAGAGCCACTGACCCTACTGCAGACAGTCTGACGGGGGTTAGTGATTGAGCAGGGTTTAGCAAAACGCATCGCACAAGACACCTTAAACCCTGCTGCTTAACCAAAAGCCTTAACCAGCAGGGTTTAAGGTGTCAACTGAACAGGCCCAATGTGAAGCTGATACACCCCACTCTGGGCTCCTTGGTAGGAGGTCTATATCCCTTCATATCAAATAAATAAAAACTAATTGAAATATAGCGATATTGGCATAAGCCATGATGAGCAGTGATTGGAGGCTCAGGGTTAATATGGTTTTCTTCACAAATGCTGTGTTTATCAAAAGAAATTCTCATTTTACACATTTACCTTTAAACAATATAAAGCGTATTATGAAACTAGATTGCTCTGGATCAAAATTAGGAGAAGAGATACCAAAACATTGCGATGTTACCATAACTGGATCCCTGCCTTCTAAATTAGTATTGTGCTGATGGCACAATATTTAAAATAGTTGGAGAAGCAATTGTGTTTAATTAATTTCCATATAGTGGCAATCATCACTACAGTGTCTTAGTGGGTAAAGTATTGGGTTTGCATGTAGGAAACCCATATATCAATCTCTCTTCAGCTTTGAGGCTCATAGGATGGCCTTGGCAAATTACTTTCTCTCCACCTAACTGACCTTACAAGGCTTTTGGGAGGTTAAACTGCGAGTCTGTTATTTTTTGGGGGGTGGGAAGGGTGAGATACAAATATAATAACCAAAATAAACACCTTAAATGGTTTTTACTCAAAACAACTTCTGTTTCAGTCAGTGTGATCATCCCTTCGGAAGGCAAGGAAATAGGAGCCCTTTTCAGGTACACATTAATGTAGAATGAACATGCACATGGAGGCACATCATGGTGGGAAGTTCCACCCCTATTCACATTCATTCACATCTGTGGAGAGCTCCCATATATACTGCACACATGGGGGGGAGCATTCCCTTTTGAATGAACACACAGAGGTTGGGAGAGACACCTGCTACCACAATGTTGCCCTCTCATACATGATCATTCTACACAAATGAGCACCTAAAAGGGTCTATCGTAGGTCCAATTAGATGTTTGAGGATCCTTGTGCCTAATCCTCACTACACATGTCTACAGCATAGATCGGGGCAGTCAATGTGGTGTCCTCAAGCATCAGTTTTTAAATACCCCTCCCCTTGAAAAAACATGTTTTCTTACTGGCAGCTGGATTTCTATGAAATTGGTTTTGGTTGATGCTGAAAACTATGGATTCAAAGGAGTTCTTTGATGTGTTGGGGCTCAGACCCACCTCTGCCTTGTACTGTACTCAGTCTTTGTGGCATGTCATTTGTCTTCTGCTGTGCCTTTCATAGCCTTCATTCTGTGGTGCACAAGACATTTCTCAAATTGCCAAACGTGCTCATGGCCCCCAAGCATTGCCTACTTCTGGTGTAGATCATGTGTGTATATGTGGGGGAGGGGGTCTCTATAAACGACTTCTCATCTGTCCTACTGTTTTAGAACTTGCACAACATGTGGTTCTCTTTACCAAGACAGATTGATGTAAAATCTGAGCTCTTTAAGCTGTCCTGCTCCAGAGGACGAGGGGAGAAAAGATGGAGGGGTGGTTGAAAGAGAGAAATACGTGTTATTTACCATTACCTTGCAAAAATAAACATACCTTGACTCGTGTTCCAAAGAAGTCAGCAAGAATTACGTAGCCCTGAGGACTTTCCATATGAACTGAGTCAAATCAACTAAAGCAAGAAAAAACACCCCCCTTTGAATCTAGCAGCTCAGCTGCCACCATGTAACCTTATTTTAGGTCATCAGCTCTGTGCAATATGCCTCTCACAAGGAGCAAAGGAAAGGCATTGCCTCCCTCCCTCCCTCCCACTGCACCCGCTACTCTCTAAGCACCGGCCTGCTGATCCAACTCTATCATTGTCTTCTCGTCAAAGACCAAAGTGTGAACAGATGCCAACTTCTCTTTAAGGGACATGTTGTTACCTGATAACACTGGGCAAACACTCACCCATGAGCCCTCCTGCTGTTCCACCAGAAATATGTAGAAACTAAATATTCTGCAAGGTTGCTGGCTCTTGCAATTTTAACACAGCTTTTGTGGTGCTGGATGGGTTCTTAAAGCCTAAAATGATGAGATGTTACAAATTTGTGACAACCTCAACTAAAAAAAAAAGGAAAGGAAAAAGGAAAAAGAGCGTATTTCTAACACTCATATTTTGTAGAAAAATGTGAAACTAGACCTGCAGCCTGCTCCAAAATCTCAGAAGCTAGTAGAAAGGTCTGTTCACACAACCTTCAGTATGTGGCTATATGAGGTGGCTCCGACATCAGTGGAGCTGTGAACCTGCTCCGGGTTTCAGTCAGAACCAGCCAAAAGTCTAAAGCAATTATCCAAGGTGCTGAACCCATTTTGGGGGATAGGGTTCAGCACCTTGGATAGCTCCTTTAGGGTCAGAAACTCAGAGCGGATTCACAGGCCCACTGACAATCGAGCCACCAGCCTCCACTGGGAGGAAGAAAATGTGCACTTGAAAATGTGCACTTGAAAATGTGCCCATGGTCCATCTCAATCAGAATTGCCTGCACTGACTGGCAGCTGCTCTTCAGAGTTCCAGGCAGGAGTCTTTTCCACCCCTACCCCACAAAATACAGCACAAGGGGTTCTATGGACAGGGAGCAGGGCTGTAATTCAATCTAAATACCTTGCTTAGATTGGTAGTATATATGGTGATTACTAGTCATGATGGCTGCATGCTCCAGTATCAGAGGCAGTATGCCTCTGCATACCACTTGCAGGGAATTTGAGCAGGAGGGTACTATTGCACTCATGTCTTGCTGGTTCCCAGAGGCATTTGGCTGGCCACTGTGGGAACAAAATGCTGTGCTGATCTAGCAAGATCTTTGGTCTGATCCAGCAGGGCTCTTCTTGTGTTCCTAGTACATTAAGAATGTGCACTTGCTATATTCTCCGTTGGGAATATATAGGGACTAGAAGTATCTACGTGCAGCCCCCCTTCTATCAAGATTAGCATCCCCTTTAAAATGCACGGCTGAGCCCAGCCTTCACCAGTTTAGTATATTTCCAACCACTTCCCGCAGCACTAGCCCCTGCGCCCTGTGTGAAATCTCCCTCCATCAGAAGAACCAGCACAAAATGGAACATGATTTATTATTCTGTACCATTATGCCTGTTTCCAGAGAAACTAATTATTCTGCATTGTTGTATTAGATACTTTAAGAAAGATTACATTTTCTTACTTTAGGCTGATAAAAAAATTAAATCCATCAGTTTTCCTAAACACATTAGAGTGAAGACAGAATTTCTTCTCCTAATTATTAATCAGTTGGATTTGAGGATGCAGAGTATTTGACTTAAGCTCAATATATTCACGAACAATGTCCCAATATCACATTTTGTATTGAAACAATTTTTCACTTTATTAAAGTCTTTCGGAGATGGACCCAAGCTGCAGTTCCCGCTCAAGGTCGTGAAAGCTTAATGGGCCTCTTCTGTAAAAACCCTCCCTAAATGTTATCTCCAGCTGTACAGGCAGCAGAGGCATTCTCCTTTCGTCTCCCAAAGTCTTGGTGTGCCGAGACACTGTGCAGATAGAGTCACAAGCCAGGAATTCCACGTTCCTGTCTTATAAACTGCTGGTATGGGAATGTTCTCTATGGGAAGATAAGACAGGCAAGGTTTAGGGCCGAGTTAAGATTAGATAGATGTAAGGTTTTAACTGAGAAAATGTGCATCTTAAAATCTTGGATTTCAGAAGATGAGAATGGCTTTTCTAGATCAGTCTAAGGGCTATCTATCTATCTATCTATCAAATTTGCAGGAGGCTGAAGATTTAATTACAGTAGTTGCACAGGAAAAGGAGGTGCTTAACCATTTTCCAAATCAAAATCATCACACATGACCAGCTGGTTTCCCACCTGTAAGGAAAAAAAGACAGAGATCTTGTACCTTTTCTCCTGTAGATAGTTAAACAGCCGGGGCTTAATCAGAAAAAATGGTTTACACTGTTTTACTGATCAAATCTACATGCTGCCTCCCAAAGCCTTCATTAGTAATTATTAAAAAAAAAGGATGTGGGAGAATAATTATATTTCTCCAGCTTCAAATACAGTTTGACCTTAAGGCCCATTTAGTTCAGCACTCTGTCTCCAACTCTATTATAGATTCCCCCCTTGTGTCTTATGATCTGTAGAGGAGGTCCAGTGCTGTATATCTCCACCTTTGGGAGTGGGAAGCTCAGATAGTGGCAGGAAGGCCAGGGTCTCTGTGTTATGGTTTCCTGGCTCTGGAATTCCCTCTCCAGGAATACTTGTCTCCTGACTGACTTCCCTTCTGGCATCCAGGAACAAGCTATATGGGTTGTAGGAACTGCATGTTTAGAACTTCCTATGTCTTTCTCAAAAACTTGTTGCAGGGAAGGGGCTATTTAGATTGGGGCCGTGACACCCTTACAATAGCAATTCCAATTCAAATCACCTCCTTGAAGCTGCTGCTAGTCATGGTGGGGACTTTCAGTTTCCCTGCCACAGTTAGTAACATCTTAGTGGGAGTGACATTGTGTTGTATCCAATGTTAATCGAACTTAAGCCTCATTCATTTCAATCGGAATACTATAAGTAGGACTAATATTGGATAAAACCCAATACAAAAGAATTGGTGCAGGAGCTAACAACCTTCTTCATATGCTCAGCCCCAATTCAGATTTCCACAGCTGCTTTTTCAGAAAGGAAAAGATATCTGGACTCCAATTACTGAATTTCCACATTTCATTTGTCCTTCTGAAGTCTTTTGAAGCCATGTACGTTTTGGAAGCCCTTTGGTTTTCTGGAGGGGTGATCAAGTTAGTTTTCATTTACTACTGCTTGCTTGGGCTGCTGGTTTTAGGCTTGTGTGAATATTTGTGTGTGTTAAATAGGTTTAAAAATTGTTTTTAAATGTTTTTATAGTTGTGATATATATTATTTATGATTTTTGTTGTATTCCACTTTGAGAATCCAATGGGTAAGCCATGTATAAATGTTAAATTATAAGAACCCCCCCCCCACACACACACACCAGCGTTAGGCATTTTTGTATAATTTTTGTATTTATTTATTTATTTTAAATTGAAAATTGATCATCTGTACAATTCTACCAAACAGTACAGTGCAGTTTATGACCTAACATACGCAGAGATGTGTTCAAATGGTTGTCCGTATGGGATCTATGAAATGCAAACCAAGGGCATCAGAAATGGATAATAACAAGATAACTGTAAAATTTGCAAGAAGAACTTTGCCTAGAGACAGTGCTCAAATAGTGAAGTTGTATGAGTTAGAAATGTGCTTAAATACCTGTGAACTTGAACTTTATTAGCAGGAGAAATGAGACTAACCGCATCCCTACGACATCTTCTTATGGGACCTAGTTAGTTGTTGGGGTGTTAGTTGGTTATCCCTCCTAATACTCTTCTGAGCCTTACTAGCACTTGAAAACGGGCTAGAATCTCGCTGCAGCATTCCTTCATATTGGTGGATAGGATTTAGCCTTTCGCATATAAATTCTTTGCTCTTAGCTTATTGCTGGTGAAATAAATTCTCCTCTTCATGGTGTATTAACCATATTCGTGCTAGAGGGTTACTTTTTATTTAGCCTTCAGTCTGGTCTTCTTCAAATGGTTTTTGGGAACTCAGCTTTCCAGTACCCATTATTTGAGTTAGTCCCTGTCATTCTAATTTCTCATTTGGATAGGATATTTATTTTAAGCATATGCAAATGAACATTGTCAAGTATTGAAGTTGATCTAGCAGTGCTATCCTATGCATACTTACTTGGGAGTAAGCATTAATGGGACTTAATTCTGGGATTGCACTGTAAAAATAGCATCCAGAATCCAATCTAAATAAGAGAACAAATGACTCAGATAATTTTAGACCTGTTGCGAGGTTGCAATTCTGCTTGATGAAATCATGCTGGATTGAGCCTAAGAAGGGATTGTAACCCTGATCATAAATACATTAGTTGGAACAAGAGGCCCAAACTCACTTGCTCATATTGTTGTTCCATGCAGAGGACATTCATTTGTAAGAGTTTATTAGCCTGTACACTTGCCCATGATTAGGATGTGCAAATGCATTGGGTGAGCTCTTCTTTTTGTTTTCTGGCTTGCCCGTCCTCCAAGGAGCTCCGTGCTGCATACATGCGGCTTTCCAGTTTTAGGCTAAGAGACAATAACTGATGCAAAGTGAAGCAAGGTGACTCCTGAGAGCTTCATTGCTAAGCAGGGATTTTGTCAGGGTTGGGCAGGGTGAGGGTGGGCAGCAGTCCGAGGTGAGCCAGAATTAGGAACCAGGAGCCCTGGGAACAGCCAGTAGTCAGGACCATTGGTGCAGTGGAACCAAGGCTCACAGGGGAACAAAGCGACCCACACACACACACATATATATCACACAGAGAGAGAGAGAGAGAGAGAGAGAGAGAGAGAGAGAGAGAGAGAGAGAGGAGGGTGGTGGCTCTGATGTCAGTGGGGCAATGAATCCACGCAGGGTTTCAGTCAAAACCAATCTGAACGCTAAAGGAGCAATCCAGGTTGCTGAACCTATTTTGGGCATAGGGTATAGCACCTTGGATTGCTCCTTTAGAGTTCATGCTGGTTCTGACTGAAACTCAGAACAGATTCACTGTCCCACCAATATCAGAGCCACCAATCTCCACTACAGAGATTGATAGATTAGATAGATGATAGATAGATAGATGATAGATAGATCAACACAGCTGCCTGCATTTTTTTTATTGTTCTTGGAAGCGCGGCTATGGAGACTGTCATGATGAGCACCTGCAGTTCAAAACTGACCATTGCACCCCTGCTCAGGAGGGTTAAACAGCAAGTCAGGAGTCAGGAGGAGCAAGCCAAAGGCCAGGACCAAAGACTAACCAAGAAACAAACCAGAGCTCAGGAAGTCCTCGTTGGTTCCTGATGCAAGGCTTAACTGGAACAGGAAGCCCTCTGATCCTTCTTCTTAGGCAGGAGGTCCCTGTGGCCAGGGTTGGTGGGCTGAGTCAGGCCAGCACTTGTGGTTCATGATCTGAGGCAACAGTCCACAGATCACAGTAACTTCTGACAGATTTAAACCAAGTATCCCCAATCTATGGCCATCCCTTTAGCTCCTTAGACCTCTCAGACATAGGCCCACCTTCCTCATCAGCTAAGCATGCCAGAGGATTTCTATTCATACACACATACTATGAACTACATAGAATTTTAAAATAAATATTTTTCGTTTCTAACACCTGATAGCAGGTATGTCTAAATTTTACCAAAGTTACACAACATATCATGCATTTGCATTACATTACTGTTTAGGAACAACAAATGTTTGTATGGCTTTAAAAATTGGGTCACGAGATAGCTCATTTGCTTGCCTGTTTTCTAAAGACCCCTGTCAACATGGGACTTGGCACACCAAGATTAATGGCAGCATAATGCAGGTCTATGTCAGTTCCATTTTAATTCTCATCTGTGTTTTGCATGGAAGGTGTCACTTTGATGTAAAATATGGAAGCTGACACTTTATCAGTGCTGTCAGGCACAAAGCATTGTGGGAAATCCAAATAGAGCTAGAGCAGTGTAGTCATTTTATTTTTGAAAATATCTTCCTACAGCAAATTAACTTTTATTAACCTGCCAGATACTCTTCCTATATTTGCCTTCTCCTGATGCTCTGATTGAGAAATATTTTGCTTGGCATTGGTTTCAGCCCATATTTCATGGACACATTGCAATGGGATGGATGGACAGCCATGGTGAACCTGGAACATAATTCACACACAACCAGACATGTACAAAACATTTCTCAGCAGCCTCTGGTCCTGAAGCTCACCCTTCCCTGATCCAATGTAGCTGAAAATGGCAATCCTGCAGACAGAGTGAAAATGTCACCCCCATCCCCAACACATATATTGACTGAAAACTAGATCACTTGGCATACTTCATGTATTGTGTGAAGCAGAGAAAACATCTGTGCTAAGTGTTGTTATTTGTCATTGATTCCTCTTACTGTCTTGATTCATGCCTTCTTCTGTTTTGTGTCTTTTGACATACCCATGAGCAATTTATCTGGAACATGTTTCAATAAGTTCATGCAGAGGGGGCCTATATAAGTATATCACTTATTACTTTATGGGTCTTTCCTTCACAGAAGACTTAGCATAGGTGTTCATTATACATGAACTATGCCAGCCTAGCCAGTTACAGTTGTTTTACTATTTACACTGAAAAAAAATCATTACATAGAAGCTCATTACATGGATGCATAGTAATTTGTGTTCCTACTTTCCTTTTCATACTGTCTCCTCGTGTAATTTCTGCCAGCAGTCACACTAATCCTGAGAGATGTGCAGTTGGAGACATGCACAGGAGGAAGAGGAGGAACCATAGGTCAGGTCCTCTGGCTTGTTCAGAGGGGAAGATTGAGACCTGGTTTATACGAGCTATTACGAGTGTCGTGTGACATTCCAACCTCTCTCTCTCTCTCTCTCTCTCTCTCTCTCTCTCTCTCTGTGTGTGTGTGTGTGTGTGTGTGTTCTTGGTCTTCCACCTCCAGTGTCACTGATGTAATTATGGGACTGAATTCTGAGATTTAAGAACAATCCCTATGCAACAAGAATCTCTCATGATACTTTGCTCAATCTCATGCCGTCTCCCCACGGTTCCTGAAGGTGGAAACACCTTTTGGGCAGTGTGCTGAGAAGGCAGGTTCTCTTACACGTGCATACAAAGTAAGCCACCTGGCCAGCAGCCAAGTAGGTGGAGCCACCTGGGGTTGGGTGGTGCAGCATGGATCAGGAGGTGTAGCATAGCACAGTGCAGTTTGTGAGGGAGCAGTTGCTTCTTGGTCCTGCTTCCTGCCTACATGGCCAGCTGACTGGCCTGCCATGCAGGTCACCAGCAGGATCAATAAGTGGCAGACCCTTTGGAGGGGGAGAGCACTGCTCTTCCCAGACTCTGCCACCTGATGTTCCCACTTCGTACTGCTTCATGGTAGGGCCGGCCCAGGAGAGCAGCATGGGAATTATCATCCTGAAAGTATGAACAGCTGGTGATCAACCCTCTGATTCAGGGCACTGATGATCCACAAAAAAGACATGATGTCAGAGAGAATTATACAATTAAAAACATAGAACCATAGAATCATAAATAGTAGAGTTGGAAGGGGCCTATTAGGCCATTGAGTCCAAACCCCTGCTCAATGCAGGAATCCACATAAAGCATAGCTGAAAGATGGCTGCCCAGCTGTATCTTGAAGGCCTCTAATGTGGGAGAGCCCACGACCTCTCTAGATCCTTAGTTCCATTGTTGTACTGATCTAACAGTCAGGAAGTTTTTCCTGATGTCTAGACAGAATCTGGCTTCCTGTAACTTGAGCCCATTATTCCGTGTCCTGCAGTCTGGGGTGATCAAGAAGAGATCCTGGCCCTCCTCTGTATGACAACCTTTCAAATACTTATAGGGTGCTATCATGTCTCCATTCAGTCTTCTCTTCTCAAGGCTAAACATGCCCAGTTCTTTCAGTCTCTCCTCATAGGGCTTTGTTTCCAGATCCCTGATCATCCTCATTGCCCTCCTCTGAACCCCCTCCAGTTTGTCTCCATCCTTCTTGAAGTGTGATGCCCAGAACTGGATGTAATACTTAAGCTGAGGCCTAACCAGTGCTGAATAGAGGGGAACCAGTTCCTCAAGCAATTTGGGAGCTATACTTTATATTAATGCAGCTCATAAGAAGAGCACTGCTGGGTCCGTCTAGTCCAGATTTCTGTTTACACAGTGGCAGACTGGCTGCCCATAAAAAAATCCACAAGCAGGACATGACTGCAAGAGCACCCTCCCACCCATGTTCCCCAGCTACTGTGTATGTAGACATACTGTCCCTGATACTGGAGGTAGCATATACCCATCAGGATTAAGAGCTGTTGATGGTCTTAGCCTAACAGCCAGTTTGTAATTAACCGGTGCTCCACGCCCTCTTATTTTCAGGCAGAGCTCAATTTTTTTTTTACTCCCACTCTGATGAAATTACCACAAACAACTTCTAAGGACACCCAGCAGATCCTCAGAAATGAGGCTTCTGCCATCTACAATGCCAGATAGCCACCTTAAGGTAATATACAAAAAAGAAAGAAAGAAAGAAAGAAAGAAGAAAAATCTGGCACCCTGGGCCCTGTTACCAATCTCTGATAGTACTCATTAGATTGCTGTGACACTTTTGAGGGTGCATCTGGGGAGAAAGCCGGTATCCACAGACTTCCTTTGGCTGAATAACCTTTTCTTCTTTGGTTTCTTGGGTTGAGGGAAGGAATCTAACCCATCACCCTGTATTTACATCAAATTAACCAGTCACCTTCAAACTCCTTCTCACTGTACTCCCCTGACTGATTTACCTTTAACTAGGGCCAATTTGCTTTTCCAACGTCTGTGCAGATTTCTGCCATCTTCCTGTGGGAGTGTATTCAGGACACGAATACACTAAATGATCCAAGAGGCATGCTAAAGAGGAGAATACAGAGATAAAACTTTTGCTGAAGCAGAAGCCTTTTTATGCCAAAGCATTCAGACATTCTCCCATTTTGCTTGACAAAGACAGAGGAGCACTGTCAAAATGCTTCTAAGAACCATTTCCGTGCCTCTGCATCTATCTGTTGATCTGCTCCCTTTTCTTCCTCTCCATCCGAGCACTTCCTTGCATGCTATATATAGAATCATTACTTTCATGATTTATATTGTCACTTTGCATCCTCCATAAAAGAAAAAGAAAAGAAAACCAGGTTGCGCACAGTTCGTGGTGGTTTATAGAATACCTGGATGGATGAGTGAGTGGGACTGGGACTTGATCTCCACCACTATAGATTCTCCCCCACCCCTTTTTTGAAGGGGCAGTTCTAATTGGAAATCATGAGAACCAGGAGAAAGATGTAACCGTGGAATTGACCCATTTGTAGAAAAGGTCTGGTAAGAGCTGGGCTCATACAGCAGAATAGCCAGCATCTTCCATTTGGTATCACTTGCTTCAGATTTTGGTTGCCTCTTAGGGAAAACTCATGACCTGTATGATTCTAAACCCTGTCACTTGATTCAAGCATTTCTTTACATTTGACAGGTATGATTTGGCCCATACAGTGGGGGCTGAGCTATTTTTCACTTTGGAAGAATCTGGTCAGAAGCTACCCTTAGGGTTTCGTAACAGGCAGAAATGAGTAAGAATGATCCAATAGCTATGTGAGCTGCAGATTCTGCAGCAGGCTGGCTTTTTACATCACAAGTATTCTGCCATCTTGCAGACCGATTTTTGATTGGGGGGGGGATTTGCACTACTGTGGACTAGTGCAATCAGCATTAGTGTTAATGTGCATTTGAGCAAGTCTGCATTAGCAGTAATGCACATTACTGTGCTAATGCACATGTATGCCACCGTAGAATGAAATTCCATTTTTTAAAAAAATCTGATTTCGTCAATGAGCAGCTGATGAAATGACAGATGCCTGACAATTCCCAAAACACAGATGGACTTGACTGAACAAAATCTGTACATCCCCATTAGAGCATGCAGTACTGGGCAAGACAGACCAATAAACACCATCATAAGGCAGCTTTGTATGTGTTTTCAGCCTTTTAGCTTTAGAGTTTTCCTGCAGTAGATTTTTGGGAATTTTGCTGAAACTATGCATGGATAATCCTGAAGCTTTGGATTTGGATTCCACTATAATCAGAATATTCTTAAAGCTCTAGCCTGGAGGATGCATCATTTTAAAGGATGATTTGAGGAGCTACATTTTCCGTAAATAATGAAAATAGGGATGATTTCCAACTGGGTCTGTTTTTCTCTGCAAGTTCACCAGGGCTACATGGTTTCCTTAATGCCATATTTCCCAGACCAATAACTAGGTCTGTGCTGAGGGGCTGATACGGCATTCCCCCACTCCTCCAATATGATCTGGCCTACTAGAAAGGGCTATAACTAGGGGTGCAAATGGCTGAGTCAAAATACTGAAAAGTTATGAGCTTTGTAGGATTGACACAGTTGTGTGTAACACCAGAGAGTCTGGAAACAAGCATGCAGGATTGGCAGGTCCTACCGGAGCTCCTGGATTCTCAGCCAGTGTTTCAAAGCACTCTTTCTTGTGGTTCTGCCAGTCTGTTTTATCCATTGTTTCTGATGAGGGAAGTATTGGGGAAAGTGACTTCCATCATTCTTTTCATTTCAAAAGGATGATTTTCTTTTTAAAGTTTGATCAGATTTGTCAACGTTCTTTTAGCTTTATCCAGTCGGTGGGAAAAAAATACTTAGCTTTAAAAGGCAATGCACAGACATCATATAACTGGGATCAACAGATAAGGACAAAGAATCCCTCTTCACTACACCGGTTAATTAAATGACATAGATAACCTTGTGCATGCCCACAGTATGTGTATGGTTTCTTTCTGAAATCATATCAGTTGTTGAATTATCCCAGGGCTTGCACCGACATCATTTGGAGCTGAACTTTATTATTAATTTAAATAAAAAACAAAACACATGCTGGGAGTTGTGGGACTTTTTTTTCTGTCTAAACATGCATTGGCTTGTGCCCTTAAAGATTTATATATTGCCAGTTCACCAGTGAACTTTACAATATAATAAAAAGACATTACACCCTTAAAACACAGAGTTGGATCCAAAGCACGATCTGCCCCTTCCAGAATTGAATGTTTCTGCTTGTTTTGGCACTTGCCGAAGGAAACACTACATAATGTTCGCCAACATCAGGTGCCACATGATAGGCTGACCATATGAAAAGGAGGACAGGGCTCATGTAACTTTAATAGTTGTAGAGAAACAGCCGGTGTCATTTGTATGCAATTAGTTCCTGGTGAAATTCCCTCTTCATCACAACAGTTAAAGTTGTAGGGGCCCTGCCTTCTTTTGTATAGGGTCACTCTAGTATAGTGCCTGCAACTTTAACTGTTGTGATGAAGAGAGAATTTCACCAGGAACTAATTGCATACAAATGACGCTGGCTGAAATTCCCTTTTCTTTGCAACTGTTAAAGTTACATGAGCCCTGACCTCCTTTTCAGATGGTCAGCCTACACATGCATGCCACTGTTGGTATCCCTGGGCCACCCGCACAACAGCACCATTGGATTTAACCCAATAAAATCAATTCTATATTTTAAAACACAATCAAAAGCACCTAAATAAATGCAGGGCCTGTTTAATCTGCATACTGCTCAAAAGGTCTCTGAAACAGAATGCTTTTGATCAGTTTCCCAAAGAGGAAGGACAAGACCAAATGGGTCTACATAATAGTGTATTTCGGGGGTGGGAGGGGAGGAATGAAAACAAGTGAATAGAACCTATTTGGTTCAATTTTCATTCATTACATAACAATTGCAGTGAGTAACAAATGGGCATGAGCGGGTGCTGCTTTGGCTATCTCGTTTGTACCCTTTTATCACTCTCTCTTGTTTTGGTTGGGGATGCTTGTCTTTCTCTACTGTCCCTTGTGGCTACAGAGCTGATTTCAGCAGATTTCTGCTGGAGGCCATTATTTTATTTTCCTAGGATGCCTCAGATCTTGCATCATTCCAGAGTATTCTAGAATGATACCAGTGGGGGGGGGGGGGGATCACATCCTCAGCCCCAAATGCCCCAGAACAATGCAATGTCCTGAACAGGTTGGGAAAATAAAATGGTGATCACCAATAAAAAGGGTTCCACTTTTAAAGGTGGCCTAGAAATAATTTTAGATAGATTAGGTAGATAGATAGACTTCCTATTGAAATAACCAATCTTGTACACACCTACCTGCTGGTGAGGAAATCCATAAAAGTGGGGCTGGGAGAAAAAGGCACTTCATTTTGATCCTTTGGGAAGGACATATTCTGTACCTCATAATTGAAGGATTTGCTGCTGCTGTTGCTGCTGCTGTTGCCGCTTAAGGCTAAGTAGTGACACTTAAGAGAGAGAGAGAGAGAGAGAGAGAGAGAGAGAGAGAGAGAGAGATTGTGAGGCTCTCACTGTCCATTGCATTCTAGGGTGACCATATGGAAAGGAGAACAGGGTTCCTGTATTTTTAACAGTTGTTTAGAAAAGGGAATTTCAGCAGGTGTCATTTATATGCATGCAGCACCTGGTGAAATTCCCTCTACATCACAACAGTTAAAGATGCAAGAGCCCTGCCCTCTTTTGTATCTGGTCACTCTAGTATAGCTAGAGAACTAACTGTTGGGATGAAGAGGGAATTTCACCAGGTGCTGCATTCATCATACATATGACACCTGCTGAAATTCCCTTTTCTAAACAACTGTTAGATACCGGAGCCCTGTCCTCCTTTCCATATGGTCACCCTACCTTAACAAGAGTTGTTTGAATCCCTTCTCTCTTTTGGATGGCTGCATATGTTAAAAATTTAATTTTCTAACAATTTTTTTTAAAAAACTTATGCTTTATAGTTATGATTGTCAGGAAAGGTACACGTCATCTGACTAAGTATCCATTTATATCAAGACCGTTGTATTGAAAGATAGTGGCCTAAACATTTTAATTATCCCTCAAAGGCTGCAGCAATTCTAGTGAGACCTTGTTGCCATTTTTATTTGACATCTCTGAAGAACGACACTAGAATCTTTCCATTTCCAAACTTGCAGAACAAACGCATTCTGTTTTCTTTGCTATACATTTTTCCTGTGGAAAATTGTGGGAAAATGGTTTAAAACTATTGAAGTGGCAGCAATTGTGCCTGTTGTTGGTACATTTGTTTTTGTTTCTAAAAATAATAATTTTAAAAAGTGGAGTCATAATTTGAGAGCATTGATGATGTTTTCTGGAAAAGCCTGGGTGTATTCTTATGGCGCCTGTGTGTATGCTGAGGTTAAAGCCCTTTGCCAGCTGCTTTTCCTGCATTAAGTGCTCTGCCCATTCTTATGCACACCAGAGTGCCTTATTTTCTCTGTTCCGGAGAGCTGGCAGCTGGTGTTGAGATCGTACACACAGCAGCATGCACAAAAGCCAGCACATGGTTTACATCACACTTCTTTTTCCTCTTCCCTAATAAAGCACATTGTGATCCGAAACATAAGCAGCCAGGAGCATCACTCATTTTGCCTTCTCCCTACCGTGCTTTGGCAGGATTCCCCTCCCATCATTCTTCCTTTCTGCATTCTGGAACAGGCAAGACTCACACGGCATCTTCCAACTGCCAAAGCAATGACTTGGAACACTGGTCAACGTCCTATAGCTGATTCACACTGATCTCTCTCTCTCTCTCTCTCTCTCTCTCTCTGTGTTGCCTTTTTTCATAAAGTTCAGGAAAAGTGTGTTTTTCATAAAGTTCAAGTGTGTGTGTGTGTGTGTGTTCTCTGCATACTCACAATTTGGCATGACAGAGTAACTTGTTTTGTTCTGGTTGTTGTTTTTCTGAAGTGAGCAGCATGTATTGGTAGGAATCCGTTGATCATAAATCAGAAATATATTTCAGCCTTCTTTCTTTGAGATCTAGACATTTCCACTGTGGGCTAATGGATAAGAAGATTCTTCGCTGCTCTATTTCCCAGTGGGGCCTGCATTTTTCCACCTTTGTGTATGCGCCTGCATTTTCTCCAGTGTTGCCTTGCCTTCATTCTGGTTCTGTGATGTTTGATTGTCAGTTTTTACTAAGCCTTTCTTGTAACAGGGTTGATAGTAAAAAAAAAAAAAAAAATCAACCCTGCATGGAATTGCTCTGCAATGTTTAACCTCAACGTCAATTGCTGGGGAACATGAGTGGGAGGGTGCTATTGTGCTCAAGCTCTGCTTGGGGTCTTCCCATTGTGGTATCTGGTTGGCCAATGTAGGAACAGAATGCTGGTCTAGATAGGCCATTTGTCTGATCCACCAAGGACCTTCTAATATTCTTTCTTGGTCCTTTGAGCAGCAAATCATCCTTCCTTCCCTCCCCACCTCCAGCCTTTCTGTCTTGAAAAGTTTGTTGGGGACCTGCACCTCATGTCTGGCTAACCTTCTGTAATGGAAAAAAGAGTGGACAAAACCTTGAAAATCTCTTTTGCCAGGATGAGATGTTTCATTTGTGTGCACAAGGAAGCTGGAGGAACGGGGAGCCAGCAAGGGATGATCTCAGCAGGTTGTCACCACAGGAAAAGATGAAAAGCAGCCTTTAAGCCTCACTCTTTTTCTCTGATCTAAAAAGCAGGTGCAATTGGGCAAATCATCATGCAACCAATCTCCTTGGGAATTTAGATCAAGTTCCTTGCTTCTCCGAGGCATCAAAAATGATCAATGGACAGTTCTTAACAGTGCAGGTAATTCTGATTTCAGCCCTTTTGCCCATGCTGAAAAGCTGATCCTGGACCTAGAAGAAGAGAAACGGTTCTGTTTCTTAAATCAGCGACATCTACCAACCTTCCCTCCTACAAATTACAAGGCTCCTTAGCTACTCTGTGACTTCCCATTGTTTCTGAACAGAACTTGTCAGCCGTCCATCCGTTACAGAGACTAACTGCAGGCTGAGTGAATGGGAAGGGTAGGCTGGGGGCTGGAGCCATTTAAGTTGTCACTGGCACGATCAGCACATTTAAATCACTGACACAGAATAACAATGCTATATATTAAAGTTCAAAAAAACAAAACAACCCATCACTATAAATCATCTACAGGACAGAATAAATGAATTCCCCAGTCCTGTTGATTGTTTGCTGTTAGAGTATAACACAAGCTCACACATCTAGACACTATGGGAAAAGGCCAAGACTGTATGTGGTTATGTTTGTTTTCTGGCAACATTCGGTATAGGTTCTGAACATGTCCCACACTATGCTTTTATAACAGGGAGATGTTCCTGCGAATATTCCCTCCATCAGTTGGGCTGCTTCACACATTATGTTTTCCCTACACTGAGGTAGTCCTCCTTTTTATAGGAAGAAAGAATGCATTCCATGTTATTTGAAATGAAAATAATTTCCTCCATATCCTCCATACCTGTTTCATGAAATCCCTTGGCGAGATTCTGCAGAAGATTTCTCGCATGACTATGGTCAGTGCCACACACATGCTCCACCTGCCTTTTTAGTTAAGTGAAGAGATTGGAGTAATTTGATTTTTGGCTGTATCCTCTTTAGTTTAACTTGAGAAACTGTACAAATATTGCCTCCTTGGCAAGCAGAAGGCTACTGGTCTAAATTCAAAAAGTGAAAAGCAGTCACTAAGTCAAGGGTGGACAACCAGTGGCCCTCAGCCTAATTCCAAAAGTCCCTTGCAAGCAAGCAGTTCAAACCTCTGGCAAGAGCAAGCTGTCCCTCTCCTAGCAGCCCTTGGTGCAGGAAGAGAGAGAAAAGGCCCTGCCCATTTATGGCATGGGCCTTGTCCACCACTGCATGTCGCCCTCAACAGATTACCACTGAGAAAATGTGGTCATCAAGAGAAAAAAACGTTCCCCAGTCCTGCACTAAGTAAATATAGAGCTGTCATTGGGACAACCCAATGGGTGAATTGAACAGTTCTCCAAAGGTCAGGACAATGACACAACTAAGGTCCACTTTACATAGGTCCAAATGGTGTATTGCCTCCTAAAAGCATCCATTGAGAGCCCTGTGAATTAAGGACATAACTTTTCCAAAGGTGGTGGACCCTGGACCAAACACAGTACTCATACGGATGTTGGAGAATCTGCTGCAGATTCCAATGAGCTCTGCAGCAGACTGTCTTTTTCTGAGTTATGCCAATTCCATGGACTTGTGAAACATGTTTTTACTTTGTGTGTTTGTGTGTGTGTGTGTGTGGGGGAAGTTGCACAAGTTTGCATTTGCAAACAAACAAATGTGTTTACAGCAGAATAAGAGATGCCTGACAATCTGGGAAACACAGAAGGAACAGATTTAACAAAATCTGTACATCCCTAAGCACTCAACTTTCTCATTGGCCCTTTCCACACCATGTTTTTTTCCCTGGTCATCCCTGTGCATTTAAATGATGCACAGGGGATCCCAGGGGCAACTGGGGGCAACCTAGGGAAGAACCGGGGAAAACCCTGGGATAGCAGAAACTGGGGATATCTCAATGTTTCCACCATCCCAGGTACTAAAATGGGCACGGAGCCACATGGGGTGGCTCTGTGCTCATGGGGGGGGGGGGGAAGCAATTTTGCCATCCCCAGGATGGCAGGGGGTGAGGCATGTGCAGGGGGGTTCCTACCTTCTCCGCTATGCTCCCGGCTCCTCCGTTGCTTTAAAACAAACAAAATGGCAGCCACGATGGGCATGACGTCCCTCTTCCCTTCCAGGATGTCACACTTCTATTTGGACGGTAGGGGAGGATAGCAGAAGCCAGTAAGTCCACGATCCTCCCCCCTCCCTCCCTCTTCACCCTTAGGTATAGAAAGGACAGTTGTTTGAGGTGGTATGGAGGATATCCTTTCCTGAACACTGAAACCACCTATGGGGAAGCTGCTCCTTCACTGGGCAGTCCCACCTATGGGGTTTCTTATTTAGAGAAAATATTATATATCAAGGGTTAAGAAATTCTCCGACAGTATAACCCAGAGTTCCACAAATGATCCTTTTCCATTGCTAATAATTCTGTTAGAATACTTTAAAAGCTCTTAGTACCTGGTATAAGAGGTTTTGGTATGAGACAAGATGAACTATTAAACAAGTGATTTATTAAAAGGATATTTCGTATGTAAGGGATTACTAATATTTACTTTGGGGCTTTCAAAAGACTGTGTAATGATCATTCTTAAGGACTCAAGAGACACTGTCACAGCTACAAGCCTCTTATTGATTTCTTTTTCCTCAGGCCAAATTCATTAAACCTTCACCCCAGCCAAATATACTTACAATCAGGGCCAGTTTGGGTACAGTCTTCTTCTGACACCAAATGTTTTCTTCTTGTATTTTGACTGCTTGACCATTTATCTGGGTTTTACTGCCTGCTTGTATAACCTTCTTCTGTCAAGATCTTAGGACAGCATCCTGGCATAACACCCACCCACCTCCTTCCTATGCCTGATCTTCACCAGCCACATATGGTTATCCCTCAGAGAAGGAACAGCTTAACATCCAGGCCTTAGTTACTCACTTCCTCCAGTCCAATACTACCCACCTAGCAGCAGAACTTCTCCCCCTCAGACCAACCCTCCAACTTAACTGTCAACTCCATCACTGACATTTCCCAACCACTCTTTTCCTCCTAGTTAGAATTCTCAGCCAAGCAGAATCAAATTTACCTGATCCAGGCCGCATCTAAGAATATCCAAGCTTCTCTCTCTCTCTCTCTCTCTCTCTCTCTCTCTCTCTCTCTCTTTCTCTCTGGCTGTTTCTACACCAGGCTGTTTGCCTGGGATGCCCCCTGTGCGCTGATGGTGTGCATTAGGTACTTCCGGGATTGCCCTCCCTCCCTCTATACCACTATAGGGCCTCTCTCTCTCTCTCTCTCTCTCTCTCTCTCTCTCTCTCTGTCTCTCTTCCTTCTGAATACCACTAAGCAAACTACTACACAGTCCTTTGATAGTAACAAAACAAGGCCTCAGGCCTGCTCAGGTAAATTGTAGCCTCACAGGGGCTACACATGCATGCACTTGCTCTTCTGCTGAACTGGAGCAGTCACCTCTCATTGTTCCTCATGTGTTCTAATATTTTAGGTTGCCTTGTTCCAATATTACAGGAATAACAGAGTAGAGATCACATGGCATTTTATGCTACTGTTAGTAAAATAGGCAAATCGTAAGAGGCAAAATAGGCCAACCCCACCCCTCAAAAACACCCCAAACAAACCCCAAGCTTCACTTCAGCTTTAATCACAACCTTAAATACCACCTCTAAGAAATGTCCTATATATAACTGTTGTTGTTTTGTAATGTTTACTTTGTGTGGTCTCTGTGAGGCTTAAGGATATTGTGAGGCACCCATTAGGGTTCAGGACTCCAGCAGACTCCTCCACGCCCAACCCAACACTGTCCACCGAGCCATGGGGTATAAACAGACATGGTTGCCAAGCCCCCCTGGGGCTCAGCAAGCACCTGGAAACAGTCCTCCCTCATTGCCCCCCCACCAGCTGACAAGCAAGTCCCGCAATCTCCATCCTTGCAAGGAAGGAGACCATGACGAGGTCTTGACAGCAGATGGAGCAGCAGTTGATGCTGCAGAGCACCAAATGCTTGTCCTTTCCTTTTTGCAAGGAGGAAAGAACAAGCATTTGGCGCATGGCAATAGCAACTCCTGCCCCTGCTGGCTGTCAAGGCCTCATGGTTTCTCCTTCCTTGCAAGGAAAAGGATAGTTGGGTTTGAGTGCTGGTGGGGGAGGAATCATCATTGCTGCGTGCCAAATGCTTGCATTTTCCTCCTTGCCAGGAGGAAAGAAAAACAAACGTTTGGCATGCAGCAGTGGTGACTCCTGCCTCATCGACACTCAAGGTCTCATGGTCTCTCCTGTCTTGCAAGGGGACCATGATGAGGGGTTGGGAGCTAGCGGGGGCAGGAGTCACTCCTGTGATGCATCAAACAGTTGGTCCTTTCCTCCTTGCAAGGAGGAAAGAGCAAGCATTTGGCGCATGGCAACGGTGACTTCAGCGGCCACTATTGGAGGCTTGGACTCTTCTAATAAGGGAATGTTGTATAAAGGGCTCCTTTACACAACATTCCCTCCCTGGAAGAGGCCACCCAGCCATTTTGTGCAAAATGGTGGTGGCTCACAAAGAGGGCGGACGGCCTCCTGCAGCCTCATTGGATGCTCATCGAGCCTCTGAGAACTTCACACTGTTCCGTGAGCAGGAGCGGGTGGCTCAACAAGCAACTGACAAACTGGACACAGGGGAGTTTGCACATCCCTACAATGTATTTGAGGTGGGTGGGTTGGTGCCCATACATTGTTCAATGACATATGAGAAAACTAGTTGTTGAATATTATTTGTGTTCATCTTTTGAATCCTAGCGATAAATTGGGCACAGCATGGAATAGTCTCAAGGAGGCCCCACTTTAATTTTAAAGACCCAGTGTTCATATTTGTCAAAATGATCCCAGTCTACTTGACATGTTTGCTCAAAGGCTAATCCCATAATACCATGCGGTCTGGATTCGTTAAGCAAGGGGCAACATGACATGTGGCACTGTGAGTGGGTTTATACATCTAATTTCTTGTTCTTTTTTCATTTTTCTTTTCACAATTCATTTTCTGTTTCATTTTGTTAAATCCCCAATAAAAAAGGGAAAAAGATCAATAATTTTGCCCACTTATACAACGTAAGCCTTCTGTATTAAGAAAGAGATGCAATGATACACAGGGAAGGATGGTACCCTATTTTGTGCTCAAGCAGAGCATTCAATTTGCCACATATTTTTATGCAAATGCTGTGTTAATTACCTCACCCTTACGAAAAAGCAACAGACCTTTAAATGGGATGGATGCCTTTCATCTTATGGACTCCACCAGTTCTGGCTCAAGCTAACAATCCTTTTCCAGAACTGAGGGCCATGATTAAGAGACAGGATTGCTTAAGTCACAGCAATCCTACCATGACCATTGATTGCACAGCATTAACTGTGCAAAATTATACCCTTTTGGAGGCCGCATGTAAAAATAAAATAAATGTCAAAAGATAAAGAAAACATTGATGCTTGAGATAGTGGAAACAATGGCTTAGTTAAATTGAAACCTTAAAAAAACCTAACCCCTCCCCAAGCCTCTATGCAGAGAATAGAGCTGGCGAGGAAGAAAAATGTGTTGTTCTTCTCTCTTGTACAAAGTACCAAAATAATGGAAATAATGGGGAAGAGGCGGGCTGTGTGAATAACAAGCGCTGACCATGGTACTAACATTTGATTCATTAGCAGGCATCTACCCTGAACCTGCAGATGTACATAGCTATGCCGCAGCAAAAAAAAAAAGAAAAAAAAAGAAAAAGAGAGAGGCTCCTGCTAGGTATTACTTCACCCAGTGTGAAGCAAATGGTACCCATTCGTCATGCTGTGTTGCCTTTTAAGCTGGAATCCCATTCAATCAAACTAATTCAGTTGCATCCCTGGTACAGGGATATAGTAATGTTGATTCTGCAATTGCTGAAAGGATTTTAAGGATGCAATCTTATGTATGTTTAGACTGGGGGGGGGGGGGAGTCCTGCAACTTCCAGAGTTCCCCAGCCAGCAGAGCTGGGAGTCATAGCACTTTTTTCTGCCTAACTATGTGTAGCCTTGGGCCCTAAGCATATGCATAAGTGTCCCATCTCCGGTTGTGCCTTGCCCCACTCTGGGATTCTCCCTCCTTGCATTCCTGTGCCCTGTCTCAACTTGACATACAGTCATGGTGCCACACCAGGAGCAGGAGTGTCAGCCTTGATTTTTACACAAATGAGTTTGGCTGCTGGTAGCAATGCAATGCTGCAAGCTGTAGCGTTTTGTCAGCACAGCAATCCCCATGCCCAGTGCTGCCGACCTCTTTACCAAACCAGCTGCTCAGAGGAGTTGGCTGTAAAGCACCATCTGTATTTACAGACAGAAAGAAGCGGCAACTCAAGCATGCAACGATGAGGTCTGATTTATCAGAATGAAGTGACTTGTGTGGTGTCAGTTTCACCTCGAGAACTGGGCCATCAATGTGCATTGTCCAGACCAATTAACTCTCTCCTCACCACCATGAAGTAAGATGGGAAACTGATTCTTTAACCTGGCCTAGCTCTAAGCTTGTGAACGACGACTGATATATTATTCTTTTTCTCCCTTTTCAAACCAATGCATCAGTTTCCAGTTACCCCGGAAGTGCTAAATCTTCATTCCACAAGCAGTGGGTGCTGCTTGTGAATGGGAATTGGCATGCTGGAAGGGAATTGGCAGAGGCATAAGCCCCCCCCCCCCCCCGAATTCCATCTGGCAATTGTCAGCATTTGCCGGCTAGGAGCGGAGATTTATGACTGTCCTCATTAAGTGTTGAGGCCAAGCCAGAGAAATTGCAGCTGCGATTCCTCAGCTTTCTGGGTCACCAACAGGCTGAACAATGCAGTCCAAGGGTTCTAGATTCACCAGGGAGTCCAAACACATGGAGAGCTGGACAGGGCAAACTCTGGGGAGTACATGTTGCTTCCAGCATTATTCCTGGGCTGGTCAGAACCTTTCAACCCATAACATACTGACACCAGATGCTGGCAATTAGTAGACCTGTAGTCTGCCGACAGTGATCCCTCATTCTCATGAGCCTGTGCTCGACTGGGGATGGAGGAGCCCCATGATTCCCATCATCCCTGTCAGACTCTGTTAGAAGGGCTTCAGCAAGGTTTTACCTGCTCCCTGAAAGTACAGGGTCTTGCCCTATATTGCTGCTAGTCCCTTCCCCAGGATCTTCTGGAGCTACCCTTTCCCCTTTGTCCTCCGATGAGTCTGGGGAAGGCATGACAGTAATTGCTTTGGGAACTAAAGTGACTTTGACAGATTCTCAAAGAGCTCTCTTGGAGAAGTGCTTTTGGGGGATTTGTTGGAGCTTAGATTAGCAGAGGACTGTAGCTGCATCGCAGTGGTGGCTCCAGGTTTGGGGTCTCCTTGGGCAAGTTGCCTTCACTGGGTCTCCTCTCTGTGTGGCTCCACCTCCATTTCTGTCCCCACCATTCCCTTCTGTGGTTTCCTGGGTCTGAACTGTACAACTACCCAGAAGCAAAGCTCACGGCATGGGAAGGATGCGGTTCTCCCTCACCCCTCTCTTCTCACTCCTTGCATTCTCAGAGAGGGCAAGTGAACAGGCTGCATCAGCAAGAGAGAGTTGCAGGGTTGGGAAGCTTCAGAGGTTGACAGCGGGGGGCCCTGCAGGGATGTGGGTCTTGGCAGTTTTCCAACAAAGCCTACCTATGGTGCCAGCACACTGGTTTTCAGTAGCACAGAGGCTTTGAAGCTTCAGAGTCACAGGCTTCTTAAACAAATATACACCCTTTAAAAATGTTTTACCTCGAGGTCTTTTTTTATTTCATGCATGAAAAAGAAAACAGTTTTTACTTTATGGCCGCTATTCCATCAGTGCAAGACTGAGCTATAAACATGAGATACACACACACACACTGCAGTGGTAAGAAGGAGTTAACCAATTTCTAGCTGACGGTGATACAATTTGTTTGAGTAATAATATAAAAAAGAACAATAGTGGGAAACATAATTTTTAAAATGAAGACTACTAAATCAATAGGTGCTACATGACTAATCATTTTCTATTTACTCAGTGCAGGAAGGTAGAACTGTGATCAGAAATCCAAAGCACAGATCTGAGACTGCTCTCTGCTGCAGCCATGATGATTGTAACCAGAGAGAAGATGGGGCTTCCAAGGCTGCAAAATGAACCTTGAGCTGGCAAGCAAAAGGCACAACAGAGGCTAAGAGCTGGTAACAAGGACTTAAAAAAACCCTTAAGGGTTTTTTCAAGGAGTTTTTCAAGGAGTTGATGAGACCATTTGATAACTTAACAGAGGTAGGATCCTCAGGCCCAGCGGCCAAATCTGGCCCTCCTGTGGTCCCAACCCAGTTTTCTAGGGTTTCCCACCAGCATTTGGCAGTTTCCCCATCCTTTTATGCAGTTCCCCCGCCCCCCATTCTCAAAGGTGGAAATGTCTCTCCCAAAAGCTTAGCCACTAGCAGTAAGCTACAATAGGCTGGCATTGTTTTGCCCTACCCTTTTTGCATTTGACCCCACCCTCTTTGCCTTCAGCCCCACCCACTACTGGAATGCAGCCCCCCCCCCCAGCTTCTCTGAAATAGACTGCAGCCCTCAGGTTGAAAGAGGTTCCCCACCCCTGCCTTAAAAGGAAGGGATATGTTCATTAAAAAAGACTCATACTTCTTACACATCCATGATAGTAGGGAATTTATCTACCACATATCCTTGGGCAATTTCTATAAAAATTCCAAGTAAATGCATAAAACTCAATCAACGTAAAAAACAAATGAAACAAAATATAAATTAAAAGAGCAAACTGAGATCTAGCATTCCTTACAGGCCTCGGAGAATCAGAAGGGTTTTGCCCACCTGCCCAGTGCTTAAAGAATACCCAAATCGGTATACTGGGTGGGCCTCTCAAGGGAGGGAGACCCGTAAGTGGGGCAGCTTAGCTGAAAATGCCTCTCCCTGGTCACCACCCATCTCATCTCTGATGAAGGAATCAGCAGATGACCTTAACATCTGGGCAGGTTGAGAGGGAGATAGGCAGTCCTTTAGATACTTGTAAGACTCAAACCATTCAGGGCCTTGTATACAGTGCTCACCTTTACACTAGGTGAACATTTCATGTTTTATTATTTATCTAGGGGTGTAGCCAAGTCTACCCCATCTGCTCAAGATGGCCAATGTTCTTATACATATTGAAACAGAATGATTACCTGGCTGATTTGAAGGTTCACAATCTGCATGAGCTACTACAGATGCTCAGCATGTCTTAGACATGCTACTACTAACCCTATTGTACTGAGCAGCTGTACATAGATGCAGTCAGGATGAGGATAGGAGCAGAAAAAATCATATTGGGCACCTCCTTTTATATCACCCATGGAGAGTTGGGTAGTGACGGTGGGGCACTGGAATGGGCTCATCATCCCAGCGTAGGTGTATGGAGACACCTTTCTGCAGAACTGGGAATAAGATCACTCCCTTGCACTGTACCATAGCAGTAATTTCCCTGCAGTCCCATCAGTGCCACTGTACCAACAAGGGGGAAAACTCCTGTGGAACACCAAAGGGCTGCATAAGAGGCTTTTGCCATAAAGAAGAGATGAGGTCACTGGGCAATATTTACACCTCAGCCTTAGGCCTCAAAAAATGACCCCACAACCCTAGCAATAGTGCATGTAATATAGTAAGGCAACATGTGCATGCAGGCAATGTGCTCTACTACCAGAAAGCTTTGACCTGACCCCAGTGATGCAAAATGTAGTCTCCTTGGAGCAAGCTTAAAAACCCAGGCAGTTTCAGTGGACAGGCAACCCAATATCACTTATATTATAAAGCATTGCACATTAATACTCACTCAAACTGAAGCCTTTGCCACTACAGGGAAAAGGGGACAGCCCCTCATTCCCCAGAGAGCCATCAGGAGTGGAGAACAGTGAGCCAAGCCCCCTTCGATCTGCAGCTTTCCTAGCAACCAGAGTTGTGCAGAAGAATTTCCTAGGAAATATCATTTTAAAGCTATTTTTATGTGAAAACTATAATAAAAATGAAATTGCCCTTCCTAAGGAAGCGGAGAGTTTATGTAGAGCTGGAAGGTGAGAAGCGGCAGTATAAACCTGATGATAAATAAGTTAATAATACTTCTCATACACAGGTCTAAATACTTTGCCCAATGAGAGCAGGTTTTTTTAAAAAAATATCTCCAGGATATAGATCACAGCATTCCTGAGAAATACAGCTGAGCATCCAACAGAACAGAAGCTGCGGTATATCTCTATAGTCAGTCTTATAGAGATGAATTCTGAAGTGTGGATTCTCATCATGAAATGTCCATTGCCTTCCCCCACAAGGAGAGTCCACCAATGTAGGTAGCTTCGTTGATCCATGTCAATAAACCAGTTCTAGGAGTTTTCATCTGCTAGGAGCAGGTCTTTTGTAAAGATAATAGGTCTTAATTGTCTACTCAAGACCAAGATGCCCCCACCCCCACACAAGTAGTTTGCATTACAATGGGGAACAATATTGGTTGCTGGGGGAATTCATTTCCTCCAGCTACTGTGAGGATTGCAGCTAAACTCAGAAGGAGCAGGGAATTCTGAGGGAGTGGCTGATGTTGTCAGTGGTCCCTGCTAATAAAGATGTGCCAGTGCTGCATCCCTGTGAGCCCTGGCTCTGCTACACCAGTGTGTATGATGCTGAATGTTTCATTAAGAGAAGTGAACAAAAGCCTGGAACCATGTGCACAGCCTCCCCACACTTTTGACTTCTGGGGAGGAATGGAAAATGCATTAGACAGGTAGTAATCCTGTTACTTTTGTGGAGTTCTCACCTTTCGAGAGCAAGAAATATTGGGCCATCACGTCCAACCCCCTGCTCAATACAGGAATTCACCTTAAAACATCCCTGACAGATGACTATCCAACTGCCTCTTGGAGAGCCCACGACCTCCCTAGGCAATTGGTTCCATTGTTGTATTGCTCTAACAGTCATGAAGTTTTTCCTGATGTCCAGCCGGAATCTGGCTTCCTGTACAATGAGCCCATTATTACGTGTCCTGCACTCTGGGTTGATCGAGAAGAGATCCTGGCCCTCCTCTGTGTTACAACCTTTCAAGTACTTGAAGAGTGCTATCATGTCTCCCCTCAATTTTCTCTTCTCAAGGCTAAACATGCCCAGTTCTTTCAGTCTCTCCTCATAGGGCTTTGTTTCCAAACCCATGATCATCCTTCTTGCCCTCCTCTGAACATGCTCCAGCTTGTCTGCATCCTTCTTGAAGTGTGGTGCCCAGAACTGGATGCAATACTCAAGATGTGGCCTAACCAGTGCTGAATAGAGGGGAACCAGTACCTTGTGCAATTTGGAAGTTATACTTCTATTAATGCAGCCCAAAATAGCATTTACTTTTTTTGCAGCCACATCACACTGTTGGCTCATATTCAGCTTGTGATCTACAACAATTCCAAGATCCTTCTCGCTTGTCATATTGCTTAGCCAAGTATCCCCCATCTTGTAACTGTGCATTTGGTTTCTTTTTCCTAGATGTAGAACTTGCCATTTATCCCCATTAAAGTTCATTCTGTTGTTTTCAGGCCAGCACTCCTGCCTATCAAGATCACTTTGGAGTTTCTTTCTGTCTTCCAGGGTATTAGCGATCCTACTCAATTTTCTGTTGTCTGCAAATTTGATGAGCATTCCCTGCACCTCCTCGTCCAAATCATTAATAAAAGTGTTGAAGAGCACTGTGCCCAGGATTGAGACCTGAGGTACCTTCCCCCCAGTTTGAGAAGATACCATTGCTGACGTGTATTGAGTAAGTCTATGAAGCACAGGAAATAACCAAGAGAGCGCGCATGCGCTGTCTTCAGTCTAGGTGGTTTCGTTTCTTCCCCGCCCGGGTTTGATTCTTAACGCCTGCAGTTTGGGGCGTGGCTCTCCCGAATCTTCGCAAGCTGCCGTTGCTGGTGGTTCTGCCGGCTGAGAGCGCAGGGCGATGGACTTGTCGGTGAGAGCCTGGCAGGGGCCGCGGCGTATGCAGGGGAGCCCTTCCGCTGGTGCCCGGGGGCCTCCTCCTTCGCCTACCCGCGCAAATGATCAGGAGCTATATGAATGCCCAATGTGTCATCTTGTTTGTGCTGATTACTAGGGGTGTGCACGGACCCCCCGGATCGGATCGGGACCCGGATCGGGACCTCCAATTTTGTCCCGGACCGGTTCAGACAAAATCGGAGGCCCCCCGGTCCAGATCGAGTCCGATCCCGACCCAAAAATCGTACATTTTTGGATCGGCCGCCATTTTTTTCCCCATAGACTTGCATTGCAATGCAAGTCTATGAGGAAAAAATGGCGGCGGGTGGGTAAGGGGGGGCCTAACTCCCTCCCCCCCCCCGGGGCCGTCCGCTGTGGACGGCCCCGGCAGGTAAACCCCCTCCCCCGCGCTCCCTACCCCCCCTGGGGCCGCCCGCTTCCATCCGCTGGCGCCCGCGGGCGCCAGCGGATAGAAGCGGACGACTCCGGGGGGGGGGGTAAGCCCCCTTCCCCGCCACTTACCTTCTCGGCCCGTCCGGCGCCGGCGGCTACTACCAGCGGGCTCCGCGGCCTACTCTCGAGTAGCGCGCCGGGTGATGACATCACCCGGCGCGCCACCCTGGAGCAGGCCGCGGAGCCTGCTGGTAGTAGTAGGCGCCGGCGCCGGACGGGAGCCGCCGGGCCGGGCAGGTAAGGGCCCCCCTCCCCCCTCCCCCCTCCGCGCGCCCCCTCCTCCCCTCCACGCACCCCCTCCTTACCTTTCCGGCCCGGCGGCTCCCGTCCGGCGCCGGCGCCTACTACTTCCAGCAGGCTCCGCGGCCTACTCTAGAGTAGCGCGCCGGGTGATGACATCACCCGGCGCGCCATCCTAGAGCAGGCCGCGGAGCCTGCTGGGAGTAGTAGGCGCCGGCGCCGGACGGGAGCCGCCGGGCCGGAAAGGTAAGGGCCCCCCTCCCCCCTCCGCGCGCCCCCTCCTCCCCTCCACGCACCCCCTCCTTACCTTTCCGGCCCGGCGGCTCCCGTCCGGCGCCGGCGCCTACTACTTCCAGCAGGCTCCGCGGCCTGCTCTAGAGTAGCGCGCCGGGTGATGACATCACCCGGCGCGCCATCCTAGAGCAGGCCGCGGAGCCTGCTGGGAGTAGTAGGCGCCGGCGCCGGACGGGAGCCGCCGGGCCGGGCAGGTAAGGGCCCCCCTCCCCCCTCCGCGCGCCCCCTCCTCCCCTCCACGCACCCCCTCCTTACCTTTCCGGCCCGGCGGCTCCCGTCCGGCGCCGGCGCCTACTACTTCCAGCAGGCTCCGCGGCCTGCTCTAGAGTAGCGCGCCGGGTGATGACATCACCCGGCGCGCCATCCTAGAGCAGGCCGCGGAGCCTGCTGGGAGTAGTAGGCGCCGGCGCCGGACGGGAGCCGCCGGGCCGGAAAGGTAAGGGCCCCCCTCCCCCCTCCGCGCGCCCCCTCCTCCCCTCCACGCACCCCCTCCTTACCTTCCCGGCCCGGTGGCTCCCGTCCGGCGCCGGCGCCTACTACTACCAGCAGGCTCCGCGGCCTGCTCTAGAGTAGCGCGCCGGGTGATGACATCACCCGGCGCGCCACCCTAGAGCAGGCCGCGGAGCCTGCTAGTAGTAGTAGGCGCCGGCGCCGGACGGGAGCCACCGGGCCGAGAAGGTAAGTGCCCCCCTCCTCCCCCCCCCGCTGTCCACTTTCATCGGCGGGCGCCCGCTGGCGCCCGCCAATGGAAGCGGCGGTGGGCGCCAGTGGGCGCCCGCCGATCCGCCGATCCGCCGAACCGGTTCGGAGCTTTTTCGGACCGGTTCGGATTGGATCGGCCGATCCAGCTGCGGGATCGGAAATCGGATAATTTATCCGATTTCCCACTGGACCGGACTCGGATCGTGGATCGGGTCCGATCCAGTGCACATCCCTACTGATTACCCAGTTCTGCAGGAACATGTTGAATTGCACTTGGAGGCGGGGAATGCTGGGACGGTGTCATGTCGGCTGCTGGGAGTTCAGAATGGATTGTGTGGATGTCAAGGAGTAAGTGAAAAAATCTGAAACATGATCATTAGAACATGGAGAAGAAATCCTATGACATGAAAACAGATCTGATACAAAAGTTTATTTCTCTAGTCTTGTTTCTGCTTCTGATTGTGCTGCTTGTGAACCTGTTCCTTTATCAATACTTCAGTCATGTATATTTTTCCTATGGGCAGGCCAGTATTGAACACAATTCCTGTCCACATGGATATTTCAAATTAGGAATCCTGAAGAACTGTTCACCATGGTTGTCCTGTGAGACCATGAAAAGAGAAGTCCGCAAACTGAAACGCATTGGTGAAGGGGCTGTGAAAAGGGTTGGTTTATCATCACGCATCTCAAAAATAATAAAGATGTTGTTGATAGAAAAAATTTTTATTTAAAAAAAAAAGAAAAAAAAAAGAGAAGATACCATTGCTAAGCACTCTTATCATTGCTAAGCACTCTTTGAGTCTGATTCTGTAGCCAACTGTGGATCCACCTAATAGTTGTTCCATCTAGCCCACTTTTCACTAGTTTGTTAATCAGAATGTCATTGGGCACTTTGTCAAAAGCTTTGCTGAAGTCAAGATATACTATATCCACAGCATTCCCACAGTCCACAAGGGAGGTTACTTGATCAAAAGATGAGATCAGATTAGTCTGACAGGATTTGTTATTGACAAGTCCATGATGGCTTCTAGTAATCACGGCATTTAAATCAGTGGAGATTATTTCCATGTCAGATGTTTAGAATTAGGGTGCACTGCATCCCGCTTGTTCACCTGCCTCGCTCTAACCTGGATAATGTTGTTATTGTTGGTGGTGGTGGTGGTGAGGAGGAGGAGGAGGAGTGGGTGCCCCTGCCTACTTTTTCACTCACTCTCTGCTTGTCAAGCAAGCAAGTGATAGCAGAGATCCGCAAGAAAATGAGGCAACTACGGTGGTAAGCAAGTAGATGCACTGAGGGAGAGGCCAATCGAGGGCACCTTGCTTGCACTGATAAAAATGTCACATCCCATCCATCCAGCCCATCAAGGATGAAACAGGCATGTGCAAAGTGCATGCTGCCCCCATGGCAGTTTCTGGGAGGGGTGGATGAGAAAAGCAGAGGTGGTGAAATCTGTTCTCTCCCTGCCCCAAATCAAGTGTGGCCAATTCATTGCAGGCAGAAGCAGCGCTACTACTATTGAGGGGGTAATTTGCATGAGCAACACCCCCCCCCTCCAAATCTGCTGGCACTCATGAGAACCAGTTCGGAGTGCCCGTTTCCACCAGTAGGTCAAGATGAGGGGGGTGGCTATCATATTTCCAAGCCCTCCTGCTGAAATGTGAGACAATAAAGAGGTCTGCTGTGTAACCCACAAAGCTCTAATCAGCAAATAAACATCTCTTCACACCTGAAGGAAGTTAGAATGCTAGGAGCTTTCTTCTAAGTTTAATTGGGATAACTAAGCTAGGCCTTGCAACTAAAGGGAGAGTTTCCTGCACAGCCCAAGAGCCACTTTGGCTCAGGGAGGGTCTATCTGGAGAACACACACACACAAACACACACACACACACACCCTACACTAGGGATGTGCACTGGATCGGACCCGATCCACGATCCGAGTCCGGTCCAGTGGGAAATCGGATAAATTATCCGATTTCCGATCCCGCAGCTGGATCGGCCGATCCAATCCGAACCGGTCCGAAAAGGCTCCGAACCGGTTCGGCGGATCGGCGGATCGGCGGGCGCCCACTGGCGCCCACCGCCGCTTCCATTGGCGGGCGCCAGCGGGCGCCCACCGATGAAAGTGGACAGCGGGGGGGGGAGGAGGGGGGCGCTTACCTTCTCGGCCCGTCCGCTCCCGTCCGGCACTAGCAGCTACTACCAGCGGGCTCCGCGGCCTGCTCTAGGGTGGCGCGCCGGGTGATGTAATCACCCGGCGCGCTACTCTAGAGCAGGCTGCGGAGCCTGCTGGTGGTAGCCGCCGGCCCCGGACGGGAGCGGACGGGCCGAGAAGGTAAGCAGGGGGTGCGTGGAGGGGAGGAGGGGGTGCGCGGAGGGGGCGCGCGGAGGGGGGAGGGGGGCCCTTACCTTCCCGTCCTGGCGGCTCCCGTCCCGGCGCCTACTACTACCAGCAGGCTCCGCGGCCTGCTCTAGGGTGGCGCGCCGGGTGATGTCATCACCCGGCGCGCTACTCTAGAGTAGGCCGCGGAGCCTGCTGGTAGTAGTAGGTGCCGGTGCCGGCCGGGAGCCGCCGGGCCGGGAAGGTAAGTAGGGGGTGCGTGGAGGGGAGGAGGGGGCGCGCGGAGGGGGGAGGGGGGCCCTTACCTTCCCGTCCCGGCGGCTCCCGTCCCGGCGCCGGCGCCTACTACTACCAGCAGGCTCCACGGCCTGCTCTAGGGTGGCGCGACGGGTGATGTCATCACCCGGCGCGCTACTCTAGAGCAGGCCGCGGAGCCTGCTGGTAGTAGTAGGCGCCGGCGCCGGACGGGAGCCGCCGGGCCGGGAAGGTAAGCAGGGGGTGCGTGGAGGGGAGGAGGGGGCGCGCGGAGGGGGGAGGGGGGCCCTTACCTTCCCGTCCCGGCGGCTCCCGTCCCGGCGCCGGCGCCTACTACTACCAGCAGGCTCCGCGGCCTACTCCAGGGTGGCGCGCCGGGTGATGTCATCACCCGGCGCGCTACTCGAGAGTAGGCCGCGGAGCCCGCTGGTAGTAGCCGCCGGCGCCGGACGGGAGCGGACGGGCCGAGAAGGTAAGCAGTGGCGGGGAAGGGGGCTTACCCCCCCCCGGAGCCGTCCGCTTCTATCCGCTGGCGCCCGCGGGCGCCAGCGGATGGAAGCGGGCGGCCCCAGGGGGGGTAGGGAGTGCGGGGGAGGGGGCTTACCTGCCGGGGCCGTCCACAGCGGACGGCCCCGGGGGGGGAGGGAGTTAGGCCCCCCCTCAGCCACCCGCCGCCATTTTTTCCTCATAGACTTGCATTGCAATGCAAGTCTATGGGGAAAAAAATGGCGGCCGATCCAAAAATTTACGATTTTTGGGTCGGGATCGGACTCGATCCGGTCCGGGGGGCCTCCGATTTTGTCCGAACCGGTCCGGGACAAAATTGGAGGTCCCGATCCGGGTCCCGATCCGATCCGGGGGGTCCGTGCACACCCCTACCCTACACTGAAATATATTTAGAGAGGGGGGGGGGAAGAAATCCATATTTGGGAAAATATGGATTTGGGGGCATTCTTTCTCATATATTCTCCAACATATTTGCATAAGGTGAGGAGTGTGACTCTAATAAAGGGTTATACCCATTTCAGACTAGACCAAAATATTGGCCTAAAACAGCTAAGGAACAGCCTTTGCATGTATGTGCATTGCATTCATGTGTGCACACATGCGCGCACACACACACACACACACACACACTGCCATTGAATATATATGATGATGTATAGTGTGGGGCAGTGGAATTGGAGCAGTCTCCATTTCAAAACCTTCCTCAACTATAGCATTTGTGGATTTGGCCTGTTATATGCTTAAAGCTGCAATCCCACAAACACTTTTTGGGATAAGCCCCACTGAATTTAGTGGGACTTATATCTGACTAAATGTATACTGTCTTGATCTGTGATGATAAAGCAGGGATAGGCAACCTGGTGCCCTCCAGATATTTTGGACTGCAGCTCCCATCAGCCCCATGGCCGATGATCAAGGATTATGGGAATCGTAGTCCAAAATATCTGGAGAGTACTGAGTTGCCTATCCCTATGATAAAGACTAGTAAAGCATTCTGCACATTGCAAAGAGCTGCAGGCATAATGCATAATTATTATGAAGCCATCATTTCTGAGAACTTGTTTGAGAAAGTGTGTTTTTAGGAGATGATTCCTTATGAGTTAATAACCTTTGATTATGTTTACTCCTGCAGCTGATGTGCTCAGGTGTTTGGCACATAAAAGCAGAAATAGGAGTCAGTGGCATAACCTGTTCCTGCGTCAGTCTTCAGAATGTAATAATTTCCTGGCAACAGAAATGATTTATTTGTTTCAATAACTGCTCACATTCTTAAGAGTAACTTTCATGTAAGTAGTTTGATTACTTTAAAATAAATATTAACTGAGGTCTGGGTTGCTCTGTGGAGTTACACAGTGTACCAGAACATCAGGCAGATAAATATGTTACCAAGCTCACGTATGGAGTAGGTGTCAGGGCTTTTAATCAGCAACAGAATCCTGCAGTGTTGATTTTTCCCACTAGACAGTGTTTTAAAACATTAAGTTATAAAAGCCTGGTTATGGGCTCAGTGATGAAATTACAGTGATGACATGAAATTGTCAGCCATACATATTGCAAGTAAGGATTGCAATGATGCACCACTTAGGGTGTCTGCTTTGAAGTCTAACCACCACAAGCATGTGGCTGCATCCCATCCTGAGGTCAAATAACTGCTCAACCAGCAACTGCTGTTGAAGGAACATAGCATGGAACCAGGAACTCTTTTAGTGGGATCTTCCCCTATCCACAAGCAAGGACAGCCCCAGTGTAATATTACTTAAAACAGGAAATGATTGTGCTCATCCTCTTTAATAAAAGCACCTTGATCCCCAAGGGTAACCATGCTGCTTCCAATGTTCTATTTAGAAACCAAAATCTGATTGTCAAATTGGATGTTCTACACACAAACACGGAGCATTAAAAAAATTAACAGCAGCTTTGGGCGGCAACAATTTTGGAGTGGGATATTGCATGAGGTGCTTAATGCTGTCCCCACTGACTATTTTTTTTGTCTCCAGAGTAGCCCCCTTCAATTGCTTCTATCTCATTCTCCCATAATTTTGCAAATTTGAGTCTATGTAATACAACAGGTTATACAAATAGACCAAGGACAGAATATAGTAACTATTCCTTCATTTTGGAAAGGGGCCAGGTGCATTTAGAGACACCTAAACCCACTGGAAACCTTGCCTCTCAGAATTCAGTGAGAGGTTGTAGAGCTGATGTTTATCTGCATGGACCTACCATTTGAAGTGCATTTTCTTGCCTTGGATTCTATGATGATACATAGATAGAGAGTAGTTTCTTATTACATGAATATCAGATGATTTAGAAATAAATGAATAAATAAATGGCTAGCTGTAACAGTGTATTTCATCACCACCATGTCTGAATGATATTAGGAGTATCATGGCATAAAAGGTAGGGGTGTGCATCGGATCGGATCCGATCCACGATCCGAATCCGATCCGACCCAAAATCGGGAAAATCCGATCCGATCCGATCCGATCCGGACAACCTCCGATCCGATCCGATCCGATCCGATGAGGTCCGATCCGGATCGGACGCCATTTTGAATGCTTTTTCCCATAGCCAAGTATTGTTTTACAAAAACGCCTATAACTTTTTCATTTTTAAAGATAGAAGGATGAAACTTGGGCACATTGTAGACTGGTTAGGGGTAGTTATCTGTGAGAAATTTCAGAAAGATTGGTGCATGCATTTTGTGGCAATTAATTTTTTAATAAATACCCAGGAATGCCTATAACTTTGTCATTTTTAAAGTTACACACATGAAACTTTGCCACATTGTAGGGGGTACCTTGGGACCTATGTGTGTGAAATTTCAGAAACGTAGGTGCTTGTCTTGTGTGGCAATTAATTTTTAGAAAAATGGGTAGTAGTGGGGTAAATACAGTTACGCCTCCCATTTTTTTATTTTTGAAGATACAAACAGGAAACTTGGGCACATTACAGGTACCACTTGCCTTGATATGTGTGTGAAATTTCAGAAACATTGGAGCTTTCCTTGTGTGGCAATTAATTTTTGAAACAATGAGGAAAGAAACACCTATAACTTTGTCATTTTTAAAGTTACACACATGAAACTTTGCCACATTGTAGGTGGTACCTTGGGACCCATGTGTGTGAAATTTCGGAAACGTAGGTGCTTGCCTTGTGTGGCAATTAATTTTTTAATAAATACCCAGGAATGCCTATAACTTTGTCATTTTTAAAGTTACACACATGAAACTTTGCCACATTGTAGGCGGTACCTTGGGACCTATGTGTGTGAAATTTCGGAAACGTAGGTGCTTGCCTTGTGTGGCAATTAATTTTAGAAAAATGGGTAGTGGTGGGGTAAATACAGTTACGCCTCCCACTTTTTTATTTTTGAAGATACAAACAGGAAACATGGGCACATTACAGGTACCACTTGGCTTGATATGTGTGTAAAATTTCAGACAGCTGGGTCCAGGCATGTGGTGGCAAGGTATTTTTGAAACAATGAGGAAAGAAACGCCTATAACTTTTTTATTTTAAAAGTTAGAAGTCTGAACATTGCTCACTTTGTAGATGGGTTAGGGGTAGATATGTGTCAGAAATTTCAGAATTATAGGTCCAGGCATTTGATGGCTATGGAATTTTTAAATTACATGTTTCAAAAAAATTTCTACAGAGGCCAGGTCTTCCCCTCCCGCTTCCCGCGAAGAAAAGGAAACACTCTCTCGTCTCGATCCCTTTGAAGTTGCTAGTAGTATCCATTACAGGGCTCGTGTTTCCTTTCCTCCTTTCACTTTTCAAGCAGAACGGCTGAGCCTAGCTGAGTTTTGCAGCCATGCGTGCAAGGAAGGATCACTCTGGTCTCGATCCCTTTGATCCTTGGTAGTATCCATTACAGGGCTCGTGTCTGCTTTCACTTTGTACTCAAGCAGACACGAGCCCTGTAATGGATACTACTAGCAAGGATCAAAGGGATCGAGACGAGAGAGTGTTTCCTTTTCTTCGCGGGAAGCGGGAGGGGAAGACCTGGCCTCTGTAGAAATTTTTTTGAAACATGTAATTTAAAAATTCCATAGCCATCAAATGCCTGGACCTATCATTCTGAAATTTCTGACACATATCTACCCCTAACCCATCTACAAAGTGAGCAATGTTCAGACTTCTAACTTTTAAAATAAAAAAGTTATAGGCGTTTCTTTCCTCATTGTTTCAAAAATACCTTGCCACCACATGCCTGGACCCAGCTGTCTGAAATTTTACACACATATCAAGCCAAGTGGTACCTGTAATGTGCCCATGTTTCCTGTTTGTATCTTCAAAAATAAAAAAGTGGGAGGCGTAACTGTATTTACCCCACCACTACCCATTTTTCTAAAATTAATTGCCACACAAGGCAAGCACCTACGTTTCCGAAATTTCACACACATAGGTCCCAAGGTACCGCCTACAATGTGGCAAAGTTTCATGTGTGTAACTTTAAAAATGACAAAGTTATAGGCATTCCTGGGTATTTATTAAAAAATTAATTGCCACACAAGGCAAGCACCTACGTTTCCGAAATTTCACACACATGGGTCCCAAGGTACCACCTACAATGTGGCAAAGTTTCATGTGTGTAACTTTAAAAATGACAAAGTTATAGGTGTTTCTTTCCTCATTGTTTCAAAAATTAATTGCCACACAAGGAAAGCTCCAATGTTTCTGAAATTTCACACACATATCAAGGCAAGTGGTACCTGTAATGTGCCCAAGTTTCCTGTTTGTATCTTCAAAAATAAAAAAATGGGAGGCGTAACTGTATTTACCCCACTACTACCCATTTTTCTAAAAATTAATTGCCACACAAGGCAAGCACCTACGTTTCTGAAATTTCACACACATAGGTCCCAAGGTACCCCCTACAATGTGGCAAAGTTTCATGTGTGTAACTTTAAAAATGACAAAGTTATAGGCATTCCTGGGTATTTATTAAAAAATTAATTGCCACAAAATGCATGCACCAATCTTTCTGAAATTTCTCACAGACAACTACCCCTAACCAGTCTACAATGTGCCCAAGTTTCATCCTTCTATCTTTAAAAATGAAAAAGTTATAGGCGTTTTTGTAAAACAATACTTGGCTATGGGAAAAAGCATTCAAAATGGCGTCCGATCCGGATCGGACATCTGGTCCGATCCGATCCGACCAGCCTCCGATCCGATCCGATCCGATCCGACCCCCCAGGTCCGATTCCGATCCGCTATCCGATCCGATCCGGGGGGTCAGTGCACATCCCTAATAAAAGGACTCTATCAGTGCAGTACATTTTGTAGTTTATGGCTAGTATGTGAAGAACATGCAGCAGAGGGAAGTATCAAAAGCAGTTTGCAATATGACATGGTGACAAAAACAAAAAAAAAAAGACCAGCTGGAAAGTGCAAACCCATTGCATGGCTCTAAGAGCTTTTTAGACCCAATCCTACGTGAGAGGTATTCACACTTACCCACTGAAATGCATATACTTTTTTCTCCAGTAGTAATTTTGTTCTAAAGCATTTCTTTCTAGAGGTGTGGGCATACCTAATTAAACAATGTTGACAGTGTGGAGAATATAGATGCGAAGTACTGTACTGCAGTGCTGTTTGAGAATTTAAGTGTAAAGCAAACATACTTTCCATCCAAAGCAAAGAACTCCATTTCAGCACCTTGGACAGCTCCCCCAGCTAGAATGCTCCTTGGGATGGGCATGTTTCATTTAAAATAGACATCCTCCTCCCCACAAACAGGAGATGTGTGGCATCCAATCAGGGCGAGCCCTAGTGATGGTCAAGCTGGGTGGTCCTCCCTGGGCACCAAGCTGAAGGGGGCACCAAGCTAAGCTGTTTGTTGAGTGTCTTGTCTACAGCAAGCTAGGGAGAAGGGATAGGGGAAGCAGTATATATAACATTTTCCTACAATGTTCTACAAGTTGTTTGAATACTATGAAAATTAACAGCTTATAAATTTGCTTTAAAGTATGGAGGTTTGATCTATTTCATTCTAAATAAAGATCAGCAGAATACAGCTTTGCTTGCTTGGTTTTGCAATTCTTCACAATCCACACCACTTGGCAGCACTGCAAAACTGACTGATGGGGGGTGGGTGCAGCACCAAAGGTGCTCCTTGCCCATGATGCTATTTATCCTAGGTCCTGCCCTGCCCTGCCCTTAGTGCCCAGAGCCCATGTTTCTAGTGGGTGGGACAGTAAGAATGGAAACACACATTGCCAGAGGCATGCAGTCAATACTAGGGGTGTGCACAGACCCCCAGGATTGGATCGGGACCCGGATTGGGACCTCCAATTTTGTCCTGGATCGGATCGGACAAAATCGGCGCGCCCCCCCCCTCGGACTGGATCGGGTCTGATCCCAATCCAAAAATCAGACATTCGATTCTTGGATCGGCCTCCATTTTTGTTTTCCCCATAGACTTGCATTGGGGGAAAGAAAGCTTTCCCCAATGCAAGTCTATGAGGAAAAAATGGCGGCCGTTGGGTGAGGGGGGCCTAACTCCCCCCTCCCCCCGGGGCCGTCTGCTGTGGATGTCCCTGGCAGGTAAGCCCCCTCTCCCGCACTCCTTACCCCCCTGGGGCCATCTGCTTCCATCCGCTGGCGCCTGTGGGCACCAGCAGATGGAAGCAGACGGCCCCGGGGGGGGTAAGCCCCCTCCCCCTCCCCCTGCTTACCTTCCGTGGCTGTCCGCTCCCGTCCGCCGCTGGCCACTACTGTGAGCAGGCTTCGCGGCCTGCCCCTAGGTAGCATGGCAGGTGATGTCATCACCTGGCACGCTACCTAGGGGCAGGCCGCGAAGCCAGTGGCGGACGGGAGCAGACGTCCCTGGAAGGTAAGCCCCCTGCCCCCGTTGTCCGCTTCCATCGGCGGGTGCCCACTGGCACCCACCGATGGAAACGGACAGCCCTGCCAGGGAAGCCCCCCCCCCCGCTGTCCGCTTCTATCAGCGGGCGCCTGCTGGTACCCACCAATGGAAGCAGTGGCGGGCACCCTGATCAGGACCTTTCCAGATCAGATTGGATTGGATCGAATGATCCAGCAGTGAGATCGGAAATCGGATAATTGTATCCGATTTCCCCTGGATCGGTTCCGGATTGTGGATTGGACCCAATCCAGTGCACACCCCTAGTCAATACCTAAAACAACATCCTCTCATTGAGTTCTTGGCTAGTCCCTCATAAAATGTGTTAATATTTTGTGATGTGGCATCATCACATCATGCAATTCCATGTCACTGACAGCTACTCATGGGGACAAGAAAATGTCTTACATGATAATATCACATCATGTGGAAACTGCTATTATTACACATTTCTTAGTGTCAAATGCAGCCTGCCCTCCAGATACATTAGATTACAAATTCTAGTATCCCCCAGTCATCATTATAGTCCAACACATCTGGAGGGCACCAGGTTGGGGGAAGGCTGGTCTAAAGTTTAGTTAATTATTCCTATTTCTATACTTGAGCATTAGGTTTTAGGATTTTATATTTGCTGTTTTTTATTTTTGTTTTTTGAGCCTTCCATTATATTTACAAGCCCTCTATTATATTATCTTGGTATTTTTATATATCACGTCAAACTTTTAGCCTAACCTCTTAAAATATTTGCAGTCTCTCTCAATTTATATTACTCATAAATTTAAGTATGATGTCCACTACTTTACTCAAGATAACATCAACATGTTAAGACATCTCAGAAGCAAGCTAGTAATGGATTTTTGCCAACCGTTAGTAAATGAAATGACAGCTAAATGCACTGTGGAGTTGCTGCCCATGGGGGGAAAATCAATTAATCTTATCAGTAAAAATTGTTATTTAAAACTATTATCCATCCAATTAGTTAATGTGATCAAATAAGACTTCTTATTTGCTAAAGTTATTATGTGCATCAATCTGACTAACATGGCAAATTGACAAAAGATACTGGCTGCATTTGGACAACACATTAGTTAATGGTGGGTTGAGTAGCCAACTCACAGTTGGTTATTTTGTGGATATGCCCCACACAACATATTCCTACACAACTTTGGGTGGTTGGGGCTGGCATTGAGTGGACTAATAGTCAACCCAGCATTTTACTGACACAGCTCCCACTCCCGCTCCTCTCCCTACCCTCCCTCCTCCCTCAGTCCTCCCAGTTCTATCCCAGCAGCCTCTGCAAGTTGCGCCAGTTGTAGCAGAGTGGCAGCCACCGCTTTGGTCACTCTTGCTGCCTGCCTCTATGCCACATGCCATTAACACACTCACCCCTCCACACAACACTTTAAACACCTGGCTTCGAGCTAAACAACTTGCAAGCCAGTTGTTTCTCTCAGTTGCTTATTTGGACGGAATAGCATACCATCAGTAATTTGTGAGCGGTGTGTTACCCTCCACACAACACAATAAGCAACACAACTGATGACTGTTTCCCCCCCTCAGTTGCTTAATGGGTTCTGCAAATGCAGCCTCTATGTAAGCAGTAAGGTGATGTTTTTATTTGACTAAGTTCATAAAAAATAAATAAATCACTGAATGGATTTCATTATTTTTGACACCTTCCAAAGCCACTTAGCACTGGGACCAATTTGTTGCCTATTCCATGTTGATCAACTATAAAGTATTTGATTACCTGCTATTCAATATGACTATAACAATATCCAAAACTTTATGTTTATATCAAAAGCAACCTTTATTTGACAGGTATGGTTATAAACATTCTGACACATCAAGAATTATATGTATGTTATATAATGTGTCAATACAAATATTGGTTCTGGTAAAACCTCAGATTCTTGTTTCCAGCCCCTGCAGAAACTGATTAAAGCACAGAAAGCAACAGTATGAATAAATGGTAAATTCTCCCAACGGTGAGATGTAAATAGTTGGGCCCCATAGGATCTGTAATGGGACCAGTGCTGTTCAACTTTTTCATAAGTGTTTTTGAATTAGGAGAGAGCAGTAAAGTGGCCAAGTTGCTGATGACACCAAATTATTGGAGGTGGTTAAAACAAAAAGGAACTGTGAGCAGCTCCAGAAGGATCTCTCCAAAACCAGGAGAGTGAGCATCTAAATGACAAGTGAGGTTCAGCATGAGCAAGTGTAAAATGATACATGTTGGGGGGGGGGGGGAATCCCAGCTTCAGATATAATCTGATGGGATCTGAGCTAGTGGCAACTGACTAAGAAAGAGATCTTGTGATTGTGGTGGACAGCTCTATGAAAATGGCAGCACCGTGTATGGTTGCTGTAAAAAAGGCAAACTCCATGTTAGGCATAATTAGGAAAGGAATTGAGAATAAAACTGCCAACATCATACTGCCTTTCTACAAATCTTTGGTGTGACCACATTAGAATAATGTGTACAATTCCGGACTCTATATATATATATATATATATATATATATAACTGCTGGAAAAAGTGCAATTAAAATGATCAAGGTGCTAGAGCATCTGCCCTATGAGGGAAGGTTAAAATCATCCCATGAAGTTGGTGGGAAATTCTGGACAGATTAAACAGAAGTCTTTCACACAGTGCACAGTTAAACTATGGAATTCACTTCCACAAGACTTAATGGTGGCCATCAATTTAGATGGCTTTAAAAGGGGGCTAGACAAATTCCTGGAGGAGAAGGCCATCAATGGCTACTAGACCTGATGCCTATATGCTGCCTCCAGTATCAGAGGCAAGACTTGGCTGGGCAAGACTTTGGGGGCGCCTATCTAAGGTCTCTCCCCATGTGGCTCCTTAGCATTTTTTTTCCTTGCTAGAAAAAAAGGAGAAGCTAAAATGGTCACGAAGCACAGGACAGGCCCTGGAGGATGAGCATGTCTTTATTAGAGTGTAATTATTAGAGTGTTGGGCTAGGACTCAGGAGATCTCAGTTCTAGTTCCCACTCAGCCACGAAGCTCACTGGGTGACTTTGGGTCAGTCACTGACTTTCAGCTTAACCTACCTCACAAGGTTGTTGTGAGAATAAAATGGAAGGGAGGAGGCTCATGTAAGCTGCCTTTGGTTCCTTGCAAGAGGAAAAATGCAGGTTATAAATGCAATAAGTAAAAATAAACTTAAGTTTGAAGCTGAACACCATTTAAATGTGAGGGATATCTGGGCAAACATGCAGAATTTGCCTCTGTAAAGAGCATGTACTGAGTTTTTAATTGACCACAGAACTATATTTAGGCCTGGCTGAGAGTTCACAGTTGTTTTAAATGTATACTGTTTTTATATGTTGTCTGTTTTTATGATTTTAATTTTTAGATATTGATTTTTAATGTCCAGAGTTTTTAATTTTTGTAAACCGCCCAGAAGGCTTCGGCTATGGGGCGGTAGATAAATGTAAATCATCATCATCATCATCATCATCATCATCATCATCATCTACTAACAAAAGCTAGTGATAAAGAAATAACAAACTGTTGACTTCCTGCTGGGATGAGCAGTGAATGGGGGGGGGGAGAGGGAGTTGTTTTCTTTATTTGATTCCCTCTGGAAACCCATGCCAGCCTGAACCATTCTGGCAGCATATGAGCATTGCAGTGTAAATCGTTAGCAGTGGGATTATTGACAATGATGTTTAATAAACTCATTAGAGTGATAAGACTCCCACCCCAGCACGAGAAGCAGAGTGGAAGCTGAATATTTTCTGATCCATGGACGGGAAGCAATTTGGTGAATCTCATTGGTTGGGGATAACGAATAAGAGTGCATGGCATACTAATTGGTTCAGGGTGACCATTAACCACAGGTAGGAGCTGGAGATCCAGTTCCTTATGTGACGATGGAGTTTTTCAATGGTTGAAATAGAATGGGCTTATTACTTCATCTATATCCCACTATACTGTTGCTGAACAGGTGAAAAACAGATCTGCTCTGACTTTAAAAGGTTAATAGAAAGGCTACAACCCCTTCAAATTACATGGGTGCATCTGGGTCAAATGGGTGCAACTGGCAGGGGAGCCTTGTCAATCCTCCTCCTCCTCCTCCTCCTCCTCCTCCTCATTTATTTCTTACCTGCCTCTCTCTCTGGATCAATGCAGGGTACAACACCAAATATAAAACACCATAAAATACATATAACTGATTAAAAGCATATAAAACAATACATTATTAAAAGGCATGTTAAAATTCATCTGAGTAAGCCTGCTGGAAGAGACCAGTCTTTATGGCTTTCTTAAATTCCAGGAGGCTGTTAAATTAATGAATCTCTCCCGGCAGGCCATTCCACAGTCTGGGAGCAGCAGAAGAGAAGGTCCTCTGCGTAACAGGTGTCAGCCTAGATTTTGTTGACTAAAGTAAATTCTTCCCAGAGGACCTGGGTGTATGAGATTGTATGGGAGAAGGCGGCCCCACAGGTAACTTGGACCCAAGTTGTGTAGGGCTTTAAAGGTAATAAGCAACACTTTAGGGATGTGCAGCGGATCTGATCTGAACCACGATCCGGATCCAATCTGGCCAAAATTGGATAAAACTAAATGATTCCGATCCCGATCCTATGAACCATCTGATCCGATCTGATCCGAAGGGACCCGATCCAGATCGGAAAATTTGGAGGATCGGACCTCCATTTTATGGCATTTAAAACTGACAGTGGACTTAGAAAAATAATGTACGGTAACTTTTTTATTTTAAGAGGTAGAATGTTGAAACTCCCTGACATAGGAGATTGGATGTGGCTACTCATGTCTGAAAAATCTTTAGTGGTAATAAGAGGTTTATTATGGCAATTTAAACTTACATTGGACTTACAGCAAAGAATGTGCTGTGTAACTCTTTTATCTTAAAAGGTAGAAAGTTGAAACTCCATGACATGGGAGATTGTTTGTGTCTACTCATGTGTGAAAAATTCCAGAGAAATTGGTGCAAGACTTTAGTGGCAATGAGTGGTTTATTATTTTAAACTTCCATAAAGGTGGGGGAGGCTGTGTGTGTGTGTGTTTGACAGCTTGATCCACCAACTGAAACTTAACATTACATCAATGCATCATTCAATCCTGTTAAAGACTTCCTGCAGCCTCCAATCGCAATGCTGGGGGAGGGCTTAGTAGAAATCTGGTATATATTCTCATTCTTTCCCTTTTGGCTCTCTGTGGGGTTTAGTTAGTTGGAGTGGAAGGAGTGTGGTTTGGAGCTGGAATTGATATTGGATTTTGGTGGAGTCCCCTCCGTTCCTGACTTCACCCTTTGAATGCCTGCTGCTGCTGCTTCTACCTGCTAGATCCAACCTGCGAGTACAGCATGCCGCTTTCCTTGCTTAAGCTAAGGGACTTGGGTTTCTCCCTTAAGGAGAAGTCCACAGAGTCCCCAAAGTTCAATAAAATGCCTGCCATTCAAGTTAAACCGTGCCCCTGTGTCTGTGAAACAGGGGCGAATGTACACCCCTTCTGTTTGCTCCTCACATTAGTGTGGTGTTTGTGGGGACAGGATCCAATGAGAGAGCACTTTGCAATGGTCTTACTTACCAGCACAAGCCATTTTTAACAGTTCCATTTCAGTAAGCAACATGCCCCTGTGTCTATGAAAAGGGGGCAGAGCAACGTTCAGCCCTTCTGTACACTCCCTAAGTTTGAGTTCAGTTTCTGGGGACGGGATCTAATGAAAGCACTTTGCAGTTTGCATGCAATGGGCAAACCCATTTTTCACAATTCCATTTCAGTTAAACTGTGCCCCTGTGTCTGCAAAAGGGGGTAGAACTATGTACGTACAGCTCTTCAGTGCGCTCCCCACCTGGAGACATGGTCTACATTCTTACCTGCCAAAAACCCATTTTAAACATGTCCCTGAGACACAGGAGTAAATTGAAAAAGGAACAGCTGACTGGTGAAAAAGTGACTTTCGAAGGTTTACTTACAAGTAATGCCTGCACCCCTGTGTCTGCAATTCTGAGCACATGACTAGCAACATCCCATCTGCACTTGTACAAAGTTTAATGATTTTGTCTTAAAATACCAAAGATACAGGCTTTCCCTCCTCCAAAATCAAGCCTATCCAAAATACCTCCGATCCGATCCACAACAACAATTCCGATTCCGATTCCAATCTGAATTTTTGGACCGTGCACATCCCTACTTTATACTTTGCCCGGAAACTAATTGGCAGCCAGTGAAGTGATTTTAAAGATGATGCAATATGGTCGGTCACCCCTAGGTGTACCAGTGACCAACCAGGCTGCCATATTTTGAACTAGCAGAGGTTTCCAGACTAGGCACAAAGGTAGCCCTATGTACAGCGCATTGCAGAAGTTGAGCCTCGATGTTACCAGTGTGTGCACTACCATTTTTAGGTCTTCCAACTCTAGGAAGGAACGCAGCTGGCGTATCAGCCAAAGCTAGTAGTAGGCACTCTGGCCGTCACATCTATCTGAGCTGTCACGTGGAGCAACGGATTCAGGAGCACCCCCAAACTGCAAACACAGCCTTTCAGGGGGAGTATAACCCCATCCAGAACTGGTTGACACACCTCCAAACCCAGGTTGGGGCCTTTGACAGTAAGCACCTCTGTCTTGTCTGGATTCAGCTTCACTTTGTTTTTCCTCATCCAGCCCATTACCGCCTCCAAGCATTCATTCAGAGGACACACACAGACAGCAACACCTGTCTGACTCTGATCTATCCAACATTTGTTGCCAATCCTGCTATATCTCTTCTGGTGTTGAAGGAGGCCCTGCCAGGTTCACAACCTCCTGAACTCTAAGATTTGGCATGCATGAAGCAAGCAAGACCCCAACAGGATTCCTTTCCTCCAAACCTCTGATTGACAAGCCTTGGGGATCCCCGCTCTGCATTTTGGTGCCTCTGGAAGTACACCAATTACTGTTCCTGTTGTTGACTTCCCTGCACAGACCTGCCCATTGTGTTTAGATTCTCTTTCCAAATTACTGGCAGTAGCAGCAGCAGCAGCAGCAGCAGCAACACACACACACACACACACACACACACACACACTAATTGCCAATTTCCCTAAGATATACAATGCAGAGTCCATGAAAAAAAAATCTGCTTCCCTGCCTATATCTATTTATTTGAATGTTTATAAGCCACCTTTCTGGACCAGGTCCATCCAAGGCAGCAAACAAAAGCAAACAAAGTTAAAATAAAATAATTTGGATTATATGGAAAAAACTATTAACTTTTTAAAAAATCCTTTTCATCGCTTCATGACTAGCTAGTTCTACATTGCAGCCCTGGGTCAACATCCAAAGAGGGCAATGAAGGTGAGTGCTGGGTTTATTTAGCCTTGCCTCATCCCTACATCAGCTGACATGGCACTGAGGAATGTGGATGTACATTGACATCTGCATGCTACACCACTCAACTGAGGGTGGACAGAATGCTGACCCCCCCCCCCCCAACACACACATTCATAATATTTGCATATGGGGGCAAGGATCAATTTAGTAATGCTGACAACTTATTCCACCTGGGGTTTTATGGTGTCATGACTCGTCCCGCCATTTTGAAATGAGAGCAATTGAGACTAAGTGCCCTGTCTACAGCTCACCCAGGAGAATAACAACAACAACAACAAAGGTACAGTTGATGGAAAATCTTTAAAGGTGGAAGTGAGGGCTGCAGCAGGAAGTATATCCCTGCAGGAATATACCAAGCAGAAGCTTTTTTGTTTGTAACCTGTGCCTTAAAGAGTCATCAATTCCCCAGGCTCTTCAGGGACCTGTGACACTGTCCCCTTAATCTTCTGCATTTATAGTCAGGATATTGTCACCAATTCCCTTTCAAATATATCTTCCTCAAAGTCACACACACACACACACACACAGACATACACACCTTTGAAATGCCTTGGCTTGACTGCAAGGTCTTTAAGATGGGTTTAGAAGTGTGGGCTAACCCGGAAAGAGGCTGTTCAATATCTTGACAGGTGCAGGGCCATGGTAAACCATTCCTCCTGTCTCTGCACTAACTTCGACGTCCTTTCCAAGTTGAATGCAAAGCGATGATTTGGCAGTCTCTTGATATTCCACATTTACAAAAAAAATAAAAAGCTGGAGTTGGAGAGAGAGAGAAAGAGAGAGAGAGAGAGGGAAGAAAGAAAGAAAGAAAGTGTAAACAAACTTCTTTCTCATAGGCTGAACATACCATAATGCAAAGATGGGAAATGTATTGGACTGAAACTCCCATCAGCCCTAGCCAACATCATCCATGGTGAGGGATCATGGGAGTTGCAGTCCAATAACATCTGGAGGGCCACATGTTCCCCATGGAGCCAGAGTGGTGACTTCTCAACTGCAGGCACTCTTGGATGGAACTGCTTATCTGGATCCATTCCAGTCTGGATTCAGGCCCAGTTTTGGGATGGAATTGACCTTGGTCACCCTGATGGATGACCTTCGTCAGGAAAGGAACAGGGGGAGTTCAATCCTGTTACTTCTTCTTGATATCTCAGCAGCTTTGGATACCATTGATCATGGTATTCTCCTGGACTGCCTCCATGAGTTGTGAGTTGGATGCACTGTTTTACAGCAGTTCAACTTCTACTTGAGGGGTCGGTTCCACAGAATAGCATTGGGTGACTGCATTTCAGCCTCATGGCAGCTGAACTGTGGGGTACCACAAGGGAACATCTTGTCCCCATAATATCTATATGAAGCCATTGGGAGCAGTCATCAGGAGATTTAGGGCAAGGTGTCATCAGTATCTTTATGACACCCAGTTCTATTTCTCTGTGATGTCTGAATCAGGAGAGGCTGTGCATGTTCTGAACTGGTGCCTGGATACAGTTATGGCTTGGATGAGGGCCAATGAGCTGAAACTGAATCCCAGTAAGACAGAAACGCTATGGGTTGGTGATTCCCAGGTCTCGGAATTGGGGTGTTTGCTTGTTCTGGATGGGGTTGCATTCCCTCTGAAAGACAGGTCTACAGTTTGGGGGTGCTCTTGGAGGCCCAGGTGACCTCAGTGGCTCCAAGTGCCCATTACCAACTTCGGTTGGTATGCTAACTATGCCTGTTCCTGGATAGGGATAGCCTAGCCATAGTGATCAGACTACTGCAATGCACTCTGTGTAGGGCTACCTGTGTGTGTGCTCAGAAACTGCAGCTAGTGCAGAATGCAGCAGCTACAGTGCTCACTGGGACACCTAGTCATGCTCATATAATACCTGTATTAAAAGGACTGCACTGGCTGCCTATTAGCTACTGAGTCACATACAAGGTTATGTTACTGTCAAATAAATCCCTAAACAACTTTGGACCAGGATACCTAGTAGACTGCCTTCCATTATACACACTCAGGCGACATTTAAGATCTTCAGAAGAGGCTGTGCTGGTCATTCCGAAATGAATAGAATGTTGCCATGAAGTATCCTGATGGTGGGCCTTCTCTGTAGTGGCACCCTCCCCTGGAAAACCCTCCCCTGTGTAGTTTGGGAGGCAGAAAATGCAGCTTCTTTTAAACATCTTCTGAAAACATAACTTTTCGCATAAGCTTGTCCTAAGCTGTAACTGCTACTGGCTTTTACTTTGGGTTTATGTGGTACTTTTAAACTTTTGAATTTTTATCTTGTGTCTTGTCATGTTGTATTTTAGGGTTTTAATTGTGAACTGCCCAATTTATAATAAAATTATGTTATAAATTTAATATAAATTTAGCTTATTTGCTACAGAGCCTTTTCGGGCTCCACAGCAGCTATGAAGCCCCAAAAGAGTAAAATTGAGCTTGCAAATGAACTAAATATGTCCTTAATGCTCCAGATAACTTTTCCCACCATAATTTTTAAAAACATTTTTTCAGGGGTTCGCATGGGTTACAAGCAGCCCATGGGCCATGTGTTGCCCACTCCAGGATAAAAGGTTATTTGATAATGCATAATTACATTTTGCCCTAGACAAATACACAGATTTTCTTATCCTGATGCTGATTATAGTTCAAAATGTTAATCACATAATTGGCAAAGTGGACCGGTTGATGCAAGTGTACACACACATATGTCTGATCCCTACATCCCTTCTAAATAAAAATAAATGAATAAAAAGAACTGCAAGGATCTCAGAAATTGGGCACAATTGGAAATAAATGCACAGGCATGTGTCACACACTACATATTACATTGTACCTGAGATGCAGAAATGCTGAGTCAGCTGCCCCGTTGCACAGTTGGGAAACATGTGAGCCAGCCCTCTAAGTCCCCTTTCCTATTTAGTCCAGTCTAGCTGACCCAGCATAGTCTAGCCCAGCCAGATTTGAGGGATTGTCATAGTTTTTTTTTACAATGTAGCCATGCATAACAAACTTAAAGAGAAGGTGTGTGGTGCCAGGTCTGAAAACACTAGCATTTTGTTGGAGGCAGGAAGCAAGGAAGATGGGGGAAGGTGGGGCTGGATGCTGTCAGAGGACAGGCCATGCTCACACACAATGCTGTAAGGATCACTGGGCATAGTCCTAGGTGCTAGATATGGGGATTGATCCTACTTAACTCATATTAGATGCATCTAGTAAGGACAAATTCACCATGGAAGACCATTTCTGTGCAGTTCCATAGCTTATTAGTACTGGATGTACTGAAAGGGACCCTGGACATCTCTGTGCAAAAGCCCTCAGCATGTCCTTGAGAACAGCTGCAATGGGAAAGACATTTTACAAGGCTAGGTGGAGTCATTTTATCGGTCTGGGCAGAAACGTTTTATGGAGTCCACGGAATTATCACAAAGGAACAAACAACTTGCCCTTCAATCTTCCTAAATCTCCTCACATACCCTTCTTTGTGATGGTGGTAGTAGTGGGGAATATTCAGCCTTAAGAGCCCAACATTTTGGCATCAATAAAAACTAGGGATGGACTAATCGTTCTGTTTCACTTTCTATAATGTTCACATTTTTTAAAGTGCAAGTTCATTCCATCTCATTGCTACACCGCTTTGCCATTTAAAAATAACAGAAAATTTGCATGCATTTTTGTACACAATTTCCCCTAAAGTACACACGTATGTATGCATTAAAAACAACAACTGGAGAACTGCAGCACAAAATTCAGAGATTGCAAACAACAAATGATAATTGTCTTCTGGTTTGTGTATTTGTTCAGGAAGTACAGATCAGGTCAGTTGATATTAAAATTTGAACCAAACACATCTATCCCCAATACCCAGTAAAGTCCTTTGGCCAATGCCAGGCATACTATTGGATGAATATCCAATATATCCTCTGTAAGCCAACTAGATTCTGAACTTGCAAGGGAAAGGGGTGGATAATGTAATAGGGTTTCTCCAGCATTTTTGTCTCCCATGATACTAGAAGAGAAACTTGGGAGGCAACCAGATTCTATATAAAGAGCTGCTAATTCCTGTTTAATTTTCTCCCCTTTATTACTAACCATATCACTGCAAACATAGTTTACAGCAATATAAATAGGAGCTGTAGCTGGAGGGAATTGTGCAGCTTCTGTCAAGTTTTCAGCACCCAAATGCGAAACAGAAGCAATTAAACTCTGAGGGGAAAATGTAACAGCGTGGAACATATCAAAACCCGGGTCATGAATTCACACAGATGGGAAAGCCAAGAAACAGTGGGAAAGCGGGATTTGATTGACTCGCCGTCAACAACAAATGAGCCATCGGTGGTTTACTGTTAATTTTTTGCTTTTTAATCCACAAGTTCCAGAGGTGAAGTTGCCCTCCCGTCTGTTTTGGGGAGGGAAAGAAAAAGACAAGGGAAAGAAAATGCAGGAAATGCAAGTAGAGGTACAGTCAGGCTGAACTCTTGTGTAATTACAGTCTTGGCTGAATTTCTGTGTAGGATTCATTTAATGGGTCCTTACCAGGTCTGGTGGCAAAGGTAGGCACAGTCAGGCACCTGCCTAGGGCCCAGCTGGGCCCACACTGCAGCAGGGGCCTACTGACAAGATCCCCACCCCTCGGGCTTGCTCCTCCTTTTCAGTATTGCAGCCTGCTTGTTCATCTAGCCAAGACAGTGAAGGTGGTGAAAAGGAAGAACAGTAGTTTTATTTATTTATTTAAATATTTATATCCCACCCTATATCACAAGGATCCCAGGGCAGCATACAGATAAAATCATGTATATAAAAGAGAATAAATATACAGTTCTAAAACAAATTTAACCATTAATATATTAAAACCAATATGAAATTTTAAAACAGTAAAATCCAATTAAAACAAGACAGTGCACAGACTGGTGGATTTAGCCATTAAAGACTTTATTAAAAAGCCATGTCTTAACCTGGCACCGAAATGAAGCTAGTACCGGCAACAGTGGGGCCTCCAGGGGGAGGGCATTCCACAGCCGGGGTGCCACAACAGAGAAATCCCTCTCCCATGTCCCACCATAGTGTACATCTCGCGTTGGTGGGGCATCGAGAAGGGCTCCTCCGACAGATCTCAGGTCTTGGGCAGGCAGATATAGGGAGAGGCGCTCCCTCAAGTATTGAGGTCCCATGCTGTTTCAGGCTTTAAATGTCATTGCTATTGCCTACTTGCTCACTGGCTCAATGCCTGTCAAGCAAGCAAGTAGTAGCAATGATGAGAAAGAGGATGAGGAGCAAGAGCAGCTGGGGACCTTGGTGGTGAGAAGGTCAACTCACTGAAGGAGGGGTTCCACTGAGGATATCTTGCCCAAGGCCCTGTCACTGCTCTTTACTAGGGTGACCATTTGGAAAGGAGGACAGGGCTCTTGTATCTTTAACAATTGTATAGAAAGGGGGATTTCAGCAGGTGCCATTTGTATGCATGACACACCAGGTGAAATTCCCTCTTCATCACAACAGTTAAAGCTGTAGGAGCACTGCCTTCTTTTGTATCTGGTCAAGAGGGCAGGGCTCCTGCAGCTTTAACTGTTGTGATGAAGAGAGAATTTCATCTGGTGTTGTATGCATACAAATGACGCCAGCTGAAATTCTCTTTTCTATACAACTGTTAAAGATACAAGAGCCCTGTCCTCCTTTCCATATGGTCACCCTATCTTTATGATAGAGACAGTAGTAGACATTGGTGCTTAATCACGGTTGTGGCAATGCCTCCATCTCCAACCCAATGCAGCAGTCTATGAAAAATAGTCAACAATAGCTTTTCAGTACGGATGTGCACTGGATCGGACCCGATCCACGATCCGAGTCCGGTCCAGTGGGAAATCGGATAAATTATCCGATTTCCGATCCGACAGCTGGATCGGCCGATCCAATCCGAACCGGTCTGAAAAGGCTCCGAACCGGTTCGGCAGATCGGCGGATCGGCGGGCGCCCACTGGCGCCCACCGCCGCTTCCATTGGCGGGCGCCAGCGGGCGCCCGCCGATGAAAGTGGACAGCGGGGGGGGAGGAGGGGGCGGGAGGAGGGGGGCCCTTACCTTTCCGGCCCGTCCGCTCCCGTCCGGCGCCGGCGGCTACTACCAGCGGGCTCCGCGGCCTGCTCCAGGGTGGCATGCCGGGTGATGTCATCACCCGGCGCGCTACTCTAGAGCAGGCCGCGGAGCCCGCTGGTAGTAGCCGCCGGCGCCGGACGGGAGCGGATGGGCCGGGAAGGTAAGCAGGGGGCGCGCGGAGGGGAGGAGGGGGGGCCCTTACCTTCCCGGCCTGTCTGCTCCCGTCTGGCGCCGGCGGCTACTACCAGCGGGCTCCGCGGCCTACTCCAGGGTGGCGCGCCGGGTGATGACATCACCCGGCGCGCTACTCTAGAGCAGGCCGCGGAGCCCGCTGGTAGTAGCCGCCAGCGCCGGATGGGAGCGGACGGGCCGGGAAGGTAAGCAGTGGCGGGGAAGGGGGCTTACCCCCCCCGGAGCTGTCCGCTTCTATCCGCGGGCACCCGCGGGCGCCTGCGGATGGAAGCGGACGGCCCCAGGGGGGGGAGGGAGCGCTGGGGAGGGGGCTTACCTGCCGGGGCCGTCCACAGCGGACGGCCCCGGGGGGGAGGGAGTTAGGCCCCCCCTCACCCACCTGCCGCCATTTTTTCCTCATAGACTTGCATTGCAATGCAAGTCTATGGGGAAAAAAATGGCGGCCGATCCAAAAATTTTCGATTTTTGGATCGGGATCGTACTCGATCCGGTCCGGGGGGCCTCCGATTTTGTCCGAACTGATCCGTGACAAAATTGGAGGTCCCGATCCGGGTCCCGATCCGATCCGGGGGGTCCGTGCACACCCCTACTTTTCAGAGAGATAGCACTGCCTTTTCATGTTTTGCCCCCCTGTGATGTGCTCTGGTTTTGTAGATTCCCCCCTCCCATAGTGCTTTGAGCTGTATCCTGAAAAAACTGAAACTAGTCACCAGAAGTATTGCTAGCATTGCTCCTGTAGATGTGTCAATGATTTGGTGTGATGCTTGAAGGCATACTTGATACATAGCATGGCAGGCATCGTGAAAATGCAATGCCATAATGTTTACTTTTTATACATAGCATTAGGGTGACCAGATCAAATCCAGGTCAGGGCTCATGTAACTTTAACAGTTGTAGAGAAAAGGGAATTTCAGCCAGTGTCATTTGTATGCAATTAGTTCCTGGTGAAATTCCCTCTTCACCACAACAGTTAAAGTTGCAGGGGCCTTGCCTTCTTTTGTATATGGTCACTCTAGTATAGTGCCTGCACCTTTAACTGTTGTGATGAAGAGGGAATTTCACCAGGAACTAATTGCATACAAATGACACTGGCTGAAATTCCCTTTTCTCTACAACTGTTAAAGTTACATGAGCCCTGACCTGGATTTGATCTGGTCACCCTACATAGCATTAGACTGCTGAATTAGGGGGACGTTGCCCCAGTCTTGGCATGCACCTGTCCTCTTTATAATCCCAGAACAATTTTGAAAGTTTTCTTTTTAATCATGCTTTGTAGTTATTTTGGGATGTGATGCTGCATTTTGATATCTATTTGAAGTTTATTGTTGGTCACATTGGGCGTGGTCTTCCTTGGAAAAGTGGCATATATAAATTAAGCTAAAGGGATTTTTCAGTATATGAAAGCATTTGCTTTCTATTCACATAACTGAATGAACAGTGATGTAGCTATTTATAAAGAACAGGAGTGCAAAATTTCATCACCCTTTCTACAAGGCCCTGGCATTCAAGAACAAGATACCCACCCCCTTTATTCTGGGGGTGAAATTGACTACAACAGAAGCTGCTATCCAATCTAGTCAGTTTCATGACTGCCTTGATTTATGATGGACTAGGAAATGTAGCTACAGTTAGGAATTGGGAAATGAAGCAAACAGACTTTCCCCCAGCAGCATTCCCTTACTCCCATTATCAAGCTAACAAAGCTGTAGTGTACTAGCACAATGGTAAGAGTATGTGAGAAGTCACTTCTCACATTATTGTGTGTACACAGCTTAAGTAACGGCCATCAGATATGGGGCTTGCATAGAAAACAGAGCCTTGGATGCCACTTTATCTATGGTGGAACAAACCATTGTTTGCACTGAAATAGAATACAAATGGTGTTTAGGGTCAGGCTGAAGATGCGTATGTAATGGACAGGATGGACAACAACATCCTGAGTTTTTCTGGGTGCTGATGTTGGGTATTCCCATTTTGGTCTTCTGCACACTGCTAAACCAATTTAACATAAAACAACCTCCTTGCCCCTATACATTTAGGGCTCTAGCAAAAGGATAAACCTCCTTGAGTGCCATTTGTCTTGAAAGATAGGCAGGGTACTAAGCAAGCAAGCAAACAACCACAGCAGCCTGGAAACTAATTTTACATTTGTTCCTGGAGGCTGGTGATTTATTTATTTTCTTTATTTAATTTCCATACTGCCCAATAGCCAAAACTCTCTTGGTGGTTCACAACAATCAAAACTACAAGGTACAGCATAAAATATGAAAGCTTAAAAACACAATATAAAAGCACAACACAAATAAACCCAAGTAGCAATGCAGAGATTTAAAATACAGATTTAAAACAGCAACATTTTAGCATTTTAGGATGCTAAAATACTGGGAAAATAAAAAAGTTCTTCACCTGGCACTGATAGGAGTACAACGTAGGCACCAGGCAAACCTCTCTAAAGAGCTCATTCCACAGAAAAGGCCCTCTTCCTGGTAGCCACCCGCCTCACTTCATTTGGCAGGGGCTCACAGAGAAGGGCCCCTGAAAATGATCTTAGGGTCTGGGCAGGTACATAGGGGAGGAGGTGATCCTTCAGATAACCTGGCCCTAAGCCATTTAGGGCTTTGAATGTTAATATCTGTCTGCTATTAGTCAACTTGCTAATCCATTGCCTATCAGCAAGGCAGTGAAGCAGGGCTCTCCACACATAGCCCCCAAATCCAGCAATTGTGCTACAATACTATAATTAGGATCAGAGCTAGGAAGGTAGGAAGTTACTGAACTATCCCCAGAGCTCAGCAGTCTCATGTGATTGTGAAGGGGGAAAGGGGGAAATTCTCAATTGTTTATTCCCCTGTGATTACTTGTGGATCCATAGCTTGTTTGTGTAAGAGTTCAATCTAAGGATTTGACTAAAGAAGGACTGGGGAAATGCTCCCTAATGATAGGAAGACAATTTGTTCTGCAAGTCAATCCTAAAGAGTCTAGCCTAACATTAATATGACTCCACTGAACAACAATTTAACCCAGTATGAATGCTAAGATAATCATACCATCTCGATAATTTGCAATGTGTTAATTGTGCCAAGTTTACTGGTGATGAGAATTATCTTCTTCCATGAAAAATCTGAGTGACTTCTGTGGGAGTACAATTCACAGAATATAATGTTTAATCAACATGAATGAGTGTGGCAAAAGCTGGGCATTATTGCACTTTTCATATAATGACTTCAATGGACTCCATCTGGCCTATGCACAATATGAGCTGTGAAATATGCCTCCAAGGTTTATAGGACAAAATTGTATAGCACTGGTTGTGAAATAATATGTGATGGTGTATAATTAAAGGTGCTTATGTGGCGCATGCTCTGATGGGTTGGTGTCGCAAGTATGCAGTAGGATTTTAACATGTTGGCCCATGCATCATCAGTATTATGATTGAAATAAGAACACTGGAAAATCTATGTTAAAAAGAGAAAAAATAGAAGATATTACAGCAGGGATGGGTAGAACATAGATCTTCAGATAGTTTGGACTTCAACTCCCAGAAGCCTCTGCTAGCATGACCAATGGTCAGGAATGCTGGGAAAAGAAATCCAAAACATCTGGAGATCTACTTTTTGCCCACCCCTGAGGGAACGAAAACTCTTTCTACTTACATTCTTGTGAAGCCCATCTGTTGCACCTTGGACACTGCTTATTGGACCCAAGTGCTCAATATTTGTGGTCAGAGGCCCTGGATTCAAACTGAGGGTCTGACATGGCATGCAAATGTCAACAGTGTGTGAAGCAATGTGACTCCTAGGGAACTTTCATAGGAGTAGCAAGCTCTTGTTAGAAGCCTAAAATTGGCAGCTTTCACTTTTAAGTATCTGCAGATTTAGATTGGAAATCGGAAATGTTTAGAAGGAGGGGCAGAGATAAGCTTCTAAATGTGCTGACAAAAATGCTAGATTGGAAACAAAGGCCAGTATTTTAAGAAGAAAAGAAATCAAATTAAATGTTATTTCTGTTCCTATGGTGTCTCTATGTTTGCTTGTTTTCTTTCAAGGATTTTCAGTTGCTGAGCAGAGCATTTTCCATATTTGGGGGTAATCAGGGGAGGATGGTGGCTCTGATTTTGGTGGGTTGGGGAAATCCATTCACGGTTTTAAGCAGAACCAGCCAGAAATCTAAAGGAACTATCCAAGGTGCTATCCAAACACATTTTGGGGATAGGATTCAGCACTACGGATAGCTCCTTTAGAGTTCTGGCCTGTTCTGACTAAAATGCAGAATGGATTCACAGCCCCACCAAAATTGGAGCCACCAGCCTCTACCAGTGAGAATGTATACTTACTGAATATTGTAGAATACTGTTTTCATTCTGTAAGTTGATACATGGTTGCTCATGAGTAAGTGCTAAGTCACATTAAGCTACTTCAAACATGAAGACAAGATTCTGGTACAAACTGCTAAAATCTTAGTGAATAACCGTAACCTGATTAACCTCCTCACTTTGCTGCAAAATCCCCTGTCTGAAGCAGCTTTTCCCCAGGGGGGAAAAGGTCTATGTATGGAATGTGCAGCTCCATTCTCAAAATGATCATGATGCTGTCTCATCTCCCTATACTGGGAACTATATTTGGTGACTCCAGCATCAGAGATTTGATGACTGGGTCCTTGGGCTCCTCTCACCCACATACTCCCACTGGCACTGCGCAACTAGTGATTTTGCACTGGGGCCAATTCCAGAACAGACATCAGAGCTGCTACGCGAACCATTATTCCAAGTCAAGCATCTGGCTGTCTAAACTTGTGTAGTTTACTAGATTGTCCATACTACCCACCTTTTCAGAAGCATGGGAGAGCCACCTATATGATGACCCATGAGATGATTGCTGGACCTCCTTGTGGGCATCACACAACTGCTATCTATGTTCACATAGTCCTGTTTCATAATAATACAAGGTTAAAACATGATCAATGTGTTGAGGAAAATTCCATATCTAAGTGGATTGGTTGAAAGTTTTAGAGTCCTGAAGGACATATCAGCCAGCTGCAGGCAATAAGGTTGAGAGAGAGTTTTTTCTGTGCAGAACTGGAAAGGTCAACCTGATTATTGCTAAGTACCAGAAATGATAAGATGATTAATCTGGGATGGGCTGATGTCTGAAATGTATATAAGTGAGCCTTAGTTTAATGGCTACTGTGGGTGTCAGGCGTGGTGTATTTGGACGTGGAGAGATTTATGAGGAAGGACTGTACATATCTGGATGGAAACTGTTGTGCTGTTGTATATATTGGACCACGAGTAAACAATCTGTATTATACACAAGATTTGGTGTGTGAGTATTTCTTCAGCTCCTGGGTTGTTACTGGACTTATTACTAATACAAAAGCTCGCAGCGTTTGCCCTCTTTTGCTTCCCCTCCTCAACACAATGCAGATAGTGATTAAAGTTCGTTGGAGAGCAGGACCTGACTTCCCTAAATGGCTTCCTAGTGATGGCCACCTGTACAGCATTGTGCTGCAGTTCCCCTGGCAGGGCAGCCAGGATGGTTTGAGCTGCTTTCTCCAGCTTTAAAGGATTGCAGAGCTATAGTGACAGCAGGAAGGGTGCACTGTATGGATGGGTAGCAGCAGATATAGTAGGGTGGCCATGTGTCCTCTTCTACAAAAAAAGGTCCTCTCTTTGAAGGTCTGCCAGAGGACCTTCCTCTGTTTTGAAGATGCCCTCTATTGGAAGGACACCATCTGCACATCAAATTCAAGTCTGGTTTAAAGAGAAAGAATCCTCAGAAGGGAGAGCTGGGCCTTGAAGTTGCCCATCAATAGCACCTGAATCGCAGATTAGGCAAGGCACCCAGGTCACCTGGTTGCAGTCTTCCACACAGTGGTGAGACAAACTGCATTTCTATTGAAAGTGTAATAATTATTTTTAAATTGGCATCTATACATACAAATTAGCATATACAAATTTTATGCAGAGCAGTGTTCTCTTTTGTCCCCCCTTTTTGGCCACCCTAAGCTATAGCAAGAAGGGCGGAAAAAAGGGGAAGGGAAGAAGCAGGGTCTGTTGTGTTGATGCCTTCTCCAGGGTCCAGTATTTCTCTTATGGTGTCTGCAGGCTGAAGCCTGGATACCAGTTATGTCTCGCAGACCATTGTTTGGGAACCATGGCTGTAGCCCAAAGTTCTAGCATGTTCTCTCATCCCACACTGGACCTATGCGAGCCTAGTGCACCATTACCCATTTGCACAAGCTGTAGAAGGACTCAAGCTGTTTAATAGCCATGTTGGCTCCTCATACAGCAGCGGTTACCTGTGCGCAGAGCCAATAGATCAATAGACCTGAAAATTAGGTGAGAGCAACCAAATGTTCTATTCTGCTCTCCTTTTGTTGTTCCCTTCAGTCTTCATGTAGTTTATATACAGCCATCTGGGGTATACACCAGAGCCGTGCTCATATCATGTATAACCCAGCATTGCATGTAATGAACCAAATGGGGAAAACACTGCATTTACAATATTTGTGCCTATAGCTGCTAATGTACAGGTACAGTAAATCTCCCACTGCTCTTCCAGCTAGAATAATTCCATCAACCATAACAAAGCACATTAGAAAGCAGAAATGGAAGAACATATTGAAAGGATCCTCTGGAGCTTCAGGGACGAGGAAGCGAAAGATAAAGAAATTCACCTCCCAGCCAGATGTGGAGCAATCGCATATCATGAAGGCAGCCAGCATTCAACACATTCTGATTTTACAGCTTATCCATATCTCTATCTATCTCTATCTATCATCTCTTTTGATGAATTGGAATTGCTCAGCATCACTGACTGATTGCATTCCCACTTGAGAGGTTTTCTGTCTTATTTGTCACCCCTGGCAAAAACTACAAACACTGGTAGGCCCTGACTTTGGGGCTCTTGGAATCATATGGCTTAATAGCCGAGCCCATTTCACTCAATGTTTGTCTAACTGTTCCTTTTCTATTCATTTTGCTGTTGTTTTTGCGTGCTTGTTTCCTAAGCAAATGGTGTGGAATCTTATTGGAGAATTTTTTCCCCCCTTTAGCAGTGGAGGCTGGTGGCTCCAATTTCAGGAGGGGTATAAAAACTTTCTGGGTTTCAGCCAGAACCAGCCAGAACTCTAAAAGAGCTATCCAAGGTGCTGAATCTGTTTTGGGGATAGAGTCCAGCACCTTGAATAGCTCCTTTAGGGTTCTGCCTGGTTCTGACTGAAACCACAGAATGGATTTGCGGTAGCACTGAAATCAGAGCCTCCCGCCTCCACTGGCCTTTAGAGATATGTGTCAGGGTGCTAACACTATTTGCGGAAGTTTCCCAAGAAACAAAATGGACCATATAGGAATGCAATTCTTTGGGCACTTACTTGAAGTCCAAATGGCTTACCAAAGGACCATGCTGCAAAGGGCCACAGTGTATAAAAATAGTCTGACCACATATAGTGTCCTAATTTCTGCAACTCCCATCATTCCCAGCCAGCCTGAAGCAGAACCCCTGATGAGCATGCAAATGGAAAATGGCATGAGTGAAAGCGTCTTTATTTTTATTTTTAAGCAAAACGTCTTTGTTTCTAGAATGGTGAAGAAAACGGAGATACCTCTTTTTGCACACTGGAACCCCATGCACTGAGCTTCAGATCATGGATCAGAAGTCAAATATTCACACATACATAGGATGTTGCTTAATATCTTTAGACCTCACTTTGCTTGGCTGATTCCCCCACCCCCATCCCATTAAAATTAAATTTCACTACAATCTACGTCAATAAAAAAGCAAAAATGAACTTTAAACAGCTTGGTAAACTATTTTAGGACGCCTTTAAGTGTGGAACCCTTCCAAGGCACCATAAATGCTATGCAATTTTGCAACAACAACAAAAATCTGTACTACATCTGCATGTAACTCAATTGTTTGGATTCATTTTGTGCTATATATATATATATATATATATATATAATATTCAGACATCCCCCACCAACTAAGATTTCATTAATCTAAGCAATGTAAAATGAACTTATTATTTCACATACACTCTAAATTAAAACCACCTGTGTAGTCCCAATTCCCATCTGTAAAACGGGCACAGCAGGCATGGAGGAAAGTGTATAATAAAGACCTACTGAAATTGTGCTGGGAAATCTTCTGTTGAAAGATGCTGTACATTTACCATATGCAGCTGTTGGAAATCAGATTTTAAAGCACTTGGGGACGCACCACTCAGAATGCACCACTGGCACTATTCATATTTTTCATACTGAACCAAATGCGCAGGTTGCAGAGAATTTAGGATTTAATACAGCACCTTCTGAATTCAATGTAGGTCAAGTCTCCTTAGTAATGGGCAGCACTGTTTCCCCCTTCCCTCTTGCATTGTGGCCAGGCATGGTCATTATGCAGGCAATAAGCCACGTGGCTTTTATTAAACACCTTTGGGTTGTTTTCACAGCTTGAACATCGATGACAGAAGCTTCTTCTTTGATTGGTGATGCACAGAAACCTACTCTGTGATTTGGCTGCATTCCTCTTTCACAGGCACCTTTCTCCTGAAAGTGTTATGCTTCTGTTTCCCTGGGTTTGTTCTTTTTTGCCTTTGGTACCTACAAATAACAATGCCTTGAGAAAAGAGAGAGAGAGAGAGAGTTGTGTTTGTAATCAGGATGTGGACTGAAGGGGGTGGTTAAAGATGTAGGTCACAACTGGCTACAGCCTGCCAAAGGAACATTCAGCAACCCAGGTAAGGAGAGTTCTCTGGCTTTTTGTTTTTGGTTTTTTGCCCAGAATTTTAAGAAGGGGTGTAAAATGTAGGGCAGGCCCTTAGTGGCTGAAAGAAATAGCTCATGAGGGAGCAGAAGTATTTGAGTAATATATTGGGGGGATTGCAAATATATAATCCTGCAGCTACTTGCTCTCTCATTCCATAAACCAGTAAGTCCTAATTGCACTGATAATAGGCTAGCTTTCCCAGACTTCAGAACTGTGCTACAACCCAACCTATGGCCCACATTTTCAAGAAAAACAACATCATTACTCAAACTACAGGAAGGGGGCGCTTTTGTGATTGCCTCCTTAATTATTATTTTGGAAGGCTCTTCAGGCATGGCTGACCCTCCACTATGACTTCCCGGTCTGGGTCTTTCCACCATCACCCTCGGTGGCCATGTAAGTCCATCCCTCTTCAGAGAGCGCCAGTGGTCTCAGGATTCTGTCAAAAACTATTCTTTGATTCCCACACTTTTAAAATGGAAGATCCAGGTGTTTAGCTGATTTATAATGAGAGTACGCTGGGAGTGGTAGTTTCTCAAAGGCATCCTGGGAAGAGTTGTTACAGACCAAGAAAAAGAAAGGCCAGGAAGGAAGAGCTAGAGATGACGGACTTGTTCACACATTTGGCTAAACCCTACAGGGCTGACCCTGCCATTGAATATGGCGGACAATGTTTACAGGATCATAAGTTGTTGTGAGAGAATCAACTATGAAACATCCTAGATCGTGTCTTTTGGTGGAGCTGAGGCTTGGGGACTTCTGCTATAACTTCAGAACGGTAGTTGTCACATCCTCTACTTTGCCAGATGAATCCATTACTGTCCTGGAAGGTCCTACTTGACTGAGTGGCAGTATACTACACGATCCTCCACCTTTACAAGGACTCACGAGTCCTCCCTTCCACAACCTGATGTCCACCAGATGTTTTGGATAACAACTCCCAAGATTAGTGCCCAGTGGCCATGCTGGCTTGAAGCTTAACTCCAAAACATCTGGGGGCCACCTGGTTTGGGAAGGCTACTCTAGACCCAGTGTCTAATGTTTCTAGTTCTCTTTGAGATGTATCAAAGATAGGTACTTCTGCTTCATTTAATTTTTACTTTTAGGCCCCTACACAGAGTTCTCATCCACAGATAAATCAGGGTTCTGTGCTACAAATTTGGTCTGGGAGTTTCAAGAAAGGCAGATGTTTCCATTAATTCTGTTATGGGGGGATGGAGGGAGAATTAAACTTGAGGTTTCAGAGCTAAAGTTTGACATTTTGAGTCCAACTCCCAAAACATATGGATCTGGGTCCGCAATAAGTTTTCATGAATCCAAAGCCCCAATGGATTTCTTCAGTAAATACTACTTGTGCTGACAGAATCCATCCAGCTGAATTTCAGATATTCCTAATATTTTCTGACATGGGCCAGGGACTTAGTGTCTACCCATGCCTTGGATTATTTTGAGGTCTTTCCTATATATCACTGACTTCTTATTCATTTTATTGGCTGCCACTTCCCCAGAAAAAGAAACACAGCACGTAGTATTCCAGTTATAACCATTTGGGGTAACCGTGGCCTTCTGATAAGGAATTCAGTTTTACTTCACAAAAAGGCAACACTGAGCTGTGCTGTAAATTGTTATGTCCATCACTTAGCCACTTAAAAGGTTCCGTTACAAATATATCTCTATCAGTGTTCCTAAAGTCCCAATCAATGTAGCAACCAGGCAGTAACAATTAATAGTCACCCCGTGAATGCTATAGACACCACACTGTTATTCATTCTGTTTGCTGCCTTTAAATAGGTTAGTGTTTTAGCTGGTGTTCCTAAGAGAAAATGTCCTTATGACAGCCATAAGGTAGAGAACATCAGTGTGAAGATTTACAACTAGGAAGTTCAAAAAGAGTGGATGTTTCTTGCCTCAGTGTACATTACTCCTGAGTTGAAACAGAGAATAGTGCAATTGCATGAGATATAACTGCCAGAACATTGTTTTAAAAAATCAGCCATATGTTTTGGACATGACCTTTTTTAAAAAAGAGGCAATGGTGGTGCACAAATTATTACTTTAATCATGCAAGGCAAGGAAACACATACATTGCTTGGTACTTTCAAGGTCCATTTCATCAGCCCACATGAGTTCCAGGGCAACAAACACTGTCTGTGCATATGCCCACCAAAGCAGTTGCTTTGGGCAGTTAGTTTGCTGAACAGACTATGCTCACGCAGCAGCCCACTAACTGTTCCAGGCTGCTGGGGGCCTTTGGGCAGAAATGGTGCCTGATTAGTAAATTGATGGTACATTATGGTAGCGAGGGGCAGAAATCTGTATTCCTGACCAGGTAGTTTTGGGGTTCAGAGACAGTGATGGTACAAATTTTTTTAAACTGTTTCGCTGAAGCGCAAGTATGCTCCTGGCTCCTCTTTTTTTTTAATGGTGGGTGTGACGTCGTGTTTACTTCCTGTATGCCACACTTCCTGTTTGCGATGATTCCAGAAGCTGGTAAGTCCAGGATTGTCCTCCCTCCCTCTACACCCACAGGTGTAAAAAGGGCCATGCAGAAGATTGGGCCCTCAGGATTGAAGATGACTTAGCTGTACCACTCTACATGCCCAAACAAGGCAAGGAGCCTATGCCTTCATTTAGTTCCCACCACCGCATCTTTGCTCCCAATCATCGAGAGGGCAACAATAGCTGTAGAGGAGGCAGCAGGTGAAACTGTGGGATGAACCCATGGGTCATCATTTGGCTCCTTCCTTCCTTTGTGTCCTCTCTAAATCACTCACCCATCATTAGGAGAGAGAACTTTGTTTTCCGCGTTGGGGGGAAATGTCAATTAATCTGTAACCTAACCTCTCCTCTCAAGTCCCAAGTCCCCCTACAATCAACCTTTCTACCACTTTCCCCTTCAATTAACACACTCCTCTCTGAGGGCAGGGAGTTCACTCCTTTTGACTGCTCTTGTTAAATAGAATAAGTGAAGCTAAGGAAGTATGTTTGTCTTTTGCTTCTTTTCCAAAAGAAGGCATGGACAATAAGGAAAAATGAACCGTCAGTTACAGATATCTACCTGGAGAGACTTTTCAGGGGTCACAGGGGCTGCAGGAAGGTGAGGATGAGATAGGAAACATTCCTTCCATAAACTTTATTAAATTAACTTATCTTAGGATCCAAGTCAATGCATGGCAGAGGATTGCTACAATGGTGATGTTTATACCACCAAACAGAAAATATGAATTTTAGTATTCTGTCGTGTTTTGGAAGGAATGTGTGAGGAAAGATGGTTGAGATGAAGTATATTGTTTGATTGCCAAATGCCTCTTAAAATGCAATGCACAAGATAATAAAAAGAAAGTCTAAAAGAAAGGAAAAGGGCCATTCCGTGACATAGAGCAGGCAGTGGTTGATTCTTGCTTCCATTACATTTTAGTTCCTTGGCTGTTGCAGCTTGATGCTTTCGTTGTGTTCAGTCCTATCTTATCAGTAGTACTACTATGTTACTGACATTTAAAAAGGAATCTAAAAACAGTAGCACAGTGAACTTGTGAACTCATTCATGTGTCAGTGTTGTATTGTTCGGCATACAACAGAATGGTTGCGAGGAGAAGAGCAACTCTTACTTTTGCCCAGGGCAGTAAAACAAGCGTAAGCCAGCTCCACCTGGGCCTGCGCTATAATGCTTTTAAAACAGTCTAGAATGGCTCTTCTCTCCTCAGGAAAGATTTGAAAAGCAGAACAGATCTCTCTCTCTCTCTCTCTCTCTCTTTCTCTCTCTCCCTCTCTAGTTTGAATCTCTATCAGCGGAAGAATACTAGACAAACAGAGAACACAATTACTCATGTGGCAGTCACTGAAGAAAAACAGCATTACAGCTCTCCTGGGATGCCTAAGCAGCAGTGCAGGCCAAAACAAAAAAGAAAAGGGGCTGGTGAAGATGGAGTTAGATACGTTTATGACTTTCTTTATGGACTCCAAAAAGCCTGAATGATAAGACTCCTCTCTGAAGAGGTTACACCTATAAAATATGATCTACTGAACAAAATGTGTTCTTGTTATCAGTGGGAGGCACTCAGTATCCCCGCTGCATCTTGCAGCTGATTATTTTTGTTTTTTAAATGTCATTTACCTTTCACATACCAGGGTGTCTAAAGTAAAGCACTTTAATGTATAGTGACACAAGTTCAGTCTGGATGGTAATATCACTTAGCTATCACTGATGGTGGAGGCTGTACCAGCAGTGAGTACAGTGGAGGTTGTAATCAGAGAGACAAGGACATCCTGAGTGAATTTTTAAAATTATCTTTATTACATGTATACCCCACCTTTTCCCATCTTGCAAGGAACCCAACATGGCTCTTCCTCTCCATTTTATCCTCACAAAAAAAGCTGTGAGGGAAGTTAGTAGGTGAAGTAGGTTGAGGGAGGTTAGGCTGAGAGTCAGTGACTGGCTCAAAGTCACCAATGAGCTTCATCGCTGAGTAGGGAATAGAACCCAGATCTCCAAAGTACAAAGCCCCATTCATCTCAGAGGCCAATTCAGAGCTTCCAAATTGCCCTGATTCAACTTGGGGCATCTTGAAACCACCCCAGCCCACTTTGAATGTTGTTCCGAATCCGAAGTAGATTAGGTGTTGCACTTTCATGGGCGCAAGGCCAACTGGGAGTCCATAGGACTCCTCTCCCCTCCCACTTGCCCCCTCCCCTCCTGCTCACCCTCCTGCCCACAGGAATTTCCTGAAGCCTCTGCTCACACTGGCGAGCCACGCTTCTCCAGGAGAGCCTCTCTGCCCTGCAGTAAACGATGGCAGCTAGAAACGACCTTTTCCAGCCATTGTAGTGTTTACAACATAGATCTATGGCAGGGCAGATCAGCTTTCCTGAAGGATGGACAGCTCCCAGCACAAGTGAAGGCTTTAGGTAAGTCCCGCAGGCAGGCAGGGGGCAATGGCTGGCCATTGGGCCGAATAGGCCTGAAGCACTTTGGCTGCTTTTGGCTGAGGTAGCCCAATCTGGTCCCAAACTGGATTCTGTTTGAGATGGGCCAAATTGGCCTGCTTCGATTTGGATTCAAGGTTTGGGACCGAGGCGAAGCACATTCCTACTAACCAGTACACAGTGGTGGCTCTGTGGATTGCTGACATAATCTCCTGGGAGATGCACTCTCTGCCCAAAGGTAGCCTAATCATGCTGCCTTATAAATGCTCATTTAAAGTACTCAGACATTTTAAACCCCACTTTGAATATAAACTCTAGGTTCTGCTTTAGATTCTGTATTTCTCTATTTGTAATTTCTGAAATCTTCCCTTTCATGCAGTTCTGAACTCATTTACCTTCATAACTGTTGAAAAGTCTAGTGTAACTTACAGCAGTGTTGCTTTATGGAAAGAAAGTGTGGTAACAGCATTTGGTATTAGAGGAAATAAACGAAGGCTAGAGCCAGCTTAGAAGACGTTGAAAACAACTTACTTTCTTAGTGCCTTTATACACATTGTCGAAGAAAGCTACCTAACACTGTTTAACTACAAGCGTCCCCTAAAGCTGGGTGCATGAGTGTAAGTAGGTAAAAACACAAGGAAGAGTTATTTCCCTCAAGGAGAGAGGATGTGTTTCTTGTTTCAGAGGCAAAAAGGAAGGAGTAGGAGAAAGGAATCAATCAAATTACAGGACTACAAAGGGGGTGAACAAGACAAGCGGCTGATGATACAATACGTTCTCTATCACACCCTAGTGTCTAGAAGCATGGGGAGTTGTTCCTATTATCCAACATTCCCTTTCATAATTCTGCATGCTCCAGAATTCATGAAACCTAGTTTTTCTCACAGATGCTAGTAACTATTTTTGGTTAATGATTTGGTGAGTATATCCACAGTCACATTTCCCATGGGACAACAGCATATCTTGACATATCTTGTTGTAGATCTTTTATTATATGATATTTAACATCAATGTGTTTTTTTTTCCTGATGGAGACAGTCTTATGCAACTTTGGTTGTCCTCATAAAGGTATGGGCACATCCACTTCCAAGTCTTCAAGTAGCGGTTTAAACCAAGCGTATCTGAAGCTGATACATATTCAGCTTCAGTAGTTGAGTGGAGGACTGTGAACGGTTTGTGGCTTGCCCAACTCACCATTCTACCCCCATAGAAAAATATGTCGACTAGTGCATTTGTGGTCTGAAATGCCTTCAGCCCAATCTGCACCCCAATCTGTGTTTCCCGCTAGGTTTGGGTATTGGTGGCTGGCAGTCTCACTTTTAAGTGTGCAATCCCTTTCGGATATCTTGCTACCCTGTTGACTGCTGTCCAATCTCTTTGGCTGGGTGAACTTGTTTTCCTGCATCGTATGCTTATTGCAGTGGCAATGTCAGGCCTAGTAGTTGTGGCTAAATAAAAAGCTTACTGGTGGCCTCTCTATACCCATTGTTTTCTGATAGTGGCTCACTTGGTTTCTTTTCTTAATGGAAACCTGTTTCTATTGGTGTAGGCATTGGATTCACATCTTTTAGTCCTGGGCTCTCCAGTAACTCCAAAACATTTTGTTTTTGACTAAGAAGATGACTGCCATCTCCTTCCCTACCAAGTTGTATGCTGAAATAGTAATGAGCATCTACTAGATGTTTGACATCTACTGCTTTGTTTAGATGGAGAACTGTCCTTTTGATTGTCATGGCATATAATAACCAGGTCACTGACAGAAGTCAGTATAAATATCCATCTGCCTTCTCTATAACATGTGTAGAGGCAAGGACTTGCTTTACTTTGCATAAAGCCTTGGCTGGTCAGCATCTAGTCCAGTTTTTTGTTCCATGTTTGCTTTAAGCTGTAGATCCCTTTCTGTAGCAAGCACATGGGGTGCTTATTCTTGTTACTTGTAAATCTTGGTGGTTGTTCCCTGTATAACGCTTCTTCTATTATGCACCTTAACCCTGCTAATCTTTACAAGGCATGGGAAGGTATTCATAAAAGCTCAGAGTCAAGTTCAGCTGTTTACACTTGGATGTCCATAACACCAACATGTTTAAAAGCCTCTAACCACACTGAGGCAGAAAACTCCTCTACAACGGGGCTATTCTGTGGAGGCTGGTGGCTTCGCTTTCGGTGGGGCTTTGAATCCATTCTGGGTTTCAGTCAGAACAAGTTAGAACTCTACAAGAGCTGTCCACAGTGCTGAACCCTATCCCCAAAAGAGCTCCTTAAGATTTCTGGCTGGTTCTAACTAAAACCCAGAATGGATTCACAGTCTCACCAAAATTTGAACCACCAGCCTCCACTGGGGCTATTCAGTGCAATAAAGGGCAGGGCTAGTGCATATTTTATATAGTTGAGTTAAAGAAGTTATGTCATTAGATGCTGCCCATCCTGTCATAGCACTGCAGGAATCAAAATGCTGCCATTGCCAACATTTCCTGAAAGTCTTAATGATATCCACATCCCCTGTGGTCATCCTACTTCTTTAGCCCTGCATGCATTCCGATGCCTCCGTTCTGCCCTTCCCAGGCTGTCTTGAAAGGCCTTCCTGCTCTCCTTCATCCAGAAAATGGTTGATTTAACCTTGCTGGCTGCTTATCGGCTGCATCGCTCTGTCGTAGCTGCAAGAGCTAATTTGTTTTCCATTGTCCGTGAACTGGATGGGGCAAAGGCTCCACTGAGCATAGGTTTAGAGTCACGCTTTAATTTATACAGTGTGTGATCAAAATGCAACAGGTAACAAAAAAGCAGACACATAGACAGATTTATTTTCCAACATGCTGTCTATTCCTCTGGCTCCTGGAGGTGGTGTGAACACACCCACTTCTGGTTCATTATTTTCTGCAGGCAGGACAGGATATGGCACCCGGGTTTATAACTCAATTCATGCTTGTCACTGGATACAGTATCAAGTGAAGAACAAGAGGCTGTTAGAAGGAGAAAGGTCTGGACAAATAAATGGTGGGGGTGGGGAAAGGAACAATCAGCACCATTTTACTAGAATTCATCCTTTATTATCCAAGCTCCCCTCCCCTCCTGCCATTGTGGTATTTTAGGATGGCCATCTGTCCCAGATTTTGAGGGGGGGGTGTTGCTCTGCCATTGCTAGTTTGTATATCTTAAAAATGTATATTCATGCAAATCAATGCAAATTTGGAAGAGCTGATTGCTTAGTACTGTGATTGTCTTAAACAACAACAATTGCCTACAAAGCAGTTCTAGCTGCCAAACTCCTACAGATATGACTCAAACGTTTTGGTACTGCTATTTCCCCCCTAGCTAATTGATAATGCATATTAGCCCAGGACCTGCTATTGTGACACAGCCCTGTGCTTCTCTTCCTAAAGCACACACACACACACACACACACACACACACACAGGGCACATTCCCTCAGGGAATTATGGGAATGGTAGTTTGGGATGTTGCTGGGAATTTTCTTTTTCAGCTCTCTGCTTATCAGTTCCCTTTGCGTAACTGTTCAGGGTGTCTTGGCAAGAAATGTTGACAGTTAAAACACCTATTTGGGTTTCTAGAATATAAGGGTTCTTCAAGACTGAGATGGACAGCTTCTAGCACTATCAATCAAAAGACATTCCGGAGCTATTCCAACTTTTTCTCCTTAACAGATTTTCTGTGGGAAAAAAAAGACGGAAGAAATGGTGGGAAAACATGGGAGAAGTACAAATGTCAGAGGATGTCATAGGCCCATAAAATTCTGTAAACGAAGTGCCATGCTTGTACAGTAAAAGTCTTATTTGGGCAGGATCTACACTGCTGCTTTAAAATGGTTTATAACAGTAGTGGCAACTGTTGGGGCCCAAGACACACTCCCTATATAGTTTTTAAACCATTTCCAAAATGTCATATCTTGCTTGGAATAGATCTGGAAGTGCCCTTAGACCCAGCCCTCAGCCCTAAATGGAATAATCAATCAGTGAGACAGATAATGGCACTGCTATACTCTCTCTCTCTCTCTCTCTCTCTCTCTCTCTCTCTCTCTCTCTGCCTTACAAGCATGTCTTTCTTGTAAAACAAATTAGATAAAAAATATTATTTTGCACAGTTCCTCAGTACACCTGATTATATCAGGAACAAAAACACTTACATTTCTAATTTTAAAACAACAATGTCCTCAATACACATAGTTGTTATGCTTCTTACCCCATATCAAGACCCAAAACGATAAGTAACATATCCGTTCCTAATTCTTGTTACTATTTATTCTTCCTCATGAATTCAAGAACTTGCTCCAAGTATTGGCCAATATTGAAACATTTATCAATTCCCTTTAATGAATTTTCACAAGTGATAGTAAGAATAACTCCCACTTCATCACTTCTGAATTTTATTAACGAGGGGCAGAAACTGGAAGAGAGCCATTAAAAACATGAAATGCACAGACTAAGTCAATGCAATATAAAATCCATTTTTTACCCTACTCTTAAACATGTTGACTCAAAAGTGATTTCTTACTGGATCTTGAAACTATAAGCATACCAAGTTCCAATCCATACATTGCCATGGTGGTTGGGAGCCATCTCCCCATGGCTTCTTCCCATGCTTCTCTGTTAAAGTACAGATCAGGAAAACATGTGGTCACAGCTGTGTCTATGGTTTTGGATACTGCTGCATTTATGCTTTGTTTACAGAGATGCTGGGAAGCAGCCAAGAGCAGCCCCATCATTGCTTTAAACAGAACAATAGCCAGGCACTAGAGCAAAAGGACAGGGCACAGAATGAACACTAGGATGGCACCTAGGCAAGCTAGATGGCAGGATAGCATAGCATGCCAGGGTGTAAGCAGGAGTGCAGGAGTGTGACCCCAGTAGTTGGATCATAGGATCATGCTTTCTTACTTGTGAAAACAGTCTTGGTCCTGAAGAGTTCATCATTGCCTTGATCACAAATTCTGTATTTTTGAATCTATGGTAGTCTAGTAACCTGACAGTGATAGATGAGTTATCAGCTATAACATTTGCTATTTCAGTGTATAAGCAGCACATTTGATTCCATGTGGCACAGGGATGCCATTGTGGCAGGGGAAGGCCTGGCTCCTCCCCCTCCCCACACTGCTTGGCAGGGGAACACATCCACCCCCACTCTTGAGTCAAGAAGCTGGCCATACCTGTTTTATGGACCTCATATGAACCTCATAGCACAATGAAGCAGCACTTTCAGGTCTTCCACAATTTTCACTACATCTACGTCGGGATGAACAGCGGCATTTATCTGAGCTGGAAGCCATCGGATATCAGTATGTCCTCTCCTCCCCAACTCTGCTCTTTGATCACAGCATTTTCCTTTAGCATTTTCAGTTTCCCCACTATTGCCCAGAAAGGTCAAGGTAAATCAGCAGAAGTGAGAGGCTAGGGAGAGCAGAATGGGGTCTCAGCTGGGTGCCAATTAGCAAGAAGTGCAATTGGCTGCATGCAGAAAGTTTTAGAGACATTTTGGCTTCACTTTTTGATTCCCTTAGGATGAGAGCGCAGCACGTGATAGGGCTAGAGTGGCCAGGTGTCCTACTTTACAAAGGAAAGCCCTCCATTTTGGAGAGCTGGTGGACAGACCTCTATTTGAAGGTGTCCTCTATTTGATCGGCTGTTCTACTCTGGTTTCAAGTCAAAGAACCATACAAAGGGGAGAGTAGGGGCCTTGAAGTTGCCCATCAACAGTTCGCATCTGGAAAGCAGTCTGAGCAGCCACAGGCTTCTCCACTGTGGGGACAGGACTTGCATTTCTATTTTAAGTAAATACCTCGGCTTTGACAGAAATTAGCTTCAGTCCTGGGGACCATCACAGTTCTCTAGACCTGACAATATGAATCTGGCAATTATACGGTGTCTCTAAGCAAACTTCTATGGTTGAGTTGCATCATGAAAGAAGTGCTCTGCCTGCTGTAATAAGGGATTTTCTGTATATTTTCAATTTCTGGTTTACTTAAAAACCAAGCTATGTGAGAAGAAAAATTACCAAACCTCTGCCACAAGGGATCATTTTCTGCAACAGCTTTACAGGAAAGGGAATATCTGGCTGTGAAGAACAAGTCAACTGATACAGTCCTTTCGATATTCCTTAGCATATTTTCCTTCTCTTAAGTCAGGACCTACCAGCAGAAGCTGGCAGCTTCGATTTCATTGGGGGCTGTGAATCCATTCCAGGTTTCAGTCAGAACCAGCCAAAACTCTAAAAGAGCTATTCAACATGCTGAGCCTATTTTGGGCATAGGGTTCAGTACCTTGGATAGCTACTTCAGAATTCTGGCCTGTTCTGACTGAATCCCAGAATGCATTCACAGCCCTACAGAAATTGGAGTTACCAGCCTCCACTGGTACCTGCTCCGGGACAACTTGTCATTAAAGGTAAATTTGAGAACAACTCCTCAGAAGTGCACGATGACAGTTGATCAGAATCTCAGGCTGCATCCAATAAAGAGAGCCCTTTACCTCATTTAACGTTTCAGCATTGCTAGACAGCATTGCTAGACAGCGAGGAACTGCCATCCCCACTCACTATTTCTTCTACCAGCTTTACCTGCAATGGTGAGACTGACAAGGAGCTTCTCTACATGAGGCATTTCCTATGCACTCATCAGTCCTTACTCATGGTTGTTTATGGGTTCTTTAGATGATGATGTGACCCTCCAGTTTCACTTCTGTTTTTCTTGGGCTTTTTAGTATGAGGAAAATGAAGAAGTATTTCTGCAAGAAAATGTGTTTTCCTGCTAGCATAATAGCATCATTCTGCTATGGCACAGTGCCACCTAGAGGCTATGTAGCTGAAAAGCAGGAAAGGAAAGGCTGTCAAACAGCACCCCCTCCCCCGCCTTCTCCCCCCCCCCCCCCTCTGTCAACTGTCAAACCCACCGTTTTTGGAATTTTTGGAACTTTTAAAGTAAAAATTTCATAGCCACAAAATGCCTGCACCTATCTTTCTGAATCTTTTCACACATAAGTACCTCAAACTTATCAGCAATGTGGGCAAGTTTCATGCTGCTATCTTTAAAAATAAAAAAAGTTAAATGTGTTTTTTCATCATTTCTCAAAAAAATACCTTGCCACTACATGCTTGAACCTATGTTTCTGAAATTTCTCACACATCACTAACTACATGTCATCTCTAATGTGGCCATGTTTCATGCTTCTATAATTAAAAATAAAAACAGTTAAAGGTGTTAATTTCTTACCCCCAATGCAACCCATTTTTCAAAATTAATTGCCACCCAAGGCAAGCACCTATGTTTCTGAAATTTCACACACATGGGTAGCAACATACCATCTGCAATGTGGCAAAGTTTCATGTGTGGATCTTTAAAAATAAAGAAGTTATAGGCATTCCTGGTTCATTAGTAAAAAATTCATAGCCACAAAATGCCTGCACCAACCTTTCTGAAATTCCTCACACATAACTACCTCAAACCCATCTGCAAAGTGGCCAAGTTCCATGCTTCTATCTTTAAAAATAAAAAAGTTATAGGCATTTATTTACAACAATAGAAGGCTATGGGGAAAATCATCCCCAAATGGCGTCCGATTAAAATCGGCAGTCCAATTTTTGTATCAGAATCAGATCCGAAGCGATACGAGGGACTTCCAATTTCTCCCGATATGAATCAGGTCAAAATTGGAAGTCCCGATACCAATTCCGATCCGATTTTTCAATCCGCGCACATCCCTACTCCCATTCCTTCTTCTGCCACTCACCTGACTGCTTTAAAAGAATCACATCTCCTGTTTAGCTAGAAGGATCGCTAGGGCCAGAACAAGTCTATGCAGATATTGGAGTCCAAATCTCAGTTGAAATGTCTTATCTAAGTTCTGCAGCAATAAACATTATTATGAGGATACTTAAAATCTGCAGATGCACGAGATGGTGTTTTTTGCCCATCTCAACAGTTATAGATGCCTGACCGCAGTACTTTGCCTTTATGAGGCTGATGTGAATCAAAGGGATAGCGTTGGAAAACCTGCAAATGCATTGGTATTTTGAACTTGAACTTTGCCTTTTGTTTATGACCTTGATGGGCTCAAATTGCCCCAATGTGTCCCAAAATCTGTCCCAAAATCGGAATTCAGAGATCTGCCTGCCAATTTCTGCACGCAGGCAAACCCTGCTACCCCATGCCTTACTTTTACTACTGCTACAATTTTGAATCTCGTGAAAGTGCAGCATTTTGATTTCCCTGGTCCAGCTTGTCTCCCATATTTATCTCAGAAAGGATCTATGGCTTGTCTATGATTGATTAGACTATAGAAGCTGATAATATGTTCACCCAGGTTTAGCAGCCAAATATGTGGTGTACTCTTGATACTCTTTATTAGCAAATAAGGTTTACCTCAGTTGCTTAGTCTGTAGCTCAGAATGCCTTGCTATAGTTAGCGTCGGGATACTCTTCAGAAGTTGGACTCCAGCTTCCATCAGCCCCAGCCAGCATGGCCAGTGGCCAGGGAGAGATGTAGTCTAAAATATCTGGAGGGCATCAGGTTGAGGAAGGGTGGTCTAGGTGTGTGTCAAGATGCCATTCACATGGCTGTGATTTGACTTTCAAAGGCTCATGCATAATCTCCTAAAGATATGCACATATTTCTGCAGAACATTGGAGCTCAATGTCAAAGGATTCAGTTCAGGACAATCATGTTGGTGAAGATGTTTGCAGAAAGCCAAAGCTCACATTTTCTTGAAATCTCGGCTCCTGTTTACTCAGCATTCAATGTGCTTTTTTAAGGACAGAGATGACAAAATGGAAACTACTGGGTGATTAACATTTTTTTTAAAAAAAAACTGAGTTCACCTAATTCTCAATTGGAATTTGAACATCTCTGCAAATTGAGCCATGAGGTGATCACATGGAACCCCCAAAAGTGAGAAACTTTCAACATCCAGTGCTATGTAGAGAATCTCAAATTGATCCCATCATTACTGGAATTTGCTTGTCCCTTGGAAACCTTTGGAACTATAAAAATATTCTGCCCCCACTACTGAATTGCTATGCTACCCTTGGGAACACTGAGACTACAAGATATTTCTCATAGGGGAGGGGTCTGATGCTTTTAAAGACTTTCATAGGAATAAACTTTGATTCCATTCTCCTCCTCCCACTGTAGCCCAGGTGTGGGCCAACCCCCCAGATATTTTGGCCTGCAACTTTCATCAGCCCTAGCCAATTGTAAGGAATCATGGAAGTTGTAGACCAAAACATCTGGAGGGCCACAAGTTGCCCACCTCTGCTGTAGTCCTTTCCTTTCCTGTTCAGCAAGATCTCTTTTATACAAGGCAATGTAACCTATTGCTACAAAGAATAGGTATAATCTCTGTAACATCAGCCCATGTAGTCACTCATGTCTTCCCTTGATCTACTGCAGCTTTCCCCAACTTAGTGGCCTCAGTATGTTTTTGGACCACAATTGGCCATGCTGGCTGGGAAGGATGGGGCTAGTGATCCAACATATTTAGATGGCACCAGGTTGGGGAAGGGTGGTCTACTAGGTTGGCAACATGGGGCTGGAAAGTAAAAACATGTTTTCTCTTTTCAGTATATGCTCAGATAAATGGAGTAATTCTCTACTTCTGAGGTTAGAATGACAATGTTATGGTCATGGCAGCCTCTCTGACACTAAAAGATTTTCCTGCTGAATTTTTGCATGTCATGCAGCTGTTAAAGGCATAGGAGCACAGCCACTAAAAAAATTGGCAACCTTACATAAAAGTTGAATTATGCATTTTCCCTGGAAATTCCAGAAGCAGCTTGACACACCAATTCCAGATGCTAGGGGTTAGCTGTGGTTGCCCCATGATGAGGGAAATATACTCTGCACATGCTCAGGGTCATTTTGAAAACCACAAAGGTCCCAGTTCATGTATAGGACACGCAGGTATTGAAATAGTTTCCAAGGATGAGCTTTAGTGAATTCACACTGAAATTAAACCCTGGATATCACTTTAGAGCACACCTACCAGATAGAGTTAAGGAATCCATCCCTTGTGGTATCTGTCTATGCTGAACCCAGACAGATTTTACATAGAGTCCAGTATCTGCTTATAAGCTCTAACATTCACACATTGCAAAAGCAGTAAGCAAAATATAACTCATTTTTAAAAGAACATTCAATTGCACCATCCATCTTAAGTAAAAATTCAATAGTTCCCAATACAGGTCGTTTTGATTTGATGAATGAGGGAAATCATTCTTTCTACATCCCCCAGCATCTCTTATTTGTTAAGGCAGATCCCATGTTTTGTTCAAAGAAATGTTAGCATAGTGGCTGGAAGCCTTTACACAAACTCTGAAGAATAAAATGGGATAAAGGATAGATAACCAAAAAGTCTCTGAGCTACTACTCTTGTTTAGAGCCAAGTCTAAGATTCCCATTTATATTCTTTCAGGGGAAATGAGTTTTTATCTAACCATTGGCAACAAGGACTCCTATCTGACAAGGATGTAGCCAGGGGAAGACATGAGTGGGTGTGGAGTTGGACAGGTAAAAGGGGACTGGAGAATTTGTATTGTCCTGACACCCCCCCCCCCTTGAAATAAAATCGCAAGGCTTTCATTGAGCTCATGTTCCTCCCTGATTAAAAAAAAAAAAAACCTCCCAGCTCGGTCTCAATATGGGGCCTATCTAGTCTCACTTCAAAGTAGCAGTGGTTCTCTGGTCAACGATGATTTGACAAGCACTCCCCCCAAACCTGGGTGTGAAAGAAAGGCCAGAGAGAGACCACAGCAGGGGCAGAGCAGATCCCTCAATTTGACACATGAGTCACATTTTGTGGGGGGGGGGGAGGGAAGAGAAGAGAAAGCATAAGAGAAGCACTCGGTGGAGGGATGGGGGAAGTTACCTCTTCTGAAATGCATGGCACCATCTCTGAAGCCTTGATGGAGCCAAAGAAGACAATGATTAAATCTTTAGCTGATCTCAGGCAATGTAATGTGATGTCCTATGGTGTTTCCTTGGTCCATGTAATCACTTGGATTGGAAGCTAAGCAGTGGAGGCTGGGGGCTCTGATGTCAGTGGGGCAGTGAACCTGCTGTGGGTAAGATCTCTAAAGGAGCTATCCAAGGTGCTGAACCCTTGGTGCTTTGCACCTTGGATAGCTCCTTTAGAGTTTTGACTGGTTCTGACTAAAACCCAGTGCGGATTCACCATCCCACTGACATCGGAGCCCCCAGCTTCTACTGGTGCTAAGGACACAATTGTGCCTACCCACTGTTTACTTTACTGAGCTTGAAACTGCTCCCATAAAACTCAGAAAGTTTAGCAGGAATCAGGATCCGGCCCCTGGTCATAGGCAACAATACTGCAAACCAAACGATGTAGCCATGGTAACATGCAGTTCAACTTTAAATTCTCTAGCACATAAAAAGGCAATTTCCTTTCTCTCTCCCCCCCCCCCCCCCTGCATTTTTATATATTTCTGAGGTTTATAATGGCAATCATGGCCTCAGGTTCTTGCCTCTGTCAGTCAGTCACTAACTGCCTGGAAACGCTGACTTAACAGCTCAATCTTGGAAGCATGCAGGCTCCACTGAAATAGCTGGCTCTGCTCTGAGAGAGAGAGAGAGAGAGAGAGAGAGAGAGAGCATCGCTATATGGGAGCCCTGGGGGAGTCCACACAAATGCACTAGATAATTCCAATGGTAGGTTAAGACAGCTAACATCTTTGCTGGCCCAGCTTCTCTGCCGCCAAGGTGAAATTAAGCAGGCGAAGCTTCCCCAATCATGTAACATGGGGATAGGCAACATGGTGCCTGTGGGCATCAATGCACCCTCAGATACTTCTTGGAGCCCACTTCAAAATGAAGTCAGGGCCATCTTCACTTCCTATGAATGTCTCTGGGCCACATGTGGGGCTTAAAGATATTCTTAGAAAACAAAGGGGGCAGCTGCAGGCCAATGCTTTCCTCTGCAGCACACCCAACCACCAGGAACAGGAAGGGGGGAGAATAAAGGACCCCTGTGAGTGCTGTCTGGTAAATTGGGCTGGGAGGGGACTAATGAGAACAGTGGGGGGGGGGTGTTCGGGAGAGCAAGGGGACTAGGAAGGGCAGCAGTAAGTCAGCAGGAGAATCGTGGAAGCCATGGGGATGGAAAGCAGTGGGATGCCAGCGGGGGGCTATGGGAGCTATTTGGCAGAACTGGGGCTGGGGGCTGGGGACTGGGTTATGCGTTTGTATATCTGAGTGGGTGGGGGCTGCATGTGTGTGAGAAAGAGAGAAGGAGAGAGAGAGAGAGAAAAGGTTTAGGGGGATCCAGCGAGAGTGGGGATTTTGGAGGGATCCTGAAAAGGAGAGTATGGGTTTCCATGTGCTTGCAGTGAGGAAGAGAAAAGAGGGACATGTGTGTGTATGATGGATACATGGGGGTGCTTATAAGAATGGGTGGATTGTGTCTGTGTGTGAGAGAGAGAGGGGGGAGGGAGTGTATGGGTGATGAGCTGCAATGAGGTGTAGATAAAAAGAGAGAGAGAGAGAGAGAGAGAGCTTTCCACAGGAGTGATGCATGACCATGTCTGTTAAAGTATTTGAGTCAACTAGATGTAGTGATAGGCCAAATTAGTGGTTTGGATTTCTTTCTTTCTTTTTTTGCTGGGCATTCATCAATATTTTTTGCAAAGTGTTGGAAAGTGTATTGTTTTTATTCACGTCACTTCATAATAGCTCATAAATAGGTCAAACTGAGGTCCTAAACTACTTGACTGTCTGAGGCCATAAGCCATGATGACATTAAAGACTGGCATCTTTTGCAGAAGGTCATAAATGAATGCATTGGATGACCCTGGGTGGCCAGGTGGGAGACAGAAACAATCGCAAATGTCAGCGGATTGAACTATCAGCATCCATCAGCTCTCGCTTTTGCCCATCGCTCAGCTGTTGCAATATGAAGCCATTTCTCCCAAGACTTAAACCAACTGGGGCCACACCGCAAAAATGCTGGGTGACTAAATTTCCCAGAGAAGGTCTCAGTCACGAATGACTAAAAACAAAATTATAGAGCAATCTTGGCTCACTGAGAGCAGAATGAAATGTGATTCATTTTCCTTTGCCTGGCAGGGACTGCAGCAAAAACGACTAATTTTCCCTTCTGCTGGTGCATGTGTTCTTAAGGTCTTTGAAACAGAAAAGAAAAGAAGCCCTGTTTGCATTGGATGAATGGCAGTAAGAGCAACATAGTCTGATGATTGCTTGAGAACATGCAATTCTTAGTGCTGATGTGGGAAAGAAGGACAGTAGAGAGTACTACTATGTTATTGTTTATACAGCATCCACAATGGGCAAAGTAGTATTTTTATCTTGCTTGTCCTAGCAACCATGTTGTAAGATAGGTCACTACTAGAGAAATCTCTCTCCCTCTCTCTCTCTTGTTTTTTTATCCATAAGACTTCAGAGTGAGGACAGGAATTAATTTATTGCCCACACTCTGATTTGTCCTAATGATGATGCCTCATGATGGCACCTGAAGCCAAACTGGAGTGAGGGCAATCCTTCTCTCCCTCACTCATTTGACTAGATAGAACCATAAAACAGCTTGTAATAGCGGCAAAAAAGGTGAGCAAGAGGCTATTTCATGAAAATTTCTCACCTTACCCTGCAAATCCTCTCTTGCAACATGAAGTCACTCTTAAAAATAACTTTCAGCCTTTCCCTAATAAAATACAATAACTCTTCAAGCGTTCTTCCTTGAGGATCTTTGTTAGTACAGTTGTCATTCTTCTTTCCCTAAGTTTCCATGTCTTTAAGTCAACAGATCCTTTTTTAAAAAAAAGTGTACATTTCACTAAGAATACTTCCTTGCTTCAAAAGTACCAGTCTTATGATCAGTTCACATTTGTAACAGTCAGGCTGAATATCCTGCATGCACGTGTCATCAGCCTAAGTGATTGCATTCATGTGAATTACTGTGTGAATCAAAAGGACAGGCTTCCCATGTTACATACATTTTCTGCAGTTGGCACAATTGCTATAGGCCCTTCCTTTAGCTGCCACAATCAGAGGAATTGTAGTAAAGCAGAGCAATTTCATGGGGCAGGGGAGAGAGAATGTGTAGCAGAAAAATCACCTGTTCCACAAGCAAGGGGCTCTTTCTTTCTTTCTTTCTTTCTACCTTTTAGTTGGCTGCAGCCAACCTCCCCACCCACCTCTGCTTCCAATGAGAGGAAAAGTAGCTATGCCAGCTCCAGGGCTAGGGTAGCTTTTCCCCCTTGTTGAGGATATGTCAGGGGGGGATTAGAGAACTTTCTGTCCACCCCCAATGTGCCCCTCACATGCCCCTTTTCAGACCTTACCTAGCACCATCTGAACTCTGAGAGTGGGCGAGAAATGACAGAGGAGTTTTCTGGCCACCAGAACGAGGATGCTTCTGACAGCAGACCTCCTCCTCAGCCCATGGACTTCCTTCTCTACTCATGGAGGGGGAGCCTCACCATATCCTATGGCTCTCCTGGGGACCACAGGGTCACACCTTAAATGGAACGGAGAAGTGGAGAACTTGTGGCTTTCCAAATGCTTTTGGCATTCAACTTTCATCAACCCTTCCTATTGGCCATGCTGGCTGAGTCTGATACGAACTGGTGTCCAACCACAGCTGATGGGTCACCATCTACTTTGTGCACTTCATTTCTCACTAGAGGCCAAACTAGACTTGACATTAATTGCGAGTAAGATAAGGCTGGCTGGGGAACTTCAGGCCCAGGAGTTAAATCTGGCTCTCTGAGGTTCCCAATCTAATTGTTTAGCAGTTTACTGACTTTTGTACATTTCCCCCCATTCTAAAAGGCTGAAATGCCTCTGGTCAGATGTAGTTATTGGTAGAAAGAGCTAAAACACGCTGGTTTGTTTTGTTTTTGTGTTTTGGCTCCACCCTTTTGCCTTTGGCTCCACCCACCACTGGAATGTGATCCCGACTTTGGAGGCCTCATCTATTTGCAGTTAGGGGCACAAGCTAACAGTAAAGTATAAAATAGGATTTCATCTTGATTTCCAAAGTATGTCCTGTTACCAGCCCAGAAGGGCATTTACATGATCCTAAATATATAAGTATAGCAGAAGGAAGGCTTTCGCTTGCCAGGAGAACATTACCAAAACAGCATTCCATACCAGAACAGCATTCCCATAACAAAATTAATGTTAAAACAGGTTCTATTCAACTATTCAATCTTTATTGACAGTCAACAGACCATTTTCCAAAGTAAAAGAAAAACAGTCGACATGCTGATACATGTATACAGTATACATATCAGTGTCCATATCTTGTTAGGAGGGATTACAGTCAGATGGCCATTTGGTCTCTACAACGGATAGCAAGGTGAAGAAATTTTGATACTTGTATAGTGACATACTTGTTATTGCCCTGAAGGAGACTAATCATCATAGACTCCATAGAGCGACCGGGGAGACCCTGTGTAATTGGTCGCAGTAAAGCATTTCTGATCTCATTATAAAAGTTGCAGCAAAATAGGACATGTACAATTGACTCAACCTTGATATTATTACACGAGCAGCATCGATTTTCCACTGGTATCTTTTTATATCTACCCTCCAGCAATTTGGAGGGGAGAGCGTTGAACCTAGCCAGGGTGAATGCTTTCCTGTACTTGGGGACAGTTAACCATTCCAGATACACCATTTCACCTTTACCAGCGTAATCTAACAGACCCAGCGTCACAGGGGAACATGGGCCTCGGGCAGCTCCCTGAAGCTCCTGGAGATCTATATCGACCAATCTCTGTGTTAAAACTAGGGATGTGCACTGGATCGGACCCGATCCACGATCCGAGTCCGGTCCAGTGGGAAATCGGATAAATTATCCGATTTCCGATCCCGCAGCTGGATCGGCCGATCCAATCCGAACCGGTCCGAAAAAGCTCCGAACCGGTTCGGCGGATCGGCGGATCGGCGGGCGCCCACTGGCGCCCACCGCCGCTTCCATTGGCGGGCGCCAGCGGGCGCCCGCCGATGAAAGTGGACAGCGGGGGGGGGAGGAGGGGGGCACTTACCTTCTCGGCCCGGTGGCTCCCGTCCGGCGCCGGCGCCTACTACTACTAGCAGGCTCCGCGGCCTGCTCTAGGGTGGCGCGCCGGGTGATGTCATCACCCGGCGCGCTACTCTAGAGCAGGCCGCGGAGCCTGCTGGTAGTAGTAGGCGCCGGCGCCGGACGGGAGCCACCGGGCCGGGAAGGTAAGGAGGGGGTGCGTGGAGGGGAGGAGGGGGCGCGCGGAGGGGGGAGGGGGGCCCTTACCTTTCCGGCCCGGCGGCTCCCGTCCGGCGCCGGCGCCTACTACTCCCAGCAGGCTCCGCGGCCTGCTCTAGGATGGCGCGCCGGGTGATGTCATCACCCGGCGCGCTACTCTAGAGCAGGCCGCGGAGCCTGCTGGAAGTAGTAGGCGCCGGCGCCGGACGGGAGCCGCCGGGCCGGAAAGGTAAGGAGGGGGTGCGTGGAGGGGAGGAGGGGGCGCGCGGAGGGGGGAGGGGGGCCCTTACCTGCCCGGCCCGGCGGCTCCCGTCCGGCGCCGGCGCCTACTACTCCCAGCAGGCTCCGCGGCCTGCTCTAGGATGGCGCCGGGTGATGTCATCACCCGGCGCGCTACTCTAGAGCAGGCCGCGGAGCCTGCTGGAAGTAGTAGGCGCCGGCGCCGGACGGGAGCCGCCGGGCCGGAAAGGTAAGGAGGGGGTGCGTGGAGGGGAGGAGGGGGCGCGCGGAGGGGGGAGGGGGGCCCTTACCTGCCCGGCCCGGCGGCTCCCGTCCGGCGCCGGCGCCTACTACTCCCAGCAGGCTCCGCGGCCTGCTCTAGGATGGCGCGCCGGGTGATGTCATCACCCGGCGCGCTACTCTAGAGCAGGCCGCGGAGCCTGCTGGAAGTAGTAGGCGCCGGCGCCGGACGGGAGCCGCCGGGCCGGAAAGGTAAGGAGGGGGTGCGTGGAGGGGAGGAGGGGGCGCGCGGAGGGGGGAGGGGGGCCCTTACCTGCCCGGCCCGGCGGCTCCCGTCCGGCGCCGGCGCCTACTACTCCCAGCAGGCTCCGCGGCCTGCTCTAGGATGGCGCGCCGGGTGATGTCATCACCCGGCGCGCTACTCTAGAGCAGGCCGCGGAGCCTGCTGGAAGTAGTAGGCGCCGGCGCCGGACGGGAGCCGCCGGGCCGGAAAGGTAAGGAGGGGGTGCGTGGAGGGGAGGAGGGGGCGCGCGGAGGGGGGAGGGGGGCCCTTACCTGCCCGGCCCGGCGGCTCCCGTCCGGCACCGGCGCCTACTACTCCCAGCAGGCTCCGCGGCCTGCTCTAGGATGGCGCGCCGGGTGATGTCATCACCCGGCGCGCTACTCTAGAGCAGGCCGCGGAGCCTGCTGGAAGTAGTAGGCGCCGGCGCCGGACGGGAGCCGCCGGGCCGGAAAGGTAAGGAGGGGGTGCGTGGAGGGGAGGAGGGGGCGCGCGGAGGGGGGAGGGGGGCCCTTACCTTTCCGGCCCGGCGGCTCCCGTCCGGCGCCGGCGCCTACTACTCCCAGCAGGCTCCGCGGCCTGCTCTAGGATGGCGCGCCGGGTGATGTCATCACCCGGCGCGCTACTCTAGAGTAGGCCGCGGAGCCTGCTGGAAGTAGTAGGCGCCGGCGCCGGACGGGAGCCGCCGGGCCGGAAAGGTAAGGAGGGGGTGCGTGGAGGGGAGGAGGGGGCGCGCGGAGGGGGGAGGGGGGAGGGGGGCCCTTACCTGCCCGGCCCGGCGGCTCCCGTCCGGCGCCGGCGCCTACTACTACCAGCAGGCTCCGCGGCCTGCTCCAGGGTGGCGCGCCGGGTGATGTCATCACCCGGCGTGCTACTCGAGAGTAGGCCGCGGAGCCCGCTGGTAGTAGCCGCCGGCGCCGGACGGGCCGAGAAGGTAAGTGGCGGGGAAGGGGGCTTACCCCCCCCCCCGGAGCCGTCCGCTTCTATCCGCTGGCGCCCGCGGGCGCCAGCGGATGGAAGCGGGCGGCCCCAGGGGGGGTAGGGAGCGCGGGGGAGGGGGTTTACCTGCCGGGGCCGTCCACAGCGGACGGCCCCGGGGGGGGGGGAGGGAGTTAGGCCCCCCCTTACCCACCCGCCGCCATTTTTTCCTCATAGACTTGCATTGCAATGCAAGTCTATGGGGAAAAAAATGGCGGCCGATCCAAAAATGTACGATTTTTGGGTCGGGATCGGACTCGATCCGGTCCGGGGGGCCTCCGATTTTGTCCGAACCGGTCCGGGACAAAATTGGAGGTCCCGATCCGGGTCCCGATCCGATCCGGGGGGTCCGTGCACACCCCTAGTTAAAACAGGTTCAGGAAGGGACAGGCTGCTCTGGAACCCAAGCTGCTAAATGAAGGGGTGGCGGTACAAGATTGGGTAGATGGGTGGAAGAGAAATGAAAATAGACACCTTGAATTGTTATGAGTTATATGCATACCATTAATTGATATTCCACTCAAATACACAATCCAGGTTATGCTGACTGTGTTTGGTTTTGACATACTTCTGACTTTCCCTTACATGTGCTGGGATGAAGAAAAGATCTCCATGCATGAGTATTGATCAACTTCAATCAATGGATCAACAATTCCTGTAAAATATTGAGAACCAGCACAAGGGCTTCAGATCACCTGCAAGTAAAGATGACATGATTGTTCTTGTGAATTAACTAAACACATAGCAAAAAATGGGGACCACATGGAGGCGGGTGTTGGGGTTGCTGCACAAAGGAAATTGTGCCTCCTTACTGGAGCTGCTCCTTTGCACAATTGTGATGGGGCTCCATTACATGAGTTGACAGGGCTGACCACATGGTTTGTAACTGAAAACTTCCCCTCCATTCAGTGCTCATAGACTTGAATGGGACAGCACCATCTAGTGGCTGCGTTCTAGCACAATTTCAACTTTAGATGCTGAGAAAACCTGTGCTATTTCAAAAGGACCGAAATATCTCAGGGGGTTTTTTAGAGCAAGATTTTTGGTGGAAGGTGCAGAGATGTCCTGGAGGTTGACGACATCATCTAAAAGACCCTCAAACTTCTGTGAGTGGCCAATCACAAACATGCCATATATCACTGGTGTAGAGACACTTAAAATCTGGAGTATACTTTACCAATTATCACCAATCCACCGGTGAGTAATAAATAGGCATGACATTAACTGAGCCACCTCTCCTTGTTGAGCCTAATGAATGTGATCTCTCTTCTGGTGATGTGAGTTTTTCCTAAACTGGTTGTGTATGAGAAGGTTTATAATTTGATTTCACATGTTTTCTGTTTGGGGTTCCTGTTCAGTGTGGCAATGCAGACTTCAAGCCATTTCAGATGTAATGATCCTTCCTTGTTAGACAACAGGTTAGGAATCCAGAAGTGAGCATCAAGCCCACATACACACCCTCCCCTCCTCCCTTTGTACACCAGTGCTGAGTCACCATTCTGGTTGGCGTAAACTATAGTTCCCCGTTATGCCCAAAATGGGGAGGGGGGGATAATGTTGTGGTTTTAATGTTGGTCTTCTGATCAGGTTAGTAAACCAACATTAAACCATATTGTTATTAAACTAACAACAACAACTTTATTATTGGAAGTCCACAGACCATACAACAGCAATTTGAATAGAACATGAAAAAACTTTTTAAGTTAAAATATAGGCATAGTAAGTTTTAAATACTCAGCAAAACCCCATGGCATAAGTGATGCTTTCCCACAAGTGCTAGCAATCCCAATATGTTATAAGCTTGCTCAATCATTTCTTGCTGTCCATACACTGTGTGTCGGGAGGTACTTCTCATTAAAAATACCAATATCCTATAACTCAACACTCAGCTGGATTCTGTTCCTCATCGCAGTACAGAGGGATTTTGCTACTTGCAGGGTTATATACTTATTTGAGCTCTGAAGAAGGTTGACCAACAGGGTTTCCCTAGTACACCCTGATAAATGCTGCATAATGGGGCATAACAGATCATCCTAGCCGTGTTATAAAAGTTGCAGAAAAACAGTACATGTTCCACATTCTCCACCTCACAGTTATTACATGGACAGTATCAATTGGCTGCTGGGATTTTTTTAAATCTACCCTCCAGTATCTTAGATGGAAGGGCATTAAATCTGGCCAGCATCAAGGCCCTTCTGTATTTAGCTACAGTAAGCCAATTTAAATATGCCAGTGCCCCTTTATGGGCAGAATCTAGAACGCCCAAAGATTGAGGAGAACAGGGGCCTCGAGCCATTCCCCGAAGTTCCTGGAGGTCCATATCTGCTAGTCTTTGCTTAATGGTCCATTTGGCCTCTTCCTGGTCCAATGTTAACAAATACCTGAGGGGAATACCTAACGTGCAAGCTTTGAATATCACTATTTTTGTCCAAAGTGATTTGCATGAATATAGCAGGACCTGGGATACTAGAGAGTTGTAAGAGAGTAGATGGTACTTTTGGAACCAAAATTGCAAAGTTTGGGTCCAGGCATGACAATGTAGGGTACACAACGCAGCTTCTAAATTCAGAGCTGAGCCCGCCACACATTTTGGCATTCCAAAAATTGACCTTAAAAACAAAGATTGGACTCCCTCAATAGAGACCTTTAGTAGCGGGAACCAAATTGGTGCTCCATGCAGAATCTAGGGGATCAACTTTGCTTTATATACCTTCAAAGCTGCGGGTATAAATTTTCCTCCCTTTGAGAAGTAAAATCTCAAGAGAGCCCCCACTGTTTGATCTGCTTTGCTATTGATATATTAACATGAGTGTTCCATTTTAGATTTTCCTGGAACCAGATTCCAAGATACTTATAGTATATGCACTAACCTGACTGATCTTATTACCCCCCCATGGACCATGAAAAACTTGCTTTTTTTTTTCCACAAAGACCATCACTTTCAATTTTTGGAGATTAATTGATAGATTATTATTGTACTGTACTTCGCAAACTGATTTAGCAGTCTTTGAAGGCCCAGACGTGATAGAGAGAGAAGCACAGCATCATCCACATACAAAAGAATGCGCACCTTTGACGAACCAATTTGGGGTGGGTGTGACTGAATTGTCTCAAGCCAGGCTGGTAGATCCGCCAAGTACAGATTGAATAGCATTGGTGCTAAAACACAACCTTGCCTGACGCCAATGGGGAGATCAAACTCATTTGTGAAATGACCCTGTGTACTAGATTTAACCTTAGCAGATGATTTAAAATATAATGATTGGATCAAGAATAACAGCCTCTTTTCAAACAGAAGTTTATCTAGCCTGGCCCAAAGGAGGGGGCGTGAGATAGAATCAAACGCCTCCTTAAGGTCGATAAAGGCGACAAATAATTTCCCTCCCTTTGGGGCTGTATATTTGTAGGCCATATGGGAACGAACCAAGCTATGATCATATGTGGAGCAGCCAGCCCTAAACCCAATCTGTTCCATTCCCAGAATGTTATTAGTATTATTCCATTCTATCAGTTTGTCATTCAGTATGTTGCCGTAAAGCTTACCTATTATAGACAGGAGACTAATGGGGCGATAGTTCTGTGGGTCATTCATGTTACCCCTTTTAAAGATAAGAATTATCAGGGCCTTTCGCCAGGTCTTGGGAAGTAGACCTGTTTTATTTATTGCTGTAAAGAGAAGGGCAAGCAGTGGAGCCCACCAGCGAGCATTACTTTTCAGCATCTCAGGTGGGATGCTGTCTGGACTGGGGGCTTTGTCTGGTTTTAACTTTGTTATCAGCTCCTCTACATAGCAGGGATCTACTTCAGGCCAATCTGGGGTATTTGGAGAGAATTCAGGGGCCAAGTTTCTCCAATGATCGTCATTATACAACTTGGAAAAATAACTTTCCCAAGTGTTTACTGGTATAATACACTCTGAGGTAACACTTCTGGCACTAATAGACTTTGAAGCTATTTGCTAGAAGATTTTTTGATTTTTCAGTTTTGATACTGCAATTAATTTTTGCCAGGCTTCACGGTCCGCTAGTTCTTTTTTCCTTTGGAGGGTCCTTTTAAAGTGATTTTTAAAATCGTAGTAAGATCCAGGCAATTGTCTTTCATTGTTTTTCCGATATAATCTATACGTTACTTGTAGTCTTCTTCTTAGGTTGAGACATTCCCCATCAAACCAACTATTTTTAGGACATTGGCGGCCCTTAGCAGAGATAGAACTATTTTGTAGGTCAAAGGATAATAACTGTAACAAATCTTCGACTGCAGGAACACAATTTTCAGGGGCCAATGCCTTGTACATTCTCTTGGTATATTTGAGAATGGCCGAGGAGCCGATGGTATGTTTAAAGACCGGAGCCGTCATGTTAGTCCATTTTATTGTATGATGAACAGAACTGACTTGACAGCATGGGATGGCTTATCTCCTTCCTAAAAGGCTTGGAGATATTCAACCAAAGTTCTAATGGTAAGTGATCGCTTTCCATCGGTTCTGCCACCTTGAAATTGCAACCCATAGTTTCCAGATGTTTGTGCACTAATATATAATCAATTACACTGGATCCCCTAGCTGAAATATGGGTAAACTCACCCCACCTGTCAGAGTGGGCACTGCCATTTAAAATGACCAGATTGCTTCTTTGTGCAAATTGGAGCAGACCATAGCCAGCATAGTTGGTGACAGAATCCTTGGAATGATGCAGATTAGAAGCAAGTGTATCATTATTTGACCTTATCCCGTGTTCTCTGCTTTCCTGGGCAGAGAACAGTCAGATATGTTCCTATTCTGGCATTAAAATCCCCTTCTAAGTTGGGGTAAGCATGTGGGTATTTATCAGATAGTTCCATAAAAACGGTTTCAATTTTAGTCCACAATGCCATCATCATTTCCTTACCATATTAAATAGTAATAATGTCAGTTTAGGAATCCTCATTTCCAAGAGCAAGACCTGAACCGCAGGATCACAGTTAGCCAGCCTTGATGTTCTGGCCTCTAGTGTGGAGGAAATCAGACAACACAGCCCTTGACAATCTCTGCCTTTTCCTGAATTGGGGAGTGCGGATAGACAGTATGCTGTGAATCCGCTCATAAAGATGTCATTGCAACTCCAGATCTCTTGTAAGAGAATTATATCAAAGTTAGACAAATATTCCATGATGCCTTGGATCTTGCTTTTTGATGCCCAACCTGCCACATTCCACAATATTAATTTTAAAGGGATCTCTGTTTTGTTTTTACTTAGTCAATCAGCAATGGTGATTGTGTCCAGCATTCCATCTGTGTTCCTCATAACACAGCAGTTATCTAGAATTGATGTAGAGCTGAATTGGCCTCTCGAAAACTCATCTTTTTCCTGCCTGCTTGGTCTTTTAGGGATACTTTGTGTGGCAGTCTTTCTGTCATTTACTATTAGAACTTTAGGGCTCAGGGCTATCGCACCCCCTCGATGCTGCATCTGAGCTAAAAACTGTTCTGAGCAGTTGTTATCTTCATGGGGTACACTTAATTTTCTGCTACTCCTGGAGTTGTTAGAATCTCTTGTCCTAGAGTATCTATACTTTGATTGATTTTTACACACCAATAATTCTTTAAATCTATTGATGATTTCTAACTGCTCCTGGGCTGGGAGAGCGCCAAAGCTGGTGATCAAATCGAATTCCTCAAGTATAAAATGCTCAACTGTCCAATCCGCTTTACTCACTGCCCTAGCATCCCCAAAATTAGGTTTAGCTGGACTAGAGTTTTTATCAAAAGCTTCAAGAGGGTAGGGGAAGAAATCGTTATTAGGGCTTAAATTGATCAGATCACCAGTTGGAGGATCTCTTTTGGTCGAAGCAATTGTCCGTTGCGGGTAAATTAATAGTAAAGGGACTAAATTCTTAAAGTGCCTGTTTACCAATATGCCCCTATGCTGAAAAGCTACTCTATGGGCATAAATCGTAGATGTTATATCAGAGGCCACGAAGGTAACTATAGCTCGGGCTGATTTATAGTTGTAAAAAATATATTCCACCTTTGAAATAGCGGCGGGGTCCAGTCTTATTTGGGTGGTTTCGGCTAAAATCGTAATAAAGTGCTCTATTCGTTCCCCCTGAGATTAATTTAGGATAGTTGGAAAACACTAGATTCTTGCTTTGTAACTGTATCTGCCAGTTATTCCTTGCTACTTGGTTAAACTCACTTAGAGAAGCCTTGATCTGAACCCGAGACGGGGCAGATATCTCTGCTTGGATCTGGATACAGCTCCATGAGTCCTGTGATGGACCACCAGCTGGTGAGGAAGGGGAAAAGTTCTCATCACTATTTATCACATGTGAAGAACAAAGTGCACAGTAATTTCCCTCAGGTGCTTCTGTTTTCTGTTTTCTTTTGTTGTTGTTGTTGTTTTAACAAATCCGCATCTTGCCTTTCCTTATTTACCTTGTCAGAGGTATCGACAAGTCTGAAAAGTCTGTCAAAGTTCATTTTAGCAGCACCTTTAGATTTTGACGTTGGTTTCATGTTTATTTTATTTTTTCTTGCCCGTTAAATTCTGGGTCTTGCTGTTTCTGCCTCTGGGGACTCGCTTAATGTTAGTATTTTTCTCACCCTTATTTAAGGGGATTTTCTTATCAGCTTTAATTGTGTTATCAGCCATGCTGGTTTCCTTACTGCTGGAAATATTGCTACCATTTTCAGGTAATCTGGTTATGGCCCGATTCTTACTATCTTTATCTGAATGCAGGTTAGACCTACTGAGTTGCTTGGCATCAGGGATTTTGTCAACCTTTGGCATTAGTTGAGAGTTCACTTTGGGCTCCTCCAAAACCAGAGCTATCAGGGTAGACAATAGTTCTGTGCTTTCAGCCAAATATTTCGTTATAAGAACTATGTCGGCCACCCATTCCATGAACAAACTCTTTATCCTTGCATAAAAGAGGTCAAGCAGTAAATCAGAACCAGCCAGAAACATATTTTGTTCCATCAAGGGAGTCAGTGGGCTTTTAATTTGTTGTGGTGTAGAATTTGTATTTTTAATTGGAGTAGTAGGTAAGACACCTAGGCTATTGGGGCCTGAACTGCATTCTCTGGTTATAATTGGCCCCAGCATGTTACCATTCTCTGCTTCTACAAACTCTTCTGCAATACTGCCTCTTTGATTCCCAAAATTATTGGGGTCTTCCATTCTCATAATGCAATGAGGGCCCAAGGACTAGTCCATATCAGACTTCACAGGTGTCAAAGCCTCCACAAGTCCATGGGCAGGAGCCTCAGAAAAGGGATAGAGAAAATTGGTGATCTTTAACTGCTTAGATGCTTTGACATATATTGCCACATCTTCAACAATAGGTAGCATACCTCTTTCTTTGTAGCCAGCCACCCCTTGTGAGCACCGTAGTCAAATAGACTAGGAAGACCCAAGAATAGTACTTCCTACCTGTGCCCGGCTTCAGTATGTGGGAGACTTCATCTAGGCCGGCAGCCCAGGAACCACAGACCTGCTCCAAGTCAAACAGCAAACAAAAAAGAAGAGCCAGCTGCAGCCCAAGAGTAGTTTAGGCAGCTTAACTCTTAGAAGATTAAGCACTTTGCTCTTGGGGTAACTCCCCACACCTGGCTATTATCATCAATTTAGGCAGTTAGCTTTATTCTTTGTTTTTCTTTCCTTCTTTGTTCTTTAGTCTTTGTTCTTTTATCTTCTTTTTATTTATTCTGTGATGCTCTTTGACCTTGTCTCTCGGTTTATCATTGATCTGTTTTCGTAGTTCTTTTCTGAGAATTCTCCTGCCCCCTTCTTTTGGCTTCCTACAGCTTCTTTAACTTTGGCAAACACGCTTTCCTACTCATATTACTTTACTTGCTTTACCTGCCAATTTTTTTCTTCTTGCTACTTACTTCCCAGTGTAAAGCAGTTAAAAATTAGAAAAATAGATGATTTAAAAAGTAAAAGAGTAAAATATTAAGGTTGGCTTTAAAAGGTTAAAAGGAGATCTCAGCCTCACAGCCTCAGCCTCACTACTAGGCTGTCCATATGAAAAGGAGGACAGGGCTCATGTAACTTTAACAGTTGTAGAGAAAAGGCAATTTCAGCCGGCATCATTTGTATGAATTCGTACCTGGTGAAATTCCCTCTTCATTACAACAGTTAAAGCTGCAGGGGCCCTGCCTTCTTTTGTATCTGGTCACTCTAGTATAGTGCCTGCAACTTTAATTGTTGTGATGAAGAGGAGATTTCACCAGGTACTAATTGCATACAAATGACTCTGGCTGACATTCCCTTTTCTCTGCAACTGTTAAAGTTACATGAGCCCTGTCCTCCTTTTCAGATGGTCAGCCTACTCACTACACCAGTCTGGTTGGCGTAAACTACAGTTCCCCATTATGCCCAAAATGGGGAGAGGGGGGATAACATTGTGGTTTTAATGTTGATTTTCTGATCAGGTTAGTAAACCAACATTAAACCATATTGTTATTAAACTAACATTAAACACAGCCTACTGTTTTCAGATGTAATCGGGAACTGTAGTTTATGTGAACCAGGATTGATGCACTGAAGTCAACAGTGGAGGGGTAGCGTGCGAGCCTGGCACTTGTTATTGGCTTGCTAAACTCAGCAAACTGGGAATATTATATCTAGACTGGGTTTTAGACATTTGCTACTTAATCACAATGATATAATTTAGTGATCTTCCAAGACAGATGGTGTCTGTGTCTATCTGTAGTCTTAGAACTGGTCTCCTGCTGGAGCTTGAGACTTACAACAGAAACAATGCCTGATCAATATCGATGAAAGAAATGAGGAGGGAGAAGTTTAGCATTGAAAGGTTGCAAAGAAAGCAAATTAAACTTGGAAAGCCACATTGAACCAGGCGGTAGTTCATGCTGCTTAGTATACAGATGAAGATTTTTCAGAAGCACTCTAGCAACCTAACTTCTGACTGAAATTGAATCAATAAAACTCCCATGGATTTCAACGGATACAATCAGAGCATGACTGAGTGCTTTTGAGAACCCTATCCAGAATGCAATACATTATTATTTCTGTCTGTTTGCCTGTAATATGTATTTACCTTATCTAGCTGTGCTTTTATACTATTATCTCCTACTAGCCTTAGTTTGACTAGCATCTTGAATTGCATCGCTCTAGCACGAAACAGCCAGAAAAAAAGCATGTTCATTTCTTACATTACATTTGGCCATTTCACCCTAAAGAGACAAGGAATCCTTCCAGGCAGGAATATGATCACAAAACCTCAGGTGTCTCTAGGTTAAATTGAACTAGGCAGGTTTTTAAAACTCCTAGCAATGCCATTTAATAGGTTAAGGCAGGTAGTCAAGGCAAGACATTGTGTCCAATTGACACAGCAGGATGGATATTTGAAGGAAGGCAGTGTACAATTGCTAAATTAGAATGTAGCCAGTCCATAGAGACCAACAGCCTAGAGCCAGTAACATCCCACTCAGGGGTATGTGTTGATCTTCCTGGCTATTGCTACTGCACTATGGCCAGGGAAGAAGGGAAGATCAGACCTGCATAATGTAGGCACTAATGATACCGATGCAGAGACTTCTAGCATTATTCACAGCAAATAGCCGTTTCGTTCATTTTCATTCATTTATTTCATTTCTATACCACTCAATAGCCAAAACTCTTTGGATGTTTCACAAAAATTACAAAACAAAAACATCTTAAGCATAACTGAATTGGAAAAGAATTTAGAACAGAGAAAGCCTATCTACAGTTATCCATGCTCTAGTGACCTCTCACCTGGATTACTGCAATGTGCTATACATGGGCTGCCTTTGAAAATGGTTTGGACTTCAGCTAGTCCAGAATAGGGCAATGAGATTGTTAACATGGACTGGCCAACATGATCGTATTATAGCGGTAATTTTCCATCTGCACTGGATGCCAGCCCATTTCTGGGGCTGATTTAAGGTGCTGGTATTAACATTCAAAACCCTGAAAGGCTTGGAACTGGGTTATCTGAAGGATCATTTCCACCTATATACACCTGCTTGGTTCCTAAGATAATCTTCAGTGGTCTTTCCCCCAGAAGGCCCTGCCAAAGGAAGTGAGGTGGGCAGCTACCCGGAAGAGGGCCTTTTCTGCTCTGGCACCAAGTTGTGGAATGAGTTCCCCAGAGAGGCTAGCCTGGCATCTACATTATGCTATTTTTCAGCGCCAGGTGAAGCTTTTCTTACTTTCCCAGGCATTTTAGTCTTTTAGTTTCTGTAGTTTTAAATCAGTTACTATATTTTATATCTTTTGCATTGCTGCTAGGTTTTATTTTGCCTTTTATCTTTGTACTGTAGTTTTAAACTTTCTAACTTTTATTTTATATTGCATTGTGTTGTATCTTATGGCTTTAACTGTTTTGAATTTCCCAGAGAGCTTCAGCTATTGGTAGGCTGACCATCTGAAAAGGAGGATAGGGCTCATGTAACTTTAAGAGTTGTAGAGAAAAGGGAATTTCAGTCAGTGTCATTTGTATGCAATTAGTTCCTGGTGAAATTCCCTCTTCATCACAACAGTTAAAGTTGCAGGCACTATACAAGAATGACCATATACAAAAGAAGGCAGGGGCTCTGCAACTTTAACTGTTGTGATGAAGAGGGAATTTCACCAGGAACTAATTGCATACAAATGACACGGGCTGAAATTCCCTTTTCTCTACAACTCTTAAAGTTACATGAGCCCTGTCCTCCTTTTCAGATGGTCAGCCTAGCTATTGGGTGGTATTCAAATGTTATGTTTAAAACCCAGTTTCAATAAGTTTGTGCAAGTTAGGAGAGGCCTCTACATAGGATCAGCATTGCGATACCTGCACTTTGTGATTGACGCTCCCCCACCTCCTCAGTCGCTACTTTGCAATAGCAGCTGTTATATGGCATAAGATCAGGGCCAGGATCAAGGGTAGGCATGGTTGGGCACCTACCAAGGGCCCACACACCAGCAGAGCCGCTTGGACTTGCTCTTCCTCTTTCATCATTGCAACTTCCGTTTTCCCCTGCCTCTGACTCTGGGCCATACAATGGTAGTAGTGTGGAGCAGTAGATGCCACTGCTGACTTGCTCCCTGGCTCTCTGCCTGTCAAACAAGCAAGTGGTAGCAGTGTTGAGAAAGAGGAGGAAGAGCTGCCAACAATGGGGCAAAAAGGTGGACTCAGCGAGGAAGGGTGGTGGCCTGAGAGTAGAACACACGTTTTGAGGCTCAGTCCATAACTCCAAGAAGATCAGAATGGCAGTGACGTTAGTCCTCTAGCCCATCAGCCAGCTGAAAGAGTGTTGTTTTTAAAAATCAGGACTTCTCAAATTGGATCTTATTGAAATGCTGTTTGGAAGTAGCCAGTTTCCTGCAGCACCTGCCCTTTCCTGTAATTTCCCATCTAGCAGAGCCTGGATCAGTTACTAATTAACTTATATGGTGTGACAAATTCACAACCCTGGGTGGTCTGGCTGTGGCTTTTGCTGCCTTAGCTTTCAATCACTGTTTATCAGGACACTGCAGCTCCTCCAGTGCATTGTAGCTATTCACGGGAATGACTCGCCAATCCTTCCAATGGGTATGGGAGCTGATCTCCCTTACGCCAGGGCCAGCCTTAGTGTATCAAGTGCCATCAGCAGTCTGCTTTGGACCACAGATTCCAGCAGTAGTGGCCTTTCCCTGAGCCCATCTACACACGCAGGATAAAACACTTTGAAAACGTATTGAAAACTGTATATGGAGTGTGTCCTGGGCCCCAACAGTTCTCAAAACTGTCAGCCTATCTACACTACTGCTTTAAAATGGTTGAAAATGGTTTATAACAGTTTTGAGAACTGCTGGGGCCCAGGACACACTCCATATACAGTTTTCAAAACGTTTTCAAAGTATTTTATCCTGTGTGTGTAGATAGGCTCCCTGTCTCCATCTCTGAGTCCCATTTTTAAAACTGGCTCTAGAACTGATGGTTGAGGTGGGGTGGTTTGGAGGGGGAGCAGGGTCAGTTTTTATGCTTTGGGGTGGGGGTGGGGAGAGTCTGCACTGTAGCAACTCTGTATATTTTTGTATATTCATCTGATGGCCTATGGGAGAACAATTCGTGATTCCTGGAACGTGTTAGCTGGAATTTATATTCCTGTAGCTTGGGGAGCAAGGAGCAATGCTCTTTCCCCATAATGCTAGCTTGGTTGCTGACCTTACAGAAGATTTCTAAAGCACAATCCCAGAGTTGATCTTTCTGCTACTAAATCTTCCTTATCCATTGGTGGCAATGATAGGAATATGTATCAGAGCAACAAGGCATTTGCTAAATTTCATGAACACCTCTATCCATTCCAATACATATAAGAGGCATATGTCAGAGGCCTTCCTGTTAGCAGTATAGAGCTTTGGCAATCCAGCATTAAAAAGTAGTATTTTGCTCCTGATTTAAGACTCTAATGAACCTTTGACAAAGCCATGCGAGTCCTTCATAGAGCCAGAAGTCTGCCTAGAGCCAGCAATAGATTAAATGGAATGAGAAACCTCCCAGAGCCAAGCAGCACTCTCGCAGTTTGTCAAGGTAGAGTTCTGCAGATGAACATGCTGCCAGCTTCGGAAGGTTTGATTTGGGAGCTGCTCTTGTTATTTACTGGGTATTTGAAAGTAATGCCTACAAGCCTTGGGGGGGGGGGGGGGGAGGAAGGCAGGGAAAGACTCCAAGGTAGAAACGGGGGCAGAAATATACAGCAACGATTATTTCAGATGATGTCTTTATTGTTCAATTACCCTGCCCCATCCATGGAATTTTACAAGGGTCCAGATATAGTCATCTTTGATTTGTAACCACCAGCACTTCCATCTTCTTTGTTACTACAGACAATCCACTAAAGAGGAAACGATGCTGTATCTACACAATGGGCTCCTCTAAACGAGCGATTTATTACATGCTCATGATTGGTCACTCACAAACGTTTGTGGGTCTTTTAAATGACATCATGAACAACCACAACATCTTCTGCAGCATCTGTTGGAAATTCCATCATGAAAAGAACTACTTTTAAAGTGGTAACATCTGTGCCCCCACTTCCACCACTAGATGGCGCTGTCTCAATGGAACTGAATGGAATTGAACAGTGGGGAAGTAGTCAATTCAAACCACGTGGTTGCTCCTCTCCATCCGTGTAACTAAGCCCATAACAAACATGCCAAAAAGCAAAAAGCAATGCGATTTCCCCTTAATGTAAAGTTGCCCAATGTCTTTTGATGGGAAGCACTAGGAGCCATCTCATACTTAAAGTAGACTCATTGAAATCCTAAAAGTAGGCAATTTGCCAACAAAGTTGTCTGCAATAGCCTTGGTTGGTTGTGACTAATGTTTAGGGTTAGAATTTGTTTATTAGGGGTGTGTTGACTAGTAATTAAACCCATATCCCATTGAATAACGGTAAGCCCCAAGTCAGAATCACAATTATGACTCCTCCTTTGCTTGGCCGGGCAGGTTTAGATCTGTAAAACATGATGATCCATGGACAGTGTGAGTAGATAAGCAGACCAAAGTGTTCTGCTATAGGGAAACTGGGAGTGAAAGCATCATCAGTTTTGTCTAAGATGGAAAGATGAAAGAGATGGTTCTCTACCACCACAACTACAGCCTTATATTTTGTAGCAAGTAACCCGATAAAAATGTCTCCCAATGTTTGGAACGTATTTCTACATTTTTATGGGGCAAAATGAAAGAACTCTAAGACTTGTACAGCTACTCATGATATTTTAAATTGACTTCCAAACCACCTCCTATTAGTTTGCTCTGTCCCATAATATTGCCTGCTTGGACTGAGTTCATTTAGAATTGTAAATGTTTATTTCATTAGTGTTCTGGATACATTTTAAGACTGCTGTGATGTGGTACAGATGCAGAACACACACTGGTGATACAGTACAGCCTCAAGGAAAATACATCTATTTGGGAATGGCTAGCTTCAAGCCTACAAAACCAGCAACAGATTGAAGCCAGGAATAAAACCAAAACGAAAAATATTCCAGAGCTTTGAATTGCAATGAACAAACTATGAAAGCAGAGAAGACTGGAAGTCCATATATGAGCAGTCAAATTTAGATTTCCAGAAGAATTGGCAAAGAAATATGTCTAGAACACCCATGTGTGTGTACACAGAGCAACCCCAAGACAATAATCCTTGATTCTGCAACGAGCCCCCTGCTAACTGGTTTGCCCCTGATATTTCAGTGCACAGTATTTGCCTGGGGTCTACCCTCCAGGTTTCATTTCAGGGATCATGTGGCATAAGAGGCATTGCAACAGAATGTATCCCAGAATGTAAGAATCAGTATGTCCATGAACAAGAAAAGCTCTCCCCTTTGCAATCTGCCTTATACAAGTCTTTCCATGTGAACCTAGAATTTTAATTGTTTCTCTTTTTGAGGCAAAACAGAGAGCCCACCCTCTTGGCCCACCATGGAATGGCAGCCACTGTGAGTTCAGATTACTGTGTGCCAAGTTCCAGATGCCCAGCCAAACATTGAATGGGCTGTGTAACATGCCAATAGCCAAGCTCAGCTTAGTGCAGATTAGGGGTGTGCATTGGATCGGGTCCAATCCACGATCCGAAGCCGATCCGACCGAAATTGGATAAAATTATCCGATTACAATCCCGGCTTCTGGATCGTCCGATCTCATCCAAACCGGACAGGAAAGACCCGATCCGGTTCGGATAAAATCAGAGGATCGGACCTCCTCCTCCTCCTCACGCTCCTTACCTGCTGGGGCAGTCCGCTGCCGTCTGCGGGCGTCAGCAGGTGCCTGAGGATGGCCCCGGCAGGTAAGGGGTGCTAGGAGGGAGGGGGCTTACCTGCCGAGGCCATCCGCTGCCGTCTGCTGGTGCCTGTGGGTGCCATTGGACAGTAGTGGACAGCCCCGGCAGGTAAGAAGCGTGAGGGGGGAGGGGGCCCACATACCTGGCAGAGCAGCGGATTCCTTCCGGTGCATCGATCTACTGAGAAACAGGCTTCGCGGCCTGTCCCTCAGTAGCGCGCCAGGTGATGACGTCATCACCCGGCGCGCTACTGAGGGACAGGCTGCGAAGCCTGTTCCTCAGTAGATCGATGCACCAGAGGGAAGCCGCTGCCCTGGCAGGTAAGAGCCCGAGGGGGGAGGGGGGAGGGACAGGGAGGGGGGAGTTAGGCCCCACTCACCCCAGCCATAGGCTTGCATTGGGGGAAAGCTTTCTTTCCCCCAATGCAAGCCTATGGCCGATCCGAAAAATCGGACTTCCGATTTTTGCATCGGGATCGGGTCCAATCCGATCTGAGGGACCTCCAATTTTGTCCTGAATGATCCAGGACAATGTCGGAGGTCCCGATCTGGGTCCCAATCCGATCTGGGGGGTCCCTGCACATCCCTAGTGCAGATTGGCTTTTTCTACAACAAGCATAGGTTTTGAGCTTTTCTACATAAGGTATTTGCTGTGCACTCAGCATTCCATACTTACAGCTGTGTATGGATTCTTTAGATGATGTCACGACCCTCAAGTTTCACTTCTGTTTTTAAAGAGCACACTCTGTTGGTTTTTTTAGAGCAGAGAAAATGCTGTATTATTTGTGAAAGCAAATGAAAACACCTTTTCCACTTGCGTATTTGCAGTATTCCGGTATACCACAGTACCACCTAGAAATTACGTAGTGAAAAAGCAGGAAAGAAAATGCTCTTCATGTTGTGCTTGGATCTCAGTTCTGCAGCTAAACTGAAAGTCAATACAGCAGATTAGCAGCCTCGTGTAGAAAAGCCCTTTCTCTGGAGTGCTTCCTGTTTCACACTGAGGATGCCTCTACAAGAGCGATTTAAAGCTCTTTCAAGGCACATTACAAATTTTACCTCTACAAGAGTGGAGTGCAAATCGGGGGTGGAGGCACTTTTTAGCTCTGATTATTCGCATTTTCGAATGCACTTTAAATAGCGAGTTTTAATTTGCTGCGGGAGTCAAAGTGCCTTATGGTCATGTAAACATGCGATTCTCCACATGTAAACAACTTTAAAGCACGTTTCATATAGCCCGTAATGCGCTTCACCGCCTCTCGTGAATAGGTGTTGGGAGTAAATGCGCTTCTCCGTATATGCGCATAATCGGGCAACCGGGCATCAAACCGAAATCTTGTAGAGGGGGCCTGACTTGTACAACTGGCTTTGCCAAGTGCATAACCCTCTCACCACATGATGACAGCAACTGGACTGACTTCCAGGAGGACTTAAAAAGAGTGGTACCACACATGTATGAGAGAGAAAATGGGACTAAAGCTATTCTGCATGGTCGAAGCCAGCAACCTGATGTCCTCAAGGTGTTTTGGACTATAGCACTTATAAAACCCAGCCAAGATGACCAATGATTAGAAATTATGGGTGTTGTAGTCCAAAATATCTGGAGGGCACGGGTTGCTGAGCCCTCCAAGCCATCTGCAAAGGCATGCAGAGAGAGAGAGAGAGAGAGAGAGAGAGAGAGAGAGAGAGCAAGAATGACAGGACTGGTTTTTAAAACCTAGACCAATTTGGATGTGTTGGGAGGGGGAGGACTCAGTTGTAATTAAATATTAAAACCAACAAGACAACAGCATAAAAAATGAAAGGAACTGAATGAAAACAATTAGCAAAGAATGAAACCGGGTTGGGAGTGATATTAATTGAACCTATTATAAAATACTAATGGCATTCGAAAACCTAATTTTTGCATTGTCGAGCCATTTTGATTAAGTGTTAAATGCTGCTCTTATGAACTTGCCGTATTTGGTGCTGGAATATTAACTCCTGCCTTTATTCATCTGTTTATCTTCCTTTCTCTGCAAAAGTGGTCCGATGCAAAACCAGGTAGCCCCTGCTCTCTAGTTGACCCTCCACCATTTCCCTTCTGCGGCTGTGGCCTGACACCCTATTTCCCTCCCTCCTATGGGAGAACAGCTACCACACCCATGCCGACAAGGAGAATGAACCAGGAGTAAGGTGGGAGTTGGGCAATGGGTAGGAGCAATAATTGATGGAAGCCGTTGCCATGGATGGGGAGAACAAATGCACTTTGCAAGGCGAAAACTTTTCAGAACAGAATAAACACAATAATTGAAAGGAAGAAATCTGACTTTTGATTGCTTTTTAAGTGTTTAACATGAAGTTTCATCTAGGGAAATGATCGTTATTTTTATCTTTAGCTGTGGCGTTCATGTTTTCCCTCCCAGAAGTTATTTCTTCAGCTCAGGATGCCAGCTGCAAGGAGCTGCATGGGGAATGACAATGGCCTATGCAACTCTAAGGCATCAGTCATAAAACACATTTTGGAGGGCAAAAGCAAGCGGATGCAGCATAAGAGGTTCACGTTCAAATCCAGGACTTGGGTCTTAACAGGAGTTGACATGCAGCTGGATGAGGCATTCTGTTTTTCTGGGTTTGAGAGACACATCTTGCTCACAGTCTAGGGTTAGTATGCCTGTTAAAGTGGGGAAGAACTGTTAACCATGACTTATTCTAATATGATAACTCTTTATTTTTATTTATTTTAAATTGTTTTTAAGCTGCCCACTACCTAGTTCTGAGGCAAAAGTAGAAACACCAAGTCAAGTGGCAACCTTATCAATATCTAATTAACAGCACTAATCTAGTACATGCTTACTCATAAGTAAGCCCAACTGAGTTTAATGGAGCTTACTCCCTGGTGTGTGTGTGTGAGTGTGTGTGTGAGAGTGTGTGTGAAAGATTGCAGCCTAAGTCTGCAATCCTGAACACACCAGGGAGTAAGCCCCATCGAACACAGTGGGAATTACCTCAGAGTAAACATGCATAGGATTGCACTGAAAGCAGTGGAGGTGGTTCCAATTTCAATAGATCTGTGAATCCATTCTGGGTTTCAGTCAGAATCCTCCTGTTACTATGCTTCTTCCTCTTGCCTTGCTCTCTTTTTTCTCTCCCTCCCCCCTTCTTAGCTTATTTTGTTTTTCCTCATCTCACCATCCAGTTGCAACCTGTTGGTGTAGCGCCACAAAAGTCAACACCGTTATATGGTGACCCGGGCCAGATCTATACCAAGCAGGACATGACACGTTGGAAACGGATTAAAAACTGTATATGTAGTGTGTCCTGGGCCCAACAGTTGTCACTACTGTTATAAACCGTTTTAAAGCCGTAGTGTAGATCCTGCCCAAGAAAAGGGTTGCACTATTATTTATTTTCTGCATGTGCCAATGATCTTCAGTTGCGCAAATGCCTGAGAGGATCTACAGCAGAGCCCTTTTTGTGTGCGAGGCAGCGCTGTGACCGTATTTTTGTTTTCAAAACACAATTCCTGCTTTGGTGGCACATGCTAGGGTGACCAGATAAAATCCAGGTCAGGGCTCATGTAACTTTAACAGTTGTAGAGCAAAGGGAATTTCAGCCAGTGTCATTTGTATGCAATTAGTTCCTGGTGAAATTCCCTCTTCATCACAACAGTTAAAGTTGCGTGCACTATACTAGACTGACCATATACAAAAGAAGGCAGGGCCCCTGCAACTTTAACTGTTGTGATGAAGAGGCAATTTCACTAGGAACTAATTGCAGGCAAATGACACTGGCTGAAATTCCCTTTTCTCTACAACTGTTAAAGTTACATAAGCCCTGACCTGGATTTTATCTGGTCACTCTAGCACATGCTAATCAGTGCAGCATCCACCATGTTCATAATGTGATCGCATACCACACACAAATGCATAGTGTCCTAATAATGAGAGGAATAGGAGGTGTTTGAAAGGTCAGGTGTGTTCTGTCATTTGTGTTTGTAGTGGGAGCACATGACACAAGTCACCACATAGTGCTACAATGGTGGAGGACATGGGAGAGCTCCTTGCCATTCAGTTTCCTTCAGTCTCTCCCTCACTCCCTCTTTGAGTTCTCTGGCTACATGTGCACCTTTAACGGTGCACAGCAATGGACATTTAAAAATAAATTGTGTGGTAATTCACAGCTGTGCAGTTTCGTACGTGTGCAGCCAAAAATAGCCACACATACACACACACACACACACACACACACACACGTCATAGAGGACTAAAAGAAAGATGGGGTGGGTGGCAGAAAGGTGAGGAGATCATGGTGCTGTTTTTGGTGTTTGTTTTTGTTTTTTTCCTGCGTGCAAATCCCATAAAAATCAGTCCAAGGAAAGAGCAGGGAATGAAAGGAGGAGGTGAAAGTCATGGCAGAAGGGAAGAAGGTGGGAGAAGTGTTGCCAGACAGGTTCTATAGCTTTAAAGCTACTCCTGTTAGTAAGAATTACAATGCCACTAGGTTGGAACACGCATGTTTTTGCAGCGCATGGACACCTAAAGCACCGAGGGGGGGGGGACTTCCATAAAGTGTTTTGGGAAACAATGGAATATTGAAGGAGAAATAGCATCAACACAACAGGTTGGAGTGTACATCATGTGTCCTGCATGTGAGCCAAACATTAGAGTACCTGGATGAAATGCTCATGTAGATTAGCTCCTGTTGTTTTCTGTTCATATATGTATAAGTGTGTGCTGGCACTCATACAGAGCATACAGGAGTCTCCCTCCTCCTTTTAGTAGCAGTGCAGCATTGGCAGCTTGCAAGCGCATTGCACACCTAGGCTGGGGCTGCTTTCAGTGTTTCACCCAAAAGCTGTCTCTCATGTGCTGTGTGTGTGTGTGTGTGCTGTCACTGCTCTGTTCCAGCTGCATTCGCTTTTGTCTCCTCTTGCCTCATGTTTCCCTCTCCCAAGGGCTGCTTTCCCAGGAGAAGTTAAGTTGAATTGATCTGCCATTTAATTACCTGATGTGTTCATTGCTCTGTTTGCTGTTTGTAAATAGCCTTGCCTGTATTTCTTTCTGGGCAGGAGATAGGGGAGGTGTAGTGAAGAGCTTGCAGCAGTGTAGCCAGACTGCAGCTTCCTCAGCCACAAGACACCTGCCAGCAACACCTGTGCTCATCAGTGTGCACTGCCTTCTTTGGGTAGGTCCCAGCATTCAGGGGAATGGATGTGTCTATTCCATGGCAGCAAAACCAATTGGCTTGCTGGAATGCATGAAGGCTCTAACAAGACACATGGCCCCTTTCCAGTTTATTCCAATTGTTTCTGCCTCAGTAGCCCACATTATGGGTTTCTGAGCATAATGTGAGCATGTAAACTTCATGAAATAGAGACAAAAATAAGGGAGCATGGCTGATGTTTCATTTACCTCGCTGTATGCTGTTTTTGTGCAAAGGCTTTAATGTCCCAAGAGATTCCTTTCTCACATGGTTAATTGAGTATAATACCTTGCAGCAAATTGTTTAGGGCAAGGGACTCTATGGACTATGTGGGTAAGCAAGACATTATGTGGGAGTTCTGTAATTCAAATCCTCCCACCCTTTCCCCTCTCAAAAGGCAGCTACAGGAAGGCCAATTTGTACTGGGAATGAGGCACATGGTTTGGGGCTTTAACTCTTCTGGTGGTGATTGGTGCACATTTCTAGGCCAAAGATTTGGTCTCCCAAACCTCAAACAACTGAGATGAAAATTAGCTCAATCCTGTGGGTTTATCCGTGCTCCCACTCCCCTTTTGCTGCACTTATCAATGAGAAATTAATAGTGCAGTCTAATCCAGATGTGAGGAAACTGTGGTCCTCCAGATATTGCTAGTCAAAGTTCAGGTATTATGCAACTTGTAGTCCAACAATACCTGGAGGACCACAGTTTCCCCACCCATGGTCTAACTCTATCCAAGTTGGGGAGGTTCAGGAAGAATGGCCTGAGGAAGGAGCAGCCATCCCTGCCCCTGCATCTTCTTCCTGAGGCAGCTGCCTCACCTTGCTTAATGGTAGAGCAGGCCTGAGTCCAAACCATCGCAAAAGGGCAGGGTGGGGGAATCAAAGAGCCTATCTACACTACTGCTTTAAAATGGTTTATAATAGTTTTAAACCGGTTGATAACGGTTATTAATCGGTTTAAAACTGTTACAAACCATTTTAAAGCAGTAGTGTAGATAGGCTCAAAGCCTTTTTATCTATCGTTTACAACAGACTCTGGCATTGCAGCTGTGTTGCCAAATGACTGGGATAAAAAACAAAACAGTGTAGCCTGCTATTGTGCCATTAACAGCGACTTGATTTGCAGCAGTTAGTGGATGATCATGCTTATCTCCATGCCGTAAAAAAATGTCACTTGCTAATTCTTTTACTTTAAAAAGCAGAGTTACGGGGGCTCAGTTCAAAAGTTGGCAGCTGTATTTCAGCACCTAAATAGCAGTGGATCCAAGGAAGAGAATAAATATTGTGGAGTGTGAAGAGGAGCTGCATAATAAAAGCAGGGTTGACGTGGCAGGGACATCCTTTCCTGCCAAATCTAAATACTGAAACTAAGAAGAGAACCATGTTGTTCTCTGTAATTTATGCTTTTCTCCTTTTTTGATACAGCTATGAGGAAAACATGACATCTCTAGCTTGGATCAAATAGGCCTTGCATGCGTGGAAAGGAATGTCCGTTTGTGCGTGGTGCCACTCATTCCCCATCTACTGATGCCTCCTTCCTGCTGCAGCTCCCATGCCCTATTATCCCATGTTGTTCCATGATGGTCCCCCAACTCCCTAGAAAAGATTTTGGAGTGGCACAGAGAGCTGCAGTGGGTAAGAAGAACACTCTGTTGCACAAGGATAACTCTGCTCTCTTTTCTCTGAATTCGTCCCTCTTCTTTGATCTCAATCACACTAACTAGATAACAAAGAAAAGGGAAAAATCGCAGTAGAGCCTCGCTTCTGCACTAACCTGCTCCCTGCATGTATAAAAGCGGGGCCTGACCCAGAGCTGCAAGCCTCCTGTGCTGCCTGAAGTGGGGTGCAGTATCATTTATCTGCTCACTTATCAACTGAGGAAGTCCCGCATCTCTACCCTTCTCTGTTTAGCATGTTTCTAGCAAAAATTGACAATGATTCTTTTTTTCCCCTTTGGCACCATGGGGCCTAAATTTTGAAAAGGAAACGCACGTTGCATTATCTTCCGGATTTTACTCGAGTTCTAGCTAGGGTGACCATATTAGGCAAACCAAAAAAGAGGACACCCTGTGGGGGTGGGGTGGGAAAGCGGCTTTCCAGGGCCTCTGGGAAGTGCATCATCCCCCCTTGCCACCTTAAAGGCCCTGGAGTGGAGGAGGGGAAAGTGTGTCATTCCTGCCCCCCACTGCTCCAATTGAGGCCTTTTCTATAATGTCCAGGAAAGACACACTTTCCCCTTTAAGGCCCTGATTGGAGCAGCGGGAGGGAAATGACCCACCTCCAGAAAGCACATAATTCCCTCCCACCATGCTAATGGCGGCCTTCAAGGGGAAAGTGTGTCTTTCCAGGACATTGTAGAAAATGACAGAAAATCCCCCCTGACACCCAGGATGGAACAAAAACCAGGACAAATCCGGGGAAATCCTGACAGTTGGTCACCCTAGTTCTAGCAGCATTATTGTTGCCATATCATTTCATCGTGCAATCACAGCCATGCAGATTCCTGGGAGCTCAGGGCAAGCACAGGAACAACTTTCCTGCCTCCTTTGGACCGCATGAGGAGCTGCTCAGTTGTGCCCTGATTGCTCCTATGCAACTATCTCATTTTTTCCGCTGAAGTGTCCAGCTGATGGGATTCGCTACCATGTTAAATGAATATGGATTTAAGCCATCCTGGTGTGTGTGTGTGTGTGTGTGTGTGAGAGAGAGAGAGAGAGAGAGAGACAGAGAGAGAGACAGAGACAGAGACAGAGACAGAGACAGAGAGAGAGAGGAGAAGGCCAGCCAGGGATGGAGAATGTTCACACTGCCATTCCTGGATTTCTTGCTCTGCTGGCTTTTAAGTAGATGCCATCGTTCATGAAAAGGGAGCTAGGCTGCAGTTTGGTCTGGTGGTTAATTCTAAAGTTGAACAAGCTTTTTATATTATTCTCTTGCTTATTTTGGTACCCAAATGCTCTCACGGGCTTTGTTTTCATTATTTTCAACAAAGCCAGAATAGTTTTATATCAAAAGAAATATAATTCTTGATTTTCAAATATTTCCCTAAATGGAGGGAGGAAATTCCCACCTACACCCACCCACCCACCCACCCACCCACAGCTCTCTCTCAGGCAGAGCAATCCTATGGTGCTGAGGGGGATTCCAGGGCAGAACTCTTAAGGCAGACCTTCCTAAGCTGGGCTGGCTCACTGTGGTATAAATGGGAGGGGGATGGTTTATCTGACCTTATAAAATTGTTCTTTCTTTCCCACCCTCTTCCATTGCAGTCAATAGGACTCACTGCAAAATTACCAACACTAGTTCCAGGGCTCGTGAGGCTGAGGGTTCTTTTCAGAGGCACTTTGGGGAAATGAGGTGTGTGTGTGTGTGTGTGTATGTGTATGAAGATCTTGCGCCCTCCTTTCACAGGCAGAGCTGCCCATACACAGTATCCAACAGCCCCTCAACCTCTCAAGAATTTCATCTCTTGTCACCACCTCATTTCTTCAGACTCTCTTCCTGATCCTGTGTTTTCAGGAAGGGAGTTGAGGAAATGATGCAAATAGTGGTGACATGAGAAGCCATTCTTGACCGTATTGACAAATTGAAAGCTAACAAGTCACTGCCTTGATGGTATCCATCCTAGAATTCTTCTAACAAAAATATGTTAATATGTCCCTGAGATTAGCCTCTGTACCAGAGGACTGAAGAGTAGTCGATGCAACACCAATTTTTAAAAAGGAGCCAGGAAATTACATACTGGTTAGCTTCAGATCAGATCAGGGTAAATTGGTGGAAAGCATTATTAAAGATAAAATTATTAAGCAAGGATCAGCCTCACTGAAGAAGTATCAATATGGCTTCCACAAAGGCAAGTCCTATTTCATAAACCTTTTAGAGTTCTTTGGTAGTGACAATAAACATGTGGACAGGGATGATGTGGTAGACATTGGCCATGTCTACATCAGGCCTTTATCCCGGGGTCGTCCCTAGGTTGTCCCTGTGCATCCAGATGATGCACAGGGGATCCCGGGATCAATCGGGGATGACCTAGGGACGACCCCGGGATAACTGAGACCGGGGATATCCCAATTTTTTCAATGGTCCTGGGACCATCCCGAGGACCACGCCTGGTGTGGCCAGGCATCTCGGTGCCTGAAATGGGAACAAAGCCACATGGGGTGGCTCCGTTCCCATGGGGGGGGGAGATGGGCACAGTTGTTTTTTTAAAACTTACTTTTTCTGGCAGATCGGGGCTACACGGCTCCTCCTCAGCAAAGAAAAAATGGCACCCACGACAGCCCCCCTCCCTTCTGGGATGTTGCATGGTGGTCTAGATGCTGGGGGAGGATCGCAGCAGCAGGTAAGTTCATGATCCTCCCCCCCTCCCTCCCTCTACACCCTTAGGTGTAGATGAGCTCATTGTTTACTTAGACTTCCAAAAGACTTCTGACAAAGTCCCTCACCAAAGATTGCTGAACAAGCTTAGCAGCCATGGAATAAGAGGAGAATGGCTATTAAAACGGCAAATTTGGTTTAAACATGGTTCAATATAATGAGGTGTAAAATAAAGCATATGTGGAGGGGATCCCAACTTTATGTATATACTGATGGGATCTGAGCTGTTGATAACTGAACAAGAAAGACATCTTGGGGTTGTAGTAGACAGCTCAATGAAAATGTCAGCCCTTTGTGTGGCTGCTGTAAACAACAGAAATTCCATGTTGGGCATAATTAGGAAAGGAATCAAAAATAAAACTGCCAATATCATACTGTCCTGATACAGATCCATGGTGTGAGCACACTTGGAGTACTGTGTACAGAAAAGAGTGATTAAAATGATCAAGAAGCTGGAGAAACTTCCCTTTGAGAGGAGTAGTTAGCTTAGAGGAGTAAGCTTAGAAGAAAGCCAAGCAAGAGGAGACCGAGACATGAATGAGGTGTAGAAAACTATGCATGGTGTGTAGAAAGTGGACAGAGATATTTTTCTCCCTCTTAGTACTAGAACCAGGGCTCATCCCATGACATTGATTAGTGGGAGATACAGGACAGATGAATCACTTCTTCACACTCTGGAATTCACTTTCACAAGATGTAGGGATGGCCACTAATTTGGAAGGCTTTGAAAGGGGATTAGACAAATTTATGGAGGAGAGGGCTATCAATGACTATTATTCATGATGGTTACATTTACCTCCAGTACTGGAGGTAGAATGTCTATGTACACTAGTGGCTGGGGTACATGAGTGAGATGGTGCTATTGCCCTCATGTTCCACTTGTGGGTTTCAGACATGCAGCTAGTTGGCCACTGTGCAAACAGAATGCTGTATTAGAATAGCCCTTGGTCCGATCCAGCAGGGCTCCTCCTATGTTAACTGATCTTTGGCCAGTTTAGGACTGCACTCTTTTTCTCCTTCTCTCATACTCTCTCTAATTCTTTTGCCTTTTTATTTATTTATATTCAAAAGACTCGACTGTTTTGTTGATTAAGAGCATGATCCTATGCATGTTTAGAAAGAAAAAAAACTTACAACTCCCAACATGCCCCATCCAGCATGGCTAGCTGGGGCGTGATGGGAAATTAAGGGCTTTTTCTGTCTAAACATCCATAGGATTGCACCCTAAGAGGAACAAAATCTTAAACTTTAATTTTATTATGAAATGAGCTAGCCACTATTTTTATTTTGCTTCTAGTATTCCTAATTGTATTGTAAATAGTGGTGTGTCGTGCTTGTTTCTTCATGGTAAAGTTTTGTTATTCTTTAAGATTGTTTGATATATATATATAGGGGTGTGCACTGGATCGTGTCTGATCCACGATCCGGATCCGATCCAGGGGAAATCGGATACAATTATCCAATTTCTGATCTCACCGCTGGATCGTTCGATCCAATCTGATCTGATCCGGAAAGGTCCCGATCCAGATTGGATGGATCGGAGGATCGGCGGGCGCCCGCCGATGGAAGCGGACAACGGGGGCAGGAGGCTTACCTTCTGGGGACGTCCGCTTCCGTCCGCCGCTGGCTGCTACTGCGAGCAGGCTTCGCGGCCTGCCCCTAGGTAGTGCGCCAGGTGATGTCATCACCTGGCGCGCTACTCAGGAGCAGACAGGACTGGACGTCCCCCGAAGGTAAGCAGGGGGTGGGGGGGCGCCGCGGCCCGCTTACCTTCCGTGGCCTGATCATGATCACCTGGCGCGCTACCTAGGGGCAAGCAGCAAAGCCTGCTTGCAGTAGCGGCCAGCGGCGAACGGGAGCGGATGGCCACGGAAGGTAAGCAGGGGGAGGGGGCTTACCCCCCTGGGGCCGTCTGCTTCCATCCTCTGGCGCCCACGGGCGCCAGCGGATGGAAGCGGACGGCCCCAGGGGGGTAAGGAACGTGGGGGAGGGGGCTTACCTGCTGGGGCCATCCACAGCGGACGGCCCCGGGGGGAGGAGGGATTTAGGGGCCCCTCACCCACCCACCGCCATTTTTTCCTCATAGACTTGCATTGGGGGAAAGCTTTCTTTCCCCCAATGCAAGTCTTTGGGGGGGGGGGGAAATGGCGGCCGATCCAAAAATTGGATGTCCGATTTTTGGATCAGGATCGGACCCGATCTGGTCCGGGGGGGCTCCGATTTTGTCCATCTGATCCGGGACAAAATTGGAGGTCCCAATCCGGGTCCTGATCCAATCCGGGGGGTCCGTGCACACCCCTAATATATATATATATATATATATATATATATATGTACCGCTTTATGTTATTTGGTATTTTAGGGACCAGAATCATATAGATAAATATTTAAAGCTCAGAACACTCAGCTGGGATTTATAAATCTATTGCTGAGTGGAGTCTGTCCATGTGGCTGCAGTTTTCGTTCATGGTCAGGTGAGTCACAAACACACCTGTTTGGGTAAGGGAATCATGGTAGTTGGAAGGAGCAAGAATTATTCATTTGTCTCACCACAATAGGCTGAAGAAAAAAGTATCTGCTATAGATAAAGCAGTTGTGTGAACAGGCTTTCAGCTGTCCCCTGAGGAAGCTGCAAAATCACGTCACAACAATAAATAAAATAAATACAACTGCCCACAGTGTTGTCTGGATTCACTCTCAGTCCTACTGAAAACAGTGGGGCACATTTGCATGATATGCTTAAAACAAGCCCATATTAATTCTAACAGTTGTTTAAACATTCTTGAAGTAGGCTCACACCAAGCTTAGGCCATGATGCTGCCAGGTGTCATAAATCCTCTTCTCTCACATACTTTACACCTTGTAGCCTTTTGACCGAACACTCTGTAACCCGTTCCTGTTGCAGATTAAAGTGTTCCGCCTCATTCTGCTATCTTAGCTGCTTGTCTGGAATGATGTATTTATCTGATTTCCTGCACCTAATTACAATACATTTGACAGCAGACAGCAGCAAACAGGGAGTTTAATAAGTCCTCATCTTGCTCAGGCAAGAGAGGTTTTTCTTCACTGATTATGGCAAGATTTTGGCACTAACACAAATGGGCACTCCACAAGTAAATGAGACACATTTGCTGTCTAGCCCAGAAAAGGGCTTTCGTGGTAATCACTTGGCAGAATTCCACCAAGTCTGGTGGCCTTGTAATCTTCTCCTTTGGACCAGGTAGATTTGAGATAATGCCCAGAGCTCAGTTTAGGATGAAGCACAATGTCAGAGTAAGGCTGAGCAGTCACACACTAGATTTAATAATGAGGTTTTTTTATTGACACTCTTCTGCTTTCTATATCCCTAAAATTTAAGATAAGTAACAATTGATTTGGTGAAATATTTAAATTATCTATCTATCTATCTATCTGAAACCCCAGATCATCACAGCTGCCTCTTAACAAGTATATAAAAGGTAGAAATCAACAGGTGAAGTTCTTCCCAGTATGGAGAGGCAGTGAAGGAGAAACCCTGTTGTGCAAGTTTTACAACTGTTAATGGCCCTGTTCGAAAAAGAGAATGGCCAAAAAATCCTATTGATCATGTTGGCTTCCTGCCCCCTTTCCAGTAGGGATGTGCACAGACCACCCAATTTGCTTTGGATCCTGATATGAAGGGTCCGAATTGGGCCCAATTTGCTTCAGACTGATTCGGACCTGTTTCGATTCACTTCAGATCCGAATTGAAATTCAGATTTCCGAATCAAGATTCGGATTTCTCATTTTCCCATAGACTTGTGTTGGAAAAAAGAAATGCCTATAACATTTTCATTTTTCATGATACAAACATGAAATTTGGAGACCTTATAGATTATGTGGAGGTGATCATATCTGCCAAATTTCAGACAGATTGGTGCAGTGGTATTTGTGTAATCAAGTGTTAAAATTTGCTTTTTTCAGGGGAAAATGGAGGAAGGGGAAGGAAGCGGGGAATGATTGGAACAAACACACTAAAGGCTAACAACTAGAAGTATTTTTTTATATAAAATTATTATATTTTTTAAGAAAGAGAAACAGAGCCAAGAGAGAACAGTGAGAGAAGGGGGAAGGTTCAAGAAAGATCCAAGTACCAATGCCCAAAACATGCACCAATAAGAAACCTAAGCTAGCCAGCCTGAAATACCCTACTCCTACCAAGTCTAACCCACAATGAGCAAGGACGAAGTAAGCTCGATCTCCTGATTGTCCTTAAGCCCTCCTCCACCATTGTGATTGGAGGCTGCTGGAGAGAATTGGGAGGATTGGGAGATGAAGCTGTCACTAACAGCCAATTTCCCCCTCCAAACTCCTCCCCTCCCCCTCTCTACATTATCAAAAGAAATGTTGCAAGCACAGACAGGCAGTCTGTGCTTGAAAAAAGGTCCAAAACAATAAAAAAAAAATCGGACCATGCCGATTCGCTTTGGACCAATTCGGCTGTTTTGATTCGCTTTGGCTCTGTTTCAAAGCCCCGATTCACCTCAGATTCAGGATTTGGATCCAAAGCGAAGTACAGCCCTACTTTCCAGCTCTATGTCACCATGGTGTCAGCTTTGTCTCACTATTCCAGAACTGCACGCAGTATTGCAAGTGTGGCAGGTTTTTATAAAGGCAGGATGGTCTTGGCAGTTTTATTTTTCATGCCTACCATGAAATTCTCTTGGTTTGCAGCAGTCACACACTTTTCATTGATTTATCCAACCCTATTTGAGGATCTCTTTCTTGGTCAGGCACCACCAGCTCAAATCCCATCAGTATATAAGTGGAGCTAGGATTGTTTTGCCCCAGTGTGCATCAGTTTACACTTTATTTCTGTAGAACTCAGATCTAGGGAAGAAGCTTAAGATCATAGCCCAGGGGAGTCTTGAAATGTTACACAGAAGCAGGGGCAGAAGCACAAATGAGTTGGGTTTCTGTCTATAACATCCCGAATGGGAACTCACACATCTCCCTCGCGCTTACAGCCTGATGTGGAGCTCCCCTCAACAGAGCAGGTGACTGCTGTCCCTGGTCCTGGTTTGTTAGGGGAGCATTCAATAAGTTCATACTTCCCTGCTCTTGCCTACAGCTCGAGATGGTTCCCCCTGGCAGCTGCTTTCTCGGCACGCTCCCTGGGGAACGCGTGAAACAAGTGTGCTGCTGTCAGCTTCTCACCTTCCATTACCACCCCAGGTCTCCAGAGATAGTGAGACTCTTTTGCTTAGTTTGCCTCCAGTGCGCTGACAAGAATGAGCTGTATGTTGAGTGAGGAGGGCTTGTGTGTGCTTATGTTAATTGATGAAAGTGGGAAGCCGAAATGATGGTGACGCTAGTGGTACGACCTCCTCAGCGAGTGAGATGAACTTTCCTTCGAAATGAAATAATGAGGCAAAAGCTCTTTACCTGACTTTCAGGGAAGATGTGAGAGGGCACACCCATCATAAGATCTACAGGCGCAAAGCCAATAAACTATGCAAAGATGAAACTGTAGTGTGCATCCAAGGAATTTTACTTAGGACTGTGCGACTCTTGCAATGATAGATAAAATGGCTACCACACTACATTGCTTTGTATGCCTTGCTTGGTGTTTCCTTTCCTCCATTCTGTGGAGCTGGTAGCTCCAATTTCAGTGGGGCTGTGATTTCATTCTGGGTTTTAGTCAGAACCAGCCAGAACTCTAACCTATCTAAGGTGCTAAACCCTATCCTCAAAATCGGTTCAGCACTTTGGATAGCTCTTACAGAGTTCTGAGTGGTTCTGACTGAAACCCAGAATGGAATCACAGCACCACCAAATTCAGAGCCACCAGCCTCCACTGCCTCCATACAACATCTTGTGGAATAATTTGGTTCCTACTTTCAGTCATTGTCGTAGGAACGTAGGAAGCTGACTTATACTAAGTCAGACCATTGGCCCATCTAGCCCAGTGTTGTCGACACTGGCAGTTGATCTCCAGGGTTTCAGGCAGGAATTTTTCCAGTCCTACCTGGAAATGCAAGGCATTGAACCTGGAAAGCACCTTCAGCATGCAAAGTAGGTGCTCTCCCACTGAGCCCTCTTTTGCTTCCTGTGCTTCCTGTCTTTTGCTTGCTATGTCATATTAGCAAGCAAAGTAGCAAATTCAAAAGTGGCATGTTTGATGTTGAAAAGTGTTCTCACCGAGGCTATCAAGGTGCAGCTGTCAAACCCTTTGTCAATAATTCCCAGCCTCCTAGAACATGTGATGTGAATGCCAACAAAGAAAAGAGCGCCTTTTACTAAGGGCACCTTTCCTTTCCCCATTGAGGGCCGATTATTACTAAAGGTTGGATCCAAACTTTGTCATACATAGAGTTGACCCATTGAAATCAATGGGACTTAAGATAGCAATGACTTAGTTCAATGGGTCTACTCTTAAGTATGGTTAAATTTGAATCCACCCCAGTATGTTCCCCCAAAATGAAGATAATCTCTAAGTGGGAAAATGCTTGCACACAAATGACACCTGCTGAAATTCCCTTTTCTGTACAACTGTTAAAGATACAGGAGCCCTGTCCTCCTTTCCATATGGTCACCCTAGTAAGGGAAAGGCACTAGGCACATGTTCAAAGTTACTTTTTCCATAACGTAGTCCTAGGCCAGATCTACACCAAGTAGGATACAACACTTTGAAAACTTTTTGAAAACTGTATGAGCATCATCACATGGGGGGAAATCGCATTTCCTTGCCATCACTTCTCGGCCCTCATGTTTGTCCCCTATTACTTCCTCTTTCGAAAAAGGAAGTAAACAACTTGCACATTGCCCATTCAGTGGGCCGTTTTGATCGCTTTACTTCTCCTGCACACAGCAGGAGATAGAGGCATCTTCCATCTTTAAAATAAGTTGGAGTTACTGGGGTGGGTTTTTTTGGTGCAAAGAAGGCCAGAAGGGTGGGAGGCAGCTGATGTCATGAGAGGGACCCACAAAAATCCATGAGCACTAAAATGCTCATCTGATGGAGTTCCATCTGAAGTGTGTCTTGGGCCCCAACAGTTGTCACTACCATTATAAACTATTTTAAAGCAGTAGAGACTGCCCTAGTGTTCAAAATAGAGTCGTTGGCTGTATGCTGGTGAAGTCTTGGTACAAATTAAATATGGGAAGGGGGGGGGGAAAGGAGAGCTTGCAAGTAACGAAGAGGTAGAAGAGAGTTGCAAAACACAAAAGCAAAGCATCTGGAGAATGAGAGAGTTGGTGGGGTTGCTGGGTGGAGAGAACCAGAATGTACAGTATGTGATCTGGTTGTAGATTTCTTGCAATAGGTGTGGAGAGTGCTTAAGCTCTAAAAAGGGAACCGTGAGGCTTTAATCTGTGTGATTTATATTCCATCACTAGTAAATCACCAGGGAGCTACCAGGCCCAACTCAAGATGTCAGTAGTAGTGTACAAAGCACTAAATAACTCAAGGGGCTCCATCACACCAGCATTTTATTGCACTCTCATCATCCCTGGTTTGTGGTTTTGCGCCAAGGTACTCACATGACGTCTTCACTGTCCTGCACTCATTTCGCCTCTTCCCCCCCCTTTTCTGTCTTATTTTGGAGCAGGGAAAGTCTGGTTTATTTCCTCCATGCGGGAGTAAAGCGCCTTCCACCCCCATGTATTGCCATCCTCTCATTTTTTCTTTTGTTGGGTGTGTGTGCTTTGAACGTGTGCTTGCTGATGAAAGAGCGGGGTGATTCTCCTCCTCCAGCACACTGTGTCGAATGATCTAAGCCAGTCAAACGGGCTTTTGCTGCTACAACCTCACCCTCCTTGCCTCCTTGCCTGCAGAAACAGTGCCCAGCCAATTAAATGTTGAATTGATAAAATGCTGGCCAACAAAGTCAGAGTGGGGGGGGGGCACCCATGTCCATCACCTGCCAAGAACCAATGAAGTGAAGGGAAAAGGAGAAGGCGTGGAGTGGGGTGGGCACAATAACAGGAGAGCAAACAAGTGAAAAGAGAGTCCCCTGGTATAGCTACAATCATGAAAGGGACCAGCACTTCCTGTGCTAAAGAAACAGAGGTCAAATCTACAGGTTCATACCAGGTCAAAATAAATAGGTGTGATGGAGTTCAAGGACTAGGTACTCGAAGGACCGCCTTCCCCAGTACCAACCAAGCTGGGATATAAGATCACTTGAGGTGGCACTGTTTGTGATGTTCCTGAGGAATGTGGCCCATGGGGCTACCGCACAAGGCAGGGCCTTCTCAGTGGTGACACTTCTTTCTGGTAGAGATCTATGCAGTTGCTCTTTAGGTGCCTGTTAAATGTATATTTATTTGTACAAGATTTTGGGGTATTTTATCTGTTTCCTGTTGGTGCAGTGGTAGTTTTATTGTATTTGATTGTGTATTTGTAATTTTTATTTCGAAAGAGGAAGTAATGGGGGACAAACATGAGGGCCGAGAAGTGATGGCAAGGAAATGCGATTTCCCCCCATGTGATGATGCTCATACAGTTTTCAAAACGTTTTCAAAGTGTTGTATCCTACTTGGTGTAGATCTGGCCTAGGACTATGTTATGGAAAAAGTAACTTTGAACATGTGCCTATTACCTTTCCCTTACTAGGGAAAGGGCTGAGCAAAATATAAATATATAAATAAATAAAGGAACAGTAATTGCTCAATAGTGAGAGAAAGGCATTATGCTCAGAGGCACTCCTGATTTTGGTTATTTTTGCTCACATCAGTGAAATGTAAATAAATTCTATTCATTCTAAATTTTCGTGTGTGTGTGTGTGTGTGCATGCAAATTTGTGTCCTAGGCCTGTGCTTTGGATTTTTAAGTACCTAGCATTGCCCCAGATGGGTAGGATGGTTGGACAGAAGTATACAGGTGCACACACATTGGCACCAGGGTTGTGCAAAAGAGGGAAGGAAGAGAATCCAGTAACAGCAAAGGAGGTAGGTGGATGGGTTGTGGCTGCAAGCACAATTGGTGGAGTCATTCATAGTATCATTAGCAGGGGCCATAGCTCAGTGAAAAGAAGCTGCTTTGCATGCAGACAACCTCAGGTTCAATTCCCAGCCACTCCAGGTAGGTCTAGGGAAAAGTCCTGCCTGAAACCCTAGAAAGACGATGCCAGTCAGTACCAACAATGCTGGGCTAGATGGACCAGTATAAGGCAGCTTCTTATGGGCAATATCCAGCTAAGTAGTTTCATTAACGCAAATGAAGTTGCGCTGGCAGACACTAGGTTGTGAACTAGGCGCAGGAGAAGAAACAAACTAAAGTTACATTTGCACAAGCACAGTTGTGCAAGCGGTTCTGCATGATGCTTTGTGCAACCACTAGCGCATAACTGTTGTGCAAGCAGTTGTGCATTCCACTCATGCACAACCACTTGAGCAACTCTAATGGGCAACTGCTTGTGCAATGGAAAGATTCAGCGGATCTGCGTTAGCGCTATTTGAATTTGCAGAATGACACCGTTGGATAATACCCTCTCTGTCCTTCCATCTTCTGTTTTCCGAGAGGTAGGGCCCTCATCTCCACCTCATTCAGTCTGGAGCATAACATTACCTTTCTGGACCACTAGCCACCACAGTCCTTATCGCAAGGGAAGTTTACTGTTCAAGGCAAAGCCCAGGATCCCAAGTAGGCTGCCATAGCCCTCACTGCTGCCATATATGGTAGATGGGACTCTTTTAGCAGTGCTTCTTCTTCCTGCTTGCATTGAATGAACCTGGCAGCTTCAAATATATATTCCTGTGCCCATGTATGACCCAATGAGAAAAAGTTGAAATGAGGTTGTATTGCTTATTGGAAGAACAAAGAAGCCTACTCTGCTATTTGTGGTACTAGATAATCGCCGTGTTTCCCTTCCACCTTGTTCAGCATCTGACAAATCCTGACACCGTAAACTCCAGTTTGGATCCCTGGCAGCATAACACCAGGATTAGATAACTTGTTCTCTATTCTTAATACAATTAGATAATTTCGTACTGTTTCACCAATTTCTTCTCATATGACTTAAGTGCCACATTTGTATGTCTGGGAATAAGTTTAATTCCTGGCCACCCACATGTTCCTGTTAAATTGTCATCCTATCCTGTCACTATATCAGACTTGCTGCCTGGGATTTGCTATTGTGGTGCCATGCACTTAATATGACTTTCAGACTGAACAGCCTGCAGCATTGCTGCTTTGGCAGATCCCCCCCCCCCCCCCGATCTTCTTGCAGACGTTAGGGAGGAAGTAAAAGTCTGGTTAAGCCTGTAGAAGCAAGTGGCTTTTCCTGATTATGTTTAACCTTAAATTAATCCTGCTCAGATAGATTTGCCTTGTCTATAAGGGATAGATATTTTTTGTGGAGACACCTTCTTCCCCGATGGTCAACTTCTGATAAAGTCACATTCAGAAGTATCAAAGAGAAGGTGTGCTCCTAGTCTCTCTCTAGTTCAGCTAGGTACAAAGAGAAGCCTAGGGAACAGGATGTGGCTGGTTCATAGCAGAAGCAGCCTGGGCCCACTAGGCTGATTTAGGTAGTTGCCTACAGTAATATTTCTATGGGGCTGAATTGCCCGACCTGAACACTTCCAGAGAACCCCGAAACTCAGGGATGGTCAACTTGTGAACCCCTAGCTGTTTTAGCCTACAATTCCCATCAGCCCTAACTAGCATATACAATGGTGAATGATGATGGAAGTTGTAGGCCAACAACATTTGGAGGTCCAGAAGTTGCCCACCCCTGCTCAAACTGGACTATATACCATGAGAGCAGATCAAGAATGGAACTGCCTGTCTTTTAAATCATGCCCAATTCCTAGGCTGACCAGATAAAATCCAGGTCAGGGCTCATGTAACTTTAACAGTTGTAGAGAAAAGGGAATTTCAGCCAGTGTCATTTGTATGCAATTAGTTCCTGGTGAAATTCCCTCTTCATCACAGCAGTTAAAGGTGCAGGCACTATACTAGAGTGACCATATACAAAAGAAGGCAGGGCCCCTGCAACTTTAACTGTTGTGATGAAGAGGCAATTTCACCAGGAACTAATTGCATACAAATGACACTGGCTGAAATTCCCTTTTCTCTACAACTGTTAAAGTTACAGGAGCCCTGACCTGGATTTTATCTGGTTACCTTACCAATTCCTTGCTGCACGTGTGATCATGGTGCTCTTTGTGTATGTCCACAGGCCTTTTGACACCATACAGGGGTAGAGGGGGGGGGGGGACTGTCGCAGAAGTACTTGCTTCCAGAATCATCGCTTTAATACACACAGAGAAGTGTCACATGTCACACCCACCATTTTTTTCTTTTCCGGATCCGAGGAGAGCACACTTGTGCTCCAACAGAAAGGTAAGGTGTTGTTGTTTTTAATAACCCCCGAAATTGCCATCCCACTCCACCTCGCCATCCTGGGGATGGCGGACTTGCTTCCCCCCTCCCTTGATGGGCACGGAGTCATACCGTGTGGCTCTGTGCCCATTTCAGGTGCCCGCTTACTTGCAAATAAGCAGGCACCAGGCAGGATGGGCTCCCACACCTCCCGTAGTCTCGGGAGGATCCCAGGACCATGGGAAGAATTGGGTTTCCCCAGGGATCCCCTATCCCAGGGGAAACCTGTGCCCATTCCCTCTGCCCCCGGGGAGTACCTGTGTGTCATTTGGACTCACAGGGACCACCCAGGGGCAATCCCACAAAAAAAAGGCCAGTTTAAAATGGCCCACATACCAGCTAATTTTTGCCCACTTTGTACTTGAAAATACCACAGCTGGCTTGTTCAACTTTCATCCCGTTCTGATAAGTGCTCCACTTCAGGTCTCTTAGTACATAATCTTTGTGTCAGATATTAAACAATTACTAACCTTCCTGAAGGGTTTGTTGAACAACCAATCACACTTTCGCTCATCCCCATTGGTTCACTGCTTTTCCTCTACTGTACATTCTTCCTTGGCTTTAACATTTTTTTTGTGCATACATGATTAAAAAAAAACAAAAAACACCACCCACCAGTGAATATCTTACTTATTTAATTAGGATTGGGGTTATCACCACCCCACCCCCAACTTTTGAAGAGTACCCTGAACATCAGCATATCTGCTTCACCTTTTCATTCAGAAATTTAAGCCATTCCTCCTTTTCTTCTTCAAATCAGGCACAGTCAGGTGCATTGTTCCATGTGCACTATAGCACTGGAGAACACACTACACTAACTCAAGGAAGCTCATTCCATTAGAAACGTGAAAGGGGCTCCATGGGTTTTCATAGTTTCATTAAATTTATAATTGGGGTGACTACATTTTCGCCATGAAATTTTGATTGCTGAAAGCTGTACAGACAAAAACCAATTCCAATTTATTCTTCTGATAAAATAATACAGAACATATTACTATGACTGTTAGTCTTTGTACAATTGATTTGATACAAAAGGCCTTTCTCAAATATATAATATCTGATAGAAGGAATGGAACCATTCATGGCTCTTTTTGGGAAAAAAAAATGGAAAGTTCCAGTTGCCATCAAATTTTGGGCTGATTGTTCTCAAACTGTCAGGTAGCCTGAACTACCACACTTGACTAATATTCTTGGCATTTACACAAAAGCAGCATTTACATTCACTGTCCCCTTATATAGAGTAATGTGGGGTCATTTCCCCAAGATATGGGTAGAAGGTAGATTGGGATACACTGCTAGATCTCTGCATAATTTGAAGTAGGCCAGAGAGGAATTCTGACTCACAATAGATTAAAAATGGGAACAATGAAATGTCTCCATAATAATTCCGCAATAAAATGTATGGAATGCCTTGGAGCCCTGTTCTGTTCTATTACTCAGATTCTCCTTCCCCATATTATCTTAAGGCTCCAACTATGCAGATATCATGACTGAAAAGCAATCCACTCTGTTTCCCACTCCTGCTTTTGTAATCTCTTTCCTGATGAACTGATCTGGAGATCTTGAAAGCTTACACATTTTTGTGGTCTTTTGAGTTGGTCTAACAAAGATATTACATTGACAAAGACTTCAGAATTAATTCTAATTGTATGTCTTTTGCAGCAGGCTCTGGTTGATGGATCTTGAGGCTCTAATAAAAAAACAAATAGAGCCTGCAAACCTGAAATCTGTTTTCCAGTGGAGGCTGGTGGCTTCAATTTCGATGGGCTGGAAATCCATTGTGGGATTCAGTCGGAACCAGCCAGAACTCTAAAGGAGGTGCTAAACCTATTCGGGGGATGGGGTTCAGCACTGAAATCCAGAAAGGATTCACAACCCCACCAAAATCAAAGCCAGCAGCCTCCACTGCTGTCCTTCCCTGCATAGCGAATACGTATGAGAACAATCAGGCTGTGTAATTATTCACTAACAAACTTTTGAACAATGTGGGACTATATCACAGAAAACAACTTACACTCCAATGCATGTGTGTGTCCTTTTGTTCTAGGCTTCATTTTCTATTTCTTGATTCTTTCTAGGGATGGTTGGATGTCTAATAATCTATTTGGTTATTGTTCTGTGGGCTGATTATGCTCCATGTTCTGTTCCACCTTTTTGTCATTTAATTTGGAGATTTTCTAAAATTGAATTCAGAACTGGTACATGCCCCCCCCAAAAAGAGTTAGCCACACTTTTCTATCCTTATCTCTCTTTTCATCTCTCTTGCAGATTACCAGTGCACATGTGCACATATTTGCATTGATTAAATCCCAGCAGAAAAAAATAACCGAGATGCAATCATCCCGACGCATTAAGGTTCCTTCTTGTGCAATGTGTTCATCAATGCACTGTTTGCTCATGAACATCAGTAGCCTGTAAGGCACAGGTGAGTAAGCTGTGGCCCGCCAAATGTTGTTGGACTCCAACTACTTCAGTCCCAGACAGCATGGCTAATGGTCAGGGATGATGGGAGTTGTAGTCCAACATCATGTGGAGGGCTACAGGTTCCCCATTCCTGCTGTAAGGGGCGGGGGATATGAGCTCCGAATTACTTTGGTTTGTCCATCTGCACAATGTCTGAACATCAAAATGTAGAAATGGTGGATTGCTAAGATCAGGCAATTTGAAACTTCAAATGGGAAGAAATTCATAAGCACCCATAATTCTGTTTGGTCTAGTTGTGCAATTTCTTTTATTTTTCTCTTGTCACAGAGAAGATTTATCGTAGGCTATTTCAGGACAACAGAGCTGGTTTGTTTTGCTTTGTCTCAAAGAACAACACCCTGTTCTCCCCCCTCATCCAATTTTCATGAACTAGAAGATTCTAGGTGTGTGTCCAGGTAACAATTCTTCCAATTATGGAAAGGCAAGTATATTTCCTAACGTTCCTTACCACAGTCACAGCTCTTAGAGAAATGTAATAAGAAGGAGGAAACATCACCACATACTAAATCCCCATGCTACCTGAACAGCTAAGGAAGCATGCATCTTGCCATAAGTCAGTAATAGAAGAGGAAAATGTCAGATGTTTTCCTTCAGGTACATGTGGGGAAATAGGAGCTACTGTCCTGAAGTGACATTCAATACAGAAGAAACAGGTCATTGCTATCTTGGCATAAATTCAGCTCTTAACTATTCATGTGTTTATCTCAGAATGTACATTTGTTTTAGATAATTGCCCATGGAGGCTGATTGAATCTTCCTGGATGCGGGATTTTCTTAGTCCTGGATGTGGGATTGGAAGCTTTTCAAAAACAACAGCTGGAATCAATTCTTATTTTAAGATGAAATTCCAATCATAACTGGGTGAATTTGTATGTGTACATTGATCATATCCATTATCATTTTTAAAAATGAACTTTAGTCCGTAAGATATATAAAGGGGCACAAATGCTTGAGTTAATAATGTTGTCAGGTCTTACTAACACACTACTAGGAAATAAAGATATGGCTGCTTTGTGCTTTCATGTGGCATATGATAGGTGTCTAAAAACTAAGACGCATGGTATCCACCCGTAAGGAAAATGCAGAAGACCATTGTATATCGAGGAGCTAGTGGTACATCACAAGTGGTGCATCACAAGTAGTGCTTCACAGGGGAGGAGCCTTAGCTCAGTGTGATAGAGCACATGCCTTGCATGCAGGAGGCCCCAGGTTTGATCCCTGGCTTCTCCAGGTAGGGCGGGCAAAGGAATCCTGCCCAAAACTCTGGGGAGCCGCTGCCAGTCAGTGTTGGCAATACTGTGTTAGATGAACCAAGGGTCTGGCTCAGTATAAGGCAGCTTCCTAATTGTTCTCTAGCAGTCTGCCCCAATGCACATGAAAGCCTAGCTTATACCTTTACCTGGATTTCTTATCCAGGTCTAGTGGACCTTCTGAGTTATGTCTCTTCAGTCATATACATTCTCCCAGCTTCAGCTGTCTGCCTGGAAAACCATTAGTGTTTACTAAGAGGCCCATGGTCGGCCATAGTTTGCAACTGCCATCTGGCTTCGCTGCCTGCCAATTGTTGAGGCTAGTGCCATCTCCCGGATGTGGGGGTGAGAAAGAACCCACTAGATGTTAGGGAAGTCTGTTGCTAGGGGCTCAACAGACTCCCGCCAAGCCTCAGACCTGGTTAGTATTTGTAGCTGAGCCATGGGGCTTTTCCCAAAACCTGGGAAACTTTTTCATTTTTTCATTTTTTTTAATAGAATTATGCACAAATTGTGGGGTGCAATTTGTGTGACTTATGCACATTTTGGCAGCAAATTGTATTTTACACAATTTGTGTAAATAACAGCCGAAATTTGTGTAGCTCATACAAATTGCACCCTGCAGCTTGTACACATTTTTGTTTGTTTAATTTTTTTAAGAGCAGAAAAATCGGCATGCTAACTCAATGCAAGATGAGTCGGGCCAGCTCACGGAGCCAAACTGATAAAAGCTTGGCAAGCTTCACCATCAACCCTCAGGCAAATAATAATAATAATAATAATTTTATTTCTTACCTGCCTCTCCTTCTGGATCGAGGTGAGTTACAACATTAATACAAAACACCATAAAATACACATAACTAATTAAAAGCATGTAAAACAAATACATTATTAAAAGGCATTTTAAAATTCAACTGGGTAGGCCTGCCGGAAGAGATCAGTCTTTATGGCTTTCTTAAATTCCAGGAGACTGTTAAGTTGATGAATCTCTCCCGGCAGGCCATTCCACTGCAGCAGAAGAGAAGGTCCTCTAGGTCACAGTTGTCAGTAAGCACCTCCGTCTTGTCTGGATTCAGCTTCAGTTTGTTTTTCCTCATCCAGCCCATTACCCTTGCTCTTCCTTTGCAGCATTGCAACTTGCTACTGGTGATGGTGAGAGCAGTAGCTGCCCCTGCCCACTTGCTCACTGGCTGTCTGCCTGCCAAGTTAAGCAAGCAAATAGTAGCAATGATAAGAAAGAGGCTGAGGAGCAAGTGTAGCTTGTAACCACGGTGGTGAGAAGGTAGACAATCAGTAGCGGGAAGGAGATAGCCATAACACTGAGTACAAAAACTTGGGGGGGGGGGTTGAGGGAGAGAATTAGCAGCAGGCTACTTGCTTTCCCTTCCCAACCCATCATACCACAGCTCTCCCTCTTTAAACAAGCCTGCTTCTAGCAAATGTGTGTTGGCCTGAAGAATTCTGGTAGATCATATGAGCATCCATGTGCTAGAAACCAGACATGGTGCAGATCCTGCCTGCCAAGCCTACAGATGTCTGTAATTGGTAGAGACTCTAGAATGGCTGCTACCACCATTGCCTATCAGCATTCAGGCTACAGTCCTATTCACACTTACCTTGGAGTATGTGCCATTGAGCACGCTAGGACCAGTAAACATGCATAGGTTCAAGTTCCACGGTTGCAATCTTATTTACACTTACTTTAGAGTAAACCCCATTGACCTCAGTGGGATTTACCTCTTTGTAAGCATGCATAGTATTGGACTGAAAATCCTCTTTAGATTCCCAATGTAATGTCCACTTTGTAACCACCCATTATCATGCCCCCAGTCTCCCTTAGCGTAAAATCCCAAAGATCTCTCATCCCTCCACTCTGTTGTCTGCTCAGATATATTTATCTCACTCCCTCCCAGGCTAAAAGGAGCCAAAGTCTATTAATCACACTGCTCATAATGATGATGTTCTCATACTCGTTCTAGCAGTTCCTGCTTTTTGTGCCTTTTATTTTTGTTTGAATGCATCTTTCTTGAACACAGGTGACCAAAATGTGATGCAAAGTTCTAGATGGGGCTTTACCGGTGCTTTTTAGAAGGTGCCTTCCTTCCACTATGCCATTACCTGAAGCTTTCTCTCACTGGTGCCCCTTTTCATTCATCCAAGCCCCTCTTCTGCCCCACTCAATGAATCCACTACCTAGCTGCTCTTGAATGGGGTACCCTGATGGAATCACACCTTCTTTCCCTTCATGAACCAGTTGCCACATGATCTCTGGGGGTTGCGACTACTCAGCAGGACTTCAGTTTCGAACTCCACGAATCTGTCAACAAAATCCCTGCCTGTTGTTCAGCCCTTGTATCCGGTTCCCCGTCCTTCAACCTCTGTTTTCCTGGGCAGTGAGGTGTTAAAGTGGGAAGGAAATATCTCTCCCATCTGTTTAGTTGCCTGCTAAGAATATTTGGGTAAAGTAAGCCATTGTGATCATGCCAGAGAGATAGCATACCTTCACCATTGCACCAGTGACAATAGAGGATGTACTGAGGCTGATGGCCTGGCTGTTTCTTCCACACATTGCTCCATGTTCCAGATCTACAGGATGTGATGAGAGAGCACCAGGAACCTAAAGAGAGATGTCAGCACCCAGGTTAATGCCTGTCCTGAAGTGTAAAATACCCAGAAAGGCAGCATCATAAACATTTGGTTGATTGAACCCAGTCCCTCCCAACCTTCCAATGGAACGGATTCAGATCTTTTCTTGATACATTCCTCCAAAGAGAATTTCAAAGCTTTTCCACAACTGGAAAAAGTCCAGCACTACTTCTTTAAACAGCCCGTGTGCCAACTACTAATGTGTTTCATGGCTAATGCTATCTGATGTGTGCTATTTCTGAAGATAAGCAGAAGTCACTGACTGCAGATGACCATATCAATCAGGGGGGCAGGCTCTGAATCCCCCAACTAAGAGGGGGGTGTTACTGCCTTTCCTATAACAGCTGCTGACACAAAGCAAGAAATCTATTTGAGTGAAAATAGTTTACTCATAAACCCAGGTTATGAGACACCAACTTGGAATCCACTCTAAAACTGATACTAGATGAATCCAGTGCTGGATTTCCTGATCACATTTGCTAGAAAGGGATGAAGTTGGGGGTGGGGGGATGACGGGAAAATTCATCTTCCTTTCTTGCTCTCTGTGCTGCCTGCCAACCGCTCCAACCCCCTGTCTGGCTTCAGGTGGCTCATCAGTTTTCTTGCCTGTGAACGAGAAATAACAAAAGCACTTCATTTGTTGCAGTCATCTCTCTGGAAGGGATAAAACACTGCGCCAGTCAGACGCTCCATTCTGCAGCTGATAGCACAATCTCAGCATCCTGTCGCTGTTATTGTAAGGACCGATCCCTTTCAGACCCACTGCACATGACAGCAAAATGAAAACTTTATTGATCTACTGATTTCTCTTTCAGGCAAGGCTGTGATGCTGCATTTGTTTCGCCAGTACAGAGGAAAACATTCTTCCACGCTGCTCTTATTGTACCATCCACTTACTAAATGTGAGGTGGGTGCATGGGGTGTGTTGCCAAAGCACTCCATTTCAGAATAGTCGGTGGCAGCAACAAGAATAAATAAAACTAAACATCCTCTCTAGGGCCTTAAAGAGATTTATCAGCATACGCATTTGTTTCGGGTTGCCCTCTTTTGATGGGCGAATGTTCCATGCCGTTAAGAGCTGCATGGCAGGCAGAAGTCCATAGTGAAGCTGTTCCAGGTACAGAGATGAAGTGATGTGGGACATTTCACCTGCTGATTTCTGCCTGCTACACAGATGTTATTGGTTTAAAATTCCTGCCCATTAAAAGGTAGCAACCCTACTTTTATCCAATGATGCAAGCTTCTGCCATCAAAAGTTCATGCCACAGTAAACCACTTCATCTTTGAAGCACCACCAGATTCTTTGTCTTTCCAAATACTATAGATCCAGATGGAGAGGCATTATTATTAGGCATCAGCGGTGCTGCTGGCAGAGGTTTTGGAGTAATGGTATGAACTGAGTTTCTCAATCTAAAGTTACTAGCAGCCACGTCCTATGTATGTCTACTCAAAAATAAGTCCAGCCAAATTCTATGGGACTTCTAGGGTTGCAGTCATTCAGCTCAATCCTGATTCTGTTTACCTTGAAATACATTCCGCTAAGCTCAGAAGGACTGAGTCACAAAAAAGTGTGCATCATGTTATGCCCTCACACCACAGTTATCTGAGCTATGGAAACCCCAAAGGTGAGTTACTAAAGGTTCTGATTCCTTAGAATGAATGAAACCCAGAAATCTCATTCAGTAATTCAATGGAGCCTAATGGCTTTTTGTGATAAATGGTTTGTTTACACACATATAAAATTTGAGCATAAATTGAGGCTCACAAGCATTAACACCCCCAACAAATACTGCTCCCCCATTAGGTTTCCAGGAAGGCCACCAGTGCAATATGATTCTCCCAGAGAGAACTCAGTTCTCTGTATCTCTCTCTCAGACCCACTAAAAAAAGCCTGTAAACTTGTCTATTGGTTTCCTCCATACACAGAGACCCAGATCTACACCAAGCAGGATATGACAATTTGCAAACGGTTTGAAAACTGTATAGAGAGTGTGTCCTGGGCCCCAACAGTTGTCACTACTGTTATAAACTGTTTTAGTAGTATAGATTCTGCCCTAGCTTATCATGTCACCTTGCCTAGTGGTGGGAATAAGGATGTGCCGTCTAGGTCCACTACCTATGCCTTCTTGGGTCATCTTAGCTCCCATTGAGACACATCACCTGAATCTCATGGGCTATCAACCCATCTTTTATCAAGCCTCAGATCTTGCCACAGGGAAACCCATATGATTCGAATTGCAATCTTAAGAGTTAAAAATCACAGAGCTGGAAAGGTTCCTGAGGTGAGGGTCACTATGGCTGTTTCTACACTAGCCTTTTCCCCCGTGGTTGTCCCTGGGTGTCCAAATGATGCACAGGGACTCCCGGGGTCAGGGAGATGGGCACAGGTTTTCCAAAGGGTAAAGAAACACTGGTAAAACCCGATTCTTCAAGCGCCCATCCTGCCTGGTAGCTGCTTACTCGCAGGTAAGAACAGCACCAGAAACGGGCATGGAGCCACACATGCCCATAGGGGGGAAGCAAGTCTGCCATCCCCAGGATGGCGGGGGTGGGGGGTGCACGGGGGTTCGTTACCTTCTCTGCTGCACTCCTGGCTCCTTTAAGTTAAATAAATGATGTCCTGGGATGTCGCATTTCCACTTTGGATGCCCAGGGGTGATCCCAGAAGCAGGTACATCTGGCATCATCCCCCCTCCCTCCCTCTACACCCATAGGTGTAGAAAGGCCCTATGAACAACTCTCATCCCATAACAAAGTCTTGGGCGGATCTACACTGCTACTTTAAAGCACTTTATAACAGTAGTGACAACTGTTTTGGAGTGTGTCCTGGGCCCCAACAGTTGTCACTACTGTTATAAAGTGCTTTAAAGTGGTTTATAACAGTACTGACAACTGTTGGAGCCCAGGACACACTCCAAAACAGTTGTTTCTACTGTTATAAAGTGCTTCAAAGCACTTTAAAACAGCAGTGTAGATCCTGCCATAGTCAACTTTTGCTTCAGATGAAAATATATAAAGCACTTTGTAAAATGGTGTGTTCGTGCCAGGAGTAGCAGGAGGAAAAGGCCCTAACAGAGATCAGATGAAAGAGAAGAAAAGGCTCCTGTGCCTTTAACAGTGGTGCAGAAGCTAGAATTTCAGCAGGTGAAGCTTGTGATGTCATCATTCTACAAGGGTGAACACCAACCAAAATGGCCCTTTCTGCACAGCTATTGAAGCTACATTAGCTGTAGCCTATGTTGTTGTTTAGGGGACACACCAGTGGAACATTGCCTTTGGGGGATTCACTTTTGTGCTGCACACGTCCAGTTACACTCCCAGTTCCTTGTTCCCTATGATTCCCTGTTAGGAACCCAGCATGATGATCTCAACAGTCTTGAGTCCTACCTTTTGTAAGTCCCTGAAACAGATGATATTGTAATTCTGTTCTGTAAGAGCAGCTTCACACAGACATGTTTTTGAAACACTGGGTGCAAAGATCCCATAAGAGCATTTCCATTTGAAGCTGGCTGTCAGGGTGTTGACTTTCTCTGTGGTAGCTTTCTTAATGGAAGCAAAGAAATAGTGTGTTGAAGGCATTTTGAAGCCAGAGTTGATGAGGTACATTTTTATATTATCCCAGGTGGCACATGGAGCCATTTTAGTTAATGAGTCAGTTTGTCGGCCTTGTGCATTAATGCTCAGTAAAGAAAATTAAATGGCAGAAAATTTAAGACAAATGTATTCTCAACACTGCAGGAGCCTTTGGAAGCTGGGGACGCCATTTATGAGGAAAATTAGTATCCCTTGTGGGGAGAAAAGAACTAATGTTCTCAGCCTGTCATTTTAGGTTTATCACATTGTCAGTTCCTTTTTCCACATATCAGGCAATGACATTTGACTCTAATCCTTCTTTCAGCACTGCCAATATTTAGATAATACTGAGAAACTGAGTTCTAGAGCTTGTCACTGCAGCAGGGTGGGAGGAAACTCCTCTCAGTGCAAAATTATTTCAAGGGATTCTTTAGCGATCTTCAGATGGATGCCATGGATGCTTCCAGATGAAGGACTCCTAGCACTACCAACAAGAAGGCCTCGTGCGGCTCTTCTGTCTTTTCTTTCTTCATGGATTTTCTGCAGTAAGAGGAAAAAGTGGTGGGGAAACATGGAAGGGTTACAAGTTGAAGATGGCAGCATCTGGACCTCCTGCCCTGTAACATTCTGTGAATGAGGCAGGATCATGATGCCATAGAAGCCTCATCTGGAAGCACCCTATGTCTCCATTATCCCTGGGATGATGCTATGTCTCAGAGCCACTGTGTGAGGCCAAACGTATTCAACACATTCAAATCCAGTGTTACAGATGTTGGGTTGTATACATCATTAGTCTAGGATGACCATATGAAAAGGAGGACAGGGCTCCTGTATCTTTAACAGTTTTATATAAAAGGGAATTTCAGCAGGTGTCATTCGTATGCATGCAGCACCTGGTGAATTTCCTTCTTCATCACAACAGTTAAATCTGCAGGAGGCTAGGAGCCCTTCCTTCTTTTGTATCTGGTCACTCTAGTTAAAATTCCTCCAGCTTTAACTATTTTGAGGAAGAGGGAAATTTACCAGATGGTGCATGCGTACCAATGACACTTCCTGAAATTCCCTTTTCTATACAACTGTTAGGTACAGGAGCCCTGTCCTCCATTCCATATTGTCACCCTACATTAGTATAACTTATGTCCCAATGGGTCTACTCTAAGAACGGGAGAGATTTTTGCTTCAGTTCAATTTTGATAAGAATTTACCAAAATTCACCAAGTTCTCCATATTCTGGACAAAAAGAATGAGTTTAAAAAAAAACCAATGCAGGAGAAACTGAAATGGATACGTTCATCCATTCAGGGCCAGGATTTTTAGTGCTTATCTTTTTTAAAAAATCTGGTTTTGAGTCCCTGTATATCCAAACATGTTTATAGTGCTTAATTAGGATGGAGACTTTGTTTTTAATAGGCTCCTCATCTTTAGCAACATCATAGCAGACAGGTACATCATCATGGTCCCAACTCTGCTGGCAATAACTAACTATTGTATTAGGGTGCAGATGGATGAGATTTTTGTTTCAGATTAATACCAAAATTCACAAAGTTCTTTATGTTTGGGAGCAACGAATGCAGAAGAAAGTGAAACAGATAGATTCACTCTCCCTAGTCTACTCTAAGCAGGACTAACATTGGATACAACCCTTTGTTTTTCACACACAGAGACATGTTGCAAAAGAGAAAAATGGCTTGGTTAGTATACCAGCCCCTGAGCACTTGGGACAGCTTGTTAGTTCTAATAGGCCTAGGTAGGATATTTGGTAGGCTGAAAATATGAAAAGGAGGACAAGGCTCATGTAACTTTAACAGTTGTAGAGAAAATGAAATTTCAGCCAGTGTCATTTGTATGCAATTAGTTCCTGGTGAAATCCCCTCTTCATTACAACAGTTAAAGCTGCAGGGGCCCTGCCTTCTTTTGTATATGGTTACTCTAGTATAGTGTCTGCAACTTTAACTGTTGTGATGAAGAGGGAATCTCACCAGGAACTAATTGCATACAAATGACACTGGCTGAAATTCCCTTTTCTCTACAACTGTTAAAGTTACATGAGCCCTGTCCTCCTTTTCATATGGTCAGCCTAATATTGGGAAAGTTAACATTTGCCAAATAAAAGTGTGAGGAGGTGCTATGGAAAGGGCAAGATGGGATTGGGAAGCTAAACATCCAGAAGGAGCTGAGGTGCAGTGGGTTGCAGGGGCAAAATAGGTAGATTTAGCAGGTGAAGAAGAAAAAAAAAGAAATAGAGCACAGGAGCTTATCATTAGGGATGTGCACTGGATCGGACCCGATCCACGATCCGAGTCCGGTCCAGTGGGAAATCGGATAAATTATCCGATTTCCGATCCCGCAGCTGGATTGGCCGATCCAATCCGAACCGGTCCGAAAAGGCTCCGAACCGGTTCGGCGGATCGGTGGATCGGCGGGCGCCCACCGCCGCTTCCATTGGTGGGCGCCAGCGGGCGCCCGCCGATAAAAGTGGACAGCGGGGGGGGGAGGAGGGGGGCGCTTACCTTCTCGGCCCGTCCGGCACTAGCAGCTACTACCAGCGGGCTCCGCAGCCTGCTCTAGGGTGGCGCGCCGGGTGATGTCATCACCCGGCGCGCTACTCTAGAGCAGGCCGCGGAGCCTGCTGGTGGTAGCCGCCGGCCCCGGACGGGAGCGGACGGGCCGAGAAGGTAAGCAGGGGGTGCGTGGAGGGGAGGAGGGGGCGCGCGGAGGGGGGAGGGGGGCCCTTACCTTCCCGGCCCGGCGGCTCCCGTCCGGCGCCGGCGCCTACTACTACCAGCAGGCTCCGCGGCCTGCTCTAGGGTGGCGCGCCGGGTGATGTCATCACCCGGCACGCTACTCTAGAGCAGGCCGCGGAGCCTGCTGGTAGTAGTAGGCGCCGGCGCCGGACGGGAGCTGCCGGGCCGGGAAGGTAAGCAGGGGGTGCGTGGAGGGGAGGAGGGGGCGCGCGGAGGGGGGAGGGGGGCCCTTACCTTCCCGTCCCGGCGGCTCCCGTCCCGGCGCCGGCACCTACTACTACCAGCAGGCTCCGCGGCCTGCTCTAGGGTGGCGCGCCGGGTGATGTCATCACCCGGCGCGCTACTCTAGAGCAGGCCGCGGAGCCTGCTGGTAGTAGTAGGCGCCGGCGCCGGACGGGAGCCGCCGGGCCGGGAAGGTAAGCAGGGGGTGCGTTGAGGGGAGGAGGGGGCGCGCGGAGGGGGGAGGGGGGCCCTTACCTTCCCGTCCCGGCGGCTCCCGTCCCGGCGCCGGCGCCTACTACTACCAGCAGGCTCCGCAGCCTGCTCTAGGGTGGCGCGCCGGGTGATGTCATCACCCGGCGCGCTACTGTAGAGCAGGCCGCAGAGCCTGCTGGTAGTAGTAGGCGTCGGCGCCGGACGGGAGCCGCCGGGCCGGGAAGGTAAGCAGGGGGTGCGTGGAGGGGAGGAGGGGGCGCGCGGAGGGGGGAGGGGGGCCCTTACCTTCCCGTCCCGGCGGCTCCCATCCGGCGCCGGCGCCTACTACTACCAGCAGGCTCCGCGGCCTACTCCAGGGTGGCGCGCCGGGTGATGTCATCACCCGGCGCGCTACTCGAGAGTAGGCCGCGGAGCCCGCTGGTAGTAGCCGCCGGCGCCGGACGGGAGCGGACGGGCCGAGAAGGTAAGCAGTGGCGGGGAAGGGGGCTTACCCCCCCCTGGAGCTGTCCGCTTCTATCCGCTGGCGCCCGCGGGCGCCAGCGGATGGAAGCGGGCGGCCCCAGGGGGGGTAGGGAGCGCGGGGGAGGGGGATTACCTGCCGGGGCCGTCCACAGCGGACGGCCCCGGGGGGGGGAGGGAGTTAGGCCCCCCTCACCCACCCGCCGCCATTTTTTCCTCATAGACTTGCATTGCAATGCAAGTCTATGGGGAAAAAAATGGCGGCCGATCCAAAAATTTACGATTTTTGGGTCGGGATCGGACTCGATCCGGTCCGGGGGGCCTCCGATTTTGTCCGAACCGGTCCGGGACAAAATTGGAGGTCCCGATCCGGGTCCCGATCCGATCCGGGGGGTCCGTGCACACCCCTACTTATCATTACCTGGCTTTAGAAGACAGAGAATCCAATGGCTTCTCTTCCCAGTTGCTCAGAAATAGCTGGAAACATAATGTGGGCACAGGTGACCCTCGTGTTTCCCAGCTTTTGGTTAAAAATTCAAAATGGAGTGAAAGACTTACACTGCTTTGGCACTCTTGAGTATCAAGTTGTCCAGAGACAACCAGCAGGGTGACATTTCCAACGATAGTTTTGACACGACTGGTACTCACAACCATGTTGGGGAGAACAAATGGAGGTTTAGTCATTATTAGGAATTCTGCAGCCACCACAATTTGGATTTAAAGTAGAATTTAAAATGAAGAGCCTTGAAACATGGCTTCTCCGTGGACCCAGACTATACTCTGTAGAAGCAAAAGAGGTGACTCTGGGCCTGGAATCATGAGCTAGGCCCCAGAACAGATTGAGGCTAAGCACCACAAGGAATGGTCTTGGAAACCACCAAGTGAACCCCACATTAATCATAGAGTTGAGCTAAAACCTACAAAAGTTACGGGTGCCCACGCAAGAGGAAAGAACATTTGGTGCCCAAACAGAAGAACAGGTCCAGACCTCCAACAAAAAGTGCAAAGGACTCAGTAGCTCTGATGTTTGACTCAGAATGGGTCAGGACAAAGAGGGCAGTTAAGGAATGAAAGGAAACTGCAGTGCAAATGCTAGAGAAGGTAATTTGCTCCTGGTATGGGACACAAAAGACATCACAAGGGGTGCTCAGGTAGCATCTCAACCTGCTCGCCCATAATGGATTCTGGAGCCAAGGTGTCAGGGTAATGTCAATGGAACTGCAAAGTGCAAGTATCCATGTACATGAAGGGCAGAAACGAGGGAAGGAAGGTATATCACACTGAACACTGTATGTGTATTTTAAAAAAACAGTAGTGTCTAACCTTTTTGGCAAGCGTGCTTCAAGTCAAGTCCTCAGTATGAGACTTTGCCAACACTCCAGTTCTCACCCCAGTATATCTGCAACACACATGCACACATGCATGCATGGCAGGCTGTAAACCTTAGAGCACCATCCTATGCTTGGGAGCAAAAGCCCCGCTGAACTCAGGGGCCTTGTTTCTGACTGCGTAAACATGCATAGGACTGCACTGTAAATGGCATGCTTGGACATCCCCTTCTGCCCTGCTATGTGGCAAAACAAGCACAGACTGTTTTTGTTTTTCGGGAGAAAAGGAAATGGTTTCCCAGCCAAGGAGAAGGAACGTGGAAAAGGAATGGTCCTGGAAGCATCACAGTTATTAAGGACGAAGAACACTGCATAAGAAAGGGGTGACCTCCTGCGACACTCATGCAACGATAACCTCCCATTCTCATTCTGGGCATGCCTGACACCCGCAGCGCTTGGTGACACAAGTTAATTGCACAACGATCAGGAGATAAAGCAGTAATTGAAATGTAAGGTACCATGCAATGTGCACTTTATTTCTCTTTTCTCCAAATGGAGTATGATCACTGATTTGCACCAAAGCTCTCTCTCTCTCTCTCTCTCTCTGTGCTCCCTGAGCCTCTTCGACCGCAGCTGCAACAGCAATGCAACAGCACCCTGCTGAGTGCATTGAAGCACTTCAGTGTGCAAGGAACCACAGAAGGCCCTTGACAATGTCTCTACAGTGGGATGAAAGTGAAAAATGCAAGGCAGAGCAGCAAGTACATCATCGTCGTCATCATTGGCATTTTAGAGTAGGGTGACCAGATAAAATCCAGGTCAGGGCTCATGTAACTTTAACAGTTGTAGAGAAAAGGGAATTTCAGCCAGTGTTATTTGTATGCAATTCGTTCCTGGTGAAATTCCCTCTTCATCACAACAGTTAAAGTTGCAGGGGCCCTGCCTTCTTTTGTATATGGTCACTCTAGTATAGTGCCTGCAACTTTAACTCTTGTGATGAAGAGGGAATTTCACCAGGAACTAACTGCATACAAATGACACTGGCTAAAATTCCCTTTTCTCTACAACTGTTAAAGTTACATGAGCCCTGACCTGGATTTTATCTGGTCACCCTAGGGACAGGTTCATACAGTCTGAAATCTGCAAATGCTATCTGCCTGGTTTTGTTAATTTATTTTATTATTTGTTTAAGGATCACATTTCTATCTTGTAAACCTTCAACACAACAGTGCTCTCGGGCAGTACCTGATCGGACAGTGGGCCTACATGCACAACCCCACAGAGTGCAACCTTATACACATTTATTTAGAGGGAAGTCCCATTTTATCCAATGAAGCTTACTTTCAAATAAGTGTGCACAGGACGACAGCCACAGTATATGATGTATGTGGGGCGTACAGAGGAACAGCCATACATCCAATGATGCCTATGTTTCAATCCACCTTAAATGAAAAGGAGTGCAATATCCACCAGGTATGCCCAGTGCCATACCTTACATCATGCCAGAGTTGGACACAAGAAGCATTTGGTTTCTAACATAATTTTGTAAAACTTGGGTAATTGCAATGTAAATGACTATGGTAGAAATGAAATGGAAGTACTGGAGTTAGCATCAAGTACTTCCATTTCATGGCAGGGTGCTAAAGATATGAAAGCTGGAGATTATGTTAGCCTTAACTCACAGGTCTTTTTGTTTTTAGCAATTTTCTTAATGGGAAGAACATCTGAGCTAATTTAACTCAGAGCTAATGAATATATTTTGCAGAACAATATGTGTGTGTGCGCGTGTATGATTGCTTGGAAATGAAGTATCTGTGCAGTGCTTATAATATGACTGTCTTCAGTTATTTTGTTTCCCCATGTTTATTGTGACATTGGAGACCTTGAACCATTATTGAATTCTTATTGCAGCTGGAACTAAATCCCCGGGATAGATATAGGATCTTACTTGTATCTTTTGTTATTGTGTACAATAGTGGGTACAACTTGACTTTGACTTGACTCTCACTTCGGAACACCATTCTTGGGTCAAAGTAATGTTCTTGATACAGTTAGAAGTGGATCTTTTCCTGTTTGATTTTCTGTCAGAAACTCATGCACTGAGGGACTGTCTATACAGCTTATTTGTCCAGTGGTAGCTGCACAGTGGCACTGCGCTAGTTATATGATGCAGCCGCCAACTTGTAGCCACCACAGGGCTTTTACATGCTAATCAAGTCAGGGACTTACCCTGCATTTTTTCTTCAAAGTGAGGTCATCACAGTTCTTCTGCCATGTGACCTCACACTGGCGCCGAGCCGGCATCATTCTGGTTGCTGATTGTTTGCTGGAAGCCAGGCAGAGGACAAGGGGATGAGTCCAGAAAGCTGGATAGCCACTGTAAAGCCCACACTGCCTCCAGCTATCAAGATTACCAGCCACCACCCAACAGCAGTGAAACTGTGGGGTTTAGCAGCAAAGCAGAGGGATCGCAGCACCATGAAGGCAGGGCCCAAATCTCCAAACTTCTTTTTTAAAAAACAACAACAACATAGAATTCATGAATGGGTTTGCTGATGAAAGGGGAAATTCTTTAAAATCCTCCAGTATGTGACACACCCATTTTTATCATTTCCTCTGATAACGGCTAATGCTAAATACAAATGTCAACACGTGTTCCAGTCTCCTTTGAGTCCCATTTAATCAATTTCAACTGTTTTTCCTCATAGGGAACAATCTGAGAAAAGTAACCATTCCATATGTAGCTGCAAGAAGGCAACCAAATGGCTAAGGGTGCAATCCTATGCATGTTTAATCAGAAAGAAGTCCCAGCATGCATGCCCCAGCCAGCATGGAGTTGTAGGATTTTTTTCTGTCTAAACATATATAGGATTGCATCCTGAATGATTTATTATGATCTGGCCATCTCTGTATGCAATCTAACATCTTCTCCTAGGTTTGCCACCTTTTCCATTAGCTCAGTTCCTGTGCTTTTAGCATCAGTTGGACATGCAGAAATGTTTGCAGTTAAAGTTTTCCTTGTCGCTTTTCTGCCTTGGCAGGATAACCCTCATGGTGTAATCAATTTCTATTGATGTGCTGCTGTTAAAAGGTATAGGAACAGAGTTTGTTTTGAAGGTGGCAATCGTATTTGACGATTTAGGGCACAATCCTAATGAATTCTGGGGATTGTCCCGTTAGTGGTCTGAGAGCTCTGACTTTGAAAGGGGGGTGAAATCTGACCTCCCGACCCTTCCCCACCAGTTGCCCTCTGAGGTTGGAAAAGCGACCTCAGAGAGGGGGGGGGGAAAGGTAGGCTGACCATATGAAAAGGAGGACAGGGCTCGTGTAACTTTAACAGTTGTAGAGAAAAGGGAATTTCAGCCAGTGTCATTTGTATGCAAGTTCCTGGTGAAATTCCCTCTTCATCATAACAGTTAAAGTTGCAGGCACTATGCTAGAGTGACCATATACAAAAGAAGGCAGGGCCCCTGCAATTTTAACTGTTGTAATGAAGAGGGAATTTCACCAGGTATGAATTGCCAGCTGAAATTTCCTTTTCTCTACAACTGTTAAAGTTACATGAACCCTGTCCTCCTTTTCATTTGGTCAGCCTAGGGGGCATTCTGGATGATTGGGGGGGGGGGGGAGAAGATTAGAGAGGCCAAGGATACAAATTATTCTGAGCCTCTTCCAGCCTCCTTCCCTTGCTCTCTGAGGTGTCATCTCAACACGATTAGGGACGCCTGCAGATTTTCAAAGCAACATAGACCTAGAGAGGCAATGAGAGATGGCCTGTGAAGACAAAGCTGCAACAGCAAGTTGTGAGGCAGGTTTATAGGCTGATGAGGTTAGAGCCCTTTACCAGATACATGTGCTTTGCTTGTCCTCACTCTGTGAGCTTGCTGTTGCAAAGGTCAGTGAAATGTTTCTCCCAGCAGGATTTAACCAAAATGTGGGAAATAGATCTACAGGAAATCCTGCCTATTCCATATCCTTCCTTCTAGACACATAGGGTTGATACCATATTTTCCCCCTTTCAGTTAAGGCTCCAGTGAAGCGTTGCTCAGCATGGGGATGCAGAAGTTTGGCACCTGGTTGTTTTTATTTTATTTTTAGTTGATGCATTTTACCTCATTTTTTCAGCCCTCCAAAAATCAGCCAAAGTAGTTCACAATCTAACAGCCATGGCACAAAAGGAGAGCAGGATGGGAGGGAAGAGGAAAACAGCCAACTAAGCACCAGTTCTTAAAGATACAAAGTTATGAATGACTGGTTGGGGTGGAAACTGTTCAGGGAAAGGAGGAGGCAAATGGAGCTTGTCTGTTCTTGGAATCAATGGGGTGGGCCCTGATTTACACCATCTCCCTCTGCGGCAGCCAGTTTATGCATGACAAGCAAAAGCTGTACGCAAAAAGGCAGTCACCCTATCTTTTCCCAGAGTCTGCAGAAGATGATGATTCTCCACTGTCCAAAGTGGTGTAGAAGAGGGAATGACTAATGGCCAGCTTGTCATATCAATGCAGAAATCAGAAAAGCTGATCAAATTCTATCTTCATTGCCAAGAACATGTAGTACTACCAAGGCCAGTTGGGTAGCCAGCTGCAAAGGAGGATAGGGCTCCTGAAACTTTTATAGCTGTGTACAGGAGGGGAGTTCAGTAGACGTAGCTGAAATTCCTTCTTCCACACAACTATTAAAGGTAGAGGAGCACTGTCCTCTTTTGCAGCTGGCCACCCTACTATCAAGAAGTAGTACGGGTCTCATTCAAAAGCTGGAAAAAGGATTCAGCTGCTGTGCCTCCTGCCCTACAGGTCCTTTCACTACACTTCTTTGCCTGCCTGCCTGGTGATGGTGTAGTGGTCAGTTTTGAAGTGCAGGCACTCATCATGACAGTCCCCAAAGCCACAATCCCAAGATGACTCCAAACGTTCAAGCTGCTTCATCAACTATTCAGCTCTACCAGTTTTCACCTCCACCAGGGGCAGGTCTTTTGCATTGGTCTTGGTCATTCAAGATGAAGCCACTCTGAAAGATTTTGCGTTACAGCAGGAAACAATATATTGTTGCATGAAAAAATCATCCCTCCCTCCCTCCCTAACCAACTACTGTGAGGATGACAGCTATCTCAGTGGGAACAGGGAATGCTGAGGGGAAATGGGGTGGCAGATGCCATCAGCATCCTTGCTAATAACACAATGTTGGCAGTATTTGCCCTGGATCCACTACATCACTGCTGCCAATTGAGGGAAGCAGGACTATCGTTTCTTATGGCTAGAAGGTAATTTTAACATTGCTGTTTTAAAATTTGTATTTTAAATCTGTATTGCTGGTTGGTTTTATCCTGCTTGTGTTCTTATATTTATTTTTATGCTACATTTTTATACTGTTGTTTTATATTTTGAATAATTGTTATGGTTTTAATTTCTGTAAACTGCCCAGACAGCTTTGGCTATTGGGTGATATAAATATGCAATAACTAAATAAATAATCAGAGAAGGGACTAGGGGCTTTTCTACATGAGGCTTTTAACCCATCACTTTACCAAAGCTTCTGCTTTCAGATTCTTTGTGGGATTAAGATGGGCTCCTTTACACATTTTTTTTCTGGGGGAGCGTCTTTCTCTGCCTTTCTATATGTTGCATTACACAACCATTAGATGGTTCTGTGGTATAGTGGCATTGAGCGAATACTGGAGGGTCTCATTCTGCCATTTCTAAAAAAATACCACGCTTTCCTTGCTATTAAAAAAAAAAGCCACTGAAGGGTTGCAAAGAGCGGGAGAGACCCTGGAGGAGGATAACATCATGTAAAGGACCCACAAACTACCATGAGTGAGCAATCACAAGCACACAATAAAAGTCTAGTGTAGAAAAGGCTCTAGAAGGACACAGGGCAGGGATGGGGAATGTGTGCCCCTCCAGATGTTCTTGGAATTGCAACTCCCATTGTCCCTTACCCTTGGCTATGACAGCTAGGGCTGATGCAAACTGCAGTCCAGCTACCTCTGAAGGGCAACACGTTCCCCACCAATGGCATCAGGTCTAGTGTGCCTGTATTCTTCCATGGTACCTCAGAGATTTTCAAGAAGGGACATGTGCTTCTGAGTGAAGACCAAGCAAGACATGACATGGTCAACTTGATACAGTTGGGCTGATCCACATGGTAAGAGGCTGACAAGCACAACAGTCCCTGACAGGGACAGACCTACCAATAGGCAGAGTGAAGCAGATGCTTCACGCACCAGATGCTGGGAGGTAGCAACAAGGTGTTGGAAAAGAGATCTGGTGCTATGTGGCCTGTTCTCCACCCTCTAAGTTAGCCTGCTGCTTTCAGGTGCAGTGAATGATACTGTCTAGGGTGACCAGATAAAATCCAGGTCAGGGCTCATGTAACTTTAACAGTTGTAGAGAAAAGGGAATTTCAGCCAGTGTCATTTGCATGCAATTAGTTCCTGGTGAAATTCCCTCTTCATCACAATAGTTAAAGGTGCAGGCACTATACTAGAGTGACCATATACAAAAGAAGGCAGGGCCCCTGCAACTTTAACTAGGCTGACCATATGAAAAGGAGGACAGGGCTCATGTAGCTTTAACAGTTGTAGAGAAAAGGAAATTTCAACTAGTGTCATTTGTATGCAATTAGTTCCTGGTGATATTCCCTCTTCATCACAACAGTTAAAGTTGCAGGCACTAATTAGAGTGACCATATACAAAAGAAGGCAGGGCCCCTGCAGCTTTAACTGTTGTGGTGAAGAGGGAATTTCACCAGGAACTAATTGCATACAAATGACACCAGCTGAAATTCCCTTTTCTCTACAACTGTTAAAGTTACATGAGCCCTGTCCTCCTTTTCATATGGTCAGCCTACCTTTAAACGCAGAAATGTTTTCCAATGGCCTCCATGTCTGAAGCTGCCCTCGGTATTCTCATCTTTAGCAGAAAGACCTAGGAAGCTGTCTTGTAGTGAGCCAGCCCAATGGACCATTTAGCTGGGAGCCTGACTACAGGTGACCTTGAAAACAGCCTCCCCAATCTGATACCCTCCAGTTGTTGCACTGCTGCAAGTCCTACATTCCCAGCCAGCATGGCCCTTGCACTTGCTTTTGGATAAGGAAAAAAGTACTGGTGGAGCTGCATCCTATGCATTAAGCAGGGCTGGGTAACTTGTGACACTCCAGATGTTTAGTCTACACTTCCATCAGTTCTAGCTAGCATAGTCAATGGTGATGGATCATGAGAGACATCTTGCCCAGCTACATATTAAAAGGTAACCTGTTGTTTGGCTCTCAGCATTGTCTACCTTGATTGGCAGCCGCTCTCAGTTTCCGAGCCAGGAGTCTTTCCCAGCCTTAGCTGAAAGTGTGGAGGATTGAGCCTGCATCATGTGCTCTCTACCAATGAGTAGGGTGACCAGATAAAATCCAGGTCAGGGCTCATGTAACTTTAACAGTTGTAGAGAAAAGGGAATTTCAGCCAGGGTCATTTGTAAGCAATTAGTTCCTGGTGAAATTCCCTCTTCATCACAACAGTTAAAGTTGCAGGGGCCTTGCCTTCTTTTGTATCTACAACTGTTAAAGTTACATGAGCCCTGACCTGGATTTTATCTGGGCCCCCTACCAATGAGCTACAGCCCTTACCCAAAATTCAGTGATGCTTGTGTGTCACTTAAAGTTGCGTATCACTTAACATGGTGGGTTGGGAGACAAGAAGAGTGCCACCATTTATTTACTGATTTTATTAGATCTGTTTCTTAACAGCCATCTGACATGTAGGAATTTAGCAGGTTTCCCCATTGTCTGCTCAATCCTTGCTGGCCAGACTGCTGTTAAAGGCATAGGTGCAAGGCCAGTAAAAAAAAAAAAAATGGTTTAACGATTTAGCTATATTTATTTGGTCACCCGATAACATGATTTCTAGGCAACCCTGGGCAGTGAAGGCTTTTAATTTTTTTAAAGTTAAACTGGCAACATGAAATAATTTTTCAGTTTATCCAATAATGTTGTTTCAAGCTATATGCATTCCTGTGCTCAGTAACCCAAAGTTAATTATGCATGGTTCTTCTCTCCCCTTGACTGGGAACAGAATGGTATCTATCATTTAGCTGCCATTTTGAAGTCACCCTCTGATTTTCAAATTATTCTGGCCCTTGAACTGCTCTCAAAGCAAGCGGGAGTTTATGTGTGCATCATTCCATCTTTAGTGGCTGCCAGATTTGGAGGCCTAATCAATGCAAGTTATTGATAGTAAATCAATTAACTCAGTCAATGGATCAAATTGAAAGAACTTTCACTAAATTAATAAGTGAGTCCAAGTCTTTTCAGAAAAAAGTGTTAGCTAAGGACAGCTCAGTCTTCAGGGAGACCAGCCTCCAGAATTCAGTATCCAAAGACAATCAGCTGATAAAAGCGCTATCTTAGAGGCATTTTTCTCCCCTACCCTGCTTTGAAATGTTCCGATTTTCTTAACTGTTTCAAGCAGCCTTCCCTAAATTGGTGCCCTCCAGATGTTTTGGATTTCAATGCCCACCAGCCCCTGCCAGCATAGTCAGGAATGTTGGGAGTTGTAGTCCAAATTATCTGGAAGGCAGCAGATTGGGGAGGGCTACTTTAAAGCCTGATTGCAGAGAAGCTATGAGACAGCTCACTTTGGCTGTGTTTGGACAACACAATAGTCAATGGTGGGTTAATAGTCAACTCCACAGTTGATTATCCAGAGGGTACTCCCCGCACAACATGATTATAATCAATCCTGGTGTGGATTAAGGACAGCATCAAGTTGACTATTAGTCAATAGTATGTTTGATTGACACATCCCCCCCTCTCCCCCCCCCAATCCTCCCGCTGGTATCACATCAGTCATTGCAAGTTCTTCCAGCTGAACTAGAGCAGCAGCCGCCAGTTTGGTTGCTCTTGCCAGGGGACTGTGTAATCACCAAAAATAACCACCTGTGTGCACTGAAATAGTCAACAGTGCTTGACACATGGCATGATAACCAATGGTTGTTCAAATAATCAACTCTGCACAGCGTTGATTATTTGTATTGGTTATTGCGGCTGAATAACCAACTGTGGTGTGAAAAAGTCCCAACAGATGACACAATAACCATCCACTAACTATTTAACCCACATTTGACTATTTAACACACTGGCTGCATTCGGACAACACATTAGTGAATGGTGGGTTAAGTAGCCAACTCACAGTTGGTTATTTTGTGGGTACTCCCCACACAACATATTCCTACACAACTGTGGGTGGTTGGGGCTGGCATTGAGTGGACTAATAGTCAACCCAGCATTTGACTGACACAGCCCCAGCCCTTCTCCCCACCCTCCCTCCTCCCTCAGTCCTCCCAGTTCTATCCCAGCAGCCTCTGCAAGTTGCACCAGTTGTAGCAGAGTGGCAGACGCCGCTTTGGTCACTCTTGTCACCTGTCTCTATGGGCTTGTGTTTTAACCCACTCACCACATGCCATTAACCCACTCACCCCTCCACACAACACTTTAAACAACTGGCTTCGAGCTAAACAACTTGCAAGCCAGTTGTTTCTCTCAGTTGCTTATTTGGGCAGAATAGCATACCGTCAGTAGTTTGTGAGCGGCATGTTACCCTCCACACAACACAATAAGCAGCACAACTGACGATTGTCCCCCCCCCCCCCCCCGCAGTTGCTTAATGTGTTGTCTGAATGCAGCCACTGTTGGTTATCGTGTCATCTGAACCCAGTCTTTAGCTTAGAAAGAGCAATGTAAGGACCAATGCCATGGTTGCTGCCACCTCCAAAGATCATGTAAGCTTAGAAGTTTACATCACTGCAAATAACCTTGATCCCAGAGCCAAATATTCAATAGATTTGGTATTTATGTTTGGAATGGTGCTCTGTAGACTGATTGGTCTCAAAAGCCTAGTTCATTTCCTGCATTTATTTTGAATAGATGCAAATACCAGTTAGTTGCAAAAATACAATGGTGGCTGGAGCCCATTGGGACTGGTGGAGGCCAGTAGAAGATCATGCATGGCACTCATCAATTGCACATCAGGGCAAATGTACCTGCTTGTTGGAGGATTGCTCTGCCACAAGTGGATGGGAGACAGGTGGGGGAGTCACTTCCTCATTCACCCCAAATATAGAGCTGTCTCTGCAAAAACACATTGCATATGCCAAACCCACCAATTTACAGCTGAATTTCCCCATGTAACTCCTTTGCTCCTGGCTCCTGTGGCCAGAAACGCCTATTCCCAAAGACCTAGGTTCATAAGCACATATACCTCTTTTTTTCTCCCACACAAGGCCAGAACAGTCCAGTCACCTCTGTTGGAACTAGGGCAGCAAAACCACCAGGGGTAACCTAAGCTTTCCCCGGCTTCAATTAGGGTGGCCATATGAAAAGGAGGACAGGGCTCCTGTTTAACAGTTGCATAGAAAAGGGAATTTCAGCAGGTGTCATTTGTATGCATGCAGCACCTGGTGAAATTCCCTCTTCATCACAACAGTTAAAGATGCAGGAGCCCTGCCCTCTTTTGTATCTGATCACTCTAGTATAGCTCCAGCTTTAACTGTTGTGGTGAAGACGAGGGAATTTCACCAGGTGCTGCATGCATACAAATAACACCTGCTGAAATTCCCTTTTCAATACAAGTGTTAAAGATACAGGAGCCCTGTCCTCCTTTCCATATGGTCACCCTAGCTTCAACGGGATTTGTTTCCCTGTAAGTTGGCTTCCTATTAGTTGGGTCTGTTTATGTGAGCAGCCCCCACTATATTACAGCCTCTGTGCCTTTAACAGCTGCACTGCCTGCAAAGTTGATCAGGTGTGGCATTCTGTATTGCTTCACTTTCATGCAATATCAGTTTGATTCTTGACTCTCATAAAGCCATTAAAGGAACTGAAGCTTTGTCATCAAAGTAGGGGGAACCCTAGTGAGTAATCCAGTCTGGCTTCCTCCAATAAAGATTATTGCTGACCTTTCACAGGAGGATCCCCAGGGTGTGAATGCTATTAATACACATGGGGAGTTGTTGTTATGCAAACAGCAGCCACAGGGCACCCTTGGAAGTGTGGGGCTGGGGCAGTGAAATTTTTCCCTCTCCCTGCCTGGTCTCCACAAAAATCACAACTCTGCAGTTGCTATTTGCATTTCAAGCAGTGGAGGCTGGTGGCTCCAATATTAGTGCTGCGGTGAATCCGATGCTCCGGGTTTGAGTCAGAACCAGTCAGAACTCCAAATAAGCTAACACTTATAGCTCCTTTAGAGTTCTGCTGGTTCTGGCACAAACCCAAAACAAATTCACCACCCCACTGACATCGGAGCCACCAGCTCCCACTGATTTCAAGAGAAGGTTTCATTGGGGCTAGTGGAGTACAAATGGCAGCTACAGAGAGGCTGGTTTGGTGGGACCATGGTGGGGAGGGAAACTCCTCACCTACCCCCAGTTCTGAGAGGAGGGGGCCTTGGTTCCATGCTAGAGCACCTGCTTTCCATGCAGAAGTTCCCAGGCACAATCCACAGCATCCCCAGGTAGGGCTGGAAATAGTTTGGCTTGCTTCCCTGGAGAACGGCTGCCAGTCAGTGTCAGCACACTAGGCTAGATGGACCTAGGTTCTCACTCAGTGACCCAGTTCGCCTGATTACAGAGAGGAAATAAGCCTCAGTGGCTTCCCCTGCCCCCTGCTGTGCGCACGTGCCAATCATGTGCCAGAGGAATTCTGGGTGGCAACAAGCCACCCTAGCTGGATTTGCATGACACAACAAGTTGTGCTGCTGAGGGCAATTATGCAAATCCCCCTGGCACACTACTGACACACGTAAGGCAGAAATAAGCCACGGTAGCCTATTTCCCTGTTGAGTTCCAGTGACTGCTCAGCCTCCCAGCCACCCGCTATTGCATAACAACAATGAATGATAATTTCATTCTAGTCTGGCCACCACTCTGTGAGAAGAGCCAAAGTAAGTCTCTCATGCAGGGTGTGCGCAACCTTTTGAGCCCCAATGGCTGCACATGGCACTGTCTCAGGGGCCATATGTGCACGCACGCAGAGACATGTGCATACACACGCCAGCAATCTCTATGTGGGTTTTTGGCAGGGAGAGTGGTGAGCCTTCTCCTCAGTCCCTCTCCCAGTGGTCCTGATGGAAACCATTCTTCGCTGCCAGCAGTGGTGGGAAAAGAGTGATCACAACAAAGATCCCTTAGGGAGTGGGGAGCATGGGCAGTGGGGATTCGGGCAGCCGTGTTGGGGTCAGGGAATCTTGGCAGTAGCAGAGTGAAGGTCTCTGCGGGGTGTTAGCTGTACACCCCTGCTGTCGTAGATCAGCTAGCTGATTTTAGGAAAGTGCAATATTATGAATGTGAAATATTCATATTCTTGTGAACTGCCCAGAGAGCTTTAGCTATTGGGCAGTATAAAAATGAAATAAATGAAATGAAATAAGCAGTTCTTTAGTCTGCTTCGATATTTTCACTGTAACCTGGAAAAATGGCTCTCCCAAGCCGCAACTAAAATTTAGAGTTCTGATAGGCTTAAGTCGAAACATACTTACAGCTGTGTCCCTCCCTTCCTGCAATGAGTCAGAGCAGGATATACAGGTAACCCCGCACATCTTCACAACAACCCTGTGAGGTAGGCTAGGTACTACTGACATAGAGATGGACCCATGATCACTCAATGAGCTTCATAGCTCAGCAAGGCTTTGAACTCGGATTTCCATAGTCCACATCCAATATGCCATGCACCTTACCCCTTGCATTACAGATAGTGCTCTGCATGTATGTGGGGTGGGGGTGGGGGTGAATGGGTTGCCACATTCCCATTTCTACCCTCAGTTCCAGGGTTGACAAACAGTCTTCGCCATGAGCAGCTCTGCCTAGCCTGAAAACTTTAGGCAGCTTCAGCTTGTGCCTTTGGGTTTCTCCCATGACTGCTTCAGCTGCCCGCTGCCACAAACACTTCCGTTGGCAGCAGTGGCCTCCAGAACCCTTCACCTGGGATAACTGTTTGGCCTAAAACGCTGCCACCAAAGAGCTCCAATTCGAACCGGTGGCAGGGAGAGGGGAGGGAGGGAGGGAAAGAGAGAGACAAAAAAACTCTTTTATGTCCCTCCTTTTCCCTCTTTTCTTTCCCTTGGATAAATGAAAAGCTGTAACTAGCAAATCAAAATCTATTTGGTATTTGTTCTCCCTTGATAACCAGGCAGCCGATGCCTATCGCCCCTGCTGAGGCTTATCGGCTGCCTCCAGCCTCCGAACTTCTGCAGTCAGCTCCTCCAGGGTCACAGAGAGAGACTGATAGTGTAGGCAGGGGGACCTTTTCTTTCCTTCTCTAGCCACCGCCAGCCAAGCTGTATGCTCAGACTCCCCTGTTCCTGAGCAAGGGGAACAGATAATGAAGAACAACTACCTGGGCCATGTTAAAGGTTCTCAAGTCTCCTTAAACTTTTTTTTTTTTTTTTTTAAAGAGCTGCCACTCCAGATGTCTTTCGACCTTTACTGGATGTTATAAAACAAAAAGACAGGTCTATCCAACTTTCAGGTTTTGTTCCTGTGCAACCAAAACTGGGGTACAGCTCTATCCCAAATAGCTGAAGTGGGTAGGAACTATGGGTACCATAGCCTTTGTAGCCACTCCATCGAGCTATGGGCCCATTCCAGATGTATCATAAGAACACAAGAGCTCTGCTGGATTGGACCAAGGTTCCATCTAGTCCAGCGTTCTGCTCACACAGCTGTTGATGGGAAACCCATAAGCAGGACATGAATGCAAAAGCAACCTCCCACCCATGTTCCCAGAAACTCCTGTACACAGGTATACTGCCTCTAATACTAGAGGTAGCATATGGCCCTCTGAGCTTGTATCAAGACAATGCAAAGAGGCCCAGATGGTCATTGTCCCACTGAGCTCTGCTTCCACGCAAATTGCCTTTGTTCACTAAGGCTAGGCTGACCAGTTAAAATCCAGGTCATGGCTCATGTAACTTTAACAGTTGTAGAGAAAAGGGAATTTCAGCCAGGGTCATTTATATGCAATTAGTTCCTGGTGAAATTCCCTTTTCATCACAACAGTTAAAGTTGCAGGAACTATACTAGAGTGACCATATACAAAAGAAGGCAGGTCCCCTGCAACTTTAACTGTTGCAATGAAGAGGGAATTTCACCAGGACCTAATTGCATACAAATGACACTGGCTGAAATTCCCTTTTCTCTACAACTGTTAAAGTTACATGAGCCCTGACCTGGATTTTATCTGGTCACCCTAACTAAGGCAGCTTATGGACAATGATAGTCACTGCACATTTCGACAGTAAGAAGCCATTTCTCATCTCAAAGGGCTTTTTATATAAAAGGAACCTGCTTTTTTTTTTAAGGGAAAGAAAGAAAGAAAGAAAGAAAGAAAGAAAGAAAGGGGGAAATACACATTCCTAGTTTCATACAGGCTGAGCCTAGGGTTGTTGTCATATTACTTAACCACAAGTCTCATGCGGAGACGCTGCTGGAATGAATCCTAACCGCTCCTGAATGGACCACATTGTGAACCAAGGAGACAGGAGTTTGTTAGCTGGTTAGCTAGTTGAAGCCACAGCAGTGGCCTGGGGATTGTGCTGTTTCTGCTAGAAGGACAGCAGATCATTAAGCACAGCCCACCAGGCTATGGGAAGACTTGTTCCAATTAGGCTTGATAAGAACTACTTATATAGTGGATGTTGAAAAGGATTAAAAGAAGAGCCGGCAAGCCGGCAAGCTTTTACAGCACAGGTGCAGGACTTTAGGCCTTGAGCAGAAACCAGCCCACCTGGGATTCAAATCCAGGTTCTCCAGATGGCCATGTTCCCTTCCCCTGACCAGCCCTGGCTTTGGTGCCCCTCCCCATTCTAAAAGGTTGAAATGCCTCTTCTAAGGCCACTCCCTCGTACTAAAAGGCTTAAAAGTAGCTTGTTCTCAATCTAAATTTGACCTTTTTAGTGCTCCATATCACTCAAGGTGCCATTTTTTAATTAAATATATTTTTGCCGCCACTGTATTCACTGGGGGGGGGGGATGCAGCTCACAGGCTATGTGTTGCCCACCCCTCCAAAGATTCTCCCTGAAGTGAACTGTTCTAAGCCACCAGTGGGGAGTTTTGCATGCAATGGGCCTCTTCCGCTCTGTCTACTGGGTTGCGCTGAAATTCCTTGCAATGTGAAAGATGGAGGCTGTCCTTGTTTTTGTTGTTGCATGTCATGCATGGAATTGTGGTTTACAGCACTGGAAAGAATTTTTGGACAAACACACATAAGAAGAGCCCCACTGGATCAGACCAAGAGTCCATCTAGTTCAGCGTACTGCAGCCCACCATGGTGAACCAGATATCTCCAGGAAGCTCACTAGCCGGATGTAAAAGCAACAGCCCCATCCCATTGTTGCCCCTGGTATGGAGAGGCACACTGCCATGGATGCTGGAGGTTGCATAGAGCCATCATGACTAGAAGCCATTGAAAAGACTTCCTCAACCTGGTGGCCTCTATATGTGTTGGACCACAGCTCTTAGAATTCCCAGCCAGCACAGCCTCAGTCTGGCGGCCTCTATATGTATTTGACTACAAATCCCAGAATTCCCAGTTGGCATGCTCCACCTTGGTGGCCTCTATATGTGTCATGCTGGCTGGAAATTCCAGAAGTTGTAGTCCATCACATATGGAGGCCACCAGTTTGGGGAAGGGACATCTTTTTGCTGCCATAGATAGACATCCTCCATGACTGCTTCTAATTATTCCCCATTAAAGCATCTAAGCTAGATCTTGTGGCAGTGAGTTATACCAATCAATTACAGATTAACTGAAGAAGTAATGGAGTGGAATGGAATCATGAGTGCATCCCTCTCTAAGGAGGCTGATTTAATGGGATATCTGTGGTTAAAGAACATACTTTAGTTTTTAGGACAATGCCATGGGATATTTTATTTTTATTTTATTTTTTGGTTTTGGTTTTTAAAAAAGATTAGCTCCAAGTTAAACTCCTCTGTGGTCCTGAGTGTTGCAGAGGGCCACATATGCCTGTGTAAATTGCCCTCTGCGGTATCTTCAACATCCTTCTTATTATACCCCTAACTCTTTTTAAATGCTTCCTGAAGCGATCAACAGAGTCTGAAGCATCTCATTAGTTTTAAAAGGGCAGATTTAAAACTTAAAAACATAGGTGGAGCTGGGGAAATGTCTCCTCCTGAATATTTGAGTAAAATCTGTAGCAAGATGCTGCCCTATATAGATAGAAGTGGGGCATGTTTGGCAAGAGATGAGTACAGGAAATCCATTAAGAAATAGTTGTCGGTGCTGCTCAGAGGTGAGAACTGAATGGAGTTGCCCTTGTTTGCTCTGATGGATAAATTAGCATTTCTTTAGAAGCTGGTTGTATAGATTAGTGTGTACTGTTGTCAGGTTGACAATGTGTAAAATGCCACGTAAGTTTCAGTGGCAGCTTTTTTCAGTGAGATAACAGCGTAAGGAGGGGTAGAGAGTGACAAGGACCATGCAATCAATTGTTCAATGCTAACAAACAGCCAGATGCACTTTTTCTCATGTGGGTGAAGTGATGAGATAGGTTCTGAAATAATAGGCGGGGCAGAGACGGGGATCAGAGAAAGAGAGAGCACAAAGGGTAAATGGAAGAAGACCATTCTTTTGAGTCTTGTTGGGAAGACCCAGCTGAAATGCCACTCAAAGAGGGATTGACATTAGCCATTTTGTTATTTCTGCAACCCGGGTCTTCGGATTGTCATATCCTGTGCCACTAAGCTTAGGAAGGTTGACGTTGGGAAATGGATGCATAGGTTATTGTGAAGACCTGTCCCTCCATCTCATAATGGCAGGCCTGGGCCATTCCCCTGTTCTGAGATGCTATTGTCTGCAGCCATCTCTCTAATGGTCAAGACTAATGCCAACCAAGGTGCTCTGAGGAATGGGCAATCAGGGGCCTTTCATCGAAGCAATCATTTAGCACAAGTGCCATTCCTTTCAATGGCTCTTAACTGTTAGTTTCTCGCAGTCCTCCACTGGTGCAAGTGAATGTTCATGATTGCAGAAAGAAATAAAGTTTATAGAAATGGGGCTTGATCAGAGCAGAAGAATGAAGGCAAATAGGATGATTTATTGCCTCTATTTAACAACAAAGTTTCAGGGGGAAATAAAAATTGATTGAGATGAGATGATAAGAAATTATTCATAAGTTTAATAGCTCTCCTGTACTTTATAATAACTCGTACTGTGCTAAATCTACAGCTTTTTCTTTTTGTTCCATCCAGGGTTGCATCTTATATTACTTTCAAAATCCATGTCTTATGCACTTTGGAACTGCACACACTTCTAAGTACAACTAATACTGACAATTCCTTTAGTGTCATTGCTCTAAAGGTGTAATGTCAGGCCTATAGTACATGCTCTGGTGTCTAACAGAAGAACCAAGGACTGTGTGTTAAAGTTGGCTATTCGATTTTTTCATAGACATCTATTGCTTGCATTTCAGAATGGAATTAAACCCACCATCACCACCAGCTTTTATGCAAGAGCTTATTTACAAGAGAGGGTGCTTGTGTCTAGATCAGCCTTCCCAAACCTGGTGCCCTTCAAATTTGCTGGAATAAAACTTCTATCACCCCCGAGCAGCATAGCCATTGGGGATTATTGCAGTTGTACTACAACACACCTGGAGGGAACCAGATTGGGGAAGGCTGGTTCAAAAAGTGAACCAAGGTGAATTAATATTAAAAGCTACCTTCCAGCTACAATCCTATTCCCATGGTGGAATAAGTTCCATTGAATCAATGGGATTTAGAGAAATGACATGTATAAAATTGTGCTCTTAGTCTTTTGAGAACTATATCTTAATAAAGCCAAACATCTGAGGAAAATCTTTTGATCTGAGGCATGAGATGGCAATATATTGTGTTCTTTGTGTGCAAGTAAATATTATGTTATTTTCGTTATTTTAATAGGGATATGCTGGGTATACATACCTAGAGCTTAAGCCTGAGATCCTTCTTCAGATCACAATGTCAAATGACATGAGGTGGGTAGCTACTGGAAAGAGGGCTTTTCAGTGTTAGCACCTCTAGTTGCAGAATATTCTCCCCAGAGAGGCTCATCTGACACATAGGTGGGGTTCTTTGGGGACCAGGTGAAGAGCTGTTTTGTTTTGTTTACTCCAAGGCTTTTTAGTCCCACAATTTTTTTTAATGTGTCAGTGCTCTTTGGATTATTGCACCTTTTTTGTCCTCTGTTATTGATTTTGCCTTGATTTTATTCTGTGTCTTAATTTGTCTTAGATTTAACATTTTGTTTTCTTCTTGTATTTCATGGTTTTGTATTTTGTGAACCATCCAGAGAGCTCTGGCTGTTGGCTGGTATAGAAACATAGTAAGTAAACAAACACAATACTTTGAGGAGATAAATTAGAGCTTATATATTCCCTTTCGAATTACTCTCTAAAAACTCTGCACAAGTGTGTGAAATAGGATTTCTTCTGTAGGAGGTTTTAGCTCACAGTTTGAGACATCTCAGTTCCAGAACGGATGTAAACAGTGTTGTTGCTGTTGTTTTTAAAAGAGGAAAACTACAAAGAAAAACACAGTCTGCATCCCTAATCTAGCCAACAGGAAACTGACTTGTTTGGCCTAAAACCTACTTCTGCTGAGTGGAGAAATGGCAACACTGAAAAGCTGCTTTTCTGGTGCAATTTTCTTCTCATCTTGAAATTCTGGGTCATGCTTATGTAATTGATATGTGTTCTGTACGTTTCGTACATGCCACATACACCCAACCCAAGAACCATTATTCATCGCTTCTCCGTGCAGCTAAAAATGGAACTTAAGAAATCAAGCATTATTCTTCCATCGTCAGGCCTGCCTGTGTACATGATCACCAATAATCATCTGCACAGTAGCAGCTTGTTTTCTGCTATCTGGCTTGTTGGAGATGATGTATGAAGTATACGGAATACTGCGAGATGTTTTTCTTAAGCTACGTTAAACCCACTGTGCTGACAGCAGCAAAATAGAACTCGTTTTGACAGGGAGCTGAGCTAATGTGACACTGAAGTTAAACATGGGAAGGACAAGTATCTCTATCAAGCTCCAGCATCAATTTTTCATTTGTGGGTCACTTCTAAAGACATTTGTTTTGCAGAGGAAGGAGGAACAAAAGGAGATCTTTTCCTCTGGGGATTCAAGCCATGATCCTCAATCCGGCTATATCCGAATTTATGCAGATTTGTCCTTTCAAGGTCATTGGGAATATGCGGGTTTGAATCTAAGTTCTCCAGTTTAACTGGATCAAAGCTCAGGCCATGAGTTTCTACCTGCCTCCAAACGACTCTAATGCTGCTGCAGACCAGCCTAACCACCATTGCATCTTTAGGCCTGTGCATACTGAGGAGTGCTCAGGCCCACACATGATGACCCACTAGGCCAAATGCAGCCCAGAACTATGTCACACCCCGACTCTCAAATCAATATATAAAACATTTTTAAGAACCCCATGTTTTCATGATACCTTGACTGCAGTGGAAGGGAAAGGTCAGTTTGTTTTTCTGTCAAGTGTTGTGACAAATGCCAGTATTCAAGCTGGAACTATGATCCAATTGGAGTCCACCAGGAGAAGGGCCTTTGGTGTGGTGGCTCTCTTCCTATGGAATTCCCTGCCTTTGGAGGGCAGGCAGTGCCAGTGTTGTATTGCTTCTGGCACCTCCTGAAAATGTTGTTGTTTCAGGAAACTTTCCCTGAATGCCGGCCACAGTTTTATCAGAACTTTGTTCTTTTTAAAATGTATTTTTTTAATATGGTGTTTTTATTCTTATATTTTATTTGTTGTTCACCACACTGAAATCTTTGGATGGGGAGCGGTATATTGTAAATAAATAAATAAATAAATATTCTCTTGTACTTCAACTGTGCCCCCTAGAGTGTGTCTGGTGAACTGTCCAAATCTTACCATTTTTTTGTTACCTCATACACATCCAAAACTTAAGCCCCGGCCTCCATCACACTGCACTCTCGGCATGCCTGGTTTTTGGATTTGCAGCATAGTACTCACATGCTGTGCCTGTCCTGTTCAGACACCGCCTCTTCCTCAGCCTTTCCTGGAATGCTAAAAGTCTGGATTATTTCCCCTAAATGTATTAAATCCGCGGTAAACCTCCATGTAGTTTTAAAGGAACAGGGTGGGGTGAGGGTTTGAATGGATTGTATCAGGTCCTGGCAGGGAAAAGCGATCTCTCCCAGTAGCCGGCTCCAAGCCTCAATATAAAACGCAAACCTTGCATCCCAGGCTCCAAAGCATTTTTTTTAATCATACAATGCCTGAATCTCTGCAGAGACAGGATTGTACTCCCTCAATGCCCCCAAAGAGCCAGAGCAAATGTTAGTTCCATTTTTGCCCAGGGGAAAAGGCAGTCTGGTTGAAGTACTCATCTGCCAGGACCTGACCAGAAGGAGAATGAGAAGGGGAGGGGTGGGGAGGGGTGGAGCGAAAAAGCAGCTATTCAAGTGAAAGGGATCATAAACTTGTAGGGCTTGCCTCAGAGTTTAAAAAAACCTGCAGAGGCAAACCAGGTGGGGGGAATAGGTTGATGGAGGTCAATGATATGTCAAATTGATACAAACCAATGGTTTTATTTTGTTATTCCAAAATTTTAAAGGTTTTATACTGTGCTTTGTAATGTTGTTGTATTTTATGGTTTTAAGTTTTGTGAACAACCCAGAGAGCTTCGCAGTTGGGAGATATAGAAATGTAATAAACAAACAGAACAACTTTTTTTGTAATTCAAATACAGGGTCATTGAGAAGGTGGGCCCAGCTGTTAAGTATTTTTCTGATTTGCTGGCTGGACCATTGACATCTGACAAAACAACAGTTAGGGCTGGCTTTCATTGATTTCAGACTCCCTTAAGTATGTGGGACATTGTTCTCAGTCTGGGTTTTCCTAACAACATCTAATCAGGAGGCCAAAGATGCGCTCTCTCAGACCATCTTCTCTGCAAGGAATTCTTCATATGCTCTGAAACTCAATACTCTTCTGAAGTAGGTAACATGCAACAAGCTAAGTTTGATTGACTTTACAGGTTTTATTTGGAATTGTTTGCATGTGATTATGCTGTCACTTGTTATTCCTGGTGTGTGTGTTTCTTTTTCCTGAATGAAATCCTTTTTATATTTGGACATTTGGCAGGTGTTGTTTAAACCTTCCCCACATGAAGGACTGCATGGTTGCAGGGCTACCCCATTAGTTCATAGAATTTTCAGAAGATTTTGTTAAGTTCTATGTTTTCCGTACTTTAAGCAAGAAAATCCAAAAGCCCTTCCTTCCTTCTTAGAGCAGGCTGAAAGGAGGGGTCCTTGGCTCAGAACTCCCTGGCTGGGTATGATTGCATGTGTCAGGAGATCATAGTTCATTTTTTTGCAGGGCGGGGGGAGAGAATCCTTGTTAACAAAAGATCCACCACTTGGGAAAACCATTGCCCCTCCCAGTTTCAAAACAAATGTAGCCTATCAAGTTGTTGTTAGATCAACACAATATGAAATTCTGACTGCAGCAGAATAGAACTGGCCTCAGAGCAGACCTAGTCTGTAAATGATTTCAATATTTCTACAGTATGGAGAAAATCACACCTGCTTAGTTGATGTTTAATGGCTAGGGGGAATTCCCCCACCCCTGCAAACTTGCTTAATCCATCTTTCAGGACTCAAGCACACATGACAAATGGGTGAGAGGAATGCCTGTATAAGTGATGTATGGGCCATTGATTCAGTGTAAACAGCTTAGAGTGCTTTACAGGGCCTGGATCAGCCCAAACTCAACAACTGGGGAGAAAACACAAACTCCATTGAAAAACAAGCTTCTAAACCTCTGCTAAATTTCCAGAAGTAACACAAGCTGTTCAACTAAACTGTATGCGTAACCAGTGAATTATTTAGGCCTAAAAACTTTGCACCCTGTTTTCAGTAAATGAGGAAACCTGGTCTGACATCAAAGGGGTGACAAACTGTTCTTAGAATTATGACTGAGCCACTCACTTCTTATCTTCCTGATTTTGGGTGAACTTCTTAATGGTTGGTTCAAAAGTGATTACATATTCAGAATGCATCGCCCTCACACAGACTGAATTGGCTCTATTTGCCCGCAATAATGTTACTGTAGAGCCAAACCTGATTAGCTACTAAGTGTTGTGATGACATCCTGTTCAATATATGATCCCTGATTGATTGGGATCACTCATGTGACTGAACCAGGAGGTTTGCCTTCCGCTGGCTTCATTTGCTCCACAGTGGCCCTTTCTACACCTGCCATTTATCTGGGACTGCTTTTTCCCCAGTTTTTCCCGTGTGCTTGGGACGATCCCGAGGTGGGCAACTGGTGTGCCCGCCCTTCCCAAGGTTGCCACTGTTTGTCCCAAATTCACCACTCAAGCCAGCAGGCAACCAGATGTTAGGGGTGTGTCTAGCAGTCGCAGAGGTGTGTGGAAGTGGGCTGTGGCCATTTTCGCCACCAGTTTGATGCTGCTGGCTGCATGCTGCAGCCGCAAAGTTGGGGAGGGGGTTTTGTCAGAAAAAACTCTTGCGGTTGAGCGCAATTTTGAACAATTCCCTATCAGCGTGTGGTGAGTTGTACAGCTTTCTGGACTTTCTACAGTAATGGGCACCTGTGTGGGAAACAGCTGTGCCGGAAGTTTGTTTACTGAATTCCAGAGGGCACACGCTGCGGTTTCCAAACAGCTGTGGCTTCTGCCACGGCTGGGGGCAGCAGCTATCCTTCCCAAGGTGGCACGGCTAGGCTCAGAGGGTCCCTTACTAGACTCAGCAAGAGAGCCTCATAGGCAGCCGCTGGGGGACAATGGCGGGGGAGAGAGCTGGGGTCACCCCTGCAGCATGCCTCGTATGTTTGGGGAAGGCAGCCGCGCTCATGGGGTTCTGCTTGCACTAACAACACTGCTTACTTTTGGGTAGAGAGTGTGTTTGTGGTGACTGGGACTACTCTGCTGCAGAAGTTGTTTGAAACTGCTTACTACGCAACAGGTGAAAGTGGGTGGCCATCTCCCTTCTCTCCTAATCTGCCTGCCACAGTTCAGGGCAATCTCCCCCAGGAAAGCCATGTGTGTGCCAGGGTGTCTTTGCACTTGGGTGCTTCAGCCCAGACCTTTTCATGGAGGGGGGGCTCGGGCTGAGGGCACCTGCTCCCTTTTCCTCAGGAAAACAAAAGGGAAAACAGGTTGCACACTTTCGATCAAGCGCAAAGTATGACTTTCTGCATGTGCTCTACATGTATGCAGGTGTGAGGCATGGCTGGATCGAGTAAGGGGAGCAGGGGCTCCTGGAGGCATCAGGAGATCCTAGACCTCTTGGACACATGGGGTGAGGAGAAGATCCAGGAACAGCTCAGGGCTAGCCATCGAAATATGGACACCTTTGAGCAGGTTGCTCAGGAAATGGAGAAAAGAGGGTACAAACGATCAGCCCATGAGTGTCGCTCCAAAACAAAGGCCATGAGGAAGGAGTACCGGCGCGTTGTTAATCACAATGCCAAGTCTGGCAGCAATGCCAGCACTTGCCTTTACTTTGAGCAGTTAAACAGCATTCTCCATGGAGATGCCACCATTAGACTAAAACGCATTGCTGGAAGCCTCAAAATCATCAGGGCGGAGGGCACCAATCCACCCTCCCAACCCACTGCTCCACTCTCTCTTCCTGAGGGCTCACAGGGCCTGTTTGAGGAGGCTAGCGAACAGAGCAGCACCTCCCTGGATATTAATGAAGAGGAGGTTTCTTCTGGTGAGTCCCCTTCTTCTGCAATGCCCACCCACCCCACCCCTCTGCATCCTTACCTGAGGGAGGGGTTACTGCAGCTCCCACCATTTCTCCATGCATGGCGGGAGCTGTTCAGGCACTGCCCATGTGTGGCTCAAGCCTCACATCTTAGGTAGGAGATGGTGGTAAAAGGGGGTTACGGCTGTGGAAGTCCTTCCGAGCAGCTCTGGGTACTGCTGGAACCTGTAATACAGCTGTACTGCAGAGTACATTCAAGTGTGGGCAGCAATGACTTCTTACAGCACCAGCCTTCACCACTCCTACGGTACTGCAGAGAGGCCACCCTTCAACATCAGTCTTCTCGCCTCTATTTTATCAGAGGAAGACCAGGGAAGGACTGGAGGCTGCGGTGGTGGCGATGATGCTGGAGAGGGCACTAGCAGCCATTCTGGAAAGAGAAGTGAGTCCCCTCATCCCTCCTCCGTTGCATTCTTAGTACAACTCCACCCCCCGCCCTCCTTACTGCAGAACTCCCCAGCCTTGGGGGAGTTAATGCAAAGAGTCCAGGCACTTGCTCTCTTCCCCTATGGCACCTTGGAGAGCTATGTGGGTGGATTCCTATGTAACACAGCTCATCCTGTGTCTTTTCAGAGACCCCAGAACCAAGCCCAGGTGGCTCCAAGGATGGAATGGATGTGCCAGGTGGAGGAGGTCTGTAATCCCTACAGTATTGCCCTGCCTCCATTCTCTGGCAGTGCAGGGCTGTGCTATGCTCAGGGGTCTCCTCTTCCTGTAATGGGTGCATCGGCCGTGCCCTCCCCTCCCCACTTCTCCCTGTCAACTCTGGTTGGTGAGTGTTCTGGCTCCCACCACCCTTCCCATTACACCCTACACCAAGCTGCCTTCCCCAAGCAAAGGGCTGTAAGCCCCTACCTCTATCCACAGATCCAGGGGTCCCCAACGCTAAAGCCACCCTGTCACCTGCATCCCGCCTGGCGCAGATTCGGATCCGCAGAAGCAAGATGGCTGGAGGGGACATCGCCAAGCAACTCATGCAGCACAGCAAAGCTGAGAACGACAGGCTTCTGGCTGTTCTCCAACATGACTCGGAAGTGTTTGAGAGCTACGTGGCCATGGCTAGAAAGCAGGTGCAAATAGAGAATGCGCAGAGGGAAGCACTGGTCCGCTCTGTAGACATAATAGCCACTACGCTACAGGGACTTCTGGCAGCCTGTTCACCTGCCAGTCCTCCTCAAAGGCCAGGGCTTCCCACTGGGGGAGATAGAGGTTTAAGGCCATTGGCACCTGCTGCAGGAGGTGGGGGCCAGGATACACCCCCTCCCCAGGGGCAAATGGGGGCAGAACCTCCCCAGTCCCCTCCCACAGGATTAGGGGGCACACTTAGTCCCCCTGCCAAGGAGGCTTGCACGGAGAGGCCAAAGAGAAATACCAAGAAACCCAAGCAGTACTCGCCCTAGCATACAGGGGCTGTGATGGGGCCACAGACTGGAAGGGTAGAGGCACACCTCTCGAGTCAGGGAGCCTACAAAATGAGCCTGCCTCAAGGATCACAAGTACTGCTTGTTGCACAGTTGGTAAGGGCACATGTATGCTAGGTTAGGGAATGTAGGGTAGTAGTCATTACTGTGCAATTGTACAACACAGTTACAGCTGCAGGGGCACTTGCTCAAAGTAATAACATGCTAACAGAAGCTGTTGTAAACTTTTGCAAATACTTTTTATTTATTAAAACACTTAATGCATTAAACGGTAAAAAAAAAAATTAAACAACAACAGCCAACATTCTTTCTGGGCCCTTCTCTCCTCCTCCCAGCAGGATTTCTTATGGGCCCTGAAGTCCCACTCCAGCCTGGTCACCCTCTTCTCAGGGCTGCACACTGACAAGGGAGGGATGGTATTAGTCTTTTGTGCTGCAGCACCACACCATTGGCACTACCCATCCACAACAGGAAGACTTACAGGTTCGCTTCATGGAGGCCACCTGCTGGCTGGGGCCAGGTTCTTCAGTACCTGCAAGTCCAAAGATAGGAGTTAGTGCATGAGGACAATGTCACTGCACCACACAAAGCACCCTTCAACAAGGGCTTTGAAGTGACATCTGTAGTGTCCAGCCATGGTGTGGCTGCAAACCCAAATGGTTTCCCTTGGGGGTTGGTCACCTGAGGAGCTGCGGGGAGTGAAGTGAAATGTGGCAGATGTGCCACTTCCTCCAAGCTGCTCACCTGCCAGCCCCCCCTAACAACCTGGTCCGCCCACTTTGAAAGGGTCTGCACTTGTCTGCTGAAGCGCTGGCCTCGCTCTGGCCAGGTGGCTCCACTGGCTGTGGGGGTGGGTGGGTTCCTCAGGAGGTGCTTCCCCTCCCCTCCTGAGGGCTCCCCTGGCTCCTCCTCCTCCTCTGTAGAGGCCTCTGGGCACTGTCTTGCAGGTCCTGTGGAGTAGAGGAAGAGACGTTAATAGCAAAGGATGTGTTCATTGCTTTATGGACGCATCTGTGGGGGTTGGGGGAAGTAGCCCCTATTCTGCATGGCACGACACACAGGGAGGGCACGATGTGCTACACCATTCATCCCACCCCACTCACCTCCCAAACATACCTGATCTTGACAGTGTGTGCCAGGAGGTGGAGCTCCAGTGCCAGGCAGACTTCCATGAAGATCTGAACCACCGTGGAGCAGCCAACGTCAAACTGCTCAGCTGTTGTCCTGTACACGCTGCTGGGGGTTGTGAGCCTTCAGATGGCAATGGCAATTCTTTTTCCGTTGGGAGAGGTCACCACATGACTGTCAGGTTCCTCTCCAGAAGTGGATGCAATTCTTCTATGATTTCGAAGAGGGTGGTCCTGCTCACGCGGAAATTCTCAAGCCATAGCTGATCATCCCACTCCTTAAGCACAAAGTTCTCCCACCAGCCCTTGCTAGTGGAACATACCCAGTAGCGAAGAAAGACCACTGTACAGGGCATGTAGTGAGTATAGCTTAGGTATGTAGCCTCTCCCCGCATGAATGGCATTGGCCAGTATGTGGTAGTGGCAACGAAACCACCCTACTACCTGCTTTCGCTTAGATTACAGCAATAGTCTCCTCTTTGGTTTTCTGTTTGCTCATCGTTGTCTCCCAACACTCACAAACCATTCACTTCTCTTGTCATTCTGATCAAGTGACATCCTCCTTAATTTAGGCTCCTGTCCACTCCTGGATTAAGAATAAGCTTATTGCCCTTACCTTCAAGTTCTCAATGGTCTTACTCCTATCTCTTTTTTTTCAGTACATCCTTGCCTTCCCCCATAATACCTGCTGCAATCTTGATAATTTATTTTACAACATATATATGCCACTCCACATCTAGATTCTGCAGCAGTGAACAATAAACAAAACAAGATAAGATAAAAAATAAAACTCAGTGTTAAAAATATTGTTTTTTAAAAAAGAAACAGAATTCTGTTAAAATCATAACTGGCAATTCAAAGAAGGATTTTTGAACTAAAGATATTTTTAGGAAGTGCTGGAAACAGCACAGTATTGGTGCCTGCCTGATCTCCAGAGGCAAGGAGTTCCATAGAAAAGGGGGCCACCACACTGAAGGCTCTTCTCTGGATAATTATCAGCCCCTTCCAAGCTAATATTAGTTCCATTTCATTTTTAAACCTGCAAAGATGCTACATCTAGTTTGGCCCCAAATCAAGTCTCAGCTCATGTAACTGAAATAGCCAAAATATTCTTCCCCTGTTTCCGCAGCCTCCCTTCTATTGTTTCCCTTGCCAAATCTTATATTGTAAGCTTCTTGGGGCAGGGGCCTGTACTTGTATACTTTGTAAAGCATAAGGTGTACTATAAAAACAACCCAGGAAATAAAAAGATGCAACAATTAGAATTAAAAATGGCATTGAAGCAGCATCAGATACAGGAAAGAATGGAAGCAAAAAGGATTGGGAGGGGGAATGCACATTTCATATGTAAGCGGCTTTTGAAGAAACATTTCCACCCTCTTGAATGATGTTTGATCTAGAAACTGAACTGGCAGAACATTCTGTACAGCCCCTAATAAAACCCTTTGTACAGCTCTAGTGATGTCAGGGCAAGGATCAAGGGCCTCACTCATCAGAGTACTATGGCTGCACTGGGCGCTGCACTGGTCTCAGCCCTGGGGCAAACTAGGAGCAAATCCATTTAGCAAAGTCAGGAAACAGACAAAAGGTCAAAGCAATATTTTATCAGTCCAGCAAAAGTACAGGCCAAAAAACAGGGTTTTATCAGGGGTCCAGAGATCAGCAGCACAAGGAATCAGCCCAAGAAAACACACAGTGCTGGGTGCTGAAATAAAGATGTTGTCTCAGCCACTAGCAAGCCTCAACTGAAGGTTTATATAGTTAAGCCTACCAGCCCATACTCAGGTACAGCTGCAAGCTGTTAGTGTTGGCTTCAGAGTCTTCCTATTTCTGAGGAGACCTGGACTCTTAAGTAGATCCTTACTGTAGAGTAGACTTTTACTTTCAAGGAGCCTGGTTGCAGTGGGTTTTGAGGTGTGTGCTTTGCCTTCAAGTGGTGGTCTGCATCTCCACCTTCTGGAGCCAGTACACTGTAGGCCTGGGCAGATGCTCAACCACCTCCTCTGACTTCATGGGTGAAGGGCAGTCCTCAGTGGTCCTATCTCAGGGTTCATCAGCATCCATCACTGTTGAAGGAGTCAGTGTAGCTTCCCCACTAATGGCACAGATGTCTGGGGGGATCACTAGGGGCAGGGGATCCCACAAGTTCTTCAGGCTCCATAATGCCAGGGTCTTTGTCCAAAAAGTCATCTGTGTCTGAGTCTAGGTCAGGCATGGCACAGAATGATTAGGAGCCTCTCCCCACAAAACACAGCAGGGCTGACTTCCTACATTTTGAAATAAGTGAAGTAATACACATGACCATCTAAAAGAAGGGAGCCCCCCATAAGACTGTTAAATCCAGAGTTTAAAATTATCTAACTGTTTAAAAAAACACTGGTTTCCTATTCAAAGCTAATAAACAAAACTAAAGACAGATGTATCAGTTAATGATGCTTAGAATCAGCTAAAGATGGATATATAACAGCTAATGATGCTTAGGCCTGTGTCTAATATAATACTACAAGGAAAATTAGACAACCGAGTCTAGAAGAAACTGTAAAGGCCTGTGAAAAATAGGATTTACCTCATCAGTTTCTCAGTACTCTCAAATCATGGGGAGGGTTCATAGTTCCAACACATGCAATGCATACCTGAGGTTCCTAGCTCAATCTTCAGTAAAGGATATGGCTACCAGTCAGGGGTAGATAACTCTCAGCTAGAAGGACCAATGGCCTGATTCAGAATAGGGCAATTTCATATCACTGTGTGTAACAGACTCAGATCCCATTTAAATGTTACCTAACAGCAATGTTGCTGCTATCCTATAGTTGTTTCCATGCTTTTCCAGTATTATACATAGGAGGGGTAGACAGCAAGTAAACCAACCCAGGAAAAATGGCCAATTTCTGGTGGGCCACCTAGCATCTACTGGTTGCTAGGATTCCTGCAAAGAATGCTGGACCTTGATTTGATCCAGCTAAGTACCTATTTTCTTAGCAAGAGTGCATACTCGGGATCACTTAACACATGTTAGTTATACCTTTACTTTTAAAAGGTCCCATATGCACTCCTGCTTTGTAAATGTAGTTCACACATTCATGGACCAGAGGTTTTCTAGTAACAATAAAAGAGTAGACCATACAAAACTGAAGTCAGTGTTCTCGTTACACATAGTATAGGTCAGTCTCCCCTAATATGGCATCTTACAGATGTTTTGGACTTCCATTCCCATCAGCCCCAATCCACATGGCCAATGGTCAGGAATGCTGGGAGTTCATGGTCAATAACCCATAGTTAAACCATAGTTCAGGGTTCAAATGAAATGACAACCCCCACATGTGCCAGTCACATGCTGACTGATTAACAAATCAACCAGCAACCCTACAACAGGCTGTGGGTTCTGAGTGATTTGTTAACCATCCCAGCTACCCACCCTTTCTGGATTTGGATGTGACAACAACCCCAGTGAGGGTAATTAAGGAAATCATCTGGCATGCGCAGAGCTGTTTAACAAGCCAAAGTGGCTGATTAATCACCCTCATGTTGTGCAAATCCCATCAGTGCTAGTCTTGTCTCTTTCCTTGTTATCCCAGTTTCTGTGTTCTGAATCTGGCTTGAAAATGTCTGCTCCACAGTGAGCTGTCCATGGTCCTGCTCCGTTGCCTGGACTCCTGCTAAGCCTCGCTGATGCTCTCATGTGAGCAGGGCAGGTGCTGAAACTTGCCAAGGTGTATGTGTACACAAAAGCACAGCCATGAAGTTGCATCTCCAAACTCTCTCAGAGCTACTAGCATTGCGCCAGAGTCTGACAATGGAATTGTACAGTTGTTGTTTTCTAATTGTCAGAGGAAATTAATCTTAGATTATCTGCTTCACCAATCCAAACATGGGCTCCTACATTAGCATCTATTTTCCTTAGGCTCAAATCTTTCAGGAAATAAGATTCAAATTCTAGAGGCTACGTGACTTCATGAAACCTGTCAAATCCTGGTTGAAACAGAATGCAGGCTGGAGACAGAGGGGGAAATGGTACTCAATTTATTTACCATAAACTGCAAATAAGTGTTGTGCAACCGTGTGCTTGTTTTAAAGCTACAGTCACCAATAGCTTAGAAATTTAGCTCAATTGCTTGTCAACTGGTGTCATCTAGGGTGCTGCTTGGTTAGTTTCAAACTCCACTTTCCTGCTTCCCAGTCAGATGGCATTGTTTGTTTGCTGAACCTAGCCTCTCAAATAGGCCATTTACATTTGCATATATGGAAATACCAGGAAACATTTGTTGATTACTGAATGGCAAGCTGCTCTGAAATATGAGAAAGAACTAAATTGAAAGAGGAAGAATGCCCATGGTACTAGTTAGGTTCACACCACTTCCAGAATGCTCAGAGTTATGAGGGAGAAACTATTTCTGAGATTCAAAACAGGTGTTAACTCTTGTGCCTTGCAAGACCTGATTTGCAAACTGGCAGCTGAACTAAGATGCAGATTGCCCTTTCTCCATTCCCCAACAGGACAACTGCATATTCTTTGCCACAAGAGGAGGCCTTGGAATGTGTGATCCATCCTGTTCCTTCCTCCCCACTCAGTATCAGTTCCATTATTTAGGGTGATCACATGGAAAGGAGGACAGGGCTCCTGTATCTGTGTGGTGAAGACGGAATTTCAGCAGGTGTCATTTGTATGCATGCAGCACCTGGTGCAATTCCCTCTTCATCACAACAGTTAAAGCTTCAGGAGCTATGCTAAAGTGACCCAATACAAAAGAGGACAGGGATCCTGCAGCTTTAACAGTTGTGATGAAGAGGGAATTGCACCAAGTGCTGAGTGCATGCAAATGACACCTTCTGAAATTCCATCACAACTGTTAAAGATACAGGAGCCCTGTCCTCCTTTTTATATGGTCACCCTACCTCATTTGCCTTAGCCAGATTTAGCAATACATATGCACTGATGCAAAGGTGGCTAATGCTATCCAAGAATGCCCTGACAACCACCACTTGAAACCAGAGTTTGAAATGTGAGATGCTCACCTATGATGGCTCTTGTACATGTGCAGTTTGGATTTTTCTTGGCACCACTCTGGCCATGGCTATTGTGTCTTTTGTTCTATGAAAGGCTGCAATGGCAAGCATCCCATGGCGACTTGGCAGTATGCTAGGCTACATGCTTTTATTGTAATTGAAGTTCATAACCCTTAAGGCCTCTACCTTAATTAAATTAACAGGAGCTGCCTCTGGATCCATTCAAATGCCTTCCTGACTATCAAATCACCACCCTAGTCAAACAACCCATGAGGGCATCTTTAAACTGGACAATCTATAGCCTTGGAGGAAAACCTGGCCCAATCCTGAAACATCCTCACCTCAAGATAGATCAGCAGGTTAAAGGATCACCTGGCACCACTCATGGTACCCTTTGTTCTTTTTGTCTCTCCCTAATTGTATCTCAGACATACAGCTTTGTCAAGCTGAGCCAATTAGCTTTAATACTCCATCCTGAGTCTGCCTGAAGTCATTGTCCCTTTGGGCTCCCAACCGGAATTTGAGTCCTCATCACACTTGGTGATCATGATGCCTTCTGCCACACAGGTAGAAGATCCTCCAGGGGTTTGCTTGGCTCACAGCCCATTCCTCAGGACCCTTTCAGGCACTCTCCCTCTCCTACTCCAGTGCCTAAGCCATGTTCCCAGGGCCAGCACTCTTCTCTCTTTGCTTGAACCACCTTGCTGCCTTGTATGGCCAGGTAAATCCTTGTATGCCCAGAGAAAGTGACCTGGTTTGCACAATTGCTGCTGCCCTCCATGGCTTATTTAAGTTACAACAAGCTGCAGTGCCCACAGGTGCCACATTGCCTATTCAAACCCCAGCCATGGCTTGTCGAATCATCTAAACCCAGGTGCCAGGGGTTGTTTGAATGTTAAACAGCCCTCAGATAACTTATATAGGGTTATTTGAGGGTGGTTTAACCATCAAACAACCTGCAACCCAGGTTCAGATAACACAACGCACCATGGCACACATCCTGGGGGTTGAATATTCAAAATGGTTGCCTGCACATGCCACAGCCTACCAAGGCTTAAATCAGGCATCGTGGGCTGGTGATCATGCAAATCAACTCAGTATCACACACAGTGAAGCACCCACTGGGTTTTCCAGCTGGCTTCCTTTGGTGCAGCCCAATCACACTGTGGGCCCAAAAGCAGTGTCACTGTTTGTTCTTCCAGTGGACAAGCTGGGAGATTAGAGGATTGTGCTGAGGTATTCAAGGGTCTCTCACTCACTCACTCACTCACTCACTCTCACTCACTCACACACACACACACACACACACACACACACGGAGGGAGGGAGAGAGAGAGCATTCCTTACTTTCCTACTTCCCCTAAAGTCCCTTGCTTCTCTTCATTGTTATCCAAGAAGAACCCTTCCTCCAGGGTTCTATATTGGAAATTCTACTTTTGAACTATAACCTGCAACTTTTTCCACACTCTGAGACCCCTAATAATGGCCTAGCCAGCTGTTCAGTCTCCCCATCATTGCCTATATCAGCCTAGGTCTGCATGGGATTGGAGAGCCCAACATGTTGTGGTATGAGGAGATTACCCCCAAAGCACTATGGAACAGAAGGTAGCCTGCACCCACTGTAAATTTCCGAGTATCCATGATCAACCATGAAATGAGGATATCTGGACAAGCAAGATGATTCGGTGGGAGCCCAATTGGGTGGGAGCTAAATCCTCTTGCTGGGAGGAGATGAATTACTGGGAAACTGTGAGAGATTGCCCAATATAGAAAGAGAGGTCCTCCTGATGTCCCCCCCTCCAAAGATGGGAGATTGGGACATTGCACATTGGAGATTGGGAGGGACAGACCTCAAGCAAAGCACAGTGCTGGGCAAGTGACTTACACATGGTGATGGGGCCCAGGTGGACAGAAAGGAGAATGTAGGCTCTGGCTGGGTGGGCACCACTACCCCTGCCCTTAAAAAGAAAACACCAATGGGAGAATGCTTACACATTGTGTTCTCATTTCCACGGATTCAAAGGTGCATTGCTACATTACACCTTGTATCCACGGATTCAGTTGGCACAATTTTTTCCACCCTGTTTGAGCCAGCCAGGCACACTGCATGACCCACTAGCATCTGTGATGCCTTCACTGGTGTGAGTTGCTGGAAGAGTGAAAGCCTTGTGCGCTCTTGCCACCGAGCTCAGCAAGGACTAGAGATAAGGAATGGGGGGCCCGGGGGACAGAAAAAGCTAACAGAGACTATAGAAGGACAAAGGGAAGAACAGAGATGGAAGTTCACAGGTGCCAGTGGGGTGAGGAAAGGGAAACAGACCTGTGGAAAGAGATCTGTGGTGCTGGTGGCTGGCTCTGTGCCCGCATGTTTTTAAGGAGGGCAATGGAAACCTTTTTATCTCAACAGGGAATCAGGCATTAGCACAGTGCCTGTTGCTAATGATCCACTGATTCTATGCTTATTTGTTTTAGTCATTATTTTAGTTGGTTATGTTTTTATGAAGAATTGTAAGCAACCTTGAGTTCCCATGGAGTAGAAAGGTCTGAGATTTTTTATAAATAATACATAACAGTGAATCAACAGGCTGCTTCAAGAGAGCAGAAGACGGCCATTTGTGTGGCCTTTATTGAAAGATAAAGGAGTCGTAAATCCAGACTCTCCTGGTTTCACTGCACCACCAATAAAATTGCCACATCTCCGGGGACACGAGATAATCCTTGGCACACTCACACCTGTTAACCCATTTCCAATATGTACATTTTTAATCATGGACTGACTAGCAGAGGAATTTTGAAAAATCATTGAATGGATTAAAAACACCAGGAAAATGATTTGTGAATTATTTGCCTGCAAGACATAGGGAATCTGCAGGCTTTCTGCTCATTATAAGAACAATATGCATATTGGAGTGGTAACAGGTTGCCTGTGTAATGCACTTGGGGCAGTGGAAACTGGGGAAAGACAAGGACACAGAAAAAGCTCAGACATGTGTTGTTCTTTTGTTCTTATGATTGCAGCAGTCGCCCCATTGATTCAAGCTCACCAGGATGATTGACATGGGTCAAGACTTCAGATAGCAGACCACTTGTCCCAGGACTGCCATCAAGGGTAGACATGGTTGGCCACCTGCCAAGGGCCACCCAACAACAGGGGCCCATTGACAAGAACCACTTGGAGTTGCTCCTCCTTTTCACTGCAACCTCTCACTCTGGCCCAGACAACAGTACTACTGAGAAGGCAGAACAGCATGTGCCACTACCTGTTTGCTCCCTGGCTCTCTAGCAAGTAAGTAGTAGCAAAGATAAGAGAGTGGATTAGGAGCAAGAGCTACTGGGGACCCTGGCAATGAGAAGGAAGACTCACTGAGGGAGGGAGGGTTCATTGAGGTTGTCTTGCTCAAAGGTACTCAAAAACCTGACCCGGCAATGATTTGCCCCCTTTTTCATTACTTCAAAATGCTTTTGTGGCTCATGGTTAGTGCATGGAAGTCTCATATTGGTGCAGCTGTCCTTGCTTTGCTGCTTGCCAATGAGGACTAAATGCTGCCAGTATTCAGTAAGGAAAGTTTAAAGGCTAGGACTGGGGGCCTCCATCACCCTGGAATTATTGGTCTGGTTCACAAGTCACAGCTACCCAGGGCTTATTTAAATCCTGGGTAGTAGTGAATGAGTGGGAGCATATTGGCAACCATAGAATCATAGAATCATAGAATAGTAGAGTTGGAAGGGGCCTATAAGGCCATCGAGTCCAACCCCCTGCTCAATGCAGACATCTACCTTAAAGCATCCCTGACAGATGGTTGTCCAGCTGCCTCTTGAATGCCTCTAATGTGGGAGAGCCCACCACCTCCCTAGGTAATCGGTTCCATTGTCATATTGCTCTAACAGTCAGGAAGTTTTTCCTGATGTCCAACTGGAATCTGGCTTCCTGTAACTTGAGCCCATTATTCCATGTCCTACACTCTGGGTTGATCGAGAAGAGATCCTGGCCCTCCTCCATGTGACAACCTTTCAAGTATTTGAAGAATGCTATCATATCTCCCCTCAATCTTCTCTTCTCCAGGCTAAATATACCCAATTCTTTCAGTCTCTCCTCATAGGGCTTTGTTTCCAGACCCCTGATCATCCTTGTTGCCCTCCTCTGAACACGCTCTAGATTGTCTGCATCCTTCTTGAAGTGTGGTGCTCAGAACTGGATGCAGTACTCAAGATGGGGCCTAACCAGTGCCAAATAGAGGGGAACCAGTACTTTGCGCGATTTGGAAGCTATACTTCTATTAATGCAGCCCAAGATAGCATTTGCTTTTTTTGCAGCCTCATCACACTGTTGGCTCATATTCAGCTTGTGATCTATAGCAATTCCAAGATCCTTCTCGCTTGTCGTATTGCTTAGCCAAGTATCCCCCATCTTGTAACTGTACAATTGGTTTCTTTTTCCTAGGTATAGAACTTGGCATTTATCCCTATTAAATCTCATTCTGTTGTTTTCAGCCCAGCGCTCCAGTCTATCAAGATCACTTTGGAGTTTGTTTCTGTCTTCCGAGTATTAGCTATCCCACCCAATTTTATGTCCTCTGCAAATTTGATAAGCATTCCCTGCACCTCCTCATCCAAATTATTAATAAAAGTTTTGAAGAGCACTGGGCCCAGGAGTAAGCCCTGCCGTAGCCCACTCGTTACCTCCTCCCAGTATGAGAAGGTACCATTGATAAGCACTCTTTGAGTCCAAATCTGTAGCTAACTGTGGATCCACCTAATAGTTGTTCCATCTAGCCCACTTTTCACTAGTTTCTTAATCAATGTCATGGGGCACTTTGTCAAAAGCTTTGCTGAAGTCAAGATATACTATATCCACAGCATTCCCACAGTCCACAAGGGAAGTTACCTGATCAAAAAATGAGATCAAATTAATTTGACAGGACTAATTAGTCTGGCCATCTGTTTCCACTGCACTAAACAACCCAAGGAAACTGGAGGTTTTGGGGGGTGGGGGTGGAACAACCCAGACTTTTAACCAAAGAACAAACCATGGGTTACAAGTCTCAGTTGTTCCTACTCCCAACAACCTACAATTCTGGGTTTGATAAACAACCCAAGGATGGAGCATTCTTCGGTGTTTAGCTGCACCTGACTGCAGTGGGAGAAGTAGCATCCTTTCTCACTCCCTCTTCATCCTTAACTAACCAATAATTTAACAAACTGTGGATTGTTGTGATGTAAAAACTGGGTCAATGGTTGGGCTTGGATGATTGTGGGGGGGAGCCATGGTAACCCACAGGCAAGCCCCTCTCTCTCAGCCTCAGGTTCACTGCCCCATATCTGCAATAAGGGGATAATTGCACCTAACGTACAAGGTTGGTGTGAGATAGCCTTCCTCAACTTGCTGTCTTATAGATCTTGTGGACTTCAATTCCCATGAGCCCCAGCCAGTATTGGCAATGGTCTGGAATCCTGTGAGTTGTGGTCCAAAATATCTGGAGGGTACCAGGCTGGGGAATGCTGGTTTAAGGAATGCAACCAAATAATGAAAGAAATTGCTTTGACCTCTCCAAAGCACTAGTTCAAATGTGAGCAACTTGTAACCATCCAGACTTTTGGCCTTCAGCTCCCATCAGTGCTAGCCAGTATAGCCAATGGTGAGGAATAATGGGAATTGTCAGCCAAAACATCTAGGGGGCCCAAGTTATCCATCACTGTGATATATGAACTGAAATTCCACTTGACTGTATCCTAAGGCAGTTAAGGTGATTGGTTCAGCTGAGACCGATAGCCATTTGGCTCCTCATCTCCAAGGAGTGCCTTCACCAGCAGCCATCACACCTGGCTGCCACTGAGAGAAAGGTGATACAGCAAAAGCCACCCCATCAGCCTGGCTGAGACCTCATCTTCCATTTGGATCCTCTCCATCTGATGATTCCAGATGGTCATAATCATCATTGATTTTGATAGTGAACTCAGGTACTAAGTTACAATTGCTATTTAACCAAAATGTGGCCACTGAGAATCAAGAGGGATATTTCAAAATGCTCAGGGGAACACCAAGGTTTGCAGAAGTTTTTTAGAAATCTTAAGGAAGCAACCCCAACCCCAAAAACAGTCCAATAAGGACTGAACAATGCTGAGTGTTTGTTTGGGGAGGCAGAAAATAGAGTAGGGGGAGGCAGGGGGAGGGGGAGGCAGGGGGAGGGGGAGGAAATGAAATGGAGTATCCCAAAATAAGGCATGGCTGACATTTTATTGCAGGTTCCACCTGTAACAGCAACCATTGTGAAACTGTATGAATTGGATACAGACCATGTCATATTTAGAGTAGACCCGGTGAAAGAAATGGGACTTTTAGTGATGAATTCTGAATCCAACCATAAATTGGTAAATGAATTTGCTTGATTTCCTTTTCCCTCCCCATTCCTTTTCTGTTTTGCATCATCTCTGTTTGATTGAAAAACTGTGAGAAGCGCTAGTGTTGTTCTCTCTTTGGCAGCACCTAAGAAATTGTGAGGATTTTATGAATGATGATTATTTGACTTACAAAGGAGGGGTAGCTCTATTTCTTCCCCAAGTATCACATTAGGAACTGCAGAAAATCAAAGCTAAGACTCTTCTTAAGACATATCCAAGTATCTTACCAGGAAAGGCATCATGAAAAGAAAGAAAAAATAACCCCCATCCCCACAATAGTCTTATACAGAACAATCATCTATGTGTCTACTCAGAAGTAAGCCCCAGTAAGATCCGTGGAGTTTGTAAATGGGTATTGGACTGCAGCCTTGAAGAATCAAGTACATCTTCTTACAGATACTAACGTTCTTGAAGTATCTTGTTTTGGGTTGCACTGTGGTTTCTGCCAGAATGAATCTACTGAATAATATGCACTTTTCACACTTCTGATTAGATGGAAAACATGATAAATGGAAGCAATCAGTGACCATTCTTCATTAAGATTCTAAGCCCCACAATTAGAAAACTATCAGCAAATACAGATGTACTGTATTTAAATTAACAGAAGAAGACGAAGAAAAAAACTGAATGATATATGAATTAGAGTTGATTGTATTCATCAAATGCCAAGAAGAAGAAATCCGACCACTTAATGTGGTAGCCAACACCCCTTCACCTAAGCTCACATGTTATCCCAGCAGTAGCTTCTCATAAGGATTTAAATATATTTTACCGTTTTGAGCTTGAGATTGACAACTTCCAGTATGTAGGTCTTGTTCTCATTCAACAATGAACTTCTACTTAAATGAAGCACGAAAGAACAGACAGAAGTGCTCAATTTGCAAATTATGGAAGCCATTGAAATACAGACCTCATTTTACAATGGAAAGAGAAGACTGTCTGAACAGTTCATGCAACTCAGACATGGTTTGTGCAGCTCAGAATAAAACCAGGGGCGGAATGCAAGGTGTAATGCAATAACAACCCTACCTAGTTATTTTAAAAATTGGACCCAGCCTACCTAGTTATGATTATCATAGGATCTCAGTAAGGCAGCTCCTTCTATTTTGCATGCATGTACAAAGCCGTGCAATCTATGGGATGCAGCAGACACAAGAATGAATGAACGGCGTGTGGGGGGGGAACTACTCAGTTTTCAAATTGTGCTAGCCCAGTGATATAGAAGTAACTTTTGAAGTGCAAGTACTCATCATGACTGTTCTCCATAGCCACACCTCCAAAGAGAGTCCAAAAATGCAGGCTGCTGTGTTGAATCACATCAACAGATCAGTTCTGGCAGTTTTCATCTCTACCAGGATCAAGTCTTTTATAAAACAATTGGATTTTAATTGCCCATTCAAGACAAGAGTGTAAAATATGCCTCTGGCAACAGGTAAGCATGTCTCCTAATTCCGGGGGGGGGGGGCTTGCATAATAATCACATTTCTTAGTTGTTTCTGATTTTGCCTTGGAAATTCTAAAACCAAAACAAAACCAAAACTTCTAGCCTGAAGTCTATTCGTATCAACTTTGCTACTTATATAAAGATTAACTGAAGAGTTGCTAGACCACTCTTTAAGTCACTCACGAATGATTAAAGGGATGGACAGGCTCCTCCAACCCTAGCATGCTGCCCTCCAAATATTTTAGACTACAGCTCCCATCATCTCTCACCATTGGTCATGATGGCTCGGACAGATGGGAGTTGTAGTCCAAAACACATGAAGGGCACCAGGTTGGGGAAAGAAGCCCTGGTACCCTCTAGTTGTGTTGAGCTACAGCTCCCATCAGTCCCAGAGAGGGAATATGGGAGTTGTAGTTAGGGATATTCATCATTAGAAAATCTGGACCTTTATGGGCCCAATGGATCCCAGCTGCCCATCCGGCTCAGCTTGCATTTGCTATGGGGTTTTCCTAGAATCTGGAAACTTTTCTTGATGTTGTTTTTTGTTTTGTATTTTTGTAAAAAAAAAAAAAAAAAAAAAGAATTTACACAAATTACAGTCACAATTTTGCAAATTAAGCAATTTAGGTCTGCAACTTGTGAAAATTACATGATTTCTAGCCACAATTTGCATAAATTTATTTTTACGGAAAAAACAAAACATAAAATCTGTGAACTGCCCCAACTCAATACAGATGGAGTCAGGCCAGCTTGCAGGGAAATGAGCTGAAGTCCAGGGGGCCAAACTGCTGAAAGCTCAGTGAGCTTCTCCCACCGGATGGATTCCCCCAACATCCCTAGTTGTAGTCCAGCACTTTTGGATAGCACTAGGTTGAGGAATGTTGCTCCAGTGTCTCCCACTAAAAGTTGCTTGATTCACTGCCTCTTTGTTCTGACTGACTTCACAAAAGGCATCTTGTGACAAAATATCCTGTTTCTGTGGCTAACCTGTATTATTATTATTATTATTATTATTATTATTTATTACATTTATATACTGCCCCATAGCCGAAGCTCTCTGGGCGGTTTACAAAAATTAAAAGATAGAACACTAAAAAGACAATATACAAAATTTAAAACCATAAACATAAAACAGCTGATATTTAAAACATTTTAAAATATTTTAATTGTTAAGCCTAGCCACAATGTCAATCAAACCTCAACTTGAGCTGTTAAAATACCTGGGAGAAAAGAAAAGTTTTAACCAGGCGCTGAAAAGATAACAGTGTTGGCGCCAGGCGGGCCTCTTCGGGGAGATCATTCCATAATTATTCCATAATCCATATGTTAATATGAATGTATTTAATTTTTCAGAAACTGTTTATACAGGTAAAGAAGGGGTTAACTGTGGGTAGCAGGAGGGGTAGGCTGACCATATGAAAAGGAGGACAGGGCTCATGTAACTTTAACAGTTGTAGAGAAAAGGGAATTTCAGCCAGTGTAATTTGTATACAATTAGTTCCTGGTGATATTCCCTCTTCATCACAACAGTTAAAGGTGCATGCGCTATACTAGAGTGACCATATACAAAAGAGGGCAGGGCCCCTGCAACTTTAACTGTTGTGATGAAGAGGGAATTTCACCAGGAACAAATTGCATACAAATGACACTGGCTGAAATTCCCTTTTCTCTACAACTGTTAAAGTTACATGAGCCCTGTCCTCCTTTTCATATGATCAGCCTAAGGAGGGGGCTTTTGTGTTATTGTCTGGTTTGGTTCTATCTGGAGGGAGGGATGGGGAGGTAGCGGGAGGGAGAATGATTAGAAGAGGGTTTTTTCTGTTTTAGTCATTTTAGTTTTGACTGGGTTGGGGGAGAAAGGGTCTGGAGTTTGGTGAAGCATCATCTTAGTTTAGAGGGAGGATTTAGAGGGGCAATGAGGAAGGTTTAGGCTTGTTATCAGTCATCCAGTAAATAATAATTCCATCTATAGCACTTAAACATCATCTTGTATGTAATAAACTTGTATTTTGTGTTATTGCATTAAATCTGTGAGCCATCTGTAGTCTCTGTTTATACTACCACATACAATAACACTTTTCAGCCAGCACCCACTTCCCCAAACAAGAAATTGTAATAACAGGAATAGCTTCGACACAATTTTGGTGCTGGCTGAGGTGAGGTAGTAGGTTAGCCAGGTCAGTGTGTACAGCTGACTTAGCAGGATGTCCCATAGGCTTGTTGTCCTAGCCATGAGGGGACAACAGGTGAAAGCCCAGGTGAAGGAGGGGTGGACATTACACATCTCCTCGGAGCCTGCAACTGTAACCACTGGAATCTCTTCAACGAAAGTCAAGAAGAGGATCCCGACCTTGGCTCTTAAAATTTCTGAAAGACACTATCCCAAGGAAATACCCCAAATGCTGAAGGGCATTAAGAGTTAATAGCTACATTTATAAATGAGCTGCAAGCATTTAAAGTCATTGAATAGCTGGCAGTGGGTGTGAAACACTGTTGCATTCCTATTAAGTCCAAGCAGCATCTCTAAATCCAGAAAGTGGTGCCCAGATTTTCAAGTCAATATTAATTTTACACTTGGCACCACAGGAGAGTGAGAGCAGCTGAGTTCACAGGAGGTCAGTCTAATAAAGAGACAATGGAGGGGGGGGAGGAATCCGAACACTCGAGATTGAGTTCACTTACACAGGCACGGAACGTCTCATCATAACTGAACAGGCTGCATTGGGTAATGGGGAATTCATCTTTGTAATGAGAGGTACAACAGCAAGGCTGGGCCCCTGCAGGAGATGTCAGCTTCATCTGTGCAGCATTTACAGTGGAGGTATTAGCAAGTTTAGCTAAGGGTGGAGGCAGCTATCATTGTGGAATGAAGGGCAACAGGAAGAGGCTGGATTTTGTCCCAGGTTTAAAGACCGCAAAATCATGAGAAGGACTTTTCTACATATGATGTAATTAGGCTGTGGCATGTGCTAGAGCAGCCTTCCCCAACCTGATACCTTATATATGCCTTGTACTTCAATTCCCATCAGCCTCAGAGCATGGCCAATAGACAGGAATCCTGGGAGTTGTAGTCCAAAATGTCTGAGAGCACCCAATTGGGGAAAGTTTGCAAGTGTAAGGGCTTTCAAACCTCCCAGTGTAATTAGCACTGCTATGAAATGCACCAGAATATGAGTTTGTTTGTATTTTAAGTGCTCATCTCTGAGCCTCTATAGGCCCCTTCCAACGCTACTATTCTATGCTTCTATGAGGAGGGAAAGAAAATGTTTGAGCCTTCTTAAAGCTAAGTATGGACTGATCCACATGACCATGTTCATGGTCAGAAAGCCACCTTGAGGTCACCGTTCCTCTGTGTCTTCATATGTTAAAGTGGCCTTGTGAAGGCACTCGTCATTTTTTGTAGTGGTTTTCTTTTTCATTTTAGTTGTTTTCAGGACATGGTAAGTTGTAATTTTAACGTGGAGTGTGAAGTTCACAACACTACTTTACCATGTAAAATTGAGTGGGGTGCTAAGACCAAGGTGGCCTCATCAGCTACACTTATTCTTATCCTCAGTGTAAATGCAGACTGAGAACACAGAGCCACATCAGCATACATTACACTTGAAGAAAAAAGCAACTTTTACTGCAGCGTTCCCCCATCTGGTACTTTCCAGACATTTTGGACTTCAACTCCCATAAACTCCAGACTAATGGTCAGGAGCCCTGGGAGTTGTAGTCCAAAACATCTGGAGGGTACCAGGTTGGTAACCACACAAACATGAATATATGAACCATTCCAGAGTGAGGAGCTATTGACACTGACACGTGGCTCTGAGGAAACAATGGGCCATTCTCTGTTAAGATTTCTGCTACCTGTTGTCATTGATGGTTATTGTCTTTGTCCTTCATTGACTACCACTGGTGGTTGTGGGAGGCAGTTCTGGTAGAATCTCAGCCTTTAAACACTAGTCCTGATAGCAAAACTCTGCTCCTAAGGTAGGCTGACCAGATAAAATCCAGGCAGGCACTATATTAGAGTGACCATATACAAAAGAAGGCAGGGCCCCTGCAACTTTAACTGTTGTGATGAAGAGGGAATTTCACCAGGAACTAATTGCGTAGAAATGACAGTGGCTGAAATTCCCATTTCTCTACAACTGTTAAAGTTACAGGAGCCCTGACCTGGATTTTATCTGGTCACCCTATCCTAAGGAAGGATGTGCATTCAGTATTCTTGGGTGTTTATTAGGAGTTGTGGGCCCAAACATCTGGAGGACACAAGGTTGCATTAATATAATCACTGGACTTCCCTCTCCCCCCCCCCCATATTTTAATGCTTGGCAGGTGGCAACTGGGGAGAAGACCTTTTCAGGTGCTCTGTTAATGGAATGCTTTCTCCAAGAAGGCTCTCCTGACCCCCTACTCTTATGCCTTTTTAGTGCGTGATGAAATGTGTGTGTATAAATAGATCAATGGATGATAGAAATGTTTCTAGGCCTTTTGAAACATCACCTGAATATGGTTTTGTGTTTTATAAACTTTTGCAGTTTAATTTAATTTAACCTTGATTGTTTTTTGTTTTTCATTTGAGCTCTTTTTGCAGTTAGCTGCCCTGAGAGTATTCATCCTTGCAGGTGCAACAGTATCGTTATAAAAATAACAGAGATCTGGATATGGGGAGGGAGTTATTTGTTGCTTAGTTCTGTGGATGGATCTGGTAGAAGTTCCACTCTGTGAAGATGCGCGTTCAAGACAACAGCAATGCCTGTCTCTCATTTTCCTTTCACGTGACTGGCTCCAAAATAGCTGCTGAAAGGTAATTTTATTTAATTGCAACTTTTTATGGCTCTTCTATATTTAACGGTGGTTGTCGCAGTAATAACGTTGGCAATTTATTTTAAGACAGTAACCTTGGCTTGCTTATTATGATAACATAGGCAGCAGCCATTGTCAAACAAAGGCTTCAAGACACGGCTAAAGTTCCGCCATCCATTCTTTGACTGGTGTTCTATTATTCACCTTCCAGACCATTGTAGGGTGCAGACCTTGGAAACATGATTCTTGCTCATGCCGCTCCTTCTCCCCGCACCTCCACCCCCCCACCCCCCGCTCAGCAACTCACTACAGGGAGGAGAAAAGGAGGAAGAGAGAGGGGGAGAATCTCCTTAGTGCCTCTCTTGTCCATTTCTCTAAAACCATTCAATCCAAAGAGCTCTTCAATACTGCTGATGTCCATCAAATAAGAGATTATGGTAGAACCTTGTCAGGCAAGGTCAATGCGCTGATGGTTTCAGAATTCCAGCCACATCCATAGCCTTTGCAAACAAGTTTGACTCCACACCAAAAGAAAGCTTATTCCTTCCCTTCAGCAGAAATGCAGCTGCCCAGACTATTAGTAGGCAGTTACAATGACATCCATCATTCAAGGCCTTTAGCCTCTAAGTCATCTGTGTCATTTCACACATAAGAGTATAGGTTCCTCTATAGGTTTATTTTGTCCCCCAGAGCCTAGCAAAATCCTATGATCAAGATCCACCAGCTGAGGGGGCCACAGGATTTGGTGGAAGCCCCAATACGCAAGCAGAATGCCAGATACACCAGTGGGACATGTCACTGCCAGAGCAGAGCCACGACACCGGTATATTGGGGGGGGGGGTATAAATTTGTGGATAGCAAAAGCCATTTTCTCCCAGCTATTGCGAGGATTATAGCTATGCTCCGAGGGAACATGGGCATCTGAGAGGGGTTGCGGATGATCTCATCATTCCTGCCAATCACAAAGTCTTGGCACTTCAACCCTGAGAGCCCTGGCTCCCCTGCACCACTGGCAGATTGGCTGCAATGCAGCAGAGTCATGGGCAAGGTGTGTGCTGCACATGAGCACACTTACGCTGCATCTTAAACAATTTCCATCAACAGCACAACTTTATATCAACTCCAGACCCAGGCGCAAGGAACTTTTCTGCCACTTATATAAATGGGAGTGGGGATTAAAAAAGGACCGCCCCAGCATCGACGACTGCCCCTCCCATGTTGCCATGACAGAGCATAGGATATGGTGTAACAGCACACCACCACCAGCAGTATATAAACCCCACACAGGGAGAGAGCACCACTTGGATGATAGAGTGTGTGGCATGGGGCTCTCACTCTCCTGCTCCATATTTTGCACACAAGGAGAGCTCACAAGAGGAACTCTGGTGAGGGTAATGTGGAGAAAGGGCACCGGGCACACCAAGGGAGCAGTTTGCACAACAACAATATTCTTTTTCTTTTCTTTTTTTAAATGGGGCTAGCTGCCCTCCAAGAATGACACTCATTTGGCAAAGGCTTGGTTAAATTATAGGCTATGCAACTGTATTATATGCCATGTCTGATCTGCAACTTAAATTGGGCCTGGAATCTGATTGACACCCAATGGAGCTGTTTCCCAACAAGATGTATTTACATGATCGAAAATGCATGCAGGTGCTGGACTGGTCTGTATAGTTCAGACTTCCTCAAACTGGTGCCAGACTACATCTCGCATAATCCCCAGCCAGCATGGCCATTTGCCTTGGAAATTCTTTTTTAAAAAGAAGTTCTAGCCTGAAGTCTTGACATCTTACCTATTCATTTCCACCTTGTTATGTATTTATAAATTAACTGAACACTTGCAGGACCCTTCTTTAAGTCACTCACTATTGACGAAAAGGACAGTCAGGCTTCTCCAACTCTAGTGTAGCATTCCCCAGGGTGGTGCCATCCAGATGTTTTGGACTGCAACTCCCAGCATTCCTGAACATTGGCAATGCTGCATGGGACTTGTAGTCCAACACATCTGCAGGGCACTAGGTTGGGAAAGGCCAGTATAGCTTTTACAGAAAGAGTATAACAGCTTCATTCTGTTGCTGGATGCCATGCATGCTGGCCTGTGGAAGGAGTGCCACGGAGGAGGATTTTATTCCCAGCACAGCTTAGAACCATCATTCCACGGTGCCCCAGCTGGAAGCCTTCGTTGAAGATTACATACACTCCATTGGCTGCAAAATCTCCTCCACAAATGCTGTGTGAACAAGGATGCCAGACAGCTTGGGGCAAAGCCAGATCAACACCTGCATCTGTGGTGGCAGCGGCGGCAAATCCCATACTAGCCTACCAGCTCAGGCCGTGTGAGCCTCTGGAACTAAAGCACTTTTTTTCTTTCCCAGCACAAGTTGTCAGGGCCAGCAAGCTGAAGGTGTGACCAAGGCTTAATCCCAAAGACATGGAGCAGGTGGGATGGCAATGGACGGTTCCTAAGGTGAGGCAAGGCTTGGCAGGTGAAGGGCAGGCCGCAGTCCCTACATCCCTGGAATGAAGACCTGAGAAGATACTCACTGGGTCAAGCCAGAGATCTCCAATCTGGTGGCCACCAGATGTTTTGGACTACAACTCCCAGCATGCCTGACCATTGGCCACGCTGATTGGGGCTAATGGGAATTGAAGTCCAAAACATCCGGATGACACCCATTTGGCAAAGGCTTGGTTAAATTATGGGCTATGCAACTGTATTATATGCCATGTCTGATCTGCAACTTAATGACTTATTAAAGCAAAGTTCCCCTTACTGCCATGAAAGAGATAGCTGGGAAACTCTTGCCTCCTGGCTGAGCCCAGCCTGGTTCCAAGCAGTGGATCCTTAAGTTGGCAGCACACTTTTAAAGTGTGCAGCTTGCATCACCAGCCCTGTGCCTTGCCCATTACCTTTGGGGTTAAGAAGGCCATTATGTTGGAACCCAAGAACCGCCCCAGATCCCCTCAAGCCAGCAGTGAAGGCCACAAAATTGACCATGTGTTGTGGGCTGCATGTTGCCCACTCCTGCTCTAAGAGGTGGAGGTGGAATTGGCCCACACAGACATCCCACCCCACCCACTTAATGGGACTTATGAATCCACTCTGGGTTTCAATCAGAACCAGTCAGAACTCTAAAGGAGCTGTCCAAGGTGGGGAAGCTAATCCCCAGAATAGGTTTAGAACCTTGGATAGTTCCCTTAAAGATCTGAGACCCAGAGTGGATTCACAGCCCCATTGTAATCAGAGCCACCAGCCTACACTGGAAGTAACAGAAAGACTGTTGTGGAGTTTCTGAAGGCTAGTAGTGACAGAACCTGACAGCAACCACCCATGATTTTCACCCATTTCCCAGGAATGTGGATCTTCTTCATATGTTACACTTTCATACTATTCGATAACCTCCATGTAGATCATGTTATGTATCTTTCCTTTGAATTCCAGTGTCATTCCTCCCCTGCCTTGCTAGGAGAACATAAAGCTGCTTTATATGTCTTCACACTCACACACCAGAAAAACCCCTCAGACTCCACTTTCAACATTATAGAGAGCACATGTTCGATATTGGATAATTGACCTTCACTGGACCAGATATTCCTACATGCCAATCACCACTTGATGCTGTGGTCAAGAAGGGAGAAGCATGCATGTGTGAACCACGTCCAAGTGGCCCGATTATCTGCTTTTGACTCTGGGGGGAGTCTAGCTAGGGCTGTCATAGGAAAAAGAAGGCTATTGCTCATTTGCACGTGTTAATTAAATATATACAACCCCCCCCCCCACACACACACACACACAATTTGAATTGCACAGAATTAAAAGAAAGCCAACTATACTATTCAAAAACCCAGCTAGGAAGCATCCCTTGGACTAAACAGCCTCATTGCAAAATGCAGCAGCTTTGATCAGTGAAATTTTAAAACATCACAGATGACTTGGTCATCTTTACATTTGTCACTAGTCTGTTGAAAGTGGGCAAAGAGAAAAGCCACTAGTAAATGTGGTGGAAGGGCACCACCATGTGGACAGCAGGAATACTTCCACTAGGGCTTAATGTTCACTGATTATTTTCCCCCCATGTTAGAAGAATGATAAAACTTCAAAAATCATTGTTTTTGTCTGTCTTTCCCCGCTTTCTTTCTTTTACTACATCCAAAAGTAGTTTCACTGAAATAAATGAAATATTTATTTTTGTATCGCTATGCAAGGTATATGAAAGTCAATTATATATTACTTTTCCAGATAAATACAATTAATTCATTATATAAATATATAAACAAATTAAAATCAATTCATATTGATCGTCTCCCGACAGAAAAGGCAATATAATGCAACCGGGGAGGGCAAGGGGACCTTAGATGTTGACTGAACTTCATCAGAGGTGTTGCTTTTATTTTATTTTTAAAATGGGACTTTGCAATCATGGAAAAGCTTACTCATCATCAGCTTAAAGTGTCAAATGGCAAGATATATCACAGAGTTTTTATTTGTACTTTATATGCTGTGCTGAAACTAAAAGAGGATTACAGAGAAACCTTTCAAATGTATTTATTTATTTATTTATTTATTTTATTCCATTTATATACCGCCCCATAGCCGAAGCTCTCTGGGCAGTTTACAAAAATTAAAAACATTGAACAATTAAAACACCGATATACAAAATTTAAAAGCATAAAGCATAAAAACAAGTTAAAATTACAATATCCTTCTGTGCATTTTTAATTACTCAAAGGAGCTGTACTCCTGCCTTTTTTATAGTTTTTCAATTTTAATTGTTCTTGTATTATTTATTGATGGATTTTGTCAGTTAAGCTGCTTTTGGAGCCAGCGTTTGGCAGAAAAGCAAGGTAAAATGCACAAAATAAATAATATCAAAATTTTCTCCTTTCCTTGTTCCCAAACAGAATTGATGCATAGAATCAAAGCATGTAGTGGTGAACTAGATCTGAGAGTATTCTAGCTCACTTTCCACCCCTAAAGACAGGAATCATGACTTCCATACCCTTTTAAAAAATCAACATATCATCATTTCTACCCATCCACATGTAAGCCCAATGCTATTTTTACTTCAGTATTTGAAACTGAGGGAGAGATTTGTAAAGCACATAAAAAAAGTATTTATTCATTCATTCCATTTATAGCCCACATTTTTTCTTCTTGCAAGAATCTCAAGGCAGCTTACATGATCCTCCTCCTCCTCTCCATTTTATCCTCACAACAACCCTATGAGGTTTGTTAGGCTGAGACTGACCCAAAGTCACCCAGTGAGTTCCATGGCTGAGTGGGGTACCAAACTCAGCTCTCCTGAGTCCCAGACCTGCACTCTAATCACTACCCTACCCCGACTCTCAATTTTTAATCTTCTGGAGGGAGCATTCCTCAGTTCCCAGGGAGGGTGTCTGAGGGTCCATTGGATATTGTACACCTCTCTCCCTATGTAGGGTGACCATATGGGAAAGAGGACAGGCACCTGTATCTTTAACAATTGCACAGAAAGGGGATTTCAGCAGATGTCGTTTGTATGCATGTAGCACCTGGTGAAATCCCCTCTTCATCCCAACAGTTAAAGCTGCAGGAGCCCTGCTCTTTTTGTATTTGGTCAAGAGGAAAGGGCTCCTGCAGCTTTAACTGTTGGGAGACTTTTGTCATGTGGCAAGTGCTGATGTGAGGAATCTATCTTATGCCTCAAGGCTGGTTTCATCTGCGGGATCAAGCAAGTTTAGTCCTGATGAGAGCCGAGAGAGAGAGAGAGAGATGAAGCCCTTGAGGCATACCCTCTACCTGCGGCAACTGGGTGCATGATTAGTGCTTCCCACCTCTGTCTCTACATGTGCCATCCCTACCAACCTCTCCTGATAAATGTCTTCAGAGAGGCCCTTGCTAATCTAGCCTCTGCACCTGGCTTTCTGTGCTCTGGAGAGGCCTTCCTTGCATTCCCCTTATCTGCACAGGTTCAGGGAGCAATAACGTAAAAGGGGGGGGGGGGAATTCTCTGCTGTGAATTGTGGTATGCAGCCATAGATCATTCGGTGTGAGTGAAATCAGGAAGCCGTCATTGTTTCCAGTACAGGCTGCGCTGAGTGGAAATCCTACCACATCAGGCCACAGGTTGTTGTGCTTTCCCCCACCCCCCACCCCCTTTTCTTTTGGTCGTTGTTGAGGAATGACACAGAGACCACACTGAGCTTGGAAGGGCCCGTCGCACTGTCTCAACATTGTCTGTCACAAAGATAAATGGCTTCCTCTCTGTGCTAGTCCAGAGAGGCTTTCCCGCCATCATTGGCTCCTGCTTAGCTAGGCTGTTATTATTTTCCCCCCAGCGTTGAAGGTGTTTTTATGCTGCGAACACTTTAATAAGATGCATCCCCACTCGCTGTCGCACCGTGCCCTGCTTGTGGGTTCCTGGTGGTTGACAGCTGACTGGCCACTGTGTGAACAGAGCGTGGGACTAGATGGACCCTTGGTCTGATCCAGCAGGGCTCTTCTTGTGTTCTCCTCTGCTCTCTCTCTCAGCTCTCTGGGGCATATTGCTCTGCTTTTGGATGCAGGAGCATTAGAACAGGGGTATTGGGCCTCTTTCAGCGCATCAATCAAATTCCATTTCGAAGAAGCACTCCGGAGCTGCACTCCAGTGGCGGGCAGGGGCTGAAGGCAAAAGGGGCAGGGGCAAAAGGCCAACTTATTTTAGCTTACAGGTCTTACTGCCAGTCACTAAGCTATAGGGATAGCATTTTAGAATTGGGAGAGGCATGGGGGAGCTGCACCAAAGCCAGGAAACCAGCAAAGATCAGTGGTTGGGGGGAAGGGGGCATGGCCATCTGGGGAACCCTGGAGGGAGCTATTGGGACTCCAGGAGGGCTGAATTTAGCCCCCAGCCTGAGATTCTACACCCTTGCATTAGAATTGGGCAGGATAGAGATGTCATGAATGAATTAATCAATGGGCTTCATGCATCTTGATTATGCCCCACAATTTTTTTGCTGTGCGGCCAATGGCTTGTAAAGGAGCCCTCATCTCATCTTATATCTTAGGTTGAGGCAGGTCTACTTGGGGCCTCAAGATAAGAGGGTCAACCAGCACCAATAGGCATAGGAGTGACCATTTGCCACAGGCTCCCCCTCCCTTCCTCATCCTTCAGCTTTCTTCATTTCAGCAGTATGAGGGCCAAAAAAATGTTCTGCTAATCATCCATAGTTGAATTTAAGTGCACACAACCCCAATTCTGATTAGGACCATGGTGATTTGAGAAGAGGAGATTTAAGTGTCCCCCTTCCTGGTTTTTATCCAACCCCCCCCCCAAACCACCTTTGGGGGAAGGGTTAAAAAAGGGGGAAATCCCTCTGGAATCAGAATGGAAAAAGAAACATGCTGGATCAGACCAAAGGTCCATCTAGTCCAGTACTCTGTTCACACAGTGACCAACCAACCAGCGGTTGACCAGGGACTGATGAGCAAGACACGGTGCAATAACACCCTCCCACCCATGTTCCCCAGCAACTGGTATATGTGGGCTTACTACCTGCGATACTGGAGGTTGCACTTAGCCATAAGGACTAGTAGCCATTGATAGCCTTCTCCTCCAGGAATTTATCCAACCCCCTTTTAAAGCCATCCAAATTGGTGGCCATCACTACATCTTGTGGTAGTGAATTCCATAGTTTGACTATGCGCTGTGTGGAGAAGTACTATTATTTATTTATTTATTGCATTTTATACCGCTCCATAGACGAAGCTCTCTGTGCAGTTCACAAAAATTAAAACCATTAAATCATTTTAAGAAATATAAAACAAACAACAATCAAAAAAACACAAAATAACATACAATATAAGAACACAACCAGGATAAAACCAAGCAGCAGAGATTATCTGTCCTGAATCTCCCACCAATCAGCTTCATGGGATGACCCCAGGTTCTAGTATTATGGGAGAGGGAGCAAAATGTCTCCCTATCCGCATTCTCCACACCATGCATAATTCTGTACACCTCTATCAGGTCTCCCCTTAGCCTCCTTTTTTCCAAGCTAAACAATCCCAGCTGTTGTAACCTTCCCTCATAGGGGAGATGCTCCCAGCCCTTTGATGTTTTAGTTGCCCTTTTCTGCACATTTAGTTTGGCTAGAAGTTAGGGCAGGAGTCATTTTATGTTGCTACTACTAAACAATCAGAGGAGTCAAAAATCCTTGCTGACCTACTGCAGGTATCCTGGAGATCTATCAGTAGATGTTGGTCAGTGCTAGTTCTAGGATGTTGAGGACACCCTCAACAGGCCCTCTCCCTCAGAGTCTGCCTTCTCCCCACCACTGTCACCAGCTGCTATTGCTGCTCCTCATCTTCCTCATCATTGCTTCCACTTGTTGCTTGGCAGGCAGAGAGCCAGTGAGCAAGTCAGCAGGGGCATCAGCTGCTCCTCCTTCTCACCACCACCACTGTCTGGGCCAGAGTGAGAGGCAGGTGAACAAGCAGGTTGCAATGGGGAAGAGGAAGAGCACATCCAGGGGAGGGGGGCTCTTGTCAGTGGTCCCCTGACTGTGCCTTCCCTTGATGCCACCCCAATCCACTCTGACTGGCAACAACTCACCATAATCTCAGGCAGAGGGCTTTTCCAGCCCTGGATATGCCCTAGGACCTCCCTGCATGTTTTGGAGTTTAATTTAGCTAACAGTTTTGTGTGCCACCTTTTGAGAAACTCAAGGGTTTCATTGACCTGCCTTTTTAAGTGAACCAACTTGATTCACACTTCCTAGAGTAACACACAGATCAGAAGAACAGAGTGACCCTTTGGTTTTTGCACTATTCTGAATGTTGCACTGCAGTTCTCAGCTTTAAAAAAAAAAAAACCTCCCAAAACCAAAAACAAAAATGTGTATAAAATGCATAGTATACATTAAATTTGCACAAAAATGACCAAGCAGAAAGATCTACCTTGCAGACCCATACTTAACGAAGCCTGCTTCACACTAATTTAGGCAAGTTTCCAGTCCTGACTGTCCCTGTCAAGTGTGGCTTAAGGCAAAAGCCCCTAATCATTTTGTACACAGACCCAGAATCACTGCGCCTCATCTCAAGCCCAGTGGATGTTTCGTTTCTTCAAAATGAGAATGAAACTGTAAAGAAATGAGATCTCAATGCCCAGAGGAGCAGCACTTCCCCTGTTGGATGCAGGGCTCATGTGAGGAGGAGGAGGAGGAGGAGGAGGAGGAGGAAGAATCTCTCTCCTTTCTATTTAAATCACACCATGTCTTTTTAGGAAACTGGCTTTATTTGTTGTCAACAGGGCAGCCAACAATGTAACAGTCTGCCTCTGGTTGGGTTAGTGGTTGGGTGTTTTTCTTTCTTTCTTCCCCATCAGTTTACTGCAAGATTCGAGCTGAGTTAAAAAGTGAACTTCAAAAAGTTTCACTTGCTGCCGCAGCCCAAGACAGCCATCACAAGATCGGCGTGAGGCAGTGCTCAATTTGCTTTCCATATCACTAACTGGGAGTGAAAGATGGGCCATCACAAAGAATGGTAAGGGCTCCTGAAATGAACATATGTGGCTTTCAAAACTAGCTTTCCCCCTCCCCAGGGCAGGAAGAGGGTGACTCACTGCATCTCTCTCTGTCTCTCCCTTGCTTTAGATGGGTGAGTCTGCTGGGGGAGAGCAAGTGGAGCTCACAAGTCCTGGTCAGGTAAGCACGCACCTCCTGATGCCTTGTCGCCTTACAGAGTCTGTTTTTATCATGCATGGGTTAAAAATGGGGAAATCGGCTTTCCCCAGATGCTGCTAGGATTCTGAATGGATTCTTGGTGCAGAGACCGGGAGGTTTCTTGGTGCAGGTGAGATTGCCTAGCAGGTCTTCCTGCCTCAAATGCTTTGGTTCCTTGACCCCATTGAAAGCTATCTTGTAAATGTGGGGAGGAGCATGTTTCAGGTAGATACTTGGCATATTTCAGGTAGATACTTGGGAAAGTTCCTTTGCACAAATCCTGCTGAGGTTGGGCTTTCTCTCTCACCCTCTCCATATCAATTTACTATGAGCCCTTGCACCGGGCTTTTGATGGGGTCCATGCAAAAGATTTCCATTGGACCCCTTGGATTTTATGTAACCTGCTGATAGGTCACTGTTCGCCAACCTGATGTAGTTGGACAACAGCTCCCATCATACCTAGCCAGCATGACCAAAGGAAATTGTAGTTCAAGACATCTGGGTGGCACCAGGTTGGGGGAGGCTGTTGTAGACACTGTTGAGGGACCTCAATAAAGACTTGCTGCAGGGAAAAGGAAAAGGTGGAAGAATGTGGTCAGATTTTGTATTGAGATCCATCTGGTGGGGCTATTGAAAGCCACCCAGTGATTGAATTTTATTACCCTTTAGGGAGGGGGTTATGCTCAGTCAGATGTGACCGCATCCTGCTTTCAGCCCTTACAGGTTTGTGGCGAGGGGCTTCTGTTGCTAACAGCCGAGAACAGGCAGGGAAGAAGTGAGTTCTTTTGCTCCTGTTCCTTTAGGAGGCCACAGAGGGGCAAACCACGGGACGATTGGTGACGTGCCACTATGAGCAATGTTGGAAAGCAAGCGGGAACCGGATCAGCTCTTCCAACTGAGATACCAAAAAGAAAGAGGGGGCGGCCAAGGAAGCAGCCGCAGGTAAATGAACCTCAACCTTTGTAGCAATCGTGGTGCTTTCTTTGTCTTTTCACCATGTTACGATTGATGAGAAGGACACTGGTGGCCATGCGTTGGTCATAATGAGAGTGATGTTGAATGGCTAAGATTGAGACCCTCAAACTGCACGGGAAATTCCAGATTGCTCTAATTTGAGAGCTCGAGAGCCTCTGTGTGTGTGTGTGTGTGTAGTGCTGGACTTTGGGGTCAAAGCCCAGGGCCCAGCAGTCCAGGGGCCTCCCAAATGATCACCCAGAGAGCAGCAGGTGCTTGGGGCATCAGAGCAGCAGATGCAAACTCTGTTTTAATCTTGCAGTCACGACAGTGCTATGATTTTAGTGAGTTCAAAATGCAAGTATGCACAGGCTCAATGGTTGTTAAAAAAATCAGGATTGCAAACACTTTGATGTGATCATACTAGCTTCAGCTAAAGTGGGAAAGCTAGCATGGATGCCTACGGGACTTTGGAAGCATGGTTTAAAACTCCAGTGAGGAGGAGCATTCACTTTTCCTTATTATCGGCTACTAACATGTCATGAAGTATGGTTGAGTCAACTGGAATGACCTTACCAGGCTGTGAAACGGTGTGTATTCCCTTACCTTGCAACCTTACCTGGAAACTGAAGAGATGGGCAAAGGGTATGGATAGAAGAAAGTTTCCAATCCAAGCTTTTATTTAAGAAGGAAACAACCCTTGTCTCAAATCACGGTACAGGATATTCATATACATCTTAAATCCACAAGGTGGCTTACACAATTACGCACACACACCAATACAGTGTAACTACATCTACTGTTGTACATGTTTAGGTCTTGCTTCTTAGATGGAGGCACTCATCATTCTCCCACTGAATGAAGACTTTTGCATGCTTTTTCTTTTAAGCTTTTTTAAAAAATCTAACATGCAGTTTATAAGACAAAACTTGATCTTACAAAACATATGAGCTACCATTGCAGGAGTTAGTAGCATCTCTCAGAACTAGTCATCTAAGAAATTGCAGTAGATGTGTGAACTATTCCTTTATTTATCTGCTGGCAAATAATTTATTGCTGATGAGAACACATTGGGCTTTTAATTCCTTGCATTGATAAACTTGCCTCGGGCACCTATTGGGTTTCTGTTTACTTGAAAGTGCTGCTCTTTTGGTGTATTCTTTAAAACAGTCCACCAGCCTAGCATCACTGCTGTGTACAGTGCAAGTAAACTCCCTTTCTTTGTCCAAACAGGAGCCTGCTGGGCCATTGCCACCAAAGAAACCACGCGGGAGGCCAAGAGGAAGCAAAAAGCTGAGTAGTGCTAGTGGACAGATGGTAAGAAAACCAGTCGCAGGAAGAGTTTTCAAGCTGATTGGCACACAACCCATCTCCTCCTGGAGTTTTGAAGGAGAAGTGGAGAGGGCGGGATGTGTGTTCATCTTTAATTTAAAGCCTTTGGCATCCATGTATTTCTAGGTCTGGTGAAAACTTTAAAAATGATTAAGTTCAAATCACTCATGCCAACTACAACCTTCCCTGTATTATTTGCCCCCCTCCCTGTTTAAATATATCCCTCCTGATGTCTCCTCAGCATTCTCGCTACCTGGTTGCTATTGTTGTCCAGTGGGTGAATTTTCATAACTCTCCACTATTATCATTCATTGCCAAGTTCTCATGACTACACTTTAACTCTTTTGCCCAATGTCACATACTCCTCTTTCTCATCCTGAGCATCAACTTTGGCTTCAACAATACTGACTTTTGAATCTGGTTCAAAATGGTGGTGGTGGTCTGTTGTTGTTGTTGTCCTCCTCCTCCTCCTCCTCCTCCTCCCCCCAACCTCTTCATATCATCATCATCAGCAGCAGCAGCAGCAGCAGCTCCTCCTCCTCCTTAATGTGTCCTCACCATGGACTTTCCTCCATATTCCTATCTCTCTCCTGAGACCTAGGCCCTTAAGGTGACCATGTGGAAAGGAGGACAGGGCTCCTGTATCTTTAACAGTTGTAGAGAAAGGAGAATTTCAGCAGGTGTCATTTGTATACATGCAGCACCTGGTGAAATTCCCTCTTCATCACCACAACAGTAAAAACTGCAGGAGCCCTGCCCTCTTTTGTATCTGGTAACTCTAGTATAGCTCCTGCAGCTTTAACTGTTGTGATGAAGAGGGAATTGCACCAGGTGCTGCATGCATACAAATGAAACCTGCTGAAATTCCCTTTTCTCTGCAACTGTTAGAGATACAGGAGCCCTGTTCTCCTTCCCAAATGGTCACCTTAAACACTGTTGTGTTAAAAAAAATTGCTAACCCTAATTTTTTAAAAAATATACCAAGCTAGTGTAATTTTGCAATTTAAGGTGCAATCCTACACATGTTAAGACAGAAAAAGGCCCACAACTCCCAGTATGCCCCAACATGCATAGGATTGCACCCTTAAACTCACTTAAGTCATAGCACATCATGACTGCAGAAATAAAATAGAGTTTGCATCTGCTGCCCTGAAGCCCTCATCACCTGCCACTCTATGGGTGTTCATGGGGGGTGGCTGAGCCTGTGAGGGTCTAGCTGCACCCATTGGACCTGTGTGTGAGGAATTAAAAGTGTAGCTGGATACAAACACCCAGCACTGTTTGAAGAGCTTCCACCACAACCAGATACGCCTGTTAAGGCCCACTGTTGGCAACCAGAGGACACTTTGGCCAGGACCCCCTCAGACCTGGAACCAGCCCTGCTTTCCTTCCTGCACATTTACTAATGATCTGGATGAGGAGGTGCAGGGAATGTTTATCAAATTTGCAGATGAAACAAAATTGGGTGGGATAGCTAATACCCTGGAAGACAGAAACAAACTCCAAAGTGATCTTGATAGACTGGAGCACTGGGTGGAAAACAACAGAATGAAATTTAATAGGGATAAGTGCTGTGTTCTACACCTAGGAAAAAGAAACCAAATGCACAGTTACGAGATGGGGGATACTTAGCTCAGCAATACGATGAGTGAGAAGGATCTTGGAATTGTTGTAGATCACAAGCTGAATATGAGCCAACAGTGTGATGAGGCTGCAAAAAAAGCAAATGCTATCTTGGGCTGCATTAATAGAAGTACAGCTTCCAAATCGTGCGAGGTACTGGTTAGGCCCCATCTTGAGTATTGCGTCCAGTTCTGGGCACCACACTTCAAGAAGGATGCAGAAAATCAACAGTTCAAGGTGCATGTACTATACTAGAGTGACCATTTACAAAAGAAGGCAGGGCCCCTGCAACTTTAACTGTTGTGATGAAGAGGGAATATCACCAGGAACTAATTGCATACAAATGACCCGGGCTGAAATTCCCTTTTCTCTACAACTGCTAAAGTTACATGAGTCCTGACCTGGATTTTATCTGGTCACCCTACATTTAGGTGGATTCCTGCATTGAGGAGAGGGTTGGCCTTATAGGCCCCTTCCAACTCTACGATTCTATGATTCTATGATTTCTCCACTGCCAATCCTTCATTGGTGGTTGCCCACATTTCCTTTTAATCCTCATGTGCTGACTTTTGTCACAGCTCATAATCTGTTTTCTCCCATGAGTTACCAAAGCTTGCCGATCAAGAAAGCTGTTAAGAGGGTTGCCTTGGTTGCAAAAATCATGTGTTACCTGAGGGGGAGATTATATTTGGTGACTTCTTCATTCCAGGTACAAGCTTCAGCTGAAAAAAGGCCCAGGGGAAGACCGCGAAAATGGGTGAGTTGTGTGGAGTCAAAATTGGGCCATTGTTGTTTTTCTCGAGCAGCATCTGATGTTCTCTAGAAGCCCAAGGAGAGAATGCACAAGCCCCCCTCACAGTAAGTCTGAAGTACCATCTGAAAAGTAAGTTACATGGCGGGGTAAGCAGCAAACTCTAGGGAGAGAAGGGCCTTGCATGCCCCTTCCCATGGCTTTTTTAGAACATCTGAAGCCATTCACCCTCAGTGAGGGTTTCCAGAGTTGCAAGGTCAACTCATGTGCAAAAAGCGATAAGGGAAACAAGCTTTATTATCAACCAACAAAGAGAAAGAACTTCCTGAAGTCCAGAGACAAGCCACTAACTGCGGGTGAACAGGTCAGCAGCCAGCATGTTTCAATAGTCTGGAATTCATTGCTATCAGATTTAATCAGCAAAGTCTGGTGGTTCCAATTCAGTCAGAGCTCTAAAAGAACTTGGATACCTTCTTTAGAGTTCTGATTGGTTCTGACTGAAACCCAGAGCGGATTCACCGCCCTGCTGACGTTGGAGCCACCAGCCTCCGCTAGATTTAACCTTCATCGGTCTACATCAGAGGTAGGCACCCCAGCTTCTCCAGATGTTTTGGACTACAGCCATACTGCCTGAGGCTGATGAGGGTTGAAATCCAAAACATCTGGAGAGCACCTGGACATGACAGTTAAATCCCATTTTTTTGCCACCTTTTCTTAGCAAGAAATATTACAGCTGTAATCCTCAGCACATTTACCTGGGAGTAAGCTCCTTTGAACACAATGTAAACCCGCAAAGGATTGCACAGTAAGAATCTTCCATCAACTGCTGTCATTACTGTCCTTGATCCCCAATAGCTTTTAGCCCTTTCCCTTCGGACTTTTTGAAAGTCGATCTGCACAAGCGTACAAAGTCAGAAGATGGGTTCTGTTGTTACCTTTTTATAGCCACTCTCTTTTCGTTTTGTTTTTGTATTTCTAGCATTTCAGCACCACTGTTTATAGATTCGGTGGTTCTGATCACCTGCAGAGGGGAGATCTCTTATCAGTCAGAAACAGAGCGCCAAATGGCTAAATGGTTCTCTGATTTAAATATTGATGTCCTGCCTTCCCAGAATGGTCAAGGCAACTCACATTAACAACAATAACAACGAAGTTAACGACACTCCATACTAGAAATACAGATAGCAGACGGTGGCTTGCTTGCTTGCTTGCTAAGGATCATGAGTGCAGTTTTCAGAACTGTCACAGTGGCTAGCTGTAAGACACCTGCTGACATAGGCTGGCCTGTGGTTAAACTGCCAGCAGCACAGGAGTGGGGTGTGGGGGAGGGGGACATGACTCACGACATCGCTTTGCAACTGTTCAGTATCTCTTATACATGGCTGGATACAATGTGGGATCTGAAACAGAAGGAGAGGCTTGCGATAGCTCAGTCGACGCTCTAGCCCAGGGGTTCCAAGGCTGCGGCCCACTGTCGGACCGCCACTGGCCTGTGGCACACCTGTCGGTGTTTCCAGAGGCCACAATGAAAATAGCAGAGCAGGGGCGCAAACCTCTTTCAGCCTGAGGGCCACGTTCAGTTTTGGAGAAGCTTTCAGGGGTCACATTCTACTGGTGGGGGAGGAGCACTGAAGGCAAAGGGGACGGAGCTAAGGTACAAAAAAAAGTGCCTGGCTAGTTTAGCGTAAAGCATTGCTGATCTTGTATAATGGAGAACAGGTAGGAAAAGGTGGAAAAGATCAAGGATCGAATTCTGACGGCATGACGATACTGTTGCAGAATATCAGGAAATGCTGGGAATTCACCCATCCAAGGGAATGCCCAAAGCCAGTCCCAAGGTGGAACTCAAAGCCACATTTTCTGTGTCTAATCAATTGGGCTGGGGCTGATGCGACTCATAGTCTAAAATAGCTTGAGGACATCGGATTGGGGAAGGCTGTATGACATCAGCACAGCCATGTGGGCTTTCCTTTTCTTGCTACCTGCCAAAGCATTGTTGAGCACACAGGGTAGGCCCCACTGTGTTGCTTTGGACCTGCTCCTAGAAAAAGCTCAGAATGGTTGGGAAACAGGAGCTCTTTGGAAAGTCTCAGCCAACATGCACAAATATTGGGTCTGGCCCAACATATCCTCCACTGCCATCATCCGCCCACCTGCCCACTCTGCAGGCCACTTGTTCACTTGCTCAGCCAGCCAGGTTGGCTGGCTGCTCACACCTGCCCACCGGACTGTTCCCACCTTGTGCCTCAGCTATGGGGCTCCTGCAAGAGGTCAGCCAAACCCTCGTGGGACCCCTACAGCTGGGGTACAAGGCAGGAGCAGCCACCCTTAGTGAGAAGAAGTGGCAGCCAGCAACACACCCAGCAAGTTTAGAGCTTTGCCACTTGTTCTCTAGCTGTGACAAATGCTACAGCAGGAGAGCAGCTGGCCGGGCTCTCCAGAGCACCCGCTGGGAGGCAGTGGGGAGGCAGCAGCTGTGGGGGGAGAGTGGCACAATTTGCTGTTCTTACTGCTCCACCACCTGATGTAGGCACATCTGCCTGCGTAATCGTAAAGCTGGCCCTGACAAATGTGGATGAAGCACTTTTGACTATGCACATCTGCATGGGGACTAATGTACACAAACAAAAGGGGGTGGCATAAAGGAAGCTGCCGTTCACAAAGGTCAAGTTCTTTGTCCCTTCAGCCCAGTATTGCCTCCTCAGATTTGCAGCAGCTCTCCGGGATCAAAGGCAGAGAAGGGTCTCTTCCCCATTCCCTGCTCCCTGATCCTTGAGAGTGGGGAGGCCAGGGACTGAACCTGAGAACAGAGTCCTACCTCTATGCTTTCATTCATCCCACAAAGATATTGGTATAGGAAGAAAGACCTCTAATCTTTAACTCCCCAGGTGAAAACTCCGAGAAGAGATGCAAGTGTGACCTGGGAGGAAAGAAGGCTGTCACTAGGGATGTACTGATTTTGTAAAATCTGTTCCACTTGTGTTTTGTCAACTATCATGTGCCTTTCATTTCATTGGCTGCTCATTGACAGAATCGGATTTTTTCCAATTTCCCAAATTTGCACAAATTGTATTTGCACAAATTCACACTTGCAAAAATGCGCAAATCCCCCCAAAATGTGCATTTTCATGCTTTAGCTTAAGGGGTACATATGTATTTCCACCCAGTCTTTGTTTGTTTGTTTGTTTTTATGCATTTTTCTATTATTAAACTTGCATAAAATTTTGGAGAGTAAAAAAAAACAGTCTGCAAGTCTGTGGAATCTGTGCAACTTGGAAAAAGCTGGTCTGCGGTGGTGTCTATGGGTTGGATACATAGAAATCCAGGTTCATTTTAATTCATTGAGGATTTCTCTGACACCCCTAGCAGTCACCAGTGAAAGGTGTGGCCACCAACCTGTGCTTGTGGGCTAATTGTGGAGAACCCTCATGTGGAACAGAGATTCATTTCTAGATTTTAATACGTCTGTACTGTGCTTTATTCTTCCTATTCAGTACTCAGTTGCTGGATCAGTTTAGTTTAGTTGTATTGTTTTATTGGATGTTATATGTGTTGCTATTCCACCTCTGCATTTAACTGGCAAAATTATGGTTATTTGTAATTGTTTCTATTGTATTTTTAAAATATTGTTGTATTTATTGCTGTTTGATATCTTGCAACTTGTATTTACTGTTGTTTATTTGTGAGCCATGTTGTGAGCCACTTTGGGCACAATTGTGTGGGAAAGCAGCAAACAAATAAATAGATTGTGCGTGTGGTATTTGTGACACACAGACACATATGTCCATTAAAGGAAGTGGATGGCAGAGTGAAGTAGACATTTACTCTGCCATAAATGCATTACCAGCTGCACACTTTTCATCTCTTCAGTTTGTGCATAGTTCCGGTGTTTCATCCACATTTGTGCCTATTGGGTTAGACTTTCAAAAGAGCTCACCCTTCCACCTAGTGGACACTAAGGAAAGGGCCTTTTCAAGTGGTGGGACCCTATTTGTGGAATGCTCTCCCCAGAGAGCCTCACCTGGCACCTGCATTGTAGTCTTTCTGGCACATGGCACAAGGTGAACTTTTATTATCCCAGGATTTGTAATCTTTCAGATTTTTTAAAACATGTGTTAGTAGTTCATTTAAGATCCTTGCACTGCTGCTGGCTTTTACTTTGTTTTTACTCTAGATTTATTATGTTTTGAACTTTTTAGTGTGTGAGTTTTACTATTTTAATTCTATTGTATTCTATGATTTCAAGTCTTGTTTTGTGAACCACCCGGAGAGCTTTGGCTAATGGATGGAACAGAAATGTAATAAACTGAATTAAAATATACAAGTAAACAGAAATGTAATAAATTAAATTAAAATATACAAGTGATCATAACCAAACAGTTCATGTGTGAAACAACCTTGAGAAGGGGGTTGGGGGTGTCACTTTTGTATGTCACCTAGCAGAGAATTCTTTAAGAAACTTTTACTGAAACCTCATTGGATTTTGTTGCTAGGACATTTTTAACGTTATTTTGTATTAGCAGCTGTTTATATTTTTCTCATAGCTTGCTGTCCGGGAGGAAGAATATGAGAAAGCCGTCGTTCAAGGGAGAAGCAATCCAAGTTCTAGTACATGCCCTGCCACAGAAGGTTAGTCGGCATTTTTTTAAAGTGACATGGAGTGGCCCTGGCAAAATCTTGGGGTAGAGGTTCCGGACCTCATTGCAGGAAGCTGCATTTCAAGCATTTGCTTTGAAAGGTTTGAAATTTAAGAGGGGGAGATCGAGAAGGTGTCACTTGCTCTATATTTTCACCCTGCTTGCTGTTTGTTTATTTAATAATGTTATGGATGAAGTAAGCTGATGAGCATGGAGAAGCCAAGCGCTGCCTTGATTTCTAAGAAAGCCAGCGTAGATGCCACTTGATAAATTCTGGGGTGTTTAACCTCACTTTTTCGAGTCCATTTCCTCCCTGACTCTTGCTGTGGCATCATTTCTCGCCTCTGAGACACATGGTGACATCAGCACAGCCACAGACTTCTTTGTGATGGCCTCACTTCCTGCCCAGTTCTCTGTCGCATTGGTATCTTATGTAGATCCTTAATACCACTTAAAAGAACAGCGACAGCATGTCATGCTTTCCTCTTCTACTTAGAATAGCCACATTCACATGCGTGCGCACACACAGCCTCCTGCCCTGTGCCATCTGATAAGAACGATTTAAATGTGAAAGCATAGAGCAGTGATGTGAGGACTAGGATGTGTCTGCATGATACGTCATGTCTACTTGGTATTTCAGAAAGTTATATTAGTAGATGCTCTTCTCTGTGGGAAGGCAGAGATTTATATGAATGGTGATTCTAAGTGATGTTTGTTGTGGTCATGCACATGATGCTTGGAAATATGGGATGAAACACTCTGGACAATTTGAGGATATAACAGAACCAATGCAGAACAGATTTTATTTTAACCATCAAGACAAGGAGAGCGCCAAGTGTGAGGGGACTCCCAGAAAAGTGCCATCCTGTAGGTACCCTACCCAATATCTACATGTGCTCCCTTGCTCATGCAGCTTGCCGGTTGTGGAGGTGGGGCAGGCAGCAGCACTGCTGCTATGATCTGCAGCGAGCTCCTGAGAGTTGCTCACCATTTCTATGTTCCCACAAGGCCCTTGTGGAGACATCAAAATGGCAGCATGGTCAACACCTGTCTTTGCCATCTGATAAAAGCCAAGGGAAATGGGCAAGCATGAGGGCCAAGCATGAGCAAATGCAGAACCTCCCAAAGTAGCAGGCCCACAGCAGTTGCCTGGAGATGTCAGGTGATGCCATCAGCCCTAGGGGCAATCCTGTGCACCATTTCCCACTGAAGTCAATGGGATTTAACCAAGCCAATTGGGCAGGGTTGCGGCCTATGATGGCTCTTTTTCCTCTATCATTCAGCTCTCTTTCTGCATAAGCACACAGTGAGAGCAAGGGGGAAGCTCCTGTTTTGTAGGTACGTAAAACTAGTTGTACTTGTAACTGCCAATTGTTCAGTTCTCTGAAGGATGCTGTCAGCATGTCAGTTTTTGTTCATAGAAGTGCTCCCACAAGTACGTTCCTTGGAGTGTCTGTATACTTGCAAATCATATCTATTGAAACAATCCAGAAGCAGCTCAACCTGCTGGTATCTGGGGGACTAACAACACAGTGTGCTTATAACAGATCCCTGGTGTTTTCAAAAAGAAAAGTAGCTGAGAGATTGGTTAGGAGTGGGTAGCAATGGAGGAAAGGGATTTGTAGCCCTTTCCTGGTCATTTCTCCACTCTTTATTAGGTTAGCCCCTCCCTGTACATTTTATTTACATTATGAACCCTACCAGGAGTGTGGGGAGCATTTGAATCAAAGACATTGTCATTGAGGGACCAGTTAAGCACCTCTTCCTCTGCCATTTCTCTGCTTAAAATTCCCTCCCTGAAGCTGCTGAGGCTGTTAGACGTGTTTGCATGTAATACAGGGGGTATTAAACACAAGTGCAAGGACTTCTCCATGTTACAGCTCTTGCCATGAGGAAATTGTGGGGATCATTCTGACAAACGAACTTGTCATGTTGGAAATAATCTTGTATTTCTGGAATGCATAAGAAACATTTGCATCGGGGTTAGGGAGCTATTCTGTCCAGTTCTGGTCACTATACTTAAAAAAAAAAAAGATATTGTAGATTTGGAAAAGGTGCAGAAAAGGGCAACAAAATTGACCAAGGGACTGCAGCATCTCCCCAATGAGGGAAGGCTATAACACCTGGGTCTGTTTAGCTTGGGAAAATGGGGGCTAAGGGGAAACATATTAAAGGTGTACAAAATTATGTATGGCATGGAGAATGTGGACAGGGAGACATGTTTTTCTCCCTCTCTCATGATATCAGAACCTGGGGTCATCCCATGAAATTGATTGGTGGGAGATTCAGGACAGATAAAAGGAAGTACTTTTTCACACAGCACATAGTTAAACTATGGAATTTGCTACCACAGGATGTAGCGATGGTTACCAATTTGGATGGCTTTAAAGGGAGATTAGACAAATGCATGGTGGATAAGGCTATCAATGGCTACTAGTCCTGACAATTAAGTTAGGCTGACCAGATAAAATCCAGGTCAAGGCTCATGTAACTTTAACAGTTGTAGAGAAAAGGGAATTTCAGCCAGTGTCATTTGTATGCAATTAGTTCCTGGTGAAATTCCCTCTTCATCACAAAAGTTAAAGTTGCAGGGGCCCTGCCTTCTTTTGTATATGGTCACTCTAGTATAGTGCCTGCACCTTTAACTGTTGTGATGAAGAGGGAATTTCACCAGGAACTACTTGCATACAAATGACACTGGCTGAAATTCCCTTTTCTCTACAACTGTTAAAGTTACATGAGCCCTGACCTGGATTTTATCTGGTCACCCTAATAAGTGCTACCTTCAGTAACAGAGGCAGTAAGCCTATGTACACCAGTGGCTGGGGAACATGAGCGGGAGGGTGCTGTTGCACTCATGTCCTTCTTGAAGGTTCCCAGTCAACAGCTGGTTGACCACTATGTGAACAGAATGCTGGTCTGGATGGACCCTTGTTCTGATCCAGCAGGGCTGTTCTTATGTACTCTCCCTGTTCTCTAGATCCTCTAATCTAGCACAAGCCTTGTTACATGGAGGTCAACTGCATGACTCTAGAGCTATAACACCATGGTTTTAACACAGTGATGGAGAAACCCAGATGTTCCCCCAGATGTTTCTCAGAGTGTCTACAGTGAGGTCATGAATTGCAGACAAGTTTAACTATCTTCCCCTGTACTGTGGAGCTGCAGTGTTCTGGGATTCACGCTGTCTGCCTGGGGTTCTCCTGCGCACTCCCTAGAACATGGATCAGAAGCCTCTGCATGCACAGAAGCACCTCTTCAGCAGACAATTTGGTGTAGAAAGCGTAGTAACTTTGGAAAAAAGTGCTGCAATTCACTCTCTATCTCATGTTCTCTTTAGGTACTTCTGGGAAAGGATGTCACAGGACCAACAGAACTGCAGAATTCAGGAGATCATTGAATACTTCCCCAGCTGAGACCCAGCAGCAGTCTTCTTGTTGATGTGTCACAGAAGCAACATGTATTAAATTCCCATTGTGCCACAACCGTGCAAAGTGAATCCCTGTACTTGCTCTCTCTCTCTCTCTCTCTCTCTCTCTCTCTCTCTCTCTCTGTGTGTGTGTGTGTGTGTGTGTGTGTGTGTGTGTGTGTTGATGCCCCTTTGTGCCCAGTCCAATAACCATCCCTCACAAGTTCAGACATTTGCTTTTGAAATGGTCAGCTTTAGATGCAGAAGATTTAGATCTCATCAGCTTTATATGAAACTAAACTTGCACCACTTTCTTTTAAAGCTTTTAAAGCTTTGTGTCTCCTGCCTTTGGGAATGCTCAATCTCCCAAAAAGTGAAAGTGTTGACTTCCATAAATTAGGAAAGCCTGAAGGACAAACAGCATTAGGATCAGCATGTTTACTCAGAAGTCCCACTTAGTACAATAGGGCTTACTTCCTTGTAACAGTGTAGACCGGAGCTACAATGTAAATGAACATCTCAGAGGCTTGAGGCTCTATTGTTGGATTGTGTCCTGCCATGGTCTCTGCTTTGCCAGGTTTTCCTAGCATTTCAAGCTGTACTCTAGAAATGCCAAAATAGGGAACCAGAAACTTGAACGGCACTGGGGCATGTTGCCATGTATCTTCCTCATTCACATGTATATGTGAACATGTATACACATGTATCGATGAACGTGGCACTAAGGGGACCTTTACCAGAAGTGTGGTGTGAACACAGTGGCTTAGATCCAGATTTAAGCTGGATCAACTGTGGTGGCAGAAGTGGACTCCCCTGTCCTCTCCTTTCCATGGCAGCCCCTCCAGCCCTCTGAAAATGCTACACAGAGTGTCAGGAGGCCCTGCCAAATGAGCTGAGCTGTGGTGGTTGAGGGAAGGGAATCCCCCAAAATCAAGCTGAGGGACCTTCTGTGAGTGAAGCCTTTCCTCTCACAGAAGCTCCCTTCCTCTCACAGAAGGCATGTCCTGGATCCAACTGTCATGCTCCAACACAATGTGGAATAGCTGCTTCTTAAATGGGGGAATTAGCTCAAACACTTGCTTTTTACAGATTTTGTTTGTAACACAGAGACACATGAGTTACAAAAGAGAAAAATGGCATTGGTTAGCATACCAAGCCCCCAAGCACACAGGCCAGAATACTAGTTCTAATAGTAAATGGCAATGGTAAGTATACCAACCCCGGAGCAAACAGGTCAGAATGCTAGTTCTAATAGTACTAACATAAAGATAGAAAATGACAAAGATCGAGGAAATTGCCAATTGTCAAATAAGGAGTGGAAGGTAGCATTATGGAGGTGGAAAGGCAGGGGATTGGGAGGCTCTGTGACCACAGGAAGCTCAGGTGTTGGCAATAATGGTGGGCCATAGGGGTGGAAAATGGATGGGTGGATGGAAGAGGAAACGAGAAGAAACAGTGTAAGTGTTTATAATTACCTGGGTTCAGAATAAAGGAGGCACAAAGGGCTTCACTTCCTGGTTGGTTGCAGATAGTTAGAAAAATGCTGTGGGCACAAACTATCCTCAGATTTCACGGCTTTAGCTCCAGGAGGAGAGGACAACATAGCTGTGCAGTGCCTTCTGATTGTTTGTGCTATGAGATCTCCATCTGTAAGCACCCTGGTCAAGTTCCAGGCAGCTTTCAATGCTGCTGCTTCTGGAACCAAAATGGATTCTGGAGCTAAGGTGATGGGGTGATGTCAGTGAAATGTACAGCACAAAATACCTGCGTTCACAGAACCAGCATGCTGTCCTAGGTTCCTGATCGTGGCCATGAAGAATTATGTGATCAGGTCTAGCCTGGATTTTAGACCAGGTTGGAGATGAATTCAGGGGCTTGTGAAGCTTGCATCTCCTTTAACACAGGCTTTTACAAGCCCCCAAAGGTCTTCTCTGAGTCTGACTCTACTATCTTCCATTTACTTTGGGGGCAACATGATCCCCAACATGGAAATTACCTGTTTTTGTTTTGTTTTTACCAATGCTGTATACAGGTTTCCTGTTTTCATTGAGCTATCCAACATGACTCCAAGATCCCTTTCCTTATCAATCTCTGCCAACCCAATCCGCATCATGTGTATCATTTTGCACTTTCTTACATTGAACTGCATTTGCCATTTGAAATGCCCATTCCTCCGGTTTGGAGAGATCCTTTTGGAGGGCTTCACTGTTCCTTTTTGCTTTAACCTCTACTTTACATGATTAATGTTATCAGCAAACATGGCCACCTCACCCTAACTCCAGGTCATTAATGAAAACATTAAAGAGCACTGGTCCCAGTACAGGTCATTGGAGAATCTGTTTACATCCCTCCATTGTGAGAACCGTCCATTTGTTCCTACTCTCTGCTTTCTGTTCTTTAACCAATTTCCAACCCAAAAAAGGACCTCACCTCTTATTCCATGACTGCTAAGTTTGCTCAGGAGTCTTTGGTGGGGGACTTTGTCAAAAAGCCTTTTGGAAGCCCAAGGAAACAAGTGTCCACCAGATCACTCCTATCCATGTGCTTGATGGAACTTTCAAAGTGAAACAGGACTTAACTTTGCAGAGGGTTTTTCGTCAGCAAAACGTGCCTCAGACATTTTGGATGACAATTCCCAGGATTCCTGACCCTTGGCCATGTTGGCTGGGGCTGGTGAGAGTTGAAATCCAAAATATCTTGGAGTGCACCTGGTTGGAGAAGGCTGCTCTAGGCAAAGGTCCAAGCAAGCCAACCAACCCCAAACAAAGTAGGCTCACCTTGCATTGAGCTGTCCTTACTAGAACACTTCCTTTTACCTACTATACCCCAGGGACCAAAGTATAGCAACCTAATAAGCATTGAGAGATCCATCCCCAATATATTTGTCTAATTCCCTTTTAAAGCTCTGTAACTGGTGGCAATTATGTGATCTTATGGCAGACATTTCCATAAAAATTAGGCAGCTCATTGGATGAAGAAGTGTGGTGTGATGTAGTGGTTGGAGTGTGGGACAATGACTGGGGAGACCCATATTCACATCTCCATTCAGCCATGAAGCACAATCACAACCTACTGCACCAGGTTGGTAGATAAGAAAAGTAGTAGAGGGAAGAGAGAGAGGGACCATGTGTGCTGCCTTGAGCTCCTTGGGGGAAAGAGGGGAGATCACTGCAAGAAGTCTTCATTTTGTCTGTTCTGAATGTGGTGCTAAGTAATTGCATTGGATGACCCTTAGTTCTTGTATTACATGAGGCAGAAAAACTTCCTTCTATCCATTTTATGTTTTTCTTCTTTGCTATCTCTCAAATAAGGCAACCACCCTAGAACTAGGGCTTTTCTACACTAGACTGTTAATCTGCTGCATCTACTTTTGGTTTTGTTGCAGGATTGTGATCGAAGCACTACATAAGAGGCATTTCCTTTCCTACATTTCCACTACATCACCTCTAGGTGACAGAATAGAGTTAATAAACAAGTGGAAATTGTGCTTTATTTTGCCATCTGAAATAATACCCCATTTTCCCTGCTCTAAAGAAACTCGCAGAAAGTAATGTTTACCAATAGAAGCAAAACAGGGGGATCACAATGTCATGTTAAGAACCTGTACACAACTGTAGAAAAGCTCTTAGTCTCCATAAAAGGCCTATAGGTTGCACAGTTAACAACAAAAATCTATAGACTTATTTGTCTATTTCTTTAAACTTCTGATCATGTGAACAATTTACAAACATCTTTTTGTTTGGGTTGAGGCTATGGCTTTAATTGATTGGTTTTGTTGCTTTTAAAAAAAGTTCTGGGTGCTTTATCAACATTCATGTGTCAAGTTTTCAAATATGCTTGGACCAAAGCGCTATATGTAAAGATCCCTGGACTTTCTTCTGAAGCTGAAATCTCTGAAATGTGGCAGGCCAAAAACAGTTGAGATAAATGAGTTTATATATTCAAAAGATCACTGTGATGATGCAGAAGAAAACTAAAGACCTATTTCATCGGAGGTCTAAAGGCTTGAACTGTTCTGATAATTGATCCTGGTCTATTTATTAAAATTAAAAAGAAGATTGTGCCCAGGGTGGGGTAGGAGACTTCTTTGATTTCACTGTTAGTAAACCTGTATCTCCAACTGCACCTTTTGGTTCCCAGTTTTCTTGGACTTTGTGCTTTCATATCAGATGTGATAAGCACAGTGGGAGTGCAGGACATTTGCACATCATAAAGTAGCTGCACTTTGATTGCTTGAGCTGACAAAAGCATGAGCTTATAAGGATAAGGGAGGAGAGTATGCCATCAACATGGATGGATAGGACAGCATGAAATAAATGGCTCCTATGAAACATGCAGACTTGCTAGCTGTAAGTCAATCTTTGCACATTAGCTTTTTGGGTAAACATCTGAGATATGTTAAGTGTGGACACCTAAACACCTAAAATGGGATTGTAGCGCACACAAGCATATCCATCAAAGAGGGACACACTCAGCTGTGGTCCAGAATTGGCAGAGGCTTCCCGCTGAGTGTACATCATGTTTGCCCTGCATAATGGGGTAACACGGCCCTAACGTAACCCTACAGCCTTCCCCACCCTGGTGCCCTCCAGAAGATTTGGACTACAACTTCCATCAGCCCTAGCCAGCATGATCAGGGATGATACGGGTTAGAATCTGGTGGAAGGCTGTAGGCAATATGGAAGGTCCCAAAGTAATTCCAGCCTCCACTATCAGGAAGCAAGAGAATGAGAAATAAAAGCCACCTATCTTGCCTCAGGGTCTGTGATACCATTTTCCTCACTTTTGAGAAGTAGATGGTAGAGAAATAAGGAAAAACTAGGGACTCTGCAGTAGGTTTCCTTTTGACTGGTCTATCCCAGTCTGTTGCAGCTAGACAAGAAGGGTTCAACTAACTACATTGTGTAAATAGGAGCTTTACTACAGAAAACCAATTGGTAACAAGCAAAACATTGATATCCATTTACTAGAGGTGTGCACCAACCACAAGATTCAGTTCGGACCCTGATTTGGAACTTCAGAAAACAGCCTGATTTGGCTCAAACCAATCTGAAGGCCGCCCACTTCAACTCATATCTGAATACGAATCTTGCTTCAGAAATCCAAATCTTCATGCTTTCCACTGACTATCACTGGAATGGAAAGCAACAAACTGCTGTAACTCTTCTTTTTTGTGGGGGAATTGGATGGAATTTTCAGGCACAATAGTCCCTTATGAGGGGATTGCGCCTGTCAAATTTCAGATAAACAAATGCAAGGATTTTTGTGCTGCATGCCTTTAAATTGTGATTATTACTATTTTTTAAAAGGGAACTGCTGATACCTTCTTAATTTCTTGGTAGAACTGGATTAAATTTGTCAGGATAGTTTTGCATGAAAATGGTATATGTTGTAGAAGTGCCCTTAGGCCAGAAACTTGCAAAAATGGAGAAGGATTAGGCACAGTGGCTAAAGAGTTATGATGTATGAAGAACAACTGAAGACAAGTTTGTTCCCTGCTCAATTGGCATCAAAGTCACAGAAAGTGCAATATGACAGGTTGGGTGATGGATGTGAAGCACAGTGTCAGAAAGACTCAAATATCCAGCATTTCCCAAGCAAGCACTCAATGGTACACCATCCCAGGTCCCACAGATGCCACCATGCCTCTTTTAACATCCTTGCTCCTGAAAGAACTGGCAAAAGTATTACATCGGACCAGTCTTGCGATATATTACTTCCCCCAAAGCACTGGGATTGGAGAGCCCTGGTAAAAATATTTGCTACGATGAGAAGCTGGAGATGCCAGTCCCAAAACTACACCCCCCTCCTCACCCTCACCCCAACCTAGTGTTTTCCTTATACAGAAAACATGGGGATAAATGTTTCAGTTTTTGGAGACCCACTCTCTTGTGTCCTTCCAAATCCCAAACCTTTATAAGTGTTCAGGTTCAGATTCAGTCTGTTTTGAAGGAGCCCCGCTTCAATTCAGGCATCTCTGAAATCTGTCTGAATCACCCTGATTCAGTTCAGGATTTGCCCGAATCCAAAACACATCCCTGCCATTTATCAGGATCAGCAAGATGGAAGAAAGGAGCAAGTAAAACCCACACTTGATTTCACATAAATATTTTAATCACATCTCGAGTACAGGGACATATTGTAACAGTTATCCTACCATATGCAGATACTTCTAAGTGCCATGTATGAAAGGGCTGTTGCATTAGAAGAATACTGTGGTACAAGCCTAACAAAAATTGGCACCACTCTTTTAGTCAAGTGATCAGCACAACATGATCAGAAAGCAGAGATTGCTAAACAAAAGGGACAGGTAAGAACCTGCTTTCTTCCCAGGACCAGCTATAATTGTGGAGCAGCCTACCCCCAGCCAGGCAGCCTCAAGATGTGTTGGACTATAACTCCCATCATCCCCAGCCAAGTCACTTCACGTGGTGGTTGTGGATGCTGGGAGTTGTAGTCCAACACAACTGGAGGGTGCCAGGCTGTTGGGTGGGCTGCTGTACAGTATATCTTTCTGCAACAGCCTATGACTGAAGTGCACGTTTGTATTGAATGTGCAGGAAGTTCAATCGATTGGCCTCTATGCTTTCAAGTGCCTGAGAATTGCAAGGGTTTCAAGTTAATGGCACTTCATGAAGCATATTGTTGCCTTCAGGAAACACATTACATTTGCCAGTCGCTTTTAGCTTTTAGTTTTTTGCTTTAGTGATGAGAATGCTTAAAGTATAAATGCAGTCATCAAGGAAAAGAAAGAAGAGGAGAAAGAACACTGGTACAACTGAGCGACAGCAGTGCTGCAAAGCACGGAGCTTCTAGAGATTCAGCACTACTCGGGAATCGTGCAACAACCCATTGTTGGAGGCCAACAGTGGCCAAATTGTCACCCTCCAAAAAGTCTGGTGTGAATGGGCCTGCTGTGTCTACTGTGAGCACTCCCAAACAGATGTCGACAGAGCAAAGCTATTTGACAGCAGCTTAGAATTGGGGCCACAGCTACCATAAACTTCACCTGATTATCAGCAGCCTCTATGGCAGGGGTGCGCATGCTGTGCGACCCTCCAGATGTTTTCAGATTCCAGACTCCATTAGCCCCAGCCAGCACGGACAATTGTTGGGGATGATGGGAGTTGTATTTCAAACCATCTGAGGGGCATGCGTTCCCCACCCCTGCTCTATGACCCCAATACCAATGACCCTGTTGAATTAGCCTGTGAAAGAAGCTGAATTAAGGTGAACTGTGAATTGTAGATTCAACTGAGCCCTTGGATTCATTTGAGGGGGTTGCTAATGAAACGGAGGCAACTGTGTTACTGATTATTGCGTCAATGCGCTCCTGTTGATGTATTATATATATATCATCAAATGGAAGGAATATGTGTTAGAGGAGGGTGAAAAGTTCCAATTGGAGTAGGGTGAAAAGTTCAACAGGCTGAAAAGTTTCAATTTACGGAATTTGACACGGTATATTCACACAGCCAGTTTTGCAGAATGCACCTCTGCACAACGGTTCAATGGATCTAGAGAAAAACCCACTTCTGTCTCACAACATGCATGCATTGAAAAAAAACCCCATTTGGTGACAATACAGAAATAGCACAGATATACAGATGCATGCCCTGCATATATCACACCACTAACTCACCTGTGTGACGGCAGAGATCCAGTCCCATCTGATTTACAGCCACCCCGTTGCACAAAACAACTATGTCACACAAACATTCTACCAAGGGAGGAGAGGGAAAACAGCCTGCAGACACGGGTAGTGAATCTCGGCATGAAACTCCACCTACGCTAGAACAACTGCATTTCCTTTGCCCTGATGAGTAGGAGTTGAGTTCAAGCCCACACTAAAGTGTGCACATACAAACATCTACAACAACAGTGTATGATGTGTGCTCTTCATACCACTTCTCAGTTTAATTGTTGCTGCTTGAACCTGCCATACCGTCCCACTCCCACTAACAAATCTTCGCCACACTTGTCACACATACTTTCTTTTGGCAACTGTCAAAACAGGACGCTTTGCTTAGGTCATCTGTTCAGTCCTGCCTATATTGTAGTTTTCCCCAACTCGGCCCCCTCCAGATGTACTGGACTACAACTCCCATAATCCCCCAGCCAATGACTGGATTATGGGAGTTGTAGTCCAATACGTCTGCAGGGGGACAGGTTGAGGAAGGCTGCTATATGAAGAAGGCAGCTGATGGTAGGATACAGGCTTCAAAGCATCAATTGTTGGGTAGGGCATTTGGATTGGGTGGGAAGGGAGGTTTAAATTTTCTGACACTTTTATCGAAGATACAAGGGACAGACACGGACATAACTTTTGTGGTGGAGGATGAGGGAGAGGATGGGGTGGGAGCTGTGGCATTGAATTTCACAGTGATCCTGGTTAGCAGGAGGGATTTTCAACCTCCCAAATCTGTGGTTTTGCAGTTCCCTGTGCGCACTTGATGGCAAAATAGGATGACACCCACTGCCAGCAGAAGAAGAGTCTAAAACCAGCTCTCCAAAATGTCCATCAAGAATCATTTTCCCGTATAAAGATTCCGTATATTTGCTATATTGTTCCTGTTATATGTGTGCTTCTGTGTGTGTTATTTTGTGCAACAGTGGTTTTGTTTCCCTTCTTGATCATGGAAAATGGAAAGACAGGAAAGAAATCTAACAAATACATAAATAATAAATAGCCGGGGGGGGGGGGGGGGTTGAGACATAAGTAAAGCGACAATCATACTACAAAGCATGAACAAATGCAGAAGCTGAGGGCTGCCGCATACTCCTGAGTATGTAAGCCATCACTGGGAGAGCGAAAGGGTGCGGGGGGGGGGGGAGAGACTGAGGAGCAAGCTTATGATCTTCAAAACTGTGAAAAAAAGTATGAACATTTCTGAACTATCTCAGTTAAACTATAAAGAATGTGGAGCTTCTAGTGGAAAGCATATGGGGATGCTTTGCTCAGCACATGCCCCTCTGCATCTGCATCACCACTATGGTTCCTTTATGTTACATGAATTCCAACTGGTCCCATGCCCAAAATAACTGGAACGAAACAAAATCTGAATTCTGACTCTTCAATCCCTTGAGGGCTATATTTTTTTTAACTAAGATATAAGTTATCTAAATAAATAAACAAATAAATAATGCCATAACGGGGCAGCAAAATCAAGTGTTCAATTTTAAATTATGGAAGATAGCCTACTTCGTATAATTTATTCAAATAAAATCAACCTGATATTGTCACCAAAAATAAAAAAGGAATTTCTTTAGCATGGAACACGAGATTGCCCCCATCACCAAGGACAAAACGAAGTACTTAAAGTGTAGCATTAACCTTTTTTTTTTTTTGCTTTGCTTGTAATGTTCTTGCCTATTTTAGGAGGGGCAAAAAAGAACAGAGAAAAGAACCTTTAAATACCCTGGGGAGCAGATAGATCAGGAGCTAACTTTTAACCCATTTTGTATGGAGATGAACTGGCTTCCGACTGTTAAGAATACGCAAGAGCAAACGTGTGCACACAATATTCTTCCAAAGGCGATTGCTCTTCAGCCAAGGCTTACTGTCTTGGCTGAAGAAGGATGGGATGAATTATATCAAGATCTATGTGTTAATATTGCTGCTCTTACTTAGAAGAATCTTATACTCCCTGCAGAGTTAATAAGTGCTCAGAAGGGGGTATACTTCTGACATAGGAGAGCTCCCTGCCTCTAGAAGCCACATTGATCACACCATCCACAGCACCATCTCCCAAATGTTTCTCTTCTCTAAGGCTAGCTGGCAGAAAACCTGGTGCTGGAGAAACCTCATAGAAGATCACAAGGAAACATCTGGACCTTGTGGTCATGCTTTAGGGCAGCTGATAGTGCACAGAAGAAACATGGGATGGAACAACCAACTGCACAAGCAGATGCCCTGAGACAATATCATATGCTTATGGCAACATGATAGAAACAGGTACCCAGGCTTCCAGCTCCAGGAAGTTACCACCACAGAACTGGCAATGAGTGTCATCTTTTCATGGGGTGGCTTGGGTTAACCTTCAAGACTCTGAAGTTAGGAAGCTCTGACGACAACAACCCAATGGACAAAGGCCTTGGAAACTGGTGCTCTGGTTCCCATCATTAATCTGTCACTATATATGTTCTGATCAACCTATCTACAAATAACCTCACATCTTTCATCACACGCCACTTGGTATTACCAATCAAACTCGGAGCGTAGGTCACATGGGTCTCTTGGATGGCAATGAAGCATCAGCAGTCTTCCCCTTCCTGACGTATATTGGTTCCTGCCACCTTCTCCCCGGCTGGAATCAGTGGACACCATTCATGATAAGTTGCTAATCAGTTGTCATCCTCCTCCTGTGTCTCCAATAGAGGAATTACTGTTCATGCATTGATGGCATTAGCAACATCCGTGAACACAAGGCGACTAGGTCTCTGGAGCACCCCTTGGTTTGTCTACAATGAAATCAGAAAAAAGGATGAGGGGCAGAAATGAGATTTGAAAGAAATGTGCATGTACTTTGCCCTCATTTGCTCTCTGGGCCTGAAAGGTTTGGCTTCCGGAATCAGGATTCACACCATTAGTTGAATTAGTTGAAGGAAAACCTTGGAATGACAGGTACAGTGAGCCAAGTTCTTAAAGATGCATGTGGTCCTGAATGTCCATTTACAACTAATCTCTTACTCTCTGATGACCTGGGTGACAGGAAGTAGTCATTTAAACAAACCTTGTTAGGGGAGAAAAAACAGAGTGTGTGGGATGGGGAGGAAGATGAATCTAAAATAGATGCAGGGGTTGCAAATGCTACTGATGTGGCGCTGGACTCAGCCCCTAAGGACAGAGGACAGGAAAAACAGGGGGCAGGAATTACACCCAGAGAAACCCCTAGAAATATCCGTTGTGCTGGAGACTTTTCAGGAGAGGAGCCCAAAGAGCCAGCAATGCCAGCATTTGCTTTGCCTGTGGAGGTGGCCCTGCCCTGCTCTTCCTCAGAACCCTCACCAAGTCACCACGACAACCAGGGACAGCAGCCAGCTTCCCCACCCTGCCAGAGCCAAAGTCTGAGGGAAAGGGCATGGCCCTTTTCAATCACAACAGCTTCTCTGTGAGGAAACTAGATACAACACCTTGGCTGCAGGGATATCAAAGCCAGCAGTTTGCACCAAACGATAGCTAGAGCAATATCCCAAACTTTTTGCCTTGCTTCCTACCTCTTGGGCTTGCTCCACCGCAGGGCTATAGAACCACAAGCCTAGAAACAAAATTCATCCCACCTAGGCTTCCAAGCTGACCCTCCAGGGCTCCTGAGGTGGACACCCACCCTTTCTCTCCAACCACCAATCATTGGGTGGTTTCCAGGTGAAGTGTCATCAGTATGTCGATGATACTTAGCTCTACCTCTCGGTTCCCTCTACTCATCCTGGGAGGCTGTCGAAATCTTGAACCAGTGTCTGGAGGCTATTTTGGGGTGGATGAGGGTGAACAAGCAGAGATTTTATCCAGACAAGTTGGAGGTATTATCTGTTGGGAAACCAACTACTCTGGATGGAGATTTGCAAGTGAGCTTAGATGGGGTTGCACTCCTCTTAAAAGACCAAGTGCATAGTCTGGAAGTCCTCCTGGACTCTATGCTAATTGGAGAAGCCCAGATGGCTGCAGTGTCCAGGAGTGCATTCTACTAGCTTAGGCTGGTATGCCAGCTGCAGCCCTTTCTGAAGAGGATGGACCTTCCCTCACTTATCCATGCAAAAGTGATGTCCAGGCTGGACTACTGTAATGCACTGTACATGGGGCTGCCTTTGAAGGTGATCTGGAATCTTCAGCTGATGCAGAATGCAGCCGTCCAAGCGTTGGTGGGGGTGAGACAATCAGATCATATAATGTCTATACCACACTAGCTGCACTGGTTAGCAGTGTGTTTCTGGGCCCAACTTAAAATGCTTGTTTTGACCTTTAAAGCCTTAAAAGGTTTGGGACCAAATTACTTGAAGGACTGTCTTCACCCATATCAGCCTGCCCACACTTTAAGATCAGCAACAGAGGCCCTTCTCAATTGCCCACCACTGAGGGCAGTTAGGTGGGCAAATACACAAGAGAGGATCTTTTCTGTACTGGACCCACACCTCTGGAATAAGTTGCCATCAGGGGTCTGCCAGGCCCCATCATTGCAGGCTTACAGGTAGGCTCTGAAAACTTGCTTGTTTACTTGGACCTTACCCTGATCATGTTTCCTCAGACTGGGTTGTAGCTGCAATTGTGAGTACTAGGTTTTGTCTTATTCTGCTGTCTGTTGGTTTTTGGAATGTTTGCTGTATTTATTACCACATTAGTTACTATTATGTGAGTTATACTGGGCCAGTTCAGACAACACGCTAAGCCAAGGTTAAGCTGCTAACCCTTTTGCAGCAAATGGTTAGTGAGCATGTTTAAACCATGGTTATATAGCCACCATGGTTAGGAATGGTTCACACGACACGCTAAGTCATGGTTCACACAACACACTAAGCCATAATGTTTAGCTCAAAATGCTTAACTACCGTGGCTTAGCGTGTCGTTTGAATAGAGCCAGTGTAGTACGCCACCTTGGGAGGGCTCCTGCCATAAATAAATAAATAGCTACAATATACTGGCATTTATGGTATTTTGGCCCTCAGCCCTTTCACCTTTGGCCTCATCCCCCACTGGAATATAGCTCTCTAAGAGCTTCTCCAAAACTGAATTTGGCCCTCAGGCTGAGAGAGGTTCCACAGACCTGTTCTACAGGGAGCTGACCAAGGCTGCCTCTACACAAGACGTTTAAAGCTCTTTGAAGTCTCATTAAAATTTTTACCTCTACAAGAGCAGAGCGTAAATCGGGAGTTGAAGCGCTTTATCTCTCCGATTATGCACATTATCGAATGCGTGTTAAATAGCGAGTTTTATTTTCCTCCGGCCGTTAAAGTGCATTTTGCCTATGTGAACAAGCGATTCTCCACATTAACTACTTGTAAAGCGCATTTCAAACAACCGGTAAGGCCACCACTTGTGCGCTCAATTACTTCTTGCGTACAAGCATTTACGATAAAGCGCTTCAGCGATTATGCGCATAATCGGCTAACCAGGCGTCAAACAGAATCCATCTAGAGGGGGTCCTAGTGTCTGACCAGGGACAGCCACCCTCGGAGGTCAGCCCAAGTATTCACCACTCTCCCCAGGCTGCCCACCCTCCAAAGTCCAGGTGTTGCCTGCAAGAAGGAAAAGCAATCATACACTGGTTCTAAATTAGTTCTTTCTTGGCTCCCCTCTCCCTTTAAATCAATTATCTTAAAGGTTGATATTTTCTGCATAACTGATTTCTGAGGACTGGTCTACTAGCTCTATCAACATAGAAAGGAAGAGGTTCTTTGCTGGTGTGAGTCTGCCCATCTGGTCACATAAGCCACAACCATTCCCCCAAAGCACCCATGAGGTCTCTATAGGTCTACTCTAGGATGAGTTCTAGCACAAGAGAGGAGTCTATTCTATACAGTTCACACCACCTATATAGAAACATACCAGCTCTTCGTGTCCCTGCTGGCCAGGCTTTTGGAGAAAAGTGACAGAGAAAACAAAGGACATAGTGAAATCAGCTCTCACCAGATCTTTATGGGAGCCGTGGCTTCATTCAAGAGTTCAAACGCAGTTTGAAACATAAAATGCAATAATGGAAAACCAGCTTTACTTCTGAACATATGCCGAGTGTCTCTTCCTCGTCCCTTTTTAAAGCATTTTTCTAAAACTCTGAGAGTTGCATCCAGATGTTCCACTAAATAATCTTGGCTTCAATGCATGGATGCTACCTTATAGTAATACTTTATCAAAAGTCCACGGTTTTGCACTGTAGCATGAGGGAAGGGTCCGTAACTCAGTGGTAGAGGCAGGAATATGTTGTTGGACTCCAACTCCCATTAGCCCCAGCTAGCATGGGCATTGGTCAGGGATTATGGGAGTTGGAGTCCAAAAACATCTGGAGGGCCACAGCTTCCTCACTCCTGCTTCACAGGTATGAGATGTCTGCCCACACTTTAAGATCAAAAAGAGAGATCCTTCTCACCTGCCCACCAGTGAGAGATATTAGGTGGGTCTCCACACAGGAGAGGGCCTTCTCAGCAGTGGCCCCACACCTGTGGAACAAACTCCCACTGACAATCCGCCATGCACCATCCTTACAGGCTTTTAAGAAGGCCTTAAAAATGTTTCATTTTACAATGGCCTTCTCTTAAAAACTGTTTTGCCATTGTTACCCTTGCTGTTTTATTACTAGTTTTTAATGTTAGCTTTTATTGTTTTAATTGATATTTTACTTTTATGTTTTGATTGCTTTTAAAGTGTATACTGTTTTAACATGTGGTTGTTTTTATATGTGGTTGTAAGCTGCCTTGGGAGTGATTCTGCCCTGAAAGGCGGCTACGGAATGTTTAAAAAAATTAAATAAAAAATAAATGCCAAGATCAATTTCAAAAAAATCTAGCTAAAGCAGCCTTCCCAACCTGGCACAGAATTTGCACAAATCACGCAAAGGACGGCTACAATTTGCACAAATTACACAAATTTCAGTTGCAAGTCACGCAAATGACACAAATTGCTGCCACAAGTTGCACACATTAAGTGCAAATTTCGGCCAGAATTTGTATAAATCTCTATTTGCACACATTGCAGGCGATGTTTTAAAAAACGGATTGAAAAAGTCCCCGGTGTTTAGGGAAAACCCGCAGCTTGACTCACAAGTGGGCAGGAAGCAAAGTCCATCGAGCCAAAGAAAGGGCCCATTTCCAAGCGATGGACATCCTGTTTCTGCAATCATTTTAGCTAATCCTTAATTATTACCTAAATCAACCTATGATTTTGGGCACTAAAACTGATTGTAAATGCTCAGGCTTAGTTTGCAAAATGGCAGCGGCAGAGCCGGAGGGAAAAAAGCACAGACAACCCTCTCCTAGGAACCTCACCATCTGGAGGCATGCAAAAGGGATGATCACAGTATTTCTTTCAATGTTGATGGTCTGCTGGATAGGTGAATAAACGACATTACCTTGTTCTGGGAGGCCTGCAAAGAAGCAGCATCTCGCCCATGCTCCAGCAGCTCTTGTTCCAGCTCATCCTGTTCTTCCGCAGGATCAAAGTTGTACATGGGCATGAGCTGGTGCCGTAGCTTCTCTAAGCTACCGGGGAAAATGGAGAGTGAGAATTCCACCACTGTGAAGCATCAGACTAAACAGAAACCCCAACTCTCCAATATTTGCTCAGCAACCATTTAGAACATCCTTCCCCAATCTAGTGCCTTCCGGATATGTTGGACTACAACTTTTACCATCCTCGGCCTGCTGGCTGGGGGGGTGCTGGGAGCTGTAGTCCAACACACCCAGACGGCACCACGACGGGGAAGGCTGATTAAGAATCTACATCCTCTGAGCAGAGACTGTATTGTTTCTGCTGATCCCAAACTTGCATTTAAAGTTGGAGAAGCCATCTTTGGACTTGGTTCAGCCTCTGCTGTTTAAACATGGAGGTCATTGTGGGAGATGTGGAGATACAGAAACTAGAAGACACTAAACACTGCTTTACCCAAGAGCAGGGAGCACTCACCGTTTCCTCTTCCTGATATACAAAACCTAGGGGGGTAAAAACAGAAAAACATGGTTGTGGTTGTTGTAAGCAAATGTTCTGCAAGATGCCCGGCTCTGGGTAACTGAAACAGATACTTTGAATAAAGGGAGCAGTTGCATAAACTTTACCCCACTACAGAGATAAGCAATAGAATCTGGGAAAACATATGAATGAACGGATGATGCTCTTCCACGCTGGGAAAGAATTATGGGGGCATCCAATTTATCTTTACCTCATTCTCATACTCAGCACGATACCTCCAGAACACTCTCAAAGGTGGTATGCCCATGCGTAGCAGTTGCTGGGGGACATGCACTGGAGGGTGCTATTGCACACAGATCCTACTCACGGGCTTCCACAGCACCTGGTTGGCCACCGTGTGAACAGAATGCTGGACTAGATGGGCCCTTGGTCTAATCCAGCATTGCTCTTCTTACATTCTTAAGATTGAAGTACTTCCCTATGACCTGTGAGTCTTTTCCAAGAATGATTTGGGATCATAGCCTGCTTGTACTGCATACTGTACCAAACATATTGTCTGAGTTTGTACTTCTCCAATGTGAACACATGTACAGGATCTCCCATCATTCCAGTGGAGGCAGCAGATTCTCATAAACCAAAACAAATATATTTTGGCCCACCCAGCGCCAACATTGTTATCTTTTGGGCCCTTGGTCACGACTTTTCTCCCAGGCATTTGGCATTCCCCTGGCATTTGGCAGCACATGATGAGTTTTAATCATCGTCATCATCATCCAGAAAGCAGTCATACTTAAAATAATAATAATAATAATAATAATAATAATAATAATAATGCAGACTTGGAGTTGCTGATTCCATTAAAATGAATGGAGCAGTTCTTGCAGGTATGTGTGATCTGTGTACACATTTGGACTTACTAAGTCCACAAGAAATTGCTGGATGGGGCAATGTGCATGTAACTTGCTTGTTGCATTGATTTTGAATGCATTAATTATTAATAATTTACACAGATGTCTATGATGTGGTTAGACACTGAAATTTTACCCAAGCTACATGCAGAATTGAGAAACTGATGGTTAAAGGCTGTGGATTTGATCCAGACTAGTTGCACAGTTCCTATGGAAACTGATGGGACTTACTAATCATGATTACTTTTTCACTTTGATTTCAATGGGACCTAAGTGTAACAAACTTGCAATATAATTCTAAGCAAGTCCTACCATATTCTGTGAGAATTACTCCCAGGTAAGTATGCATTTACCCACTTGCTTGGGAATAAGTCCCACTGAACCCAAAATACTTGATTTCTAAGTAAACCGTTTTTATTTAATTATTTATTTATTTATTTTATTGTTTTTATCCGCCCAATAACCAAGGTTCTCTGATCTAGATTATAAACAGCTAAAAGACTAAAATGACATACAGTTAAAATACAAAATGCAATATAAATATTTAAAAGAGTAAAATACAAAACAAAACAAATAGCACAGGAATAGATCAAACAGCCATAATAACTAGAACTAGGTCTCTAAAATGCCTGGGAGAAAAGAAAGGTAATTGCCTGGCACTGAAAAGATAACAACATAGATGCCAGGCACATCTCCTTGGGAATGGCATCCCATAAAGAGGGTGCCACAACTGAGAAGACCCTCTGTTATTGACATGAATAGGATTGGACTGCATTTATTTATTTATGTATTTATTTATAATATTTTAGTCCACCTTTTGAGAGAAGCCTCCCCAAGGCAGTTTACAGTATAAAGTCATACAACAATAAACTATAAAATGCAATCAATTAAAGAAGCAGCATACAACATTTAAAATAACAGCAGTAGTACATAAGAACATAAGAAGAGCCATGCTCCATCAGACCAAGGGTCCATCTTATCCACAGTGGTCAACCAGCTGCCCATGGGAAACCTATAAGCAAGACACCCTCTTGCCCATGTTCCCCAGCAACTGGTGTACTTAGGCATACTGCCTCTGCTACTGGAGATAGCACACAGCTATCAGGACTAGTAGCCATTGATAGCTTTTTCCTCCAGGAATTTATCCAACCCCCTTTTAAAGCCATCCAAATTGGTGAACATTACTACATCTTGTGTTAGTGAATTCCATAGTTTGACTATGCACTATGTGAAGAAGTACTTCCTTTTATCTGTCCTGTATCAGTAAAAGCTCCAATTTATAATATAAAAGCAGACTGGAATATCCAGGTCGTAAGGCCCATTTAAAAGCAGTCAGGGTGCATCTCCCATGGTACAGTGTTCCACAAAGACAGGGCAACCACCAAAAAGGCTCCATCACTTGTGCCCTGCCAATGCAACAGATCTTATTGTTGGGCAAGTGAACCAATCTTAGGACTTGGCAGGTTAATACAGGTGCAAGCAGTCCTTCAAATAATCTGTTCCCAAGGTGTTTAGGCTAGGGATTTGCAGGGACCCCCTGGATCGGTTTGGGACCCGGATCGGGACCTCCAATGTTGTCCTGGATCGGTTTGGACAAAATCAGAGGTCCCTCGGATCAAATTGGACCCGATCCCAATCTGAAAATCGGACATCCGATTTTCGGATCGGTCGCCATTTTGGGTGTTTTCGCCATAGGCTTGCATTGGGGGAAAGAAAGCTTTCCCCCAATGCAAACCTATGGCGAAAACATGGCAGTGGGTGGGTGAATGGGGGCCTAACTCCCCCCTCCCTGTCCCTCCCCCCACTCGCGCTCCTTACCTGCCGGGGCTGTCCACTACCATCTGCTGGCACCCGTGGGCACCCGCGGATGGCAGCGGACGGCCCTGGCAAATAAGCCCCTTCCCCCCTGACGCTCCTTACTTGCCGGGTTGGCCGCTTCCCTCCGGTGCTCGGATCTACTGAGAAACAGGCTTCGTGGCCTGCCTCTCAGTAGTGCTACTGAGAGGCAGGCCGCGAAGCCTGTTTCTCAGTAGATCCGAGTACCGGAGGGAAGAAGCCGCCCCGGCAGGTAAGTGGGGGGGCCCTCCCGCCTCCCCCTGATGCTCCTTACCTGCCGGGGCTGTCCACTGCCATCCACAGCCCAGTAGCGTGAGGGGGAGGAGGAGGTCCAATCCTCCGATCTTATCCGAACCAGATCGGGTCCTTTTGGACCGGTTCGGATGAGATCGGATGATCCAGAAGCCGGGATCAGAATTGGATAATTTTATCCTATTTTGGTCAGATCGGCTCCAGGTCGTGGATTGGACCCGATCCGATGCACACCCCTAGTTTAGGCTATATCCACACTTCCAACTTAGACTGGCTTAATAGGTATTCCCTCTCCCTATAGAATGGCAATTCCATGATGGGAGAGGGGATACGGATCTCTAACTAGCTAGACTAATTCCTGAAAGTCTTTGGAGAAAACCAAGACAATTAAACAACAGTGTTGATTGCAAGATATATGCTCAAGTACAGGCCTAGCCTAGGCATTTTTGTAACCTTCTTGAAATCCTAAAGTGGAGCTCCTAGGAACATAGGAAGCTGCTTTATACTGAGTCAGACCCATTGGTCCATCTAGCCCAGTATTGTCGACACTGTCTGGCAGCACCTGCTGTCCAGGGTTTTAGGCAGGATTCTTTCCTCGCCCTACCTTGAACAGCCAAGTATCGAACCTGGGACCTTCTGCATGCAAAGCAGGCACTCTATCACACTGAACCTTTCATTCCCCATCCTCCTCACCAAAACCTCCTGCAGGAACCACCAAAGAACAATGTCTTACCATAGCAACAGCCAACCCAATCACAGTGATGATGCCAAAGGACAGCAGCATGGTCCCCATGCCAGGACTGTTGTTGACAACATCTGGAATCTTGGTGCTGTTAAAGCTGCTGGTTTCAGGCGTCATCGTAGCAGTTTCCGATCCAGTCCCATCAACAGCCTTCCCACGGTCTGGCTCAGAGGTGGTCGTGCTGACAGTGGATGTGCTGTAATTCATCTTGGACCAGAGCTTTTTGTCCTTTTCTTCCTGATGGATGTCTTGAACTATAAAGATCTTAGCTACAAAGTCATCATTTCTCCTCTTCGGTCAAGAAGCCTGCCGGGAAAGTTCTTTTCTTGCATTTTCTTTAGTAGCTCTTCTGAAAGGATGTCCTCCTGGCTAGACCCTAGCAACAGGAGCAGGGGGGGAAAAAGATAGAATCGGACATTGCCTTCCCTCAAGTTATCATCAGAGCAACCCTATAGGGTAGTGCTGGTCTTCTTATGCTCATCTTACAGGTGGAGAGCTATGAGGGAGGCTGTTTCCCTAAGCATAGCCCAGTGAGTGCAGGGCTGAGCTGAGCTGAGATTTGAAACAGGGCTACACTCTTGCTATCCAAGCCCCTCCTCCATCAGTCTACTTGACAGAAAGCAGGTTTTATGTTTAATTAGTAGCCTGCTAAGAGGGAAATCGCCTGAGTTTCCATACTGGCTGCAGAGGAAAGCATGGAAATGCAGGCTACTAGACACATAACACCAGGCTAGTAAAACATTTTACAGGCTAATAACTTCTGTGAGCTTACTTAAAAGACTAGCAAAAACCTTCAGTCAGGTGAGGAGAGAGCTGTGTATGTGGATCTTGGTTTCGCATCCTGAGGTCTGTTGGCCAGGGGTGGACAGAAAGCAGATCTGCAGATCTTTTGGACTTCAGCTCCCAGCATTCCTGACCATTGGCCATGCTGGCAGGGGATTCTGGGCATTGAAGTTCAAAACACCTGGAGATCTACCTTCTGCCCACCCGTGCAATAGCTACCAAATTAGGAGGCACAGGTTTTAAGGAAGGAAAATTCTGGACAAGTATCAGAATGACTTCACTAAAGACGATGGACACAATGTACTCACATCAATAGGTACATAGATTCCCTCTATAAAGCTCAGTCATTGTTTTGGAAAACTCCTTGTTTGTGGTTAGGAAGCCAATATTTCATCAAGAGAGCCACGAAGAGAGGCACTGGTGAACTAGGATGCAATACATTTTTAAAAGGGCAAGGGCAAGCCAACAGTATCCCCAGTTTTAAGCAGGCTTAACACTTGCAAGAATTTCCTGGCATGATGATAAACCACCACCACAGCTGCCCCATGAGGTTCGACCGATGTTCTGTCTGGTTTGGATTCCTCTCTTCCTATAATCAGGCCAGAACATAGGGAGCCTACAAGCAAGGCATCATAGTACTATCCATCCTCGGTTATTAATCCTCAGCATTTTGTATACTCCACTTTCCTCTATCATACTTCATAATTACTGGCAGATCTGTTTTCACCAAATCAATCAAATCATTTAAAGGTTAGTTTTTATTCTCACTTCCACCACAACATCCCATGTCAATGAGTTCCAAAACTGACTGTGCACATGCATTACATGAAGAAACACTTCCTTTGGTTGCCAACTTATTTCAACGAAAGAGCACAACTTCTTGTATTTTGACAGATGCGGATTATAGTTCGCCCCTGGTCTCTCTCTGGCATTATTAATAACTTTATAAAGGTGTTCCCCTGAACTGCCTTTTTTTCTATGCAAAAAGTCCCTAAAGGTTACACCTTTTTTTCTGTCCCATTCGCTATAATAATTTCTCTCTCTCTCTCTCTCTCTCTCTCTCTCTCTCTCTCTTTTTTTTTACACCGTCTCCTGCTGTACTATGTTTCTTCTTTTTTTAAGCAGGAAGACCAGAATTGCACCTTATACAAATATATACTATGCTATTAAAAGGCAACCTGCATTTATGCTGAAAGTGCACTATTTTCCATGGGACTTACTCTCTAGGAAGTGTGCATCATATTGCAGCCTTAGCCTTTTTTTCAGCCTTCCTCAGGTTTTATGGCCAAACACTGTATTTGCCTTAATAATGTTGCAGCTGTCAACTGAAGTAACACTTTGACCACAACATCCCTTCCATGGGCAGCCACAGCCACTTCAAACACAGTCAGTCACACTGTACGTATATAGTTAGGATTCTTTACCCATTATTACATACTTATTAACGCTGCACCTCCTGTGTCATCCTTTTGCCTATAGACCCTCAGCAAAAACTCTGTCCCAGCAGAGGAACAACTTGAGAGAATAAGGGAAACTATGCGAAGCAGGGCTGGGAAACGTATGGCCCTCCAGGTGTTTCATCCTATAACTCCCATCAGCCTTAGCCAGCATAGCCAATGGTGAGGGATGATGGGAGTTATAGGCCAAAACATTTGGAGGGCCACAAATTGCTTATCCCAAGGTAAAAGGAAAGACGATTTGGACACTTTATAGTAGTGGCCCAGAAGCTCTGGCCCAGGGCCAAATCTGGCCATCCAAGGTTGTGCAGATGGCCACACCCTTTTCTCCTGCCCCCAACCCCTTTCCCCCAACCACCAATTGTTTGGCGGTTTCCTGGTTTTTCTGCAGTTCCTCCCCCCCATACTAAAAGGTTGAAATGCCTTTCCTAAGGCTGCTATCAGCAGGAAGAGCTTTAAGCTAAAATAAGCTGGTATTTTAGCACCACCCTTTTCCCTTTGGTCCCTCCCATTACTGGAATGTGCCCCCTATAACTTTTCCAAAATGCATGGGCACTGTTATATAATGGCACACCACAGCATGTGCCCTGGATCTTCTTATCTGTGCATGAGCATGAGCCTTTTAAACTAGAGAGAAGACTGCCACCTTTCCTCCCAGTCTGCTCTTTGTTTTTTTCTTTTTCCCTACTTTTCTACTTTTACATGCCCGCTGCTGGGAGCTTGCTTGCAATGACATTTTGAAGAGGGAGGGGGAAGGGCAAGAAGGGCTCCCTGTGAAATAATGGTATTTCATACAGCATCTGATTTTACTGCCCCAAATGGGAACCTTTGGCTTCTGTAGAAGTTCAGTAGTTTCAGCACAGCTATGGATTAATTGGCCTACACAAATTTCTTTCTCCCCCTCCATTTTTAACTTCTCACATATAGCTGCAGGTAACAGATTATATCAAAAGGAGAATGTGATGTCATGATCCAGGAGGTGCTGAAGCTTTTAAATAGATTTTACGGTTTAAAAAAAAACAAGTCCTTAGCCACCTCACATCATAAAGTTAAAGTTTAAGTCTGTACAACTCTCCCACACCCTCCTAAATTCCTCTGAAGTGCTATGCCTCTTGGCTTGGGGAAATATCTCTCTTCCCTCTCCATTTCTAACCACCATTCTTCTCTTCCTTTTCTTTCCTCCCCTATCATGGTCTTTCTTTCTTTTCTTTATTCCATCCAGAGCATGTCTTGGGTAATTCTCAAGTGGGGAAGGTGGTGGGCAAGAGAAGTTCTGTACAAATAGACAAAAGTATTTGTTTTTCTCTTTCTCCTCCTCACCCATGTCTTTGAGAAAAGTCAGTTCTCGTGGTTGCAGAGGAAGGAAAGTGGGGCTGTTTTGTTTATCAGTCGCCATTATCCAGCAATAGGAGGGGCCAAAGGCCAGTGGATGAGAACATGCTTGGCATGCAGAATGCCCCAGATTCAATCCCTGGCATATTCATGTAGGGCTAGCAAAGAATCCTGCCTGAAACCTGGAGAGCCACTGTCAGTCAGTGTTGACAACACTGGGCTAGATGTATCAAGGGTCTGATGGAGAGTGTTATTCCATCACTATTAAGTTGCTATTAAGCTACTGGGCCCAATTCAAGATGTAAGTACTAGAAGGAGGCAATGAGAGTTTGCACATAACAAGGTGGAGGTAGAGGAGAATTGCACAAAATTGCATTCTGCATATGTCCAGAGGCTTTGTTTCACTGCTATTTTTGCTAACGTTGGTGAAATGTAAATAAAATTCTAGTTATTCTAAATTTGCATGCTCTCTCTCTCTCTCTTTGACTGTGTTCAGATAACACAATAGCCAATGGTGGTTTAAATAGTTGACAGTTGGTTATTTAACCCACAATGGGTTATCATGTAATGCGGAGGGAGTTTTTTTAACCGTTGGTTATTTGGCCAAAATAACCAACGCAAATAACCAACGCTGTGCAGAGTTGGCTATTTGGAGCACCATTGGTTATCAGGCTGTGTGGAGGGTACCGCTGGTTATCTCTTGGCCACCATTGGTTATTTCACCAGCCACAGAGTCACAAGGCAAAAGCGGTCAAAGCAGTGGCTGTCAGGTTAGATTTTCAGCAGCAATGGTTGATGGGATACTAGCAGGAGGACTGGGGTAGAGAGAGCACGGGGATGAATGAGTCAACTCAGCGTGGACTAAGTAGGGTGATCAGATAAAATCCAGGTCAGGGCTCATGTAACTTTAACAGTTGTAGAGAAAAGGGAATTTCAGCCAGTGTCATTTGTATGCAATTAGTTCTTGGTGAAATTCCCTCTTCATCACAACTGTTAAAGTTGCAGGGGCCCTACCTTCTTTTGTATATGGTCACTCTAGTATAGTGCCTGCACCTTTAACTGTTGTGATGAAGAGGGAATTTCACCAGGAACTAATTGCATACAAATGACCCTGGCTGAAATTCCCTTTTCTCTACAACTGTTAAAGTTACATGCGCCCTGACCTGGATTTTATCTGGTCACCCTACTAAAAGTCAACTCAATGCTGGTCCTAATTCACACCACAATTGATTACTATCATGTTCTGTGGGGAGTACCCCCAAATAAACAACTGTCAAGTTGATTATGATCCCACTGTTACTATCGTGTTGTCTGAACGCAGCCTCTCTCTCCCTTCCAAATTGGAAAAGTCTGCTTCCTCGTTAACTGCTGCACCTATCTTACTGAAGCTTTGCTACTTTCTTACTTAGGAACACATCAAGGCTGTTTGCAATTTTCAGAATATGGTCCACAAAGAACAGAGGGAGATAAGTATGTCATCTTTTGGAGAACCTCAAAATGTCAAGGCCGCGCTTGCACAAAACCCCTTTTGATTATCATTCTGCTATCTGGGAGACATGATCTCCTCAGTTGGGGCAACTAATCCTGAAATTTTCATCCAATTCTGCCAAGATAAATATAAAGGCACATAGCACAAAAAACTGCACCTATTTTTCTGACATGAGGCAGGTGTAAGCTCCTCCTAAGGGCTACGATGCCTGCAATAATCATCCAATTTTGGCCAAGAAAAAAAAAGTTACTTTTTAAAAAAAAAAAATCCCATGATAATCAACAGGAAGCATGAAGCCACAGTTTTCTGAACCCTTACTTGGGTTGGGTACTGAGTCACAATGAACCAACTCCAAATTGGCCTACACAGAAACGGGATGTCTTCTGAAGCACCAAATCAAGGACTAAGTCGAAGAGGCGTGGGTGGGTGCATATCTCTAGCACATGCAAACTTGTGTTATGGGCCTCTGCGCCATACCTTTTAAGGACCTAGCAATGCCCCTGCTGAAATAGAATTCGGCCCTCAGGCTGAAAGAGGCTCAAACACCCATGCTATATAGTATATAGAAGTCTATTTCCTCAAGCAACCTTCCCCCACCACACTATTCGTGGTGAGAACTGTGTGGCCCAAACATGAAACAAAACTGACAGCCACCAAACTTTTATCTATAGCCAGGTTAAGTTTCTGTATATCTGGGGAAGCCATCCATTCTGATTCCTGAAGGCCCTGCTGAACATCTGAACACCAGGACCCGTTGTCTACTTAGCAAGTCTTGCAACAAGATGCACTTCCCCCCACCCTCCAGGAGAGAAACTTCATTTGGACAGTGTTTTCCTTATTACCATGCATGAAGATGTTCATGAAGAGTCAACTCTCAACTAACTCCAGCTTCCTCTTGTCACATTTCCAATGACTGATATTACAGAGGAAGGGAAAGCAGCCCTGGAGGGAAGTGGTGTGAAATAGCGGACCTTAGCAGACATCAGCTAATGCAGCAGATGGGATGCAGGGTTTTAAAATTATTATTTGGGGGTTGATTTGCAGGGATGGCCGACACTCCGGCTCTCCCTCAATCCCTGTGGCCTGCTGGAGAGATCCCCCCCCCCGTAACACCCTAAATAAAACAATGGCCTTAGCACTTACTGAGATGATTCCCAGACGAGGAGGAGTCCAGTCCCCAACCCCTTGCTTGTTCCAGGCGACCACCTCAGACTGGGAAAGCATCCCTCAGGCCAAGCTTGCTAAACCAGGGCAGAGGACACTCCCCCTCCCCGCCACTAGGGAATTAATCCCCCCCCCCCGTCTTTTGCAACGCAGGTGATCTTGCTTGACCCTCCCTTCCCTCCCCAGCCCTGCCTAGAACTTGGGAGAGTGGCACTTGACTGGGGCGGGGGGAGGACCGTGGATGCGCCCCCCTCTCCTCTGAAGAAAGCCGGCTTCAATGGCTGCCCAGAGGGACCTCAACAAATCGGATTGGCTTGCGGCTGGCAGGGCTGCCTCGGATCTCTGGGGCTTTGCAGCTATTCAGATTACCTGCACTGGAGAGGCAGGAGCGGCGGCAGCTTCATGGCCTTACTTGCCATTGTGATTTCCAAGATGCTCGATGCAGCCCGGCCCCCTTCCGTCGCCGGCCCTCTTGATGTTCTGCTTTGATCTCCTCTTTCCCTGCGATTGGCTAGTAGAGGACCGCGCTTTAGCTCAGGGTTGGGCCGGCGGGGGTGTCACTCACACTCGGGAGGATCGCTGCTGCAAGCTCGGAAGTTCGGCCCTGAGAAGCCGGGGTTTTGTACGGGCCTCGCTGTCAGCTGAAGGAGCCGCTGGCAGTGGAGGCTGGTGGCTCCGATTTCGGTGGGGCTGTAAATGCACGTTGGGTTTCAGTCAGAACCAGCCAGAGTTTTGGCTGGTTCTGGCTGAAACCCAGAGTGGATTCACAGCCTCACCAAAATCGGAGCCACCAGCCTCTACTAGTCTATTGTCTCTCTTCTTCATAGTATTCCCTTCTGTCTCCACATTTGCTGGAGTAAATCCACCATCTAGTGCAAGAAGCGTTTTCTTTTTTGCAAAGAGCTTGTCGCCTGGTCGGATTGCCAATTCTATTTTCTATAGGTGCTGTCCCCAACCTGGCACCCCCCAGATGTTTTAGACTACAACTCACAAGATTCCCAGGCTGGGGTTGATGGGAGTTCACCTCCAAAACATCTCAAGGCACTGGGTTGGGGACGGCTGTTCTAGAAGATGTATTGTTTTTCTTCTTGTTTTAACTCCTTTTTAGAGGCAGGCACTCTGCATATGGTCAGAGACACTATGGCTGAATTCGGACGACACAATAAGCAACGCAACTGACGGTTGTTTCCCAAACCCTCCGTTGCTTATTGTGTCGTCCGAATTCAGCCTATGTCACAGTTTATACATTTTCTTCCTAATAATGTGTTACGTGAGGGGAGGAGCCTCCCAGCAACTGTCTCCAAAGCACCACTCCAAGATCTCTGCTCCCACTTAACACACCTACAATGAAACATTATTATTATTATTATTATTATTATTATTATTATTATCTTCATCATCCTTCATGAGGAGTTATTTATTTCTTGATAAACTTTCAACACCCTTTCAGATAGCAATGAGGGTGGTTAAAATGCCTTAACAACAGAACCCTCCACTCTCAAAGTTCACCACACTTTAAGCTGCAATCCTATACATACTTACCTGGGAGCAACTCCCATTGAATCCAATGGGCCTTACTTTTGAGTAAACATGTATAGGATTTCCAGAGGGGCAGCTGCATGAGTGTGTTGCTGGAAAAATCAGAGTCTTGTGGCACCTTGAAGTAGGGTGACCAGATAAAATCCAGGTCAGGGCTCATGTAACTTTAACAGTTGTAGAGAAAAGGAAAGTTCAGCCAGTGCCTTCTTTTGTATATGGTCACTCTAGTATAGTGCCTGCACCTTTAACTCTTGTGATGAAGAGGGAATTTCACCAGGAACTAATTGCATACAAATGACACTGGCTGAAATTCCCTTTTCTCTACAACTGTTAAAGTTACATGAGCCCTGACCTGGATTTTATCTGGTCACCCTACCTTAAAGACTACCACATTTATTCTAACATAAGCTTTCATGGACACTGCCCATTCCTGCATCTGATAAAAGTAGACAGTATTCACAAAAGCTTATGCCAGAATAAATGTGGTAGTCTTTAAAGTGTCACAGGACTCTGATGTATAGGACTGTACTGTCCATCACTTAAAGTTAATGAATGGAATGGTGCCACTAATCTGCATTAGTGTTTGTGAACGTTAGGATCCATAGGCTATGCGCTCCAGATGTTTCAGAGTACAACTTCCATTATGCCTGACTATTGAATTAGGCTGACCAGATACAATCCAGGTCAGGGCTCATGTAACTTTAACAGTTGTAGAGAAAAGAGAATTTCAGCCAGTGTCATTTGTATGCAATTAGTTCCTGGTGAAATTCCCTCTTCATCACAACTGTTAAAGTTGCAGGGGCCTTGCCTTCTTTTGTATCTGGTCACTCTAGTATAGTGCATGCACCTTTAACTGCTGTGATGAAGAGGGAATATCACCAGGAACTAATTGCATACAAATGACACTGGCTGAAATTCCCTTTTCTCTACAACTGTTAAAGTTACATGAGCCCTGACCTGGATTTTATCTGGTCACTCTATACTATTGGCCATGCTGACTGGGCCTGAACGAAGTTGTAGCACAGAACACCTGAAGAGCACCAGATTGGGAAAGTCTTAAACCAGAGGTGGGCAACTTGTGGCTCTTCAGATATTTTAATTTATAACTCCAATCATTCCTCACCATTGGCTACACTGGCTAGGAATGATGGAAGCTGTAGGCCAAACCATATGGAGGACAACAAATTGCCCACCCCTGATTTAAACAGTTTGAGTCCAAAGAAGGACTGTCTTTGACCATACAAATCTGCCCTGGCCTTGGAAGCTCTGCCCTCAAGTCTGCCTTTAAGAGCTATCACACTGGTGAGTATCAAGGACTGGACTTTTTTTGCAGTAGTCCCTCAGCTTTGGATTTTCCTCGCCCAACAAGCGTGCATCACCCCTTCATTGATTTCTTTTAAGTAAACCTTAAAAATTATTTTTTGTTATTATTTCCCTCTGCTTTTTATTGAAGATTGTACTGGCTTGGCATTTTAGTTCCTGCTGTTTTCAAATTTTAGATTTTTTTTTCTTTTTACTGTTTCTTCTGTGGTGTTGCAAACCACTTTATGGCCGGTTCAGAAGATACCTTAAACCCTGCGGGTTAAGGCTTTTGGTTAAATAGCAGGGTTTAAGGCATCTTGTGCGATGCATTTTGCTAAAACCTGCTTACTCTCTAACCACAGTTGGACCATCTGCAGCAGGGTTAGCTGCTCTAACCGTGGCTTAAAGTGTCCAGTGCGACAGCACAGCTTGCAGTTAGAGCTAACCCCAGTGAACCACAATTTCGCTAACCACAGAGCCTGAAGTGTCATCTGAATAGGTCCTGTATGACATTATGGCTGAGCAGGGATCTGAATTCAGGGCTTACAGGAACAAGTTAAACACAAGTACTGGATCGCTTGCCATTTGCAGTGTCAAACTCTTAGATAAGATTCCATTTGGTTCGCTTTAAACACAACCATTAAATAATAACAGGAGATAGTCCTTTAGAGAAAACATCAAAAGGCAGACAACCACACAAACAGTACAGGAACAACATAATTCCCATGCTGCTTTATCAGGAGCTTTTCCATTCAGTGGGGGGGGAGAGGAGCACTCCTGCTTTCCAGTGGTAGGCATAAGGTAGGGTGACCATATGGAAAGGAGGACAGGGCTCTCGTATCTTTAACAATTGCATAGAAAAGGGAATTTCAGCAGGTGTCATTTGTATGCATGCAGCCTCTGGTGAAATTCCCTCTTCATTACAACAGTTAAAGCTGCAGGAGCTTGTAGTGTTTGTGATAGGCCCATTCTTTGAGCCAGGCCAGGATTTATGAATGACCTGCAATTAAGCACAGATAATCCATTCCAGGTTTGGTAGCAGGCTGGCAATGCAAAGGCCAGTCTGCCTGTAGCTGCCTGCAAAGAAGGAGCACTACAATAAATGTCTACCACCTAAGTTTTGTGTGGAACCAGATTCCTACTTCCAAGGGTCCTAGGTCTGTGGACACAACAGAGCTCTGCCCTCTTGACCAGATACAAAAGAGGGCAGGGCTCCTGCAGCTTCAACTGTTGTGGTGATGAAGAGGGGATTTCATCAGGTGCTGCATGCATACAAATGACACCTCCTGAAATTCCCTTTTCTATACAACTGTTACAGAAGCCCTGTCCTCCTTTTCATATGGTCACCCTAGCATATGGCTACTATCCTATGAAATACTGAACACAGTGGCCCTGTTCAGAAGACACCTTTAACTTTAACCACTGTGGTTAAGCCAGAAAGCCCGTCCATGTTCAGAAGACACCTTAAACCATGGCTTTAACCACGGTGAATAAAGCTTTTTGCCTTAGTCGCTGTGCTTTAAGGTGTCTTCTAAACAGGGCCAATATGACTTACAGTGTAAACTTGCAAAGGATCGGATTGCACGACGCCACCAGATACTTTTAACTTCGTTGCATAGCGAAGGATTGCTGTAATGGGCTCTTGTTTCCACGCGGGGTCTCCCTTGTCTCGCTATCGAGCTTTGCATGTGCGAGGATTCTTGCAGGAGGTGGGGCTTCGGCTCTCTAGGAACTTTATTGCGGCATCGTTGTTAGCCGTACAGCTGTATTGCCTGTAACCTTCACCGGAAGTGCCCTGTTCAGATTATCTTCCAGCTTGCTCGTGAGTCTTATCTTCTGCTGTAAGGAATAGACACGCAGTGGTTATACTGACGCCTTTGTCAATTCGCAGGTAAAACAAAACAAAAAAAGCACTCTCGACGTCATGTTAACAAACTTCTCACCTGAAGGAAGGTGTACGTTACTGATTTCCTTCTCTTCCCCCCACGACTGTTAAATAGGATATTATTCATAAACCCTACTTAGTTTACGTGTTTTGTTTGATGTGCATTTATTTGTTGCTATGCCTTTAATTTTCTGTATATTTTTCCTCTGCTGTATTGATTGGGTAACAAAGCGCTGCGTGGGGACGGGAGATTTCTCAAAACGTCGTTGGGGTTGACCTGAAAAGGATTTTTAAGAAGACACCACTCAGCCTTCCATCAAATGAATAAAGGGTTGGGTCTAGACTAGGGTTGTTGAACTTATTGAAATGATTGTGAAAAGTTACATCACGACAAAGATTAAGTTCCATTGATTTCAGCAGGAACTAAATGCAACTCTCTCTGGATCCAATCTGTTGTGGTTTAGGATTGGAAGGAAGTTGGAGAGAAGGCTTTTATTGATTTGTTTCTGTCATCTCTGACTTTCAAAAGGCCTGTTCAGGCATTCTGATGAAGAGGGGGATGGGGAGGACCAGCATTGCTAGCACTCTCTACATATTGCAAATGTCGGCAGCAGGGAATCTATTGTCTCTGGCCACGTTAGGACGACACTTTAGGCAACTGAGGGGGGACGAGGCAATGGACGGTACGTTATTTTTGGAGTGCCCTCCACACAACATGTTGCCCCTCCCCCGTCGTAGCTGAAAGTCGGGGCCTCATAATAAGCAATGGGGCTCCGAAAAACAACTGAGCAGCCCGTTGTTTCCCCCCGTTGCTTAATAACATACCGTCAGTTGTGTGTTGTTGCCCCCCCCCCATCTGTGTATGCATTATATACTATTAGAATAAGGCTACTGCAGACAGATGTGAACAGAGTGCTGGACTAGATGGACCCTCGGTCTGATCCAGCATGGCACTTCTTATGTTCTTATGATGATATCTTCAAAATTGAAAGTGGTAGCATGATAGAGGTAGGCCTCATTGCTAGAAGCATGTGTGTTTCTTCCACTATCATCTCCATGCATAGGTTGTAGTAGTGCTGCCACAGCCTGTTTAGTTAGAAATGGAACTAGTATGCCACCCTCTCTGCTCCCTCACATGTTCATTGTACACTCTATTGAATAGAGTCTATTCAAATGCCTGAACAGGGCTTGTATATGGGAAACAATATCTGTATCATACAATTTTCACTTATTACAGACTGTTTCGTCTTTTCTCACAGTTCATGTTTGTTTCCTTATTTTGGGGAGATATCATCCCAGGGACCATAGGATTCCTCATAAAAGCCTTCCATGGTCAGAGACAGCACTCTGCCCTCAGAGGGGGAGTCGGATATCCGACCCTGACCCTTTGCAGCTTGCGTGAACAGAACCATGTTGGCTGCCTCTCAGATGTTGGAAACTTGACTTCAGAGAGGGGGAGAAGGGAGTGTTTCAGAGGGCAGGAAACCGGAGAGGCCAGGATACGACTTATCATGAGTCTTTTCCAGTTTCCTTCCCTCTTTCTCCAAAGTGGCCTCGCTAGATGGAATAAAAGGCCTATCTAGCAAAAGCTGCAGGGTGGGAGGACAGGGAGGCAAAGATCACCTCTGCCACTCTTCCTGCCATGCATTGGATGATCAGACACCCCCGAGTTCAAGGGCTTCTAATCACCAAGGGCACAACTGATAAGATTGTTCCCTAATATACTGTTATCCATGCTGTTATTCATTCTATTCCCCACCACCTCCTGTATTCCCATGCACATTAGCTATCTGTTCCTTCTTACCTAAGGAGGGGCTGGGGACCTAATCACTTATAACATGGGCAAGCATGAAAATGTAAAAGAATACCCTGATATAGATTTTGACCCCCTCTAGATGGATTCTGTTTGACGCCTGGTTAGCCGATTATGCGCATAATCGCTGAAGTGCTTTATCGTAAATGCTTGTACGCAAGAGGTAATTGAGCGCACAACTGGTGGCCTTACCAGTTGTTTGAAATGCGCTTTACAAGTAGTTGATGCGGAGAATCGCTTGTTCACATAGGCAAAATGCGCTTTAATGGCCAGAGCAAAATAAAACTCGCTATTTAACGCGCACTCGATAATGCGCATAATCGGAGAGATAAAGCGCCTCAACTCCTGATTTACACTCCGCTCTTGTAGAGGTAAAATTTTTAATGAGACTTCAAAGAGCTTTAAACGTCTCATGTAGAGGCAGCCATAGATATAGATATAAGCACACCCTGAGATATGTGTGAGAAGTGAGCCTGTTTTTAATCTGAGAAGATCCCTTTTGATTGTCTCACTTTCTCTATCTTGCTACAGCACAAATGAATCATCTGAGTGCTTGCCAGGACAAGAGGGCATATGAAGTCTCTCGCTGATGTTCAGCTGTATGAGATTGGAGCATTCTGTAATGGTGATATGTATTCTTAAACCGGGCTGCTGATAGAAGCTTCCAGGATACTGAGGTGGTCCAGAAAAGGAGAGCCCACTTTCATCTTTGGAAATTGTTACCTTCTGGAGCCATGAAACTTCTCACCGGCTCATTGTACAGGAAGCTTTTGTTTTTGTTCCCTGACTGCGGACATTTTGGAACGAGTCCTGCCAGAGGCTCCATCCACAATCCCTGCCACAGACTGCTAAGGCAGTATTCCTTTTATAAAGCAGGTCCAGTTACAGCTGCTGATCTGGTCAACTACTGGGAAGATGTGTTTGAGGCAAATGAGATCCCTGAACCACAGGCATCTTCTGAATATATTGTTTCCCATGTCCTAGGAGCAAAAACAGTTAAGTACTGTGGGTGGAATCATGGTTGACTATGCAAAACACTAAAATGACTGTCTAGAGGCCTGCCTCGTATCTGGTTCTCCAGCCCTTCTGTGCTCTTAATACATCCCATGTCTCTCCAATGAGGTAAATAGTGCTTCTTGTAGAAAGTCAGGCTTAGCTCAGGCATGCTTTTAAAGAACAGGTGCATCAAGGCTGTTTGCAATGACATCTGAGTGCAGTTTATCCTGTTTACACTGTAGATACTTGTTCTAGATTGCTATTTATGTTGGACAAAAACTAGTCTCTCTTTGCCAATGGTTGTAATGGCTAAGCTACTGCTTACACCATTCTACAAGAGGAAACTAGCATTAGCACTGGGTACTCAACACCGTACTGTGTGGCCTTAAAATTGTGTAATGTTTCAATTTGCTCCGTTTCTCAAAAGCCCAGAATGTTGGCTTTGAAATTCTGAAGGAGACTCCTGTGTCAGCAAGACGGGAGACATTCCACCAGGTTTGCAATAGTAGCCACTCACCTGCTAGTGGTGTATAAGGTAGGCTGACCATATGAAAAGGAGGACAGGGCTTATGTAACTTTAACAGTTGTAGAGAAAAGGGAATTTCAGCCAGAGTCATTTGTATCAATTAGTTCCTGGTGAAATTCCCTCTTCATCACAACAGTTAAAGTTGCAGGAACTATACTACAGTGACCATATACAAAGAAGGCAGGGCCCCTGCAACTTTAACTGTTGTGATAAAGAGGGGATTTCACCACGAAGTAATTGCATACAAATGACACTGGCTGAAATTCCCTTTTCTCTACAGCTGTTAAAGTTATATGAGCCCTGTCCTCATTTTCATATGGTCAGCCTAGTATAAGGAATTATCTCCATGTGGACAAGCAGGAAAGGTTTTGTAAACCTTAGAGTTGGAGTAAGACATTTGTGTGGTTTTTTTGCTTTCAAGTTGTCAATGTGCCTCAAATGAGTTTTTTTTCTCTGGCTCAGTTCGGTCAACGTTTCTCAACAGTGGTTTTGAACTCCACAGTGGAGTTTTTACACCACTGTTGAGAAACGTGTTGTCTGGCGGGAAAACTCCATGCAGCGGTAGAGGTTTTTTTTAAAACACTCCACACAGAATATCCACACTGTGCAGAGGAGAGTTCCTGCACAACCTTTGTGTTGCATGTGTGGTGGGCTCCATTGCGCTGAGTTGACTTTTCCCACTGGCTACAGAGTTCCCTGGCAAGAAGGGCAAAAGGAGTGAGTGCCACTCTAGGAGAGCCACCTGGGTTGTTTTTTTGCAGCAATGACTGATGGGATACCATCGGGAGGACCTGGAGAGAAGAGAGGGTGGAGGAACTGTCAATCAAACTTCGCAGTGGATTTTACTCAACTCCATGGTAGCCCACAGTCACACAATGATGGAGTTAGAACATGTTGTGTGGGGAGTACCTCCTAAAAACTCAACCATTGAGTGGAATTTTCACACTGCGTTGCTAACGTGTTGTCTGAACTGAGCCTCTCTCTCATGCCCATACTGCCAGAACTCAGGGTCAGCCAATGAAATAAGTTGCCAGTAGACTGAGGACAGTCAAACAGAAGTACTTTTTCACACCTGTATAGTTAATTTGTGGAATTTGCCGTTACACAATGTAATGACTGCTGGTTGAGATAACTTTACAACAATCATGTAAATAAATCCACAAAAGTTACTAGCCTGCCAAAAAAAATATGTTCGCCTACTATGAGCCTAATTGCTGAGTATCCAGGAAGAGAAGCCCTCTCCACCACAGTCAGCATGGGAAAAAGATTGCTTTCTCCCAAGTGGACTGGCAGAGAAGGAATGGGTGATGAGTCCTTCCTTTTGCTTTCTGTACTGTTTGCAGAGGAAAGGGTCGTTCTTTCTCCATGGCTAGCATTGGAACTAAATAGATTGGTGAAGGAAGAGTGGTTCATTCCGACCTCCTTCTACCAGCCTTTGCATTTCCATGTTGACTGCAGAAACCCAGAAACCATAATCTGCCAGCCCACTCACTCACCTGCATGGGATCCCTTGTTGCCTATTGTATTTAAGTGAGTTGTTAAATACAAGACTGCTTTAAAAGAGAATCAAACAAATTCATGCAGGATAGGTCTGTTAACAGCCATAATAGTTAGTAGGAATGTCTGTGTTCCAAAGCAATAAGCCACTGAATGCTGGTTGCAATTGTGAGGTTGTTGCTTGTCATTCCCTGCTTCTTGGTTTCCCAGAAGCATCTAGTTCAGCCTTCCACAACCTGATGTTTCCCCACCACCAGATGTTGTAGCCTTCAATTCCCATAAGCCCCAACCAGCATAGGCAATGGTCAGGAATGCTGGGAGTTGTAGTCCTAAACATCAGGAGGGCACCAGGTTGGGGAAGGCTGTTCTCGTTGGTCACTGGGGAGCAGGATGCTGGCCTAGATGGACTTTGGTCTCATCCAGCAGGTCTCTTTTTGCCATAGATACATGTCGGTAGGCTGGCATTTAAACATTTGGTTTTGTGAACTAACAGCATTTGGGGCCTTCGTTTATTAAACGCCTGCAAATAACTTCATTTTCAGTTCCAGAGCTTGAGCGCCAGCAGCATTTTTATTCCCCTCTCGCCAAAGCAACAGGACCAGGTGCAGCAGCTGTGTGCAAAGCGGCTACAAAGGTAGGCACCTACACTGACATGTTTCGGCTTTTGAGGGGTTTTGTATAAAAAACAAAAGAATAGGAAAAAACAATTAGGAGTGTCTCATTAAGAAAAAAAATGGCAAGAAAGCCTGGCTTTCTTTTTCTCAGGTCTTTTTGCATTCAGGGCTCCTTCAGATGGCGACCACGTGATTTTGAATTGAAAAGAGAATCCTATCGCAGCCTATCCTTTTAAATGAAACAGCACCAGCCAGTGGCAGAATAAGTCCCTTCATAAATTAGATACTGGATTATCTCTGTGATTTTTAAAAATGGGATTACCAGGGGAAACTGTGGGAGACGTCCTGGCTGTTGACAATGTCATGCAATGTACCCACAAACATCCACGAGTGGCTAATCATGAGCGTACTATAAATCACTCGTTTAGAGAAACCCTAGAACTCTGAGCTCAATTGCTTGTGCTAGGATGCTTATGGAATGTCAGGTAGTTTCAAATCAAGTCGAGGTTGAAACCTGTGCTATGAAAGAACTAGGAGAGAGGGGGAATATATTAAATTTGTAGTTCCTTTTAAGGGAAATTGGTCTCAATTTAAATTTATTCATTTATTTATTGCAATTCTATACTGCCCAATAGCCAAAGCTCTCTGGGCGGTTCACTAAAATTAAAACCATAAAAACAATTCAAAGTATAAAACAAACAACAGTATAAAAACACAAAATAAAAGTACAATATAAAAGCACTACCAGGATAAAACCGAGCAACAATTTGACAGGATGTGCTCTCACATATTATTTAGTAGCAAAAATGCAAGACAGTACTAGCACTGGAGGTAGCTGCTGAGTCTCCCTGTCACTCTACAGAATAGCAGCAGGCCTTTACCATTCCATTTAGCACTTAAATAAGTCATGAGCAAATCTCTTTGAAATCCATGGGGCTTTAGTAAGAACCGAGCCAGCAGAAAGATGCAAGCAACAAGCAGAGCTACTAGGCTTACAAGCATGCCATCCAGCAATTAAAGAGCCTTAAATAATTTAAGTCAATGGGAATTTCCAGAGGAGATCGAGAATGTATAATTCTCTGAATACTAAAATGTGTTCATGTAGGGTAGTTCAATCTTTCAGTTCTATAGGTTTCTTAACGCTCAGCTTGAAAAGATTTGCAATTAAAAGTCCACTCTGCATGTGTTTTAGGGGCAATCCTGTGAACTCTAGACATTATCTGAGGGATCAGAGGATAGTGGGGTCTCTTCCCACCAAGGTCAGAAGTTAAATTCCAACCTCGGAAGGAGGAGTCAGAGATCCGACCCTCCTACCCTGACCCCTCACGACCACTACAGAAAGAACAACGCTGGCTGTCTTCTGAGGTCACAGAATCAACCTCAGAGATGGGGGAAATGTGGTGTTCCAGTGGGTAGAGAGGGGTAAAGACCAGGAAAACCAGGATGTGAGCTATGCTGATCCTATTCCAGCCTCCTTCCCATTCTTTTTAAAGTGCTATCACTGGACAGGCAAAAAGCCCATCCCGTGAAAAATCCAGCAATCGGAGGTGTCTGCGTTTGCTGGCTGGAGTGAAGATTTATTGCTGCTAATTGCAGAGCTGAGCCAGAGATGCAGCAGCTGTAGTTTCAGTGGCGGCATTCGGACAACACATTAGTCAATGGTGGGTTGAGTAGCCAATTCACAACACAACATATTCCTACACAACTGTGGGTGGTTGGGGATGGTGTTGAGTGGACTAATAGTCAACCCAGCATTTGACGGACACCCCCCCGCCCCTCTCCCCACCCTCCCTCCTCCCTCAGTCCTCCCAGTTCTATCCCAGCAGCCTCTGCAAGTTGCACCAGTTGTAGCAGAGTGGCAGCCGCTGCTTTGGTCTCTCTTGCCGTCTGCCTCTATGGGCTTGTGTTTTAACCCACTCACCACATGCCATTAACACACTGACTCCTCCACACAACACTTTAAACAACTGGCTTCGAGCTAAACAACTTGCAAGCCAGTTGTTTCTCTCAGTTGCTTATTTGGGCGGAATAGTATACCATCAGTAGTTTGTGAGCGTCGTGTTACCCTCCACACAACACAATAAGCAACACAACTGACGATTGTTCTGCCCCCCCCCCCCCAGTTGCTTAAAGTGTTGTCCGAATGCAGCCAATGTCTTCTCAGCAGAGGTCATAACATAGCACGGGAGTTCAGATGCAGGGAGAGCTGGAGTGACCAATCATGGAAGGATGTGGTTTGTTTCCAGCAACCCTTGCTAGACTGTTCTGGACCTTATTAATCCTAACCTGACACCAGGTGCTGGCAATCATCCCTGTAACTTCCGCCTGCCGATGCTGATCTCTTACTTTCAATAGCCTACGCTCAGCTGGAGTCAGAGGAGCCTCGTCATCCCCTTCCTCACTGTCTGAGTCTCTTAAAGGGTCATCAGTCAGGTCTTGCCTGTTTTTTGAGAGTAAGGGTTGCTGTTCCACTTGGCAGCTAGTCCCTTCCCCAGGCTCCGTTAGATTTTGCTCTTCCCCTTCATCCTCTGATGATGACTCTGGAGAAGGCATGACAGGAGGAAGGGGAGGTGAAGTTCACCTCTGGTGCTCCTCCTGCCCTGCTAGCTGTCTCTCAAGGGCTCAGTCTCATAGGATTGTGCCCTTGAAGCCACAATTTATTTTATTAATTATTTGTGGATTTGGAACAATTAGGATTTAGAAAACTTTGGTACACTTTTGGAACTAGTTTATCTTAGCAAGCAATTAAACTCAACCTTCTATTTCTTTGGTTCTGATTTTACTGTAGTCTGCTCTTGTTGGAATGTATAAGTTGTCCGTGCTGTGAACTTTAGCTTGTGCTTTAAAATGTAAGATAAATACAAGCATCCCCACCTGTTAATATTCCATGTTCTTCATATCACGGAACAGTACTCGACTTCTTAGAATCGGAGAGGGGGTGTTATATTTACTTTAACCCCTTCCAAACAACAGCATCTAACGCTCATGGGTGCCGAGAAAAAGGTTGATTTTTTCCCCCATCTGACCATTCTGGCTGGGGATGAAGGGGATTGTAGTACAACACATCTCAAAAACTTTTTTAAAAACCAAGGCGGTTTTGGATAACTTCCAGTGGGAAAGAATAGTGTGTCTCAATTCCAAACCGTTCCTTGTCTCACCACATTTCCTTAAGCGTATATCTACATTATGTGTCTATTGTAGTTTGGTGCTAAATGGGGTTGAATTATTGGCAGTGGGACTTCAACCATTATAATGGAAATATTTGGGCTTTGGCCTAACCACCAGTTGAGGTTACATTTGCACAATCCAAGCAACTCCACTTTGAAGAGGGTATATGTTCCCACTAAAATTTATAGCACACATTTATGTATGTTATTCAGAAGTAACTCCCACTAACTTCAGTAGGAGTTTTCCCTTGTTAAGTGTGCATAGGATTACTGTATGGACTTTTTCTACTTTATTATCTGTGGATTGGGCCAAGCTGGTCTGTCTTTTGTACTCCCTTTTGCTATTTTCCTCTAGTACTCTGGCCCATTTTCTTATACAAGAGGTAACTGGATACCAGGTAAGCCCACTTTCTGCCTGGTACATCGAAGGGAGTGAAATAGTCTTAGATTGTTTTGTAAAAATGTGCAAGTTGTGTTTCTATAGATGTGTGGTCTCATGACAGTTACTTGGGAGTTGCACACACATTCCAAACCTGATCTCGATTATGCGTTAATGGGCCTGTTCACATGTCACAACGGCCCACCATGGCTTAATTTACCCACAGGGGCTGTTGTATTGCATGGTTATAACCCTCAGAAAACCCCTGTCGCCTAGGTTCACACAACACGACAAGCCATGGCAAGCTGGGCATCCATTGGCACTATGCAAAAATGGCACCTGCCGGCACCAGCATGATGCAACAACCCCATGAGTAAATTAAGCCATGGTGGGCTGTCATGTCATGCAAAACAGGTCATACTGTCATCACCAAAGCTTTATAGCAAAACAGTTCTAAAACCTGGAAGTCACAAAATGGGTAGAGCCTTTCTAAGCCTGTGGATAACTCAGTTTCCCTTCAGGGTGTTCTCTCTATACACCATTTATTTATTTGTATTTCTTTCAAAATTGCTGTACAGCTTTTCCAACTGCCTGTCTGAAGCAGCTCACAATTTCATGCCAACATTTATAGGCTGCCTTTCAAGAGAAAGCTGTTCACAGGACAATTTACAACAACTTTAAAAAGCAAATGAAAGCAATCCATACAAATGAAAGCAATCCAATTAAACCTCCCAAAAATAAAAATGGATGCTACATAAAAGGAACAGTAAGGGGGGATATTAATGCAATACAATATTTAAAATTTAAAATATAGATTTTGAAATCTATGTACATTATTTGGAATCAAATAATGAAGCAATACAGCAGAACCCCTAATCCATGTAGACTATTAAAACTGCTAATAATTACAAGAGACTTTTAAATGCCTATTAAAATTATTATTTATTTATTTCATTTCTAACCCGCCTCTCCATCTAGATCGAGGCAGGGAACAACACTAAATATAAATATAAAAACAATAAAATAGATAAACCATTAAAACAGATAAAAACAAATACATTATTAAAAACATCTTAAAATTAAACTGGATAGGCCTGCCGGAAGAGAGCAGTCTTCACGGCTCTCTTAAATTCCAGAAGACTGCTAATTTGTCGAATCTCCTCCGGCAGACCATTCCACAGCCTGGGAGCGGCAGAAGAGAAGGTCCTCTGGGTAACACTCATCAGCCAAGAAATTGCCATACAGTGATATCTCAGTATTTGCAGAAAGGACCAGAGTTAGGGGCTACTATAGAAAATACTTTGGGCTCAGTAGTTTCTTGAGCAGGACCTCTCTAGCAGCTCAAAGAAAATTACAATCCTCATAAAGTTGAATGTGCTCCTTGAAGTATGGAGGCCTCACACTGTCCAAGGGAATGGGTCAAAGTAGACCAACTTGGTGTCTAAAAATGTTTTAGAGTTCTGCTTCCAGTAATCCAAATCAGCATGTCCAATTGTCATGAATGCTGGGAGTTGTAGTCTGAAACATCTGGTGGGGGGGTACCATGTTAAGCAAGATGAAATCAAACTGGTTAAGCAATTTTTATCAATGGAGGGTATAGGCTGGAAGCTTGACAGTTTTACAGCTTCTAGTATCCAATGCTCATGAAGCTTAAAACAGCATAAAACCATGACATAAGAAAGAAACCATAAAGCCCAATCTGCACTGGTACATCAGTATCTTTCTGCTCTAAACAGCTTATTTTCAGATCCAGGTGTCCCAATTAAAATTATAATTCAGCTGGGCCAAAGTCAACCAATTTGTTTCATGGCCAAGTAGAGACGTGAACCCCTGGTCTTCCCAGTCCAACACTCTTAAGTGTTGCCTGTTGTTGCTCAGAACAGATGTCTTAACAAGTATGTTTGGGCATTATCGAATAGAATACCACACCTCCATTGGTTCAATTGTGTTTGTGGGTCCTGTTGGAAGAGCAACAGGAACTAGCCCTTCCAAAGGAACCCCAGAAATTAGCAAAACCTCTCATTTCTGGAATGGGATAGCTCAGTAAAGCTCCTTTCTGCGAGCTTCGCTGATATGTGCCATTCTGGAAATGAGCATTGGCACCCATTTCTGATTGCTTCAGGTACTGCTAGGGTCCCAACTGTGCCAGTGATAGATTCCACTAGTGCAGGAGCAGTATTAGATACTACCTGAAGTTTCAACATTAGCATCTTTAGGCATTCAGGGATCCTCTTGGCATAGTCACTATAAGTCTCTTGGTAAATATAGCAGATGGGGTTACATATGTAGCAAAGGTAGATTTGGGACATTTGCACATTACAGGACTCTGGACTCTGTCTCATTGACATGAGGCAATCTATTTTTCTACCTACTGGAATTATACCTCTGCTTAAAACCAAAGTAACATGACTTATGTATGTTTATCCACTGAGTTCAATAGAACATTCTTCCTAATAACTGTTGTTAGGATTGCATTTACAACACATTAGCCATATTTGGACAATCATATCTTGGCTCAATAATTAATGAGCCATGTGCCGCCCCCGCCCCCCCCCCCCCACGCACGTACCCTTCTTGGCAAACAGGTCAGGAAGTCATTAGTTAATTAGAAATTCCTGTTACCTCTGAATCAACCCCATGTATTGAGCTATAGTTTAAAGTTGGTTCAATATCCTGGCTTTTTCTGAAAATGTTACCCATAGTTTCTTGGTTCCAAAATAATGGGAAACTATAGTTAACTAGAGACTTCCTGGCATGTTTGCCAACTTGTGCAAAGAGGTGAAGCAGCTACATGCAGGGGCATAAAGCTCATCCTTATTTAAGCTTATTAAGTCGATATATGATTGTCAGCATGTGGCTATATACTTGTTATGCACAAAAAAAAAAATCATTGTTGCAAAACAAAGAAAACCGCTCTCGGCAAAATTGGAAAAGAAAACAACACAGGATGCTTGGTTGCAGCCTCTTCAACCTGGGGAAGTCTGTTCTTGAGTTAACTCGGATCTTGCTTACAATTCAAAAAACAGCTAGAAGAGTAGACATTGACCTGGTTCACATGATCACTGCAGCCCAGCATGACTTATTTAAGCCATGACTGATCGCTTGGGTGTTCTTGACCCGTTGTATGGATTGAGTTACAAGAGAGGATGAAAGTCACATTTACCCTGTTCAGACAACACACTAAGCCACAGTGGTTAAGCATTTTGAGCTAAATATTATGGCTTAGCGTTTAATGTGAACCATTCCTAACATGGTGGCTACATAACCACAGTTTGAACACACTAACCATTTGCTGCAAAAGGGTTAGTGGCCTAACCATGACTTTGTGGCTGAATTCGGACGACACATTAAGCAACTGGGGTGGGGGAAACAATCGTCAGTTGTATTGACTATCATGTCATCCGAATGCTGCCATAGTCAACTCAGCGCTGATCCTAATCCACACCATGGTTGATTATTTATTACCATGTTGTGTGGGGAGTACCCCCTAGATGAACAACAGTAAAGTTGATTATTACCCCACCATTGACTATCGTGTTGTCCAAATTCAGCCAACGTGTTGTCTGAAGGCCCATAGTTAGCATGAGGATTTCTTTCAATTGTCCCACTTCTGCTTTTGGAAGAAGATGCAAACTTTTAATCTTTGTAACCTTTTCTTTTCTGTACTAGAAGACAGCATAATAAAAATATGCAAGAGATTGATTTTAGATACACATCAGATCTATTATGCAATGCAAATGCTTTTATCATTTCACTTATCTTAATACAGTGTCGTTCAGCACTATAATCATAGTGATCTGAAGTCTAGTTGAAAATGGCTTAATTGCCAGGGGATGTGTCATGTGTATAATTAAGGTGCCAAAGATCTCTGATCTGCATTTCTTGCATCTGAGTGGGCCCTGGAGCTAAAATATAGAGCTGTATTGGATTCTAAATCCATGAATGGATTCTAAATTAAACATGCTAGACCCTGACCTTGACTCTGTTAAAAACAAAAATGATAGTGACAGAGTAACTTTTCCCTCCCCCAGTTAGTTTGTACTTTTTCAGAGTGATGTGGGGGAAAGGTGACAACACAGCCTGAATGACTGAGAAAATTATGAAAATATGTCAGCTATTCATAGCATCATGGGTCTGATTGTTATGTGTTTTATGAAGCACCTACAAATACCCTAGCTGCGGTCAGGAGTTATTTATATGATGGGCCTTAAAATACTGAGATAGGACTATAGTGTACTTGAATATATTGTGTCCTACTGGATGGACTATAACTTATGCTGGCGATTTCTATTCAATGAATAGAGCTGGGGTTCATCATCGTCTTTTTATCTGTATGCTGCTTTTCCACAAAATTTTGCCCAAAGTGGCTCACAATATAACAAACGAACAACAATAAATGTTAATTTACAAGATACCAAACAGCAATAAATACAATAATATTTTTTTAAAATGCAGTAGAAACAATTGCAAATAACCATAATGTTGGCAGATAAAATCAAGATAGATAGATAGATAGATAGATAGATAGATAGATAGATATTCCAAGGAAACACTACAAATAAACTAAACTAATCCAACTTTCAGCAGAGACCAGCACCCTTGAAAAGAAACATAACAATGAGGAAAGTTTAGTTAGCTCATAGTTTGCATAGACTAATTCCTAAGGGACTATTTATCCAGAATTATAAGTGTTTGCATTACTGAGGGGATAATCCTATGCATGTTTAGACAGAAAAAGATCCTACAACTCCCAGCATGCTGGCCGGGGCATGCTGGGAGCTATAAGCCTTTTGAAGCCTTTTAAATGAAGTTTGAAATTTTGCATTTTACTTTCCTTTCTGTTTGACCATTTTCTGTGAAGGGATTGCAGATTGCTTTCTTGCAAGATCTTGGATGGCTTGCTCTCCAGTAATAGAGAAGTGAGTGAAATCTGAGGCTGAGGTATGAGGTTCCTAGCTCAATAGCTGGCAGAGTAGCGGATAGCCTGTCATGGAAATCCAGTGGTATCATGTTTAGCCTCAGTAGTTAAATCCTAATTTCTCATCAAAGAACATTTGGAAACTGTATGAGAGCACTGAATGTTCTCTTTCCGTCCCACTCCACACATTAGGGAAGGTACTGCCAGTGCTGTTGTTTGTGCTTTGAAGGAGGATGGTAGATTTAGTGTGATAATAAGGTGTGAGTAATTGCAGTCCTGGCCAGGTACGCCATGTAACTTGCCTCCTCCTATTCCAGGATGCCGGTGCAGTATGTTCTTGGTGAGTGGGATTTTCAGGATCTGACACTCAAGATGAAAGCGCCAGTCTTCATTCCTCGACCAGAGACGGAGGCAAGTCATCAGAAAGGGAAAGTTTCAGCAATTCTCTGGTAGTGGTGCATTGCTACACACCCATTCCGACACCCACCTTCTTTTGAAGGGAGTGCAGTGCCCATCAGCTGTAAGGGAACTCCCCTTTCCCTGCTCATCTCAGAGCCTTTTTGGTGGTCCTTGCTGCCTCGCCAGGAAGAGAAGTGGGGGAGCCCAACATCAGTGCAGTCTTGGCTGACTAGCATATTTTATCTTGGGTCTGTTCCCATTAGAAAAATCTTTGAAATGGCAATTGTTTTGCTTCTTGCTATGATCATGCCAAAGTATGTCAGATAACAGATGATAGATAGATAGGTAGATAGATAGATAGATAGATAGAGGTCTTCAATTTCTTTATATTTGAAGTTTTTATTGATATTTAAAATGGCTCTGGTTTGACTTGGTAGGAAACGGAAAGTTTTCTCAACAAATTGTTAGCCATTCAACTGACTTTAAATCCTGAGATAGGGATGTTTTGCAGCATTGGCGGTGGAAGAGATGGCGGCAGATGGGATCTGTTGCTCTCTCTGTTGGTTTGAACTGGTAGGAAGGTTGGGGGGGACCTTGACTATTTGCTCTATAATGGGTCAGGAAGTAATTGTGGGGAAGGCAGTTCTAGTGCAATCATGTGCATGTCTTCGCAGAAGTAAGCTTTATTAAGTTCAATTGGGACTTATTTCACGTATAGGATTGCAGACTTAGCCAGCTGTTTCCTAAGCTAGCGGTTCCCATTGACTGTATGGAACTCAGATTTCACTGGTTCTTCAACAAAGCTTTTCATAGAATTCTATATGAGGCCCGCATTATAAGCATTGTTCAGTTGCATGGCAATTCTCTACTCTCTACACCACTTTTTTTTTTTTTTTTTAAAGGCCACAACTAAAGAGCAGCCATAGAGGCTGCAATATTGAATTGAGGATCGGCTTAACCCCTTTCACCTCCTTCTCTTCTCCACTCAGAATTACCCAACTGACCCACCATGCTGCTTTTCACCCTGCAGAATGGGAGCCTTTCTCCCACAGGATTGCAGACAACATGGGAGTGATTTCTAAGTGGGAGAATAGTCAGAGTTGAAAAGGTTAAGACATCCATCTCCCCCTCCCCCCCCCCCCGCCCCTATTCAAGGCTCCAGCTGCTATTCAGCCTTGAGTGCCATTTTTCTTGGTAGAAAGTTGAGGTACAAATTTTTAAAAATACAATATAGCTTTTGTTTCTTTTTCTTCTTCTTTTTTTTTTTTTGCTTGTTTGGTTATTTTTTAAAAAATGTCTGAGAAGTAAAGTGACTAAGCATCACTTGTACTTTTGGGCCTGCATTCCTTGCTCATTTTCCAAAATGGCATCATTCCTGCACTCCACCAAAAGAACAGAGAGTAGGGCAGAACGCAAGGCCTATGCAAGCCACTGCTGAAGTAAAAGTTGAAAGGTCAGAGCTCCTCCTCTTCCCTTCGTGCCTCCAAACTATTAGGACTTCACAGTGTTATGGTTGTTGTTTCCAAGTATAAGTGCAGGTGCTCGTCTAAAAGTTGGTTAGGCTTTAAATGTTGTTTCTTCTTGAAAATATATGTATTTGTGCCACCTTTCAGGTATACGCAACCTTTCACCACTGTTTTACAATCATATTAGCACCAAAAATCAATTAAAAGAACATTTTCAGGAGAGCGATTAAACTAAGAGGTTAGACTAAAGAACTGACATGTTTGGGGTGGGGGAATTTGCCCCAAGGAAAATATACAAGGTTTCTCCTCTTGTCCAACCATGAGGCAAATGCTTTTTCAGAAACAAATGTCCCAGGGAACACAAATGCAATGCAAGCCATGTAAGGAGATTGTACTTTCCTCCTCTTAATAATGTTTTGGCTCCTCTTTAATTTTCTTCTATTTCTTTTTCCTCTGTGTACTCTCCCCTACTGTGCTAGGTGATGGTTCTTCTCCTGCCCAAATAGCATCTAATTTGTTTTCTTCCCTTCTTTGGTCTAGCTTTCCCCTTTTCTTCATAACCATGAGGCCTAGGAACTTGATATTTAACCAACAGAAAGTAAACAGAGGTTTCCAGGATTCTCTGAGAAATCATTGTTTATGCATTGGGGGGGAGCCATTCCTTAGCTCCCTTGATACAGAGCTTGGACATCAGATTTATTTTTGAGGTCCGTTGCAAATCCAAAGTTCTAACAAAGAAATCCCAACTTCAAAGCACTCATTAATTATTTGGGTATCCAAATCATCAAAACATAACGTGCTGAGACTGCCGTTTTCTGTGCCACACCCTCGTTGTCCTCAAGCAACACCAGCCCCACCCAGCCCCATTCTTTCACATTCTTTCAACAAACGCCTGCTGCATGTGATACAAGCGGTGATGGCAAGCACAAGACAGTATTGCTAAGTCTGTCTGTGTGCTTGCATAATTGGTGCCTGCCTGTGCCAGCCTAGTTTGCAGTTCAGTATGCTGTCTTGTGCCTTGTTTGACTTTGCATTTACTGCAAGGACTTAACATGAGCAATGGACTAAGGACTGCCAGTCTCTGTACTTTTGAACGGCAGACAAAATGCAGTGATGGGCTTCAGGGCTGTGCAGATGGGGGGCAGTTGGCCCGGGGCCCACAATTTTGAGGGGGCACTCTGATGAGAAGGTCCCCCCCAGCTTACGTTACTGCTTCCGTAGTGTAAGCAGCCCATCGAGAAGCGAGGAGCCCGCGTTGCGGAAACAGCGCAGAAGCTGTCCGTCGTGAATACCACGGTCAGACTATAAGCTCCAGAGGGCCATACCGCATGCGGGGCGGGGATATATGTGCCTTGAGGTGTTGTAGAACATGTTTAATATGAAGGTGTTATGTAGAAAGGACATGTTGGTGGGCACGCCCCCTTGGGGTGGCCATGTTGTCCTCCTTTTTTGAAATGGTGGGGCACACACTTCCCATCTGGCCTGGGCATATTACCGTATTTCATCGATTCTCCCGCGTTTTGCAGAAGGCATTAGGGCTCTGCATGCCCCCCCCCTGCGACTTGCCCTAGCGGGTCCCGAGGGACCCCACAAGGCCGGTCAGAAGTTCCCCCTCCCCCCTTACCTTGATCGCTGCTGCCTCGGCCTGGGAAGGCTTCAGTACTGGGAAGGAGGCTGCGATCTTGGGAGATCTCAGCCTCCTTCCCAGTACTGAAGCCTTCCCAGGCCGAGGCAGCAGCGATCAAGGTAAGGGGGAGGGGGAACTTGTGGGGCCCTCCCCCTCCCCTCCATTGCCGTCACCCATCCTCGCTGCCACTGCTGCTGCTCCGCGCCGCTGGTAACGCTCGCCTCGTTATTGGGAATGATGCCTTGCCAGGCCGAGGTGAGCGCTAGCAGCGGGGGCGATGGCGATGGAGGTGAGTGGGGAGAGGAGAAGGGCTGTTGAAATTAAGGTGCATCTTAGAATCAACACAAAGCTTTTTCGCTGTTGGTGGCCCTGAAATTAAGGTGCATCTTACAATCAATGGTGTCTTACATTCGGTGAAATACCAGCTCTGCATGGCCCTGATGGGTTTTAGTGATGTGGGTTTTCCAGAAAATTTTGAATTGGAAATTTTTCAGGAAAACGTTCCTATTCAAATTGGGGTAAATTGCATAGCAAAATGCTCCGTTTGCATTGGATTTTTTTTCTTTGATACCCTAGAGAGTGATTGAACTTAACATGTTTATTTTACTTGCATTTAATCAACATAGCTAAAAATAAAAATACCCAAATGCAATTGAACATCTGCCCCAGTTCCCCTCTCTTCTTCAGCACCTAAACATACACACTGGTTTGGCATGTACTGAATTTGTGAAGTTTGTCCATTTTCATTGACTGGTGACACTGTTCTGAAGGCGCTCTGTATGATTTACTTGCCACTAGTTTATATTCAGTCAGTTGGGAGATAGAAATTGGCAGTTGAAAATCATCATAATAAAACCAGATCATGCAGAAAGAATGCAGGACTTCCTCCCCCTGCCCCCACCCCCACCCCACACATGTACACCAAACTTCCTTCCAGGGATGTTGTACACATTAATAAGTCAATATATATGAAGCACTTGGAACACTTGACATTTGCTAAATAAATGCCATTTTTAAATGTTATTCTTAATGCTTGCATTTCATGCCTATCGTTGCTAGGGTCTAGTTACACACAGGAATGGAGGAAAGATCGTTCACATCATGCTCACAATCACCATATATGTATATAGCCAGCTGCACATCAGAACAACTACAGGTCAATTTGGGAGATGGATGCTTGGACTGAAATGGAAGGGGATTGAGTGCTCCAGCGAGAGAGAGAGAGACAGACAGCTCTGTTCAGGCATTCTTAATATGTGTGGAATCAGCATGCAAGGAGGAGTACTCTAGAACTGTCCCGTCCTCGCCATTTCCATCACTCTGTACTTGTGTAGAGCGATGGCTTGAAGTAGTATCTTGGCTTGCATAGGGAGCTTCCACACATACAGGAAGGTATCTTCTTCAGACTCTGGCCCTACATGAGTACAGGGTGATGGAAACTCTCAAAGAGGGGAGGGGGGTGGGGCAGGGCTAGAGAACTCCTTCTCTATATGTGTTAATCCTACACAGATTAAGAGCGCCTAGAGAGATAGTGCGGTATGAATGAGTGGCTTCCGAGAATCCGCCAGCATTGTTGCATTTCCACTTATCAAATTTTATATCTTTAAATGCCTTTAACACAAGTTCCGGGCCGTAGGATTTGATGAATGGGGCATAAAAGTGTGTGCACGAGTGAGCTCAAAGAAGCCTCCTTGTTTTATTTCGAGGAATGTTTGCAGTGCAGTGGTATCTGCCTTTCCCCTGCTTGTGTTCTCTTTTGAGTAACAAATGGGTTTGGCCACCAGAGGGCAATCCAGTTTAAAGTTGGGAGAGCACTTTGTTGTTTTGACTTCCAGGAATTATTGCTCTACTCCTAATAGGCTTTCCGGGTGTCTCTTTCTCTTTCTTATTGACATTTCCCTTTTTTGGAGAAATTGAAGTAAGTTTGGTCAAAGTTCGTTTCTCAACCCACCCACCCGTTTTCTTCCAGGAAAGACATGTGCCTGTTTTTTGTTCCATTGGTTCAGAGAATTATAGGGGGATGCATACGCATCCTCAAGTAACCTTTCTGAGCCTTTCTGGATATGCCTGTACTGTTTACAGCACTTCCATAGAAAACTTAATGGCATAAATGGTTTTCAAAGGTATGCTGAATACTAGGCATATGCATCCTCTTGGGACAAAGCCCAAATCCAGAGCTGAAGCAGAATGTTTTCGAGCAATCTGGGCTTTGCCTGAAGCAAAACAGGGTTTCCTTGGAGTGAATCAGGCTGCTCCCAAAGCCTGGGGCCCTGCCTCGGCAGTTTAACAGTCTCTGTCTGTTAAAAAGAGTTACACATCCACACCAAGCTCTGTATAAAAGGCAAAGAGCAGGTGTGGGGGAGGGAGAGGGGTGGATGACTGGAGATGCCAGGGCTTGAACTTTGGACTTTGTGTGTGCAAAACATGTGCTTTGCCGCTGAGCTACATCCCCTGCCTGAGGGTGTCTATTTGCTGCTGTCTCCATTAAAACATATTAGTGTTTTGTGTCAGACACCTCCAACTTGCACCTTTTGCTTTTAGAGACCCGTATAGAAGTGTTGGAAAATAATGTGGGCTTTGAATTCCTGTAGTTCTGTGTTAGAACTGTACTGTATTCGTGCCCGACTGGTTCTGCATTGTAAAATACCACCGAATGATTCATTTCCTTAATTGCTTGGCCCAAGTGTTTTACTTCCCGGGTCAGTGGGAGTGGGGGAATGACATCCTTTGTTCATTTATTTTTATTTTTATTTCATGAATTCTTTCACAATATGAATTATGTACTTGCAGCTGCCAACTACTGAATTCCCTTTTAATACTACAAGTTTTTATGTAAATACCATGTGGATACGCTGACGCTATTTGTGTTTCATGAACTCAGATCTCAATAAATAGTTTAGGATGTTAGCTTTTTGTTAAACCATCCTATGACCCCCCTCCCAAGAAGTGGGAGGTAACCTTAAACTAAGAGAAACTTCCTTCAAAAGTCAACAACATTTTCTACAAGATCTTTTTATCCTGTTTGTGACTTCCCCCGCCCCCCCATAACCACAGGAAGACAAAAAAATGAAATATTGCTCCTGAGAAGCAACGCGGGATAGCTTAGCTATTTCTGAATGGGGAAATTGCTCAGAGTCCCTTAATGGTAGGTTGAATGAAATCAGTGGAAACAATACCAGACCAAAGTTCATCCTACGTTGGCCCCTGAGCAGCAGAGAAAGAGGCATGATGAAATACAGTTAATGACACGTGAACAGCAGTATCTGGATAAGAGGGGGAGGATGTTTGTGTTTTTTAAAGATTATATTAGCATGCTATGCTGGGTTTTGTTAATAATTGAGTCAGGAAAAATAACCTTTTAATGTTTGTGCCCACACACTGCCCACAGCTGACTTGCAAAAAGTTCTCAATGGTTTGCTAGCTTGATCTCTGGCCCACTTGAGCCTCTGCAAGCGGTTGACCATGGCTTCTGGTTGTACAAACAGATAATGTGATCCCCCCCACCCAACAAATATCCCAGAATGTACAGCAGAGAAAATATCTTCCTTGTTGGAAACTTGCTACTTCCAGGAATGTATCTTCTGGTGAAGGCATTCCACGAACAAGGAAGACATTCTTTGTTTTTGGAACAAGAAAACACAATTCTGGCCATCTTGCCTTCAGCATTGTTTCTCTCTCGTCTTTTTCCCCCCTCCCACCCTAATATTCATATGCTACTGTAATGTTCCACTAAAAGATGTCCCCAAAGCAGCGCATACAACTTCCCCCCACAAATGACTTAAAGCTAAAACAACAGAAAAGCCATAACATTTTGAATATGGCAGTAAAATAGCATGAGCAGCAACAGTCAATAAACAACTAGTTAAAGAGCAGTAGCATCACTTGGTATTTATAACTGTGCCTAATAAAAACTCAACACTGTACAAAAATAGAAAAACACAAGTTCCTGTCTGCAGGCTTACCATCTGAGCAAGGCATGAGACAAAAGGCAAAGGAGAAAAAGGGGTGCTTTGCGCTAGTTGGGGGAGAGAGTAAAAGAAAGGAGGAAAATTAAAGAATAGAAATAATACAATTGCCTCTTCCGATGCTGCTGTATAGTTGAGGGATCAGATTGCTGGATTTTTCCATGTGGCGTATACTTTGAACCCTCAAAGGCTACAGAAAAACTAAGAAAAGTATAGACGGCAACACTTTGACATCCCGCACCCACAGGTCAAAACATACAGGTACCCTAAACAATTACATTACCAGCAACTCCTTCTAACAGAATTTTACCAAGGCATTCTCCAAAGGCAAAAAGAGGGACAAAAGTAGGACAATTATTTTCCAGGGTCTAGAAAACTGATTACAGGAGCGTATGCTCCCGATACTGCTAACAAAGCAGCCAAAGACATTTTAAAATACCTAAGTAGGACTCTTGTAGTACTTTAAAAACTAACTTTTTTTAATGACATAAAAAACTTTTGGGGACTAGATTCCTCTTTATCAGATACGTCTTTAAGGCGCTACAAAACTCTTCATTGTTTTTGGTGCAGCAGATTAACACAACTACCCTCTGGAAGGTCTGATTAATAAACAGTGCAATCCCATACATGTCTACTCAGAATTAAGTTCGATTGAATTCAAAGGTGAACGAGTGTAGGATTGCAACCTTCATTATTAAACTTTTTACTAACTTTTCCTTAGCCACATTTACGAAATAAAAGATGTGTTTGCCTATACTTTGAGGTTAGGGCTTAGGATGGGGGACGGGGAGTGGGGTCTGGGCCTGGAGCGGAGAGGGAAAATGTAGGGTTGAGAGTCAGGATCATTAGGATCTGTTGTTGAGAGGAAAAGGGAATGTGTGGACATGATATCCACAAGCTTACCTTAGGTACATGAAAAGCTCTGCTAACTTGGCAACTCACAAGACAGCATGAGTTATTTTAATCAAAATGCCATTTTTAGAAACCAGTTAGCCTAGGAAACAGAACATCTAGGCAGAGAGGACACACAAATATCCTGTTGCTATTTCAAAAGTGCCAATGTGAAATTCTAATTAATGGGGGGGGGGAGTGCTAAATTATTGGTGACCAATACCTTACACCTGATGCTTCAACAGTCAAGCTAGAGCGTCTTGAAGACCTAGGAACACTAGGAGAAGAGGCAAGTTATCTCAGCAACTGGGTATTGGGCCAGTGAACTCTGCCATTTCTCATTCCTTTTTGCTCACTTTGCTTCAGTCATAAGGTGTCTCTACATTAAGGGAAAAAACCCCGCACCCTTACCGGGGTTACTTCTTCTGGAGTCTTTCCATGTTCACTAAGTGCTCCTTGAGACAGCAGCCTTATGATTTTGAATTGAAAACCTCCCCTTTCGTCAGTGCTATTAAGTTCAATGAAACTGCGCTATCTACGCCAGCTTTACATGCTGAGGACATCCTGCAATATTTTAAATACTGCATTATCTCCACTTTTTTTTAAAGCAAGATTATTAGGGGAAAGTGCCAGAAACATCCTAGAGGTTGATGGCATCATGTAAAGGACCTGCAAACGTCCATGAGTGGTCAGTCACGAGTGTGGAATAAATCGCTCATGTAGAGAAGCTCATAGTATTCAGTTTTTTTCCATCTGCAAATGTTCTTCTCTAGATGAATTGGAATGCTTTTAGAAAGTACTGTTAGCATAACTGTGCCCCACTGTTCATCTTCTATCCCATATACTGTTGTTCCTCTTGACTACCACATTAAAAAAATGGATGGGGAACTGGCAGCCCATAGTCTGGATACACCCCCTCCCCACATGGCAGTTTGGCTTTTGAAAAAGATTTGTTGGGGAGGTACTGTAAGCTGTTTTTATTGAAGACTAATTGTTGCACGAGAGACCGTTTTGGGAAGAGGGGAGTCACAGCTGGAGAGAGAAGGTTGATCCTCCTCATATGCTGTGACCACCACCCCTGAAAATCCACCCTATCCAACCCTGTGGGGCAATTTGTCTTATTTTTTTAAGCTTTTTTGTGAATGGTAATTGCTACACATGGAAGAGGGAAGGAGAGAGGACAGAAAGGAGAGAGAGCAGGGGAAGAGAGGGAGAAAAGGGGCAAGGAAGGGAATGTCTGTGTGTGAGAGAGAGTAAGCATGAGAAAGGGAGTGCTCCTGCGGCCCCATGCAGGCTGAAAACAAATGAAAACCAAGCAATTCTCTCTGTTGGATTTCTTCTGTTTCTCCCAGTAGTAGTGCAGTATAAACCAGAGCAAAATTGTTGGAAAAGGTGTTGCTTTTTTTCCAAAGCTGTAGAGAGAGATTTCATTCTAAAATGCTTCTACTCAGCCTGTTCTAGGAAAGAGGCACTGAAATCCCCCAGCTACTTTTGTAGCTTGTGCCAGTGACTGAGCCTGGCAGGGTGTCTAGCATGTGGGATGTACTCGTGATGAGTGACTAGTAAGATGTACTACTAAACAGTTATTTGGATTGTACTGTTCCTGTAAATTGAACGCTTCTCCAACAACCTAATGACTCATCTATACAGTGCGGTGGGGTATATTTGAAACTAGGTCAGATGTATCTTCAGTGTTGTTGTGTGGCACGTGGAAGAAGCTACAGACAACATGGAGAAGCAGTGAGCGATGTTGTGTCAATTTCTCCAACCATAAGCTGTATCGAAAGGAGTCTGATCCCCTCTAGCTATAGAATTAGTCTGCATCCAGACCAGAGCTCTTGTTTTGCTTAATTTAATTTCACTTCCCCCGCCCCCTGCAGTGGTACCAATCTTTGAGCATTTCTTATCGAATATACTCATACGCCAGCATAGGGCTGTTGCTTTAATTTCTTAATAAATGCTGAATCTCTGACTTTGCAGTTGTGCACCAATATGTACCGCAATAAATCTAATGTGGTGAGCTTAAAAAAAAAAAAAAAAGGAAGGAAGGAAGGAAGGAAACATTCAACGGGGATTGTGAAGTAGCTGTTTTGTGGGATCATGATGTAGCCCAATTTAGCTTCTCCTAAAAGAAATAAACAGACAAAATTAACAAGGTTCCTAGTTGCATAGATGCAATGGTGTTTAAACAATAAAGAATTCTTTATATATATCAGCAGCAGGAAACTAGCTGGGGAGGGGGCAGTTGGACCATTGGGTGGCAGTGGAGTTAAAGGGGTACTAATGGAGGATAAGGAGATTCTTGAGAAGCTGAATGAATTTTTGCTCTGCAGAAGGTGTAGGAGAGATGCCTGAGCCTGAACTGATGTTTTCAGGAAAGGAGTCTGAGGAATATAAAATTCGAGTCAAAATGTGAGTCAATGATAAAATTGCTAATGTCCCAAAGATCAGCCTCTGTACCAAAGGACTGGAGAATGACCAACGTAACACCAATTTTTAAAAAGGCATCCAAGGTAGATTCAGGAAATTGCAGACTGTTTAGCCTAATGTCTGTTCCAGGTAAATTGGTAGAAAGCATTATTAAAGATAAAAATTAGTAAGCAGATGTCAATAAACATGTGGACAAGGATGATCCAGTAGACATTGTTTACCTGAACATCCAAAAGGCCTTTGACGAAGTCCCTCACCACAATCTCCTGAGCAAACTTCGCAGTCATGGAATAAGGGGAGAGGTCCTTTTAGGGATCAGTAACTGGTTAAAGAGCAGAAAGCAGAGAGTAGCAATAACTGATACAGTCTCCCAAACAAGGGATATAAACAGTGGGGTCCCACAGGGATCTGTGTTGGGACCAATGATTTTCAACTTGTTCATAAATGATCTGGAATTAGAAGTGAGCGGTGAGGTAGCCAATTTGCTGATGACTCCAGTTATTTCAGGTAATCAAAACAAAAAGGGATTGTGAAGAGCTCTAAAAAGATATCTCCAGACTGGGAGAATGTGCATCAAAATTGCAAATGCAGTTCAATGTAAGTAAGTGTGAAGTGATGCACATTGGAGCAAAACATCCCAACTTCACATTTAAGCTGATACCATCTGAGCTAGCTGTGACTGACCAAGAAAGAAATTTTGGGGTTATGGTGGACAGTTTGATGAAATGTCAGCCTGGTAAGTGGCTGTTATAGAATAGGCAAATCTCAGGTTAAGCATAATTAGGAAAATAATTGAAAATAAACAGCCAAGATCATACTGCCCTTATACAAACCACACTTAGAATACTGTGCACAATTCTAGTCATCACCCCTAGAAGAGGATATTGTAGTGTTGCAAAAGTGCAGAAAAAGGGAACTGAAATTATCAAGTGGCTGGCGCAACTCCCCTATGAGGAAAGGTTACAGTGTGGGACTGTTTAGCTTAGAGGAAAGGCGACATGATAGAGGTGTACAGGATAGAAAGTACACATGACAGAGATGTACAAAATTATATATGGTGTGGAGAAAGTGAATAGGGAGATATTTTTCTCCCTCTCATAATACTAGAACCTGGAGTCAACCCGTGAAACTGATTAGTGGGAGATTCAGGGAAGATAAGATGAAGGATTTGTTCACACAGCTAAACTATGGAATTCACTTCCACAAGATGTAGTGATGGCCACGAATTTGGATGACTTTAAAAGGGAATTGGATAAATTCATGGAGGAAAAGGCTATCAATGGCTACTAGGCCTTATGGCTATATGCTGCCTCCAGTATCAGAGGCAGTATGCCTAAGTACACCAGTTGCTGGGGAACATGAGAAGGAGGGTGCTGTTGTGTGACACTGTTGTGTCCTTTGTGTGACTTTCCCACAGGCTGCTGGTGGTCCACTGTGTTACTAGAATGCTGGACTAGATGGGCATGGCTCCTCTTATGTTCTTAAAGCAGTGGGGGAATCAAATAAGAGGAGTGGCAGGGCCATTAGCAGGAAGAGGAACAATGGTTTGTTTTTGTCTAGAAAATTGTGCTGACACATCTATTTCTTTAGTGAGTTACCAGCTTCATATACAAAACAAGATCTTTAAAAAAAAAAAACTCCTGAAAGTAGAATGCAAACCAGGTCCTCACATATCTATTCTGTAGCAGACTGCACACAAAAACTGCCAACGTCTCAGCATCCTTAGTTTAGTCAAAGGCCCTTGGGCAATTTATTCATGGATTCCCCATTCAAATAAAATTAGTTGTGAGTAAGACTCCAGGAAACAAATGGCACAGTAAGTCATGGATAACTTTTAGCTAAATCAGGGAGTTTCTCCATATTCCATTTTAATAGGCAACAAGGCTTAATGGCAGATTTATTACAGCCTAACACTATAATGCTCAATTGCAGAAAATAAGCATATAAGATTCGGCCGTAGTGACTTGATTCCAGTGTGGTATCATAGTCCTTGGGGCATTTCTGTGGCACAGTACAGTGCTTCTGAAGCAGGAATAGCTACAATCAGTGTATGAGTTTTTGCCATGTTATGCATGACTGTTACACAGTACATAAATGGGCACAATAACTGTAATTTAATAGCAGGACCTGGGGAGGCTAAGGTGTGTGCTTGTCTTCAATTGGTTAAATTCTAATTATTCTGTATATGTGATACCTTCAGGATTTTAAAGGTGATCATTTCAGTAAAACAAACAAAATCTTTGTTAGGCGGAGTGGGGGAACTAATCATATTAAACTCAACTGTTATGTAAATCAAAATGCCTCCTGCACTGATACATTGATTGAGTGGGTCAAACTAAGCATAATGGAGGCAGAACTGGCTCTGCTCCAAACAGGTATAAACAAGTGGTCAGGGTCCAATCCGGTAAGTAAAAAAGGAGGGTCTGGAACTGAACCTGCCCCATGTGGACCGCTTTCCTCCCCAAGCACTTCTCTCCCAGCCAAGTTCACCTCTGGTATTGAAACTCTCAGCTCATGATAAAAGTACCAGAGGAGTCATGGTACAGGGATACTCTCCTTACTCTCAAAACAGGCTCCCACCCATGTTTAAACGAACGAGCCTGCCTCTGTCACATGTAGTTTGGGTCCTTAAGGCTGTAATCCTGAGCACACGGATTAAGAAAGAAACTTCTGGATTATATCTTCATATTAGTGAGTTGAACTTCCCTGCATCCCATCCATGGTACTTGGTGTTTTCCTGAAGTGCTGAAACCTTTGTATAAATAACACATAGTCATAAAGTACCAGAAGGCCAGCATGTTCAAGGGCACTCTTGCTGACCAAGCTTTCTAGGTATAGGTACAAACTTCATCTGCAAATTCGAGGAAGAGCTCTTGTTATCACCACAGCCAACAGCACATTCCCAGCTCTGAGTTTCATCTTGGAAAAAGAGAGAGCAAAACAAATGAAAGTCCTGGGGTGGATCTACACTGCTATTTTAAAGGGCTTTAAAGAGCTTTATAACAGTAATGACAACTGTTTTGGAGTGTGTCCTGGGCCCCAACAGTTGTCACTACTGTTATAATATAAAGCGCTTTAAAACAGCAGTGTAGATCCTGCCCTGGATAAAGTCCTGCTTTCCTGAGTTTGTGTGTGATCTCAGGCCTTTGTGCAGCCTCTGTAAAAATAGTCCATGATCAACAGGGTACCTATTCCAGCCAGATTCACCTTCACTATAAGAAGTAGTGTTATCCTGACCTGACCTGATTGGAGCAGGTGATTCTACATGTTCTAGTTCTTCAGAAACATTTTCTTAATACAGTGTGCTCCCCAATTCGTGTCCTCTATCCTCACTAGAACTTTGATTTTGGTCATTGTTTCTAACAAGGTTAGCCATATTCCAAAAGAATTATGGCTTCTGCCCCATCACAACAGTTAAAGTTGCAGGCACTATACTAGAGTGACCATATACAAAAGAAGGCAGGGCCCCTGCAACTTTAACAGTTATGATGAAGAGGGAATTTCACCAGGAACTAATTGCATACAGATGACACTGGCTGAAATTCCCTTTTCTCTACAACTGTTAAAGTTACATGAGCCCTGTCCTCCTTTTCATATAGTCAGCCTATGAACTTCAGGGACTCTTCTACCCCAGTTGCTACATTTTGTTACCAGTTTGCAACATCCTAACTGTTTCCACAGCAACCAATTGTAGTGCCATGCAAACACATTTATGGTGAGGAATAACTGGGAGAGACAAATGAGTCTCCTTCCAGGCTTCTGTAGCCTCTGCTGCTTTATGACCCACTTTCTGATTGTTTATTTGCTGGAGGAGGAGGAGGAAGAATAAACAGGTATAGAGAGGCAAATAGGGTTCTCTGTTGGCAAAGGCTTTTCTGTCTATACAGCTCTCTCATGTGAAGAAATCTGCACTTCCCACACGTTTCCATGCTGTGCTAATGTTTCCACCAAAAATACAAATTGGTGCTGAAACTGACTAATGGCCTATCATTTTATTCCCTCATACTTATAGGCATTCATATTCTTGTTTTTTCCCCTGGAGGTTGTTTCTACACAGCCGAAGACTTTCAATATATACAAACCCCTTGTGCTAGTGCTTATTGAGTGCTCCTAGATACCCCTTATTTTGGACTTTGTCTTTACAGCATCCTATATTTGGGGAATTCTCTCATTTGGCAAGCAAAAGTTTCATTGACAAGCCAATGTTGTGATCCTAAACACACCTGGGAGTGAGTTGGGGCTTACTTCTGAGTAGACTGGTATGGGGTTGTATTGTAACAAGGGAATTATGTTTCTGTTATAGTGGTCTTACATTTTCCCAGTACTGGCCCAAACCTTCAGTGCGGGAACTGCTTTTAATTTCTTGCCTTTCTCTCTTTCTCTCTCCTCCCCCACCACCTCCAACTTCTTTCTCCCTGCAGCTTTGTGCTGCCAATTCACAAATGCCCCAGTGGTCAGTTGTGTCTCTTCTCCCCCACTCCCCCATCTGTGTGGCTTTTATTCTCTTACACCACACTTCTGTCAAATGTATTTAGAAAATATGTTTGTCACATGGAGCCGAAGGACTGCATCTGAAATGCAATTCCTGCATCTTCCCCTTCCCAGAAAATGTGCAAGCTGCCAATAGGGGGGAGATGCATCATTTGTATTTTAGATGCAACGTTGGCAGAGGATAACACCTGTGCTTCCTGTCTACTCAGCAATTCCATCATACCCGAAGTTGCTCCCAGTCTGTGGGTTGGATCCAACCCTGGGGTGAGCAGAAGTCCACACATGCAAAGGGACTTCCCCATCCTTTCCCCTGCAGCCCCCTGCGCATACCACAAATCTTCTCTGGAGGGTCCACCAACCTTCTGGAGCAAATTTGGAGGACTGCAGAGGAGAGGGGGGAAATCAGTTCCAACAAGGGTCCTCTCCTGCTGGTGGAATGAGACCACTGGATACATCCCTTTAGTAGGAAACGGACAAAATGTATTAATACACAATTGAGACATGAGCTTTCATGGCAACAGCTTATTTCATCGGGAAAAATTAAGTAAAATGGGCAGGTGCATCTGTCATCTTTGGCTGTCACCTACAAAAGCAAGGCTTAACAAACCAAGTAAGCCCTAAGGAGTCACACAGCACATTCTGTGTCCAGACAGGAAACTGAGATCTCAGGATGAATAATCACAGAGCTTCATTTTGCCTCCTAGGAACTGGTCTCCCTAATTGTGGATGAAGAATGGAGGAAGAGATTGAACAGCAAGAACCCCTTGCTGTCCCCGGAGACCCGTCGTCTTGTGATCCTGGAGGTTGGCTGTGGCTCAGGAGCAGTTGCTCTGAGTCTCCTCAAAAAGCTGCCCCACGTGAGTGAAATGTTCACTATATGTACGGAACTGATGTTGAGATATCTGGGTCCCCATTGCACTCAGAAAAATGCAAACGAAGAAAGAAGGGCTGCTGCTTCTAAGCATTTGTGATTTAGGGCCTAATAAGCAAGACCAAATATCAAATTCACATTTCATTTTGCAAGTGCTCTCATCTCATCTGGTCATTTTCAGCTTTCAAATGCCCCCTTCACTGCATTCCTCTAAAACATCAACACCAGGTGAATGGATTACAACACTAAGCTACACTGCAGAGTTATCATACACTACTCTAATTCCACCCCCAGCACCCCCACACACACTGGGAATAACAACCCTGGACTACTTTGTAGGTCTTGTGTAACCCACACTTTGTCAGTCACAGCCTTGTCTCCTGCAATATCGGTATTATAATAACAATGAATTTTATCTGCACACATTGTCAGGGTAAATATATATATATATATATATATATATATATATATATCTGAGTTAGAAAGTTCATGAACTCCTGTCTTTTCGTTGGTTGGTTGCTTACCTTTTGGTAGACACACTATTGCCCAAACTCAGCTACACTTCTGGATTTCTAAATTGTTTTTTTTAATGAAGCTTCAATTACTTCCTAGCAGGGAAGACCTCAGAGAGACTTAACACACTCAGAAGAGTTAAAACTTCCAATGGTGTGTTAACTGTTACTATGACTTAATTCATTGGCTAAAAACACTTCTTTCTTTCTTTCTTTCTTTCTTTCTTTCTTTCTTTCTTTCTTAGAGCCAGGTCATTGCCATAGACAAATTGGAAGTCGCTGTGAATCTCACCAAAGAAAATGCTGAAAGGTAAAAGCAGAAATCCCATATACTAAGAGTGAACATATCTCTGAGATGAATCTTGTAGCGAAATTGGCACCATCTAAGCATGAAGTATCAGCATGCTTGGGGAAACCCACAAGGTTTACAGAATGACACAAAAATATTTAGGGACACACACACACACACCAGCACATGCTCATAGAGTATGTTGACTGGGCAGGCTTGTGGTGGGACAGAAAACTAGGGGAAGGAGGGATGGCATGGCATGCCTAGATCCACACTGCTGCATTTTAACTTGTTACAGTTTATTTCTTTGTTGATCAGATATCCAATTGGTCCCCATCACAGCTCTTAAGGCAGACCACAATACAAGCATGTAGCTTTGCCAATATTTATGTATTTTAATCAATAAGAAGCTTACCTGTCCAAGCAGTTGATGTAGAAGGTGCATAAATCCAGTATAGAAAACACAATACTAAAATAGTGCTTAAAACATGCACACGTCCTGTTTTAGAGAATAATTAAGCACTTAAAATTGACACATATGACAAAAAAAATGGAAATGCAAGTTAGGGCACTTAGATTTTAACATCTGATCCTTTATTTATTACATTTCTAAACTGCCCAATAGCCAAAGCTCTCTGGACAGTTCACAAAAATTAAAAACACAAAATACAGTATAAATTACAATATAAAGTATAATGGCTTAAGACTGCAGTATAAAAGTGCAACCGTAGGAAAACCTAGCACAATGTAGAGATTTAAATGCAATAGCAGATTTAAAATAGCGCTAAAAACTGGAATGCACCAGGCGAACCTGTCTAGGGAGCTCATTCCAAAGCCAGGGTGTCAGAGCAGAAAAGGCTTTTGGTGGACACAATCAAGAAAGGGTTTAAGACTACCCTTTAACAACAAAAGGGCTTGCATTTTGCATTTACTTTGTTTGCCCCACCTCGCTCAGCATTTAATCTAAAACTGTATGTACGGGCAATGTAATGAACTTCTAGGCACTTGTTGGGGAGAAATCTAATATTTAACAACTGCCCAGACTTACTGCACTTGGACAGGCATTGGCAATCTGGTGCCCTCCAGATGTTTTAGACTACAACTTCAATAAGCCCCAGCCAGCATGGCCTGTAGTCAGGAATTATGGGAGTTCTAGTCTAAAATATTTTGGAGGGCACCGGTTTTCCTACTCCTGTTCTAGGATGGAACTTCGTGGTTACTGGACTGTAGCTCAATTGACCATTACTATATGTGCTATAACTTCTTAAATTCTTTATGGGAACTTCAAACCCATTTTATGCAAACCCACTTCATGCAAATCCACACCCAAGTACTTCACCACATGCACACACCAAGGACACTCCTCCCCCTTTCTTTGACCCCAGCATGGCAGCAGCCGTCTATGTTTATAGAAGAGACAATGAGCATTTATTGGAAGCGAAATTTGCATTTAAAACCATAGGGACCTTAGAAACGAATAACGAATGACAGGAAAGACCATTGCAATTTCATCAAATTTTTGGACACATTTAAAGAGGCAAAGAAAAAATGTGTGAGCAAAAAACAGCTGCAGACAAGAGAAAAATGAAAAAGGGAACATGCTTTATCTGCTATATTTAGCTGTTTCTCAATAAATCTTCCTGGAATTTGGTCAGTTTATCGTGCTCAAGACGTTGATTCTCTGTGCCTAATGTCAGACAATTTAGAGAAAGTGTCATGATTTTATAAACATTTGGAATGGCCAGGATTTATAATGGCGGGATGAGGTTTAATATCTCTACTTTCACTCTTCAAGCGCTATCGCACATGTATAATAGAAAGAATGACTAAAATCAACTATCATACAAGCAGCTCATAATTATTGGAGAACATCCTGGACATATTAAAAAAAAGATAAGACGGGACTATGAGTTGTTTAATTTCTCAGGCTTTGAATTATATTTTTTAAAAGCCTCATAATATAAGCCATGGTCTCCCTATGTCATCTTGGGAAAGTTAAATTACCAACTACAGATCACATGTTAACAAGTGCGACGGAGTAAGAAGAACAATATATGTGTGACTTACTTTGATCCTATACGACGTATTACCCTTTTAAAAATGTTGACCTTCTCTTCAGATTCTTTCTTACTTTTTCTGTAGCATCTAGATCTATCCGAGATGTTAACACAGTAATTCAAAGGCTGTGTTGCAATACCAGTAGATAACCGTGGGCGTAATACAATTGTACAATCAAATCTCTTACAGGAAAAGTGCCATTTCTGATTCACAGATATAATTAACTTTCCCTTGGGGTGTAGGGGGGGGGGGGGAACCATTTTGGATGGCAGTGGGGGAAAAGAGAGCATGAAGCCAACTTACACATGAGCAGGTGGCAGTTATATTAGTATAGCTTATGACGATTACACGAAGAAAACTACAGCTTACAGTTGGACAGATGAATCCGGTGTCTCTTGAGTTAGACCCCTGGCCCCCTTAGTTCAGCACTGACTGCTCTGATTAGTGCTGAGCTGCAATGGGCAGGGTGCTTGTCATTTGGTGATTATTTGCAAGTCTTCACAACAGAGTTCAAAACTGTTCTAAAGCAGAGGAGGGGGTGCTGGGACGGGGAGAAACACATCCCTTCTGCCTCAGCAGTGGGGGTGATGTTCTCTTGCCCTGATCCAGTTGTGTCTCTGCAGTCCTTGGACAGAAGGTGGGTGGAGAGATACACGTCTCACTGAAGGTAATGCAGTCCAAACGGATGGTGTCTGTGCATCCCCCATTCTGCCCCCAACTGGTCATGCACACCTAGAGCTGGATCAGGGTGCAAGTGTCTTGCCAGGCCATGCTGACAGGCAGTGAAACTGCCAGCAAGGATCCCACCCCCTATTCTGAAGCAATAGATCAGGAGGAGCTGTAAACAAGCATGAAAAATGTATGGAAGAGTGGATCACAGGGCTTTTCCCCCCCACAGTAAGTTTTGCCATTGTCAACTTTCCCAGCCTTGTAAGAATGGATCATGATACTAATTCTAGTTGTAGCTCCTCTGTCTCAGACAGAGCCCCCAGTCCCAGTCCTGTCACCTGAAATTCTTTTACCTGGAATTTCCATGGATTGAGCCACAGATCTTCTGTATGTTGAGTGCAGGCTGTGCCATTATGCTGTAGCCTCTATCCGTCCTTTGCTCCTACGTCATTGCTACCTAGTATCTTACTCCTGGCTGGAGTGTGTGTGTGTGTGTGTGTGTCTGTGTGCGTCTGCGTGTGTAACTCCCTCTTGAGGGAAGAGGAGTACAGCCTGGTGTTGCATTTATTATAAAAAGGGGTTCCCTTATGCCAGTGTAAATTATTTATCCACTTTGTGAATAGGGCATACCACCTGCAAATGGGGCATAGGATACCATATATACACTACCAAACACCTTGAGTAATATTTGATTGGATATATGAGGCCTAAAGAACTGCAGTCCCATTTACATGGTCCTCGGATGATGTAACCAGCTTTTTTAATGCATTGACTTATTAAACTATTGGCTGTGTTCAGATATAACAGTAACATTCATGGGTTAATTACCCCATGAATTGTGGACGGGCCACTTCCTATTTCCAGCAACAGCCTACAAATGCTGCATTCATAGGCTGTTACCGTGATGTCTGAAGCCAGGCACTTGGGGTTGATTGTGAATTTAACAACCCCAAATTAACCCATGGTTTATTCTTGTGCCATTCGTAAGTTGTTGCTGGAAACAGGAAGCGGCGGGGGCATGGCTTAGCAAGTATGGAGTAAAGTCGCAACTCACTCGCTCTCCGAAAGAAGCGGTGATTTGATTACAAATTCCTTATCCTGAAGTGAATGGATTGTTACCTAAAGACTTGTTATAGTGAGAGGGAAGCCTGCTGTAATTGAGACTGCAGCTAAAAGGAGATTTATGGTTTTATAATCGGCTTGACAGGAGGGAGAAGGACGGAGATCGGCAGCGTTGATATACGTCTGGCGAAGGTAAATCAAGGATTTATGACTGCTGGCTGTTTGAACAGGTCGCTGGGAGGAGAGAGTAGCAGCTAATATTTGGAAAAGAGATTTTTGAGCTTCTGTGAGAGAGTTGTTAGCTGCATAAACTGGGAGGCGGGGCGAAGTGTGCCCGGTGAGAGAAAACGAAACTTAGCTCCGTCGGCTTTGAAAAACAATTAAGGAGAACAATTAATGGATTTATAACTGCTATAAAGGCTGATTGAGTGACGGAGGTGCCGGAGGGAGTGATTGAGTTGAAGATTTATGAGAAAGAGACTTTTTGATCCCCGGCGAGAAGTGGCTGTGTGCTTATCGGACAGGTTTGGAGAGAGGTTAGGGCGGCGAAGTATTGAGTGGGTGACTTTATGAGTAGGAAGAAACAATTTATCCCTGCTTGGAGTCGACCTACGGGAGATCGGCCGTCTGATAGGAGTTGGAACAGACTGGTTCGGACCGGAAACATGTCGGACAAAGCCTCAGAAAAGACAAAGAAGGTTTCTCCCAGTCATGCCGGAAATACCAGCGATAAGGCTGGAAGTATGCCAGCTGCAGTTCCTAAGACTACCAAAGAGAGTCAGGCAGACCCAATAGAGGAGCTGACTCAGAAAATTCAAAAGATGCTGGAAATTGCTATGACAAAGCAGGAGGAAAAAATGGAGCGGGCATTAGCGAAGCAAGAGGACAGAATAGCTAAAAGAATTACAGAGTCAGAAACTGAGCTTATGGCAGGCCTTCAAGAGGTGGTGAAAGATGTTGGAGTTTTGCAGGAAGAAACTGGAGAGCTAAAGGAACTATGTAAGAAGCAAGAAGAGCAGCTGATGCAACAGGATTTACGTCTAATAGCTATGGAAGATCGGGACCGGAGGGCAAATATTCGAATAAGATCTTTTGGGGAGCAAGAAGGGGAGACCCTCAATGGTTTAAGAGAATTAATTTTGGCATGGGTCAAACAGCTGGAACCACAGGAAGATTGGGAAATGGATATTGAGAGGGCCCATAGGGTGGGGTATAGAAAGAAAGGAATGCTCCCAAGAGATATAATTGTTAAATTTGCTAATTATTATAAAAAAGAAAAGCTAATGCAAGCAATTAGACGTCAAGGTCAGCCAATGCTTCAAGCAACACCAATCGAGGTTTTCCAGGATTTATGCCCTCAAACCGTGCAGTGGAGGAAGAGTGTTAGAATGTGTACAGGGGCATTGAAGATGAGATCGATACCCTATAGCTGGGGATATCCAGTCTTTCTGAGATTTATGTGGAAAGGGAAACAACAAAGAATAACATCCTGTGAGCAAGGAATGGAACTATTGGAGAAGTTGGGCATAATTGATGCCACACTGGATGGAGGAGCAAAGCAAGATGAAGGCGCTGCAGGAGGGAGCAACCAATAGAAACTGACATCATATTGTAAAAGGGATAAGGGAAAAGAAGAGGCAAGGAGGGGAGGGTAGACTTTATTCCGGATGGTTGGGCCGAGTTCCCCCCCCCTAAGAGTTCTAAGATAAATTGGGACCAGTGCCCAGGAAGCTGGTGAGGAGGGGGGTGAAAACGGGGGTGAGTGTGGGGGGGAGGGTTAGGGTGGGGAGGGTAAGTGTTACACAGAGGGAGACCAACTTAAAGATTTGTGTGAAAGAGAGAGATGGAAAATAAATTAAGAATAGCAACTTTAAATGTTAAAGGGCTAGGAACAGTAATCAAAAGGAAGAGGATTGAAATGTTGTTAAAGAAAAAAAAATAGATATAATTTTTTTGCAGGAAACTCATCAGGCCAAAGAGGGTGTCAATGAGCTTCGAATGAGGGATGTGGGCGTTTATGAAAAGTCATATGGAACTTCTAAATCGAGAGGGGTGGCAATAATAATTTCAAAGACATGTGGTATTAATATACAAAGTGTAAAGAAAGATAAAAATGGAAGGTTTATTATTATGTTCTGCAGGTTGGGAGAAGAGGAATATGTACTGATGAATGTATATGCTCCAAATGGGAAACAAATGGATTTTTTTGATGAAGTATTTAATGTGTTGGGAGAGGTGGGTAAAAAAAATATTGTGATGGCAGGAGATTTTAATATGGTACTAGATAAAGGGAAAGATAGGGATAATATATTAAGAGATATTAAGAGGGAGGGGAAGACGGAGTTAAGCAAATTAATGGAAGGGAAAGAACTAATGGATGTGTGGAGAGTATTAAAAGGGGAAGAAAGGAAATATACCTTCTAATCACCTAGATTTAAGAGTTATTCAAGGATTGATTACATTTTTGTATCAAAAAATATGTTACCTAAAATCACAGATTGTGATATTGGGGTTATTAAGGTCACTGACCATGCATTAATGATAATGGACATTAAAATTAAGAAAGATTATAGACAAGCGAAGAGATGGAGACTGGACATAAGGTTGTTGAATAAAAAATATATAGTGGAGAAAATAAAAAAAAATGCAGGAAATTTGGGAGATTAATGAAAAAGAGAATAATCGGCAGGACATACTATGGGATACAATGAAAGCTGTGGTAAGAGGGATTTGTATTAGGGAAAGGTGCACTTTAAAAAAACAACAGGAAGTTCAATATAAAAAGATTGAAGAGGAGGTAAAGAGTTTAGAAGAAAAGTTAAGGGAGACAAAAGATAAACGTCTAATTGCCCAAATTCAAGCTAAGAAAAAGGAATTAGAGAAAGAAGAACTAGAACAATTCCAAAAAAATTTGTTATATTTAAAAAGAGATTTTTTTGAATATAGTAATAGAAATTCGAAGATGCTGGCTAGATCCACTCAGTCGGAAAAGGCTAAGAATATGATAGGGACAATTAGGGATAAGTCAGGGAATTGTTGTAACTTAATGAAAGATAAATTAAATATATTTCAGAAATTTTATAGTGAATTATATACATCAGATTCGGGGCCACAAGGTAAGGTATTGGAATATGTAGAGAGGAATTGGAAAATAAGATTGCAGAAGCAGGATAGGGATTGTATGGAAGGATTAGTTACTGAGAAAGAGACAGAGGGAGTTATCGATAAACTAAAAGGAGGGAAATCTCTGGGGATGGATGGTTTGGGGCCGGAATATTATAAGCTTTTTAAAGAATTATTAATACCAAGATTAAATAATTTATTTAATAACATAATAGAAGGGGGAAAGACCCCGCTGTCATGGGATCACTCCCTGATTATATTAATTCCGAAACCAGGTAAGGATTTGATGGACCCTGCATCATATAGACCAATTTCTTTAATAAATCAAGATTCCAAAATTTTTACAGCAGTAATGGCAAAAAGAATGGGTACATTTATTTCTAAATATATTTAAAAAGACCAGTGTGGATTTATTCCGGGTAGGCAAATGCCTAATTTAATTGGAAGAGTTCTAAATATAATTAATATTATAAAAAAAAGGAATTTAAAAGCAGGTTTATTGGCATTGGATATATTTAAAGCCTTTGATTGCGTGGAATGGCCAGCACTTAAAATAATATTAAAAACATTTGGGTTTGGAGATAAATTTATGGGAGTGATGGATAAGTTGTATAAAAATAGCAAAGCTGAAATAATGGTTAATGATGGGTTAACGCAACAGATTACACTAGCTCGAGGAACTAGGCAAGGATGTCCTCTTTCACCGATCTTATTTGCAATAGTAATAGAAATATTGGCAAATGTTATAAGGGAAGACGAAAGAGTGAAGGGGATAGGAAGAAAGGAGAAGATTAAAATGAATATGTTTGCGGATGACACATTACTGACAGTAGAAGATCCCCTGGAGAGCGGAGAGGTGATTAAGAAGCATTTGAGAGAATTTAGAGAAATTACGGGATTAAAAGTAAATTGGGGAAAGTCAGAAATGATGTTATTTAATTACAATAAGGATGAGCTGGAAGAAGGTAAGGTTAAGTTAGGTTTTAGACTTAAAAATATAGTACGTTACTTAGGAGTCAATATTGATAAAGATTTAGATAGGCTAGAGGAACTTAATTTGGTAGCTTTAAAAAAACAGGTAGGGGAGAAATTAGAGGTATATAGGAAATTAAAATATTCTTGATTTGGTAGAATAGCAGTTATTAAAATGAAGATTTTACCTAAGATTAATTTTTTGTTTAGAATGTTACCAATTAAAATATCAGATGTGGAGTTGAAAAGTTGGCAAAATATGATTAATGCATATTGTAACGGGGATAAGAGAGCTAGGATTAATAAAGGGTTATGGTATAAGGCTCAAAAGAAAGGAGGTTTAGGACTTCCAAATATTAAGTATTACTATATTGCTAATCAGTTAAGATATGTTATAAACTGTATTTTAGGGGAGGAAGACCTTGAGTGGTTGGAAACGCAAGCAGGGGAAATAGATTATAAATTGAAAAATATATATATTTTTAAAATTCAAAAGAAAGATTTGAAGGGACTGGACAACCCATTGATGAAAAATATTGTAGAGATCTGGGAGAACTTTAGGGGGAAGTTGATACCAGGAGACTCCCCACTTGCCCCAGTGGTAGTAGTGGGAAACTTCCCAAGGGTATTAAAAGTGGAGATAGAAGCGAGATTGAAAGACCAGGAAATAATTAAGTTAAGGAAATGGATGGAAAATATGGATAATGATCAAATTAAAGAGATATTAAAAGGTCAAAAGATAGCATGGTTTAAATGTATACAATTGGGAAAATGGACTCAGGAATGGAAATTGAAAAATAAGGAATGTAGAAATAATACAAGATTTGAAGATTTAATTGAATTAAAAGGAAGAAAACAAGAAACTAGAACTAAGAAAGGATTGACTAGTGAGATATATAAAATATTGATAGATGAGGATTTTCAAGATTCACTTGAAGCTATAAAAAAGATTTGGGAAGAAGATGTAAAGGAAAAAATTAATGAATATAACTGGGAGAGGTTGTGGAATGCAAGAATGTTAAAGCTGTTGTCGATTAGAATTAAGGAGAATTTTTATAAGATAGTGTGGAGATGGTATCTAACACCTGTTAAATTTCACCAGATTGATTAAAAAGTGTCTAAAAACTGTTGGAGGGGTTGCCAGGAGGTTGGAATCTATTTTCATATGTGGTGGAGCTGTGAATACGTACAAAAATTTTGGGAAAGGGTGTTTAAAGAAATAAGTGAAATAATTGGAAGTAAAGTGGAGTTAAACCCAAAGCTTGCTCTACTAGCAATATGGGATAGAGGGAAAGAGAATAAAACTAAGAGAGAATTGATAAACAACCTCCTGACACCCGTTAGATTAATGATTGCAAAAAATTGGAAAGGACAAGGAAGCTATACAATAGAAGAATGGTATAAAGAAATATGGGATATGGCTTTAAATGATATGTTGACTTGTAAAATGAAGATAAAGAGGGGAATGTCCAGTAAGAATGATTTTGGAGAAATATGGAGTCCCTTTTTGGAATATGTATTAAGATCGGGGAAGGGACAAAAACCTTCAAAAGAGTCGATAAATTTTTGGATAGATGAAGAATGATTAAGAGGAGGTCTCATGGGGTGGGGGTGCACGGGGGGATTGTAGAGGATTATGTATGTATTTTATGTTGTTATGGTTATTATGTTGAAATAAATAAAAATTATTCTAAAAAAAAGGAAACAGGAAGCGGCTCACACTCAGCACACATCCCTGCAATTTGTGCGTTAATTAATTCATAAATTGCCAATGAACACTGCGGTTATGTCTGAACAGAGCCGTTGAGTTGAAAGAGAGTCACCAACCTTGTTTCTCACATGTTGCCTCTCATACGGGCTGCTGGTGCACAAGGCAGAAGCCACATGGATTTTCACCATTCTGGATGTCACAGTTAGGCAAACTGTCTCCCTTGCTAACACAGGAGGAGAAGGAGGTGCTGGTGGGAAGCAAACAAATTCACCTTTAATTTCTACTTCTAGCCTTGAGAGGCTGCCAAGACTCATCACCCTGCAGCTGTTTTCCATGAAGACAGCATGTTAAGTTGTGTTATCTTTCAATCTAAGCCAGTTGTGGGCTTGCCTTGCCTTTTAAAGCTGCATGTTAGGATGTTAGTGTTCCCCTGTTTGGTAAGAGCCATTCTCTGCTAATGAGTACCACACCTGTACCTCCCAAAGGCATGTGGTTGCAGACTGATTAATTTTCTTTTTCTTTTTCTTGGTCCTTCGTTCCTAATCAGGAACTGCCTTCTGCTTAGGATCTCTGATAATGGGAATTGGGCAAGGCTGTGAAACTTGGCACCTCATTCTCTTTGTTCCTAAATACCACCACTGACTGTAGTTGCTGGTTGTGTAAGGACTTGCCAAACAACTGTTCTCTTTGCTTCCACTCATATAACAACTACTCTGCTTCAGCCACCATCAGAAAACTGTGCAGCTGCAAAAAATTTTTTTTATTTAATATCATTTCTGTTCTGCCCATCATGCCCTATAGAACTCAGGAGGGGTTATATGGGACTTAGTGTCAAACGCACACATTGTGATCATGTGGTACAGCCTTCCTGGACTGTATCATTTCAGACTACTGGTGGTGATGGGAATCACTTGGGTTTTTAAATTTTCTTTTACTTACTTAATCCATTTTTATATGACTTACCATATCTAAAAATATGTCTGAAAGCGGTTTCCATTTTTAGCTCCACAATTTATTTATATGTGAACCACTTAGAGGTTTCATTAGATTAAGCAGAACATAAATGTTATTAATAAATAAATGAAAGCTAGCAATGTGAGGTAGGTTAGCCTGGTAGACTAATGAACTTTGTACCTGGACAGGGACATGAACCCTGGACCATTTTTCCCATGGTTCAAGTCAAACACTCTCTCCACAACATCACAGTGCCTCTCCAAGATGTGGTATGGGGAGCCCTACACCATCATCACTGCGACTGCACCCACTTAAGCAAGTTGCACAGTCACTTCCATATACAGTGCAGGAGAGTTGAAAGGTGGGGCAGTGAGTTCTGCAGGGATCAGAGGATATCTGATATGGGCCCAACCCCTCACTCAGATACGCACGCACTCACACAGACACTCCACTAGGCTTTGCTTCCTATTGCTTTCTAAATGTATTAAAAATGCACTTAATTCACTGTAGTTTTAATCAGACATTAAGCACTCCTCAGTTACTCTGAAGGGCTGCTGTCTTTTTTTTTAATCTCTTGTCTCGTCTTTCCTTTGTTTCTTTTCTGATGGCTCATTTCAGCTCAAGCTAATCAATCCCACTTCTCTTTCTCAAAACTAACTCTTGTCTGCCCCAAAGTGCAAAGCTCTGCCGTGGGTGCGGAGTGGAATTTGGCACTGGTGTATATTATAGCAGCAGTGTAGAATGGCCTCTATGGCCAGCTTCTTCTGTAAGGAACAATTTATCTGAGAGAGAATTAGAGGACCCTGTTTAGTTCACTTAAAATAAGGGACATCTGTTAACTTGGTGCAAAAGGGGGTGGGGCATGAATCTGCAGTTGGTGTTTCCAAGAGAGACCTTCAGATGTAATGAGATTTTTTTTGTAGTGAAGCAAGTGTGGCCTACTGGATATGGTGTCGAGTCTGGGAGACAGAGGTTTGCAAGTTCAGCCATTGACTGCTGGATGGCCCTCCGCAGATTAGTAGTTCTGAGCTTTCAGTCTTTACAGTGGGGATGGTAATAACTTTCCCAGGCAATGTACTATGGGACCGGGGGTGGCTGTAAGGAGTGCAAAATTAGTTGCTTAATAAAAGTTCTGCATAATTGGTGGGTTGCAACAATAGGTTGTTCTGTTTTGACTTTGTGGGTTTTTAAATTGTTTCTAGTAGAGTTGTTGCTTTTAATGTTTTAATGGTGGTTTTGTTTTTAATGTTGTTGTTGGTTTCGCATATCCACAACCTTGGTTGTTTTACCCTAAATCCTAGAAATATATCATTAAAAATTAGAGAACAATGTAAGTGCTCCACAATTCTGTGATCAGAACAAATGTTTTCAATCATAAAAATGGTAAATTGTGTGTGTGTGTGTGTGTGTGTTGTGCATAATCTCTTCTCCATAGGTTACATCTACAAGACAGGATCAGCATCCTTCACCATGATATCTCTTCCAGTAAGTCTTTCATATTTTATTTTATCTGCTCTAAATGATACTAGGAGGAAGGGTGAGATGAGATCTGTCTTAGATGAAAATATAAGACTGCTAGAAAGACCTACCAGCACTCTGGTGTGCCAGAAACACTGTGCAGTAACCTGGAGAATGCAATTGCTAATAAAGGCTTGTGTACCTCCCTGCATCAGTGTGCAGTACCCCCAATACATGTCAATAAACATACTGATATCATAGAATCATAGAATAGTAGAGTTGGAAGGGGCCTATAAGGCCATCAAGTCCAACCCCCTGCTCAGTGCAGGAATCCACCTTAAAGCATCCCTGACAAATGGCTGTCCAGCTGCATCTTGAATGCCTCTAATGTGGGAGATCCCACCACCTCCCTAGGTCATGGTTCCATTGTTGTACTGCTCTAACAGTCAGGAAGCTTTTCCTAATGTCCAGCTGGCTTCCTGTAACTTGAGCCCATTATTCCGTGTCATGCACTCTGGGTTGATTGAGAAGAGATCCTGGCCCTCCTCTGTGTGACAATCTTTCACGTACTTGAAGTGTACTATCATGTCTCCCCTCAGTCTTCTCTTCTCAAGGCTAAACATGCCCAGTTCTTGTAGTCTCTCTTCATAGGGCTTTGTTTCCAAGCCCCTGATCATCCTCATTGCCCTCCTCTGAACCCCCTCCAGCTTGTCTGCATCCTTCTTGAAGTGTGGTGCCCAGAATTGAACGCAATACTCAAAATGAGGCCTAACCAGTGCCGAATAGAAGGGAAGCAGTACCTCACGTGATTTGGAAGCTATACTTCTATTAATGCAGCCCAACATAGCATTTGCTTTTTCGGCAGCCACATCACACTGTTGGCTTATATCCCCCATCTTGTCACCGTGCATTCTGTTTCTTTTTCCTAGGTGTAGAACTTGGCATTTATCCCTATTAAATTTCATTCTGTTGTTTTCAGCCCAGCACACCAGCCTATCCAGATCACTCAGAACTTTGTTTCTGTCTTCCAGGGTATTAGTTATCTCACTCAATTTTGTGTCATCTGCAAATTTGATAAGCATTCCCTGCACCTCCTCGTCCAAATCATTAATAAAAATGTTGAAGAGCACTGGCTCCAGGACTGAGCCCTGCGGTACCCTACTTGTTACCTCCCCCAGATTGAGAATGTACCATTAATAAGGACTCTTTGAGTCTGATTCTGTATCCAACTGTGGATCCACCTAATAGTTGTTCCATCTAGCCCGCTTTTAGCTAATTTGCTAATCAGAATGTCATTGGGCACTTTGTCAAAAGCTTTGCTGAAGTCAAGATATATTATGTCCACCGCATTCCACAGTCCGCAAGGGAGGTTATCCAATAAAAAAATGAGATCAGATTAGTCTGGCAGGATTTGTTCTTGATCCATGCATTGTTTTCAAGGTGCTTACAGATTGACTTCTTTATAATCTGCTCCAAAAATTTCCCAGGGATGGATGTCAGACTGACTGGTCTGTAGTTCCCAGGTTCCTCCTTTTTGCTCTTTTTGGAGATAGGGACAACATTAGCCCTCCTCCAGTCGTCGGGCACTTCACCCATCTTCCATGATTTCACAAAGTTCTTCTGCCAGCTCCTTTATTCCTCTAGGATGCAGTTCATCAGGCCCTGGAGATTTGAATGCGTTCAAAGAAATTAGATGTTCCTTGACCATTTGTTTATCAATCTCAAACTGCAATCCTGCCCCTTCAGCTTGTACTTCACTTTTGCCAGGGGGGTCATAGACCTGCTTATCGGAGAAGACTGAGCCAAAGTAGGAACTGAGCACTTCGGCCTTTCTTTGTCACCTGTTATCAATTTGCCATCCTCATTAAGCAGTTGAACTACTATTTCTTTTCTCTGCCTTTTCCTATTCACGCATCTGAAGAAAGCCTTTTTATTGCTTTTAGCATCCCTCACTAGTCTCAGCTCATTCTCGGCTTTAGCCTTCCTGACGCCATTCCAGCACTTCTGTTCTACCTGTCTGTACTCTTCTTTTGTAGCTTAGCCTTCCTTCCACTTCCTATATGTATTCTTTTTTGTTTTCATGTCACCTCTAAGCTTTTTGTGAAGCCACATTGGTTTCTTCTGTTGTCATCTATCTTTTTTCCTTGTTGGAATTGTTTATAATTGTGCCTTTAAAATTTCCTTTTTTAAAGACTCCCACCCATCTTGGACTCCTTTTCTCATTAGGGTCACTTGCCATGGGACCTTACTTATCATAGTTCTGAGTTTATTAAAATCAGCTTTCCTGAAATCCAGAGAATACGTATGGCTACACTCAGCTTTTGCTTCCTTTAAAATCAAGAACTCAAGTACGACATAGTCACTTTCCCCCAGAGTTCCTGTAACTGCCACTTTATCCATTAAGTCATCCCTATTGGTCAGTGTTATGTCAAGGATAGCCGATCCTCTAGTTCCTTCTTTGACATTCTGTAGGAGAAAGTTATCAGCCACACATGTCAGGAATTTTTTGAAAGGGCCACTTTTGGCAGAACTTGTCTCCCAACAGATATTGGGGTAATTGAAGTCCCCAATTACTACTGCATTGGATTTCCTTGAAACACTGGCAATTTGCGTTTCAAAAGTTTAATCTTCTCCTTGATTGGGTGGTCGGTAGTAGAATCGGACTGTCATGTTCCTTTTATTCCTTGCCCCATTTATTTTAATCCAGATGCTCTTGATGGGGCTCCCAGGCTCATCCTCCTGTAGTTCTGTGCAGGGACAAGTATTTTTACTGATATATTTGAAGGGATAGTGTCACTATTATAGTGTCACTATTGTACAGTGTTGGCAAAGTGAGAAAGTCCGGTATGGGAAATTCATTCACAAGTAAAGCTTCTGTTGTTTATAAGTGCAAATATTGATTCTGTGGCTTCAGTGGCATGGAATATTTTTCAACACCTTTGTGCCAGATGTAAAAGAAAAAAAACCCTCCTGGGTTACAGAGAAACTGGTTACAGTTATCCATACACTGATAACTTCCAGGCTAGACTTCTGCATATTTTGTTCTTCATTCCATATGTTCCAGCCAGATACAGCAGTCTTCAGTTCCATTCAAATTGTTTTTCAGTTTGCTCTAAGGTTGGTTGGGATTTATTTTTTTAATGTGCTTGATTATTTTAGGGTAGTGGGAGGGAGGCAATGGTCTTGTTCAGATTATCATTCCAGGCTTCATAAACCATGATTTATGAAGCCAGGAATAAATGTTAGGGCTAAGTGCTCCTCCCCACACACATCTCAACTTCAGCACTAGGCTTGCATTAAGCCAGAATTCCCTGTGGGGTTTTGTAGCTTTTTACAGTGAAAACAAAAACGAAACACATTGATACTAATTCAAAATCCCTCCCCATTCCCTCCCCACGCTTGGTCCGTTTCAAAGTTTTTCTCCTTATGTCTTTCATTTTCTTTTTTCTACTCCAGGGTGGTATATTATTTGATTATTTATTTATATATTCTTATTATTTATATATTCTTATTATTTATATATTCTTATTATTTATATATTCTTCTTTTCATGAGTCCCACAAATTGTTGTAAGCGTCTGCCAAAGTTATTCTGTTCGATTCTTTTTTCATATAGTCTATGTATTTTTGCCAATCCGACTCTCTTTTCTTTATTCATCTATGTACTCTTAACGTCTGTGCCAGCTTTTTGTTTCTTGCTATATCCCAAATTTTCTTTTTCCACATAGATACTGTCAACATCTGAGCTGTCTTCGAGTTACTTGCTAGAATTCCCTGTTACTTATGACTTGGGGAACTCTGGTTTAATGTTGGTTAACAGACCAGGAGAATAAGCCAGAACTATACCCTGACTTATTTTCCTGGTTTGTTAACCAACGTTAAGACAGAGTTCCTCAGTTCTGATGTTACTGTGATATCTTAATACCAGGCAGGATCTTTGTGCCAAAACCAACATGCGATGTGGGGAGAGGAGAGGAGGGGATTTGCAATAGCTTATGAAGTCTGGGGTGGTTATCCAAACCAGGCAAAAGTATGCCTGCAAGTTGAGAGGTCTGTGTCAATTGAGGGATAAATACATGTAATTTGGGGAGTAATCTTTTGCCGTATTATTATAACTAATGTTTGTTTTGATCCTTTCTTCGATGTAGGTCCTTGGGAATGTCTACTGCCCTGGGGTTTGGTAGACACTATAATCAGTAATCCACCTTACATTTTCCACGAAGACATGACTCACTTGGCGGCAGAAATCCTCTGGTAGTCACACACCTCTTCCTTCTGTCATCCTTATGGTGTTTTGTTTTTCCCTTACTCTTTGATAAAGACCGCTGGAGTTCTAAGGACCAAACTAGACACAATGTGGGTGATCCATGTATTAACAAGATCTCTCTCGTTTAATTTTTGAAGAATTAGTGCTAGCAGCTCTGCAACCATCCCTATACCCCTCTGCCAAAATTCAGTAGTGGTGCTGAGGAGGGGATAAGCCTTTCTGTGCAGTTTTCCCAACTTAAAATTACTCTTGCTGGAGCTGCTATTTGTTCTACTGGGAGAAAGGTACAAGTACATTGGTAATTGAATATTCTGTCCCATGGGGCAAATAGCAACTTTGTGGAGGAATCTTCCATGGGTGCCACGGCCTCAGTCAGAATCGGGGAACTCCACAGCTGCTGTTAGCCCTTTTAAAAACAACGAGAGTTCCTGTTCATAGGTCTCCCATGTCATGCCTAGTTTGGCTCTTAAAAGGCCATCAGCACTGGGACCTGGCAGTGGCAAAATTGACTTTCGAGGTCAAGGGAACTAGGAATATTTCAACTGCTGAAGGGTGTTTCCAGATTTTTATTTCCAAGAACTGCAACCACTATTATTAAACTGCAGGAATGTGTTCAGGTTAGTTCATCCAAATAAGCTGCTGCTGCTCGTGTTATTAAACGTTTGTTTATGAAGGACTTCATGTTTTCCTAAGCAGTATACAAAGAATGATGGGGACAGTATCAAAGGCAGTAAGCCTATATATACCAGTTGCTGGGGAACATGGGCAGTAGGGTGCTATTGCACCTATGTCCCTCTTGTGGCCAACCAGCTGTTGTGGTCAACAGCTGGTTGGCCACTGTGTGAGCAGAGTGCTAGACTAGATCGACCCTTGGTCTGATCCAACAGGGCTCTTCTTAAGTTCTTATGACATGCCCCACCTGCAGTTTGTCTCCCCTCAGTTTATCCCAACAACGGCTTTTCTCCTCAGTTGTGCTCTAGTGCTGGAAGTGTGCTCAGCTTGGAGAGAAGGGTGCAGGAGAGGAGATTCCACATTTCATTTATTTATTTACTATATTTTTGTCCAGCTTTTCAGACCACTGTCGTCTCCCAAAGCAGCTCACATGGATAAAACTAGGGGTGTGCACTGGATCAGGTCTGATCCACGATCCGGAGCCGATCCAGGGGAAATCGGATGCAATTATCCGATTTCCGATCACCCCTCTGAATCGTCTGATCTTTCCCGAAGCGGTCCGGAAGCCCCCGATGTGGTTCGGAAAAAATCGGAGGATCGGCGGGCGCCCACTGGCGCCCGCCGCCGCTTCCATTGGCTGGCATCAGTAGGCGTCCACCAATGGAAGCGGACAGCGGGGGGGGCTTACCTGGCGGGGCTATCCGCTTCCATCGGTGGGCACCAGCAGGCGCCCGCCGATGGAAGTGGACAGCCCTGCCAGGTAAGGATCATGGGGGGGCTTACCTGGCGGGGTGTCCTCCTCCTTCTGTTGCCGGTAAACTACTGCGAACTAGGCCTCGCGGCCTAGTTTACAGGAGGGCGCCAGGTGATGATGTCATCACCTGGCGCTCTCCTGTAAACTAGGCCCCGAGGCCTTGTTCGCAGTAGTTTACCGGCAACTGGCGGAGGAGGACGCCCCGCCAGGTAAGGAGCGGGGGGGCTTACCTGCCGGGGCTGTCCGCTTCCATCGGCGGCCGCCAGCGGGCACCTGCCGATGGAAGCAGACAGCGGGGAGGGACTTACCTGCCAGAGCCATCCACAACGGATGGCCCCACCAGGTAAGAAGCATGAGGGGGGAGTTAGGCCCCTACTCATCCACCCGCCGCCATGTTTTTCCCATAGACTTGCATTGGGGGAAGCTTTCTTTCCCCCAATGCAAGTCTATGGGGAAAACAAAACTGGAAGCCGATCCGAAAATCGGACGTCCGATTTTTGGATTGGGATCGGACCTGATCCAGTCCGGGGGGGCTCCGATTTTGTCCCATCCGATCCAGGACAAAATTGGAGGTCCCGATCCGGATCCCAATCCAATCCGGGGGGGTCCCTGCACATCCCTAGATAAAACCCTACCATCACGCTTACAACCTAAAAAGACAACAAGATACAAAAGGGAAGGGAAATGTGGGGGGCCGGTAGAAGGAGGTCTTGCTTGCTGGTGTTCCTTCTTGAAGAGCAATTGGTGGCTCTTGTTCATTTGGCCAATGGACGGGCCGGAGCGTTTCTTCTTCTTCCTTCTGAAGTCCCAGGGGGCAACTTCAGTTTGGGGCCGCATGTTCTTTGTGGCAGAGAGGGGAAAGTGAGCTCCTGCAACTGCTCCTCCTTTGGCTGACAGATGGGCCAACTTAGCCTCCTCCTTGGCTCGATGTTATTCCTGGGAAGCAAGGAGTGCAGCCTCCCAGTGGCCCTCGGTCTCCTGCCTGATGGCGTAAGTCAGACTGCGCGTCCCTCCTGCTCTCCAGTCATAGGGGGCAACTGTCAGTTGGGACTGGGTGTTCTTTTTCCCAGAGAAGGGGGAAGTGAGCTCCCTGCAACTGCTCCTTCTCTGGCATTGATCACCTGCTCACTGTTTGCTATTAAAATTGAACCACTTTCTATATGATTAGAGAAGATCTGTGTTTTAAGTAAATGGACCCACTTCTGTCATGTCTAAAGTAGCCCTTAGTATGCCATGTAATCGAGAACTGTTCCCTTTGCACCAAAATGTGACAAAAGTAAAACATGGTGACAGCCGCCATTGATCTTGGGGGAGAATAAGTTCAAGGCAAATCAGACAGTGAATAACAGTAGCATAAGGAGTGATAATCATCCCCAAAATGGTGCACTGGCAGTGTCCCCAGTTTCCTATTTCCCAGAACTTTCCATTCTCCATATTCTCCACTTGCTAAGCCTCTTGAAGCCTCTAATTGCGTATTGTCCTTTGCAGTTGTTTTCCAGCAACATGCATGTTTGGCTGCTGTTTGTAAAGTCAGGTAATGCTTTGACTGGTAGACCTTATCTTTGGTCTCTAGCTATGAGGACCTGGGTGCCCTGGATGGAGGAAACGATGGGATGCGTGTAATCAAAGAGATTCTGAATCTGGCTTCTTTCATCCTCAAGGATTGCGGGTGAGTTCTGATACTAGCTTCTTCTTTTCAGGCTATAAATGCAGTCTGCTGTAGACCTCGGGAAGTGAGAAGGAGGCTTCCTGAGGGGTGTTGTCTACCTTCACAGCCAAAATAGCTTAGAAGCAGAGAAACACATTAGAGCAACTTCTGTCTTTTCCCAGTTCCCTTCCTTTTCTATGCAGCCTCCCAGCCTCAGATGGAAGGGAAATTGAGAGGGAGCACACCAGTGAGAGGAGAAATCCTACCCTTGCTTACATACACTAAGTCTCTTCCCCCCCCTCCTCATTGTCTTGCTTCACATAGGTAAAAGGGAGCCACAAACTGGGGCGGAACACCATGATGAACCTCTCTCTTTACCTGGCTGATGGCTCATCTCTGCCTCCCCCACTAACCTTATCATTTTCGATAGTAGCTGGAAGCAGGAAATTGTGCTTAGATTTAAAGTAGTTAATCCTCCTTCCCTCCCTTTCTCTCTCTCTCTCTCTCTCTCTCACACACACACACACACACACACACACTCATGCCAGAGGGGTTTGCAGGCAAAATAAGTTACTTTTAGTTAGAAGTTTTTTTCCTCGGAATTATTACTGTATGTAAGGTACATGAAGAGAAAATGTTTACCAACACAAACGGTTTTTCCACATGTAACCTTAAGACCATCACTTTAGCCCCTTAAATATCAATATTACTGGCTATGGCCATTGTTGCCTAGTATGCTTGTAGGTCATTGAGTAAATTGGTCTCTGAAATGCAAAGAATAAGAAAGTTGTAGCAGAAAATATGAAATTATGAAAAGGAACATTTAAAAAGTGGATTAACTAGAGGAGAGGAGTGATATTATGGTATTTCTTGGAAAGTGATCCTAGAATTAATAATTAAGGCAGATTCTTGAGGTGTTTTTGAGGCAATTCTTCTGGGAACAGCAGAGGCAGGTAGACAGGGAGCAGTTTCCCAAAATATCCTGCCCTGCAATGATGGAGAAGGTGTGGCACCCTAGGATTAAAGATACACCCATTAACCAGAAAACCTCGCTCTGCTAGTGAGGATCTCTGTAAAGAAAGGTTGGGAGGAGGAAACCGTGGTAGTTCAGATAAACAAGTGTGAGAAAGATCTCTTTAATATCTGCTTCATTAACCTGATCATTATAAGTCAAGATTTAACTGAATCTCCATTCAAAGAGAAGAAATTAGCTCATTGAATATGTAGCCAATATCTTGAACAAGTAACAACGCATTGCCCCTCTTATGCAACTACAATGAACCATTAGATTTCAAATGACTTGAGGAAAACTCTACAAAGTAACAAATCACAAAATATTGAAAATGTTCTTTATAGGTAGAGGTTGCAGTAAACTTCCTGGGTGTCTTGTACTTAGATGCTGGGAAAGCTGAGGGCTGGTCGAGCTTAGAAGTGGCATATGATTCCCAGATACACAGCATTGAGCTTAGGCTCTGCAGTGCTCAGGACACTGTTCCTGAGAATCATGTCCCACATCTGAACTGGACTGCCCCTTTGCCATTCATTCCTAGCATTGGAACAGAAACCTCTGTGGTAATGGCATCTCTCCAGTCAAACGCTAGGAGGAACAGTCACTTGTTGTGTGCTCGTTATTCCCTACTCACGGTTGTTTATGGGTTCTTTAGATGATGACGCAACCCTCCAAATTCACTTCTGTTTGTAAACAGCACTTTCTGTGAGGATTTTTAGAGCAGGGTATTATTTCTAATGGCAAAAGAAAGCCCTATTTCCTCTTGTATATTCATGCTATTCTGCCATCTAGAGGTTATGTGGTGAGAAAGCAGCAAAGGAAACGAGCTTCGTGTAGTGCTCGGATCTCAATTCTTTGATGAAACTGGAAGAAGATGCAATGGATTAACAGCCTCATGTAGAAAAGTCCACTGAGAGAAACATTTGGCCTGGTCAAAGATGGCTTCTGCTCTCACGCCTCCTCCCCTAATGCTCCCCCTTCCACTGCAAAAGGAGAGGATGCTCATAGGCTCAAAGATGCAAGGATGGAGAATCAATATTGCCACAATGGAGGCAGTCTCACTTGACAGGGGATAATCCAGCCCCTGGGCTAAAGACATTGACTATCCCTGACTTAGAGAAATCCTTGACCAGAGGACTGCAAGAATGCACTAATCAAAAAGTGGGGTGGGGGGGGGGGGAATGAAAGCATTAAGACTTTAGAACTTAAGTCTTAAAAAAGAGAAATTACGCTTTTAGGACTCAGAAGAGTAACTGTTTGGAAGTGGGTTGAACATTTTCCAGCAATTTCCGGGTGGGATGCAAATTTTTTTCTGGAGCATAAGAAAGCAAAAACTGGTAGCAAGTCTATTGCTACATTCTTGTGGGTTTTCGAAAGCCCTGTCGACTTTAACAGCCCAACTCAAGTAACTTAAAATCTCTCCTGCAAAGTGTGAGCAGGAACTTCATAATCTCATGCCTCAGGTTTCACGGTAGCACTTTTCATTTCTTTTCACCTCAAAGCATAACCAGTGTTTCCCAGGATCTGTGAAGGTTTTTGATTTCAGTTCTTTGTTCCCCTCCCCCCAGCCCCTGCCCTGAGGTGGAGGCGGCATCGAGGGGGGAAAACATTTTTTTTAGGTCACAAATGGGATCCACACCCATCTGTGAGTGTGAGTGTGACTGAGCCTGGTTGATTCAAAGGGAGTGTTTTGTGTGGGAAAGCTCTGGAATTCTGAGAAGCACTTAGTTCTTGGGTTTGGCTCTTTCTCTGTCAGCCTATTTTGTAGCCTGCAAAGCTGCCATCGGCTGGGATCGAGCTGAGAGAATCCTAGGGATAGGTTTGGGTATACAGTCATTAAGATGGCTATCAGCGTGGACTGGTAATGTGGATTCTGGTAATAATTAGTTTTGGGGGGAGGTGTTGAACCCTTACAAAAATGTCCTTTCAGGGCCAGACGACATGAGGCATTAAATGCATGATTGCACTTGATCTTTCTGGGTTGCTTTTGTTGTTGTTGTTGTTGTTAAGAAGCAGCCCCAGGGGGGATCGGGATTGGGTCCATGGCTGAATAGGAGGCGGCTTACCCTTCGCCCTGCCACCATCCTGATTAAAATCTTCTCTCCCCAGAATTCCTGTGGGGTAATTCTCTTGGGACGAATCAGACTTTTGAAGGGGGGGGGTGACTCAATCCCTCACCTTGCATTGGTGACTCAATCCCAATTGCATCTCCCTCACAGCTGCTATTTAACAAGAGGGAATAAACACATTCCTTGTAATCACAGAGTTAACATAATGGGCAGTTTTGCGCGACCACGGAGGGTGGGGAAAGCCATGGTGACTTATTTTCCCTCCCCATGTGTGTTGGTCATGAGCCACCTAATTAGCATAATTGCTTTTGTCGGACACTGCTTGTGATGATGTTTGACTCTGGCGAGGGGGGTGGCCAGAGTGGTGTATGCACTACGCAGCAACCCTAGAATGAGCCATGGGGTTTAGGGTAGTTTGTAAACCACCCCAGCCAGCCATTCCTCTTGGATTCAGACATTGAACAACCCATGCCAGGTGACAGTATTTAGGCTAATTAAGTGGCTCATGACTGGCATGTGCATGGGGAAGATAAGCCACCATGGTTTATTTTACCTCCATAATAATGTGAACCTGGTCATTGGCCAACTTTGCACGTCACGACAACCCACCCTTGTTAAGGGGGGGTCTTGACCCATTTCCCCCCCCCCAAAAAAAATAATTTTAAAAATTACAAAGGCAGTTGTGCACATTCCTGGGACTAAAGATCATTTTTTTTTAATTCTGCCCTATTTTGTGCAAATGTTAGGACTCAGGGGGGGGGGGGAAGAACCAGTGACAGCCCCTCTATTGCGATCATTAAGAGCAATTGTGGTTACACTCAGGAAGAGTGGCTCACGGCCCAATGCCCACAACCCACAATGGGTTGATTCGGATGACACACCAACCCAGACGGTGTTCAACAACACCAAAAAGAAGCCATGGGTTGTTACGGTGGCTTGTTGCCCACTTGCAAGCCACCCTATGGGAATTGATCCAGTTTCACACAATATGACAATCCACTATGTTTGTCATCTATGATGGGTTGTTCTGTCATGTGAATCCAGTCAAGGTGTGGTTTGGCTTCAAGGGCAGTTACAATGTAGTGAGAGGTGTCAAATTGTCTCTGTTTTATGCCCAGCATCGATAACTGATTTGGCAGATAAGATTGGGATTATGACAATTAGGCATATGAAAAATAACAAAAGCAGAATTCTCTCATAATGCTAAATTATTAGCAGTAGATTCAGGACTGATGAAAGAAAGCACTATTTCATGCAATGCATTCTCAGCACAGGGAATTAATTGCAACCAGAGGCAATGACAATCTCCATCTTGGGGATGGTAGAAAGGGCTACCAATAGCTATCAGTCAGTCTATCTAAAAGTAACTTCTGGTTACCAGGTGCTGAGCATCAGGAAGTGGCTCTCTCAATCTTGCTTTGCTTGCACTTGGAAACAAAAGGCTGAACTTGATGTCCCCTCGGTCAGATCCAGTGTTGGCAGTTCTTAGAATTCTGTTTCCAGCTTTCCATTTTCTGGCCCCAAGCAGTGTTCTGGCTGCTGCTATTCATGCTGTCATTCTTTCAGTATCATCAGTTACTTCAGTTAAAGGGCCAGAATAGTTTTGCACACAAGGGTATTGGGAGCATCCAGTATTCCCTGTATTGTTTACTGTTGTTCTCAGTACACACTGGCTAACAGTGGCTGTCTGGGATTTCGAAGAGAATTTTTTTCAAGCCCTACCTGGAGATGCCAAAGATTAAACATGGGACTCTTTGCATGTAAAGCAGGTGCGCTACCACTGAACTACAGCCCCACTGGATGTCATAGCCTTAAGGTTTTATAGTTAGTCAGTTTCACATGTGGAGCTCTTTCGTCGTAAGAATACGGATGGTTTAAGTAGAAATGCTTAAATGATCATGAGAATACGGATGGTTTGACACAAAAAGAATGGAATATAATGAGAATGCAGATATCACAAAAAGAATGCAGTGCTCAGGTCATGAAATATCATTGGACTGTGTGACGACATAGTATTTTGTAATTCAGTTGACAGTTTATCTTCCCGGCTTTATCTTGTGTGTTTGATGTGGTTTATGTGTTGTGGGGTTAGGAAATGAAGTTTAGAAATAAGTCGTCATAATGCAGATGAGGAACCTGTAAGTCAGTGACAATGAGCTTCTTGCATGAGGTTTAGATGAGGAGGGAGCACTATTGTGTTCAGTAGGACCCAAGTATTATAGCAGGGGTGGGCAACTTAAGGCCAATTTCCACCCCTACCCCACCGGAACCAACCCAGGGTCACTTCCTAGTGGGCTCCTGCATGCATGAATGGTCTTTTGGGCTGTTGGAATATACATCTTAATTCTATAAAAGTCCCCTGACATTGGGTTGCTGCATTTATTGGTAAGCAATACTGTGTAAATCATATTTTAAAAGTTCACAGCTGAAACCCCCAAGTGCTATCTATTCTAAAACATTCAGATATCAGCTTTTGTTTCATCCATAACGCTTAAGTGAACTCATCAGTGATCAGCATCCTTGGGCATCTGCTGGGGCTCATGCCCCAGTAAGGAGCCCACTGAGCATCCTTGTTGCCTTCTAGCCCTGCTGCTCTTCCTTGTTTATGTTTTTCCTGCTGCTCACCTCCCTCTCTGAGCATGTGAGCAGACAGAGAAGGAGCAAGAAAGAGCAGCAACCTCTATACACCCCTCCCCCCTTCTTTGGGGGGGGGGGTTGGTGCGGATGGATTCCGGAAGGAGAAACAAGTGATGGGCAAGGAGAAGGAGCTGGGATCACTCAGTGAAGGGGGCCCACTGAGAACATCTTGCCCAAGCCTCCCCACTTCCAAAAACCTGGAATTCCAGTATTACGAGATATGTAATGAAAATATCAGACCCTATTTTCCTAAGTAACAGCAAAAGCTTAATTCAGGTTGCATTAGTTGGACCATTATGTGTTGGACTAGATGAACCACTGCAGAATCACTTGAGAGGCTCAATGCTCATAACCTAATCAAGGATCTGTGGCCTGGGCTGAAGTGGGTGTGTGACAGCAGCAATCACCCAGCTCTTCATTTAATTCATGCTTAAAATGTGACCACAAAGCCATCAAAAGCAGGACTTGTGGCTGAGTTGGAGGCTCAGCATGGTTGAGCAATCGCAGAAATTGCTTCAGCATGTGCTGATCTCTACCCAGAGCCACTGAACACACATTCTCAACATGCTAAATAGATCGTGTCAAGCATCCTGCCATTAAAGAACTTTTGAACAAGCTGTCTGTTTCTCTCACTTCTCATCTGCCTTCAGGAGTGTGTTTCTGGAAGTTGACCCCAGGCACCCAGAGATGGTGAAGAACTGGCTGCGCTGCCACCCACGTTTGTCCCTCTTTGTGTCTGCCACCCACAAGGACTTTTGTGGAAAGTAAGATGAGGGGGGCTCCTAGTTGTACATTTTTCCTTGTTTGGTCCGTCTGTCTGTCTGTCACATTTTAATACCATCCATTAACCAAAGGTCTCTGGGCAGTTTACAAAATAAGCAATAAAATACACAAATATTGACCTGGTTCACGTGACATGACTGCCCACCATGACTTAATTTTCCCGTGGCGGCTGTCCAGGCAACCGCACGTGCCATTTTTACATGGCACAACAAAACAGTCACCATGGGTAAATTAAGCCACGGTGGGCTATCATGTCATGCAAACTGAGTTATTGTCTACTAAAGTATAGGGATGTGCACTGACCCCCCGGATCGGATCGGATAGCGGATCGGAATCGGACCTGGGGGGTCGGATCGGATCGGATCGGATCGGAGGCTGGTCGGATCGGATCGGACCAGATGTCCGATCCGGATCGGACGCCATTTTGAATGCTTTTTCCCATAGCCAAGTATTGTTTTACAAAAACGCCTATAACTTTTTCATTTTTAAAGATAGAAGGATGAAACTTGGGCACATTGTAGACTGGTTAGGGGTAGTTATCTGTGAGAAATTTCAGAAAGATTGGTGCATGCATTTTGTGGCAATTAATTTTTTAATAAATACCCAGGAATGCCTATAACTTTGTCATTTTTAAAGTTACACACATGAAACTTTGCCACATTGTAGGGGGTACCTTGGGACCTATGTGTGTGAAATTTCAGAAACGTAGGTGCTTGTCTTGTGTGGCAATTAATTTTTAGAAAAATGGGTAGTAGTGGGGTAAATACAGTTACGCCTCCCATTTTTTTATTTTTGAAGATACAAACAGGAAACTTGGGCACATTACAGGTACCACTTGCCTTGATATGTGTGTGAAATTTCAGAAACATTGGAGCTTTCCTTGTGTGGCAATTAATTTTTGAAACAATGAGGAAAGAAACACCTATAACTTTGTCATTTTTAAAGTTACACACATGAAACTTTGCCACATTGTAGGTGGTACCTTGGGACCCATGTGTGTGAAATTTCGGAAACGTAGGTGCTTGCCTTGTGTGGCAATTAATTTTTTAATAAATACCCAGGAATGCCTATAACTTTGTCATTTTTAAAGTTACACACATGAAACTTTGCCATATTGTAGGCGGTACCTTGGGACCTATGTGTGTGAAATTTCGGAAACGTAGGTGCTTGCCTTGTGTGGCAATTAATTTTAGAAAAATGGGTAGTGGTGGGGTAAATACAGTTACGCCTCCCACTTTTTTATTTTTGAAGATACAAACAGGAAACATGGGCACATTACAGGTACCACTTGGCTTGATATGTGTGTAAAATTTCAGACAGCTGGGTCCAGGCATGTGGTGGCAAGGTATTTTTGAAACAATGAGGAAAGAAACGCCTATAACTTTTTTATTTTAAAAGTTAGAAGTCTGAACATTGCTCACTTTGTAGATGGGTTAGGGGTAGATATGTGTCAGAAATTTCAGAATTATAGGTCCAGGCATTTGATGGCTATGGAATTTTTAAATTACATGTTTCAAAAAAATTTCTACAGAGGCCAGGTCTTCCCCTCCCGCTTCCCGCGAAGAAAAGGAAACACTCTCTCGTCTCGATCCCTTTGATCCTTGCTAGTAGTATCCATTACAGGGCTCGTGTCTGCTTGAGTACAAAGTGAAAGCAGACACGAGCCCTGTAATGGATACTACCAAGGATCAAAGGGATCGAGACCAGAGTGATCCTTCCTTGCACGCATGGCTGCAAAACTCAGCTAGGCTCAGCCGTTCTGCTTGAAAAGTGAAAGTAGGAAAGGAAACACGAGCCCTGTAATGGATACTACTAGCAAGGATCAAAGGGATCGAGACGAGAGAGTGTTTCCTTTTCTTCGCGGGAAGCGGGAGGGGAAGACCTGGCCTCTGTAGAAATTTTTTTGAAACATGTAATTTAAAAATTCCATAGCCATCAAATGCCTGGACCTATAATTCTGAAATTTCTGACACATATCTACCCCTAACCCATCTACAAAGTGAGCAATGTTCAGACTTCTAACTTTTAAAATAAAAAAGTTATAGGCGTTTCTTTCCTCATTGTTTCAAAAATACCTTGCCACCACATGCCTGGACCCAGCTGTCTGAAATTTTACACACATATCAAGCCAAGTGGTACCTGTAATGTGCCCATGTTTCCTGTTTGTATCTTCAAAAATAAAAAAGTGGGAGGCGTAACTGTATTTACCCCACCACTACCCATTTTTCTAAAATTAATTGCCACACAAGGCAAGCACCTACGTTTCCGAAATTTCACACACATAGGTCCCAAGGTACCGCCTACAATATGGCAAAGTTTCATGTGTGTAACTTTAAAAATGACAAAGTTATAGGCATTCCTGGGTATTTATTAAAAAATTAATTGCCACACAAGGCAAGCACCTACGTTTCCGAAATTTCACACACATGGGTCCCAAGGTACCACCTACAATGTGGCAAAGTTTTATGTGTGTAACTTTAAAAATGACAAAGTTATAGGTGTTTCTTTCCTCATTGTTTCAAAAATTAATTGCCACACAAGGAAAGCTCCAATGTTTCTGAAATTTCACACACATATCAAGGCAAGTGGTACCTGTAATGTGCCCAAGTTTCCTGTTTGTATCTTCAAAAATAAAAAAATGGGAGGCGTAACTGTATTTACCCCACTACTACCCATTTTTCTAAAAATTAATTGCCACACAAGACAAGCACCTACGTTTCTGAAATTTCACACACATAGGTCCCAAGGTACCCCCTACAATGTGGCAAAGTTTCATGTGTGTAACTTTAAAAATGACAAAGTTATAGGCATTCCTGGGTATTTATTAAAAAATTAATTGCCACAAAATGCATGCACCAATCTTTCTGAAATTTCTCACAGATAACTACCCCTAACCAGTCTACAATGTGCCCAAGTTTCATCCTTCTATCTTTAAAAATGAAAAAGTTATAGGCGTTTTTGTAAAACAATACTTGGCTATGGGAAAAAGCATTCAAAATGGCGTCCGATCCGGATCGGACCTCATCGGATCGGATCGGATCGGAGGTTGTCCGGATCGGATCGGATCGGATCGGATTTTCCCGATTTTGGGTCGGATCGGATTCGGATCGTGGATCGGATCCGATCCGATGCACACCCCTACTAAAGTAGTTTCATAGAAGCATAACGAACACTGGAAAGAGCTTCCCTCTGCATGGAATATTGTGGAGCTCTAATAGAAAGATGATCTTGCTGATTTGTATACTGTGCAAAAGCTTGAGCCAAATACTTTCTTCCTGCCATAGCATGCATGCTTTGGGAAGATGACCTTTTGAAGGGAAGGAACAGTTTGGAAATGCGTTAATCTCATTACAAAAAACTTGCTATACTCTTTCTATCCCAATGCAAATAGGAGGGCATCATACCTGAGGGGCTGAAGGTGAACATCACTCACGTCTTGTCATGTACAGCTCCCAGCTAAAATGACTCCAATGTATCATTCGTGCACCTGGCAGAATGGACTCTAGTCCACAAAAGCTTATTCCATAATAAAAGTGTTGGTTTTTAATATGCTGCAAAACTCTTTGCAACTTTTGTAATCTTTCCTGTGGTTTGCCTTCTTCCTATCTATACAGGCCAAGGTTCCTCCATATCCAAAAGCACGGGGAGAAGACCATAGATGAACATGAATAGTTCTATCATCCCAGCACTGCTGTCTTTAGAGTTACTCAATACAGCAATGAATCCTGTTAGAACTCAGTGCTGCAATAGGAACAGGACACCAGCAGCAGCCATTCCAGCAGGCTGTATGTAACAGAGATGAGAGGGAAAGAAGGGCCATTCAACCAGTCCTGCTGTTGTTTAACTGATGGTTTGTAAACTGCTCTGGGACACCTCTTGGCTGAGGAGTAGAATAGAAATACTTTAAAGAAATAAATAAACTTGAATCTCTGTTCCACTTTCTTGAGCCTGTACCACCAATCTCTGAAGGTGTATTTTGATGGACTGTTCTCTTGTGATGAGTTCATCACACGTAGATCGGCACACTTCATTCATGTGATCAGAATGCCTTGTCAGTAATGGATGCGACATGAAGAAAATTTCTAACTATGAAGCTGTCATGTGATTGTTGCATTCAACCTAGAAGCATCTCTATCTCTCACTCACTCACTCACTCACTCACTCACACCTCCTCCTCCTCTTAGCAAAGTTATTTTACCAACAAATGCTTTACATCAGGAAGAAATGGAGTGAAGTTGGTGGCACATATCAGTCAGCTTCCAAATATGACTAGGTGAACACCCTAAGTGAAACCCACACCAGGCTAATATGCATGACACAGTCAGTTTACCATGGGTTATTTCACATGCCAAGTGACATTTTGAATATGCAACCCGGAGTGGGAGTTGCCATGTCATGCAAACCCATCCATGAGGTTTATTTGAGGGTTAAACAACCCTCATGTAACCCTATAACAAATTGAGGGTTATGTGAGGGTTATTTAACCCCTATTTAACCCACAGTAGCTGGGTTTGCACAGCATGGCAACCCCTGAATGGGGGGTGCATATTCAAAATGTCTCCCTCACATGCCACAGCCCATGTGGATTAAGCAACCCCTGATGAGCCTGCAATGTCATGTGAACCTGGTCACTGTGTGCTAGTGTAAGGCTTACAGGAACTGATAGGATTTACATTGGTAAAAATTGATCTGAGATCTCAACTTTGTATTGACAAATCTTGTTCGATGAGACAAAGAATTTTTCATAAATGAAAACTTGGGAGTTGGATACAACTCCCACTTCTTCTTCGTGGTCTCTGTGCATCACACATATGGGCTTCTGCGCCTGCGCGGAGGCTCGATTCGAGAAACTTCCATAGCTATTAGTTACTTTTGGGCGGGAGCCCCTCCCCCTCTGCCGAGTGCACGTGCGTAGAGGGTTTCCCACCCAATACCTTAGTTCTTCGACCGCCATCACGGCTGCATCGTCGGAAACATCGTCTTTGGACTTCCGTAGAAAAACTAGAAAACATCGTTAAAAATCTTCAAATTGAGTAAGACTTACCTTCAGGTTTCTCTTATGGCCCTCCGGGCCCCCTTCAAAAAATGCTCCCATTGCGGTAGCAAGCTGCTGCCATCCGACAGGCACAACCTTTGCCTTTTCTGCCTTGGCGAAAGCCATAAGGTGGCTTCGTGCTCCAATTGCCAAGCTTTTTCGAAGCAGACAAGGAAACATCGAGCAGACAAACTTTGGGCAGAACTTTGGTCGAAGGCTTTGGCAGGCACTGATTCCCCAGCAATGGGGTCTCCCTCGGCCTCTTCGGCTCGCGACCTGGTCATCCTTTCGGTACCAGGATCGCCAGCTAGCTCCCAGCATAGTGGAGCTCAGAGAGATGCACCCACCTTACCGGGTAAATCTCTTACAACCGCGGTGGCAAAGACACTTCCCAAAAAGGGTCTAGGGCCAAAACCGCTGGAGGAGCAGCAAAAGAAAAAGAAAAAACGAAAGTACGATGCCGAAAAAAACCCATCGGCCGACAGCACTAACATCGACGCCGAGACTTGATACCGAGTCAAGGTCCCCATCAGCTTCGATCCAAGCGCCGACACGCCCTATAGAGGCGTCGGAGAAGGCACGCTCCACAGCTTCCTCAACACCGAAGGTCGATTCCCCATCAATGAGGCGAACATCTTCCTCGTCTTCGAGGCTCAACACGGAGCTACGTCGCTCGACACCGACCCTAGACAAGGACACGGGGCGCATTTCGACACCGAGGCTCGATGTCGATACCGCACAGTGCTCGACACCGACACGGCTGCCGGTGTTCGTTTCGGAGGGCGAGATCCCAGACTCACCCAGATCCTATCTAGAACCGGGACAAATGACCACTATGCCTCCAACCCTGTCTTCGCCAGTCCAGGACAGACCTCCGCAGGGCTACTATAGAGCTGTCCTACCACTCCCGCTCTCCAGCATCGGACTCGGACAGACGCTCCCAGACATCCAGAGTGTCCAGGGGCGATTCTGAACGGGAACACCATGAGCCTCAGGGTTTTTCCTAATGAACCAAGACCCACCTCAGGATGTTCCCATCGAGATACAGTGCCTCGGTATCATACGGGTCTGATCCAGCCACCCATAGAGTGCCATGCACCTAGTACATATCTGTCTGGCCTGTCTTCTACGGTGTCGAGGACCAGATGTGCTCCATTGCATCTCTCTCCACCCAGGGGTGAACTTCAGCAATATCGCTCAGACTCAGATTCAGATGGCTACCGCTCCGACTCCTCTTCCTCCAGTTTGGTGGCCCCAACCACAGCATCGCCGGACGAATTGGTAGCATCTCAGGAACTGGTCTCACCATCTGATGACTTTGGCTCCTTCTCGGACCTTATCCAACGTATGACACCATCCCTAGGACTAGAGACATTCCAGCCGGAGCAACGTGTCACCGATACAATATATGATGTCCTTCAGGCCGACTCCTCATCAACAGTGGCTATCCTTTTCGTTCCGACCCTCCTACACACCGTACAACAGGCCTGGAAAGCTCCTGCCTCATTGGCTCCAACATCAAAATGCCTAGAAAACATGTACAAGGTTCTGGACAAGGACACGGAGTTCCTGGTCACTCACCCTCCACCAAACTCAGTAGTTGTTGAAGCTCCTACAAAACACATTCTGCTCCTGTCGATAAGGAGGGATGGAAATTAGATTTGATGGGTCATCGGATTTACTCCACAGCGGCACTCAGCTTGAAGGTCTCTAATTATCAAGCAACCATGGCGCGCTACCATCTCTTCCTCTGGGAAAAGATGGGATCCCTTTGTAATCACCTGGATGGGGATCAAAGAGAACTCGCAATAGTTTTTCAGACCGAGGCGGTCCGCCTAGCCAAACAGGAGCTGCATAAGGCACGTCACCAAACCGATTGTGGCACCAAATTGCTGGTTAGTGCTATTGCCTTGCAAAGGCATGCTTGGCTCCGCTCCGCGGGCCTCGCGCAGGAGGCTTGCACGCGGATTGACAACCTGCCGTTCGATGCCATTGGACTCTTCCACTCTACAACAGACGATGCCATGGATACAGTCCAGAAAGCCAAAACGACAGCAAAGAAAATGGGTCTTACCACCTTCCCTCAACACTCCAGGGCAAAGCGCTGGTCTCGCCAGCCTTTTCCATCCTCAAGCAGATATCAAGGCGAATGTGCATCCTTTAAATAACAGCCTCAACAGCAACAGCAGCCCTCGCAACAATTCAAAAGGTAACCCCTCGCCTCCTCTAAATTTCGCTCTCAGCGTAAGAAGAGTGACTATGGAGACAGACGGCGACTTTGACTCCTTCTTCCCCACTTCCCCAACCTTCGGAAATCGTCTTGCCCCATTTTTATCGATGTGGGAAAGCATAACATTGGACGTCTGGGTCCTTTCTATCATAAGAGATGGCTATTATATCGAGTTCGATACCCTACTACCATCAGGGGTCTTTCAACAGACATGCCCCTCCAAACCCCTCTTAGCAGAGGTCAAGGCTCTCTTAGAAAAAGGTGCCATTGTGCCTGTGCCACCTTCACAGAAATACCACGGGTTTTATTCCCAATACTTCACTGTGCTGAAACCCGACGGAGGGTACCATCCCATTTTGGACCTCAGAAACATAAATGCGTTCATCACCACTAAAAAATTCAGCATGGCATCAATCACCACAATTCTCCCTCTACTAACGCAGAATGCCTGGTTCGCCTCCATCGACCTTCAGGACGCATACTTCCACATCGATATTCACAAGGCAAGTCAACGATTTCTTCGGTTCGCCATCGCTCAACAACCCTTCCAATTCAGGGTCCTTCCCTTTGGCCTCTCAACGGCACCCCGAGTCTTCACCAAATGCATGGTGGTTGTGTGTGCATTCCTCAGAAAACAAGGGAATTCAGGTTCACCCATACCTGGATGACTGGCTTCTCGTGGGTCGATCGCACACTCAACTTACCAGGGATGTTGCCTATGTAATCAACCTTCTCAGCCGGCTAGGACTCCTCCTCAACCTGAAGAAGTCCTCGCTCGAGCCACAAAAAACTATAAAATTCATAGGCTCATTCCTCAATGCATCAGAAGGAAAGGCCTAACTCCCAAAGGACAGAGCAAGCACTCTACGGTCACTTGCCATCCATTCAATACACCATCCGCGGCTACCTGCTGTCAAAATCCAGTGCCTACTAGGCCACATGGCGGCGACGATCATGGTCATCCCCTTCGCTCACCTCAGAATGCGCCAGCTTCAACTCTGGTTCACCAGGGCTTTCAACCCACAGGTGAATTCCAAGCGCACCCTTCTTCGCGTTCCTCCTGGCGTCATAAGGTCAGTCCGATGGTGGACCCACCTTTCCAATCTCCTTCAGGGCATTCCATTCCTGCCTCCAATTCCAACAAGGATGGTGACCACGGACGCTTCCCTCGTAGGATGGGGAGCCCACTGCGACACTCTCCAAGTGCAAGGCACCTGGTCAACCAGAGAGAAAACAGCCCACATCAATCTCCTCGAACATTTGGAAGTACAAAAGGTGCTCAAAGCTTTCGAGCAACATCTGCACGGCACTCATGTCCAGATTACCTAGGACAATACCACGGTAGTTTACTACATCAACAAGCAGGGCAGCACCAAGTCGTTGCCTCTGGCAAATCTTACCATTCACATGCTGAACTGGTGCCTACGCAGGGGTATCACGCTGACAGCAATCTACATTGCAGGTTGCCACAATCACCTCGCAGACCAACTCAGCCGCCAACTCTCTCTGGCCCACGAGTGGCAAATCACCCGTTGGGGTCATCCTACGTTCGACCTCTTCGCAACGGCAGACAACGCCATATGTCATCCCTTCTGCAGCAGGGCGGGCTACGGCCTGGGATCCCAAGGGGATGCATTCCTCAGAAACTGGATAGGGCATCTCTTCTTCATGTTCCCCCCAATTCCGCTCATATCATGGAGTCTGGCCAAAATCAGGACGGACCAAACGGACTGAGTCTTGCCGACCCCCTGGTGGCCCAGACAAGGCTGGTTTGCTCCTCTCCTAAACATGTCCAAGGGACACTACCTCCGCTTTCCAACCCAGCTGGATCTCCTAAACCAAGCACACGGACGGGTGATCCACCCAGACCTGGACTCCGTCTACCTCACGGTACCCCCTTACTAAGTTCAAGAATCCAGGAGGTTTTAACTGCAGCTCTCAGACCATCCACTAGAGCTTCATACGCCAGAAAATGAAAGGCATTCTCGGTTTTCGCTTTACAAAACGGTTTTCCTCCCACCACTTGTTCAATTTCGCAGATCATGTCCTTTTTAATTCATTTGGTTGACAAGGGTCTGCAGTTATCTTCCATTAAAGTTTACCTGGCTGCGATCTTGGCCTCACATGACCAAGTTGAAGGGTCAACAGTTTTTTCCCATCGCTTAATTAAAAGTTTCCTTAAGGGGCTATTGAACCTAGGCCCACCTAGACAACCTCTACACCCGGCATGGAGTTTATCAGTCATGCTCCAAGCCTTGACATCAAAACCGTTTGAACCACTCGCAACTACCGACCTCAGACTGCTTACTTTGAAGGTCCTGTTCTTAGTGTCAATTACGTCTGCACATAGAGCAAGTGAATTGGCCGCTTTGCGAATTGATGAACCCTACCTCATCTTCCATCAAGATAAGGTGATTCTCCAGTTTCTCCCAAAGGTTCTTTCCGTGTTTCACGTCAATCAGGATATCATCCTCCCAGCGTTCTTTCCATCTCCTGTGACATTTCTAGAGTGGACGCTTCATACATTGGATGTGCGCAGAGTGTTGGCCTTCTATAAAGCCCGCACTGAGTCTTTTCGCTTATCCAAACGCCTATTCCTATGCTACGGCATGGCCAAAAAGGGACAACCAGCCTCTTCCCAGCGTTTGGCAGCTTGGCTGGTCCAGGGCATTACTCTAGCCTACCAATTGGCAAGACTAGAGGCACCAACCCCAGTCAGAGCTCATTCTACCCGAGCAATCGCCACGTCTTCAGCATTCCAACGAGGCGTGTCTATTCTGGAGATCTGCCATACAGCTACTTGGTCCACACCTCTTACCTTCTCCCAGCACTATCGCCTGGACGTCAGGTCTCGTGTGGACTGTTCCATCGGCAGAGCTGTGCTCTCGTCTATCTGCACCTAGAACCAACCTCCCAATCTCTAGGTAAGTGAGCTTGCTAATCGCCCATATGTGTGATGCACAGAGACCACGAAGAAGAAGGACAGGTTGCTTACCTGTAACTGTTGTTCTTCGAGTGGTCATCTGTGCAGTCACACAACCCACCCGCCATCCCCTCTGGATGGTGTCAGGTCTACCATGGGATATCAATTTTTTTTTACTTCAGTCTGAACCTCTTATTGCGGGTCTCAGAAGAACTGAGGTATTGGGCAGGAACCCCTCTACACATGCGCACTTGGCAGCGGGGGAGGGGCTCCCGCCCAAAAGTAACTAATAGCTATGGAAGTTTCCCGAATCGAGCCTCCAAACAGGTGCAGAAGCCCATATGTGTGACTGCACAGATGACCACTCGAAGAATAACAGTTACAGGTAAGCAACCTGTCCTTTCTTGAAGTGCACAGCTTATTTACAATTGCTGGTTAGTTTAGTAAAGCCGGTAGAAACTTTGCTCCAGCTCATCTTGCTTTGTTAATCTGCTACCATATGTTCAAGGCAAGCCCAACCATGCAAGTAAGTCAGTCAGTCAATTGGGCTGGCAAATGTTAGGCCATGTGTGATCCAAGAGGTGTTCTTGCCCCAGGTTCCCTTGGAAAATGGCAGATGATATCTGGGGCCAGTCCCAGGTAAGTTAGTGTGTTCACTTACGAGATTTTGACCTCCAGTGAATTTGAATTCAACTTAGACCTTTTGCCTTTAGTTCAAATCCATGTCCAGACTTGTTTATCCAAAATTTCTGATCAGGAAAAATTACTCATCCAGGAGGAATGCCTGGAGGAACAGGAGATGAATTTGCTGAAGGAAAGCACCAAAGTGTGTGTTATAAATAATTGAGCAGTTTCATTTCCGAATGGGTGGCTTCTTTCCTAGACAAAGCCAGCTAGTAGGTTATGGACTGGATGTGAAACGAAACTACATGTAGAGGAAGGAGCCAGCCATCCTGTGGCATATAAGCATAAGTTTCCTCATTGGTTTGACTGTGAGCATCTAGCCAGAGGGCTTGGGTGAAGGGGGATTCAGAATATCATCCTCATTACTCTGGATTTAGGAAATGCCGGTTCCATCTTTGAGTTTATAAAGCTGCCCTCTGAAGTGCATTTAAATATCACATGACTAGTTAATTGTTCCTTTGCATGTGGCACCACCCTTTACTCGCCAAATTAAGGCTGAGGTTTGGTATGAGAGGATTCCTGCTGTTCTCATGTGGAAGGATAAATTTTACCATTTCTTTGTGTGTTTTGTATGGAATAAGTTGGAGTGTTTTCACAACCTCTAAACATTGATAGGAATTCCCCCTGCAATCTGCTCATAAGCTCTCTGGAATAGTAGAAATACCTGCTACCTAACTAATCTTATTCTCACAAGAATGGTTGAAGTATGCTATGAAGTAGCTGTTCAGTGTTCTGAAGGACAGACCCTTCTAACTATAAACCAGCTGCTTTGTAGGTGAAAGCAAATAGTGTCTAAAGTATTAGTATTTTTGTAGACTTGGTCAGATTCTGTCTAGACTTGAAAAGAGACAGTGGTTTCTTAAAGAAGATGCTCAAGCTACATGGGGAACACTCACTAAGTGTCATGTTCTGCTGTGGGATAGTTAACAGATATATTATTCTGACCATTAACCCTATCTATAATTTCACACACTTCACTAGTCCAGTGGTCATGGATGGATGGGGGAGAACAAGATAAAATGTAATTTGGGAAAGATGAAGGTTCTGTGGGTTAGGAAGTTGGCAGATCTGGATGGTGGTGAGAAGCTGGTGCTGGATGGACTTGACTCCCCTTGAAGAACCAGGTACGCAACTTGGAGATACTCCTTCAAATGTTTCTGTCTGGGGAGTCACAGGTGATGGCTGTGGCCAGGAGTGTGTTTTACAAGCTCTGGCTTGTATGCCAGGTGCAGTCCTATCTGGAGTGGTAAGAACTGACCTCCATTGTCCTTGCACAGGCTGCTTCCAAACTGCACTACTGCAACACACTTTACGTGGGGCTGCCTTTGAAGAAGGCAGCTGCAATGGGTACAAAATGTATTCACCCTGATTCCAGTGGCTTTTAGGAAGTCTGAAAATATAACATTGATTCTACGCCAGCTGTGCTGGCTGCTAGTCATCTTCTGCACCCAATTTAAAGTATTGATCTTAAGCTTTAATGCCTTAAATGTCTTGGAACCAAATTATTTGGAGCACTGTCTTCACTCATACAATCCTGCCTCAATGTTAAGATTTGCCTCTGGAGGTCCTTCTTGAGTGCCCATCATTAAGATTGACATGCGCAAGAGAAAGGCCTCTGCTCAATGTGACCTCAAAACTTCGTACCAGTAGCAGCACCAGAAAACAAATTGGGGAGGGGGCACAGAAGGGGCAAAGTATATTTCTAGATGGGTAAGATGTGTCCCATAAATTAAGATCTGGGGGGGTGGGGGTATATTTCACATTAAAACTTCCATCCTAAACATACTATTTCTGAAATAAACGGGGAAAGGGTTACTTTAGGCCTACACCACAAAAGCAGAAATTAATTTTAATTTTGAAAAATATTAATTTGTGGTTAGAATTTCTTTTCTTTTTTTTACCATTAGGCAACCCAAGTATAAATAATAAATTAATTTTCTCTCCTGCATGTCAGATGTTTCCCCTTTCCGCTCAGTGAATTGGCACTGGTCTGTTGGCATCTTGAAGAGTATGCTAGTAGCTGCAAAATGTGCAACCTGTGTCGGCTCAAAGAGCTGCAGCTGAATTGTAGAAGAGCTACAGAGACTGTAATATATGAATGCACTTGTATATGTGAAAAGTGCTTTTCCTTCAAGTTATGACTGGAGTTCAGCAATCGGGGGGGGCAGGGGCGGGGGGAAGAGCTCCTTGTTTGGAGAAGTTCTTGCCCCCCCCAAGCTCCCCCTGCTTCCTATTGATTTGCCCCTTCCGTGCGGGCTTGAAGACCCTCCTCTGAAATATTTCCTTTCATTTCAGACTGTAATTTAGGTTACATATCTGACAGCAGCTCTTCATTGAATCCTATTGCTTGCTAATGTGGCAATTTCTTTTTTAAAAAAATATTTTTAAAAAATTGCTTCTCGCCTTTCAATTTCCACCTTAGCCATGAGTTCTCCGGATGGCCTTTGGCAATCTTCTCTCTGCATCAGTGAGTTACATGGCTAAGGTGGAATTTGAGCCCAAGCCCAACATGCTCTCCTCTGGTCCATGCTGCCTAGATCCTTATACTCTCTTCTCCAATTTTCCTCCCTTTTAAAAATAAATGTTCACGTCACGGTTCTTGTGCCAATGGTGGGGATGTTCTGTAAGATTGCACGGCCAATGCTGACCTTCTCTTAAGGACACAAATGGGCAGAATTGCCATTCCTTCTTGTGTGAGGTTGACTTCCTTTGCCAAAGTGCCCTGGTAACAAAAGCATGTCTTTTTCAGTACCGTGTGTACTGTGTTATCTATCTACTACACATTTGGCAAAAGATTTCAGTACAGAAGGCTTTCAGGACATTAATGTGGCAGCTTCTAAAGGGCCAATGACACTCCTAGACCCAATGCTTTTCCCCAAGAGGAGAAATTCTAGCATGGAAAGTCCATGATTTGAGTATGAGCTCTCTCTAGAGAGTTAGCAATTGCTTCATATAGCTCCAGGCAGGTAATATTGCTGTCTTCCCTCCCCCCTCCCCATTTTACACAATCACATCATAATTAAATAGATCTCATTCTCAGCTAGTTGGCACATGTTTTAATTCCTTGGAGAGGAGGGGTGTTGTTTTTCTGAAGTAAAATTGGCAGAGATTGGGTTTGGTTTCCCTGCCCCCCCTCCCGCCCTCAAGGCTGCTGGAGACTGGGTTTCTTTGGGGACAATGTGCTACATCTGTTTGACAATTTCGGTTTTCCTGGAAAAGTGTCTGGAAATAACATAGGCTGTGCCAGGAGGTGGCGCAATGATTCCAACTACAGGCACATCATGATGATCATCACCATAGGAGGACCCTGACATGAAGACAGGACTGTTCTGTTATCTATGACTTAGGGAGGCTCTTCGCTTTGGGGGAAGCTGTCTCTTCCTTCCCAATCAAACTAGGAATGAAATTCCAACCTCCTTGGAGTCCTTGTGAGGCTTGTGATTACATTCACCCAGGCTAGGATTGTTTCTAGTGGCCTTTTGTCTCTTTAAGGGGAGGAGTCGTAGCTCAGTGGTAGAGCCCCTGCTTTGCATGCAGAAGGTCCCAGGTTTGATTCCCCGGCATCTCCAGGTAGGGCTGGAAGAATTCCTGCCTCAAGCCCTAGAGAGCTGCTGCCAGTCAGTGTCAACAATACTGGCCTAGGTGCCATGTTTCTGTGAAAATGCTGTATTCCTGTGAAAATGATGGGGACTTGCAACAGGGTTCATAAGAAAAAGTTTGAGACTAGAATGAGAAGGATTTCTTTTATTCTTTCTACAACCTGGGATACACGAATTAGCCTTGGGAGAATGATTTTCAGGCCTAGGGTTTGTCTACACACAGGGAAAGCCCCACAGTGGCTGTGGATCTCCCCCCCCCCCAATTAGTTAGACAACGTAGGTGCATGTTTGCAGCCACCACAGGGCTTCCCTGTGATGCTGCGTTTTGAAAAAGTTGGGGATTTCCCCTAGGCTGACCATATGAAAAGGAGGACAGGGCTCATGTAACTTTAACAGTTGTAGAGAAAAAGGATTTTCAGCCAGTGTCATTTGTATGCAATTACTTCCTGGTGAAATTCCCTCTTCATCACAACAGTTAAAGTTGCAGAGGCCCTGCCTTCTTTTGTATATGGTCACTTTAGTATAGTGCCTGCAACTTTAACTGTTGTGATGAAGAGGGAATTTCACCAGGAACTAATTGCATACAAGTGATACTGGCTGAAATTCCCTTTTCTCTACAACTGTTAAAGTTACAAGAGCCCTGTCCTTCTTTTCATATGGTCAGCCTAATTTCCCCTGACTTTTTCAAAGGAAGCGACATCAACATGGTGCTTTCACCATGTAATATCACTTTGCAGCCAATCTGGGACCAACCTGGGGGTGGAGCCTGGTGGACGTTGACCAGCAATTGGTCACCTTCCACCAGGAAGAGGGCAGGGTGGCTGCTCAGAAACCCCGTGCACCCTCCAACACCGCCCCAGGAGAGGGAAAGTGTAGGGTTGAGGAGGGAGGTGGCACCAACCTGGCGCTGTGAAGACGGCCCCCTAGTTAAGTGCAGCCAGGCAGCACAGATGCATTTTAATAACAGCAAAAGGTGGAAATGTCTCTCCTGAGGCTCAGGTACTGGCAGGAAGAGCTATAAGCTAAAATAGGCAGGTATCTTTGGCATCTGGCCCACCCATTTCGCCTGCCCACCAATGGAATGTGGCTCCCAAGAGCTTCCCTGACCTGGAATTCAGCCCTCAGGCTGAAAGAGGTTCAACTCCCCCGCCTTACCACCTCAAAGCATGGTGGGCAGAGCCATGGGGAAGAGCCAATTGTGCGCACCCGCCCCCATTCACGGGATTATGTTTTCTTGCCTGACAGCCCAAACCACCCAAAGTATGGATGTGCCAAATCTGAACCCTGTGAATGGCAACGGGGACATCATGAATCACCTGCTCAGCATGGATTGGGAGTTGACCTGGGCAAGTTTTTTCATCCAGTTACCAAAGAGTAGCAAGAACAGGCAAGCTTGGTCTGCCTTGGATGGCTAAAGGTGTGCAGATCTCTAGCTGGGCTGAAACATCTCCCACAGCAGGGGTGGAGAACCTCAGGTCCAGGGGGGTCAAATCCAGCCCTCCAGGATTCCACAGTTGATCCTACCCCCTTCCCCTCCAACTGCCATGATGGTTTCTGGGCTTTTGTGAAGTTTTTCCCACATTCTAAGTGGTTGAAAAGCTTCTCCTAAAGTTTAGTGGCAGTAAGAGCTTTAAGCTACAATACGCTAGTATTTCTTGTATTTCCCCCCCCCCTTTTCCTTTGGCTCCACCTACCACTGGAATGCCCCCCCAAGAACTTCTCTATAATTGAATTTGGCCCTCAGGCTGAAAGAGGTTTATCAGGATTTGAATTGCTGCAGTCAATCTGGCACACTTCCCCCTCTCTACCCTCCAGAGCTGAGCTGACTGCAGTAATGGCCCATGAGAAGGGAACTGTAAGAAGAGTTGCTGGTCTTTCCAGAAGGCTGGGAAGAGACACCCATGTTTTCATTTTCCAAGAAACATTTCCTTGCTCCTTCTGCATTCTGCACGAGGCAGGTTTTGTTCCCATTAGTAACATTGCAAAGCGCTGAAGAAATGACTGCACTTGCTTGAGCACATCACTTGACTTCAAAGTGTTCTTTCGAAACCAAGGGTGAGATTCACAGCTTTGCTCATTTCTCAGTATTCTTATGTGTTAAACTGAAGGCTGGCTTGTAAAGAGAGGGTCTTTTCTTAGGGTAGAGGCTTGGGCTACAACTATGAGCTTGCCACTGCATTAGGTGACATTCACTAGATCGGCTGTGCTGGCTGGGGATGATGGAAGTTCTAGTTCAATACATCTGGAGGGCACCAGGTTGGGGAAGGCTGTAGACAATGGCCAGATCTACACCAAGCATGATATAGCAGTATGAAAGTGGTATATAAAAGGCAGGAGCCACACTACTGCTTTATAGTGGTACTGAAGTGCATTGATAACAGTTGGGGCCCATTGACATTAGGGCTGTGAACGGACCCCCTGATCCAATCCGGATCCGGATCTGTCAGATCTGGACCGGGCCAGATCTGGATCCGATCTGAGTCCGTCCACAGCCCTCCCTTCTGCTCTCCCTGCTCTCTCCCTACCCCCACTCTCCCTGCTTACCTGCTGCCTCCTCCACGTCATCCTGCCGTTGTCTTCCTTCCTCGCTGTGGGTTGCCATATTTGCTGGTTGCGGCAGGTGATGACGTCACCCGCCGTGACCGGCAAATGCGGCACTCTAACCAATTAGAGCACCTTGTTTGCCGGTCACAGCAGGTGATGTCATCACCCGCCGCAACCAGCAAATGCAGTGGCCCACAGCAAGGAGGGAAGATGATGGCAGGATGACGCAGAGGAGACACCAGGTAAGCTGGGAAAGTGTGGGGAGATAGGGAGAGCAGGAGGGAGTGCTGTGACCGCATCCAGATCGGATCCGGATCGCAGATCTGACCCGGCCCGATTTGGGCCCGATCCGGAGGTTTGGATCACCCCGATTTGACTCGGATTTAGAATTCGGATTCAGGATCCGGATCTGGTCACAGCCCTAATTGATGCACACCATATCCTGCTATATCCTGCTTGGTGAGGCTCCTGCCTTTTATATATCATTTTCATGCTGCTTTCATATCACTATATTCTTCTTGGTGTAGATCTGACCATTGTCTACAGTAATTGGCAGTGACTCTTCAGGGTTTCAGACAGGGATCTTTCCAGGGCCAGCCCTACCATGAAGACAGAGGAAGCAGGCACAGCAAGCGGCGGAGTATGGGAAGAGTGGCCCTCTCCCGCTCCAAGGGATTTGCCACTTCTTATTCCTGCCAGCCACCTGCATGACGGGCCAGTCAAACAGCCATGCAACCAGCCAGCAGAAGCAAGAAGCAGCTGCTTGGTCGCTCCCTCGCCTGCCACGCCTCCTAGTATATCTGACATGCTTAGAACACTTGAAATATACTATGTACATATCACTTATGGTTTTACTGTTAATAATTTCTGCAAAACCTATTGTCTAACATGTTTGATCCTCCTCGAAGGACTAGCACATGTGACCCCACTTGGTTACAGCTTCTCTATTACTATTTGAATGGGACTTTATAAATTAGCTAGAGGGTTTGATGCCCCCAGACTGATAGATCTCTGGCTCCCTTTGGCATACAAGCACAGACTGATTTCCCAGATTATTTGGACCAAATTTTTTCTTACTGTCTAGGAGTGACTGTGATTCAAGATTGTTCTGTAATCCTCTGCTCTCCCATGTGTAGTTTGAACAAGTACTGCATAGATCACCATCAGCATCTTTTTTACTGCAGTTGCTAAAACACACCCAGTGGCGAAATAACTTTTGCCTGTGTCAGCTCCCAGGGATGTTTTCAACACTGAGATAAAAGCAAAGGAGGGGGGAGAAGAAATAGGCCTTTTGTCACAACTTTTTATCTCTTGAGAGCTGTGAGAAAAGCAACAGGCAAATACAAGTCGTTCCATCTCACAATGCTTAGAATGTTATGCCTGCCTACATCTTTTGAGAGAACAGTGTATGATTACGGTTATAATTTTAGAGCACAGAAACCAGGTGCACCAAGTTTCTAATTCTGGCACAGATAACAGTAAAGGGAAGTATGTTGTGGTTTTCAGAGTTAGTGGAATTTGGTATATCACCAAGTAGGGGGCCGATGGATTCTTAGAAGGTATATTTAGTGTACACTTAAACTACAGAGTCAATTGAATTCTATTTCGGTTGGTTTTTAGTATCTTCCCAAGGGATGTGAAACTTCTGTTAAAGCTTCATTCCCACCAAGCTCTAGCGTAGTGTGTTCTTCAACTGTGATTTGTATTTCAGCAATGAACTCTTCCTTACACCTGTGTAAGTGCCTTTGATTCTCATAACATTGTGTTCTGTGGAGCCTTGTGCAAGATGAAAATGTGGCTGCGACTTGAATCCAATCAATCGCCCAATGCTGCATCCCAAAGAGCAATTCTTGACACTTCCAAAGACCTAGATTTGTTCTGTTTGTGCAGCAAGTGCACATGCTGTCTCTTGACTTGTTGCCAATTTGGCAGGTGTGCAACAATAAAATATCATTATCCTCAGTACACACTGTCCATCACCTCCACCGGGACTGGTCTGGAAAGATCAGTCTGTGCTCTTTTGCTGCAAAGTATAGACTGTCCCATGCTTCGGGCCTGTCTAGTGGCTACAGAGTAGGCTGACCAGATAAAATCCAGGTCAGGGCTCATGTAACTTTAACAGTTGTAGAGAAAAGGGAATTTCAGCCAGTGTCATTTGTATGCAATTAGTTCCTGGTGAAATTCCCTCTTCATCACAACTGTTAAAGTTGCAGGGGCCCTGCCTTCTTTTGTATATGGTCACTCAAGTATAGTGCATGCACCTTTAGCTGTTGTGATGAAGAGGGAATATCACCAGGAACTAATTGCATACAAATGACACTGGCTGAAATTCCCTTTTCTCTACAACTGTTAAAGTTACATGAGCCCTGACCTGGATTTTATCTGGTCACCCTACTACAGAGACCCTAGAAGACTCTGTTCTCTTCTCATGCTTACAGGCATCCTATAAACAGAAAAAAGCAAGGCACACCTTATAATCAGAGGCAGGCAAATTGCAGCTTGTCATTTCCCAGGATTCAAAGGTTACAGGCCAGGGCCATCATGATTTATGGTGGAATTATACAATGCATCAGTAGCTGTTAATGAAAACAATTTAGATTTCTTTCTTCCTTCAAGGAAGGATAGCTCATTTTATTCACACACCAACCCTGTGAAGTAAATTGGACTGAGAATGTAGACTTCGTGGCCAAGTGAGAATTTGAATCCATGCCTATAATACTACCCCTTTCCCCTTTTAAAAGATGAACTATAGTCGTTACCTGCAAACCTCGAAAAACAGCACTGAAGGTGCCCTGCTTGGGATGCTTGTCTTCATGACAGAGTCTGAGCCAGCTTTCCCCAACCTTGTACCCTCCCGATGATTTTGACTACAACTCCCATCAACTACAGCCATCATGGTCAATGGTTGGGGAAGGGACAGATCCCTGTTGTAAGAGGTATGAACTGATCAGACACAAAGAGCTTTTGAAATTAGGTTGAGGGCCACTGGTTACCCATCACTGATCTAGTGTATCTTTTTTATGTTTTCAGTCTTAGCTTATCTGAGATGGTGGATCCTTCCTTCCTTCCTTCATTATAATCCTATACTCCCCAATAGCCAAAACTCTCTGGGTGGTTCACAGCTTGACAAAACATAATATAAAACATTTAACATAAAAAATTAAATAGTTTGAAACAGTTAAAATCAATAAACAATCAAAACTACCAGGATCCAATACAAATCTAATATTAAAAAGGCCCACCATATGTTGCCTGAGAGTAGAAGTAAGACAGCACCTGTTGCCAAAAGAGTTAACAGTGTTGGTGCCAGGTGAACATCACTGGGGAGAGCATGCCCCAAACCACTGGCTGAAGTATAGGACTTTCTGCACTGGACTTGTGATAAAGGCTAGACTATATGAAGGAGTATAGAAATTGTGTAGGAGCAACTTCAGGGCAACATGGATAGGGAACATCTGGCCTGCAGGCCAAATTCAGTGCATGAGACCCTGTCTTCCTCCCCAAAGCCTTTCCTCTCACCACCCTCAGAGAAGGGAGAATGACTAAGCTACATCTGCAAGCAGCACTCCTCCAGACCACTACAGCTCCTCTTCCCTTCCCTGGTACCAGCTGAGTCTGCTCACCTACCATCACAATGAGGATGGTGAGCAGCAGATGAAGCGGGCACACCAGCGAACTGGTGCATCAAGGAGCGCCTCCTCAAGGCAACAGCTGTGTCAGTTTCTCTTCTGCCTTGTTTTCTCCAATTGGTGAAGAGGAGGAGGAAGTGAAGCTTTAGCCCATAACTCAGCTGCCGCCTCAAGGAGCAGCTTCTCAAGCCACTGGCTGAGGGGAGGCATGTTGGCAGATGCATATGTGTGTCTGTGTGTTGGGGAGATGGATGAGTGTGATCCTTCCCACTGTTGGGGTGTGGCACCCCCATGGTCTGGAGCCAGTATGGCCCTTGGGCTGAAATCAGTTCCTCACCACTGCACTGTAGTAAAGCAATAGGAGGAATCATGGCAGAGGTGACAGTGATGTGGTACCAACTATGGTGGTGTGGCTCACTGAACCTTGGATCATCTTCATGCAAAGCTTTTCCACTGAATTACGCCCCTCCACCTAGCTGTTGCTTGCCATGGAGACCAACCAACTAAGGCCAAGGTGGTCAGCAGAGGATGGTCAAACATGCTGAGTCTATTTCATCTAGGCTGACCATATGAAAAGGAGGACAGGGCTCATGTAACTTTAACAGTTGTAGAGAAAAGGGAATTTCAGCCAGTGTCATTTGTATGCAATTACTTCCTGGTGAAATTCCCTCTTCATCACAACTGTTAAAGTTGCAGGGGCCCTGCCTTCTTTTGTATATGGTCACTCTAGTATAGTGCCTGCACCTTTAACTGTTGTGATGAAGAGGGAATTTCACCAGGAACTAATTGCATACAAATGACACTGGCTGAAATTCCCTTTTCTCTACAACTGTTAAAGTTACATGAGCCCTATCCTCCTTTTCATATGGTCAGCCTAGCTATCCTGGCCTGACCTGATTGGAGCAGGTGATTCTACGTGTTCTAGTTCTCCAGAAACATTTTCTTAATACAGTGTGCTCCCCAATTCTTACATGAGCCCTATCCTCCTTTTCATATGGTCAGCCTAGTTATCCTGGCCTGACCTGATTGGAGCAGGTGATTCTACGTGTTCTAGTTCTCCAGAAACATTTTCTTAATACAGTGTGCTCCCCAATTCTTACATGAGCCCTGTCCTCCTTTTCATATGGTCAGCCTAATTTCATCCACTTATTGGCCCAATACTCACAGCACAGCACAGAATGTCTATCTGAGGCCAATGTCGACCTTGTGGAAAAAAACATGTTGTTGTATAAAATATTCTCTGGAGGACCATAATGTGTGGAGGATCACAGATTCCCCACCTCTGCTCTAACATAATCTACATATTATTGAGTGGCACTATTTAATGACACAGCCTTTGCATTGACCATCCTCCAATAGTGAATGTTTTTTTAAAAAAATAGAGGATCCAGGGACCACCCTCCCATAAAGAGGAGTGAGACCTTCACTTCAGATGGTGAATTGGGAGAGGTGGCGTCATGAGATGGACTGAGTGGCAGCAGCTTTACTGGAGAGCGAATAAGGTCAACAACTTGGCATAAATGAAGAACTGAGCAAGTCCCAGCAGGATGTGTGTCACAGGATGAAGTAGGAGGCTGGCAAAATATATTTAAACTGTACTATCCTTAGCAAATAGTCCTGCATGATCTCAGACCCCCTCTACAAGAATTCGGTTTGACGCCTGGTTCTCCGATTATGCGCATCTTCTCGGAAGCGCTTTATGGCAAATGACTGTACGCGGGAGGTAATTGAGCGCACAACTGGTGGCCTTACCGGTTGTTTGAAATGCGCTTTAGAAGTAATTAATGCGGAGAATCGCTTGTTCACATAGTCAAAATACATTTTAACGGCCCCGCAGCAAAATAAAACTCGCTATTTAACGTGCATTCGATAATGCGCATAATCGGATAGATAATATGCCTAATACTTAATTGCGATTGATGAACTAAGAGAGTCCTCATGGTCTGAGCTAACTGAATGGTTACATCAGTGCTTGGCTGTAACCTTATGCAGGCATTCAAAACCTTATGTGATTAGCTGGCCCCAACCCCTCCATCATGTCCCAGTCGCCAGGCAGCCCCACCACTCTCTAGGCATTGGAGGCAAAGGGCTGTTGCGGGGATCCATCTGCACTTGTATCAGCTTCCTACATGACTTAGAAACCTGAATGAACTGCAGACCTCCCTTTCCGATTGGTGCAGGGTGGTGAGACTGGGATGCAATGGAGGGCATCCTTGCTCTCTTATTGCATGACGGCAAGAATAACTGAATAGGGCGTGTGCGTCCTGCAAATGCTGCAGGAGATGTGCGTGTTAAAGAGATATTAGGGCCCAGTATATGCCATGCAAACATAGTAAAAGATTGCACAACCTTCTATTGTAGCTGCACAGGGCTTTCAAGAGACAGGGTTCTTGCAAGCAAGACTTGGATGCAAGGCGAGCCCTATAATGATGCAGGCTGATGCAAGCACATCAGGCAGCGTGGAATGGGAAGAGCAGTGAATTGCGCCACTCTCCCCACCCAAAGGGCCCACCACTGCCTGCCCATCAGCTGGCAGTGGTGGATTCCTCCCTCCCTTTATTCCTCCCTCCCTTTCGCCCACAACACCATCTGTGGTGCTCACCTGCCTCCCTGCTCACTGGCCAGCCTCTTAGCCAGCTGCGTCTACCTTCTTCCCCAGTGTGGGTGCCTCCTGGCAGAGTTGTCCAAAATATCACAAGAGGTCCTGGCCACTCCTGCAGCCAGGACCTCTCACAATATGTCAGCTGATTCTCCCAGGAGGCCCCCAGAGCTAGGGAAGAAAAAAGGGAAGGGAGGAGCTGCCACTGTCTCCGCCTCCTCCTGCAGCATCCACCCCTCTCCATGCTTGCTGGCAGGCCAGCCTACCAGCCAGCTGCTTTTATCTTCTTCCCCAGCTCCCACAGCTGGACACCTCAATATTTTGGCTGACTCTCCCAGGAGGCCCCTGCAACCACTGAGTGGGGAGGAGCCACCACCACCATTACCACCACCATGCTCCAGAAAAAGTGGGGGGGGGGGTGGCGCCAGCATCAGGAGTGGCACTGCCACCTCACTTGAAGTGGCAGGATGCCTTAGGCTGGTCCTCCTTGGATGACTTTAAAAGGGGATTAGACAAATTCATGGAGGATATAGGGCTATCAATGACTACTAGACATGATGCCTATGTATTACCTCCCATATGCCTCTGTGTACCACTTACAAAAGTGGGAGGGTGCTATTGACTCATGTCCTGCTTGCAGGTTTCCCATGGGCAGCTGGTTGACCACTGTGTGAACAGAATGCTGGACCAAGAAGTACCCTTGGTCTAATCCAGCATGGTTTTTCTCATGTTATGTAACCCTCACCAGTCTCCTCTTCAATTGCTTTGCAGGCAGACAGAATTATGGGACTGGCACTCTCTGCTATGGAAGTAGCAAAATGTCTGTCTAGAGGTTCTTGCAACGTTGATTTTAGGGACCCTTCCTCCCATGCTTCCAGCTTAATACAAGAGTAGAGGATGTTTCCTAAGAGCTCTTGAGAAGCAGACATTTATTTCTTTGCAGCTGTGTGCTAACCTTAACCAACCTCCTGTTTCTGAGAATAGACATAAATCCTCCAAAATCTTCCTGGATCTTGGAAAGAGAATTCAGCCCACAAAGAAAGACTGAAAGAAAGAGGCTCTGTGCCCGTCTCTGTTTGGAAAGAACATGATACCCTAGAAAATGAGAGGATATTTTGAGGAGGGAACAGTAGACTCTAGTATCCTATGCAGCAGAGATTATGGGTCAGTCAGGGCCCTGAGACGCTTTTAATTGGAGATGCCAGGAACTGAATCTGGGCTCTTCTATGTGGGCATTACTGCTGTTGAATCTCAGGGCTGGGCTGGCACAAGTTTTTGCAATGCCTGAGGTAAGAGGACCCTCTTCCTCCTCTTACTCCCTTCCCCCATGCCCTGAGCATGAGCAATCTCAAGCATCCTCAGAGCAAGACATTGTGGGACATTTCATCAATACTGCCTTGCTCTGAGGAAGAACTCCTCAAAGTGAGGCATTTGGCCTGCTCTGGATAGCCACACTGGTTGCCTGAAGCCTCACTCTATGGATTTAGTGGCCCCACAAGGTGAGGCATTGGGCCCAGTAGGTGCTCCATAATGGGCAGGTGGCAGCCACTGCCAACCACAAAAACATGGCCAGTTGCGGTAAATAGCCCTCCAGGTTGTAGATTGTGGCAGCGCAATTTGCCAAGAAGCAGACGTGTAATGGACACGTAATATTTGTGTGAAGTGATGGCCATATTGGTTGAAGCTCCATTAAGATTTCTTGGAATTTTTAGTATGATTTAATGCTTCCTCTGTTTCAAGTCCAAATTATCTGCTCGCACTGCATAGCCACCATACGTGAATCAAGTCAACCACGTCAATGTTACATCACCAGCACAACTGTAGGTCTGAACCATGCATCCTTTTAAATTTCACATGAATGTAGTGGGGGGGGGAACCACATTTAATGAGAAGATACCCATTTACCCTCTTGGTATTTTCCTGGCTTCTGCCAGCCGTGATGAGGAATGTTTTCAATGAGAGCTGGTTTAGCCCTTAACACTACATTTTCTTGCATGATGTTATATGTGATGAGGAGGGATGATATTTGATGTGTGAAATGAGAGTGGGTGGAACAAATAAGTGTGTAGAGAATGTAGCCACAAAAAGGCAACACCCCCCACACAAGGCATTTATAGTGTGACCTTAACATGCCTGCGGGTTGCTAAGGCTGACATGCCATGCTGTGCCCTTCTCAGTGCAGACGGGGTCTTCTGCACACTGTCCCCTCTGCTATTTACTCATCTGAGGGTAAGGAGAGGCATGGGGGGAGGTTCACATCCTTCAACACATCCTGTTAACATGAAGAGAGTTCACAGGCAAGCACATGCTAGCCCTGCTCACTGCTGGACCATGCAGTGCCTCCCTCTTCCCCTAGCAAACATCCATCCTATATTTGTGCGATGGAGTTCTCTGCATGTTCATCTCTCAGGGTTGCCGTCAAGGGTAGGCATGATCTGGGCACCTGCCAAGGGCCCACACTTGAGGAGGGGCCCATTGGGAAGAACCCCCTGCTATTTTTGCTTGCTAAATATCTCTGCAGGCTGAACCTTTCTGAAAGTGTTGTGGGGGGACAGGGGAACAGGAGAAAACTGTGCAATATCTTATCTTTCATTGCATGGAAACAGGCACTCTGCTGTTTGAAAAAGGAGGTTAATGGATTCAGTGGAACTGCCTTTCTCCCTCAGAAAAGTCTGAACTGCAAGTGCCTCTTTCTTCCTTTTCTTTTCTCCCTTACAAAATATAAAGAGGTCATAGAGGCCTCCTGAAAAAGACAAGCAGCCTGAAGAGTTTATAAATACTCCTATCATCCCTGCATCAGTCGGAAAATAACAGGAGAATTTTCCAGTAGTGCCCAGGCCTAACCACCATGAACTTGACTCCGATTCATATGAGGAGCTACTCTCCTATTACGGTTTCTAACTTGTTTCTTTGTACGATTAGCAATCCCAGTCTTCAAGGGATGAATGTTTTGTTTAATTGATGAATAGAGGATTGTGGTTCCGAGAAATGGAGCTCTATAGCTTGCAGAAACACAAAAGTCTTTTGCAAACGATACATTAACATCTGCACCTTTTCTTAGAAATCTGCTGTGTTGTCAACACACATTCTGAGTTAGCAATGGCCAATGTTTCTTTGTCCTGGCATGTCTGTGGGTAGCACAAAACTTTGAGTAATTTCCAAGCTATGTGCTGTGAGAGAATTGCTAGTATGCTGTAAAAAAAATCATTATATAATGTAATGCTTCTGCAAGCCTGAAGAATCCACCCACAGAGAAAGCTGGCCTGTTGTATCTCTGATGGTTCACTAATCTGGGTTGCCTCCTACCAATCAAGCAGCTGATCTATAAGGTGGCGGGTTGCTGCAGTGATAAGTAAAACCCATACTTTTGTTGCTGGGGGGGGGGGTGGCTAATCCTGATACTGCAGCAAAAGCATGGGGTTTCTGGCAGCCGGGCCTGCCCAATCAGGAGTAGCTATCTGGCCATGACTCTCCTGCAACTCCAGAATGAAGATCTGATCCTCCTAAGCATGTTTACTTTGATTAAAAACTGAGCTAATTAGATGGGGACTTACTTGGTGTTCCTTCTCCTAGTTGAGATGTGCAAACACTGGTGGTGCAGTGCAGAATATTCTTTGTGCTTGCTCCACCATAATTTGAATCTACTACCCAAATATATCTGTAGGTTTTAGGAGTGCTTCTTCTAATCTGGTTTTAGGAGGGCAATGATTTTTTTTTCATTATACTGTGTTACCATGTGTCCTTGGCTTCTCCACATGGCACTTTTATCCTGCAATTGAGATTGATTATTCACAGAAGTTTGCGGGTCCTGTACATGAGGTTGTTAAGCTCCAGGGCTTCTACCATGTTCTCTGACTTTTATCTCATTTCTTTTAAGATCACGGCTCTTGAACTATTTAAATAAAACAAGGTAATTTTCTCTATGAAAAGAGGAAGTGGGTTATCTAGTGGCTGTGTCATGAAACATACAGAGCTTGCTGATAAAGAAATTCCCTGGAAAAAAGCAGAAGTGTGTGAAAAGGGATGATCTTAATCCTGCAAAGAATATGGAAGCAGAAGCCCGGATAAAATTGTGGGACAAAAAGCCTGGTGTGGTGAACCCCTACATGTATGTATTGCTCTGCACTAACAACCACGCAATCTTTAACCTAGTCACAGTGTAGTACCATCTGAAGTACCATGATAGAAGTGACGTTTCCAGCCTAGAGAAAAAATAAAGAGACAACAGGCTAAGATACTTGAAAACTGTGGTAAGAGTCTTGAAATCAGACTCATGTATTTCCGTGTCCCAACCGTCACTATCCCAATCAGACGAAAGACACGTGTAAGATCGAAAACTTTAATTCTCCTTCTTGCAAGAAGTGACCATTTAGGAATCAAAACCTAGAAATGGTACTGAATACATATTTTGATCAACCTTAAATAGAAAAATCACACAAGGATACATGGATCTCTGCTCAGTTAAACAATAACTGATTTCTAACTTATCTTGAATACACATAGGCTTCAAAGAATCTTCTGATGTAGATGAAGTTAACTCATTCTTTAACTAAGAGACGGAATACACAAACATTGCAATCCTTATCAGATAGCCTGTCTCTCAAGAAAGCAGGGTTCATTGATATGTCAGTTCCTGCCTTAACCTTTGTTTTCTGCTCTTAGGAATGTAGCTACTTAGCAATTCCTCTACGTGCTTTAACTCTGGTGTCAAGTTAACCTGAGGTCTTTCATGAGACCCACTTTATTAACTATAATTTCAGAGGCACTCATAAGGGAATTTTGAATTATCTTACAACACTCCTCCGTTTTGATCCAATGCGTCTTTAAACGTCATTAGGATCATTCTCCAGACTAGATAATTCAATCCAAGTTTGTAGCTCTCTCATCCTATTGTCAGTTACGCTTTCACCAGGCATGTTCTGATACATAATTAACATCTGTTTATGCACTCTTTTTTTTCCAAAACTTCATCATACATTGAAAGACACAAGGAGTAATTAAAACAATCATTATTATAATCAATACAAATATAATTATTTGTTTTAACCAATTCCAATTTGGCAACCAGGAATTTAGCCAATCCCATGGATTTGTTACTCCAGAGTAATTGTCTATTACCATTTGTTGTAGTTTTGACAACTCATCTTCGATAGTTTTATTCATATCATGAAAAACTACTTTGCAACCTTTCTGGATAATTTTACAAAAACCTCCCTGCTTTGCTAGGAGGTAATCAAGAGCCATTCTATGCTGAATAAGTTCTTGATTTAATTCTCCAATCTCTGACTGCATTGCCCGTACAATTATCCCTGTTGCATTAATAGTTTTTTCTAAACGGCATGTAAGACCCAAAATACTCTTTCTATTTTCTTGTGCTATTATTCCAGGGTAAGCACCTAAGGTTAAGATTCCTGTTATTAATCCACCGCTCACTCTGTCTCCTTCAGTTTTTGACAGTTGTTTTCCTATTATAACCATATCATTGCAATTTGGTCCAAGCTTTCCTAACAATTCACCAGCTCCTCCTTGAGTTGCCTTTTTTTTTCTTTTATTCATTTCTGATTTACTTATTTGGACCGGTAGGGTCAAATATCCTACTCCTACACACTGGTAATTTCCTGAGTGATAGTTTGTTGCCCATCCATCATAGAAAAACCATAAATTTGGATCTCTGAGTTGCCATCCTGAACAAATACTTCCTATTCTTTGATAGGTGGGATGAAATATAGGATAATAAGGGTACATCTCATGGAACACAGTTTCATTTAACAGTACCTTAGTATGATATGAGGAGTTAGAGTTTCCCCATAACCAAAACTTTTCTGTGCAAGTAGAGTAATTTCCCAAATTCCTCAAGAAATCCCTTTGTCTTATCCAATCTTTCTATTTTTCATTCCATATTCCTGAATGGTGACAACAAAAACACATCCCAGGGGTATATATGCTATATTTGAACTTCCTGAAGTCAACTTCATTTAAATTACTGGGATCAGAAAACAAAGTATTCTTTTGCTGTAATGCTCCAACTATTACATCTGGACTTTCAATAAGAGCAGGTAATACTGAAAATGCTCTTATTGCTGCTGGATATTCGTAATACAAAATTGAATCATTCCTCCAGCGATTAAACATTTCTAAAGCATGTCTTTTAAACCAATTTGACTGTCCTTTTGGTATACAAAATTTTATACAATATAAAATGAATATTACTTTCATATTTATTTCTTTTGGAACCTTAACTTTAAAGGGTGTGTTTCTTTATCAGTAAATCTCACTGTCCACTGCGGTTCCACTGAAGGAGAGTGTAATTCTGGTGTGGGTAACACGGCCCACGTTTTGTCAATTTTAGGATGATGATCCTGTTCCTCCTCTGCCTCTGCTTCTTGTCCTGCTTCGTCCACGCAATTCGGAGAAGGACACGCGTTGATCCCTCGTAGCGAGACGTCCTCACTTTCGACCCCTCCCGCGCCAGCGAGATCAAAAGGTCCTTGTGGGTTTTTCCTAGCACAATGCGTGTAATGAATCCAAGCCCCTTTTCCTTTTACTTTCAATGCTGTATGAGTGGTCATCAATACAAGATGAGGGCCTGACCATCGCTCTTCCAAACCGTCTGCTGTCCAGATTCTCACGTATACTTCATCACCAGCCTGAAAGGATGTGCAGGAGTATCCAATGGCAAAGGTTGGGCATCTATCACGTGCCGCCTGATCTTCTGGAACTGCTTCTGGAGCTGTATAATATAAGCAACAAGATCTTCATCCCCTCCTAGTAAAGTTACATATGGCCTTGCATATTCTCCTCCTATTGGGGGGGCCTCCCATACAATGCTTCATATGGTGACAAACCTGTAGGTTGCCTTGGAGTGGTTCTGATAGAATAAAGAACCAAAGGGAAGGCAGTTGGCCATGCCAATTTTGAAGCAATGCACATTTTTGTAAGTTTTCTCTTGAGGGTAGCATTCATGCGTTCTACTTGACCTGAGGATTGTGGGTGATAGGGAGTATGTAAAACCCATTGTTCCCCTAAGCATTTTGACAAGTCTCTCATTAAGGCTATCCAGCCTGTCAACTTGTCTAAAATTACTAACATCCATTGATATTTTTGGAAGCGTGGCATATGGGCAAAGTCAATTTGGACTGATTCAAAAGGGAGCTGTACCCAGGGCCTTCCCCCTATTTGGCCCAGAGGCTGAGGTTTTGCATTTTCCTTAGCACTCACAGTACAAGCTTGTACCACCCTTTTTGCCATCTGATGAACCCCAGGGGCAAACCAATTTCTTGCAATTGCTAATGCCAATCCAGTCTGTCCCTCATGCCCCTGATTATGCTGTTTTGAAACCACTGCCCTCAATCCTGCTTTTGGCAATACTAATCTCCCGTCTGGCATTTCCCACTGCCCTTTACTTTTTTCTTCTGCGCCCGCTGCTCTCTATATCTCTTTTTCCGTTGCACCCGCCTTTTCCCACCAAATACTTAGATCTTTCGACATCAAAGGGGGCACATCCACTTCTGCTGCCGCCATCAGATTAAAGGGTAAAGGACGAAGAGCAGCGGCCTTAGCTTCGTCATCAGCTCTCCTATTTCCTCTTGTCACCTCATCAGTCTCCGAACCGTGCGCTTTGCAGTAAACAATTGCGAGGGCAAGGGGCAGATGTATAGCACCCAGAAGGGCATCTATTTCTGCTCCATTGGAAATGGGTCTGCCATCTGCAGTAATAAACCCTCTTTCTTTCCACAACGATCCTGTTGCAAAACATACTCCAATTGCATATTTTGAATCAGAATACACAGTTAATTTTCTGTTTTTCGCCTTTTGACATGCTTTTGTTAACGCTATAAATTCTGCAGCTTGTGCACTTTTACTTCCTGGAAGAGGTCCAGAAATAATAATTTCTGTCAATGAGATAACAGCAAAACCAGTCTTTCTGACTCCTGCTATTATCTTTGAAGATCTATCTACAAACCACATTAATTCAGCGTCCACTAGAGGCATATCAGTTAAATCATCTCTTGGCAATTGTACTTCTTTAATTACTTCAATGCAATCATGTGGAGCCTCTGCATCCATTTCTGGTAATAAAGTGGCAGGATTAAGTACGTTACATCTTAACACAGTCAATTCAGGAGTTTGCAATAATAAAGTCTCATATTTTGTATATCTTGCATTTGTAAAATGTTGAGTATTCTTTTGCGTTAATAACGCAGAAACAGCATGTGGAACCCATAATTGTAATGGGTGTCCAAGCACAATATCTTGTACTTTTTCAACAATCAAAGCTGCTGCAGCTATACTCCTTAAGCAGGCAGCATATCCCTGTGCAACTGGATCCAATTGTGCTGAGTAATACCCTATAGGTCTCCGATGCGAACCCAAATATTGACATAAAACCCCAGATGCAACACCTTTTCTTTCATGTACAAATAAAATAAAATCTTTCTGATAATCAGGGAGACCTAGGGCAGGAGCAGAGACTAAAAGTGATTTTACTTCTTTCCAGGCATTCTCATCTGCTTTAGTCCATTCAATTTCTTCTGGGGCTTCTGCTTTCGTTTTTTCTAACCAGGGTTTAACAATTTGTGAAAAGCTAGGGATCTATGCTCTACAATAACCCAACATTCCTAACAGAGCACGAATTTGACTTTTTGTCACCTTTGCCTGCGTTATTGCATGTATACGCTTACAAGACAATTTTCTAGTTCCCTCTGACAAAACATGTCCCAAATATTCCACCTCTCTTTTACACCATTGTAATTTTCTTTTTGCAATTTTATGTCCATGTTCTCCTAAGGCCTTGATCAAGTGAATTGAATCAATTTTACAATTTTCCTCCGTTTCTGCACATAATAGTCTCAAATCTAAAGCTGTGTACACTTATGCAGAAACAGGTATACTACACATAATGGTGGCAAGATTTGGGACCACATTATGTCTGGGGATTACATATTCATTAATTCTCTTAATATCTATTTCTAAACAGTAAATAGGAGCCTCTCCCAGTTCTATCTATTTTTTTTCTCACAGCCATTACAGAAGTATTACATGGAGAGGAACATGGAACCAAAATTCTCTGTTCTAAAAATTTCTCAATTGTTTTTCCTATACATTCTTGGGCTTCTTTTGAAAGGGGATATGGTTTTCCCCTTGGGGGTACCATGTCATTACGAACAGTGATCTTAACTGGGGCAGCTGACTTTAAGAGCCCTACTTCCCCAGAATCTTCTGCCCAATAATGAGAGGGTATTTCCTGGAGCTCCAGTGGGAGTGTGTTGCCATCTATTTCTTCTGTTTCACTCATAAAAGCCAATACATTCTCAGCAGGAAGGGACACAAACACACCATCAGCAGTACATTTTATAGTGGCCTTTAATTTTGCCAATAAATTTCTCCCCAATAAGCTCACAGGGCTTTTAGACATCATAAGAAATGAATGATCACATGTAAGGGGCCCAATTTTAACTTGCACCGGAGTGCCAAGGGGAGTGGAAGAAGAAATCCCATCGATTCCTACCACCCTTTCTCTATATCCAGAAAGAGGCAAAACAGTTTTATTTAACATACTTCTGGCCACACCGGTATCCAGAAGACAATTGTATGGCTGTCCATTAATGGTCAAAGTCAAAAATGGTTTATTTAATTTTAATTTCCATGAATTCGGCATTTCCCCAGTCTCCGTTTTTTCCACTTCTTTTCCTAAATCTCTTTCTACCAGTCATTGTGACACCACCTCAGCTCCTTGCATTTGACTAGACTGCTGTCTCAAAATACAATCTTTCTTCCAGTGTCCTGGCTTTTTACAAAAAAAACAACATCCCTTCTCACTTTCATCAACATTTCTTTCTCCTACTCTTGAAAATCTTCTACGGCCCCTGCCACAAACGCAACTACCAAATCTTTCTGTGAGCACCTCTGCCAAAACTTTCATATCTATGCTTCACAAAATACTCCTTAATATCTGGGGCTGCCTGATCTACAAAAATTCCAACCACCAAGGAAGCATTCGCTACTGCCTCAGGATCAATACCACCATACATGCGGAGACTACGGGAAAGGCGAACCAAATAGTCAGCTGGCATTTCATCTTTATCTTGGAGCACCAATTTTACCTTTGACCAATTTACAGTTTTTAACTTTAAAAGGAGTATGCACATACGATGTAACACTCTGTAATTGTGCTGGCACTGCCAAAAATGGCAGGAGCTCCCCCCACTGCAGGAACTGCCGCAACTGCGGGTGCTGTTACTACAGTTTGAACGTTACTCAACAATGGATAAAGTCCCTCCTGAGGAAGTGCACTTTCCTCTGGAGGGCAATAAGGAGGTGGGGGTGCAGTTGCAGTAAAAACTTTCTGATCAATACTTTGAAAAAGATACCTGAGAAGGCTTGATTTTAAAACCTTCTGCAACATGGATCCAAACATACAAATTTTCTAAATATCCAGGATATGATATCTCTAAAACACCTTTTAAATCTTTCAGTATACCCTTTTCAAATAATCTAATATGTGACCTTTTTTTTTTTATTTTTTTTTTTATCCTAATTCTGGCCATGTTTCAGCACATAATTTAACAAGTCGACTTTTCTTTAAATCAGATTTTCCCAGGACAGTTTTCTATTTCTCCAGGACTACATCCAGTGGAGATCCTTCCGGAATATTCAGTTATCTTCTCTCCAGTAATATTTGATTTCGTTGCAAAACTCAAACCAAATATTCTAGAAGATAATCAACCTGGTCTTCACTACCCGCAATATTTGTAGTTCAGTGTGTTTCCAAAACACATCTCTTGAACTATTCCCTGGTCTTCACTACCCGCAATATCTTGGTTTTGCTGCGTGTGTATCTTTCACCACCTCTTTATAAGCTTTCACCAAAATATCACCGAAGACCCCTTTAAAAATATTACCGAAGACCTTTTACCTGCTTTATATCCTTCGATCTTACATTCATTGAAGGGAGTAGCCTTGGTTGATGACCGCCCGTCCTTCCCCAGACTGTAAGTTTCCCTTAGGTAAAAACTCACCTATGCCGGCAGGGCTTGTTCCAGTCTGAAAAAGGGCGCGATGATCATCTAGTTGGGCCTCCTGGCTTGGCTCGCCATTTGTGGTAAGAGTCTTGAAATCAGACTCATGTATTTCCGTGTCCCAACCGTCACTATCCCAATCAGACGAAAGACACGTGTAAGATCGAAAACTTTAATTCTCCTTCTTGCAAGAAGTGACCATTTAGGAATCAAAACCTAGAAATGGTACTGAATACATATTTTGATCAACCTTAAACAGAAAAATCACACAAGGATACATGGATCTCTGCTCAGTTAAACAATAACTGATTTCTAACTTATCTTGAATACACATAGGCTTCAAAGAATCTTCTGATGTAGATGAAGTTAACTCATTCTTTAACTAAGAGACGGAATACACAAACATTGCAATCCTTATCAGATAGCCTGTCTCTCAAGAAAGCAGGGTTCATTGATATGTCAGTTCCTGCCTTAACCTTTGTTTTCTGCTCTTAGGAATGTAGCTACTTAGCAATTCCTCTACGTGCTTTAACTCTGGTGTCAAGTTAACCTGAGGTCTTTCATGAGACCCACTTTATTAACTATAATTTCAGAGGCACTCATAAGGGAATTTTGAATTATCTTACAACAAAACACAGTTTCTTTTTAAAATGCACAAAGAAAATACATGCACAGCATATCAATTAGAACAGAGTATTCAACATGGTGCCCTTCAGATGTTGTGGATTACCAGTCCGCCTGGCCAATGATCAGGGATGATTTGTAAGCCAAAACCTCTGGAGGAGAGAAGTCAAGTGCCATGACAGATCAAGCAGGGAGGAAGAGCAAGTGAGAACTGTCGAAAATTACAGGGAGTCTGAACTGCTGTGAAATAAAGAAGTAGGAGAGGGGAGAGCTGAACAGTCAAGAGGGAAGTTAAACTGAATCAGGAAAGAGTTCAAGATGCAAATAGAGGCTTAACTCAAGTAGTATGGGAAACATTTTAGGAATGGAAATAGCGAGGGAAGAAACTGAGTTGGATAGGTTGATTATACTAAAATACAGATGTTACCTTTTCCAAGGATGACGGTTTGCAGTATGTTTTCCTTTAATGGTTTACCAGAAACTAGGAAGATTCAATGCAAATAATAAGCCGCCTCCTCACCCTCCAATCAATCAACTATCTTTCTATGACAGGAGAACTGGAGCCTTAGCTACCTGACTTACCAGAGTTCCACCAGAGGGCACCATGAAGAGAGAGGAGGAGTACAAGGCCTCTGACTCTTTCAAACACCCACCACAATCCTTTCCAAGAATGCAACAGTGAAAATGGAGGGAAGGGGGGGAGGGGCTTTCCACTTTCCAAAGTGGAAGGGGATTTTCCAGTTTGAATTTATCATTTCTATTAAGAAATCCACAGTTCTTCTCAAACTATGCATGGGTCTCAAACTATGCATGGGTCACTTCCCAGTGAGCTAGTTGTCTACATGCAGTAGGGTGACCAGATAAAATCCAGGTCAGGGCTCATATAACAGTTGTAGAGAAAAGGGAATTTCAGCCAGTGTCATTTGTATGCAATTAGTTCCTGGTGAAATTCCCTCTTCATCACAATAGTTAAAGTTGCAGAGGCCCTGCCTTCTTTTGTATATGGTCACTCTAGTATAGTGCCTGCACCTTTAACTGTTGTGATGAAGAGGGAATTTCACCAGGATCTAATTGCATACAAATGACACTGGCTGAAATTCCCTTTTCTCTACAACTGTTAAAGTTACATGAGCCCCGACCTGGATTTTATCTGGTCAGCCTATTCAGATGGTGCTTTCTTTCATAAGAAGAAAAATGCTAATCTGTTGAACACAAAAAGAGAATAATTTCAGGATGCTGTACCTGACTTTATTGATGAAAACCCAAAGATTATTCCTGAGGTTACCTCTCTTTTTGTGTTCAATTTGGATGCTTACCTGCCCTGCACCTTTGCTTCTTAATCTGTTGAGCTAGAACATCCAAATGGATTCTAAGAATACTTCCAAATGAAGCTTTTATAAACACCATCACCCTGCCCCATTCATGGAAGTGTACAGGAGATGGGGGAGACAGGGGGTATCCACACAATGGGCTTCATCAGACAGGGGGGGAAATCATTCCCCCCCCCGTTTCTGTCACACAATACTTCCTCATTCTCATGGAGAAAAAAGAGGAAGTAAACAAAGTCCATGTGGCCCATTCAGTGGGTATTTTTATTATGCCACTTTTCCTGCACACAATTGGAGTTGGACTTACTTTGTGACGGGAAGAAGGGAAGAAGACCAGAAGACCAGAAGCAGTGGGAGATGCTTGGGAGGTGGTTGTTGTCATCAAAAGAACCCACGAAAAACCGTGAGTGGGCAGGTACGAGCATGTGATAAAATGCTGGTCTGATGATGCGCAATGTCATTTTTTATCTGTAATCCTCGGCTGTTTCCACCACTTTCATCTTTTCTTTACAGCAGAAAATATGTTAAGGAAAAAAAGCGGTATTGCTGCACAATGCCTTCTGATTGCTAGCACTAGGAGGCCTTCTTCCATCTGGAGGCATCTACGTCCAGTCAGGCTTATAGGACAGGTTCAAGCTGAGGGGGCGCACAGAAAGGGAAAAGTTTTTTTAAAAAAACAAACACAATAGGCAGTGCAGAAATCCTACCTGGGAAGAAGTGGGAGAAAGTTAGGTGGAGGAACCGCTTTTTCCTATGTCTGGTTGGCTCATGTCAGCAAGGTGCAAGGTGTGTGCATGTCATGGGGGTACTGGGAGCATGGCTTTCTCCCCGTTCTATCTATGTGTGTGCATGCAGGCCTGGGGAATAGGAAGGCTGGGATTTGGTGGAGTTTCAGCCTTTCCCAGTACACCTCCTTTTCGTCCTTTCTGACTTCAGAGTTCCGACACTGGAGAAGCACCAGCTCCCGACCTTTCTGTAGCTGAAGGTAAGGGGTCTCGTGTAGGGTGGCCACTTATGAATCACCAAAAAAGAGGATGAGCATCAGCAAATTAAGAGGAGAGAAGGACAGTGATTTGCATAACATTTGCATATGCTAATATATATGTTGATGCAAATTTAGAAATTATTGTTACATTTTACATAGCAATACCTAGCCATGGTACATCTTACCATTGTGTGGAAGACTGTGACCGGGTGACTTTGATGCCTGCCTGTTCAGTCTACTGTCCAGGTGCCCACTGTGGATGGGCAACTGTTCTTCTGATTCTTTATCTTTAAACCAGAATTGAGCAGAATACCCATACAAATAGAAGATGCCTTCAAATAGAGGATGGTTCTCTGGAAAAGAGGACACCTGGCCCTCCTAGGCTTGCAAGGTTGGATCTGTTTCTCCGAGGAAGAGGAAGTTCCAAAATATTCTCCCAGGGATCCTCCCAGGGATCACAGGATTGTGACCTAATCTTGTTTTTGTTGTTCTAATCACAGAAGAGCAAAGCTGACAGAAGTAGATCACATGAGCCCTATTCAGACAACACACTAAACCATGGTTAGGCCACTAACCCTTTTGCAGCAAATGGTTAATGAGTGTGTTTAAACCATGATTGTGTAGCCACCTCGGTTAGGCATGGTTCACATGACACGATAAGCCATAACGTTTAGCTCAAAATGCTTAACCACTGTAGCTAAGTGTGTCGTCTGAACAAGATCACTGTGGGATATTAGTAGGCCATGCAATACCCACCACTGCGCATACATTTATGTACACTCAGTGGGGGTGAGAATGAAAAGTCTAAAACATCTGTAGCTTGGATCATGATACAAGCTGTGCTTGGAGGATGACCTGTGCTTTGTTCTTCAGGAAAGTGAGACATCTCCTCGAAGCGAAAGCTATCAATGGCTACCAGTCCGGATGCCTCTATGCTGCCACCAGTAGCAGAGGGAGTAAGTCTATGTACATCAGTTGCCGGGGCACTTGGGTGGGAGGGTGATGTTGCACTCATATCCTCCTTGTGGGTTTCGCATGGGGCAGCAGGTTGGCCAATGTGTGAACAGAATGCTAGACAAGATGGACCCTTGATCTGATCCAGCATAGTTCTTCTTATGCTCATGACCTATGGTCTCCTATTGTCTACACCCAATGCCACCCTCCTTTGCAGTTCACAGGGGGTTGTTATCCTTTCTCTTTTCAAAATGTTTCAGAGCTGCTCTGTCACAGAATGTCCAGCAGTGAACACAGAACAGTAACCTACATATCAAAGAACAACTCGTGATTGCTGGCAACCCATCAGTCTAGTTGTTGTGAAAATTAATATCTTGTTTATTCGCCCACTTCATGATTCAGAGCTCCAAGGTGTCATCTTTTGTTTTTTTTAAAAAAAATGGTCAAGAAACCTCTGGATCTGCTCCTCCTCTTTGCCTGCCCTTCGCTCTCGCCTAGACGATGGTGGTGGTGAGAAAGAGGAGCAGTGGATTCCACTGCCTGCTTTTACTCACTGGCTCTCTACCTGCCAAGCAAGTGGTTGCAATGATGAAAAAGAGGATGAGGAGCAATAGCAACTGATGACGATAGTGGTGAGAAAGTCAACTTCCTGAGGGAGGGCCCCCCTTAAAGACTTGAAGCATAGGGTTGCAGGTTAACACTGTTCATTTTTAAGGTGTAACCAAACTCATTTTGTTTGTGTGTTTGCTGTCATAGGCTAACCCAGCACCTCAGGAATCTAAAAATGTTGCTAGCATTCATGTACTTGCAATAGAACTTTCCCTTCCACCATCAATGAACTGCCTCTCCAAATAGTAAGTAGTGTTGAATGTTTTTGAATTGCAGCTCCTCTATAATAATTACAACCAGGTCCATTTTGAGATTCAACTTGCTATTAAACGTAGTTAAATGTTTCATAAAGGACACAGTTTATGAACTCTTGTTATTGGATCCATCTGTTTAGTAAATCATCACCCGGGAATTAATTATTCTTATTTTCTTTCTCTCTTTTAAAATTTTTATTATTGTTCTTTTATCGTTTGGGGTAACATTTTTTTTTAAGTGTATGGGTGAAATTAGGGTGACCAGATAAAATCCAGATCAGGGCTCATGTAACTTTAACAGTTGTAGAGAAAAGGGAATTTCAGCCAGTGTCATTTGTATGCAATTAGTTCTTGGTGAAATTCCCTCTTCATCACAACAGTTAAAGGTGCAGGCACTATACTAGAGTGACCATATACAAAAGAAGACAGCCCCCCTGCAACTTTAACTGTTGTGATGAAGAGGGAATTTCACCAGGAACTAATTGCATACAAATGACACTGGCTGAAATTCCCTTTTCTCTACAACTGTTAAAGTTACATGAGCCCTGACCTGGATTTTATCTGGTCACCCTAGGTGAAATACATTGGAAGATTATAAATTGGAGACAAAAAGCCCAGGAAACTGGAATCATAATATTCATTAGCACACTTAATTCCCCCCCCCCCAAATATGATTTTATAAGGAGATGGATTTTTCTTCATGCAAGCACTTTGTTTTTGTGGGATCTAAACAATTTCCATCTTTCCCCAGACTAATTTCCCCCTCTCACCCTTCTTCAACTTGAAATAACTTGTTCTCTTACAGATTCCATAATTTTAATAGCCATTCTTTACACATGTGATCCCTTTTCTGTTGTTCCAATACCATTAGCTTAGCAGCTACTGTGTTCTGCATTTGCTATCTAATTTAGGGTGACCAGTTAAAATCCAGGTGAGGGCTCATGTAACTTTAACAGTTGTAGAGAAGAGGGAATTTCAGCCAGTGTCATTTGTATGCAATTAGTTCCTGGTGATATTCCCTCTTCATCACAACTGTTAAAGTTGCAGGGGCCCTGCCTTCTTTTGTATATGGTCACTCTAGTATAGTGCACGCAACTTTAATTGCTTTGATGAAGAGGTGATTTCACCAGGTACGAATTGCAAACAAATGACACTGGCTGAAATTCCTTTCTCTCTACAACTGTTCAAGTTACATGAGCCCTGTCCTCCTTTTCATATGGTTAGGCTGACCATATAAAAAGGAGGACAGGGCTCATGTAACTTTAACAGTTGCAGAGAAAAGGGAATTTCAGCCAGTGTCATTTGTTTGCAATTCGTACCTGGTGAAATCACCTCTTCATCAAAGCAATTAAAGTTGCATGCACTATACTAGAGTGACCATATACAAAAGAAGGCAGGGCCCCTGCAGCTTTAACTGTTGTAATGAAGAGGGAATTTCACCAGGTACGAATTGCATACAAATGACTCCAGCTGAAATTCCCTTTTCTCTACAACCGTTAAAGTTACATAAACCCTGTCCTCCTTTTCATATGGTCAGCCTACATATGGTCAGCCTATGTAACCTCTCTCTCTCTCTCTCTCTCTCTCTCTCTCTCCCCCCTCCTCCCCTGTCATAATGCCAGTTTGAACTGCTTTATCTTGACCTGACTTGACATATTTTGATATACCTCACCCTGATTGACTTTGATCTGATTATTTGTAACCCTATCGAGTTGTAGTACCCTGCTTTGACCCGCCTGGTAGTAACCTAACCTGACTGACTTCAACCTGACTTACCTGACTGGAAGTGACTTACTTCAACCTGTATCTGTTCAGTTCAGTTCACCTCTTCCCTTACAGACTCCAAGCCGCAACACTTTCCACTGTGAACCACTTTTTTTCTCCCAGATCTTGGCAGGATCTACATGTCGTCCTCGATGCGCCCTCCCTGCGCCACAAGCCACTTTGGAGCGCCTCACCCCGCCTAGTGTGGCTCAAGCCTCGGAGGCTCTGCCCGTGCCCACACCGCCACGGCCGCTGCCCTTTCATGCAGGCCGGTCCCAGGGAGGGGGGAGGGAGGGGGGGAGGGTTGTAAACAAAAGCCAGCGATTGGGAGAGGGATTTCCAATTGCTAGCTTTTGTTTACAACCCTCCCTCCTCCCTCCCTGGGACCGGCCGGGATGAAAGGGTGGCGGCGGTGGCGAGAGCGCGAGCAGAGCCTCCGAGGCTTGAGCCACACTAGATGAAGTGCAGCGCTCCAAAGCGGCTTGTGGCGCAGGGAGGGCGCATCGAGGATGACATGTAGATCCAGCCCTTGAGTTCCTGTGGGAATGGTAATATTCCAAACTGGGAATTGGGTTAAATCTGCTTTCTTTATTGAGTTCTGGAGAGACACATTAGGCTGACCAGATAAAATCCAGGTCAGGGCTCATGTAACTTTAACTGTTGTAGAGAAAAGGGAATTTCAGCCAGTGTCATTTGTATGCAATTAGTTCCTGGTGAAATCCCCTCTTCATCACAACAGTTAAAGATGCAGGCACTATACTAGAGTGACCATATACAAAAGAAGCCAGGGCCTCTGCAACTTTAACTGTTGTGATGAAGAGGGAATTTCACCAGGAACTAATTGCATACAAATGACACTGGCTGAAATTCCATTTGCTCTACAACTGTTAAAGTTACATGAGCCCTGACCTGGATTTTATCTGGTCACCCTAAGACACATGCTATCTCTGTATTGGTTTGTGACCATGGTTCTTTATAACATAGACAGAGTGTACCTCCTGCCTGCCTGCCTGCCTTGAAATCAGCCATAAAGTGAAAGAGCATTTTTTAAAAATACATATTACTTTAGTGTGGTTTATCTTAACAACAACACTGTAAATCAGCCCATTATTGCTACACTCACATCATTTCTCTGAGCAGTGAGAAATTCCAGGGGCACAGTGTTTACCTGAGTTTCATTTCCTTTGGAGGGAGATGATGATGATGATGATGATATTTATTTATATCACACCTTTTTCCCAATACTGGGACTCAAGGCAGCTTTACAAATTAAAACATGTACAGTTAAAACAGATTGCGCTATACAAAAATTAAAAATATAATTAAACATGGTACAATATTAAAATATTTTAAACATTTAAAAATATTAAAAATATGAATAATTTTTAAAATCCAATATATAAGCAATGCATCAACAGAGGTCCAGACTACTCCCCAAAAGCCTGCTGAAACAGAAAAGTTTTAGCCTGCATTCAAAAGCACACCAAGGAAGGAGCCAGCCTAGCTTCCCTGGGAAGGGAGTTCCAGACCCCTGGGGCAGCCACCGAGAAGGCCCTCTCCTGCGTTCCCACCAGGCATCCCTGTGATGGTGATGGGACCAAAAGAAGGGCCTCCCCTGAAGATCTCAGAGGACAGGCAGGCTCGTAAGGGAGAATGTGGTCTTTCAGATAACCTGAACCTGAGCCATATAGGGCTTTATAGGTCATAACCAGCACTTTGAACCCAGATCAGTGGAGGGTTCTCTATTTAAACGGCTGTCAAAAGACAGCCCTCTGTTTGAAGGCATCTTCTATTTGATGGACTGTCCAGTCCAACAACTTTGTCTTCTAAAATGGGAATATATAAGGAGGGGGTGGGGAAGCATGTGAGAGGAAACTTGGGCAGGGAAGGAGGAATTGATGGGCTGCACATTGTACCAAAAAATGAAAAATCTAATAAGATGTTAATAAGAACAACAAGACAAAATAGGTGTAAGAAGGGAGAGCAGGGACTTTGGCATTGCCCAGCAGCACTCAGTACCTGGACAGGAGACTGAGAAGGCATACTGTTCATCTGGTCATAGTCTTCCCCACTAGAGGGAGATGTATAGAATTTCTATTCAAATTGTTTCTAAATTTGTATCACTACACACAAATTAGCATATGCAAATGTTATGCAAATATGTGCCCTCTTTCTTTGGTGATGTATTTTCTCTGTTTTAGCTCTGTGTCAGTGGCCACCCTACTTTGAGGCCTCTTTCACTGATGTCTTTTGCCCTTGCAAGCTACACAGAGAAGGAAAGGGTAGACTAAACATGGGGTCTCTGCCAAAACATTGCTGAGCTCTTCATAAATTTGATACTTCTGTGGTTCCTCATTCAGCTGTCATTGTGGGCAGGCAGCCCAGCACCAAAGCCTTTGACTTGGTGAGCTCACTCAGCGTCCGGTGTTTTATTCTAAGAAATTAGCTAACATACAGTACTCAGTAGGAGTATCCCTCCCATGGGAAGATTGGCAGATTTAGGATGTACAGTGAGCTGTCTCTACGGATTACACAAGTTTCTTTATCGCCTCCTGCGGAGCCCTTGGAGAACAAGTCCAATGCCACAAACACTGAATCACACTTCCCCTCGAAACAGAGCGAGTCCTCTGACTCACTTCCTCCCAGCAGTGTTGTTTCATTATGGCTCAGCAGAAGAAAACACTCTCACCACAATGAGCGTGGCAAAAACCCGGCTTCGAAATCTGCAGGGGAAAGCTAGTCAACGTCAACGTTGTCCCACTTGTGTCATCGATGATTTAAAATGGAGAACCCAGCCGCTCTTCCTCACACACACATGCAACCCACGCCCAAAAGGAACCAGAAAGCCAGTGTTTGCTGTCAGAGCTGGGTTGGGACATACGAAAACCAACAACAGGGAATAACCATTAGAATGCATTCAATTAGAAGGTTGCTTGCACTGACGTTGCTGCTAAAGAATGCCCACAGTGGAATTCAATGTGGCTTTAGTGGGTCCTTCTCAGGAGAAACGTATGTGGGAATTTCGGAAGAAATTAAAGGAATGGAGATAAGATCAATGAAAACAACTTAGATGGCTTTAAAAAGGGTTTAGACCAATTCATAGAGGGTAAGGCTTATCAATGTCTAGTAATCAGGATGGTTATATACTAAGGATGGACAGAGCAGCCTATTTACAGTCCAGGTCACTTTTGCAAGTATTATTTCCCAAATATTGCCCATCCCATTGCTGTTTCTATTTGTAATAATAATAATTAATAATAATAATCCCACACTTACATTCACATTTTTATATGTTATTTACTGTGTTATGTTGGTGTACTGCCTTCACATTTTTCCACTCTTAATTTTTATGTAGAGGCTGCCCTGCATTTGTTCAAAATGGGGCCCAGATACTCCTGGGAGCAACAAGATGTGGGGGGCAGCTATTTCCCCCCCACCACATGATGTTCCTGAGAGGGATGGTATGTCTTCACATCCCATCACTCCCAGAGGCATTTGTGATCCGATTTTGAACACACATGTGGAGGTTGCAAGGATAGGCTGACCATATGAAAAGGAGGACAGGGCTCATGTAACTTTAACAGTTGTAGAGAGAAGGGAATTTCAGCCAGTGTCATTTGTATGCAATTAGTTCCTGGTGAAATTCCCTCTTCATCACAACAGTTAAAGTTGCGTGCACTATACTAGAGTGACCATATACAAAAAAAGGCAGGGCCCCTGCACCTTTAACTGTTGTGATGAAGAGGGAATATCACCAGGAACTAATTGCATACAAATGACCCTGGCTGAAATTCCCTTTTCTCTACAACTGTTAAAGTTACAAGAGCCCGGACCTGGATTTTATCTGGTCATCCTATGCAAGGGGGCACCTGGGCTTTCTAGCCACTTGGAACATTTATTTACCTGTTTAAAAAAAATGGGGACATGTTAATGCAGTCCTCAGGCTACCTTTTAAAATAGGAAGTAATCAAAAACCATGCAAATTTCAGAGTATAACTACATTCCAATTCACACATTAATCTGGGAAGTGAGGGTCAAGTTGGTTCACATTGAAATGCACACCAAATAATTCCTTGAGCATATTCCTATTCTATGCTGCCTCCAATATAGATGGGTGGGTTTAAGTACCACTAGCGCTGGTGCCTCGTTTGCTCCATCCCATTCTGCCACCTCTAAGTGGTTTTGTTTTGTCTTTTAAGCTGTCGAGAATATTTTTTTGGACTGGGAAACAGATGCAAATTTAATGGCTGGGAAATAAATAGAGGGGAAATTCATACACCTGTACTAACAGAGCAGTTAGTGTAGCTTTATTTATTTATTTATTTATTTATTTCATTTATATACCACCCCATAGCCAAAGCTCTCTGGGCAGTTCACAAAAATTAAAACTTCAAGGTACAACATAAAACAATATTAAAAATATAAAAGCCTAAAACTACAATATCAAAGTACAACCAGAATAAAATCCAGTAGCAGTGCAGAGATTTAAATACAGATTTAAAATGGCAAAGCTAAAATACTAGAAGGCTAAAATGTTAAAATGCTGGATCGTAAAAAAAGGTCTTGTCCTGGCGCCAAAAAAAGTACAACATAGGTGCCAGGCAAACCTCTCTAGGGAGTTCATTCCACTGCAGGGGCACCACAGCAGAAAAGGCCCTCTTCCTGGTAGCCACCCACCTAACTTCCTTTGGCAGGGACTCACAGAGAAGGATCTCTGAAGATTAGATGATCCATGCAGGTATATATGGGAGGAGGCATTACTTCAGATAACTTGGCCCAAAGCCATTTAGGCTTTGAATATTAGTACCAACATTTTGAATCAGGCCCAGCCATGGACTGGCAGCCAATGCAGCTGGAAAAGTACTGGCATAATATGATCTTGTTGGCCCAGTCCCTGTTAACAATCTCGCTGCCCTGTTTTGGACTAACTGAAGTTTCCAGACCATTTTCAAATGCAGCCTCACATAGAACGCATTACAGTAATCTAGACATAAGGTTATCAGATGCTCAAATTTTCCCTCTATTTACTTCCCAGCCTTTAAATTCAGGAAGAATTCTCCTCCAATGTCCATACTACTGCACTTCCATTCTTCCTTTGACAGCAGAAACATACAAGGAAATTGACCAGCCAAGACTACACATATTGGACAGCCATAAGAGTGCACTTGCGTTCTTGTGAAAGACTATTATTATTATTATTATTATTATTATCAACAACCCCATTTTGTACATTTCTGGGACTGAATAAATAAATAAGCTGAGGAATGAAAATGGGTTGTGATCAGAGTAGGAGGGCACTGAGACAGGCAGACAAGATGGATTCAGCCGCAGGACACTGGGATGCCAGCTGGAGATCTGATAGGGAAAGAGGGGGAGAACAACCCACAGTAAGCCCGATCATCTGTCAGGCCACTATGGGTTGTTCCGCAAATAACCCCGACGGCAATGGCATAGCTTATTCACAGGATGTCTTAGTGTGCTATGCAAATCCCATTTAAATAGGAAGGAAAGGAGGCCTGTGTCTAAACATTTGGCTCAGCAAGTCAGTATAGCAAAGTGCCTTTGCAAATGTTCCTGCAGTTCAGTGTGGCAAATCTGTAGAAAGGAAGCCTGGCTAAAAAGGCAGTTTTCTTGCCAGCATCTTGTCTGGGAACATTGCCCTGACAATGAGAGATGGAGCAGGGAAAGAAATCGGAGACTAATCTGATCTGGGATGACTGTGAGCTTTAGCAGGGGGTAGAAGAGCTTCTGCCCCCTTCTTTCCAGGAATAATAGTGTTTATTTCTATTTTATTCTCTCTGGCTCAATTTACCAAGGTCAGGTTTCAACTTGCCTGCCTCTCCCGGAGTCAATGGTACCTTTGCAAGAACTAAGCCATAATCCTAGGCCTATTTCATGAAGCACATTAAGAATGTTTTGTACATTTGTGGTTGCTTTCCTTGTCACTTACAGTGCCAGCCTAAACGTGTTTACTCAGAAGTAAGTCCCATTGATTTCAATGAGATTTACTCCCAGGTAAGTGTATATAGGATTGTAATGTATCTTAGAATGCAAGGGTGTTTTCAGATGATTTTAAAAAAAAAATTATGAAACACTATCCAAACATGTTGATGTCTTTGAATAATTATATCCCACCCTTCTTGTCTAAGCATTGCAAAGGGTCCAGCAATCAATGGTGGAACAAAATCAAAAACTAAAAACACCAAACAGTAACCACAACAATCATCATCTTAGCTCTAACACTTTGGGCCATCACACCTACTTTTTCCCCCCAGTTTGCGCCCGCAGTTTCCCCCTCTGTTTCCTTAGCGAGTCAAGCGCTGGGCATGTTCACATCTGTGTGTTGTTGCACTATTTCAGCTCATGTATCTTTCCACCTGTATCGCTCCTATGCCGGTGAAATCTCCCATCCTGCCCCCTACGTTCTCCTTCCCCCTGCAGTTATTCTTTTTTAATTTATGTGCAAATACAATCGTATGGCAGCCTGAAACGGCACAAGTATGGTAAAACAACACATACTATGCTTTCCCCTAAGATCATATTAAACAATATACATGAAGAGAAAGTATTACAATTAGTTTTTGGAGATGTTTGTGGTCAATGTTGGCATGGCAAGGGGAAGCCTACATTGTTCTGGTCAGGAAACCTGAACATGCCTACTCAGGAGTAAGAACCATAGAGTTGAATGGGACCAAGTCCTGGCACGGGCGGCAGTGGCCTCGCTTGCCTTCTTCATGGAGTGTTCAGGTGCCCTCTCTCCCTCCCCCTTCACGGTTGATCAGTTGAGTGGAGAACCATCCCCTCCTCTTTTGTCAGTGAGACCAGTCTTCATCACGCACACCACCAACAAAAAATGAGATGGTCCGATATAGCGCAAGAAGTGGCTTTATTGTGCACAGGGGGAGGAGTGGCTTTATTATGCACAGGGGGGAGGAGTGGCTTTATTGCACACCGAGGTGGGAAAAATGGACTTTCCCCACTCCAAAATAAGATGGAAAAGGGAGGGGAAGAGGAGAGATCAGTGCAGGACAGGGACGACATCATGTGATGACCACACTGCAAAAACACATAGCAGGCATGGCAAGAGTGCGATAAATTGCTGGTGTGATGGAGCTCTTTATGGAAGAGCCAGATTTCTGCCTGCCATCTAAAGCTAAATGGGCCCTGGCCCTGGCCCTGGCCCTGGCAGATATCCCTGGAAAGGGCATGATTCCTTAGTGTTGGCACCACTACCATAAGGATAGCTGTGTTAGGCTCCTTTGCTATCCACAGCATCCCAATGGGAAGACAACTGCATTAGAAAGGCACACTCAATTGGCCCTGCCTATTTGTTCACATAATGTGGGACCCCATGTTTGCACAGAACAACAGCCCATGGCTTGCTTAAATCACAGGTCGTCGGTGCCAAGTGGGAACAAGCGAGGAAGCAGCCTCCCACCTGTTTGCCTCTTCCGCTTTCTTCTAAGGTTGCTTCATGCATTGTGCAAACTGGAACTCTGAGTTGTTGAATAGGCTGACCATATGAAAAGGAGGACAGGGCTCATGTAACTTTAACAGTTGTAGAGAAAAGGGAATTTCAACCAGTGTTGTTTGTATGCAATAAGTTCCTGGTGAAATTCCCTCTTCATCACAACAGTTAAAGTTGCAGGGGCCCTGCCTTCTTTTGTATATGGTCACTCTAGTATAGCGCCTGCAACTTTAACTGTTGTGATGAAGAGGGAATATCACCAGGGACTAATTGCATACAAACAACACTGGCTGAAATTCCCTTTTCTCTACAACTGTTAAAGTTACATGAGCCCTGTCCTCCTTTTCATATGGTCAGCCTATTGTTGAGGAACAAATAACTCAGAGTAAGGACCCATGGTTTATTGTTGGGTTTATCCTTCAACTACCCAGAGTTCCAGGTTCGCACATTGCATCAAACAATCCAGGAATAGAGTGTTCCTGGGCTATTGCTGAAAGCTGATGCAAATCAGAAGCAGCAAGCATGTGGAAGGCAGCACACTCACTTCAGTCGGCAGCACCCATGAATTGGTGTTAAGTACAAATCAGGTCACCATGTAGAAGACGCTCCCAGGCTGCTAACTACACACATGAATGGGGCCTTTAGTCTCTCGCAGCAAAATCAAGAAAGAGACTTGTGTGTTCTTAAAGGGTAACACATTTACAGTGACTTGAAAGTAAGTCCCATTGTGTCCCATATCCCAATACTCCCAGATAAGCGTGCATAGTACTGAAGACTTTATGCCACAAGAAATGTTAGTGGGCTACAACCCACTTCATTCAATGTTACTCAATAGTTGTGGGGAGATCCAAATGACTCCTGCCCACCTACTGCATTCATTGCAGGGAAACTATATTTTGTCACAAATCAAAACACAGTAACACTGGAAAGATTTCTTTTCCCCCCCCAGATTAGTTCATTTGCTGCATGGAGTTATACAGTGAGTTATGCATGGAGTTATACAGTGTGATGTAATCACACAATCCTAAACACATTTACTAGGGAGTAATTGAACACAGCTTACTCCTGAGTAAATATGCATAAGTTTGCATATTTACACTCTTTAAAACTGGAGCATAAAACATTCCATCGATGTTTCTGATAAGTCCATCCACATGAATGACCCGCCCAGCAGGAGATAACTGAACAAACATCTCTCACTACTAATGCATGGGCATAATTTGCATTACTATCAATGTTTCTATCGTGTTATTGAACACAGCAGATTTCACTGGACAAATGACTTCCTCACATTTTAACTAAATATGGGTGGTGAGGTTGTAGTGGAACTACAGTGAAAGTCTACTAAGCATTTACCTGGATTGTACGTGTATGTTGACATTGTTCAAATAAAACTAGGTATCCAACTGGTCTGCTGGTTATTTGGTTAGTTACTACAGTGCTGCTGGATGTACTTTCTAGCTTTTAGTTCAGCATGATTGTGATGAAGACATGCCTGACGGGTTATATTTTGATATCCCAGCAGCTATCTTTAAATTAAAATCTACCCAATGAGAAGAAGCGGGATCAGTCATGTTCCAGGAAACTCCAAATGTGTCCCAGGCAGCCTGTCACATAACCACAGTTTCTTCAATCCCCTGAAACCCCCCAGGGACCTGATTGGGCAGTCCACTGATAACAGCCTAGCTAAGCAGCAATCTTTACAGGACATTACAATCCAATAGTTATCTCCTTTCCAGCAGTTATCTCCTTTTAATAATTAATACACAGAATTGGCAAGACTGGCTTCAAAACATGCACATTGCCTGGACCTAAATTAACAAGTAACACTATACACCTGACCTCCCAGGTCTGATTGGCTAAGATTCCCAAAGTAAGATTCTCTTTTCTAAAGTGTCCTTTCAAGTAGGGGTGGAGGAGAAGCTTTAGATAAGTGTGTGTGTGCACATGCACACTTAATTTTACTTGTTCATGCCTTTTGCTGTATGTGTCTTACCAATCAGACTACTCTTTTTGGCTACAAGCTCAAATATAACCCTGCATTTCCTAGACAATAAAGTAACATGACATGGCCTGGAGTGGGTACTGAGTAAAGTTGGAAAGACTACAAATGTAGAGAGTGGGAATAATATAATTTGCACCTAGAGTAAATCCTTCTAGACAATCTCCCCATTGGGGGACTCCTATCTAGGAGGAGAAATAGCCATTTAGCGGTCATGGGGTAGCTAATTACCACTGTGGTATATGCCAGAGGGAAACATTTTAGTCTGAATCCACAAGAACCTGTATAAAATCAATATTTAATTTTTTTAAAAAGAAAAAGATAGCCATGCTGGTCCATGAGGGGGAAAAAACCCTCTGAAATCCATATTGAGCACTACCTTTATTAGGACCAACCAACCAAAATACCCCCAAGCCCGCAAGCTTTTGAGTTCCTGAGAACTCTTCATCAGGCAGATACAAATAGCAGAAGGAGGGGAAAGGAGAGGACAAAAAAAGTACAAATATAAGGTCAGAAGTTGTGGCCATGTGGTCTCTAGTTTAGACTAAGGCCCTGCTTTCATGGCACCAAGTTGGTACAGTGTTCCTCCTAAACCCTGCAGTTTTACTTCTGTAGGGTGGTGTCAGGTAAACCCACACCAGGGCACAGCATGGGGTTTCCGCCAGTCATCCAGGTACTGGAACCACCCCCTGCCCTCTTCCTGGCTTCCAGGGACCAATAGCCGGTCACCATCTACCCAGAATGCCCCCTGGATCAACCACACAGCTAGGTCAGATGGCGGAACAGCCAAGGTAACCTTGCTCTCAACAAAATGTCAAGGTAAGTCCCTGAATTTTTAACAGCACAGCTTCGCAGAAAAGCCCCATGGTGGCTGCGAATCTGCAGCTGTGTCATATAACTAACACAGCGCCGATTCACAGCCACCGTGGGGCTTTGAACACGTATAGACACACCCACCCCAGTCTTAAAATGGGGATCTGCAGACTGAATAAATCACTGTGAGGTACAACTGGTATCAGATTACATCTAGCAATGCATTCTGGGTTGTAGCAGGCCTTTATGTTTTCAGAAATGGAGATCATTTTTACTACTGCTGCTTAAACATGAGAAATGCAAAGGTCTACTTCTTTAACACACTAAAGCTTTTGTCAGCACAGAGACACACTGTGCCAGCACAGCTAACCCAACAGAATGAAGAAAACATGACAAATTTTCTAGCTAAATACCTTGGTATCAACAGGTAGGAGGTGTTCAGGTGAAGGTTACTATGGCTCAGAGCCTTAGGAATACCCTTCACCAACCAGCCTGAGAGGCATATGAGTAGATGGGATTTCTGCAGTACAACCACTTCAAAATCAAGATGGCTGTGCTGGCTAGGGCTGATGGTGATTAATCCCTGGACTGGGAGGCAGATTTTTCCCCAACCTGGGAGCTTAGTTGAGCCAATTTCTGGCATTAGACTTTCCTGCACTGATGAGTTGGATAATAAGAGCACTAAGACACCATCCAGAGAGGAGAGCCTTTTGGGGTCTGACCATTTTTCAACCAATTCCCAGAATTTACACAGCAGGTGTGGCTCAAGATTTTCAAGAAAGATGCTAGAAAATGTTGCCACGTTTCATGCATCTCAATCTTAAGTATTTCCATTGATGTGTCTGCCACCTGTTGAATTGATTTCCTTTGATGTGTCTGTCAGCTGTTGGTATAGTCCCACCCTAAACTCTTGCAGAAATGCTTATGACAGGTGTGAACAACTTGCGGCTGTCCAAATGTTTGAGCCTACAACCACCATCAGCCCTAGCCAACAGAGCCAATGGTGAGGGAGTTATAGCCCAAACATCTGGAGGGCCACAAGTTGCCCAACCCTGGTTTAGGGCATGTTTGTACCTCCAACATGGCTATTGCTTCAGCATAGCAGGAAGCATGACGAAGGTCCCCAACTTACACTGGGCAGCAGAAACACTGTAATCTCACTCTGGTCTGTACACAAATGGCAGAGGTGCAATTTATCACACCAGGCAGGATGCATATGCTGACATTCATCCCTTGATACCCTTGCCTCCCATATCCCTTCCCTCAATCTCTAGCAAGTTTCCTCTCTAACAAGTTTTAACTGGGACAGTACCTTGTCTGTATTTGCTTAAGCCATGAACTGTAGGGTACGTTGATGGCTGTATAAAAACATAAATACATAAATTGAGATTGGATGGCAACCTGCAGTATCCTAAAATCCTAAAATCAGTAGTGCACGCGCTGGTAACTTCGAGGCTCGATTTCTGCAATGCGCTGTGCCTAGTCCGGAAACTTCAACTAGTTCAAAAGATGGCAGCCAGGTTGGTCACCGGTACATCTAGGGGTGACCACATTACACCAGTTTTAAAATCTCTTCACTGGCTGCCAATCAGTTTCCGGGCGAAGTACAAAGTGTTGGTTATTACCTTTAAAGCCCTACATGGTTTGGGTCCAGGTTACCTACGGGATCGCCTTCTCCCATACAATCCACCCCGCACGCTCAGGTCCTCTGGGAAGAATTTACTACAGTCAACAAGAACTAGACTGACAACTGTTACCCAGAGGACCTTCTCTTCTGCCGCTCCCAGATTGTGGAATGACCTGCCGGGAGAGATTCGCCAACTCACCAGTCTTCAGGAGTTTAAAAGATCTATAAAGACTGATCTCTTCCGGCAGGCCTACCCAGATGAATTTTAAAGTGTTTTATTGGTGTTTTATTGGTATTTTAATGATGTACTAGTTTTATCTGCTTTTAATCAGTTTTTGTATTTTGTGTTTGGTGTTGTTCCCCGCCTCGATCCGTTGGGAGAGGCGGGTAATAAATAAATTTATTATTATTATTATTATTATTATTATTATTATTATTATTATCCAAGGCAGTAAACCTGTGTGCACCAGTTGCTGGGGAACATGGGTGGTGGGGGTGCTGCTGCACCGTGTCCTGCTTTGTTGGTCCCTGGTCAACGGCTGGTTAGCCACTGTGTGAACAGAGTGCTGGACTAGATGGACCCTCAGCCTGATCCAACATGGCACTTCTTATGTTCTTAGGACCTATCAGGGATGCTGCAGCAGCCCATTTGCTGCATTGGTTTGGACTACAACATAACCTTTGAGGTCTCTTCCAGCTCTGTGATCCTATGAAATTAATCATTGGTTGCCCTTTAGATCCAGAATCTTTTGGCTTTAGCTTACAGGAGAGGACAAAGCTGTGGCTGATGCTTTGAGGCAATGGTAATGCACAAATGACCCAACTTATCTACTCCAGATTGATGCATGATTGTTCCTCCACTTTCCTATCTATCTATCTATCTATCTATCTATCTATCTATCATCTATCTATTATTTCGTAGAATAATGAGAGGTCTTTTGATGGACGACTTTCTACTCTCAATCCTAGCCAATGAAATCTGCACAAATAAATACAAGAAGAAACTCTCAAAAGTATGCTCTGTCTTAATGGCTCACACGGGCCTCGTGCTTATATTTACAGGTCCATCAGTAACAAGGAGCACCTTTGAGAAAGTGAGTAAGAACATAAGAAGAGCCGTGCTGGATCAAACCAAGGGTCCATGTAGTCCAGCATTCTGTTCACACAGTGGCCAATCTGCTGTTGACTAGGAACCCATAAACAGGGGCATGTTTGCCTTTGGAAGCACACATCTGGAATCCTGCAGGGAGGTGGGAAAAGCAATTCTATGGGCGATTAAGAGTGGAAACACAGCCAGCAGATAAAGGGTTAGGCATCCACTCCTCCCTCCCCACCCCATTGCTGGTGATTCTCCACTTAAAACAATCCTATCCTAAAGCTGCTTTCCTTTGGAAAAGAAGTTTCTGTCAGGACTTTGTTACCTGTGTTTGCATATAATCTTTGCTTTGCCCCTCAGTTTCAAACAAATCCATGAAGATCAGGGGTTGCAGTTGGGGGGAGGCACAGGAAAGAATTGGGCAGGGTCACACTGTGCAGGTCCAGGCATTCTGGGTCCAGATCTATACCAAGCACTGTATATGGAGTGTGTCCTGGGCTCCAACAGTTGTCACTACTGTTATAAATCGATTTAAAGCAGTACTGTAGATGCTGCCTGGGGAAAAGGCCCTTCATGAACACACTCTTAGGCTGCAAATGTCTCTCAGATCTTGCTTTGCTTGTACTCCTGCAGGGTTGTTGTTGTTGTTGTTGCTGTTTTAAATCTCTTATCAACTGCTGTTCCTTGCATTCTTGCTATCAGTACCCAGAAGGCTGCTTCTTTGCAAAGTATTCCTTTCCTCTTAGAATCTCGCTCTTTCCTACCTGATTGGACAGCTGTCAGAGGAGTGGTTTGGCTCTCATCTCACCTAATTTCCTGGAAGATTTGAACCACAAGTGAAAAGGAAGAGAGGGACACACAGTTCTGAGGAAAGCTGATGGCAGAAAGGCTTTGTCTGAGATGGGAAACATCTTGGAATTCACATTCTTGTGCAGTCTTTACAAACAACTGCTCTCAGGATACTCAACTCCGTAGTATACAGGGGTCCCCAAAGCATTTCTAGATCAGCACTAGCTCAACACTTCCAAGTTCCATATAAACAGTAAAGCAACAATCATCTTAATATAGGAAGAATGCAACCCCAAATAAACACTATATGTGCCACATATGGAGCAAAGCAGATACATGAAAAGCAACAGGAGTTTTGTTATTGACTATCAATAAAGTCATTTGCATACCCACATGTTTTATTTATCATTATTATGTATTGTTGACATCTATATCATACCACCTTATTTGCTAAAAAGCCATCAAGATGGTTCATAACAATTTTAAACAGTGAACCCTTCAGTCAATAAGAAACAAGAATGAAAGCAAGTACATAATTTAAATGGCAAATTTATAAAGATGGGTCTTCACATCCTTTATAAAAGCCAAGAAAGTGACAGGGGCCAAAAGTAGTTCCTTATTGTACACATTCCACAATTTGGGTTGACACATAAGAAAGCCCAACAAACTGGCCTCCCTGGGCAATGATGCCCTCAAGAGGGACTCTCCTACAGATCTTGACAATCGGAAAGGCGGTCCCTTAGATAGTTAGGTCCTAAGCCATTTAGGGCTTTAAGGTTAAAATCAACACTTTGAATTAGCCTGGAAAGCATTTAGTGGGTGTAATATGGTCCCAATACTGTACACCAGTTAGCAGCTTAGCTGCTGTATTTTGCACCAATTGAAGCTTCCAGACACTCTTCAAGGGTGGCCCTATGTAGAGTGCATTGCAATCTAAGGCATGAATAATTGTTGCCAAGTCAGGAAGGGTTGCATCTGGTGCACCAATACAGGCATAATTGTGCAAATGCACTCCTTGACAGGATCTACGCTAGCTATACTAGAGTGACCAGATACAAAAGAGGGCAGGGCTCCTGCAGCTTTAACTTGTGGTGAAGAGGGAATTTCACCAGCTACTGCAGGCATACAAATGACATCTGCTGAATTTCCTTTTTCTATACAACTGTTAAAGATACAGGAGCCCTGTCCTCCTTTTCATATGGGCACCTTGAACTACACTGCTGCTTTAAAATGGTTTACAACAGTATCGACAACTGTTAGGACCCAGGACACTCTCCATATACAATTTTCAAACAGTTTTCAGAGTGTTATATCCTGCTTGATGTAGATCTGGCCCTTGACACAGAGCCTATCTACACAAGTAGGATAAAACACTTTGAAAACGTTTTGAAAACTGTATATGGAGTGTGTCCTGGGCCCCACTGTTATAAACCATTTTAAACCGTTTTAAAGCAGTAGTGTAGATAGGCTCCTAGTCGCCACCTTAAGATCCAGAGACAGCAGAGGATAAAGGAGTATCCCCAAGCTACAGACCTGATCCTTCAGGGAGAACACAACCCCTTCCAGAATAGTTTAAATCCCACTCCCTGACTCAGGCTTTCTACTAATGAACTTCTTGTTCCTTTACCTCCTCCATTTTGTAGCCCCCACCACACAATTACTGTGGAGCAGGGACACACATCTGGTCCTGCCATCAGACACGCTGCCGGTCCCACATCCAGGCTTCAGTGTGTTAGTATCGTTGTCTGCAATGTAGAAGCAAACACTTGAGCAGCTCAGTTACATGTCCCAATTGTACTGAGGCTTACATATGACTAGATGCTCACATGTAGGCTTCCACACCGTAGATGCCCATGCTAATGCATAGACATCCAAAGGGAGAGTCAGCAGCATTCTCAGAACTGGTGGCAAAGCACATAAAGAGGGCTTCTGTTTGTGCCATGACAGCATAATGGCAAAGCAGTCTGTGCCCTAAATAGCATGGCTTTTCCAACCTAGACTGAGGTCTACAATAAACACCAGTCTTGTGGGACCTCCGTGTATCCAGGACCTGGAGCACTAGCAATCAGGATCTGGTGCACTTTCTCAGAATCATACAACCAGGACTAACTAACTGCCTTCCAGAAGCAGGAATCTATCCTTGCAATAAGGCAACGCAACCTCATCTGCTGTGAAGGACATCCTTGAGTTTACAGCTGGTGATGACCTTAAGCTTTACCTCCAGATAATCCTCCTGCCTCAGAAACAAAATCCACCCCAATAAAACTCCAACCAAATGTTTGTCTAGCCTATTCATGAACACTTCTAGTGATGGATATTCCACTTCAGTCTCACAATAAAAGGCAGCTATGAACATTTTGGCACAAGGTTGTTGGGAAAAGATGTTATTTGTTATGCTAAAGCAGGAACACAATTGTGTAGCTATGTCCCTGATCTCTTCTTGACTAGGCTTTTCATTTTGAACTTATTATCACCACATCAAAGGGAAAACTGTAAATAGAAGGTGTCCGCTGAAGTGTCCGTTCCTTCCAAAAGCAGTTTTGCAATGCAAATTTAAAAGTTTTTGGCAGATATCAGAATGAAGGCAAACACTGACACTTAAATATGAATTAAAAATGATGTTTTACATTTCAGCTCACATCACAGTTGAAGGCTGGCTGTAAATATAGACAACTAGCAATGCATCAGAATTGCTTAGCTCATACACTCAAGGTAAATATATAGTGATAGGTAGGGCTGTGCACGGATCTGGATCCCAAATCCGAAGTGGATTGGGGTGATCCGGACCTCCCAGGTTCGGATCTGGATCTGAACTGGATCGGGGAGGTCCGGCTCATTCCAGACCGGATTGGATCGTTCCAGATCGATCTGGAGATCCGGGGCCCATTGCCCTTCCAGGTCCCTGGGTGCCGGCTGCGCAGCTGGCACCTAGGGACGCCAGGCTGGCGGTGAGTCCATTGGACTCACCGCCCTCCCCCCACTCTCCCTGCTTACCTGCTGCCTCCTGGTCACCGCCATCTGCCGCCGCCATCCGCTGCTGCCACTGCTTCCTCTCTACTGAGAACCAGGCCTCGCAGCCTGATTATCAGTAGAACGACGTTGCACCAGGTGATAACGTCGCACTGGGTGATGTCATCACCCAGCGCGACATTGCTCTACTGAGAATCAGGCTGTGAGGCCTGGTTCTCAGTGGAGAGGAAGCAGCGGCAGTAGTGGCAGTAGCGGACGGCAATGGTGATGAGGAGGCAGCAGGTAAGCAGGGAGAGTGGGGGGAGGGCGGTGAGTCCTTTTCCCCATAGACCCAGATCAGGGGGTCCGTGCACAGCCCTAGTGGGAGGTCCAGTTCACAGAGGCCATTTCTACACCAGGCTTTTGGCCTGGTATCGTCTCTGGCTGGTCCCTGTGCATTCAGATGATGCACAGGGACTCCCAGTGATAAGGGCTCCCTGGGAAATCCCAATTTTTCTACAGTCCCAGGAACTTCCCAGGACCACAGGAAATGTGGCTGCCTGTCCTGGCTGCTGCTGTGCTTACTTGCTAGTAAGTGCTGCAGCAGAAATGGGCATGGAGCTGCACTGCGCAGCTCTATGCCCATCAGGGGAAGGGGTGGCAGCAATTTTGCCACCCGTGGGAGGGCAGGGAGGGGGGGGTTCAGGCCCAATTGCACAGGTGTTTGTTTGTTTTTAACTACCTTTTGTGCACGAGTACTCATACACTCTCCTCGGGGCCCAGGGGGGGGAAATGGCGGGCACGACAGATTTCCAGTTCCTCAGTCAAGAACGAAGAGGAAAATCCCAGAAGCAGATAAGTCTGGGTTCGTCCTCTTGCCCTCCCTCTACACCCTGTGTTGTAGAAAGGGCCACAATCACAATCACATAAATAAGTTATGGTGGCTTATTTCCCCCATTGCACTTGCCAGGTGGACTTGCATAATTGCCCTTGTTGGTGTAACTTGCCATGTCACGCGAACCCTACAAGCATAGCTTGTTGTTAGCAAGTCACCCCAGAACTCTAAAACACCCCATGGGTTCTGTGTGACTTTTTAACCACAGCAACATAGCAGGCTAGTATGGTGAGAGTAATTATGCAAATCCCCCTAGCACTCACGATGGGGGCAATAAGCTACTGTGTGTGGCTTATTTCCCTGTTGTGATCATGCAAACTGGGTCAGTGATAGAAGTGTTTGAAAAAGTACAGTAATGTTCTTTTCTTTCCTAAAAAAATTGCTCGAAAAAGAACCAATACATTTTTTAACATTAGAGACCCACAAGAGGTTAAAATTAAAGCAAGAAAAAATAATTTGAGGAATGCTAAAGTTGTTATAAATTGTTTCAGTTGTGGATCTGCATTTTGCAGCATCTTCATGTTTCTCACTGAAGTTGATATTAATATTATTATGTTCATGTTGTGTGTCAAACATGCTTTGCATGTGTCCCAATTTGTTTTCTTGAAAGTTGTCAATTGTGTAATGTGTTCTGGGTCACTTTGACCTTAAAGTATGTCCAAAAGTTTCTACCAGTCTCCAGCTGAATTTGGCAGCCATATGGAATGCTGCTCTAAGTATTAGCTTTTCTAAACGGAATTTTTTGCTAATGCTATTATAGGATTTTTGAAAAACCATTATAACCTGTCCTTTTTATACCAGACTATCCCATTAATGTTAAGAAAAAGTAGTCTCTTCGGGAGTAAATAAACGGCAAAGGGCAGATAATCAGAAGAATTTTTTAAAAAATTGCTGCTTTACTAAAAGCTTTCGAGTTCAGAAGTTAGAAAAGAGCAGAATTTGCTCCCCAGCTGTTTTTTTGGCACAGTAGGTGGTAGTTTAGTTTTTAGCCTCTGGAAAAGCAAATATCCATAATCAAGACTGTAAAGAGGGGATCAACAGAGAGAGAGAGAAAGGAGTCTAAAACAGTAGTCATCAAATGAAACCCATGCTTCCAGGGCAAACATCAGCAATCACATCAGGCTATGTATTTCATATTCTGAATACTTTATAGCAGATTGGATCTAGATTTTGCTCATGTAGCCTATGTCATATGAAAAAAAAAAGGTTTTCATTTTTGAACTTCTGTACATAGGGCTACCTCTGTGCCTAGTTCGGAAACTTCAACTAGTTCAAAATATGGCAGCCAGGTTGGTCACTGGTATACCTAGGGGTGACTATATTACACCACTTTTAAAATCACTCCACTGGCTGCCAATTAGTTTCCGGGTGGAGTACAAAGTGTTGATCATCACCTTTAAAGCCCTACATGATTTGGGTCCAGGTTACCTGTGGGATCGCCTTCTCCCATACAATCCGCCCTACACGCTCAGGTCCTCTGGGAAGAATTTACTACAGTTGGCCAAGACTAGGCTGACAACTGTTACCCGGAGGACCTTCTCTTCTGCCACTCCCAGACTGTGGAACGATCTGCTGGGAGAAATCCGCCAACTTACCAGTCTTCTAGAATTTAAGAGAGCTATAAGGACTGATCTCTTCCGGCAGGCCTATCCAGTCAAATTTTAAAACTTGGTTGGTTTTAATAATGTATTAATTTTATATGCTTTTAATCAGTTTGATGTATTTTATATTGTCTGTATTGATGTTGTTCCCTGCCTCAATGTGGAGGGAGAGGCGGGTAAGAAATAAATAAATATATTATTATTATAATTATTACTATTAGCCTCAGAACAAAAATGCTTGGGTCAAATCTGGAAATATACTCACAAATTACTATTCTGACTCCAACTATTTCTTCATATTGTCTTAATCCAGTACATTCTGTGGCAAACAAAATGGTTCACTTTGCTGAAACTTTATAAAATACATGTAAATACATGCTTTCTCAGAGCAGCACTTATGATCAGGGGTGTCTGGGTTATTTATATTTTACTCTTTCTTTTTTAAGCCATTAGCTTTGGAAGGAACTGTCAAAATATAGAAATTGACGTAAAACTCTGCTTTTAAGCTTTGCTGTTTGGGTGAATCAGGCTGAGTGTTCCAGAATGGAATTTGATAATTAAAATGGAGCCAGCTCTTACAATCAATTGGGGGTGGGGAGAGAGAGAGAGAGAGATGAGATTCCATGCATCTGATTAACTGAGCATCAGTTCATACAAAAGACCATTTGTCATAATAAATGTATTAACCTTAAAGAGTTACAATACTTTTTGTTGTTTTTGCTGCAATAGACTAATGGTCTAATAGGGCTGCCTCTCTGGAAATTCTCTGTGTGATCATAACCTTTCTTGGGTATACATTCACATTAGTAAATGTAATATGTCATCAAGGCAATCATCTGGTTGGCTGCAGTTTCAGTGATTATGGTACCTGGGGGTGGGGGATGCCCTGGTGGATGTATAAAGTGCTGCTGGCCATAAACATGATTATCCAGATCACAGAAAGCCAGGATTGCTCACATGGACAAGAAGGTGCTGTGTGAACCACTCTTCATATTCATGCAGCAGCAGCACATTCAAATCACTGCCAACTTGATTAGCTCAAAAACTAAGGTTGCAGACCTATACATGCTTACCTATTGAACTCAGCGCAACTTGCTTCTGAGTACCCATGCAATGGATTGCACTGTAAAATAATTTATTACAGGAGTTTAGAGATTGGTAAATCAATCTGCCAATCACACTTTGATTATATAAGCACAGGGCATAGTGAAAACAGGAATGAAAATGATACACATCAATAAATAAGCATTCCAATATATGAGCAAAGAAACAAATTGTGTTAGTTAGGGTAGGATAACCATATGAAAAGGAGGACAGATGACTATGGGATGGTTTATATAGCCCAGGGAGTTTGTGGGTGGGGCCACCACTGTACTTGTGGCCAGAAGACGCTCTTGTAGAGCACTTATTTGTATGAATCAGCAACTCCACATGGCAGTGGCTAAACACATGGCTAATACATGGCTAATAACCTATTGCAATTGTACAAATTGAACACTATGCTCAGCTTCTGTTCATTTCAATGGGGCTTGTGCAAGGTGATTGCGCCCCATTGATTAAATCTGGCTTTCTCCAAGCTCTGCCATCCGTATTTGCACTTAAGGTCTTGTCCTAGATTGGGGCAGCCACCTCACCTTGCTTCATGGTAATAGCAGGTCTGCCATATACAAAGTCCCATTCAATTCTGAATACCACAGCAGAAAGTGGTAATGAGGTGGAGCACAAACCATGGCTCTTTCTTTGAAGCAAAAGCTTGCAGATCAGCCACTATGGCAGCCTTAATTCTCTAGTTCTTCATAATGATTTATGTCTGGGCCAAAGATGGAGGAGGAGGAAATCACTGTTTCCACATTCATACACACAGAGACCTGGTTTGCACAACACGTCAGCCTACTGTAGCTTAATTTTCCCATGGCTTGTTTTAGGGTTATTTGAGGGGTCTCTAACCCTCAAACAACCCTTGCCACCTGGGATCACACAACATAACAAGCCACAGCAAACTGGGCACCCATAGACACCATGCAAAAATTGGCACACAGCACACTGCAACAGCTCCCTGGGGAAAATTAAGCAGTGATTAATTAATGTGACGTGCAAACAGGCCAAGTAAGAAACTCTGTCGTCCAAAGTAGGAAACCACATTGCCTTTGTCCAAACCTCCACCCAAAGATAAAATGGTACTTCAACCATAGGAGCTCGCATAAGTGCTAAGGTTATTTGAATAATGAAATGGGCAACCTAATGGATGTTTGTTGTTCTCGGAGCATGGATTAATGGTGGGCTTTTTTTGTAAATCAGAGCCAGATTTGGGAACTATCTTTTGTCTTGTTTTCTAAAGTTGTCAGACTTCCCTTTCCCTTGCTTGCCATGCTTAAGTTCCATTGCCTACTCTCCTGCTGGCAAGTAACATTTTTTCCAAGTTACTTCATTGAGTTTGTGATGATGATGGCATTCCCAAATGATTGGTGGTGAGATGAAGCAACTGTAACTCCCTTTAGAGCTAAAGTTGGGGATGCAATCCCTCATCCCCCTGTGATTATAAACAATGGTAGATAACATTGTTAACAGACTACTTGTTCATACTTTCACTTTAAATAATCAACCTGACTGAGGAACAACATGTTATGCATCTCTTCTGGCTAGTCTCTGGAATATAGGAAACTGTTGTATGTAAAATAGAGTGACCAACTGTCAGGATTTCCCTGGATTTGTCCTGGTTTTTGTTCTATTCTGGGTGTCGGGGGATTTTCTGTAATTTTCTATAATGTCCTGGAAAGACACACATTCCCTTTAAAGGCTGCATTAGCATGGTGGGAGGGAATGACCCACCTTCTGGAGGTGGGTCATTTCCCTCGCACTGCTCCAATCAGGGCCTGAAAGGGGAAAGCGTGTCATTCCCAGACATTATAGAAAAGGCCCTGATTGGAGCAGTGGAGGGTGGGAATGACACACTTTCCCCTCCTCCACCCCATTTGGGGCCTTTAAGGTGGTGGGGGATGAATGACATGCATCCCAGAGGCCCCTGAAAGCTGCTTTCCCACCCCCACCCCACTGGGTGTCCTCTTTTTTAGTTTCCCAAATGTGGTCACCCTATGTAAAATCAAGGTGTAGTGTGAAACCTAGCCAGAGATGAATGATCAAGTTCTAGTCCCTTCTCAGGAATCATATTGTGGGAAAAGGCCAAAAGAAAGTTGAGTAAAACCTCTGTCACAAGGAAGGAACATTCACCAAACCCCATATATGATTCACTATAGACTACAAAGTACTGTGGACATGTGCATAGCACATGGTGCCACATGCAAAGTATTAGTACAGCCTTCCCCAAACTGGTGCCCTCCAGTTGTATTGGACTACAACTCCCATCATCCCTAGCATCGTCCAGGCCCAGCATCAGAGGTTGACATAGGTGGACAAAAGCTAAGGACCTAGAGGCTCAGAAGGGCCCAGCCCTGCCCTTGTGCCTACCTCAACACCTGCATCCTTCCTCCTCTTCTTCCTCCTCAGTTGTCCACCTGGCTGGCAAAAGCAAGTGCCAGGGCTGAGCTTGCAGACCCCACAGCAGCCCATTCTATTAAACCAAAGTTACATTTTGAGCAGCAGCGAACCAATTGGACACTTCCTTTGGATGGAACATGGTCAACGAAAACACAGGGTGGTATTTACATCATTCCTGTTCCTTCATTGGTCGTGTCCCCCTCAAGGCAACATCTGATTGTTTCAGATAGCTGCTCCTCAACATGTAACTTTAAAAAGTCATTGCATACCATGCAGCCTGCAGGCCCAGTTGTTCATTTCCCATGGTGCTTTGCCAGCAAGAGGGCTGATCATTGGAGAAAGAAGAAAAAGAGTCACAGCTGGAGGAGTCAGCATTGCCCCACACAACCGTCCAGGTTAAAAAAACAAAACAGAGAAAATAATGGCTGGTGGCCTGGGACAGTTTTGACAGCCAACAGGGGAGCTTTGGTGGTAGTGGTAGTGGTGAGGGATTGTGAAGCCAATGGGTGGGCTTTGGTGATAGTGGGCAGTGCAGTGGTAGGGAGGGCCTATCGGCAGCACTGTGCCAAGAACACACATGTCTCTGGTGCCAGCCCTGGTGTCATCATTCCATCTGTTTCCCATCTTCAGCTTTTAAGTGTCTATACTGATTTGCCCCAAATCTAAAGCCACCTCTGTGTGCATATATGTGATAAGTTAATGAGGTAACGAGTATCTGGTCACTCTACAAAATAGGGCAAGGCTCCTGCAGCTTCAACTGTTGTGATGAAGAGGGAATTTCGCCAGGTGCTGCATGCATACAAATGACACCTGCTGAAATTCTGTGTTTCTAAACAACTGTTAAAGATACAGGAGCCCTGTCCTCCTTTCCATATGGTCACCCTATAAGAACATAAGAAGAGCCATGCTGGATCAGACCAAAGGTCCATCTAGTCCAGCACTCTGTTCCCTCAGTGGCCAACCAACTGTAGACCACAGACCCACAAACAGGACACAGTGCATCCTCCCACCCATGTTCCCCAACAACTGGTATATATTTATTATTTATTTATTTACAATATTTATATACCGTTTGAATATCTAACACAGATTCTAGAGTGGTGAACATAGGTATAACAGTAAAAGAAATAAGATTTTAAAAAGCAATTTAAAATTGTTCAATTTAAAAACAAAGGAACCAACAAAACAGTGGCTAATCATTTGCGGAAAGTTTCTTGAAACAGTTGTTTTCAGGAGGCACCAAAAGCAGCCTAGTGTTAGTGCCTGCCTGACTTCCAGGGGCAGAGAGTTCCACAGAGAAGGGGCCACTAAACTACTGGTTGTTCTCCTGGTGGATTCCAATCGGGACATAGGTCCATGTGGAACCACCAGGAGCATGCCCTCTGACGACCTCAGTGATCAGGCAAGTTGGCAAGAAAGAAGGCGCTCTCTCAGGTATCCTGGTCCCAAATTATTTAGGGCTTTGTACACTAGTACCAAAACCTTAAACCTGGCTTGGTAACCAATAGGAAGCCAGTGCAATTCCTTCAGATTGTGTGTATGTTGTATGTTTTTGCTGTTTTAATTTTTGTATATTGTTTTTAATTGTTTTTAATCCTATGTAAACCGCCCAGAGAGCTTCGGCTATGGGGCGGTATACAAATGTAATAAATAAATAAATAAATAAATAACATGCTGAAAAGAGGCAGCTCCTAACAACAGCGGAGCTGCTGCATTCTGCACTAGCTCCAGCTTCCAGAACAATCTTAAGGGCAACCCCACATAGAGTGCATTGCAGTAATCCGGTCTTGCAGTTACTAATACCCATACCACTGTGGCCAAGATATCCCTGTCCAGGAGAGGCTGGCAAGCCAACCGAAGCTGGTAAAAGGCACTCCGAGCTGCCGTGGCCACTTGGACCTCCAGCGACAATGATGAATCTAGGAGTACCCCCAAACTATGAACTTGATCTTTCAGAGGGAGTGCAACCCTATCCAGAACAGGCAATGAGCCTATTTCCCAGACTCAGGAACCACTCACCCACAGGGCTTTTGTCTTGCCAGGATTCAGATTCAGTTTATTGGCCCTCATCCAGCCTATTATTGAGTTTGGGACTTGAGTCTAGGACTTGCACAGCCTCTCCTAATTCAGATGTCACAGGGAGATAGAGCTGTGTGTCATCAGCGTACTGATGGCATTTTGCTCCAAATCCCCTGACCACCCCCAAAGGCTTCATATAGATGTTAAACAGCACTGGGGACCAGATGTGCCCTGCAGTACCCCATAGCTCATTTGCCAAGGGGCAAAGAAATTATCACCCAATGTTACTCTAAGAAATCAACCCTACAGGTAGGACCAGAAACACTGGGACACAGTGCCTCCAATGCCCATCCCACAGAGTAGATTGATGAGAATACCATGGTCGATGGTTTCAAAAGCCGATGAGCGATTGAGCGGAATTAACAGGATTGCACTCTCTCTGTCTCTCTCTCTTGATAAAGGCCATCCATCAGGACCAAGGTTGATTCAGTCCCGTAACCAAGTTGAAACCCAGATTGAAATGGGTCTAAATAATCAGTGTCCTCTAAGAGTGCCTGCAGTTGTTCTACCATGACCCTCTCCAATACTTTCCCTAGGGTATTTGCAACTGAGCAATACCATTGGGTCCAGAGTGGGCTTCTTGAGGAATGGTTGCACTACCACCTCTTTAAGGATGGCAGGGACCACTCCTTCCCTTATAGAAGCATCCACAACTTGGGATGTGCATGGCTGAAATTATCGTATTGTATCGTTATCGGAAATTCCAACATAAAAAAAATTCGGATCCAATCATATCGGGGGTACCCAGATTTGATCAGATCAGAAATCCGATAAATATCGGAAGTTCCGATACGATAACAGTGTTTTTCCCCATAGGTTTGCATTGGGGGAAAGAAAGTTTTCCCCCAATGCAAGTCTATGGGGAAAAACACTGGGCCAGCACTTGCCCTCCCTCCCCCTACTCACGCTCCTTACCCGCCTCTGCCGCCGCCGCCCTGTAGTGCTGCTAAACAGGCTTTCTGGCCTGTTCGTCAGTACAGTCCGGCTCTGTACTGACAAACAGGCCAGAAAGCCTGTTTAGCAGTACTAAGGGGCGGCAGCAGTGGGGAAGGCCCAGGTAAGGAGCGCAAGGGGGGGAGGGAGGGGTCCCCCTTACCTGGGCCTTCCATGCTGCTGTCTGCTGCCGTCTGCTGCTAGGAACTACTGAGAACTAGCCTTTGCAGCCTAGTTCTCATTAGGGTGAGGGTGTGCCAGGTGACATCATCACCGGCGTGCCCTCGCCCTAATGAGAACTAGGCCGCAAAGCCTAGTTCTCAGTAGTTCCTAGCAGTGGACAACAGCGGACGGTGGCGGGGAAGCCCAGGTAAGGAGCGCGAGGGGGAGGGGGGAGGGGAGGGAGGGCCGGCCCTAGGTCCAATAATCCAATATGTCTGATAGTTATCGGACATACAGATTTCAGATCGGATCAGATAGGGCCTGAGGGAATGTGTATCATTATTGTTAATCGGATGTCCGATAACGACCTTATCGGTTCATTATCGGCCATCGTAATGATACGATACACATCCCTACTCACAATACCCTGGCCCCACCCAGTCAAATCCCCTCGGATAGCTTTTATTTGCCAGGTGGGACAAGGATCGAGTAGGCACATGGTCGGTCACGTTGCTGCAAGTACCTTGTCAACATCATCAGGCCGTGGCAGCTGAAACTGATTCCACAAAATCGGGCAGATGGTGGTATCAGACACCTCGACTGGAACTGCCCTAATAACAGCATTAAGTTTGCTGCAGAGATAAGCAATTTTGTCCTCAAAGTAAGATGCAAAAAAGGTCACAGCAGGTCCTTGAGGAAACCAGGGCTCCATTCGGTGTGGAGACTGTAGTGTTAACAACCCCCAAACCACTCAAAAGAGCTCCGCTGGACAACTACTTGCGGACATGATGGAAGCAACAAAGTAAGCATTCTTTACTGCTCCCACCGCCGCACAATAGGCACGATATACAGGCTTACTGCTTCTGATACTGATATGTGAAACCACTTTCAGGCTAAAATCCTAAAATAAGTTGCAGGGAAATAAACTCCATTGATATCCATTGTACTTTTCCAGGAAAACATGTTAAGAATTGGAGTTTGGGGGTGGAGGTTCCTAACATATGGTTAGGATTAGTAGAACTTATGTCATGTAGAACTGGATATTTGCTCTCTTCCCTAGAATAGTTTTAAATAGTGTATTAATAAACACAGCAGCACTTGTGGCATTAGTTGTTTTACAAGTTGGGATTTACCTCAGAACTTTCCTTGTCTAAAATGCTCTGAGTTCTGCAACTCGGATACAGGATTAGGATCCACACACTGTCATTGCTGCCTCCTATTTTAGAATCTTTCTGAAAACTCATGTCCTATAAAATATAATTCTGAAAAAGCTTCACCTGCTGAATGTCTGCCTGTGAGCCCTGTGAGGGGAAAAATGAGTAGGATGTCTTGTTAAGTTCCAGTGGAGAGCTGAAAGCCTGGCTAACTTTCTTAGCTAATGTCAGATATGCTTTCATGGACTTCAGACTTTACAAAATACAATGAAAATAATAGTGCTTGAATTTGAATAAAAACAGAAGGAAAAGATTTAGGAAAGTTGAGTGTTATGCTGCCAAAAGACTCTCCCCGCCCCCAGTTTGGGAGCCAGTGAACTCCATTTCCCCATGACGCCTATATTTTCTCCTCCTCTTCCCTCACTCCCCAGCCTGTGGCCTGAGGCAATTAAAAGGCCAGCTTTTCTAGGAAGAGCTTTGTGGAGTCAGCAGCTGTGAATTCCAGTTCTAGGAACTGTGGCTGCTGGTCTTGAAGGGAGAGACTTCCTGGAATCCTCTCTGCCATTCCATGGAATGTAATACGCAAAAGAGCTGTTACAGTGACCTTAACGAGATTTCAGTGCATGAGTCTGTAGCAGAGAGAAGGGCGGGGGGGGGGAGCGGGGTAAAAGAGCCAAGGAAGCTGTTTTGTTTTGGTTGTCTGGCTGTTTTCAGAATCGTAATACAGTTGTTGTTTTTAAAGTTATTTTCTCACTTCAGTTCACTTTGGGAGACAAGAATGCAGTGAAGAAGGAAATGTTCACTACCACAGGATTTTGAAAAGGGGATATGAGGTTAACTGGTGAAAGTTTTCAGCGATTGATCACAGCTTCCTAAGAGGTTATCCAAGGTGGCAGACCCTACGCAGTCAACTGAGCCCTGCAAAGCTCACACAGAGCTACTCTTTCCCCTCCAAGGAATAAAAAAAAGTGTTGCCCACAGTAATTGCACACTTAGCATGTATATAGTGTTTCCCTAGCATGTATATAGTGTTTCCCACACATATAGTGTTTCCCACATACATTGCCTCATTAATCCTCATATCAACTCTGTAAAGTCGGTGAGCTTAGTGCTCCTAGTTTTTGCAGATGGAATAGAGTAGGTGAGGCTGAGAGATAATAGATCGCCTAAATCCACCAAGTTCATCCTGGCTGAGGAGAGGTTGAAAGTGAGGGGTGAGGGAGTGCAGACAGATGATAATGTTGCTGCTTTAGCGTTTGTGTTTTGCATAAGAAAAGCACACTGGATTTACATTTGCATAGCACACTTTACGTATCTTCTCTCAAGGTGCACTTACTCATTCAGGGCACTGTTTGTGGGTTTCCAAGGATTATGACAATCCCACAAAAGCAAGGCTAACCCCCGGATGCCTATTTTATTCTGGAAGCCGCCTTGAGAGGGTTTGTATCCCTAGAGGCAACCTGAAAAGGTGCAACAAGAAGCCTAAAGGAAAAGGGACACAAGACCTTCATTGTATTTGTAGGAAACTTAGAGAGGGCAGGGTTCCTGCAGGTTTAACTGTTGCGATGAAAAAGGAATTTCACCAGGTGCTGCATGCATACAAATGACACCTGCAGAAATACCCTTTTCTATACAACTGTTAAAGATACAGGAGCCCTCCTTTCCATATGGTCCTCCTATAAATGTGCTTAGGATTGTGCCCTACGTGAGATAGTCTTTTGCTCCAGCATCCTGTTTTGAGAACACTTCTTCTTGCCAAACTAGCCTGCTCTGCTTCTATTCATCTTTATTTATTACTTAAATAAATTTTATACCGCCAATGGCTGAAGCTCTGGGTACTGGGTGATGGAGTCTGTATCTGTCATGACATTGGGGGTATTTCATTCAATTTCCAAGCAAAACACTACACATTTTTTTAATTGGGAAGACTGAGATACTTCTCCCATATAATTCATCCATTGGCATTATAATTATAGGGCAGAATATAATTACAGGAGAATCGTGGGTACATTTCAGATCTACTTAGTAATGTAATTAGTGCCATGAAACGTCCCACACAATCATATTCCATTAGTTATTCAAACATAGCAAGCCATGTTTTTCCCCGCTTACTTTTTCTTTAAAGCTTCAATTATTTTATTATTATTATTATTTTTACTTTTTTGACATGGCAAAAGGCAGCAAAGCTAACTTCCCCCACCATCCCATTCAACAGATCCCACAATTTTCCCATTGGGCTTGTGCCTGTGATACGCGAATGGGGTAGCAGCATATTTCAGGGGTATTGTACGATGGTCCAAATACAAAGTGGCACATTTTAGTAGTGATCCTACAGCCAGACCCCTTTTTTCATGCACAATTCTAAGAAGCACTTCAGAACCTTTCTTGTGCTTGTTTGTGTCACATCTGACACAATGTAAGGAGAGAGAGATTTGGAAGGCAAATGGAATGCATATCTCTGCCAGTACATGTTTTTACATTCACATTAGAAGCAGATTTGAACCAAAGTCTATTTAAGCCTCATCTGCAAAAGAGACCCAAGAACCATTTCACACATTTTTGGGTGCAGCTAAACACATATTTGTTGCATTCATGCTTTACACACTTTTTAACTGTACATCTTCGGTGTGCATCTTAGAAAAGTAATGCGTGCAGAAGCCCTGGGTGCTTCATGATGAAACTTCTTCCTGCGAGCATTGTTCTGTGATGTTGTTTGCCTCTGTTAATTGTTCAGCCATTCTTTTTCCAGTCAGACAACTATCATATGTACTTTTTCGTCAGAAAAGGAAATGGGGAAAAAAATCTAAAAGTAACGTAACCACTGAAGCAATTCTTGTTGTCACTTGCTCTGCAGTCGTACAGAGTCCCCTCTCTGACTTATAGAGAAAGAAACTTATTTCTGAGAATGCTAGGACATTTCATATGAGCCGAGATACATGATACTGAATCATAATACAGACAATCTGAAATCAGCAACAGGTTAACAAGGAAAAATCACAAGAAATAATTAATCAAGTAAGCGGTTAGATAACATGCCGCGGAGCCATGCATTTTGAAACAAGCACACTTTTATCTTTTGCAAGTTGAAATTTAACAAAGAATGCCTCTTTTTGATTTCTCAAGTTATGCCATTTGTCCCCACCCATCCACAAAAAAAATATTTAGATTGCCTTGATTTATTTTATTTAAAACTAGCAAATGAACCCAGCTTTGCACAGGTTGGAATCGTCTTTAGATTCATACAGAGATGCCCTCAGGCAACTTACAAAGCTTTCAGATTTGAACACATTGTGCCTGCCGTGCCTGAATGAAGGGACTCCTACTGGCACCCCTACTGCCATGATCCACCCTTATGGCCCCCAAGGGAGGGTCTGTCGACTCCATCCTCCTTAGATGGAGCTCCTCTACAACAGAGGGGAGAGGGAAGGCCTATAACTCAGCCTACTAATCTTCCCTGGCTTCAAACTGTACTTGTTCTTTTCTTTTCATACTTTAACATATTCTTTCCCCAATATTTTCTGGCTTTTTTTAAAAAAAGAAAAAGTCTAAAAACATGAATAGTGTATGGTTAAAATCTATTTGTTGCTGTGTGGAATCATGATGGGAAGTTTGCGTGAAATTGATCAAAATGTTATTGAAGCAGAATATCTTTAAACATTAAATAAATAAATAAATAAATAAATTTTGATTTGCTGTCTTTTTGGTTCAAGATGGTGGTCAAAATTTTCACTATGCCTAAAACTATACCAGAAAGAGATAGAACAAATCCTTAAAAATTCATAATAATCTAATGTACGCTTTTCAGATCCTTTTTCCTTTTATATATAAGCCTTCTTTTAGGGCAAATGCCCTCACAGATGGCTTCTATACAATTACAAATCAGGAAAAACGACATAAATGCATTTCATTACATAAATCATAATAAGGACAATAATATACCAACCATAACAATTAACCATAGCCATAAAAATAATTATCAGACCAGCATAATGCCATTTAAAATTGGGGGATCTTTTTTCTGTCAAGGGCCACATTCCCTCAGAGGGGTAATCTGTCAGGAGCCACATGCTGGTTGTGGGTGTGGCAACCTCTCCTCCCTCCCTTGTGGGCTGCCAGAGGAAGGGCAAATCACTCTTGCCAGAGATATGAACTGATCGTTTGCATAGGGCTTTTAAACTTATGTCGAGAGCAGCATGAAATTAGTCTGAGTGCCCTAGGATTGCAGGCTGTCCATTTTGAGTTAAAACCAGCTAAACAGGTTGTGGAGTTGAAGGAAGGCTGCACTGATTCAAAATCAGTGAAAGGGAAAGAAAAATACTGGTGCCCACATGAGAGATTCGGATTCTGGGGCCACGGGCTACGGTACTTGGAAGATGGACTGCTGGCAAGTGACGGGTTGCACCTCACAAGGGCTGGGAAGAATGTTTTTGGCCACAGCATGAAGAACTTCATCAGGAGGGAAACTCCAATAGTGCCAACAATGTAGGAAAGAGGCCAGACCATAAAGCACATTGTCTTCGATGTCGATATACTAATGCCCAGAGTATGGGAAACAAACAGAATTGACTTGAACTCTTAATTCATGAATGCAAATGCGACTTGATAGATATAACTGAAACTTCGTGGAATGACTCCCATGACTGGACTATAGCAGTTGAATGATATAACTTGTTCAAAAAGAACGGAAGTAATAGAAAGGGAGGTGGAGTTGCACTATATGTTAAAATTACTTATCCCTGCACAGAACTAAAGTAGGATGAACCTGGGAGCCCCATTGAGAGCATCTGGATTAAAATAAATGGGGCAAGGAATAAAAGGAACATGATAGTCGGAGTTTACCACCAACCACCCAATCAAGGAGAAGACAAGAATGAAACTTTTGAAAAGCAAATTGCCAATGTTTCAAAGAAATCCAATGCAATAGTAATTGGGGACTTCAATTACCCCAATATCTGTTGGGAGACAAATTCTGCCAAAAGTGGCCCTTCCAAAAAAATCCTGACATGTGTAGCTGATAACTTTCTCCTACAGAAAGTCGAGGAAGGAACTAGAGGATCAGCTATCCTTGACATAATATTGACCAATAGGAATGACTTAGTGGATAAAGTGACAGTTACAGGAACCCTGAGGAAAAGTGACTACGTCCTACTTAAGTTCTTGATTTTAAAGGAAGCAAAAGCTGAGTATAGCCATACGTATACTCTGGATTTCAGGAAAGCTGATTTTAATAAACTCAGAACTATGATAAGTAAGGTCCCATGGCAAGTGACCCTAATGAGAAAAGGTGTCCAAGATGGGTGGGAGTTTTTAAAAAGGAAATTTTTAAAGGCACAATTATAAACAATTCCAACAAGGAAAAAAGATAGATGACAACAGAAGAAATCAATGTGGCTTCACAAAACGCTTAGAGATGACCTGAAAATAAAAAAGGATACATATAGGAAGTGGAAGGAAGGCCAGGCTACAAAAGAAGAGTACAGGCAGGTAGAACAGAAGAGCAGGAATGGTGTCTGGAAGACTAAAGCTGAGAATGAGCTGAGACTAGTGAGGGATGCTAAAAGCAATAAAAAGGCTTTCTTCAGATGCGTGAATAGTAAAAGGCAGAGAAAAGAAATAGTAGTTCAACTGCTTAATGAGGATGGCAAATTGATAACAGGTGACAAAGAAAAGGCCGAAGTGCTCAATTCCTACTTTGGCTCAGTCTTCTCCGATAAGTGGGTCTATGACCCCCCTGGCAAAAGTGAAGTACAAGCTGAAGGGGCAGGATTGCAGTTTGAGATTGATAAACAAATGGTCAAGGAACATCTAATTTCTTTGAACGCGTTCAAATCTCCAGGGCCCGATGAACTGCATCAATCTCCAGGGCCCGATGAACTGCATCAAAGGGTGCCTCTACAAGAATGATTTAAAGCTCTTTCAAAACGCATTACTAAATTTACCTCTACAAGAGCGGAGCACAAATCAGGGGTCCAGCCGCTTCACTTCACTTTATTATTATGGCAACCCAATTAGTTTTTTTGCCAGCACCAGGCGCTTTAAATCTCAGATTATTCACATTTTCGAATGCGCGTTAAATAGCAAGTTTTAATTTACTGCGGCAGTAAGAGCGCCTTATGTCAGTGTAAACAATTTCGTGAGGAGGCACATTAATGATCAGATGGTCTTGTTGTCATGCGTATGTGTGGAAAATTAGTGATTCGCTTAGACAACTCGTCCCCTCACTTCTTTCTGGGTTCCTGAGATGAGCTCTGTGTGTGTGCGTGTGTGTAAAATGAGAACTTATTAGTGAGATGGGAAGCAGGGAAAGGGGGGGCGGACAGGGGAAGGGTGTTTTCATGCTTTCCTGCATGCCTGTCTCCATCCATTGACACACACACACACACACACACTCGATTGCTCGCTTCTTCTCTCATCTCTCGCTCCCCTCGCTTGCTTGCTGAGTGTGTGTGTGTGCGCGCATATGAATGTTTTACATCACCAAAACGACAATGGATGATTGAGAAGGAGAGAAGGGAAAACAATTGATTTCACTGAGAAAATAAGGAGGAAGAGGAGGAAGGAATGAAGCAGCTTCCCCTGTCTCTCGCTTGCTCGCTCCTTCTCTTTGGTCTCTTGCTATCTTCCTCTCTCTCCGGCAAATGGTGGGGGGCAGAGAGAGGCAGCTGAAAATACTTTTTAAAAGGCTGCTGGAGGGGGAAATTTCAGAGGCACATTCCCATTTACTCCTGAGCAGTTCTGTGTTGTGTTTAACCCTCGTGTTTCTGAGCAGGAGAAGCAGCTGTCAGATGGCTTAGCACAAGCAGACAGGGATCTTGAGTTTGATCCAGATCCTGGTACTGAAGAGGAAGCACTTCACAGCCCCTCTCTTCCAGCTGATGAGAATCAACGCTCTGAAATGAGTACTGATCTCACTGACTCTCCAGCAGGTGTAACCACGCCCGTATCTTCTGAGGAAGAGGGAGAAAACACTTTAAAAGATGCGAAGGAACGTAGGCGTCTGAGGAGAACAGAGATGAGAGAGAGACCACGCCGGTCAGAGCGATTACGAGTGAAAGAGCAAGCAGACCTCAGAGACGGAGAGTTGTCGAAGAAGCGAGTTCGTTAGTTATTGTTAATTTCAACGTTTCGTTTACCTTGCACAGCTTTGTTTTGCCTGAATTAAAGGCGTTGTTTAGTTCAGAGCTTAAGTATTCTTTCTTTCAAATACACCGAAATCAGTTGCTGCTCACAACAGCTTGAAATTAACAACATTCTAACGAACGCTACCAGTGCGTGTGAGTGTGACGGCTCCAGTACTGTAGCATTATGGAGAAAGCAATTGCCGACCTCTCCCTCGAGAACCAGGCGCTGCAAACGCAAGTGAATCAGCTAACAGCAGCTGTAAGGACGTTGCAGACAGCACCTGCACCAGCAGCTGGAATCCCCGCCCCCGTTCCTCGGAGAAAGTGCCCTGTGAGTCTACCAGAAAAGTTTGATGGGGACAAGAGAATGTTCACTGCTTTTTGAGCTCAGGTGGAACTGTATATACGATTGAGAGCGGAGGACTTTCCTACTGACGAGCTCCGTGTTGGCTTTTTCATTAGTTTACTGGCGGGGCCAGCTGCAAAATGGGCTTCTGCGCTCTTAGTAGCCAATAGCCCCTTATTGTTGGACTATCAGGGGTTTGTGACGTCAATAGAAGCATTTTTGGGGGACTCTCTTCGGGAGGAGACGGCCACCCGAGCCATTCGGCGACTGCGCCAAGGCGGGGATTCAGTGGCGGTTTATGCAACAAACTTTCAACTAATTATTCAGGATTTGCAGTGGAACGATGCAGCTTATAGAGCACAGTTTTTGGACGGTCTGAATGCTGATATTCTGGATGAGCTCGCACGCGCCCCATCTTCGGTTACGTTGGCAGATCTGGTGGCCGCCTGCCTGCGCATTGATAGCCGTTTCGAGGGGCGGAAAGATGCGTGGCGGACAGTCGTGAACCGCGCCCTGCCGTCAGTAGCGACGTTACACAAGGGGTCTTCCTCTACTCGCCCAGCTCTAGAGCAGACCGTGGAGGAGCCCATGCAACTGGGAGCGGCGCGATCTCATATTTCTCCATCAGAAAGAGACCGTAGACGGCATCAAGGTCTGTGCTTCAAATGTGGACAGATGGGACATTTTATCAAATTTTGCCGTGCCCCTGGCTGGACAACGACTCCTTCTCAGTCTTTTGCTCCTCGAGCGTGACTAGGCAGTTCCCCCAGTCTGTTGGGAGTGTCTAGGCCGGACGGTCCGGTTATGACAAGGGGGAGGCTGTCGCACGTCTCCACCTCGCCTCATCTAATTTTGAAAGTACGTTTACAAACTTCCCCTGGTACAGTTGGCGAGTTTTTTGCGTTAGTGGATTCAGGAGCTTCCAACAGTTTCATGGATCTACGCTTTGCACAACGCCATAGGGTGGCTGTGGAGTCCCTGCCACGCCCATTATATGTTGAGACAATTGACGGTCGCCTTCTGGAGGAGGGTGGGTGACCAAAATTACAGCCCCCCTTTCTATGTCGGTGCAAAGGCATAAGGAACTGATCCTATTTAACGTGACGAGGATGTCGCGTTTTGCACTGGTCCTTGGCATGTCTTGGCTCATGCAGCATAATCCTTATATCTCGTGGGCGTTACATAGAGTGTCATTCCCCTCACCCTATTGTCTTCATCATTGCCTTGAGACTGGCACTATACCGCTTGCTCAGGCGGAGTCGCAAGTGGCTCCTGAGGTCTCAGCAGCTGCGCACATCCATTCCTCGTCTCTGGCTGTTCTTCCTTCAAAATATGAAGCCTTTAGGGATGTGTTTGATGAGACGGAGGCGGATCAGTTGCCTCCACATCGCAATTATGATTGTGCCATAGATTTGGTCCCAGGGGCACAAATTCCGGTAGGCAGGTTGTATCCAATGTCGGGCCCAGAATTGGAAGCTCTAAGGGAGTTTCTGGATAAAAATTTGAGGCGTGGCTTTATTCGTCCGTCGTCCTCCCCTGCAGGAGCGGCGTCCTTTTTTATAACAAAACGCTCGGGGGAGAAACATCTGGTTCATGATTATAGAGGCATCAATAAAATCACAGTGAGAGATAAATACCCCCTTCCCCTGATCCCAGAGATGTTAGAGCGGTTGAGTAAGGCAACTGTGTTTACCAAACTAGATCTAAGAGGGGCTTATAATTTGGTTCGCATTCGTAAGGGAGACGAATGGAAAAGCGCGTTCTTGACACGATATGGCTCTTTTGAGTATTTGATGATGAGTTATGGCCTGGTGAATGCCCCAGCTACGTTCTGTAGGTTCATGAATGATATCTTTCGAGATTATCTAGATACATTTTTGATTATTTATTTAGATGATTTTTTGATTTTTTCAAGAAATGCGCAGGAGCATCAGGCTCACGTGGAAGCCGTACTTGGGCGCCTGCGGGAGCATAAGCTGTTTGCTAAATTGGAGAAATGTGCATTTGACTTAACAACATTGGATATTTTAGGATATCGTATTTCCACAGAAGGGCTTCAAATGGATCCGGCGAAAGTGCAGGCTGTTTTGTCCTGGCAGGCGCCAGCCTCTCGGAAGGACTTACAAAGGTTTCTAGGGTTTGCTAATTTTTATAGAAGGTTTCTGCCGGGTTTTTCTAGACTTACAGCCCCTCTTTCGGACCTGCTCAAAGGCCAGCGCTCCGGCATTAGGTGGTCCCCGGTGGCACAGGAGGCTTTTGATAGACTGAAAGGGTTATTTAGTTCGGAACCCCTCCTTTGTCATCCTGATGCACAGAAGCCGTTTGTGGTGCAGACGGATGCGTCTGATGTGGCACTGGGGGCGATCCTCTTGCAGCCTGGTGAAGCGGGAGGGGAGTTAAGACCCTGTGCGTATCACTCCCAAAAGTTGACTTGTTCTGAACGGAACTATACCATTTGGGAGAAGGAGCTCCTGGCTATAAAGGCTGCGTTAGAAACTTGGAGGCACCTGTTAGAAGGGGCCCGTTACCCAGTGGAAGTTAGAACAGATCACCGGAATTTGGAACATTTGTTGACAGCTCGAGCGCTGAACCAGAGGCAGATCCGGTGGTCGAACTTTTTTTCCCGTTTTGAGTTAATGATTCGGCATGTCAGGGCCTCGGATAATCAACAAGCAGATGCGCTGTCTCGCAAACCGGAATTCCTCATGCCTGCGGGGGAGACCCTGGTGCCCCCTCCTCTGCTCCCTTTACACACTTGAGGAGCGGCGGGGGGGCTTCCTGTCATGGTAGGCTGAACTCAGACGCGCGCAGGCGCAGGATGCCTTTGTCCGTCATACTGTGGAGGACCTGAGATTGCAAGAAGGGTCATCTTCGGGCTCCCCCTTTTCATTATGGGAGGGGTTGTTGTGTTATAGGCAGTGGCTATATGTCCCTTCTGCAGCATTAAGAGCAAAAGTGCTGTGTCAGTGTCATGACTCGCCGACGGCAGGACACTTTGGTGTGTACAAGACTGTTGCTGCCATAGCTCGAGATTTTTGGTGGCCTCGACTCCTGAGGTCGGTGATCTCGTATGTGGGGTCCTGTGATGTCTGTCAGCGTGCCAAATCAGTGCCTGGCAAGCCTGTGGGGTTGTTACAGCCATTGCCCACGCCTTCAGGGCCCTGGACGTTCCTTTCCTTGGATTTTGTGACTGATTTGCCATGCTCCCGCGGCAACACTACCATTTTAGTGGTCGTGGATCTATTTTCAAAGATGGCGCATTTTGTCCCTTGCGCAGGGTTGCCTTCAGCCAAAGAAACCGCTATACTGTTTTTGCGGCATGTTTTTCATTTACATGGTTGGCCGGACAGGTTGGTCTCAGATCGGGGTGCTTAGTTCACAGCGCATTTTTGGAAAGAACTGCTCTCCTTACTAAGGGTGGAACTCCGTCTGTCTTCAGCGTATCATCCTCAAACCGATGGCCAGACGGAGCACACGAACGCCACGCTGGAACAATACCTACGGTGCTACGTTAATTATCAACAGGACGATTAGGTGCAGCTTTTACCTCTGGCAGAGTTTGCTTATAACAACGCCACTCATGCTTCCACCCGACAGGCTCCATTTTTTGTGAATTATGGGTTTCATCCTAGGGCTTTTCCATCCTCCATAGGTGTGGCTAGGGTGCCTGCTGTTCAAGAGTTTGTGGATGAATTGCATGCTCTACATCGTGTGCTTCAGGAACAGATTGAGCATGCTAAACAGACGTACAAAACAACAGCAGACAGCCACAGGGCGCTGGGTGCTCCTTTAGCGGTCGGAGATTGGGCTTGGTTGTCAACATGACACTTTCCCATGAAGGCGTTGAGCAGAAAGCTGGCAGCTCGTCGGACCGGTCCTTTTCTGATTACAGCCCAGATTAATCCTGTGGCTTTCAGGCTGGCCCTTCCTCCTTCGCTTAAAATTCACCCAGTGTTTCACCGGTCGTTGCTTTCCCCTGTGAGGTCCGGGGATCCCCATCGCTCCTCTGCAGACCCCCCTCCCCCTGTGATGGTTGACGGGGAGGAGGAATTCGAGGTGGCTCAGATCCTGGATTCCCATCTGTTTCAAGGGAAAGTGCAATATTTAATACATTGGAAGGGGTATGGACCTGAGGAGCGCTCTTGGGAACCTGTAGATAGTGTGCACGCCCCGGAGCTGGCGCGTAACTTTCATTGCAGATATCCTCACAAACCAGCTCCAGAGACGCACTGTCGTAGTTTCGGGGGGAGGCGTGTTGAGGGGGGGGATGGTGTTGTGTTTAACCCTCGTGTTTCTGAGCAGGAGAAGCAGCTGTCAGATGGCTTAGCACAAGCAGACAGGGATCTTGAGTTTGATCCGGATCCTGGTACTGAAGAGGAAGCACTTCACAGCCCCTCTCTTCCAGCTGATGAGAATCAACGCTCTGAAATGAGTACTGATCTCACTGACTCTCCAGCAGGTGTAACCACGCCCGTATCTTCTGAGGAAGAGGGAGAAAACACTTTAAAAGATGCGAAGGAACGTAGGCGTCTGAGGAGAACAGAGATGAGAGAGAGACCACGCCGGTCAGAGCGATTACAAGTGAAAGAGCAAGCAGACCTCAGAGACGGAGAGTTGTCGAAGAAGCGAGTTCGTTAGTTGTTGTTAATTTCAACGTTTTGTTTACCTTGCTTCATTTAAGTGCGTTCTGAATTGCACAGCTTTGTTTTGCCTGAATTAAAGGCGTTGTTTAGTTCAGAGCTTAAGTATTCTTTCTTTCAAATACACTGAAATCAGTTGCCGCTCACAACATTCTGGAGGGGGGACAAACTTCAGCTGGTGGTGAAATTGGAGGGTAGAAAGGTAACCAAACAGGTTAACCACATCATTCCTGGCAGGTAACCTAGGAAACCAAAGGTGGGAGATTCTGATGGGCAGGGAGAATAAAGGGTGAAACAAAGAACATTAGCAAGTCAACAATTTTAAAGTTCCTTTCATACAGCACGCTGCCTCCTGTGTATAGGGATTAGGCGTAAAAGCTATTGTCAGTAGATGCGCATAATTGGACAACCGGGTGTCAAATGAAATCTTGTAGAGGGGACCCTAGAGTAATAAAGGAGCTAGCAGAAGAACTCTCCGAACCACTGTCTATTATCTTTGCAAAATCATGGAAGAAGGGTGATGTGCCCGACTATTGAAGGAGGGCTAATGTTGTCCCTATCTTCAAAAAGAGCAAAAAGGAGAAACCTGGGAACTACAGACCAGTCAGTCTGACATCCATCCCTGGGAAATTTTTGGAGCAGATTATAAAGAAGTCAATCTGTAAGCACCTTGAGAACAACGCAGTGATTACTAGAAGCCAGCATGGATTTGTCAAGAACAAATCCTGTCAGGCTAATCTGATCTCATTTGTTGATCAGGTAGCTTCCCTTGTGGGAATGCTGTGAATATAACATAAATTGACTTCAGCAAAGCTTCAAATCAGACAACCATTGGAAAAGGCTAAATTGAGCAAGTTCTCTCTGGAATACCACACATTTTTAATATAGAAATCAGAGAGGAGGAGGCAAGATAGCTATACAACAAATTAAGACTCAAAAGGCCCCAGGGGTTGATGAATTTACTGGATGGATTTACTGAGTCACAGAACAATTGGTTCCACAAAAGACTACCCAGTTTAATTACATGAATGCTATCATGTGTTGTTGTCATCTGCAAACCTGGGCAAAATCCTGAAGAGTTAGACCCATATCTCCCAATCACCCTAGTCAATCAGGATGCAAAAATGTTTGCTGCCAGATTTATTTATTTATTTATTTATTTATTTATTGCATTTTTATACCACCCAGATTGGATGAATTGGCTCCCCAATATATAAAAGTAGATCAATTTGGATTCATTCGGTGGTGTAATTTAGCTGATCCAATTAGATACTTATTAAATACTGTACGCTACTGTTCAAAGTCCAAAGAGATTTCTTATATAATAGCTTTGTAAGATGCCTTCACGGCATTTGACAAATTGGAGTGGTTTGCATCTTGGAATTAGGGGTGCATTTGGATATGAAAGATACATTTTTAAAATTGCCCATTCCAAATTATCAAAATAACAGGGCAGTTACGAGAACAAATGAAATGGATTCAAATGAAATCATGATAAAAAGAGAAACCAAGCAAGAGTACCCCTTGCCCAAGTTATGGCCCCCTCTACAAGATTTTGGTTTGACGCCCGGTTGCCCATTTATGCGCATATGCGGAGAAGCGCATTTACTCCTAATACCAATTCTGAGAAGCGGTGAAGCGCATTGCGGGCTATATGAAATGCGCTTTAAAGTTGTTTACATGTGGAGAATCACATGTTTACATGACCATAAGGCGCTTTAACTCCCGCGGCAAATTAAAACTCGCTATTTAACACGCATTCGAAAATGCGAATAATCAGAGATAAAAAGCGCCTCAACCCCCGATTTGCACTCCGCTCTTGTAGAGGTAAAATTTGTAATGCACCTTGAAAGAGCTTTAAATCGCTCTTGTAGAGGCACCCTATCTTTCTTATTTCAAACTCTGCCAGTAACACTGGCATACGCTGAATTGGAAAAATGGCAGTCTACTGAAACATTTCACATTTAAAAATCTCTCTCTCTCTCTCTCTCTCTCTCTCTCTGTCTATCTATATATCTATATATATACACACAAAGAGAGATATTTTTTTAATTCTATACATTTAAAATTTTTAAATCCATAAATTTGTAAACTTGATACACTACTGTTTTGTTTTGGAAATGCAGGATAATAAAACTGATCTACCATGCAGAATTGTATAAAATTTACTGAGGTAATGTATGGGAAGCAGTTTAAATTATTTTTATAAATTAAATTTAAGAATGGACAGGATAGAACATTATTTTTCTATGACAAATTGTTGGACAATATGTAACAAAGGTACTTTGTGGTAATAAATAATTAAGGCCAAAACACTAAACAAGTTTTGTCTCTTCAGCCTTTATAATCTGTTATGGATTCCATCACAGGAAATACAGTAAAACAAATTGTCATTCAACCAAGTCACTGAACGCAACGTGACAGGAAGCTCATACAGGAAGCTCATGCAATATGCCGTTGTAACATAGCTTTTACACTATTGCTTTATGCACATACTTCTCACATTTCGCAAGCTTTCCTTCAGGGCTGACCAAGCGTAATGGTGCAGTTCTACCCCAAGTAAAATAGGATTGCTACTAAATCCCTTACAGTGGCACACCTCTAATTTATGGAGACAGAGTGACGTTCTTCTCTCTATGTTGGCATAGTGGCAGATGGTAAAGAAGTAGGAGAATGTGAAGAGTTAGGTGTAGTGGTAAAAATTACCACTACAATGGTGTAGTGGTAATTTTTTTTAAATGCAGATGCTCATCATGAGAGTCCCCTTAGCTAGAGTGACCATATGGAAAGGAGGACAGGGCTCCTGTATCTTTAACTCCTGTATAGAAAAGGGAATTTCAGTAGGTGTCATTTGTATGCATGCAGTACTTGGTGAAATCCCTTCTTCACCACAACAGTTAAAACTGCAGGAGGTATACTAGAGTGACCAGATACAAAGGAGGGCAGGGCTCCTGCAGCTTTAACTGTTGTGATGAAGAGGGAATTTCACCAGGTGCTGCATGCATACAAATGACACCTGCTGAAATTCCCTTTCCTATACAGGAGTTAAAGATACAGGAGCCCTGTCCTCCTTTCCATATGGTCATCCTACCATAGCCATACCCTCAAAGAGAATCCAAAAATGCAAACAGAGATGTTGATCCATATCTAGACGTGTGTGTGTGGCCACCCATGAATCACAAAAAAGAGGACACCAATTTGCATACATTTTGCATATGTTAATATACCTGTATAGAGGGAAATGTAGAGAGAATAACTATAATTTTAATGGAAATAACAGTATGTCTCATCGTCATCATCATGTGGAAGACTGTGTGACCAGATGACCTGTGTGCCTTTCTTGGTGATGTTCAGGTGCTGTTGGTGGGCAAATTGAGGCCCGTTCTTCTTCTGATTGCTGTTTATCTTTAGACCTGACTTGGACTGGACACCTTCAAAATAGATGACAGTCCTGTGGCAGCCCTTCAAACAGAATACTGTAAAGAGGACACATGGCCCCTCTAGTGTATACACACGCACAGCTGAAGAGTTTCCAGGAGTTTATTTTCCCAGAAACAGTGAAAAACTCTCAATGCCAACAAGCCAGTTCTAGTCATTCCACCTAGAGCATGTCTTTTGTAATGGGTCTTAATTGCCCATTTAAAATCAAGCCAAATCCATTCTCCCACCCTTCACTACTGCAGCTAAGCCCAGCATGCAGCTATACTCAAAGAGAACAGGAAAGTCTGACGGAAGGGTGACAGATGATAGAACTGTCCTTGCGATTTAAAAAGCCCCAGTGTTTCAACCCTGAGCGCCCTGGCTCCACTACATCACTGGTGCTAGGTCTTTTGTCTCCTGCCACTGTAAAGTTATAACAGCAAAGTGGTTGTCAAACTAAATATACTCCCAAAGAGAGGAGTCCATTTTGCCACTGCCTCAGGGCACAAGGTCACTGCAAGAACAATGTCTGTATACTACTTCCAAAACTCATTCCATCACTGCACTTCTTCAATACAACCTGTTACCATTTCAGCTGTGGATCTGTTCTGATGATAGCTAGTAGATAGGAACCCCACATTTCCAGTATTATTCACCTCAGATCTTCATAATGAGGGGGGCTCACAATGGGAAGGGGATTGTGGGGTCTCCTCCAAACAACCCATGAGGCCTGGAGTGTTGTAAATTTGTCATGGGAAGGTTTTTTTTGTCTTTTTTCTTTTTACAGCTGCAGTCACTAAGATACAAGGAGATGGCTTCTTTTGAGGGCAGGAAATCCTTTTCTTTCATTCATTTTCTGTTGCTACAAGTTGTCATAAGCCACCCTGGAAATCATTTGATTGAAAGGCAGGGTATAACCCTTCACAAATAAAAAAGAAATAGATGAACAAAGCTTTTCGGGGTGGAAAGTGAAGAGTGTGCCCAGTTTAATTCAGAATGAAAGTGTGCCTCAGCTACCAGAAATTTGGAAAACTTTCCACCAGGGTCTAAATTGTATTTTACACCCTTTTTCACAGCTGTTTCCTGCCCAAGCTTCTCATGTGGTCCCTCTTTCTAGTCTCTATTTGGGTGAAAGGATATATGGGTGAGTACAATAGAGCAAAACGGGCATTTATTAGGAAGGGGAGTGAAAAATAGCTGTTGTGGGAGGCATAAATCCTATATTTCATAAACATGCAAATATTGACTGCAAAAATAATAAATTACACTTCTATGTGACAAGGTTGCTTGTTTGGACACATCCAAAATACTAGGAAAGGATTAAATGAAGTCAGTTCATCCTGCTACCATGACAGTTTGTGGTGAGAACTTTCTAGCCATCCAATTTTGCAAGATTAGGCAGGATTATGAGTAATGTAAACAGGAGACTTTCTAGAAATCCCTAATTATTCTTGATGAGGCAGTGTCCTTACTTGCAGGTCGTTGTCATGCAATTGCACCTGAAGGATAATATATCATGCCATTAAGTTTTAACAAGCTCAAGGACGGAACTATTCAAGAACAAACATTCCTCATTAAAACCCTGGTGAAAGATAAGATATGTTCCTTTTTAAAAAATGAACCTACTTTATTCTTCTATTACTTTCGTCTCTGCCTCTCCCAGAGCATCTTTAAACAAGTGTTTTACAGCACTCTCAAGACTGGCCACTCACAGATGTTTGCAGGTCATTTTGACTACACCATCAGTGTGTTTCCCACTTCATTTCCCGGTTTTAGTGTCATAAATTAAGCCTTAGAAAACCTGGCTCTTCTGAAATATGTTGGGTTTGTCAGGATTTCCTGCCGTTTGCAGGTGAGGTTGTGCTATAAAATGCCCACCAGAGGGCACTGTCCCATTGAAATGTACAGACCATGTGGTCTTGTAATTACATCTCTTTTCAAATACAGAAGAGAAGCAGGAAGAGAGCCACGGTAAGGAAACGCGATTCTCCCCCCTCCCAATCTAATAGTCCTCCTAGATATTTTGTGACTTGATGACCAATTGTTGCATTTTGGTGTAGAAGGAAATATAGACATCTGTGGGCACAAGCATTTGAACAACAGTGTTTGGCTATCACAGTGATGCCTAAACAAAATCCAAACTCCAGACAGCCCAGGGGTTTATTCATAGAATCATGGAATAATAGAGTTGGAAGGGACCTATAAGGCCATCAAGTCCAACCCCCTGCTCAATGCAGAAATCCACCTTAAAGCATCCCTGACAGATGGTTGTCCAGCTGCCTCTTGAATACCTCTAATGTGGGAGAGCCCACCACCTCCCTAGGTAATTGGTTCCATTGTCGTATTGCTCTAACGGTCAGGATGTTTTTTCTGATGTCCAGCCGGAATCTGGGTTCCTGTAACTTGAGCCCGTTATTCTATGTCCTGCATTCTGAGTTGATCGAGAAGATATCCTGGCCCTCCTCTGTATGACAACCTTTCAAGTATTTGAAGAGTTCAAAACATCTGAAGAGTTCAAAACATTAAAGAGTTCAAAATATTCAAAACATTCTTCCTCGTAAGGTCCAAGAATTCCTGCTGGGGCAGTTTGGTTTGGGGCAGTCCAATAATCCGATATGTCCGATAGTTATTGGACATATGGATTTCGGATCGGATCAGATAGGGCCTCCTGGAATGTTTATCATTATCGTTAATCAGATGTCCAATAACGACCTTATTGGATTGTTATCGGACATCGGAACAATACAATACACATTGTTAATGCATAGTATGCAACTCTACCCCTAGCCTTGTTGCCTGATCATCTGGCAGTTTCCCCACTCCCTGCCACTGCACAGCTGATTATCAATTGGCTGAGGGACTGGGCAGGTAGGTTGTTGCTGACTCCAGTAGATTTTGGGCTGACACCTGGCTCCTTTTATTGTTGCAAATCAGGGTACTACTGCTGCCTTGTAAAGTAGGAAACCCAGTAGCTGAGGCCAGTGGCTTCCTAATACCAGGCCCAACTGGCCTGTATATGGCCCTGAGCTGTGTTGTGGGGAATTCACTCATAAAACAAGCTCTCGAGAAGTAGCAAAGACATTGGAACAATAAAACATGCTTAATTAGCTTCCGTCTGACCTCTGATTGGATAGATGGCAGAGGCGTGCCTCTGCTCTCAGCTTGTTAGAATTCCTGGAAAAGCGTGGATGATTAAAGTATAATTGACTCTGAGAATAAGAGGGCCCTTCTTGTCAAAAGTCTAAGTCTATACAGGAAGTAAGAAACTGGTTCTGGTTTTACTTTTGGCAATCGAATGTTTGCTAGTTACATTACTGTGATTTTGCTTTCCAATCCCCTCTATTTCACTGAACAAGTTGTATTACCAGGATCCCAAGATATCTTTTCTTTTCATTCCATGTATCTTTTAAGTGAACACTTAATTCTGTGGCAAACAAGTTCCATTCTACAGAACTGGCTCTAGAACAAAATGGGGGTGGGGCGGTCTGAATTATGCTGATGTCTATGAGATATACTGAAGTAATGTATAAACACAGTACAATTAACTGCAAAGCCACACAGAATGTCAGAAACTATCAGATGGACACTGTAGGTCAGAACACAATAATATTAAGGGAGGGGGAAATCACTGATGTGTGTGATGGGAGTGGGGAATCTGAAAATTAGGTGCAATTAGGGTGACCATATGAAAAGGAGGACAGGGCTCCTGTATCTTTATGAAAAGGAGGACAGGGCTCCTGTATCTTTAACAGTTGCATAGAAAAGGGAATTTCAGCAGGTGTCATTTTTGTGCATGCAGCACCTGGTGAAATTCTCTCTTCATCACAACAGTTAAAGCTGCAGGAGCCCTGACCTCTTTTGCATCTGGTCAAGAAGGCAGGGTTCCTGCAGGTTTAACTGTTGAGATGAAGAGGGAATTTCACCAGGTGCTGCATGCATACAAATGGCACCTGCTGAAATTCCCTTTTCTATACAACTGTTAAAGATACAGGAGCCCTGTCCTCCTTTTCATATGGTCACCTTAGGCTTAACGCACAATGACCCAGGAGGATGGTGTTCAAGTCAAATACCCTAGTGGAGTACGCCCTGGTGGAATACACGCTATCATTTGATGCACTGCTTGGTTGGTTCAAGCTAGTTGACAAAAGATCAAAGGCACCATATATGTTGCACAACTGTCCTGGTTATATAAAAGCAGAAATTTTTGATAAGGGGAGAACAAAAATGCAATTTAAGGATCATTTCCCATGATTATCACCTGCTGAGTCAATCTTACTAATGCACAACATGGCTTTTACAAGAAGTACGCTCATAGGAGCATGTAACAGAGCTGTGAACTTGTATAAGATCACAGCTCCACTTCGATGGAACTGAAACTTCAAGAAGTTCCAATTTTTTCCAGTTAACGGCAAAGGACTCATGATCTCATTTATTTATTTATTTAAAACATTTCTTGGCCTTCTCTCAGGGCAGAAGCCCTCACACGGCAGTTTACAACAATAAAATACATAAAAACAGTTTAAAACATTAAACACAGGAAAAACAAACACAGTAAAATAGCAGTTAAAACAATAAAAACTAACATCATCAAGAACAACAAAACAGTACTCATCATGAGAAGGCCACGGTAAAATAAAACATTTTAAAGGCCTTCTTAAAAACCTGCAAGGATGGTGCATGGCAGACCTCCGTTGGGCGTTTGTTCTACAGGTGTGGGGCCACTGCTGAGAATGCCCTCTCCTGTGTGGACACCCACCTAATTTCTCTCACGGGTGGGCAAACAAAAAGGGTCCTCCTTCTAATCTTAAACTGCGGGCAGGCTCATGTGAGTTTTTAGCTCTGACATTATTATGCTCACATGAGTAGCCCAATTTGCAGGATCAGGGCATGTGACATGGCCATGTGTTTTGCCTGCCTCTGGCCTCATCTACAAGAATTCGCCTTTACGCCTGGTTAGGCGATTATGCGCATATTCGCAGAGGCGCATTTACGCCTAATACCTCTGTATGAGAGGCGATGAAGCGCATTACTGGACAACCGAAACGCGATTTAAACTGTTGGCATGCGGAGAATCGCTTGTTCACATAGTCAAAATGCGCTTTAATGGCCAGAGCAAAATAAAACTCGCTATTTAACACGCATTCGATAATGCGCATAATTGGAGAGAAAACGCGCCTCTACGCCCGATTTGCGCTCCATTCTTGTAGAGGTAAAAATTTTAATGCGCCTTGAAAGAGCTTTAAATGCCTCTTGTAGAGGCAGCTTCTGCAGCAGAGAGAGAGAGAGAGAGAGAGAGAGAGAGAGAGAGAGAGAGAGAGCACAGGTGGTTCCTTGCAGCTACCTCCTCCACTTGGCCATTTGCTTTGGCAAGTGAGTGGTGAAATCACCTGCAAAGAGCAGGTTCCCCAACCTCTCCTTCTGTGTGGCGTGGTGGACTGGAGGAGGATTAGACCTGCTTGGAGCGGAGGGGGTGGGGGAGCAAGGAGATAGAGGTAGCAATAGCTGAAAGAGAAGGAGGGCTCAGGAAAAGAACAGAGGAGACACAGGAGAAAGGCAAGAAGGCGATAAGGACAGAGGGTGCTCTGAAGACACCGTAAGGTCAGGAGGGACTTTATGCTGTGAGCGGAAGAGGAGAGCTCAGGATGTTGGCCAAGAAAAAGAGCGTCCTAAAAGGAGAGACAAAGTCGACAGTGACCCATGAATCAGTGCTTGGTGGAGAAATGGAGTTGAAGGGAGGCATGCAGAAAGGAGGACTGGGAAACACTTCACATCACACAGGGCCCAGAAGCAGGATGAGCTCTGCATGGTTGGCAAGAGAGTGATAGTGGGGAGAACAGAGCCAAGGGGTGGCATAAGTCTACAGTCTAGAGCTTGACACACACCCCTGCTGTGTTTTGAAGAGTTGCACACACTGAGGATTCCACTCATTCTTGCTTCTACTGTCATCACAGTATTGTGTCATGACAGCCCTAAGAGACAATGGAGGCAAAGAAGCTGTGGTAGCTGAATTACACATTTTAAATGGAACTGACACAATAAGCCATAGTGGTTTATAAACTGCTGTGATGTACGAACCCAGTCTGTATCTCAGGTGGTGGGGCCATCCAAAGAAAGGACTCTAAAGATTGTGAGGGTCCGGATATATATATATATATATATATATATATATATATATAATCTCCATCCATTTAGGCCCAGCACTTTGAACTGGGCCTGGAAATAGACTGGTAGTCAGTGGAAATGAAAAGCAACTGGCATAAAAACATATGAAGAGCCATGCTGGATGAGACCAAGGGTCCATCTAGTCCACATTCTATTCATACAGTGGCCAACCAGCTATCGACCAGGGTCCCACAAGCAGGACCCACAAGCAGGACACAAGTACAACAGCACCCTCTCGCCCATTTTCTCTAGCAACTGGTGAACATAGACTTATTGCCTCTCCTACTAGAGGTAGCACATAGCCATCAGGACTAGTAGCCATTGATAGCCTTCAGGAATTTGTCCAACCCCCTTTTGAAGTGATGAGAATTGGTAACCATCACTACATCTTGTGGTAGCGAATTCCATAGATTAACTATGTGCTGTGTGAAAATGTAATTTCTTTTATCTGTCCTGACTCTTCCACCAGTCAGTTCATGGGATAACCCAGGTTCTAGTATTTTTAAGAGAGGGTGAAAAATGTCTTCCTATATCCACATTCCCCACACCTTGCATAATTTAATACACCTCTGTCATGTCTCCCCTTAGTCTCCTTTTTTTCCCCAAGCTTAACAATCCAGCTATTGTACCCTTCCCTCATAAGGGAGATGCTCCAGCCCCTTGAACATTTTAATTGCCCTTTTCTGCACTTTTTCCAGCTCTACAATATCTTCTTTTTTTCTTTTTGGGTATGGCGATCATTATTCTAAGTGTGGTTGCACCATAAATTTGTATAAAGGCAGTATGATACTGGCATACAAGTTCTACCATATACTCATGGCCTATGTTCTTCCCTTCTACAGCTTTTATCACATGGGCAGTTTGATCTAAGGTCATTATCGGATATCTGATTAATGATAATGATACTTTCCTAAGGAGGCCCTATCTGATTGGATCCAAAATCCATACATCCGATAACTATCAGACATATCGGATATTCGGACTGCCAGTTTAGGGCCAGCCTTCCCTTCCCCCGCACACTCGCATTCCTTACCTGTGGCCTTCCCCGCTGTCGTCCGCTGCCACTCGCTGCCGTCCGCTGCTTCTGGACTACTGAGAACTAGGCTTTGCGGCCTAGTTCTCAGTAGAGCTACAACATGCCGGGTGATGATGTCACCCGGAGAGTTATCACTCTACTGAGAAGTAGGCCAAAAAGCCTAGTTCTCAGTAGTCCAGAAGCAGCAGAGGGCAGTGGACGGCAGCGGGGAAGGCCGCAAGTAAGTGGGGACCCCTCCCTCCCCTCCCTCCCCCACTCATGCTCTTTACCTGCGGCCTTCCTCACCGCCAGAAAGCCTGTTTAGCAGTAGTAAGGGGCAGCAGCAGCAGTGAGGAAGGCCACAGGTAAGGAGTGCGAGTGGGGGAGGGAGTGCCGCCCCAGTGTTTTTCCCCATAGACTTGCATTGGGGGAAAGCTTTCTTTCCCCCAATGCAAACCTATGGGGAAAACACCATTATTGGATCGGAACTTCCAATATTTATCGGATCTGATCAAATCCAGGTACCCCCCGATATGATCGGACCTGAATTTTTTTTATATTGGAATTTCCAATAATGATACGATATGATAATTTCGGCTGTGCACATCTCTAGTTTGATCCACACCAGCTGCGACCTTGATCCAATTCTGTCCAGCAATTGAATCACATCGAGTGTGTGTACCTGAGTCTGAAGGCCAGGGATAGACTAGGGATTCTGTTAGTGTACCGGCCACCCCGCTGCCTATCAGACTCCCTGGCCGAGCTCACAGAACTGGTCTCGGAGTTGGTGTTGGATTCACTCAAGCTTTTGGTCCTGGGCGATTTCAACATCCCATTCGAGGCTGGTATGTCAGGTGCAGCTCGGGAGTTCATGGCATCCATGACAACCATGGGCCTATCCCAATTGGTCTCTGGACCTACACATTCAGCAGGTCACACCCTCGATGCTGTCTTCAGCTCCGAACAGACAGATCTGTGGGCGGAGGTAACAAATACCTCTGCATTATCATGGACAGACCATTTTCTGGTCAGGGTTAGTATCACGGCTACCACCCACCCCTGCAGGGGTGGCGGACCTATTAACATGGTCCGCCCTCGAAGGCTGATGGATCCTTTTGGATTCCAGAAGGCCTTGGAGGGATCTATGGCTGGTATCGTCAACGATCCTGTAGAAGCCCTGGTCAATAGATGGAATCAAGACCTAACTAGGGCTATCGACACGATCGCCCCCAAACGTCCTCTCCGACCCGCTTCTAATCGGGCGCCCTGGTATACAGAAGATCTCAGGGAGTTGAAGAGGAAAGGATGACGACTGGAGCGCCGATGGCGGAAAACTCGACTTATATTTGATAAGACACGACATAGAGAACATATTTGTTCCTATGGGGTGGCAATACGTGCAGCGAAGAAAGCTTTCTTCTCTGCACGCATTGTGAATTCGTGTCCAGCAGAACTGTTCAGGGTGGTGAGGGGTCTAACCCGGGCACCCTCCCCCCTGAACCCGATTTTAGAGCCTTCGGTAGTTCGCTGTGATGCCTTTAACGATCATTTCACAGATAAAATCTCTCGGATAAGAGCCGACTTAGATGCTATCATTATAGCAGAGGCTGACAATGGAGTGTCCAGCAACTCCGCGACTAGAATTAAACTGGATCAGTTTCAGTTGGTGAGTACCGAGGACGTGGACAAGCTGCTTGGTCGAGTGAGGAGGACGACTTGCCCTCTCGATCCCTTTCCTTCTTGGCTGGTCGCCCAGGGAGGAGATGCAGTTAGATCACAATTACAATATATTATTAATGCATCTCTCAGGGAGGGGAGTTTTCCATCATGTTTAAAAGAAGCGGTAGTATGGCTGCTTCTAAAAAAGCCCTCCCTGGATCCCCTGGACTTTAATAACTACAGGCCAGTATCACATCTTCCATTTTTGGGCAAGGTGATCGAGAGGGCAGTTGCCTTCCAACTGCAAGCAGTTTTGGATGATACAGATTTTCTAGACCCATTTCAAACTGGCTTCAGAGCAGGATATGGAGTTGAGACTGCTATGGTTGCCTTAGTGGATGATCTACGCTTAAGTATTGACAGGGGGAGTGTGTCCCTGTTGGTACTCCTGGACCTCTCAGCGGCTTTTGATACCATCGACCATGTATCCTTCTGGAACGCCTGAGGGAATTGGTACTCGGGGGCACTGTGCTTCAGTGGTTCCGGTCCTACCTCTCGGACAGGTTCCAGATGGTGATGCTTGGGGATAGTTGCTCTTCAAAGAAGGAGCAGCTATGTGGTGTACCACAAGGTGCCATCCTATCCCCAATGCTGTTTAACATCTACATGAAACCGCTGGGAGAGATCATCCGGAGGCATGGGGCAGGGTGCTATCAATACGCTGATGACACCCAAATATATTTCTCTATGCCTTTGACAACAGTATCAGCTTAGGATAGTGTGTCTCCTCTGAACGAATGCTTGGAGGCGGTAATGGGCTGGATGAGGAAAAACAAACTGAAGCTGAATCTAGACAAGACGGAGGTGCTTACTGTCAAGGGCCACAACCTGGGGTTGGAGGTGTGTCAACCAGTTCTGGATGGGGTTACACTCCCCCTGAAAGGCTGTGTTCACAGCTTGGGGGTGCTCCTGGATCCGTCGCACCAAATGACAGCTCAGATAGATGTGACTGCCAGGAATGCCTACTATCAGCTTCGGCTGATATGCCAGCTGCGCCCCTTCCTAGAGTTGGAAGACCTAAAATCAGTAGCGCACGCGCTGATAACTTCGAGGCTTGACTTCTGCAATGCGCTGTACATAGGGCTACCTCTGTGCCTAGTCCGGAAACTTCAACTAGTTCAAAATATGGCAGCCAGGTTGGTCACCGGTACATCTAGGGGTGACCACATTACACCAGTTTTAAAATCTCTTCACTGGCTGCCAATCAGTTTCCGGGCGAAGTACAAAGTGTTGGTTATTACCTTTAAAGCCCTACATGGTTTGGGTCCAGGTTACCTGCGGGATCGCCTTCTCCCATACAATCCGCCCTGCATGCTCAGGTCCTCTGGGAAGAATTTACTACAGTCAACAAGAACTAGACTGACAACTGTTACCCAGAGGACCTTCTCTTCTGCCGCTCCCAGATTGTGGAATGACCTGCCGGGAGAGATTCGCCAACTCACCAGTCTTCAGGAATTTAAAAGATCTATAAAGACTGTTCTCTTCCGGCAGGCCTACCCAGATGAATTTTAAAGTGTTTTACTGGTGTTTTATTGGTATTTTAATGATGTATTTGGTTTTATGTGCTTTTAATCAGTTTTGTATTTTATGTTTAATGCTGTTCCCCGCCTCGATCCGTTGGGAGAGGCGGGTAATAAATAAATATATTATTATTATTATTATTATTATTATTATTATTATTATTTCACATGACATCGTCCCCCTCGCGCTGCTCTCATGCCCCTGAATGGGGATTGTCTGTTTTCTCCCCTCATCCACAGGCTTAGCTGAGGTATCAGAGCAAAACCGACCACGTGTGATCAACAGGCTACACTCGCATAGGAAACGGAGGAGGAACCCACATAAGCAAAATGGATAGGTGTGATAAAGGCTTACATTGGGCAATCAAAAACATTTTCATCTTCATCCCCTTGGGATGATTTAACCCAAACAGTCTGCTTCCCAGCTTCAGTCACCCTCCCCACAAGGTTTAGTTTAAAAGCTGCTCTGCCATCTTATTAATGTTTATGTTCCATTGCAGTTCAAGTGGAGCTCATCCCTCTTGTACAGCCCCAGCTTGTTCCAAAATGTTCCCCAGTGCCTAACAAATCTGAATCCCTCCTCCCTGCACCACCATCTTGTCCATGCATTGAGAGTCCTCAGTTTCGCCTGTCTAACTGGCCCTGCACATGGAACAGGTAGCATTTCAGAGAAAGCCACCTTGGTGGTCCTGGCTTTCAACTTTCTACCTAGCAACTTAATATGTTCATATTAGCCAGTCCCAGGTAATAAACTTTCTGCCTAGTTATGGACCAACTGAGGTTTCCAGATCATTTTCAAAAGTAGCCCCACATATTGCAGTAATCCAAATTGGAAGTTACCAATGCATAGATAACTGTGGTAAGTCTATCTCCATCCAGATAGAATTGCAGTTAGTATATTAGCCTAAGCTGATAAAAAGCACTCTGTGTCACTTGCACCTCCAGTGAATTTAAGGGAACCCTCAAACTGCACTCTGATCCTCTAGAATATGTTGCACACCATTCAACTGGACAGAACAACCAACTACTAACAGCATCTCCATCTTATCTGGACTCATTCTCAGTTTGTTGGCTCACATCCAGTCCATCACTGTACACAGAAACCAATTTTGAAAACTCACTGCCTCACCTAGATTAGATAAAAAAAGAGAGAGAGAGCTGGGTGTCATCTGTATATTCACAGAATCATAGAATAGTTGAGCTGGAAGGAGCCTATACGGCCATTTAGTCCAACCCCCTGCTCAATGCAGGAATCCACCTTAGAGCATACCTGACAAGTAGCTATCCAGCTGCAACTTGAATACTTCTACGTGGGAGAGCCCACTACCTCCTTAGGTAATTGCTTCTATTGTCAAACTGCTCTAACAATCAGGAAGTTTTTCCTTATGTCCAGTTAGTATCTGGCTTCCTGTAACTTGAGCCCATTATTCCGTGTTCTGCACTCTGTGTGCTTTCTGTGCTTTTATGTCTTCCCTCAGTCTTCACTTCTCAAAGCTAAACATACCCAGTTCTTTCAGTCTCTCCTCATAGGGTTATTGGTGACACCTCAGTCTGCAGCTGTCAATAACCTCTCCCAGCGGTTTCAAGTAGCTATTAAACAGCATGTGGAATACAATAGAGCCCTATGAAACCCCTTGCACAACTTCCAAAGAGTAGAGCAGAGATCTCCAAATGTTTTGGGTGGGTGGGCACATTTGGAGACCTACCCATTCATAAAATGGTCACTATGGTGGTCATAGCTGTTCACAAAATGTTCATTTCCCAAAAGACCAACTGGTGAGACTTAAAGAAAAAGAACTTGTTTAAGAACATAAATACAAGGCAGAGGTGGGGTCTGAGTTCCAAAACACAACCCCCCCCCTTTGAAGCCAGATAAAAATGGCACTGGGAGGCACTTCACTTTGCAGTATGCTATCCTCCCAGTTAAAAATAATAATTTTAAAAATCTGGAGAAATAAAATAAAACCATGGGGGCTGCCTGTATGCAGGGAAAGCCCCACAATGGCTGTGGATCTGTGCTGCATCAGTTAGATGACACAGGTGCAGCTTCACAGCCACCACAGGATTTCCCCACAATGCTGCAGTTTGAAAAAGTCAGGGATTTACCCTGACTTTTTCAACTGGAATGATATCAATATGTTGCTCCGGGACCAGTCCGGGGTCAACCGAGGGGTGGTATCTGGTAAAAGGCGACTGGCGATTGGTCGCCTTCCACCAGGAAGAGAGTGAGGGCAGCTCCGGTACCCGGATGGCCACCCAGAAACCCTGCACTTCCTCCTTGGTATCGGGATCAGCCAGTGCCACCCCGGGGGAGGGAAAGTATGGGGTTTGAGAGGGAAGCGGCACCAACCCAGTACCATGAAGACAGCCCCTAGGAGGGGCAAGAATCCTGGTAGGCACCAAGAGAGTTATCTATGGGCATATTAGTGCTCACAGGCACCATGGTAATAATATCAGGAGTACAACAATAACCCCCGGGACCACCTTGTAGTTTAGGCCACCCATGTACAGGCACAAGCACTTGTAACACAGTACTTCTAATCCCCTGCTGAGACAGTTGATCAAGAAGGATACCATGGTTAATGATATTGAAAACTGCAGAGATGTCTAAGAAACCAAGACAGTCACACTCTGTCTCTCAGCAAATGTCATCCCATGGGGAGGAGTAGGTAACCTTGTTACCTCTATATGTTTGGGGTTATAACTCCCATCAGCCCCAGCCAGCATGAAATTGTTGCCCAAAGCATCTGGAGGGCACTAGGTTGCCCACCTCTGCCATAAGGCAAACAAGATGGAGCCTATCTATACATGCAGGATAAAACACTTTGAAAACGTTTTGAAAACTGTATATGGAGTGTGTCCTGGGCCCCAACAGTTCTCAAAACTGTTTTAAACAATTTAAAACTGTTTTAAACCATTTTAAAGCAGTAGTGTAGATTGGCTGACAGTTTCAGTTCCAAAATCAAGTCTGAAGCCCCATTGAAATGGATCTAGAAAATCCGTGATATTCATAGATCCATGATAGCCATTATTTATTTCAAAACTATTTACAGGATTAAAAGCCATCAGAGTAGCTTAAGTGCCAGGGGAGGACTTCAGTTAGAGTGACCAGATAAAATCCAGGTCAGGGCTCATGTAGCTTTAACAGTTGTAGAGAAAAGAGAATTTCAGCCAGTGTCACTTGTATGCAATTAGCTCCTGGTGAAATTCCCTCTTCATCACAACTGTTAAAGTTGCAGGGGCCCTACCTTCTTTTGTATATGGTCACTCTAGTAGTGCCTGCAACTTTAACAGTTGTGATGAAGAGGGAATTTCACCAGGAACTAATTGCATACAAATGACCCTGGCTGAAATTCCCTTTTCTCTACAACTGTTAAAGTTACATGAGCCCTGACCTGGATTTTATCTGGTCAGCCTAACTTCAGTGCCTGTCTTTATACAGGACGAGACTTCTCAGGGCCCAAACCACTAATTTGGCATGGAAGCAAACTGGCAGCCAGTGCAGATGTTTCAACAACTGGCTATATGAATATCAATCTGCTAACACAGTCTGTGCTAGAATTTTATACTGCAGGCTTCTAGCATCATTTGGGGGGGGGGGTGTCACAACCATTTGTGACAAGCCATTGCACTCACACTTACAAATTAAAAATGGAGTAGACAGCTCCAAAGTAACCTGACCTAGAGCTGCCAACGGGAATACAGGAAATCCCAGGTAACTACTAGTCCCTTCCCAGCAGTTCTCTTGTGTGCCCAAGGAAGCAATAGCAAAGTCATCCCAATATTCCTCACTTACCCTTAGATTCCTCAGCCTTGCAAGAATTCATACTTGCTGCCTTTCCATAGGTTTAGTTAGTGCAATGATCTCTCAGAGTAACCTGCCTTTTCTATACCTCCTAAACGTTAACATCTAAAATGCCCAGGTTCTATTTTGAAATGCATTCTTCCACCAACCCTTGCTTCTCATCAGTTGCATGAATATTGCCATATTTACCATTTGGTTTATTTTATTTCACTTATTTAATTTACACCTTAACACCAAGAAAATATCCCTCATGGCTTCTCTGTGGGATGCAGAGATATTGTCAATATGGTATCCTAAGAAGAACTACTCTTGACAGGCACAGCCAGTATAAAGGAAATAGTCTGCTCCATTGGTCTTGCCGCTATTGGAGCTGCTAGGAGAGACTGGGAAATCCATGATCAAATATCCCACGAGTGAGGCCTGAATAGGAGTAGGGCTACAGTGCTGGGGAATAGAAGTGGGTGGTTGACTCTTGCCCTAAGTTCCATTTCCCTGATCAATATTATCTCGCCCAAAGTAGTTAGATGCCCAGTAAAGAGCATCTGTATGACTGAGTATTTATTAGAAGACTACTTTACAAGGTATGTCAGGAGCTTAACTTAACACATGCACAGCTCATGGAAAACATGGCAGGGGAGAGGGCTCTCTATCACTGGAGGACTTCAAGTAGAGGCTGGGCAACTGTCTGTTAAACTTGCTGGAGTTCAGGATGTCTTGCACTGAGGGCCTATAGTATTTCCTCTAACTCTCTGAAAACAACCAAGGTCCCCTCTAGAAGAGGTCAGTTTTACGCCTGATTCTCCGAATATGCGCTTTAGCTTACAGTCGAATTTACGCCTAATACCTATATATGAGAGGCGTGGAGGCAAATTACGGGCTCTATACAATGCACTTTAAAGTTGTTTACATGCGTTTAATCACATTATCAATTGCATATATCAATCCTCGAATGGGGAACCATCGAAGTAAATTAAAAGTCGCTATTTCATGCGAAATTGAAAGTGTGCATTTACGAGGAAAAAATCGCCTGCACGCCTGATTTAAGCCTCGTTCGTAAAGAGGTAAAACCGGTAATGTGCCAAAGGAGCCGTAAATCGTCCAAGAGTTTTCTGGAAACTTCCTAAACTCACAACATAAATTCTCTTAACTTGCATTTGGGGAATCCCCATTATGGGGGGGGGGGGGCTTTCTCCTTCCTGCCTCTGCTTGGTGAATTAGCTGCACATTAAATCAGCAAGCAAGCCCTTAATCTCCAAATAAATCTGTTTTTTTGCCCTATTCCCCACCATCCTCACTCTTCCTGTTAAGAAGAACAGATGTTGCCTTCCTGCAGAAAACTAGCAGACGTGATCTAAAAACTAGTCCTGACTCTTGCTTGGGTTGTAAAGCCAGCCCCACACCTTCCAACTGTTGGCAGCTACACTATAAAAACTGCAAGAGAGAGAGACAGAGAGAGACACCTCTGAACAATAGTTTGGAAATCTGTGATGGAGCGTTGCCCTGGGAATCCCTCCCCTTCACCATTTTGTAGTACTCGGGAGTGCTTGAGCAGATCAAAAGCTAACAAGCTTCTCATGGAAAGCTAGTTCTCTTATTAATTAGCCACACCCTTTCATAATATGACAAAGACAAATCCCATATTCCACCCTGCCTTTATTTCACGGACGTCTGACTAAGACAGCGCTCTTAGAAAAACCAGTTACACAACAGCATAATGTCTTCTTCCTGCTGCCTTTACATAACACCACAGATTTGTTTCATCCCAGAGCTGTTAAACAGCCAGTTTTATTGATTGGTTGGTTGAAGGGGATTCCAGGGATTATTGTAACAGCCTGTAAAAATACTTAAGAGCTGCACTTCCCTCTCTGGATTTTGCATAATCTTTCTGGTTGGCAAGCAGAGCTCATCCTCTTCACATGAAATCATCAAAGGCTGTTGTAATGCTGTCATGGGCTTCCTCTCTGGCCCAGTTTCCTTCCTATCAGGAGCACCATCATTGATACCGACAGGCTGACATTGCTACGACTTGTGTGAGTGATTACGGGTCCTGGAACAAAGCCGTGTGTGCTTGAGTGCATCTCATCTATGAACAGCTGTAGACAGCATGACAGGAGCAGGGGGAAGGTGATTTATTTAACAGCAGGTCACTCACACAGTTAAAATTGATAGAACACCTTGGGCACCGATGGAAAAATTGCAGTTGGAACATTGCAATATTACGGAATATTGCTGGCACGATTGACCAGGTAAAGGAAAAACATCCAAGTTCCCACAACTTCAGAACTCCCATCCAATTACATGGATGCCGCTAATATTAATAATATTAATATAATATTGCTTTATTATTCAGAAGAATCACTGAGGTTTTTTTTAGTAATCACTGAGATTGCTTATTAATGTGTTCATTTTGCTATTCACTTCTCAGCATCTTTTTTTCCTTCACACACTACACAGAAGCAAACCCGGGGAGTTGCAGTTTAACTGTGGGATTCATTTCCGTAAGAGGTAGTGATGTCCACCAATTTGGATGGCCAGGTTATCTGAAGGAACGCCTCCTCCCATATGTACCTGCCCAGACCCTAAGATCATCCTCGGGGGTCCTTCTCCATGAGCCCCTGCCAAAGGAAGTGAGACAGGTGGCTACTAGGAGGAGGGCCTTCTCTGCTGTGGCACCCTGACTGTGGAATGAGTTCCCCAGAGAGGTTCGCCTGGCATCTACATTATACTCCTTTAGACGCCACGTGAAGACCTTTTTTATTTTCACAGCGTTTTCACAGTTCTTCAGTTTGATTTTTAACCTTGCTGTTTAAATGTGTATTTTAAATCCCTATCAATTTCCACATGGCTGCTCGGGTTTTTTATCCTGGTTGTGCTTTTATACTGTATTTTAAATTATGTTTTTATACTATCGTTGTTTTATATTTTGAATGGTTTTAATTTTTGTAAACTGCCCAGAGAGCTTTAGTTATTGGGTGGTATAGAAATGCAGTAAATAAATAAATAATCAAATATAAAAGGGGATTAGACAGATTCATGGAGAATAAGGCTATCAATGGCTACTAGCTATGACAGCTATATATTACCTCCTGTATCAAAGACAATACGCCTTTCAAACCAGTTGCTGGGAAACATGAGTAGGAAGATGCTACTGCACTCATATCCTGTTTGTGGGTTTCCCACAGGCATCTGGTTGACCTCAGTGGGGGTGGGAATCTGAACTAGATAGGACTGATCCAGTAAAGCTCGTCTCATGCAGCCAACCACATCTCTTTCACAAACATACCCATATACTTACCTGGCAGGGGAGACAGCATGATCATGAAGGTGGTTTTCCCAGAGTGAGGCTCATCCATTGCACTCCAGGTGTGCTGACCCCTGCGATTTCCCCAAATGCGGGAAACTCGACTACATAATTTATGGTAGTGGAGGACTGCATTCACGCTTAATTCTGAACCGCCCAGAGAGCTTCAGCTATTGGGCGGTATAGAAATGCAATAAATACATAAATATGCTACATGTGTTTGTAGCATTCACACTTTATGTGTTTTGATGTGTTCCTAAAATTGAAATGTGTGGAGTGGCATTTAATTATGGACTTCCCAGATGTGCATGGAGAAAGGGTCAAAAGAAGGCAGAAGCTTTACAAGAAAAGCAGCAATGGAAAATCAAAACAAACCCATGAAGTAACTGTATTGGATGGATGACTGTATTGTAAATAAATGTTTTAATGAGAGGCTACTGCTAACTTCAAGTTTGTCCAGATTGCAGAAGTGTCCAAGAGAATGTGATGTATATCTCAAAGAGAAGACTGCACAGAGGATACAAAACTAACAACTGCAATAAATAAAGTTTATTGAGAACAGGCCATGCTGAACAGAAACTGAAGCACAATGCCTGAGAATTGTCTCAGGTTTCCGAGTATGGCAAACCAGGAAGACCAATGCACCAGAGAATTGACAAACAAGTTTAGCAGCAGCAACTTATCCTCAAGGATCTATTATGATTACTAAAAATATTTTGACACCAAGATTCATTTGAATCAGATTTTCATCCACAGGGTTTCTTATGAACTATGAGTGTAAAGCAAAATAGCAACACAGAAGATTTTCTAAGCATCTGCTTGATGTAAATGCTTCAGAGAAAACAGTAATGGGAATAAAAAGTCTACTGCTTTGTGCTTAGTCCTGAGAGAAAGAGCCACTGCTGGTGGAGGTGGGGAATGGAGGAGGTAATGAGAAAGATGAGCTGAATGGGTGAAAGTCCAGATCTAGGAAAGGCCCAGAGATGGAGTGATGCAGGGGGATTTCCTTAGTTTTACTGCAATTTTTTTGTTAGCACTGAAATAGTAAAAAACATAATTTAATTTTTATCTAAAGAACCACCTGGGACATGTTACCAACTTCTCAGGCTTAGTTACTCATTAATATTAATTATTTATATCAAGTATGTTGAAGCCATGCCCTCCCAAAGCAATATATAAAAAGTGGTGAGAGGCAAAGAACAATTTAAGAACGATTGCATCAGGATAGCCATCCTGAATTACTTTCTGAAGTTGCTCTGCCAACATAAACTACGGTATCAAAAGTAGACTTGGAGAGGAAGATCTTTAAGAGCCATCTAAATACCAAAGTAGAAAGGTCAAGGCATAGGTGTATTGGAAGGCAGTTCCAAAAACCTGAGGCCACCACTAAGAAAGTCCTAATCCTGTTTCAGGCGGGGGCAAGGCAGGGGAGTAAGCCACCAGCAAAATCTAGGTTCCAAGGTGAGTTCACAAGGCAATCAAGCTCTGAGCAGATAGAGTTCAAGCAGAAAACTAAATAGCCAGGCAGGATCTATTCAAAAGGTCAAAGCACACAGGGGATCCAGGGAAGAGCAGTAGATAGTCAGGACATACACAAGTAGGGGCTAATGTACAAACATTGTTGCAGTAGGTGACCATATGAAAAGGAGGACAGGGCTCCTGTATCTTTAACAGTTGCATAGAAAAGGGAATTTCAGCAGGTGTCATTTGTATGCATGCAACACCTGGTGAAATTCTCCCTTCATCACAACAGATAAAGTTGCAGGAGTTATACTAGAGTGACCAGATACAAAAGAGGGCAGGGCTCCTGCAGCTTTAGCTGTTGTGATAAAGAGGGAATTTCACTAGCTGCTGCATGCATACAAATGGCATCTGCTGAAATTCCCTTTTCTATGCAACTGTTGAAGATACAGGAGTCCTGTCCTCCTTTTCATATGGTCACCCAGAGTAACTCCGACTGAGGCTTTTAAGCCTGAGCCCCAACTAGGGCTCAGCCCCAGGTCATTAGAGAGACTATAGAAGAAGTCCTACACCTGAGGAGAGTCTTGCTCATCCATTGCCTTTTACACATGAGGAGTTCTCTTTTGTAAAATGGCACTTTCTCTCCTGGCTGCCATATTTGCCCATATCTTTAAATGCCAACGTTCTTGAGACCAGGCAGTAGCTTGAATTTTGTGAACCAACCAGAGCACTTCGACTATTGGGCTGTATAGAAATGCAATAAATAAAATAATATAAATCTCCAAATCAGAAATGGAGCCCTCCAATTCTCAAGGGCGCAGACCCAGTGTCAGCCCACACAAGGGCCCCGGACCTTCTTGCAGCCCTAGGGTCCCCTAAGGTGTTCCCTGGGGACATCCAACTCAGGGGACTGTAGAACATCCAACAGCAAGATTTCTTCAGGGTGGGCATGACAGCCCTGCTTCTACTGCCCACCAACTTCATTGATCTTAATGGCAGGTACTCAAGAAGGACCCCACCCCCAAGGTAGATCTTAGCATAATGAGCTTCATGGGGAATTTCTTATTTTCCCTTGGCTATGTTATTTGTTTTTCACTCCATTAGCTAAACTCCAGAATTTGTTGAACAAAAGCTCACTAAACAATGCATTATTCTGACCAATGGTTTGGATTAGTATTTATTAGCTCAGCCCTACTGGCTCCTAATCCAGCTTATTTTATATAGTACACTCTAAGAAAATTTAGCAATCATGGGATAAGAGAAGAGGTCCTCTTATAGATCAGTAACTGGTTAAAAGACAGCACACAAAGAGCCAGCACTTGGCTGCTCCTGCTCCTTTTAACTTTGGGAATAACTGCTAAAGCTTCTGGTGATGGTCGTGACTTTATAGGCTAGCCTGCAGCATGCTCTGAAGGCGCAGATGACACTTCCAGTAATTTGTGGGGAGGCACAATAGTCTCAGCCACTCACCAGGCGTCATCCAGCATGATGTTCTAGGCTAGGCTGACCAGATAAAATCCAGGTCAGGGCTAATGTAGCTTTAACAGTTGTAGAGAAAAGGGAATTTCAGCCAGTGTCATTTGTATGCAATTAGTTCCTGGTGAAATTCCCTCTTCATCACAGCAGTTAAAGTTGCAGGGGCCCTGCCTTCTTTTGTATATGGTCACTCTAGTATAGTGCCTGCACCTTTAACTGTTGTGATGAAGAGGGAATTTCACCAGGAACTAACTGCATACAAATGACACTGGCTAAAATTCCCTTTTCTCTACAACTGTTAAAGTTACATGAGCCCTGACCTGGATTTTATCTGGTCAGCCTATTCTAGGCAGGTCTTCTTGAGTCAGCTGGTCTCTAGGCATAGTGCTCCAAGCAGGTCTATTTGAGAGTCAGTTGGTCTTCTCAAGAGTAAAAGAAATCCAGAGTGGTGTGTGTGCATGTGCAGATGGCACTGTCCTAGGGTGACCATATGAAAAGGAGGACAGGGCTCCTGTATCTTTAACAGTTGTATAGAAAAGGGAATTTCAGCAGGTGTCATTTGTATACATGCAGCACCTGGTGAAATTCCTTATTCATCACAACAGTTAAAGCTGCAGGAGCTATACTAGAGTGACCAGATACAAAAGAACTCCTGAAGGACGCAATCAAACACTGGCAAGTGCCTATGGTAAGCTGTATTCAGGGGCAGTGAGGGCAGCAAAAAAAAAAAAAACTTTGCTGCCACTATTAAATCATCAACCTGCTGCCCAGCTGAGCTTTTCAGAGTTGTCCGGGGGCTTTTACATGCTGGCCCCAAGGACATGGTAAAACCATCTGAGGCCTGCTGTAATATATTTGCTAGGCAGTTCCAGAATAAAATCATTGGCATCCGCCAGGACTTAGACTCCACCGATATAGCAGGTGAATCAAGTGAGGTATCCAGCGCACAGGCTTGTCCTGTTTTCTTGGATGAGTTTCAGTTGGTACAGCTCGAAGACGTTGACAAGGTGCTTGGACAGGTTCATGCAACTACCTCCATATTGGATCCTTGCCCCTCTTGGCTAATAAAAGCTAGCAGGGATGGAACAACTGGCTAGGCCGGGGAAGTGATTAATGCTTCTTTGCAAGAAGGAGTGGTCCCAGGCCTCCTGAAAGAGGCGGCAGTCAGACCACTCCTGAAGAAATCTTCCTTGGACCCTGAAAAGCTTAATAACTACAGGCCCATAGCAAATGATCCATTCCTGGGCAAGGTCCTTGAGTGGGTGGTTGCAAGCCAGCTCCAGGCACTCTTGGATGAGACAGATTATCTGGATCCATTTCAGTCGGGTTTCAGGCTTGGCTTTGGTATGGAAACAGCCTTGGTCACCCTGTATGATTACCTATGTCGGGAGAAAGACAGGGGGAGTGGGACTCTGTTGATTCTCCTTGATCTCTCAGTGGCTTTCAATACCATCGACCATGGTATCCTTTTGGGACAACTGTCTGAGTTGGGAACGGGAGGCACTGCATTGCAGTGGTTCTACTCTTACTCGGCTCCAGAAGGTGGTGCTCGGGGAACATTGCTTGGGCCCATGGATTCTCCAGTATGGGGTTCCGCAGGGGTCAGTTTTGTCCCCCATGCTGTTCAACATCTACATGAAACCGTTGAGTGCAGTCATCTGGAGTTTTGGAGTGCGTTGTCATCAGTAAGCTGATGACACGCAGCTCTATTTCTTCTTTTCATCTTCATCAGGTAAGGCTGTGGATGTGTTGAACCGGTGCCTGGCTGCGACAATGGACTGGATAAGGGCTAATAAACTGAAACTCAATCCAGATGAGACTGAGACGCTGTTAGTGGGTGGTTCTGCTGACCAGATGGAGAGTCTTCAACCTGTTCTGGATGGGGTTGCACTCCCCTTGAAGGAACAGGTTTGTAGCTTGGGGGTTCTCCTAGAACCATCTCTGTCACTTGAGGCTCAGGTGGCCTCGGTGGCATGGAGTACCTTCTACCAACTTCGGTTGGTGGCCCAGCTATGCCCCTATCTGGACAGGGATAACCTGGCTTCAGTTGTCCATGCTCTGGTAACCTCCAAGTCATATTACTGCAATGCACTCTACGTGGGGCTGCCTTTGAAGATGGTTCAGAAGCTGCAGCTTGTGCAAAATGCAATGGCCAGATTGATAACTGGGACCAGATGGTTCGAGCATATAAGACCTACTGTGGCCCGCTTGCAGTGGCTGCCTGTATGTTTCCGAGCCCAATACAAGGTGCTGGTTTTAACCTATGAAGCCTTACATGGCTTGGGACCACAATACCTGATGGAACACCTTTCCCAACATGAACCTATCCGAACACTACTTTCAACATCTAAGGTCCCCCTCCAAGTGCCTATTCCAAGGGAAGCTCAGAGGTCGGCAACAAGGGAGAGGGCCTTCTCTGTGGTGGCCCCCCAATTGTGGAACGATCTCCCTGATGAGGCCTGCCTGATGCCAACATTGTTATCTTTTCGGTGCCAGGTCAAGACTTTCCTCTTCTCTTAGGCATTTAGAAATATCTAATGAGCTAGGTTTGTTTTGTTTTTTAGGCATATACATAGCTTTTTAAAGTTATTGTCGTGGTTTTAAATGAATGTGTATATTGTATGTATATTATATGTTTTTGCTGTTTTAATTTTTGTATATTGTTTTTAATTGTTTTAACCTTATCTAAACCACCCAGAGAGATTCGGCTATGGGGCGGTATACAAATGTAATAAAATAATAATAATAATAATAATAATAATAATAACAACAACACAACAACAACAACAACATTGTCATGCAAGCTGCACCTGCTGAAATTCCCTCTTCTACACAACTATTAAAAGTGCAGGAGCCCAGTCCTCTTTTGCATTTGGCCCAACTTCTTTTGCTTCCCTTCTGTCCACTCCATTACTGCTCTAAAAGATGATGATGAAAAATAGACAGTTTTGACTCAGGCAATATAAAGATGACCATTTATCAAGGCCACAGTGAGGCTGCAGGGCATGCAGGGTGCTTGCTGCTACCACTTTGCTTGGGAGTTGTCATGTCATGCAAACCTGGCAAGTGTGGGTTATGCAAGGGTTAAACAACCTTCGCATAACCCTAGAACAGACTATGGAATAATTTGCACTTGCTGGGTTCGCACAACACAACAACCCCCAAGTGGGGGTTCGGTATGCAAAGTGGCACCCATGGACGCCATGGCTCAACATAAATTAAATAACCCACGATGAGCTGCACCGTGTAATGCAAAGCAGCTCATAGTGTACACATCATTATTTGCTAGGCTGCTTCTCTCTACCAGCCTGCCAAGTACTGAAAGGTTTCTGATCCACTGTGGAAATATAACAAGATACTCCTTACCACTTAGTAAAACAATACAGACAATGCCTGAATTCGGACGACACAATAAGCAACTGGGGGTGGGGAAACAATTGTCAGTTGTATTAACTATGATGTCGTCCGAATGCAGCCATAGTCAACTCAGCGCTGATCCTAATCCACACCACAGTTGATTATTTATTACCATGTTGTGTGGGGAGAACCCCCTAGATGAACATCTGTAAAGTTGATTATTACCCCACTTTTCAGCTAATCAGTTCACTCCACCCAAATATGCCATGCATCCAGAGACAGATTCATGAACCATCACCATCCAAGTCTGTCTCTCCTTACTTCATGCATGCACGCACGCACGCATACACATTGAATTAGCCAGAGATATGCTCTGTACGCATTCCCAATGCATGCCTATGAACCTTATTGGAAATACTGCTCATGTAGAATGTGCTGATCTAACATAATTTGCTTGCTTCGTTGTGCAAGCAGCATAGTAATTGTATCACAGCTAAAGTATATTGTAGCGAAGAATCTCGTGCTGTTATAATTAAAGGCATCTTTGCATATCCATTCACACTTCTATTTTCAGAGATTTATAACCCAGCTGTACACATAAATTGAGCCTGAAAGGACCGAAACTTGGCAAAGAGGTCTCTATTAGCAAGAACACGTCTGCCTCGGCAAATGCCCTCAAATGCAGGAATGGGAAACTGTCATTGAGGTAACATGAGATGTCCATGGAGGCACCCAACTTGCCCTCTTACTGGAGAATTGTACGTTCCTGAACCCTCCATAAGCCATCCTGACAGTAGGCAAATAAATGTGTTCATGTTGAGCCTGGAATATCTTGACAAATAGGGGAAGTAGTTTGTCAAAGGCTTAATCCTCCCAGCCTTTTGTGGGATTGGATGGATATTTTAGCCAATATGAAAAGATACAATTTTCTTTCCCAGTTTGATTGGCCACTTAGAAACTATGGATTTCCTATGCTGTCTCTCCACATTGTGTTTTCTGCTGGACTATGGGAGGGGACGCTTTGGAGGGAGAATTGAAGCTCCATGTGAACACAAACTTTATGCTGCCAGTATATCTTCATTAAGATCGTAGGAAGCTGCCTTACAGGGCCTACCATTAAGCAGAGTGAGGCAATAACCTCAGGCAGCAAATCTTGGGAAGTGGCAGCAAGATGTTGGAGGATAGAGCTGTGGGCCATGTGGTGTGCCCTATGTCTGCAGCCTTCATGTGTGATAACAGGATGCTGTCACATTACCTGTGTCAAAGATTCAACTTCCTGTCCAGTTGGCTTTTATACATGGAAAGAGACCATCTCAAGCAACAAAATGTCTTGGGCTTGCCTTCTGCCTTATACTGAGATATAGCATTAGTTCGTTTTGCTCAGTACTGTCTACACCATCTCCAACCTGGTACCCTCCAGATATTGGACTTCAAGCCCCATCACCAGCCAGCTTGGCCAATGGGCAGGAATAATGTTAGCTGATGTCCAAAACACCTGGAGGACACCATGTTGGGGAGGCTGGGCTACACTGACCGGCCGTGGCTCTTTTCCAGTCCTTCCTGGAGATGCTGGGGATTGAACCTGAGACTTTCAGCATGCCAAGCATGCCTTCTACATTGAACTATGGTCCCTCCCTTGATAATCATTTGCCTTGCTAAATCAGGCCAAGCATTCATTTTGTTCAGCCAGCTGAATTGGCCAGCCAGCTTACCCTGAGGGAAGTTCACAAGCAATGTATGATGATGTTGATTGCCAGTATCGGAGGCAAATCACTTCAGGGAGAGCTATGTAAAGGCCCCACTCACCTGGCACTGCTGCCTTGCAGTTTCAGCTCATTCCAATATAGTTTGCATCAGGGGAAGTCTCACCAAAGTGGTGCAATGCAATCAAGTGTCAAGTAAGGGCAACTGAAGCCTGGATTCAGAGCCGATCTACATGCTAGCTTTATAATATTTTATAAGGGTTACGAAAACTCTTTGGGCCACATGTCGCACTCCCTTGAACGTTGTATACCCAAAGTTTTTTAAAACTCACTTCAGTAATATACAACGGTTTTTACTTTTAATAAATCGTTTTAAGTAAAATAATGTGTCCTTCCTTACCGTTTTAAGTAAAATAATGTGTCCTTCCTTACCATTTGTGATTTGTGGGGGCAGTGCTTCATTTACCAGTGCCCAAATGCTTAGCCGTTGATTGGTGGGGAAGAAAGAGGGGCTAAGGAGGAAGTGGGCGAGTGAACTACAACACCCACAATGCTTAGCCCTATACTCATTGAAAGCTAGGAAATGAAAGGGGAACTAAGGAGAAAGTGGGCGAGTGAACTACAGTGCCCACAATGCCTTGCCCTAAACTCATTGTAAAAATGAAACAGAAAGAGACGGGCAGAAAGGTGTGAGACTGCACACACTGCTTTGAAGACTGAAGAATTTTTCTCCTGTAATGTGAGTACTCCTTAATGTGGCCTAAGACGTTTTGGAACGCACCTATTTGGAACATTTTAAAATACTATTTAAAACGTTCCAAGGTACTGTGTTAATAGGCTCTTAGAGAAAAACAAAAGTTGTTCCGCTTGTGCAATGAGGCTTTCTTGCCTTTTGCTTCCCACCGCAGCCTGGTGTCTCATCCACAAAGCCACAGGGAGAGAGGACAGGGGACTCTCCAGAGTGGCATGGGGCTATGGAAGGAAGAATGGGCAGAAATCAGGGATCCACCTAGGTGCCACCCATTTCAATGGGCCTGCCACTAAAGTGTGCGTATTAGGTTTTTGTTTTTGTTTTTTAGGGTTCAGTGTGGCTTAATAAATACCCTACTGAAGACTAATTAATGTAAGGCAGGGGTAGGCAACTTGTGGCCCTCTAGATGTTTTGGTCTTCAACCCTAGCCCTAGCTGACCCTAGCCAGCATAACCAATGGTGAGGGACCAAGGGAGCTGTGGCCATCCATATATTTGGGCCTACAAATTGCCCATCCCTGATGTAAGGATTACTGACAATACTTTTTTTAGATATAGAAAATAAATGTTTTCATGTCAAAGATTTTAACAGACTTTAAAACAAACATTTAGTTGCAAGAAATATCTGTCCAAAATGTGACACAAACTGAAACAACTTAAGTTTCTTCAAATAAATTATAGTTGTTTTCAAGTAAACAAATGCCAACAAAAAAGGGAATGGAAACCAATTGCCAACAATTTCCCATAAATCCTCCCCTAAATAATTGAAATAGGATTTGCTATTTATGTAATTAAAACTACACCATTTTTTGAAATGGTTACTTAAAATCATGTTTAGCAGTGGGGCAGCTGAGTTACAGATTTTGACCTTAATCTTGTTCAAATCCATAATGTTATCTACCCTTCAAGAAACATGAATGAATCATTTCAGATTCACACCAATATAACATAGCATTGCATTGTTTGGTGCAACATTCATATCATGGCTTATACTGAGATCCTAATATCATTGGGGCCTTTCAACTGGAGACTGGTGATTGGGATACCCTAGTTAGACTACAAATGCTAACATCTCCAGTCAGTTGGGGAATACTATAGAGAAAGGATGGAGGTTATTGGCAGGTTCTATTGACGGTGGGGATCATTTTGGTAAGTCGGGTTTAATTAGGATGTACTTAAGAAGAGCCCTGTTGGATCAAACCAAGGGTTCATCTAGTCCAGCACTTTGTTCACACATTGGCCACCCAGCTGTCAACCAGGCACCCACAAGCAGGACATAGTTCTGTAACATCTTACATTTTAATACTACCCTGCTAATTCATTAGTGTCTTTATTTTAACAAATAGATTTTTTTTAATGGGGCTCATTGCAGAATGAACATTTTTGAGAAAGATTCCTATGTCTGCCAGATGGAGTTGGCAGAAGGTAAAGGGCATATTTTTCTTGGAACACAGAATTATGAAAATAAGTCTGCTTTGCATATCCAGATTATTCAAAAGAAAATACGTCCGAATATATGAATCCGAGAGTAAACAGGAATTCAAAGAAGATTGAGTATACTAACTGGTGATACATCTGCTGAGGAATCAGTTGACTAAGGCTTGCCAGATAATAAAACATTTTTGCCATATCGCACGGTAATGCATTGGGGGGGGGGGACCAGTAGGTTTTTATATAGCAATAATTCATTTATAATGCAATCCTAAGCATTTGAACTTAGAAGTAAGTCTTTCTGAGTTCAATAGCACTTATTCCCAGCTAAGTGTGCATGAGATTGCAGCCCCGTTCTAAAACTGGCCACTGCTGCCCACTCCTCAACACTGAGATTTATTTTTAGAAATGCTGCTCAAGTGATCCAAACATTTGTCACAACAATTTCAGGGATGTTCCAACTGTCCTTATTTAGCAAGGTCAATCTTTATTTTCTGGTACCTGTCCCTGATAAATATTAGTTTGTTCCTAAGCATTTGGGGGAGGGATTTCAGGATGCCTTTAAAAAAAAGGTTAGCGTGAGTTACTAGAAAATATGTGCATTAGAGTACACCAGTTTCCTTTTCATTTTCCCCATCAAGTCCCCCGCCTCCCAATCCCACACACATACACAGCCTATCCAAACACAGGAAATGTTTCCAAATGTATTTGTGTGTTTGAGTTCTTTAGTTAATACAAACAGATCCATTGTGTGATTAAACATTCTGTTTTGAAAAGTCATTTATGATGGAGCCTAGCCACCATAAGGGGTTCCGTTTGTATGACAATATACGCTTCAGGACCACCCTCCAGAAAACCCAGTGCCTCAGAAAGGATAGGTTTTCTATCCTTTGGCTAAGGGATTGGATCTCCCTGTCTGATGATCACTGGAGCCAAGAAGAAATTAGATCCCTTTTCATCAACACCCCAGTGAAGCTAACACATTAATTATACTGAACTTCCTTAAATAATGGCAAATGCAGACAAAGATGCTAAACTGAAATAAACCCAAGACAACAAAGGTCTAAACTGGATTAAATCTGAGAATTCTGACTTCAGAAGTTTGAAGGTCCTCTTCTCGCATATTGACTCTAAACTCTCTAGTTTTTTTTAAAAAATGTGGAGTTTCTAAATGCACAGACTGTGGCATTCTAAAGCATCTTGCTGAATACTTATTCTTAAACCGTGGGCCTCTTACTTTCTTGCAGCCCAGCTCAGTGATGTCACAAAATAGGCTTGTAAAGCAATACAGTGGCAATGTTGTAGCAGATACGTCAGTGCCGGTATTGAGGAATGCAAAGTTAGCAGATGTGTTTGAAACAATTCTCACGCAGTTGGAGGATTAAAAAAAAACTTTACATGGTTTTTATATTTAAAAATATCATTTATTGTATTCTCTTTTTGATATATTTTCTTTTTTCATTCACTTGCCCTTGCTCCAACACCTGCCATAGTGCACAAGGAAAGCGGAGAGCTCAGTGATCAACAAACCAGACATCACACATGCACACATTCTTTGTCAATTATCAAAGTATCCAAAATAAAACCAAAATACAACAAAATCCGGGGTGGAGGGGTGGGTGGGAATATGAAAAGAAATGGACACTGATTAAATATACCATGTCATCTTGGATTGTTGATGGGAGCAGATTGTTCCTTGTTTCCTTTATTACCTTATGGTCTTGCCCAGCCTTCCCCAACCACTCAGGACGGGATTTGTAGTCAAACATATCTGGAGAGCCTCAGGTTGGGGAGGCTGTTCTTATCCCTTCCTGCACCTCACCCTCTGACAAAGCAGGAGTATCACTCTCACATGCAACCCCAGGCCTACGAAAAAGTGTATACCCATAACTGTCCTGAGGATTTAGACATATGATGGAGGACAACCTTCTCCTTTGACCATATGAATTTTCCCCCTTCAGAGGACTTGCCATGAGTCTGAAGGAGGAGCCAGCATTACTGTCAAGGTATTTTCCTTACCCTCCCAAGACCAGCTCTCGTGTCTTGTATCTAGCAAATACAAGGCACATTAGGACCTGTCTATAAATGGTGTACAAAAAAGATGGAAGCCAGGGTGGCACTTAATTCTTTCTTGCTTGCTCTCTATAGAAGATCAGAATCAAAGTTAATAAATGACCACACGTAAACCTTAGGGAAGCCAAAAAGGACATTAAGGGTGCAAAACAGTCCTACAACTTCCAGCATGCTAGGAGTTGTAGGACTTCCTTTCTGGCTAACCATGCATAGGATTGTGCCCTAAGGACATTTTTAAAAATTATGATTCCAGTATGAGATTCAAAAAGTGATATTGCCTTTAGATTATGAGTCAAGCTTCCACTAGCAGATGAGATGGTGAATAGTGCAGCAGTATTCCTTTCTCTCTGAAACCACATGGCACTAACAGACCAGTGAAACGATGACTTAACATTCAACTGATGGGCTGACACTATCATGTTGATGGGAGAAAGTTGGCCTGTTTTCTGCCATGTTCCTTTACCAAAGGAATATAAATAAAAATGTGCTGGCACTGCAGTTCAGTAGGAGCCAGCTTTATTCTATGGTTGGGAAATGAACACCCCTCAAATGCAAATGGCTTAAGCCTCCTGTGACAGGTACCCACTGTCCCTCCACTGTTGTTCTTTTCAAAACCAATCATTAGGATCTAATTGACTGATTCATAATGGGAATGTCCTCTTCAAAGAGGGGAAAATAGAAGGGGAGAAAAAGATCCTCCCTGGGAGGAAAGGAAGCATTTTGCGTGCCACAAAAAAGGAATCTGAAGTCTCAACGTTGATTGCAACAGGAGTCAAACTTTCACACACTTCCAACATATTCATACCATATCCAACCTTCTTCAACCTAGTGCTTGCAAGATGGCTTGAACCACAGCTCCGCTTATCACCAGGCAGTATTAGACATGTTGGCTGAGGATGATGGGAGTTGTATGTCCAACAAATACTGAGAGCACCAGGTTGGGGAAAGCTGAAATACACCATCAGAGATGATAGAGCAGTGAATGGGCATAAAACCTATCTGAAGTCTATATTCAAACTCCCCCAAGAATATAGGGCTACCTCAGAGAGCTGCAGATTGAGCCCATCTCAAGTCATTTGTTTGCAAAAGGAAAAAGAAGTAAAAACAGTCTAAATGATAGTCAGAGGTGGTGAAAAATGAGAGTAAAAACTACCATGGCTATAAATAAATGACAGTAACAATGCTTGAACGTTCCCGGTGTGATGTCCACTCCGAAATTCAAGTAGTGTGCACAAGCCAAGAGTGTTTCCTCAAAGCCACAGTCAGCAAAAGAGACAAGCCCTGAGGTATGGGCACTGGAATCATGTACCACACATACGCCATTGGTACAAGCAGCCTCCTCCATGGCATAGGAATGGAATCAGGGTAGCTGGGGGAAATAAGGGAATGGCCAAAAGGCTTACAATCTGTTCTGATGGCCATTCATGTACTGTGTCCACTTAATATCATGCCACATCAGTGGGTCACAGCCACATCGCTGTCCCATCTGGATTTTTATAACGTCACTTCTAGCGTCTGTCCGAGGCAAACAGACAGTGCCCTCAAAGCTGGAAAGGGTACTGCTTCAAATAGTCCTTCATTCTCTTTGGTAGAGGCAACTGATCTGTCTCTGAAGTGGATCTGTTGATCTGTAGCCGGCAGAGGTGCTGCAGGCTGGGAACACAGTCCTTGCGGCTGTATGGCCGGATCAGTTTCAAATGAACTGCTGATGCTGCCATCTCCTTTTGGATGGGAGGCGAAGGCATAGGGGGTGGGTAAGGGGCGTCACTCTTGCTCTCCACAGTGCAAGAAAGAACGTAATGCTGAATAAGGCTGACCACATCCGGGAAGGCCATAATACGAGGTTTGGAGAGGCAATTTGAGTCTAACCGGAACTTGCTGTCAGCATATTCAATGCGCACATTGGTGGGGCCTCTGTTGGTCTTGACGGAGAGTGTGAACAGGTAGCTGGGGTGAGTGCTGTCCCGCACCAGGAATGTCCCCTCAGGCGTCTTCTGGAGCTGCTGCTTGGCTTCACTGGCTGTGATAGAGCCCCAATACCAGCCTAGAAGGGAGTCCAAGAAAGACAGAGGATAAGAAACACACAGAAAAAGTACAGGCTGTACACAAGGAAGCAACATTTGGGGGAAATGAAATGTATGTATTTTTCCATCACATCGGTATCCCTGCCTCCAGTGAGCTCAGAGCCACGAGGCTCCAATATCAGTAGCGTGGTGCAGCCAATCTGGATTTCAGTCAGAACCAGAACCATCCAAAACTCTAAAGGAGTGATCCAAGGTGCTGAACAAATTTTGGGGATAGGGTTGAGAACCTTGGACAGCTCCTTTAAAGTTCTGGCTGAACCCCAGAGTGGATTCACTGCCCCACTGATATCAAAGTCACCAGCCTCCACTGCTCAGAATGCCATGCATGGTTCCTCTCCTCTCTGCCGTCATTTGATTCTCACAATAATCCAGTGAGGTAGATCAGGCTGGGATTTCATGGCTGAACAGAGATTTAAATCCAGGCCTCATTGTTCCAAGCTGAATCCTCCATCTGCTGCTACCTCACAGGGGCTCTGTTGTCAGAAGCCTAGATCAGCCCACCCACATCTACTCAAAAGGAAGACCCACTGAGTTCAATATGACTTGCTTGCAGGTAAATAGGCAAAAGACTATAGCTCCTGCCCCTGTGAGCTGGCTTTTAAAAAGACTGTGCTGCCATTTGCCTGGTGGAAAAAGCAAATCTGTTATCAGAATGACTCATTTTGCCATTCTAGACCTCGGAGAATTAGTTCCCATGCCCATCCTAGGAGAGGTGTGCGTAAGCCAGCCTTCCCCAACCTGGCTGGAGGATTCTGGGAGTTGCCATCCAACACATTGGGAGGGCACCAGGCCAGGACAGGCTGGCATGAGCCATTTCTCCACTAAAGGGAGTTTCCAATAAGGGGGCACTTCAATCATCATTCCTTGCTAGGTGAAACTCCAGAAGGCGGTAGGCTCTTCTTTCATGGATCAGAAGTACCATCTTGGGGCCCTTACCCGATTCCCGCAGATATGAAAATGTTTTGGCAATGCACAGCAGATCCTCTTCTGGGTCTCGTGTTTGAGGCGGGTTGCTTTCAGGCGTGGGCGCCCCGAAGGGAGAAGCCGACTCTTCTTGGAAGGGTGTGACTGAGAGAGGCTGCATGACCTGCTCTGACAAATTCACTGCAAGGCCTCCAAGCGATAGTCTCCTGAGCTTCTCCTCTGCCAGCAAAGGATGGGATCTGAAAAGAAGGGCATTTTGTATTATTATTATTATTATTATTATTTACCTGTACTGGAACCAGGTTGCATCATAGAACTGCCTACTGTACTAACCCGTTATGCTACAATGTGCTAAGTTGCATAAGCAGATTCCTATATAAGTTATGTTTCAAACAGAAGAAACATCAGTCATGTCAACCATAATTGTGAACACACTTACTAGGGAGTGAGCGTCACAGAACACAGCAGGACCTACTTTTGCATACACAGGCAAAACATTGTGTAGTTCAGCACACATTCATCGCTCACAGCCAGGCAGAAGGTAACTGACAGCACAGTCTTATTCATGTCTACTCAGAAGTGTCTTACAGAGCTCAATGGAAATTACTCCTCGGCAACTACATATAGGATTGGAGCCTCAACACCCTTTTGCTTTTATATTGATGCATTTATATGTTCCAAACCAATATGGAATGTTTCATTGTTTCATATGAGTAACAATCGTAACAGCACTCATGGGATGAAAAGGTATAAATCCTTTTACTTCACTGAAATGATCCTGTGCATAATTAAGAATGTAGCTGAACCCAGTATTTTTCTTTCTCTTTGTTCCCAAAAATGTCCCTTAAAAATCAACCCTTAAAAAAAAAAAAGACTTTTAGAAAGTACTGAGTGAAATTTGGATAAAGTTTTAAAATTCACCCTGATGCTTCACAAACATTAAGTTCTATTTTCCTGTATATTTCTAACACTACAGTGCCTGAATAATTAACAAGTAAACAATAAATATTAACACACATGCATGAAGAAATGTGAAGGTGAAAATACCTTGAGATCAATCTCTAATACTAATTTAGATATTATTCTGTGTATGCGTGTATACATGTACGCACATGTTATTGATTCATCTAGTAATCAGATCTGTAATGCATCTCAACGCATATTTACTGCCAAGCAAACTCCACTGAGGTCACAATGACTTTCTACCCCTCTAAGTGTGGTTAGGGTTGCACCTTCAATAATGTTCATAACTTCTTTGTACTTTTAAAATAATAAATCAAATGTAGTCTGATAAACAACTATTGCAGATAGTTCTGTGTGTTCTCATTTTCTTTTCTAACAAGGAAAATCCTCTCCAAAAATTTATAGAAACCTAAAATCTCTAGATATCTTCTTTCTCTGTTAAGCTCTCCAGCATAAGGGAGATTTTAGCACTTCGTAGAATGTAAAGGATATGGTGGATGAGATTTAAAATGGCACTTCTTTCTCAGGATGATTTCAAAGGGCACAATGGGGCTGTTCATGCAACACGCTTACCTACACTCAGTGGTTTACTGTGGTTTGTTTTGAACCGTGGGTTGCTCGTTGAACCATGGGTTATCATGTTGTCTGAATGCTGCCAGGGTGGCTTATTAAACTATGCAGGGCGGCTTATTTTCTCAAACAAGCCACCTTAAGGACCCATGGTTTATTGCTGGGCTGTTCAGGGTGATTAACAAGTCACACCACATGGTTAACATGCCACCCTGGCTGATTTCAGACAACACAATAAGCCACTCTGAAGAAAATATGCTGCATTCAGACAACATGCTATCCCACAGTTCAACAATAACTCATGGTTCAAAACAACTCATATGCAGCCACTGAGTGTGGATTAGCATGTTGTGTGAACAGCAACTTTGTAGTGTGGTGGTCTCAGCTATGGTGTGGTAGATTTTTCCAGCCACAGAAACAGCCAGTGCTCCGTGGCCTCTGACCAAGGAGACCACTATCAAGCACACTATCAAGCCTTGAAACTGATGGAGCTGAAACCTGCTCTCCATGCAGACAGAGTTGCTCAAAGGTGAGTTTTAAAACATTGAATGCATTGCAGTTCATTCTGAAACTGCCCGTAGTAGCAGAGTTTTAAAGAAACATTTAAAAAAATAAAATACAGATCCTAAACTTTTGCTACAGCAAGACAGAGAATATTGTTGGTCGGGTGGAGAAACAATGACAAATACAATGAACACAAAATTTATAAGAGTTGCGGATTCAAAGAATACAATACAATGCAACCTGCACTCGGATCTGTTTTTGCCACGCTTATGCCTGGCCTCCTCCCCTCCTCCCCTGCCAGTTATACTGCCCATTTCCAACTGCCCACAGGATTGTACCCATCAGATACAGAGCTACTGGAAACTCATCCACATGCAGAATGGATGAAGGACATATACAGCAAAACAAAAGGGTCCGAGTCCCATTTACACAAATCTGTTGCCTTTCTGAGCAATAAAAACAAACATACATGACATTGATTGCATGCAGAGTCAGTGACACCCTGATGATAGCAGGGGATAAGGTTCCATATCCCTCCTGTCCCAATAGTACATGGCCTATTTTATTTTCTTCCACACAGCTTCATCATGCTACATCAATTAACCCCAGTTAGAACTGAAGCGTAAATATGGGTCAAGGAAAAGCAGGCAAAAAGTAATACCATCCACAAGAGATCTGAACACTGATTTCTTTATCACAAAAAAATAATCAATCAATTAATTAATAGCCATGGTTTTCTGAGCTACTAGCTTTTGTGTCTCCCTAAAAGTGAAATGCCTGATATAACAAAAACTATATCTGAAACACACTTGTTAGTATCTGCTCCAATGCGATTCACATGATAAATCTAGAGATTGCTAGCAATTCACAGTACCCGACATTTTGTATTGGACCTCACCCTTTCTCCATAACTATGATATAAAAAGCCCTTCTCATGCAAAGTGTGGCCAACAACAGTCTCCATGTTCAAGTATCTCAACTGGGTTAAATTCAAATACCTTTCCGATATTGTGATACTGCCCTAAGCAAAAGTACCTATGTGGGCCTGTGTTCCTAGTTTCTTTGCATCTTGTGGAATAATTTCACTCTCCAAAGTGGGTATGATACCAACTGGCAAATCCTGACATAACAGTACTTTGCACAGTAATAAATGACTAAACACAGTACAAGGTAAGGAGTTCCCAGACAGTTCCAAATTCTGCTTCCTGAGGTCAATCACTGCTGCTCATGTTGTCCTACAATCTGTAAAGATCACTGTTCTTGTCCTTGGGGTCTTTCAGAATATTCATTTTTTTCAGATTATTCATAATATTCTGTAATTGATTTATCCTCAGTAACTTTTCATGTATGGAGAGAAAGGGAACAGAACTACAGATATGGGGAAGGGGTATTTTATTTATTACATTTGTATCCCACCATTTTTCCTCTTGCAAGGAACCCAAGGCACCTTACATGATCCTCCTCCTCTCCATTGTTTGAAAATGAAAGTGCTTGTCTGTTTTTGGAAATATCTGGTTTGGAAGGGGGGGCGTTGTAGAACTATCTTTGGAATTCTTTTGTGTTTAGGTATTTAGACATTTAGGGCTTTAGCTTAACCACTTAATCCTCATTCCCAATTAGAATCTTGATTAAGCATACATTAATCACTTGCAACCCTTTTATCTTCCACCCATCTCTCTGTCTTCTCCCTTGTCTGTTTTAAATTTTAAGTTCCTAACAGGCAGGGACCAGATTTTATTTGTTTATTTGTTTGTTTATGAAACCATGTAAAGCTCCATTAATGGCTATGGAAATAATTACTGTAATAAAAGTTACAAACACACAAAAAAGGAAATCTTGTTTCCTAGTTTTCCAAGACTAACACACGGTTGAATATTCTAGAAGCAGAACAGAATATAGAAATTTCTGAATCTGTTACTAGTAGTATTTATAAACTGTTGCTACTATTTTCTTTTTCTAGCAACATTTGCTTCAGCTTTCATTACATGGTTTCATCATGCACAAAATATAAATTCACTGTGCTTCTCTTCCCCCACTCCTGGAGCTGGATGTTTACCACTCAAATGATCAAGTGGACAACTAATTTTACTCCCCCACTCACAGATCACATCTAATAAAACAGCTACCTCGGTTGGCACTAACAGACATTGGCAGTCTTCTCCTTGCCAAGGGGAGAAGAGGGCATATGCCACTGTAACCTACATTATTTCCTGGACTAAATAAATACTTGGCAGGGGATTTTTTGAGCCAGAGGTTTTCTTGATGAGATTACTAAGCAGAGAGGGCAGGGGGCCTGGCATGGTGGCTCCCTTCTGCTGTGTCACTGACAAACAAGGGTAACAAAACCCCAATTGTTTGTAAACCAAGCAATCCTGCCTCCGGCCCTGATGTTGCTTGTAGTTTCTTCTTTTAAAAAAGCATTGTTGTCTTCCCTTCAATTTGGGGGTGAGCAGTTTGTGTGCTGCAATGAAATGGCATTTGTAGTTTTTTCTCTAGTACAATATCTCCTTGGAGAAATTGTACTTCGGGTCCAGTAACACCATGATTACTGGTTGCTTAACTAAGAGAAGAGTGGGGGGTAGGGGGGTGGAGGTGGAGAGAGAGAGAGAGAGAGAGAGAGAGAAATAAAGTGGACTTCTACTCTTCATCAGAGTGAGGGGTTCGAGTGTGTGTGACAGAAAGGAAGCCAGAAAGAGGAAATTGTGAGCGTGTACAGGAACATTGACTGGGAGGACAGAATAGACTGAATGAGTAGTAAGTTGGGGAACATTTTTGAGTAGGTGTGTGCAAGTATGATACAACAGATATATAGTAGCAGACTATAGTAGCAGCTTCCTAAATGTTATTACAGGGGAAAGGAAACAGAAGCAGCCATTATAGCCATAGGGCAGACTGCTCAATAATAAAATCAAATATGGAAACCACTTACAAAAGAAGGCTGGAGAGAATAAAAAATGCTTGACCATCAAAGTGTAATGTATCTGAGGCAGAACTTGGGCTGAGAGCCAAGATGTGTTGCAGCTGATAGTTTCAGACTGAATAGATTCAAGTTCAAATCCTCACTCAGCCATGAAGCTCATTGGCACTTTAGGCACTCTCTCTCTCTCTCTCTCTCTCTCTTTCTCTCTTTCAATGTACTTTGGGGGCAGGACTCTAGGGGCTTCTAAACTGTACATAATTCTGGAGCACAATGGACCCCAAAGTGAAGAACCAGCTCAACAAGGAAATGAACTGTGAAGCAACAGAAGAACAGATGGGAATCAGATATATACATCCCACTGAACTCTACAGGGCTTACTTCTGAGTGGAGATGTATAGGATTGCCCTGTAGTTTTGAATTTTAACTAAGGCGCCAGTAGTATATTTCTGATTCCCATCAGTTCCTCTGTTGCTTCACCAATTTAATTTAATCAAATATGTTTTGAGAATCTTCACATGGCCTGAAAACAATAGAAGTGAAAGTTTAGGAAATCATAAAATCAGCATGGTTCCTATCAGCAGTACAATTACACAAAAGCCCAAAGGAAAGGGTGGAAGCCCCTATCTCCTACAATCTTAGAGGAAAAACACTTCAAGATTCTCCTTCAGAACAGATTTAAATGACTTACAAGTTAATGGCTGTCGGAGTTGATCAGTATTTTGGCATGCTTACATGCAAAAGGGCAAACAAAATGCTGTAAACATTTTGTCTGTAATGAACTGAAAATGTTAGGTTGGCTGGACAGGTAGATTCATACGAGTTTTTGTCCGAAACTTCTGCATGATAATAATAACATTAACAGTAAGGTACATCTATTCAAAGATGCCATCCTCATTTTCCCCGTCTAAAAGCTGCAATTTATATTTGAGTAAGGCCTACTGAACTCAGTGAGGTTTGCTTCTGAGTAGAGAGCTGTATAGGATTGCACTGCAAGTTTCCTAAGGAACTGTGTTTCTGGAGAGATATGTGAACTTTCTCTCTCTCTCTCTCTCTCTCTCTCTCACACACACACACACACACACTCTACCCAAGATTGATTATCATTTTTAGTAACATGTGTATATTTGTCCATAATTAAAAAGCAGAACTTTTAAGTCTGTAAAGAATCTTACCCGTGAACACAGAGGATCATGTCACTCCAGGACCAAGGAAAGAGCATCAAGTCTTCAGGGAACTGGGGAAAAGCTCTCCCTCTTTTGGTTATCTTCTCTGTGGCTATCTTTGTTCCCAAACAGGAGGTACGAGAATCGGTTAGCGAGTTACTCGGAAAAAGGAAGGCTGAATTTATCCCAACCAACCTTCTCAAAAGCACCTTGGAGATCACTCACGGAAAACAACTTGAGGTATCCAGAAAGTCGTTTCTCAGAAGCTATGGAAAGAAAAGTGTGCGTGACCCTACCTCTTCTCCAACGAACTCTTGCTGAGGTTAAAAGAGAGTACTAAAAAGAATTGCTTTTAAATTACCAGAGTAACCCACACACATTTATACCTAAGACGGAAAGAAATCTCATCCCCGGTGGCGTTTAAAATCGCCAATAAAAACGGGAATGAAAAAATTAATAAATATATAAATAAATAATCACTCTCCGCCTAAACGTATGGAAGCAGGGAGCGGAGAAAGAGTAGCAGCTAGTCTCGGCGCTGACTCTTGAAGTAATGCGGCGCTCGGCGAGCGGAGCGGTGGGGGGGGAGCACTACTAAGTAATCTTTTGTTTGCTCCCTTTTAATCTATTCCAGGAAGTGGTGGATTCCTGGAATTGTATTGTATTCACATCACTGTTCCGACGTTAACCAAAAAGAAAAGTATAAATAGATGTGTCCGTAGCAGATATCTCGATTTCAGGCTTGTTCTGCTGGGATGAAAATTATACCCCCCCCCCCTTGAAAAAATCAATCCTACAAGAAGGAAAGGAGCGTGTTAAAATAGACCTGTCTATTCCTCGCGGAGATCCTGCTGAGAAAAAAAAAGTTGTTGCCTGTTTTCAGCTTAATCGGCATTGGCTGCTGTCGCTCTCCGTGTTCAAGGAAATACCTTTGATAGATTTCCAAGAACTTTCCAGGAAAGCAGGGCGGGGCCGTATACTTCTGCCAATCAGAGCGAAGGTGGGCCGGGCCGGGCCTCGGAGCCCCGCCAATCAGAGGCGGATGACGCGAGATGCTGCAATGATGCTAGTCCAGTAGACACGCTGAGCATCCGTACGCCAACACACATGCGGAGGACAGGGCGGGCGGGGCTAGGATCAGCAGAACGCCTTTGGGATAGCGCGCTAGCCTTGTGGCGAGAGAGGGTGAGTGGCGCGTAACTTCGCTGACGACTCATTGAAGGCGGAGAGCAATGCATGTCCCTGCATGGAGGGACTGACAGTCTCCTTGATTAGGCTGCCAGATGCCACAAGGGAGTGTTCTTTCACTGTCAAAACTTAATAGCTCTTTCCAAAGTTTCCATGAAAGCATATGATTCTCTCCCCCACCCCATCCAATTCCTTCCTCTAGCTCCACAAGTTGAATGTTAAACGCCTGGTGGAAAACTGCATCTAAAATACGGTGGAGGCACACAGCATCCTCACAAGTTTTCTTTTCTTTGCATAATACAACAATAGATCAGACTCCCACCGCATTACAACGTACTTGCTTAAGATCAGCGGTCCTTAAATAATAATAATAATAATAATAATAATAATACATTTCCACAAAGCTGAGAGTGTAAAAGCCATAAGAGAATAGAAGAGGCAGGAGCAATTTTCGAACTGAAATAGTTACAAGCAAACAAACAAAAAAAGAAATGTATTCGTGACTCCTGAGGAAAACATTTAGGAATGAGAGCCCTACACTAACAAGATTTTGTGACTCATTCCCAGCCAGACTATAAACACAGCCTAGAATATTTAATTCCAAGGCATCCCCAAAACCCAGTGTGGTGCTGCACACAGAGCTAGACGGTGATGAAGCGGTCATTACATGCCATTCTGTTGCTTACCAAACAATCAGATTGATCCACACATTTTAGGACTAGATGGGGAAAATGTGAACACCCACAAAAGAATCCCCTTCCCTATTCCAGGCTGTAGATGATAGTGTATTATTACATTCTCCCTTCCCAAAGCATTCTGAAAAGCCATTGGGACTTGCACCATTAGGCTGCTTTGACAATCAAGGCCAAAGGCCATAATTCTTAACATGTTTTCCTGTAAATTGAATCAGATTACAATCTCTGCCCCAATTCAGAAAACAAGCAGCTACTTGTGATGGCTGCTTAAAAAGCAATTGTAGAGTCTATTCTTCCTGGCATACTACTATTCTCCACATGACTAACCGTTTATTATTTTGTTATTGTTCATAAGGTTGTCAGTTCAAACCCTCCTGGATGAGGTTGCTGGGCCTGTAGCTTGGAAATATTTGACTGGATCCTTAGAATCTCCACTTAAAAGTGTCTCAGGAATATTATAGCCTGTATAATTGAGTCCAGATGACTCTTCCATTTAAGGTCTAATAAAATGTCCATTATATGTAACTGCTTCAAAACGTGAATCATGCTTATGTACAAAAAGTAAAAGATTGTCAAATGTCTTAATAATTAAGATGTATTAAATAACATTGTGATTTTTTTCTTTCATTATTCAGAGGAATTCCATTTTGCAATTCACTTGTGAGTTCCTAAAATTAGATGAGCAGACCAGCCTGAACACATTTTTTTAACATAAGGAGAGCTATGCTGGATCAGACCAAGGGTCCATCTAGTTGAGCATTCTGTTCACAAGCAAAGAACAAGGTGGCCCAGAAGGATGATACAGGCAATGCAACCTGAGTTCCAGTCCATATGGGCAACTGAATCAAGCATTAACATCATGCCTTTTCCCCCCTCCTCCCTCCCAATCCTTTTCCTTGTGTCTCACGTCCTTTTAGATTGTAAGCCTGAGAGCAGGGCCTGTCCAATTGCTGATTCTTGTAAGCTGCTCTTGGAGTCTTTTGACTGAAGAGTGGAAGAGACTGTTTTGAATAAATAAATAAAAAATAAGTAGGACATGAATGCAATCACACCCTGCTACTAGAGTTCCCCAGCCACTGGTATACAGAGGGGTTGATAAACAAAGACCTCTGATACTAGAGGTAATATACTGCCATCAGAACTAGTAGCCATTGATAGTCTTATCTTCCATGAATTTCTCTAATCCCCTTTAAAGCCATCCAAGTTGATTAGGAACTTCAAGACAGCAGCAATTTCTAGATGCATCTGTAACACAACAGCACTAACATTCCTGTGTCCAGAAAACTTTGTGTGTGGGAGGAGGAGGAGCTTCAGGGTCTAGCAGGGGTCAGGCCCAAATGGTCAGGTTTCAGGGCTTGGGGAATGACAGCTGACAGTCAGAGGAAGCTTGAGATGAATAGTACAGCCCTGTTTGGGCAATGAAGCAAGATTCATAAACAGATCAGAAGGCCTCATGTGGGTAACACTGTTTAAAACAAGTAGGTTAAGTATGAGGGAGTGGGTAAACTTAGCCAGGCAAGGCCTTCTCCAGTGAGACAAGATGCTCTGACTGAAGATCACACTCTGAGGTTCAGTTTTTCTAAGGTTCAGCGGAGCCAGATTGGTTCTTGGGTTCAGCTGTCCGAGTGCTACACCACTTGTGGTTGAAGACAAGCCTAGATGACACACGTCAGAAATGCAGTTCTGTCTGCAATGCATGTGCCAGGAATGTGACTCTGACTCTTAACAGCACAAGAGGTAAGGAGGCAGAGCCCAGTTTGAGACCTCTTTTCCCCAGTAGCTCATGGGTAGCTAGTCTGTTATTTTATACTCACACCTAGCTCTCATTTCAGTGAAAGAAAGAAAAAAGCCAGTTAATGTTCACATTTGGAAAGGATCTGTATGAAGGCTGTTGTTTTCTGCAACCCCAATTAACCTTTTGGAAATTCACACTATTTCCATTTCAAAGTGGAATTCTTTGAGATTGTAGATGAATTACACAGAAATGTCATGATCACTGCAGCTCATTATAGACTCTTAGGCTGACCAGATACAATGCAGGTCAGGGCTCATGTAACTTTAACAGTTGTAGAGAAAAGGGAATTTCAGCCAGTGTCATTTGTATGCAATTAGTTCCTGGTGAAATTCCCTCTTCATCACAACTGTTAAAGTTGCAGGGGCCCTGCCTTCTTTTGTATCTGGTCACTCTAGTATAGTGCATGCACCTTTAACTGCTGTGATGAAGAGGGAAGATCACCAGGAACTAATTGCATACAAATGACACTGGCTGAAATTCCCTTTTCTCTACAACTGTTAAAGTTACATGAGCCCTGACCTGGATTTTATCTGGTCACCCTAGGTCAGCCTAGTATAGACCTAAAAGCATAAGAGTGAAAGCCACTTTTTCATGTCCTTCACAGACTTCCTAGACTTGTTAGAAAGCGCCATCTAGTAGTCATAACCTGAAAAAAAATACTTTTAAGAGTACATGTTGAGCATTCATGCTATTTGTGATAAACTGCATTGTACCCTTTGAGATTATAGTTCATAGCTCAGTTGCTTTATCAGAAGGTTCCAATATTTTGTGGTTGTTGAAAGGACTGAATTTGTTATTATCATTAAGTTGTTGGGACATAAGAAGAACACAAAAAGAGCCCAGCTGGATCAGTCTATCCAGCCCAGCATTCTGATCACACAGTGGCCACCACTGCCCACAGGAAACCCACAAGCAGGACACGAGTGCATTAGCACTTTCCCGGTCATGCTCCCCCAGCAACTGGCGCACATAGGCTCACTGCATCTGCTGCTGGTGATAGCATATACCCATCAGGACTAATAACCATTGTTAGCCTTATCCTCCATGAATTTGTTTAAAGAGGATTCCATAGTTTAACTATGCACTGGGTGAAAAAGTACTTCCTTTTATCTCCCACCAATCACCTTCATGGGATGATCCTGTATTCAAATATTATGACTATGCACTGGGTGAAAAAGTACTTCCTTTTATCTCCCACCAATCACCTTCATGGGATGATCCTGTATTCAAATATTATGACAACAGGACAGCAGTATGTGTAAGTAGACTCAACTTAGATAGCTGGAGCATTTCTCCAACTAGTTCCCTAATGGATTCAGAAATATGTCATCTTCCTATTGGTGGGGGAAAGTATGGAATTTTTGCATTCATCAAACAGAATGAAAAGATTGTGAGATAATATTTTAATGGATTCTAGTACTTAGTTCTGCATCTGTTACATTAAAAGAACAGGTTATGCCTGGACAAAATATGCTTCAGGTATTAACTGTAGTCTGATTGTGCAATTGGTATAGTGAACATTAACATTTCAGTGAACGCATCAGGCATTTAGATAATATAAATGTCAGACTGAACTATTAATTCCAGGTTATAGCACCTGAACATTTTTCATGCATTTTGCTGACAACATCAGAGCTGATCAGTGAATCACCCAATTGCATACAAGTTTATGAATGGAAGATGTGTTGATCCAGCAGAGAAGTGCAATTACAGAGAATTCTATTACAAACATTCTAAGAAGGTTCACAGTAGCATTACTGGAAAGTTCAAAAAAGGGAGCTAAAAATAATTCCTGATTAGTCCATTCAAGATTTCAACAATACAATGCTACCACCTGCTGGTAAAAATATCCCTATGTAAAAACAAGACCTATTTACTAGGGACTAAAAATAACACTAAGATTTGTAGCACCTTAAGAGAGAAAGAAAAGGCTGAAGTGCTCAGTTCCTACTTTGGCTCAGTCTTCTCCCAAAAGTGGATCTGTGACCCCCCCTGGAAAAGGTGAAGTACAAACTGAAGGGGCAGGATTGCAGTTTGAGATTGATAAACAGGTGGTCAAGGAACATCTAATTTCTTTGAACACATCCAAATCTCCAGGGCCCAATGAACTGCATCCTAGAGTAATAAAGGAGCTGGCAGAAGAACCCTCAGAACCACTGTCTATTATCTTTGTGAAATCATGGAAGACGGGTGAAGTGCCGGACGACTGGAGGAGGGCTAATGTTGTCCCTATCTTCAAAAAGAGCAAAAAGGAAGAACCTGAGAACGACAGTCTGACATCCATCCCTGGGGAAATTTTGGAGCAGATTATAAAGAAGTCAATCTGTAAGCACCTTGAAAACAATGCAGTGATTACTAGAAGCCAGCAAGAACAAGTCCTGTCAGACTAATTTGATCTCATTTTTTGATCGGGTAACCTCCCTTGTGGACTGTGGGAATGCTGTGAACATAGTATATCTTGACTTCAGCAAAGCTTTTGACAAAGTGCCCCATGACATTCTGATTAACAAACTAGTGAAAAGTGGGCTAATCCACTGTTAAGTGGATCCACAGTTGGCTACAGAATCAGACTCAGAGTGCTTATAAATGATATCTTTTCACACTGGGGGAGGTAATTAGCAGGGTACCGCAGGGCTCAGTCCGGAGCCCAGTGCTCTTCAACACTTTTATTAATGATTTGGATGAGGAGGTGCAGGGAATGCTAATCAAATTTGCAGATGACACAAAACTGAGTGGGATAGCTAATACCTTGGAAGACAGAAACAAACTCCAAAATGATCTTGATAGAATGGAGCGCTGGGATGAAAACAACAGAATGAAATTTAATAGGGATAAATGCCAAGTTCTATACCTAGGAAAAAGAAGCCAAATGTACAGTTACAAGATGGGGGATACTCGGCTCAGCAATCCTACAAGCAAGAAGGATCTTGGAATTGTTGTAGATCACAAGCGGAATATGAGCCAACAGTGTGATGTGGCTGCAAAAAAAGCAAATGCTATTTTGGGCTGCATTAATAGAAGTATAGCCTCCAAATCACATGAAGTACTCATTCCCCTCTATTCAACACTGCTTAGGCCCCATCTTGAGTATTGCATCCAGTTCTGGGCACCACACTTCAGGAAGAATGCAGACAAGCTGGTGCGTGTTCAGAGGAGGGCAACAAGGATGTTCAGGAGTCTGGAAACAAAGCCCTATGAGGAGAGACTGAAAGAACTGGGCATGTTTAGCCTGGAGAAGAGAAGATTGAGGGGAGACATGATAGCACTCTTCAAATACTTGAAAGGTAGTCACACAGAGGAGGGCCAGGATCTCCTCTTGATCAACCCAGCATGCAGGACACGGAATAATGTGCTCAAGTGACAGAAAGCCAGATTTCGGCTGGACATCAGGAAAAACTTCTTGTTAGAGCAATAAGACAATGGAACCAATTACCTATGGAGGTCGTGGGCTCTCCCACACTAGAGGCATTCAAGAGGCAGCTGGACCACCATCTGTCAGGTATGCTTTAAGGTGGATTCCTGCATTGAGCAAGGGGTTGGACTCGATGGCCTTATAGGCCCCTTCAACTCTACTATTCTATGATTCTATGTATTGGCATAGGTTTTCATGGACTATAGCTCCATCGGATGTATGGAGTATTAAGGAGGTTTTCAGGTTTATATAGTACATGTGTGTGTGTTTGCGTGTGTGTGTGTGATGATGATTATAAACAGTGAGATCAGAAGGAAACAGTCCTACATTAGGCTGTGTATAGATAGTATGTTTTCAGAGCCTTAAAGCTGGTATGATAGAGCAGTCATTACTTACAGCTACACACTGGATGAAAACATGTAACATTCTTAATGCTGTGTTGCCACTCTAGAGGTACCCTCACTGTTATTGCTCTAAGATCTAATTATTCATCCTCAGGTCAAGCTTAAGAACATAAGAAGAGCCATGCTGGGTCAGACCAAGCATCCATCTAGTCCAGCATTCTGTTCACACAGTGGCCAACCAGCTGTCGACCAGGGAGCCACAAGCAGGTCATAGTGTAATAGCACCCTCCCACCAATGTTCCTCAACAACTAGTGTTTACAGGCTTACTGCCTCTGATACTGCAGGTTGCACTTAGCCATCAGGACTAGTAGCCATTGATAGCCTCCTCCTCCAGGAATTTATCCAACCCCTTTTAAAGCAATCCAAATTGATGGCCATTGTAAAGGAGAAACGGCCTTGGCCACGTCTCCTGGCAGAAATGTGCAGAATCCAGAGAATCAAAAACCAAGACTCAATTTCTTGAGATATAAGACTTTATTAGATTAAGAGTAGGTTAAGTAGTCTAAAATTCCAACAATCTACAACAAGACCCAGCATGCATATATATAAGAGACAATAAAATCAGTTACCCAGCCGGACCTGGCCCCCTGGCCACTTCTCGTCAGCCAAAGACCCCCAAGCGGACCTAAGCTTCTGGCTTTATTCCTCTCCTCGAAAATCCCCCCTCCCTTCTCGGCGCCAGATTCTCTTCGCGTTTCACACTCCCTCTTTCAGCCTTGAAGTTTATGGCTGAGATAAGCCAGTTCTTCCTGGCCTGGGTTCTGCCCTAGGGCTAGCAATCTCTCCCCAGGTGGCCGAGCCAAGGTCCTTTGTCATTTTAATTTCCCTGTTCCCATGCTAAAACAAACCCTTACTAAAACCCATGCTTGCTCTGTGCACTATGTTACTACAAAACCCACAAATCTTTCAGCGCATTCTATCTGATCTTCTTTACAGCCATCACCACATCTTGTGGTAGTGAATTCCAGAGTTTAAAGAATGGCTAGCTCACGTCAGGCAGCAAAATGTCTTGAGCCAGCCTTAGTGATAAGACCAACACCTGAGCCACAAGCTAATGATACATCTAGTCATTTCTGTTGTGAAGCCAAGCTTACCCTATAGCTGAAGGATATACTGTAAGCTTTTGTTTTATATTGTGTCTCTCTTCATCCATGCTGAATCAGCTTCATAGGATGACCCCAGGTTCTAATATTATGAGAGAGGGAGAAAAATGTGTCACTATCCATTTTCTCCACACCATGCATAACTTTGTATGCCTCTTATCATGTCTAGTCTACCCTTACTCACCCCTTCTCTAAGCAAAGCAGTTGCAGATGTTGTAATCTTTCTTCACAGGGGAATTGCTCTAGCCTCTTGATTATTTTAGTTGCTCATTTTTGCCATTTTTCCAACTCTACAATATTCCAAGATATGTTTATGTACTGTACTCCTGATATATTGTTATTGCTGTGAATATTTCCTATCAAAGGTTCTAATTCTATTATAAATAATAATGCTGATAATGGGCAACCCTGTCTGGTCCCCTTCGTTAAATCAAATATGGGGGAAAGAATACCAAACTTAGCCCTAGGATTACACCATAAATGTATATGAGATATCATTTGTTATTTCATATATATATATATATATATATATATGAAATTCAAATATGAAATAATATGGTAAAATGTACATAACATACATAACATACAGAGATAACATATGAAAATTGGGGAATATGTATGGTCAGTACATAATAATTTTTCATTATCTCTGAGTATTGGGGAAACAGCCCTGTTTTAAAATGATGGTAAGATTATATAACATTCTATTAAAAATAAGTAAAATCAGTAAGAATTATAATGCTTGCTGTAGGAATTGCTGTAAAATAGAGATGATCTATACCATATGTAGTAGGCAGGTCAACAGGCAAACAAATATTGGAACAAGTTAAAAAGCATAATGGAAAAGATACTAGAATATGACGTAAAGTTTCATTCACGACTTTTGCCCTTAATGAATAGAAAATACCATATATATGCATAGAATATATCAAATTGGCTTGTTATAAGGTAGTTGAAGCTAGGCTAATATATTTGAAATGGTGGAAATGATGTAAAATACCAAAAATAAAAGAATGGATAACCGAGATGTGATGTTTCGCATATGTGGCAAAGTTTACATTCTTGATTAAAACAAAAAAGAACCTTCTAAGGTAGGATAATGTTATGGATAAGTATGTACCATTTACTGAATTTTGCAAATATAAGGTTGGATCTAGATTAAGCCATACTTAATACTTAAGCCATTTAACAAATGGGAAAATATATAATTTATACCTTGAACTTTCTGTGCCATAGGCTGGCAAGCTCATCTCTTTCAGCAAAACCAGCTCAGACCTACAAGTGGTGAGACTGCCTACTATTTTACTGCTTCCAATGGTGCAGGAAGAGAAGTCACATAATAGATTCCTCTTTATCACTCAAATGCTCTCCTATGAGCTCTAGAAAGATCCCCTATATTTCATCTCATTGGAGGGGTATCAGAAAAGCAGTTTAGTGTAGCAGACATTTTCATTACTTTCTGGTAAAGAACACTCTGAATGGGTCATCCTGCTCCTGGCAACCTAAAATAAGACATCCCTCTCTCCTTTCTGCTATCCTTTCCAAGATATATCTTCATGCCAGTTCTTGCATCATTGGAGAAAACAGACGGAGGCAACTTAGCCACTCCTGGATGAGATCTCCTGCATCCCAGACAAAGTGTCTTGATAATGATGCCCTCAAAAACCTGTGCAGCAGCAAATCTCCATGGCAAGAAGGAGCGTCGGTGTTCCAGGCAGTGCTGGCGGCCATTCAGCTCATCAAGCCTGCTCCCTGTCCGGCCTTCTTGCATGTCTCCCAACCTACCCTGGACCTCAGTCCGCCACCAAAACACTTCCAGCCTTAGTGTTAAGTGAGGCCACTACTGACAGATGGATCAAAGAAAGTGGTGACCTTGGAGTAAAGGGGGAAATTGCGGTAAGTCAGTGATTTTTTAAAAGCACAGTTCCAGGGGGAAAGCCTGTGGTGGCTGCGAGTTGGTGGCTGTCTCGTATTAAACAGTGCAGTGCCACCGAGCAGCCACCACATAGTATAGAGGGCATATGGATAAGTCCCTGATCGCTATGACCTGCCTAAGCAGAGACATAGTTAAAAAGGGAAAGATATAAAGAAGTAGCAAACATGCAAAATGAAACATGCAAAATAGCATCGCAGAGAATTCTTGATAATTTAAAGTGCTATTGTTATGCTGCTCAGCACACTGTAAGACCTAGAGAGAGGAAATTTAATCCCCCTAGGGTAGCAAAATTAAACTGTAGACTGCCCCTATCTTCAGATTTCTTGATCTGAACATAATAATATTTTCTAGGATAAAATCAAACTCGGGGCAGTTTGCAATAAAAATATTAAACACAAGAAATTGGCTGGGGCATACTGGGGACTGCAGGACTGTCTGAACAGGCAAAGGATTGCAACCTGAGTACAATTACAAGAATAAAGAGAAAGGCTAACTAATATAAGGATTTTTATAAGATGGAACTCATTTGTCAAATTTAAGTTCCAACTTATATTTCAGGAAAATATAGCTATTGATAACTTTTGAAGTAATTATAAAAATTGATAATTATTGTTGGTTAGATTAATATATTATGTATGTGTTTATGTATAAGTAAATGTATAATTATATGTATAAATCATATGGATGTGAATAATTTTATACATACATTATTATATAATCATACCTTTTTATGTATAATTATTTATATGTATAAATAAGCTTATTTTATGTATTACAATAATAATAAAATTAATAGACACAATATAAAAAGCTATTACATCCAAACTTAAAAAATACAGAGTAGTAAAACAGCATCATAAATACATTCATAGAACCATATCAAAAGCAGCAGACCACAAACATATCAAAGCCTCAACTAAAACTTCCCAGTGGAATACAATAATCTTAGGGCATGATCCAATTCTCTTAGATAGCATCAGGGGGACATACGATTCTTTTGGTTTCTGGGATCCAAGGTTGGAACCAGGGCTCTGACCTTGGAGCCCAGAAACAATGCTCCCCTCCCCCTTGTAGCAATGCAGTTCTTGCTCAGCTGGCTATGTCTCTGCTCAGAAATGGAGCACAGAAATGGCAAAATGGGCAGTCATAGGGGTGGGACAGAGAGGAGACTATAAAAGCTGCTTTATACAGTTTCCTATGCACTGCATGTCCTCCCCTACTCCCATCCTAAAGCTCCCTGGCTATATAGGCGAAATCGCCTGTCTAGCCAAAAATGTGGGGCTGCAGAAGCACGGAGGCAAAGATTGCCTCCATGCTCCAGCCGCCCTGCACTGAATAATTGTCAACTACCAAGTTCATAGGCTGACAACTGTCTCCATAGGATTGCGCCTTTCAAAGACCTTTTAAAAGCCAGTAGAGGAGGCCTGTTTATTGGGAGATATGAAGAAATACTGTGCGAGCTTTTCTATTGTGCATTTACCATTCCTCACTCATATTAATTTATGGGGGCTTAGAATAGGTTGTCATCCTGTAAGGTCTCTTCCATGCTTTCCAACCACTTCCCCCCACTTTTTTTTTGAAGGGGAAAATGTGCTATTTTTTGGAATCACAAAACAAAATTACCACCATCCACCAGTTTAGTTTTATCATTCTGTATTGTTCCACAAATACTACCTAGAGAATACTTGAAGTAATAATGCAGAAAACCAAAAGGTAATGCAATTTGATCTCTGTAGGAATAAAGTTGCACACCCTTTTTACAGGCAAAAACATTAATAATTATAAGGGGGAACCATTTATGTCGGGGTGCACAACTTCAGCAGTTCTAGGGGCCATTTTCATTTCCTGGAACCCACACACATGGAGGGGGTGGTCCAGATGATGACATCTTCTAGTCATAAGTCTCTCATGTTTTCCCACCACCTCTTTCATCTTCTGTCTTACTGCAGAAAATCTGTTAAAGAAAAAAAAAGATGGAACAGCTGCACAATGCCTCCTGGTTACTAATATTAGGAGTCTTCCATCTGGAAAGACCCTGAAGCATGAATGACCATGCCTAGTCCTGAAGTTTCCAGGAGAGGGCATAATTGGAGAACCGCCAGATAGTGCTGCCTCCTCTGCTAAGTACCACAGGGTAGATAGCATTTCTGCTTGAATTAACATAATTGTTTCATTCCATTGGACTGTAACCTACAGATGGAACGTAATTCTGCTTCTCTATGATGGCCCATCAATGTGGCAACCATAGCAGGATAATTGCCAGGAATGTACCATAGAATCCCTTCTTTAAACTTGACTCCAAGCATTGCCTAGCAAGCACTCTTTATGACAATCTTCTTGTTGATATAGAGATCAGACCTCAACACCTAAGCAGCTTTGCTTATCTGCAATGCCCAACAGTTGTTACTCCATATTTGACCTGCCACAAGATGAGCAAAGAACTGTATATATTGTAATCCCTTGTTTGCCTGGGGATTATAATATGAAGTGACCCCTACACATTGACACCAGTGACAGTGTGGAGTCAGAACAGTAGTCCTGCATGTTCAGCATGGCAGATGACATGTAGCAGACACAGCAGGCCTATATCCTCAGTATGCAGTGTACGAAGTTGAAAGGCCTGCCTTGGAAATCTTAGAAGGAGCCCCAGCATACAAATGTAGCAGCCCCCTCACAGCTGTCTCTCTGTGGGGTTGATAAAATCTGCAAGGTTAGCAAGATCACAGAAAATTAAGAGGCAACGTTAATTTCCACTAGTAGTATCGTATTGCAGGCATGTCGAGGGAAGGTTATATTTTGAATATTTAAAGCCACAGAATTGCATTCCTGTAGATGCATGCTGAAGATACACTGGTGCCTGACTTTAATTACTTCCAATGGTTAGTTAGAAGTCCACTTAAATGTATCTTATAAGATTGGTGTACACGTTGCTTCCTTTATTAAGTAACTAGGTGTTTGCTTTATTGGGCAATTAATATTTATTTAACCTGAAGGTTAATTAAACTTTTTCATGAAATGTTCTTCTGTCATCTTGAACCACCTTGAAAGCACTAAGATAGCTACCGCAGTGTAAGAAAGCTAGTCCTAGGCTTACGGATTAGATTTATAACATTTTGTGACTTATCAAATCCATGGTTGTGACATACTTGTTCTTCCATTGGGACTCTGTCAGCTTTTATAGAAATGAACACAGTTGTGCAGAGAATACACACATACACACACACACACACACAACACGGACACAGCAGGTCTGGAAGTTTCTCTTGGGAAGGTTTACCAAGGTTACAGCAATTGTCCAGTCAGCTAAAGAGATGCTATTGTTCTCTCCCCCACCCCCCCGACAACCTCCCCACTTTCCCCAAGCTTGAATGATGCAGCCTTAAGAATAATTTCCTATCAGGAAGAAATACTGATACTGCTCTGAGAAGAAACAATACAAATCAATAACCCTGGCCTCCACTGTAGTTGATGTTCTCTTGCTGGCTCCATTGAAATTGCCCTTCTGCATCTTAAAATGTTGTCTGGTTAGTTCCATTGCTATACATGGGATATTCAAAATACATGTCCATGCCTCACTAGCAATAACCAGAAATGTGGAATAGGGTGAGTGTGAAAACTCACAATATACTCAAACATGCTTCATCCCCAAACCAGCAATCTTGTCTTAATTCTTGCCTTTCTGCTTGTTCCCCCAGTACACTGTTGCTGTGTTCAATTTTTCACAGTTCCCCCATGTCGGCACCTCCATGCTGATCTTCCTCTGTCACCTCCAGTTTATTTCACTTCACTTCCTCTTTGCCCATCAGTGGCATGAGGTGGATGGGTGTTGCTTGCAAGATGCATGGAGCTCTGACAGGACAAGCAATCCACCTACCTTGCCTGTGCCACAACTCTCCAGTTGAACTGGAAAACAGCAACGACTACAGCATTTTGTCACTGCAAAAAATGCAACTCCATTCTTGCGCCCTTTTCCAAGGCCAAAAAAAGATTCAAAATAAAACAAAACCCATCATAACACAGTTATCTCCTTCAGCATTGAGATTTCAGAGTGAAATTTGGCATATACACTTAAAACATGGTTATCTATTTGATGTTCGAGCACTTCCTTGACCCTTGCAATTAATTCCGAAGGGCTCACAGGGATGCTGAGGCCATCTGCTACCCCACCTCTCTTCAGAATTCCCTGTTCCCTCTGAGTTTAGCTGCAGTCTTCATAATCTCTGGGGGGAATGAATTTTCCCAGCAGCAATAGATTGTAAAGTATTATGGGGTGGCTTGGTTTTTAATGGGCAATTAAGACCCATTAGCTTTACAAAAGACTTACTCTTAGCAGATAAAAACTGCTTGATATGGATCAACACAGCCACTTGCAATTTTGGACTCTCCCTGGGGGCATAGCTATGGGGACTGTCATGAGGAACACCTGCACTTCAAAATTTACCACTACACCATTGGATAAGAGATGTAAAGTAGATAGTAATGTGATATCTGAAGTTTTTTTTTTTTTAAATGTTTTATTTTGATATTTCTGGTTACAGAGATCGAGTGTTACACACACACACACACATTCCATGACAGTTCAGAAAAGAATTACAAGTTTCTTATTACAAATTTCTGTTTGGATTGGAAAATAATTGTCAAGCATTGCCAACCTCCTATCTACTCCAAATATCTATATATGGTAGAGGGGGTAATCTCCCCCCTTCATCTTTATTTGTAAAATCAATGACTTACACCATATCTTTTTAAATTTATCCTCACGTAATTGTCTTCGCACTTTCCTCACTTTCTCTGTCAATTTTTCCAGAAAAGCAATCTGCCAAACCCTTTGATACCAATGAATGTGACATCTGAAGTGAGGCCTCAGTCATTGTGCTTCACTTGTTTGTTGCTTTTAAAGGACGAACCTGCTCATAATGGAGCACTCAGAAAAATAGCAAACCCATTCGTTCCACAGCAAAGCCCTATCATTTCTGTGAATCTTTTTGTGTCTTTCTCAAATATTCTACTGAACACTTTGAAGGATGTTTAAAAACAGACACCTTTTCAAAAAACGTATACACACTAGCGGGCAAACATGACCCCGTTCGTCCCGCATCAGGGCCATCTTCCCTGTCCATTATGTGTGGACTCAATATCATGGCATTACTTGTTAACTAGAACTATGCCATGAAAGCAAAAAAAAAAAAAATGCAATAAGCCACAAATGTGGATATGAGGGGAACTGATTTAAAGTTTGGAAGTTGTAAAATTATTTTGCCTTTAGCAAAATAAACTTTTAATTAATATTTAATTTTCAGACTCATAAAAGATTAAAGAAGAAATGAAACGTTTGCCTTCTGGACACTTAAACTTTCCAAAGCTTCAAATGCACACACACACACACACACACACACACACCATCAATAAAACTAATTCAAATTATTGAAAAGATCTTATGGCACTCACTACTCCTGCAGGCCTATCAGTGCAACCTTCATCAGTGTCTCACAGGAATCCTCAGCTATTTGAACCACCACAAGCGCAACAGAAATTACAAAGTGTATTTTCCCCCTACAATAAATATATTTCTATGGAAGATTTGGATTTGAGGCCACAGTGCTATATCTGGAATACTCTGATGGGGTGCAAACCAATACAGCCAAAGTAACTGGGCTAGGCTTCTATTCCCAAGTGACAAAGGTTAATTATTAACTCAAAGAAATTTCTGACCTAGCACTTTTGTTCCTTTAAGAACAAACTTGGCAGAGAAATTGTAAAACTTTAACTGGTTCAAAGAAGGTAGTGACTGCACAAACGAAAATGATGGGTATTTTATTGGAAATTAATTTGAAACTTGGCCATGACCCCAAAGAAATCTGCCGTTGTTGTGATCCAAAGTTAGTGTGATTAACCACTTCAGAGCATAGATAGGTCTTGAGCAACGTGCAAATGGTGATACAAGTGGCCACTACTGATTATTTATTTAGCTTTATTTCTAGCCCATATAAACCCCTAGGTTTCACAGTAACTTACAATCTAGCACAGAAAATAAGAGCTGGTACTTGCTTTTATGTAGCAAATATGTCTGTTGCATGTACATTGATGTCCTACAGTGGGCATTCAAAAGTATAAGCAATGCAGATTTCTAAGGACAGTGGGGCAAAGAATTGGGGAAGTGGGTAAAGGGAACTGGGGGAGCTAGATAATTGGGAGGCAGCTACTGAGAATCATAGAATAGTAGAGTTGGAAGGGGCCTATAAGACCATAGAGTCCAAGCCCCTGCTCAATGCAGGAATCCACCTTAAAGCATCCATGACAGATGGCTGTCCAGCTGCCTCTTGAATGCATCTAGTGTGAGAGAGCCCACAATTCATCTCTTGCCATTCAGACACAGGACAGAATCCAGTACTGCCCTTGATCACGATGCACCAGTAACACAGCAGGAAGCTACCAGATCATGCAGCAATTGGAAATGAGCCGAAACGCTTTAGTCTCTTGCAGCAAAAACAACAAAGAGTTTTCAGGCACCTCAAGAGCTAATATATTTATTCTGGCATATGCTTTCGTAGACTAGTAGACTATAGCCCACTTTATCAGGTGCATGGAGCATTGTGGAGAGTATCAGGTTTTGAGGAGGGAGAGAATTTTAAACTGTGAGGTCCCCCAAGAGTCTATTTGGATATAGAATACCTCCTCCAGAGCCAAGAGGATGCAGTTGTATACTTACTTACCTGGGAACTCAATGGCTGGCTCGGAAATACTGGGAATCATAGGACTTTTGTCTGTCCAAACATGCCTAGGATTGTGCCCTTAGTCTGTGGCCCAACCATTAGCATACAGTCATGGGCAACTGCCTCCCCTCCTTCTCCCCTGGATTCCAGTGATGACATCAATCTGAGAGGGGCAACAACATCTACTTGTGTTGTGCCTGCCCCATTAATCTCTCCTTTCAGTTTCCAGCCACAGCAACAAGGCTCAGGATAGGCCAGGAGGTCCGTAAATTAAACGTGGGAGTGGGGGATGCCCTTGAGTGCTGCGGGAGCATTTCCTTGTAGGGCAAAGCAGTCGTGGCAGGCAGTGGCATGGCCAGGTTCCTCCATGCCAAAGTAACTCCACTCTGACAGTGGCAACACAACAGTACCTCACATGCCTGACCCAACAATCTCTGCTCCACAATTCCCCACAACACAGGCAAACGAGGTCGAGCCAGGACAGGGCAGTCAATTAAACCTGCAATGGAGGTGGACTGAGCTCAGTGGAGAGTGGCTGCCATACAAGTGGTTAGATGTGGACCTGGAAGGGGTGATGAAACCGGCTTTCTGGCAGGCCCAGCCAGGCAGCACCATGGCCCATTAGGTCCTTGGTTTGGCAGCCTGTAGCAGCACCTGCCTCGTGAACCATCCCTCGTCGCAATTACGGAAATCACTGGCTTTCCATCCTATTTCACCTGGCCTGGGCCCCTGGCTGAGTTTGCTTTAATTTAAAGTGAACCAATGCGTTATTTTCCAGCCAACGGGTGAGGTGGAGTGGGCAGAGAACACAGGAATGTCACCCATCTGGGAAGTTGGTGGTGGAGTTGCTTGAAAGAACTATCCTTGCCAGTCCCAGAATCACAAGGGAAGATGCACCCCTTAGGTACACTGGCTTTTTGTGGTTTAATGCCCCCCCCATAAACATGCATAAAGTTGGGCTGTTATGTTGATATGTGAAAGCACCGTAAAACTCCATACTTTCACCCATGAAGGGGCAGAAAGTGCTGTGCAGAGAAAAACATACAGGAAATGTAGAGATGGCAGTCACATTATGAGGATCACCATTCCAAATTTCATCCACGCTCATGGACTTCCAAAGGAAGAGGCAAGAAGGAGCAATCCAGATCCCCAGATTCTGTTATTTAAAAAAGCAAGTCTATAGCTCCTGGAGAACCCAAGATATGAGGTAAAAGGTGAAGCCACTAATCTGGCTATCCAGTTTGTGAGAAACTCGCCAACTCCAACCTGTTAGTGTTTTAACCAATGCATGAAGTCACAGCAACGGATCACACGCCCACTATCCGAGTGTGTTAACCTTTGTGGGTGTGTTAAGCCTTTTGGGGGATAGGAAGTATTTGGAGCCTCATTAAAAACAATTTAGAAATCCAGGAGTATCCTGTAGCTGAGTTTGGACAATAGTGTGTCTATCCAAAAACCAAAAGGTAGCAGTCAAGGTAGCAGTCCACAATCTTTCTAACTCTGTGTTTGGGGTGTTTTTTTGAAAAAACTTTATCTTGTCCTTATGAGTTTTCTTTTATCCATCCCTCATTCCAAATAAAGTTTTGTTGGAGTTCATGATGCTTCTTGGATATAACACTCTTCTGCATTAGTGTTGTTCAATTCCCAGCACATTCTACTATGAAATGTGGGCTTCTCTATGTCACAGAATGTGATGCGCAGCCAGAAGGAGCACACACAAGCAAAGTGCAGAGGTGTGTGGTAGCAGCACACGCTATGCGAGCAAATTGCAACTACAAACTGCTGTGCAGCTTTCTCTCCCCCTGGATAAATCTCAGCGGATGCTCATGTCTTGGACGAAGAACAGATAAGGTCCTCTGACACTCTATTTGATATGTGATCTACTAATGCCCCTGCTCATCCCCTTTTCATTCCCCTACAACGGCCCAGGGCACAGTAGATCTCTGCAGAGTCAGGCACACTCCAAGAAAGCCAAGTGACGGTAGTGCAAATTCAGACTCTGGACTTAATGTAAATAATAAGTGGGCTGTGGAAGGAAAGGTGTCAAGCTCTCTTTTAGTTTGAAAGGTTAGTGCCTTCATTCTGCATTCCCTATTAGTCTGCTAAGGAACTGAGTCCTGAGATCTCCCAGCAACTGCAAAGCTACTGAGTTCAGAGGGGAGCAGCTACAGGAGGAAGAGAGGTTCTGAGGAGAAAAAAGCAGACTGAGATGAAGAAAGAAGATGAAGATGAAGATGGTGAAGAAAGGCCCTGAGGAAATGGAGGAGTAGAAAAGACCAGGAAAAAGCAGCAGCAATAACCAGTGCCTCCCAATCTTTTTTGGTCAGTGGGCACATTTCAGATTTTGAGAGAGTGTCACGCACTCTCTCACAAAATGGTTGCAAACAAGGGTGCCCTGTCCATTCATAAAATGGCTGCCATGGTGGTCATGGTGGTCATGACCTGTCACAAAACACTGAATAACCAGAACACAAACTGGTGGGACCAAAACAAAATCTTAGTTTAAAACACACATTGTAATTTTTTTAAAAAAATGAAATAAAATAAAAAAGCAGGTGGCCTGGTGGAAACCAAGAGAGGCATCCATGATCACATTGATAGTGAGGCACACTACATTGCAGAGCCTAGGGCTAGGGTGACCAGGAGTCCCATTTTGCCAAAGATAGTCTTCTATTTCAAGGACTGTCAGAGGACAGTCCTCTGTTTAAGGTCCTCTCAAGTAGAGGGGCTGTTCAGATGAGTTTAGGGTCAGCATTGCCTCCCTCACCCATCTCACCACTGCATGAATCGAGGTCCCATGATTTCCACCACCTCACAGGGTAGCAATTAACAAATGTGGGATTACATTGGGGAGAAAAACCAGTCATTCAATTTATTGTAGCTCCAGTGGCTTTTCAGAAACTCTCAGTCTGAGGGCCAAACTTGCAATGAGCAACTGGATTTTGATTTATTAAAGGTATTTAAATACTGCTTAATAAATAGACACAAACCAATTTACATGAAATTAATAAAACAATACAATCAATAAAACTGTGCAATGAAAAACAAAAAAGACAAAACAACTTCTTGTCTTGGAGAAGCTGGTTCTGTTTCGTCTCCTCTCAGGGCAAGATGGGAGTCCACATGCCAGTGGTGCCACCCTCCACTGGGCCTTTAGTACTGGTGCAGGTCTGCAGTGCCCATAAGGTGCCTTGTCAGGACACAATCTCTGTGGCTCATTGAGCCTGCAATGGGGCAGAGAGAGGTCATATCCCCCACACAAGCCCTGGACTTGCTGGACACTACAAGAGCCGGAGGAGTGAAAAAGCTACATCGCATCAAACTCGAAGCCCTGCGCCTTATTTTAATAGACAGGTGGTTAACTCTGCCCCTGCTGAAAGTCCGACCCCATCCCTGGAATTCCCACTTCCGGAGCCCTGCCCCAGAAAGAGGGATCACTGGATGGGGGTCATGTGACTCTTAGATGAAGTCATCATACCTCCATGGACCAATAGGATGGGGGTGGAGACCCCTGCTGTACATGTGGGGGACTGGAAGCGACCCAGTCGGGGTCATTTCCAACCCCTTGCCCAGAAGCGCTACCCTGGAGGAAGGGATCACCTGATGAGTCACGTGACCTGTCTACAAACTCATCATGCCACCTCGTCCTGTTCAGCCACCATAGCATGAGGAGTTTGTAGAGGTGTCACATGATCCCATCAGGTAAGCCCTCCATCCAGGGCAAGACTTTTGAAATTGGAACATCTTGAGATGGGCTTGGAAATGATCTTGCATCTGCTATCGAGCCTCCCGGACCTGCCCTATGATGGATGCTCTGTTCTACTGACCCTTGGACTCCTCTGTGACTGTGTGATGCATGTAAGTGCCTGACTGTGTTGTGTCCCCTGACTGCTATGTCAACCCCTCCTGCCTAAGCCTGAACCCCAGTTAGGGATGTCGGGGGAATCCGTTTGGGGGGTGGAGCTTCACAAGGTTTTTCAGCTCAGCCCCCCAGACTCCATTTTGTCTTCCACCAACTGGCCCCACTCAGTGTGCAATGAATCAGGCCAGCTGATGGAATTTTCCCTTAATTTTTTTTTTTTTTTGCCCAAATTTGGCTGCAAATCATGCAAATCTGCATAATTTACAGGCGAAATGTATGCAAATCCCTATTTGCACAAATTAAGCCAAGACCAAAAAGAATCTGTAAAACTATATGACTCCGGTCGCAAAAGCAAACTGAGTCAGGCATGCCGCAGAAGTCCAGCGAACCCAAAAGGGCCGAATTTCTTGGCAACTGACATCCCTAATCCCTGTACCTAACTGCTTCCAGTGCCCCACATGTATGGCAGGGGCTAAATGGACAAATTCATAGAGAAGTCACATGACCCCCATCAGGTGATGCCTCGATCTGGGATGTCCAGGGATGGGGTGGGACTTCTGGTAGATGCAGAGCTAAACCACCTTTGAATAAGGGGGAGGGCTTAGAGCTTGATGTGAGGTAGCCTTCTTTTTTTTTATTATTATATAATTTTTATTAATTTCAACAAAACAAACATACACATAATACATAATATAAAACAAACTACCACCCTCAACTTCCCCCGTGCACACCCCCCACCGAGACCTTCTCATAATTATTCATCCTCCTTCCAAAATTTTAATTATTCTTCTGAAGGCGATTGTCCCTTTCCCGATCTTAAAACATATTCCAAAAAGGGAGTCCATATTTCTCCAAAATCACTCTTACTGGACATTCCCCTCATTATTTTCATTTTACAAGTCAACATATCATTCAAAGCTATATCCCAAATTTCTTTATACCAATCTTCTATTATATAACATCGTTGCCCTTTCCAATTTTTAGCAATCATTATTCTAACGGGTGCCAGGAGGTTGTTTACCAATTCTCTATTTATTATATGCTTATTCTTACTATCCCATAATGCTAGTAGAGCTAACTTCGGGTTTAATTCCATTTACTTCCAATTATATCACTTATTTCTTTAAAAACCCTTTCCCAAAATTTTTGTACTTGTTCACAGCTCCACCACATATGAAAATAGGTCCCAACCTCCTGACACCCCCTCCAACAATACTTGGACACTTTTTTATCAATCTGGTGAAATCTTACAGGTGTTAAATACCATCTCCAAACTGTCTTATAGTAGTTCTCCTTAATTCTAATCGACAGTAACTTTAACATTCTTACATTCCATATCCTCCCCCAATTATCTTCATTGATTTTTTCCCATACATCTTCTTCCCATACCTCTTTTATAACCTTAAGTGAGTCCTGAAATTCTTCCTCTATTAATATTTTATATATCTCACTAGTGAGTCCTTTCTTAGCTCTGGCTTCTTCTTTTTTTCCTATTTGTTCAATTAAATCTTCAAATCTAGTATTGTTTCTACATTTCTTATTTTTTAACCTCCATTCCTGTGTCCATTTTACCAATTGCAAACACTTGAACCACGCTAGCTTTTGTCCTTTAAATAATTCTTTAATATGCTCACTATCCTTCATCTTTTCCATCCAATTCCTTAGTTTAATAATATCTTGTTCTTTCAGTCTCGCTTCTATCTCTGGTTTTAATACTCTTGGGAAGTTTCCCACTACTACAACTGGGGCGAGCGGAGAATCCCCTGGTATCAACTTCCCTCTATACTTCTCCCAGATCATTAATATATTTTCCAACAATGGGTTGTCCAGTACCTTCAGTTCTTTCTTTTGCATTTTAGTAAAGAATATATTTCGCAATTTACATTCTATCTCTACTGTTTGCGATTCCAACCATTCCAAATCTTGCTCCCCTAAAATAGCATGAATAACATATCTTAACTGATTAGCAATATAATAATTCTTAATATTCGGAAGTCCTAAACCTCCTTTCTTTTGAGCCTTATACCATAACCCCTTATTTATCCTAGCTCTTTTATCCCCATTACAATAAGCATTAATCATGTTTTGCCAACTTTTAATCTCAGCTACTGAAATTCTAATAGGTAACATTCTAAACAAAAAATTAATCTTAGGTAATATCTTCATTTTATTAACCGCTATTCTACCAAACCAAGAATGTTTTAATTTTCTATATATCTGTAATTTCTCCCCTACCTCTTTTCTTAAGCTTACAAAATTAAGTTCCTCTATTCTTTCTAATTCTTTATCTATATTAACTCCTAAATATCGTATTATATTTTTATGCCTTAATCCTAACTTAGCTTTACATTTCTCCATCTCTTCCTTATTATAATTATACAACATCATTTCTGACTTCCCCCAATTAACTTGTAATCCTGTAATTTCCCCAAATTCTCTCAAATGTTTCTGAATCATCTCCCCACTTTCTAGGGGATTTTCTAGTGTCAATAACGTATCATCCGCAAACATATTCACTTTAATCTTATAATTTCTTCCTATCCCCTTTAATCTTTCATCTTCCCTAATTACATTTGCTAAAATTTCTATAACTATTGCAAATAAAATCGGTGAAAGTGGACATCCTTGCCTAGTTCCTCGAGCTAGTGTTATTTGTTGCGTTAACCCATCATTAACCATTATTTCCGCTTTATTATTTTTGTACATCTGGTTAATCACTCCCATAAATTTATGTCCAAACCCAAATGTTTTTAATATTATTTTTAACGCTGGCCATTCCACGCAATCAAAGGCTTTGAAAATATCTAAAGCTAGTAATCCTGCTTTTAAGTTCCTTTTTTTATAATATTTATTATATTTATAACTCTCCCAATTAAATTCGGCATTTTCCTACCTAAAATAAATCCGCATTGATCTTTTTTAATATATTTAAAAATAAATGTACCCATTCTTTTAGCCATTATTGCTGAAAATATTTTTGCATTCTGATTTATTAAAGATATTGGTCTATATGATGCTGGATCCATCAAATCCTTACCTGGCTTCTGTATTAAAATAATCAAGGACTGGTCCCATGATGGCGGAGTCATTCCTCCTTCTATTATATTGTTATATAATTTTTTAAATCTAGGTATTAAAATATCCTTAAATATTTTATAAAATTCCGGCCCCAAACCATCAATCCCCGGAGATTTACCTCCTTCTAGTTTTCCAAGAATTCCCTCAATTTCTTTCTCAGTAACCAAGGCTTCCATACACTCCTTATCTTGATCATCCAGTCTTGTTTTCCAATTTCTTTCTACATATTCCTGAATCTTATCTTGTGAAACCGCCTCTGAAGTATATAAATCTTTGTAAAATTCCTGAAAAGTAATTAATTTATCTTTCATTAAATTACATCTATTCCCTAACTTATCTCTTATTGTCCCTATCATATTCTTAGCCTTCTCTGACTGCGTGGATCTGGCCAGCATCTTAGAATTTCTATTATTATATTCAAAAAAATATCTCTTTAAATATAACAAATTCTTTTGAACCTGTTCTATTTCTTCTTTCTCCAATTCCTTTTTTTTTTTTTTTGCTTGAATTAGGGCATATAACCGCTTATCTTTTGACTCTCTCAATCTTTCCTCTAAACTCTTTATCTCTTCTTCAGCCTTTTTATTAAGTACTTCCTGTTTCTTTTTAAGTGTGGACATTTCCCTAATACAGATCCCTCTTATTACTGCTTTCATCGTATCCCATAATAATCCTTGCGATTTAACTCCTTTTTCATTTATCTGCCATATTTCCTGCACTTCCTTTTTTAATTTATCTACTATGTTTTTATTTTTAAAAATTCTTCCGTCCAATCTCCATCTCTTTGCTTGTTTGTAATCCTTCTTCATTTTGATATCCATCAACATTAGTGCATGGTCAGTGATCTTAATTACTCCTATATCACAATCTATTAATTTTGGTACCATATTCTTTGATATAAAAATATAATCAATCCTTGAATAACTCTTAAATCTAGGTGAGTAAAAAGTATATTTTCTTTCTTCACCTTTTAAAACTCTCCATACATCCATTATTTCTTTCCTCTCCATTAATTTAGCTAGTTCCGTCTTCCCCACGCCTCTACCATCTCTTATAATGTTATCCCTATCTTTCCCTTTATCAAGTACCATATTAAAATCTCCTGCCATCACAATGTTCTTTTTACCTAAATCTCCCGCCATATCAAATACTTCTTTAAAGAATTCAGTTTGTTTCCCATTTGGGGCATAGACATTAATCAGCACGAATTCTTCCTCTTCCATCGTACAGTAAATTATAAGGATCCTTCCATTCTTATCTTTCTTTATACTTTGAATATTAATACCACATTTCTTCGATATTATTATTGCCACACCTCTCGCTTTAGAAGTACCAAATGACTTTTCATACACTCCTACTTCCCTCATTCGTAACTCATTAACCCCGTCCTTTATCTGATGAGTTTCCTGCAAAAAAATTATATCAATTTTTTCTCTTTTCAACAATGTTTCAATTCTTCGTCTTTTAACCACCGTTCCTAGCCCCTTAACATTTAGAGTTGCACATCTCAATTTATTTTCCATTTCTTACTTTCACCCATATCATTAAATTGGTCTCGGTCAGTGAACCACATACCCCCCCTCCCTTCCCTCCCCCCCCCACATACCCCCATTTTTACCCCCCTCCTCACCAGACATCTGGGCACTGGTCCCAATTATTTTAGAACTCTTCAGGGGGGGGAACCCGGCCCAACCCTCAGAGCAAAGTCCGATCCTCCCCTCCTTTTTATTCCTTTCCCCACTAATCCCTTATCCTTGACTGGATCCTCCAACTGCGCCTTCTTCTTGGACTATTTCTCCCCCATCGTTGGGATCGATTATGCCCAACTTCTCCAGCAGCTCGATTCCCTGCTCACACGATGTTACTCTTTCTTGCTTCCCTTGCCACATAAATCTCAAAAATACTGGATATCCCCAGCTGTAAGTTATCGATTTCTTCCTCAATGCTGCTGTACAAATTTTGACACTCTTCCTCCACTGCACGGTCTGCGGGGAAAGATCCTGATAAATTTCAACTGCTGTTGCTTGAATCTTTGGTTGAGCTTGTCTTCTAATTGCTTGCATAAATTTTTCTTTTTTGTAATAATTTGCAAATTTAACAATTATATCCCTTGGAAGCATTCCTTTACGCTTAAAACCAACTCAAGATCAGCATCATCCCAAGTCTCATCTGGAAGTTGTATTCTTATCCATGTCAAGATTGTATCTCTTAAATCTTTTAAATTCTCTCCTTCTTGTTCCCCATATTTTCTTATACGAATATTTGCACGTCGATCCCGATCCTCTATAGCAATTAGGCGTAGTTCATGTTGAGACAGCTGCTCTTCCTGCTTCTTACAAACTCCAGCCAATGCTCTAGTATCTGTCTGCAGCACCCCAACATCCTTCACCACTTGCGTTAAACCCGTCATAAGCTCAGTCTGCGTATCATTGATGCGCTTAGCCAAGCGCTCTTCCAAACCAAACAGCATTTTTTTGATATCATCCTTTAACTCATCCATTGGGTCTGGCTGACCTCCTCTGGTAATCTTTGGAATGACAGCCGGGTCTGCCATTTGTAACGCAGAGCCTTTTACAGGAGATTTCTTTCCAGGCTGTTTGTCTGGCATATTTTGAGACTCCAAACGCGACAATCTCTGCCAGTTACGATCCGATCCACGCTCTTTTGAGGGTCTAACCCAGGCGGGGGTGGGAATAGAAGGCTTCTTCTGTCGTCTCTCCTTTTTACTCATAAATTTTCCCCTCCCCCCGTCTGCCTGGTGACTCTTTCTTATTTACCGCAGCCAGCCAGCCTAGACTTCAGATTTACTGGGGATTAACGTTCTTCCTCATCACATATATTCAGTTCTATTTCATCTCCGTCTCCCTCCCAGTATACTAATCAGCCAGTCTGCCTTATATCTTCAATTATAAGTCCTAAATTACCTCGGTAATGGCGTCTCGCCTCTTTGTTGTCAGTCCAGTCCAGTTAGTTTCACTTTTGCAGCCGAGAACTTTTCGCCGCTTTCCAGCTCCCACTCAGATGATTAATCACTTCCAGTCAATATAACATGCCTTTTATTACTCTCCAAACACTCTACTATAAGGAATTAGTGCTTAATTCAAAGCTTTTTTAAGGAGCTCAGAAGATCTGTGACTTTACCCCATCACGATCAAGCCACGCCCCCCGTGAGGTAGCCTTCTCAAGAGTCCCTTGATCTCTTCACTCTGTCTCCCATTGCAGGCTCTCCCAATGCCAAGTCCAAGCACCTTTCGTTGTGCCACATGGAGCCAGAGATGAGGGAGGAGGATGGAGATTGGCTGTCAATGCTTCCTCCTTGAAGGTCTAGGAGTGGGTGTCCTCACTTGGTGTCTGAGCCAGGGGAAGCATTGTATCCACATCAGAGAAGGCTGGAGGCAGGGCAGGACCTTGGAGAGCACAGTCCACAAAGTGCTGGCTGGAGTTTTCTCCCATAAGGAGCCGCTGTTCAGGCGAAGGTCTGTAGTCCACATAGGCCTAGAGAGAGCTGGCTGCGCCTGGTCTTTCAGTGGCTCCATCCATGTTGCCTACTAACTGGAGTTCTTCAGAGGGCACTGTCAGGTTCCATAGTCTAGTAATCTTGGTGACTGAGGAACAGGGGAGGATGGAGGTAGAGAAGGGGGTGCTAAGGACGCCCCCTGAGGTGATATTGGGTGTGGTCTGTCTTAATCTGAGTCATTCACAGGGTACTGTGGAGCCTCCAATCTAGGGGACAAGATGCCTTCCCCCTCTCTAGGCATGCCCCATCTCACCTGACTTTGACCAGGCTTTGACTGATGTCATTAGTGAAATTTCTGCATGAGTTGATGTGCCTGGACATGCATGGAGGCTCCCACGGGCACTCTTCTAAACCATAATCTTTCCCACAGTTCAGTAGTTGTTGCACAATTGTAATTCCCCACTTGTCTTTTGACAAATCAAACAGTTACCCCGGCAGGTGAGGTGGAAGGTCAAAGGAAGACGTGCTTTAGATGTTTACCCCCAATTCCGTGAGGGCTGCCAGTTCAAGTTACTCTGACAGGGAACGCATCTGGCCCACTGGGATGCAAAGTCTTGGGACAAGGTCCATGGGGCAGTCAGAGGGGTGATGAGGGGCAGGCTTTCTTCTTCCACCGGTTTGAATATGCCTTAAAATGGAGCATACTTGTTGGGAAGTTGTGGTTCTGACTCAGGGGAGACAGTGGCTGCTGACTGGATCACATGACCCTGGAAGCAGGTATTTCAACAGTAGGCTGAACTGAACCCAACGGACGGATCACACTCTAACAGATAAATGGATTGTGTTGAGCAAGCCAGGCAGTTCTCAATACAATTGGGAAATGGCAAGAGGGGACCTCATTAAAGGACAGCCATTCCCCATGGTTCTGGATTTCGGTCCCTATATCCTGAATTCCATGCTGGACGGGGCCAGGTGTCAATGGGCATCCATCAATGGCTTCAAGAAGGACAGGAAGGGCTTTGGCAACAGCAAAACACCTCCTTGCTGGAAAGGCAAACTGAGTAAGATAGGGCTTCTGCTGGTGGGTTGGTGACTCTCAGATGTTGGGCAAACTGCTGTGGGACACATCACAGTGGAGGCCATGGATTTTCCCATCGTCCAATTACCTAAGATTTTCCCAGGACACACTGCAGCAGAGTGTCCCAATTGGCCATGATCCAAACACAAGTGGAACTGGAAACCGCAGTCCTTCTCCTGGGCTGAGAGATGAGCCTGTGTCCCACAAAGTTGTGTGCCTTTTGCTTCACGAGCTCCCACGATGCGTTGCAGGGCCCTTGCCAATGGCCCCGGCTTCTGGGTCCCTGGAACAGTGAAGCACCTTTGAGGAATCCTCTTTGAAGGGGAGGAAATCCCAGGATCCTTATTCATCCTCTCGCCATCTGCAGCGAGGGAAGGTGTTTTGAAATCACAGGTGAAATCTTGACAGACGAGTAGAGCAAGGAACCCAAAGAAAAGCTTCTGAGGATCCTGGGGATGAATTTGAGAATCGCTGTCCCCAGTCTTACTCAGAGGGAGATGCTTGGCATTGCTTCCCTTCCATGAAGAGTTGAAATGGACTTTCCACAGGTGAGTTCTGGGATTCAGCTGCCATGCTTATGCCAGTAGTAGATGCGATGAAGGGTCAGGCAAGTGTCGGCAGGAATCAGGTTTCCAGAAACACTGGAAAGAAAAAGAGATGACAACATTGTCCTTGTGCCTCTGCCTGTATTCTATTAAGGCTGCAGGGATTGTGACATGGATAGGATTGTGATGTCACCTCAAACTGTCATGGGTGCTACTCATAAAGACCTTAATGACAATATTTTAAAGACATTCCTTCTATAGGTAGAAAAAGGAAAACATTCTCTCTTTAGCAAGACAAAGAGGTGTCAGTCCTGCTTGTAATAATGAAGCAGTGTGAAAAGGCATCAATCCATTTCCATTAATTTCATTGTGTCCTTGCAGCTGGACACCTTCAGCTACTAGATGGCAGATTTCCTAACCAGCACATAGCTTTGCAGTCCAAACAGTTTGAAGCCAAGGGAGAAAAGCAGTGGAGGCTCATGGCTCTGATTTTGATGGGGCTGCGAATCCATTTTGGGTTTCTGTCAGAACCAACAGGAGCACTAAAGGAGCTATCAAAGGTGCTGAACCCTAGCCCTATATTAGGTTCAGCACCTTGGATAGCTCCTTCAGAGTTCAGGCTGCTTCTGACCAAAACCCAGAATGGATTCACAGCCCCACCGCAATTGGAGCAACCAGCCTCCACTGGGCTGAGGGACAGAGTTATGCACCTGTCCCCTTCCCCCCTGCTCTGTGGCAGTACCCCCTTAGGGGAATGGGGTGGGCAGGGCAGAGCCCTCGCTCAGGGGCATATAGGGATGCAACATGCCCCTTCCAGCTCCTAACTGCCATTGCTGAGGCAACCAGAGCAGGCTCGGCCCTACCGTTAGGCAGAGTGAGGCAACGGCCTCAGACAGATTTGGGCTATCATAAAACAGCAGTGAATTGTTAGCAATTTAATTTGTATTGTTACTGCCAGGGATGAGGAGAGGGGCTTGTGGAGTTTTCTGCCTCAGGTGCTGAAATATCTTGGCTTCCTTTGGGTACCCTGCACCTTGACTTGGGTTGGTGGAGGCCCCATTTGCTGCTTCGCCTCAGTCAGCAAAATGTCTTGGCTGGGTGGGAAAGGAAGTGGCAGGCTTTTTGGCAGGCTCAGATCCCCCTCCACGAATTGCTACTCCCTGCTAAACTTTGTATCTAAGAGCTAGGACCTGAGTTTGCTTCATTTCTCCTCCCTCCCAATGCCTTTTCCTTTCATGCTCTGTCTTGTTAGAACCGCAGCTCTGCAAGGAGACAGAGGACTGCTGCTCTGGGCATTTTCTTTCAGCTGAAGAGCAGGTAAAATGCTTTGTTTATGTGTTTGTGTTAAATTTGTGTATCAGCCCACTGACAAATCTCTTGGGGAAGTTGAGAATCCAAGTTTATATCTTGGATTTTAAAAAAAGAAATATTTGTATTTAAAATGCTTTTAAATGCTTTTAAATATTTTAATATTGTACTATGTTTAATTATATTTTTAATTTTTATATATCTTTATCTGTTTTTAACTGTACATGTTTTAATTTGTAAACCACCTTGAGTCCCAGTATTGGGAAAAAGGTGGGATATAAAATAATAATAATAAATAAATAAAACAAGCAACACCTGCAATAACATAATAAGCAATGTCAAAATAACACAATATTAAACATTACAAATATTAAATGTCAAAGAACCACCTGTAAAATAAAAGAGCAGCAGATTAAGAACAGGACATGGCTGGCTGGGGCATGCTGGGAGTTGTAGGCCTTTCTTTCTGTCTAAACATGCGTAGGATGGCACCCTCAATGCCTGCTGGAAGAGGAAGGCAACCTGGCAGCTAAATGTATATAGTGAAGAGGCTAGGCAGCTCTCCCTGGGAAGGGCATTTAACAGTCGGGGGGCACTACAGAGAAGGCTCTGTCCCTGCAGCTCTTGAGTGTGGCATCACCCAGAAAAGAACCGCCAAAGATGATCCTAGGAGTCAGGTGGGAAATATGCGAGAAAACGCTCCCTCAGTTTGATCCTATGCCGTTTAAATAAACAGCTTTCAGTAAACAAATGAACAAACATTTTATATATATATTTAAAAATAAAACTGTCTTTACCTTAGGAATAAATGCAACACACTCCATCCCACATACCTCATCTTGAGTGATGTTTTTGTCCCAGTCCCCCCTCCTCTCTCTCTCTCCTCGCACACACACCTTTCTTCAACTCTTCTTATGTCTCTCTCTCTCATGGCGATGGCAGAGACAAGTGCACCCAGGGGACTTGTGGCTATTTCTGCTTGCATGGGACCTGAGGCTGCCCTCTTCTGAAGCTGCCACCAAGTGAGCCCATCCTCCCCAGCCAGGGGCTGAGCCACTACTGTGATGTCACAAACAGACTCACATGACAGAGCTGCAAAGTCTGACTGTGAAGATTCCACCACAACCATGGATTAAGCATTATTTATTTATTATATTTATATCCCACCTTTTTCCCTGACAAGAACCCAAGGTGGTTGACATAATCCTGCTGCTCTCCATTTTCCTCCTCACAACCCTGTGAGCTACGTTAGGCTGGGAATCACTGACTGCCCCAAAGTCACCCAGTCAGCTTCATGGCTGAGTGGGGACTTGAACCCAGGTCTCCTGAGTCCCAACTCAACACTCTAAGCACTAGGCCACACTTGCTCTCAATGCCATCACCTCAGAAGCCCTGAGGTTGCCCTCCTCTGAAGCTGGTAGCGGACGAGTTAGCAAGGCCTCTTTACCCACTGGCTGATGTCACAATAATAGGCCAGAAGCCGAAGCTGGAAGCAGGCCTGGCATTAACCTACAGCATCCATGGCCAATTGCCAGGGCCCACTGCTGTCTGCCCCCCAACACACACGTTAAGTAGCATTGAACCACTGTTTAAAAATACCCACAATGCCCCAGAGTCCTATGCCCGGGTACCTCCAGTTTATTTATTTTTTATTAATTTCATTTCTGTTCCACCCAATGGCCGAAGCTCTCTGGCATTTCACAGTTTTTTTTAAAAAAAAAAATTAAGGTAGTAGGGTAGATAGGGTTGCCAGCTGTTTAACTAGCCTTTGTGACTATGCTCTTAACACAGGGACGTTGCTAGGCTTGGGCTCTGACCCTGAATCTATTTTCCGGGGACCCAGAGCTATTTCCCAGTCTGTCCAAGGGTGCCAAGGAAAAGTTTTTTCCAAGCTTACTTGACATAAATTGGGGTGGTGGGTGATTTGCAAAGGGGGTCATGGATAAGGAGAGAAGAGTTAATCCTCCCCTCTCCTTTCCATGTGCTGCAACACGCCCCAAAACATTACCCCATGCACAGGAACTCTTTGCTGCTATTGGAAGGTTTTTTCTAAGCTTATTTTCTGTGCGGGAGGGATTTCAAGGGGGGGTGCAGTTTGGGAGGAAAGGGTTAACTTAGGGTGACCATATGAAAAGGTGGACAGGGCTCCGTATCTTTCACGGTTGTATAGAAAAGGGAATTTCAGCAGGTGTCCTTTGTATGCATGTAGCACCTGATGAAATTATTTCTTCATCACAACAGTTAAAGCTGCAGGAGCCCTGCCTTGTGAGACCAGATACAAAAGAGGGCAGGGTTCCTGCAGCTTTACCTGTTGTGATGGAGAGGGATTTTCACCAGGTGCTGCATGCATACAAATGGCACCTGCTGAAATTCCCTTTTCTATAAGGCTGTTAAAGATACAGAAGCCCCGTCTTCCTTTTCACAGGGTCACCCTAGTTAACTGTCCCCCACTTTGTGCACTGCTGTGGAACTTATTTCTATGTGAGCATGCCTAGATTTGACCCGCTCGTGTGACATCATCCTTTATGGCAAGGGTGGGGAAACTTTTTTTCCTCTTGGGGGCCACATTCCCTTAGAAGTAATCCATCAGGGGCCACATTCTGTTGGTGAGTAAGACTGAAGGTAGTGGCGTGCAAATCATGAACCAAAAGTGAACAGAGTCATGCCTTTTTTGCTGCCACCCTCCCTCCCTCCCTCCCTCCCTCCCTCCCTCCCTCCCTCCCTCCCTCTCTCTCTCTCTCTGCCACCCTCTTTCTCACTTTTCTTTCTGCCCTTTCTTTCTCACTGGCTGCCTTTACAAGAGGCATTTAAAGCTCTTTCAAGGTGCATTAAAATTTTTACCTCTACAAGAACGGAGTGCAAATCGGGCATAGAGGCGCGTTATCTCCCCGATTATGCGCATTATCAAATGCGCATTATCGAATGTGCGTTAAATCGCGAGTTTTATTTTGCTCCGTCCGTTAAAGCGCATTTTGACTGTGTGAATAAGCGCTTATGCGCATTAACTATTTGTAAAGCGCATTTTGGACATCTGTTAATGCGCTTCGCCGCTTCTCGCCGCCTCTCGTGCAGAGGGATTAGGCATAAATGCGCTTCTGCGATTATGCGCATAATCGCCTAACCAGGCGCAAAAGCGAATCCTTGTAGAGGGGACCACTGTCTCTATATCTGCCCCTATTTCTCACTCTATTTCTGCCCTCTTTTGCACTTTCTGCCACCCCCTCTCTTTTTTCTGCCATCCCCTTTCTCTCTCTTTTCCCCCGCCACACCCTTTCCCTCTTTTTTCTGCCCCTCTTTTTGTCTCTTTTCCCCCTGCTGCCCCCTTTCTTTCTCTTTTTCCCCCTGCCACCCTCTTCTCTTTTTTTCTGCTACCCCCTTTCTCTCTTTTTTCTCTCCTGCCACCTCTTTTCTCTCTTTCCCCCTGTGCCATCTCCTTTGTGAGGGGGTTCTGCTCCTCCTGGTCTGGTGACAGTGACTGATCTGGGGTACCCTCAGTTTTTGAGACCTCTTGCTCTTCTTCTGAGGAAAATTTCTCCAGTGGGGGCATAACAGAGAGAGAGAGGGAGGGAGAGAGAGAGAGAGAGAGAGAGAGAGAGATCTCATTTCATAACTTCTATTTCCTATGACCACCACAGCCCAAATTAACTCTTGAGGGACATCGCTGTGACCTAAAAACTGCTGTCATTATCAATGTTACTAAAATAAGAGCCATTGTGGTGTAGTCTTAGACTACAGCTCCCATTGTCCTCAACCAGCATGCTGTCTGGGGATTATGGTAATTGCAGTAGGACATATCTAAAGGCCACCAGATCGTGGAGGACTAGGAGGTGCAAAGAGTCCCTAGCTTGAAGTTCACTGGCTAAACGTTGGATCGGTCCCTATCCTTCAGCTTTCCCTACCTGGCAGGGTTGTTGTGAGGATAAAAGGGTGGGGGAGAACCATGTATGTTGCCTTCAGCTCCTTGGAGGAAAGGCAGGGTATAAATGTAATGTAAAGTAATTTCCATGCAACCTATGAAATGCACAGTCTTTAGACGGCCGTTGCAATGCTTCCTTCTATGAGGAGTTGTCTGCCTTGTGTATGGCCATATATTGTATTTTGTGATGTAAAGCTCTCTGAAACACTTAGGGTGCAATCCTATACATGCTTAGACAGAAGAAAAAAACCCTTACAACTCCCAGCATAGCATGCAGCCATGGGCATCCGTTCATAGGGGCAAGAGGGTGCAACTGCACCCACTCCCAGATTCCAGTAATGACATCGTTCTGAGAGGGGTAACAGCGGCTACTTGTGCTGAGCCCACCCCATCAATCTTTCAGTTTCCAGCCACACAGGCAAGACTCAAGACATGACAGGAGGCCAACAACGTAAACATGGGAATGGGGGATGCCCTTGAGTTTAACTGGTGCTGTGGAAGCGTCTCCTCGTAAGGCAAAGAGGACGTGGCAGGCAGCAGCATGGCCAGGTTCCACCACGGCAAAGTAGCTCCACTCTGACAGTGGCAACACAGCAGTACCTCATGCTGTGTACACCTGGCCCAACGATCTCTGCTTCCCAATTCCCCGCAGCACAGGCAAACGAGGTCCAGCCAGGACAGGGCAGTCAATTCAACCTGTGGTGGAGGAGGAGTGAGCTCAGTAGAAAGTGGTTGTCATACAAATGGTAGAACGTGGGCCTAGAAGGGGTTGTGAAACCAGCTTTCTGGCAGGCCCAGCCACCATGGCCCGTTAGGCCCTCGGTTTGGCAGCCTACAGCAGCTCCTGCTTCATGAACCATCCTTTGCTGACTGTGAGGATGGAAATCACTGGCTTCCCATCTTGGCACAGGCTTCTGGCTGACTTCGTTGTAATTTAAAGTGAACCAATGGGTTGTTTTCTAGCCCGTAGGTGAGGTGGGGTGGGTGGAGAACACAGGAACGTCACCCATCTGGGAAGTGGGGGCAGAGTCGCTTGAAAGGACCATTCCTGCCAGTCCCAGAATCACAAGGGAAGATGCACCCCTTAGGCATATTAGCTTTTTGTGGTTCAACCACCCCCTTCCCCCATAAATAGGCATAAATTTGGGCTGTTAATGTTGGCATGTGAAAGCACCACAAAACCCTATACTTTAACTCATGTATTGGTGGGGGAGGGGGGAGGAACAAAAGACACCTCCTTGCTGGAAAGGCAAACTGAGTAAGATGGGGCTTCTGCTGGTGGGTTAGTGTCTCTCAGATGTTGGGCAAACTGCTGTGGGACACATCACAGTGGAGTCCATGATTTTCCCATTGTCCAATTACCTAAGATTTTCCCAAACACAAGTGGAAGTGAAATCCCAGCCCAGTTGGGCGGTGGATGATATTTGCGGGGGGGGGGGGGGCAAAGAGTCGAGGTGGATGCTCCTGATTGGAGCATCCGGATGGTGCCACTGGGCGGGGCAGGGAAGAGGGGCTTAAATTGCCGCCTAATGGTCCTGCCCGTCCTCTTCGTTTCAACGCAGCTCCTAGGACGGCTTGGTCCCTAGGACAGCGGCGGAGAGAAGCGCGAGCCAAAGGTCCCTTTTTGCTGACGGGCGCACGGTGGCTGGGCTTTTGGCTTACCTTCCGGGCAAAGTGACAGCTCCATTGCCTGGACAGCGGAATCTCTTCGGGGCGCTCTGCCCCCAGGTTTGAGGAGTGGGCCGGCTGCCCCCCCACTTCCCTTCCGCGAGCAAGGGATAGGCGCGGATGCGCCTAATTAAAGGAGATTATCCCCCGGGTTGACTGGCCCGCCGGCGGCTGCTGACGAGCGGGATAATCGCCTCTTGAAGGAGCGGGCTGGGTGCGCTCGGCTGCACCGCTACCCAGACAGCGAGGGCTTCGCGGCTGCCGGTCCAGGCTTGGACTGCACACGCCGCATCTCCCGCCCACCCCTTTTTCCAGCGTGAGTGGCAGCGGGCAGTAAGCCCTGCTGGGTCTGCCGCCCAGCCAGCTGCACCGCGGCTTGGGCCGCTTTAGTGAGCAGAAAGGAGTGGCTCCCGGGGAGGCGGACGAGCGAGTAGCAGGGGCCGGTTTAAGGGGGGATATCTGCAGGGATCGCCCTGTTCTACCTTTGTGCACCTTCGCCCGGGGCACGGGGGGGGGGGGGGTTCAATTCCTCCAACAGGCCCGTGCTTCATCTTGTGTGGGGACGGGAGGCGATGGGCTGCGCCCTCGTTGTTTGAGTGGGCCTGCGGTGACACCTGAGGCTGCAGACGGGCCTGAGCAGCCGCTCTGCGCCGGGCTACACCTCCTGCAGAGGCCTTGGGGGGTTGGGCAGGGCCTCATGCCTTTTTGAGTCTGCGCGGGGGGGGGGGAGTATCTTACTGTTATTATTAGTTGTGCCACTGGGGGGTGCTGGTGCTCCTTTTCTTTCACACAAGTTAATTCCTAGTCATTGCTCTGAGTTTTTTCTGTAGTCACGAGTAATTCCCCAGTTTAGCCGCCAGGTGGTGCCATTCCACTACTTTATTTCTGTATACACAAGTAATTCTCAGTTTGGCCATCAGGTGGCACCATTGCACTGTTTTATGGTCCTTCATAACTGTCTCTTCCAGTTTAGTCATTATTAGGCAACATGTCATCTCGGAAGGGCCTCGGGGGAAGGAAGGGCAAAGGAAAAGCCATGCGTCCTCCAGCAAAAAGGCTTAGTGTTCGGAGCAACTCTTCCTCCGACGAGGAAGTTAACCCCGAACTGGCAGTAATTTTGGCACGATTGCAATCGCTGGAGGAGGGGAGGGGCATAATACCTAGCGCAACAGATCAGGTTCGGACGGTTTCATTGGTCACCCCACAGCGGCAGACCAGGCAACAAAAGTTAGATAACATGTTGTCATCTATTAATTCCAGATTGGATGCGGTCGAAGCTTCCTCCAGCCAGTCAACTGACAGTCAGGTTTCCGCAGTGGTAGCGCAGGGTGCCCAGGCGATGGATGGTCAGCAAGCACGACCTTTGTTGCTACCCCAGTCTGCAGTCCCGAGCATTTCAACACAGGGACCAGGTGAGCAGCTTTTGAACACCTTAAATTCCCCGGTGCAGGCCATTGGTGCCTTCCCTCCTTGGGGATGGTTCCCATGGATGCCTGGGATGGCATATTCAACACCACACGTGGGCAGTTCTTTGGTGGGAGCACTGCAAGTAAACGTTCCCCCTCCACCCTCAGCGGGGAAGAGCGGACTGACACCGGCCCGAGGCGATGGGGGTAGCTCGGACACGGCATCAGGGCAGCTTACTAACCTGAGTTCGTCTGCAGTCGGTCACGGTAGTACGGTAAGTGACACTAGGGCGACATTTCAGGCTACGATGGACACCTCTGTTCAAACACAGGTTAACCCACCTGCAGAAATAGGGGCTGTCACAGTGGGGGGGGGGCCCTCAGCCCCGCAGATGCCAGCTGTCGTGGCGGCTTGTGCAGAGATGTGGCAGGGTCCTGTTGGTTCAGTTGCCACGACAATCATGGCAGACAGGGACCCCTTAGCAGGAGCAGAGCGGTCGGTAATTCCCACTGGAAGCACGGCGGCTCCTCTGGGTTACCACCTCTTACCAGCCACGAGGGACAAGATCCTAAAAGGGGAGTTTATAGATATCTTTTCCTTCTTATTCCGGGAACCGGAGAACGTGGACAAAGACAGGACAGCAGAGAGGGAAGCGGAGAAGTTAAGGAAGAAAAGGGTAGCCAGAACCTGGAACAATTGGTTACCGGGTTTCTTAACATATATGGGTGTTTTGCAACAACGCTTCCCTACTAAAGGGTGCATACTCACTAAATACCTCGATATAATTTATCGGGCGTATAGGGAATATGAGGACGGGGCCTGGTTGGCCTATGATGAATCATTCTGTAGAAGGGACGCCTTCGAACGCACCCTGCAGTGGGATATTAAGGACAACGACCTATGGTTGCAATTTATGACGCCTGCCAAACCGGGTCAAGGGGACCGGGCGGATAGCGGTCATCTTCTGGAGAAGCCTCAACCCGCCACCACTCTGAGTGGGTCGGCGGGGCGGGGGGTTCAACTCCGCCCGCCCTGTTGGGAATTTAGCTCCCGTGGTTCATTGTCGTATTACAACAGTTCTTAGTCTGGGACTTTAGCCAAACCCCTTATCAAAGAATGTCCAGGACGGCTGCCAGAACTTATTCGTTTGTAGGTTTTTATTTATACTCCAGAGATTAACCCCCTGGTCTGAGTCAAGTGCCGAACTTACACTGAAAGGCAGGGCAGTCCACAGCTCCGTTTCAGGATCTCAAAACCGCTTTAAGAAGTCCACAAGGTCCATTTACCAAAGCAAGGTCACGTCAGAGATTCAGTCAGTCCAAATGTCGAAGCCGAAGGTCAAACCAGATAAGAGCGGAGTCCAGGGTCAACAGTCACGCCGGTTGTTCAGTCCACAGGTTGCAAGCCAGAAGTATGCTGGAGTGTCAGGAGCCAAATACGTCGGTTGTTCCCAACGAAAACCTTGCTTTCTGTTTTCCCCTTTTATAGTCACCTGAGCCTGTCCTCGCCCCTTTTCCACAGCTGTTCCACATTCCTTTGCAATCTCATTAAAGGCCTGCATCAGCTGTGCTCTGTTTTTTGCAATCTCATGCTGCATCTTGTGGGACGTGCTTGCTCCGCACGCTTGAGCCTCCGCCTTTGTTGGGGAGTTACCCCTTCAGGCCCAGAATCTTCCTCGTTGGAGACAGGGGGTGGAAGAGGGTGACTTCCCTGGGGCTCTTCAGAGGAACCTCCCTGCTGTTCCTCCTCCTCCGGTAAGTCCTGGGGAATGGGCGAGGCTGCAGTCTCTGCCACTTCTTCCTCCTCAGAGGAAGATTCTTCAGACTGCCTCATGACATTTTTGCACAAGATCCCCCTGCAGATACAGGCATGAGTGCCTGGTTTGTGGGGGCATCCACCCCGCGCATAGCTGCCCGTCCGGCAGGAGGGGAAGGGGCACCTCTCGAGGGGGATCTAACTTCAAGAAACCAGGGGGTCCCGGGGGACAACAGCCACCTCCCAAAGGGCCCCAGTCCAATTAGGCTGGTGCCCCTTAGACGATTGTTGGCACATTACCCGATCAAGGAGGATGCAGGATACTTAGACGCTGGTTTTACTGTTGGTTTTAGGATTCCGTATGAAGGCCTAAGGTTTGCTTCCATAGCTAAAAATCAGAAGTCCATACAGGCAATGGAAGCCGTGGTGAGGGAAAAAATTGCGAAGGAAGTGAGTTCGGGGAGGGTACTGGGCCCCTTTTATAAACCGCCTATATCCAACTTACGAGTGTCTCCTCTGGGCATAGTACCAAAGAAGGCACCTGGGGAATACAGGTTAATTCATAACCTGTCCTTTCCCAGGGGAGCGTCCGTGAATGATGCCACTCTTGAGCACTTGTGCTCTGTTAGATATGCCTCATTCGATTCAGCAGTAGCACTTGTGCGCAAGAGTGGAGCAGGTGCGCTGATGGGCAAATGCGACATAAAATCCGCGTTTCGCATATTGCCCATCAATCCCTGTGACTTCAACCTGTTAGGATTTTATTTTAAGGATCAATTTTACGTAAATCGGGCATTGCCCATGGGATGCTCCATTTCATGCGCCATGTTCGAGAGGTTCAGTTCATTCTTGGAATGGGCGTTGCGTGACAGGACCGGACTCGAGGACATGGCTCACTATTTGGATTATTTTTTACTCATTGGTCCGGGGGAATCTGACCAATGCCACTTCCTGATGCAGCAGTTTCAGGAGCTGGCACATGAATTGGGGGTCCCTTTGGCACACGAGAAAACGGAGGGCCCGGTTACTACCCTCCGTTACCTCAGAATCGAATTGGATTCCGTGGCACAGTGTAGCAGATTGCCCCAGGACAAGCTGCAGACACTTCTCCAGAAGTTACAGGTATTAATTGGCTCGCAAAAGCGACACTGTTCCAATTACAGGAGATAGTGGGGCACTTAAACTTTGCCTGCCGTGTTATAGCACCAGGGAGAGCCTTTTTTAGGCGCTTGTGCACAGCCATGCAGGGCCTTCGCTCACTGCACCACAGAGTCCGAGTGTCGTCTCAGATGCAGCAAGACCTGCTTATCTGGGTCTCATTTTTAAATAAGTATAACGGGGTGTCCTTTTGGCGACGCGGCCTGCTTCTCGAGGCTGAGATGCAGGTCCATTCCAACGCTTCCGGCGCTCTGGGTTTCGGAGTAATTTGGCAGGATCGGTGGTGCGCTGAGAGATGGCCCTCAGATTGGTTGATTAACGGCATCTGTAGAGATTTAACATTCCTAGAGTTTTTTCCTATTTGTGTGGCAACACACATATGGGTGACAGAAATGGCCAACTCAGTTGTTCATTTTTGGTGCGACAATCAGGCTACGGTGCAGGTCATCAACACGTTGACCTCACGCAGTCCCAGGGTGATGGAGCTAGTCAGGGCATTTACTTTGCATTGTTTGTCACATAACATTTGGTTCAGGGCGCGACACGTGCCTGGAATCAAGAATGATATCGCTGACGCTTTATCGCATCAGCAGGTTCAGAGGTTCCGGGAACTGGCTCCATGGGTGCGGCTACTGCCGGAAACGATGCCAGCAGCGCTCTGGGAAATTGGAGGGCCGACACAGAGCAGGCCATGTGGCAGTCCGTGGCGCCTGCCACCAGGGCGGTCTATGCCAAGACAGGTAGGCAGTTTCAGGAATTCCTGCCCACCTACAATTTGCGGGAGCGTTGGCCTATTCCGGTCGACCAGATTTTGCAATTCTGCACGGTATTGCGCAGGTCTGGGTTAGCGGCACGCACCATTGGGGGCAAGATAGCTGCGTTATCTTTTCTGGCCAAAATCCGTGGAGTGGCGGATTCAACCACTGATGAGAGAATTAAGCGTACCATCAAGGGTTGGTCTAGAATGACCCCTAGGGCCCCGGACACGAGGATTCCAGTATCTCCTGAAGTTCTACTGGGACTGAGGGCGACCTGGGTTGAGCTTTGCTCTTCTCATTATGAAGCTCTGCTGTTTCATGCAGCCGCTTTGATGGCATTCTTCGGGGCCCTTAGGATCTCAGAATTGGTAGCAGCATCAAAAGCCGATAACACGGGCAGAGCATTGCAGCATAGGGATGTAACCTTCTCTGAATCAGGTGTCACTATTAGGTTAAGATTTTCCAAAACGGATCAAGGGGGAAAAGGGGTGGACATTCACATTTTTCCCGCACCAATGGCGGAAATATGCCCGGTACAAACGCTGAGGTCATTCCTTTGGAGAAGGGGGAGGGATGCGGGATTCCTTTTTTGTCATATTGGCGGATCCCCACTGACCAAGTTTCAATTCTGGTCGGTGACAAAGCGGCCTTTGAGGCACTTGGGTCTCCCAGCGGATCTGTTTGGGACTCATTCCTTCCGGATAGGTGCTGCATCAACGGCGGCCAGTGCTGGTTTCTCTCCCACACAGATACAAGCCGTGGGGAGATGGCATTCCTCTGCCTTCAAGTCGTATATTAGAAAATTTCCTGCGAAGTAAGCAGTTTGTTGGGGTGCTGACACCAGATCATGGGAATAAGGTTTACCTTTGAGGCCAACTCTACTCACACGCTCGGAGCCCTGCGGCACAGGTGTTGTGACAAAGGAAGGCCTCCCAACCCCATATGGGGGAAGACCAAGGGGTGGCGAACGTGTGCTGCCACCTTGAGGTCAGAGAATGGTTCGCCCATTCCTAAGATTTGGCCTGGAAGAGGCCAAGAGAGGATGCCCGCATAGGTTTTACCCCTTTCTGCAGATCTTGAATAAAAGTGGCCCATTTTATACCTAACTTTCTTGTCTCGTCTCTTTATTTTGCACCATACACCTCGCAACTGGAAGCCGCAATCCTTCTCCTGGGCTGAGAGATGAGCCTGTGTCCCACGAAGCTGTGTGACTTTAGGGACAGTCACCAATTACTCAGGTGGGACAGGCACTCGCATGTCAGTACCATAGTCCAGAGAATTGCCCAGGTAGGGACAAGCCCTTTTCAGGACTCCAAACATCCCTCTAAGCAAAGGCAATAATTAATCAGGTCCGGCAACCTTGTAGGTATGTCCAGCTGGGCTCATTCATCTTCAATAGGATCTACCAGAACTATCTGGAATTGATAAAGGAGGGCAGCCCCATCCCAATCTAGGTCTTAGACACAGAGCTAGAAAGCACAGTAAGACGAACCCGTCCCTTGATGCAGAGAGCAGTTGCAGGAATTGTCTGTTTCCTTCCTCCGAGCATCCCTCAAACACCTGTATCATCTCAGCAAGGAAAGCCATATAGCTACTCAGGAGAGGGCTCTGACTCGGAATCATTTTTAACCAGGCTCATAATGACACGCACTTGTAGTCTGTCCATCATAAAGTCTTTAGGGTGCAACTCCATGGTAACCTGTTATTGAGCCATAACTGGGAAACATCCCTGGACATCCACCAACCTTCTCTGGGGAGCTAATGTGACATCTTCCCCAGGATGGGGCAGGGGCAACAGCTGCAGCTTGAATACCCTTCCGTTGTCTTTGAAATTTCCATTTTTCAGCTCTATGTTGGCCCACTTGGATTGAGGCCAATGAAAGCTGGTGCTCAGCTGTGAGAACCTTCACACCTTCCATCTGGGCTGGAACAAGCTGTCCAGCACAGCAGGAGCCCATGGAAAAATGGTCTGCATGGATGAGTAGAGCAAGAAGCTGGAGGCAGCGGGGATGGTGGGTGGGCGACAGTCTCCTTGTCTGGTGTGCCTTTTGCTTCACAAGCTCTCATGATGTGTTGCAGGGCTCTTGTCAGTGGCCCCTTGCTTCTGCGTTCCTGGAATCGTGAAACTCCTTTGAGGAATCCTCCCTGAAGGGGAAGAAATCCCAGGGTCCTTCTCTTTCATGTCACCATCTACAGCAAGGGAAGGTATATCAGAATAACAGGAGAACTCTTGGCAGATGACCTGTGAGACCCTGAGGCTGTCCTCTTCTGAAGCTGCCACCAAGTAAGCACATCCTCCCCAACCATGTGCTGAGCCACTACTGTGATGTCACAAAGAGGTCACATGCCAGGGCTGCAAAAGTTGACTGCAATGAGCCCACCTCAACCATGGATTAAGCTTTATTCATTAATTTATAATATTTATAGCCCACCTTTTTTCCTGCTAAGAACCCAAGGCTGTTTACAAAATCCTCTTCCTCTCCATTTATATCCTCAGTCAAAACAACCCTAGGTAGGCTAGACTGAGAATCACTGACTGCCCCAAAGCCAACCAGTCAGCTTCATGGCTGAATGGGAACTTGAACTGAGGTCTCCTGAGTCCCAGCCCAACACACTATTCACAACGCCACACTGGCTCTCGATGCCATTAGAAACCTGGAGGTTGCTTTCCCTGGTGTTAACCAATGGCATCCTTGGCCAGTTGCTGGGCCCACTGCTGTGCTGATATCTGCCCGCCCCGCCCACACACACACATCAAGTAGCATTGAGTCACCATTTAAAAATACCCACAATGCCCCAGAGTGATGCCATGTCACACAGATACATTGTGGGGAATGCCAACAAATCAAGAAGGGGCCCACTATTTTAGGGGTGGGGAAATTCAGGGGTGGGGAGGCAGATCTGGCCTTCCAAGAGTGCCACTCTGGCCTTCCCCCCATGGCCACAACCTAGGGTGACCATATTTTAGAAACCAAAAAGGAGGACAACATGGCAGCTCTTAGGGGCGTGTCCACCTGAACATGGCTTGGTCACATGTCTGATTTCACAGCACACAATTAAGACAAACTGTTCTACATAACATCTTAATGTTAAAATCACTGAAATAAAGGACAAGTGAGACATTCAATGTATCTGAAATTATCTTCATTCACTCCTATTTTTGTAGCTTTTGCTGTACTTTGAAGCTTTTGCTATACTCTGTGTGGTACAGTCTCCCTTTCCCTCAAATATCTTTTCTGACTGCAAATCCTTCACTGGATGACGATAGTCTCACCTTTCCTAACATTTAACACTCTTTCCCCATCACCTTTCTCATATCCATACTCACAGATTCAGCATACTGCTACCACTGAACAAATGAAGCAGTTGAGAAGTGCAGAAAAACCTAGTACAACAAACTAGCATTCACAAATAGTATAAAATACTATTACCCTGCAAACATCAGCCATGGAACAAAAGGGACTAAAACTCTTGTTGCAGTCGCTAGCACCTCTTAGCCTATTTCAACTTCTGGTTTAGCAATGAGAAACTAATCTAAAAATGTGTCATTATTTATATCTCTGGTTCATTAACCATGTAAACAAGACCATGGTCATTTGAAATACAAAGAAAGGCCAAAACAGATGCCCATTATCACAATGCTAGACAAGGATCTTTCCCTCCTTTTATCCAAATATCTCCTGAATTTACACTGCCTCAGTGTGCAAAGAACAGAAATCCCAATCAGAGAGTGTAATACTTTACCCAAAGAAAACTGAGTAGCAGATAACTCAGAAACTATCAGCTCTCTATGTCCTATCATACAATTCTATCCTATGTCACCTCAGAAATAAGTCCTGTTGACTTCAATAAACCGTACTCCCGCATACATATGGGATTGCAGCTTCTTCACATTTGTTCATCTTAATATAGCAAGTGCAAGCCCCTCCTGTCAAGGAAAACTGTGCACTCACCAGAACCTGGCCTCGTGGATCATGCAACCAGCAGATGCTCTCAGACAGATGCTTTCAGAGCCTAGGAGATCCAGACACACTCAAACAAGACAAGACAAGCCACTCTCTGCACTCATACATTATCTTGCTGGGACAGAACAATTCTGGGACAAGGCAACATTTTGCAATCGGCCAGACGTAACAGTCATAAACAAAAATGAAAAACACACTACTTCATTGACATAGCACTACCTAATGACAAAAACGTTGCATTAAAGGAAGAGGAAAAGAGAAAACTATACACCACTGGCTATGTAAGTTACAGAACTATGGTAACAGGAAAAAGTTACAATTATTCCATTAGTTATGGTGGCCATATGGAAAGAAGGACAGGGCTCCTGTATCTTTAACAGTTGTATAGAAAAATAAATTTCAGCAAGTGTCATTTGTATGCATGCAGCACCTGGTGATATTCACTCTTCATTAAAACAGTTAAAGCTGCAGGATCCCTGCCTAGCATGATCAGATACAAAAGAGGGCAGACATACACACCTCAGGTAAAATCAGCAGCAGCAGCAGCAGCAGCAGCAGCCACACACACCTCATGCTCACCAAAGTCAATACAAATTAAAATCTACATACTCCTGCACACTCACCCAAAGTGGGGGGAAACTCCACACCCTCCCGAAGGCAATTAAAACAACAATAACCTCCACCCCCACACTTAACTGGACAGAGGGATAAAAATCCACCCCACACTCAACAAAGGCAAAATAATAATGACAATAATAATAATAAGCCACCCACATAATGCAAAATAACACAAAAACATGCACATACCCATTGCAATAAAATAATATTAAAAATACAACACTCGCCCACATACCCACCCAAGGAAAAATAATAAAAATCCAGACACACACCAAGGCAAAAACCAACCAACCGAACAACCACACACACTCAACCAAGACTGAAAATAAAATAAATATCCACACATACCAGCATACTCACCCATGGCAAAGCTAATAAAAGTTTTAAAACACACCCACATACACCACCCCAATTAATTCATCAAAATAAATGGAAAATATTAAAGAAAAGTTACCTAACTAAACAGTAGCAGCACCCAACAATAAATAAATACATATCCAGGCAGCCCCAGCCCCGCACGCAAGGCCAGGCTAAGATGCCTACACACCAGACTGGGCCAGGCCACAACACTCACCATGATGCCCCAGCATGCCACGAATGTCCCAGGACACCGGGTGAGTGTGCCCCCCCACACCATGCCGCTCTATGTGGCGCACTGGGTCAGGCCGCGCTGGGCGCTGGGCGCTGGGCGCTGGGCACCAGACCAAGCCACACCACTCCACGTGCTGTGCCAGGCCACACCAGCCCGTGATCCGTGCCAGGCCACACCAGCCCGCGATGCCCTGGGCGCCACACCAGGTCACACCACCCCGTGAGCTGCGCCACACCAGACTGCTCCGCCCCATGTGCCATGCTAGGCAGCACCAGACTCCGCCACCCTAGGCCGCGTGCCGGACCGCCCTCCCACCAGGCCGGACCAGGCCACCCTGCCCCATCCCAGGCCAGGTTGACCTCGCGCCACGCTGGGCTGCGCCACGCTGGGCTGCACCTCACCCTGGGCTGTGCTAGGCTGCACAGACCCACCACCCCGTGCGCTGCGCCACAATGCCCCACGGCCCATGGCAAGTCCACCCCAGACCAGTCCACGCTGCCCCACGCGCAACGATGCCCCATGCCAGGCTGGGCCATGAAACCCCATGCCTCTGCCTCACCTTGATAATGACGACGGTGCTGATGCCTGCAGGCTGCTGGCTGCCCTTCCTCGACAATCTGGGCTTTTATTTTGGACGTCATCACTGCGATGTCCCAAATAAAGGTCCGGATTGCCGAGAGGAGGGGTGGGGGACGAAAGAGTGCTCCCCACCCCTCCCTCTTGGCAATCCGGCCCTTTATTTTGGACATCATCACTGTGGCAACCACAATAAAGGCCAAGACAGCCCCCCCAGACTTCCGGGAGACTCAGAGATGCTCCGTTTTCCCAGATTTATAAATAAATTTGAATAAATCCGGCCGGACTGCCCAAATGGACATGATTTCCCAACTTGTCTGGGCATTTCTGGTCCGATGGTCACCCTACCACAACCCCTTTCCCCTCCATACAATCATTTCATGTTTTCCTGCCTTTTGTATAATTTCCCCATCTTTCCAAAAGGTTGAAACACCTCTCCAAATGCTTAGGTATCGGCAGTAAGAGTCTTAAGATAAAATATACTGGTAGTTTTTGTATTTTTATCCCCGCCCCTTTTGCCTTTGGCCTCACCCTCTTTGCCTTATCCCCTCCCTCAGATTATGTCGCCTGGCCCCCAAGAGTTTACCGAAATTGAATTTGTCCTTGGGCTGAAAGAGGCTCCCTACTACCATACTGCCCCCCTCAACAGACCTGGAGCTGCCACTCCTGAGGACCCTGTGAGGAGATCTGAGAAGACACTCATATTGTTATGTGTTTGGAGTCAGTCTAAATTATCTCCAGCAGGCCCTTACCACTCAAGTGTGTCTGAGTAAAAGAGATTGAGGATTTCTCCCCCCACCCCAATACACACACTGTAATTCCTAAATACACCCTGGACAAAATTGGTATTTCCCTTTGCAATATGTAGCCCTCGAGAGAAATATCTAAAGTTCAATCTCTTTTGGGGACAGGTCAACAGAGCTTACAGAAAGGAGCTCCACTGACCTGTTCAGGAAATTAGCATTTCTGCTCATTTTCAGGGCTGCTGTGAAAAGTAATGGTTCCTCTTGAATGTACAGTGCATCCCACTAGCGCAACAAAAACAGCAGGAGCACAGCTGTAGTACTGGGAAATTCCTATCAGATTCTGATTCCGATATTTCTGGCCTTGCACATCCCTACTACAATTTTCAAGGTATGTGAGTTGATCTGCTTTTGCTGGGTACTCTTTTTGTCCACAAAGATGGAGCTAAATGAGGGCAGGAGAAGATGAGAAAGACTAAGGAATTAACCTATTCCTCCATCCCATATTTTCTTTGAAGGACTGTTTTTGCATGACTATCAATGTGTACAAACTCTATTCCATGGAAAGATGAGACATGCATTCATGTTGGGACACTCAGCAGGGCTATTTCACACCTGATTATTATTATTATTATTATTATTATTATTTTAAAAATGGAGATAAATATATTCCCTTACAGAGGAGCTTTTCCAAAGAGACATACAAACAACAGGATTAACAATAAAAACAAATAAACAAAATAAAAATTTTAAAGGATTAAAAAGAGAGAGGCAGAGAGAGAGCTTTTAATTAAAAACCCAAACTATCAGTCGTCAGCTGGCAACAGATGGCATATAAGAGGTCTTTTCTGAGTTCTCTAAGAAGCAAAATCCAGGAGCCAATGCCATCATCACTGAAGAAGCTCTGCATAGACAAAGGAGCTGGAAACAGAGCCTCATTAGAACATTTTAAGGTGTGGAAAGTCCATATGGCAGAAAGCTCATGCAAGTGTTTATTTTGCCACAAATACTTGAGTTAAGAAGCTGACACAATAAACTCCAATAAATAGATAAAATGCAGACGAGAAGTATTTGTTGTGGTGGTGGTGAGGATGGTTGCTTATCTTAAACCTGAACCAAACATTTTTATTTTAAAAATGGTTTTAAAAGGCGTTCCTTACTGTTTCCATTCCTCAATATTTCAGAATGCCCAGAGCAAGGCAGAAATCAGAGAAAGAAACCCAATGTTCTTAGCAGGTTAAACTTTAAACATAAAGGAGCACCTTTTATTGTACATACACCCTATATGGCCAATTAATTTGCCACTCCATCACATGGCCAGAGTAACATCCCTGTCCCATGACACAGATTTCAGTGATTTTGCACACAGTATTTGTTGTTTTGAATAAAGAACACATACTTATCTCATGTTCACAACTTAGTCGAGAAGGTTCATATATAAAAAAATGGCCTTGAACAAATAATCCATCAGATACAGCTTCTCCCATTGCTGCAGCACTGTGACTAAAAAAGCTGCAACTCTTTCTTCCTTTTATGAAAAGCTTTTGGATAAGAGATCCTCAGTGTCGGGACATGGCAACCTTTCCTTCATCTGTGCAGCTTTTTAATTTAAATTTTTTGAAAGCATCCACAGGAAGATTCTGTTTAACCCAAGCTAGAGCTCATCTTGTTTTGTAAGAAAGGAGGATTCATTAGTATTTGTAATTTCTGTCCTAACCCATATAGTTGCTGACGTGCAGCATTGAAAATCTGGTTTGATCCCCATGGCATTTAATTGAATTCTTGATGGGGTTTTATACTGCTCTCATTATCATAGTGTCTTAGTGCCTCCCATTAGTGCATTAGGCAACATTAACATCTGCCACATGTGGTTTGCTGTTTCTCTCATTCTCTTCCCATGTAAGAGGAATTGTGAGTATTGGGTAAGTGCCCTAATCCTATATACACACACACTAATATATGTACATAAGACTAAATGTGGCATGTTTGCCTAGTTCCCATTGTCCTGTTAAAAATGCAGCAACATTTAGTTCCATGTGAAATTAATGCATGGTCATGTACGGAATATGAGAGTTTTGCCTCTTACTGTCATGCAAAACCTCATCCAACACTGACTGACAGTTGCTATAGAAAAGCTAACTTTTATGTCTCCACTGAGCATTGAAACCCGCAAACAAAACAGCATTTTATTTTGCCTAGAACTGAAAACTTGTCTTAATCAGGGTAATTAAACAGTTAATAGGTTGATCACAGATGAGAAATAGCACAATTAACACCCCACTCCCACAACTCATTTGGGGGAAGAACCTGGTTCTAGGGCAAGGGTAACAGTAGGTCTAGCCTAGCAAAGAGGATTCACTCAGATGGGGGAAAGTATCTCTTGGGGTGTATTGATATTCTGAAACAATGGCTTTTAAGATCAATTCTCGTTCGATTCGTTGGTTAACACAGCACAGTTAATTACCTCAAATAGGGCTATTCCTTATCATTTATCTAAGTAGTATGCCCATGTAATTGGTCCAACAGACTATACGAAGAGGGACGGTAGCTCTGTGTGATAGAGCACCTGCTTTGCATACAGAAGGTCCCAGGTTCAATCCTGACATCTCCAGATAGGGCAGGAGAAACTCCTGCCTGAAACCCTGGAGAACCGCTACTAGTCAGTGTGGACAATCCTGGGCTAGATGGATCAATGGTCAGACCCAGTATAAGGTAGCTTCCTATATTACTATGTAACAGTCACGGCCATGTGGCAAACTGTGTTTTGTAAATGAATATCAACGTTAGTAAACAAGTATTATTACAGCCAGAGGAACAGGCCTTAAGAGGAGCTGGGGGTTTGCACGACTCAGCCCCGGAACTTGCATTCTGTGCTAGAGCTCCGCCTGTTGGAACACGCACGGCGCATCAGACCATTGGAAGTATGTATGCGGTTAGGCTTCTAGTGATAGTAGGAGAGATCACCCTACCGACGCTAGCTGGAGCCTCGCTTTAAAAATTAACTGCGGCGGAGAATACGCATGTTTCCCCGATCTCCAAAATAACAGAGGCGAAAGACGCGCGTTCGACACAGCCCTGCAACCTGAAAGCATCCCCTCCACCGCTGTGTCACCATTTTGCTCCTCCCCACGCTCCAGCGCTGTATGTCCTCTTTTCACCAGTAGGTGTTGCCCTGTTACCGTCTCAGAGCCCTGCTGGAGACAATTGTGCTGTTTGCTGAATATTACAGAATAATAATAGGCTTGCTTGGTGTAAATAAGCCTCCATCACCTAGGCTGACCATATGAAAAGGAGGACAGGGCTCCTGTAACTTTAACAGTTGTAGAGAAAAGGGAATTTCAGCCAGTGTCAGTTGCATGCAATTAGTTCCTGGTGAAAATCCTTCTTCATCACAACTGTTAAAGGTGCAGGCACTATACTAGAGTGACCAGATACAAAAGAAGGCAGGGCCCCTGCAACTTTAACTGTTGTGATGAAGAGGGAATTTCACCTGGAACTAATTGCATTCAAATGACACTGCCTGAAATTCCCTTTTCTCTACAACTGTTAAAGTTACAGGAGCCCTGTCCTCCTTTTCATATGGTCAGCCTACATCACCTCTTCCTCACCGAGCACCCCTACAGCTCACGAAGTCGCTTCCCCCAATTTTCCAGTTCTTCCATTACAATAAAAATAAATACATTAAAAAAAAAAGCAGTAGGTAGATGCAGCAAAACGCTCCGCTCTAAGGACGCGCTCTTTCTCGCGTTGCTCTTTGTTCTCAGTCTCAATTGCGCAACGCAAAGGAGTTTAAGCATGAAACAAAGCAGTCAGTTCCCCTCCTCAGTAGGGAACCATTCCCCATGACAGTTCAGCGGCACTACAAGCCAGGGGAAGGTTTCTCCTAGTCAACCCCTTCTAGAAATGGGACTTGGGAGGTGAGTGGGAATATACTTTAGAATATATAATTCAGCCCTATTTTGCACGCCGACAGCCAATCTGCCTGTTGAAGCAGGTCACCAAAAGCGCGCACACACACACACACACACACACACACCGAGGTTCGGCAAATGGTCACGCCAACCGTCGGGCTTCTCGGCATTGTTTAGAAAGCTTCACGACCTCATTACGTCGCCCAGCCAGTGAGAACTCCTCTCGCCCTTCGCTTCAGGAGTCTGTTTCTGTGAGGCTGGCGACGAGCCCCAAGCAGCAGTGGCTTGTTAGCTGTTCTATTTTTGCGCAAGGCTTTGTGAACCGCACGGCTGAAGGAGCCTTGCTCCATCTCTTTCCCTCAGAAGCTCCATTATTCCCTCCCACCGCCACAAGAAGCACCCCCATTCGCCTCGCTTTCCCCGCCTGCTCCCGCCCGGTTTGCGGCCAGGTGTCCCAAAGCACGTGCTCCCCCTCCTTCCCTATGCCCCTCCCTCCTCCCCTGCGGCTGTCTCTGCCGGGACCGGGTTGGGCCGGCCGAGGCTGGGAGTCACATGAACAGCCACTTCAGCCTGCCCTACGCGGTTGGTGAAGAGACTTGCTTGGGCCCGGGGGCGGCGAGACCTTTTATGGCCGCTGGCCCCCTCCCTTCCTTGCCACTCGTTTGAAGAGGGAGCAGTAGCAGAGCGACCACCTGTGAGGAGCATGCGCCCAACGCAGGTAACAGCAAGCTGCTTACGGAAGCTTCCTCAGCTCTGTTCCCACGCTTTTCTCTCGTCTCGCCTCCCCCGACACACACTGACGCGCCTGGGGAGCCCCTTTCCTCCCATGTGCAACTTAGCACGGGCAGGGGGCTCTTTGCGTAGAGAGGGGGAGGGCCACTTCCCTCCTCATACTTGTCTCTACCCATAGGGGAGCTGCTTGGGACGGTGTAACTCCAGTTTGATCTACTTCCCCTCATTTGGCTACCATGGAGTTTTTGCTAGCTCACGGTCCTGTTCCTTTAATCAAAACTCCACCAGGTAAAGGTTTTCCCATCAGTGTGATACGAGATGGGGGAACGCAACATTTGGGGAAACTCTCCCTGTTACATAACTTCCGAAAAGATGATGGGCCCTCTGAGGGTTTGAATTTGGCCACCACAGGATAATTGAGGGGGGAAAGTACTTTAGCCATTAACTTGTCAGGATGGATAGGTGCCTCAGTTACTGTCAGAGAGTGAATAGTTAGCCCTACAAGTCTGATTTATTTAGGGATTTCCCTTCATCCTTACCTTCGGAACTTCTGACTTTGATTCCTCTACTCAGATGAAGTAGTAACACATGCAGAGAAAGGTGTCAATAGTAATTTTCTTTGAATTCTGTACATTGTAGAGAAAGAATGGGGGGAACTTATACAACACGTAAGTCTCTTGTTCTACCAATCTATATAGAACATTTAAGTTTTTGTTCTTGATCTTTGTTCTGGAATACCCTTTAATATCATTAAAGGGTATTCTAATATGCTAGTGGTGACTAATTTCTACAAAGAAAGGTGTTCTGGCTTTGAAGTCACATCTCTTGACTTGAAAGTCCCATTGCTTCATGGCAGATGAGAATGGGCAAGCTGTAGTTATTCACTGTTGAAGGAGAGAAAATCTATGTATGTACTTATAAGGCACCCTTTAGAAGTCTAGAGGTAAAATCCTGGAATTTAACCAATCAAGACCAATGAATATCTTTTAGGCAAGACTACTTGTGACCAGATTTCAAATGGAAGATTTGGCTCAAAAGTAAGATTGCAGAATTGTATGTGGATCAACAGAGGATTTTATGTTTCCATAACATAGGGTGTAAGTGGCTCTTCCCTTGCTTTCCTCCCAGTTTTCCAATGCCTGTGGTGATTTTGAGATGTTTTCAAGCAACATCTTCCCCAGCCTGTATAGCACCAACATGGCAAGTTGAACAGGAAGTACTTCAAAGCAAGTGTACTTCTTAGGATGTTAATTTAGTGCTACAGTGACTGGATTGGTACTGCCATTGCTTAGCTGTTTATGCTGATCATAGTTACTCTTTGGATTAGGAATGATCAGTATAGGGTGTGAGTGACATTGTCCCCATCTCGCTTGCTGCTGGTAGTAATAATATACACCTCTTACATTTCTGTACTGGGAACTCAAGGCAGCTAAGAATAATAGCATATCAGTATAATACAACATCTCAGGCACAATGAGCGATTCAGCTCACAATTTTCTGAAACACTGCTGTCTGGAATCAGTCTCTCGTAGGGTCTTGCATTGGAGATGATTTGCCAATTTTTAGTGCAGGCCCACTCAAGTATTCAAATAAGATGGCCAAATTTTGCTGACATGAGCCTTCATACCAATTCTGAAACTGTAAAGCTAACACTTCTTTTTGCTTAACACTTTACCAATGGTAGTTTTTAATTTAAAACAGAAGGCAAGGTTAACCTAGGGCTGTCACCTTTTTTCCTGTTTATGCCTTTAACAAGTGCACCATAGTTAGAAATTTGACAGTTGCAGCATTTTTTGCATGGAATGCAGTGATAAGCAGTGCTTCACCTGTTGAAATTTTGCCTGCTGTACAACTGCTGAAGACACAGGCACCCTGCTAGAAAAAATGTTAGCAGCCCTGGGTCAACCTGATTGCTGTACACATGGCATGCCATGAGACTATTAGGTGAATTGCATTTCTTAGTGTTCTGGGAGCCACTTAGTGTCCCATGGCAGAACCAGGGAAAGAATGGGTATGAGAATCATCCATCATTCTGTGTCTTTATAGTTAACCTAAATTTCTGTTAACTTTTGTTTCAAAGGCAATCCTTTGGTGAAATCCTAGGAAATGGATCCAGTCTGTTTGAAAGATTTGCTATGAACTATTTGATGAAGGCATCTTACAGAAAGCAGTAAACTAGTGTGGAGTGGGGATGACTGATGCCTATTTTTTCTAAACGTGGATTTTCTGCCTGCTATGGAACAAAGCGAGAGTCAGCTGAGGCCCCCACTGGAGAGTCAGGAGGATGACAAAAGCAGTGCCAGACCTTTACCTGGGGGAGTTGTTCCTGTCAAGGGGGAAATAAAGAAATATGCAGTTACCGATGACTACAAAATTTCTAAGCGGGTGCTGGGTCTTGGCATTAATGGCAAAGTACTGGAATGCTTTCACAAAGAGACAGGGCAGAAATGTGCTTTAAAGGTATGTAGAGTTATTTTTCCTTATTTGATTTTGTTGCTGTTGTCTTCCCTGATGAGGTCCCAATATTCCAGAAGAGTTCATATTAGAAATTCTAAATACATGTTGTTCCAAAACTTACATTGTTCAGAGCCCAGATATTCCAAACCTGTAAGGCTCCTCCAAGTAGTTCCTGGATTAGTATTTTAAATTACTAATTGTAAAATTGTTTTGCTCCTTGGCGTGGGCTGAAATATGCTTCCTTATTCTTCTCCCCACCCGCCCCCATGTGAGTCAGATAGTGATTTGAATACTGAAGCTACACTGTAGTGAACCAAGAAAACACTGCTGGAGTTCAGCAATACAAGAAGTTGAGCTTGAAACTCACCAAAATGCATTTCCAAAATTACTCCGGTGTGGATTGACATCAAAGGCAATAGAGGCAGGATCTACACTACTGCTTTAAAATGGTTGATAACGATATTGACAACTGTTGGGGCCCAGGATACACTCCATATACACTTTTCAAACCGTTTTCAAAGTGTTATATCCTGCTTGGTGTAGATCTGGCCAGAGTACAAATCCAAGGACTCCTGCTTGTTAGGACCCCATTTTATGTAATGGCATATTTTTGTTTTGTGTTGTTAAAACTAAGCTAATATACATTTTCATTGTTGCAGTGTAACAAATGCTGCTTCAGGATTATACATATTTTTTCATATATGGTGGTACTTAATATGCAGGTGATCTTCACTCATGAGTCAAGTGTGTGGAGCCTCTATTTTGTTAATCCTTTCCTAGTGATTGGTAATTCATTGCCACACTTTAAAGGCGCAATCCTAAACATGCTTAGACAGAAAAAAGTCCTACAATATGGCTGGCTGGGGAATGCTGGGAATTGGAGGCCTTTTTTCTGTCTAAACATACATAGGATTGCGCCTGAAATCACTTTTGGGGGGAAGTAGGGTCAGAAAATTATCATTTTTACTTTTCAAAAGTGTTTTCAACATGTGATTAGAATAATTTAGTTTGCATATATTTATTGAGAGGATAAACATCCTGATGACACTGATGACAAAATTGACACTGATGACAAAATAAGGCCATGACTAACAGGCTAGGCTGGATCCTTCAAGGCAGCTAGGGATGGTGAGAATAAAATCAGAGGGTGGTGTACAAAGTACGCTCGCCAAATTTAAACTTGAGTAATGGTTTGCTTAGAGTAGCATGAAGAGGTGGGGAGGGGTAGTACAGAATTATGTACCCCCCCTGGAGATGCCCCCATTCTGTGACCATGGCTGTGGACGAGATGACTGCAAAGAAGAAGAACTTTCTGCATTTTGCTCTTCTTTGACCCCAAAGGGCCAAGAGGTAGGAATGATTGTGTTGGCTACTAGTAGCAAGAGAGAGAGAGAGAGAGAGAGAGAGAGAGATCAGATCTTTGGAAGTGGAGAGACTGGTTGCATTCAAATTGACTGCCAAACCATTATGCACCATCATCCTCTATGCCTGAAGAGTAGACATTAGATGCTTCTCTCCCCCACCCACCCACCGCCAATTTGTGTCAAACCATGTTTTGCTGTTCTGTCAGAACTATAGTTTGTCAGGATAAAAGGATGGAACAGCATGGAGAAAGAGAAGGTTGCTTGTTCTTGTAACAACAAAACATGGGGCAGTATCCAAAGCTTGTGGACCCTGCAGCAATTAGAAATGAATAAAATACTTGTTTCTGGAATGGGTCGTGTCAACGGAGTTTGCAGAAGGGAGCATTTCCACTTGTTTCTAGGATAACTGTCAGAGGTACTAGTTCCCGCTGTGCAATGGGTGGGTCCCACTAGTGCAACAGAAAAGGCAGGAGTGCTGTGGCAGTATTTGATACTGCCAATGAGCTATGTCTAATGTTAGTTCTAGAGTAGATCCATCAAAATGAATGGAACTTAAATTAGACTAACATTGGATAGTACGCCATGGTTTGACATTACATCTGAAGTATAGTCCAGGGAGGCTGGGGGCTTGTATGTTTGTATGAATTTTATACTGATTGAGACTAACCTTTGGCAGAGGGACTTTTCTATTTCAAATAATGTAATTTTAATCAATAATATGTTTAATACTTCTTAAACTGTTTGGTGCCAAATTTGTTTTCTGAATTAAAATTCAGGAAAAAATGCTCAAATTGATAGGATAATTATTTGAAACTGTTTTAAAATTGAAGGGGCAGAACTTGAAATTGAAGGGGCAGGACTTCCACTCACATGATGAGACTTTTTCCTCCCCTCTGCAGCCCCTATATGCCCTCTCATAATTTGCTCCAGAGGTTCCCTCAACCCTCTGGAGCAGATTTTGAGACTCTGGGGGAGCTACAGTGGGAGCTCCCACTTCTGTTGACAGACATTGTTAGATCAGAAGGATGAGATGAATGATTCCACGCATTATCTTGCACCGATGGATTCTGCTTTGTATCCTAGAAATACATTTGCTTGTTTCTGTTGGAAGTCCTCCAATATCTCTCATTCTTGATCTCAGGTGTAGACAACACATGTTTTCACAGTACCGTCTGATGCATGTTTATTTAGAAGTAAATTCTGAGAAGAGAATCCATGGTTTGTTGTTAGGTTGAGAACTTTGGGTTGTTGTTAACAACCCATAGTTAAACCATAGTGCAGAATTCGCACATGATGACAACTCACAAATCAACAGCTCATGCTCAACCCATACTCTGGGTTGTCATTACAAGCAAATGAGATCCATGACAAGCCAGAATTCAACAAACCATATGTTAAATAAATTATAGGTTAGCATTATGTATGAACCAAGTCTTTATGTATGAGTGTTGTATACTGACATCTATAAAAGACTTCAAATGAATGCCTATATTTTTCCATTTGTTTAATTTAATTTTGTGTATATCTCAGTGATACTATCATTATTCTTTGTTATATTAACATTCAGATAAGGAAATAACCTGATTGGGTACCTTCTTCTAAGCTTATTACTTGTCCAGATTGTGCATACTCTTACTTAGTCTTTATGTATAGTCAATCATAACTGTATGCACATTTATTCATTTTTCTGACTAGTTCTTGCAGATCCTTCACTGTACTAAGCATTTTAGATCCTTGGGACATTTTTTCACAAATGTTGCTAATTAAGCACTTTGTCATGGATTATGTCACTTGTGTATGTTAATGTGAAATTCAAGGAGAGAGTAACTATTAAATGTCTATGCTAGTCAGTAAAGCATTTTTTTCCATCTAATTGGTGTATTTGGAAAATAAATAACCTAATATACACATGATTTATGAAAACTGCCTTGTCATAGCAAAAGTCTTATATTTTTTTATCCTTTAAGGTCACATCCAGGAACCTTGTCCATACATGTTGATGATGTACTGACAATAATCCCTGAACAGAATTGTGATACATTGGCACTAATTCCCACCCAACATTTGTAATTGAAGGTAATGACCAGGGTGGAAGGAGGCTGAAAAGCTTGTCAATTCATATTCAAATTGCAGCTGCTTAGTATACACATAGTATTCACAACAACCTGTAGGAATTTCACAAAATGAACAGTATAAAAAGAGTACAGTAGAAAAGGAGATTTTTTTCATTAGCTTGCTTTTAGAATAATCATTCTTACATTAATAATATAAACACTATGACGATTTAGAAACCAACCCAATTCTAACTTCCACCCCCATCCTTAATAGACAGGGACCACCAATATTTTGATAACAGGGATTAGTTAATCGTCATACCTGTCTTATTTTCTTTATTTTTAGGAATCAGTTGGGCCAGTTTACAATCCCAGATAGTTATAGATATGTTCTTAATAATTTCTTCATCAATAGCTTCCCTCTGAAGTCTTTAATTAAAAAAAAACTCTGGAAAGGCTTACCAATTGCTTTTTAAAAATGTCATCTGAAAGTGAGCTCAAACCATTAATGAAGGAAAATTATTGAAGGAACACTCAGAAACCAAGAGCAGTAAAATATAGATACTTTCATTTATTCTTTGTGCATTTATATAGTAGGGGTAGAAGGATTTCCTTTATTTATAAGGGTACATTGGTATACACATAACCAGATATTCTGCACTGACACTCAATGTTACAAGCTACAGTTACCCAAAGTGCTTTTTGTTGTTGAGAATGCTGATTCAGAGTAGTTTTCTGGCATCACCAAATTCTCCCCATCAAAGCTTTTCTGGACTTGGCAGATAGCTTCTCTTTGCCAAGAAGCTTTCTTTCACTGTGGGAACAAAATTGGAACAGTCTGGATCTGGACAGATTACTCAATGGAAAGAATTTTTACTCAAGTACTTGATGCAAAAAGGCCTTAAATGGGGAGAAAGACTTGTCCACAGAGCCAGATGTCATTCAACCACTGGCTGCACACTGTAGTTGGGAGGTCTCTGTTGTTTCCTGTAGTTCCTGTAAGTGGAACTACTTTTAAAAAATCACTAATCATTTTTGTCTTGCAATGTAAAATGTACCCTCCCCAAAGACACTGTAGGAGCTTTAATAGTGGCTTTAGTTATTTTCTTAAGTAGTTTGAATTACTCTTCTTGGCATAGCAATTATCTATGCACTTCTCAGAAGTGCTGTCAACTTTGTTTCTGTTTGAATGAATTGCCACACACACTGTTACCTTAGTCTAGAAAACCCAAACTGGTTGCTTGTTCATAAGCCAAACCATTTGAGTGGCAGTATTTCTAGTGGATGGATTGCATGGATTTAAAAGGGCAGAAGGGTAAACATGTCTAGTTCATGCCACCCACAACAAGGGGTACCTTGAATCTGTACCATTTTTTTTGTGACCCATCAATGGCTGCATTCGGACAACACATTAGTCAATGGTGGGTTGAGTAGCCAACTCACAGTTGGTTATTTTGTGGGTACTCCCCACACAACATATTCCTACACAACTGTGGGTGGTTGGGGCTGGCATTGAGTCAACCCAGCATTTGATGGACACAGCCCCCCCTCTCCCCACCCTCCCTCCTCCCTCAGTCCTCCCAGTTCTGTCCCAGCAGCCTCTGCAAGTTGCACCAGTTGTAGCAGTGTGGCAGCCACCGCTTTGGTCGCTTTTGCCTCATGCCTCTATGGGCTTGTGTTTTAACCCACTCACCCCACGCCATTAACCCACTCACCCCTCCATACAACACTTTAAACAACTGGCTTTGAGCTAAACAACTTGCAAGCCAGTTGTTTCTCTCAGTTGCTTATTTGGGCGGAATAGCATACCGTCAGTAGTTTGTGAGTGACGATTGTTTACCCCCCCCCCCCAGTTGCTTAATGTGTTGTCCGAATGCAGCCTATATCTTTTTAATATGATTCAATTGTCCTGTGAGAATACGGTTAAAGGAGACTGCTTTTGCATTTTTAGCACTTTCATGTACATAATGTACATAGCTTGAGCTATGGGGCGGTATACAAATGTAATAAATAAATAAATAAATTCTCCATCCCCCCTCCATCTTCTTCTTGCTTGGGAAAAGCAATAGGATATCAAATCTGGAATAAACTAAAATCTTGAATAAACTATTGAGATGAATAGTGAGTGACCCCAAACATTTAGCCCCTTAGATAGCCCTTGAATCAACATTAAAGATTAACCACAGGAAGCAAAATAAATAAATTGGATTATTTGCATCATAGGCAAATTTTGATTGTCCCTTTTTTAGTTGCCAACAGTTAATGAAATGGAGACTAATATTCTATGACACATGGGAGAAGCATTTGCAGCGGGGTCTCCAAGCTTTTTGGGCTAGTGGGTACATTTAGAATTTTTAGAAAGTGTCATAATAAAATAGCTGACATTGTGACTGGTAATGGATGCTTTGGTAGGTACAGCCAGTCACAGTCCATTTCATTGATGAGGCTAAAAGACAAGTAACTTGCTCAAGAACTTGAACATAACACAGACGTGAGGCCTGAGCCTGAACCCACAATGCTGTCTGTCCTATTCAGGATCTCCCCCCCACAAATACACTCCCCCCACTTCCAGCACATATGTTCCATCCCAGTTTCCCCTCCCTCCCCCCCTCTCCCTCTCTCCAAGAAGTGCATGCATCCACCCAAATTACCTACAGTAACTACTATTGGTGCTGAGAAAAGAATACTTTGAAAAGTATGCTTGTTGTGTGACATCAAATATATTAGAAGAACCCTGTAGAAAAACATTCTTTTCGAAGTAGTTACTCAAAGAAATACTCTGGGGTTGTTCATACAACACACTAAGCCACACTCAGTGGTGGAGTTTGGGTTGTTTTGAACTATGGGTTGTTTGTTGAGCCATGGGTTAGCATGTTGTCTATACGCAGCCCAGGTGGCTTCTTAACTACCCTGAACAACCCAGCAACAAACCATGGGCTCTCAAAGTGGATTGTTCGAGAAAATAAGCCACACTGCATGTTAACAAGCCACTCTGGCTATGTTCAGATGATTCAGCAGGGGTAGTTCTGTGCAAACAAACCACCCTGAGAACTTAGGACTTCTAGTTGTTTGCTGAGGGTGGCTTATCCTCAGGGTGGTTTATTGTGACGTCTGAACCTGGTAACATGGCTTGTCCCAAGGGACTACAGAGCCTGTGCTACCATCTGCATTCTTGCCAGTGTGCCTCCATTGCCAGCAATTGTCCCTCCACCAATACTGAAATGGTACTTTGGAAAGACCACAACTTGGTTGCCACCTTCTTTTCTTTCTCAGTGCTTCGGAAGTACCCAAATGGGATGATGATGATGATTGATGATGATGATAATGATGATGATGATGATGATGGTGATTTACCTGGCCTCTATGTGTGTTCTCGCCTTTTCAATTTCCTTGTATGTTACAGTTGTCAAGTGAAGCACTGAAGTGGAGTAGGTAACATACAAAGAAATTGACAATGCGAGACTACTTAGAGGTTAATCTGTGCACACTTACAAAGAACCAGGATAAAATAAATAAATTACAATCCCATTTGCTTACCTCTGAAGCACTGGGGGGAAGAAAGGTGACGAATGAAGTAAATCCTCCGAAAAGGAATAGTGATCAGAATGGGAAGGGGGGGAGCTGTAAAGTTTACTGACATAGGGATGAGGATATGAGAGGGGTTGCCAAATAAAGGCTGGAGGACTAAGGGGGGAAAAGGTCACACCGAGCCACCACTCACCTCTGGTTATCAGGAGTAATATTGGTTGCTCAGCAAGCAAGCAATCCAACATGACTTACTCTCAGGGTGATTTAGTGTGCCATGCAAACCCACTAACAATATAGCTTTCTACAAAGTGCAAAATACATAGTGAGACATAGGCAACATGGTACTCAAAGACAGCACTACACCCGCTGATACCTCCCCCTGTGCTCACAAAGTGTCCTGCTGATACCTACTGGGTTTTTATTTTTAAATTTTACTGTTAAAAAAATTTCAGGGGGAGGGGTACATTTCAAAGTGAAATATTGGCACTTTTCTGTGCCCTGTCCAAATTTCGAATCAGCCAAAGTTTATCACACTACACCCCCTCCACCATTTAAACTGGATTCCACTGTGGTCACACCCTTAGTAAAGCTGTGGGAAGCTTTAAACTGTTAAGCAATTGAAATATTTCATTCTAGAGTTGGCTGTCATTCATTGGCAAGAGAGGCCATACTAATCAGTTTAAACCAGCCAGAACAACTTTTCTTGTCTTGCAACAAGGAGTTAGCTTACAATAAATTATCTTCCTGAAAGGGAACAAATTTTGATCCCTTCACAATACCTTTAGGTATTCTGGGAAACTGCCCTGTCCTTATTGGCAAGGAAAAAAATTGGACAGGACACAGAAGAGTTCAGTCAATTTACCGGAGGCCACTTCATACATTACAATGAATTAATATATTTGTAGGAAATATGCATTTCCTATGATGTGTGAAGTGCAGTGGAAAAACACTCCACACTTCTCAAGTTATGCTAAACATGTATCTTCCTGCAAGGTGATTATTCATGTAGGAAACTATAATGTGTGAAGCAGCTCTTGTGTGTCTCTGTAATGAATGTAACCAACTAGCCTGCCTGGAATATTTCAATTACCTTTAAAAAAAAACCTCAATGTTATTGTATACTTTTGTACTGGCTGATGGTTTTGGAAACTAATTTAGTAAATCTCAGTCTTTTAAAAAGGTTTTAGAGGTGTTAAATACTTTGCTAATTATGCTGGGCTATATGTAGGTGTATTTTAATTTTTTTTATGTTGCAAAGGCTATCATATGTATCTAAAAATACAGTAATTTCAGTTTCTTGTTATTGTGGAGCACACCCAAATGTATAACTGGTGCTTAGATAGGTGTTTAGTTTGTTACATTCTGATGAAGCTTTGGATGCCTTTTGTTCTAGTATATATGTGTCAGGGAGAATATAAATTACTTAGATATTTCTAAACTGACTTGTTCCACAGTCCAAGATAGTCAGTAAAAAGAGTGGCTCTTTCTATAACATTTTAAAATACAGTAGTGGTGTTGACTGCCTTTTTTTAAAAAAAGAATTACATATGAGAGCTCAAGTAAGTGGATGCTAGCTCATCCAATCTGAAAAGTAGAAATGCAGGATTTGCAGGAGGTGGGGAGGAGAGTACTGCATAACCACAAGGTGTCTTTGTAAAACAAACGATTCTGCTGCTCCCTTTTGATGTTATTTTCCAATCTGCCCGGAAACTGAAACAAGTTTACCCAGATTGATGACTTAAGAAAGCCTCAGGAAGATCAAGGTATCTTTCTACAACTTTGAACACATTTGAAAATCTGTTGTATAAAATGCTATTTGTCTCTCTCACTGTATTTGTTGGTGTGTGTGGGTATCTGTCTGTCCATCTATTAGACCTAAATCTAACTAAGGTAATCCATTCTACCTAATAAGGGCCAAATTACATGATTCACTGGGAGATCCATACTTGATCTCCTAACATTTTTATTATTATTAATGCAGCTCCAGTGTGGTGAGGTGTTAATTTGGTCAGATAAGTAGTTCTGGATCTGGGGGTATTTTAACTTTTTTCCTTCCCCATGTCTTTTTTCCAATTTAAATCACTCCCCTCAAGCTGCTATTTGATTAATGGGAGAAAAATATAGGCTCCTGCATCATGTCTTTATTTTTCTTGTCATGGAGCAAATGGTGTTGTGAGGGAAAGTGTTAAACATTCCCAACCTGGTGCCACTTCCTTAATCAAATTAACAGCCCTCTTGTGACTTCATTTAGTGGAAAGAAGGGGAGATCAATCATGGAACCCCTGGCTTAATATGTAGCTTACTCATGAGAGATACATGCTTCTCCATTAACTATGATGGAACCCGCTGATTGAGGACTTCATGATATCTTACAAACAAGTTTCAGAAGAGGAAAGATTAGTGAGTCATATTTCCTCAGTAAAATGTACATCCTGGGATTCTGATCTCTGATAACTGTATGTTGGCAATCAACTTTTTGAGAGCTATGGAATAACCAATAGAGGTATTCTTTACTGTAATTATTGATGATTAAACTTACTAGTAGAAACAAACCCAAATGGAGTTCTCATCTTGGGTGTCAAAATGTAGGAAGAACCTATGTTTTTTATGTATTCAAGTTCTGGTGTAGTTGTCACTACTCAAAGGGCTGAGAGTTCAGTTGGTTACATGAAATAGAATAATATTTAAAGAATTTAAGTGAAGTAATTTTTACATGGATGTAAGTGAGCTATTGGTGGTTTGTATTTATAAACTGTATTTCATCGAATATAAGATACCATCGATTGTAAGACGCACTTAAATTTCAGGGCCACCAACAGGGAAAAAGCTTTGCGTCGATTCTATGATGCACCCTAATTTCAGCACCCCTTTCCCCTCACCTCCATCGCCGTCGCCCATCCTCGTTGCCGCCGCCGCTCTGCGCCGCTGCCAGCACTTGCCTTGGCCTGAGAAGGCGGCGTTCCTAGTAACAAGGCGAGCGTTGCCAGTGGCATGGAGCGGTGGCAGCAGCAAGGATGGGCAACAGTGATGGAGGGGAGGGGGGTAGGGCCCCACAAGTCCCCCCCTCCCCCCTCGCAAGTCCCCCCTTTCCCTTACCTTGATCGCTGCTGCCTCGACCTGGGAAGGCTTCAGTACTGGGAAGGAGGCCGAGATCTTGCGAGATTTCCTAAGATCGTGGCCTCTTCCCAGTACTGAAGCCTTCCCAGGCCAAGGCAGCAGCGATCAAGGTGAGTGGGGAGGTGGGAGGATTAAGACTAGAGCCCTGCAAGTCCCCCCTCCCCCTTACCTTGATCGCTACTGCCTCAGCCTGGGAAGGCTTCAGTACTGGGCAGGAGGCCAAGATCTCACGAGATTTCCTGAGATCGTGGCCTCTTCCCAGTACTTAAACCTTCCCAGGCCGAGGCAGCAGCAATCAAGGTGAGTGGGGAGATGGGAGGATTAGGGCTAGGGCCCTGCAAGTCCCCCCTTCCCCCTCCCCACTTACCTTGATCGCTGCTGCCTCGGCCTGGGAAGCCTTCCCAGGCCGAAGCAGCAGCGATCAAGGTGAGTGGGGAGGTGGGAGGATTAGGGCTAGGGCCCCGCAAGTCCCCCATCCCCCCTTACCTTGAACGCTGCTGCCTCGGCCTGGGAAGTCTTCAGTACTGGGAAAGAGGCTGAGATCTCACAAGATTTCCTGAGATCGCGGCCTCCTTCCCAGTACTGAAGCCTTCCCAGGCCAAGGCAGCAGCGATCAACGTAAGTGGAGAGGGGGGATTCTGACCGGCCTTGTGGGGTCCCTCGGGACCCACTAGGGTGAGTTGCAGGAGGGCATGCAGAACCCTAGTGCCTTCTGCAAAACACGGGAGAAATCCCACGATTGCAAGGCGCCATCGATTCTAAGACGCACCCCATTTTTACAGATGTAAACATGGGAGAAAAAGTGTGTCTTAGAATCGATGAAATACAGTAACAACTTACTGAGAAGTGTATTGAAAATGGCAGTGATCATGTTGCTTCCTATCAGAATGCTTTTCAAATGAAACGGGATAGTCTTTGTGTCAATAAAATACTGGCATCATTCAAACTGCTGGAACTATGTATAATTCTATGTAGCCATGGCTGTTCACTTCTACATGTTTTGTGACAGTAAGAGGTTATTCCAAGCCTATTTAAATACTGCAAACCTCACATGGAAGCAAATTCCCCATGTTGGCAGCCATAATATTATAAAAGGCTTTGACCCTATGCATTGGTTTATATACATGCAACAACTGAATGGCAGAGCAGCCTATCACCTGGAATATAAAATGCTAGTGTTCAGATTCTATATGCATATAGAATATGGATGTAATTATGCCTGCTGTACAGAACCCTGACAATGATAAATATTTTTTCATGATGTCCCTGTTAGAACTGAAATGTTTCAATCACCCCTTATTAGCTAAGCTTTCTGATTCTAGAACACATTGTACTGCAGCATCCAGGATTGTGGGACTGGCATAGACGTATCAGGTGAAGATGGAATACCATAGCTGACCTTTTCACTGAGTTGGAAAATCATGAGAACTCCTTCCTCTTTTGAAATCAATTGAAACCCGGGATGCCCATCTCCCTCTATCGAAGCATACAAATTATCTGGATGGTGGTATTTTACACAGGCTTTCTAGGTGTTTAAGATGATTCAAAGCTTTCTCAATGAGATTAAGCTATAACTCTCTTACATTTTAATACATTTTAAATGCAGAGTGAAAGAACTATAGTTCAACATGCAAATTAGCTGTGCACTTCCTATAATCTGACTCTTTACAATGTGGCAGCTCATGCTGGGATGTTGAACAAATTATGTTTAGGAAGAGAGAGCAAGAAGTGGCAAATATATATAACACTTGTTTTTAATAAAATGTCATAGCAGAATGCTCACAGACCAGTTTGAAAGAGTTACATTTAAAGCATCAATGAATAGTAATGAGTAAACTAGCCACATAGCCAAATATTTTTTTTAAATGTTTGCTCTTGGATCTTCTTTGCATAATTAGTGTACCTGATTGTATATGTATGAATCCCCTAGAGTGTTTGTAATAACACATGCTTCTTACCTCGGTCACTTTTAAGATGTTGTTTGCTTGCAGTGAGTTTCCACCTCTGCATATTCAACTTGAAAGCCATGCTATAATTTACGCAATCAGTTATCCTGAAATGGAACGGAAGCGAGGCAAGAGCATCTAATTAAATAGGGCCTCTCTTTTTCTGTCTTTCTCTGACTAACCCCCAGAGTATATCTATAGATCAGAAATACAAGCTAAGGGTGTTGTCCCCTTCACAAGAGCAGCTCCAAATAGAAAGTAGCTGAAGCAAATTTGCAGGCATCAGCTTAAAATCTGGTTGATAGCTGTGGGCTTTTTCATAAGAATATGATTTCTTCTGACACTTAAATCTGGGGGGGAAACTAAGACATTGCGACTTGACATTTGAGTTGTTCTGACTTTTTGGATTTGTTGGTTCACATTTATTTAAGGGCAAAGGTGATCATTAGAATGTGTTCTTAAAATATGAAGCAAGGGAAGGATACAATCCTTGAAGGAACTAAGAAAGCTTCTGTTATTTTCTTTCCTCTATTGAATTTTCAAGGGCATCATCATACCTTTGCAATTCTGCATTTCTCATCCTTTACAAAACAATGGGAAAAGGAAAGTGGTTCAAAACCAATGAATTTTCCATGAACCAGGTATTTGTAGGAAACTTCTTGTATTTCATGTTAAATATTGATAATCTAGTAGTAATGTGAAATTAGGATCTAGCTAACCTATTTATGTACTTGAGTCAACCTAATGATCCCTAATGCATACTATTATAAGATGCTGAACAGTGGGAAGGAGAAACAAAGGATTTACTGAAGCACTGGAAAACAATGGGATTATCCTTGCGGTAAGAAAAGTGTTGATCCCAGCACACCGGTTCCGTGGTGAGGCTTTTGCAGGCATCTCTCTTTCTCTCCCTCCCTCCCTCTCTCTCTCTCTCTCTCTCTCTCTCTCACACACACACACACACACACACACACACACCACGTTTCATAGCAAACAGCTAGTGACTTGAATAGCACCCTTCTCTAATCTCGTGCCCTGGGATGTCCTGGATTAGAACTCTAATTCTTAGGCCTACACTGGCTGAGGTTGATGGGTATTGTAGTCTGACAAATCTGGAGGACCCCAGGTTGGGGAAGGCTGCTGTACATCTTCACAGAGCTTGAAGATGCAAGAACTTTGGTACCGTATAGTTGTTCTTTGGTACCTATTGACAGTAACACTTGGGACTAATTCTATCACATTGGCACTCCAATAAGAGTCCTCTCTCTTACATGCTTAATATTTTTTTTATTTTTGTTTTAGGTACCTCAAAATTTCTATCCTAATTTTCCCTTTCAAAATCCATTTCTCACAGGGCTTTAGAGATTCCAGTTCCCCACATGTTGCGTTCAGTCAATGTGGCTTTGTCAAAAGCAGTCTGGTTGCCACGGCAACAGAACTGTTAACACCAAAGATGTCATTGCTTGAAGGTAGGGAGAAGGCGGGGGGGGTGTGTGTTTCTGTGGCTCAGCTGTGTCTGCGCTGCACAAGCCCCTGTCGGAGCCACAGTATAGTACAAGGTGTCCATTGTCTCTGATGGGTAAAAGCCTTTTATATATATGTCTCACTTCTCTTTCCTTTTAGATCAATTTACAGTCACATTTTGACATTTGGGGAGGAAGGAGGTAAGGCACCAGCTTGAAATGTTGCAACTTCTTATACTCTTAAACAGGCCTAGTTGAGGAGGATGCTCCTTTCTGACCAAATAGGAGTTGTGTGTAAAGCACATCACACTCATATGGCTGGTGCCTGCAGCCCTTGGTTTGTCTTATGAAGGGTTACAATCGTGTGTTGTGTATAACCACCAAAGACTCCTGAGCATACATAACTGTCATGGAATAAGAGGAGAGGTCCTTTTATGGATTAGTAACTGATTAAAGAACAGAAAGAGAGAATAAATGATACATTCTCCCAGTGGAGGGATGTAAATAGTGGAGTCCCACAGAGATCAATAGTGGGACTAATGCTTACCAACCTATTCATAAATGATCTGGAATTAGGAGTGAGCAGTAAAGTGGCCAAGTTTGCCAATGACACCAAATTATTTAAGGTAGTCCAAACAAAAGGGGATTGTTAGGAGTTCCAAAAGGATCTCTCCAAACTGGGAGAATGGGCATTCAAATGGCAAATGCAGTTCAATGTGAGGAAGTGTAAAGTGATACACATTGGGGACAAAAAAATCCCAACCAAGTATGACCTTAAGGGATCTGAGCTAGCGGTAACCAACCTGTACCCTAAGATCATCTTCAGCGGTCCTTCTCCAGGACCCCCTGCCAAAGAAAGTGAGGTCGATTCTACCAAGTAGAGGGCCTTTTATGCTGTGGCTCCCCAGTTATGGAATGAGCTTCCCAGAGAGGCTTGCCTGGCACCTACGTTGTACTCTTTATCGGCGCCCTTCTTATTTTCCCAGGCATATTAGTTTTTTAGTTCTGTTGTTTTAAACCTCTTATCAATCTCTGTGTTGGTGCTAGGTTTTATTTTTGTCTTTCTTTTATACTGTAGTTTCAAATTTCAAATTTTATATTGTTTTTTATGATTTAAATTATTGTGAACTGCCCAAAGATATAAGTTATAGTCCAACACATCTGGAGGGCATTTAGTTTGAGAAGGTTTAGAAAATCTCCAGTAGTTACAAGGGTAGCACCCACATTATGAAAAGCTCTTCCCAGAAAAGCTTGGCTGGCACCTACATTGTAGCCCTTTTGGCATTAAATGAAACCCTTTTTATTCTCCCAAGCATTTCAAAAGCTTGTAAAGGTCATTTTATTTATTTATTTCATTTATTACATTTCTCTTAAGAGTTTTAAGATTGTTTTAAGGCCTTTTAAGATCACCAGTGTTCAGTCTACCTTTGTGGATATTATTTTATTGTTGCTTGCTTTATTTATTCATTTAGTTTGTACTATGGTGGAGTTTTTAATCTAGTTGATTATTTGGTTTTAGTGTTTTAACTTTCAATTTTGTAAACTGCCCAGAAGTCTATGTTGAGTGGGGAGTATATGACTGTTGAACCAAATAAAATAAATAAAATAAAAACAGCTATATCATGCCCTCATCCCTTTTCTATAGTAAAGAAGTAACATAGAGGAAAACAATACTGGCCTGCCTTTTACAGCTCTTGTATTGCTGCCTCCACTATCTGCATTTAAGAGGTAGTAACTCCCCTCCCACTTTTCCGTTACTCTGTAAAGAGCTATGTACATTGATGACACTGTATACTTTGCTTTTAATCCCTCCTCAGCAAAACTACAAAGGACAGCAATAACTGTCTTTAAAGGACAGCTGTGTACTTTTCTCCTTAGCTCAATTTGTTGCGACTTCCCCTGCAGAGGTTCTTGGTTTACGAACACAAGGGCAAGTTTGGATGATACTTTAAGCCACAGTGGTTTAATAAGCTGCAGACAGTACCTTATTTTTGAAATGCTCCATGATGCCCCTCCACACGGGCAAGCTCATAAACTACAGTTCATAGTTTATTAAGCTACTGTGTGTAATTTGACTAATCCCCCCATCCCCGTCCCAATGCAGTTATCCCCCCAGAGCACACTCGTATCCCATCTTCCCTTGCATTGTTTAAGCCTGTTTAAGCCTCCCCCACTGACATAGCTGATTTAATTTGTTCCTAAAACTGCTGTTTCCCTCATTTGCTAAAGCGCCAATGCGCATCCCCCCCCATAGTCATTGCGCATCAAAACTTTAATATGTTTCCAATACTGCTAAAGTGCAATTGCATATTTCCCACATAAACATTGCTGGCATAGATGCTTTAATGTGTCTCCAATACTGCTAAAGCACAATTTTGCATTTACCCCATAGACACTGCTGAAATAGACAATTTAACAGGTTTCCCATACCGCTTTTTCATTCATTCACTAAAGCGCATTTCCCTCCCCATAGGCACTGCTGAGATAGATGACTTAAGGTGTTCTCAATTGCAGATGTTCCCCCATAGACACTACTGAAATTGTGTGTAAGCTGTTTTTATTACATAGTGAATGCCCGTGAGGAGCAGAGGAACAATGATCTGAACAACTCTTGCCACACAACTCTGTAGGTGACCAAAATAATCCACGGTGACCTCCAGACGACATGATAACCCACAATGGGTTAAATAACCCTTATTGCAGACTGTGGGGTATCAGAGTGGGTTTGGCCAAATAAGCCATCGTGAATTTAAAATATTCCTGACAGATAACATGATAACCCATGATGGGTTAAATAAACCATTGGGGTTTATTTAACATATCATGGGTTATCATGTCGTCCAAACCTAGTCACCAAGATGCATTATGTCAGGTCAGACTATCTGGCTGAATTCGGACAACACATTAATCAATGGTGGGTTGAGTAGCCAACTCACAGTTGGTTATTTTGTGGGTACTCCCCACACAACATATTCCTACACAACTGTGGGTGGTTGGGGCTGGTGTTGAGTGGACTAATAGTCAACCCAGCGTTTGACTGACACAGCCCCCGCCCCTCTCCCCACCCTCCCTCCTCCTTTAGTCCTCCCAGTTGTATCCCAGCAGCCTCAGCAAGTTGCACCAGTTGTAGCAGAGTGGCAGCCACCGCTTTGGTCGCTCTTGCCGCCTGCCTCTATGGGCTTGTGTTTTAACCCACTCACCACACGCCATTAACACACTCACCCCTCCACACAACACTTTAAACAACTGGCTTCGAGCTAAACAACTTGCAAGCCAGTTGTTTCTCTCAGTTGCTTATTTGAGTGGAATAGCATACCATCAGTAGTTTGTGAGCGGCAACACAACTGACTATTGTTCCCCACCCCCCCAGTTGCTTAATGTGTTATCTGAATTCAGCCTCTGTCTATCTGTCCCAATATTGTCTACTCTGCCTGACAACAGCTCTCTAGAGTTTCAGGTAGATGTATTTCCCATCACCTTCTACCTGGGATACTTTCAGAGGCTTTGATATCACAATCATCCTCCCTCATGTACAGGCGTCCAGATGATGTTGTATCCATAGGTAACCCTCTGTTGATTTCCCACTGCTTCCTCCATCTTTTTCCTTACCACAGATAATCTGTTAACGAAATAAAAATACTAAACTGCTACCCATAGCTATAGTGCTAGGAGCTTTCTGTCTGCAAGCACCCCGATCTGTTTTTAACTGGAGATATCAGGGTTGGACCTGGAACCTTCTGAATGGGCTCTAGCAAATTCCAAAGCCAAACCTGCCTCTTACAAACCCCAAAGTCCCCCAAGCTAGAGAAACTTCAGGCTGCACTTGCACACTTTAGGTGTTCTGAAGGATGAGCAACAGCAATTGAGGGCAATGCACAGGCCCAAAGAGGCTGTATACAGAAAGGGGAAAGGCCAACGCAAGGAATCTGAGCTCATGCCTTTATAGATCACGATGGTTAAGATTTCCTAAACACTTTGCTGATTTTTAAAGAGAGAGAGAGAGGACAACATAATGAGACAGACATGAATGCACATGTCCATGTTTTTAAATATGCATCGAGGGATAAATAAAGATGAGAGTATTAGGAACACTAAGAGAAATATGCTCACAAGATAAATGGTGGCAGAAAACCTTGGGGAAACATAACATATCCGATTTAAGTCTCCAGCAATTAATAACAGTCCAAAAGAGAATGATATAAAGGTATAGAGCCAGGGGAGATCTGAGGAAATTTTTTTTAACACATTTTATTAAATAACCTGAAGTAGTAAATGAAAACACCAACGCAACAAACAAAACATCTGTGATGTTTTACTGTTTACTGCTATTTATCTATGATGTAAGTGCTGTTTGGACTTCGAATGGTAAGGATGGTAAGTGGTTAATTCTGTTGGGAGGGGGAGTGAGTGCTGATTGGTTGTTGGATTCAAGTGTTTGAATGACAGTTAGTTGTTAGAAGCAGTTGAGTGTTGTGTGTGGAGACTTGACAGAGTATGAGAGGGAGTCTGGGTATGTCTGCTGAAGGGATTTACATTAAAGTAGGATCAATGTTTTATTGTTTGGGGAAAAGAGGGAATAGGAGATAGATTGTACTTTGTAGGCAAGGTTGTAGGCAAGGTTACAGGATATACACTTTGAGCCTATCTACACTACTGCTTTAAAACAGTTTATAACAGTTTTAAACCAGTTAATAACGGTTATTAACCAGTTAAAAACTGTTATAAACCATTTTAAAGCAGGTGTGTAGATAGGCTCTGTATTGTAACAAGTATTGCAACAAATGAAACCACAAGATTGATAAACTGCATGAATTTATTGTTAAATAAAAGTTATTTTTTTTCATAACCTGGATTGTATTTTTAGAATACCTAAGGTTAGGTACTGAGATATATGGTGGCAGTGGTGAAGTAAAAGAGTGACTAGAGTGGAGTACAGAGTGCTGGGCTGATTACTGTGGGGTCGCGAATTGTCAGTGAAACACAGAACAAGTGAGCAGCAGTATGCCAGCTTGGTCCATGGTTGGGATCCTTTAATAGAGAAAGGCAAAAAGGAGACCCAAAGGGAGGTCGCGACAATATCCTTGTAGGGAAGTTCCTGTATTTGCAACATGAAAATTAAATATTGGTATTCAAGTAATAATTAGGTCTTATTAAGTCACTATTTAAAATCATGGCATCATCCTATGAATATTTACTTGGAAGTAAGTTCTAAAGAGTCTAATAAGCTTGCTCTCACATCCATAGGGTTGCAATCCTTGCTATGCTTACTCTGAAGTAAATGAATTGTATTCCAGTGACGCAAACATCAGGAAAAGTGTGTTTAGATATGTTGAACAATCAGTCCTTTGCAGAATTAGGCAGCAAGTTCTCTTGTGGGAGCAAGGAGGTAGGGAAAGGGCTTAGACACATAAAGACATAGTTTGCATGATCACTGTGGGTAAATCCAGCCACTGTGGTTTGTTTAAATTGCAGCATGTGCAAGGCGCCTGTGCTGCCACAGCCTCAAACACCAGGCCTAGACGAGCACACTCCTCTCAGGCTAAGCGCTACCACTTAAACACCTGAGGGAAGGGTAAAAGACACACCACTTTTCCCTTATAGCAGAGGGAAAAGGTAAAAGGGTTTTGTAAGGTTCTTCTGTGATTATATTGGGCTGAAGGTTTAATGTTATGTGTTTCCTTATAAACTAATAGAGCAGGTTACAAAGCCAAGCTGACGTGGTTTGTGGTAGCAAAAATAAAAGAAAATGTTTATTGTTGTTTACAGTTCTTTCAAATTCAATTTAAAACCTGCCTATTCTTAATAATTCTAATAATCTTAATAAAATCCTAAATCCTTAAAATCTTATATTTATTTACTCTTCACACACTCCTGACAAGAACACACAGCTAAACACATCTATCTTCCACCTAACTATCCTCCACCCAACCAACTCTCCCACTGCCAAAACACTCCCTCACACAATATATACTTCTCCCCCTCCCTTTTCCAGCATCACCAGCCACAACCACTCAGTTCAACATTCTGCACTCTCCAAACACACTAATCCAGACATACCTAAGGAGACAGAAATGTGGGGTATCGCCACAGCGCCACTTGCCTAATCACCCGCTGGGCACAGCTTGTTGTGTCAAACAAAGCATGGCTTGTTGGAGGGGGATTCATGGAAAACAAGTATAGCTACAGTTTAGACAACTCAAAGATAAGACATAGAATCGCTTAAAATTAAGCACAAAACAACACCCATATCAGATAAAACACATATTTTTTGCATTCCTTTGGTAACAATAAACAGACATGAATACTGAACATTGGCACATTCATCTAGAGAGTTCACAAATGCACTGACCTGAAGAACAAAGGCACTTCTCTGTTACTTCGTGATTATTACCACAACATTAATCCATTACAACAAACAAAACTAAATACAGAATAAAATACGAAAACAAAAGTTTTCTATCATTAAACATCCCAGCGGGCTCAGTAGTGTCTCGAAACTCGGAGCCAAGGTCAGTTTGAGATTAATTTAAGTCATTCCATTCTTTTCTCTGTTCTTTCCATCATGTTGGAGGGGGAACCAGCCCTCAAATAATTCATGTGCTGTTGTTGGGTTATTTGAGGGTTGTTTCCCCCCTCCATCATACAGTTAAAACATGTGAATGAGTGTTAAATGTGTGTAATTTCTCAGTGTAGCATGACAGGTAAATGAAATAGAGAATAGTGAGAAAATTTTGGTCACAGATCTCAGACCGTTTTCTCCATTCAATTCCATGAAGTGACTGCAGTCTTGGACATTAGTTTTTAAAAGCTATTTTAAATACTATAATTTTTGCATACTTGGAATGTTATACATTCTCTGACCTCCTGTAGATGTGTTGCTTATTCACATTTATTTTGTTCTGATCAGTAATCTGCTTAGGTTCCTGCACTACTTCATACAGTTGCACCCATATAGAACTTTAGGGGCTGTCAACTAAACTAATAACATAGGATAGGACTGTAATCTTCACCCAGATCTTTGCTGAGTGCTTTGAATACAAGGGTTCTTAGACTTTGCCGTAATTGACTTGCCCGGTGGCAGGAGCTGTTAAAGGAACTCCCCTTAATGGTGTGACTGTATCCAAGGATATTGAAAATAGTGATTTAAGTGTAAATGCTTCAGAAGGGGTATGTAGCGTGGAATGGATAGTGGCAGGAAGAATGTAAAAAGCAAAACAGGACCATCTAAGCCAATGGAATACTTAACAATGAAAGTCTTATAGAGCAGTGAATTCCCTGATAGAAATTTAATTGTCCCACTTGTCCCCAGGACTAATTACCATACATAGTGAGGAATATGTATACCATTTGACGCATATGGCTCAAACAGAAGCCAACATTGCATTTTTTATCAAGGGCAGGGGATTTGGTTGAAAGTCTGTTCTCTTGTTTTATCAAAAGATCCACAAACTGAAGGTGGCTGTAGAGGTTGCACCTATTCTAGTAATTGTTCACTCCTGATCAGAGAGACCTGCCCCTCACTTTAATATGGAACTGTACTGATTTATTGTTCTGATGTACTTAATCTTTAACAGGAAATGACCTCTTGTGTCCTCTCCTGCCTTGTAAAAGGTTAATTGAAAGGTGCCCTGTTTGCTTCATGAGGAAGTAGTACAGTAACCAGGGAGTTTCATCTGGGTAAACAGGCATTGAATTGCACTGTGAATCTGTTTATTTTATTGCTCCAAGGGCGTCTGCCAGTTGGGCGGCATATAAATTTAATTAATATGTGAAATAATGCAACCTTAATAGTAACAATTTTTTAATACAAAAAAGACAAAGTTTGAAGTGAAATGTTTCAAGAAATTCGCTAATGTGGTAAAAACAACAACAAACCAGCCTCTTTACATGCCACTACTGCAGTGCTGCAAAGACAGTTGAGCTACAGTGAGGGAGTGGAAGAAGAAGGAGGAAAACAAACCACCCAGGGACTGAGAAAACAAACCATGGGTTGTTTGATCATCTGCTGAACAAATCCTGGGTAGGGCAACAAACCATGGTTTAAATGAACCATGGGTTAGCATTATATGCAAACCAGATCATTGTGCCTCATGCCCTGGGACCAATTGTCAAAGGGGTGTCACGGTGGGGAAAACAAAAGTTACCCAGTCTTAATCTCTCCTAAAATACAGAACAATCTCCTGTGCAGATAAATCCCCTAAAGAGACAATGTGATGGTTCAACTGTATTATCAAGGGTTAAATGGTATGTACAGAGGTAATGTTTGTAAACAAAAGCATGTTGGGAAAAGACTAATGGGAGTAAATCAATCCAGAGCTAAAGATAGCAGACACTCAAAAGGTTTCCTGATTGGATTAACGACTCTCTGGCCCAGTAAGATCAGGTTTCTAGGTGAAAGGTAGAAGGCTGGGAGCAGGAAAATTACTGAGAGAGGTCGAGTTAAAACAGCAGTTGGCAGTTCGAACTGAGAAGCAGGGAAAAAGAGCCAATGGGAAGAGCTAGCCAGAGAGCCAATGGGAAGGGCTGGCTGGTCAGTTGGAGAGGGTCCCAAAAGGGACAGTGTGGCTCTTAAAGAGGCAAGATATCTTTAAGGAACAGGGTCAGAGGGTCCAGCCAGGAAGGTGGTTCTTCTTCGTGGTCTCTGTGCATCACACATATGGGCTCTGCGCCTGCGTGGAGCCTGTCTCGGAAACTTCTAAAGTTAAGGCAAATGTTTTTGGTGGGAACCCCTCCCCCACTGTCTACTGACTCCATGTTCCCGCCTTTCTCCTCAGTTCTTTTTCGACTACCTTGCTGAAAGGATGTCTTGTTGGGAACTTCTGTCTTTCTCCTGAGGAGAAAGCTTTAGAGTGCTAAGGTTTTTAGTTATTTTACTTTGTTTTTAGTTCATTTTTAGTCTTTATTTATTTATTTATTTATTTATTACATTAGTATACCGCCCCATAGCCGAAGCTCTCTGGCCGGTTTACATACGATTAAAACAATTAAAAACAATATACAAAAATTAAAGCAGCAAAAACATACAACGTACACACGTACATTTAAAACAATGTAATTTATTGTTATTATATTCTTAGATATTTTATTCTTCAGCGATCTTGGATCGCGTTGAGGGGGATCGCACAGCCATTAAGGCCCCTTTTCAAAATGTGTTAAGTGCGACAGCAAGCTTCCCCTGCAGACAGACTTTTCTCTGCTTAATTTGTTTTGGGAGAGGCTCAGGTCATCAAAACCTGTTGCTACTGTATTATTATTATTATTATTAATTACATTTATATACCACCCCATAGCCGAAGCTCTCTGGATGGTTTACAAATTTAGAACCATAAACATAAGACAGATGACATTTAAAACATTTTAAACTGTTAAGCCTGGCTACAACTTCAGTTAAAACCTCAACTTAAGCTGTTAAAATGCCTGGGAGAAAAGTTTTGACCTGGCGCTGAAAAGATAACCGTGTTGGCGCCAGGTCTGTGGATAAAAGCTCTAGAAGCCATGGTTTCTTCCAGACACACTTATGGCACAGGCTCCTCGATCTACTGGAGACATGGCCGCTTCATGCCTCATCCGATCTTCCAACATTTGGACGCTCCCTAGCTGTATCTACAGCAAGAGGGATATCTAAGAAGGCAGGAGCCTTCTGGGGCTGATCGCATGGAGCAATTCTATGGAGGAGAGCCCCTCTGCGTCCTCGGACCCTGACTCTGACCAAGGGTCATTCTGATCGTCCAATTTTTGGACACTCCCTAGCTGTCTCTACGGTGAAAGGGATATCTAAGAAGGCCAGGTTACATAGGACTTCTGGGGACTGATCGCTTGGAGCGATTCTATGGATGAGAGCCCCTCAGTGTCTTCGGACCCCCAACGTAACCATAGGTCATTCCGATCTTCCAACATCTGGATACTCTCTACCTGTGTTTCTACAGCTAGAGAGAGACCAGGTTTCAACTCCTCTGCAGCTGTTAGGGCCCCCCACCCGATACCAAAGGTGGCCCCTTTGGCGGCAATGACTTAACTGGCTCCTTAACTTACTGGGAAGTTGCTGGCATGAAAAATCCACTTGGATTTTACAGGAAATTTGAATGGGTAGATGCTAGATGCTTGTTCACTCTTTCTCATAGCACTTCCTCAAATAGCTTTTCATAGGCATTCTTCCCATATCTATTGGATGGCAGACTTGAGCCATTAGCTATTAACCTGTTTCATAGTAGGTCTAGTCTTGCTATACTGAAGGTGGATACTGCCCTGGCTTAGCTTCATCCCACCACAAAGATGTTTGTGGACTTAAAACCCTGGAAATTGAATTTGTCCAGTTAGCAGAAGCGGTTGTGTTTCTTTTTCTCATTCCTGCTTTCCCTGTTGAGGTTTATGGTTTTAACTTTTAGATATTGTGCAAATCCACTGGCAAAGCCACCAAACACACAGAGGTTCATCAGACAAGTATTTTATCGCTCACTCGTTACTGCCCACTCACGGTTTTTAACCCACAACGCTGTCCGCCTCCTGCACGCCTCCCTCTTCTTTTGCCTTTTCCCTGTCACAAAATGGACCCCTTTTAATCCAGCCTTTTTTTGGAAACAGTATGTGCCACCATTTCTGCTGTGTACAGGAAAAGCAGTGCGATTAAAAACGGCCTCTGAATGGGCCACTTGGTCTTTGTTTACTTCCTCTTTCTTCTCCAGGAAGAAACAGGAAGTATTGTGGGACAGGAGTGGGGGCGGAGAAGTGATGGTAGGGGACCGTGATTCCCTCTGTCTGAAAATGCTCACGGTAACAGGAACATAAAAAATGAAAAATGAATGAGATTACACAATATAAATACGCGACTGAGCTGTAGAAAACAGGCATGGTCTGCAAATTGGTTACAGATCACATGAAAAGAACTTAGAGGGCAATAACAGTACTAACAGTATCTAAAAGGAAATATAGCAATAGGTTCAAAGGTTTAACTTCATTAAAACATAGGTTTGTATGGCCTTTCTTAATATTTAAGAAGTTAAGTGAGTTTTCTGGAATCTCCTTCCCTAAGGTTCATTGGCGTGCACACAGCTGGTTCACCTAGTGCCCAGGCACCACCTAATGCCCAGCGCCCCACCACCAGCGCCCCCCGCCACGGCCAGGCACCACCTAATGGGGCGCACTCGCCACCATCCTCCGCAGCGCCCCAGCTGCTAGGTGTTCCCGCTGGCTGCTAGGCCCTCCCCCCAGAAGCTGGCATTGCATGCGCGCACATGCATGCAAGTCCTCTTGTTTCATTTTTGTTTTGCAGGCTGTTTGACCCGCCCACTTCTGTCTCCTAACTCAAGCAGCCTGCAAAACAAAAACTAAAGAAGAAGAGTCAAGGAATTAACCCTGTAATACACCAGTGAACATTTTGAGGATGGAGGAAGCAGTCACTATGAAACATAAGTGCTGCTCAGTGTATCCTACCACGTAATGAAACGACTTAAAAAACCACATTTTTAAACAGAATATAAGTTGTTCTAAGGGCAATGTGGAAAGGTTCTTAGTTTATTGCAGAGAAGATTTCATTGGAGTCTTTCCCCTAAAAACTGTGAGAGAATTCTGTTTTAAAGGTACCGTTTATCCGTAACAGGTTTTTGCTCAGAACTTGTTCAGATCCAGGCTTCGGTCCTGGAACTGTTTTAATTTTGTCACTACAGTTGGTCCTGGTCCTCCAACATATTTTTAATCAAGAAGGGCAACTCTGAGCATGTGTGGAGTACTCAGTAACTACAGTTTCCACCCCATTTGGTTTTCAGTCAAGTTTGAATTGTGGCACCTTTCTTTTTTTAGAAACACCCATTTCTGTCATATATGAGGCAGAAATAAGGTATATCTTACTTTTTTACTGGGCTTATGTCTATGGCATCTGTCTCATAGGGTATTTCATTTTTCTGTCTTCTCTTCAAAATCAGCGGAGCAGAAACCCTCAACCAATATTTCAAAATGGCTTATTTTATAGAGTTATTTATAAAATATAATGTGGATTTGTTTGCTGTGAAGGTCTGGCAGACAACTCTCTTCCTGGTTACATTTATGCATAGTTGGCTTTGCAGTTTTTAGTCTCTTTAAGCAAAATGTCTTTGAAAGACTGTAAATTGACCAGCTAAACTCTGGTGTAGCCCAATGTCTTATGTGGGAATTTTAGGAATTTAGGGGTAATTACTGCAATAATAGTTATTAATTTTAAGAAATGTAGAATGAATGGAAATCATTTAATTTTCAAATGGCAAGAATATGGAATTTTCATTGTTTTTAAGTGCTCAAAAATACAAGGTTGTAAAAGCTGTCCTCAGAATGTTGTGCCTTGTATTGTGTGTGGGTGTGTATAATTACAAATATACCAAGAGGTAATATAAAACAGTATTTAAGAAGGGATAAACACTTGAGCCTTGGAGCCATAAGCTAACTACTTAATTTCTGGGGCCATAAATGTATTGGAATTGCTTTCACCTGTATATATTCAATCAATGTTTACCTTAAAAAAATTCCCTGGGGGCACCACCTAATACAATGGGCTGTGCACGCCTATGCTAAGGTTGCTAAGAGAGCCTGAAAGAGCCTTTTGGATATACTCTAGACTTAGAGTTCATGATGTTAGTGGTTGTCATGTTTCCTTTGAAAGGTGTTTCCAGTTGTAGGGAAGGACTTGGTAATTATATATTAGGTTTAATATTCAATGTGCTATACAAATTTGAATGTGTTGACCCAGCCTTCTGAGGAAGGTAATTGTTGTTCTCCTTTTAAAGATGGGGATATTGGTAGTGAACAGGGCTGGGCAACTTGTAGCCCTCCAGATGTTTTGACCTATACCTCCCATTATTCCTCACCACTGGGTATGCTGCCTAGGGCTGGTGAGAGTTTGCATTGATCTGGGATTCTGATTCTGTGAGGTCCCAGACAAATTCAGTTCTTTTGATTACCAAGATGAAACAAAGCCACTTGTGCAAAAATATGTCAATTTTTTTGTATAGAAAACTAGCTGATATGCCCGCCGTTGCTCGGGTCTGTGAATAATGTTTATAACATTTATTTGTTAAATGATAAAATTCTCTGCAACTTATTCATCTTTAAGTTGGTTGGGTTTTTTAAGTTTGGTTGAGTTAGTAAATTGTCTTGTTAGAATCAATGGAAAATTGTGTTAATAAGAACTGTATTATAAATTGGAGCTTCATGATAAACCACATTTTTTGTTTTACCTGAAATGCCTACACCTCCCATCATGCTTTGGCCGGAGCAGCCGTCTAAACTTCAAAAACAATGAGGACACACAACACCATTTCTACCAGCTAAAAAAGATGCAAACCTAACAATATGTTTTCAAAATATAGCTGGCATTGCCCAGATATCTGAATAACATATAGGCTGCATTCAGACAACACGATAGTCAATGGTGGGGTAATAATCAACTTTACAGTTGTTCATCTAGGGGGTACTTCCCACACAACATGGTAATAAATAATCAACCGTGGTGTGGATTAGGATCAATGCTGAGTTGACTATGGCAGCATTCAGACAACATGATAGTCAATACAACTGACGATTGTTTTCCCCCCACCGCCAGTTGATTATTGTGTTGTCTGAATGCAGCCAGAGTAGGGAAGTGGATCTCAGTGGATGTGGGGAACTGTTGTATGTATGTGCTCTGAAGTTATTATTATGAAAAAAAGGAAAGCAGCCAGAACACAGGCCAGTGCTAGGCCTGTGAGTTAACTTTTAAACAAATTAAATTCATTTCTTTTTTTCCTCTCTCACCCTCACAACAACCCTGCAAGGTAGGGCAGTCCTAGGCCTGTGAGGTAACTTTAAAATAAATTAAATTAGTTTGTCCCCCCCAACCCTCAATGCATGGCAAGAGATGCCTTGAAGCTATCATCATGATTTTCCTTGTCCCCCACAAAAAACAAAAACTACAACTCCCAGCATGCCTTTTGCTGTGGTGCCCGACTTGCCCAATGGGAGTCCTGCTGCTGAAGCTCACGGGAAGTGATCTGGCTGAGCCAGTCCACATTACACTGAGGGAGCTGGCTGGCTGACTCACAGGTAGCTTGGCTATTGCCGTTGGTGACAGGCCCAGAGCTGTGTCCTCCTTCCCTTCTATTCCCAATGGTGCCTAGTAACCAAGGCAGCCAGCCCAGGCACTCTCCCTTCAGGCCCAGGATGGTGAGCCACTTCCAGATGTTGGCTGCCAAAGCCCGATAAGTCTTCCCTCCCGCCCAAGGCATGCTAGAAGTTGTAGGTGCAAGCCTAGGTCTCTGAATAATGTTAATCTTTGAATACATCTGAGGTGTTGTGGGAGAGCGGGCCTTCTTAGTTGTGACACCCTACTTAAGGATTTCTTTTTCCCAGGCGGGCTAGCCTGGTAACTGCATTAATGGCTTTTAAGTGCCAAGTGATTTTTTAAAAAAATATATTTTCCAGGGCCTTTTAACTTGATGAGATTTTTTATGCTGTGTTTTTTTTCCTGTTATAACTAAACTACAACCTTCCAAGACAGATGCAAGAATTACTGGATAAAGTTTATGATTTTTATGTAAAAGCCTGACTTTACTATTGAAACAGAAGAGTGAATGGAGGAATGACTGATAGCTGAGGCTAGAATGGAATGGTGGTAGTGGTGAGTGAGTGACAGTTGGAGAAAGTCAGTTAGAAGGAGAACAAATAATAATAATAATAATAATAATTTATTTATAACACGCCTCTCGCCCTGGATCGAGGCAGGGAACAACAACAAATATAAAACACAAAAATCACAAAATAGTTGAGATATTAAAACAAATAAAAACCAATACATCATTAAAAACATCTTAAAATTCAACTGGATAGGCCTGCCGGAAGAGAGCAGGCTTCATGATTCTCTTAAATTCATGAAGACTGCTAATTTGTCTAATCTTCTCTGGCAGACAGTTAGTGAGAGGTCAGGAAAGTGGGGGCTGAGTTAGGACTGAGAGATATTGACCTGGTTTGCTAACCTCTACTTTATTTAAAATCAGACACTCTACATACCAGCACTACACTTCCCAGCATGCATTTGGCAGCCCACAGGTGCCCACATCCTCTGAGACATCCTCTTGTTGCTGATGCTGCTCCAAGATAGAGTGTGAAGGAGTAGCATCACCAAGGAGGGGATGTAAGCAGCTGTCAGTGGACATGCCCAGCTCCAGCCAGTCCTGCTAGGATTGCTTCATCATGCACTTCTCACCCACCAAGTACTCCATCTGGAGTCTGTATTGAAGGGCCAGGGCTGGGCCGGGCACTCCCCCCCTTTATCAGGTATATTTCTGGGCATGTGCAGAGTGCCTCCCCTTCTACCCTCCCTCTTAAGAAGGGCAGAAGTTGTGTGCTTGCTTCCCCCAGATTCTGAGAAAACAGAGATATCAGGGTAAAGTGCCTTTGAGCATGTTTGGCCCCTCAAAGTCACGCTGTTGTATCTAGTCACGATTTTAAAACCACGCAGAGGGTGGGAGGAGGCAGTGCAAATGGATGTAGCCCATTTATGTGGGTTGTTTCCTTTTATGTGGAATCGGGTTGACTGTTCGAGACCAAACTTAGGAATCAGGTTGTGAGTGCACCCGCCTGTGCACTCACAATGGCCGCTAAAGGCCAGCAAGTCTGGTCTCCTGCCCAAGGCATGCTGGGAGTTCCACCCAAGGCATGCTGGGAGGTGTACGCAGAAGCCTTGGTTTTGATTAAATTCTTTAAAAATACTTAAACCCCCAAAATTCGTGTTTTTAGGTTTTTCTGGTACATTGTACAGCCAGACCTATCACTGTGTCACTGTGTCAAGTTTCTAACTCTTCTGGAAGTGGGTAAATATTTCTAGACATATGTGATGCACACATACTTTCCCCTTTATAGATAGACATGTATGCAGAATAAATATGGAAAGAAAATTCACACCTCTCCTCTGTTGACAAAGCAGTTCCCTGTCACACTGCATTGTTTATATGTGCCCCCAAGGACAGACAAGAAGTCATTCCTCCAGAGCCAGAAAAGTCCTCCAAGCTGTTCATTCGCAATTGCCTCTTCGAGCGAGACCAGAGACCAAAACTAGCCTTCTTGATTTTATAGCTTTCTCTCTCTCAAATCAGGAGCTGACAGAGAGGGGGCAGGGCTTTTCCTTCTCATGGGAAGATAAACTTATATCACATCTCATAGGAGCTGGCATCACTCAGCTGGGCAAAACAGCTTCAAGGTGAAACTATAAATTACTGCCTGTGTGAAAAGGCTACTTAATTAACTACAATGCTGCTAGAGACCAAATTACACAGGTCTCTGGGTGGCTAAGAATGCTGTGAAGTCCACTCTTTCGCTCACCAACTACTCACTACAGAGTTGTAGGCCAAAACATCTGGAAGGCCACAGGTTGTCCATCCCTGATGATTCTTCCAAGGCTACACCATGGTAATGATAGGACTTGTGTTCAGATTTTCCAGCACTATTGCCTAGACACACCTGCTTCAAATTACACCGACCCTTGGTCTTATGCATAAGAGATAGCAGGATTGGTACATTCCAGTATCTGATCTGATAGCAGGCATTATATAGTACAAATTACTCTTGCTAACTGAAAATCTTGATAATGGAGCACTTGTTGCCATTGATCTAAGCTTTTAAAAGAGAACAAGATGCTACCCGCACATAATTCCTGTTGTGTTTTTCTAACCCAACAATTCGACAACTGTGAATGGTTCATGCATTTTTATACAATTTCTTTCAGATACATAAACTAGCCTCAAAAGTACACACAGTTAAAATAATCCCATTTTAGTTTTTCATAGTATTATAAAGAGCTATGAGCATAATTTCTTGGGACTCTATATATGCTGCCATTTCTGAAGTCGGATTTATTTCTGCACTTGTTAATCATTTTAGACAGGTGCCTTACATTCTGTCAGAGCCCTCCAATTATTTACAGTACACAAAATATTGGTGAAACACAAAGGCACAGAACCCCTGGCTGCCTGTACTTCTGAAATTCATTGTACCAGGTAAGCTTGTTGAAGGATTAACTGGGTTGGGTTTCATTGGAGGCTAGCTAAATTTGGAAAGTGACAAAATGTCATCCCACAGGATTTCCAAAAGCAGTCTGAGGAAAGACAGATAGATAGAAAGGGATTGATGAGAAGGTCAATTCATTTAAAAACTAACGCAATTATGATGGATTGATATGGAGTGGAAATTTTAGTGCTGCATTATCTTTTTTCTTGTTGCTAAGGTGCTCAGTAGCTTACTGAGTGTGAAGAGAGTGGGAAGAGCAAGGAAATGATTTGGAGTTGTTTGATAGACAATGGTGCTTCAGAACTTGACAGATGCACCTGAAGCTACATGGCTATTACTCTTAGGCTGCCTCTACAAGAGAGGTTTAATGCTCTTTGTAGTCTCATTAAAAAAATTACCTCCACACCAGCAGAGCGCAAATGGGGCGTAGAGGCGCGTTATCTCTCCGATTATGCGCATTATCGAATGCGCGTTAAATCGCGAGTTTTATTTTGCTCCGTCCGTTAAAGCGCATTTTGACTGTGTGAATATGCGCTTATGCACATTAACTATTTGTAAACCGCATTTTGGACATCCTTTAATGCGCTTCGCCGCCTCTCGCCGCCTCTCGTGCAGAGGGATTAGGCGTAAATGCGCTTCTGCGATTATGCACATAATCGCCTAACCAGTGTTAAATATCTGAGAAGCAGCATAACTATCTTGCCTCAAAGGAGAAGACCATTTATACTGAATTATAAACTGATTAAAGGCTGATGTTTCTGACATGTATACATATAAGAAAATAATGCATGTTAAAACCTAAGCTTTACTATGATATTACAGAATGGACTGCTTCACACAGAACACTAACCTATGGTATGGGTTGTTGAATTCTGGGTTGTCGTGATGTGTGAACATGACTGCGCTAACAAACTATTGTTTGTTAACCCTAAGCAACCCAGAAAGAAAATCCATTGTTGATGTTTTGAACTCTGGATTGTTAAAACCATCCATGGTTGTGAACCCAGAACTGTGGGTTGTTCATGGGTTGTTTCACCAGGCTACCATCAAAAGTAGCAACCACATGTCTAGTTTCCCCCTCCATAATGTCAGGTAGAACTAACATCAGTTGTGACATCACAATGTACCTCTTTTCTCTGGCCCATGGCACATAAATTACAGGTGCTAATGGGGATGCTGTACATCATGACGTCAAGTATGAGTTGAATTGTAGTAGACATGGAGAGGATGGGGATGCCGTTTTCAGTGGCAGCCACAAATTTAATACTGTGTCTACCCTTTGTGTTCATTACACTGTAGACATAATATTATTTTTACACTCTTGGCAGCTTTGTCACTTTTCAGAATGAGCACTTCCTTAATGTAAGTTTTCTAGTTAAACATCATAAACTTGATTATAAGAAGTTGGGCAGTAATGTATGGGTGTTTTTCTGTTATTCAGGCTTGAGCCTGAAGCTTGTCAAATGTGAACTCTCTTGCCCTTTTAATGAGCCACATAATAATAGCATTTAGCTGGTTGGTTATTTGTTTTAGCTGATTATCTCCTTCAACCATGTATCTCGCTGTTGGCAAATACACAATGCCTTCCAATGTGCAAGTCCGGCTTCCTCTCCATGGGCAATTGATTCAGAGGATAAAATGTTATCCATTCTAAATGCACATGATATCAAGTAACAAAGTGACTTTCAATCTGTAAAAAGTGCTAATATTGCATTTTTTTCAATTTTTCTGATTGGGGGGGGGGGGGGTTACGGGAAAAAAACAGAAAAAATGTTTTTTTACCATGGCTTCAAAATTTCCAGAAATCTTACGTCTCTAGGCAGGGGTGACTACAGCGTGCTTCTGAGCACATGCTCAGATCAGGAATAGAGGTGCATTGGTTTGAAGATTCCTGTTCCTTTGTTGCTTTATGGTTGTGGAATAGCTCATTAGTGGAGAAGAAAGAAAGAGAAAAAAAATGGTTATTGACATTCTGGATCCTAAAGACAAAAACTTGTCACCCCAAATACGTAGGTTATTCCAGACATTAATGTGGAACAGACAAATTCAGGGAATTGTGTATATTTAAATAACTACCCAAAACAACAGCAGCAAGATAGGGGGAAAATAGTTTTCTTCTGCAAAGTAATGTCACCAGTACAGATGCATACTACTAATTCATTGACAATTTATTTTTGCTGCAACTAGCCCCACTTTGCCTGATGGGTTAGCTATGTGTACTTAGTGTTCCACTAAGATAAAATAGAATCACCTTGAATGTGTGAAGTTACATTTACCTGGAGTTAAGTCCCATTGAACTCAATATTTATTTATTTATTTATTTATTACATTTGTATACCGCCCCATAGCCGAAGCTCTCTAGGCGGTTTACATAGGATTAAAAACAATTAAAAACAATATACAAAAATTAAAACAGCAAAAATATACAACATACACACAATCTGTACATTTAAAAACCACTTCAACACTTCAAAAAGCTACAAAAACAAAACAAACCCAGGGTCCTCAGATATTGCCAAATGCATACACAGGATTGCACTGTAAGGCTCTGATGAAAGGTGATGACCTTGCTGAAAGTGAAGTCTGTGTATATTGGGGAGTGTTTTGGAAGAAATATATATATATTTTTAAATAGTGTATCTTATTCAGTATCTGGAGTAGCTGTATAGTTAGGCAAGTTAGGGTTAAAAGCTTAATTAATTAGCCTGATACATTGCTGCTGCCTCAGTTGAATGTGTCTGAAATTTTAAATTTTAATCTGCTCAAGGATGATGATTCTTACATTTTAGTTTGCATTTATACCCATATAAAACGGAAAGGAGACAACAGTGATATTATGGGATGGCCTTTTGAAGAGCAAATGTGACCACTATCCACATTGTCCTTAAAACAACTTATATTCTGTTAAAAATGTGGTTTTTGAGTTGTTTCATTACGTAGTAGGACACACTGAGCAGTACTTATGTTTCATAGTGACTGATTCCTCCATCCTCAAAGTGTGCAGTGGTGTATTACAGGGTTAATTCCTTGAATCTTCTTGTTTCCTTTTTGTTTTGCAGGCTGCTTGACCCACCCACTTCTGTCTCAGTAACTTAAGCAGCCTGCAAAACAAAAAACTAAAGAAGAAGAGTCAAGGAATTAACCCTGTAATACACCATTGAATACTTTGAGGATGGAGAAAGCAGTCACTATGAAACGTAAGTACTGCTCAGTGTGTCCTACCACGTAATGAAACGACTTTAAAAAAACACGTTTTTAAACAGAATATAAGTCATTTTAAGGGCAATGTGGATAGGCACTAATACTTACAAACAAACAAACAAAAACCCAGAGGCCAAGAGAGATAAAGGAAGTGTGTGTGTGTGTGTGTGTGTGTGTGTGTGTGTAAAATTGCTGCTCTAAATCAATACAAATCTATTAACAGGGAAAAATAGTCCTGTAATTCTATCACTTTAACAGGGGTGGGTAACTTGTGGCCCTTCAGTTGTTTTGACCTACAACGCCCATGAACCCTCATCATTGATTGTGCTGGCTAGGGCCAAAATCTGAAATTCATATAGGCCTTTTATTCTACATTATACTTCTGTGATAAGGAGCGCTGGCAATGGGAGAAAGAGGTTTGGTTTTACTTCTTGTGGCTACACTAGCCCTATTCTGGTATTATTACCTGAACCCATGAAGGGAGGAGGAGGAGCAGGGCTGTGTATGCTAGCCCCACCCCTACCCTCACGGGCTTCACTCCCAACCTTCCTGAATTGAGCAGAAATGACTGAAGGAGGGTTCTTTGCTCATTTGGAAAATTTGAAGGAGGATTCTAAGCGCGTTCAGCTAAATGCGTGAAGGCTCCTCCTTCAGATCTTCCTTAAGGAGCATGGGAACAGGGCGGGTGGGAGTAGTGGGGTTCTCCCTGCATAGGTTCAGCACTGGCACCTGAATAGGGCTACTCATAAATTTGTTATGCAGGGATACTCTCACAAAATAGTTGTCATGTCTGTCTAGAAAAACTGCCACAAATGAGAAAAAAGAGACGTAGATAATTTTAAAATAAAAAGCCTGAGTGGGTGGAAGCTGAAGAAGCATCACAGCAACCACTTTGGAAGCTCCAGTATTAGGATATGTAATAAAATGTATTTCACTCCACAGGTAATTGGGAACATTTCCTTATTGTTGCTTACCTGTTTTTGGTTTGCATTCTGTCTGTAATTACAAAGGTTAGTTCTGCTGTGGTCGCCTCTGCATAGAGCATACTCTGGCAATTTTTCCAAATATGAATTCCTTGGCCACTGTCTTTCTCCATACCAGACTGGGGAATAGTCTGCACAGTTTTGGTTTACACGTTGGAGTTCATATGCCACAGTCCAGCATTACACACACACATTAGTTATCCAAGGGTGTTAGAGATGAGACAGCAATGCTATATGGGATGGTGTGAGATCTCTCTCTCTCTCTCTCTCTTTCTCTCTCTCTCTCTCTCACACACACACACACACACTCACACCACACACCACGCACACACATGCACACACATGCACACACGCTATGTAGGAAGAAGATAGGGCAGAGTGTAACTTACCAAACATTTGTACCTAAAAGCTCAAATTGGAAGAAAAAGGGAAGAGAAGCAATTTCCATTTTTCCATATTTTAGGATTAAGTCCATTTCAAGACAAGGTAGAGCTTGACAACTAATTAAAAATATGAAAGCACTAGAAAAATGTGCACACATTGTTCAAAATATTAAGAGCACCACATTTTGGAGAGCTCTAAATGGTCACTTGTTTCTGATTTGCAAATCGAATCAAGTGTGTATTGATGAGATGGTGGAAAGGAGGTAGAGTTATGATGGCTCTGTTAAGCCATCATGGACTATAGCACGAAAACCTGAAAGTCTCCGTCATACTCTATAGATCTGATGAAGTGGACTATAGTGCACAAAAGCTTATGCCAAAATAAACTTGTTAGTCTTTAAGGTGCTACAAGACTCTTTGTTGTTTTTACAGTTGCTATAGAAAGCATAAGCTAAATTTAAAGAACTCTAAAAATGCAGACACTAGAGAAAGAACATCTGAAGCTTGCACTGCCCCATGGAATAGGAAGAGAATTAGCCACCAATCAAAGGTTAAATGTTGTGGTTGTTTTTAGATTCTACCGTCATAATTACTTGAATAACAATTCTTCTTGTGCTGAGGATATGGAAAGCCCTTTGTTCCACATGATTCAAGGTTGAAACAGTAGAATGCTAGAGCAGAGGCTGCAAAGCATGACATCTGGCATGGGTGCTTGAGAATTAGCCTCTTGTTGTGGAGCATGCTGGCAAATACTGATTTCAGTGGCTCTTTTTGCACTCACAATCACTGACTTTCTTCTGGTCAAAAACTTGGAGGTGAGTGAAATGCAGTGCCACTGAGGTCAGTGGGAGTTTTGCTATGTACCTTAGTGGAATGTGGATTATATTCTTGGTTAGTATGTGCAAGAGAAGTTAAATTATGCATTTGTACTATTTTTGTCTAGAGCAGAAGTTTTGAGAAATAGACCTAAGCAAAATTGAAGGTATTGTCCACTGAGCCTTGACTATTTAAAGTATGTGGGAGAGGGTCTTCTTTGTAGTGGTGCTCAGGAACTACATGCTCCAGAGGATCCATCTGGCACAAATTTCAAGACCTTTTGATTTCACCAGGCCTTTTATGTTAAATATTTCCCCCTCCCTGTGACCTATGAAATTTGGATGGCTTTAAAAGAGGGCTAGACAAATTCATGGAGGGGAAGTCTATTAATAGCTACTAGTCCTGATGGCTCTATGCTACCTCCAGAGGCAGTGAGCCTGTGTATATCAGTTGCTGGGTAACATCAGTGGGAGGGTGTTATTGTACTCATGTCCTGCTTGTGGGTTTCCCGTCGACACCTGGTTGGCCACTGTGTGAACAGAATGCTGGGCTAGATGAAACCTTGGGCTGATCCATCATGGCTCTTCTTATGTTCTTACGATCTGTGTTCCTGTGGGAACTTAGCCAAACTGAGGCTTGTTTACACAGATACATACATTGCCTTCTACATTTATGGGAGCTTTTAAATAGAGATGTCAGGCCTGCAAGGATTCATAAAGATTCTTTATAAGTCATGTTAAGTATTTATGTATATGGTTTCCATTCTCTTTCTTTGTATTTTAGTTGGATCCTTAATGTGCTGCACTGCTGCATTAGTTGCGTCATCAATATCTCCTTTATACAGGGATTTTTTAAAAAATTAAAAGTTAAATGGTATATATCTGTGTTTGCAAAGATGCTGTTTCTGTTATTTAAGAAAACTCCAGGGCAAAAGGCAGCTCTTAAATCTATCAAGTAATTCCAGTTTCTCCTCCTCCTCCTCCTCTACATTATACCAGTCTTAGCTGCAGTGGCCATTCCTTGGCAGGAAGAAGTCTGGCTTGCTGCAAGGCACCATTTCTCCTATAGATAAGATTTGTGAAACAATATATTTTAGAAGCAATTTTAGTGTAGTATTTAATTTCAGACTGTTGGTATTATTTTCAGTTTTGCTGCCAATGTTTAGTCCTATCATTGTAATAGTGGGAAGCTGGCTTTACCATACTACTTTATCACCAAGAATGGCAGAATATATTGGGTTGGATTGAAAATCTGCCTTCCAGAATCTGCTCGTGGAAGCTTCCTTTGCCCGATTTTTGGGGATCCTTCAGTTGCACCACTGCTCACCCCCATTCAGCAAAGTCCCCTGACTCTGTATAGCATTTTCAGGGAGCTATTGGGGCTGCCATGGAAAGGGCGGGGCAGTGAAGTCCACTTCCACCAGCACAGTATTGGGGGTTGCTTGGCATATTCTCAGAAAATGTGGGTGCATATTTTTCGCAGAAATGCCTTGCAGCTTCATGTTTTACTCAAAGGTGGATAACCTCCATTGCTCCCCCACTCCCACACATAAAAGTTTGCTAGAAAAAATATATGGACAGGTGATCCAGTATACACATTATTTACTTGGATTCCAAAAGGCTTTTGGCAAAGTTCCTCACCAAAGTCTCCTGAGCGAAGTGAGCAGTAATGGAATAAATGGAGAGGACCTCTTATGGATCAGTAAACTGGTTAAAGAACAGAAAGCAGGGAGTACGAACAAATTGGTAAACATCCCAATGGAGGGAAGTAAAATTGGGGTCCCCCAGGGATCTGTATTGGGTCCAATGCTTTTCAACTTGTTCATAAATGATCTGGAATCAGGACTGAGCAGTTAAGTGGCCAAGTTTGACGATGACACCAAATTATTTAGGATGGTGAAAACAAAAATGGATTGTAAGGAGCTCCAAAAAGATCTCTCCAAACTGGGAGAATGGGCATCCAAAAGGCAAATGTGTTTCAATGTGAGAAGTGTAAAGTGATGCATGTTAGAGCAAAAAATCCTAACTTCAAGTATAATCTGATGGGATCTGAGCTAGCGATGACTGACCAAGAAAGAGATCTTGGGGTTGTGGTGGACAGCTTGATGAAAAAGTTGACCATCCAGTGTGTGGCTGCTGTAGAAAAGGCAAATTCCATGTTAGGCATAATTAGGAAAGGAATTGAAAATAAACCCATATACAGAACTATGGTGCAACCACACTTGGAATACTATGTATGATTCTGGTCACCACACCTCAAAAAAGTATATTGTTGAGCTGTGTAGAAATGAACAACTAAAACAATCATAGGCTGGAAAAACTCCCCTATGAGGAAAGGTTACAATGTAAGAATATAAGAAGAGCCATGTAGGACCAGACCAAGGGTCCAGCTAGTCAAGCATTCTGTTCACACAGTGACCAACCAGCTCCCCATAGAAAACATACATGCAGGGCATGAATGAAATAGCAACCTCGTGCCCATGTTTCCCAGCAACTGGTACACATAGGCATACTGCCTCAGATACTGGAGGTGGCATATAGTGATCAGGACCAGTAGCCATTGGTAGCCTTATCCTACATGTATTTGTCCAACCCCCTTTTAAAGCTATCCAAATTGTTGGCCATCATTACCTCTTGTGGAAGGGAATACCATAGTTTACTATATGCTGTGTGAAGAAATACTTCCTTTATCTGTTTTGAATGTCCCACCAAACAGCTCCATGGGATGACCCAGGGTTCTAGTATTATAAGAGAGGGAGAAAAATGTCTCCCGGATTCAGTAGCAAACTGAGTTATGTGGATCCAATGGAGTTGCAGACCATTTTTTTTTTACTTTTGGGGAAGATGTTTGCACATGCTCATTTGCAAACTGGAATTAAATTCTTATTAAAAATCTGATTCCATAAGTGAGCAGATGGAATAAAAGACTTCTGACAATAAGTAAAACACAGATGAAATGGATTTAATAAAATCCATACATCCCTACTTCTTCATCACAACTCTGACTGAAACGCTAGTTGAATCCTGATAGAGAGTTGCAGCTGCATGGGTTGTTAAAGCTCCATTTGTGAAAATCTGAGTTAAGATGGAAACATGTTTACCAGTTCCATGGCACATCATGTTCTGGACAATGATACCAGATGGCATGACATGTCATTCTGTTGTTGTGGAAGTCTGTCCATTTTGAAAGTTATTAACTATTTGTTAACACAACTGCTATTCACTTGAGAAAATGGAAAGCATGCTATAGATTATTCTCATCATAACTCATATTTACACAAAGAGAGCTTGTCCAAGCAATACAGATGCAATTCCCTATCAGGATTCAACCAGTGAGATGCTTTGCAGCTTCTCCATCACTATAGACTTGTGGTAATGAGACTATTTTTAAAATTCAAAACAACGTTGAAGGAGAAAGATGACAGTGTTTCCCCTAAAATGTTGAAACACCTGAAACAGTACCAAACTATTCTACCTTTTCTTTAATGGTTTCTTCCTTTCTGTTTTGTTTTGTCCCTTTATAGCAAGTATTGTAGAATGCTGAACTTTAAATGGATTTTGAAATGATAAATAGCAACTACTTTTTATTTGTATTTAATTAAATTTATTGTAATAGAATTGGCACAATTTGATTCTCAATAGCATGGCATCTTTTTTAACGCTATATGGTTTTGTGTTTTCTGTGGCATTTCATTTTTCATGGGGAAACCTATAGTATTTTTGGAATTATTATTATTATTATTATTATTATTATTATTATTATTTCCATTTATATACCACCCCATAGCCGAAGCTCTCTGGGCGGTTTACAAAAATTAAAAACATTGAACATTTTAAAAAAACTGATATACAAAATTTAAAACCATAAAAAGCATAAAAGGTTATAAATACTATATCATTTAAAAACAACTATTCTGGGTCAAACCACCACCACAACAATAAAACCCTCAACATACGCTGTTAAATGCCTGGGAGAAGAGGAAAGTCTTGACCTGGCGCCGAAAAGATAATAATGTTGGCGCCAAGCAAGCCTCGTCGGGGAGATCATTCCATAATTGGGGGGCCACCACTGAAAAGGCCCTCTCCCTTGTTGCCATCCTCCGTGCTTTCCTTGGAGTAGGCAACCGGAGGAGGACCTTAGATGTGGATCGTAATGCATGGGTAGGAATGAAAACGAGTTCTTTCATCAGCTGAGCATTCCAGCCTACTGGTATAACTGAAGGCTATTTTATTGATAGTCCCTAATGTTAAAAAAAAATGATGAGTTAGCCTTTCAGGAGATGCTTGGAAATAATATTTGAAAACATATATGTAATGTTTCCATCATTGCCTTCTAAGACATGTAAGAATACATTTGCTGAATGACACTAGGAGTTCACTAGCCTCATAATCCTGTTTCTGATGATCTCATGTACACATTCTGGGTTATTTAAACAGGGGTACTCAACTTGTTTTGGTCCAGATTGTGGATTTAACCCATGCCAATCCATTGGGCTGGATGGTGTCAGGGAGTGTGGGCATGTCCTGAAGCCCTGCCCCCTCACACCCCTATTTTGCTTTTCTCTGTGCAGAGAGAGGCACAGAGACAAGGATTCGGCTGGCACTTGGAGGAGCGACTCTTCCAAGTGCTGCGCTGAGTTGCCAGCTTTGTGCGCCACTTGTCATCTTAATTGGAATGGTGAATGACACACCAAAGGGAATCCCCACTGTTATCTCTGATCTGTGATCAGACAGAACAGCAGAGATTCCTCTAGGTGCCCCCACTTCCCCTCCCAACTGGGAGAGGGGTGCAAAAGGGTATCCTGGCTGTTATCTCCAACCACTGATGGGAGATAACAGTGGGGATTTCTTTCCCTGCTAGCCTCTAGGAGATGGAACTTGGAGGAGGAGGAGGCCTCTGTGGGCTAGATGGGGTGCCCCCAGAAGCCTGAGTTTTCTTATCCCTGTTTTAGATAAATGGAGAACAACACAGAGCCACTCCGTTTTATCGGCCAGCTTTCAGAAGCTTAAAATTTAGGGATATCCTCAGCAAAAGGATGTAAACTGCAAGCACTTTACATAATAGCAAGAATATGCATATATTGAAGAACATGTTGTTTGTTAAGAACATCAGAACTTTAATTCCCCCATTTCTCCGTAACTACAGAGGGCAGAATTTTTCAGCGTTTTTTTTTTTTTAAAAAAAGATCAAGATGTCTGGATTTTAATAAGATTTCACTGATCTCAAACATCTGCTTTATTGAAGGCTTTCAAGCTAAATATTGCTCACTCCTGCAGTAGTTAAGCAAGTACCCATCTTGCTTGTGCATTGATATCCATAAAACAAATGTTTCTTCTGAACATGTTTTAAATATATGGTTACATATTAAGGAAATGCTTGATTATCATGTATTCTCTTATGCAGAATAGTAAGCATTCCACCTGCACAAATTTGTTCATCCTGTCCTCCCACATGACATGCCTGCCCTTCTGTACCCCTGTAATCCAATAGGCACAGAGAAGGAAGCAGATTGCTTTGCTCTAATGCTTGGAAAATTGGATCAATCATGATGACTCCTGGAAGAAGTAGAAACAGCTTTTGTCCTTTTCCTCCTCCTTGTAATGGAAAAGGCTTGAATGGAATGGGGGATGGTATAGACATCTTAGCAAGGTCTCAAAAATGGTAAGGTTCTGTTCTTAGTGTGGGTGGGGGGAGGGGTGAAAGATCAGTACAAATAGAAAATGTAGATGCCCTACATCCTACCATTTACATGTATACTGTTCTGGTTAATAGATATTGCTAAACAGTACAGGGCTTCATGAAGAATGGGAAGTTAGGCTATTCAACACGTTTACCTTCTGCTCTCTAAACAGTTTGGTCCTAAATTCCATGCCAATCTCTAAGATAATTTGTGAGAGTCCTCTTAAATATATAATTCATACATAGTTTGAACAAAAGAGCATGCGTAGAGAGAAGCATTTTCAGTTATTGATTCCCAGCTCTGGAATAGTCTTCCTTCTAAACTTTTTCAGAGCTCAGACCTTGAAACCTCCCAAGATAATCATTACATATGGCGCAAGAATTTGGAGGCATGGATAAGGGATAGATCGTAAAAATAAATGTTTATATGTTGAAGTATAATATATTACGTCACAATTTGACTTTTCGTAATGGTAAATATAGGGTGACCAGATTTTGGGAACCAAAATCCTTGTCACACACACACCCCGCCACCCTACCCACCCAAAACAACCCCCCACCGTGCACCCGCGCCACCCGCCCGCCTCGCGCTGCCCAGCCGCCCGCGGCCGCCCAGCCGCCTGCCTCGCGCCACCCGCCCGCCTGTGCCCGCACACCTCACGCCGCCCGCACCCACCCGCCTCGCGCTGCCCGCACCCACCCACCTCGCGCTGCCCGCACCCACCCGCCTCTCGCCGCCTGCGCCCGCCCGCCTCGCGCCGCCCAGCCGCCCGCCTCGCAGCCACCCATGCAGGTAAGTGGGGGGCCCTCCTCCTTTCGCCTCACGCTCCTTACCTGCAGGGGCGTCCGCTTCCCTCCGGGGCTTGAATCTACTGAGAAACAGGCTTTGCGGCATGTCCCTCAGTAGAGCGCCAGGTGATGATGTCATCACCCGGCGCTCTACTGACAGGCCGCAAAGCCTGTCTCTCAGTAGATTTGAGCACCGGAGGGAAGCGGACGCCCATGCAGGTAAGTGGGGGGGGCTCCTCCCGCCTCGCACTCCTTACCTGCAAGGGGCGGCCGCTTCCCTCCGGTGCTCAAATCTACTGAGAGACAAGCTTTGCAGCCTGTCCCTCAGTAGAGCGGTGGGTGATGATGTCATCACCTGGCACGCCACTCTGGAGCAGGCCGCGATGCCCGCTCACAGTAGCAGCCAGCGCCGGTCGGGAGCGGACGTCCCTGCAAGGTAAGCGTGCCGCGTGCCCCCCCTCCCCCCTGCCCCCTGCTCACCTTGCAGGGATGTCCGCTCCCGACCGGCGCTGGTCGGGAGCGGACGTCCCTGCAAGGTAAGTGCGCTGCGCGCCGCGCACCCCCCTCCCCCCCTGCTCCCTGCTTACCTTGCAGGGATGTCCGCTCCCGACCAGCGCCGGATGGGAGCGGATGTCCCTGCAAGGTAAGCGTGCCGTGCGCCCCCCCTCCCCCCTGCCCCCTCCCCCCTGCTTACCTTGCAGGGACGTCCGCTGCTGTCCAGCGCCGGCTAGAACAAGCCCCGGATGGCGCAGGGGAAGAGGCCGGAACGACACGTACCCGGAAGTGCGGGCGCGCGTCGTTCTGGCCTCTTCCCCGGCCGATCTAGGCCTTGTTCTTGGCCGGCGCAGTAGCGCTGGCTAAGAACAAGACGTAGATGGCACAGGTGATGCCCAATTTTCCGGACTTTGGGGGATATTCTGAAATTTCCCCCCGGATTCAAATTTGGCCCCCTTATTCCGGACTTGTCCGGGGGGATCCGGACGTCTGGTCACCCTAGGTAAATAGTCATTGAATAACTAGAATAATACAGGACAGTTTCCTATCCCCTGTTCTTTCATCCTAGAAGATGTTGCCATTCCTTTGCCACTGCGATATGCTGGACTATATAGGACTGATATGATACATTCCTCTATGAGGGAAACACATTCTCTAGGTGGGTTAATTGACTTGAACTGTTTTCAGAAAGACAACAGTGGAAGAACCAGCTTTTAAAGTTTATGATGAGCCTGAATCAGTGCATGTATAGCTTTACAGATGTCCCGCTGTACGCACTGACAATGAAGGCAGGGCCACCTGGATATTTTGCTGTCAGGGTTGGGGTCATCAGGAGTGGCTCTGCTCCCACCCTCCATCTGTGTGGAGGGAGCATCTGAAAAGTCTTCTTCTCTTACTTTAAACTGTTGGAAGACCATGATCTGGTAGAGAGGGAGAGGCCATAGTTCAGCAGTATACATGCTTTGCATGTAAAAGGTTCCATGATCCATCCCTAGCATCTCCAGTTAAAGATAACAGGTGGCATGGCTGCAATAGACCTCTCCTGGAGATTGTAGTCACTTTTGAATGTACAAAATGTTTCCTCTGCATGGTGTCAATCATCATTATAACACCCCTGCATGGTGGAGCAGTGTGGCATTTCTGCCCCTATCCTAGTGAGAATTCCCCTCTAAAAACTTTCTCACCCCCAGCAGGAACCACCTTCTCCCACACACATTTGGATTTGCTGCCACCAGGGCCTTTAAGGTTCAAGCCCAACCCTTTCTCAGTTTTCTCAATGAAGAGACACAGACTTTATGCTTTAATCTTATATTCTCCTTTTATTACTTCCCCCTTACGTAACCACAAGCAGGAGTTGTAGGATTTTATAAATAAAGAAAGCTTTATTAATTTAGTAAGTTGTTGAATAATAAAACAAATCATTTTTAAATGGCTCTATCAATAGATAGAGCTGAGCTAATTTTTCATGCTAAAGATATGAGGAAAAAAGCTTCAACCTTATGTTGTCAGTGGATGGATGTTTACATTGTTTTAATAATATATTATGCATTTGTGAGGTGTTTGCAGCTCATTCTGTCCTAACGTGTTGAGGCACAGACAAAATCAAAGGCTCAGGATGAACAAGGTTATTCTAAACAAACAGTGCTAGAAAACCACCTGGCTTGGTGGGAAATGGAAACCTTTTAGTTAGGAGTGATTTACTACTTAAATGTTAGGAATGTGAAAACTCTTGCCCTTGTAACCTCCCCTTTCCTTCTCCCTTTTGCCAATATACATTAATATTTTTAAGGCAACTATTTTGCACTGGTGTTTACTGACTTCCCAAACCAGCATCCAATTATATATGGCAAATAGTGTTAGCCTGAAAACCCCTGGCAAAATAAGGATTGCACTACATTTTACATTAATACAATATTTTAGTCTTTCAGTTTCTGCTGTTTTAGATCTGTTATTGCTGCTAGGTTTTACTTTGGTTTTGACTTTTATCTTGTAGTTTTAAACTTTTAAATTGTATCCTATGTTGTATTTAAATAGTTTTTATTGTTGTGATCTGCACAAAGAGCTTTGACTATTGGGTAGTATAGAAATGTAATAAATTAATCTAATCTAATATAAATTAATTTTAGTCATGTCCCAGCACTGTGGCTTAGTTGCCTGGCATGCTGTATGGATCCACTCCCCATAGAGGAATGGGGCTCCTTGGAGAAAAAGTGGGATATAAATGTAATAAACAAACAGTTTCAGCGTGGGAGAAAAAAAAGGGAGTGGGATGGTTAGATCCGTCTCAGTTACGTCTACCTGAAAAGAAGTGGGATGGCATCCCACCCCGCCTTGAGCACTGTCAGGGGCATTAATCTATAAAATACATATGTGAAAATATATGGAATACTGTGAATGTATTGAGAAATGTGCTGACTATAGGCTATATTCATATTTTTATTGACATTTTAAAATGTTTTATCATATTGGTAACCGCCTTGAGCATTTGAATAGGAAGACAGGGTGACAATTGTTTTAATAGGGCAATGCTAACTTTTGGAGCTAGCTTGCTGGAGGGCTTTAGGACTGGGTGGAAGATCTGCCAAGAGGGGATCTCTGTCTGGCCCAGCAGCTCCATTCTGCCCACGGAAAAATCAGTGGGCAGTGCTCCTGCCAAAGTAGCTGGGGGAAGGAGACGAAAGGGAACATTGCAGTGCTGTCAGCTTTTGAATCCATTGGATTCAAACCCACAGATCCCTTTTGGGGGCTGTTCCTCAGTCCTCACAGGTATGGTGGCCAGGAGCAACAAGGCTTACACCCCTTCCATTCTGGCCAGAATAAGATGACAGAGCTTGGGATATGGTGGTGGATCTGTCACTTGTTTCCTCCCCAACTCCACTTTGGATTGCTCTGTATGTAGATAAAACTATATGGATCCGGAAATCATTGTGATCCCTGAATTATGTTTTAGCAGATAGGAAAATGTTTCAAACTACTTCCTATCTGCAGCTGAACAACATGTGTACGAATGAACTACAGCTTCTAATCCCTGGTTCAGATCTCATTTCTTGAATTCACTACATCTCAAACCAGCACCCCTCCACTTTATTTTCAGTATGGGGTAGTAATGTTGATCTACCTCACCAGGGTCATTGTAAAGATTAATGAGATAAAATATGTAAAGTACTTTGAATACTCAAATATACGTGTCAAGTATCGTTACTGTCATCCTCATTGGGCTGGTTCATGCAATCAAATAAGCTACCATGGGTTTATTTAATCCACAGTGGGCTGTGGTGCGTGTGGGCAGCCATTTTGAATATTCACACCACAGCTTGTTGTGTAATCTGAATCTGGGCAGTGGGGGTTGTGCAACCCTTAAACAACCCTCACATAACCCATGGATTGCTTAACCCTCACACAACCCCCATAATCTGGGTTCAGCTGACATAACAAGCCGTAGCTGTAGCTTGAATATTCAAAAGCTGACCAATTAAACAAGCTACAGTGGGCTGACATGATAATGCAAACTGGAATAAAATCTTAGATATATGTAGGCAGAGCCCCTCATGTACTTATGCTCCCTTGCCCATTTTATGGCTTTTGTTTTCCTCTTGCTTGTTTATTGCATGATTGTGTGTTTCCAGAGCTGTGTGAGTGTGCAAAAAAGCATCTGTTGTGTGAGTATTCCTTTCTTTTTAATAAGCCGGTTGGGAAGGATGATAGACGGATCCTGCCCACACACCTATATCAGCAGAACAGATGATGCAAAAATGAAACAAAATGCAAAAATGGGGAGAAAAGCATCCAAATCCGGTGAAACAAAGGGAGAAACAGGTTCTCAAGATGCAGATTTTTTTATTTATTTTTCCAATTCTTCATCTTTTAGAGTATTTGGGGTAGTGATACATTTATGGAAACAATAGTTTGCCTGCATTTTGGACTTGCTAAATAATCAATCCCTTTCTCAAGTATTTGGGTGTGGAGTGGATATTAAAGAGAAAACTATATTTGCAATATATTGCTTCTACTGCATCTTGTGTAATTTTGGCTTGTTTCATTTTTGCTGAAACAAAGGGAGAAACAGGTTCTCAAGATGCTGATTTTTTATTTATTTTTCCAAAGTTGAAGAGCCTGACGCGTTTCGGCTTATATCTTTATACGGCCTTCTTCACGGGGCTGTAAGCATTTAAAATACATATTGTAAAAACATGGTGGGGACAACATGTGCTAAAATATATTCTCATTATAAAATCAAGTTGACATATTGCCAGAAGGGCCTATGTGCATATGTAAACTGTTTTTACAACATTTTAAATTATTACATGAGGACAGATTGCTTTATATACTGCTGTTTCATTACATACATGCAATACATTTCTAATCAAAAGAATATCTGTGAAATCTTACTTGTAGGAAGATATTTACAAAGATCTTCTACTCAACAGAATTTCTTTCTCTGATAAATAATAACAATTGATAAGAGTGGTATGCAGAGCCATTTATTATAACCCTGCACACTTTTTTATTTTTTTGTCAGGTGTTATCTTTTAAGTAAATGTCAGGGTCATTGTGCTATTAACCCCCCCACCGCGCACGCACCCCGCCCCGTGCCGCCCCCCTGCCCGCATGCCTCGCGCCACCGCCCGCCCCGCGCCGCCGCCCACCCCGCGCCACCCCCCTGCGCCGCCCGCCCCCGCGCTCCTTACTGGCTGGGGCGTCCACTTCCCTCCGGTGCTCGGAATCTACTGAGAAACAGGCTTCCTGGCCTGTCTCTCAGTAGCGCGCCGGGTGATGTCATCACCCGGCGTGCTACTGAGGGACAGGCCGCGAAGCCTGTTTCTCAGTAGATTCCGAGCACCGGAGGGAAGCGGACGCCCCAGCAGGTAAGTGCCTCGTGCCGCCAGCTTCCCGCCACCGCCGCGTGACCCCCCGCCGCCCCAGTTTGCCCCCGCCGCCCCCCGGTTGGCCTGGATTGCCCCAGGGCCATCTGGTCACCCTTTTGGGGAGCTAAATTTCCAGATTTGGCCCCCCAAAACAGTTTTTCCGCCCGGATGCGGATTTGCTCCCCATTTCCCGGGCATGTCCGGACAAATCTGGGCGGATGGTCACCCTAGAAAACCTATAGATGTCCCAAGATTCCTCTGCAATGATAGTTCCCACTCCTGAAGAAGGCCGTATAACGATATAAACTGAAACGCATCGGGCTCTTCAACTTTGGAAAAAGAAATAAAAAATCAGCATCTTGAGAACCTGTTTCTCCCTTTGTTTCAGCAAAAATGAAACAAGCCAAAATTACACAAGATGCAGTAGAAGCAATATATTGCAAATATAGTTTTCTCTTTAATATCCACTCCACACCCAAAAACTTGAGAAGGGGATTGATTATGTAGCAAGTCCAAAAGGCAGACAAACTATTGTTTCCATAAATGTATCAATACCCCAATTACTCTAAAAGATGAAGAATTTTGGCTCATTCTAGCCAAATGTAGCTGAAGTAGTTGGTAAATGAATGGATTTAATGATAAATTATAGGCAAATAGTAAATCTTAATTGGTCACCACTAAAGATTGTATCTTGGCCACCAGCCAAGGGAGGGGAAAAGGTTTCAGAAAATGACAAGGTGCTTTATATATAGCTAATACATTTCATGTAGCTTTTCTCACTCCTTGCTAGCACACTGGTTCTGTCTTGTTTAAACAATGGAATCTCCCTTCTTGATGACTTTCCTTCTTCCTGTATCTCCCCTTTGCTGTCGATTGGGAACTCCCCTGCTGAACTTGTATTTCTTCTTCCATCGCTATTGTCACTCCACTCAATGTTATATTTTCCTTTGTTTTTAAGTTGTTTTACTCTTACACCTGTAGCCTGTATTTTGTAGAAGTAGGGTGCTTCATGGTTTGCAATTGTTATTGTATTCTCATGGATCAAAGTTTGAGTGAATGAGTAAAGTCAGTGGTTAATACAGAGTTTGGGAGACCCAGTTGCTGGCTTGGGATAGCAAAATTACTTTTTGTATTTTCTGTAGATTAACCTTTGTGGAAAAAATAGGAGGAATGAAGTATCCACACAATGTAGGAGGACATAAGAGGGCTTTTCCTTTTCCATATAGAGATTATAAACAGTTTTAGAATGTAATAAGAGAGTGCACAACTTAATGTTGCTGTTGTCTGCCAGGAAACATTACGAATTTGGTTTTAATCTCCCTCTTCCTGTGAACTGAAGTCAGTGCTTATTAAAGGTGCTGTTGTCATCACGGGAGTCAGAGATCTCTTCTCCAAAAGTACAGAATACGCAGATAAGGGGCAAAGGTAGCTGGAATGCTTTATTACTAACCTTGCTAAATCCCTGCTTAGCCCTTTTGATTTCTTTGCAGATTATGGTTGCTTTAGTCCACTGGAGGACTAAAGCACCAGCTCTTTTTCTGTTAACACAATCCAAAAATTCTGAGGTCCAAATATTCCTTCATTAAATATAAATTGGAAACCTGGGAGCAAATGCTCTGTAGCTTTCATCCAGGCCTACTTTATTCATAATTATGCACTTTTAATCATGTTGGTTTGGGTGAAGACTTGTATAATGTGAACTCTTCCTATTGCTTTATTGCCAAAGTTGACTTCCTGCCTAAAGAAGTGCTCCCTTAATCTTGAAAGCTTGCATGTTCACCAATAGGACGTCTTTATCTGCTTTATATAGTCTGCTTAATTAACGAATTTCGTTGCTGCTAGAATTTTCCCCTCAATACACACAATTATGCCTCAGCATTGCCAATCAACAAAATGTTTTAGCTTGTAGTCCTAAGCATCAGCAGTCCAACTGAACTCAGTGGGACTGGTTTGCAAGTAAACATGTTTAGAACAGGACTGTTAATTGCAGATTCTTTTAGATTACTCATCAGTGTAAGCATGTATTAACCAGCATCAGTATATATTTTATAAGGGGAAAGCTTGCACAAAATATCCAGCAACTGTGGATTTTCCCCCTTCCATGTTGATATATTTCCTAAATCAAGATCTCTATCCTGTCCCAGTGTTTTTCCATATCTGCAGGAAGGAGGTACAAGGTAAATGAGATCTTATACCCAATGGTGTGTGTTCTTCTGCTCTCTCAGTCTCCCACTTGAAAAGTGTTCTGAACAGAATTATTGAAATATCATGTATCTGATACCTGAGCTTCCCAATAGACGGTCTTATTTTCAAGGTCAAAAGATTTATAATGTTCAAAGCAAGCAGTAATGCTAAACAGGATCCCCTATTGGGAACTGCAGCACTTAGAGAACAAATCGATGATGGGCTCCGCTTCTGTCCTTAAAGTTTGTGCTACTGAAGTCACCAGTTTCCATTTCACAATAGTTGCAAGACCTATAGAAAGCAAAAGTTTCTCATAGTAAGCAAAATGTACTACAGCTTAGTTATTGATGGGAATATATTAAAATGATGGTGGCTATAGGAGTTCCTGCACTTGTTCAATGTATTCTTTGTGTTTCTATAGTGCAGCATATGTGTCTTAGCTTTGCCTTCAAAGGAATTACAGCTTTACCAAAATAGCTTGGGATTTAAAGGACACAACAGAAAAACTAGCATGTGTTCCAAAGAGGTGTCGTTCATGTGTGGAAGATGTAAGGTAAAGCTCAGTTGCATTTACCTAGTGGACCCACATTATTGCCACTGTCACAAATAACCTAGTGTGGGTTAACAGATGAGAGTGAAGGAGTGTCTCTTAAGCCACTTACTCATGTGTGTGTGTATGATGGCAGCGGTACCAACACATTCGTGGCTGGATTAGAGTTGATGCTAGCTGCTTATTGTGGAGAGCACATAGTGGTTTCTAGGCAACCCCTGATCTCATTCTTCAGCTGTTTTCTGAGGTTTTGACTTGTGTCTGATAGCTGTTTAGCCATCAACAAGGCTTTCTTCCTTTCTGTCTTTGGAAGAAATGCCCACAAATTTAGTACTTGGGAAAAGAGGAGTTAACCAAAAGAGAGATGTGGGTATTACTGGCAGAAACCCATTACTCATCTGCTCCACTTCGGATTTGGTGTACCTGCGAATTTATGAGAAGACACACCATCCTTAAGGACTTGTGGAAAAGGGTTGCTGGGAATATAAGTCACTTGCAAGCTGCTGCTGTTATTAAGTAATATGCAACTGAACAATGTTGCCTTAAAGCTCTCTTGCTGGATGTGGGCAATAAATCTTATCTCTTCACATTGTGGAGCCACAAGAACTTTTGTTGTTGTTGCTAGAATCTGTGGTAACAGCCAAATCCTGTAATGACCGTAGAAACAGCAGTTTTCCTCTGGGTGTACTTCGATAGCTTTCCTCTGGGTGTATGTACTTTGATAGCCACTTCTTATGAGAAATTTCATGATTTTGTACCAGAGCACAGTTTTGAAAGGTACACATACATTTCAAACCTGGCTTTTCTCTCATGAAAACAAATATTTTGTCAGAAGGCTCCCTAACTCATGAAGCTAAGATGGAATCCTGAGAACTAGCCCTTATATAGAGCAGAAGGTTCATGAAATTTCAAAGGTGGGGTCCCATTTCTCTTCACTTCAGGCTTTCTCCACCTCATCTTTGCCATTGTCTCCTTACTTCTTTCCTACCCCAGAAACCAGCTCCTCGGTGTTAAAGACAAGGGAAGCTTTGGAAACATAATGTTTGTTTATTCATTACATTGCTATTGCACCCAATAACTAAGGTTCTCTTGTTGGTTCATAAAACTTCAATAATAATTATCTACAACCATGTCAGAGATCAGTCCCATGATCATTTCCCAAGTCGGGTCTCTACTGTTCCCAATCCAAGGCAAAATCAAGGGTCAAAATGAATCCAGGCAAGATAACATTCCAGACAATTCAAGATGTGGTTCAAAAGCAAGTTACAAACAAGAATACATTCACCCACAGGCAGAGGTCAGTCCAACAGTCAGGTCTCCATTGGAATCTCCATGGGACAAGTGTCAAGGCAGATCAAATATCAAGGGGCATAGTAAGACCAAGCTAGAGAGAATGAGGGTACCGGGCAATAGAGACATTTCTCTTTCAGTGCCTCCCCAGTCTATGCTCTCAAGCAGATTAAGTCCAGGTTTCAAGAACAGCAGGCAGATGGAAGTCCCGAGAAATTTAGGCATTCTCCCTTGGGGCTTCTACACAAGGTCCCAGTCAAGCTAAATACCCAGGTATTCTGATGATCCCAAGCACTAAATAAATGTTAAGCCCAAGCAAGAAAGTGCTTCAGGCATTAGAGACATTTCCAGCATTATATTCCATGGCAGGTTTTAATGATAGAAGGTTCAAACAGGCAAGGGTCCCTCTGAAGTAAACAGGCAGAATGATGCTCTCACCATTCTGACATTCCTCATCTTGCTCAGGCCCAAACCAGCCCCCTCCCTCCTCCTGTAATGAGGTGGAAAACAAAGCTGCGCTAAACTCTCATGGCCTAGGGCTCTCTCTGACTGAACTGGATCCGTAATTAATCTATTCCAAATCTGAATCAGAGTCTGGCCCTGGATTCATAGGTCCTACAGCAGCACTGAGGCAAATCCTGACAATAGACCTATTCAGATATTTGTCTGAACACAGAAAGTGGGGGAGCAAGCAGGGGAGGATCTAGCCCTGTGATAGAATGTTGGTGAAGAAAGAATAGATAAAATGGTAGGTCCTTAAAGGAAGCATGTTAGAACAAAGCTGAAACAGCAGGTTGTTTTTACCTATTTACTCATTGATCTTAAAACTACACCCTTAACTCTCTAGCTTTTAACTAATAATTACTTTGAGTTTGCCACTTCACATAAATTAGCTACTAGCATGAAAAAGGAAATAAGTAGGTCAGAGTTGCTTGTAAATCCTTTATTTCAAGAGCTTGTTTACATGTTCTACAATACTAACAGATAGTTTACCATTGTTTCCTGCATGATGTTACTGATCAGCAGTATTGCTTTCACAGGCATTGAATCTGGAGATATTGTAGTTGTTTTCCCTTTCTTTGTACTGGGTTCCATTCAGTGTCTATGCTGAAAAACAAAGTACCCATCTCCAGGATTATGACATGGTCATTCAGAGGTTTCCCTTCATATATCCAATTCAGTTCGATGTCTGATTTAACTCCATGGTCATATAAACTTAAATGGGTTGCAATACAGATTGTATAAGAAAGCCTTAAATGGAACCCTGAATCCTGCAACAGTTGTTCTTAGTCTCTGTACATGCATTTGATGTTCTCCATTTTGCAATAGTAAATTGATTCTCAAGGACTGTTCTGATGTGCCTATTTTGGCTTTCAATTTTACAAAAATTATAAAGTATATTATTTGTAATGAATTTGGTGTGAACAAGGTGATTTAATTTAAATCAAGTGCTCCCTGGAATATCTGAAGACTTCTCTGCCTGTTTGGCTCCTTTTCTTTAGACAGCTGTCACCACCATATCACAACAGATAATTCGTGTCACTTGAAAAACCACCTGGGCTTTTGGCCAGGAGATGAGGGAGGCAGTAGTGCAGGAATCAATGTTTCAAAATGACAAAATCCAGCATTTTTGGTAACACTGTCTGTGAAGGGAAGAAATAATTGTTTGGTAGTCATCAAAACAACCACCTAGGTACCATTTTTCATGAATGTAGAAGCAGATACTGAAGATCTTGTCCTGATAAAGCATAATTGTAATCAAGTTTTTATTTGTCTCAGCTGTGGCCCAATACAAAGAGATCAAAAGAAAATACAAAAATAAGTACTATCCCAGAACCTTTTAAAATCAAACAAAAGATAGAGATAATTCTCCTCCTTTTAGTCCATCTGGCCAATAAAAAAAAGGTTTCATATGTAAAATATAATGGAAGCAGAAATTCAATTAACCGGAGTACTGTCTACCCACGCACATTTTGATGCTGTTCTTCTGCCTTGAAAGCAAAATGTTCTCCCTCTTCCCTGGTCAGTGAGTAAAAACTTGTTTCCTCCCTGGTGCTTGGGGCAATCTTGACTGAGGGGATTACTCCTCCCCTGGCACACAATGTTGGATAGTGATTTAGAGGTGTTAGAGGGAGATTTTTAACTAGCCCTTCCGAGGGCAAAGGGAACCAATATTGGACCTCCCTGCATGTTGCCTACCTCCTCCCCATTGTGGCAGGGAGAACATGCAGCTGCTGCTCAGCAAAGGAGACCTATTGGGTTCGGATGACACAATAGTCAACAGTTGATTAAATAGTCTACGGTAGACTAAATAGTCCATCATTGACTGTTGTGTCGTCTGCGGGGCAAAAACACCCCACAGTGTGCAGAGTTGATTATCTGCACAACTGTTGATTATTGTGTTATCTGTTGGGCTCTGTGGATTATTTCCCCTGCCTAAGAGTCATGAGGCAAGAGCAGCAGAACCCCCTGCCACTCTTGCTCAGTGGGGTTCTATAGGCAGGGGAAATAATCTCATCCCAAGAAGCGCTTGGGGAGGTGCTGATCATGCCATCCCTTGATGGGGTGCTGTGATCCACAGCTCCCCATGCGCTTCCTGGGACAGGCCCATAATCACGCAAGGTTCTGATGATGTAGTGGTGCCTCCTGACTAGGGGAGACAAGTGTATGCACTTTTGTCCCGATCGTGCAAACTTCCAGCGCTTTAGAGCCACCAGGGTGATGCTGGAAGCACTGCATTATGCCCCTGTACTGTACCCCACACCTCTCCCCTGTTGTTGGGATATTGTAGAAGGTTAAAGCAGGCTGCTGCAACGCTGTCAGTGGGTGAAACAGCACCACTGCTTGGGTGGGAGGACTGCAACTGGACTGGGGGCAGGGAGATGACTCAAATTACACACAATAGTTTAATAAGCTATACACAGTTGCTTATTTGTCTGATTGTGTGGGGGATAACAGTACTGTGCATGGCTTAGTAAGCAATCATGGCTTAAAGAGAAATCCAAACCCAACCAGAGAGTGTTTCCCTATTCCATTTTCCTAATAGCTCAATCCTTTGCCCATAGGATACAGAGATTCAGAAATTTCTCCCCAGTTATCAATGGTAAGGTTAGGGGAGCTAACTTTACCCTGTTCATTCTGATGATGCTTCTCAACTAGAAGCATACATTAGATTATTTTTTAAAAATCCTTAGATGCATAGCACCAAGCAGAGATGCATGAGGAATGTGTTCTTTGCAAATTCCGATACAAACTGACCTTGTCTGCACCTCTCAAGCTAATGTGTGGATTGAAACATAATTATCCTTTGGATTTTGGACTTCTCTGAATTTTGTGATACAGTTCTCAGCTAAAAAACACACATAAACGTATATACATTTAGAATATGTATTTTTAGATAAAATATATTTTTAGAAATGTGTGTTTAGAAAGAATACATTCATTTTTTTTACTTGAATATGTATTTAAATGTGAATTTAAATGTAAAAGTTTGTGTGGATTTTTTTTAAAAAAAAAAGAATTAGAACATACTTTTGCATTTCTTGATCCGTAAGTGGTACAGTCCAGATATAGGCTGATCCCTCCCTCCCTAGCATCAAGCAAAAATATGTACAAATACGTCATTTTATTTCAGTACTCCAGTAGATTTACAACCCCCCAATCACATCCTCTAATAATAAAATCAAATGAAAATAAGCCATAATGATAAGTATAACCAAAAGAACAATTAGCATAAAATGCAGTAATTCATTTCCTATATAATTGCAAGATGAAAACCCTCTTCCTTGAGAAGCCATAACTTCAGTCTCATTGTCATGGGAAAGGTAGGGGCGGCAAACTCTGGACAAAGTTGCTGACATGAGGTTTGCAGAATATTCTGAGTGGGACAGTTGGGTGGCTGACGTGATTGAGAGAAGAGAGACTGGAATGGATTGGACAATGTAGTTAGGCATACAGGAATCTACACAAAGGGCTAGACTGAAGAAGTAGAGGTCAGAAAAGATATTGTGTCACAGGGCAACCCTGTGGAAATACAACAGGTTCATTCTAGATGACAAAGAGAGCACCTACTTACCTAGTAACATGGTGAATATTGTCCCCCTGCTGCTTCCCCTTTTTTCGCTGGTATCGTCTTCTGGCTGTTTTCTTGTTTTACAACTAGCGCTTCTTTCAGGCATGCTGAACATGCTGACCTCCATCTGAGTTCTCTGTTTCCAATTTGTGCAGCTTGTCCTTGTTCAAATGGTGACTCGTTCTGTTCCCTGCCACCTCAAAGTAATATGGAAGCAGTAACAAGTGATGCTGCTGCCTCTCCCTTGTGAAGGGACCATGGCACTGTGTAAGCTTGACCTATTTCTTTTACAGGGTTTGGTGGTGTATTTTATCAGATTTTTACCCTGTGCCTTCAGCATACAAGTATCCTGGGAGTGGCTAACAAAAATAATAAAAACAATGCAATCACAAGTCAATAAAACAGAACAGTAGATAAAAATGTAACAAATGGAAACATTTAAGAGAAAGCAAATACAATAGTGTGGCTTAACAGTTTAAACTGTTTCTAAAGCCTAGGAGAATTCCTTTTTTAAAAAAGTTTTCACCTGGTACCTAAATGAGAACAGCGTAGGCACCAAGCAAGCTCCCCAGGCAGAACATTCCAGTGGTGGAGCACTGCAGCCAAAAAGGTTTGAAGGGAGTTAGGGCCAAAGCACATTCTGTACCTTTCATGTCTTATATTGTGGTGTGTTCATTTCTTGTGTGGGTGCCATGTGCATGTGTGTTTGTATGCTCTAACAGGGGTAGGCATCTAGCTGTTTTGGATTACAATTCCCATAAGCCTCAACCAGCATGGCCAGTGATTAGAAACTATGGGGACTGTAATCCAAAACATTTGGAGGGCACCAGGTTGCCTACTCCTGCTTTATGTATTTGGGGATTGTGGGTTCCCAAGTGCATGTGAGGTGTGCCCGTTAGAGCCCCCTTGGAAATACTGTTTGCAGGGTGCTTGTCTTCTGTTATATCCTGTACCAAAAATAAATCAAGATACCTTGCAAAATGTTGCAACCAAAATTGAACACAGACTGTACTTCAAACAAAACATTAACATTATTAAGTAAAGTAATTCAGTTATCTATATCTTGCATAGATTTCTCTTAATGCGAGGGTGCACAACATGCAGGGCCCCTATGGTGTATTCACAGGCCCACATGACCCCCACACCACCAGAATGATCGATTAATCTGAATTTTACTCACAGCTTCCTGCTTCCAGGAAGACACTCTAGGAACTTGCATTCAGAGGGCTTGCTTCTGGAAGGATGATTTAGGAACCAGCTGTCAAAGGGCCAGCTCTCTGAGTGCTAAAAGCCAGAGTGCCTAATAGGCGAGGCCTGAGTGTCTATCAGAGGTCTCCATGACCCTGAGTGCTGCTGCTGCTACTGCAACAACAATGGATTCTTCAGAAGTGAAAAGGAAGGGGCAATTGACATCAGATTTCTAGGAATTGAAATATCCAAGTCTGAAATGGTGCTTGCAATGACCCTAAATCACCAGTCTTCAAAACAGCAAATTTCCATGGCAGCTAGGTCAGCCTTGGTGAGAGTAAAACCAGCCCTATGAATGTTTAGATATCATTGTTATACATGTGGCTCAATGAACTTTTAATTAGACCTTTAAGCAACAGACTCAAATACTAAAAGGCAGAGCGAAAATTCACACCAGCATAGAACAGGCTGTTATGTGGAAATACACCTGGATGGAGGGATGCCCTTAAAATAGAACATAGGCTTTGGTAAGGCACTTTTAAAAATCTAAATGGAGTTATATGTGTACACACGAAATTTCCTGTATATCAGAAAAACAGATTACATGAGGTAGCTGCTGAAAATAGGCCTGGGCCATTTAGAAACCCTATCTTCATTAGGCGAAGGAAAGCAGAAGTAATATTGTAGATGTCTGTCCATGCAATAACATGGTGGCTTTTATAATTAGAATAAAAATGAAGAATAAGAAGACAAGGTTCTGAAGCAAGCTTGAGTAAATAAACCTCCATTTTGAGTTTCTAAGGTGTGCCAGAACATTTTTGTGTTCATCTTGCTGCAGAAAAAGAAGTGTCTGCTCTTTTCAAAGACGAAAAGATTCTGGACTGCTTCACACTTATTAAAAACTAGATTAACCTCCCTTCTTTGCTTGTACCAAAGATGAGACTTCCACTCTGCTATTTATCATAAACAATGCATTCTGTTACCACACTAGGGCTGCAAACTGAATACCCACTTATCTGGGAGCAAGCCCCATTGAATTCAATGAGATTTACTTTTGAGTAAAAATGCAAAGGATTGTGTTGTAAGATTCATTTCAGTGACAGAAAAAAGATTATGTGAAACAGTCTTTGCTACCTCTCTCTGTTTTACTTATAATACAGCACTCTTCCATTACTTACAGGTTTTAAGTGTGTTCTTTCATCTCATAGGCATGCAGTGTACCCAGCATCAGACAGACCTACCTTGGTCCAATGTCCCTAGAGCACATGTTTTTCTTATGAAGATAATCTCCACATAGAGAGAAAAGTGTACATGGTTATTCATTCACTTCATTTATTACATTTTTATACTGCCCAATTGCCAAAGCTCTCTGAGCGGTTTATGATAAAATAGTATCAAACTATTAACATATAATAGTTTATCAACATAAAATATAAAAGCACTTTTAAACAATCTAGAATAACAACCCTAAGAACCATTAAAACCCTTTATCACTTGCTGTCAAATGCCTGGGAGTAGAGGGAAGTCTTAACCTGGTGGGGAAAAGGTAACAATGTTGGCAGAAGCAGGCCTCATGGGAAAATGTTCCACAATTGAGGGGCCACTACTGAGAAGGACCGCTCCCTTGTTGCCATCCTTTGAACTTCTGTTAGAGGAGGTACTTGGAGGAAGACCTCAGATGATCCTAGTGTACGGGTAGGTCCATATGGAAAGACTGCTCTATCAGGTATTATGGTCCTGAGACGGATAAGTCAAAACTAGCACCCTGAATTGAGCTTGGAAACATACCGGCTGGCAGTACAAGTGAGCCAGGATCGGTGTTATATCTTTAGACCTTCTGGTCTGTCCTATCAATCTGGTCACTGCATTTTGCACAGACTGCAGCTTTTGAACCATCTTCACAGGCAGCCCTACATAGAGCGCACTGAAGTAATCTAACTTGGAAGTTACCAGAGCATAGACTACTGAAGCTGGTAGAAAGCATTCATGCCACTTAGGCCACCTGAACCTCAAGTGACAATGCTGGCTTCAAGAGAAACCCCAGGCTACAAACTTGTTTCTTCTGGGGGAGGGCAACCCCATCCAAAACAGGTTGAATACCATCCATCCAGTCAGAAGAACCCCCCACTAGCAGCATCTCAGTCTTGTTCGGCTTCATTTCATTGCACAAAGTTTGTAAAAAAAAATTGTATTAATCTGAAAACATAAAAAACAATCCGTTTTACAGCAAGTGAAATAAGTAAGTCACATAAATAGATGAATGTGCCTTATTTATTCCAATAACCGATAAAATATATTTATAGCAAAATAAATGTGTACACTGAATAGGTAACTGTGTACATGCCTTTCTCTTTCTTGTCTTTAGCTCTCTGTAGGACAAGAAGCTGTTGTGATGCAACCCATGGCTTCTGCCTAGACAGTTGTGACTAAACTTTGGGCTATGTGAATTCCATGTGTTGGATCCAGACTTGATCATACTTAGACTAAACTCACTGAAGTCATGACGAGTTTAAGTACCGTTAATTAAAACGGATCTACTCAAAGTATGAGTAAGTCTGGATCCAACCCCATAATTCCACGTAAGTAAAGAATAAACATAGACCGAAATACTGGACATAGGAGTTGGTTTTATGAGAATTTTAGCTTGCGTGATTTTTTTTAATGCATCTTAACAGCTGCAAGGATACATTTAGAAGTGTGTGGGACTATGCCTAGAGAAATCTCAGTACTCTGAAGGATACCCAGGAGGCATTATTTCCATGTCCTTTTTATCCTCCCCTTGATTAGGAGATATATGTGCAGATTTTTGTTTAATTTGTATCACTTCTACATGTTGTACAAATCTTTATTTGGCATAGAATTTGGGTTATTTTCATGCCAAATTTTGATGGGTGGGTATTTTCGCCCCTTTTAGGACAGAGCACACATAATCTAACGGTAATTGCAGAAAATGCTGGTGCTTCTCAGAGTATTTTCCAAGGTAATCTCTTGATGGACCAGTATCTTAGTGCAGACTTCTTGTGATCATGGAAGCTAATCTGTGTCATGATGTATTCTGATGGTGACTGTTAGTGGATGCTTCAAAATAAAGTTGTTGGAGCTTATAGTGGGGACTGAAGCATATAAATGCAAGCAGTGACCCTTGGGATGCATGAGGCTGGTTTAACATTCAGGCAGCATATTCATACAGTCGCTCTGTATTTAATAATTCTTGGTTGCTTCGGGGCCCTTGAGTTTTTGTGTTGGCTAGAGTGGAGAGGAAAAGAAGCAAACCTTCCTTACATTGTGTGGAGAGCAGAAATGTTTGACTCCATTCAAACTAGGTGTTATTTCTGTCAGGAAGAAGATCTACAGTAGTTCTCTCTATCCCCACTCATAATGGTTAATGCTTGAGTGTGTACACCATTGGGAAGGGTTATTTTATGCCTGCCAGAGAGGATGGAGAATAAACCCTTTGTTTTTTCTGCCAGTGGTTGAGATCCTTTCCACATGCCCGCCCCTCCTTCATGTGGAGAGTCAGAATATTACACTCTTGTGTCCTAATCTACTTTTCTAGGCACTCAGCTGTCCTTTCCACATTGGGCAATTAGGCACATTACTTTGGAAAGGTATCTGCAAAACTCAAGCTTTCTAGTATAAGCTGTAGGGGGTAGCCGTGAGTCTCCAAAGGGGTCTCTAGCTTTCATTTAAGCAGTTTTGAAGAGCCATAGGTGAGACCTAGCATCATAAGGCTATTCTGCTCCAATATGGCGGGTGCTATTTGGTGAAATTGCTTGTTCCTAAACACAGAGCAACTTCCCAGCCAGATGTCCACAATTGTTTTGGGGGAAATTAGGAATGTCTGCTCTGCCTAGCTGGATGAGCTCCTATATTTGCTACATTTCATGACCATTAGACAGTGAGCTAAAAGTCAAGCAAGAAAGGCAAGTTTGATCATTATTCCTCTTTCCTGTTCCTTTGCAGCTCCTGTACGACAGTCCAAAAGCACGACAAGAGGTGGATCATCATTGGCGGGCTTCAGGCTGTCCCCACATTGTCCACATCCTGGATGTTTATGAGAATATACATCATGGAAAGAGATGCCTCCTTATCATCATGGAGTGGTATGGCTCAACTTAGATCATTCTTGTTTGATCCACATTTTTGAATCTTAGGAGAAAATTGTAAGAGCTCCATTGGGCAGTATAACAGCACACTCCTCTCTAGAAAACATCTGTGAGTTGGCCATAATCCTCAAGAAAGGGAGTGCATTACCCTGCAGAGATTTGTGGAATAGTGAAAAGTCTTATATTTCAAGATTTTAAAATAGAGATAATCCTGGGGAAAGCATTTTGTGCCTATCCCTGTGTGCTGTGTATGTGCACCACACTTTGCTTGTCTTTTCTTTCACTATTCTCTTTATCTATGAGTGCCTACTGGTCCTCAGAAAGCAGGCTAGCCCAGTCAAAGCCACCCGCTATGTTGACTTTGCTCCCATGTAATACCACTCCTTATTGATCAAAGTCCATTTTGAAACCCAAAGAAGCGACAGCAACGCTCCATTTTAGAGGCTCCTGCTTTCTTTCAAAAGTTTGCATTGTTCTGAGCTCAGCCATGCCTGTGTAGTAGGAGGCAGGTAAGGACATTAAAAAAGACTGTGGACCAGACTGAGGTTCTATCTAATGCTGTTTCCCGCAGTGTCCAGCCGAATGCTTCTGGGAAGTCTGGCAGCTGGATATGAAGGTGATAGCCATCACTGCTGAGCCTCTCTATGAATGATATCGGCTGAACTGTTTATTTCATGGAGGATAAGGCTATCAGTGGCTGCTAGTCATGCTGGCTATGTATTACCCCCAGTATTGGAGCCAGTATGCCTCTCAGTACCATTCTAGGGAACACAAGCAGGTGGGTGGTAAATTGGGATCATGTCCTGCTTGTGGGCTTCCCTTAGACATCTGGCTGGCCCGTTTGAACAGACTGGTAACTAGACCTTTGGTCTGATCATGCACAACTCTTACTATTTGCTTATGTTTGGATTTTTTAATTTATATCCTCTAATTACTAAATTTCCACAGCATTTAATCAGGTTTGTCCCCATAGCAAGAGGGGAGAGCCCTGTTGCCTTCGGCCAGGGGAGCAACAAAAATGACCACATAGCTGCCTGAGAAAATAGCCTGGATTGGAGTCATGAAAACAGATCACCATGTGGTTCTGGATTTGAAGTATGCTCATTCCATACATCCAGGATCCACCCACAAGTCACACTGCACCAGTTCACAGATTATGTGGCTCTCCCATCTATCTCTGTTGCAGATGTATGGAGCTGCATGATTGTGTATAGGTAACTCCAGATCATGCCAGCTTCGCGTAAGCCCTGTTTCCTGCATTTCAGCATGTCTGCAGAGGTGTCTGAAGCTTCCGTGCAGAACTAGAAAAAGCCACAGGCACTGTAAAAAAAATTATTCAAGTAGGTGATCTATGCATTTTGAACAGGTGCCCTTACTCAAGGACAGAATTCATATTCTCCTTGTGTCATGGAGGACTTATCTGTAGTAAGCGAAGAACTGTGTCTTCACACAAAAACTCAATTGTTGAACCAACCTTCTCCAGTCAAATTAAGAGAATGTCAACACAGATTCTGCCTCTGACAAAAAAGCTCTCTTTGAAACACACAGGATACCAGCTTGATGTATAAGGTAACACTTCTGTTGATATCCCTTCCATGCAATGGTGGACAAGCCTTTCATGATTTTTGGAAAAACAAAACAAAGCAAAACCTCCTGTTCAGACATGATCTGAGATGGTGAATAAAGGAATGTAGTTGGTGCAATCTTCCTGCTGTCCTGGCAATCTGTCAGAGGACTGGAGGAGATGCAGAAGCTGGAGTCATCACTGGTGTGTTGAACACCCCTTTTGCAGTACATTCAAAGGCAAATCAGTCGCTCTCATCCATCATTCTGACTATGAATAGAACTGTTCTGTAGGGGGATATCTGACCCCCCCCCCCCCATCAGTTGAAGTAAAGGCAAATCAAACTACCCAATACATTTTTGTTCTAAGACTTCAATTTCACATCCCAACTCTACACGTGTTTGCTTGGATCACATTCTTTCTCTTTACCACTTTGTGGTTTCTTATGCAAAGCCTTTATTGGGCCTGTTTTAAATTTCTCTTCAATAGTGTCTTCCTTTCCTTTTGCTCCTTTTGTTGTTTTTCTCATCCTTTCTAGAATTTTGATGGCATCAGAACTACAGGGATTACTCTTAGCCTTCCTGCAGTACAGTCTGTTGTGCTCATTTCCAGTTGGGTCAAGTAATAGCAGTGATTCAGCTTTCTCTGAAGAGCTTGATGTATATAAAGCCTCAAGCTTTAAAACTCATGCTTTTTTTTGTCATCCCCTTGCCCCCAATCTATTTATTTATTTATTTATTTATTTATTTATTTATTTACACACATACACAATTTGATGCAGGGCAACAGCCTGCAGGCATCCAATTGCAAACAGCAGGTCATTTATTTTTATTGAAGCAGTGGTCCTGCATACTGTTAAGCAGCTTAAATCCTATTGAAGTTTGCGGGATTTCAGTATACTGTGTGGAAGATTGCAACCTGGTCAAGATGAGTGACATGTTTACAAAATGTAATCTAGCTGGTGGTTAAATCAGCAGAGAGCTTCCCCTAGCCTGGACCAGAGTTTCCATATCTCAACCTGGAGATGCTGCTGGTCACTTTTAAAGTGATGAAGCCACTTTCTGCACAAGCCCCTTTCCCCTCCTCCCCACCCTCTCCTGCTATAGCAGGCTGGACTTTCATTTTGCCTTCCTGTAAGCTGGGAAGGAGAGCGATCAAAGGAACTAGTTAAGAAATAGAGCAGGAAGTGCTGCAGTGACACCTTTTCTTGCTGTGCTGGAATTTTTAAAGGAATGGACAAAATCTCCAGCCTGTGGTCAGGTAAACTTAATACAAGCAAAAAAAGAGCCTTCACTGCAAGTTCCAAGGGAAGAAGATTGTGGTGCACTGTTCTGCATTTAAACCTTTCCATTTGAACGTGATTCACAGATGATACTAAAAGGAAACTCTTGCTCATTTATTATGCTTATTAAAAGCTACAGGGAAAGCTCTAAGGCTGCTGCTTTTCTGCAACAGGTTGAGATTCTCAACCATCAACATGGGCAACCCTACAGATTGCATTAAATTGGCAACCAGTGATGCTTACATTATTGCTGGGCCTGAATCTGAAGGGCAGGGAAGGCTGCAGTCTTCTCTTAGGTACCCTTTCTTCCTTATTTCCTATGGACTCCAATGGTTCTGGAACCATCCCACACTCTAACACTTCATGAGCAGGAGAATTTAGACCCAATCAGCAATACATTTCCCCACAACTACATAGCAAGCAAGGCAGTCTCTTCAGGGCTGCTGCTTTAAACGTTCAAGGAACTTGTGGCAAAATTATTATTGAGGCCTTCACCTAGGTTATAAGGCGATGGCAAGAACTTTTAATAATACAACTAGTAATAGAAACACACAGCAAAGATGAGATGGGAAAATAGCAGTCCTCATAAATACTGTGGCATAAAAATTAGCTACAGAAATGGGGGGGTGCTGTTGTGCTTGCATTTTAAGTCGTGTGTGTGTGCTTTGTTCACAGCATGGAAGGCGGGGAGCTGTTCAGCAGGATCCAGGAGCGAGGAGACCAAGCTTTCACAGAAAAAGGTAGAACATGAGATTTTTTTTCTTTTTTTTTTTGTGAACAGAGCTCATGAAAACGTGTTTGTATGTGGAGAAAAGGCTTTTTGTTGTAAACAAGAGAAGCCAGATCAGATTGTGTCTTCTAAAATGTTCAAAATGTTAGGTAGAATTCTTGTTTTCCAGGCATGCTCCAACACAGCCAGGCAATTCACATCAAAGGGAGACTCTCCCAGCCCTGGCCTAGGAGCACTCGGCAGGTTGTTCCTCCCTAGCTACTTTCAGGAAGAAGCGGGGGGAGGGTGGTGAAAACTAGAGATCATTGTGTGGAGGTTACAAATCATACCAAACACTACAATTGTTGTTTCAAAATATTTTTCATACACAAGAGGTGTTGCTATTTTGGGTTCAGATAGATTAGTCATACCACAAAAAACAAATACTGTGTTTTGTTTATTGCAAGTATGCAACATGCAGGGTTTTCTATCATTTTTTATTGTTGCCTTCTAGGCAGAGGACTGAGGAGCAGCGGAGTTTACCAAGAAAGTGTGGGAGCACAGTCATTTGCAAAACCAAAACACAGCTGTTGGGGCTAATTTTAGTTTTTCCCTGTCTTGACACTAGCCCTGTAAACAAACAAGCTAGTTGCTAGTCAGAAGCATTGCCTAGTTGCATATGTCTGAGGTATGGTGGGAATGTTAATGTGACCTTCCTCTAAAATTATATTTCTAGAGGCCTCTGAAATCATGAGAGACATTGGAACAGCCATCCAACATCTACATGGGATGAACATAGCCCACAGAGATGTCAAGGTGAGGCTTGAAAGTGCCTGATAGAGAGGAGAAAATTTAAATAATAAAGCAAATAGACAATGGTGATTTATGCAGACCATGTTACTAAACAGAGGGCAGTAAGTTGGTTCCTATTTTGAATTCTGTATCTTCTAAATATTCAGTAATCTATGAGCCTAGTGCATTTTTATAAGGACTAATATTGGCATCACCGCACTGCAAATCTACTGTCAATAAAATGCAAACTTCATTCTGTGTACTATACTTATCGGTTCTGGGTACTGTACCTATCATTTTAGAGGAATGGAGCAGACCCAACAATTCAATAAAGCCTATTCCCAGAAACCTCTCCTATTCAGCTTCATTTTATCTTTCTTTCTTGGCATCATCACAGCCAGAAAACCTGCTTTATACATCCAAAGGGAAGGATGCAGTGCTCAAGCTCACAGACTTTGGGTTTGCCAAAGAGACGACCATACAGAATGCACTGCAGACCCCCTGTTACACACCCTATTACGTAGGTGAGTCTGTTTCCCCCACCTGTTCATTGAGTTACTTTGAGGTTTGGAGGGAGGGGTTAGAACTTTATTTTTAAAGAACATTTATTTCTCCCCTGTTGTCAGGCCTGAGCAAAGGTCAAACCCCAGGCGGTTGGGATCCAGGACTGGGAGCAGGGGTTTGATTGGGCCAAAAGCAGATGCATGGTCCAAACTGAGCTCTAAGGCAGCAACCCAGGATTGGAGGGGGAAGAACAGCACACCTAGTCAAAACTGGGCAAGGGTGACAAAGTAGTGACAGAGAATAGGGGGTGGGAGCTTAGGCATGCAGTGTCCTCTTACAAAAGGCTGAAGAACAATCTCTGAAGTTTTATAGGGCATGGAGGGCAAAAATGAACGCTTGTGGCTTCGGCATGCTTGTAGTGGAGTTTAGATGGTGTCCTCAAAGCATAGGGTTAATCTTCCAGATGTACCATGGGAAACAATGAAAGCACTGGTGGTGCAGGAAGGTGGCATAGCCTGACAACGGACATACCTGGCACCTTACATCCATGCAAAATGTAAAACCACTGTTAAATACTTGTCAAGCTTCATCAGTGTCCATAGCGTTTATATAGAATTTATATCTATATATATATATATCTATATATATATATATATATATCTGACATTCACAGTTCTTTTGGTTCTCTTCCCCACCACACTCCTTAGCCCCAGAAGTTCTTGGTCCTGAGAAGTATGACAAATCCTGCGATATGTGGTCTCTTGGTGTCATCATGTACATCCTGTAAGTGTGAAATGGGGAGAAATAGATTAACAAAGCAGAGCCCTTGATATGTCAGGTATGAGCAGTTCCTCTATATCCTAACCCACACCCACTCTTAAAGCCAATGGCACCTTAATGATATTTCCATTTATGCTACACTAAGAGAAATTAGTCACTGGATTATTACTCATTCCATCAGAAGAATCAGCAGCCATCTGGGACTCTACATGGGGCCAGGGAGGAGGGGGAGATGTGGTGATTTCCTAGTTAGCACACGCTCTTCTCTAAATGCCATTCTTTTGCAGCTTGTGTGGGTTCCCTCCATTCTACTCCAACACTGGCCAAGCCATTTCCCCAGGAATGAAGAGGAGAATTCGGATGGGGCAATATGGATTTCCAAACCCTGAATGGTCAGAGGTATTGGATGAAGGTAAATGAATTGTTGTGAATCTTTGATACACGTGCATCAGTGATGAGTAAAAGGCTTTTTAAAAAATGTATTATGAGGTTCTTGATGTTTTTGGGCTAGTGGGCACATTTTAACTTTTTAGAGTGTTTCATAGACATTCTCAAAAAATGGCTGCTATGGTGGGTGTGACCAGTCGCAAAATATCCAGTTCTCAGGAGGGAAACTGATGTAGTTAAAAGAAAAGTAAGTTGCCCACGAACCTGAGTGTAGCAGAGGTGGAGTGAGTCAAAAACAAATAACCACTCTTTTGAACCATTTCTGCTCCAACACCCATTTCACAGAAGGCAAACTGATGAGGCTCAGAGATAAGAAACTTGGTCAAGAAACTGAGCACGAGACAGAAATGTCAAATCACTTATTTGCCCCCTCAAAGCACAACAAATACCCATTTCACAACAGGGAAACTGGTGATGTTCAGAAAAACACACACCCATACCACACAACCACTCAAACCCAGACACACACACACACACACACACACACACAAGCAAAACACATACCACACCAAAACAAATGAACAAACAAATAAACCAGCTAAGGCACCATGCCAAAACAAAAAACAAGTAAACACTGGCTAAAGCAAAACAAACAAACCAGCTAACACCAAAACACAACAAAAAAACCCAGGCAAATACAGGCAAAACATCCCCTCCCAGCTTACCTTTTCCTTTTGGGGGGTGTTGGAGATGCTTCAAAATTGAAGTGTTGCGTTACAATCGCCCACCATCCCCCCCCCCCCAAGAATGCCTCTAGGGTGTAGAATGGGAGCTGGTATGTCACTTTTCAGCATGCCAGCCTCCCAGGTTTTTTAAAAATTAACTCTTAAATGTCTTTAGAATACCAGGAGGAGCAGGGAGCCTGGTGGCCCCAAGAATGTGTTCCGATTAACAAGTGCTGTACCAGGGCATAATCGCCACCTCTGTGGCATTTTCATTGGCTTCAACATGTTATGTTAGTGCCGGGTTGATGTGTACTGCAATAAAAGGAACAGCTGCTGCTTGCAGATGTGATGTTTCCTAAAGTAGATTATGTAGCACAGAAATGAGGCACCATGTGTATAACATTATGAGCAGCTCACTGATGCACCATACTGGAATCATTTTGCCACCTCCAGGCCAACTTTGTCGACACAATCATGTGCATCTGATAGTTGAAGCTGATGCACACTTTGGGGGCGGAATTTCTGAGCCATTCTATTATTGGCTCCTTTTCCCAATAGGAGAAGATTTAAAGCAAGGGTGGCGAATTTGTGGCTCTCCAGATGTTCTTAGACTACAGTTCCCACCATCCTGACCATTTGTGTTAGAGTCTGACAATGTCTGGAAGACCACAGATTCCTCACCCCTGGTTTCAAGGTCTCATTGGCAGCTACATTTATTAATCTTGGAAATGCACCCATCTTTAAGAGAAGGCAGGAGAAACGTGTGAGAGTCTTTCTCCACCCTGGGATATATCTAGGATTCTTCAGAAACCAATCTTGAGTTGTTAATCACTGTAATCACTGTTAGGAATGAATCTCCTTTCACCACTGTTTCTGAAACAGAACTGAGGGTTGCAGATATGTTAGCTGCAGATGTGATATATCCAGTCACAACCATGCGCTTCAATATTTTATTTTAGGGGCATGAATCAGTACTTCAGATGTTGCTTTCTCAGCAGAATTTCAGAAGTGTAAGACCTCAATACTCATCATACCTGGAAAGTGTCAGAAATTTCAGCATTCTGAACACAGTGTAGGACTGTTTATCTGTCCATCCATCCATATAAAAGAGAATGCATGGAGAGTGAATACGCTCCCACTGGTCTGGTCTGACCTACGCTCATCCAACTTTTATTGGCGTAGATTTTGTTCGCAGGACTGAATTAACTTGTGGAGGGTGTGGGGCCTTCCTGCTCCCCCTCCACTTCTACATGGATGAATGCATGAATAGTCGTCACATGTAAGCAGTTAACAGCCTATATGTTATGAAACTAGAAGCTCAAGAAACTTTGTGAAAGATTATACAAACTGTTTTATCCTGCTGTCCTAAGCATACTTTCATGGAATCAAGTCCTATTAAACTCTGTGGAACTTACTGCCGTGAAACCTGATTAGGATTGGGCTGTCAGATGTGGAACTAAGGTGATTTAAGAGATGCAAATGGCAGAAGGTATGTTCCACATCTCAAGTTATGGAACAGTTTAGCTCTCTATATAATTTTCTCTTTCTCCTCCACACTTTCCCTCTCCATTGCTCTTTCTTTGCGGGTCATCACTAAATAAGGTGGTGTGTGTTCCACAGTCATGTAGAGGTGTCAAACATTTTTCTAATTTGACAGCTCAGGAAAAGTGGCTGTACCTCAGGGGTTCGTATTAGTTTTTCAGTATTTTGTTCTGCAGGCTTTTGGTATCTATATTGGTCTCTTCTTTTTTTGTTTTCTTTTTTGCAGTTAAGCAGCTAATTCGTCTATTGCTAAAGACAGACCCAACGGAAAGGATGACAATTTCTCAATTTATGAATCACCCCTGGATTAATGTAAGTCCTGCCCAATCGCTTGTATGTGTCTGTGTGTTTATGTGGGTACTTGACTGCCTGCTGGGGTAAGGGAGCGTATAACTAGTTTAACCAGGAGTCTGTCCTGTATAAAAAGGATATAATTTTTCTGCCACAGTGTGAGGAAACACTTGGAGGGAAAATCTCTCCCTGTGAGTGGCAGTCAAGTACATTACGCCCCCATCCCAACTGCTCTCAGCTAGCATTTGCTGTTCATTGCACCATGCACACACCCTCCTTCCCCCTCACTTAGAAAAAGCTTCATTACCTCATCAGTGTAGGATTTATGGAGGGCTATTATTAGACATCCCGAGCACCATCACGCTGAACTGTGTTGATATGAATAGAGAACCTAGTGCTTTGAGGGGGTTCTCAATCTTTGGCACAGATCTGGAAATGCTAGGGACAGTGAGTGGGAGGAGGATGGTGGAGGTTTGTGCACAGCACTCTGAGAAAACAACACCAGAGGCTGCTTGTAATGGTGATGCGAACTAAAAGGCTGTGGCAGCCTTCAACTAGGCCTCCCCTTGTGTAGAAGAATTCTTTGCCTCAAGCAGAAAGCAACCCACTGCTAAGGCTACACATTTAAAAGGTTTCAGGATCTCTCTTATGTGCATTGCTCTGCGGGAATCACCAAAGTTTTCTGTATTTATTTTGTTTGTCAGATTTCTATCTCCTATCACATTAAGGCTCTCAGTAGCATACACATTTCATTTTAGTCATGTTTTTACAGTTTTAAAAAGGAGATTAACCCAAAGAGATTAAATCTCCCTATTAAATCTCCCTAAATAATCCATGAACAGCCCTAGAGAGCATCTTGCAGGCAGTTGTGAGTTATATTCTTTCTGTAAGTGACAGGGTGCAACCTCTGTTGATCCTCTGGCCAGTGGCTGGAGCTAGGCAGTCGTTCTCCTCACTAACCATTCCTGACCACACCAAAGTAATCTCTCCCATCCCCCTCCTCACTCTTCCTTCCACCCCAAGCTCAAGGTAAACTCAGTGCTGCTGCTCTATGGATTGCTTTTTCTTCATTCCTTACTTTGATATAATAATGCCCCCCATTGATTAGCAGCTACTTTAATTCTGTTAATTGAATGCAAAGGATTTTGGCTTTACAAAATGATTTTAATAGATTTGGAAAAAGATGCAACTGTAAATATAAATTGCTTGCTTGGGTCACTACCCATTTATTCAATATATTAATTAACTGAAGCAGGAAAAAAAGGGAACAGTTAGGGTAGTGTGTGCTAGGTCCTAAATCCCCGGTGTGTGTGTGGGGGGGATGTAATCCTGTAGAAACTTAGGGTGTTTTTTTAAAAATTCTGATATAGCACTAAAGCCTTGAGTGGCTATGTTGAATCTTAGCCAGAAACCTAGACTAGACACAATTTTGAAAAGACACAATTTTGGAAAGAGGATAAAAAATTATCTATAGGTATACATTGACAAAGGCTACTCTATTGACCTAATTAGCTTATATGCTGAGAAGTCAATTTATAAACAAAAAGTGAGGATGCAATTATACTTTTCATCAAGATGTTTTTAATGTTCTTGATAGCACTCACCATGATGACAAGTAAATACAGCAAATTGGAGGTGATGGCTCAGTTAGGCCATTCTCTGCAGTTCTTTTTTAAAGGGACAATGGGCTGGGTAGAGAACCTAGAAATGAGAAGCCATAGCCAGGACAGGAATGGCTTATTTTGCCCCAAGGCAACCAATGTTGAGAAGCAAGTTCGTTTATACTGGAGGAATTTCCTGAGCCACCTCAAACTGTGCAGTCAAGTCCTTTTTATCTCAGCTTACATATAAAGGAATGGTCAAAGGACGAAGGGTACACTCAGCAGCTCAAAGCCTGGCCATGCCTTTCCCCTCACATACACACCCACACCACCACCACCAGTGCAGTTTTAGTTTCTCTTTTTGCCAGGTAGTAGATACAACAGTGGCTAATCAGGGACCGCTCCATGGAAAGAGGGATTGGATCTCATTCTGGGGTGAAGAATGCACATGTATGCACTCCACCAGCCACGACTTTGTTGAAGCAATTTATCTTCTGCAGTCCTCCTTGAAACATTTATCTCTTATTCAGTATTTAAATTAACTTCATGCAGTTGGCAGAGTTCAGAGTAAAACTCAAGGGGGCTTGTCTTGAGCTTCCTGCTAATAGCTCCTGGACACATACAACATACACATTGCAACATACACATTACCTAAGTGTATGTTGCAAGTTCACCTAGCACAGAGGCTGTTGCCTCCTTGCAAATGAAATATATCCATAAAGAAATGGTGTATAAGAAATGGACTATCTTTGAGATGTCCATGAAAAATCCATGCACAGGATACCAAGGGTACAATCAGGTTAAACTATTTTATATTTGCAGGCTGATTGTACCCTTGGCATCCTGTTTCCAGATTCTTCATTGAAATCTACAAAGATGGTCCATTTCTTATACAACATTTATTCATCAAAGTGATCTGGGAATTGTTACTGTGAGGGTGCTAGGATACCTAGACATACCATTCTTAACAGCAAGTGCTTCAGGCGGGGCCAAGGGGGCCACAGCAGTTCAGTCTGATTTGAAACCACAAACAGTAACGTAGGAAAAGACAGTGACCTGGTTCACACATAATCAATTACCTAGTTAATTAATCAACCCATGGTTGGTCAGGACTGCTTGCACTCTACATCCCACTGGCTTGCCACTTCTGCTTTGCATCCAGTATAGCAAACTTTATATTTGGTGTGATGTGCAAATCGAGAATTCTGGGTTGCTGGGGTGGGGGGGCAGACCCAGACCTTTAACTCATGGTTCATTGTTGGGTCGTTTGCTAAACCAGATGCAAAATGGAAGCCGTGGTCAGCAGGTGGGAGGCAGCGCACTTGCTCGCTCCCACATGGACCTGGCAACCCATGGGTTAAACAGCCCATGGATGGTCATTATGTGCAAACCAGGTCAGTAGGAAGGATCTATCTTCTTTTCTACTAGCAGGAGCATTCCCTGAGTGGTTTTCTGCTCAGAATGTTCCCACTGGTGGCAAGAGGCAATCTTTGCCAATTAGCTCCTCCCTCTGCAGCCTCCAGGACAAGGGGGCTCTAATCCTCCAGAGCAGATTTTCTTTTTTGTGAGGTGGGGGGGAATAGAGGACTGCAGAGGGAAAGGAGACAGATAAAGATTGCCTCATCCCCCGTTCTACCAGCAGAAATGCTTTTCTGGATGAGAAGGCTTCTCTGCACAAGGAAGACTCCAGATTCAAGGCAGTAATTATTTATTCTTCAGGTGTTTAAAGTTTGACTTCTTTTCACTCTATTTCCGCCAGTACTCTCTTTTCAAGTGGATTTGAGCAAGTCTATTTTATTTTGATTTATCTATTGAAATGTTTTGGTTGTGAGCTTGAGAGGTTGAACCGCCCATGCTGCCATACTCATTTGCAAAGATAGGAATGAAGGATACTATATTTTGCTACATGGATTTTCATTGTAGCTGTTCTGATCCTTCATTGTTTCTGGGCTCATTCTAAAGATGTGGTGTTTTCCCAGTTCCAGCTCTATAAGAGCCAGCCTAGACCAACCTGAGGGTGGGGAATAGACAAAAAAAGATAGGAAATTCCTGTAGCAACTGGAAAAGTGGAGAAATATAGATTGTGCACAGGATACTTAGTATGTGCTGAAATGAGTGATTCAAAGCCATCCAAATGATAAGATGCTGTGGGGAGAAAAATGGGTTTTGAAGTGAATAAAAAATATTAGAATATTTCTTTTTCCTTTTGGACCAAGCCGTTTTAGAATATAAATGCTCACATTTTCCATTGTACTTGAGTTTGCCTTTTCCTACAGTATATGGATGGTTCGCTTGCACCATCTTGAGCAGCTTGCTCTATAAAGCCCCTTTCTGCTGTGCAATTTTATTTATTTATTTTATTTTATTTCTAACCTGCCTCTCCATCCAGATCGAGGCGGGGAACTCATGCTATCAGTCCAGATTGCATTAGCAAGCTATGAAAGGGGGTAGGGCTCCTGAGGTCATGTGCTGCAGCAGGGGGTTGGACTAGATCTTTATCCATTCAAAATGCATAAATGCCCAGATTCAAGACCCATTATTAGGTTTGATGAGGGGATTTTTCAGGGGGTGATTTGAAAGCAGAGAAGCCGTTGGAGGGAAGGATCACTTCACCCTCTCCTCTCCCGTTCTTTTCATGTTCCAAATTTTTGCTTTCCTAGTAGCTTTTCCCTCTGTGGAGTTTTGAACATATAGAAGGCCATCGCTACACTCCTATATACATTTTGCATCTTTCAGCACTATTAAAAACACAACTGTACTCAAGAATGCAGCCAAGTATCTCTTCTCTCTCAAGTTGCTTAGGAGACATATTTATACATTTTTTTAAAGACTTGTAATCATCTCCTTAGCAAGAACAATGAGTGGTTAGCCTGTGAGTGTTCTGTTGTCAGAGGCAATTTTTATGCAGTGCTGCTGGTTTTCTTTTCTTAGCAATCTATGGTGGTGCCGCCAACACCTCTTCACACTGCCCGGGTCCTGCAGGAAGATAAAGATCACTGGGATGAAGTGAAGGTAATGGTCTTATATGTTGGGCATTTCCAAACTAAGTTAAAGGCGTATGGAAGTGCTCGCTTGTTTATATTTTAAATTCTTCTTCGTTTCTGGACATCTACAGCCCTAGTTAGCATGAACTTGGCTTCACTTCATTAATATTATTTGCATAATGATTGCTAAAATGCACACCAAGAGTGAGGAACCTCTTTCAGTCTGAGGGTCAAAATCAATTTTGGAGAAGCTCTCGGGGGCTGCATTTCAGTGGCGGGTGGAACCAGAGATATAAAAATAGCAGCATATTATAGCTTAAAGCTCTTGCAGTTATTAAGCCTAAGGAGAGGCATTTCAACTTGTTAGAATGGGTAAAAAAAAACTGCACAAAAGCCAAGAAAATGGCAGACTAGGCTTTAGCACATAGGAAAACAGCAACTTCTAGGTAGAAACAATGGATAGAATTAAAAATACACTGCTTTCATTGAATATTTCTGATACTTTGGGTTAGTAATTTCACTTGGTCCTTTAATATCTTTGTCAGCAGGATGCTGCATTTAATTCTTGTCTCCTTGTCATGCAGCTGCACAGTTTAGTGCTCTAACTTTCTGGGAAGAAAGGACACAATTCTTAGCCTTAGATGAGGGAGGTCAGGGCTCAGAGCATAGTGGGGAAGTGGTCCTGTCTTCTTAAGGTTCTGACTGTTCTTTCCTGTGGGTTTTAGGAGGAGATGACTAGTGCTTTGGCGACCATGAGAGTGGACTATGACCAGGTCAAAATTAAAGATTTGAAAACATCCAATAACCGTCTCCTCAACAAACGGCGCAAGAAACAGAAACAAGGAGGCAGCTCTTCAGCATCTCCTGGGTGTAACAACCAATAAAGAGAGAAACATAATAAAAAGGAACAACTGTTTATCTGGGTTCAGCTCACCTTTACACCAAAAGCAAAGGGTACATCATTGAAATATGGATGTATGTGTGTGTATGACCTACAGAGAAGATGCACTGCGGCATCTACATGTGATGTACTGGAACTTTTTATTTGGGTCCCCAGGGTTTTTTCTAAAGGGAGTTTTATTTGTTTTTACCATTCTTTTGCATTTTAGTACAAACTACCTAAGGAGTTCCAGAAAACCCTTGGATCCCCGTGAAGCTTTAGATGAGTAGATTGGTCCTTGAGGCAATGCAGGTTCAGTATTTACAGTGAGCGCAGCAACCAACCTTTAGCACTTTTAATTCTCCATGCTTTTACATGAAGAGATTTAAGCATGGGCTTAACTCCCTCCAGCTGAATTCAATGGAACATACAACTGCTTAACTTTGGCTGGATTGTGTCCAATGTACTCAAGAGAAATGAATTTTACCGTGGCATAGGTCTGAGGAGCGGAAAGTTCAGAGTATTGCAGGAAGCACACTGAAAGGTATGAGGAATGTACATTTTAATGTATTCCTGCTTTGCTTTGACACTTCATTTGCTGTGTATTATTTTATTTCTAGGGTTCATGCTGTCAAACCCGCACAATGGCCAACTGAACAGGGAAGCATTGCTTTTGATTTTCAGGAAAATATTTACATCTAATGCCTCAAAGGATTATTAAGACATATTTCCATGTTCATTAATTTCTTACATTGAAAGCACTTCATCTAGGAAAAGATGTGAATACATGTAGATTGTCACATGTGGATATAGCACAGATTTCTCTTTCACTGTAGTGGCACACACAGGGAAGTTGCAATTGGCTATAGCTTCCTGGTGAGCATAAATATAGCAAAATTAGCATGAGTGAAATCATTACATGTTAGGATTCAACTGGCAGCTTCCTTGTTCTGTACACATGCCACAATTATTCTTAGCACATAATTTTTTCGATCAGTATTTTATACGAGTGCCTTGTTTTTAAATTAAGGATCAAAGATTAGCCAACAGCAGCTGTTAATGAATCTTCTGTTGTGTTAAATCCCAAGGGCACATGATTGTGCAAATAATGAAGAAGATCCTGTGCAGTTCAAAAGAAAGACAGGAGAAAGATTTGACCTTCCAGTTCCTTTGTTACAGACAAAGCTTGTACTAAATTAGGATGTTGATTTCTGACTTCCGCCATTCTACTTACTGGGTTTATAGCAATGATATGATAGAATTTATGAGCATCTTGTGTTGCCCTGATATATGTAATAGAGAAGTTAAAAACATGTGGACATGCCAAGAATCCTCCAAAAGTTGAGGAACTCCCCATGTACTGGAAGATGCCTACATGGAGAAGCACGTTTTGTTTTCACATTTGTGAGGCTTACTCACTTTATCATAAATACATCAAGTACTTTGCTCCTTAGTATGTTATGGATTAGGATGGACATGGTGAAATGTAAACAAAAACATGTCATTTTGCCACCATGCTTAGATGTTCCAGCATGATGGCAAAATGCTCTAGGAGCAGTAGTTATGCCAAACACCCCTAAGTATGTCAAACCAGGGTGAAACTCCAAGTTTTTTGTATAATATTTCATGACAGCCTAGCTGTGTGGAACTCCTATTAGATGCCAACTATTCTTATTCAAGCTATTCCATCATTTGCAAGCTGTTCCCATGTAAGGGTGCATGCATAACAAGTGTCCTCAAATCCAAATGCCCCCAGCTCTGTAGCAAGAAGGATACTGCAGCAGGCATCCCATCCCTTGAGCTCTCAGTTGTGCAAACTTCTGGAGAAAATAAAAAAGATCAGGAGTCTTCTCATATTGCTTCTGATCTTGAAACCTCAGCACAGGTCATATAAATTCCTGCAAGGCCTCTGTAGTTGTCAGAAGGCTCAAGGGAGAGGTGGAGCTTTCTTCCACTTGAGCTCTCTTTTGGATCAGATAAAAAAAACTGACAATTGACACCTGTGGTTCCTTAATTTCTCCAAAATTCAGCACAAATGAGTTAAATCCTCTGTGCATGCCAGAAGACTTGAGAGGATAACCAATATTTGTGGACTCCTGCACCATAACCTCATTCAGAATGACAAGAGTTACCTCTACTGATGTTGTGAATGCAGTGCATAAGATCTCTATTCATCGCTCAATGCTTCTCTTTGACCTGGAAGTAGACACTGAACTGATGATGTTAAGAAGCGCTGGATAAACTTACAAACTCATGACTGTTTGTGAAATATTATTAACCTTTTGCATAAATTAATAAATGGTGCTTTGCCATTTTTTTCCTAAATGGGTCCTGCTTCTTCACTGTGATTAAGCTACATTTGTAACGGGGCCCCTATGTTAGCTTCAGCTTTTTTCCCTCCCCCTCTCCACAAAAAAAACTGTATTTAAGAACAGAATGGAAACTTAATTTGAAGGGATAATTTCTGCCCAGATAAGAATGCTATTTCTATCTTCTAATTAACTAAAATGTAGAAGAATTGCTAAGTAGTAGAGTTGCTAAGTAAGGCTGAACCAAATCAAAAGGCTTAAAACAACTCCTTCCCAACCTGTTTCTATGTCAACCAGGCTCCATATACCTGAAAGCACAAATCTCCCACCATGAGTTGCATGCAGAAGGCCTCAGGTTCAATCCCCAGCATCTCCATATGGAAAGATCCCTTTGTGAAACCCTGGAGAGCTAGACAGTATGTAGCCAATACTGAGCTAGATGGACCAACAGTTTTCTATAGGATTGAGATAGTCTAAATTAATCCTGTTTATGGGCAGAATTGTCTACTCTGCTCTGGATTCCTGGCTGACCTCGATGCTGCTTTTGTTCGAACCTAGCCTGTAGTTCCAATGCCCATTCAGTTACTCCTGACTATGGTGGTCACTCCCATGCATTGAACACAAGGCAAGCTGGTTTCATATACCCAAAATATTTGCTTTCCATCAGCTACATCCCCAGACCATTTTTCTACATGGAAAAGTACATGTACATTGCAATGAGTGACAAACACACGTCTATTCACTGTGGCACTGTACATGTGGCAGGAACACACTGCCAGCTGACCACTTTCCAGAATGTACTTTCAGTAATATAGTTCCAGAGCCTTGGAGCAGCCATCGAGAAGGCCCTCTCCCATGTTACCACCAGGTGTATCTGTGATGGTGGTGGGACTGAGAGAAGGGCCTCCCCTGAAGAAATATGAGAAATGTCCTCTCTAATTTACTAGGAATATCACAATTGCTAGTAAAAGCACCCAGTCTATCAGCAATGCATCCAGTGTTACCAAAAGACTATGAAATACACTACATAATATTCCATAAAGCAAGGAAATACATGATTGTGACACACACACACACACACACACACACACGCAAACTGGCTAATAATGGAAAGTACACTATTGGCATTTCTGGATCTTACAATGTAGGTGCATTAAGAGTTAGTTATAAAACCAATCAATAGACATAGATAGTTTGGGATCATCTTCTCTTCATCTTGGATGTCAAATTGAGTAATCATCTGCACCAGTTTAGAAATAAGGGAAGTTATAGTTCATGTTTTATATGAATATATAATATTAGAGTGTCTTAACACTAATATATTGTTCTGGAAACAGACCATCTTATTTGATCCTCACACAATCATGTGAGGTAGGTTAGGCTATGATTAGCCAGTGAAGGGATCTACACTGTTGCTTGAAACGTTTTAAAGTGCTATTTAAAACGTTGTATATTCCCACGGTTTATTACGTCTTAGGCCACATTATGATCTACTTACGTTTCAGTAGATATTTCCAAACATCTTCAAAGTGGTCGGTGAGGTCTCACTGTCCTCTGTGCGTCTCTTCCTGTTACGTTCCTTCCAGGCACCATAGTTTTCAAGCCCACTTCCTCCTAAGCCCCCCTCCCTCTCTCTTTCAATGAAGAAATGAAACTGAAAGTGCATGCGGGGGAATTCAGATGGATACCAGAGGGTTGAAATCAAGGACTATAACATGGTAAGGAACAACACATTCTTCTGTTTACAACGGTTTACGTTAATAAAAAAACAAACGGATTATAACTCATTATAGTGTAATAATAAGCAACTCCTATAAAACATTACAGTGAGTGCGTCATATGGCCCAATGAGTGCTCGTAACCCTTCCTTAACATATTAAAACTACAGTGTAGATCCCCATGTTTACCCAGTAAGCTTTATATCTAAGTAGAGATTTGAACCTGAGTTTCCAAGTCCATGTCTAACACTACTATACTACTCTGGCAATGCTAAGCCTATCAATCAGTACTACTTTTCCTCCACTTTCTCCCATTCCTCTGTTCCCCACTTTTGTATTCGTTTTTTCTCAAATGCATAGATACATGTTCACTGCACTCTGACACACTAAAGCTGTGAGTTCTCTGAAATTTTGATGGTTGCAATTCAGACTATTAACCTGAATATCCCTTTCTAGTGATAGGCTCTGAGCTTAGTGGGAATATGATTCCAATAATCTTCCAATTTCTTTTACAATAGAAGCAGTAGGACTCTTATGGATCAGATTCTGCCAGCCTTTGCATTAAAACTAATAGTTTGACTAATTTAGTTTGAAAGTGTGCACAGGCTTGAACATGTTGCAAGCTGCATCTGCCATCAACAGACAACCACAGAACTGATGCTGCACAAATCAAGTAGAAACTGTCATATGCTGTGCTAGGCCCATAATAAAGTACTGAGCAATTATCTTAAAGCACAAAGAAAAAGTACTTAGAATTGGAGGAAAATTTACAACAGCATTTTTTGAGAAAGAAGGGAACACATTCTATTTCTTCAAAAATCAGCAACATGGAATTAACTAATTACAAGAGGTGGACAAAGATTTGGACTTGGAAGGTGTAACTTCTGCCATTGAGTGTGGCCTCTAGAAAGTAGGGATGTGCACACCCCAAAATATCGTATTTTATCATTATCGGAATTTTGGACCAAAAAAATTATTGTCTCCGATAATATCGTAGCTTAATTGTATCATCTTCACGATAATTATCGGAAATCCGATATTTAATTTGCAGCCCCATTGTGCCCTATAGAGCTGATTTTTTTTAGAATAAATGCCTATAACTTCTGTATTTTCAAAGTTACAGGCTTGAAACTTGGTCACAATGCTTATGAGGTATGCCTAAGTATGTGTATGAAATTTGAGATCGTTCCCTCCAACCCTAGATTTTATATGAATTTATTAAAGAACATTTACGTTCTGACAGGTCAGAATGACAGCTCGCCACGTGTGTTCATTCAGACATGTCAAAAAGTTGCAAGATCTTTAATAAATTCATATAAAATTGAGGGTTGGAGAGATTGAACTCAAATTTCATACACATACTTACGTGTACCCCATAAACACTGTGACCAAGTTTCAAGCCTCTAACTTTTAAAATACAGAAGTTATAGGTTTATTTATATGGCAGTCCGATAATCCGATATAATCGGGCTGAAAATTTTCAGACTAGATATTTATTGGAGGTGTTTCTATCGTATCATTATCGTTAATTGGATGTCCGATAATGACCTAATCGTATCGTTATCGGACATTTTAACGAGACGATACACATCCCTACTAGAAAGTTGCTCTCAGAGCTCAGTTCCCCATCTGTGAAACGGGGGAAACTTCAATGTGAACACTATAACGATGGAGAAGAAGAAGAAGAAGAAGAAGAAGAAGAAGAAGAAGAAGAAGAACTACTACTAGAGGAGATCTCATTACCATTTATTCAGGTCCCTAAAACTCATAACCACTACTACCCAAAGAATTACTGCAAATTGAAGACATTATGTCGATCTAGAGTGACAAAAGATAACTTACATCGTGGAGTAGGAGGTAACCCAATGACAAATTATTGAAAGCGCAAATCACAGGATGGGGAAAGTTAAGACTTTTGTGTGTGTATGCACATGCATCTTAAGTTATCAGGTGACTATTTCATGGGATGGAATAATAAGGAGCTCAGAATCAGTAAGCAGCCATATGCAAAGCAGGTTCCTTTCATCTTAATTCTAGAAAGATGTGCTCTGGCAAGGGTCCCATGCTCACTTTCCCTGAATCCACTCACTTTCTTCCAACCGCTTATCATTTGGTAATTTCCTAGCTTTTGTGCAGTTTTTTCCCCCATTCGAAAAGGTAGAAATGGCTCTCCTAAGGTACTGGCAGTAGGAGCTTTAAGCTAAAATATGCTGGTATTTTTGCCCCCACCCCTTTTGCCTTAAGCCTTGCCCGCTCCTGGAATCCCCCCTCCCCAAACTTCTCAGAAATGGCTTTCGGCCCTCCAGTCAAAAGAGGTTCAATATCCTTGGGTTATGGGATTTTTTCTGGCTTCTGAGCTTTGTCTTGCTATGAACTGAAGCTCTCATTAAGCCCCTTCTGTCCTTTAATGTTCTTCAGTCAAGGTGTATTGTTGACTTAGGGTGGACCCAGGTTCCCAAGTCCAAGGGTGGAACCTTACAGTCCTTGAGAGTTTATCGCAGGAGCCATAGAATACTATAGCCCCCACCCCTCATCCCCCCAACACAGCCCTAAACAGAGTCGGAACCTACACCAGCCCAAGACCTGGTGTAGAAAATGCACCCCCCATTTGATTCTATTGGAAGCAATAGTATGGGGGAAGCAGCTCCACCTCCTGCCCCCTATTTCTACCCTGCCAAGGCTTAGGAAAGTGGCAGTTTCTCCACCATGGCTTTACCCCTCCTTAGGATTGTTCTGTCAATTGGAGAGCATTTGCTTATCAGAGTCTTATGAGATCGCAGTCCTCCCCTTACAGTGTAAGTTCAGTAACACCAAATGCTTGTAAGGTCACCTTGCAGTTGGCCCTTGACACTAATACCAGGCATGTCTTGCTTGGTGTTTACACTTTTTACAGCTGATGAGTCATTCAGTGGAAAAGAGCGAAGTGGTCAAGGGGCTAGTACCAAAATACATAAACGATCTGTTGGGATTCCTTATTTTTCTTGGCAGTAGAAAATTAGGAACTGCTGATGTACTCTCATGCCACTGTCTATCTTGATTGCTTAGTGGGAGCTTACATCCCTCCTGTGCATCTCTGCCCTGTCTCTCATGTGAGCCCTCTAGCATGGCCATCCATCCTTGCTTCCCCAATTTTCTTTCCGTACTTCACTTCTATGAAAAAGACAGTGTAACAAACCTTTCTTTTGACATGCTACATTTCAGATCTAGTTTTAATTATAAACCACTGTCTTGCTGCTTCATTTCCTAATTGAAGAAGCTCAGCAGGCAGTCCTGGGACTGGGTTTCTCTTTAGTCCTTATTGCCCCAGGGTTGGCGGTCCAATTAAAGAGCAGCTCCTGACTTGCCCAGAGACTGAAATAATAGGATGATCATACTGTCTGTTCTCTGTTGGTTTAACATCCTGTCCTCATTTCAGAACAATTTTCCCTTTCTTTTTTAAATCCAGTTTTACAATTGACCTTTGATTGACATGCATCAAAAGAATGTGGTTAATTACCTGGAGAATTGATAGGCAGCATATTTAGAATATGCTGCATGGTTTCACATAGTTGCCCTATTCACCAATGTTTTAAGCCTTTGTAACTGGGGAGGGGAACTCCATTTATTGTTTTACACATTGCTTAGAAATTTATTTTAATATAAATATCATTAAATAAATAATACCCTTATTTCAGCCTGGAGGACAAATTGGCCCTGGGTATGCATGTCAGGGGCCACTTGCCAGCACTGGGTAGAGCCACCAGCCCACCCCACTCCTCCACTGCAGGCAAGCAGCCCCTGATGTGCTTGCCTGGAGCCCATTCATACATTTACACACACACACACACACACACACACACACACACTTACACATATACAGGCACACACTTGTATACTGAGCCTACTTCACTCACCGCTCACCTTTCCCACTCTGAGGAATGCTCCTTCAGGCAGCTCACTCAGGACCTAGCTTTGCTTCCCCCACCCAACAAAGCTGCTGTCTTGAAGAGTGCTCCTTGAGGAGAAGCCACTCTCCTGCCCAAGAGCTCTTCCTCATCCTTTGTCCCTTCTATCACAATCAACTTTCCAGAGAGATAAGTGTGCAGTCAGTGGTGAGAATAGATCATTCTTTCCTGTCTCATTCCCCTCTAGTAATTGACAACACACTAGAAAGACCAGCTTCAAAGCTCCTCATCCAAGTCATTAATAAAAATGTTGAAGTGCACTGGGCCCAGGACTGAGCCTGCGGTACCCTGCTTGTTACCTCTCCCAAATTTGAGAAGACACCATTGATAAACACTCTTTGAGCCCGATTCTGTAGCCAACTGTGGATCCACCTAATCGTTGTTCCATCTAGCCCTCTTTCAGCTAGCTTGCTGATCAGAATGTCATGTGGTACTTTGTTAAAGGCTTTGCTGAAGTCAAGATATATTATGTCCACAACATTCCCACAGTCCACAAGGGAGGTTACCCAATCAAAGATTGAGATCAGATTAGTCTGGTAGGATTTGTTCTTGACAAATCCATGCTGGCTTCTAGTAATCACTGCGTTGGTTTCTTCTGTTGTCTTCTATCTTTTTTCCTCATTGTTTAACATTTCCTTTTTAAAAAACTCCCACACATCTTGGACTCCCTTTCTCATTAGGACCACTTGCCATGGGACCTTATTTACTAGGGGTGTGCACGGACCCCCCGGATCAGATCGGAACCCAGATCGGGGCCTCCAATTTTGTCACGGATCGGATCGGACAAAACCGGAGGCCCCCCGGACCGGACCGGATCGAGTCCGATCCCGATCCAAAAATCGGAACTTTTTGGATCGGCCGCCATTTTCCTCCCCCATAGTCTTGCATTGCAATTCAAGTCTATGAGGAAAAAAAATGGCGGCGGGTGGGTGAGGGGGGCCCTAACTCCCTCCCCCCTGGGCCATCCCCTGAGGATGGCCCCGGCAGGTAAGCCCCTCCCCTGCGCTCCTTACCCACCTCCCCGGGGCTGTCCGCTTCCATCCGCTGGCACCCGCGGGCACCAGCGGATGGAAGCGGATGGCCCCGGGGGGGTAAACCCTCTGCCCCCTGCTTACCTTTCCTAGCCGTCTGTTCCCGCGTGGTGCTGGCTGCTACTGCAAGCGGGCTTCGCAGCCTGCCCCAAGGTAGCGCGCCAGGTGATCATCACCTGATCATCATCACCTGATCATCATCACCTGGCGCGCTACCTAGGGGCAGGCCGTGAAGCCCGCTCACAGTAGCAGCCAGCGCTGGATGGGAACGGACGGCCAGGAAAGGTAAGCGCGCCGCGTGCCCCCCCGCCCCCTGCTTACCTTTCCTGGCCGTCCACTCCCGCCCGGCGCTGGCTGCTACTGTGAGCAGGCTTCGCGGCCTACTCCTGAGTAGTGCGCCAGGTGATGTCATCACCTGGTGCGCTACCTAGGAGCAGGCTGCGAAGCCCGCTCACAGTAGCAGCCAGCGCCGGGCGGGAACGGACGGCCAGGAAAGGTAAGCGCGCCGCGCGACCCTCCTGCCCCCCTGCTCACCTTTCCTGGCCGTCCGCTCCCGCCCGGCGCTGGCTGCTACTGCGAGCGGGCTTCGCAGCCTACTCCTGAGTAGTGCGCCAGGTGATGTCATCACCTGGCACGCTACCTAGGAGCAGGCCGCGAAGCCCGCTTGCAGTAGCAGCCAGCGCCGGGCTGGAACGGACAGCCAGGAAAGGTAAGTGCGCCACGCGCCCCCCCCCGCCCCCTGCTTACCTTTCCTGGCCGTCTGCTCCCATCCGCCACCCCCTGCCCCCATTGTCCGCCTCCATTGGCGGGTGCCCACTGGCGCCCGCCAATGGAAGCAGCGGCAGGCGCCAGTGTGCGCCCGCTGATCCGCCAATCTATCCGAACTGGTTCGGAACCTTTCCGGATCAGATCGGATTGGATCGGCTGATCCAGCGGTGAGATCGGAAATCGGATAATTTATTCGATTTCCCCCTGGACCGGATTTGGATCGTGGATCGGATCCGATCCAGTGCACATCCCTGTTATTTACCATAGTTCTGAATTGATCATAATCAGCTTTCCTAAAATCCAGAGTATGCGTATGGCTACACTCAGCTTTTGCTTCCTTTAAAATCATGAACTCAAGTACGACATGGTCACTTTCCCCCAGAGTTCCCTTAACTGCCACTTTATCCACTAAGTCATCCCTATTGGCCAGTATCAAGTCAAGGATATCCTCTAGTTCCTTCCTCCACTTTCTGTAGGAGAAAGTTATCAGCCACACATGTCAGGAATTTCTTGGAAGGGCCACTTTTGGCAGAATTTGTCTCCCAACAGATATAGGGATAATGGAAGTCCCCCATTACTACTACATCACACTTCCTTGAAACACTGGCAATTTGCTTTTCAAACGTTTCATCCTCGTCTTCTCCTAGATTGGGTGGTCGGCAGTAGACTATGACTATCATGCTCTTTTTATTCCTCACCCCATTTATTTTAATCCAGATGCTCTCGATGGGGCTCCCAGGCTCATCCTGAATGTGCAGGGAAAGTATTTAACATAAAGGGAATCCATCTCCCTTTCTATTTCTTCTGTTCTTTTTGAACAAATTATACCCTTCAATTGTTATATTCCAGTCATGGGAGTCATCCCATAAAGTTTCAGTTATACCTATCAAGTCGTATTTGCCTTCATGTATTAAGAGTTCAAGTTCGTTCTGTTTGTTTCTCATACTCTGGGCATTAGTATATAGACATTGAAGTCCATGTGCTTTATAGTCTGGCTTCTTTCCTACATTATTGTGAAAAGTATTTGGGGGTACTATTAGAGCTGTTCTCTCTGTTATAGTGCATCCACTGTTGCCTCTCAAGTTACGTCTCCCTCCCCTGTAGGATTCAGTTTGAAGCCCTCCTGATGAAGTTCTTCATGCTGTGGCCAAACACCTTCTTTCCAGTCCTTGTGAGGTGTAACCCGTTCATTGCCAGCAGTCCATCTTCCAAGTAGCATAGCCTGTGGTCTCAGAATCTGAATCTTTAATGTTGACGTCACCTTCATAGCTGGTCAGTCACCAGAGATATTTTTCTTTCCCTTTCTATTCCTCTTCCTAGACCTGGGAGGATGGATGGAAATACTATCTGGACCCCAAAGTTCTTGAGTTTACTTCCCAGAGCTTCGAAGTCTGATGTGATTTCTTCATAGCACCGCTTGGCAGTATCATTTGTTCTCACATGGATGAGAAGAAAAGGATATGTATCAGTGGGCTTTATGAGCTTTGGCAACCCTTCAGTCACATCTCTGTCCTCCAGGGAGACTGCATACCTGGCGAGTCCATGGGTCTTTGCGACATACTTGAGTTTCTATTCTACGTAGCAGGGAGTCTCCCACAACAACTATTCTTCTCTTCTTTTTGTTGTAGGCCTTGGTATTGTTGCCCCTGCTCAACTAGCCTTCTGCCTCTTGCTCACTGCTGCGCGGGGTCCCCTGTAATTCTTCCTCTGCAGATTGTCTTCCAGTCTTATCTTCCAGTACCTGAAAGTGGTTACATAGCTCTAGTGGTTCCACTGGTGCAGAGTGTCTTCTAGTTCTTCTGCTCCTAACTGTCACCCTTTTCCAGGGAGTTTCCTCTTCATTGTCTTTCCTCACATCAGCATTCCCCACTTCTGCTTCAACTTGCTGTTGCTCTTCCACCTCCTGTGCTTCTCTCTGCTGTTGAAGTTCCACCATTCTGTCTAAGAACTCTTTGTTTTCTCTTCTTCCTTGGAGGATGGACATTCATCGCTCAAGTACACTCACTTTTTCTTCCAATAGTGCAACCAGCTTGCACTTGTTGCATGTGTACACCATGTTGATCTCAGGCAGAAACGCAAACATTGCACACACCTTGGAGGTCACCAGCACTGGAGAATCCTTTCCATTCATAGTCCCTTTTTGGTTCTGCCTTTCTGCCTGTACTGGAATAGCCTGTGCTTTGTCCTGTCCTTCCTAAAGGTTAACAGCAGAGTCCTGTACTATATGAGTGTGTGTTAAAAGAATAAAATTTTGTTAGGGACCTCCCCTGCCAAACTCCTGTTTGCTCTACCTGTTCGCTTGCTCTCTGGGAGCTGGCTTCCTTATGTACCTTCTAGTCCAGCTGGAGCTGCTTCCACTTCTCTGCTCTGCTCAGCTAGGGGTCAGGAAACAGAATGGCAGCATTCAGATGACACTTTAGGCAATGGAGGGGGGAATAGCATACTGCCGCAGCACCCGCCAAATGACATGTTGCCCCTCCCCCATCACAAAGCTGAAAGTCCCGGCATCCTTCTGGGCTGCTGCGTCTCCTCCCTCCCACCTCCCTCAGTCCTCTGGCCGTATCCCAGCATGCACCGCAAGTTCTGCCGGCTGTATTGGAGCAACCGGGGGGTTTTCGGCTGCTCTGGCCAACGAACTCTATGCCCAAGCGGAATAGTACACAGAGAGAGGGGGATTCCCTCCACATGACACTTTAAACAACAGAGTTCGGGATAAACAACATGCAAGCCCATTGCTTTTTTCCATTGTTTAAGTGCCCCAAATAGCGTACTGACAGTTGTGTGTCAGTTCCTCCCCTCCGTTGATTATCATGTCGTCCAAATGCTGCCAATGAGACTCCCCACCCACTCAGCTGCTGAGAGCAATCAGGCCACACCCCTTCAGGCCCAGCAGCAGCTCTCAGGACATGCCCCTTGAATCAGCATTCAGGAGCACATGGTGACTTAATAACCACAGTTTAAAAATGCTCACTGACCTTTTGCTGCAAAAGTGGCCTAACCATAGGCTGACCATCTGAAAAGGAGGACAGGGCTCATATAACTTTAACAGTTGTAGAGAAAAGGGAATTTCAGCAGGTGTCATTTGTATGCAATTAGTTCCTGGTGAAATTCCCTCTTCATCACAACTGTTAAAGGTGCAGGCACTATACTAGAGTGACCAGATACAAAAGAAGGCAGGGCTCTGCAACTTTAACTGTTGTGATGAAGAGGGAATTTCAGCAGGAACTAATTGCATACAAATGACACTGATTGAAATTCCCTTTTCTCTACAACTGTTAAAGTTATATGAGCCCTGTCCTCCTTTTCAGATGGTCAGCCTACCTAACCATGGCTTAGAGTGTTGTCTGGATAGGCCATTTGGGTGGCTTTGGACCAGTCATTGATTCTCAGCCTAACAAGTCTCTGTTGTTGTGAGAATAAAATGGAGAGGAAGGGCAGGAGGAGGATCATATCAACAGCCTTGAATTCCTTGGAGGAAAAAAGGTGGGATATAAATGTAATAATAATTTTAAAATAAAATTAAACCTCTGCTCCCATGTCTTATAGGCAAGAATCCATAAGAGAAATTCTCCCTCCAAAAGGTTCCTTGGGGTGCAAGGAGAGCCAGAAATTCTCCCTGCCGCTTCAGTTCTGTGTAACTTGAAATCCTGCATATATACTTTCACCAAAGATACTCATTACAGTTCTCTTTTGATAGCAAGTGCTTTAATAATTGGTAACCATCAATTTCTCCTATTCTATGACTCCTATTTGTTGGAGAAGTCATTCTCTATGCTGAACAGAAAAGGCACACGATTAAAGCTCTATCACAACAAGGATGATGACACATAATTGATTCATTGTTTTCCATATGAAAATGATCCAGGGGAGCATCAAAACATGTTTGGATTAAAAGATAACTAGATAAACCAGTGTGCTGTTAACTGACATAGGGGGAAGGGAGAGGGTGGGCTAGAGTGCTGGAACTTGATCAGGGAAGCTTGGGATCAAATCTTTGCTCAACTATGAAATGTATTGAGTGACCTTGGGCCAGCTGCCATCTCTGAGCCTAACCTACCCCACAGGCTTGTGGTGAGGATAAAAAGGAGAGCCATATATGCTCTCCTAAACTCTTTGATGGAATAATAATATGATTAATAGCAGCATACTCTGAATGTAAATGGGTAATTAAGACATAGCTTCACACAACAGAAATGGCATTAGGCAGTGGAGGGTGTGTATGATGTGAACCTGTGATCACAACCCACACAGCCTTGAATTAGCTGGGTCGCCTAGGTTACAGTATAGGCCTGTTTTATACCAAGGAGACATGGTTCTTGTAAGGTTAAATCAACCTTCCTCAGCCTGCTGCACATGTGCAGATGTGGTGGACTATAATTCCCAGCATTCCCAGCCAGCAGAGCAAGTGGGTTACAAGGGTAAACAGGGATTTCAAGCACAGAGTTCCATAGCAATTTTGAATAGCCCTTGTCCAAAGTGACCAGGAGGGCTAGCTTTCCAACAAGCATAAGCCATTGATCAAGCTTGGCACAGCTGAGAGAGATAAAGACAATATGAACATTCAGATAGGAGCCCTGCATGACAATCTGCTTTGACCGCCCACCTGGCACAAAGTTGTAATAAAAGCAGCTTCAGCAGCTTGCAAAGGTTTCCCCTTCTAATTGAGGGAAGCCCCTGCATGACAGTGTCCCTCACACAGGGATCGTACTGATGTCAAGAGGCACACTGTTCATGTCCTCACGGATCCCCTGGAGCTTTTGGTGCAATCGGGAGCTTTTCTGAGAACAGTCTAAGGGCTAAATGTGGCTATTAATTTATTCCAGGCGGGTAGAAAACTGAAATTATAGCAAAGCAGCCAGTGCGTTTCTCTGCCCAGGCTGGCAGCCAAGCCCAGCTGAATTCTGCTTAATGCTGAGTAATGTCAAGTAGTCAAGGGATCTCCCAGCCACTATTCCTTTATGGAACTTGTCCAAAGACTGATAATCACAGGAGGATCAGGGTTGAAATAGCTAAATCAATGGTAGCTTGGAAAGCTTTCTTGTAACTTGAGCAGTTGTGAAATGGATTTTGGCTAAATTCCACTGCATTAAGATTAAGGAGAAATGCTTTATTGCTGTTACGATAATTGCCACTCCAACTGTCTATGTGGATGTCACTTCTTTATATGTTAATTGAGGAGGGCATCAATGTTCCCCAGTTGTTTCTCTGGCTCCCTTGTTCTATTCAGGTCCATGCAATTAAATGCACTGTTGCATTTAATTCACTGCAGCTCTCCTGAAATTCCCTTCTTGATGCCTCTGGGAGGCTTGGAAGATTATTCGGGGGGGGGGGAGTTGCTTCTTATTGCTTAGCGACCAAAATGCCTGCATTCTTATAAGCAGAAGCATAATTTAAATGTGAAAAGGGGTGGGTAGACTTGGAAGAGAAGCTTCTCCAAAGCTAAAATTAGACTCTAATGTGTTGGTGGAAAAATATAGCTGAAGAAAGCTGACTTTCTCAAGCTAAGAAAATAATGAACTAAGGGGCATTTGTGAAGGGCCAAATACCGCAAAACCCCAACATGCCTGCAAAACATGAATATGAATTCCAAGATGGGAAATGCAAATATGAGGGATGGGCTCTCATCACAATTCTTCTTCTTTTGCACTCAACATTCCTATGATAAAGCTTTGCCTTAGGAGGACTGTCCAAATTCAACTCAGCAGAAATACAGTGGTAATGCTTATTTCTATGGAACTCTGGAGGTCAGGCAGGTGCCTTCCATGACCTGCCTGACCTCCAGAGGTCATGGTTTCATCAGAATTCTGTTTCTTTCTTTTTTCTTTTTTTTAAATACTTTTAACATGGAGTCTTAGTCTTTTATCTTATCTTGTATTTTTTATTGTTCACTGCTCTGGAATCTATCTAAATGTGGAGCAATATATAAATGTTAATGAATAAATAAACAAACAGAATTTTAATTTGGCAAGAAAGGGATATCTATTTGTGTCAGTTCATAGGGTTTTTAGGCTCAGATTCAGAGCACTTTCTAAAATTAAGGATTAGTTATTTATCTTTTTTTAAAAAAAGGTTCATTGCTTACATGCCATATAGTGTTACAATACAAGAGGTACAGTTTTTTGAATACAGCAAAAGAACTAGATGTGTTTGATTCCAATTTGTGAATATAGCTGAGCAGAAAGTAGTGATTGGGAATACAGGTGCTGCAACTGTAGATGTTGTTCCTGGACATATTTGGCAAGTGTACAGGTCGCTTCTCGTGTTTCCATTATGCACTGAAGCAAGGTGGATGTGGTCAAAATTAGATCCATAGAAAATCAAAGGAAGTAAGATACATCTCATGGAAGAATGGAGCTGCCAGTGGGCTGCTCTCAAGCACACCCAGGAGTCTCAAAAATATGGTCTTGTTGTTTTGTCAATCACATTTTTATCCCACTCCTCCAAGAAGGTCAGGACAACATTTCATGAGGTTATCCCATTTTAATACTTATTAAGGATGTGGAGTCACCTGAGATGCCCCTATCCTGGAAGCAATAGAACTTGCTTCCAAGTATTTTGCTTAGGATCAGAGTGTAGATTCAGAAGCACCTGCATGTGCCACCTGTTTTCCTGTGGAAAAAGAGAAGTAGTGAGACCCACTGAAAACAGTATCACAAAAGTGTACGGCAGAGCTGTGTCTTGACCCCATTCCATACTGGGGAAATAGTTGGTGCAACAAAAAGGAAGGAAGGGCATTAATTTATCTCTCTAGGATTTTTCATTTTTTCCTCTTTGTTTCTAATGATCCTTTTGGGCCTGTTTAATCTCTTATATGCTTTTACCTAATTAGATCTTCAGATTTGCTGCATTGCATCTGAGGAATAATCAGACATTAAGCGACCATCTCCCAACCAATTTGTAAGCCAGCATCCAGGCAGTGAGATGTGTGTGCGTGTTTTAATGCATCTCAGCTTGAATGAAGCCCCTAAGCATTACTTTACTAAATGAAGATCTGTACCTCAGAAATCATTATATGTTTTCTCTTTCAGAGTTCAGGGGATGGTGTGAAGAAGAAGAAAATCTATGGAAGGATTAAAAGAGAGGGAGAAGGAGGGAGGGGGGCTAAAATATGTATGTGCATCAAAACAAGGATCAGGAATTGTGGATTCCAATTGTCACAGCTGCACCTATATCCTTGTTATATAATAGGCTGGCTCTGCCCCAAATGCATCCTTCATTGGCTCTGCACAGACCCACCAAGAATGTCCTTGATTAATCTGTCATTCTTGCTCACTCTCAATTCCTAAGTCTTTCTCTCAAGAGGCTCAACTAACTAACAGAACTCAGGCACTCTAGGCAAATGCCTTCATGTCGGGAGGCATCTGGAGACTTCCCTCATCTCACATTATGAAACAAATATGTATTCAGTTGACAGGAGTTTCAGGGTTATACTAGGAAGCTGTTGTAGTTTGGCCCTGAACTGAATTTCATTTATTTGGGCTCTTCTTCCCATTGTCCCAGATTCAAATAAATCCTTGCATTATTGCTATAGGAGTGCCAACTTATTATTGACTATTATAAAGAAAATTATTTTCAACAATGTGACTTAAGCACCCTTCCCCCGTTCCTCTTATTGAGGACACTCCAACAGCACATTAATCTGTATGATAAATTCCCCCCTCCTTGTGGTTACATAGAAATCTGATTTGCACACAACACTTGATTAAACATGTTGGAAAAAGCAATGTTGCTGAATCTGCTACTCCATCCAGGCAGCTGAATTACAGACTTTGTTTGGCATGTTAAGCAGCCTCTTGTACAAACATGTGCTGTTCAGTTCTAAAGCAGATTGTTAATATGGTTCTGGCCTGCACAATTGGTTATATGACAGAACAGTGCCAGGACATTTTATGCCACTACATTGATTTTTTCCAAATCAAGGTTAACAACTTAGCAGAAGCCTACATCACAGCTTTTCAGGAATTATTCAGCCATTGTAAATTGGCCCATTATAACCAAAAATGTATTCCATTTTAAAGATTTCCACACGTCAATCTTCATATGGAGCCCGCTTTCTCTCTATCTTTTCCCTCATACATTTTATAGAAATTCTGTGTGGTGAGTTAAGTTTTCTATAGTATGTGCAAACGCTGCATTCTATGTCCTGTTATGTGCAGAATGCAATCTCTTTTGGGCAATATTTTCAGAAGCAACTGAAAAGAAAATAAAGTGAGTGATTCTAGCAATGATGTGCATCAAATCAAAGGGTTGTATCCAATGTGTCATTCTACTAGTAGAAGCTGTGTGTGAAGCAAAGCCAGTTCCAGTCAACAAACGGGTGGGTCATCCACCTAGCACATTGGCTGGGAACAAAGTGACATCATGGGGGGTAGTGGCCCCACCCCCTGACATAGAAAGTATGGTCATGCTCCCCATAAATTATTTGGCCCATGGAGGTCATCGACTTCCCACCTGTATTTTGTTGCCCATCCCAACACTAGGTTGCTTGCCTTAATTGTGCTAGTTGTGCTACTGCTAGTGGAACAAGCAACTGCTAGCAGAACATCATCTCTCATATTTTTCCTTCTAGGATACAATACAAAGGGCATAAACACATACCCATGCGCTTTTCACAGGATTTGCAGCACTATAGGAATGGAGTACAAGTTAATGTTTTGTTATTGAAGAAAGGTTGCAGTAAACTAAAGGATGTTTTCATACGTTGTTAATAATACCATACTAAATTTATTTAAAAAAGGAGATGATTTTGCTAGTCGTGTATTGCAATTGATTGCTAGGCATGCTTAATATAAACTGCCAATACTAAATTATTGCCCAGAAATAACAATTGCTATGAACTAATTTACATGCATACTTATCAATTGATTATTGTAGTGCAGTGGCATCGATAACAAATCATACGCCAAGTTTATACTATTTGTAGGTCAGTCTTCCCCAAACTAGTGTCATTTAGATGGGCTGAACGACAACTCCCAGTAATCCCAGGACAGCGTACCCAATGCAGGTTGGGGGAGCTGGGACATGTGGTACTATGGGCACAACCTATTGAGCATGGCCTAACGCAAGTGAATCATGCATCTATTTTCGACAATGATTGGTTCGTATTTGTCCACAAATGGTATAAATGTCATACTTAATGAAAAGGTATAAGGTTGTTATGAGAGTCAGTGTGTGTTATACATACTCAGCTGGGAAACCACATATTTGTGCAACATCACATGCTACTGCACTACTGCAATATGTTTTAATTTGATATGTATTTACCTAGTCCTTGTAAGTCACTTTTATTATATATTTATAGAAGGGTGGGATATAAATATTGGAAATAAATACAAATAATAACTGATGTTAAATTGTCAGCAATTGTACAGAATGGCTTCCACGACAGTAGACCTGGTAGCCAGGTCTTTGATACTGCATTGCTGCTTATGTTTTATTGGAGATGAGGTTTCAGCAAAATCTCCAATATTTATTGTAGAGGTGCCATAGCAGCGCCATAGCTAATGGTAAGATTTGCACTTTAAGTAGGGATTAAACCATTTGTTATGTATACTGTCTGTCTGCCATCCAGGCTTAAAGCATTTACTGAGTGCAGAATGAAATTTCTGGGAATATTTAAGTAAATCTTTTAATTAGTGTATAGAATAAAAGCATTTAAAATGTGAGCCCTTCTTACATATTTTAGAGCCTAATCTTTTATTTTTCTTTCAGATCCTTTTAGCAAAGGAATTCCTTATTCTTAAGGAAGATACATTAATAGGTTCCAAAGCTGAAATGATATTTTACATAACCATTGCTAAGTATATCATTATTGATGAGTTTTTCATACACCTTAAGATTACAGCAATATTTTTCATGCTTGCCCATCAATTCCATTTACTGTAAAGTTCGGCCACCAACCACATTACAGTACCTGGGACTGTGTGTTTTTCTTATATGAAATCACAGGTTTTTACAACACCAGAAGCTGATGTGGTGTAGTGGCTAAGAGACAGAGCTACAAATCAAGAAATCCCTGGTTCAAATTACACCTCTGCCATAAACACATTAGGTGGCCTTAAGCAAGCCACTTTCTCTTGGCCTTAGTCTCCCAATCTGCAATATGGGGGACAATAACATTGACTTATCTTTAAAGAATTCTTGTAAGGATTACAAATAGATAATGCATATATAGCACTTCAAAAACTTGAAGGTTCTATAGAGATTATGATAATCATCTTCATCATCATCTTCATCTCTCTTTTCTTGCTCTTGTTGGTTTTTCCAGATGGACATGACGGGCTTTGCCAAGTCATGCTGTCATTTACTGATTCAGGAATTTCCTGTCTATTGAACAAGTTTTAAGTATGACTGCTTTCTGGATGTTGGTGTGGATGTATTTTGGTAGGCCCAGTTTCTGAAGGTTTTCTGTATAGTTTTTTTATGTGATGCCAGTTACTGATGTGACTAAAGGAATAATTGTGGTCTTTTCCTGTTGTCTGTTGTCATAGATGATGATGATGACCTAAATCGGGTTGGCAGACATCAGGTTTGTGGAATCTATTTTGCTTTTTTTTTACTAGAACCCTGAGATCCACCAACTGGAGCCAGCTTCAAAAGACATACACTTAGGGAGCAATCCTATGTCATACAGTGCCTGGGGGAACAGGATTGTTCAGTTTCTGGGCTCTGAGGTTGGAAACCAGGCTCTGACCTTGGAGCCCAGAAACTGTGCTCCCTTCCCCTCCCCCTCGTAGTCAGTGCTGTTTTGTCTATGTCTTGGAAATGCAGCACAGAGAAAAGGGTGTGTTCCCAGGGGTCAGGAGGAGGGGAGACTGAGGCAGCAGCCATACAATGTTTCCTACGGCTGCCCCAGCCTCCTCCCCTCCCCCTTTGAAGTACTGCTGCTAGATGGGCGAAATTCCCTACCTAGCAGAAATGCAGGGTGGCTGGAGAGCAGAGGCTAAGTGTCCCTACATTGGACACTCAGCAGCCTCCAAAGTTCAGAGGCTGCAGCTATCCCCAAACGATTGTGCCAGGAATTCATTTTGAGTGCCAGAACACAAAAAAACTCTTATGAACATCTTAAACATTTTTCATTTCAACAGTATACTTTAGGGCAAGGATTGCTTTTGTTGATGCTATAGATAGACAATTGGGAGTAAGAAATCCTTGCTTATCCACTGTAAATCATCCAGAGATCTACCAGTAGATATAGATTTACCTCCTGCTCACCTCTGACCTAAAGGTGTTAAAAATCCGGGAATCATATTTATGTCACATGACAACTTCCTAGCCTAACTGCATTCCTGTTTGTTAAACTGCTTTAAATATTCTGAGGAGATAATTTCAGACACAGAAGTGACTTACAGAAGTATTCCAGTGTATTTCAAATGTAATGTGAATAACAGCTTTCTGGGCAAAGGACTAGGTAACTTTTGCAATCATTTTCAGCCCTGCAGTTTTTGTTGCAGAAAGATGATACAAGCATAGACTCTATGGGTACCTCTAGACGGGCGCATTTCCCCACAGTAGCTTTGGAGTGGCAGCAGGTAGATTACATTTGCCGTCTGTCGCTCTTGCTCCAGAGCTTCTGTGGCGACCACTGATTGGTCGCCATGGGCTGGGCAGGGAAGGGGATGAACCAGCGAGCCATAAGCTCGCTGCACCACCTCCACGCCTCCACAATCCTCCTCCCATTTTAAAAAGTAAAAAAAAAAATTAAACTTATGATTGAAGGGGGGGGCAATGCTCCCGGCCGCCCCTACAGCTGCTGCTGATGCTCTGCTGGGCAGGTACGGGCGCGGCAGTGGCAATGGCAGGAAAGCCCGCTGTGGCACTCCTTCTGCTATAGATGGGTGGAATGAGCACCAATGCAGGGCACGCCACCTGCCACCGCCGCTGCGCGGTACCAGCGGCACCGTGAAGATGAGGGCTCTGTTGCAACTACTGCCTTGTTCTCCCAGCTAGGATTACTTTTCCCCTAAAAGGTTACTTTCCTGTATTTTAGATTTTTGCCTTTTGTATTACAGGCATTCAAGAATAATTTCCCTTGCTTTGTGGCAGCTGTGAAATACTTTGAGAACTGCTATTCTGCCATTGCTTAAACCCAGGAGTGCAGAAACCCCAGGGCATCCTAATCCAACCTGTGTCTCTTGAGGTTTCCCCAGAGGGTGGCACTTAGGCTCCAAGCCCCACCCCCTGAAGGAAATCCCTCAAAGGGCATCCCCACTGCTATCTCCAGTCTGAGATTGGAAATAGGTAGTAGTGAGGATGAGAGAAGTGGCGGGACTTGGCCATGTCGGCGGGGGTGGGAGGGAAGCAAGCAAGTCCCAACCCTTCTGGCTCTCATTTCTGCTGCTGTCTTCACGACCAGAGACAGTATTAGCATGAGAGGCGTTGGGACTCACTCACATGGTGAAGAATGTCCGCCACTCTTCTTTGAGTGGCAGGTTCCAACATCCAGGCTGCCTCATATCCCTGCTGCAGCTTTTTCCATGCTGGGAGGAGACACAGTTCTGTGCTTCCTTCCAGTGCAAAGAAAAGAAAAATAAAGAAAAAAGGGGGTGAAGTCAGGGGTTGGGGGCTACATCTCCTGATGTCATTTGGCCTGAGGGTGGCATGCAATCTGCCCCCCATCCCAAAACAGTTCTGCAGCCCTGCAGCGTTTTTTTTTTATTATTCTGATGCATTTCATTCAAAGGACACAATCCACCTGGAACCTATTCTGCACCAGCTCTGTTGTGATCAACAACTGTTGTGTGCAACAGCAAGATGCCCCATGTACTTCAACTGTGTTTGTGTGGAACTATGAGAAGACTGTGGACCAAACCCATTTTATTCCTGTTCTCCTCTTCTCAATGTTTTTTCTTACATTAACCTGAACCTCACACAATAGTCTGACTGACTCATAACTTGTGTCATGTATCTTGAATATTGTCTATCTGACAAGGCAACCCAAAATAACATGAATTTTTGAACGTTTGTCGCATCTTTGAGTCATGCTTCACTTGTGATCCACTGTCATTCTAATTCTAATCAGTCTGTTGGCCAGGCATGTTGATGGGCAACCTCAAGGCCCATGCTGCTCTCCCTTCTTATGGTTCTTTATCTTTAAAGCAGGCTTGGACTGGCCAGCCCTTCAAATAGAGGGTGCCTTCCAGGGCCAGCCCAAGTTGTTTTGCTGTCTGAGGCAGGGCAATGAATGGTGCCATTTCACTTCGCATCAAGGTGCATATATAGGACCTAAAGCCAAGTCATGTTATTTTGGCATCTGAGGCAGAAAATCCCACAAGTGTCTCTGCCCCACCTGTGCAGAACAAATTCAATAATAATAAATTACATAACTAATCATTTGCTGCCCTTTAGTGCCATTCAGAATCGGCTATGACGCAGCCTCTTCACTCTACCTAATGGTAGGGTTGGCCATGACATCTTCAAATACAAAACTGTCCTCTGTAAAGGAGGACACAAGGAATGCAGAATGAGTGCATTCTGCTTGCTTCCACTTATGCTTCACTTGTATGTTTGTTCATGAAGCAAATGTAACAAAAACACCATAATTCTCCAGTATTCTCTCCTCCAAAGGAAACCAAGCTGAGGTCAAGCTACCCCTGGAACATCTCACTTCTCAGCTTATAATGTAGGGCAGCTAATACAAGTTAAAATATAAAGTTTGATACTTTTGGGGATATATAAAATATTGCAAAATAGTGATATGGGTATGTGTGTGTGTGTGTGTGTGTTTATTAAGTGGTGGTTATAAGATTAAGTAGGCTGACCATATGAAAAGGAGGACAGCGCTCCTGTAACTTTAACTGTTGTATAGAAAAAGGAATTTCAGCCAGTGTCATTTGTATGCAATTAGTTCCTGGTGAAATTCCCTCTTCATCACAACTGTTAAAGTAGTAGGGGCCCTGCCTTCTTTTGTATCTGGTCACTCTAGTGTAGTGCCTGTAACTTCAACTGTTGTGATGAAGATGGAATTTCACCAGGAACTAACTGCATACAAATGAGTGGCAGTGCACATATGGGCATCAGAATTGGCAAATTCAACGGTCCAATTCTGGTGTGACAATCAAGCGACTGTTCACGTGATAAACACCTTGTCTTCTCACAACCCAAGAGTGATGCGATTGGTACGCGCATTCACCTTGCACTGCCTGCGGCATAATATCTTGTTCAGGGCACGGCACATACTGGGCATGAACAATGATATTGCTGACGCTTTATCGCGTCATCAGGTGCAGCGGTTCCGGGAAATGGCTTCCTGGGCACGGGAGACACCCGAGGAGATGCCTCCTGCACTGTGGCGGATTGGAAGGGCGAGGTAGAACAGGCAGTGTGGCAGTCATTGGCCCCCAGCACCAGTGCTGCTTACCGACGGGCAGGTAGGGAATTCGCGGCATTCCGGACTGCCACACAATTACAGCCAGCTTGGCCGATACCTGTGGAACACATTTTACAGTTTTGTGTTTATTCTCGTAGGAAGGGCCTGGCGGCCCGCACAATTGGGGAAAAATTAGCGGCGTTGGCGTTTTGGGCTAAGATAAAAGGGGTGCAGAACAACACGGAGGACTTTAGAGTGCGGCGTACTCTACGGGGATGGGCACGCGGGTCCCCTGTGACCCCAGACAGGAGGTCCCCTCTATCTGCAAATATGCTGTTGGGTCTGAGGGCTCTATGGCCTTCATTATGTCATTCAAGATATGAGGCCGTCCTGTTTCACGCCGCATCTTTGATGGCATTTTTCGGAGCGCTTCGGATATCGGAGTTAGTGCCCAAGTCTAAAGAGGACCGTTCCGGGCGGGCCCTTCAGTTTGCAGATCTTGGGATGGAGGCGGACAAGGTTCATCTCCGCTTAAGGCGATCCAAAACGGATCAGTTAGGTAGAGGCCTTGTTGTGAGGCTGTTTCCAGCATCAAGTCCAGAATTATGCCCCGTTTGGGCTTTAGTTGAATTTGTGACATTGAGAGGCAGTTCCCCGGGAGTTTTGTTCATACACAGTGATGGTGCCCCATTGACAAAGTACCAGTTTTGGGCCATCACGAAGCGGGCACTCAAGGGTTTAGGTTTAACCAGTGTGCAATTTGGCACACATTCATTCAGGATTGGCGCTGCGTCTACGGCCGCATCGTTAGGTTTTTCTACCCAACAAATTCAGGCCGTGGGGAGATGGCGCTCGGGGGCATTTAAGACATACGTGAGGCAATTGCCTCACGGCGGCACGGCTGTGGCCGGTAATTAATGATGTCATGTTTCATTCTTAGATCCTTGGAAGGGGTTCACCCAGCTGAAGGTGATCATCTGCGGCCATAGTATGATATATTGGGCCAGCAGGCGGGCTGCCACGTCGTGTCACGGATTACAACTTGGGTTGAGCCAGTATGCTGACATTCAGTGGCATGGACACCGTGGTATGCGATGGGGGAGTTTACTTCCCATGTTGTTGCACCAGCAGCAGGTTATGGCTCGGCCGCAGATATTGCTCATACATCTTGGGGGCAATGATTTGGGGCAGCTGAAAGGCAAGGCCCTCATATGGCAAATAAGAGCAGATCTTGAGAGCCTGCGTATGCGTTGGCCCGGTGTCCGGATCATATGGTCCTGTATACTCCCACGAGTTACGTGGGGTAGAGGGGGAGACACCAAGGCATTGGAGCGGGCCAGGAGAAGGGTGAACACAGAGGTTTACAAGGATCTTACTGAACATGGTGACATTAGCCTGCGGCATCCTAAGATAGCACGAACCAGGAGGGAGCTGTATAGGCAGGACGGTGTACACTTGTCCAACAAAGGTAATGACATTTTCTTAACGGATCTGCAGGGGTGTTTGAGGGAAGTAATTTTAGGTAGTGTGGGGGGGAGCGACTAAGCTAACGCTTGTCACCCCTTGTGGCGGTTAGGCGCGGGCATCTAGAGTGGGTGGAGGCTGGTAAGCATTCTCAGGCACCATTTTGGTGAGGGGTAGAGCCTGAAGCCCAAGGCTGGGAGCCGTGCAGCAACAGCTGAAAGGTTAAGGCTTACCTCTGAGGCTAACCTTACTCACATCCTTGGAGCCGTGTGGCACGAGGGTAGCGACGCAGGAAGGCCTCCCTACCCAAAAGGGAAGCCCCTGGAGTGGCGAGATGGCAGGCGCCACCCCACGGGGCAAGAATGGCTTGCCCTTTCCTAGGACGGCTCTGTAGGAAGCCATTACTTAGATGCCCGCTTAGGTTTTCCCCTTATTGCAGATCCGTGTTAATAAATGTGGCCCATATTTAAATCCAAACATGTTGTCTCGTCTCGTTATTTCACCCTACACTCACGCAAGTGCCCTCGGATCCGCGCCCGGCCCAGCCTGGAGAGGCGAGGCTGGTAGGCAGCCCATTGGCTGCTTCATATGGCGCCACGCGAAGGAGGGGGCTGCAGCTATTTAAGCAAGCTGCAGGCCTCCCTCCACCTCTTTCGAACGGCTGCTCCCTCCCGCCCTCCCTTGTAGGCAGTATGGGCTTTGCTGGTTGTCCATTTGGAAACCAAGTAGGAATTTTTTGCACACACTCTGAATTGTTTGTGTGTTTTTTCGCCTACTCCATACTGTAAGACAAGATGGGTGTAATAAATAGGTTAATTTGATCAATTGGTCACATTTTCCGGCGGTTAGGCGCGGGCATCTAGAGTGGGTGGAGGCTGGTAAGCATTCTCAGGCACCATTTTGGTGAGGGGTAGAGCCTGAAGCCCAAGGCTGGGAGCCGTGCGGCAACAGCTGAAAGGTTAAGGCTTACCTCTGAGGCTAACCTTACTCACATCCTTGGAGCCGTGTGGCACGAGGGTAGTGATGCAGGAAGGCCTCCCTACCCAAAAGGGAAGCCCCTGGAGTGGCGAGATGGCAGGCGCCACCCCACGGGGCAAGAATGGCTTGCCCTTTCCTAGGACGGCTCTGTAGGAAGCCATTACTTAGATGCCCGCTTAGGTTTTCCCCTTATTGCAGATCCGTGTTAATAAATGTGGCCCATATTTAAATCCAAACATGTTGTCTCGTCTCGTTATTTCACCCTACACTCACGCAAAAATGACGCTGGCTGAAATTCCCTTTTCTCTACAAATGTTAAAGTTACATGAGCCCTGTCCTCCTTTTCATATGGTGAGCATAAGATTAAGGCAGATGCTATTTCAAAATAAAGACCACAGTTTGATGAAGTTGAGCTTGAGGAAAAAATAGGAGATTCAAGAAATGCAGTTCCTGTTGGTTGCGAAAATGTAGAACTTTGGTGCAATTGGTGGCTCATTGTCTTGAGTAATTTTGTAGGTTCAAAGCCTGTTTGGAAGGTGAAGTTCTATGGCTGGTGAGGCTAATAAATAGATTGGAAGGGAGAGGGGGAAGGGAACTTACCTGGTTGATCCTGAAGGATATATTTGGGCTCATCTAATCCTAAGGGTGTAGAGAGAGGGAGGGAGGAGAATCGTGGACGTGCCTGCTTCCACGATCCTCCCCCAGCGTCTAGATGGCAGTGCAATGCTCCGGAAGGGAAGAGGGATTTGCGGCCGCCATTTTTTTCAAAAAAATTTTTACTGAAGAGGAGCCAAGTAGCCCTAATCTGCAGGAAAAGGTAGGAAAACAAAAACCCTGAGCCCAACCCCCACATCATCCTGGGGATGGTGTATTTGCTGTCCCCACCTGACCCCCATGGGCACAGAGCCACCCTACGTGGCTCTGTGCCTTTTTTAGGCCCTGGGAGCACATGGCACACCAGGCACGGTCCTCAGGATGATCCTGGGACCGCAGCAAAACCTGGATATCCCTGGTTTCCCTTATCCTGGGGTCGTCCCTAGGTTGTCCGCGGGATCCCCTGTGTAGGGTGACCAGATAAAATCCAGGTCAGGGCTCATGTAACTTTAACAGTTGTAGAGAAAAGGGGATTTCAGCCAGGGTCATTTGTATGCAATTAGTTCCTGGTGAAATTCCCTCTTCATCACAACAGTTAAAGTTGCAGGGGCCCTGCCTTCTTTTGTATATGGTCACTCTAGTATAAATCATGCACCTTTAACTGTTGTGATGAAGAGGGAATTTCACCAGGAACTAATTGCATACAAATGACACTGGCTGAAATTCCCTTTTCTTTACAACTGTTAAAGTTACATGAGCCCTGACCTGGATTTTATCTGGTCACCCTACCCCTGTGCATTATATGACTGCACAGGGACAACCTAGGGATGACCTGGGATAAATGCCTGGTGTAGACATGGCCTTTGTGTAGGCTGACCATATGAAAAGGAGGACAGGGCTCATGTAACTTTAACAGTTGTAGAGAAAAGGGAATTTTAGCCAGTGTCATTTGTATGTAATTAGTTCCTGGTGAAATTCCCTCTTCATCGCAGGGGCCTTGCCTTCTTTTGTATATGGTCACTATAGTATAGTGCCTGCAACTTTCTAGAGTAATTTATTACTCCGCTTAATTGGCTTGTTATATTGTAAGGTACTGCCAATTAGAATTATGATGAATTAGAACTATAATGGCCACAATCGTAAAAGTTTGGCTAGCTTGACACGGCAATCTTCTACATCAAAAAGGCCCAAATTCCACTTTAGGCACATTCCAAATTGCTGACTACTTGTTGGCGGTTTCCTGTGTCTGTCAACTACGCCATTTCTGCACCACCTGGGCAAAAATAAAAAGGAATGATCAAGCTTCTTTATCTTCCCTTCCTGACAGGGCCAGCTTCAGCTTTGAAGGGGTCTTTAGCAAAGTGTTCTCTGAAGTCTCCCATGTTGGTCAGTACCAGGCTGCTTGGAGATGCCATTTTAAGCTTTCTAGCTCGAGCATTTATTTATTAAACAACTATGTACCGCTTCTAAGTTACAATAAATCCTGAAGTGGTTTTTGAGTATTTGATATTGTTAATGCCTTACCCATCTCTAATTGGCTTTTAACAAGCATTATCTCTAGTAGTCTTTTAGACATTGGCCTGGTTCACATATCACATTAACCCATGGTTTATTTAACCCATGGTTTGTTGTCCTATTCAGGGTTTGACAGATGATCAAACAAATTGTGGTTTGTTTTTTCAATCCCTGGGTTGTTTGTTTTCCTTCTCTCTCTCTCTCTCTCTCTCTCTCTCTCATGCTTTTGTGGTGCTATAATACTGGCATGTACAGTGGCTTTTTTTTTACTGCTCTTGCCCACTGCCTCTGTAGCTTGGCAAGCCAATCCATGAACAACACACAGTTCTGACTTCACATGTAAACAACAACCCATGGTGTAAACATCCCAGATTATACAACACAACAACAAACTAAGAGTTCTCTTCCTGGGTTATTTGTGGATAACAAGCCATGGGTTGTACAACCCAGACCTCAACAACCCATATCATGGGCTGACATTATGTGTGAGCCTGGTCAGTGATGGCTTCACATCACAAGAACAGGAGTGAACAGTTTTGTTCAATACTGAAGTGTTACATTTTTTCTAGGGACAGAGTTCATATATTTGGTGCTGCTTTCATTTTTTTACTTATACTGGTTGAGAAGATATTGGTTTGCTTGAACTGCTTGAAGCCAGATTGGCCAAGCACCCATGTGGCCACAGCTATTTTGAAACAGCCACAACAAGGCCTTTTGGAAACTTTGTAATGTGTTTCTTTATACTATCGTGCAACGAAGGACTTTTGCTTTTCAGCAAGATTAGAAATAACATTGTTTATATTTTGAATTCCAAGTAACCTGATTACCTAATAGTTAACCTATTTTTATCTATTGCATTAATCCACCTATGGATTTAAACGTCTTTAACTATTAATAATAATCATAATAATAATTTATTTCTTACCCGCCTCTCCGTTTGGATCGAGGCGGGGAACAACAATATGATAAAATACATAAAACTGATTAAAACATAATACACATTAATAAAACTGCATTAAAACATCCTAAAACATCCTAAAAACATTCTAAAATTCCACTGAATATGCCCACCGGAAGAGAACAGTCTTTATGGCTTTCTTAAATTCTAAAAGACTGTTAAGTTGACGAGTCACCTCCGGCAGGTCATTCCACAGTCTGGGAGCAGCAGAAGAGAAGGTCCTCTGGGTAACGGTTGTCAGCCTAGTCTTGGCCGACTGTAGTAAGTTCTTCCCAGAGGACCTGAGCGTGCAGGGCAGATTGTATGAGAGAAGGCGATCCCGCAGGTAACCTGGACCCAAACCATGTAGGGCTTTAAAGGTAATAACCAACACTTTATACTTCGCCCGAAAACTAATTGGCAGCCAGTGGAGCAATTTTAAAGCTGGCGTAATATGGTCACCCCTCGGTGTACCGGTGACCAACCTGGCTGCTATATTTTGAACTAGTTGAAGTTTCCGGACTAGGCACAGAGGTAGCCCTATGTACAGCGCATTGCAGAAGTCGAGCCTCGAAGTTACCAGCGCATGCACTACCGTCTTTAGGTCATCCAACTCTAGGAAGGGGCGCAGCTGGCATATCAGCCGAAGCTGATAGTAGGCACTCCTGGCCGTTGCATCTATCTGGGCTGTCATTTGGAGCGACGGATCCAGGAGCAACCCCAAGCTGCGAACACAGTCTTTCAGGGGGAATGTAACCCCATCCAGAACCGGTTGACACACCTCCAAACCCAGGTTGTGGCCTTTGACAGCAAGCACCTCCGTCTTGTCTGGATTCAGCTTCAGTTTGTTTTTCCTCATCCAGCCCATTACCGCCTCCAAGCATTCATTCAGGGGAGACACACTATCCTTAGCTGACGCTGTTATCGAAACCATAGAGAAATATATTTGGGTGTCATCAGCATACTGATAGCACCCCGCCCCATGCCTCCAGATGATCTCTCCCAACGGTTTCATATAAATGTTAAACAGCATTGGGGAAAGGATGGCACCCTGCGGTACGCCACACAGCAGCTCCTTCTTTGCGGAGCAGCTATCCCCAAGCATCACCATCTGGAACCTGCCCGAGAGGTAGAACCGGAACCACTGAAGCACAGTGCCCCCGATTGATGCATTTATAGTACAATCCTGTACATTTCTACCGAAAAGTAAGCCCCACTGAGTTTAATGGGAGCAACTCTCAATAACAGGGTATAGGATTGCTGCCTTAAAGATTCTGCTGTCCTACATGCTAGTGGTAAATGGAAATTATATAAGGAACCAAGGCACACGCTCCCCACACAAATGCCTACAAGGCAGAAATAAAAGCATTAATTATTAAGATCCATTTAAGGTAATGGTGGCCGATTTTTTAAAAAAAACTAACTCACAAAAATGGAGGCTAACAGGGAAGTAACAGTGAGAATGAGGATTAGAAAGTTTTTGGCCCTAAATCTCCCAAAAGATAATTTTGTTTTTAGTTAATTCAGTATCAGGAAAGTAAATAGTGCGGACAGAATGTTGTGAAATAGGGGAGTTTATTAACTTGTTTTCTCTCCTTTGTAAATTAATGAAATGACTCATATGTATAATTTTGAGAAGCAAAAAATTGGAGGTGTAATGCATGTTGATGGCATTGTTTTTGCCAAAATACTCTTCTACCCTCCTTCCATCCATGTCCACATATGGCACAATCATTCCCTGCAATAGCAAACTTGGGTGGTGAGTGCCTATTGGTTTGAAAGTAAAACACAGCTACCCAAAAATAACACAGTGATTTTTACATGGTTGGGGAACATACTAGGTCTGTGTGTATAAAAGGTTGTACATTAAAAGAAAACGTTTTTTAAAACCTCTGTGAGTTTCCAGCCTGTACAGAATGTTGAGTTGTTACTTGAGAAAACAAGATAGAAAACTGAAGGTTGGAATGGGGCCAAAGGAATTGGTCTGCTCAAGCCCCTAACACCTGGGTTGGGACAGGGTGCTTTGAGATCTAAAAAACTCTCTTCCCTGCACTATTTAGGGCTTTTTCAGGAAGAAGGAAAGGAAAAAGAACATATTTTTCTCTTTGCGCTCTACAGACACCCCACCCCCACGCTATATGGCTATAAGAGACTGGCAGCTCTAAACCCTGAATCCTCTAGTGCTATAGGACAGGGCGTTTCCTTCTAGCTTTAGAATATTTGTTAGGCTGTCTCTACAAGAGAGGTTTAAAGCTCTTTCAAGGCGCTTTTAAAAATTTACCTCTACAAGAACGGAGCATAAATCGGGCGTAGAGGCGCATTATCTCTCCGATTATGGGCATTATCGAATGCGCGTTAAATCGTGAGTTTTATTTTGCTCCGGCCGTTAAAACGCATTTTGACTATGTGAACAAGCGCTTATGCGCATTAACTACTCATAAAGCGCATTTTGGTCATCCGTTAATGCGCTCTGCCGCCTCTCGCCGCCTCTCGTGCAGAGGTATTAGGTGTAAATGCGCTTCAGTGATTATGCGCCTAATCGCCTAACCGGGTGCAAAAGCGAATCCTTGTAGAGGGGACCTTAGTCTGACTTGAAACATTTTTCTAGGGGCTCAGCCAAGAAGGATCTTTTACATCACCTCCTACTCAATCTTTTAAGAGGAGAAAAAAGTTGTCCCTTGTCCCTTCCTAAGTTCTAAAACACCCCCACCCTGACTTCCCTTGAGAGGCTGAATAGGATTGCGAAACTCCTGTTCCAGACTGGATACAGCCTTGAACAGGAGTGCTTCTTTCAGTGTCTAGGGATACATTGCAACATTGTGTTACAAGTCCCCCTTGTTTCTTATCCAGTGGAAACATGATAATAATTTTTTTTATGCCACAGAAATCTAGAGCTACTCTTGGGAGTTCAATGGAATCAATAGTGTAATCAAGAAAGTCATGAAGTTCTCAGGATATGTTTATGTAAGAAAAAACATACATTTCCTGTTCTATATGAATGTGGTCAGAAAAGGGAGATCAGTAGCTGAGCTATGAAATAATACAGACATTTTCAAGAAGCTGTAGGAATGACAATAAAGTAGGTATTAATTTAGGAATCCTCCTCCAAATGAAACCTCACTCACTATTGCTGTATCATTAAGGTTATTGACAATTGCTTACAATATTCAGTATCTGTCTAGATCATATTTTATCCTGCCCTTCCTGCAAAGAGCTTGATACGTGATTTATCCTCCCCTTTAACCTCATTAACAAAGTTAGGCTGAGAAAATTGACTGACCTAGGGTCACCTAGTAAGCTTTATAAGCAGAACTGGGTGCAAATGAACTGAGGCTATGGCTCCACTGATCCAAGCCTTGCTACACCTGTGATTCACAATCTAATTTTTATTCTCTTACTTTGTGGGGAAAGTGAAGCACTGATAAATCTGATGCAAGCATATGTTCCAGATCATTTGATACAATCCCAGATGAAGTCCGTTATGCTAGCAGACACCCACACTAGCACAATGGGATTTTCTCCCAGTATCTTCCTACCTGTGGCCCTCTGTGCCAACCAAAAATCTGTTCTGGAGGGTTTCCAAGCCTTCTGAAGCAGATATTGAGGGTGTATGGGGCCTGCAAGGAGAGTGGAAAGTGCCCCTTCCCAGTTCTGCTGACAAAAGCATTTCTTTCCACAGAATATTGCCATTGGATTCAAATTCCCCCTTCCCTTACTATGAATGAGGCTGCCTCTACAAGAGGCATTTAAAGCTCTTTCAAGGCACATTAAAAAATTTACCTCTACAAGAACGGAGTGCAAATCGGGCGTAGAGGCACGTTTTTTCTCCGATTATGCGCATTATCGAATGCGCGTTAAACAGCGAGTTTTATTTTGCTCCGGCCGTTAAAGCGCATTTTGCCTATGTGAACAAGCGATTCTCCACATTAACTACTTGTAAAGCGCATTTGAAACAACCGGTAAGGTCACCCGTTGAGTGCTCAATTACCTCCTGCATACAAGCATTTACGATAAAGCGCTTCAGCGATTATGCGCATAATCGGCTAACCAGGCGTCAAACGGAATCCATCTAGAGGGGGTCTGAGACTTCTTTCTCAGTCTTTCTTTCAATCAAGATCTAGAATGGAGAGTTGTACAATGTTTCAATATTTATCTTTTCTTTTTCATTAAATTACTTTATGCCATAAATCTCATAGAGCTTGGGTGGAACCAAATGAAGAAAGAAATATTAAATGAAATAACTTTTGGCAATGCTCAGTAGTTGCCCACTTTTGGGAGGAAGTTATAATAAGTATAAACTTTGTACTGAAACAATCTTTAATATGGGATGATGTGAATGTCCTCCTAAACTACCTACCGGCTTCTTGGAAGTTAACACATGGTCAGCACAAATGGATTTTCAGAGCCCTTATGACAACTAAAAGACTTAATGCAATGTATTGAGGACTTAACGCCAACATATGAATGGGTGTTATTTAGGCACGACTTGCGAGTGGATAAATACATGGATATATGGTCTGCTTTTCTTGAAACCAATGCATACCCCCTTTTTAAAAAAATGAACAGTATACCTGATAGAAAAAATGATATTCCTTTGTATGTAATGTTTCTTTTTTTCCTTTTCATGATTTTTGTTGTTGTTTTGTTAATATTCACAATAAAAAAGGGGGGAAGAAATACAATAAATTTATTGTATTTAAAATTCAGTAACTTTATTGCATATGTTGTATTTAGCAGTCTGTTATGATAACTGGGTGGGAAGAACAAAACAATATTTAAAATTACTTGTGGGGATCAATACAATTAATAGGTATGATGGAGAGCAGAGATGTACAGAGAAAGGTAAAAAGGAATGAAATGAATATTGAAAAAGGTAAATGAACTTGGAAATAAAAGGAAACATTGATGTAGAATTGTCAGAAAAAAGCTGACAAAATATATTCAGCGGCATAACCAGACAAATCAAAATGTAATGTTGTCTAGTTGCAGGCCAATGCAATGTCATCTTTTCAAATCAACAGACAAAATGACAGATTCTAAAATTAGACATAAATGAATCTTGATCACAAATGTAAGGTCTGAAACGAAATGGTGCAAAATGAATCATTTAGATGCCTAGATGATTATGGAGCTGAGTGGAATATTTGCTGTTAGTGCCCATACAAAGACATTTTGGATGATTAGAGAGAAAGCTCACAATTGTTTGTGAAGTTTTACCTCTAAGAACATCATGGTTGCAAAAACTGGAAATAAGAGAATGGGGGAAGAGATAACATTTATATTTTCTGCCTGTGGTGAGGGCTTAGCATCATTTAGTCCTGAGTTGCAGAGTTCCCCTGTGGACTGGGTTTTTCAGCAAAGTCAGGTTTCAGGAACTGGGATAGAACAGCACCATGGAAAGTTTCAAGTGATGGTGGGGATAAAAGCCAGACAGGCTTGACCATATGTTGCTCCAACAAGGAGTAGAGCCTTTAAAAGAGTTTAGATGCATTTATTATTTTATTATATTTATATTATAATAATATATAATATTTATAATAATAAATAAGATGCATTTAGGTCAGTTGGCCACTCCTCCATACTGACTTAAATGGGTCTGTTCTATTTTAGCAATCTTTGGCTGCAGCAACGTTGGAATGGCTATGGCATGGTAGTCCTCAGAGGTATAAGCACTTGGGAAGGCTTGCTGCACACATCACCTTTGCTGGATGAGGAACTGCTTGCGTAGTTCCTCTCCTGATCCTGCTGCCAGGGATCTACTGAATTCCAATAAGCTGTTGAACATACACACATGAAGCTGTATACTGGGTCATTGGTTGAGCTAGCCCAGCCTTCCTCAACCTGGTGCCCTCCAGATATTTTGGATTTCAATCTTCACCCCCTGAATCATCTGGAAGGCATCAGGTTGTGGAAGGCTGGGCTAGTTCAACCAATGCCCCAGTATACAGCTTCATATGTGTATGTTCAACAGCCTACCTCCCATCTCTTCCTCTGCTGTACTTGATAGAATGGCTATTGCAAGTTCACATTTGACTGAGGGAGGAGCCTGATAGAGCTTCTCTGCAGAGATAAACTTGGTTCTTCTTCCCTTCTCTCCTTTGCTGCAGCCTGGTGGAAATGGGGCTGCCAGGCAACTTCGCAGCTCTCACTTCAGCACATATATTAGATATGTATATTCACATCTGCATTCAAAGAAGGATGGAAAAATGTACTCTCAAAGAAGGGTCAAAGAATCATACAGATGGCATTTGTGTGTGTGTGTGTGTGTGTGTGTGTGTGTGTGTGTGTTTATGGGTAGTTATATAGTTCTGCCAATCTGTCTCCTCGACCCCCTCTACAAGAATTCGGTTTGAAGCCGATTATGCGCATCTTCTCGGAAGCGCTTTTATGGTAAATGACTGTACGCGGGAGGTAATTGAGCGCATAACTGGTGGCCTTACCGGTTGTTTGAAATGCGCTTTAGAAGTAGTTAATGCGGAGAATCGGTTGTTCACATAGTCAAAATGTGCTTTAATGGCCACGGCAAAATAAAACTCGCTATTTAATGCGCATTCGATAATGCGCATAATCGGAGAGAAAAAGCGCCTCAACTCCTGATTTGCACTTCGCTTTTGTAGAGGTAAAAATTTTAATGAGACTTCAAAGAGCTTTAAACGTCTCATGTAGAGGCAGCCCTCATCCATGCAAGCTGGCTGTTTGCTCCAAATGCAGCAGCATCCAGTGTTGAGCTATGTGCATGTTGACTGAACTGCTTGATGTGCAGCTTTCCCCCTGCATGGCGGGATCTGATGCCATTTTGTGTGTATGGAAGATCTGTTCTGCATGATCAGTGCCCCTACCACATACAGCAGGCACTGTATCAGGATGTTCATGTCGACAAATTTAATCTCCCCCAACCCCACTCCCAACCTAGGCTTGACACAAGAATGATCTCGATACTCCATAAAATCTTTTAACATCTTTCCAAAAAGGCACTAATGAGGTTGATGACTGATGCTGAGCATTGAACAAAGACAAACTACTCCCTACATGCACACTGTTATCAGACAATATCATATAATGACCAACTTCTACCACAATGATATTTGAACTATCAGTTTAAATGCAAATCCAGCAGCTTTTAAATTACTTTTCATCCTCCTGACCTGGACTTATTGAATTCTAATTCACTAAGTGAGTAATTTCTTCAAGAGATTTCTTCCAAAATCATCTTGCAGAAGAGATGTAAAACCTTTTTATTTGAGCAAGCATTAAATGGTCAGGGATAAACAAGCAATTGTTTTATTGATAAAAAGTAATAGGCTTTACATACATATTTAATCTTCTAAATCTCTTTGTTTTATAATCAATATTTGTGAATATCAATTGGTTCTTGTTTTATAAGGTTATTATATCAACCCAGAGCTTTTTTGGAACACATTTCTAGGAACATAAATATAATCCTACATAAAAGGGACCTAATTATTGAAACCTCAAATAAATTAAACACATAACTGAAAGAATTAATGGAATGTTGGATGTAGGTCTATGCAGTTAATCACATGCAAGTATCCCTCTTAAGCAGACAGCAAAGATTTGTGATAACTAAGGCTGCAATACTGTACAGTCAGTCTCTGGATTCAGGACCAAGTAAGATGTGATGTGTTTAACATAATTGCCCTTGTGTGGAATGTTTCTTTAGCAATTAGCTGGTGTACGTGTATGGGTGTGTATGTGAGAAAGAAAGTTGGATTGGGATGAGGGGACTTTACTCTTTGCTTCTACCACAGTTCCAATGGCAATCAGAGGCATTGCACCAATTACTCATAATGGGAGAAATGTTCCATGTGGTGCCAATATTATTCATAATAGGAGATAAGCTCTCATTAGTGCCAATGGGAGCATCCCACCTATTGACAACAGCAGGTACAGTGGGTCCCAATTCCAATCTGGCAAAGGGTTAAAGCCCTCCTCTTGCCACACTATAGACTTGATCCAGCTCAGCCCCTTCACACCAGCTTTGTTAAAGAAAATTCTATTATGCAAGGGCAAACTAGGTGACAAATGTCACATCTAAGTTCATTCACATAGTTCACTTCTATTGGATTCAAGCAGCCTAATTGTATAAAGGAATTCTGCCCATGACTACAACAATTACTTCATCTTGCTAGTGAGATATTGGCAATGATAGGGTTCAGCAGCCTTTTCCTTCATACTCATTGTGGTTTCTGGTTCACTTGCGGAGCCATCTAAGGAATTTGGCTGTGATGACATCAATGTGCGCATACATAAAGAATTGCAATATCTGAAGTGGAAAAACATTGCTTACTCAAGCTGTAATGTGTTCTATTTATTACTATGTATTTGCACAATACAAGATAATCTTATTCCAGTGAAGGATGGATGCTTCTCTTCTCCTCTTCCTGCAAATCTGTCCCTCCATTTCCTACTAGACTGGTCTGTCAACAGTGCACGTAGGTTTATTTCCTTGCAACTTCCTGACACTTGCCTATGCTAAGTACAAGATGCTTTTCCCCTGGATAGTAGAGAAAAACTGTATGAAAAAGAGAAAAAACTATACAAAAGTGTGAGCTGGTTCTATAAGAGACAGTACACACTTGACATAGCATAGCAGGCGCACCAGAGTTTGACAGGTATTGCTCCAATAAATGTGAAAAGGAACGCTGACTAAAAACAAACTTCTGGCACATGACTACGTTTGGGAATGTGTGGTGTTCCTTCATACGTGTTATTGTTATTTTCGTTGGCATACCCAGGAACCTAGAAGCAACTTTACTTTGCCGTCCTCCATTCCAGCCTTTCATTTGCCCCCACCATCACCTTTAGCAGTCTCATCTGCATGGGACCAAATACCACAGCATGTTATGGTCTGAGGTGATTACCTCATTGTGTGGTCCAACGCTGGTAAGAGCCAAGGTAGCCTGTGACCACTGTGAGTTTCCAAATAACCACAACAAACCTGGAAGTTATTTGTGTTCCCTTCCTCTAAAACAAGTAAATATATGTGCTCTGACTTCATTTCTTCCTCCTTCTCCTAATATTACTCTAAAGCTATCCATTCTGCCCCTTGCATAGCCCAACCTGTGCCACTGAAATTCAAGGGCCCCTGTTGTAATTAGGCCTCCCAAAGACCACCTCACAATTTCCCTAGTGTCCTCCCCACTCTTTCTTTGGAGAACTGTAACTCCCTACCTCATTTTTTCTCACTTTATTACTGTTATTAGCAATAGTTTACCAGTTCAGTATTGCAGGGTGCGCGAACTCTTCATTTTCTCTTTCTGTAAATATTTGTGATAAAATAAAACCTGTGTTGTTCACTCTTAATCTTTGTCAGTGAGCTAATTCCCCTACTTTAGTCTAGCACAATCTATCAAGTGCACGCCCTGCTCCTGCAAAAGATCCTAGCAGCTTGATGTCCTTTGCATCCCTATGGATAGATGCAAGTTTGTGTACACATATGAATGAAGAAGACACAGGGAGGTGTCCCCATAATAAACTGCTTGTAGAACTACCACTCCCATAGTATACTATCACCTAGATGGGACAATGAAGGGGAAGGTGTTGTTGTTGGAGGGAAGAGCCTCCCTTCCTTCTGCTGCTGCCGCTGTGCACCTGCCAAAATGAGGTAAAGAAAGGGGAAGTGTTTTGGGGGGGATAGGGATGGTGGGGATTGTTTTATGGCAGCAAAGGCCTGTGGAGACAGGCAGGGATGTAGGACGTACCTTCAGGGTGCTTGTATTTTGATTCAAGCAGCGAGAGGATGTTTAGAAGTTGGAAGACTTTCTTTACCTCATTTTAAGGGAGGCATTCTGAAACCCAAGGTTCATATCCGAGCCAGGCTCAGATGAATTCCTGTGATATCTCTAATTTCTACAGTTGCGGGTCATCTTGAATGTATGGATTTACTCCTCTGAAAAACATTCCTTTTGAAGTGATATGAAAATTCTATTTGTTAGATTCTATTTGTCCTGCAGCCATCAAGTGATGAAATGTGTGTATTGTGAACTATACGCCTAAATGACACATGAATGATAGGCGAGTCAGTATCCAGACTAAATATACTTAAAGGCCTGTTCTGGTGTCAAGAATGCAACTCAACTGCACAAGGAGAAAAACACCAATTATCTTCAAGCTAGCATTTATCACAGTTAGGTCAGTTCAGAAATAAATTGCTCACTGTACTTAATGCTTTTCCATTCTCTCAGACTGCTAATGTCAGACACATTACAGATTTGGTTTTAGACATGATACTAATAAAACACACAATATTTTTATGAGTATACTGAGAGTTTTTAATCTATTTAATGGAAGTTGTAAATCCTATGCTAATAGTATATTAAGTTAATGAAGCAAAATATTTAAAGTAGTCAAGAACCATTAATATGTGTTAACATGTATTCCAAAAACAATCAGAATAATTAATCTTCAAGGAGGATCTTTTCAAGAAAGGAAATACTGGTTTGCTCATGTACATCTAATACCTGTGACCCCCTCTAGAAGGATTCACTTTGGTGCCTGGCTGCCCGATTATGCGCATATTCGCAGAAGCGCATTTACACCTAATACCTCTGTACAAGAGGCGGCGAAGCACATTACCGGACGACCGAAATGCGCTTTAAACTTGTTGACATGCGGAGAATCACATGTTTACACAGCGGTAAGGCGCTTTAACTGCTGCCGCAAATTAAAACTCACGGTTTAACACGCATTTGATAATGCGCATAATCGGAAGTTTAAAGCGCCTCAGCCCCCAATTTACGCTTCTCTCTTGTAGAGGTAAAATTTTTAATCAGCCTTGAAAGAGCTTTAAACCTCTCTTGTAGAGGCAGCCTGTGTCTTGATGCTTGTAAGAGCTTTGTTAGACATAGTACAGTTCTGCCCTACTGAGCATCAAGCATCCTGAGCGCTTTTAATCAAAATTAATGACTTATAAATAATGACAACAAATCCTCTCGGGCAAAACAGTTCTAAACACTGATACTTGCTTTGCTTTTCTCTGAAACATAGCCATTACCTTTATATATACATGTATGTTTGGCAGTAACGTACCAGCTGAAATTCTTAGATACAGGAGTACAATTTTTTAAATACATCTATTTGATGTATTTGTACATCGATTGTAAAGAGAACCATTTCAGAACTCAGCTTTAGAGGGCTTAGTCAAATTCTGGATTTAGTTCAGCAAGTATGCTTCAGTTCTACCCACTAAAAATTGTGGAAGGATTTTGTATATGACAAATCAGGCCATCATGGATGCAAGTCAGCAAAGAAATATCCCATAATGCAGAAATTACACATCTGATGCCAGCTTCATGAGCCCACTTTGATGAATGGAAAGCACGCTTGCTGTGTTGTATTGATAATATATGATCAGCTATAATTACATACATTGATAGAGTGTATATGTTATGTAGTTTTCACAGACTTCTCTTCATAAATATGATTATATATATATATATATATATATATATATATATATATATATAATCTCAAATTACTGACCCGTGTTTCAGCTTGTTTCATCTGGGAGTGTGAAGGAGATATGTCTTTCAGGTTTGGGAATGATGATTAGATCACCTGGCTTTGTCATGGGTTCCCCAAGGAGGGGAACTTGGAAGCCACCATCTGCCATCCCTTCTCCAAGAAACAAACTGAGATAAATAAAGTTACAAGGTAGGTCTTCATTGGCTTTCCTAGTTACACCACTATCCAAAGTATCTGTGGATGTCAGCCAGCTCACAGGTATGACCTTTTCCAGTCCACTGGAAGCCATGCTGAGGGTCTTCTGCCTGGAGTGAGATTGAATTCCTTTTCTGTGGCTTCTCATTTTTATTTTTCTAGATATTTGAGGGTCCGTGACCCTAGATCATGCTTACCCAGGCTGCCATCTTTGATGTGTATGTGTGTCTAACGGTGCAATCCTATCCGGATGGCCGTCAGCTTCCAAACATGGAGACTGACAGCATCCTATGCAGAGTGGGAGAAGCGTGGAGGCAATCTTCACTTCTGTGCTTCTCCCACTCTGCATTTTTTGCTAGATGGGCTCAGAGGAGGGGGAAGGAAGGAGGCTGGGGGTAGCTCAAATCCCCATTTCCCCAATCCCCTTCCTTTCTGACCTCTCCAAGGTTGCTTTTGTGAACTTGCAGAGACAGCTGGTGGGTTCCCTCCTCGCTGTCTGTTTCCAACTTAGGGTCCAGGAATCCAAACTATCCTATGGCCCCCCATAGAAGTAACAATAGAAGGGAACAATAGATGGAAATGCTGATCCTCCTAACATTAAGGAATCCCTTGGTAGCTGGGTTTGTTTGGTACTAGGCTCTCCTTCTTGGGCAAAATAATTATCAGGTGCCAGATCCCCACCTCCTGTTCCTCAAGTGGGAATCTGTAGGATTGTAGGTTCATCCTTTTTGAAGATAGGGACAACATTAGCCCTCCTCCAGTCATCCGTCACTTCACCTGTTTTCCATGATTTTGCAAAGATAATAGACAGTAGTTTTTAGAGTTTTTCTGCCAGCTCCTTTATTACTCTAGGATGCAGTTCATCGGGTCCTGGAGATTTGATCTTGTTCAAAGAAATTAGGTATTCCTTTTTGTTTAGCAATCTCAAACTGCAATCCTTCTCTTTCAGCTTGTACTTCAGTTTTGCCGGGGGGTGGGGGTCATAGACCTGCTTTTGGGAGAAGACTCAGCCAAAGTAGGAATTGAGCACTTCGGCCTTTTCTTTGTCATCTGTTATCAATTTGCAATGCTCATTAAGCAGTTGAACCACCATTTCTTTCCTCTGTCTTTTACTATGCACATATCTGAAGAAAGCTTTTTTGTTGCTTTTAGCATTCCTCGCTAGCCTCAGCTCATTCTCAGCTTTAGCATTCCTGACATCATTCCTGCACATCTGTGCTACCTGTCTGTACTCGTTTTTGCATCATGGCCTTCCTTCCACTTCCTATATGTGTTTTCAGGTCATCTCTAAGCTTTTGTGAAGCCACATTGGTTTCTTCTGTTGTCTTTTATCTTTTTTCCTTGTTGGAATTGTTTGTAATTGTGCCTTTGACATTTCCTTTTTAAAAATCTCCCACCCATCTTGGGCTCTTTTACTCATTAGAGCCATTTGCCATGGGACCCTTCTTATCATAGTTCTGAGTTTATTACAGTCAGCTTTCCTAAAATCCAGAGTACGCGTATGACTACACTCAGCTTTTGCTTCTTTTAAAATCAAGAACTCAAGGCCTCCATCACACCTAATTTCCCCCCCTGGTTTGCCTCCACTTTTTTTTTAAACTTCTGATGCAGAAGCATGTCAAGTTTATGATCCCTTTCACCTGAATAGCTGCTCTTTTGTTCCTTCGCTCATTTGTTCGTCCACTCCACTCCACCTCGCCCCTTCTCTTTCTCCCTCTGTTCAGGTCCTGTCAGATGAGTACTTCAACCAGACCACCTTTCTGCTGGGCAAAAATGAAACGACCCTTTAGTCTGGCTCTTTAGGGGCATCAAGGGAGTACAATCCTGTCTCTGCGGAGATTCGGGTGTTGTATGATTGTAAAAAAATGCTTTCGAGCCTGGGATGCAAGGTTTAGGTTTTATATTGAGGCTTGGAGTTGGCTGTTGGGAGAGATTGCTTTTCCCTGCCAGGACCTAATGCAATCCATTCAAGCCCCCAGTTCCTTTAAAACTACATGAGGCTTAGGGCGCATTAAATGTTCTTAGGGAAAGTAATCCAGACTTTTAGCATTCTAGTAAAGGCTGGGGAAGACGCGGGGTGTCAGCAGGACAGGCACGGCATCATGTGAGTATTGTGCTGCAAATCCGCACACCAGGCATGGCGAGAGTGCACTAAATCGCTGGTGTGATGGAACTCCAAGTATGATGTGGAGTTCCACATCATACTATCTCCCAGAGTTCCTGTAACTGTCAATTTATCCATGAAGTCATCCCTTTTGATCAGTATCAAGTCAAGGTTAGCTGATCCTCTAGTTCGTTCCTCCAATTTCTGTAGGAGAAAGTTATCAGCCATCCATGCCAGGAATTTCTTGGAAGGGGCAGTTTTGGCAGAATTTGTCTCCCAAAAGCTATTGGGGTAATGGAAGTCCCCCATCACTATTACATTGCACTTATTTGAAACACTGGCAATTTACTTTTCAAAAGTTTCGTCCTTGTTTTCTCCTTGATTGGGTGGTCGGTAGTGCTTTCAAAGGGGCTACCAGGCTCATCCACCTGCATTTCTGGGCAGGGATAAGTATTTTTAACATATTGTGTGACTCCGACTCCCTTGCTATTTCTTCTGTTCTTTTTGAACAAATTATATCCTTCAATTGCTGCATTCCACTCATGGGAGTCATCTCACAAAGTTTCAGTTATACCTATCAAGTCATATTTGCCTTCATGTATTAAGATTTCAAGTTCACTCTGTTTGTTTCCCATACTCTGGGCACTAGTATATAGACATCGAAATCCATGTGCTTTATAGTCTGGCTTCTTTCCTACACAATGGTGAAGTGTATTTGGGGAATGCTATTAGAGCTGTTCTCTCTGTTATGGTGCATAAGCCTTCATCCATTGTTGCCTCCAAGTTTACATCTCCCTCCCCTGCAGGATTCAGTTTAAAGCCCTCCTGATGAAGTTCTTCATGCTGTGGCCAAACACATTCTTCCCAGTCCTTGTGAGGTGCAATCCATCTCTTGCCAGCAGTCCATCTTCCAAGTAGTGTAGCCTGTGTTCCCAGAATTTGGATCTCTCACGTCGGCACCACCCGGAGTATTTTTCTTTCCCTTTCTATTCCTCTTCCAAGAACTGGGAGGATGGACGGGAAAACTATCTGGGCATCAAAGTTCTTGAGTTTCCTTCTCAAAGCTTCAAAGTCTGACATGATTTCTTCGTAGCTCCGCTTGGCAGTATCATAATAGAGTGGGAACATACTGAGCATGCACTGTACGACGGTGGCGGAAGGTACCTGCCAAAAACGTTTCCTCTACTATGAATGCTTCCAAAGCAAGGCTCCGCACAGATGCAGTGCCCATATGTGTAATGCACAGAGACAAGAACTTTGACTTCACCTTATTAGAACCTGGCCTTGCTTGAGTTTGCATTGCCACTATCTGAACTTTAGAACCGTCCTGCATGGGCTGGATCCCCATCTGGATAGAACCACCACCTGGGACAGATCCCCATCTGGATAGAACCACCACCTGGGACAGAACTTTTATACAGCTTTGGCTGGTGATGCATCAACTAAACTCTGTCCTGCAGAATGAAGATCTGGCTAATGTCACACATATCTTGATCACATTCAGGCTGGATAATTGGAATGTATTCTACACGGGGCTGCCTTTGAAAAGTCTTCGGAATGGCTGATCTTTGATGGAAAAATAGTTTATAACTATTCATAAACTAAAAAAAGTTTAGCAATAGCTGGAAGGGGTGAGAATTTTAGAGAAATAGCATAATATTTTGAACTTTGTTTCTAATATATACTACCATCTTTTGGGAGAATTTGATTATTATTTAGTAATTACATTTATACTCCTTTCTATATCACTATGGTCCCCTCTACAAGGATTCACTTTTGCGCCTGGTTAGGCGATTATGCGCATAATCGCAGAAGCGCATTTACGCCTAATCCCTCTGCACGAGAGGCGGCGAGAGGCGGCAAAGCGCATTAACAGATGTCCAAAATGTGCTTTACAAGTAGTTAATGCGCATAAGTGCTTATTCACACAGTCAAAATGCGCTTTAAAGGATGGAGCAAAATAAAACTCGCGATTTAACGCGCATTTGATAATGCGCATAATCGGGGAGATAACGCGCCTCTGCGCCCGATTTGCGCTCCGTTCTTGTAGAAGTAAAAAATTTTATGCGCCTTGAAAGAGCTTTAAATGCCTCTTGCAGAGGCACCCTATTCTACATTTCCCCCCATCATGCAGGTATTCTTCCTCCTCCTCAAAAAGCATTGCCTGGTAGTAATCCATTGTATTCAATTAAATTGATTTTAAAAATCAGAGAAATAACTTGTAAGAACTGTAAAACCAAGCTGTGTGAAAAAATGGTGGGGCACTTCTTTTGTTAAATGTATATTTTGGAAGCTTTAGAAGGCAGTGTCTACAGATGCAGCTTGCAGTTTAAGAGTGAAAGGATATATTAAATGAATGCTGTCCTTGTTTTGTTGCAAACATGTTGGTCAATCTAGGAAACAGCAGGGAGTGATGATTGATAATTGCTCTGATAATTTATGATTCTTATTTCTTCATAACTCACAGATCTGCAGTACTTTCCACATTTTAATTAAAGTTATCTCAGCTGCCTACTCTTTTCTTTTTCTCCTTCCTTTTATATCGACAGAGCACTTAAAAAGTATCTTCCTTTTAAAGTGCTTCACAAAAACTCTGATAGGTTTGAAGGAAATAATAAATCAAAGTGCTTGCCTCAGCAGAAAAACTGATATTAGAACCAAGGACTAGAATTAGTTCTGTTCCAAAAATGCCCTCCCACCTTCATGGACTCATTTACAGGCCACAAAAAATGGTGGTGATTTTCTGCAATTTTTGGAGGGAGCAGAAGTCTTTTCACTTTTCTCTTTGCTACAGCAACAGTGCAGCATCCCTTAAAGCATCCTAGTGGCCATGTTTTTCCCCCAATGTGTCCCTGGAACAGTGCTATGTCATTACAAGCTTTGTTCCAGATGCTTTGTCATCTTTCATCCCCCACAATATGGGGGAGAAATGTGGATATCATGGTTTTATTCCTCTAACTATGCACCACTCAAGGAAGATGTGTGGAAGACATGGCTGCTGAGCTGTTTGGAGGAGCACTGCTGCTGTGATTTTTAAAAAAGGATTAGGGAAAGCCTCTGTTGCTGCTTCACTTTTCAGGTAAAAGCCCTTTGCCCCTCTGGAAATCTTTTACATTTTATTCTATCCTCTGAAGATGTATTATTTTTGTACTACTCAAGTTCCATCAAAGTTTCACCCTATCCCAATATTCCCTTCCCCGGGACCCCCTTTTGTTCTTCCTTTGTTTAATTAGGTCTGCATCCAAAATGTTTGGCTGTTTAGATCAAACCAGTATGTGAAATTAAGCCTTATCAACTTGCTTCTTGGCCTTCATTGTCCCTTTGGAATTGTCAGGTCACAATGCTGCCACAACTGGCAGAAATCCCCTCATGATAGACACTCTAAAATGTAGCAACCCTACACCACAATTCCTCAAATGTTGCACCTTTAACCTGCTGCTCCCCTCTTGCACTAACCTGCAGCTTATTTCACATGGCTGGGGCAGTTGGGGGCAGTGGAAGGCGGACTCACTACTGTCAACACATCTTCCCCACATTTCTTGCCTCTTTAGGAACCTTATGTCTGCAGTTAATTCTACTATTAGAAGACTAAGTAGCAACAACCTCTGGTCCCTAAAAGCAGGATCCTATCAAAATTATTAAAAATACACTGCACAGATTCTTTTGACTTCTAGTTGCTGCTTCCCCCCACCCTGCATTTAATTTGGAGAAAGCTAGCAATCAACTTCTAGCAAAGATGTATTTATCTGTCTGTCTGTCTGTCTGTCTGTCTGTCCATTCAATTGTTTTGCTTTTCCCCCAGAAGGCACTTTTAAAGATTAGAGTTACAACCCCATGCTCACTTAATTTGGGAGTGAATCCCATTTAAATTAGTGAGTCCTAGATGCATAGGATTGATCTTCCCACCCCCACATTCTCTTAGGGAAACAATCACAAGATCTAGTATGAAGTAAGGAAAGCAATTTGCCTCCCCTTCTTTCAAGGAGTTGTGAAGCAAAAGAGTGAAAGCTCCTCCCTCTCATGGCTTTGCTCTATAACTTCTCTTCCTGTTGAGCACAAACCATTTCTTCCAAATTCACTTTCTCCTTCACATAGGCACTGCACATGGAAAGGCTATCACCATAAGGGATGGTGCAATATGAGATGAGTGGCGAACTTTGCTTCCTGGGTCAGCTGCCTTCACCCCCTTTAGAGGTGCAACTAAGTACAACAACTGCTGACTCATCTCCATAGGGAAGATGTAGCATCAATAGTATCCAATTAAGCCCAGTGGAAATGCTGATGGAACTCAGAAAATCACAAAGCACAGTAATTTCACAGCTGTGCTTTATATCATCTAAGTGTTGATATATATATTTAATTCCAGTATCCTTCTTTAATGAGGATACTACCCTCCAAAAGTGAACATGCTGATGTTCTACTCAGTGTATGATTCCATAAATCTGTAGCACAGGCAGTTTCTATTTCCAAAACCTTAGGCCATTCACTGTCTTTCAGTTCAATCTCCCTCACAGGGTTGTTGTGAAGACAAAATTGGATAGGCCAATGTACATTGCCATGGGTATCTGCTGTAATTTTTCCTGGGGTGGGTTAGGGGTGGGGTGGGGGAGGCAAAGCTTCACAGCAGTTTGTGGTTATAATTCACGTGTATAGTGCACACTGCTACAACACACGTCTTCACTTTCCTTGTGTGTGTTCTTCATTGCTTAGCATCACATTCCATGACATTTAGAAGCCTACACAGAGCAATAGACGATCCTAATGCAGAGCTCCATCAGACAAGCATTTTATTGCACGCTCATTACTGGGCACTCACGGATTTTCACGGGTCCCTCTCACAACGTCGTCTGCTTCCCATGTGCCTCCCGCCCCTTCTAACCTTCTTCGTGCGACAAACCCCCCCGAGTAAATCCGACTTATTTTTAAAGACAGAAGTTGCCACTATCTCCTGCTGTGTGCAGGAGAAGCAGCAAGATCAAAACGGCCCACTGAATGAGCCACAAACATGCGAGCGGAGAAGCGATCGAAAGCAAACACGATTTTCCCCTGTGTGATGATGCTCGCAGAAGAGGTTTTTTTAACTCAAGAAGCATCATGAACTCCAACAAAACTTCATTTGGTGTGAGAGATAAAAACATTCACATATAGGAACAAGGGGGGAGGGGAACCCAGATGCACCAACATAGTACAGTTGTCTTAAGAGTGTATATTTTGAGGCATTGCTGACCTAATAATAACATTGACAACTTCACATGAATGATCCTAGAATGATTTCCTTTATCCTGGAAACATTGGTGAACACTATTTAGAACAGTCTTCTGCAACCTGGTACCCTCCAGATGTTTTGGATTACAACCCCAGCATTCCAGATCATTGGAAGAACAAAAGTGGCTACTTCAGTAACACTTATGACTTTAAATGTACAACTGTGATATAGCGACAGAGCAAATTAGCAGAATGGTGGTATGGGGGACAGCTGAACCCGGCTATTGTCTATGGGTTTAAAGGGGAAAATCCCAGGTGCCAAAAAGGAGGTGGCATCTGTAAACCCTTGGAACTTCGCAGGATCATGATGACTGGTGGTGACCACATTACACCAGTTTTAAAATCTCTTCACTGGCTGCCAATCAATTTCCAGGCGAAGTACAAAGTGTTGGTTATTACCTTTAAAGCCCTACATGGTTTGGGTCCAGGTTACCTACGGGATCGCCTTCTCCCATACAATCCGCCCCGCACGCTCAGGTCCTCTGGGAAGAATTTACTAAAGTCAACAAGAACTAGACTGGCAACCGTTACCCAGAGGACCTTCTCTTCTGCCGCTTCCAGATTGTGGAATGACCTGCCGGGAGAGATTCGCCAACTCACCAGTCTTCAGGAATTTAAAAGATCTATAAAGACTGATCTCTTCCGGCAGGCCTACCCAGATGAATTTTAAAGTGTTTTATTGGTGTTTTATTGGTATTTTAATGATGTATTGGTTTTAAGTGTTTTAATCAGTTTTGTATTTTATGTTTGATGCTGTTCCCCGCCTCGATCTGTTGGGAGAGGCGGGTAATAAATAAATATATTATTATTATTATTATTATTATTATAAAATTTGACACAAAGGTTCCCCTGGTAGGGAGGCACCTAAGGCACCATCAAATCCCTGTGCTCCTATGGTATTGGCATTGGGAACGGCTTAAACCTGGTATTGTCTATGGGGCGGGAGGCTTAAACAGGCTTAAAACCTGAAAGCAATGCATTTGGGAGGGAGCATTGCAGCGGGACAGAGGGTGGGGAGGATGACTCAAATTACACACAGTATCTCAATAAACTATGAACAGTAACATAATAGACCATTTGTGTGGCGGGACAGTGTGGACGATTTAAAACATCAGCTACTGTTCATAGTTAATTAAGCTATCATGAATGAAAGTGATGACCAAAACCGTCCATAGATCTTGCCATATATCGATTTACATTTCTCCTTGCCTCCTACGGATAACTTTCACTTCCTTTTTAGAAAAAAAATTCCTTACTCAAAGTAACAACAATAAAGAAAATATGTAAGTTTATAGGCTGAATCAGCTAAGGCACCCTTGAAACCAAAATAGCTAGGTATCATTAGTTCTTATCCAGCAGAGATAAAGGTTTGCAGATTCCTCTGAAAAAAGAAACTACATAGTATGCCACGGATCCCACTGGATCTAGTAAAAGCAGTCAAGACAGAAGAGAAATATTCAAGGTCTTTGACCTGTCTTTTGGAATGGTTCTCTATATAAGAAAGTAGTAATGCACACACAGAGCAGACTTTTTTGTTCTTATTATTTTTCTTATCCCTCTTTGTTTTATTGAAAACAACTGTATTGTAAAGAAGATATTTTGTATAAAAATTCATTTAGGTGACCATTTCTCCCAACAATGCTTAGGCAAAAGAAAGGAACTTGCCCAATTGCATCATATGTGATGCATACCTATTAAAATTAATTGGGGTATGGCTGGAATCTAAGGGATGCTAGCAAACAGTTCAAGATCAACAATGTCTTTCCATGCCCTTGCCAGTGTTTGAGAAGTCAGGTTGGCAACTCAGTCTATAATAGATCAGAAAGTATTGTGTGCAAACTGTCTTTCCTCTTTCAGAGGGAAAGTTGTGTAGGGTGACCATATGAAAAGGAGGACAAGGGCCCTGTATCTTTAAGAGTTTGTATAGAAAAGGGAATTTCAGCAGTTGTCATTCTTATGCATGTAGCACCTGGTGAAATTGCCTCTTCATCACAACAGTTAAAGCTACAGGAGCCCTGTCCTCCTTTTCATATGGTCACCCTAAAGTTGTGCCTAGATTTTAATTGCTCAGTAAAAAGGACAAGGAACCATTTTTTTAAAAAAATCGAGACAAGATATGTCCTATTTAGAGGTGGGCTGAAGCATACCTCCATCTGGAATTCGAGATGCAATTTAGAAGTGGCACATCTCACACAATATGTGACTCCCATTTCCCAGAAATTATCTCTTTTTTCTTTAGTGTGGCAGCAGGCCTCTTAAGGCCTGGCCTTGCTGCACTCCTCATTTAAAATACCAGCAGGACGAAATGGAGCCGTTAAAGAGAGTTAGTGGTGTATGGTTAGAGTCTAACTATTAAGAGTGTTGGACTCATATTGGAGACACCCATAATCAAATCCCCACGCAGCTATGAAGTTCACTGGGGTAGTCACTACCTCTCAGCCAAACCTACTTCGTTGTGAAGAAAGAAGGCACATGTGCCCTGCAAAAGAATTATCTTTCATACTGCAAAAACAAAAACAAGAATAATAAATTATGTATTTGTGTAAAAATGAAACTGAGATTGTAAATATGACTGACACAAATGCTTATAGCACCCCACTGCTATTGCAAATAAATATGTATTATGCCCCTTTTCAATGAAACAAATATATATAGTAACACAGAAAGAATTTATCAAAGCATAATAATTGTATAGCATTTTGACTTGCTAATCTTAATGGCAAATAATATATACATCCATTTTCAAATGACCAAGCAGCAATAATGAATTAACCATCAACACTATAAAATGCGTGAAGATAAAAGATGCTGCTTTTAAACATCCATGTTATTTTTTCAGCTTAATTTGAACTGGTGCATTCTGAAGAAGCATAAATGAGAATGTCATTTGACATCCAAAGAGGAAACTTCAAAAAAAGGAAAAAAAAGGCTGGTAAAAAGGAAGCTGAAAGAGAAAGTCAAGACAGTCAAAATAACATTTGGGGACTATTCAAAACCACAATACTAGAAACTCAGTAGAATGTACACTGACGATCAGGAAAGGTATAATAAGAAGATATTAGCATAGTTAACAAGTAGAGTTAAAGAAGCTATTAGAAACAAGAAGGCTTCCTTCAGAAAATGTCTTGCTCAAATTTGGAAAAAGAGGAACAGAAACTTTGCTCCCCTTCCTGCAAACAGACAATTAGGAGTGCAAAACAAAAGAAGAAACTGAAGAACATTATCATTAAAACCATTAAGATCAACCATTTCAAAAAATCTTTAAACAGAAGAGTAAATTGGCTAGAAATGTTGGTGGACCATTGCTTAAAAGGGGAGTTAAAAGGGTTTTTTTTGGACAGCTTGTGAACAGTTAGTTGAATGTATATGATCAAGGGTGCAATTGGTCCACTCCAAGGTAGGTAGCGCTTTAACCTGTCATGTTAGTTGATTAGTGCTTGTTTGTTTCACTTTCTCTTTCTGATCCATGTACCTTCCTCTCTACCTTCCTCTTGCAGTTTTTCTGCTGAAGTTAAGCCATGCAATATTGCTTGCAGCCTGTTCCTGCAATAAAGGAATTCAAAATGCAATTCTGATTTTGATGCTGATTTTCATGGCAATACTAGGATCTTGCTAACAGGCTATGGGCCCAGAACAAACTGCAAGAAGTCCATAATTATGAGTCAAAAGGAAAAAGGAAGCGCCACACTCAGCTAATGACAGGAGAAGGATTGCTAGCAGTACTGATGTTAAATTTGCAGTGACAAAGCTGAATAATGGGGATTATCAGCTTGGAATTTCAAGGTAGAAATACTGCTGTCCAAAGATGACCCATGGGATGCTTTAAACATAAACAGACCAGTTAACAACATAGCAGACTGGGACTGTGAAATTTGCAAGCAAAAGCAATTATAAGCCTTCTGGTGGAAGATGGTCAACTCACCCACCTAAGAAAAGAAAGCAATGCTAATGGTGTATGTACTTAAGTCCAGAAATTGCATGAGTGCTCGAATATAAACAGTAAATTATATTAGCTACATAAATTGTGTAAGATGAGACTCAGCAGGGGATAGATGTATGAACATATAAATGGCATTTTATTTAATTAATTCAATTTATTTTAAGGCCACCTTTACGGATGAAAACCTCCCAAGGCTGCATCCATAGGAAAAGAAAACAATACAATAGCACATTAAGAAAAATAAATAATAACAATAAATGGCAATGGCAAAGCAACCCAATCCAATTCAGTCATAAAATTACAACTTAAGCCATCAGCACCCCAAAATATAATTCAAGGGAAATCCAACAAAAACTGAGGGTCTTCAGAGCTTTTGTGAAGGCCTGTAAGGATCATAAAAAAACTGACACAATTATCAAGGTAGACAAGATAAAGTAGAAGAAAGAAACCAGAAGGTTAGCTGCAAGAAAGTAGGTCACCTGAAAAAAAACCCTGTACTATTTGGAAAGCTGAAAGTGGAAACAGACACATCAAAACGAAAAAGTTAACACTGTATAGCTGAGTCTGCAGATCAGGTATGAGATAGTTGCCTTAAAACCATCAGGATAACACCTTGCATGGGTAGCACATTGACTTGGGGGCAACAAGCCACATGACAAGGAACTAGGAATTTTTCATTAAGGAAAAATTCTGTTTAGCAAATGGAAAAAAGTACAATGGCAGAAGGTACTGGCTGCAGTTTCTTTAGTTGCAGTATGCCAATAAAGGAGAGACATAAAATTCCCATGAAAGATGTTTTATATGTCCCAAACCTAGAGGAAAATCTCGTCAGTAAAGCACATTGCTTTCAACAGTCTCATGTGCAATTCCAAGGAACTGTTCACAGTGAAATTAGTGGGTCCAAGAGGACATATACACCAAAGTGTCTGGAAAATTAAATATTTGTGGTAGTGACCAGCAACAAATTCCAATGGATGCTAAAAATACTCAACACAGACAATGGTGAGGAATACATAGGAAAGGAAGTGGAAGCATATTTAAAGGAATGAGGTGTTTCTAATTCAGACAACCATGCCATGACACACCTAGAGATGTGAAGACCCAGAAAAAACTTGGAAAAATTCAGAAAAAAAAGGGTTTTACCTGGGTTTTACCAAAGCCTCCCCCCCCATTGGAAAAATTGAAATAAAATGAAGAAAAAATGGATTATGGAATGTTTTATTTTAGCAATGATGAATAAAATGTTTAAGACTAAGTGTTCATATATTTACTTCTCCAAATGACTTCTAAAGCTATGTACAGTATCAGATTATTACAATTTCTGGGCACCGAGAAAAAGCAAGTCCTCAGTTGCAAACGGAGACTGCAACTCTCAAATAGAAGAGCAAGATGCATTTCTGCCTCTAGGGGGCACTGCCACTGAAGCAGAGACTGAAACTCATAGTGATAGGTATAGCTCAGAAAATGAGTCTGATTAAATTTCATGCATATTCATTGAAACTTGGTCCTCCCTTTTTCTCAGTTCTAATTATGGGAATGGGTGCTTTATGTCTGCTTGACAATGTGAAGGACTAGTGGAGACATAAATAATTTTCTTAGTTACTAATGTTGATGGTTTCTCTTTTTTCCATTGTTTTTTGCCTGCTCCTCATAAACTGGCAAAACCAAAGAGGTTCCTTGCAGTTCAGGTTTTGTTATAGTTCAGGAGATTGTAGCTCCATTTGTTAACGAAAAAAGTAAAAAAGTAAATTAAATTTGTAATAATTTTTTGAATACACTGTACTTTTAGTAAACCAAATGTAATAATTTTATGCCAAACCAACTTCTACATAATTACATATTCTACACCTAAGGGTGTACAGGGAGAGAGGAGGGAGGATCACAGACTTATCTGCTTCTGCGATCCTCCCCCAGCGTCTAGATGGCAGGGTGACATCCCAGAAGGGAAGAGGGATGTGGCAGCCCCTATATTTTAAAAGAAAAGGAGTTGCATGGCTCTGATCTGCCAAAAAAAGGTACCAACTTCCCAGCGCCCAACCCCCCCTACTATCCCAGGGATGGTGACATTGCTACCCCCCACCCCCCATGGGCACGGAGCCTTCCCATACAGTTCCGTGCCCACTTTAAAGTCCACACTATTCACGAGGAGGCCAGAGCGGTGGATACACCTCCAGTGGTCCTCGGGATGGTCCCAGGACAGCAGGGAAAATTGGGATAACTAGGGAAGCAGTTTGTCGTGTTTCAAAGACGCCACTGAGGAATGTAGATGTCAGAGGTCTGTGATTCAGTCCATAAGTCAAAGCCAGAATTGCCATCCGATATCCAGTTAACAGTCTTGTAATCGAAAAGCGTTGAAGCATTATCAGGAAACCAGCCCGCAGGGTCAGGATACATCCAAGGGCAAGTCCAAGGTTTCAGGAACATGCAGGTAAATTGTCAGGATACAGTCCAAGGGTCAGAATCAGGCTTGACTAGAAACTTGAAGCTGGGAAGCAGGGAGTAAAGGTAAAGGCATCCAATACGTTCGTTGCTTTCAGCACTTTGGCTGAGCTCTGGCCAGACTTTTATGGGACGGGGATTAATGAGCAATTAGCATCAGCTGGCCTGAAGCCCAGCCGGTCTCCGCCACCTTCTCTGGAATGTCATGCCCCACTCTCCAGCTCAGCTGTTCCTTATCTTTGTCATAACTGATCACAACACAATTATCCCGGGAAAATGGAGGGATCGTCCCTGCTTGCCCCTGAGCTAAGGTGACCAGATAAAATCCAGGTCAGGGCTTATGTAACTTTAACAGTTGTAGAGAAAAGGGAATTTCGGCCATTGTCATTTGTATGCAATTAGTCCCTGGTGAAATTCCCTCTTCATCATAACAGTTAAAAGTGCAGGCACTATACTAGAGTGACCATATACAAAAGAAGGCAGGGCCTCTGCAACTTTAACTGTTGTGATGAAGAGGGAATTTCACCAGGAACTAATTGCATACAAATGACACTGGCTGAAATTCCCTTTTCTCATCAAGTGTTAAAGTTACATGAGCCCTGTCCTCCTTTTCATATGGCCAGCCTAACGTTACCTGAAACAAAGGTCCTTCAGGGGACAGGGAAAAGATTCACTAAACAGAAAGCATATGCGAAGAGACATTTTAACAAGCAGTATGTACACGTGAACATGCACCCTAGTATCACCCACCCCAAATTGCAAACATGCAATCTGAAAGTTGCTTTACTTGAACTTCTGTCTTTCCCATTTTTAGCACTTCAAACTGCCATTCCTGGAACTCTGTGACACACTTGCAGGGCAGATACTAGTTGAATGTGGGCCATAAGCTGCCTATGTGCAATCAACTCCTATTTGCCTTTCTACTTCTCTCTGTACAGTTACAATAAAATGTATTGCCTTAATTATGCTCGTGTCGTTTAATATATATGTGTGCTTTTGTTTCCTGTTTATTGAAAAACTACCTCCATTAATGTATTTTAGTAAACAACATCTCTGAATATTCATAAATGGGCATCAGATGCATTCCCCCCCCCAAAAAAAAACTATACTGGGAATCTGCTTAAAACTGGAAACAATAAATATTTTAACAAACATTGGGAGTATCTTATAAAACTCTATAACTGGTTTCCAGAACCACCATAACAAATGTAAGTAATAACTAAGTATTATTAATTAGTCAGAACCAAAAACTGATGCAAGCAATATTCACTGTTGGCCTACACACTACAATTCTATAAACAGAATTAGCTAAAATAATTAGCATTAAATATTCAGAACTAAATGCAATAAAATGCTATTTCCACTCTTATGTTGCTGCATTAAATACCTAATCCTGCTCTTAAGCAACATTGATCTCACTGTTGTTCCGAACTTTAAAGGGTTTGTTCTTCATACTTTTCTATCCTTTTCCTGTCAGTTGTGTTTTTCTAATCTGACAACACTATAACTGTCAAATATAGGTGGATTTCACTCACTGCGCAATCTCACGTTCATAGAATAATGGAACAAATATAACCACAAAAACAGATCTGCATAAATCAGATGTATGTGTTCAGCCTGCTTTCTCTCACATTCTAAAGAACACCCAAATGATGCCCATCCAAAAAACTCTGGCTCTAATATATATAAATGCTCAGTTTGTGTATCTATGTAAAAGTTACATTTTATATGCTGAACTTTGCAACTGAGTATTTTTAGATACTTGGGAGGTGGTTACGGGCGATAATTTGATCCCCACTTATTCCCTTTTTGGGTTGGTTCTCTCACATTAAAACAAGTGTGGGCCAAAATTAAAATGGGAGTTCTTCAGAATAGAAGGTTAGTTCATGCTTCTGTTCACATTAGCTTACCCTTAATTAAGAATGAGGCATCTGTAGAGTTCTATAATTCAAGCATGCATTATGTATTTCCATTGGGTTAAATGCTGTGATAATAATAATAATAATAATAATTATTATTATTATTATTTTTAACCCGCCTCTCCCTCCGGATCGAGGCGGGGAACAACAGCAATATAAAACACAAAAATCACAACAGTTAAAAATTTTTAAAAACAAGACAAAATACATCATTAAAAACATCTTAATGTTTCTCTTGTATGTCCTGGAAATCGTTGCTCACTCCTTTGGCTACAGTCTTGCAGGGATTTTAATCAAGTCCTATCATAAAAACTGACCTCAACAGTTCAAACAACAGAATCAGTATTGTTTTTTTGTTCTCTTGTATTCCCTTCCTCAAAACATTGGCTTATTTTTGTTATTTTCAAAAAAGATGCCATGCCATTGTTATACAATGGCTCAATTTGGACGACACGATAGTCAATGGTGGGATAATAATCAACTTTACAGTTGTTCATCTAGGGGGTACTCCCCCCACAACATGGTAATAAATAATCAACTGTGGTGTGGATTAGGATCAGCACTGAGTTGACTATGGCAGCATTCGGATAACACAATAGTCAAAACAACTGACAATTGTTTTCCCCACACCAGTTGTTTATTGTGTCGTCCGAATTGAGCCAATGTCACTATGCATTATGAATATACCATCATTTATCAACTCACTCACTTGTAATTGGCTAAATCAGCACATTCAATAGTACTTTGCAGTAGCAGCTCTTCCACTTTTAGGGCAAGGAGAGGGCAGCCACACAAGGGAGAATTAAGGGCAGATCTTGATGGAACTGTAGGCTTTGTGGTGATCGAAGCACAGAAATGGCGAAAGTAATCAAAACAGTTTTGACACAAACCAAACTATAGTGCTCCTGTTGAAGCCTTCACTGCTCTGAGCATATGGAGATGGCTTGTGCAGTAAACATGATCACCCAAAAGTGCCCCTCCCACTTGGTAGAACCCATTCAAATTTCCTGGTTTCCTAGAGAGACTGAGGCAATGTAACACCTGAGATAATGGCTAAAGCACAGGTAGCAGAAAACACAAACTGAGTATGGTCAGACACAAGTAAGAACTCTTTTTTCAGCCTGCTCTGTGGTAGCAATAACTATGAAGCTGCAATATTTCTCTGGTACTATCACAGCCTCACAATGTCTTCCAAAAGAGCTTTTCTGGTGGTTAAAGTTCTCCATCCGCTATATACTAAGGGAGTTCAATCCTGTCGGTTCCCCTGGACTTCTCTGTAGTGTTCAATATAATTAACCATCCTTCTGGACTGGCTAGCTGAGGTGGGAAGTGGGGACACAGTATTGATGGTTCTGCTCCTACTATAGTATTTATTCCAGAAAGTGGGCTATTGCTCTTCTTCACAGCAACTGTACTATAAACTTCTGTAGGGATCGATTATGACCCCCACACCATTCAACATCTACATGAAATTGCTGATTTAGGTTAAGCTGAGTTTTGTAGTGGCGAGTCATCATCACCCAGCTCCATTTCTCTTTTTCATTAAATTCAGATGAAACTGTGTAAGCTTAAGCAGATCCACTGGCTTCCAGACCATTCTCATGCACTATTCAAAGTGTTCACTTGTGATCTTTAATACCCTAAACAGCTTGAGACCAGGGTATCTGAAGGGGCACTTTCCCCACATGAACATGTGCTGATATTGAGATTAACCTCCAAGGCCTTGCCCCAGAGCCCTTTGCCTTTTGAAGCAAAGTGGGTAATTCTAGAGGCAGGTCTTCTCAGTTGTGGCACCTCACCACAGGAATCCATGCCCCCAGAGAGGTTTGCCTGGCAAAGTCTGTTTTCTTTTTCTTGAAAGCTTTTTTTATTTTCCCAGGCCTTTTAGATATTTTAATCTGTATCTGTACTTTTATTCTGATACGTTATTTTGTGTGCTATGTGTACATAACCAGACCCCTGCTTCATCAGACCAAAAGTCTATCTAGTTCCCACAACAGCCAGCCAGATGCTCATGGGAAGCTCATAAGCTGGACATGAATACAACAGTACCATCCAGCTCATGTTCCCCAGCAACTGAGAGTCATATTGCTTGGAGATAAGTAGCCACTGGCAGCCTTATCCCCCATAAATATGTCTAATCCCTTTTAAAGTCATCCAAGTTGGTGGTGATTACAAGGACAGGTTGCTTACCTGTAACTGTGGTTTTTCGAGTGGTCATCTGTGCATTCACACCTCTGGGTCTGCGCCCGCACGGAGCCTGCTTCCGGAAACATTCTATAGCTAATAGAGTTTTCCGTTGGAGCCCCTCCCCTCCCAGAGGCTGCCATTAACCCCCTCAGTTCTCTAAGACCGACACTGTGTCCTCGAAACTAAGGTAACAAAAAAAAAAAAAACAATCCCCCATCATATCACATTAACCCATTCCACCAAGTGGGGATGGCGGGTGGGTTGTGTGAATGCACAGATGACCACTCGAAGAACCACAGTTACAGGTAAGCAACCTGTCCTTCTTCTTCGTGGTCTCTGTGCATCACACCTCTGGGTGAATAACAAGCTCACTTACCGGAGGCGGGTTGGTGTCTCATATTAATATAGAGGATAGGACTGTCCTTCCGAAAGTGCAATCCTTCCTTGCTCGGAAATCCAACCGATAATGCTTCACAAAAGTCGATGGCTGGGACCAAGTCGCAGCACGACAGACTTCATGCAGGGGAACCCCCCTGTCGAATGCTACAGAAGAAGCCATTCGTATGAGCACGTACTGGCTTTCCGATTTGTAACTTTTGCAGAGAATATGCCAATTGAATTGTCTCAACTATCCAAGCTGATAATTGTTGAGATGAGACAGGAGCTCCCTTCTTATGTCCCCCATAGCATACAAAGAGCTTCGGGGAAGTCCTTAACATCTTAGTCCTGTCCAAATAGAAAGCTAGTGCACGACGAACATCTAGCACATGCAACGTATTTTCCAACGGAGTAGTTGGTGATGGAAAAAAAGTTGACAGAATAATCTCCTCATTGATATGAAAAGACGATATAACCTTAGGCAAAAACGATGGATCAGGTCTAAGAATAACTCTGTCCTGATGAAAAACTGTGTATGGTGCATCCGCACGCAAGGCCGAAAGTTCACTGGCTCTCCTAGCCAACGTAATGGCCACCAGGAAGGAGACTTTTAATGTCAAAAACTTCAGATCCACTGATGCCAATGGTTCAAAAGGTTTGGAAGTTAAAGCTTTCAGAATCACCGAAAGACTCCATCCTGGTACCGGATTCCTTATCGGAGGGGCAATATTCTTAACACCTTTAAGAAATAGTTTCGACCACGGATGTGAAAAAAACAGAACTATTATCTACTGATAAGTGTTTTTCAGATATTGCTGCCGGGTATACCCTTAACAAAGAAAGTTTAAGACCCCTATCTAGTAGACTTCGTAGAAAAATGAGGACTGTCTGAATAGGACAAGTCTTGGGATCCTGATGCCTCGTGATAACAAAGTCTGAAAACTTAGACCATTTTAAAGCATAGGATTTACGGGTTGCTGGTTTCTTCGCAGCAATTAATATGTCAGTTACATTTTGTGGAAGCGGCAAAATAGCATTTCTTAATATATTCTCCATGCCGTGAGTTTCAGTGTGTGTAGATCGGAATGGAGTATTCTCCCTTGATCCTGTGAAATTAATGTCTGTATCAACGGTAGTATTTTGTATGTTATTTGAGATATCCATAGGAGAGTTGTAAACCATGGTAGGCGAGGCCACCATGGTGTTATGAGTATACAATTCGTGTGATCCTGAACAATTTTGGACAACACCCTTATGAGCATTGGAAAAGGTGGAAACAGGTAAAAAAAAATTCTTGACCATTTTCGAGTGAAGGCATCCCCTAATGACCTTCTGCCGATCCCTGCTCGACTGCAAAACAGAGGAAGAGCGGAGTTGATCTCCGTTGCAAACAGGTCAATTTCTGGTGTACCCCAGATCCGAAACAGACCCCGTAATACTGTATTGTTTAGTTGCCACTTGTGCATTTGCTGAAGTGAGCGACTTAGGTGGTCTGCCAATGTATTGTCTACCCCCGCTATATGTGTTGCAATGCGAGAAATGTGGTGAGCAATGCACCACTCGTACAAATCTATTGTCATCTTGTTTAATTTCCTCGAATGGGTCCCTCCCTGATTGTTGAGGTATGCAACCACTGTGGTATTGTCTGTGGTTACTTGAACCAACTTGTTCCGAAGGACCTTTTGAAAAGAAATGAGAGCTTTCCAGACAGCCATCAGCTCGAGACCATTGATATGGTAAGTCGCTTCTCTGGCAGTCCAGTGACCTCTTGTGGTAAGTTTGCCACAATGGGCTCCCCAACCCTTTAAAGGTGCGTCTGTGGTTACCATAATCGCAGGATTGCTGATGGAAAATGGAAGGCCTCCTTGTAGGTTGGCCAGTCTCCTCCACCACCGTAATGATTTGATTACTAACTTTGGAACTGTTAAATGGACGCGATGTGCATTCCTGGAGAGATTGAAAACTTTTAGGAACCATATTTGTAAAGGTCTCATCCGGAGTCTGGCCCATTGTATTACTGCAGTGGTTGCTGCCATATGACCGAGAAGTCTTTGCACCAAAATTGCTCTGACTTTCCCTTTCAATGAAATTGAGGTAGCCAGATGAATCAACTTTTGGGCTTTCTGTACTGGTAAGTATGCCCTTGCTGTTCTTGAGTCGAGATGAGCTCCTATAAAATTGATGCTTTGAGTTGGCTGTAGGCAGGACTTCTCCCCATTGATAAATAATCCTAGGTTCTGTAGAAGATTCACAACCACTTCTATGTCCCTTGTTAGACCCCATCTTGTGGATGCTACAATCAGCCAGTCATCTAAGTACGGGTGAAGTTGAACTCCTCTCAGCCTCAGATGTGCGCATACAACACCCATGCATTTCGTGAAAGCATGAGGTGCTGTGGAGAGACCGAATGGAAGGACCTGAAACTGGTAGACTTCTGCACCTATTGCAAATCGAAGGAATTTCCGATAAGCCTTGTGAATAGAAATATGGAAATACGCATCTTTGAGGTCTATTGACGCAAACCAATCTCCCTTGTTTAACAGTGGAAGTATCCCTGCTAGTGTTGTCATATGAAACCTCCTCGGAGAGATGTAACTGTTCAGGTTTCGAAGATCCAAGATAGGACAAAGTCCTCCATCCGACTTTGGGACTGTAAAATATCGGAAGTAAAAAAACCCTTGAATTTCCTGGCGATGCATTTTCCGAATCGCTCCCTTCCTTAACAGAGAGTGCACCTCCATGGCTGGTGCTGCAGAAGGTGGTGTTATTATTACAGTCGAAGGAGGCGGGAGGACGTCGAATTCTATCTTGTATCCATATCAAATGATCGACAAGACCCAGTTGTCCGTTGTTATGGATTCCCATATTGACACAAAAGGGGCCAGGCGATTCTGAAATGGGAGAAAGGCGTCGTCCATTTGTAAAATGTGCGCTAAGTCAAAGTCGCCGTTTGGCATTGGAGTCCTTGTTCGCTTTAACGGACTTTTGTCGAAAATTAGAATATTGTCTCCTTGGCGCATTGCCTATCTGTTGTTTCTGAGTCCGATCTCCAAATGACTTGTTTTGATACGAAAACTGTGGTTGCCAACAATGTTGTTGGTACCGAGGATATTGATGCTGCTGGACTGGGTAATGGCCAATGCCCATTTTCTTAATTGTGAGACGTGCCTTTTGTACAGATTCCATAGCATCATCCGTTCCTGTATTAAACAACCCAATCCCATCAAAAGGAAGACCTTCAATCCTTGATCTTGCCTCTTGCGTAAGGCCCGCAGAGCGTAACCAGGCATGCCTTCTAAGCGCTATCGCACCCACCATTAACTTAGCATCACAGTCAACTTGATGCCTAGTAGTAGTGTTGCCTTGATAGTCTCATGGCCTCAGTCTGAAAAACCTGTGCCATTTCTCTTTTATCCAGTGGAAGTTGGTCACAGAGCGAACCTATCTTTTCCCAAAGGAATAACTGATATCTTGCCATAGTTGCCTGGTCATTTGCAACTCTCAAGCCCAGTGCAGCTGAGGAATAAAATCTTCTGCCCATTAAATCTAGACGTCTACCTTCCTTGTCTGTTGGCGCTGAGTGAACTCTCTGTGTTTGCCCCTGAGAAGATTCAACTATAATAGAATTCGGAGGGGGGATGTGTGAATTAGAAAGGCACGTCCTTGTCCTGCAACTTATACATACTCTCTAGCCGCTTTGATGTAGGTACCAAGGAAGAAGGAGATTTCCAAGCCTGTTGGACCGTCTCCAGCAATTTAGGCAAGAAAGGTATTGCTGCTGGTATGGAATTAACTGCATAAACCACATCAAAAACTGGATCTTTAACATTTTGAGTTGGCTGCTGCATCTCCAATCCCAGGGATTGTGCCATACGTTGAACTTGATCAGAAAAATGTCCCAGATCTAAAGAGGGAGACGCGCCCTCATTTAATCCCACCACCTGATCAGGGGAAGGTAATGACGGAGCTCTAGATGAAACAGAAACTGAATCTGAGCAGTAATCTTCTCCTTCTGATTCCTGAGATGGTGATATATGCTCCAGCTGTACTGTCCTTTCAGCAGCTGGTGGCCTGGCAAGTGTTTTCTCCCCTCGATGGACGTGTTGCCTGTCCTCCATCCCGAGCGTTAAGCTCTTATGTACAGATGGCAACAGAGGTGTAGATCGGTGTGGAGGAACAGAAATTGTAGCTGGTGGTGGGTCTCGAATCCTATGGGGGGAGTGGGCAATTAATATGGGTCTACCCCCAGGGGATCTTGCATCCATAGAATGCATTTGATTGTAAAAACGATCTCTATCTTGTCTTGGTCTGTATTCCTCCCAATAAGATCGTCTTGGAGGAAGGGACCATTCAGAGCAATTCTCCCAATTTGAACGTGCCGAATATGGGCAGTCCCTTCGGTATGGGGAATCACGTGACAACTCCCTTCCATGCCCTCTATAGGAGAGCGAAACCAATGAATCCGGTGAACGAGATCGATACCGAGGTTCATCGCGACGTACATAGGTTATCGTCTGATAACCTCTCTCCTCCTGCGAATGGTAAATTGTCGCCCTCTCCTGCTGGCTCGGTACGGAATGCTGCGAAGCTGAGAAATCCATTATTTCCCCCTCAGAAGCCAATGGCACCTCTCCCGGTACCGACGGCTGCCTGATTGCGACCGAGGCATCCAACTCCTGCAGCGGAGTAGGTAGAGGAGGAAATGCTATTTCCACAGCCAAAGCTGTAACTAAGGGGCCCCGTTTTTTCTTTTTCTTTGGTGGGGCATCTGATAGAGGCTTCACCGCCTTCTTGTTTTTCCTCGCCCTTTTTTCTGGATTTAAAAACAGCGATCCCCCCTGTGTCGGAGGGTCGGTGCAACCAGCCATGGCGGAACATGTTTGAGATTGACGGGGCTCATTCAAATCCTGTGGGGGTGGAAGAGTCCCCACGGCCATAGGAGAATCTTGCCTATGCGGCATATCTCCCTTAGCTGACTCCACAGCTTGTAGAGCTTTCCTCCACAATTCTGCCCTCAACCGATCTGAGCGATTCTTTCTCACCTGCCTCGTGAGGGATTTACAATGTAAACACGTCTCCACAACGTGTTCCTCTCCCAAGCAGAATAAACAGTACTTATGTTTGTCTGAGTGGGGAAATTTAGCCCCGCATTTTAAACACTTGCAAAACGGTCCTTTTTCGGCCATCCATATGCCGCAAACTCCCTAGATGGGACAGGAGAGCGGCTGTTTAAGGGCCACTAATGAGCACAACTAAAATAAATAAATAAAGGAAAAGAAAGAATAAAAACTCTAAACAGCTACGTCCTAAGTAAAAGATATTTCTGTCACAAAAAATATCATCACGGAAAAAGTCCCTTGCAAGGCTCGCACAGTGGTGGTTAGAAAAGAATTGAGGGGGTTAACGGCAGCCTCTGGGAGGGGAGGGGCTCCAATGAAAAACTCTATTAGCTATAGAATGTTTCCGGAAGCAGGCTCCGCGCGGGCACAGACCCAGAGGTGTGATGCACAGAGACCACGAAGAAGAACTTGTAGTAACAATTTCCACAATTTGATTGCGCTATGTGAAGAAGTACTTCAAATTGTCTGTCCTGAATCTTCCAGCCTTGAGTTTTTCATTGGATCACATCAGGTTCTAGTATTAGTGAGGAAGGAAAATGTCTCCCTATCAACTTTCTCTACATCATATATAATTTTATCCATTTTTATCATGTCTCCCCTTACTTGTTTTTTTTTCCTAAACTAAAAAGCTCGAAACAATGAATATTATCTGGCTCTGGTGATTCATTTATCAATTTGTATAGACTGGAATTGCATATCCTGTCACCCCTATTTGCCCCAGTTCCCCAGACTCCTGTCCTGAAAATATCGGTTCAGGGTATCTGCCTTATAAGACAGACTCAAAGAATTCATTCAGCTTCTCTGCAATCTGCAACGAATTCCCCTGCAATTCATCAGTACAAGTTTTTCTCCTTTATATGGTTTCTTGATTTCATTCTCTATATCAAGATTACTTTGAGCATTTTGGTCAGGGAAACCATAACTATGCCCCCAGTACTAAATTACTTTGAGGTCCTGGTATTCTTACCTACAGTGATTTTGTGGAGGAGTCTGCCCCTTTTGAGGTTTCTAGGTTGTTTGACACCACCCCTATTTGATGTACAGAGCAGTCCCACCCCAGTATGCCCTTCTTACAATGTTTGTATCCAGAGATGACCATATCACATGGTCCCTCCATTCTGCCATGTTCACTTTATGTTCTCCTTTAAAACCAAGCACTCCAATTCCTCCAACTTGTCTCAGAGGCTTCTAGTATTAGCACAGGAACTATACATAGTGTCTCTCTCTAAATACCAAGATCTCCAAATAATTTTATTGTGTACTATTTTATTGCCTTAGTGTTTTATTATGTAATAGCTTTGAAAGTCTTGGCTGAAGAGCAACTAATACATTACTTGAAATAAATATTAAAATTAATCTGCTGAAATCAGAGCCAGTAATAAGTAATACTATTTCTAATTCTAACAGCAACTGAAATATCCTTTTCCTTTATCACCTATGATGGGAATTACAGTCCCTCTGCTTTTGCTTTTGGACATACACCCAGTATTCCTCTGATGCAGGAATATATTACTTGAGAAGCCCTTCAGTACAATGTGTGACATATCTATAATATCATATATAGGGATACTGTACAGGAGGGAGACTAAATAGTCCTCTGGCTTTCACAGGGAAAAGGAAACAGACTAAATAATAATTGTCCGTATAAGGTATACATATTTCAAGAGGTGTGACACATGCTGTGATTCCAGTCACTTTTACAAGGTATCAACAACTGAAATAAATGTGTGCTGCAGAAAGAGCATTCCCTTATGAAGCTCTACAAGAACTGCTAACCCATAGTACTGACGTTGTAGCTCCAAGGGGGAAGATGACAGGCATTTTGTTTTCAAATAGTGTGGGGTGTTCTGTAGTCCCTGGGCTATTTGCAAAGATTATTCTCATTTCTACTGAAGCTTCAAATAGATTAAATTAGATTGCTAGAAGGCTACTAGAACACAATTCTCATGTTGCAGCAGCACAGTAATCTCCTTGCAGTTTATGAATATGAATCCAGAGTGGCTGGCAGTTCAAGGGAATAATTTGTCAAGGTTTAGATGTGTCTAGTACAGTGAGGCTTCTGTCCAGAGCTATTAAAGCAAGAGAAAGGAAGGAAGCTATAACATAGGATCTTGCTGCATAATCATATATTTAGTAACAGAAGTCTGTTTTATTACAACCAAGTTGCATTGAGAAAGTGCAGCCTATAAATTTTAATTGTATGTTCAGCTGTTTAATGCCAAAACATTCTACATAAGGGAATGTCAGAGATGCTATGAGAAAGAGAGAAATACTTCATTTAAAAAGAAGTCAATCCAGTGTTGTTATTAGATTATAATATGTTACAAATAGCACAAAGTAAGCAAGGCAGATACAAGGCAGATTGAATGATGTTCCCCCCTCCAAACTATTGCAATGAAATGAACCAGGATGAAACCTGTAACTATATCAACACACACACACACACACACACACACACACACACACACACATTGCTTGTAGAATTTCAATTTCACTTCCAAAAACACTTCAGTTCTTGTAAGACATGGTACATGAAATATCTGCATATGTGAATCCTGAAATGCTTGTAAGTACTAGATGATGTTCATTTGAGAAAGGCCAGGACTGAGCAAATGACTTTTATTCCAAATTTCAACTTAACCACAAATTTGACAGTTCACTACTCATCAAAGATATTCCCAAAGTTCTGAAAAAGATGCAGTATGACCCGGGAGATCACCAATTGTTTCTGAAAGTTGCTTTCTAGTTGTCTTTTTTTGGCGAGGGCTTATTAGGGAGCCTGCAAGCCCCTGACTTCCAGTCAACAAAAGAAAAAGGGCAGGGGGATGACTGAGTGGCTCCTCCTCAGGATAACCCACGCAGGATACTCTCTCCAAAGTAAGTGAATAGACAAAAAAAACACAAATGAGGTTCAATGTAAGTAATGGTAAAATGGCGCACAATGATCCAAAAACAATCCTAACATATACACTGAAGGAAGTTTAAACTAGCGATGATGACCCAGGAAAGAGAACTTTGGGTTATTGGTAGGTATGTCAATCAAATGTTAAAGTGTCCAGTGGCAGTGAAAATGGCTGATTCAATGCAAGGGAACAGGACTGAAAATAAAGCTACCAGTACTATAATGTCTTTATATAAATCTATGATACGGCTGCATTTGGAATCATATCAACTGTATTTACAAAAAGTTACACATAACTAGAGCACACCTAGAGGCAATCAGCATAGCACTCCTACACACAGGAAATCCACAGCCCCTAATAAAACTGATGGCAAGCGGCTATTGAAAGTAGTTCTTCACACAATGCACCTTTAACTGTTGTGATGAAGAGGGAATATCACCAGGAACTAATTGCATACAAATGACACTGGCTGAAATTCCCTTTTCTCTACAACTGTTAAAGTTACATGAGCCCTGACCTGGATTTTATCTGGTCACCCTTTGGTACATACTTTCATAAAATGTACATCTAAACAATCTTGTTCTTACCCAATGCCTCAATGTGTCCAAACAACGACACCAGCTGAATCTCCTGGGGCAAGAAAGCTGACAACCACTGATGAGAAGCCCCTATCCCAGGCCTTCACTTGCCAAACCTTACAGGTGAAGAGATAGTGAGCAGAGCCTCTCTCATTGCTCGAAACATGCAGGCAGATTCACAACTCCATCTCTTATGTTGTAGATTGAGCATAGGAAGGCTTTGCAGCAATATAATGCTATTGATAAAATGCAGTTGCACAGCATGCATTGTTTGGCTAAAGAAGTCCATAAGGCTGCAAACCTAAACAAACATATTGCGGAGTAAATCTCATTAAACACATTGTGACTAACTTTTAAGAAACTGCAGTGAGTTGCAGTATAAAACTACAATCCTATGCACATTGACTAGAGAGTAAACCCCACTGAATGTAGTGGGATGTATTTTTGAGTAGACTCCACAGGCAGACATGCAGCTTACTAGGGAGTAAACCGTTGGATGACAATGGAGTTAAAGGACTACTAAAGGAGGAGTACAGCAGAGAAGCTATGTGAATTCTTCTCATCTGTTTTCACTGTGGAAGATATACTACGGATACCTCTGCCTGAACTGTTGTTTTCAGGAAGGGAGTCTGAGGAACTGAGGCAAACAGTGGTGACAAAAGATGAAGTTAATAACCTTACAGACAAATCAAAAGTAAATAAATCACCAGGTCCAAATGGTATCCATCCTACAGTTCTCAAAGAACTCAAATATGAAATTGCTGCTCTTCTAACAAAACTATGCAACATGTCCCTAAGATCTGTATCAGAACTCTGGAAGATAGCCAATATAACACCAATTTTAAAAAAGGGATCCAGGGGGTATGCAGGAAATTACAGGCCGGTTCTGGGTAAATTGATTGAAAGAATTATTAAAGATAAATTATTAAGCATATAGAAGGACAAGCCCTATTGAAAAAGAATCAACACAGCTTCCGCAAAGGTAAGTCCTATCTCACTAATCTTTTAGAATTTATTTTATTATTTTATTTATTTAAAAGCATTTTTATAGTGCCATTGTGGCACTTTATAATAATACATAAAACAATTTTGATTAAAAACCCTCAACCCACATTAAAATTTAAACCACCCTTCCCCCAAACTCTTGTGAAAATAAGAACCCCTTACAGTAGCACTTACAACAACTGACAGTGGGAGCCTGTCTAATCTCCAGTGGCAAATTGTTCCATAACTGGGGGCCAACTACTTAAAAAGCCCTGTCCCCCGCACATTCCATATTGTATCAGGGGACGATCAGGTCACCCTGCCCCTGAGAGTGGGATTGCAAATTGTGGGACACAGGAGCAAGGTGAGGGTGTCAATAAACATGTAGACAGAGGTGATCCTCTGACACTGTACTTCCAAAAGGCTTTTGACAAAATCCTTAACCAAAGACTCCTGAGCAAACTTAGAAAACATGGAATAAGACTCATGGTTAAAGAAGAGAAAGCAGCAACTATGGATCAGTAACTGGCTAAAGACCAGAAAGCAGAGAGTAGGGAAAAAATTGTAAATTCTCCCAATAGAGGGGTGTAAATAGTGGGATCCCACACAGATCCGTATTGGGACCAATGCTTTTCAACTTGTTCATAAATGAGCTGGAATTAGGAGTGAACAGTGAATTGGCCAAGTTTGACAATGACACCAAATTATTTAGGATAGTGAAAACAAATAGGGGTTGGAAGAAGCTCCAAAAGTATATCTCGAAACTGGGAGAATGGCCATCTAAATGGCAAATGCGGTTCAATGTAAGCAAGTGCAAAAGAATCCCAACTTTAAGTATAACCTGATGGGATCTGAGCTTGTGGTGACTGACCAAGAAAGAGATCTCAGGGTTCTGATGGACCGTTCAATTAAAATGTCAACCTAGTATGTGGCTGCTGTAAAAAAAAAAAAAAAAAAGGTGAACTCCATGTTAGGCTTAGTTAGGAAAGGAATTGAGAATAAACTTGCCAATATCATACTGCCCTTTTATAAATCTATGGTGGAACTACTTAGAATACTGTGTACACTTCTGGTCATGTTATCTAAAATAAGATATTGCGGAGCTGGAAAAAGTGCCGAAAAGGGCAATTAAAACGATCCAGGAATTACAATTATTAATGCAAAAGTATGCTCAACAATTATGTGATAAATTGGATCATATTGCAGCGAAATGGGAATGTAACAATAACATGGAAGTACGGGGGGGCAAAGATGGCGGATGAAGACACAGAACCAGAATGAGAAAAGACTCAAAAAAGAAAAAAACTTGGACATTACTATAAAACAAGGGTCTAATGAGGTTAAAGGCTTTTTGGACAACAAAGATAAAGAATTTCAAAGGGTGACTATTTCGAAAGAATTCTGTGATGGAATAAGGGTTGAAAAGGTGGTCCTAGCGATAAGAAGGAAACAAAGGAAGTCTATTTTTAGAAGAGAGGCAGTGAGATCAAAACCAAAGCAGAGAGAAATGTTTCGATGGGTTACGCTGACAGTCAAGGGATGTAAGACGTTTCCAGTGCGAAATCCAAAAGGACTGGCAGAAAAACTTAAAAAAGAATTCCCTTTTGAAACGGGTTAAAAGAAGCTTTGAAGTCGGCCGGATAAAAGGGTATTTGATTATGGTCTGGAGTTAGGAGTGAAGTTGGGACTTTTTATTTCCTCTTTGTTTTGTTCTTTTTAGTAGGGTAAAAATTGTGGAAATTTTAATATATACTTATAACATGAATAAGAATAAGCTTAATGTTGTTGTAAAAAAGAGGGAGGGAAAGTTGGAGATATTGGGAGAGGAGAAAGGGGCGAGAGTGGGGGAAAGAAATTAGGTATGCTAATAATGAAATAAAAAGTAATATGTATATGTAAATTATCTATAAAATGAGTGGTACATCTGGGGATTCAAGCAAAAAGTTTGTTTAAAAGAAAGAGGAGAGGAATATATATATATATATATATATATATATATATGAAAACTTATTTACTTTATTTTTAGCAAGAGGGGGAGAAGAGGGAAATTTTGTGACTGAAAATTTCTGCAAGAGAAAATGTGGCTTTTATATTATTGTTGTGGAGAAGGTAGGGGGTCCATTTTAATGTTGTATGTCTTTGTAAGTTTTATCTTTGTTTAAAAATAATAAAACATTTAAATTCAAAATGATCAAAGGGCTGAAGCAACTCCCTTATGAGGAAAAGTTACTACAGCTGGGATTGTTTAGCTTCGAAAAAAGGTAAGACAAGGCATCATAGAGGTGTACAAAATTATGCACCATGTGGAGAATGTGGACAGGGAAACATTTTTCTCCCTCTCTCATAATACTTGAACTTGGGGTCATCTCATGAAGCTGATTAGTGGGAGTTTTAGGACAGCTAAAAGGAAGCACTTCTTCACACAGCATAGTTATACTATCGAATTCACTACCACAAGATGTAGTGATGGCCACCAATTTGGATGGGGGAGGGGGGTAAAACAAGTTCCTGGAGGAGAAGGCTACCAAGGGCTACTAGTTCTGATGGCTCTATGCTGCCTCCAGTATCAAAGGCAGTAAGCCTATGTACACCAGTTGCTGGGGAACATGGGTGGGACAGTGCTTTCGCACTCATGTCCTGCTTTTGGGTTCCTTTCGACAGCTGGTTGGCCATTGTGTGAACAAAATGCTGGACTAGATGGACCCTTGGTCTGATGCAGCATGGTTCTTCTAATGGTCTGAAACTCCTAGTATCGAGCCATTTATGAACTGGAAAATTATACCTTTATCTGGAAAGTCTTTTCCATTTTTATTGTTTCTACTATACTTTATTATATTTCCAGTAAAAACATGTTATCAACAATTTGCAAGTACATAAATGTACAAATATAAACAAAAAAAATTAGATTTTAGTTCGATCTATGTGAAGTGTCAAATACTGCCTTTTTATCTTCCCAGTTTCTAAAGTAAGGAGATTAAGCACTGATAGCCGCGTCTAATTTTTATCTTAATTCTTGGTTAAGCCCAAACTTGGTTAAACATCATTCTCATTTTTAATAGTCACGTACAAACAATCCCAGGAGCAATCCATTAAGTGTTCCTGCACAAGCCCTGTAAAGATGAATCGAGGATGTACAGGAATAATGCTTGGGCAATTGCCCAATACTCCAAAGCCATCCATGAATCCTGGCATTGCGAAGAGTACTAGACATCTGTTATTTAATATTTATTTAATGTGGCTAAATTCTTTGGAAAATTCTGCCCCAATTGTGGGCAGATGGCAATGTAGCTAATAGGACTTTGTTTTTCCTAGATTAATGTGCATACTCACAATCATGGTTAGAAAATACTTATAAAAGCCTGCCTTAGGCATTTTGCTAACACAAAACAGCGAGTTAAAGCTGCGAAAACTTAAGATGACAGAAATATCTGCCTAGAATGTATTCTCACTGACAATATAAAGTTCAGTTGCAACAAAACAACATGATTTTAAGTAGTTTAAAATATGCAAAATAAAGCAATTTTGACATTTTAATGCAGTTGAGGTTAGATGTCAAAACATTCAAATACTCAGCCATGTGCATCCACATTTGGGTGTGAACAAAATTCTAGTGCAGTCCTAGTTTCCAAGTCCTTATTTTCTACAACTTTTCAGATCTTAACTTAGCACAATGTTGAAGGCTCCAGAAATTATTTATTTTATCGGAACTCCTTCCTAATGCTTTTTGTTCCATGAAGCTGATACTTAGAAATGTAAACCATTTTTCCAATACTTTCTACTTCTTCCTAGTAATAAGGATAATTCTTATATTGGCCTTAAGTGTAAAGATCAGATTGCTTTCTTGACTGATTTCTGTGTATTTACTACTCTCAATTTTGTATCAAAATTCCCAGTATTATATTGCATATAAATGAGTTGCTCACTGTCAGGTAGCAAAGCCACAGGAATCCAGTGCTCTCGGTATCCTACAGGGCCCTCCCTCTATGCACAGTTTAGCAAGCCAATTAGTATGATATTTTTATCCCTAACCTGATTTGGAACGAATTACAAATCAGTATTTTAGCTATCTGTTTGGTGTGCTAAATATTCCAGTCAATTAGTATTAAGGCTACTACCTAACATAGATAAATAATTTCACATTCTTGATTTCCATCTTGGCTTTCAAGTTAAACACTTGCCAAAAAATAAAATAGAGTAAAATAGAGTATTGTCGAGGTCTCAGTCTAGAAATACTAAGCTAAATTTCCAGAGACTAGAGGACAACCTTGATGCATTTGTTTTAAAACATTGGCTTATAAATGTGTGGTTGCTGCTGATCTAATATGCAATGACTGCCCTATATTATTATACACAAGGGATACAATCTAGTCCAGCATCCTTTATTTCCCCCCCCCCATGACCACCCAAATATCTCTGGGGAGCCAACAAGCAGGGCATAAGGGCAATAGCCTTCTTCTCACTGTTGTTCCCCAGTAACTTGGGCCGGATCTATACGTTGTCCTCGATGCGCCCTCCCTGCGCCACAAGCCGCTTTGGAGCGCTGCACTTCGTCTAGTGTGGCTCAAGCCTCGGACACCAGGACCTCAAACGTCGCGCGGGACATGCAGAAGCTCCCACGGAAATGCTCGTCGTCCCAGTCCTCAAGTTTCTGCATCTCCGTCCACACAGCATCCGTCCGGGGGAGCACCAGCAGTGGACTGTCTCGCGCTCATCAAGGAGCTCGGCCGACGTCACCAGGGGGGTTCCGTGGTGCAGGGCTTCCTCGGCCGTGCCACTGGCCAACGCCTCCGCAGTCACCGTGCCCACATCACGGTGGCAAAAGAGTGGCATAATGGCTGCCCACAAACAGGGCAAGGCCTCCACAGCTCCAGGAAGCCATCGGCTGTCCCGAACACTGGCTCTACGGGCAAGGCACCACCCAGGCGCTGCAGGCGGGCATGTAGCACGTCCTCCTTGTCGCTATCGCTGTGGTTCAGCGTAGCCACCTGGATCGCCACCTGCAAGCAGGCCGTTGCGAGCTCCCTCCGGGACTTAGTCGCCAGTGCTGGAGTGGCCACAGGGGAGGCAGGCAGGACAGGAGGGCTGGTGGGTGTGACGGAGTGGCAGGGCGGAGGGAGGGGGCAACGCGCCCAGCATGAGACTGCCCACTACGGGAGTGTGGGAAATGGGAGGCCAGGCGGGATTTCTTATGGCTGAAGTGCACATGCAAATGAGGGGAGTGAAAGGAGGTGGGTGCAGGGGGTAGAGCGATGGGGCCTCGCTGCTGCAGGAGGCGAGGGCACTACAGAGGGGGGAAGGGCGACGGGCTCTCATGGTGGCGAAAGGGGTATGGCCGGACGTTGTTCAGACGGCAGCAACGGCGGACGCTCCGCTCCAGACGTCGAATGCGACGCAGGACTTCTCCCAGGGCCAGCTCCATGGCGTGGAGGGAGTGTTCCCCTGCACCCGGCCCATGTGAACCGTACACCAACCTCCACAGCACAGAGCCCTGCGGTATTGGGCGGTGCGGCTTGCGCAGAGCCCTGCGGACCTGTAGGGTGCTGCCATCTTGACGGGAGCGGGCTGCAATGAGGGAAAATGGGGCCAGAACAGAATGGCATCTAGGGTTTGCAACAATGTTACAGGGGGACGCTGCATCTAAATGGCCTTGAGCGGCCAAAACGGGCTGAAGGAGGCGGTTGCCAGAGCGATGGGAAGCTAGAGAGGGCTTATCGCACCATGGGGTGGCGGTGATACATCTACTGTCTACTGCCAGGGGCCCTCGGCGGATGGGCCAAGGGGTCCATTGCATGCCCGGGACTCAGTACATGGCATGGTGGGAGGGGCCCTCCGTCCCCTCCACCTCCACTCCCTCCCCCTCTGCCCCCTCCCCCTCCTCCTCATCGGATTCTGGTGGGGAGTCCCGGGTCCGCTTCACCCGGCTGCCTAAGCATCGCCGCTCCTGCCTTCCGGCCATCCTCACTGCCATCCCTGAGGCACCTGCTGCTGCCGGCGTCGCTCGTGGGGCCTGGTATGGTGCGGCCGCTGGCGCCGGCAGGTACTGCTGAGGCGGCAGTGCCGGCATGTATCTGTATGGTGGCATGTAGGAGGTGGGTTGTGGGGGGCCATGGTACGCTCCCCGGAATGACTGGGCGAGCTCCCTGAGCACCTTGGTTTGACGGTTGATGGCTGCTGTGCGCTCGTGCATGCCTCGTTCAATGATGGCGTCGGTGACCGCCATGGCCTCGGTCATCCCGTTGACATGATCCTGCAGACCTTGGCACATGTCCCATCCCGCCTCCCGTATGGCTTGGGCGCAATCTTCCACAGCTTGGGTGGCTGTTCGCGTGGCCCAGACAGTAAGGTGCGCCTGGACTCCTCCTCACCTGTCATGCGTGTGAATAGCTCGTGGATGCGTCCCCCTGTCGTCTCCGTGGCCAAGACCAGGTTCCTTGCCACCTGTAGCCGGTCTGCCTTGCGGCTATTGCGCATACAGGCACACCTCTGTGCGTTGGTCAGGGGATGGGCTTGTGCGGCCGGGGCCACAACGTCCTCGCCAGTAGGCGGGGGCGGCGGCTCCTCCTCTAGGGGGGCTGCGCCCTCCATCTCCTCCACCTACACCTGCGGGGGGCCCTCGAAGTCCTCCTCGAGCACGGCCTCCCTGACCAGGAGCTCAGCTTCCAGAGGTGCATCCTCTTCCATCGCCTCTAGTTCCACGAAGGTGTCATCAGTGGCCTGCGTTTCGATGTCCAGCAGCTCTTCCTGGGACGGTGACAGTTCTGGCTCCAGGACGTCACACACCTGTAGCTCCACAAGCTGCTCCATTTCACCCTACACCTCCTGTGACACTGGCCCACTCTCCGTCACGGCGTCCATGATGTTGCAGGCGAACCCCTCCACCGTGGTGCTGGGCCTTGCCAACCCCGGCCACTTACGCGGTGTGGTCTGTGCCCGCCCTGCTCCCCTTGCGGCGTCGACCTGACGTACGTTCGAGGCCGGCGCCTTTGGACGTGACGGCCCTGATCCATCGTCCTCCTGCTGCGTCTCCGGCACTAGCGGGACAGGTGTGGGGTTCTCTACCTGCAACTCCGCACAGATCAGCTGTAGGAAGGCCGTGGGGTTGTTGGTGCTGGAGGAGGCTGTCGTGGGGGAGGCGCCCTTTGAGGAGAGGGCCACCCTGGGCAGCACGGATGGCAGTTGCGGCAGTAGTGATGGGCTTTGGGATCCCACTGGGCCGGTCCTCGCCTTCGCCGCGCCCGTGGTTCTGGTGCTGCCCTCGCTGCCTGCTTGCCGGTGGGTGGCGGTCGTGGGGCGTCCCTCCGTGGCTGCGGCTGTGGCTCCCAGGTAATACTTTCCTCCTCGCGGCAGAGCCCTTGTGCCTGCCGGGCTCGTCACGTGCGCAGCGGCTCGACGGTGGTGACCCCGCTGCCTGCGGTGTGTCCCAGTACGACATCGTGGCGCTCCACTAGCAGGCGTGCCAGTTCATCATAGAATGGCTGGACGCCGGTTCTTTTATTGTGCATGACGATCTTATTGAACTTCCTCTTGAGTCTGTGGAGCTTGTCTTTGCATTGCTTGGTGCTGCGGATGTGTCCCCATTCCCCCATCTGCGTGGATAGCCATGGGTAGAGCTGGTCATGCCTGGCTGTGGCCATGATCCTCCTGGCTTCCGGGCTGCCCCACAGTTCGATGAAGTTCCCAGTCTCTGCCTCGGACCAGTGCTGCGCTCTGCGTCTTTCCGGGGGGTCTTAGCTGCTTCCCTCCCCTGGGGTTTGGGAGCTGGTGTCTTCGGGCTGGCAGGCCCGCCTCCCCTCTCTGTCTGGGTCCATGGTGCCGGCGGGGGTGCGTTACGGTGCCGGGTGTCCCTGCCCTGGCCTGGTGTTCCCCGTCCCGTGTGCTTGTTGGATGGTGGGTGCTGGTGGGCCAATGTGCTTGCTGTGAATGTGCCCTGTGTGGAGGCATTGTTGTTGTTGCTGGCCAGGGGCGCTTCGTGTCCTTGGGATTGTTGCGCATACCTTCGGCTGTTTGCCACAACATTCGCAAGTGGCCGATCGGCGACCGCGGGTGCCCTTTGCCTTGGCATTCTGTGCATCTTGGGGATGTGCATGGCCGATACTCCTTGTCCAGCTGTGTAGGGTGGTTGAGGGGAGGGTGCTCAGCGATCGTCGCTTCCGCGGCCCGCCTGCTTCCAGGTGAGGCGAGGGGTGAGATGGCTGGGCTGTTGGGGTGGGGGTTGCCTGGGTTGCTGTGCTCCCTGGTGGGGGGGGCGGTGCCCCTTGTTCCTGGGCGCCTGGGGGCACCTGGGGGTGTTGTGTGTCCTGTTGCCTCGCCCTTCCTTTGCCCTGTTTCCCTTCTGGCGTCCTCCCCTTCCCGTTTGGGTGGCTGACAGAACACACAGGGCGCGTGCTTGCAGGATCCGGCCCCTCGTGGCACTCCATGGCAGCTGCCAGGAGTGGGCGGGAGAGCGTCTTTGGTTGCTATGGTGGCATGGCCATCAAGCAAGCTGTTGGGGGTGTGGCTGAGCGGCCACCCGCGTTCAGCCACTCTTGCCACTTGTCTCTCTGGTCTTCTGTTGTAATGTCCTCGACGCAGGGGATTAATGTACGCACCCTCCAGATGACATTTTAGTCAATTGACAAAGCTCTAAACAACGTGAAAGTGTGTTGTTTCCCTCCGTTGTTTAATTCTCCCGCTTAGCGTACTGTGGGTTGTGTGTGCGTTGTGTGTTACTCGCCGGACGACACAATAAGCCACGCAACTGACAGTTGTATCCCTAACCCTCCGTTGCTTAACGTGTCGTCCGAATTGAGCCAATGTGTCAGTTCATAACACTTTTCCTGAAATACGTCTAGGCATTGTTCACCTTGGTTGCCATCACCTTTTCTGTTCCAACCCAGTCTGCAGGACTTGGTAACTTTGGATCTCCCTAAAATACCTTTCCCCATATTTGTTCCCACTGAGAGACTACATGCATTAGGTGTTTTTGAGAAATGTCTGCATAGGTAAAAAATTCTCCTGGAATCGAGACCTTCTTGAAAATAGATGCTGCTTTGCCTCAGTGCTTTTGCACAAGCCACTGGTTATCATATAAAACTACTACAAACCTTTCATGAAGTACTATGTTAAAGCTGCTGCTAATGTTGGAAATGTAGATGTGACATATGGAGATACAGTGTGTGTCCCAAGCTGACTTTTTTTTACTTTTGATAGCAAAGACCTAGGTCTCATCATGCCCAGTAGGTGTGGGCCTCCATGCTTGAATGAATTAAGATTTGGACCAGACATGGTTGTATGCCACTCATAAAGGACACTCCCATGAAGGTTTGGGTATATGTATTGCAGGCAGCACAAAGCTTATAGTGGGGTGCATTTCCTCAATTCCTCATTCAGTTTTGCATTACATTGGGCATTATTGGCATGGAGGTGCCATGCCTGAAGCTGTTTGTGCTCAAACAAAGAGTTGGGGCAGATGCTATGCTGTGGTTTCTCACAGAGGTCACTCCTCTGAAAATGAGGATGTATGATTTGGGATGGTCCACTCTAAGTTCATTTATATACCTGTTGTTTACTATTGCAATGGTGGCAATATGCGTGACAATGACTGGAGCTCAAACAAGTGTTAGTCCAGAAGCAATGCTGTGGCAACTCATAGAGGACACTGTACTGGAGGTGGAGGTGACCACACTAAGCATTCTGAGTCTTGTATCTCCCCGTTACCCATGCACCTTGCCACTAGTGCTGCATTAGACAAGCCACTTCATTTTGCTGCATGGCTGGGTAAGTTTTATATAATGTGTAATTACATACAGAACTGCATGCTTTCTATATCTCAAAATGTAGACCTGGACAACAATCACACTCAGCACTATTAATTGCATGTGCTAAGAATTTTTGTCCTGGAATGTTTTCTATCGGTCAAGTTTCATACTTTTAACCCAAAGTGCACAATTTCACACTTAACTACTCTACTTAAAAGGGAGATTTTAAATTGCCCCCTGCCATGCAACCAATCAGTTATTTATTTATTTATTTATTTATTATTTAGTTACAAAATTTGTATACCTGAAACAGATTTCAGAGCACTGAACATAGGAATTTACAAAGCAAACCTCCCTGTTCTTAAAAAAACTACCTGCAATTGGAACGAAGTAGCAGTAGTTTGTTGAATGGGAGGTTTTTAGGCTGAGATTAGACTGAGAGATAGTGCCTGGCTCAATGTCACCCAGTGAGCTTCATGGCTGATTGGAGATTTGAAGCTGGATCTCTCCAGTTTTCATCCAACACTCTAAGTACTACATCACATTGGTTTGGATTTAAGCAAATACTGGTATTACTCTAAGTTTATTAGTCTTCATTTCAGAAAGGTCAATTACTCTCACTCTCTTCATCGGCGCTATTAACTACAACCTTCACTACAGAAAAACGGCACATCACTGTTTTCTGTAAATGTGACAAGTGTGACATACTCCAATGTATTCCCTAAGGACAACCAGCTTCTCTTGAAGGAAATTAAGAGTCTGACAGGTTGAAACATGGTTAAGGAAAGAGAAAGATTACCTATCAGCTAAAACAACTCTTTGCAGCTGCCCCCAATCAGTCCCTACAAGAGTTTCAATCCTTCCATTTCCCTCGAATGATGTAATTGTAGTTGGCATTCTGTAAAAGGTGACAAAGGACAGCTGTTATGAGTAGACTTGGACTAATAAGGTTAAGCAATCACAGAGCAAATTGACATCTTGACCTCACTCTAGGGGCCAAGTGATTTCAGACCGACATAAAACCACACATTAACAAGAAAAATCTTTCTGTTTAAGTAATAACGTCTGTGCTGGTATGTTTTCTTTTTCTAAATTCCTTATCATGCTTCTCTATGAGGTAATAAAAATGGAAAGGGTCAAACACATATAAGAACAGTTTATTTTTAGCATTGTTCCTGTTATAAAGCATTTCTAGACTACAGTCCTGTGTAGAGTTATGCACCAATGATTCCCACTGAAACCGATTGGACTTTTGCACATCTATTTGTATACAGGCTTCCAGCTATTCTGCTTGGAATTTGAATTTTTGTTGGAAAATTCTGACTCTACACTCTTCACTACATCAGAGGTCCCCAATCTTTTTAGACTGGTGGGCACATTTGGAATTTTGAGAGAGTGATTTTAAGAGAATGTCATGGGCACCCTCACAAAATGGCTATCATAGGGGGCATGCTCATTTCCCAGAAGGCAAACTGGTGAGGCTAAAAGAAAAGTTGCCCAAGAGCATAAGTTCAAGACAGAAGAGGGGTCTGAGGTCACACACCCAGGTAGGACACCCAACCACACTACAAACTCTGACAAAACACACAGACACACACCTTTACAGGAACATTTTTTATTGGAGCACAAAGTACTAGAGATATGCACTTTTGTAGTACCCAGGATAGGCAAGTGGAAAGCATGTACGTACCCATTCAAGCAGTGTAAGCTCAGAAGTAGTACCAGCCCCAAATCAAGAGTGGCATCTCTGAAACCCAAAAAATGACTACCAACCAGCTTCAGAAATGTAGAACTGGCTCCCCACCCCCATCAAACTATCCATTTCATTTTCTTTGTACCCTGGTTTAAGTTACTGTCTTGCAGAGATAGGTGTGATTTGCATTCCACATACAGGGGATAAATGAGGTATCATTTAGAAATGATCTGTCAATGGCAACAATCAAGGAAAACCTATTGAGAGAGCTCTCTGCATAAGGTAGCACATCTTTAACACTATTTTGTATCCCAAGAAATGTTGAACATTAGGATTAATTTCTACTTAACGTTTTCAAATAAATCCATAAGAAATTATTACTAGAAACATTAGCCTGAATCCAAACAGTTACTGAGGCTCACATGAGAGCATGCATAGCCCCACCTGCCAGATCAGCAACCACTTATGAAATTGCTATTAGTTTGGTGTTACTTGGAGCACATAGCTTTAAATTCCTTGATGCAACAGCCATGACTGTTCTCCCTATCTAGTACTGTTGTTTGTCCTTTTCCCCACATGTAGACTTCAGGTGTGCTGTACAGAGGTAAGGAGGAGGAGTAGGCTGCAGGATGGCAGTGGGGGAACAGGCAGGAGAAACAAAAAGAGAAAAAGGCTGAGCCCTTGATGTTTTGTAAGGCCACTGTAGCTAAAATGAACCAAAAAAATGGCAGTCAAGAAAATCATGTCACAAATGCACATCAAACTCCAACAAAATGAGAGCCAGTGTGTAGCGGTTAGACTGTTGGACTGGGACCAGGGAGACCCAGGTTCAATCCTCACTCAGCTATGAAGCTCACTGAGAGATTTGGGGCTAGTTACTGACTGTCAGCCTAACCTACCTCACAGGATTGTTGTGAGTATAAAATGGAGAAGGGGAGGATCACATATTCTGTCTTAGGCTCTTTTGAGGAAAAAGTGGTATATAAATGTAACAAATAAATAATAAATATATAAAATACAATGTACTTTTTCCATATGAGATCTCTAAGCCTATCTATATAATAAGCTTGGAACTGGGGAGGGAGCATGGCGTAGGGACTGTGAGATGGCTATTCTTACAATGCCATCATCTTCCCTTTGAAAGAGCCTTAATCTGGTTTTCAAGCATTATAACTCCCTAGCCTCTGCACCTAGCCTCCTAAAATTTTGGCGAACCTGGGAACACCTCTATGATGTATGCCACTTTTATACAAATTGTCCCAGAACCTACAAGAGGAAAGAAGGAGAAGTGAATTATCCCGCCCCGCCCCAATTTGAGGACTCCTCTCCTACATGAACTACTGCACCTATTCTTCTGAATGATTAGAGGATTCTTACTTAAGGACACCTCTAAATTGCCTGTCATTTTCAGAACATTGGTCCACAAAGAATATAGAGGGATGAGCACATCCTCTTTTGGATACCCTCAAAATACCAAGGCTGCTCTTGCATAATCTCCCTGCAGCAATCATTCTGAAATATGATATGCTTGATTCACTCAGAATGGGCAACTATCCCTGCAATTTTCATCCAACTCTATAAAAAATAAAAAATAAAAAGTTATCAACAGTTCCCTTTAAAAATATCAAACTATAAAGGTGCATAGCACAAAGACCTCTGCACCAATTTTTCTAAACAGTTTTGGACAAGAGAAAAAAAATAATTTTCCATGATATTCAGTGGGAGGCATGAAGCCTCAGATTTCTGAATCTCAACTTGGGCTTGATACTGAGTTGAAGTGGACAGACTCTAAATTGGTAACACAACTCTGCAGGGAAGAAAAGTCACTAATAACTTGGTGCATGCCAGCACCATGGACAGCTCCTTGTCATTTATCTTAGTGTTCTGAAAAGAATGCTTGCAGACAGCTCCATGCCATTTATTCTATTATTTCAAAGAGAGCTGATGAAAAAGTGCTGTATAATAGAAACATTCTTACAAGGAAAAGTTTTTCTTTAGTTAACCCAGTATCTTACAGAACAGTTTGTGCCTCTACATTCACTATTTCAGCCAGAATAATGAAGAATTTCTCTAAAAATAACTACCATGGAACAAACCAATGTGTAGTCATTTGTTTCATTTTTGGAGTACCATGGAATATTTAATTTGATGGCAAGAGAGCTGTGACTAATGTGTGAAATAGAGAAGCACTGTGATAAGTGACAGCACAATAATGGGAAAATATTGTATGACCTTTGCATCCACTGCAAAATGAAATACACCTACGGAAGCTTTACAGTAGAGTTCAATACTGTCTTCCTAAATAATAAAATCCTATATTATACAGCTACTGGTTCTTGGGGATGATTTGATTTTGCACTGAAAATCAAATTAATTTCCTGTATTCCCTGCTGTGATTCACACATGTGCTATACTGCTAAATCCATGTGGAAGAAATTCAATGGCACTGAGTCGAAATAGCATTAGTTAAACTATGGAATTTGCTACCCCAAAATGTAGTGATGGCTCCTAATTGGACAACTTTAAAAGGGGATTAGACAAATTCATGGAAGATAAGGCTCTCAACGGCTACTAGTCATGATGGCTATATGCTACTTCCAGTATCAGAGGCAGTATGCCTCTCAATATCAATTCCTGGGGAACAACAGCAGAAGAGAGCTATTGCAATCATGTCCTACTTGTGGACTTCCCATAAGCATCTGGTTGGCCACTATGATCCTGAATTATGTAGGCCTGACCCAGCATATTCTTATGTTCTTCTTATAGTACTTTTACAAAATACCGTTTTAAATGGCAGAAAGTAGTGTTAGAAATGAACACAAGTAACAAGGATTTTCTGAAATGCAAACTTCTTTGCATTTACAGAAACCTGAAATCAACTCAAAAAGTTGCTTCAAAGTAAACAAAAAACTGCAACCATTCAGAAGAGTGATGATATGTGGTAAGTTAAGCACTTCTGAACCTTGCTACTTGAAATGACGGAAGGACTCAAACACTAGACGCTGGACAGACTATGAAGGCCCTTTATAGAATGCTAGAAAACCATCCTTATCACAAGTTGGATAATAACAAAATATAATTAAAAATATCAGGTTCTTGGAAATGTAGGTTTGATTACAGTAGAAACATATTTAAAAAAAGGGGAAATCTACACAAATATAGGACCTTGCATTTTTCTGTAGATCTCTACTGGACTGTATTCTAAATCTAAATCATATTGGGGCATCATAGAGTCTGGAACATCAGTAGTACAAAGATTCAGAATAGGTTTCCACAGCAACCTCCCTGAGCTCTGCACTCTTCATTCTGCTTTATTACATAAATACAGAACATATATGCTGTGAAAATAAAAGGTTACATTTATACATCTAACTTTGTCTTATGAAACAACTACTGTGCAAATGTTACTGTATTCAATAAGAGTAGAAATATAGTTCTTATGCAATAAATTAGGGAATATAGTTGTTGAATAATCAGAGTATTGAGTATCAGAGTATAACTACTGAAATGCAAATAACATCATGTATGTATGTGTATATGATTTCTTATATACTATAAAGAATTCAAATAGATTGAGGTCAGAGGTTAAATTGAAGTCAGCATTAAAAATAACATTGGTCTTTTCTGTGATTAGCAACTGTTAAACATAGCAGGGATGCAGAACCTCATGCCCAAGGGCAAAATCTGGTCCTCTGGGGATCCCAAACTGGTGCTCCAAGATTCCCAGATGGCCATGTCCACTTCCCCTGACCCCACACTCTTTTGTGCATTTTCCCCCATTCTAAAAGGTTGAAAGACTTCTCTTAAGGCTTAGTCACTAGCAGTAAGAGCTTTGAAGAGCTAGAATTTTGGCTCCACACCCTTTGCCTTTGGCCCCGCCCACCACTAGAATGTGGCCTTTAAGAACTTCCCCAAAATGGAATTCAGTCATCAGGTTGAAAGGGGTATAGGATTGCAGCTTTCAGATTTAAAGTCTAACATTACAAACCCTTTTCGGTGCACAACCTCAATTAGATCGATGTATGTATGTGTAAACACCTTCTGAATTGGTGCTTTGGGGCACATGTCAGAATAGCAAATTAAGAGGAATACCTAGTTTTCATCCCTGTCTCATACTGCTTAATGATCATTATAGTGAAAATCCTAATCGAATTATATATTTGAAATAATGGGTTGAATCCAGAGAGTAGACCCACTGAGATCAACAGGACTAGTTAGTCTTGACTAGTTTAAAACCCATGGATTTTGACGAGTCTACTCTAAGCATGACAAGCAGAGCACAATGGGTAGATTCATGCTGACCACATGCTGACCAGGGAAAAAGATGAGGTAGCATTTCCCCTCTTTTTTCTGTAGAACTTTAGATCCTAACTCCATTCAGCCATCAACAATGTGGGGTTTGAAAGTATATTTTCAAACATAATATTGCAATAAGGCCTTTACAGATATTTCAGAAAATACAAACATTACAGAAAAATAATATTTTAATACAAGTATTGTAATACAGTTCAAATGTGTGCTTGTTTCATGTAATTATTAGCTGCAAATGAAAGAAAATTGAAAGCAAGGCTAGCAAAAATATTGTTTGTGAGCAAGGCTATCTGTATGAATATCTTTATGTGCATAAGCCTGCTCAAGGGTCAATTCACTATTCTGGATGTTATTGGAGTACAGTTGGAGTATTTTGTAATTGTAGATTTAACTCCATGGATACAACTAGCAACCCTGACAAGGATACACAGAAGGAGGATGTCAAGCTTTTGTTAGAGGTCACTTTGATCTACCACGCCTCTAGTATGATTCATTAGATGCTGAAGTAATCTAGGAGAACAGAAGTAGCAGTAAAAAGACAGAGGGAATAATGTTGTCTTGTTGCAGTTAGTGATTTCAATACTTAGGACAAGCTCACAATTCTTTGCCCTCCTTTCGCCAGGAACGGGTGCCAAACAAATACACGTCTATTAACATCATAACATGGATTTCACCAGGGAGAGGACTGGGTGATTGGTAAAATCTGAGACAAATCAAAGATAGCTATGCACCTAAGGCAATCCAAAGGCAATCTTAAGCAATACTCGCCTAACATTTATAAGGAACTATGTCTCAGTAAGCTGGCTTGAATCACATATCTCCAATTTTCTTCATTCCACCAGCAGTACTTAATGGCTGTGGGGTTGTTGTTTTTCTGCTGAGTTAGGTTCAGGTGAAGAGCCAACAAGAAGCTGCAAAGGTGCCATATTGACTAGCCTGTTGCCCATACTATGCCACCAAATAAGCTGACACCTACATATCACATACATTCATGTGATATGTAGGCATGCAATTATTGAAACAATGTTACATTGTGTTATGTTTTTATTTCCCATTACATAGTTAGAGAATAATTACAATTTTTCCAGATGGTGCACGAACCTTTTGAGAGGGCTTTTTCTTTGGTGCCCCCTCAGCTCTGAGATACTCTCCCAAGAAAAGCTTGCCTGTTGCCCATATTACTATCTTATCAATGCCTGGCTAAGACTTATCTGTTCTCCCAGAAATGTTAAGCCACAATCCTATGAACATTCAAACAGAAAAAAGGCCTACAACTCCCAGCATCCCTCCAGGCAGCCATACTGGCTGGGACATGCTGGGAATTGTAAGACTTTTTTCTGTCTAACCCTGAATAGAATTATGCCCTTAAAGTTTTAAAAGTATTTTTAAACTTTTGAAATATTTTTGGTTTTTTTTATTATTTTAGTCCCTACAATCTGGTTTTACTTTATATTTGATTTAGTAGTCTTTGCTATGTTGCTATATTATTCGTTTTATTGTTTAGGCTGACCATATGGAAAGGAGGACAGGGCTCCTGTATCTTAATCAGTTGTATAAAAAAGGGAATTTCAGCAGGTGTCACTTGTATGCATGCAGGACCTGGTGAAATTCCCTCTTCATCAAAATAGTTAAAGCTGCAGGAGCTCTGCCCTCTTGACCAGATCAAAAGAGGGCAGGGCTTCTGCAGCTTTAACTGTTGTGATGAAGAGGGAATTTAACCAGGTGCTGCATGCATACAAATGACACCTTTGGAAATTCCCTTTTCTATACAAGTTAAAGAGACAGGAGCCCTGTCCTTCTTTTCATATGGTCACCCTAATATTGTTGGTTTTATTATAGTCTTATTCATATTATTATGTTTTTGCAAATGCCCATAAAATTTTATTTATGATGCTTATTATTATTATTATTATTATTATTATTATTATAGCTGCAATCCTATGGACACTTACTTGGGAGTTCAAAGGGGCATACTTTTGAATAGATATTTATAGAATCACACTGTGAATCAATTTATATGCTGCTAAAGGTATTTCTAAGAGGTTTATAATTTAAAGTTTAAAATACATCATAAATACAAAACCCCATTAATTAAAAGATTTAGAATCAAAGCTAAATGCACAATTAATAAATAAACTATTAGTTAAACAAATTATTTAATACATGTAATCAAATAATTTAATAAATACATAAATAAATAATTTCACATTTCCATCCCTGCTATGCCAGGGTCAGGTGAGAGGCAGACCCCATCCTCAAAAACAATGTTTTTTTCCCGTGTACCACCAGCATGCTATTATGCCTAATGTTCTCAGGATGCTGTGCATGCAGCCTGTGAAAGAAGAAAAGGAGGCAATATTATCTCCCCCTCACTTCTGATTTTTCAGTCCCATCATTTTCTATGGCATTAGCATGCTTTATATGTCTTCTTCAGTACACAAGATTTTATTTTTGTTACTGTTGAAAGATAGCAAAGAAACAGGCAAAAAATATTGCTGCTGACCTAGTAAAAATGCACTGCAATTATGAAAGTGAGCTGCCCCATGATAAGAGCAACCAGATGATAATAGTGATGGCGATTTGATGCCAAATTCTGAGAGCTACTCTGGATCAATTATCAGCACCATCAGCTCAGACAGTGTTGATAATCTGTAATGGGATGGGAGAATTGAATCCATGACCCCCTCCTATCAATTGATAAATGCTAGAGGATCTCTGAATTAGGGCCATTATTTCTAAGGCGAAGGATAAGACCAAGCTGAACATTAATCTAAGACAGTGATGGAGAACCCACAGTGTTCCAGATGATGTTGGACTACAACTTCCAATATCCATGACCGTTGGCTATGCTGGCTGGGGCTTACAGGAGATGGAGTCCAATTATCTGGAGGGCAACACATCCTGATCTAAGCACTGCTTGAATTACAAGGGAATCAGAGGGGGGTGGCTTTTTGTGATGGTTCCCATAGTTACTGGTTTTAGAAGGCTACAGGATGGACAGAGGTCATGATTTCAATAGGTCCATTTCAACTGGACTTGGGACCGAATTTTGGAACAGAAACTGCCTAGGTTGTCCTGTGGGATGGCCTTTGCTGGGAAAGGAACAAGGGGAATGCCATCCTGTTGATTCTCTTGGACCTCTCAACAACTTTCGATAATATCAACAACAGTATCCTTCTGGATAGGCTATCTGGGCCAGGAGTTGGAGGTTCTGCACTGTAGAGGACCTGCTCTGATTCTGGAAGGTGCTACTGGGGGCTTATTGCTCTGTTCCTTAGAAGTTACTCTATGGGGTGCCACAAGGCTCTATTTTATTTTCCATGCTGTTCAGCATTTACATTAAAACACTGGGGGAGATTATCTGAGATATGGACTGAGGTGTCACCAATATGCAGATGACACGCAGCTATATCTCTCCCTTTTATCAAATCCAGATGAGGCAGTGGGTGTTATGAATCAATGCCTGTGGGTGATAATGGACTAGATTATGGCCAATAAATTGAGACTCAATCCAGACAAGATGGAAGTGCTGTTGGTGGATGGCTCATCTGTCCAGCTGTTCAACCTGTTCTGAAAGGGGCTGAATTCCCTCTAAAGGAACACATTTGTAGTTTGGAGTGCTCTTGAACTTTCACTCGAGGCACAGGTGGACTCAGTGGCATGGTACACCTTTTGTCATCTTAGGCTGATATATTAACTATGACCTTTGCCATAACCCCCCTCCTCTCATTTGTGAATAGGGCTTATATTTTTAGGTGCCATAAAGCTTGTAATTTCATGCAGCTACTATTCCATTGCCAGCCAATTTTGAACCAAAGAATTCCACTCTTGCTGCCAATGTTTCACAGACATTACACAGCTGACATTCCACTATCATACTACACTGGAAATTATCATTCCAATGTTATTCCATTATTTACCCTGTCATCTTGTTAGGTTCCTACTTCAGAACTCCTTGATACCGTTATTCCAGTGGCACCACTCCAAATCTTATGATTCATCTATAAACTGTCATTCCACCATGTTTTTCTACACTGCACAGATGCTCCCCTCTAGATTCTACTCAGGCAATCAACATCAATTCCCATAATTCTATTCTAGATTATTCATTCTACTGCCGTTTCACCTGACCTTGTCATTTCATTCAAGGTTTATTCCACCCACTGTTGTGCACTCTCTCTTACATCTGTTATTGCTCTATCAATTCCAGATGCTGTTATTACAATCCAAGCTCTATTCATTGTGTACTGCCTAATGCCTTATTCTACACTAGCCACTGATATTCTGTTCAAGTGTCATTCCACTCGAAATACTTTATTTTGCTCTACACTAGTTGGCTAATCAGTAATCAGTTTTACACCTACTGCTTTCATTAGTCATGAGTTTTACACCTACTGTTTTTACACCTAATGTTAAAGAAGAGCCCTGCTGCATCAGACCAAGGCCATTTCGGATGTAAAGTAATATATCCAAATATTCAGTTTTGTTTTTCAATAACTTGATTGTTATTTATACAATTTAAGGATATATAAAGAGAACATTGTTTACCTGTAATTTTGAATTATGCACAAGAAGCATATAATGCATATATAAGTGATTGTGAAAATGTTCAGTTATTCAAGTGTGTATTGTATTGTAACAGGTATTGTACTGTATGGTGGGAAAGAATTTTAGAATGATTGTTCTCACACAGTGGCCAACTAGTTCCCTCAACCAGAACCCCACAAGCAGGATATGAGAGAAATGGCACCTTCCCAGATCATGTTCAGATCATGTTGCTCTTCTGAAGCAACCCTCTCCATTTGAGTTTCCAGTCTTGGGGCCAGCCTGGGAATTGAAGAATCAGGGTATTATGATGTGTGACATTTGTTTAAAAATGCATTGCTGTCAAACAGAAGGGCCATTTGACCAACTGCGACTTTCTATATGCATATAATTCATCGTGGCATTTAACGCTCTGAATTCTTACGCAAACCTGTGTCTTATCGGCTAATGTCTGAGGAGGAGGAAGAGATGTATTTTGTGTGGAAAAAACAGATTTTAACGGACAGCCCGGCCCGGCCACTAACTTACCTCGGGCGGGGGCATACAAATACCCTGAAGAACGTTATTAGAAGGAAGGCCGCTGCAGGGAGAAGACCTCGCGCCTCATTCCCCTCAACCGCCTCAGCACGGCGCGTTCAAAAACCGGTGGAGGCCGCGCGGGAAGGTTGGCAGAGGAGGCTTCCGCGCATGCGCCTGATGGGCAAGTGGGTGGGCGCGCGAGTCCTTCAGCGGCGACAACAACAGCAGCAGCAGCAGCAGCCGTCGCCGCTGAGGAGGTTGAGGGCTGTCGGTACCTTTTTCTGTTACCGGGAGGGGAAGGAAGGTCCCTTGTGTCTGCTGGATTAAGGCGAAGAACCTGAGGAGCCATTTGCCTCGGAGGGTTGAGTGGGGGTGGGGGAGCACTGGCTGCGCTGCTTCTTGTCGAGCGCTGAGGAATCCGTCGCTGCTCTCCAGGGAAAGCCTCGTCGCTCCTTCGTCTTGCTGCTCCTGCAGCGGTTGCTGCCGCCCAGCGCACCTGCCCGGCCTGTGGAAAAAGGAGAAGACGTCGCCGCCGCCACAGCCGCGGTGCCCGGGGGGCTGTACGGAGCAGCGGCCCCGGGCTCATCAGGAGAAACCGCCTCCGCCCGTCCATGAGCATCGCGGCTCGGCAGCTCCACTCTGGCAGGGGGGAGCCAGCTGCAGGAGCGGCGGAGGTGGCGGAGGTGGCAGCATGTGGACCCCAACAGAGGAGGAAAAATACGGCGTGGGTAGGTGCCGAGTCTTTTCTCCTTCCCCTTGCGCGCTGGGAATGGGATGGCGGAGGGGATGGGAGCGGAGGTAAATTTTGGGGGGGGGGAGGGTGGCGGCGCTTATTCCCTGTTGCGCGCGCGCGCGTTGCCTCTGCCTCGTACTTTTGTGGCTCTCCCGGTGAGCCCAACTTGGTTCTTTGTCAGAAAATGGCGTTTTGGGGACGGTGCTTTCCGGGGGGGTGGGCAGTTGAGGTCGGAGGGATGCGGGTGTTGCTTCTGTTGGATGGTAACTGCGAGCCGCCTCTCTTTCTTTTCGGAAACCGTGGCGTGTGCAACGTTATTCGTATTTCTGCTGCAGCCCAGATCTCCCCCCTCCTTGTTAGGCTCCTTTACTCTCTCCCTTCACAAGATGGAAAGAGGCGGCGGGGAAAGGCCCACTTAATTTCAGTATTGACTGAACAGGTTGTGTTCCAGCAATTAAAAAGTAGTCATCATGCGCTTTGTATGGTTCGGTTTTGAAGAGATCCGGTTAGCTTTTCTGACCCAGTGCTGTAGCGCAAGTATGGGTTTGAAAACTAGCCGTCTAGTGAGTGCGTGTATTTGTGGAGTGAAAAATTTAGCCTTCCGAACTCCATGTGCAAGACCAGCCTACTGAAACAAACAGAAATCCAGTCTCACCATTTTAACCTACTTATTTGTGCAATGCCTTCCTTGTTATCAGCTGTCTGTGATTATCTTGTTATGGTTAGAGATAAGGAATTGAGACTCCGCCGTCGTTAGGGGGCGCCAGTTACGCATCTGCTCTGTGTTAATATTTTTCCAGAAGGGTAACCAAAACAACTTGGTTAGCTGTCCAGAATCGGTTAGATACAATACTTACGGCTTTTCTCATCAGCTAGCTTGCATTTCCATCTATAACATAATGTAACTGATTTGTATTAATGTACGCAAATTTTAGGCTTGGAATGGTGTTTATTCATAGTTTTGGGGCGCTATTTTATACTGCTGTTCCAGGTGAAAGTTTGAAACAAAAAAGCGGCAGTGCTGCTGTGATAGAGGGTGACAAAGAGAACCATAAGATGAGATTACATGCTGCGATTTCTTTTTACAATCTTGACACAATTCTTAGACTAGATACATTTCCCTTAAAAAAAACACAATTCATGTTGTTGTTGTTGTTTAATATTGTTTAGATAGACTATTTTGGATTATGGTAAAATTTGCCATACTATTTAAACTAAATTTTAGAGCATCAGTATCACTTTGTTTGTTACCCAATAAGTGTCGGGTCACATATAATGCAGCCTTTTATATTTCAATATCTTATAATTATACTAATGGGAAAATCCAGGATATAGATTCACCAAGGAGGTGCAGATGTGTTATGCAACAGTTCATCTTTGAAAACAGGCATCTGAAGATATTTAAAAAGCATAATTCTAGCACAAACAATTGCACAATGTGATAGTCAGCACTGCAATAACTCAGTAGGAAAAACTTATTGCAGACTTAAAGGCTAAAAATAAAGGGAATACAAATTTACCAATAACTACCAGTAATGGTCATGATAGCTTTAAGGTAGTAAATACATATAAGGTCAAAATTTCCTTATACAACCAGTCCATGTCTTATACAGTTAATAAGTTGAACCTTACAACTGAAAATAATAAATGATTAAAGTCATTATTTAAACATACAACTTATTTTCAACCTTCCCCAATAAATATGAATAATTATTGTTGGATATACCAAAAGTTTTCTCATAGTTGTTGAATAGGTGTTGAGTTTTGGTGAGGTACTCATTCTTTTTACTGTCTCATGTTGCAATGCAGTGTTAAAGCTTCGCTGCTGGCCTTGGAGGCCCAAAATACTTATTTTGGTGCTTATTTCTGATTTTTAAAAACAGATTATAAGAAATAATACCAAGCAGTATTCCAAATGAATCCACACCTCACTTAAATAATCCCTCCACCTTCCTCAGCAGTAACCCTATCTATTCCCCTTCCTGAACACTATCCCTTCCTTTGTTTATTACTCTATTTATAACATAGTAACACCTGCATCCTCTAGTTATCTAAATATCCCTCACAGAAAACTACTGTGGTCTACTTAAGAATACATGTTTTGAGATAGTGCTTGTGAAAAACAATTTAAATTTTGAATTGGTACCATGTTCTAGGGAGAATCTAACAAAGCCATAAAGTTTCTAGTTTTCTGCTATCCTTTTTAGGCTGTAATAAAAGATTTAAAAGATAATAGGGGTATGAATTTTCATGCTATAGAAAAAATGCTCTGGCCTTTATAATTTGGTTGCTGCTGAACAGAACCTTGTTCTTATAAAGCCAACTTTGCTGATGTTTGTAACAATCTCATGTCATCTCAGTTTATCAAATTATTAGTGATGGTTACTGGCTGGGAATTTAATTTTTTTGTATATATTTTTTAACAATAACTTGGATTCTACATCACTCTTCCATTCACTTATAGGGCGGGGAAGCAATTTTGCCAATCCATCTCCAGTCCTCTACACCACAGCCCACAACACTTTCAGTAGTCCCCCAACCCTTAGGAGCAGATTTTTAGGGTGTGCGGGAGGCTGCATTCAGTAAATGTGAACTCTGCTCTATTCATGGAAAGGAAGTTAGGATTCAAATTAATAAACTTTTAGCTAAGAAGAGTCAGACTCCTGAAACACAATAATTTTGATATATGAAAAGAAACAATTTCATCTGACAAGATCTGAGGTACATAATCAGCCAAGTCATATTGTGCAACTCTTGCTGGCATGTTATCACGTAAGACCAGGGCCAGAATAAGCTCTCCCACTGCTTGAGGTGGCAGACAATATGCATGTCTCTGCTGCCCCAGCTGGGTGTCCCCCCAGCCATATTTTCTCAGCCTTACTTTGGAATCCTATAGTAAGAATATTTGAAGTATAGGTCTGTTGCGGATTATTAGCCATGTTAGCCAAATGGAACTTCCATGTTTAGAGGCAATATGCTACAAGTTGGGAGGGAAAAAAATAGCAGGAGAAGGCTGTTGCCTTCTTCATGCCATGCCTCTGGGCTTCCTGAAAACAAATGGCTGGGCACTGTTGGAAACAGATTCAGATTCATTTTGTTGTTGTATTTTTTTAGCAACCAGCCATCATCCAATTCCAATACATACAGAATAGTGTTGGAAATAGAATGCTGGACTAGACTGACACTTGGTCTGACCCAGTGGGAGGAGTGTGTAAAATCCCATGATTTTCAAGGATTTTTGATATGTTTCACACTATGTTTTAAAAAGTAAAAGGCAAACATTGTTGTCTTGTTTGGTTCAAGTTTAATTCTTCTATATGAAGGCGGTAGGCATTCAGGTCTAAGTCTTCTATTCGATATTGGAAAGGGCATGTGTAGTACTAGTCTAGCTGCTGGATGCTCAAATTAACTTAGACTTTATGCATTTGCACGTCAGTACTCACACCTAGAACGCTGCATTATTTTCATTATATTGGTTTTGTTGTTTTACTATGGTTTTGTCATGGACCAAGACCCTGAACCCTCATTTTCAGAGGATCCTGACCTCTTGTTCTCTGAGGAGGCTCCAAAGTTATTGGTTTAGGGAGATGACTCGACCACAAAAAATCCAGTTCACAGAATGACCCCAGAAGTATACTCCCCTTTACTGCCCTCAGACTCAAGTCACGAAGATACTAGCATACCCTAGCCACTTCCATATAATCACCGCCTGAGATTGCTAAAACAGGCCAGGCCCTTTAAGACGTCAAGCTTTAGCTGGTATGGAGGCAGGGTAAACCTGCCTAAAGGCTACATTTCTATTTAAGTTCCAATTTTGCTCTGATCTTTGTTGGGCCAACATATAGACTGGGTTAGGATGATCACGATGGGGATCCCCCCTTCTGTGCATGCAGTTACTATTTGCATATGATGCAGCTTGGTGTGTCATCTGAACTGGGCATGTGGCACGGTGGAGCTAGCGTCGTACCTGCTCTAAAACCCATAATGTGCAGTAGAGATTGTAGGATGGGCATGACGTTGCCATGCTGTGTACTCAGTTTGGATGAAATGCCAACCTGTGCTGCATTGCAGGAGATTATGCAAATAGTGGTCACATACATGGCACATGTGGGGTGGGGATGGGGGAAGCCACGATGGCTTCTTCCACTGTTGTGATCATCCAAACACAGCCATAGACAAACCAGTTTGCTTCCAGTCCCACTTGGAGCTTTCCGTGGTGCTGATCTCTTTTCAACTTGCTTCTTGGGAAACCTAACCCCTGCTCAACGTCTGATCCATAGCAGAGCCCTGCAACTCAACCTAATCACAGAATTTATTCATTTATTGCATTTCTATATTGCTCAATAGCCGAAGTTCTCTGGGCAGTTCACATAAAAGGTCATCAGAACTAAATGGTACAAGTTCACATAATATTAAACTAGAATACCTTATAAAATTGCCAACATTCTTGATTAAAACAGTGAAATATGAAATCATTCACTAAAAACTAAAGTTGCAATCCCATGCACATTGGGTAAACTCCACTGAATGCAGTGAGACTTTCTTCTTAATAAACTTGTATTCAGTGGTGAGAGAAGTTTGTGAATCCCTTGGGATTATCACATATTTCCATCCAAAAATGTTATTAAATCTCAATCTAATCCTAAATGCAGAACAATAGATAAGCTGATTAAACAAATGGCATCTGTTTATCTACAACTTATTCAATATTCAATATCCATGTGTGAAAAAGTATGTGAACCTTTTGAGCAGCAATGACTTCAAGTAAGCATTTCCTGTAACTGTTGGGGTCAGTCGGTTTTGAGGAATTTTGGCCTGTTCCTCCCTTCAGAACTGCTTCAACTCACTGATATATGAGGGCTTACCTGTATGAAGAGGTCGCTTCAGGTCCTGCCACAATGTTTTGATAGGGTTTAGGTCTAGACTTTAACTACACTGTTCTAAAATATGGAATTTCTTCTTCTGCAGTCATTCTTTTGTGGATATGCTTGTATGTTTAGGATCATTGTCTTGTTCCATGACCCATTTTTGGCCCATTTTGGTCCAGCTCATGGACAGATGACCTGACATTCTCCCCTAGAATCTTCTGATACATTGCAGAATTCATGGTTGTGTCAATGATGGGAAGCTGTGTAGGTCCTGAGGTAGCAAAGCAGGCCCAAACCATCATATTCCCGCCACCATGCTTGATGGTTGGGATGAAGTTATTCTGTTCAAACTCAGTGCTTCCCCCTCCCCCCCAAACAGAACATTTTTAATTGAGGCCAAACAGTTCTACCTTTGACTTATCTGTCCAAAGAACATTATTCCACATGTCTTGGGGATCATATATGTGATCTTCGAGCGAACTTCAGACAGGCAGCAATTTTCTTTTTAAAGAGCAGTGGTTTCTTCCTTGCTGTCCTCCCATGAATGCCATTCTTGTTCAGTCTTTTTCGGATCATTGAGTCATGAATGCTTATATTAGCCAAGGTAAGAGTGGCCTGCAGATCCTTGGATGTTATGACTTCCAGGATGATGCGCTGGTTTGTTCTTGAAGAGATTTTCGTAGGACAACTGCTCCTGGGTAGAGTAACTGTGGTCTTGAACTTTTTCCATTTGTAGACTATCTGTCTGACACTGGACTGGCGGAACTCCAAATCCTTAGAAATGGTTTTGTAACCCTTTATAGACCGATAACCAACAATAATTGCTCTTCTGAGGCCCTCAGAGATGTCTTTTGATCATGACATGACATATTTCCACACAACCGTATGATGAAGACCAAATTCACAAAATTCTCATCCTTTTATAGGGTGGGGCCTCCCAAACTTACCCCTGAAGATCTACCTAATTATTAAGCATCTGGTTCTAATTATTTCCTTTAATTGAGCTGATTCAACCAGGGGTTCACTTACTTTTGCACATACCCTGACTCTTAAGTACACATTGTTTGCCTAATTTATATAAATTTTATTGCACAAAACATGGACTTGGATAATATAAATCCTATTTGATATTTAGAAAAGGACTGGTTTTGAGTCACAAAGGCTATCATGGTAAAACTATGGAGTTTCCGTAATTATCATTAGGGTTCACAAACTTTTTGTCACTACTGTAGGATTACACTATTAAGTTATACTGGGTGGCCCAAAAGTAGGTATACAGTTGTTTAGAATGTCGATAGGAGGGGGAGAGAATGTGTGAGTAGAAGATGTGTGGGCGGAGTCAAAATGACAGTTGGGAAGAGTGACAGGTGGTGACAGGGAGTGAGGCCCAAAGGTAGGTACAATTGTTTAGTTTTTTTGTGTTTTTTTTACTGATATTGTGAATGATGGCAGCGAACTTGAGTCAAGAACAAAGAAAGTGGATTCTAAAGCAGTACTGGAAGACTGAAAATGCTGAGCGGGTGCGCACAGCGTGGCAAGAAGCATCTGACACTCCTCCACCAACACATCTGACAATTTATCGACTTAGAGATAAATTTGAAGCAACAGGTGCAGTGGCTAATGTACCAAAATCTGGACATCCTAGGACATCTATGACAGAGGAAAATGAGATGAGAGTCGTTCTGACATTTGTGAACAGTCCGAAAAAGTCCACACGACGTGCATCTAAGCAGCTATCCATACCTAGAACGTCCTTGCAACGCTTAATGCGTAAATTGAAAGTGAAGCCGTACCGTCCAAGACTGTAGCATGGTCTTCTGGAGGATGACCCAGACCGTCGTTTGCAATTCTGTGAGATTCTGTGAGCTTCGGCTATGGGGCGGTATATAAATGGAATGAAATAAATAAATAAATAAATAAATAAATGATGCGTAACCAACTCTCTAACAAACCAGACCTTCTTGATAAGATCATCTGGTCAGATGAGGCTTCTTTCAAGTTGTCAGGCCACGTGAACAGGCATAACTGTGTGTATTGGGCAGATGAAAATCCTCATTTGACTATCACATCTCAACTGAACCAGCCAGGCGTCACAGTGTGGGGTGCACTGTCCAGCAAAGGTGTTGAGGTCCGGTTTTCTTCCATACAACTGTGGATAGTAACAATTACCTAAACATGTTACGCGACATGGTAGTGCTACAACTCAGAACCAGGGCTAACTTCGCCAAACTGCTCTTCCAACAAGATGGGGCACCTCCTCATTATGCTTCTGCAGTAAGGGACTATCTTAACAACACCTTCCCACAGCATTGGATCGGACAACATGGCAGCATTGAATGGCTGCCACGTTCACCCGACTTAACATCAATGGACTTCTTTTTGGGGGGCGTAGTAAAGAATAAGGTTTTTGAGAGGAATCCCCAGACAGTGAATGAATTAAATCTTGGAAGCATTTATGGACATTGATGCAGACTGGAATTTGTGTCGTACTGTGTATCACAGTGTTCTGAACAGGTTCGAGGAATGTTGCAACGTTGATGGAATACATTTTGAGCACTTACGAGATTGAACAGTGTAATAAAATGCAAATAAACTATACTGTATACCTACTTTTGGGCCACTTGGTATACATTGGTATTCATTAATGTCACCTTTTTGAATAAGATTAATATTTTAATTTACTGCCTTGGATAATTATATTGGAGTTAACTCAAATTGTAATTTTTCAATCTGCAGCAATTTGTTGAATTTTAAAGTGATCTAAAAGGTTAATGTTTTGGGGATTAGTTTTCCTGGAATCATTAAAACATCCATTTTAAGTTGAAAACATCACCTCTTTCTTAATCCGATGCTAAACCTGAAGCATATGACTGAAGCTTTTGCAAAGAGGTGATACCTATAATAAATTATGTTATTTTTACTGTTAGAACTTCCCAAAAATTAGGTGGTGCTTGTTACTTTTTACATAGAATGATGCCTTTATGAGAGCAAGGCCAGTACTCAACTTCAACTATGCATTCTACAGTTATTGGATATAGAAGGTCTTGTTCAGAATAATACTCGTTCATTGATGAAGGGGAAACTGCTGCTCTCTCTGCCATTGATGTTTCATAAATAAAAATATTATTGTGTGCCCCCCTTCTTGAAGATTTGGCAGAATTTTACAAGATTGTCTTCCTTTTGGAAGGGTAGGGGGCAGTTTATCTAGCTGAACAATTAAACAGGTTTTATATGGATGTGGAAGGAGGTAGAACTAATCACAACATTGGCAACCCAAAATTGCTTCTGCCATTCACCTGGAAACTTAAACAACTTCTGTCATTTCCAGCTCTGCCTAGCAATTCTATTAGAACACACTCTAAAATGATGGTTTGCACAACATAACATCCCATAGTATGGGTTAGCATTATGTGTGAACCCAACTACTGTGAGCTTCATTTCAGGAGTTTGAAGTATCCAATTTAAGCTTGCAGATAAAGTGTAAACAACTCTTCTTGACTGTATAACATGCCCCCACTACGGGTGAGAGGATTCTGGTCCTCAGGTTTGCAGCATGCTCTCATGTACCCCATAAAGAATAGGTATGCTGGGCTCAGTCAGTTTTCTAACTCTTAACGAATAGGTATGCTGGGCTCAGTCAGTTTTCAAGCTCACATGGGTAAATTATGTGCCAATACTTTTCACTAGAATTGAAAGCTTCCTGCTACAGCACACATACCCCAGTTTGTTTTGTAAACAATGTATGTTTAATCTTTCCCAACTGAAATCCAGGTAATTGCAACTGCATTGGAATAAGCTCTTATCTCTTGTCAGATTCCTGATTGTCCTGAGGTTCAATCATTAGCAAAGGTTAGTAATGTGTTGTTAATGCATGAAGAATGTTAATATTCAACTGCAAAGTTCTGTGAATAGTTCCTAGTAAAATGTCAAGAGATTTTGGGGCCAAATAGTGGAAGATTTTATTGTATTTTTTTCTGGCCAATTGGAAAATGTGAAGAGGTAGCAGAAATGTAAGCCAGCATGCCTAAGATTTTCCTTTGGTGTTTTACCTGTAGTTTTTAGAGGTCTGATATTCTTTTATGCTCAGAAGCCCTCTAGTTTATTACTTGGCATGTTATGTGGTTGAACACCGGCAGGAAAAATAAGTTTTAGAGGCAGAGTTTTATTAACCCCTTATTCAAATTAAGTATTGAAAATTGTAGATTGGGAAATTGTAGATTGTTGTATGCGGAAGCTAAAAAATAGTTTTGTCCTTGGCCCATTTGATCATGTCAAAGGATACTAGCTTCTTGGATCTCTGCCTTCTTGGCAGGCAGAGATCAGAAACACACTATTACTGGTCAAGAAGAAGAGCAGTACAAAAGTAGGGTATGAGGCAGAGCTGAACTCAAGTACAGGCAAGCAGTCCAAATCAAGCACAGTTTGAGGAACAGGGTCTTAGCAGGAGTGTGCAGCATGAGAGTTCAGTTCAAACAAGCACGGGTAGGAAAACTAGGTTACTGGGAGTTAAAATAAAGCTGTTATTCCTTTATTGAAATAAAAGCATCACAGCTGAGAGTTTATATAATCACATCTTCCAACTCACACACTGGTACAGCTGCAAGCCGTTAATTCTGGCTTCAGAGGCTCCTCACTTCAGAGGAGAGCCTTGCTCTTAAGTAGAAATTTACTCTTGAGGAGCCTGGCTGCTGCAGGTCTTGAGGTGTGCATTTCGTCTATTACTTGCCCTTTAAATCTTGTCCATCATGGCTTGTGAAATCTGCCAAAGCTGAGCTGGGTCCCTGAACCTCCGAGATGGCCAATACCTCCTTGAGGGCCAGCGAGGTCCCTGAGCTTTGAAAGAAGCAGTGGTGAGCCCCTTGTTGAATAAAACAAATCTAGACCACTCGGTATCAAACTACTACCCAGTATCAAATTTGCCATTCTTGGGCAAGATGCTGGAATGTATGGCGATGATACTGATTATTTAGATCCATTCCAATCAGGTTTCAGACCTAGTTATGGGATGAAAACAGCCTTAATTAATAACTTACATTGGGGAGTGGATGTGGGGAGCACACCCCCTTGGTTCTTCTGGACCTCTCGTCAGCTTTCAATACTATCAGCCATGTTATCCTTCTGGATTGGGCTTGGAAGGCACAGTTTGAAAGTGGTTCTTTCCTGGAGGACCGGCTTCAGAAGATGATGCTGGGAGACTTGTTGAAGAGGTACTGTTACAGACGCACTATGGCTTGGGAAACCAAATACTCTGGATGGAGGTTTACAACCTCCAACCAAAGTAGCAGACCCCTAAAAAACCTGGGTGCCCTCCTGGATTCTGCACTAACTGGGGAAGCCCAGGTGGCTGCGGTGCCCAGGAGTCTGGTATCCCAGCTGTGGCCTTATCTGGAGAGAATGGGCCTTCCCTCAGTTATCCATGCACTAGTGATGTCCAGGCTGGATTATTGCAATGTGCTGTTGTGAGGTTTTTCTGACCCACTTGCTGCTGCTGCCCCTGTCCCACCTTTACTATTAGGCCCCACGGCTCTACAGCCCAGCAACCTGGTCTCAGACAAACCTCTTTATCCCCACTGCCACCAGTACCTTCATCAGGTTCAACCAAAGACCACACCAGTTAATGTAATTCAACAAGATTTTATTAACAAGTGTATTGTGTGCACAAGCTTATTGGTTTCTTCAGTAAATTGCGTAATGGTTTCAAGTACAAAGCTTAATGGTTTCTGTCAAATTTCTTATACATTTCAAACTGTTACTTCTGTAACTAACTGTTCTTACAGCTAAACTTCTCTCACAATATTAAATCAAACACTTCACATTTCCTCAATCACTCACTCACTCAGACTCAGACTCACCCCCCCCTCTCACCCACACTCTGTCTGTCTGTCTGTCTGTCTGACATATATACACCACTCGCTCTCCAACTCATCAATCCAGGCACTCTAAACAACTAGCCAATCAGTACTCACTTACCATTCAGGCACATAGCCAGCCAATCATTCTATACTTACCCAGAACTGTAACTACATTTCGGCCTAGTCATTTACTTTACATGTTCTAATCCTTACTCCTTTTAAAGATCTATAACCAAATGCATATCATAACAATAAACTTTGCAACATATTTACATCTTTCAACAGTAGAACATCACAGCTGTATGCAGGCTGCCTTTGAAGCCGGTTCAGAAACTTCAGCTGGAGCAGAATGCAGCCAGCCAAGTGGCAATTGGCAAAGCAATTTGATCATATAATGCTTATACTGTGCCAGTGTGTTTCCGAGCCCGATTTAAAGTGCTGTTTTTGACTTTTAAAGCCTTAAATGGTTTGGGACCAAATTACTTAAAGAACCGCCTTCACCTATATCAGCCTGCCTGCACTGTCAGCAAGGGAAGTCCTTTTTATTTGCCTACTTGTGAGAAGAGTTAGGTGGGTGACTATGAGTGAGAGAGCCTTCTCTGCAGTGGCCCCACACCTCTTGAATAAGTTGCCATTGGAGGTTTGCAGTGTTCCTTAGGCTGACCATCTGAAAAGGAGGACAGGGCTCATATAACTTTAACAGCTGTAGAGAAAAGGGAATTTCAGCAGGTGTCATTTGTATGCAATTAGTTCCTGGTGAAATTCCCTCTTCATGACAACTGTTAAAGGTGCAGGCACTATACTAGAGTGACTATATACAAAAGAAGGCAGGGCTCTGCAACTTTAACTGTTGTGATAAAGAGGGAATATCACCAGGAACTAATTGCATACAAATGACACTGGTTGAAATTCCCTTTTCTCTACAACTGTTAAAGTTATACGAGCCCTGTCCTCCTTTTCAGATGGTCAGCCTAGTGTTCCTACGTTGTAGATTTTTAAGAAGGCCTTGAAAACATTTTACTCTGGCCTTCTTCTAATATGATTGTTTTGATTGCTGTTTTTATTGTATTGTATTCTTACTGTTTTTAATGTGTTTTTATTCTTAATATCATACTGGTTTTATGTGGTTTATTGCTGTATGCTGCCTTGGGATGGTTTCTGCCCTGAATGGTGGCAAAATATTTTAAATAAATATATAATGGTGTCCTCTGCATGCTCTAGGGCCGAGCAGATACTTGTCTGCCTCTTCTGATTCCACAAGTGTGGTACAGCCTTCAGGGGGGGGCATCTGAGGGTTTCTCAATGTCCACCATTGCTGAAAAACCCAATATAGCTTCTCCAAACCTACAGAAGGAGTTTGGGAAAGCGGTTCTCCTAGAGTTAGGTGGTCCCACAGGGTCTTAGGCTCTGCAATGTCAGGTTTTCTTGTAAAGAGTCATCCTGGTCTGGGTCAGGCATGACAACTTTGCACATCAGAATAACATTGCTATAGTGAAATCTATACTCAGGCAATACTTTTATTAGGACCAACCAAATATGCACAACATTGTAAGCAAGATTTTGAGATCTCAAGGTTTCCATTGAGCAAGGTGTTACAAAAAGCAAGGACAAGAGGAGTGGAGGTAAAAAAAGGCTGACTTGATGTTGAAGTCATGACATTTGTATGGCCAGAATCTTAAGATGGAGTGGAAGAGAAGACACAGACTTGTAATATCTTACCTGATAAAGCGATTTGAAGATAATGAAAGCTTTCCCACTAAGTTTTGAACTGCCCAGAGAGCTTCAGCTATTGGGTGATATAGAAATCACTAAATCAATTTTATGTACATTTGGTTGGTCCCAATAAAGTTATTGCCTGAGCAGGGATTTTCGGATTTTTTTATAGACCAGCATGGTTTACTTTTTTTTTATGGCTATAGCATTTCCCCCATTTTTTTAATGTTAAGATATACACAAGTAATATAGCAGGACTATAGAAGGTGTTTTAACTGCATAAACATCTGAGTTGGCCTAGTAAATTTGTGAGGTGGTCTAGTAATTGTTTTTAGTATTCTTGCAGAATGCTTGTTTTTAGCCTCTGAGGCTGCATTCTTATATACATATTGAATTCAGTGGGAATTGCTTCTGAGTAGACATAGATAGAATTTGCACGGTAAACAACTTTTTACCATTTTACCTTTGTGCTATATGTGATTGGTAGGAAAAAAATGATCTTACCACTAGTTGCATCTGAAACAAAACATAGTTTGAAGTCTTTGTGCTTGATTTCCTTTGCGTTGGCAATGCAAATAGCCCAAGGGTGGTGGTCTTTGTGCTCGGTTTCCATGGAATGTAACTGGATCCCCTATTAGTCACTAGGAAGCAGATATTTATCTGGGGAGGCATGTACACGCCTTCTGTACAAGCTTCCCAAGGTAATTACTGTGCAAGTCATTTTAGGTTAACTGAGATCCAGCAGCACGGTTTTTACTCTGCTAACTTTTCTATCTATCTAAAGTTATGTTTAAACAATCACATTTTTTTTAGAATCAAATGTCTTAGGGTGCAATCCTACAAAGATAGCTGTAAGCCTCTGAACTTAGAGACTTACAGCCTCCCAATAAAGTGCAGGAGGAGCGGTGGAGGTGATCTTGACCTTCATGCTCCCCCCAGCTCTGCATTTTAGTTAGACAGGCATTTTTGCCCATCTAGCTAAGATGTTGGGGAGAGAGAGGGAAGGAGGCTTGGAACTGCTGGGAATAGCTTGTATCCCCACTTCTTCAGTCCCCTCCCTGCCCAAGAGATGCCTCTTTCTGTTCTCCCTGAAGTTGCAAAGGTAACCTTGGAAAGGTAGCTGGCACAGTTCTCTCCACACTGGCTGTGAGGAGAAGGGGCGGGGAGCTCAAACCTCCGCTCAGTCTGAGGTTGGAATGGTGTCTCTGACTTTGGATCCAGGAGTTCAAAGTAATCTGTGGCCCCCCAGACTCTGTCTAGGGATCACAGCATTGCTGTTTTATTGATCTACATGTAAGATACATAATAAAATCAACGTAATACCCTAATACACTAAAACCAAATTCTGTGGTTTCAATATATCAACTTTGGTGTGAATAATTTAATAAACATCTAACTATCAAACATGTAACTTATAATAGAAACTGGTGCCATAAAATATTGAAATAATCAACAAACCTAAATGTCTACATCACCACCACTCTAAGCCATGGAAACTGCTATAGAGCTTTGTGCCTGAACCCCTAATTGCCTGAGTTCCCAGTTCCTTTCATCAATGTACAATAGGAGCTTATCAGGGTTAGGGGATTAGTTGTCCACATGGACCCCCAATTGTGCTTAACATATACTCACCATGTGTGTTGGAAATATTGCTGACAACTGCAGTGTCAGAATGACTGTATGTATTTGGTGATGATAAAATTAGAATTATTCACCTAGACAAAAATCTAGTCTTAAGATAAATAGCACTCTGTGTGAGGCCTGCCTTCATTTTCCCATCTCAAGTCAGTTCTATTTTTTATTTTTTGTAATCCTACACTGTGCCTGCATTTTATGTGCAAGAATATTTATAAGTAAAGCTGTTTTCTTTCTTTGCTAAAAGAAAGGTGTGGACTCTTTATTTGTAACATTTATATACCGCTAAATATAATATCAATCAATCTCTACTATATGGTAACAGACCATTTTGAACACAGGATAATCCATAAAGCAGAATGCATAATACCAACACACAAAACAAAAGACCAACTAAAGATACAGCAATCATTTAAAATATTTAAACTAAAACTCATCAGCCAATTATTACTTATAAGTCTGAAGAATAGCGTTGCAAGTCTTAACAATGGAAAATATTTTTTTTACAGCAACTTCTGTTATGTATTTATTAGTATTGGCCAGTAAGTAGGTCACATACCAATCAGAGGACCTTCCAGGTGTAAAGGGATTTTACTGGTGGTCTTCTATTTAAGAGGTACCAAACATGGGCTGCCTGGAAGCATGGGTTTCTGCAATACATTTCGTCATTTCCCCTCAAGATTGTTCCCTACATTAAATCTGTAGGAGTTTTTAAGGTGACTTTTTATACTTAAGAAGTACCGAACATAGGTCGTCTGGAAGTGTAGGTTCCTGCAACCTTACATCAATATCTCTTAAGTTCTCCTCTTTATTTATTTATTTATTTATTTATTGCATTTGTATACTGCCCCATAGCCGAAGCTCTCTGGGCGGTTTACATAGGATTAAAACAATTAAAAACAATATACAAAAGTTAAAACAGCAAAAACATGCAATATACACATACATTTAAAATCACTATAATAACTGAAAAAAGCTGTAAGCCTAAAAACAAAACAAACTCAAGCTCCTCAGATATTGACAAATGCCTGAAAGAAGAGGAAAGTCTTGACCTGGCGCCGAAAAGATAGCAATGTTGGCGCCAGGCGGGCCTCGTCAGGGAGATCATTCCACAATTGGGGGGCCACCACAGAGAAGGCCCTCTCCCTTGTTGCTGACCTCCGAGCTTCCCTCGGAGTAGGCACTCGGAGGAGGGCCTTAGATGTTGAACGTAGTGTTCGGGTAGATTCATGTCGGTATTGTGGTCCCAAGCCGTGTAAGGTAAAAAGTAGTAGGTAAAAAGGAAGATCCGAAGATAGACACTCAGAATGTTTGATTTTACTCAGACTCACAAACTCAATCAAACTGTTATTGCTTTAAAACATGTATTAAAACAATTTAAGAAAGTTAAAGTTAAACAAACACACGAACCTCTCCATTCAGCAAAGCAAATTAAAAATATATACTCATAAGTCTGGCAGATTTCTGGAGAACATAGACAAACATAGACCAACACAAACAAACATGGACAAACAAAGACAAACACTCCCCCAATGACAATATGACAACACCGGTGCTGACTCTTCCCAGTGCTGAAAAGTCAGCTAAGGTGTTGATGGTTTGAGAGAAGGAAGAAGAGTATTTGTATACATACTGACTCTGCAAATACTGACTCTGCAAATGAGCTCTTCTTTACAAAAGGACCTCAATTTCTCCCAGGCAACCAAGGAGTCAATGAGGCCTACATTCTAGGCTCAAAGCAACATCCTGGATGTCATGCCTGAGGAAAAGGAAATACATCTTTGTCTTCTGTGTTTAGACTTCAATGCCCTTCTCAAAGACAAAGACCTCCCTCTTAATACATATTAATTTATTCTGAAATGACTAGATATATTGGTCCATGTCATAATTTTAGATCATCCTCTTTCCAGAATATTCCATTCCCTCCTGATGTACTTGTTTATGACAACAGAAGGCCAAATTCCTTTTTCTTGTGGTTAATTGTGTTTTACTTCTCTGTTTTTCAACAACAACCTCATCTGTTCTTAACCCTGAACCCTTCACCTAGTTCCCTTAAAAAGAATACATATGGTTGGTATGTCACAAGTTTATAGACGAGCAATATTGTTGGTACATGTCCTCGTGAGTAATGTCCTTGAACAATATCAAATAATATTTCAAAATCGTTTCCCATCAGGCCTTATCTAAACTAAAACATCCAACCTTGATACAGTGTTCTATGTGTGTATGCCTACTTGCCCCCTTGCTCCCCCACCCCAGCATTCACTAACCTCCCACCTCCCCCCTGTATCCCAGCATCATAACAATATATCTCTTATAGAGGGAATTTATTTAAGATAGGTGCAATATGTCTTATTCCGTAATCTCTATAAAAGTTACTAAAAAGCAATATATGAGATAGAGACTCTATCGCTTCAGCTCCACTTGGGCAGAGATGATTTGTATAAGGAATTCTCTGGAAGCGACCATCCATTACAGCAGAAGGTATTGCATTAAACCTAGCTTTAGAAAAAAGTTATCCGATTTTTAGGTATAGTCAAGTTTTCAAGGTGTTTTGCTCAACTCTTAATATCAAATGTCAAACCTAAGTAAGTTGGGGAACAGGTAGCATGGGCAGCAGATCATGAATATTAAATAGCAATATTTTTGATCCGGAGTGCAAGATTAGATTTTACTTGAGAAGTATCTTGCATGCAAAGAAAGTTGTCAGAGAAACCAAACATCTGTAGTTTATCTCTGATTGCTTTAGACCACTGATAAATGTAGTTGTCTTCCTAAATGATTTACACATATCCTGATTCAGAGTTCATATAAACTAGTTTTGGCCAATTTCTGAATACCCAACACCAAGCAGTACATTCCACCGATGAAAGCTCAGCCTCCAGCCGTAGAACTGCTAATGGCAGTTAGGTGCATGAAAGAGTTGGTGCAAAAAAGATACTTTAATTTGTTCTAAAACAGGAGAAAAACCTAAAATCCACACTGGAATTCCATGCAATAATTGTGGCAATACCTTGGCCTTAAAAACTTGGAGTGCAGCAGGGATGAACTGTCTCCTCTAGTATAAAAGAATGGACTACAGCTTTGCAACTATTACATGCTGATTGTATAGCAGAAGTCTGATGAGTGACTCAAGAGCCAGAAGACTGAAAAACAATCTCCAGATACTTAAGCTGTCTATGTTGCTCCATGATCTGACCACCTATAACGCTTGTTAAAAACCATAATCTTGGTTTTACTAAAATTGATAGTTAGCACATTTTCTTTGCAATAACCTATGAACACTCTCAACATTTGTTTCAAGCTAACTTTAGTGGAAGAGAGGAGAACAGCATCATCTGCATGTAAAAGTACAGGGATACAACTGTAGCCAATTTTGGGGCATGAAAATCCGGTGAAGAATAAATCTTAGATAGGTCATTAACATACAGATTAAACAGCGTGGGTGCAAGTATACAATCCTGATGTACTCCCTTAGTAGAAGGGATAAGATTAGTTAGGGTACCCTCCTCGCCACATCTCACTTGTACAGTAGTATTCTGATATAAATACATAATTAAATAAAATAATATTTTATCAATGGAAGAGGAATAGAGCTTAGCCCATAATTTATCTCTTGGGATCAAATCTAAAGAAAATTCTAGATCTATAAAAGCAGCACATAGACCCTTACTGGGAGATCTTGTATATTTTCCTGATTAATGTCTTAAAACCAGACAATGGTCAAATGTTGATCTACCTCTTCTAAAGTTGGCCTGCTCATCTCCTATCATCCTCAGTCCATGTAACCAGCTTATTATTAAGGTAGCAGGCATACAATTTACCCATTACTGAAAGTAGACTGATTGTCATTTCTATCTCCTTTCTTATATATAGGAATTATAATAGCCTGAGACCAGTTATCGGGCAGTTGAGCAGTCCTATTAATTTGTGCAAATAGGGTTGCTAATAAAGGTTCCCACCATGTAACATTAACTTTTAAGAGTTTGGGCATAACTATATCTGGTCCTGGAGCCTTTCCAGTCAGTTTTATAATGTTACCAGGTTGAGTGACTTGTGCAGAACTGAGAAAGCAAGCAAAGTAAAAGCTGTTTTGCTGCTAGTTATTTAGAACAAATGTCATTACGTTGGAAATTGACAAAGAAATATACTTTAAAGCTAATTGACAGTTTGTACCAAAATAATCTCTCTCTCTCTCTCTATATATATATACACACACACCAAGTGGCCCCAAAGTAGGTATACAGTATAGTTTATTTGCTTTTATTACATTAGGTATACAGTATAGTTTATTTGCATTTTATTACATTGTTTATTACATTTACATTTGTTTAACACTGTTTAATCTCGTGAGTGCTCAAAATGTATTCCATCACTGTTGCAACATTCCTCAAACCTGTTCAGAATGCTGTGACACACAGTACGACACAAATTCCGGACTGCATCAATGTCCATAAATGCTTCCGAGATGAACTCTTTTAATTCATTCACTGTCTGGGAATTCCTCTCAAAAACCTTATTTTTTACTACGCCCCCCAAAAAGAAGTCCATTGGTGTTAATGGACTGCCACGTCACCCGATCCAATGCTGTGGGAAGGTGTTGTCAAGATAGTCCCTTACTGCAGAAGCATAATGAGGAGGTGCCCCATCTTGTTGGAAGAGCAGTTTGGCGAAGTTAGCCCTGGTTCTGAGTTGTGGCACTACCATGTCGCGTAACATGTTTAGGTAATTGTTACTATCCACAGTTGTATGGAAGAAAACCAGTCCTACAACACCTTTGCTGAACAGTGCACCCCACACTGTGACGCCTGGCTGGTTCAGTTGAGATGTGATAGTCAAATGAGGATTTTCATCTGCCAAATACACACAGTTATGCCTGTTCACGTGGCCTGACAACTTGAAAGAAGCCTCATCTGACCAGATGATCTTATCAAGAAGGTCTGGTTTGTTAGAGATTTGGTTACGCATCATCTCACAGAATTGCAACCGACGGTCTGGGTCGTCCTCCAGAAGACCATGTAACAGTCTTGGATGGTACGGCTTCAATTTCAATTTACGCATTAAGTGTTGCAAAGACGTTCTAGGTAACGATAGCTGCTTAGATGCACGTCGCGTGAACTTTTTCGGACTGTTCACAAATGTCAGAGTGACTCTCATCTCATTTTCCTCTGTCATAGATGTCCTAGGACGTCCAGATTTCGGTGCATTAGTCACTGCACCTGTTACTTCAAATTTATCTCCTAAGTCGATAAATTGTCAGACGTGTTGGTGGAGGAGTTTCAGATGCTTCTTGCCACGCTGTTCGCACCCGCTCGGCATTTTCAGTCTTCCAGTACTGGTTTAGAATCCACTTACTTTGTTCTTGACTCAAGTTCGCTGCCATCATTCACAATATCAGTAAAAAAAACAAAAAAACTAAACAACTAAACAACTGTACCTACTATTGGGCCTCACTCTCCACACCTGTCACCACCTGTCACTCTTCCCAACTGTCATTCTGACTCCTCCCACACAGCTTCTACTCACACATTCTCCCTCCCATCAACATTCTAAACAACTGTATACCTACTTTTGGGCCACCCAGTATATTAAAGATGCTTACTTTTTTATCCTAGTTCATAAAGTGAGCTGCCAGGCTTACTTTGGTACCCCCTTCAGCATGGTGCCCAGGTTGAGCACCTAGCCTGTCTACTCCTAAGGCAGCCTTGTCCAGAAAACCCAAATTCTGTGAAAAAGAAACACAATTCTGCAACTTGGCTAATTATACAAATTTAATTACTTTGTATAATTCTACAACACTGTATAATTCTACAACACTTTGTATAATTCTACAGCACTGAAGACTACATCCTGGAAATTAACGCAGCTTCTTTTTTGGTTTCTAAAGCTTCAGTATAAATTATCCATGCATTTCCAAGTATATCTGGAAATTAATTCAGCTGCTTTTTTGGCTTCTAAAGCTTCAGTAGAAATTATCCGTGCTTTTCCAAGTATATCTTTGCAGGGACAAGGGTTAGAAATTCTCCCACATTTTTTAAAGAAACAGGATGATTCTCTGCGATTCTCTGGAATTTTGACCCTGTGTGTAAAGGTGGTTGTATAGCCAGTGTCAAGTTCCTTCACATCTCTGATGTGGGGAACACTTTGACCATTGTTCTTCTTCTTCTCCCTATGCCCATCTTTGTTCTCAGAGTGTTTTGGGGAAGAGATGTTGGATGATGCACGTTTGAGTGATGGTAATCTGTTCTCCCACTTCTCTTCCTTGTTATCCATGTTGAGATTCTTGTTTGGTGTATTGCATCCAGAAGAATATCCTTTGGGGAAGTCTGAGACCATGAGATGCTCTACTTTCTTTTCTATGGGACTATGCCTTTGCCTGTTGGATGTGCAGAAGAGTTCTTTATCACTATGTTGACATGAAATTCTCTCTGCTGGAATATCTGCAAAGCTCCTCTTTAAAATAGGTGGTGAAAATCTTTTTGTTCAGTCAGACATTTTATCATTGATTTCTATGGTTTTATGTTGCCTTTTAGATGCTTTTTATAATGCTATTGTGGTTTTGTTCTATTTCTGTTATTATTTTTCTTTTGTAGTCTGCTTTGATTTTTTTAAAAGTAAGTGGATTATATCTTGATAAATAAAATTTCCCTCTTCTGCATGTCGAGTTCCATCAGCTTGAGAGCAGAGTGGTATAGCCCGTTGTCACTTGATATAAGAACTGTGTTCTCCTGCTGTGGTATCTAATCCTGCTATTGTGCTGTGATTGGAAGATAGGATTTCAGCTAGCTCACTAACCAACTTGACAGGCCTGAGGGAGAGGAATTGATGCCTGAGGAAGTCCTTTGAGTATATTAGATGTCTGTCTGCATTTTTGTGTGCGGATTCTGGTACAAGAGATGGTCCTGACTCTGGACAATAGATAGGATTCCAGCTAAATAATAATAATAATAATAATAATAATAATAATAATAATTTTATTTCTTACCCGCCTCTCCATTTGGATCGAGGCGGGGAACAACAGTAAATATAAAATATGATAAAGTACATAAAACTGATTAAACAACATGGAGCAATAAAACATCATAAAAAACATCCTAAAAACTTTCTAAAATTCCACTGGACATGCCTGCCGGAAGAGACCAGTCTTTATAGCTTTCTTAAATTCTAAAATACTGTTAAGTTGACGAGTATCCTCCGGCAAGTCATCCCACAGTCTGGGAGCCACTTCATCTCCCCACCCCCACCCCCATGTACCTTCTCCTACTTTTGACCTTGCACTAGCACAGTTGCAGTACAGCATAGTAACATAATAAGCTACTGCAGCATTACAATGTAACTATGTTATTGTAACATTACATTAAGGTGACACAACACAAGAGAACTTTGTAGCAGTTAATATTAGCCCCTTTTCATTGATCAAATACAAAAACAATTACACACAACATCATGGTAATAGGACAATCTAAACTGTCAAAGGAATGCAAACCTAATTTCGATTAAAATATTTCGAGGTTTATTCTGCAAGGGAATCCTTTGGAAAAACCATACTGTAGAGTGATGGAAGAAGGACACATTGAAGACACAGGTGAAGAAAGCAGCTAATGAAACACATAAGCTAGCACATTATGGCTTAAAGTTTTTATTAGAAAAACATGTATTGGCTAGTACCGGCTTGCAAAGGACAGGGGAGGGATTGAGAAACTTTCCGCCAGGAGCCAGCAGAAATAAGCACACCCCAAACACAGAGCAATAGGGGAAAAGCTGCTAAGGGAACAAGGGATAGTGGGAGGCCAATTTTGCTGCAAATCCCCCTGGGATACATGAGTTGACGGGAGGATAGGGGCATAATCCACACCAAGCAGGATATTGCATTATGAAAGTGGTATGAAAGCAGTATATAAAAGGCAGGAGCCACACTACTGCTTTATAGCGGTATTGAAGTGCACAGTCAACTGTTGGGGCCCATTGACACATACCGTATACCTCTTTCATACCGCTTTCATAGTGCAATATCCTGCTTGGTGTGGATTAGGCCTAAGATTGAAACAACCCATGGCAGGGGGAAAGGCTGATCATGGGTTAGCAAATGAGCAACCAATACACTGAGGATTATTCACAGGGGTGACTTAGTGTGACATGCAAACCCACCCAATGAATAGAAAAGAGCAGGGAACCATAGTTTGGGAAAGTATGATCTACATGGAGGTCAGGAAGGATATAGAAGAGGCTAGGTGTGGTCCAGCTAACATAATGTGAGAGGACAGTATGCAGCGGAGAGCAATAATCACATATACTAATAGCAAACTCAATTCTCTTTAGTGCCGGTCCTTATGTAGCCAAAATGGCACTATCCAGGCACAAGAGGGAGGTATCTACAGGTTTGGGGGAACTCCAAAATTTGCAGAAGTATTCCCCGCCCGCCCCTCCTTAAGAAAGAAAAAACTCTTAAGGGGAAGACCAACAACATCTCAGTGAGGATCGAGGTTGATTGGATTTAAATCAAATTGATTTAAATCATGATTTAAATTGCTTTTCTGATGGACTCAGTTTTAATTATTTAAATCACAGTTTAAGTCACTAGTGAAGAAGATTCTGTTAAATTAACATTTTTAATAGAAGTACATTGTTTAGTATAAGCTTAATGCATATTCAGAGATGTAGGTTTCATTAGAAATTAGGTACACAGTAAGCAATTCTGAATTGTTTTCAGATTAGTTTTAATCAAAAAAAGGTGGGATAATAATTTGGTCATTTAAATACTAAAGAAGGATGAACTTGTGAAGTCATTCAGGAGATGAACAGCTGTTCAATTAATCATGATATTTTTGTCATGATGTGCCAGAAACACTGCCACCAAATAAGCTTTTAAATTGTACTGATTTTTTTCCCATTCTGGTTTGGTTTCTTCAACAAATAACAACATTAACTAAACACACACATGGATTTTTGAATGGTTAACTATTTCAGTTTTTAGATAAATGTAAAGTGCTTTTAAAAAAAATTGGGCACTTTCAACCACAGCAGGTACAGAAACAAAATATTCTCAAATGGGGTCTCTTTTATGGCCTGCTGCCTCCATGCTAGATATTTCCCTTCTACAGTGGGAGGACATATGCAGCAGAAGTTTTCTCAGGAGTCAGGACTGCATGAATATGTCCTGTTCACATTTGGTTTCACTTTCTATTCCCCTCCCCTATCCCCAGAATTTATATCCTTCCTTGTTCAGATCTGCTCCATCTCCCCAAATTCTCTATTCGTTGATCTTTTCTACCTTTGCCCTTAGAGAGAAGCAATGTTGAGAGAGAGAGCATGCACTTCTGTACACCACCTTCAGTGCAGAATGGGAGTGATCAGGTTATCTCCCATCTCCATAAACTGCTAACATATTCATAGAATATACAGTAGTTAGAAGTTGTATAATTAGTATCCATTATGATATTTTTAACCTAGGCTCTTTTTTTTCTAATTGAGTTAAGAAAATTTCAAAACCTAATTTAAATCAAAGAAATCCTATTTAAATTTAAAAAAACCTTATTTTTTTAATCATTGATTTTGATCAACTCTGATGAAGACTAAGCATACTTGGTGGCCATGCCATGGTGTGCTGGCTGATTGTTGAAGCAGTGTGGAAATGAGAACCAGAAAAGAGAAGGGTTGGAATTGAGTCGCTGTCTCTCTTTGTCCTTGAACTTTTAAAAAAGCAGTAAAGAACTTAGGAGCAGGTTACCTTAGGGCATGGTAGGCAACTTGTGACCCACTTGATTTTTTGGCCTAGAACTCCCATCATCTCTCACTATTGACTCTGCTGGCTAGGGCTGAAGGGAATTGTAGTCCAAACATCTAGAGGGCCACAAGTTGCCCGTTTCTGCCTTATGATCTGCTTGCTTTCATGCAGACCTGTCCAGGAAGATCAGTTGATGTCTTCTCAGGACATTTGGTGAGTAAGCATGAGAGAGAGGGTCTTCTTTTCGAAATTCATCAGGCTTCCCCTTTGTGTGCCTTTTGCCAGTAATTAAATACATATTTATTACAATGGGCTTTTAATGCGTAAAATCTAGCATTATTGCTATGTCTTTTCATGTAACATATTTTACTCTGTGTTGATTATTTTTTGTTTATGGAAATTATTGTATTTGCATTTTTATCATTTAGATTATATGTTCTTATGGTTTGGTTATTCTGGATACTTTAGTAGAAGAGCAGGATGATGATGATTATTATTATTAACAATAATAATAATCACAAAACACCGCATGCTCCATCCCCACTCATGCATTGAAAGAATAACAATCAGCAGGAAAGGAGGAGGAAGAGGTCTGCTAGACATTAACACAATTCATACCAAACAGATAAAATCACTCAGAGAATTTTTCCACACTAAAAACATCCCCATTTATAAAGCCATAGTAAAACAGATAAAAATTACACCCCACTCAACCTACCACTACAAAGCGAAGACCAAAAATGAGCACTTGCAGAGAAAAAAGAAAAATGGGCACAAAAAGCACTCCATGGGAAGCACTACAACATAATATAGAACCCACAAATACACAAAGAACAATCGTACAAATGGCCCAGGAAGGGTGAGCTATTTCCAGAAACAGAAGGATTCCTAATAGCTATACAGGATCAAGTTATAGTAACCAAGAACTACCAAAAATACATCATTAAAGGTAACAGTGTAACAACAAACCTATGTAGTAAATGCCATCAATTCCAAGAAACAATAGACCATATAACAAGAGGATGTAAAATTCTGGCAGGAATGAATTATATGGACAGACACAATACAGCTGCAAAAATGATTCACCAACAACTGGCCATCAAATTCAACCTCATAAAACAGCGTACACTATACTATACATACTTACCCGAAATAATCTTGGAAAATGCAGATCATAAAATATACTGGGACAGAACAATTCATACTGACAAGACAATACCCGGCAACCGACCAGACATAACGGTCATAGACAAAAAGAAAAACACACATACCTCATCGACATAGCAATACCAAATGACAAAAATGTTGTTGAAAAGGAAGAGGAAAAGAGAGACAAATCTACACCACTGGCCATGGAAGTCAAAGAACTATGGCAACAGGAAAAGGTCACAATTATTCCGTTAGTCACCTCAGTCACCGGCAGCACATAAAAAAATCGTACAGAAAACCTTCAGAAACTGGGCCTACAAAAATACATCCACACCAACATCCAGAAAGCAGTCATACTTAAAACCTGCTCAATTGTCAGGAAATTCCTGAATCTGTAAAAGACAGCATGACTTGGCAAAGCCCGTCATCATGTCCATCTAGAAAAACCACGACGAGCGTGAAAGAGATATAATAATAATAAAAATTATCTCTGAATTACTTTGAGGGGGAAGTGAGGGAAAGCACTGAGGTTATTGGTTATTCTAATGTAGTTCTCTAGGGAAGTATTTTCTATGGGAAAAGTTACACGTGCTGCATTTTGGGCCCCTCAACGTGGAGTGAGTTAAGTTTTTCTTTTCTACAATTTGATTTTTATGAAAGAACTATACATAGGGCTCATCTACATCTAGAGCCCTTTCAAGAGTGGGGAGGGATGATCAAGCCTTTAATTATTTATTTTACCTCAGGCCAAATTCTCTAAACCTCCACTCCAGTCAAATACATTCAACAACCAGGTCCAACTCTTGGGTTCAATCTTCCTCTGACTTCCAAATCTCCTACTGTTATATTTCTGGCTATTTGGACAGTTTATCTTGGGTTTTGCTGCCTGCTTATGTAGCCTCCTGACAAGATCGTAGGACAGTCCCTTTCACCAATAAAGCAGAGCGTTTGGGTTTGGGTACACTGGTGACAATATATACTATAGTAATAATGATAGTAATAGTAATGATCCTTTAAAATATATATATTTAATTTTTCAGTAAAAATTTAGTGAGACAAGACTTACCTTTGCAGATGCCATGTCCATTCTTTTCAGCATTCAGCAATTCTTCATTACAGTAAGGCAGCAAAAAACCTCCACCAATCTGTTCCATAACATGTACCCAGTCCAGTGGAGTGTGTCTGTCTAGGCACCTTCAGCTGCAGGATTAGTCCTTATAGTTGGAGTCTGTCAGAACCTCACTATCCCAGGCCTGGTGGAAATGAGCATGTCTTATAGGACTTGCAGCTAAATGGTGTCTTGATGTATGCGTGTGTAGAAAATACAGTCCTTTCTTACAAAGTGCTATTGTATGCTGTTTTGTTATGATGTACTTTCTTAATTTGTGTGTAGGTGAGGTGCCCATCTCTCCTCTAAGAAAAGAGATAAAGGTTTGATACAACAACTTGAATACAACAGAATAGGGCTATTGGATAACTTAGAAATGTGGTGGCAGGACTCCTCTTTGTAGGTTTGGGAGATCAAAGCATATTTGTAACCTTAGTTTTATGTTGTATTTGTTGGGGAAGACAAATATTTATAGAGTTTCTCTTAAGATTCTGTCAGTTAATGTAATAAAATAAAATCCTGATGCTAATAGTGATGGGTATAATTATAGTGAAATACATGCAGTCATGCGTGATTCAGCCTTTTGGATGGTTGCATCTGTTAAGGGATTAAGCTGATTGGAGTCTTTGCCTTGGAGCATAGTACTATGTTTTATGGCTGAATAAACCTATCAATGTTTCCCTTTCTATGGGCTCTAGGTATTTTATACCAAGAATTCCTTATAGAAAGATGTTGTGTGAACAACAACAAAAAATTATAACACCTATCGTTATCTAAGTATGTAACTGCTTTCAATGGTTTAGGTATGAAGTAGTACAGATTTTCATATTTTATTGAATGTTATGTCAATTTTATAGTACATGGTAAAAGATGAATACAGTAAGATTCCACCCTATCCCTCCAAATTCTTAATTGGAATTTAACCAAAGAAATAATCTTGAGAATTGGACTGAAGTGACAAATCATGTATGTTATTACAATTTTAATAGGATATAATCTCTTACTATGTAGTGTATTTGTCAATTTGTTCTCGTTTCTTTTCTGGATGCTGGGATCTCTTGCAGCATAGGGAATGATTATGATTTGTAGAACTGAGATTTTTATTCTTCTGAATTTTAAGATTCTGTCAGCTTTGGCTGGAAATAGAGCAGTTCTTTAAGCAGCAAGCGATTTAAGACAAATCTGTAATTAGACACTTGGTTGCTTGTAGGGAGTAAAAATGGCTCTAGTCCCTATCCTCCCTTCTAGCCCTATATAGGCATTGTCACCAAGGTTAGAGTGAAGGCACTTGTGGAGCCTGCATAATACGGCCCTGTCTAATATAAAGTAGTGTGATAGAGAATGTCTCTCCCAGCCTTATCAGTCTGGAAGGACGACAGAAAACAGTCACTGGCTGCATTCGGACGACACAATAGTCAGTGGTGGTTTACATAGTCAACCGTTAGTTGAATAGTGAATGGTTGGTTATTATGTTGTCTGTTAAGCAAAAACCACCCCACAGTTGACTATTTCCTCAAAATAACCAACGGAGTTAACCAACGTTCTGCAGAGTTGACTATCTGCACAACCGTTGGTTAGAGTGGTGTCTGTCGGACTCAGTGGACTGTTTTGCAGGGTTGAGAGGACTATCTTGGTTGTCTACAGAGTCCCCTGACAAGCAACCAAGCTGACACTCTAGTCCAGCTAGCAGAACTCGCAATGGCTGTTGGGATAGCACCAGGAGGACTGAGGAAGGAGTGAGGGCGGGGAGATGGGCAGGGGCTGTGTCAGTCAAATGCCAGGTTGACTATTAGTCCACTCAACGCCAGCCCCAACCACTCCACAGTTGTGTAGGAACATGTTGTGTGGGGAGTACACCCTCTATAATCAACCCTGGAGTTGATGATTAACCCATCATTAACCCAAATGCAGCCACTGTTAATACTGTTCTGTGAAATAATAATGTAACACTATTATTTGGTGGAATGCAAGTGAAGCAGGATGGCAGATGCAAAGAAGTCCACAGAGGGGCTTAGTTAGATGGAACAGAGGCAACGATATCTTTAACCTTTGTTTACAATATCATTCTAATAGTGCACACTACTTTACAATAATTAGCTATATTTGGATGTTACAGTAATCCATAGTTCCGTGCTCCCCAGCTCTCTTCTTTCAGCATGGCTACAAGAAGATCAGACTAACAACACTTGTATGCTGCTACATGACATAAAACATTGTTTGATCTTGGCTTGTTTCAACAAACCGTAGTTTAAATGATAAACTGCAGTTTTTTAAAAAAATGGAGACAATTGCTTCCAATTTTTTCCTTGCAGCCATGTACAGGAAGGGGTGGGGAGACTGCATGAGCCTGAGACTTATTCACATACCACTGGGGTCATGTCTACACCAGCTGTTTAGTCCTGAATAATAACACAGTTATCCTTACCAGACCACATGACGTTCACCTACTCCCATGGTGATCTTGGGTCGACTCCTCCGTTATTCAGGAATATCGCTGACTGAATTTGTCACGGCTTTTCTGGCTCTCTCATTATAATCCCTATGTCCGTGGCTGGTGTGCCCCCCCTTCCCAAAGCTGTTGCTGTTCAGTGCGAGCTCCCACGGTCAGGGGCATGTCCAGCAGTTTCAGATGTGTGCAGGAGTGGGCATCCACATTTTTTTATTGGCTATCAGTGTGTTTTGGCGCCAAACATGTGTAATTTTTCTTTTAACATAAACATAGCAATGTGCAGGACGCTTCTTTGACACAGTACCTATCCCCCCTGTGTTGCTGTGTGTCTGCAATGGTGCGCATCTTGGAGGAGTTCTTAAAAAAAATAATTGTGCCCTGTACCCATCTGTCCAGTCTCCGCCCACTTCTGCCGATGCACATTCAGAACCGCTGTCATGGGGCACATGTCCTCTCACAACAGCTCTCCTTTACTTGCAGGAAACTTCCCTTGCGTGTGCCCTGTGAGCGCCGATCGCAGAAGCGGGAAACCTCACAATTATCCCTCCTCTGTTGCGAAAGGGCTGTAGGTGTAGATTAGACCTAAGTTACATTTGAACACAGATTATCTCACTTCACTTCATAATAGTCTTATGAATATGGTACTGTACAGTAGACTGATTCTATAGTAAGTTCAGATTCAAATAATCTCCCAAATTATTTATTTCAAATTCTGGTTAGGAGGGTAAGTGCAAAGCATAGTTTGACAGCTTGGATGTTACAGTGACCCCCATTAGCACTAAACAGGAAACAGAAAGTAAAGCAATGGGATTGGAGAAGAGGAGCGTAGCTCATTTCTGATCCTTCAAACCACATTTTGGAGTATTATCTCGATAGGGTCTAAAGCAGGGGTAGGCAAACTTTTTGGGCACATTTGGCAATTAGAGAAACTGTCCTGGGCACCACCACAAAGTGGGCACACTACTGCTGAAAGCATCGGTCTGCAGCCACCTGCCATCTTACTTCCTAAGAATGTCTCTGAGGCCATGTCTGTACCAGCCTTTTTCCCCAGGGTCATCTTGAGGTCGTCCCTGTGCATCCAGGGGGCAACCAGGGACTTTCAGGGTTCAAAATTTTTATTCTGTTTTCACAAATAAAAAACAATTATAACACACACAATACATAAAACATCAGAAACAACACACTAAAAGAGGATGATCAACAGATTTACAGTGGGTTCCGCTCTTCTCCCCAGCAAAGGCATATAATCAAAAAATTTAATCGCTAAACTGTATAACTAAGCTATACGCATTCCACATTTTCCTCTCTCTCTACTTGTAACCCTTTCTTATTCATTGAATCCACAGATGAATAAGTCATTTTTCTCTTGCACCTTCACATAGTCTATAAAGGGTTTCCATTCAATTCTAAATCTGGCTGTTGACTTTTCTCTGATTATTGACGTAAGTTTCGCCATCTCCAATAGTTTCAAAATTCATTCATCCATTGCAGGTATCATTGTGTTTTTCCAGTTTTGTGCATATAACACCGCCATCGTCATACCGTATTTCATCGATTCTAAGATGCACTTTTCCCCCCATGTTTACATCTGTAAAAACAGGGTGCGTCTTAGAATTGATGGTGACTTAGAATTGCTGGATTTCTCTGTGTTTTGCAGAAGGCACTAGGGCTCTGCTTCCCCCCCCCCGCGACTCGCCCTAGCAGGTCCCGAGGGACCCCACAAGGCCAGTCAGAAGTCCCCCCTTCCCCCTTACCTTGATCGCTGCTGCCTCGGCCTGGAAAGGCTTCAATACTGGGAAGTAGGCTCGATCTTGGGAGATCTCCCAAGATCTCGGCCTACTTCCCAGTACTGAAGCCTTCCCAGGCCGAGGCAGCAGCGATCAAGGTAAGGGGGGGACTTACGGGGCTCTAACCCTTCCCCCTTCTCTCCATCACTGTCGCCCATCCTCGCTGCTGCTGCCGCTGCTCCATACTGCTGGCAACAATCACCTCGGCCTGGCAAAGCATAGTTACTGGGAACTAGGCCAGATTGTGGCCTAGTTCCCAGTAACGACGCCTTGCCAGGCTAAAGCGAGCGCTGGCAGTGGTGCGGAGCAGTGGCAGCGGCAGCAAGGACAGACAGCGGCAATGGAGGGAAGGGCAGAAAGGGTGCTGAAATTAAGGTGCAAAGCTTTTTCCCTGTTGGTGGCCCTGAAATTAAGGTGTGTCTTACATTCGATGGCATCTTAGATTCAATGAAATACAGTATATAAAGCTAAAGTTCCACAGTTGTTTCTCGTCTCATCATCCATTAACCCCAAAAGGAAGAATTCCGGTTTCTATTGTATATTAATCTGTAATATCTTCTGCATCAGAGAATGAATTTGTATCCAGAAAGATTTTGCTGTTTTACAAGTCCACCATACATGATAAAAGGTTCCCTCTTTCTCTGCACATTTCTGACAAGTTCCAGAGCCCCCCTTATACATTTTAGCTAATTTCAATGGAGACATATACCATCTATACATCATCTTGTAAATGTCCTCTTTAAGTCTAGTACTTAATGTGAATTTTAAATATTTCAACCACATGTTTTCCCATTGATCCATTGTTATATTATACCCAAAATTTTGTGCCCATTTTATCATACAATCTTTCACCTGTTCATCTTCCATCTCAAACTTCAACAACTTATATATTTTTGAAATAACATGTTCATCATTTGTACATAATGCCTTTTCAAATTCAGATTTTGTTTGTTCAAATCCCCACATTTTAAAATCTAATTTAAACCTTTCTGCAATTTGCAAATAGGGAAACCATTGATATACATAACCTTCATTTATTAACCCCTCTCTTGGTTTAGTTTATATTCCCCTTATACCACTTCTAGTACATCTTTATATGTTAACCACTTATGTAGACTTGACAGTTCTCTTCTATGATATGCTTCCTGTGCTGATATCCAAAGTGGGACCCTCTGACACAATCTAGGTTTATATTTGTTCCATGTTCTCAAAATTGCATGTCGCACATGATGGTTATTAAATTCTACATTGACCTTAGCTTTGTCGTAACACAGGTATCCATGCCACCCATATCTCAGTTCATGCCCTTCAAATTCTAATAATCTTCTGTTTTTCAACAATATCCACTCTTTCATCCATACCAAGCAACAGGCAGAGAAATACAACTTCAGGTTTGGAAGACCCAAACCTCCCCTTTCCTTTGCATCTTGTAGTATTTTATATTTAACTCTTGGGTTTTTTGTTTGCCATATAAATGTAGCCATATCTCTCTGCTATTGCTTGAATGGTTGCTCCGAAGACACAATAGGTATTGTCTGAAATAACAACATTCTTGGTAACACATTCATCTTAATTGTAGTAATTCTCCTAGAAGCGACAATTGGACCTTATCCCATCTTTCTAAGTCTTTTCTAATTTTGCTCCAGACTTTAACATAGTTATTACTAAACAACATACAGTTCTTATCTGTCAATGTGATACCCAAGTATTTTACCTTCTTCTCGATTGATCTTAAAGCCTGCTTTTTCTATCAGCTTTAGTTGCTCTTGAGATTTCATATTTTTGGTTAAAATCTTGATCTTCTGTTTATTAACCTTAAAACCTGATATTGCTCCATATTCTTTCAATTTGTTCATCAAAATTTCAATTCCTTTTAGGGGTTCTTCTAATGTAAACACCAAATCATCTGCAAATTCTCTTAATTAATTAGATTCTTTTTTATAGTCACCCCTCTAATTCTCTTGTCTTGCCTAATATCTCGGTTCAAAATTTCCAAAGCCAAGATGAACAATAGTGGTGACAACAGCCTTGTCTTGTTCCTCTTTGTATTTTGCATGAATTTGTCAAATCTCCATTAAAAGTATTTGCGCCTTTTGAGAACTATAGATTGAGTTGATCCATTTTATAAAATTTGTCCCAAAGTTAATTTCCTCCAGAATTTTAAACAAAAAATTCCAATTCAAATTATTGAACGCGTTCTCCGCATCCAAAAAAATCAGTGCTGCTTGCTTTTCTGGATGCTTTTCCAAGTACTCCAAAGTATTTAGGCAACCGGGGACTTTCCATGGGATATCTCGGACGGCAGATTTCCTGTTTTTTTCTGCAGTCCCATGACCATCCTGTGGAGTGTGGCCAGTGCTCCCGGGTTGTCCCTTCTTCCTCGTGAGTAGCGGGGATGGGCACGGAGCTGCGCGGGGAGGCTCTGTGCCTTTGGGGGTGGGGGGCAGCAATTTCATCATCCCTGGGATGGCGGGGGGGGGGTTGGGTGCATTTTTTTAACCTTTTCCCCAGATTAGGCCATGCTACCAATTCCTCTTCAAAAACAAAATGGTGCCTGCGATGTCTCTCTTCCATTCTGGGACATCACGCAGCTGTATAGACGCTGGGGGAGGATTGCGGAAGCAGGTAAGTCCGCAATCCTCCCCCCTCCCTCCAGCTACACCTTTAGGTGTAGATGAGCCCTGAGACCCATCAAGAAAGAAGCCATGGGCACCACATTGCCTAACCCTGATCAAAAGAATCCCATGAATTGGGGTTCACTGCTAGTTCTTAATTTAGTAATGCAAAGCAATAGGAAAATTTCAGTTATCTATTTTTGTTTGCTAGATTAAAAACTATCAGAAATGAAAATGTAACTTGAAAACTGTGGACTCTGCATACAGAGTACCATGAAAGTGAAGCACATTTGTATTTTAACAGTAATTTATTAACACAATTGCCAAATGCATTTTTATTGATCAGTTTCAGAGACTTATTTCTCAAAAATCTTCGGTATCATTAACATGCAATATTTTCAATCTTCTGTCAAGGCAATTGTACAGTTTTCAGTATGAAGAGCTGAAAGTTGAATTCTGCCCAATATTGCTCACATATAATCCCAATACATTTGTAACATTTTTAAAAAACTTATGAAGTTATTGGGTTGTGTCCTTTTTGAAATGGACATAAACAATACAATGCCGAGTTGCATCCAACTCTAACAATTTCCAAAAATATTATTTTTCATAAATAGTTGTTGATAATATTATTGATAATTATTTTTCCAGCTTTTTTCATATTGTATGCCTATATTTCTGGATTGGGTTACTGATTCTTTTGGCTATTTTTTTATCTTAAATTAGTGATACCCACTGTGGATTTCTGCACTTCTTTCTTTTCTATACCTATACACCCTGACTCCCAATTTCTGTATGCTTTTACCTGCCAAGATCGTCAGCTAAGCTGGTCTGCCCTCCCCCACAAGGTTATTGTGAATCATCTGCCTTGTTTTTCCAAATTCTTAAAAAATACCTTGATAATGTCTCATTTCCTTGTGGCTCTTCTTATTCAGTATGGAAGAAGTTGTAAGAAAGGTGGAATATTATGCGAAACAGGAAATAATGTAGCTGCTATATTTATGAAATGACAGTAATATATTATCTTAAAGAATTCAATCTCTAACTTTTTAATATATTATGTTCTCCTAGTTATATGCAGCTTCCGAGGGCCTGTGCAACAAGGCTTGGTTCTAGAACTAGGAGAAACTGTCCAGATCCTGGAAAAATGTGAAGGTGAGTATGACGTATTCAAAATATGTATGTCTTTGTTTCAACACAGTATTTCTCAAACTTTTTGAACTCACCCCTCTCCTTCACTTTACCCATTCACCCAACCTAGTGGTAAGCATCTGTGAACATGCTGCAGTAAAAACCTGTATATTGGAGTATGGAATTTGTAACCCTATGCACATTTACTAGGGAACAGGTTTCTAGTAATAAGTCCTGAATAAACATGCATAGGGTATATCTGTAAAGATTCTTTGACCAGCAGTGCTTCTCCCATACACACCGTTGCTTGATCCAGTTTGCAGGGCCAGAAGAGGAAGGAGAACAAAAGCCATTGCAACCAGAATTTAGTTGATGTTTTAAAAATCTGAGAGTTCCCTGCCCCCACTACTACATCAGTTGGTAACATACCAGTGGGGGTTCTTAGGCCAGACCTACACCAATCAGGATATAGCACCATGAAAGTGGTATGAAAGCAGTATATAAAGGCAGGATCTACACTACTGCTTTATAGCAATATTGAAGTACACTGACAACTGTTGGGGCCCAAGTGTCAGGGCCCGAGGCGTGGGCAGCTTAGCTTGGGCACAGAGACACCAGGGCCAGGAATAATGATGGTGAGCTTAATTAGTTGAGAACAATTAAGCTTTAATCACAAGCAGGGTGTTCAGAGAATGCAACTAGACACTGACCTGTACAGTGAACAGAACCCTGCCTCAGACAGGTAAAACAGTAAACAGAGTTTAATGGACCCAACAGGCAACAGCACTCAGTCAGGACTAAGGCAGAACACCCAGTCCCAAAGCAAACAACATTCAAATTCCAAAAGGCAAGCAGCATTCAGGCAGGGCCAGAGGCAGAAGACACAGTCCTCTAAAGCAAACAAAGTTCAAGCTCCAGAAGGCAAGCAGCATTCAGTCAGGACCAGAGGCAGAAGTGTAGTCAGGCAGCACAACAGGTCAAGAATAACATGCACATAGTCTAAATCCAAAGAAAGCTACAGCAAACAATGAAAACCATATTACTGTGGCCAACACTGGAGGGAAAATGCAGTTCTTAAGTAGGCTTTCTGAGCTTGCTGCTCAGCTGGTCTGCATCAGCTCAACCGGGATTACTGGCTGGTCTGAGCCTCGATCCTGCCAGGGCTTACATTCTGTGTGTCTGATCCAGTGAAGACTCTGACACCAAGACACATTCCATATACCGCATTCATATCACTTTCATAGTGTTATATACTGCTTGGTGTAGGTGTATCATGGGCCCAAACAGTTATCAGTGCACTTCAGTACCACTATAAAGCAGTAGTGTAGATCCAGCCTTAATGGTAGAGGACTGTTTCTGTGCCTCATACATAACTCCCTTAATCCCCAAAGTCTATAAAACTTTTCCTTTTCTGAAAACCATTTTGTGCTCCCCCAGTATCACCTTCTTGCTGAGTCTGTTCTAATTGACTGAATGGCAAAAGCTGTGAATTGAGCTGCAGTGCCGCTCATGAATTCAAAGGCTGACATAAAAGTTCCCGTCTCTTTTGTTTTTCATTCATCTCTCCTTTCCTCAAACAGCCAAATGAAGAAGAAAAAGGGAAGATAAGAGAGGACTGGGTGTGTTTTTGCTTTTTTACTAGTGGTTGAGCAAGAGAGGCGGGTGTCTCATTTATGTTGCATGGTCAGAATCAGAAGAATTTTCTTTGCATTTAGCATTGTTCCTTTGCATCATTCTAATGCTGCTTACATGGAAGAAAGAAAATGCCAATCTCTGTAGTTTCTTGTTTTCCAGCAGGCAGAGAGAAGCCAACCTTGTTGTGCTCTGCTACAGATGTCTATTCCTCCCCCAAGAGAGTGTACTCCACAATTTGAGAACCTATGTTTTAATGAATTATTTGGGGACCATGATTATTCAAATGCTTAGTAAAACCTAGACTGACCCACTTTTTCTAAGAATGACTGGAGCATTATTGGTAGTAATCCAGTCAAAAAGGGGCCAGCCAGAAAGAGGGTCAGCATGTTTATTAACCATCTGTCTAGAAATATTTGAACTCTGACATTATTATCTTGTGGTAACAGTGTCTGGTAAATATTTTTTTACATATATCTAGACAAGTTCATGAGTTTTGTTGTATCAGATATTAATATGGACTCATTACCAAAAATGAATTTCCACACTTTATGGAGAATATTCTAATGATGTATAATGTTTGCAATAACCAAATATGTTGATATTTGCAGCACAATCCTATGCATGTCTTCTCAGAAGTAAATCTCATTGAGCAATAGAACCCAAGTGGATAGGATTGTAGCCTAAAGCAGACAGCATAGCATTTCCTAACCCAACTCCTGTTGCCCTTTTGCATTCCTTCCCAAAATGTCATTGGAACTCTTTTGATGCTGGTCTAATTGCATTGCATTACTGCTTCTTCCAGGTGGCTACTTCTCAGACTGTTCCCTCAAAGATATCCTTATTTTGCCTAATTAGTGATGTGGGTTTTTTTGTTTGTAGAATGTTTGTTTTTATAGAGAAGTATGAGTAAGTTAGAGTAATCTTGTATCTAGGGGGAAATAATGTAGGTTAGATACAAATGAATGTAGTTATTGAGAGCATATAAATTCTAGCCCTGGCACACTGAGACCTTTGGCAAAACATTGCCTTCATGTTTTCAAACATACTTCTGCAACTCTGAGGATTAAAAATAGACTCCCAGGCAATCGTGGAAGGTGCTTATGATAGTAAACTCCCTTCAAGAGGAGTAGTTGCATTCTGGTCCCACTGAAACCTTTAAACAGTCTTTAAAGTGAGTATGAAATAAAGTGATTCAGAACTTCTGGATTTTGCTTCTGTATGAACCAGTTTATCTCTTTCTGGAAGGGAATGACAAGGAGGATTAAGCTCTCTTGAGTTTCTGCTTCCTTGTCCAAAAAAGTTATTGTAGTGTAGTGTGCTTTCCACATTTACAATCTGCACACAAAGAGCTGCACAATAAGTGCTTATGATATAGTCCTTTCAAGCAGATCTGCTTTGTGAGGTGGAGGAAGGAGCAGGCTTCCAGGCTGTTTTAAGCAGATTCACTTTGTATTTTATTTCATTTAAAATGATTTTCAGGCTGCCTTCAGAAGGAGTGCAAGTCAGATGTATTCCTCTATCCAGATTGGTTGGTTTACCTAGCTACAGTACCTCCATCTTGTCTGGTTTAAGTCTCAGTCTGTTTGCCCTTATCCATCCCAAAAGGCATTCAACAGCCTCCCTAGGATCATTAAATTGAAAGGAGAGGCATATTGATGAGACTTTAGCCCAAAGCTCTGAATTATTTCCCCAGTAGATTCATGTAGATGCTGAAGAGCATAGGGGACAAGATGGAATGTTGTGGTACCCTACAGGCAAAAGGTTATGGAGTGGAGCACAGGTCCAGTACCACCTTCTGAGACCATTCATTCAGGAAGGACCAGAACCACTATAGCACCGTGCCTCTTATGCCAAATCTAGACAAATTATCTAGAAGGATACAATTGTTGATGGTATCAAATGTTACTGAGAGGTCTAAGAGAACCAACAGTGTTGCATGGCCCGCATCCATTCCCCAGCGTAACTCAAGCCAGTCAGAACTAGGCTGGCGGGTGTTACCCAGAGGACCTTCTCTTCCATCGCTCCCAGACTATGGAATGGTCTGTCGGAGGAGGTTAGACAAATTGACAGTCTTCATGAATTTAAGAGAGTCATGAAGACTGTCCTCTTCCGACAGGCCTATCCAGATGAATTTTAAGATGTTTTTAATGTTGTATTTTTCTCTTGTTTTTAAATTTTTTTAACTGTTGTGATTTTTATGTTTTATATTGTTGTTGTTCCCCGCCTCGATCCGGAGGGAGAGGCGGGCTAAAAATAAATATTATTATTATTATTATTATTATTATTATTATTATTATTATTATCTACTAGGGTGAGCAAGGCTGTTTCTGTCCCAAAGCCAGGCCTGAACCCTAATTGGAGTGGATCCAAATAATCAGGATCATCCAACACTGCTTGGAAGCCACTGCATGCTCCAGCACCTTGCTTAAAAATGATGAAGTAGTGCAGTCCATTGTGATGCAGAATATGCCCCCACTCCCATAGATCTGCTTGAGAGGACAAAGGGCCCAGCTGACTGCTTCATGCAGCGGAAGATAACTAATTGGTTGGAGAGGAAAAGCTACAGTCAGCTGCCCCTCCCAATAACAAGACACTAGTGTGTTGTGTGAAATAGTAGGTGAAGGTTTCCAATTTGAACCTTTTCTAGTGTGAAATGAGAGTACACAGCTTTTAATTGATAACTATGTTTTTATTAACTTCATGAAGGATATACATCTCTTCTCATTTGAGTTATTATGTTGTATTGCAGGATGGTACAGAGGAATTTCAGTAAAGAAACCCAATGTAAAGGTGAGTCTAGATTCTTTTTTTCTTTACAAAAACAATATTGAAATTGATGCAATTTTGCAAATAAGTCTGTAGTACTTACTAATTCACAAACAACATTTTTCTACCCTACCTTCCCACACGTAACTCTGTCACCTAAATCTTTTTTTTTAAGGTGGAGTGGGGAAGAAACAAACAAACAAAAACCTTTGTTGCCTTTTTCTTCTGGATGTGGTTCTTGCTAGCTACTAGCCTAGTAGGTGCTGGTGCTGGCAGTTACAGGCCTAGACTGATAGGATGGCTTTGCTATGCTGTTAACAATTTTAGTAGAATATTTGTCCATTTTCTAATGGCTCCCATACTTCTGTAAACAGTTTTTCTTATGAGGCTTGTTTTATTTCACTTTGGAAGTGAACACATTTAATTATGTGAGTTGTAGTAACTGATACTTGTGGAAATCATTTTCTGCTTTCTGGGACTTTATAAATCCCTTCGATGTAACACAAAGTTGAAATATTCAAAATGTTACTTCAGCATTATAATTTTTTTTTTGCAGTATATTACATATGCAATGAAGAGGATCTTCTAGTAATAGCATAGATTGTTGCCATGAATGTATTTTCTATACTGCTATGTGTATCATACCCAATCAATCAGTTTGAATCAATTCTCTTGTTACTAATAAATTCTAAACCTCCAAAAAATTCTATATCTTTTGAAAAAATATATTGCAGAAGACTTTTATTATGGAAATGTAGTGGAAAATAATTTGAGAGAGAGAGAAAATAATTTGAAAAAATTAGTGAAAAACAATTTTAGTGTTTTGATATCAGCCATTTAATTAATTAATTAAATTTCTACAAAGAAGTGGCACTCAACGTAGCTAACAAAAGACAACATATGAAATAAAAAAGGTAAATAATATTAATAATAACAATAATATATTTATTTTTTACCCGCCTCTCCCCCTGGATCAAGACAGGGAACAACATTAAATACAAAACAGCATACAATACATAAAACTGATTAAAAAGGTATAAAACTAATGAATTATTAAAAACATATAAAACTAATACATTATTAAAATAACAAGGAATAAACAATCATAGAACAAATATATTGAAAACACAATTAAAAAACAACAATAAAAATAAAAATAGCTACCAGTGCGACAGACCAGCTTTCACACCAAAGGCCAGCTTGAATAAAAACATCTTTGCTTCCTTGCGGAACATCTGATCATTTAAAATTGATCTCAGGTTGTTTCATAAAACATGAGTATATGTTGCAGGGATGCCCCATCTGGGCCAAAAGGCAGTGTATAAATGGATATATATTTATAGGCTGGTTTTCATGGGAATACCCTCACAAAGCAGCATAAATCGAAGAAAGATACATTAGGCATATCAGATTTGTATACATTAATGAGATAATCCTTTTAAGTTTGTATATCTAAATGATATCATAAAGTAGCCTTCTCCAACTTGCTCTCCAAATGTGTGGGACTACAATTCCCAACATCATTGGCCTTGTGGGCTGGGGATTATGGGACTTGAAGTCCAAAACATCTGGAGAGTACCAGGTTGAGAAAGGCTGCCATAACAATTCTAACAAATAAATTAAATAGCTCAGAATTACATTAAGCCAGCTGCGCAAAAGCGTTCTTGGGGAAAGGCAGCCTGGAAGAGAGAAGTCCAAATATCAATAAAATAAATGTACTAACCATCTTGTAAACTATTGTTTAACCTTTTTTCAAAAAAAAAAATGGTATATAATCTTTTAAAATAAATAATTGTAGAAATAAATTAGGATTATTAAAAAAAAAGTTAACTATGCAATCCTTGACAGGCATTTATACATAGGCTGGGGAATCTGAAACTGTATTTGCATCTTGGAGCTTTCACACAGAAAGAACATTTTTGTTTGTTCTAGGTGCATTGCATTGTATTTATATAGCACTGGCATGAGCAAGGGAAAGTTAAATATAAGACCCACTGAAATCTAGGAGATTTAAAACATCTGATTTCTTAATTGGGTTAATGTATGTAACCCTTTATGAAGAGTACCCAAAATGCCTATGATCCACATATAGTTGCCATCAGTGATTTGTCACAGTTGGAGACAAAGATCCAGTTCGCATGATATGCCAGCCTTACTGTGGATTATTTAACCTACAGTGAGCCATGGCATGTGTGGGGTGCGATTTTTAACATGCATCCTGCAATCGGATTGTGGCATGTTGTCCGAACCCAGCCATGGAGGGTTAAACAACCCTCACATAACCCCACAACAAATCAAGGGTCATGTGAGGATTATGTAAGCCTTGCACAACCCCTGATGACTGGGTTCAGACAACACAACCCTATTATTATTATTATTATTATTATTATTTAATACATTTATATACCGCCCCATAGCCGAAGCTCTCTGGGCGGTTTACAAAAATTAAAAGATTGAACACTAAAAAGACAATATATAAAATTTAAAACCATAAACATAAAACAGCTGACATTTAAAACATTTTAAACTGTTAAGCCTGGCCACAAAGTCAGTTAAAACCTCAACTTCAGCTGTTAAAATGCCTGGGAGAAAAGAAAAGTTTTGACCTTGTGCTGAAAAGATAACAGTGTTGGTGCCAGGTGGGCCTCATTGGGGAGATCATTCCATAATTGGGGGGCCACCACAGAGAAGGCCCTCTCCCTTGTTGCCGTCCGCCGAGCTTCCCTCGGAGTAGGCATCTGGAGGAGGACCTTTGATGTTGAGTGTAGTGTACAGGTACGTTCATGTCGGGAAAGGTGTTCCATAAGGCAGTTCATATTCAAAATGGCACCTGGCACCCACTGTGTCTTATTGTGGGTTAAATAATCCACAATAAACCCTGCATGTCATGTGAACTGGGTCATTGTTTGGGAGCATAGATGGTCATTTACATTGCAATGCAGATGGGACTGCATTCCTTTATCCATATTTTATCCATATCTTCACTGTGGAAATGGCACACTATTGAATTCCTCATTTCTGCATTTCCACATACAGAGAGAATGAATGTATCAAAAATGCTAACTTGCTACATAGGAATATACATGCTTACAGGAAACATTTGCTAATAAGATTAAAATTGCTAACCATTTACTACTAATGGTAATAGGTATAGAGAGTGCTTCCCCTGGCATGCACAGTTTTATATAAATGTACTTCATAGAATTTTTCTTGTGATATTCTTTTCTTTCCAATTTTAGTTCTTAAAAGAAACCATATTAGAGAAAACTGCATATTGAATTAGCTTTTTGGAAGGTTTGGACATTGAGCAAAACTACTTTTGGCAGAGTAAACATATGCAATCATTTTGTAGCTAATTGAAATTACCTGATTGTGTTGTGTATGGTTAATGTTTGCTTCAAAGTGATATTCTTTTATGAAAGTGGTTAACAATTGCACATTTTCTTTAGCAAAACTGATGTGTTGATTTCAGAACTTCTTGTCAGTTTCCAGTTAACAAATTATTTAATATGTGCTCTGCACTTTCATTTCTTGTCGAAATTAGTATAATTATTTTATCTTGCAGGGGATCTTTCCTGCTAATTATATACACTTGAAAAAGGCAGTTGTCAGTAACAGAGGGTGAGTATATCCCTTGATCACCAAAAAAAAAAAAAGAGATACGTGTGGATGGACAGTTTCTCCTGGCTTTATTAAATATATATTGCATTTTAAATAATTTTACTTTTTAATAACCCCATCTGGGCTTGAAATTCTAATGTAACTCCTAAGAACAAAATATTGTACCAGCAAATTCTTGACTACAAAGAATGAATATTCTTCATTTACTTCTTTTGCTACATGATGGCATAGGTGTAGGTAGTAGCAGAAACATTTTTGAGGGCTATTCGTTAATCCATATTCTCCCAACTTTTGCCTAGTAAGGGAGCTTGAAAAGATGTTATTTTTTTATTCTGCTATTTGATGTGGCTGTGGAAGTAATGGTGGTGCATGTTGGGCAAACATTCTATATTAAAATATTGTAAGCAGAGGAACTAATTGCCCTTATTATTAAAGAGCATGGCTACTTCAAAGATTATTTGATTGTATTTAAAATATTATACTGCCTTTGGAGGCAAAGTCTTCTCAAGTGATTGCAAGATTTTTTTTATAAAATATAGTTGGAGAGAAATCCTGTGGCCCCTCATCAGCATCTGAGGAGCCATAGGATGCTGCAGATCTCCTTAATTGTTCTATTAGGTTATAAAGACGGGAAAGTTAAATCAAAGGACAAGGAAATAGCATGGAATCTATTAACAGGAGCCAAGATGATGATAGCAAGGAGATGGAGCGAAACTAGACTAGCTTCATTAAGGGAATGCCTAGTGAAAGTATGGGAAGTGCTAGAAATGGTACTGAATTTGTCTGATTGAGAAAAGAAAGGCAAATGATAGCACTCTTTGAAATGCAGTAGAAACCTGTATAACATTTATGTAAGAAAGGTATAATTTGGAGATGGATACATATAAGGTATTTCAAATGAATAAAGGTTCATTAATGTTGAGTGAATGTTTGTATAAAACACATATAGCATCTTCTCTTTTAAAGGCTTTCTTAATAAAACTGTAAAATTAAGGAGTCGAGCTTTTAGATGAATGAATTCTTTGTACAACTAGCATTAGTTTGTTTTTTAACTGTGGTAATTACTAAGATAGAAGTCTTTATAGGCACTTTTGGGGCATTGTCAATTGATGTATGTATTTGATATGTGTTATTTTTCTCCTGCCTTTTCAGTACTTCATCTGCTGAACCAAATAATTAAAAAAATAGATTAAATATTAAACATAGATTTCACTAAAACAGCAGCATAACAGGGAGGGATCCATGTGCACTTCCCATGGTAGGGCTTCCCATAAGGATGGGGCACCACAGAAAAGGTCATATATCTTGTGCTCACCAACCTAATATATCTTACTGACAAACACACAAGTCTATGGCTGATCTTAGACCCAGGCAGGTTCATATAGGTTTAGACAGTTCTTCAAATAGCCTGGTCCTAAGCCACCCAACAGCACTTTAAAGTGGGCCTAGAAACACATTGGTAACCAGATGTTAATTGTTGCAAATTTCTGTGGTGAATTATCTGGTTTTCCAAGTAATGAAAGAAAATTGTAATTATTGACAATTTACTCAGGACAGATTTTTGTAAGCAAAACCATTTCCTTTGCTGTATATGAGATTGATTTGTATGCAGATTTTCTTGAATTAAATGATCAGGTGATGTTGCTCAATATGGGCTAATAAAATAAGTGAGGTATATGGTGCTTAAGTAAGGGAACTGGAATGACTAACAAACGCAACAGAAAGAGTTGAATTATCTTTTCTCCTGTCATATTTCCATAGATCTGATTTTGCTAAACAAGGGTGTGATAATTTTGATTAACCTTAAATGTTCTACAGAAAAATTCCTTTATGAAATAGTTAAAGATGTTTTACCAAAATTGTATTTAAAGTATTTGTTTTTCCATCTGAGATGCAATGTGTAATAGCAGCTTGCAATAAATCTAGTTGAGGTAACTAGAGGAAAATTGGTTAGAAAATTATCTGCCTACTATCTGCATTTGTATATATAAGAAATATTACTATGCTGTAAAATACTTTTTCATGAGTTTGAATTTTGCTGCAAATCTGATTTATTAATTTGAGTCTGTCAACTTTTTTTTAAAAAGCTATGGGCAGTATCTAACACTGCCCCCACTCTAGCCAGAGCTACTGCTAGCACATCAGGAAACTAGCCATTCCTATAGCAATTGGAAACAAGCAAAACACTCATTTCTAGAATTGGGCAGGTCAGTAGAGGTTGTAGAAGGCAACTCGCTAACTATTCTAATTCCAGAAATTATTGTCAGAAGCACTCGTTCCTGTTGCTCCGCAGTGGGTCCCATGAGCACAACGGAAGTACAGGATACTTGTTTAAAACCTCAAAACTAAACAAAGAAAAGCTAACTGTAAAGTATAGTACAAAATGGATGTTTTTTCCTCTATTAGAAATTACTCTGGGTCGTATTCAGACTTAGTCATCCTTAGATGCTTAGAGCGTACCCACTGAAATCAGTGTGACTTGTTACTCATTACTAACAAGTCCTGTTGGTTTCAATGGTTTTACTCTAAGCATGACAAAATCTGGATTTAACTCTATGACTAATATGATTCACCAGTGGAATATTGTCTGTAATATCTTAAGGCTTGTTTGCTGTTTGAGGCTGCTGGGAAAAGTGCCATTTTTCATTTGGCCCCATACCATGTAAAATGGCTTTAAATAATTTGGGTTTGTGAAGACCAAGCACAACTAAATTGTGCATTCCCCTAAAAAACAGTTTAAAAGCTACATAAATGAACGAATTAATGCTTAAGCATGGTTAATGAGGAATGGACCCCAGAATCAACTGCTCTCTTTCCCCCTTATCCCTTTGAGGAGTGTAAATTTTTGCCACTGGACCTAACCATTTTGGTTTAGTGATGTTGCTAAAATTTTTAATTCTTTGGCTTGAAATACAAACATGACTGACTCATAATGCTTACCTTCAGTCTGAAGTTGACCATTATGGGGGTGAAGGCTACAGTAGTTCCTGTTGTATCTGCAGGGTTGATTTCAGAAAGTAACATTAGGGATTTCTACTTGGTTTTATGGCATTTCTGTCTTATGCTCTTCAACAAGTGTATGAAGCTGCTGGGGTCATCTTGGGGATTTGGAGTGAAGTGCCATCAGCCTATGATGCTAATGACACCAGCTCTATTTCCGTTTCTCATCTGAATCCGGCGAGGTTGTGGAGATTCTGAACCATTGTCTGGACTTGGTAATGGGCTGGATGAGGGCCAATAAACTGAACCTGAATCCTGACAAGATGGAGACATTGTGGGCAAGTGGTTCCCCTGTCTGGGAATTAGGTATGCAACCTGTTCTGGATGGAGTTGCACTCTACCTTTTCTTTCAGAACTGTAGTTTGGGGGGGTGCTGCTTGATCCAACATTGTTACTAGAAACTGAAGTGGCCTTGGTGGCTCAGAGCACATTTTACTATTTTGGGTGGTCTATAAGTTGTGGCTTTCCTGGATAAGAATAGTGTGGTCTCTGGCCATCCACACTCTGGTAACCTCCAGGTTGAATTACTGCAATGCATTATAGGTGGGCCTGCCCTTGGAGCTAGTCCAGAAATTGCAACTAGTGCAGAATTCTGTTGCTAGAATTCTGACTGGTCTATACTGGTGTTGCTGCAGTGCAGCTATTATGAATGGATTGCAGTTGCTGCCTTTTTGTTCCTGCGCCATTTTAAGGCGCTGGTGCTTACCTTTAAATCCCTATATGGCTTGGTATCCAAATAGCTGAAGGAGTGCTTCTTCCCATAAAAAACCTGCCTATGTATTATGATCCTCAGATTAGGTTTGTCTCTGTGTTCCATCTGGAGTATAAATACATTATGCATCTACCAAGAAGAAGGCCTTTTTGGTGTTGGTGCCCCAACTTTGGAATACCCTCCTGACTGAGAGTACCATTGTATTCTTTTTGATGCCAGGTCAAAACATTTTTATTCACCCAGGCACTTAAAATGTATTGTTTTAGCTGGTTGATTTGTTTTTGTCTATTACCTCTCAAATGTCACTATGATGTTCTTCTTCGTGGTCTCTGTGCATCACACATATGGGCTCTGCGTCTGCGTGGAGCCTGTCTCGGAAACTTCTATAGCTAAGGCAAACATTTTTGGCGGGAACCCGTCCCGCACTGTCTATTGACTCCGTGTTCCCGCCTTTCTCCTCCGTTCTTTTTCGACCACCTTGTTGAAAGGATGTCTTGTTGGGAACTTCTGTCTTTCTCCTGAGGAGAAAGCTTTAGAGTGCTAAGGTTTTTAGGTATTTTACTTTGTTTTTAGTTCATTTTTAGTCTTAATTTATTTATTACATTAGTATACCGCCCCATAGCTGAAGCTCTCTGGGCAGTTTACATGGGATTAAAATAATTAAAAACACACAATACACACATACATTTAAAACAATATAATTTATTGTTATTATATTCTTAGATATTTTCTTCTCCAGCTATCTTGGATCACATTGAGGGGGATCGCACAGCCATTAAGGCCCCTTTTGAAAATGTGTTAAGTGTGTCAGCAAGCTTTCCCAGCAGACAGACTTTTCTCTGTTTGATTTGTTTTGGGAGAGGCTCAGGTCATCGAAACCTGTCGCTACTGTATTATTATTATTATTATTATTATTATTAATTACATTTATATACCACCCCATAGCCAAAGCTCTCTGGGTGGTTTACAAAATTTAAAACCATAAACATAAAACAGCTGACATTTAAAATATTTTAAACTGTTAAACCTGGCTACAAAGTCAGTTAAAACCTCAACTTAAGCTGTTGAAATGCCTGGGAGAAAAGAAAAGTTTTGACCTGGCTCTGAAAAGATAACCGTGTTGGCGCCAGGTCTGTGGATAAAAGCTCTAGAAGCTATGGTTTCTTCCAGACAACTATTACACTTACGTCTCAGGCTCCTCGATCTACTGGAGACGTGGCTGCTTCATGCCTCGTCCGATCTTCCAACATTTGGACGCTCCCTAGCTGTATCTACAGCAAGAGGGATATCTAAGAAGGCAGGAGCCTTCTGGGGCTGATCGCATGGAGCGATTCTATGGAGGAGAGCACCTCTGTGTCCTCAGACCCTGACTCTGATGAAGGGATCATTCTGATCTTCCAACATTTGGACGCTCCCCAGGCTGTATTTATAGCAAGAGGGATATCTAAGAAGGCAGGAGCCTTCTGGGGCTGATCGCATGGAGCGATTCTACGGAAGAGAGCCCCTCTGTGTCCTCGGACCCTGACTCTGATGAAGGGTCATTCCGATCTTCCAACATTTGGACACTCCCCAGGCTGTATCAACAGCAAGAGGGATATCTAAGAAGGCAGGAGCCTTCTGGGGCTAATCACATGGATTGATTCTATGGAGGAGAGCCCCTCTGCATCCTCGGACCCTGAATCTGATGAAGGGGTCATTCCGATCTTCCAACATTTGGATGCTGCCCAGGCTGTATCTACAGCAAGAGGGATATCTAAGAAGGCAGGAGCCTTCTGGTGCTGATCGCATGGAGCAATTCTACGGAAGAGAGCCCCTTTGCGTCCTCGGACCCTGACTCTGATGAAGGATCATTCCGATCTTCCAACATTTGGACGCTCCCCAGGCTGTATCAACAGCAAGAGGGATATCTAAGAAGGCAGGAGCCTTCTGGGGCTAACCGCATGGAGCAATTATATGGAGGAGAGTCCCTCTGCGTCCTCTGACTCTGATGAAGGGGTCATTCCGATCTTCCAACATTTGGACGCTCCCCAGGCTGTATCTACAGCAAGAGGGATATCTAAGAAGGCAGGAGCCTTCTGGGGCTGATTGCATGGAGTGATTCTACGGAGGAGAGCCCCTCTGCGTCCTCGGATCCTGACTCTGACCAAGGGTCATTCCGATCTTCCAACATTTGGACGCTCCCTAGCTGTCTCTACGGTGAAAGAGATATCTAAGAAGGCCAGGTTACATAGGACTTCTGGGGACTGATCGCTTGGAGCGATTCTATGGATGAGAGCCCCTCAGTGTCTTCGGGCCCCCACCCTAACCATAGGTCTTGCCGATCTTCCAACATCTGGATACTCTCTACCTGTGTTTCTACAGCTAGAGAGAGACCGGGTTCCAACTCCTCTGCAGCTGTTAGGGCCTCCCCCCGATATCAAGGGTGGCCCCTTTGGCGGCGATGACTTAACTGGCTCCTTCGGTACCGAGGTCTAAGCTCTCAATACTGGAGTTTCTAACATGCATCTTCGATATCAAGATGAGACATCTAGCAGGCAGAATTGACATCACAGGGTGAGACTCAACTGCCTCCTTTGGTACCGAGCTCCATGGTGCCGAGCTCCTTGGTGCCGAGCTCCTTGGTACCGAGCTCCTCGGTACCGAGCTCCTCGGTGCCAAGATGAGATATCTAACATGCAGCTTTGACATCAAGATGAGATGTCTAACAGGCAGAATTGACATCAAAGGGTGAGACTCAACTGCCTCTTTTGGTGCCAATCTCTTGGTACCAAGAAGAGACGTCTAACATACAGCTTGAAGTAGACATCTCTCCACCAAGTCAATTAGCACAGCCATTACAGGCTAGCTGCCAATTACAGGGCTGCTCCCTAGAGCTGCTACAATTGGAGTGCTATGATTTCAACAGTCCCTGTAAAATAATAATAATAATAATAATTTAAAAAAAAGAGGGACAGAACTTCAACTGGGTTGCCTCCCCCGAGAATGCCATACCAGTACAGAAATTGCCATCAATTATGAGAGGGACACCTCTTGCAATGGACCCGTAACTCCCGTACCAGGCATCGATACCAACCCCTATATTGGTACATATGCCTTTCTCGATACTGAGCAGCTCCATCAGTATCGCGATTGCCACTGGAGGAAGTTTTCTCGCAACTCCTTCTAGCTCTACCGAGATCACTGTCATTGTGACCTGTCCACAGGGCTCAACCATTGACTCATGATACTGTCGTGAATGCGTCAGTATGTCCACCTAGCTCTTCTCCTTTCCAGCCCCACTCTGTGGGGTGTCAAAAAGTTCAGCTTGGAGAAGATGGGTTAAATCATAGAACTAAATCTGATTCCCCTCAATCCTTAGAGAGCTCTCAGTCAGACCTAACATTGCTTTCTTCTCCATCGCCTGTTGATGGGATAGCTGTACAGAGTGGAGCCTCTTTCAGAAGACCTCTCTGATTTAATATTTGGTCCACTCCTCTACAGATCTCTTCAACCTGTTCTGGATTTGAGACAGCTCCATACGTACATCAGAACCACAAGTTTCTGATGACACATAAAGCCCTGCCCCAGAGTATTTACAAAATGTATGGCACTAGTCCTTCCATTCATTTGCCTTCAAGGGGTAGAAATCTACCCATATTTAGACAACTGGCTTCTGGTGGCATCCTCAAAGGAAATGCTATCGAAGGCAGGGTGACTACTCAATTTATTGAGCTCTTTGGGCCTCATAGTGAACACAGAATCCAGACTCACCCTAGATCTAACAACCCTGCATCGGTGTACTTGCACAGACTATTTGCTACGAGGCATGCGTTTTCCCACTTCCTCCCCCATCTCAAGTCCTCATGCAAACACTTTCCTGTTCAACTGGGAATGTCTTTTTTCTCTCATTCCATGAGTACTGTGGTATGATAATATTAATATTGTGTAGTCCACACAGTCTCCATCATAGTCACCCCTTGGTGGCGGAGACAGGTGTGGCTCACTCTACTTCTGAAGATATCAGCAAATGGCGACCAGTCGGGTTACCATCAGCTCCACTGCAGCTCTGAAGATAAAAAAGTCGTGGTAAGTACCCGACTTTTTAAAACCGGAGCTTGAGGGATTGTTCCTGGATGGCTTCGGGATTCCAGCTGCATCATATAGATGACCTGCTGCCACTCCGGATACACCCCAACCTGGGGCAAAACTCTCGTCAAGATGTACCCAGACTGTAATTCCTAAATGGGCAATCTTTTGTCTTATGGCACCTGAGTAGGTAGAAGAAAATGAATCTGGGGAAGCCTGACCCTGACACAACAGGAGAGTGGCTTTTGTCTTGCAAGGAGATCTGCTGGGCAGCTGATGAGGAAGCAGGATGTGCTTGGATGTAATTTAGACTGCCTCCAAACACATAAGAATACAGACAACTGGAGACTGACTGAGGAATCTGTCAGTCAGGCTGTGAGCTTACTGATGTTACTTGGTTGGGCATTGCCCCCTTTGGGAAATCCTGGTGGGGGCATTGCCCCCCCTCCCCCCCCATAGTTTATGCCCCTGCATATGCTCAGACCCATGGCATGGAGTATCCCAATACCGTAACTACTTTCGTCATGAGGTCGATTCCATTTTTTTCATCCAGCCTGTAGCCTGGCAACAAAGAAGTCATATACTGCACAATGGGATTCTTTTCTAAATACATGGATCTTCAGGGCCTCAAGCCCCATTCAGCCTCCTTAACGATGTCCTTACACTTTACACCCCCTATACACTATGGGGCTAAAATAGTTGTCGATATGCGGGTATTTGACTGCTTTACCTGTTTTTGCACCAACCCCGTTGTTAGGGGGTTCCTCTGGGCATTACGAATCTGGCTCCTCTAATTAGGAGTTTCATTCTGGCATGGAGTTTCTCTGTCATGCCACAATCTCTGACATTGAACCCAGTTAAACCAATGGCACCTTCAGATATCACATTAATTTTCTTAGAAAGTTGTTTTCTGATGGCTATATGAACTCTACGCAGATCGAGTGAATTAGCTGCCTCAGTATTGATGCACCCTACCTGGGCTTCCACACGGGGCTAGAACTGACAAATTTCATAAGACGCAAGAGTTGCAATGACTCGCAGAGTGGATTGTACATGCTATTAAACTGCCCTACGAGTTGAGGGCTTGCAACTCGTTGGTCCGGTAACAGCTAAGTCGATGCACGGTGCATCGAAGTCAGTATCTTTAGCAGGGGATTGTCGATCCCAGACTTATGTAAGGCAGCTACTTGGTATAAGTCCTTTAACTTCATTACATGCTACCACTTGATTGTTTGTACCAGGACAAACTGCAATTTGGGGCAAGCAATTTCATTGTCTTGTGAGGGAACATTGATCTACACCTACCCTCCACCAGGAATTTAGCTTGTTAATCGCCCATATGTGTGATGCACAGAGACCACAAAGAAGAAATGCAGGTTGCTTACCTATAATCGTAGTTCTTTGAGTGGTCATCTGTGCATTCACAGAACCCACCCACCATCCCCGCTTTGGTGTCGATGCAAATGTACTGTTGATACCGAGCAGTTTCTCTCCCAGTTATGGGGCCAGCAAGTCGGTCTCTTGGAACTGAGGAGAAAGGCGGGAACATGGAGTCAGTAGACAGTGGGGGAGGGGTTCCCGCCAAAAAGTTTGCCTTAGCTATAGAAGTTTCCGAGACAGGCTCCATGCAGGCGCAGAGCCCATATGTGTGAATGCACAGATGACCACTCGAAGAACTACAATTACAGGTAAGCAAACTGCATTTCCAGTTTTTATTGTGTTTAATTCTGTATTGGTATTTGGATTTTTTATGTAAAATGCTCTGGGACCTGTGTCTGGATGAAGTTTATACATTTTAAATGAAGAAATAAAGTGTTCTTAATCCTTTCATCTTTGTTGTTGGAGATGCAGACAGATTTTCTTTTAATTCCCTATGAGAACAAATGTTGGTTTTCAAAAGAATCTTATTATAGGAATTGACTGTTACCAGCATATTAACAGACTGATCTTTTCAGGTACTCATTCTTGCACAGGACCATATCTTCCCTTGGTCGTTCTGGAGAAGAGAGGAGAAAGGTCACATTGGTGACTTCCATTATTGTTCCTTGTTGGGCCGTCTGTAGCATGGTGTAGCACAAATTGAATCATACAGTTTGGCAGACTAGCAATTTATTGCTTGGACTTTCTGTGAACCAGAGTTTGGTGCCATCAACACGAGAGGCATATACCAACTTGTTTATTTATGTAGAGAGAGTTAAGTAGCTAAATGTATGCTCGTCTGCTCTCAAAGAGCAGTACTGAGCTCAATGTTCCTCATTTCATAAAAGCAGCTCCAAACTATATATGTGGTAGTTGTGATGAGAGAGAGAGAAAAGATATTTTAGTTTGTTGTTTTGTTAACATTACCTGAAATCCATATAATTTAGCAGTCCTATTGACAGCTCCCAAATACCTAACTAATACAAATCACGACTTTAATTGTGATTATATTTCATTGCCCATTTTTGACAAAAACATAAGATGGTGTGTGTGTGTGTGTGTGTGTGTGTGTGTGTGTGTGTCTTGCCAGTGGGCAAGATGGTGGTATAGTTCAGTTGCTCCCAAACTCACTGAACTTAAAGAATTACATGTAGTGATACCTAATGTAAATTTTGACTAGAATGTTTGTGAATAGGTGAGGAGATGTACCAAGGTCAGTACTGCAGCACTGCAAAAACATCTAAACTTTATTTTACACCCAGCAATCAATCTGAAAGCTTGGAACGCTGGAGTGACAAAGAAGCTGTCATGGCAAAAGGTGGTACAAAGACCTTGAAAGGTGTGAAACTAACAACTGTCAAGTCAGTTGAGAATGAGATTGTGGCATGTGACAAGACTTCGCTTTGTACTGACTAGCCACAATGTCATCATTAGAAGAAAGGCTTGCAGAGATTTTCAGCTTGGCTGATATCTTTAAAACTGTGCAATGAACCTTGGTCTCAAACACCAAACTAAGATGGGAAAATTAAAATGGCAATGGAAGACCTGCAACTCTGCCTGGGTGGCCAGGAAGATCAGAGCCACCATCTGAACCTATGTATAAGAAATATCCAGGAATAAGAAGGGGAGACATAGACCAGTGGATAATGGCACTGGGCCTGATTCTTGAGATCTCACCCAAAGATTTTGAATGGGCACATTTATCCCTAGGACAAAAGTCACTGAGTGGCAGATAGCTGCACATCATGAAAGTTCAGTTTGAAAGCTATTACCTGAAGGAGAGAATATATCATGTGCTCCAGTGTTTTAAAACCTATGCTATAAAATTGTAAAAGTACACATTTTTCAAGACTTATGCCCCCCAATACTCTGGTAACATAAGCAGCTGAGACCAGTAGGGTTTGTAGGTAGGGTTTCTGATTTTATCTAATCAAAGCAGCAAGCAATAGAGATGTTAATCAAGATGACCCTAGCAAACCTGGCAATGCTTTCTGATGACAACTATACTGTGCCTTGCTGTGATGGCCCGCTATCTTGGAATACCAAGAAAGGAAATAGCGAGTTAAGAAAACAAATTTATTTCTCCTCGGGCCAATAGAATGAAGATCAAAGCTGAATGGTACAAAGCAAACTCCAAGGAATAGTGAACACAATAGAATTCCTAGTTTGGTGATTTTATGGACCTTATATCCTTTAAATCTTTTATGGCACCTGCAACTCACAATTGGTTTCTGCCTACATGTCTTATAACCCTATGAAAGTGTGTTAATTATAATACATAAAGTGTCACAGCACCATACACATATTTTATGTTTGCTGCTTTGCTTTATTGCACTGTTATTATAGATTGATCATGAAGGGCTTTCAGCAGTGTGGTAATGGATTGAATCCGTTTATACTTATTCTACCAGCTCCTGCAATTTCCCACTGGGTCCAGAGAAGGAGTACAGCCCACTTCTGTTGTCCATCTTGTGTGTGGTCTACCTCTGGAGTAAACTTACTTGTTTTAGCTTCTCCCCACTTGTCCTGGACCTTGACATGAAGTTGGATAGAATGATGAATTTGCTCTGCTCCCATGAGCTAGTAGATTTCTGGCAGTTTAACAAGCCAAATCAACAAAGGAAGTAACCACCATTCCCATTACTTGACCTTGCCTGCCTGCTTTCCTACTTTTCCTCTGTCTGCCCAGCAATTACTTTGCAGGATTCTGTGTCTGCCCCTGAACCTCTGCTCCCTTATAAAACATTAATCAAGTAGAGAGGTGACAGCCACATGATGTGGCCTGCACAACTCTCAGCTGCTTCAGTGTGTTCCATGGAGCCATAGGGACCCTGCCCAGAATTTTCATTTTTAGCACCTGAGCTAGCAAGGGAAAGCTTGGGATTTCCTTTGCCAGAGCTAGGGCTAGCAAGAGAAGCCCTTGCCTTATTTCCAGACTCTCAGATCAGAGACCTAACAATAAGACCTAAAAACAAACTCACAGTGAAAAAGGGAATAAAAACACACACAAGGCACTTCAAGCAGTCCACCCTCAAACAGCAGAAAGAGACTCTTCTCTCACCAGGGTCCCATATCTTGAGCAAAGAAATGGCACAGTCATCTCTCCTCCTGGCTATCTCTTGGTGGAAGAACACAAGGAAAGGCAAGATGGAGGGTGTGTTCAGATGACACTTTAGTTCACGGAGTGGAAATAGTCCACTCCACAGATGGCTATTTCCCGGGCGACTTTGGGCGACATGAAAGTGCTGCTCCGTGGAGTGGACTATTTCCACTCTGTGGAGTTGTCTCCCCGCATCTCTCGGCCCTCCCCACCAAATGGCAGCATTGGTTACCACTTACCTTACCAGGGCACCACCATTCTGTGGGGAGGAGTGGAGGGGGAGGAGAGACACCGCGCAGAGGTGCAGTGCGCCTGTTGCCAAGCTGCTGCGGAGAAATTCCACCTGTCAAGAGGAGAGAGGGCTCCCCCGGGGCTTCTTTCTCCGGCGACGGTCACAGTGCAACTTTCACAATGGCCTTTGCTGGAGAAAGAAAACCCCGTGGAGCCCTCTCTCCTCTTAACAGGAGGCGGGATTCCTCTACCGCCACAGCCGTCGCTTGGCAACGGGTGTGCCGCATCTACCCTGTCATGGGAGACGACCTGTCTGCTGGTTGTTGTTGCGCCCCGTGCAGAAGGACAGGTGATGGGGACGTCACTTGGCGCCAATGCAGCCTTTGCAGTAGGCTAGATTGTGTGCCCTGACACAGGAGGAGACCATTCCAAAGCTTCTTGCTTCTGTGGTGGCATCCTGTGGGGAAACAAGTGCCATCCCTGCTGCAGAAGCAAGGGGCTTCGGAATGGTCTCCTCGTGTGTCAGGGCATGCAATCCAGTCTCCGGCAAAGGACGTGTCAGCGCTGAGCGATGTCATCCCTTATAGGGGATCACATGGCTCAGCGCCCAACTGTCCTTCCCCATCGGTGCCATGGCAACTGGGAAGTGGGCAGCTCTAGCAACGCCACCCCTTTCCCTGTTGCCATGGCATCGATGGGGAAGGATGTGTCAGCTTGGAGAGAACTTCTCTGCTGAGAGTACATAATTTGTCTTGGCAGCGCCTCTTCTGTTCCCATCTCGTTTCGAGGCAGAGAGTGAGGAAATCTGACAATTACAGGTCTCCCCACTCTCTGTCTCGAAACGAGATGGGAACGGAAGAGGCGCTGCCAAGACAAATTCTGTCATCTCAGTGGAGAAGTTCTCTCTGTGCCAATGTATTCTTTGCCCTCGTCTCCATAACAACAGAGATAGGGCAGCTGCAACAATGCTGCCCACTGCCCCGTTGCTGTGGAAATGACAGTGACGGAGTGGTGCACACAAGCAGCATGGATTTTTCTGCGGCGTGTCCTGTCCGCATTCACAAGAAGAGCCTTTGCTGAGGCAGGAGGATGCAGGGGAATCGGACAAGCAAGCATCTGACTGCCTCAGCAAAGGATTGTATGTCTGTTCTCGTGAATGGGGGCGGGATGTGATGCGGAATAATCCATGCTGCTTGTCACAGCAACAGCTCGGATCCTTGTGTCCACGCTCCAATATCAGTGGATAGGTTTCTCCCCACAGTTGGACATTTCATGTCCAGCTACGGGAGACATCCTTCGCCTGCCCCACCCTGTGATCCATTTGGGGATTGGCTCAAGGGGATGGAAGGGGCTCTTTCTATTCCCTCAAGCCTATCTCCATTGGGATGGTGGTGGCAAGGGATGTACACGTTCATGGGAACACGTGGGGCACCGCAACCAACAGCATCCCACCCAGGGATGGCTTGTGTCCATGCCAGGAAGTGTCCGGGAAACTGAGGATCATGCCGCCACACCAAGGGATGGCACAATCAGGATTCCCAAAGCGCTTGCCGGCACAGGATTATTTCCCCTGCTGATGGAGTCCCGCTGGGCTAGAGTGGCCAGGGTTTCTGCCGCTCTTGCATCACAACTCTGTTAGCAGGGGAAATAATCAATGGAGCCTGCCACACGACACGATAACCAATGGTTGTGCAGAAAAACAACTCTGCAAACCGTGGTGTGGTTTTTGTCTGACAGATGACACGTTAGTCAATGGAGGATTATTTAATCAACAGTTGATTAAATAGTCCACCATTGACTAACGTGTCGTCTGAACTGAGCCAGAAAATCCTCTCCCTGGGCAGATGCCTTCAAACTGACCTAGATGCAGCCAAACAACAGCAACAACAACCTACAGACACTACACACAAAAGTAACAACAGCTTCCTTATGAAGGCTCCTACAGTTGGGGGTTTAGCAAGACAGGTAGAAACAGCTGTACTCAGTCTCTCCCCATTTGTCATGTCTTTGCTGGCTGTAACTCTCAACCTTACAGATGGACTCAATCATACCTGTTTTTCCACATTATGCTCATGGCTTCGGTCTCAACAATGAATCTGATCCTGACACAAAGAACAGTCTTGGCAACCAGCGAATAACAAAGTCAGAACTAAATGCTACAGTTCAGCTCAGTGAACCCGACCTACACCTACACCAGGAAGGTCTGGAGGCAAAACAAAGAAGGCAAAGGCCAAGTGTTCCTCCACCTTGCACTAACTGAAACATTGGATCATTGTGCTAGGGTTGCCAGATCTCAATGCCTAAGGATTTGGTCATCTGTAGTAATTGCTCTGCATATGGTGTTAATGGTGACTAGTAGATATGATCACGTTATGGTAGTACTCTGCCATCCACTGGCTGCCAATATGTTTCTGTGCCCAATTCAAACTTTTAAAACCTGGTTGCCTGAAGGAGTGTTTCCTCCCATATTGACCTAGCCAGACATTAAGGCCATAATATGAGTCCTTTCTCTAGGTGTCCCTGCAAAATGAGGTGAGGCAGATGGCTAAAAGTGGTGGTAGAGCTAGATAATTTTAGATCCTGGACCTAATTGACTTACAGGGCGGGGAGGGGGCTTTAGACAACCATGCGCATTACTTACTTCAGTTGTGAAGCACACAACACACATTTCTTCTTGCCCCCAACCACCATTCCATGGTTTACAACTGCTTCTATATTCCTGATGTGTGTGTGTGGGGGGGGGGGGGAACACTTAGCTAACTCAGTTAAAAAGGAGATACTCTGAGCATGTGCATTTTAGACTCAAATCATTTTGAGTTTTGCATTTTAGACTCAAATCATAACACCATCACATGTTCAGAAATAAAATGGAGTTTGTTTCTGCTGACTGGGGTCTGAAAACATTTACTTGAGAATAAGCATCATTTTGTTGTAGAAAAGAATAAACTATTTTTTAAGTGAAGATAATCAAAATTACAAATACATTTCTGGGCTGCTACACATCAGGGATTCTAATATCAAAGCCTAATGCAGAGAGAAAGCTGCATAAATGGTTGCTCATAGTGAGAGGCTGTATCTTAGTGGTACAGCACATGCTTTGCATTCAGAAGGTCCCAGGTTTAATCCCCTGTATCACCAGGTAGTGCAAGGAAAGGATCTTGCCGGAAACCCTGGAGAGCCACTGTCAGTCAGTATCAGCAATACTGACCTAGATGGATCAGTGGCCTGACTCAGTGACCTGGTTCGCATGATCAGCATGTGATTAAATAAGCCACGGTGGGCTGTGGTGATCATGCAAACTGGCCCAATGTAAGGCAACTTCCTATGTTCCTAACTAAGCCAATTAATATTACCATTTTACAGATAACGAACACTTTTCGGAAGGCCGATATGCAAATAACCTACAACAGACTATTTATTTATTTATTTACTGCATTTCTATACCACCCAATAAGCAAAGCTCTCTAGGTGGTTTACAAAAATTAAAACCATAAAAACCATTCAAAATATAAAACAATGACAGTATAAAAACATAATTTAAAATATACTATAAAAGCACAACCAGGATAAAACCTGAGCAGTCATGCAGAAATTAATAGGGATTTAAAATACAAATTTAAACAGCAAGGTTAAAATCAAACTGAAGAACTGTTAAAACATTGGGAAAATAAAAAGGAGTATAATGTCTAAAGGAGTATAATGTAGATGTCAGGCAAACCTCTCTGGGGAGCTCTTTCCACAGCCAGGGTGCCACAGCAGAGAAGGCCCTCCTCGTAGTAGCCCCCTGTCTCACTTCCTTTGGCAGAGGCTCACGGAGAAGGACCCTCGAGAATGATCTTAGGGACCAGGCAAGTACATATGGGAGGAGGCGTTCCTTCAGATAACCTGGCCCCAAGCTGATTAGGGCTTTGAATGTTAATACCAGCACTTTGAATCTGGCCCAGATCTGGACTGGCAGCCAGCGAAGCTGGAAAAGGACTGGCATAATGTGGTCTTGTTGGCTAGTCCCCGTTAACAGTCTGGCTGCCCTGTTTTGTACCAGTTGAAATTTCCAGACCATTTTCAAAGGCAGTCCCATGTATAACACATTGCAGTAATCCAGACAAGAGGTTATCAGAGTGTGGATAACTGTAGCTAGGTTATCTCTGTCCAGATAAGGGCACAGTTGGTATATCAACCTAAGCTGTTAAAAGGTGCTCCTTGCCACTGAGTTCACCTGTGCCTCAAGTTACAGTTCTGGAGCCAGGAGCATCCCCCAAACTACAGACCCGATCCTTTAGGGGGAGTGCAACCCCCTCCAGAACAGGGTGAACATCACCTAGCCGGAAAGACAAACCACCCACAAACAGTATCTCCGTTTTGTCAGAATTGAGTTTAGTTTATTGGCCCTCATCCAGTTCATTACCGTGTCCAAGCACTGATTCAGAACAGCCACTGCCTAACCTGGGTTTGATGAAAAGGAGAGGTAGAGTTGGGTGTCATCCACATATTGATGACACCTCAGCCCACATCTCCAGATAACCTCTCCCAGCGGTTTCATGTAAATGTTGAACAGCATAGAAGATAAAAAGAACCCTGTGGAACCCCATGACCAAGGTGCCATGGCACAGAGCAATAATCCCCCAGCATCACCTTCTGGAATCGGCCATCCAAGTAGGAGCGGAACCACTGCAACACAGTGCCTCCAACTCCCAGCCCAAACAACCTATCCAGAAGGATATCATGGTTGATGGTATCGACAGCCTCTGAGAGGTCCAAGAGAATCAACAGAGTCGCACTCCCCTTGTCCCTCTCCCAGCAAAGGTCATCCCACAGGGTGACCAAGGCATTTTCTGTTCCAAAACCAGGTTTGAAGCCCGATTGAAATGGATCTAGATAATCCGTTTCATTCAAGAGTGCCTGGAGTTGTCCTGCAACCACCCGCTCAAGCACCTAGCCCAGGAAGGGGATGTTAGCCACCGGCCTATAATTGTTAATGTCCTCTGGGTCCAGGTTAGGCTTTTTTAGGAGTGGTCTAACTACTGCCTCTTTTAAAGAGGCTGGCACCACTCCCTCTCTCAGTGAGGTATTTACAACCTCCTGGACCCAGCCAGCGATCTCCTCCTTATTTGATGTAATAAGCCATGAAGGGCAAGGGTCAAGCACACAGGTGGTTGATCAGATGTGGCCAAGCACTTTGTCACATCCTCAGGCCTCAGTAACTGAAACTCATCCAATATGACTGGACCAAACAGTGCTCTGAATGCCTCTACTAGTGGAACTGCATTAAGGGTGTCCAATTCATGATGAATCTGAGCGACTTTATCTTCAAAGTGCCATGCAAACTCGTCACAGCGTGCTACCGAGGGTTCCACCATCTCTCGCCCTAGCCCAGAATGTAGCAGGCCACAAACCACCCAGAAAAGCTCTGCTGGACGACACTGAGAAGACGCAGTGCTGGTGAAAAAGAACTGTCCCTTTGCTGCCCTCACTGCCACAGAGTAGGCTCGATAGTGAGCTCTAACCCATGTTCGATCAGACTCTGCACGAATTTTCCCCACCTGCGTTATAGCCATCTCCCCTCTTGCTTCATTGCCCTCAGCTCAGGTGTATACCAAAGTGCTGGCCGGGCTCTGCTCAGAGGGAGAGGGTGCTTGGGCATGATTGTGTCAACCACCCGAGTCATCTTTGCATTCCACAGAACAACCTGGCCTTTGACAGGAGCACCAGCCATACCAGCAGAAAAATCCCCCAGAGCCCCCTGGAATCCATTGGAGTCCATTAGCCTCCAGGGGCGGACCATTTAAATAGGTCCCCCACTCTTGCAGAGGGGAAAGGCTGCTGAGAGTCTAAACCTCAATAGAAAGTGATTTGACCATGAAAGGGGGTAGATGTTATATCCCCCACCTTCAGATCGCCATCTTCCTGCCCAGTCGAAAAAACCAAATCAAGTGTGTGGCCTTTTGCATGTGTTGGGCCGCTGACATGTTGAAACAGCCCCATGGTTGTCATGGCAGCCATGAAGTCCTGAGCCACCCCGGATGCAGGAGCCTTGGCATGGAAGTTGAGATCCCCCAGAACCATCATCCTGGGGATCCTCAACACCAGATCCGAGACAACCTCCGTCAGCTCAGGCAGGGAGAGTGTTGGGCAACGCGGTGGGCGGTACACCAGCAGAATCCCTAATCTATCTCGAGTACCCAACACAAAGTAGAGACGCTCAAGACCAGGAAGCCTAGAGAGGTAGATCATATTTCTATAGACTACGGCAACCCCCACCCCTCCCCAGCCCTCAACTAGGTGCTGGTGCTGCAACGAGTACCCAGGAGGGCAAAGCTGGGTGAGAGTGATCCCTCCCCGTTCACCCACCCAGGTCTCAGTGATACATACCAAGTCAGCCCCCTCATCCACAATCAGATCATGGATGAGGGAGGTTTTATTTTTGACCGACTGGCATTCAGCAGAAGCACCACCAAACCTGAGGGCAAGCTGGTAAGACCGCCAGGAAACATCAGGTTGGGGGAAGAACCAGAAGTGGGGATAGCTTTGAGAAAACTAACCCCTCTTCTCCTCATCTGGCCCATTGTTCCTCTATTGCCATACCTCCCCCTACCTGTGACCACAGTTATGTGGGCACCCTTTTGCTCCCCTGAGCTCCCCAGGCACATATTTAAAAAGTAGAATTAAAATGCTGCAATTTGCTGCTGGTTGATGTGTAGAGCTGGTTGGAGATGACAGCACAGGCACAGGCAATAGGGCAGGTCTGTTGTGGCTCCTTTGTATGACGCAAAATGTGACTTAGCATTGCACTTTGTGCAATGCCGAGGCGCTGCCTCTGGCAGCCTTGCCTTAAATACCTGCAAGAGGAAGATGAAGCACCTGGTCAGCAGATGGTAAGCTGATGTTGAAAACAGGTGGGAGGAACTGCAGAGAGCAGGCCTCTGCAGCCACAGTTCTTCCTTCCTTTCCCACCCCAAGCACACCCTATAACTATGGTTTATTTGAGGGTTGTTTCCCCATCAAACAGCACCTGCCAACATGATTCAGATGACATGACGAGCCATGGCCAAGGCTTGAACAGGCAACCCCACCGTCTCTTAAATAAGCCACAGTGGGCTGCAGTGATTGTGTAAACCGGGTCCATGGGTCCTGGGGGATTCTTAAGCACGCAAACAACCCACCTCCACTAGGTTTGGTCATCACAACAAGCTGTGATTACAGCTTGAATATTCAAAAGTTGCCTGGCATGCACTGCAACCCACTGTGGCTTCACTAAATCATGGTGGGCTGCAGTGATCGTGCGAACTCGGTTTAAGTCTGGTGTCATCAAGTAACAATATTACAAGTAGGGGTATGCACGGACCCCCCGGATTGGATCGGGACCCGGATTGGGACCTCCGAGATTGTCCTGGATTGTTCAGGACAAAATCGGAGGTCCCTCGGATCAGATCGGACCCGATCCCGATCCAAATACCGGACATCCGATTTTTGGATCGGCCGCCATTTTTGTTTTCCCCATAGACTTGCATTGGGGGAAAGAAAGCTTTCCCCCAATGCAAGTCTATGGGGAAAAAATGGTGGCGGGTGGGTGGGTAGGTGGGGCCTAACTACCTCCACCCCCCTCGCGGTTCTTACCTCCCGGGGCCGTCCGCTGTGGATGGCCCCAGCAGGTTAGCCCCCTCCCCCGCGCTCCTTACCACCTGGGGCCGTCCACTTTCATCCGCTGGCATCCCCTCCCCCTCCCCCTGCTTATCTGCCGGGGCCGTCCGCTCCCCTCTGCCACTGGCCGCTACTGCGAGCAGGCTTCATGGCCTGCCCCTAGATAGCGCGCCAGGTGATGTCATCACCTGGCGTGCTACTCAGGGGCAGGCCGCGAAGCCTGCTCGCAGTAGCGGCCAGTGGTGGAGGGGAGCGGACGTCCCCGGAAGGTAAGTGGGCCCCCCTCCCTCCCTCCTCCCCCCCGCGATCCTCACCTGGCTGGGCTGTCCGCTTCCATCGGCTGGCGCCCACCGATGAAAACGAACAGCCCCGCCAGGGAAGCCCCCCCCCCCCCCGGCTGTCCGCTTCCATCGGCGGGCACCCGCTGGCGCCTGCCAATGGAAGCACCAGTGCACGTCCTCCGATCCATTCCGATCTGGATCGGGTCCTTTCCGGATCAGATCGGATTAGATCGAACGATCCAGCAGGGTGATCGGGAATTGGATAATTGTATCCAATTTCCCCTGGATCGGATCCGGATCGTGGATCGGACCCAATCCAGTGCACACCCCTAATTACAAGCACTTTTTTCTCTATGGGAAGGTACCACTATAACTTCCTTTAACTAGCTGGTAGCATCAGTGGAAAACAGGACTGAAAAGATGGGCAGGGAGCTGAGATGTTATTCCCACAAACACCTCAAAGAAGTGGGAGGAAAGAGTCAAGAAAATCTTTTAGGAACGGCATGTTTACCCCCAAGCACATGCAAAATGTTTGCCCCTGAGTTTGTTGAGTAACCGCAACAAAGGGGTAGGGGAAGGATGGATAAAAAAAAAAGACATCTGGAATGAGAGAAAAAATATGGCTGCAACTGTCTGCACAAATGTAATAAATGATGAAATTCACCCATGTTTATGTTCCATTGAATTCATTGTAGTTTACTGCTGAGAAGACTTGCAGAGGCTTGGGCTGCAGCATTTCAAGAGGAAATAGGAAGAAAAGATGCCTGGGAAATGGAGATTATTTCACTATTAAAAAGGGAGAGGGTGGTTAAAGGCTGCTTCTCCTTAAGTGCCCTCTGTAAACAAACACTCACACCTTGGGTAACAGAAGGAAATCAGAGCTGCCCTTTCATGGCTTCTCTCCCCCCTCGTGTCCTGTGCGCACATGGTTGCCAGTTTCACAATCCTCCGCGATGCAGCGGGGTTGGCCTGTCTTCGGAATCTAGTGTAGGGTGCAGCAGAGATGGCTTCGTACCCACCCTAGAACCCACGACATACAGTAGAGGTTGCAGGGTAGTTATGAAGCTACTTCTGCCACGCCCCAGGTTCAGACAACACATCAACCTGCACTGCATTGTGGGGATTATGTAAATGACAATTGCATGTATAGCACATGTCAGGGCAGGGAGAGAAGCCACAATGGCTTCTTTCCCCTGTGCGATCATTCAGCCACATCCATTAACTTTGCATAGCTGTTGGCTACATAATTCCCAGCAGCATTCCTCAAATCCTAGTTCTGTTTCCTGCCTTTTGGAGATGAGCTTCTAATTTCACTTATGCGGGAGGGACTCCTCCATACAAAGCCTGTACTGCTGCTGTGATCTGTGTTGCCAGTGCAGTTGAAACGGAGTGGGCTCAGTTTTGCAGGAACTCAAAGCAAAAGCAGCAGAGGCACAGCCTCTGTTTTCAGTGAATGAGTGAGCACTTGCTCAGGGCTGATAACTGGGAAGTTTCTTGAAGTGATACTCCTGTTGCATAGCATTTGGGGGCCCTCCTCCTGAGTTGAAGAGTTGAACTTTTGCCCCAAGGTCCAGTGGAAAATGTGCCACTGACTAAAAGACGGCTTTTTCAGTGAAGGCACATCTGTTGAATGCCCTCCTCAGAGAGGTATGCCTGGTGCCTATATTATGGTCTTTCCAGCACCAAGCATTTTAGATTTTAGTGCTTTGTTCTTTGCACTGCTTTAAACCTGCTGCTAATATTACTATGTGCTCCTATTTTTAAGTGCTTTTATCTGACTTTGTTTTATTGCTATATTGTATTTTATATTCACACACTGCCCAGAGAACTTTAGTTAGCTGCCTTCACTGTCAGTTTTTGCAAAAGTGGAATATACATTTAATATACAAATTATTGGTTTAAAAATGTAATAAATAAATGAATCAGCTTTCCTACTCACAGGAGCTTTTTTTTGTCAGGGTTAACCTTCAGTTTGTTCACTCTCATCCATGTCAAAACTCCCACAGCCTCTCTGGTATTAATAGATGGACATGTGAGTAGAATTCTGTGTCACCTGCCTATTGATGACACTAGCCCAAACCATGGATGACTTCCCCACTAGATTCATGTAGATGTTGAAAAGCATGGATGTGCATAGTAAAAAGACAGAGTTAAAACTGTCATCAAAGTAGACTTTGTGTAATTAACTACAAATACAAGGCAGAATGATTATTTAGGAATGGCACTTGCCTCTCATTTATGTGTGTTCTGCATTCAGTGGCATGGCAAATAATTCCATATGAAGTAAAGACCTGTGTATAAATGCATCTTGATTATTTCTTTAAAGCCAGGGTACGATTGAAGTAATGATTTTGTAATACTTCTTTTCAAAGTGTCTTATTAATCGTTATAACATTTTCATGGAAGCTTTTGTAAAATTTACAGGCAGTATGAGACAGTAGTTCCACTTGAAGATTCTGTTATTACTGAAGTTACAGCAACCCTCCAGGAATGGTCAGTCCTCTGGAAGCAGTTATATGTGGTAGGTGCATTTAAAATAATAACTGCATTACATATAAGTAATAGGCAATGTAATAGTTATGCACAATTTGCTCACTTACATGAGAGGGTTAAAAGTATTTTAAAAGAGCAACTTCCAAGTATTGAACTTTGTGTGAATAAAAAGTTATGTTATTACATTCAATTTACTATTTGTTAACAACTTTTATAAAATGGTCATTTTAGTTTCTTCTAGTAAATGAAGTATCTTTAAAATCCTCGTGGTTAGTTTTAGCATCTTGGCTTGAGTTACAGTTTTAAATACATGACCGCTTTAATATCAATCTATATTGAAAAGTTCATTATTAATTGAAGTGATTAGAAATAGAATATTTAAGGTAATCATAGATCAGGACTGTATTATAGCTTTCTGCAGTGCTCTCTTGTATAATAATAAAACACCTGTTGAGATAGACGGTAAGTTAATTGCAGCTTTTACTTTAAGACAGGTTTTATATACCACAACCATTATTGTCATGAATCTACCCATATACTACGTTCATCATCTGAGACCCTCCTCCAAGTGCATCCTCCAAAGGAAGCTCAAAAGGTAGCAATAAGGGAGAGAGCTTTCTAAGTGGTGGGCCCCAAATTGTGAAACGATCTCACCAATGAGGTCCAAAGCGTCAGGTTAAAACCTTCCTCTACTCTCACATATTTGGCAGCATTTGATTTTAATTGGGTCCTGAGATTTCTTATTGTTATTTTTTTAGATACATGTGTGTGACTGTGTGTGTGTTGTATGTTTATATGTTTGTATGCCATTGGATTTTATATTATGCGTAAGATTATATTTTTAAGATTTAAATATTTGTAAACTGCCCAGAGAGCTTTGACTATTTGGCAGTTTAGAAATGTAATGCATGAATGAATGACTGATTAGAGGGTTTTATTATCTTTCTAGAGTATAATATTTCACAACTAGAGTACAGGAGCAAATAAAACATGCACTGAAGTTGAGATTCCCTAAGGTACGGAAGGCAAAACACCCTCAGAATTACCAGTGAAGCTGGCCTGGAGAAAAATACTTTTCCTGCCCCAAATGGGAAAGGTCTATTGTGATCAATAACAAACAAGAACTTTCTATTTAATAAACAGCAGTTATAATTTGTTTGTTTGTTTGTTTGTTTGTTTTTAGTCTGTCCAATAACCAATATTCTCTAGGCAGATTACAAACAGTTGAAAATATAAAATACTATACAAGTATGAATACAATACAATACGATGACTGGAGCGCCGATGGCGGAAAACTCGACTTCTATCCGACAAGACACGGCATAGAGAACATCTTCATTCCTATGGGGTGGCAATACGTGCAGCGAAGAAAGCTTTCTTCTCTGCGCGCATTGCATCTGCGAATTCGCATCCAGCGGAACTGTTCAGGGTGGTGAGGGGTCTAACCCGGGCACTTTCCCCCCTGAATCCGATTTTAGAGCCTTCGGCAGTTCGCTGTGATGCCTTTAACGATCATTTCACAGATAAAATCTCTCGGATAAGAGCCGACTTAGATGCCGTCGTTATAGCAGAGGCTGACGATGGAGTGTCCAGCGACTCCGCGAGTAGAATTAACACTGGATCAGTTTCAGTTGGTGAGTACCGAGGATGTGGACAAGCTGCTTGGACGAGTGAGCACGACGACTTGCCCTCTCGATCCCTGTCCTTCATGGCTGGTCGTCCAGGGAGGAGATGCAGTTAGATCGCAATTACAATATATTATTAATGCATCTCTCAGGGAGGGGACTTTCCCATCATATTTAAAAGAAGCAGTGGTACGGCCGCTTCTAAAGAAGCCCCCCCTGGATCCCCTGGACTTTAATAACTACAGACCGGTATCAAACCTTCCATTCTTGGGCAAGGTGATCGAGAGGGCGGTCTTGGATGACACTGATTTTCTAGACCCATTTCAAACTGGCTTCAGGGCGGGATACGGAGTTGAGACTGCTATGGTCGCCTTAGTGGATGATCTACGCCTTAGTATTGACAGGGGGAGTGTGTCCCTGTTGGTACTTCTGGACCTCTCAGCGGCTTTTGATACCATCGACCATGGTATCCTTCTGGAACGCCTGAGGGGATTGGGAATCGGGGCATTGTGCTTCAGTGGTTCCGGTCCTACCTCTCGGGCAGGTTCCAGATGGTGATGCTTGGGGATAGCTGCTCTGCAAAGAAGGAGCTGCTGTGTGGTGTACCGCAAGGTGCCATCCTTTCCCCAATGCTGTTTAACATTTATATGAAACCGTTGGGAGAGATCCGGAGGCATGGGGCGGGGTGCTATCAGTATGCTGATGACACCCAAATATATTTCTCTATGCCTTCGATAACAGCGCCACCTAAGGATAGTGTGTCTCCCCTGAATGAATGCTTGGAGGCGGTAATGGGCTGGATGAGAAAAAACAAACTGAAGCTGAATCCAGACAAGACGGAGGTGCTTGCTGTCAAAGGCCGCAACCTGGGTTTGGAGGTGTGTCAACCGGTTCTGGATGGGGTTACACTCGCCCTGAAAGACTGTGTTCGCAGCTTGGGGGTGCTCCTGGATCCGTCGCTCCAAATGACAGCCCAAATAGATGCGACGGCCAGGAATGCCTACTATCAGCTTTGACTGATACGCCAGCTGCGCCCCTTCCTAGAGTTGGAAGACCTAAAGACGGTAGTGCACGCGCTGGTAACTTCGAAGCTCGACTTCTGCAATGCGCTGTACATAGGGCTACCTCTGTGCCTAGTCCGGAAACTTCAACTAGTTCAAAATATGGCAGCCAGGTTGGTCACCGGTACATCTAGGTGTGACCATATTACGCCAGCTTTAAAATCGCTCCACTGGCTGCCAATTAGTTTCCGGGCGAAGTATAAAGTGTTGGTTATTACCTTTAAAGCCCTACATGGTTTGGGTCCAGGTTACCTGCGGGATCGCCTTCTCCCATACAATCCGCCCCGCACGCTCAGGTCCTCTGGGAAGAACTTACTGCAGTCGGCCAAGACTAGGCTGACAACCGTTACCCAGAGGACCTTCTCTTTGCCGCTCCCAGACTGTGGAATGACCTGCCGGAGGAGACTCGTCAACTTAACAGTCTTTTAGAATTTAAGAAAGCTATAAAGACTGTTCTCTTCCGGCAGGCATATCCAGTGGAATTTTAGAATGTTTTAAGGATGTTTTTAGGATGTTTTAGGATTTTTTATGCAATTTTAATAATATGTGTCATGTTTTAATCAGTTTTATGTATTTTATCATGTTGTTGTTCCCCGCCTCGATCCAGACAGAGAGGCGGGTAAGAAATAAATTGTTGTTGTTATTATTATTATTATTATTATTATTATTATTATTATTATTATAAACACCACAAGAAAAGATAAAACAGGTATAGAAATCTACAACTCAGTCTCTAAAATCCCTAGGAGAAAAGAAAGGTCTTTGCCTGGTGGTGAAAATATAACCATGTAGATGCTGGGTGAACCTTTTTGGGGAGGGGATTCCCTAAGCAGGGTACCACAACTGAGAAGGCCTCTCTTGTAGCCACCCGCCTAGCTTCCTTTGGTGGAGGTACCTGGAGAAGGGCTTCCAAAGAGGATCTAAGGATATGAGTGGTTATATACAGGAGGAGATGTTCTTTTAGATACTCTGGACCCAACCCATTTAGGACTTCAACAGTTAACACCAACACTTTGAATTAGGCTTCAAAATGTGCTGGAAACCATTACAGCTGACAAAACACTGGTATCACATGATCATATCAGCCAGTCCCACTTAGGCCCTTTCCACACCAGGCGTTTGACCTGGGATGGCCCTCTGCTGTTCCCTGTGAGTCCAAATGACACACAGGGACTCCCGGGGGCAGGCCGGGGGGGGGGGTGGCCACGGGATTTTCCAGGGATAAGGCAAACCTGGAAAATCCCAAATCTTCTGTGGTCCCAGGAAGTTCCTGGGACCGCGGAAGATGTGGCCGTCCATCGCAGGTGCTGCCACGCTTACTCGTGAGTAAGCACTACAGTAAAATGGGCACGGGGTCGCACCACGCGGCTCTGTGCCCATCAGGGGAGGGGGGAAAGGAAGCCCTAGGATGGCGGGGGTGGGTGGCCTCCCCAATTTCACCACATTTTTTTGTTTTTGTTTTCTCTTATGTTTCGTTGGAGCGCAGCAGCGCTCTTTTTTTTTTTTTAAAATATAATTTTTATTAATTTTTTCAACAAACAAACATACACATAATACATAATATATAGACAAACTAATACCCTCGACTACCCCCGTGCACCCCCCCCAAGACCTACTCATCCTTCCAAAATTGTAATGATTCTTTTGAAGGCGATTGTCCCTTTCCCGATCTTAAAACATATTCCAAAAAGGGATTCCATATATCTCCAAAATCACTCTTACTGGACATTCCCCTCATTATTTTCATTTTACATGTCAACATATCATTCAATGCAATATCCCAAATTTCTTTATACCAATCTTCTATTTTATAACTTTGTTGCCCTTTCCAATTTTTAGCAACCATTATTCTAACGGGTGCCAGGAGGTTGTTTACCAATTCTCTGTTAATTATATGCTTATTCCTACTATCCCAAATTGCTAGTAGAGCTAACTTCGGGTTTAATTCCAATTTACTTCCAATTATATCACTTATTTCTTTAAAAACCCTTTCCCAAAATTTTTGTACCTGTTCACAGCTCCACCACATATGAAAATAAGTCCCAACCTCCTGACATCCCCTCCAACAGTTCTTGGCCACTTTTTTATCAATCTGGTGAAATCTTACAGGTGTTAGATACCATCTCCAAACTATCTTATAATAGTTCTCCTTAATTCTAATCGACAATAATTTCAACATTCTTCCATTCCATATCCTCCCCCAATTATCTTCATTGATTTTTTCCCTTAGATCTTCTTCCCATACCTCTTTTATAACCTTAAGTGAGTCCTGAAATTCCTCCTCTATTAATATTTTATATATCTCGCTAGTGAGTCCTTTCTTAGCTCCAGCTTCATCTTTTTTTTCTATTTGTTCAATTATGCAGCAGCGCTCTTCTCGCATCTTTTTTTTTAAAAAAAAAAATGATGGGGCAATGGCCAGGGAGCAGCCCGGGTCATCGTATTCTGATGGGAATTGAAAGTGCCAATCCCAGAAGCAGCTACTTCCGGGATCATCCACCCTCCACCCTCTACACCCCTATGGTGTAGAAAGGGCCTTAGTAGCGTAGCACTCTGTTTTGAACTGACTGAAGTTTCCAAACCATCTTTGAAGATAGACCCACATATGATAGGTTGCAGTAATCCAATGGGGAGGTTACCACGGTGTGGGTAACTGTTGTTGGGCTATCTCTATCCAAATAAATTACAGTTGGTATATTAACGTAAGCTGTTAAAAGGTGCTTCTGGCTATCTGGGTCTCAGGTAACTATGATGGATCTAGGAGCACCCCCAAGCTGTGCACCTGAACACTATTCAACCTGCCAGATACACCACCTGTTCACAGTACTTCTGTGTTGTCTGAGTTCAGCTTCAGTTTGTTGGCCCTCATCAAGTCCATTATCCTGCTCAGACAACAATTCAGGACATAACTTTCTTGTTTGTGTGATGACCTGCTATTTTGGATCACTGCTTTTTATTCATTGTATCATGCATCCTTCTCTCTAAGTATTGAGCTGATAGGTAGGGTAAGCATCAGTTTTCCATCATACAGAAATAATAACGTGTATTATCTAAACTGGTTATATGCACCAACATTTAGGCCAGGCAGTAGTGTAGCTTAGATTTCAAGCTAAATTGTTCTTTTTCCCAGGCCATTTGCTGTTTCTTTTTATCCCCTCGTTGGTCCAGTCATGTTTTTGGTTTGGCCCATTTCTCTGTGCTTTCAAGCAAGTGTGGGATCTCTGGCTTCTTGAGGAAAAGTTGAAACATAATTGGAAACGGTTTAGATTGAGAATGTATTTTTAGTACAAAGTCTCATACCTCCTATATTATATACTAGCTGATATACCCAGCATTGCTTGGGCCTGCAAGATAATCATCTTAAAGTAGTAGGCCAGTGCTAGTCCTGTGAGTTAACTTTTAAACAAATTTAATTGCCCAAGGCATGCTGAGACTTGTAGGTGTAAGCCTAGGTCCCTAAATAACGTGTTAATCGTTAAACACTATCTGAGGAGTGGTGGGAGACAACTGGAGAGCGGGCCTGCTTAGCTGTGGCACCTGCCTATGGATTTATTTTTCCCAGACTGGCTTGCCTAGTGACTGCATTAATAGCTCTCCAGTGTCATGCTGTTGTTATTATTATTATTTTCCAAGGCCTTTTAACTTGATGAGATTTTTTTGCTTTTTTTCTGTTATAACTAAACCACAACATTCCAAGACAGGTACAAGAATTACTGAATAAAGTTTATGATTTTTATGTAAAAGCCTGACTATACCATTGAAACAGAAGAGTGAGTGGAGGAATGACTGACAGCTGAGGCTAGAATGGAATAGGGGGCTGGGTTAGTGGCAGTTGGAGAAAGTCAGATAGAAGGAGAAAAAAGACAGGAAAATGAGAGCTGAGTTAGGATTGAAAGATAGTGACGAGGGGCTCATCTACACCTTCAGCCCTTTTGAGAGGGAGGAGAGATGATTGTGAGGTTTCCCGCTTCCACGATCGTTGCTCATGGGGCACACGTGAGAGAATTTTCCAACAAGTAAAGGAGAGCCGTTGCGGGAGGACGTGTGCCCCGTGATGGCGGTTCTGATGTGTATCGGCAGAAGTGGGCGGGACTAAACTAGCTTCTTCTCCGAGATGCACACAAGCACAAACACACAGCAACACAGGGGGTTAGGTACTTTGTCAAAATTGCTCTATTGCGCTTCTATATATTTGTGTAAAAAAAAAGAGAGAGAGATAGTTGGCAATGAAACACAGCGATGTCCATGCATACTCCCCTGACAGCAGGTTGGCTGTTCGCCGAGCCAGGAACTTACAAAGGGGGAGAACACCAGCTGGGGGACTTCAGGAATGTAGCGAGAGATGGGGAAAAGCTGCTACCAAACCATTCAGCGATATTCCGGAAAAACTGAACGGTTGTCCCGAGATCACTGCTGGAGTAGGTGAACGTCATGTGGCCCTGTAGGGACGACCTCGATATTATTCTGGAATAAACGGCTGGTGTAGATGGCCCCCTGGTTTACACATAGTCACCTAGTTTGCTAACCCATGCTTTACTTAAAATCAGCCATTCTGCACACCAGTACTACATCTCCCAGCATGCCTTTGGTGACTCCTGCATCCTTTGAGAGGCACTTCCCTCCTCTTGTTGTCAGTGCTGCTCCTCGAGAAGTAGCATCGAGGAAAAGCATCGCTGAGGAGGGGAGCTAAGCGGCTGTCAGTGGATACGCCCAGCTCCGGCCAAGTCCTGCTGGGACGGCCTCGGCCTGCTCTTCTTGCCCACCAACTGCTCCATCAGAAGCCTGTACTAAAAGGCTGGGGCCAGGTTTGGCACTTGTCCCCCTTGATTGGGCCTGTTTCTGGGCACGTGCAGATTGCCTCCGTTTCCTCCATCCCTCTTAAGGGTGAAAGCCATGCTCGTGCTTTCCCAAAATTCTGAGAAAACAGTGGTATCAGGTTGGGTGGCCATTGAGCATGTTCAGAGTTTGGCCTCCAAATCATGCTGTTGTATCTAGTTATTATTTTAAAACCATATACAGCAGGTGGGAGGAGACACCACAAATGGACGCAGCCCATTTAGTTGGGTTGTTTCTTTTTACGTGGAATTGGGTTGATTGCTTGAGACTAACCTTAGGAGGGTTGTGAAAGGCATGCAGCAGCCAGCAACCCATGCACTCACAATGGCCACCAAAGGCTGGTAAGGCTAGCCTCATGCCCAAGGCATGATGGGAATTCTGCCCAAGGCATGCTGGGAGTTGTAGGTGTAAGCCTAGGTGTTTTTCTGAAATACTTTAAAAATACTTTAACCCCTGATTTTTTTTTTAAAAAAAATGGTACATTGTACAGTCAGACCTATCAGGGCGCCAAATTTCAAGTTTCTAACTCATCTGAAAGTGGGTAAACATTTCCGGACATACATCCCAGATACATGCTTTCAGTTTTATAGGTAGAGATGAACTGGAACTTTTTCCTATACTCTGACTGGAGAAGAGGATTCCTCTGTGCATGTAATGTGTGTTTCCCCCACCAATGAGTAACTGTAGCCGTGCCCCTACATGAAAGATTACGAGTCAGATTCAAATCAGAAAGCAGGTAGATTTGAGTTCTCGTTGTACAAATTAAGTATTGGGGAAAGGAACATCTCTGCAGTTTTTAGCAGTGACTTTTTTCTTAGTTGCTCCTTTTAGTTCTCAACCAGTCTGAAACTGATAGCGGGGGGGGGGGGGATGTTTATGAAACATTTATATAATCTTTAATGCATGTTTCTGTGAGGATCAGGTTGTGAGTGATAGGAGTAAGGAGTTTTTCAGCCCAAGTTAGTATGATGTTTTTTGGCAATAAACTTGCCCACATAGTACTGTGATGTCATGATGTCTCTCAATGAGAACAGGGCAACATAGTTTTGACAGTCCTTCTCACATTTGCCAGCAATCCCTGTTCCAGCTGTGTGATACAACGGTATTGAAGAGCTACAACCAGGCCAGCCTAGTTAAAATTATATCTGTCTCTCCCAGCCCTGCTTTCCACATGTAATAAGATTGCATAGCTATTAGGAGTTCAGTTGATATCTCCCATTTCTTATATGCACAGAATTAGATATGCATGAAATACCAAGTGGCCCAAAAGTAGGTATACAGTATAGTTTATTTGCATTTTATTACATTGTTTATTACATTTACATTTGTTTAACGCTGTTTAATCTCGTCAGTGCTCGAAATGTATTCCATCAACGTTTCAACATTCCTTGAACCTGTTCAGAACACAGTGACACACAGTACAACACAAATTCCGGTCTGCATCAATGTCCATAAATGCTTCCGAAATGAACTCTTTTAATTCATTCACTGTCTGGGGAGTCCTCTCAAAACTACGCCCCCAAAAAGAAGTCCATTGGTGTTAAGTCGGGTGAACATGGCAGCCATTCATTGCTGCCATGTTGTCCGATCCAATGCTGTGGGAAGGTGTTGTTAAGATAGTCCCTTACTGCAGAAGCATAATGAGGAGGTGCCCCATCTTGTTGGAAGAGCAGTTCGCCGAAGTTAGCCCTGGTTCTGAGTTGTGGCACTACCACATCGCGTAACATGTTTAGGTAATTGTTACTATCCACAGTTGTATGGAAGAAAACAGGTCCTACAACACCTTCGCAGGACAGTGCACCCCACACTGTGACGCCTGGCTGGTTCAGTTGAGATGTGATAGTCAAATGAGAATTTTCATCTGCCCAATACACGCAGTTACTCCTGTTCACGTGGCCTGACAACTTAAAAGAAGCCTCATCTGACCAGATGATCTTATCAAGAAGGTCTGGTTCGTTAGAGATTTGGCTACGCATCATCTCACAGAATTGCAACTGACGGTCTGGGTTGTCCTCCAGAAGACCATGTAACAGTCTTGGATGGTACGGCTTCAATTTCAATTTACGAATTAAGTGTTGCAAGGACATTCTAGGTATGGATAGCTGCTTAGACGCACGTCGCGTGAACTTTTTTGGACTGTTCACAAATGTCAGAGCGACTCTCATCTCATTTTCCTCTGTCATAGACTTCCTAGGATGTCCAGATTTCAGTGCATTAGTCACTGCACCTGTTGCTTCAAATTTATCTCTAAGTCGATAAATTGTCAGACATGTTGGTGGAGGAGTGTCAGATGCTTCTTGCCATGCTGTGCGCACCCACTCGGCATTTTCAGTCTTCCAGTACTGCTTAGAATCCACTTTCTTTGTTCTTGACTCAAGTTCGCTGTCATCATTCACAATATCAGTAAAAAAAAAAAAATTAAAAAACTAAACAACTGTACCTACTGTTGGGCCTCACTTCCCCACTCTCCACACCTGTCACTCTTCCCAACTGTCATTCTGACTCCACCCACACATCTTCTATTCACACATTCCCCTCCCATCAACATTCTAAACAACTGTATACCTACTTTTGGGCCACCCAGTAGTATTGTTCTGGGACATAAAAGTATTAGTCTCGATCTTCAGTAGTTACGTTTTATAATAATGGCTTTCTTCAAAGTTCCTGAAAAGGTAATATTTTCTGTATTCCTGCCATAAAACTCAAGTACAGGCTTAGTCACTCTTCCATTTGTTGATAGAACCGCAGTTGTTATTCTGGTTATATAGAAATAGCTGTTTTTCTCTTAACTTGAAATAAAATTTTAATGAGGGTGATACGTAAAAAAAGGACTGATTGAGATGTAACAGGCTGTGCTTTGTTTAATATTTGTCTTGATGCCATATAGTTAGACCCTTAGGATACGTAGATGTGATCGGTTTGAACAAGCAATAACTCAATTTTGCTCTTCCTGGAGGGAAGATAGCATGACTTTACATGTGAATAACTTGAAACTTTGCAGACTTAAGAATAGAAAAACAAAGTTATGGATAATTTGGGCTATGCTTATTCATTTAAGTAAAAAAAAGGATTTGAAAAATATTGTGAGGTATTTAAATTGTAGTAGTAACTTTATAAATTCAAGCCCTACATATTAGGGGGGAGCTATTCTTTAAGTTTATAAATACAGTGGTGGCCAAAATTGTGGATACTTTTTGAAATTTTCATGTTTTGCAACTTTGAATGCTTATAGAAAATGTTCTGTTTCACAAAGTTCAATTGTTTATATATCATTTGAAAGAGAATTTAATGCTGAATTCAAAACAAAAAACAGAATGCAAATACCTGCAATCATGATCAATTTACAGTAAAATCTGACAAAAACATATCAGATACTTTAGTTATGATTGAAATGTAACATCAGTATTTGGTAGGGAAGCCTTTATTTTTGGAAACAGCATCACAGCGACATCTCATAGAGCTGACAAGTGTTTTAAGCTCTTCCTTCTTTATGACATGGTTCCAGGAATCATTTATAGCCTCAATTAATTGGCTTTTATTTGATGGACGCCTCATTCATACAAGAATTTTCAAACGGTGCCACAAATTTTCTATTGGGTTCAGGTCAGGACTGTTTCCTGGCCAGGTCAACAATTGAATGCCCTTTGCTGTGAACCACTGTTTGCATATTTTTGCTGTGTGACAGGGAGCTGAATCTTGTTGAAAAATAAATGGTGCATTGTTTGGAAAGAGATCCCTGATGGAAGGTAACAGTTTTGGTTCCAGGATGGTGTCAATGTATTTTCGTGTGTTTAGCGTGCCATCGATTACATGAAGGTGGCCAACACTATCTGCTGACATACATGCCCAAATCATAACGTTTGTTGGGTATTTTACAGTTGCCTCAATGCAGTCAGGATGTAGCTCTTCCCCTACTCTACGTCTCACATATTTTCGCCCATCACTACCAAATAGGCTTATCTTACTTTCATCACTCCAAATAACTTGCTTCCACTGATCTTCTGTACATTCACTGTGTTCTTTTGCCCATTGTAGTCATTTCTGGCGCTGCTTTAGATTCAGAAATGGCTTTTTTCTCAGAATCCTACCTTTTAGTCTAAAATCTGATAATCTTCTCCTTATCGTTCTGGAACTGACAGAAACACCAGTTGCATCAAGTGCACCTTTGATGGCCTCAGATGAAATTTTTCTCTCCTTGAGACACAACCTTTTTATTCTTCTGTCATCAACAGATGATGTGCACTTTTTACAGCCTTTTCCTGCCTTGTTTTTAATTGACTTTGTTTTGTTATATCGTAAACAAAACTTTCGAACTCCGGATGTAGTCACTGAACGACCAACGTGCCTTGCAATTTTAGCATAGGAAAGACCTGATTCATGTAATACAACAATGCTGCTTCTTCTCCTGGGTGTCCAATCAACTCTTTTCCTTGGTGCCATTTCACTATTTATGATGTACAATTTTTATATAGCATGGTTTCAAAATGGATGCTTTTGTTGAACAGAAATAACTCTCTGACTACTAATATGTGCACTGCTAAAACTCCAACCATAATTAAAATTCTTTCAGTGATATATCATTGCACTATATTTTCTTATTTTGTTTTTTCAATAACTTTTTATTTATTGTAACTTTATAATGGGCAATTTAAGATATAATCTGTATCTTAAATGAATGTATAATATACTTTCAGAGTCCTCTAGAAGTTTTGCAGGATGTTTGCAGAGTCCACCTCCCTGCTTTTCCACTGATGTACTCAATAAATGGAAACTAGCAGTAATAAAACAAGTCTACAGTGTCCACCCCATTCGACACCTTCAGTTTATAAATAAGTTTTTCCAATAATTCTATATCCCACATTCTATCCAAATACCACCATTCATCATCCAGTAAGCTGCCAACTGAGCAGCTGCCAATCAAGTCTTAACAAGTCCTTGTGCATTAGATGTTCATTTTCACCAGGAAATATAGATAATAAGATTAAGGCACCACAATTTGACTGTTCAAGTTGTCATTTCATTTAAAATACAAGGTATAGCCCACCAATTTTCAAGAACCACTGGGCATTCCAGTCACATATGCATTACCATTCCTCTGAGCCCACAATCCACCCACCCCAACATAGCAGAGACTACCCCAGATAAATTTTGGATCATTTGATAGGGGTAAAATGGCATCTATGCACAATTTTTAAAGATGCTTCCTGGATTTGTGCCGAAATGATTTTAAGAGGAGGGGAAACCCAAAGCTATTTCCACTGGGCCTCTAACACCTGCATATCAGGGCCTTTTTCCCATTGTATTTTCAAACCATGTGAGCTACCAAAGCTATCCTACAGTAGCCAACTATCATAGATAGATGATACCACCCCCTTCAGCATTACTGCACACATTAACCATCTTCAAAAATGGTTAATGACCTTGGGGGAGCACATTTTAGCATACAACTTTTTTTTGTGATAGAGTCAACCTGGATCTTTTGCATCCTCTTCAGCAGTTCCCCTGAGAAAACCTGTTCTAAAGTTGCCATAGTATTCAGCCTTCCCTTCCCCCCAACTAAGCCCATAAACATTATAAACCCTTTTCTTTCTGTGACCTATATTGGGAGGCCCCAGAATGCTGGATGATCTACAAAAGGATATAATGGTGACATTGGAGGCACAAGGACCTTTGCCTATAACCTCTATATTTGTAGTGTGGTTGCAAAAAAGGAATTTCTTACTTCAGCTATTTGAGCGGTACATAAACGGGAGCTCCACATGTAGGGGATGTTCCAAGGGGTTTCTATTATTACTCATGGAACTGTCTCATCCCTGGCAAATTTGAAAGGCCACTAGGTGCAATTCAAGATTGAGTATTGACCACCCAACCTACCTCTGATGCCTGTACATTGCCCCTTAGATATTCTGCTCTGTTTGCCGTTATTATCATATCACTCCACCATCTTTTACCACCCTTTTAACTTAGCTTCTGAAGGCAGTATGGGAATCATTTGGACAATAGTATCATTTTAAAAGTTTGTATCGTGCCCAATAAAGGCAGGTTCAATTTTTTTCACTTACGTAGTTTTTGTTTAATGCCTTTAATTACTGGGTTTTAGCTCCATATCGTCAGTTGGCAGATGTCTTTAGGAATTACTATGCCTAGATACTGCAAGCATGAATGTTTATGGTTCAATTGAAATTGAAGTTGTATTTTCCATTGGGTTGCTTGGGGAACAATTATACATATCAGCACTGAATTATTATAATTTATTTGTAATTCTGCATTGCTTTTAATTTTGGACAAAATCTCTGCAAGTGCAGACATGGCTCTTCCACGTTTGAAAGACATAACAGCGCATCATCTACAAACAGATTTACCTGAGGTTCCTAATCCCTAATAGTAATACTACTGATCCTGGGATCCAACCTAATCATACAAGCCAGAAGTTTTATCACCAGAAAAAAATAGGGGAAAGAGGACATCCCTGTCTAGAGCCCCTGTGCAGTCTCACTGGTAGGGTGTGTGTGAAAAACAGGGCTCTTTTCTTCCTAGTATCCCTGTAGAGTCGTATAAAAACTAGGGGCTTATGTTCATGGCTTCCCTCACAGGGCTGCGGGTAGCAGAGAAACAGACCCATATAATTGCAACCACATGGGACTTGTAAGGAATCCCTGATGACACTGTCCTTTGCTGAAAACTTCCTGCCATTGTGGAAGCCTCATTGGGAACGTTTCATCCATTTGGACTGCATGTACTTTGCATTTACTGAGGTTGTATTCTGGCTTTCTCTTTTCTACATTCATTCTTTCTCTCTATCAAGTTTATATGTTATGTGTTTGGTTTTCTTGCGATCTTTGTGATTGTTTGATGCCTTGGGGCGTATGGCCCTGGATGTGCCTTTCCGAAAATGCATCTGATGTGGCAGTAAGCTTCTACCCATGGACGGGAATGTTCTTTTATCTTGGAGAAAGCCACTGTTGAAGTTTGTGCCTGCTGCCAAGCTTTCACCAAGCAGGCTTACTGGAACAGGTCAGACAGTGCTGTGGAAGAAGGCTTTGGAAACAGTTGAGCCAACCACATCCCTCTCACAAGAGGTGCAGGTGTTGGAATCCCTTCTTTCCTCGCTCCAGATCTAGTCATGGGCTGTATGGATCCAGCTATGCCTGGATGATCTCTGACTCTGAAATTGTCCTCAGATCAAGAAAAAAAGAAAGAGTTGAGGAAAGCACTAGAGTCTCCCTGGATAGTAGCTCCAGTGATCCGAGTTCCATCTTCACTATCAGACTCCCCAACCATGAAGGCACCATTGGTACAGAGGCAGGAAGTGAGTTAGCTTGCGTCAGTGTTGGAAGGCGAGATTAAAGATCCCACTCTGCCTCAGGATCATGAGAGACAAGATTCAGCTCTCTGTATTGTAGTCCTCGACATTGAGAGGAATAACAGCATCGACAGCACTCTCCAGTCTCAGTGGCATTTGATACATTCCAGTCAGAGCATAGAGAAAGATTCCACTGGTCATCCCTATTACGGGAACACTCCTAATCACCTGCTTTCAAGTGGGAGCAATATATAGAATGGCCTTTTCCCCTGCGCCCTATCTCTTACTGGGTGGAATGGCATGGCAGACAGGACTGTGGCTAGTGCAACCTAATGCAATATCTTGTACCTTGGTGCTGTTGCTCCTTGATACCAGAGAGACCTATCTGCATCACTGTCAAGACCTCCGGTACACAGTGGTTTCTGCCTCCTCCACTACCGCTGTTATCAAGACCATTGGTGTCTGTGTTGGGCAGGACCCCTCTTCTAGTCCCTTCACAACAAGAGCACGAAAATCTTCCCCCTCTTCCCTATGATCCACCACTGGCCAACATCTCTTCAGTGCTAACTTGGGCATTAGTGGTCCAGCCACATTTCTCTGTCTCTTCTGTAGCACAAATCATATTGCAGCCAGATGCAGCAGTGGGGATTCAGGAGGGCACATCTCCTTCGGAGGACATGGGTTACTTCTCTGACCAGATCCTTTGGATTGCCCAGTCCTTAGGCTTAGAGAGTGAGCAGCCAATCCAGAGGGTCTTTCATGCTGTCTATACCAAAACAACAGCACCAGTGGCTATACCAATTCTGCTGGCATTCAATAAGACTAGAAAATACATGTAGGGTTCAGGACAAGCATGTGGGTTTTCTTTTTTCTCACTCTTACACTAACTCTTGAATCTTCGCAAGGCTGGTCGCAGAAAGTACATTCCTTGCCTATGGACAAAGAAGGCTGGAGTCTTGAAGTTATGGGGAGGAGAATTAACTTCTCCACATAGTTTGCCTGCGGATGGCAAACTATCAGGCCACATTGTCAAGCTGCCAGCTGATTCTTTGGGAGAAGGTCAATTCACTCTGTGTCATTCCCCCTCTGGAGGAATCCTCCTTAGATGATGATCTGGAACCTTCTGAGACAAATGTTCTTGGAAAACAAGACACTTTAGCGGATCCTGGGGATGTTCAAGAAGATCCTGGGCCCTCCAGAGAGAGGACTTCAGACCATTCCCCTTGAAAGGTGGAAATTTCTGCTACTGAGTTTGGGGGGATGTTGAGCCACCACCTAGCCCCTGAGAACGCCGGTGCCTGAAGGTAAAGGAGTGTCAGGCAAAGAGTGCCCACTTGCAAAAAAAAGACTCCCCAGAAGTGACTCCTCATGACTGGGGTTCTGGCCAGAGAGCCCTAATGTAGTGCAGCTGAACCTGTGGTGGACTCAGTAAACTCTGGTGATAAAAGCCTTCAGTGTCTTCCTAGACAGTGCTGGAAACAGCATAGTACCAGCATCTACTGCCTTGTATCCTGTTTTCCTGACGTTGCCTTTTGATTGAACCTCTGTGCTCCTGACTGCTTCTGGACTGTGTAATACTGGGTGGCCCAAAAGTAGGTATACAGTTGTTTAGAATGTTGATGGGAGGGGGAGACCTTCTTTATAAGATCATATGGTCAGATGAGGCTTCTTTCAAGTTGTCAGGCCACATGAACAGGCATAACTGTGTATATTGGGCAGATGAAAATCCTCATTTGACTATCACATCTCAACTGAACCAGCCAGGTGTCACAGTGTGGGGTGCACTGTCCAGCGAAGGTGTTGTAGGACCGGTTTTCTTTCATACAACTGTGGATAGTAACAATTACCTAAACACAACTCAGAACCAGATGGGGCACCTTCTCATTATGCTTCTGCAGTAAGGGACTATCTTGACAGCACCTTCCCACAGCAATGGATCGGACAACGTGGCAGCATTGAATGGCCGCCATATTCACCCGACTTAACACCAATGGACTTCTTTTTTGGGGGCGTAGTAAAGAATAAGGTTTTTGAGAGGAATCCCCAGACAGTGAATTAATTAAAAGAGTTCATCTCGGAAGCATTTATGGACATTGATGCAGACCGGAATTTGTGTTGTACTGTGTGTCACTGTGTTCTGAACAGGTTCGAGGAATGTTGCAACATTGATGGAATACATTTCGAGCACTGACGAGATTAAACAGCGTTAAACAAATGTAAATGTAATAAACAATGTAATAAAATGCAAATAAACTATACTGTATACCTACTTTTGGGCCACTTGGTATATCTGACTGATTGCCTGTTGTGAGGGAGTCTTGTGGCAAAGGCATATCAAAACCTCCTTGATCCATTGACCACATCAGAGACACAACAGCTAGAAAAAAGCCTTTAATTCAAAAGTTTAATGAGAAAGACTCTCCTAGTTACAACACTGGTAGTCTTCAAACAAAACTTAAATCAATTCTCTCCACCTTGACATATGGCATGGACTGATGCAGCAACACATCAACAGAAAAGGGAAACCAAGGCAAATAAGTTCATAATTAACTTAAATCCGGGGAGTGCAAAGCAGGGCAAGCAAGGTGGTATATCTGCCCTGGAGCACCAAAGCACTCCTTAGAGTTCTCGTTGCCCTGCTCCACCAACAACCCATTGCACAAAAAGGAAAAAGCAAAGCTTGCCATGCAAGTCAACTTTAACACCAGACGTGCAAAGCACTAAAGATCCAACAGTAGTATGGGGGATTTTCTCTCTAGCACTACTACTACCTATGGGGAAACTGTTCCTTCACTGGGCAATCCCACTTCTGGGGTTTCTTATTTTTAGCAAATGCTTATAGTTCAGGGCCTAAGGATCTCTCTGCCATTAGTTCCACAAGCTGACCCTTTTCTGCTGCCACCAGTTCTGTTAGAATACTTTAAAGCCTCCTAGTAGCTTGATATAAGAGGCTTAGGCATTAGATAGGCATGAACACTAGAACAGATGAACTATTAAACAAGTTGATTTATAAAGGGATATTTTTCACATATGGGAGTACTAGTATTTACATTTGAGCTCAAGAATTGCTTACTAACACTTCTTAAAGACTCAAGAGATACTGTTGCTATTACAAGGATTGAATGGCTTATTTTACCTTAGGTCAAATTCCCAAATTTGCATCCCAACCAAATATATTCTCAGTTAGGTCCAGCTCTTTGGTACAGGCTTTCTCTGACTCCGAAAGCTCCTCCTTTTGTATCTCTGGGTGCTTGAACAGTTCATCCGAGTTTTAATACCTGCTTATGTAATCTTCTGGCAAGATCTTTGGGCAGTGTCCTGTTCCTACTCCTTCACCAGCCATGTATGGTTAACACACAGAGAAGGAATGGGTTAGTATTCAGGTCTTAGTTACTCATTTTCTCCTCATCTTTCTTCTAGTCCTTCTATAACACCACCCACCTAACAGCAGACCTTCTCTTTCTCTTTACCCACAGACTCACTCGAATCCTGTCAACTGTCATTTCACAACCGCTATTTTCCACCTAGCTAAAACCCTTAGCCAATCAGTATTTAATTTACCTGATCTGGGCCCCTATCTCAAAATATTACCAGCAACTGCCTCTCTCTCCTTCAGAATGTCACCAAGCAGCTACTACTAACTAGGCCTCCAATTTATTTATTTATTGCATTTTTATACTGCCCAATAGCCGAAGCTCTCTGGGCAGTTTACAAAAATTAAAACCATAAAAACCATTCAAAATATAAAACAACAACAGTATAAAAATACAATATAAGAACACAAGCAGGATAAAACCAAGCAGCAATGCAAAAATTAATACCAATTTAAAATACAGATTTAAAATAGCAAAGTTAAAATTAAATTGATAAACTGTTAAAATACTGAGAAAATAAAAAGGTCTTCACCTGGCGTCTAAAAGAGCGAACCTCTCTAGGGAGCTCATTCCACAGCTGGGGTGCCACAGCAGAGAAGGCGCTCTTCCTGGAAGCCACCTGTCTCACTTCCTTTGGCAGGAAGTGAGACAGGTGATCTTAGTGTCCGGGCAGGTACATATGGGAGGAGGCGTTCCTTCAGATAACCTGGCCCCAAGTTGTTTAGGGCTTTGAATGTTAATACTAACACTTTGAATCGGGCCCGGACAATGCAGCAACAAAACCAGGCCTTAGGCCTATATAGCAACATTATAGCCCCTGAGAAGACCACACAAGAGTATTTACAGAATAGCAACAGTTATGTACATGACATTTCTTTGAGACACTAAAGATCCATAGCACAAAAAAACCCGCACGGCCACAAAATATCCTGAAAACTATCCCTTTGCATGTCTACTTAGAAGAAACCATGAAAAGTAGCACAGTATGAAAACCCAGTTTATGTACATCTACTCAAAAGTAAGGACTGAATTATTCAGGAGTAAGTAGAGTAGCAAGTTCTGAGTAGGGATGGACAGTCTCACCTGTGTCCGGCTCTGTCAGGCATCTGTCAAGCCGCCACCACCCAACCCTGCTCACTCTGCTGCAAGAGCTTCTTCGCAACCTGGCAAACATCCAACAAAGACATGGGGCTGCCTGCCCTTGCCCAGCCCTGCGGCTTCATCAGGTGCTTGCTGGGCGGCGAAAAAGCTTGTGTGGGGTTGTCGGGGTTTTCCGCACCTTGACGTTCAGAATTCCACCTTCCCGGCTGGACACTCTGATTCTGCTCCTTAAAGATATCTTGCCTCTTTAAGAGCAATCCTTTGTCCCTTTTCTGGGACCCAAGCTTCCACCTTTTCTCTTTTCCCCTTTCCAGTAGCGTGGGGGGTTCGAGCTGTAGGCGGGTGTGAAAAGGAACCTCCAACAATACAAGTTTTAAATCAAAACTCTTTACTATTCTTGGCATAGTAAGGCACGCTTTGCTTAAGATATTTACACACATAGAACTGAAGTTAGAAAGGCGAGAAAACAACCCGACACTGAGTAAAACCGCAGGTCTATCTTTTGACTAACTACTCCTGATATTTTACTCCTAAAGTATCTTCTGGAATCCTTCTTGCTTCCATTCCTAACGAAGGCAAGCGCTCGTCTCCCCTGGCCACACCCTTCTCCTCATTTTTGACTCCTAATCATCCTTCTCCCGCTTCGCCCCTCCTTTCCTTAATCACCCTGTCAAGCCTTTTGTTAGAGTGATTGGCTATACACTTGTCCTGAGCTGGAGAACGATCAGAGAGCCATTACTGGTGCATTTGAGAAATTACCATTTTAGCCCTGGGGTGATTCACTCCTATTATTATTTTCTAAACACCCTACTTCACAACTGTTAACTCTTTACATACAATGAAACCTTCACAGGGGTGCTCAAAGAACAGGCTGGTGAATGCGCTGCTGCTCAGCGATCTGGGTCCGGGGGGGTCAGCAGGTGCCAGGGACTCTGCTGGACTCCAGGACTCACTCACAGCATCTCTAGTTCTGAGAGCATCTAAAACCCACCCTTTGTATGTGGTGATATGATGATTATTTCCTCAGAGTAACAGACAGCAGCAGTCTTTTGTATCTAGCAGCAACCCATTGCAAAAGGTGGCACTGTGACCTTTGCATGCCTGGCAAGCTGAGTGCATGCAGTGTTTGAGCTGGATTCAGCCTGTCGTGTACATGCCCATTCCCTCTGGCATTCGCACGTGCTGGCAAACTGACATGAGACACTCACATCAGTGAGACTTCTTTTTCTTGAGGAAATCCCACGGTAAAAAGCTTAATGCTCACACAGTCCAAAAACACTTAAAGCTGAATGATGGTCAGAAAGCTTTAGGGACCATTCCTGATACGATCCTTCAGGCAGTCACATGGAGGGTGGGATTTTTGAAAGGCTTAGCAAACCGTCCCAAAGGAGCTTCTCTAAACACCGCATATGCTGGTAACTCAGGGGACATGGCCCACACCCTCAAGATCACAGGAAGGGTAAAATCTCAAGCACAGGAGCCCCATGCTTTCCTGCCACCTGGGTCTGGCAGAGAAAGATCATGCACAGTCAAACCCAGCCTGTCAGACACTGAGCTGACCAGGTAAACTTGATCACATGAAAGGTAAAATCTTAGGCACAGGAGTCCCGTGCTTTTGCTTAGCATCGGCAACTCCCTGCCACCTGAGTCCGGCCACAAACACACAATCCACAGGAAATACAAGTTCAAGTCTATGAAAAACCTCACAGTACTTTTCATGGCACAGTCCTTAGAAATCCAAAGTCCAAATAGCAGTCCATGTGCAGGGTGCTTTCAAAGTCCCAAACGGAGATGAATCTAAACAGGAGGGATTTCAGGCCTTGCATTGAAAGATAAACCTAGCAAAGGTTCTTCAGCTTTTGCTCCAGCTTATAAAGGCTTGTTCAAAGCCACTTGACAGACAGGTTCTCTGTCCTGTAAACCATGCCTAGGGTGGCACTGTTCAGCCCACCAAGATGACGCTACCATCTGAGTGACACCTTCAACAAGTGTTGCAAAACACTCCCACATTCCCAGGGGAACTTTACAGCTTCATGGCCGAGACAGGGAGTGAGCAAGCTACTCCAGTAGGAACTTCTGACAGAGACCCTCTGAAGGAGTGATGAGACACACACCGAGATGTTGTTGGAAAGAAGCCTCCTTTATTGTCTCTTTGCAAGGTTTATATAGATCTTAAATCTTACTGTCCACGAGGACACAGCATGATTGTACACAATAGCACAATAGAGCACAGCATCATAATGAGAGCACAGCATCATAATGATATTGGTATAAGACTGCAACATTAAGAATGCAACATTTCATGGACCGGGGAATAGTAGCAGAACATTTAGCAACATCTTGTATGTAACTGGATGAGATTAGAGACAGAGAGAACGAGGTGACGTCAGGGTGTGCCCAGCGACGCAACTCGCTCATTCTGCCCTTCATCTCATCTCTTTTTCTTAATTTAATTAATAAGAAGGTTTGTGAAATAACGGTTTGTGCATTGAATATGAAGTGAAGGCAAAGCAATTTTTTACGATCATAAACAAAGAAGGGATGCATTGAACAAAGCAACACAAGGAAATTAAAATAGCTATTCCACAAATGACATAAAAGAATAACTGTTGGAGATATGTAAAGTTGGGAAGCCAATCTGTTAACCATGAAAACACAGTGAATTGTGTATGAACATTGTTTTGAATATAATGTTCTAGATTAGCTAAGTGATCTTCAATAGTTTGATTTAAGTCATGGAAATGAACTTCACAACCAGCAGGACCTACTAATTTACAGAACCCACCAGTTTTTGCTAGAAGGTAGTCTATTGCAAAACGATATTGCATTTGATCCTGATGCAATTCATCAATTTCGATTTGCAAATTGTGCACAATATTGCCAGTGGCGTTAACTGTTTTTTCTAAACGACATGTTGATCCAAGAATAGAGCGCCTATTTTCTTGCGCAATTATTCCAGGGTAGGATCCTAAGGATAAAGTGTCAGTGATAGCTCCTAAAACAGCTCGAGACCCGTCAGTCAACTCAGACAGTTGTGTATCAATAATGACGGTATCAGAGCAATGAGGTCCTAAAGGGCCACTCTGAATAGCTCGAGCTCTTCGTGGAGCTACTGAATGAACAACTTGTACTGGCAAAGTGAGGTAACCTAAAGCGGCACATTGATACGCGCCTGGGTGATAATTAGCGGCCGTGTTATTGAAGAAAAACCATAAATTAGGGTCTTGGGTCTGCCAGCCACTACAGATACTACCAGCCATAGCTGTATAATTTGGCTGAAACATAGGGAAAGTTTTATAAATGTCATTGAGCGTCGAGGATTGATTCCAGTACATAACGTTGAAGGGATAGGAAGAGTTATAATTCCCCCATAACCAAAATTTTTCAGTGCAAGCAGAATAATTACCTACAGCAGCAAGGATTTTAACAGCTCTATGCCAATCATGCCACTTTGTATTCCAAGCACCAGTGGCATGACAACAGAAGCACATAGCTGGAGTGACTTTAGAAACTCGAAAAAATCTCCATTTGGTCTGATTTAAGCTCTCGGGGTTAGCAAATAGCGCTGATTGATGAATATGCTGCAGATGAGATACAACAACTTCAGGGGTTATAAAGGCAGTGGGAATAAAAGCTACTTGTCTAGCAGTTAATGGATGTTCATAATACAAAGTAGCATTGTGACCATGAATAGCAAACATATACTGGGCATGTCGAATCCAAAGGTTAGCATCAGGCGCTAAAGAAACTGAAGGTATTGGAGCAGCAGCGCTTAAATTAAATAATACTGAGATTAGACATAATATCATCACGGAATTAGCGGTAATTACAGCAAATACAGCAGTAACTAAATTTTCAGGAGTTTCAGGCAGCTCTTGTTGTTGGAGACATCTTTGAGCTGTATTAATTGTCTTTTTAATTGCTCCCCACGTTATCATTGGTACTGGGACTTTCAGAGGCAATGGCTGTCATGGAGCAGTCTGGTGAAGTTGAGGATTGAAATTCGGAATCGGATTGGGAAGGGCTTGATGCCACGACATTAGAGTGATAAGGCTTGACACACTTAGCAGGAATCCAAATGGGACCGTCACTGGTGGACACTGCAGCGTAACCACGACCCCAGGTGATGAGAGGAACAGGGCCTTTCCACTGCGGATCAGGAAGCTGACGGTATAAGACCTGTGGACGTGGAAGGTTAGGGAGACAACCAAAATGACGCTGCATGGGAGACATATTATCAATTCCAATAGTTAAATGATTCCAAATAAACAGGACTACAGCTAAATGAGTTTGAATATTGCGGTAATGGGGAAGGATAGCAGCTTGATTAACACGCTTGTCAAGGAGTTCTTTAAGAGTGCGATTGGCTCTCTCAACAATAGCTTGCTCCTGGGAGTTATAGGGAATCCCATGGGTGAGAACAATATCCCATTGGGAGCAAAAATCTTCTAACGCTTTGAAACATAAGTAGGTGCATTGTCTGTTTTTAGTTTTTGGGGCTTGCCCAAAATGGAAATGGCTGCTAACAAATGTGTTGTCACAGCAGGGGCATTCTCATGTTTTTGTGCTGTTACATGAAGGTAATGAGAGTAAGTGTCAATACTAAAATGAAGAAGATAATAAGGTTTAAAGGGAGGAAAATGGGTAACGTCCATTTGCCATAGTCAATTAGCTTTTTCTCCTCTGAGGTTCACCTCCATTGACGGGGAGGAATTATGGAAGGAACAATGCGAACAATTTCGAACAATTGCTTGTGCCTGTGTCAGTGGGAGAGAAAATTGGCATGCTAAGGACTTTGCAGAGTGGTGGAAAAAGGAATGGCTCTGGAAAGGGTCTGAGAATAATGAATTTGCAGCTGGATGTCGCAAAGCAGCATCTGCTTGAGCATTGCCAAAACTCAATGGCTCTGGCAAAGGAGTATGGCTGCGGATATGTGCAACAAAAAAGGGAATTGTACGCTGCGATAGAGCATTCTGCAAAGCTAGGAACAACGCCATTAAATTGTGATCAATTTGAGCAGTCAGTAGAGAATCAGCTAAATGAAAGATAAGGTTATATACATACATGGTATCTACAGTGAGGTTAAACGGTTGCTGTGCAAACTGCTCAAAGCAAGTATTACTGCAGCAATTTCAGCTCACTGCGCAGAAACTTGAATAGGATTGTATAAAAATCGCCAAGTTTTAGTACTGGCATCTACATAGGTAAGAACACCCCTTTTTGGGGAGCCATCAGTGAACACTGTGGGGGCTCCCTGTAAGGGAGCTGCAACGGCGACTGACTGTGCTTGTAACTGAATAGTTAAAGTTAAAGTAATTCGTGGATCTTTTGGCATGTTAAATGACAGGGGACCCACATGATTGGAGAAAGCAAATTGGTAACTATCTGAAGTAGTCATTAGGTGAACATGCTCTGCTTTTGTAATGGGCAAGTGAACAGCGAACACATCTTGGCCTAGCAGCTGCAAAGCTCAATTGCGACATTTAATAAGAAGATCTGCATAGGCCTGTACTAGTGGGTAAATATTGTGTGGCGGAGTAGCAGATAATACTAACCATTCACAGATATAAATAAACTTGTCGTCTTTTGGCACAAAAAGCAAAGCGGTAGGCGAGTGAGGAGTTGACAACAGGGCAACAGAGAAGCCTGGACATGATCTAAACAGGAGTGTCAGTTGTCCATACTAAAGGCAGCGCAGTTGGGACAAAGCCATTAAGCTTTGGGTGAGATTTAGACATCAAGGACAAGTGTTGCACTCACCTGCTCTAACAAATCGCAGCCCCAGATATTCAAAGGGAGAGGTAAAACAAAAGGTTTTACACTAGCGATTTTAATGTGACGATGAGGTGAATGAACAACAAGCCACCTGGAGCTCTGTTGCGCAGATTGTGCACCACCACAGCTGCTGCACAGGTTGAAGGGGCCACTGTGACGGCCACTCAGCGCATCGAAGAACTGTCACATCTGCACCAGTATCAATAAGACCTGTGAATAATAAATTGTTGACAATGAACGTGCAGAGTGGTCACTTGTGACCAATTGATTGTTCTAAATAGGATATAAGGGTTAAGTCAGTAGATCCAAAACTTGCATCACCACTAGGGTGACCAGATAAAATCCAGGTCAGGGCTCATGTAACTTTAACAGTTGTAGAGCAAATGGAATTTCAGCCAGTGTCATTTGAATGCAATTAGTTCCTGGTGAAATTCCCTCTTCATCACAACAGTTAAAGTTGCAGGGGCCCTGCCTTCTTTTGTATATGGTCACTCTAGTATAGTGCCTGCACCTTTAACTGTTGTGATGAAGAGGGGATTTCACCAGGAACTAATTGCATACAAATGACACTGGCTGAAATTCCCTTTTCTCTACAACAGTTAAAGTTACATGAGCCCTGACCTGGATTTTATCTGGTCAGCCTAATCACCACGGACGGCTGAAGAGGCCTGAGGAATAGAATAAGGAAGTAATAACAGCTGAGCAATAGAGGAAGAATGGGGCAGGGTTTGAGGAAGAGACGTCCAGACTTGCAGCTTTAAGACACCTGTGTAATCAGAATCGACTACACCTGGAACAATGAAAAAAGCTTTTTTGCTGGCAGATGAGCGAGGAAGGATTAAACCAAACAGACCATCAGGCAATGGGCCGGTCACCTGAGTAGGGATAAGAAGTACTTCCAAAAGAAATAAAAATTTCGTGTCTTCTGTGGTGATTAATTCAAGCCCAGCGCTACCGGCTGTGGCAGCTGCGAGCTGCGAGACAGGAATGAGTTTGAGGGCAGAGGAGGAGGAAGAGGCTGGGAGTTGTTCTCTGGAGGAGGGACAGTGAGAGGGTATGCTCTCTTTTGGCCTGGGGCTGAGGGCATGCCCGGTCTGGAGTTTCCCAAGCGGCATTGGTTTGCCCAATGATATCCTTTTTTACATTTAGGGCATTTGGTAGATGGTCGTTTACCTGACTGTGGGGTGAAACGGCACTCATGCCGAAAATACCCTTCTTTGCCACAGTTGAAACATTTGCCAATTTTTTTGTGGCTTCGATTTAGTGCTTCAGCAAGCAGGTTCATTTTGTAAGTTTGCGTGCCAATGTCTTGACAGGTAAGGAGCATGTCAGCTAATGAGACATTGGCAGCTGAAAGGGGTTGCAGCGCTTGCTGGCAATCTTTGTTGGCATTATCTTTAGCTAAGCGCATGAGTAATTCTGTGGCGGCTTCTGGATTATCTACTTGCTGTGTAATAGCAGCTTGTAGACGGTTAATAAAGTCGGCATAGGGTTTAGTAGCGCCTTGCCAAATATTAGCAAAGCTCTTACGAGGTTGACCAGAAGCTGGAACTTTTTAAAAGGCAGTTACTGCACATAGACTAGCGGCATGCAATGTAGCTTGCGGCAATACAGTCTGAGTTTGCACGTCAGCAAACTGCCCTTCACCAATTAGCTGGTCGATGATTACAGCACCACCAGCAGCTCGTGCATGTGCTTCAGCATGCCGTCTCAACTCACTGCCCCACATTACAAACTGAGAGGTATTTAGCAACATGCGCATCATATCCTTCCAATCATTTGGAATCATATGATACCCACTAGAAATACCCTCAATCATTCCAATTACATAGTTACTGCTGATACCCATATCTTGAATAGCTTTACGAATTTCTCGCAAGACTGTGTATGGCAGTGGTTCCCAATTAGCGACTACTTGACCCTGATTATTTTGAGTGTACGTAACAGGACAGACTGCAAGCAGGTCTCTTAACTCTTCTCCTGTTAAAGTAGGATCTTGCTTACACTTCTGCACCATATGCTGGAACCCAGACAGGGGTACAGAATCAGAAACTGCAGAAGCGGAAACAACAGGAGGAGGAGCACTGGGAGCTGAAGGGTGAGATAGCGGAGCAGGAGGTAAGAGGGTAGGTGCGTGATAAGCGGGAGAAGGATGCGTAGACAAAGCGGCTTGGGACCCGTAGAGGTCGACTGCATGACGGCATAAATGCCACAAATGTAGAATTTCAACAGGAGCCCGAGGCTCTGTATGAAGCAGATGCCCTATATACTCCCAATCGCTCAAAGCTAAAGATCCTGTCTCTGGGTACCATGGGCACTGTTCCCCAAGTTCATGGACCAGCCGTGTAAGGGCAGAAGAGGGAACATCATGCCCAGTTTTCTTTAGCAAGAATGCTAATTCATCTGCGTGTCTACGCTGTACTGCTGACAGCGAGACGCCCATACTCACCGAGATCCCAAAGGATGAGAGGTGCACCTGAAGCTCGGGCCGAGCGTAGTGAGTGAGCGCAGAGGTCCCTGTTCGGGCGCCAGATGAAGGAGTGATGAGACACACACCAAGATGTTGTTGGAAAGAAGCCTCCTTTATTGTCTCTTTGAAAGGTTTATATAGATCTTAAATCTTACTGTCCACGAGGACACAGCATGATTGTACACAATAGCACAATAGAGCACAGCATCATAATGAGAGCACAGCATCATAATGATATTGGTATAAGACTGCAACATTAAGAATGCAACATTTCATGGACCGGGGAATAGTAGCAGAACATTTAGGAACATCTTGTATGTAGCCAGATGAGATTAGAGACAGAGAGAACGAGGTGACGTCAGGGTGTGCCCAGCGACGCAACTCGCTCGTTCTGCCCTTCAACCCTCTTGCGCAGACATTCCAAAACTATTCCTAATAAATCTACCTACATTCAACAAGGCCTCCAGCCTTGTTGAAGACTTATACCTGACATAACCAAAGGCAGAAAATAAAATCCTAAACAAGTTTATAAAGATTTAAAAAGCTGGGGGGAGGGAGAATAACCAAACAATATTCAGAAACCTACTTTCTTCCAGCATCTGGTCTAGATTGAATGAACTAATGGCTTTCTATTCTGTCTCACCCACACCTTCCCAACCACCCCACACTCTGTCTCTCTGAGCATCTCTACGTTAAGGGAAAAAATCTGCACCCTTACCAGTTTTCTTTTTCTGGGGTCTTTCCACATTGGTTATGGCCCTTTAGGTGGTGACCAATGGCAAACATGTAATTTGTAATTGAAAACTCCTCCTCTTGGCAGTACTCCATAAAGTTAAATGAAGCAGTGCCATCTAGTGGCCCATGATATCCTGCGATAATTTTAAATAGTGTATTATTTCTGATCATATTTAAAGTGAGATTACCAGGGGGAAGGCACGGGAGATGTCCTGGAGGTTGATAGTGCCATGTAAAGGACCTGTAAAATTCCATGAGTGGTCAATCATGAGTGTGCAATAAATCACTCATGTAAAGAAGTTCTCTTTTTGCACACAATTAACATACAGTTAATGAATTATAGAGCCGCTGTAATGGCCTTATGTTAAATGTGTCAGATGAATATTATTCCGACATTATAACCAGAATTTAGGAGGGCAGTAGGTTCTATGGTTTACACGGAGAAAATAGTTCAATTGACTGATCTGAAACGTGGCAGTGTATGAGAGGTGAGTTTGAGGATAGTCTGTCGCAATTATGAGGTAGAAAGGGCAAGAAATGGCTTAATTATTGGAGTTTAAAGTCATTGACAGGCATTGTCTATTTTTTCTCCATAGACTTACACTCAATTTACTATGTAGTAAAAATCCTCTATTTCTATAGTGTCTTAGGGTCTGGACAGATATATATGGAAAGAGACAATCCTTCAGGTAACCTTGTTCCAATGGCTAAGGGATGGTATAGAAATGTAATCAACCAATCAATTAATTAACGTAAGAAACCATATTTGAATTATTAAAACTGCTTATGTAAGGCTACAGGTTTTATATTTTATTCCTATAACACATAGCTATTTTTATATATATATTAATTATGCAAAAGATTATAAAATGCTGTGTTTGTAATAGGAAGCCTTCTTTAGAAACAGAACAAGCTTATGTAACTGCTAGCTCCTTTGTTTATTTCCCCCCATAGCTAAAAGAAAGCCTCGTGGCTAAAATGTTGCTTCAAATAAACATTTCTTCTCATTAAAAACATTTTGTCATGTTTCTTTTATGAACTCTTTATATTTATATATTGAACTATATGTGGTGGAGTACTGTTGTTTTCATTTTTGTCACTGTGCTTTGCTTTAATTTATTACTTTATTACTGGGTTCAAGAAAAAAAAAGTTCTAAAATAAAAAAGAGTTGTTTTGCTGCATGCTTGTTTCCCTGCTTACTGGCTAGACATACTTAGGTTGCAAGGGAGAAAGATAATTCTGTTTGCCTGAACTAGAATGATCAGGCATTTTAGGGGACCCATTAGGCCCTCCATTGCCGGGTCATTGAATCTTAGATTAATAATTAATAATTAATAATTATTCATTAATAATTCATTAATAACTCCTCTTATTAAAGATAGGCGTCCTAGTGCCTTACAGATGTTTTAGATTACAATTCGCATCATCACTTACCATTGACCATCCTGGGCTGAGGATATTTGTAGTCTGAAACATCTAGAAGGCACCAGGTTACCTAACCCTGTGTTAGAAAATTCCTTCATGATCTATGATACAGATCTTAATGTTGAATTTTTTAAAATATTGTATTACAAGTGGGACTTGCAAGTCTTACATGCCCTGTGTTACCAGTTGAGTGACAATCTGTATGGCTGCATTAGCATTCCTCCCTTTTCACCACTGAAAGCATTTGTTGAATACAGTCTTTTCCTACCTACTGTGGCAATGTATTTTGTCAGCATCTATTGTTGATGGGAGCTGTAAGGTGATAAGTGATCTGTTACTTTCTGGGTTTTCTGTCACATAGAGAGCTCAGCAAAATCCATTCCAACATATTATCAATGATCCACAGTCCATTCTCGACAATGACACTTCCCTCTCATTGGTTTGGTGTTGTAGACCTGTCTTTACTTCGAGATAGCCCCATAATCTAAAGCAGCCACAGAAACCCAGGGACTAGACTCTGCAACAAACTAAGATGCCAGCTGTGATCCTATTTCACTCCAGACAACACTACTATAAAAAACAACATCAGCCATAACACCAGAGACTCATTCATTTGCTTTGTTCAATATAATACATGCTACTACCTGCCAAAAATGCCCTTTTGTGTTCTACATGGGGCAAACAGGTTAGTGTCAAAACAAAAGAATAAATGGACACAAATCTGACATCAGAAATTGCAACTTTCAGAAATCAGTGGGGAATTTAGCAATCTCCCAGGACACTCTACTACTGACCTGAAGGTGGTTTCCATTATCCAATAAAAGAATTTCAAGGAATTATCAAGAAGTTTGATTCTGTCTGTTTAGGTCCCAGTAAAGACAATGCTCCCACTACAGGTGTTAATTAACATATGATGATTGTGCCAATTGTTGCTGTTGTCAACGGTCATTTTGCTTATCTTTATGTGGAATTGCCAGATTATTTGCATTTCATTGCCATTTGGCCCCAGTTTTCTTCTAAACCTATGTGTGCATATGTGCTACACCAAAATTAATCATTTCCAGAGGAGTAGATGTATTAGTCTCTTGTAGCAAACACATCAACAAATTAGATATGGAGATAGATTAGTAGAACTATGCTTGGAGAATGTGGTTTTCCTGACTTCATCCTGCAGTCAAGCCATAAAAGCCACTCCTGAAGGTTGAGGGACCCTCTCCGATGTCGTGTAATACAGTGTGACAGGGAAATTGGAAGAATTCAGCAAAGCTGCTTTGAGCAAACGCTCATCTTTCCACTTACACAAGACATCCCTGGATCCAGTCCCAAGAGTCTTGTGAAGTATAAACATGAATGTACACACACACACACACCTGCCAACAGAGTGCATATGAGGAAGTGGCCTCTTCCCCATTGTGTAAACCTATTGTGCAAGCAGAATTTCACTCTATCTCTAAATGCTATTTTTTGTAGTGTTTGCTGCAAGAGATTAATACAATTACTCCTCTGGAAATGGTTAACTCTGATGCAACACATATGCACTCAAAAGTTTTTTTAAAATATTAATAATATAGTAGTGTTTTGAACAGCACAACTAAAGTTTTCATTTTCTTGCCCTGTTTCTTCCCCATCCTGCCCCCCAAATCCCTTCACAGAAACATAAAATAGATCTCTTCTACAAACTGCGTCATGTAATGAATGAACTGCTTGATCTTCGCAGACAGCTACTGTCTGGTCATTTGACCCAGGACCAGGTACGAGAGGTCAAGAGGCACCTCACTGTACGATTAGACTGGGGTAATGAGTAAGTATGGATACCATTTTGTTTTAACAACATGTAACAGAATTTGAAATACTTGGAATGTGCTTGCTTGCAGTTGAATATAGTTTTAATACTCTTGCCCTATTCTTTATAGGTATATGGAGGAAGAGACTATATAATTAAGATTGATGAAACTTCAGATGCATTTCTCTTGATTCAAATTATGTAAATTCAAATGTGAATGTAAAACCTGTTTCATTTTTGTTAGTTCCCTTGGGTTTTGAATCAAAATAATTTTATATTTTGTAGGTGCAGCACCAGGAGAAGTGCTTATAAATCCCCCCGCAAACCAGCTCATTCAGTTTTCTCAGGATTGTACCCAGTATAATTACCAAAGGATGCTACCTTACCATTGTCACATTAAAGTAGTTGTATAGTGTTACAGTTACAGAATATAAGAAATGATTACAAGAAGCTGAGAAACTGGCATTGAAAGGAAGTAACTGCAGTTGTGGGGAGAAGTATGCTTTGACCAGTTGCACATTTTTATAAATTGCTTCTATCTCTCAGAGGATACTCTGTCTAGATTGTGGGAAAGTACAAGATGTGTCCAGATTTTCTTCTCTACCCTCTTCTCTCTTTTTGCAAACCCTGAGCAGGCAGGAGATGATGATGATTTATTCAATTTATATCTTACCTATGTATAGAATACTTTAGGCAGTATACAAAGTTAAAACAATTTAAACAAGATAAAACCATCAGTAAGGCCATACAGCATAAAAACAATATATAACAGAGACTAAAGCAGGGATTGAGATGAAAGCCTGGAGCACCTTTGGTGGCTGTCCAGCAGGGACTGAATGGTTGATAGCCAGCCAGGGATTTGATAGGAGGCCTGGGATCAGCTGGGGAGATATCAAGTAGAGTACAGAACAGAATCAGGACATCTAGATGAGGAGGTTTCTTACAGAGCTATTGCACCAAAAGTTAAAAGAAAAGATTGTGTCATGACCCTGGAGTCCAGCAGTGACCTCGATAAGAACTCAGAGGCTGAAGAATCAGTGGTGTCAACAGAGGAGGCTCCAGACTCCTGAACGTGAGATGCCAGAGATCCCAGAGCCTGGACCAACATCTGCGGACCCTGAGCTTAGCTACAGCACTGGACCAGCACTCACTTTTCCTAGAGCTCCACATTCCATGGAGCCAATGCTAGCACCATGCCTGGCATGAGCTCTTGCAGAGGCAGAAGAACGCTAAGCTCCATGCCTTTTACTTGCTCTCTAATGTGGCCTAACCATGGCTTGCATGTTGTCTGAACAGGCCTACTGTTTTTCATTATAAAGCCTATTGACTTGGAGATCAAGGCTGACACTCTGAACCTTGCTTGGAGGAGACCCTCAGATGTTGATCATAAAGATTTATAAGCACCTTGAATTGGGCTTCGAAACATGCAAATAGACATCGCTATCAGTACTATGTGCTCAGACTGTCTTGTCCCCATTATCAATCTCGTTGCTACATTTTGCACAAGCTGCAGTTTCTGAACCATTTTCAAAGGCAGCCCCATGTATAGTGCATTGCAGTAATCTAATCTGAAGGTTACCAGAGCCTAGATTACTGAATCCAGGTTACCAACCAGTTTACCAACCAAAGCTGGTAAAAGGCACTCCATGCGACTGAGACCGCGTGACCCTGAAGTGACAAGGATTACTCCAGGAGAAACCCCAAGCAATGAACCTGTTCCTTCAGGGGGAGTACAACCCCATCCAGCAGGCTAGACTTCCTCCATCTGGTCAGAAGAACCATGCATTAACATTATCTCAGTCTTTTCTGGATTGGATTTCAGTTCATTAGCCTCATCCAGTCCATTTTCACAGCCAGGCACCAATCTAGCATAACCTCAGCCTCCCCTGATGAAGATAAAAAGGAGAAATAGAGCTGTATGTCATCAGCATTCTGATGGCAATGCACTCGAAAACTCTGAATGACCCACTCATTGATTTCATGTAGCTCTTAAATAGCATGGGGAACAAAACTGACCTCTGTGGGACCCCATGCTGGAGAATAAATTGGGTAGAGCAGTATCCCTTAAGCACCGCCTTCTGGAGCTGACCACCCAAGTAGAAGCATAGGCACTGCAATGTAGTACCCCCTACTTCCAACTCACTGTCACCTCAGAAAAATACCATGCTTGATGGTATCAAAAGCTACTAAAGAGAGCAAGGAGAATCAACTAGGCCACATCTCCCTTCTCTCCTGACATAGATAATCATACAAGGTGGCTGAGGCTGTTTTCATCCCAGAGCTTAGCCTAAACCCCAACTGAAATGGATAGCTGAAATGTAGCTTTTTGGAGTGTTGTAGTGGTTTTAAATGTACAGATTGTGTGTATGTTGTATGTTTTTGCTGTTTAAATTTTTGTATATTGTTTTTAATTGTTTTTATCCTATGTAAACCGCCCAGAGAGCTTCGGCTATGGGGTGGTATACAAATGTAATAATAATAATAATAATAATTAATAATAATAATAATAATAATAATAATAATAATTTAAATAATTGGTCTCAATCAAGAGCTTCTGGAGCTGGTCGACAATCACTTGCTCATGGACTCTGTTGGCTAGTTTAATACTTTTTGTATTACACAACCATGGGATCCCTTCTGGATGTAGGGTGGTTTATAAATGTTAATTAAATAAAAAAATATGCAAGTTGGTTGCACAACAGCTATCTTCCAGTACCATGGAAACTGTAGTGCAGACCATTCCATTTAATCACTGCTCCTTCACATACTATACCAAATTCAACAGATTCCTCATTTGGTTGATAATTATAGCCTACTGAAGAATTGAATGATGTGGTAAAATTGGAGAAAACAACTTCTTTAGAACTGGGATACCTCAGTCTTAGGAGAGTCAGGTAGCAATCCAACAGGCAATGGTGGTCCTGCATTGCCCTCATATGCAATGCCTTCCAAACTCTCCTGGTCAGTTTGCACTGTTGTTGTTGTAGTTGTTGTTATTATTATTTAAACATCAGATAAGCAGCAGTCCAACAGGGAATGCCACACATCAGACAACACACCAGTGGAGAGATTCGCCTAATCAGTTCCATTTCTGTTTGATTCATGCCCTCTGCTCTGCACCCGTCTTTGTGTTGAACATGGTTGCCCTCTTGTGCCATATCCTTGTGGTAGGCAGTTAGCTAACAATCATTTATAGAGGAGCAACATCCACATCTTGCCACATCTTCAGTCATACATGTCGTATCAAGCCAAACTACAATTCCCAGGTGGAACTGTGATAATGTGCATGTGTTTAAGACCATTAGTGCTCATGCACATATATTATGGGCCAGGAGACTACTCTTAGAAAATAGGATAGCTTTTTCCAGATATTTGTAAATGCTGAGCAAATCTTAAATTGAGACTAGAGAGACTCACCCAACACTATTTGGGTAACGTGTACGAAGTCTTTTTTTTTTAATCTGCCACATTCAGTCTGCTTGTTATATTTGTTATCCCTGTAAACAATAATTTTAGTGGTTATAAACATTGCCTGTCAATGAACTGAATGTGACAAAGGAGATTACTAAAAGAAACTGTTTTTTCTAGGGGAGGCCATAAAGAAGAGATGTGCGATTGCATATCTTAAAATAAATAAATAAAAATCTCTCACTCTACACACACGCACACACACACACACACACACCCCAATAAGAGAATATTCTAAATAAGAAGGAACTGTTTAATTTGTACAAGATTATATTTTAAATGGAGAGAATGGCTGCTACTTTATTGAACTATGCATGTCCTGAAAATATGTCAATGAACATTCTATTAGAGGAAATAATTTCCTGTAAAATTGAGAGTTGAATTGCAGCAGCAGTTTCAGAGTAACATCAGTTGCAAGGACTGGGGAAAAACATTCTTGGCTTGTTCATAAGACTATGGATTGTGTCGTAGCTTCTGGTTGCATCTTTTCACCACAGCTTGATGAAGTTCATCTTGGTCGGCTAATTATCAGTGCATGGACATTGCAGCTTAGATTGTGATACAAAAATAAAGGAGATATAGGCTATCATTCTAGATTTATTTGTGAAAACAAAAATTTATTGAAAATCCTGATAAGTTGGTATGCTAAGTCTCATAAAAAGAGAACCTTATATAGAGGGATTTTTAAACAGAAGATGCTATTTTAATCTTCACCTATATTTTTATGAAGGCCCCCTGCCCCAGCAAAGAATCTCTAAAAACATTCTTGCAAACATATATAGAAAATGCTATCACCTGCTCATCTGTTTTGTTGTTACCATCTAAATCATCTGTTTTGAAGATGAGTTGCCATCATGTATATTAAACCTTGTAGTCTAGTGCTAGAGTAAATAAAATTAATGTTATCAATGTTTATGTCAGAGTTAGGACTTTATCTTACAAAACATCTTCATTTGATACAGGATGCATCCAAAATTCTTGAATGGGGAGCAGCATATAAATATTGTAAATAAATAAAGAAATAAATCTATATTACAATTAGATGGTCTATAAGAAGCTTTAGTAGACTGATATAAGTCAGGCTACTCTCTTCCTAAAACATCTCTTACTTATGTGTGTCCAGCTTTTCCTTGAAAATGTTGAAAGGAGGTTCTACAGACTCAGTCTGTATTTAATGGCTGCTGAACATTGATTCATTTGCTCTGACATTATACAGGTAGCTGAATGAACAAGCAGAATGAAGGATTAACAGCATTAGTGAAAGAGAATCCATTGAGCTGAAAATCCATGGTGTTAGGGGATTTTAACTAAATTTAGCATATCAGATAAGGTTCAAAGGTAACTGTGACAAAGAGCGTTCATCGTGATTGTGATGAATGCTATTGAGCTATCATTTGCTTATTTAACAAACTATCTAGTCCTTGCTTATATTGGTAAATCCAAAGGTTTTTAAACATATGAGATATACAAGATGATTTTTATAATGAAACTACAATAATTTCCTCCTCTACTCTTACTTTTTAGAAACAGACCATTTGTTCTTTTTTTGTAAGTAGTCCATCCAAAAATTCATGTATATCAAGTGACAAAGGCATGAAAACCCCCCACCTCACCATTGTTCTTCTTTGTGCTTTCTGTGCAAGCATACATGGGTTACTGTGCCTGCATAGAGCAATATTTGGAATCTTCTAGAGGAAATTAAGAGGAAATTTGTCTTGGTTTATGAACCAAGCGTTTTAGAGCTGTGCCTTTTTCTTCTGTCTTTCAGTGTCTCAGTTTTGCATTTTGATTTCACCCTACATTCCTCATGTTTGTGACTGGGTGCCTTCTGGCGCAGTGGCCCTCCTTCAAGAAATGAAAAGGGCATGGCAGTAGACTGCCAACTACAGAGGGCCATGATTGCTGTATCTCCATATGGACAAATAATAGTGTCAGTTTTCCTTTTTTAAAACAAAAAGGACAAAAAGAGTCCCTGGGGAACCTCCCCCCCCACACACACATACACACAATTTTTCCATTCCCCCCAGTTTTTTTTTTCCATTTCCCCCCTTCAAGACCTTCACATCTCTAGCTGCTACTCCTGCTTGATTTTTCATTGAACTTGTTGCAGTACCCACTACAGGCTAGAACTGCAAGCCTCACTTCTACAACCTCAGTTGTGAGAATTGTTTGGCCTTTGACCATTGCAGGGATGATAGATACCCACAATCTCCATTCCACTCATGGTTTCATTCCCCTGTGAGGAGGAATAACAAAAATGTCTGAGCTCCAGATTCAGATAGATACCTCAATGGCCTATCTGGACCATAAACCTACTTCGATAGTTGGGATCTTACTGTTACTTAGCACATCACCATCTGAAGGAGTAGTATTAGGACCACAGGCCACCCTCAGGTTCCCACTCAGCTGCTGTCCATCTACTCTGTGCCATGGTGCCTCACTTCTTTTTCTTAAGGCTAGAACAAAACAGTACCTAGTAGTTATTCGGCTGACACATCTACTGGCCACTAAAGCTCTAAGGATTTCTGTTGCATTTTTAGATTGTAAGTTATAACTGTATGATATATGTACTCTAACAGTGGATTTTAGGGATATTCTATATAAACCACTTGGAGAATTTATTATGATAAGCAAGATGATGATGTCTATGAATGCACCTTGGCTTTACCTTCCAGCTATGCAGATTGCCATTGCCCCACATTCTCTTGATCCTACATCTTTGAGAAGCTTGCTATTGCCTTTTTGAACTCCACTTGTAGCATTGGCACCTCCACTGTCACTTCTGCAACAGCCTTCTGGCCTTCTGTCTTATCCTTTCTGCACAAATTTGGCACTGGTGACCTCTTTTCTATTGGCAGCTCTCTATTGCTTTCCTCTTCTAGAATGGCTATTGATTTATTTACTGTGGATATCTGTATCCTGCACTCCTGTTGATTACACAGGGTGCTGTATGTACTAAAAAAACACACCAAGTGTTTGAATACATAAAACAAAGATGCCATAAAATCACATGATGGAAATAATAATAATTTTTAAAAAAGTTTTGTATCTTAAGCAAATAAAAGACCTGGGAGAGTAAAACGGTCTTTACCTGATGTTGCAATGATATCAACATGGATGCTGGGTAGGCCTTTCTGGGGGAGAGTGTTCCAAAGTTGTCACTGCTGAAAAAACCCTTTCCCTAACCAGCCAGCACACCTTAACTGATGGGGCACTTGGAGAAGGCACTTAGGGGCCCCTGAAAAGCAGTTTTTAGCACATACATGATTTTCAGTGGCAAAGAAATTATATGTCAGTTTTAGGATGGACAAAGCAATATATATTTTTTGGATGATTATTGCATTATTTTTCTTCACAGGCATTTGGGCTTGGATCTTGTCCCGCGGAAGGACTTTGAGGTGGTGGATTCAGATCAAATCAGTGTCTCTGATCTATACAAAATGGTAATGTTTTATGGGGAAAGAAGGATGATAACAGTATTTGGAGGTGGGGAACTTTAGGTCCAGGAGCCAAATCCAGTACTCCTGGGATCCCAATCTGGCACTCAAGGGTCCCCCAGAAGGCTATGTCCCCACACCGTTCCCTCAACCCCTTTCCTCCAAGCACCAATTGTTTGCTGGATTCCTGACTTTTCAGCAGTTCCCCCCCCCCCCATTCTATAAGGTTGAAATTCCTCTCCTAAGGCTTAGTTGCTGGCAGTAAGAGTTTTAATTCTGGTATTTTTGTATGTTTGGTCTTATCCCTTTTGCCTTTTATCCCACCTCCTTTGTCTTTCGCCCCACCCACCACTGATACCTGGCCTCTAAGAGATTCTTCAAAACTGAATTTGACCCTCAGGCTGAGAGAGTTTTCCTACCCTGGAGTATGCCGAGATAAGCTTCTTTTTATTGTTTTATGTAAATATTTATACTCTGCTTTTACAGAGATTGAGTTCAAACCACCTTCCAGTAATCAAAGAAATTAAATTCAAATATTAAAAAACAATATATAAGAATTTACAAAGTGCAGCAGCAAAATTACTAAAAAACAAAAAAGATGTAAAGAGAAAAATAGCTAAAAATGACCAAAAGAACATTGAAATCAACAAGTATTTGGTTTATGTCCAAACATCAACAATGAAGGTGCCTAGCTGATATCCTGGGAAAATGAATTCTAGAAGGGGTGGCTCCACAGTAGGTTGTCTGTTGCAGGGGTATCTGGCCCTTTTGGGGCCTAATGTATCCCAACAGTGCCCCTAACTCAGCTTGCATTTGCAAGTCAAGCCACAGGGTAGTCCTGACACTCAGGAACTTAATCAATTTTTTTTAAAGTTTGCGCAAATTGCGATTTGTGCAAAAATACAGCAGTAAGTAGAGCAATTTGTGTAAATAGACCATTTGCACCACTTTTGTGCAAATTGTGCTATTTACAGCTGCAATTTTGCATAAATCGTGATTTGCACAAATCCCCCCCCCCCACTGAAAAATCTGCGAGCCAGCCTGCAAGTGAATGAGCGAGCCAGAATACTGGAGGGTGAGCTGGCAAAAACTCACTGAGCTCTACCCCCCAAACGGATTCCCTCAATATCCCTACTCCATAGTAAAGAAAGCCCTATCTCCAATGCCCAGCTTACCTCAGAGGAAGTGGGGAGGTTTCAGAAATAACTCCAAAGGATGAATTAATTGATTCTAGTATTGTTAGTCTTAGTAATTGTACTCTAGTATCGTGCATGTGTTGCAAAGAGTTAATCACATTCTATTGTACTAGCTACAAGTTAAAGTGCAGAAAAATCAGAATGGCAAAAGGTGGTATGTGTGTGTTGCACTACTGCAGAATCTTAGTTGCAGCCTTCTCCAACTTGGTGCCCTTTAGACGTTTTGGATTTTAACTGCCATCTGCCCCAGCCAGCATGGCCAATAATTAGAAACATGGCTGGTTTAATGTGTCCCCCACACAAAGACCTTCCAATAACTCCAGTAGTTTCTAAAGGGCATTCTTGAAGCAGTACTATGTTAAGAACATAGGAAGAGCTATGCCGAATCAGACCAAAGGCCTCTCTAGACCAACATTTTGTTCCCACAATGGCCAACCAGAAATAAAAGTACCACTGAGGCTGGAGGAAACTTCTTGTAAACATACTGCTCTGGAACATGGCAACCAGCTAACACATACACACTTGTTGTGTGCATGCCCGTTCCCTCTGGCATTCATATGTGCTGGCAAACTGACACAAGACACTTATATCAGTGAGACTTCTTTTATTGAAGACCTCCCACAGTAAAAAGCTTAATGGTTACACACTCCAAAACACTTAAAGCTGATTGAAGGTCAGAAAGCTTTAGGGTCCAATCTTGATATGATCTTTCAGGCAATCACGGGGGCGGGGGGGGCGGTGTTTGTTGAAAGGCTTAACAAACCATCCCAAGGGAGCTTCTCCAAACACTGCATTCGCTGGTAACTCAGGGGACATGGTCAACAACTACAAGATTATGGGAAAGGTAAAATTTTAGGCACAGGTGTCCCGTGCTTCTGCTTAGCACCAGCAACTCCCTGCCACCTGATTCTGGCATTGAACAATAACGTGCAGTCAAGCCCAGCCTGCCAAAAGCTGAGCTGACCAGGAAAACACACAATCCACAGCAAGTGCAAGTTCAAGTCTATGAAAAGCCTCACCAAGAATGGAGAAGATGAAAAACAGAGAGGTCAAATAGAAGAGAGTCCATGTGCAGAGTGCTTTCAAAGTCCCAAGTGGAAATGGATTCAAACAGGGAGGGATGTTGGGCCTTGCGTCGAAAGATTAACCTAGCAAAGCTCTTCAGCTTTGCCCCCCCCCCCGACGCGCGCTTATAAATGGAGGCATGATCTGTTCAAAGCCACTTGACAGACAGGACCTGTAGCCTGTAAATCATGCTCATGTGCCAACAGGATGGTGAGAAAACTCTGACAGAGATAAGTTTGCAGAGACATTGATATTCTAAACAAGTTCTCATTAAATTTACTCACAACCCTGCAAGGCCTCCCCCCTTCCCCCGCTCCCAGCTGGGGCAGAAGCTACCAAGAATGGAGAAGATGAAAAACAGAGAGGCCAAAGAAATGGGGGGGGGGATCAAGTAGGGAACTCACTCCAAATATCTCTTCATATTAAAAACTCTTGCTCTAGCTCAGGAGAATAATGAACAAATTCTCTTTCTACCTTCAGCAGCTGTCAGGGTCCTCCATCATATTCACTGGAGGATTCTGTCTACTAGACCTTCCTGTATAAACAAGCCCATGATTAATCTTCCTTCCCACAGCCCACTTGGCACAGATCCTTGTGTTCACAGAGGTCGGGGAGGGGGGGAGAACCAGACACCTTGGAGTACAGGGTGGGAGGGACATTTTCAATGTGCTTAGATGCACTGGCGGCCACATTGCAACCTCCCAGATTGTTCTGCTGGCTGCTCCACCACATGCATGTAATGTGTTCCAGCTAGCTGTGACTGACCAAGAAAGATATCTTGGGATTGTGATGGGCAGATAGATGAAAAGGTCAACCCAGTGTGTGGCTACGGTGAAAAAGGTAAATTCTATGTTAGGCGTAATTAGAAAAGGAATCGAAAATCCATGCTGCAACCATGCTTGGAATACTGTGTACAGTTCTGATAACTGTACCTAAAAAAGATGTGATAGACTTGGGAAAAGGGCAACTAAAATGATCCAGGAGCTGGATGAGATCTCTATGAGGAAAGGTTACAATGTCCGTGCTATATAGTTTAGGGTGATACTATATAGATGCTACCTCCGGTATCAAGAAGCATTATAGATTACGTACATCAGTTGCTTGGAAACATGGCTGGGAGGGTGATATTATTCTCATATCCTATTTGTGGGTTTCCCAGAGGCAGCTGGTTTGCCACTGTGAACAGAATGCTAGACTAGATGGCCTTTGGTCTGATCCAGTATGGCTCTTATGTTCTTAAGTTCTTAGCTTTCCTGCAGTCTGGGAATGAAGATTTAACCAACTTGTTATGCTGTCCACCTCTGGATAGGATCGATATGTCTGTGGTTCTTCTTCGTGGTCTCTGTGCATCACACATATGGGCTCTGCGCCTGCGTGGAGCCTGTCTCAGAAACTTCTATAGCTAAGGCAAACGTTTTTGGTGGGAACCCCTCCCCCACTGTCTACTGACTCCGTGTTCCCGCCTTTCTCCTCAGTTCTTTTTCGACCGCCTTGCTGAAAGGATGTCTTGTTGGGAACTACTTTCTTTCTCCTGAGGAGAAAGCTTTAGAGTGCTAAGGTTTTTAGTTATTTTACTTTGTTTTTAGTTCATTTTTAGTCTTTATTTATTTATTTATTACATTAGTATACCGCCCCGTAGCCGAAGCTCTCTGGGCGGTTTACATGCGATTAAAACAATTAAAAACATGGGCCTCATAGTGAACACAGAATCCAGACTCACCCTGGATCTAACAACCCTACATCGGTGTACTTGCACAGACTATTTGCTACGAGGCATGCGTTTTCCCACTTCCTTCCCCATCTCAAGTCCTCATACAAACACTTTCCTGTTCAACTGGGAATGTCTTTGCAGCCCTCATTTTTCCTCTCATTCCATGAGTACTGTGGTATGATAATATTAATATTGTGTAGTCCACACAGTCTCCATCATAGTCACCCCTTGGTGGTCGAGACAGGTGTGGCTCACTCTACTTCTGAAGATATCAGCCAATGGCGACCAATCGGGTTACCATCAGCTTCGCTGCAGCTCTGAAGATAAAAAAGTCGTTGTAAGTACCCGACTTTTTAAAACCGGAGCTTGAGGGATTTGCTCCTGGATGGCTTTGGGATGCCAGCTGCATCATATAGATGACCTGCTGCCACTCCGGATACACCCCGACCGGGGGCAAAACTCTCGTCAAGATGTACCCAGACTGTAATTCCTAAATGGGCAATCTTTTGTCTTACAGCGCCTGAGTGGGTAGAAGAAAATGAATCTGGGGAAGCCTGACCCTGACACAACAGGAGAGTGGCTTTTGTCTTGCAAGGAGATCTGCTGGACAGTTGATGAGGAAGCAGGATGTGCTTGGATGTAATTTAGACTGCCTCCAAACACATAAGAATACAGACAACTGGAGACTGAGGAATCTGTCAGTCAAGCTGTGAGCTTACTGATGTTACTTGGTTGGGCATTGCCTCCCCCCACCCCCGTAGTTTACACCCCTGCATATGTTCAGACCCATGGCATGGGGTATCCCAATACCGTAACTATTTTTGACATGAGGTCGATTCCATTTTTTCCATTTTTTCATCCAGCCTGTAGCCTGACAACGAAGAAGTCATATACTGCACAATGGGATTTTTTTCTAAATACATGGATCTTCAGGGCCTCAAGCCCCATTCAGCCTCCTTAACGATGTCCTTACACTTTACACCCCCTCTACACTATAGGGCTAAAATAGTTGTCGATATGCTGGTATTTGACTGCTTTACCTGTTTTTGCACCAACCCCGTTGTTACGGGTTCCTCTGGGCATTACGAATCTGGTTCCTCTAATTAGGAGTTTCATTCTGGCATGGAGTTTCTCTGTCATGCCACAATCTCTGACATTGAAACCAGTTAAACCAATGGCACCTTCAGATATCACATTAATTTTCTTAGAAAGTTGTTTTCTGGTGGCTATATCAACACTACACAGATCGAGTGAATTAGCTGCCTCAGTAGTGATGCACCCTACCTGGGCTTCCACACAGGGCTAGAACTGACAAATGTCATAAGACGCAAGAGTTGCAATGACTTGTGGAGAGGATTGTACATACTATTAAACTGCCCTACTAGTTGAGGGCTTGCAACTCGTTGGTCCGGTAACAGCTAAGTCGATGCGCGGTGCATCAAAGTCAGTATCTTTAGCAGGGAATTGTCGATCCCGGACTTATGTAAGGCAGCTATTTGGTATAAGTCCTTTAACTTCATTACATGCTACCACTTGATTGTTTGTACCAGGACAAACTGCAATTTGGGGCAAGCAATTTCATTGTCTTGTGCGGGAACATTGATCTACACCTACCCTCCACCAGGAATTTAGCTTGTTAATCGCCCATATGTGTGATGCACAGAGACCACGAAGAAGAAATGCAGGTTGCTTACCTGTAACCATGGTTCTTTGAGTGGTCATCTGTGCATTCACACAACCCACCCACCGTCCCCGCTTTGGTGTCGATGCAAATGTACTGTCGATACCGAGCGGTTTCTCTCCTAGTTATGGGGCCAGCAAGTCGGTCTCTTGGAACTGAGGAGAAAGGCGGGAACACGGAGTCAGTAGACAGTGGGGGAGGGGTTCCCACCAAAAAGTTTGCCTTAGCTATAGAAGTTTCCGAGACAGGCTCCACACAGGCGCAGAGCCCATATGTGTGAATGCACAGATGACCACTCAAAGAACCATGGTGACAGGTAAGCAACCTGCATTTATTAATCATGAGAGCTAAATGGAACCTCACGTGTCCATAGATACTATATATAAATACTAGATGCTGGGGACAAACAGGGATGACCATTACCTCTATATCCTGCTTATTAGCATCCAAAGGCATCTGGCTGGCTTCTATTATGTTTGGATTTTGTGTGGCTTTGATGGTATATCTAGTGTTGGCAGATCGATAATTTTCTAGATTTCTCTAAAATCTAATAACAAGAATCATAACAGTATCTAAAAATGTCAGATAGACACATATAGGAAGCTATGAAAATATGATTAAAGAACACCTTTTAAACCTTTTCCATTTGGATTACTATTTAAATCTTCTGTCTGGAAATTAAATAGGCACAGTCGGAGACTTGCTGTCCATTATTTGATTGGTAAAGTTAACCTTTAGCATGAAAAAGGTTACAAACAGGATCATCCTCTTATTCAGAATTTGTGAATTTGCTCTTATTTTAACAGAATATTTGATGTTGTTTTGTTGATGCTACGTTCTTTGTCCGAGGTCATGTTCTGTGTGTAACAGGAAAAGGTGTGTGCGGGTGTGTTTGTTAACATTATAGTAAATGAAGGTTAATATCAGAAGGTTACTTCCGTCATCTTTTTATTTTTTTATTTATTTTTAAAAAAATATTTTCCATTCTCCAGCTTTGTTGCACAAATGTGACATCCTGGGTGCTACATTTTGATATGGTCCGGTATAGCACTAGATCATTAACACTTACTTCCATGCCAGCAAATAGGAACTGGTCTTTAGGTTGAAAAGTACACTGCTAAATCTGTTTGAAAATTAGAGATTTTAAAATAATGAAACTTTGCGTAGCTAGGTGGAGAAACAAAACAGTGTCTCTGAACAGAAATAACTTTTTTTTTTAATTTTCACAGCATTTATCTAGTAGGCATAGTGTACAACAGAGCACATCACAGGTAAGATAAGCTACAGAAGTCTGGTGTCTTTCCTTACTGTGAAGTAACTCATAAAGTATACTAAAATGTATTTATTCATGTTTAGAGCTATTTATTCAGCCTTACCAGTGTACAGATTTTGTTTTACCTTTTTCTGTAACAACTTTAATCAAGGACTTTGAGTTATACTGATTCCTTTATTCTGATAGAGGGGTAATGAGGAAGCTAGAATGTCTTTGATATTGCATGTGAGTCTGTGCAGATGAAATGGTTAGGAGTTATGTATATTTCCTCTTGCCATGAATTTCTAGAATTTCCTCATTGAGGAAAGGAAAATGTCCCAAAGAGAAGTGGTAACAATCCACTTTTTATCAACTATGCTATTGAAGTGGTAGAGGATAATGGTGTAACAGATCTCCACTTAAACAATCCCCCCTTTTCTGTCTCAACTCATATTTGTCCCACTGCATGCAATCTCTTCTCTCTCGGCACCAGCGTAGATCTGCATGGCCATATCTAGTACCTTTTCTTTTTCTGGTTCTCTATTCACAGATTTCTGTAGTTTGTTCTCTGCTATCCCTCTTTACACCCACAGCACACTGTTTTCCTTGTACCACTACTACCTCTCTCTATCCTATTTCCTTTGCTCTCATTTTCCCTGTTTATCCAGTTCATAAAACAATCTGGACCTCCACCTCTAAGGCACACTCTTTCCTGACTGCACGCAACCCTTCCTCTCTGAAACCCATAGCACTGTCTCTTCTCTGTACCACTACATACATGTCTTCCTTCACCTTATTTCTCAGTTGCCCCATTTTCTTCTGGAAGCCTTTGTTTCTGCCCCCAAGCCTTGCGTTTTCTCTAATCCTCCTCAGTGAGTTTTGGCAACAGCACAGACGGCTTTTGCATCTGTCCTGTTGCCCCAAATCCACACCAGTGAAGGAGTCTCAGATCCAAGCAGGCTGACTGCAAACATAATAATAACTGAAGTAATTTAGTCGATTTTCTTTAGATGCAATTTTTGAGTACATTTTTACCTCCCCACCCCCAGGGCCTGGCCTATTCAAAGCCACTTGACAGACAGGTCATCTAACCTATAAACCATGCCCATGTGCCAACAAGGTGGTACAGTTCAACCCCCTTTTGATGATGCTACAATATGAGTGACCCTCAAAGAGTGACCCCCCACCTTATCAAAACACTCCCAAGTTCCTAGGGAAACTAGCAGCATCAAGGCCGAGACAGGGAGCGCAGCAAGCAACTCCCGTGGGAAACTCTGATAGAGAACTGCTTGCACAGACTTACCGAAACTATTCCTCATGAATCAACCTACTTCAATCAAGGCCTCTATCCTTGATTGAATACCTACACACGACAACTATTATGGTACATGAAGCTCTTTGACCTCTTGACATATTGAGTATCTTGATGGGTGATGCTCTTCTTAAAGTTTTTCAAGCTAGACGCAATATCAAAATTAATTGATGTTTTGCTATCTATTTTAAAGTGCTGTCATTTTCTTTTATGTCATTACATTAGATAAATTCAGTGAATATTGTGTTTCTTTATAAAACAACTTACCAATAGAGATGACTTAGTGGATAAAATGGCAGTCATGGGAACAGTGGTGGGGAAATGACCATGTCATACTTGAGTTCTTGGTTTTAAAGGAAGCAAAAGCTGAGTGTAGCTATAGGCATACTCTAGTTTTTAGGAAAACTGATTTTAATGCACTCAGAACATGGCAAGTGACCCTAATGAGAAAAGGAGTCCAAGATGGGTGGGAGTTTCATGTGTGTGTGTGTGTGTGTGTGTGTGTGTATATATCACAATTACAAACAATTCCAACAAGGAAAAAAGGTAGAAGACAACAGAAGAAGACCATGTAGCTCCACAAAGAGCTTAGAGATGACCTGAAAACAAAAAAGGACACATATAGGAAGTGGAAGGAGAGCCATGCTACAAAAGAAGAGTACAGACACGTAGCACAGAAGTGTAGGAATGGCATCAGGAAGGCTAAAGCTGAGAATGAGCTGAGGTTAGTGAGGGATGCTAAAAGCAGCAAAAAAGTATTCTTCAGGTATGTGCATAGTAAAAGACAGAGGAAAGGAATGGTGGTTCAGCTACTCAACAAGGATGGCAAATTGATAACAGATGACAAAGATAAGGCAGAAATGCTAAATTTCTATTTTGGCTCAGTCTTCTACCAAAAGACGGTCTGTGACCCCCACCCCCTGAAGTACAAGTTGAAGGGGCAGGATTGTAGCTTGAGATTTATTTATTTATTTATTTATTGCATTTTATACCACCCTATAGCTGAAGCTCTCTGGGCGGTTCACAAAAATTAAAACCATGAAATCATTTTAAGAAATATCAAACAGACAACAATCTAAAACCACAAAATAACATACAAAAGACAACCAGGATAAAACCAAGCAGCAAAGATTAATACAGATTAAAATACAAATTTAAAACAGCAAGGGTTAAAATTGGGTTAATTTAGCTGTTGAAATGCTGGGAGAATAAAAAGGTCTTCACCTGGCGCCAGGCGAACCTCTCTGGGGAGCTCATTCCACAGCTGGAGTGCCACAGCAGAGAAAGCCCTCCTCCTGATGGCCATCTGCCTCACTTCCTTTGGCTCACGGAGAAGGACTTGATAAACAAATGGTCAAGGAACACCTAACTACTTTGAACTAGGCTGCCTCTACAAGAGGCATTTAAAGCTCTTTCAAGGCGCATTAAAAAATTTACCTCTACAAGAACGGAGTGCAAATCGGGCGTAGAGGCACGGTTTTTCTCCGATTATGCGCATTATCGAATGCGCGTTAAATAGCGAGTTTTATTTTGCTCCGGCCGTTAAAGCGCATTTTGACTATGTGAACAAGCGATTCTCCGCATTAACTACAGCGCATTTGAAACAACCGGTAAGGTCACCTGTTGAGTGCTCAATTACCTCCTGCATACAAGCATTTACAATAAAGCACTTCCGAGAAGATACGCATAATCGGAGGAACAGGCATCAAACGGAATCCATCTAGAGGGGGTCCAAGTTCAAATCTCCAGGGCCCAATAAACTGCATGCTTGAGTAACATAGGAACTGGCAGATGAACTCTCAGAACCACTGTCTATTATCTTTGCGAAATCATGGAAGACGGGTAAAGTGCCGGACCACTGGAGGAGGGCTAATGTTGTACCTGTCTTCAGAAAGGAGAAACCTGGGAACTATAAACCAGTTATTCTGACATCAATCCCTGGGAAATTTTTGGAGCAGATTCAATTTGTAAGCACCTTGAAAACAATAAAGTGATTACTAGAACAAATCCTGCCAGACTAATCTGATCTCAGTTTCTGATCAGGTAGCCTCCCTTGTGGACTGTGAGAATGCTGTTGACATAATATATCTTGATTTCAGCAAAGCTTTTAACTAAGTGCCCCAAGACATTCTAATTAGCAAACTAGATAAAAGTAGGCTAGATGGAACAACTATTAGGTGGATCCATAGCTGGCCACAAAATCGGACTCAAAGGCCCTTTCCACACCAGGCTTTTTGACTGGGATGGCCCCTGACTGCTCCGTGAGTACAGGATTTTTCTGGGTTAAGAGAAACCAGAAAAAGTCCCAAATCTTCCACGGTCCAGGGAAGTTCCCAGGACCGCGGAAGATGTGCCTGCCCATTCTGGGCGCAGCTGCACTTACTCATGAGTAAGTGTGGCTGCAAACTGGGCACGGAGCTGCACTGCACGGCTCTGTGCCCAGCAGGGGAAGAGGTGGCACCAGTTACACCACCCCTGGGAGGGAAGGAAGGGGGGGCCCGTACGCATGCTCGTTTTTTTAAAAAAACTTACCTCTTTGGAGGAGCACTTGGATGGATGAAAAAAAAAAAAAACTAAAAAATGCCGGGGTCGTCACGCCCGTGTGATGTAGCTTGAGAGCGATGATCCCGGAAGTGGCTACTTCCGGGATCACCTGCTCCCCGCCCTCTACACCCCTATGGTGTAGAAAGAGCCAAAGAGTGCTTATCAATGGTACTTTCTCAAGCTTTTGACAAAGTGCCCCATGACATTCTGATTAACAAACTAGTGAAAAGTGGGCTAGATGGAACAACTATTAAGTGGATCCACAGTTGGCTACAGAATCGGACTCAAAGACTGCTTTTCAATGGTGCCTTTTCACACTGGGGGGAGGTATTGAGCGGGGATACCGCAGGGCTCAGTCCTGGGCCCAGTGCTCTTCAACATTTTTATTAATGATTTGGACGAGTAGATGCAGGGAATGCTTATCAAATATGCAGATGACATAAAATTGGATGGGATAGCTAATACCCTGGAAGACAGAAACAAAGTTCAAAGTGATCTTGATAGACTGGAGCGCAGGACTGAAAACAACAGAATGAAATTTAACAGTGATAAATGACAAGTTCTACACCTAGGAAAAAGAAACCAAAAGCACAGCTACAAGATGGGGGCCACTTGGCTCAGCAGTACTACAATCGAGAAGGATCTTGAATTGTTGTACATCATAAGCTGAATATGAGCCAACGGTGTAATGGTCAGATCACCACCTGCTGAGGTTTAGACTTACAGTGGCTTTTCCCCTCTGCAAGGGTGGGGGACCCATTAAGATGGTCCGTCCCCAGAGGCTAATGGATCCAGATGGTTTCCAGAGGGCTCTGGGGAGTTTTCCTGCTGATAGGGCTGGCTCTCCTGTCGAAACCCTGGTTGATCTGTGGAATGCAGAAATGACCCAGGCAGTTGACACGATTGCTCCTGAGCGCCCTCTCCTGTGTAGAGCTCGAACAGCTCCGTGGTATACCCCGGAGCTGAGAGTGATGAAACAAAACAGGAGACGGCTTGAGGGCAGATGGAGACGAACTCCTGATGGATGCAATCAAACACTGGTAAGTGCTTATGGTAAGCTGTATTCAGGGGCAGTGAGGGCAGCAAAAAAACAATACTTTGCTGCCACTATTCAATCATCAACCTGCCGCCCAGCGGAGCTTTTCAGAGTTGTCCAGGGGCTTTTACATGCTGGCCCCAAGGACATGATAGAACCATCTGAGGCCCGCTGTAATACATTTGCTGGGCACTTCCAGAATAAAATCTCTGGCATCCGTCAGGACTTAGACTCCAGTGTTATAGCAGGTGAATCTAGTGAGGTATCCAGAGCACAGGCTTGTCCTGTTTTCTTGGATGAGTTTCAGTTGGTGCAGCTCGAGGATGTTGACAAGGTGCTTGGACAGGTTCGTGCAACCACTTCCATATTGGATCCTTGCCCCTCTTGGCTAATAAAAGCTAGCAGGGATGGAACAACTGGCTGGGCCAGGGAAGTGATTAATGCCTCTTTGCAAGAGGGAGTGGTCCCAGGCCTCCTGAAAGAGGCGGCAGTGAGGCCACTCCTAAAGAAATCTTCCCTGGACCCTGAAAATCTTAATAACTACAGGCCAGTAGCAAATGTTCCATTCCTGGGCAAGGTCCTGGAGCGGGTGGTTGCGAGCCAACTCCAGGCACTCTTGGATGAGACTGATTATCTGGATCCATTTCAGTCGGGTTTCAGGCCTGGTTTTGGTACGGAAACAGCCTTGGTCGCCCTGTATGATGACCTATGTCGGGAGAAAGACAGGGGGAGTGTGACTCTGTTGATTCTCCTTGATCTCTCAGCGGCTTTCGATACCATCGACCATGGTATCCTTCTGGGACGACTGGCTGAGTTGGGAGTGGGAGGCACTGCATTGCAGTGGTTCCGCTCCTACTTGGGGGGTCGGCTCCAGAAGGTGGTGCTTGGGGAACATTGCTCGGCCCCATGGATTCTCCAGTATGGGTTTCCGCAGGGGTCAGCTGTTCAACATCTACATGAAACCGTTGAGTGCAGTCATCCGGAGTTTTGGAGTGCATTGTCATCAGTACGCTGATGACACGCAGCTCTATTTCTCCTTTTCATCTTCATCAGGTGAGGCTGTGGATGTGCTGAACCAGTGCCTGGCTGCGACAATGGACTGGATGAGGGCTAATAAACTGAAACTCAATCCAGACAAGACTGAGACGCTGTTAGTGGGTGGTTCCGCTGCCCGGATGGAGGGTGTTCAACCTGTTCTGGATGGGGTTGCACTCCCCTTGAAGGAGCGGGTTCGTAGCTTGGGGGTTCTCCTAGAACCATCTCTGTCACTTGAGGCGCAGGTGGCCTCAGTGGCACGGAGTGCCTTCTACCAACTTCGGTTGGTGGCCCAGCTACGTCCCTATCTGGACAGGGATAACCTGGCTTCAGTTGTCCATGCTCTGGTAACCTCCAAGTTAGATTACTGCAATGCACTCTACGTGGGGCTGCCTTTGAAGGTGGTTCGGAAGCTGCAGCTTGTGAAAAATGCAGCGGCCAGATTGATAACTGGAACCAGTAGGTTCGAACATATAAGACCTACTGTGGCCCGCTTGCATTGGCTGCCTGTATGTTTCCAAGCCCGGTTCAAGGTGCTGGTTTTAACCTATAAAGCCTTACACGGCTTGGGACCACAATACCTGATGGAACGCCTTTCCCGACATGAACCTACCTGAACATTACGTTCAACATCTAAGGCCCTCCTCCGAGTGCCTCCTCCGAGGGAGGCTCGGAGGTCGGCAACAAGAGAGAGGGCCTTCTCTGTGGTGGCTCCCCAATTGTGGAACGATCTCCCTGATGAGGCCCGCCTGGCGCCAACATTGTTATTTTTTCGGTGCCAGGTCAAGACTTTCCTCTTCTCTCAGGCATTTGGCAATATCTGAGGAGCCTGGGTTTGTTTTGTTTTGGTTTGGTTTTTGTAGCTTTTTGAAGTGTTGTAGTGGTTTTTAAATGTACAGATTGTGTGTATGTTGTATGTTTTTGCTGTTTTAATTTTTGTATATTGTTTTTAATTGTTTTTAATCCTATGTAAACCGCCCAGAGAGCTTCGGCTATGGGGCGGTATACAAATGTAATAAATAAATAAATAAATAAATGTTGCTGGGGAAAAAAAAAGCAAGTTAAATGAAGTATAGCTTCCAAATCACATGAGATACTGGTTTCCCTCTATTCGGGATTGGTTAGGCCTCATCTTGAGTACTGCGTTCAGTTCTGGGCACATCACTTCCAGAATGTTGCAGATAAGCTGGAGCGGGTTCAGAGGAGGGCAGCGAGGATGATCAGGGGTCTAGAAACAAAGCCCTATGAAGAGAGACTTAAAGAACTGGGCATGTTTAGCCTTCAGAAGAGAAGACTGAGGGGAGACATGATAGTACTCTTCAAGTACTTGAAATGTTGCTACATAGAAGAGGGCCAGGATCTCTTCTCGATTATCCCAGAGTGCAGGACACAGAATAATGGGCTCAAGTTACAGGAAGCCAGATTCTGGCTGGACATCAGGAAAAACTTCTTGACTGTTATTTATTTATTTTTATTTATTCATTTCATTTCTAACCCGCCTCTCCATCTAGATTGAGGCAGGGAACAACACTAAGTATAAATATAAAAACAATAATAAACCATTAAAACAGATAAAAACAAATACATTATTAAAAACATCTTAAAATTAAACTGGATAGGCCTGCTGGAAGAGAGCAGTCTTCCAGTTAGAGCAGAATGACAACGGAACCAATTACCTAGGAAGGTCATGGGCTCTCCCACACTAGAGGCCTTCAAGATGCAGCTGGACAGCCATCTGTCAGGTATGCTTTAAGGTGGATTCCTGCATTGAACAGGGGGTTGGACATGATGGCCTTAAAGCCCCCCTCCAAACCTACTATTCTAAGATTCTATGCCAGCAGAAGTGGGGAAGCTTATTTAGGGTAGGAGCAGCTGCATGGCTTCTCAGGACCTCACTCAGTTCTTCCTTTCTGCATTTTAAGTGTATTAAGCCTTCCCACACAGGATTATCTTTCCTGTTCTCCTGCCCTTCCTCCTCCCATCCCCCTAGTATTCCTACAAGCTGCTCTTTCACATCAGGTGCTCAAAGACCAAAACATGCACACACATTTCGGGGACTGGGGTGGGAATGCTTTTCCAGTAGAATTGATGTAACTTATTTAGAGAAACTTGCTTTTTCTCTGTTTTTCATCTCTACCAAATAGAGGAAGCCAGGTACAGTAAAATCTGCTACCACCATAAACTGCACACCCAAACAAAATGTGTATTTCCCTGGCTTTTATGGCATAATCCTTTCCTGTATCTATCACATAGTCAAGAATATGTAACGTGTAGTTACTGGCATCTTAAAAACACAATAACCGCATGTGTATAGTTATGGGTAGGCCGTTCCCAGCTTTTCCATTCATGTTTATGTGCATGGAAAAGTAGTAGTGATAATTTCCATTAATAATTTTGAACATAAAATACAGGTTTTTTTCAATTAAATTATCTGGGAAAGAATGTGGTTTTGTGAAGTTTGTTAATATTCACAATGCTTAGGCATTTTTTAAAAAGATACATAGTTAAGATCATTTTAATGAGGATTAATTACTTGTTAACGCTGTATTTAATGCTGGGATAAAAGAATATATGTTGGCAGAGAAGACTTCCACAACCTGGTGCCCTCCAGAATCCCCCAGTTAGCATTGGGGAAGGCAGTGATAGAGGTGGGAATTTATCTGCACTGGGGATATTATTATTATTATTATTATTAATTACACTTATATACTGCCCCATAGCCAAAACTCTCCGGGTGGTTTACAAAAATTAAAAGATTTAACACTAAAAAGTCAATATACAAAATTTAAAACCATAAACATAAAACAGCTGACATTAGAACACTTTAAAACATTTTAACTGTTAAGCCTGGCCACAACGTCAATCAAAACCTCAACTTGAGCTGTTAAAATGCCTGGGAGAAAAGAAAAGTTTTGACTTGGCGCCGAAAAGATAACAGTGTTGGCGCCAGGTGGGCCTCATCGGGGAGATCATTCCATAATTGAGGGCCACCACAGAGAAGGCCCTCTCCCTTGTTGCCATCCTCCGAGCTTCCTTCGGAGTAGGCACCCGGAGGAGGACCTTTGATGTTGAGCGTAGTGTACGGGTAGGTTCATGTCGGGAACCTACATATATGATATAAAACTAAGGAGTGTTAATTGTTCTGGATAAATCCATATGGAATACAAGGGTGTGATTTTGTGCAAATGGTGTTTTTTAAAAAATACTCTACTTGGATAATTATCTTCCACATATACAGGTTTTGTTGTTGTTGTTGTTGTTGTTGAAATGATTACTAGGAGTAGAAGATAGTGACCCTGTTCTGACCACACTCTTAGCCATGGTAGTTAAGCATTTTGATCTAAACATGGTGGCTTAGCATGTCGGGTGAACCATGACTTAGCGTATTGTGTGAACCATTCCTAACCATGGTGGCTACATTACCACAGTTTAAACACGTTCACTACCCATTTGCTGCAAAAACGTTAGCGGACTAATCATGGCTTAGCATGTCGGCTGAACGGGCCCAATAACTTCTTTTTGTTACTTCTCTGGTCACGAAATAAGCTTCAGATAGACCCTGCTATGCATCACAATATATTTTAACTCTGTTTCATTAATCATAACATTAAATGGACAGAATGTAATTTGGTCTTAGGTCTCCTTCCACTTAGGTCTCCTTCATTGTGAGTGGCATTCACAAAGTTAATCCATTCACAACAGGGAGAAGATATAGAAATAGGTGGGACATTTTCAAAGCACGTGTTGAAAAAGTAATTTAATTAAAACAAATTTAAAATTTCACTACCCTTGGGCCAGATTTCTAGCTACTTAAGCAGATACAGAAATTTTCCCTGCTCTTTAACTTTCACCAAGAATGAAGCCAATCTAGTCCTTGACCAACCAAGATGAGCTAGGTTTAAGGGAGCAATTATCATACTTGTCCCTACTATCTTGTCCAGCTTCATATGGCTACTGATTGAATCAAATTTTGGATTAATTGTAGTGTCTATGTTCAATTGGATGCAAGTTACTTTATCAGCAAAATGTCTCCCAAACATATCTCAGTGGTCTGCAAGTGACATGTAGTTGTATCTATTGAGACTCATTTACCGGGGGAGGAGCCTAGCGAGAATGGAGTGAGGCTGGGAATCTCTCACTCTCTTAAGGAAGCGATGAATAAACTTAAAATCCCTATCTTGGAGTTGATGGATTGTTAATCAAAGACTTGATATCGGGTCCGGAAGTATTGCTGTATCGTATTGCGGTATCTGTGGAGAAAGTGCTGCTGTAAAGGCGAGAGATTTGTATGATCTGAAGAGAAAACAGTGCTGCTGTATTGGCGGAGAAAGCGAAAGTAGAGCAGACCAGGAATCCTGGCAGGTGACCAGAGGCTGGTAATAAATTGTTTTAACTGACTAAAGAGCAAAGGAGGGCTGATAAGGCTGGGGGAGAGGCTGAAGCAATAACTGAAGCTGAGTGAAAAGAGTTTTCAGAGCCCCGGCCAAGTGTATGAGAAGCCAAAATAGATTGGTTAGATAAGAACGGAAAGGATCTCAAAGTGTGGCTGTTAAGATCTATGGTGAGGGGCGCGGATTTATAGTGTAGCCTTATGAAAAGAAGGCAAAAGGGTAATAAGTCCAGTGCCCCCATCTGGAGCAGACAGCTGAAAGAGCATCCATCAGATAAGAACTGGCAGCGGCTTGTTAGAGTAATGGCGGACAAAACACAGCCTTCAGACCAAGGCGAGAAGAAATCTCCACTTCACTCTGGAAGTGGGAGTGCTAAATCTGGAAGCAAGCCAGGAGCAATTCCTAAAGCGGCTAAAGAGAGTCAATCGTGGTCACCGGGAGAGTTAATGGATAACTTTCAAAAGGTGCTGGAGGAGGCTTTGAAGAAGCAGGAGGAAAGATTAAGAGAAAATATTATGGACTCGCAGATTGAAATTATGACAGGCTTTCAAACTTTGGTGGAAAGGATGGCAAAAATGGAGGTGGAGACTGGAATGCTTAAGGAAGATAGCAAGCAACAGGGGGAGCAATTGCAGGGGATGGATTTGCGTTTAATTGCCCTGGAAGATAAAGACAGAAGAGCAAATATTCGGATTAGATCCTTTACGGAGCAAGAGGGGGAGAACCCAAAGATTTTGAGAGATATAATATTGGCATGGATTAAGGAATTGGACCCCCAGGAAACGTGGGAGATGGCAGACATCGAGAGGATCCATAGAGTGAGCTACAAAAAGAGGGGGATGCTCCCAAGGGATATAATTGTCAAATTTGTGAATTATTACAAGAAAGAAAAGCTGATGCAAGCAATTAGGCGTCTTGGCCAACCCATACTACAAGCAACACCAATTGAGATTTATAATGACTTATGCCCCCAGACGGTTCAGTGGCGGAAGAGCATCAGATTGTGTACAGTTGCTTTGCGGAAGAAGGCGATAACATATAGTTGGGGGTATCCTGTTTTTTTGAGATTTACCTGGCAAGGGAAATATTACAGAATAACATCATGTAAGCAAGGGATGGAGCTTCTGGAAAAGTTGGGTTTGGTCGACGCTACAGATGATGGAGAAACAAAGCAGGATGAAGGCGCTGTAGGTGGAAGCAGTCAATAAAGAATTATGACTGGATAGGGATAAAGAAGAAATTATAAAGGAGGGGAGGGCCAGCTGATACTCCGGGACTGTTGGGTTGCTTCTCCCCCCACCCCCCGAAGAGTTCTAAAAATATTTGGGGCCATTGCCTAGGAGGGCCTGGTGAGGAGGGGGGTGAAGTTGGGGGTAAGTGTGGGGGGGAGGGTAAGGGAGGGGGTATGTGTGTCACAAGGGGAGACCAATGTAGAGATTTTTGTGGGGAAAGATGGAGAATAAATTAAGGGTTGCAACACTAAATGTTAAAGGGCTAGGAACTGTTATAAAAAGGAAGAGAATAGAAGTATTATTAAAAAAAGGAAAAGCAGACGTAATTTTTTTGCAGGAAACTCATCAATCAAAGGAAGGGGTAAATGAGCTTCGAATGAGGGATGTGGGCGTTTATGAGAAGGCATTTGGAACTTATAAAGCAAGAGGAGTAGCGATTATAATGTCAAAAAATGTGGTATAAATATTCAAAGAGTGAAGAAGGATGAAATGGGTAGATTCTTGATAATTTTTTGTATGGTGGGGGAGGAAGAGTATATTTTGATTAATGTATATGCTCCAAATGGGAAACAAATGGAATTCTTCAATGAAGTTTTTAATGCTGTGGGAGAAATGGGGAAAAAGAATATTGTGATGGCAGGGGATTTTAATATGGTATTAGATAAAGGAAAGGATAAGGATAGTATATTAAGAGATTTTAAGAGTGGTGGGAAGACGGGCCTAAGTAAATTAATGGATGAAAAAGAATTAATGGATGTTTGGAGGGTATTAAGAGGGGAAGAAAGGAAATATACTTTTTACTCACCAAGGTTTAAGAGTTATTCTAGGATAGATTTTATTTTTGTGTCAAAAATATGTTATCTAAAATTATAGAATGTGAGATAGGGGTAATTAAAGTCACTGACCATGCATTAATGACTACAGACATTAAAATGAAGAAGGATTCTAGAGAAGCAAAGAGATGGAGAATGGATACAAGGATATTAAATAATAAAACTATAGTTGACAAAATAAAAAAAGAAATGCAGATAATATGGGAAATTAATGAAACAGAGCAAAACTCTCAAGGGATAATATGGGACACAATGAAGGCAGTTGTAAGAGGAATTTGTATTAGGGAAATGTGTACCCTAAGAAAACAACAGGAAGCACAAAATAAAAAAATAGAAAAGGAGCTAGGGTATTTAGAAGAAAAATTAAGAGAGACAAAGGATAAACGCCTATATGCCCAAATTCAAGCTAAGAAGAAGGAATTATAGAAAGAAGAGTTAGAACAGGTTCAAAGGGATTTGTTATATTTGAAGAGGGATTTTTTTGAATATAGTAATAAAAATTCTAGGATGCTGGCCAGATCCACTCAGTCAAAAAAGGCAAAGATTATGATAGGGACAATTAAAGATAAGACAGGGAAAAGTTGTAATTTAATGAAGGATAAATTAAATATATTTCAGGAATTTCATAGAGAACTATATGCATCAGATAGGGGTCCACAAGTGAAAGTATTGGAATATGTAGAGAAGAATTGGGAAATAAGATTGCAGAGACAAGATAGGGATTATATGGAAGGTTTGGTTACAGAAAAAGAAATTGAAGGAATTATTGATAAATTAAAAGGAGGGAAATCTCCGGGGATGGATGGTTTGGGGTCGGAATACTATAAGACTTTTAGAGGATTATTAATACCAAGATTGAAAAAATTGTTTAATAGTATAATAGAGGGAGGAAAGACCCCGCCATCGTGGGATCATTCTTTGATTATATTAATCCCGAAACCAGATAAGGACCTGATGGATACAGCTTCATATAGACCAATATCTTTAATAAATCAAGATGCAAAAAAATTTACGGCAATAATGGCAAAAAGAATGAGTACTTTTATAAGTAAATATATTAGGAAAGACCAATGTGGATTTATTTCAGGAAGGCAAATGCCTAATTTAATTGGGAGAGTTTTAAATATAATTAATATTATTAAAAAAAGGAATATTAAAGTGGGTTTGTTAGCATTGGATATATTTAAAGCCTTTGATTGTGTGGAATAGCCAGCACTTAAAACAATTATAAAAATTTTTGGGTTTGGAGATAAATTTATAGGAGTGATTGATCAGTTGTATGCAAATAATAAAGCAGAAATAATGGTTAATGATGGGTTAACGCAACAGATTACACTAGCCCGAGGCACTAGACAAGGATGTCCACTTTCACCGATCTTATTTGCTATAGTGATAGAAATTTTGGTGAATGTTATAAGGGAGGATGCAAGATTAAAAGGGATAGGAAGGAAAGAAAATATTAAAATGAATATGTTTGCGGATGACACCTTACTGACACTAGAAGATCCCCTGGAGAGTGGTGATGTGATTAAAAAGCATTTGAGAGAATTCGGGGAGATTACTGGCTTACAAGTTAATTGGGGGAAGTCAGAAATGATGTTATTTAATTATAACAAGAAGGAAATGGAGGAGTGTAAATATAAAATAGGTCTTAGGCCTAAAAATACTGTACGGTATTTAGGAGTTAATATTGTAAAAGATTTAGATAGGTTAGAAGAAATTAACTTCGCTAGTTTAAGAAAACAGATAGGGGAAAAGCTGGAGGTATATAGAAAATTAAAGCATTCTTGGTTTGGTAGAATAGCGGTTATTAAAATGAAGATATTACCTAAGATTAATTTTTTGTTTAGAATGTTACCGATTAAAATAACGGAAGTAGAGTTAAAGAGTTGGCAAAATATGATTAATGCTTATTGTAATGGAGATAAAAAAGCAAGAATTAATAAAGTGTTATGGTATAAGACACAAAAGAAAGGAGGTTTAGGACTTCCAAATATAAAGAAGTATGATATTGCTAATCAATTAAGATATGTTATAAATAGTATATTAGGGGATGATTTAGAATGGTTAGAATCGCAAACAGGAGAAACAGGAGAACAAGATTATAAATTGCAAAATATTTTTTAATTAAAATTCAGAAGAAGAAATTGAGGGGACTGGACAACCCATTGTTGGAAAATATAATAGAGATCTGGGAGAAAGTTAAAGCGAAGTTAATACCAGTGGATTCTCCTCTTACCCCAGTGGTAGCAATGGCGAACTTCCCAAAGAATTTAAAAGCTGAGTTGGAAAGGGGTCTGAGGGATCAGAAAATTATTAAATTAGGAGATTAGTTGAAAAGAATGATAAATAAGGAGCAAATTGGAGAGTTTTAAAAGGACAAAAGATAGCTTGGTTCAAATGTATACAATTGGAACAATGGACACAGGATTGGAAAAAGAAAAATAAGGAATGTAGAAAAATAACAAGATTTGAAGATTTAATTGAATCAAGAGGAAAGAAGGAAGAAAATAAAAAATAAAATAAAAAAATAAAAAAGGTTTGATTAGTGAAATATATAAAATTTTGATAGAGGATGATGAATATCAAGACTCTCTTAAAGGTATTTGGGAAGATGATTTAAAGGAACAAATAAATGAATATGACTGGGGAAGGATATGGGATGCAAGAATGTTAAAGCTTTTGTCGATTAGAATAAAGGAGAACTATTATAAGACAGTATGGAGATGGTATTTAACGCCGGTAAGATTTCATCAGATGGATAAAAAAGTGTCCAAGAATTGTTGGAGGGGGTGTCAGGAGGTTGGAACTTACTTTCATATGTGGTGGAGCTGTGAACATGTACAAAAATTTTGGAAAAGGGTGTTTAAAGAAATAAGTGAAATAATGGGAAGTAAATTGGAATTAAGCCCAAAGCTGGCTCTACTAGCAATATGGGATAAAGGGAATGTGAATATAAGTAGATTGATAAACAACCTCCTGGCCCCCGTCAGAATAATGATAGCTAAAAATTGGAAAGGGCAAGGGATTTAAACAATAGAAGAATGGTATAAAGAAATGGGATTTGGCACTTAATGATAAGCTAACATGTAAAATGAAAATAATGAGGGGAATGTCCAGGAAGAATGATTTTGGAAATATATGGAGTCCATTTTTGGAATATGTGTTAAGAACGGGGAAGGGGCAAATACCTTCAAAAGAATCATTACAATTTTGGAAGGATGTATAAATGGGAAAATGTTGGTCTCCTGGGGGGTGGGGAGCACGGGGGGGGGGGGGGGGTTGTAGGTTATTGTTAAGATTTTATTTGTTTAAATGTAAAAGCAAATGTATTTTTTCTGTTACTAAGAAGAAAAGAGTACTCTGAACAGTTGCCAAATCAAGTGCAGCTGGTAAGCACCTAAAGACCAAGGTCATTTGGTTTCTTCCCTGTGTGCTGGAAGGCATAGCAACACATGGGGAGATATGCAGCCAACGCTGTGATAGGTCCACAGTGCTATAAATGTACAGCATGTGGAGAAACAGTGTGGGTGATGATGATGGTGAATGTTAGTGGTAGGTTATGGTTGGTTGGAAGTATTGCTGAAGATATTAGAGGAATGTTATGTTCTCTGTAAATATTTGTAAAGTAAACTTAGTATAGTAGTTTAAAACACTGCTGTGTCTGAGTGTTTACTGACTACCAGGACATCTGTCTGCTACCAGTAGGCTCTGCTGTTATTCCGCTGCTGTGTGCTTGCACTCTGTACATGCTCAGAGAGTGCAGTGCATCACAAACTCTGACAATTATGTACTGTATTGTATGTTGCATAATGTTGTATTATGTTGTTTTAATTTGGAAATAATAAAAAAGGGACTCATTTACCACATGGAAGAGTTTTGCTGAACCCCAATCCAGACAGAGAGAGAGAGAGACCTATAGCATCTCCCACCATAGGTCTTTATGGGATCCGTATGATATTTTTCTAAGCTCATCTGCCCTCAGCCATATAGCTGTGGTCTCATTTTAGTTTCCAGTTTCATTCCACAGTTCAGAGCATGAGGATGGTACTGCCTTAGCTGCAGTACTCCTCTTTGGACTAAAGAAAATGGATATGTTCTGTAACATGTTCCCAGTTATGAGAACCTAAATGTATCTATAGAATGCAACCTAGAGCAGGCAATTAGAAATGGGCTTTTCAGGAGGAAATACTCAACTGTTAACAGAGTACCTGTAATGGGGGAAAATCTGCCAGATTATTGTTCATAGGGTTTCATTGACATTATATTGTCACAATATATATTGTACTATTCACAGTGCAGCCTTTTATAAAAAAATAGCAATTCAATTAAGTGTTGTCTTAAAACATGCTTTTTAAAAAAATATATAGTGAAATTTGTTCATCCTTAGTTCTGTCCAATTAATTCTGTCTGCTGCAAAATTAGCTTTAGCTGCTATACAATAGACATGACAGGATTTCCTGATAGTTGAATGGTTTTGGTGGTATTGCTAAATTTTCAAAACACTCAAATTAAAAATAAGTACACATAATGAAAACCATTTCATTTATCTCTAGAAGAAATTCTGATATTCTTTAAAGAAGGAAAAAAACTCTTCATTTTTAATTGTATTATTGAATGTATTACTATGAAATACTCATTTAAAAAAACACCCCAATTTCTTCTCCCAAATTAGGTAGATACAATACGCCCACGTCATGGAGAAGCATGCCGTCTGCCAGTTCCTCACCATTTCTTTCTCAGTCTAAAGAGTTTCACTTACAATACAATTGGAGAGGATGCAGATGTTTTCTTTTTTCTGTATGATGTTCGAGAAGGCAAGCAGATCAGGTAAGTCAAAAGCACCCCCTTATTTGCTTTTTCAGAACGCATAAAAGGTTACCAGTTTTTGGTTCAGAAAACTTTTAATCGATAATGGTGTTAACTCTTATCATGGAATTAGAGTTCAAGGGAGGTGGGCTTTAGAGGCATGGCTTGAATTCTGGGCGAGAAAAGAGAAATGAGTGCCCAGCTTCTCTGCTGAATCTACACCCTATTTATATCTGCTGCTACTGTTTGCTGAATTATTTATCACCTCAGACCAGTTGGGGTTGTGGATTGATGCAATAAACTGTTCTACATTAATATTTCCTCCCCCACCATCTTTATTCTTATTAAAACTTTCCAGCTTCTTAACGAAGGCCTAATCTACACCTACAGCCCTTTCGCAATGGAGGAGGGATAATTGTGAGGTTTCCCGCTTCTGCGATCGTCGCTCACAGGGCACACGTGAGGGAAATTTCCCACAAGTAAAGGAGAGCTGTTGCGGGAGGACGTGTGCCCTGTGACGGCGGTTCCAAATGTGCATCGGCAGAAGTGAGCGGGACTGGACAGATGTGTACAGGGCATGGATTATTATTTTTTAAAAACTCCGAGATGCGCACCAGCACAGTCACACAGCACCGCAGGGGGTGATAGGTACTGTGTCGAAGAAGCGCTAATGCGCATCGATATGTTTGCTTTTTTAAAACAATACACACGTTCAGCACCAAAACACTCCGATAACCAATCAGAATATGATGAAAATGGCGGACGGCCACTCCCACACACATTCGAAACCGCTGGACATGCTCCTGACAGCAGGTTAGCTGTTCGCCAAGCTGGTAGCTCCTGCCAAATAGCAAAAGCTTTGGCAAGGGGGGGGGGGGCGCACCAGCCGCGGACGTTGGGATTGTAGCAAGAGAGCTGGAAAAGCCATGACAAATCCAGTTAGTGATATTCCTGAATATCACTAACTGGATAGGGGTCGACCCAAGATCACCACGGGAGTACATGAATGTCATGTGGCCCAGTAAGGATGACTGCGATATTATTCAGGAATAAATGGCTGGTATATACATGGTCTAAGAGTGGTAGAAGCACTGTGAGGTAATGTACTTACTTAATTAACTATTTTGAAGTACCCATACTTTAATTATATAGGAGGACATATATATAAACTGACACTATCATTATTGATGTTATCAAAGGCAACTGAGAGGTCCAAGAGAATCAGTGGGATTGCACTCCCCTGTCCCTAGCTGCCTTTGATGACAATATCCTTCTGGATAGGCTTTCTGGGCTGGTCTTGGAGATTCTGTGTTGCAGTGGTTCTGTTCCTATTTGAATGGCCAATTCAAAATGGTAGTTCTAAGGGATTATTGCTGTGTACTTTGGCAGTTATGCTGTTGGATTCCACATTTCAATCTGGGTTTTGACCCGATTATGGGACTGAATCAGCCTTGGTCACCCTGATAGATGATCTTTATCGAGAGAGAGAGAGACAGAAGAGGGGCAACCCTGTTAATTCTGCTCAATCTCACATCAGCTTTTGATACCATCGACCATGGTATCCTCGATCGACTCCATGGGATGGGCATTGGAGGCACTGTGTTACAGTGGTTCTGGTCCTACCTCAGGGTTGATTTCAGAGAGTAACATTGGCTGACCATTCCTTGGCCCATACTGCAGGGCACCATCTTGTCCCAAGTGTTGTTTAACATCTATATGAAGCCTCTGGGGGCGGTCATTAGGGAATTTGGAGCAAAATGCCATCAATATGCTGACGTCACACAGCTTTATCTCCTTGTGACATCTGAATCAGGAGAGGCTGTAGAAGTCCTAGATCACTGCCTAAACTCAGTAATGGACCAATAAACTGAAGCTGAATCCTGGGAAGACAGAAGCCCTGTGGGTGAGTGGTTCTGGAGTCCTGGAAATAGGCTCATTGCCTCTTCTGGATGGTGGTTGCATTCCCTCTGAAAGATCAGGTTCATAGTTTGGGGGTACTCCTAGGTCCATCATTGTCGCTAGAGGCCAAGTGGCCGGAGTGGCTTGAAGGGCCTTTTACCAGTTTTGGCTGGCTCACTAGCTATGGCCTCTTCTGGACAAGGATAGCTTGGCCACAGTGGTATAGGCTTTAGTAACCTCGAGATTGGATTACTGCAATGCACTCTATGTGGGGCTGCCCTTAAGGCTGCTCTGGAAGCTGGAGCTAGTGCAGAACACAGCATATTGGCTGTTGTCAGGAGCTGCTTCTTTTCAGCATTATAACTCCTTTGCTGAGGGAATTGCACTGGCTGCCTATTGGTTACCAGGCCAGGTTTAAGGTTTTGGTACTAGTGTACAAAGCTCTAAAAAACTTGGGACCAGGATACCTGAGAGAGCACTTTCCTCCTTACCAACTTGCCCAGTCACTGAGGTCATTGGAGAACATGCTCCTGGTGGTAACCCATGAACCTATGGCTTGTTTGGAATCCACCAGGAAAAGAGCCTTTAGTGTGGTGGCCCTTTCTCTGGAAATCTCTGCTCCTGCAGATCAGGCAGGCGCCAACACTTGGCTGCTTCCTGCGCCTCCTGAAAACAACTCTATTTCAAGAAGCCTTCCTCAATTCAAGTGACTAGCCACTGTTTTTACTGGTCCTTTATTTTAAATTGAACAGTTTTAATTTGCTTTTTTAATATCTCTTTTTACTGTTTATACTTATGTGCACTGCTTTGAAATCTAATTATATATGGAGTGGTATATAAATATTGTAAAGAAATAAATAAAGCTACAATCTAAATAACAGTAAAACATGTTTCCTAGAAATAGGAGTAGAATCTTCTTTGACGATTTTAAAATGTTAAGTAAGCTTCTGTGCTGAATCCTGATAACCTATGAGTTATTTTCAGTTTCTGTTGTTTTGTAATAAAAAATAGGTATTTTATCACATTCCGTTACACTACTACATACTCATATAATATTTATTTAATTCATTGTTAGTATATCTATGGTTGATTCCAGTATTGGATAAATGTTGACCAATTTCTCGGGAAGATTATTAAATTCTACTTCTGATATATTATTATTATTATTATTATTATTATTATTATTATTTATTTCATTTCTAGCCCGCCTCTCCATCCAGATCGAGGCGGGGAACAACACCAAATATAAATATAAAACAATAAAATAGATAAACCGTTAAAACAGATAAAAACAAATACATTATTAAAAACATCTTAAAATTAAACTGGATAGGCCTGCCGGAAGAGATAATAAAAACACACAATGTAATTTCAAATTAGAAATTATTCACACACTTTGATCAAATGCAACAAGTTATTAATTCATTTCCACTATGCGTAACAAGCAGGTATGTGAAAGTATTGTTCAAAATTTAGAATGAAACTTTTTCAGATTAAGATTCAGATTAATGTTCAATTTTTTTAAATTTTTGTAAACCGCCCGGAGAGCTTCGGCTATGGGGAGGTATATAAATTTAATAAATAATAATAATAATGAATCTGGATCTCTGAATTGTTCCATAAATGTTTAGGAATTCTGACCAGTCTAACAGTTCTGAAAGTATGTACAGTAGGTAACTCAAAGTGTTTCTTATCTTTTGACTTCCAGTGAAAGGTTTCTGGTAAGGTTAAACAAGAATGGGGGCCCCAAGAATCCAGAGAAGATTGATCGAATGTGTGCACTTTTCACAGTATGTTACATTTCTCAGTTTCTTTATCATCCACTGAGATTTTTTTTTGCAGGCTGAGGCTGGGTTCAGATGTTATTCAAAACCATTGTTTGTGGTTATCATAGTTAAGAACTCATACCATAGTTTGAGTTTCCAGATATTCAGCAGGCAAAACATGATTTTTAGCTGGTTGTCTGCATTTGTTTCCTATATATTGCTCATACATATACCAATTATAATTTATAATCAGCCCTCTGTTTCATCGATATTATATAGCATACAGTCAAATAAACTAAATATTGCGCTAAGAAAAATAAATAATGAATGGGTATTCTATCACATTCTTTTACATTAATACGTATTCATATAATATTGATTTAATTCATTGTTAGGATATCTATGGTTGCTAACATGTCTGGTCTATATTGATTCCAGTATTTGATCAATCTTGACCAATTTTTCTGAAGGTCTGAATTGAATCACTTCTCCCATTTCATACATTTTTATAATTAGCAATTTTTTTCATAAGCATTTTCCACACCTTCCTCCTCCACATTCCAATAGCTATGCACAGTAGGTCATCTCCATTCCTTCACCAATCAGCTTCATAAATTAATATGTATACTCACATCTTCATGGCGGAGTGACTCATATTTTCATGGCGCAGCAGCCTCATGAGGCAGAGCAAAGGTCTTAACTGTGGCTTGTTCTTGGTCTGTGAACTGAAACTGCAGTTTGGAAACAACCTTTAAATTGTGATTTCAGATACTGGTTTGTTGGTTCCCAATAAACTATGCATTCCGACCAGGCTCAGGTTCAGACATTGAGCCTGTTCAGACAACACTCTAAGCCATGGTTAGTGAGCATGTTTAAACTGTGGTTATGTAGCCACCATAGTTAGGAATAGTTCACATGACATTCTAAGTTGTGGTTTACATGACATGCTAAGCCATAATATTTAGCTCAAAATCCTTAACTACCATGGCTTAGCGTGTTGTCTGAACAGGGTCATTGGCTGCATTAACATGCAATGCTAAGACAAGATTAGTTTAACTGAATTGTGATTTGTTTGTACACCTGAACGTGCCCCAACCATGGTTTCATGTGACATATATTTCATGTTAGATATTGAGAACCATAATTAAATGCTAGATTTGAATTAAATGCTAGCATGATTTTTTGAGATTACTTGTAGGGTGTATTGTATTAAAGGAGCAGTAGTAAATTTAAAATTAAATTTAAAAGTACATGTGGAAACTTTCCTTTTCCTGCTACATTTGTATTTCATTTGGCATTTGTTTAGCCCAGTGTTTCTCACTACGCATGCAATTAAACTGGTCTTTTGGTTTCTTTCAAGTGTTTGTAGACAAACATGGTTTGATAATGTCAGTATAGTGAAGGGAGTAATTAGCCTGTATTTACTGCAGCCAGTACTGAGAAGAGTTGCATAGATGTGCTTTGATTTAGGTCTCCAATAAATGGAAGAGGATTGCATTCAGATATTTCTATGACATTTTTCTCTCTGATATTTCTCTCTGATATTTCTTGCTTCTTCCTACATAAAGAAATTACCATTATTGGTGTTCTGAGCTTTGGAACCTTTTGATTACACACTCTGAGGTTGGAAATATATTAGCATGTGTCCACAATGCTAACGGTTTGCTTGTGAAAGTTTAGGAAGAAGTATGGAAGAGAATTTTGTTTCAAAGTGTTGCATATACTGTAACACACTTAGGGGTAGTTTTGTTATGAGTTCTGATGGAGAAAATTAAATTGATCTGGGTGCTGTTATTAGAATATCAAGATATTTGGTAGTTCAGCTGCTACTCCAGTTAACTTGTAGCAAGAACCATAGTAAAGGAAGAGGAAAGCAAGTGAGATGTCAGGTTGCTATGACAGAAGTTGTGGAGATGTATAATGCCTGGAAATGTTAAATCCATAGAAAAAGTTATTCCTGTTTTTTCCGCAAAAGATGGAAATTTGTAGGGAAACTAAAATATTATTTACTGTTGTGCTTTCTATGTGGGATTGCTTTTAAAGATATCTGTAAAATGTGGCAGCTGGGCCTTTTATTGATGCATGGCAATTTGATCATATAACTCCTATACCATCTCTGTTGGTTACCTGTCTATTTCTGGGCTCAATTCAAAATGTTGCAGTCAATCTTGAAATACCTTAATGGTCTAGGTCCTGAATACCTAAGGAACCACGTTTCTTATGAACCTACTTTTGCCTTAAAATGGGCTCTGTACCATGTCTGATAGAGATATGGCAGACAGGAATGAAAATCAGGGCCTTTACTATGATGAAATCAAAATTGAGGAGACCAGTTAGGCTCCTCCTGTCCCAGCATTCAGGTAGGCACTTAACACATTTTTTAGACAGGCCTTTGATCAGAGGTCCACAAAATCTGCTTGCTACTTCAAGTGTTTCATTACATTATGGTGAACTTGACATGCTCCATCTATTTCTTTCTTGATTGCTGCTATGGGTTTTGTAATTTGTTATTATGTTTTAATTGTGAATGTAGTGACTTTGTTGTTCTTTGATCTTTTAGTTATACTGTTTGTAAGCTGCTTTGAATATAGTTTTCTATAAAGAGTCATTAAATAAATATGTCCAGTACTTCTTCATCAAACCTAAACTTACTAATTTAAGAACATGACATGTATCATGTATCACTAACTTGGCATGTAAGGTTGTACATTTGACATGTAAAAGTATATAAATGTCTATAAATTATTGCATTTAGAGTAATTACAGGTATACTTTCACTCTTCATTCTGAAAGAAAAAAATATTGCACAAGATGTTTGTTTCTAATTTTCTGAAAATTTCCATTTTTTTACTGGAAAAATGGGGGGGGGGTAGCATAATGGAAAAAGAAACCATGTTTGCTTCCATTTTTTCCCCATTGGTAGGTTTCTATTTGAAAGTTGCATATACTCTAATATAAATATTGTTGACAATTATTTTACTTTTATATTTTATGAATCTGTTAGGATCTGAGCAGCAAGGATATGAAGAAAGATTTATACATAGTTGCCCATGTAATCCGTATAGGTACAGTATGCTTTATTAAATAAACTTTAAGATTTTTATTTAGAATAGGAAGCTTCAGTAAAAAAAAAAAAAGAGATCACATTGTTTCTTTACTAATTTTAATTACTAAACAGTCGTTTGGATTAGAAAGTACTACCAAAACCTTTTAGGTGGAATGAGGCTTGGGTATTGTAGAAGGTCTGAGAAATATTTACATTTGTGATGAAGTTGTGAATTAAAAACTGATCTGCTGGAGAAGATAACAATATATATGGCTTCATATAATCTGCAGTCCTGAGATGGCCACTTGGCAACCCATGTATCACATCTGGTGCGCCCTGACCTTTCTTAACCCCCACTATCCCACTGTGAAGCCAATTGGGAGCAGAAGGCATGGCGACATTTGTAGCGGGCATGAGTATACTGCTTTCAACTAAGCTAATACTTCTTTAGGAAATCAGAAGTTGCTCCAGAGGCCTCTGCATCATTATATAGGAAGGAGTCAAAGCTCAATGCTACAGTATTTACTTTATATGCATAAGGTTTCAGGTTCAGTCCCTAGCATCTTCAGTTAAAATATCCCAGGTAGCAGGATTGGGAAAGATCTCTGCTTGAGACTTTGGCCCTTTCTACACCACAGATTTTTCCCTGGGTTGTCTCTGTGCATCCAAATGATGCACAAGACATCCCGGGAGCAACCAGGGACAACCCTGGGAAAAGCCTGGAATAGTGGAAATCATGGATATCCCGATGTTTCTGCCATCCCAGATCATGAAATGGGTACAGAGCCATGTGGGGTGGCTCTGTGCCCATGGAGGTGGGGGGGGACAGCAATTCCGCCATCCCCAGCATGGCAGGGGGCGCAGGGGCTTTCCCCTTACCTATTCCACCGCGAGATGCTCCCTGTGCCTTCAAAAAAACAACACCAAAATGGCAGGCACGACATCCCTCCTTCCTCCCAGGACGTCACTCTTATTGTATGGATCCGAAACGATGATCTCAGAAGAAGGTACATCCAGGATCATGCTCCCTCCTTGCCCCTACACTCATAGGAGTAGAAAGGACCTAAGTAAAGGTGCTCTCAGTCAGTATAAACAGTACTAGGCACCTTTACCTTGCAAGTGTCCTCCCTGACAATATCTGAATGTGGGGCTGGTGTGTGTGTGTGTGCTGACATTCCTCTCCAAGCTGCTGGAGAGAAGGGGCAGTAACATCTTGCTGTGAGGGGATGAATTCAGTTTCTAGCCAGGGACAATCCACCCCTACCCCTCAGGCTCAAGAAGTTGGCTATTCCCACAGTTGACAATGTAGTTCTAGCTCTATTTAGATCTAGCAATAGGGAACCAAAAGTTCTAAGTAAAATCTACTCATTAGTTTGTATGAGGTAGTAAAATTACATAGGTTTCTATTGTGTTGTGTTTTTTTTAATAAAATGGTCCTGTTATTAGGGGAAAGGAAAAGTAGTGGGGGAGGGAAACAGCCATCATTGATTAGGGTTCAGTCTCCCCTGGTTGTTCACACTTGCAGTCTCTGGGAGGTTCTGGGTAAATTCCTGCACCTGGAATCCCAGGTGTTGGTGGCAGCAACATTAGCAGCAATATCAAGAAATACTTTTAGATTTAAATGCCATATAGCTTATTTCTCCTGATCTAGAAAAGCATGTATAACCTGGGCCTAATCCACACCAAGCAGGACATAGCACTATGAAAGTGGTATATAAAAGGCAGGAGCCACACTACTGCTTTATAGCGGTATTGAAGTACACTGAAACTATTGGGGCCCATGACACATACCATATAGCACTTTCATAGTGCTATATTCTGCTTGGTGTGCCTCCTGCCTCTTATATACCACTTTCATACTGCTTTCATAGTGCTATATCCTGCTTGGTGTAGATCTGGCCCTGGACTTGGCAATGCATTTTCTGAAGGAATTACTCATGCCTTCTTCAAGGCTTGCCTCTTGGTTTGAAAACTGCATGTAATGGTTAATCTACTTCCTTATGAAAAATCTGCAGACTTTTAAAGGCTATAGGTCTTCCCCAAAGCAAATATTCACTGTTCTGTGACTTCAGTACTATTTATTCAACACAGTGGGTCATACAATTAAGAACACTAGTTGCAATCATTCTTGAATTCTCCAGGGACTATTGGTAAAAACAAATTTATGAAGACAACGACTTCTGTTTTGAAGGAAATATTATTTTAATGGATACTAATGGGTCTGTGACTGCATAATAAAATGATGATGATTTTAATGAATCAAAGAATGGCATTTTATTTCTTTAGTTATTTTGTAAATATGCAGATTTTTTTAAGGTTCAAAATTTTAACCTCTGTAAAATAATCACAGGAAAATATTTCACAATTCCTCACCAAGGAGTTGGGTGGTTTTTTTAAGAAACATTTTTCTTTATTCATAAAGTTATATTCTTCTATGTTAAAGGATGAAAAATATAAATGTCCCTTAATTTGCAAAATATAAGCTGTCTGAAGCCATGATCCCAAAAATTTCCTGTTTATGTAATATTGTTGTGGCACGGGTGTAAATCAGTGTTTGTGATAGTTAAATTGATGCAGCTTTTGATATAAATCATTTTAACTTCTTATGTACCAGAATAGCAAGATCAGATTATATGATCCCTTTTCAGTTTTATGACAAATATATAATATGAGATGAAAGTGATAAAATTTATTCTCATATTATATGAAAACAGATGTATTAGGGTTGAGAATGGAAGCTGAATTATAATGCCTGTAATTCTTTGTTTTAGGACGTATGTTGCTAAATGACTCAAGGAAGGGTCCATCTCATCTGCATTACCGGCGTCCATATGGCTGTGCAGTATTGAGTATTATGGATGTAATTCCATCAATTTCTGAACTAAAAGAAGAAAAAGATTTTGTTCTCAAAGTTTACACGTAAGTTATTTATTCCAGCAATAAGTGAAAAATGTGTGTTGTTCGTGCTAGGTCAGATATCTCATACATAAAATATCTATGCCATGGTCATGACCTAGGATGAGCTCTTTAAAAAACATCATCCAAACAGTTAAAGTGTCTTCCTATCTCTGACAGGTTATGCCAACTGCTTGTATACTCAAGTAAGTAGATGAATCTCATTCAGGAGTGTGTATATGCATCCCTTTTACTAACTCTCCTACCTTCTAATTTGTTTGCTTTGGCTTGGCAATGCTAATACACAGTTCTTTAAATAACTATTGTGACTTGACACTTTTCCCATAGGAAAGCAAAGTGCAGAGTACAAAAAACAACTGTCACTGAATTTTTTCAACAATCCCTGTTTTGTAATCAGTTCCAATGCTGTGCTTTCCTGCTGACTGTCTGTGAGCCAAGCTATTTTTAAGCTTACTCATTGTAAGTCATCTCCGGTTAGGATTTATAGGCTTCCTTTTTATTACTGATGGCACTGTCAGTGACAGCCAAGCTTAGTTTTTTTAATGTGAATAAAATACTGTTCCCCAAGCTAGGGTGGGTTCCCTGACAGAGAGGGCTGCATGGCAAAGGAAAGCAGCAGTGGATGTAGGGAAAGCTGAATGTCCCCACAGGGAAAGCTGAATGTCCCCACAAGTACTCTGATTCCAATTCAGTGGTGTAACTGTGGGTGAAGCAGCAAGTGGAACCACCACCTTTATCTGTGCTTTTGTGGTTATTCTGTAATGCATTTAGCCATAGAAGCATGGTTGTACACAGGGTTAGACAATGCCTGACTGGTCTGAGATTTTGTCTATAGTGCAAATTATAAGTCATGGGTAAGAATAAGCCATGAATAGGCCTCGAATAAATGAGTAGTACATAGAATAAAATTACTGTGGTTGATGCAATTAGCAATTGTGTGATTGATGTTTTTAAAATAAATAGCCAGTGTGGGGACCCTGATCCACATTGGGACCTTGGTGTGAGTGGTAGATCTTTAATCTTTTGCCACCCTGCTATGGTCCTCTTCTGGATCAGGGATCTGCACCAGCTATTTGCATTGGAAGAAAAGCTTCCTTTGACATGAAAACTGGAGCTTTTCTTTCAATGTAAGTGTGAGGCCCACACAGAAGGTGGGGGGATAGCCACCCTGTTCACCCCTTCCAAGGTCCTGCTCCAGATCTATTTACCATTTTAAGAGCCATTTGGCATCTCATCTAGTTTGGCTTGGGAGAACAATCAGGAGTAGAAATCGGTAAAAGTCATTTGTATTTAAACAGGAAGAAAAAGAAAAGGGAAAAGCATATTTATCCATAGTACAAGATAATGAAAGGCATATGGATGGGGCTCAGTGTAGTTCATATTCTCATGAATTATGTGTCTCCTGTGTTGAATTTCATTTTAGATCAGGTTATTTTAAAAAAAGAAACGGTATTTTAGTTATTAAAAATGTAAACAAAAATCCATTAAAAGAGCCCTTCACTTTTACCCATCTTGCCTTCCCATCTGCTTTTTTCCTGGAATATGTTCTGGCAACAGCTGGAAAAGACTACACCTCATCCTGGGAGTTATTCCCTGATTAGAGCCCCACTTCCAAGTTTTGTTTTTTAGTAAAATCAGTACGTCATTAAAAGGGATTAACTTTTTCCAGAGATTGCAAGAAATGTTGTCTGAGGCAAGCTTGTAGCTTGAAACAGCAAGTTGGAGCACATATAAATAAATCTATGTGGCTAGACAAGGTGCCCAAAGCATTCCAGTGATGACCTAGAACACCTGTCTGAAAATAGATCTTTTTATGAGGAAAGGTTTTTGTTTCCACTTTATGTAGCACATTGAAGTGCTTACTTACGAAGTAATTCCTACATTGCTTGCGACATGAGATATTAGTTTCCTGCTTGTACTCGAAACAGATTTGTGATAGGATAGATAGCGTGTACGCACCCTTATTTGTTAAATGTATGGTTCACTTGAGTTCTCTTCTCTAACGGATCAAATTCTGTATTTATTCCTGCCTTCTGTACCTCTTTCCCCTAGAAGACCAATTGTAAATATTGCCTGCATTTTCTTTAGTAAGAGGATTTTGTTTTAGTATAATCTGTTTCTCAGAATAATAGTTTGTTGCAGCTCCAAGAGGGCAACCCAAATGCAGTGTGTTCACTGTACAGTTTAGACTTTTGGCACTATATAGATTTGTTAAATCATAGTTGAACTGAATATGGTTATGACAACATTTATTTTATTTTTCTATTTCATAAAATGTTTATGGTGGCATCTGTTTATAGACTTGTGGGTCAGACATTCAAACATGGATCTCTGTTGTTAACAAATATTTTTGCAGGTAAAGTAGGAAATAACTTATTATGGCATGAGGGCATCTAAAATAGGTTAGAACTATTTTGCATGTTTTTGACTACAATTGCTATGAGCCTCAGCAAGCATGGTCAATGGTCAGAAATTATAGAAATTGCAGTCCAAAACATCTGAAGGGCACCAGATTGCTTACATCTGTGGCCTCTGTAATATTACTAACTCTGTATTTCCTAATATGAACTGATGCAATATAAGAAAATATTTGTAGTGTTGCTGCTTAAATCCTTAAAATTGCAGATTCTTTAAGTGCCTATAGTTTCCAAAACCCAAACACATTGTTCTGAAATTTCTGGCAGCTAATCAAAATATGCAATAATTTTCTCAAGCCCATTGTACACAGTCAGCTTGGATGTTTCAGAAAGTCTCAAAATTCTTTAATACCGCATTGAATCTCATTCTATATTTTCACAATACATGTATTCTTGTAGTAGTAAACCTTTTTCAATTAAACTATCTTGGCCAATCTTTTCTAACTCTGCAGTATCACCTTTTATGCTAAGAACTCTGTAAAGTTTGATTTTGCCCAGCAATTTTACCATTCATGAGTCTTACGCTGCCATGCAATCTAAATTAAAATGCCTATGCATTTCAGGTGTGCATGCACACCATCATCTATAGGCTACATGCAAGCATCACAGAGAAATATGTATCATATGTTTAATAATAATAATAATAATAATAATAATAATAATAGTTTCTTACCCGCCTCTCCCTTTCGATCGAGGCGGGGGAAAACATTAGTACAATACAATATAAATTAAATACATAAAATTAATTAAAAGAGCATATAAAAGCAATACAATATTAAAATAACAATCAGGACATCTTAAATTCTTAGGTTTAAAATTCATTTGGGTAGGCCTGCCAGACTAGTCGTTATAGCTGTCTTAAACTCGGAGTGTTAAGTTGACAAATCTCCTCCAGCAGGCCATTCCACAGTCCGGGGATGGCTGAAGAATGGCCCCAAATCTTCTAATGGAAAGAATTTTCCTGGTTCTGAGAAAGAGAATTGGAGGCAGAATTCTTATGAGGGTTGCAAACCAATCCTACTATTTCATATGCCTGACAGTAACATTCAGAAAATACTAGATAGTTGTTTGATAAACACTTTACCATGCTAATCTCCTCCACATATAAACCTATATAATCAATGTAGAAATGTTTTGGACCTTTCTTTGATCACTATTTGTTGGCAGTTTGTTTAATTTGGTGTATAGCTTATCCTATTGGTGGTTATTGTGTAACAGTTGTTCAGCAATGTCACAGTTCTTTGTACTCAAAAGAATTCATAGTCTTCTAACCCAGACAATGGAAGGTAATGAAAAGTAGCTACCTACCAGATTGTTGGTTGTATTTAAAAATACTGAAGGCAGTTGCCAATAATCCTTTTTAACTCAGAAGCTACTTTGTTTGAAAATTTAGATAGCTTTACAAAAATAGCCACTGCCTCAGCTAGATGACCAAGTGAGCTTCAGGGTCTAGCAGTTCATCTCCCTTATCATTATTCATAGGCCAGACTTCACTCTGGATGTCTTAAGAAATTGTGCCAGAATTCTATGTGGAGCAGCACACAGCTAAATCAACTGGTTAATTCTCTCACTCCCTAGTGATTCAGGTAGGCAAACCGTAGCTATGTGGAATATAGTGTTTGTTTAACTAGGGCCCCCTCCACAAGAATTCGCTTTTGCGCCCGGTTAGGCGATTGGGCGCACTATCCCTGAAGCGCCTTTACGCCTAATACCTCTGCACGAGAGGCGGCGCTCCCCTCCCCTTCCCTCTGGCAGGCTGTCAAGTCCGTTTCTCTCGCTCTCTCGCTCTCTCTTCCCCCGCCACCCTCCTGATGAGCTGTTCTTGAAGCGCCCCCCGCGTTTTGCGTTTGATATTTTTGAACCGTCGGTGGGGGAGAGCTTGTGATCGGGCTTGGCAGCACTGGGTTTGGGGAATGGGAAGGCAGGAACCTTGGGGGCAAAGCGGCGGGAGGGAGGACGGACGGAGGGAGGGAGGAGCAGGGAAAGCACACACACACACACACACACACTCGGCTTTGAATGACTGCAGCAGCAACAGACAGACCTGCCAAGCTTTGCCATCTGGCTCCTTGCTTTGGCTGCTGCAACGCTGGGGGGGGGGGGGGGAGGAGGTGGAGCGAAGGAGGGGCCTCGATCACATTATTATTAGAAGTATTAGTGTTATTCTTGCGAGGATTTCTCTCTCCCCCGCCGCCCCATCCTCGCAATTCCCTATTCCTCCCGCTCTCTTCCTCGCCAACCTGAGCTCTCTCTCTCTTTTTCTGCGTGGGGTGGGCTGTGGGGGGCGCCGCCAGCACGCTCCGCATCCCTGTTTGTGAATTGCTCGCTCGCCCCTCCTCCCGGCCCTGCAGAGGCTGCTGCTGCCGGGGGCGAGGAGGAGGAGGAGGAGGAGCGGCAGAGAAAAGTTGAGCCTTCCTCACCCCGCGAGCCGAAAGACAGAGCGAGGAGCGACCTCCTCGAGAGCTCGCTCGCTGGCTGCACGTCCGCCACGACTGGCTGATCCCCCAATCTGCGCCGTTGCAGCTGGGGGAGGGCTTTTGACAGCGGCGGCAGCAGTCAAAATGCGCTTTAACTGCCGGAGCAAAATAAAAGTCGCTATTTAACGCGCATTCGAAAATGCGCATTATCGGGGAGATAACGCGCCTGTACGCCCATTTTGCGCTCCGCTGGTGTGGAGGTAAAATTTATAATGAGCCTTCAAGGCTCATTAAACGTCTCGTGTGGAGGAGGCCTAGGCAACATGAGAAAGTACATGGATTGCAGGAGGATAAAAGGTTAAGGAAACAAAATCTTAAAATTTCTTGATTTTGATTAATGGCTCATCCACGCCCACAGAAAAACAAACAAACACTTGTGTTTCTTCCCCAAAAGTCTTAAAAATATAACAATTACCTGCAAGAGTATAAGAATAAAGTTATCTATCTATTTTTAACATATGAATGACCTGAGTCCTAAGAATCAGATAACATTTTAAGGTGTATTATGCAGTGATCTGAATCAGGTTCCACTTTGTAGCCTTGCTAAAAGTGTTTTTAAAAGAACTCATGTGAACAGAATGTCTATAGTTCCACCAGAGAATGATTCTGCTCCCTCAACCCCTATACCCAGAAAAAAATTGTACCTGCCCTTCTTTCCATATAGATGCTAATAAGGAAAATGACAACTATCAATTCCAGAGAAAAGGTCATTAGTGGAATATGCTTGCTCCATCCCAAACCTTGACAATAAAAGTGTGTGGGACAATGGATAGTCTGATCCTTCCCTTGATTGCAGACCTTCTCTCCTTCCATAAAACTCAAAGCAGTGAATACTGTTCATGTGTCTGTATGTATTGGTATAGAGAAGACATTGGGGGGGAAAAGAAGTCCGTAAATTGTCATGGAGTTCTATATTGTCATGGCTTCTACTTAAGACTTTTTAAGGTAAATTGTACTTTTCAGTGGATATACATACAGTTAGCTTCTGAAAAACTACTGTTAGCAAGAGAATAAAGCAATCAAGTTCAAGGCTACCTGTATGTATTGTTATATTTTAAAGTAGGTTGATAATTTATCCAGCTTCTTTTTATGTAATTTAAGTATTTAATTCCCAGTCTCCTTGTAGGTTTAAAGGAGTGAATAGCTTCTGTGCATCTTTAAATGATTGCAGATTTATTTGTCAGAGAAATATCAGGCTAAGTCAGCAGAAACTGAAAGTAAAACTTGTATTGAATTAAAATTGGTCATTAATTTGTAAAGATTGGTACAGTTGGTAGCATGGTGCTACCATGCTGTAATGAACCAGGTTTGGGGTTCGTGTTTGAAGGGGAGGAGATTGCTTGGAGTATAGATTGTTAAGGTAGCTGAGAGGGGAGAGTTGGGGGGGAAATAGGATTACAGTTGGAGCAGAAATGGGAATTTTGTCAGCGGACAGTTGGAAGAGAGAGAGAGGGAAGAATATAGAAGGCAGAGGGAATTAGGTTGATGGGAGTGGATTTAGGAGTTACTAGCTCTAAACACATTAATCTCAAACTACAGTTTACTGTGAATTTGCTTTCATTGTTCTAAACTACATTTAAAAGGTTTCAACACCTACCCCAATACCTATACCTATGTAGTATTCTTTAGCATATACTGGCTGGCTAATGACAAAACATGTTTAATTTAGTTCTGAGTGAAGTCACTAGATCATTATTCACCATTCATAATGATAAAGTGTCACAGTCTTAAACCTGGTTCGCATGTAATAACAACCCAGAATATGGGTTGAGTATAGATTCTTGTTGGATCATAGGATGTTGTTGAATTGTGGGTTATTGTTACATATGAACCCTGCACTGTGGTTTAACTATGGGTTATTAATCACGAACAACCTGGAAAACAGCCCGATTTGTTGTTGGGTTGTGAATTCTTGGGTTGTCATTGCATGCGAACCAGGCCTAAGACTGTGACAATTTATCATTGTGAATGGTGATATCTTAGTGACTTCTCTCAGAACTAAATGAAACAAGGGTGGGGGCCCTATTAAAATGGTTCACCCCTGAAAGCTAATAGACTCCAATGGATGGTTGATTTCAGAAGGTGGTGCTGGGGGATTATTGCTCTATGCTGTGGCACCTAGCCATGGGGTTCCACAGGGCTCTACTTTATCCCCTATCCTGTTCAACATCTACATGAAACCACTGGGAGAGGTTATCCGGAGAAGTGGGCTAGGGTGTCATCAATATGTGGATGACACCCAACTCTACTTCTCCTTTTCATCGAACCCAGATGAGGCAGTGGCTTTTCTGAATCAGTGCCTGGACACAATAATGGACTAGATGAGGAACAACAAACTGAGATTCAATCCAGGCAAGACGGAGTTACTGTTAGTGGATGGTTCATCTGTCCAGCTAGACCTGTTCTGGAGGGGGTTGCACTCCCCCTAAAGAGTCGGGTTTGTAGTTTGGGGATGCTCTTGGAACCAGAACTGTCACTTGAGGCATAGGTGGACTCAGTCACAAGTAGCACCTTTTATCAGCTAAGGCTGATATGCCAACTGCACCCTTATCTGGACAGAGATAGCCTAGCTACAATTATCCATGCTCTGATAACCTCTCATCTGGATAACTGCAATGCATTATAAGTGGGTCTGCCTTTGAAAATAGTCTGGAACTTTAGCTGGTACAAAATAGTGTAGCAAGATTGTTAACAGGCTGGCCAATGAGACTACATTATGCCAGTAATTTTCCAGCTTCGCTGGCTGCCAGTCCAGGTCTAGGCCCAATTCAAACTGCTGGTATTAATATTCAATGCCCTAAATGGCTTGGGGCCAGGTTATCTGAAGGAACACCTCCTCCTATATGTACCTGCCCAGACCCTAAGGACATCTTCAGGGTTCCTTCTCCGTTAGCCCCTGCCAAAAGAAGTCAGGCAGATGGCTACCCCAGATGTGGAATGAGCTCCCTAGAGAGGTTTGCCTGGGATCTACATTGTACTGTTTTCGACACCAGGTGAAGACCTTTTTATTTTCACAGTATTTTAACTTTTACCATCTTTGTCTTTTAATTTTGCTGTTTTAAATCTGTTTTAAATCTGTGTGTTGCTGCTCATTTTTATTCTTGATGTACTTTTATATTGTGGTTTTATATTGTGGTTTAAGTTTTATATTTTAGATTGTACTTGTGCCATTTCAGTCTCTGCATTGTGCTAGGTTTTCCTCTGGCTGCACTTTTATACTGCAGTTTTAACCCATTATAGTTTATATTGTATTTTATACTGTAGTTTGTGTTTTTAATTTTTGTGAACTGCCCAGAGAGCTTTGGCCATTGGGCGGTATAAAAATTATTTATTTATTTATTTATTATTACATTTATATACCACCCCAAAGCCGAAGCTCTCGGGGCAGTTTACAAAAATTAAAAATGTTAAACATTTAAAAACCAATATACAAAATTTAAAACCATAAAAGCCTAAAAACAAACGACATATCATTTTAAACTGTCCAGGATCAGTTAAATTAAATAATAAATAAATAAATAAATAAATGTTTTGTCGTTAGCCAGCAACTATGCAAGATCAATAACATATAGACAATTTGATCAGACATATTAGCCAAATACATGGTTATACTACACAATCATATTTTAAATGTTTAGAACTAGAACTTTTGAATAATCTATAAATGCAAATGAGTCGCAAATGTTTTTGTATTGTTGTTGATCTGATTGATAGGTCATTTTTAAAAGCAAGACGACACAGATATTTTGTTTTATTTATAAAAGCACCATTTTATACTGCTTTTTTGGTCCAAACAAGAGCTTCTAAAGTGGATTATGTAACAGAACAAACCCAAATGAAGGCAAATACCATTAAATAACAAAAATGAAAACAATTGACTTAAAATCAAAGGAGCAAAGTTAAAACTTCCATCAAATAGTAAAAACCCTGAAAAGCCAAGTGGATTATTTCACTGCCTGCCCTAAATACCAGAAATAGATTGCTTCTGTAACTTTTTAAAATTTATAGAGAACATATGACGCTACCTTAGGCAGAATCAGATCACTGGCCTATCTAGCATGGTATTGTTTCATCTGATCGTTTGTAGGTCTCCAAGGTCTCAGTTAGAAATATTTCCCAGCCCTGCTGTGAAACACAGAAATGCTGGAATGGTATGCCTGCAGAGAATGTGCCATTGACCTATGAACCCTCTGCAGTAAAGGTGGGACCCCTACATGAGTCATGAAGTGGAGGCAAAATAAATGATTAATTGTAATTAGTTACATTACAAATATTAAAATTAGAACCACAGGTATAAACCCTCAACCTTTGGACATACAATGATTTACAACAACAAAAATGCCATCCATCCTTCCTATCTGGGGTCCATTGGCTTGGCTTACTGGGCAGTCTCATTTGTGCTTGCCATCCTCCTCCCTGCCATGAAGTACTATGGTATACCAGAGGTTGGGTCTTCACTCATTTATACTAAGGTCTGAAGAAGATCTGAAGATTTATATTGAGATTTGGAGAAGATAAGAAATAGTGAGAGATTATCTTGCTGTTTCTTACTGTCACTAATGGAATGCCTACTGCTGGACATCCTTGCCAGAGGTCATGGGGACACTGCTTCTGGTGAGTGGATTTGTGGATGAGTTCTTGTTCCCAGTCATCTGTGCATATCCAGTGTTTCAGAAGTCAATGAAACTTTTAACTTTATTAGTCCAAATGTTGCTGAACTCCCAACTTCCATCAGTCCCAGTTAGCATGGCTAATGGCCAAGGATGCTAGAGTTGTAGTCCAAAACATCCGTAGGACAGCAGGTTGGGAAAGGCTGCTTTCAGCCTTTTCTTCCTTTGGCTGAATGAAATTTGTCAATTTAAAGATTACCAGATTGCTCTGTCCATATCTTGTCAAGCCATTGATCCAATATAGGGCTTTGAGCAAATTTCCAGCAATGTGCAACCTCAGCTTTTGGTGTAGTCAGCCATATAATCACACATAATATGTATTGAGATCTGACATTGCCCTTTAAGTTCTTAAATAAGAAGACTAAAGGGTAACATTATGTATAATCAACATAGCACCACCATATGTTTAAGAAACGATTCATACTTGATGTTGCAGCACTAGTGTACCAGTGATATCTACGTAAAATGTCAAGAAGAGAAGCACAACTCCAGACGTACAGTAGACATGTGTCAAAGTGCTGCTTGTATTTTTTAGTACCGATAGTGCTTCAATGGATTTAAAAGATATGGCTAGGAGGTTCTTAATGAAAAAAGGCCTGTAATATTTTATGTATCATTTTATATTTTACTTCTCTTAAGCAGACTTGCATGGGTTTCAGTTCTTCAACACATTGCTGTACAGTAAAGTTATAAATGATTTCTTTTCTTCACTGTGTCAATTATATCCACATGAAGTAAAAGACTGTACTTTTTCAGGTGCAACAATGAAAATGAATGGTATCAGATCCATGAAAACATCATTCGCAAGTCCAGCACCAAATATACAGCACCTAGCTCAAACTATGGTAATATTTAATTTTACCTCCATTAAACTTACTTTGTGACATGAATTCTTTCAAAAATGTTTTACTGTAGAGTATATTTATGAGTAACGATAAATCATCCATGGCCTTTATCACATGTTCCATAGTTTTACTTTCAGACATTTCAGACTATTTCAGGTTAATGGCTTATGAATCCTTCTTTGGGCACTCAATTTTCCCCCCTTTGCTTAATTGGTAGAATTCTGTCACATATATGTGAGAGAGCATGTTTCTTTTCCAAGCAATGTCTGTTGAAGCATAAGATTGCTCCTGGATTACCTCCAAATATAAATATAAGGTACCTCTGCAAAATAAAATCCTGCAGTTACTTTGTTAAAATACTCAGGCTTACTAAGAAGTTGAAGGCATCCTATTTAGCATTCTCTCATGAGGCATCCCCCCATACCCCCTAAAAAACCCAGTCCTAGTGCCCTGCACACTCTTTTGAAATAAAGCCAGAATTTTATTTATTGTACCTGCTTAAAGTGGCTTTCATGTGCCACAGCAGAAAATCAGACCACAGGACTAAGGTCTCATCTTCAAGAATTTGCCTTTATGCCTGGTTAGGTGATTATGCGCATATTCGCAGAAGCGCATTTACGCCTAATACCTCTGTACGAGAGGATGCGAAGCGCATTACTGGACGACCGAAACGCGATTTAAACTGTTGACATGCAGAGAATCGCTTGTTCACATAGTCAAAATGTGCTTTAACGGCCGGAGCAAAATAAAACTCGCTATTTAATGCGCATTCGATAATGCGCATAATTGGAGAGAAAATGCGCCTCTACGCCCAATTTGCGCTCCGTTCTTGTAGAGGTAATTTTTTTAATGCGCCTTGAAAGAGCTTTAAATGCCTCTTGTAGAGGCAGCCTAAGAAAGGAACTCTTTCCCCAACCAGAGACATTACTTCTTTAGGAACAGTCCCAGGACAGGCATCTTGAGGGATGGGCAGGTATTGCAGATCCCACTTCCATCAGTTCCGGAGATGCTGCAGCAGCAGGCTCAGTAGTTCCTATATGTCCCAGTCAGCATCCTATCACAGCAGGCATCACTGCCACTTTCTGGACTGGAAGTGATCTGAATGCTGGGCGTGGGCTGGGCTTCTTCATCGAGAGATTCTCAGTCGAGCTCCCCAAATAGGGGGTGCAAGAGAACAAGGGATGACCACAAAAGATCTCTGGCTAATCCAACAGCAGAAGTACATGGGCCTACATCTGAACAATGTCCATAATTTTTTTAAATGTATTTATATATATATATATATATATATATATATATACATATATATATGGTTTTACTGTTTTTAATTTCTTGTCTTTATTGTTGTAATGTTTTATTGTTTTAAATTGTTGACAATTGTTGTACAGCCACTTAAAGATTTTATTATGCTACCAGCTGATATGCTCGGCGTTGCTCGGGTCCGTGAATAATGATTGGGCCATTTATTTGCTAAATAATAAATTTCTCTGCAACTTATTCATCTTTAGGTTGGTTGGTTGTTTTTAGTTTGGTTGAGTTTGTAAATTGTTTTGTTAGAATAAATGGAAAATTGTGTTAATAAGAACTGTATTTTAAATTAGAGCTTCGTGATAAACCACATTTTTTTGTTTTACCTGAAATGCCTACACCTCCCATCATGCCTTGGCCTGAGCAGCCGTCTAAACTTCAAAAACAATGCGGACACACAATACCCTTTCTACCAGCTAAAAAAGATGCAAACCTAAAAATATGTTTTCAAAATAGACCCAGCATTGCCTAGATATCTGAACAACATATACTAGGGAAGCAGATATCAGTGGACGTGAAGAACTGTTGTATGCATGTGCTCTAAAGTTATTATTATGAAAAAAGGAAAGCAGCCAAAACACAGAATACTTTACTGGCATAATTTACTACATAATATCTACATTTGACAGGTTTTGGCAGAAAGCCAGGATGATGAAAGCCACTGGTGACTTGGGCTTTTTATCTGACATAAAAATACTTAAAATCCAAAATGTCATGTTTTTAGATTTTTCTAGTACATTGTACAGCCAGACCTATCAGCATGCCAGATTTCAAGTTTCTAGCCGGCGTTGCTTGGGTAGAAACTTGGGCCCCCTAAAATATATGTCTGCGAGGTAATCATCATCAGCCTTTAGTAGGCTGGTGCTAGGTGCTAGGCCTGAGTTAACCTTTAAACAAATTAAATTCATTTATTTTTTTTCCTCTCTCACCCTCATGACAACCCTTCAAGGTAGGCCAGTCCTAGGCCTGTGAGGTAACTTTAAAACAAATTAAATTAATTTCTCTCTCCCCGACACCTTCAATGCATGGCCAGGGCTGCCTTGAAGTTGCCGCCATAATTTTCCTTGTCCCCACAAAAAACAAAAACGACAACCCCTGGCATGTCTTTTGCTGTGGTGCCCAACTTGCCCAATGGGAGTCCTGCTGCTGAAGCTCATGGGAAGTAAAGTCTGGCTGAGCCAGTCCACTCTACACTGTGCAGTCGGTGCTCATAGGTAGGCCGCTGGTTGACTGACCGTTTGCTTGGTTGCTGTTGGCATTGGGCCTGCTCCCGATGGGGCCTAGCAACTGAGGCGCTCTCCCTTCAGGCCCAGGAGGGCAAGCCACTACCAGATAATGTCTGCCAAAGCCTGATAAGTCTTCCCTCCTGCCCAAGGCATGCTGGGAGTTGTAAGCATAAGCCAAGGTTCTTGAATAACATGTTAATCTTTGAACACCATCTGAGATGTGGTGAAAGACAACTGGAGAGCAGGCCATGTCGGTTGTGGCACCCTGCTTGTGGATTTCTGAATAAAGTTTATGATTTTTATGTAAAAGCCTGACTATACCATTAAGACAGAAGAGTGAATGGAGTTTTGACTGATATAGCTGTGGCTAGAATGGAATGGTGGGCAGGGTTAGTGGCAGTTGGAGAAAGTCAGGTAGGAGAACAAAGACAGTTAGTGAGAGGTCAGGGTTTGCTCACCCATACTTTATTTTAAATCAGCCACTCTACATGCCAGTACTACACCTCCCAGCATGCCTTTGGCAGCCCGTAGGTGCCCACATCCTCTGAGACATCCTCTTATTGCCGATGCTACTCCTCGATAGAGCATCGAGTAGTAGCATCACCAATGAGGGGAGGTAAGCGGCTATTGGTGGATGCACCCAGCTCTAGCCAATCCTCCTGGAACTGCCTTGGCCTGTGCTTCTTACCCACCAAGTGCTACATCAGGAGCCTGTTCTGAAGGGCCAGAGCTAGGCCGGGCACTTCCCCCCCCCCTTTGTCGGGTCTGTTTCTGGGAGTGCCCCCCTTCCTCCCTCCCTCTTAAGGGCAAAGGCTACACACTTGCTTCCCCCAGATTCTTAGACAACAGCGATATCAGGACGGAGTGCCTTTGAGCATGTTTGACCCCTCAAAGTCATGCTGTTGTATCTAGTTACATTTTAAAATCACGCAGAGGGTGGGTGGAGGCACCGCAAACGGATGCAGCCCATTTATGTGAGTTGTTTCTTTTTATGTGGAATTGAGTTGACTGCTTGAGACCAACCTTAGAAGTCCGGGTTGTAAAAGACACACAGCAGCCATCAACCTGTGCGCTCACAATGGCCGCCAAAGACCAGTAAGTCTGGCCTCCTGTCCAAGGCATGCTGGGAGTTCGGCCTAGGTTTTTATTAAATTCTTTAAAAATAATTAAACCTCCAAAATTCGTGTTTAGTTTTTTCTGTTACATTGTACAGCCAGACCTATCACTGTGTCACCGTGTCAAATTTCTAACTCATCTGGAAGTGGGTAAACATTTCCGGACACATACTTTCCACTTTATAGGTAGAGATGCAGTATATAAATATTACTAAAAAAACCATAATAAAGAAATACAGTACTTTGCTGTCTTTTAGCAGATAAGGTGGTATATAACTGTTAATAATAAATTGAGGAATAATCAGGGCCCCATAGTAAAGTTGGAGTGTTTCTGCCAATTGCCTCTTTCTTCCCTTCTTCCTCCCCCTAAATTGCTGAAAAAAAGGTGGATGAGTGCAGGAAACAGTTTAAATGGACAGGGAATTTTCTTGATTTTTCATGGGACTTCTAAGGTTCTTTGGAAGGGTACTGAGCTAGAAACTGCACCTGTGCTGCTGAGAGATGGAAATCGTATATGTTTGTGTTGGGGATATCAAAATATGCATGTATCAATATTTAGATAATATAATAATAATAATAATAATAATAACGATTTATTTGTTACCCGCCTCTCCGTCTAGATCGATTGCAGGGCAAAGCAGGGATTGTGTTGTTGATGTTGTTGTTGTTGTTGGTATCAGTTACTCTCTAAAGCAGCCCCCCCAATGCAGCATCCACAGTTGCCATAGCACCCACAGGCACCTCCAATGGCACACATAGGCATTTCTAATGGCTCCTACAAAGGGGTGCCCAACATAGTGCCCATGAGCACCCAAAATATATATTTTTAATTATTTCTGTGGATTTGCATGAAATGCCTACAGCTTTCTATTTTATTATTTATTTATTTATTGCATTTTTATACCGCCCCATAGCCGAAGCTCTCTAGGCGGTTCACAAAAATTAAAACCATGAAATCATTTTAAAATATATAAAACAAGGCACAATCTAAAAACACAGAATAACATACAATATAAAAACACAACCAGAATAAAACCAAGCAGCAGGAATTAATACAGATTAAAATACAAATTTAAAACAGCAAGGATTAAAATTGAGTTAATTTAACTGTTAAAATACTGGGAGAATAAAAAGGTCTTCACCTGGCGACGAAAAGAGTACAAAGTAGGCGCCAGGCGAACCTCTCTGGGGAGCTCATTCCACAGCCGGGGTGCCACAGCAGAGAAAGCCCTCCTCCTAGTGGCCACCTGCCTCACTTCCTTTGACAGGGGCTCATGGAGAAGGACCCCTGTAGATGATCTTAGGGTCCGGGCAGGTACATATGGGAGGAGGCGTTCCTTTAGATATCCGGGCCCCAAGCCGTTTAGGGCTTTAAATGTTAGTACCAGCACTTTGAATTGGGCCCGGACCTGGATCGGCAGCCAGTGAAGTTGGAAAAGGTCTGGCGTAATATGGTCTCGTTGGCCAGTCCCCGTTAACAATCTGGCTGCCCTATTTTGTACCAGCTGAAGTTTCCGGACCGTTTTCAAAGGCAGCCCCACGTATAACGCATTGCAGTAATCCAAACGAGAGGTTATGAGAGCATGGATAACTGTAGCTAGGCTATCTCTGTCCAGATAAGGGTGCAGTTGGTATATCAGCCTAAGCTGGTAAAAGGCATGCTTCAACAAAAGTGGACCAAACATCCAAATAAGTACCCATTTGGAGATGGTGTCTAAATGCTATCCATTCAAATATTTAAACCGTTGTAAGGTCCTCAATCCATTGCATTATAGGAGGTGAGCATTTATCATTCCAATGTTGTATTGTCAATCTTTTAGGTGTCAAAAGGGGACAGAGAATCCATTTACACTAGCCGTTTGTTAATTTCCATGAAGCAAGTAAATAATTTAAAAGACTGTGTACAAAAGTGAATATTAAAGACTGTTCCAGTACCAAATTTATCTGTGTAATCACGTCCCCTGCAAAAAGAAGCAACTACTAGAGAATGCCAAAACATATGTTTAAAAGAAGCATTAGCTGTATAGCATAGGCCAGTGATGGGCAACCTTTTGAGCTTGGTGTGTCAAACTTCGCCAAAAAACTGAGCATAACTCGGGTGGTGTGTCACTTTGAGGAAAAAACATTATTTCGCGATATTTATAGTTTAAATAACATAAATGTATAATTATTTAATTTGTGACTAGAGTCTTAGTCGTTAGACTCTAACTCCAAGATTCTAGTCGCAAATGTTTCATCCTCAGGAGCAGCAAATGTTTCATCCTCGGCTACTGCACTTGGCCGGCGGCAGTGGCGGCGAAGGAAGAGACCGCCCCCCCCACCCGCGCCGCCCGCCCCACGGCACGCTCCTTACCTGGGCGTCCGCTTCCCGGGCTCCACCGCCGCTGCCGGGTCTACCGGCGCCGCCGGGCTCGTAAGGCCAGCGGCCGCGTGGAAGAGGCAGGGGAGGGCCAGATCCAATTGGCCCTCCCCTGCCTCTTCTGCACGGCCGCTGGCCTTACGAGCCCAGCGGCGCTGGTAGACCCGGCGGCGGTGGCGACAAAGGAGCCCGGGAAGCGGCCGCCCCCCCCACCCGCGCCGCCCGCCCCGCGGCACGCTCCTTACCTGGGCGTCCGCTTCCCTCCGATGCTAGATTCTACTGAGAAACAGGCTACGCGGCCTGTCTCTCAGTCTCAGTATCACACCGGGCCATCTGGTCACCCTATCATGCGGCCGCCTCAGCGGCCGCGTGTCATCAGAAATGGCTACGTGTGTCAGTGCTGACACGCGTGTCATAGGTTCGCCATCACTGGCATAGGCTGACCATCTGAAAAGGAGGACAGGGCTTCTGTAACTTTAACAGTTGTAGAGAAAAGGGAATTTCAGCCAGTGTCATTTGTATGCAATTAGTTCCTGGTGAAATTCCCTCTTCATCCCAACAGTTAAAGTTGCAGGCACTATACTAGAGTGACCATATACAAAAGAAGGCAGGGCCCCTGCAACTTTAACTGTTGTGATGAAGAGGGAATTTCACCAGGAACTAATGGCATACAAATGACACTGGCTGAAATTCCCTTTTCTCTACAACTGTTAAAGTTACATGAGCCCTGTCCTCCTTTTCATATGGTCAGCCTAGTATAGCAGCACCAGCAATTAGCCAAATTACATGGTTGTGGTGTCCAGTAGACGCAAAACAAATGTTTTTTGCTGAATCAGACGCAGCCTCAGATCCATAGACATGACAGGTAGATGCCAAAGCGATGATCCACTGATTAGGCATTGTGTGGTGGTACCTACAGCAGTTTCTCAAAGTACCAAATGTACCTACAGATCAAAAAATTGAGGGCCCTGCTAAAAAAGCGCTATCCACATTGATAGCCTCATTATTAGATGCTCATGTGTTGTTCCTGGTACATTCAGACCTGCTCATAGTCCTCCGTGCATTAGTTGCATCTCAATTGGACTACTCTAACACATTCTGTGTGGAGCTGCTCCTAAAAAACACTCAGAAACTTCAGCTAGTGCAAAGTGCTGCTGCTAGAATTTTGACTAGAGCAAAGTCCTTTATTGAATCAGCTACATGGGCTGCGAGTTCATTTCCAAGAACAATTCAATGTGCTGATTATCAATTTTAAAGCCTAAATGGCTTGGGACCTGGGTACCTGGACCTGCCCTTCTCCTCATAACATGTTCAATTGTAAGGAAGTTTCTGAGTCAGTAAAGGACAGCATGACTGGAAAGCCTGTCACATCTGTTTAGAAAAACCTCCATGAGCGAGAAAAGAGAGATAATTATATCATCATTAGATTGTGTGGGTGTGGGTGTGGGTGGGTGCTTTTAGTTTATGGATAAAGCTTTAAATGATCATTGTTTTGAAATTTTTGATATTCTATAAGCCTCTCTAAGTGACTTGTTCTGAGGGGAAAAGTGAGGCAAAAAAAATCTTAATCACGAGAACAGCCCTATGGCCCCTAGACAGCATTTGGAGGACATAGGATTACTTAATACTTATTTTATAAGGAGAAAAACGTATTTCTAAGTAGGTTCTTCCAGTTTTATCAGTATTTGGAATACGCATTTAGGAACTACTGAGAATCTGAAGGATGAATGACATTTTTAATGTATATTTGCACAAGCAACATGAACTGAAATGAAGGATGGAGCATCAGTAACTGAGAAATGCTTCTGATACCTTAAACAACAGTACTGAACTGATGTAAAAATGACTCAAATTCTAATAGACAGGATCTCTTATTTTAATTACTTTGGATCATAAAACCACCTTTCTATAATTGGAGGAACATGGTTGATTCACAGAAGCCATAAGTTTTCATGGAGAGAAAATTCAATACGTAGGCTTAGATTACAAAATCTACCTCGCAGTTCCACTAGCTTTTGGCCTGCAAATCAGTGCTGTGAAATTTAGTCTAGTGCACAAATGGTCTACATATGTACGTGTATGTGTGTGTGTGTGTGTGTTATAAGGTATATAGTCCCATTGGGCCTATAAAACAGAAAAGGCTGGGTTGGGGGAGGAGCTAAATACCTCTTCAATTTCTTCAATCATTTACCTCAGTACGTATGTATGAGGTATACATTTCATCATCAAATGCAGTTCATAGTTGCGGAGTGTAGGGTGCAAAATAAAGAGTCGAGACAAGGAAATTGGTTATAAAATGGGCCACTTTTATTCAAGATCTGCAGCAAGGGATAAGACCTATGCGGGCATCCTCTCTTGGCCTCTTCCAGGCCAAATCTTGGGAATGGGCGAACCATTCTCTGACCTCCGGGTGGCATCCCACGTTCGCCACCCCTTGGTCATACCCCATTTGGGGTTGGGAGGCCTTCCTTTGTCACAACACCCGTGCCGCAGTGCTCCGAGCGTGTGAGTAGAGTTGGCCTCAAAGGTAAACCTTATTCCCATGATCTGGTGCCGCGGGGCTCCCAGATGTGAGCGTCAGGTATTACCCTTTACCTCAACGGTTCCTGAGAATGTTCACCAGTTGAAAAAAGGCCCTAAGGATGCCCGCACCTACCGCCAAATTAAAGTGACCAAATTAGTGCAAATCAACCTATTTAATACTCCCCAGCTGTCTTACAGTATGAAGTAGGCGAAAAAACTCCTAACCAAATTAGGGTAAGAGTAAAAAATTCCTACTTGGCCTCCTAATGACAACCGGCTAGCCCATACTGTCAACAGGGAGGGGAGGGAGGGAGCTGCGCCAAGCAAAAGAGGGCAGGCAGGACCGTTAGGCGGCGATTAAAGCCGCCCGTCCATAGCCCCGCCCAGTGGCACCATCTGGATGCCCCAATGGGAGCATCCCACCCACGACTCACTGCCCCCCCACCCGCAAATATCATCCATCGCCCAATTGGGCTCTGGATTTCACTTGCGGAGTGTAGGGTGCAAAATAAAGAGTCGAGACAAGGAAATTGGGTATAAAATGGGCCACTTTTATTCAAGATCTGCAGCAAGGGATAAGACCTATGCGGGCATCCTCTCTTGGCCTCTTCCAGGCCAAATCTTGGGAATGGGCGAACCATTCTCTGACCTCCGGGTGGCATCCCACGTTCGCCACCCCTTGGTCATACCCCATTTGGGGTTGGGAGGCCTTCCTTTGTCACAACACCCGTGCCGCAGTGCTCCGAGCGTGTGAGTAGAGTTGGCCTCAAAGGTAAACCTTATTCCCATGATCTGGTGCCGCGGGGCTCCCAGATGTGAGCGTCAGGTATTACCCTTTACCTCAACGGTTCCTGAGAATGTTCACCAGTTGAAAAAAGGCCCTAAGGATGCCCGCACCTACCGCCATGGGGACTGACAAGCCACTCGATTAGTCATTCCCCCCCCACCTGGCCTCTATTACTTTCCTCAATCCCTTCTGCAGATCTGCCAAAAAGAAATCATTGCCGCAGTCCGAAAGGTGCACACCATCCGAACGATACAGCTCCCTCCGGGAACGCATGATGTCAGGATGTTGAATACTGACACCCCCTATTTGTATAACTCCTTAAACATTCCGGAGTTCACTTTCCTGCGGGCATGCTCCAACGCAGAGGGTCGCACCCTCTCTTCCAGGGAAGCCTGGAACACAACGCCAGAGGGTCGCACCCTCTCTTCCAGGCAAGCCTGGGCTCCCACGCCAGAGGGACGCACCCTCTCTTCCAGGGAAACCTGGAATAAAACGCCATAGGGTCGCACCCTCTCTTCCAGGCAAGCCTGGGCTCCAACGCCAGAGGGACGCACCCTCTCTTCCAGGGAAACCTGGAATAAAACGCCATAGGGTCGCACCCTCTCTTCCATGCAGGCCTGGGCTCCAGACGCCAGAGGGTCACACCCTCTCTTCCAGGCAAGCCTGGGCAAAAAACATGACCACATGATCAGCACGCCTGGCCAACGCTGCCGAATTATCACAAAATCAGCCTCAGCTTGTAATATCGGGGCCTTGCCTTTAAGCAAGCCCACATCGTTCCCCCCCAAATGGATAAGTATTTGCAGGGGGGGGGACGGCTGGCACGCTGATGGAATAAAGTGGGCAGGAGACGCTCCCACCACATGCCTCGTCTGCCCAGCCATAAAATGGAAGCACATTAACTCAGCCCCAGCTGAGTTCCAAAGCTGGAGGAAGATGCTCGCCGTCCAGCCCAAAAGACCATGCTGTGTCCGCGTATGATCACATTCACTGGGGTCTGCGATCTCCAGGTATCTAAAATTAAACATGAGCATGTCAGCACCCCAACAACACATCACATCGCAGGAAATTTCCTAATGTACGCCTTAAAGGCAGAAGAATGCCATCTCCTCATAGCTTGAATCTGTGTGGGAGAGAAACCAGCGCTGGCTGCTGACGATGCAGCACTGGAAGGAATGCATCCCGAACAAATCAGCTGGGAGACCCAAGTGCTCCCAAGCCCGCTTTGTCACTGACCAAAATTGGAACTTGGTCAGAGAGGATCCGCCAATATGCCAAAAGTAAAGCTTCATACTGAGAGGAGCAAAGCTCCCCCCAAGTCGCCCTCAGTCCTTGTAGAACTTCAGGAGATACAGGAATCGTCGAATCCGGGGCCCTAGGCATCATCCTGGACCAACCCTTAATTGTACGTTTAACCCTCTCATCCGTGGTTGAATTCGCCACTCCACGGATCTTGGCTAAAAGGGATAGTGCAGCCATCTTACCCCCAATGGCGCGGGCAGTTAAACCAGACCTGCGCAATACCGCGCAGAATTACAAGATCTGGTCGACCGAAATAGGCCAACTCTCGCTCAAATTGTAGGTGGACAGGAATCGCTGGAACTGCCCACCTGTCTTGGCATAGACCGTCCTAGTGGGAGGCGCCACGGACTGCCACATGGCCTGCTCTATGTCGACCCTCCAATTTTCCAAAGCGCAGCTGGCATCATTTCCGGCAATGGCCGCGCCCACGGAGCCAATTCCCAGAACCTGCTGACGCGATAAAGTGTCAGCGATGTCATTCTTGATTCCCGGCACGTGTCGTGCCCTGAACCAAATGTTATGGGACACACAATGCAACGTAAACGCCCTGACTAATCCAATCACCCTGGGACTGCGTGAGGTCAACGTGTTGATGACCTGCCCCGTGGCCTGATTGTCGCACCAGAAATGAACAACTGAATTGGCCATTTCCTTAACCCATATGTGCGCCGCCACACAGATGGGAAAAAACTCTAGGAAAGTTAAATCTCTGCAGACGCCGGTAGTTAACCAATCTGACGGCCATCTCTCCGCGCACCACCGATCATGCCAGATTACTCCGAAACCCAGAGCACCCGAGGCATCCGAATAGACCTGCGTCTCAGCTTCGAGAAGCAGGTCCCGTCACCAAAATGACACCCCGTTATACTTATGCAAAACGAGACCCATACTATCAGATCTTGCCGCATCTGGGTTGACACGCGGACTCTGTGGTGCGGTGAGCGAAGGCCCCGCATGGCTGTACACAGGCGCCTGATAAAAGCTCTCCCTGGTGCTATCACACGGCAGGCAAAATTTAAATGCCCCACTAACTCCTGTAACTGTAACAATGTCGCTTCGTGCGAGCCACTCAAGACATGCAGCTTCTGGAGAAGTGCCTGCATCTTGTCCTGGGGCAAGCTGCTGCCCTGCGCCACGGAATCCAATTCGATTCCGAGGTAACGTAAGGTAGTAACGGGGCCTTCCGTCTTCTCATGTGCCAAAGGGACCCCCAATTCTTGTGCCATCTCCTGAAACTGCTGCATCAGGAAGTGGCACTGGTCAGACCCCCCCGGACCAATGAGTAAAATTATCCAAATAGTGAGCCATGTCCTCCAGTCCAGTCCTGTCCCGTAACGCCCTTTCCAAAATTGAACTGAACTCCTCAAACATGGCACACGAAATGGAGCATCCCATGGGTAATGCCCTATCTACGTAAAATTGATCCCTAAAGCAAAATCCTAAAAGGTCAAAATCACGGGGATTGATGGGCCATATGCGAAAGGCGGATTTTATGTCACATTTGCCCCTCAGAGCGCCAACCCCACTCTTGCGTACCCGGGCCACTGCAGAATCGAATTAAGCATATCTAACAGAGCATAATTGCTCTGGAATGGCATCATTCACTGACGCTCCCCTGGGGAAGGACAGGTTATGAATTAACCTGTACCCCCCGGGTGCCTTCTTTGGTACTATGCCCAAAGGAGACACACGCAAATTGGGTATAGGCGGTATAACAAAAGGGGGCCAGTACCCTCCCCGAACTCACTTCTTTGCAATTTCCCCCGCCATGGCCTCCACAGCCTGTATGGACTTCTGATTTTTGCTATGGAAGCAAACCTAACTCCTTCATATGGAATCCTAAAACCCACAGTAAAACCAGCATCTAAATACCTAGCCTTCTCCCTAAGCGGGTAACGTGCCAGCAATCGCCTAAGGGGTACCAGTTTAATTGGGCTGGGCCCCTTTGGGAGGCGGCTGTTGTCCCCCTGGACCCCCTGGTTTCCTGAAATTGGATCCCCCCCGGTAGTTGCCCCTGCCCCTCTTGCCGGATGGGCAACTATGTGCTGGGTGGATGCCGCCACAAACAAGGCAGTCATGCCTGTATTTGCAGGGGGATCTTGTGCAAACCCCCGAGAGCCAAATTCCCAACAGGGCGGGCGGAGTTGAACCCCCCGCCCCGCCGACCCACTCAGGGTGGTGGCGGGTTGAGGCTTCTCCAACAAGTGACCGCTATCCGCCCGATCGCCTTGACCCGGCTTAGCCGGTGTCATATATTGCAGCCACAAGTCATTGTCCTTAATATCCCACTGCAACGTGCGATCAGAGGTGGCCCTTCTTCTAAACGATTCATCACAGGCCAACCAGGCCCCGCCCTCGTATTCCCTATACGCCCGATAAATGATATCGAGGTATTTGGTAAGTATACATCCTTTGGCAGGGAAGCGTTGTTGCAGGACGCCCATATATGTTAAAAAACCTGGTAACCAATTGTTCCAGGTCCTAGCTACCCTCTTTTTCCGCAACTTCTCGGCTTCCCTCTCTGCCGCTCTATCCTTCTCTACGTTTTCGGGTTCTCGAAACAATAAAGAAAAAATATCTATAAAATCCCCTTTAAGGATTTTATCCCTAGTTGCTGGTAATAGATGATAACCCAAAGGAGCAGCAGTATTCCCCGTGGAAATTGCTGACCGCTCCGCACCTGCTAAGGGGTCCATGCCAGCTATGCTTGATGCGGCTACTGAACCAACCGGACCCTGCCACACCTCTGCGCAGGCCGCCACACCGGCTGGCACCTGCGGGGCTGATGCCCCCCCGCCTGTCGTGACAGCCCCTATTCCGGAAGTCGAGTTGACTGGTGTTTGTCCAGAGGTGACCGTTGTAGCCTGTAGTGTCGCCCTAGTGTCACTTACCGTGCTACTGTGACTGACTGCAGCAGAATCCATGCTAGGAAGCTGTCCAGCAAGCTGCCCTGATGCCCCGTCTGAGCTACCCCCCTGGCCCTGTGCCGGTGCCGCAGAGGGTGGAGCCGGAATGTACCCTTGCGGTGTTCCTAGCCAAGGACCACCCACGTGTGGTGTGAAATATGCCATCCCAGTCGTCCATGGGAACCATCCCCACGGGGGAAGGGCACCCATGGCCTGCACCGGGGTATGTAAGGTGTTCGAAAAGTGCTCACCTGATCCCTGCGATGACGTGCCAGGAACTGCGGACTGGGGCATCACCAAAGGTCGTGCCTGCTGCCCATCCGTCGCCTGGGTGCCATGCGCCACCACTGCAGGAACCACACTGCCAGCTGAAGTGTTGGGGGTAGCTTCAACCGCATCCAACCTGGAAGTAATAGAAGACAACATGCTCTCTAACTTTTGTTGCCTAGTCTGCCGACGTGGGGTGACCAACGCAACCGTCTGACTCTGATCAGCTGCAATAAGTATGATACCTCTCCCCTCTTCCAGGGATTGCAGTCGTGCCAAAATGACTGCCAATTCGGGGTTAACTTCCTCGTCAGAGGAAGAGTTGCTCCGAACACTAGGCCTTTTTGCCGGAGGACGCGCGGCTTTTTCTTTGCCCTTCCTCCCCCCTCGGCCCTTCCGCAATGACATGCTGCCCAGTATTAAACCAGGGGAAACTAGTATGACTAACTCTCACACAGTGCTAATGGCACCACCCTGTGGGCAAACTAAGAATTACTTATAGATACAATTAATAAAGTGGTAGACGGACACCACCTGACTGAGAGAACAGAAAATTACATGAGCCAGCGGAAAATTCTAGAATAATGGTGCCACCTAGTGCTGAAACTAGGGATAGGCTCCTGCGACCAAAAAGGAATGGAGTCACCAACTGTAACAGTTAGCACACTCCCCTCCCCCCACTGAATCAAATGTGAGCAAAGGCCTGTTTGCAGTTCAGCCACACACACCACTGCTACACAAACCCCTCTGCCTTCACAGTAGGAGCGCAGACCTGAGAAGGACGTCACACACACACACACACCCCTGCGCCTCCAAAGAAGGCGCCCAAAGTCAGCACAGGCAACTCCTCCAGTCCCCCTTATAGGCCTGCCTCGGCTACCCGCTCGTCCACCTTCCCAGGAAAAAGCTCCCTTACTCCCGGGAGCCCACCGAGCGCGCCAAAATCCCCCCAGCAGGGACGATCTGTCCATCCGCGGGCCAGTCCAGCCCAGAGGAAATCCCCTATTCAGCAGGCGCGTCCGCGCCTATCTGAACTCCCTGCTAGCCGAGGGGGAGGGAGGGCCAGCCGGCCCACCCCTAACCAAGGGGCAAAGTGCCTAAACAAAAGAAAGCCCCCGTCTGCGCCGCGGAGCTCAGAACAGCCTCCGCTCGGCGCCTCCACCGACTTCGCTTCCCCGCCCCGCAGGCCTGGCTCCCGGCCTTACTCAGGCCCCAACCACGGAGGAGTGGGGGGGGAGGGGCAGCCGGCCCGACCCCTTCAGCCTGGGAGAAGGCAAGGCCGAATTCCGCCCCAATCACCAGGTGCGTCCGCGCCTGTCTTCCCCAGAAGTGAGCGAAGACCGGGCCACGCTCCGCCAGCCGGCAAGGGGGAAAAAGCCTCTTGTCGGGCGCGTCCGCGCCCTCAGTCCGCTCGGGCGGGGGGGGGCAGCCGGCCCGACCCCGTCAACCTGGGGGCAGAGTGCCCCGAAGAGATCCGCCGTCAAGCCAGGTAGGCCTCTCCGTTCGTCCCCCGCCGCTCTCTGCCGCCGCTTCACGGAGCTCCCTCTCCTGAAGCTGCGCCAAGCAAAAGAGGGCAGGCAGGACCGTTAGGCGGCGATTAAAGCCGCCCGTCCATAGCCCCGCCCAGTGGCACCATCTGGATGCCCCAATGGGAGCATCCCACCCACGACTCACTGCCCCCCCACCCGCAAATATCATCCATCGCCCAATTGGGCTCTGGATTTCACTTACCCTTGCTGTTCCTTTTCAAATATTTAAAGCAGTTATTCTTAGAAGAATTACATTTTAATAAGGAGGTTTGGAAGAAAACAGACAGTATAAGAGATTAAAAATAACATTCTGATTGCAGTTGCTCATATCTGTTACTCTCATATTTGCAGGAGGAGCAATATCATAAAGGTCATTAAGAACAGCTAAATGTAAATTAAGCTGTTAGCAAATTATGACACAAGGCTAAAAAACATAAAGTGCAAGTAAAGGAAAATCTGATGTTCTGCAGAGACTAAGTAATCCATTGCTTCTTATCTGCTAATGAATACAAGCAATAATATGAGTATCAGGCAAATTATTTGTATACTTTTACCTTACTGTGTTCTTTTAAGTCATTTCGGAGGATTTTTGAACTTTGTTCTGAAACTTTGTAAATATTGGTTGCCACATTGATTCCTGAAAGTTTGTTTTTCAAAAAAATTAAAATAAAGACAGATACAGTGGTACCCTTTTAATAGGAACCATTTCTATTACCACATGAATGCAAAATTTAGAATTATGAAACATGTAGATGAAATTGGTCTTTAACATGTCCAGTCCTACTGGAAATAAAATATATTGTGGAGAAAACACCTAGACAAACACTTCTTCCAATATGACTATTTATCCTGTAACTTAGAAAAAGAATAACACATTTAAAAGGCATCCTCAGCAATTGTTACCTTACTGAATCTTTATGAAGGGTTTTGTGTTGAATACCAATAATGGATTCCTGTGGTGCTTCTCTGTACTTCTTTCCTTTCTCACTACAAGAAAGTGAAGGTGAAAGAGGTATAGTTATAAGCTCTTCTCTCTCTCTCTCTCTCTCTCTCCACTTCTTCCTTTCTCTTTATCAGTGCGCACACGTGCACACATATTTACACACACAGGCAGACACACAGTACCTTGCAATCCATAAGGAAGAGGGCCAATAAAGAAAATGCCAGCATTTTCTGCTTTGCTTAAGTTACAGAATTACTCTGAAGGGAATCTTTAACGATTTCTTGTGCAAATTATTCAGGCTGTTCCTGTTTAAAAGTTTAGATAGCTTTCGATTTTTCATCTGGGTAGTTTCAGAAAGGGTCAGCTGGTAGTAACAAGCTGCTTGAAAGAAATCCAGATGACAGTTTTACATTGTTTAACAATAATGTACTGTCTTCAACATAAACCCATTTCCCCGCAGGTAGTTTATACGTGAGTTTTATACTGGATTGAATTGCGAGGTTCTAGGATTTGAGAAATTAGTTGTTATTCTTTTCTTTTTTCTTTTTGCAGGACTTATAATTTCTCTTCAGCTTCTTCGTGGAGAAATGGAGCAGATTCGAAGGGAGTATCCTATGATCTTTAACAAAGGGATGGCTGCTACTAGAAAAATAGGTTTTCCGGATGTCATCATGCCTGGTGAGCGGATGCAGTTATTTAGCACATATAATTATCTCTGAAAATAGGACAATAAGATGCTTTTTTAAATAGCCTGATAATGTTGGAGCAGTTTAAATGTGACTTGTGGGAAAGTGCTCATTTTAGTTATATACTAATACATGCATAGCAATGATATTTAAGTTCAGAACTGTCTTTTTATATTTATTAAACATCCTCTATAGATTTTGTGCAGATTAATTATGCTTGCTGCCAAATTCCTTCTGTAAGAGGAGGAAAGAAGAGCAGGATAAGGAGGGACAACGTAGTGTATGTGGAGCAAACTGCATGGAGGAGTGGTTAGAGCCCAACAGATGGTCTTAGGCTGGGGATAGTCTTATGTCACTCGTATAGTCTTAGGCTACTATTCTGCTTCTAGTGCAGCACGTTTTTTCCTCTTTGCTGTAACTTGAAGTTTCCATGCACAAGCACTAGAAAAAAGCCTAAAATTAGTAATTATTATGTTTCAATTAGTGAAAGGCTCTTCTGGCTGGTGTTATTGGACCACATTTCCTCTGGGATCAAGTGAAGGTTGGACAATATGGGAGAGAGCTTATATTAGCTAGAGTTATATTAGTCACAAAAACAGTTCTTGGAGCCCAAGGGAGCTTTAGACTTGTTTTTTTTTTAACAGCAACTCCCCATGCTGTATCACAAAATGCTTTTGTAATGAAGGGGGGTTCAAAAACACTTTGAACAAATGACCCTCATGTCACAGCAAAGAGAAAGTAGAAACATTCTACCAAGCAAATACAAGAATATTTGTTTGTTTAAACATTTCCCCTCGTCTTTCCTCAGTATTTCAAGGCAGCTTACAAATCCAAATTCAATAAAAAAATAAGTAAAAATTATAACAGGTAAAGAAATACAAATATCAGAATGTATTGTTTGACCCAAGCACCTCTTTGCCCCCTGCCATTGTAGAATTTTTACTACAAGTTTAATTTTTTTTATAACGAGAACCAAAAGACCTCACTATTTGTCTAATTGGGGATCTACCATATTATTTTAATTATTTTTTATGTGTAACATTTCTGTACTGCCCAACTGTCAAAGTTCCATGGGTGGTTCACAAAAATTAAAATCTTAAAATACAACATGATAAAACATAATATAAAATGTTTAAAAGTTTAAAGCAGAATAAAACCAGCAACAGGGAAAGATCTAAAAGTACAATAACAATTAAAAACAAAACTGAAGAACAAACAAGCCTGGGATTTGTTTGATGTTTTATTATATGTTTATTATCTTGTTTTTGCAAACTTCCTGGGTAATTTTAAAATGAAGGACAGTAAAAATATGATAACATTGGTGGTGCTCCAGTAACTGCTCAGAAAGTTAATGAGATATTGGCAACTAGACATTAAATCTAAGCAGTCTTATAATTAAGGGTGCAATTTTATGCATGTTTAGACAGGAAAAAGTCCCACAGAGCCCATCATACCCTAACCAGCATGGCTAACTGGGGAATGCTGGGAGCTGTAAGACTTTTTTCTGTCTTAATACGCATAAGATTGAACCCTAAATTACTTTAAATGATGAAATGAGGCCTGGACCTATTTATCGTCTCTGAAATTTAGAAGTGATAATTGAAAATCTGAAACTCTACCAAAATCGATAACTAAACATATGCTTGAGCCTTTAAGCAATTTGCTGCAGTGTGTCTTGCATGAATTAACTCTATTACAAAATTGTAAAAGTTATTTCCTAACAACCCAATTTTAGTAGAAAGGATTGATATAATAAGCACCTTATTTTTCTGGAAATCTTTCCTATTTTTGTGGCGTGACAGGTCTAGGGCTGCAGTCCTGCACATAGTTGAGGGGTTTAAATCCCACTCAAGTCAAAGGGCATTAAACCGTGCAGAGAATTACAACTATTACTTTCATATAAAGTGTGCTACAGAGAAACCTCTTAGGAGGAAAAACATAGTTGTCACCTTAAAATCCTCAGACACTGACTTTTTAAATTGTGAAGACCAATAATGAGTGTAGTATTCAGTTATTAGGGGGCAGGGGTTACGTATTAAGGATTTGTTTCTTTTCTCTTTAAGTTCCAACAGCATGTCTATTGTTTTAAACAACAACAAAGAAAGAGGCGTAGTGCATTCATTTCTTGAGCAGCATCAACTCATGTTGAAAGTGAGGGGCAATTCAGAAGCAGTTTCTGATTTGGCATAGGAGTCTGCCGTTCATAGAAAAGAAGGGGGGAAATCCCACTGGAGTTACCCAAAGTATCTTTTGATTTCTGGTTTGTGTCCTGTGTACAAGCACATATGCTGATCAGTCTACTGTGCAAGCAAGTTCGTTCCTCAAAGAACATCACTTCTCTTTACCACTTGTGTAGTATTTTGTCTTTTATTTTGAGTGTCTGATGAAAAGTGCATGCTTTCATCTTTTACCTGTCAGTGATATTTGGTTTTTATTTTTTCTTGTCTAAATTTTCCTGGTTCTTTGTTTACTTTCCCTTCATTCTCCCCCCTTTCTTATGGCACAGAGATGAAGATAGTTGGGTGTAAGTTTTTGCTTTACTGTGTTCTGTCCATTTATTGCTTGCTGTTTTCCCATTTCTACACCATATTTTTTCATTGAATATTTGAAGTTGATAAAGATAACAAATTAACAATGTTGCAGGGGGGGTATGTGTCACTAAATGCTTGCCTGAAAGGTTAGATCACCCCTTTTGTACAGTTTCTTGCACATTTTGACTGAAACTATTCCTCCTCTCAATCCATAGACTGTTCTGCTCCCAGGTAGGGGGTACGTCTGAAAGGGGTTTTCTAGAAGGGTAGGGTACAAGAGCAGGTTTGTGAATGGGCATCAAAATGGCAAACACAGTATGAGCAAGTGTGAAATGGTGCACGTTGGAGCAAAAAATCCCAACTTTAAATATAAGCTGATGGGATCTGAACTAGCGGTAACTGACCAAGGAAGAGATCTTGAGTTTGTGGTGGACAGCTCAATGAAAATTTAAATCCATTGTGTGGCTGTTGTGAAAAAGGCAAATTCAATATTAGACATAATTAGGAAAAAATTGAAAATAAAACTGCCAATATCATACTCCTCTTATACAAAATGATGGTGCGAGCACACTTAAAATACTGTGTACGGTTCTGGTCACCGCCCCTAATAAAAGAATATTGTAGAGTTAGAAAAAGTGCAGAAAAGGACATCTAAAATGATCAAGAGGTTGGAGCATCTCCCCTGTGAGGAAAAGATACAACATCTGGGATTGTTTAACTTAGGAAATGGCAGGTGAGGGAAGACATGACAGAGGTGTACAAAGTTATGCATGGTGTGGAGAAAATGGTTAGGGAGACATTTCCCCCCTCTCATAATACTAGGATTCAGTGGGGTCATCCTATGAAGCTGATTGGTGGGAGATTTAGGACAGATAAAAGGAAGTACTTCTTCACACAGAGCATAGTTACACACAAGATGTATTGTTGACCACCAGTTTGGATGGCTTTAAAAGGGGATTAGAGAAATTCCTGGAGGAGAAGGGTATCAATGGCTACTAGTTCTGATGGCTATGTGCTAACTGCAGGATCAGAGGCAATATGCAGTGTATACCAGTTTCTGGGGAACATGTGCAGGAGGGGTGCTGTTGCACCCATGTCCTGCTTGTGGACTTCCTCTGGACAGCTGGTTGGCCACTGTGTGAACAGAATGGTAGACTAGATGGATCCTCATTTTGATCCAGCATGGCTCTTCTTATATTCTTATCTCTGGTCATTCTGGTGTTAGATCTTTTCAGTCTTCCACTCCTCCTAGTTCAGAAACATAGAGAGTATCTAGTATGTAGAGAATCTTTGAGCTTGCAATAAACAATCTAGACCAGTTGAACTAGGACATATATCTTGATAAAACACAGATGTGGGTATCCATCAAACAAGCAATTCAGAAAGGAAAATAAATGGGTTAAACATAACCTTTACTGCACTGTTCTAGCTTTGCATTCATAGTATTGTGTTGAGCTGGTTCTAGATCTTTAAAAGTAGCTAGGCTAGGATTCAGATACTTGCATATTGATATTGGGTAATACATGAGACAGCAAATCCCCAGGATGGATGTTATCTGGCCTCATCCTTATTTTCAAAGAGAATGCTGAAATAGTTTGGTTTTGAAACTTTTACCCGATTAGGCCCAGGAGGCCCAGGGCTCAAAATCTCATACCAAGCTGGTATCTGCTAATGAGATACCTGCCTGGCTCTGGGTAATCAGCAGGAATTTCTTCTTGAGCTAGAAGTCACTTAATTTGTTGGGGACAGGGGTTACACAGAATCCCCCAACTTAATTTTCTAAAACTTCAAAGAAATGGATAAGCCATCAAAATAGGAAGAAGGTGATTGTTTTATACATTTAAAACACCTGTGAGCATTCTCAAACAAAGTTCTCCCAGACAAAAGGAAGGCTGGTAGCTGGTGGGAATCCACAATCCATAGGACTTGTCACTGTAAAATACACAGTTATGGGAAATGGCTCTTCCTTGGCTTAAAATAGGCATTTTCAATAACAGTATGTTTATATAAAGGCATGCATACCATGTTTTTCAGAACATTAGGAACATTAAGTTAGAAGTAAAAGAACACAGCAATAGCAATACTTGCAAAACAAATCACAGCTTCATCGGGGATGTTGTTCCCTAGTTCTAGGTGTGTTGTTTCAGGAATGTCTGCAGTGTTGAAAGAACACGTAGTTGGTGATGGAAGAGGTAAATGACATGTATTTGTTTTTAAACCAAGGGAGTTACATTTTTGTTGACAGTGAATAAATAAGAAGAGGCATAATTTTGTATTTTACTTATTAGTACACATGTTTAAAATACAAAGATACTTAAATATGGAACTGTTAACAACATAGTTATTAACTATTTTCAGGGAAGTATATAGAATGAAAATATTCAGTTGCCTAGTCATGGCAATAATGTACGTTTATTTATTTATTTATTTATTTACAACATTTGTATATCTCTCCACATCTAGACAGATTCCAGAGTGGTAAACAACAAGAGAGAAAATGAACAAAAGAGAAAAAGAAGAAGCATGATATTAAAATTATTGTTTAAAAGCAGAGTACCAATAAAACCAAAGCTGGTCAACTAAGGAAAGCTTCCTGGAAAAGAGCTCTTTTCAGGAGGCACTGTAAACAAGGCACTGTTGGTTCCTGCCTGACCTCCAGAGGCAGGGAGTTCCTTGGAGAGGGAGCCACCACACTGAAGGCTGTTTCCTGGTGGACTCCAGTCAGGCCATAGATCTATGTGGAACCACCAGGAGCATGATGATAATCTAAGTGATGGATCAGTTTGGTACCTCTCTCAGGTATCCTGGTCCTAAGTTGTTTAGGACTTTGTACACTAGTACCAAAAACTTAAAACTGGCCTGGTTGTGAATAGGCAGCTACTGCAGTTCTCTCAGCAAAGGAGTTGCATGCTGAAAAGGGGCAGCTCCCGATAATAGCCTAGATAACTAACTCCAGTTTCAGGAGCAGTAATCCAGTCTTGAGGGTACTGGCAAATGTACCACTGTGGCAAAGCTATCCCTGTCCAGGAGATATCATGGCTGGCAAACCAACCGAAGCTGGTAAAAGGCACTTCAAGCTACCACGGCCCCTTGGGCCTCCAGCAACAGAGTTGGATCTAGGAGTATCCCCAAACTATGAACCTGATCCTTCAGAGAGAGTGCAACCCCATCCAGAACAGGCAATGAGCCTAGCTCCTGGACCCAGGAACCACTCGCCCACAGGGCTTCCATCTTACCAAGATTCAATTTCAGTTTATTAGCCCTTATCCAGCCCATTACATCTCAAAATTGATATCAGATTTTAAAACATTGTGTTTATCAATGCAGAAGAAGTGGTTACATCATCTACTAATCTTTTTCCTATCATAAGAACTCTGTTATTCGGTTGGCTTGACAGGGGTCTCTTGAAAGAATGAAATTTTCAAGAATTAAAACATCAACCTTCTTCAAATTTGCATACAAAATTCTTATATTGTGAAACCTGATGCTCAAACAAATATATTATATCAGTTTTACAATGTATTTATTTAATAATAGCACTGCATCAATCCCTTCATATCCCTGTTGTGTCCACAGACCTAGGACCCTTGGAAGTAGGAATCTGGTTCCACACAAAACTTAGGTGGTAGACATTTATTGTAGTGCTCCTTCTTTGCAGGCAGCTACAGGCAGACTGGCCTTTGCATTGCCAGCCTGCTACAAAACCTGGAATGGATTATCTGTGCTTAATTGCAGGTCATTCATAAATCCTGGCCTGGCTCAAAGAATGGGCCTATCACAAACACTACATCCCTCCTTTCCTTCAAATATGAAAAACAGCAACATAGCTATAAAGTTAGAGTATCTGAACAACAACAAAACTGCAACTGTATAAGGAAAATATACAACTAATGCACATATTAAAAATGCACATGCAAATCAAATTAGATAAACAAAAACAATTAGATCAATAGTTCACAAAACAGTTTTTTATGTAATATAGTCCTGCAAATAGCTTGGAGCACAGCGGCTAGTCCTTGTTGGGTAACGTTGCAAGTTCAAATCTGAAACACCAAGAGTTGCTGGATCTGGTGCTGCAGGAGTGGTGGATGGGATGGGATTTTCACTCTGTGTGAACTGATCATCATCACAGTCAGGTCTTTGGGTCTGAGGGGTGTTGTGAAGTGGTTTAATGTGTGAAACATTCCTTGTGATTTTATGGGTACCCCTCAGTGCAGTAACCATCGTGCCATTTATCATTGTGATTTGATATGGTGCAGGACAGAAAGGCATTGAAAGTTTGTTTCGAGGCTGGAGATTCTTAACAAGCACTATGTCTCCCACTTTGAATGGTACTACTCTGGCTCGCTGATGCTGATCAGTGTACTGTTTCATTGCAAGTTTTGCCTTATTATGTTGGCGCAGATGTGCATCCTTGAGTGGGACATCTATTTGAGGTAGCTTTGTCCGCACCTGTCTGCCAAACATTATGGTAGCTGGTGCCACACCAGTGGAACAATGGGGGGTGGTTCAGTAGCTGCAGAGAAATTGAAATAATTCTTGTTTCAGATTTGTTCCCTTTGCTGTAGCAATCTGTAAGGCTTTCTTCAGGGTCCTCATAAATCTCTCAACCTCCCCATTTGCTTGTGGCCAATGAGGAGTAATTTCCGATGTTTGAAACCAAGATAGTCTGAAAATTGAGCAAACTGCAGGCTTTGAAAAGGTGGTCCACTGTCACTTTTGACAACAGCAGGTATGCCATAAGAGGAGAAAAAAATGTCTAATTTTGGAATGACAGCATTTGCTGAAGTGGTAGTGACTGTTTATACTTCTGGATAACGGCTGTAATCGTCAATAACGACCAAAAGATGTCCTCCAGCAGGGAGATAACAGAAATCAACACTGACTTCCATCCATGGTGTTGAAGGAAGAGGAGAAACATGCAGTGGTGCAGAGTGGTTCTGTGGGATTGCTGCTTGGCACAATGTACAAGATTTTACACGCTGTTCAGTAAGGTTATCAATTCCAGGGAACCAGACCTTTTCTCTGAGCAGTGCTTTGGTTTTAACTACCCCCTGGTGACCTTCATGGGCCAAATCAATTGCATGATTCCATAGAGAACGTGGAATAACCAAACGAGTACCTCGAAGGAGGAGGCAATTCTCTGTGACGGTAAGTTCACCCTTTATATTAGCAAATTATTGGATGATTGCTCGTGCTTCACAAGTCAGATGTGCTAGATTATTCAGAAGATCTTTCCACCGACCATTGTGGACAGTCTTGATGATTGTCTGTATACACGTGTCAGCTTGTGTAGCAGTCTCTATTTCCTGTAGAGAAAGAGCTTTAGGAACAGCATGGGAGACAAGGAAATTGACATGTGCCTCTGCTTCATTTGTAGCTGTGTGGTTGGCAGCTGTTTTAAATATGGGATGCCTAGAAAAATAATCAGCTGGATTGTCTTTACCTGGTCGATACACAACTCTGTAGTTATAGCCTTGCAATTTGAGCATCCATCGCTCAATACGAACTGGTGGTTGAAAGGATGGATTATTAAACATGGGCTTAAGAGGCTTGTGATCAGTTATAACTGTGAATGGGCACCCATATATGTATAAATGAAAATGAGAGCATGCCCAGGCTACTGCAAGAGCTTCCCTCTCTGTCTGAGAATATCGTTGTTCTGTAGGAGAAAGAGCTTTGCTGGCATATGCAATAGTAGAAATATGGCCATCTTGATCAACCTGTGTGAGAACAGCTCCTAGTCCAACAGGGCTGGCATCCACCACAAGTTCCGTCTTCTTGCTTGGATCAAAGTATGACATGACTACATCACTTGCAAGTGCATCCTTTAACTCAGTAAAAGCAATCTGGTGTTTTTCTGACCATTCCCATGTTTGATCTTTTTTAGTGAGATCCCGGAGAGGCTGTGAGATTGTGGCTAACCTTGGTATAAATCGGCCGCAATAGTTTGCAAGGCCTAGCAAACTGCGAATTTCAGTAGAATTAGTAGGTACAACAGCATTATGTATAGCCATTACTTTTTTTGGATCTGCCGAAATGCCATCTTTGGAGAAGACATATCCAAAGAATTCCAAAACAGGTTTTTTGAACTCACATTTACTTTGATTTAATGTCAGGTGTTCCTCATGCAGTCGTTTTAAAACTGCTTCAAGTCGAATATCATGTTCAGTTGATGTGGATATCATCACTTACATTAAGAACTCCGGGGAGTCCAGCTAGAACTTCATGGATAACATTCTGAAATATCTCTGCAGCTGAAGAAATGCCAAAATTGAGGCACTTATAGCGTCGAAGGCCAACATGAGTTGAAAAGGTTGTGATATATCTGGACTCTGGATGGAGCTCCAACTGGTGGTAACCAGATGTAAGGTCAAGTTTGGAGAAGAATTTTGCCCCATTCAAATCTGCAATGATGTCATCCACAGTGGGAGTAATGTGTCTCTCTCTCTTGATGGCTTGATTGGGTAAGCGCATGTCCACACAAATCTGGATTTTTCCTGGTTGCTTAGGCTTCTGGACAACTACGATTGGAGAAACCCAAGGAGTAGGACCTTCTACTCGCTCAATAATGTCAAGCTCTTCTAGATGTGTTAGTTCTTCTTCAACTAGTTTTCTGATGTGGAAAGGAATACGTCTATGTGGTAATGCTACTGGCTGAACATTTTCATCAGTGTGAAGTCTTACTTGCTTTCTTTTTAGCTTTCCACTCCCTTGAAACATTTTTTCATAGGTTTGGAGGCTTTGAGTTATTCTATCAAGACGTATTTCTTGTATTACTTGAATTAGTCCTAATGTGCTAGCAGTCTTGTAACTAAGCAGTGTATCGCTGTCATAGGCCACCACATACAGTGGGCTTGTAACAGTGATGCCCCTGAAAGCAAAAGTGGCTTGAAACATACCAGACACTGATAATGGTTTTGGGGTACCATAGGCATATATCTTTACTGCTGTGTTCTGAAGTGATGGTTTCTGAGGGAATGCATCATATACACACTGAGCCATCACATTCACAGATGCACCAGTGTCGATCAAAACTTCAGTCTTATGTCCTTGTATACAAATGTGGCAACATGGTAGACAATTCTGTTTGGAAACACTTGTTTGTGTAGAGTACACTGTGTAAACATATGCATTGTCTTCCTCTGAAGGGTCAGCCTGAAGAGCATTTGCTTGGTCTTGGTTGTGAATGCTTGGTGTAAGCTGTGGTGATCTGCAGACTCTTGCATAGTGGTTTCTTTTTCCACAGTTGTGGCAAATTGTACCGCTGGCAGGGCAATTGCCTCTGTGAGGATAGGATCCTCCACAGTTGTAGCAGGTTGCCTGTGCTGTCTTCATGGACATTTGCTGGGCTTTAGGAGATTGATTGCCATTGCCACCTTGAGGATGTGTTCGCTGATTCCTGTTGAAATGCTTCTGGAGTGCAGGTGCAGTTTCTATTTGTGCAGACTGACTCCCTTGTTCTATTAGCTGAGCATGTGTTTCTGACGTTTCATTTGCTTGAGCAGTGTCCAGTATTTTGGTGAGAGTCATCTGGGGTTCTTGCAAAATTTGCCTTCGAAGTTTGGCTGAAGAGCATCCCTGTAGTATTTGCGCCCTTATCTCATGATCTGTGTTTGCAAATTCACAGGATCGCGCGAGATGACGTAAACGGGTATGATATTCATCAGTATTCTCTCCTTTTGGTCTGCCTGCCGAAAGGTGTACTGTTCAAAGTCTATATTTTTGTATGGTTTAAAATACTTGGTAAGAGCTAGCTTTGCCTTTTCATAATCATCACTATCTCCAGTCTCAGACAATGTTTTGAAAATCTGGTGTACTTCACTGCCTGCAAAATGTAGTAACATTGCCCTTTTGGTGGTAGGGTCATCTTCTTTCATTGCAAGAAATAAATTTTCCAAACGTTCAAGCCAAAGTTCCCATCTAGGCCCTAATGTGCTGTGAGACAGCTTGTGTTTTACTGGAAGGAAGATCGGAAGAAATATCTGGCTGTATGAAGAGCTCTTAGTTTCTGCCTTTTTTTTTTTTTTGGTTTTGTTTTATTTTCTTTCTTTATATTGGGTTTCTTTTCCACTCTCGTTGCCAGTGTTGTGTCCACAGACCTGGGACCCTTGGAAGTAGGAATCTGGTTCCACACAAAACTTAGGTGGTAGACATTTATTGTAGTGCTTCTTCTTTGCAGGCAGCTACAGGCAGACTAGCCTTTGCATTGCCAGCCTGCTACAAAACCTGGAATGGATTATCTGTGCTTAATTGCAGGTCATTCATAAATCCTGGCCTGGCTCAAAGAATGGGCCTATCACAAACACTACAATCCCTAGTGAAAAAACTAATTTTAGTAGAGGGCCACTTTGAGTGCTGGGAGGACGAAGTGGGGTCAGTACTCACACTAAAACCTAATTGATTGTTTGATTGCATTTCTATACTGCCCAATAGCCGAAACTCTCTGGGTAGTTCACAAAAGTAACTAGTTTTCTCTTCCCATTTGTACAGTGTGCAAAAGAAAAGCAATGGGGCTTATGAAAGAAAATACATGAGGAAAATACTTTTCCTTCTGCATCCCACTGCCATTTTCTATCCCTGTCCCCAATTCTTTTGTGTTTTGTAGCTGGAAAATGAAACTGAGAAGGTCAGGCTGGGAGTGGGTGGGTGGGAGACACAAAAGGATGGCAGATTATTTTTTTTAAAATGGTAGTCTGTGCCTAGAAAAGGGGGCTTCATTCCAGCTTGGGGAAACACACAGGAGAATTCTTTGCCTTTTTAAAAGCCAGGTCTGTCACTCACAACAGACCTGTGTACATGAAACAAGGTCTTGGCCCCTCTGTGGCATGCCCATTGTTCTCCAGACTTGACAACTTCTTTTCCTTAAATATCACTTGCAAGATTGCAATTATGCTTCAGACCCCACCCCTAGAAGGGTCACCAGGTAAATGCTTTCAGCAGCCTGTTAATTTTGACCTTCCTGCTTAAGTTGGAAGGAAGAGGAATTGTTAGTCCAGTTTACTCCAAACTAATACCTATGAAGTCATTCAACATCTTGGTTTTGTTGAGCCATTGGTATCAGTATTCTCATCATTGTTTGAGTTTTAATAATGAAACACAGCTTTTGGGGGATAATAAGCATTCAGTCAGCCCAATAGTTAGGACTCGTTGACCCGAAGGAGCCGCATTCTCTCCCACAGGAGGAATCTTGTGGACTTTCTCCCCTGCTCCATTGCCTCCACCTTCATCGGACTCAAACCTGCACAGTACAAGTAGGACAGGTATTACAATCCTCTCTCCTTCCTAATCTCTCCCTGACAAATCCTTTAGCTTACCCCCTCTTTCCTTTCTTGCCCCCACTTTTCTGGGGAACCTAGCCAGTTTTTTACTGCTCCTTTTTCTATCTCTTCCCCGGGGTTGTGTGGCTCCAGGAAGGTAAGCAGCTTGATGGCTGCCTCTCTTTGCACCTAAATTCAGCTAGATTAATTACCAGTTTCCTTAGCCTCCCATGCTATTCTCCATATCCATCTCCCTTCTTCTCTTCACTGCCAGCACTTCTCATTCCTCTACTGCATGCTAGTCAGTTACATCAAACCACTGCTTTTAAGGTGTGTATCTTAATAGTTAGTACTATTAGTTTGTATGTATGAATTTTACCCCTATTAGTATGATCTTTTGAATATATGTTTTTAGTTTTTTGTCATAAAATAACTCTTGGTTAAACAACTGTGTCTTTAATCTCCAAATCCCATTAATCTTTAAAATGCCATGCTTTGGGATACTCAGTGCTCAACTTTTTAAAGATCCCTCCAATAGTGTCACATGTGAAGATGCATACTTGGACGTACATCCATTTAAAAAGGTCACTTGCTAATAGGGAAGAGAGATAGGTACATGATGATGATAATGATGATGGTTTGTTTGTTTGTTTGTTTGTTTTATTGCATTTCTATATCACCCACTAGCCGAAGCTCTCTGGGTGGTTCACAAAAATCAAAAACAATAAAGTATAATTTAAAGTATAAAAGTTAAACCACAATGTAAAAACGCAATATAAAAGTACAATAAGAATAAAACTGAGCAGCAATACAGAGATTTAAAATACATTTTAAATGATGATGTTAAATCAGTCTTCCAAACTTTGCCACACCAACCCATTGGCCTTTCTGAGCTGCTTAAACAGAATGAAGCAGACAAGCATGTAAGAATTCTATCTCCTGGGTTTAGAAAGACAAGTGGGAGAGAATAGTGTTGGGGCAAAAATTCACCTCGACTCATGAGGGCAGCAGACACCCCCACGTCCAGCCCTCACAGGCCCAGGCACCTGGCCAATTTTTAACCCAACACAAGGGTGCAGGGTAGGGCGGAACTGTTCCGCCCTGACCTGCATCCTTTATCCTTTTTCCCTGCTGCGTTAATGGAGGCCACCATTAATGCAGTGGGGGGAAATACGCAATTTCTCCAAGGATGGGGAAATTGCATATTTTCTCCTTCCACTCTAGCGGAGGGAGAAAATATGCAATTTCCCCAGCCTTGGGGAAGTTGCTTTTCTCTCTCCCCCTCCACCCCAATGGGGGCCTTAAAGGCCCTCCCTGCACTGATGGGGGCCTTAAAGGCCCTCTTAAAACCTTGGATTAAGTGGGCCTTTAAGGCCACTATTGGCATGGGGGAGGCAAGGCATGCCTGGAAAGTGCGCAGTTCCCCTGGCCATGCTAGTGGCATGCCGGGGGAATTGTGGAGGCCCCAGAAAGTACACTTTGCTGAGCGCTTATGCAAGCTGGCTCCCAGAACAGGGCTGGCTGAGCTGCACTCAGTGAACTCACAGGGCACATGCCCCGTGAGTTCTCTAGTCCCTAGGAAAGAGAGACAAACATTTGTTTTGTTGAACACCTCTCCCCTGAAGAAATCGGTATGGAGAGGGCTGAGGGCTCTGCTCTGGGGGCTCAGTTGTATCAACGGCTACCAGTTGCCACACCCTACATTAGATCCATTGTGCTTATCAAGCACTATGAAAAAAGATACAATAGTCACAAAGGTTATGTGAGTTTTCCTTACAAAGCCAGTTGAGTTTTCCTTACAGATTGTTTACTTTTATTCTACACAATGCTAAAAAGTTAATGTATTTCATAAACAGAATTCTTTGATAAAATTAGCTATGCCTCTTTAGCTTTTGTGAATGCAGTGAACTCTTTTCATGCTTTAATTTTCCATCAGGAAAAGAAAATGATTTGGCTGCAGAGCTTGTAAATTGTTCAAAACAGAAGTGAAATGGAGAGCGAAACTAAAACCTTCACAACCCACTTCTTTAATCCCACAGGAGTTGGGTATGTGAAGCTATAGCAGAAAATCAGCTTGTAGAGGAAGGGTTCTCTACCAGCTGCATGCTGCTTCTCCAATGCAAATTTTCCCTTCCTGAATTTGCCTAGGAGAAGTAACTAATGGGGTTTTCGTACATATATTTGTGAGTAATTTATAGTTTCTTCCTGAGGAATGCCCATATAGAGCTTCCTTTTACCCATCTTACCATAAGCCAGTTGTTTGTATTCAGTAAGCACCTGTCTTGAATAGGTAAGGTCATGGCCACATTTATAGTGATACATGGAAGGGGGAAAGATGTAGGCAGGATCTACACTGCTGCTTTATAACAGTTTGTAACAGTAATGACAATTGTTTGGGCCCAGGACACATTCCATATACCATTTTCAACCCGCTTTCAAGGTCTTATATCCTGCTTGGTGTAGATCTGGCCCAGGAAATGTATAGATTTTGTCAATCTTAGTTAATTAGAAGCCTGAAAAGATTTATAATCCAAGAAGAAAATGAGTTATATCATGTGTTGCACCTAGCGTTTGCTGGATGCCTGTTTTGTACACACTTCTGAGAATGAGCACTAGTAGCTTTTGTTTGAAAATTGTAAGATGGGGAAAAGGCCAGGCAGGGGAGAATGAGTAAAAAATGGGAGGAGAATAATTGAGGGAACTTCAGCTTCAGCTCAGGATGAAAGAAGTCCTAGAAATGTTACTGTGGTGTTCTTGCCCCTATCCTACCTAGTGAGACTTCCCCTCTTGTAAGGCCTTTCTCACCCCAAGTAAGAATCACTTTCTCTCTCACACACTGGGTTTTGCTGCCACCATGACATTTAAAGTTCAAGTCCAATCCTTTACTCTGCCCACAAGCTGAGGACACATAGGCTTTATGCTGTTTCCTTCATTACCTCCCCCTTCCATAGCCACGAGCAGCAGGAGTAGGGTTTTATAAATAAATAAAGCTTTATTGATTACAATAATAAGTTGTTGAATAATTAGGCTGACCAGATAAAATCCAGGTCAGGGCTCATGTAACTTTAACAGTTGTAGAGAAAAGGGAATTTCAGCCAGTGTTATTTGTATGCAATAAGTTCCTGGTGTTATTCCCTCTTCATCACAACAGTTAAAGGTGCAGGCACTATACTAGAGTGACCATATACAAAAGAAGGCAGGGCCCCTGCAACTTTAACACTTGTGATGAAGAGGGAATTTCACCAGGAACTAATTGCATACAAATGACACCGGCTGAAATTCCCTTTTCTCTACAACTGTTAAAGTTACATGAGCCCTGACCTGAATTTTATCTGGTCAGTCTATGAATAATAAACAAATTACTCTTAATATCTCTATCAATATTTGATCTCTCCCACCAAATACTCTATATCACATATTCAAACAGTCCTCTTACAACTACTACAGACCTTCACTGAATCCTTAACTCATTCTCTCTCTCTCCCCCCAGCTCTACTTAATCATTTCCCTATCTCTGATCTAAACCCTCTGTCATCTTGTCCCTGTCTGCGTCTCACAGGTCCAACACCTTTGTTGCCCAACAACTTCCATCAGCCCCAGCCAGCATGGTCAATGGTCAGGAGTCCTGAGAGTTTTTGTCCAAAACATCTGGAGAGCACCAGGTTGGGTAGGCTGCTATAGATCCTTCCTTGCTAGGCTGTTCAGGGGCTGAATCTCTGTTTGCCATGATACCCCCATTAATCACGTATGTGAGACAGGGAGGGTCCAGCTCTCCAGGCTATAGAATCCTCCCAATAATGCAGATTCTATGTAAGGCATTCTGTGATAGGAGAGGTATAATCCATGGTGGAAGCTTGGCACAGATCTCTAAGCACAATTCCTTGAGAAGTACTGAGCAGGCCAGCTGCTTTGTAGCCCGGACATATTTTATTGGGGTGGGGTAGGGTGAAAGCTGCTAAAAATCAGAGCATTGGATTTATGTCTTCCACAAGTTGTTACTCAGCTATTGTCATTCAAATAGAGTCGCCATGAGTGTTTTGGCATTTATTTCTTAACCAGATAAATTTAGCAAAGCAATATGAAAATCTTACCCTTTCCTTCCCCTTTGTTTCGTATGTGGTTCCTCAATTCAGACTTCATATAGCATTACTAATAGCCATCTGATTTAATGCACTGGTGTCAAAATGTTCATTTTTATTAACTGTTTATTTTATTTATGGAATGAGTTGGATTCCCATCAGAATTGTAAACAAAAACATCACTAGTTTCACAGAGGCATCACATCTTCTATGCCTTTCCTTTTAAAAAAATGATTTTTTTTCTCTGTGTGTAGGTGATATACGCAATGACTTGTACCTGACTTTAGAGAAAGGAGACTTTGAGAGAGGTGGGAAAAGTGTACAGAAGAACATTGAAGTGACTATGTATGTGCTTTATGCAGATGGAGAAATTCTAAAGGTAAATAGTTATACTTTCTATTAAATGTAGCACAAAGTTAGTTCTGTTAATGTTTTTACCCTTTATTTTTTTAAAACTATTTTACACATTAAGGGATTGAATTACTTAATTCTGTTTAGCTCTTTAGATTATATTATTACAGTGGCTGCTTTTATGAATCTATGAAGTGATAAATGAAAAGCTTAATTTCTCAGTCAGGAAAATCTCTCATTCCATTGATGGATTCAGATTCTTTTATTGCTGATCATGCCTGTTTCATTTGTTTTCTGTCCAAGAACATCCAGCACTAGTATTTCTTCTGGGATGAGCTTAGCCCCATCTTAGCCCCATCCTTCCTCCAAGGAGTGCAGGACAGCATACATGGTTCTTCCCCCTATTTTATCCTCAGATCACACAGGGAGCTTCATGGCTGAGTGGGGATTTGTTGATTGTTTTTATTGCTGGGAGATGCCCAATTGTTTTAATAGCGGGGTTGTTTTTTGTGCAGATGTTCTGCTCTTAGTAATTTATATTTGCTATTCCTCATGACGATTTCTTGATATGAGGAGTATTTTGTTTTACAGTTAGTACCATAGACCATTCTCTATTCTTGCTAGTGAAGGTTCTGAAACTTATCAAACGCTCCTTTGAAAAGAATAGAATGTCAAAAGATTGTTCTTTTTCTTCTCAAAAAAAGCTTATTTCTGGCAAAATATGTATCTAACAGAAAAAATGAATGTAGAATCAGAGTGGTCATCTCTGTCACATTTGTCCATTTATTTCACACCTCCTTAAAATGGCTCAAAGAAAAAAAATAAAACAAGGGAAAATATTGTAATTAGATTAGTTAAAATTTCCAGTGAGTCAAAGTGTTTCTAACCTTTTGAAACTTGTGAATTTTTAACTGAGCAATATCTATCTTATTGCTTCCCCATACTGCCCCACTATGTAATGTTAGGATGTTTCCCGTGTTCTAGACAGATAAATGAGAACATTGATTAATTTAGTACGTAAATGTATTTGGTCATAAGCATAAGAATATTCAAAAATCAATATAAAATAAACCCTAAGAGTGTTTTTGTAGTTACATCATTTTGTTTGGTTCATAGAATCTGTGTGGATAATTTTGTTTGGACAAAAAACAATATTTGATAATCAAAATCGCTACTGTTATTGTTTTAATGCTCAATCTACAATATGTTTAGAAGAAGAAAACAGCTGGCCTACATGCTCCACTGTCAAGGCATATAAAGTTCTCTTTTCAGATATATATTATTGCTTTTGGCTAATAGAAATGCAATGTTCTGGTGATTTCACCAAAAGACAGTGCTGCAAATAAGCTATTCTAGGGCTGTTTCTTTCCTTATGTACTGGGCAACTCCGCAAATAGTGGGATAAATTTATACCATCTCAATGGATACAGAATCTTAAATTGAATGGGACATCTTTACAATAACCATTAAAACCACAGTTGGAACTGTAAACGGGTCAGACCCCTCCTGATAGACCAAATTATCAATTTTACATTTGGGAGCAAACTTAGATCAATCTGCAGTAGCATTTCTTTGAGTTTGGCTTTGAACATCTTTTTAGCCACTGTAAATTGACTATCAATAAAACAGGATTGTGAGAGCATACATTTATAAAAGGTGATCAGTCTTGCATGGCCAGAAGATTTCCCTCAGTACACTGATAGAACTTTGCTTCTGTTAACAAGAGCTTTGGCAATCTTTCTGCTTGCACTGAGAGAATTATAGACAAGTAAGTGAAAATAGAAGAGTGGATTCCTATAATCGTAGAATCTCATGAATTATGAAAGAAAGTTTCTTTCTAATTCTTAAATTACATTTTCTACCTTTCTGAAAGGGCCCTCACTAATTTGCTCTGTTAAAAGCTGAGGTTTTATTCCTTTTTTATCTTCTGTCAAAGCCAGAAGACATGGCAAGCCCTCCAATCTGACCCTCACACAACTCACCTGTAGCGCAGGAGCCTGCTCCAGCATTGGGGTCATCATCCACTCACCATCATACTCCACAAAGTACACAGAATCCCCCCACTCCGGGCCAATCTTTTATGCTTACACTGATAAAAGGACTGACAAAACGGCAAGAAATCTCTAAGCAGACCAGCGTGTCTTTTTCAGAATGCAAAAAGAAGAAAAAGACTTTGAAAAAATTGCATGACTTTGCTCAGGATTGAGCATCGGGCTATTCTGCCCTTTCTGACTCTGCGCGAGCATCTCAGGAGCGAGAACGGATGATACAAGCCATGTCTCCCAGGACTCCAACTCAGGATGAAGTGCGTCCTTCCACTCTGGCCACTCCACCCATTTCAATACAGGTATCTTGGCATCAACAGTGACCATTGGTCCAGGCCACATCTCCCGCTGCTCTGCCAATGCTTAGCAACAGAACGCTGACAGTTATACCGGTTGCTCTACGTATGTTATTTACACCCATCCCAATGGTGAATCCTATGGCATAGAGGGAAGTCATCAACATGACATCAGACAATGAGATGAGGGAACCATCTCTGAAAGCACCCCTCCCTCAACTACCTCGTCAGTGTTGAGAGTTATGACATAGGTCATCACTGGCACACATTTGCTGGATTCAGAGTACTTGTTAAACTCTTCTTCAAGACATCATGCCCATAGTTTTTACAAGTGAAGCCGATTCAAAGAACAGTCTAGATCACCTTTCACTGAGTGGGACAGATGTCCAACTTGGGATGTTCAATACAGGAGACCCTAGGATTGGGTGATTACCCAGATGAGCCATATGGCCCATGCTATCCTTGCCATCCTGAGCTTCCCTAGTGGGGAGGTACCCAGTACCAACCACAGCAATCGGCTATGGTTTCAAAACCTCTGAACCAACCGGCTGCCCCTTGTGACCAGCCTCCGTTCATGCCACCTGGTCTATGATCACAGCCAGCTCAGCCACAGCCATGGCCAGCCAGTTGTGCTCCTGTCCAGCAGCTACAAACAGTTCAGCGACAGAGTATTTTGCCAAGTTTACTGTAGCCACAGACTGCACAACCACAGACTGTCTTGCCAATTATTTAACCAACAGCTCTGATACAATTTGGGGCACAAGTATTGCTACTAGTGCTCAACCACTCCCTATTGAAAGAAGGGAGAAGAACATGCCACATCAGGTCCCCCCGGAGGAATCTCCAATGTCTGCGACTGAGGATTACCAGTCACATATCACCTCCCAGTCATCCTGTCCTCTTTCCATCTCCATCCAAACTGGGCATCTCTGCTTAGCCCGCTAGGATAATGCTTCAATCTCGGTGATCCTTCTGCAAGCCCCCGTCCTCCCAACTCTGTCAGGCTCTCACGGATAGCTCTCCCAGCTTCTCTGGGTTCAGTCAGGATGAGTCAAGCAGATCCTGCCTGCTCTGCCCTGAGAACACTGACAGAGATAAGCTCACAAAGATTCTGACATTCCACAGGCTGAATAGGCCCAAACAGTTCCAGACTATTTCTAATTAAATCTTAGCTACAAACTACATGGCCCACTGCAGTGCCAAAACTATTCCCTGACACCTATTTTCACATCGTCATAGAGGAATCGCACCAATGCTACCTCCGCTTTCCCGTCAGTACCAACATTCTGGGTGCTACCCTTCAATCTCGCCACTGCCTCAAGGGTATTCACCAAGTGCGTGGCATTGGTCTGCTCCCACTACCAAGTGAAAGGTGTAGATGTCTATCCATACAGAGACAATTATCTGGAATCTACTTGAGGAGCAGACTATCTAGGCAGAGAAATCACACCTTGCACTGACACATCAGATCCAATTCATCAGGTGTTGTTGGAATCGCAACTGGGCCATGCCTTCCTATCTGATACCAGGGTAAAGGTGCTGACTCTTCTAGCATCAGAGCTGCAAATGAGCAGATCTACCACGACGCTCAAGGTCCAATATCTCCTGGGTTTCATGGCTACAATAATGGGTGTTGTTCACTACACTCAATTGCCTGTAAGACAACACCAAAACTGGCTCATACAAAACTTCGATACTGATCAGAACACCCGCCGGGCCAGACTGTTCCTGCCTCTGGACATCAGGGACCCTCTCTGATGGTGGTTGGTACTGATCAGTCTATCCTAAGACATGCTGTTTCTTCAGCCCATTCCATCCAAGGTTGTGACTACAGATGCATCACTGTCGGGGCCTCATGGTCCATGGTCAATGGACCACCAACAAAGCCACACAGCACATCAACCTCTTGGAATTAAGGGCAGTGCACAAAGCACTTCATGCATTCGAGCTGGACCTGGTGGGCAGACTCCAGATCTTAGACTGGTACATAAACTGTTGAATCGGACTTGTGGCAATACATGTGGCTAGTGTTGACAATGTCTTAGCTGACCAGCCCAGTCGGACCATTCTGATCTCCCACGAGTGGGAGTCGGATAAATTAGTTCTGAGCAGCCTCTTCCAGTGTTGGGAGATGCTAGAAATCTACTTCTTTGCCACAGTGGAGAATGCAGTTTGCACAACATTCTGCAGCAGAGCGGGTCAAAGCCTGGGATCAATAGATGATGCCTTTGTATTTCAGTGGACAGGATGCTGTTCTATGTGTTCCCCCCATTTCCGCTGAAGACCAGGGTCCTGGCAAAGATCACAACTGACGGCACTGAGTGCATCATTGTGGCACTATGGTGGCCAGGCCAGCTTTGGCTCACCTCACTAATCAGACTCGCTCAGGGTCAAATACTGGCACATCCTGGAAAATCCATCTCTCTTACAAGAGAGAACAGCTGGATTTGACAACCAAATCTAGAAACTCTCTGCGTGAAAGATCAGGTGATGGAAGTTACTTCAGCACCAGCAGAGATCCAAAGGACCCTCAATGCTGCACATAAGCCATCCACGCCACTTTCCTACTCAAACAAATGGACTGCTTTTTCTGTTTTTGCTTGTAAGCAGGAATTTCACCCACACTAGTGCTCCTTGCACCAAATTCTCCAGCTTCTTCTGTTCCTTTTTGAGAAGGGACCCAAACTGTTATGCCTCAAAGTTTACTTCTCTGCTGTTTCTGCATTTCACCCTCCTGCTGAGGGATTTTCCATGTTCTCACATCCAACAGCAAAAAGATTCCTGAATCTAGCACCACCTCTCCACTCTACGGTACTGAGCTGGAGCCTTTCTGTAGTGCTTAAAGCACTTTTGTCCAAGCCGTCTGAACCACTGGCAACTACAGACCTACGCCTCCTTTCATGGAAGGTGGCATTTCTGATGACAATTACATCTGTGCGCTGTGCCAGTGAACTCTGTGCACTCAGAGTGGACCTGCCTTATCTAATTTTTCACCAGAATAAAGTGGTATTCAGACCTGATCCTGCTTTTCTGCCTAAAGTTGTGTTGGAATTTCATTTAAATCAGGTCATTGTTTTGCCTGCTTTCTTCACTTCTCTCTCTACATCACTGGAGTCGACCCTGCATACGCTTGATGTTCATTGCGCCTTGGCCTTTTATAAGTCGGAGACTGAACAGTTTTGTCTGTCACAATGACTCTTTATCTGCCTCAGCAGCAAGCATAAAGGCCAGCTTCTTTCAACTTATCATTTCATATCTTGGGTCATCAAGACTGTCAAGCTGTCATATGAGCTTGCTGGGCTTGAACTATCTGCCCCAGTCTGAGCTCACTCTACTTGTGTGGTAGTGACAGGGGGTGCCATCCCTGAACTGTGTCTGACACTGACCCACCTCCGTGTAAGTTAGCTTGCTACCTGTAACTGTAGAACTTCAAATGGTCATCTATGCTTCACACAACCCATCCACAGTCCCCTTTTCGGTGTCATACATGAGTTCGACGTTGGGTACTGACAGTATTTTATTTTATTCGGTTACAAGGTCTCAGTGTCAGTCTCAAGGAACTGAGGGAATAGGTGGGATCACACTGGGGACATGAGCATTGGGAGTGGGGGTCCTGCCATAATTCATATACTATAGAAGCTTCCCAAATTGAGGCTCCGCGCAGGTGCAGAGCCCATATGTGTGAATACATAAATGACCACACGAAGAACTACATTTATAGGTAGCAAACTGTCTTTCCCTTTATTTAGCTCTGGGAGTGGAGAGCAGAAGGGAAGCATTCTCTGGTTTCTGCTATCAGCCAGGGGACCATGGACCACTGGGAGGCTGCATGCCCTGTTTCCCACGAATTTATTTATTTATTTATTGCATTTGTATACCGCCCCATAGCCGAAGCTCTCTGGGCAGTTTACATAGGATTAAAACAATTAAAAACAATATACAAAAATTAAAACAGCAAAAACATACAATATACACATAATATACACATACGTTTAAGACCACTGTAATAACTTTAAAAAGCTATAAACCTAAAAACAAAACAAACTCAGGCTCCTCAGATATTGCTAAATGCCTGAGAGAAGAGGAAAGTCTCGACCTGGCGCCGAAAAAATAACAATGTTGGCGCCAGGCGGGCCTTGTCAGGGAGATCGTTTCACAATTGGGGGCCCACCACAAAGAAGGCCCTCTCCTTTGTTGCCGACCTCCAAGCTTCCCTCGGAGTAGGCACTCGGAGAAGGGCTTTAGATGTTGAACGTAGTGTTCGAGTAGGTTCATGTCGGGAAAGGCGTTCCATCAAGTATTGTGGTCCCAAGCCGTGTAAGGCTTTATAGGTTAAAACTAACACCTTGAATCGGGCTCGGAAACATACAGGCAGCCAATGCAAGCAGGCTAGAGTAGGTCTTATATGGTTGAACCTTCTGGTCCCAGTTATCAATCTGGCAAGCTGCATTTTGCACAAGCTGCAGCTTCTGAACCACTTTCAAAGGCAGCCCCACATGGAGTGCATTGCAGTAATCTAACACCAAGACAAGGTGGAAATCAACCTGGTTCATCTATTGGCCAGAGGAGGAATCTTGTTTCCCCTCCCTGTCAGAAAGAACACTCTGCTTCAACTGGCAGTTATTCTATCTATCTATTTATTTATGTATTTAGCTCTTCAGCTAAAAAGACTCCCAGAGCAGCTTACAAAGATTAATATTAAGTAGACTGACCAGATAAAATCCAGGTCAAGGCTCCTGTATCTTTAACAGTTGTAGAGAAAAGGGAATTTCAGCCAGTATCATTTGTATGCAATTAGTTCCTGGTGAAATTCCCTCTTCATCACAACTGTTAAAGTTGCAGGCACTATACTAGAGTGACCAGATACAAAAGAAGGCAGAGCCCTTGCAACTTTCACTGTTGTGATGAAGAGGGAATTTCACCAGGAACTAATTGCATACAAATGACACTGGCTGAAATTCCCTTTTCTCTACAACTGTTAAAGTTACATGAGCCCTGACCTGGATTTTATCTGGTCACCCTAATATTAAGTCAGTCCCTGCATGACACAAAAAGAAATTAGGAGGGTGGGGCGGGAAGAAGCAAAACTCAGGAACTCGTTCTTGTTTTCAAAGTTCCTATTGGTGTTCTTTCAGGCAGGGAAGGATTCTTTCAGTGTTTCCTTTCTGCAGAAGTTACAGGAAAGATCAGTCTGGCCCCATCCTCCATCAGCTCAAGGAACAAGAGCCACCAACTGCTATTCAAATAAAAGAACCAGCAAAAAAAGATCTGTCTGTCTCAAATTGCCCTTATACATCACCACCTTGTTCTAGCCTTGAAAAACCAATCTCCCTCCTCTTCCTCTTCCCTCCTGTTCTTTTGTGTGTCTTATCTTTTTAGTTTGTAAGCCTGATGACAGGGCCTGTCTCTTTTTATTGGTCTGAGTCAGTTTGGGAGATAATAATTGTATGAAAAGTGGGATAAAATGCAGTTGGGGTGACAAGGAACTCTAGCACTGGCCATTCTTGAGAGAGCATGTCATGTTGTTGTTCCCCGCCTCGATCTAGACGGAGAGGCGGGTAAGAAATAAATCGTTATTATTATTATTATTATTATTATTATTATTATTATATAAGGAAGTACAAAGCTCTTTCTCTTGCAGAGTTCTCATCTGACTGCATGAGCTCAACTCTGTTCTAGAGAAGGGCCTGGGTGAGAACATTGCTTGTTCTGCTCTAACCCTGCTTCTGATTGGCTCCAGCAAATCTCACAAGTTCTGGACAATAACTAAATAGATACAGGGGGATATGATTCCATAAATATCTTCAAGCATTAAATATAATGTAGCTTCATCCCCACCCCTGCTTCTTGGTCTTAGAAGGGAAATATCTGCCTATTAATTATGTGGTATGATATCTCAATCTGAATAAGTTTGGAGAAAAGGCATCATCCTGAATTTGTCCCTACTTTTTGATAGGCAGGTACCTGCTGTAATCAGGAGATGGTTTTAACAGCCTCATTTACTGCGGAAGCTCTGCCACTTTGTGGACATGGAGACCTTGCCAGGCTGATCTATGCCTCTGGAACTTCCATGCCTGACTTTATAATGAGCTCTTATGTGGGCTGCCCTCAAGATGACCCAGAAGCTTCAGCTGGTACAAAATGCTGCCGCAGACTTCCTAATTAATATTGGGAAGTACAATAATTTTAACTGATTTTATGTCAATTACACTTGGTTCAGGTGTGCTTCTGAGCCCAATTCAAGATTCTGGTTGACCTTGAAAACCCTTCAGGGCTTGGGACCCACAAATTCATAGATTGGCTCTTGCCATTTCAATCCCCATGCCAGCTGTGTTTTTCATATTATGCTCTACCTTGAATGCCACCATTCTTTGGGTCAGGGCCGTGAGAGGTAGCAACTTTATGACAATTGTTCCAAGGCTATAGAATGCTCTCCCCTGGAAAATGAGAGGTTACTCTTCCATGTCTGTTTTTGGGAACAGTTGCAAGATTTTATTTTTTCAATTGCAAATTGTTATATCAGGGGTTTTAGTGTAGTTAATGGACTAGTTTTAATAAAGTGTTTACTGTTTTTATTTCAGTTAGTTGTAAGGTGCTTTCACAGTATGGAAAGGTAACCTGTACATGTTTTAAATAAATATATACATACAGAATTACATCCTCTATTATCTCACTGTGATCTCTCTCCTTTGCTGCTCCCTGTTTTGGAATGTTTTATTCCCTGGCATCCATTTGATTTCTTTTTCTGGTGTATTTGAATGCCGGATGAAAACACACCTCTTCACTCTATCTTTGACTGTCTCACACCTTTATTATTTCCTACCTCTCCCATTCCTTTGCTTGAGCCTAATAAGACTATATGTTCGAAGGCAGGGCCTGTTTCCTTTACTTTATTTTATACACAGTGCCTAATTTATGTTATAAATAATAACAACAGCAGTATTAAATTTGAAAGGGGCTATACTCGCCCAACTTGGAGATTCCAGAATCCTGAAGATCTGATGATTGAGGCTCCAATCCTATTTACCTGGAAGTAATCCCCATTTACCATAATGTGGTTACTTCTGATTAAACATACATATAATTGTGAAATTAATGCGATAACGCACCCATGGTAGTGGATGGAGGAACTGAAGGTGCAGTCCTATGGGATGTCCAGGCTACTTGTAAGCTTCATGAATATCCTTTGTAAAGCGGGAGGTGCCTCATGTCACCTGCCCTGCATTTTCGCTTATCTAGCAGAGGCTTTGGGAGGGAGAGGGAAGGAGGCTGGGGCAGCCATAGGATTTGTTGCATGGCTGCTGACCTGGTGACCTCCCCTCCCCACCCCTTTCCCCCATTTCAGCACTCTGTTTTGTGAGTGCGGAGAGGTAGTTGGCATGGAGAGACAGCCTGTGCACTTCTCTCCATGTAGGGTTCAAGGGGGAGAGGGAGGGGAGTACAGTTTCCTGGCTCCCAACTCAGAGCCCTATCTATAAGTTTGGAGACAGGAAACTGAATCATCCTATGCCCCCCCCCCCGACTCTGTCTAAGGGACATAGGTTTGCCCCCTCCATTTTCTAAATATTTTTACTCAGAAAAGATATTCCTGGCTCTTGATTAATCATCTCCTATTACAAATGAAAATGTATGAACCTTGTATGGCACTTACATATGGTTTCTCTTCGTCTGTAGGTTTCCCCTCCATACTTAAGCTAAATATTTGTTGAAAGTTCTGTTTTATAATAATACAAAGAACTACATGACCTAGTTCATGCATGTTGTTTAAGCCATGGTGTGTGCTGGACACCATTTGCCTAATTACCCACCTCGGCATGGCTTGTCATGTTGTCTGAACCCAGGTACCATGGCTTGTTTGACGAGAAAACAACCCTCAAAAAACCCATGGCTTATTTGAGGGTTGTTTCCCCCTCAGACAAGCCATACCGCTCTTTAAAGAGCTCGCCTTATTCCGAAGTCAAAATTCAGATCACATACTACATTAATCTCACCATTAGTTCTCACTCCTTACCTGCTTCACTTAGAAAAATATTTTCAAAATCTCTAGATTTTGCTGCTGGAGTCTCTAGACTTCTATATTCCAAGGTTTGGATTCTATCCCTGACTTTGTTTACTAGTAGACAAATATGAATTAGACTTATTAAAATATGCTACATTTTCTGCATCTTTAACATAAGACTTCCTTAGCAATATTGTATCTCATCTGTAGTGTGATATTTTATTCTTACTTTGTCTTCTTTTTCTTTTTTCCTGTAGGACTGCATCAGCCTAGGCTCAGGAGAGCCAAGTAGGAGTGTATATCATTCCTTTGTCCTCTATCATAATAACAGCCCTCGTTGGGGAGAAGTCATCAAACTCCCCATTCCTATAGACAGGTTCCGTGGCTCTCACCTCCGATTTGAGTTCAGGCATTGTTCCAGTGAGTGCAACATGCTTTTATATCTGGAAGAAACCTAATTTTCATAGATTTTTTCCCCCTGTAGATCAGTGCTTGCACTAATTTTGCAAAGAAACAGGAAAAAACAACAAATTGAAAACACATGATAGGGCACTTTATCACAACAGTTTCATCTGATAGTGGTTCCAGCAACAACAACAACATCAAAAAGTTAACTTTTGCAGGTTTACAGCTGTAACAACCTCTAGCAGTGCAATTGTTTGGGGGTAGTTTAGGCTATTGTGCCTAAGCCAAATCTTGTGTATGCAGTTGGATAAACCCTCACCAAGACCTGAGAGGACTGGAAGTTTATCAATAAATTGGAGGAGTTATTATTGATTACTCATTAAGAAAAAAATGGAATTTGTACTCGAGGGACATAAATTTACTGTGTTTCATTTCTTTTTCTGTGCCAGCTACTCATATAAATTTGTCTAGCTGCATCTTTTTCTTGAGCTACATCCAGAAGTTATGGTCATTTTTGTTTTTTGAACGCTTGAAACTTTGTTTTTGCTAATGTAATATATCAACCATACTCTTCATTGATGATATACTGTAGTCAAAAGATTAAGTTTAAACTATGAAATTTGGCAGACTTATATACATTTACCCAATCTAAACATTTTATATATGGATCCCAGTAAATGATGTCTCCTAGAGGGCAGGAAAATGACAAGTGTGTTCTGTACTTTAGTCATGACCCAGGATAAAAATTCTTAACCATATGTGATGAGTAATGCTGAATGTGATTGTTGGCTAAGTCTACATTCCAAGAGATGGGAAATAGGTGATATACAGTCACATGGTTTTGTGTGAAATCATAATATAAATCTTATTCAGGGCTGGCCCCTTTCTCAAGCATTCTGTTGCCATACCAATAATAGCCATGTAGGTATAAATTAACAAGGAATTGGAGAGGTGCATCCAGACCTAAAGTTTGGGCCGCCCCAAGTCATATACCCAATTCTTGGGGGAAGTGGTGTCTGTGGCTAAACACTTCATTGGGGCACAAGACACTTGCAGGCATGGTACTCCCTTACAATTACCCAATGTACATGGAATGAAAACAGAAATGGAAGTGTGCACCCCATAATAAGCTTTAGGCCACCCGAAATCATACACTCTCACTTCCAGGAATGCCTAGCTGGCCATTCCATGAAGCAGCCCGATAAGGGCACATCAGGCAGTGGAATGGGAATAGTGACAAATTGTGCTGCTCCCCCTCTCCAAAGGGCCCACTACTCCTTGGTCATGCTGGCTGCCTGCATGACCAGCTAACCAGCCAACTGCTCATACCCGCCCAGCTGGCCAGCCAGCCATGCAGTCGGCCAGCAGGACTAAAACAACAACAACCTGTTTGCTCCCACATGCTGGCTGGCTGCCCAAACCGTTGCTCCTGCCTTGTGCCCCAGCCATGGGGCTTCTAGGAGATGTCAGCTGAACTATCGTGAAAGGCCCAGAACTATTGTGAAAGACCCCGAACTATCAGAAGAGGTCCCAGCCTCTTGTTTGGGACCTTTATCGGTAGTTTGGCTGACCTCTCCCAGGTGCCCCATGGCTGTGGCACAGGTGGAAGTAGCTGCTGGGTGGAGTGATGGCCAGGTGGATGCATGCAACAGAGAGAACAGGTGACTGAGCAAGCGGGTGTAGCCACCTGGCTTGGCTGGCCAGACAGCTGGCTGCCCAGGCATGTCGGGTGGGAGGGTGGACAGAAGGCAGAAGTGTCACTGGTGGCAACACATCCGCCACCACCAGAAGAAAAAGAAGTGGGACGGCAGCTTGCTTGAAACAGCAAGATGCCTCAGGCCGGGCCTCCTCTATCAGTAGCCAGCAATTGCTTCTAGCCCAGCTCTGCATTGCCCAGTAATGTGTGATTGGATATGATGTCACCTTGTTTTTTCCTAGGTGATGGATATAACATGATTTTTCAGGGACAGCATTTAGTTTTGTTTAACAACATTTTCTAGCAAACCACTTGCATGTATTTTAGAGATATGTTATAGGAATTCATATTACAATGTGAACATGCACACGCCTTGTTGTGTGTGTATACATCCATTCTCTTGTATCTTCTGGAGGACGTTCCATGACCTTCAAATTAGCCCCTCCCTCCAGAGGATAAGCAGGGTCCAATGTGACAGTCCTCTCCAGGGGAAGGGCTACCCAGCCTGCCCGGCCTGGCATGAACTGAACAGTGTCCATGCTGACCTTTGCAAGCTCAGCTAGACAGAGATTTGCTTTTATTTTATTATTAAAGGGGTGTGTCGGCACACTGGGGCCTTGCCCTGTGCGCTCCCTAACCAGGAAGTAGCTGGGATCTTGATCTTCCTCGCTTTTCTCAGGAAGAAAACCACCAGTGGCACCTCCATCCTGCCTGCACTCTCCCTAACCAGGAAGCAGCCAGAATTCTCATCTGTGCGCTAATGGCAGCACAAAAAATGCCCAGGTGGACATCACTTCACCTACACGCTCCCTAACCAGGAAGCAGCTAGGCTATTGCATTCCCTTCTTCCAGGAGGCACACAGACTGCCGAAACAGTTACCAGCCTGCCTGTGCTGTCTCTACCCGAGACTAAGGACGGCCGCCAGATTCTCCCCTGGGGAAGGCTCATGATGCAGGACAGTCATTTCCTGCCCATGCTATCCCTAACCAGGTGGCAGCTACACTGTGAGGCCTTATTTGCCTTTGATGAGAAGAATACCTCGATTGTCTCTGCTTTGCTCTGTCTCACTATGAGCCTGAGAAGCTTCACCAGGCCCCAGGTTCCCTTGGGTGGAATGAAGAATGCCTAGAAGAACAGTGTGCTGCAACTCTCACCAGGGAACAAGGATGAAAGCTCTCTCTGCCATGACCTTCCCTTGCCGTTTTGCCAACATCTTGTCAGCCCCTAACTGGGGTTCAGCCAGAACATGGCAGTCTACACTGCATCAGCAAGGACAGAGTTGAGGAAAAGAGAAGAGGTGCTAACATTGCTGGGGGATGCTTCCAATGCTTCCTCACAGCAATCATTAGACCCACTGAGGAGTCCCAAAAGGCTGAATCCTGCTACCCCCTCGTCCTTCGTGTCAGTTTTGGGTAGGAACCTAACCCATTCCATTTCCTTGATTTGGGTGAAGCAGATAGTGACACAAGAGTTACAGGACGTGGTTCCACACTTAAGGAAAGACGGTAGTCTTGTTGCTCCCAGTCCTGTTTGGGGGGGGGGGGGGTATAAATCCCATAAAGGGGAAAAGAAAAGATGCCATTTATTCTGGAGTGGATCAAGCCATAAGAAGGGAAAGAATTGACGCAGATCTCCTTCTCAGTCTCCCTGCAGTTCTTCCAGGGGATTATCCTCCGTGGCTTCCCTCTTAGAGAAGGAGGAACCTGCAGAAAAGAATTGCAAGTGAAGGGATCCAACAGGCAGCTACTCCTCCCTACCTGAGAGCAGGAAAGAACTTGCTGAACAGTCCAAGCATCTGATGGGAGCTTCCTTTGCCTGTCCCATGAATGCTCTGAAGTGTCCGTTGGGTCTGGGGGGGGGGGAGGAACTTAATGGGGAAGTTCCTCCTCGTCCCCTGCCTCACTCGTGACCAAAGCTGTTCACATGCTAAAGCTAGGGGACTCATCTGACGAGGCCGCCTTAGCCACTGAGCCTGTACCACAAGGGGTTAAGGGTTTCATTCTGCAGGGCCCTCCTAAACCACTCTCTGTGCCCTTTCCTGAGTTCATGGATTGAATCCGGGGGGGCTGAATGAACCAACCCGGCCAAAAGTAAGGCTTTTCTTTATTCCTTGCCAGAGGAGGTTATGGAAACACTCAAAGTGCCCACAGCAGATGCCTCTGTAGGTGCTCTCTTCTCCTCTGCTCTCATGACCACAGAGGGGGAGGGAAGCCACAAGGACCCCTGCAATAAAAGGGTGAAAGACACGTGCCAGGCGTTTGAGGCTTTGGCCACAGCCTTTAGGACTACAGTCACCAACTCTGTCTTTGCCAGGGCGATTTATCTCTGGTCAGAGCAGCTGGCCAGCCTGGAAGTTGCCTCCAAAGCTGTCAAAGATGGACTCAAAAATATTGCCCTTTCCACAGCCTTGATGGCTGATTCATCACTTGATGCTATCCAGTTGGAATCCAGAGCCATGTCTGCTAATATTGTGACTAGAAGGAATCTCTGGCTAAGAACGTAGGAAGTCGATCTGGGTTCTCAAGCTAAACTGGCAGGCTGCCTTTTCCAAACTGTTTGGCAACTCCCTAGAAAGGGTACTTGCTGAAATTAAGGATAAGACAAATGCTCTACCCACATCCAGAAAGGAAGGCCTGGAGGCCCTTTCATTCTTCCACCCTACAGCACAAGTCCAGACCCTCTGGTGTTCACTGGGGCAAGTGGTTTCGCTGAAGAGCCTCCAGCAGGGTTTTTCACCAGTCCCCTTCTGGAAGTGGAGTTTTGTCCAACTTCCCCAAGACAGCCAAGAAGTCTCCCTTTGCTTGATGCCAGGATCCCATCCTAGAAAATTGGACGCCGTCTCCTCAACTTTGCTTCACTGTGGGAAACAACGACATCCAGTGTCTGGGTCAGAGAGACAGTGTCTCAGGGATATGCTCTGGAGTTTGCCTTTCACACCAGGGACATGTTTCTGACCTCCCCAAGGTCCAAAAACCTCACCATACAGCAGGCAGTGCTGAGAGAGAACATTCATCTCCTGGACATTGGTGCAATCAAGTCAGATCGTCTGGGCCAAAAGCACTCTAGGGTCTATTCTATTCTTTGATTTGAAATAGCCCAACAGATTCCTCTTACACAAGCAATTCAAGATGGAGACTCTCAAAACCATTTTGACAGCCATTTCCCAGCAGGACTTCCAAGCTTCTATGGATCTCTTCAGGCTGTATCTGCAGCTGCCTATCTGATCCTGTGATCACAGGTTCCTGAGGTTCACATACAAAGGTAGACATTTCCAGTACAGGGAAATGCCATTCAGTCTGACATAAGCCCCCAAACTTTTCACCAAAGTTTGGGTGGTCCTTATGGCCATCTATGGATGAGGGGTATCTACCTATCCCCCTACTTGGATGACCTCATCAAGCATCCCTCCTGAAAGAAAGGGATGGAGGTGGCTTGGCCACATTGGACATTTAGATGAGGTCCTGAACACCCTTTGGGGCTTCCAGCTCAGTTCTACTAACAGGGTGTACAATAATATCTAGAAGGCCTTGGTTTCTTGGTGTTGAGACTCAAGTAGAATGTTTCAGCAGCCACAGATTTGTGATGAATCAGGAAAAAAGCTCCTTGGCTCTAATGCAGTCGCTAGAACATTTGGAAGTGATTCTGAACACCTCATGCTTCCAGATGTTTCTCACCAAGGAACAGCAGCACAGTATCCCTCTGACCATTTGCACAGTTCAGGGATTCACGCAGGCAGATTTACAGTCTCTGGCCTGTCTGATGGGTTTTCTTGTGGTTTGGTCCCGCTGCCTACACAGCAGGCAGCTGCAGAGTCTTTTGCTCCCATACCAAGAGATGATTGCCAACAGGTCCTGTCTACAGCTATCACTTCCTCAACCCTTCAAGAGACTTGGACCCCCTATAGGCTGTCCACTTGAGTCAGCCTGGAAAGACGAGTTCTCATTGTCATACAGCAGATGATAGCTTGATGAGATGGGGATCTCACCTGGACAACCTGGTCACCCAGGAGTGTGGTCTGCACAGGAGTCCTAGCTCAGCATAAATCTTCTGGAACCAAGAGCCATAAAATTGGTGCTTCGCCGTTTCAAAGCCACGATCAGCAGCAATCATGTGTTGATCAGAATGTGTCAGCCAAAGTTTATTTAAAACAAGAAGTAGGAACAAGATCAGGAAGGCTAAACAAGGAGGCCTTGGAGATCCTGAATTGGGCAGAAGAGAGTCTTCTCTTTCTCATGGGAGTCCATCTTGCAGGGACAGACAATACGATCACAGACTGGCTGAGGTTCAGGATGCAAAATGTAGATTACACCCCCAGCTGTTTTTGCAACTGATTAGTCACTTTGGACGTCCTTCAATAGATCCCTTCGCCATGCCAGAAAATGCCCAGGTGTCTCACTTCATGTCAAGAAATCTTTACACAGGGGCAGAAGGAGTGGATGCTGTGCCCATGGCCCAAGGCGGTGTTGCATGCATTCCCTTTGCTTCCTCTGATTCCATGTCTCATCCAGTAAGTTCAACATTTAGCAGCTGAGGTGATAATGGTGGCTCCCCTTTGGCCATGGAGACCATGGTTCCCAGATCTAGTGAACCTGTCAATTCAGAGGAGCTGGCACCTTTCTGTTTGCGGGACCCTCCTCACCCAGGGTTCCTTTATATACGTTTGGCTGGAATTGTTTCAGTTGACCACCTGGAGATTGAGCAGAGGTGGCTTGGCTACCTTGGAAATTCAGATGAGGTCCTAAACACCTTTTTGTGCTCCCTGCACAGTTCAGCTAATAGGGTGCACAATAATACCTGGAAAGCCTTCATTTCTTGGTGTCAAGAGACTCAGGCAGAATTCTGGAGGAGGTAGATTTGACAGTTCTGGAGTTCCTTCAGGTAGAACTGCTGAATGGACTCAGTACTAGCACACTTAAACATCAGGTGCCAGCTTTGAACAGTGTTTTGACTAGCAGGGGACAGGGGCGGGTTGCTAACTATCCCCACGTGGAGAGATTTCTGTGACGCAGCCCTTATTCATCCTCCAGTTGTTCACAGATTTCCCACATGGAACCTGAATTAGGGAATGAAGGTTCTGATGGCATCCCTCTTTGAACCCTTGGCTACTTGTCCTATTATGATCAAGACCCTCTTCCTGATGACTATCATTTCAATCAGACGAGTCTCTTAGTTGGAGGCATTGTTTCTGACTTCCACCTTTGTGTATTCCATCAGGACAAGGTGATACTTAGGACAGATCCTTCCTGTTTGCCTAAAGTTAATTCTGTTATTCATCGTCAGCAGGAAGTTGTCTTGTCTTCCTTCTGACTCAAGCTGGTCCATCCCCAGGAGAAGGCCAGCCTAAACTGGATGTGCATACAGCCCTCCACTTTTACCTGGACAGGACGGCTGCTATCAGGTAGTCAGGTCTTGTTTCTCACCAAGACAGTACATTTGCATAAGAAGGTCTCAGCAGCTGCCATTTCCAGGTTATTAAGGAAATGCCTTGCCTTGGTCTACCAAGCTCTGGGAAAATCTCTATCAGGGGTTGCAGTGTGCTCCCTTTGAGGAGCAGCCACTACAGCTGCATTCAGTGGAGGAGATCTGCAAAGTGGCTACATGAACCTCTCTGCACACCTTTGCCAAACATTATAAAATTGATGTTTTTCCTTTGGCAGATGCTCCCTTTGGCAGAAGGGTATTGCAGAGGGTGCTTATTCAATGATTCGTACACCATTCCTATGCAAAGAGGAACTGCTTTGATGCCCTTCAGAAGATACAGGGGAATGGGAAGCTTCTTACAGTGTAGGCTGACCATATGAAAAGGAGGACAGGGCTCATGTAACTTTAACAGTTGTAGAGAAAAGGGAATTTCAGCCAGTGTCATTTGTATGCAATTAGTTCCTGGTGAAATTCCCTCTTCATCACAACAGTTAAAGTTGCAGGCACTATACTAGAGTGACCATATACAAAAGAAGGCAGGGCCCCTGCAACTTTAACAGTTGTGATGAAGAGGGAATTTCACCAGGAACTAATTGCATACAAATGACACTGGCTGAAATTCCCTTTTCTCTACAACTGTTAGTTACATGAGCCCTGTCCTCCTTTTCATATGGTCAGCCTATTACTGTGAATTCCTGGTTTTGGTATCTTCTGGAGGGCAGTCTACCCACCACTGACTTCTGCTGCCTCATAGGCTTCTGTCTGCACCACACGTATGGGGGTGGTAGTTAGGCATCCTGGCTGTTCCATTCCAGTTCAGTGAGTCCCTTGAGTTTCTTTGTAAGGGATTAGTATTGCTGCTGTTGCACTTGTTTTGTTTGTTTATTTTTTATTTCATTCTTGTGCAGTTCAGACTGGTTATACTATTAGGAGTTAGGGGTCAAGGGTATTCGTCTTTTCCAGTCTAGTCTGGGCAGGTTGGATAGCCCCTCTCCTTGGAGAGGACTATAAAAATAGACCCTGCCTGTCATCTGGTGGGAGAGGCTAACCCAAAGGTCATGAAACATCCCCAAAAAGATATATCAGGAATTCTGGTAAACTCCTTTTTATATTTGTCATCTAACTCTTTTGGGATCTTGCATTCACCATTGGGAACATTCTTTTAATATAAGCAAACAATGTAAACATGCATATATTTCAAAACAAGAGTAGATGTGAGGGTGGAACCATATTAGAAAATGTTTAGACATTATCACTGCATGTGTGTGGCAAGTTTGATGCTTTTAATCCAAAGTGCTTTGATGAAAAAAAAATCATGGCTTAATAGGGATATTGTTTATTTGTGTGTTTGCTGTAATAAAACATTTAAACTTCCTTTTGCCACCTCAAAGTGGTGTACAAACAGTATAAAAATGGAACCAACCAGTCATTGAAAGCTGAGCAAACCAAAAACTTCTTAACTGCTCACTCAGAGATAAGTGTTGCAGGAACTCATCTTTTCCCCTTAGAGAGGGAGTTCCACAAAGGTGGTGCTATAGCACAAAAGGCCCAATACCGTATTCCCATCAGCTTGGCTTCAGATAGAGGAGAGGAATGGAGCAGTGCCCCAGATTAGTCATAAAGTACAGGCAGGAACATATTGAAGTAAGCAGGCTTCCAGATAGCCTGGTACAGATATACTGGTTATTGTAAATTCTTCTAATACTAAAAGATGTACTTGCAAAAGATGTACTTGGATTCGATTTGGGAATGGACAGAAAGACTCCTTCTGTTCACGGAATCGACTGCAATCTGGTGGTGCCTCCCAGTGGAGGAAAAAGGAGGGGGAAGGTGATACTAACTTCACTCAGAACCCCCCTTGCACCATCTCCCAAACTCTTCCAACAGCAACAAGAACAGCAAGAACAACAAGCAAAGTTTATTGTATCTTAGCAAACTGCCATTATATACATTTACAGTCAAAACCCACTATACAATTTAAATTCTACTAATAGACAATCAAATGTTGAAAAAATTTCAATACAGACTTTAATCTTTATAACACACATTAGTAAAGCATTGACAAGGAATTTAGATGTTCTGAAAATACGTATTTGTCAGCATTAGACAATAAAAAAACACTTCTTCCATGGATTCTATAGAAAGCACAATCTGAATTGGGACAATGCGAAACAAGTATCATGGGAAGTGTTTTTGTACAGGTTATAAGTAACAGAGTCAAGCTAAGCTGTTTGTCTGCAAGTTTTTCAACAATTTATGCAAACATTTAATTTTCCTGTTGCAGCAAAAGATAAAGGAGAAAAGAAGCTTTTTGGCTTTGCATTTACACCATTAATGAGGGACGATGGAACCACACTATCTGATGATATTCATGAGCTTTATGTTTATAAGGTACTAATTTTAGCCCTGCCATCAATGCCTCATAGTTCACTGTAATTATATTCAATAAATCTGTAATGGCACAAACTCAAGACACGCTGGGTCAGTAAAATAAGTGCTTGGATGGATCTTGGGTCATCTGCTGTTACAGTGCATCACAAATTCTAAAACACTGCAAGGAGATAGACCAGAAATGTCTGGCATAATTATTTTAATTTCCTTACTCTTTCTTTAGAATAGCTCCTCTTTCTTTTTGCTGATGTATTTAGATGGTATCCTGCTTTATACTTTGGGTTCAAGATAGATTACTTATATGTTTCAAAGCTTACATTTAATGGGGGGCATCTCTGTCCTACAAAGGCTCAAAATTTAGCTGTTTTATTTAATATTTGGGGGATGGCTCTTTAATATAATGTTAAATTTAACAGTTAAGCAAAACTCTCACTGGAATGTGTTGTACCCTCTCACCTGTATCACACCATACTAGGACCGTACTAGCACAACATTAGCGCTTAGGATGTTTCCCCCCACTTTATTCTGGATAGAGTCAAGTATCCCACTTTACTCTAAATAACACTACACTTCAGCAAAAGATTAATATTATGGTATAACTAGAGTTGATGTTTGGAATCCTTGAGAAGTAGTGTTCTAATAAATGCTCTTGTGCTCAGTGGGCATATTAAGCACAGAGGTGAACACTACAAGAGAGGGTTTTCTTGTTACCAAATATACCATAATTATTTAAAAGGAGGTAAATTTTAATGGTGGATACATGTTGTTAATTAACACAAGAGTATCTAAAGTGATTTCTTGGTAGAAAACTATATTTTCTAAAGTCTATTGGTTGAATGAGTGCTATACATATTCTATATGCAGAATATCTGCATGCATAGGATCAATACAAATTGTTATATATTCTGGTTATTGACCCAGGAATGTATGGAGTAAAGTAGCAAATCAGTTGGTAAAGATAATTTCCCTTTTTGTGTCTCCAGTGTGATGAAAACAGCACGTTCAATAACCATGCACTGTATTTGGGTCTTCCATGCTGCAAAGAGGACTATAATGGTTGTCCTAACATCCCTTCAAGCCTGATTTTCCAGCGGAGTACCAAAGAGTCTTTTTCAATCTCTACCCAACTTTCTTCTACCAAACTCACCCAGAACGGTACAGTAACTTTCACTTCAAGAATGCAAAAAGGTAGAGGGGTGCTTCAGAAATTGCATGTTAGTGGATATCATACACATGTTTATATGGATTCACATAGAAAGGGGTTCCTGATTTGCTGTGGCTGTCTGCAACGTATACCTGTACTGGAAAGACTTTTATTAGCCAAAGTTAATAGAAATGCAGGAGAAAAAGCTGAGATCTGGCCTCTTAATGAGTACCACAATCAACTAGATAAGGGTGAATGTTCTTTACAACTGCAAGTCCACAAACAAATATCCTTTATTATATGGAACGTTTTTATAATGGTCAGCCAGAATGCCTAAGGGCATTTGCTGGAATTGCAGGTGAGCAGAAATATGCCCTTTTGACAAATGGTTAAGATCAGAATTGTGTTTCCTATTCATTATTAAATTTGAGCATACCAAAACATGGAGTATATCTTGACAGCAGAGACAGAGCCTGCTGATTAGAATCCTTTCTCAGATGATTTTAAAACTCTTTCTTCAATTAAGAAAATACTCTAAGGAAAAGCCAAAGGATTTCATCAAATAATTCATCTTCTATAGATGGCTTTTACTAGGAAGTAAAAGACTATTGCTCCTGTAGGTAGTTTAACAGCCTCCCTCCCCCTATATCGATTTTTAATCCATTAACTAAAGCTATATAAATGTAGTTTTATTTCAGTTGGCAATATACTGGAGTCAGCTCACAGAAACAATAGTAGTTTAATTAGGAGTGTCCAAAACAATCACCAGCATTAGATTTTCTACTGTTTTCAAATTAGAATAAGCACTATGACCCCCATCTTTTTGCACTATATAACAGCTGTTAATGTTTTAAAAACATTCAAGATCTGTGTCCCTCTTCTTCCTTCATGCCACCAGGTTTTAATAATATATTAATATAAGTAATTGGAAGTTTTTGGACTGGGTAGAAAGACACAGTTTTTTCTTATTACAAATAAGTAACATTGAAAACAACAAATTATAATGAAATTGTTTCTTTTACTATATTTTTAATTAATCTTCTGATATACATTTTTCATGATCAAGGCTGAGTTTCACACACTCAAAGTGATGAATATATGAAATGGACTATCACATCTCTTTTTTCCCAGCAAGTTTCTGCTTTATGCACTACAAACAAAGATAGAGAGGAATAAAGGTGGACATATAAAGCTGCTTTCAAAGTTTAATGTTTGCGTAATTGTGTCCAGAACAATGTTTCAGAATGTCTCATCAGATAAGTTGTAGGTTTTGTTTGTGCCCAGTGTTTTGGGGACAAAGAATTTCCCTCCATATTAGAATGGAGAATTACTTCTTTTCTTCAATTGGTAGCTTGAGTTCCTGACAAGAGTTTGTCTGGAACTATTGCTCTGCAAGCATGTTTTGATATATACTTGCTGTCCAGTTTTGGAAAATTGTAATTGGGGTGGTGAATGGATAGTCTGGGCTTTGAGCAGGGTATTGGACTGAGGGACTTTCTGGTCTGAAGCTCTGTGATTTGAAATGTGGATGTTAGCTTTCAGTAACATCTATACATACTAAAAGACATACACTTAGAGAAACATTTTGCACTGCATTCAGTTCTTTAACAAATATCGCTAATCAGGATTTACACACTGACATTTTGTTTGGCTTATTGTAGAAAATTAAACATACACAAAGAACAATATTAGCAATCTATTCAAAATGTATTCTATTGTGGTAGTACTATTTCTATGTTTATTTATAGATTTGTACAACATAATCCATGCAGGTTTACTCATAAGTATGTCTCACTCTATTGAGTGGGATTTACTCCCAAGTAAATATGCATAGGATTGTAGTCCTTGTTGCTCTTATCTAAATGTCGCTAACCTATAGCTCTGTCTCTGTGAACACCTGACAATAGTTAAAATTATTTCCAGAGTTCTCATAATTCTATTTTATGTTAATCTTCTCCTGTAATATGTTTTAGTATATTGTCCATATGCCCATCTTTATTTTTTGAAAAATTTTCAGTGGATCTTCTTGCTCTCTTGAAATGGAAGGCTTATCCAGATCGTGTAATGGATATCTTAGGAAGACTGAGGCATGTCAGCGGTGAAGAAATTGTTAAGGTACTGAATCCAGTCTAAGTTGTTATTAACAATTATTATTATGACAGTAACTGTCTTTGAGAAAAAAGCTAAACGGATTACTTCCTCTGATTGACTTTGGTTAGTAGGTAAAATCAGATGTCATTATCTTAAGCACAACCCTAAAAAGTACTGTGCCAACAGCATTTCATCACTTCATGAGACTAAAGATAGAACTAGATGTTTTGTTAGAATGGTTTATAAGACGATATAATATGAATCTTCCAGTTCTTGCAGGATATTCTAGACACATTGTTTGTGATTTTGGATGACAACACAGAAAAATATGGACTACTGGTGTTTCAGTCTCTGGTAAGCACAACATACGTCTAATGGATCAACACTTGCATCTCCCCTGTATCCATAATTTTCCATAGTATTTACGACTGTAGAGTCCTGGCCCATTACTAATTTGACTATCAGGCCACACTTAATGCAGGGAAATGTAGTGGCAGCTCCCTCAGCAGTGGCTTACTGAAATTCAAGTCAGCATTACTTTTCTTCATTGCTTGGTGAAACTTCTAGAGTATGTATTTCTTCCCCAAGTCCTCCATAAAAAATTGTGAGTCCAGACAGTTGTCATACTAGCTTTTGCTTATATTACTGTGCCTAGTTATTCGTGACCCATGTGTCCTGAATTTGGTATACATGGCAATTATTTCACTTCCAAGAAATTCTTGCATGCTAAATGTTATCTTCACTTGTAAATGATGAACCATAGCAACACTTTTGAAAACATACAGGGTTCAGCAACCAGCAAGGATCTTATATATATTTGGTGCCGAAAAACATTGACTGGGTTTGCACGATCGGGGCAGGAAATTAAGCCATTGTTGCTTATTGTTCTGCTCTGTATGTGCCACATCATTACCCTAATTACCCTCGCCAGGTATAGTTTGTCATGTCATCCAAACCAGAAGAGCGTGCACAGCGGGTTACAAACCACCTTGCAAACCTAGAACAAACCTACCCCTGCCACACACCCATACCAAGTTCAGATGACACTTTAAACTGCACTCAGTCAGGGTAATTATGGTAATGACACAGAGTGCAACTGGCACATGCGGGGTGGGAAAATAAGTTATGATGGCTTATTTCACTTCCCCGATTGTGTGAATGCCTTTATGAATGCCTTTCTTCAATGGATGAGAAAGAAGAAATGGGGTTTCTGTGAATTTTCTTCCTGTCCTAGTGATGAAAAAACAATGAGCTTCACCCAATGGTTTGTTACTCAAAGGTTTCAGTCTGCTTTCTGATGTCCACAGGGTCCCCTAGGGTTTGGCTTCCTCCAGGCTGTTTAATTACTTCAAGTCCTCTTGGGATGCCTCTTTCTTTTATTCACTTTTTCTATTATTTGTTGTTTTCTCTGCACTCATCTCTGGCTATGAGGAGCAAGTTGACAGTTTCTTAAAAGAGTTCTACGGGTTGTTGTTTTTTAAAGTTCCACAGCTTCTAAGATGCTACAGTTACATATCAATCTGCCTTTCCTCCTGATATCTGAATGTTTTAAGATTTTCCTTCTGACTTAGGAACACAGGAGTTAATCCATTTCTCATTGGCTTTTCACCTCTAGAACATAATGGAAATTCACAATTCCAATTTTCCTTTCCAATTCAATTTCCCCATTATTTAATGTAAGGAACATAACCATAAACTGGAAATTGGAATAAAAACACAACTTCTAAAAAGAACATGCATTGACTCAGAATGGAATGGTGAATTACAGCTGTAGATAAAGGATAATGTAATTTTAATTGTTTCTTATTCTATATGTTTATTAATATATTGCTTTGGTGATCTGTGTCTTTAGGTGTGGTTTTCTCTCTCTCCTTCAGGTGTTCATCATAAATCTACTACGTGACAGCAAATATTTTCATTTTCGACCTGTAATGGACACTTATATTCAAAAGCACTTTGCAGGAGCACTGGCATACAAGTAGGTCCTCCTTTCCCACCATGTTACATAGGGTATCACTTTTAGACTTTATGTGGAGTGCAAAAAATCTAATTTATGTTTAACAGAACATCCAATAGTATAAAGTAAACTTCTTGAATACATGGTAATTCCACCCATATATAATAAGAAAAATACTTAATACAGTTTCTTATTCATGTGAGAGAGCTATTCAGATTCTTTTCCAGGTTTTACTCTGGGCTAGCAGGATTAAACACTACTTGCCTGCAGTTACTCTGCTCCATAATGTTTCTCACTTGCAGTAAAAAAAAGAAGTTCTCCCCTATTTTCCTAAGATGATAGCCCTAAACAAGGATGCTTAAAAACATAAGAGCCATGCTAGGTCAGACAAAAAACCTGTTTACTCCATGATCTAGGTCTCACAGTGGGCAACCAGATGCCTTTGAGAAGGGCACAAGCAGGAAATGAGCCTTCCCATTTGTGATCTACCATACCGCCTCTAATATTGAAGGTCATATATAGCCATCATAACTAATACACTGATAGCCTTGTCCATAAATTTCTCTAATCCCTTTTAAAGCTGTCCAAGTTGGTGACTATTACTATATCTTGTCGTAATGAATTCCATTCTTTAACTATGTGCTTTGTGAAGTACTTCTTTCTGTAAGTCAGATTCAAGGCAAGATGATTTATGACAAAATGACAATAAAAAGCCTGAGCTTGTTCAGTGGCCATGTCCAGTTATCACCAGACATACCTGATGTATATGGTTCAATCACAAAGAATTGTTTCTTGTCAGGATAGCCTCACTATATTAATATACTTGTAAAAGCCCTTAGTAGATGATAGTCGAACTCTAGGAGAGGATGTCCCCAAAGAATTATGCAAACCTTTTGTGGATGGAATATATCAAATTCTCTGTTGCACCTCTTTCAACAGTATGAGAATCTCCTGCCCAAGTCATGTCAGACTTCGATTTGTGTAAAACATTCTTGTTCTGTCTGTAGCAAACACAGAAAATGAGCCATCCTCCCTGTGGTTTGTATGGAGCTTTAGTTTAATGGGCAATATCCTCTTCTAATCCTGCAACGCACTTGACCAGCACTTTAGATGTATCCCTAATCTCAGATTGACACTATCTCCAAATGTGAGTGCCCAACTTTAGTTCTAGAACTGATACATACTTTACATACATACCCTGTGGAAGTTCTTTACCTAGGGCCTTCTTGGCTTTTCTCCATCGATAAAATGCTGCCTTCATTCTTCTGCTAGTGTGACGGGAATGGCAAACAAATACAGGCTCTTTACTTACTCTGAGAGCTCTTGTAGAATACCTCTGTCTATTTCACAACTCTCCCAGATGAGCATGCCATAGGGACTATGACAGAAGAGTTGAAGGAAGCAAAGTGAAGTCAAGCACAAACTTTTCCTCAGTAGACTATGTATTCTCTGTTGAAGTACCCTGTTTCTTTTCTGTTGTCCAAAAAGATTTTTCCATGCAATGTCTCCTAGTTATGATTGCAAAGCTGTACTCTGGAAGAATCTTATTTACATGTAGCCAAGCTTTATTTTCTTATAAAGATTTGATTGTTGACTGGGGATTTCCTTCAAGATTACAAAACTGCTAAAGAAATGTAAAGAATGTTTCACCTTCTCATACTTGTTATGAGGCAAAAATAGTTCTGTGACTAATATATGTTATTATAGAGTAATATCTATAATTTCCATAGTTAACTGTTTTGGCTAGCTACACCAGTGTTAAATATGGAACAATAACTATTCCAAAAAAACCCGCAGTATATTTCTAGACTCCATTTTATTATATATGCTAAAATTCAGTAAGTTGAGTAAGTTCAGGAATGAAAAATAACAATAAACTTGATTTCTTCTTAGCAAAGGAATCTTGCTATTGAAATTATTTCACAAGATCTGAAAGTGTGAGGTTGTTTGGTGCTTGAACTGTCTATCAGTAGTGTGTGTTTTTTTTACTCAGAGAACTGATCCGCTGTTTGAAGTGGTACATGGATCGATCAGCTGAACTTGTACGGCAGGATCATATTCAGGAGGCAATGAGGGTATGTCTTCTATATAAATATTTCTCTGTTTAAAATGGCTCTTACATGGATGAGATTTTTATTGGGCAGAGCCCTGTCTTGAATGGATTTCCATTTCTATTTATCAAGAAAGAATTAAACTTATTATCATGGAATCACCAAACTATAATTTTACAGTAACAGTTCTTTGCTTTGGGTAAGCCTATTTTACTATTTATTTATTTATTTTATTACATTTTTATACTGCCCATCAGCCGAAGCTCTCTGGGCAGTGCACAATTAAAACCATAAAATACAACAAGTATTGATAAATTTAAAAGTTAAAAAGACAATATAAAACCAGCTAAGTTAAAATCCAGGGAAAGCCTGTGTGAAAAGGTATGTTTTCAGGAGGCATTTAAAAGATGTTATGTTTTCCGCCTCCTGAACCACACAAGGGAAGGTTTTCCAGAGTGTGGGTGCCACCACAGAGAAGGCCCACTGCCGAGGTTCTTCATGGCGACATTCCATTCATTTCAGAATGGCCAATAGGACCTCCTCTGAGGATCGTAGTTGTCTTCATGGTGTCTATAAGGGAAGGCGGTCTGCTAAGTGTGAAGGACATAGCTTTTGAAAGTGAACTGCTCTGCAAGGGGAGTTGTTGGTCGGGAAGCCGAAAGCGGGAACCTTGGAGCTCAAGGGAGGAGGGTGATGGAGGAACAGATTGTTGACATAGTTTGTGGGCTGGTTATCTCAAGCCGTACCAGCCAAGGTTAAGCAGGTGGATGTTGCTAACGAACTTCAGCTGGAAGGAATTAGGGAGGGCTGATTTCCTTGGTGAGGAGACCCGCCCGAGAGAAGATAGAAAAACGATGGTTTGGGCGGGGGTCGGCATCTCTTCGAGGCAGAGGCTCTGCTGGAAGGTGATGTCCATTTGGCCGGTTTAAGTCGGGTGTTCGTTAGAATTTTATTGTTTTATTAGCCTGCTCGGTTTGGGGTTGCTTAGCACTTTTAAGAGTGTGATTGATTGATTGATTGGGGTCCTAATTGTTTTATGGCTTTTGCTTGTTTGTGCTGCTAATACCAAACCTACCTCATTCCCTTCTAACCTCCTCCCTTTCTTTCCCTCCCAACCACCAAATCCTTATTTTGCTATAATGCGTGTATAATCCCTTCTGTTTTGACCAAGGCCTTAACTTAGAGTAGAGTGAATTTCTTATGGTGAATTTCTGTTCTTTGAGCCTCACAGAGTGCATTCCACTCACCCCTTCTAGAGAATAGAATTGCAAATCCTGCAGCTGGTGTATATGTGAGTGGGGGTGGGAGGGTGGAATTCCTGGGTTCAGTTCTCCCCTATTGGATAGTGTCATTGTTAAGACCTGGTAGGGTTCCCACTCTTATTTACTCTTTCTGTTTTTTCATGCCTGTTCTAGGTATAGTTCTGCCTGTTCTTTTTATTACAGTACGGGGTTGGTTGCTTGGTCTCCCAGCCCAATCTGATTGGACAGGGCAGCTCCTCCCTTTGAAGAAGCAACATTTGGCTCTGCCTACACCATCCCCATGTTAAGGAATTCCCTCCACGAGGCTTTGAGAACAGAAATTCATGGTAACAAACATTTCTGTTTTCTTACCTATGGGAGTAAAAGAAATCCCTACCTCATCTTTTATCTGATTATAGCAAGAAGAAGATAATAGCTCACATTCTGCTGTACAACTCTTTTCTCATTTAGGCAAGATGTAGTGTCCCAAGCTCCTACATGCTCAAAGTCACTCCTACTTCCTGCATATAGACCCTAAATCATGGAGGAAGGCACTATAGACACTCATAAAAGATAAAGGAGAAAACCCTGGTATAATTGCCAAATGGCAACAATTGCATTTACACTGAATTTGCATTTTCTATAAAGGCTTTTTGTGGGCAGGCAAAACTAAAATTTGAATAACTTTTACTTTACTGGTGCTTAATCAAATTTGTATTCTATTTTTGAAAATCAAGAATTTGATTATTAATAATATACCTAATTCCCCCATTTTTTCTAAAGCTCCTTTACTTCTCTTTTCCTTTGTTACACTGATTCCTCTCCTGCTTCTTAAGGCATTGGAATATCTTTTCAAGTTTATCGTTCAGTCTCGGATCCTTTACTCCAGAGCTACTTGTGGAATGGAGGAGGAGCAGTTTAGAGCGAGCATCCAAGAGCTTTTCCAGTCCATCAGATTTGTGCTCAGCCTGGACAGCAGGAGCTCAGAGACTCTCATCTTTACACAGGTTGGAAATATTCAGTGCTTCAGTTAAATTCTGCATGGGAACAGGGCAAATGATTTTGTGCAAGTGAGCGCACAATAGCCTTGCTAATTTTATTGAACCATTTATATGTACATCAATTCACAGACAGAACTACTAGCTGACATTGAAGAGGTGGGGGGCATCTTTGTTTAAAATTCTCTTTTTGCATTCGCTTTAATGTTTCTATTTAATGTCTTGTTCCTGAGCATGTTTCAGAACTGGCATTAAGGAAATGAACTGATGATGAAAAATGATGAAGAAGGAGTAGTTTTGACTGATGCTCTACATTATAGTAACTGCAGTTGGAAAATTATACTAGTACATAATAGTTTATAAACCTCATAAAATCACCTTCCATGTAAGCATCACTGTTAAAGTTTGTTATAGACTATTGGGACCCATTATCCATTATCAAGACAGAGGCTCTTCAACAATGGGAGAGCCTATTTTGCACAGGCAGAGCAAGTTCAATAAATAACAGTCAATGTTTGTAAACATACTTTAAAAAATTGGAACAATACAACAAAAATAGTTACACCAAACAATTGTCTTGTTGGTATAATTTATCATTTCAACATTGCGTTTATAACTTACATAACTTACATGTATGTTGTTTAAGCAAGATCTTTTCAGGTGATGGCCTACAGAGGAATTAGAGCAGAATCACATATTTGGCTGAGTGTTTGACAATTCTTCTCATAAAAATACATACAAAGTTAAGAAATACCTACTTTTGTATTTAGTTTGAAATATTATGACTGTCATAACTAAATTAAAAACTAGCTACACTAATTAATGGAACACCTATGTCAATACACGTCGGCTTGGTTTGCACAGTCACCACAGTTTAAACAAATAAATCCAAAACAGGCCATGGGTTATTTGAGAGTGTTTCCCTTGCAACAGGCCATCTTGCCTGGGTTTGGATGACATAACAAGCCATGCCCAAGTGGGTAATTAGGCAGCTGATGGCTGGCACGTGCCGCAGCTTAACACTGTGGCTTCTTTAAGCTGTGGTGATTGTGCAAACCAGGTCATTTAGTACCCTTAAATTCTAAGCCTCTGGATGCTGGAAGTAAACAAAAGGAATGAAGGGCTTTATTAATAATGCTGAGTTTTATATGTCTCTTCAGCTTTCCACTGTTTGTATTATGTTTTCAGAGACATAGTACTAGTCAAGGAAATAAACCCTACTAGTGTTTGTCTAAAGTAAACATTTAACCATCAAATTGTGGTAGTGGTCTCAGTAAAAATGATTAAAATGGAAAAGGCACTCAGGAAGAAAATGCCAAGAAGACTCTAATATTACTGTGGATTTGTGCAGGTGATATTTCTGGCATATGTGATAGAACCAAGGGAAGGATAGTTCTGTAAATGCATTATTTTAAGTTTTTTAGTCATAGAGAAGGGAAAATCCTTGATGGCATTGTTCTCTGACCACTGACTCAGGCGTTTTCACCAGTGAGACTTTGTTACTTGAGGGGATTATATATTCATGAAAGATGACCTGTTTTAATACTTCAAAAGTTTACCTTTTTGTTTCCCACTTGCCACTATGTTGCCCCTTAACCCTAACTGCCCCATAGGCCCCTCAGCCTGGAGGACAGGTGAGCGGAGCTGGGACATGTGCCCCCACAAAATGTGGTGGTACTTCAAGGCCGTCGTTTAATTCTGTAAGTAATTATCCCCATATGCTGCACAACTTTTCATCCTGGATGTACCCAGTGACTGTTCTTCCCTACCTAATCCATTTTTCTGCACATAGAATTGAAATACACTGCACAGTTCAGTGTTTGCAACCACAAGGCATTTTTTCCAAAGCACTGAACATTTAAGAGCTACTTTCAGTTGTCTGCATGAATCAGCTTGATTATGAGAATCAGTGATTGGAGAGAAGATATGAGATCAGTTATTACTGAGATATTGGACATCGTCTTGTAGTACAAAGAATGCATGATAATGGTCATAACAAGCAGTAATTCAAATGGTTAAATATTTAAAGACCAGAAAGGTTGGATCTTGGTTATATCTCTCACTTTCTGTGGTAATTATTGAAATATATATGTAGCAACTAGACTAACAATTAAAGGCCAATTGATTTTGAACTGGATTCCTTTCCCCCCCCTCTCTTCTTACATTTGATTTTCCATGGTGATGATACCAAACAGCAATGTGTTCTCTCTAATTACAGGTTTTCTGGTGCCCCAGTTTCTAAATACATGTATCACTGGAAATAATGCCAATGTTTAATATCATGAATATTTCTGCAAATATAGACTTGATTTAGTGTAAACAAGTAAAAATGTTGAATAGTTCGTTTGTTATCCTCTTTTATTATAGCTATTTTTATTTTGGTCATTTTGAAAGTGTAAATATAATGAGAAATATTCTATGAAGTTACAGAAATATTAACATCTCAGCAGAACTCTTCATTTCTTTCTCAGCTGAACATCATAGGCCTTTTGCCATCTTCAAAGCCCATAAAATAAAATACAACAAAATTAAATTTAATTAATCGTTTGATCTAAAAGGTAATAGGGAGATATATAGAAAACTGCCAAGCTTTTATGTTGTCTGTCTTACTGGTCTCATTTGGCCTCTCCATGTGCTAATGTTTATTGAGCTTTCCAATTCCTAGAGCAGGAGTGGGGAACCTCAGGCCCACAGCCCAAATCTGACCCTCTCGGGGTCCAAATCCAGCCCTCTGGGGTTCTCCAAACAGTCACATACACTTTCCTCCAACCACTGTGCAGTCTCCCCCATTGTAAAGTTTGAAACACCTCCCCTAAGGCTTAATGACTGTCAATTGTCTTCACATCTTTTGCCTTTGGCCCTGCCCACCACTAGAATGGAGCCCCTGAGATCTTCTCTGAAATTGAATTCAGCCCTTGGTCTGAAAGAGATTCCACACACCCTGTCCTAGAGTGACATAATAATATCCCAGGAGGCTGATGGCTAGCTGTTCACCACTTACCTGTCATCTATGAACATGGTTCTAGAGAATCACGGGGGGAAATTGTTGAGGTAACAAAAGAAGTCTGTGATTGACATACCTATTCAAATTTTAGCATGAATGCACTGGATGGCATTAGGCCTTGTCTTCGTTTTCCCACCTGTAAAATGTGGATACTAGTAATTTACAAGCCTTATTTTGAAAACGAATAATAATTACAAATCATTTTAAACCTGCAAAGTCCCCCCATACTCCCAATTTCATCATTGTTGATGAAGAAAAGTAAATAAACTGCAAGCATGTCAACTTGGTACACATTTTAAAGGTTTAGCTTTTCCTTGGGGATGATGATCCATCCTATCTGATTTTTTGTTTTTAGAAATGATTTTGCAGAATTGTATTAAAACAATAAAGAGCAATAATTATGAATACACACTTCCCCTGTCATTGGAGTTACACATGCATTGTCTCAAAATGACTCTACTTGTTGTTTTATTTTAGCAATATAATTTGTGGATGTATTGTAGTGCCCTTGTACATACCAAAGTCAAAAGATAACGAATTTATATGGTTATGGAGACAACATGGTGAGGGAGATGGAATGTAAGGTGGAAAAGAATTTTATATTTGAATTTAATTTGATTTAGAATAACTTTTTGCAGTTTTAGCTCCTGTTTTATATCTTTGACATAAACACATTCTCATATGTGTAAAATTAAGTAATTATAGATAAAGATGAACATTAAATGGGGATGATTCACTAAGTGGCCTTGAACTGGGGAACCTGTGGGGAACCTGTGGCCCTCCAAATAATGTTGGATTCCACCTCCCAGGCAACCCCAGGCAGCATGGTCAACTATCCGGGAAGTTGAGAGTGGTACTCCAATAATATTTGGAGGACCATTAGTTCCTCATCCCTTAGAAAATTACACAATTTTAGGGCTGTCCACTAATTAAAGAACTATTAGGCTACAATCATATGCCACTTACTTGGGACAAACCTCTTGAATTCATGGTGACTTAATATTGTGTGACTCACCAGTTCCTGTTGCACCCCAAATCCCATCAGTCCCAGCTAGCCTGGCTAATGGCCAGTGATGACAGGAATTGTAGTCCTGTATCATCTGGAGGATCACAATTTCCCTACCCCGGCCTATAGTGCATGTACTTTTCCCCCCTTTTTGTCAAACAAGTATGTTCAGATTTTTATGGGAAGACGTACAAAAAATGGCAAAATCTGTGAACGGAGACATTGATGAGATGAGTGTGAATACCATCAGCAACTATCCTCTACTGTGCTACTTTCAAGTCTGGAAAACCTATGTTTTGACAAGGGAATCACTTTCCACAGCTCAGTTAAAAATTTGGTTTAAAGAAGATCTAACACAATTCATTGTTAAGTATGGCTGAGATACAATAGGTGACAAAATATAGGTTGGGCTGAGCTTGGAAGTACTAGGATAACTAGGATTTACACCATGTGCAATGCAATCCCATATGTGTCTACTCAGAGGTAAGTCCAATTGAGCTGAGTGGGACTTATTCCTAGGTAAGTGCGCATAGAATTGCAGCCTTATTCAGCATGTGGGTTCTCAGCTCATTTGAAAGTTGAACCATGTGCAGTAATTTAAGTGTAGGATAGGTTTTTACAGTGACTGTCTCCTCCTATGATAAAAGGCAGTGTTTAATTTCTACATGAGAAGTGCTTGCTTTGGAATCGGTCCTGCAAACTATGCCCTCTGATGTAGAAGTCCTGTCTCAAAGTTCCAGCGGCATGAGTATTGGCTATGATAGAAATAGCACATTCCCAACATTAATTGTCCCAGAGTTTCTCTTCTAGTGAAATGACACAAAGGCAGGCATACAGGGTGCAGGTGGTAAAATGATGGCAATGATTTTATTAAAAGCCAAATTTTGAACAACTGCAGAATTCTCTTTAGGTTCCTACTGGAGAATATCCTGACCATTTGGCCAATAACTTACAAATCAGAAGAGAAGCTAGAGTTCATAAGTCATCTTGTAAAGGACAATAGGATCAAAGAAACAGGCAGAGGGTGGTTGTTGTTTGCAAATCGGGTAAATATGTATCATAGACATTTGGGGGAAAGTGCATAAACATTTGTCTTGGTAAGTAAAAAAGAAAAGGAAGTTACATTTGACTAGCTACACTGGGGGATTTTTCAGGACATGTTATATGAAACATAATGAGTTAAATTCAGAGTTGCCCTTCTGCTAATGCAGAATTGTTCTAAGATCAATTGGTGTGGAGGTGGGACAAGGAGTGGTATTGCAACTGAGGAGGAGAGGGTTAACTCTCCCCTCTCAAGCTGCAATTTGCCTTGCCTAATGCCAGCGCTGCTCAAACTCACTTTGGGGCCTATCCCCTTTGGGTTTTTCTTCAGACCACTGCTAGAATACAACTCGTAATAGGTTCTCACCAAAGTTATGTGGCGCTCAGGCTGAAATGTTTTGCCCATCTCTGCACTAATGAAAGGGTTCCTACCATTTATCGAGGGGACAGCAATCCAGTGAAAGCTCCTGGAAGTGGAAAAGGGGCCATGTTTTTTGCAGATTTCCCCTGTAGTGTCCCCACACACACACACACCTCCTCCAAAATTGTTCTAGTTCTGAATGGTTTCCTTATCCTCCAGAGCAGATCTGAAGGGAGAAGGATGTATCAGTAAAAGATCATGACCACTGCTACTTGCTCCAGTGGGAACGTCCTATAAGCACTCATGGAAACTCTGGATCCAAGCCATTATTTTGGCTTATTCGGAGATCCTGTATCCATTTCAGAGCTATTGAAGAAACTGCATTGCCATAACAATATTTTCAAAGCCTATTATTTGCATGATCTGACACGTGTCATATACACATGCTCTCTTCTCAAACTAAAGTAAAATGACAGATCATAATGTTGCAGCTAAGAAGCAGCCAGTATAAATTTCTATAAACATGTGTTTAGGAAGATAAAGTTTTCCCTATCTGTATCAAGGCAGAAATCTAAGATATGATTAGCAAATTCACAGAATACTCTGTTTTTCATAATTTTCATTCTAAAAGCAACCAGAACTTGGTGAGAAGTCTGGAAATCTTTTGATTCTATGCTCCAGTATCTGCAAATTGAAGCTACAATGTTTTCTCTATCTTTGTGGGGGGATTCTGTACCCATATGTTCATGCATTACTATGGCAAGACTGCCAGAAGAGAGCTTGATTTCATGTGCCGGATATCTTTATGTCTTAGAGACAGCAGGGTGATATAAATGTGGAACCTTAGTTTGGATTTCAGGCTTTGCCTCGAGACTTGTACCATCATTTATTTGTGTTACTTCTGTACATCAATACAGATCTCAAAGGCCTCATATTTCTTCATTTTCCTTTTAGGCTGCTCTGCTGAACTCCTTCCCTGCAATTTTTGATGAGCTACTGCAGATGTTCACAGTACAGGAAGTTGCGGAGTTTGTGCGGGGAACTCTTGGGAGCATGCCCAGTACAGTGCATATTGGACAATCTATGGATGTAGTTAAATTGCAATCTATAGCTCGTACTGTAGACAGTCGCTTGTTTTCTTTCTCAGGTAAGACAGCATTATTAATTTTACCACTTCGGTATCACATGATCTGATGATCTAATGATCAGTCTATATCTAAATGCACCAAAATGTGGACAATCCTAGAATATGTTCACATCCCTTAGATGTTTTTAAAAATGATACATTGAAGAGCATTGTAGAAAAGATCACAGTTGACATGTCAGTGCTAACATACAAATATGCAGATAACAGAGGACAAACAGATATATCTTCTTAATAAGATATATCTGTTTATCCAACCTAATTGGTACAGAAGCACAGATATTCAGCTGCAGGAAGGATTTTTTGTAAAAAAAAAAAAACTTTTAGTATACTTACATCCTGCTCTTGCATATTATTTATTATATTTATTTAATAGATTTATACCCCACTTTACAGAGGCCAAGTCCTGGGCAGGCCCAGGCTATATAGCCTGGGCTCCGCCCCCCGCATAGGCGGCAGCTTCATACACGTTCCCCTGCACGTGAGTCTTCCTATCATTTCCTGCCCGCAACAATGCCTCCTATCCAAGCCGTGCCGGCTAGGTGGAGAATCGGCCTTCTGTGAATTTCTGCATATTTCATTGTTAGGAATAGTAGTTTTGGTGTGTTCAACACTAAACCTCTGCTGCTAGCAGGAAGGTTTCTGGCTCTGCCTACTACATGATATTTCCTCTCCCTGGAACTTTGCATACTCTCTCCTCGGTATCTTGTGCCCTCACCATCACGACCACTACTGGCCTGCTACACAGTTTGAGAAGTATTATATGATACTTCAGAAGTAGAACTGCTCTGGGAAAATTAGGATTTATAAGAGTTAATTTCATTTTTTTATCTATAATATTTTCATTGTTCCTCATGTGCACCAGCATAGTTACATGCATGTGCTATATTCAAAATATCACTACAAATACTGGATCGTTTATATTAATATGGGTTTTACTAACCTGTATGAATTCACTCAGTATCCTTTGATTTCCTGTAGTCTAGTAAACAGTGGCCAGTACCATGAATTGTGATACTGACCTGATTCACACATACAGACTGGATCACTGTCTCCAATTAGTAAGTTATGTTTAATATGTTTGGCCTTTGGCTTATGCAGCTGTGGTAGCAAGCAACATTCATTAAACAAAAAGGCAAGCTAGTAAATTACAATTCACACATGTTTTTATTCACTGTAATGAAAATTATGCATGCCTTTTCAGTGGACTTTTGCAACACAGGATTAGAATCTGAATGAGTGAAAATAGGTTCCACTCAAAGTATGTTTCTTGGCAGCCCCTAATTAAGCTGGCATGCTGTTTATTAAAGAGCCAATTAAGTGAATTTTATTGTATCTCTAATTAATGCTAGCTTTTCAACTTCTATATGCAGGCTTTTAAATAAGAATGAAGCTTCTCACAACAATAGTTTACATTCTCTTGTAAAATAATACTGAACCTCTGATTTCCCACTCCTAGAATCCCGTCGTATTTTGTTACCTGTGGTTCTACATCATATTCATCTTCACCTGAGACAGCAAAAAGAGTTGCTTATCTGTTCTGGAATTCTCAGCAGTATCTTTTCTATCATCAAAACTAGCTCTGTGGTAATCTATATCTTCCTATCTATTCCATTCCAAAGAACTTATCGAAACTATGAATTATGTACCCATTGATATATAACATAGCTGTTTGTGACCTAACTATCATAAGTGAACTTTGTGCAATGTAATTATTACATATGAGGGCTTATGCACATAGAACACTGGTAGTAGCAGAAAAATTGTAGATATGTGTGTATTACCACAGATTTATAGGTATCCTTCCTAGATAGATGGCTATGTGACCTATGTATTAGTTATTATATTTACCAAGAAAATGTTACACATTCAAATATTTCCTGAAGATGCAAGCCTATGCACACTTACCTGGGAGTAAGGAGTGGGACTGCTGGGTAAATGTATAGGATTCTGCAGTATCTTTAGCAGAACCATGAAAATGGCTACAATTCTATGTTTGTGACAACACATAGGCTGGGTTCAGATAACACGATAGTCAACAGTGGGGAAATAATCAACTTGACAGTTGTTGATCTAGGGGGTACTCCTTACACAACACGATAATAACAAACAGTGGTGTGGATTAGGATCAGCGTTGAGTTGACTATTAGTCCACGCTGAGTTGACTCACTCATCCTGCGCCCTCTGTCCTCCCACTAGTATCCCACTAGTCCTCCCACTAGTATCCCATCAGTCATTGCTGCCGAAAATATATCCTGCCAGCTGGACTAGAGCGGCAGCCATCACTTTGACCACTCTTGCCTTGTAACTCTGTGGCTGATGAAGTAACCAACAGTGGCTAAGGAAATAACCAATGGTGTTCTCCACACAACACGATAACCAATGGTGGTTCAAATAGCCAACTCTGCGCAGAGTTGTTTATTTGTGTTGGTTATTTTGACCAAATAAACTCCCTCCACACAATATAATAACTCATGGTGGGTTAAATAACCCATTGACTATCATGTTGTCTGCATTCAGGTTTTTGTGTGTTTGTGACAACACATGCCATTCAGATTACAGGAGGTACTAGACTCTCAGTCTTACTTAATTTTCTGCATTTGTTCCAAAATTGTTCATGAAAAATCCAGTCCATCATGGATACTCAGTTCTGCTAGACTAAGCAGATAAAATTTAATGACAACAATTAAAGTGAACATTCTAAAATTCTTAATATAATGTAATTCCAGTTATTAATTTAAAAAAATCTGCTTTGAGTTATATATTGAAAATTAGCTTGAGTGCAAACTATTAAGAGCTTAAGTATGTGTTTTAAGAAACTTCCACATGGATAACCTGGCTTCAGTTGTCTATGCTCTGGTAACCTCCAAGTTAGATTATTGCAATGTGCTCTACGTGGGGCTGCCTTTGAAGACGGTTCGGAAGCTGCAGCTTGTGCAAAATGCAGCAGCCAGATTGGTAACAGGGACCAGAAGGTTCGAACATATAAGACCGATTCTGGCCTGCTTGCATTGGCTCTCTGTATGTTTCCGAGCCCAATTCAAGGTGCTAGTTTTAACCTATAAAGCCTTACACGGTTTGGGACCACAATACCTGATGGAACGCCTTTCCCGACATGAACCTACCCGTACACTACGCTCAACATCAAAGGTCCTCCTCCGAGTGCCTACTCCGAGGGAAGCTCGGAGGACGGCAAGAAGGGAGAGGGCCTTCTCTGTGGTGGCCCCCCAATTATGGAATGATCTCCCTGATGAGGCCCGCCTGGCGCCAACACTGTATCTTTTCAGCACCAGGTCAAAACTTTTATTTTCTTCCAGGCATTTTAACAGCTTAAGTTGAGGTTTTAACTGACTTTGTGGCCAGGCTTAAAAGTTCAAAATGTTTTAAATATCAGCTGTTTTATGTTTTTATGGTTTTAAATTTTGTATATTGACATTTTAATGTTAAGTCTTTTAATTTTTGTAAACCGCCCAGAGAGGCTATGGGGTGGTATATAAATGTAGATGATGATGATGATGATGATGATGATGATGATGATGATGAAGAAGAAGAAAAGAAGAAGAAGAAGAAGAAGAAGAAGAAGAAGAAGAAGAAGAAGAAGAAGAAGATCAAATGATCTTGAATAATATTTCAAAGTACTGTTTGGCTTTAATAATAATCCAAAATTGAGAGATGTGGCCTTAATTTAGAATACATTGGCGCATATTTCTAACCCCAAATTAGCTATGTTAAATATTTAATATTTATTTAATAGAACATGATGGTGTTATGGTCATGTTTGGGTCCCAAAATACATAGGATCCCAGAGTATGGATTTTAAATACTGTGTGTGTGTGTGGAAAGTGAAGGAGCTTTTCAGAGTTGTCCAGGGGCTTTTACATGCTGGCCCCAAGGACATGGTAGAACCATCTGAGGCCCGCTGTAATACATTTGCTGGGCACTTCCAGAATAAAATCTCTGGCATCCGTCAGGACTTAGACTCCAGTGTTATAGCAGATGAATCTAGTGAGGTATCCAGAGCACAGGCTTGTCCTGTTTTCTTGGATGAGTTTCAGTTGGTGCAGCTCGAGGATGTTGACAAGGTGCTTGGACAGGTTCGTGCAACCACTTCCATATTGGATCCTTGCCCCTCTTGGCTAATAAAAGCTAGCAGGGATGGAACAACTGGCTGGGCCAGGGAAGTGATTAATGCCTCTTTGCAAGAGGGAGTGGTCCCAGGCCTCCTGAAAGAGGCGGCAGTGAGGCCACTCCTAAAGAAATCTTCCCTGGACCCTGAAAATCTTAATAACTACAGGCCAGTAGCAAATGTTCCATTCCTGGGCAAGGTCCTGGAGCGGGTGGTTGCAAGCCAGCTCCAGGCACTCTTGGATGAGACTGATTATCTAGATCCATTTCAGTCGGGTTTCAGGCCTGGTTTTGGTACGGAAACAGCCTTGGTCGCCCTGTATGATGACCTATGTCGGGAGAAAGACAGGGGGAGTGTGACTCTGTTGATTCTCCTTGATCTCTCAGCGGCTTTCGCTACCATCGACCATGGTATCCTTCTGAGACGACTGGCTGAGTTGGGAATGGGAGGCACTGCATTGCAGTGGTTCCGCTCCTACTTGGGGGGTCGGCTCCAGAAGGTGGTGCTTGAGGAACATTGCTCGGCCCCATGGATTCTCCAGTATGGGGTTCCGCAGGGGTCAGTTTTGTCCCCCATGCTGTTCAACATCTACATGAAACCGTTGAGTGCAGTCATCCGGAGTTTTGGAGTGCGTTGTCATCAGTACGCTGATGACACGCAGCTCTATTTCTCCTTTTCATCTTCATCAGGTGAGGCTGTGGATGTGCTGAACCAGTGCCTGGCTGCGACAATGGACTGGATGAGGGCTAATAAACTGAAACTCAATCCAGACAAGACTGAGACGCTGTTAGTGGGTGGTTCCGCTGACCGGATGGAGGGTGTTCAACCTGTTCTGGATGGGGTTGCACTCCCCTTGAAGGAGCAGGTTCGTAGCTTGGGGGTTCTCCTAGAACCATCTCTGTCACTTGAGGCGCAGGTGGCCTCAGTGGCACGGAGTGCCTTCTACCAACTTCGGTTGGTGGCCCAGCTACGTCCCTATCTGGACAGGGATAACCTGGCTTCAGTTGTCCATGCTCTGGTAACCTCCAAGTTAGATTACTGCAATGCACTCTACGTGGGGCTGCCTTTGAAGGTGGTTCGGAAGCTGCAGCTTGTGCAAAATGCAGCGGCCAGATTGATAACTGGAACCAGTAGGTTCGAACATATAAGACCTACTCTGGCCCGCTTGCATTGGCTGCCTGTATGTTTCCGAGCCCGGTTCAAGGTGCTGGTTTTAACCTATAAAGCCTTACACGGCTTGGGACCACAATACCTGATGGAACGCCTTTCCGACATGAACCTACCCGAACACTACGTTCAACATCTAAGGCCCTCCTCCGAGTGCCTCCCCCGAGGGAAGCTCGGAGGTCAGCAACAAGAGAGAGTGCCTTCTCTGTGGTGGCTCCCCAATTGTGGAACGATCTCCCCGACGAGGCCCGCCTGGCGCCAACATTGTTATTTTTTCGGTGCCAGGTCAAGACTTTCCTCTTCTCTCAGGCATTTGGCAATATCTGAGGAGCCTGGGTTTGTTTTGTTTTGTTTTGTTTTTGTAGTTTTTGAAGTGTTGAAGTGGTTTTTAAATGTACAGTTTGTGTGTATGTTGTATGTTTTTGTTGTTTTAATTTTTGTATATTGTTTTTAATTATTTTTAATCCTATGTAAACCACCCAGAGAGCTTCGGCTATGGGGCGGTATACAAATGTAATAAATAAATAAATAAATAAATTTATAGAGAGATACTGTTATCCCTGTTCCTGAACTTGCACATTTCAACAGCTAATGCCCTGTTGTCTTTGAATAGGCTACTTCTGAGATACTTGCAACATTTGTTTTTAAAAAAAATCATTTAATTTACAAATTTCTACCCTGCTTTTCTCTCATTAAGGAACTAAAAACAGCTAAAACTAATAAATAGAAATAAGTAATCAGAACAATATCAAAACAACATAATAAAGTACTATAATAATAAAATCAGCATCTGAACTGACAACAGCAGTCAAGAAAATCGAGGTCATCTTCATTATAAGATAAGCCAAATCTTCACCTGGTGTTGAAAACTATATATAATGATGAGACTATATTAGGGTTAGACAGAAAGTAGGTTTTGGTCCTCAACTGCCAGCATTTCTGACCATTGGCTGCGCTGACAGGGGCTTCTGGGATTTGAAGTCCCAAACATCTGGAGATCTACAGTCTGCTCACTCCTGGACTATATGAGTTTCCTGTGGTGTCTTCCATAGTGTCAGCTCCACTGCTAAAAAGTCTGTACTCCGCAGCCCATCTGCTGAATCTCAATTACCAGGGAGAGCTGGAGGAGAATCTCAGATATTGAATTACATATAAGGGAGGGCCAGTGTGGGAGAAGCCAGTCCTTAAGGTATCCAGGTCCCAAGCCATTCAAAGCTTTAAGGTAAGAACTAGAGCCTTGAACTGAGTCCAGAATTGAACAGGCAATATTGCAGATCAAGTAGGACTGAAGTTATATGTTTCAACTGGTCTGTCTCAGATAATAGTCTGGCAGTAGCATCTTGGAACATGTGAAAACAGTTGGCTTCCCATTTTAATTCTGTAGGTTGCTAACTGTCTGTGTTTTAACTGCTTACTCTAGGAGACAGATGTAATTGAGGAGGTAGAGATGATGGTGGAGAGCCTCCTGGATGTTCTGTTACAGACTCTGCTTACTATTATGAGTAAATCGCAATCTCAGGAGGCGGTAAGAGGGCAGCGTTGCCCACAGTGCACAGCTGAAATCACTGTTAGTAACTAACAATCAGGTTCTATTTCCTGCTTATCTAACCTTCTCCCTTTCCCCCAACCCCTCATCACCATCTTCACCTTATTACCATCTTTACCGCATTAACTTTTATCTTCTAAACTGAAAATCAGAGTCTTGTATTTCTGGAGTAAAGTTAAACACAGCAGTCAGGCGACTGCTCATTCACTCAAAGAAGACTACCTTTTCTAGATCAAGTTGTTAATGACTTGCAGGGTATTTCCTATCATAATTGGAAATTATCAGTGGGTGCCTTAGTTAATGCTTAGTAATTATCAACAGAATGATCTCATTTGCATGTTTATTCTTTGAAAGTTTCTGTTTAGTTCATCCTTTTTCTCACTAAAATGAGGATTCCTTGGTAGAGAAGAAAATTATTTTGCATTGCATGCTGAGAAGGATATAGAAGAAAACAACACATTAACTTTAGGAGGAATGCTAATATCTTAGAGGCTGAACCAATTTAGTTCTGCCTGAGAAGAAAGGAAATGATATTTCTTCTACATTTCTTCTACATTGAGGGGAGACAAGGCAAATTCTTATCCTAATTTCCCCCCTCTTAAACATATTGGGTGTGTGTTTATTGAGTGTGTGTGTTTTAAATTATTTTATTTGGTCCAGAGTCTATCTTATCCAGAACAATCCAGTATGAATTTACAAATTAGGTGGACTTGATAAAAAAAGACCTGATTATAAATCCATACATTATGTGCTTTCCTTTCATAAGCATTGGAGCATTTTCAAATCCCACTCCTTTTTTCCTTTACCTTAAAGTTTGTTTTTATGCAAATTGTGCATGTGATCATTCTGCTAAAATAATTCTTCATTGGGGTTGACAGGGAGAATATGTGTCATGTCTTCTGTCTCTACTTCGTCAGATGTTGGATACTCATTTCCAGCATTTACTGGACAATTTCCAAAGCAAGGATGAGCTAAAGGTAAGAATTATATTTTTCACCTATGTCTCTGATCTGGTGTACATCTTGTTGCTATGGGAATACTGTCAAATATCTCCCCCACAATAGTGAACAATTCCCTAGCTGTAGCATTTGCAAGTACGTCGAGTTCATAGATATCACAGATGCAAATCCATCTTATGTTACTTGTTTTAGGCTGCAGTATTATACACCTACCTGAGAGTAAGTCCCATTGAACTCAGTGGGGCTTCCTTCTGAGTATACATGTGTAGAATTGTACTATGTCATGGACATGACATGTAGGAATGCTGCCATTGCTTAAAAATGCTGTGTAGGAAGCTGATGCAGATTTGTATTCCAAAGGTAAATCAGTTGGCAGTTAGATATTGTGCCAGTACGCTCTGACACACACATCAAATCCCCAAACCATAGAATAATTTAATGCAGTGCAATCCATTTATAGCCACTTTTCAGCTGGTAACTAAATTACATAGATTTCAATAAACAATATTAAGCATATTGTTTATGTTTGTACTCTTTCTGCTGATAGTGTTTTGTATTATTGTTATAATAGGACTAATATTACTGCTTGCATAATATTTTAGATGTTTTCATATTTGTGGTTTTATGTTTTGTAATTACAGTAGGGCTGCACAAGCCTCGGATTTGGCCTCAGATCTCCAAAGCCTTGGTGGCCATTTTAGGATGGAACTGCCATTTTAGTGCACAGCTTTAGACCCTACTGTGTCTACTAGCATCTACAACTCCCAGCATTCATTGCCTGGGAGGGAGGGACTTACTGAGCACAGAAACGGCAGGGACCCGTGGCCTCACTGCTGTGATCTCCCATGTACCGGTGCGATCACATACACGGCTGTGTCATCCAGGATGCACAAGTCCCTGGAAGGGTTGCTGCACATTCTACGAGTGCCCCACAGCCGTCTGCATCCCTTGAGAGCCACCTGCAGAACAAATTCAAGACTTGCACAGCTCTAATTATAGTATGAATGAATGCTATGTTTTAATATGTTGAGAGACTCCTTTGAAGGATTTAATGCTGAGAGGTGGCTTATGAATACAGAAAGAAAATAGATAAATTGCATCAAAATACCTGATACAAAGTAAAAGTAATATACTGTATTACAGGGAAATGAAATAACACTTTTAAGAAAGATTTTCAATGTTTATCATATATTTACTTTTAGCATATACCTGATAGCAGTTATTTGACTCAAAGGAAGATCCCTTAGCTCTTTATTTATTTACTTTCTTACTTCGTATTCTGCCTTTCCATCAAAAAAAATGATGCTCAAGGCAGCATTCAGTCTTGGCAAATTCCGTATTTGAACAGCATTGCAAATCTTGTTTCAGCAAACAAGATCTGTTTTTATAGTCAGTGATTTTTTTCTTTATTCATTGCATTTCTATACCACCTAATAGCCAAAACTCTCTTATTTTTACCTTCTTCCTTTTTTACTAGGAATTTCTGCTAAAAATTTTCTGTGTATTTCGGAATCTGATGAAGATGAGTGTTTTTCCTCGAGATTGGATGGTGATGAGGTTGCTCACCAGCAAGTGAGTACAAACACATTTTAGAACACTGAAAATATATTTTTTTTCTAAGAATATGTTCCCCCCCCAGATTTCACTTTAAGTCCAAAATCCAAGGTTCTAGATTTAACCTTTAAGGCCCTAAAATTATTGGAGTTGGGATGGCTTAAGGAGAGTCTACTCCTATATTAGCCCCCACAAGTTGAAAACTATAAGTGGGCCCCAAATTTGGGTGCCATGACTATCTGAAGTAAGATTAGAGCTTTTTCAACATAGCACACCTTTTATAAAACTCCCTTCCCTTCTGTGAGCTTCACTGACTTGCCCCATTATGGAAATTAGCATTTTCACTAGTTTCCAGTTGTTTCAGGAACTGCTAACTTCCCTTTGCATTAGAAGTAGGTACTGCTAGCATGTGGGCAGCGTAAGATAACTTAAGCCAGTTGTTCTTACCTTTTGGACTGGGATAATCAGTCAGGAAGCAATAGTTATTTCCCTATGAACCAATAAGCAATTGTTTTAAACTGTAGTAGAGTTAATAATTAGAAATAATTTTCTAACTATACATGAAGTTCAAAATTTCAACAAGTTGCCTAGAGAAGTTATGGGATCTTTTCCTGTGGATGTGTTTTCAGGAAAACGTTGGGATTAGAATATGTCAGGGTTGATTTAGTTTAAGGATTAGTCTGTTTTATCACAAGGGGTTAAGGGAACAATATTATGGCCTCTAGAGATTATCTGAAGGGCCATAGGCTCAGATCCAAAATTGGAGAAAGCGCTCCGACCTTAAAGCTGGGAGTATACATTAAGTTCAGAGTCAAATAAAGCATACTGCATATACAACACTTCTGTAATGTCATTTATTTTGTTGTTACAGTATAATAGTTACAACAGTTCAATATCTGTCCCCTGCATTGCATAAGAATTTCACAGAAACTGACTTTGATTTTAAGGTAAGGAATGTCATTAAACCCTTTACAATTTTATTAAACCCTCAAAATTGCATCTGTTTTTAGTAACAGCATGTATTCTCAATTAATATGTATGCTATGTATTAATTTGACAACTAATAAAACATAAGCATCAAAGTCCACCACGGCTGTAAGCAAATTGCAGATTCTTAGGGAAGGGAACCAAATAATTAAGAAAGAGTGCTAAAGCTAGGTGCACTATTCCAGCATTCCAGTTGAAAAATTTTCTGTTGGTCTGAAAATGGATGTAAAATTCCTCCATGCCCTAGAGCCCAGGTGGGCCTCCCCACCACCCGCCCACTGCCACCACCTGTAAGCTACTTTGGTGAATTACTTTTAGAATCTTGCTAAGTAAGTGATTCTTCATTTTATTTGTAAAGCACATGACTATTCTTAATTTTTTCTCTGCATGGTTCTTTATAACAATATTGCATTGGAAACTGGATTTGTTTCTCTTGCCTAGCCTGAAGTTTACATTGTCCAGCACTAGACTGCTTGGCAAACTTGCTAACCTCATTGTAAAGGAGATTAAAGGGGGCTCTGAAGTAGAGGTCTATCTTTGCAGGGGAGAGGAGAGAGGTAAAAAGTCCAGTGGATTGCCCGTTTTCATTTTTACAATTGTGAATTATAAACTTAATTTCCCTTAGAATCATAGAATAGTAGAGTTGGAAGAGGCCTATAAGGCAATCAAGTCCAACCCCCTGCTCAATGCAGACATCTGCCTTAAAGCATAACTGACAGATGGCTGTCCAGCTCCCTCTTGAATGCCTCTAAAGTGGGAGAGCCCACGGCCTCCCTAAGTTGGCTCATATTGAGCTTGTGATCTACAACAATTCCAAGATCCTTCTCGCTTGTAGTATTGCTGAGCTGAGTATCCCCCATCTTGTAACTGTGCATTTGGTTTCTTTTTCCTAGGTGTAGAACTTGGCATTTATACCTATTAAATTTCATCCTGTTGTTTTCAGCCCAGCTCTCCAGTCTATCAAGATCACTTTGGAGTTTGTTTCTGTCTTCCAGGGTATTAGCGATCCCACCCAATTTTGTGTCGTCTGCAAATTTGATAAGCATTCCCTGCACCTCCTCATCCAAATCATTAATAAAAATGTTGAAGAGCACTGGGCCCAGGTCTGAGCCCTGCGGTACCCCACTCGTTACCTCCTCCCAGTGTGAAAAGGCACCATTGATAAGCAGTCTTTGAGTCCGATTCTGTAGCCAACTGTGGATCCACTTAATAGTTGTTCCATCTAGCCCACTTTTCACTAGTTTGTTAATCAGAATGTCATGGGGCACTTTGTCAAAAGCTTTGCTGAAGTCAAGATATACTATATCCACAGTATTCCCACAGTCCACAAGGGAGGTTACCCGATCAAAAAATGAGATCAGATTAGTCTGACAGGATTTGTTCTTGACAAATCCATGCTGGCTTCTAGTCATCACTGCATAATTTTCAATGTGTTTACAGATTGACTTCTTTATAATCTGCTCCAAAATTTCCCCAGGGATGGATGTCAGACTGACTGGTCTGTAGTTCCCAGGTTCTTCTTCGTGGTCTCTGTGCATCACACATATGGGCTCGCGCCGACGCCGAGCCTACTTCCGGGAAACTTAGCTAGCTTAGACTTTTGGCGGGAACCCCTCCCCCCACCATCCTACCGCGCATGCTCAGGGCTCCCGCCTCTCCTTTACCTCAGTTCTTCTTCGACCGCTTCGCGTTAGCCTCGCGGGAGACTTCTCCGGTACGTTGTACCTAGTTAGAGAAAGAAGGATAGTTTATCGTTAGCTTAGGCTGTTTATCGTTATTAGTACAGTTAGTTAGTATAGTTAGTTAGTAGTTTATAAAAAAAAAAAAAAGAATTTAAAATATATCTTTATAGTTCGTAGATATAGGCGGTCGCCAGCTTATGGCGCAGACCGCGTTGTTTCGCCGTTGCTCGCGGTGCAGGGCAAAAATCGCCCTCTCCGACGGGCATTCCCTCTGCCTTGTCTGCCTGGGCGAAGCTCACATTGTTGATTCGTGCAGCCATTGCATGCGATTTTCCAAACAAACAAGAAGGAATAGGGCAGACCGCCTCCGTAGTCTGTTGTGGACTAAGGCATTATCGGCCGTGGATCAACCTCGACCCTCCATGGCAAAGAAAGGCATTTCTGGGGAGAGTCATAACCTCTCAAGCCCAGCACCTCCGGGTTCCCCCCAGTTACGGGCGGCGGCACCGGCATCGTTAGCGGAATTTTCAACTGCCTCTTCGCCTCCACCGGCAAAGAAGGCAAAGAAATCGAAGTCGGTGAAAAAGTCGACAGCGACGAAACCGACGAAACAGCCTCCGACATCGTCGAAATCAAGATCGTCGTCGATGCCTTCTTCGACGTCGGTGAAAGTAGTGGCTATGATCCACAAGTCTTCGTCGGTACCGATAGGTTCGTCGGTACCGACGCATCGTTCGGCATCGATTGCATCCACGTCGCAGACTTCGCAGCGGGAAGTAATTTCACCGACCCATTCGACATCGAGACGTCGGACGCCTTCCGTCTCGTCTCTGCTGCGCACGCCGTCGACACCGAGGATGCATTCACAGCAACAACCTCTGTCGCCTGGGCCAATGCCAATTCTTATTCCGTCGGATACTGACCGAACGGTACCGATGCGCCAATCGTCACCAAGCCTTCAGAAGGAGCCTCGACGTCGACGTCGATACCATCCCTCCCAGTCGAGGTCGCGCTCTCGGTCAAGGTCGGCTTCGCGGGACTCTGAAATTTACTCAGAACACTCCCGCCGGTCTGCGCGTACTCCTTACCGGTTCGACCCATATACGGGACGCTGAATTCAGGGAGACCAGTCGCCACCGCCAGTTCCCCCGCGTAGGACCACCTCTCTGCACCATTCCTCTGCTCGACGTCGAGCGAGCTCGACATCGACAGCTGTTCGTTCCCAGCAACGAACGCCATCCAGGTCGCCTCGACATCGACAGCCTTCGCAGTCGTTTGACGACTATGCGTCGGACTCATCGTCCGCCCCATCGCCTCGTCCATCAGAGCCATCGCCGTTGGATACTGTTGGTTTTGAAGACCGCGCATCACCAACGATGGAGATGGGCAGTTTCACGGACCAAATGCAGAGACTGGCTCAATCCTTGAATATAGAATGCCAACAGGTGGCTGAGGAGTCTGATGATGGAATATACGATGTTATGTATGCGGAGCCATCACCCCAATTGACCTTGCCGATGGTCAAAGCCCTCTTGAAGACCCTCAAACAGTCCTGGGAGCATCCAGCCACGGTGGGACCCACTTCCAAGCGCCTAGATACGATCTATAAAGTGAGGGAGACGCAGGCGCCTTTTCTTTTTCATCACCCGAAACCGAATTCGGTGGTGGTGGAGGCTGCACAGGGCAGATCCGGAAAGGTGCATTCCGCACCGACAGATAAGGAAGGACGGAAGCTCGATTCCTATGGGCGTCGTATTTATGCTTCAGCTTCATTGGGTGTAAAGGTGACTAACTACATGGCGCTCATGGCGCGATATCAGCTTTTTCTTTGGGAAAAGATTTCATCGCTCACCGATTACCTCCCCGACGATCAAAGGGAGCTTGCTAGGGTCTTCCAGGCAGAAGCAATCCGCTTGTCTAAGCAAGAATTGACAACGGCGCGGCATCTCACTGACTGTGTTTCCAAGGCCATGGTGGGTGCAGTGGCTTTACGTCGCCATGCGTGGTTACGGTCGGCATCGTTACCGCAGGAGACTAAAAACAGGATCGAGGACCTTCCATTTGATGGGGAGGGTCTATTTAATATAGAAACGGACACAACCATGGATACCTTGCACAAGGCTCGCATGACAGCAAAGAAAATGGGATTTCAGCAACCTCAGCAGTCCTACCGACCTAGGAAATGGTATAGGCCTGTCCCATACCAGCCAAGATCGCAGCAGGACAAGACACAACGGTACCAACCGGCCGCGACACAGGCTTACCAGCCTCGGAAGTCAGCCCCGCGTTTCCACCAATGAAGTAAGCAACAGCAGTCGGGCAAACGTCGTCTTTGACTTGGCGCTGCCTCTAATCTGCAACGACACCAACAAACTTCGGCCCTTTCTACAAACCTGGGCGTCAATAACATCAGACGCTTGGGTATTAAACATCATAGCAGAGGGCTACAAGATAGAGTTCGAAGTCCCTCCTCCGCTGGGCATCATAAAAATTACGCCGCCCTCACTGACTCTGACACAGGAGACTACCACCCTTCTGCAAAAAGCGGCTATCACGAGGGTTCGGCGATGTCAACTCAAGACGGGGTTCTACTCCCGTTATTTTACGGTGCCAAAGAAGGACGGGGGACTTCGTCCTATTATGGATCTCAGAGAACTCAACAAGTTCATCTTACCAAAGAAGTTTCGCATGGTTACCGTGGCATCGGTCCTCCCTATGCTGAAGAAGGGCGACTGGTTCACGCTAATAGACTTAAAAGGGAGGTTACCCGATCAAAAAATGAGATCAGATTAGTCTGACAGGATTTGTTCTTGACAAATCCATGCTGGCTTCTAGTCATCACTGCATAATTTTCAATGTGTTTACAGATTGACTTCTTTATAAACTGCTCCAAAATTTCCCCAGGGATGGATGTCAGACTGACTGGTCTGTAGTTCCCAGGTTCTTCCTTTTTGCCCTTTTCGAAGATAGGGACAACAGTAGCCCTCCTCCAGTCATCTGACAAATCATCCTGTCTGCCATGATTTCGCAAAGATAATAGACAGTGGTCCTCAGAGTTCTTCTGGCAGCTCCTTTATTACGCTAGGATGCAGTTTGTTGGGCCCTGTAGATTTGAACATGTTCAAAGAAATTAAGTGTTCCTTGACCATTTGTTTATCGATCTCAAACTGCAATCCTGCCTCTTCAGCTTGTACTTCACTTTTTCCATGGGGGTCATAGACCCGCTTATTGGAGAAGACTGAGCCAAAGTAGGATTTGAACACTTCGGTCTTTTCTTTGTCATCTGTTACCAATTTGCCATCCTCATGAAGCAGTTGAACAACCATTTCTTTCCTCTATCTTTTACTATTCATGTATCTGAAGAAAGCCTTTTTATTGCTTTTAGCATCCCTTGCTAGTCTCAGCTCCTTCTCAGCTTTAGCCTTCCTGATACCATTCTGGCACTTCTGTGCTACTTGTTTGTACTCTTCTTTCGTAGCCTGGCCTTCCTTCCACTTCCTTCCACTATCCTTTTTTTTTCAGGTTATCTCTAAGCTTTTTGTGGAGTCACATTGGTTTGTTCTGTTGTCTTCTATCTTTTTTCCTTGTTGGAATTGTTTGTAATTGTGCCTTTAAAATTTCCTTTTGAAGCTTCTAGTCCATTTGTCCCCCATGTCTTTCTCATGGGATGTTTACGGTTGCTGCTATAGACCTTCCATCCTTGAGACTGCTGTTCTGTGTTCTATATTAAACTGAGCATTATGATTTCATCATAAAAAATGGTTGCCTGAAATCTTGCAAATGGCTCTGAAACTATCCAGTAAAGGCACATTTTATCCAAAGTGCAACCAGAATAGAAGTCTGGTACACTAACATCCTTTCTTTGAAAGCAGGACACAGTGCAACAGCACCCCCCCACACACACACACCCATGTTCTCCAGCAACTGGTGCATATAGGCTTACTACCTCGGATACTAGAGGTAGCACATAACCATCAGCGCTAGTAGCGATTGATAGCTTTCTCCTCCAGGAATTTATCCAACCCCCTTTTAAAACCATCCAAATTGGTGGCCATCACTACATCTTGCAGTAGCGAATTCCGTACTTTAACTAAGCACTGTGTGAAAAAGGCCTTCCTTTGATTGTCTTGAATCTCCCACCAATAAGCTTCATGAAATGACCATAGGTTCTAGTATTATGGGACAAGTAGAAAAATGTCACCTGTACTTACAATCCAGCAACCGCACAATTCAGGCGAGAATGTACCATCTTGTAATACAGATAGGAGTGTGATACCTAATCTGCTGTCAGTGTCAATCACATGTGGTTACTGGCCATTTTTTACTATAATCATCTCTGGATTGGAGTCATCACAATTATTTTATGATTGTATGTATTTATTTTCTCCAACCCCTTTAGAATAACCAGCTGATATACTGCGTATTTGTGGGCGAAGTATTTATTTAGTGCACATATTATTTGTGTTTTATATTATTTTTCTAATTTCTAGGTCTGGAACTCCTATTTCAGTTTGTCAGTTTTGTTTATAAACCAGCCCAGCTTACAGTTGGAAACTGTTACTCCAGCCAAGCGTAAAAAGATTCTTGACAAGTAAGAACATATTCCTCTAATTTCCAACCTTGGTTGTTTGTCTGTTTTGAGAGGAAGGCATCTATTTCTTTCACTATTTCGTAGATATTGTAAGAGTGAGAAAAGCAATCAAGAAAAAAGTGAGATTCCATGAAATGCATTTTAAGTATTAATATTGTCTGTTAAATATTTTTCTGAATATCTAACTAAATTTTAAAGATTCCTTTGGTATGTTTAATTCTCCTGAACTCTGTGTCTATGTTTCTGATCCAGATACGGTGATATGCGTGTGATGATGGCATATGAACTATTCAGCATGTGGCAGAATCTTGGTAAGGGGATCTTCCAGTTTTGTCTTAAGTTAGGATTTGTATTTACTGGTAAAATAGCAAGGAGTGGTATTGACATAATGTTGGACAATCCCTTAACCATGATTAAAGGATCATCCAAAGTTACATCTGTACTGGCTATAACTAGTTACAAAATTTTGCAGTGTGAGATTTCTATTCAGAATCCCAAAAATCAAAGTCACACACAATCATTTTGCCTCTGAATACTTTCAACTGAGAGACTGTTATGGGTAACTGAGACATAAAGGTTAGTGTTTGAGGGATAATACACATTTTGGAAAGCATCTCTCTCTGGAAACAGAAAACATCTTAGTTGTCAGGAATTATTTTCTGTTGTTTAGTTTAACAAATAAATAACTACATGCTGCAATGAGCTCAAGAGTTAGGAAACCCAATAATGTTTGATAATTGGGAATGTGTTTGGAACATTTTTTTCATATGTATACTATCTAAAAACAGCTATAAACTAATAACCCAATGGTATATGATGCCAGCGAGAATTCAGAGGATCAACTGAAACTTATAAAAATGCTAGGAATGTGGATCAGTTGCTGGGAGCCATTTCCATATCTGGTGGTTGTGTGATAAAGTGAAGGAATTTTTGACACAAATTCCTTCATTTTATCACACAACCATCAGATATACACAAATTTCTAAGAAAGCTAATACATTGAGACCCCCTGAGTTACACTAGAAGAAGAAAAAGAGAAAGAATAAAAATATTGGGGGCTCTCCATTGAGGAAGAGAAAGCATCTCCCAACTGTGCCACTTCTTTTGAACTTGCCAATATGAATTGAGGATGAGCCTCAGTACTGATGGGCCCATCACTACTGATACCTTCCATCTCTGAGAGAGAGATTCGCGACTCCTTCTCGGGACCAAGAGGTACCATGCCTTAGAGCTCCACACCCTCAAGAGAGATCTCTCACTCTTCTTCCTTGAAGAGCAGAGACCTGATTCTCAACATCAATCTAGAGATCGATCCCAATCCCCACATTCTAACTGGGAAAGGGGTTCAGAGTGATCAATGCCACCAACCAGATATTAAGATTGAGATCCATGGCATTATAAGAGAGGATATCAAAGAGATTTTCCATAATCCTCGGCTTACCTGGTGCCACCCCAGAGCTACGATCATTCTTTGCCCTCGGCATTGCTCTCCAGACCACCATGTCTGGAAGCCTTCCTTCTTCCTGAGGAGTACATGTTGCCTCTCCTGCCGCCTGCGAGAAAAGAACAGCCATCAACGCAACCATCAGGATCGAGACCATTAGCTCAAACTGAAAATGCAACAATCTGAGCAAGTGCATCACTCAGCACTCGAAGAACTATTAGCTTCTACTCTGCCTACTTCAGTCCCATCATCACAGACACATGATTCAGGGTCTGGGCAGGCGCATATGGGAGGAGGTGATCCTTCAGATAACCTGGCTCAAAGCCATTTAGGCTTTCAATGTTAAAACCAGGACTTTGAATCAGGCTTGGACATGGACTGGCAGCCAGTGAAGCTGTAAAAAGACTGGTGTAATGTGGTCTTGCTGGCCAGTCCTTGTTAACAATCGTGCTGCCCTGTTTTGTACCAACTGAAGTTTCTGGACTGTTTTCAAAGGCAGCCCCACATATAACGCATTGCAATAATCGAAATGAGAGGTTGTCAGAGCATGGATAACTGTAGTTAGATTATCTCTGTCCAGATAAAGGTGTAGTTAGCATATCAGCCTGAATTGATAAAAGATGCCAGCTACTTCACCTTTATTGGGTTTTGTTTATGGTTTACTGGCATTGTAGAGCATGCTGCTCAGGAGATTCAAGATACTATTTGATATATTATAAGAGCAGTACAAGTAGCATGACTGTAACTTTTTATTATTTAATTATTTATGTATTATTGAATAAATTAAATTATAACATGTTGCTGTTTTAAAAGGTAAGCAAATGGCTTGATTTTTGCTTTGCTGCACTTGTTGGCAGTATTGATCAGTGCAAAAGAGTGGCAAGAAGGGCTGCAAAGGGAATGTTATGAATAAATATATATTTTTCTATTACCCAGGTGAACACAAAATACACTTTATTCCTGGAATGATTGGCCCCTTTCTGGGTGTTACACTGGTCCCTCAGCCAGAAGTCCGGAACATCATGATCCCCATTTTTCATGACATGATGGACTGGGAGCAGAGAAAAAATGGCAACTTTAAACAGGTAAAAGATTTCTCTTCAGCTTTTGTACTATTGATATTCTTTCTCCCTTCATTGATTTACAGACAGAAAGCTTTCACATTGAAGACCAGCATTTTGCTTTTAAAATATTAGGCATGTATCAGCCTAATAAAGGCTACAAAATACAAAATTACAAAGTCCTCTCTGACGATTTGTGACTCCCTGGAGGAGATCCTAATATCCATTGTTGACTGATGTTTCCCAGGAGGGAGAACATCAATAGACAAGGAGCTGGTTCATATTTAATGCTAAGCCACCCTGAAAATCAATCAATCAATCAAATTTATTAGGCAACCTAAAATAGGTTTTAGCCAAAATCATAAATATACAATACAATACATAGCAGAAAAGTATAAGAATTCAATCGGAGTAAAATATATTAAATACAGTATAGGTAGTATATCAGAATGGCACATATCCTAAACATGACCATTGTCCTCTAAAGCAGTTCTGAGCTGAGCTGCTTTCACTGCAAACCTAGCTATATTTAACATAATGGACTTAGATGTGTCTGTCAGAAGATATATAATTTTATCCATATCTTTAAGATTAACTACCATTGCTAGGTATCTCTTTAGGTATTTGTCACTAGGGATTTTATACAGTTTACAATATAATACATAATGTATCGTGTCCTCTACCTCGTGACTGCCACAAATGCATAAGCGTTGTTCTCGGGGGATGTTCTTGTATCTCCCTTCTCTAAAGTTTGTTTTCATTGTCTGGAAACGCAAATCAATAACAGCTTTGCGAAGAGGGGGGGACGTGATCTCAGAGAGATATTTCTGTTCCCCATGAGAGATTTTTCGGAAAGGGAAGCTAGAGGAGAATCTCGATATTTTAATTACTTCCATATCCATCTTAGCATAAAGTTCCTGCAACCTATCTTTAATAAATTTATGGCTGTGTTGTATATCAGTTGCCACTACAGCTTTAGGGTCAAACCCAAGGTTCTTTAAACTTGTTTCGCAATGACTCAGCCAGTAGTTTTTAAAGTAGGGGTTTCTCTGCTCCGTTACACAAAGGGTTATCAGTCTGTTGGATGTATAGTTTGTTTTAACATAATAAAAGAACATCGTTCGCCAGATAGAATATATTATTGGCATTACCCCAAGTTCTGCCCTTATATAACTAGTGGGCATTCCTGGAGGAAGGGCCAGCAATATCCTTAGAAACTTGTTTTGTATGATCTCAAGTGAGGGTGGTGCTGAGCAACCCCATATCTCAGCACCATATGTAATCTGAGGGATAACCTTTGCTACAAAAACTCTAATGGCTGGGATAATTAGCTGACCTCCCTTAACTTTAGCAAATTTTAACACTGTTTGCATAGATTTTTGGGTAGGTGACCAGACCATGCTCCGTTCTGCCTAAAACAAATACCCAAATAAGTGAATTGATTTGTTTGCTCCAGATGATGCTCATTTAGCATCCATTTATGTTTAGGGGGGCGAGCACTGAAAATCATAACTTTAGTTTTGGAGTAGTTTACATGTAGTTGTTCTCTTTTGCAAACTTCCCCAAAGGCTCTTAACAATCTCCTCATACCTATAAGGTTCTGGGATAACAAGACCATATCGTCGGCATATAGCAATATGTTCAATTTCCTAGGGCCCACAGACACAGGGAAGTTAGAATCGCTTGATAGCTGTTCAATTAAATCGTTTACATATATGTTGAACAAGATTGGAGCTAGCAAGCATCCCTGTCTAACACCCATAGATGTTTTAACCTTCTTTGAGAGTTATCCCCCTTTTCCGACTCTGACTTGAATTGACGTGTCGGAATATAGTTTCTTAATCAGAATGAGGAGACGTCTGTTCATCCCAAGGTGCCATAGTTTGTGCCACAGCCTCTCCATGTTTATTCTGTCGAAAGCTGAAGTTAAGTCCACAAAAGTTGCGTATAAATACTTCTTCGGAGAGCAGACGTATTTCTCTCTCAGGTGGTTTAATACAAAGCACTGGTCTATGGTTGATTTACCCCGGCAGAAGCCTGCTTGTTCTTCTCCAATGATGTTATGTTGATCTACCCAATCCTCGACTTTGGTTAACAAGAATCTTGTATACAGTTTTGAGGATATGTCCAACAAACTAATGGGTCGATAGTTTGCTGGTATAGATTTGTCCCCTTGCTTAAAAATAGGGACCACAATGCTTTGTTCCCATCCACTAGGAAGTTTGCCGTTTGTGTTGATATAGGTAAATAACTTAGCCAATATGGGGGCCCACCAATGTATGTTATCCATAAAGATCTCTGGTGGGAGCATATCTTCCCCAGGAGCTTTCTGTCTTCTTAGACTTAGAATTAGGTGCTTTACTTCACTGACTGTAACGTCCGGCCACTTGTCAGTTTCAGTGATACTAGGAAGTTGAAGTTGCAATCGATAGTTTATATCCAGGCCTGTGCTAACCACAGGGTTGAGAGCTTGCTGAAAGTGTGTTTCCCACATTTTAGCCATAATGGGAGAAGCCAAACCATAGGTAGTATCTTTTAGTTTGCAGTTTACCAGCTGCCAAAATTTGGTGGGGTCTCGAGCTGTGGCAGCCAGTTCGATATCTGCCCACAATTGGGTATAATAGGCATTTTGCTTTTGTTTTAGCAATTTCCTATATAGTCAACGTTTTGTCGTTAACTCATACAGCAGAGAGTTATGGGCTCCTGCCTGGGCCTGTCTGCTCAGGGTGCAGAGGTCACGTCTTACTTGTCTGCATTCCCGGTCAAACCATCCCTCCACGTGGTGTCTTTGCTTAGGAAGTAGCATAGTTGTACAAATGGCGCCCAGTTGGTTTATCATACTATGGAACAGTGGTAGAAGATTGTATGGGTCTGCTCCAAGGAATCTTTTTCTAAGTATCAACATATTCTCACTGAATAGGGCATCCGATATCTTCATCTGCAAATTTGTATCCCATCTCAGTCTGCGCTTCCCATACTGAACATATGGGGGATCTAGTATCGGGCCTTTCTTAATCTCTTGGAACCCTACAAGTTCCAGAACCAAAGGTTGATGGTCGCTCGTTGGTTGGGCACCAACCGAGAACTTCTTTACATATGGGGCAGATAGCGAATTTAACAGAAAGTAGTTGATGACGCTCCCCCCTTTTAAAGAGGCGTAAGTGAAGTTTCCAGATGATTCATCTAAACCAGTGCCATTAGTTATAAACATTGTAAACTTATACATTAATCTAAATAAACAAATACCCGCCTTATTTATTGTCTTATCCCTGGATTTCCTAATTGGTAAATATGCTATATCTTCCATGTTTAGAGATAGCTTTTTTAGTGCAATTGTATATTCGTCTCCTGTTCTTGCATTAAAATCTCCCATCACAATGATTGGGCATAAGAGATACTGCTGGTTAACAACTTCCAAAAGGGCCTCCAAGGTCTCCCAGATGTTAGAAACATAATAATTGGATCCTCTAGGGGGATGTATACATTTATACACATTAAACTAACCCCCTTCTGATTAGTCAGCCGAATGGCCTGCAGGAATGGTGAGTTGGTAGCTATTTCCTGGGCCTCAACATTTAGACAATAGACAAGGAGCTGGTTCATATTTAATGCTAAGCCACCCTGAAAATAAACTACGGTGAATTGGTTATTTACTTCCTAACCCACATTACTCTGTCAGAGATAATTGGGTGTGCAGCAGCTTGGCGTGGCTCTTTCCCTCTCGGTCCACCAGCCCACTTCCTGCATGTATCCCGGTGTCCTTTGTGTGGCATCCTCTTCTGTATCCTCGTTCCTATGGCCTGCCCACCCCCACCCCCGCTGCAATCACTACCCCTTTTTGGAGCACTTCCTTCATTTGCCACTTTTTTCAGTGCTTCAGGAGTATTCAAATGCGCAAGAGTGCATGATTGCCTGTTGGCTGTGTTTAGTCTTGCCTTATCAATTGCCTTGTATGTTACAGCTTTCAAAGGAAGCACCAAAGTGGGGTAGGTATCATACAAGGAAATTGACAAAGCGAGACTTCACAGAGACAAACCTGCTCACACTTGCAAAGCACCGGGGAAAATAATACTAAGAGAAAGTACGAACACATTTGCACAATTCAGAAGCACTGAAAAGGGGGGGGGGAATGCAAGCCAAGCAAGTGTTCCAAAAAAAGAGCGGTGGGGGGGCAATGAAGACCACAAATGGGAGTTAATGGCTCTCTTCCTCCCCCCTTTTTTCCCATGGCTCCTTTTCAAAACAGTTACTGCTGGATTGACTGCACTTCAACACATTTACACAAATCTCTTCAGCATTTTTAAAAAAACCTTAAAGACTGCTGCATACACAGAGTCACTTTCTAAGGGCTTTAAAAAAATCTGCCATGGAGATTTGTGTGAATACAAAAGCTGGGCAGTAAATGGAGGAGAAATTTATGCAAATTGAAAGGCTAGGCAGTAAATGGAGGGGAAAGCACTATCATCCCAGGAGTAACTGCTCCTAAAAGGAGCCATGAAAGGGGAGGAGACTATAACTCCCATTTGTGGACATCATCAGGACTTGGGGAATGTGTTGATTCAAGGCTTAACAGCTAGAGGGTGACATTGCCAAATGGAAGTCATGCCCTCCCCCTTGGTGCTCCTTTTTAGAACATTTACTTCACTCATTCTTTCCTTTTTTTGATGCTTCTGAATTGCACAAAAGGGTTTGTACTTTCTCTTAGAATTATTTTTTTTGGGGTGCTTCACAAGTGTACACAGATTAGCCTCTATGCAGTCTCAATTTGTCCTTGATTTTACCTACTCCACTTCCTTTGACAAGGAAATTGAGAAGGCAAGGCTACACAGATAGTGGACAGGCATTTCCCCGCTCTTGCACATTTGCGAAAGACCAGCAGGGGGAATACAATCCCATTTGTGTACTGCCAAAGCACCAGGGGGAAAAAGGTGGTGAAGGAGTGACAGTTCTTTGAAAGTGCTGATTCAGCATCAGTTGAGGGACAGCCCCTGGCAAAGGAGGAGGGAGCTTGGAAGTGGCCTTGGCAAGATTGCGAGGAGTGGCACAAACATTTTTGATGCTTTTGCCAAGCAGCTCTGTAGTTGCTTGGGAGAAACTATGCTGCCAGGTTCAGGCATCACAACAAGCCACCGTGAGAATAAGCTGTCCTCAACAACTCTACTATAAGCCATGGGTTTGCAAGGTGGCTAGATTGTACAAGACTAAGTACACTGAATCATCCACGCTGGGTTCCTGTATCACGATAACCCACGATGACGCTAACAAGCCTCGCAACCCACCGTGGCTTATATCATGCAAACCCAGTCAATGGCTTGGCTCAGACAACACAATAGCCCACACTCATGGGTTGATGTGAGTTGTCGTTGAACCATGGGTTGTTGTTGTTGAACCATGGGTTATCATGTTTTCTGAACTGAACTGCAATAACAAACCATGGTTTGTTAACCATGAACGACTCACAGTTCACAATCTAACAACAAACTATGGGTTCTCTTCATGGGTTGTTTGTGGTTAATAAACAATGGCTCTGTTCAGAAGACACCTCAAACCACAGCTTTAACCAAGGTGAATAAGACTTTTTGCCTTATTCAGTGTGGTTGAAGCCATGGTTTAAGGTGTCTTCTGAACAGGGTCAATGGTTTATTAACACATCTGGGTTCAGACAACATGATAAACCCACATTTCAACAACCACCATGGTTCAACAGTAACCCATACTCAACCCTTGAGTGTGGATTATTGTGTTGTCTGGATTCAGTCAGTGACTTTGTTTGCATATCACCATGGCTTAAACAAGCCACTGTGGCTTGTTTAAGCTGCCACACGTGCTGAGTGCCATTTGCCTGATTTCCCACCTGGGCACAACATGTTGTGTCATCCAAACCTCAAATAACCCATGTCCTGTTGTTGGGTTATTTGAGGGTTGTTTCCCCCTCCGACAAGCCATGTTGCCCGGGTCTGGCCAACATGACACGCTGCACCCAAGCATGCAATTAAATAAATGGTGCTTGGCATCTGCCGGCACATGCTGTGAGTTTTAAAAGCCACCTTGTGGGGTATAAAAAAAGAAAAGGAAGGAAAGTTAATAGATAGGTTCAGAGAGACCTGCAGAGGTACAGCAGAGGACAATGAGCATTATGGGATGCAAAGAGCTGTGTGGGATACGAAGCAGAGGAAAAATGGTCACAAATTTGGGGTGCAGAGCCCAAATAGAATGCTATGGGATTTAAATCTCTTTTTTACATTACCATTGTAACTACAGTAAATAGTGGTTTGTTGAATTGTGGCTTGTCATTCTCTCCAGACTCATATCTGCAAACAAATCATTATTTGTTCTTGGCTTATGACCCTTAACTTGTTGTTACAATTGAACCCAGAGCCATGGCTTATCCCTCGTTCATTTCACAAGCTTCCTACCAGGAAACAGAAGTGACAGGAACGACACTTTCGCTTGTGCTTTTCCCGAACTATCTCTCCTGCCACAATCTACAAGGCAACAGGAGGCAGTCATCACACTCCTCTTCTCTCTCAGATCTGATGATGATAGAGTGGAGAGAGAGTTAAAGGGACAACAAGTAATCTGAGAGCCTCTGTGCAAAACTGCATGTACACAGCATTGTGCCACTTAACTCTCCCACAAATACCCTGACCTTAAAACCTCTAGAAGTGCAGATAAATCCCTTGCAGCTTGAGGAGAAAAGTTCCTATTCTCAGGATGCAATTATCTTTCCAAACATCATTCTGGGAAAGTCCAGATGAACAATTCATAGCAATTATCACCTCCTTGACAAAGCAGTGACCAAGAGATATCTCCCTGTTCCTATGTGCTCCCATCTCCTCTGCCTTCCCCCAACAGTGAACCTGGACTAGGTACCTCTAGTGCAACACCAATAGTGTTTGCTGGTATGCTGAGTTTTGCATGAAAACCTGTTATGACACCAATGCTATTAGTATTGCACTAGAGCAGAGGTCCCCAGCCTTTTTGGACCCTTGGGCACATTTGGTCATTTGAGACCATGCTGTGGGCACCACCACAAAATGTCTAATCAGTGAATTGCCACTTTGGCATTTACCTGTCATGTCTACAAATCTTAGGCTGTGTCTTATTCAGCAAAAAACGTTTGTTTCGTGTCTAGAGAATAAAACCCATTGTGCATTTCTTTTCTTGAACCTGATGCATAATTGCTAGAAAGTTGTATGCATTTCGTACAAGTCCATGTATGTATATTTTAAAAATGAAAAAGGTTTTTTAAAAAAATTAAAAATAGGTGCCCACAAGTTCCACATGGGGAGCCATTTGCGGGCACCACTGGAGGTGCCCATGGGTGTTGGGGACCTCTGAACTAGAGGTACATTAAACAAGCACAACATAATTTATTTTAGCACTAGTGTTGAATAGGGAATGCAAGAAAATGGGGAGGAACTACTTATGGGTCTTGTAGTGATATCACAGGATACTCAGTAGATGCCTGTAAAATTTAAACAAACACTTTTCCCCATAGAAAATTGAGTGTGACAGCCTTGCTTGCTTCCCATAAACTATAGTTAGTTGTCTAATTATAGGAAGCAATAATTTACCAGAAAAAATAAGAAAGGTTTACTAAGACAACACTGTCTGGATAGATGTATAATTTCCGCCCAATATGCCAAGGAGAAGGTGAGTGTCTAGAAAGGTTCAGAGACTTTGTATAACCCTTTTAATTTGCAGTAAAGGAAGGTGCCTTGAGAATGGTAAATGAAAACATTTAGCTAAAAAATTATGAGAAGGACTGGATTACTTTCAGTGTATTTGGATTAGTTTCATTGTATTTATCTTCTCTTGCGAGCAGGTAGTATAATGCAGTAGAATGGTATTCTAGTATATTTTAAATAATATTGATTTTCTAGAAATTCCTTGTTTGCTCTACCAATAAATTAAAGCCAGGGAAGGAGAGTACATTTTCAAAAATAAAACAAGTCTATCTTAATCTTTGCTTAGTCCAAAGATGCCTTGAATACTGCAGTGTGGCAGTACTACGGAGACAAATGAGGCAGATTATTTTCCAGAAGACAAGCTATTGTTTCATGAAATTTAAATTAGGTCAGTGTTGCTTTGGGTACTTTTTATCTGAGGGCAAAAATAATCCATTCTTCCATAAAAGTAGGCTTCCTGCAGAACATGAGAAATGAATCATAAAATATAATTTTCACAGCCTCCTTGATGTTTGGAGTTTACAAAGGCAGCTGCAGTCTTACAAATTATTTCTTTCTGATCCAGGTGGAAGCAGAATTGATTGATAAGTTGGACAGCTTAGTATCAGAAGGAAAAGGAGATGAGAATTATCGGGAACTCTTCAGTCTGCTGTAAGCCTTGCTGTTAATACTACTGAAACTGTTTTACAAGCACATGTAAAGGTGTTAGAGTGATGGTCAACATCGAATAATCTCCTTAAGAAAAGAGCAATAAAAAGAATACATGGCATGAAATGAACCTCAGTTCAGATTGAACTCAGGATGAAAAGGATTTCAGGCCTTTTAATATAAAGTATCATGCCCATTTTGTTGTATGCAACTGGTGAAAATCCAGTGTTAATAATATCTGTGTACCGCTATTAAAGATGTGAGCCAGTCAGCTCAGTTGTGAGATGACTGAGCAGTTCAATCCTGTTTACGGGTTTCTTGGATCCCTTTCTTCCTTGTTTACTGCTTTTTAAATACATCCTTCTTCATGATGGCTCAAAAACTGACCCTGTAATATGCATTTAGTAACAGCTTCCCAGATTGTGTGAGGGTGTAATTTTAAGATCTTTATCAAGATTCCACAGTTGTGGCTCAGACTTTAAATAAAACTACACACTTCATAGATGTGCAGAAAAGTTAGACCAAAACTGTCCCCTATAGCACACAAAAATCTGAAAGGTTCCCCTTAAGGCTAGATTACCACCACAGCTCTGGCTTTGTTTTTTGTTTTTAAATGAGCACACATAAATTCTAAACATCCCCTGTTGAAGCAAACCTAGAACGTTCGAAGATGAAGAAATGAGCTGGAATACCCATTGCCATTCATCCTGGAACTGTTGGCAAGTAAAGCTGGAGGGGCAAAAGGGACTTCAAAGAAACTGTTGGGGTGGAAACATTCTACACATCCACTACCAGGCAGCTAGGCCTGTAACGCAGTTGATTGAAATGACCTGGAATTATGGACATGGGGAGGACACACACCTAACTAATACAAGCAGCAGCAGTCAGTGAGAACCATGGGGACCTAAATAGGCAAGGACTAGCTAGATCACACCACCTTAAAAAGGACACAACTTGTCCTACTCATCAGCTAATCTACCAGTCCGTTTAGTTATCTGAAGATTTTCCTAGCCCATCAAAGCCTAGGGTGGCCACTTTCACATTGTCTAAAAAGGGGATATGCACTACTGGAAAAGAAGACAAAAATTGTATCAAATTTGAATATGCTAATCTATATGTATAGCTGCAACTTTAGAAGTAATTACTAGAATTGAAATTTTACAGAAGGCATACCAATTAATTTCCTATCGAAATCCTTCCAAATAAATTCAGAAGAATTCATTTTGCAATTCAGACTGAGAACAGCCCAAATCAGTGTCTGTCCATTAATTTATCTCTATTGCGCCACCAAATCAATTCACCCACTCATCATTACTTCTCAAATCACCTCTACATTGTGTGTGTGTGTGTGTGTGTGTGTGTGTGTGTGTGTGTGTGAATAAAATGTACAACCTGCCTTTCAGGGCAAAGCCCTCCCAGCAGCTTACAAAAACTGGTTAAGTACTCAAAAACAGTCAAATTCCAAATATGAGAAATCTCCAACCCATGATCTTGGATATAGCTACATTAAATTTAAGAATATGTTGGCTACAGAATAACCTCTAAACATTCACAGGAAAGCACTTGTGAGCTGCAGTTCTATACCCACATACTTGGGAGTAAGCCCCATTGAATTCAATGGAATTTGCTTCTGAGTAGGCATGTATAGGATTGTACCTTTAGTGATCCATTTTGGAGAATGAAGTGAAAGGGCTAAGACTCACTTAGAAAGTATACCATCTGACCCAGAAACCATTCTAATCCGCTTAAGGGTATGCTGCGATTAAGTGACATGCTGCGATTTGCTTGCACATGATCACTTAATAGAATGACCAGATGCAAAAGAGGACAGGGAGCTTGCAAGGTCAGCAGTGAAGGAGAGAACTTGCATGTAGAAACTGGTATCTTCCTCCTTGTCTGCCACACTGACACACCTTGCTGTTGAACACCTCCTTTACCACTCCCACCTTCCTCCCACTGATAAGGGCAGAAGAGTACATCCCAATCATCCTGCAAATGTTGTTTTGTAAGCTTCCACACTTATTTTTCCATTCATTCCTGCTGCGTGGAATATTTGCCTTCCAAGTGGGGGCATTGGAGAGTCTTGCTATTTGCACATTTGAGAGGTTTCTAACCACTGTGGTAACTGCTCTCGCTGGAGTATGCATGTTTGCTCCTTTCCCTCTCCCCTATCTCCCACACAGGTGCATAAATGTGTAATTGTCAGGTGCCCCCTTTTCAAGGGTTTTTTAATGTTAGATAGACCTGCAATAAAATGTTGCAATGTATTCCCTGCTAAAGCTTTTTGGAGTGCTACTAAATTATCTCCAGTTACCTGGCAGAAAGCCCCATTGAACTTAATGGCAGTTACTTCTGAGTAGAGATATATAGGATTGCACTATAAAGTAAGATACAGGGAAGTAAAACCTGCAAAAATTTGCTGCAAAGTGTGGGAACTTGCTTCCCAGGAATTTTCTCTGCTATGCCGCAGCTGCCTCAAGGAATGAGTCAAATTAAACTCAGTGGGCTTACTTCTGAGTAAACATAGTAATCTTTCTTAAGAACATCCTGGCAAATTTAACTACGAGGCTTTTATCATGCCAATGATAATGGTTCTGCCTCATTTATGGAATTTTATGGGGGTCTCAACAACATTATCTTCCACTTGTAACCCTCCTGTGTTTCTCCTTTGACCAGTGAGGACATTTCATACTGTTGTCTTTTCAAGTTGCTTTTCCTTAGAGGAGATTTGCAAAGCAGCAACTTAAATCTTTTGTAGAAACCTTCTTCAGCCACTACAAAATAGACATCTTTTCAGCAAATGCTGCCTTTGAGATGTGTTTTGCAAAGAATAGTTGATTCCTAATTTCCGGGTCCCTAGTATCCTGCCCTAGAATTTGGAATGTCCTCTATGGTCAAGAAAAAAAAACAGAAATTACTTATCATGTATTCCTGTTCTCCTTGACCAATGTAGGCCATTTCACCATTCCTATTTATGGAACAATACATTATAACATTATCCAATTTTAATGCCTGTAGCAATGTAGAATCTGAAGTTGAACTAGTAATGCTGTCAGATCCCATTATGAAATTAAGAAGAGCTGAAGGCATGCAGTGCCTTTTATATATATAAAAAAGTAAATTCCTTTCACTGAAGCCATCTTCATATGCAGAAGATACCAGCAGAAGTTGTTATTTTATTAGTAACTAAATAGTGGGGGCAGAGAAGTTAATATTGTATCTCAGAGTACAATGTGTAAAGAAAAATGTGCCTATTAAAAATTCTATGAAAAAATAAAATGCATAGCTAGAACCAAAGCATGTGACGTACTTTCCTATGCACAACTTTGTATTGTTGGATTCTTTGAGGAATTGCATACAAAGAAAGAGAATATACTTTTTTAAGAGAATAAAGGAATATAATTTTTATAATTTTTCTAAAGGCCCCAAACAGAAAAAAAATCTTTGTGACTTCTTGTGGCTTCTACGACTTTAATTCAAATGGACCTCTACATGTGTGCTACATTAGTAGGAAATTATGCAGTAGAAATAGTCTACTCAAGATTAGAACTAAGGCAGTGTCTACACCAGCCAGTTATCCTGCAGTCAGCTTGAGATCATCCCTGTGCGTCCAAATGACACACAGGTGATCCCGGGGTCAACCAGGGACGAGCTCTCAGTTGTCCCGGGATAACTGGGACTGAATTTTTCATGTTTTTTCCCACAGTCCTGGCACAACCCCGAAGTCCATGGGTGGTGTGGCACTCGCTCCCGGGGTTGTCCCTCCTCCCTACGAGGAGCAGGGTTCACCAAATGGGCATGGAGCTCTGCGGGGGGAGTCCATGCCATCGGGGGTGAGCATTTTCGCCATCTCTGGGATGGCTCTCATTGGTTTTCGGCACCGAGTTTCCAGGTGTTTTTTAAAAAAAAAATTTGGTGCAGGATCGCACCCGCACAATTGCGCAAACGTCCGCTTCTTTTTAAAAAAACATGTTGTGCTGGAACGCCTCTCTTCACTTCCGGGAGGCACGCTGGCGTTTGGGCCCTTGGGGACGATCCCAGAAGCTGGAAAGCCCGAGATCTTTCCCCCCATCCTGGAAGGCTGCAGGTGTAGATGAGCCCTAAGTTATTACTTGAGAAATAGAAATATATGTTTGTTTTGGATTCGATCCAAAATGTGTTCCCGTTTTTTTAATCAACTAGTAGCAGAATAGGGGACAGCATTTTCTTGATATGAAATGGTGATAATGTATCATGCTAGTTCAATAATTTCCTTGTCTTTGCTTCATGCAACGTGGACCAGAACCCAGCTCTTTGGGCCTTACCCCAGGTAAGATGATGATTGTTCAAGTTTGATGTGGAAGTCTGTTAGGTATTAAAATGTCTCTCAGAACTGTTGGGGCTTTATAATATTCCAAAGAAGTATTATAGTTTGTTTACTTCCATGCAGCCTGCTGGAAAAGATTGAGCAAGAGACTTGGCGTGAGACTGGTCTTTCTTTTGTTACATCAGTTACTCGTCTGATGGAGCGCCTCCTTGATTACAGGTAATGTGATTCAACTTTCATGGGCATCTGCTTGTGATATCGCTGATAACAAAAGACACAACTTCCTCCAACTGGCCTATGCCATTTTGGCCTCTTCATTTGTAAATTAATATTTTATTTGGGATTCTCCACATTAGCAGTTGAACATATATGTGTTTTGACTACCATATGTTATATTGTTCTTTTTAGGGCAGAAGCCTATTGTGATGATCATAAGCCCCTGAACTTGGAGGCTTACGGTCATTCTATGCAGGGCAGGAGGAGTGACAGAGGTGATCTTCACCTTCCTGTCCTGCATTTTCGCAGACGGGCTACTTTACCCATCTACCTGGGACATCTCAGAGGGGGAGGGCAAGAGGCTGGAGAGGCCTCAGGATAGCTTGTATACTGGCCTCTCCAGTCTCCTCCTCTCCCCCCCCCCATCAAAATGTCCCCTTTACCCCCTCTCTAAGTTGTGTTCCCAACCTCGAAGAGGGAGCCAGAAAAATTATTTCCACACTGGTAGGGAGTGGGCGGAGTTCTGATTCCCAGCTCCAAGGTCAAGGTGCTGTCTCCAACCTCGGCTCTGCGAATCTGAGCTAACATATGGCCCCTCAGGCACTGTATAGAGGCCATAGAATCATTCCTTTAAACATTTAATATTTCATCACGTTTTGGTACCACAATGACTGCTTCTCTGCTATGTTGCATGAACAATACTATAACCCTTTAAAGCAGGGATGGGCAACATGTGGCCCTCCAGATGTTCTTAGACTGCAACACCCATCAGTACTAGCCAGCATAGCCAACAGTGAGGGATGATGGGAGTTATAGGCCAAAATATCTGAAGGACTACATGTTTCCTACTCCTACTTTAAAGGGAAAAAACACTAGAGATTCAAGCCATCCTTATGTCTCTCCTGCAGCAATGCCCCTGCCATTTCAGTATATTTTTTTAATAGGGCATGGTCTCGGGGCACATGATGCTGCAGTCTTGCTGAAGCTAAGTAGGCATGGGTCTGGTTAGAGCTTGGATGGGTGACCACTTAAGACACTTGTACTCTCATGAGTTCCATCATGGAAGAAAGGAAGGATATAAATGTAATAATAGTAATACTATTTTTTAAAGGCTATCTATCCCCAACTCCCTCCCACCTCCATCTTTAACCTTATCTGTTTTCCCCAAACATGAATGTCGAAGTCTAAATGTTTCAACAGTTCTCTTTTTTTTCCAGGGACTGTATGAAAGGAGATGAGACAGAGAACAAGAAAATTGGTTGTACTGTTAATCTGATGGTGAGAATGCTGTATGTGTGTCTTTGTGTTTTGTTTTATTTTAATAATAATAATAATAATAATAATAATAATAATAATAATAAATTTATTACCCACCTCTCCCTCCAGATCGAGGCGGGGAACAACATAAATACAAACAATATAAAATACATAAAACTAATTAAAATCATATAAAATTAATACATTATTAAAATCAGTAAAACACTTAAAATTCGACTGGGTAAGCTTGTCAGAAGAGATCAGTGTTTTGGTTTTGGTTGACTATTCTATCAAAAATCATTTGTGCAGTTTTAAAATAGCAATGCAGAAAATTATTCAGCAGAAAATTGCTGAAATATTATTAATTGCCTTTCACTTCACCTGCTGTTGTGTGAAACTACTAGCATAAGCTGCCTCTACAAGAGGCATTTAAAGCTCTTTCAAGGCGCATTAAAAAATTTACTTCTACAAGAACGGAGCGCAAATCGGGCGTAGAGGCGCGTTTTCTCTCCGATTATGCACATTATCGAATGCGCGTTAAATAGCGAGTTTTATTTTGCTCCGGCCATTAAAGCGCATTTTGACTATGTGAACAAGCGATTCTTCGCATTAACTACTTGTAAAGCGCATTTGAAACAACCGGTAAGGTCACCTGTTGAGTGCTCAATTACCTCCTGCATACAAGCATTTACGATAAAGCGCTTCCGAGAAGATGCACATAATCAGAGGAACAGGCATCAAACGGAATCCATCTAGAGGGGGTCAGATTAGGCAATGTGCACTATTCATGTAGCTTTGTTCTTGAAGAGGAAAAGCAATGTGATTACTGACAGAGTTGATCTAACCAAAAAAATCATCAATCATAGATACTTTTGGGGGAAATGAAAATATAATCTCTATAGTATCTATAATATTTGAAATATTTCTTAAAGGGATTATTCAAAGAATTTAAAATGATAGTATTCTCAAGATCAGAAATATTGGGCACCACAATACTGCAAATAACTATCCCTTTAATTTGAAAGAAAAAAATATTTGCCAAATCAAAAATAAGTATTTTCCAAAATGGTACCTAATCAATAAAAAATTGGTAGGTGGATCAGCTGAGGGTTGAAAATTCAAAATAGATTGCATGCGATATAGACACAAAAAGAATTGACATCCAGTGTGATGAGACACATGCCTTATCCTGGCTTTTTTCTTCATCTGTTTTCTTTTACCATTTGAAATTTAAATTGTAAGCTCTTCAGAGCAGTGTCCTCTCTTTTTTCTGCATATTACTTAGTTTTAAGTGCCAGATGCACTTAAAGTAATAATAATCATTTGGTTAGCCACTTAAAGTAATAATAATCATTTGGTGAGATTATAGGAGAGTGATTCATTAGCATGAAATAGTGGAAATATGACATGAATGCAGCTGTCATACCTCTATAGTTGGGTGCTTTCAGACGAGGCTTTTATTATGCAATTGACCTGCCTCATAAATTGAATTTTACAGACATTGTCTTCTTCCACGGTATCCCTCCTGTGCTTTTCCATCTTTTTTCTTGCCACAGAAAATCCATTAATGAGGCAAAGACTGAAGAGCTACACAATGTATTTTGATTAGTCTCACTAGTTGTTGTTTGTCTGGAAACTCCCTCTGTCTTTCTGGCTATATTCTCTCTGAATTGCTTTCCTAGCATGAGCAGGACTAGTACTGCTGAGTAGGAGGAATGAGTGAGAGAGAAAGAGAGAGATCCCCAACTGCCTCTTTTTACAAAGAACTACATAGACGGATATCATTGATGCTTTCTCCTGTTTACTGAGCCACCAATGCCTTTTTGAAAGCAGCTGCAATTACACTAATCCCCACCTTCATTTCAGATCTATTTGCATACCTGACAAAGTCACTTCACTGCTGAAACATAGAAGCAAACTACACATGCTAAGAGCCCCAATGCCATTAAAAGAAAAGAAAAGCCAAAGCTGCTTCATGAAAGGGGAGTTTAGAGCACAGAAGCATGAGGAGGAGAAAGTGCTTAACCCTTTCCTTGCTTGCAGTTCTTTTGCAGAATAGATTCTATTCAGAATCATGTATCTGGAGCCCTGTTTGGGGGGGGGGGGAAGGACTCATTATTCAACAACCTACTCATCTTTAGGCCACATTTTCATACATATTACCAACATTTGGTGCACATCTCACAGATAATGGTGAAGTTAATGATTACAGTTGATGAGGACTGAAGAGAGGAGGGTAAGCAAGCAAAGCCCAGAGAAAAGACCGACATTATGGTAGCAGACAGACAAGGGTCCTAAACAGCCTTTCCTAGCCTTTGGTCCCAATATAATGTTGGGCTACAACTTCCATCATCCCTGATAATTTTGGGCTGGTGGGAAATGTAGTCAGACAACATCTGAGCACCTAAGGTTTGGAAGGGCTGGTCCTCAGAAATGGAGAGAGGGACAAAGAAAAAAGTGGGTGGGGCAAAGCTAGCTAGGAAGGGAAGTTGAGGCTAATGCCCAGTCACCCAATAATGGACCATCTTTATGCTCACACCATTGAGGGAAGCATAACAAGTGTAATTGTAAAAAAATAATATTACTGTATTATCCTTTTTGGCTGTTAAGTGTTTGTTGGACTGCTGATCTCCTTGCAAATGGCCCTTTCTGACTAGAGCTCAGAAGCAATATAGTTGTTGAGTCTCTGCCTTCCTTCCTCAAGGTCCTGGTTCAAGATATTAATCCTGTCCCCACAATATACCCCCATAAAAATTTTGAGGTCCAGAGATTTTCTCTGCTGATATGTGATCTTGAAGTATTGGATTAACACAATAATCTGGGTAGACAGTCTGATTCTTGTGCAAAACTTTTTAGGCGCTATTTTCAAAATGACAGACAATTTCCTTTTGGTCGCTAGTTTTCGTCAACCACAGAAGTTACAGTCTCGTGTTTGGTATCAAATTATAAGTGTTTCGGAACCAAGGAGTTCAAAGAATATGCTATTTTAATTGTTGGAGTACACCTTCCACCATATTCCAAGATGGTGCTGAAATGTTGTCTCATTTTCTCATTTACTTGACAAATCAACATACAAATGTGACTTTTGGCTTTAAACTATAGGGTTTTTAGGTCAAGGAGGTCAACATGGCATTAATTTTGATGGAAAGGCTGTCCTTTTATGAATGAGCCATGGCAAGAATTGCATAAATCCCTAAATATATCCTGAACTAGGCAGGTTTTCAGATTATCTTCTGACTTTCATGTTGTCTTTAATTTTCAGAACTTTTATAAATCTGAAATTAATAAGGAGGAAATGTATATCCGCTACATCCACAAGTTATGTGATATGCACTTGCAGGCTGAAAACTACACAGGTAACTAAGTAAAGAAGATTTATTCAGAATTTTTCTCCTGTTAACTTTATGTATTTTAAAACCTTCATAGAATAGATGATTAATTACACCTAGGAAAGCCCGTTCTTGTTTTTTTCTGAAAAATTGAACAACTCTTGATTATGAAATATTGTCTTTTAGAATTGAAGACAAAGTATTTATATATGTTACCCAGCCTTTCCTCCCCAAAAAAAATTTCTAAAAAGTATGTAATAAGAACACTTTTATAGAAAGAATAGAGATGTAAAATGTCTGGAAATAATGAAGTTAAGGAGATGTTTTTATCCTCTCTGGAAAATTCCCAGCATAGTTATTTTTTACTCCTTATTAAAATTATTAATCTAAAGTATATTTTACTTATGCTCAGTTTCCCAACATGTGAGTAGAGTCTTTGTGTATTCTTGAGAGTAAATATGCATTCTTGACAGTTTGTGTTTTGTTCTATAGAGTTTTGTGTTTCTGATGCCATAGCAGTCATTTAATGTAGTTCTAATCTATTCAGACAATAATTACAAATTTACTAACTGAGTTTATCTCTAAAAGTTTTTAAATATGATAATTTTATGAGCAAACTAAGGTATAGGGTACCCCCTAGATGTTTTGGACTACAGTGCTCAGCATTCCTGATCATACTGCCTGAGGCTGATGGGAGCTGAAGTCCAAAGTTTCTGGAGGGCACCAGGATGGGGAAGGCTGTCTTAAAGCAACAAAGTGACTTCAGATTTGTAAATCTCACTAAAAAAGAAGTATTGCTTATTTTTCAATTCTCCCCCCCCCCCTCCCAAATTGGTTTTTTATATGGCCTCAAAATTTCTGGAAATTTTACCTCTCTATATCATTCATCTGGGTGAATGGTGTTTAGCCTGTTCTAGATGGGGCTATGTTTCCCCTAAAGGATCAGGTTCACAGTCTATGGTCCTGTTCCGATGACACCATTAATCCTGCTGGTTAGGGGTTTTTGGTTGAGCAGCAAGGTTTACAGTGTTGTGTATAATGTGTTTTCCTTAACCAGGTGCCCTGCTAACCACATTATGGTTAGCTTCACTAACCCTGTTATGTAGTAGGGTTAGCAGCATTAACTTTGGCTTAAGGTGTCGTGTGTGATGCACCTGTGGTTAAGGGGCCGAAATCATAGAGCTGGCAGTATAGAGCAGCCCTAATTGCCCGGCCCACTGTAGCCTGCTTGCTCCTGATTGCTGCAGTGCTAGTACGGCCACAGTGGCTGTCATTTTACATCATCGGCCCCATTTTTCAAGTGATACATGCATTTCCTAGGGCCGCGTACTGAAGCTGCTCCTTTAAGTGGAAGACCTCACATAGCAGCGGGAGTGGGATAGCGCCACCACACCTTCTGTGTAAATAAATCTGCTGGCATAACTCCTAGCCACTAAAAGGGTGGGGGATCAATAATCCTGAACAGCGAATGGCGTTTGAGCAATAGAACACTGGAATCGCTAGCTTCAAGCTTCAATCGCTAGCTTCCACTCTGTTGTACAAGTGGTGAGTCCCAATTGTGCAACAGAATCAGCTGGAACCATTGTTTATGCAATTGGCGGGGATGTAAGTACCCCGTTGGATACTGCCCCCAATTTAAAATGCTGGTTTTAACCTTTAACACTCTAAACAGCTTAGGATCAAGTTATCAGAAAAAACGCTGCCTCATACCCTCAAATCTACTTCAGAAACCTTAATCCAAGTGCCCCTGTTGAAGTGTCACATATTTGGACCACCTTGCCCCAGCTATGCAATTAGGAAATTCTATAACCAGTTGTCTCCAAGCAAATTCTGGATTAAAATAGAATGATGTGATTCTGAGACCCAATGTTACACACATATCTCATTGCAACAGGAATGAAAAACCTGCCTTTTCCCTGAGTCTTTTTAGGTGGAGCTAGGATAAAAGCAATAGATAATTACCTCTCAGTGCTTTTATCTGATAGAAGAAGACACCAGAGCAGAGGCTGTAAATCTAAACAGCTCCAGTGCCATTAAAGCCATAAAATAACCGTACAATTTCGAATGTGTTCAGATAAGGGATTGAGGAAGAGTTTCTCAGATGATAAATAGAAAGGATTTGTTTTGAGAGGCACAGAAATACAAATCACATATAGTGGGAGACAAAATTCTTCCAACACAAAGATACTTGTAACATATTATAGGATTCAGAAATGTTACTATAAATGTATTTTTGTAGTCATAAATCTTAAGAGGTCTGGATTTTAGTAATATTGTTTAGACATAGTTTCTTTAGGAATAGATATGTATTTTTAGGAATGTTGTTATGTTGATATTTTAATAGTAAAAGAGAGTGTTTGCTGGCAAAAAAATTTTTTTTAAGTCTGCATGTTTATATCTAGGGTTTGAAGCTGCTCTGAGATTGACATTTGTTCTTGGAGGAATTTGAATATGTTCAGTTAAACAGGGTATCTGAGGTCACCTATATACAGAAAGCATATTTTGAGAGGACCTCTTAACAAAGACCCATATATCATAGAGGCAGATAACTACCAAGGAGGGTTTTTGGGCATGGCAGCCCAATTATGGAACAGCCTTCCCACAGTGGTCTTTTAGTGCCATGTTGCTGGTGCCATCCCTGTGGTCTTTTAGTGCCATGTTGCAGACCTTTCTGCTAGCCTCTATGGAGCAGTAAAGAAGTTACATTTAGCTTGATAACAACCTAAATTGAACCCTTTCGGTGTTATGGTTTATTTACTGAATTTCAATGGTAAACCCCATATTTTCCACCTCGGATAGATAGTGTGGCGGCCCATGGAATGTGGCCAGCAGGGAGGATCCAGGAGTCAAAAATGCCCCCCTGACCTCCCAAAGTTGCCCTCCCCTGCGTTATAGCATCAAGTTCTCCGATGTGCTGAAGATTGTAATTTTTTCAGAACTACTTTTCTCACAGTCTGAATGATCCTCTGCATGTAGTTATTATAACATATGTTTTTGAACATTTTTGTTTAGTGTTTTCTGCTTTGCTGTTTCAATAGAGGCTGCATTTACTTTGCTTTTGTACTGTGAGCTGCTTCAGTGGGAGGATAGGCCTCTTCGGGAGTTTCTACACTATCCATCTCAGACAGAATGGCAACGTAAAGAAGGTCTTTGTCGAAAGATTATCCACTATTTTAATAAAGGGAAGGTACGCAAAAACATATTGACTAAGTTTACAGCTAGATGCTACAGGAAATACCTTATTACACCAAAACAGCAGCACAACATATTGTTCTCCCTGCCATAGTTATTATTTGTGATATCAGTACAGGCCCAGGTTATCTTAAAGATTGCCTTCACCCATATGGTCCTGTCATTTTTTAAGATCTTTGGGGGCTCTGTTCACTGGTTAGTACACACAAAAGATGGAGGCTTCTAGGCAGTGCCCCCTTCATTGCTGAACTTCTAACTAAACTATGCATGGCCCCTACAATGCAGTTCTTTAAATAGGCATAACAATTTTACCCTCCTAAGAGTACTGCTGTCTTAATGTAATTTATGTAAATCTTTGTAGAATGGTTTAGACTTACATTAGAAGCTGTTTTCTTAAATTATGTATTATGGCCTGATATGATCATTTTAATGTACCTAATACATTTTATGTTTTGTGTACATCACCTCATGAAGACTAAAGAAAGAAATATAAGTTCTGTGCTTGTGTAAAACAAATCTCAGAACATTTGAGAACTTTAGTTAGGGAACTGGCATTCATTCCCCCATGCCTTGAACAAGATGAGCATCTTCATGCCCATTGGAGCCATTGTCTAAAGAAGATGAGAATAAAGGTCAAATTTTCTTCACTGCAACATTTCAGTCGTTCCTTTCAAAGGTCTTCATTGCACTGAAGGCAAGAGAGCTATTGCGTTTTCCAAAGGGTTTTGCTTACCACCAGAAAGTGACAAACTGCCCAGGAATCAGTCTGACAAGATCCTGGACCTAGAGATATGCAGAGCTAGACATTAGTACCATGGTTTCAAAGGCTAAGAGTGGCCTCCTTGGCTTCTAGAACAATTCTACCATGACTGAAGAAATTAAAGGAGAGGGATTTGTTTAAGAATACAGGACCCACCTTTAATATTTCGCAACAATCTTTTACGTGGTGGATTTCTTTTTAAAAAATGTGAAAAACAAGCAGCAGCAGAGCATCTGTCCTTAGGCTCAAGCCAAAATCCTCTTGACCAAGGCTTCTCTGTGCAGAGGTGAGTTGGTGAATACCTATTTGGAGAAATATTGAACAAGATAACGACGCCAACAAGTTGCAACAGTAAGATGGAAGGTTCTGCCATTAGCAAAGAACCCTAAAGCTAGATTCCCAATGTCATCACAGAAACTATCATCCTGGATGGTCCACACTATCAAGCTGCCATATGATCTGGCTGGCATTGATCTTTCGGGTCTAATCTGAGCTCACTCAACTCATGTCATAGTTTTGGAAAGGAGTCTCCCTTCCTGAGCTCTGCAGAGAGACTACCTGGTACCTTTTTGTATTGACCAACTATTTGCCACAGAAAAAAAGATATTATTTTATGGCAGAATGGTAGCTGTTGATTGAATTTTGGAAATCTGCCCATGCCTCATGACTCCTCAAGTATGTAGAAGGTTGTATCTTTAGGATGTAATATTTTTTTAAGTTAGCAGGTTATATTGTGTGTTTAGGTTTACTGGCAAAGGATTGGGTGGGACTAGGAATAGGGATAGGTTTTGTTTTTCTAAACGAATTAAAAATCTTTTTCTATTTGAATTTTTTTATAAAACCGCATTTACAAAAGGAATGAAAAGAGTTGGGGTAGCAATTATGATGTTACGGGGCATATCTATGTTCCATAATGTCAACCAGACCGTGGAGGGCTGGAGGGGGCATTTGGACTCCCACCCCAATTCAGTTCCCCTCCTCTGTTGTAGAAGAAGGTGATTCTTGGCATCCTACCTTATATTAGAGGACATTACTTTTGGTGGGTGGCTACATCCTGAAGATTTCCAGTCCAGATCATACAATAAGTACAGGCTGTAGGGTGGGCACCTGGTCCCTCTCCATTTCATGAGACAGTATTTTCCTAAGTGCTACTTTTTGGGGGTAGTGTATTTCAAGCTTTTCGCAAACAAACCCATATATATATATATATATATATATATAGAAATGGACTATCCTATTCTTTATTTCTGGGATGGGGATAGGGGACTGCTTTGGCAATAGAGTCTAGACAAGTACTTTCAGCAAGTAAGAGGAACAGATAATTTAGACTCATCTGTGAATTCTTTTTTTAACTCTTTGCAGGGCAGTGATCTTGTACCTGCCCAGTTTTTGGTGTTCCTTTGTTGATCAGTTTTGTTTTCATATGTGAGATAATGTAATATATAAATATTAAATAGTATTAAGTGGCTACTGGTGTATTAATTGCTAAGAAAGGAGTTTTTGGATGGCACCTCTTAGTCAAGCTCAGGTAACATTCAAAAGGCTGCCTCCTATTGGCCAGAGCAGAGAGCGCCCAGAGTCTGAACCATTGGATCAGAGAGAACTCACAGGGGAGTCCCTAATTTTCCATTTATTTTTCTTGTATGTTCATTCCTTGAGGTCATACAGTTAGAAACTATTAAACTTTGTATCTGTGTTTTAACTTTTGCATATATGAAAATCCCATTTTGTCTGAAATTTTTGTCTTGTTTTTTCAGAGCTGGGAATTTGGAATCCCACTGTGCAGAGAGCTGGCTATTCAATATGAAATCTTATATGATTATCAAAGCCTCAGCTGGATTCGGGTATGTGAAATAAATCTTTTCAATTTGTATTTTTGTTTTACTGTAAGTATTAGAAATTCTATCACACAATGTGTCTTACAAATCTGAAATATACTATTCTCAGAAAACAGATGAACAAAGCAATTACTCAATTATTTCTGGATATTACACTGTTTCATCTTGTTGTCTGCAGAGCTAGGGAACAAAATGCATGCGTCTAGATATATTATTTCTAAGGTGCTGCAAGTGACACAAAAATACTTCAGTGTTCTCCTATAGTCTGTCCTGTTTTCTGACTCCTAGCTGAGCAGGGCAGAGAACTGGAAGCTGACCCAGCTGGACTAGAAGACACATAAGGAAGCCAGCTCCCAGAGAGAGAGAGAGCGAACAGAGAGAGAAAACAGGAGTTTGTCAGGGCGAGTTCAGCAAGGGAGGTCAAGGGTTAGATTCCTAACACAATTTTGTTCTTGTAACACATACCCATATAGTACGGGACTCTGTTGTTAACCTTCAGGTAGGACAGGGCAATGCACAGGCTATTCCAGTACAGTCAGAAAGGCAAAACCAAAAAGGGATTATGAATGGAAAGGATTCTACAGTGCTGGTGGCCTCCAAGAGTGTGAAATGTTTGCGTTTCTGCCTGAAATCAACATGGTGTACACATGCTGGTTGCACTATTGGAAGAAAAAGTGAGTGTACTTGAGCGATGAATGTCCATCCTCCAAGGAAGAAGAGAAAACAAAGAGTTCTTAGACAGAATGGTGGAACTTCAACAGCAGAGAGAAGCACAGGATGTGGAAGAGCAACAGCAAGTTGAAGCAGAAGTGGGGAATGCTGATGTGAGGAAAGACAATGAAGAGGAAACTCCCTGGAAAAGGGTAACAGTTAGGAGCAGAAGAACTAGAAGACACTCTGCACCAATGGAACCACTAGAGATATGTAACCGCTTTCAGGTACTGGAAGATGAGACTAGAAGACAGTCTGCAGAGGAAGAATTACAGGGGACCCTGCGCAGCAGTGAGCAAGAGGCAAAAGGCCAGTTGAGCAGGGGCAACAATACCAAGGCCTACAACAGGAAGAACAGAAGAGTAATCGTTGTGGAAGACCCCCTGCAAGCTCAAGTATGTTGCTAAAACACATGGACTCACCAGGTATGCTGTCTCCCTGGAGGACAGATTAGAGATGTGACTGAAGAGTTGCCAAAGCTCATAAAGCCCACTGATACATATCCTTTTCTTCTCATCCATGTGGGAACAAATGATAATGCCAAGTGGAGCTATGAAGAAATCACATCAGACTTTGAAACTCTGGAAAGGAAACTCAAGAACTTTGGGGCCCAGATAGTTTTCTCATCCATCCTCCCAGTTCCTGGAAGAGGAATGGAAAGGGAAAGAAAAATACTCCGGGTAAATGACTGTGCCAATGTGAGAGATTCAGTTTGTGGGACCCTGGTCTACGCTATTTGGAAAATGGACTGTTGGCAAGGGACGGGTTGCACCTCACAAGGGCTGGGAAGAATATGTTTGGCCACAGCATGAAGAATTTCATCAGGAGGACTTTAAACTGAATCCTACAGGGGAGGGAGATGTAAACTTAGAGGCAACAATGGATGAAGGCTTATGCACTATAACAGAGAGAACAGCTCTAATAGCACTCCCAAATACTCTTTGCAATAATGTAGGAAAAAGCCAGACTATAAAGCACATGGACTTCGATGTCTATATACTAATGCCCAGAATATGGGAAACAAACAGAATGAACTTGAACTCTTAATACATAAAGGCAAATACAACTTGATGGGTATAACTGAAATTTGGTGGGAGGCAAAGTCGCACTATATGTTAAAGAGACTTATCCCTGCATAGAAATATAGGAGGATGAGCCTGGTAGCCCCATCAAGAGCATTTGGATTAAAATAAATGGAGCAAGGAATAAAAGGAGCATGACAGTCGGGGTCTACTACCAACCACCCAGTCAAGGAGAAAACAAGGGTGAAACTTTTGAAAAGCAAATTGCCAGTGTTCCAAGGAAGTGAAATGTAGTAGTAATGGAGGACTTCAATTACCCCGATATCTGTTGGGAGACAAATTCTGCCAAAAGTAGCCCTTCCAAGAAATTCCTGACATGTGTGGCTGATAACTTTCTCTTACAGAAAGTGGAGGAAGGAACTAGAGGATCGGCTATCCTTGGCTTGATACTGACTAACAGGGATGACTTAGTGGATAAAGTGGCAGTTACCGGAACTCTTAGGGAAAGTGACCACGTCCTACTTGAGTTCTTGATTTTAAAGGAAGCAAAAGCTGAGTGTAGCCATACGCGTACTCTGGATTTTAGGAAAGCTGATTTTAATAAACTCAGAACTATTATAAGTTTTTAAAAAAGGAAATTTTAAAGGCACAATTCCAAACAGTCCTAACAAGGAAAAAATATAGAAGACAACACAAGAAACCAATGTGGCTCCACAGAAAGCTTAGAGGTGACCTGAAAATAAAAAAGGACACATATGGGAAGTGGAAGGAAGGCCAGGCTACAAAAGAAGGGTACAGACAGGTAGCACAGAAATGTAGGAATGGCATCAGGAAGGCTAAAGCTGAGAATGAGCTGAGCCTAGCGAGGAATGCTAAAAGCAACAAAAAAGTTTTCTTCAGGTATGTACATAGTAAAAGACAGAAGAAATGGTTCAACTGCTTAATGAGGATGGCAAAGTGATAACAGATGACAAAGAAAAGGCCAAAATGTTCAATTTCTGCTTTGGCTCAGTCTTCTCCCAAAAGCGGGTCTATAACCCCCCTGGAAAAAGTCAAGTACAAGCTGAAGGGACAGGATTGCATCTTGAGATTGATAAACAAATGGCCAAGTTCAAATCTCCAAGGCCCAATGAACTGCATCCTAGAGTAATAAAGGAGCTGGCAGAAGAACTCTCAGAACCACTGTCTATTATCTTTGAAGTGCCAAACAACTGGAGGAGGGCTAATGTTGTCCCTATATTCAAGAAGGGCAAAAAGGAGGAACCTGGGAAGTGCAGACCAGTTAGTCTGAAATCAATCCCTGGGAAAATTTTGGAGCAGATTGTAAAGAAGTCAATCTGTAAGCACCTTGAGAACAATGCAGTGATCACTAGGGATCTGCAGGGACCCCCTGGATCGGATTGGGACCCAGATCGGGACCTCCAACGTTGTCCTGGATCAGCCAGGACAAAATCAGACGTCCCTTGGATCAGATCAGACCCGATCCAAAAATCGGACGTCCGATTTTTGGATCGGCCGCCATTTTTGGTGTTTTTCCCATAGACTTGCATTGGGAGAAAGAAAGCTTTCCCCAATGCAAGTCTATGGGGAAAACATGGCGGTGAGTGGGGGCCTAAATCCCTCCTCCCTGTCTTCCCCCCTCACTCGCTCTCCTTACCTGCTGGGGCGGCCTCTTCCCTCGGTGCTTGAATCTACTGAGAAACAGGCTTGGCGGCCTGTCCTTCAGTAGCATGCCAGGTGATGACATCATCACCTGGCGCACTACTGAGGGACAGACCGCGAAGCCTGTTTCTCAGTAGATTCGAGCACCGGAGGGAAGCGGCCGCCCCGGCAGGTCAGAGGGGGGCCTCCTGCCTCCCCCCTCACGCTCCTCACCTGCCGGGGTGGCCGCTTCCCTCAGGATCATAATTCTTCACTTTTTTTGAGAACCTTCTACGGATGGCACAACATAAAGACAAAATGTTATTTTCAGGTGTGGTATACTCCAGAGGTCTTCTCTTATAACATGATTTCAAGTCCAATATCTATATATCTATATTTCCCATCCACAGAAAATGGAAGCTACCTATTATGATAATATAATGGAACAGCAACGGCTGGAACCTGAGTTTTTCAGAGTTGGTTTTTATGGAAGGAAATTCCCCTTCTTTCTTCGGGTAAGCTTATTCAATACCTGTATTAATATATGAATTACAGTTGCACTTTACAATGGTGTTTTGTTTATCTGTGGAGGGTAGGTAATATTCTGTAGGGTTTTGCTCAGTTTAGTCTCAAAATAAAGACTTAGACAAGTGAGTGATGAGGTTGAAATTCTTTCCACTGGACTGCTTATTGTCCATGCACTTCATACGTTAATATTTAATGTTGTTGTGTTGCTAAGCAGTTATATTCATTCACTCAAGATGAATAAAGAAACCTTCCACTTTTCATGCAGATGTACCTTAGGTACAGCATCCATCGAATTGCAGTGATGAAGTGACCGTACTGGAGACTGCACATTTTAGGACAGTCGTTCTACAGTTTAACAGCATTAACTAATATTACTGGGTTGGATTCATACTTAGTCACTGAAATCAAAAGTGACAAGTCTCATTGATTTCAATTGGTCTAACTTTCAAGTACAGTTAAGTCTGGATCCCACTCAGTATTTATAGTTGTAATACCAAATGCTAGATGAGGTAAAATATATAGCTCCTTTAAAACATTATGACTGGATAGCAACAAATAACCTATACTTAAAACTCAGTCTTGAAATCAAAGAGTATTTATCTATCTATCATCTATCTATCTATCTATCTATCTATCTATCTATCTATCTATCTATCATCTATCTATTCATTCATTCACATACACACATACTTCATTAGTCACCTGATAACTGTTGTTCTTTGAGCAGCTTACAAAATATAACACTTTAAAATCACGGAATCAACACAAAAACAATCATGTAAAAGAATATTAAAATAAATATGAAACAGAAATAAAAAATAAACATTCTGATCAAAGTGCAGATAATATAGACACCAGTTCTCCCTGCTTCCTCGGGTAATCCTGCTTAAGCTGGGCTCCTCCTGATAACATCCAGAGTAAACCCCTGGGAAGAGAAAGAGGCAGAAGTTGATAATTTGATGGTTGGCAGTTGACAATAATAATATCATCATCCCTTTAAATTTATATGTGGTTTTAGAAATGAACTTACAATAATATATTTTCTCTATTTGAAAATGAATTACCTTGCTCATTCTTACCGTCATTTTCCTGTCAGGAAAATTAAATATATAGTCCTCTATTTTAAAATTGCTGAGTATTGATTGTTTGTAATTGCCTGGAATAATTAAAATAAGAATACCAAGCATAAATGTTTGCATCATGAAGAGATTTACCTTTCATATGAAAACCTATACTGGTTGTAAATAGCATGGAATTGTGCTTGTTCCATACAAAATTGTTCAGATGGCCATTTATATAATATTTTTTCCAGTTCATGCATGTGTGATGACTAATGTATGGCAAGTGTCATAGTCAGCATTGCAATATAGTGATGGAATGCAGTGCCATGGCTATTTAGCTTGCTCAAGGATTTGGGGAGAGATCTTTCCCTGCAAGGACAGCAGTAGAGTGCTGGGAAGAAACTTTAATACAGAGGCAAGGGACATTTTTTTAGTCAATGGTTGTATTCCCTTGAGGGTAATATTTCTGGGGTAGTATGCTAGTGGTGGTGGGGCCCATAGCCAAGCATGGGTGAGATCACCCCCTTCTCTCTTTCTCTCTGTTTTTGACAACTCCTCTTTGTCTGTCCCCTGCCTCCCTTTTCCTCACTGCATAGCAGGCTGCTGAGGAAGGGACAGATTGCTTGCGAAGGCCTCATGGAATTTGAGGGCTGCAGGTTGCCTGTTCCTGGTTTAACATCTTGTCTCCTGGCAAAGAAATAAGTTAATTAATTACCTCATATTGACTCATTATAATATGCCGTAAGCTGCCTTGGGGATCATTTGATCGAAAGGAAGAGTATAAATCTTTAAAATAAATCAATACCTGTGTTTGCTTTAAGAACACTAATATATGCCCTTCTACTTTGTGTTACATCCTGCATTAAGAGTCCATAAATATTGCCATAACACCAAAATCTAAAACAATCTATTAATTATTGAATAAAATGCCACAATTTTCATTTTTCACAATAAGAGAAATAAGATATAAATAAGAGTTACAAAACTGTAGAATTTGTTCCTTACTAGTAGGTGAACAGACAGGTATGAGATGGCATGTGGGGAGTATTGCCCTCATCTCATGACAGGCATTTTCATTGTACATATGAACTAGTTTCATGTATTTATTCATGCTTATGACACTGAGTGGAATCCAATTAAGTTCTTCTACTGACAGAACTGCTTCTGTCAGCAGAATGTGGCAATTCTCCTTCCCCTTTCTGCTGGATTGAGGGACCCTCCAGAGCAGATTTGTTGTTGTGGGGGGGGGGGGGAAGTCCCTTCATGCAAGTGAACTTTTATTCACACGACTTCAGATTTCACACACTGTCTGATTCTCATAGGAGGATGGTGCTCTTGCCCCATTAATTGCCAGCAAGTTAACTGAGATCATGATCATATTGCATCCCCAATTTGTAAAAAAGCATTCTCTTTTGACGCATGGGGCATAACTAAATTTTGGATTTAACTTTGTAAATCAGTCAACATACCTGCTGCTTGCCTCTCTGAATGCTAATTCCCATACTCTTACAATTGATAGTAATAATAGTATAAATTACTATATTATCTTTTAACATTTTTTCAGTTCATATAATGTTTTGATTGAACATACTAACATAACGACTTGCTTTTAAATCATTTTCTGTTATCTACAATAATGAGACGCCTAAGAGAATATTGTAGGGATTTATTGGCTTTCACACTTCTTTTCTTTGTAGAATAAAGAGTACGTGTGTCGAGGCCATGACTATGAGAGACTCGAGGCCTTCCAACAAAGAATGCTTAGTGAGTTCCCACAGGCCATTGCGATGCAACATCCAAACCACCCAGATGACAGCATCTTGCAATGTGATGCCCAGTGTATCCTTTATTAAAGTTTCATGATGAAGTTAATAAAGCTGCTACAAGATGGAAAGAATTTCAGAGTTAGGATGTATCTACAATGATTTTTGTATTTTCCTTTGTCTCCATCTAAAAGGAATATTAACCACAAAAGTGCCACTTTATTTTTTCATTCTCCCCCCTCCCCATTTTCTTTTTTGCTCAAAAGTAAACTGAGGATCACAGACAGCAAGCACTGGCAGAGTTGTACGGGAAAGCTTTGTTCTCTGTATCCTGTGTACATTTTATAACAGCAATTGGCATGTTCCCTTTCATGCATGTTAATTTTCACCAGTCTATCGTAGGGCTATCTTCCGTAACTTTATATTTTCAGACTCTGTTCAGACAGCTGTAGTCCAGAAATAGCATATGAGTGTATGGGCTGCAATTTACATATACTTTCATCTGCAAGACCTTTTCTATTCACTGTGATACAGCTCCCTGGCATTCAAGGGATAGGTATGCAGAGCTGCCCTTCCCATTTAAGTGAATGAGAATGTCCAAACACACAGCAGCTGTGTCTCCATGTGACTCTGTGCATGGATCTTTTCGATCATGCTGATGGTTTCTTTTCTATTTTGTTTATTCTACCTGCTTTTACTGGTTACCCATGAGATGATTTCAAACATTAACAAGTGCAAAGAAGAACAACTACAGTGATCACAAGCACAGATAGCTTACCTCATGAGCAAAGATTAAAGGAGCTTCCACCTATTAGAAAAAAGAGGATGAGAGAGAATAGAACTGTACTGATATGAAACGACAATACAATATTTTAAATTAATTTAAATCTAATGGCTGCAAGTTGGATGGAAATCAAAAGAAGGGTGTTTTGTAAAGTTTGAGGTTGCATCATTTTAATTAAATTTCTTCCTAAATTAGTTTAAGGTATGTCTGTGCTAAATGTTAATTTTAGTTGGCAGTGCCCATTCTGTGTTGAATTTGCATAGTATCAGCCATTCTAATTATATATATAGATATATAGATATATTTGTAAGCCACTCATGACACGGTAATTTCACTTTAGTTAAAGAGGGGCACTCCTTTGCAAAAAAGAGGCATCCAGATTCTGTACATCAAAGGAAAAATATGATGAGAATTTTAAAAACTCTTAACATGCTTTGCTCCCCTCTTCCTTCATCTGCACAAATGCAGCTACAGTATCTTCCTGATGAGAAATAATTGTTGAAAACTGGAAGCATGCATTCTTGCTCTATTAATTCCACATTAAAAACAAATTAAATATGGGGTGGGGTTTAGGAGCAAGACAGAAATATGACTTCACAGTTCCAGTTACGACACTGACTGCCAGACTTGTGTCATGTTAATATCAACCCAAAGATGATGACCCAAACTGCACCAAATTGAAGTTCAGTTGCAAAATAGGCATGACTTTTTATTTCTTTAAAGCAACCCATCTTCTTAATTTTCTAACTTTCTGCAGCTCCGTGGTCCTTAACGGAGCTTCTAATGCCTCTTGTTTGAAACACAAAGCTAGAAGAACGGGCATGGAAAAGAAAGGAAACTTAAATTTCACATATTTGTCATCAGACAAGCGTTTTATAGCACGCTCGTTACTGGCCACTCATGGATTTTTGCAGGTCCATTTCACAACACTGTCCACCTCCCACTCCTTGTGCTCATTTTTCTGTCACAAAAAAGTCCCCTGGAAAATACTTTTTTTTTTCTGTAATGAAACATGCCGCTGTTTCCTGCTGTGTGCCGGAGAAGCAGCGAGATAAAAACGCCCACTGAATGAGCCACATGGTGATTGATTGCTTCCTGCTAAAATGTTATGATTTAAACATATACATCAATTCATATGGTAGGAAATTTCTGGCAATTGAGGTTCCCTTTCTGTATGTGCTCATAGGATGAGCATGCTTTTAAAAGGCATTTTAAAGGGTACACAATGAGGGTCTTGAATGTATACCTGTTGCTAGTGTAGTATGGCTGACCTGAATTCTCTTGTGTGCCTGTGCATTGTTTTCCTTTGACTGGACTGTTTTGCAGATTTGCAGATCTATGCGGTGACTCCCATTCCAGACAATATTGATGTGCTCCAAATGGAGCGTGTCCCTGATCGGATAAAGAGCTTTTATCAAGTTAACAACATCAGGAAATTCCGCTATGACAGGCCTTTCCATAAAGGCCCCAAAGACAAGGAAAATGAATTTAAGGTTGGTATGCTTTATAATACAGTAACATTATTTATTTAGTTTACATTGATGTCCTCTAATTGAGTCACCTGTAAAAACTCTTTAAATTATTGCTATCTCAAAAAGAATACTAAGATGCAAATTTAAAGTTGATAAAAACAAATAGTATAATCCTAAACATGTCTGCTCAGAAGTAAGCCCTATTGAACTCAATGGGACTTACTGAAACTGAGCAATCCATAAATCTGAGCAGGCAGTGAGAGAGAAGAGACGAAGTGGTGGCAGCAGCTGCATTGTGCACTGATGGTGAAGCATACCTGTCTAGGTAGCTACTGCTTGTCTTGATCCAGTCTCTGCCTCCCTGCCACCACCAGACAGAGCAGCTAATCCCAGCTAGTATGAGTGGGGAGGTTGGGCCTCCCTGCCACCACCAGACAGAGCAGCTAATCCCAGCTAGTATGAGTGGGGAGGTTGGGCCTCCCTGCCACCACCAGACAGAGCAGCTAATCCCAGCTAGTATGAGTGGGGAGGTTGGGCCTCCCTGCCACCACCAGACAGAGCAGCTAATCCCAGCTAGTATGAGTGGGGAGGTTGGGCCTCCCTGCCACCACCAGACAGAGCAGCTAATCCCAGCTAGTATGAGTGGGGAGGTTGGGCCTCCCTGCCACCACCAGACAGAGCAGCTAATCCCTGCCAGTATGAGTGGGGAGGTTGGGCTACAGAAGCCTCTGTAGTGACTCAGATGGATACTATGTATCAATACAGGCAGGCCACTGCATTTTATGGCTCATCATGAGACACAGCAGATAATCAACTGGCTCTTCCCTGAGCCACCATTTTGTAACTAGTCAAAGGGAATAATAATAATTAATAATAATAATAATAATAATAATAGAAAAATGTTTTAATTTAAAATGTTAAACAGCCTGAGATTTTTTTAAAAAGCCTTCACCTGGTGCTGGAAAAGAAATAAAGTGGGCACCTGCCAAGCCTCCCTGGGTATAAAATTCCACAAATGGCACTACAGCCAAAAATGCTCTGTCTCTCCAGTGGTCACCTGCCTCATCTCTGACAGCAGAAGAACTTGGAGAAGAGCATTAGCAGATGAGGAAAGCATATGATCAGGCTGTTGTGGGAAAAGGCATTTCTTTGGGTGCCTGAGTTGGAAATGGACGAGAAGCCAGCAAAGCCTTTTCAATACCACTAAGATAGAATCCGAAGGAAAGTTAGATCCCTAGGAGCTGTGTTCGGTACTAATTTAAGTTTCTGAATTGTCTTCAAAGGTAGCACCACACTCTACAGTTGTCTAAATGGGAGGTTACCAGAGCATAAATAACTGGTCAGATTATCCCTCTCTCATTAACACCAGAACTTGGCATCACCTAATGAAATTTATTGGCAGTAGATACAGAATAGACCAAAGAAAATATTTTGATTGGCAGTAGATAGAAGATAAACAAAATTATTTTTTTACAGTGAATAATTAATTTATTTAATTCATTGTCAGAAGATGTGCTGATGGTCACTGGCATAGATAAATTAGAGATTAGGCATATTCACAGAGGGTAAACTTATCCTCATAGTTAAACGGAATAAGTTCAGAAAAAGTGCATTTCTTAGTACCAATTACCGGGGACAAACAATAGGGCAGGGCTATTGTTTTCATTCCCTGTTTGAGGAAACATGTGGTTGGCAACTGTGAGGAACAGGATGCTGCATTAGATTAGGCTGACCATGTGAAAAGAAGGACAGGGCTCATGTAACTTTAACAGTTGTAGAGAAAAGGGAATTTCAGCCAGTGTCATTTGTATGCAATTAGTTCCTGGTGAAATTCCCTCTTTATCACAACAGTTAAAGTTGCAGGCACTATACAAAAGAAGGCAGGGCCCCTGCAACTTCAACCGTTGTGATGAAGAGGGAATTTCACCAGGAACTAATTGCATACAAATGACACTGGCTGAAATTCCCTTTTCTCCACATGAGCCCTGTCCTCCTTTTCATATGGTCAGATAACATTAGGTGGGTCCTTGTGAGGGTTCTACCTTTAAAGGCGGACTAAAAAATAAATTTAAATTAAATACAATAAAATAAATGATCCTGTGGGGTAGTTGTCACTTTCTTGTCCTCTTCTTTTACCCAAAAGGTGTGGCTGGTTAGAGTTTGAAACACCGGATTAAGCATTTTCCATATTTTTTCTATATTTTCCTTTGCAGAGTTTATGGATTGAACGCACCACTCTAACTTTGACTCACAGTTTACCTGGAATCTCTCGGTGGTTTGAAGTGGAGAGAAGAGAATTGGTAACATCTGTTATACTTGTTATCTAAGGAGTGAATGGGTAGCTAAAGGAAAGAATGGACAACTTTCTGCCTATCAGAATCTCACAGTTTAAAGTAGCATTTTAAACATACATTTTAACTATCATATATTAAATTTAATTTAATACTAGCTCAGATTACAAGCATAATTAGAAGAGCAATACTGAGTGGTTAAAAGGAGCCTGTCAGCTATTTGCAGCCAGTATGGTAGCTGTTGTAACTGGTGAATCAAACCTAATGGCTGGTAATGAGTATTAGATGAATGCTTCTCGAGAAACTGTTACAATTAATTTAATAGAAAGGTGGTAGTACTGTAATAATAGAAAGGTGGTAGTACTTTATTGAAGTGCACTCTGTTGTCTTTTAGGTTGAAGTAAGCCCTTTGGAAAATGCCATTCAAGTAGTAGAGAACAAAAACCAGGAGCTAAGGACACTGATAAGCCAGTACCAACACAAACAAATGCATGGGAACATCAATCTACTTAGTATGTGCCTGAATGGAGTTATTGATGCAGCTGTGAATGGTGGCATAGCACGATATCAGGAGGTAAATAGAATCTGATGATGATAATGATAATGATTTTTCCAGCTGTCTTGAATTTTTAGGTCTAATGCAACATAAGAAATTAACTATGTTACTGTTGGATTTAGCTGTATGTCCACATTCTGATCTAAACTGCCATGAACATTTAATAGTGGGGGTTTCCGCATTCTGTATAGTTAAGCAAGTGATCATAGTTTAAAAGTCTGCTGTCCCTATAAAAATACTGCATTTTAATTTTCGAAGTTGCTCATTTCCCACAGATGCTCAAGGCAGATATACAAGAAAAACTATATAAAAATCAGGACATGTTCCAAAAGAGAGGTGCTGCAATAATGCCTAATACTTCAGTGGGAGTTTAGATTAAATGTATTATTCTCTTTGGTCCTGGAAAGGAGTACCCTGCATTACTCAACAGCAATTGTTTGTTTTGTCTAAGAAGGAATTGCTTCTGGTCTTTAACTATTGGGTTTTGAACCCACAACTGAATCATGTCCCTAAGAAGGATGGCACCAACAACATCACCACTATTTGTTTGTTTTCTCTTTATGGGTATTTTTAATATAGGAAGAAGGGGGGGATATGTACTGCAGGGAGAAGATCATATATGGTAAAATATTTTGAATGGGCTCCATGGTTGGGCTAGAAGTGAGTCCCAGATCTGCAAATTAATCATCTAGGCAGTTAAAGCTATGGTGGCGTAACTGTATATATATATTCCAGTATATATAAGTGATTAAGTAAATGGTGTTTTCACAGTTTCTCCTGCAGGGACAAGGCTGTTAGAGTATTTTCTATCTTCCTTCATACGATCATTAAGACATATTTCATTGTCTTCCTTTCTCCAGGCCTTTTTTGATAGAGATTATATCACTTCTCACTCTGGAGATGGAGAAAAAATCACACAGCTGAAAGAACTAATGCATGAGCAGGTATCTGGTGGTAGATTCTCAATACATTGATTTTCATGTAAAATATGAAGCACCATGATTCTGGTGCTTTAATAGACTTTTTAAGTTTCAAGAATGGCATAATCAATTTGCTGCTAGTTTGTACAGAATGCCTATAAAACCTAATTGTATTAATCATTTCTATATTCTTATGACTATCTCACTTTCTTTAAAAACTTAACATTGTGGTGGTCTTTTGTAATGCTTTTTACCAGCAGAAACAAACATGCAAAAAACATCAAAATTAATGGATTGGATCCAGGCTAAGTTAGTTGAATAGGCAAAAGAATCCTAATGTGAAGCAGAAGGGGATATCTGTTGCAGAGCTCCTGCAGCATCCAAAGCCCTGACAGCACATTAGCAGCCAGGGCGTGAGGGGGGAGTGGTTTCCTGCTGTCTTTCCTCTGGACGGTTCTCCTTCCTTCCTTCCTCCCTTCCTTCCTTCCTTCCTTCCCCCCCCACCACCATTTAAATTAATGAGTTGGAAAGTGCATATGCCAGCAGATCCAAAGCTACCTCCCAACCTGCCCCTAGAATGGCCCATTTGGAGATGTTCTACTTACCCTACCCCAGCCAGCAGAGCTCCTTTCCCTATCCTAACCCTAACTTCTCTCAGGTGGATATAGCCTTATCCTCTACAGTGCCTGTGATGGTAGCCACATCAGACCCAGTCGCTACGTTGTTACTGGTGGACTTGGTTCCAGTACGATCTGAGCATCTCTTTTATGCCACTTCTTCCTGATGGTAGTCCTTAACAGCATGGACAGATATTACCATTGCCCTTGACACTGGGCAAGTCTCTCGACCTAACAGTCTGAAAAAGCCTTGCCTCTCTCCTACAAGAAAGAAGAAAAGGTAGAAAAGGTCAAAAGACCATAAGGTGGCTTCCTCTGCTCCCATCTAACCGCCTCTGGGGGCTACACCACAGCATCTGAGCTCATTGTTGGCTCTCAGTGTACTAGTTCACTTGGCATCAACAAAAATGTTAAGCCAGAAAGCTCTCTTCTTTTCATTGCTGTCCCCTCCAGTACTGAAGATAAAGAAATATTTATCCTGCATTCCTCTGTCTAACTCATTAGCTCAGCCTCAGAAGGAGAAATCTACAATTTCTCCCCATTGGTACACTCACCACATCAAAGCTCTGCATCTCATAGTCACTCTCAGTCTCCTCAAGCTAGGAGTCACCATACATCCCATAGAAGCTCCCCTCACTTCATCTGTCCTGACCATTGCTACCATTCCAGTCATTGGTATTGACTCAGGCAACACAATCTGCACCCATGACAATGTGACAATGATATTGTGCTCATACTGTTCTGATCATTCAAGCCAGGCTCTTTGACCTCCCTTGTTCCTGGCCCACCTTCTTGTGGACCACTGTTGTTCCCAACTACTCAGCTTCCCATGACAGTGGTCTTGGCTTTGGTGCTCTTATCAGAGACCCTCCTTAGTATGCTCTTTGGATCACGACTCTCTCAAATCTGACTCACAGTGTTCCTCTTCAGCTATTACCTTCTCCCCAAATCCATTGGTTGGGGATCACGGCTCTTCTTTCCCAACAGAGGACACTCAGTCATTTGGATGGCTATCTGCCTGGGGCTGGAAATTAACCAGCTCCAACCAGCAGTTAAGGACCCAGTATTCCAACTTGTACAGTTGGATACTTCCCTTCCAGTTACCATCCTGATGCTACCCACGTTATTACAGGTAGCTAAGGATACATCTTTTATTCCTTCTATAGCTAAGCACTGAAGAACCTATACCATTTCAAAAGAAGGACTGCCCATAGCTCATCCATGACTTAGAGACAAACTCAATGGAGGCAATACAAAGCAAGGCCATTCATATCTAACCAGTGGATCATGAGGGATGCGAGCTCAACTTCATAGTATGCAAGTACTACTGCAGTGCAGGCCTCTCCTTGTGTATGGCAAATTATCAGGCTTGTATGTTGTGTTTTAAAACTTCAGCTATTGGGCGGTATAGAAATGCAATCAATCAATCAATCAATCAATCAAAATAAAATAAAGTAAAAGCAAGGCCTGCAAGGTAGCTCATCAGCAGATAAACAAAGCTCACCAATGCTGGAGATTGTGGCTCGAAGGCCATGGCTCCAGAAGCACATGTTGCTTTGGTCCTCTGGACTTACAACACTTGTAAGTGTCCCAAGTTGCGTTCCCAAGTTGAGGAACTCCCCTTCAATAATGAGGACTGCTTCCATGCAAAAAGTGAAGATTCGTTGGACAGGGTGCACACCTCCACACTAAGGCCCATTGGGGCTCAACTACATTCACCCTGTGCCCCCACCTGCATCAATGTACAGAAGCTTCCTTAGTAGCCAATCCTCAAGATCCCTTGGAAGTTGCAAGATCAATAGATCGGCCTCCCAGCAATACAAGAGTCCTTTTCAGCCCTATGCTTCTGATCGGCCACAGAATTCACATAGGAAAGGCTTTTGTTTCTCAAAGTAACATCTTTGACTGTGTCACAGCAACCTCCTCGTCTGCCCAAATGTATGGGTTTTTTTCCATTCATCAATAACTGGCTCCTAGTGACATTTGCAGAGTGCCCTGTAGATACATGTTGGCTTTTCAAGATTCTGGGTCTGTGTGTAAACACTGAAAAAATTCACCTCACCCCAGTTCAGAGAGGTTTGTCTCTGGCTGCCTCTACAAGAGAGGTTTAAAGCTCTTTCAAGGCGCTTAAAAAAAATTACCTCTACAAGAACGGAGCGCAAATCGGGCGTAGAGGCGCGTTATCTCTCCGATTATGCGCATTATGGAATGCGCGTTAAATCGCGAGTTTTATTTTGCTCTGGCCGTTAAAGCGCATTTTGACTATGTGAACAAGCGCTTATGCGCATTAACTACTTGTAAAGCGCATTTTGGTCATCCGTTAATGCGCTTCGCCGCCTCTCATGCAGAGGTATTAGGTGTAAATGCGCTTCAGCGATTATGCGCATAATCGCCTAACCAGGCGCAAAAGCAAATCCTTGTAGAGGGGACCTCTGTTTTTGCACAGGCAGGATGTACCTCCCCTTCAACCAGGCTGAAGCCCTACTCACCTTTGTTTGCTCAATGCTACATGACCCATAGACAAGTATTTCCTGCATCCAATGCTCTCCGGGATTCATGGTAGCTATCCATGTGATAATCCCCTTCTTGAAGCTCCACATGCACACATTATAAAACTGGTTCTTGGACAAGTGTTCGTGACTCCAAATCGCACATAATAATAATAATAATAATAATAATAATAATAATAATAACAATTTATTTCTTACCCGCCTCTCCGTCTGGATCGAGGCGGGGAACAACAACATGATAAAATACATAAAACTGATTAAAACATGACACATATTATTAAAACTGCATAAAAATCCTAAAACATCCTAAAAACATCCTTAAAACATTCTAAAATTCCACTGGATATGCCTGCACGAAGAGAACAGTCTTTATGGCTTTCTTAAATTCTAAAAGACTGTTAAGTTGACGAGTCTCCTCCGTGAGGTCATTCCACAGTCTGGGAGCGGCAGAAGAGAAGGTCCTCTGGGTAACGGTTGTCAGCCTAGTCTTGGCCGACTGCAGTAAGTTCTTCCCCGAGGACCTGAGCGTGCGGGGCGGATTGTATGGGAGAAGGCGATCCCGCAGGTTACCTGGACCCAAACCATGTAGGGCTTTAAAGGTAATAACCAACACTTTATACTTCGCCTCTCCTTGTCCCTTCTGTGGAGTCTCTATTGTTCACACCACCTGAATGGCTGTCTGTTCAGAACCCCAACAGCCTCCCAAGTTGTCACAGCAGATGCATTCTTTGATCAGATGGAGTGCTCATCATGAGACATTTGGGATACACAAGGTCTGGTCACCTATGTCGTGCCACCTCTATACCAATTCCCTCTACTTGCCACTGCCAAGACCATTTGAAAGTTCAAAATGGATTTATTTGGCACAAGATTCAAGTCACCACAGACAGTATGGTGATGACTTTTAACACCAAAACTAGGTATGCGAACCAATACTGTGGTGAAGCTCAAACTAGTTGTGTGGAACTGCTTCATTTCCAGGAGAATGTTCCAGTAAAGACAACATCATTGCGAACCTACTGAATCGCACAGGCATGGTATCATATGAGTTGCAACCGGAACTGAAAGTCCCTCATCTACTTCTCCACCAGTAGGGGCAGCCAGCGGTGGATCTGTTTGCATTCCACAACAATTCCTACAGTCCCAACTTCTGTAGCAGGGTGGGAGTTGGGATGGGTTTTCTGGGCAACACTTTCCTAGTTCCATGGTCTTTGGGTCTCTTGATGGGAACATTGGAGACTACCATACTCTCCAGGCCTCATCATGATGCAGTGGGGAACAATTTGCCACCTGGACCTACAGACTCTCAATTTCATGGCATGGAGAATTTGACTGGGTTGACCTTTTCAGATGAAGTTAACTCATGTCCTAAAAGCCATGCAGAAACTTTCCACATGGTGCTCCTATGCATTATGTGATCCATATTCTCAGCTTTTTCATTCCAGAACAGTGTTGACCCCACCTCCTGCCCTTTGTAGCACATGTTCAACTTTCTCCTCACACTATATGCAGATGGATTGTAATGGTTTCATTTATTTCCTTCATTAACAAGAATCCAAGCTTCCCATGCCCATCTTCGTCTCCTTTATTGTTTTGGGGAAATTACTTTATTCAGTGTATCATCTGAATTGGTTTGGATGTACTGTTGTCTTAAACTTGTTTTTTGCTCTCCTGATCTGTTGTTTTCAGTTTAACTGTAAGTTGTTTTAATTTTGAATAACACTATACAAACAAACAACTTACCAAACAACATTCACTCAGTTTTGCAAGTTCACTCTCTTTCCAGCCACAACTACCACTACTTTACAGCCACATCCTTGCTACCAAGAGGCCTAGTTCAGGAAGAGGTAGCGAGGAAGCATGTATGGGGTTGCTAGGCTACCAACCACATGCTCTCTAATGGTTCCTGATACAATCTGGAAATCAGATTTTGTAATTATGAATGATTTAGCAAACTGAACTACAAATAGTTAGAGACTGTTATCCTTCAGTGAATGAGTAGTATAGAGAACATTATCTTGTACCTTTTTATAAGCCAATTGTATAGGCTTTGATTTTATTTTTATCAGGTACATATCCTAGGAGTAGGTCTGGCAGTACATGAGAAGTTTGTACATCCAGAGATGCGTCCCCTGCATAAGAAACTGATTGACCAGTTCCAGATGATGCGATCTAGTTTGTACCATGTAAGCTGATAACTGTACTTTTTCTTCTTCTTTTAACATTTCATACCAGTTTTTTTGAATTCTAATGATGGCATAGACATGGGAATGGTGGGAAGTGGAATATGCACTTAATGACTGTTTCAGATTATAGAAATATAGAGCTATCTAGAAAATTCTGAGGAAATGGACAACTTATTTTTCTTTTGTTTAGGCCCTGTTCATGTAATTTGTATCACAACCATTCTGGGGAGGGGGGGAACGAAGATAAATTCTCAAGAGTAGGATTACACATTACATGTAGTTTTGTGATTCATTGTAGGAATTTTTAAAAATAGAATATAGCAGTTAGAGGCTGCAGTTTGAAGAGAAAGACCAGCTTCCAGGTAAACTATCAGTCTGTAGGAAAAAGTTGCTTGAAGGAGGTAAATTTCAGTGGGGAAATTCCATAAGGTCTGAGAAGTCGCTATTCCCCTGAGCTAGTCTTTCTCTTCAAATAGCAGCCTTAGTAGGTATATTCTGTTTTGGTTTTTTTTAATCCCGCAAAAGAATAACAGAACAGTACATAATATGTAGTTCTACCCTCAGCCAATATGTTGTATAAAACAGGATATAAAGAAATGTGTGCTTTTAATCTTGGAGCAGAATGTACAGTGTAAGTAAAGATAAATAATGTAGTAATGGAAATCCATTTTGTATAAAATCCTGCATCCAGGCTACCCACATGTATTTAGCATCACCCTAAATTGGGAATTTTTCACAACTAATTATTTTGCATGTTCTTTTCTGTATATTATTGGGTCATTATTAATGATGAACAATGTGTTAGCAATACTAACAATGGTAATATAGGGAACAAATTCTTTTCCATGACTCATGCTGAATGGAACTGGTAAACTACATTCTAGCTTCTGTCAAAATATAAAACAAAGTAGAGGAATTATAGTTTCTCTGCATCACCTTTCCCTCTTAATTCTATGTTCATAGTCCTCTGAAATTCAGCACTGAAAAAGCAATATCCATTCAGAAGGAGCGGGGAGAATAATTTCTCTTTTTCAAAGAAAATTGAACTCCAATAAATATATCTTCCTTGTCAGTAGCTCATGTGGAGCCAATGATACTGGAACAAGGTGAAATCTTGCTGCTTCTCAAACTCAGAAAAGTTGCCAAACATGGAGGAATTATGAACTCATGGTCTGCCTTCACAGAGAACAATGACCCTTCTTAAGAGCAATTCTACACATACACTTTTGTGAAATGTCCTGCTTCATAAAGTACTTATACTCTTCCTCCACCCCAATAAACACTAGCATTTAATGTCCTTTATAGGAATTGCCTGGTTTGGATAAACTGAGTCCAGCTTGCTCAGGTACCAGCACACCACGCAGCAGTATGCTTGTATCACATAGCCCTATGAGTCCAGAGAGCATCAAACTAGTGCATCGCCACAGGTATTTTATTTTTATATACTCTACATAATGGAAGTGTTTATATACCCACCTTTTTCTAGTGAGATCTAAAATGCAATAACTCAAATAACTGCTTTGTTCATATGCTGAGAGAGACTTCTGGACTAGTCAAAGTTAAAGGAATAGTGAAATCCAATATTTGTCATTACCTGGAATTATTATTTGGACAATTCTTTGTAAAAGGCTGGTTGTTTTGCATTAGTCTCTGCTGAGTACTTGAGTACAATGAGTCTGTATTCTGAAATTTCATCAAATGGCTTTAGGGCATCATTCAATATCAATTGTATTTTAATGCATATGCAAAACTATGCATTGAAAAAATAGCTCCAAACAACAGCACAAATTATTTCAGGGGTCAAAAATATCAGTTGATAAGTACTTCATTATCTCTAGAGATAAAGATACGTCTCTAGTATCTGCAGAAGTGTGGGTCATGGAGCTCCACTAATGCAATGCTATGAAAACCTATATCAGTGTTTACTGTGCATTATATATATTTACTAGTGTAGAAAGCAAAATAAAAATTAGCTTAATTAGTCTGATACATAAAACCAGCACTAATCCTGTTTTTTTCAAAGGTAAAAACAAAACAAAACAAAAAAAAGTCTGCTACACAAATAAACTAGCTAATGTGAAAACAAAAACAAAAAAAGATATTAATTTTAAAAAGATCACTTAGCATTTCTTTAGGTTTGAGGTTGAAAACGTGTGATATCAGATCAGGTGCTTTTTGGCATGGAGGAAATAAACCTGCGCTGAACAGTAGAGTAATAGGAGAGTGTTTGGCATGGAGCAAATAAACAATACTGCTTTGCTATTAAGCTTGAGATTTAAACTTTTTCAAAGTTTCAAAATTTTATGCATTTCTACACTGCTCAAGCTTCAGTTAAAAAAAACTGAGCAAAATCTAGTAATAAGCGTTACACTAAAGTATTCTTATATAGATTATGTTGTGTTTTTATTTTATCTAGTTGTAGTTTAATTTTTTCTTGGTTGTTGTAAGCCACTTTGAACACATATTAGAAAAGCAGGATAAATATAAATATATTACCAAATAAATATTTAAATATATCCTAAATTTAAATACAGGATTGACATGATTATATCTATTTGGATTTACTTGTTTACAGTTCAGATCTTGACATAAAAAATAAGAATGGCTTTTTTAATAAGTTCTAGACTTTTAGTTCTTGGTAAGTGACTAACATGATCTCCAACTGGGCAAAATTTGAATGGGCATTTCTAGACGAAGCTTTTAACCTGCCACTGCTGCTTCTGCTTCCAGATTCCATTGTGGGATTCAGATCAGGTATCTCCATTTTTTTCTGGGAGGTTTCATCTCTGCCTTTTTGTACATTCTGCTGCATAACCTCTAGGTGGTACTGTTATGTAGCATTAATGCACAATTACACATAGTTTCATTCAGCCATCCCCACAAATGCCACATTTTTCCCAGTATAGCAACCTCATGATTATGGAGGATTATGCCATCTTCTAAAGCACCTGCAAACTACTGTGAGTGAGAAATGGTGAGCGCACAACAAAAGCCTTGTCTAGAAATGCTCAATGTCTTTGTTTAATATAGTGTTCTGTGCTTAATTGAAAATATACAAACACGGAAATATTTGTCTGTTATGATGAGTTGTTCTGAAATAGTAGAACTGCAGATTCCAGTAAATGGGATGCAATTATTCTACATTTTTAAAAGTGAAAATTTCTTGATTAAAACAAGATTAAGAAAAAATATTATTTTATCTTTTTACTCTGTGTTCCCTTTAGCCCATTGAATATGCTGGGTACTGTCCGACACTCGTCATCTTCTCTTTCTTCCCATACATCAAGTGAAACAGGAAATCTGGTTATCTTAACAGACAGTTCTATTGGAGAAACTGCAGAGGACATGTACCACATGCAGGTACAGATGTAATACATCAGGAGTCCATTGCAAGGAATATGATAAAACCTCAGTCAGTACATGACTAGTGAGCACCTGTAGAAATTGCTATAATAGCATTGTGCCTACGGGCACAATCTTATGCATGTTTAGACAGAAAAGAGTTCTATAACTCTTTAGGCAAGCCACCTTCTCTCTAGTCTAGACTTCTCCAAGTGATTCTGTTTAGGGGCTTCCCACCAAGAGTTCTCCACAAAAACACTACTATCCTTTTTTTCTCCTGTGCAAGGCCTTTCAGGTCCCCTATTTGTGCTGAGGCAAAACTGATGAATATTATCCAGCTTCCACAGCTACAAGATCTTCCTCCTTCTGATTCCTTCCTCTTATTTCTCTTCCCTTTTTACCTTCATTGATTTCCTGCGGATGTATCTGCTGCTTCTCCAGAGGCATGAGCAGGGCTCCTTATTCTCTGTGATTCTATATAAATGGATGATTGAAGGTTTCATGCTGGGACCCAAATGTGTGCAATCCTATATGGCTAACTTTACAGATAATAATTTGAAGAATAACGTTACAGGAATGCAGCTTCTTTGAGAGTGGGAAAATAGCTTTCAGTTAGAGATTGTAGCTTGCAAGCTATGATACAAAGTACATGAATCATGCAAATAGTTTATGATGTGAAGCAAACAAGTGTGTAAAGCTGAGGCCCTCTCAATCTTTGCTCTTGCTAATTTCTGTTATCTGTATTTAATACTCCTTAACACCAAATATAAGAACCTCTTTTCCCTTCTTCCCAGGCCAGTCCTTCCACCTCAAGCCTGAGTTCTACCCATTCTGCACCATCCCAGATGATTAATTCTGCACCTCCTAGTGCCCGAGGTAAGAATGAGGCACTTTAAATAGAGCTTTGTAAGGTTCTACAAATGGCTGAGATATTTGCCCTTTAATACTTTAAATGGAAATGTGAAGTGACTCCTTGCTTGGAATAAGCAACAGCTTCATTACTACGACGATGAATTCTTCTAAAATGTCTTCTAGGCTGTCGCTAAATGGCGTATCATCTTTTCAGAACAGTTTGGCATATTCTCTGATATAAAATCTCTTCTAAGGCTATTTAATTGTGTTTCCAGTGTTCGTCCCCCATGTTTAGCCTATCCACTTACACCATGCAAACAGAAGAATGATTTTGTTTCAGTTCTACGGAAAACAGTCTGAGTTATGGCACTCAAATAATCAACCATAGAGGACAAAGGTAAATAACAGACCTGCCCCAAAAGAAAGTAAATTAGGATAAAGGAGGTGAGAGTTTAGTGTGAAAGGTGAGGATTTGGAATAACATGTACAAGATTAGCCTTTTTATCTGAATTATAAGAGAACAACATGAGAAAAAAAATAACTTTCATTTTCCAGTCTTTCCTTTCTATATAAGTAGCCCTATACTAAGTTGGTGGTTTCTGCTCTACACAAGTCTTGGGATTGTTTTTCTGCAATGGTCTTTCTAGGATTGGTTTGCCAGTTTTTGCCTAAAGACTCCAAAAATGGATGTGTATTGATAGTGTATGCTGCAATGAGACTCCCCTGTCCACTGGCTTTGTGAGCCCCTTCCACAAGAATCTAAATATCCATGACACCAGTGAAACAGTGAGAGGAACCATGTCAGTGGTAGAGCAAATGTTTTGCATGCAAAAAGTCCTGGGTCAAAAGCTTAAAAGATATCTGGTACCAGCACTGCAAGCTGGAATGTACATGGTTAAATCCATAGAATTTCCAGTTAAAAATGGATGTCAGGCTGCAAGACTAAAAGAATCCCTCTGCCTGAGACCTTGGAGAGCTGCCAGTCAGAACAGATAATACTCGGTTACATGGAACAATGATCTGCCTCGATATAAAGCAGTTTCATGGGCATCAGAATAGACAGCACTGATGGATATACAGCATGGCAGCTTCATATGTTCACTGACTTAGTCATCTGACACAATATTTGTGAAGCACTGCACACTAGAAGTGCAATCAAGATCAGATGCTACAGTAGCAAATGTGTTCTTCAAAATATTTTTCATTACTGAGAACTTCCTATACCCACCTCCAGGTAAGGCAGCTGATCAGTCTGCCATATGTGGAACTGTAGAGGCACACCAATGAGCCCCCACCAGTGCCACGCACCACACCTGCTCCCTCACTTGGCAGCCAAAGCCCACACACACACTCGCCCACCAGCTGCCACCACCACTGAAGCCTGCCTAACTCCCTCCATCCCACTTTTTTTCTGGTGTGAGGGTAGCAACGATAGTGGCGGCAGCTCCTCCTCCACCAAGCACCAAGCTGATCAACCTTGGCCCAATGTGCGATTTTAAAAGTTGTTTTTGTTTTTATTTATGTTTTGAGCAGCAGCGATCTGAACCCATCTGGTGCTACCTGGGCTGTTGGAAGGAGGGAACACAGCCAATGAGGGCACAGAGCGGTTTTTAATTCACTCCTATACCCTCATTGTCTGAGTTCCCCTCCCCCAAAGGCAGTGTCTGGTTGATTCACGTTGCTCCTACTCAAAACCCTCCCTCATGCGGTTCAGGAGGCAGAAAATGTTACAACTTTTAAACACCTCCTGAAGACATACCTTTTTACACAGGCTTTCCCTGGTTTTTAATGTAGCTCGTTTTACACTGCCTTTTTAACGTTTTAATGTTTAAATTTATATTGTTATTCTTATGGTTTTTAATTGAGAGCTTCGGCTGATGGGCAGTATAAAGATGTAATAAATAAATAAATAAATAAATAAATTGCAAGTTAAGGAAGAAATTTCTTTTAAAATGGGGTGCCGCAGGGCCTGTAAGCTCAGCCAAACGATGCTACCTTTTGCCAGCAGGGCTGGCCAGGTGGTCGAGCAAGGAGGAGGAGAATAGTGTCTGTGGCAGACATTGGCCTTTCTGAGTCTCTTGAGCCCTCAGAAGATGCCCACTCATGCTGACCACTGATGCCAAGCCTGGTCTTTCCCCAAGCTTATTTTCTCCCCAAGAAGGAAGGACCTGTATCTTTTATTTCTTTGTTTGGGGGAAGCAGTTTGAGCAGACAGATAATCTAAGAAGAAAAGGGCTGAATAGCTTCCTCTTCCCACTTATCCCCTGCTTGATCTGAAACTACTACACCACAGCTGCATTACCTGCTAAAAGATAAAGCACTTGGGGAGGGGGGAAGATCCAAAGAACTACATATCTTTGTAGTTCTACACTTCTAGCCATTGTTCTCTAAGAGCCTACTATGCATATCCTGCCTTTGTTTTTTGAAGCGATAAGAGTGGGTGGATTCTCCTAGAGGGCATTTCCTTCTGGCATATGCACAGTAGCTGCTTGCTGGACAGGGACAGAGGAAAGAAAACATGATTAAAAGTCATAACATTTGGAAGTATGCATGTGCAAACCTCACAATATACACTTAGAAAACCATAGTTGCAGGCAAGCAGCTGTTATACCACCATTACGTAACAAGTAACACTTCCTACTTAGTCCATAATAAAAGCTTTCTCCCTTTTAGATTAATGTCTCTTTGCTTGATCATGCAATAAAAGATTACTTTTTTGTCATGTGATATATGTAGCATTGTGTCATGTATCAGGTGGACTGAGGTGAAGATCACTGTATATAAGTACAAGTAGTTCTACTAATTATCAAGAGATTGTGGGAAAGCAGTCGTGATCTAAACTGAGTAAATGGGATAAAGGAGGAAGAAATGGGAATGGGAATTACTTTAGGATCAATTGTATTGGTTAATTGTATCAGTCTATGAAGTCTATGCACTTTGGGGGAGGATAGTATGGTATGCTGGTGCTTGTAACATTTCATAGCCATGAGATGTCCATCTTTCCGAGCTGTCATTTGACTTCCCAGTAGCTTTTCCTACATCTGTTATCTCCATTGATGCATAGAGACCAACGAGGTATTATTAAAAGACAGCCAATATGTAAAACAGCACTTCCATTTGACAATAATGAGATAACTCACAGAATATGAAATGGTAAAAAAAATATTTTAGAAGTGTGTTTGAACAAGCACTGCTATATTTACTTATATTTTATTCTGATAGTTTCTGATAAATTTCAAGATATGATTGTTAATTCTGGGACAATTTTCTCAAATTAACTGAGAAACAATGTGAAATTCTATGAAGATTAAACTAGAAAGAAAATCCCAAATCTTCACTATGCGCAAAGTATTAATATAATTATTGTGAAACTTCCACCTGGGATGAATTTGCTTAGCAGAAAATAAGCCTCATGGTATTTAAAATAGCATGGTTTTTGTTTGCCTATTTGTATATTTTTCACTTTAATGACTTTTATAGTACAAAAATGAGAGATTGATAAGCATTGGCGCTAAAGCGAGGTGCAGTGTAAAATTCACATGCCTGGCTCTGCCAATATGCCTCAATCCTTTTATATTTATTTATATTCTTTTTAATTTAGTGCTGATGAAAGGTGCTGGATTGACAACACTGGAGGCTGAAGCCCTCTATTTATCCACAGAACAGATACAGCATGGGCGGCAGCAGTGCAAGCTTCCCCACGCTGCCCCCACCAATGTGCCTCATCTCTGTCCTGGAGGGACCACCTCTAGAGGTGAGAGGATAGATTGATCTCCATGACACATTCAGTCCTTGGCCTTTCTGTTGAGATTGCCAACAAAGTTAGCAGCTTGTGCTGGCATACCTAAACACCCATTAGTGAGGAGGTGTGTTGTGTTTGTTCCATGTCAAGCCTCTAGGAGGCTTCTGCCGTCTCTGTGTATACCAGTGCAGAACAAAGCAAGCCGAGCAAGCAAGGAAGCAACAAGTTTGCCTAATCCAGAAATTACTACAGTATTGTGTCCAGGACTCATCAATGGAACACACAGACATAGCAGTGGTGACAGAGGTGGGATTGACCCCCCACTTTTGCTGTATTACTGTAACTCCATTCAGAGATATCAGAAAAGGAGCTGGCAAGTGTGAGAGACTGGGCTGGTTGGATTGTAGTAGGTCTAGAGGCCTTGTTGTAAAGACAAGGCCTAAGCTCAGGCCTCAAGTAGGAGTGCTGGGGAGGTATGTCAGATGACCAGATAACAACCTCGCGAAGATCACACTTTTTAAAATGGGATCCTAAAGAGTGTATATGGATCCCTTTGGTAATACCATGGAAGACTGGGCTACATATATTGAACACTTAGAGTAGTATTTTGCACTCCATGATATCCTAGAAGAAAAGTGCCTGCATTACTTGAACCATATGTGGGAGGGCGGGGGTCAGACATACCGCTTGCTTCATAGCTTAACATATCCAGGGAAGCCATGTTCAAATCCTGTGTTGAAATTCAGGCTCTGCTACAGGAACATTTTGCACTTAAACCCCTGGAGATTGCAGAGAGATTTAGATTTCACAAGGCTTATCCAGCAGAAAGAGAAAATAGTTAAGGCTTATGAAGCTGGACTCCAAAAGCTGGTAGAACACTACAATTTTGGGAACACCTTACAAACGGCTCTGAGGGATCGACTGGTCTAAGTCTCTGAGATGAAACTATTCAGAAACGCCTCCTGACATAACCTACTCTACCCTTTAAGAAGGCATGAATAGGCAACACCTATTGCTCCTGTTATGAAAAGAAATGAATTGGTATGGCGTTACAGTGACTTCAAGATGAATATTAACCTAATGCTAAGAACAGAACATTGCTTCTTGCCTCGAGTTTTGGGGAAATTTTCTTATTGTTAGTTAGAGGGGAACAAATTGGCAAACTGGATCTGGCACAGGCATATCTCCAAATGGAAGTAGAGGAGCAGTCAGAGACATTTCTAACTATCAACAATGAACAAGAATTGTTTCAGATTGGTATTTGGAGTGGCATCTGAACTTGAAATTTGGCAAAGGGCCATGGACCAGCAGGTATCATAATCTATACACTGTTGTAGTGCTAGCTAGATGACAAAATTGTTACAGGATCCAGTAATCAGGATTATTTGAAGGATTTGGTAAAAGTTCTCAAGAGATTGGAAGAATATGGACTATGTGTAAACTGTGGATTAAGTGTAAATTAAATGTGAGTTTTTCAAATAATTATATATTGTAGACATACTATAGATGCCAAAGGATTACACAAGTCCCCTGGAAAAAATAGAACTCACCCTTGCCTAAGTCTCTCTGATGTAGGAATGTCATGTGATAATCCATGAGAAGTGGGATGTAGGACTCCTTGGGATGGTGGTCAGGGGGTGCATATGGTGGCCAAGTATAGATGTACAGATTGAATAATTAGCCAATAATTGATCTGGATGTTGACAGGTAAAAAAATATCCATGGATTGGCCAATGGCTCCCTGGGAACGCATAAGCCTGGATTTTGCAGACCCAGCCCTGAGCACAAATGTTCTGTTAATGCTGGATGGATATTTCAAATGGTCAGAAGTATTCTGCAACTGCAGTGAGCACCATACATACTCTCAGAAGATGTAACTTTAGCCCCTACTTGCTGATGCTTTTCAGTTTGTACAGTCCCAGAATGTGGACAAGATCCTTACAGAGGTGAGGCCTATCACTTGTGTGCTAGACCCTTGCCCTTCCTGGCTTTAAAAAGGTTGTCAAGGGGTTACTGGTTGAGTGTGATTCTGTGTTTCGTAAAAGAGAGTGGTGGTAAGACCTCTGTTTAAAAAATAAACACCTCTGAACCCCACTGTATTAGATAATTGCCAGCCAGTCTCCAATATTCCATTCTTGGACAAGGTGCTGGAATGTGTGGTGGCTTCTCAGTTTCAGAGATTTCTGGATGATGTGGATTATTTAGCTCCATTTCAATCTGGCTCTGGTTTCAGGCCTGGTTATGAGTCTGTTTTGGTGGACAATCTATGCCAGAAATGACTGGGGGAGTGTGTCCCTCTTGGTTCTGCTGGTCCTCTTGGTAGCTTGTGATACCATCAATGATGGTGTTCTTATGAGGTGTCTGACTGAGATGGGACAGGGAGATGGGACAGTTCTACAGTGGCTCCAGTCCTCCTTAGAAGGGCGTTTTGAAAGTTGGTGCTTGAGGATTCCTGTTCAATGTCATGGTCGTTGGCCTGTGGTTCCAGTTTGTCCCTTATGTCATTTCACATATACGTGAAACCACTGGGAGAAGTTGTCTGGAATTTTGGAGTTTGGTGCCACCAATTATGGTGATGACACCCAACTCTATCCTTTCTATCTAAATCCAACAAGGCTGTTCTAGTTCTAAATCTGTGTCTAATATCAGTAATGGACTGATTGAGAGTGAACTGAAGACTCAGGTTCGCAGTTTGGTTGTACTCCTGGGTTCAACCCTCAACCTGGCTGCTCAGTTTTCGGTGGTGGCTAGGAGTGTGTTTGCACAGTTGAGGTAAGTGCAGCAATTGTGCCCATTCCTAGAGTTGTCTGATCTTAGTTACAACCAGTTTGGACTACTGTAATGTGTTCTACATGGAGCTGTGCAGGTGGGACAGACTGGCAAACTCCCCCTTTGTGGGAACCAAGATGTTTGAGGAGCGTCTCGAGAAAGTACTTATTGAAGGGAATGTCAAAATGAAGTCCTTACTGTTAATCAAGAAAGAGGAGAAGAAAGCCAGGGCCCAGTCAAGCTTCCACTCTTAAACCTTCAGGTAGATCATGGGGTTTTTCAGTACCCAGATCTACAAGAAGACATCACAGCATTACATTGCTTCATCATCCTCTAACAAGGAGATGAAGAAGCACCAATCTTCATAATGTTGTGCAGAGCAGGACTCTAGGGGCAGACTTCAATTCACCTCCCAGTGGAGCAGGACCGTTTCCAATGTGTGGGCTTTGGAATTAGTGAACCATGGCTATGCCCTGGAGTTTGTCTGCCTTCCCAGAAACACATAATTGACAATCCCAAATCCAATAATTCAGTAAAGCATGGTTCATACAAGCCATCCAACACTTATTGGATATCCCTGTTGTTAGAAATGCTCATTCTATTTGAGAAAAGGACAACTCACAATCTGGACAGGTTCACAGTTTCTTTATTGCAAAGATAAACTTTTTGCAAAAAGGGTGTGGTCAGGCAAGAACACACACACAAGCATAAAAAATAACACAGTATATATTGCCTGCCCCGGCCGATAAAGTCCCTCCCCGACCCCTCCAATTGGCCAGAGGGTCTAAGGGTTACAACCTATCCGATTCGCCTGATTATAATACTAAAATCTCCGCCTTTGTTTATCCCCCCTCTCGCCCACACTTTTGCACCCACACATCTATTTACTAAAACCAGCTGTTTCCTCTATAAATGCAAGCATCTTAGCAAAGCTTCACCCTACTGTCATGGTCTAGTTATTTCTACCTGTGTTCCCTGCCATCACGCATCCGCTTCCGACCGCAGCCACCTGTGTTTTACTTGTATTAGCTAAGTTCCATCTACTAAATGAGATGACAAAAACAGCGAGTGGAACAACCCCCAGCACGTCTTGTGCCTTCTTTCACGCTTCAAAAGTCACAGACACCTGACAATCCTGCTCCACTGTCTACATCTATCTTTAGATATGTTCCTCTGCTTCCTTGCTCACTACTGTGCATTTGGCATCTTATATGTGCCTCCTAAATTAAAATTGCTTTAGCTTATTGATTATTGGATTATATAATTGCTTAGCTCTGTATGTTACTTGATGAAAAAGCAACATTTCCCACACTATGATCAAGCCAGTTACTTGGGCCAAAAACAGTTATGGGTCTACTCAGATGTTTTCTTAGTGCCCAAGAAAAATGGAGAGGTAAGAGCAATCCTGGATCTCAAAAGGTTGAACAAATTTATCTGGAAGAGAAAATTCAGGATGAAAACTCTCAAGTCTATAGTTACAGCCTTAGAAAAGGATGACTTCTTGACAGCCTTAGACTTTTCGGAAACATACCTGCATGTACCTATCAAACTCGGCCATCAAAGTTTTCTGTGATTTCCTGTCACCATCAGCACTACCAGTATATGGCCATACCCTTCAGGCTCACCTCTGGTGGCCTATCTCAGACAGCAAGACATATATGTCTACCGCTACCTGGACAACATTCTAGTCCTTTCCAATAATAATAATAATAATAACAATATATTTCTTACCCGCCTCTCCGTCTGGATTGAGACGGGGAACAACAACATGATAAAATACATAAAACTGATTAAAACATGACACATATTACTAAAACTGCATAAAAAATCTTAAAACATCCTAAAAACATCCTTAAAACATTCCAAAACCTGGACAAAGGAGCTGCAGGATGTCCAGACTACCCTGGAGTGCCTCAGGTCACATCAGCTCATGGTAAACCAACAGAGAGTTTACTGGAATCATCATGGAGGCTGGAACATCTGGGAGTGATCCTGGACACAACCAAGAACAGGATGTACCTCATGGAGGAATGCAAGAGCAAGCTATTAGACCTTGCAGCAATGGTTGCATAGATAGAGCTGATGGCCCTAGCACAACTACAAGACCTCATGGAGTCACATCAGGACATGGTCTCTTGGGCACACTTCTACTGTCGACCTCCCAGTGGCTCCTAATTCTATTACTGTTCCAGATTGCTCAAAGCAAGCAGTACTGGTGCAGATCCTGAGCTGCGATCCAGTTGTCCAGGGGATGTCACTGGAGCATCTCAGCAGGGTCATCATCACAACAGATACCATCCTTTTCAGGTGGGGGCACACATGGAGTCCGAGAGAGAGGTGGCCAGAAAGAGAGGTGAAGAAGACCATCAACCTGCTGGAACTTCAGGCCATTAAGCTGGCACTGGTAACCTTCCAAAGAGAGATAAGGGAATTACATGGAAATAAATGCAGATAACGTTTTACTAAAGGCCTTCATAAACAAACAAGGTGGCACAAGGTCGCAAAGCATGCACAAGGAGACTGTGGAAATCATGAAATGGGCACAGAATCTGTCTTCAATAAAAGACAAATACCTAGCAGGAAAGCCAAATCAAGTGACCAGCTGCTCAGTCAAACAGGCAATTCAGGACATGGTTTTTCAAGCGGATGCAGCTTTTGTGTTCACAGATTCTGGTTCTGATGGTTCTTGAGGTCATGTCAATGTACAGCAGGTTACCTGGATATTGAACAGCATAAATCACTCCCTTGGTTTTTCAAGAGTTTATCAACAGATTGTCCTTCAGTTCAGTCACCCAACAATAGACCTGTTTGCCACCCCTCAAAACCCAAAGCTGCTGTTGTTCATGACATGGGATCCATGTCCAGAAATGGTGGGGCATGCTTTGAGACGCTGTGGCCTTGGGGTCTTCTCTGTACTTTTCCACCATTGCCTCTCCTGACAAAGGTTCTCCGTAGGATCAAGAATCTGAAGACAGAAATAGTTCTAGTGGGGCTGTTTGGGCTGCATTCTCCTTAGTTTCTGAACCTGATCAACTTATTGATTGAAGGTTTTTGGAGACTCCCAAGAGTATCTGCTGTTGCAGAGTTGAGTATTGCACCTGCAGCTGTACATGTTCCACCTGATAGCCTGGAGGTTGGGCAGCAATGGTTAAGGGACAGGTTATTCCAAGGAGCCCCTAAGACTTTGCTTGTCTCCTACAGACCATCCACTAAAAGGTGTATTCCAGTACTTGGAAGGCTTTTCTGTTATGCTGTGAGGGAAAACAGGATCCTATAAAATGGAAGGTTCAGGATGTTCTGGATTTTTTGCAAGCTAGCTTGGCCAAAGGCTTGAACAGTAATTCTCTGAAAAGATGTTGTGACTTTGAATAGCATTCTAGATTGCTGTGGTGGGTCTGGTCCTTCAGCACATCCTCATGTACACATATTCCTAAAGGTGCAGCAATCTTGAATCCTCCCTCATGGAATTTAAACTGGATCCTTACAGTGCCCAATCTTTGAGCCCAGGAGGAAGATGTCTCTAAAAATCCTCATATTGAAAACTGTGTTCTTACTGGTGGTGATTTCAGCATGCAGGATGTTTGACCTGGAAGCCTTATCTTCCAACCCATTGCTTTGTGTGTTTCACAAGGAAAAAGTGGTTCTCTGCCCATACGCTACGTTAGGGAAGCAGCCTCCCAACGGAGTCATGGCTCATTCAATTAGGGGAGCAGCCACTTTGGCTGCATTATGGGAAGTTCCTCTCTGGAAGAAATATATAGAGCAGTCCATGGGCTTCTATCCACACATTTACATGGCATTATAAGATGGATAAATCTATTGATGAAGCCTTTAGCAGGAGGGTGCTGCCATCGTGGACTTCCACCTGGGAACGGCACTGATGTTTTATATTCTGAAGGACAGACTAGTTTGCATGCCCTCATAGAGTTCTGGGGAAAAAAGGGAATTCTTACCGTGAATTTCTTTTTCCAGGACTCCCAAAGGGCATCTTCCCACCTTTTCAGTCCAGTGTATTAGTGACTTGGGAGAGACAGTAGGGCTTCTCAGTTATTGGCTCTTTTTCCAGTAGTTGACAGTGTAATTGTTACAGTTGTTATCATTAATATTTTTAGTTTGTGGGAAGAAGAGTATTTTGCTTTTGTAGTTTCATTTTGGAGATCATGGGTAGCATTTCCACTGGAGGAGATGAGCGAGACATTGGCCCTTTCTACTGATTCGAGGAGCAGGGCTATTTTGCCTGCTCATCCTCTGGGAGTCAGGAAACAGAAATTAATACATGGTCATTCATACATTATCTCATACATGGTTAGACACATGTGCATCACAGGTGAATTTTGAGCACAGATCTTACGAGTCCTTATAAGAGCTCCTACAATGTAGTACCAATCCTGTTCCTGAAAAAAATCATATTTTTAATTACATATACACACGCGCGCGCGCGCACACACACACACACACACACACACATTAGCTGCAGCCTTTAGTCACATTTAATATAAATCAGAACACACTGCCCACCTCTAGACTCTATTGTTATTATGAAGTTCACACTTCATGCAGCTGGCATGCTTGCTGCTTGATTATAATAAAGTGTGAAGGGGAAGCAAGTTTCTGTCCCCAAGTATTCAATCTGTGGAGCTATGCTAAAGAGTCATTGGCCACCATATCCTCAGATTTCTCAGCCTGGAATTAACATACAAAAGCTTCACAAGCAAACATACTTGGAAAGAATATTTTAAGGCAATATTTTTAGACGTGTGTAGAGCATTTGGAAGACCGCTCCTTGCTGTGTACTCACAGTGGGAGCTGTCAGGTCATTCTTGCTATTCTGTTCAGACTTCTCTTTTTCTCTGCCTGGACAGCGTCACATCTGTTTAATCAGAACTGTGTAGTAGCATTTAAACACCTGACTCTGTATTTAAAATACGCTCTTAGAAGGTTTCAGTAAAGCTGAACGAATCAGTTTGTGTTTGGGCTAATAGGAAATTATTTAGAAATACCAGGGATAAGAATATCTTTAGGTTTATTGAGAAGTCCCACTATATTCAGTGGTGCGGACTCCTGGGTAAGTCTGCTCTTGATTGCAACCTTAGTGTTTATAGTATCTAACATATTTATAAGGTGCCACAAACTCATATGTTGTTTTTAATGCAACACACAAACATACTACACCTTTGGAAGTTAGATTTTTTTTTAGACATCACATATATTACTTTAATATTCCTTCCAACGCTCTGTAAAGTAAGCCAGTATTATTTCTCCCACATAATTGGGGGTAGCAGGCAGGTCAGAGTGAGAAATAGTGGATTGTCACATAGTGAGTTCATGGTGGAGCTGAGACTGGAAATAGCTTATGCTATTAAAAACTAAAAGGTCTATTGTCTCAAGTGCATCCAGAATATATAGCACACATTTGCAAGATATTGAATTTAAATGAAATATTTTGCTAAAATCAGTTTTTTAGTAATTTGTCCTGCATTACTTTGATCAAAAGCACTGAAGTATTATAATGAGACCTGCTAGTTCTTCACACGGTTTGCTTCCCTGTCTTAAAAATTAATTTCAACGTCTATAATGTGTACTGGAAAAGATAACAGATCACAAATGAAAAGCATAGATATCCCTTGTGCTAGCTATGTGGCTTTACCAACCAAGCCAGTGAAGTGCTATTTTGAATGGTAATCCCACAACAGATATTGTTCTCCTGAAATATTAAATTTTATTCTTCTGCAATACTTTAGGTTGCTCATAATGTTCTCTTACAAAGGAAAATTCAATAGGTTTTATCCAGCTGTGTCCTTCTGTTCACAGAATATCCTTTGATCCAACAGAAGTTTCTGTGAACGAAAGGAGGGGAGGCCATTTTTGCTCATTCCCCTTTCCTGTGCAGCTCCCTATGAACCCCTTTGTCTGCTGGAGAGGATTGGGGAGCCCTCCAGAACAGTGTAAGAGGGATAAATATGAGAGGGATGTTCTTTTCAAGTTCTGTTTGTGAACTTTCTAGGGAATCTAACTGACCAGTGGTGGAAACAAAATGGTGAACCACTGACCTGATCCAGCAGGGCACTTGCATTCATTTTTACATGAAAGGGACATATCTCCATGCAACTGTAGAGTCCCTTAAAAATAAACTCATATAATGGTTTAGGGTTCCTTGTTTTTAGATATTCTAATAATTATTGTGGATCAGGATTCAAGAATAATAAACCTAGCAAACTTTACAGTTTCAGACACCACAGTACACTGTACTTGGCTGTCCATGACACTGATCCAAATTGAGGAGTATTGATAGCACCATCCAGTGCAGGCACATTCTCAAAGCCATTTATCCTTTTTCAAACATCAGCAACTATAGATCAGATTCCTTTTTCTCTATTTTCAGTAACTAGCAATCATAAAATTTCAGTACATTCAGAATACTCAAAATATTCCATGCCAAGCCTTAATTCAACATCAGCTATAGAAAAGACATCTTTCTCCATTCACTCCCATCTGAAAAGGTGTACATTCCAGGCTAGAAAAAAACCTTCCTCATAAACACTGATGGTGCAGACCAAATAACACTTCTTATCTGTCTTGTTGGGAGAATTGCAAAAATTACAGAAATAGCAAAACCAATTCAACTGAAAACAGCAAGACTGATTCCACTTCACATTATGACTTCAGATTCCGCTAAATAAATAGAGGCCTCAAAAGGAAACACTGACTATATAGAAGAAACCATCCCAGCCTCTGACTTTCCCATCATCAGAAAGCTCTAGGAGCAATTCTACCAAATTCTATGCAGTGGCATTAAAAAAAATACCACCAAGATGGGCCCTTTCCAGATGCATATTTTATTGCACTGCCAATACATGATTATTACTTAGTTGTGGAGCATCCAGACATCTTTCCCTGCCTAGCATATCTGTTGCAGGAATATCACATCCTAGCACTCAAACCGAGTATTTAGTTGCTGAGAAAACTATCCCTCCACTAATGCACCCATTGCAATAGTAAGAACAATGTAGAATGTGATTAAGTGAGGGGGTTATAGGCATCTATTGAATAATACCTCTGTTCAATAGTACCCCTGGTTCCCTAAATCCTGATTTCCCACACTTGTGACATGTTACCTGAGGCAGTTTAGATGTGCGCATGTATGCATTGAATGAAATACCAAGCATACAAATAGTAAGCTTTCACTTGTGTACCAAGCATACAAATAGTAAGCTTTCACTTATGAAGTTATTTTATTTATTTATTTTATTTGTAACATTTATATACTGCTGAATGTAGTAGAATCAGCGGTTCACAAATTTAAAATACAATATTAAAACACAGCATAAAAACACCTCTAACTAAAATAAAGGAGCAGTAAAATGAAGTGGCATAATTAGTTTACTAACGGACCAGGGAAAGCTTGGGTGAACGTGTCTTAAGGAGGCATTGAAAAGATATCACATTTTGCTCATAAGCACCTGAAACAACAAGCAACTGCATCCTTAGATACTCTTATTTGCAGAAAGATAAACACCTTAATAAAAAGGTGTGGACATGTATGTTTTTCTCTGTCAAGAGAATGTTTATAAAAGCCTGAATGAAAAGGTAGGACTTACAGAGTTACAAATTAAGCGATGTGTATTCTAAAAAAATCTTTTTCTTTTAAATGTACTTTTGACAAATACTGCCCTCTGTTGATTACTTGCAGTCACAGAACGAATGCACAGAAAGCAAACCTTTTTTTCAAAAACAAAAAACAAAACTACCACCAACCAGGTCATCAAAAGCAGCACAGGTATTGTTTGCAGATCATGCCAAGGTCATACATAGTCTCTTTGAAGCCATGTGTTTTCCCAATAACTACATCTGTGTTCCTAAAACAATATGAGGAATACATTATAAAGTGGAGAAACGTGCTTTGTGCCATAATGCAATTTCTGGTATTCCTAAAAGATCAGTACCTTATATTTTGTCATGCAGAAATAGGACTAACTATGATGTGTATGTGAGTAAAAGAGCCAGCATAAAATATTCATGTTTATTTAAATGAATATTGTGAATTATAAGGTGTTCAGACTATTTGTGTTCTGTGTCGTGGTGAACATGTAATAGGAATGAGGAAACAACATCTAATCATACAGTGGGGTTTATATTTATTTGAGCTTAATAACATGAGAAACTGCAACAAGTGTGGGGCTTTCACCTGCACTGCTAACCATATTGTTCCTTTCCCTTTCTTCTAAATCTCAATCTATAACCTGCATGCTATGCTTCTGTTGATGTAAAAGCCATATCAACTAGAAATAACAGCTATTTTAGAGTGGCTCAGATATTATTTATGTGGTCATGGAAAGTTTGCGAAGGGGAGCATGTCAACCCCAGTAGCAGGCATGGCTGTACAATATGTTGTTTGTACCTGTCTGTGAAGAACATGTTCATGGCATAGATAAATCACAAGTTAAAGCTCATATCAGCAACTTCAAAATGTGCATCATGCTCTGCACATTAATACATTTAGAAGGGACAGTGGTTTATAGTGTTATCTTTATTCTTGGATAAGGAGTTAGACAGCTGTACACTTGGATTTAGGCAGCTGTACACTTCAGTAAGTATCTTGATGTGTGGGATTTCCCCCACAAAAGATGGTCGTGCGCTGGTAAGCTATGTAGTGTTCCAATCATCATCTATCCAAATAGCAAATAAATGTCAACAGATATATTAACAAATTCCATGTTCTCACATTATCAGATCAGCTTGTTAACTGCTTATTTCAGTCTTCCCCAACCTGGTGTCCTCTAGATGTTTCGAACTACAACTCCAATCAACCTTAGTCAGCACGACCAATGGTCAGGGATGATGGGGGTTGTGTTCCAAAACATCTGGAGGATATCAGGTTGGGGAAGGCTAGCTTAATTGCTTATTTATTACACAGTATCTAGACACACAAAATTCTATGTGAATGCTTTTAGTATAAAAAGTACAGGGATGTCAAGCTACATTTTGAGATAGATAGATTAGATAGATAGATAGATAGATAGATAGATAGATAGATAGATAGATAGATCCATGCTTGTTTTGTTGCATGAAGCAGATAAAGGTGTGATAAAGCTGGACAGGTTATGATCCTTTCCTACGCAGTCAAACACATTGATGCATGCGTACCCTCCCCATTGGGAGGGGGAGCAGCATGCAGTGGAATTTCCGCTGTCTCAGATCAGTGATCTAAGATAACAGCAGGGATTCCTCTCCCATCTTGCCTTGGAGGAACAGGGCTTGGGGAGGGCCTTGGTCACGATCCTATAGGCCAGATGAGCTGGACTAGTTGGCCAAAAGTTCCCCATTCCTGGTATAGACACATGGTGTTTTAGCAAGTAAAAATAGTGTACATGTGGAAAGAATACTACTGCTTGGTGGATCTATCAGACACAGTTTTATTTTTGTAAGAACTGGCTTGCAAAATGCTTTCGTTGACTTGCTAAGCTGTATGCTATAAGCTCAGCAATTTATCTGTGGTGTTGTTTTTGTTATGGGCTGAACACTAGAGCAATGATTTCTGTGAACCATTATCTGCTAATTAAATTCACTGCCATCTTACATTGGTATTTTATAAATGTTTCACACTTGCAACTCATGCATCTCCAAAAGTCTAGGTGACTGGGCCAAAGAGAATCTCTGTTGTGTTTTGTCATTTGTACGTGATTGTTCTCACTTGTTTACAGGCTCTCCCTCTCTACCAGATAAGTATCGTCATAATCGGGAGCTGATGATGCTACTACCAACACACCGGGACCGACCTAGCAGTGCCATGTATCCTGCAGCTATCATGGAAAATGGACAGGTAAGGATTTCATTGATTATTTTTTTTTACATATGCAAACTCTAACATGGAATTAGCATATGGATCCATTTTCTGGACAGAAAAAGTCATGCTTTGGAAATCGGGACTAATGGGAAGGAGGAAACTGAAGTTGACTTTACTAGAGGCGATCCTTTCTGTTCCCCAGTCTTCCCTTTCTTTGAGTTAGGAACAACAGGTTCAGTACTCAGCAGTCAATCCCTTATTCTACCTTTTGACTCACCTTCTTGTATGCCTTCCATTCTTAAAAGAGAGAAGGAGAGAGAGGAGGGAAAGGAAAATAAAGTGGTTCTGAACAAATTAACATGAAGGAATGGGTGCTTATACAAGCAGGCTCTGCTGCTGTGCATCCTTCCAAAATGAGAGAGGTATTGCTTCCCTGCTGGAAAACCCCACTTAAGAGTAGCTCCTACTCCTCTCTGCAGGAAAGGGAATGTTTGTGCAATAATTAATGTTGCTTATCCATCATGAGCCTCTACAAGAGCAATTTAAAGCTCTTTCAAAGCGCATTACCGATTTTACCTCCACATGAACGGAGCGCAAATCGGGGGTTGAGGCACTTTTTCTGTCCGATTATGTGCATTATTGAATGTGCGTTAAATAGCGAGTTTTAATTTACCGCAGGAGTTAAAGCGCCTTATGACCATGTAAACAAGAGATTCTCCACATTAAACACCTTTAAAGCGCGTTTCATACAACCGTTAATGCGCTTCACCGCCTCCCGTGTATAGGGATTGGGCGTAAAAGCAATTGCGAGAAGATGTGCATAATCAGACAACCAGGCGTCAAACAAATTCTTGTAGAGGGGACCTTGAACAAGGTGATTAGCTATTCTCTCTTCTTTATTCAGCATCTTATTACAACCAGCCACAATGGCTTAGAAGAGAGACCAGCATTGCGATATTAATTGACTGTCAAAAATCAGATATCTAGCTAATGCTGATGGAGGAAGCAAATTGCATAGTTAAATGCTTGTGAGAGGACAGCCAGAATTCTATAATGAAACAAATGGCATGACCTTATCTCATGCATAGTTCAGAAGCAAAAAACAGACTCTTACTTACTGCATGTTAATTTTATCATTGTTTGGACACTAATAGGCCTAAATAAATCTATGCATGCTACAAGGGTCTCATTGGGTTTTGATTGTCCTAAACTAGCCTTTCCTAAACTGGTGCTTCCATTTATTTTAGAGTACAGCTCTCATAATGACCTAGGCAGCATGGCTAATGGTCAGGGATGATGGGCACTAGCTTGGGGAAGTCTGTCTAAACAAATAAAATGGTCACATCCTCCAAGAAACTTACACTATAACTGAAAAGTGAGTTGCTTGATAGCAATATGCTGCCATTCATGTGAGCAAGATATGCCATTGCAGAAAATTCAAACCATCCTAGGGTTCTATATTGGCAAATATGCAGTAGTTTGTTCTCAATGTGATGTCTTTCCTCTTTTTTAGCACCCAAATTTCCAGCGAGCCTTGCTCCAGCAAGTAATTGGACCATGCAAACCTTGCAGTGATCCCAATCTGTCTGTTGCTGAAAAAGGTACTGTTTGCTCTATTTATATTTTATTTATGACATTTAAATCAAATACTGCTTTTTGTTACAGTAGTTTGACATTAGTAGTATCTCATTTATGTTTATGAAAAATGGCCTTATGACTAATATCTTAAGATGAGTTCATATGTGACATTTTTTCTACACTGAGATAATTTCCTAATAAAACCAAGCATATATCTCATAACATTTGAAATATACAATTGTTTATTTTGTTATGAGCATGTGGAATAATTAGGTGATGCATGCAGGAGGTGCCCAATCTGTATACTCTCAGCAGAATATAGTTTTGTGCAACACTTCAAACTGATAGTGTCCATGAAGGGAAAACATCACTTATGAAGCAGCCCTTAGTATCATTTAAGATGCTGCTTGTTTTATTTCTGGTTTTCATGTGTATTCTGTACGTAATTTAATCACAAGATTGCCCAAACTAAAGAAAATAAATAAGTTTTAGATAATGTGCGTTAAGATCCAACTGTTGAACACAATAAGAATATGAATGTCAATTTTTATTCCATCAGTAGGGCATTTATATTGATTGACAGCACATTATTTGAGATGTTCCTTGTGCTCCCAGATAGTAATGATATTTGGTAACTTTTCTGTGAAGTGGTGGAATTTAATTCATAATTTTTAAAAAATAGTCCAGGAGCAAAGCGCAGGCACCTGTTTGATCAGACACCTGTTTGTATTGCATTGTGTTCCCCGCCTCAATCCGTAGGGAGAGGCGGGTTATAAATAAATATTATTATTATTATTATTATTATTATTATTATGAACCAGCCAGCAAAGATGCTATTTACTAGTAATCAGCATCACTCAGATGGAATTCACATGGCACTAAATGACAGATACAAGAAGAACTCTGTTGTGATTCCAAGCCCTCCCGCCGAGAAGTGAGCCAATAAAGAGGTTTGCTGTGCAATCCACAAAGCTTTATTCAGTAAATAGATGTCTCTTCACACCTGGAGGGAATATGAAGGCTAGGAGCTATCCTCTAAGCTTAATTAGGTTAACAAAGCAAGGTAGTTGCCTATCAACTAAATGGACAGTTTCCCACAGTGCCCAACAGGCTTTTATTGAATCCTTCAGGGAGGGTCTTCAAGGTGAACCTAGGAGACTGCCTCCCACCTCCTCTCAATTCTGCCGACTTGACCCTGTGGTCTGCCAACTGTGATGTTCCTTCCCCCTCCAACAAAGACTGAGTTCCGGGGTGGGTGGGGAGGGAATCTCTGAGCCTGGGTGTCCTACCCAGTAAGCTCCTGGGAAAATTCCTCCTTGACTCCTGGAGAGTCTTGGAGAATCTCCTTCACTCTTGACCTATTTATAACCCACATGTGTGATTGCAGCATTGTTCCTCTTGACAACATCACTGGCAGTGGTGACACATTTCATTACAATGTCAACAGCAGTGTTAGCATGCTGTGCTAAATTTATTTATTTTATTTCTATCCCGCTTTTCAATGTAGAAGGATCTTCAAGGCACCTTACATAAAATAATACAATACAATAACATTGGGGCTGCTTCTACCCCTTTCGATGCATTGCTCTGGGGTAGCATAGTTTCATTCCTGTTGGAATCATATGTTATCACAGGACATAGCTACTTGTTTTGGGCTCTTCTAGTAATAGCCAGAAAAGACAGAGCTGTACCTCTCCATATGCCATTTCAGCATGACATTGCTTCCCATATCCCATTTTTCATCCTAATATTCCTTCCTGTCAGATATCCATTTCTCTTCAAGTTTCTTTAAATTACTCCATGTTCCACAGGCTACCTGTAAGCCATAAAACCTAGTAGCGCTGCTAACATTTGGCCTCTTTTGTGCCTTGTGTAATGATGGGCTTGTACTAAGACTTTTCTTTTTTAGTACTTTGTTTATTCAAAAGATTTATAACCTGCCTTTCGATTAAATGATATTGAAGGCAGGTTACATAAAAGATTTAAAAAGTAATTCAAAGATAATATAAAATAATTAAATCTAACTGAAAACAGCTGAGAAATCAGAAGAATAAGCAGTATTATTTAAAAACTATCCAGAGTTATAGCCTACCGAAGGATTGAGTAAAGCATATTAAAAACGTATTTGAATTTCCTTTGTGGGGCTTTTAGCATATTTATTGGAGCTTTTAATGTATAGATTTTTCTATTACCAGTTTTAAAAGTTATCAACCCAGCTGTGGCTGACATTTCTTCAAGGAAGAGATTATGCAACAACATAATTGTAAAGGTTATCTAGTATAGTAGCGCATTTGTACAATAATGACCCATACCTGAAAGCTGATGTTGTTAGTTTGTTAGAAAAACAAACAATCCCATTTGTATTCCATTGGTGCCAATGGAAGCCCCCACATGGAAGGGGGTGCTGAATTTAGGGGGGCAAGCAGCCAGATAGGAAGGTTTACCTCCCCTCACATGCCTACACTACTTTTTTTTTTATGAGGCAGTATGACTTCAACATACCATATAGTTTAGCTCTTTGAGCTACATGACTAAGAAAAAAACTGATAGAGTTGCTGAAGAATAAAGTCATTACAGTCACCTATGAAAATTGGAATTCACTTCCTTTGTTTATACATCATCATTAATCACGATTGTTACTCCAAACTGGGGCATAACTAGTGCTATATTCTGACTAAAATGGGAAGCAAATTACTTCTATTATAATCTTGGCTTCACCATTGTCTGTGAAAACTGAGTGCACTTCAAGACTGCAACTTGTCTGCTCCTTCCTCTTCCAACCACAATACTCTTCTCTACTACTGAGGCTGATGTGTGACTTTGGCCAAGACCTGTGCCTGAATTTCCCTGTTGTTTAGATTATAGTTGGTGTTTGGCAGTGAGTTCGATTTCTTAAGAAAGGATCTGTGCATATCTTGGTAATAGTTACAAAACCTGTCAAGATTTTTAGAAAGCATCTCATTTTTGATATGATTATTACCATGGGTTATGTAAGGGCCTTGTCTTTATGAGGCAAAATACAGCTCTCATTTTGTTTGATTTCATGATGTATCAGAAATGTTTTTAAAATGGTTTGGAAACGGGGCAAAATATTTACTTCATCTTGGTCATCGCGGCACAGTAACAGGCTCTGTTCTGCATACTGAAATTTCTTAGTTACTCCTTTATTTCGCTTTTTAAAAATAAAAAATCTAAAAGATCTGTTCTTGGACTTCTGATCATGTTAATTCCTGGAAGCTGTTCTGTTATTGTGATCATAAAGTTCAAAGTTCCCTATCACTCACTACCTTCACAACAGAACAGAACAAACAGTATGGGACCAGTCCCAAAATACTCCAGAGAGTCTGAAAGAAAGAAAATGTCAGCCTTCAGTACCAACAAGTCCCAGTGAAATTTGTATTACAATATTACCCAAATTCCATCTGTTTCCATCCTTCAGCTGTTCCAGCAGCACCAAGCAGCTGGAGTCTGGACAGCGGAACCAGAGAGGCCTTGCCATTCCTGTCTGCTCATGTTGGGAGCATCCTGGCCCCACCAGTGCCTCCCCGAAGCCTACCCCATGGTAAGGAAATGGCCAGTAGGTCTGCAGAAAAAGGCCTGCACTGATGTGCAGATAAACCATGTGAAGGCCCATACTGACATCTTATTTTCCTTCTGTAAAAAGAAAAAGAAAAATGGAAGAGATTTCCTGATTCTCTTGGCTGACCCTTACATAAATATTTAAAGTTTCAGCAGTACTACGAATATGCTTTGGGACTGGAATTTGGCTTGTGAGTGATGTAAACTAACCTGATGTCTTGCTAAAAGCTTTAGTCTACAAATGAATATTTATTGAGCTGCAGTTATTGAAGAAAAACTGAGGTTTCAGATATTTAATGCTAAAGAGCCTGTTGTCTTGCCACGGGAACCTTGATATTATATCAGCTGTGGGTGAAATTATATAGATACTATTGTATTTTTGTTTGTTCTTTCTGTTAACGTGAACATTGGATTCCATGTAAAAGAACTGGTTGCACTGGGCTATGGGGATTAACATTTATCTTAACGAACATCGCAGAAAACTTAAAGAGTATGATCAGAACACCAACTGACATATTGCTCTTTGATTTATCTCATTTAAGGTCACTATTCACTACATTTTGATGCCTTCCATCACCACCTTAACGATGCCCCCCCAGCACTGCCTGCACGGACACTGCGCAAGGTAAAAAGATCTCTCCAACTATAGAATCATCCATCTAATCTAGTCGATGTACTCTATCACTGTCCTATTATTTAGACTAGTGCTTGAAGACATATCTGTTTTCACCTAGACCAAGGATGGGGAAAGTGTGGCTCTCCAGATGTTGCTGGACTGCAACTCCCATCATCCCTCACCGTTAAATATGCTGGCTAGGGGTGGTGGGAGTTGCAGTCCCACTCCTGACCTAGACATTCATGAAATTTCTATCTTATTGCTTCTGAGAGCAACCAGCTCATAAATATAGAGCAATTTGAAACTAGTAAATGTGTGCTCAACTAAAAGAGACATGGGAGATCTGTGATCAGGACCTCCTGCGCTGGGAGTGGGTGGATTTAACTCTTTTCTCCTGCATCAGTTTACCAGTCTATATCCTCCCCTGCAAGCTGCCATATGCTCCATGGGGGAAAACATACAAGTATAATATAGTAGCAGAGTAAAAATTATCATGATGGAAAGAAAAGAAGAGCCCCCTTTTGTTCCTTTACATAAACTATTTGCCCTGATGATCAGCGTTATCAATGATTAATGATTGGAAGCTTTAATTTTGCTCAACATGATTTTCTGTAGCCCTCCGACGTTCATGACAGGAGAAGCCTATGCCATCCTCCCAACTTACACTAGGTTGTCCTCACAGTTGTGCTGGCCTTCCATAATTCTTGGAACACCTCCAAAGTGCAGCACAACTATAGAGAAGGCTGGAGGACAGATTGGGGGAAATGACCTCACACTCAATTACTTACTTACACACACACCTATATAGCTATTCATTAAACAAAAAAACTACGGTTTACAAAAACAATGTTAAGGCTCTACTGATTCCAACCAAGCACCAAAAAGCAGGGAAATTGGGAGTTAAGGCTCACAACCCTTAACGCCACATCCTCCCTAAGGAGGCAGAAAGTGCAATACTGACTTGCAGTGATGGGAGTTGTAGTCCAACACCTTTGGAGGGCACCAGATTGGGGAAGGGCTGCTCTAAACAAAAAAAGAGAAGTAGGTGGCCCTAAGTTGTTCGTGATCAGTTTTCCACAACCCCACAGTCACCTCTGCATATCATATTCTCCACCCTGTCCTCATGGTTTATCTGCTTTGGGAGAATGAGAATTTCACTTGCACTTTCTACCTCCTTAGGGAGGATGTGGCGTTAATGCTTGTGAGCCTTAACTCCCAATTTCCCTGCTTTTTGGTGCTTGGTTGGAATCTGTAGAGCCTTAACGTTGTTTTTGTAAACCGTAGGTTTTTTGTTTAATGAATTTTATGGCTTTGTGTAACGGATGACTGGATATTAAACAGTTGACAACCAAGCCGGCGTCAGCCAGAATGTTATACCATCTTGACATCCAATATAAAATCAAAGCTAGTGTTATGTGTTGAACTCACTTTTAACATTAATAAATCAACCAAAATGCTTGCATCTCCCTCATTTTTAAAGATAAAGAGATGAAACCTGGCATCAAGGTAGCTCTTAAGTAGGGATATAGCTATGCCAAGTATGAAGCAGATCCGTTCATGCCTTGATTTTTAGGGATTTTTTAAAGTTCAAACAGAAATCTCTTTGGGATCCAGGACCTTGAGCAGTACAAGTTTAAAAAATGAAATTAAAGATAAAGAGATGAAACTTGGCACCATGGTAGCTCTGAAGTAGGGATTTAGCCATGCCAAGTTGGAAGCAGATCCGTTCATCCCTTGATTTTTAGAAATGTTTAAAATTTCAATTTAATTTTTTAAATTAACTAAAATGCTTACAATTCCATCATTTTTAAAGATAAAGGGATGAAACTTGACAGCATGGTAGCTCTTAAGTAGGGATTGAGCCATGCCAAGTTGGAAGCAGATCTGTTTATGCCTTGAGTTTTAGGAATTTTTAAAACTTCAAACCCAATACTCCTCTTTGGGGTCTAGGGCCTTGAGCAGTACATTTTAAAAAAAGGAAGAAAGTAAAGATGAAGAGATGAAACTTGGCACCATGGTACCTCTTAAGTAAGGCTTTAGCCATGCCAAGTTGAAAGCAGATTGGTTCATGCCTTGAATTTTAGAAAAAAAATTGAAGTCAGACTTTTTTAAAAAATATCCTAAAAATCAAGACACGAACCGATCTGCTTCCAACTTATGGCTCAATTCTAGGGTGACCACTAGGGTGTGGCCTAGTGGCTAATGTGTTGGACTGGGAGCTGGGAGATCTGGGTTCTACTCCCCACTTAGCCATGGAAACCCATTGGGTGACTTTGGGCCAGTTGCAGACTCTCAGCCCAACCCATCTCACAGGGTTACTGTTGTGAGGATAAAATGGAGAGGAGGAGGATTATGTATGCCGCCTTGGGTTTCTTGGCGGAAAAAAGGTGGGATATAAATGCAATAATAAATAATAATAAAAAACTGTCAGGATTTCACCAGATTTCTCCTGGTTTTTGTTCTATCCTCGGTGTCAGGGGGGATTTTATGCAATAGTCTATAATGACCTGGAATTACACACTTTCCCTTTTAAGGCCACCATTAGCGTGGCAGGGGGGAATTACATGCTTTCTGGAGGTGTGTCATTCTCTCTCACTGCTCCAATCAAGGCCTTAAAAGGGAAAACGTGTCATTCCCAGGCATTATAGAAAAGGGCCTGATTGGAGCAGTGGGGTGGGGTGAGAATGACATGCTTTCCCCTCTTCCGCTCCAATTGGGGACTTTAAGGTGGCCCCAGAAAGCCATTTTCCTGACCCCCCACTAGGTGTCCTCTTTTTTGGTTTCCCAAATATGGCCACCCTACTCAGTTCTTGCACAGGCTGCATTTCCATCCCTAGATATTTACTCAAAAGTAAGACCCATTGAATTTCCTTGGTTCTTGAAAAGCAACACACTTGCTTTTAGATTTGCCAGTTTCAGCATTCTATGTGTGCTATGAATGCCTGCTCTGTCTGTCCCTATAGTTTCCTGCAAGGTCCAGCCAGGGGAAGCCAGTAAATTAAACCCAGGGGTGGAGGGTGGGATTCCCTCAAGTTCATCTGACAGCAGGTGCTATAGAACATGGACCTTCCAGGAGTGTTGAGGCTGGATTTCTGGCAGACCCAGCCAGGCAATTTTATGGCCTGTTAGTCCCTCCATTTGGTAGCCCGCAGAACACCTGCCTCATAAGGCAAATGGCCACATGAGAACTGTTATTATGGCCTGCTACTTTGTTTGTCTTTAGTAGTCTGTGGTCCAGTTCTCTTCAGAAGGGGGAATAGTGTTTTGTGGTTGGGGTCAGTCTAAATTATCTCCAGGGGCCCTTTACTCAGTGCCTCTGATAGCAAAGAGATTGAGGATTTTCCCCAACTCTGTTACTCTTGAAGTTACTAGGCCTGTTGAAAATAGATTTTATAACATAAGCATGAAAACAGTGAATACCCCTTTTAACTTGTTAAACCAATGAAAACATGCCACACAAGAAGTCTTAAGATATGAATGGTTTATAAAGAAAAGTAAATGCAAAAGAACATCAGATGCAGAAGTGAAATCTGAAACATTACTATTAGTAGTAGTAGTAGTATCCTGCCTTGTGCCCAATGCTGGGCCTCAGGGCAGCCTTACAAAACTAAAACATATACAGCTAAAACCTATAAATAGGAATATACTAGGCTGACCATATGAAAAGGAGGACAGGACTCATGTAACTTTAACAGTTGTAGAGAAAAGTGGATTTCAGCCAGTGTCATTTGTATGCAATTAGTTCCTGGTGAAATTCCCTCTTCATCACAACAGTTAAAGTTGCAGGCACTATACTAGAGTGACCATATACAACAGAAGGCAGGGCCCCTGCAACTTTAACTGTTGTGATGAAGAGGGAATTTCACCAGGCACTAATTGCATACAAATGACACTGGCTAAAATTCCCTTTTCTCTACAACTGTTAAAGTTACATGAGCCCTGTCCTCCTTTTCATATGGTCAGCCTAAATATACAAAAGTTAAAAATATAATTAAATACTTTTCAGTATTAAAGCATTTAAAACATTTTAAATACATAACAATTTAAAAGTCAAAGGTATAGACAGAGGTCCAGATTATTTGCCAAAGGCCTGCTGGAACAAAAAAGGGTTTGTCTGCATCCAAAAACACATCAAGGAGGGAGCCAGTGTAGACTGCAAGGATTAGAAAGAAAATCCATGTGTGTACACTATGCAAAATAAACGACAGCTCACCTGTTTCTAAACCTTATTAGAAAAACAGGGTGACTAGGCCGAAACCAACGTTGTAGGCCCAGAAGCACTTTGAAAGCCTCATGAAGACTTGCACATTACTAGGCTGACCATATGAAAAGGAGGACTGGGCTCATGTAACTTTAACAGTTGTAGAGAAAAGGGAATTTTAGCCAGTGTCATTTGTATGCAATTAGTCCCTGGTGAAATTCCCTCTTCATCACAACAGTTAAAGTTGCAGGCACTATACTAGAGTGACCATATACAAAAGAAGGCAGGGCCCCTGCAACTTTAACTGTTGTGATGAAGAGGGAATTTCACCAGGGACTAATTGCATACAAATGACACTGGCTGAAATCCACTTTTCTCTACAACTGTTAAAGTTACATGAGTCCTGTCCTCCTTTTCATATGGTCAGCCTACACATTACTGTGACATTTTGGTTAGTCCTAATAAAGGTATTGTCTAATTGTGAATTTTATAAGGGGTTGCTTTTTCCTTATGGGCTAATACAGCTACCTTTGCTTTTTATTATTTTTTGTTCAACCTAATGGCCCCACACTGGTATTGTGCTGCTGTCACAAACAGGAACTTATATTCGAAAACCTAGGGTGTTTAACAGACATTTTAATTTTTTTGTATACCAGTCTTCTCCAACCTGGTGCTTTTCAGATATTTTGGCCTATATCTCCCAGCATCCCTTACTATTGGCTATGATTGCTGGGACTGATGGACACTGAAGTCCAAAACATCTGGAAGGCTCCTGGCTGGGGAAGACTGATTTATACAATAGTAATCAGGGTAGAATGAATCCATGGTAGTGCAGAAACATTCCTTTGGGTAGCATCTAACTATACCCCAGCGCTAGTGCTAATGACGTCATGCTAACATAAACCAGTGCTTGCACACTGTAACACATGTTTGCTAGGGCAATGGAAAAAGTGACAATTTGCCAAATTTTGGTGGCAAACCACCAATTTTTCTCAATGCCCTAGCAAGCTGATTTATGTTAGCATAACATCATTTGCGCTAGTGCTGGGGCAAAATTGGATACTACCCTTTGTACATTTTAACATGTGTATATCTATTCTCTGTTGTTTTTCTTTTAAATAGTCACCTCTTCACCCGATTCCTGCATCACCCACAAGTCCCCAGTCTGGCCTGGATGGAAGCAACTCTACTCTCTCAGGCAGTGCTAGCAGTGGAGTGTCCTCATTAAGTGAAAGTAACTTTGGGCATTCATCTGAACCCCCTCCTCGAACTGATACTATGGATTCTGTCCCTAGCCAGGCCTGGAATACTGATGAAGACTTAGAGACACCCTACCTCCCTGTCAGGTACAGTCTCTCGGAGCCTGATGTTCTGGAAACTCTCAAATCCCAGCCATGCCGAAGCCACTCTGCTCCATCTGGAGTCATTCCTCAGGATGCTGTGGATCCTCCAGCTCTTCCCCCTAAACCATATCACTCTCGTCTCCCAAACATGGATAATGAAGAGGGAATGATTTTGGAAGAGGAAGAAAAACACCGGGCACTGCATCGCAAAATCTCCCAGCCAACTAGTGGTGCAAAAGAAGAACAGGCCAGGGTAGCATGGGAGCATGGCATCAGTGAGCAGTAGGCAAAACTATGAGTAAGAATAGTTTGCATGATCATTCCAGGTCTAAGGAACCAGAAGAGAAAGAGTTTATATGAGGCTTCAGAGAAGAGGAAAAACTGAATTGTTTTATTCTGTGCTGCTGTGAGAATGACTGGAGCTAGAGACTGGGCCAGCATGTGCAGTTGCTGCTTTCCTTTTTATTTAATTTTATACTTTTCAGATTTTTAGTGGTTTGGGGTTTTGTCTATTTTTTGCAGTGGGTGCTTCATTCCTTCTACAGTTTATCAGACGGCAGGAAGTGATATATACGATGTTAGCTGTAGACACTTGCAGAAACTGAGAAGTATTCGAATTTTGTGGGGGGTTGTGGCACGGAGTTTTTACAAGCTTTCCTCCCAGTTTTGAGATGCGCACAAGTTGAAGCAGTTGCACTAGGAATGTGTTTATTTGCTGTAGTAAGTGAATGCTCATTTCGAATTCAGGGATCCCATGAAGTGTCAAGCCAGAAGGTCCTCAGTTTAGAGGCACTTTGACTGAAACTTGTTTAAGAAGAAACTGGATCTTCCAGACGTGAGGTGTATAAACTACTTTGCAGTGGTCTCTCTGTACTGCCTCATGTGTGGTGAATGGCTACCATGTCAATTCCAAACATACTCTTCCTAGTTTGTCACAGACTTTTTGATTTCCTGCTTTTCCCATTGTCACCGCCATCAGTATTTACCAGTGCTACAGTATGAGAGAAATACCTAGTCATGAGACTTGTAGTCCAGTCCTAGCCCTTCTGTGGCTAGACAGGTCGTTGGGACTAGCATTTTTATTCCAGTTTAGGAATTCAGGGAATAGTAACTTATCCTACAGCAACTAGGTAACTGAGCTAGAATAAATAGAAGGGATGAGTACATGCTTAACCTCTGCATGAAGGCTAAGCACTTGCATATTCCAAACTATTAACTGTCATTATACCAACTCCCCAAAAGCCTCTCACTGCTCATCAACAACAGCACTTCCATCTGTACCAGTATCATAGAAATACTTTGATCTTCAAACATTATGTAAACACAATAAAGACTGGGGTTTTAAAGGTTGCCTGCAGAGCAAACAAAACAAAACAAAAATCTGTTTTGCTTTTTTATAAAAAGACTGATGAGGAATGTGGAGTGAAAAAGGAGCCACTGTTTGTATTATACTCAAGAACTAGAGCAGTCAATTAACTTAACATGCCATAATTGTACATTTTAACCAAAGGAACTGTGGAACATGGTGCCATAAGCTACGTGATAACTAGTAATGTAACTATGTTTGGAAAAGGTATTAGAAAATATGTGAAGAAAAGGAATATTAACATACAGTAAACAATATAGCAAAGATTAGCAGATTAAAATCAAGAATGCAAGATAATTATACATTAAGAGTTGAAGGATTTTAGTCAGTGACTGAATTCGGACAACACGATAGTCAGTGGTGGGGTAATAATCAACTTTACAGTTGTTCATCTAGAGGGTACTCCCCACACAACATGGTAATAAATAATCAACCGTGGTGTAGATTAGGATCAGCACTGAGTTGACTATGGCAGCATTCGGATGACACAATAGTCAATACAACTGATGATTGTTTCCCACCCCCCAGTTGATTATTGTGTCATCCGAATTCAGCCAGTGTCTATCACTTGTTTCATTCCAGCACCTTAAAAGTGGTCCACAAAATTATCTCTGTACAAGATCCAATTTTATTGTCCTTCCTCTAGGGGTTAAGCAAATCCATTTATTTAACTTTTCATAGTGATACCCAAAAGCACATTATGATTTTTATATACTAAAGTAAAATAGGAGCACAGAAAATGTAAAGGACTGACCCAGTGTCCACAATAGCCAATGCTTAACAGTGAAATCCAACAGTGTGTGTCTGCCAACAGAATAGACATGGTTGGCAGACTGGATTTTCTGTCCCCCTGCAGCCTCCTTCACACACCCAAAATTGTTTCAAAACGGTTGGTGCTTTGAAGCAGATTTGGGGGTGTTGAGGAGGTGGAGGAGAGGAAGTAGAAGGCCACTTGTACAACAATGGATAGAACCCAGAAACACAGAAAGAACAAAGTCATTATATGCATTATAGAGAATGTGTGCTCTGTGTATGGCTCAAATTGTGTTAGTGTGAGGTAAACTGCTAAGAGAGTTTTCTCAAGCTCTCTCCAGTGCAAAACACAAAGTTCTGTCCTTACATTTTAACTAAGCAACATGGCATGAAAAAGGTATCTGATTTTGTTTTGTTCTCAGCATGCACTAGATTGAAAAAAGTTGCATTCACTCTTACCTTTTTGCCAACGAGCTCTATTTTTCCGAGATGGCTTTCCAGTGCCACCAGAAATATCTCCTGGCAAGCACAATTTAAATACAGTAGATGCACTTCAAGTTAATATTTGAATATCAAACATTCAATCAGTATAAATGTTCCCACCTACAGCTCCAGGGGGATTCTTAAGGCATATCACCTTTTGGGAGTTTGAGAAATTGGCAGCTCAATCCTATTAAGTTTACTTAGAAGAGAGACTCATTTGAGTTCTATGGGACTTACTCCCTGGTGTGTGCTTAGAGGATTGCAGCCTAGGTATAGCTAGGGGAAGCTTTTGATGTGGATATTGTTCTGAAGGTTTTTTTCTACAGATCATGTAATGAGTTGGCAGATGTAAACAAATATCAGCTATTTTCATAATATTCCCATAATAATGAAGTTCCATGGAGAGAAGCAAGTTTAGATATAAGTTAACAAGGATTTGGGGGAAACTGTTGTTTTCCATGTGTGTGTTTTAGTGGCTTTTTAAAGGGGGGGATATGTGTGTTAAGCGTAAATTGAAATTTGCAGTATATTTCATTTGCTGAATGTGAAACTAACCATCATAAAAATCAGGAGCCACAAAGTATAATGTAACTCCAGTTGGTGATTGGGTATCCTATGCTGTTTTACTTAAGCTCATTATGAGATTTTTGGGCCATCAGCACAAGACCCAGTGCATGGGGTTTGTACTAAACATGGCTTTGAAAGCCAAAGTTTCTATAAAAGGCATAGTAATAATTTATTTGGACACAGGTAGCAAAATGGAAAATAATGGTTTTATATTTTTGGACAGCAGAATAGCACACACAATCATGGTGCCTTGGAAGAGGTGTAAATGACTCCAAAATATGTTGTTCTTGCCCTTTTTCTGGAGGAGACAATGTCAAAGCAGGAAGAACTCATTCCATCATGCATTAGTAGTAGGAAATATAATTGGATTTTGTTACCAAAGCAAAAGAATAGAGATGCCTTCCTCCACAAACATTCCCACACTCGCTCCCCACCTTATTTCACCTTATAAGTGGGAATTAAACCATATCGTACATGAGGAAGAATGAGATAGCAGGAACATTGGTGAGGGGATATCATGTTGCTTAATTCCCCTCTACCACAACCCCATCATGTTTCTCTGTAAATATCCCACTTGAATGCTGTGTATTTGTACAGGAAATTGAGCAAAAAATGTATAGATTGTGATGTCTGACTGGTACTCCACCCTGTAAATGTGTTTTTAACCTATGGCAATCTGTTATTTAAAAAAACAAAACAAAAAAAACACCCTCTAACCAGTTCTTTTTTGTGTCTTCATGTTCAGAAAACCTATATTAACTGTAAGGAACAACAGATCTAAAGGAAAACAAACAAACAAAAATGTACCAGAGTCCTAAAGATATTTCATTGTATATATTGTGATAGCATGTTTCTTGAAGCAACAAATAAGTGATGTGAATTTTAGGTGTAAATATCTGATGTTTTGTTTTGGGATTTTTCCTTCCCCAATCACTCAACTGCTGTGATGTGGAATTAAAGATTAATACCTGATATTACTGAGCAGATGTACTCTCTGAGGTACCAATGGGATATTTATTCAGATGCCCCCAATACATCTAACCCTATATGTTCTAGCTAAACCAGAGGATGCAGTTTATATTATGTTGATCTCCTTTTACATTTACTATTTAGGTTCTTCTTCGTGGTCTTTGTGCATCACATTTTATGGGGCTCTGCGCCGGCACGGAGCCTCAATCGGAAAACTTTTAATAGCTAAGGAACATTTTTAGGCGGGAACCCCTCCCTCACCGTCGTAGTACGCATGTCTGTAGCGTTCCCACCCTATCCTTCAGTTCCTCTTCAACCACCGTTGATTATACCTCGTCGGAGCTTCACTAGTCATTTTATTGATTTCAGCTGAGGAATTTCTTCTTTCTTGTTCTTTCTTTCTATCGTTTCTTTCTTTCTCGTCTTTTAATTTAAATAATTAATTAATTAAATTATTTCTTCCTTCCTATCCTTTTTGATCTTGGTGGTGCATGGCCCTGAAGGCCCCATTCACCAAGTGCCTCAAGCGTGGTGCAAAGTTGCCACCTTCAGACGGCCATTCTCTCTGTCTGCTGTGCTTGGGGGAATCATACATCGCCTAAAATCCATTCTCTGGCAATGTGCATTGGAGGCTGTGGATAGTCGGCCGACAACTATGGAAACCCTGGCCCCTTCCACTTCAAGATCCTCAGAGCCTGATCATTCAAGCGCTCGAGCGCTTGCACAAACTCTTGCTCAGAAAATCTCTAAGCAGGCAAAGACACCCAAGGTGTCGGCGGATCCTACTGCTTCAAAAAAGAAGTCTAAGTCTAAGCGACCACCAGTTGCAGGTGTGGTGCCGCCTCCGCCACCCTTGTTGGATTCGCCGATTCGAGTAGTGGTGGGCTCACCCCCACCCCCTCTTGTAATTGATCCATTTTCAATGGCCTCTGAGGGAGAGATACAGGAGAACACGCCTCCGCCGCCGATTGTTCCGATTGTGGAACCTCCAAGAGAGCGTTCTCGACCGATACTGATGGACACTCAAGTTCAGTCGCCTCGGTACAGAGATCCACCTTCGCCTCCTCGAGTTTGAAGGGTTAGCCCTTGCTATTGCTCTCGGTCCAGGGAACGAAGCTCGGACAGATATTATTATACCAGCTATCATGACCGCTCCAGATCACCATCCCAGGATTGGGACCAATACTATGATCGCCCACCTTCGCGTCATGGTTATCATGCCTATTGGTCTGACCGGCCTGAATACCGTCGGCTTCAGGAGTGTGGTCGATACCAAGACGCTGATTTGGCAACTTATTCAGCTCCTCCTGTTCCACAAGCTGCTGTGGTCTCAGCCCCATCAGAACCTGCACCTCGGTCGATACCAAGCCACCCACAAGGACCTCACCGAGAGTCTGTTCGGCACCAGCTTCCTCCTCCTCGTGTTGCTCAACCACAGACTGTACGGTCTCCAGCCCCACAGTCCCCACCGAGGATGACATCACCAAATTTGGCAGAGGACTACCAAGCTGACTCTTCAACCACTTCATCACCGCCTCCATCTATAGATTCCCCTGATGATGTTGTCGAAGCCAAAGGCAGGTCTTCACCGTCCAAGGAACTGGCCGTATTCTCCGACCATGTTCTTTGTATGGCACAAAGTTTGGGTATTGAAGCTCACCAACAGGTCAATCAACAATGAAGTTCAGGCATATGACAGCACACGCTGTCCAGTGCCTTCTCGATTATGTCGCCTCTACTGTTGCCATAGTTGAATGTGCCAGGCTACACATGAGACGTCTCCAATTGTGGTTAGCCCAAGTGTTCAACTTCGAAGCCGATGCCCATCAGTGCCGACTCTCAATACTGAACGACATCGCACAGTCCCTACTCTGGTGGACAGACATTCTCAACTTAACCCAAGGGGCACCTTTCCTTCGCCCAACGCACACCAGGGTACTAGTATCTGATGCCTCCCTCCCAGGCTGGGGAGCCCATTGCGGTCCCCTTCAGGTATCCGGCCACTGAACATGCGAAGAAAGTCTGCTTGGAGCTCCTGGCTGTCTTGAAAGCAATGATCTCGTTTGAGACAGATTTATGCAACAGACATATACAGAGCATGATAGACAATACATCAGCACTTTGGTACCTCAACAAACGGGGGTACGCACTCTACACCCCTGGTAGATCTAACTTTATGGATCTTTGTGTGGAGCATTCCCAGACCGATCCACTTGTTAGCAATTCATATCGCTGGAACAAGCAACATTCTGGCAGATGCCTTGAGCAGGACCACGACTTTGTCCCATGAGTGGGCACTGCTGCCTCGCATCCGAGACTCTCTGTTCCAAAGATGGGGAACACCTTCGATAGATCTGTTCGCTACATCCCAGAACTGGAGGTGACTCTATTGTTCCAGAGGGAGGTCTGGGCCACTCTTCCATGGGGGACGCGTTCTCTATCCAGTGGAACAGGATGATGTTCTACCTTTTTCCATCCTTCCCTCTATTGACGAGAGTGCTCTTGAAGATCAGGCAGGACCGCACCAGCTGCATAATCATTGCATCATGGTGGCCAAGACAGTCCTGGTTCCACGCTCTATTTCGCCTCTCTCTACGTCAATACTGGAAACTACCATTGTCTCCAAACCTTATCTCGCACAGCGACGGGAGGGTTCAGCACCCAGACATCAACACTCTGCGTTTGACAGCATGGAGGATAGAGTAGGTACCTCTCCACTCTCCATCCCGTATGAGGTCCAAGCAATTTTGACTGCTTCTAAGCACCCATCTACTAGGCGATCCTATTCATCTAAATGGGCTACATTTACCCAGTTTGCGTTGGACAATGGTTTTGATCCCTGCACCCGCTCTGTTTCGCAAGTTTTACAATTTTTGACCCATTTGTTTGACAAGGGTTTACAGTTTTCTTCTATCCGAGTTTACCTAGCTACATTTTCGGATGTTCACCCTCCTATATCAGGATTCACCATATTTTCACACCCGCTAGTCAGGACATTCCTAGCAGGGTCAAGAACCTACAACCACCATTGCGGTGTCAAACACCTTCATGGGATTTGCCTCTAGTGCTAAAGGTTCTTATGTCTAAGCCCTTCGAGCCCTTAGCTACATGTCCATTACATCTTCTTTCGTGGAAGTGTCATTTTTGGTCAGCGAACTTTCAGCACTACGAGCGGACCCCCTGTACCTGATTTTCCACAAGGACCCTGCGTCACTACGCCCAGACGTCACATTCTTGCCAAAGGTGCTGTCAGAGTTCCACCTAAATGAACCCATCTCATTGCCAGCTTTTTCCTCCAAACTGAGCACCGATATTGAAAGACATCTACACACGCTAGATTTGAGGAGGACGCTCGCTTTCTACAAGTCAAGAATCGAGTCATTCCGATCTACACAAAAACTATTTGTATGTTACAGTGAACCTAACAAGGGCTAACCTGTATCATCTCAGTGGTTGGCTGCGTGGATTCTTCAAACAATTACACTTGCTTACCAACTCTCAAAACGAGAAGTGCCTTCTCAGATTAAAGCACATTCTACCCGTGCAGTAGCAACCTCGACAGTGTTCGCTAAAGGAGTCGCTCTTTCAGACTTATGCAAGGCTGCCACTTTGTCTTCGCATTCAACTTTCATCAAGCATTACAAACTTTATGTACACGCCAGGACAGCCTCTTGATTTGGAAGAGCAGTGCTGTCTTCTGTCTTATGATGACACCTTACCCACCTCTGGTAAGTCAGCTTGCTAATCACCCCATAAAGTGTGATGCACAGAGACCACAAAAAAGAAAGACAGGTTGCCTACCTGTAACTGTAGTTCTTTGAGTGGTCATCTGTGCATTCACACTACCCTCCCACCGTCCCCTCTTGGTGTCAGTGTCACTGATGTTGATACCGAGAGTGTCACTATCCCTTACTTCAAGATCGTAGGTCGTTTTCGAGGAACTGAGGGATAGGGCGAGAACGCTACAGACATGCGTACTACGAAGGTGGGGGAGGGGTTCCCACCTAAAAATGTTCCTTAGCTATTAGAAGTTTTCTGATCGAGGCTCCGTGCCAGCACAGAGCCCCATAAAGTGTGAATGCACAGATGACCACTCGAAGAACTACAGTTACAGGTAGGCAACCTGTCTTTATGGGGTGGGAAACTATTGAAGGAACAGGAAAATGGAAGATTGCTGTAGTCTACTTCAAAGGGAAACATATTTGATCATTACTTCCAAATGTCCCTGTTTTACTCAGCAGTGTTAACCCATATTAAAAATGCTTTCATCAAGACTTGTGGGTATCATTTTCATATTTTTAAAACTAATTGTAAACAGTCATCACTAGAGGACGATGAAAGCTTGTTGCAATGGGGAAAGAGGCTACCGACTCACTGCTGACTAGAACAGGTTTGTCTGGCTGTGTGGGACCCAAAGAAAGGTAGAAGAATCTCTTCCTTGGGAAATACCCTACCTGAAAATTCATGTGGATTCTCAGTGCTTCTGACTAGTTTCTGTTATGCTATAGTACTCTCTGGCAACCAAAAACCACTGTGAGTCCACGTTCATGAAGCAGCTTGGCACTGCCCCCCTTTGTTGTCAATCATGAGATTTATTCATTTATTTACAACATTATATACTGTTCCATGTGTAAACAGATTCTGGAGCAATGAACAATAAAAGATAAAAAGAATAAAACACCATATTAAAAGTTTAAAAAGCAAAGCAAAACATTATACCAATAAAAACTGTGGCTGGTCAATTAAGAAAGTCTTCTTGAATAAAGATGTTTTCAGCAGCTACAATGTTGGTGCCTGCCTGACCTCTAGAGGTAGGGAGTTCCACAGAAAGGGAGCCACCAAACTGAAAGCTCTTCTTTGGGTGATATATAATTAGGCTATAGGACTATGCAAAATGACCAGGAGCATGCCATCTGATGACCTTAGTGACCAGGCAGGTAAATAAGGGAGAAGGTGCTCTCTCCAGTATCCTGATCCTGTTGTTTAGGGCTTTATACACTTGTAGCAAAACCTGGCCTGGTAGCAAATAGGCAGCCAGTGCAGTTTCCTCACAAATTGAATGCTGAAAGGGGGCAGTTCCTGGCAACAGCTGATCTGTTGCATTCTACCCTAGCCCCAGCTTCCAGAGCAGCCTTAAAGGCAGCCCCAAATAGAGCACGTTTCAGTAAACCAGCCTTGAGGTTACAAGTGCCTATACCACTGTGACCAAGCCGTTCTTGTCCAGGAGAGGCCACAACTGGCAAACAAGTTGAAGCTGGTAAAAAACGCTCTGAGCTACTATGGCGACTTGAGATTTCCAGTAACAAGGATGGATCCAGGAGTATCCCCATGCTATGGACCTTATCTTTTCAAGGGAGTGCAATCCCATCCAGAAAAGGCAATGAACCTATCTCCCGGATTCAGGGACCACTCACCCACAGAGCTTCTCTCTTGCCAGGATTCCACTTCAGTTTATTGGCCCTCATCCAGCCTACCACTGAATCTAGGCACTGATCCAACATATGCACCGTCTACCCGATTCAGATGTCAGAGGGAGATAGAGCTGTGTGTCAGAATAATGATGGTACTTGCCTCCAAATTCCCTAATAATCACTCCCAGCAACTTCATATAAATGTTAAACGACATTGGGGACAAGATGGTATCCTGCGGAACCCCATACATCAGTTCCCAAGAGGCCAAGGAATGGTCACCCATTGTTACCTGCAGGATTAATTTCAAAGAACACAGTGCCTCCCAATACCTGGTCTGTAGAGTTCATCCAATAGGATACAATGATCGATGGTATCAAAGGCTGATGAGAAATCAAGCAGAATTAATAGGGTCACACTCCCTGAGTCCTCCTGATAAAGGTCAGGGTGACCAAGGCTGATTAGGTCCCATAATCCAGTTGAAAGCCAGACTGGAACGGGTCTACATAATCAGTATCCTCCAAGAGTGTATTTGCTCCACCATGACCCTCTCAAGTACTTTCCCTAAGAAAGGGATATTTGCGACTGGGGGGTAGTTGTCAAATATCATTGAGTCTAGAGTAAGTTTCTTCTGGTGTGGTCTCACTGCTGCCTCCTTAACGACAGCAGGAACCACCCCTTCACGCAAAAATGCATTTTCCACTCCATAGACCTACCCAGTCATACCCCTTCGGCTAACGTATTAGCCAGGAAGAGCAAGGATCGAAAGGGCACATGGTTGGTTGCATTGCTTCAAGCATCTTGTCATGTCATCAGGCCACAGCAACTGAAATTTATCAAACAAAATCAGGCAGATATTGGCATCAGATACCTCATCTGGAGCATGCTAACAACAGCATCAAGTTGCTGCGGAGATAAGCGCTTTTGTCCTCAAAGTGTAATGCAAAAAAGGCACTGCAGGTCCCTAAATGGATAAGTTTCCATTCACTGATTAGCAACCAACAGACCACCCGGAAGAGCTCTGCTGGACAGCTACCCAATGACACAATGGAGGCAATTACTGGAAATTCCTAAGCATTCAAAAATCCATTGGTTTCCATCAGTCTCCTGGGGCGGACCATCCAAGTGGATCCCCCACCCCTGCAGGAGGGAAGTAACGCCATGAGTTCACAAGGAAATGGTCTGACTATGACAATGGGGTTTCTTGGATCATCACCACCACCATTTGCAGACTACTCATCCCTCAGTTTGGAGCAAAGCCCAAATCAAGGGTTTGCCCTGCGTCATGTATTGGTTCAATGACAAACTGAGAAAGCTCCATGCTTGTCATGGAGGTCACGAAGTCCCAAGCTGAAGCTCCAGAGACAGACTCAGGGTGGAAATGAAAATCATCCTGAACCACTATCCTGGGTTCCTCAAAAACTGCGTTTGAAAACACCTCTGTCAGCTCAGTCAGCAAGGCCATTGGACAGCAGGGTGGGCAGTCACCCATCTGAGTCTCAGAAATACATGCCAGATTGGCCTTCTCCACGATTAAATCATGAATTAGCATGACCTTACTGAGGATCATCCTGGGGTTAAATAGCACTGCAAGTGAATGACCTACCAAGTATATGAGAGCTAAGGGAGGAGGGGTAGAAGGGAAATGGTGTATAAACATATGTAAGCCATTCTACTCTGATGTCTCTACCCCCTAATCCTGCCATATCTCTTTCTGCCCCAAGTCACTGAAATAGAGGTACTACCTCTATGGGTCCCTGACTCAGGGTTTTCCAAACACATCCTTACCACACAAAACTTCCTACACACACTCAACACCCACGCACAACTCAGGCATACCCTCAGACACTCAGAACCTCACACTCTCCATTTATCCAGCCAATCCATCACATAGCTTGTGATTATAGACAGCCCCTGGTGACATTTTATTTATCTATTTATTACATTTTTATACTGCCCATTAGCCAGGGCTGTCTGGACAGTGCACTATAACCTATGTGACATCAGGCTTACCAGCCCACCAAGCACCATAGAGGACAACCAAAGCACATATCTCCTAGCCATTCAAATATACTTCAACCAGTTTATGCTCACTCTATCTCTCACCGATAGTGCTGTAAACACTTCTCCACCCTGGCTCTCACCTAGGAGAATCTCACTTATAGCCACCACAGGCTCCCATCCTGGGCAGAAGCAGCAGCTCTAATACACAAAGTCTCTCTATCCCCTGTCTCTCATCCAGGGTAGACAATAGCTCATAAACCCCAAGGACAGAACACAGATACAGCTCTATCATCTGGGAATCCCTGCTCTTACCCCAGGAATACCTCCCACATACACAATAGGTATTAAACTAGATAGACAAGAGAGAGGGAGAAAGAAGGGGGCAAGGGTAGGACCCTTACTCTTGTGGCACCACTGAAGGGGTGAACCAAAGGAGCATGCCCCCTTTGATGTCACCCCCTTTAGGGATGCCAATACTGGGGTAGGCCTTCACCCCACAGCAGGGGTGTGCCGCCATGGCCTCAAACACCAGGCCTAGACGAGCACACCCCTCTCAGGACAAGCGCCACCACTTGAATAAGCCTGAGGGAAGGGTAAAACACGCACCACTTTTCCCTTATAGCAGAGGGGAAAACGGTGTTAAGGGTTTTGAATAAGGTTCTCCTGTGAGTGTGTTGGCTGAAAGGGTAATGATTTGTGTTTCTTTATTATATTTATAGAGCAGGTTATAAAGCCAAGCTGACATGTGGTTTGTGGTAGCAAAAATAAAAGGAAACGTTTATTGTTATTAACAGTTCTTTCAAATCAATATAACACCTGCCTATCTTTAACACTTCTCATAATTTACTAATAATCCTAAATCCTAATAATCTCCTCACACACACACTCCTGACTAGATCACACACAGCTAACTTCCACACAACTACCCTCCACCCAACCAAGACAATAAGGAATAACTGAAACACTCCCTCACACTATATATACACTCTTCCCCCCTCCCTTTCCCAGCATCATCAGCCACACCCACTCAGTCCAACATTCCACACTCTCCAGACATACATACCTAACAGGATAGAAATGTGGGGTATCGTCACAGGGGGCTGCTTATATCTCTAAGGGGCTTGAAGGTCTCAAATGGTGCAGAGATAGGGCTCTGCCTTGGCTTGGTGGTTTCTCCGACAGGTGTACCCACTCAGCAGTTGATGTCACACCAACACAAGGCAGGATCACTGGGAGCAGACAGCTGTAAAGCACTTGTTTAGAGCAGTAAAACAGTCCTCTTCCCCCAGCTCCAGCTCTCCTCACCAGTCACAAAATGCAGAGTGCCCAGTCCAGCATCCTTCCCTTGATGCATAAATTCTTCTGTCAGTCCAGAAACATGCTCTTCATTTGAGCTTATGGCTTGTGGTAGCAAAAACATTTTTCCATCTATGGCAGAGCACAGCGTCCAATGCATACATAGCTAGGACCAGAACAGGGGAAGTTCTCCCATCATAGCCATAGCAAATGATTAAGTACTTATGAGAATTATTGTAGATAAATGCAGAAGCAGACACTACACACAAAGCACAGTCACCACATGGAAATATACAATTATTTGAAATTATTTTTCGGGTCAGATTGAATGGATGAATGTTAGGGATTGAACAAAAACACTACAGTTCAAGTTATATAGGGCAAATATGATGGCATATTATAGGGTTAACTTGGGTTTTCTGTCTCAGCACATATATTTTTAGTATTGAATCTACGAGATCCTAGTGCAAATCTCTGATCTCCCATGAAACTCAAGGATGGTCTTGAGCAAGTCACACATTCTACCTAATCTTATCAGGTTGGTTGTGAGGACCTTTCTAGACAAACATTGTATTGCATGAAAAGCGGCCCTCAAAATTTGTTGCTGGACTAATCCTCTGGACTATACCGCCCCATAGCCGAAGCTCTCTTGGAGAGGCAGCTGCCACAGTTCTTTCTGAACCAGCTGTGAGGGGTTGGGGGAGGGGGTCGGATGTCTGATTCCCCCTACTGAGGTCAGAGGGCTGTCCCTGCCCTTGGAAGGGAGAATCCAACCCTGAGACGCTCACCCACGGACCATAGGATTGCTCCCTAAAAGTGTCTGTTGACCAACCCAGAAACAAAATATAAATTTCTGCAGTACAACCTTTTTTATCTGCCTTATTAAATCTAACATGGACCTTCATTAATGCCATTAGGAAGGTAACTCTTCTCAAAATCTTTATGACCTTATTGTAAAGCAAAAACTCTATCTTCTGCCAAGCTGACCAGTTTGTTCCAAGTTTTAACAAGTCAGCTAGGTATTTTTTCCCTTAATATCTTGCGTCAAAGAACAATTGAACAAATAATGAGGATGATCCTCAAATGAAGCTCAGTTGATGCAGGTAACATAATTTTGCTAAGTATGCTCTATCATTCCCTTAATTTTTAACCAAAAATTAGAAGTCTGTTGGCATATTGATGGTGCAAGGGTGAGATCCCATTTCTAACCATAGGTACTGTGTTGTAGGAGGGTGTATCTGGGGTGTCCCCAAGGATACAATCTAACTCATCTGAGACCCCAGATCTCTGATCCATACAGTATTTGGGACTGAATGAGGCAGCAAATAATTTGCCCAAATAACAGCTCTACCTCATTTTAGCCTATGTGCCATTTATGTTTTTTGGAGCCACCTCTAAAGATATCACTTCTTTGTTTTCATAGTTAGTTGTTAATGTGTTGACTTGACAATATACTTCCAGACCGGCCAGAAGCTTTCTAAGTCCAACTCTAGAGTAAGAGAGAAGGATCATATCATCTGCATACAGTAAAAGAGGGACTTTTCATCCCCTAATTAATGGAGAGGGGAAATTGTCATTTTTCATATATGATAGGATGGCTTCTGGGTTCGGTGTCCATCACCTGGCAGAGCCCAATGTGAATATCTGAAACCCTTCCTCCTACATATCATCTTTAAACTCTAACCATGCAGACATCCTGACAACTACATCTAGGTAGATTTTTTCCTATCCCTCCCCCACCAACCTGCTTTTTGCAACATCTTGCCTGTTTAAGAGATCTGCAGATCTTAAAAGCTTTCATATTTTTGAGATCAAATTGGCCTAATAGATACAATAAAATGAACTCCCACTTTAGGCCATTTTGTTCAATGACTAATAGCACACTGGATGCATTAGCTAAGCTATCTCTAACTTTTGCAAAATTTATGGAATACTGGAAATATGAGATATTACTGCTCACCTTGGTAATCCCAAATCCACTTTTTTATGTATATAATAGAATTTTTCAGTGTGGTAGCAAAAAATAAACTTGTAGAGGAAGTGAGGATACACAACAGAGGCAGTAGTTGATTGTTAAGATGAGTGCCAGATGGCTGGTCTAGTCTTGATATAGAAAGCAAAGCATTTGGCAGAGGTCTGAGTTATAAACTCAGTCTCAGTGGTTGCTAACTTTGCTACTGTGAAGTGAGACATTCATCTGCTATTGAATAACACAGGGAGAGAAATAGTACAAACGCTGGAACAGTGGGTAGAAAATTGTGTTCCCTTTCTCTTTCATAGGTGGAGGGACCATAGGGCACCTTTTCTATCTAGTCCCTTTTCAACATCTGCATTTCCCCCTATTAAATTCCCCTCAGCTTAGTCTCAACGGGCTGTGCTTGACAGATTTCTAATAGTTATAGGAACATCTAGACTTAGGAAGGCTTTCTAGAAATGAAATGGTGGAAATACACTAATGAAGACGCAGAAGAACCAGAAGCTGTCTCCAGAGCTGATTTCAGTGATTAATGAATGCTGTCCTAAGGAACTTTTGGACATGAGTGAAGTTGTTTCTGAGAGTGGTGAGGAAAAAGGTGGTCTGCTTCTCCAATTCCTGTTCTTCTTATTCTACTTCTCCTGCTATCTGAAGAGAGTACAGTGGTCTCTCTACAGTTCCATTTAGTTAAACAGTGAAGAAACCTGTGCCAGTGCGTGTGGGTGACTGGAGAGATGGGTACGTCTGTATACATGCTGAGCATTTCCCCCCAAATGTATTTGTAAAATAACCTGGATTACATAAATTAGCTACTCTGTAATTAATCTAACTAATGGATTTTTACAGTTTAAAGAACCAATTCTTAACAAAGGTGTTGCTATTCGCCAAAATGCGCTTTACTATTCAATGGCTACTTGATATATCATACTTTTGCACTTGTGGATGAACGGAACCGGAAAGGTTATCTTCTTCCTTAACTCGGCTCTCATGCCCTATGAACTAACTCAGCAGTAACCATTCTAAGGCAGTTCTGCTAATGTTCACGAGAGGGAGCTATTTTCCATTCCTGACAAAACTGGTGGAAAACAGGTCGAAGCTATGCTGGATTCCTTCCAGTGGGCATAAAGTTGTTTTCAGCACCTGTTACTGAGTGAGCAAAAAATCGTGACATCTACCCTAGTCAGTGAATATGGAACATTGTGAGAATTATACACACATGTATACACCAACATAGAATATAAAAACAATGAACATTTGTGTCCATTTTCTAACCTCATGCTGCTGCAATTATCTGCCAGTTTAGTCTGACATTATTCTATTTTTGTGGTGAGTAGCAAGAAATATGGGTGGGGAGGGGTTCTTTATCAGTCTGCATAATGAACCAAGTAAAAGGAGAATCCAGGTTGTGCATTGCAGAGAAATGTTTGTGTAGTGTCAAATCTGCTTTTTGCATGCTTAGGGTCTAGCTCCTCAACCAAGCACCAATGATTCCAAAGGGAATTTTACTTAGCAGATTCCATTGCTTTAAGGATTTTGTGTTTCTGATATTTGGGGTTTATAATTTGTTACAAGTTTTGCTTTTTGAGGATTTGTCTCTAGTTTGTTTTTATCTCCCACCCCGACTTGTAGTATATCACACTAGTTGAGAACATAAGAAACATGCAGCATCAGACAAAAAGCCTGTCTAAAAGCCTATCTGGCCCAGCATTCTGTTCTCACAGATGGCTGTAAGCCCACAAACAAGACACGAGTGTAATAGCACACTCCCATTCATGCTCCCCAGCAACTGGTATTGAGACATATTGCTTCTGAATATAGTTATCAGAAGTAGTAGCCATTGATAGCCCTGTCCCCCATGAATTTGTCCAATCCCCTTTTAAAACCAGCCAAATTGGTGGCTGTCACTACATCTTGTGGAAGTGAAGTAACTGTACTCTTTGTGAAAAAGTACTTCTTTTTATCTGCCCAGAATCTCCCACCATTCAGCATCATTGAATAACTCCAGGTTCTAGAATTACATGAGGGAGAAATCTTCCCTATTCACTTCCTCCACACCATGCATAATTTTATACATCTCTTTATCATGTCCTCCCTTACTCGCCTTTTTTCTAAGCTTAAAAACCCACGAATGTAACCTTTCTATGCTCCAGCCCCTTAACCATTTCAGTTGCCCTTTCTGCACCATTCTTGCAGCCACAAAAAAATAAAATAAATCCTGGAGCAAGCACAGGTTTCAAACATATGTGTCTCATCCCATTTTTAGACCAGTGTTCCCAGCTACTGCTGGAAATCCCCCTTCTGCCTATCACAGGCAGTGTTCGAACTCCTGCTTTCCATGCCACATACCTCAGTGGGAGCCTATATAGTTTCCTGTCCACACACACAAATACCCTTCATAAATCCTGATGCTGGCACAGATCTCACATACACGTGATGGTTTATCTAGTTTTCGAATTGTTCTCTCATGGTTATTTTTGCAAACTCCCCCTTCCCCTAATCAGAAGCTACAGAAGAGTTCCAATACTTTAAAGAGTAATTACTGAACAATTAGTATTTATGCTCCTTGACCTTTTTTGTGGGGGAAGAGGAAGAACCGATTTGTAGTTCCAGGCTGTAGAGCCTCCTAGTGGCGGTCCTCTCTGGTCAAGCGCGGTTTTGTCCTCTTGTCGGCTCTCTCCCTGTCACGGATGGGGCGCTCCAGGGTGGTTGGACTCCAACTCCCATAACCCTCCCCACCATTCGCTGTGCTGCATGGGAGTTGCAGTCCACCAACTTCTGGAGGGCGACACGCTACCCATCCCATTGCAAGCCTCTGTATATTGCCGGGACTGTTTTAGGATTGGCAAAGCGCCGGGCCGGACGTCCGCGGCTATTCCTTTCGCGTCACGCAGTCTGACTACACGTCCTCCTCCCTGCTGCCTCAGACTCCGGTGTAGGGACATGCCCTAAACAAAGATGGCGATAACTCCTTCCTACGTGGAGCTCACCTTTGCCCTAAATAAATATGTCTCCGCCATTGGACACGGTTTGTGGAAAGTGCGCGTCTCTCTCATTTCATTCTGCAGCCATTTATCCAATCGGCGGCCGCCAACTCTCCTGTCTCGAAAGCCGCTTCACCAACCAGGAAAGGCAGCGTGGAGACTTGGCACACAGTGGCCCAATGGCAACCTCGGGAGTCAGGGAAAGGAATAAAAGGCAGCCAATGGGGGCGGTGAGTGGGCGGTGAGTGTGTCGTCAAGGTGCCGGCTCCGAAGGGGTTTAGCGAGAATCGAGCGAGCGGCCGAGGCAGGTTCTGAGAGAGAGGATGCGGGCGGCCAACGGGCTCTGGGCGGCGCTGGCCTTGATCCTGCTCCCCGGTGAAAGCCACGCTCTGCGGCCCGGAGAGTGCGAAGGTGGGTCCGGGATCGGTGGTGGAGGCCCCAGCGGGCGTGGAAGTCGCGGGTCTCCCTTGAGAGTGGCGGCGGGAGGGGCAGTCCAGCGCGGCTCCTCGGCTCGAAATTGAATATAAGCCCTCCCTCAGCCGCTGGTTCTCCTCCTCCCTGCGTCCCTTCCTGTCATGGTACTGGACCACCTCGCAGGGTTGTTGTGAGGGAGAAAGTACCCGTGCAGCTGCCAGCGTGTACATCTCAGTAGAGAAAGCCTAACGCTAGTGTCCGTGATGGCTCTGAGGATGGAGAAGGAGCTGCATCCTGTATGGTCTGCCGCTGACCATCCCATTGCAGAGATGCCTGTTGCCAAGGGGTCGCAAAAAGTTCTTTTAAAAAGTTGCTTTAAGGCAGCTGCCCCAACCTGGTGGTCATGTTGCCTGGAGGTGATGGATGATGTACTCGAAAATATCTGGAGGTCACCAGATGGGGGAGGCTAAAATAAGGCATATGGCAGACCCACTAGTTTGGAAGGAACTTGAGGTTTACGTTTCTGCAGAGGGACAAATGGGTGGGAAATAGATGGCTACTCCCTGATCAATAATGGGCTCTTCTTCCATGATCATGAAAAGAGGCTGTTCAGTTTCCTGTCGTCACTACTAGCGAAGAAAGGCTGGTGGAACTTGTATAGTATTCCTTTCTGACTCATAGGTAATCTTGGCCCTGAGCTTGATGCTGCCTAGTATAAGCAGTGGAGTATCATACACTCACTGTAATTGCTGTTGACACACATGGTCCTCCCTTGTACTTCTTTGCAAGTGAAGGTTTTTCCCATGTACTTTTGTTTCTGGCCACATACTTAAAGCAGCAGCAGTGTGAGTAAACTGCATATTTTGTAAGAAGGACGTGTTCTTGGTTTCCTAATTGTCCAGGCCTTACTGTATGAACAGCAACTTATTAGTAGCAATTTGAATAGCTGCTTTTATTCATGCATATTTTGTTCCAGGACTTAATTTTGAGTCCGTGTTTATGAAAGGTTATTTCAGGGCTAAGACTCATCCCTAGAATATGTAAAATAACAGGGTTCTTAAACATGTGAAGAGTGCTGCTATACCACCACTGATAAATATTATTTATTATTTATTTGCACATAGCTGGGATTTCCAGTAGGGCTTTCTGGGAAAGTGTGTAGTTTGCCTTGGCACCTTTTTCAGTTTAGAAACTGAATACCTCTTGGCTGCAGACTTTCTGAATAGTGGAAGAGGGGGGTTGCTAAGGACAAACATTGCACTGCCATATTTTATGGAACTTCCCCCAATAGCAGATTTACTTATTACATATCCCATCTTTCCTCCAATGAGCTCACCATAGCATACATTCTCTTCGCCCCTCCTTCCACCTGCCATTACTTCCACCTGCCATTACATCTCCTTAACAACCCTGTGAGGTAAATTAAGCTAAGGGAGTGGCTGCGTTTGGACAACACAATAGTCAATGGTGGGTTAATAGTTAACTCCGGGGTTGATTATAGAGGGGATACTCCCCACACCTGCACAACTGTGGAGTGGTTGGGGCTGGTGTTGAGTGAACTAATAGTCAACAGAACACAGCCCCTGCCCTCCTTCAGTCCTCCTGATGCTATCCCAGCAGATGTTGGGAGTTCTGGTGGCTGGATTAAAGTGGCAGCCGCCGCTGTGATTGCTCTTGCTAGGGGACTCTGTAGCCAGCCGAGATAGTCCACTCAACCCTGCAAAATAGTCCACTGAACTCGACAGACACTAACGGTTTTGCAGTTAGTCAACTCTGCAGAGTGTTGGTTATCTCCGTTGGTTATTTTGAGGAAATTGTCAACCGTGGGGTGGTTTTTTCCCGACAGACATCACAGTAACCAATTGGTTGACTACTTAAACCACTGTTGGTTATCATGTTGTCCGAACTGAGCCAGTGACTGGCCCAAGGCCACCCAGAGAGGTTCATAGCTTAGTGGGGATTGAAACCTAGGTTTCCTCAATCCTAGTCAAACACTCTAGCCACTACATCAGACCATGTTCACATAAGAATGTTTTATCTTGACTTGTAATTATGTAGTGATGGTTTCACTTTCTCATGACTTAGCCAAGCTTATCAGATATCATTTAGCAAGTGATAACCATGGCTAAGCAGGTTAGTCTTTTAAAAAAAATTAAAGTAAGTAATATTGAATACCACTAGAGGAATACATATTTCCCTCTTGTATGAAAGATAGAAAAACAACATATTGTATAACAAAGTGTGGAACATCTTCCTCTTTTAAAGACTACACAGTTTCTCTTCTTCCTCTTTTAAAGAATATACAGTGGCTCAGTTCAGACGACACATTAGGCAATGGAGGGGGGGGGGAATAATCGTCAGTTGTGTTGCTTATTGTGTCGTCTGGAGGGCAGCACACAACGCACACACAACTGACAGTACGTTAAACAGACACTTTAAACAACGGAGCAAAACAATGGGCTTGCGCATTGCTTAGCCCGAAGTCCCGTTGTTTAAAGTGTCGTCCAAATTCAGCCCCCCCTCTCTCCGTGGACTATTCCGTTTTGGAATAGAGTTCTGCTGCCTAGAGCAGCCAAAAAACCCCAGCCGCTCTATGCAGCCGGCAGAACTCACGGTGCATGCTGGGATACGGCTGGGGGACACACGGAGGAGAAGCTGCAACCAAAATGGCCACCGCAAATTCCTTGCAGCTGGTGCGTTTGCCGGTTCCGAGCAGCGCAGGCTGCAGTGTGTCGTCTGTGGAGCTCCTCCTGCCTAACGCACAGTCAGTATGTTATTTACCCTTCCGTTGCTTAATATGTCGTCCGAACTGAGCCAGTTTGTCTTCTTACTTGCTTTGCCTCTGGTAAATATACCAACCAGGAGAAGGAAGATGCCCACTGAGAAGAGACAGGGATTAGTATGTTTCTGTCTAGGAAAGACTATCTTGTACCATGAGATAATTAAGGGAATGAGCATTGAGAAAGAAAAATGTTTTCAATTATCTATAAACCGATTGAGTACTGAAGATGCATAAATACAAGGTTACCAACTTAACTAACTTGTGCATTACAGCCATGTTTTCTTTGTACTTGAATTCCTAATTATTCAGTTTGTATGCATCATACTTCATTGATATTAAGAACACCATTTGAAGTATTAAACCTCTTTCTCACATTACACTGGCAGTATCGAAGCTGCTGCTGCATGGCTCCTTCCAGAACTACCTGGGTGAGGTGACAGAACCCATGATGAGGCTTCTCTGGAAAGTTGAGTGATACTGTTGTGGGCTCCTCCCATGTAGCCTGGCCCTTGCGTTATGCTGTAGTGCAGGAAGGAGCAATACTTCAGTGGGTCCCATGGTGCCAGTGCTTTCTAATGTCATCTGTAAGCCCCAATCTACATAAAAGGTCTTCTCCCTGCCACTGTGTAACTGCTGCTTCTTTTGATTCAATGACAAGGGAAAGACCAATCATAAAATGTAAATCCAGACTCTGATTTAAGAACAAGCAAATATTAGGATTCCTGTTGTCTCTACTTGAATTAAATGAATCAAACTACACTTATTACAAAATAATAAACACAATCTCCATTTTCTTCTTTGGCAAGTGGGAGGTATATAGCACTCTACATACATGCTTTGTTATAGAGTATTCTAGCAACTTAAACCTATAGAATTTGCTTACAATGAATTCAGCTAACGCTTGCATTGTATGATGTCTTTCTCCCTTTTCCCCCCTTTATTGTGATATCCGTGTTTAAGTTGCCTGAATCTTTTAAACAGGCACACTTTGGATAACAGGTTTGAGGGTGGTATGTCTTTGTTTCTCTCTACAGTGTGTTTGACATTTCTGGGAAGATTCTACCAGAGCCTACAGGACAAGAATGTTGAGTTCACACCAAACAGTATTGAAAAAGAAATGTTGAAATCTTGCAATGAGGCAAAAGGCAAAGAGAATCGTCTGGTAAGAAGCAGCAATCAGGTTAAAATTCTGGGGATGATCTGTTGAAAAAATGTAACTTGAAACAAAGAAGGTAGTAAATAGATTAAACTTCTTACAAGATAAAGCCAGATAAAGTTTTGTGCTCTGATAAGCACTACTCAACGTTGCGTGGAGGGAGGGGGGATTCTTATTTATTTAAAGTATTTTTGTCCCACACTTTGTCCTAGCATCAAATTCTCCAAGGTGACTAAAGTATTCAGTTTAAATAATACAACTATAACGAAAGCAGTGTAGCAGTAACAATGAGACCAAACAAAATTCAGATCTCTGTACTAAAAGCCTGGCAAATGAGATATATTTTTGTGTTGAAACACTATCGGTGGTGGGGCCAGCCAGGCCTCCTGGGCAGAGAGCTCAATAAAGATGGGCCTGTTCTGTGCACCCACAATCTCAGTCTCTACCTGTAGTGGGAAACAAAGCACAGTCTCCCTTGAGTGAGTGGGCAGAATCCTGTCAGGAGAGATTGTCCTTCAAGTACCCTGGTCTCAAACCTGGTCTAACCAGCACTATGAAATGGGCTCAGAAATGAACCAGGAACTAGTGAAGCTGGTACAACTGGAGTTGCATGATATTAATAATAAAAAACAGCACTAGTTATAACTTCTGCTGCTGCATTTTGTGCCAGGTAAAGTTTCAGAGCACTTTTCAAAGTCAATCCCACATGGATGTATTGCAGTAATCCATCCTGGATGTATGTGACAGTGTGGTTTCTTCAGGAAATTGTGAGCTGGCACACCAGTCTAACCTGTGCTAAAACACTCTTGTTAATAGCTAGTACCTGGGCATTCAGGAGCATTGCTCTATCCAGCACTATTTCCAAGTTGCGGACCTGTGTTTTTTTTCCCAAGGGAAGGGTAATCCTATCCAAAACAGGCTGTATCAACTAAGGAGCAGATCTTCTGTCCTGTTCGCCAATATTTAGACCTTCACTGGATTCAGATGTCCTTCACTTACTTTAGAAACCAAGTCAAGACTTTTAAGTGGTCCCTGAATGGAGGCTAGTTCTCTCTTATATCCATTATGAGCATAACGTTTGTGTGGGTGGTGAGCTCATTAAATCCACCCATAACAAATACAAAAGTGAGATTACAGCAGTAGCCATAAAAGAGGTAATGCCAATGCAGTGCAATTAACTGCACAGGGATTCAAGAGCAATGAAGTGAAACGTATCCTTGTCTCTAAACAAATCTGTCCAAACAGTATCTTAAGACCAGGTACAGCTGTATTCAGTCACAAGAGCTACTGGCAAATATGGGTGGTGTAGTTGTGAAACAGCAAGGTGTAATGTTCAAGAGCAGTAGCTCACTCCCCCCCCCCCCCACTGGGGTGAATAAAGATAAGAGGTATGTCATAAGCAGAGGTGGGTTGGGTGGAATAATGGTGGGTAGTTCTCTTGAAGCCTAATACATTTTTAATGTGTGGTGTGTAAGGTCTAGAAAACCTAGATGTATCTGCTGCACCTTGTCTCCTTCACAGGCTCCCCCCTCCCAAAGATCTCCACTTAAGCAATCCAGTCCGTCAGCAAAGTGGGGGAAAAGCCAGAGTCACATTGACCTGTTAGTGTGTTGTGCCTCACCTTAGACAAAGCCCTATCTCTAGGTAATAGAGGCTGTGAATGATGCATTTAATCTTCAGTGTTTCATATAATGGGAAATGGACAACTCCTTGGAGTACCAATCAATCAAAGTTTATCGAATAAGTCTTCAGACCATCAGAAGACTAACCTGTTATCCGAAGTGTTTATTGAATCAGTCTTGAGATTACTAACTTTCTGTTTCCCCTCTAGTGCTATTACATTGGAGCAACCAGTGATGCAGCCACTAAAATGATTAATGAGGTGTCCAAACCCCTAAGTAATCACATCCCTGTTGAGAAAATTTGTGAGAAGCTGAAGAAAAAAGATAGTCAGATCTGTGAGCTGAAATATGGTGAGTACAAGAAGATGTTGGTTACAGAGTTGATTAAGAACTTTAGAAGAGCCCTGCTGGATCAGACAAAAGGCCCGTCTATTCTAGCATTCTCTTCCCATAGGTTTCTACTTGACCCCTGTGGGAACCCTATAAGTAGGATATAAGTGCAGTATCACCCCCTCTCACTCATGTTCCCCAGCAACTGGTGATGAGAGACATACTGCCTCCGATTCTGGAGGTAATTTTTTAAAAATTATGTGTATTTAAAATGTTTTAAAATGTTTTAAATATTTTAAAATTGTACTATGTTTAATTATATTTTTAATTTTTGTATATCGCTATTTGTTTTAACTGTACATGTTTTAATTTGTAAGACGCCTTGGGTCCCAGTCTTGGGGAAAAAGGCGGAATAATAATAATAATAATAATAATAATAATAGCAGCCATCATGACTAGTAGCCAGTGCAAGCCTTATTCTCCATTAATGTGTCTAATCCCCTTTTAAATCCATCACTACATCATGTAGCAAATTTGCTATGTACTTTTGAGAAATATTTCCTTTTATCTGTTCTGACTCTCTCACCATTCAACTTCATTGAATGACCTCAGGTTTTAATATGATGAGAGAGTTCTCGCTATCCACTTTTGCCACACCACGTGTAATTATATACACGTCTATTGTGTGTCCTCCCACCCCCTCACCTTTTTTTCCTAAGTGATTGAACTTCACTGGTTATTTTGGTTTCTAATGTACCCATCTTCTAAGGTGAGTTTGAGTTCGCTTATGCAGAAAGGTTCTTCTGTGCAAGATCTCTAGCCATAGGCTAGGTCACCTTGTGGAGAGCTTTCCCTTGTAAAGAAGTCTTACGACCATCAGACTTCTAAAAGTTCTGTTAATCATGCATGGGATTCTATCAAGACTCCAGTTGTGAGGCAGGTCTGTCTTTTATACAGAATTAGGTGCCCAGAATGAGTCCAAGTGTTTGGTCTCTAAAACAGAATACCAGTTTGATCATGGAAAAGGTACCAGGAAGTAGGGGGCGGCAGGGTGAAAAGCCTCTCCTGGTGCAAGCATGAGTTACCTGGGAGTAAGACCCATTGAATAAAATGAAACCTTCAAATGAATAGCACAATCAATGCAGATCAGTTAAATGAAGGAGAAAAGGTACATCCTTCTAATCATGTAGATAGAATAAATTGGTAATGGTTTGAAAATGTTTAATTATAGAATTGATTCAGCACTGAGGAAATGCACTGAAACAGTAAAGACCAGTGGAGGTAGAATGTTGTTTCTAGGAAAATCAGATGCAGAGATACTTGTTTACTATTAGTGGCTGTGGATATTGCTGAGAAGAATTTGGAGATTGTGAAATATCATAATCTACAATGGCTGCATTCGGACATCACATTAGTCAATGGTGGGTTGAGTAGGCAACTCACAGTTGGTTATTTTGTGGGTACTCCCCACACAACATATTCCTAAACAACTGTGGGTGGTTGGGGCTGGCATTGAGTGGACTAATAGTCAACCCAGCATTTGACTGACACAGCCCCCGCCCTTCTCCCCACCCTCCCTCCTCCCTCAGTCCTCCCAGTTCTATCCCAGCAGCCTCTGCAAGTTGCGCCAGTTGTAGCAGAGTGGCAGCCCCTGCTTTGGTTGCTTTTGCCGCCTGCCTCTATGGGTTTGTGTTTTAACCCATTCACCCTTCCACACAACACTTTAAACAACTGGCTTCGAGCTAAACAACTTGCAAGCCAGTTGTTTCTCTCAGTTGCTTATTTGGGCGGAATAGCATACTGTCAGTAGATTGTGAGCGGCGTGTTACCCTCCACACAACACAATAAGCAACACAACTGGCGATTGTTCCCCCCCCCCCCCCCCCGTTGCTTCATGTGTTGTCCGAATGCAGCCACTGGCTCAGTTTGGACAACACATTAAGCAACGGAGGAGGGGGGGGGACAATTGTCAGTTGTGTTGCTTATTGTGTCGGCTGGAGGGCAGCACACAACGCACACACAACTGACAGTACGTTAATCAGGCACTTTAAACAACGGAGCAAAACAACGGGCTTGCACGTTGTTTAGCCCAAAGTCCCGTTGTTTAAAGTGTCGTCCGAATTCAGCCCCCCCCCTCTCCGTGGACTATTCCGTTTCGGAATAGAGTTCTGCTGCCTAGAGCAGCCAAAAAACCCCAGCCGCTCTATGCAGCCGGCAGAACTCACGTTGCATGCTGGGATACGGCTGGGACACACATGGAAGAGAGGCTACAACCAAAATGGCCGCCGCAAGTTCCTTGCAGCCGGGGCATTTGCCAGTTCCGAGCAGCGCCGGCTGCAGTGTGTCGTCTGTGGAGCTCCTCCTGCCTAATGCACAGTCAGTACGTTACTTACCCCTCCGTTGCTTAATATGTCGTCCGAACTGAGCCACTGTTTAGCTATTTGGTTTTGTGTAAAGAGAAATCTTTACTGAAGGATATTCAAGATGACTATTCTACTTGATTATGGACTGGTCAGATTTCACGCCACACATGGGACTTGCTTATACATAATGGTGAAACAATGGTTTGGCTGTTGATTCCACATCGCCAAGCTCATATGTTCAATTTCTGACTTCCTGGTTCGCAGCTAACCATAGTTTGCAATTTCATCCCAACTAGGCAAGTTATGGTTTGTCATAAATCAAGAAGTTAGGGAGGGAATCAGGGTGTACAAGGGGAGTACAGAGCATGTGAGCTTAAGACTTGGACCTAATGGCCAAACCAAGATTTGTCCATTACGTGTGTAACTGGACATTGTGTCCCTTTGGACCTGTATTGTAATCATGGTGGCTATCGTTGAAGTGATGAAAATAAATAGCCTAGTTTTTGGAGGGAAATAATGGTAGGAATTAAGCATGATAACCTCTATGCAGAAGGATCCCATAAATTGTGATGCCATAGCAACACTGAGTGGGAATTAATTGATCTCTTTTGATGTTGTGGGAAAAATAAGAGATTGCAAAAATCCTTTTTCAATAGTCATTGCATCTCCAATCTTTGAATTGTTTAAATACACATTTCCTTGAGTAATATCCTTCAACATGAAGTTGTTTTGGGGAGTCTTTCAGTTCTGTCTTCCTGAAAGTAACTGGAGATGGCAAGACAGCTTTCCCTTATTTTCCTACAAGGTCGATATTTGAGTTTTCATTGTATTTCTTTGTGGATATGGTGCTGCTTTTGAAAGCTAATCACTGAAAATTGAAGTTTTTCACCTATAATCTTTTCTGTTGCAGCATTTTCTATCACGTTTATGGCTTATGGATGTTAAAGGATATTTGAATGCACCAGTGACAAGACATAAATAATTTAAAATGACTTAGATGGGAGGTGGCTAGTTTCCCTTTGAATCCTCAAGTCCATGTCCCAGCCTAATATTAAATCTCCCGTCATAAGCTTACTGGCAAAAAGATAGCATATTTTTAATACAGTCTGTATCTGTCTCACTGGCCTCATTAAGCTGTAATGCTATACTATGGTTTAACAGCCTTCACAGCCTATAGCCCTCAGATGTTTTGGACTGCAGTTCCCATCATCCCCAGCCAGCATGGCAAATGATCAGGAGTGCTTGGGGTTGTAATCCAAAATGTCTTGAAGCACCAGGCTGTGAAAGACTGGTTGTGAATGGAACTCATGAACTCCCCCCTATCCACATGGCCATGCCCAGAGCAAACTATTTAGGGAAACAAGCCAACTTCAAACCACTCTTTACAACCCTAGCTTATTTTCTAAAAATATAGTTGAGCATAACCTCAATTCCAGGTTCATTCACAAAAAATTAGTTGAAAATCGAAGCAAAACTTGCACCATTTTGGGGATTATACAAACCCGAGACTTAGTTTAGCATTTCATCTGAGCCAGATCACTATTTTCCCTGTTCTTGTTTGAAATATTAGAAATACAACAGAAGCAATTTGTTTTTTGTTAGTATTTTTGCTCCCAGATCTCTGGAATAGATGCGGTCTTTGAAAGTGTATGCGCTAGGCCCAATGGACGGAATGGGCGGAGAGGGAACCCGATACCTGAATTGGTTATCGGTGCCTAAATATAGAAGAGCCTTCTCATTAGCCAGATTTAACATCCTCCCCTCTAAGCTGCTGGTGGGTAGATTCAAGGGATTGCCAATGGAAGACAGGTGTTGTCCATGTCACCACTTGCAAGTGGAATCAGTTGAACAAATGTTGTTAAGATGCAGTTTCTATAATGAGGCAAGGAACACTCTGCTCGGTCCGATTTTATGCAAAATAGGTGGGATTCACCAGCGAAAACTGACGAGCATCTTATTGCAGGGCAAAGACAAGTCAATCACTTTACAGGTAGCAAAATTCCTCCAGATTGTAATTAATTGTAGAACTCAGATAGCCATCAGTTATTAGATCTGAGTTTAAAAGCTTTAAATGATTAACTGCCTGTCCTGTGTTCCAATGTGTATATATATCCCATTGTGTAACTTATTTTGGAATGCTCATTCTAATTGATTTTATATGGATTTGGCCTATTGGCTGTTGAATAAAGATTGATTGATTGAAAGTGTATGCTCTCAGTAAAATGTTAGTGTCTATGTGTGGTCTTATATATTTTTTCAGTTACATAATTCATATATTTTGTAGCCAGAGTCTTCTAGTGAGTATGATGTCTTGGTTCCAGTAAAAAAAATCAAGAACAAAGAAGCATTTGACTGTTAAGTAGGGAAGTTTACTTTAAGGTCACATTCCTGTGCAGTCTTAATTGAGAACATGCCCCACTGAAATTTTTGAATCCTAATTTTGAGTAATCGTGCATAGTGGGATCAGGCTACAAATCTGAGAACAGTCTTCCATTAATTTGTGGATGATTAATGCTCCATACTGTAACATGCCCTTGTCTTCCATCAGATAAACAGATTGACCTGAGCACTGTAGACTTGAAGAAGCTGAGAGTCAAAGAATTGAAGAAGATTCTAGATGACTGGGGTGAAACATGCAAAGGCTGTGCAGAAAAATCAGACTATATTCGGAAAATCAATGAACTGATGCCTAAATATGCACCCAAAGCAGCGAGTTCGCGGACAGACCTCTGACCACCATAGCGGCCTCTAGCACGTTAGCAAGTCACAGACAAACTATATTAATCTTTCTATTTTCTTTCCTGGAAAGCGGTTTTTGTAACTTATTTAACTGAGTTTCAAGTGTCAAATTGGAGCGGTTCTTGCAATGCTGGTTCAACTGCCTCATCACATCTCAAGTTTTTCTCTTGTCTCTGATTTATGTTTTTCTCTTGTCTCTGATTTATGTTAAGACATTGACATGTATGGGATTTTTAAAATAAAAGTTATGAAATCTAGTGTCATTTGGTTTAATGAGTAGTATGAGTTTAGTGTAAAAACTGGCCTTACTTAGTGCTTGATTAATTTGTTTAACACTTTTGAGCCATGGGTGAGCAACTTGGAAGCCCTCCAGATGTTTTGGCATATAACTCCCTTGATTCCTCACTATTGGCTATGCTTTCAGGCTGGTGGGAGTTGTGGCTTTCTAGATTTTGCCCTTGGCTGAGTTTTGATGACAGTCCTTGCGGTAATGCACCTCAAATATCTGTCCTAGCTTTGATGGTTTGTCACTTTGTACACAATTCGCTTTTTACATTTTGAAAAATGGTGTTTCATATCCAGGTAGTGTGGGCCATATGAAGTATTTGGAACATGTGTGCTTTATTACAACAGAATTATAGGATAGTCTCATAAAAAGCCAGTTCTGACTACCAGAAGTTACAAAGAAGATAGCACCCAAGCTAACTGGCACCATATATGTAAAATCACACACTTGTAGCCTAGATCTGTATTTACAATTGCTTATTGAAATAAGAATTCTCTTTATTTATTTATTTGTTGCATTTTTATACCTCCCTATAGCCGAAGCTCTCTGGGCGGTTCACAAAAATTAAAACCATGAAATCATTTTAAGAAATATATAACAAACCACAATCTAAAAACACAAAATAACATATAATATAAAAACACAACCAGGATAAAACGAAGCAGCAGAGATTAATACAGATTAATACAAATTTTAAACAACAAGGGTTAAAATTGAGTTAATTTAGCTGTTAAAATGCTGGGAGAATAAAAAGGTCTTCACCTGGCGATGAAAGGAGTGCAAAGTAGGCGCCAGGCAAACCTCTCTGGGGAGCTCATTCCACAGCTGGGGTGCCACAGCAGAGAAAGCCCTCCTCCTAGTGACCACCTGCCTCACTTCCTTTGGCAGGGGCTCACAGAGAAGGACCCTTGTAGATGTTCTTAGGGTTCGGGCAGGTACATACTCTGGCCCCAAGCCGTTTAAGGCTTTAAATGTTAGTACCAGCACTTTGAATTGGACCTGGACTGGCAGCCAGTGAAGCTGGAAAAGGACTGGCGTAATGTGATCTCATTGGCCAGTCCCTGTTAGCAAATGTGCTGGCCTGTTTTGTACCAGCTGAAGTTTCCAGACTGTTTTCAAAGGCAGCCCCATGTATAACGCATTGCAGTAATCCAAAAGAGAGGTTATGAGAGCATGGATAACTATAGCTAGGCTATCTCTGTCCAGATAAGGATGCAGTTGGTATATCAGCCTAAGCTGATAAAAGGTGCTCTTTGCCACTGAGTTCACCTGTGCCTCAAGTGACAGTTCTGGATCCAAGAGCATTAGAAGAATGAGACTTTTTTCTTCCCCACTTGAATTCTCTAAACTGTTATTTGACTTTCATTAAGCATTGCTATAATCTGGTGTATGCATCGCGTCAGTTTCAGTGTAGCTCAAGAAAAGGACAGGAGAAAGGAGAGGTGCTTTCAGACTAACACACTCAACCAAACTAATGTCCCCAAAGAAGTGGGTAATAGTGAGCTAAGTGGTATCATCTCATACAACAGAAGTGTTCTAGCATTATGATAAAAGAATGTGTTGTACTAACTCTAGTATGATGAAACCCTCTTCAGTCCTGAGGCATGTACAGCAGGTATAGATGACTACTACCAGAACTTTTACTGGGCAGGATGGACTTAAATTTGTACACCACCTTTAATGGGGGGGGGGGGGGAGCAAAATGTGATTGAACTTACACTAAGAAAAAAATTGTCAACTATTGTTAAGTACTAGATGTTGTATTCATTCAAACTGATTACCAGTTAAATGTACGAAATCCAGAAGTCCTTCAATAATGCCTCTGGTATACAGAGAGGTGTGAAATGATGTCTGTCTACTAGTGCAACAGATTCTTCCACATACCCCCAAATCTGCTGCAGAGTTGGTGATCCTGTGAAGCAGATTTTGGGAGGAGACATTCAGTGCTGGATATCACTCAGAATATTTCAAAGATGAAGGTGGTCTGGAAACCTGAGGGCAGGGACTATTTTATTTTTATCGATGTTCAAACTGTTCTGAGAGTGGGGTAAAAATGTTTGAATGGAATTTTAAAAATCCAGACCTATGCAGATTTACAGTGATACTTAAATTAAGAGTAAACATGCATAGATTTATGCTGTAAATATGCTACACACCTGATCTAGGCTGAGATACTTTACAAATACTTAGCACCATAGAAAAAAAAAATAAGAGTATCATGGTTGTTAATGGATGTAGTACTAAAATATGTATATTAAACTAATACAAAATGGAAAGGAAAACACTTCTGACTAATTTTCTAACAAGCTCACTCCATTAAGTAGTAAAGTATAACAACATGGTTTCCCCAGTCCTGCTTTATGGTAAATCGTAGCCTTCAAGAAGCTGTTAGACTACAACTCTTGTAATTCTTGACCATTGGCCATGGGTGTTGGAGCTACTAGGAGTTGGAGTTCAACAGCTGGAGAGACACTTTCCCACCCTTGCTTTAAACAATGTGTATACTCAAATGGTTCCCAAGTTCATATTTGCACAATGTCTACTTTTCATACACAAAATATGGAAATAACTGTTAAAGCAGTGTAAAATTTGCCTCTTGTGGCAACAGATTTTATTTCAATGGGATTTAACGCATGTTGTGTTCATCGCAGTAAAAGTCAATAACGTCAAGTTTCTTAAATGGTTCTACAAGAGGGCTCAATGCACGTGTGCCATTTGCAGCAGCCTGGTTCCTGGGCTTCCCACGTCTCAATGCTCGTCAAGGGATGCAAGCAAGTCCGTTTCGTATGGCCCGCTTTCTAAAACTGCCCTGGTTCCTTAATGCCACCCTGACACTTACGACTGCAAATCTATACACACGTACCTGGAAGTAAGCCCCATTGAACTCAGTCGGGCTTACGTCTAAGTAAGCATGACTAGGATTGCATTATAAGTAATGAAGCCGCTTCATGCCGGCTGGTTTTCACAGGCAGATAGTGGCTAGGTGAAGCTTCGCCTACTAACTTCTGCGTGTCGGTCTGCAAAGCAGACTATGAGAGCCGCTGGGGGAAAGGAGTTGGGCCCCTTGCCTCCAAGCGCTCGCCTTCCTGCTCACTCTGCACACACGCAGTTAACCCGCGCCCCTCCTTCCGCCTCCTCGTCAGCTCCGTCTGAGACTGGAGGACGCGACCGATAAGGCGCGCGGAAGCGGGAAAGGAGACGGAGGTAGCGCCCAGCTGGGCCTCGCCTCGCCGTCACCAGGGCCGCACGGAGATCAAGCCGAGCCAGGTCCCCGGGGGGGGCTTTGTTGCCCCCCGTCCTGGGCTTGCAGCCCTGCGCGGGGACGAGGAGGGACTGTGCACTGAGGCGGCGGCTGGCCGGAGCCATTACGCGGCGGCCCGCCGCTTCGCTCGCCCGCTCGGGGCGGGGACGCGGGGTGATGACGTCGGAGGCGCGCACGGCGCGGCAACTGGGCAGAGCCGCCTTCGTTCGTTCCCTTTTGTCCAAGATGGCAGCTGCCGCCGGAGGCGCCTCCTGAATCGCGGGCCCCGGAGCCATGAAGCGGGCGAGCGAGCGGGATTCCAGTCCGGCCGGGTCCGGGGGAACGCGGGGTGCTTCCTCCGCCAAGAGGCCTCGGGAGAGGGAGCGCGAGAGCAGCGCCAGCGGTGGTGGTGGCGGCGGCAGCAGCAGCAGCCGGCGGGGCCCGCACCGGAGCTCGGGCGCCTCTTCGTCGTCCGCCTCCACCTCGCGGAGCAGCCGGGACAAGGCTGCGGCAGGCGGCTCCAGCTCGCGCAGCCACCGCGGGGAGGAGCGGCCCGGAGGGGGAGGAGGCGGCGGCAGCGGCGACTCCAACCACCGCGCAGCCTCCTCCAGCGCCAGGAGCAGCAGCCAGACCTCCTCCGCCGCGGCCCCGCCGCCGCCCCCATCGTCGTCGTCGTCCTCGCGGGCGCTGCTTGCCGCCAAGGCCAAGGTGCCACCTGCAGTGGTGGTCGCCCCCTCGTTACTGCTGAGCGGGCCTCCAGCGGTGGCAGCCCCGTCGCTGCTCCTGACGCCAGGGCTTGGCTTGTCGGCTGGGGTGGGGCTGGCTGGGGAGCCCCCCGGCTCCAGTGAGTACAAGACCCTGCTCGTGAGCGGCCTGGGCCCAGCCCTACCTGACCAGCTGCTAGAGGATGGGCTCTTCCGCCAGTTCCAGAGATTTGCCAGCGGCGCTGCCAGCGACATTAGCGTCAAACTCTCCCACACGCCTGAGCTTGGCCGTGTCGCTTACGTTAACTTCAGGCACCCAGCGGATGCCCGTGATGCCCGACGGTATGCTAAAGCCCGGCAGCTTCTCCTTTATGATCGCCCGCTTAAGGTAGAGCCTGTGTACCTGCGAGGGGGGCGACGAAGCCGCACACCTCCGCCTACCCCATCCCCCGAACCATTGGCATTTCTGCCCCCCATCCATGGTGTTTATCCATATAAGCAACGGTCCCTCTCTCCTGTTGCTAGCCCTTTGCTGAGGGAACCCAGACCACGACATGCTCAAGCTGCTGCTGCAGCTTTTGCCTTGGAAGCTGTTGCCTTGGGGCTCTCTCGGGAGCGGGAGAGGGTGCTGGATTATTATGGGCTCTATGATGAGCGTGGCCGCCCCTATGGCTACCCTATAGTGGCTGAGGAAGATCTCATGCCAGAGGATGATCAGAGAGCTACTCGGAATCTTTTTATTGGCAATCTAGACCACAATGTCTCTGAGGTGGAACTGAGACGTGCCTTTGAAAAATACGGCATGATTGAGGAAGTGGTGATCAAACGCCCCGCACGGGGTCAAGGTGGAGCCTATGCCTTCCTTAAATTTCAGAACCTCGACATGGCACACCGGGCCAAAGTTGCCATGTCTGGCCGGGTCGTCGGCAGGAACCCTATCAAAATTGGCTATGGGAAAGCCAACCCCAGTACCCGACTTTGGGTAGGTGGGCTTGGTCCAAGTACTTCATTGGCTGCCCTTGCTAGGGAATTTGATCGTTTTGGTAGCATTAGGACTATTGACTATGTGAAGGGGGACAGTTTTGCTTATATTCAGTATGAGAGTTTGGACGCTGCCCAGGCTGCTTGTGCACAGATGAGGGGCTTCCCTTTGGGTGGGCCAGATAGGAGACTTCGAGTGGATTTTGCCAAAGCTGAGGAGACACGTTACCCTCAGCAGTACCAACCTGCACCACTGCCTGTCCATTACGAATTGCTACCTGAAAGCTACAGCAGACACAGGAGTCTAGAACAAGACTTAAGGGTGAGAGACAGGACTCCTCCCCATCTCCTCTACTCAGATAGGGAGAGGGGCTTTCTAGAGGCAGATTGGGCCAGCCCTGTCAAAAATGCAGAGCGCAGAAATAACTTGGAGACCTATAGTCGGTCAGCACGCAGCCGGAGTGGAGAACGCTGGGGCAGCGATAGTGACCGAAGTGTGCTCAAGCCTTGGGAAGAAAGACGCAAACGACGTAGCCTTTCCAATGACCGTGGGAGGACTACGCATTCACCATATGAGGACAGAGGCAGGACAAAGGCTGGTGGGCCAGCTTTAGATCATAGCCCAGATCGGGCTCGGAAAGAGAACCACACCACAGAATCTGCAACGGAGAAAGAACAGAATAATTCCCTCCAGAACAACCGGCATGCATCAGAGGAGAAACCTCACCGTGAAGTATCTGATCCTCCTCAGCCTAAAAAAAGGGACAGCGAACGCAATCATCGAACTGGTGAGTCTGAATCAAAGACTCATGAAGAGTCTAAATCTGAAACAAAGAAATTAAAAAGCTTGTCAGATTATGCCCACACGCTACAGCTTGCCTGGAACGGGCTACTTGTCCTGAAAAACAGCTGCTTCCCTACATCTATGCACATCCTTGAAGGGGAGTTGGGGGTCATCAATGGGCTTCTGAAAGACCACTTGTCTGGTGGAAAGCTGACGCAGCTCAAGATTGCTCAGAGACTTCGGCTTGACCAACCCAAGCTGGATGAAGTAACTCGGCGTATCAAGCAAGGGAGCCCTAATGGCTATGCTGTGCTGCTGGCTACCCAGGCTGCTCAAGGAGCAAGTGCTGAAGGGACCTTCCCTATGGTGGAGCCTGGCTTGCAAAGACGGCTTCTCAGGAATCTGGTCTCTTACTTGAAACAAAAACAGGCTGCTGGGGTGATCAGCCTTCCTGTGGGAGGGGCAAAGGGGAGAGACAGCACAGGCATGCTTTATGCTTTCCCTCCTTGTGAATTCTCTCAGCAGTACCTCCAGTCCGCACTAAGAACATTGGGAAAGTTAGAAGAAGAACATATGGTGATAGTGATAGTCAAAGACACTGCCTAATATTTACTCTCTCTATCTCTCTTTTCTCCTTCCTTGCTCTGATTCCATATTTCTTTGTGTCTCACACAGCCTGGTTGCTTTTAAGGCCAATTATTTTGAGTGAGGCCCCAAAAGTCCTCCAACAAAATTCTACAATTTTATTAGTTTCTAATTAATTTTAATACCATTTTAATGAATCCCATTTTATTTGTTTTTAATACGTGACACTGTCTGCTGTGTTATTATTTTTTAAATGTATGGAAAGTTGTCAGTAAAGCCTTGTTCACTGATGGATTTTTAACTTTGTGCAGTGTCCTGGTTTCTCTAGTCTGCCAGTGGCTGGCTCTGTGTTCCAGTAGATACAGCAAATAACTTCACTTATTTCAGTTTGTGATGGCTCTTCCTTCTACTGCTTTTCAACAGTAGTATACTAGTTTTGTGTTCTTTTGATTTATTTGATAGTTGAAGCCTGGTTGCTTCTTTCCTCAGTGGTTAGCTAATCCCAGAATTAAAAAAGAAAAGGCAATGTATCCTTTATTAGACCATCTTTTTCCTTGTGGATGAAAGCTTTTAAATTGGTTTTAACCAAAGAACAGCTCTGTGAAGCTTAAAAATTCAGTCCTCAGCAACTCTTGGTGCAATAAAATATGTGAGGCACCTTAGGTTGCCCCCTCCTCTCTTAATTGCGATTATTATAGTGCAAATTCAAAGCTGTTCTTAGATTTCCAGTTTAATAATAACTATGGGCTTCTCAGGAAGACAAATAACCAGGCACTTGAGTAGGACCTGATAACAAAATCTAAATGATTATGTTGCTCAGCTCCTTTATCAGTTATAATAGCAAAAATAAACGAGAAAACCTGACAAAGTTGCTTCCTTACAGTGTGCGTACTATATTATAGTAAAGATCCGCTAATTTAAATTGTTTCCTTCCTCATACAGAATGGGTTAAGCAGGTAAATGTACTACTTAGAAGTACTCTGGGCTAGGAAAAGGCTTTCTTGCACATTATGTGAGCGCACTCACTGCTCTGGGATTAGCACAGAATATGAAGACGTCCACCGAATAATTAGATATCATGTCTACTGGTGGGCCTACCTCCATAACTACTTCAGCACTGAAAGCTTAAATAGTAATGTGCAACAAACACACATCTATTTTAACACATGGTGGAAATCACAACTGCCAATGAATTCACACCACAGGTTCATGCAGGAGACTATAGTTCTGTCACATTATGTTGTACATAAGGAAAATTGTTTTATGTGAAGTGGTCCTCAGGTAAAAAGGATGAAGTGTGGATTGTAAAATATATTAAAGGAGGAGTGTGTGTGCTGTGGTAAAATATTCCCACATTTTACACCAGGGAAACCCACTTGTGACTAAATTATGCAATTAATAAATAGATGTATGCACATTTACTTAGCTTGCATAATTCTGTTTTTAAGAGTTCGTTTTCAAAGAATTTAGAACTTTTTGTAAAGAATGGGAAAGAATAGATGGTAGGTAAGTTTGGAAATAGGTAAGCTGACATGTTTACAGTGCAGTAAGGTGGCTTGATTTAAATCAGCAAGAAAAAGTCAATTTAATCACTGATTTAAATCCTGTTTCCCTCTGCAGCTTATATTATATATATATATATATATATATATATATATATAATTTATTTATTTCCTGGTGCAAATCTGATCACTAAACCACATTAATTTACAACAAAATAATTATATTGTTTAATTCTTACAAGCAGGCTTTGCATCTCTGTCTCACTATATATTTTGTATGCTTTTTATTTAAATGTTTAAAAGCAGATTTTTTTTCTTTTTTTACGGATCAGTTTTTATCCAATTTTATATTGTCTATTTCAACCTCTGTGCCTTGTTTGGTCTAAATCCACCACCACATAAGCTCGGAACAAATTCTGTCTAGACTGTGTCTTTGCACATGTGAATTTAGTTAGAGAATTTGGCTAGGTCCAACCTGATAATTAGGGTTGGACAGAACTATTTTCATGAGATGAAAAACAAACAAATGTCCATGTTTGATTGGTAGGTAACATATTGGTTTAGCATGTTAATTCCGAGATTTAATTATGTTATTTTTTTGAGAAATTTGGTGTTTTATTTGCATGTTTTTAAATTTTAAAAGTTTATCTATGCTAAATAACTCATACTGAGTAACATGAACTGTACAGGGTGCTGTTTCTCTCACTGTTATCAACCCTGTCCAGTCCCAGTCTAACTTCTGGATTTTTAGCATACCTTCTCCCATATTCTCCAACTCTTCTCAATAGCAGATAAGGCTAGTTTTTAATAAGAGTGCAAAACGTGTCAACCGATAATTTTAGGAAACCAAATTCTGTTCTTGTACAGTGAAATTATGAAAGCAGAGATAAACAATCCTGCTCAATAGCAAATTACTGTTTCTAAGGCAGAAAATCAAGAAATTTGAATGCTTTCTCCATGTCCTAAATGAAGTAAAGGCATAATCATTCACATGTTTAAGTAAAGGCACAATCTTATACATGTTTAGACACAAAAAAGTCTTGTAACTCCCAGTCAGTCATATTGGATAGGGCATGCTGGGAGTTGCAGGGCTTTTTTCTGTCTAAACATGCATAGGATTGTGCCCAAAGAGTTAAATCTCACCTGAAAGACATAGATGTGTATCTAGTTTAGGATTTAGGTGTTGCTCACAGATAAACACTTGCAAGTTTCTGGCATTAGCCACTCTACTTCATTTGTCTCTACAGTGGTAAAGATAATGCATCATCTTTAGAAAAAAAATGATAGAAGTCTTATCAAAACACACATTTCCAGTGATGACACTGACAAATGTCTAAAGTAGTTAGAGCAATTTATTGTATTGAAGAAGGTATTACTAAGTTTCATTGAATGTTAGCCTTCCATCCAAACTGCTGTAAGAATGGAACAACCTAGTGTATCACAGAGGGTAAGTCACATTGTTGTATGATGTTTAGTTTATAGTAGGCCAAAGAAATATCAGTCTGGAAGATAGTTTTGAATGGCTCCAATACCTTTTAAACAGGTGGGCTTTTTGTTTGCTGTATTCTAAATAGCATTTGATCACTTTTCCGAAATGTTCCTGTACAATAATGATGAGAAATGTATATACATCAACAACTGAAGAGGTGGTGTTTCTCAACACTTTTCCTAGGTTTTGATCTTTTCTGAAGAACTTTCAGCTTACAAAAGCTATTAGTTTAGCCAACTTTTAAACACGCACATCTGCTGCGTTCAGATATCATTTTAAGCCATGATGGGTTAAGATACTGTGTGTAATTTGACTCAAACTCATCACCACCAACCAGCCTGCTGCAGTCCTCCCACCCAAGCACTGATGCTGTTTCACCTCTGAAATGCTGGAGGTTTGCAGGATTGGGACAAATCTCATTCACAGCCTCCCCCAGTCAGGAGGCACCCGATCTATCAACCCCCTGTGCATTTACTCCAGAGGAGCAAAAATACCAAGTGCCCTCAAAAGGGGGAAGTGGCTAGAAAACCTTGGGAGTTTGCAGGATTAAGATCAAATCTCATAGCCAGCCTCCTCTACTAAGGAGGCACTTGATGCACTAGAAAACCCAGTGCTAAATGAAAGCAAAAATCCCAGGTGCACCAAAAAGTGGGAGATGCTTGTAACACTTTGGGGGTTTGCAGCATCAGGACCAAACCTCATAGCCTGCCTCCTCTACACTGCTGGCTTGGTTCCTTTAATGTGTTCCTAATCAGTAAGCCAGCCAACAGCAGAACGGCAGCTGGTTTGAGTGCTCTTGCCACACAGCTCTGTAACCAGCCAAAATAACCCACTCTGCAGGCCATGTGTTATCGGAGTGGGTTATTCTGGCCAAATAAACCATTGTGGGTTAAAAAACTCTGACCAGATAACATGCTAAGCCATGATGGGTTAATTAACTCATCATGAGTGATCATGTCTGAACCCAGTAATCAAGTTTCTGAAATAAATGAAAAACAATATTTAGTTCCACCATATGTTTATACAAAACAGGAAAATCTGGGGACAAACAAAAATGTTCTGACAAAATTTTAACTATATCCCTAAGTGCAAAGTGATCAAGCAAAGCATAAAGCAAAGTGATGGTATGAGCCATCTCACTTTTGTACCACTTACCCAAGAATCTCATGCACCTCATTTGAACTGGGATCCTATGCATTCTAAACTTATTTCCAAGGCCCACAACCATGACTAAGACTGAATTCTTTCAAAGTAGGGGCAGGGGGGAAATAGAAGGGGATTAAAGTGTCATGGTTTAGCCTGCAAGCAAGGCTTTTAAAAATACAAACATCTGAAGATTTTGTCTTGTAGTTGTGAGAGGGAGAAACCCACATTCATGCAGGCAGCTCTATATTCCACAGAAGTCCCCATTGCACATAGGTTGCCAGCATTGTAATTGGCACACAGTTTCTGCATATATTGACATCTAAATCCCACTGTAGGTATAGTATATCCCCTTGTGATCTTAAAGGTTAACTTTACTAAGATAAAACTGCAACTGTATCTGCAACAAGTATTTAAGATCCTTCCATTGTCTCAAACAATGGGATATGCGAGGGGATCTGAAGCAGTTGGTTCGAAAAAGAGCAGCAATGCCCAGAATCTGTCATTACTAGGAATCTTTATACAGCATCAATTCTATGGGACATACACAGACCAGGATAGCTTGCCCTCCCAATGTGATAAATCCCCCTTCCTAGTGGAAGAAACTTCTGTCTTAATTTTTATTACATCTTCCCTAATTCTATAAGCAGCATGCTGATGATGAGTGCAATCTAAAGTTTATGGTGGACATTTAAGACTACGTAGCTCAGGTTTAAGTATCATCAACAAAAATGGGGGGGGGGGACACTAATTGAGCAAACATTTTAAGGAGTCAGTCTGTTCAAGTGCATCCAGCTAAATAAACAGTTTTGCCTACCTCTGTCCCACCCAAAACTTTAGTTCTCTCGTTCTGATACTCTTCAACAGAGCTAAGGTGTTTATTACTAGAGTCTACTGGAAAACACATTGGTATGTGAGAAGTTGATAAAGGAAAAGGTATGTTTACAGGAAGGATGATAAATGTAGAAAAAATTGTAGTTTAAAAACATCAAAATATATAGATGGCTTAAGGCCTCAAACTCATAATACATTTGGAATTTTTTATTCCATAAAGCTGGTGTGGGCTAGTGGCCAAGAGTATGAAGCAAAAAGGTCACCATGTTATATTTCATTGCTTGCACAAACTCACAAGGTTGCCTTACACACGCTGCTCTTCTTAGCCTGTGTCCCACATTTGGAAGGGAAATGGAGATATTGACCTACCCTACATGACTGTTGTAAAACTCTTGTATAAATGCCATTCCAAATGTGCATATGGGATGGGGTGGAGCCAGCAGTCTCCATCCAACTCTAGGCACATTTATTTTACATAGCTGTAACATCTGCACAGGCCTGTTTGGGTGCTATGGCTATATTTTAAGAAGCATCCTTAAATCGAGGAAGAGTACATGCTGCAACTTCTGAACGATGTTCATATAAACATTATAGAGTCCTCTTCTTTCCCTCCCAGACGGTCTCTATCTGTTAAATAACAGTGTAGGAAGAAGATTCACACCATCCCCTTGAATGACCCTCTTATAAAACTACTTAATACTGTTCAGTTACACTCATGTTAATGGAGTCATAGTTGCTGTATGAATAATCCTGCGTTTTCATCTCATTCTGGGGCAAACTAGCATGGAAAGGAGCTTGAAAGGTTTCAGACCTAGCAAAGGCAACTAATGTATGCTACGGCAGCTCAGAGCTATGAACAGACAGGACTCAAATTTTATTTTATTTTTTTAATAAATACAATTTACATTAAAGAAAAAGGCCTTCAATTTGTAGTTTTCACACAGAGGGCAGAAGGGGGCGGGGGAGATTAAAAATTTCAATCACAAAAAAAGGTGGGATGGAGTGAGGAGGAGGTTATAGACAAGAGTCCTTCATCTCCAGCAATAGCAGATTCTGAACAGGAGCATCCTGGACCTTCAGTCTTGCACCATGGCTACTACAGCAGGAACTCTCATAGGGCTTTTGACAGGACAAAAAAGCATCTGACAAAAAAATTAACATTTCACAGCAGGTAGCAACACCTCCATTTAGAAAATTATATTCAAAATAAAAATCACTCATCCACAGTTTTATAATCCATGATTCATTTCCCCCACTTTTTTCAGTAAAAATGCCCGTTTTGTTATTTTTTAATTTTTTTTCCTCCCCCAGAAATTCATCACGGTGGCTAAATAGTAGGATACAAATTCATACCCTCTTTATAACACCTGCATTTTTTAAATCCTTTTTTGTTTGTTTCATATAAAACTATTTCTGTTCTTTAGGAAAGAACTTTATACAAAGAAAATATACTGTGAAATATCTTCAGGAGTCTCCAAGGAGAGGAGAGAGTCACGTCTCAGCCTAAAAACCCAAAATAAAAAGGCAGAGAAAATAAAGGCCAAAAACCCTGGTCTCTTTGTAAGAAGGCTCTGGACATGCCAGGAGCCTGCATCTGTCCACTGCAAGATCAGAAGGGCCACATTTCTGTAAATGTTCTCCCAAGAATTAGACTCTGAGAGGGTGCTCCATATCGCATCCTGATTTGGTCTCCTGGCTTCTGAGACGGGAGCTTTCCTGCTGCCAACATCCTGTGGAGTGGCCACGCCTCACTCATTCAGAGACAAGATTATGTCATCTTCCAAATCCAAATTATCTGAGCTGTCAGCTGGAAAGGGGACAAATGGGTTATTTGAAAAATGCAATGATTTAAATGTCAGAAAGATACCAAGCAGCAGGGTAATCTGTTCAAATCAAAGACCATAATGTTTAGCTGTAGCAACGAAAGTCAAAGCCATCACTTTTAGTAGTATGTAATCTAGGAACCTGAGGCAAACTAACACCAAAATTTGCAGGTTTCCTCCATCACAAGCCAAGTGCAACTTTCGATCATAAACAAGATCACTTACCACCAGAGCAAGATGCCTTCATGACTTATTGAAAACATACCACAGAAACAGTAGGGCAGCTCCAAAATCCTCTGTATTGGGAATAAAAGATGCAACTAGCACTAATACAGGGTGAGTTTCCATAGACAGAGCACGGAGATTTTGTTCTTATTAAGGTGAAGCATATAGTAAGTATTTATGGGGAAAAGGCAGTACGACTAGCTGCAAAGGGGGTGACTGAGCATGCTCTTTTCTTGCTACCCTCAAATCTTTTGCACTACTGCAGATTTCCCTTATCCCATCAGATTTCTTTAACTTGTGCTACTGAGCATGCTCAAGGGCAATGGAGCACGCTCAGTACTATAAAATGAAGCTTGGTTCTCTTTCTTCCCATTATGTCATTGTTCTATTCAGAAGGTGGACAAATCTAAAGCCTATAAAAAGAAAAGGGATCAGATTCTGTTCCACATGCTACTGAGCACCCAAATAAGACTGAAATAAAAAGACAGCAAGGCTACAGTGGTGTTTATTAACAGGGATCTGCAATAGTGCAAAAGCTTTGCAGGGCTGGCAAGAACACAGCATGCTCAGTCTCCCCCTTTGTTGCCAGCGCCCTTTACCTTATCCATAGGACTACTAGAAAAAGTTATCTTGAAGCCAAAACAGCAACAGGAGTCAGGCTATGTCATGCATGTGACTGGACTTTAAGTGAACTCACCTGGAGAGAGGGGAACACAAACTTTTACCTCCCTATTTCAAGACAGTGCCATAGCTGAGGTTAAGCCTGCGGTTCAGGGTGTAGGGGAGATGTAACTATTATTTGTTTTGGAACTTGATATATGCTGTAGTTTGGAGGGATAGCTGCGACAAGAGAGGTTGGTATACTTAACTCATCAGAATTGTTTAAATATGCCCAGCCTAACAGCACATGCAGGAGAAGGGGTAATGAATTCTGACAGTTACAAGAATTTGATGTCCCTGGCTATCGGTGAACTTTACCCCAATCAGAATTGTTTGCATGTGTCCAACCTAATGAATACCATCACATTTTTATCAAAAATCAAGATCTGACAGCCTGAACATCAGAAATGAAGTTACACTGGCCCAGGATTCAACTTACTGGACCAATATCATCAGGAGATTACTTCCAAGGAGACTAGATCAAGGTATGCTTAACACCAGCTGTCCTTGGCACTCACAAACATCCTGCTGAAATTAAACCCAGATGACTGCCTACTTCTATTATATATTACAGCAATTTTTTTGACTGCTTTTAATATCCAATAGAAGTTTGAAAGCCTTTCCAAATGAAGGTTTCCCTTTCCTCTAGTTAGATTTTCACCTGAGGAGGAATGATCAAGCTTGGGATCAATGTGTCTTGGATATGAGGCTTTAGGAAACTGTCTTTTCTATAAAGAGAGATTATCACTGATCTACAAACTGACCTTCAAATTGAGGGTCACAATAGATAGGTGAATAAGAGCACTGAATCCCACTGAATGTTCAACAACATAATGACATCTGTGTGCACCCTAAGTATCACAACTTTAATTTATATTCATTTAAAAAGTCTCTTCCCAAAGTGTCAACATTTGAACCTATTTTTGCATTCAATACCCACCTCTGCTTTCACACACCCCTCTCCTCGCCAAATGCTCAGTCAATGTCACATTTTTTCACACACTCCGTCCTCCATATACTTCCCCCATGTTTTTCTTGATGCTTCATAGCACTGTTCTTACATGAAAAGGTACTCAAAAGAGCCAAGATGGACAAAGACGTCCATTTTGCAGGTAGAAGCCTGTCTTGCTGAGATCAACACGATTAGTGAAACAGGACAGGCAGCTACAGAGTCACATTTTCCTTATTAGAGCAGAGACAACAGGAAGCTGGAACTAGGGCCTTTCAAAATCTGCATATTGTGATATTATGGAAGGAAGCTGCCTGTGAATGGAGGCAGGATGGACATGCAATAAAATATTGCTAACAAATAGATTCAGCCATTTTTCACCCTGACATCACTGGCCTCTGCTGCAAGCACTGGGTAATTTTTTTACCTGCAACCTAGAGCCCTGGTGCAGGCGTCTGTCCCCCAGTAATACACAACAACAATTACATAGTGACTTTTAAGGTGCAATTAATCTTTTAATTAGAACTATACAAGATGTCGTGGCAGGATCTGGACAAAATACCTACCACCATAAAGAACACAGTGGACTGACAGACAAATACACAAGAAAACTGCTGGACACCTGACAGGGTATTGACCCCAGGTTCATGAGCCTGATTGCAGAGAAGCAGGGCTGCACTACAACAAAACAAGAGAAGAGCATAGGTGAGTCTGCTAGCAAGGTACCTGCAGCTCAGAATGAAAATGAAAAGGGCTTGGCTGGAGGCCAGGCAATATGCCAACTACAGGCAGCCTACCAGGGCCATCCCTACCATTAGGTAAAGGTAAGCAGCCGCCACAGGCTGGGAGGCAGAGAGCAATGAGGAGCTGTTGGAGGAAAAGAGCTGCGTGCACCATGCGTGGTGCCCTGCGCCACCCACCAAAGCTGCCTTGCTGCTGTTAAGCATGGTGGAGGATGCAGGTCCCATCGCCAGTGTTGAAATAAGGTTCAGCTGCCAGTCTGGATGACTTCCCACCCCCTTTACTCCCCTCCACCTATTTCTAAACTTACTCCATCTTCTAGGAGCTCCTCCTCTCCAAAATGTATTTAAGGATTTTCCTTTATCATAATGTAATAATTAACCATTTTTGTTTGCTGTAATGCAATGAGGAAAGTGCCTCTGAGAAAGGGCAGACTACCTGTCCCTCATGCCCGAGCAACTACTGCCTGTTTTGAGACACAGGTGAGAAAGAAGCCAGGGCAGATGGATCAGGTCCCATGCGAGGTGAGTCCCACCACCTTTCTTTTAGTCAAGCAATGCTCCCTCCACCTCCTCTGCCAGCATTCTACACAAATGAAACACACTCTTCCCTGCAATATAAAAGTCCATTCCACCTCACACCAAGACTTCAGAAGGAGGGGGAAAGACCCTGTTTAACAACAGCTTTCTTCCTTTGTTCCAGAGAAAATAACCAAAATAGTAGTCCTACTTAGATTAGGCCCATTCACTTCAGTGGGTCTACTCTGAGTAGGAATACCATTGGAAATTAGCCCGTGTCTCCCCACCACCTTAATTTTTGTCTGGGCATATCAGGTTTCATTTCTAGAATGTGATGTAATAATAAAGGAAACCCATCTCTGAGCATGTGCAGGCTGCCTTTCCCACAGCACTGAGAAGGAGCTAACTGCTCTCCCTCCCTCTCAACAAGAAAACACTTTAGGGGGGGAAGTGTTTCAGGGTTATTAGCATGGCTCACATGGAGACTGAAATTCCACTTCTCTTGCCTGCATTTTTTACAGCTGGAATGAAGTTCATTCTCTATCGCAGGGGCATGCCACTTTCCCTCCCCCCTCTCGAGTTGGGGCAGGGGACACACACAGGAGCACACACGTGCAGGCATACACATATACTCATGCATGCACACACTGCTCTCATCTCAGAGCTCAGGGATGGGGAAGAATACACCCCCTTCCTGCCCAGTGAGATCAACAGGTGCCTTCACCCGCAATTTAAACAGAGAAGACTGCATGTGGGTCTGACTCTCCCTGTGCGCTCTCTTCCTCCATGAGATTACTCTCCTGACAGCTGTTTGGCAGGCTGCTGGGATGGCAATCGGGCAGGAGAACAGGACGTGCAGGGATGGTTCCCCTGGCGTGTCCTCTTCCACTTCCAACAGCCTGCCGAACAGTAATGTCCATGCAGCTTCCTCTCCAGCACTACTTTAGCAGCATAGTGGCACAGGGGGAACTTGGGACAGAGGAGGTACAATGGGCACCTGCTGCATGGGGCTATCGGAGGCCTTAGAGGACCACAGGTTGCCTGTATGGGCCCTCTGGCACAAAACCTACCCCAGGATTTTCTCCACCCCATCCCCAGCCAGCCAGTTTTCAAATAAAACTTCCCCACAACTTTGCTCTCCCTTCCCAACCCCTGTCTCTTTTTTGACCTTCAACAAGGCAGAGTTTTCAGAGAGACAGAGCTGTAGCAGGTCACTTGGATTCGAGGAAGCAAAGGGTACAAAAGGAGGGGGCTCCAACACTGGGTAGTTGTAGCAACACTAGGTTCCCAAATGTAGCTTTGGGAATTGCCCAAATTTGGGGAGGGCGAGGCAATAAAGCTATGAGTTTGCTTGAGTAGGCCGCTTTCATGCGTCTTAAGTGAGTAGCTTCTTACATTCATGCATCTGCATGCCTGACTCTGCAAAGCCAACGAAAGGCAGGCAGAATAGGGATCATGTTGGCTTAATTTGGCTTACTGCTACAATGCCGAGTAGAGGTTGGCATGCTGGATAACTGCATTTGAGCCCATGGCACAAATGCCTGAAAGTCCCCACTAACCTATTCACAATTACACAGAGTTTTAAAAACTATGGCAGCCTTTCCCAAGCTGGGTCCTGCCAGAAGTTTTCAACTCTTCAGTTCCACCCAGCATTGCCAATTGTCAGAGATGATGGATGTTGTTGTCCAAAACATCTGGGGGAACTCAGGCTGAGGAAGGCTCTCCTAGCGTTCCATTACTTCAGTATCTCAGCAATTCTCATCTACCAATGATTTACACTTGATTCTCTCAAGAATATAAGAAGAGCCCTGCTGGATCAGACCAAGGGTCCATCTAGTCCAGTGGCCAACCAGCTGTTGACCAGGAACCCACAAGCAGGGCATAAGTGCAACAACATCTTCCCGTCCATGTTCCCCAGCAACTGATGCACATAGGCTTACTGCCTTGGATACTGGAGACAAGGATTAATCAGTATTACTGCTTCGTGATTGGGAAACTATGGGCTTTATTCAATGTTAAGTTCACTTAGAGTAGAACTACTGAAATGAATGGAACTTAGGTTAGTTATGCCTAACTTAAGTCACATTAATTTCAATGGGTCTATAAGTAGGATTAAATGTGATACAAGCCTATGGGCAGGCCCACAATTCATGTGGCAAACCTGTTTATTACGGATCACCACTGGTACCTTCAAACCCATAAAGTAAGGCCCACATACATACATCTTCAAATACCCACATACATATGCTTGGGAACCCTCACTGAGTGCATGTGGGTTTTTAAAAGCATGTTTATATGGCACAAAAACTTTGCTGTCAATAACAACCACGTATATGCAGCAACCAGTTTTGCCACAGAAGTTGTGGAATTGCCCTAAATGAGTTTGCTCAATTTACGAGCCAGGGGAAGGAGGGATGAGATTTCCTCACTTCTTTGGGCAGTGTTTTCACCACTGTTAACTGGATAGGACTACAAAGCTTTACGGAACCTCTTTCCAAAACAAAAACAGTGGTTCTCCAAAACTAAATGAGACGGAAACATAACCCTGCGCCTTCAGAGTGGGCTAGTACCACCGGTGTCCACGGAAATAAGATCGCTAGCTCAGAATAACCTCATATCAGTGTGAGCGTCCAAACCACCCAGTAGGGAAATTGCGACTTATTAGACTCTCAAATGGGTAGGGGACAGAAGAAAAGCTGACACACTCGAATCTACAAAGAGGTCCTCACCAAAGCACACTTTTGTAACATTGGTGGAGGCTTAAGTATTATTTGCATCTTGAGTGATCCAAGTGTTACTTTCCAGAGGTCATATATATTATACTTACTATCACCAAGGATCAGCTCAACTTCCTCATCTGCATCAGAGTCTTCATCCTCTCCTTCATCCCCCTCTTCAAGCAGATTGGCCAATTCCTCATCATCAGAAGGTGAGAAGTCGTTTTCTCCATCTTCACCTGCATTCTCATTGTTCTCCTCTTCCTCCAGATCAGCCTCCAGCAGCTGGTCAGTGTCCAGCTCATCAAGGTCATCTGTGTCATCTTCATCCTCATCATCATCCTCTTCCTGTTCCTCTTCCTCCTGAAGAGATATTACAAAAGCTCTATTAGAACTAACAAAACCCAAATGGGCAATGGAACACAGAGAAATGTGCTGCTTATTCACACCTGCATGTATGTTCAGATTAGCAGCCCTGTAGAGAGAGTTCTTAGCCATACAGGTAGTTCTGCAAAAGGCCAAATCACAATATATTGCCAAAGGAATGGCCTGGATCTAGGATCATAGGTCTCACTGAAAGCTATGGGACAAGTTAATTATGGTTTTGTTCCCAATGAAATCAAAGCGACTTAAGTTCAACTAACTTAGTTTGGATCCAACCCCCTATCATTGGCTCCACTGTTAGTGGTTAGCCACCCACAGAATTCTTCATGATCTACTTAAACAGGCAACCCATAATTTGGTCAAACAGTCCATCAGCAACTGACTTTGGTTACTGGCTAGCATCAGAAGGTCTTAATGTACGGAGTTTCTCTATTCAGTATCACCTTGAACTAGTTAGCTTATTTGCAACACAGTGAAATACAATACAGAAGATATTGAATAATGATCATAACAATCGTAAACAGGTTTTCAACACCATTGAAGCCGAAACAGTAGAGATAGGTAGGTTTTGTGAATGGGAGGGTTATCAGAGTGTGGATTTTGTGAAGATCTCCATTATGTCCTAACAAGGTAAGTAAGATTCCCATGAACATCACTCGAGATATGCTTACATATTCCTCATGCTTCCCATTTCAAGTACAGAGTTCCTATTGGCAAGAAAAACAATAGGCATGGGCAAATACACAGCTGATTCCACACTTGGCTAAGATAAATTGCTAATAGAGAAAAGAGCTCCCTTATCTAGGTTCTCACTGCTACTTCTTCTGAACAAGATAATCATTGCTTTTTAGAATATCTACAAAGAAACAAACTGAAATTTCATTTCCGCGCTGTTCACCACACAACACCACTCAAAGCCTGCGTATACACATACACACACAAAGCTGAAGTGATGGGCATTATGGCATATGTTAAACACAATTCAGTAATGTAAAATGAGTGGCAAGTCATGATATTCTATTAGTCCTTTTTAGATTTATTTATGACATGTATTCAGATCTCACAAGCTTTCAACAAATTTACATAGTTTACAAATTACTCAGCAAAACACTTCCTGGTCTGGGTAAGAATTCTCTAGATATGCTTTGTGGAATCAACTAGCTCAGATTTTCATGGGTTAACCAAAAAAAAAACAAGCTTGAGTCAAGAACTTCCCATTGAGTAATATCCTGCCCTGAGTCTTCAAGAACACAAGAATCAGGAATTGCATTTTCAAAGAAAAGCACGTGGGAAATGCATGTCTCCTAATATTATTAGATTCCTGTATTTTGCTTCTCTACAACTGACCTTATCACAATGCACAAAATGTCATTGTATCCTTGTATCTCAGGGTAAGGTAAGGAAGACACCTATCTGGAAGAGAAACTGATGTCACAGTTTCACTTACAGGTCACTTCAAAACAGTGGCTTTGGATCAACCAGCAAAAATTAATACTCTGTAGCTTAGTATACCTCCTAAATGCTCAAAGCGCTTCATACAGTCATACACAGTTTCAGAATGTAGCTAAATAAGTTCATAACACATGTCTAGGAATGTCAATACTACTTCCACGAAAAACCATTTGACAAACCCATGTAAACCTTAGAAATCAAATCTGAAAATTGGAGAGGCGTGGCTCAGCTCCAGGTGATTGGAACGTTAAATGTTTTGAGCTGTAGATACATTTTAACATGTATAATGGCTCTGCAAAAATTTCAGGAAAAATCTATGAAACCCTCAGGTGCCAAATTTTGTTGATTTGGCATGGAAGGACCTAAATATCAACTCTGTTGCTATTCTAATTATAAAATAACTCCCTCCCCTGTTCATCAAGATCTAAAATTATCCTTTAAAGTCTGAAACCACACCCCTTTTACTAGCTATTCTTTGCCTCAGGCAAGTTAAGCTGTCTTTCTGACAACGTGACTTTTGTTCTAGCTATAAAGCAGCTTTCCCGCTCTTTAGTAGTGGAGTCTCAGGGGAACATTGCATTTTTATATCCTGAGACATTTCTGACCTCATGACACTCTAGCCCAAAAAAAACCCCTTATGTTGGCTAAACCCATACAAACGATCGCTCTCTCATCACAAGCAGTTATTGTGCAAACTGAGATCCAGCCTGCAAGTGCTGTATGTGCCTGGGCCAATTAATATCAAATCTCATGCTTTCAGGATGTATTCATCGATTCTGAGGGCCATTTCACATATTATGCAGAAAGAAAACCAGATTTGCTACTAAACATACAACTTTGCAGTGAGCTTCCTCTAAAACCCCTGCTCAGTAACACATGTATTTGCACCTGGTAAAATATACATTCACTTATGAAATCTCATACCACAATACATTTGTTAGCCAAAGATTCCTTTGTGAATTTTGCTGTAATACAGCATCACAGCTACTGCTCTAGAATTTCAGTATCAGTTGCTAGTGCTTCTAATAAGGTTTTCGATGCCCAACGCTTCATTAGCACTGGAGTGAACACAGCATTGGTCTGTAGCAAAGTTTAAGAACTCAAATGATCAAGAATGTTTTCATATCTAGCTTAGACCAAAGCTTTAAAGTCTTAAGGTAGGAAGAATATTTTGGTTCCCACTTGACACACTGAATTGCCTATTATTATGAATATATTAACCATATATATATATATATATATATATGAATATTCCATATATTTAACTTTATTCCTACCCATTTTTGTAAATGAATTTATTTCCCCTTTTTGAAATCCACGTTCTGTTAACTATGGATTGTTACAGGCTCTCATTGCTCATAGGCACTGCACAATGGGGAACACAATATCGCTGGCCACTAAGTCATACAATACCTGGATGCTCCCCTGCCACACATACTCCTCTCCTCTCCTGTCACAGCTGTGAAGATGCAAAAGCTTCTGCTTTCATGTTTAACTAACCGCAGTTTAGTGTAATGTCCAAACTCAGACAAACCACAGTTAGTCTTAATTATGGATAACTGAAACAAGCCAATTTCAAACCTTGGTTTATAACACTTGCTTCTTTTTAACAAATCAATTAAGACAAACCAAAGTTTATGGTTCAGGTAGCAGGCTAAAGTGCAGCATGATACCTGAAAACTAAAGCAAAAGCTTCTGATTTCCTCTTTGTGGGCCACAGTGGCAGAGAGGGGAGGTCGAGTGTATGAGTGGAGACTCACACATATAATATTAAACCAGAGTTTACTGTTATGGCCAAACCCCAACCATTGTCTGCAGCCACCTCTCAGTAAACCCCAACCTTCCCCCATTTCCTACTTTTCCACACGTGTGTGCATTCGTGTGTGTGTGTGTGTATATTTTACTGAATAGCTCATATATTCCAATCTACACTAAATGAATTCTCTCCTCTGAAAATCTGTCACTTTTTGCTGAACAGTCATTTTATCTTCATTTTAACTGTTGCTAGCCAAATCTTTAACTGTTCCCTCTGTGAACTGTATGACTCTTAATTGCCTAGTGATGGAAAGCATTCTTGTTTCTTTTCTTCCTGCATATTTCCATTCCAAACCTTATTCCTAATCTCTACTTTCTCCCAATCCTCATTTGCTTCTTTTATAGTCCAGGTTCAGATGATGGGGGTGGGGGGAACTTTGGTTATTTTCCCCACTCCTGGGTGTGCTGCGACCGGGATTACCCAAATTACCCTGCGCCGCATCATGGGTTGCCGTGTTGCCTGAACCTAGCTTGTAGCGCAAGCATAGTGATTTTTCACCCACCCTACAACCCATGGCTTGTCACTATGCCTGCACCGTGTGCCATGTTCAGGTGACGCAGCACAGGTAATTAGGGTAATCCTGGTCATGTGACTAGTATGTGGGTGAACGACAACCAATGCTGCATTGTTTCCCTCACTGATCATTTGAACACCCCCATAGTATGGACGCTAGGCAAAAATCCTCTGTAGCAGACACAGTTTGCTTTTACCTTCAGGGTTCAGCCTCTAAGTACATGCAAACTCCTCATGGGTCATCCAAGAACTGACTAAGCATATTAGCACACAGAAAGCAAGATCCTTAGCATAGGCTTCTATGCAGACCCAGAAGACATGGACAGATGGAATACATGTAACACAGCAAACAATCAGTCATAGATGCCAAATTGGAGTGAAGAGATAAAACACAGTTATTGCCATCCTACAGCTTTAGCCAGCTAAAACAGTAACTATTTATTATCTACAGTAACTCCAAAAATTTCCACAATACCCCTAAATTATATTTTACAAATTCTGTTTGGATTCAATATGTAACAGCATGTTGCCTTTTTTCCGTGTAAGAGATTTAGGGAGTGAAATAGCTCAGTGCACGTGCCATGCAGGCAGGCAGTCCCTGGTTCAAATCCCTGCTATCTCCAGTTAAAAGGGAATCAGACAGCAGGTGATGAGAAAGGCAACTTTTTGCCTGACACCCTTGAGAATCTCTGCCAGGTAATTAATACTGGGTTAGATGGACTAAGAGGCTGCTCTGGTATAAGGCAGCTTCCTATCTTCCTGGATAAGGCCATGTTTGCTTTAAATCCAAGCTTATATCACAAAATAAAATGAATAGCACTATAAATAAATAAATAAATAAATAATCAATTGATGGAAATGGCTACATTTATCATAACTAATAATTTCAATTATGATACATGTATTGGGTTTGCCTTTATACTGAATTTTTGCTACAGAATAAACCTGTATAGTTTTTAAATGATAGTAATTAATTGAATGTACAATGCACACCACAAAGATCTAGTCTTTAAAAATTAATATTTTGGCCTCAGTGCTTAAGTGTGAATTGCCTGCCTGGCCACTTTCACTTGTCTCTAGAAACTAAATGGGTGGAGAGAAAAACTGGCACTCAGCTGAACATGTCTCACATATAAAATCAATATATGCAGGCACTTCTTTTAATGGTGTTGAACAGATATACTTTCAGGAAGGACAAAGTCCCAAAGTTCAAAGAGAAAGTCATCATGGATGGGTAACAAGCATGGGAAAAAGTCATCATATATTTTCATGGATGGGTAACATGCAGTTCATGTCCATAAACAAGCAGTTCAGAGTACTAGATGGGCCATCATGGTGGACCTAACACAATGTACCAACTGTTTCAATGCTAACTACTTAAGTGAAACCAAACAGCCTTGAATGACTTTGCACTGAAAAGTGTTATGGGCCGGAACAGCTTGTGACAACCATTTGCTCAAGATGACAACCTGGTCTTTGTCCTAAAAGGGAACAGATTCACCTGCAGTCATTCACATTAAGTTCATCAAATATTTTCATTTACAAGTAATCTGACTCTCTCTACACAGCTTAGTATGAGATAGTTTTCCATTCTGCCCCATACAACCAGCCTAAACATCCAATTTACAACCAAAGGTGGGGCTATTCCCTATACAAAATACGATGCTGTTTTGGTCAAGGCAGTAGGGGGCTGGAGAAGACTGGCTAGTTGTTGGCTTTTTCGTGATTACTGCTCCCAATGAAGCTTTGAAATGGATCCATGTCATGCTGCACACTAAGGACTGAATGGCAGAAGTGGGATAAGTCCCATCATCCCTTTTTGCCAGTAACCCTATCACTCAGTGAAGTCACTACACTGTGCATGCGAGTGGTGCCGTTAGGCTACAACTGTGTGGACCCACCAACTTTTGCCAGTATGTAGGCAATAACACATCCAGGGCTTAGTCTCAGAATCAGCGGAATGCTAGGATTCAGCTCTGGGAGATGTGAAGTATCAAGAGAGCCCTTGAACACAGACTGCCTTTCCAGCACCACTGAGTAGCCAGCTATCCCACACATATTCAGGGTTAGGGAGAAGGCCTTGTAAGGCAGAGAGTACTGCTTCCAGTTGTGCACAGATACCTGTTGTATTCCTATCCAAGATCCACTTCCCTATATACCTTTCCATAAATAAAGTATGTCTAGCTGCCAGGCTATATATGGCCTGGCTGAACTGAACAATTAAGCAGGAACACTATTCTGTTGTTGTTTTCAACTAAGGGATCAATTCATCAGTAAGAACCAGGCCTACTGACTTGGCAAAACGAAGGGTGCTTCAGGGCAGAGGCCTTTTCAGGTAACAAAAGCACTGATCCCCATTTCTCATGCCTGCTAGTCCAAATGGCAGGACTGGTACATGTGGCAGAGAGACACCTCACAATGCATAGTACCCCTGTTTTGTGACATGTCATCTCTTAATTTTCACTTTAGCTCTACAGTGCAAAACCATGCAGGGGTGACGTGCTATCTAGGCACACCCTACAGTGGCAACTGGAGAGAGCAATACTGTGAGAGAACAACAGGAATAGCAAATGCAAAGCCCTGATACAACTCTTTGGATTTTGGCTTTGAAAAGTTCATTTATCTAGGGGAGGACTCTGAAGGCCTTTCAGAGCAACAATGGGGAACTACCAGAGCACACGGGGGCTGAAATTACAACTGTTCCTTGTAAATAGAAGGATCACTAAAGCCTAAAGGAGAAAAAAAGCTCACACAATATGCATCCGCACACAGACATCCAGTTTCTTCTAAGGAAAAAAAAATATTTTGTCCCATTCACATTTTTGGCACTACCCTCCAGCTGGAGTTTTCATACAAACGGGAAGGTGAGAGGTCTCCCCCTTCCAGGTCTGACTCTTTGTTACATCTGACAGCTCTTTTTGCCCATTCCTTCTGCAGCAAGAAAAGGTGAGGGTACAAGGACAGCTACAAGGGCCACCACCAGCCCTCCCATCAGGGCAGCAGGCATAACCTCATGTCTCATCTTTCCATTTCTTGTGCAACCAGGACTACCAGGAGCAGTGTACAGGGAATTAGTTAAGGGAGCTGTACAACAGGGGTGAAGCACCTGTGGCCCTCCAATTTTTGTTGTACCAACCCCCATCAGCCCAAGGCAGCATGGTCAGCGGTCAAGGATGATGGGAATTGCTATCCATCATCATCTGGAAGGCCAGAGGTGGCTCACCCCAAAGGTAACTGGTCTGTGTGTATCATATGATCTGGAAAACCAAGAACTGAACATATTAGAGAAAGGGCCCTCTGCCTGAGGAAAACATTCAGCCTCATTACAAATAAAATAAGTAAAAAATTAGGAGTGAGATCTTGGGGGCTATTGATGGGTTTACATCACAATGAACATGTACTTAAATGCATTATGTGGTGATAGGCATTGGGAGGGACGGGAATTGTTTTTTTAAAAATATATATTGACACGCTGCCCAAGGGGAATGTTTCATGCAATCCAATCTAAGACACATCTGAAAACCAAAACAGCAATTCTGAGTTAAGGAAAAAGTAAAATTCCAATACGCCACAATCTCCTAAAGATCCTTTTGCTATTGACTTTGTTTCTATGCTATTTCTACTCCGAAACAAACAAGCAAATACAATTCAACTACCAACCTTACAGAAACTCCACAGTAAAGTGCAAATCATTTGGCAGAAAATCTAACACGAAAATGTACCACACGCTTCAAAAGGAGCCAAGTTCAGAAACACAGTTTCTGCAACCCTAAGTAGTAACCAATTTTAGTTTTCCTAAAGTTAACTAAAGGGGAAGGCTGCCAGTGAAACAATAGGCTAAGCCAGATGTTAGCACAAAAGGAAACAGCAGAATCTGTAAAAAGGTGGGCATTGTTTCCCACGATAAACAGTGACCAATTTCATAGCCAAGTCTATCCATTTCACACCTCATTGCTGGAAGTAAAGACACTGAATGGATACCATGGAAATCTATAATTCATCATAATTTATCTGTCTCTTTTCTCATTTACATTCTGATTAGAGTTATCTGGTTCTCTGTCTAATTTAGAAGTACTATCACCAATCAATTTAATCACACATCCTCATAGTTAAATGATTAATAGGGAAAAGTACAAAACTAATATTACTGTAAAAATATGGAGTGTCTACTAACATGTCAACAAATACAAACAACTTCAAGCACTCACCAGAACTCAACTCAAAATAGCTTTTCAGTGTACTATCTGTTAAAATAAACTGGAAACATACATACAGATGATGTGATAAAGACGTAAAAGCAGTTTTCAAAACATTTTCTAAAAGGTTCAGCTAATGAGTTAGCCTGTAACAATCAAGAGGAGATTAAGCTTCTCACCTGGTCTTCCTCCTCATCTTCCTCATCTTCTGCCAAACGCTGCCTGCCCACCTCATAAAGCCTGCACACCGTATCCATGTTCATGGTATCCATGCTTCCTTGATTCTAAAACAGGAACCACACACCCAACACAATAGAAGTTAGTTTACAGCCAAATATGCTACACTGACCTATACACAGCAACACCATCTGCCTAACCATCTCCATCCCAGTTAGATACACAAGGTTACAATTGAACAGCTGTTTAATAACCTTATTTGGTTAAGGGAAATCACGTAACAAATGCTAACATATTTCTTGTTATTACGAACAACATTTACCTCAATAACAGCTAAGTAACAGTCCTTTGTATCTGTACACAGGTCAAAGATGTTCCTTTTTACATCAATGGTAGCTAGGGAAAAACACAACATAATCAACAGGAGCCTTTTGGGATCTATTTTTAAACATACAGGTGTGAGCAAACTTCAGGTTTCTGGGATCTTTTCCATTTTTTAATTTTACTAGAAACTTGAGGTCCACCTACTGGAACCCAGCAAGGGGTGGGGGGTGGGGAGGGCTCTTTCAGTCCCTCTGATGCAGCCCTGTCTTTTGCCTGCTGTTCACAAGAAAACCTTTTTGGCAATACTAAACCAAACTTGAGCTCTTAAAATGAGGTGTAATGAGCTCTGTAGGTATTGCCCCAGAAAATTAGATAGCAATTTTTTTTAGCAGAGAATGGCAACATAATCTATTTTGCCCTATTTTTGTAGGGAAATGCAACCACAATCTTTACCAATGGGTTTGTAGTCTGTTGCATTGAATGTCCTGAAAGATGACCCAAAGGGGCTTCGCATCCTCTCCTCCAGCAGGTCATCTTCATCATCAGCCTGCAACATAGCTGATTGAGGGAGAAAAGAGTTATAAATAAATAGTTGCTTGTGGTCTAAAATAGTTTTTAGGGGGACAAAATAGCTTTAGGCCACTTGTAACACTGAAACTTAAAAATGTTTAAATGTTGCTATTTTTAAACACACACTTGCTTTTAGAGTGGAACAGAAGAGACCATAGCAGTCCATACTCAGAAAATGAAAAATGTTTTGCAATCATAACAGAATATATAAATTGCGATAAACTGAAAAATTTGAGTTATCTTCTGAATAATTGTGGACTGGGTTTGTCCTCAAGACCCCCTCCACAAAAAAGACACTGGCTCAATTCGGACGACACGATACTCCCCACACAACAAGGTAATAAATAATCAACTGTGGTGTGGATTAGGATCAGCGCTGAGTTGACTATGGCAGCATTCAAATGACACAGTAATCAAAACAACTGACGATTGTTTTCCCCACACCAGTTGTTTATTGTGTCGTCCGAATTGAGCCACTGAGTAGAACAGCAAGGATGGATTGGAAGAAAAGGCCCCCAGATTGAGTGTGGAGGGTGGAGAGGAACAATGGAGGAAAGAATGAAGATAAAGCTACATTTTGGAAGGAAAAGAACATCAGGATGAAATCAGAAGGCACACGAATATGGAAAATCAGAGCAACCAAACAGAACATGGAATCATATCCCACAGGAGCCAGTTGCAATTCTTTCTGAATTTCTGCAAACAAACAAACAAACAACTCTCTGCGTAGATTCAGTCTACATTTTTGAACTCCACACAGGGACTTTGCATACCCTTCTGGCACCCGGCCTGCAACTGTCCCAGGAGCCTTTTCTTTTTAGTGTCATAAGATGTAACTTTGCAAACATTGACTATGTACGTTTTTTGCTGTTTTGCAGTTCCGTGCCATCATCATCATCATCATCATCATCATCATACATTTATTTCTTATCCGCCTCTCCCTTCGAATCGAGGCAGGGAACAACATCAAATATAAAATACATAAAACTGATTAAAAGCACATAAAACCAATACATTATTAAAATACCAATAAAATACTAATCAAGTGCAGAAACTGGCATCTTACTTATAGGCAGCTTACCTCCATACATAACTGTTCCTGTGTGGTTGAAGACTACACGGCACTGATCCAAAGCTGGCACTGTATGTAACAAATGGAAAGTTCGCAGGTCCCACTGGACAGTGCATTAAGGAAGACTTCACACAGCCATCTATCACTACATTTATTATATGGCAACCAAAAGATTAGTAATTCCAAATCTATTGTTATTGGTAAATGTTACAGAAAATGCCTGAGACAAAGTTCCAGCACTAATTCAGCAACTACAAGCACAATCAGGGGCACTTTCTAAGATCTAAAGACTTTCTCTAGCTCAGGGGTGGAGAGCAGAAAAGAAGCACAGTCTGGTTTCTGCTACCAGCCAGGAGACCGAAAGCCACTGGAAACTACTGCACCCCTTGCTTCCCAGAAATTGCGAGCTGAGGAGGAGGCCAACTTTGCCCATCTGTCGGCCAAAGGAGGAGCAGTTGCAAGGAGTTCACTTTCCCCTCCCTGCCAGGGAGAACACTTGGCCCCTGGTTCTGGGAATGCAGAAGGAAGGGGGAAGAATGCTCCAGCCCCATCCATCAGCCAAAGGAACAAGAGCCACCATTTGCTTTTCATGCAGGAACACCAGCATATAAAGAGCAACCTGGCCCAAAGGGCATTTAAATGCTCACTTATAGCATATAGTTCTGGCCTTGAAATCTGGTCTCCTCCTCTTCCTTTTTCCTCCACTCCAGGAACCAGAGATCAGGTTTTGCTGCTTATGGGCTTTTCGTATTAGGGAAGCCCTCAACCCAGTAAGGCAGAGACAGCCGGGCCCCTGTCACTCTTCAGTGAAGGAGACTCGGCCGGTTTTGCCTGCTGCACCTCCTTCCCACCACTTCCTACAATGATTGGCTTATCACGCCAATATTTTTCAGATGCTCATGTAAGTCACTTAAGAAAAAAAGGATACAATTTCTGTGTTGACGATGACTTCCAGCCCGTTTGGATGAAAAACGCCACTGATGGTCATATTGAATTTATCAAACTTATGTATAGCCTGCGCAGAGCGGACATCCCAAAGGACACCATCATTTAAGACAAGGTCATCGGTGGGGTTAAAAGTGGCACAATTCTTCTTGTAGTTGTTTGCAAGATCTGGGTTAAACAGAGTCAATAGCTTGTTGCCAGTCTGAATATCATAGATCTTTTAGATTAAAAAAAAAAGAAAAGGAAAGAAATCAGTCAAGATCTGAGGAAGTATCGAAAGAGAAACAAATACACATAGTCATTTCCTAATCTTCAAAAAGTGTTTACTAGTTCACGTTAAGCCTCCCTGGGAGCTCTCAGTTATCTATTCCGTATTATGACACAGAAATCATTACACACACTATGATGGTAGAGAAACACCAAATCCTCATTCCCTTCCTTTCCTAACACTTGAATGAAACTATTTTCACGATACCTGGATCATTCTCATCACCTCAGTCTTCCCTAAACTTACATATTCCTTTTCAAGAAGAACTGCAGCATAATAATGTACATTCAGCAGAAATAATTACAAGTAGCAATGGATAAATGATCAGCTACACTACATTTTATTATAACAATAAGGCTGCAAAAGCCTGATATACAAAGGCCATACTGCTTGTAGAGACCAGCTATGAACACATTTACAAAAGCATAAGCTTCCAAGGACAAGAGCCCTCTTCATCGTATGAACTCAAGTCCACGAAAGCACATTCCATAATAAATGTGTTAAGTCTTTAAGCTGCAACCCGAAATAGGAATATTTACAGATTGCACAGTCTGCTTCTATGTAGGAATATTTCTTGTGACTCCTTCAAATTTTAAACCAAGCAACCAAGAAAGACTCTTCACATGTAAGGTTTGTGGAAACAGAACACTCTTGACATACAATGTAGGACCTTCAAACTGGACAAGCAATGAGCCTTCTAGATCAGTGGAACATCAGGAACACACCCACTGTTCCTCCTCTCTCATGGAGTCCTATTTCTAATTGCCAGGGAATATCCTACAATTCACAAGCTGGCAAAGTTCCTGTGCTGAAAAAATGGGGTGTCTTGGTGCATGGCCTGTTATAGAAAATGTCTCCAACTGATATTGGGGATAGTGGACTATTGTAATAAAGAGCTTACCACAAAAGGATTCAATACAACGAAAAAAGCTTCACAAAATGAAAAGTTAGCATTCTGATATATATGCTAAAAAGCATTTTACAGACCCATTTCTTTAAAACTATTTTCATACAGGTGTTTAACTGGGAAGTGGGCTAATTATTCACACTCTGTGCATCTGGCTTCCCTGCAATGCTAATTTCCCTTTGCTGAAGTTAAGAATAAATGTTTTTAGCCTCCTGCTGTACAAATTACCAGATCACGAGTGGAGATCAGATTTCCCTCGAAGGCTAACAGAACAGCAAGGCAACATAGAAAGATACTTTGCTTAAATGCAAATATATAGGAAAATCAACAAAAGGGCAAGGAAAATTACAAAGAATTTGAATAGGTTTATGCTTTATGACATTTGCTTCCTCAAAGTGAGAAATCCCTGACGTTAACTCTACCTGACACTGACACCTTCAGATTGCTTCGCACTCTTCATGATTTTATACTGGTGAAACAACAGAAACATTCTCTAAAACTTCTTGGGTTGGATCCAGAGCATCCCTTGGGCAAACAGAAGGTCTCCTTCTGTTTGTTGAAAAACTCAGATCTATCAGAGGCTATCAATGAGTAGTAGTCCTGGCGGTTATGTGTTACCTCCAGTATCCGAAGCAGGAAGCCTATATACACACCAGTTGCTGGCGAATGGGCAGGAGGGTGCCGTTGTACCTGTGTCCTACTTGTGGGTTCCTGGTCAACAGCTGTTTGGCCACTGTGTGAACGGAGTGCTGGACCCTTGGTCTGATCCAGCATGGCTCTTCTTATGTACTTATGTCACATTTGAGCTCATTTCTAGATCTCTTTCAAGCAATGCCAGAGGCTAGTCAGCCCTCCTCAGAGCATTTTTCAATGACTCAACACTTTATTTTCTGTTATATAATATTGCCATTTTGTTGGTAACAGTCTGACATTTCAATCCATTAACCTCGCCTGTTACACCTGCCTTCCCAGCCCGGTACCCTCCAGATTAGGGAATGACCATGCTGGCTGGGGATGATGGGAGTTGTGGGGAAAGTTGCCCTACAAACAATACTTACATGAGCAATGTCCCCCTTTGTGCCAATGACCCTGTCCTGTGAATGCTTGCTGAACTCCACATAATGGTCATCTGTGAAGGAATGCCTGAACGGGAGAATCAAATACTCAATAAGCAGCAAAATTTTAAACCAAAGTTTTTTCTCAAGAGTCCTTTCTGTGCACTCTTAAGCAGAATCATTTAATGCATTATATTGCATCACACAATACACAATACTTAGTTCATGAACTAACAGTAAGAGGTGGCCACTTCACTGCTACTATTAATACCCTGCAATCTCCACTTCTCAGGCAACCTTTAACTATAAGTCCATTATGCACTTAAATAAATTTCTATAATCCACTCAAGCCCGTAAGTTATAGAAACTTTAAAGCTTGCTCCTTTGATGACCTGATAGGGTAGCAAAAAAAAGTAAAGAGTGTACATACTTGGTTTCAAAGACAGACTTCATTCCCCACAATGCAGAAAGAGGCTGGCTCCATGAAGCAGATGTCAGCAATAAAGAGCCGTCCTGTGGTTTAGGGCAGAGAACACAGAGAAGCAAAAGTGTGCTGCTGTTATACATATGGTGTCATTCATTTGTAGCATTATGTTAGCACAGCTCACTGATAGGTTTGGACGACACACTGCAGCTCATTATGACTTAATTGGCCCATGGGCACCGCTTTGCATATGCAACCCCACCTCAGTTTGCTATGTCATATGTGCCCAATGAGTGTGGGTTATGCGAAGGTTAAACAACCCTCACATAACCCTAAAACAGACCATGGTTTTGGCAAGGGTTGTTCTACCCTCACATAATCCATGCTTGTCAGGTTCACACAACACGACAACCCTAAAGCAGGAACTGCATAATCAAAATGGCAGTCACATGCACCCCACACGCACTGCAGAGTCACCATAGGTTAAATAATCCAGTGGGCTGTCGTGTCATGTGAACAAGCCCTCTCTCACACATTTTGTTTTTATATGATGGAAACCCATTAACACAACTAACTGTTCCATGGCACAAGTATCATTCTTTGAAGCTAACAATATTGCCAATCTAAGGGCCAATATGATCACTTTCATCACAAAGGTAAATCCAACTACCATATGTTTGGTTGGTTGGGTCAAGAGGCTACTACAAATCAACTGCCCTGTGAAAAGTTTCATTACCATGCACATCGGCATGGGAGAGTAGCTTTTCACATGTTCAATTTAGGATCGGTTTGCTGACTGACAGTCAAAGTTCTAAGACCCGTGACATATCTGACAATGGAATATGGAAAATGAGCAGCCTCTATGCCTTGCAGACAGAGATTGGTACTTGGAAACTTCAAATTCTTGCACTTTCAGATGGCAGAACAATACTTTTTGTTTCCTTCTGCTGCTAAAAAGTAATGTAAAGTTAAAACCAACAATTACACTCTATACCAGCCTTCTTCAACCTGTTGAACTACAACTGTCATCTTCCCATGGCCAAGTTGGCTGGAGGTGATAAGAGTTGTAGTCCAACATACCTGGAGGGCACCAGGTTGGGGAAGGCTACACTATACTTTCCTATTACTCACAGCTGCTTACATCGGAAATTTGAAGACCTATGACAAATTACAGAACCCACTCACTGAAAATGGCCATTATACCAATACAGTCATACCACAACATCCAATCTAAGAGTGTGCTGTAAGACCACTCCATTTTATCTCATGATAAAACATGTCTAGATGAGAAGATGACATTAAGCAGGCCTGGTTTATACACACGCCTGAATACAGAAGAGGTTAGGTAGCTTTGTTTTAGTTCTGATTTTGCTTCTGTTCCTTGGTACGTCCTCCTTCCTGATTCCTCAGGGAGTGTGGACAAAGCTTCTGATAATTCACGACGATCAGAAGCAATAAGGTTATTATGGAAAACGCTCTTGGTGCTGTCCTTACCCTGGATGGCTCAAGGTGCGTGAAGGCAGTGCTGTGGCACTTATAGCTGGCCTCCTCCTGCCCACTAAAGACATTGTAGAGTTTCAGGTGCCCTGCACAGGTGCCCAGCATCAGGAATCGTTCCCGAGCAGAGAATGCACAACAAGTAAAACCACTTTCATCTTCATTTGCTTCACGGAACACAGAAATTGGACGAAACCTGGAAATGAAAGAGCAACGGAGTGAGAATGGGAACTTTAAGTGACAGGAAAGAGAGGAGTGTAAGCAGTGACCAAACGTAGCTGAAGCTCAAAAACATGCCTGGCAGCTTGCAAGGATGGAAATCACAGCTTCAGCTCCCTTCTTAAGGGAAGACAAGTTTTGGCAATTGCTCCAAATGTGGAAAGTGCTGCAGATAACTATCAGTAGAGAAAAGTGAGAAATGGCATACAGAAGTCTTCCTAGTCGTCACTATGATATCATGGATTTTGTGCAACCCACAGCCTGGAACCAGAGTCCACTTTTAGACGGCTTGGTCAAAAGAACCATAGGAATTCAGAAAAACATCTTCCTTACCTGCTGAATATAAGGTGTCTATCAAAGCATCCACCATCCACCCCGCCATACTTTGGAAAGGCTGCCCTGCGGGTCAGCCGCGAGGTAAAGTTAGTTGGCGCTTGGCGCCTCTGTTTTGGCTCAGGACACTGGTGGGGTGTAAAAAGAGAGAAGGGGGGGCAAGTAGCCACAGGGTTCTTGCAGCGAGCGTGCTGCTCCCTAAGGTACTCTGTGATTATACTGTCCAGCGTGGGAGGGGAAGGGAGGTGCTTGTCCAGCTGCTTTTTGATAGCTGGGCTCTGGCTGTAGGCGCCATGGTCTGATTTTTGCCGAAGCACTCTGATTTTCCTGCCATTGCAGGGAGTTGGCCTCTCTCGGACGAAGCTAATCCTGCCAATCACAGGGGAGCTGGTGGCATGAGACGGGCCTGGGAGTGCCAGTGAGCCTTGGCAGGTGGTCGGCCTTGGCTGCGCATGGACAGAGGGAGCACCGGAGCCTACAGGAGGATGGTTAGTCAACCGGGCTGAAATGCCATTTGCTATACGAGGGGTACGAGGCAGCGACACAGGAGAGGCAGCAGCAGGAACAGGGGTGAAGGCAGAGGAATGAGAAGCTGCCGTCATGGGTAGATCCGCTTCCTTCGTAAGGACAGTAGCAGTTTCTCCTAGCCCTTTAGAGATGAGATGGTTCCTGATCAAGAGGAGCAGCTCCTTCTCAGGGAACGAAATCCTCGACTGAGCCACCACGTCTGCTTTCTGCAGTCGAGCCAGGGAAACATCTGTCCCAATCAGCAAGGGTTTTCCCGAAACACGCTCTATCAGCTCAGCAGCATACTTGCAGAATTTCACATGCTCGCTGCGCTTATCCTGGAGCACGGGCTCCTTCATCAGCTGCTGGATCTGGCAGCTACTGAAGAGGGGCAACTTGCTGATAATCTGCCGGACTGTACTGCTGCGTGACAACCCAACCAAGGCTTTGCAAGCCAGCGCTCGGATCTGGTCCGCATCTGTAATGGGCATTTTGACGGATAGCAAAGACAACAGTACTTTGATGCCATTGTTGGACTGTACCACATTCCACATCTTGGCCAAAGTGTGCTCGCTGCTCCTTGGTGCCTGAGGAAGCGTCCGTCGAGGGGTACCAGAGATGAATTTGCCAATGCTGGAGATGCGATTATCTGGGCCACACACACAGTTTATGATTATCTGAAGGGCTGATTTCTGGATCTCTGCATCATGAATAAAGTATTCGCCTTCAGCAAGTCCCAGGATGATGCTGATACCTAACCAAAAGGAAGCATTTCACTGAGTCATTAGTTTATCAAAGTATGACACAGATTAGTATAAGAGGCAAGATGAGTAAGTTTTTACATTATAGGAATTGCGTAATTGTTGTCTCCTCTGGTTCGGTCTCATACTGGTCCAATACAGAATGAAGAAAACATGGGACAGGCTAACAACGTGATTTTTCATGTCAGTATATCATACCCAGGCAGGCAGGGAGACAGGCAGGTAGGCAGACACACACACACACACCAATCAAAAGCTAACCACATTGACAGCTTTCACATATGATCTCCCTCATTTTCATGTGGCTCAGAGTGCCTTCTTCCAGCTTCGGCTGGTGGCCTAGCTATGCCTCTATCTGGACAGGGATAAACTTGTTTCAGTAATCTATGCTCTGGTAATCTATAAATTAGAGTAATGCAATGCACTCACATGGGGCTGCACTTGAAGACTGTTCAGAAGTTGTAGCTTGTGCAAAATGTGGCAGCCACATTAATAATTGGCTTTGAGCACATATGACCAATTCTGGTCCACTTGCATTGGCTGCCTACATGTTTCCATGCCTGATTCAAGGTGCTGGTTTTAACCTATAAAGCATTACATGGCTTGGGATTGCAATGCCTGACAGAATGCCTCTCCCAACCTGAACATACCTGGACACTATGATCAACGTCTAGGGCTCCCCTTCAAGTGTCTCCTTTGAGAGAGGCTCAGAGCATGGTGACAACAGAGAGAGAGGGCCTTCTCATTGGTGTCTCCCCCTTGAGTATGGAATGAACTCCCCTACTCAGCACTGTCATCTTTTTGGCACCAGGTTAAGACTGTCCTCTACTCCCACGTATTCAATGGCATTTAGTGGTGTATGATGGGGCATTTATGCCAAGCATCTAAACAGGTCTAATATTTTATTGAAATTGTTTTTAGCTGTCTAAATTCTTTGAAATTTTGTATATGTAAATTTTTATGCTGTATTTTTATGTTGTATTTTATTATTTTATGAATTGCTGTAAACTGCCCAGAGAGCTTCGGCTATTGGGTGGTATAGAATTAAATAAATAAAGTTATCAAGGTACTGTACAATGAAGCCACGGGAAAGCAACAACCACACTACTACGGTAATGTAAGAACTGGCCCACAGAGCAGCCAAAGAGACTACACAAGTTAGAGAGTCATTCTAATGTCCCTTTGTTTATCTCATTCCCTCATATTCCTTTTAATCAGGGATGGAGAATGTGTGCAAACACATCCAGATCTTGTTGGACTGCAACTTCCATAATCCCCCCCACCGGTTATGCTGGCTAGGGCTGATGGAAGTTGTAGTCCAACAACACCAGGAGGGCTACACATTACCCCACCCCACTGCTCTTAACGGTGACCACGTTTCATAGTACTAGATATCCCACTGTATTGATTCACTGACACAGAGGCAAGCTAAGTAGAGTTTAATGTATGTTGTACATTGTGGATTTTCAGCCAAGAAATTTAGAAGAATGTAGGTGCTATAAGGGGGCTGAAAGAGGGATTCATAAGGTATCACCGTTATGGAAATCAAATATTACCCGAAGATTAAACAGAACCAAGGAATTGCGGGGAGGGGTCTGTGTACATGGGTGTATGAAGATGATAAAACAATGAATAAAGTTTCCATCACTTCTGTTTCTGCTTAAAATGCACTACCAGATAAATTAAACACTAAGTTGTGCAAAGAAGGCTTGCCCTGATTCAGCAGAACTGAAAAATTTAGAACTGATATGTTTGTTGTTATGCTGATCATTAATTAAGCATAATTATTACTGTCTCTTGGTAGGGCGAGCCACTTTGAGCTGTTCTTTGTAGAAAAGTGACATATAAACTAAAATCTAATCTTTCCGGATTTTCCACCCACTGTTCTTGGAATTGTCTTGTCCCAATATTCACAGCCCAGAAGATGGAGAGAGACCATTAATTTGCAAGTTATGAATGCAAGGTTAAGCCAGCTGGGGAAAATAGGATCAAGAACACCTGGAAGCATCACAACTGTCCATCCTCAGAATCTGAAATTGCTAGTTTTATATGCACTTTTATAGATCGTGTGCAAGACAGAAAGTTACGATGAAAATCACCCAGTTCTGACTTTAGTCAGTCATTGACCTATATCCCAATCGTGCACAATTTATGAAGAATAACGAGTTATTGCAGATACTAGTGAAGTGATTCATATAGGAAAGATGTAAAAAAAATTGAGGAGGCCAGGTTCTACCTACCCACAATGGAAATAGAAGTTCCTCCCTCATCCACAGTATCCACTGCTTCTGCTAACTGTAACTGGATTTTCGGAACCACAGTAAGGATGGCCAGAACATCCAGGGCATAACGCACTGTATCATTTCTGTAAACAAAAGCATATAACTCAAAGTGCTATGGAACACTCTAAAACAAACATTAGCTATACAAAACTACCATACCAGCAATCCTTTCAAGGCAAGGAGGGAGTGCACCATGCGCCAGATGGGTACCTGGGGCAATGGTCAGCAGTGAGTGAGCAGCAACTTACAAGGTTATATGTTAAATTGTATCATTCTCTCACCTAGCATAGTAGGTCTTCCAGTTGCACGCTATTGAAATAAGCTGGAGCATGAGCTGCACACAAGACAGCTTGAGAAAGACCTCTGCTGGATCCCAATATAGCTGTCCTGGCCCGTATTCTATTAGAAACTCCATCATCTCTACAATCTGCTCATGTGTGTAGGAACAAGCCTGCAAGGATAAGGAAGCATTCAAGCAGACTTATCATTATCAACTCCTTAAAGAAGATGTAGTGCACCTTCGAATATTTTTATTAATTTATTTTTAAATCTGATCTGCCTTTTCAGAAAAGCACTGAAGCTGGCGCACAAAAGATAAAAATACAAATGTTAAAGCCACAAATTAAAAGCAGCTGCACACTAATGATCCAAACCAAAGGTAGTCAATTTGTGGCTCACCAGATATTTTGGCCTACAACTCTCATCATCCCTCGCCATTTATTTATTCATTAAAAATATTTCTAAAGCTGCCTTTTAGGGCAGGAGACCTCCCAAGTGGCTTACAGCCATTACATTCATTATAATAAAAAAGTTTTTCAGTAATAAAACAGCAAACAGTAAAAAAAAAACAGTCCTCAAACCCCCAAACACACACTTCTGGCCTAGACAGTACTAAAATCCTACAGTTCAGTTGCAGCTACAACCCAGAACAGTCTGGTAAAACATAATCCGGAGAAGGCCAGAGTTCACAACACTTCTTGTGAATAAACTTATTTTGCACCCTGAGAACACGTTTCTCTCCTTTGTGACCAAAACATCTAGAGGACCACAAATTGTCCACCCTTGACCTAGACTATGATCATAAGCCTCATATCTAAATGCTTGACGAAATAAAAAGGATTCAACCTAATATCAGATTATGAAATGTTAAGGCTTGGGAGCCCTCTGGGGATCCATAATTGTGGTGCCACCACACAAAAATGTCCTGCCCCATTTATAGACTCTACTGAATAAAGGCTCTAACTTCCCATAGGTCACAGAGCAAAACGTCATCTCCAGATCTCAGGGCTCCCATAGGAGACAACAATTCTGAAGACATGCTAAGGGCTCAATCCTATTCAAGTTTAGACAGAAAAAAGTCCTACAACTCCCTGGCTAGGGAATGCTAGGAGTTGTAAGACTATTTTTGGTCTAAACTTACATAGAATTGCACCCTTAGCTAACATGTGGAGCTTTAGGATTAATAACCGACAGTTTAAATATTTGAGATGATTTGCATCCCACCTTTTGCTAAAAAATACAGCACAAGGCAGCTAACAATACTTTATAAAAACAACTCCAAAATACAAATGCTTTAAAATCAAAGCATAAAAATTGACAGATTAAAAGCCATAGTTAACTTTAAAAACAAACAAGCTGCTGACAATTAACCTCAATACTACTGACTAAGCTAGAGAGCAGGAAGTCAGAAGGGATGGGGACACACAGAACTAACTCTCTTGTGAAAGAGAATTCCACAAATGGAAATAGAGTCCTGAAGCAAACTGAAAGGCAGTGCAAAAGAGCAAGAACAGGCATAATATGCTCCCTAAATCCAGCTGCCAGGAGCAACTCCAGAGAGGACATAATGGAAGTCAGTCTGTGAGATTTGCAAGGCACAAACAAAAGCAGCCATATCCTTGGGGTGCAGCTGATGTATTAGATGTCACTGATAGAAAGCATCTGAGATTTTATTTACTTTATTGAGAAAATATCTCAAGAGTGATGGGTGAAATAAATTTGTCTCCTTTACAAAACACACTACTTACCTTATATGGAGGCTGTGGATGGACTAGAATACCACCTTCTGTGCGCTGGAGTGACTGCTTCACCTGTTCCACTTTGATGGCAAGATGAGCTTCAAAATACCTGCGCATGGCCATGCAAGTGTGTTTCCCAGTCTGGCGGCTAGCAAAGATCTCATCATCACTCAGCAGTGCACCTTGAGTTTGCAGGTTTAAGATATCTAGAGTGCTAATCTAGAAGGAGAAAGGAACATCTCTGCCATCATTTTATTCCTTCCCTTCCCTTTTAATTCAAAGAAAGGGCTTTTTGAGTCAAAGGAAACCTGTGCGGCAAGAACTTTCAAATATGCAAGCAACCCGACAAAGCAAATGTTGGAAGGAGGCAAAAGGTTTAAATATAAGGAAGTGGTGCAGTATAGTATGGGAAATAGCACTCTCAGGGAAACTTACTCAATGTTTGAGAATATTAAGAGGACAAAAGAAAAAAAAAGTTTTGCTACAGAAAGATCATGTTTTATTACAAACACAAACAAAATAACAGTACCAACACAGGTTCCAACTGCCTTTAATAGCTTATGGCTACAATAGTTTCTTTGGAGAAAATAAAATAAATAATAATTTTAAAAATCCAGTCTTGATTTGGGATTTATCCTCCCATTAATTAATTATCCTTGAAAACTGCTTAATAACCAATGTTAAATAATTTGTATTGTGTGTTTATAGTGTTGGATTGTGTCGCATTTTATTTCTTCTTTTAAAAAAACACATGTAATTTATTATTCCTTGCATGTATGGTTTCTGTACTGTTATTATTGAAGTTTTATATTTGCAAATAAAAAAAATTAAAAAAAGAAGCCACCTCAGTAAACTCTCATCTTGTTAGCAAAGAGGCCCTAGGCGCTCTCTCTAATAGTACTCTTTAAGAATATGTTAGCATCAAAGGTTACTACTTTACCAGTAGCATCAATTCCTGATATTCTTTTAAATATAGCACCTATGAAGTATGTAAAGAAGGGAAAGTAAGCATGGGGGAAATTAAATGTCTCAATATGCACTGGTGCCCAAAAACAACCAAAAACAACCTGCTGCTTCCTCTGTCTATTCTACTGCAGCAAAGCAGAGTACCTAGTAAATGGTTAAAACAGCAAATACTTTGCATAATGTGGGGACAGCTGAGATGTGGCACCTGCCAATAGCACAGAACACCCAACTCCACTTCCACCTCAAGAAAAAGGAAGGTAGCAGTTCTGAGAAAATATGGAACAAAACTGCATAATACTTACCAAGTTGACTAGGCGCCGTAAGCCATCGTGCCTATCAAAGAGCTCCAAGACTGCACGGAATGAGAAGCAAATAGAGAAGAACATAGTAGCATGGCAGCAGCCTGAGGCATGAGAACACTCCATCAACCACAAGGTGTAATTGACAACATCTGATAACACGTGGGGATGCATGCATACCTACAGAACAAGAAAATGCAATGGCAATTTTCACTTCTGTTCATGAAACAACACACTGGTGGCTTCTGCTTTACCCCTTAGCTAACCCCCACAGTGTCATTTGGACACTTTTCATTGTTACATTTGTATCTCAACCAACCCCCAAGAAGCATTTTCAGATGTAGCTGAGACTTGGAAAAGAAGTCAAAGTTAGAAAAGAAAGCAGCTACTGAAAGAAACAAACCCAGGAACATGGGCAATCTGCGCTGAAGAGCTAAGAACAGTGAAAACAGTTACAACGAAGTCCAGAATGACACATAACACAATCCCTGCTCAGGCATTCAAAACCTGTAAGCATGGAAGGGCACATGCACTTCAACCCCGCTCCCTCTTCTTGTGACCTCTCCATGTCGACAGGAGAGAAATGTTACTGTGTTCAAAGTGAACACCATTATAAAGCTCCATGCGATTTGGAAACCTGACTTAATAGAGTTCCCAATTGTGTAGAGCTATATGTAAACACCAGGAGGTTGCAAGTGGTGGTGGTGGTGCGGCGCAGCGCATGTCACCCATTCCCCTCCATGCTTACAAGTTTTAAATGCCTGAACAGGGCTACCATTAGGATGCAGACTGAGAGGAATCACAGAGATGTTTTCAATTCCTCACATATTCCCTCAAACTCCTGAATATACCTGGCTCAAAAAGAGCTAGCCCATTATCAACTCATAGATAGGCTATACTATATGTGTCTTATCATGATTGTTCTCTTTTAGAGTTTAGTTTATGTGTGAACTCTGGATGGAGTTCTATGAGCAGCTGACTTGTCCCATTTATTTCAATGTCATGTCAAACTTCATACATACAATGGGAAGAACATGTGAAACTGTCTCCCATCACTGAAGTTCTCTCTGTGGACATCAGAGCCACCCTGAGGTTTCAGTCAAGTTATACATTTTTCGCTGCTGAAAACTGAAATCAGATCACCACTTTGACTGAACTATGGTGGTTTCAGACAACCTACTGATGAGGATGGACAATATATTTTCCTATTTTGAATGAGAATAGCATGAGAAACAGCCAATATCGGGTCCGATGTCCGATAACAAACCGATAAGGACGTTATCGGACATCCGATGACCGATAAAGATTATTCCCTAAGGAGGTCCTATCTGATCGGATCCGATATCCATATGTCCGATAACTATTGGACATATCAGATTTTTGGACTGCCATTTCAGGTGTTTTCCCCATAGGCTGGCACTCCGATCATATCGGGGGGTACCCAGATTTGATTGGATCTGATATCAGATAAATATCGGAAGTTCTGATCAGATTACGGACCGCCATTTCAGGTGTTTTCCCCATAGGTTTGCACTGGGGGAAAGAAAGCTTTCTCCCAATGCAAGTCTATGGGGAAAAACACTGGGCTGGCGCTCCCTCCCTCCCACCACTCGCGGCGGCGGGGAAGGCTGCAGGTAAGGAGTGCAAGTGAGGGGGAAGGGAGGGAACCCTAGGGGTCCCCCCTTACCTGCAGCCTTCCCCGCTGCCGCCACCGGTCTGTATTACTGCGAAACAGGCTTTCGCAGTACTACAGACAGGCGGCAGTAGGTAAGGTGCGTGAGTGGGGGGAGGGAGAGTGTGCCGGCCTAGTGTTTTTCCCCATAGACTTGCATTGGGGGAAAGCTTTCTTTCCCCCAATGCAAACCTATGGGGAAAACACCTGAAATGGTGGTCCGTAATCGGATCAGAACTTCCGATATTTATTGGATATCAGATCCAATCAAATCCGGGTACCCCCCGATATGATCGGATCTGATATTATTAATATTGGAAATTCCGATCCAATTCTGATTCCGAAATTTCTGGCCGTGCACATCCCTAATGATTAGGTCACATGGTTCCCCAAGTTTTTTCAGCCGGGGTGGGCATATTTAGAATTTTGAGAGCATGTTGTGGACACTCTCACAAAAAGGTTGCCATGAAGGAGGCTTGCCCATTCACAAAATGGCTGCCATGGTGGCCTTGGTCAGTCACAAAACACCCCTTTCTCACAAGGCAAACTGGTGAGGCTAACAGAAAAGTAACTTGCCCAAGCACCTAAGTACAAGGCAGAAGTGGGGTCTGAGTTCAAAGACACAAAACCACTTTTTTGAATCCAGAGTTTTTTGTCCCAACTCACATCTCACACAAGGCAAACTGATGGGGATCAGAAACGGGTGTTAGTTGTTTTTGCCAAGTTACAAGGCAGAGGAGGAGTCTGAGCGCCAAATGCCAAAACAGATATTTCCTTCCTTCACTCCCTCCGCCCCCAAGCACAACAAAATACCCATTTCATAGAAGAAAAACTGGTGATGCTCAGAGAAACACACACAGGTAAATCTTTTTTTAAAAAAACATCAGGAGGGGCAGGAAGCCTTCCGGCACTGAGAGATGTATCCATGGCTACACAAGTCCCCACAGACAATACCCTGGAGCCCTTAGGACAAGGGTATCATGAAATAATTCCAGTCCCCATATAAAAAATGGTTGTGAGATTCCACCCAATAAGGAACCTACTGTAAGCAGAACTTCCAAACATTAAAAAATATTTACAACCTCTGCTGCCAGGATGAGATCTTACCCTTTCCATGGCATCCTGATTGTAAGACAAATAGTATAAGCACATCGAGACACCCGTAGCCGCCATGGAAGGGCGGGGAATCTCCAGTAGCTTCTGTACGCCTCCATGAGCAACGAACTCTGTTGCAAACTTGTTGTGGAGCAGCAGTGATGCCAAATACTGTGGATGGAAAGACAAAGTCAGTGTGGAAATCACTAGCCACCTCTCAGCAGTCGGCAAATACAAGTGAAATGTTATTTTGTGTGATTTGTATAGTGTGGCAAGGTAAGAATGAGATTGTCTTCTTTGCCTGCATCTTTCCCCTTATAGCAAACAGTACCCTAGGTACATTTGAACACCTTCCAACTCCTGCACCTGTAAAGCTCTATCAAGTTTATAAAGCTCTATCTCCAAGTAATGTACAACAATTAGAAATTTACCTATATTTAAAAACACAAACTTTGCCTAGGATATTCATATATTTCAATGATAAAGCTCAAAAAGTTTCTGAGCATGGGGTAGTCACTCCTCTCTCTTCCAGAGTTTTCTAAGTATGAAAGCAGTAACCATGTCCTGCAATTTCATCTTAAGGCAAGCAGCAACGTCAAAACTTCAAAGAAAACAATTTTACGTTACATTAACTTCAAGGGAGACACACACACACACACACAGAGCAGAACAGAATATAATAAGAATCTCTTTGAATGCTGCAGCATGGAAATGAGGGATTCAAGGTATCTCAACAGCATATTTCTCTTGAACAACACGACTCAAATTTGAAGTCTTTCCTGGCCCACAAAGAGGCTCTGGGAAGGAATATTAACAATGCAAAATTATTTTGTCTTAAAGGAGCACTTTTTATGACTGACGCTGGGGATCTGGAGCTTACAGAAGATATGAAATGTATTCAAGTAATCACAGCAAAGCCAGGATTAGAAGGAAACAATATCAAGCCACAGTTCACCTGTTCCAGAACATTAGGCCTTTTGTTATATATCTGTGGACCTAGCATGGTGGAATTCTGGTGAATGGCAGGACCAACAAAGCAACCAGGAGGGGAACTATTTCATGCAAAAGATAGTCCCTGTCCCTATGACAAAAATGGCAAAGAGGAAGGATGGATTTATCAAACTCACAGAGCAAAACCATATACTCAAAGGTGATTACTACTTCTGCATCAGTTAGTCTACCAGAGATACATGACCAAAATTATTCCTTTCATTGACTGAGATAGAACAAATAAATGACACAGCATCACCACTAGTTAATAAGCAGCTCACTAGGCTGTCATTTACCTTTAGGGCTTCAAAAGTGAGCAGGACATCATTGGTCCGTTTCAAATCAATATAGAACATCATCAGATCTCGTGATCCAAGTTGCATGAAAATGGGAAGCAGCTGATGAGAGAAGTAAAAGATTTGCTCATTGCACAAAAAAAAACACCAGCAACTCAGGGGCCCATTTCCAATGTTAATCTTTCCCCTACCCCTAACTTTAACTGCAAACAATACTGAGGACAATCAAGAGCTCTGCTGAGTAACCACTGCCTTGTATTTCTTAATGTGCAGTTAACTATTTCCTTTCTGACATTTTAGATGAAGATGGTGGGCCAAGAAAGGGAGACAACAGTAGTTCCCTGTTCAGTTTCTTCAACACTTCTTTTAATTTATGAGTACACATAAATGTGTACTTTACTGAACTTTATTGTGGCCCCCAAGGGTGCCCTGGCCCTCCCACCACTGCTGAATTTCCTGTCCCTGTACTTTCCACTCCCTCCTCCAGAGATCCTTGTACAGATCGCTCTTCCCTTGCCACTGCTAGCAGCGATGAAAGAGCCATCAGGATCACGTGTGCACATGTGATGTGTGCACATACATGTGCGTGTGTGATGCATCTGTCTGCATGTGCATTCATATCTGGTCCTCCCATCCCCCTACCAAGCCAGCATCACATGTGGCATCCAGAGCTGAACAGGTGATAAAACTGTGTTTTAAATAGTGAACTCTCATTAATATGTTCAATTTATTATAGAACTTGTATCAACACGAACAAGTTACAAAGGACAATAAGGGTGCAATCCTATCCAAATAGTCGGCAGCCTCCGAACTCAGAGGCTGCTGAGTATCCAATGCAGGGCAGGAGGAGTCTTGGCTCCGCAATCCAGCTGCCCTGCTTTTTTGTTAGCCAGACAATTTCATTCATCTAGCAGTGGCACCTCTGAGAAGAAAGGAGGCTGGGGCGGCCATTGGAAATGGAGTAATGCAGCCACCATGGCCTCCTCAACCCCTGCCCCCATGTACACTCCCTTTTCCCTGTCTCAGCACTCCATTTTCCAAGAGCAGAGAAGTAGTCAACTACAAGGGGGAGGGGGAGCAAACTGTTTGCTCAGAGATGGCAAACTGACCTATCCTATGCGCCGCCCCCAGGCAGTATTGCTCTCTAAATTAAGAAATGTTGCTCTTAGTATAATGCTCAGGACACATCTTGAAGTGATTATTATGTTCTTCCTAGCACAATTAAAATTCTTCATTAAAGGAACCCAGAGATCACTTCCCCCTTTTTTAAATGCCTACCTCTTGATACTCCCCTAAGGGAGTTAGGTACTGCAGAATTAGTCTTTGCTCTATAGCGGGGGTCAAAGGGTATAAGTTATAGTTCGTGCCAATCACCCATGGAGACATCTCAGACCAGCTGCTATTGGACAGTTCAACAAACATCTTTTCTGGCTCTGAAGAGAAGCCGAGTTTTTGTTTTGCTTTCCGGAAATTTTCTCTTTCTTGTTGCTTCCCTGATTTTTTTATAGCTGAGTTCACCCGACTACTAGTCTTGTGATTTGAGTCAAGATTGAACGAGATTTCCATGTCCCCCGCTACTTCCTCCTGCTCGCCATCCACAGCCATCTCCCCATAATCCATGTCTACAGCCTCTTCATCTAGAGGCAGCAGAGGGTCTGATGGCACTTTCCGAGGGCTGGGCCGTTTATTTTCATGTTTTGTGTTCATTTCATGGACTTGTAGCTCTCGCAAGCGCTGAAGCACAAATGCCACCTGTTACGAAAAGATGAATACACTTCATTGTCACATAAGTCCAGTCAATTCAAGTCAAACTGCCAACTGATTGAGTTGCAACACCTGTGTGCCCTTCACTCTCTGCCCACCAAAGGAAGGAATAAAGGCAAGAGGGGCAGGGAATGAATACTATATAAAAATGTTAAATATCTACGATGGTTTTATTTATTTATTTATTTACTTCTGATATTCATATACCACTAAATATAATAAAATACCTAAGAATATAACATATAATCTATTTCATTGCAAACCCAAATAGTTCCCATTGTAATTACCCCATCAACTGAAGAGGATAGGGGAAACTGAGGCTGCAGGAGAGAGGCTTATATAGGGCTGATCCACAACAATCAAACATTGTAGCTTATTTAAGCCATGGTGGGTTGTTCCACGTGCCAGAGGCCATTCTGAACACTCAAGCTGAGACCACTGTTTGTCGTGTCATCCAAACCCAGAGACCATGGGTTATGTGAGGATCAAACAATGACCCTAAGCAGGCCATGAATTCTGCGAGAGTTGTTTAACTCTTGCATAACCCACAGTCCCTGGGTTCAAACGACAAGAAAAGCTGCAGACTGACTATTCAGGATGGTACGCATGAGTACCACAGCTCGTCACTTAAATAAGCCTTAATGAGACACGGTGATCATGCAAACCCAGTCACAGACAGCCTCTTCCCTGGTGGCTTTCTGCCAACAGACAGGCCTTTAGCCTGTTCAGCTGATCTGTTTTATTGAATATTTCAATTTAAGTGGCTGCTATTCTGTTGGCTTACTTATTTTATTGATTTTTTTCCTCTTGTCTAGTTTTTATGCAGTTTTGTTTTTTAAACTGCTATTGTTAAGCACCATTTTGTAGCCAGACAAGATATACATTTCTATTTTAAAATGAACAAAACACACTGATCACACTTCCAGCTATACAAGAGGTAATCTCAGACATCCAATCAAGAGCAAAACTGCAAGAACCAACACACTGATATGAAGCTACTTTCTCCATTTGCGAAGTAGTATGAAAATATCCCTATACAGCAGTAAAGTTCTACTTTCCTGTAATTAAGAATCATAGAATAGTAGAGTTGGAACGGGCCTATAAGGCCATCAAGTCCAACCCCCTGCTCAATGCAGGAATCCAGGAATTTTGCTACAATCATTGTGACTTTTGAAATCATATGTAAAGCAGGACCCGAATAAAAGTCTAAAGTCTTCAGTTCAGTTCTATCACATTTTTCAAGTATTTGTTTTGCAATGGGTATTTGCTATGGGTATTACCAATTGAGAATTCTCATCTCTGTAGTTGGCAGCAATATCTTGGTTTTCCATGGCACCTCCTAGCAATCCAGTTGCATATGTTCTCAGAGGTTGATCAGCTTCTTGGGCCCATTTGAACAGATTTTCTACTATGCCTTCCTAAAATTGCAGGAGGGAGGACAAATATGACTAGGCACTTTAAATTCTTTTCTCTACAGTCTATACAAATCACAATTCAAACTACCCTCAATAAAATTAAAATGATTTCTTTTACCAAGAACTTTCCTTATATTTTTCAAAGTGTACGTCGGCATTTTCCATCTAGAACAACTAATTCTGCTTAATGTGGATTACTTTCCACAGTAAGCTTCAACCACTTATGTTGACTCCACGAGGGTCAGATTATATTTATATTAGTGTACTAATAGTAATGTGCTTTGTTCCTACAAGTTTTCAGATTTAGCAGTAGGAACCTCTAGGGTCTATGAAGCAAATGGAACTGCTAACACAGTCAGACTCTGAAATAGAGATATGCTTATAACAGGGGAAATGGCATCCTCAGCCATAGCATTCTGTGATGTTTTTTTTCTGTAGGAGGCTCCTAGTGGCCAAGGATGTCACTTTTTAAACTGAACAGCAATATGCCTCTTCACCAAGTGGAAAATGCTGCAGAAAAAAAGCTCTGGCTGTGCACAGGTTCCCTCTCTAAACTCTTATCACTTCTTTGGATCATGGCCATATATAGTTCAGGAGTTCAGTGCAAAAACATTTCCCTTCCAGTTACTAGCTACTTATTGCAGTTGGAAGTTGCATACATATGAAAGTCTGCAGTTCACGCAGGAGACACATAGGCCATGTTTGGACATCATGTTAAGCCTGACTTAATAAACCACAATGTTAATTAGCAGCATGCTACTGCACGTAGACCATTGGCTCCTGCTTTGCTCCCCCCTGCATGCAAGCAGGTAAATAAACCAGTTTTGCATTACGGCCCAATCCACAATTATGGTTCGATGCACCCAAACAAGTGAGGATCAGGTTAATCCTGCCTTATTTGGTTGCATTTAAATATAATTCCAGGTTCAGACATAACACATATCACTTCCAGGTTTATTTACTCCTTTTGTAATAATTGAACAGCAAAGTGGAAGCAAATGGGCTTTGTGATCCAGCATGCTGCTTGTTCATATTGTGGTTTATGAAGCTAAAATTCCTGGCTCAACATGATGTCTAAATGCAGCCATTTTCAAATGGACCAGAAGGCCATTGTAAGTTGCCCCGTGGTCAACAGGCTGCTCATAAGTAAATTTACAAAACTGTACTGTGGGGGGGGGGGGGGAGAATCCATTGAACTAGGAAACATATTTTCCCAACAAATCTTTGCAGAAGGTCCAGCATATTTAAGAGAAAATACTCCAAAAACTACCTTTGTTTGGAGCTACGCAACATGGCTTATGGTTATTGAGCAAGTGGAAAATGGACTTTACTAATGCTCAGAGTCCATCTATTACTTCATACATTCTTAGGCTGGACTTTTGTGTTTTTAAGGTCTAAAATTACTATTATTATCTAGCGACTTCTGTGATCTTATTTGCCAGGCTGCCATAATGACTACAAGTTGCCCTGATTAGTAAACTTTGGCTTCTTAGCCAAGCTGCTCTGTAACACAGCTGTTGTCTGACTATCTTTCCTGTTGTCTAGAAATACTAAACTGGTAACTACAAAATATATAAATATAAAATCTTAACTATACTGACTATACCAAACAAGGAAGTAGAGAAAGGAATGTGGGAACTACTAAAATGTTCAACATGGTGACTCGATGTGTCTCTTCCTATATCTGATACCTTCTCCTGAAAGACAACAGCAGTTTCCAGCCCCGGCATGATGTCCAAGAGGAGTCGGCAGGCAGCAGTATTCAATGGCGGTTCTCTGCTTGTCATCACATAAGCATTCACCAGCTGAGAAGAGACCAGGAATAGGATTAGCTAGTCCTCTTTCTTTAAAAAAAATATTGGTACATATAAGAAAAAAAAAGTTGTTTAAAAATGCAATCTTAGATTGCAAGAAAAATTGAAAGATTTTATTGCTTATTCTGTACAAACAGTTTATTACGGCTGGATCCTTAGTGGCTCTTCTGTTCACAAAAAGGATCCTTCTGTTCATAGAGGAGACCCTGATCGAGTGGAAGCTCCCAGTGGTGGAAGGGGAGAGGAGAGTCGATTTTCGCCAATTCCTCATTCCGCAGCAGACCTCGGTGTCACTTCATATATGGCTCCACAGGGCTCCCCACCCCTCTGGAGCAAATATTTGGAGGACACAAGGTTGCAGGGGGCAAAGGGGATTGCTGAAAATCACCTTTATCCACCCCTTCCATCAGCAGGAGTATCCCATTAGCAGAATTCCACTCACAAGAACTTAAGATTCAACCCTATGTCATTTAACACATAATAAAACGTTTTTAAAAGTGGGATTGCTCTGGCATTCAACTTTACTATAAGCATTGCAACAAAGGTGTTCATGATTCTTATAATACAGAAATGTAGAAACAGAGGATAAGACACTTATAATGAATTCCTATGCCAACTTACTTGAAAGTAAGCCCCACTGAAATCAATTGGATTTACATCTGAATAAAAGTGGGCTGCAGATAGGTATAACAAGCTACTTAGTCATGCAATCTCTCTAATGCGTCAGGTTTTTTATTTTCAGCAAAAGTAAAATGTCTAAACTAGAGCTTAAATAAGATAGAGCTTAAACATGTTGGTCATTGTCTTCAAATCCTTTCAGGCAACAACGCCTGCAGTAACTTCAATAACAAAATTTAATCTGCACTTTCTTGGAAAAGACAGATCAGGGCAAAGGGTCATTTTTATAAGATGATATTTCAGATACTTATTAAGTTAACCAACAGAAGACTCTCTTATGATTTGTAAAAGTTAGGCTTAGGAAGATTTTAGATCAGTTGATGGAAGTTACATTCCTGATTCAGCCCAGAGTGAACCTAAAAGGAAAAGAATACTTTGCCACCTGTGCTCAAGGCAAAAAGACGACTGAGTAATAGAAATGGTAATGGTTATTAGCTGCCAAGTGCAATTCTCTGGAAAAATGTAAAGGGCAAACCCACTGCATTCATGAAATCATCGTTCTTGAAGAGTATTCTCAGCAAGTGACCAAGCATACATTTTGGATCTGCACGACCTGGAAAGAGTCAGACAAACATGTCAGCTGGTCATCCATACTTGATAAGAAAAAAATAAGTAGCAACAACACGAAAAAAGTAAAGTATAAAATACGTAAAAACATGGCACAGCTAACTGAAATATACCTAGTTACCTAGCCAACACAAAGTTTTTTTTGGCTAAAAATGAAAAGACGCTTTGTATTACACTTTTCCCTAAAAGCATTTTTCTTTTCTTTTTTCCTTTTTTAAAAGACAAGTTTATACAGTAGAACAAACACAAACAACAAATAACCCCAAATCATACGCAACCATGCTTATGTAGTATCTAATTCTCAGAACGATTAACAATCAAGGAGTGGAAAGGGAGGGAAGCATAATATGTTACAAACATTTTTAAAAACGTATTAGATACACTGTTAAACTGAATGTTTCAAGTTAATTTTTTTAAAAAAAACCTCAACATAGTAACTCCATATGGTCAGCTAAGTACTTTATATGCATAATATATTCTCGATTCTATTTTGAATGTATAATGAACACTTGGCTATATTACAAAATGCTTCCTACCATAAGTCAATAGAAGGTAGAGTGTGATTTCCAGTTTTATGAAATTAATCTTTTGATTGACTAATGTCAGCTCCCTAATTCAAGCTGCCAGTAAATGCCAAGTGGCCAGGACATCACGAAAAGTAGAGCATAAACAGAAAAAGGAAGGGAGGATTGCAACACTACCTTAATCCATCTAATAACATTGACCCAAAAGCAAGACACAGCTAGACAGTCTCATGTCATATGGTATACTATGCCTTGACTTGTGAGATATCTCCAGCATAAAGAACCCTCATGTTTCTATCACATTATCTTCATGGCATCCGGTATGTGTGCATCAATAATTTTTGTTGGGTTAACCTTAACTTAAGATATAGGTAGGAGGTTTTAATGACCTAGAGAACTGCCTTGTATTTGCTCAGTGTTAGCAGGCTCTCTTCTTCCTTATTCCAGGTCTCTTGCAATATATTTTAAGTCCAGCTTCATTTCATTTCAAATTTGATTAAAGATACCTCACTGCCTAAAAATCCCACTACGCTACATCCAGACTGGATAGTAAAAGGGGTTTCAGAAGTTCCGCAAGAAACAGGGCCAAAGAAATGGCTAAGTAAGTGTTTTAGTTGCATGAATGCCACAATGCTGATTCAGGGATATCACACACAGAACTGAGGTCTTCAAAGTAGAAGGGGTTCATCATCTGGTCCAATTAATTCAGCAACTTCCAGCCAGGAGCACCAGAGAAAGGATTTGCTTCAATTTTCACTCAAGTGTACACTTAAAGAGCATTAGGAAACTTTCTCTAAAGCAACTGTTAGGGCTAAATGGAAGCCTGAGCCATAGGAATAGCAGATATATTTTGTGGAGCTCTGACTTTGTGGTCTATCTTCTGTGCTCTCCCTCTCTCTTTAAAAAAAATACAAATGAGAATGAAGTCACACTGAATTGGCATATACTCTCATCACATCTTACCAGGGTGCCTATCATCAAATGGATCTGGATCTCGCTTACGGTACTCTTCTGTCTCCTTCTCAATCAATTCCGACATTCTAGAAAGAGATTGAAAAAAATATGAGCCATTTGGACTGTCCCATTTGAATATGAGCCATTTGAACTCTAGAATAGGCTGCTCCATAACAACTAAGTTGCTTAATAATTTCAAAACCCACCCATGTTCCAGTTGTACTCCAGATGATAGCAAAGGAAAGCAATGGCAGACTGAAGGGCTACATCCTGCTGAAGCTGCCAAGAACCACACGGCCTTGCTAAGCATAGTCAAATGATGTCCTAATGAAGCATCCATCAACACAGAAATACAGGAGACAGTGGCCCCATTCAGAAGACACCTTAAACCATGGCTTTAACTGCAGTGGTTAGCCAAAAAGCTGGGCCATGTTCAGAAAACACTTTAAACCATGGCTTTAACACCTGTGAATAAGGCATTTTGCCTTATTCACCATGATTAAAGGCATAGTTTAAGGTGTCTTCTGAACACAACCCAGCTTTCTGGCTTATTCACCATGATTAAAGCCATGGTTTAAGGTGTCTTCTGGACACAACCCAGCTTTTTGGCTTAACCACCAGGGTTAAAGCCATGGTTTAAAGTGTCTTCTGAATGGCGCCAGTAGGAAAGCATTTGTGTTAAGGACTGTCCAGCTTTGCTACTTGTTAAGACTTCTACACTGAGAAGTATCAAACTGTTGTACTCAATTACTGTGAATGGGCAGCAAGAACTCTCAAGTCTATCTTGCTCCCTGTTTTTATGATGCTTTGCCCCTCCTTGTTTTCCAAAAGTCTTGATATTAAGTACTTATGTTATAAGTAGAATTATGTATATCTGGGGTCTCCAACACGGCGCTCACTGGCACCAATGTGCTTGCAGACACTTCTCTCGGTGCCCAGGAGACTCCCTAGCATCTCCCAAATTAAATTTTATTTCTTATTCATTTATTTACAAAATTTGTATACCACTCCATATCTGAAACAGATTCTGGAGTGTTGAACATAAGAATTAAAACAGTAAAAGACACAAAAATTAAAACACCTTTATTATACTAAAAAACACAGAATGCCAATAAAAACTGTGGCTGGCAGTCAAGGAACGCTTCCTGAAATAAGACTGTTTTCAGGAGGTGCCAGAAATAACACAGTGTTGGTGCATGCCTGACTTCCAGGGCTAGGGAGTTCCACAGAAAGGGGGCCACCACACTGAAGGCTCCTCCTGGTGGACTCCAAGTGCGACCATTTAGTATCATCTTTATTTGAGTACAACAGAGTGGTTTTGTGTTTTGGAGCTCAGACTCCATCTCTGCCTTGTACTTAAGGTTCTTGAGCAAGTTAATTTTTCTTTTCGTCTCACCAGTTTGTCTCCTGGGAAATTAATGTTTTGTGACTGGATATGCCCATCATGGCAACCATCTTATGAATGAGCAAACCCATCCCAAGGCAACCATTTTGTGAGAGTGCCCACCAATCCCCAAAGCTGCAGTAATGTGTACTTTTGAATAAACATATTTACCGAGTAAGGATAGGAACTATGTCTTGTCCACTGCCATGCTCTTTCTCCCACTGCTCAAGCAAAGCAGTAAGCTCAGCCTTGGAATCCACAAGCTCAGAACATGAAGTCATGACTCACCCTAAAGGCAAGAGAGAATAAATTAAGATAGTTTGGAAAGCGGTTCAACAGTTTTTGAATTATTTTTCAAAAGAAAATTCAAAAATCTGACTTTTCAAAAGTCACACACCTTACAAAAAAAATTATTTAAATCTAGTTAACTTCATATGCATGTGCTGAGTGCATGTATATAATTATTTATATACACACACACACACACACACACACACACACAGAGCACATGCATCTTGAGCCTGCTGTGTTTCTGGAGCAGTGTTCCCTCTTCTCCTATAGGGGGCAGGCTACACCACCCTCATTGGAAAACTACTGTGACAGGGAGCTGTGCACACAACCCCATTACTTCCCCCCACCTTCACAATTATCACCTGCACTTTCCCATCAGCAGCAGAACTTGGGCTCGCCCATAGCAGAGCCTAGCAGGCTCTTTTTCTGAGAGCATGAAATGGACCATTGATGGAAGACCATTATATCCTGGTGCTGCTCATCTCTCAGAGTCCCAGGTGAAGGGGAAGCTTCTGCAACAGCAGTGCTAGAGAAACAAGCAGCAAGGCTGGGGAAGATCATGTGGTGGCTTGCCTACAGAGCCAGCTCTGATTCCCCCTTACCCAAAAGCAAGCCCATTCCCTCTTTTATCTCAACACTCTGCGAGCCTCTGAAAGTCAATACAGCTTGCCTTATTAATGCACATTTTGTTAACAATGATGAATTTTCAGCCCACAGTAAGTATGTGTCCACCATGAAAGTACTTGTACTATGAAGTATAAGTAATTTGCATGGCACATGGGAGGGAGGACTAGATGAAGATATGGGAGGGATACACAGGCCTCCCGTTCCCTGCAATGTACCTGGCAGGAGTAAGTTGGAGAGAAGGCTCTATTGCAACCTCACCAAACCTGGGGCCATCCAAATGTTTTGGACTACAACTCCCAGCATTCCTGACCTTTGGCCATGCTTGTTGGGGTTGATGGGAATTAACCCCAACAAGCCTTGGGGTTAATTCCCATCAATTCCCAGAGGGCCTTCTCTGTGGTGGCTCCCCAATTGTGGAACGATCTCCCTGACGGGGCCCGCCTGGCGCCAACATTGTTATCTTTTCGGCGCCAGGTCAAGACTTTCCTCTTCTCTCAGGCATTTGGCAATATCTGAGGAGCCTGGGGTTGTTTTGTTTTGTTTTTGTAGTTTTTTTGAAGTGTTCAAGTGGTTTTTAAATGTACAGATTGTGTGTATGTTGTATGTTTTTGCTGTTTTAATTTTTGTATATTGTTTTTAATTGTTTTTAATCCTATGTAAACCGCCCAGAGAGCTTCGGCTATGGGGCGGTATACAAATGTAATAAATAAATAAATAAATAAATAAAGTCCAAAACCTCAGGGGGAACACCAAGTTGGGAAAGGCTGCTCTACTGAGTCCTCTGCAATTCCTCCACGTTTAGTTTAAAAACAAAACAGATACGTTATTTTTAAAAAATCAAACAAAAAGGGCAAATGTACAAAGTATAAAGTGTTGGTTATTACCTTTAAAGCCCTACATGGTTTGGGTCCAGGTTACCTGCGGGATCGCCTTCTCCCACACAATCTGCCCCTCATGCTTAGGTCCTCTGGGAAGAATTTGCTACAGTCGGCCAAAACCAGGCTGACAACCTTACCCAGAGGACCTTCTCTTCTGCCGCTCCCAGACTGTGGAATGGCCTGCCAGAGGAGATTCGTCAACTTAACAGTCTTTTTGACTTTAAGAAAGCCATAAAAACCGATCTTTTCCGGCAGGCCTACCCAATTGAATTTTAAGAGTTTTATCTGTATTTTAATAATGTATTAATTTTATATGTTTTTAATCAGTTTTATGTATTTTATGTCTTTTGTATCAATGTTGTTCCCCGCCTCAATCCTGAGGGAGAGGCGGGTAATAAATAAATAAATAAATAAAATTATTATTATTATTATTATTATTAAATGTGCCCTTCAAAAGAAGAACAAGATAACATCCCCACTCTTCCAGAAGAACTCCAAATTCTGCCCCATAACTCCAAATTAAGAAACAGGGTGACAAGAATAAAGTAATTGAAAGCCTTGCGAAGGGTTGTTGGATCAGAGTAAGTCTACATTTCATGCACTTAATTCTTGGCCATACAACAACACAGAGAATGCAGTAAGCTTAAACCTAATTGATCTAGCAGTATTTCTTTCTCACAATTCAAACCACCCTCCACGTCAGAGAAAAATCTACAGAGCAAAGCTAACCCAAAGTGCAGTAAACAGTGGATAGTGATCTGTTGCTACTTGTGATCAATCTCATACCTAGAAATTCAAATTGACAATGCCCATTTGGGTTGGAATATTCTCAACATATACTAAGACAGGAAACCAGTTTTCAGAAAAAGAATCTTTCTTGTCTTCCCTATGAATGATGATGTTGGTGAATATATTTCTCCATTGCAGAAAGATCCCAGATTTGCCAATGGATAACGGAATGGGGAGTTTGACTCAGATTGGACAGTAACAATCATGCTAGGCACTACTAGGAAGTATAAACACGATTGTTATATAAACGACTTTGATCATTTCAACAACAGTATTTATAAACCCGCATCTAAAGTAGCACCAGTAATATCTCTAACAACCCTGAGGACCTCATTCCCAAATCTTGAACTAAGGGGCACAAATCGTGTGTTTATCTATGTCAAAATGTCAATAAAGGCACCAGAAGTATGGGAATAATTGTAGGAGTGGACACCACTCTAACCAAACTATGCTAAATTACTATCATCGATTTTCAAGCAGACTGTTGCTGATTGAAAAATTCTCAAAGAGCAGCCAAGTAAAATGGATGTTTATCCTCAAACATTCATCCTCTTCTGATACATTGCCATGTATCTTATCCATCAGCATATGATTAGTAGGTATCAATCTTCAAGCCCAGCACAAACACAATGGTTCAATTCGGACAACACGCTAAGCAACTGTGGGTTGATGAAGCAACAACTCGTTGAGTTGTTAAACGTGTCGTCTGGAAGTAGCCACACAACGCAGTAACAACCCACAGTAGGCAAAGTAGCAAAATTCAACAACTGAGAGAAACAACTCACTTGCGAGTTGTTAAGGGAATTGTCAATTGACAAATATGTCGTCTGGAGCGTTGCGTGGGTGAAACAACAATGGTGAGTTGTTGAGCACAGAAGATCAGAGAGTGGAGCGGCAAGAGTGGCAGAAAGCAGGCGGCTGCTCAGGCACGACAGAGCACCGGCATTGCAGCCATAGCAACCAGGACGCCTGCCTCCCCCACCAGGCAGCCAGCACGGAGCTCAACAAGGGGCCAGCTCCTGCAAGCACTCACGCAGGGTGCCCACTCAGCTACCCAAACGGAAAGGGAAGTGCACCAGAAGGGCACTACGGCAAAGGGGGGGAGGGGGAGAAGGAATAACCAAAAACCCCAGGCGCCCTGGAGCAAGAGGCAGCCCCCCCACACACCAAGAGGGAGAACAACAACCCATCCAAAGTAGACCCCCACTGCACCGCCACCTCCACCCTTGCATCACCCAGAAGGACGAGGGCAGGGGAAGCGGCGACCAGAGAGCTCCCCCTCATCCACCCAACATGGCTGGACAGCGAGCCTTTGCCAGGCCCCAAGGATCCCGTTGGGGAGCATCGCGCCCGTGCGGAGGTGTCCTGGGTGCGTGACAGCATCAGTGCCTGGATCTGGCTGCGCTACCCCCACCCCCTGTGAGTGTCAGCTGTGGAGTTTCATCTGTAGACTGGCATCTCTCCCTGGCATGCCGCCCCTCTCCACCACATCCCCTTGGCATGTTCCGTGCTTGGCTCCCTGGGGGTGTGGCCTAGGCCATCCCCTCTTCACCGCTGTGCCTTCCAGCCGCCTCCTCCCTTCCTGGGGGCAACTGTCCTCTCCGTAGGTTCTGCCCTGGCTTAGTGGTGCCCATGTGCCTTATTGCCCATGTCTGGTCTCCCTGCTGAATAAAGTTTTCTACGCCACCCCACTCTTGCCTTCTTTCCTGTGTGTGCGGAAGATGCTCTAGGAGGGAGGGGGGGTTGGGTACTGGGGCATGGGTGCCAACGTTGGAATTGCAGTGCTGGGTGTGGGGTGCGAATATTGTATTGGTGCTGCCGTTCCTCCTGGCTGCCTCTTTGCCCAAGGCTGCTGAGTTCCGCCCACTGACTGTAACAGCCAATGGGGTTTGGGAGGCGTGTCCTGCATCGGCTTCAATGGTGGCACCCATGGTTTTCAGCCGCAATGCATTCTGGGATACCTGCTGGAGGACTAACGGAGTTTGGTAAGCAGGGAAAATGGCAGCCAAGCTGTCAATCAGAGCCGAGTACGCTATTAGCAACCGGGGTGGTTGCCGATTCCTTGCAGCGCCTGCTGCAGCGTGTCGTCTGTGGATCACCACCTTTTTCACACACCGTTAGTAGGTATTTAAACAACCATTGCTTAGCATGTTGTCCGAATTGAGCCAATGACTACTCATATACATTACTTTGGGACCAATTCAATAAGCATGATCTAACTTTCCCTATCAACGTACCTACAGGGGCCTCATGCAAACGTTGAGAGATGAATAGGCTTACATAAAAATCACAGCCTGCCTCCAAAACACCAACGATAAGGACTTTTCTTCCTTATTTTGCCTGCCCAACTCACCCCTTTTCCCACACACAATTATTTGGAGTTCATTCCTATATTATAGGGCTAGGCAATCTGGTGCCCTCCAGAAGTTTTTTTTTAGACTACAACTCCCATATTCTCCAGCTAGCATAGTCAATGCTCAGGGATTATTGGTGTTGTAGTCTTAAACATCTGGAGGGCACCAGGTTGCCTATCGCTGTTATATTACAACATGACAAGGCATTTTTTAAAATGCATTGCTAGGTTATACTCTTGTCTGCTAGCATGTGGTGAACAAAGTGTACAGAAATAATTGCCACAAAGCATGTTCTTTGAGCATGTAAGGGTGTGTGGGGGGAAATGCAAGAGCAAAAGACACCTCCTGCTTGAGCTTTTTAAAATGGGCTACAATTTCCCAAGTTTAAATGTTTGAACAGCCTTCCCCAACCTGGTGCCCTCCTGGCAACTGGCCATGTTGGCCAAGGCTGATGGGAGTTGAAGACCCAAACATCTAGAGGGCACCAGGTTGGAGAAAGCTGGGTTAGAAGCAGCAAAATAGGCTAAAACAGGACATGACCTACATTATAAGACCAAATAGGTTATCTCATATATATATATATATATATATATAGCTGCACATTCCAGTTAAATGGACTCTCAAATGGAATAGGCCTAGTACAGTTGCAGGCCAGCTCCATAGCCAAGGGTAATTTGTGCTGTCCCACATCATGCATCATTCAGCTACCAAATTTCTGAAGAAAACAGCACAGTAAGGGCTACCAGATGCTAACTGTACAAAAGCTTTATTACAGCTGCCCTCTGCCCTTATTAACAGATGGCAATGGTAATTCAGACAAGGGGAAAGCTCATACCGCCTTTTGGGGTTCCTCCAGTGAGTGGGGTCTAAGTGCCAAGTGGCATACCCTGGGGGAATCCTCTCAGAGGGCTTCCCCACTGCTAACTCCACTCTGAAGTAATAGCAGGATTCCCCTGCTGGCATGTAAGATCAGACATAGCAACAAGGATGTGGGGCAGCCTGGACATTGGGACTCATCTGAAGAGCAACTAACTGCTCTCCCCAACGTGGGTGAGTCCCAATGTCTGCTACCCTGCATACCTGCTGCTATCTCTGATGTCAGGGGCTGCCTTTGAAGAGTATTCAGAAGCTTCAACTGGTTCAAACACCATAGCCAAACTGCTATTTGGGGTGAGGCCTTCAAGTGGATGTGTTTTTAATTGATGAGATTCAATGTTTTAAATATAATGGTTTTTTTCTGTATATTATTCTTATCCTGCCTTTCCACTATTTTAGTGGAAAGGCAGGATAAAATATTTAATAAACAAACAAGTTTCTCAAGGCAGTGTTATTCCAACTGCATTGGTTTCCAGTTTGCTTCCATGTTCAGTTCAAAGTACTTTACCTTTAAGGTCTTAAACAGCCTGAGACCAAAATATCTGAAGGACCACCTCCTCCTAAAAAAACCTATCAAGAAGCTTAATTCAACCATCAAGACCCTGCTGATTTCTCTGCCTGCATGCCTGAAGTACAGACTGTGGATGGGGATGCATGATAGGGCCTTTTCAATTGCATGTCCTAGGTTATGGAACATCCTCCTCAAAGAAGTTGGCACATCAAACACATTGCTGGCCTTTTGTATACAACCAAAACCTTAGCTTTTCAGGGGAAAGCCTTTGGTTGATTCAGTGTGGCTTAAGAAACATTTTCCTGCCCACTGTGACTTTTCTTTTTTGTTCCTCTGTTAATGTTTGTTTTGATTTTACTGATTATATGGTTTTAAATTATGTTAGCATAAGCCACCTTGAGCATTTTATGGAAAAGTGGGCTATAAATATTTTAATAGATATAGTGTGAGATACACCACTGCCTAAAATCAGGGAAGATTTAATAATATTTTCCTAGTCTGCTGGAGAATCCAATAATGCAATATAATGTGTGTTTACTTGGCAAATCACAAAGTCAACTGGCCACTTTCCCAAACCAACCCAGAGCCTAGAAAGAAAACAACTTTAAAACAGAGAGAGTGAAATAGAGTGAATAGTTCTGGGGCCTATGTTTAGGATTGTTCCCTTCCTGTTTTCAAATCTTCTATTGCTGGCATTTTCATATTTAATGAGCATTCATGCTTTTGTGTACTTAAAGATATCCAGTACAAGTCATCATTGCTACCAAGTACTCACTATATTGATCTGACTCACCAGCTGCACATGCTAGCTAATACTAAGTACAGAGCAAGGTGAATAAAACTGATAAACAATCGTATTTCCATATGGATTGAGGGAAAACCAGGGCTTTTTCCAGGGTCTCAACAATTCTCACTGAAAGCCAAACTAGACGAGACACTGAAGGTCTGTGATCTCATATATATTTAATAACAGCTGTCAGGGAGGTGAAAACCAGATCAGGACCACAACATTGGAAGAGGGAAAGGATAACCTATAAGAGGAAAAACTTTTTAAAGTTGAGGGTCACACTCCTTCAAGGAAAAATGTCAAGGGCCCCATAGCAGCAGTGGGTGAGGCCAAAACCACAAGTGGGAAAGGGGCACCTGTTTTCTTTCTCTTCCTCTGCCATTCTTCTCCCCTTCCGTTCATCAATCCATTCACACATCCAGACATGCCCTTCCCTCCACAGCTGCCCCCTCCATTGATTTGAAGCTGTTCCCCCTAAACCTAGTTGCCATGCAGGGCAATTCTGGAATCACAGCGCATGGGGATTTCAGCACTACCATCTGCGATTCACTTGAACTTCTAATTTTCCTCACTGCAAGCCAATGGGCTGGACAAATGTAGAACAAAAAAGCAAGAGAGCTGGCAACAGGCACATGCATGAGGTCAGAGTCCCAATCACAGAAGGCACCAGCAAGCACACCTTTCACAAAGACACTCTTGCCTCCACATTATATACTTGGGCTTCCAACCTCATGCATGTGCCTGCTTCAGCTCCCTCTCTCTTCTATCTGTCTTTCTCATTATTTTTGTGACTGCAGCTGGATCTCAGTGAGGAGGATGAGAGAGGTACAGAGACAGAGGCTGTATTCGGACAACACTTTAGTCAATGGTGGGGGGGAGGAGTCAACTCACAGTTGGTTTTTTGGCAGATACTCCCCACACAACATGTTACCACATCTCTGTGGAGCAGTAGAGAATTGCGTGGAGTGGATTACTACGCAGCCCAGCGTTTGACTGACACAGCCTCCGCCCCTCTTCCCACCCTCTCTCCTCCCTCAGTCCTCCCAGTGCTATCCCAGCAGCCATTGCATGTTCTGCTAGCTCTAGCAGAGCGGCCAGCTCAGTTTTGGCCACTCTTGCCCAGGGACTCTGTAGCCAAGCAAAAACGCCAACTCAACGGGCTGAAAAACTCTACTGGCTCATTTCGGACAACACAATAACCACCGGTTGTTTGACTAGTCAACCCTGCAGCTGGTTGTGTTTCTCCAGTGGTTGGTTGTTTTGACAAAAAAGTCAACTGTGGGGTGATTTTTGCCCAATAGATCACACAAATACCAACCATTGACTGCTCAACTCACGTCTCACTACTAAAATATACCAGTGGTTATTGTGTATTGAGCCAGAGAGACCAGGGCCAACCAGAGGGGGGCTCTGGGCTGGACAGAAAGGCTCTGTGGGCTGGAGTTGGTCTACAGGCCATTGTCTTCCCACCCATTATCTAACCCAACCTGGTGCCCTCCAGATTTTTTTGGATACAACTCCCAGTATTTCTGACAATTGACCATGCTGGCAAGTGCTGAGTTAAGGTCCAAAACAACTGGAGGGCACCAAACTGCGGAAGGCTGATCTAAGCCTTAGGGTGACCAGATAAAACCCAGGTCAGGGCTCATGCAACTTTAACAGTTGTAGAGCAAAGGGAATTTCAGCCAGTGTCATTTGTATGCAATTAGTTCCTGGTGAAATTCCCTCTTCATCACAACAGTTAAAGTTGCAGGGGGCCTGCCTTCTTTTGTATATGGTCACTCTAGTATAGTGCATGCACCTTTAACTGTTCTGATGAAGAGGGAATTTCACCAGGAACTAATTGCATACAAATAACACTGGCTGAAATTCCCTTTGCTCTACAACTGTTAAAGTTACATGAGCCCTGACCTGGATTTTATCTGGTCACCCTAGTCTAAGCCTTCTGCCCCAATGTTATTTCCTCAATTAAAATAATACACACAGCTACTATTTGTCATACAAGGAAAACAAAAAGGTACTACCTGTATGCTCTCTACTATGCAGCAAACACAGGGCATGTTTAACTGGGAAAAGAAGGGGAAGAGTTAGCCAAGCCCAATCCAATTCACTCCCCTCCTCCCCTCCTTTTGTTTTTAAACCATGAGTACTTACCTTCCATGCATAATTAAATGGCTATCATTCATTTGTATGGAAAAATGTAAAGCTGTGCTGAAGGCAAAACCTGCCCAGCTTCCCTGACAATTTGTGACCCAACCACTATAGACAGGGATGGGGTGAAAGCGTTTATGTTCCCCTTCCATACCTCAACCTGACAGGTGCGTAGATAAGAGTTATGCACACAAAGGTTGTCATGTCAGTTCCCAGTAGTTGGCATAGAGTTTATGGGACAAAGCAAAGGATGTAATTAAGCAGAAAGGGGCATGGCCTAGATACTGGAATCACCACAGGCAGGAGAAACATGGCAGATTTAGCCATATCTTACCCAAAAATAGGGTTCCCAAACACATTTTTACCTCCTCCTGTATAAATGAATGGCTGTAATTCACTCCAATGAGATAAGTATGCAAATATCCTATGAGTAACAACACTGCAGACGGACAAACCCCCCCCCCCCCACTATGCCTGGCACTGGATGGACATACCTCTAGCAAAAGAAACCCAAAGGCAGTCTCTACACTCATTGCATCCTCTCAGAGGTCCCTGCCATACACAAGCCCTCCCTCCACACACACATCCTGCCCATGATAATGGCCGGCATATCAATAATACATAAATATATTCCTAGAGAGAAGCATCACATATACATCTTCTGTCGAGAAAAGGGGAAGTCTGGGGCAGGTCACTTTTTCTTGGCATTGCTTATCAGGAGTCGCTTTCTAAAATTACAGTCCTAGGATTCAAAGTACTCTAGGACTCAAGCTCTAAATTCCTGCTCCCAGTTCCTGATTGTGTATGGGGCGGGGTGGGTGGGTGACAACAGCTATTCACTGCCTGGCAAGGGAAAAGAATTTTGCACATGCTCAGAGACATTACCTCTCAGTTTATTTCACCTTTCAGGGCTGAATTTTGGTATCAAAAACAGTTTCCAGGGCTACGTCCTGGCTGAAATTAAGCTCTACCACTATTGGTGCAAACAGAAAATGGAACACATTCCCAAAAGAGAGACAAAACCACCCCGGATAGTTTACATAAAACCCGCCACGGTACCACTACTCCTCTCCTTTTCCTCACTTTGAAGGATGGCAGCTGGAGGCCAAACCACCCCCCAAAAAATGAACAGAAAATGTTGGGGGGGGGGGAGGAGAAAAGATAAAACAGAAAGGTTCACTAGCACTGGGTTCAGAAAGGCCAAGCCGCCAAATGCGGAGGGAGAAACTATTATCTCCTTTCCAAAGCGTGGTGCCCTTTGACCTCCCTCCTCCTTGCTCGACTCCGGCGCGTGGAGGGAGGCAGAGAGAACCGCGAATTCGTCGCCTTTCAGCGCAAGCCAACGCATGCTTACTCAGAATTAAGTCCCCCTGTGGTCAACAAGGCTTACTCACTGGTAAATGTGCATAGGGATCGTAACCACAGCTTACGTCGTCTAATATCTATTTCTCTCACACACTCCGTCCCTTCTTTCTACCGAGCAGCAATGCTTTAAAGCGGGAGAAGGAAGCAGGCGGACCAGCGGCGTCCCGGCGCGGAGAAGGGCCAGCTTCCCCCGGTCACCCTCTGCCTCCTCCCCCGCCCCGTCCTCGTCTTGCGACTGCTGAGGAGGCTGAGGAACACATGGGAGCCTCGCTCGGACTGGGAGCAGCCTCCGCGCCGTCCGCCAGGCGGGATGGCCAAGGGGAGCCCGGCGGCCTGCGCCTGTCACCGGCCTGCGCTTTTCCCTCGCCGAGCCCGCGCCATACCTGTGCGATTCCTGTGCCGCCGCCGCCGCTTCTCTTGCTCTCCTCTGGGCCTCTTCCCGGCCCCACGCACCGCGGCCCGGCGGCTGCTATCACTATGGCGGGCACACACTTTGCTCGTCACCGCGCTAGAGCTCCGTCACCCCCCACGCGTTCACACACACACGCACACACATTAGGGGAGAGTGCGAGCGCTCTGACGGTAGGGAAATGTAGTTCGGACAGTACGCATGCGCCCTTGCTGTAAACCCCCACCACCGCCATTTCGCGGAGCACTTTGGGAATTGTAGTCTTCGCTCGCCATACTGTTCCTGTATTTCCCTCCGCCTAATGGTTGTCAAGTGCTTTCCTCGGTGTAGAGTGTACCACAACGGAATGGTGATTTGATCGAGGCGTTAAGCGCAAACCCCAGTATCTCCGCAGCAGTCATAAAGGCATGCCATCAAAAATAATTTTGTAACTAATAGGCAAGTTTCATTTTCTTTGCAGGATGTATGCTTTCCTTCCCCTATACTACAATGCATATCTCTCTCCTGCCCCCTCAATCGCTCCCATGCTCTCTCTCTCTGTATTTTATTTTAAACAGGCAAACAGGTTCAAGGCAATCCCCAGGGCTTTAGTCCTACTCTCCCCCTTTCATTCCTGATCGCACCACTGCTACAAGGTTTAGACTAGTGTTACTAAACACTCATTTTCGTGCTTTGGGTTTTAGTCTTTCCCTTTCAGTTGTTTTCAATCTGTTTCTACATTTTAATTCTTTGCACTGCTACTAGGTTTTACTTTGGTTTTTATTTTATATTGTAGTTTTAAACTTTTACAAACCTTTAAGATCATCAGAGGAGGCCTTGCTGGTCATTCTGAAATTAACGGAAATTAATGCAAAACTCCAATAGTGGGACTTTTCATTCTTGAGAAAAACGTCCTTCCTACAGTTTGGCAGGCAGAAAATGTGACATTTTTTAAATACCTCCTGAAAATGTACTTGCTCACCCAGAATTTCTCTGGGCTGTAATTAAATCATGCAGCTTCATTTTATTGCAACTTGTGTTGCTTTTGTTGTAATTGAAAGTGTTTTTAATTTTGTGTTTTTAAAATTGCATTTTAAATGTGGTTTTCATGTTTATTGTGAACCGCTAAGGGATTTTATTATATTTATCAGTATATAAGTGTCACAAATAAATAAACGATTATGCTATATTATGTTGTGTTGGTGGTTTTAATTGTTGTGAACCACCCAGAGAGCTGACTGTTCAGCAGAATAGAAAAGCAATAAATAAATAAATAAATAAAACAGCAAAGCAATGTATATGTCACTAGTGACATTATTTGCAAAATGGCCAAGAGTCCAAATGGCTATTCAAGTTCTCCAGCGCCCCACCCCCCTCAAAACAAAACAAAAAAAACCCACCTCTATCCCCTTCTCCTTGCACATCATGCATCTTTTTTTTTGACACAGAAGTGCAGACAGGAAGATATCCCGATGGAAGGTCAAATGGAAAAGCCATTTCCATCGCTGCAATCCTAAGCACACTTACTAGTGAGTAAGCCCCATTGAACACTGTTGGACATACTTCTGACTCACTGGATTGCATGTTGCATATCTATATTTATTTTAAAGCTATCTTATTAAGTTATTTTCTTTCCTGTTATCCTTACCAAGTATCATAGATTTTTTCCTGGGATTCTTAGGGATTTCCCTATATTCAGCTTGTGTGAATAGACTGATAATTTCTGTAACTAGAATCTGGGGAACAAAGCCTCTCTTGCCTTAAAAACAGAGATGAATTCAGAATCATTTTAATATAAACTTGGATTCTATGTAATGTCTGCTACTGATATGCTTTAATAATACTACCAATAAACAGAACACTTTGTTCAATCATTTTTGTTCAAGTCCTTTTAGCTTCACTTTCCAATAAGCTGCCTATCTTTGAATAAACATCTGAAAATGTTTGACTCCTGTCCTTCATTTTAAAAATTAGGCCTTCTGTTGGAATCATATTTACAAAGCAAAATTTTAGTTTGGTTAGTCAGGACAACGTCACAGACCTCAACTTAAAACAATGGGCTCAAGCTCTGGGTTGTTCATCCTCCAACAATCCAGAGTTCCAGGTTTGGATGTCATGTAAACAACTCAGGGACAGGGTGCCCCTGAGAGTTGTTTATCTCAGTGGGAGTGACGAGGAAACACCACACACACTTGCTCCCACTGGGTTGTTGGCAACATCTAGGGTGACCAGATACAAAGGAGGGCAGGGCCCTGCAGCTTTAACTGTTGTGATGAAGAGGGAATTTCACCAGGTATACAAATACACTAGGTATGCATACAGATGACACCTGCTGAAATTCTTTTCTATACAACTGTTAAAGATACAGGAGCCCTGTCCTCCTTTCCATATGGTCACCTTAGACATACACATGGAGTCATAGTGTGTGAATCAGGCAAACAGGCATTGAAAACACTATTGATTTAAACTCAGAGAAACGGAGTGGGTGTGGCTTCTTCTTGGGGATACACTCAAAAGAAAACTCAGGCTGTATTTGGCTGTATTTCACAGTGGGGTTCTCTTTCAGAGAGGGCTGTATATCATGAAGCATTTTCTACTTACCTTTATAAAAATATCTGGTGATTGAGGCTGGTGATTCTGGCTCAACGTTTTCTGGTGGTAGATGACTTTGCTTCACTTGATGATTCTTCAACTACAACCACCTTGCCATCTTCAAAGATGCGTTTTATCACCAGATTCCATTGTGATGTCACAAAGCATATTCTCTTGCATGTATTTCCCCACCCCACCCCCCTTGGACAAGTAGATGATAGAAATTAAGGACAATGCAGTTTGAGATGGACTGGTATGTATCACATATATAATTTTTAAAGGGTTATGTTGGATGTGAAATTACATTTGTGAGGGCTGTCTGTACTGAAGTGTTCCTTATGGATTTCACCACTAGTGCCACAAAAACATTTCACAAGGATGTACAGGAGGAGGAAGCATCCTCAATGGATCACAACATATCTCAAAATACTGAATTCAAAACACACTTTTGTTAGCTGTTCTATTGCAATAAACATGGCAAGATGGCAAATTATGGGGAATAAGTAATTGTATCTGAATGTGTCCTGGATATTTTTTTAACTCAATAAGCTATATCAATCATTGCCAGGACTGTGTCAGACCTTGATGATTAGCTGGCAAATCTTGGTCACTCTTGGTACTAGCCTATTCCATTTCAATCCAGGATACAGGATTGTATACAATGGTGCCCTTCTACCAGCAGAAGGAACATCGCTTATGGATCAAATTCCCCTGCATTTCCCCCTGCACCCCCCAAATCTGCTCTGGAGGATTGGGGGACCCCCTGGAGAAAAAAATGAGAATGTAGTAGCACTGCAGGTGTGGTGGAGGAGAAGGAAAACTCCTGTTGCACAAAGGGAAGTCCATGCACATAACATTGGATTTAGCCCATTACATGGAATCTTCACGAGTTTAACCACAGACAATGTTTTCTAAAAGAAATTGATAAAATGAGCCAATACAATAGTCATGTTTCTTTGCTATGCATGGTTACAGGATTATGTTGCTACAAATAAGAACTTTAGCAAGGATAACTGGAATAAACATCCAAAGAATACTAAACACATCCCTCTAAACTGCATCATGGATACTCCTAAGTCCAAGAAAGGTTAGAGCATCTATTCTAGGCAGAAGTTTTGTTATAGGATCATAAAGAGAGCTATGTCTCAAAAGTGAGATACCTTTTGAATAAAACTAAAACGCAGTTGCTGCAAAGCAAAAAGCACCTCCATCCTCCATTATTGTGAAAGGACGGGGACTAGAAACAATGTTTTGCTTTGACCTGACTCAGGCCAGATCTACACCTTGTGTCATAGTAATAGGATCCCATCATGGTGACACTCTATCTCTCTTCTGTATTTATACCTTGTAGTACACACAACGACTTCTGTTGGGGTATTTGGATAATAAGGAATAAAAAGCAGGAAATAATGCTAGAACAGTGGTATACAGAATATATAATGTGCCCCAACAGTTATTGGTGCCTAATAAAAAGCACTAATGTAGAACTAGCCTCAGTTTCAGTTGCGGTTTAGCTGAGAGTACTACTGACATTCATACTAATGTACCAATGCTCTCATTCTGGAATATTTCGTCTACCAAGGACTTGGCATTTTCTACCATCATCCAACATTTGTTTTAAGGGAATGCCATTTCAGGATAGGATGGCATTACAGAACATGGTAAAATCTCTATTTCATGTCTTGTGAGCCCAACACAAATACTAAGGCTGCAATCCCTAAAATATCGACTTGGAATAAATCACACTAAAATCAAGGGGATTTAGGATTAGTTTGCAAAGCACTGATGTACTGTGGGGAGCAATTTTAACTGTGTAAAAATGTTCTACTGCAGAAGAAAGATGGCCAGACATGTGGAGAAAGGATAGCTTATACTGAAAGGGACATAACAACATGGGAAGCTGCCTTATACTGAGTCACACCATTGGTCCATCTAGCCCAGTATTGTTGACACTGACTGGCTCTCTAGGGTTTCAGGAAGGATTCCTTTCCTTGCCCTACCTGGAGAAGCCGGGGATTGAACCTGAGACCTTCTGCATGCAAAGCAGGTGCTCTATCATACTGAGGTATGGCCCCAATGTGAGTTTTACCCTCCGATGTGAGTGAAGATGGACACAATGAATTGTCCATGGAATGCAGTTTTTCCTAATGCAGGCATTTCCATTGTCTTTAAAAGAACAAAAAGAAAACAATACAGGACTCTATTCTCTTTTTTGTTATTTGTTTTAGCCATTCTAAAATGAATCCTACTTAACCTTTACATCGGTATCTCACATATAGCATTTTAAAATACAACTAACTATGCAACATTTCATTAAAAGTTCCCTTTTTTCATTTTCAACATGGTAGGTTTTTAATGCATTTTATGCTCTTGATTGATGTGAAGGTTAAATGAAGGAGGAGAATTCAATTTGTCTTTTCTATGCGATTCATTTATTATCTGCCATGTCTGTTCTTCTTTATGTCTTTTTTTTTTTGAATTAAATAGCTCGAATCTTTCAGTCTCTTTGCATACAAAAGCAACCCGAGCCTTTCATTCATTTTCCTATTCTCTCAGCCTTTTCAATTCTATTCTTTGGCAGTGGAATGAAGGAACTTGAATATGTCTGTGTGAATGTGGGTTTCACACTGATTTTCTGTAACAACTTAATCCTTGGTCTTATTTTTAGTGCTGCCATAGTTTACAGTGCCCAGTTCTTCGCCAGTGGTTTTCACTCCACGTTGACATCTAGCTCTTCCTGGACTATATGTCTATTCAGATGTAGGCACCATTGAGGTCAATGGGAATTATTTCCAGCAAGTGTATATAATATTGCTACCTTAGAGCTGGCTGGGTGAAGGAAATGTTAATTTGTTTATTTAGTGAAACACATGGGCTATGGGACGCATGCACCTCCCTGACATCTAGTGTGGCTCCCGCTGCCTTTGCTGCCATATTGGCAGCAAAAACGAAACAAAATGTAGCTAAGCCAATTTAGCTTGGAAACAAGTTAGATTTGCTCCTTTTCAGCCTTTCTTGTGGTTTGCTGCCAAATTTCAGTGGCAACCTCCCCCCTTGTTGCCACTATGCTGCCAAATTTCAGTGATCTTGTGGCAGGCATGTGGCCTCTGAGAGGGACGGGTCCAGGAGGTGGATTTTGGCCCCAGTCCCCTTGAACTTGCCCATCCCTGATTTAGTGCACAGTTTAAAATCATGCCCTACCCCTTTCCCTGTACTGACTTGATCAGCCTTCCCCAGTGTGGCATTATCCAGATGTGTTGGGCTACAAGCCTTACCATCCCCAACCAGCAATCTATTATGTTGGTCCACCTACAAAAACTAATGGATCCTGAAGGGTGTTTGGCCACTGTAGCTGGCAATTTGATTTACACCCTGGATAATCAGTGGAATGGGAAGATCACAGCAGGAACATTGAAGCAATCACTTCCAAGCATTCTTGATCCAGTCCCCACAACATACCCCCGTAAAAACTTTGAGGTCCAGAGATTTTCTCTGCTGATATGTGATCTTGAAGTATTGGATTAACATAATAATTTTGGCCAGACAGTCTGATTCTTGTGCAAAACTTGTTTAGGCGCTATTTTCAAAATGGCGGACAATTTCCTTTTGGTCGCCAATGCTATTTAACATTTATATGAAACCGCTGGGAGAGATCATCCGGAGGCAGGGGGCGGGGTGCTATCAATATGCTGATGACACCCAAATATATTTCTCTATGCCTTCGACAACATCGTCAGCTAAGAATACCGTGTCTCCTCTGAATGAATGCTTGGAGGCGGTAATGGGCTGGATGAGGAAAAACAAACTGAAGCTGAATCCAGACAAGACGGAGGTGCTCGCTGTCAAAGGCCCCAACCTGGGTTTAGAGGTGTGGGGTTACACTCCCCCTGAAAGACTGTGTTCGTAGCTTGGGGATACTCCTGGATCTGTCGCTCCAGATGACAGCCCAGATAGATGCGACGGCCAGGAGAGCCTACTATCAGCTTCGGCTGATACGCCAGCTGCACCCCTTCCTAGAGTTGGAAAACCTAAAGACGGTAGTACACACGCTGGTAACTTCGAGACTTGACTTCTGCAATGCGCTGTACCTTTGTGCCTACTCCGGAAACTTCAACTTGTTCAAAATATGGCAGCCAGGTTGGTCACCAGTACATCTAGGGGTGACCACATTACACCAGTTTTAAAATCGCTTCTTTGGCTGCCAATCAGTTTCTGGGCAAAGTATAAAGTGTTGGTCATTACCTTTAAAGCCCTACATGGTTTGGATCCAGGTTACCTGCGGGATTGCCTTCTCCCGTATAATCCGCCCCGCACATTCAGGTCCTCTGGGAAGAACTTGCACAAATCAGCCAGAACTAGGCTGATGAGTGTTACCCAGAGGACCTTCTCTTCTACCGTTCCCAGACTGTGGAATGGTCTGCCAGAGGAGATTAGACAAATTAGCAGTCTTAATGAATTTAAGAGAGTCATGAGGACTGCTCTCTTCCGGCAGGCCTATCCAGTGGAATTTTAAGATGCTTTTAATGCTGTATTGGTTTTTATTAATTTTTAATAGCTCAACTATTTTGTGATTTTTGTGTTTTGTATTTGTTGTTGTTCCCTGCCTCGATCCAGAGGGAGAGGCGGGTTATAAATAATAATAATAATAATAATAATAATAATAATAGATTTCTGACTGAAACACTGAGTGGATTCACTGTCCCACTGACCTGAGAATTACCAGCCTCCACTGGAGAGACATTACAAACTTTTAGACTGTGGGGGCGTGGGAGGGGGAATGCACAAAAGCTGGAAAAACACCAAATGATTCCATATACACTACTGGCAAAACATCTATGCCCATGGAGCTCTCCACAAACATACCAGAGGTCCTCTGGCAGTGTAAGTGCCATCGGCTCAGCAAAACAGCACTTATGCTGGCCTTTGAGCAGTTTTTGGATTACATGCTTAATATACATATTTTCAATTGATTTTTGGATACGTTAGGCACGTGCAATGGTAAATAAATAAATAAGTAAATAAATATAGAAGCACATACCACAAAATTAACATGGCAACATGTAAAAGTCAAGAAAAGATAAAAATTGATGTAAAACAACCCTTTAAGTCAATGGTAACTGATAAGTAGCATGATAATATTCTCATATATTGGAATCTGAAAGTTATCTGAAACCTCAATGGCTTAATATAAAGTGTTAATATCAGAAACTGCTGTTGAAAATACCACAAATCAAGTGTAAAGATCTTTATTTCTAGGATGGGTTTCTATCGTTTTGGAGCATGAAGGGTAGGGAAAAGGTGCTCTGTATCTGATAGAACAAATGAATTGACTTGCTCAGGAGACTGGGTTGGAGGGGTCCAATCTACTTTGATTGAAAGTTAATTTTCCACAGTAAAAAGCAGAGGCAAGCGAAATGTACAGTGCCATAGGTATGTATAGGACAAAAATTACATTTACAATATGATTATATACTCAGCTGTGCAATGACACATCACAACCAACTGTGCTAGCTAGTTTCAAGGTACAAATGCAGGTATAAATAAGGCTTCCCCAACCTGGTGATGTAAATATTTTGCAAAGGTTTTTAGTATGAGATGCATTTTGTTACCGTATATGTTTTTAAAAAGTAAGAATTATAACTAGTAAATTGAATTACTAGGCCAGAGTGTACTCACTGGCTGAATTCGGACGACACAATAAGCAATGGGGTTGGGGGAGGGAAACAATCGTCAGTTGTATTGACTATTGTGTCGTCCGGATGCTGCCATAGTCAACTCAGTGCTGATCCTAATCCACACCACCGTTGATTATTTATTACCATGTTGTGTGGGGAATACCCCCTAGATGAACAACTGTAAAGTTGATTATTACCCCACCATTGACTATCGTGTTGTCTGAATTCAGCCACTGTTTGAAGTTGCAGGTCTGGGTGAGTATGGAATGAGTGGTAAGTGAATGCTGATTGGCTAGTTGTTTGGAGTGCCTGGATTGGTGGGGTGTGGGAGGAGCTGGAGAGCGATTATATATATATGCCAGACAGAGAGAGAGCTGACAGGGTTGATTCCAGGAGGGGATCGATTGTGGGTTGATTTAGGAGAGAGTTGAGAGAGAGAGAAAAAGGGTATCTGATGAGATGTTTGATTTAATATAGTGAGAAGAAACAGTTTAGCTTTAAGAACAGTTTGAAACATATAAGCATTGTACTTGAAACCGCCTCGCAAATGAGCTGAAGAAATCAATAAGCTTACTGTGCACGCAATATACACTGATGTTAATAAAACTTGTTAATTTCATCCAACTGGTGTGGTCATTAAAATGTACCTGAGGAACATACTGGTGGCAGTGGGAATATAGATGCTTGTCTGGGCCAGGTTGCTGAGCTGTGGGGCCTAATAGTAAAGGCTGGACAGGGGCAGCAGCAGTAAGTTCTCGCACCCATCTTTCAAGGTAAAATCTTTCCATTTGGCATACAAAGCATTGCACCATGTCAGCCTGGAACAAGAAGACCCCTCCTTGATCCAGTACATTTCTTTGCTACTTTTACCTGTGCGGTCACAGGGATTGCTCATAAACAATTGCCCGGCAGGGGGAAAAAGTCTGACCTGTTTCACTGGCAGGTGGCAGCCTTCCTCTCAAGTAGATCTGTTGTTAAGGCAGTGGGGAGTGGCTAAAATTTGTCACTTCATCCCGGAGAGACAGGAAAATTAGAGTAACACACACACACTTCCAATTGTAGGATGTTCATCAGCCACTTTTAGAACAGAAAGAGCACAATATGTTTGCAAGCAAGTATTGACCTTGGCTGGGGGTTGAGGGGGTAATGGAGGTGGCCATTTGAATTAGATATATTTTTGCTGCAACTGGATGTTTTTTGAGGAATATATTTTTCTGGAAACTCAAAACAGCTGCCAACAGAAAGTGGTTGGGTGAAGGCAGGGGATGGGAGATAACTTCCTTTATAGCATTTTAAACCACTATTTTGAAACTATGATTGTATGTACAAAAGGTTGGTTAAAATACATTTAGATGTTCTTAATTAACCTACATTCCATGGGCTTAAAGAATTCTCCTTCAATCATAATAGAATTCTACCAGTTGCTTGAACATTTTTGCCCTGCTTTTTTCTTAAATTCCATTGTTTAATATTGACTAGATAGATTGATAATGACTGCTTTATTTTATTAGCAATACAGTCGCAGAATTGGTATATAACAGTTACTGCTTGTCATATTCTTCTGAACACTTGGAATGAATTGACCTGGGGTTTCTGTACAATCCACGCAATTGTTTTACTGTTTATCCCCTACAAGATGTATAATGCTTTCAGATGATTTAGGGCACAGGCACTATTACTATAATTAGTTCAAATATCTGTGTATCTTTGTAATTGTCCTATTTGTTGGCATCCTGAGAACTTGTGTGTACTATGTGGTATTGCGGTGGAGACTTGCATCATCTTCTGCATTTTCTTCACTTCTTCACACAGCTCATAGTTAAATGTAGTAATGGTCAGCAATTTGGATGGCTTTAAAAGGGAGGAGGATATCCTGGAGGATATGGCTATCAATGGCTATTACTAGTCCTGATGGTTATATGCTGCCCCCAGTATCAGAGGCAGTATGCCTATGTACACCAGTTGCTGGGGAGTATGGACAGGAGGGTGCTGTTGCACTCATGTACTTCTTGTGGATTTTCCATAGGCAGATGGTTGGCCACTGTGTGAACAGAACGTTAGACAAAATGGACCCTTTGGCCTGATCCAACATGGCTCTTTTTATATTCTTATTTTCTAATCTGTAAAGCATTTCACTGATAAAGATTGAGATGGCAGTTCCTAAAACCCTTTATTAGAGAGTTGTTGTAATCCATTATCTATCTATCTTAGCCTTTACATAAAGTATGGACATCATAATTATAACCCCCTCTCAATTTGTAATATGAGGATATTAACAGTGGATAATGGTTATTATAAACTACTCTCATATCTTAGGCACCTCCCAACCTGTAATACAGGGATAATAATACTGAACTACCTTGCAGGTTTGATCATAAGTCACTCACTATTTGCTTCATACACACAGCAGCTGTAATATGAGGATAACAACACTAGATTACACTACATGCTTGTTGAAAGCCTCTCTCTCTCTCTCTCCCTCACTCCAAACCTTTCGCCCCACCCCTTGTAATATGGGTCTAATATCTCTCAGCCTCACACTGCAATCTACAATATGAGGATAATAGTACTGTACAATTTATTTATTTTCTTCTAGTGAAGGAAACACTTGGAAAGCAATTTTTAAAATGGGGTAAAAGCTTTTAAAAAGGCACATTTCCCCCTAACCATAGAGTTATACTTAAAAGAGCATGGACTTCTATTTGTACTTCTATTTTCTGTGGGGTGGCCCAATCACTGCAATGATAAGCCCTCAATTCCTACATTATCTCCTATGACTCTTAACTTGAGATAGTTAAAGTGTTATAAATAATCAGTAAATCCAGATTGCAGACAAAAGAACTGCAGGTCAAGTTTTCTCTTACATTTATGCTTTGCTGCAGCCTTTCTTTGCAAATTGATTGGTAATCAGGAGAGAAGTAAGCTGCCTGCAGCCCTTCCTCACAGGTGGAACAGAAGCCTTCCTTGCCAGTATGTCTGTTCATACAGAGGAGGACCTCAGCTTGCTGTTTAACATGGCAGGATCCAGCCTCCTTTCTTGAAAGTAGATTGCTCAGAGTTGCTGTTCCTCATAATGCCTATGGGGGGGGGAGTAAGAATCTCTGTAATGGGTTGTTCACTACATTGGGGAACACACAAAGATATAGCCCTAAAGAAGGACATTAGTAGGATGAGTTAGGTTTGCCAAATTTCACGTGAGCCAAATTTTAGCTTTCTAGCTAAATGGAAACATTTTAGCCTGTTGGGGTACCCTTCATGGCCCCATTTTGAGTGAGAGATATAGAAATGTATTTTCTTAGACAACTATATTGAGAAGCAGATAACCTCCTCTTCTCAATTTTTTTTAAAGGTTTATGGGCCGCCTTTTAGGGGAGACCCTCCCAAGGCAGTGTACAAAATTAAAACTATAAAACACAATAAACAATGATTAAACAACAACTACAATAATAGTATCAACCGTTTTAACAGTTAAAACCAGCTAGCATCATCTGCACAATGGCACCCAATAAACTAGCTCTATTATAGGCCAAGGTGGAAGGGTAAGTTGACTGTAATGATGGGGCCTGGTGGATGGCAATTGGAAGGGATCTACAAGCAAAGGGCCAGTACTAAGAATACAATTGTCCCTCATGCCTACCAGTTTAATTGCTCATACAGGTGGGCACACAAACAGGAGCTCCAATGCTGATCTCAGGGTGCAGACAGGTTGGTACAGGTGAAGGTGGTCCCTCAATCTGAACCTGAACTGCAACTTCTCTGCATGAGGCAGTAATTAATTAAATTATTATTTAGATTTGGAATAGGTGGTATACATGCTCTGAGTGCTTGATTATGGGTCAGACAGAGTTACTTTGGTACAATGAAATGATTTACAAAAATTTGGATGGAAATGCAGCTGAATTATGTTACAGCTTGTAAATTACCACTGCCTCTAAAAGCTGAAACTGTAAGAACAGTTACTTGAGTATAATTCACATTAAAACCAGTATAACTTACTACAGGTAAACACATATACATAGGACCAGATAATGTTAATTCTAATTCTAATCTCACAAGCACATTTTTCTGGTATTTAAAACAGCATACTAGACAGGAAGATTATTTGTGTTGAATGATGTTCACATCCCCTAATGCCTGTAATTGATATTGTCTCTCAATACCGACTCAGATTGTAACTGACAGGCATTTACAAGCCAGTGTGGAGTAAAATGCAAGTCTTTCAAAACAAAGGTCCTTTTAATGATTCCAGCAGTCATCCTTTCTTGGTTGGTTTTACCTAGGTTGTGCCCAGATAGCCTCAGGCTGCTTGCTTCATGGCCAATGGTCCAAACAAAAGATTTACCCCCCTCGAGGCCAACATGCCCTGAAGCAAATGAGCTGAAAGCTTGATGAACAATTGTTTGCAAAAGAGCAATTATCCATTTGTAGTATGACTGTGACATTCACATTTGGATCATTAAAATGTTGCCCCAGAGTACAAGTACCCAGACTCAGAGCAATTGGTTCCATGAACTCCTTTCTGCTTCTCAGTGTCACTTAGGATAAGCACACAGTGCATAGTCATAACTCAACAATACCTAGGCACATACAATACATTTAGAGTGCTCACAGAAGTTCCCATACAGGATCTCAAGCAGATTTTTCATAACCTCTTAATTTAAGGTTTTGAGTAAAGTAGAAATGAAAATATATTTGAGACCATGAATCTCTCAAGTCACAAAATCCCTTTGAGATAAATGAATTGAAAAAGCAGCTGATTTACTGCTCTCGCTCTCTTAACCTTTGTGAGGCCAATATTTTTATGAGAAAAGGCCACCATGACAGCCATCAATTTACTCTTTCTAATAAAACCTCATCTTGACTCCAGAATTGGCAATGCCACACAGATGCAATTTGATGCTTTCCACTTTAATGGGGATAACAGAAACATGGGGGAGAGGAAAAGAAATGTTGAGGCATAGATGTACAAATCACATATTGTAAACCGCCCAGAGAGCTTCGGCTATGGGGCGGTATATAAATGGAATAAAATAAATAATAAAATAAATAAATATTGAAGAAGTATCTTATGCCATTGCTATAATGATGGGATATTTATAGGGTCTGAAATACTGTGTTATGTTCAGGTAGCATTTCTGCTCAAGTAAACAAATATATTTATTTATCATCAAGGTCTTTATTTAAATTTCCTGCTATTGTTTCTTAAAATCTGAATAACTTATGCAGTCATACTTTAGTTGCAAACTGTATACAAAGATATTTGTTAGCTAAAGGTTGTTGTACTGTCTACTGAGATGATGTACATGAAGTGTTTTGCCAGCTTTGAAAAAGCACAACAGAAACGTTAAGCATTATAGTCTGCTCTGTTTAGGGCTTAGAGCAGATGATGCATATACTCAAACAAAACAAAACAATAAGAATTATTTCCTAGAGTTAGAAATACTAAATAGTATTAGACTATTTAAATGGTACTAAATAAAATAGCATCACTTGGCAACAATTGTGTTTTTCTTTTAGATCTGCTTTCATTGGGGTCTTCTTCATGCGTCCACATAAGGTCATGAGGAGATGTAAGCAGCAGTGAGAATGAAGAAGCTCTTGCTTGATTTCCAGAGCAAAATCTGAAGTTTCTTTTGTTCCAGGGGTGTTGCAACCAAAAGGCCGTCCTGTATCCTAGAGAACCATACATCTCTTGGTAGCAGAACACGGAGCAAGGCCTCTGAAGATGAATGCAGCTGGCAGGCAGTTTCATGTGGGAAGAGATGTCATCCCAAATAAATATTTTCAAAAGGGGGACAACTATTGTTTCTTTGCTCCAATAGTCTTGAAGCAACCTGAAATCTGTTTTGTATTTAGAGAGAACTAACCTAGTTACAGATATACAACACTTTCTTCATTCCATTTTAAGATAATTACAAATTGTAATTAATGGGTGGGAAACAGACATAATTCACTACCACAAGATGTAGTGATGGCCACCAATTTGCATGGCTTTAAAAGGGGGTTGGATAAATTCCTGGAGGAGAAGGCTATCAATGGCTACTAGTTGTGATGGCTATGAGCTACTTCCAGTATCAGAGGCAGTAAGCCTATATACACCAGTTACTGGGGAACATGGGCGGGAGAGTGCTTTTGCACCATGTCCTGCTTGTGGTTTTCTGGTCAACAGCTGGTTGGCCACTGTGTGATCAGAGTGCTGGACTAGATGGATCCTTGCTCTGATCCAGCAGGGCTCTTCTTATGTTCTTAGGGGGAGGGGAGCAGACATGCCAGTGGTTGGCAAGGCCTGAGCCACCTTTTAATTGTATTATTTATTTCAGTTACGATAATGATATGCTGCTGTATACAACAAAAAGTTCTTAGGGCAGCTTGCACAATTTGACAAGTTAAAAATAGGTTAAAAGCAATAAATACGATAAAAAATAAAATCACAATAAAAATCTGAAATGCCTGGGAGAAAAATCTTTGCCTGGTGCTGAAAAGATAACAGTGTGGGCACCAGGCAAGCCTCCTTGGGGCAAGCACTCCATGAACGGAGTACCACAACTGAGAAACCCCTCTCCCTTGTAACTTCCTGCGTAACGTCATGGGAGGGGGGACTTGGAGAAGGGCCTCCAAGAATAACCTAAAAGTCAGATACTTATGGGAGGAGTTATTCCTTTGGATACTTCCCCCCCCCCCTTCTCCCCTGCATGAACTTAGACTAAGGGCTGTATGTAGCCCTCAAGAAGCAGCTTGCCCAGCCCTGCTGTAAATGTTTGGGCTTTCTGTCATTTACAGATTCTTCTCTCCATCCCCACCTTTCTTCTTCTTCTTTTGCTCTGCATCTATTTATTTACTTATTTATTAAAGCATTTGTAATCTGCCCTGTATCATTGGGATCTCAGAGCAGCTTACAGATAAAATCAAACAGTATAAAACAATAATGTACACATCTAAAATGTATTAAGACATTAGCAAGCTAAAACCAGTACAAAATTTAAAAGCAATAAAAACAATTTAAACTATGTGCAACTTTAGCCCTCAAAGGCTTTGATAAGTATGTCCTGGGCCCTAAAAGTTGTCACTACTGTTATAAGCCGTTTTAAAGCAAGCGTAGATCCTTACAGTGAACCCCCCCCCCCCCTTATGTCCCACCATAACGTATGGTGGGACATATTGGAGGGCTCCTCCAACAGATCTCAAATCTTGGACCGGCGTATATAGAGGGAGAGGCACTCCGTCAAGTATCTAGCCTGAATAATATATATGCACATGTAAACTGGTTAGAGATTTTATTATATTAAGCAGTTTATAAGTATTATTAATAAATAAGAAGAGTTCTAGGGTACTTCAAAAGGTCTTAAAAAGGTGTATTTATATTTGTTTATGTACAGGCATTTATACCCCACTGTCACTTTTGTTGGGATTCTTTTCTAATAGACTAATACGGCTGATTGCCCTTTTCCGGGTAAAATAGTTGCCTTGAAGTCAGCGAAGCTGGCGGTAACAGAGGAAACGGAGCTGAGGCTTCTTTCCTGTGCGAGCACAAGACTAGACAAGAAGGAAGGAGCCGGGGCGGCACATATTGCGCTTCCTTCTAGGCCTGGAGATGCCTCCGGTTCTGTAATCGCTGTTCTCGCAGGGAAATGCTCTCGTTGTCCTTGGAGAAATGGTAACGGGAGTATTTCTCTACCTCACCGCCGCACGCCCCGTTTTCTCCTTTCGACTCCATTCCGTCTGCAGTCCCTATCCTCCAGGGATGTGGGAACCTTTCTGCACCTCTCGGAACCTTTGCTGCGGGAGCGCCTGTTGCTGCCCGGGGGATCCTCTGGGTGGCTCCGGCTGAGGGGACGCTTTACTGTTGCGGACCCCAGTGAAGGGAGAGAGGAGCGAGGAGAAAGAGGCGGTGACAACGACGCGGGTAAACGGGGGCCGGCGCGCCACCAAGAGCGCGCGGAGCGCCTCAGCCCCCGTTCTCTCCGCGGCCTGGCCCGCAGCCCTACCAGGAGGTGAGAGTCGGCCTCCGGCTGGAGTCGCGGCGTGGGATGTATGGAAGGCAGGAGGGACCGCGCTCCAATGGAGGCGCCGGGGGAGCGGATGGGCCCAGGGGTGGGAGGCAGAGAAATCCGAGCCCCTCCCCCCCGTGGCAGAGCCAGGCTCGAGGGAAAGGAAGGCCGGGCGCCGTCCTGGTGATGTAGGGCTACTGTGCTGGCTCAGCCCGGCTTTGGGGTAGGCACCCGGGAGGGGGGCGGGGAGGCCGGCATGGGGACGCGTACGGGGAGGGGATCTGGCGGCCGAGATTAGCACCGACGGGGGCATCTGGACAAAAGCGCAGGAGTTAGTACACGGGAAGAATGTTTTCCCTGAACAATGAAGTGGGATTCCCTCGCTTCAGTGTGATGCAGGCAGCGATATATGGAGGCTTTAGGGGGTCCGGAGTTGAGGGAAGTGGCCTTAGATACCGTCCGGGGCCAAAGCAGGAATATTTATATATATGTAAGCCTTGGTTGGGGCTGGTTATCCCAAGGGATGAAGTTATTAAAGCTAGGAGTGCGACGTATTTATTATGTGTGAGATTAGTTCAAATATATGGTGAACTCTTAGAAAGATGTTTGGAATTCATTTTAAAAAGTTCTAAATATGAATGAAGATATACAAGTACTGGTGCAAACATTAGCCTGGGATGCTTTTGGGTAGGGACTTGGCTATAACGATATAACTTTGAATCCTGTCATCCCTTTCCCATTTTTACCAGCTTTTATCGGCTGTTCATTTATTGAACAAACGATAACTGCTGCTATTACTAAGCATGTACAGGTAGGTACTGTACAAAAGATTAAAGTTGCATGTTTTCTGTGGTTGCAACCTACACAGAGGTGCAGGGAAGGGGCAGCGTTTGAAAAAGTAGTGAGGATGTAGCAGGAAAGGTTAATAGAAAATGTAACAGAAATAGTGAAATCTTGGTGACTTAAGAGAAGGAATCGGTTCGATGAACAGGAAAGGGGAGGATTTCTCAAGCATAATGAACAGTATGACAAAAGGTAGGAGTGTGAAAAAGAAGCAAAGGAACAGGAATCATTAGAAACTTCTTCCCTCTATGCAGCATCATATCAGAAGAAGCTGTGAGAAGGTTGAACTGAGTAAAGAATTAGGAGATGGAATTAGATGTAGAGAAGGTCAGGACCAGAGAGGAATTACCCAATCACAGTGATGTAATATAGGGTGACCAGATAAAATCCAGGTCAGGGCTCATGTAACTTTAACAGTTGTAGAGCAAAGGAAATTTCAGCCAGTGTCATTTGTATGCAATTCGTTCCTGGTGAAATTCCGTTGTCATCACAACAGTTAAAGTTGCAGGGGCCCTGCCTTCTTTTGTATATGGTCACTCTAGTATAGTGCCTGCAACTTTAACTGTTGTGATGAAGAGGGAATTTCACCAGGAACTAATTGCATACAATTGACTCAGGCTGAAATTCCCTTTGCTCTAAAACTGGTCAGCCTAATATAATAGTAAGATATGTTTAGTATAGCTAGCCTACATTGAATTGGGAAAAGATGAGAAAACTTCAGTTGTTTGACTAGGGTTGCATTTTCTAGCAGTAGATTTTAGAAATCTACTGTATTTTAGAAATGATGAAGTATCAGGTCCTGGCACTGCAGTAGCCTGAGTGTGGCTGAAAAAGGAAAGGAGTAAGTTTAAGTGGACCCTAAGTGCAGTATGTGGATGTGATTATTGTCTTTGACAGAAGCAGAGAAGCATACCTTTGGATAGGAAAAATAGAATCTCCATCTTTAATGTTAAAGGTGAAAAAGAGCTGGTATGGACTCTGGCATTTAAAGCCCTGGTCAATCCTAGTTCAAAGGAAGCACTGTCCATTCTTCAGTTCTCATTACTCCTCTGAGTCAGCATGCCCTTAGGAGAAGCATTTCTCTTTAGCAGTGGGATTCATTGCTGATCCATTTGTCTTCATTGACTAATGCTATTGTTGCCTGACAAGTGTGTTTCTCCATTATCTCCTTGCCAAATACCACCTTAATTTAAGCTTTTAAAATAGTAATTATTAAAATATTACTGAGGAAATGATTGGACACCTAGTGTGGCAGATTACATGTTGAATGTTGGGTCTCCAGTGTCTTTTGCACAGAAGAGAGATTTTATTTATTTATTGATTACATTTATATGCTGCCTTTTTCTCCAAGGAGCCCAAGGTAGCGTATATGATCTTCCTCCTCTCTATTTGATCCCCACAACAAACCCTGTGAGGTAGGTTAGGCTGAGAGGCAGTGACTTGCCCAGAGTCACCCAGTGAGCTTCATGGTGAAGTGGGGACTTGAACCTGGGTCTCCCCAACCCTAGTCCAACACTCTTAACAACTACACCACCACACTGGTTCTCTTGACAGGTTCAGCTTTTCAGGTCCCCCCTCAGCTCCAACACTGTAACAGGAAGGGCTTAAAGACTTCAAACTGAAACATGCCTACATGCAAGTTAGTCTTATTGAGCTCTATGGGACTTGTTTCTGAGTAAACATATTTTGGCTTAGTCTGCAAGTATCTTTGCAAAGTAAAATTGTGTCATCTTGGTTTTCCAAGATGAAATGTGCCATTGAACTAACTTTCTCATTGACAAGGTTGTGCACCCTGTTGATCTGATTATCTTATATATATATTTCAAAGTCGGAAGTTAAATGGTCATCCCTTTTTGATTTCTTTCCTGTTGATGGTTTCTCAAGAAACATGCTTCATTAGAAGGCTCTTAACGTTCATATTCCACAAATAACAACAGTTTTCACTATAATTCAAAGTCAGGCGTTTATGTCCAAACAGTTTCTTTCTTTTCTTTTCTTTTTTAAGAATTAGGCTATCTTCTATAACAGTGTACTATAACATTTTATTTTTAATATAAAAATATAATTAATTGCAAATTGGAGCAAAATGAAATATGTACACCTTCAGAAACAGAGGTGCAAGCCAAAACACAATGATATGCCAGTAACATACAGTCTATAAACCAATCATGAAGGGATTAAGAAACACCTACAGTTAAAAGTAACCCAGTCAAAGTTTAGTTTTTGCTCAGAAAGTCTCCAGCTGTTAAATTTAACAAAATAACGTTTAAAAGTTTCTGTACACCTTTAGTAAGTTAAACTTTTCGTTAGATTTGATTTTTCTCCGCAAACTGTTCATGGGGAATCAAATGATTATAGTTATTATTTTAGTTACTTTTTCGTATCAACAGTGATGTGATTTTTCTTAAAATTTTGATTTGGATTTTTTTTGTGGAAAATTTTCCAATTCAAATTAAGCTAATTTACATAGTGTCATTAGCATAGGAAACTTTTGTATAGGAGTTGTTTCCAATGAAAATTAGGATTATTTGCATAGACTCATTTGCATAGGAAAAAATCAGTTTGCATTGGAAAATGACGTGGGCAGCTTGTGGCCTTCCAGAAGTTTTGGCCTAGAATTCCCATCATCCCTCACCATTGCCTGTGCTGGCTAAAGCTGGAGGGAGCTGTAGGCCAAAAAAAGGACTACAAGTTGCTTACCCTTGCCTTAGAGGGATCTAATTTAGCATGTTAACTGTGCTTGTATTAGTAAACAAAGCTAAAAAAAAAGAAGTTAAGTTATGTGCCTTCAAGTTGGCTTCGACTTACTGCGGTCCTATGAATTAGCGACCTCCGTTCGCATCTGTCGTTAACCACCCTGTTCAGAACTTGTAACTTCAGGTCCGTATCTTCCTTTAAGGAGTCAATTCATCTCTTGTTTGGTCTTCCTCTTTCCTTCTACCTTCTCTTTTTCCCAGCATCATTGTTTTTTCTAATGAGTCGTTTCTTCTCATTATATGTCCAAAGTATGATAGCCTCTCCACAAGTATTTGACCTGAGATATTTGAGGGTCCTGATCTGGCAGAGCATTTCTGCTGGCAGGATGGGTGAAGAGGTAATTTTCACTGATTCTTTTCTTCCCTGCAATCTCTTATGCTTTCCGACAATTTGCTCTGGAGGGATAGTGTGGGAGGTGGCTCTGTGGCTGCAGAGGGAAAGGTAATCAGCAGAGATTACCTCCTCTCCTTCCTACTAACTGGAGTGTTGTGAGTGGAATTCCAGTCAGGGAGGGGTGGGTGCTTGGGAAGAAAGGGGATGTTGTACCCAACCCATTAAAATTGATGGTTATGTTAAATTGCATGCAGTTTATTCCAGCGAAATGGTTGAATTTCACTTATCAGATGATGCCAGCAAGAGGGGCTGGGGAATGAAAAGATAAGCTAAAATTAGCCAGCTGATTTCTGACAGAACTATTGGATTCTAAAATTCACATATAAAATATGCTATATTTCAGTTTATTATGTCTATTTTTATTAAAAACTTGCTATTCATCATTATTCTTATATACAGAACACTATCAAAGTACATCACACTTGGCAGATTAACATAAACAAAAAAGACAAGTTCTCTGCCCTGATGATCTTACAGTCACCATTTCAGTAGTGGGAGAGAGAGAGCAAAGTATGGGAAGAAAGTAAAGGATAACAAAGATTGAATGTGAGTAAATAATGTGAGTAAAGTGATAAGTTTTGAAGTGCAGGCCTCATCATGATAGTAGCCAGAGCCATGCCTCCAAGGAGAATCCAACACAAACCAGTTCTTGCAGTTTTTAACTCCACTAGGAGTAGATCTTTTATAGAGCGAATGGGTCTTAATTGCCCATTCAAGACCAAGCTACCCCAAAATACTTTGCATTACAACAGGCAACAATATATTGTTGCTGGGAAAAGTCATTTCCGGAGGATTGCAGGGAAGCCTAAAGGGAACAGGGCAGCCTGAGGTGGGTGGCAGATGACTTTAAAAGTGCCAGTGCTGCATCCCTGTGAGCCCCAAGTCCACTACACCACCGGGTAAATGTACTTACATGTACTCAGCTATGTTTCAATCAGATGAAGACTAAGGGGTTAAGCCACAGGGTTTACAGGAAAGTGAGCTTTTAAAAAAGGAAATATGTGTAGTGCATTGCTCTCCTGTTCTAAGTTGGGATTTCCAGACCTAGAGAACAGCAAGGAAGAATGGTTTGGGTTTTTTAGAGAGCAAGAGGCTTTTGGACAGCTCAGGGTGGTAAAAGTCATAGAGTTGTTTCAGGAAATTTTTAAAAAATGATGAGGTGGTATAGCACAGTGGAGAGTTTTAAAGGTTGCAGCAAGAGATTTGTGCATAACGGGAACAGAATGATTTGGTGAGTGACTTGGGGAGCAAAATTCTGTTGTGATGAAAGGTCTGCATCTGTTCGTTTAGCACCATTTGATTGATCACAACTTGTCTGGATTCAATAGTATGTAATATAGAATGATCTGAACCTTACCACTAGGTCTCTTCTTTAAAAACTATGAATGTTTGATTCTTGTTACTCATTTAAAATGTTAACGTTACTTCCAAAAGAAAGGAAGAGTGTCAGATGCATCCCTTGCAGGTTTATGAAATCGTATTAAAAATCCTGTTGCTGAATGTGCCTGTTCAAAATGTTCTTTGCTTCATGGACTACTATAAAAGAGTATTGTTGTCAGATTTGTTGACAGGAAGGCAATAGTTATTGCAGAAGGGGTAGGGCAAAGCCTAAGTATATGTGCTTAGAGAGAACACAAAATAGGACAGATGGCTATGTGTCAGGATTATTTGAGAACCTGCAAAAGATTTTCTCTAGAGGTTTTGTTGACCTGTTTGGAAGTTCTACATCACATAGTAGAGATGTTTGGTTTGTGCTTCTAATAGTGATTTTCGTTCCTTTGCTGATGGAGAAGTGCATGTCCTTAGGGGGGAAAGTAGTGGCAACTTGAAAAAACATTTTAGTTTGTTTTATGTTTTACCCAAATATTTTATCTATCATGAGAGTACTTTCATGACTACTACACTTTAGTAGCACACTCTGTTTCACAGTGTGACTTGATTAAATCTCATTAAACATAGAATTGTACCTGATTTTGTATCTGATTTATATCAAATGTGCATGGAACTTCAGCCCTCCTAACTGCGTTACTTTTGGTTAAGCTTTCACTAGGGTGCATCTTAAAAGGGTGAGTATTAAAGCTCTCTTCCTGGCAATCAAAGGCCCAGTTTTGTTGCTCAATACCCAGCTTGCCAAACTGTAGCTTATCAGCCAGGAACAAACAATTGGGCTGTACAGCCCGTGTGTTGCCTCCATCGTCTCCTCGACACCTACATTCTGGTTAATTAAACCACAGTTGCCATGGTTTGAAGTTGGCCTAATATCCTGATTTTTTCTAGAGAAGTTAGCCATAGTTTCCCAGTTTAGACAAAATGAGAGTAATTGAAGAGTTCCTTGTTTGTTTGCTGGTTTGTGCAAAGGGGTGAGTTTGCAGTCTCATTCAAATCTCAGTTTATTAAGATGACATATGAGAGTCTGAATTATTAAATTGAAAAGGACTGAATAATTTGTAGATGGTCAGCTCTCTGGGTGAAGATTGTTTCTAACCAGATTTTTATGTATGCATAAATTAGAGTTCAGCTTGTTTGTATCATGTGATTAGACATGGGGTGGATTAGCTATGTAATAAATAAATAAATAAATAAATCAATGTGTCTACTGAAATTGACATACAAGATGTCATTGTAGTGCCCCCACCCCATTTTTTAAATACATTTATCACTAATTGTACTAGTCAGGAAAGTTACTTATTCTCTCAAAAGGGCTATCAATGTTCCAGTTGCTTATATTAACCATTTGACTTTCCTGATCAGTTAAGTATCTAATAAAATATAACAATACCTCTGTAAAGGTGTGTTGAATATATTTCATTGAAACGACAATTCCATGAAAGCACATTATTTGGGAAGTAACTTAAAATAGTTCACTGTCTAAATAATTAGAAGTTTATAACAATGAGCAAGCATCCTTTCATGAAAACAGGTCTGATTAAGTCCAACTTTTTTAGTCCGTGGCCATTGATGTATTCAAGTAACCACTAATTTATTGATGGATGTTTTAAGCCGTCAATTCTTATTTCTGCGTCAATAACCATATTTAATAACTTTTTTTTCCAGAAATATGCCTGTAAAACTATCATGTGGCTTTGAAGCACTCATCTTAATTAAAAGGGATATGCAATTTTTATTAATGTTTTGTTTTTGAAACAGTTTTTCTTAACCTGTTTCCAAAGCGTAGGAAAAAAGGGGGAATCATTAGGTAATTAAGGGCACAATCCTATGCATGTTTAGACAGAAAAAGTCCTCCAACTCCCAGCATTCCCTCCCAAGTCATGCTGGCAGGAGAAGATGGGAGTTGTAAGTTGTTCTTCCTGTCTAAACATGTAGAGGATTGCACCACAACTTTTAGAAAGTTATAGACCAGGAATGGGTAACTTCTAACTCACAGGTGAGATATAACCCATGGGGGCTTCCCATTTGGCCTACTAGCTTTTTCCCCAGGCCCGACACCCTCCCCTGGCAGGGAAATGCTCTATTTTCTCTGATCAGCAGCTGATCAGAGATTAGAGCTTTACTACACAGTAAGAAAGGGAGCCTTTGTTACTGTGCAACAAGGGAAAACTCATCTCGGATCAGGTGCTGAGAGCTTTTACCTTCAAGGGAGAAGTGGTGGGATTTGGGGAAGAAGCTGCTGAATGATTGAATTGTGCTTACTTCTGAGGTTTGTCCTGCAGAGTTGTGCCCTTCTTCATTGTGAGTAGACATGCATTTATATCCTAAATACACTGCCTGGTATTCGGCTACATTATATTGAAGATGCAGGAGTGATGGGGATGGAGGAAAAGGATTAGTGACAAATATTTCTGCTTGGCAAATTAGGGGAAAAGGAACAGTGACCTGGTTCGCACATAACACTGATCAATGGTTTATTTAAACCATGGGTTGTTAGCCTGAGATTGACCTAGTTCACATGATAGGCTATTCCCTGATGGAGTTGTGGCGTGTCTTCTGAATTTGGCCAGTGTGGGTTATTCCCTCCACTGTAACTGCATTCACACAACACACTGCAACCCCATTGAGAGCTGCATATTCATAACGGTGGCTGCATGTGCCGCAGCTCACCATGGTTAAATAACCCATGGTGAGCCTAGTGTCATGTGAACCTGCCATTTGTCATGTGAACCTGCCATAGTTTGTTTTCTCAATCGTTGTGCTGTTTATTTCCCTCCACCTGCTCTCTTTCTGTATCCCAACTGCAGTACTTGCACGTAAAGAGGATGGTGGGTTTTTTTTCCCTTGCTCTTGCTCACTGCCTCCGTAGCCTGGCGAAACAACCCATGAACTACCTACAATTCTGGGTTTGCATGTAATGACAACCCATGGCTTAAACATCCCACAGTTCTCAACCCAATAGCAAACCATGAGTTCTTTTTGTGGGTTCATGGTTAACAACCCATAGTTAAGCTGTAAGTTCCAGGTTTGTACATAATGATACAATTAAAACGTGATTTGTTGCAAACCAGGTCAATATGTATGGAGATCTCCTTTCCTGACTGGTTAGGAGAGTTCCACCTTCTACCAATTGCATAAAGGTGCTTGATTTTTTACTGCACAACAAAATATTGTCTAAAAGCAGAACTAGTTTCTTCCACATAACCACTGTCCTAATCAGACATAGAGGAATGATAAGAAAAATTCTCAGCTCTTTGTATGTCCAGTATGTTTTATTGCCGTTGCATAGCCATTGCTTTTCTAGAGTGTTTCATTCCTGTAGCATTTATATGACATTCCTCTTTTCAGTGTATTTGCTCCTGTCTATAAGGCAGAGGTTTAAATAGCCACTCACCTTGTCTGAGGCAACCAAGAATTGCCTCCAAATGACCAGGGAGGGAAGCTTTACAAAAATAGTTACCTTAATTTTAGCCTACAAATGAAAAATCATCATATGTAGGTGGTTGGCCTAGTAGCTTCTTTGAACTTATTTGCAAGACTGTTATTAGTACTCTTTCTGGAACTCAAACTTCTACGTTTTGCTCTGCTGCGTTGGTTTAATCAGATCCTTTTTTTCCAAGTGTTGGGATTAAACTTTGTTCCCTGAAGGAAAAAATCAACACACTCTTTCAACACACTGAAGGGGCAATGTTTATATTAAGTTACATTTAACAAAATTCCAATATGCTGAATCTATGAAGAGTTACGACCTTAATACTGTTTGGATTTGGTATACATTTTGTACCTTTAAACAGAAGAGAGGTGTGGGGTTTTTTAACACTAAGTCTTCCACATCTTTTGATTATCTTGGTTTAATATATTCTGAAGGTTTACATTTGTTTCAAACAGGTGGAAATGGAGTATATAAGGATGTTCAAATCTGTCAATTTCAGTTTTGCTGTGTTTCTTACTTTTTTTAGCCTTAAGTTTGTTTTGTCTTTTCTCCACATCATGTTGGGAATTTTTTTAAGAAGTCAGCACAAAAAGTAATACACATTTTGTGTGCATTTATCCTAGAACACATGGTTTTGTGTACACTTTTTCCTAATAAACATACTTTTTGCATGCAGTTTTCTCTGGTATAATGCATGTTGTATATTATTTCCAATAATACACACATTATTTGTGGGAGGGTAAAGAAGAGAATGGAAAGTGAGCAGTTCTATCTCTGTCACTATTCATTAATATGTCTTATTCAGAGAAATGAGTAAAGGAGAACAGAGGAAGAGACACATAGTTATAGAAAGAGCAAAAAGAATCATCTCCTTCTCTGGGGAGATAACTGAGGAAATTACCTACCAGGATAAGGTAATACACCAGGGATGCACTAATATTTTGTTGAGGGCCCCTGGATTTAATGTTCTCTATCCAATTATTGTAAAGGGGCTAAAATACATATTGGACTATGGTATGTATTGACTCTTTATGAACTATGTTATTGGGAACTGAGTGTGTCGTGTAATATTTGATCAGTGACATGTTCTGTTACTATCAATCTCTGTTGTAGCATCTATAGCTCATTGTACTATAGGTGTATATTTTTGGCTAGAATCACAATGCAAGCTGACCATTATGTGAAACTTGCCTGCCAGCCATTCCAGTGCAGTGTTGCTGGTGAAAGGATTCAATGATCTTTTCTCACCCCAACCACACAATATTTTAAAAAATGCTTTTTGATCTCCAGAGAGGTAGGAATGTTAGGTTTCTTGGATACAGTTGGACCTTATTGTAGGGTGACCAGATAAAATCCAGGTCAGGGCTCATGTAACTTTAACAGTTGTAGAGAAAAGGGAATTTCAGCCAGTGTCATTTGTATGCAATTAGTTCCTGGTGAAATTCCCTCTTCATCACAACTGTTAAAGTTGCAGGGGCCCTGCGTTACTCTAGTACAGTGCATGTACCTTTAACTGTTGTGATGAAGAGGGAATATCACCAGGAACTAATTGCATACAAATGACACTGGCTGAAATTCCCTTTTCTCTACAACTGTTAAAGTTACATGAGCCCTGACCTGGATTTTATCTGGTCACCCTAAATTTAGGCAAAGTCCTCTCTTAATCTTTTCTCAGAGATACCCATACTGGTTGTTTATCCTTCAGTGTTATCTTCCAAATCCTTTACAACAGGCTTCCCTAACCTGGTACCTTCCAAATGGTCATTAATGAAGGCATTGGCTCTCTTCATAGTTGTTTCCAAAGAGAGCACTGAGAATACCAAATCCTAATGGTTGCAAGCTAGTAGATTGGTTATCTTAAGGGACTGTGCAATCTGATTCTCTGCAGAATTTGACATGACTACACCCATTGAAATCAATGGGTTTAGGTACGCCTAATTCAGTTCATTAGATTGCAGGCTAACATAGGTGTGGGATTGAAGCACAACACGATTTATATGCTGATCATGCAGCTCAGTGTCTGTCTGCTTGGAAGCAGGACTACAGCATAAAATGAACTTGGCCAAGCCTGAAGAAATTTGTATCATAATCCTAAGCATGTTTACACAGGAGTAAACCCCACTAAGTTCAGTGGAATTTACTCCCTGGTAAATGGGTTTAGGATTACAATTTTAGTACATCGGATTGTGGACATAGTATTCCACAGTCCACTTACTCTTTTGTTATATGACATCATCATAGCATTTTGAACCCCTGTAAGTAGAAAGTTAAGAGCTTATGTGTGTATGAATCCAAGGAGAGTCTGGAGGATCCAGCGTTGTAAACCTGTTTGCATCATGTGCTTTTGGTGGACACTGTGATAAGTTACTTCTGAGTAAATAGTCTGTATTCACCCTTTTGATGGGATAAATGGGGCTATATCTATTCTTATTGGTCCTAATCTTGGTAGCACTACTACTCCAGATTGTGCAGTTCTATTGCACAATAGGAAAGGTTATAGCTCAGTGGTAGGTCACACGCCTTGCATGCAAAAGGTCCCAGAGTCTATCCCTGGCAGGATAGAGCTGAGGAAAGACTTCCATTTGAAACACTGGAGATCCGCTGTCAGTCAGCATAGATAATATTAAGCTAGATGGACCATGAGCTGACTTAGTATAAGGCAGCTTGCTAAATTCCTATGCATGATGGAGTTTTGAGGTGAGGTGTACAGGGTTGTGGTGGTGGATATGGCGATATCCATTTATGTTAGTAAATTCACTTATGCTTAGCATAGAATGTGTGTGTTTGTATGTACGTATGTGTATGTGCGTGTTGTACAGGGCAGCACTTGGGGAAAACCTGGGGCAGCCAGAACTGTAATTTTGATGTCCCCTTTTGAGCTCTCCCCTCCCCCTACAATCCTTCTGATTAGGTTGTGTTGCTTCTCTGATGATGTCTGTGATCATTTGCAATGAGGAAATTTTACTTGGTGAAATTGAGTAGGTTAAAACATGGAAAGACAATTTGTGTAAAACCCAGTTTTCTGGGTTTTGTTTTTGTTTTTTGGGTTGTCTGGTTTTGAGCTTTGTTGATTTAGGGTAAGAGTAACTGAGATGATGAACTGAGACCATTCCCCTGCAATGCAAACAGTTTCCCAATGTGGACTGTGTTCATCCCCCTGTGGAACCAGTAACAGCCACCTACTCTGGTGTACTAATACAATGTTCAGAGTTGCTTGCAATCACAACTAATAACACTATGCCAATACAGTGACTGATCCTACATACTTATAAGCTGCTTTTCGGATAGTGTATGTGATTGGGGTGCTTTTGATCAGCTTTGTGTGATATGCAGGCTAGAATCTTCAAGACTGGGGCATGGAGGAGTTTTGTCCCCTCAAGGATAGAGAGCACTGTGATGTGCTCTGCAAGGTTACCCTGGAAATAGTTCAGAAGTTACAGCTGGTACAGAGTGTGGCTTCCTCCTCCTCCTTTTGCCTAGTAGAAAACATATACCACCAGTTCTTCTAGTTGCACTGATTAGTTGTAACTTTCTGGGTCCCATTCTAAGTACTGTAGTTTTAACCTGTAAAGGCATATATTGTTTAGGCCCTACATTCCTTGGGGTTTTCCTGTTTCCATTCAAGCCCTCTCTATCCTTTCAAAGTATAGGAGAGGCTCTCTATCATTATTCTGCTCTATAAACTGCATTAGAGTGTATAATAATGTGGTATAGAAATGAAAATAAAACAAACATTTCTCAGAACAGCTCCTCGTAGGATTAAGTTAGAGTTCCTAAATTGAACACGGGTTGTGTTTAAGAAGTACTACACACCCAGATGATTTCAAATGTCTATTCTTTATATTTACAATGGTGAAATATATTGTTTATTTTTGTGTTTTGATAGAATTCTCAATCTGCCAGTTTTTACTGTATCTATTATTTCCAGAAATGGAATAAAAAAAGTTAAAAAAATAAAAATACTTCATGGATGAAGAGGCTGTTTACACCAAGAAAATTAGCATTATCCACAGCACGGGTGGGGATCCTGTGGCCTTCCAGATGTTGGTGGACTCCAATTCCCATCAGCTCCAGCCAACATGAGTGCTGAATTGTCAGATGATGGGAGTTGGAATTTAATAACATATGGAAGATAACAGGGTCCCCACCCCTGATCTACAGCCTTCAACAGATTTACTTGCCATGGCCAGCCTTCCTCCCAATTTTGACCTGCATGCTCCCCATCTTTCCATCAGGAAATGTTAGGGACAGGGGTTGCCATCCTGGACAGGCTGGCAAAACCATAACTATATTTTTTTGGGTTGGAGAGAAAGGTCAGTCAAAAATTTAAAACATCAAATTACAATAAACACAAATTATTCCTGTATACATTTTAGTATCCTGCTAGAGGCCATCATAGACATGAAGCTGATATTTATACAATAGCCTTTTTTACCTTCCAACAGTAAGAGAAAAAAGGTTCCCTCACATTCCTGTGTAAGCAACCAAAATTTGACAACTTCTTCTCTACTTTGTACCTTGCTGTTTGTTCGCAGAACCTCATCTTTTCTAGCTGTTATTCCAGGTCACTTTTTTTTATCACACAATCGTGATACTTTGGGAGGTGTTGCTTAATTCTCTCTCTCTCTCTCTCTCTCTCTGTGTGTGTGTGTGTGTGTGTGTAAACTCCTCCCTTCATGATGAAAAATGCCAGCTTGTGTGTTTCCTGCTCTGTTAGGGTAATACCAAGATGATTTTATTAAGAGAGTTGGGAAGTCCAAACAAATTATAGCTAACAAATTTAAGGTAATCTGTTCATCTAGTTGAGAAGAGCTCTACCTCTTTTTAGTTTGTTGTTGTGTTTTAGTTTGGGATAGGGATAGGTTGGAATAACCTATCCAGAAAACTAGAGAGAAAAGTATTGGCTGGGTGTATTATGTAATACTCCTTGGTGGATGGATCTGAACTGGGTCAGACTTGTTTGAGAAATGAGGTCAGGCTAATGTCTATAATTCTTACCTGCCTGTGGTGCAGTATTAAAGTTGTATATCTGAAGTTTGCCATGCTTGCTGGAAGCCCTCTAGAGAAGTAACACGTATGTAACTGAAAACAGGGCAGCTACTAGGAACTCGAATGGGTGTGCATAGTTGGTTACATGATAAAAAGGAGTTAACCCTCTTTATTTCAACCAGGGTCTTTGAAGAGTTACTCAACTTTTAGAAACAGCTTTTATTAACCCTGTAGCTAGAATTAGTTGTGAGAGCACTTTAATAAACCGTAAACTAGTCCAGTAGGCAGTACATCAGGATAAGCTGGTGTACGTTGGATGTGAATGCCATTAAAATTGATGGGATCTATTTTTAGAATTTTATTTTTGTTAAGAATAACAAAATATATTCCCTTTAAACTATGCAATAGCATTAAATTCATTTGTTGAATATTTCCTTATTTTCAGCAATTGTACCTTATTTTAAATGGGCTGAAACCATTGTGACATTTATTAGGATTAAATTAGTAAGCTTATTATATCAATAACAGTTTGTTGTCACTTAGTCTTTGCTACATGGTTAGGTAGCTTCATGTGTTTTGCTGTAGCCAGATACTCAAACTGTCCAACAGAGCAGGGTTAGGGTGGCTTTTGGGGGAGCCGGTATGTGTTTGCACTTTTTGAAAAGGTGCTTAACTTTGGGTGGGTTGTTTGACTCAGTTTTGCTGACCTTTAAGTGGATTTCATAGGAGATGCCATCTCCACAATTGAAGGTCTGAAACCAACCTAGTTATTTGAGTTTAAAAAATAGACATGTATTCTAATCTTGTATTCACTTGGAAGGCAGCTTTTGGCTAATTTAAAAAACAAAAACAAAACAAACGGTTTTTAAGGAACATAAACAACAGAATTTAGCACTGTATTTATTTTAAGGGAGTTGTTTTGTAACAGGCTTCTTTGCTTTCTCTGACTTGTTCCCTCCTCCCTTTCTCTCTCTTTCTGAACTTATTCTGATAATATTATGACATCATAGGACTGGAGAAACGGCAAGCAATCAGTACATGTTTATGAACTCCACATTTTGGTTTGCTTGCATGTTGTGCTCCTCATTTAGCCTCCAGTGTGGTCATTAGCTGTTATAATTGGGGAAATGTTTTGAGGTTTATAGACTATGGGCAGTATCCAATGCTATATGGGTGCTAATGTTAGTGCTCATGTCACATTGGATACTGCTCTAAAATTGCTAAGGGATTTTTAAATGTTTATTTATTTATTGCATATCTATGCTGCCCCATATCTGAAGCTCTGTGGACACTTTACAAAGAGTAAAACATGAAAAACAATATGCACATGTTAAAAACACACAACAGGCAGTACACACAGAGACAACATACATTTAAAAACAACTTTGAGCAATCAGCTAAACAATAAAAACAAATACGAGATAGATTAAATCACATGCTGCTAAATGCCTGGGAAAGGGAAAAGTCTTGACCTGGTGCTGAAAAGATAGCAATGTTGGTGCCAGGGCAGGGGGGGGGGGGTCATTCCATAATTGGGGGGGGCACCACCAAAAAGGCCCCCTCCCTTTTTCCCGTCTTCCGAGCCTCCCTCAGAGTAGGCACCCGGAGGAGGATCTTAGATGTTGAGTGTAGTGAATGGTTATGTTCAAGCCAGGAGAGGCGCTCCATCAGGTTTTGCAGTCCCGAGCTATGTAAGGCTTTATAGGTTAAAGCCAACACCTTGAATTTATTTATTTACTTTATTTTATTCCATTTATATACCGCCCCATAGCCGAAGCTCTCTGGGAGGTTTACAAAAATTAAAAAAACATTGAACAATTAAAAAACCAATATACAAAATTTGAAAGCATAAAGCATAAAAACAAGTGGGTGTGATTAAACTGTGCTTATGTTGCTGCCATGGTTAGGAATGGTTCACATGACACGCTAAGCCATAATGTTTAGCTCAAAGTGCTTAACCACCGTGGCTTAGTGTGGCTTTTGAATAGGGTCATAGATAGGATCCAAGGTAATCAGAGCTTCACAAGTCAAAATCGGCACCTTGAATCCTTTCTGAATTATTTAGAATTAACAGATAAGCACTTTACACTTCCAGATTTCTAAGAAAGCCTAACTCTGAGATTGTATATTTTCACTGAAGTGCATAGATACACTAAGAATTTGAGATATTTTCTTCCCTGTTTTGAACTGAGTCTGTGAGCAATCACTTAACATAGGCCATTGGCTTATTTTGTTTTTGTTGCATGCATTAAAAGATGTGTGTAAAATGTTTGTATGAAAATCCCCGTACTTCTGTCATAGATAATCAGCATAAGGATCAAACTTTGACTGAACTTTAATGAATGTGTTTCAAACTTATCTAAAGTACAACAACAGCTTTATTTACGGTCCACAGACCAGAGAAACAAGTAGGCAGACAGTACAATATCAAAAGCATATTGTTATAAGTCTTACTATTTCCCAGTGTATCTTAAAAAATAAATAAATAAATATTATTATCTCAGTCCAAGCTGAGATCTGGTTTGTATTACATAGGAAAAATACTTTGCTAAGTAAATTAATGAATGTGTTTCAAACATACCTAGAATAAATTTCTTCATTATTTCATTTGTACCCCACTTTTCTACAAAAATGATACTCAAGTCCATTTACAATCATTGATGAAAACAATAATAAGCATATACATAAAAAATACAATTAAAAACAATTAAAACACAAGAATGAGTAAAAACAGCAACCAGCTCAGCAGAACCACTTGCACACCAAAAGCCTGCTTGAATAAAGTGGTGTTTTCCTGCTGCCAGAAGGACAGCAGAGAGGGAGTGAACCTAGCTTCCCTCGCCAGGGAGTTCCAGTTATCCTATTCTGTTAACATTGTTGAACTATTCAATTTTTTGGCTTTAGTTTTCTATTGTTCAGCTGCTTTCCCATTAATGTTTTAGGCGCCTTCTAATCACTGCTCACAAGTTTGACTAGTTTGCTGGTGTGGTTATTCAGCACACGTGTGTGTGTAGAAGACATTTGTTGCTTTCCCAGAATGTGTGGGCAAATAGCTAATTGTTTAATGACATGAAGTTAAATAAGCAAAATTTGAGGACCATGGACTGGGAAGTTTGCAGGGTTCCCCATCCAGCCTGCCAACATCTTCCCCAGGTCATGCCCCCTTCTCCTTGCAGGGAAGAGCTCTCATCTTTGATCAGCTCCTTTTCCCAGCTGGGGAGAGTGAGCAGGATCTTGGTAAGAACCTGCTGAGTGATTCACTCCTGCTTGCTTCTGAAGCTTGTCCTACATAGGCTTGCCCTGCCTACTTCTGAGTAGACATGCAGAATTTTGGTACTTGGGATGTTATCTGAAAGTGCTGCTGATTGATTCAGTCCAGCTTATGACTGACTAGACATACAGAAGCCTTACTCTCTTTACTTCTCAGAAGGCTTAAAATTGGTAATAATCACATTATAACTCCACCCCCTCTGCTTTTGGCCACCTCCACAGATGGAATGCAATCCCCTGAAAAAAATTCCAGGTTGGTGGAATTTGGCTCTCAGCTAAAAATTCTTCCCTACTTCACAAGATTGATGTGTATGTGGATGCTACAGATAACTAGCTCCCTTCATGGCTGCAATTGTGTCTACAGTAAGCTGCCACTAGTAAATGGTTGTCTTTATTCATCCATTGTAGACGCACTATAATGAATTTTTGAGATAGTGAGACAAATACGTAAATATAACAGTGAGACAAAAAGAGAGAGAGAGGCAAATGCGTAAAGAAAAAATGGTGAAGGCATGTACAGAACAGACATTCAAATGCAATATAAAATAACTGGGTTGATTTAGTTCTGGAGAGTTTGATTTTGTGTCGATTTGTAAATGATTCCATCATGGAGATACTCAGATGTGTAGATTGCTCTTGGGTGCTGGTTATAGTATTTTGTTCCTGGCTGTAAACTAGAAAAGACAATTTGGTTGGAGACTTTGCACTTCTTATTCCCCTGTAATGCTTTATTAATATTTATTGCATTTCTATACTGCCCCATAGCAAAGGCTGTCTGGGTGGTTTACAAAATTTAGGTGGTTTACAAAGATTAATCAAAGTGTAAGCAAGGTGGTTGTCACTACACTAAGAAATGATGTGCTCATAAGAAATCCTAGTGAGCAACAGTGTGATCAGGAAAGCTTGCAACAGGGGTAATAAGGTCGTATCATGCTACGCTTGCTTGATTTTATTTACTCCTTTTTTTGTCTTGCAGGGCTGCCTTAACATAGATCATGAGCAGGTAATGCACAAGGAGTGCTGTTGGGAATCATGTCAGACGAGTCAATCTCAGGGAGTGATCCGGATGTGGACCCGGACTTGGAGCAGGAGGATATGGAAGAGGAGGAGGAGGAGGAGGAAGACGAGGAGGAAGCGATGGAGGAAGACAATGATGGGGATGATGAGGAAGACTTACTTGATGAGAATGGTGAGCAATGGGCATGAGAGCCAATGAGTGTGTTATTTATATCTGTTTATTTGTACTGTTAAAATTTAGTGAATATATTCCTTTGATTTTATGTTAGAGGCAGATTTGTTCACTCTGGAATGTACATATATATCAGTTTTTGAACAGTTTAGTCAGTAGGGTGTATAATGAATGGGTCAGCCTAGTCCTGACTTGGTGGCTTGGTCCACTGTAGCTAAAACAGTATTCCTTCCAGCTTTGGTAGGCAGGGCAGAGCCATTTAGCTCTTCACATGCCAGGGAAATCCCTGTCTGGCAATCATATCTTGAGAAGAATGTTGTGCTTATGATTGCAACTATCTGAGATTGGTCTGTTGCAAGCACACGATTTACACTTTTCCTGTAGGGCAGTTAATTTGTCCATCAGAAAGCAAACTTGAATGAACGAGAGGAGCTAAAAGCAGCGCTGTGTGTACTCTGTGCGATAAATATTAAAATTGTATGCCATGGAAAGCTGTCTCCTGTGACACAAATTATGCAGGTCTGCTAAATTTGCATAATTTCCTCTTATTCTTTACAATTCTGCAACTTTGACTGTTTTGCATAATTTAATCCAGGTTGGAAATCACAGGAAAGGGAGCTATGCAAAACACTGAAGCCCCTATTCAGGTTTCTTTCAGCAACTGTTGCTCACATGTAGAAAGCTGAATTAGAACATAAAGACACAAGAAGAATCATGCTGGGTTGAACCAAAGATCAATCATGTTCTGCATTCATTGTTTCCAGTACTGCCCACCAGATGCACCTGAAAAGCTCACAGTCGAGAAATGAAAGTGATGACCTTCCCGTTTGTTGTCCCCAGCACCCAGTATTTGGAAGTATACTATCTTCTGGTTTAATTTTAACTACCATGACTAATTAATATTGATAGTCATAGCCTCCATAAATTTGTCCAAATGTTTTTTTCCAGGCCTTCACATCTCTAGAGTAGATCCACTGGAATCAATCTCATTGATTTCAATGGATTTACTCTAAGTATGATTAAATCTGACCCAACCCAGTGTTTTGGAGAAAGAAAGCAGGAAGCATGATTTGTTGCTACTGTCCTTTAAAAAAAAAAATTAAAACCATATCAAAGTAGAACCAAGACAGTGGCTGCATTTGGACAACACAATAGTCAATTATGGGTTAATAGGCAGTTCCACAGTTGATTATCGAGGGGGTACTCCCCACAAAATATGATTATAATCAACTATGGTGTGGTTTAATGCCAGCGTCCAGTTGACTATAAGTCACAGTGTCTTTGATTAACACATCCCCCAGCCTCTCTTCCCCCCTCAGTTCTCCCGCTGGTATCCCATTAGCCATTGCAAGTTCTGCCGGCTGGACTAGAGTGGCAGTCACCACTTTGGTCACTCTTGCCAGGGGACTCTGTAGTCGCTGAACATAACCAAGTGTGTGCACTGAAATAGTTAGTGGTGCCCAATACACAACACTATAACCAACGGTTATTCAAATAATCAACTCTGCACCACGTTGGTTATTTGTATTGGTTGTTTCAGGCGAATAACTGACTGTGGTGTGAAAAAGTCCCGACAGACAACACAGTAACCAGTCTTTGACGATTTAACCCACCTTTGGTTCTCGTGTCATCCGAACCCAGGCAAAGGCTGCATTCAGACAACACAATAGTCAATGGTAGGGTAATAATCAACTCGACAACTGTATATTTAGGGGGTACTCCCTACACAACATGATAATAATCCACTATGGTGTGGATTAGGATCAGCGTTGAGTTGACTATTAGTCCATGCTGAGCAGGGGGTTGGACTTTGGGCTGTGGCCCTGTCCAGTGCTGGTATGCAGACCCCAGTGTGCTTGCCCAGAGCCAGTTTGCCCCCCCAGGCCAAAAAGAAGTTCCCCATCCCCGCAATAGAAGATGACTTCCAAAGTTCCTTCCAACTCTATCCTATGTTCTTGTCAGATTTTGTGGCTGCTTACATCCTGTACTAAGTCATTGCATTAAGAAATGTGAGTAGTTTACACTGACCAGAGAACGCAACAGCATAAAAAACTAACCGTGCAATCTATTATTTCAAAATGATAGATAGATAGATAGATAGATAGATAGATAGATAGAAGACAGACAGACAGACAGACAGACAGACAGACGATAGGGGTTAGAAGAGAATGCAGATTTATCTATACTCTGGTAGACTTATAAAACTTGCCTTTGTTAATTTGACCTCATCCAGTCTGTATCATAGTGAAGATGGTACATGCATGTGCTTTAGGTATGGAATAATTATGCATCTTGTGAAATAAACTAAAATATTTCTAGTATTTAAACTGTGCAGTTGTGTTAAATTATCACAAGTAAAAATGTTTGGGAGAGAAACAAGAAGCACATGAGCATAGTAGTTATATGGGGAATTGAGGATCAGGAGAGTATCAGTAAATTCCACTGTAGGCTCTTGGCTCTTTTGGACTGACTGTTCCGTACCAGCATAGTGGTGACATTTTTTAAAAGCCTTTCTCTGTATTTTGAGAAGAACATTTTGTACTTGGGAGTGTGTTTGTTTCTGTCTAGTATGGATGAGCTTGTGGACTTGCTTTCTTCTCACTCTATCTAGATTTTATTATAGCAGGGATATGTGGGAAGGAGACTTTGGAGACCTTAGTTAAACTTGCAGGAATATAAGGAGTATAATTTGAGCTAAAGGAGGAACCTTCCTTGCTAATTCTAGAATTTTAACTAGCTGCATGAACTGTATTACCTGTTGTTACCTAAGAGGTTGTGGATTGTGGATTGAACGCTGATGTTGGAAGAGAGGAGATGAACCTCCCTCTCTGCTCCCTCAGGGTTTCACAGACTTTCAATGTTTTGGGCCAGCTTTCTTTTAAAGATCTGCAAGGCTTTAATCTAGATTTTCATTGAGGAAGAAGGTCTTACAAATCGTGATCATAGTGTTGCTTCTTCTCACTTGAGTCCTTGTGCTTCTTCCTGGCATACATTTCTTTTCTGAGAAAGTAGCACAGCTTTTGGCAGAGTCAGAAAACATTATATAACATAGAGAAATGACTTGCACTTACTTCTTTAAAAGGAGGTAATGATGCCAAAGATCTCTTTGCCTCAAATCTGCTGGGTTCTGCAGCTTTACTGTCTGTTAGAGTGGGGTGACCGACCAACTGTTTGCTTTTCCATTTTAGTTGCCCTGTATAATCAGTTTTAAAGCAAAAATGCTTTGCCATTCTGGACCGCTGATAAGTCTCCTCACCCCTTTTGCTGATTATTGTCCTTGAACAGCTTTTCCTCAATCTGATGCCCTCCAGATGTGGTCATGCTAGCTGGGGATGATGGAAATCTATTTATTTTTAATTTTTATTTACAATATTTATATACTGCTCCTCATTCAGGAATTTCATAGTGGTGGACAAATTGAATAAAAAGATAAAAACAGAATTACAACACATAAAAATACGTTTTTTAAAAGAAACAAAAGTGCACACCTTGTGAGGGGCACTAGATTGGGGAAAGCTGATATAGAGTGTAACATACATACAGAATGTATGTGAATTTAAGCTGAATAAAGAAATGCACTGTGTTCCTGTGGATATGAGAAATATCTTTGTCTCTCTTATTTCGAAATTCCATTACACTTTCATTAGCAAACCTGAAGGAAATCCCAAGTTATGAAGGTTTTTTCCCCTTCAGAATTAATTTATTCTTCCCTATGCTCTCTTTCTTGCTCTACCTTATTCATTTGTGATATCCAACGAATAGTGATTATTTTTGCAGTTGTGCAATTTTTTTTCAAACAGCAATGTTAATGTTTTGTAAAAATAAAACTAATTCAAGCACATCCCTCACAAACACTGTTTCTAATCACATACAACAGGAAATTGAGGTGTGAACACCTTACTTTTTAGGAATGCCTTCAGTCATTAATGATTTTAGTGACCTTCAGTTGATAGATTTTTACTGCTGTTTTTGCCATTTTATCTTTTTCACTTTTGCTGCTCCGTTCTTTTATGTAGTGATGTTTTGGTGTTTAATATACCTCAATGTAGGTGTATTTCTTTTTCTTTATTAGCCACCTTAAACATCTTTGAAAGGTGGAGTATAAATACTTTGCATAAATAAGGAATGCTCAAGACTGGAGAAGGAATACCAGAATGTAATGTTGTTTTGGTTTTAGTAAAAAGTTTCAGGTTTAATAAGAGCTACAGCATGCATATTTCATAGACTTGTAGTGGGTAGATTTTAGAGTAAAATCAAGAGGCAGATATGGTTTTTAATCATACTTTTAAGACAACTTTTTCGCCAATATTACCTGAAACCTACATTTTAATGCTGAAGGTTGTAATTTGAAATGATATATAGTTAACAATTGTAGTAAGTGCTCTCTAGCTTAAAGCAAGGAATCAATAAATCTTGTTTTGACTCAATGTAGCCTTCCCTTTACTAAACCTACTATGTACGCCTCAATTTATTATTCTTGGGTTGCTCGTGGATACTGCCTTCGAACATGAACGAGAGTTGCAAACTGAAGGATTCAACTTGGGAAATAAAATGTAAAAGAATGTAGCTGAGGAAAATCATCAGATCAGATAGGATGGGTTGTATCCAATGGTGTCCTTCTGTTCATGGAAGATTCTGCTGGATCAACAAACTTTCTGTGAACAGAAGGACAGCGTTGGTTACAACCCAATGAGCTGGTTCACTTGTAAAGACATCTCATGGGTTAAGCAGCTGTCATTCATGGGCAGGAGAGTGTGGGTGCGCTGCCCCTCATGCCACCCGCCACTTCTGCTTTTAATTAACAGCCTACAATCAAACTGTTTGTAGGTTAATTGTGATATGGAAACCCAAAGCACTGAGTAGTTTAGGGGCTAAACAGCCTAGGAAATCCTACAGTAAAGTGTGTTAACTACTGGGTTGTTTAGCCCCTAAACAACTCAGTGTTCCAGGTTTACATGATATGCTCATCAACCTATGAATGAAGTGATCGTAGGTTGTTGAGTAAAAGCAAAAGCGGCAGGTGCACAGGAGGCAGCATCCACTTTGTGTCCTGCTCATCCCCCACAGCCCATGGGTTGTTTAACCCATGGGCTGTCATTACAAGGAAATGAGGCTTATGTGTTTATTGGGCTTGATCTAAAAGATACTGAAGTCAATAAACTTCCTATTTTCTTTTGAGTATGGCAACTTTGTGTTTTGACTTTTGGGGGGTATCAACTTCTTTCTTTCATTGTTTTTCAATTTCTTCTGGATGATGTTTGGATGTCCGCAATAGTGTGATCCAACTTAAGAACTTTTAGTCCCATCAAAAGAATTGAAACTTTGCTGACTTTCAAGGGGAGAACTTGTTGAAAAGAAGCTGCATGTGCAAGGAGCTGCTGTTAGAAGTGGAGCAACTTTAGAAAAAGTAGTGGGGAAGAAAAGGAACAGTCCAGTTAGTTCAGAACCCTTGTGGTGAGAAAATGGAAGGATTGTTTGGTTATGGAGTACAGATGGATAGCACGGCAGATGATGGTAGGAAAGAACATAATCCTATTTGGTAAGTAACAGTGAGGGGTCAAGCATACACAGAGAGCTCTATTGGGAGAAGACAAAATGAGGAACAGAGAGATCTGGCCAAGAAAATATGAGGGGCAAACTAATTTTGTGTAGAACAGGGAAAAAATAATCATGGGACAACATTGGTGAGGGAGAATGGGATGGGCCATGACCTGCCAAGAGTGAGGGATAACAACTATATCCCAACTCAGAGGACACATGAGAAAGTTACTTTTGATTGGATTCCATGTTTAACTGTAAAAAAATCAAGCTGTATTGTTTATAAGGCTAGAAATAGAAATTTCCCACAAAACCATTGAACCACAGAAGTCTCAGGGTTTTTTTTTTAGAGTACTGATTAGTTGTTTCAAACAGCGGCTGAATTTGGACAACACGATAGTCAATGGTGGGGTAATAATCAACTTTACAGTTGTTCATCTAGGGGGTACTCCCCACACAACATGGTAATAAATAATCAACCGTGGTGTGGATTAGGATCAGCGCTGAGTTGACTATGGCAACATTCAGACGACATGATAGTCAATACAACTGACGATTGTTCCCCCCACCCAGTTGCTTAATGTGTCGTCCGAATTCAGCCAGCGTGTTGATTTCAAAGTAGACACAATCACAGTGAGCTAATAGATAATGTCAAAATTCATTTTGTGCCGGTTTTGTTACACTTTATTGCCACTTTTAGCTAGTTTTATGTTTTCTGCTTTTAGTTGCTAGTTAAGATGGAAAAAGCCATTTTCAGTACCCCCTCTGCTCACTGAAAGCAGAGAGAAAATGTATCCCTCCATTAGGTATTCTGAAAACAGCAGATCTTTCTTTAGTGTCATGTCAAAGGTGGTTAGATCTTGAGTTGTAGATGATGGTGCATTATATTACACAGTAATTAAACATGTTTGGGTAGCAGAGATATCACTTCACCCATCATCCACAGACATGTTGTTTTCTGCAGCAAGGTTTCACTTTGAATAGAATTCAAACACTGTTACTATAACAGTGGTGGGCAACTTCAGGAGAACCAGGGGGCATTTTAACCCCCTGACCCCTCATGGACTGCAGTTCACAGGGTGCCACACATTCCACAAGGTGCCCTGAAAAGAAACAGGGTTTGCTACTAAAATTCAGCACCAAAGTCTCCGTAGCACTGAAAGATTTAAATTTAGCTTCAGGACATGTTAAAATTGACCCATTTAGTTCTGTGAAGCACAAAAAGTGCCATTTTGGGGTGGGTTGCCACTGCTGAATTCAGTGCTGCAGTGGGGGAGGGGGGAAGCAGAGGATACAGCAGGGGGTGGGGGGCTGTATGTTGTTCACCACTATACTAAAGGAAGACATAGAAGCTTCATTTGCCTCCTCCGGTAGAACTAGTAGCATGATACATTGAGGGGTTGTTCAGACGATCAGTAGGGAAACAACACAATGTCAGTTGTTTCCTCCATACATGCTGTTTGGGTACCCAGGCTGTGTCGTAGGTTGAGGTGTCGGCTAAACACAGTGCGGGTGTAGTGAATTTTCACCCACCCTACAATGCCTATTGCAGGCCATGGGTTGTAGGGTGGTGAAAAATTACTATGCCCACACCATGCACCAAGTTCGGACAACATGAAAACCTGTGATGCGGCATGGATAATTCGAGTAATCCCAGTCATGCGACCAGCATGGGCAGGGGAAACAACCAATGCTGCGAAGTTTCCTCTGCTGATTGTCCTAACTTGGACAGGGACTACTTCTGTCTGATACTAATCTCAATAAACATAGCCCACCATGGCTTATATAAGCCACGGTGGGTGGCTGCACATGTGGGCTACCCTTTTGAACGTTTCTAGAACAAGCCATGGGTCATGTGAGGATGGTTGAAGTGTCGCACAAGCCATGCCACTCAGGTTCGCACTACACAAGCTGTGACCAGGTGGTGAATATTCAAAATGGTGGTTCATACTGCAACCCACCGTGGCTTAATAAGGGCTGTTTGATCATGCAAATTGGTCCATTGCGTGACACAACAACCTCCAAATGAGAGTTGCAATTCCAAATGGTGTCTGCAGATGCCACAACCTCACCGTCGGTTAAGTAAGCCAGAGTGGGCTATCATGTCATGCAAGCAGCCCCAGTGACTGTATCCCATAAAATCTCAAATCTTCACAGTTCTTGGCTCATAATAAAGCCAGCAGGTCAGTGTTGCCTGCTACGAATTATTGAGTTCTCATGTGACTATAAAAGTTGTAGGTTTCATTCACATACATGGAATTATAGTGGGCTTGCCAAAAACTTTGTATGTGCAATTAACGGAATTAAAGCTGCCAAGGTACTATTTTGGATAGCATGGAACATGCTTCTGTGCTAAGTTATCTCCTCCTCGCTCCCACCCCATCCCACCCTTCCCCAGTCCCTGCAGTTTTTGCTCTTTGTTTCTGTTGTTGCCTGTTGGAATTCCCCTTGTGTGGGGCCCCAGTTGAGTTTGAATAGTTATGTAAGGATCTTGTTTTATTCCTGCTCTCTGCCAGTAGTTCAAATGGATCGCGGGCTGCGTAAATGGCACCAGATGAAAACGCATGCAACTTTGTTGCAACAGCCAATTCCGAGAGAAGAGACCTCCCAGATATTAACAGAGTTTCTTTTTGTTTAATGAACTGTACTCTTTCTTAGGAGTGCCTTTTGATACTTCTAATTTATCATATATTCCAATCTTAGTCACCAGGTTAGAATAACTTGTGTCTGGTCCTGAGTTACTTGCTGGCTTTTTTATTCTAATGGCATTGACTACTTGAGCAGGGAAGGAAGAGAAGTGGCACTGCTATAGAAGAAAGAAAGGGGGGGGGGGGAACCAAGGCATATTTAAGTAGTTATGTAAGTGACCCTTTTCAGCCACAGCCAAGTTACAGGATATATATTCATCAAATGTGCTCAGTGCAGGTTTGTAAGATACAGTGCTAAGTGCTGTGAGTTAGACTTTCTGAATACAGTGAATTAATTTAGTCTCCCACCCCCCAACATTTTGGACTACTTTAGCAAGAGGTATATTATGATATTTTGTGATTATGGCACACCAACGAGAGGTGGTAAATAAGTTGGAGTAACTTCGGATGCTTGGTCTGGGACAGAATCGCTTATACTAGTCGACAGTTTGCTATACTGTCTTCTGCTGAAGTTACTGAACCTGTATTGTCATCAGCTGTGAACCACTGGGCAAAAATGCTCCTCTTGGATGAGTCACAGCAATTTCCAGGTAAGATGTGGGTGTTGTGCATGTGTGTCTATCTCTCCTTTTCGTCTGCCTCTCTTCTGTTGCCCTGGCAAGTGATTCATTGTAATAGGAATTGAGATGTGATAGGTGATTTTTGAGAGCGCTTGTTGATTCTGACTGTGAAATGTGATTTGTTTGGAACAGAATACATTTATGCTTCATAATTTATTCAGCTGTCAATAATTTGGTGAAAGTTAAGTGCTAATTTGCATGGGGTTTTGACCACATCATCTTGAATATAGCGCTCTGAGCTACTTTTTAAATCTGCAGATTCTAGTAAAATAGCAAATGTAAATATATTTGATAGCAGTTCTGTAGTCCCTTTTGCACTTATTGAGCAAAGATGTAGTACATTTTGCATTTGTTACTTAACAAATTCCTCCCTTTTCTGATGTACTCCGTTTTTTAAGTGATGCACTTCTGGGAGTTCTCACTGGTCCTGTATTTCCTGCAATGGGATACATGATGTGTATATGTGCACATGTGTGTGTATCGTTACAGTATACTAGTTGAGGCTTTTTCCTTTAAATACGTGATAATCAGGTGTACATATATGGCATGCTGAGAATTAGGTTGGCATTCTTCTCAGCTGAAAAAAATAGATTGTGGGTGGTGGTGGGTTGTCCTTGAGAAGAAAGTTCTAAAAATCTGATGTGAAAAATTCATGAGCTACTCATGCTTGCTGTGGTGTTTCTTTTGTAATTTAATCCATTGTTTCTGTTAGCCTAACCTAGGTTCTAGTTCAAATAAAGACTATTTCCTTTCCTAAAGATGAGGGGCATGAAGTATTTCACTTTTTAAATCTTCATAGGAGTGAGTTTATATGGACTTCATTTTGAAGTTGACAAAAGTAATTAAGTGAAGATGGTTAATGGAATATGTGGGTTGAATCCAGAGAGCCCTTCCTCTTTTGCATCCAGAAGGGCTCCTTCTCTTTATGTAATGGACTGATAGCCAATGGAGGCTCCTGCTGAAGAAAGGAGGGAGGCTATTTTCACTGTACCCCCCCTTCTGGAGGGTGTCCCAATCCTCCAGAACAGCTTTTTAGGGACCACAAAAGACTGCACAAGGAAGGATACATTGGTGAAAATCCCCCTCCCATTTCCTTCAGTGGGAACATCCCATCAGCAGAGTTAAATGATATGGTCAACTCTGGATATATTTAAATTGTCTGCGCAATTTAGTTTGGATGGCCTGACTGAGGAAGTTATATTGAAAAACAAGCAGTTTTAGCTGATTTAGCCCACTTGAAGTCAATATGGCAAAAAATGCTTTAATGGTAGCAGGCTAGCTTAACTGGTTTATGGGTCAATTTAAAATGACCAATGAAAAGGGATTGTGCATTCAGTGTACGGCTCTGGTAAATTACAAAATTTATTAATGGAAAAGGCCCACAGTTTCTGGGAATGACTCATTTAATTAATTACATTGCCCCAAATCATAAAACTAGAGCCACAGGTATAGTGGCCATAGGTATAGTGACAATACAGAAAACTGCAAAGGCAAATTACTGCAATGTTATATTTGACTGTCTAACAGACAATGCTGAGTTGTCAAATATGTCTATGTATTAACACAGTGTTATAAACAGCATTGCTTTTATAGCTACTTTTTTGGGTGGGGGCTCTTCTAATGTCTTATATGACTGTACTTTACAGAACATTAATTGTCTTCATTTTATAAATATGAAACCTGCTGTACAGATAGGCCAGGTAATTTGCAGAATGTCGTATAAGTCAATAGTAGAGCTGAAGCCAGATTAAAAAGTCTATCCCTTGCCATGCTCAGTACTTCAGGTAAATCTTTCCTCATCTCTTGATTTTAATGGCCATTATTGATCAGTCAGGTTCACTGTATAACTTTCATTAAATATAATCAAAATGTTGGGTACCTCAAATAATACAGTATCTTGTGCTTTGACTTTCCTTTTAAATAATGGGGTACCTTACTATGGTGTGCTATAAGGAACATCTATTATGTTCTGTGGCAATCCTGAACAGTGCATTTTGTGATTTGTTTTTGGACCTGCAAATTGTATACTAAACTTTTGTTATTTCACCATGTGGTGAAATAGTGAATTGCTGCTTTAAATGTTTCGTTGCTGGAATCATCCTGAAATTGCACACTGTATAAGAAAAGTTCATTAATAACTTTAAATGAGGGCTGCTTTAGATACTGTGTGGTCTTTTTACACAGAGAAAATCTTAATCTAGGAAAACATTTAGTATTGTTTGAAGAGTGGAGTGCTCATTATGAAAATATGAAAAGGGGGCACTTCATATATTATGAAAACTGAGGGGCTTTCCATATGATGAGTTGTCTTTGATGCAGCTCTTTCAGTGGTTAAGATTCCTTAGTTATGGGATTCTTTGGTAGAGTATGCAACAGAGGGTGGTTTTTTTCCCCTATCTTGGAGGCTTTGGAAATGCGTAACAGTAATAGGCCTCTATCTTTCACTGTTCTAAAGATTCTAGTATAAAGCTAATATGCCTCAGAACAACTGTCAACAGTAAACGAATGCTTATGTAATTATTGCATAATGCAAATACCTCCCCCCATCTCAATTTAGTTTCCTTTTCCCAGACCCTGAAAAATCATGATAGCATCTACACTGACCCAGCAAAGGAGGCATGTACAAAAATGAGGTTTGTGTGTGGCTATAGGAGCCAGAATTTTTCTAGTTTAGGTGCACAATATTTAAGTATCTAGAAAAAAATTGTAAAGGCAATATGCTCCAAGATTAATGGTTATGACTTCAACAAAGTAGGTGCTCTATTGCATTCTAGCATTTTGTTGGAAAACTACCTGGGTAACTGGAAAACTGGTTAACATGAGTTAGCCAGAAATGTAGATTTTTTTTATTCTTCCTGTGTACTTCATAAAAGCAGTAGCTTGTTGAAACGTTCAAGCAGAGAAAGCTGAAAAACATTGTGGGTCACTGTGACCCTGCCTCTCTATTGGTGGAAGAGTGAGATGACTGAAAGCAGAAATGTCAGTTTGCAAATGAATTGCTACAAAATTAAAAGTGTAAATTTCCAGGCTTCTAATATTTATCTGATGGCCTAATTACCGCGTTAAGACGTGTGTGTGACAGGGCATTTGGGGGGATTGAGTTTACATTTCAAATACTGTATTTCATCGATTCTAAGATGCACTCCCCCCCCCCCCCCATGTTTATATCTGTAAAAACGGGGTGCGTCTTAGAATCAATGTGGACTTAGAATCGCCGGATTCTAAGTGAGGAGGGAGGGGGGAAGGGCGGAAAGGGTGCTGAAATTAAGGTGCGTCTTAGAATCCACGCAAAGCTTTTTCCCTGTTGGTGGCCCTGAAATTAAGGTGCATCTTACATTCGATGGCATCTTAGATTTGATGAAATACGGTTAAGAGTGTTGAACTGGGAGTCAGGAGTCCCCACCCGGCCATGGAAACTCAGTGGATGACTTTTGGCCAGTCACTGACTCTCAGCCTAACCTACCTCACAGAGTTGTTGTTGTTGTGAGGATAAAATTAAAAGGAGGAGGATTACATACACTCTTGGGTTCCTTCGTGGAAAAAGGTGGGATATAAATGCAATAAAATAGTGTTCTAATTTTTAGTAGTATAACAGAATAATGTCATTTCCATCTTTCTCTTTCTACATGAGGCTTTTAGATCACTTTACAGACAAGCAATTATACCTGCTGTAATGTTTATATCATAGTATGTTTGTGCCATAGCTGAGAATAAGAATTAGACAGTGAAATGAGCTGAACGTAAAAGATGTAGTGTTATAAGTTATTAGGATAATGTTTTCTTCTGTTGTCTAGATCTGAGCTATGTGTATATGGTTCTGCTTCATATAATCAGCTACCTGGTTCTTCTTTTGGTTTGTGAATGTTGATATTGGGACACTTATATAAGTGCTCTTTGGTGTTTACATAATTCAGGCCTCTTTACTATGTGCAGCAGTGAGGCCAAAATAAGAGCTCTTGACTATTTGGGGCCTTCCTTGGTCTGCTTGCATAATCTTGGAGTGAGAAGATAAATTGCCTGTCACTGAAGTTGGCCTATAGATGTTCCAGATTTTCTGTATGTGCTTGTGCTACTTCCTCCCTCCCTTTGCCATCCTGCTCTACCCACCCCCCTTTTTGGGTGGGTGTGTTCCCTATGTCCTCATTGCTCCATACACTCCTCCTTGTCCATATAAGGTTCAAGACAATACTAAAAAAATACCTCTAAAATAAGTTAACCAAGAAATACTGGCATTTGAATTTAGGGATTAATGCCCTTGCATTTGTGGGTCACAGAGGCCCTACAATCTAGTGCCCGTTATTGTATGTCATTGTTCAAAGCAGCACATGACCAATTTTCCTGTGGGGTACACTGAGTTTGCTGTCTTTGTAATAAAGTTAGTGCTATTTCTATATCAACTCCTCATTCAAAAACATGGGGAAAGGAAACATTTGAAAGAATTGCAGTTGAATTTGAACCCTTGCCTTTCTCTGTTTCTAGATTTAGTCACAAAATAGAATAAAGGTTTGGCACTTTTGATGTCTGCCAATGTCACACACCTGTGTATTTGTGTCACAAGCCAGATAAAATGTTGTTTATCAGTAGACCAACAAAGTGCCTATCCATATGACAGGCTGCATTTCAGTTTTAATTTTTTTGGATAAAAGTGAACAACTTCTTTTGAGTACTGCAGGAGGAAGTAAAGGGGATGCCATTGGTGACCCTACAAAACCTGTAGAAACGAATGATTCCCCATTTCAACAGTGTTGCCAATTGCTATTCTTTTAGTTACGTAGGAGTGGGTTGAAGCCATCGTTTTCTATAGGAGAAAATAAGTCCAGCCTATTACCTCTTTCCAATCCCCCCAGCCCCTGCATGAGTCTTTTGTAGTGTATTTGCAGTGCATGACCTGGTTTTCACGACACAACACAGCTTGTCATGAGGTATTTAACTCAGCATGAGCCGCGGTGTCCACGGGTGCCATTTTGCATATCCAACTGCCACATGGGGGTTGTCATGTCATACAACGCAACACTCATATAACCCATGGTCTGTTCTAGGGTTATGCAAGGGTTGCATAACCCACGCTGGCTGGGTTTGCACCACATGACAACCCCAAGTGGAGGTTGGATGTGCAAGCCATTGTGGGTTGTTGTGTTGTGCAAACCAGACCTTACGTGTGCATGTGATGCAATGCCTTGGAAGCCCAGTGTAAACAAGAAACACCTGAGTTGTCAACTGATAAGTGTGATTTCGGCAAGTAAAGGTTTTTAGTTTGCTGTTTGTAGGTGTGGTGCAACTGAAATTCATAGCTGGATCCAGCTCTTGCAGTTTATGTAGTACAGAAAGACTAGAAATTGGATTGCGCTCCCTCAAATAGTTCATGTGTAGCATTCCATTTTTTCTTTCTCTAAGGGTGTGTATACCATATAGGAGCTGTACCTGGTGTGCTATCTTGTTTGTGATTATGACTTGATTTCAAAAGTGTTATATTGTGGTGCGGTGTGTTTGATTTTGCATATGGGAGGAACACATTTATAGCTGGAGTAGAATGAGGTTGCTATGCTTTTATTAGCTGAGATTTTCGAGATGTCGCAATAGAGGAGCAAGTTGAGGTAGAACAAATGAAATGGCTTGATCTTTAGTTATGCTGTGTGCTTTAGTATCACAATGGAACAATATATTCTATGGGTTCCACCGTGAATTGGAATTATTTGACACCTTTATAAATTGAGGTGTTAAGTCACTGTGCCTTGGCTGACTTTTGAGCGAATCATTCACAGCCACTCTGTATGTAGGAATATGAGACATAAAAAGAGCTTTGACCCTAAATGTCTTGGTTAAGCATTGTGAACAGCTTTGGAAACCAGTACAAATCTGATAATAGAGTGAAAGTGAAAATGATGAAACAACTGGTAAAAATTATTATTATTATTTATTACATTTATATGCCCCCCCATAGCCGAAGCTCTCTGGGCGGTTTACAAAAATTTAAAGACTGAACATTAAAAGTCAATATACAAAATTTAAAACCATAAAAAGAACATTAAGTGTCAGTGAGAAGATGGATGTAGGCAAAAGCAGCTTACTTGTTCTATAGATCCGGATACTCCTTCCTGTAGTAGAAGTTGTTGAGGAGGATAGGACTCTATTCCATGAGCAGAGGAGGAATACCTTTGGTCTTGTTAGCTTATAGGGTACTCTGTTTGGGATAGGTAGGTGTGTCATCTTACGTAATCATTATATAATTAGTTCTTTGTTAGGCCTTGCCAGGGTGGGAGGTGCCTAATGCTGCTGAGCTGCCTGAAGGGCGAGACTGCTCTTTAATTAGCTGGCCTGATAAAAGCTGCAGAGGTTTTTCAAAGACTTGGCACTTTGGCATCTGGCAGAGAAACTGTCTCCTTTCCCATCCTTAGTGGGAATTAAAATGTGTTTGTTTGTTTGCTTGTTTGGGCAGACAGAACCTAGAAGTGTCATGAAGGGGGCGTTGTCTTTTGTCTGTTCTTCTTTCCACATATTTTGGTGGCAATTTTTTCTTCTTTTTTTGGAAAGCAAGGACTTAAGACAATGGGGAAATTCCAGGGCTTTTCATTGTACTTCTGCCTTTTGTCCTACACATAACCTCTCTAAGAAAGATTGCCTATTTTTTTTAGATGACACTGTAAGAAATGCACTGCTTTCTCTAGTAGCCCCACCTTCACATTGTAGAGAGTAATTGTTCTTCATTTCTTAGAGTAAATAATATTCCTATGGCAACTAGAGTATGTCCTTTCAATAGACACAGGAGAATGATCATTTGCAGCTTCTTTTTAACCTAAAGTTCTCAAACAGTGAGGTGAGCAGTTGCTAGGAGGAGCTCAGTTTTTCACTGCCCTTTTCCGCCCTGCCACCATCATATACATAGTTTCTTGAATGTGCAAGAAAATAGTTTATGGATAATCTCCTTGCCTGACATCTGTCAGTATAATCCATGCAACTTTGCACTATTGGTGCTGATAATTATGTAGCCCCTTGCAGTAATTTCTTCTTTTTGATAGGATTCCCGTCACCCCCAGAACTTCACTCTTGGTTATTTTAACCCAGCCTTCCCCAAGCTGACATTTTGGGCTACAACAGTCATGATCTCTGACCACTGACCATGAAGGCTGGTGCTGATGGGAGCTGTAGTCCAGAATAGCTGGAGGGCACCAGGTTGGGAAAGGCTGTCTTAACACATGACACGGTCACCTCTGCTCTTGCTTCTCTCCTTTTTCCAGCGATGCATATTTGATTCCATGTCCAAGGATGTGGGGAGACATAAGCAAGAATGAATTTGGGTGCGTGAATGAGATGTGTATTGGAGAAGTAGGTGAATTAAGAGTACCCTAGTTACAGCCTGTCTTCTTTTTTGACACAGTGGAGGAAATTAGATCAGAACAACTAGGTTCAATATTCTTTTTAGTCTCAGTGTGTGTTTTGCTTACGTCTTTTGCTGAAAAGATGCAAAAACGCAATAGAAAAATGCATTTAAGTGAATGTATTAGCTTTGGCTTTCTATCACTAGCATTTGATTTTTCAGCCCTTCAGTATTTTGCATGAACTATGGCTTTGTTTTTGACTCTGGGAAAGGTTTAATGACTCATCCTGCAGAATGTGGTCATGTGTGCTGCTATTGCTGCTTCCTATTGCCCTATTTTATCCAATCTTTTGATCTAGTTATATAATTGTGAATGAAGGGGAAAAGTCATGTGTGTAAAATTGCCTTGTCTAATATTACCAAACCTTGGTTAACTTGATGTGCTGGAGAAACCTGACTTAACATGGATGGCAGAGTTGTAGTCTGAGAAAATTCAAGACACTAGATTTTGTTCCCAGTACTGGCATTCCTAAGGGTAAATGGGTGTAATAGTTGCTCTTTTGGCTTGTTTGTTGTGACATCTTTTTTTCCACATGCTTCCCTAAAGGCCCTGTCTGTACTAGAACATGCATCAAGTTCACAGTGTGACCCAGCTTATGCTTCTAGCGAAAGGGAGAAAGAAAGAGATGGGTCAGCTCTGGTTCAATTGCACTTGTTGCTTATGAGAATGTAAAATAATAGAGCAAATAACTGTTTCCACTTCGTTTGTGTATGTGTGTGTGTGTGTTTTAAAAAAATGCTTTGCCATAATATAGAAGGTGGTTTAAGTCTGTAAATTGGGCCTCAATCCAAAGCAATCAGATCATTGGTTATTGTAGGGTGTTTTGTTGTTGTTGTTGCATACAGTGACATTTTGACAGATACCAAACAACTTTGCCCTGATTTTCTTACACAAACGAGTGGTCATTCAAATATAACATTTGTGAAACTGGAGCTGCTTCCACATAGTATAATCCCATGGCATACCAGCATTGTGTTTGTTTTTTAAAAAAAGAGCTGGGCAGGCAGGATGTTGTGGTCATTTAGGAGGTAACAGTGGCATGGTAAATAACCGTGTCATCCACCCATGTGGTTCTTGTTTATACATGTCGCTAAAGTGGCATTGAGCATATGGAAGCTTTCCCTGTTCTGCAGTGCTGCTGTTTGAGTAGAAATAGAAAAGGCCTAAATTGAAACAGCATGGCTTTGCTAATTATACTGAGTGGTATCATTGAAATGAATGGGACTTAAGTTACACTAACATTGAGTACAACCCATTATTTGGAGTGAGCGCCTTCCCCACCCCCCCCCTGTATAGCATACTACTTAACGAAAATGGACTAGGCAGGAAATCCATGGGTAAGAGGCTATGTCCACACTGGTGTGCCTTGTTTCTTTTCTGTCACAAAGGATTCATGTGCTGCAGTTTGTGCATTTGTAGAAAACTTTTCAAAGCACAACACAGGAATTATTTGATGTAAGTGCTCCTCTTTGTTGTGTCAAAGGACAGGCTGACACACACTTAAAAGTCACAAGTATGACTGTCCGCGTTGTTTGATATGTCACTAGAACTTTTCTGGTTATGTGTGTGAAGGTGTCTACAAAAGATGTTTGGGAACTTTGGTTCTCCGAGAACAGGGGTTGGCAGGATGGTGCCTGCAGCTACACTGGTGCCTGCAAGAATCTCCAGTCTGCCTGCAAGAACCCGTGTGTTGCCCTCTACTCGCCTCCATTGCCCTTTCATCTCCCAAATGGCACACTTTCCCCTACCTCTTTTCACGTCAATATCGGTTCATTCAACAGAGGTGGAAAAAGGGCCCCTGCTGAAAAAGGGCTTGAGGGGGGAAGCTCAGCCCCCACTCTCAACCATGGCAAGAGGGTCCTTGGCTGTGGATAGGCTTCCCCTCCCTTGCAGCCATTTTTTTTGGCAGGGGACCATTTTTCCCACCTTTATTAAGTTGAGCGATATCTCTCCATTGACTTCAACAGAGTAGGGACAAAAGTACCATGCCACAAAAATGACTGGGAGACAAAAAATGCAAGAGTCCAGTGTGGGGGACAAGAAAAGTGTGAATCCAGAAAAGTGAGAAATGTTGGGGTATTCACAGCACTTTACCCTTCATGGCAAGTTGCTGTGGTGCCCGGGAGACTTTTTCAAAATGTCAAATGGAGTCATGGGCCCGGAAAGGTTACCTGCCCCTGTTCTGGAATATGTAAATAAGTTTGGAGTATGTGGTCAACTGAACAAGAAGTCATTGGTCTCTTTGTTTTTATATAAAATTTAGCACCTGTATAAAAAAAGGAAAGGACTAATCATTGATTTTGTACAACTTATTCAAACTTCGTCATTTCAGACCAGTCCCATGAAGCAGTGTTCGGAAGTGATCTTGTTCAACATGGTGAAGATGGGGAATGGCAGCGCTCTACTTCAACTACCTCATCTCAGAGTGAACAGGCAGAGAAACTGTTGCAGAACCAGCACAAGAGCCTGGCCTCTGAGGACACCAAAAAGAAGAGGGCTCAGAAGCCTTCTCACATGAGGAGGAACATAAGGTGAACATCAAATTTTTAATTTTTTTAAAAAACCAGTAAGATTTGAGCAAGTATGGGATTTGAATAGTTATTGTCAGGTTGTTAACACACTTACGTTGCAATGGTGTCCATCAACCGTGAATCCAGGTTTATGATGATGTTTTCAAGAGCTCTAGACAAATGCCAAAATGGACATGAAATCACATTGGTGAGATCCTGAAGGGAAAGATTGCTGGTATCTCTGGGGTTATCACAAGGAAATCCTTCCATGGCTTCAGAAGAATATTAAAAGAAAAATTTAGACATACTGATTATTTTTACACTGATTGATAAAAGATTCCATTAAAACATTTATGCAGTGTCTTGTCATCCATTAAATCATTTATGCAGTATCTCGTCAAAGAGTAGACCTGGTCTGATGCTCCTTCCTCCGAACCAACATACTTTTTTTTGAGCTGTAATAATTAAAATTTCAAACATAGCAATTTTATTTTGAAATTTTTCTCCATGGCAAGTGTGTAATGTACAAAGGTGGAACATTGTAGATATGGTAAACAAAGTTAAGCCTGTGGGCCATAGCTGATATGCTCAAGGTTCCCTCTGTCTTTTTTTCTGAATGACTGGCTCACAGATGATTTGCCAACCTGTCAACCAGCAACAGTGTGAGGCTGTCTGGACCAATTTCACAACCTGAGTCTTAGACAGGCTATCCCTGTTCTAGAGAACCCTCCTCTCAGCGGTGTCTACCAGCTCCTGCATGGCACAGAGGAGCACTTTGCTGCTCATTTCCATGTTACTGCAGCTTGAGGGCAGATGTGTATGTAAGCCACTGCCCTATATACTGACATGCATATATCCCTTGCCTCAAGCCACTTCAGTACAGGCACATATTTACCAGCAAGTCATTGTTGTTTTCTCCTGCTTCTCAATTAAACAGTTCCTGAGTCAGTATGACATATTAGCCCTTTTCACATAATCGCTACCCTCCTAACAATAACACTTGCTCTGCGGCTACAAGAGTGAATTGCCTCTGTTGAAATTCCATCTGTGGTGTTCTTGGACCTTTCTGAATCTTATAACTGAACCAGTTTTTATTTCCAGTTGGTAAAACTAAACTATCGAAGCTGCATGGAGACATATTTTCTGTTTGTGCCTTCAGAAAGCTGCTGCGGGAGGACCAGTTGGAGGCTGTGACAAAAGCAGCCCAGCAGGAGGAATTGGAAAGAAGGAAACGTCTTGAGCAGCAAAGGAAGGAATATCAAGCCAGCATCCCTACAGTTCCCCTAGAGTTTCTCCCAGGTAAACAGTGCACAAAGTACCAGGCCAAGACTAAACTGAAGATAGGGGAAGCAGCATAATAGTACACCTTTCAATCCTGTTAACATACTAAACCTACACCGTCATCCCTCTTCACAAAGAGGGTTTAATATTTGTTTATTTATTACATTTATATCCCACCTTGCTTACTAGGTGCTCCACTCCATGTATATCGTTGGTGGCTTATTTTTTCTGTTGTAGGTTTTTTTTTTGCCCACAATGAGTTGTCCCATTATCTGAACCTGACAGACCAATTTTATTGTGAGTTATGGCAATCAGCTACAGAGATACTTGGCAAGAACAGCAAAAAAAAGGCACTTTTCCCCCCACGATCTCACCATTTTGGAAGGAGCATCACTCATTCCCCGTCATTTTTTTAAAAATGTTTTTTTCGGTGCCTCAAAAATATGCAATAGGGGGAGGGGGTAATATTTTTATTATTATTATTATTATTATTATTATTATTATTAGCCCGTCTTTCGCAAGTATGCAAGTGCGTTCTTACAGCTGTCCGGTATGTGTAGTCTTGCCTGGTCAATTTCCTTGTCTAGTTCAGCTGTCAAAGGGAACTGTAAAGGGGAATAAGCAACATACAAGGAAATTTGCAAGGCCAGGTTGCATAGGCTAATTTGCACCCAGTTGCAAAGGACCAGGGGAGAAATAATAGGAGAGGGAGGGAGTGCAGTTCAGAAGCATCGAAAATAGGGAAGGGAGTCAAAGGAGTAGGTGCACCAAAACAGGGAGGGACGACGACAACGACAATATCTCCCCCTTGGTATTGTGATCCTCTCATTTTTAAGTGCTCGACTGACACTTTTTAGTGTCCCCCATCTTTTCAACACTCCCCAAGTCTCTGGCTACTCTGGAAAGGGAAGATATTAACACACACATACGCACCACACACTCTCTATGGCATTTTTGGAGCATTTACTGCTACAGTTACTGTGGTTCCGTGGCAGTTCTGGAAAAATAAAAACCTGAGAACGAGACTGCATGAGCTGGGATGAATGGGGTCCTAATGTGGGGGAACCGGTGCAAGTACTGTTGGTGCCAGGACCCCATTTGTTCCTGCCATCCTTAGAGTTCTTTTTTTTCATGTCTGTAAAATTTGCACTTTGTTGGAGACTGGGATGTGAAGGAAGGGAAATGTACTGAAATTTGAGGGCTGGTAAGTAAATGTGGGGGGGAGGAATTTGCACGCCTGCAATAACGCAATTCATGTGCTTCCTCTCCATGTACTCCCCAGCCATTAAATTTACAAACATTTCTGTGGTTTTTACAATAGGGAACCACAGCAACTTGTGTTTTGCAACAAGTATTTTAGCATCTGACATGTTTGCTACCAGCATTTTCTGATATAATGGGAAATCGTGTCTTCTCGCTATATGAGCAAGCTGCAGTGATGCTATTTGCTTTGGCACTCACCCTCTCCCCTTACTCCTGAGCTCTGCTCACAGAAGGTGGCTCCAACTTTTGGTGAAAGCCCTTCCCGCTCAGTGCCCTGTGCTGCATTCCACCAAATACAATTCCATTTCCATACCTGATCTACTTACCTGAACATTAGTTAAAACAGTGTTCATTTTGAGAACACATGAGTTAAAATCGTTTCAGAACAATTATGAATATGAAAACTAATCTGTGGTATCAAATTTAGGTAAGCCTAAAACTAGTTGGTCTGGTGGTATAAGTATTGTTTATTAACGTTTAGTATTATTTATTAATGTTTACTGTTTTGGTTTAGAGGAGATTGCTTTGAGAACTGCAGAAGTTGCTCAGCTTCCCCCTCAAGTGTTAGCTGAAGAAGTCATCTGCTTAGACAGCACCAGCAGCGGTAGTGAGGATGATTCTAAAGGAAGACTCCATAGCATTAAAGATGGTAAGAATGGATGGCAATCTCCAAACATTCCCCGATTATGGTCTACAACACTTCCGTATCCCAACTGGGAAGTTTTAATAAAAAATATGTAATGATAAACACCTTTTGTTTTGTTTTCATTGCAATGTATATTTGAAATATATAAATCTTTATATCTGCCAAAGCTGAGATTACAGCTTTGCTACAAAGTCAGTATTGACTCTGGACCCATTTTGCATCTATAATGCAGGCAAAGCCATAAAATTAGTGAAATGGGGGGGTAGTTTTTGTCTTCCATTCGTGTTGCTCCAATATCCTAGTGTTTAGGAGGTTGTTCGAACTAATTTTTCTTCATATACTTAGTATTTTATATGCAATGGTTTCATGAAACTGGTGCCCATGTCTTCCCATTTTTTATTTTTCTTATAGTAGAAAATTGAGCAAGGTAATGATATGTCGAAGATAAAAGAGTTGCAAGATATTATACAGGCATATTCAGTAACTGAATATTAAACTGAGTATGCTACTGTGATCACTTGCGAGTATTCCCCCCTCCCCCTTCGACATATTTTACCTCGCTCGGTTTTCTACGAAAGAGAGAAGAGAAAATGGAGACACATAATGCAATGTTTACATTTGTTGAGATAAAGCATGATGGATATACTAATTACCCACATCTGGTTGTCTTGTAGAAGTGATAGAACTGAGTTCAGGAGAAGATGAAGCCCTCCAGATTGTAGACAGCAGTGATTCTGGCAATGAAGGGGATGAAGATGGTAATGAAGAGAGCAGCGGTGCTCATGTGAATGATGCTCTAAACCAGTTAGATGCTTCGGGGCAAGTAATTATAAACATCAACCACCCACCAAATGAAGAGGACATTTACTTGGCTCCTCAACTTGCGCGGGCAGTGAAGCCTCACCAGGTACTGGAGATTTTGGGTCTGGACATACAAGGACTTCGGCAACTTTCCAAACAGAAGCTATGCTTTGGTGTAACATTCATTCATAAATCTTTGTGCTTCTTGCCTTCATGATGTTGTGTATATGTCTGTGATGAGGCGCATATCCAGAATGGTAATTCATTGAATTCCCACCCATAATCTCTTTGGCAATTTTGTACCTCTTTCTAGATTGGCGGTACCCGATTCCTGTATGATAATCTGGTGGAATCCCTGGACAGATTTAAAACCAGCAGTGGGTTTGGCTGCATCTTAGCTCATAGCATGGGGCTGGGCAAGACCCTCCAAGTCATCTCTTTTTTGGATGTACTTTTCCGGCACATTGAGGCCAAGACTGTCCTGGCCATTGTACCTGTAAGTAGGCTAGGGAAATGTGTGTGTTAGGTCTGTTCATGTAGCATTAGAGATATTAGAGTGAGAGAGAGGCCCTACAGAACCCGGAGCAAACTCAATTTTTTTCAAATTTAATTCTTCCCATTCTTGGTATTGCATAGAGCAGGAGTTGGAAATGTGTTGCCTGCCTGCCTGCACTAGTACACCCTCAGACACTGTTTTGTGGGGCCTGCCAAGGTGCCCTACTCCTCCCACTTGTGTGTGTATGTATACATTTTCATATCAGCAGCTAGGATCACAGTAAAATAGTTTTTTGTTGGTGCTGAAAACTCTGCGTTCAGAGGAATTATTTAGTGTGTTGGGGCTCCAACCCCACCTCTGCCTTGTCCTCACGCAGTCTTTTGGGCAGGTTACTTGTCCTTTGCCACACCTCTCATGCAGTCATTTTGTGGTGGTGCCCAGGACATTTTCTCATTTTCATCCACAGGCCCACCGAGATTGCCTACCCCTGGTATAGAGGGCCCTAGCTTGTATTTCTAAGGTGCAGATGCGTGAGATATCTTGTGATCTTCCTTACTATTCCCCCTTGTTTTACATAAGAACAAAAAAAGAGCCCTGCTGGATCAGACCAGGGGCCCATCTAGTACAGCATTCTGTCACACAGTGGCCAAGCAGCTGTTGACCGGGGACCCAGAAGCAATACATGAGTGCAGCAGCCCCCTCTCGCCCATGTTCCCCTAATACTGGAGGTAGCACGTAGCCATCAGGATTAGTCACCACTGATAGAACTTCAGTAAGTCTTTGAGGCAGGTGCAGTGCGAAATATAGAACTGATGTATCCCACTACTCCTCTCCTCCCCCTCCCTCTTTTTTTTAACAGGTAAATACTCTTCAGAACTGGTTAGCAGAATTTAACATGTGGCTTCCAGCACCAGAATCCCTTCCTGCTGACTATGACCCAAAAGAGATTCAACCTCGCTCCTTTAAAGTCCATATATTGAATGATGAACACAAGTAAGTGCAAGTCATACCTTTACAGAAGTGTCTCTTTGGTGCAGTGCTGGGTCAGGAGCCACCTGTATATGTGCACATACTCAGCATGCAGATGAGCTCGGTGGTGGGGAAAGTGGGCAGGGCACCCTGTGCACCACGAGTGGTCTACATGTGGCAACTTCAATAAACTTCTGCACTGAAACTATTTGAGTAAAAAGTAAATCTAACAATAAAACATCAGGCAAAATCAGCAAAACAGCATTCGTGAAACAGCCAACTTAGACTGCTAGTCTAAAGTCTTCTGAAATTGCCCTGTCTTCACTTAACCTCCTAAAAGCTAAAACAGTGAGCCAGAAGGACTTCTCTAGAGCTTCCTCAGATGAACTAAGCATATAGGGAGATTTGTACTGAAGCAAATAACCCCACAGGTACCCTAAAGCAGCTCCTTAGTGCATCCAGAAATTAACTGGAAGCCAATGATGTTGCTTGAGCAGAGGTGCTATACAGTCACTCTGCCCTACTTTGGGCTGCCTCATCTGTTGTATTTTGGACCAGTTGACTTTTCAAATGGATTTTGAAGGTAGCTACCCAGAGAGCATATTATAATAGTTCAGAAGAGAAGTTATCATGGCTTATATGGCAGCAGCGGCAAGGTCCAATAGCTGTGCTATAGTGCAAAGGAGAGTAGAGATGGATGATTGACAAATTCAAATCCTTCCCTATTGTTGTCAGAGGAGAAGAAGAGTGGTTTGACTAATGCAAGTCTATAAACTCTCAGTCAGCTCCATGATTTCATCAAGTCTATCTTTTCATTTTTTTAAACACGAGATTTGATTTTGAAATAAAATTAACAAAATAAAGGCGACAAAAAGAAGAACGTACATAATAATAAATCAAGATCACTAAAGAAAGAAAGAAAAGGAAAGAAGGAAAGAAAGAAAGAAAGAAAAGAAGGAAGGAAGAAAGAAAGAACGAAAGAAAGAAAGAAAGAAAGAAAGAAAAAAAGGAATTCAGTAATTATAAATCTTAGTCTATAACTGATAGGCTTATAGAAAATCTACAGAAAAATGGCTTAAGTAGGAGCTCAGTACCAAATGAATGTAAAAATACAAGTTATACAACATATTAAAGGAGCGTGTGTGAGCGTATATCATTGTGTATTAATCACAAAAATATAAGTAACTGTACTTGGATGAAATTTTATAAAAGTTTCAAGAGCTTCATCATGGGAAATAAATGGAAACCAGGCTATAATATCAATCTTCGAGTTAGGATTTCTAGGTCGCTGCACTTGCTGATCAAGTTTATACATACTTACAGTCTCCAAATTTTATTGATCCACTGCTCTTTAGTCTATCTTTTAATCATAAAAAGCATTAGTAATAGCTTCAGTATTAATCATTCTTGCCAGTGGAATCAAGCATCAGTTGCAGTCAGATGCTTACCTGTGAGTAGGTCCCATTGATCACAACAGAGCTTATTTCTGAGAAGACACATAGAGGATTACACTGTTAATCAACTAATTTTAACTATTTCCCCCCAAACCTAATTTTTAACAATATATTAATAAACACAAAATGCCATTTTTGTTGGTAGAGTAATAGCTTAAAGAGGAAATTAAATAGTTTATCACTTCCATGTGTAGCTATTAGCATGGCTCCCCTGCGATTGTTGGGAGCCATTTTCATTTGTGTAATTGGGAAATTAAGCCTATTCCATGAAAAGATACTATCAGCCTCATATGAAAGAATTTTCGGCTTATTCACCAGTTCCTGAATATCTCTCACTATCTTGTTCTAACACAGTTAATCCCCAGTTTAGATAGATGATAGATAGATAGATAGATAGATAGATATAATCTGTTGTATTCTGATACTAACAAATTATTTCTGTCAATGACTGTCAAAGTGTAAGATTAGCTTTTGTTAGGTGTTGTAGGCAGGTGTCTGCAAAAGCCTGTACTAGTCCATTCCTCATCCCGCCAATTGTATTTTGAATGGCATGGGAGTCAAGGTGCTGGTTTTAACTTATAAAGCCTTACACATCTTGGGACCACAATACCTGACAGAACGCCTCTCCAGACACAAACCAACTCGACACAAACCAACTCGTACACTACGATCAACATCTAATATCCTCCTCCGGGTGCCTACTCCGAGGGAAGCTCGGAGGATGGCAACAAGGGAGAGGGCCTTTTCAGTGGTGGCCCCCCCCCAATTATGGAATGATATCCCTGACAAGGCTCGCCTGGTGCCAACATTGTTATCTTTTGGGCACCTGGTCAAAACTTTTCTTTTCTCCCAGGCATTTAACAGTGTATGTTGAGGGTTTTGTTGTTGTTGTTTGACCCAGAATAGTTGTTTTAAATGGATATTGTATTTACAATATGTTTAATGTTTTTTATGCTTTTTAAATTTTGTATATTGGTTTTTTAATGTTCAGTGTTTTTAATTTTTGTAAACCACCCAGAGAGCTTTGGCTGTGGGGTGGTATATAAATGCAAATAACAACAACATATCCTCTCACAGCCCCTCTCACAGTTAGTGGAGTAGAAGTAAAGCATCCCACCCTGTGGGTTGATCGTTACTGCTAGGGAAAGATGGGTCAACTTTTACATTTTCTGAAAGGGTTTTATTGTTGTTTGCATGTGTAGGGGACCTTACTGAAGCATTGTACGACCATGTGGCTCTGCTCCCTTATTTTGGTTTGATTTATCCTGGCCAAGATTATTTACAATGGGCCTGTTCAGATGATATGCTATGCCATGGATAAACCGCAAACCCTTTGGCAGCAAATGGTTAGTGAACATGTGTAAGCCATGGTTATGTAGCCACCATCATTAGGAATGGTTCATGTGACACGCTAAGCCATAATGTTTAGCTCAGGATGTTTAGCCACTGTGGCTTAGCGTGTTGTCTGAACAGGGTCAATGAAGAGGACTGCCAGGTGGGCCTTCTCGCTGTGTGTTAATTATATTTCAGGATGCTTAAGCTGTTGAGCCTCTTTACATTGTTTTAGCAGAGGCTGGTTTAGCTCGGTTTACCTGCTTCAGAAGCACTTTTCCAATTTGTGTTTTTTTCCTTTTTGTTTTGCTTCTTTACAGGACCACAGCAGCACGTGCCAAAGTGGTCACTGATTGGGTGACAGATGGTGGTGTGTTGCTGATGGGCTACGAGATGTACCGTCTCCTTTCACTGAAGAAATCCTTTGCTACAGGCAGAAAGAAGAAAAGCAAAAAACAGACTGGCCCTGTCATTATTGATTTGGATGAAGAGGATCGTCAGCAAGAACTCTTAAAAGGTGAAACATCAGCGGTCTCCTTCTAATGTCCTGTTTTCAGTTCCATTTAAGAGATATAATCTTTAGATGGCTATTTTACTAATATTTGGGCATGGGCAGAGAGACATTCTAGAGATGGGGAAGTCCTCTCAGGAATGTGTCTCAACTCATGCCAAAAAGCTGATTCTCCAAAAAATGTTTAGAAACAAGAGGACCTATGATATTTAGAATTGAATGGCCATTTTGCTAAGAGTTTGCTTGGTGAAATGCAACTCTTTCTGGATGGAGCGTATATTGTTTATTGTTCCAATTTCCATACTGTACTACAGTGCTTTAAGAAAACTGTTTTGTTGCAAAGAGCTATATTATTATACTAATAAGTACCAGTTTTGCTTATCACTGTGTTCTGTAAGTATTTCACTGGAGAGTTTAAAGGAGTTTTATAATAACCCTCATCTAAGGCACCGAAAGAGAGTCAGTGTCATTCTGTCACCAGTGTCCCATCAGTTGGGAATAGTTATTTGTGAAATCTATTCACAATTTAAAGCTGTCCATTGCCTTTTTCCCAAACGTTTTACTGGATCCCCCCCCCCCCCCCAAATTCTTCGTTATTATTTTGTTAAATCCAGAATAATGGACAGCAGGTTCCTATGGTGGTGTTTTTTTCTTTCTCCTTAGGAATTGAGAAGGCTTTGTCCCGTCCTGGGCCAGATGTGGTCATCTGTGATGAGGGACACCGGATAAAGAATTGTCATGCTAGCACCTCTCAGGCCTTGAAGAACATTCGGTCTCGGCGACGGGTTGTACTGACTGGCTACCCTCTGCAAAACAACTTAATTGAGTACTGGTGTATGGTGGACTTTGTCCGTCCTGACTTCCTTGGTACCCGGCAGGAGTTCAGTAACATGTTTGAACGCCCCATCCTTAATGGACAGTGTATTGACAGCACTCCTCAGGATGTTCGTCTTATGAGGTATCGCAGTCATGTCTTGCATAGCCTGCTGGAGGGCTTTGTACAAAGGTGAGGCCACATCAGATTCCCAGCACCTTAGTCTTTTCAGCAAATGCTTTAAGTCACGGGTTGAGTTACCTGTCTTTGGAGAGCAAGTGCTTGGCTGATCAAGTCAGTGAATTGGACTTCTGGGTCTGAAAACTGTGGGATATGTCATGACTAGTTAAAGAGCAATGCCAGCTGGTTGGAAGCTACAATCTTCACAGAAATGAGGCGGTGTCAGGATTACAAAACAAATTATTATCAAGGTTAACCACGAGTTTTTCAATTTCTACTTTACCATCAAAGCTCTGCAAATAAGCACAAGAAGCCTTAAAGGCACTACACCTCTACCTTTAGGTTTCCTGACAAACTATTTGGTTTATCTTGTGAGGTGAGATGTAAATCTTGGGAATTCCATTTCAAGCCTTGCATAATCAGGAGCAGTGTCCAGCACATGTGATTCATGTCTAGCAATACTTATGTGCTTTATGTATGTGCCATTGAATCTACTGCCATAGTGTGAATAGTAGTATGTCTTTATAGCATTTTCCATCTGAGGCTATGAAAATATTTTACAAAGGCTTGATAATGTAAGCATTGCAAATTCAGCTGGAATTATATAAATATAGGGTTGTATCCAATATTAGGCTAACTTAAATCTCATTCATTGCAGTGAGTGTACTCTAAGTAGGACTAACATTGGATACAAACCACTATCATCACAGACTGGAAAATTAAGATGTAAATTATCTGGGTTTGAATCCAAATGAATGGGGCTTGTTGAATACAATCCTCTATCAAGAAGTTACACTTGGGTTAGTGGCAAATAAAGAGGTTGAGTCTTGCAAGTAATCTGCCAAAAGAAACCATTGTCCCCTTACATTAACATGTTTGTCATTCTTGTCAACAATTGTGCCATACTTCCTAATAACCATACTTAAATAAGGTGATCTGCAATTTCTCCATTGTTAACAGAGGGACAGCCAAGAGATATCTTGCCCTGAAGTCCACTATAGAGATTCTAGGCCGCCCCCATGACCTTGTTTTGCTCTGTTGCTTCTGCAGGCGAGGGCACAATGTTTTGAAAGTTCAGCTTCCCTATAAGGAGGAGCATGTCATCTTAGTGCGTTTGTCAAAGATCCAGCGAGCTCTTTACACTGAATTCATGAACCGGTTTCGTGATGCAGGGAACAGTGGCTGGCTGGGACTGAACCCGCTCAAGGCTTTCTGTGTCTGTTGTAAGGTATGTATGAATAGGTTCTGTGCAGATTACATGGAAAGGTCAGGAATCTCTTATAAAGGTATTCCTCACATAATTTTGGTGCCACTGTTTTCCCTTGTGCATCTTGAGCAGTATGTGTTTAGTTTTTGATATCATGATGATCATGAAGAACACAGCCACAATATTTTAAGACTGTGGGTGCTTCTGAGAAGTATGATACATTTGCTGAATGCTAGTGATCTACATTACAGTGTTCTGACTACCCGGCCAGAGAATTATTAGTGACATGAGAACATGTTACATATATGCCTCCTCTAAAGTTCTGCAATGGAAAAGATTTCTATTTTTTAAAATAATAAATTCTAGACATTAAATAATTATAACTTGGCCTTTTCTTCTTCTTGCCTTCATTTGTTTCCCCCAACCCTGAATATTTCTAAAATACACTGTAAGCCCCTTGGCAGCATTGATTCATCTATAGAATTTGGTGACACTACTATGAATTTTGTGGCACTTTAAAAGTGAACAAATGTATAATGGCATATGCTTTTGAGGACTAGAGTCCATTTTATTTGTTGGGTCTTTAAGGTGCCACAAGAGTCTGCAACAGCTTAACATAATTACCCCTCTGGAAACTGGTGACATTGCTGCCACCCATACTCCGCCTCATGGATAAAGCAACTTCATATATATATATAGATGAAATAGTCACCAGTCTCAAGAGAGAAAACTCTTACCTAAAAATTAATAACATGAATTTCTGAAATATTTGAGACCAAATAGTTGCAAAGTAACCTACCATCCTCTCTCAGATCTGGAATCACCCTGACGTGCTATATGAGGCGTTGCAAAAAGAGAATTTGGCAAATGAGCAGGACCTGGATGTGGATGACCTTGGCACAGCTGGTACCAATTCACGCTGCCAGTCACAGGGGATGAAAGTGAAAACTGAGAGCAATGCTTTGGCGTCACCAATTGGGGAGGCTACCAACAGCAAATACATTCAGGGCATTGGCTTCAATCCCTTTCAGGAGAGAGCCAATCAGGTGGTAACGTATGAGTGGGTGAGTACCAAAATGAAAACTCCAGGTGTGATGGATTCCTCCCTCCCCTTTTTTTAGGCATAAATAAAGGAGATTCCTTGCAATGGAGCAGCCCATTTCAAGGTGCTATGTACCATTAGGTCTATTAATTTTGCTGACAGCTCACTTTGCTCATCAGATGCTTTGGGTTGTATACAATGTTAATCCTACTTGGAGTAGACCCATTGATATGAATGAGAGTTAAGATAGTCGAACATTGGATAGAACCCTCAGTCCACATACCTGCATTGAAATAAACATTTGTACCAGAGATCATACTTGGCAATGTACATGCTTGTTCCCACCAAGAGTACTTCCATGTAAGAAAATTGTTATATTTGAAAAGGCTGTGCATAGTAGTGGGATTATTCTTACCTTTGGTCTCATCTCTCATCATCATTTTATTATGCGGTCACAGACCCACTAGGAACAATAGCAGTCATTGTTAAACCCATAAAAATACAATCATTAATTCATTATACAACAGGCTAAAAAGGTTGTTAAAAGATACACATATTTTAAATATATAAGCATAGTTAAAACACCTGATACAAGAAATTAAAAACAACAACATAGAAGTTACAATTAGGGTGAAGAAATCGTTTTACGAGACCTTTGTACGGAGAAGAGGAACTTAGCCACTGACTCTGTTGTTACTTTTTTGTACCTGCCAGAAAGTATTCCAGATAGTGTTTGGATGTCCTTCCAGGGCATTTTCTCATAAAAGGGCCCTAACAATTCAACATTTTCATCACCACAGGGGCACAAGCGATCCTCATATGGGATGCCCTGATAGCGCCCTAACAATATTGCAGAAGGAAGGCAATTTAGCCCTAGAAAAAAACTGACGGTACTTGGGGATGGTCAAATAGTCCAGATATCTGGCATATCTAGGAAATTCAAATATTAGACCAGATTGTATTGGAGAGCAGAATCTACGTGCATTTGTCATAGCATATTGAAAATCAATGTCCTTAATCCTTAATCTGTTGTTCTACAATAGATTTTGCAACAGGATAATCTCGTGCATGGAGAAAATCCATAGATAGACATAATAAACACAGTTTGGCAGTAAAACCTTTGAACTGATAAAAACATCCCTTTGCAAAAGATAAAGATAGCCTTGGGATGGATCGGCATATAAAACCTTTAGCCAATATCGAAAGGCAAGGGACCAAGCCCTGCCTTCTATAGATGCAAAGCCAGCCTCCAGGCGTAGTCCAGCAGATGGCACACACCTTGGCATTCCAAAAAGGGAGTGCAAGAAGTTTGAAAGAAGACTCTCAACCATTGAATTAAATCCCTGGATCCATATTGGAATAGCGTACAACTACTGGGCCAGAATTTTAGCTTTAAATACTTGTAAGGCAGCAGGAATAAATTGTCCCCCTTTAGTATAAAAGAATCGAAGTACTGCCTTACTAATGTTCTGGGCAGTCTGGACTGCAAACTGTCTGTGGGTATCCCAGGAGAGTGTAGAAGAAAACACAATACCCAGATATCTGATCTTCTTGACTTACTCTATGTGCTGTCCTTCTATTAACCAATTATTTACTGCTCTACGCCTAGAAAATACCATGATTTTGGTTTTACTGCAATTGACTGATAGTAGATTGTCCTTACAGTAAGTCATAAAAACTCAAAGTAAGCATTTAAGGCCTATTTTGGACATTGACATTAGAATGGCGTCATCTGCATACAACAATAAAGGGACCTTGGTCCCTGCCAGTTTTGGTGTATGAAAGTCAGGTGCTAAACAATTCCCCATCAAATCATTTAGATAGAGATTGAACAAAGTGGGGGCTAATATACAGCCCTGGCGAACCCCCTTGTTGGCTAAAATAAGTTTTGTCAGATTGCCCTCCAAACTACACCTAACTCGTAGTGTGGTGCATTGATATAAGCATTTAACAAGATGCAACAATCTTTGTGGTAGAATGTTGTAACTTAGTCCATAGTCTTTCTCTTGATATTGTGTCAAAGGCAGATTTAAGGTCTATAAAAGCAACAAACAAACCATTTCCATAAGAGTTCATATATTTTTCTGCCAGATGGTTTAGGACTAGACAATAGTCGAGAGTTGATCTGTCCTTCCTGAAACCTGCTTGTTCATTCCCCAGGATGTTTTCCTCCTCTATCTAAGTGGTGAACCTTGAATTTAAGTAACTAGCATACAGCTTCCCCACAACTGATAGTAAACTAATGGGTCTATCGTTTGATGGATCCTCTCTGTCACCTTTTTTAAATATTGGAATCACTATAGCTTCCAGCAATGCTGAGGGGACCTGTCCAGAATTGTTAATATGTGTAAAAAGATTAGCTAGAAGAGGAGCCCACCAGTGTATATTGGTCTTCAGGCTTTCAGAGGTTATGAAGTCTACTCCTGGGGCCTTTCCTGGTTTGAGACATTTGATTAAAGTCTTTATTTCAAGCAAAGAAACCGGGTCCCATTCTGGTAGAAGATTTAATTCCAGAGAAGGTAAATTTTCCATTGACTGCTCCCTAGATTCTGTAAAATTGTTGGAGAAGTGACTCTCCCAAATGTCTGCTGGAATATTACAGCTAATTGAGCCTGAAGCACCACCCAAGGCACCAGTGACCAGTGTCCAAAATAGTTTGGGTTTATTATTTAATGAGGAATCCATCAGGGCCTTCCACCCTTGTTGCACTGCTTGCGTCTTCTTTTGAACTAGCAGTGTCATAGTGATTTTTCGTCAAGTAATATTCTTGGGGTAGAACAGCAAGATTTTCTTTTCTGTATTGGTTGTATACATCTCTAAGATTTTTTTTGCTGCATGGCAATCCTTGTCAAACCACTTGGGATGGCTCTTCTGCAGGGCATTTCTCGGGGCAAATTGTTTCTGACTTAGGGACGATTTCAGGATATCTACTAGTGTAGAATAATTATTTAAGACAGATGTAGATTCAGGGGCTCCTAAGATTGAAGTTTTAAATTCTTCACCCACAGGAGAATTTAAAAGGCCAGTGATCTTAATATTTACTGCTTCCGACCAGTATACTCTCTTGTACCTAAGGATTAGATCTAGGTCTCTGTACTGATAATTAGAAGCAATGTGTACAGGAACAGGTAGTAAAAGAGTGAGATTGAGAGGTAGGTGGTCACTTTCAATCCTATTGCTGGCTGAACAAAAAGAAGTCAACACATAATCAACAACACTGCTACTGCGTCTGGAGACAAAAGTGTATTCTGCACAGTAATCAAAGGAATGGTTTCCATTCAGGATTGTGAGGGCAAGACAACCCACCATTTCTGTCAGGCATATACCACCATAATTAACTGTGGGATCTTTTGAACTTATGTTATAACTAAGAACATAATTCTCAATATCATGTGTTCCCCATAAACAGGATGAAAAAAGTGCATTATTATTAGGGCCAATTCTAGCATTAAAATCCCCCATTAAAATGAGGTGGGATCTTGGGAATTTTGATTCTAGGTCTATTATATAGCTCTCCAAATTTTCCCAAGCCTTTTTTTGTATCGCTTCTGGTTGAGAATGGAGGGATATACACATTAATAAGCAAAAAAGACAGTTCTAAATTCCAGTAGGCCTGCTGCTGCAATTTTTCCACAAGGGTTGAGCCACTTAGTTGTTGCTTGAAGGGAGGTAGAGATCAGCAATGCTAAGTTACCTTTGGTCATTTTCTTTGTTGTGAAGTGCCTTTTATACTAAATACCCTGTTTGTTTGTTTGTTTGTTTGTTTGTTTGTTGTGGCTTCCAGAGAGATTGCAGCATTTTGTGCTCACTGCTCTGGGCAGTGAGCACAAAATGCCAATAGTATCCAGTGCCAATAACATTAGCTGTGCGCCATTTTCCCTGGGCAATATAATTTGCATTAGCAGTTGCACTCCATTGGATACTGCCCTCTGTTGGAAACTCTCTGATCATTTTTATACAGCCCGAGGAATCCTGTGTCCGTGCTTTCTGCAAAGCATGGCTGACATCTGAGTGGTTGTTTGAAGCTTGATCTGAATAGGACGAAGTTATAGATAGTGAGTGTGATGCCCTGCCTGAACCCCTGACACTCACCAGGCTACGCAACAGGGCTGTCCACGCCACTCATACTCAGGGCTTACTTCAACCCCTCCTGTGCTTATGATGTGTTTGAGGATTTAGGCTTACTGCTGCTGTTCCTGTCCCGCCTTTACTCTTTTAGGCTCCACAGCCCAGCACCCTAGCCCTTAAATCCCCCTTCTTCTATCCGCTGCCACCAGTACCTTCCAAAGGTACACTTCCAATGATCACACCAGTTGGATATAATTAAATGTAATTTATTAACAAGAGGATTGTTCAGGTAAAAAAAGCTTGATGGTTTATTTAGTTCAACAGCATATTGGTTACAGGCACAATGCTTAATGGTTTCAGTTAGTAATTGCTCTTAAAACATTTCAAATAGAGGCTTCAAAGTTCTCTTGCCACTCTATCCCTCTCTAGGTATTCTGTCCAACTCTACCAAAACAACCAAGCACGCAGACCCTTCCTAACTCTAGTCAGACTCTTCTCAGTTAAAATCTCCACACACATTCTTCCCCCCCCCCGCTCCTGTCAGCTTAGAGAGAGAGAGACAGACAGACAGACAGACAGACAGACAGACACTATTCTGTAACTCCTCCCACTCTCCCACAGCCAGCCAATCCAGGCACTCCCCCGCCATCATCCAATCAGCACTCACACATGAACTCCCCCCCCCCCCCCTTATACTTACCCAGTTACAACATAACTGTGAGTCTATTTAACTTCCTTCCTGGAACTTTTGGCATTTTATAAACAACTACTTACAATCTTTTATATACAAGGATCTCAACAGCAGCTGAACATCACATCCTCCCCCCTTAAAATAAAGCGGAGTGCGCCTCTTTAGTCCTAAGGGGCATACGTAGCGTCCAAAGTCCAGGGTGTGTGTTCCTGCGCTTAAACAGAGTTCTTTGTTCTAAAGTCAGTGCTCTGGGGCATACACAGAGTTCAAAGTTCACCAGAACATGTTGAAATTTGGCTTTTCTGCTGTCTCCTTATCCGGGACTGTCGCTGTCGCTGGCCTTCTCTCCGTCGCATCTGGTTCCTGCACCGCCACATTGGGAAAGTCCATCAGCAATAACATGGTCTTTGCTTCTCACATGCTGGTACTCCACCTGGTATTCTTGCAGCAGCCACGACCATCTTTGTAGCATTGTATTATGGTTGCGCATGGTTTCCAACCATATTAACGCCTTGTGGTCCGTCAGCACGATGCACTTGCGTCCGTAGTAACACAGGGTATTTCAGAGAAAGTTTCAGATAAGAACAACATTTGCGTGGGTTTACAAAGCTCTACAAGGGAAACCACTGCTTTTCTCTATCAGTAGCCATTATAGTTGAGATTTTTAATGGGAATAATCCCCAAGCATGAAAAGATGGATAATAAAGGAGATAGGCTATATAATTTTGTAGATACTTGATGATGTCTGTTTTGAAAAGGTTCTAGCATTATTTTCTGTGAAAGGTTTGTTTCTGAGTGAAAATAATTTTTCACATGTGAAATACTGAATTGGTTCAATTGTCCATTAAGCCTATTGTCCTGTCTCTGATCATGTTTGAGAGGAACACAAGTGAAAAGGCTAGGAAATTATTGAGTAGTAAATTAGTGAGTTGGAGCACAGCAGCGAGGACTTCCATTGTGGTACTGAGTATCCTGTTTTACCCACAGGCTAAAGACATCCTTTGTGACTATCAGACAGGAGTCTTGCAAAATTCACCTAAAATGGTTTTGCTTTTTCATCTTGTGGAGGAAAGTGTGAAACTCGGAGACAAAATATTGGTCTTCAGGTAAGAGGCAATTGCAATTCCTTAGATATTGATCCTGTGAAACAGCTTAAGTACATTATTAAATAATGTGGATAAATAAATGCCACTGACTGTAATTAAACTATTCATGATGACACACCTTTGAGAAAGGAGATTCTCAGTTATCTTTCCATTGCTGAACATCCCTCCCATATGTTCCTGTGCTTTGATAGCATCTCAAGAGGCCCTCTTGTAATTGTCTTTGATGTCTGAAGGACAGCGGGCCTTCCCAGTTATGGCATCCCATCTGTAGAGCTCTTTATCAACAGAGACCTGCATAGCCACTTGACCTTTCATAAAGTGAAGACAATTTGTTAGGCTATTTCAGATATGTTTGAATTGTTCTGCCAGATGATGGTAATGTTGTTGATTTTACTGTAAGCCTTTTTGAGGGCTTTGACCAAAAACGTGGGGTATAAATCTAAGAAGAAAATGTCTAACTAAATCTACTTTTCTGTAGTGTAAATCCATTGTTTGATCCCTCAGTCCTCAGTTGATCGATTGGAAGTTGTTCTCTCTCCTATTTCCATCGTTCTTTTAAATATGTCATTATGGTAATAATAATCATGAACCCCCCTTCACTTTGAAAAAATTGCCTAGTAACTTAGGATCCTCTTGGATTCTTGCCAGTGTCTCAGACTGCAGAAGAGAGGAGTGTTAAATGATATGAAATTGAATATTATGTGTAGTAAGGCATCAGTGCAGACTATTTCTCTTACAGTGTGAGAAAGGTCTAGACTTTTTTGTTGTTCATAATATACTGTGGGTTTTTATCTTTGACAATCTGAGTGGAGCTCTTGCCTTTTGCAGCCAAAGCCTTTCCACATTGTCTGTCATTGAGGATTTCTTGGCAAAGAGACCAGTGCCTTCTCCCCCAGGCTTCGACGCACAAGGAATCCATAACTGGATCCGAAATATCAATTATTATCGTAAGTGCAGCATGTCCTGCTATGAGCTAGGATATTGATTCCTTGCTGCTGGGCTGATCTTTCTGAATTGTATACATTTTCCCCAGTTTCTCTCTAAACTTTGACTTTGTTCTTAATTTCCAGACTGATTGCTTTCAGGCATTTGTTTGGTTTTGGCCAGGAATAGGCAATATCTTGATGCTTAGATGCTTGCTTTTTTTTTTGTCCCATTTGAATGTTCCACGAATATTATCAAAGAAGCAAAAAACTTAACATTGCACATAATTGTTTTATTTTGATGGATGTTTTGGGGAAGTGTTTTTTGTGTTTTTTTAACAACTCACACACATTTCCCATTGGGTAGGACTGGACGGCAGCACTTCAGCCTCGGAAAGAGAAAGACTGATTAACCAGTTCAATGACCCCAGCAACACTTCTGTTTGTCTCTTCCTTCTTTCCACACGGTAAGCTGAACACCCACTAAAACGGGAAATTGGGATGAATAGGGCATGTGATACTCTGTGATGGATGGTGAGGTACTCATCACAGAGGATCGTTGCCATCTGATTCATTTGAAAGGACTACCTTAGCAGCTTTTAGAAACTCGTGATGGTCTGAGCTAACCATTCCGTTCTGGTTAACTTCAGAAGATACGTCAGATTGATTTATACCAGGAGTTGAGCCAAAACAGCAGTCCTCCAAACAATAGATCATTCACAGGTGTAGTAGAACAGCCAAAATGCAGAGATCTGTAAGAATTCTTATTTGTGAGAATAATTATGGGGTTATTTTAGTGTGTGTTTGTTTTTTGTTTAGGGCTGGGTGTTTGGGTGTGAACCTGATTGGTGCGAACAGAGTGGTAGTATTTGATGCTTCGTGGAATCCATGCCATGATGCTCAGGCAGTATGCCGGGTATATCGTTATGGACAGAAGAAGCCTTGCCACATCTATCGACTAGTTTCCGATTTCACCTTGGAGAAGAAAATCTATGACCGCCAGATCTCCAAGCAAGGGATGTCAGGTAGGCCAAATCCTCCCATGCCTCCGCCAGGTCACCCCTGAGTCTTAGTCTCTGAAATTGGCTCTTTATGCTTCAGCTTTGAATTTCTGGTTCTCCTCCCACCTTTAAAAAAAAAAAAAGTGTTATGCATAAATACAATCTCTTGCTAATATCACAATTCAAGACTTGTTGTTGGAGGTTCAGTTGCAGAAAGAACAGCAGCTCATGTTCTTTTCTGACCAATATATGTTTTCTCTAGACCGTGTTGTGGATGACTTGAATCCGGTGTTGAACTTTACCCGGAGAGAGGTGGAGAACTTGTTGCACTTTGTGGAAGAGGAACCTGAACCTGCCCAGCTTTCGATCAGCCCTGGGAAGATCAAGGAATCTGTTTTGCAGCTGGCCTGTCTCAAGTACCCTCACCTCATCACCAAGGTTAGGAAAGCGAAAGAAAGAAAGAAAATATCCATGTTGTTTTGCAAGCTGACCGTAAAGTGCACATGTGGACATAATAAAGTATGTTCTGAGTATGTGGTGCCTGCAGCATACATCATTCACATTGCTCTCAACTATTGTAACCTAAGGTTTGGGATAACTTGTCTTCTCAGGTGTGCTTATTGATTTATTCAGATTGTGCACCAGTCACAGCTTCTGGACCAAGCCCAAAGGGAGTCCCTACATGAAATGCCTAATACCTCTTGCTTAATGCCTTGTTATGAAATGCTGCCTCTGATTGGCAGGTGCAGTTTATTCAGAAAGTCTGAAGGAATGAAGGCCTTGTTTATGGCAAGACGAAATCCAGGGTTACCTGTAGGACGTTCTGTACTTCATTGTTTGATTGATTGCATTTATATCCCGCCTCTTTTCCTCCAAGGAACCAAAGGCGGTGTACATAATCCTCCTCCTCCTCTCCATTTTATCCTCACAACAACAACCCTGTGAGGTAGGTTGGGCTGAGAGTCTGTGAGCTTCCATGGCTGAATGGGGACTAGAACCTGCATCTCCCGACAGTCCAACGCTCTAACCACTACACCACAGTGGTTTTCCTATGCGTGTGTTACCAAATGTAGCGCAATGGCAGGCTCTTTGTGTGCATTTTGCTTCACAAACCCTCTAATGTTTATAAAGGAGAAAGTATGTACCTGGGATAGTATGTGTTTGAGTATCCTCTGAAGATTGTTGGCAACAGCAGTTGCTGTGAGTATGTGCTGCTGTGACAAATAATTTCATTAAGAATATAATCCCTGCCCGTCAGGGTTCCTTTATTTATTTATTTTCCATTGGATGGAAATACATATGTGTGACCTCTTCTTATTCCAAGGTCTGGCCATCTGTTTGTCAATAACCTCAAAGCCACATTGTTCTCCTCCTCTTCCTCCTGTTTGAAGCTTTAACTTAAAAATGTGTTGCTGGCATAAATCTGCATGCAAATTTCTAGGGTCTCTGAAAGAAACCATTGAATGCTCCTAAGAGGAAAGATTAAATGCTAAATATGTAAAATGATACCTGCGGCCTCTCACATGTTTTGTGTGAGCAGGAATGGATTACTACTGGTATCCCCTAAAGGAGGAGAGAGATGGGAGAGATTGTTGCCAAGTTGTTTCACCTCCTGCTGTCTTTATGGTACATTTGGTATAAGACTGTTTAAAATAATACCGCCTTGTGCTCTGACCTCAGGAGCCTTTCCAGCATGAGTCACTGCTGATTGACCGTAAGGAGCACAAGCTCACCAAGGCAGAGAAGAAAGCAGCCAAGAGAAGCTATGAGGAAGAGAAACGTGCATCAGTCCCTTACACCCGTCCATCCTATGCTCAGTATTACCCAGCCACTGACCAGAGTCTATCAAGCATCCCGGCCTTCAGCCAGAGGAACTGGTGGGTACCTTATTTCTATGTGTGATGCTGAAGAGGAGTGGCAAGTCTTGATCTACCACTTTCCTCCCTCTCAGCAATATTTTCCTGGCTCCTAGACAATAGAACAGACAAAGACAAAAAAGGACATTTGTGCTCCCTGGTAGGTGTGAATAGTTGGAAAAGACAGACGAAATCCAAGTTACACAAATGGATTTTGTGCATTGTATGGAACCTTGTTGTGCTGTGTGAACCAGGCCTCAAAGTACAGATCATTACAACAAGTTCACAGCATGTAGATTATGTAATAATGTGCCCCTCCCTCCTGAGATTTTCATAATTATTTTTAATTACTGTAATAATGATTTCTTGACGTTTCTTTGAAGGAATTGACAAGAGTTTCTATTCATCATGTAGTGCAGTACAGATCCTTATGCAATTGCCTATTAAGCTCCACAGAAATGGCGTAATTAAATCTGTGGTTAATGCCTCAGCATATGTCGTAAACCCTCATATAACTTCATAATCTGGAGTTACTTGCCCTCTAGGCACCTTTTTGTGGAATGCCAGAGCCAGGATATGAGGAATGGATGCAGAGGCCAGATGGCCATCTGTCAGGGTTGCTGTAGTCATATTCTGCATTGTAGATCCTGCGATGAATAAGGGGGTTGGGCTATATGACCTCCAAGATCCTTTCCAGCTCTAAAATTCTGTTGGGTGTGGGGGGGCAGTGATGGAGTGGATGACCCTGCCTTGTGTTAAGAGGCTGACCGAGTCCTTCCCAGTTCTGTAGTCCTAACCAGTGCTGGCTCTTTCCACAGGCGACCAAGCCTCAAAGGTGAGGACAGGCCAGTGGCAAGTGTACGTCCTGTTCAGTCCACCCCCATTCCTATGATGCCTCGCCATGTCCCCTTGGGAAGTATGGGATCAGCTTCTGTTTCCAATCCTGCTATCAACTTCCCCATCAATTACCTGCAGCGAGCTGGTGTTCTCGTGCAGAAGATTGTCACCACAACAGGTCAGTTGCTTTTTGTGGGTTAAGGAAGGGACAGGAAACTGCAGTCTGAACTTCCTGGGGAAAGACTTTTGCACCAAAAGTGAATAGTGCAACTGAAATTTGTCACCAGTCCTTTGGGGCTGATCTTCACATCAAACTTTCATCCCAGTTAACTTGTCACTGCTACTTATAAAGAACAGCAGTCTTCAAGATTTGGGGCCATCTTTAACATGCCTACAACATGAGACCCACTTCTAATTAGTATAAATATATATATATGTCCATCTTCCTGATTTTTTGCACTAGGGAAGACAGGAATCCTGTTCCTTTAATAGCTGCACAGAAGAGAGAATTTTGGCAGATGCTTATGCAGGGGTGATACAAGCTGTTAAAGGTACAAGAGGCCCATTCACCTTTGCACCAGCTCATCCACTTTTTGTCTTTCTCTTTAAATACAAATAAGGAACATAAAGTGGTGGTGATGCCCCTGCTGTGACCATCGTAGGTCAGGGAATGATCTTGGCCCACCAGTAGAAGACCATGGATATAGGATATGAATATTCTTTCCCAATGGATTTTTTTCTCTTCCACTTTATTTTTTTTTAAACAAGTAATTAAACATTGGGTCCGCATTTAGCAGAATGTACTGGATAATGCAGCTAATTGCTTGGAAATTTTTATTTGCTGGTTTTCTGCTCCGTGAATGCATGGAATGTGCCGCATACATACTGTTTTATCCATTACAGATATAGTGATTCCAGGTACAAATACTTCCACTGATGTGCAGGCAAGAATCAGTGCTGGAGAGAGCATCCATATTATTCGTGGGACTAAAGGTAATTGAGCTGCCCTTCCGCTTCCGGGCAGAGAAGACATGTATCTGCTCCCCAGTTCTTCTTTGAGATTGGAGGGGGAAGTGGGAACTGAATTTTGAAGTTATAGAGAAGAAGAGGAAGCAAATTGTTTCAATAGGGAGGTGTTAGCAATATTACTTATTATGTCTTTATGAATAGCTTTCAAGCCTAGTTCAAAAAGTGCCATTGGGAACATTTTCATAAGGTAAGGAGAACCACAGGCTTTCTGCTGCACAGTGTAATATTTTTTGATCGTCTAAGACGTTTGTTCAGCATTGACTATTAGTCTTCTATTACAATTCATGGTAATAGGTAGATTGGCATCAGACAGCTACTTGGGCTTATTTTATTATTTATTGAATGCTTACAACCTATTAGGCACTTCACAAAGATAGATATGCTCATACCCTTCCAAAAGGCCTAGATTGATACATATTTGTAGATTTATACACAACCAAGAAAGACTAAATGTAGGGGATAATGGAACCAGATGCAAAACCTTCAGGATTGTGCTCGATTGTTATAATCCTTAATGTTCATTTTTGCTGTTTTTCTAGTAAGCAGAGCACTTGAAGGACTTTATCTCAGTCATCCTCACAATAACCTCATGGGGTGTACCATTACTCTTGATGTGTAAATGGGGAGTTGAGGCCACACATTCCCTTCCCCTCTCCTCCAGCCATGAATTTCTTTTTGACAAGGGTCTACATTCTAGCCACATAGTTTACTACCCAGGAGAGGAAGAAATGCATAGGAAATACAGGCAATTGGAGTCTTGGAACTTTGGTCTTTCAGTTGTCATTTTAGAAAATTGGTGTGATGACATTGTCAGGGTTAACACAACGCGACAACCCACACTCAAGGTTGAGAATGGGTTGTTGCTGAACTGCGAGTTGTTGTTGAATCGTGGGTTGTTTTGTTATGTCAACCCAGCTGCACTAACAAATCATGGTTTGTAAACCATGAACAACCCACAAAGAAAATCCATGGTTTGTTGTTGGGTTGTGAACTGTGAAAACCATGGTTAGTTAGTGTGGCAGGTTCGCTGAAGGTTCACTCAATACAACAACCCAGTATTCAACAACCCACACTCAATTTTGTGTGAACCTAGTCATTTTGTCCTTGAGATGTTTTGTTCTCATGGATGATGTTTTGCTCTCATAACTTTGCATGTAATGCATCTACGACCTCTGATATGTGAGACACCAGTGGGCAGTACTGGACGTGGAGATGATCATCCGTAATATTAAACATAAGGGCTGATGTTTTCCTCAATCTGTTACCAGTTAGAGATGGATTAACAATTGTCTCTTCCACCCATCTCCCTTCAGGGACATACATCCGTACCAGTGACGGACGGATCTTTGCTATCCGGACCACTGGCAAACCAAAGGGCAGTGACGATCATCGCATGGTTGCCTCAGGTGAGGGGCTTATTCTCTGAAAAGTCTCTTATTAGGTTTTTCTTTGGCAGTGTACTTTGGGGGATAACTATGGGCTCAAGTTATAGGAAGCCAGATTCTGGCTGGACATCAGGAAAAACTTCTTGACTGTTAGAGCAATACGACAGTGGAACCAGTTACCTAGGAAGGTAGTGGGCTCTCCTACACTAGAGGCATTCAAGAGGCAGCTGGATAGCCATCTGTCAGATATGCTTTAAGGTGGATTCCTGCATTGAGCAGGGGGTTGGACACGATGGCCTTATAGGCCCCTTCCAACTCTGCTGTTCTATGATTCTATGATTCTATTAGTTACTTTTAACTCTTCTCTGTGTTTTAAAAAAACTCTTAAAGAGGCTTACAGATGTCTTAAAAATCAGAAATTAATAATACTAAGAGCAATAATAAAATACAGGCATTAAAAGAGCAGAATGCAGCAAATTAGGGAATTAAAAATCAAGACATTAAAAGCAAGCCAAAACAAACAAAAACATTTAACAGATCTCTTTAAAATACGGAGGGAAAGAGCTTGAAAGATCTTCAAGGTATTTCACAATCTTGGTGCTGACACCAAAAGGGCTGTCTCATGTATCTGCCTACCTGTACCTTTGGCAAGGAGAGACAGAGAGTAGGGCTGATCCTAAGTAGTAGGCAGACCATGGGGGAGGAGACAGTTCCTGAAGTGGAACCTCAGGCAGTTTTGGATTTTGAAGGCTTAAAACCAGCACTTTAAACTGAACGTAGAAATGAATAGGCAGCCAGATTGCAGCAATGTGCTCTGATCTTTAGGATCCAGACAACAGTCTGGCTGCCACATTTTGGATCTGTTGAAGTTTTTGGTAGCTCCATGACAAGAGCATTGCAGTGATCCAGTCCAGAAGTAACCTGTGTTTGGATAACTAAAGCCTGGCCTGACTTCTCTAGAAAAGGCTACAGCTGGCAGACTGGCCAGAGTTGTAAAAGGCACTCCTTGGCATCTCTGCCACTGAATATTCAAGGAAAGATTGGGTCAAGGAGCACCCCCTACCTGCGTGCATGCTCCTTCAAGGGGAGTGCAGCACCTTTTAGAACAGGCTTTATAATCTCTCCCAGAAAGTCAGAATTCCTAGCCAACAGCACCTCCATTTTACCCAGATTAAGTTGCAGCTTGTTCACTTCCATCTGCTCCTGAATTGAAGTCAGAAGCCAGTTTTTATATCTCTACTACCACCCTGGGATCAGACATTGCAAAAGAGATGAAGAGCCGAATGTATCAACATACTGATGTCACTTCAGCCCAGACCTCTGGATGATTTCATGTAGCAACTTCACATAGATCTTGAAAAGCATGGGAAACAAAGGCTACCAGGTAGAACAGTAGTCTCCCAGCATCACCTTCTGAGACTCATCCTGCAGGGATGACTGGGACCACTGGAGCTCAGTGCCTCAAGTCTCAACCCTTTCAGGCTGCTCAGAAGGATGTCATGATAGAGATGGTATCAAAAGCTACTGAGAGGTCAAAAGGAATCAGCAGGGTCGCACTTGCCCTGTCTATCTCCCAGCGTAGGACATCCCCACCATTCAGTATATGTTTTAAATCTCTTCCCTGCACTGCTCATAGTAAGTTAAATGTCACTTTCCCACCTCCTAGAATAAGTGAACAGCTGGCAGCAAAGCATCCTACATCCTGTTATGTCGGGCTGACTTTTCTCAGTGGGAGAACCTTCCTCAGGGGCACGATAAAGACATAAACAGCATACACAACAAATAGGATGATAAGGATAAATCATAATGAAGTAGACTACATTCTCATAATATAATGCTAATTAAATACCAAACAACAACTTATCAAAAAATTGGAAATATTTTACAGAATTCAGAACATAAACATTTAAAAGATATCTAACAAAGCAAATTTAAAACCGAACACCTGAAAATGACAAAAGTTGCAACTTGCCAAAATGTAGTAATGAATTACAAAAAGTTGCTTTAAAAGCTTGTATGTACTACGTTATCTAAATGTCAACATGCTGATAAATAAAATTGTACTATCCATTTCCAGCAGCAATACTCAAATACAAGGGACACTCTGACGAAGCCTTTCATATCAACTAGAACCAATTGCCTATGCAGTCAGGTGCCACCAATGAGACCGAGTGCTCTAGAGAAGCACTTCTGCTATGTACCTGATTATGCCTCTGTTGTTCACAGGATCCCAGGGTCCATCTCTTGAATCCACAAGCAATGGCAGGCACAATGCCTCATCGCCCAAGCTTCCCAACACAGAGGAGCTCACTCGGCCTATCTCACCTGACAGCCCTGAAATCATCAGCGAACTCCAACAGTATGCAGAGGCTGCAGCTGCCCGCGAGTCCAGACACAACTCTCCCAGCACCAACACTGCACCCGGACACCCCACCCGGAAAGACAGTGCCGCCTCCGCAGCAGCTCGTGGAACTGAGCAACGAGCAGGGACCCACGGCTTGGCTTCCTCCTCCTCCTCCTCTTCCTCCTCCTCCTCTTCAGCCCTGCCAGCCACCAGCCAGCACGTCAGCAGCCACTCAGTGCTGGACTTAAGAGGCAACAAGCGCAAGTCAACATCGCCCTCTGGCCCGGAGGAGCAAGCTCATCGGCAGCAGAAGAAACGCTCACTGCCAACCACAGTGCAACCCTATGAAAGTGGGTACCCTGTCTCTGGTGGGTTCGCCATGCCCTCTGTACCTTTAAACCACAGCCTCACCCATCCATTTGGCCCCCAAGCAGGCAACTCCTTGTACATGGGCACAGGCTCCTCCTATTACCAGCTGCCTAGCTTGCTACCAGACCCTCATCTGGTGTTCCCTGTGACTACTGACCCTCTGCTGACAGCCGGCACTGCTAGCTCCTCTGCTGCTACCTCAGCCACCGCCAGCGTCCCCTCTTTCATGTTAAACCCCTCCATGACGGGGATGCTATCCAACTACTCACTGCCCTTCACGCAGTCACTCCTGCCTGAGCCCAGGATGTTTGCTCCTTTTCCAGCCCCTGTCTTGCCCAGCAGCCTTCCCAGGAGCATGGCCTCTGCCTACCCTGGCTTCATGTCCCCTCATTCAGGATATCCAGCTGGGGGCCTCCTTCGGTCCCAGGTGCCTCCATTTGACACCCATGAGGTCTCTGAGGTGGGCTGTAGCTCCAACGAGGATGAGGACAAAGATGATGACGTAATAGAGATCACAGGGAAATAATAGGCTAGTCTGTCTCAGATCTCGACTCAGCCAGGAGGCAACAAATCCTCACTGGACCTTTCTGGGGTCAGGATTTTACATCCAGGACACACAGAGGAGGAGGTTGGGAAGGAAGTGGCATTTTTAGCTGTCAAAGATCTCCTTTGTATGGGGAACTGGATTGAATGGACACCCTTCCCCAGCAGTGGGGGAACAAGAGGGTCCGGGGAGGGAGGTATCACTGCAGATCAAAGGAGTGCCTCCTGGACTTCCCCTCCCATGCTGTCTGTATTGTCTGAAAGGGAGACCTGCCATTATGTTTCAGTGCCCTTTGTTGGCTGGAGACACTGGGTTGAACTTTTTTTTTTGTCTGTGGAATAACTCACACACAAACTGCCTTATCTGTGAAAGTGCATCACCCCATGATAAGTAGGGGGTGATTTTGTGCCCTAGGAGACATGATGATGAATAGCATTATTAATGGAGGGAGGGAGGCGGGGTTGGAAAGAGCAGGCAATGTGTAATGCGTAGGTGGGGGGGTGGGGCAGGATCTATGTGAAAACCAATTTTGTCTTTTACCCTTCTGGAAACTCAGACAGCTTAGTGTGGTGGTAGCCTTCACCAGGCTCTCGTTGAGTGGGGACAGGTGTTGAGAGAAGCGGTACTGGTATGTGGCTCTCTGGCCTTCTCTGAGAGATCCATCTGAAGGCAGTGACCTTTGTGGGTTCAGTTTCATGCTGGCTTCTTCAGCAGGGTTGGGTTAGGAGTTGTATCAAGTCTTTTAGTGCGGTAGTGCTTGGCGAGGGAATTGTGAGGGTTTTCCCGGTTCCCTCTCTAGCTTTTTGTAGTGATTACTCTCCCTCTGACCCCCTCCCCTTCCCCCCAGCACTGCTGAGGGGTACGTCCACAGGTTAGGCAGGATAAATCTTAGCTGTCAGGCTCCTGTGAACCACAGTGAATTGAACCTCTTACAAAAGGGATGTGCATAAGAATCCTGCTGCTGCCTGTGTGTTTATTGACACTGTGATTGGACTGGCCTTCTTCCTCTCTCTCCACAGAACTGCTTTGTTAATTTATTTCATGAAAGCCAAGTATTTATTTTGGGATTCTTTACTCTTTTCCGCTCCTTGCTTGCTGAAAATAATGGTCTCTACAGAAAGCAGTGACAGTTCACAAGATAGTCTGTATGGGGAAGAAGTGGGGAGACAAGTAGACTGCTGACCAAAGCAGAGTGCAGGACCAAGCTAGAACATCCCCCGCTCCTTGAAGTCTGATTCCACATTTCTTCAGCTGATAAGGCATCAAGCCATCGCCTCTTTGGGGAAACATGTGGCGTTATTACAGGGGGTTACTACAAGGGGTTACTTTCAGTGTCGGATGGAGCTGTGTTTGGTCTGTAGCTATTTCTCTTGCAGTTGGCCGGATACTAGGCAACCATAAGGCTGATGTTAAACTGGCTCTCCCCATCTGTTGAAGAGGTTGGTTACTAAAGCAGGTCCCCAGCATTCCAGTGTTCGAACATCGGAAAGATAAGCCTTTGGAGAGGAATGTCCTCTCTGCACTGTGACTGGGCTCTGGTCCAAGAGTACTCCATTATGTGTCATCACAGACGTGTGTAAGGAGAAGCCATTTACTCTCACATAAGGTTTAATGAAGGAAGGAAGTTGCACGGGATAGACAGAGAAATCTGGGTCTGTCTTGTTTTCTGCTGCTGGGAGGGATGCATATGGGATGGTGGAACGACACCCAGAGCATGTCTTAAGAGGTAGCACCAAGTAATCAGGTTTCACTATTTCAGACTTCTGAAGTACTCTCATTCCAGAGAAAGAGAGGGAGGCACTGCATACTCATGGGAGGTTACCCATGACAAGGAATCAGTGAGAGCAGCCACCAGAAACTCTTGCTAAGCAAGTCTTTTCAGGATACTGGTTCTGATCCTGTTCTCACATTATCGTTGTGATGTGGTTGCTGCAAAGGAACGCGTGGGTTCCACTAATATGGTTAAAATTGTCCCACCCCACATGGAAACCACTTCTCTCACATTGGCTCACTCACTTGTTCTCTCTATTTGTCTCTCTCACTCACACACACTCTTTCTCACTCACACATTCTTTCTCTCCCCCTTCTTGGCTTTCACACATGCATCTTTCCCTACAAAGTTTGTATCCCACATGATTTGACAAAGGTAATGTGAGAATTGAGTCTTTGTCCATGCCGTTGAAGGTCTACCAAGCCCCTTAGTTAAAGAGATAATAGCTAAGTGTTCTACATATTGTGTGTCAGATGGTTCCAAAAGAAAGCTGTGTGTGTATGTGTATGTGTGTGTGTGTGAGAGAGAGAGAGAGAGAGGGTGTCTGCACACACGTACACTTGTATGAATCATTAAAAGCATGTAATGTTGGGTTTTCTGACTGTCTTTCTCTGTTTATTGGACACTGTCTGTCAAACCTAACTTCACTATTCATAAAAGCCTTAGATTTACAGTTAGCTATGCAAATTACTTTAATTATTTTAAAATAAAAACATTAAAATAGTGCTTTCTTCTTTAACATATCCTAGGAGTTGAAAACCGAGGGGTTCTGAGCAAACTTCTGGACAACTTGTCTTTGGATGCACCATGGGAATAAAAAAAACACAAACACAAACCCCCACAAAAATAACAAAGCAAATTAACTGATGGTGTCCATTCGCGTTTCTCCAAAGACTTGGCCATGGTACGTCTGTGAATCATGCCCTTTTGTGATTTGTATGTGTCCACCTCATGCAAAATATGATGACACTGATTGTACTGTAAAATCACTCAGATGTCTTTTGCAACCCTTTAAGTGGACTTGGGGACTGGATGTAGGCAAGTGGGGGGTTCTTGCTGGAGCAGCAAGGATTCAGGGCTTCTGAAGCTGAAGCAGTTTTTGGAGAAGAATATTGTTCCGTTAGGTTTCAGGCAGATTCCTCAATCTTCATTGTGCATTGTTTTTGGCAGCATAGCTGATAACAAACTGAGACATCCTACTAGCTCCTGTTTTGACTTCATTGGAGTAGTGAAGTTCACAAGGCAGGCTGACGTGTTCTGGATGCCATGGCTGTGACTTCAGACAGTTCTTTTTTCTCTGATTCTCCTGCTCCTTTTGAAGAATGTACAAGGATTCCAAAGGAGTCACAGGGTGAGGCAGGCTTTTAGCACATCCTCACTATAATGGGTAGGATGTTCAATTAGGGGAATAGATACATTTGGGATTAAGTAAATCAGGCTCTATAAACACCTTTAAAATAGGAATGCAAGATAAGGTAGCTATTAGCAATAGGAAATGGTGTACACCTGTAACTTAATACTCTGGCCACTGGATGGCAGTGTTGCATCACTCGGATTATTTAGGTTGAAAAATACCTTATTTTGAAAAACTGGCTTTTGTACTTGGTTAAAAAAATGAAAATGTTAAGTCTGCCTGTACACAACTCTCTCTGCCCCCCTCTCTCTCTTTTTGTCTGTCTGTCTGTCTGTGTCTCTCTTAACTAACCTTCCTATGTTAGCTGAATGCTTGATAACGTATTTGTACCACTGACAAACTCCACTCCCCCTCCCTCCCTCCCTCCCCCCTCTCTAGTACCTTCACTTAGACCAACCACTTTCTGTAAACTTTGGAAAAAAGTACATTTGTTGGGACAGATGCCTCTATTTCAGCAAGTGCCTGAGCTGGGTCTCTTTCCTACCCATAGGGATTTAAATTAACTAGTCCCCCAGAGATTGAAATCATCCTTTCCCAGCACTTGCCAAGAGAGACTCCCATTAGCATTGGGAATGAAGATGACATTCTTCTTCTTCTCTGCACCCTTGTTGCTTCTCAAGGGCACAAAATACCCTCCTTCTCAAAACACCAACTCTTCCAGGTGTTCAACATCCCCTCAGAAGCTGTGGCTTCTAGCAACAAAGGGGTAGCTGCTGTGCCTTGTTTGTGAAGGGTAGAAAGTACTTGACAAGGGAGTTGGGTCAGAAACACATAGTGACTTACATAGTAGAAAGTCAGAAGGGTCCCTTCCTAATAATAATAATAATAATAATAATAATAATAATAACAACAACAATTTATTTCTTACCCGCCTCTCCGCCTGGATCGAGGCAGGGAACAACAACATGATAAAATACATAAAACTGATGAAAACATGACACATATTATTAAAACTGCATAAAAAATCCTAAAACATCCTAAAAACATCCTTGATGCAGCTATAACCCCTAGGAATGTAGTGGCCACTCAGAAACAGCACATACAGTTTGCGTTGTGGGTCAGTCTCTGGATCTAACCATAGCCACTGGGTATCCTTGTTTCTTTTATCTCCAGTACCGTTTCTTTCTCTTCCTGGCTCTTAGTTAAATTCCTGAGGCTAACTCTGATGGGCTCTGCTTGGGCCTATGTGACTTGCACTTCTAAATTTCAGACTACAAAAGAATTGAAGAAGGTAACTTGTGGTATTCAGTTTTTTGCAGATGCTAACAGGGAGCCGAGACACCTCGGTGCTCCTGGCTAAGGCCTTGGGAAGTTTAGGGACACTCTTGCATACCCCAGGAGCCTTGGAGATTTCTGTAATCTCTGGGCTATCCTTGTCGGAACATATTATTCCTTGCAAAGTAATTCCCATCTAGTGTAATATTTATCCAGCATCCTTAGAGCAACAGAGCCGAGTCCAAGCGGTGCAGAATGAAACTTGACCCCCTGCCCTTACTAACTGCTTCGGGGAAAAAGGTGACCTTAAACTGTGACATTTTCTGGACCTTGATAGTTCTGATCAGCTTTGGGCAGCTTACAATTGAAAACTGACCAAGATTTTGTGTAGACATATATTGCCTATGATGGAGTAGCTTTCATTCATTTGGTGGACTGGGCAACCTCTCCCCAGCGATGGTAAGAGTCACATGTGTATGTGCATGTATGCTAACTTCTGGGCTCTGTCTCTTTGTTACACTCACCTATGACCATGAGATGGAAACCAGGATGGTCTCTGCGAGATGAAAGCAGGCTTAGAACTCAGTAGGTCCTATGGGACAAAGTTAACTGGGCTGCAATCTGGGGAGTGGTTTGAGGAGACAAAATCTGACTACAGCCCCAGACAATGCTGCCAGGTGTTCCTGCAATATACAGGCATTCCTCTTTCATAACGATGGACATTTTGCTAGTTTCAAAGAAAGCTGCCTCATATTTTGCTATCTAAATTATGGGATCGAATGACAGCAACATTCTACATGTCTTTGCACTGAAATCTTGGTTTAGGCACTGTAGATGTAATTACTAAACTGGAGATTTTTTTTAATCTGTGGACCCACTAAACGGAGAAAAATATGAATCAATAGATTCAAAAATTGTCTCTTTTTTCCCTTTAACACCAAAACCATATTAAGCCAAGGCTGCTGTTTTACAAGTGAAAGGACATTTAGTCCTTGTGAGAATGTCTGCTCCTTTGTAAGGCAAACCAGAAAGCAGATTCTCTGGAAAGCAGAAGGATGCTGCAAGTTCAGGGAGGATCAGCAAAGAATGGAAGAAGCGGGCTGTCTTTTCTTCTCCTTGAGCTGTTGATTGAAACAAGACCACTAACAGCTGCCCACAGCTGCATTGCTTGTTGGATCCTATATTATTAGCTTCCCAGCTTGTGTTCTCTGTCCCTCCATTAAATCCATTTGTACAGGGGAGCTGAGTGAATCCAATGGTTTTCTTGGTTTGTTTTTGTTCTGCCTTTGGTTTGTGGCCTGTCTTTTGTGACCAGAAAAAAAGGCATTTCTGTAGCAGGGTCAGTTGGTTGGCTGGTTGCACGCATGGGTCATGTGCTTCCCTCATCTCTCTGTCTAATGGGATGTGCTCACCTGATCTCCCAGAACAGAGACATTGAACAATTTTGTTGTTTATATGATGTATTTATTTTTACTTGTGTTTCATGTCATTTTTTAAAAAAATAATAAATTGTAAGTTGGTATAATGCCTATCAATTCTCTCTCCTTTTTAAAAAAATAAACTTCAAATGTTACAAATAGTCCATTGCTTTTGGTCTGGAATGAATTTGACATTTTTTTTCTAAGCAAATATACTCTGGCTGTAATGCAGCAAAAATTAGTTGTGTCTAGGTCCCATTGAAAGCAACGTTACACACAACTAACTTGTTATATTGGTTTCAATGGTACTTAAATCACAAGTAACTTAAGCCAGATAGGGTCCTCTGTCTCTACAGAAGATGAGTTTGTTTAATATTTGAAGGAGAAAGGTTTAATTCTGTGATAATCAGCCTCTGGATCAGCTAAGCACTTAAGAGTGAAGGATGGGCAAGCCTGCCTGCCAAGGAGTAGATATTTGTCATCACCCAATTTCAGCCCACCTTCTCTGCTAGTGAACTAACAATTTTTTCTACAGTGTGTCCTTTGAGTGCTTTTTGAAACAGGCTTTCACCAAAGAAATCTTAAAGCACAGCTCAGGTTAGCTTGACAAGCCTAAGAATATCCAAGCCACAAAATAATACTTGCGACAAAGTACAAATGTCTTTTTTATGGTCGGTTCTGTTGAGGAAGCACTCTACTTCTAGAAGGAGCAGCAAGTTGAAGTCTCTCAACCCCTTTCTACATTGGGGATCTTCAGATTATCATTCTGACTCTGCCTTTGTTTTTCATCACAAACACCAGCCATTAAATGATTCCCATTTGATTTCGTAAGACCGTAGAGAGATATGAACCATCAGTCCTACTATTTACTGCTAGGATGGTCTGTTGGAGGCTGTTGCAACCTAGCATCTAGGATGTCACTGAGGTAGGTGCTTTCTGTATCACTCTCAATGGGCCAATGTGACTAATTTCCAAGATGGCAACAGGGGAAGAATTTCTGAAGATTTGTTCAAGTGGCTCCAGTTTGACTAGAAGCTGTCTGAAGCAGAATCTATGATAAATATCCTTGTACTTCTGCTGTTCTAATGGTCACTGCAAGTGAGTGGGAACAGGTAATAACCATGACACTTTGTTCTTACACATGAAGTGATGAAATTCTAGCCTAGGGGAATCATAACAACACTTTTATCATGTTTAAACACCCCATGCTGAAGCCTGTACAGTTATATTCAAATGTGTGCCTGCCCAAACCCTTTTAAAGAACGGTTGTAAGTAATCAACCCCGTTTTCCACAACTGATTCAGGCATTGATGGTAGATGTTGCTAACCAAGAAGATCATATTCTGCCTAATGGACTCAAAATGTGATTGGCCTGAGGAATTTGAATATTTGGGAAGTCAAACTTTCTATTTAATACAGCTCTGGCTGTGTGATAGTACTAAATAACTATCAGTTATTTTGATTTTTGCACCTCCAATTATCCAGAGATATCTCAGTCCTTTAAAATTAGCAATCCAGCCAAAAGCTCTTGAATTCTGACAAAATCTGATATGTTTTGTTGCATTCTTTTAAGTTTGGGCTCAGTTTCTTCTGGCAGATTCTGAAAAGGGCTTCACTTTATGCATCAAAATGAGAGGTGAAGAGAAAAGTGCAAATATTCAACACTGCAGCAATGTTTCTATAGAACCTACAGTTAAACTGTATTTTCAACAGAAGTTAGCCATAATTAGCTATATTAATTTACGCAGAGGTAGATGTAGTTGAATTCTGTAAATTTAATGCTCTGTAACTGGTGCTAAAATTGGGTGGGATGTGGTCAGATGACATCCCAGTTCTTTTCAAATAGAATTAAAACCCATCCTACTTCTTTTCAACAGAAGTAATTGAGTCTGGCCTAATTTGAGATGAAACACTCCCACTTAAGCACCATTCAGAACATTATGTTTAACATGAGCTGTTTGGCAATTACCTCGCATGCTAAAAGTGGATGACTCCTTTTTGAAAATCTTTGAATAAAATACTAAAGCAGATAATAACAGGAGATAGCACAAGCTTGCTACCATGTGGAAATGCCAAAGATGGAGGTGTTCACCGCCTCTGTGACTCCAACTGCCCTTCTCTTGACCTTCAGTCTGGTCACCACATTAGTTCCAGTCAAAAGTACACACGAACTAAGGGGTTATCCCATAATGATTTCAAACCCATGGCCCTCCTTCGCCTGGCATGACCCATTTTTAAGTTCTTTTACATGCATAGCATTTTCTGTCAATGAGCTATGATACCTCCCCCCCCCCCCCCCCGGCCCAAGAATTAGAAGGGGGCAGGGGAAAGTGTAGAATGTTAAATATTGATACAAGGATGAGGAAAATCACTGTTGTTCTTGGTTAGAGCACACCTGAACATAATCTGATGTGCCTCCTGTCAAATTGAAAGCTGCTTCACATACGAATACTTTAAGGTGCATAACTTAAACACTTAATATATAGATGAGACAACTATACATATGCGCACCACTGACTTGGTATTGGCCAATATTGGGAAACTTATTTGCCAATACATAAGGGTTGAACCACCCAATAATATTTCCCAATAAACTCCATTCCCATCATTCCACTGTCTTCCAGCCTAACGGTGGCCTGGCATATAAGAGACCCATTTCTCACAATTTTGTATACTCTCATAACAGAGAGTACCACCCCTTCCCATTTAGACTGACTTGCAGGTGACAGGCCTACAAAAAGACTGGTCAGAAACTGGTAGCACCATTCTCTTTAATGGTCACCATTTATTAGGAAATCAAAGTGAAGAGAACTGTACAAATAGGTGTTACAGGGTGTGTAAAGAGCTTAAAGCTCTCTCTTTTCCAGTCTGTACGGCGGAGTGGTCTTGCCAATAGTCAAACCAGGCTAATCCATCTGCCTGGCCTGAGGCTTGAGGGAGAGATCCCACCGTGTACTGAGGAAGCCACATTTGGCTCTATGTGCTCTTTGCAAATGTATAATTTCCTCAGCTGCCTTCAGTGTGGAAAAAGGTTAAAAACCAACTTTTCAGTTTGAGGGAGGACAGACTGGAGCTGCTTAGCCTCTGTAATGGAGGCCCCAACAGTGCAGACTCATCTGGATAGGTCTGAGTCACTAACAGGGCTCAAAGCGTGGGCCTAGTGAATCCATCTGCTAACACAACATCACTTACAGGGGCTCAGGCTGCCGACGCACTCTGCCTTTCCTGCTTTCTGAGGGATGCTGCTGCCACTTTGGGTTCCAGACCTTTTGCCTTCGCCTTTTCCTTTGCTGGAGAGCATTGCAGAACTCATCCAAGTTGGTTCCAGGTGCTCCCAAGGCCCATGAGTAGCCTTTGTAATGAAGCTGTAGCTCTGACATCGGGACAGCGCTATGGTGGCTTCCGGCTTCTTCTGCACTCTTGCCGAGCCTGGAGGTTAAAGCCTCCATGGCCTGGTGCCCAATGATGCGCAGGTTGTAGTAGGTGAGGATCTGGGAAAAGGAGTGCTCCATCCCTTGGCACTGGTAGATCCCAGCATCCTCTCGTGCCAGCTGACTAATCAGCAGCCCTTGCTGTAGGACTGAGAAGCGGCCGGTGCTCTCAATCTGTAAGGAATGCAGATAGTATCTGTTTGTTGAATATTCTAGCCAGCTGTAACTAGAGGGAAAGTAGTGGGGCCTGCAATGGCAATCTGCTATTCAGATTTCTGCTTATTTCCCCCCTCCTTTGCAGAGCGAAAGAGGCTGATGTTCCCCATTGCTCCCCAGGTCCAAGGAAGCCACCCTACTCCTCAGTTCACTTTCCCCCAGTACCTCCTCCAGGGCTACTGTATCGCTGCGCTGCATAAGCCAACGAATAGAGGTCTGGGGGGAACGTGGAAGGCACTCGAGAAATGTCGAGTTATTCTGTACACCAAACATCACTTTTTCTTCAGCCATGGGGATTCCTGCATGAAAAGAATGGGAACAAGAGTACGTGACTGGAGGAAAGGAAACATTTTCCAATTCTCTTTCCCCCTTCAGAAGCTGTTCGAATACTCTCATCCAAAAATCCTCTGTGCCTATAGAAGAAAGGCATCCACTTTTCTCTACTCCTCCAAACTCTTAACTTCTCAGTCCTGACATACCACCATAGTTCTGCACTGCGCATACTTGGAATGGCTATTTGATAAAGCCAACATAGAGATTCCATATAATGCATAGCATTTTCTTTAGCTTGACTGAACAAGGTGCAGAATCACAGGTCTGGGGTCCCTTTGAGGGCCTCACCCCTGCTCCCCCTCTCCCCAATTTTGTACAGATTTCTCTAGCTTTTTTTGCATTTTCCCCTTATTCTAAACAGGTTGAAATGCCTCTCCTAATACTTAGTTACTGGCGGAAAGAAATTTAAGCTAAAGCACTGATGGCATTTTTTGTATGTTTGGCCATACCGCTTTTGCCTTTGGCCCTTCCCGTCACCAGAATGCGGCCCCCAGGAGTGTCTCCAAAATGGAATTCAGCCCCTGAGCTAAAAGAGGTTCATCACTCTTGAGTAGTGAGACAGCCATAGCTCAGTTGTAAAGCTCATGCTTTGCACTGGGGATGTGCATTCACTTTGGACAAATCCCAAACTGAATCAGACCGATCAGCAAGTTTTCAATCAGGCTTAATTAGTAGGGCTCCTCCAAATCTATCTGAACTTAATCTGGCTCCTTCTGCAGCTTTATAAGTGATTCAAAGGGACACAGAGACAAGGCTGAGAAATATTCCTACTTGAAACCCTGGAGAGCAGCTGCCAGCCAGTGTGGACAGTACTGAGTTAGATGGATAAAGGTCTGATGGATAAGGTGGCTTCCTGTGTAACCTATGCCATATATAACAGCTCATGCCCTTAGGCTCCTTTGCTGGGGAAAGCTACACCTGATTCCTTTCTTCCTCTCATGCAACTACATATACTATAAGGCATATTTTTTTAAAAAATAGTAATTGTAGGGAAAGTATTGGATCCAACCTGACAAACAGGTTTATGTGAACATTGAGCTTGATTAGCCCTCAAGATAATGCATTTCATAGAATTATAGAATTGTAGAGTTGAAAGGGATGTATAAGGCCATCGAATTCAACCCCCTGCTCAATGCAGGAATCCACCTTAAAGCATACCTGAAAGATGGCTGTCCAGCTGCCTCTTGAATGGCTCTAGTGTGGGAGAGCCCATTACCTCCCTAGGTTAGTTTTTCCTGATGTCCAGCCAGAATCTGGCTTCCTGTAAGTTGAGCCCAATTATTCTGTGTCCTGCACTCTGGGATGATCAAGAAGAGATTCTGCTCTCCTCTGTGTGACAACCTTTCAAATATTTGAAGAGTGCTATCATGTTTCCCCTCAGTCTTTTCTCAAGGCTAAACATGCCCAGTTCTTTCAGTCTCTCCTCATAGGGCTTTGTTTCCAGATCCCTGACCATGCTCGTTGCTCTCCTCTGAACCCCCTTTAGCTTGTCTGCAATCTTCTTGAAGTGTGGTGCCCAGAACTGGACACAATACTCAAGATGAGGCTTAACCAGTGCTGAATAGAGGGGAACCAGTACCTCACGTGATTTGGAAGCTATACTTCTATTAATGCAGCCCAATATAGCATTTCCTTTTTTTGCAGCCACATCACACTGTTGTCTCATATTGAGCTTGTGATCTACAACAATTCCAACATCCTTCTTGCTTGTAGTATTGTTGAGCCAAGTATCCCCCATCTTGTAACTGTGCTTTGGTTTCTTTTTCCTAGATGTAGAACTCGGCATTTATCCCTATTAAATTTTATTCTGTTGTTTTCAGCCAAGTGCTCCAGCCTATCAAGATCACTTTAAAGTTTGTTTCTGTCTTCCAGGGTATTAGCGATCCCACCCAATTTTGTGGTATCTGCAAATTTGATAAGCATTCCCTACATCTCTTCATCCAAGTCATTAATAAAAATGTTGAAGAGCACTGGTCCCAGGACTGAGCCCTGCGGTACCCCGTTCATTACTTCCCCCCAGTTTGAGAAGGTACCGTTGATAAGCACTCTTTGAGTCCGATTCTGTAACCTACTGTTCCATAGCCTACTTTTAGCTAGTTTGCTGATCAGAATGTCTTGTGGTACTTTGTCAAAAGCTCTGCTGAAGTCAAGATATGTTATGTCCACAGCATTCCCCCAGTCTACAAGGGAGGTTACCCGATCAAAGAATATTTGTTCTTGACAAATCCATGCTGGCTTCTAGTAATACCTGCATTGTTTTCAAGGTGCTTACAGATTGTCTTCTTTATCACGTTCTCCAAAATTTTCCCAGGGATTGATGTCAGACTAACTGGTCTGTAGTTCCCAGGTTCCTCCTTTTTGCCCTTTTTTGAATATAGGGACAACATTAGCCCTCCTCCAGTTGTCTGGCGCTTCACCTGTCTTCCATGATTTTGCAAAGATAATAGACAGTAGTTCTGAGAGTTCTTCTGCCAGCTCCTCTATTACTCTAGGATGCAGTTCATCAGGCCCTGGCGAGTTGAACTTGTTCAAAGAAATTAGGTGTTCTTTGATCTAATTTCTTTGTGGCGGGAGGAGTCTGAAGGGCCCAATATTGCAGCATTGCAATATTGTCTAGATAGGAATGCATAACTAAAGGGACTCAAGAGTGTATGCCTGGTGAGTCCAGTTGGGCATCTTCCATCCATTTGCAGTTTAGATGAATGTGCTTGCCTCTTTGGTTAGTAAGTCACAGAGATATATGAAAACACCCTACCCACAGGCGTGGAGTGTCAGATATTTGCAGTATACTGGCTGAACAATTTCTTGACTGCTAGTATTCAGCATTCTCAGGATATAGTCCCTTAAAACTTAAATGATGTAGTATCTTGAACTCTGTTCTTTAGATGTTGCCAGACTCAGAATCCTAAAGGGGCTTGAGGGAACCAACACTCAATACAGATGCCTTATAGGGGATAACCAGGGCCATTAACCCCTGTGTTGGGTTAATACTACTTTAGCTATGCAGATGGAACACTAATTGGGGTAAGGAGGGTGTTCTACTATTACTGTGGGTGTCCTTCACGTTTAATTTACTCCAACAAAATGGGTTGTTAGCTCTGGTATGGAATGCAATCAGTCTTCCTGCCCCCAAGCATTGGTGTTGGAAACTAGTGCTTCATTTAAATGTTTCAGCTCTGGTAATTGTTTAATGCTTTCATTACCATATCAAAGAGTTGACTAATTGTTCGCTGGCCTCTCCTCACTACCAGAGATGAGAGGGTTAAGAGATAGAGAGGCTCTTTAGCAGAGCTTGTATGTGGTTTCCAGAGTTTAAACACCTGTCAAAACAAGTAAGGTTGTGTGTGTCTCCTCTCCCAATGGATTAACATTCATTGGCTTGGATCCTAAGACTTGCCAGAAGAGTCCAACTCACAGAATGGGGCTTTCCCACCCTCAAAAGATGCTTCTGAGGGCTTGGGTGGGGGAAAGAATTGGATACCCCCTTCCTCTTTCATTAGGGCTTTTAGATCCAGTCCACTGCTCTTGGCTATCCCTGGAAGGTACTTGCAGGCATCATGAGCATCACTGGCCAGGAAGATATTTCTTGCTTTTCCCACAATATACAAAAATGCCAAATACAGCAGGGAAAACTCATCCCAACAGTGTGTGTGTGTGTGTGTGTTTCAGATGCAAGGTACCATTTTAAATTGCATTTGAATTATTAATTTTAACTACTGCCTTATCAGAGATCTCAACAAAAGAAAAGTCAGTGGTGAGCAAGCAGCACATGGCAGGGAAATTTATCAGCCGTTTTTGCAGCTAAGCAATTGAGAGTGCAGTATTATCCAGGTGAAAGTGGGAGTCACCATAATGGGAGTGTACAATGATAAATGTATAACGCAACTATTTTACACCAAACTAGGTTGAGATTGAGGCCCTACAGTACAGGTGCAGAGTATGGGCACCTTATAAACCAACATAAATCCCATCTAGAGGAGTCTGCACAAACCAGAACCAACGCTGGGTTTACATTAACATCTATGACTACATCCCAAGCTGACAGTGTTTATGGAAACTCAGGTGAGCACCTCCATTTATCCAGCTTTTGTACAACTGTGGCTAGATTAAGCACAAATGGCTCTTGACAACTCCCACCCTTAGTGTAAGTCCATGTGCACTTTAAACAAGATGAATGTCATTTTCGAGGTGGTCTTTGTGTGTGTTTAACCCTTCTCCATTTAAGCAACTGTTCTGTTTGTTAATCTCTCTGGCAGCACTAAGTGATAAAGAGGACAAGCTTCTGGCAAAGATGATTTTGAGGGATACTGAAGCCTGCTTTGGTGCAAAGGGCTGAGTCTGAAATTTTCTCCACCTCTGCACTGCTGTGTGAAGTACTCCTCTTACTAATCTCCAAAGCTGCTCGTTGGTGTGCCCCTTTGACTCACCTTTTGCAGCATCCTGGCACTGACTGATCGGGTTGGCCTTTAGCACGTTTTGGCATTGTGCTCGCCTGCAAGAAAGACAGTCGAAGCATAAACTTAGTAAGGTTGATGTTTCAGAGATGTTCAGCCACACCAATTCTCTCAAGGAGGCTGGTGGGCCAAGCGAACGAGCTAACAGGCAATGCATACTAGAGCTCTGTGTCAGTGCAGCGATAGGATGGCGCAGCTCTTGGAAAGAAAATGGAATGGATGGTGGGTGCACCTAATGCTCAGTTCCAAACAAGTTAGTCTCATATTGGGTTGTGATGCTTTGCACTGAAGACAGTGCACCTCCCCCAATCCTTTCCCCTGCCAGAAGAAGTGATGCATACCTCGCCTTGTATGAGGAGCATTCCTTTGTCCAGCCTCTTTCCCTCTGCTATAGGCCTGTAATCTCATGTAATGAAAGAGAGAAATACTGGGCTGAGAGTTAGTGCCCAGTGCTTTACCTTCCTCAAGGCCAGCAGGTATGTAGGTAAGACTGAGGCTGGGGTTGATGTCCTGAAAAGCAAGGGACCTGGAGTTTGGTGCCCTTGTTGAATTGTGAAGCTGGTCAGGTTAGACTAGGTCAGAATGCAGAGACAGCCCAATTTATCAGGCTTATGCTCAAAGTCATATGGTCCAAGGAGAAGCCTAGACTGGCAGTAGACTGCAATCCCCACCCCTAAGCCAAGGGCATTAAGAACTGTTTGAAGGACAAGAGGCACCCTTACAAAGGAGGAGAGGGAAAAGGTAAGGCCTCACCTTTTTTTAGTGAGCAGGTAGGGCCCGCATGACTTGCCATCCCAGGTGCAGTAGGGATCTCTAGCAAGGCAGCAGTCAACACAGGCTTTGCCATAAAGTTCACAGCGATGCCAGGACAGCTGGACCAGGCTGTTGGTGCTGCTCACAAACACCTCCTGCTGCTCACAAAACCAAGAAGGCCAAGAAGAAACATCAATTTATTTATGGTTGGGAGAAGCCTGCTCTGAGAGAGGATCTACTGATAGATTGACAAAAACAGACTTACCCTCTTTAGAGAAAACTGCATGTCTAGGATGGCTGAAGGCATCTACAAGAAACAGAGGGCAGCAGAAATTTGAATAGACTTTGAAAACTCCCAGCCAGAATTCAGTGTGAGCATCCCTAAAGTTCCACCCCAACTATAGTTTTTGGTGTCCATGAAACTAGCCTGCTTGCTTCCTCAAATACTTGAATGACAACCAGTGCCAACTTCAGGTTTTTGAAGGCTCTTGGTCAAGACATCCTTCATGGAGCCCCTCCCTCAGTGAGTCCACCTTCTCACCTCCATTGTCACCAGCTTGCTATGTCTCCTCTTCCTCTTATAATTGCTACCACTTGCTTGTTTGACAGATAGGGAGTCAGTGAGCAATTAGAGGTATCTATTGCTCTTCCTTCTCACCACCGCTATTGTCTGGGCCACAGCAAGTGAAAAAGTAGGTTGCAAGGGTGAATGGTCAATGGGCCCATGCTAGGGTGTGAGCCCTCAGCAGGGGTCTGACTATACCTACTCTTGACATCGGCCCTGATGATAACCTGAAGGGCCAGTTCAGGAGAAGGTTAGCATAGAAATGTATTCTTCACGCTTTGCCAGAGCTAAAATGTCACAGGAAGGGGAAGCTAAATCCATGGCTTCCATTTTCATCAGTAATCATGTGTATACAAATATGTGTATATCATCATCATCACCATCACCACCACCACCATCATCACTTCATTGTTTATTAATTTAGACCTGCATTCCCTCCCTCCCAAACACAAAGTAGATCATAACCTTTAGCTCTGGATCATGAGTCAACGTCATAGTGGTGAAGCCCACAGTGAGGGACAGGCAACTAGCTGGGCTTTTGAAGAAGATTGCAGGGATTTGGTTGTTGCTATACTTCAAGAGTGGGAAGCCACCTTTTGTCCAGAGGGCCAAATCTGATCCAGGTCAAACACATTGGGAGCTGTTCCCTTAAGCAGTGGATGGGACCATCCACACTGCCGCTATGCAGTTCGGCTGCTTGCCCAGACACCAACGCAGGGAGGCAGAGATCACTCTCTTCCACAGTGGGCAGTTCTCCATTGCTGCCCTTCCATTTTGTGGGCTGACACAGCACAATCAGCAGAGTGGGAAAAGGGATCTGGGGGAGAAGTTGGCAGGCCAGATAGAAAGATTGAAGGTTCCCAATACCCATTCTCCATCCAGGTTACTAGAAAAGGAGCTGCTGCTACTACTTGCCTGAATGTTGAATGGTGCAACCCACACCCACCCCTCCATCCCCCAGCCCCATCTCCCTAAAAACGGTAAAACTACTAATTTCAATCAACATAAAGGTGCCACAACACAATGGATTTCTAGAGCCTGGGGCTTTTTAGATGGAGCCATGCCCATAAAGGCTTTATGGGTGAAGGAGGTTACCTTTGAAACACTGATCTCTTCCAGGCTAATCTCCTGAGGGTCTTGTCCTCCGATGCCAGCAATCCCCACCTTCAGCACTTTACCTTCATCTGTGGGGAGCAGAATGCAAGGTCATGTCAAGGGCGAAGGAACTCCATCAGCTCTTGTAGCACAGAGTTACTAAGATCGTAACGGTCAAGGTGCATCAAAGCCATTTATCACAATGTCCAGCAAACTATTTCTGAATGACCCTAGTGTCAGTTATTCCATAGTATTAAAGGAAGGCTGCTAAACATGTATTCATCCGTCGATTCTGAGTCATTCTCAACGTGCAGAAGCTTCAAAACATCCTGAGATCAGTGCTACATCTCTCGATCTCTTGACTTACAGCAAAGATCACACGCACTGTATCAGCCAGAGAGGGATGGTACCAATTCTGATTCTATTTGCCCGTAGTCCAAATGATCTCTCATGACAAAACACTGTAGGACTGACAACCAATTAAAAACAAACAAAATGCCAGTCCATAATGTGTGTGGACCTCTGTACCAATTGAGATAGTTTTGTGTATAAAACCTGTAACGTTGGGCTTGTTTCCAGAATGCTTTGAGCAAAAAACAGCATAATAATTATTTTCAGGTAATGCACATGCTTGAGGTATATAACCCCATATATGTGCACGAAGGAACTTTGTTGAGTTCAGCTCCAGGTCACCATTTATTTATACACACACTTTTGGCCACTTTTTGGGGAACAGCCCATACAAGGATATTGGAACCCAGGAAGTTGCCTTCTACAGAGTCAGATCATTGGTCCATCTAGCTCAGTATTGTTGACACTGACTGGCAGCAGCGGCTCTCTGGGGTTTCAGGCAAGATTCCTTCTTAGCCCTACCTGGAGATGTAGGGGATTGAAACTGGGACCTTCTGCATACAAATCATGGTCTCTACCGCTAACGTATAGCTCTCCCTTCTGGCTGTTTTATGTGTGTTTACTCTCAAATATAAGTGCATATTCACATATATAATATTATTAAAAAATTAAAACAAAAAAATCTAAATACAGAGTAAAGTAAATTGAAAAAATTACATAGAATACTAAAGATGTAAGATCGCTACTAATTTAACTCACAGCATTAAAATACCTTAATTAAACAATGGCATCCGGAATGAGTTTTCAAAACCCACTTCAAACCTTGCAGAATTCAGGAAATATGCTCTTCACTGGGGAGGGAGTTCGATAACCTGAGGGCCACCACAGAGAGGATCCTGTCTCTTGTGCCAGCCAGCCAAATAGTACTTGCCACCAGGCATACAATCAGAGTGTATAAGACAGACCTTAGTGCTCAGGGTGCTGCAGAAAGTGTGCAGAAAATTTTTAATGGCCAGGTTCGCACCTAACAACAACCCAGAGTATGACCTGGTTTGCAAAACATGGCTGGCTCATTGTGCTTTATTTAGCCCATGATGAGCTGCTGCATGTGTCATGGCCATTTTGATTGTGCAACATCAACTGGAGATTTCACCGTGTCATCCAAACACACTCACTCATTGTTTGTTATTCAAGTGTTAAACAGCACTTGCTTAACCCACAACTTACGACACAGTTTAAGTGGGGGTTGTTTAACTCTTGAATAACTCACGATGACCAGGTTCAGAAAACATGTCATGCCCCCTGATCAAAATGATGGCCACATTCACCTAGCACATGCCACAATTCACTGTGGGTTAAATAATCCACAATGAACTGGCTATGTCATGCAATTTGGCCCTATAGGTTGAGGAAGAGAACCTATAGTTTGTTGGTGGGTTGTGAACTCTGGGTTATTTGTGATTGACAACCCATAGTTAAACCACAGTGCAGTGTTCACATGTAATGAAGGCTCACAATTCAATGGCCATCTTTACTCTGGGTTGTCATTACGTATGTGCTTCTTTTGTAGTGCCCCCACCCCCGGCACACGCTCTGCAAAATAAAAGCAGGCAAGATGGGTAGGGGCAGAGCAATGTCACTACTTGGCCAGTTGCAGCTTTGGGAAATTTTCTCACAACTACTTCCCTTTATCCTACACTAGAATGCAAGCACAGGTTCAGTCTACCATATCTGCCAGCATCAAGTACAAGAGCAGAAAGCTTTTCTTATGATCACAAGACCCTGCCAAGCCCTTGACCTGTCCCTACGCCTGCCCTCTAACTACTGATACAAATTTGTAATGTAAGATATGCTCTATATCTGAAAGAGAACAAAACCCACAGAGTTTTGGCTTTCTACAACAACTTTTGGTCAATCTACAAGAATTCGCCTTTATGCCTGGTTAGGCGATTGTGCGCATATTCACAGAAGCGCATTTACGCCTAATACCTCTGTACGAGAGGAGGCGAAGCGCATTACTGGACGACCGAAACACGATTTAAACTGTTGACATGCGGAGAATCTCTTGTTCACATAGTCAAAATGCGCTTTAATGGCCGGAGCAAAATAAAACTCGCTATTTAACGTGCATTCGATAATGTGCGTAATCGGAGAGAAAACACGCCTCTACGCCCAATTTGCGTTCTGTTCTTGTAGAGGTAAATTTTTTAATGCGCCTTGAAAGAGCTTTAAATGCCTCTTGTAGAGGCAGCCTAAGTTAGGTTATAGAACATGGAGTTCTCAGAAATCAAGCACCCAGCATCGCTTGGATAATTGTTTTGGGGCTCAGTATTTTTTTTTCTGCCTGCAACTTGCATAGAGGTAATTCCATAACCATAATTTTGTTGCCCATTTCCATACATTTTTCCAGCTGTGATAGATCTTTCCTGGGATGTAACAATCAGAAAAACTGCCTGCCATGCTCAAGATGTGGACTTATGAAGGACATCTGTACCGAACTATTATGATATTTTCTTTGTTATACTTCATCTCTTTGCTAAGAGTTTCTAACTTTGTTTGATAGCTGCAATGCACCGAGCTGATGTTTTCAGTGATCCCTATCCAAAATGACAGCCTATCATTTCAGTAATCTTGCTTTACATGTTTATATATTTTTAAATCAACATCTTCCTATTTTCTGTAGAGAATCTGGTTTTTAGTGGCAGGATGTCTCAATTGGTTGTTTGAAGGGTCACTTCTTAGTCCCAATTTTACTCAATCAATAGAATGGTAGTGTACAGACAATGGACACTGATGGGTTGACACTCTAAGCTAAGCTGGAGTGGCAGACTAGTCAGTCAGAATTGTCTTGTTGCTGTTTTCCTTATGAAAACAAAGTGTGGCACGGGTGGGATCGGGGCAGCTAGATCCCTCCCCTTGCCATTGCTTTTCCCCAGCTGTTTTCTCCTGGTGGGGCTCTATGACTGGAAGTAACCCTCATGGGGAGAGAAATGGCTGAGGAAAAGAGGGTTCAAGAAGAAGTTTATAAAGATTTTGAATTTCCCGTTTGGATTATACCACCATCACATCTAATAGCAAGCCAAGCCTCAGCTGCACAGATGCGTTTTCAACAGGAATGATAATAATTAGCAAAAACTCTGCCCTCCAGTTATTTGGCAACCATTCTTAAACTTTTTTGCTCAGAAGTAGACTTGCTAGGGATTTACTTCCTAACAAACATAGTTAGGACCGCAGGGCATTTTGATTGGGGAAGCTCCTAAATCTCCTGCTATGGCTTACATCTTCCTTTTCCATGCTGCCATAGTGCTGTGGCATTTTACCAGCCCTCACCATCCTTTGCTCACTGAGCTGGAAAGACCAGATGAACACGTGAAAAGAGAAACATTTTAATGCACAAAGAGAATGGGGCATCTTTGCCTAGGACCCTCTACCTGTTCCAAGGAAGAGGACGTCAACATGGCCAGCTTCTGTCTCCACCCTGTCCACCAATAGGTGCTGGATCTGGAAGGGCACATTGACTCTCATCAGAATGGGTTTCCCATGGAGTGGATAGATAGGCTCCCACATCAGGTGGTGGGTGCGCATGAAGCTGATCACTTCATCAGGAAAGTCCTTTGTTGACTGGAGGAGTGGGTCGTATGTTTCACTGGGACACTGACAGAGAGAAAACATTGAAAAAAGGAGTGTTAGTAGACCATCAATGTTCACGTTTCACAAAAGTAGCTTTGTAGTTTTGTAGCAGCAAGTAGCAGTGGAGTACCTTCAAGACTACCGATTTTGTACACTGTCATCTGTGGAAAGGTATGGCATGATAAATCAACTTTGTCCTGATGTGACTGTCTCACACTTCTCTACAATCTCCTTGGGACAAGCTACTCAAGAGCAACCTGTTCATTTTGACACATCTTCTGTTGTGGGAGAGGTTGTTGTTTTTTGACATGCAGAGAGGAGCTAGGGCTGGCTATTCTAGAAAGAGAAAGAGCAGGGAGAGGTATTCCTTTGGAGGTTTTGCTACCTGTGGGAGCACACAGCTCCAAGACTTTAGTCTCCCTAGTGTGCTCCGTCTGTAAAGGTTTGCATTTTCCCTGAGTATGAGAGAAGCATTCAGAGAAGCATGCCTCTTTCAGCACTGTGGGATGAGGGGAGGCACCCAAATTGCCCTGCAAGAAGCTGGCATGTGTGGGGGCTGAAGCTCAGTAGCAGAGCAGCTGCTTTGCATGCAGAACATCCCAGGTTCAATCTCCAGCACCTCCACGTAGGGATAGGAAAGGATCCTGCCTGAAACCCTGGAGATCCACTGCCTGTCGATGTCAACAACATTGGGCTAGATGGACCAAGAGTCTGACTAAGTATAAGACAGCTTCCTCTGTTCCTTGATGTAGATGTGGATCTGGGCTCACATGTTATTCTGGGGATACTGATGCATAAGCCAAGTGCTGCAACACAGAATATGTGGGCAAACTGAAGGGCTGCTCGGGTGCAGCTCTTGCTGTTAATGGTTAAGGAAAGCTACATATCATTAGGACAGAAGTGTGGGCTGCTTTAACTCTGCACCATTGTTCAAGTGTCTATGCAACAGCCAAAGAAAACATGAACTGGGACCTTTCTGCCTTACATACATACCGTTCCAGGACGGGGATAAGGGATGCGTCCCTTATATTCCACCCACTGGTAGTCCAAGCCTTCCTTATGTGCAAAGGGCCCATTGAAAGCAGCCCGAATGGCTGCCAGGGAGTAAACACACACCGCAGAGCCAGTAAAAATGCCACTGGGGGAAAAAAAAAATAATTGGGATGGTGACAGGACTGACTGGCAAACTCTAGAATCACACTCTACTGGCACTGTGGATCATGCATGGTGTGTTTCTGCAAAAGAGTGACTTTGTATGGTTTCTATTTTAGAAAAGAGACATGTGCAACCCTATAGAGTCACTATAGAGCCTAAGGGTCATGACTCAGCATATCCATTAGATCAGGTGTGGGCAACCCTTTCGGGGCCAAGGCTCACATTCCCTTGGAGGAAAGAGGCCAGGAGCCACATCCTGGAGGTAACGGTGGTCAGGGCCAAAGGCAAAAGTGGGTAGAAACACCTTGTTTCTCTTGCCTTCATTCATCCATTGTACAATCATATGACCATTTGCTCTTCCATTCATATTAACTCTCTCTCTCTCTCTCTCTCTCTCTTTCACTCAGTCACACACAAACACACTTACCTATATATAACCTCAGGGAGACAGAGCAACACATCCTCAAACATTCTGTCTCCTCTGACTCTCTCTCCCATTCTCTATCTCTTACACACGCACCCCCCCACTCCCATTCATTTTCCTTCTGTTCACACTCCCCCCCCACACACACAAAGTTTCCCTCCCACATTTTCTCCCATTCACACACTTCCATTCAGCTTTCCTTCCATGCTGGGTCTGGAAGAAGAGAATTCTCTTAATCCCAGACTAACAGGGAAGGGAAAGCAGTGATTTGGGACACTGGTAGCTTGGGCCTCCACTATGTGCCGCTGAAGGCCATGTCTGTCTTAGATTATCCTTGGAGGGCTATTTTATGTCAAAAGTTGTTCTCTTTTCACTAGTCCCCCATTGTCTACTGCTTTACAGGAGTGCTTTGTCTTCCCGTGTTGATCCTTAGCTCTTCCCAATTTGTTTTGTAGTGGAATATTGCATGAAACCTTGTCACCATCTCCATCATGCAAGATGTGGCTCAGCACAGGCTGACCCTGTGCTGGCAAGTACTCAAAAGTATTTGGATTTGTGGAGAGCAATGGTACTGAAGTATTGTTTCTCTTAATCCAAGCCATAGCTACTGGTCCCATAAAGTAGCGTTGTACTGATGCACAAGCACTGTCTTTATATGATGTCCTCAGTCATGCTGAAGCACAGCTCGCCCATGCACAAGCAGTGATTTGTTTCCCTTAGTCATGTGCATTTTCATATATACTCTCACCTGGACACTGTAAAGAGGCCATAAACAAGAGGATTCTGAACATTGCGGGTATTTAGGAGGAAGACATCCTCTGGAAAGTAAAGGGAAGAAAACCAAGATCAGGAGGAACACACCTGCCATGCAAAGACAATCTCAGAGAGACAATTCAGGGCAGAGCTCCAAACATAACAGCCTCTCCAACTACCCACCCATATGACCCTGGACCTTTTCCACTCCAGTTAAGTTGGGTTTTCAGAAATTCTTAAGATAGAGTCAGGCAGGAGGAGGAAGGGCCCATAGCTCAGTGTGACAGAGCAAATGCCTTGCATGCAGAAGGTTCCAGGTTTTTCCAGGTAGGGCGAGGAAAGATTCCTGCCTGAAACTCTGGAGAGACATTGCTGCCAGTCAGTGTCAGCAATACTGGGCTAGCTGGGCCAATGGTCTGACTCAGTATACAGCAGCTTCCTATGTTCCTATGAGGTGAGAGGGCAAATATAAAGCCTGCTGTACAGGTTATGATTAAAATAGTGTATCCTCCACCCTAGAAAAAATAAAAGTCTATGCAATGACAAGCTGAATTATAAACAATGCAAACTAAGCAAACGTTCTTATATTTGCTTATCATGAGGAGCGATGCAGAGCACTCAAGTCGCAAATCCAAACCACTACCAACTTTGCCCAACCTCCCTGCCTGCTTCCACCAGCTTTTGTAGTTTGCCCAGCCTTTGCTTGCCCACTTTTGAGCCTATGTTCACATCCTTTTAAGGGCTAATGTTTTATTCTCTTTATAAACAGGCTTTGACAATCTCACTCACCCCACCCCCTTTGCATGGCGAGAGGTCTTCCCTGCCCTCTCCCCAGCTCCAAATATGGGTGGAAGCCTGCAATTTATTTTAGTTTTGTACTGCCTGGGCACAGAGAACTAAAACAAGCCTCTACATTCACCTGCTGGGCAGTTGGAGCTACAAGTGTCCAGAAGAGGCAAAGAAAGACCATGTGCCTCTGGCATCCCTCGCTGGCTCTGAGCTGGAGGGGAATTGGCAGAGGCACTGATTCTGTGTTGAGATCAGAAGAAAGACCTTTGGGGACATGGGCATGTTGTGGTGACAGCACATTTTGGATTGACCATCCATGTCAACCCGTGTTTATAAAAACGGAGATACTCATCATTACGTAATTCTACACCTATAGCATGGGCAGTGCAATCAGAGAAGAGGCACATCCCTGGTTATGCCAGAGGAGACACTAAAAGCCATGCAAAGCTATAGGCCAGAAGCAAATGGCTGGCTGCAGTAGGAAGGAATTAGAGAACAATGCAAACTCACCCAGCTGATCAAAGTGTGTTTCAATGCCCTGCAGCCCTGGGATAGAGCAGACCAGACGGGCTTTAAGGAATGTGCTCCAACGGTTAATGAGACTGTGCTTCCCACCAACATCATTCTGCCAATCACAAACAGGAGTAGGTCAGGTTTCATCTTCATGTCTGTCATGGCCTCTTTGGAACCCTAAACTACTGCTTTAATAGGAAACAGTCCTTTCATGGTCACATTCAGAAATGGCCTTTCTTGAAACTCAAGATGGTCAGGGGTGTACATCCCTTCAGAGAGGTGCTGTAGGAAAGGCTGACACCCTGGGCTATTTTCATCTTCTTTCATGCAGACCATTCCAGTGCATGCTTACTCAGAACTAAATCTCACAGACTTGGACATATTTCCAAATAAAAATATGTAAAGATGCAGCAATCAGGCTGTTAGTACATACTAAAAAGGATGATTTTTGAATCTGCATATTCAAGTTCTGCATGATAGAAGAACTATTTACAATGAAAGCCACAGAAAGGGGAAAGGAGATATATTTTAACTTTAGCTTAACATTTTCTGGCATCAGCCTCCCATCTGCTGGTCTACCTTTTGGGAGTGTTGTAACACTGAATAGGTGGTGTGCTTTGAGCACAGGAAATATGCTATACAGATGTTAAATTTAAGTTGAAATATTAAATACACTTGCTAGGAAGTAAGTCCATTGAACACAGTGGGATTTAATTCCAAGGCAACATGCCTAGTTTGTAGAGTTAATCATTAATCAAACAGAACTGGAAGCTAATGTCTCCCGACTCCCAGAACCAGACTCCCTCAGAGATGTAGATAAGCCCCGTAGTGTTTATTAAGGAGTGATCATCTTGGCAAAGACCACAGCTAAATATTCAGGTCACTAAGTAACAGTGTTTATAGGCTGAGCTGAAAAGGTACATCCTTTGCACCTAAGCTGTGTTACATGGGAGACACCTATAGCTGACCTTGCAGACACGTGCCACCCGGGCATGGATGCGCCTTTTCTCCCATTGTCCAGCTTCCACTGCAGTCTCCCGGAAAAAGAAGTACACTTTATCATCTTCATGGCTATAGGTGTCAGGAATGGCATAGGCATCAATAAACACAGGCTCTGCACGGAAGGAAAGTGAGACTGAAATAGCAGTTTTCTTCTATTTAGAGAACGTATATGGCACTATACTTTCTTTTATTAGGAATGTTTTTAAAAAAATCAAAATAACATGAAAAAGAAAACTATAGTCACAAGAAAACAAGACAAAAGGACAATCAGAATCCTGAAACTTGTCTATTCTAGTACATTAAAATATAAAACCTGACGGTGGCTTATTATGATTCCTTGTACAGCAAGTTAGTTTGGACATTTTCACTGTAGTCCATATTCTCAAAAACGATTCTGAAATGAAAGGTGCAATGACTCTTTTCCAGTTTCCCCAAATGCGCATTCTTGCAGTAGTTCCTAAGTTAATTAACATTTCTAAATCAATATCAAGCACAATTTTAAGGTAGCATATTGCTGTAGGATCCTCAGCTGAAATGGAGCATAATCCACCAAAGCTTATGCCATAAAAAAAAATGTCTTCGTTTTTAAGGTGGCATGGGCCTCTGTTGTTTAGGATCCTCATGTTAATCTGATAAATATTTTTTTCCAAAAACCTTGAATAATTGGGCGTGTCAAAAATATGTGTTTGAAAATTGCTTGAATTGCCGAATATGTCAAGGACAGTCCATACGGAAGGCAGCAAATATGGCTTAATTTATGAAGAACCAGATACCAGTGAAACTGCATTTTAAAGACATTATCTTTAATATCAGACATTCTCAGTCTCTTCCAGTTGTTTTGGTCATGATTTCACTTGGTTGTTTTCAGTTTATTAACTATATTATAGGAGTAAACCTAGAATGCCATTCTGGACTATAATAGGAATGTAGTTGCCTGCCTCTATGTTTCAACTTTTGGAAACCACCAAGAGTTGAGACCATTATACCTGCTGCCGCTGCCACTACTATTAAGAGCATAGCATGATAGTCGATGCTGAAGGAACTGGCGTCTGGGGTATCCTCCCTTACTTGGCTGCTGAATTGACTCTTACTTCTGCTTCTGGTGCTACCCCAAAGCAAACTAATTCCCTCTCTCTTGCCTTAGAAGTCAGTTCTTCACCATTTGCAATACAATGTGATACAGGGTTGGGGAACCTGTGGCCTTCTAGATCAGGGGTGGGTAACCTCAGCTGCAGGGGCTAAATCTGACTCTTTGGTATGAAGGATCCCACGGTAAATGGTAGCAAATGCCACCAAGAGGTCCAGCAAAACCAACAGGGACATATTCTATTTTCCAGTGTAGATTGTCCATCAACGTAATTGAAGCAGTCTCTGCTCCATAACCAGGCCTAAAACCAAACTGAAATGGAGCTAAGAAGCCACCAGCACCTTGCCCAGGAATGACAGGCAAGACAGAAATGCCATACCACTACACTTTACCCACTCAGACAATCACTGAATTCGGACGACACAATAAGCAACTGGTGGGGGGTGGAGGGGGGTGGAAAACAATCGTCAGTTGTATTGACTATCATGTCGTCCGAATACTGCCATAGTCAACTCAGCACTGATCCTAATCCACACCACAGCTGATTATTCATTACCATGTTGTGGGGGGAGTACCCCCTAGATGAACAATTGTAAAGTTGATTATTACCCCACCATTGACTATTGTGTTGTCCGAATTCAGCCAATGTCTCCCTTGCTGATTTTATAAGCCAGGAAGGGCATGGGTGCAGTACACAAGTAGTGGGCTTCACCACTCCAAGGATCCTGGCCAGAACTTTGGGCTGTACAAATCGAAAACCATCCACTGTAATTGGACAAGCAGAGCCCAAAGTGACATCCACTGGACCTGTTTCAACTATGGCATCCAATTCTGCATGGATATAATTAATTTTATCTTCAAACTGTTGCACAAATTGGTAACAGTGGGCTATTGAGCAGTCTGCTGGAACTTTTAATGTCAGTTGTTTTTATCACGTCTCAGTATCTTATTATAACTGTTTTTAGCTGTTTTAAATTGTTTTATATTTTCTACATTAAAGATTTTACATTATAATTTTACTATGCTGTATTTTTGGGTTGTAGTTTTTGTGCCCAGAGAGATTTGGTTATTGGACGATATAGAAACAGAACAAATGAAATGGAATAACGCCATAGACGTTGTTGCTGTCACAGCTAATTGGCTTAAGAGCTACATACGAGACAATGGCAGGCTCATCACCTAAGAGAGATTATCTTCTTGGCAACTTATTTCATCATCATCCACTTACCATTTAACCAATAATCTTGGTTCTGTTCTGTCCGGATATAGTTTTGGTCAGCCCTGTCAAGCTGTGTCCGGAAAAAGGCAGCACTGCTCCCCATGAAGTCAATGGAAGTGCCTGAATAAAACTCCCCGTCTGTGAAACCCGAAAGAAAAGTATATTGGTATCTGCACTCCATGGCTAAATCCAATGTCCTGTTTTCAGAATAATTTTTTGCACTAGCAGAGTGTCATTGCCTTTTCCCATTGCACAAATGGTTGCACAAACGCTAGTGGACCACTTTGTCAATAATCAAAGATCTGCAAGTGGTTGTGCAACTAGTTGCGCATGCTGAGCTACATTTGGATTCTCCTCTTGCACGTAGTTCAGAACATGGTTTCCACTAGTGCAATGTCATCTGCACTAGCAGAACGGCATTGTTGGATACAACCATTAACTTCTGTATACATCTTTAAGGATGTTCCTTTTCCTTCATGCCCACATTCTGTAAATTTTGAATGAGGAAATTAAAATTGGACAAGGAATTTATGTCGGGTTGCCATCTTTCTTCTGGCTTACAATAGGTCTTTCCTGGCATAGAAATGTAGTAATGAGAAAAAGGATTACTATAGCAAGAACCACAGCTGAATGGATGCACACAGAGATATAGATCATAGAAGTATGTGTGTGTTTTGAATGTTTTTATCACTGCATTGTCTACTTTTCTGTCACTGCTTTATGGCCACAGTCCCTCTTACCTATGAGCAGCCCTATGAAAGGCTCGTGGGGGCTGTACGGACACTTGCCTCTCCCAGATTCTATGGAAGAGGTCACCAGCTGCACAGCAGGCATCCCTGGTTCCTGCAGAGAGCCAAAGAAGACATTTCAGCTCAAGTAAACCTAATGCTGAAAGCATCACTGTAAATAGAAAATACATTGTTACATAGGAGGCCATTTTACACTTCAAAGCAATGGGCTCAACAGTCCTGGTTCTCTGCTCCCAGGGGCCTCCTAAACTGCTGGCCCAAGATTAATAATAATAATAATAATAATAATAATAATATATTTATTTATTTCTTACCTGCCTCTCCCTCCGGATTGAGGTGGGGAACAATATGAATACAAACAATATAAAATACATAAAACTTATTAAAAACATAAAATTAATACATTATTAAAATCAACCAAGTCTTAAAATTCGACTGGGTAGGCCTGCCAGAAGAGATCAGTCTTTATAGTTCTCTTGAATTCTAGAAGACTGGTAAGTTGGCGGAACCCTCCCGGCAGGTCGTTCCATAGTCTGGGAGCAGCAGAAGAGAAGGTCCTCTGGATAACAGCTGTCAGCCTAGTCTTGGCTGACTGTAGTAGGTTCTTCCCAGAGGACCTGAGTGTGCGGGGCAGATTGTATGGGAGAAGGCGATCCTGCAAGTAACTTGGACCCAAACCATGTAAGGCTTTAAAGGTAATAACCAACACTTTGTACTTCACCTGAAAACTAATTGGCAGCCAGTGGAGTGATTTTAATCACCATCTAGTCCCGCTCTCTTCACTTATGGTCATGTTATCTGCCCTGTGAGTACCTTTTTGCAGTGCAGTTGTTCTCTGTATGTGGTACATGCTGGTCTGAATTTGTAAATTGATCTATAGCAGCTTGAGTGGATGGATGGTCCTAGTGGACAAGGTGACCTTCTGATCCTTCTACCTCTATGATTTATGACTCAAATAGTCAGCATTTCCTATCTTACCCTATCTTATTGTGTTGCCTGATTGCAGTGCGTTTTCCTCAGGGTTACTCACTAACTATGTAGTGTGGGTTATTAACCACCCTAAACAACCCACCAACAAGCTATGAGTTCTCAAGGTGGTTTGTTCAAGAAAAATAAACCATACTGCATGGTTAACAAGCCAGCCTATGGAAAACATGCTGCGTTCAGACAACACAAAAATAAACTTTGCGGAAAACACACTGCGTTTGGACAACACAATAACCCATGGTGGGTTAATATGTTGTATGAACTCAGCCATTGAGTTGCAACCTGATGTCTTGAGACTCAGCGGTTTATTTATTTATTTATTTATTTGCAATGAATGAGTACAGCGTTGGGGGTGGCCACAATCTGGGATGGTTTCGCCTCCCCTAAACAATAAAATTAACTAGTCTTTTCCAAGAACTGCAGTCCTCTAAGGGGACTAGGAATCTTTAATAATGTACAGTTTTCCTTAGGAGAGATCATAACAGGCTTACTGAGACAATGCATGTGAAGCACTTTGAAGTCTTGAAATATTGTATATAAATGCTATGTAATGTGATATCCCATTATTACTTGTACTTTTAGTTTTGCTTATCCAAAGAGTATGGACCTTAAACCTGCGTCTAGGTATCTATGCAAAAGCTTGATGGAAGTTAATGGGATGGACTGAAACAAACAGATTGCAGGGTTGTATTGAATGATAGAGGGATTATTATGGAATTATTAGAGGGGGCAGAATCCTGGTGAGAGAGTTAATAATACCTGAAGATAATAAGTGACTATGTCTTCTAAACTCCCTCACTACCCTTGCATCCCAGGAATCTTCACAGAATGTTTTTGTACTACTTGTAGAAAAGGCAAATGTGTGGGATATCTTCTGAGTCAGGCAGGAAGAGTGGGCAGATGTCCTCTTTCCTTACTATGAAAAGGATCAGTTAGTGTTTCGGTGAAGGACCTTCAGAGCAGTGGGTGACATTTTGCTTCTGGGTTTTACAAAATGCTGGCTTTTTCACCTGAAGTGAAAACTCAACATGACTCTCATTCTCCTGCTTTAAACAAACAAACAAACAAACAAACAGAAAGAGCAGCATTCCATCTGGGATTTTGTGCCTGGAATTATTGCTTCTTGTTAACTTTACAGTAATGCCATTCCTATGGGTGCAACTCACCTTATTGAGTTGTATGAAGGTACACATGGGCTGGTAGGAGCCAGTTCCACAGGCAAACACATGACTGCTGTTGAAACGCTGGAGAAAGCGGATGAAGTTGGCACATTCCGTCTGGTAAGGAGTCGAAGATGGGAGGGCTTTATTTCCCAGCATTCACACCATGAACTAAAGTCTCTGATTCTCAGGCTATCATTAACACCTGTATCTAATGGTATGTACCAACTCTGTAGCATCCCATTATGAATTTTCTGCACCTCCGATACTGCCCAACTAATCCTTTCAAAGCCCATCTTGACTAAATGGAAGCATTCTTTGCATTAGCTGCCTACCATTCTCCACTTGTCCAGTGCTGCTCAGAAGCAAAGGATGTTCATATTAATATCAAACCAGTTGGTTCCCCGCAAACAGTTCTTAGAGAAAAATCAAATCTAATGAAAAGTTTAACTTAATTAAAGATATATAGAGACTTGGAAATGTTATTTTGCTAAATTTAACAGCTAGAGACTTGGTTTCAGAGCAATAATTAAACTTTGACTTGATTACTTTTAACTGTAGGTGTCTATTAATCCCTTCATGATTTGTTTACAGGCTGTATCATTGTACTTTTGCCTGCATCAGTGTTTATAAATATGTACAGAGACTTTTTGTATGTTCATATTTCATTTTGCCCCAATTTGTAATTATGTTTAATTATACTTGACATTTTTTGGTATTAAAAATATAACTTTATAGTACATTGTTATAAAAGATAGCCTAATTCTTAAAAAAGAAAAAAAAAGATGTATGGACATAAATTTCTGACAGGTAACTGATAATGGCCCATAACAAACCCATACATAAATTTAACCCACACAATTTATCAGCCATAATATCACAATGCACATGGTTAAGTTAGGTGAAGTCCGGCAATTTCAAAGGAAGGATCCTGAACATTTATGTGATTTGCTTTTTGATAATGTGAGATATGTTCTATAGACTGTAAATGGAACCCATACATAGAACTGTCATTACCTGAGGTGCACCTGTTCTTGTTTATTTGTTTGATTGTTTGTTTTCCTGCCATGGCCTCAGAAGTCAAAAGGGTTTAGTAGGGTTTTACTAGCGTTTCACGCTACTGCTTGGAAAAGCCAAAGCTAGCGCCAAAAGTGTAACCTGCTCTTTTGATTGTCCCCCCCCCCCCCGTCCCCATAACAATAACACAGGTCCCTTTCTCCCCATTTCAGGACTCTTTTTAAAGGCTTAAAAAAAGGACAGGTGCATATCCATCCTCATCCTCTCAGGGTGCCTCTACAAGAGCGATTTAAAGCTCTTTCAAGGTGCATTACCAAACTTATCTCTACAAGAGTGGATCGCAAATGAGGGAGTCCAGGCACTTTTTATGTCCGATTATTCGCATTTTCGAATGCGTGTTAAATAGCAAGTTTTAATTTCCCGCAGGAGTAAGAGCACCTTATGCCTGTGTAAACAATTTTGTGAGGAAGCACATTAACGATCAGATGGTCATGATGTCATGCTTAGAACTACCCCTTCGCTGGGAAAACCTCCCACTTTTTCATTTTGTTTTATTTCCTGTCTCCTCCTGGCAACTTCCTCCTTGTTCTCTGTCTCTCCAGATGGAAGCTCCAGGAAGAGGGGACCCAATGTGAACTGAAAATAAAGTTTATTTTAACTCCCCTGAGAAAACATTTCGTTCATGGAGACATGGGGCCAGATGGAGGTGGTTTCACAAGAAGTAAAGGGGGTAGGAAGGATGTGCGGATGTGCGCATCATTAGCAATCATATCGTCCCCTTGTTTTACAATTGTTGAGCTCACTGGGAAGAGGAGGGGAAAAGAATGAAGCAGCATCCCCCTGACTGTTTTGGCGTGTGTGTGTGTGAGGCACATTCCCATTTACTCCTGAGCAGGTCACTTCAAATGGCAGTCGGGCGAAAGTGGGGGGGAGACAGGTAACCGAACATGTTAATCAGGTCATTCCCAGCAGGTAACCTAGGAAACCAAAGGCGGGAGATTCTGGTGGGCAGGGATAATAAAGGGTGAAACAAAGCGCATTACTTTCAGCAACATGTCAACAACTTTAAAGCGCCTTTCATACAGCCCGTAATGCACTTCAACGCCTCCCGTGTATATGGATTAGGCGTAAAAGCGATTATCAGTAGATGTGCATAAACGGACAACCAGGCGTCAAACCAAAATCTTGTAGAGGGGACCTCAGCCATGCCCTATTACTGAAGGCACCATTTTTCTCTAACCTTCAGGAGTGAAACTGACGAATGTGATTCTACTCCCACCAACCCCTCACTCAAATTGAGAAATTTTGTCCGTTGTTCCATGGAAATAAATGTCCATACATATTTGTAGATAGCAAAGTTATTAGTACCAATCACTGAACTCTCAGTAGGCACCTCAGCCTAAACCATAGAGCCTAAAATAGCATCATGTTTACCTCAGGATTCTTCCCAGCCAATCGGCAATGTTCCATCTGTTCTCTAGGAGCTGGCCAGAAAATCTGGAAGAGAAAATACAACCAATGCTTTGCTATTCCAAGATTTATGCTGACTGGCTTATCTGTGAACATCAGCCAGTGCAGGGGCTTTGGCTGAAGAGTGAGTTCTCTCTGCTCCTCCTTCCCTTTGTGGCCTGTGGAGCAAATCCTGATTTCAACTTGTACTTTGCCATTCCCCATTTGTTTCAGGCAGGCTTCCATTTTGGTTTGGTTCTTTAAGTACTTGGCATGTTTGTCTATTTGAACATCCACTTGCCCCTTGCCCCCCCCCCCCACTGTGTTAAGTTGGATTTGAGATTGACACAAGAGTTGGCCAATTAGTGTTGCGCTCAGCCCTGCTCTGAAAAGGGGGAAGGTAGCTTCATGACTGACATGAGGGCTTGGCCAATCAATACTGTGCATGTGTGTAAATAGTGGTGAGTTCACTTCCACAGTAAACTCACTTTAAAAACTATGCACAACTGTCTCCTCTCTTATCTTAGCTTTTCTAGCACCTCCTTGCATTAGCCAGGCAGTGCAATAGGAAGCAGGTACACAGCTCTTTCTGGTGAATAATGCAATCTGTTTCTGTTGGGGTTGCTTGACCAGACCTTCTTAGCCTTCTCACTGTAATGATGGGTGTTGTATAGCTAGATTTGAACTCACACCTCCCAGTGTTTTGATAAATCAGTGCTAGCAATGAGCAGTTTGTAAGCTGACACATATGCAAATTAGTAATGAAGCATGAGTGAGGTTGCATAATTAATAATCCCAAGGTCTGCCAGGATAAATGACATATATTTTACACAAATGTTTTAAGTGATTTTTCTCAAGACCAACACACCAATCCTTTAAAAAAAACACCTGTTGTTACCCAAACAAGGACACACTCTCTAGTTAATCAATACTTCTCAGCCCAAGCTAGACATAACATTAACCTTGTCTTTGCATTAAAATTCTCAGTTTTAAAAAATGTAAATACCCTCTGGGATATTTTATCCCCAATGTAAATAGCAGCTTCAGAGGAGGAATTTTCCTCAGGGAAGGAAAGGGTTAAATTCCCACTCCTCATCTACTGGGATCACAGCAATCATCATCCCCTCCCCTAAGCTGATATGTTTTTGCACTTTCTGAAAGCTGAATGTTAAATGTAAAGACTCATTTAACATCAGGTCTAGTTCTTCATCTGATCAGGACCACAATAGATCCAGAAAGTGGGGTGGGGGCTGGCCTAACCTGTCTATGCAGGTTGTTGTGGATGGCAGTCAGAGATCAACCCATGTTCTTGCCTCTGCAGTCGAAATGGAGTTTCAGGGAAGAAGAGGAAGGAGGAGGGAGGCCAAAGGTGATCCTTTCCTCCTAGGGTTATCACTTTTTATTCTAGAAGGGATCCTGTACCTCTTACACAATGTGTTACTCAAGCCGTTGTACAGGCAGAAGGACCCACCTGTCACAAAATGTTTTACATAGGTTATTATACTGACTATTCCTTAACATCTAATGATCAAAATCAAGCTCCATCATCTTGTGTAAGATATATTGGGTAAAATAGCAATCCCCTCTGGTACTCTGACCTTCTGAGGCTCTTTCTTGGGGCTGTCAAGATGCAACAAAAATATGTGGTCCTTAGCACCTGCCATCAGCCATGACCTCTTTTCATCCACAAGCAGTGACTGGAATGCCAGGGCATCCTCAGAGTCCAACAGCAGGCAGGAGCTGTTTGATTTCAGCAGGTCTATAAGGTGGAACACGGAAATAGAGAAATTAAGACATTATCTTTGTACTGGAGAGGGTAGTCTCTGCTCTGCTCTTCTCATTCTCTTTGCTCTGCACTGTTCAGATGCTACACTGCATGCATAAACAGAGCAATGCAACTCTTTTTGCTGCAATCCCAGAGCCATTTGCCCCAGGAATTCCGTTAAAGTTATAAACCACATTCTTGCTGCAAATCTATGCACATTTACCTAACCCCCACTGTATACAATTCATAAACATGCATAGGATTGCACTGTTAGACACACTTCCTAGAGGTGACATAAATCCTTCCAATCCCATGAGCAGGTTCTCTAACTTCCCAACAGCCATAATGCCCTGTTCAGTCCTTTATTTAAAAAAGAAACAACGCAATTTTTTCCCCTATGATCATTATTATCAAGACATTCTTGTTGAGGCAGGCAGTTTTATCATAGCTTTGTAGGTTCATCTCTCAGAAGAGTAAGATCCTGTTAGTCCTGCCTGCCTTTAGATTGCCCTGATTAAGCAAAGTTCAATATTTTTCAAAAATACACTATAAAACTCCCCAAAGGTTTCTGATCACAGTATCTGCATTAAAGCGGACTCTGCTCTTTCTCTTTTTGTCCTCCTTTTCCTAGAATTCTCTCCTGTCTCTGCAGCTTGTTTCTTAAAGGGGTAGTGACACTGACAGTCAAAATACAATACGCATTTTAAACAGACAACACTTTAAGTAGGTGTCACATATGTACTAAGAGCTTGCTCAACTCTTTCTCTGCCTTTAAAAATCCCCCTGCTCTCCTGACTCTCTTTTTCGTAAGGGTCAACTATAGGCCAAGCCCACTGAGAATGCCATTTTGGGCCAGGGGTCTCTGCAGTTCAGGGGTCAAACAAAGACATAATAACCAGTTCATGCTCCCCATCCTGTGTAATTAACAAGATTACAGCAACATTCCCTAGGGCTAAACTGTCCTTAAGGTGCTTAATGTCACACATTATGGAAATCCCATTACACATTTCTTTACATTCTATGTTTCCTTCAGGTCTAGGAGGTGGGAAGATGAGTCTGGGCTAGCTGGGAACTTAATAGTATTTATTGCAAGGATTCCATCTCCCTTCCTGGATGAATTCTCAACATGGCAACCACACTCAGTGCTAGAGTCAAGGGTAGGCATGGCTGGGCACCTGCTGAGTTCCTGTGTCTCATTAGGGAGCTATTGACAAGAGTCTCCAGGATTTGCTCTTCCTCTTCACCTTTGAAATCTGCTTGTTCACCTGCCTCTCACTCTGGTCCAGAGAACAGTAGTGGCAATAAGGAGAAGCAGAAGATGCCACTGCCTACCACCAGCTCCCTAGTTCAATGCCTATCAAGGAAGCAAGTGTTAGCACTGATGAGAAAGAGGAACAACAGCAGCTGGTGAGAATGGTGGTGAGAATGTAGGCTCCTTGAGGAAAGGGTTCCATTAAGGATGTCTTACCCAAGGGTAGGCTTACCAGATAAAATGCAGTTCAGAGCTCATGTAACTTTAACAGTTGTAGAGAAAGGGGAATTTCAGCCAGTGTCATCTGTATGCAATTAGTCCCTGGTGAAATTGCCTCTTCATCACAACAGTTAAAGTTGCAGGCACTATACTAGAGTGACCATATACCAAAGAAGGCAGGGCCCCTGCAACTTTAACTGTTGTGATGAAGAGGGAATTTCACCAGGAACTAATTGCATACAAATGACACTGGCTGAGATTCTTTTTCTCTACAACTGTTAAAGTTACATGAGCCCTGACCTGGATTTTAACTGGTCACCCTACCCAAGGGCCCTCCAAAACCTGGAACTGGCATTGACTACACTACTGTTGAGATTGCATTTTGTATTTTGTGAGTTGCTTTGCCCGACAAAGCAGAAGCTGGGTTTGTGTCCTGTTCCATCTACTTTTGTCGCATGGTTGTCCTAATACTAAACTTTACACTTCCCTCACTTCCATGGACTGTGGGTTTACTTTTGTTATAAAATAATGCTGAGTTTACAGAACCACACTTTTAAATTGGACATAGTGTGTCAAAAGGTGTTCTAAAAAGGATGGATTAAGATTCTTGAGTTGGGATCATGAAGTAGCTGGATTTAGTGATATGTTAGCAAGATGTATGGGTGCAATGGTGCAGATATAGTATAAGAAAAACAAAGGCTAGGCTTTGAAAATGGAGAGATAGTGAGTTTATGTTGAGGAAGAAGTATAAAGACATATGAAAACTGGGTGCCTTCTCATCAGCCTTAAAGGGCAGAGACATACATTGTTTTACCTGTATGCTTTCTGTGTGCATGGTATGGAGCAAGTGGACAGGGATACATTTCCCCCCTCTCTGATCTGAATGGTGGCTTAGGTTATGCCGAAGTTATCTAAAGGACCATTTTCTCCTGTATGGCCTGCCTAGATACACTGTAAGGTCATCAGCAGAGGCCCTTCTCACTTGCCCACCACCAAGAGTGGTTATGCTGGTGAGTTCAACGAAGAGGGCCTTTTCAGTGGTGGTTCTGCATCTTCCATGGAGGGTTCATCAGGCTCTTTCTTTGCAGGCCTTTCCATCATTCTTGGGCTTCTGGATTTATTGGTAACTTCTGTTTTTATTTAATTTTTATTAGTAATTAAGGGAAAAGATGGCACCACAAGGTGCCATCCTTTCCCCAATGCTGTTTAACATTTATATGAAACCGTTGGGAGAGATCATCTGGAGGCATGGGGCGGGGTGCTATCAGTATGCTGATGACACCCAAATATATTTCTCTATGCCTTCAATAACATTACCAGCTAAGGATAGTGTGTCTCCTCTGAATGAATGCTTGGAAGCGGTAATGGGCTGGATGAGGAAAAACAAACTGAAGCTGAATCCAGACAAGACGGAGGTGCTTGCTGTCAAAGGCCGCAACCTGGGTTTGGAGGTGTGTCAACCGGTTCTGGATGGGGTTACACTCCCCCTGAAAGACTGTGTTCGCAGCTTGGGGGTGCTCCTGGATCTGTCGCTCCAAATGACAGCCCAGATAGATGCGACGGCCAGGAGTGCCTACTATCAGCTTCGGCTGATACGCCAGCTGCGCCCCTTCCTAGAGTTGGAAGACCTAAAGATGGTAGTGCACGTGCTGGTAACTTCAAAGCTCGACTTCTGCAATGCACTGTACATAGGGCTACCTCTATGCCTAGTCCGGAAACTTCAACTAGTTCAAAATATGGCAGCCAGGTTGGTCACCGGTACATCTAGGGGTGACCATATTACGCCAGCTTTAAAATCGCTCCACTGGCTGCCAATTAGTTTCCGGGTGAAGTATAAAGTGTTGGTTATTACCTTTAAAGCCCTACATGGTTTGGGTCCAGGTTACCTGCAGGATCGCCTTCTCCCATACAATCCGCCCTGCACGCTCAGGTCCTCTGGGAAGAACTTACTGCAGTCAGCCAAGACTAGACTGACAACCGTTACCCAGAGGACCTTCTCTTCTGCCGCTGTGGAATGACCTGCCGGAGGAGACTCGTCAACTTAACAGTCTTTTAGAATTTAAGAAAGCTATAAAGACTGTTCTCTTCCGGCAGGCATATCCAGTGGAATTTTAGAATGTTTTTAGGATGTTTTAGGATTTTTTATGCAGTTTTAATAATATGTGTCATATTTTTTATGTATTTTATCATGTTGTTGTTCCCCGCCTCGATCCAGACGGAGAGGCGGGTAAGAAATAAATTATTATTATTATTATTATTATTATTATTATTAATCAATTTGTATTGTACAGCATTTGTTTTGTATGGGGGATTTTTTTAATTAAAAAAACCAAACAAACTTGTACACTGTCTTGGGAGGGTTCCATCTTTACAGGTGGCCTAAAAATATTAGATACATACATACATATATACAAGGTAGGAGACTCAGGATAGAAAAAAGGGAGTTTTTTTTCACACAGTGCAGAGTTGTTAATTGGATTTTCTACCATAAAGTGTAACTTTGACCACAAACTTGGGTGGTTTAAAAAGGGGAAGGCTTATGAAAGATAAGACTATTGATGATCACTAATCATATGGCTACTATATATTGCCTCCAGCATTGGAGGCAGTATGCCTCTGTATACCTATTGTTGGGGAACACAAGTGGGAAAGTGCTCTTGCATTCATGTCCAGTTGTCCGCTGTGGGAACAGAATACTGGTTTATATAGGGCTTCGGTCTAATCCAGCATGGCTCTTCATGTATCCTTAACTATAGGAAGGTTTGTGTCTCTTCAATGAGGTACAGATGTGTCTAAGGGAGAAGAAGAGGTAACAGTAGAACTCTAAACAGGAGCAATAACTGTCCCATCAAGGGATGCAATGTAGACTTTGCGATCTCCATGTACAGCGGTTAGTAGTAGAGGATTGGATGTCCCATTGGAAACAACTGGCTCTTTAGTTCAATCCACATCATAAAAACATTTCTATATGAGGGTAAGACCAGGAACAATGTCTGACAGTGGCTTCGTTGCTGGGTATGCTTTCTTTCTGACTTCTTTCATTGCTTCTATTTTCTTTATGGAGTGGGGGAAAGGGGAGAGCCACAGCACAGAAACCACCAGGCATATGCTCTTGGCCCATCGAAAGGCAGCATCTGGCTGTTGAACCATGGCCACCAACCTTGCAGCAGCTGAATGGCGATGAAAGCAATCTTTTGAGTCCTATAGAATCTTTTTTTCAAAGTACACAAAACTCCAAACCAAGAAACAAACAAAGAGAGGAAACACTTAACGTCATGCTCTAGGTCCATGTTTCCCCAGCCATAGCTGCTGTCTTTCAGAACAGAGAAAGGGTGTCACTCCTCTTGTTCTCCTGCCTCCGTATGTGAATCTCTGCACGTGTGTCCCATAGCCCTGACACTCCCCAGTGACGATCACTAGGAAAGCAATCGTCTTGTTGCTGTGGTGCGCTATTGTTCTTGGCTTTATTCTATCAAGCACATCTTTCCTTTGCACTCCCTGTTGTGGGTTTTATCATTTCCTTTTGGCTGGCCCATCTGTTTCTCTCTCCCTCTCCCATTTCTATTCTACTCCCAGGGTGGAGGGCACCTCTGAGGGCTTTTCTAATGTAAACCTTTGTCATCCCTTGTGCCCTTGAACTTGGCTTGATATCTGTGAGTCACGCCTCCTGCCATTGTTTGCATTGCCCCTTGGTCCTCTTCAGGCTGGGAATTTCCGTTTAGTTGAGACCTAGGATTCAGAATTTTTAGCATGTCTGGCCCTAGAGCACGCACGCACGCACACACACACACACACACACACACACCCCTTGTAGCAGGGCTCCCCTACTTTGTTCCTGTCTTCTAAAGGTTCTCAGCTGCTTACTTTTCAAAGAAAGGCAGGAAAAGTTAGTTTTATTTTTGTGGACTATTATCATTGCTGGCAAAGTGTCTGAAGCAAATGCTTTGGAAACGTTTGGCCCCACTGCAGGCAAAATTAATTAGACTATCTTCTCTTTCTATCCTGTGTCCGATTCAAACTCTTCTACTACCCCACCCAAAAAACAACATCTGTGTCTCCAACTGCTTTCAGCTCCTCTTACTAAACCCTTCCTAGAATTACAGTGAGCATCATAGCCTAGTTGCATCTACCGGCCTCCACCAACATCTGGTACTCCCTTTGTAAATAAAATCCACCACATTGTCTTGCATTTCTCCATTTCTCTTATCAGTCCTGCCTCTGTTAGGGTTGGTTGGCACTATTTTATTTTTCATCCTGACAGACATTCTGTGCCTTGAATAGCCATGATGAGCAGACGATCGACAGCTGCATTTCTTTTAGTTCTTTTCACAGCTGCATCCCTGTGCCAGAAAGAGGCAATATGTATGGCATTACTGCACATTATACCTTTGTTAAATAATAATTCTTTCAAGAAAAAGTGCCAAACCTAGACAACGTCTAGAGATTTGCAAAAACTTGCTTGTGAGATTTCGCTAGCCTTATGAATGTATCCTAAAGAGAGGAGGTAGACATAGGCTGAATTCGGACAACACAATAAGCAACTGGGGGGGGGGGGAGAACAATAGTCAGTTGTATTAACTATCTTGTCGACTGAATGTTGCCATAGTCAACTCAGCGCTGATCCTAATCCACACCACATTTGATTATTTATTACCATGTTGTGTGGGTCATACCCCTACATGAACAACTGTAAAGTTTATTATTACCCCACCATTGACTATCGTGTCGTCCGAATTCAGCCATAGACTTTCTAGAGTTAAAAGGTAGGTGGGTGGGTGGGAAACAGTTTATGAAGGTGTGGGGAGGGCACTGCTGCAAGAAGCAGGGATTGTCTTGCTAATATTCATACTGCTGGATGGAAAGTTAGAAGGTTTTTGAAGGGTTAGATGTGTGTTGCCCCTTGGTTTGTCAACTCTTGAAAGAATACATTTTTGGGCAGTGGCAGGAGCTGCAGGCAGAGCCATCTGTTTCCAGGAAAAGAACTCAGAGCAACCCTGGGGAGGAAGCCAATCACCCTAAACTTTTGGGTGGTTCTGGGGACAGTTTCCAAGAGTGTTGGGTGGAATCCAGTGCCAAAGCTTTCTGTTCAATTAACTAAAAATAATTAATCTAAGAAAATTGTCTTGCTCCTTGCCTTTCTGGCAAGTGGCTTGAAAAAAAAACACCAGCAAGAGCAGTGTGTGTTTTTTTACTCAGCTTACCACTCTAAATACACCCACCTCCAGCCTCCAGAAATTGCCTTATACTGTGTTTGTCTATCCAGTTCACTACTATGATGAGGAATGGCTCTCCAGAGTTTCAGGGCAAGGTTTTTCTCATCACCTACTAACTCATCTTTTTTTGTTTTTTAACTAGGGGCTCCATCACACCGATGTTTTATCGCATTCTTGTCATGCCTGTTTTGCTGTTTTGCAGCATGGAACTCACAAGACGTCGTGCCTGTCCTGCAGTCACCCCACCTCTTCCCTTTGCCTTTTCATGTTTTCCTAGAGCAGGGAAAGTCCGTCTTATTTCCTCCACGTGGGATTAAAGTGCCCTTCCACCCCATGTCTTGCTGTCCTTGAGCTATGACCTTTGCGGGGGGGTGCTTTTAAGGGAGGTCTTGCTGACGAAAGAGGAGGGCGGGGAGGTTCTCCTCCTCCAGCACACCATGTGGGATGAACGGGCTTGTGCTGAGTCAGTTGAAGGGACTTTTGCTGCTCCAACCCCACTTTCATTGCCCGCAGAAACAGCACCCAGCCAATGAAATGTTAAATCGGCAAAACACTAGACAACAAAGCCAGAGCAAGGGGGGGAAGGCTCCCATGTCAATCACAATGTCACAACCAATGAACTGGTGGAGGAAGGAGAAGGGGTGGGGCGGTGTAGAGTGCGAGAGCAAACAAACGAAAGGAGATTTCACCGATACCACAGATCCACATGAAAGGGACCATGAGTTTGATGTGCTAATGAAACAGAGGTGAAAATAGCAGACACAAACCAGGAAAAAAAAAGTAAGTGTGATGGAGCCCTAGAGATACCCAGGACTGAACATGGGACATTCTGCAAGCCAAGTCAGAGGTAGCTCTATATTTGGGGTAAATGGGTTGGCAACCTCCTGTCTCTTCTCTACTGTCTTAGGGCAGAGAAATCCCACCACAACCAGGTATATTTGCTCCAATGCATGGCACACATCTGCCGATAGCTGTGCATGATCTACTGCCCTCCTCCAACAATGTCAGTAGAATATTATGTATGTGCCCCGTCCTCTGCCCCACCAGCTCTATCACTGAGCACCAGCTCTATCACTGAGCTATGCCCCCTTTCCATAGAGAAAAGAAACTTTCAGCCTCCAAAGGCATTAATGTTTTTTTTAATTAAAACCTAGCTACAGGCATGTGCCTGTAGCTAGGTACTAGTAATATCACAGGCACTGCTATCAAATATATGTCTGTGATGTTTGTACAGCCACATTCCACAGAAGAGTCACTATCACTATCAACATGCCAACTTGATTGTGGGGCTGGTTGAATAATATTTTTTTCTCCAGTGACAGAAGATTGTCATTTGAAAAAAAAGCAAAATTCCTGCCATGGAAGCACTCCTTGGAAAACATCTAGATCACATCAAAGTGAGTAACAACTGTGCATCTGTTGTGCTCACCTGGGCAGGCCCAAGAGTTCACCTGCAAGTCAGAGAAGATTAGAACATATAATAGAGCTGAACAAAAAGACTCAGATCTACAGTTCAGCCTTTATGAATGTGACCTGAATGAATGCATATATTCAAATACCTGAAGTAGTTTGAGAGGCTTAACTTTCAGCAAGGGTCACAGGATGAAGACTTGGGATTAGTGAATGTGACAAAGGGAGAGTATAGGGGGCTGGGGCTTCTAGGTCAGATAAGCACCCTGCATTTATCTTGTTTTTTGTCCTCCAGTGGGGATTAGATGTGTTTTGGCTCTGAGCCTCCAGGCCAGGAAGTAACCTGAAAGATTGACATGAAAAGCCCTACCTTGATATGAGAGGCGGAGACGGGGAACCCACTCCTTCCAGGAAGTACCATTCTCAACAGTCAGCAAAACAAACCAAGCCACCAGGGCTATGTTGGTGGCAAAACAGCAGCCCATGCAAAAAGTCAAGCTGACCATCCCCTCCTTGCAGCTGAAAGCTCTTGCGTCAGTAAGAAAGGCTCATTCATAGAAGCATTTTCTTCTCAGAGAAAATCACCTGCCACCTATAAGAGAAATAGAAAAGAGTCTTTACTAGCTACTTAGCAGCTACGAGATCTAGTAAATGTGGTTTAGTCTTACATTGCTACAATTCCCATGTGAACTTTACTGGACTGGATCAGACCATTTCTGAAGTAGAATGTTGTCGGCAACTAGCACATGTGAAATATGGAATACTCAGGAAAGAAGTTAAGCTTACTATCCTAGCCCCTTTGAGCATGGATTCCATGCCCTCTCCTTTACAGCAGAGATTTGTCCTTCTTCTGAATATGATCTGTGTATATATAGGCTGCCCTCTCTGTGATCAACCTCCCTTCCTAAGCACTGGCCCAGCCTTGATAAGCTGCTATAACCTATCTATACAGAACTTTCTGCTGGAGTGTAGGTAGTTAGACAAGGATCTATTTGTCCTTGCCACTCTTGCAACCCGTTCCTATACATATCATTTTGGATGTAAGGGTCTAACGAGATGTGATAGTGCCACAACCTATATATTAGAACATGGTTTGCGCTGCAAAGAATCAAGTGGGGACTGCAGGTGATTTAAAGTAGATATGGGGGTAGGTAAAAAGATGATACCGAACCCTTTCCTGAGCTGCATCTTTCTGCCTAAAACTGCCTGCCTGAAGTGTTCCATGCAGGGCTTATTTCTTATTTCTAAATTTCTATGAACAAAGATGGTTTTCAGAAGCAGAAAGGGTGTTCACTTTAAAGGTTTGCTCAGTTGGGCTTATGTTGGAGATGGCTCTGAGTGAAAGTAGATTCTGATCAGTCTGTATCTAAAAAATTTTTTTTTAGACACAAACAAGGAGACTACAAAAGGGGCAGAGGAAACAGGAACGACAGGTACAAACATGCTGCTTCCATGACGTGTGTGCTATTGAATGATGTTATGATCAGTGCATCATTTAATATAAACACTTCATAAGAACATGCATGAGCCCAAGTCTTTAAGGATATGGGAAGATACTAATTGACATGCGTCAATCAATGTTTTTGTAATGGCTGTCCCACCCAGGGGAAGGGTGGGGAAAAGCCATATTCCTATTTTGATAGTATCAGTTGTTCCTCAGGGCTCAAAATCTGTTTATACCAAGTGAAAATAAATACGAGACATTTAAATTGTTAGGACATGGCTGCAAACTAAAATTGCTTTCTTTAAAAAAGGAAGGAAGGTGAAAATTGACCACAAATCGGCAAATGGAAGATCTATACCACAACTGAAAAGGTATATAACTTTTAAAATCTTTTCCTAGTTTGAAACTGGGAGCTATGGTAATTTCTTTCCAAAGAGATTTTGTTTTATCTCAAACACCTTTGCTTGTAGCACTGAAAACAATGAATATCCAGGAGTTTAGGCTAGGAACTTAAACAAGCCAGTTTAAGCAGGTGTAAATAACTGCATTTCATTTGATTTAAAACATGTTGAGTACAATCCTACAGCACCTAGATAATCTCTCAGGGGCCATAGGATTGTTTAGAAAAAAACACCCAGACAGTGCTCCAACCTGAGCTCCCTGCCTGGCTCCGCTCAGCCACTAGGGAGGTTTCCACAGTAGCTCCTTCTATGAGGTAGGAACCAATGGCCTCTCAGCGCCTGACCACACCTCGATTCTCAGGAAGCATGTAGACTCACTCAACAGCGCATCTAAATATTTTCCTTGCATTGCCAGAAATGGAATGGATTGATTTTTCCTCCATCTGTGGATGGAGGAAACATACCGGAAGCCCTATCTCCCTCTGACTTCTGTCGTGCCAACAACAGCACACAGAGTGGAGTGGAGTTGCCCAATTTGGAGGTTCTACTCTGAGAGCACAGACCTGTTCTCTTGGGCTGCATGCAATCCTATTCACACTTAGCTGAGAGTAAGTCCCATTGAATTACCTCTACAAAAGCGGAGCGCAAATCGGGGGTTGAGGCGCTTTATCTGTCCGATTATGCGCATTATCGAATGCACGTTAAATAGCGAGTTTTAATTCTCTGCGGCAGTTAAAGCGCATTATGACCAAGTAAACGAACGATTCTCCACATTTCAACCACTTTAAAGCACGTTTCATACTGCTGGTTATGCACTTCACTGCATGTTGTTTATAGGATTTAGGCGTAAAAGTGCTTGTGAAAAGATGCGCATAATTGGACAACCAGGCGCCAAACCAAATTCTGTAGAGGGGGCCATGGAGGCATTAATTACCTCTAAGGATCCACTATCCAGTGCAGCTCTGAGGGGTGTCTCAGAAGATCGCCTGTATCACAGGCAATCTCCTGGGACCTCTCCCACAATGCCTGGCTCCGAGAAAGGACCCCCTCAGAGCCAAGCCATTTGGGCCTTGCCAGCTCTCTGAAAAGCTGTGCCAGCCACTTTCTCCATCTCTTCAAAGGGCAGGTGGCAGCAATGGGGTGGAATGGCAATGGCAAGGGGGGGTGCACGATGCCAGGAGGGCGGAGTGGGCACATGACAACCGCATGGGTCAAGCGGCAAGAGAGCTTGCACTGGTGTAGACTGCAGGCAAACCCCCAAGATTAGTGAGGCTGGGAGGCAAGCTGGAAAGAAAGACAGTGCATAGATGTCTTTTTAAAAAGTCTCAAGATGTCAACCTTGAGATGTCTGACCTGGCCATAGTGACACATGTCTTAGTTATATCCCATTTGGATTACTCTAACACACTCTACGTGGGGCTGCCTTTGAAGAGTGTTTGGAAACTTCAGCTGGTTCAAAGAGCTGCAGCCAGATTGTTGAACAGGGCTGGTTACAGGAAGCATACAACTCCCCTGTTACAACAACTCCACTGCCTTCCGGTCTGTTTCTGGGCACAATTCAAAGTGCTGGTTATCACCTATAAAGTCCTATATGGCTCGGGTCCAAGTTATCTGAAAGACCATATTCTCCCATATGAGCCTGCCGGTGCTCTAACCCTTTGTCTGGGTTCCACCAACATCCCAGGCATGCCTGATGAGTACGCAGGAGAGGGCCTTCTCAGTGACTGCTCCAAGGCTCTGGAACTCCTCTCCCTGGGAGGCTAGACTGCGTCCCTCTGTGTTACATTTTCAGAGGGAGGCAAAAACATTTTTGTTCCGGCAGGCTTTTGGAAATACTCTAGACCTATGTTAATGTATTGGATTTTAAAAAAATTGTTACTGCTTTTAAAAAGAATTTTAAAGGTGTTTTTAATTTGACTGTGGGTTTAATTCTATTTTAACTTTTGTAAATTCATATTTATATATTTTAATTGTATATGTCTTGTAAACTGCCATAATGATATTAATAATAACCACCTTCCCCAGCAGCATTACCTCCCACGGCCATAACACCTTCTACTACACCCTGTACTTATAGTGGCCCTAAATCCCTCACCTCTGGAACACATAGTATGCCTCAGTCAGCTCCAAGACCCTCAAACTAGCATAACTAATCCCACAGACAAGTTCTTGGTTGTACCCTACACACCAGGCTGGAAATGTGCCCCCACAGAACAGCCCCACAATCCATATTTTTCAGCTGGCAGCCCACTCTAGACCAGCTCATTAATCTAACCTTCATTTTGTTCCCAGACCTGTGATCTCAGCATTATTCAAGTGTGACCTTAACTCAGACTTTGAGAAGTATCATCCAGAGCAAATGTACTTGAATTGGATTGTTTGGCTCAACTGCAATAGAATGATTGTGGTTAAGTGAAAGATTTTGGGCTTCTGAAACAGCCAGGATGCTATTGTCATTTACCAACCACTAATACAGTGCTCTCGGGCCCAATGGATTCTGGCATGTGTTCTGCATATCTTTTTACTTCTTGATTGTTTCCTAAATGATTCACAAGCTTGTGTGATCCCATTACAGTTTGTGGGGAGGGGGCAGCCCGATGAGCTAAAGCTTGGAATTCAAGACTGGAGTCAATGATTCCAGGAAGCAGTCACTGCAGATAATAATGAGCACTGGGCATATTTACAAGACATAAAATGTATGCTCCATGAAATTTGCAAAGGCGAAATAATCCTTGCATGAGAAAAAGAAGTCCCAGCTGGATCATGTATTGGCTTGTCCAATTATTAGACTGTCAGAGATAGAGCCAAGGAACTTTCTGATAGCTCCTCCATTCTTTCAAAAGCTATTAACTGAATTGGTTTGGTGTCATACAACCATGTCAAGGGTGTGATAGTGAATAAAACTAAAAGTTTAAAATCACACATCTTTAAATATTTAGGTCATTATACCTAGGAGTTCTACTGGCAGAAGGACCAGTTTTTTGAGCAGTGGCATTCCCAGGAAGTTGGCAAGGGGACATATATGATCCACTTTATGATGCTTTCCAAAGGGTTAATCTAGCAACTGTTTCAGGAATGAATCTGAGAGGGGCAAGTCAATCACTGAAAGTTATGAGGTTTCATAGACTAGTAAATCCCAGAAAAATTACTCTCACCAATCTTTTCAAATAATAGGATCTTTCACATTTAGCAACAAAACAATTTTCTTTCTATGCGGTATCCAGTGCCTTTTCAATGGGGATTAAATTACAGATGCTTAGCTGAGTATTGCCCCCATGTTGAGAACAAAATGCTCCCTTGCCTAGAGGAAGGAAATACAGTTTTTGTCAAGCGTGTTCAACCTATTTCTTCCAAGAGATCAGCAGCTGCTACTCTCAGTTACAGAATTGTCTGCACTGTCTCTTTTATCATTCGTTTATTCATTGGATTCGTAGTCTGCCAAACAGCCCCACAGACCTCTTATTACTTCCCTTGGAATGCTTGGAACCACTACTGAGTTTTCCACTAATAATCTGACACCAAATGATTGTTGTTTAAGCACAAACCCTACAACAGAAGGAGGCGGGGGGTGGGGTGACATCCAGCAGTAGTTACAGTAGTAAATTGTTAGTAAGTACAACTGAGTGTGAAGAAGGAGGACTTGGCCAAAAGCAAAAGGATATGCAAAAAGCCAGGAACTGATACTTGTGTGAGTGACAGCTGTCTCACACCTGCTTGCTATCAAGGAATGTACTAAAGCTTCAGGAAGAATTTCTGCTCCTCTGACACTCAGAACAGTTGTCTTTGGGCTGTGTCTGCATACAGGTCTGTTTCAGCACATCTATTCTTATTGCTCCACTACTCTAAATGGTTCTATTGGTGTGTGTGTTTTCTAAAGTGACTCTGGTTAGAAGTTAAGGATTTGACAAAGGGCCTTAATGTTCCTCTAATGCAGCCTTGCTCAACCTGGGTCTCCCCAGATGTTTTGGACTACAATTCCCATCAGCCCCAGCCACCATGGAAGATGGGAGTTGTACACCAAAGTATCTGGAGGGAATCTTGTTGGGAAAAGCTGCATTAATGATTCTGGAAGCTCCTGAATGGATGGGATCTCAGACCAGGGCTCCATCGTGTGTGTGTGTGTGTGCGCGCGCGTGTTGAAGAAATTGTAGTTTTTGGGGGAGATAGATGTGAGTTGGTTGAAGGTGAAGTACCCTGGAGTGCAGGATTTCTCTCTCTCTCTAGGAATCTGATGCAGAATAAATGGTTTTGCTGCATGCTGCAGGGACCTCTTTGCTTCCACTATGCTTTGTTTGCCTATCTGCAATAAAGTAAATAGGATAAAATGGGGGGGGGGGGAAGGGGAGGATTCTGTATGACGCCTTGGAGGAAAAAAGGTGGAAAATAAATATTACAAATGCACTAAAGTCTTTAGTACACTTTCACCCAAAGGAAGCTAAATGATAAAATAAAACTTGCAGAGCTTTCCTTGGAAACTTCTTGCCACTCAGGGAAGTGGTGAGCATGTAGCAATATTCTTGGGACTGGGCTGAGTGAAATGTTTTGAGGTTTAATGAAATAGAGCAGCTGGTTTATCAAAACTGCTGTAGATGTACATACAGTCACATCTATTATCTATGTGCCTTTTTGACTCTTGTGTACAGGAGTTCATTCACATGACTCTCCAGAGGCACATTGTATGTGCATTTGATTTGCCTCTGTAGCTAGATCAAAGTTCCAAATACACAGGTATTATCATGCAAGGAGGTCTGTAATATGCTATGGTTTTACCTTGTCCGAAAATAAGTACTTGTCACATCCTCTGGGATTTTTTTTGTGGGGGATGCTATGGATTAAGTGCAATCCTTTAGTTAGAGTCACCTGACAGCCTTACATGGTACTGAGGTGATCATTTTTCTTCTTCTTTCCAACAGACAGTGAAAGGGGAATGGTACAGCAGCTGCCCTCTAGGCTGAGTCAAGAAAAAGCAGCTACCACTTTTCTCCAAATGAGATGGCAAAAATGAAAGGCAACAAATGCCCCTTCTTCCCTAGGCCCCTTTCCTTTACTCATCTATTGCCTCTGAAGCTGATTTCTTAGAAGCCTTTTCCTAGTGTGCCAGGCTTCTTCTGTGGATAGCATTCAGAGACCTCGGCACTCATTAGCTTCTCCTCCATTGTGTGAATGATGGGGGGAAGGCAGGAGCACAAACATGTGGCAATTACTCAGTGACTAGCCCAAAACTTGCTGTCAAAAAGCGGCCTCTTTAGTAGACCAGTTGTTCTGGGGTTATCTGATAATCAACAGGTTGTGTCTGGACAAAAATGGCAAGTTTTACAGAAATGTGTGAATATTAATCACTGTCAAGAAAAACAGCAGAACATTTAGCTATATGACTCAGCCTTCCCCAGCCTAGTGCCCTTCAGATGTGTTGGACTACAGCCCCCATCATACTAGCCAGTATCATCATTGACATAGCCCATGCTGGCTGGGGATGATGGCAGTTGTAGTTCAACACATGTGGAAAGCATCAGTTTGGGGAAATCTGAAATAACTACTATAAAATGACATGCTGGTAAGCAACTGTTGTAGTATTTAAGATCACATCACCATGAACAGATAGCTCAAGGGTAGAGAATCAGATGTTAGACTGTCACTTCCATCATTCTTGACCATTGACCATGCTGGTTGGGACTGATGGCAGTTAAAGTCTGACATCTGGAAGGCCACCAGCTCTGCACTCAATGTGGACATTGAGAACATCTACTTTTGACATCGAACAGTGTTGTGATGCAATATAATTCTTCCATCAAATATTGGAGATTTGGGAGCAAGTCACTTGGAAGAGAAGGTTTAACAACAGATCAGATTATAACAATCACTTTCACTGCTATCTCCCCATTATCTGATCTTCCAGACATGGACTTTCCCCCTCACACCTATTATGAAAGATTAAGAAAGCAACTTTTGCAACTTTAAGGTCTGCTACAGCATATCATAGATCAGGGGTGTTGAACCTCTTTCAGCCAGAGGGCTGAATTCTATTTCAGAGGAGCTCTTGGGGCTGCATTTCAGTGGTGGAATGATGCTACCATATTTTAGCTTAAAGCTCTTGCTTATAGTAATCAAGCCGTAGGAGAGGCATTTCGTTCTTTTAGAATGGGGAAATAAGTGTACAAAAGCTGGGAAACCCTCAAACAATTGGTTAAGGGGGAGGGGTTTTGGCCTTCTAGGGAATCCTGGAGGGCCAGATTGGGACCCCAGGTGGGCTGGATTTGGTCCCCAGGCCTGACGTTCTGCACCCCTGTCATAGATGAAATGCTCCTCCACAAGGTTCTGAGTGTTATTATTTTGACAGCAAAAACCTTTGCATGTTGACTCAGAAGCAAGTCACATTGAGTTCAGGATTATTCATGACAAGTGTGCAGAGGAATGCAGTTGGTGTCTGTTTTGTTCCCAGTGTTTCTAACACATTTGGCCTATATAAGTGGCAGATGGAGATTGTTGGTAGATGATAACATACATGATGCTAGAAAGTGTGCAGCTGAATGCGCTCTTGATAGTACGATTGATATTATTTGGTTTTGTAATAGTGCTGATGGAGTAGATATGGGGACAGAGCTGGCACCAAGGTCTGTAGCAGGGGCTAATTTGTATCTCCATTTGGTGGCCCATTATTCCTGGTGAGCAGCTTCTTCAGGTTGTGTGGGCTGTCTTTATTCAAGAACAGGCCTTCGACTCCAGGCTTATGAGAGGGAAGGATCCTTTTTAAGGACTCCACATCCTTGATGAAGTTTTGGAAAGTTTTCGCTGAGAGTTGCAGGTGACAAGTGTCATTCTGTTATTTTGCTGCTAGACCTGTCCTGAGGTACATGACAATAGCAAGCAGAAAAAGAGCTGTGCCAACTCTAACAAAAAAGTATGATAGAAAGGATATCCACAGAGCATATAAGTCCTTATTCTAACAAAAATACAATAAAACTATCCCAGTTTCTTATGAAAATAGCTGATGTTGCTGAGGGGAATTAATTTAATGTTCTCAACAGTAAGCCACAATGCAAAGCAAAAGAGCTCACAAGGCATGCTTAGTCACACAGTTCTTAAAAGAACATAAGCCTTGCCCCAAATGGTGCCAATCTTATATTCTATTCAACAGTTGATAGAACAATTCCCTGATAGTGGATCAGGATCCATCAATGGCCAATGGAACTCTTGCTAGGGGCCCACTGGAATAGATATCAATGAAGCACAAGAGGCAAAGATGGCTTTACAAAGAGAGCAAAGTTCAAAGATGCTTTTCAACAGACACATTTCTTTTGCCAGGTCCCCTTGGTAATACATTGTTTGCAGACCTGGATGGAAATACAGTGAGACATATGTGCCATTCATTTCAGTACTGAAATGAATGGTACATATTGATAAACCCAAAGGGAAAATATACAAGACAAATGTGTTTGTGTAAAGATTGACTAGCATATTAAAAGCAACACAATCATTGAAAGACTTACATTCCTCAGTGCCCTTTACATAGGGATTCCTTCATGTGGGATGAAACTGACACCTATCACCTGTCTATATGTCATATGGCTTGACATTTAGCCGAACAAATTCTGGGGGGCATGTGATGTGATGTGTCCAACTGAGAAAGCTTCTTGCCATTGATTTCAACAGACTTGCAGTGCAGTCCTACAGATGTCTACTCAAATGTAGGTCCCATTGAGTTCAATAGGTATTACTTCCAAGATATTGGGTACAGGATTGAATCATTAGAACTGGGGTTAGAGACTAATTCAAAGCTGAACCAAACAGGGTCTCAGCTCTGCTGGAACTGGAAAGTGTATACTTCCAGACACCTTGTATTTTCTGTCACAAATGCCCATTATGGCTGTGGACAGAGAATCATTTTGTTCCCATAACGTTGAAGGCTATGTGATAGAGACACTGTTTCCCATGGTGTATGCATTGTCTGTGGGCATATACACAACATGTGTCTGACTCAAGCAAGCATTAGCAATAGCCACTCATCACTGTCATGAGCAGTCCATTCATTGAAAGGGTAGGCTAGAAAGAGCATAGGATTTGAATACAGAGGCTTTTCACCTCTAGGTCATCTGCTCAAATCTGGATCAGGTCAATACATGCTAGGAGTAATTGTGGCTGCTGGCTATATAATGGTTTCTGTGAAATAAGTGGGTGGTCTCAGTCACATTCCTAGGAGACACATGTCACCATCACCTCCCTGTCCATCCTGGCAGTCTAAGCTGGGATGCTGATGTCTGAAGATCATGTCTGCTCTAGAGGTGTTTGTCTGGGGCAAGAGAACAGAATGCTAATGGAGAAATAGGAGCAGGTGGAGTAAAAGGCAAAAGAGCTTTGTTCTACTGCACCTGTTTTAGGAATTCTCCAGCTGACTTTGCTAGTATTGAGCTAAGGAAGTGCCAATGCCTAAAACAATTTTCAGAATGGGAAGTTCCTAAAGATAAAACAAAATAAAGTAATGTTTAAAGAGCACATGCTTGTCTATAGGGAACCTATAATCCCCAGCCTTTCAGGCTGTAGAAGCATTCAATCTGTGGAGGCTCTGCAGTGTCCCTTGAACCCCCAGTTCTGAATCCTTTCATTAAATCTGGCTTCCTCCCTAGTTTAAAACATGAAAGCTATACAGTATTTTCTTTTAATCAAAAACCTTCCCCCTGCCCACTGCTCTTATCTGCATTCCCCCTCCCCCAGCTTCTTTCTGTAATTAAAATAGCAGAAGTGGGCATGGGAGGGTTTGCCAGGGTCCAGGGAAAGTATTTTAATGAGCATTTTGTGTGTGGGTGGAATAGGCAGTTTTTGTTACCTTTCTCTTGTCAAAGATTTTCCAGCTGGAATTGGTCTGAAATTATGGCTTTGTTTTGAGGTGGTCTTTCTGGAACTTTCTGTGTACTTGGAAGCAGTGCTCTTATCTTTGGCACATGCTGTCCTAACCTGATCTTTGCCCTCCCTAGCATGCCTTATTCCTTAGAGCACCTCTCTGCTCCCTCTGAAAGGGTTCACAATCCGTGGGCAATGCCTCCGTCTATTGGACAAGGTTGTTAGACCTGCCTTCTATGAAGTCGGCAGGGGAGAAAAGCGAAAGATGGGCGCAGCCAAGTATCAAGCTGAGCTCCCTTGGTGTTTTGTTGTTCAGATCAGAGAGCAAGTTTAACTTAGTCTGATTCCATATTCTGATCTCTGCAGCAGCAACAGTGGGATAGAGGACACAACCTGAGCTAGTGCTTCAACCTGGGTTAACTCCCTATGCTATAGGTTCAAGCTTCTATTTCTCAGCTGGTAATATGAAATGTGAAAATAAAATTGTGCATATTTTCTTAAAACATTTCATATGAAATTGGCATGCCCATTGTCCTCTCCCAAATCACATTGACCTTTTGGGTTACTAGTGTGGCCTTTCTTATCAGCTAATGAGCTGGACGCTGAAGTTAAGAATTCTGTCCACCAGAATATAGATATTGCAAAATACAGAATGGGGCTGCCACATTTCCCTGCAGCAACCAGAGTCCAGGTGAGTGTTGTTGCTCCCCCCCAAACTGCAATGAACAACTTTCCATTTACTGTCCAAAGAGACACACTGAGGTACCAACGACTTCCTCTTAAGCCTTTTACAGCCTGGTCTTTACTCCTGAGAAATGAGTGATCCCCATTCAAAATCCAGAGCACTTCAAAGTGCTTGAGAAGAAATGAAAAAGGAACACTACCTCCACAGAGTGAGATCCCAGAGCTGACCAGTTCACCTCAACTCCATACCCCTTAACCACTCAACCCTCCATATTCAGTGATAATGAATCAAAGTGGTTTATTGAGATTAAAACAACTGGGGGAGAATGTGGAATGAATATAAAGCAAGAGAAATAAAGATGCAATTGGGCTATTACTAGAGGTACAAAGTAACTTCCAGGCATATAAATCTGTAGGTGGTTAGGGTCTTCTTTTAGTCTCCAATACCTATATAGTCCTGGAGCCTCTATACATGCATGTCTCCCAACTCTCATTTTTATCTAACTCAAGCTTCATGGCTTTGCCCACAGCTTTTGGCTCTTTCTTCTTTTTGTAATGTTATGCTGCTAGGCTGGTTGCATCATTTTAACCCCAGTCTCTTTCTGCTTCTGCCCCACTATACATTTTAGCTCTCAGTAGAGTGGGCCCAAGTAGGTTGTTAGCCTGGCCTTTGGGCATGCATACTTTTGTTGGTTTGGCAAGTCATGCAGGGTTAATTAATATATTATTTATTTAACTCAGTCCTTGTAATTTAGAAGCATCTCCTAGGAAACTCTGACATATGACTACCTTTAACCAGAAGACCTTCTCTTCTGCCGCTCCCAGACTGTGGAATGGCCTGCCGGAAGAAATTCGTCAACTTAACAGTCTCTCTGACTTTAAGAAAGCCATAAAGACTGATCTCTTCCGGCAGGCCTACCTAGTTAAATTTTAAGAGTTTTATTGGTATTTTAATAATGTATTAGTGTTATATGTTTTTAATCAGTTTTATGTATTTTATATTATTTGTATTTAATGTTGTTTCCTACCTCAATCCAGAGGGAGAGATGGGTAAGAAACAATAATAATTATTATTATTTGTGGATTCTTTTATTTAAAGTTACAGCACAAAGTAATGGTATCGGAAAACTTTTCTATTTGGATTTCTTCTGTGCTTTCTCGCTGCCTAGCTATATCCAGGATTTTTTTTTTAAAAAAATACTCCAACATAAAATCAAGTGTTTTAGGATTGCTTCAGGTTTTAGGGAACAATAAGTTCCTGTGTTTACTTGAATCATAAGAGTGAAAGGGAAATGCAAGCCCGAAAATGTAATGTAGGCACACAGCTTGACTGCTGCTCCCACATGTGTGTTTATTACATATTTTCAGATGTGTCTCTACTTCATGCATTATGCATGGAACCTTTCTTTCTTGCTATGTGTGAAGCATTCTTCAGTTAAAAATCCTGCAGATGTAGTTACATAAAATACAACTCGCAATTCTATATACACTTACCTGGGATCAAGCCCCATTAAACACAGTGGGACTTACTTCTGAGTAGACACGGATGGGATTGTGATGCACTTGTGTTTTACATGAGATTGCTTTCTATAGCCTTTCTTTGCTGCTTCTCCACCTCAAAGTTCTTACTGAGACTTGCTTTAGAAAAGATATGCCTGACTCCATGGAATATCTTTACCTTACTCATTTCTCCACATTAGTTTGATCTTTTAAATACAGAACTTGGAACAGGCATACATTGCTGTGGACTCCCTTCCCCTGAAGAGGCCCTCTCCATAATCCCTCATGGGGTTGTTTTTAAAGTAAAAGGCAGCTCTAAGAATCCAGGAGCCAAGATTTGCAATAAATCTTCCTGCCTGCTGTAAACAGTATCCAAGAAGATGTCACCAGAAACATGGATGAGAGAAAGGCGGGTGTTTGGGGAAAGTTAATAGATGATAAGGTCCTGTTTTGTACTTATATATAAATTGTGGATACAAAGGATAGAATCAGATGTCCAGCTATTGCGTTGTGGCCAATTAAATATTTTCCATATGCTCATTACATCCATGACTAGAGCAGGTAATTTGTAGCCTCTGGTCACATGACAAACCAAGTATTACTATGCTTCTGTAATTGCTTGGAAGTCTAGGGAAGTTAGACAGGAAACTCTTGGCTTAGTATGTGGCTAGAAACTACAGTTGACAGGCCTCTGTGCGATTAGAGGTACCATGTGGCAAATGTTTAAGTGGCTATCATGTAGTAAGTGGGTGAATGATTCCATTCATAGCATTTTGAACTTGAGGAGATTACGGTTGGTTCCACACTAGTGCCCTTTAGCACCGCTAAGACATCACTCTTCCACTATCAGCTGTAAATTAAAATGGAGTTCCACACAGCACTTAATACAACACTATATTACAGCAGTGCCCATTCCCATGGCCAAGATCGTTGTATAATGCTTAATTGGAATTAAGTCCCATTCAGCAAAGATTTCCAATATTAATTAAAAGTTGGCTATTTGCAGATGCTCCCCATATTTCTTTCTTCCTGTGATCATGGCTGGGGATTACTGATGAATAGCCTCTTAATCTCCCTTGAATAGTCTCCCTTAATTGCCCCTTTGTCAGTTTTTGTTCCCAGAGGATGGGGGGGGGGGGATAGCTTTTAAAATAGATTTTCTCTCAATGACAAAAACAAGTTAAACAGAGAAATAGCACATACTGTATAAAAATAAAAAACAAAATCAATAATTAAAGGCATGGGGAAAGAATCTGACACTGGGGCAATTAAAAGATGTTATTTAAAGGGCAATTAAGATGTTGTTCTCTCAGCCACATCCAAAGGGTAGCAATAAAAGGTGTAGGACCTGCAAAGAGGAAATTTAATTAAGAGTATCAGAATTTTTAAAACCTCAGCCTCTCCACATTGGACAGGCTAGCATAGAAAATACATTTTAAAAAACTTCATTACCACAAGTCACATCAGGGAGCCAGTGTGGTGTAATGGCTAAATTGTTGGACTGGGAGTTGGGAGATCCTGGTTCTAGACCCCACTCGGCCATGGAAACCCACTGGGTGACTTTGGGCCAGTCACAGACTCTCAGCCCAACCTACCTCACAGGGTTATTTTTGTGAGGATAGAAATAATAATAATAATAATAATTAATAATAATAATAATATATTTATTACCCGCTTCTCCCAACGGATCGAGGCGGGGAACAGCATTAAACACAAAATACAAAACTGATTAAAAGCACATAAAACCAATACATCATTAAAATACCAATAAAACACCAATAAAACACTTTAAAATTCATCTGGGTAGGCCTGCCGGAAGAGATCAATCTTTATAGATCTTTTAAATTCCTGAAGACTAGTGAGTTGGCGAATCTCTCCCGGCAGGTCATTCCACAATCTGGGAGCGGCAGAAGAGAAGGTCCTCTGGGTAACAGTTGTCAGTCTAGTTCTTGTTGACTGTAGTAAATTCTTCCCAGAGGACCTGAGCATGCGGGGCGGATTGTATGGGAGAAGCCGATCCCGTAGGTAACCTGGACCCAAACCATGTAGGGCTTTAAAGGTAATAACCAACACTTTGTACTTCGCCCGGAAACTGATTGGCAGCCAGTGAAGAGATTTTAAAACTGGCGTAATGTGGTCACCCCTAGATGTACCAGTGACCAACCTGGCTGCCATATTTTGAACTAGTTGAAGTTTCCGGACTAGGCACAGAGGTAGCTGTATCTACAGCGCATTGCAGAAGTCGAGCCTCGAAGTTACCAGCGCGTGCACTACTGATTTTAGGTCTTCCAACTCTAGGAAGGGGCGCAGCTGGCGTATCAGCCGAAGCTGATAGTAGGCACTCCTGGCAGTCGCATCTATCTGAGCTGTCATTTGGAGCGACGGATCCAGGAACACCCCCAAGCTGCGAACACAGCCTTTCAGGGGGAGTGTAACCCCATCCAGAACTGGTTGACACACCTCCAAACCCAGGTTGTGGCCCTTGACAGGAAGCACCTCCGTCTTGTCTGGATTCAGCCTCAGTTTGTTTTTCCTCATCCAGCCCATTACCGCCTCCAAGCATTCATTCAGAGGAGACACACTATCCTTAGCTGACGCTGTTGTCAAAGGCATAGAGAAATATATTTGGGTGTCATCAGCGTATTGATAGCACCCCGCCCCATGCCTCCGGATGATCTCTCCCAGCGGTTTTATGTAGATGTTAAACAGCATTGGGGATAGGATGGCACCTTGTGGTACACCACATAGCTGCTCTTTCTTTGAAGAGCAACTATCCGCAAGCATCACCATCTGGAACCTGCCCGAGAGGTAGGACCGGAACCACTGAAGCACAGTGCCCCCAAGTCCCAATTCCCTCAGGCGTTCCAGAAGGATACCATGGTCGATGGTATCGAAAGCCGCTGAGAGGTCCAGGAGTACCAACAGGGACACACTCCCCCTGTCAATACTTAAGCGTAGATCATCCACTAAGGCGACCATAGCAGTCCCAACTCCATATCCTGCTCTGAAGCCAGTTTGAAATGGGTCTAGAAAATCTGTATCATCCAAAACTGCTTGCAGTTGGAAGGCAACCGCCCTCTTGATCACCTTGCCCAAAAATGGAAGATTTGATACTGGCCTATAGTTATTAAAGTCCAGGGGATCCAGGGAGGGCTTTTTTAGAAGCGGCCGTACTACCGCTTCTTTTAAACATGATGGAAAACCCCCTCCCTGAGAGATGCATTAATAATATATTGTAATTGTGATCTAACTGCATCTCCTCCCTGGGCGACCAGCCAAGAAGGACAGGGATCGAGAGGGCAAGTCGTCCTCCTCACTCGACCAAGCAGCTTGTCCACGTCCTCGGTACTCATCAACTGAAACTGATCCAGTGTAATTCTACTCGCGGAGTTGCTGGACACTCCATTGTCAGCCTCTGGAATAACGACAGCATCTAAGTCGGCTCTTATCCGAAAGATTTTATCTGTGAAATGATCGTTAAAGGCATCACAGCGAACTACCGAAGGCTCTAAAATCGGGTTCACGGGAGAAGGTGCCTGGGTTAGACCCCTCACCACCCTGAACAGTTCTGCTGGACGCGAATTCGCAGACGCAATGCGTGCAGAGAAGAAAGCTTTCTTCGCTGCACGTATTGCCACCCCATAGGAACGAAGATGTTCTCTATGTCGTGTCTTATCGGATATAAGTCGAGTTTTCCGCCATCGGCGCTCCAGTCGTCGTCCTTTCCGCTTCAACTCCCTGAGATCTTCTGTATACCAGGGTGCCCGATTAGAAGCGGGTCGGAGAGGACGTTTGGGGGCGATCGTGTCAATAGCCCTAGTTAGGTCTTGATTCCATCTATTGACCAAGGCTTCTACAGGATCGTCGACGATACCAGCCATAGATCCCTCCAAGGCCTTCTGGAATCCAAAAGGATCCATCAGCCTTCGAGGGCGGACCATCTTAATAGGTCTGCCACCCCTGCAGGGGTGGGTGGTAGCCGTGATACTAACTCTAACCAGAAAATGGTCTGTCCATGACAATGCAGAGGTATTTGTTACCTCCGCCCACAGATCTGTCTGTTCGGAGCTGAAGACAGCATCGAGGGTGTGACCTGCTGAATGTGTAGGTCCAGAGACCAATTGGGATAGGCTCATGGTTGTCATGGATGCCATGAACTCCCGAGCTGCACCTGACAAACCAGCCTCAAATGGGATGTTGAAATCGCCCAGGACCAAAAGCTTGGGCGAATCCAACACCAACTCCGAGACCAGTTCCGTGAGCTTGGCCAGGGAGTCTGATAGGCAGTGGGGGGGGCCGGTACACTAACAGAATCCCTAGTCTATCCCTGGCCTTCAGACTCAGGTACACACACTCGATGTGATTCAATTGCCGGACAGGAAGTCTGGTCAGGTTAAGATTGTCCTTGTAGACCACAGCTACTCCACCCCCCCGCCCACTTTCCCTCACCTGCTCACTAACACAGTATCCAGCTGGGAGAGCCTGGGCCTATGTCGGCCCACTATCATCTCCCAGCCAGGTTTCTGTGAAGCATGCCAGGTCAGCCTCCTCATCTATAAGGAGGTCATAGATTATATTTGTTTTATTTTTAACCGACCTGGCATTGCATAGGAGCAAGGAGAGGTTCTGTGGGTGGCCTGGTTCGTTCTCCAAGATCCCCGGGGTAGCAGGGCGACTGGAAGGTAAGATGGGTGTTAAATATCTATCTCTCCTTCCCCTATAATGGCACATCGCCCTGCTATCGCCATATCTCCCCTTGCCCTGCACAACAGATATTGCCACTCCCAGACACATTTCAGTTCAGCTGCACTCCCAGCCACCTCGAGCGTGTCAGAGGGGTGGACTGGGCCAGTGTTCTCTGCCTCTCCGCAGGTTGGCCGGGGGCCGGGCCGGAGATGCAGGGAGCCCCTACGCGCAGCTCTCCCTCCTTCTCCAGACGGTGTTCTCCGCCTCCCCGCCCCCCCACAGGCGGGCCGGGGCCGCGCCGGAGAAGGTGCAGGGAGCCCCCAGGCACAGCCCCCCCCAGCTGGCGCTCTCCGCCTCCCCGCCCCTCTGCAGGTGGGCTGGGGCTGCGCTGGAGGAGGCACAGGGAGACCCCACGCGCAGCCCCCTCCCCCCCAGCCGGCGCCCCCCGCCCCCCGCCCCCCGCCTCTCCACAGGTGGGCTGGGGCTGCGCTGGAGGAAGATTGTGTATGCCACCTTGGGTACCTTGGAGGAAAAACAGGTGGGATATTCATGAAATAATACAAAAAATTGAATGCAAAAAACATTGGAATACAGCAGGCTGACAATGATGTCTGAATTCTCCATTAAAAGTGAGTGAACTACAAAGTATAGCAATTCTACATTAATCAGTATGTTTTAGTGCATCGAAGCACTCTGTTTAGTTGTCCTAAGGAGAAAGAATGTAGGTATCTACAAAAGAATATCGCGCTCAGTTCCCCTGACGCAAAGCAGGGCCATGCAGGCACCAGGCTCTCATAGATGAACCCAGGAAATCTACATACATGACAGGATGCCACAAGCAGAGGGCATGTGTAACATAGTAAAGGGCTTACAGAGCAAGTAAATGTCCTCTTCACCAAGTCACCCCCACTTCTGTTCCAATAAAGAAAATGCAACTTTGAAAAGGGATTTGTAACATAGTGTTCCTAAATTTTCTTCTTAAAAGCAAAAACAGGACATTTCTTCCCACTTGAATTGCTAGAGAGAACCATTTTCCCTGTTAAGAAGATACACATGTATGCACACCCTGAGGACTCTAAGGGCTCCATCACACCTGTTTCTCCCTCTCGGTTTGGCTTCACATTTTTTACCGCTATTTCAGAAGTGCTGCAAGTGCTCCTCCCTTTCATTATCGTAGCTATACTGGTGAACTCTCTTTTTGCTCTCCCGCTGCTATTGCACCTGCCCCACCCCACCCGCCCTTTCTCCTTCCCCCTCCGCCCTTTCTCCTTCCCCCTCCAGTTCATTGGTTCTTGTTGTTGATAGACATTGTGATGGACTTGACAGCCTTCCCCCTTCACTCATTGGAGCTCCTATTATGTACAAAAAAGCTTACATCTGTGTAATTTTTAAAGCTAAAGAGATGAAACTTGGGCTCTCCAGAGCTCTTAAGGAGAGCTTTCCGCATGCCAAGTTGAATCCGATAGGTTCATGCCTTGATTTTTAGGAATTTTTAAAATGCAAATTAACCATAATGCTTACATCTGCATAAATTACATAAAGAGATGAAATTTGGCATGGTGATAGGTCTCCAGGAGAGCTTTTGGCATGCCAAGTTTGAATCAGATTGGTTCATCCCTTGATTTTTAAAGAATTTTTTAATTTCCCTGCCCTTTCCACCTCTTTGCACTTGTGAAGGATCACTTTTCCTTTCCTTTGATCATGTGAAGTTGAGCATCTCCAGTTCATAAAATAGAGATGGTTGGTTCCCTTACTCCAGAGTAAATCCAATTGATTTCAACCGTATTTACATCCAAGTCATACCAAATTTGCACCCCCCATAGCTCCATTTTACTTCAAAGTTACATTGCTTTCTCTTCCTGTCAGATGAAAGATCGCTCCCATGTTCTTTCAGATGTTAATCTGTTGCCAAGGAGAGGGCGAGCAATTCACTGGTCATGACTCTCTGGAAAGGATATCCTTTTGTCTTGCAAATCTGCTCTCATTGGAAACGTCCTGTGGGCTTGATTTTGTATTAAACTGCTTTGCATAAGAAGATTTCAGGCAGTAAAAGGATCTAGAACAAAAAATTCAAGTCCTACGCCTCCAAGTTGGACTGTGGATGCATTACTACGAAAGCCTGTTAGCACGCACTTTCGGTAAAAAAGTCCACTAGCACCAGGAAATGTTTTCTCCCTTGGTCTCCCACGGAACTTCTCTGGGCAACTTCTCCATGGGAGTCAGCAGCATTATTAGCCATGATAACATAATATAGGATAATAAATATATATAGGATAATATAATATAGAATAATATAGGATTATATAGGACAATATAGGAAGAAGAAGAGAACCACTAGGAAGATTTATAAGGCAAGTGGAGGGGTGATGGAAGCAGACAGAAATTTATGTATAAGGAAGGACCAGAGTGATTTCAAAGGTTAAGGTGGATAGGCGTCAAGGTGAAGTACTGCAATTCCAACAGGACCGGGGTTCAACAAAACAAGGAAGGAAGCCCCCCCCAAAAAGAGGGAGTTGGAGCACTGAAACCTTCCTTCCAATTCCTAATGTGTCCAAAGATGAAAAGGAGGAAATAAATTGTAAAACTGCCCTGGCCGAGTAAAAGCATGCCCTATTTTTTCGTCACTGGAAACGGCCTTCAAGACAGCCCCCGAAACACCCCCCCCCCCAAATACAGAAGTGGATTTACTGGTTTACATTTGGGTTTTCATTGCTCACTTCCAAGATGAAATGGACTTTCCCTGGTCCAAACTAAGGTGCTAGAAGTGTATGTGTGTGGGGCGTGGAAGCAAGAATAGTGCAGGACAGGGACAATGTCATGCGAGTCAACAGCACCAAAACCAGAAACGAGGAAATACGACAGAGCGATAAACCCAAAGTGTGATGGAGCTCTAAAAGACACAGGCGATAGTATCCAATGACAAGAGATAATACAAACTTAACTGGCTGTGTGAGGGCTTCAAGTACTTTGAAAGACCTGACCAAACCACGGTGAGGGGCAGCAGCAGAATAGACGAATTCATGGTGCCTATATTCTTTATAATATTGTATGGAATATAGAATATTATATTGGAACATTTATTCAGGTGGTGATGTGAGATTGCTAGATGTCCTTTATTTTCCTTGAGGAATTAGGATTGCTGTTGTTAAATATGATCCTAGTTTAAAGATCCTCAGGTACAGGAGGTACACATGCTGTTGTAAGTAAGGATCTGTCTGTACAACCCCCTGAATATGGTCATAGCTTTCAGCTTTGACAGCACCAACCAATGATTACTAAGGGAAGGACTGAACCGAGTCCCCCATCTCTACAAAGAAGTTATCATCAGCACAATTAAAGCTGACAGAGATGACATCACTTCAGTCCTGTATACTTAATCAAAATCCAACAATGCAGCTTTAGTTACCATATGTGGACACCAGTGAAATGATAGGCATGTGCACGACATTTCTATCCTGCCTTTCCTCTGAGGAGCTGAAGGCAGCGTATATGGTTCCCACCCCACAGTATTATTCTCACATCAACTCTGTCAGGTAAGTTAGTTTGAGAGATAGTGACTAGCTCAAGGTCACTGGTTGAATTTCATGTCTGAATGGGGATTTGAATCTGCCTCCCTATTGTACCCCATCATATTTCAACGCTCTAACCACTTATAGGCCTTATCTTGGAGGGCATATGTGTATTAAAGCCTGCTTCTACATGCAGATTGTTCTCACTGGATCAGGACACATTTCTTTGCAGCACAATCCTATACCTGTTTACTTGGTAGAAGTAAATCTCATTGCGCTCTCAGTGTGGATACTAGGTTCCACATCTCTGTCATAGGATACTTCAGATACTGAGAGGAATTATCAGCTATTTGCATTTAAAAGAGCACGGTTGCTGGAGTTACATTCCATTTGGAACCAGCAACCTCTTGTGCCTGTGGTAAAAACATAAGAAGAGCCCTGCTGGATCAGACCAAGGGTTCATCTAGTCCAGCATTCTGTTCATACAGTGGCCAACCAGCAGGGCATGAGTGCAACAGCCAGCACCTTTCAGCCCATGTTCCCCAGCAACTGGTGTACATAGGTTTACCGCCTGTGATACTAGAGGTAGCATATAATCATCAGGTCTAGTTGCCATTGTTTGCCATCTCTTCCAGGAATTTGTCTAACCTCCTTTTACAGCCATCCAAGTTGGTGGCCATCACTACATCTTGCAATAGTGAATTCCATAGTTTAACTCTGAGCTTTGTGAAGAAGTACTTCCTTTTATCTGTCCTGAATCTCCCACCAATCAGCTTCAAGGGATGACCCCGGGTTCTAGTTAAATGGCTCTCTATCCACATTCTCTACACCATTCATAATTTTGTATACCCCTATCAGATCTCCCCTTAGCCTCCTTTTTTCCAAGTTAAACAGCCCCAGTTGTTGTAACCTTCCCTCACAGGGGATTGATTGGTTTGAGATCCTGTGTCAGCAAAATCCTAGCATGATACGGACGGATGTTGAATCTGAGGAATCTCATGATCTAAAGCCTGATAGACTGTGGTAATGATTACACCAACAATAACCTTTGATTGTAGCAATACATTTAATTAGTTCAAGCAATACATTTAATTAGTCTGTCTCATCCAAAGGCTTAGCAGTCTGGCAAAGGCTGATAAAATGAGGCAGATTTCAAAGACTGAGCAATCTGTGGCCAGCAAGATAACCCAAGCGAAACATATTTTAGCAAATATGTAACATGCAAAATTACTTTAGAGTTACTAGTGAAACTTGGATTGGTATAACCATAGGGATTTCCAACCCTGTATATAGAAAGTCTTAACCTTATCATTAAACCCACTGACTCCAAAGAAAGGTATTAGTGGAGACAGCAATAAAAATAGGCTTAGCCAGGAGTTTCCCATTATATCATATGACAAACTGATGGGAGAGTAATCTTAATCTTGGTTCCTTTTTTATTAGAATGGTCTTGGGGGAAGCATAGCTGAGGTGCAGAGCTCTTGAGGGAGCTGGGCATGGTATATTTATTTGTTACACTTGTATTTTGCTCTTCCTTCAAAGATGTTAGAATAGCATTGTGCCTCAAAACTACATTGTGAAGTAGGTTACATTGAGAAATAGTGACTTGTCCACTCTATCCCAGTGAGATGCACAGCTGAAAGTTGATTTGCATTTACCTTATATACATCAGCAAGTGTTTGCAGTGCTAAACTGGGAGACCCATGCCTCCACTCAGGGATACACCTGGGAATCATAATAGACCTTCTTGGCTCTCCTAGGAGCCATAGTTATATGAATGCTCTCCACATGCTTTGAGTCTTTTTCCTCCTTTCTTTACTGGAAAGTGCAACAAGGGAAAATCAGAGAACTATTCCTGTCTTTTGAGTAATCTTTTAGAAGCTGCAGTTCATCAGTAGTAATCATTGTAGGCTTCTCCTTCACGTGTGGAGCCAAAAGCAAGAGGAGAGGGATCTGAGGATCATAGCAGATAGGGGTCAACTTGTTACTGGGGCTAGGAGAAAGTCCATTAGTATTGTCTTCCTGTCTTTCAGTGGTACTGCTGAGGCTAAAGCTTATACAGTAACCATTATGCATTCCTCAGATATTCAACAGGTATAGTGCCTAACTTTGTATTACACATAAACACTGCTGGTGAACCATATTTATATCTAATACCATAGCATTCCAAGCCATGGTAACTATTTTAATAATAAATCATCAGCTTTCATGGGATTAGATGTAGTACATTTGCTAAAAGATGACTGAGTTTTGAGATTCTGAGAATTGTAGTATTTAAAAGTGACGGAAAACTAAAAAAAGAAAAGAAAAAATATGACCAATTATGATGGTTTGGCCACAATCCTATACATGCTTACTTCTACAGAAGCATAATAGAGCTTATTCCTGAGTAAACATGCATAAGTTTGTCCTGATAAGACTACAATCCTAAATACACTTACTTTCTAGGAAGTCCCATTAAACATAGGATTTAGTTCCCACTAAACTTGCATAGGATTGCACTATTAATAGTCTAATTCTCTGTATATTCACTCAGAAGAAAGTGTACACAGAACTATAATCTAGATATTAAATTTAGAAAGTTTACTGAAATTAAAGATTCTAAAATTCTGTAATGGGATATATGATTTTCTGTACCTCCAAAGTTGTTCATACTGCTTGCTCTCTTCTTCACTATGAGAAGCTGCTGCCATTGAATTTTAAAAGTGTATCTGTTTCTACTTGACAAATGTTGAAAGATTATGCATTACATTACAAATTCAAGATTCAAAATAGGTTCTGTTATATATTATTATATGTATCTAACCAACTCTATCAATGTTATCCAAAATATTCTTAGTTCATAAAACGATAAATGGGAAAACAATTTATAATGCAAAAATACAGAACTATCCCAGCATTCATTCTATATAAAATAATATTAATATAATATTAAAAATATTGTACTACTCACCTGTCCAGAGATCTCCTGAGGGTTCATAAAATAAATGCATTCCAAGAACAGAATGCTGTGCTGTCTTTCACACTACAATTCTGCCTCAAACCCAACAAGGTCTACTGTATAAGAGGCTGGCACACAACCACCTGAAAATTACAAAGAGTCTTGAAAGTGGGAATGGAGCAAACAGGCCATGATGTCATTCAGAGACAGCCTCCATTCATAAAAATCAGCAGACGCTGCTAGTTAGCAAACCATCTGTCCCACCCTCTACTGAGTTCTTTGGATCATACAAAATTTATGGAGAACTGATGACACCTTGTGGTGAATTTGTTTTTCCAGCTAGGCTTCTAAATTCAAACTCTTTCCGGGGACTGACTTGAACTTGCAAACTGGCCCTTGCGCAGTACTAGTATTACTGATGGAAAATCAAAGAATTGAATTATGTGATTATGAGAGCTGAATACTGAAGGCACTTGATTTCCAGACTTACACTTTGATTGCTGGATTGTGGGCAGACTTGAAAGCTACATGTGATTCCCTGTAGCAGGGCTCTGGCACCAAATGAACAGCATGATGTTTACGTGCATCCACTGTAAAACAAATTGAAATAAGTATTATTACTAAAAAAAATAAATAGCCTTTGCTTGGCATGTTCCCTTTGCTTGACTAACTCATAGCTTTATCGTATTCATGTTTAGTTGGAAGCAAGCTCTTCTAAATTTAACAGATCTTATTCACAAATGAATGTGTACAGGATTATAGCCTGTTTTGTAAGCCTTTTGCAAGCATTTTGATCTACAATATTATGTATTTGTCACATGCCAATCTTAGAGAAATAATTTCCAAAGCAAAACTGGTGATAAAAATATTGAAGTATTTGAAAATGATACTATGTTCACTTTTTCTTGGATTATTTTTCCCCCTTTATTAAATCTTCTGCTGGATCCACTCACAAAATACGATTATTGCTGTAGAATTGTTTTTCTAGTTGTTATTGAGAGCTTTCACCATGAGGGGTCAGTCCTTTCTTATATTTGAGTAATTCTCCAGTTGTCTGGGATTTCTTTCTATGATCAGAATATGTTACTGATAATTTTCTTTCCCAGTTCTTTTTGACTCAGTTCAGCCAATCACCCAAACCATGGTTTATGAGGTGATTGTCTGAAGTGTTGTGAACTGCTGAGAGATTCTATTACATTCAGCGGTATATAAATGTTTACAAATAAATAAACAAGTGGGGCCTCATCTGGCTATCATCTTTCTCCCCCCAGTGTAAGATGTGGATATTTTATTTAGTTAAAGTATTTTTATCCTGCTACTCAGTCAAAAAGGCCCCTGAAGCAGCTTGCATATAGTCAATAACCTCTCAGAGAGGCTCACCCGATGCCTACATTGAGGACTTTCCAGTGCCAGGTGAATGCTTTTTTTATTTCTCCAAGCTTTTTAGCAATTGAGTTTGTTTTGAAATGTGTGTTCTTGTGTTTCCAGATCTTTCCCTACTGCTGTTTTTTTGTCTGGTTTTATTGTTTAAAACTTTTAAAGGTTTTATATTATGTTTTATCATGTTGTATTTTAGGGTTTTAATATTTGTTAACTGCCCAGTTAGCTTTCATGGTGGTGGCATTCAGCAGGGCTCATACCATGAATTAAAATAATCACCCAAAAGTACAGCAATAGGAACCACGAGAACACACACCAAATCCTGAAAGACCAGTTTTAATGGTTGGGAGAACAACCAGGGAAACTTCTTTAGAAAAAGAATTTCAGGGTGCCAGAAACAAGAAGACCCTAGATCTCAGCACTGCTATCCAGGCAACCCAGATTGATGACACTTAAGACAGAGGCCCTTTTCAGTATTGGCACCTTTATTACAGAACACCCTAACCAAAGGGGTTTACCTGGCACCTACACTGTAATCTTGTTGGCACTAAGCGAACATCTTTTTATTTTCCCAGGCTTGTCAATCTTAAATATTTTTAGTAATTATTAGTTCTGTTGTACTAATTTTATTTTGTGTTGCTGTTTTTATTTTGTTGTTTTATTCTCTTTTAAATGTTATTTTCATATCACATTTTAACTTGGTTTTAATTTTATTTTCCTTGTAACCACCCAATACTTGTTATTGGGCAGCATATGAAATAGATACCCAGGTCACTCAGGACTTTAAAGGTCAAAAAACGCTCAACACAAACAATACTTTGGGCCCTAGTTGTTTAGGGCCTTAAAGATTAAAAGCCACACCCTGAATCATGCTCAGGAACAGGCAAGCAACTAGTTCAGCTCTTCAAGCATAGATGATTTAAGCTTCCATTGGTGAAACCTTAAAAGGAGTCTAGCTACTGCATTCTAAACTAATTATAAGTTTCTGAATATCCAAACACAGTGCCACTTAGGGGTGCGTTAATGAGTGAAGATGTAACTGGAGGATGATGCTGAACGGCTGTGTAGGTACCGAGCTCGTAATAGGGAAGTATGAATAGTACTCTTGCTTAGGGGTCCCCAACCTTTTTGGAGCTGTGGGTACATTTGGGAATTTGAGAAACTTCTGTGGGCGTCACCACAAAATGGCTCCCATTGAGGATGTGGCTAGTCACATAATGGTTGTTGTGTGGGCCTGGCTAGTCAAATGACAAGTAATTCACTCAACAACCTGAGTACAAGCAGATGAAGGCTCTGAACAGCAAAGCCAACCCACGGTCTTGACCCATTTCAAGTTGCAACAAAATGCCCATTTCAAGTTGCAATCCTATGCATACTTACACGGAAGTCAGAAGAAATTACTTCTGAATAGGTGTATATAGGATTGTTCTACTCAATCTATCCACACACACACACTTCCACCAGCCCCCAAGAAAAGGAAAATGCCCTCAGACCAAAAAGGAAATAAAGTTTTTCCTAACTTGACCCCAGGTTCAGCCATTCCACTCCCCATCTGGCACTCCTACCTCCTTCTCTGCCATCAGAGCCCTTGACATGAAGGTGCTCTGTGTGTGTATTTAAAGAATAATGAATGAAAGGGCTGGGAAAGGAGAAAGAGCAAGGCTAGGGGAGGAGGTAAAGAAGTGGTGAGAGAAACAGTGAGACTAAGACCTGGGAGGGAGTGGGAAATAGCAAGGTAAAAAGAGGAGAGAAAGAGCAAGGCTGGAGGAGAAAGAAACATTGGGTGTGTTTGGATGACATTTTAGACAACAGAAGGGTTAATAACACACCCACCGTGTTATTTTGCCGGTGCGCACCACACATGTTGCCCTTCTCCCCGTCGCGCTGCTGAAAGTCCCGGTGTCCTTCTGGACTGCTGCTTCTCCTCCATCCCCCGTCCGGCCGTATCCCATCATGCACCACAAGTTCTGCTGGCTGTGTAGGAGTGGCTGGGTTTTTTTCCGGCTGCTCCTGCTGGCAGACTCTATGACCGAGTGGAATAGTACATGGAGAGAGGAGGGTTCCCGACACATAACACTTTAAGCAATGGATTTCGGGATAAACAACTGAGCGGCCCATTGTTTTTCTCTGTTGTTTAATTGCCCGAAATAGCATATTGTCAGTTGTGTGTGTGTTGTGTGTTGCCTGCCACAGGACACAATAAGCAACACAATTGACGGTTGCCTCTTCCCCCCTCCGTTGATTATTGTGTCATCCGAACTGAGCCACTGAGGTAAAGAGGTAGGGCAGGGGGAAAATAGCAAGGCTAGAGCCTGAGAATGCGGGGGAAATACCAAAGCAAAGGTGTAGAGGGGAAAGAAAGAGCAAGGCTAAGTGCGGTGAGGGGGTGAGAATCATCAATGTAAAGAGGTAAGGGGAGAAATAGTAAGGTTAGAGGCAGGGAGTGGAGTGAGCAAGAACAAAGAGGAAATTTCTGTGTGGATGGAAGATTGGATGAGGCCAGGAAGCAACTCTTTCCTTCTCTTCTTGCTCGCTGAATGTAGATTCAGGAACAGGAAAGAGAACCTAGAACCCTAACATTTTAAGGTTTTTGTTTTTGTAAATAACAATAATAATGAAAAATACATTTTTGAAGGGGGAAGGGAGTGGATGCTGTCAGAAGTCCCCTTAGGTGTTGGGGATCTATGCTATAGCTATTGTTACTGCTGAGAGGACACAAAAGCAGAGTCAAGCCTGTCAATGTTGCATAATGGTAGTCAGGGATTAGCAGATTCTGATCAATGCCCTGTGCTCTGGCCCACTACTGTCCTGATAAAGCAGATGTAATATATGCAAATGATCAATGTGTTATTAGAGTGGAGGGGGAAATATGTGATTTCCCCAGCCTTGGGGAAATCGTGTGTTTCTCTCCCAACTGCCAATGGGGGCCTCGAAGTGATCCCCAAATGGATGGGGGGCAGGGCTTGGGATATGCAGTCCCTGGGTGGGGTGTCACGATCGCAATGCCCTTCCCAGGGATGCATGTTCCCGTGCATGCGAGTGCTTCAGGAGCCCTGATCCCGCCCCACCAAGGGACGGGACAATCGGGGCTCTTGAAGCACTCGCACGCACAGGAATATTTTCCCTTGCCCATGGAGCTGCGTGGGGTTAGAGTGGCCAGGTTCCTACTGCTCTTGCTTTGAGACTCTATGGACAGGGAGAATAATCAACAGAGCTGGACACACGACACAGTAAACAACGAGCGGCAATATAAGCAACAGAGCGGCCTGTTGTTTTTCTCCATTGCTTATCCGGGCAAAATAATCAACCGTCCGTTGCGTGTCGCCCAACACAATAATCAACACAACGGAGGATTGATTCCCCCCACCCCCCGTTGCTTATCGTGTTGTCCGAACTCAGCCTCTCCCTTCACTCTAATATGGCCTGAACTGTTTTAATTGATATTGATAAACCACTGATATTAAATACGTAAATAAATAAATTTCTAGGTAAATAGTGGATTACAGTGATTGTTATGGTAGATTTACTTTTGAGAAGCAGAAATCTTTTAAGTCTCTACGTTTTGCACATGGGAACAAGCTCTCTTAAACTCAGTGGGGCTTACTTTTGTGCAAACATTTACTGAATTGGGCTACACTTCCAATATATGCAAAGTAGTTGAGTGAGCTCTTTACCATAGCGTTATTGGCAAAAATTACCTTCTCCCCGAGAAATGCCTGGAAAATAAAGACAGGCAGAAATGAAGTTTTCCCTTGCACGGAACCGAAGAGACGGAGGCAGGCTTCCCCTGCGGCCGTTTATAGATACAGGAACCCTGTCGGGTAGGAAGGGGAAACCATTTTTCCCCCACAGCCCGCGCTCAGGTGTTCCGTGGCTTGCAAAACCCCAGCCTCCTTTCCTAAACCAGGCGAAGCGGCCTCTCGCTTACTTCGTGCCAGTCTAGCCATTACCTGGAGCGGAATGCCGCCTCTGCTAGTTCTTCCCCTTCCCGCCTTTTCTGTGGCGGTGAGAAGGAGTATTGGCAGTGCCAGTAGCCCTCATACAAGCGGCTCCCTCCCTCCGCCTTTGCCCGGGGATACCAAGCCGGCCAACGCATCTGCCGGCGACTAAGCTGCCCTGTCTGCCTCTCCTGCGTCCATCGAGCTCCACCCCATCCCGCGGGGCTCAGCCCGTCGCTGCGCGCTCTCGGGCGGCCGCGCGCCTTCCAACCGCCGAGCCAGGCGCGCCCCCGACTGTTGCCTCAGCCCGTGACTGAGCCGTGAGCTGCCACTTGAGTGCCGATCCGGCTCCGCTCCCAACAGCTGTGGGCGGTGAGTTGGGAGTGAGTGGGGGGCACGCAGGGAAGTGGAGTGAGTTTCGCAGGGAGCTGGGATGGTGGTGGAGGACGAGGAAGGTGTGAGGAGATCCCACTCACCGGCTTTCTCGCGGGGGGGGGGGGTCGCTGCTGCGAAGGAGAAGTGGGAAGGGCCATAACGGAGGAGATCCCAGAGGAATCTGTTTTCTGTTGAGACGGAGTGATTGACGTACGGTGGCGGGCTGGCGGGGGGCTTAAAAAAACAGCAAAACCCGCCAACCAAAATAACCCCTGAATTTGTTTCAGCAGTCGAATATTTGGGGGAAGAGCTAAATTACTGATAGGCAAATGAGTGTTTCAGCTTTCCCATTTTTGCTTTCTCCAATAACCTGTTGTTCCTTAATGGACAGTTTTGTATTATGCACCACCATAGTATCTGTCATTCTGGGAATTTACATTATTTCTGACAGAGGACTCCTGTATTTTTAGCAGTGATGTGACAAGCGGAAATTCGGCATATTTTAAGTTTTAAGCAACACTGCAGCTGCACCCTGGCTAAAGCTTTTGCTGCTGAATTTTGATTGTCATACAAGTGTTAAAGGCACAACAATTTAACACATACACCCGTTCCTGCCCAAGGTAGATAGCAGCCTTAATAATTCTGAAAGAAATTAATATGTCATCCTTTTTGTCAACCTAAGAGTTGAAATCATGCATCTACTTAATTCATCTATTGCATATTTACTTTGAAGTATGCATCAGATTGAATGCTTGCAGTGCAATTTTAAGGATGTTTATTGCCAGTAATTGCCAACGGTGACTATTTGAATTTCCTCTCTTCCATGAATAAAACTGAGTATTCTCTCAACATTTGGGTTTGCTTAAAAACTATTGCTTTCTGAGCTTCTTGTTCTGGAACTTTTCTTCAGCAGCACATAGGCTCAAAAGTTTGCTTTTATTTTAAAAAGCAGTTTAGATTCTCAGTTATTCGCTTCACTACAAGAATCACAATTAGAGACGAGTAAATTGTTGCAAAATTTCCAATATAATTGAGTGAGCTCGAAACTTGGGGAGATGCTCCTAGAATTTAGCTGATATATAACACTATTCAAATAATGGCTTTCCAACTCTCCTGTTTAGTAGCTCAGGTCTTGGGAGTATGCATTGATCGCTGGTTGTCACAGAATACATTTGAATGGAAATGTTTGTGCAGGCTAGGAAAACTGGATGAGCTACTCCTAATAACCTGGTTTTAACAAGTACTGCTGTTTTGATCGCATCGTGTACTAGTCCCATGGGTACATTCCACTTTGGTTGTTTAGTCTTTACCTGCAGTGGTAATATTATGTTTGTGTCATGACAATTAGCAGTAGAGATGTCACAAAGAGAGGATTATGGTTCATGTAGGTGGAGTTGATAAAAAAGCTCCTTTTTTCCATGTAAGATTCTCTGGTAAATGTTTCAATCACCTTCCTCCACAGCATCATGATGACAGATATGCAGGATTGCTTTAAAAGAAAATCTGTTCCAAAGTTTTCAGTAAAAGCATCGCTGGTTCTTTAAGGAATGGTTGTAAAATTGCATGCTGGCTCTATAAGCTGTGCACGAGCACTGTGATGTCATCAAACTGGTTCACATGAACCAGGAAGTAGAATGCAGCTGAAATAAACAGGATCAGATGGGAGAACCAAAACCGTTCTCTGAAGAGGGAGGGATGAATGTGATTTTGTAGCAGATTTCACTTCCAAATAGCCAAGGTCAGCAACTGAAGTGATGAATTACTTGGTGACATTTTCTGCTTATCATACAGCATAGGTGATAGTAGCCTTGTCTGATTCTATTCTTTAGAATAAGATTTCTCCCTTTCATTTGTGTGGAGTGTGTTGTGTCTCAGGAATATATTCCTGGTTGTCCCTAGTTTTTAACACTTCAGGTTTAAGAATCAGAAATTAAAACATAAAAGGTTAAAATCTGTCTACATGGTTTCAAATCGAGAAGAACTGGGGTTTGCAGCCATGATCATTACAAGGGAATTCAAAACCTAATTAGGCAGTGACAAATGGAACAATACAGTATCAAATTGGAATTTAAACTGCAACTTTATTATAAAAACGGTATCCTGCCATTCTTGGCAAAGACAACATATGGCCGTTAAGATGACTTGCCAAATGTGGTACCCTCCATATATTTTGGACAATAACTCCTATCTGCCCCAGCCAGAATGGCCAGTGATCAGGGATACTGGGGTGTGTAGACCATACCATCTGAGGGCACAAGGTTTGGGGATGATGCAGTAACTCTGCTGAGGGTAAGCAGGTCAGGAGTTGGGCAGTGCCTAGAAGGGAGATTTCTCAGGAACCCTAGATAAGCCACCTTGAATTTTTGAAAGGTGTGATATAAATCAGATAATTAAATGTGTACTCATTTTGCTATTTGAGGAAAAAGACCGTCTTAAGAGGGAAAAGCCCCTACATTTTTTTTACCTATAATATTAAATATTTTCACATTTACCTTTTTTAAATTTTCTTTTTTTAATTGATTTTTGATTTTAACAGAACTTCATGGGTAAGTATACCAAACCATACATAATATAATGCATTTTGTTATGTTTTCAACTTCAGCAAGAAAGATACAGAAATATGCCTGCCCATTATTTTTTTGCTCATGCAGGTAAGTTCAATTTGTTATCAATATACTTTTTTTTTATTCATTGTAACCACAAGTTTTGAAAAGCAGCTGGGACTTGTATTGTTGCATCATCTTGATTTATGTATTTAATAAAGTCCCACCAATCAGCAGTGAATGTTTCCCTTTTTTTCTGTCCCCTTGACAATCTTATTTTTTGTGATAGTTTTTCTGATAATGCAGGCTCCCATGCTATATTGTACCATTTTTGTATCATCAATCCTGTTGCATTTTTCTAGCCTCTGGCTATTAATAATTTGGCTGCTATCAGCAAAAATCCTATTGAAGTCTTTCTAGTAAAAGTTCATTGGTATCTTTGAATATGTGCAAAGAGGCTAATTCCGGGGTCGCATTAACTTCTGCTCCAATTATAGTAGAAATTTCATGAAAGACCTGTTTCCAGAAATTAGCAACTCCTGCACATTCTCACTACTTGTTCACATTTACCTTTTGCCAGTTTTAAAAGTTTCTGAATCACTGAAGCCACTGAATAAATGCAAGCAATGAATGTTGTATATGATACTTAAGCCCAATTTCAGCATATTTACTCGGAAGTACGCATAAATACGACTGCAGCCCTAAACTTAATTTGATAGTGTGGACTACCACTTCTGTAATTACAGCATAAACACATATATATCTAGGGAGAAAAGTTCACCAATTGTGTGTACAGTAGTGCCACCTTTTTGTTGTTGTTGTTGACATTTTAGTGTCCTGCTTGTGGAATTCCCATTGGGACATCTGGGGGCAGCCTATACAGAGTTGGGTTGGCGCCGTATTAAACAAAACCCTGTGCTTTCCCTAATCCCGATGCAGAACGAGGGCATGGGGTTTCTGGTGGCCATTCGGCTTGGTGGGCCTGGCCCCTGCTGTCTGCCTGGGTGAATGGAGACCAATCAGGGGTTGCCATCTGCCTGGGGAACGCCTCTGCTACGATGCTGGAGTGAGAATAGACGGTGGATGTGCCATATTCACCTTGCTCAAGTGAAAAAGTCAGGGCAAGTCCCTGACTTTTTAAAATTGCAGCTTTGTGGGAAAGCCCCGTAATGGTTGTGAGGTAGCTGCTGCATCGTATAACTGACGTAGCACCACTGTGCATCCACTGCAGGGCTTTCAGAGTGTATATGCAGCGTTGGTCACTAAACAGGATGCTGGACTAGATATAGCTATCTTTTGATATGATTCAACAGGGCTTTTATGTGGCCTGTATTTTTATTTTATTATTTTTGCAAAGGGGGAATGATGAGCATGGCAAAGAGGACATTTCCCCTTATTTTATCCTTACTTACATCTGCAAGCTTTCTTACCTTGCGCCAACACAGGAGATCTGTGCAGAATCAACCTTCCCTCTGCATATCAATTTCTGCATTTGGAACCATGGGTGTAAATTGGGCATGTATTCAAGTGTGGAACACTTTCTGTCCCCACTGCAGTGCGTAGTTTTTAATGGGATATATGTTTGGGTGTCTATCCAACAGTGTTGGTGCAAGGTCTCCTACCACCTGAGGTGGGAGAGTGTGCCTCTGCCTTGTACCTCCCCTTACCATTGCGTTCCCCCCCCCCCCACCACCAACCTCATGGGAGGTTTGGCCCTGACATCCAAATAGCAATGCAATGATGATTCAGGTCTACACTGATAGAGATGTGTGTTTGGATATGCATCCAAATTTTGCCTGGTTTCTAATCCATGAAGTGATAAGTGTAGATCTCCTAATTTGGATTTTGGTGCATGGTTTCATTGACCATTTTGCTGTGGTGGGGAAGCTAAAATGAAAAACACGAAAGTTTACTATGCTGGCAAAAATGTATTTCTAAACTTAGTAGTGTTTTTCTCCCAGCCTGGACTTACTTATGGTTTTGAAGCTCAGCTGGGAACAAAATGTCTAAAAATGGCTGTTGGAATTGGTGGGCAAAGAAAACATTGAGTATTCACCCAGTGTTTTCTCCTGCAAGTGGCCCTGCAACTGAGTGGTTGCAAGGGAAACAAAGAGATGGGAACTACTCAGTAAGTCTGAACAGTATACCCCATGTGTTCAGCCTGTTCTGGATGCGGTTGCTTTAAACATTCAGGTTTGCAGTCATTGAAGCAGCACTGCTATTAGAGACCCAAGTGACTTTTGTGGATCGAAGCAGCTCTTTTTTTAATTTTTTTTTACTGATATGCCAACTGTGACCTTACTTGGATGGAGATAGTTTGGCCATAATTACCCATGCCCTCTTGCAATCATTGTACATGGGGATGCTTTTAAAAGCAGTTGAGAAATTGCAAAACAGGGCTGTTTGGTCCATAACAGGGCTGTTAGATCACCAACTGGAATTGGGTACTCTGACTATATTATATCTGTGCTTTGTCAACTGCATTGGTTCCCAGTTCATTCCAGGCCCAATTTAATGTGTTGGTTTTAATCCTTAAGGCCCTAAATGGGACCAGGTTATTTGAATGGCATAAGCAGCTTGTTCAGCACTCTGGACCATGCAGGAAATCTGTACAACTGAAAAGCTCCAATTAATACTAATAATCATTTTATTTATATACTGTGCACATACTTCAATTAGTGTTTGGATCCTTCTGCATAAAAGTAACGAGAAATGTAATTAAAACCACATTAAGTACTTATATGAGTTGGGTTACATGCATTTGCATGTAATATCTAGTTTGATCTTTAAAAAACTGAAATGATAGGGTAATGGAAAAGGCAGGCCTAACAGAAATGAGTACCCTCCCCAACGTGGGAGGTATTTATGAAAATGTTGAGCTTTTCTTCAACTATCTTGAGTACTGGAAAGACGTATTCTTAAAATACAAATGCTGAGTTCAATACCTTGGGCTGCTCGTAATTGAGTTCACGATCCTTTCCCCAGTAAGATACTATTACAAAATTAAGTGATATTTTTCAAGGACAGATTTCCTTTCTATAGCTGCTTTTGCTAATCTCACCAGGGTGAATAGTAGCAAGATTAATCTCTTTGCAGTGTACTCTAGGATGTGGTTTTTATTCCTTGTCAAACTGAACAAACAGTTGCTGAAGTGGAATAGTTTTTTTCCAGAATTGCAATATTTGTTAAAGATCTACATCTGAATTTGGTTTAAAAATTAAAATAGTTTTATTAAAGCTATTAGGAAAGAATTTATTTCTGTGTGTGTGAACCTACTCTAAACATATGAGTAGCTCTGGGAGCAAGTTGGTTATAATGGCAATGTCTAATCTTTGTCCTCCTCTCTTGTTAGGTCATACCTGTAGTTTGATCCACCAGGAGTCATGACGGACTGGCTGCTGATTGGATTGTTCGTGGCACTGGTTGTACTTCTGCTGCTGACGCTCTTTGGATTTGCTGTCTATTCAGGACTTTTCTCAGAAGTGGTTGTGAGTGCCGGTTTGCCCCCCATTGGCAAGATCACTGTGGCATACAAATTCCAGGTGGGGCCTTATGGCGAAAATGGAAGGCTGTTTACGGAGAGCTGCAGCATCTCTCCAAAGCTGTGCTCCATCGCTGTCTATTATGACAATCCTCACACGGTAAGTCACAGTAAGAGTTCCTCCTTGGTTTGTCAGGCTTAAATGCATCACTGTGAATCCACCACTACCTGGGGACAATGAGAAAATCTTTTCGAATTGGTTTGATCTTTATTTATTTATGTCATTTATATTTTGCAGACTCTCAAGGCGATGTATGTAGTTCTTCCTTCCCTTTTATCGTCACAATAGCCTGTGATGTAGATTAAGCTGAAGGAGAATGACTGGCTCAGGATCTCCCAGTGAGTTTTTTAGCTGAGTAGAGATTTGAATTTGGATCTCTTCAGCCCTGGCCTGACACCGTCCTGGCGCTCTCCATTTTGGAATGTCTGCCATGTGGCTTCCAAGCTGGTTGCATGTGTAGGAGCCTTTGGTATTTGGTACACTGGTCTTGTTACATAGTGCAGAACCTTTAAGCCAGGGGTGGGCAACTTGTGGCCCTTCAGATGTTTTGGCTAACAACTTCCATCCACTCTAGCCAGCGTAGCCAATGACTTATTTAATAATTAATTTATTTGTGACATTTGTGTACTGCTAAATATAATAGAATCTCTCAGTGGCTTACAATAAATATTAGAATACATTAAATACAATACTAAAAGCACAACGTTAAGAACAAAATATTAAAATAGATTTCCAACTACACTAAAAACAATTCAAGGAGCAGCAAAATGGAACAGCATTATTAATTTACTTACAGTCTAGGGAAAGTCTGGGCGAAGAAGTGCGTTTTCAGGAGGTGTTTAAAAGATGCCACATTTTCTCTTAACATTATCTCTTCTTCTCCATTCTTTTGAACCTTTCTGACTCTGCAAGCCTGAAAGCATGTGAGAGTTATATTGCATATTTTATCACTCTCAGTTTTCTATGGAATTGTGAGGTCCGAAATGGCAAGACTTTCCTGTAAAACAAAGTGGTGGTTGCCTGTGGCTCAGACCTGTGAAAGGTCAGATCACTGTCTAATTCAGGGGTGTAGAACCTTTTTCACCTTGAGGGCCAAATTCAATTTCAAAGAAGCTCTTGGGTACCACATTCCAGTAGTGGGTGGGGCTGAAGGCAAAAGGGGCAGGAACAAAACAACAGCAATACCAGCATATTATAACTTAAAAGCTCTTACAGTCAGTAACTAAGCCTTAGGAGAGGCCTTTCAACTTTTTAGGATGGGGAAAAACTGTTCAAACGCTTGGAAGCCACTAACCATCAGTGGTCAGGGGGAAAAGGTGTGGGGCCAGGGGAAGGGACCGTGGCCATTTGGGGAACCCCAGAGGGCTGGATTGGGATCCCAGATAGCCCAGATTTGGCCTGTGTGCCTGAGATTCAACACTCCTGGTCTAGCTGGATTCAGGAATGGACTCAGCCTGGGAAGAGGTAGGAGTAACCTGATTTGATGGTGTCAAGGATAAAAATTCACTTTGGTTGTAAGGCAACTCTGTTTTATTGAGCGTAATACAGCTGTATGGAGAGAATCCTACAGACAAAGAACTTCTCAACTGGCAGTGTGAAAAGCAGGTATATTTATACATAGTAGCAACTTAATTAATTAGCAGTTAGCAAAGTTCTAAAGCAAAACAAAGATAGATCAAAGAAAACGTCTTCATTATACCTTATCAACAGATGGCCCATAACTCTTCTAGCAATGCCAGATTGACCTCAATGGTCAGTCCTCCTTGTCAACCTAACTTATTTGTCTCATGCTATATCAAAAAGGTCTTGACAGTTAGAAATTCCAATTAAGTATTTCCTTCCAATTAAGCAGTTTCAACATTACAGCACATTCAGTCACATACGTCATTCCAATCCCATTATGCAGTTCACTTGTAAGATCCAAACTACACACAGAGGCTTACATACAGAGCAGGTATATCAAGGCTTGTGGCCTTGCTTGCTCAATGGTTATTTTCAAATGATTGTACTAGATGATATTGGTGAATCTGGATGGCAATATTCCGTCAGTTGTCCGTTAATAAATTGAATATTGGGGGCAAAAGTCAGCAACTGGAGAGTAGGACTTTAGACTGATGGCTCTTGCCTTGATACTTAATAGTTACATAGTGGGTTATTCCATAGCAAGTTCAGTAAATTCAGTTTTGTATACCAAATCTTTAGGAGAGAATGCATACACAGCCTCCATGTATCGGCTTCACTTGTGTGTGACTATGAGGGACCTGTACAATCTGAATTAAACACAAAGAGAAACATCTGCTGATCTATTTCTCACATTAATGGGATTGAAGAGTATTGAGTTATTTGAATGCGTTCAGATGTGATTCAGAGGGCTAGAAATTTAATCCAAATTGAAGAACTCATTAATACAGTTCAGCACAACATCTCTAGAAGACTAACTAGGTACTAACAGATTACCAGGAAGTATTTATATATTACTGTAGAAACCATTATTACATGTGGTATAGGGTATATGTGAATATGTACACTCATGAATACGTACATATATGAACTGGGTGTGTTGAGTAGCCTCTGATTGAATTCTCAGTGATTTAACATTATTATTATACATGCTGCTGGAATTGTAACTTACAAGTTGCAAACCTGATTTTGTATACTGTTGTGATGTATTGTTTCTGATCAGTCTTTTCTTTATATTTTTGTAAATTTTGGGCTTGGCCATTATTGGTTGGTGAGCTGATATATTATTCAGTGATAAAAAACCCTGCTGGTTTAGGACCAGATAATGTTATGTCATGTTGCTCAAGGTCCAAAAAGCCAGGAAATTATAAGCTAAGGCTTAACAGACAAGCCCTGATCAGTAATGATATTGCTGTCCAATATTACAAATTATGCCTGCTTAAAATTTATTCTCCATGCACCCACACCTTTCCATGATCTTTTGGGTGCAACTCCAGATGGGGGGGATGGAATACATGAAAGCTTATGTGACTCTGAATAGTCAGCTTCTCTCCTTCTAGTTTAAAGGTTTATCAAACACTAGAAAAGTGGCAAATTTCCTTATCAATCTTGAGTACTAGTATTAGGGTTTTCTTTTTTAAACACACAAACACACACACACACACACACACACACGTTTTCTCAGGATTCTGTCGCAGTACTACTTTATTAGAGGCTATATTTTGCAGTGTGATCTCAGTGGTGGAGATTTTTGATTCCCTGCACAAGAGTAGATAGTGAAACATGTTTGGTGGGGGGATAATCTGTATATAGGAAGAGGTCAGGGAGCCAAGGCACCTGATGGAATGACCTTCCTTATTAACCACATTGTTTGTGGATACAAAGGTTTACAGTGAGAGAAACTAGCTTTTCTACCCACTGTGAAAGGAGAATATCTACCTCTGGTACCTCTCTCATTTATTGGAATATAGTTTTTCAGTGTAAGTTAAAGAACCAAAAAGTAAAATGTCATTGTGCTTTCTCTTAAAGGGTTTCCAAATACTTGAAAGACAGTCACTCATCAGTTTGCTAGTTTTGCACATGGCATTTGCTTCTCCTTCCTCAATTTTCCAGTCCCTGTGGAATAATCCTCACCTTAGCTATAGTCTGTCTTGCAAATGCAGTCATGTTCGCTAGCCCCTTACTGCTAAATTTTATAATTAAGTTTCGTCTCAGCCATCAGCTAGTTCCAGTGTATCTCCAGAGCTTAGATACTTACCCCAAAGTATTTACTGATGCAGGGGAACCTTTTGGATTTGGGCCCTGTGATGGTCCTTTATTTGCACTTAGGGTGTGCTTCAGAGTAGTCATTCTGTAAGCCTGTTGACATTTGTGGCCAAATAATGGGGTTTACTGCCTAGAATCTCTCAGCTATGTTATTGTGTTCATCCACTGTCCTGCCAAATGATGTGCCTAGAGAGTGATCTAATTTAACATGTTTACTAAATACAGATTAAATAAATAAAGCTAAAAAAAGTACCCCATGTTATTTTTGTCCAAAAACATACCACAAGTGTTTGAGGGGGAGGAAATTAAAGCACAATGTAATTTAAATACTATATTATGTAGACATATTTATTGGAATATTTGACAGTAGGGTGTGTGGTGTCTCTATGTACCTGCCTCAAGTAATGTCATTTTTTGCTCTTTCAATCTGTATTCATGTGCTTCTGAAATAACTTGAGAACAATCTTGGGGAGTTCATGCATGAACTCCTACATATCACCTTTGTGCTATAGTCCCAGATAATATGTTGCCCTGTTCATTGTACATATAAGTGGGCATATAGCCCTCAGCAGCCATCTGCACCAATAATAATAATAATAATAATAATAATAATATAGCAATTTTTAATGGCCTTGGCTGGTATTTAAGCAAGAACAGGAGAGATGTAGGGCTGCAAAGGAGGGCAATTTCAGGCGATCCAGGGGCCAATTTAAATTGTCACTCCTTTTTTTAGTTACAGTACCAGAATTTGTAAAAAGTTGTGTTTCTAGTGGAATATTCTGAGATTATTGGCATTGATGTGATACCATTGATGTTTTCTATCCTGTGCATTCTTATTCAGCAGTTTATGAGCTTTGCTTTATTGAACATCTCAGGTTATAAGAATAAGGATTCGGTGACAGTTATTTGTGAAGTGTTAACATACCTTCAGAGTGTTATATTATTGTGGATTTCTTCATTTCTCCCTTTGCAGAAATTTGCTTGGATGGTGAGGGATGCATTCCTTCCAAAATAGTTATGGACTCATAGACCTAGATTGCATGTAATGAGATATGCCCCCCCCCCCCGGTGAATTTCCTCACTGGTCTTTTCATTGCAGTGCTGGCTGCCATTTTGAATATTTCAGCTGTTGTGGGGGTCCAAAGTAGCTTGTCGTCATGTGCAAACCCTGTGAGGGTGGGATGTTGAGGTGGTTGACAATCACCTAGAACCCATGGGCTGTTTTAGACTTGCAGGTGGCAATTCACCCATGGTGCTTCTCATGACATACAAATTAGGCCACTGTAGGTCAGTTTGCATGTCACAATAAGCCTCCTTGAAAAGAAGCCATGGTGGATTAGTTGTTCACTCACTAACCCAGCTTACTCCTGACAGATGATCAGGCACTTTGCGGCTTGCCATGAGTTGTTTCCTACTGAGTCTTCTCGCCTGCTCCCACAACTTCAGCAGCCTGCTCCACTACTCTGCTAATGAGCGTAAATCTGCTCATTAGTGTAGTAGAGCTTATGTAGATTTTTTTTGCATCTTCAGTGAGTTTTGCATATATCCAAACTTTTTTTTAAAGTAAAACTTTGAAGGATATTTGTGCAAATTTGCTAAAGTGCAGTAGTTACTGTGAATAAGTGCAGTAGTGTTTAAATTTGTGCAAACCTTCCCAAACGTTAAATAAAAGAAAAAGTTACATTTTCCACCCGAAGGTGTGTGTGTGGGGTTCAATATACACAAATCTCCCTTAAGGTGGAAAAAAAGGTATTGTTCTCTAGGGAGGTGATGTATTGAAGAAGGGGCAGATGACAAGGGAGGAAAGAGGCAGGAGGTTGCACTAGCAATATTGCAAGGAACAATTGGGTTTTTTGCTGCTCTTGCCAGGCAGCTGTGTAGATCTTTCCGACAAGACATGCGTAAGCCACTCTGCTGGCTTTATACATCATGACAAGCCCTAAAACAAGCTACCCTGAACAACTCAACAACAAGCCATGGGTTGCTAGGGTGGCTTATGCATGGTTAACAAACTACACTGAGGAAACTGCATCGGGTTCAGACATCACAAGAAGCCATCCTGAAACAAACAAGGGTAACAACCCAATGTAGGTTGTTGTGTCATGCAGACCTAGTCAATATGAAGCTGTAGTGCCATACAGCTATTATGGGAGCCAGTGGGTATTCTTAGGCGTTTTTCTGAGTGTACCCCAATATTAGAGACTTAGCTAGTTTAATAGTAATTGTGTCTCTCCAGGGATTTGTAGTGCAGTGAAGAGGGTTAGGATTTCTAGAAGAGCATTTTCTGACATCTTCAACAAACTAAAACTTCTAGGATTATTCTTATTGCAGATTTGCCCTCTAGATTTCATTTCATCATGTGTGTTTTTGATAGCTCATGTCCTCTTGATGTGTGGGAGAGAGCCCACTTCTAGGATACTCTGATTTACAAGATGGTTTGCAGCCCTGTGGTTTAAAGAGCAGCTGTCCTCAGCTGTTTCTATTCCTGTAGATTTGCAGGGAGGGTGTCCCCAGGGATGGGGCCATGCCAAGTCCTTTGAGCAGCAGACAAAGGTCTTCCTCTTTTGCATTCTATTGCAAATGACAGCAAGGCTGCATTGGGATGTGTTTGATTCTCATTAGATTAAATAGAACTAATATTTTCCCTTGGATAACAGGCTTCCAAATTATTTATAATGATAGTCCATCCTATTTGCAAGGCTCAGGCAGCATTTTAGTATCATATTCATTCACAAAGTCTAAGAAGGTGACAATTATTTTAATTTTACAGATTGGTCAGTGACTTGTCCAGGGCCATCCACTGAGCTGGGTTTTGGAGCTAGGTGCAATTTCAACATTACAGTCCAGCAGTACATCAAACTGATTCTCAAAAGTGCTGTCGCTGTCTTATTGAACGTATTCTCACCAATAATCTGACAAACTGGGATATAGTTATTCCTCATTTGGTAAGGCATTGGAGTTTTCTGATAATGAAAAGGCCATCAAGGCAGTTGGTGTTTCAGTAAGTTGGCTAGTGTTGCAAGGGATGGCTTATTCTAGGAGTGCATGTAACACACATAGCCAACTTGAGAAAAAATGGTTCATTACTTTAATTGGTCATTGCATTCATATTTCCCTTGCAGTGCGCCATCTTTATCTAAGCTGTTGATGTATACTACATACTTGATGGCAATTTAGAGATAACTTTTTGTGGTTCCTATAAAGGATGATGTTTTGGACTGTGATTTATTAAGGAACTTCATCTGTATCTGGCTGCAGTAGCCCAGTGTTTCTTTCGCCACACCTCCTTCAAGAGTCTTCAAAAGTAGCCTGTTCTCCCATCTAGAACAGGGGTGTAGAACCTCAGGCTCGAGGGCCAAATCTGGCTTCTTGGAGATATCTGTCTGGCCCTCCAGGGGTCCCCCGAAGGCTATGCGTCCTTCCCCTGGCTCCACCCTTTTCCTCAACCACCAATTGTTTAGTTGTTTCCTGGCGTTGTGCAGTTCCCCCCCATCCTAAAAGATTGAAATGTCTCTGCTAAGGCTTAGTTACTGGCAGTAAGAGCTTTAAGCTAATCTATTGGTATTTGTGGCCCTACCCTTTTTGCTTTCAGCCATGCACACCATTGGAAAATAGCTTCCAAGAGTGTCTCCAAAATGGCTGAAAGTGATTTTGCACCCCTGAATTAAAATGTGTGGGTTTTGCTTCCTGATCTAGTTTTTGATAAAACCTAGCAAGTAACATTGAATTCTATTTGGGTGCAACTGGAAAGTAGTCTCATTAACTTTCAGTAGGATAACTCCGTCTCAGTTAATGCAGAAATGCCATGACTGTCTCATGCATTTACACTCCAAGATTGGGCCAAAGCAGACTAAAAGGGTTTTGAGAAAGTGTGGGATAAGAGGACACTGCCAGTGGTGCGTTTGGATACCCAGGTCCCGCTAATTGCACCTTCTGGAATAGGTGTTAATTTTACAATAGGAGAAACAAAGTCACAAAGAAGTAATGCAGAATGTCTGTTGCTTGCACTGCCTCCCATCCTCCAGACAGAGAGTTTCAAATGTGTGGCAGAGTCCACTTCCAGTAGGCCTTGGCTCTTGCACAGTTACCGTGGAATGCTTTGAAGCTGAGCACCACAATTGCCACAGCCAATAGACATGGAAAGGCAAGCCAGACTGATTCATTCTATCAGGTTCTGCTTCTACAGCCTTGGAAATGTGGAGTCATAAGGCTTCTGTCAGTTATTCCTCTGCCTGGCTTGCCTTGTTCCAGCTGAGTGATTGACCGATAGCCTGCCTTGATGGGCATGAAAGGGAAAGAGAGTCTGCCCAGCCAGCTAAAAAAAGTAAGCTGTGGCTCCGCATGGGAATCTTGGTATAAAATGTTGTTTTATTTTGAAGATTAGTTGTGAGTCACATGAAGAAGACTGGCTGGAAAGACAAAGGTGGCTTCTGCTTTCTCTTTATGTATATGATTTCCTGTGCCTGTGAGGGGTTGCTAGGAAAAAAGTGATTGCATAGGCTGCTTAGATTGATTCTAGAGGGTAGGGTGGAGGAGAGCACGTGAGCAAGGGAGACTTTCCACAGTCTGAGATCACCAAGTGGAACCCTATCATTAGCCATCTGCATTACATTTTGTTGTGGCCTCTTTATTTCTAAGCATGCACACTCACATACCCAGTAACTGCTTGATGTGGGTGGAGCTGCTGGAAAGACTCAGACATGAAAATCCTAATCTGTGCATCAAGACACTTGTTCTTGGAGGGCTGCTGTTGTCGAAGCTCTTCAGTTAAGGTTGCACAAACCATGGATTACTTCATAGACAGTAAGAAGAGTTATTCCAAGACAAGGGTGCACAATTATTCATGTCAGCACCAAATAACAAACCAGGCAGAACAAAGCTGAAGACGGGGTGATAGGATCAGGCTGTAGATGTGAATGCTTGGAAAAAAACTGGGAAAAAAAATCAGAAAAACATCCTCTCCCAGGCCATTTTTGCTTTGTTTTTTCCAAAAAAAATAATTGAATTGCTTTGGATTATGGACTATTTTCAACCCTCAGGGTCATTAAGGATCTCTGAGGAAGTGTGTGGAGAGCCTCCCCTCTACTGTCTTCAAGCAATCCTGATAAGATGGCTCTTTCCTTGCTGCTAGTAGTCTGTTTGTGAATCTCTGCTGGAGGCAGTGGAAAGTACAGGCAGCAGAGAATTATGCAATGGTGGGTGAGGTGGGGTGGGGTCAGGGTATCCCGGGGGATGCAGTAAAGGGCTTGAGGGGCAGCAGGTTGTGCATCCTATTCTTAGAGGAGGCTTACCATTTGTGGACTTATTTAGGAAAGGTTGTTCCTATACTGCAGTTTTTACACAGAGCCCTAAGTAAAAGCCATGTGAACTGCTGTAGCGCAGTGGATGGTATGCAGGTCTGGATCTTGGAAACGGGCGTTCAAATGACTGCTTATCAGTGGGCTTTGAAGGTGGGTCCAGGGCAAGTCCTCTCTTGGCTTTAATTTGCTGTCTGTAAAATAAGAGTAATGAACTACCTCTGAGAGTTATTGTGAAACTGAGCAAGGATTGCAGTGCTCATTTCACATTGAAAGTGCTACAATAAATGATACTGTGTTCATAGTATTAGAATTTGAAGGTTTAAATGAGACTTGGCAATCTGACTTAGAGCATTATGGTTTCAACAGATCTGACCTGACCTCATGTAAGGAACCACATCTCTGGGATATAACCCAACCGCTGTGGGTCTGAGGTGAAAATTTGGGTTGGTTTGATGTGTGTTCTGCTTCTATGTCAGTTTAAGGACATAGATGGTTGCCACGTAGGCTCAAATAGGGATAAATGGCTGAAGAGGCAATTCATGTCAGCACCAAAGAACAAGCCAGACAGAACAATGCTGAAGACAGGGTGATAGGATCAGACTAGAGATGACTGGAAAAAAGGGGGGGTAATTGGTGGGATTGGAAAAAAGGAGGGTAATCATCTTACTTTCCTGTTAAGGAAAGTAAGCTGGCAGAATTGGGAGGCTCTGCACAAGGTGCATGGGCTACCGAGTGGCTGCTGCTTCTTGGGCCTGCCGGTTGGCTGCATAGCTAGCAAGAACCAGCAGACCCTTTGCAGGGGGAGAGCACTGCTCTTCTTCTCCTCTGCCACCTGCTTCATTCTGCTTAATGGTAAGGCTGGCCCTGGACATTTAGGGATGCTCCAAGTTATGTCCTGTTTCCCAACATGTGAGTAGACTCACTATATTATATAGTGGAAGAAAATGTGCATTTTTAACAATCTGGTTTTTGTTCTTAGAATCCTGGGTTTCTGGGCTTGTTCTGGTTAAATGCTGTAGCAGTCAATTAATATAGTTCTAATCTAAAAACCACATGTGATAGAAATTATGTGGGTTATCCTGCCACTGCTACCAAAAGTTAAAGAACAGCAAGTGGGTTATCCCAGCAATGTTTCTTTCTTACCATCACTAGAAGACAACCTTTCAAAATGAACTAAAATAAGATGCTTATTAACTGAAATTATTTACAAATGAGAACAAAATGTCACTCTTCAAATAATAGGTTGAGATTGCTTAAAGGTTCTTAAACAGAAACCTAAAGTATATTATGGCTAACTTGCTTTCACATACAATTATCATGTTCATATAATAAATGTAAAAATATAGTTTATTCATATAATAATTACAGATTTACTAACTGAGTTTACTTTTAGAGGTGTTTAAAATAATGATAATTTTATGAGCAAACCAAGTAATACATATAACTTTAGGAACAGAAAAGCTGCTTTATGTTCCTAAAGCAGCCCTCCCCAACCTGGTGCCCTCCACATGTTTTGGACTACAACTTCCACAATTCCTGACTATTGGCCATGTTGCCTGAAGCTGATGGAAGCTGAAGTCTAAAATATTTAGAGAGCACCAGGTTGGGGAAGATGAGGAAGACTGTCCTAAGGTAATAAATTGACTTTAGATCTCTAAAATATACTAAAAGAAAAGTATTGCATATTTTTCTGTTTCCCCCCAATTTCCATCTCTTTCCCAACCCCTGTTTCTTTCCAGACCTTCAAAATTTCTGGAAATTTTAAATCTCTGGGTGAAGCAGTTCTGAATGAGGAAGATCTGGGTTGCTAGTCCTGATGGCTATGTGCTACTTCCAGAATCAGAGGCAGTAAGCCTATATATGTCAGTTGCTGGGGAACGTGGTGCTGTTGCACTCAGTCCTACTTGTGGGTCCCTGGTCGACAGCTGGTTGGCCACTGTGTGAAGAGAATGCTGGGCTAGATGGGCCCTTAACCTGATCCAGCATGGTTTTTCTTATGTTCTTAGTAATAGGTTGCAGAGAGAATGATATGCATTGGCTGCAACAGATTCTAAGCTGGAGCTAATTATGGCACATTCCAAAAGGCAAGGCAACAAAACAGGCAAATGATCATGCACAACAGTTCCAATCCAGTACTGGATCGGGCAATGGTCAAATCACAGTTAAGCAATCAATTACCATACATAGTCCAGAAGTAGAATCAGACAGGTTCTTCTTCGTGGTCTCTGTGCATCACACACTATGGGCTCGTGCCGGTGCCGAGCCTCCGGCACGAGCCCATAGTGTGTGACTGCACAGATGACCACTCGAAGAACTACAGTTACAGGTAAGCAACTTGCATATTCCAAGGGTCAGAATCAAAGAGGGTCAAACACAAGACATTGTCCAAAAAGCAAGGCACAAGAGCTGTTGAACAATGTTGTTCCAACATTGGTTAGATCTACAGTGAAGGCTTTTAACTCCAAAGCCTGCTGAGCCCCACTCAGAGCTTAGCTGCAATAATCAGGGCTGCCTGTTCAGAACTCTTCTCCTAAGGAGGCACTTTCTGTTGAAGAGTACTTTTCTGCAAGAGAGCCCTATTGACCTGTCGCTTGGGGCGAGAATCCTCCTTGGGGCCAGGGGGTGGTTCAACCTCTGCCTCAGAGGCAGAATCCCCTCCTCTTGACAGGGATGGACTTTCAGTCATTATCACTGAAGGCCCAGGCTCCTGCTGGGCTGGTGGCAGTACCTGATATGGGGTGCCTGAGTCTTTGGGGGCTCCTGCTCCTCCTCTGAGGAGGACTTCTCCAGTGGGTCCTTGATAGAGAATGACCTAGGAGTGATACTGTTCTGACTCAGGATGGCTTTATCAAGATCTCCTAAACAACTGGATATCTGGGCTGAACATTGGCCAGAGTCGGAGATATCCTGGCATCACAATGGTGGGAATGCACTATTTTGAAGCCTTGTTTGCTGACTTAGTCACTGATGCTTTTACCTCTAGATGCAATGGGGATCTGACAAAACCAGTAGATCTGCCTTTCCCAATTTGGTGCCCTTCAGATGTTTTGGACCACAATTCCCATCATACCTGACCATTGGCTTTGCTGGTTAGGGCTGATGGGAGTTGTAGTCTAAAACATTTGGAGGCCAAGGGGGTGGGGAAGGCTACTGTAGATTGATAGTGTGAGACGCTGAGATGGAGCTAGATAGAGGGTAGTGATGGTGGTGGAAATCTGGAGTTGAATTTTGAGGCAACAGCCCCACTACCCTTAACTGCACAGAATCCTGATTTATGTTGCCACGAGGGTAGCTGTGTGCTCTGCTATGCGCCTGCTTGCATAAATAACTACTGATTAGAGTGAGAAACTTTACCGCTGTCTACCACCACCTTTCTCCGTACTGCCTACCTCATCCTCTTGCACTGCTGCACCCATTTCCCTTCTTCCAAGTATTTGGAATCCTTTTATTTCCAGCAAGTTTCAACTAAACATTGGTTTAAAATACAATGGTTGCATTCGGATGGACTTTAGGCAACGGAGGAGGGAATAGGCAACTCACCGTGCTTTATTTTGCCGGCACTCCCCACACGACATATGGCCCTGCCCCCGTCACTCGGCTGAAACTCTTGTCGTCCTTCCAGCTGGCCGGTGCTCCTCCCTCCCTCCTCCCAGGGCTATCCCATCAGCCATTGCAAATTCTGCTGGCTGTAGAGGTGCGGCCAGGGCACTTTCGGCCTATCTTGTCGGAGAACTCTATGGGCTCCCGAAATAGCGCACTCAATGCGTTAAATTTGACAACGGAACCCGCCACTCAACATGTTAAGCAACAGGTCTCCGGATAATCAGTGGAGCAGCCCATTATTTTTCTCCGTTGCTTATTTTGTTAAAATAGACAACTATCAGTTGTGTGCCCCCCCGATGACACAATAAGCAACGCAACGGACGATTGCCTAATTAAGCAACTGTTGCTTATTGTGTTGTGTGAACCCAGCCAATGACATCTTACTTCCTGTTTCTTTAACTTACACTGAAGAAGTGTATTCTAATAAAAAAGAGAAAGAGAGAGAGATGAGCAGAACAGCTGGTGGGTTGCACCTCCTCAAGAAGTAATTCATGTTTATGTGTGGATTATTCATGGAAGGGAGTGGGGAAAGTCAGATACTGGGAACATGAGATGTAGGTGGATGTCTTGCAATTACCCTTGTTGATTTTTCTCCCCTCCCTGTGCCATGAATAGATCTTCTGCTGGCAAGAAACAGCTGTATGTTGTACAGGCAGTGGCTGCATGGACAAGCCAGTGGGAACCTGGGGTGGCAGGAGAGGCTTTTTATTGAGATCGGAAGAGCAGTTGGTGGCTTTCCCTGGTTTGGATGTAGCCCTGGTGGCAGCAGTTCCAACATCTAGTATAATTCTAAATGGTTTGGGACCTAGTTACTTGAAGGGCTTCCTTCACCCATATCAGTCTGCCCGCACTTTAAGATCAGAAAGAGAGGACCTTCTCATTTGCCCACCTGTGATAGCAATTAGGTGGGTGTCCACATGGGAGAGCGCCTTCCCTGGAACAGGCCGCGAAGCCCGCTGGTAGTAGCCGCCGGTGCCGGACGGAGCGGGCGTCCCGGAAAGGTAAGGAGGGGGCGCGCGGAGGGGAGGAGGGGGCGCATGAAGGGGAGGAGGGGGGCCCTTACCTTTCCGGGACGCCCGCTCCCGTCCGGCGCCGGCGGCTACTGCCAGCGGGCTTCGCGGCCTGCTCTAGAGTGGTGCGCCGGATGATGACATCACCCGGCGCGCCACTCTAGAGCAGGCCGCGAAGCCCGCTGGCAGTAGCCGCCGGTGCCGGACGGGAGCAGGCGTCCCTGAAAGGTAAGCACGCCGCCGCCCCCTCCCCCCTGCCCCCCTCCCCTGCCCCCTGGAAAGAAGTGGAAAGAAGTGCCCCCCTCCCCTGCCCCCTGGAAAGAAGTGCCCCCTCCCCTGCCCCCTGGAAAGAAGTGCCCCCCTCCCCTGCCCCCTGGAAAGAAGTGGAAAGAAGTGCCTCCCTCCCCTGCCCCCTGGAAAGAAGTGGAAAGAAGTGCCCCCCTCCCCTGCCCCCTGGAAAGAAGTGGAAAGAAGAAGGGTAGTCTTATACGGCGAATATATCCCAAACGCTATATTTTAACTGGAAAAGTTGGGGGTCGTCTTATACGCCCAGTCGTCTTATACGCCGGAAAATACGGTAGCATTTTCCAGGCAACCACATTTAGATCCTGCATGTGAAATTAGTTAAGCCAAACAGCATTTAGCTCATTGGTAACTATGAGCTACTCCTAGGTATTTCTATATGGAGATGATCATCACATGAATCTATATCAGACATTATAAATAGTAAAAATAGTCTCAGGGACTTAATGGAGAGTCTTGTGGGACTTCAAAGGTTAATGCAGATTTATTGTAACAAGCTTTTGTGGACTAGTGTCCATTTAAAATGTTTGTTTAAAGAAGGGATTGAAAGATAGTTTACAATCCCTGTACAGTTAGATGGACTCTGTAATTATCATATATAGAATTGACCACCGTGATTTTGGAGAGGGGGCACTTCAGAGTCATTCTAGAGAGAGATGGAGGAGAGACAGGAAGATGGATAATATTCGACTTCATTTTATCTGACTATATCTAAAAATATTGTTGTTGTTTTTATTTTACAAAAATATAATACTCAGTCCTTAAATATAAATACTCTGAAGGAGATTGTAAAAATAGTTATTGTAAGGTGCAATCCTATGCATGTTTAGAAAGAAAAAAGTCTGTGCCTTTAAGACTGTGCTCTTAGTTTATTTATTTTGACCCTTGGTCATAATACAGAGAAAACAAACCAGGATAACAATTGAAAACAAATAACCACAGACGTTCTAGAAGGCACCAGATTGGGGAGGACTGCTTCATGCTTTCTGACAGCAGCTCTTTAAGGTCTTGGGCAGAGGCCTTTCCCAGTCCTTCCACCTGGAGATTCCAGGGGTTGAACTTGATCTTCTGCATGCAAAACCTGTGCAGTGATGCTAAGCTATGATCCTTCCCTCCACTGTTGTAGCTTCAGTAGTGAGGCTGAGCATGTTGTTTCTGTACATGGAAGTTCTGCTAAACTACTGGGGCCACAATTCTAGGTAATCCGATACCAAGGGACTATGGTAGAAAGACTGGAGTCTATTTCAGAAATACTGGTGGTGGTTTTCAGAGACTAGTCTGTATGGACAAATAATCAGGGGACAAGTTGAGAAGAGGGTTGTATAGCTAGCTCAGAGGTAAATTTAATGGCAAAGAGGCAGGGAACATGTAAGCAGAATGGGCAGGAAAATCAGGGCAGAGCAAAGCAAGTAAGTTGAAAGGCAGTTTTGGGCATGTTCATGGAGCCTGAAGCAGAGGTGTTAATGAGCAGTCACTTCCTCCTTCCTTTTATAGGAATTGTTGAAAGGGAAGAAGTAAAGGAAACTGCAATGCCTGCTTGAGTGGCCTCAGGTGAGTTTGTATCCTGATGTAGGCGCTTTTCTCTGTAGTTGCTCCCTGGGCAAGACTTGGGGAAATAGTGGGGCCTTAGCGTTCTTGCAGTTCTTTAATCAGATTTTTTTTTTAAAGTGTATTGGAAGTTCTTGTAAATGTCCTGTGATGAAAGCTTGTGGCATAATCAGGTCTTAGGACCAAGGACCAAGAAACTATGTTTATCATCTGGGAGGATACAGTTAATGTGATTGCTGCATTAGGTTGTAGAGATTTATTTAGTTGTCCTGATGCAAGTAGGATGGTAATAGTAGTGTCATTAGCATCAAGGAGGCAAACACTTCTTCTCTTGCTTTGTTAATGCCTTTCCCCTTACAAACATTCCATTGCTTCAGTGTCTCTTTCTTCTCCTTTTCAACCCCCTCTCCCTATTCCTCAATTACTCCCATGTTCTACCACAAACATGGTTTCGTATATTAGGTAACACATACGTGTGCACATGCACATCCACCCACCCATGTGTAGCCATATATTATTTATTATTATTATTTATTGCATTTGTATACCACCCCATAGCTGTAGCTCTCTGGGCGGTTTACATAAGATTAAAACATTTAAAAACAATATACAAAAATTAAAACTGCAAAACGTACAATATACAAATACATTTAAAACCATTATGATAACTTAAAAAGCTACAAGCCTAAAAAACAAAAAACAGACCCAGGCTTATCAGATATTTCTAAATGCCTGAGAGAAGAGGAAAGTCTTGAACTGGCGCCAAAAAGATAACAATGTTGGCACCAGGGGGGCCTTGTCGGGGAGATTATTCCACAATTTGGGGGCCACCACAGAGAAGGCCCTCTCCCTCTTTGCCAACCTCCGAGCTTCCCTCGGAATAGACACTTGGAGGAGAACCTTAGATGTTGAACATAGTGTACGGGTAGGTTCATGTTGGGAGAGGCGTTCCGTCAGGTATTGTGGTCCCAAGCCATGTAAGGCTTTATAGGTTAAAACCAGCACCTTGAATCAGGCTTGGAAACATATAGGCAGCCAATGCAGGTGGGCCAGAGTAGGTCTTATATGTTCGAACCTTCTGGTCCCTGTTATCAATCAATACCCAATATATTTTGGGTATTTTAGAATGCCTTATAATTTGACACTCAGGTGCTCACCTGAGCATAATAGTTACTTTCCCTAAGTAAGCAGAAGTGTGGCAAATTACAAGTTGATCCTCTGCCAGCAAAAGACAGGATATCAAACCGTAGTACACAGAGCAGGATGTGGTATAAGTTTGATCTTGCCAGCAGCTGTGTTAGGGAAGTTGACATCACCCTCTGATAAGCTCTGAGCAGGTTTCAGATTAGTTTGGCACAATTGAGTCAAAGCAAAGCACAGGAGTTTTATTTTCTGGTAGTTCTTTTTGCACTATGTTGTTTTAGATCTTGCCCTATAGCCCTTCTTATATTATTTATATAGCACCATCAATATGCATGGTGCTGTTCTAAAGTGCAAGACTAAAATCTGACATGGAAAATGAGAAGAGAAAGGGGAGGGAAGTAGAGGCAGAGGTAGACAAGGAAAGAATGAAGGTGGTTTCAGTTACACATGCTTAGGTTTGGCTGTAAGCTTAGATGCAGCAGTGGGCAGCCTTCTGTAGCCTGGTATCCTCCGGTTATGTTGGACAACACTGCCAAACGGCATGGCCATATTCTGCTCCAGCACAACTGGAAGGCACCAAGTTGGGGAAGGTTGCTTTAGGGCATGGTGACTAGAGGGTTGAACCAGCACTTCATGGCTTGAGGATGGATTTGAAGGAGGTAAGAGAGATGGCATCACACAGATATCCATACTTCTTCTTCGTGGTCTCTGTGCATCACACACTATGGGCTTGCGCCGGCGCCGAGCCTCGTTCCGGAAACTTTTAAAGCCTAGATTCTTGGCGGGAACCCCTCCCCCCACCGTCCTAATGTGCATGCTCGGGTTCCCGCCTACCTCAGTTCTTTTTCGACCGCCGTGCTGCTTGCCTCGTGGGAGACTTCTCTTCATATTTTTTCATCGTTCGTATACTGTTAGCTTGCTTAGACTCTCTTTCTAGTACTTTCCCCTGTTCCTTTTCCTTCGTCTTCTTCTCCTTCTTCTAAAAAATAATAATAATAATAATAATAAAAATTTAATATATTAATCTTCTGACTTTGTAAATATATATAGATACTACTACTCTACCGCTTTCTGTCCTCCCCTGCCCCAACCCCCCACCCTTCCTGTGGGACCCGGGGCTTTTTCCATGAGATCTACCGCGCAATGGCGGGCACAGCTCTCTTCAAAAACTGCACGCTGTGCAGCGCCAAGCTCACCCTCTCAGACGGACACTCGAGGTGCCTCCTTTGCTTGGGTGAAACTCATGTGGTTGATGCCTGTGCCCACTGTCTAAACTTCTCATGGCAGACCCGTAAGAACCGGGCAAATAAACTAAGAGCTTTACTGTGGAGGAAGGCTCTGGAGGCAGTAGACACCCTGGCTCGCCCTTTGGCAATAGCCGTGGAATCGGGGCATTCTACCAAGGAGAAACAAAAGGAGCGCCCGCATAAGTCTCTGGGCCCCCCCTTGGCTGAGGGGGTTAAGCCCCACAAATGCAAAATGGCCTCTACGACCTTCAATGAAGGCCCCCAGAAGAAGCGGAGCAAAGACTCAAAGAAGTCTTCAAAACCGAAGAAAGAGCATCCGACGCCGAAGGTACTGACCTCGGTACCGCCATGCCCAGGGTCATCCTCTGTACCGATAAGATCACCGGTACCGCTGGCGCCCCTGTTACCGTCTCCACCAGCATCGGTGTCGATCCCAATCGCTCACGGGAAGACGTCTGCAACCTCGACCCCCATGGCTGCCCAGTCTACCCAACCTAGATCTAAGGCATCGGTACCGGCCCCGGCATCAAAAAAACTGCGGCCAAGTCTCCCACTAAGCCGGGAAGAAAGCATCACGAAGCTGCCCCAGCAATCTCTGTCGGTATCGATATTGCACTTGTCACTCTCACCACTGCCTCTTTGACCTGCTCTCTCCGGGGACCACGCTGGCCCCCTCGCCGACGTCGAGAAGCTCCAGGGTGGAACGACCTTACCGGCCCCGCTCGGTCCTGGAGATCCCAGGAAGGCTCGGTGGCACAGTCCACCAAAGGTCAACGTTTCCTCTTCGACCCCTTCACGGGAAAAAGGCTCCAAGGAGAGGACATCTTTATCCCACCGCGACCGCCAAAGCCCCCCCCCCCTGTCGGCCACGATCTCAGTCCCTCCAAGGGAGGAGGCGGTACCGACGATGCCTCTGACTCCGGCCCTACCTTTCGACACCGAAGGCCCGTCTTCCCCCCAGTCAGTGGAAGACTATGCCTCCGATTCCTCATCATTAGCCGAGACACCCCCCTCTGTACCATCCCCAGGGGACGAAGTGGGCATGGATAAGAGGGCATCTCCATCTGTGGAGGTAGCCTCCTTTACTGAGCTGATGACACGCATGGCACAGTCACTGGAGGTTGAGACTCAACAACCCACTGAGGAGTGTGTGGACAATATATATGATGTGATGTATGGAGAATCCTCTTCCACGCTTGCCATACCTCTTATACCAACCCTGCTGCACACCTCGCAGGAATCTTGGAAGAACCCGGCTACGATGGGACCAGTGTCCAAGCGACTGGACTCATTGTATAAGGTTCGAGAAAAGGACGCCGGCTTCCTGCAAACCCACCCCAAGTCCAACTCAATCATTGTGGAATCTGCCCAAGGCAGATCATCAAAGTCCCACTCTGCACCAGTGGATAGGGAGGGAAGAAAGTTGGATGCCTTTGGACGTAGAATCTACTTGTCCGCCGCGCTGGCCATGAAAGTTGCAAACTGCCAGGTGATGATGGCCCGATATCACCTCTTCATCTGGGACAAGGTGTCCTCCCTACACGCCCACCTGCCTGATGACATCCGTGCAGCAGCCACCGTCTTTCAGCAGGAGGCGATAGCCCTGGCGAAGCAGGAACTCACCACCGCGAGACACCAGACTGACTGCATCTCAAAGGCCATGGTTGCGTTGATTGCTCTGAGGCGCCATGCCTGGTTAAGATCTTCCAGCCTACCGCAAGAATCAAAGACAAGGATTGAGGACCTCCCCTTCGACGGGGAAGGCCTTTTCAATACGTCCACGGACTCAACCATGGACACAATTCAAAAGGCGAAAACCACGGCTAAGAAGATGGGGTTCTACCCGCCTTCTGTTCCTTACCAGTACCGCCCACGCAAATGGGGCCGTCAACAGCCATACCAACACAGACAATCACAATTTCGCCAACAACAGCAAAACCGATTCCAGTCTACACCCGCACAAACGCACCTGCCGCAGAGAAGAAACTACTCACAGGGCCGATTTAGACAACAGCGGGGACGTTCAGATCTGCCTCAGAAACAGCGGGTTTGACTCTCTCCGGGTCACTCCCCTTCCGCACGAGACTTTCAGCCACAGACTCCAACCATTCCTACAAGAATGGAACCTCATAACATCAGACAGGTGGGTCCTACAGATAATTCAAAGCGGATACCTCATAGAATTCCACTCATCACCCACCTTGAACAACTTAAAGCACACACCCCTGTCGGAGACTCTCCATCACGAAGTCACCTCACTGTTACAAAAAGGTGCCATCACGCCAGTGGACCACCTCACTGCACCACCCGGGTTCTACTCCCGTTACTTCACTGTCCCGAAGCGGGATGGCGGCCTCCACCCTATCTTGGACTTGAGGGACCTCAGTGACTTCATCATCATCAAGAAATTCCGGATGACCACCTTAGCAGTCGTTCTTCCGCTTCTCAGACGCAACAGGTGGTTCATCCTCATAGATCTGAAGGACGCGTATTTCCATATTCCCATCCACAAGAACCACCACCGTTTCCTCAGGTTCGTGATAGGTGGAAAGGCTTTCCAGTTCACTGTCCTCTCCTTCGGATTGAAGACGAGGGTGTTCACGAAGTGCATGGCGGTGGTATGTGCTTTCCTCCGCTCCTTAGGAATAGAATTGTATCCCTATCTAGACGATTGGCTGATTGTCTCACCCTCTTACACCCAGGCGAAACGGGATGTGACCACAACTACAGACCTCCTGAAGAGACTAGGACTCGTAATAAATTATGAGAAATCAGTTTTTCAAATAACGCAGTCAATACAGTTTATCGGGGTGATACTAAAATCCATGATAGGGAGGGCATTCCTCCCAAAAGACAGGATGTTCAGGATCCAACAGCTTGCACAGCACCTCCTGGAATCTTCAAGGGCAAGAGCAATTACCCTGCAGAGACTTCTCGGTCTGATGGCTTCCTCGGTGCACACAGTCAGGTGGGCACGTCTCCGAATGAGACCACTCCAACAGCATCTCCTAATGTCCTACGACCCTACCAAGTCACCAAACTGGACCAGGATCGGCATTCCACAGTCCCTAAGACCATCACTTCGATGGTGGTCCAGCCCATGCAACCTGGGGAACGGGCTCCCCTTCGTGGACCGCGGGCCTACCCGCACGATTACTTCGGACGCATCCCTGCTAGGCTGGGGTGCGCACTGCGGCCAATTGATGACTCAAGGGCAGTGGTCACTGAAGGAACAGTCTCTACACATAAACAAACTGGAGCTACTAGCAGTCCAGAAGGCCCTACTAACCTTCAAGAATCACATCAGAGGACGCCACGTCAGAGTGGTCTCGGACAATACATTCGTAGTATGTACATAAACAAGGAAGGGGGCACCAGGTCACCAACACTACTGCAGTTGACTCTTCAACTCTTCCATTGGGCAATCCTACACGACATACGCCTGTCGGCTGTCCATATAGCGGGAGCAGACAACACTCAGGCAGACATACTCAGCCGCCACTTCCAGACAAACCACGAATGGGCACTATGTCCCATGACTCTCTCTCGCTTCTTCGAAAAATGGGGAACACCCCGCATCGACCTCTTTGCGTCACCGGACAACGCTGTATGCAACAACTTCTGCACGAGAGCGGGAGTGGGGGCACGGTCCCTGGGGGACACGTTCAACACACAGTGGGGCCCGGGATTAGCCTACGCCTTCCCACCCTTTCCGTTGGTGTCAAGAGTGGTTGCATGTCTACAGCGACAGAGGATAAATGCGATCCTAATCGCCCGTGGTGGCCACGCCAAGCCTGGTTCACACCGCTTCTGAGACTAGCGGGAGGGTTGTACTACCACCTACCGATCCATCCTCAGCTGATCTCGATGAACCGCGGACTGATACTCCATCCGGACCTCCGCAAACTGAGACTCACGGCTTGACGGATCCAGCCGACTGGTGGGAGTTGAACATCCCACCGGTCATACAAACTATTCTGAGGGAAGCAAGGAAACCCTCCACTCGATCGTCATATGACAGAAAGTAGAAACGGTTCTCACTTTTCATCTCAGAAAAGAGTAAAGACCCTATCTCGTGCGGGATTGCAGACATCCTGACTTTCCTACACTCCCTCTACGAAGAGGGCTTAAAAACCTCCTCTATCAAAGTGTACATGGCAGCCATTTCTGCAAGGCATGATAATATTCAACGTTACTCAATATTCTCCCACCCGCTGTCAAAGTGCTTTCTGAAGGGACTCAGTAATCTACGCCCACCCACTTGCAACATAGTTCCGCAGTGGAGCCTATCGGTTGTACTAGCGGCCTTGACAACCAAGCCGTTTGAACCACTTGCTACTATTGATATGAGGATGCTGACTCTCAAGGTGGCATTCCTGGTGGCAATCACTTCAGCCAGAAGAAGCTCTGAACTTTGTGCGCTTATGACGGATCCACCATTTACGCAGTTCTTCCGCGATAAGGTAGTGCTACGACCGGGACCTTCATTTCGCCCTAAAGTCACATCCAGTTTCCATCTCAATCAGGATATTGTACTACCGACCTTTTTCCAAACCCCAGCAGACCCTATGAGCGCCAGGTTACACTCCCTTGATGTTAGACGGGCACTGGCTTTCTATAGGACTAGAAAAGCCTCATTCTGTGAATCGAACAAACTCTTCATATGCTACGGGGGCAGGACTAAGGGTCAACCTGCCTCGGCCCAGAGATTCGCGACGTGGATAGTGAACACTATTATGCTGGCATACCAGTTGATGCGAAGAGACCCTCCGGATGCCCTTAAGGCACATTCGACGAGAGCACTGTCGACCTCTACCGCCCTGAACCGGGGTATTTCCATTCCTGAACTCTGTAGGGCAGCTACATGGTCGAACCCATCCACGTTCATCTCTCACTACAAACTGGACGTCAGAGCCAGAGAGGATGCTTCTTTTGGTCGAGCCGTTTTATCATCGGTGCTCCAGTGATTTCTACGCGAGGTCTACCCTCCTCCGGTAAGTGCTTGCTGGTTATTTGCCCATAGTGTGTGATGCACAGAGACCACGAAGAAGAAATGCAGGTTGCTTACCTGTAACCGTAGTTCTTCGAGTGGTCATCTGTGCAGTCACACAACCCACCCACCGTCCCCTCTTGACCTTGCTAAGTCAAGGTTTATAGAGGTTATTCACTGCGTTTAATGCTCAACTTTTTTGTACATAGGTACGTAAATTCATAGATAGTTATGCATTTCCATAGGTTTCTTGTTCCTTTATCTCATTCGCGAGGCAAACACGGTCTCACCGAACTGAGGTAGGCGGGAATCCGAGCATGCACGTTAGGACGGTGGGGGGAGGGGTTCCCGCCAAGAGTCTAGGCCTTAGAAGTTTCCGGAATGAGGCTCGGCGCCGGCGTGAAACCATAGTGTGTGACTGCACAGATGACCACTCGAAGAACTACGGTTACAGGTAAGCAACCTGCATTTGTTCCTTTTGGTTTTGATGAGCCTGAGCTGCCAGTTTGCAACACACCCAGCTGGGAATTGGATAGAAATTGCCTTTTGTTCCTCCCTCTATTCTTCCCACATTGTGAGTAGGTATGTATTTGATCAAACAGCTTTAGGGCTTTGTAGCTAAACCTTGCATTGTTGTCACCTGATAAATAGAGGCCATGTTGTTTCTTTTGGTTCCGAGGCACATAGTTAGAGCCTTTGCTATATTTAGCATTTGTGTAGCCTTTATAATCTGCAAGGGAGTTCACAAACTTTGGTGCCACATTTATAATTGGCACTTTGTTTCTGATTTCATTTTAATTAAATTTCTACTTGTATAATTTGGAGCACATCTTTCTGACCTTCCTGTCCTTAGGTATATTGATCCCCAGACATAGGCTGCCTATGGGCAGGATGTATAGAGCTAATGCAAAAAGCAGAAAAACTTCCTGAAAACTGCAGCTCTAGTCACTCTAATATGTGTTCATAGGGCAACTTGTGGTCTGAAGGTTAGGAAAATGTTAACTTTGTAGGAAGGGCTAGGACATAGGTTGCCAAAGTACTGGAGAAGAACCTTCCAATTGAGACTCTGACCTGGCCCAAGATTTATTTAATACTTAGAGCTTGCTCTCACAAAGTATTTCTGATCCATGTGATCTAATCCAACAGTCCCTGGATTTATGAATTTGAGGGTAATCCAGATCACCATAAGCCATTTCTGTGACCTCTGTGACACTTGCAGAAAACACTGTGGTTACAGAAGTTGCTGATAGTAGTATGCTGGCATCTTTGTACACCTGGTTCACTCATCATATTTTCCTTTAGAAGATGTACCTGGGAATAAGCATAGGAGTCCAGGAAGTTGCCTTTTACCAAGTCAGATCATCTAGTTCAGTATTGTTTACACTTTCTAGCAGCTGCTTTCCAGATCTTCCATAGTCAGCACTATACCCCACATTATACCATTTGCACAAGCATTTTATGACAGTGAGACACTGAGTGAGTAGCAAGTATTCAACAGAGGTTGCAATTGCAATGGGCTGCACCCACATTCTTGATGTTGACGGGAAGCTAGAAATAGACTCTTCTCTCATAAAACAATGCTTCCTGCCCATAGGATGTAGTTTTTTTTAGAAAGGATGAACTTCCATTGGATAGATGGTGGCTGAAATAATAATAATAATAATAATAATAATAATAATAATAATTCATCAACAACTGGCCATCAAATTCAACCTTATCAAACAACCTACACCATACTATACATATTCATCCAAAAGGATCCTGGAAAATGGAGATCATAAAATATACTGGGACAGAACAATTTATACACACAAGACAATACATTGCAACCGACCAGACATAATGTTCATAGACAAAACACACACACACACACACATACCTCATCGACATAGCAATACCGAATGACAAAAATGTTGTTGCAAAGAGAGACAAATATACACCACTGGCCATGGAAGCCAAAGAACTATGGCAACAGGTAAAGGTCACAATTATCCCATTAGTCACCTTAGTCACTGGCATCAAATAAAAAAAAATATACAGAAAACCTCCAGAAACTGGGCCTACCAGAATACATCCACACCAACATCCAGAAAGCAGTCATAATTAAAACATGCTCAATTGTCAGGAAATTCCTGACTCAATAAAAGACAGCATGACTTAGCAAAGGCCGCCATGTCCATCTAGAAAACCCCCCACGAGCGAGAAAGATAATAACAACAATAATATTTTTTTTCTTACCCGCCTCTCCCTCTGGATTGAGGTGGGGAACAACATCAAATATAAAATACATAAAACTGATTAAAAGCACATAAAACTAATACATTATTAAAATACCAATAAAACTCTTAAAATTCAACTGGGTAGGCCTGCCGGAAGAGATCGGTCTTTATGGATTTCTTAAAGTCAAAGAGACTATTAAGTTGACGAATCTCCTCCAGCAGTCCATTCCACAGTCTGGGATCGGCAGAAGAGAAGGTCGTATGGGTAACAGTTGTCAGCCTAGTTTTGGCTGACTGTAGTAAATTCTTCCCAGAGGACCTGAGTGTGCGGGGCAGATTGTATGGAAGAAGGAGTTCCCGCAGGTAACCTGGACCCAAACCATGTAGGGCTTTAAAGGTAATAACCAACGCTTTGTACTTCGCTCGGAAAGTAATTGGCAGCCAGTGAAGTGATTTTAAAGCTGGTGTGATATGGTCACCCCTAGGTGTACCAGTGACCAACCAGGCAATGACAATGGGGTGTGTTGTTTTTAAAGAGGAAAAATATTTCTGTGGTCCAGCTTATCTGAAGTGTCTGGAAGTAATTGTTTGTAACTGCTTGGATATCCTATCATAAAAGTTTTCTCTGCACCCTGTTATGGCTGCAGATGTATCTAGTTCCTGACTGGTGTTTATGTTTGGCTTTTATTGTGTGCCAAGGAGCTGAGTCTATTACACAAGCTTTGTGTTCCATTTTGGCCACACCTGTGCTTGTGCTTGACTTGCTCCTGCTTAGCATGGTTGATTTCCACAGGAGTTTTGAATTTGTTTAAGCTGGTACAGTATGCTAGCCCTGTACCTGAATGGAGCAGCTCCATATCCAACTTTCGTGCAGATCCTTCTACATGGTGCAGCTTTTATTGACAGGGTGCAGCATGCCAAAATGAATCAGGGTGCATATTGTACTGGCTGGATGTGCAAGGTATGCATGCACTTTGAGAAAAACAAGAATAAACTTAAAGCCTCATACTGGGAGTAAAAAATAATTACATGTGCTGATTACCAAACTAGGTTCAATTAAAACCAGCACAAGGAATCTTGGTGTGTTTGGAAGAAAGAATCTTGAATAAGCTGCTTTACAAGATACATCCAACATGTATTTTTGCCCTGAAGGAGTTTTTTTAAAAATAGAAATGGGTTGGGCAATTAGAGTCCCCACAGATAGAGGAGGCTCTCCTCTTCAGATAGCCGCCCTCGATGAGAGTGGCAATGAAGGGGGCAGGGCTGGAACGTTCCCTCTCCTTGCGTATTCAAACATAATGCTTTGAGGAATGCCTGAATAGGGCTAATATATCATTTTGGGGGGTAGCAGTTTGAGGCTTTACCTCTCTTGTATTATCATTATTATTATTATTATTATTATTATTATTATTATTATTATTATCTGGGGTGCAGTTTGTCCTCTTCTTTTGCTCAACCAATTTGACATCAGCCTGTGGAAATGTTTCATGGCAAACTAGTTCTGTGCACGTGGGAGCTCGGAATGAGCATATGAGCACCTCTACATGTTTTGGATTGAAACTAGAGCCCTTGAGATTTTTACAGAACAGTGCCAGTCCAACATGTTCTGCTGCCTGACGCAGAGACCAGATGGTATCTCCCCACAGCCAACACTAGTTTTGCTCCACCATTCAGACACTAATTCCTGCTTTCATCCCCCACCCCTCCTCATGGTGCTGCCTGTGGCAGATTGCTTCAACTTGTGTGGCATGTCCACTTGCAGAAGGGGTTAAGTATTGAATTATTTCAATCAAGCTTCTAGAACTCTCTCTTGGACCAGATTAGGGCTGCTAGCTTTATAATCCATCCCTATGTATTTTTACTTCGAAGGGTCCCATTGAATTCAGTGGCATACTCTCTGGTTCAGCCAAATTGGTTTCATCATAGCTGAAACAGCTAGTGCTTTAATTGATTTCGACCAGGGGTGTGTTTTAATTGTTGGATACTGAATGTTAAGTTGGTATTTGGTCGGACTATGAGTTAGTGGCTCATTTGTTTATTTTTGAGATCATTTTGTTTCTGTGTGTTATAGAAACAGGAAATGAAAGAAAATATTGTATCTGACCTTTCCTTCTAAGAATATGTGGCAGCTTTTGTCTAATAAATTGTGAGTTACCTTACACTTATTTTAATATCTTAAACAGGTATCTATACTGAGACTTTGGTAATGGGCAAATGCATTTGAATTTAAACTGGTTAATCAGTCAGTTTAACTGAACTTTCTTTAGTTGGTTGAGTTTTCTAGGCCAAACGTAATGGATATACAAAGTAGGCAAAACATTTGTCTCCACCCACCCCGCCCCTCATGGTGTCAGAACAGAGGGGGGTACAAGACCATGCCCATATTGTTTGGGGGGGCTGCTTTGCACTTCTCTTGTTGGCCACCCCTGTTTTAAGGTAACTTGGAGGCCAAAGCATCTGGAGGACCACAACTCCCATCATCTCTCACATTAACTATGCTTAGGGTGATCATATTTTGGAAACCAAAAAGGAGGACAACATGATCGGCCCCCAATGGGGATTCCCCACCAACATGTCCGCTCCAGGGGGCGTGTCCAGCACCAAGGGGGGGGGGGCCCATCTGAACATAATCTTGGGCACATGTCTGATTTTGCAGCACACGATTAAGACAAATCTGTCCTACATACAACTGAGACATCCAGGGGCTGAAACTGTTCAAGGTGCAAGGCCCCAAAGTGGAGGTTTGACAACCTGAGTTTGAAGGGTATAGCTGCAGTGTTTTTTTAAACAAATAATTTAAAAACCTCGAACTTAAAAAAAATTCCTAAAACTCAATGGACGAACAGATCTGATTGAAACTTGACATAGCTAAAGCCCTACTTAAGAGCTATCATGTTGTCAAGTTTCATCTCCTTATTTTTTTTAAACTTTTTTTATTCTTATTTCAAAGCAACACCTATTTACATCTTACAAACTTACAAACACCATATACAAAGAAAAAAGAACAGAAAGAACGCAGACAAGACACTGAAATACAAAATTAATATTGACTTCCGATTTTCTTCACGTCAAAATTATATAATCATATCTTATCTTATCGTACTCCATAGTCACAACAACCAAACTTCCCCTCCTTCTTTTATCTTACAAAATTATCTTTTTTTTTTTTTTGTAAATACATCTTTATTTTGTTTTACATATCTTACATGAGTCATCCACCATTTTAACATCATTACTATTATTTATTTAGCCCCCTTCCCCCCCTCTTCCTCTTTTTTTATTGGTTAATTTGCCTCTGTTCTCTTCTTCTTATTTTTCTTCCAGCTTCTTCTCTATCTCTTCTTTCTTTTCAGGAGTCCCATAACTTTTTGTATGCTTCCGCAATATTGTTCTTATTTGGATCTTTTTCCATATAATCTATATATACAGACCATTCTCTTCTAAATGTATCCCTCTTCTTTTTTCCTCTATAGACTCCAAGTTTTTGTGTTAATTTTTCATTCATTGCTATATTCCACAAATTTTTTTCCCACACCTTAATTGTTAACCCCCTAGCTGTTTTCCAATTCCTAGCTATCTGTTGCCTTGCTGCAGTCAGCATAAATCCAATCAATATTTTGTCCTTTACATCACTATTTTCTTTAACAAACATATTCAAAAGAGCTAGTTCAGCTGTTCTATTAATTCTTTGAGCAGTGACCTTTTCTATTTTTTGAAAAACCTTATCCCAAAATTTCCTTACTCTATTACATTCCCACCACATATGCAAATTTGTTCCAGACTCTGTGCATCCTCTCCAACATTCTGGGGTCGCATTTCTGTTCATTTTTGCTACCTTCACTGGTAGCAATAACACAAGAAATATGGAATAAGAGAGTACAAAATGTTGGAATATCATGGATGGCATGGTTGCAGATAGACAAATTTATCAGAAATGGAAAGATAGTAAAGGAGAGTACAAGGGAGCTAACTGAGTGGGAAAAATTTATAGACAATTATAAAGATGGAGATAAGGGACTGATTACACAAATATATAGAATTATAATAAGACAGGAAACTGGAGGGAATGATATTATACAACAGACATGGGAAGAAGATCTGGATCAAGAAATTGAAGATAGAGAGTGGGGAAGTATATTTGAAAAATTCCCATTCAAAACTAGAGAAGGGGCTTTAAAAATGATACAAAAATGGTATCTTACAAAATTATCATCTTATTCTTTGAATCCACAGATAAATACATAATTTTTTTCTTGCCTCTGCAAAAAGTCAAAAAGAGGTTTCCATTCCATTAAAAATAGATGTTGATTTGTCTCTGATTATTGATGTCAGCTTTGCTATTTCTGCCATCTCCACCATCTTCACTAGCCATTCCTCCATTGTGGGCACTATTGTTCCTTTCCATTTTTGCACATACAATAGTCTCACTGCTGTTATCATGTATAGGAATAAAGTCCCATAGTTCCTTTTCAACTGGTCCTCCATTAGTCCCAAAAGGAAATATTCTGGTTTCAGCTTTAATATCTTCTGAATTAAATAATGTATTTGTATCCAAAAGTTTTTAGCTTTTTTACACATCCACCATATATGATAAAATGTTCCTTCTTGTTTTTCACATTTCCAGCAATTTCCCGAGACACCTTTATACATTTTAGATAATTTTGAAGTAGACATATACCATCTATACACCATTTTATAAAAAATGTCTTTAAGACTAACACTACTTAAGAGCTATCATTTTGTCTAGTTCCATCTCCTTATGGTTTTTTTTAAAATTAATTTTAAAACCTCATTAATTTCCCCCCCTAAAAATCAATGGACAAATGGATCTGCTTCAAACTTGGCATGGCTAAAGCCCTACTTAAGAGCTATCATGATGCCAAGTTTCATCTCCTTATCTTTAAAAATTATGGGTTTGTTAAAAAATTATTTTAAAACCTCAAATTTTAAAATAAATTCTAAAAATCAATGGATGAATGGATCTGCTTCAAACTTGGCATGGCTAAAGCTCTATTCAAGAGATATCAAGGTGCCAAGTTTCATCTCTTTATCTTTAAAAATGATGGTCTTTATAAAAAATAATTCTAAAACCTCAATTTTTTTTAAAAAAATCCTAAAAATCAACGGATGAATGGATCTACTTCAAATTTGGCATGGCTAAAACCCTACCTAAGGGCTATGATGATGCCAAGTTTCATCACTGTATCTTTAAAAATGATGGAGCTGTAAGCATTTTTGTTAATTCCCATTGACTATAAAATAGAGCTGCCCTTTGGGTGGGGGGAGGATGGGAAAAATCCGGATTTTTCTTCAAATTTCATAATTTCCCTCCCTTCCCAGATTTGTAACCAAAAATCCTGACATGTCCTGGTTTTCCTGACAGATGGTCACCCTGATATGCTGGCTAGGGCTGATGAAAGCTGTAGGCCAAAACACCCAGAGAGGCACAAGTTGCCCATCTAAATCAATAAACCAGGAGTACTTGAACTTCCTCTGTGGTTGTGCACTATGGAGAGAAATAAGGGCAAAGTTCACTGACTTATTTCTTCAGGACTGCTTAAAAATGGAGCACATTGGATCCTACAAAGTAACTTGTGTTTCCTCATGTGGTAGCAAGAAGGGATGAGATTGTTTTATTCTTGGTAACTGATTCAATGCAAGGGCTGGAAGCTCTTGGAAAGTGGTGGGCCCTAATAGTACAAGACTTTCTTCAAAGCTCATTCTGAAGCTTTAGAAAGGGCATATTCTCTTCTTATCTCACTGCTTCAGTCAGGTGTTGCGTTTGATCTCCCCCCACCCCCATCCCGCTCTGTTCCTTGGATGGATCTGATAATGCTGCTTTCAGAAAACAATCAGTTTAGCAGGTGGGGTCTGTGCTACTATGAGTAAACCATGCCTGCAGTGCAGACCAGCTCAGAAACAGAAACCTTATAGTGGCAGACAAAAATCAGCAGTTGTCCTTGTGAGCATGGCATCACATCTACAGTACTTACTTGCTTTCTGCTTTTGTGGCTGGCATATACTTCCCTGCTTATGCTGTATTGTAGACAGCATGTTTACCAGATGTACTTTTAATATGGGTTTTTAAAACTCAACAGAATAGGTTCAAATTGAGAGTGAAACTCCATAATGTACCTTGTCTTTCAGAATTTGAACCTCTTCAAAAATAGTTATTTTGCCTTTAAAAAGCTACAAAAAATAATCCATGGATGAGGGTAGGGAGAAAAACAATAAAAAGCAAATCAACACAAAATTAGTGTTTTTCAACACACTGATTTTAAAACTAGAGATGGACAAAATCTCTATCAGTTCAGAATAGGCAAGGTGTTTCTGAGCCTATGGGATTAATTCTTTGGGAAAAATGAATTTACCAAAGAACAGAGAGCTTGAGCCTGGGGTGGAGGAATTCCTTCTAAAATCAGTGGAATTGGAAACATATTTTGTGCTACTCCTTTATTTTTATAGTAGTGCCATGTAGAGGAGATTTGAATATGTAGTATGTAGAGAAGAATTGGCTTTGGATATGGGAAAACAAGGATAAAGTCAATCCCCCAGCTTGCCAGGGGTCTCTTTGCGGTCAATGAATGGAAACAATCAAGCAGTTCAAGCAGTATACTGATTTCCTGACTAGAGTCCACTAGCCCATACTGAGGCAGAAAAAGTTTTAGACAGCACTTGTACGGCCTTCTTTTCAATACAGAACTGGCTCAAAACTTATATTCCTCATGCTCTTGTTCCACCTGTTTTGCCCCAATTCTGCTCGACATCTGAGTCAGCCAAACCAAGGTGTTTAGTCTGAACTGCTAAATAGCCAGATACTCCAAGAGATTATCTCTGACTTGTTTCCTTGCATAAGAGAGGAACAGCCAATGCTGCTATGAAATATGTTTATGTACTTTATACATAAGATTGAAGCCTGTGTCTCAAGAGACTTCATTGTATAGCTTAGTCTGAGACCTGCTAAGCAGCCCAATTGGCAGCTCTTCTTCCCTTTTTGACAACGCTGTTGGCTGCACACACTCGTACCACCCCATAACAGCCACTGGTCTTGCCATCATTATCAGGGGAGTATGGAATAGTTAACCATGTGATGAGTTTTTCACCTGTGAGAAACCAGTTCCAGTATTCTGCGTTTTTTCATGGTGTGATGCTGTAGCAGAATTTTTGGAGTTTTTTTTTAATCATTACATTTATATCCCACTTTTTATCCCCTCTTGCAAGGAACCTAAGGCAGTTTACATGGTCGTCATCCTCTCCATTTTATCCTCACTATAGTCCTGTTACGTAGGTTAGGCTGAGAGTCAGTGACTGGCCCAAAGTTATCCAACAAACTTTATGGCCGAGTAGAATCCAGATCTCTCAAGTCTCAGTCCAGTACTCTAACCATTACACCACATTGGCTCTTGAGATCTGAGTGAAGGTTGCTGTAGCATAGAATTCAAGAATTGTTCTGGGCTTCCTTTCATACCAATTCTAGAGCAGTGCCCATGAGAGTCTGTTACAGCAAACACACAAAAAAGAGCCTTGTTACTGTTATAAAATATATTGTACAACAATATTACGGAATATTATGAAAGCTTATCCACAACATTTGTTGTAATATTACAAAAGCGTGTGCCTATGTTTGTGCTGTTAGTCTTTTAAGTGCCAGGTGATGGTTTTTGTGTGTGTCTTTTGTCTCTAGTCAAGCCCCTGCAAAAAGGTTGAATAACACCCCCTGGACAGGCATTGGGAATATCAGACAGGCATTGGGAAAATACTTTGATAGGACCAAGTCTTTAAAAGGAGGACAGAACTCTCTTTGTGCCTTATAGATCAGGCTCTTGGGTAAACTGGGTTTCCAGGGCTACATATGAAGCTGCATACCATGCAGAGAGGCAAACGTGCACAGGGGAATAGATCTATTTTTAATAACATTGTGAAGGAAGCCAAACCAGGAATATCGCACAGTAGTAAATTAAGCATCAAACACCTGTGAGAAGCAACATTAAATAATCTTTAGATAATATTCCTTGTCTTTTAGAGAGGTTATTTGTATTTTGGGGAGGTGAATTGAAGATTGATTACTTAAAATACATATAATTTCTGTGATCTTGACTATAGATCTGGCCCTCCACCTAGTGGAGAAGTAAATATATACTTCACTGCGAAAACCAAGGAATTGTTTTGATTTGTGTTGCTATCAATGCTGAAATGTACCAAATTAATTGAAATACTTGTCAAACAAAACAAATAGTATGACACCTTTCCTTTTGGAATTTCTTCCCCTGCCCCCTTTTCTTTTTGGAATAAAGTGTCCTCTATGCACTTATTAGGTCTTTCAAACAAGAAGTATGAACCTTTAGATAGAGGGGCTGATGAGATATTAATTTCATTGCAGCCTCTCCAACTATCTCTACATCTAGCTTTTGCTGAAATGTTCTTTAGGGTTTTCATCAAACATCACACTACGAATTGCGATTGGTATTGCTGTAGCAACGGCATCTTTTTCATCATGTCTAACTCTGCATGCTCAATATCATTTTACATGACACATTTACTTCTTAAAAGCTTGATTCTCTTTAGGGACACAGGATATTGGAGCTACCTGCAGCCACTATTGTTTAATCAATTTTAGCCATTCTTATGTACATCAGAAAAAATAGTGTTGTAAAAGGTGGACTTCCCTAGTTTCTTTTCACTGCACACTATTGTGTGGAGTGGGGATTCTAATCAGTGTTAGTGATTGTGTAGACCGATCCAAACACTCAAGTTTATTTGGCAAATCCATGTTGCAAGTCCTCTATGGAATTGTTGCTACATGGAAGCAGTTTTACTGGCCTTCACATTTAAACTTTAATTATAGTGGTGAGAAAAAGTTTGTGAACCCTAATGATGATTACACAAATTCCATAGTTTTACTATGATAGCTTTCATGAATCAAAATCAGTCCTTTTCTAAATATCCAATATGGTTTATATTAACCCATTCTGTGTCTTGTGAAATAAAACAACGTATAAATTAGGCAAACAATGAGTGCTTAAAAGTCAGGGTATGTGCAAAAGTAAGTGAATCCCTGGTTGCATCAGCTTAGTTAAAGGGAATAATTAGAATCAGTTGTTTAAGTAATTAGGTAGATCTTCAGGGGTGAGTTGGGAAGGACCCACCCTATAAAAGGATCAGAAACTTTGTGAGTTTGCTCTTCACCATATGGTTGTACGCAAATACTTCATACTATGATCAAAAGACATCTCTTAGGACCTCAGAAAAGCAGTTATTGCTGCTCATTCAAATTTCTAAGGATTTGGGGCTCCACCAAACCACTGTCAGATATAGTCTACAAATGGCTACAGATTCGGACTCAAAGACTGCTTATCATTGGTACCTTCTCAAACTGGGGGAAGGTAACGAGTGGGGTACCACAGGGCTCAGTCCTGGGCCCAGTGCTCTTCAACATTTTTTATTAATGACTTGGATAAGGAGGTGCAGGGAATGCTTACCAGATTTGCAGATGGCAAAAAATTGGGTGGGATAGTGAATATCCTGGAAGACAGAAACAAACTTCAAAGTTATCTTGATTTATAAATAAATAAATATAAAACAACTGGCCTATAGTTATTAAGATTTTCCAGGACCAGGGAAGATATCTTCAGGAGTGGTCTCATTACCGCTTCTTTCAGTCAGCCTGGGACCACTCCCTGGCCTAGCCAGGACCACTCCCTGGCCTAGCCGACTGTTCCATCCCTGCTAGCTTTTATTAGCTAAGAGGGGCAAGGATCCAATATTAGCTAAGAGGGGCAAGGATCCAATATGGAGGTGGTTGCACGAACCTGAACATAGAGAATCTCCAAGACTTCTGGAACAATGTTCTCTGGACAGATGAGCCAAAGGTAAAACTTTTTGGTCTCAATGAGAAACATTCTGTTTGGTGAAAAACAAACATTGAGTTTAAACATAAGAACCTCATCCCAGTAGTCAAGCATGATGGTAGGAATGTGATGGTTTGGGCCTGCTTTGTTGTCTCAGGACGTGGATGGTTTGCCATCATTGACACAATCATGAATTTTGCAATGTATAATATTTATTTATTTATTTATTTATTTATGTATTTATTACCCACCTCTCCCTCTGGATCGAGCCGGGGAACAACATTAAAAACAAAAGATATAAAATACATTAAAAACGTATAAAAACGAATACATTGTTAAAATACCAATAAAACTCTTAAAATTCTACTGGGTAGGCCTGCCGGAAGAGATCAGTCTTTATAGCTTTCTTAAATTCTGGAAGACTGTTAAGTTGGCGATTCTCTCCTGGCAGGCCATTCCACAGTCTGGGAGCAGCAGAAGAGAAGATTCTAGAGGAGAATATCAGACCATTTTTCATGAGCTGAATCTAAACCAAAAATTGTTCATGCAGTAAGACAGTGATCCAAAACAAACAAGCAGACCTACAAAAGAATGGCTGTGGAAGAAGAAATTCCATGTGGATCACATGACACTTAGGTAAACATGTGCTTTGAATGCTTGAAAGTGCTATATAAATGGTATGATTATTAAAATAAACTATGGAGGGCTTTGAGTATAATAAGGAGTTTGTACTGAATATGGAAGGGGATAGGGAGCCAGTGAAGGTGTATGGAGATTGGAGTCTCATAGTTTGAGCAATGGGAGTGGTGAATGATTTTGACAGTATTTGGATAGTTTTGGTCAGGAAAGGCCAGATAAGAGGTTGCAGTAGCAAGGCAGGAGATGATCAGACTAGCACGAACAAGGAAGGATCAGAGAGTACTAGGCAGAATTTTGCAGTGTTGTACAAGGAGAAGTGATATGACTCAGCAATGGATTGTACACCACATTCAAAACAAAGGGAAAATTCAAAGGTAAAGCCAAGGCTGTATGCTTTATCAACTGGTAAACACAGCTTCTGTTGGATATGGAGAGCAATTGAGGAGAGAGAGGTTTGGGAAGAAAAAACAAATAAGTAATTTGGGCTGCAATTGTATATATGCATGTGCATTCACACATTTTATCTTTTTGTTGGGAGTAAGTTTCATTGAACTACTGAGGCTTGGTTCTGAGTTTAGACGATAGGATCTTAGCTATAGTAGGTCAGTAGAGGATAGAGGGGGAGAAGTTTGTGTTAGAGAGGTGTAGTTGGGTGTCATCAGAATATTGATGTTTTTGAAAGTCTGAGGGCAGAGGTGGCCAAGCTATGGCCCTCCAGATGTTTTGGCCTACAACTCCCATGATCCTTCAACAGTGGCTATGCTGGCTGGAGCTGATGGGAGTTGTAGGCCAAAACAATCTTGCTGGGGTGGCATATGTGGCCCACATCTGCTTTAGGGGGAACAAGATTAGAACCTTGGCCCTGATTTTGGAGAAATGTATTCAGTACTAGTTGTTCTAGACATAAGCGTGCGCAGCACATTTCATTAGGGTGTACACCAAGGGAATTGGGGCCTTTCCCACCCCCATGCCTACAATTGGAGCAGTGGGGGAGGGGTGGAAAAGCAGCAGGAGTGTCACCTGCACATGGGGCCACCTGCGTGGGGAGTTCCGCTGTCTCTGCCTCCTCCTGCTCCAGCTCCACACCGACCCAGGAGGGGAGGGAGAAGGAGAGCTGCTGCCGCCGCCGCCTTGCCCTGAGCTCCGGCGTTCTCCTCCCTTGCTGACCTGGCTCCAGGGCCCAAGGGTGCTGCCTCCTCCTCCTCCCTCTTCAGCTCCACATCGGGCCTGGGCGGGGAGGGAGGAGAGGAGCCACTGCTGCCACTGCCTTGCCCCGAGCTCCAGCCTTCTCCCTCGCCGCCCTGGCTCTAGGCCCCAGGGTGCTGCCTCCTCCTCCAGCTCCACACCAGGCCCAGGGTGCCACAGCCGCCGCTCCTTCCTCTGCCTGCACTGAGCAGGTCCTCCGGGTGCCAGTGCAGCAAGCGGGCTGCCCAGAGTGGCGGTGTCAAGGAGCAGGAAGAGGTGGCTGGGCTGGGCCTCCCCTCCCTCCCTCTGCCCTGCAGAGTCCACGTCCGCTCCCTGAGTGTGGGCTGAGGGCTTGTGGGGTGCGTTGGCGAAAGGCCCACCAGCCCCAGGAAATTAGGCTGTGCCTGTGCACACTCGGCACACCCAGTGCTTACTCCTATGGTTCTAGATCTGGTTATTTCCAGATTATTTCAATGATGCAGAAGGGTTTATTTATATATCTGAGCCATCAACAGTATTTGGGTCTAAACCAAGGCTTAAAATGGATCCTTAGCAACATGATGATAACCATATCCAAGCATTTTATCTCTGTCAGAGCATGACAGAGAGAGAGAGAGAGAGAGAGAGAGAGAGAGAGAGAGGAGCCAGGAAACTGTTTTGCAGGGAATTGCAGGGTGATGGTAAGAAAGGAGATGGTGCCTGAGAGTTAAAACTGTGGCAAATCTGTGGGCCAGGTAGGAAGGCAGAGGATGGAAAGATACTGCCAGCTAGGCATCAGGGATACTTGAGAGGGGCAGCCTCCCTTCTTCCCCATCCAAGTTCCTCCTGGAGTAGTGGTCTGGGCCAAATGTGCCAGGGGCAGCTTGCCTCCCCTCACCAGACTTGGACCCACTTCTCCAGGAGTTCCTGTAGGTGGGTGGCAAAGAGATGCACTCCCAGGAAGTTTCAGAGGCTACCTTTTGAATATATTTAAAATAAAAATGCCCCAAAGAATTCAGTGTGTATTAAGAGCATTTATTGTGTTTACATTTTACCCTTCTTAATAAGCACAAATAGAGATATTTTTGAGGAATAATTACATGCTGTTGAAACATGGGATATGGGATGCTTCCCTTTCAGTTGTCCCCAAATTCTGGAGCAGCAGTGCCTTCTATGGACAGCAGAAACTCCTGCCAGCCTTTGATGTTGCCTGTGCCAGAATGGAGAATGAGTTGGACCAGGACTGGAGAATTGGCCTGCTCCTTTCCTTCTTTGTCCAGCAGTGGTAGCTTCTGTGGCTGGCCAGTGTTCCTACCATTCATAGATGCGATTAGTGTTTAGTTAGTCATACCATAAGATAGAGAGGCAAATCCTCTCTAGCTTTTGGTATGTTGCCTAAGCTTGAACAAAGAAGATGAAGAATGTGAAACTTCTGTTCTCATTCTCTTCCCTTAAGTACTTGTGACCATGCTAAAGACTGCATCTTTGCTGTCTACAATGACATTTGGATGGCCCAAAGGGTGTACATAAGGAATTCTAACCAGAGACAGGAATTCATTATACTCCAGGCATCAATCTAATTAACATAAAGCCTATTCATATGCATAACCAGATTCGGATGTTTATTTATTGGATCCATGTTTTCTGACTTTTCTCCTGAAAATACTTAGGATTTTTGGTCAGAAAATGCTTCATGCAGAACTGTCTTTTGGGCACTTGGTGGCAACAGTGAGCTGCTAAAAGCTGGTCTTCACTGTATCAAGCTTAGATTTGCAGAAGGCTCCTTGTCTTTTTACATCTGTTTCACGGGGATGGAAGGACAAGTGCGCTTCAGCATCAAAGTGCATATCTATATGGAGTGGATGTGAAGTGAGGGAAGAGCAAATATTCTGCACAGTACAAATATGTTAAGAGAAGATGGTGCAAACTTAATTTGGTGTAATATAGTGGCTAGAGCTTGTGATCTGGGAAGACCCTGCTTCAAATGTCATCTCAGCTATTAATGTATTTGCTGATCTTAGGCATGATACTGTCTTCCAACTTCAGTCCCTACCCCACATCTCCCAATCTGCAATATGGGGAAAATGCTGGCCTGTCATACTGGGCACTTTGTAAGGATTAGTGAAAGAATGCATATAAACCTCTTGGAGAACTAAAAAATGCTGTGTAAATGCTAAGCATTATTATTGGGCTAAATGTGCTGAACCCACGTTTTTTGAAACTTGGCCTAAGGTACCCTTGAAAAGTTTAAGAAGTGGACAAAAAGGATGGATTTGAAGAATGACGTTAGTACTCAAAAAACACAAGCTAGGTAACCTTTCTTTTTGCATTTGGATGTTTGATTCCTCACTAAGTAGCTATGTTTTAACAAGGCACACAGCCTGGAGTATACAGAAGTGAGGAAGTTTGCGTTTTATTGAATTACTGGCAGTAAACAGTTTCTCTCCAAACTGTCCCAGGTTTCCCCCTTTAGTTAGCGTTGCTATCAGCTAGCATGCCAGAAAGCACTATACGTACACCATATAGTTATAATCCTTACAACAACCCTGTAAGGTAAATCAGTATTATTATCCCCTATATTGCAGATGTAGGTGAACTAAGGCTGAGAGAGAGTGGCTTGTCTAAGGCCATCTACGGAATACATGGCAGAGGTGAGATTTGAATCAGGAACTTCCTGATTTGTAGTTCAGTCTCTTGGCCACTATGATATATCAGTCCCTGCACTGATATTTTTTTGATTTGTGAGGCACATTTGTTTTGAAATAGTCTTGGTGGGAAATGTTAGGATTGTATCTTGAAATGAATAGCTAGATATATTGGAAATGAAATTCTTATTGTTGATACTAAGTTTTATGTATTTCTGTTTCTGTTTTATATGTTATGATGTGCTTTGAACAGTAGTTCTTTTGTGGAAAAGCCGCATACGAGTTAAAGAAGGGGTGGGCAACTTGTGGCCCTCCAGATGTTTTGACCTACAACTCCCATCATTCCTATGGTGATGGGATATCCACCCTGGTCTAATTCATGGTGCCCTCCAGATATGTTGCACTACAATGCCCATCATTCCCCAGCAATCCATATTCATACAGGAGCTTTAGAATGAAGCTCCAGATCTTCCCACCTGGACTGTGTCCTTGTCTTGGAATCTAATGATGAATACATTAATGAATGTGAAACTTTCAGATTTTGGAGAAATCGGGACATAAATTGTTGGATTAAGGCTGAGAGCCAATGTCGTGAAATAGATAGTATGTCTGATGTGGACTGGGAAGACCTGGATTTAAATCCTTGCCCATTGGGTGGCATTTGGCCAGCCACAATCTTTCAGCCTAACCTACCTAGCAAGAGTTGTTGTAAAGATGTGTGTGTGTGTGTGTGTGTGTGTGTGTATGTGTGTATGTGTGTTTATGGATAGAAGAGTGTAATACAGTTCATCTTGTTGCTTATTTGTCTACCAATGAATGGGTGATCCAATTAGAGGAATCCTGTGTTTTGAGAAGAATGAGGAACTGGATTCTTCTGTCACTTTCTAAAGTATGTGAAAAATTCAAGACTTTACAGTTGTCACAAGTGATGTATGTCAAAATGTCTTCTGCCCAGGCAAAAGACTGAAGGCAGAATGGCAGCTATATAAAAGAATCAGATTTGATAAACAGCTGATCATTAACGTCTCTGTTGCTTGTGATGTCTGCTAATTTATAGATTAGCTGAGATTTGCCTGGCTGAAGTAGAATGCAGGGGAAAGAAAAGGAATGACAGGTGCGTGATGGATGGGTGTTTAAAATTATTGTATAACATCCTCTGTGTTCCTATCTAGAGTGATTGGCAAGCCCCTGACTTGATTGGATTGTGTAAAGAATTGGTTCTCCTTCTCTGTTACTCCGTCTGTGTTCACAGTTTGCTACACTGATTTCTGTTGTGTATGTCTTCCCTATCTTTCTGCAGAGACACTCACAGGGGTGCACACGCACTCCCCCCACACACCCCTCCTCCATGAAGTTGTTTCTCCTTGGTGCTCTCAAGCTATTTGTCAACCCATTTAATTCAGATAGATGAGCTTCTAGGAACACTTTCCCCCTAAGTGACTAAGTGAATAGTTTGTCTGGGGCCTTCTGCCTCATTTCCCCAGGTATAGACAGAGCAGCTCAGAGGAATTCTCTAGACCTTGATAATAGCACCTGCATACGAAGACAAAGTGCTGCATTTTCCTGAAGTCTGTTGGCTCTGTGCGGTAATTGGTTGCTTTGCAAACTTACTTGACTTACTATAAGAGTTTTTGGCTTCAGGAAGTTACATTTTCATTCCCCGTATCCATAGTTCCTGTTGTGTAGAAATATAGTGAAACATGCCCAAAGCACCCCACCTAGCCCCACTTGCTAACTCAAATGGTGAAAGATGGGTGGAGAGGGTGGGAGTTGGGTCTTTGACAAATGGAGTAAGTGGTTGAGGGCCAAAGTTCCACCTCCACATCTCCAAATCTGTTGCCAAAGTGGTTGCTAATTAGGGACCTTATAGGCTTCCATTACTATTTATGTTACTACTTCCATTACTACTCCTTAATCTCTCTACACTAGGAGAAGGCTATGTGGTGCCCTCCGGATGTTTTTCACTACACTTCCCAGAATGTCTGACCTTTGACCATACTAGCTTGGGCTTATGGGAGTTGAAGTCCCCCTCCCCCCCAAAAAACAGGTTGTCTATCCTTGCTCTAAACCATAGGTGGGCAACCCGCACTCCGCATATGATTCTTGAGTGCATCCTGCAGCAGTTACTCAAGCCTCCGAACTTCTCTCTTGCAAGACTGCTGCTCAGCTGCTTGGTAGGCTGCGCTGGCAGGATTTTGTTGGGGAGGAAGTGTGCAGGAATGACCTCTTTTTTTGCACCATCCTTCTCATGTAAATTGCAGTCTACCTGGACTACCACTCTTCTGTTTGATGGCTGGGGGGAGGAGTGCAATTGTGATAGGGAGGAATTGTTTGTGGGGAGAGACATCCCTGCACTCCATACTCCACATTTAACTTGCATACTTCCCCTCTGTTCAGGTGATTGGTTTCCCAGTTCAAGTTGACTAGGCAGTGTGAAAAGGAGGATGCACAATGGGATCTCAGTGGAAATTTACATTTCCCCATCTCTACATGCTGAGATAAGAGGGAAAGTGTGTCTGTGTCTATCCGTCTGTCTCTCTGTTGTGGTGTGGGAGAAGGAAAATTGTGTATTTGTGTCTCTCCAGGTGTAGGAAAGTGTGGGTGTGGGTGTGGGTGTGTAAATGGAGGGGGAGCAAGGGGACATCAATTCTAGCCATGCCTATCACTACCATATGACCCCCAACACATGACCCTTGGAGACAAAAAGGCGGACAGGAAAGGAGTACGTCATCCTGTCTTTAGAAAATGCCCTCCCTATCTCCTTCACACGTGTCAAAACCTGGTAGAGGCTTACACGTATGTGCTGGTGCCATATTGACAGGGAATGTTGCCCACAGAATAAAGCATGTAAACATGAGTCCTTGGCCAACTGGGTATGGAAAGTAGCTTGCTGCTTCTTTCCTTTTAGCCTTGGGCATTACGGTAGGGAACAAAGCTCAGAATGGGGCTCCAAGCCCAGTGTCCCCGTTCCCATCCCAGGATCCTTTAAGCTATGGGGAATGTTCCTTTCAGCTTAAAAAATCCAGAGGTGGGCTTGAAGGACATACTTCCCCTGGCAATCCCCCCTTCACCTAAATATTTATTTATTTATTTATTGGATTCCTGCTCTGTTTTATCTCTAATCTGTTATTTGGGCTCTTCCTTAACCTAGTCCTTTCAAGGCTGACATTTATGGCTTGGCTGTATTGACTCTTAGATACTATTTATTTCTGAAGTTGACATAAGGAAAATGCTAGACACCCCAAGAGCTCAAGAAGTCAGAGTTCAAGGAATGCTGCTGTGCCCTCTCTGCTGTTCACAGTTCCTGCTATATGCCTAGCCGCGATGGGCTTTTCTACAGAAGGCATTTATAGTGTACTTGGCATTTCTTACTCAGCATTGTTTAGACGATGTTGTGATCCTCTAGTTTTGCTCCTGTGTCTAATGAGCACTTTTGGCAAGATTTTTTAGAGCAGGGAAAATAGGCATTCAATTGTGAAAGCAAAAGAAGCTGTTTTTTCACTTGTGTATTTGTGCTATTCACTATACCACAGTGCCACTTAAAGGTTATGTAGCGGGAAAACAGAAACGGAAATGCTCATGTGTAGGAAATGCTCAGATTTCACTTCTGTAGTGAAACCAAAGTAGATACAGTGGATTAACAGCCAATAACAGCCTTGTGTAATTGTGTAGAAAAGCTCAATGAGAAAATGTTATGAACTAGCTGTGGAGTCATGAGTGTACAATTACTTTTCCATTTTAAGCCTTTTAATTGTGGGTGTTTCCTGTTCAGTTCCATTTTTGTCAGGTTACCGCTGCAGCCATTATGTAAGTTGGAGCTTATGTTTTTATTTATTTATTAACATATTTGCCTTTCTTCATGAATTTGTTGGGACTATAGATGAATGGAATGAGCATCTTGTATGTGGGAAAAATATGTAACCTCTGCTGCGTGTGTGCATCTTTGAGTTTCTCTTTATATCTACTGAGTTGGTGTATGTTACAGCCTACATAAGGAACTCAAGAAATTTTAGCTCGAGAGAGGAATACTCATACTCCTCGATCGTCACCATCATTTTGGGTATAGATACGCTAACCAGGCTATTTTCTCTAGAACTACTGGAATTTCTCTTTTAAACCCTTCACAGATTGCTAACATTTTTAGATATGAACAGTAGCAGAAGGAGAGTTAGAGGATGTATAAGAAAGAAAAAATCAGGCACAATTCATTTCTGCAAGTTTGTGCTACTTCTGTGAAATAAGCAGAAATTCTACTTTATGACGTTCAGGCTCCAATGCAAATTTCCCCCAGAACTATCCTGAATTGTAATCCTCCCCCTCCCCGGCCCCAATTTTGTTACTATGAAGTAATTTGTAGGCACTGTGATATGATGGCTGGAAAGTTGGGCTTGAACTGAAGGACCTGGTTTCAGATCCTGATTCAGCCATGAAATTCGCTGGATGACCTTGGGCCAGTCATCATCTCTGAGCTTACCTTACCCCACAAGATGGTTTTGTGGATAAAATTAGAGATGTCCCCATGTGTGCGCCCCTGAGCTCCTTGGAGGAATGGCAGGATACAACAATGATGTGATATTCTTGTGGCATTCATAAATGGACTCTTCTCCTACACAGTCATTGAATATAATACTCCTGCCATCTCGTACAAAAGGAAGATTTTGGTGGATCTCATACACTATCAAGGGTAGGTTCAAAGTAGCCCCCCATTTGTTAAACCTTCAGTCTGTCACACAAGGAATTACAGAAAAGCTGGCTAGAAGGTAGTCATTGCAACTCTGACTTTTGTGTTTCTTGTTTGAAAAGAGTATATTGGCTTTCATTCATGGGAACTAAAAATGGTTTTTGTGTGTGTGAATAGGATATACTAAAAATTAAAAAACATATACCAGTCAAATACCCTTCTGTAAACAAGTAATTTGAGATGCTTGGAAGCTGGGATACTTTCAACCAGATTGCAGACAGCTATAGAAATGAGATTTGATGGTCTGTTGGCATTATATAAATTATCTTTCTGTTCATCGAAAACAACACCCATGCTTTTGTTCCTTGTTCCTTCAGCATTAATATATTTGATGATAAACTGTCTTATCTTCCATTCAAGACTTCAAGGTGAAAGAAAGCATTATTGTGAATGTGGTCCTTCGTTAATGTGAATAGCCAATGGATGAGATTGTCAGGGACTTTAACAAAATAATTGTCATGCTCCTTTATGTCCAGGGATATTTCCCCAATAACTGAGGAATATAGTACCCATCAGTATTTGGGAAGATGTCCCTCCTCCAAACTAAGAAAATGTAGTGCCAGTTTTGCAGTTTGAATGGAGATGAAGATGGGAAGAAAGGGAGCTTTGAGCTGATGGAAAGTGAAATACTTTGGCATGCCAGGACCCTCTCTAGGAATTTGATGCAGGGATAAATGGACGGTCTTTTTACTTCCAATATGCTGTGTTTGTGTATGTATGAATTAAAAACAAATACAGAAATAAACCTGTAGCGCTTTTCTTGTCCAAATAAAACTAAGCTCTGTAACATTGCCTCTGGACATCTTACCACCAAGGAAAGTAGTGGGCACTCAATGATATCTTTAAATGTCTTGGGTCTTTTCTACCTCTCTGAAGACTATTTCAGCAAGTGGGCAGAACCTCTTTTACCCTAGGGTTGAATTCCATTTCAGAGAAGCTCTCAGGGATGGGGGTGCATTTCAGTGCTGGGTGGAGCCAAAGAAAAAACCAAAAATACTGGCATATTTTAGCTTAAAGCTCTTACTGCCAGTAACTAAGCCTTAGGAGAGGCATTTCAACATTTTAGAACGGGTGGGTGGGAAATGGCAGAAAAGCCAGGAAACAGTCAAACGTTTGGTGGTTGTGGGAAAGAGGGTGGGAGCAGGAGAAGGCATGTGGCGTTCTGGTGAACCCTAGAGGGCTGGACATAGCCCCTTGGTCTGAGGTTCTGCACCTCTGATTTAGAGAAATGTTCCTCCCCCAGTTCTTCTACCATTCAGAAACTGAGAGTCTCACCAGGTTGTTTGGAGACTGTGTTCCTTCTTCAGAAATGAAGTGAACATTTTTAGCTTTTACATTACAACCAAAATCTAGACCCGATTGAAGAGGAACTATTGAAATGTGAACGTGAACAAAGCAAAGTTGATATTTAAAAGGAGTGAGAATTCTTTGAAGGGTTTGCTTCTGATTTGATCCCTCATTACTCGATTAATCTCTCTCCAGATTAGGGTGATTTGCAGTGCAGAGGATTATTCAGTCTCTGAACTACTTGATTCAAATCCTTTTGGCTGCAAAAGTGGTCATTTGTATGAATGGCCAGAAAATTGGCTTCCCAGTGGGGCATTGTGACCAAGGGCGCCACATCATTGGCTACTATTGGTGGGGGCATGAAAACTCACATTGTGATGACATCATATCACATGTGAATTATACTAGACATTACAGGAAGTGCAGACAGAGACACTAGACATGTGTGTTGTTACTGCCCTCGGGTCTGTATGGAAATGAGACGTTCTGGTGTGCAACAGAGATACCCAAGCGCCTCATTTCTGACCTTTATTCCTTAGTATCGTTCTGTGGCTAGTAAAGTAAGAATATGATCTGAACTGCCTATTCTTTTGAGCCCTGCAATCAGTAGGCAAGCTTTCAGATGAAGTGTGGTAAGCAAACTTTTCAGCTTCTCATATAGGGTCTCAAAGTGTTTGAAGTTCCACTGGGAAGCCAGAGGAGATGAGGGTGGGAGCAATCTCCCTTTTGAACAGAGAGACAGGCTGGTAATAACAATCAGTCTTTTTTCTGTCCATCTCTAGCTGTAGCATTTAGCAGAAATGGTGCATTAGTAGAAGCAGAGCTTAGAATATAGCAGTTGCAGGTTTGGTTATTTCTAGGCAAATCCTGTCATTCTCATTACTCTTCTCTGAAGTCCTCTGTCTCAAAGCCCTGCATCGCTGACCACAATTCCCATGGCTCATGAGGGTTAGATTGGATTGCCTTTCCTGGCAGGAGTGATGTGATGTGTGTTTCTGCTAAGCAGTTCCATGGGGGTTATAGAAAGATTAGAGAAGCAAACGGATGGTTTGTTTTGTCTGATTCCCTCAAGCTTGACTTCTTGGTGATTACTCTAACCATTCATTTTTTACATACATACTCTGACAAATTGCCAAAGGGGATATTCCTGTGCAGAAAAGAGTCAGGTGGATCTTTTGATTTGGTGACAGAATACCTCAATGTCATTTTTGCCATCTTGAATGACTAAATAAATAAATAGCCCCTTTTCCTTATCTATAAGCAGAGGGTAATGGGTGACATTAATTCACTTCTCACCATATTGGTTTTAAAATATTGAAAAGGAGTAATACAGCATAGGTCTTTAAAAGTTGTGTTTATCTTTAAGTGTATGTTACTTTTGAATAGATCAAATGTTTCCTTTCCTTTTCATTGAGTGCTTTCCAGTATTGACCTGCTATAACATTGTTTTTTACATTGTTGCTATTTTTGGAACAAAGTTGTGCCTAGCTCAGATACCAGAGAGTAGTTAAGCCCTGTTCAAGCATGCACCTGAATACTGGAGGGCTTAAAGTGGGTAGGTCTGTGCATGCTGTCCCCACTCCCTGGATTTCACAGTGTGCAGGCCCCGCTTCATCAGTTCAGACCTTGCCATGTTGAATCAGCAAGGTCTGAAAGGGAGTTCTACTCACATTCACTTGAACGAATAGAATTCTCTGTGCAGTTGGGAACCCTGGGCTTCCCCAGTTAATGCAGAGTCCATGAGGACTCCTGGATTACACACTTGATCCTTTTGGGGGAGTGCAATCCCATCTGAAGCCAGTTATAAGTCTCCATCCAGAGTAGTTGATTTCCCAACCTACAGTACTTCCATTTTGTCTGGATTAAGTTTCAGTTTGTTCACCCTCATCACCCCCAAACAGCCACATTGGTTCAAGAGTTTGACAACCTCCTGGGATGTGTAAATGAGACGAGCGGTAGAGCTGGGTATCATTTGATGATATCTCAGCCCAAACCTCCTGATGATATCCCCCAGGAGTTTCATTTAGATGTTAAAAAGCATGGGGGATAGAATGGTATCTTGTGGCACCCCTAGGGTAATAGCTATGGGGTGAAACAGGAGTCCCCATCTGTTTCCATCCCATAAGCAGTTCTGAGAACTGATTGGAATGAATCTAAATAATCAGTATAATCCAACACTGCTTGGAGTTGTGAGGCTATCACATGCTCCAGCACCTTGCCCAAGAATGGCAATTTTGACACAGGGTGGTAGATATTCGAAACCATAGGATCTATAGTTTCTTCAACAAGCATCTTACCACTGCTTCTTTCAAAGCAGCGGGAATCTCACTATTCCCCAAGGAGGCATTGGCCACCTTGGAAGTCCAGGTACCCAGCCCAGCTCCGGCAGTTTTCACAAGATAGGATGGACAAGGATCTAAAAAGGAAATAGTAGGTCTCAGTCCTTCAAGCAGTTCAGTCATATGCTCTGGTTGCACAAGCTGAAAGGTATCCATAACTAGATGGTACACTAGCCCTGTTCATATCAGACTTTGTCAAAATAATGTCATGAGCGACTTTATCTGCGAAATTTCCAGCAAATTGTTTACATAGGGCCTTTGAGAGCTTGAGATATTGTTTTCTAGAGCCTACACCCAAGAGGCCTTTAACCACTCAAAGGAGCTTTGCTGGACAACACTGAGCAGATGTAGTGGTGGTGGAGAAGTAAGCTTTCTTCACCTCCATCACCACCACAAGATCGCAAATGTGTTTGATCATGTTTGTTACAAGTCTTCTTCCATTTGCACTCTAATCATTGACACAGTCATTTCATTGCTCTCAGATCCTCAGAATACCCGTGAGCTGACACAATTCTATGACTAGGTCAAGGATGTTTGGTAGTGATGATATCTATAGCTTGGGTCACCCATCATTCCAATGGGTGACCAGGACGTTGGCAGGACTGCAGGCTACACCTATAGGGATAATTTCCATGAGACCTCAGAAATCCATCTGGAGTCATCAGCCTCTGGGGGCAGATCATCAGACTTGGTCTCCCACTCCTGTAGAGGTTACAGGTAGTTTGAAGGTTAAAACTGATCAGATAATAATCTGTCCATGCCAATAGAGTCACTACTGGCTCCCCCTTCCCCCCAGATCATTTTCTCCCAATCCAGCACAGAAAACCATATCCAAAGTGTTCCCTGCCACAAGTTTGGCCAAATATTAACTGAAATATTAACTGGTTGACATGGTGGCCATGAAATCCTGAGCTGCTCATGACAAGGTAGTCTCAGCATAAATATTAAAATCCCCATAGACTACAAGTCTTGGATCCTCAATACTACCTCAGGCAGGAAGACTGTTACGCAGCAGGCCAAACAGTACACCAACGAAATTCCAGTCCTGTCCCAAATGCCCCACACTAGGTATAGACACTCAAAACTGGCTCAATCTTGGATTGAGTATCTCACCAGGGAGATGGAATCCTTATAGACTAAGAGATCCCACCCCATCCCTCCAGTTGAGCTTGGTGCTGCACAAGAAACCCTGGTGGACACATTTGGGAGAGGTTAATTCTTCCACCTTCATCCAACCAGGTTTCAGTGACACAGGGCAGGTTGGCATGCTCTTCAGCTAACAGATCTGAGATGATACAGCCTATTACAGCAGCAAACCTGCCATTCATCAGCAGCACCTTCAGGCTAGAGGGGACTGTGGGCTAGCCACCAAAATACTGAGTTTGAGATATGGACTGGAAGGGAATAAAACACATAGATATCTTAGTTGCCTCCCTCTCAATCGATGTCATTGCCTCCCACCACCGTAATCCCCCCTGCCCTGCAGTATATATAGTGGTTCTTCATTGCTAAACATATTACAAACCTCAGTTGATCCCCCAAAACCCAGCAATAACTCAAACCAACCAACCAGTACTGACCAGCAATTTCTCACACCACCTAGATATTACAAGGGGTGATGGTGGAAATCTTTTTATCTTGCGTTTTTACCAGAGGCTCTCTTTTAGAAGAGTTTGGCGCTTGCCCTTTGTCCTCCCTGAAGGGATGCCCCAAATGGATGACACCCCCATTTAGTGTTGTCTCTTTAGTGGTGACACACCAGAAGCCACATGCCACCAGTGGCTGCCTTCCAGATAAGCCCCATCTCCTAGGAAGTTGCTGGACAGTGGTAAGTCCTTATTGGATGGGGCGGGGTGGGTCCTCCACCCCTACTTGATGTTTTCAGGGACTGGTGTTGTTGGTTGTTGTAGCTGTCTCCTACAACAGCATTTGCACCAAGAGGAAGCTGGATGGCAAAATCTCCAGCCAAGAGCAGATGTTCCTGCTGCTGAGGCCGCAGCTGCTCTTAGTTTGATACAGAGAAGGCTACACAGTTGTCAGAGACACATTGTGCTCATCCTGTGTGAGTGAAGCCACGCTTGTTGTCATCCCTAGGCACAGCCCCTGCCAGGTGCACCCCTGCAGCCCCTTAACAGACGGGTCTGTCCACTCCATTCCCCTGAGGGAGAGGGTTTGCCCCAGGGCAGGGAGCAGGCATATAACTGTATCCCTCATCCTACTAATCTCCCCTGGCTTCAAACTATATTGACTACAAACCTAAGCATGGGTAAGGGAAGTCTGCCTCTTGTAGCTGAAGATGTTATTGCAGGCTTCAACTACTCAGAGATATTTACATTATTTAAAATTAATGTGTTCTTTAAAATCAATTTTTCCAAGGTGGACACCCTTAGGGTTCTCCTAGTATACGTGCCAAATTTCAGGTGTATGGGTTTCACAGTCTTGGTGCTATGGTGATGACAGACAGATAGACAACAAAACCTCTATTATTATTATTATTATTATTATTATTATTGATAGATCAATGGTGCAAAGAGGACATTTTCTGTATCTATGGAGCAGTATGTGTGTGTGTTTGAAAGGAAGTTGGAAAAGGCAAAATGTAAGACATTGTCCTTCCCCACATGTAGGCATAACCATATTTAATGGAATGCAAACATTAGGTCTTCTCACCTATTTTGACTATACTATTGCATCATCAGTATTTCTAAGTCTATATTTATTGCTGATGTAAAAAATAAAATAAAAGACTGCTTGATCTCACTCAGAGTTGTGCCCATATTTATTAAGGGGAGAACTATTCTCTTGAGAAATAGCATCTCCCATACCCTGGACTTTTCTCTGGTTTGACTGCCTTTAGGAAAATATATTTAAAAAATCTAAATTCTGTTACTGGCAGTGCTGGTCTGGATGGCAGCCTGAGAATGTCAGGAGCTTGTTTTAATATTCATCTGGCAGGTCCCTAAAAAGTGTGTAAGTGTGTGTGTGTGTGTGACAGCATAATCTGGCTAGCAGGTAGAGCAGTGAGGCCTTTGAATTAGCAGTAGTGACAGCTGCTGCTGCTCACTTGTTGCTTCTTTCACAATAGACAGATAATTGGCATTGGTACTAATTGGTCTCTCTACTACAATTGGCATTGTTGAGTAACAAATGGATCCACAGCTACAGAGGTCCATGAAACTTTCCATCAGAGAATGTCAACAGACATTATAGGCATTATTGTGAGGTATTTAACCACTCTATTGTTCATATGTGGAAGTTAGATTTTTCAGAATTTGACCCTGATGGTTTGGTTTGGCTCATATATCAAGACAGAGGGCCACTTTGCACATTCCTGGTGACAAATCATGGGTTAATTAACTCACGATTTGCCAAGATGTGCACAGTGTGTGAGCTGCTTCCATTTACTGTAAACAACCTTTGATCAGCTTGTTCGGAGGTTGTCACCATAAAATTCAAACCCAGACTGATGGTTGTTTAGGGGCTAAATAACCCAGCAGTTAACCCAACAACAAACCATGGATAAATGACTGGTTTGTTTTTCCCTTAAACAACCCAGTGATCTGGGTTGATGTCACTCTGACAACCTGATCAGAGGTCATTTACAGAGACGGGAAGCAGTTCATAGGTGGTGTGCGTTCCCACAAATCATGGGTTAAGTAACCCACGATTTTCCACCATGATGTGCAATCCGGGTCACTGTCTATTGTCAGGCTTTGGATATGGAGACAAGAGGTCTGGACTATTCAATAATCTAGACAGAATATGATGTCTTCATTACTCAAAAACAAGTTTACCAAGAAAGCCCTATAATGCATACAAACTCTAAGCATTGGATAGATGCAGTTCCCTAAATGTAAGTGAGAATTTATTAACTAAGTAGTAACTGAAGCCTATTTTTCCAATATGCTTGGAGACATATAGTAACTGCCCAGGGCAAAACTATTGATGAACAAATGCCATAGAAACATGATGTAAGCAAGTGTTCCAGTGATTTTATTGCTGAACTGCTAAAATGTGCAGTGCCAAAGCTCAAGCTTATTTTGAAGTAATTCCTTCTGACGTGGAAACCTTCCCCCTAAATCCACATGTGCTTGGATGTGTATGTTGTAATTAATTGGCACATGCTCATAAGTGCTTCTCTATCCATTATGTCTCCATGTGTTCCAGGGCTGATCCAGGGCCGAATTAAGCTTGGAATCACCTCATGTTAGCTATGTGATAGTTGAACTTTCATTCTATATTTTGAAAGAACCTTTTTAAAAATAATAACAACAACAATGTAGGACTAGTGAGAGCTGGGTGTACCTCTAGCACTCAGTCCCTTTGTGGCTGTGAGCAAGTCATTTTCTGCCCTTGCTTAACCTGTTATTGTGCTTCCTGCCATGTTGTGATGCTGGTGAAGAGCTATTTTTGTATAGGAGAAAAGATAAATTCCAAATAAGGCACTCACCCCCCAAATTGGAAAACAAAGCGTTTTTTGTAATGTGCACAGCTCCACAGGATGCCTCAGTGGGAGTGACAGAGGCATGGTATAGCTGATATTGATTTATACTTACAAATAGTGCTCACATTGTTAATAATAATTAATTTCATGTCTTTGTGTTTTCATTGGTCAGTAGACATTATTCAGGGTTCATATCAAGAGTAAAAATAAGCTGATTTCTCTTTGCTTGCCTTTTCCTGAAGTTGAAGGACATAGTTTTGCACAGACACTATTTTAGAGGTGTTTGTTCATTTCAGGCATATTTGTAAAAACATGTTTCTTTTCACTGTGTATCAGGCTTTATTGAGTATGAAACAGGTACATGATGAAAATGTAACATACGAAGCAGCCCTCATCCTGTTTTGGTATTTCTTTACTTCCCTAAGACAGTTGTTTTCAAAATGTCGACCTTTAGGGTGACCTTTAATATTGATTTATCTGCTAAGAAATCTCTGGGCATCTCCCAAAGAATCCCTGAACGTTGCAGAGGATTCTGTGGAGTGTTCTGCAGTGCCATCTCAGTTGAAAGCGAGTACCAAACAGGCCTATTGAGCCTCACTTGAGCCTTCATAAACTGAGGGCCAAACTACACAATACATTAAACACATAATCCGGCTTCAGGTCCTAATTTTTTCTACCTCAAATAGAAGTGTGTGTGTGTGTATTAGGTCTGCACCAAGAGGGAAGTTTTTAATAATCCCTTATCCTCGTACCATGATCCTGATGAAACACACCCTCCACACTGCTACTTATGTTGGGATGGAAGTTGTCATTTGTACCGATGGCAGTTTTGGAGGACAGTAATACTGCAGGCAAACTTTAAGCTCATCCTTCTCATGTGTCTTGGCCTCATTTCTGTTTCTCTCCCACAACTACTACTTTAGGAAGGAAAATTAAGCACATAGCATGTTAATTTGGCCCAGAGAATGCAACTTAGAACAAGTGCAATGCTCTTCTTTGGCTGCATATGGATGTTAATAATGACAGGCAAGTTATCTTTCTAGGAAATGGTCAACATTACTGATCTTCTAATAAAAAAACCCCTGATAAACTTGCAAGGAACCCCAGGATTTTCCAGAACATAAACTGAAAACCACTGGTTTAAGGTGTCTGTAGTGCCATTGAATTGCAGGACCAGTATTATCCCATTATTGTAAACACAACATTCTGAGACCCTTGAAGCTTTTCGTCTTCTAATGCCAGCCCTTACTTGTTTCCATAGATAGATCCAGAGAAATGCCGCTATGCTGTGGGTAGTATCCTGAGTGAAGGAGAAAAGAAGCCATCTGAGGAAGTGGTGCGCATGTTCCTGAAGTTTGGTTTCAAGATTATCAACTTCCCAGCCCCGAGTCATGTAGTCATGGCAACTTTCCCCTACACGACTCCACTGTCCATCCATCTGGCAGTGAACCGTGTCCACACATGCCTTGACACATATATCAAGGTAAGTGATCCTATGTAGCCCATCTTCAGTTTTAAGCTGGCTGGTTAAAGTCCTCTCCTCTTGACTTTGTGCAGATAGTAGACATTAACCCAGTTTGCATGCAATGGCGGAGTTGTGCAACCTCTGATCAGCCTGATTGGAGGTTGCTCCATGACCTGTGTCTGTCAGGTTGGCTGGTTTGAAGCACAGGTCTGAGATATTGGCAGACATTTGGAGACTATTGTGGAAACCTGCTGTCTTCCTGTGCTGGTAGCTCCATCGTCTTCTGGGCATGCTATCCTGTAGTGGCAATGACAGGCAATACCCCTGGGTTCAAAGGACAGCAGGGTGTATTTACAACATTTGAACACTGTCTTTCTTTGTCCCTGACTGTGGGTAAATGTATAAGGCTTGTGTGCTGATAACATGGGTAGTGGAGAGGAGAGGAAGGAAAGCAACTAAATGTATGCTCGCTTTATGGTGCAGAGATGACATTTTGATGCTCCAGGAAAGGTCCTGGAGAGTGCATCTGTCACACAAGCAACAAAAACATTAAAGCTAAAAAGAGAGCTACAGATTGCATTGGGAACACCTGGTAGCTTTTTAATAAGAGCTGCCATCCTGGTTTAAAACAATAAATCCAAAATCCTCGGTGCTAATGTTTTTCAAACTAAATGAAGAACAGAGACTTGTCCTAAGCTGAAACTCTCCTCTTTCAACCAAGGAAACTAAGAATCGCAGGCAGATGTTCACCAAACTTATGCTTGCTTTGTGCATGTTCCTTCCTTGGGAACCTGCAGCTGGAGGAGATTTTTTGTTTGCAAATTTTAATCACAGGGTTTCTGTGGGACAGCTCAGGATGGGTATAGTTGAGACTGATGTTGCATAGCCAGGCTGTGGGGCAAAGTAGACAGTTAATCACTTTTAGGTTTTCTAAGCAGTTGTTTATCATGTGATGTCTCCATTAGTAAATCTTGAAGAGGAGTGGGCATTTCCCCCATTTTACAGAAGTGGAGGCGAAACACAGAAATTTGAAATGATATATGTGGGAAAGACAGAGTAAAGGTAGATACGTGACTGTATGCATGTGGATCTGACAGTTGCAGTTCTGACCCAAACAAGATGCAAATAAATGGAGCAGAAATTAATGATTGAAGGGATGACTAGTAGAACTATTCGTTGTTTTAGGATTTCCCCCCCCCCCTCCCTCACCTTTTAATGATTTCCTGAAGGAAAGACCTGGAAAATTCCAGGCACCTGCTTGCCCAAACTTATAAGTTACTTTATTTATTTCCAAAAATTTATTAGTTGCCTTTAGGTAATAGCTCTCAGGGTGATGTACAACCCAATACAATCCATCTAAATTAAATCAGAACATAAAACAATCAATAAAATACAGCTAAATGAGGTGTCACAAAGGGAAAACAAATCAAAATGATCAAGGATATAAAACTACACAAAATAGCAGCAGAAATATAAGAGGGTTAAAAGACCTGAAAGAATTTTTAAAAATTGCCTGGTGCCAAAAAGGTAACAAAGTTGGTACCAGGCAGACCTCTCTGGGGAGGATATTTTGTAACTCAGGGGCCACTACTGAAAAATATCTACTCCCGAGTAGCTGCCTCCTGTACTTCAGCATGCGAGAACACTTGGAGCAGGCCCTTGATCTTGATCTCAGGGCTCAAGTAGGAAAAATGGGAAGAGGTTCTCCTTCAGACACTGTGTCCCCAAACTGTGAAAGGCTTTATAAATAACAACAGCTTTTTCTGTTGGGCCTGTAAATGAACTGGGAAGCGCTGAAGATAATACAATATTGGCATAATATGATCATAATGCCCAGTTCTAGTCAGTGCCCTGGCTGCCATATTTTGTATTAATTAAACTTTCAAGGACACCCCACGTGCAACGCATCATGGTAATTAAAGTGGGAAGTTACCAGGGCATGGATTATTGAGGTCACGCTATCTCTATCCAAATAGGGTCATAGCTAGTAAAAGACACTCCATGCCACAGAGGGCACTTGTGCCTTTAATGACAAAGATGGATCTTTCAGCAAGCCCAAGCTATGAACTTGATCTTTTAAGCCGAGTGCAACTTTTTCCACAACAAGTTGAACATCACTCACTCAGACAGATGAATTACTCACTGTAATAGTACTTCTGTCGTGTTCATTTTATTGACCCTCATCCAGTTCATTCCTGTGGCCAGAGACTGATAAAGCACTCCTACTGCACTTCCATTGGTGTTCTCTTCAGGAGAGGATAACATGAGCTCCTAAGCCTGGGCTTCTTCTTTTCTTTTGAGATTTCCAGTCCTTTTAAGAACCCCTTTTATGGTAATCAGGGCCTATTTGCCTACTCACTTGCTTCCCTTTTATTTTTCTTGCTGGGTATTGATTCCTGTATCCTAATAGTGTGAATTTGCCTCTAGTCCTGTGTGCTTAATTTCCTTGCAGTGGAAATCTTGCATCGCAGGGACACTGTAACATGTGCCGTGCCATTTACTTTTTATAAAAACGCCTTGGTTCTTTTTAGAGATGGAGTGTTGATTTTTACAGTGACTAGAGCTATATAAATATATATAAGCAAGAACAAACTTCCCTACTTGGTTTTCATGCCTCTATTCCTAGGGGGAAGAGGAGGAGAGTCATTTTGGAGAAACTGTCCAACTGCAACTTGCAGTTCTCTTTTCCTTGCAAAGCCAGTTTTGCCAATGCATCTCACTCCTGGCTGGAAACTCTTTCTTCTTCCCTTATCCATCATCTGCTTTTGAAAATGTGTGGCAGTTTGACATGAATGCCAACTAGAGACCAGCCTTGTCACTAGTCAACCCCTTTACACTTGTCATTTCACCCAAGTTTGTACCAGAGCCCTTGGAAGTGTCAAATTCTTGTTTCCCTTCCGCAATGTGGACCACTGGGAACTCACTCCTGTTCATATGCTAGAGCAGACACTTTCAGACTTCCAAGTCTGCGGGAGGTCAGCCTTCCTGAGATCGCTCCTGAATTGGAGATGTTCTTGCATCTCCTGGCTGGAGTGGCAAACAGCATCTTCTCCCCTGGCACCTGTTGGAGAGGCAGAGAAAGAAAACAAGAGAGAAACTTTCACAGAAACAGGTGACCTGTGCACATTTTCTGATGGGAATATGTGTTGCCATGGAGACAGCTTCTCCAAATAGCTCCCCTCCACCTCCCCCAAGCAACTGAGGCGCGAGCAAGACATTTTTGCAGTGTCTGGTTTGAAAAGATTCTCTTAATGAGAGTCGTAGGTCAGGCGAGCTGAGCGAAGGAGACCCCCTTTCTGCTTCTTTGTCCCTGCGGGATCCACAGAGGAGGCAAAAGGGTTTATAAGAAAGACATATCTTCAAAGGGTCCCCATGTTGCAAATGAAATGCAGGCTCTGGCTGCTTTTTTTTTTTTTTAGAAAAGGATTTGGCTGAAATGGATCAGCTCTCTTTCTGGAGAAGCAACTTAGCGAGCCCTTTAAAAATGGAAAGAGATGGAAAAACAGACAAAAGAAAGACAGAAGGTCAAGGTGGAGTGATGGAGAAAGGGGATGATGATGATGACCAATAGCAGCAGCATATGAGTAATGAGAAGAAATTGGCATGGGAAAGGGTTGGGAGGTTTGGAGAGAACCCCCCCCCCCCCCCAGCAAAACACAAGAAAGCAAGATAGGACTTAATGAGAAAGAATGGAGGATAAAAAAAAACAGAGAAAACTAAGCTAGTAGAAGGACTGAAGTGGATGAAAATGATACAAATGACAGGATTGAAAGTTTAGGGAAGGACCTTCAGATGGGTGCAGACAACACCAGGAAGCCTGAGGATCAGACACTTGCTCCCTCCTTCTTATATTATAGAGACTGCTGATCAAAGGAAAGACTTACAGATAGTTCCAGCTACAGTATTTATACTTCACTCTATAATTCTCCTGGCCTGGGAAGTCAGATGACAGCAGAGGGCCAGTCTGGGTCCAATTGGCTGGTAAAAAGCCCTTAGAGCTGCTGTCTTCCCTTGGTCTGGGCAAGATACCATCAGATTACTGGCCCTCAGCTTGCCTTCTTTTCTGCCCCTTGCCAAAGGCCTGAGTATCTGACACAGGTTTCCATTGTTTTCTAATCTCTTCATGCCTTTGAATACTAAGCAATATATACATACCATATTTCACCAAATGTAAGACGCCATCGATTGTAAAACGCACCTAAATTTCAGGGCCACCAACAGGAAAAAAGCTTTGCGTCAATTCTAAGACGCACTTTAATTTCAGTACCCCTTCCACCTCACCTTCATCACCATCACCCATCCTCGTTGCTGTCGCTGCTCCACACCGCTGCCAGCGCTCGCCTCGGCCTGGCAAGGCGTCGTTCCCAGTAATGAGGTGAGCGTTGCCAGTGGTGTGGAGCAGTGGCGGAGGCAAGGATGGGCGACGGTGATAGAGGGGAGGGGTGAGGGTTAGGGCCCTGCAAGTCCCCCCCCCCCTTCCCCACTTACCTTGATCGCTGCTGCCTCGACCTGGGAAGGCTTCAGTACTGGGAAGGAGGCCGAGATCTCGCGAGATTTCCCTCAGGACCCGCTAGGGTGAGTCGTGGGGGGGCATGCAGAGCCCTAGTGCCTTCTGCAAAATGTGGGAGAAATCCTGCGATTGCAAGGCACCATTGATTCTAAGACGCACCCCATTTTTACAGATGTAAACATGGGAGAAAAAGTGCGTCTTAGAATCAATGAAATACGGTAGTTGTTATCATGCCTGTATGGTACAGAGGCACTATATAGTGGCTTTCCTGTGAAACTTGGCTATTGCTAGGATTGCAGTATATGTCTACCACAATTTCAGCAAGCTAAATTGTTATAGCTCAAAACATGGAGTTTGTAGAGTTGCATTGTGCACTGGATTTTTCCTTCTGTAGATCAGTTGATTCTCATCGGTCAGTTACTGCAAAAATCCCCACATAATGAGAAACTATGCTAATCTCTATCCAGCCTTAGCAAAAAAATGCACAAGAAGACTTCATTAAAAGGCAGGTTGAGAGACAAATTTAGGAAAAAGAGAGAGAAGGGAGCAATGTTTGCCTTAACAACAAAAGGCAATTACTGAACAAAATGGAAGACATTGGCTCAATTCGGACGACACGATAGTCAATGGTGGGGTAATAATCAACTTTACAGTTGTTCATCTAGGGGGTACTCCCCCCACAACATGTAAATAATCAACTGTGGTGTGGATGAGGATCAGCACTGAGTTGACTATGGCAGCATTCGGATAACACGATAGTCAAAACAACTGACGATTGTTTCCCCCACACCAGTTGTTTATTGTGTCGTCCGAATTGAGCCTATGAGTCAGTTATGCTGTGCTAGGCCTGCGCTAAAACACTGCTCATATGAATAGTCTTATAACATGGGAGGTATAAACTCATATGTGGCATGGCTTCTCACTTTCTGGAGAAATTGCAGTACAATTTATTTATTTATTTTTGTAAATGGGATGAAGCCAGAATCTGTTGTGAGTTTGTGGTTCTCATGTTATTCTGCTCATGTGTATAGACTGCTGAAGGAGTCTCTCTCCCCTCCCCCGCTCCCCCATTGGCTACTGTTGTATTGTCAGAACTGACTCGCTGAGGGGGAAGTTAGACTAGAGCAGGAAAATTGTTAGTGTCCTACAGTATGACATGTGGAAGGATTTTTGGGGCATATTTTATTCTCTTGTGGGCCTCATAAGGCCAAGAGCCATCATTTGTTAATATATATTTTAATCTTTTTCTGTCTTGAGGCCATGTGATGGGTTACATCATGCTTGAAAAAAAAGGATAATAACTAAAGACTACATTTTAGGGTTAGGGTTAAAACCAGAACATAAAACAGTTGCTGCTGTTTTAGAGGCACTGTATAATGGCATTTCTTTATATTTTGCATGTTTTTAATAATTTTGTTGTATGTCATCTTGGGTCTTTTTTAAGAGAAAGGTGTCCAGTAAATTCAATAAACCATCCTTGAATTCTGTTTGGAGGACTCTAGGAAGCCTATAGCAGCCACATCTAGTGCTTTTCTTGCTTGTATCATTTATTATGAGTACCCTATAAGCAGGGAGCTCTGTAGCACTAAAGGAATGAGATAAGATTACTGGAGCTACTAGTCAACCGCTGAAGTCAGATCTAGTAGGCTGTAAAGCGTTTCAGAATGCAGCTTCTTCCATGAATCTCTGAGTATCTGTCCTTTCATAAATGCTTCACCAAACAAATAGGATTCATTCCTCAGATGGTAATGGCCAGACCATTGTGATGCTCTTTCTCTTTAACATATTCAAATAAATAAAATCAGAAAGGCCACATTCTGATAGGCACATTTCATATTGATGTTGGGATGAGCCATAAATATTGAGAAATCCAGGGGAAAGGGTCTGCAAGCCTTTCATTGATATGACAGTTCACATCTGCCAGCAAATCCACTACTTGAGTTTCTTCAAAAGATTGGAGTTCTGAATTGCTTATCCTATAAGTTTGATCCCCTAGGTGTTTATTGCAGTACAGGTGTTGACTTTTTGTAGTTCATGTGCTTCTGAGTCTTCATGTTTGCTTCACAGTATGAAGCCAAAGTTTTTTATTAGTGTATGTAACCCTTTTTCCTTGCAAAAAAAGACGTGAATGGATTTTCTTTAGATTTGGATGTGGTAGAACTCGTGTTCATATGGAGACTTAACTGCTTGAATCCAATGGCTAAATATACAACAAAACTAATTTAGCAGTTCTTCAATGATCAAACTCTACTAAATTATCAAACTCTACTGTTATATTGCATGTTAGAGTAGCAGTGGGTTTACATTAAAAATTTAGCATGTACCCAGTTTAACCCCATAGCAGGCGAGACAGCTGTACAAAAAAGAAGAGAGAAGCGGTTCTCGGAATGCTGAGATACTTTATTAATTCACATCCAACGCATTTCAGCCTATGTGGTGTTCACTGGCGAGAGACTATCATTCTGTTAAGAGTTTTCTGCAGACTTACCTTATCAACCCCCTGAAGAAGGCCTTTTAAAAATACCGCATGGGCCGAAATGCGTTGGGCGTGAATGAATAAAGTATCTCAGCATTCCGAGAACCGCTTCTCTCTTCTTTTTTGACCTAAGTGGATGCTCTCCTGCTTTTGGTTTTTCGCTTTTGTTTTGGAGACAGCTGTGCAACATCTTTTGCAGAGTGGGAACACTACTGGAAATATATATCAGGGAGCTAGGTTCAATGCATGTACCTTTGGTGAAAAAGGAGTGTACCTATCAACTTGTGTATTACAGGGGAGAGGTAATCATACACATGATTAGTTCAGATTAGATGTCAATATGTGTGTGTGTAATGATAACAATAAAACAACATAAACAAAACCATAGAAATATGTCTCTATAGAAAACAGCAATTAATGAAACAATACATTCACCAGATGGCAGCAATATAAACTGCTTTGGTGTTGAATTGCAACTAGTTATTAAAGTGCACTTGTACCATGAAACATGAAATCCGTGGAGAAGTTGGGGTCAGCAACATCTTCTTTCAGAAGGCTAAGGTACCTAAGCTCAAATCTGGACCCATTTAGTCCCGTTGTGTGGCCCAATGGAAACATATCCAAATCTTGTTAATTATGTCCTTCCCATTTGCTGCCCCATTCCATCCTCCTGTTGTGGTGGCCATTATAATGTCAGGGATGTCTGGATGCTCTGGAATTTTGACAAAACTGCGTTCCTGACATTTGGCCCAGGCACCACTTTGTGATTGCTATTCTTGCTCTGATCAACATTTTGTGCCTTGGAAAGAACAGAATAAATTATGCCCTATTGAGTCCATTGGAGCTTTCAGTGGGCTTTGATATTCCTGATTATGAGGTACTGATGACATACCTGAAGAATCTGTTGAGAGTTTGTTGAAGAGTCTTTGGGCACTGCATACCTAAGATATTGCTTCTTCCCTTGTGTCCCTTTAAACTCTCCACGGATGGCTGATGGCAGCTCCTTGATAAGTCTGTGTATGTGTGTGTCCTTGGAGATTCATCAAAGCCCAACCCAGATTCTTTCAAACAAATTATAAAACACTTCTATTTTTGTTAGCTTTTAGCAACTGCCTTTATGTTGCAATTGGGAAGGGAGGTGGGAGGAATTGGTTGAGGTTTTAATAAGGTCTGGCTTTTGTGAGACTTGGTTGTTTGCAGTTTATATTTTTTTGGAATCTGTTTTTATTTTTTGATCATAAACATGTTATGACCTGTCCTGAGCCTTTCAGAAAAAGTAAGATAAAAATCAAATAAACACATCTCATTTTAGAGAAAACTGACTTGGCCTATCTGTGGACACGCACTGAAGCCCAATGACAGAGCCAGAATGGAACTTATGAATACTGATGTCCAGTTTCCTTTGATAATTTTAGTGTTACTTATTCTCTAGCATGGAGCCCAACAAATGATGGGAATGTGTGTGAAAATGTTCTCTACTGTTTACTTTCATCTCTGACTGCTTTTTCACATCTTGCAGCATCCATTTTGAACGTCTTGGTTCTCTGCTGCTCACTTTAATTGGCTTGCTTTTTCACATATCTTACAGCATCCACAGTGAGCCTCTTAGTTCTGCACTGCTCACTCCTTTTAGCATAGGTGTCCACATTTGTGCTTGGCATGTACTTCACCTGTGCACTTGAACCCTTCAAATGCTGTACGGCAAGTGATGCTTCGATTACTGCAGAGCCTGCCTTAGGCCACAAAGAGGTAAGTAGCTTAGACTGAAGTATGGGCCAGTTGGTTGCTAGGCAACCATTTTGTATTAGCAGCACGATAAGCACAGCGTCCATTTCTGAGTTGGAGCTTGGGCTTTGTAATCATACAAGGAGGCATAGGAAGAGAGTGGGTATTGGTTTACTGTGTTGTAACTAAGGCCCTGAAGCCTGCATAGTTACCTTGCTATAGTTTTTCTTGCTAGTTACAAAAGGGAAAGGAACATCTTAGGGTTATGAAAGGTCACAGATCCCTGACAGTTGCTCTCTTGCTCAGGCTGGGAAATTGTTCAGGACAAAAAGGGAGACAGATATGTAGACCAAGAGACAGTCATATGTTTGTGGAGAGAGACACCCCTTTATCTCTTTTCTTAGCTCACAGAGAGTGGGTACAGTACTTGGTACTTCCAGTCAAATTTTACGTATTTGTTAAAGCAAAGTGTTGACTCTTTGCTTTAACAGTGTCCTGGTATATGGATCGAAGGTAGGAGAAAATGTCTGCCAGATACTTGGATCCTGTTAGTTCCAGAAGCCAACTCTCTTTTCCTCGCTGCCAAGTTCTCAAAATATTAGGTCATGGAATGCAAATGAAAGCTTCTCTAAAGATGCTGTCCCAATATGAGCATTTTAATGACATTTTGAGCAGGTTATTAAACTGTAACCTGCCATTTCAGGGAGCATTTACTCATGTTCTAAGTTTAATTATCCCTCTGTTGCAGTCTCAGTGTGACTACCTGTGGACACATGTGCAGGGTGTTTGAATGTCTCCACAAAGCAAAACAAAAACCCCAAGCTCTTCACTGGAAGGCCTTTATGGCTCTGTAATTTCTGTCCTGTGGCACACTGGACAGCTTGTGAAGTGTTTTAATTGCTTTCTAGCTGGGAAGTCCATCTGTCAGTGCTCTTTGCTGTGGATGCCATAGTTACAACCCACATCTTGCTGGACAGGTGTTTTTTATTTTACTCTCCATAATAAAAACTACTCCAGTTTGGCCTTTTTATTGCAGGGTTTAACAAAATGCCTAAGTCTTGGGAACCATGCAGTACTGTTCCTCATACCAAAGTTATGAAGGGCTTCACTCATTTCTGCTGTAGGGACTTTAAGCAGAATTTGGTAGCAAACTTGAGACCTACCCAGTTGAATTTTAAGAGTTTTATTGGTATTTTAATAATGTATTAGTTTTATGTGCTTTTAATCAGTTTTATGTATTTTATATTTAATGTTGTTCCCTGCCTTGATCCAGAGGGAGAGGCGGGTAAGAAATAAATGTTGTTGTTGTTGTTGTTATTATTATTATTATTATTATTTTCTGCCCATAGAGGAATCAAATCAGGAAAACAACAACAACAACTTGGATTTGACATAATCTAGTGAATTATGATACAGACCTGGAAGGTGTGCCTGATATTTTAAGCTGCACCATATAAGTTCATAAGTATTGTGCACCAGGATAGCACAAGAGGTCTTGGCATCATGTCAACAGAGGACACCTCTGCACATTCCTAACACAATCTATAGCATGGGAGAGCAGCATGCAGGCCTTGCTGCCCCCTGTTGTGGCCACATCTGAAATGTGCATGTGGTGGAAAAAAACATCACCGATTTGCTAGCAGACAGCTAAGCAAGCCCAGGGTAGCCAAATCTGCCTTGTTTGCAAGCAAGATTTGACCTTTTTAGACTTCTGTAGCAGTTTGCTACTGATACAGAAGCCTAAACAGCCAAATCTAGCTTGAAAACAAGCAAATTTGACTGCTTTAGGCTTCCTCAGTGGTTTGTTGGTGGGGGGTTTCTGGTGCTTCATGGAGTGCAGCCCATGGTGTGGTGTGGGGATGTTATAAGTTATCATACAAACTTTTCTTAACTTTAGAATACAGACCATGTCAGGCACGTGCAGCACCTTTCTGTGTTGGTATTTCTCAAAAGGCTACTGTGCCACACCAGTACAGGAAGCATTCCTGGCACTGGCACATTAGGAAACCATACACAGAGGCCAGAACCTATAAGATCCTGTAATTTTGCTCCATTTGCAATGGAGGCAAATAGTTCAACAGAGTTTGAGATGTGAAATGTTAATCCAGTCATCCCCCCCCTTTTGGAGAAGTACTGGGTGGTTTAGCACATCTGGATCCTGTTGTGATTTAATTTGGCCTTTGGGATGAATGCTAATCCAGTTTTGACACTTCCCTCTAATTGTTTGAGATGCAGCAGTTTAGATTTCAATAAAATAATCTACAAATACTCTTCACCAAATTTAAGGATATATCTAAGGCAATTACATCTGAAATATGTCAGTGTATGTTGTTTGTGGCTGTTCTGAAACTTTAAAATGTCAGTTGCTTTTGGAGATTGTATGAATTTTTCCAGAATTGTTATGAATATAGGAATGTATCATATTGGTGTAGTGACAGTTTTGTTGAATCACATGTAATATATTCAGATAGAAATTCTCTTCCACCTTGAAAGTTTGCTTGTACATAGTTAAATATGGATGTTATAACAAGGGGAAGCTTCCACTAAACACCCTGCCATTTATGTCTGATCCAGATATTTAAGGGGCTTAATTTAATTCTCGCTAAGTAATGCTATATCTATATAATTCATATAGTAGTATTATGCTCACCCCTTTTCTCCAAGCATTGAGAAGTTCCAGGGGCACAGCAATTTTCAGGTTTCCTTCTCCTTTGGAAGGAGGTCATCGGAGTCTTATTGGCATTTTGTAATATTTGTGCTGATTTATAAATATACAAGTTGTGCAAGTTGTTGCCACCAACTTTAGCAACTTTAAAGTGGTTTTGACAAATGCATGGAGATTGAGGGTATCAATTGCTACTAGTCATGATGGTTATATATTACCTCTAGTATCAGAACCAGTCTGTCATTCAGTGGGAGTTGCTGGGGAACATGGGGTGCTATTGTCCAAATGTCCTGCTTGTGAGCTTCCCACAGGTCTCAGCTTGGCCACTGTGGGAATAGAATGCTGGACTAGATAGACCTCTGATCTGATCCAGCATGGCAGTTCTTATGAGACAGTACCACAGTCCTGATGCCCTCTTCTCTCAGCAAATAACAAGTTTCTTGATCAAGTCCTGGATTGTCTCTGGCTGATAGTTTTAAATTGTTTTTGATATTTGTTGTGTGTGCTATCTATTTTATGTCCTAACATACTTTATACTTTTAATAACGCATTTTAATAATTTTTCATTTTTGTGAACTTTGACTATGGGTCAGCATAAAAATATACTAAATGAATGAATGAGTAGAACTGTTTTATCTTGTGCTTTTCTGGCTGTAATGGTTAGAATGTTTTATTAGCAGTTTTTAAGAAGGCAAGAAATTCTGATGATATAGAGTGAAGTGTTCACTTGAGAAAGTGTTGGCTGTGTGTCAATTCTAGATACTTTTGTTTTAGTTGCATCTGTGGCTCAGGCTGCCTCTACACCAGACGTTTAAAGCTCTTTGAAGTCTCATTAAAAATTTTACCTCTACAAGAGTGGAGCGTAAATCGGGAGTTGAGGCACTTTTTCTCTCCGATTATGCGCATTATCGAATGCATGTTAAATAGCGAGTTTTATTTTGCTCCAGCCGTTAAAGCGCATTTTGACTATGTGAACAAGCGATTCTCCGCATTAACTACTTGTAAAACACATTTCAAACAACCGGTAAGACCACCAGTTGTGCGCTCAATTACCTCCTGCATACAAGCATTTACGATAAAGCGCTTCAGCGATTATGTGCATAATTGGCTAACCAGGCGTCAAACGGAATCCATCTAAAGGGGGTCCCAGCGAAGTCAGAGAAGGGTAGCAGAGCACATGCTTTCTGCTCAAAGATCTCAGGTTCAGTCCCTAGCATCTCAAGGTAGGACTGGGAAAGATCTCGGTCTGAAACCCTGGAGTGCTGCTGCAAGTCAGTGTAGACCAGGGTTGGGGAACTGCTGGCCTCCAGGCCAGATCTATCCTGCAGCAGATTCTCAACTGATCCATCACCTCTTTTCTCAGTCTCTTGATCCTCAGTAGCCTTCTTCATTTACATGCCTGGCAAGGAGGTAGAGAACCCTTTTTCCTCTCACCCAGCAAAGAAGTTGCCATAGGAAAGGCACATTTAGATACACTAAATCTCAGATAAAAATATCATTTATTTGTATCATACTTTTCCTTCCAAAAGGAAGCCCAAAATCACTTACAACAAAAACAAATACAATAATATCAAATACAGTATCAAAAGATAAGCAATATGTGAAAAATTATGACAATAAATATGCTGCAATAAACCTATAAGGGTACAATCCTATGCATATTTAGACAGAATGCTGGGAATTGTAGAATTTTTTTCTATCTAAACATGTATAGGATTGTGCCCGAAATGAACTTTCAATTCAGCGATTTTTCAGCTTGCCCAGTTTTTTGAAAATCATTCAAAACTTGTTTGACTCACTTGAATTTTCAACCTCTTTTTCAGCTTGTTCAGATGGTGAAAGTGTGGGCTTTTCTCCCATTGACTAAAGCATGAAAATGTGTATTTTTGAAAAATACAGTTTTTTTAATGCGATCCCAAATTCAACAATTTGCTAACATTTCTCCAAAAAAAGTGCCCTTGTTTGCATTCTGATTCAGGATTGTTAATGGCATATGTTCACATGATTTGTGAACAGAAATTAAATGTGTCATGCATCCCTAATTTTAAGTGCCTGAAGAGGAAAACTAATTTCTTATTCCAGATTAGAATAAAAATGTCAATATAATAACTAGTTAGGGGAGTACATTGTATAGAATCCAATTATATTGGCTGTACTTCCTCTACCTGAAATAGTAGTACAAGATTTGGAATATCCTTTGTGGATTTGATAGCATTTTGAGGGAGAGAAGTACATTTAAAAAAGGGGACCTCACAGCAAAGTAGAGAGAGAGAAGGTGGTGTGTGTGTGCTCTCTCTCTCTCTCTCTTTCACACACACACACACACACACACACACACACACACACAGAAGGGGTGGCCATGCCCACTATTTTACTGACTCCAACCCTACCCACTGCTAGTTTGCAGTACGCAACAAATTAACCCAAGGGAATGTAGCCCTTGCCATTAAAAAGGTTCTCCACCCAGGTGTAGACAAATACTGAGCTAAATGGACCATTGATGTAATTTGGTCTAATGTAGCTTCTTATGTTCCCAGCTTCCTGTGTAATACTCATCAATCTAAATTGTGCTTTAGAGGTTTAATCCTCCTCGCTCTAACTTTAGATTTTGATCGAGTAACTTCATTGATCTCAGTAATACTACTCTATTTACTGTGGGCAGAATCCTATTAAAGTTAAGAACTTTTAAATTCCATTGGCCGCATTAGGATTATAAAATCTCATTTTAATAAACTGAGAGATAAATGAACAATATGTACCTGTATGTAAACGCTTTGAAGGTGTATGAAGCTAATTCAGTTCTCAGCTGATTAAACTGAGATGTTATAATCTTAACACTGTCTTTACATAAGCAGGGAAACAAGCCAGGAAGCCACAGTTAATCATAGTTTCCCATTTTGTCTAAACTAGGAAATGATGGTTAATGGCTTTGAAACAAACTAGGATGTGAAGATATAGTAAATTGGCTTCCATATCCTGGCTTGTTTGGAAGCCATTAACCGTAGTTTCCCAGTTTGGACATAATGGAAAACTATAGTTAAATTGGACTTCCTGAATTGTTTTCCCACTGCCTGCTAATGAAACAGATTTGGTTGTTGCCATTGATTTAAATTGGACCAAAATGTGGTTAACTTTAGCAAAATTGCACCCAATGTGTATAGAAGATCAGTTGGGCCTTAACATTTTTTCTTCAGAGCTGTATTTTATTTTAGGGATCTCTTCAGTATAGGAGAATATCTCCACACCACAAAATTAATGTAATATAATGTAATGTAATGTTAACAGCTGCTAATTTCATATATATGAAGTCTGACTACCTGATTGTTTTTATGGCTGGGCCTTGATTTTAGCATCAATCCCCCCACCTTTCTAAAAAGCTGGTGTTCTTGCAAGACTATCTGTTGTGCTGAAACAGCTGTCAGGAAATGTATGAAGGTTGACTGTGTTCCATAGATGACATTGATCTTATGCTTTGGAGTTGCATTCCAGAGATTGTACAATGGGCTTGTTTCCTTTTGTCTCAGAACAAAGATCAAGCACATAGTCTGGGGAAGCACTGTCTATGAACCATCTTGCCATTTTCACTGACATGGACATTTCCACAGACGTTTACTGACAGCTAGTCCTCAATGACTTTTAACCAACAGGATGAACGTTGGTTGGCAGCCCCCAGCTGCATGTCAGATCCCATCACTGCAGATTCTCAGCAACTGTTAGTTCTGGTGTTTTTTAACAATAACAACACAATCTCTGAAGGATATCTAGGATGTGGTGTAGGTTGCAATGGCTTGCTGAAAGATTTAATAAACTATGGCAGGGAATGCTTCCTTCTATGAATGTGCTTACTGGAATGTAGTTTTGATTAAGTATCATTTGCTTATTTGGGACATGCTGAAGGCTAAGTAGTAATAGGAGACAGTTCTGAACTAAAATATGCATTCGTCCTAATAAGATGGAATATTTTTGGTTATTGGAGAAACTAGGATATTTATGGCAGTCACTCATCATGTGTTACTTGCTGGAGTTGAACGTTACCATACTGAATTGTAAACACCCAGCTGAAAGGTGACTTATGAGGGATGTTGTAGCAGTGGATTTCCTGCATCAGCAGGGGATTATACTACATGACTGTTGAAGTTCTTTCCAACTCTGTGATTCACTAGACAACACTGGCAATCAATATGTGATTCATTTTGACCCAGGTACATTTTTGAGGATTGTCTTAATCGCCAAGAGTACTTTCTAACAGTGTTGCTGCTGCATTGAAATCTTGCTTCCCTTGTTCATGCAACGATAGCCTCTTGTTTAGTTGTTTAGACTACTGTAATGCATTCTTCTTTGGTCTACCCTTGAAGTTGGCTCAGAGGCTTCAGCTAGCATAGAATGAAGTAGCTTGTGTTGTGACTTCTCTGAATTGTAGTCAAATCACTGTGGTTTTAATACAACTGCACTTGCTACCAGTTTGCTTCTGGCTCAATTCATGGTACAAGTTCTCAAGCCTTTAATACCCTGGTTCCTGCATTACATCAGGGAATACCTAATGCCATATGTTTCTCACCATTCATTGAAGTAATCTGCAGAGGCTTTGCTTCACATTCCTCCTTTTAGAGATGTGGAGAGTGTACAGAGCAGGATCTCTGCAAAAGCACCCACTCTATGTTGTGCCTTCCCTGACATCTCCAGGTAGGTTTGGAAAAACTCCTACCTGAAAGCTTGGAGAGCTGTTGCCAGTCATTGTTGACAATACTGGGCTAGATAGATGAGTGGTCTGACTTTGTATAAAGCAGCTTCCTAGGTTCTTATATACAGTGTCCACCATCAGCTGAAAACCTTTCTGTTTTGTAAAACATTTATAGGGACTTGCTAATTATACCTGGATTTTGTGGATTATATGTATGTTTCTTCTTCGTGGTCTCTGTGCATCACACATATGGGCTTCTGCGCCTGCGCGGAGGCTCGACTTGGGAGAACTTCTATAGCTATTAGTAAATTTTTTAGGCGGAAACCCCTCCCCCCACCGGGGAGTGCGCATGCCTGGGAGGGTTCCCGCCTTATACCTCAGTTCTTCTTCGACCGCCATCGCGGCTGCATCGTCGATTCGTCTTCGGACTCCTGTAGAAAGAAAGAGAAAGATAAGAACTTTGGTTATTAATACGTACCTTCGGGTATCCTGCTTATGGCCCTCCGGGCCCCCTTTAAAAAGTGTGTCTGTTGCGGTAGCAAGCTACCACCTTCCGATGGACACAACCTTTGTCTTTTCTGTTTGGGAGAAAGCCACAAGGTCTCTTCGTGCAGGAATTGTCAGGCTTTTTCTAAACAAACAAGGAAACATCGGGCGGACAAACTCAGGGCCGAACTTTGGTCGAAGGCCTTAGCGGCGACAGATTCCACAACAATGGGATCCCCAACGGCCACCTCAGATCGTGACCTGGTAATCCTGTCGGTACCAGCCTCGCCAGCCAGCTCCAAAAATAGTGGAGCTCAAAGAGATGTGCCCACCGTACCAGGCAAATCTCTTTCAGTCACGGTGCCAAAAATACCCATACGAAAGGGTTTAGCACCAAAGATGCCTGAGGAGCACCAAAAGAAAAAGAAAAAGCGAAAATACGACACTGACAAGGTTCACCGCTCGACACCGAGACTTGATACCGAGCCACTGCCTTCGACACCGATGCTTCCCTCCTCGGCATCGACGCCGAAACCAGCCACCACACAGGCAGCGCCAAATAGGTCGCCTACAGTGACTTCAATACTGAGAGCCGGGGGGGCGTGGCTTTGGGACAATGGAGTGAGGGTGGACATCTTTTTCTCTCCCGGAGAAGTGATTTCTTAAACAACAAAATCCCTATTTTGAGACTACGAACTGTAAGTTACAAAGCAGTTTTATGGATCGGAATTAAGGCTGCATTTGAGGAGGGAGAGATAAGTTTACAGCGGCCGAAGAAGATAAAGAATTCTGGGCTAGCTGCAAGAGATAGGCGATTTGGGTATTATGTTGTGGAGAATATATCTTTTCCTCATACTGAAGTATTCTGAAAGGGGATAAGAAGATGTTAAGACTTGTCTTGTGTTGTGAGTTAATTGGGACGTGCTGCTGATTTTCGGTGTATTTGGCTGAATGCCAGATGAATAAAAAGCTTCGAGAGAAGTTGTTATCTTCTCCTAAGTAGACGAGGAAAATTAGACAGCACCCTTTGATAAGAATTTGGATCGGCTTACTAGAATTATGTCAGATAAATAGAAAACCGCTCCGTGTCAAAGCGGAAGTGGGAATCATAAAGCTGGAACTAAGCCAGGAGAAGTTCCTAAAGCTGCTAAGCCTCAGGAAAGTCAACAGATGGCAGCAGAGGGAATGCCGGCTAACTTTAAAGAAATGCTGAATGAAGCTTTGGCAAAGCAAGAGCAGAACCTCATGAGAGAGGTCAAAAATAATATTTTGGAGTCCCAAAAGGAGATTTTAACTGGCTTTCAAAATGTAGTGGAGAAACTGACATCTTTGGAGAAGCAAACGGAGGAAAACACAGAGCTTACCAGACAGCAAGGAATCTAATTACAAGATATGGACTTGCGTCTAATTGCTATGGAGGATCGAGACAGAAGAGCAAATATCCAAATTAGAGCCTTTCAGGAGCAGCAGGGGGAAAACCCAAAGATCTTGAGAGATATGATATTGAAATGGATTAAGGAAGTGGATCCCCAAACAGTTTGGGAAGATCAAGACATCAAAAGGATCCATAGAGTTGGATATAAAAAAAGAGGAATGCTCCCAAGGGATATAATTGTAAAATTTGGGAATTATTACAAGAAAGAAAAGTTTATGCAAGCAATTAGACATGCGGGACAACCGATGCTTCAATCAACACCAATTCAGGTCTACAATGATTTTTGTCCTCAAACTATCCAATGGTGGAAAAGTGTGAGACTGTGCACGGTGACCCTGTGGAAGAAGGCTATTGCGTATAGCTGGGGATACCCAGTTTTCCTGAGATTTGTGTGGCAGGGGAATCAACACAGACTAACATCATGTGAGCAAGGGAGAAGCTGGGACTGACTGAGGAAACTGCAGAGGGAGGCAGAGAGCTGGAGGAACAACACGGGGCAGCAGGAGGAGGAAGTCTGTGACTGAGTTTTGGATTAAAAGGGATGGAAGAAGAGTTTAAAGGGAGGGGAAGGTCTACTATCACTCCGGGATCGTGAGGTCACCTCCCCCCCCCCCCCCAAGGAGTTCTAAAAGAAATTGGGACTATTGCCCAGGGAGGTCTGGTGATGAGGGTGGAGAAATTTGGGGTAAGTGTGGGGGGGAAGGGGAGGGAAGGGGGGTATATGTAACGCAGTCGGAGACCAATAAAGAGCATTATGATTGGGAAGATGGAAAATAAATTAAGAGTGGTAACTTTAAATGTTAAGGGGCTGGGAACTGTTATTAAAAGGAAAAGGATAGAAGCGTTGTTAAATAAAGAAAAAGCAGATGTTATATTTTTGCAAGAAACTCATCAATTGAAGGAAGGTCTAAATGAGCTTAAAATGAGGGTGTGAGCATTTATGAGAAGGCATATGGTACTAAAGCGAGAGTAGCGATAATAATTTCTAAAAAATGTGGTATTAATATACAAAAAGTGAAGAAGGATGAATTGGGCAGATTTTTGATAATTTATTGTACTGTGGGGGAGGAGGAATATGTATTGATTAATGTATATGCTCCAAATGGGAAACAGATGGAATTTTATGATAAAGTTTTTAATGCTGTGGGAGATATGGGGAAAAGGAATATTGTGTTGTCAGGTGACTTTAATATGGTGATGGATAAAGGGAAGGATAAAGAAAATATAATGAGGGATTCTAAAGGTGATGGTAAAACTGGTTTAAGTAAATTGATGGTGGAAAAAGAATTAGTAGATGTTTGGAGATTAATAAAAGGAGAAGAAAGGAAATATACTTTTTACTCACCAAAGTATAAGAGTTACTCTAGGATAGATTATATTTTTGTATCAAAGAAGATGATTTCAAAAATTATAGATTGTGATACAGGAGTTATTAAAGTCACGGATCATGCATTAATGAGTATGGATATTAAAATGAAGAAAGATTATAGAGAAGCAAAGAGATGGAGAATGGATACAAGGATTTTAAACTATAAAAATATTGTTGAGAAAATGAAAAAAGAAATTCAGACAATATGGGATATTAATGAAATAGAGCAAAACTCTCATGGGATATTTTGGGACACGAAGGCGGTGGCAAGAGGGATGTGTATTAGGGAATCGTGTACTTTAAGAAGACAACAGGAAGCACAAAATAAAAAGATAGAAAAGGAGGTAAGGTATTTAGAGGAACAAATAAGAATAACAAAGGATAGACACCTATATGCTCAACTTCAAGCTAAAAAGAAGGAACTTGAGAAAGAGGATTTAGAAAGGGTGCAAAAGGATTTGTTATATTTGAAAAGGGATTTTTTTGAATACAGTAATAAAAATTCTAGGATGTTGGCCAGGTCCACTCAGTCGAAGAAGGCAAAGAATACGATAGGGACAATTAAAGATAAAACAGGGAAAAGTTGTAATTTAATGAAAGATAAATTAAATATATTTCAGGAATTTTATAGGGAATTATATGCATCTGATATGGGCCCACAGGTAAGAGTAGGGGAGTACGTAGAGAAAAATTGGAAAATAAAATTACAGGGAGAAGATAGGGATTATATGGAAGGTTTGTTTACAGAAAAAGAAATAGAAGGAATTATTGATAAATTAAAAGGAGGGAAATCTCCGGGGTTAGATGGGCTGGGGCCGGAATATTATAAGAGTTTTAGAGATATATTGATACCAAGATTGAAAAAATTATTTAATAGTATGATAGAGGGAGGGAAGACCCCATCATCATGGGATCATTCTTTGATAATATTAATCCCGAAATCAGATAAAGATTTGACGGACCCAGCTTCTTATAGACCTATTTCTTTAATAAATCAAGATTCAAAAATTTTTACGGCAATTATGGCAAAAAGAATGAGTACTTTTATAAGTAAATATATTAGGAAAGATCAGTGTGGATTTATATCAGGGAGGCAAATGCCTAATTTAATAGGGAGAGTTCTGAATATAATAAATGTTATTAAAAAAAGGAATATAAAAGCAGTGCTGATAGCATTAGATATTTTCAAAGCCTTTGATTGTGTGGAATGGCCAGCATTAAAAACAATTATAAAAAAATTTGGGTTTGGAGATAAATTTGTAGGAGCGATAGATCAGTTGTATGATAATAATAAAGCAGTGATAATGGTTAATGATGGGTTAACGCAACAGATTTCCTTAGCCCGGGGTACTAGGCAGGGGTGTCCAATTTCCCCAATATTATTTGCAATAGTTATTGAAATTTTGGCGAATGTTATTAGGGAAGATGGAAGATTAAAAGGAATAGGAGGAAAAGAAAAGATAAAAATTAATATGTTTGCGGATGATACATTATTGACATTAGAAAATCCTCTGGAGAGTGGGGAGGTGATTAAGCGGCATTTAAGAGAATTTGGGGAGTGCACAGGATTACAAGTAAATTGGGGGAAGTCCGAAATGATGTTATTCAATTATAATAAAAAGGAAAGAGAGCAGTGTAATATAAAATTAGATTTTAAGATTAAAGATATAGTTTGTTATTTAGGAGTTAATATAACAAAAGATTTAGAAAGGTTAGAAGAAATTAATTTTAATAGTTTGAAGAAACAGATATTGAAAAAATTAGAGGTTTATAGAAAGTTAAAGCATTCATGGTTTAGTAGAATAGCGGTTATTAAAATGAAGATATTACCTAAGATTAATTTCTTGTTTAGAATGTTACCAATTTAAAATGATGGAAGTAGAGTTAAAGAGTTGGCAAAATATGATAAATGCTTATTGTAATGGGGATAAAAAAGCAAGGATTAACAAAGGGAGATGGTATAAGACACAAAAGAAAGGAGGGTTGGCACTTCCAGATATAAAGATGTATTATATAGCTAATCAATTAAGACATGTTATAAATAGTATATTAGGGGAGGATGAGTTAGAATGGTTAGAGACGCAAACAGGAGAAATAGATTTAAAATTACAAAATATTTTCTTCACCAAATTACAAAAGAAAGAATGGAAGGGATTGGATAATCCACTATTAAAAATATTTTAGAGATATGGGAAAGATTTAAAGGAAAATTAATACCAGGAAGTTATCCTCTAACTCCAGTGGTAGTAATGGAAAACTTCCCAGGGAATTTAAAAAGAGAGTTGGAAGGGGGATTGAGGGGTCAGAAAATTATTAAATTGAAAGATTGGATGGAAAGAATGACTAATAAGGAGCAAATAGGGGAGATACTAAGAGGACAAAAGATAGCTTGGTTTAAATGTATACAATTAGAACAATGGACACAGGATTGGAAAGAGAAGAATAAGGATTGTAGAGATAATACTAGATTTGAAGATTTAATAGAAGCAAGAGAAAAGAATGGGGAAAATAAAAGTAAGAAAGGTTTGATTAGTGAAATTTATAAAATTCTGATAGAGGATGGAGATCAACGAGACTCTCTTAAAAGGATATGGGAAGATGATTGAGGCCGTCGACACCGAGACACGGCTTACTGCTCCCATTCCCCGGCCTCTGATTGGGATAGGCATTCCCAAGCCTCCCAATCATCCGGGCATTGTTATGCGCCGAGGAGAGACCTCGTGGAAGATCAGCGCTCTGTCACCAGTCAACAGGCAACTGGCTACACTAGACCACCCAGAGCCCTGTCGCCGACAGCATCGAGAGCATCGAGAGCATCGAGAGCCACACGCTCGCCCTTCCATCCCTCCTTACCTAGGGATGCGCAGCACTACCGCTCAAACTCAGATTCGGACAGTTACTGCTCCAACTCCTCGTCCTCAGTCTCGGTGCTCCAATCTGCACCTTCTCCTGATGACCTGGTCGCTTGTCAGGAACCGGTCTCCCTGTCAGACGACTTTGGCTCCTTTTCCGACCTGGTCCAACGCATGGCAAAATCTCTGGGCCTAGCAACACATCAACCAGAACAGCATGTCATCGATACCATTTACAATGTCCTCCAAACTGAGTCCGCCTCGGCACCGGCTATTCCGTTCATTCCAACACTCCTACAAACCGTCAAACAAGCCTGGAAAACCCCAGCTTCTCTAGCGCCCACTTCGAAGCGCCTTGAGAACATGTATAAGTTCCTCGACAAGGAAACAGAGTTCCTTGTCACCCATCCCCCACCAAATTCTGTGGTGGTAGAAGCCTCTCAAGGATGCTCCCAGAAGGCACATTCAGCGCCTCTGGATAAGGAGTTGCGGAAATTGGACCTGATGGGATGCCGAATCTACTCCACAGCGGCACTTAAACTTAAAATCTCCAACTACCAGGCAACTATGGCCCATTACCACCTCTTCCTTTGGGAAAAAATGGGATCCCTCTGTAACCATCTAGACGGAGACCAGAGAGAACTAGCACGTGTGTTCCAAACGGAGGCAGTCCACCTGGCCAAGCAAGAACTACACACGGCCCGACATCAGACTGATTGTGGCACGAAGCTATTGGTTAGTGCCATAACTTTACGCAGGCATGCATGGCTCCGAGCAGCAGGCCTCTCGCAAGAAGCCCGTACAAGAAAAGACAATCTTCCGTTCGATGGGGTTGGCCTCTTCCATTCTACGACCGATGACGCCATGGACACGATCCAGAAGGCCAAAACCACTGCCAAGAAAATGGGGTTAACAACTTACCCTCAACATTCAAAGGTGAAGCGGTGGTCCCGTCAACCCTTTCTGGCTTTGAACAAATACCAAGGCGACCGTGCATCTTTCAGACAACAGCCTCAGCAGCAATCCCAGTCGTCCCAAAATAAGCGGCACCCTTTCTCGTCGACTAAGTTCCGCCCCCAACGGAAGAAGGGGGACTATGGAGACAGACGGCGCCTTTGACTCCACTTCCACCATCTTACCAACCTTTGGAAACTGACTTGCCCCTTTTCTATCGATGTGGCAGAGCATAACATCAGACACCTGGGTCCTTTCAATTATAAAGAACGGGTATTACATCGAGTTTGATACCCTGCCACCATCGGGGGCTTTTCAGACAGCAAAACCATCTGCCCCTCTCATAGCAGAGGTCACCACTCTATTAGAAAAAGGCGCCATTGTGCCTGTACCACCAGCACAAAAATACCAGGGTTTCTATTCCAGGTATTTCACTGTCCCAAAGCCAGATGTCGGATACCGACCAATTTTGGATCTCAGAGATGTCAACGCATTCATTACCACAAAAAAGTTTCGCATGGCATCGATCGCCACAATCCTCCCTCTGTTACCCGAGAATGCCTGGTTCGCTTCCATAGACCTCCAGGATGCCTATTTCCACATCGATATTCATAGGGTAAGTCATCGCTTCCTCAGATTCGCCATAGGCCACCGTCCATTTCAGTTCACAGTCCTTCCGTTCGGCCTTTCCACGGCACCAAGGGTCTTCACCAAATGCATGGTGGTCATATGCGCCTTCCTCAGGAAGCAAGGAATCCAGGTTCATCCGTACCTGGACGACTGGCTCCTAGTGGGCCCATCCTACACCAAACTCAAGACCGATGTGGCTTGCGTCCTCAACCTTCTCGAGCAACTCGGACTCATCCTCAATCTAAAGAAGTCCACTCTCCAGGGCATACCTTCCGCTAACCAGAGCAAATACCCTATGGGCCCTGGCAACCCGCATAATGGACCGCCCATATTCGCCCGCCATCAGGATCCAACGGTTATTGGGTCACATGGCAACCACAACGATGGTGATTCCTTTCGCCCGGCTCAGAATGCGCAGACTGCAACTCTGGTTCACCAGAGCCTTCCTCCCACAACTGAATTCAAAGCGAATTGCCCTCCAAGTGCCCCAAGCCGTACGAAGATCACTCGGTTGGTGCACTCACCTACCCAACCTCCTGCAGGGCGTCCCATTCCAGCCGTCAACTCCAACGCGCATGATAACGACAGATGCTTCCCTCGTAGGATGGGGGGCTCATTGCGACGTGCTCCAGGTCCAGGGCACCTGGTCAATCAGAGAAAGGACAGCCCACATCAACCTACTCGAGCTGTTAGCGGTACAGAAGGCACTCAAGGCATTCAAGCTACATCTGCTCGGAGCCCACGTCCAGGTGACATCAGACAACACTATGGTGGTCTATTATATAAACAAACAGGGCAGAACCAAGTCCCTAACGCTAGCGAAACTTACCATCCACATTCTCCACTGGTGTATACGCAGGAGGATCACACTCACAGCAATCCACATTGCAGGCCACCTCAATCACCTGGCCGACCACCTCAGCAGGCAGTTCTCCCTGGCTCACGAGTGGCAGCTTCACCCCCAAGCACTCCAGCTAGTCCACGACCGTTGGGGCCGTCCCACATTCGACCTCTTTGCAATGGCCGACAATGCCATATGCCGCCTTTTCTGCAGCCGGGCAGGTCAAGGCAGGGGATCTCAGGGAGATGTGTTCCTCAGGGACTGGACAGGACACCTTTTCTTCATATTCCCACCGATCCCACTCATATCGAGGATCTTGGCCAGAGTCAGGATGAGCCAAACGGACTGCATTCTGCTGACCCCCTGGTGGCCCAGGCAGGGGTGGTTTGCCCCACTCCTCAACATGTCCAGGGGACATTATCTCCGCTTCCCGACCAGATGGGATCTCTTATACCAGGCACATGGCCAGGTAACCCACCCAGACCTGTACTCCATTCACCTCATGGCTTGGAGACTCACACCTCCCTACTAGATTCAAGGATCCAGGACATCCTAAATGCAGCTCTGAGACCCTCTACCAGAGCTTCATACACCAGAAAGTGGAACGCTTTCTTAATGTTTGCCTCGCAAAATGGTTTCCCCCCTACTTCCTGTTCAGTTATGCAGATTCTATTCTTCTTAATCCATTTGGTTGACAAGGGTCTGCAGTTATCATCAATTAAGGTTTACTTAGCGGCCATCTCGGCCTCACACGACCGAGTTGAAGGGGCAACAGTTTTCTCCCATTGTTTAATCAAACGATTCCTAAAGGGACTACTAAACCTAGCCCCACCTCGTCAGCCTCTTCAACCAGCATGGAGCCTGTCAGTTGTTCTTCAGGCTCTAACAGCGAAACCATTTGAACCGCTGGTGACCACCGACCTCAGATTGCTTACCTTGAAGGTCCTCTTTTTAGTGGCTATAACATCGGCACGCAGAGCTAGCGAGCTTGCTGACTTGCAAATGGATGAACCTTACCTCATCTTCCATAGGGATAAGGTGATTTTGCGACCCGACGTTCAGTTTCTCCCAAAGGTCATCTCAGCATTCCATATCAATCAGGACATTATCCTTCCAGCGTTCTTCCCAGCCCCCGCGACAATCCTGGAACGGACGCTACACACGCTGGATGTACGCAGAGCCCTAGCCTTCTATAAGGCCTGTACTGAAGCTTTTCACGTAAACAAGCGTCTCTTTGTCTGTTATGGAACGACAAAGAAGGGACAGCCAGCATCATCGCAGCGTCTAGCAGCTTGGCTAACGCAAACCATTTCTCTGGCCTACCAAATGGCACGACTTGAGCCACCAACTCCGGTCAGAGCTCATTCAACCCGGGCAATCGCTACGTCATCAGAATTCCAACGAGGCATACCGATTCATGAAATCTGCCGCACAGCGACTTGGTCCATGCCTCTCACCTTCGCCCAGCACTACCGACTGGACGTCAGGTCCCGGGCAGACTGCTCTTTTGGCAGAGCCGTCCTTTCGTCCATCTGCACCTGACGCCTGCTTCCCGACTTAGGGATAAGTGAGCTTGCTAATCGCCCATATGTGTGATGCACAGAGACCACAAAGAAGAAGGACAGGTTGCTTACCTGTAACTGTTGTTCTTAGAGTGGTCATCTGTGCAGTCACACAACCCACCCGCCATCCCCTTGGATGGTGCCAGACTGGACTTCAAGAGTCTAATCACTATACTTCAGCCTGAACCTCCTCTGGGGGTCTCAGAAGAACTGAGGTATAAGGTGGGAATCCTCCCATGTATACGCACTCGTCGGTGGGGGAGGGGTTCCCGCCTAAAAAATTTACTAATAGCTATAGAAGTTCTCCCGAGTCGAGCCTCCGCGCAGGCGCAGAAGCCCATATGTGTGACTGCACAGATGACCACTCGAAGAACAACAGTTACAGGTAAGCAACCTGTCCTTCACTGCTGTTATATATCGTGCTGTGTTGTTTTATTGTATTGGTGTACTTATTTGTAACACTACATTGCCTGGAGTACTAATTTTTTTGCATGGAAAGGTGTCTCATAGATGGTTTTTAGTAATGAAAACATTATATATCTCCTCTGACATATGTCTCTATCAAGGTGAGCTGGCTGGAAGTAGTCATGTGCTGCCAATCAGGGCCAGGCGCTTCTGCATTTATTGCAAGCATTTGAGGCGAGGCTTAATTGGAAGCCCCACTCCAAGCCTTCTGATAGAGACTGGACCCTGTAGTTGACAACACAACATATCCATAGCTAAGGTATTTATTTTTTTCCCAGTAAATTCATCTCTAGTAAATTCTAGTAAATTCTAGTAGAACGTCTCTAGTAAATTCATCTCTAGATACATGAAACTTCAAATTACTTTCCTCTGTCCTTGCTTAGAGGGCCTAGTAGGAACATTTTTTCCTATCTTCAACTGTAATTTTGACTTTATCTCTCATCAGTCTATAGATACATCTAAAACAATGCTGCATTACACTATTTCCACTATATATGCTTATACTAGGGGTAATACTTGTTCAGTGAACTGTCCAGGCAGCTTTGGCTGTTGAGTGGTATAGAAATGCAGCAAATAAATAAATGATAAACATTTGCCAGAGATTTCAATAATTCTTGTTCATTTCTCTGTGGCCACGTTGTATGTGATGGTGAAGTCATCACGTGTTACCTTCTTTTTTGGTATAGTAATTGGTCTTGTGAATGTTGTGAGACATGTTGAAATTGCGTCTCACCACTTTCTCACTGTATTCACATTTCAGAGCTTTTTTCGGAGGTGATGTGTCTCTGCACATGTTGGAGAGGGTTATGAATTGAAGATTAGATGACGGCATCTGGACCTCCCATAAAATTCCATGAATGAGGCACTATGATGGTGTGATAAAATTTCTGTCTTGAGGAACCTTCAGGGAGTAGCCCTAGGCTAGAGAAAAAAAATGTGAACTGGTTTAAGTTCTTTCTACTCTTTTTTTTCTTGTTTACTTATTCTTATACTGTCAGTTTGCATTTTTATTTGGCATTGGCACTTCTTCAATTGCTCATCTTTATGGTGGCCTTCTTGGGCCTATGACTTAGAGAATGCCCTTTTTCCACAAGTCCTCTTCTTGTGGAAGCAAGTTGCTGCCTTTGGATGGTCATGATTGCTCTTTCCTTTGTTTCAGAGAGAGTCAACTGGTTGAATCTTGTAAGTGTTGTCTTCCTTTAACAGGCAGGTCTGATGAAACAGGGGCCTTACAGCATTGTGCTCTGTTGTGGGAGAAGGTGCTTCAGCAAGTGGATTCTGGTATAGTTGTTCAAACATTCCTTTTAGCACTCTGCTCACCTTGGCTTCATCAAGTATCCTAATGGTGCAGCAGGCTCTTACATCCTTAACTCTCAGGGAAATTGCTGTGGCTCCTTAGAGGCTGCCAGGTCTTCAGCTCTTGCGGTGGCAGGATCATCTGCTTTGGTATCTGGCTTGGAATGATCTGAACATCTCAGTGCCTTAGTTGCACTTTTGGTCCCAGGCAACAAGTGAATACTATGGCTTCCAGTTCAATCGGCATCAAAACATAATGGAGCGGTTCCTTCTGAAGCTTCTAAGAGAAAAGAAGAGAAGAGAAGAGAAGAGAATAAGGAGGAATAAGTTGCCGGAGTGTTCTCTGATCTCGAAGCACACGATAAAGCCTATGGATGCCCAGTTGGTGCCAAGTCTTATATTGGGAAAGTTGGCTGCAGCTTGCTTGTACACCCAGCAGTGCAACTGGTGCCTCTGGATTTGTTGTTCATGTCTAACCAGCCTGGAGGTAGATAGTTTCCATTGGAGGGAGAGATAATTGACCTTACCCCAAAGCAATAGAAATCAGGGACCAGGAGGCATTCATACATTCAGTGGGTGTAAAGCAAACATTTACACTCACTTTTGAATCTTGCCTCACATGATATAGTGGGGGCAACTAGGAACCTGATGAAATATTCCACAAGGTTAATTTCTGCTGTAAAGTAACTACCAAAGAGTCATGGTGTGATGCAAACATGAATGATTTTAAAGGCCTCTTGAAGGCAATCAATTTGTTTAGTTTGTTTAATCTATTTATGCAAAGAACTCTGCACTTTTATATTTAATGGGTGCTCTTAGCATTCACAGCATCCAGCTCTGGCTTTTCTGCTTTCATATTAGGTTTCATATCTCTCTTCTGGAGATGTTTGGTGACTGTTAATGGTTATTTACCAGCTGTCATTACTTTCATGATCTTCAGAGCCTACTAGGTGACCTATAACGTGCTACACTGACCAGAGTTTGGACACTGTTTTGAAAGGGCTGGTAGCAAATATCTCATGTCAGATATGGTGGGTGACTGGTTGAACACAGAACAGCTGCCAGGGTTTCAGGTCAATGCACAGAAATGACTTTTATACCTTCTACCTTGGGCTCTGACTATCTGTCTTGTCACAATGTAAATGAGCCTGAAAAGCTGGAGGATCTGGCATACTCAAACGTAAATACTGCAGAGGCTGGGTAAAGAACTGGGACCTTTCTAAGGGATCATTAAGTTTCCTCAAAATTTGCCATGTTAATGGAAACTCTGTATTTATTTAAGCAGTCCGTCAGGTAAAGGCTTGCTTTCTAGCCAGGTTACAAAAAAAGTGAACTTCAATTTCAGCATGTATTTTACTTTTTGTTAATAAATTCAGAGGGGCAGGAAAGGCTGAGGCAGGAGCAAGTATTGCAAGTTCTGTCACTCAGGAGGCCCTAGCTGACACTGCCCACTGGAGTAGAGCCCTTCAATAGGGAGCTGGGAGAGTCAGAAATCAGGCTGCTGGGACAATGACAGAGAGGTGTCCTCTTCATTCCTTCTGGGTGAGGAAGGAGATCTGATACAGGGCATCAAGTTCCACTGCTCATGTGTATATATGGTAATCTCTTATGCTAGGGGAAATGGTAAACATTTGTTAAAGTTTGCCATGATTCTTCTCCAACTATTTTTATTCAGTGACTGTTCATCAGAGAAGTCACTGGGTGTCACTTTTTTTGGCACAATAACTGATCTTATGAATGCTGTGAGACATGTTAATCTAAATCTATCATGGTGGGGCCTAATCCATGATGGGCTAATTAATACCTCATTAAGTTGAATCAGGTGTGCTGGTGGTGGAATTTAACAAATACAGTACATGGAATGAAACTGTACATGAGATCCTTTGAGGAGAGGTTTGGGAAACAAACCTGTGTTCTTCTAGCCATCTCACAAGGTATCAATCACCTTTTGGAAAACACAAGGAATTCTTGTTACTTTTTAATTGTATTAATGTTTATTTGTATTCTAATTTTATATTTTCTGAGCAAATAAGCACTTGATGCCCAGATAAATAACTTTAAACAAATTTTTCTTAGGTGGCCTAAGAATTTTGCATAGTACTGTATGTTCTAATTTATCAGACAGAGACTTACAGCTTACTACAGGGCACATCCCGATGAGGCTCGCCTGACGCCAACGTTGTTATCTTTTTGGCACCAGGTCAAGACTTTCCTCTTCTCCCAGGCATTTAACAGCATCTGATGAGGGTTTTGTGTTGTTGTGTTGTTGTTGTGCTTTGACCCAGAAGGATATTGTAATTTTAACTTGTTTCTATGCTTTATGGTTTTAAATTTTGTATATCGGTGTTTTTAATGTTCAGTGTTTTTAATTTTTGTAAACCGCCCAGAGAGCTTCGGCTATGGGGCAGTACATAAATGGAATAAAATAGATAAATAAATAAGAAAGTAGCAGAACACCATTTGTTGTTACTTATAGCTCTAAAGTAAAGCCACTTAAATAGCCCATCCTAGATGAAGATACTTTCCTTTCAAAGCCTTGGGTGATAGGGTCCGTGCTTACAGATAGCCCTGTAACCAAGTACAGCTATTCACCAGCAACAACAGGCCAGATAAGGGACACAAACACAGACCCAATGGCAGATGCCAACTGTCCCTATCAACATTAGTACAGGACCTAATAATCTTAGACACAACATCAAGGGTTAATTCACTTACTCACCTTCTAATACTATATATACTGTCATCTGACAGAAATTCCCTTCTGCATTCTATGCGGGACATACAGACTGATCCCTACCCCCCCCCCCCCCCAAAAAAAACCCAGTGGGCACAATACAATTTTACCTGGGAATATGTCCCATTGAATTTAGTGTGATTTACTTCTACGTAGACAGTATAGGATTGTACTGACAGTCACAGTCACACAATATGCACAACACAGAATACAGGCAGACTCACACAAATAACACACAAAGACTCAGAGTCAGACACTCCCTCCCTCCTTCTCGTTTACATCCACACACCTACAACTACGCCTACAGATAACACTGACATTAAATCAAATGCTTCTAGGGCTGGTATGGGGTGGGTGGGCAAGAAGTAGTTTGTTCAATAGCTAACAAAACAGATAATATTCAAGACTGACAATACAGCAAGAGTAAAAAGAGAAGAGACGAAAGGGCTTGAATTTTAGGAAATAATTGGTCTCATATCAATCTGGTGTCCTCCAGATGTGTTGGACTCAGCCTGTGTTTCACACACACACACACACACACACACACACACACACACACACACCTTTTAAAAAAGCTTTCAGCCAGTTCTGCCAAAAAATAAAAAGGCTATAGGCAATTGTTGTTTTTCTCCTTGTAGTCAAGGGGGGAAACATTTGAGGCTTTGGAAAGCAAGGTGAGGTGACCCTTTGCCTCAGATCCAGGACAAATTGAGATGTTAATCCAAGCCAAAGCAATCCTCTAGCCAAGTCAAGAAAGTGGGTTCCAAGGCGATTTCCCCCCTGTACACAGCTTTAGTTCCCAGTTCAATTTGAGAATTGCCAGGATGTAGTCAAAGCTTATCATTGCTATGGCTATTAATGGTAGTTCAGTTTTGATATTCACCAATATCCTTGCTAGGTTGTAAGCTGTGAGGATGATTCCCCCCTATTATTATACTACAATAGTTGCATATTTAGGCTTCTGCTTTTATTCAGCCTTGTAGAATTGTCATGAGAAATATACCAGCTTGCTTGCAAAATCAACTCATCTTCCTTTTCCAATAGAGATTAATGGTTGTGCAAAAAGCAGTGATAATTTTATTTCGCTGTGAAATAATGACTTGTATTGGACAAAGAGGGAAACTCTTTGCCTCAGTGCCTGCCTGTCAAATCTGTACATACAAATAGACAAGAGTGCTAATGTGTTTACAGAGAATGCTTGATAACTTGCTTAGACATTTCATTGCCATGAATTTGCCATGAAGTGATTGTCTCTTTCATGCATGGCTTTTGCACTGATGGGAAGGCTCCATCTATTCTGTTTATGCTGATATATCTTCTAATAATTGTAATAATTATTAGTCTTATATAGCACATTTCAAGTATTCAGAGTTTCTCCACAAACTTTATCTTATCTTTCAACAGCTCTATAAAGTAGTTATATTATTCCCATGTTGCAGAAGTGGGAGGGGAGATCTGACAGAAGAGTAGTTTGCTGGAAGACCACTTAGTAGCTTGTGGCCATGGTGGATTTGAACTGGGGATTTTCTGGCCTTATGCTTCCTAGAGGAATGACTACGAAATTGAGGGCCATGATAGTGAACTACCCCATGGCGAGCAAATCCAATTCAGTGCCCCATTTTCAGTTCTGAGACCACTCTAGCCTAGCCTAACCTGCTTGGGCCAGCTTTTTCTGTGTCACTGTTTGGGTTAGGATGAAGCATTTATACTACCAATGCTTTATAAAACAGGCATGAGCCATGTTTTTAAGCTTTAAGCTTTATAAGGATGGCAGAATCACAGATTTGGCTTTTTGCATCAGTACTCAGTTGTATAACTGCCCACCTAATGTGATTTAATGATAGTTTAATCATCCAGATGTGAGATTCAGATTTGGCTGACCCACAATGAGGTCATATTTGACAACTAGATCCAGTGTTTTTGTAATATATAATTACAACTAATAAGCATATATAAGGCACTCATCTCCATACCAGCTGGATCCTTCCTGCACACATTTCAGTACCAGAAGTAGACTCTTTCAAGTAGGGAAAGAGGGGGGGACCCAGATCCCCATAATTCTTACCAATTGTCAGGGAGGGGGTTAAACAAGCTCAAGTGAACTTGGGGGTCTTGCTTTCCTGTGGAGACTGGAACAAGGAAGGCATAGAATACTTTATAAACATGCCAAATTACGGCTCAGACTAAAAATGTTGGTGACATCATGGTTTTGAAGGGACATCTTCTGGAGTGGCCGCCTTAAAATAAACTTTTATCTACTTTGAGGTAACGTTTCGAAAGGTTTCCATGGAGTGTAGGAGCCAGAGAGAGGCAACCTTTGAGATAAATGAGGAATGGAGAATTTGATTCTGTTTAAATGTTACCCACAGCAGCATGGTTGTTGCCATCAAGGGGATACTCTGACTCCATTTTGGGAAAGTGATCTTGTGAGTTGGTGATTGCTGTAAATGAGGTTATTATCACTATGTTTTTCCTAAAGTGACTTGGGATGGAAAGCAGGAGTTTGACAAACAATAACCTTTATGTCATTTAATGATTGTGGATTTTTCCTAAATGAGCAATTCGTCTACAATGGTGGGGTCTAAGATGAGTGAGCCTGAGAAACAGGAATTACAGTTGGGTAGACAAAAAGAGGAACAGGGGGAAAGCTGTGGGTTTGCTGAAGCTGAAACACCTTGTGGTTTCTCTCGAGGATCTGATGTGTGGGGCAGTAGTTCTGCTGTCTTGCAGGGTTATCTATTTACCTGTACTTGTGCTCTGCATATATTAGTAAATAGAGCAAATATTGCAAAAACACCATGAGTCTCCAGTGCTCTCTTGTCCAACAGAAACTAAACCCATTAGCATTGCCCTTGGTACTTCTTATCGCTCAGGGAAATGGGGTGAGCACACAATAGTATGAAACTATTGCCAGCATGATTGGGGCAGATCATATAATTACACAACAAACTATTAATGCTTGCAGTTCTGTTAGTAATAAATGAAGTGGGGCATAGACAGTTCAGAGTGTATAGAGTTCACTGCTAGTCAGCCCTTCTCCTTCAGCATGTGAAAGGCTATACATTGAATACCAGAAGCCAAGGACTTCTTAAAGGTCCGAGCTAAAGTACCATGTCATCCTACACTGGCCAGATGAAAATAGAGACACTGTTGTTTGATTGTACCACTATTCTATTCTCACACGATCTGTGCTTGAGATGCCTCCCTGCAACCACTTACACCAGGGGTCCCCAAACTTTCCGGGGCTGTGGGCACATTAGGAATTTTGAAAAAATTCCTTGACTACCATCAATCGTGTGTTGATAGCACCTCCCTTATCTGCTTGTGTGTGTGCGCACAAGAATGTGTTCTCTGCATGTGTGCATCTCTCTCTCCCCCTCTTTCTGTTCTTTCTTGCTTGCTTGCTTCTCCTCTCCTCCCCTCCCCTCCCTCTGTGGCTCCTCTTCTCTCTCTTTCTCTCTGGGTGGCTCGCTTTCTCTCTGTGTCCCTCCCTCTCCCTCTTTCTCTCTATCTCTGTCTGTGGCTCCTTCTTCTTCTCCCTCACTTTTTTCTTTTTCCTCCTCTCTTTTCCCATGATCTCATGCAAGTGAATGGAGAAATTCCTTCATTTATTTGCATGTGGTGAGAAGAAACTGCCCTGCTCAAAATTGGCTGGAGGTGTGTGTGTGTGTGTGTGTGTGAAGCCCACACCTTGCAAAGGATCCTGTTACCCCAAGAGTCTTTGGTGGGGGAGTAGGATCCAGCCAGATTTTGGCAGGGAGGGCTTTTTCCTCCTTATTTAAGAGCCTTTCTATACAAGCCATTTATTGTGTGCTTATAATTTATGGTACTATGTGAATCCTTTACACAATGTCATCATTCTCCAAGGCCTTTCATATTTTTTGCAACCATTATAGTGCCTTTTCGTTCATAATGAGGAAAGTCCGGTATATTGATGGGTGGCGACATAAAACCCTGGTGTATTTGCACAATTTTGCTGTACCTCAGCACCACTTAGTGGGTATGTAATGGAACACGTAGAAAGGCAGAGAAATAAAATCCCTGGGAAAAAACATGTGTAAAGGCGCTGATCTGAATTCCACAAAGAATCTGGAAGCAGAAGCACTGGTAAAGTACCAGGTTAAAAGCTTCTTGTAGAAAAGCCATAAGTGAAGTGAAGAGTCACTCCGTCACTTGACTAGTGAGAGAAAAAGCCCCCCTGCAGAAATTTGGCTGGAGGGGGAAAAACCCACACCCTGCCAAGGATCCTGCTACCCCAAGGGTCCTTGGCATTGGGGGATGAGATTCATGTCCCCCAGCTATGTTTCATCAGGGAGGACTTTTTTGTCTTTATTTAAGTGAACTGAGGAAGCACACCATCACTTCAATAGGGAGAGGAAAAATGCCAACTGCTGAAAATTGGCCTCGCCAAGGACCCTGCTGCTCCAAGCACTACCCCTCCAGCCATTTTTTTAGATTAAAGATTTTTATTCTATTTCACTAATAAAAAACAATTAAAACACATACAATACATAAAACATCAAAAAATCTTAATATAAAATCCTGTTTCTTTCCCCAACAAAACCATATCTTTTATGCTATTTCATATACTATCCACCTTTCTCTCTCAATTTTTCAATTCAAACTTCTATTATTTTCTATAAAGATAAAACTTACAAAGTCATACAACAATTAAAAAGGACCCCCTAACTTTCCCACAACTAAAAAAACATTTTTTAAAGAAAAAATAAAGAACATCCTCCCCTTTTTACTTCATTATTTAGCATAACTAAATATTAACACTCTTATAACTTAGAACAACTTAAAACTTATACCCTACACACAATTCTACCTAAATCCCCAAATATTCCATCCTTTTATTCAAATACAAATTGATTATTTTCCACAAAAATAAAAATTACAAAAATAAACAGCAAATAAAATGAACCCCCTATTTTTCTCTTATAAAATTTTTCATTCGACAAAAGAGAACTCTCTCCCCCCTCTTACAAATAGTAAAATTAGCCAAATCTTTTTCCTTTTATCCCTTTTTTTACTATCTCTCCCCATATAACAACATAAAACTTAATCTTAAACCAATCTTATAACTCACAACAACTTTAAACTTATACCCACCACACATTTTTCTACCTAAGTCCTCAAATATTTCAGTCCTTTTATACAAATGCAAATTATTTATTGTTTCATTATTTAGCATACCAAATTATTACTCTTCCCATCTCCCAATTTCAACCATCACCTGTTAATTCTTAAACAATTTTTATTCCATTTAACTCCCAACATCATTGAGTTTATTCTTATTCATATTATAGATCTATATTAAAGTTTCCCCATCTTTTATCCCACTTAAAAAGAAAACCAACAAAACAAGACCAAAAAGAGACAAAAAGTTTCAATTCACTCACGGGTCACATCTCCAGTCTTTTGATGTTAATCTATCTCAAGGAAAGCAATCTTCAAATCTCTTTACCAATCGCTTCAAAGTCTCTCCTGCAAACATTCCACCTTTCTCTGCCACAGTCCATCAGGTTACAGCCTTCTTTTTTAAATTTACAAACACACCTCTTCATCCAAAAATGGCCACATTATTCCTTTCTTATTCTTTAACTGCATCTGCCATTTTATTCCTTTGTAAATTCCATCTCCTTTTTCTCCTTCCCCATACTGTCGTCCATTTTAACACGTAGTCTTTAAAGACACTTTTGCATACTTGTCTCCTGCATTACTCTCTCACAGTCAGTTCAATTTTCTTCTAAAAATCCTCATTCCATAAATATTTCTCTCAAGAAGTAAACAACACTTAGTTATACTTTTTTTTTTAAAAGATGAAATAACTCACCCACTAAGTGGTGTAAGAAAATATTTTCTTTATCTCTGCAAACCAAATCTTATCCAATTCACTCCGGCAGAGGCACCCCCTACACTCCAGATGTTTTCCTCCGTTGGGAGAATGAAAGCTGATCAATCTTGTGTTTGAATCTGGAGCAGCTTTTGAGCGCTAATAACCATGATCTCCCCCTCTCATGCTGTTCTTCCGACAAAACTTATGCATTTCCCCACCTCTCTTGCTTCACTCATATTCTTCATAATTTCAGTACTTTTATCCTTATTTTCCCCTTCTCTTCTCTTTTTCTCTCTTTCCCCCCTTTTTCTTCTTCCAAATAAAAATAAGAAAAACAATCTTTTTCTTCATTTTTTTAAAAAATAACTCACCCTCAGTGTAATGCGAGAGGATGTTTATTTGTCCCTGCAAACCAGATGTAATCCATTTGACTTCGCTGCAACAAAAGCACCCTGTAAATCCAGATGTTATCCAACCACGGGGAATGAAGGCTGACCGATCCTGTGCCCTTTCTGGGTCTGGCACGGCTTTTGAGCGATGGTAGCCGGCCTCCCCCACCCCATGCTGTTCTTCCGACGAAACGACTTCATAACCTCATAGGATGAGTTTACGAGACACTTTATGGCTTGTTCTTCGCATTCCCCTTTGATCTGGGGAATGAAAACTTCATCTGGGAGCCCCCAAACGGCAATCCAGCCTTCCAGTTGCCGCAGAGCTCAAAGCTCGCAGCCTCGACCAGCCATGCCTTCACCGGAAGTCCCCTCCAGCCATTTTTTGAGAGGGTTGGGGGGAGTGAATAGATAAATTTCTCTGTTCATTTGTAGAGGGGGAAATGGCTTGCTGGGCACCTCATCCTGTTGCATGCAGCCATAGATCTCATAATAGATCTCACAATGGCATTGCCGCCCCCACCCCACTCCTCAAAGATTTAACATCTAGAAATCTGGATAAGGATCTGCAACCTAAAGTGCTGTATTGCACATCTTTAACAAAATCTTTTTAAAAATCTACCTAAAAGACAAAGTAGGGCCAATGATTTACAAGAAAGTAGGGAGTATCGCAGTGACAATTGGAAATGTAAGGAGCAGAGATAGTAATAGGGTTTTCCTTGGATCCAAAAGAAGAATCAAACTACCATTGGAATCTAAAAGCTTCTCTACATTAAAACAAAACAAAACCCCGCTGAGTACTGCTTCCATTTTTGTCCCTAGATTGCAATTGGCTCATTACATGAGCAGCCATGTGGTTTGAATGGAATACTTCCTGTCTCTGCCTTGTTGGACTTCCATTCAAATCAATAAAACAGCACTATCTAGTAGCGTAATTATAGCACAACGCCTCCAATACACAGGGCAATTTGGTGGGTTTATTTTCTAAAACTGATTATCCTTGCATTTTCTGGGGGGAAAGGTGGGAGAAGTCCTGCCTGATGACAACATTGTGAAATTGACCTGCAAACTTCCAAGATTGGCCAGTCATGAGTGTGCTATAATTCACTCGTTTAGAGACAGCCTAAGTGTTCCTGCCGTGGTGATAAGTGCAAAAGCGTGTGGTGTGCAAAAAGTCTTTTCCATGTGCCTCTTTTGGATGTTGGTACCTAATCTTGATATTCTCTAATGTGCTTAATGTGTGATATTGCCTTAGTCATGGAACTTTATTTCACCAGGTCTCCAGGATGGCCATTTAAAATGGGTGTGCCTTAGATGGCTTGATTCCATAAAGGACTATACTTAAAATAGTAGCCAGGCTGAGCTCTTTAGGTGACATCAGGAATGACTGTGTGATGATAGAGATGAGAGGATTTTCCCTTTTCTGTTCCTTTATTTTTCCATGGGTTTGCATGGCTGTGATGGTTTTCCTCAGCTTTCAGCTCTTTTGTATCTTTTCTCTCTACGTTAACAATGTTAGCATGTCTATTTAACCCCAATTTATTTTTCATGGGCTCTTGGTTCTTTTCTGTTGTTGTTAATTGTTCCTAGTCTGAGAAAATCTAGCCTTGTGTATATCAATCAGTAATAAACTATGACATTGGTTGGGTAATATTCAGAGACATTTTTTAAGCTCATCTAAATTTCCTAGTCAAGTGGAACTCCTGAAAAATTGGGACGTTGAATAAAAACACTGACAGCCTCTCAATTCCAACAGCTAGTAGGTAAGAACAGCCCTTAGCTTCTTTTGCCTTCTCCCTGAGGCTGAAGGGAAGAAATGCTACCTGGAGCTATTGTATTGTACAGTTGATGGATGTTCCCAGCCTGAATCCCCTGACAGAACTGTAATATCTGGGCTTCCTATGCTACCTGGTGCTACTCGGTCAAAAAGACAAAACTGACAAGTGACTAATGAGCAGAGAGACGCATCTGGCTGTGTTCCCTTCATTTTAGACAGACAAGGTCAGTGCCCTTTTGCTTGCTTTCCCCTCTTATCCAGAAAGTGGAGGAGGCTTTATGTCCACATGTTGGAATCCATCAGAAATGAAGGGGGACAATAAACAATATTGAATGGAGAATCTCTGGAAGGCCAATGCTGCTTGGAAGACTTTTTTTCTCCATTGACTTACCATACTCTGGCTTTTGTGTAAGAGAAAACCAGTGTCCAATTCAAGACCAGTGTCCAATTCAAGGCCAGTGTTGGGAGGCCAACATCATTGGGCACATGCCACAGCTCACACCCCAGCTACTGGTCCCCAGGGCTCCCTCACCCTATCTTTTTCATAGCTTCCTGACCCTATCTTCTTCATTGTTGTTACTGCCTGTTCATCTGTCCGTTCAAAGTTTGTGAACAATGTTGGGAACGAGGAGGAGGAGCCTCCTCTTGCCTTTCTCTTTCCTTCTGAGTAGTGTGGTATGGATTGGCCCCAGATGCAGAAGGCAAGTGGATTAGTTACAGTGGGAAGGAGGGAGGCTCATGGCCCCCCAAAATCTGGAGCTGACATCAGTCCTATTGACTGAAGTTTAAAAGTCTTCTGGGTGGCAGTTAAAGGATGCTCAGCGCAATATAGGAATGAACTCAAGCTGCACCTTCTCCTATTCATATTATTTGTGAAAAAAACCCAAACATGTGTATACCTCAAATGAACTCCTGACTGGATCATTGAACAATGTAAATGAATATGAACTGGATTTATGGACCTACCTTTAGAGCAAATATCCATTCATTTCAGTCTGGACAATAGATTGGATGACACCCTCCTAAAAGTCTGGCCATCTCTTTTTTGCCTGGGAAAGTGACAGATCTCAGGCAGGCAGGCAGGCAGGCAGGCAGGCAGGCAGGCAGGCAGGCAGGCAAACGTCTGAAACTTCTTAGTGTTCATACAAAGGTGGGGGAAGGGGGAGGGAGAATGAGAATGAGAAAGAAATCTCTTCTCCCTGTCATTGTAAAGGAGGAATGGAAATACTAATGAGGCTGAGGGTGCCCGTAAATCTTCCAAACCACTGAAGTTTGACTTCCTTTAGCTCTCTGTGTTTTGTGTGTGTATGTGTTTTTTTTCTTCCTCAAGCTTGTGAGGCTTTTCTGATCTAAGGCACAGGAAACTGATGAGCTTCAAATTAAATTACACCAGCCGGCGTAGCTTTACATTTCAAAGGCTTGAGGGAGAGTCAGAAGGCTCTGAGTTTCTGTTTCTTTGCAGTAATTGAGGTGATTTTTTTTTGACAGAGTGTATGATTACAGTTGTATGCCAAATCCACAGCTGGTTTAGTGCCTCTTATTTATCTGTTTACTAAAAGGAATTCTTAATGAACTTTTAAGGAAAAAAAGCGAACATTTTTTTAGCACATTGGAGTGGGAGAAAAACTAATGCTGGGTCATCTGCAACTTTAGCCATAGGTATCAGTAGGTTCCACCTTCTGCCATATAAGTGGCATTAATCTGTGGTAAATATAACACTAAATATAGCTATAGTATGCACAGCTGCTTTGAGAATTGCGACAATGCCCATAGTATACATTTTGCTTTTATCTGTTCCCATACATCTAATGGCCCAACTATTATTCTTTGGTTATAACTAATGGCAGTGATATGAGGTGGGAATTTTTCCAGTGCTTTATTTTTCCATGGAAAAGTTTCCATTTCATACGTTCATTAGTAATAATGAATTGATGCAATTAAAATGCAATATTAGGCAAGGTTGGCAGTTTCAACTTTGTAGATGAGTGGTTGTCAGCATATCATGCAGAGTACTTTGTACTGATGAAATTTATTAGGGTGCCAACAGTTCAGTACCTTTCCCCCCCTCCCCCTTAAATTGAAACAATATTATATTTAATTTTTTTTACAAGTATTCCATTAAAAAAATCTACACAATATAACATTTAATTCAAATCAAGGATGTAATCATATTGGGTTGCTCTCTGTTAGACAATTTTCCTGTGCCCTGCCGAAGTGCTGCTGGTTGAGGGGCAAGAGCACTAGAGGTGACTTTTACCTCTCCATTCACCTTTTCAATTTCCTCCCCACTAGGCGGGCCTCTGAAGCCCATGTAGTGGAGTCTCATTGGTAGGGGTGGGCCCAGGCCAGGGGCTGGAGAGGCCATAGGATACAGTGTATCTTGGCCTCTCTCCTACCTCCCCACCCACAAGAATGCTCCATTTTTCCTCTTCTTGTCCAAGGTTGTGACACCAGTCTTGGAATAGGAGCCGCCATGAAGCTTTCTGCAGCAGTTGGCAGTGTGGCGGTGTTGTCATCCAAACTGGGGAGAAGGGCTTGTTGCCTGGCGTGCTTTTACCCAATAAGCACACTAGGTTAGGAGGATACAACTTAATCTTTATTTCCAATGCTGCAGCAACGGTGTGCTCAGGAGTAATCACAAATCGAGCACACCGGACAAAGGAAATCTCACACATATATAGGCTCTGGATTCAAAAGGATGGAATGCCTTTCCCGACATGAACCTACCCGTACACTACGCTCAACATCAAAGGCCCTTCTCCAGGTGCCTACTACGAGGGAAGCTCGGAGGATGGCAACAAGGGAGAGGGCCTTCTCTGTGGTGGCCCCCCAATTATGGAATTATCTCCCCGATGAGGCCCGCCTGGCACCAACACTGTTATCTTTTCGGCGCCAGGTCAAAACTTTTCTCCCAGGCATTTTAACAGCTTAAGTTGAGGTTTTAACTGACTTTGTGGCCAGGCTTAACAGTGTAAAATGTTTTAAATGTCAGCTGTTTTACGTTTATGGTTTTAAATTTTGTATATTGTCTTTTTAGTGTTCAATCTTTTAATTTTTGTAAACCGCCCAGACAGCTTCGGCTATGGGGCGGTATATAAATGTAAATAATAATAATAATAATAATAATAATAATAATAGTCTCCTTATTGGTCAGTGTCGTTAGCAAGTTAAGGTACATACATTTCATTGGTCATGGTTTACACACACACACACACACGTACGCACACACACACACATTTTGAACTCTTGCTCTTTCTCCATGGAGGAACTTGCCTCTGGCATGTATGCAACCTTTCACCTGGAAAGGAAGGGAAGCAGAGGCCCCTTTCAACAAGATAACATTCCTCCTTGAGCTGAAATTCCCCCTCCCCCACTTGCGGGCATCAGCGGGGGTGAGGAGCTGACCAGGGATTTTCACCTTCAAGGTCATAGCTCCGTTGTTGTCCCTACACATTGTCTGAAGGGCCCTAGGATTCTTGGACCCTAAGTATACTTTAATTTCCCCCCCTCAAATATTTTAGATCAAATATTTGTGCACTGGGGCCCAAAATTAACATGCAATACTTTTTAAAGCACTGTTCTTTACCAAATACAAGTAAAATAAACGTGCTAAATTAGGTCACTCTGGAGGGCAGGGTGGCATGGCCCACATGTAGAATGTACCCTCCTAGCCTCTGGTGTGGTACACAGGTGACGAAAGAACATCCCAACATAGGCTGTTGTTTTGCTTGCTAAATGTCACTTTTAATCCTCTGTAGTAGTTTGCTGCTGAAATTTGATTGCAAACCACAAATTTTGGGGTACAGTTTTGTTGCCACCGTATTTTGGCAGCATGGCAATGACAGAAGTACGATCCATGGGGTGGGAATGGGCAGAAGTAGCCCCAGGACACTCTCAAAGTTGCCCACCAATGCAGAATTTTTTTTGGTGCAGATTATACTGTGCAGGTTAACCTAGTTTGCATGGGGAAATTTTCTGGAAAACCCACATGGAAGACATCTGAAAGGACTGACACCAGGAACTCACCTCTTTTTGTCTATTTAGGATGTTTTGGTTCTGGTTTTGTTTTTAAAACCGCAGGACCAATCCCTCAGTAAAAATGGCAGGAGTGGTGAATCTAGAATGGGACCAGCTAGTGGAGCAATACACTATATTAATTTTATCCCATCACTGTAGTTGATTTCAGAAGTAGAATAAACTATTATGTGACTTTTCTTATGTCTAAGAGCGTCATCAGACATCGCTTTCCCCCATACACTGCTGTCCCACAATACTTCCTCTTTCTTTACACGGGGAAGAAAGAGGAAGTCAACAATGACCATGTGGCCCATTCAGTGGGTGTTTTTATCCTGCTGCTTCTCCTGAACACAGTAGGAAATGGCGGCATGTTTTGCTACAGCCGAAAAAGTTGGATTTTCTGGGTCTTTTTTGTGATGGGAAAACGAGCAGGGGGAGGGAGGTGGACGGTGTTGTCAAAAGGACCCACGAAAAATGGGAGTTGCCAGTAACGAGCCTGCAATAAAACGCTCATCTGATGATGCTTTAAAGCATGGGTGGGCAGCTACCATCAGCAGTGACATTAAGGACTCTGTGGCATTTCAGGAGTATGTCAGGGACTTCTCTGGATTTAAAGGATCCTAGAAACATCCATGGATTGAGCACACAATCTGTATTATATAGTTTGTTAGCTACCCAGGGCTTTTTGTGAGGAAGGGTTGGATATAAATAAGTAAAATATTACAGCTAGAAGGGAGAGTGTCCAGCTGGGTCCATGAAGTGGTAAATGCAGCTTTGAGAGTGCAGGTGGTCCCAGCCACCTTAAAGAAGCCTGTGCTACAACTGCTCCTGAAGAAACCTGCCTTGGAACCAAAAGATGTGAACATCTATCAACCAGTGGTTAACATTCACTTCCAAGGCAAAGTGCTCAAGTTGGTGGTTACTGTCCAACTCCAAGCAGTCTTGGATGAAACTGGTTTTTCTCAATGAATTTCAATCAGATTTCAGGCTTAGTTATACCATGAAAACTGTCTTGTTGCCCTGTGGGATGACCTCTGCTGCTTGTGTGTGTGTGTGTGAGATCCTGTTGGGTCTTTTGGACTTCTCAGCAGCTTTTGATACTATTAACTATAGTATCCTCCTGGTGAGACTGTTCAAATTGGGTGTCCTGGGTACTGCTTTCCAGTGTTTCCATTCGTATGTGGATGGCTGATTCCTTTAGGGTGTGCTGGGGGTTTCTATTCAACACCTTTCCTGATATGCTTCGGGGTCCTAGAGTGTTCTATTCTATCCCCCAAGCTTTTTCACATTGACTTGAAACTGTGGAGTGAGGTTGTCCAGATATTTAAAGTGAAGTGTCATCAGTTTGTGGAGAACACTCTGCTTCTCTTCATCTAATGCAGATGAGATGATAGGCATGCTAAATTATTGCCTTGACACAGTAATGGTTTGGATGAGGGCTAATAAAGTGAAACTCAATTGAGACAAGATAAGGTATTGCTATTGGGTGGTTTGTCTGCACAAGTAGGTATTGTTCAACCTGTTCTAGGAGGATTAACATTTCCCCTAAAGCAAAGGTGCAAAATGCACCCCACCAAGCCATTTCTTGCAGCCTGCCAACCACCATGTATGTGCTACCAGGGTCACTGTGCCATGGTTTCCCATTCTATCAAAGGAGTTCCTTCTTTGTCTCCGATCTCAATAAGGAAGGGGTTCCCTTGTTAGTGCTACCAAGGGAAACCCCAGGGATTCCTATGCTAGCACTAGCAAGGCAATCTGGCCGCCTGATGGTTGTGCAACCTTTCTCTTAAGGACCAGATTATAATCTGAAGTGTTTATTGATTCATCTTTGTTGCTGGAAGGATGACTAGCCTCTGCTATCTGGAGCACCTTTAAACTTACCTAGGTCAGTTTGCCTGCAACAAACCTACTTAGACAGGGATACAATTATCCATGCCTTAGTAACCTCCTGTTTGGACCACTGCAATATGTTTTATGTGGGACTGCTTTTGAAAATGGTCCAGAAACATAAATTCAGAATATGGCTGCTAACTGGAACTGGGTGATACGAGCACATTGGACTAGTGTTTTGCTATCTTCAAAGACTCCCATTCCATTTCTGGGCCCAATTCAAGGCGCTGTCTTTGACTTTTTAAGTCCCTTTATGCCTTGAGACACCTCTCTCCACATAGACCTACCTGGTCTTTGAGATATTTTTCACAGTCCCCCCATTGAGCGATGTACAGGAAAGCGGGCCTTTTCAGCATCCCAGTTGTGGCATACCTACACCAGAGTAGGAACGGACAAATCAGTTTATATTCGATCCAAGTCTATTTCACATGTATTCAGTTATAAGTCTGTTGTGCCCAATTTTCACAGCAGTCAACATTTTTTTTAAAAAAACCCATGAAAATTCACATTTATTTTCATATGCACATTTTCCTGACACAATGTTTTTGTATACAACTTTTTCTAATATACACACTTCTGTATGCAATTTTTGAACTGAGAACTGCATTGCAAAATTTGGAGACGTGCATAATCCAAAGGATAACTCTGTTCCAATCCATATATTACTCCAGGAAATCAGTTCACTAAAAAATGCAAACCAAATGAAATTCTCCCCCATCCGTACTCCACAGAGGTTCACCTGGCACCTACTTTGGTGTACATTGACCATTAGTCTTACCACTGCTTTCTAAGTGCTTATGACAGACTTTTTTTTTTCATAATTTGCTCTAACGGTAGTAATTTCTGTCAACACTTCAGTTTATACTTCATCAGTACCCACTGACAGTCACTTAAATGTATTCAGTATTCTTCAATATATTTTTGTTACCTGACCTGCATCCCCTTACTACTTAATGTTACCTTTGCTGATCTGATGATAGATTGCATTGTTTAGGAAGACTGAAGCAAGATGATTGAATAATTCTACTACTTTTGCATCCTTCCTTAACACAGCTACATCTCCTTTAAGGAGCTGAGTCATGTGGCATGCTAGGTTTTCCTTTTATAGCATACTTGCAAAATGCTCTATTATTGATTTGAACATCTTTTCCAGTTGCAACTTGTTTTGCATTTCTGGGTTCTAATTTATCACATTAAGTTGCTTAAGCTCTTCACTGCATATATCTACCTCTTTAATGGCATGCTCTTCCTCTAATTTCTTCTGTGTTTCCCTTGAAATTTTCAGGTAATACGCCAGTTTCCTTGTAGATTCACATCACTCTCATGCAATTCCACCCAGTTTTTCTTCTATATTGGAAGGATGCACAACTCTGTCTCCATCAATATGCTTTTTGCTCTTTAGAAACAGCTGGATTTCCAGACTTCTTTAAACTCTCCATCGTTGGAACCCAGTGTCTGAATTTAACTATTGTCACTCTTTTATGACCACTTTCACAGAGACCACTCACTACTTTCACATTTTCAGTCCTCCCGTCCCCTTGCCCCCAAGTTGGTCGTGTTTGTTGTTTCAAGAAAACGGATCCCATTACCTGTTTTGTAAGCGGTCAAAAAGGAAATTGTCCTTATCATATGCAAAACGTAATACGCACACACACAAAAAGCCTGTTTAGTTAAAATACAAAGCAGGAGGTGATGGTTACCCCCGCCGCACCCCCTGCTCTGCATTGGATACTTGTAAGCCTCCAAGTTCAGAGGGTTACAAGCATTGAGGGCGCAATCAATAAGGTTGTGCCCTTATTGATTGGTACAACAGAGGAAGCTAAGAGAGGGAATGTGACTGATAATATTCTACAAATATATCAGAAGGGAGAACTGTTTAACACAGATTACAGTGATACAAGAATTAGTACCTATTGTCTATTCCATCTGGAAACAAAATAAGGTTTGCAACTATATGTGGTATACATTTTTGGAATTGTCTCCTTTGGAGCAATTGTGAAGCATTTCTTGAGATGATCACTTCTGGGCTCTTAGTTATGGGGCATTGTGGTAAGCAGGAAAAGGTTTACCTACTCAGGAATGCTGGATAGTGGGATGTGGACTGGATGGAACTGCCAGATCATCAGGAAAATGACCAGGCTGACCTGGTTTTGTGCCTGGGAAAATGAGGAAGTGAAAATTTTCAAAATGTGGAAATAATTCACCTGCTAATTTTTGCAAATCAAACCGCCCAGAGAGCTTCGGCTATGGGGCGGTATGTAAGTGTAATAAATCATCATCATGATCATCAAGATAAAGGGGCCAATGTTGTCAACCTAAGGTGTAGAGTGTGTATTCTTCACAATACCCCCACCCCATGGACAATTTTCTTTGTGAAGGTCTAGTTGATGGATTTTGCTCAGTCCAGGATTAGACTAACCATCATATGACTTTGGGAAATAGTTTTTTCTAGAGTCAAGGTTGGCTAGTGACACATTTCTGAAGATAATGTTCTGCAGGCACCTTTGCATAATGTAGCTGCTCTGTGGCTTTGGCACACCAGTCTGTATTGCACTGGTTGATAAGTATGACAGGTGAGGGCTGACTTAACTTAAGAACCTTTGGGGTTCCTGTCTGGTCATTTGATATTGTGCATTTAATACTAGTTGGAATGGATAGGAGAAAACCATAGGAGAAAACCAGCAGAAGAGAATTGTTGAAAGAGCAGAGTATTCTGGACCACATTCAGAGACTGAGCTAATGGGGGTATTTAATGCTAGAACGTTTTACCTTTTTTATTAGTGAATTCCTTGGCACAACAGAGAATCAGCCTATTGACTAGGAGAGTGAGAAACTGGCTTATTCCTTGCCTTATACCCTACAATTTGATTTTCTGATTGATCTATGTGGTTAAAAATGTAATCCTGAGCTTGTTAATAGAAAGCATAGCAGCTGCAAAGGTCACAGGAATCAGTTTCTAACCTTTCATTACCCTGCTGCATGTGTTTAGCTTTAGGGGTGCGGGGAACACTTACAAGAAGCTTGTTTTCTGTCTCTGCATCTGTCCTCTCTGACAGCACAGGCTGGTAATTTGCTTGCCTTCCATTCTGGTTCCACCGTGGAGAGCTCTCAGCTAGTTCACTCTCTTTGGGTTGAGGTAATGAGACCTCCTGGGATAGTTCACATGAGCCCCAGTTGTGCTGATTTGGTGTTTGGGAAGAGGCTGATTGCAAAAGGGGAGCAGGACCACACACACACTGCTGCATCTTCCACTGCTTGGGGTGCTCCCTCCCCCTTTAGACTATTTTCCACTTAGACTTGTAATCCTATGCTGCAAAATATTTATTTATGTTAACAATAATGTATCACTCTTTCAGATTTCCACACACAGAGAGGTATCAAAATAAGGGATGAAGTACAACAGCTGGGGAACTTGCTTAATCCCTGCAGGTCCTGACCATGGAGAGAGAACTTCTGCTAAATCTCCCTGAACATGTATCACCTTTTCATTTTACCTTCACTTTTTTTTGAAGTGACATTATGAACCATGCTGGATCAGACCCAAGGGTCCATCAAGTCCAGCACACGATTGCAACAGCACTCTCCTGCCCATGTTCTCTGATACTGGAAGTAGCATATAGCCATCAGGACTAGGGCAGGATCTACACTACTGCTTTAAAATGGTTTATAAAGTAGTGACAACTATTAGGGCCCAGGACATACTCCATATACAGTTTTCAAAGTGCCATATCCTGCTTAGTGTAGATCTGGCCTAGTAGTCATAAAATAGTCCTCTCTCAAATTCTTATTACTTCTGAGTGCCATCCACATGTCTGAGTATCAAGCAATAGTCATCTTGCATTTTGGTATTTAAATTATAAGCACAAGATTGGTCATTACTTTCTATGAATTAAACTGTTGACTGCAGCTGATTCGTCTGTTTGAGGATCAGAGGTAGTATTTCCTTTATGCCTCCTTAGAGACAAATGTTTGTTCATTTTCATATCCCACCCAACCCCTATTAGAATTAACACTACCATCAAACTAATCTGGCAAAAAAAACGTGCTTAGAGCGTTTATAGTCTTACACGCTGTTTAAATGGAAGGATTTTTTCACTTGGATATCCACTTTAATATCTTCGGGGGAAATGTGGATTTGTCCTAATTCAGGAGAATTTCTTTAATTCTAGGATAAATCCCTGCAGCCCAATATATTCTCCTAATGTCCCTTTCAAATTCTTAATTTCAACATAATCCCTTTCTTTCTTTTTAAAAAACCTTTTTGCACTCTTCATGGCTTGGCTTCTTCAGCCTTATTCCATTTTCTTTGGATAAGATGTCTCATTAAATAAGTCTATTACTTATGTATGTTTCTGCTTATTCTAATCAACAAAAACACTTTAATGTTCAAGGAAGCTATCTCCCAGTTGAACATCTGCCTGTTTCTTCTTAACACCATCTTATCCTGTCACTATTTGCTGTTAAGACTTCTTAGTTGTGTTTACATGAGGAACATAATATCTGGAAAGTATGTACTCTAGAGGCATCATTAACCGTGTTCTCTTTATGTAAGAGCGTTCCCAGAATCCCTGTTCTCTTTGTTACTGTGTATCTTCACTCATAACCACAAATGTTTTAGGGGATGAACCATCAATTCTCATGTTTGGAGAATAAGTGCTCCTTTGCTGAAAGTGTGCTGTGGGAAATAGTCTTCATTGTTTTCTAATAGATTCTAAGCATCCTAGAGGCCTGGAGCCAATATTTTGGCTGATAAATTCGAACCCACACTACCATCCCCACCCAGCTACTTAATTGCTAGACTCTGGGATAATGTCTGAGTCTTTCCCTTCTCCTCCCTATGAGGTCATACATCTTTCTTTCCCCTACCTTCTGCCGTATCTACCTCTATCTTGTACACACATTTATCTGTTCCTTTATTTCTTGAGCACCCTCCCCCTTGCTCTCTGTTGTTGACCACTTCTCTCTCTGTCTCTCTCTTATCTGAACTCTCATCTCTCACTCCTCCAAGTCCTTCCACTGCTGCAATCTCTGGTTCTCCTCCACGTGCCCTTGACAAATACATGCCATAGCCATACAATATTTGTTTCACTGAAAAAGTGCCTGTCCTAGCCTGCATGAATCCTCAATATTACTTAAAAACAAAATACATAATGTAAAGAGATAAACTAGCACCTATAACAACAGCTTTGATTTCTAGATATCTCTTTCATCAATTTTATTCTCCTGGAAAAAAATATCTTAAGATAAAATATAGCTGTGATTATATAATCTCTTCATAGTTCATTTCATCCTCCCTGTTGAGAAGCATTTACACTAGACTTCTTCCAATGTTGCCTCACAGTGAACAGAAGCATACTGCTCATAAGTTGACAATGGTCTCACAACATATAGAATGGCTATACTTGACCACTTTTGCTATCCCCCCCAATCTCAATATTTGATCCTTTTTATCAAAACATTCAGGTGAAAAATGTGATTGTTGTTTGGATCCTGTAGTGAAATGCTGCTTGTGTGCTGACTCGTTCTAGGTAAGATAGATCATAAGAAGAGCCAAGCTAGATCAGACCAATTTTCCATCTATTCCAGCATTCTGTTCGCACCGTGGCCAAACAGCTGCCCACAGGAAACCCACAAGCAGGCCAGGAGTGCAACAGCACCCTCCTGCTCATGTTCCCCAGCAACTGGTGTACATAGGCTTACTCCCTCTGATATTGGAGGTAGCATATAGCCATCAGGACTAGTAGTCATTGATAGCTTTCTCATCCAGGAATTTGTCTAATCCCATTTTAAAGCCATTCAAGTTGGTTGCCATGATTACTCTTGTGGTAGCAAATTCCATAGTTTGTTTATGCACTTCATGGGATGGCCTTGGGTTCTAGTATTATTAGAGAGGGAGAAAAATGTCTCCCTATCCACTTTCTCCACACGATGCATAATTATATACACCTCTATCATGTCTCCCTTTATTCACTTTTTCTCCAAGCTGAACAAACCCAGCTGTTGTAAGCTTCCCTTATAGGGGAGTTGCTCTAGTTTCCCTTTTAGTTTCCCTTTTCTACACTTTTTCCAATTCTACAATATATTTTCTCCCCCTCCCCCCTTTTTTTTGATATGGTGGCCAGAATTGCATGCAGTGTTCAAAGTATGGTTGGAGCCATAGATTTGTATAAGGTCAATATGATATTGACAGTTTTCTCAATTCCTTTCGGAATTATGCCTAACATGGAGCTTGCCTTTTTCACAGCAGCCCCCCACCACTATTTACACCTCTCCATTTGGAAAATTTATCATTTATTCCTTCTCTTTGTTTTCTTTCTTTAACCAGCTACTGATCCATAAGAGACCTCTCCTCTTATTCAAATGACTGCTAGGTTTGCTCAGGATACCTACCACCATTTCAATTATGTAAAAAGGAGCATTATGGATCATGGGGTGGGGAATGTAGTAATATGGGGCAATTGGGATACTGCATGTGATGTGTAGTAGATAAATTGTTGATTATAATAGTGCTGCAGATCCTGGGGAAAACAGTATCTTTAGATCTGGACATTTGGTTTTTCTGCTCCTCACAACATACATTTTAAGTAAAACTTGGGAGCATATTATAGGAATAATGCAAAGAAGAACAATTAAATTTGGATATTTCAATTTGTATAGTGAAGTAGTAGGATGAAATTAATGGGAGGTTGTAATATCTCAAGGGATTGTAGTCTGGAGCTTCAGCCGGCCCAATTCACAAGAGGAAAAGAAGAATGCATTATATTTATATATGCCCTTTTAAATTTTATTCTTTTCAATCTGCATTGCGGGTGGGGAATGCTCTGCTGTATGATAATGAACAAAGCCCTAGTCCTAGTGGTTGAATAGGTTTCCAAGACAGACTAGCAAGAATACAATCCTGTCGGGAATGCTTTTTAAATCCATTGAACAGTCTTGTTGCAAATACTTCTCTCCTTTACTTTGAGGACCTGCAGTGTAATTTATTAGGTTAAACAGTGCATGAGAGAGAGGGGCGGGGGAATGAATCCCTGTGTATGCATGTTTGTGATCTACCCAAATGGTAGTCACTGCAGGCCCCTAAATTGGATTGATAGTTTGGATTCAGGCATCATTATCCTGCAGGGTTCACACTTGTACATTGTTGCACTTAAAGATTTTACCAAGTCTGACAGCTGTCACTTTTCAGCTCATCTGGCTATATAGTTGTATGTGTCTATGTGTGTGTGCTGGGGTGTCAGCTCCAGGAAGTGTGAGGGAGACAGACGAGGTGTAAATTGCATGGTGGGCTATCTTAGTTTAGGTGTAAATGAAAAACTCTCCTGCCTCTTGTGCCAGAGTTCTCAGTTTCCAGCTTCCTGCAGTCTTTAAATGTTGTTTCCCACCCCTTCTACTCCAGAGGACATCTTGTAAGCTGTTTTTCCTCTGTTTCCAGCAGTCAGACTTGTTATTGATTCCCAAGATGATGCTCTCCTTGTATTTCTCCTAGCAGAAAGATTATGTCTTAAATTTAAATTGAAGCCTCTCTAGCAAAGCCTGTGTGGGTAATGAAATGTGTCCAGTGCTGGGTGCAGAATTGCAAACAAAGGTATTGCTGGGGGTGGGAGATGTTAATTGCCAAACAACACACTTTGTTACTTGGACCATTCTACCTTCTTCCTTTGATTTTTAATTTGAGATTTATTTTGTATTTTCTGACCCATGTGACATTTGGAGGTATTTGTCATCTAGTTGAAAGAAATGTGCCTATGGCTGCTCTTCGATGCAATATTGCATTGCACATTTATATACAACACCTTTAATTCTGATTGTATTCAAAAGTATTTCAGGAGCCATTGTACGTACTGGTGAAACACAGTCCTTTTTGAGAAGGGTTGCAACAGTTTTTTAAACTGCATGATAGCACCCTATTGCTGGTTTTTCTTACTGCAAATCCTGTAAGTTAAACATCATATTCTTTTGATATTTGCATGTGTTGAGTACTCAAGTCTTGGACTTCAGCCAAAACACAGTATTTTCCTTCTGCGCTACCTACTACTTCCTTTAAGTACTGTGACTACCTTTTATAAATCTCACATCCCAAATGTGATCAGCTCAAATATTGTAACATATTAAGATTTCATGAAATTATAGGTCATGATGATAGAATGATTCTATTCCTTTTTGGCTCAAAAATTATGTTACAAATTACATATTAATTCTTCTATTAAGATCATATCAAAAGGCATATGCACTCTCTATGCCCTTCTGTTTCAGAATTAATATAAAAAGCTGCCATTTCTAACGAAAAAGTTGGAAATATTACTTAGGTCATTGATCATTGCTTGCCCAGCCAAAAGAGCCTTTCCCTCATAAATATATTGATCAATTACTACTAGAGGTGGCCAGAGATAGCCAGGGGACCATTTGCTATCTTGCTGCTGTGTTAGTTTGATTTCAAGATTAATCATCCTACTGGTGAGCCCAGTTACATTACTCAGAAGTTCTTTCTCAATACTATTGACTTTAGATTGACACATCAAAATAAATTTGGTCTCCTGGACTATTAAATGTAGAAATGTCCCATATTTGATGTACTAAAACTACCAAGAACTGTTGTGAAGTCTTTGAAGCCCTTTAAAGAGGCATTACTAGAAGAATGTAATACTTAAGACATTTTCTATGTTGAATGCTTGCAGACAGAAATAACTCCTACCTAGCTGAATTTAAGTGTTTCATTGTTATTTTAATAGTTTTATATGTTTTAATCAGTTTTATGTAGTTTATACTACTTTGTATTTAATATTATTCCCTGCCTTGATCCAGAGGGAGAGGCAGGTAAGAAATAAATATATTATGACGATGATGACCATATCCTTATGAGATCAACTCAGCCAGAATGCCTAGCCAAGTTTGTTAGGGGCTATTTCTTAGCCTCTACCTAACTACAAGCAGTTGAATCAGATATACTTTCCCTTGATACTGAAACTCTTAACCATTTCCTACTGTAGTAATAGTAAGGAATGATAACCCATAAAGATGTGCTGTTTAGAACTGCTCTCCCCACCTCCTCTTCTGGTGCCCACAGCCCAGACTCAGGGATAATCATCACTTCTGTTCAGCACAGTATACACCAGCTAGTTGCCCATCCATCCCCTGACATTCAAGATGTCTTCAGCATCTCTCTCTCTCTCTCTCTCTCTCTCTCTCTCTATTCCCCTTATCGTCATTTGAGTGTTCAGTTGTTTGTCATGCTCCCAGATTTACAGGAAAATAACACAAGCAGAACTAGCACTACTTTTAAATAATTTGCTCTCCCAGAACAATCACTGAGGTCACCTCTACAAGATTTCGGTTTGACGCCCGGTTGTACGATTATTCGCATCTACTGACAATCCCTATACACGGGAGGCGTTGAAGCGCACATTACAGGCTGTATGAAAGGCGCTTTAAAGTTGTTGACATGTTGCTGAAAGTAATGCGCTTTGTTTCACCCTTTATTCTCCCCACCCACCAGAATCTCCCGCCTTTGGTTTCCTAGGTTACTTGCCGGGAATGACCTGATCAACATGTTTGGCTATCTCTCTCCCCCCCCCCCCCCTTTTGCCCGTTTGCCATTTGAAGTGACCTGCTCAGGAGTAAATGGGAATGTGCCTCGCACACACACATGCCAAAACAGACGGGGATGCTGCTTCGTTCCTTCCCCCTCCTCTTCCCAGTGAGCTCAACAATTGTAAAATGAGGGGACGATATGATCGCTAATGATGCGCAAATGCCCACATCCTTCCTACCCCCTTTACTTCTTGTGAAACCATCTCCATCTGGCCCCATGTCTCCATGAACGAATTGTTTTCTCAGGGGAGTTAAAATAAACTTTATTTTTAGTTCACATTGGGTCCCCTCTTCCTGGAGCTTCTATCTGGAGAGACAAAGAACAAGGAGGAAGTTGCCAGGAGGAGACAGGAAATAAAACTAAACGAAAAAGTGGGAGGTTTTCCCAGTAAAGGGGCAGTTCTCAGCATGACATCACAACCATCTGATCGTTAATGTGCTTCCTCACAAAATTGTTTACTCAGACATAAGGCAGAGGTGCTGTGATATCGAAAATGGGAGATATGAGGAAGGGATTGTTGAAAAGCAGCGTGAAGTCAGTGCTTAATTTTAGTCTTGACTTACCAGGGATCAGTTCCATATCCTGTTTTCAGTTCTAGGGCTCAGGCCTGGAATATGTGAAACAACAAAAACATTGTAGGGATTTCTTATCTCTGGGTGATACAGCTAGCTCTCATACAGTGTGAAGTTAGTGAAAGTGGCTTCCAGGCCAGAGGGTGGACACTAAGGATAAAAGAAAATACAAGTGCAGGAAACAGCAGATAGAAGTAAGCAAAGGACCCAGGACAATGATCTAGATGAAACAAAGGGTGATGGAAAGGGTGGGTTGAGATGACAGGTTGTTGAGAAGTAGGGATGGGGGCTGAGCAGTTATAGAATGCTTCCAGATGGGTGGCTCCTGTTGCTGGTAAGAAAAAAGATGGAAGAAGCGGAGGGAGAAACATGAGAGTATACAAATTGAAGATGACTACATCAGAGCCCACCTCCATGAGTGAGACAGTCTTGTCTGGATGTTACGTTACAAAATAGTTTGAGGAGAAATTTTATGCAGAACTTAGAATGAGCTCGCTGCTTGTAGTGGGAAGGGTGCAGACAAGTGATAGGAGATGGATTTAAAATGTGCCCCCCCCCTGCTTCCTTCCTTGGGGACATCTCACCTCTGGATGGCTACTATCATTAGGAAAAATGAAAAAAACTCTGTTTGGAAGAGAGCTTCAGCCACTTCATTTCCATGATTTTGGTAGGATGGAGTCAGAGATATGAGGAGGGATGAATTTAGAATAAGCCAATTAAAATGAATCTTTCTGCAGATGTTGTAGGCTTCCATTTGTATTCCATTGAGCCTTGTTACAAATAATGAAAAAGTAATGACTAGTTTTAATGAGGCACAGAATTATCTCTAGGCAAGAGGGCCGTCATTTAATCAGTTGTTGCTTTTATGTATTTTGAATTGGGTCTAGTGATCTAGGAGTCATAATATGGAAAAAGGCTTTATATAATATCGGAGGCAGGGGGTAGCTTTCTCTCTCTACACTTTTGGTCTTGGAATGGCGATGTTGTGGCTAAAGGAAGGAATGGGAAGGATGAGAAAAAAGTTAGTTTGGTGTACCTATTCAGTGTAGGTCTGCTGTAGATGCTCTGACATTGTAGTAATGCTTGCAGTATGAAAATTTGGAATGAATTAGTAGAAACAGTTGATTTTTTTTATTCTGCCCAGTCAAGTATGGGAAAAGATCCTGGCTGCTGTATAAACCCTGATTACAACTTCTTTTAGGAAGAAGGATCAATTCTTCACTTCCTACGATACTGTGGGAATATGAGCTCTGGGAATGACAAGGTCCTGTGTATTATGGAGATGTGAGTGTAAAAAAAGACATTGCCATCACTGTATATTTGAGACATCAACCATGCAATTTAAATCATATGCTCTTTCTTTTGTAAAACTGAAGCTATTATAAAGAGTTTTATTGCAAAATTCTGTTATGAAGAGTGGCTATTCCTCCTCCTCCGAGTGTGAAGGGGGCAGGGAGTGTTTAATCCTTTTATCCCTTTGCTGTTTTTCTGCAGAAAACCTGCCCCCTCCCTAGCAAACGTGTTATTTGCTGCAAATATCACCTTCAAGGTCAAATAGCAGGGGTGGAGTGGGAGGGGCAGGGTTAGTACAGGAGAGGGAGAAAATGTCTCCCTATCCACTTTCTCCTCACAGTGCATAATTTTGTACACCTCTATCATGTTTATACTTTTTTCTAAGCTAAACAGTTCCAGACATCATAAGCTTTCCTTATAGGGGAGTACCTCTAACTCCTTGATCATTTTAGTTGCCCTTTTCTGCACCATTTATAACCCTACAATATCCTTTTTTAGATGCGGTAACCAGACCTGTACACAGTATTCCAAGTGTGGTTGTTCCTTAGATTTATATTATGGCAGTAAGCCATTGAAGTTTTATTTTCAATACCTTTCCTAATTATGTCTAAAATGGAATTTGCCATTTTCACAGCAGCTGCACACTGGGTCAACATTTTCATTGAGCTGTGCACTACAACCCCAAGATCTCTTTCTTGGTCTGTCACTGCTAGCTCAGATTGAATCAGCGTATACTTGAAGTTAGATTTTTGTTTGTTTATGTGTGTGTACATGCGCACATGTACAGGCCCCCCAACCCACCACAGGGAAAAAAAATACCCCTTGTCTATTTATTATTTATTATTATTTATTTTATTACATTTGTATACCGCCCCATAACCGAAGCTCTCTACAGCAAGAACATGGCATATCAACCTTAGCCTTGCTTTTTCCTGGAAAGCCTCAACAAAAATTGTGCATTCTATCTCCTGCCTCCAGCAGAATAGCTGGTATCGCCCAAAACATTTATATCAAATTACCACTTAATTTGGCCATCACATTTAAATGGGCACAAGGAAATGCTGCTGAGGGGTTGTAGTACCTCCTTCTTCCAGAATTGTGTGGGCAGAGAAGAGAGAAGAGAAACTAGCATGACAATTGGCAGCAAGAGTACTTATGATGCTTATCATTAATCAATTATTTTGGAATCTGTTGGACTACTGTATCAGCTTTGGCGTACGTGTAATTTTAAAACTGGCTGGTGGAGACAGAGGTTTTTCAAGCCCAATGAGGATATCCCCCTCCCCCCCCCCCAACTGCCTAATACGCTATTTTCACTAACTTTTCTCCATAGTAAGATCAAAATGTGACTATCCCCTGAGAAGGTTGAAAATGAATCCAATCTACTAGCAGATGGTCATCATCATCATCATCAGTTTATTTATATGCCGCTTTTCCACAGCAAACGATGTAAACCATGCTCAAGTGGCTCAGAACAAAATGAGCAGGCTGTCAGAGGTACTAACAGAAAACCTAATCTATTCAAAAGTGAAGCAAATCCTGCAAGAAAGTTGAGCCATTTGGGAGTTATCCTGGTAGAGTTTTCGTGCCTACATGTTTCTGCATTCATGTCTGCTGAGCTTCTGTCTGTGGAGTGAATAGAGGGAATTTATTTTAAGTGCCAAATCCTGTTTTGTTTAAAGGTTAAATAATAAAAAGAAATCTCTCTATACACTTTGGCTCCCCTTAATTCCTTTTTATTACTTCCATTCAAAGAGCTGTCACTCAACAGCCTAGTAGGGAGGGGGGCACTGCTATTCCCCTCATACATTCTGTACAGTGTATTTCCAAAATGAGAAACCAAACCAATAAAACCAAATCATTTGGTTATAGAATAGGGTGGGTAGGAATGCAGTAGTGCCTCCATGGGGCTGTCTTATAATGAGATGAAAGATTAAATGAGAAAGAAATGCAGCATTATAAATAACAATACAAACCTTGTACTGTACTTTAGATTTACAGCACGGCTATGGGTATCTACAGTTCTCTTCCTTAGGCTGTTTGGGACCATCTGAATGAACCCAATGAAAGTTTTAATGTATGACAAATGTAAAGACCAAGGATTATGTATCCTAATATAATCATTGCAAGGTAGGGAAGATAATGCCTATTCCTTTCTCATTTAATGTAGCAGCTAAACCAGATAGATTTCACAATTCAAAATGTTTTTCATATAAAATTTATTTTTTTAAAATTCAGCCTATTCAAATTAATTTTAGGTCTGCTTGCAACACTGAAAACTATTTTAGAACCTATTATAATTTTAGAACATTCCTCAAACGTCATTGGACTTCAATCAAGAGTGAGAGAGAGACTGATTTTAAACTTTGTTTAAATATATTGGCGGGGTGGGGTATTGGAATCTAGAATCAACGTGTTTACTGGTGTAGTTTATACTACCTTGTGGAAAATACACTATTTTCTCATACTGGGAAAAGCTAATTAGTATTATTTTAAAGCATTAGTATTAGTTATTTTCCATTATCACTTGTTTCTTAGTCTAGAATATATAAATTGATTATATGTAATTGTTTTTTGTTTCATTTTCCAGTTTTGATTATCTGTGGTAGAAAATGTGGAAATAGACAAGCAAAATCTGTGGGTTTATATAGTATCCATATTTATAATATATGGCTTAATAGTTAAATATCATGCCCTCAAATTTTGGGGTTGTGTGAGGGCTAGTGTGGTTCAGAGCAGAGTCAAACACTTGACTTGCCCCTCTTGTCATGTCCTACTACCTTCTTGGGAGGAACTGGATGAGACCACCGAGGAGGATGAGGATCCTATCAGCTATCACTGACCCTATTGTTTGTGGGGCTCAAGGGAAGTCTAAGGATGCCAATATCGCTCCTTAGATCACCATCCATCCAAGCTTGTAATAGATTGCTGGTCTCTCAGTCCAGTAGAATCCCAACAATAATAAATGTAATACAAGTCTTACTATGACATTTATATGCTCAACAAAGCAGTAGGGTATTTTCACACCACAACCAAATTTGAATTTATTTAGTGTTCAGTGTCTGCCTGATAGCATGGCCTTAAATGCTTATGCTAATAGGGAGAGGGGAAATGATTGCAGATAAATACTTTTGTTGCATGGAAATTATTTGATAAGAGAGTACACACTGAAGAAATGTCATCAGAGAACTATTAAGTTCTTCTTCGTGGTCTCTGTGCATCACACATATGGGCTCGCGCCGGCGCCGAGCCCCGTTCGGGAAACTTCCCTAGCTAGCCTAGCGTTTTTGGCGGGAACCCCTCCCCCCACCATCTCACCGCGCATGCTCCGGGTTCCCGCCTACCTCAGTTCTTCTTCGACCGCTGGTGAATTAGCCTCGCGGGAGACTTCCTCCGACGTTTCTTCGTCGTTCGTATATCTGTTCAAAAAAACAAAGTTAGAATAGTTAGTTAGCTTAGCGTAGTATTGTGTTTAACATATATATATATATATAAAAAAAAAAAAAATTAATAATAGTAATAGTAGTTAAGTTGTTCGTTTTCGCTCCTGCTGAGCCGCCTGCTGCGGCAATGGCGCAGGCTGCCCTTTTCAAGCATTGCCTAAAATGTAAGGCAAAGCTCACCCTTACCGATGGGCATTCCCTCTGCCTACTGTGCCTAGGAGAGGGCCACGTTGTGGAGACATGTTCTCACTGCATGTCTTTTTCCCGGCAAACCCGGCGAAATAGGGCAGATAGACTGCGCAGTCTCCTCTGGAGCAACGCTCTGTCGGCAGTGGACAGGCAGAGAGAATTGCCACGTTCTCCTCGGGACGATTTGTCCGACAAGGCCTATTCGACTTCTGGGGAGCGCTGGCGGCCGCCAGTAAGTCGCTCAGACCCAGCATCGCCCGGCACTGTGATTGCTGTAGGCCATGGGGTTTTGGACCCACTGACGGGGACCCGTCCCCCATCAAAAAGTGCGAAGACCCAGCTACAGAAACCGAAGAAACACCGAGATAAGTCGGCCATTTCGAAATCTTCGGTACCGAAGCCATCGGCGGCGGCGTCATCGGCGTCGAAGAGATCGGCATCGGAGCCGCTGTCGACATCGAAGGCAAAAAAGAAAAAACACTCGGCGCCGACAGCGTCGACAACTGCTTCGATGTCTGCGAAGCAGCAACTTCCGTCGGTACCGAGCCCTTCTCGACCGTCATCGACACCGCTGACACTGCAACCTTCGACACCGAGGACGGCCCACGCGACGCCGACGTCAGCTCCACTGGCATCGGTACCGAGGGATGCACGAAGGGCGTCCACTCCGAGGGACAGGGCTGCGTCGCTACCGCCGCGGCCGCCCCGGTCTCCGATTGACTTCTCTTCCGAGATCGACATTTCCGAGATCGTGACAGTGGATCAACTCGACTCCGAGGACCATCCTGGCCTCGGCACCGACCCCCTCGGTACCGTTCAGCCTATCTCGCTGGATTCTGACCCGGAACAAGATCTACCGCCTTCCCCCCGATCCCGTACATCAGGGGTCACGGAGCGGTCCCGGGCACTTTCGCGATCCCGATCCCATGATTGGGACGTGTCTTCTGAGCGAGCCCACAGTACCTCTGGGCATCGCCCGCAGAAACAATTTAGATTTGACCCATATACGGGTAAGCGACTTGCCCCAACAGCAGCGAGGTCACGAACACCCTCGCATTCCTTACAACTGTCGGTACCGATGCGAGAGCCTTCTCCATCCTCACGAGAAGACTATGCGTCAGATACGTCTTCAATTCCTTCCCCCCCACCATCGGCGCCTTCTCCCGCCGACGAGGTGGTGGCCTCAGACAGGGTGTCCCCTTCATTAGAATTAGGGGCATTCTCGGATCAGATGCAGCGTATGGCTCAATCTCTGGGTCTGGATCTGCAGCAACCCAAGCAGCCATTAAAGGACAAAATATATGATGTAATGTATCTGAATCCGACACCTCAGCCTACGCTTCCAGTAGTGCCTACTCTCCTGCAAACGTTGCAAGAAGCATGGCCAAATCCAGCTACATCGGGCCCAACGACAAAAAGGCTGGACGCATTGTACAAAGTCCAAGAGGCGGACGCCCCGTTCCTATTTACGCACCCAAAACCTAATTCAATTGTGGTGGAGTCATCAGTCGGTAGGACGGGACGGTCCCACGCCGCTCCAACTGACAAGGAGGGAAGAAAGCTGGATGCAGTCGGCCGAAAACTTTATTCTTCAGCGGCACTAGGGTTCAAGGTAGCGAATTACCAGGCTACCATGGCCCGTTATCAAATATTTTTATGGGAGAAAATCTCCACTCTCACCGATTACCTTCCGGACGACCAACGCGAGTTGGCAAGAGTTTTCCAGGCGGAGGCAGCGAGATTGTCAAGACAACAGCTGGCCACTGCCAACCATCAAACGGACTGTACTGCAAAAGCTCTTATGGCGGGGGTGGCCTTGCGACGCCATGCTTGGCTACGGTCGTCAAACTTGCCGACAGAAACAAAAGCCCGGATCGAAGATCTGCCCTTTGACGGGGAAGGGCTCTTCCATGCCACCACGGACGATACTATGGATGTCATCCATAAAGCCAAAATGACTGCAAAAAGAATGAGCGTGCCGTCACAGCAGCAGCAGCACCAACAGCCTCACCGGCAACGTCGCTGGTATCGGCCGCTCCCTTACCAGTCTCGCCAGCAGCAGGAACGTTCCCAGCGTTACCAGTCTCAGCAACCCCAGACTTTGTACCAATCACGTAAGCCTTCGTCTAGGTTCGGAAAGTCTCGCAAGCAGGACTATGGCGCGAAACGGCGCCTTTGACTCGGCGGTACCCTTTCGCAGCCTCAAAGATCCTTACAACAGACTGCTACCCTTCCTGCCAGCATGGGAAAGCATTACTACGGATCGGTGGATTCTGTCCACCATAGCCGAGGGCTATCGTATCGAGTTTGTGGCTCGTCCCCCCCTTGGCATGGTGCGACACACTCAACCATCTACAGTACTCATCCAAGAGATATCCACGCTCTTGGAAAAGAGAGCGATCACGGTCGTTCCTCAAAAACTAAAAAAAGCGGGTTTTTACTCGCGCTATTTCACGGTTCCAAAGAAGGACGGAGGCCTCCGCCCAATTATGGACCTCAGACATCTAAACAAGTTTATACAACCGAAGAAATTTCGCATGATTACATTAGCACAAATACTACCATTGCTAAAGCGAAACAGATGGTTCACATCCGTGGACCTCAAAGATGCTTACTTCCACATCCCGATTCACTGCGCGCATCGAAAGTTCCTGCGATTCATTGTGGGAAGTCAAGCCTACCAATTCGCGGTTCTCCCATTCGGCCTTCGAACTGCTCCTCGTGTTTTTACCAAGTGTATGGTGGCTGTATGCGCCCATCTCAGATCGCAAGATATCGAGATATACCCCTACCTGGACGATTGGCTAATCGTCTCCACGTCTCACCGGCAGGCTCTCGAAGACGTTCGCATGGTTACTTCCTGCCTCACCGAGCTCGGGCTGCAAATAAATGTGGAAAAGTCAGTATTGCAACCAACAAAGCAGATTCAGTTTATAGGAGTGTCCATCGACTCGGTTCTGGGTCGCGCATTTCTTCCTGTGGAACGCAGACGCAGTATCCAAGCCCTCGCCACCCGTCTCCGCTACACCCGCAGAACAACAGCGTTCGCGGTACTAAGATTGTTGGGCCTGATAGCCTCTTCAGTATTCGTTGTTCGGTGGGCCAGACTACACATGCGCCCCCTTCAACAGGTGCTCCTAAAGCACTACTGCCCGGAACAGAACCCTCACAGGACGATACTTACCCTTCCGTTCTCCGTCCTTCCGTCTCTCGAATGGTGGTCGGTTATGGCTCATCTCTCGCAAGGCCTCCCGTTCCATCAACACGAGCCCACTCGGGTACTCACGACGGACGCCTCCCTGGAGGGCTGGGGAGCTCATGTGGACGACCTGAGAATACAAGGAAAATGGTCACACGCCCAGAGATCCCTACACATCAATGTCCTCGAGCTGCTGGCCGTCAAACGGGCCCTCCACAGCTTTCTGCCCCTCTTACGAGGTCACCACGTGCAAATACTCTCCGACAATACCGCCGTGGTGTGGTATATCAACAAGGAAGGAGGGACGCGTTCCTCCCGTCTCCTCAACCTCACACTACGCATTTTTCGCTGGGCGATACGCAACAAGATCTGTCTCTCCGCGCTGCACATCGCCGGCACAGACAATGGGTTGGCGGATACTCTCAGTCGGGAATTCGCCAACACTCACGAGTGGGAGTTAGCCAGAGACGTTCTCTGCATGCTGTTCGACAGGTGGGGTCTCCCCTCTGTAGATTTATTTGCGACTTCTGCCAATGCAGCCTGTCAAAATTACTGTTCGCGGGCGGGGATTGGACCTGCGTCTCTAGGAGATGCATTCCAGTGGGATTGGTCCAAAGACTTCCTATATATGTTTCCGCCATTCCCACTGATATCTCGGACAATAGCCAAAGCCAGCAGATCCCTCGCAAACGCCATCTTAATAACTCCCTGGTGGCCACGACAACCGTGGTTTACCCCTCTGTGTCGCTTAGCGCGGCGCCAGTTCTGGCATCTACCGCAGCGCCAGAACCTGCTGTCAAAGGAAAACGGCAAGATCCTACACCCCGACTTGCAGTCCCTGAAACTCACAGCGTGGAGGATCCAACCAACTGGCAGTCACTCCACTTACCACCTGCATTAAAGACTATCTTTGAAGCTTCCATAAAACCCTCCACCAGAGCATCATATGCTAGGAAATGGAAGCGTTTCCAGGAATTTGCGAAGCAAAATGGCTTTAGCCCTGTCAATGGCCCCATCTCCGGAGTAATTGATTTTGTATATTCCCTACACTCCACGGGACTGAAGTTATCATCTCTAAGGGTGTATTTGGCGGCTATTTCAAGGCACCATGTTAAGGTTGATGGTTTTTCCATTTTTACGCACCCCATCACTAGAACATTCCTGAAAGGACTTAGGAACTTATTTCCCCAGTTGCGATCCATTACCCCTCAATGGAGCTTATCGGTGGTCCTAACTGCCCTCACGGGAAAACCCTTTGAGCCCTTGGCCACCGTTAACCTACGTTTACTGACTCTGAAAACGGCATTCCTTGTTGCCATCACATCGGCAAGGCGAGCTTCGGAACTGGCCGCACTGATGCTTCACCCACCTTACACACAATTCTTCCCAGATAAGGTGGTGTTACGTCCGGGACCCTCGTTTGTTCCTAAGGTTTCTTCCCCATTTCATATTAACCAAGATATTGTTCTGCCTACTTTTTTCAAGGAGCCTTCGGACTCTCTCTGCTCCAAGTTGCACACCCTAGATGTGCGAAGGGCATTAGCCTTCTATAAGGACAGATCACTTTCATTCCGTAAGTCGGATAAGTTGTTTGTTTGCTACGGAGGCAGGACGAAAGGCCTAGCGGTTTCTCCGCAACGCCTCTCCCATTGGATCGTAGACACTATCGTCTTAGCTTACCAAGTGCTACGGAAAATTCCGCCAGCCGAATTCTCCGCGCATTCCACGAGGGGACAAGCCACATCTGCTGCCCTGTCCCATGGGTCTTCAATCCCGGATATCTGTAGAGCCGCGACGTGGTCGAATGCCTCTACGTTCGTAAAGCACTACAGACTAGATACCAGAGCAGTCAAGGACGCATCCTTTGGGAGAGCTGTCCTTTCCTCTATCTGCCATTAAATTCCAGCGTGCAGACCCTCCTCCGGTAAGTACTGCTGATTACTCGCCCATATGTGTGATGCACAGAGACCACGAAGAAGAAATGCAGGTTGCCTACCTGTAACTGTAGTTCTTCGAGTGGTCATCTGTGCAGTCACACAACCCACCCACCATCCCCTCTCTGCATTGCTTTGTGTGCAGTGTGTTCTTTTTACCGGTATGCTCCAGTTTTTATTCATACTACCTTGGTTGCGAGGCCAATGCGGTCTCAAGGAACTGAGGTAGGCGGGAACCCGGAGCATGCGCGGTGAGATGGTGGGGGGAGGGGTTCCCGCCAAAAACGCTAGGCTAGCTAGGGAAGTTTCCCGAACGGGGCTCGGCGCCGGCGCGAGCCCATATGTGTGACTGCACAGATGACCACTCGAAGAACTACAGTTACAGGTAGGCAACCTGCATTTTGGGACATCGCTACCAATGAAGACAGGGGTTGAGACATTAGCCAACATTTGGATTCTAGGACCCATTAGCCATTCAAGAAACAGCTATTTTGTTATAGAAAATTTCTGACTACACAATGCAAAGTACTTTGAAATTACGACGGCATGGACTGATGGCAGAAATATTCTCTATAATGTTGTAACATTACATGTTATATCCCCCCCCCCCCCAAATAGATATTTTGGAAAGTGACAGTTAATATTAAAATAGTCAGCATCTGGCAATAAAGGCATTCCCTTCTCTTGGAAGTTCATTAAAGCCCATGGCTGTGCTTCTCCTGGAAATAGTGCAAGATGCTTTTATTTTAGCTCTTACGGATGTGTGGAGGAGTCTGAGACTCACCAGCTTTTAAGCCAGCAAGGCGATCCTATCTGGTAGCAGTAATAGCTTATATGGAAACCAGAAGTTTCTCAGAAGCAATACTCTTAACAGACCTCTCTTCAACATAATCCTACCCAGACTTGAACCTTCAATTTAGTGGGCTCCTGCCCTTCTCAGACTGAATTGTGGGCAGCAACCCCACTGATGTCCATCCATTCTGAGGCACGAGGACGTGGAATTAGCATTAGTTGCCCATGAACCAGCTCCAGGGGATTATGCAGCAGTATTTCAAAACTGGCAGCATAGGGCTTTGGCACTATATAAGAAGGAGGTAATAGTGAATTCTCTCTGTTTTGGGCCAAGGGGCACTTGGCCCCAGTTGAATTCCTGGAATATGAGAAAACCTTTAATTGCATATTATGGTGGTTTCCTAGCTACCTTTCTGGTTCCCAGGGTCTCCATCATACTTATGGCTTTCATCTCTCGGGGAAGAGTCTAGAATTTTAGCATATATTTATTTAGCCTTATTTAACTACTTACGGGTTCTCCCCCACCCCCATCATAACCCAACCCTCTCAATATATATCCGGCTAGGAGCCCAAGCAAAATAATTCAGTGTGTTAAAAGTAGAAAGTAAAAGGTTTTCCCGATCAGTGTCTTTTCAGACCAAGTTAATTATGATCAAACTTGAACTGTTTAAGCTGTTTATTTTTCTTCCAGCTTTGCACCTGTGTGATTATCAGTGCAAAACTTGATCCCTTGAGTTTTCTTTTATTTATAATGCATTTCACATGAGATATAATGTACAGTGTCCTTGTATCTTCTGTTTCTAAGAGAAGAAGGTAAAATGCACAGTTGCCTGACACTTGAAAGATAACATATAAACAAGAACCTTCAAGACAAACCGCAGCTATTGTGTGACTGCACCGAACAGCTTTCTTTTCACATGTTTAGCAGGATTAGGGAATTGGACATGGAAATGCACACAAGTGCAGACAGATTGTCCCACAATCTCAGATCCTGTAACACTGGTTTTAAAGCTGCATTTCTGGGCTTTCTCAAAGGCTTATCAAGAAATCATCAATAGAAGTTCTGTAAGTTAACAAGCTTTCTGAAAAAGTATTTGTCAATCACTAAAAAACTTCTTCCTGCAATGCACAGCTGCATAATGTTGTGCCATACAGAGCGATGATCAGGCCCAACAGGTATAAAAATATGATTGTGTGCACACTAGAATGTGTCCCAGAATCATCAGCAATGTGAAGGAGTTCCATGACTGATAGGGGATTTGTGGCAGATTGGTCAATATGAAAAGGATTCCCTGAAGATAGAACCTTTACAAACCCTAGTTCTCTGATTCATGGGCACCAATGTGCCCGCAGGCACCTCTTTTGCCACCCACCAGGCTCCTCCTGATATTTATTTTATTACTTAAGCTTTTTTTAAAATAAAAAATTAACTGGGAGGCTGTCATGCTGGAAAGCAAAGTGTTGCCCTCCAGCGCCATCTTCATTTGGGTTAAAAATAGTTATTTTGTGTTTTAGAGCTTGTATCCCACCGCTGCCTTTGGACAAGTTACTTTTCGTTCAGTCTTGCCAGTTTACCTTTAGGAAAATGAATGTTTTGTGACTGGCCATGCTCACCATGGCAGCCATTTTATGAATGGGCAAGCCCCCTGCCCATGGCAGCCATTTTGTGAGAGGACCCACGACACTCCCAAAATTCCAAATGTGTACATTAACCTTTGTTGACCTTCCCCAGCTTGGTATCTTCCTGATATTTTGGATTAAAACTCCCATCATCCCTGACCGCTAACCATGCTGACTGAAGGCTGATGGGAGTTGTAGTCTAAAACATCTGGAGGGAAGCAAATTCGGGAAGGCTGTTCTAAATCGTTTTCTTCGGATTGTGTTGAATACATATAATGGAAAAAATGACCTTGCCCTATTACATGCATTTAGCCCACATAGTCTTTCTACAGAACAACAGGCTCTGACATTGTTTCCTTTTCCCAAGCTAGTTGTTGTATCTGAACTCTTATTTTTCATCCACACATAAGCCTCACTTAATTTTGTCTTTTGCTGCAGCTCCTTGGCCCGTCAATTTATCCACCACAGAGGCTAACCCCTTAGCATAGGATAGGAAAAAAATATCTAAATAAATACATAAATGGAATGCATTTTAAACATCAAATTTTATTCCTTCTCAGTTGAAGCTGCTGGTGGGGTTCTGACCAGGTCAGATTTTACACTGAATTAAACCACTGGGAGCACCCCATGAGTGATGACTTATGAAACATTTATATGGTGGTATTCAAATTTTTGAGCAGCTGAGCCTGACAAAGGCCTTCCCCTAGTGCCCCTGCTTGCCTTCTGTTTCCCAACAAAACACCACAAGGGCATTGTGCTAACGAACAAATCCTTCCCCAATATTTTTTTAATTTTGACAGGATTCAACTTGTATTTTAATGAATTCAGGTTGAGCTGTAAATTAAATTTTAATTAGAGCAAGTCCCTTTTACTAGCAATTAAGAATGCCTCCTTGGTGGAAGACAGAGCAGCAGTTGAGCTGGAGTTGTGGGGAAGGATTGTCAGGGAGACTGAGATTTCAGGGATGGAAAGTTTCTCCATCCTGGCCCCTGTGAACTAACATATGTCAGCCTGGACACTTTGAGCACAGTCATAGGGATTTGGAAACAGGGAATAAAATGTGTCCTGTGGTCCCAACATCAAGTTCTAACAGCTGTGGGATCGAGTATTTCTATTCTTTCTTTTCACTTCAGTTTGTCTTGGGCCAGTCAGTGTCAAACCACTTGAGATTTTGGGCCGATCCTTTTAAGGGATTGGGACATCTCATGAAAATACACCAGGCAGCGATTTATTTTATTTTTTACCTACTAATATATTTTAAAAATTCCTTTTAAGAATTTGGAGCAATAGTAGAAGGTGGGCAACATCAGGGATTCCGGCGAAAAATATTTGCCCCTGGATCCCACTGTGTGTGTGTATGCCAAAATCACTGGCGCTACACCATCAAAAAGGCCTAATTTCCCCTTTACAACAAACTACACAGTGGCTCAATTCGGACGACACGATAGTCAATGGTGGGTTGACTAACCCTAACCCTCACGCTAACCCTAGGGGGCACTCCCCACACAACATGGTAATAAATAAACAACTGTGGTGTGGATGAGGATCAGTGCTGAGTTGACTATGGCAGCGTTTGGATGACACAATAGTCAAAGCAACTGACGATTGTTTCCCCCACACCAGTTGTTTATTGTGTCGTCGGAATTGAGCCAGTGAGTATGCACCTTGCTTTAAAGCTAAATTGCGCTCCTGGAAGAGGAATTTGGCAGCAGTTCAGCAGCAGCACTTTGTGAGGGTGGCAGGAGTTACAAAACACACAGGTTGCATGTTGCCCACCCTTGTCCTAGTGAATAGCAGACTATATATTGTTCACCATTTGCCCTAGATTGGAAGTGTGATAGCACTAAAAAGAAGAAGGAAAAGACCAGGGCTGGGGGTGCACATACTATACACAGAGTAAGAGGGTGATACAACCGTCAGGGGAGAGAACTGACAAGTGTCCTCTGATCAGAATTTTCAGAGATTCCTGAAATGTATGGGACTTGGGGGATTTCCAGAGGCTGAGAATCATTCTAAGTACACCTGGCCTTCCTAAGCAGTAGAGTGTAGTCAGCAAACTAGATAGAGGGGAGGGATGTTGGGCATTCCTCTCACAGCCCAATCTTAATTGTGTGTTAGTTTGTTTTATTAAAATATTTCTATCCCGCCTCTCAGTCAAAGGCTTTCAAGACAGCTGACAATATTTTTTAAAAAATAAATACAATAAAATGGTTAAAATTAAAATAGAATAAAAACCATAAATAATAGAACAGTCAGTAGCAGCAATAGAGTCAGATTCCATTAAATGGTAGAGAGAATTAAAAGCTCTTCAACTGTTGCCTAAAAGCAGTGCTAGTAGATACTTATTGAACTGAAATGGGTAGGGAATTCCAAAAGTGGGATGCCACAACTCAGGAAGCCTAACTGCATGTTGGCCTCCGCCATACTTCAGAAGTTTATTCATAAATTATATTAACCTGTTCTGAATGGGGTTGCACTCCCCTTGAAGGAGCAGGTTCGTAGCTCGGGGGTTCTCCTAGAACCATCTGTCACTTGAGGCTCAGGTGGCCTCAGTGGCACGGAGTGCCTTCTACCGACTTCAGTTGGTGGCCCAGCTACACCCCTGTCTGGACCGGGATAACCTGGCTTCAGTTGTCCATGCTCTGGTAACCTCCAAGTTAGATTATTGCAATGCACTCTGCATGGGGATGCCTTTGAAGATGGTTTGGAAGCTGCAGTTTGTGCAAAATGCAGCAGCCAGATTGATAACTGGGACCAGAATGTTCAAGCATATAAGTTAGGCTGACCATCTGAAAAGGAGGACAGGGCTCCTGTAACTTTAACAGTTGTAGAGAAAAGGGAATTTCAGCCAGTGTCATTTGTATGTAATTAGTCCCTGGTGAAATTCCCTCTTCATCACAACAGTTAAAGTTGCAGGCACTATACTAGAGTGACCATATACAAAAGAAGGCAGGGCCCCTGCAACTTTAACAGTTGTGATGAAGAGGGAATTTCATCAGGAACTAATTGCATACAAATGACACTGGCTGAAATTCCCTGTCCTCCTTTTCAGATGGTCAGCCTAATATAAGTCCTACTCTGGCCCACTGGCATTGGCTGCCTGTATGTTTCCGAGCCCGATTTGAGGTGCTGGTTTTAACCTATAAAGCTTTATACGGCTTGGGACCACAATACCTGACGGAACACCTTTCCAAACATGAACCTATCCGAACACTACGTTCAACATCTAAGGTCCCCCTCTGAGTGCCTACGCCGAGGGAAACTCGGAGGTCGGCAACAAGGGAGAGGGCCTTCTCTGTGGTGGCTCCCCAATTGTGGAATGATCTCCCCGACGAGGCCTGCCTGGTGCCAATACTGTTATCTTTTCGGCGCCAGGTCAAGACTTTCCTCTTCTCTCAGGCATTTAGCAATATCTGATGAGCCTGGGTTTGTTTTGTTTTTAGGCTTATAGCTTTTTAAAGTTATTATAGTGGTTTTAAATGTATGTGTATATTGTGTGTGTATTGTATGTTTTTGCTGTATTAATTTTTGTATATTGTTTTTAACTGTTTTAATCTTATGTAAACCGCCTAGAGAGCGGTTTTCATAAGCGGTTGCCACAAATGTAATAAAATAAATAAATAAATTGTAAATTTACTTCCAGTTTAATATGTTTAGAGCCATGGCCTTGCTTGCATCTGACTCTGGAGTGAGCTGGGTAGTGCCCTGCTGATTTTTGCATCTTAGTATTCCATCTGCCTGGTAGTTCCATATTAGGCTTTTGCCATGTATAATAGTAGCTGGTGGCGGAGGCTTATCTGGCTGCTTTTAAATTGCATTTGCATCCTTTCAACTGAGAAAGAGACTGCTACAAGTTGGACTGGGCAGTTGTGAACTTCGTGTTTAAAAGAAATTGCTTTTGTTGTCAATAATGGATCAATGAAATTGCCACATTCTTCTCGGTTTGCAGCATTTGTTTATTTATTCCTCAAATATCCCCCTCAATCTATCTAGTATATGTCTACCCTCTGCATACCCATCTTTCCATCATTTCTGCCACTTGCTCTTGAAGCAGTATCTGGTTTATCCTTCCCACAAAGGTCCATTTGAGCTTTCAGCTGTTGAGTAGCTTGAGTGGGACCAGACATTACAGAAGACCTGGAACTGCTTCCGCAATCTTTGTAAACTGCCCAGAGAGCTTCGGCTATGGGGTGGTATATAAATGCAATAAATAAGTAAAATAAATAAATCAGTATCCCTGTATCTAACTCTTCTCCTCTCACTTCAGTCTCTAATGAAACTTATTGCATGATGTAACATAATTGGTAGCTGCTGGTGGTGAGTGCGGGGAGACTCTCCATGTGATGTGATGTCATGCGCTGAATTTCACTAGACACTACAGAGCAGAGAGAGACAGAGAGACGGAGAGAGAACATGACACAGGGATCCCATTTTCAGTGACAGCACCTTGTCTCTTATAATGCATAATTCTACCTTTCCTCCGACATGTGGGCACCCTGCTTATTATTTCACTTTGGTTGTCCCAAGCAAATGTAATAACCAGTTTAGCACTGTTGGTTAATTGAGCATTGCAGATCCTCATGCAGCTATTTCTAGAGCATATTGAGCAAACACAGTTTGCTTTTTTCCCTTCAGACTTCAAAATCTTCACATAAATTGGTTATGCTTCTTGGAATAGAGTTCAATAAGAAGGATTACTGCCCTCAAATAGCTTACACTTGTGGCAGCAGCAAAAGAAGTAGAGACTTAGTTTACAACAGGTGGCAAAAGTGGGCAGAGGAGAGCTTGTTAGCCACTGGGACTTACTTGCCCTTTATGAAAGAAATTATCTTGTGCCAAAATATTTGAGGGCACCAGCTGTGGGGCAGCACGCCAGCCTGTGTTTGCTTGTGTTTCTTGCTAGCTGCCCTTTAAACCAGATGGAGAAACAGATCTGGGCAAAAGGCACCCGACTGACAGAGATGGCTAATTAGTTGGGGGGGGCATGGGGAATAGGTGTGGGTGTGTGCGCGGTAGCTCCTCTCCTTCACAAACAGTGCAGTCTGGGGCAAAGTAGCAAGGAGGATTTCTTTCCTTTCTAGCTGTTGATACTGGAGAACAACTTGTGTTGAATTTAGAATATTTTCATTTTTATTTTTGCAAACCTGTTGAACTCAACTTGTATCTGCATGCTTTCATCCTCCTATCCAAGAGTGGATGTGAGCCACAACTTGTTCGTGCCCTTCCTATTTGAGCTGTATGTTGGATAGTCCAGTCTGTTTCATAGGATAGATGGTGTTCGGGGAGAAAGACATGAGAAAATGCAAGGGAGTAATGCTATTGATGAAGCTGGTATGTTTTACTATATCCACATGATGGAATTTGGATTTAGTTTTCTGATTATCTCGTCTTTTTAAAAACAAGTTTCTAGCCTTTATGTTTTCAGGGAGAAGTTTGAAAAACACAGAGTGTATGCCATTGGCTCAAGAAATGAAAGAGGTCTGTGTACATACAATGTGTACAATGTTGAGATTTTTGTGCCCTTCATAGTACCCCATGACATCTAGACCCCAAATATTTCAAATTCCAACAAAATGTATATTAGAATAAGTTATTCTAATCATCGAATTTGAGTTTATCCTAGACAGATACTTTGGGCAATATCCAGATTTTGATATTGGCTCATTTTTCTTGGAATGCATTGCTATTGTACAAATCCCATCTTCCTCATTTTCTCCAGTTGCGTCTCCCAAACTTAAAACCTGATGTTGGCTGACCTATGTTCATTAAGTCCTTCTAAACTCTTTCTGTGTATTGCTAGAGGAACACCAAAAGCAGCATCCCTGCTGACAGGGTATACCAGCTCATTGACCGAATGTCTTGCCTAATAAACTCTGCTACCTCTATCTAGTCACTCCATTTATTGATTAGCTGCACAATCAACCGTGGTTCTTTCTAATTTGTTTCTAAATCAGCCACTTCTCTAACTGCACTATTGATTTACTGCATTATAGAATCATCACTAAATTATAGTAAGTTTCCTCTTTCTATCTAGATGTGCTCTGCAGGTATATTTCATTATTTGCATTTTAGTCTTGTTTCCTTCCCCCAATCAACACTGACTTATTTGCCAGTAAATTCTCAGCCAGGTATGCCACTTGGTTGAGTTCCTTCCAACCACCTGCCTGCTCTCCATGATTAGCCATAACTTTCAACCAAGCTCAATGTTTCCTGTTTTTGTCCCAATTACTCTTTCTCCCTTTTTTCCTCTGTCACCTAAAAAATCTAATTTTTCAAAGCTTGTTTTTCCTTTTCTTCTCTCTCTAGTACTTTTGCCCCTAACTAGTGTAAAGCCCATGTCATCACGGGTGCTAGTAATCTGAGAATGATTGGTTGAAAATGTGTTTGGCCATTTCTCTTATGACTAGAACAATTTTGCACCGGATCCACTGGTGTAATTTTTTAAAATAAATTTATTTATTAAACTTAAAATTTTAAAATAAAACTACTGTAAGAATTCTGGGAAGACAACATTATGGTAAATGAGCACTGAAGGCTTTTTTTAAAAGTGTAAACAAAACAAAAAATAAGTCAAATCAGTTTGATACACAAATGAAAAGGGGGGAACAATGGGAGAAAAAACAAAACAAAAATTAGCTTAATCAGTGTGATACACAAAACTGGCACTGAATCCTGTTTTTCAAAAGTAAAAACAAACAAAATGAGCAAATTCTGTCTGGTACACAAATAAACTGCCAAAGGTGGGGAAAAAAGATGTTATTTTTAAAACTGTTTGATGCAGAGCAAATAAAATGGCACTGAACCACAGAACAGTAAGAGACTGGAGAAGAGTAAATAAACAGTAGAGGCTGGTGGCTCTGATTTCAGTGGGGCTGTGGATTCATTCTGAGTTTTATTCAGAACCAGCCAGAACTCTAAAAGAGCTATCCAAGATGCTGAACCCTATCCCCAAAACATATTGAATACCTTGGATAGCTCCTTTAGAGTTCTCACTAGTTCTAACTAAAACCCAAAATGGATTCACAGCCCCACCGAAATCAGAGCCACCAGCTGTCACTGCTAATACAATCATAGAATCATAGAATAGTAGAGTTGGAAGGGGCCTATAAGGCCATTGAGTCCAACCCCCAGTTGAATGCAGGAATCCACCTTAAAGCATACCTGAAAGATGACTGTCCAGCTGCATCTTGAAGGCCTCTAGTGTGGGAGAGCCCACAACCTCCCTAGGTAATTGATCCCACTGTCGTACTATTCTAAAAGTCAGGAAGTTTTTACTGATGTCCAGCTGGAATCTGGCTTTATTTTATTTATTTATTTATTTATTACATTTGTATACCGCCCCATAGCCGAAGCTCTTTGGGTGGTTTACATAGGATTAAAAACAATTAAAAACAATATACAAAAATTAAAACAGCAAAAACATACAACATACACACAATCTGTACATTTAAAACCACTACAACACTTCAAAAAGCTACCAAAACAAAACAAAAAAAACCAAGCCCAGGCTCCTCAGATATTGCCAAATGCCTGAGAGAAGAGGAAAGTCTTGACCTGGAGCCGAAAAGATAACAATGTTGGTGCCAGGCGGGCCTTGTCAGGGAGATCGTTCCACAACTGGGGGGCCACCACAGAGAAGCCCCTCTCTGTTGTTGCCGACCTCCGAGCTTCCCTCGGAGTAGGCACTCGGAGGAGGGCCTTAGATGTTGAAAGTAGTGTTAGGGTAGGTTCATGTCAGGAAAGGCGTTCCATCAGGTATTATGGTCCCAAGCCATGTAAGGCTTTATAGGTTAAAACCAGCACCTTGAATCGGGCTCGGAAACATACAGGCAGCCAATGCAAGCAGGCCAAAGTAGGTCTTATATGCTCGAACCTACTGGTTCCGGTTATCAATCTGGCCGCTGCATTTTGCACAAGCTGCAGCTTCCGAACCACCTTCAAAGGCAGCCCCACGTAGAGTGCATTGTAGTAATCTAACTTGGAGGTTACCAGAGCATGGACAACTGAAGCCAGGTTATCCCTGTCCAGATAAGGACGTAGCTGGGCCACCAACCGAAGCTGGTAGAAGGCACTCCGTGCCACTGAGGCCACCTGCGCCTCAAGTGACAGAGATGGTTCTAGGAGAACCCCCAAGCTACGAACCCGCTCCTTCAAGAGGAGTGCAACCCCATCCAGAACAGGTTGAACACCCTCCATCCGGTCAGTGGAACCACCCACTGACAGTGTCTCAGTCTTGTCTGGATTGAGTTTCAGTTTATTAGCCCTCATCCAGTCCATTGTCTCAGCCAGGCACTTGTTCAGCACATCCACAGCCTCACCTGATGAAGATGAAAAGAAGTAGAGCTGCGTGTCATCAGCGTACTGGTGACAACGCACTCCAAAACTCCGGATGACTGCACTCAACAGTTTCATGTAGATGTTGAACAGCATGGGGGACAAAACTGACCCCTGTGGAACCCCATACTGGAGAATCTACGGGGCTGAGCAATGTTCCCCAAGCACCACCTTCTGGAGCCGACCTGCCAAGTAGGAGCGGAACCACTGCAATGCAGTGCCTCCCACTCCCAATTCAGCCAGTCGTCCCAGAAGGATACCATGGTCGATGGTATCGAAAGCCGCTGAGAGATCAAGGAGAATCAACAGAGTCACACTCCCCCTGTCTTTCTCCCAACATAGGTCATCATACAGGGCGACCAAGGCTGTTTCCGTACCAAAACCAGGTCTGAAACCCGACTGAAATGGATTCAGATAATCGGTCTCATCCAAGAGTGCCTGGAGCTGGCTTGCAACCACCCGCTCCAGGACCTTGCCCAGGAATGGAACATTTGCTACTGGCCTGTAGTTATTAAGATTTTCAGGGTCAAGGGAAGATTTCTTTAGGAGTGGTCTCACTGCCACCTCTTTCAGGAGGCCTGGGACCACTCCCTCTTGCAAAGAGGCATTAATCACTTCCCTGGCCCAGCCAGTTGTTCCATCCCTGCTAGCTTTTATTAGCCAAGGGGGGCAAGGATCCAATATGGAAGTGGTTGCACAAACCTGTCCAAGCACCTTGTCAACGTCCTTGAGCTGCACCAACTGAAACTCATCCAAGAAAACAGGACAAGCCTGTGCTCTGGATACCTCACTAGATTCACCTGCTATAACACTGGAATCTAAGTCCTGACGGATGCCAGAGATTTTATTCTGGAAGTGCCCAGCAAATGTATTACAGCGGGCCTCAGATTGTTCTAGCATGTCCTTGGGGCCAGCATGTAAAAGCCCCCGGACAACTCTGAAAAGCTCAGCTGAGTGGCAGGTTGATGATTGAATAGTGGCAGCAAAGTATTGTTTTTTTGCTGCCCTCACTGCCCCTGAATACAGCTTACCATAAGCACTTACCAGTGTTTGATTGCATCCATCAGGAGTTCATCTCCATCTGCCCTCAAGCCGTCTCCTGTTTTGTTTCATCACTCTCAGCTCCGGGGTATACCATGGAGCCGTGTGAGCTCTACACAGGAGAGGGCGCTCAGGAGCAATTGTATCAACTGCCCAGGTCATTTCTGCATTCCACAGATCAACCAGGGTTTCGACAGAAGAGCCAGCCCTATCAGCCGGAAAACTCCCAGAGCCCTCTGGAAACTATCTGGATCCATTAGCCTCTGGGAGCGGACCATCTTAATAGGTCCCCCACCCTTGCAGAGGGGAAAAGCTGCTGTAAGTCTGAACCTCAGCAGGTGGTGATCTGACCATGACAGAGGGGTTGATGTAAAGTCCCCCACTTTCAGATCCCCATCTCCATGTCCAGTTGAAAACACCAGATCTAGAGTATGCCCTGCTACATGCGTCGGGCCGATGGCATGTTGGGACAGTCCCATGGTTGTCATGGAGACCATGAAATCCTGAGCTGCCCCAGATAAAGTGCCCTCGGCATGAATGTTGACATCCCCCAGAACCAAGAGTCTGGGGGACCTCAACAGTACACCCAAGACCACCTCTGTCAGCTCAGCTAGGGAGTCTGTTGAGCAGCGGGGTGGGCAATACACCAATAGAATCCCTAACCTGTCCCGTTGGCCCAACACAAGGTGCAAACACTCCAGACCAGTAACTTGAGCCCATAATTCCGTGACCTGCACTCTGGGATGATTGAGAAGAGATCCTGGCTCTCCTCTGTGTAACAACCTTACAGATATTTGAAGAGTGTTATCATTTTCCCCTCAGTCTTCTCTTCTCCAGGCTAAACATGCCCAGTTCTTTCAGTCTCTCCTCATAGGGCTTTATTTCCAGACCCCTGATCATCTTTGTTGCCCTCTTCTGAACACATTCCAGCTTGTCTGCATCCTTCTTGAAGTGTGGTGCCCAGAACTGGACGCAATACTCAAGATGAGGCTTAACCAGTGCTGAATAGAGGGGAACCAGTACCTCACGTGATTTGGAAGCTGTACTTCTATTAATGCAGCCCAAAATAGCATTTGCTTTTTTTGCAGCCACATCACACTGTTGGCTCATATTCAGCTTGTGATCTACAACAATTCCAAGATCCTTCTCACGTGTAGTATTGCTGAGCCAAGTATCCCCCATCTTGTAACTGTGCATTTGGTTTCTTTTTCCTAGGTGTAGAACTTGGCATTTGCCGCTATTAAGTTTCATTCTGTTGTTTTCAGCCCAGCACTCCAACCTATCAAGATCACTTTGAAGTTTGTTTCTGACTTCCAGGGTATTAGCTATCCCACCCAATTTTTTGTGTCATCTGCAAATTTGGTAAGCATTCCCTGCATCTCCTCATCCAAACATACTGTTTTGCTATTAACGCTCAAGCTTTGGACTTTTTTGAAGTTTCAAAATTTTCTGCAGATCTACACTGCTCAGGCTTCAGTTTAAAAAAGTGAGCAAAATTGGACTGGTAGATCTCTAGTAATAAGCATTACACAAACATATTCTTACATAGATTCCCACTCCTTCCAATCTAAAACCCTTTCTGCCTGTGATACCTATCTTGCTTTTAAAAAGCCCATTTCCCCTACTTTCACCTGCTGCTCTTTTGGGCCAGCCTTGTTTTTCCATTTTTCCATGTCCATTTCTGACCCATAGTTCTCCTAATGGAACCATTTCTGTTCTTGCTCTGTTTGGAATGTATCATCATAGAGAACAAAATCCTTAATATTAATGTCCACAACCTGTTCAACATCTTGGGTCCATGCATCTTTGTGATTTGAATAATAATAGGATCTCACCTGTTGAATAATGCCTCTACAGCTGCTGTCTGAATAGTATCTCCTTTCACCTTCTTTGTTGAAATCATACACATAGAAACCCAAGGGACTTTGCTCTATTTAGTCTTTTCATTCATGTGGTACTCTGTTTCATATTTCTGTCTTATCACCCCCCAACTCTTTTAATTATTCCTTGACACATGGCTTACTTTTTCTCTTCAAAATCTCCATCCATGTTTTGATTAGGAATAAAGAAATCTGCCATATACCGAGTCAGGCTATTGCTTCATGTGGCTCAGTATTATCTACATATACTGACTGGCAGTGGCACTTGAGGGTTTCAGCCAGGTCTTTCCCAGGCCAGCCATACCTGGAGATAAAGGATTGAGCCTGGGACCTTTTGAATGCAAATCATGTGCTCTACTGCTGAGCTATGGCCCTTCTCCAAGGATCCCAACAAGTGTTAAGCTTTCTGGTCTTTAGGACACAGTCAAATGCCACTTGCCAAAATGATCACTTCCTTAATTGAGTGCCTACGTTTTTCATCTATATAGTGCTGATATATCTTAGTCACTCTGACTTTGTGCAGTCTTGGAAAGGATGTATCCCTCACTGGAAATCAAATTACATGTGCAAGGTCTATTGCAATCTAATTAAGAGAGAATAATTACTGCTTGTGGTTCTACAATATCAAGCAGCAAACTTGGGTTAAGATTGAAGACCAATAAAGCAGTTACATGTTCAGCAGGAAGAGCAGCAGAAGAACATCTGAAAGCTTTATGTTACAGTTAAAATGAACCAGTCACAGAAGTAACCAACAATGTTCTAGTTTTTAGTTCCTCCTTACTGAAGCATGTTCGTTATAAGTTTCTAGCCATATACTAGTGTAATTAATTTCCTGACAATAGTAATGTGCTCTGCCTACTCTGATGTATCAGGAGCTCATCTGAAGCACTTGTTTTTACTAGGGAGATTCCTATGTAACTATTAGGGGTGTGCATGCCAAAAATATCATTTTTTATTGTTATCGTCATTTCGGACCAAAAAAATTATTGCCTTTGTTCATATCGTAGGTGATCCGAATCGTCTTCACGATAATTATTGTTAAAAAATGATATTTTTGGCAGAAAGAAAAAATGCCTGTAACTTCTGTATTTTAAAAGTTAGAGGCTTGAAACTTGGTCACAGTGCTTCTGGGGTATGCCTAAGTATGTGTATGAAATTTGAGATCAATCCCTCCAACCCTCGATTTTATATGAATTTATTAAAGATCGTTTCTGTTCTGACAGATCAGAATGACAGCTCACCATGCGTGTTCATTCTGATCTGTCAGAACAGAAACGATCTTTAATAAATTCATATAAAATTGAGGGTTGGAGGGATTGATCTCAAATCTGGCACATATGTGTAGCAACATGTGCTACACATATGTGCCAAATTTGAGATCGATCCCTCCAACTCTCGATTTTATATGAATTTATTAAAGATCGTTTCTGTTCTGACAGATCAGAATGACAGCTCGCTAGACCTGTCAGAACGGAAATGATCTTTAAAAAATTAATATAAAATCGAGGGTTGGAGGGATCGATCTCAAATTTCATACACATACTTAGGCATACCCAGAAGCACTGTGACAAAGTTTCAAGCCTCTAACTTTTAAAATACAGAAGTTATAGGTATATTTATATGGCAGTCCGATAAACCAATAAAATCGCCCGAAAATTATCATCTCCGATGATTATCGTAGGTTTTTCTATTGTATCGTTATCGTAACTCATGTGCACGATAAAAAGCATATCGTATCGTTATCATAAATTCTAACGATACGATACACATCCCTAGTAACTATGCTACATACGATTATTGTAAAAATGATAGGCTGGTTGCTGAGACAATGGAAAAGAATACATTGCATGAAATTCTAAGCCTTGATGTATTTGCAAAATAATTGTAGCAAGTAAACAAGAGACTTCAGCTAAGACACAGTACTACAGAGAAGCAGTGCAGACAGATTGAAATTAGGTTAACCACTTCCTCTATAATTGGCTGTAATTGCAAAGTCTCTGACCTTCAAAGTTTTGAATGGATAAAATGTATAGCCAGCTCAGAACCTGCCCCATGTGTGTTTACCCATTTCAGACAAAGAGTGATGCTCTCAACAGAAAAGGTCCCCAAGAGCTGGGATACTGCCATCTTGATCCCCCATCCTCATGTGTTGAAATGTTTGAAAGCCTTATCTTTTTATTTAGGTTACATTGTTCCTACATAAAAGAATAAGGACGATCCATTACTTTCTTCAAAGTACAACTTTGCATTCTGAACAAAGAGAAAATGTGTTTTTTCTGCTTCCTTAATGTTGTGCCTAGGATTGTCAAGCATTAAGCAAGCAAGCAAGCAAACCTGCATAATAATAATAATAATAATAATAATAACAACAATTTATTTCTTACCCGCCTTTCTGTCTGGATCGAGGCAGGAACAACAACATGATAAAATACATAACACTGATTAAAACATGCCACATATTATTAAAACTGCATAAAAAATCCTAAAACATCCTAAAAGCATCCTTAAAACATTCTAAAATTCCACTGGATATGCCTGCCGGAAGAGAACAGCCTTTATAGCTTTCTTAAATTCTAAAAGACTGTTAAGTTGACGAGTCTCCTCCGGCAGGTCATTCCACAGTCTGGGAGCGGCAGAAGAGAAGGTCCTCTGGGTAACGGTTGTCAGCTTGGTTTTGGCCGACTGTAGCAAATTCTTCCCAGAGGACCTGAGCATGCAGGGCGGAGTGTATGGGAGAAGGCTATCCCGCAGGTAACCTGGACCCAAACCATCTAGGGCTTTAAAGGTAATAACCAACACTTTATACTTCGCCCGGAAACTAATTGGCAAGTAAATTATTACAAATTCCACAGCAGTGAGAGAAGAGAAGTATAGACTGCTTGGCCAGGTTTTCTACTCACTCTCCTCCCTCACCTGTGCTGGCAGTGAGGATTTTATTTTTGCCCCATAGCGTAAGTAGGATAGACAAAGGGATTGATAGAACAGTGGGGTGAGGATTACACTGGCTGCATCCTCTCTTGTTGTTTGATTCTTTTTAGAAAGGTGTAGACATTCTTTCTGGATTAACAATCAACAACTCTAATTGAACCCCTTTTGTACACATCAGAAACATAGACTGCAGTCCTATGCATCCTTACCTGGGAGTAAGCTCCATTGAACACAGTGGGACATTATGAGTAATGCATTGGACTGCACTGTGAGGCACATACGTGAGGGCAGTAGATTGTTGAAATGCTTGTTGGGGGAAGGGGAGAGTAGTTGAAATACTATGAGGGAGGTGTTTATTTGAAACATGTGAATGTGTTGGGAGTGTGTGTATATGGGCAGGGTCTATACATCTTCTAAGCCCCGCAGTGGCTGCAAATCTGTGCTGCACCGGTTATATGACACAGCCGCCGATTCGCAACCACTGCGGGCTTTTCTGCGAAGCTTCTTATTTTAAAAGTTGGGCACTTATCTCAATTTTTACTGTTGAAGCGGGGTCTCCAAGGCCCTTCCGCTGTCTAGCCTCACTCCAGCGTTGAGGTGGGGGCGCTGAGGGACAAATGGCAATTCTTGATTGGTTGCCGGAAGCAGGGCAGAGAACAGGGGGTGCCGAACTTCTTCCAGCCATCGGAATTACCTGCCTCCACCCTGCAGCATCAAAACTGTGGGGGTTAGTGGGAAAGTGGCAGCAACACAGCAATGTCAAGGCAGGGCCCAAGGATATTGAAGCTCTCAGGGACCGCATTCCAATGGTGGGCGGGGCTGAACCCAAAATGTGTCAGGGCCAAAATACCAACATATTTTAGATTGAAATATTTACTGCCAGTAACTAAGACTTAGGTGAGTCAAAAGCCAGAAGACTGCCAAATCATCAGCAGTTGGAGAAAGGGGATGGGGCCAGAAGAAGGGACTATGGCAATCAAGACCAGATTGGAACCCCAGGATGTCCAGATTTGGCATGCAGTCTTGAAATTCTGCACCACTTCCTTAGACTAGGGGCGTTGAACCACTTTCAGCCCAAGAGTGTCGTATTTACTACTCTTAGTCTAGGAAGCCTGCCAACTCCCTTATCTAAGAATGTCTGGGAAAAATGCCAGGCCTTAATTGTTTAAAGGGTTTTATTAGCAGTTCGAAAGTCCAATTACCAATAGCCAGGGTCACACCAGTAGTTCCATCAGTCCAGTTGTCGAAGCCGAAGGTCAAACCAGGTTTCCAGAGTCCAGGGTCCAAAGCAAACAGTCCAGCCGGGTGTACAGTCCACAGGTTCTGATCCGAGATCACGTAGGATTTCAAGAGCCGAATACGTCGGTTGTTCTCAACGAATCTTAGCTTCTGCCTCCTCCCCCTTATATACTTTGTTTGAGCCTGTTCACAGCTGCGTGCAATTTCTTCGTTATCTTACTTAAGGCTTGCGTCAGCTGTGCTCTGTTTTCGCACTCTCATGCTTCGCCTTGTGGGCCTAGCTTGCTCTGCCCGTTTGAGCTGCCGCCTTTGCTGGGGAGTTACCGGATAAACCTCTTCAGGCCCCGAATCTTCCTCATTAGAAACAGGGGGTGGGAGAGGGTGGCTTTCCTGGGGCTCTTCTGAGGAACCTCCCTGCTGTTCCTCCTCCTCCAGTAAGTCCTGGGGAATGGGTAAAGCTGCAGTTTCTGCCCCTTCTTCCTCCTCAGAGGAAGATTCTTCAGACTGCCTCATGACAAAGAGCGAAATTCAGTTTTGGAGAAGCTCTTGAGGGCCACATTCCAGTGGTGGGTGGGGTGAAAAGCAGAGGGGCAGGACCAAAATACCAACATGTCTTAGTTTAAAGCTCTTAGTGCCAATAACCAAGCTTTAGGAGAGGCATTTCAACCTCGTAGAATGGGGGAGGGATCACTGGAAAAGTGCCAAGCAATTGGCAGTCAGAGGAAAACAGGTGTGCCCAGAAGAAGGGTTTGGGGCCAAAAGAAGGGTGAATTGCCGTCTGAAGAACCCCTGAGGACTGGATTTGGCCCTAATCCTAAAGTTGAACACCTATGCCTTAGACCAAGAGTCTCCAAACATTTGGGGCCTGTGGGTACATTTGAAAATTTGAGAAATTTTCCTGACCACGAGCACAAAATGTCTGCCATGAGGACACTGCCTAGTCACAAATATCATTTCACAGAAGTTAAACTGGTGATATTCAGGAAAATGCACACCCCAAACAAGCAAATCCATCAAGCCAAAAGACAAACATATTTCCCAGTGATGGATATCCCTAGTAATGACTTACCTACGCCATTGATTTCAATGAATCTACTCTAAATATGGTCAAATCTGGATCTAACACACTGTTTGGTGGGGGTAAAAGTTGTTCCTGACATTTGGCAACCGAGATTCCATGGGGGGAAGGAGAGAGAGAGAGAGAGAGAGAGAGAGAGAGAGAGACCCCACAGAGGACCGAATGAGTCTTTGAACAACAAAGTATGCACTGATTTCACCACCACCCCTCCTGAGCCCTCTCTCTACCCGAGCCTTTCCCCCCTAATAATGGCAGGTATTTTACTAGTAATAATAATTTCCTTGCACTTTTCATTGTTTTACAGTTCCAACTTTATATGTTTACACATTATGGCTTGATTTGCAGGAGGATATTTTGCTAATAATGTCTTAAGAACTCATGTTAACCTCTTAGGCTGACTTGTGACTATTCTGATGAAAAGGAGAATGGGTTTTTTATTTTAAAAATCTTCAAATATTAAATAGTTTGCTTCGAAACAAGTCTTGCTGCCACAGTGCATCCGTCACCCAGAAATCACAATACCCCCCAAAGGTTCTGAACTCCTCCTCATGGCTGTGTTGGAGGAAACGGGGAGTGCATGAGTCCAAGGCTTGCTCCAGCTCTATCTCATCATGTTGAACTGTGTGGTTTAGCCTTTAGTGTAATATCTGGATGTGGCCACTGGCTCAAAGTACTGAACTGTTTTGAATCCAAGTATTTTGCCTTAAGAAGCTTCTGGATGAGATGTCAGCCATCAGTAACAGCTTTACCCTTTTCCCCATTCTTGTGCTCCGTTTTCCACCTCTCCCAGGTTTCCTCTTTTAAACATTTTCTACCAGGGCCTAAAATAATGGCATCTTTTTACTGATTTGTAATGCTTCCAGACTTGAGTGTCCATTATCTGAGGTTGGGCTTTAGTGATGCTGACTTGAATTTTCAGTTGAAGAGTGACTGTAGAAGCAAACTTGTTGTATGCTGTCAGGTGTTACAATATAATAGTATATTGTTAGGTGCTAGAAAAATACTACATAAATAATGATACTGACAATTATCAATTCTCCCATTTATGGCAGTAGCTTTTTGCCTCTAACTTCAATAGAAACTGAATGGTTTTTTTAAAAAGCCATATGGTTTTATTTGACATGCAATAAGCTTTTTATTGCCTTTAAATGCTATGCTTGTTTAGGAGCTTTCATCGAGCATGCTACTAAAAATGAATGTATTGCAAAGGCTTGAGTCTGCAAATGAAGACAATGGTGAGGTTTGAACAGTAATCTTTGTACTCCACAGGATAATTGTGCTTGCAAGAATAAGAAGAAAGACAAATGGCCTCTGAATTAAGAAAAAGCCCATAGCCTTTTGGGATTTCTTGATATATTGCTCATTCCTTTCCTCAAAGACACCATCTTTGTTGTAGAGAAGGCAGCCCCGCTTTAGTTTGGAGTGATACAACATCAGAATTGATACTTCCTGTAGATCTCCTTAGCATACACTTTGATTGCCCTCCTTTTCTAGTGTCCATACCTGATGAATCACTTGTCCTTATTTTGTTCTTAAATTGTTTTAGGATTTTTTTAAAATTAAAAATGATTTTAGTTCACTTAGCACCAGAATGCATTAGCTTATCCAGCTCCATAAGTCAAGGATTCACAATGTACTGTGCCCCACCACAGGTGCCCTGATCCCCAATTTGCCACCAAATTCCTGCCCCCATTACAGATTTCCCCCCAATTGTCCTGTTGCTACTAGCTATAGAGATCCAGCTTTTCAGCAAGGAAAGAGTGATCTGTATCAGGAGATCACTCTTTCCTTGCTGATGCAATTGTGTGGTTCTTTGTCAACATTACATTCTGCATTCAAGGCCAAAAAGGTTGTGCATCTCTGCCATAAGTGGATGCAACATATATCAGGTACTGAAGGGGCTTTAGCAATGTTAACAAATGTGCATGAGTGGGTGGGTGTGCTCAGGCCAAGTTATAGAGTATACCAACGTCTCCATCTTGTATGTCAAATGTTGAAGGTTTGTGGCAGAAAGCTGTTGGAGGTTTGTAGCAGAAAGTTGTTGGAAAATGGAGCAGGCTGTAACATTTCATATATGACATCATTAGCTGTATTTTCAACTTTTTCATGGTCAAGATTTTGTCTGCTTAAGCTACCTAGAAGTTGGAATGGTGGAAAAATTAATAAAATCTTGGTTTTAATAAGTAGATTAAGGCAGACTTCCCTGTAGAGATCATAAATCAGATCCTGTTTGCTTATTTTTCCTCTTGTAAATTTGAAAAATACTGGAGGATAAAACCTCCTTTAGTTCATTTCAAGGAATAGCTAATATAGTTTAGCTGCCTAAACTATAGTAGGATCTAAGTGACATAGTGGAATCACATTGTAATGTCTTTTCACCTGGGGTGCTTCCACACTGGTTGGCTCCTAGCACTACCTGATCATTGCTATTCAGTTTTAAGCTACATGTGGAATTGCAGTTAACTTTCCATGGTTCTGATGTCATGGTACTTTTTTGTGTATATATCCCACTATGTTCAGGTCCACACTAGTGGGTGTGACAGTCATGTAAGTGGGAAAAGGATAATTCTGAGCATGTCATTTAAAAACAATACAAAACACCTATTTTTTCATTTAAACTAAAAAGCACCTTTTTATTTAGGTGCTATTGTGAGATTACTTTCATTTTTTAAAGGTAGGCTAAAGTGTTTTAGCAGTGATTAAAAGATCAGCAAATAAAAAGATAAAACAATAAATATAGTGCTAAACCTGCACCAATTGGAAAGAAATTACATTGGTTTTTAAAATAAGCGTTTAAATTTTGTGTTAAAATGTTTTCATTTAAGTCTTTCGATAATGTAAGTGTTTGTGTGAGTGTGAGTGTGTGAGAGAGAAAGAGAGTGTGAGAGAGAAAAGACATGTAATTACCAATTAAAAGATTGATGTTTAAATAATGCACTGACAGTAACGGGATTGGATGTATGTGTGTAGGAGAATGCAGCCATTCCAATAGGCTGGGTACGAAGTTATATAGGGCTTTATAGGTCAGCACTTTGGATTGTGCCTGGAAACATACCATACCAATGAAGCTGTTGTAACAAGGGAGTCACATGTTCCCTATAATTGGCCCTGGTCAATATTCTGTCCACAGCATTTATTTATTTAATATTATGTATACCACTTGATATTACAAAACCTAAGCAGTTTCCATGCCACATTAAAATCACTACTAAAGTACTCAATAAACGATTACAGCTACAACTAACAAGCAGAAGCAATAAAATAAACTGTTAAAAGAAGTATTCTGGACAAGGTGATGTTTCTGAGCACTTTTCAAAGGAAGCCCCATGTAGATAATGTTACAGTAGTCCAAACAAAAGGTAACTAAGGCCTGTATCACCATGGCCAGATCTAATATCTTCAGAAACAGGCATAGTTGGCGCTCTAGCTTCAACTGTGCAAAGTTGGCTTTTTAGCCTCAAACTGTTTTTAGCCACTGGTGAAACCTGGAATAATAGGTTCAGGGCTGAATCCAGCAGTATGCCCAAACTGTGAGCCTGAGTCTTCAAGGGACTGTAACCCCTTGCAGCACAGGTTGAAACCCTATTCCTTGATCGGTCTTTCGACTAACCAGGAGCACCTTGTATCTTGTCTGGATTAAGCTTCAAAATTGATCACCCTCATCCAGTCCATTACTGATATCAGACACAGATTTAGAATTAAAACAGACATCTTCTTTCAGCAGCCTTACTCAGATTTAAATGGAAAGGAGAGATAGAGTTGGGTGTCATCAATATACATTGCACCAAACTGCAAAATTCCGGACAATCACTCCGAGCAGTTTCATGTATATGTTAAATAGCATGGGGAACAAGATGGAACACCAAAGGCCATTGTAGAACAATACCTCCAGGTCCCATCCCAGACAGACGTCTCAGAAGTATCCCATGGTCAATGGTATCAAAAGCCAGTGAGAAGTCCAGAAGAACCAACAGGATACATCCCCCCTGTCCAGTTCCTGGCATATATCATCTATCAAGGTGAAGAAAGAACTCTCTGTTCCATAAACAGGGCTAAAGCCAGAATGAAATGGATCTAGATTATCTGCCTCATCCAGAACTCCCTTTACTAAACCTAGGCAGATCATAGGTCCCTTTAGTTCATTTACACCAGGGATGCATGGCTTTTTCGGCCCAAGGGCTGCATCCAATGTCTGTTGGGGGCAAGGGCTACACACACACACACACACACACACTGTCACTAGCAGAGCATATAGTTTCTCTGCCACCAATGATGGGTGGGGAACATTTTTCTACTTAAAAGTAAACAGGACTCAATCAACCAAGACTTTGCAGCATGTCTACTCACAACAAGCAAGGCAAACCTTTGCTTATCTATTCAGAGGAAACAAGACAGGCCTCTGCAGGACAAGTCACAGAAGTAAACTGGGCTGAATCTCTCAGCAACTTCCTCCCCAAACCCACCCCTTCTCCCCAGCAAGGAAAAGCTCTTATATCAGAGATAATAGCTTTTCCCTGCTAAGCCCTAACAAAGGGAGCATTAGCGTGCGCATGGGGTGTGCCGAGTGTGCACAGGTACACCCTAATTTCCTGTGGCTGGTGGGTCTTTCGACAGTGCGCCCTGCAAGCCCTCAGCCCCGTCTCACACTCAGGGAGCAGACGTTGACTCTGGCTCTGCCCGGCGGAGTGAGGGAGTGAAGGGAGGCCTGGCCCGGCCCAGCCCAGCCTCCTGCTCCTCGCCGCTGCCGCTCTGGACAATCCGCATGCTGCACTGGCGCCCAGAAGCCCAGCTCAGCGCAGGCAGAGGAAGGAGCAGCAGTGTCTGTGGTGCCCTGGGCCCTGGAGCCAGGGCGGTGAGGGAGGAGCAGGCTGGAGCTCGGGGCAAGGCAGCGGCGGTAGCGGCTCCCCTCCTCCCTCCCCACCTTGCCCAGTGTGGAGCTGGAGGCAGAGGAGGTGCCCTAGGTCCTGGAGCCAGGGTGGAGAGGGAAGAGAAAGCCGGAGCTCAGGGCAAGATGGCGGCGGCTCCCCTCCTCCCTCCCCGACCGGCTAAAGCTCTTATATCCAATCAGCTGTTGCTCGGGGATGAGAGCTTTTCCCTGTTAGGACAGAAAGCAGGTGGTGAGGAAGAAGTTGCTAGGTGGAGCAGCTGGACTGTGGGGAAAAAGTGGGTGCAATATTGCTGGCTTTGCAGTCCTAAATAAGAATAGCCAATGGCCTTATGTGGCCCATGGGTTGTACTATGCTGATTGACAGCAGTTCTCCAGAGTTTTAGACAAGGATGCCAGGGATTTATTATTATTATTATTGGGAGTATAGCGTTAAGGGTCTCAGTGTTTTTAATCACCTGAATAAGCCTTAAGACTTCCCATTTGGTTCTTATAACTTAAGATATGGAGGAATGAGAGAGCACGCAAACCAGTCTTCAACGGACTGTGAGGGCTCCCATTCCCAGAGAAAGTATTGCATAGCTTACAGGGGGGAAATGTGGATACTTCCCCCTCCCGCAACTTGTAGCTATGAAGTAGACTGAGATTCCGAAACTCACTCTATTGCCATCATTGCTGAAAACTGTTAGCAGACAGAACTGACAGTGAGAAGCAAAGAGGGAAGGTACTGTGTACAACAAGAAGGAAAGGCAGAGACAAGTTCTCAAAACTGATAGTGTAAGGTAGATATGTGCTGGTAACCTAGAAAGAAAAAATTGGTCCCACACCTTATCCCTGGGTCAACAGTTCTTGTATTGTTTGCTCTTTTATTTTCTATTCATTCGACCTTCCAAGCATGTCCTCCTTTGCCATTCTTTTGGTAATACTGTCATCCCTGGCCTTATTGAAGAATTTGCTTCCTAGGCCTCCTGGTTATAGAGCAGCAAGCATGTTGCAAAGCTGTGATCAACAACGGCTATTTGGGGACATTAGCAGAAGTCTGTGCTGCACTATGTCATTGACATTTATTTTAGAGCAAAGACACTAATCCTCCTTCCCACCCCCTTCATAGCATTTTCACAAAGAATCTCACCCCCCCAGCCCTCAGACACGTATCCCTACAAGCCATAATATATGTCAAGCAACGCAGCTGCTGGGCGGGCAGAGTGTGGGCGTTCATTAAAACGGCCAGCTGTTCTTTCAGTGCAAAGTGTCCATTCCCTGCACAACTCTTTGGAGCCTTGCTTCTTTGATCCCCTGTAGTTCCAGTATGTGCCAGTGTTCGTTCCAACTGGTGCTGCCATCTACCCTCAGCTGACACCTGTAGGCTTTGAAAATGGTGCTGCTCATCAAGCATATTGGATCTCTTAAAAGACTGGGGTGCTCCTAGAATCAAGGGACTGTATCAAGTCAAAGGATAAAGAAAGAGACAAGAGACAAATTCTGATAGGTCCATACCCTTTTCTGCTCATTTTTTAAAGATGCTGCCTTTATCTGTCTTTCCTGGATTATATTGAGTACGCAAAGGAGCTCAGAGCTAGTTCAGACCAGTTACAGTTTCATACTATGGGGAAAGGTTTCAGCTGTGGCAGGTCCCCTGCCAGGAGCAGCAGCTGGAAACCCCCTTGCTTGGGGCAACATTGCTAAAGGCATTAGTAACGGGCAACAGAGTAACTAACATCTGTTTTCCAGAGAATTTTCAAAAAGAAATCTGAGGCCCTGGACCAGATTAATCTTTGGGACAAACACATTTTAAAACCTGAACTGCAGAGTGAAATATAATTAGGCTTTGTGTCTCCAAGCTAGTAGAGAGAAATCAATTTTGAAAGTGTGGAAGTAAGCATTTCAGGTCTTTGCTCATGGTTATTCTTGTTTGTTTAGATTTTGATGCCCAAAGATTGTCCCAAAGTTTCAGGGTACCGTGCCATCTGAAAACAAAATCCCAAGACAAAAGTGAAATATAGTATTTTCAGTGCTTTATACTTTATATAGACTAGACTAGAATAAGTAAGACAAAACCAAGAGAGAATAGATAAATAAGGCTGTATAGTGCTAAGTGTCCAAGGTGCTTTATAAATAGAAAACATTACTATTAAACATGCCCCCCCAAATCATCCAGTAATAATCTTCCATCCCAGTATCCCTAATTTTACAGAATCCCCTTGATGCAACTCCAGTACGTCAGAGATAACTACTCCTTAATGTATCCCAATCCCTAATTTATAGATTTCAGGGGTTGAAAGAGAGTCTGAAGAGAATGAAAAGAGAGGGAAAGAGGACCTTGTAAAATTACAAGCTGTGATGGGATCGATGTTGCAGCTGCCCTGTTTTTGCATGTGTGTGTATGTAGTTAAATTGAGCAATGATAATCTTTATAGCAGCAGTTGTGTGGCACTAATGGCAAAGCAAGGAGGCAGAGAGTAGGTAGCCCTGGGAGAGGGCAAAATATACTGCCTGGTATAGAAGGGTAGATGGCATAGACATGGGTGAGGTGAACTGGGAGATGGCAGAAGAGGACATTGCCTTTCTAGTTTGCGGACAAAAGGATTCTGGCAAACTTACCACTCACTGAGAGAGGGGGCTTCTGTTCTGCCGCTGGAGAGTCCTTTCCTTGCTGACTTGCTAGGAGTCCTATGTGAAAGAACCCATGGGGATCTCAACCCCAGAGGCTGAAAATACATCCCAACTGCAGTAGAAGTGAGGAGTCAGCTAGCTGAAGAATGACTCCAGCAGAAAGCAGGGAAAAGAGACCTCACAGAAATGTACTTTCCCATCTTTGAGGGCCAGTTGGACTATTCTCCAATCACAATGAAAGAAACTATGTCTCTGCCTTGTTGTATTATAGTTTAAAAACCAATAAAATATATATTTGCAAAAGAAAAAAGGGTTATAAACCATGCCGAGACAGTATTAGCAAGTTAATAGCCTGTGAAAACATTTCCAAATTCTTGACCTGGCTTCATCCATATTTTACAAATCAGACAAATTTACAAGCTCGATAGGTGCCTTGTAGTAAGAATAATGCAGTATCATCAGGTTTCCTCTCATCAAGGTCTCAGACTTTCTTTTTCTAGTTCTGCCAGCAGAGATCTTCTAACCAGATGTGCTAGGATAGGTCCTACTGCTTGGAAATTGTACGCTCTATCATTTAGGTTTTGGCCCTACTGTGAACCAACTGGGCTTGAAATAACAAAATTTATAGATAAACAAGGAGAAGTGAATGTGGAAATCTGTATTAATTGTATCTTTCTCATGATAATTTAGAATGGATTTAAATTGTAACATTTTTTGATTATTTGATCCACTTGCTGTGTGTGATATGTTCTTTCTCAAACGAATCCCACAGTATTTTGTATTGGTGCTCAAAGCAGGGGTTGTAGAATTCAGCACACTGGAATATGGATCTGCTTCTGCAGAATAATTCATTGATCTGCTAAGCACTCTCAGTCTTTTGCAATTTATTATCTGTTTTATCTCAGAGCCTGAAAGCTCTTGCCCCTTTTCACAAGATGCTCAACCATTTATAAATTTGGTCCCCTGGTGTCTGAAAATGATAAAGAACAGAGAATTGGACAAATACGTCTTGGCATGCATGCCAAGGATGGGAATATCCCCCTGGAATACTGAGACACCACCATTTGGGAATTGCTGATCAAGAGAGTGATCTTGAAAAACTGTCCAGAGATGTAAGCATTAGTTGTAACATAATGGCAGAGATGAAAAAATCTTCAATGCTCTGTGCTTTATCTCTTTTAGGAGCGGAAACTGTGTGCCCATCCCAGACTGGAGATCTACAAAGGCAACCAAATCTATTTTATATGCCCCCTTGCTCGTCAAGGGGATTTCTACGTGCCTGAAATGAAAGAGTTGGAGAAGAAAAGCAGAGCAGCAGCAGATGCTGAAGATGCTCAGACAGATATCACAGGTACCCGTGAACCAGAAGGTGTATGCTGCTATGAAATACCAAAGGAAATCTGCTCTCCTCCATGCGAATAATGTAGTATACCTCTTCATAGGGTAAACAGTTCATTTTGTAAATATACAAGGATCTGCCTTCATACCATTGGTTCATCTAATCCAACACCTTTGTTCTGACTGGAAGCAGTTTTCTAGGATCTTGGGCAGAGGTCTTTCCCACCTCTGTTTCCTGAGATCATTTTTAAACAGACATTCAGGAAGGAAGGAACTTGGAGCCTTTTATGTTTCTTCTGTTGTTCGCCTCCCCACCAAATACTATTTTTGGGCTATAACCCCTTCTGATTTTTTTGAAGCTACAGTGCATTTATGGGCTTGGCTAGTATATCAGGCAAGGTTATTTAACAATCTTAAACAGAATAGTTGATTAGACCATTAGTAATTGTTAAAAATTATTGGTGCTTGCGTATATACCCTTGCTCCAATTGTTGTTCTGGTACAGCTCCCTAAAGCAACAAAATACCTGTTTGTTTACTTCTGAAGTAGGCTCAAGGGGTTGGTTATTCTACAGTTTCCTGTAGTTCCAAACATATGCGGTGTTAATGTGTGAGAGCTTGCATCATCATTGTGTTTTACCGAGTCCTCTTGTAATCTATTGGCAAATGTAGTCAATACTGTGTTTTGAGCAATAGATTATTCCAAGACCAAAAGGATATTCTTGGCTTTGTTACTGTTACTTTCTTCCTTCTCATTTTGTTGGGTGTTGAACTTGTTATTTGCCCCCCTCATAGATATTTCTTAAGGGAGGATTTCAATTGTTTTTAATAGCAAAGAAGATAGACTCTGAGAAAAATGTGCAATTGTGCAAAAAATAAAAAATAATAATTCCAACAACCCTGTAAACAAATGGATTAAGTGGAGCATGTATTTCCATCTTTTGTCAGAGATGAAGGAAAGGAGGGACAGAGTGATGCCAGATTAATGAGCATATAGCAACCATGATTCATTCATTCATTACATCTTTTATTACATTTCTATACCACCCAATAGTTGAAGTTCTCTGGGTGGTTTACAGACATGTAAACAAACAACACACACACAGGCAACATATGACTAAAACAATCTCAAACAGTCAACAATAAGACAAATCCAGGACATGATTAACCTCATCATATGCTGCCAAATGTCTGAGAGCTCTTAACCTGGTGTCAAAAAGATAACAGTATTGGCGCCAGGCAGGTCTTATCAGGGAAATCATTCCATAATTGGAGGGCTACTACTGAGAAAGTCCTCTCTCTTGTTGCCATCCTCCAAGCTTCTCTCAGAGGAGGCACCTGGAAGAGGGCCTTAGATGCTGAACCTAGTGTTCAGCTGGGTGCACTAATGGCTTAATTCTCATGTCCATCTTTACATGTTTTAATTTCTTGCTAGGTATTGAGTGTAACATTTGCTTCTCTTCAAAGCAGTACAAGTTGATCCAATGCAAATGTATCTGGCGCTACAGTTCAGTTCACTGAATATTTTAATTTTATTTTTTTAATAAAGCCATAAAAAGATATCAATGGACAAAAGACTCCAGTGACCCAATCCTCTATCCCAGTTGGTTTAATGGTGGAGCACATGCTTTGCACATGAACACTCCCAGATTCAGTGTCCAGTATCGCCAAAAAGGACATGGAAAGACTTCTGTCTGAAAACCTAGAGAGCTGCTGCCAATCAGTGCAGACAATACTGAGCTAGATGAGCCAATGGTCTGACTTGTATAAGGCAGCTTCCTCTCTACTGCATGCCATTCTTTTTGTTGCTGCTGCTGCTGCTTTTACTTGAGCTCTTGGTAGCTGTGATTATTCAGAGGGAATCATTTCTTTCTCCTGTCTGATAATCTCCATGTTTCACAATTTACACTGAAAAGATCACTGAACTTTATAACTCATGATCTCGCCTGATGTGCAACACCTCTAAGAAAAAGCATACTCGCTTCTAAGGCTCACAGATAAGTCAAATTTTAGCTGTTCTAGTCACACAGTTCTTTTAAACTATTGTTTATGTGTCTTATTTGGAATTTTGAATAACTTTAAATGGCCTTTTGACAATGATAGTTATCCTACAACAACAGCAAAGATAGATTTGTATATATATATAAAGGAAGTAATTGTAATCTTGGTAGGAGCATGAAATCAATGCTATCTGCAGCTCTCCTGGTATTTCTGCTGTTGTATCACAGACTGCTAGTTACTGGGATCTGCCCACATGCTCACATCTTGTGAGACAAAAATATATGTAGCTTGCAACTGCTATTTATAAGTATTGTATGTGTTACATATGGCATATAAATTTGCTCTCATCTAAACCACAATGAAGTTCCATTTCATGTATCTTAAGCCATAAATGTAGTAAAATACGTGCCCTAGCTCAACATAGCAAAAGTGTTCATATATTACCTTTATAACTGGGGCAAATTGTACAATGCCTGGGCAGCCAGACTCCAAAAAGACACCAAATAAACAGCTAGTAGGTATCTACTGCTTAGGCTTCCACTGAGCCATTTTGCCTGGGAGGTTGTGTTTGCTGCGGAGGATAAGGTATTGAGGACTTATCCCCCGAACACACTTTTGTTTGTTTGTTTGTTTGTTTGCTGCTCCTCAGATAGGCAGTAAGCCTCAGTTGGGCTGTCTGATGGTTATTCCATGATTTATGTACATGGGTAGATACTGACTTACATAGGGAGCAAGAGGTCAAGATGTTGAAGTGTGCTACAGTTAAGGGGATGTATGACAATTGAATACTCATCTCAAAGGAACACCTCGGCCATGTAAGAAGTTCCCCACTGAAGCAACATTGGACCAATGGCTAGGGTGTCCAGATGGCCCAGGGTTTCCCGGTCCTAACCTGGAAACCTAGGCCGAACCGGGGCAACCGGGGGGCAGCGGGGGAAAACCGGGGTGGCGGGGGGTCACGCGGCGGTGGCGAGAGGTGGGCAGCGCGAGGCACTTACCTGCTGAGGCGTCCACTTCCCTCCGGTGCTCGGAATCTACTGAGAAACAGGCTTTGCGGCCTGTCCCTCTGTAGCGCGCCGGGTGATGACGTCATCACCCGGCGCGTACTGAGAGACAGGCCAGGAAGCCTGTCTCTCAGTAGATTCTGAGCACCGGAGGGAAGCAGACGCCCAGGTAAGGAGCGTGGGGCGGCGCGGTGGGGGGGGGGGGCGGCGCGGGCGCGCGGGGGGGGGGTTATTTTGGGGGGGGCGGGGGGGGTCCGGGATTTTGATTGTCATAATCTGGTCACCCTATCAATGGCTGTTTTAGCTACTTCACTGTTTTCAGAGCATTTCTTATTAGGCAAATGGTAATTAAAAATGATTATAATCTGTAGAACTATTCTGCTTGCAATCCAAACCATATTTGCAATTCAAAGCTTAATTTTTTTACTGACCTTTCTTCCCCCTGATCTCTAAAAAGACAAAAGGGAAACCTGCCTTAATAACACATGGCATGAAACTTCAGATCTGTACCATAACCATTTCTTCTCAGTGCCTAAACAAGATTCATAAGGAATATATAGATAACACTGATCCTCCTAAACGTTTTAAGTTGAGAGTTTCCACCATTCCTTAATCTGAGGCAGGACCTAGAGCCTTTTTGTAGTGTCAAGACTAGGCCTACAGGCTTGTAATAAATACATTTATTTATTTGTTATATATAGCCTGCTCTTCCTGTTTTAAAAGCTAAGACTAGCTCGCATGGGTGCACAGGAGTCTCCCATGCAGGTGTTCATTAACAACCCCGTATCTTTAACAAAATAAAAGCTACAGTTGTCCCTAGGCCATTTGCAGAATTAAAAAGGAAATGCCATTCTGCATTTCCAAGGGGCTTCCTCTCACCACTGCTTAGCCACAACCTATCTCCACACATCTGGCAGTCAGGAGATGGGCTTCCATTTCAGAGAGTGTGACTTCAAGGCAGCTTCAGCCCTAGCACCTCTAAATTTAGAAATGTGGCACTAGTATCCACACTTGTCAATCTGACATGTTTCAGTGTTATGAATATGAATTAAAAAGAATAAATACAATATTCATTCCCCCGATTCTCTAACCATCTTGTTGTTCTACTACAGATTAAGGCTCCGTGAGTCTTTGCTGAGAATTTTCATTCTGATCACAACTAGTATGAAACCAAGACTTGCTTGTGAATTGAATAGGAAGCTTTTTATTGTTGTTTTTATATATTAGGGTACGCTTGTGTGTGCTTCAGAAAAGGTTCCTCTTGAGTAATGACTTTTTTTCAAAAGCATAGGCTAGAGGGCTCAGCTTCTTAGTGTTTTAGAAGCTCCCAGCACCAGTATACTCATTTTGGATTGATTTTTATGCCCTTTGTTTGTGGCTGGCTGTGTTGGGAGCTGGGGAAGCTACTATAGTCTGACTTGGTTATTTATAATTATACAGGTTGCAAGTCTGGTCCTTCAGACTATGATCTCAAATGCATCTATATGTGTTGGGAGTAACGTTGAGCTGAAAATGTGTGTGGTGTACTTTGTGAACACATTACACCCCCTCCCACACACAACACATCCCATTTTGGTGATTTTTGCATGCATTTGCAAAAAGGAGTGAGCTGCTCGCAAGGGGACTGGTGTCTGCATGGGAGTAGAACACATCTCCTGGGCCAGTACTACCTAACATTGTGATGCACATTCAAATATGTGCAGTCTGGTTAAAATAGTACAATGCAGAGGAACAACATCTCCATTCAAATGCACGTCTGAAAACAGGAGCCATTGTTCTGCACTCAATTTCTTTCAAAAAGATGCTTAGGAGATCGCACACCTCATTGCAAGGGAGCATCAGGCTTGTTGCTTCGGCAACGGGGATGTCTTCCCTCTTCTTTCCCCCCTCCCTTCCAGGAACCACAGATCAGAGGAACCATGGCCGCAAAAGTTGTAATGTGTGAAATAGTGGAAGGTCAAAGGGTTTCAAGAACCTTTTTTCTATCTTTTTAATGGCAATTTCCTGGGATCCAAACACCTACTTTAGGCATGCCTGCCGGAACCGCCATATCACAAATTGCTTTTGAAAATCCTCTCAATTTAAAAAATGACTTGTCATGTGGTATGAGGGAATGCTGTTTGGGAAGTACAAGACCAAAGCCCTATGGACACACAGAATTAGTTATGCTGTTCTTTGGGTTCCAGCCAAAGTTTTAGGTTGATTGGAGTTAAACTAAGCCAATCATGAATCATGATTAATTCTGATGAATGCAGAGGACAGATCCACAAATGCCACAAACAGAATGTATTTGCTACACTCTGCATATGGCTGGCTGTGTGAGGACTGAGTTCCTATCATGGGTCTGTTCAGACAACACACTAAGCCATAGTTAGGCCACTAACCCTTTTACAGCAAATGGTTAGTGAGTGTGTTTAAACTGTGATTAGGAATGGTTCACACAATACACTAAGCCATAATGTTTAGCTCAAAATGTTTAACCACCATGGCTTAGCATGTCATCTGAACAGGGTCCCTGAGTGTTTTGTGCACTCTCACCAACCTTGAAGAAGATAGGGTCTTAACTGCATAGTCTTGCAAAGGAGGAATTTGGTTTTGGTGTATTCCTTACAGAATGAAAATTACTGATATGTTGGGAAATATAAAGTGATATATCACTCACTGCTGTGTTTGTAAATGTCTTAAAAGTTTTACAGAGTTACTAGTTGGCCATGGTGTATTGAACACTTGGCATAATGATATACTTTAGCAGACATTTTATTTATCCATTCAAAAGATTTATATACCACCTTATTTGATGATGATGATGATGATGATGATGATAATAATAATAATAATAATAATAATGATAAGGTGAAGTACAACAACTTAAAACAATAACACCTCACTCAGCCTTGATGGTAAGAACATGCTACTGCTTAGCAGTGGAAATACGGCATCCACAACAATCTAGAATAATAACATTATAAGAGAATGCACTTTTCAGACTCTTTTTCTGTACCATTGAAAACAAAACCTTGAATAGGGACTTTATTAAAATGTTTGTGTTATATCTAGCTTGATTTCAAAACCATCTTCATCCTTAATAATACTTTGCCCTAATATAGCACCTTTCCTTTGAGTTTTCCTGAGCTCTTTACAAACAGCTTTATTAAAAATTCTCCCAGGTCTGTCTGAATTAATGATTTCATTTTATGAATTTCCCCGCAGAAGCCTCTGCCATTTTCCCTGCTGACTTCTGATGCAGCTGATGTCATTTAAAAGCTAGCAACCTGTAGATGTGCCAAAGAATAGCTTGCATTTTTGAAGATGACAATGATCTTGTGACCTTGAAAGAAACACCACATCTGTTTAGATAGCTATTATCCTTCCTTCCTTCTAGTCCATTCCTCAGAGATGCTGTGCTTTTTACTTCTACTATATGCGGTGACTAGGTATGATGCATGACAATTTGGAAGCTGGGGAACTGTGAGGAGTACTGAGTGTGTGTACACACACACACACATACACATGCACACACACACACTGACCCTGTTTGCACAATAACTGCAGACCATTAGGCCTGCTGGAAGAAACTGAGGGCAACGAGATAGTACCTGTGCAATTGGGAACTGATTCTGTTTGCTGCTCATTAGTGATGAAGGTCACTCGAAAGAGAGGGGTAGTTTGGAAGGAGCCAGAATGCTTCTGGGGCTTCCGTCAATCATAATTAGCTTTGTTTTGCACTTAATTGTCATGTAATGCTCAAGCACCAGCTATGGGTCCTAAGAGCATTCTCTGTGTCCTTGCTCTCAGCAGGACTGTCTCCAGTGTTTTGTGATATGAATGAATTGAAAGTCAAAATAAACAATAGTAGCCTCTTGATATGAGTTAGGGGAAGAATTACACTTCTTGGAGTGACAAGGGACTGTCTCCCTCTGAAGGTTTCTGCCAATAAGCTTATACCAATTCAGAGATGCAGATAAATCTCACAGTTCCACCTGCTATTTGTTACTTGCTGAAGCAAGCAAAGGAGCCATCCATTCTCACAGACAGGGCTCATTCTCCAGCAAAACAGATTTAGGGGAAGTCATTTCTAAAAGAAAGTCTGCAGTGTAATTTCTACTCTAGTATAGCCAGTTTTTGGCAGTGCACCTCAGTTTTGTCATTCTAGTTCTTAGTAACCATTCAGTTCTGCTGGTCGGTGGGCATCATCCCTTTCTTGCAAATGCCTCCTGTAAACATCCCTTTTCTGAATCAGAGGCTGACAGTGCCCTAGCCTACACAGTTCTGTGATTTTGTGATCTGCTGGTGAACATAAGCTAAAGCTATCCATATACTGATGCTTGCGGTAACCATTGAATGGGGTTTGAACTTTGGCCCCCTACTTATGGAAAGCTAGTACACTAAACCTCTATACAAATATGAGTATTTCTCCACTGGCTACCCACACACTTCTGATTCTTTTTTAATGGCTTAGAATCCTTTCAATATACAGTAATTGTAAACATAGCTTCTTAACCTTTAAAAATGAGTTGAACAAAATATCCAGCATTTAAACAAAGAACCAACACAAGACAATCCTTTAATTGCAACCAATACTTCCATTCTATCAGATTGTGAAAATATCTGTTGCTGCTATATCACTTGGTCTATAATGATTCCAGACTTGGATTCTCTTGACATTGAGCTCATGCCTCTCTGCCCAGCTTGGCACCTGTTGCCAGAAAGATCTGCATATTGGCTCTGGCTAACAAGTTCTCTTCGAAGGAGGCCTGCAGCTGCATCTCTTGCGGGGGATGGCCCATGGGCCAGGCATGAAGTTCTTTTCCTACTTGTGTGTGCTGTCATTGTAAGCTGCTAACATTTTGGGTCCCCACCCCCACCCCGCTGCTGTGCCTGTCCCTGCCCATCTCCTGGTGGCTTTTGTGTGGGGTTTGAAAAGCTGTGATTAACTGCACTTTGCCTGTTATTACATTGATCTATTATTTAGTGAGAGAGGAGATGAATATTTGATAGAGCTCAGAGCCTGGCTGGGGAAAGAAGGCCAGCACACTGAAGGGAAGAATTATGGATTAGGTACTTTTGCCACAGTGGGAGTCTGCTGAAGCCGGGCAAATCTTCCCCTCTTGCTCTTCTCAAGAAAACTCTGGGGTAGAGGACAATGCGCAGAGCTTTGCTTTACTTTTTTCAAGGAAGCACAGGGTTTTCTGAGCTGTTTCAGCTTATCCTGTGAGTCACATGTCTTGGTTATCAGACAATCTGGCACCCTCACCTTACACACACACACACACAAGAGGAATGGGACACTTTTCTCCCACAGATAGATTTTAGTCTCTTCTTTTTCTTTTATCCTTTTTAGAGGCTTGTGGTTGAGGAAACATCAGCAGTTCTCTGTCCTTTTTTGTGTATGTATAAAAAATGGTTTGGGTATTTATAACACATTTGCCCTCCACATCTCACCAAATAAGTTGTAGAAAGATGTATTGCTAAGTTTCCATAACTTGACATTTTACAATAGGATACTTCTCTCTGTGTTTATCTGTATGGGATATTGTCCTTCAAACAGCTTCTTATATTATACTCCCAAGTCCATTCTCGTGTTATATAAGTCTTACTTATAGCAGTTTATTCCATATCTAATTGTTGACCTATTTCTTTCTTTTTATTTATTGTTTATAAGGCATTTTCCAGCCAATCCCCAAAACTAACAAGTAATTAAGAAAAGCTATTTCAAAGGACTTTTGAGAATATCTTCAGTTCCACTTTAGTCATGGGTAAGATTAATAGGCAGGAAATTCTTATCTGATGGAGATTTTGAACCCTGAGTTCCTAGATCAGCTATATCCCCTGGAGAATACTGGCTCTCTGAGGTGAGTTGAGAAAGCAAATTTAATGCAGGTTAAAGATGCCCTGTTGAAAGAAACCCTTTATTTTGCCCGAGAGGCTCCCCAAGGCTGATATGCATGTGATATGCAAGTCACTTGTGTCCATGTGAAAGTTAAAATTGATTTCCATATATTGTTTTTTCTGCAGCCTGCTGCCTAAGACTCCCAAATGTTGGTGCACCTTATTTTTCGATGAATGGCTGCTAAGGATGGTCCAGAGTCACTAACAGCCCCATCCATAGTGCAGTCAAGCCATAGTACTTTGACTTTAGCTCATTTAGACTTTCAGTGAATTTAATTTTGTTTAAAACAAGACCTTGAACTACTATTCGGGAGTTAAGTCATTTGGATAATGTGAAAGGGAGTGTTTTCCAGTGAGAATTCCACATAAGAGCCTGCCATTTTATATGGTAATCCATTAGGCATCACCAATGCCATTTCAGATACAAGGCAAGCAAGTACAATGTTCACAAGGAGAGTCCTTCTGGACCAGATCCATCTATTCAGGCATACTGTTTTCAACAATGGCTAGCCAGATTCTTCTGGGAAACCTACCAGCAGAGAATGAAGGTAATAGTCCTCCCCTGCTGTAAAAAATATTCAATGCCAAACTCCTCTGAATATGGAGGTTCATCTGGCCTCCATGGCTAAAAGGTGTATCAAGGATTACCTTCCATGAATTTCTCTAATCCTTTTTAAACCCGTCTAAGAGAATGGCAATCACCATATCATGTGGCAGTGAATTCTATAAGTTAATTATACACCCTATTAAGAAGTACTTTCTATTTTCTGCATTGAATCTACTACCAATCAATTTTATTGGATGACTCTATGGCTGTTTCTACACCGGCCATATTTTGTGGGATAGCCCCTGGGTTGTCCCTGTGAGTCCAAATGTTGCACAGGGAGTCCCCGGGGGCACGGGGGATGGGCACGGATTTCCCCCAGGATACGGGATCCCGGGGGAAACCCGGATATTCCTGGGGTCCCGGGAACGGCCCGAGACCGTGGAAGATGTGGCTGCCTGTCCCGGCTGCTGCTGCACTTACTCATGAGCAAGCGCAAGAGCAGAAATGGGCATGGGGGGAGCAAGTCTGCCATCCCCTGGATGGTGGGGGGAGGGCCCCCCAATTTCACGCGCAATTTTTTTAAACTTACCTTCAGCGATGGAGCACAAGAGCGTTCTTCCTGAGGTCTTAAAAAAAATGGTGGCCGCGACGGCCCAGGAGAAAGCCAGGATGTCGTGCTCTGATGTGTATTAGAGCAACGGTCCTGGAAGCAGGTACTTCCGGGATCGATCGCCCTCCCTCCCTCTACACCCCTATGGTGTAGAAAGGGCCTATGTTTTAGTGTCATCAGAGAGCCAAAACATTTCTCTCTTCACACAATTCTCACTGAAATAAACCTCTATGGTGCCACCTTTAATGATCTTTTTATTTTTTCTATGCCCCCCAATGCTTAATTTTATTATTTATTTCCCCTTTTTTATTGTGAATAATATTATTGATTTAATTTAATGTATAACCTGCCTTTCCCCTAAAAATAGTGCTGAAGGCAGCTAGCCCTCCCCATCCTAATCCCCCCCTAGATGTGTTGGACTTTAGCTCCCATCATCCCCAGCCAGGATGTAGTTCAACATATTTAAAGGGCACCAGGTTAGGGAATGCTGCTTTAGGCTTTCCTTCTAGGGAGGCTGCTTCAACTCCCTTATCATTTTAGTTGCCCTTTAAAACCAAAGGGTTGGGGCATTTTCCTTATTGGCCAGTAATCTATGTAAATTGGCTATACCTCTATTTATATGGACAGTCACTCAGGTACTCATCCATTTTATCTTCCAGCTCTCCTGCTCTGATGTCTCACTCACCCATTATTGCTCATATTGAAATTGGGAATAAGTATGACCTAGAGCCAATCCGTGTCCTGCTATTAACACATATTGATTCTACTCATTTGTATCTTTGGCCTTTCTAATGTTCCGGGTCCCCAGATACATTAAATGTTAACTGGCTTTAATACATCAAATGTTTACCTGCTCCAATTTACCATGTGCTCTGTTTATGCCTTAGTTCTTTGTCAACAATTCAATTGTCCGATAGAATGAGGCATTTTTGGCTGAACAAATATTACCTATTCTTCTCTAGTGGAGGGAGAAATGTCTGGGAAAATTCAGTGGAAAGGACTGAAGTATGCCTCATCTGGGAGTTCTCTGTGGAGCTGCAAAAGAAGCCTAGAAATAGCTCTTTATAGGGTCTAATTTGAGATCCTCATCTTTTGATAATCACCAGTGATTTACTGCACTCTCGCCATGCCTGGTGTGTGGATTTGCAGCCTAGTACTCACATGATGCTGTGCCTGTCCTGCTGATACCCCGCCTCTTCCCCAGCCTTTCCTGGAACGCTAAATGGATTATTTTTCCTAAATGCATTAAATCCTCGGTAAACCTCTGTGTAGTTTTAAAGGAACAGGGGCTTGAATGGATTGCATCAGGTCCTGGCAGGGAAAAGCAATTTCTCCCAGCAGCCAGCTCCAAGCCTCAATATAAAACCCAAACCTTGCAACCCAGGCTCCAAAGCATATTTTTAAATCATACAATGCCTGAATCTCTGCAGAGACAGGATTGTACTCCCTCAATGCCCCCAAAGAGCCAGACTAAATGTTCGTTCCATTTTTGCCCGGCAGAAAGGTGGTCTGGTTGAAGTACTCATCTGCCAGGCCTGACTGGAGGGAGAAAGAGAAGAGAATGAGAGGGGTGGAGTGAAAGAGCAACAAAGCGAAGGACCTTAGGAGTGAAAGAGCAGCTATTCAGGTGAAAGGGATCATAAGCTTGACTCGCGATTGCCTCAGAGTTAAAAAAAGTGGAAGCAAACCAGGTGGGGGGTATTAGGTGTGATGGAGGTCTAAGAGACCCACACTTGAAGAGAAGTCTTTAACCAGGAAAATGGGACAGATGGGGAAAGAACCAGTGTGGTAAGAGTGGCAGCTTGTTCTGCTTGGAGCTGTTGGATAAGGAATTTCTTGCATTATATGGAAGGTTTGAGATTGTTCAGTTTGAATGAAGATTTTATAATAGAAGAGGCTCTTATAAAAATGCTCTTAGTGGAGGTTTTATACAGAGGCTCTGGTTCTGTTGGAATCTTGCATTTACTTTTGATCATACCCCTAGAGCAAGGGTGGAAAACCTCCAGTCTGCAAGCCTAATCTGGCCAGTGAAACCTTTGCTGGTGGATGCACCCCTTTTTAAACACCAAATTTTATTAGTTGACCCCCCCCCTCATTTCCCCCAGTATTTTCAGAGCATTTGGGAGGAGACACTGGAAAAGACTCCCTTTCTCAGCACACAGTGGGCAACTGCTCTTATCTCCAATTAGCTGTTGATCAGAGACAAGAGCACTTCACTGCAGGGTAGAGGGGGCATGCCCTGGGTAGGAAGCTGCTGAGTGATTCAGTCCTGCTTACTTCTGAGTAAACATGCAGAGGCTTGTCTTGTTTACTTGTGAGTAAATATGCTGCTCCTGCTTACTTCTGAATAGAGGCTTAGTATTTGGAATATTATTTGGAAGTGCTACTGAATGATTCAGCCTTGTTTATTTGTGAGTAGACACGCAGAGGCTTGGCATGTGGGATACTATCAAGCCTACTTAGTTCTGAGTAGACACATAGAAGTGTATCCTGCTTATTTCTTTGTAGGTTTTACATTTGTAAGAATCACATCTGGCTCTGCCCCACTCTGCCTTTGGCCCCGCCCACAAAAGAAATGCAGCCCCCAAGACCTGTCTCACATTGGAATTCTGCCCTTGGACTGAAAAAGATTCCCTACCCCTGCCCTAGAGCTTGGTGTGATGGTGACATGGCTGCAGTCCAACATTGTTGATAAAGGTACATAATTAAAGCATAAAATCCTTATAATTACAGCCTATGTCTCATGACAACTCTGTGAGTCTGGATAATCATGGTTTGGCAGGTTCTGTTCAGTCAAAATCTCCCTTGTCGCTAAAATTAGCTTTCCTTGGACTGAGTGCGTCTGAAACTGTCTCCTTTTAATTAAAAAGATTCTGCTTGGCTCCAAGCTTGCGCTTTGTGCAACTGCTTTGGTAGGGCAAGGAAGCATCTCTTGTGCTTATTGATGTGATGCAGCCTGTATTTGAAGAAAACATTATACAGTAAATAACAGTGTGTTGACATTATTTCCTTTGGCAATATTTCCTTTCTTTCTCTCTCATTGCCTTAGACTTCACACTATGAAGATTAGACTTTATTGTGTGCTCAGACCTGTGGCACCAATTGTGTTGCATATCGGGAATGAAGCTGGCATAGTTTTAGGAAAAAGAAACGAGCTGAACATTCATATAATCTCATTTGCATAGGAAGCGCCTTAGAGAAAAGTAGGAGGGTCTAGGTTAGGAAGAGCTTGGGCATGCTTAGGTTGCAACTCCTTGCTGTGCATCATCTTGCCCCACTTTCCTCTAATTGTTACTGAGCTCCCCTGGACAAAAATAATTATATGCACTGCATCCTAAATGGAGCTAAATGAGGGGCCCTTTATACATTACTACAGTGACTGAAAGCTGCTTTATAGCAGTGATGTGAGATAAAGCCGTGGAAATGTTTAAAGTCCCAGTTCTTCTCACTCAATCCTCATCCGGCCAGGAGTAGTGGTGATGATCATTTGTGAAGGGCCCACACAAATGGCCTCACCCATATATTGACAAACCTTCGAATCTTTCAGCAGCAGTGTGGGCCAAAGATATGGAAAAGTATATACTGTGCTGCTGTGACAACATATTAAGGAGCCTTTATATGTATCCTTTTCTTAAACAGGTACTGTAGCTAGGAATCTCACATTTCAGGCTCTACACACAGATCTTATAGGAGTTAGCAAATCTGTGTAATATTTACAGGTGATAGACTAGTCCCAGCTGCCAAGGAACCACAGGTGCTATCTGCAAGATATTTGGATGAATTGCTAAAAAAAAAGAAAAAAGTGTTGTTCTTTTCATTTCATTCTTAAACTTTGAAACACTTTATTTTAAAAATGATATGCACTTTTATTGGTCTGCTGGCAGTACACATATCTAGAACCCTGTAGGGAGAAAGGGGATATTGAGTTGAATTACATATGGTGGAGAAAGAGTTAAACACAAATCCTGTTGATCTTCATGAAAAATATTCTCTTCTGGTTAAAAAAAAAAAAAGTTGGGGGACCGTCTACACATCTGCATATAACATCTAGTTTGGCTCTTAAGGAGGAAAGGAGAGAAGACAGATATAGAAAACTGTCCGTTTTGCTCTTCACAACTGTCCCACCACCTACCTGCCCGGAACCACAATTAGACAGGTCCTCCAGAGAAGAGGAAAACCCCACCACCACCAGCACATACAGGGGCCAAGGGGAAGCCATGGACCCTGGCAAACACATCCTATCCAGGGAGTCTGTAAGGTTAGGGAACCTAATATCCTGCCTGGTCATAAACTGAGCTCCAGACCCTCCACAATCCTCCAGAAGCACAGATGCTGATGAATCTAAACTGAAGACTAGACCAGAATGTGCAGTACAAGTCTGGCAGCAGCATAAGGCTTTCTATCTCTGAGCCCTACTTAGAAAGAGGAACTATAACACAAAGTAAACTCCAGGTTAATGCCCCTTTGATGCTTCTAGAAGAGAAAAAGCAAAAAGGCCACCTTAAAAAAACTCTTCACTTGCTGTCTCACTGTTGTTGGTGTACACCTCATTCTGCTCAGCTCCTAGTTTAACTCCTAAATCCTTGTCTGGACAGCTCCCTTCTTGCTTCAACAACGTTGCCTCACATCTGCTTCTTGCTCTGCTGGATACCTCACCAGCCACTTTACAAATAAAAATGGGGAATCGAAGCCACACAGCAGTGGTGGTGGGAATGGGATATAATGGAGTAATTACTGAAATCTATTGGTATGATTTTTCTAGAGGACACCTTTTGAGGCTCATAACAACTTCTTTGTAGGCAGAGTAATCCCACAGTAAACCAGGTGCTTGAGCCTTTGAATGCCTGGACTGTTTTCCGCTTGCTGCATGCCCTTTCTGTCAGGTTTGGGCACACTTCAGCTGTGTCCAGAGTGAGCAGATCCTTCCTCAAAAGGGATGTGTCTGCCAGAATGGCCAAGGCTGCCAACAGTGGCTATTCAAACATGATTGAAAGTGACAGAGCAGTGAAAAAGTGCCTGGCTAAAAGGAAACATGAATGTATTTACTGTCGCCCTTAATGCAGAACAAAGGGATGAGGCTGCTGGGGATTTCTGAATGATGGAGTTGTCTTAAGAGTGTTGGATCAGAGTAGTGAAGCCTGAAACCATAGTTAAACTTTATTATGGCTTTTAATTTTAAAGGTACGGTCTCATTTTTTGTTTACTCTGTATGCCTGGTTTCATTACGGCTTTGTGTACAAAATTAAATGAATCAAGGGATGTTTTATTCAAACTGGGTGTATCTCTGGTTCACTTACATGGGGATGAAATTTGGAAGCTTCAAATTGATTCCAAATAGAAATATACATACATCATAAATGGTAGTCAGTAATATAAAACAACATTTCTGCCATAGAGAGGCTCAGGAGCCTAATCAGTGGCTGAACACTTTGGAGACTGGGGGTGCTTCCAGATGGACAGCTGAAGGACTACCAATCAAAAGACATTATTTAGCTACTCCGTCTTTTCCTCATTAACAGATTTTGGGGGGGGGGGAATGATAGAACAAGCAGTGGGAAATCACGAGAGGGTTACAAGTGGAAGGTGACATCATCTGGACACCTACCACCATAAGGTAGGGAGATAACACAATAAAAGCCTTGTCTAGAAGCCTTAGTTTTTACCTCTGTTTCAATATATTGAAAAATTTACATCTGGAATAATAGATCTCCTTTTTCTTGTAAATAGAATGTTTGTAGGATTGTTAGAATGGAAGACCTCCACACTTGATGCTTAGTGAAATACCTCAACATGGAAGTTCTATTAATGTTTACTATATTGACCAATGCTACCTTTTCTGAAATCTTCAGGGCTTCTACATAATTAAGCTTTAAACTCCAAGTATCATCAGCAAAACACACTATCCAGGAATAGAAATATGTTGGGAATCCAGTTTATATTGAAATAGCAAAAATAATAGTGCAATCCTAAATATGTCTTATTTAGAAGTAAGTCTCACTGAGTTTAATGGGACTTACTTCCATGTAAATGGGCAGAGCATTAGAGTCAATGTAGGCAGTGGATCCCTTTTATCATTATTCCTGCTCCCACATGCCACGCAGTGGGGACTCAAAGCTCAGATCTCTTTGGGGAAATCACAAATCTGGATTTGAATAGTCTGGAGCCTAGCCTGAAGAGTTCCCAGTTTTATAACTCTTCATGTGTTTTCTGATTTTCATTTATGGTTTGAATTAGTTGATAACATTACTCAGGTCTTAGTATCGCTGGCCTCACAGGCCACGGGGAGCTAGGATATCCTCCTTTCCTAGTCAACTGAGTAATGCTGCTATTCCATCACCAGAATTTATACCACTGTGTTTCTCCTTTGTGATATCTGTGTGCAGTTCCCCAATTAGGTTTTGTGTCTGTGCAGACAACCTTGAGAACTGGTACTCCATCTCCTTCCCCTGGGATACATAATCTAGCCTTCTCTGCACATTTCCTGAAGAAGCAATTTAGATTGCTGCACAAGCAGCATCACTGAGAAGTCTCACCAAGCTCTCAGATATCCTCTTATACCACAAAGATATGCCCTGTATCATAAGTGGCAATTTACCTTTAACCATCAGGATCATTGTGAATACTGTAAGGGCAAATGGGATACAAACCTGCTACAGAGATTCAAGGGAGCACTGATCAGGTCCAGAATGGTAAGAACGTCATTACCTCCCCTGTCCCTTACCTAAAAAACGGTTGTTACTTTTCACATCTTCAGTTTCAGCAGCCTATTCACTGTTTTCACCATCACGTTCAATTCACCTTATCTACCCCACTGGCTATCCATTTATATATCTTCACTCCAACCTACTCTTGTTCTTCTGACATCAGCCATACCACCCTCAGCCCCACTGACATCACAGCCTCAGCCTGTTATGACCTTGATACATATTCAGCCTGGAGCACCTGTGGTTCTTTCTGTGGCACCTGTTCAAATTACAGTCAATCCTATTTAGCTTTACTCTGCATTATCAGTATAATCACTGATGCAGCCACCACCAACAATTTCCAGGCTGTCAGCAGCCTTATTCAGGAGTTCCAAATCCAACAAGAATAAACACTTGATGAGGGGAAGTGCTCTAGCCCCACCCTCTCCGTTGTTGCTTTTGTCACTTTCTACACATGGAAGGTGATGTTGTGAAGAGGAGAACCTCTTCTATCCATGAACGTGTTCCCGTTTGTGTGTTTACTATGCTCAGATCTGGACTACTGGAATAGGGCTAGTGTCTCATCCATCTGAACAACCAGTGATTGAACCTTTATCAGTAACATCTTATCAGCTAATACTGTTGGTAGTGGTGTCTTTGCCAGAAGATGGTGAGTTTTCTGGAGAATTGGATCAGGTTCAGATGATGGTTCAGATTTTTCTGATATGGGCCATGCGTCAGAGTCCTCTCCTGACCCTGTAGTGCAGGGGTGGGCAACTTGTGGCCCTCTGGATGTTTTGGCCTACAGTTTCCACCATCCCTGAACATTGGCTACACTGGCTAAAGCTGAGGGGTGTTATAGGCTCAAACCACTCATGTAGTGAATGATACTAAAACAATATCAGCTACAGAGGATCTCTAACTATACTTAGAATAAGGACTTAAGATATAGCAACCTCCACTGCTTATTAATGAATCAGTGTTTCAGCTTGTTTCCCCTGATACATAAGTTCCAGTAGCACTTCTGTGCTTCCTGCAGTCTTTCAGGTAGCAAATAACTCTTGGAATAGGCTGTTTTCTAATCCCTACATATGTATTTTAAAGGGCGAAAGAACAGGGTTACACTATCTTGTTTTAAACATCTCGCTTCAGGGTCACACTCGGGGAGGGGGGACCAACAGTCTGCAATGATTGATAAAGAAGGCAGGGAATTTGATAAGTTGGTGGACAAATTTAACTCTTCTACTCTTCTCCTGTTCTCTCACTGTGTATTGCCAATTATCATGCAGATATGGCATACTCTCAATATTTCTTTTGGGAACAGCCCTGCCCCCCCCTTTTTTTATATACTCTCCCAGATAGTAATCAGAAACATTACTTCAGGCTGAAATCCTCCAGGCAAAAACAATAAAATAAAAACCAACATATATCATGCTGTGGACTGCAGTTCAAATTGTGGCCACATCCAGTGCTATCCTATTGCAGTGCACCTATTGCTATGTTTCACTATTCTTTCTGAAAAGGTTGGATCAGAGACATCCAATTTGATGGGGAAGGTTTGTTCATTGCCCAGACAGTTGATGCTGTAGAGCATCTCAAGTAAACTACAGCATATTCCTTTGGGATCACACTGTTATTGTTATAGGTCATACAAGCAATGGCACAGGCCTAATCCCTTACTTTGCAACTGAGAAAAAATCTCATCATTTCTCCTCCTATCCAAAATATTAAAATAACAAAGGTAGATTACCAAACTTCACTTCCAAGAATCTGGGAACCTTCAAATGAAACCTTGACTTCCTCTGAAACTGACCATCCTCTTTGATGACAGGCACTGTTTCTTTGGTATGTAGACCCAGTGGGTTCTCCCCATCGTAGGTTTAGAGTATATAGTAGGTTTCCTTACCCATCCTCCTCAATCAGTCCAGAGTGTCCATCTTACTCAAATATTAACATTGGGAGTACATTCTTTGCTTATCAGAGGACTTATAAAACCCATTCCATCTTCTATGGCTAAAGGCCTGTACCCATTCTCCCAAGATGTAAATACCATTAGGTATCCAAAGGAGCTTTAGATGATCTCTCTTGCTGACATTTTTGCATTTTTCAGAAACTCATAGATTGTGTTAATTGCTCTCTGAGATTCTTCTTATTTTTTTTTTATTTTTTGCATAACCATATGTCAAACACACTAAAGATACTTTTATTTTGCAACTGGAGACCACTGCTACTAGTCACTGGGTTATTCTCTTTGGATGTTCCATGGTATCTAGAAAAAAGAACATAAGAAGAGCTATGCTGGATCAGACCAATGGTCCATCTAGTTCAACATTCTGTTCACACACTGGCCAACCACCTATCAACTGGAAACCTACAAGCAGGACCTGAGTGCAATTTGTCTAACCCCCTTTTAAAGCCATCCAAATTGGGGGCATCACTACATCTTGTGGTTGTGAATTCCATCGTTTAACTATTTGTTGTGTGAAGAAGTACTCCTTTTTATCTGTCCTGAATCCCCTGGTTCTAGCATTATGAAAGAGGGAGAAAAATGTCTCCCTGTCCACTATCTCCATGCATAATTTTGTACACCTCTATCATTCTTCCCTTACTCTCCCTTTTTCTAAGCTAAACAATCAGAACTATTGTAATGTTCCCTCATAGGGGAGTTGCTCCAGCCCCTTGATCATTTTAATTGCTCTTTTCTGCACTTTTTCCAAGTCTACAATATCTTTTTTGGATATCATTGCCAGAACCGTACTCAATATTCTAAGTATGGTCATACCATAGATTTGTATAAAGGCAGTATGATATTGCCAATTTTATTCTCAATTCCTTTCCTAATTATGCTTAGCATATATGACAGTTGTGGCCACATTCCCTCAGTGAAAAAAGATACCTGTTTTTTTCTTGGTCTTGGAAAAAGCGTTTTGGCCATTAAAGTCCACTTCTCACACATATAAAATATTTGCTCGAGAATATTCTGCTGAGCTTTATTCCCAACAATTTGCCTGGACAATCATCAAAATATATCCAGCTGCACAGTGCTTGCAGTGCTAGATGTGCATGACTCAATACGAACTCAAAAGAGTGCCATTATTAAATCCTTTGATGATCGGTTGAGGTGTCCAAACAGATTCAGACTTCCCCTGATCTTATCACATGTGAAGAGATTATAGAACAAAGTGGTATGGCTACAGGCTACAAAGTCATTTACCAGATAAGAAAGGCTCGGATCTCTCTCAGGAGGGACCCTTGATTCTGGATCCTGGCAGCTGAGCAGAAGTCTTGCTGTGTGCTTCCTTAATTCCATGTAAGATTGAAGTCAGTGCAACCCTCTTTTGTATTAAGAGAAGATGAGTGCCTGAAACTCAGGATGTTAGTACTTAAGTGATGATCACCTTGAGTAGCTTACTTATTTCTGCCATTAAAGTCTGTAGCTCCTTACACACAAATTAAAGGCAAATGAGCTCAGTTCTGCTTCAATTTACAATTGAGAAAATAAGGCGATTTACGGAATTTTGGGTTCATTTGTATGGCAGTTATTTGCTTTGATTGCTGTAGTCAATGGGGATTTCTTAAACATGTTTTGTATTTCTTATGGTTTTAAATTGTTTTATTTCTTTTTGTGAGCCACCCTAAGAACTTTGTTATATAAATACATATAATTAAGAAATCAATACATTATACATTGGGAATATGCAGCCATGGTATTAGAATATTTGCATCTATTTCTGTGTAATTGTCTAAAAACAACCCTCATGGCTCAAATATGGTTAGTTTAAAGATATTGAGCATATATGTATTTCTACTCAGCTTTGTTTCTACATAATTGAGAAGTTTCCAAAAGTTACATATTATTCAAAATCTATATAATGAGTAGTGCTATCATTAATTGTGTAGTAACTCACACTAAAACAGAATAAATGAAATATTTCTTGGCTAAGGGTTTTCAAACCCTACCAATGTGTGTTCAGTCTAGAAAACAATATACCCCTGGACCTTAATCAGAATATTTTGAGTGAACAATGAATATGCAAACAACTCAGTATAACAACTGCAGTTTAAATAATTCATATACTCAAAATAGAATTAACCCTATAGCTTCCATTCCCTCAAAACCTCTCACCATTTTCCCTCCAACTGCCCACTGTAACTGACCTAACTCCCAACCTTCCACCCCAGACAATTACATTCTTTCTTGTTGCTTTGGTAACCAGCCATATTCACTCCCTTGCCAATTGGTCACTCCCACCTAAGGCTCATTGCATTGCCTCCTTTTTTAATGGGAATGCATCCCTGTTTGGTCCATAGTAAAGTCTGTGCAGGGAGCCTCCAATGCCTTACAGATCGAGTGGGTAAATTTATTTAAGTAGCATCTTTAATAATGTTTTGGGGTGCAGTTTATAGCTTTGATGAAGACCAACCTCTGAAGCATCTCCAGTTTCCCCCCTTGACTGTTAGTGATGCCAGTATATCTTCTGGATCTAAATCAGGCCAGAGATCCCAGTTTTAGGGTTAAATGTAGGCTGACCATATGAAAAGGAGGACAGGGCTCCTGTAACTTTAACAGTTGTAGAGAAAAGGGAATTTCAGCCAGTGTCATTTGTATGCAATTAGTTCCTGGTGAAATTCCCTCTTCATCATAGCAGTTAAAGTTGCAGAGGCCCTGCCTTCTTTTGTATATGGTCACTCTAGTATAGTGCCTGCAACTTTAACTGTTGTGATGAAGAGGGAATATCACCAGGAACTAATTGCATACAAATGATACTGGCTGAAATTCCCTTTTCTCTACAACTGTTAAAGTTACAGGAGCCCTGTCCTCCTTTTCATATGGTCAGCCTAGTTAAATGTTGGGTACAATTTCCTGTTCTGGTGAACTGGTTTCTTTCCTGCATTTATGATGTAAGATGGAAAAGTTCTAGTTCTTTTTTTGATTAAAGATTTTTATTCTATTTCACTATTAAAAATATAAAAACAAAACTTACAAGACATACAACAATTAAAAGGACCCCCTACCTTTCCCACAGCAATTTTATAAATCCTTTTAAAAAGAAAGTACAACATAGAAATTAAAAAAAGAAAACCCATCCTCCCCTTTTAACACAACTACATGTTAGCATTCTTATTCCCCTAATATTAAAAGTTACTAAAACAGACCACAAATAAAAATAAACCCCCTATTCTTAAAAGTTCTAGTTCTTTTGATGTGTTGTGCTCTAATTGCACCTGGAACTTGGATCCAATTCAGGCTCTTTATCATTCTCAGTAAATCTCAAATATGGTTTCATGAGATTGTAGTGAACTCTATGCATCCTGACCTTATAGTTCATACAGAATTGGAGACAATATTTTTACCATGCAAAATGGACCCGTGTTCACTTCAATTTAGAACATTGTCCTCTTTAATGTGATCCATTTATACTCATACTAATTCATTAATGTCATATGGCTGAAAGATGACCTTAAGATTATATTGGCCTTTTCTGATGCTGATTAGCCTGAACTTGGTACCTGATAACATTTTCTTTCACAGTAGTTAAGTATTCATCCAAAGGCTATAATACTCTGACATACTTGTTACCTTCAGAGGTTTCTATTCCATCCAACAGCTCTACAGGCAAACAGATCACTCAACCAAACAAAACGTATATGGCATAAATCCTGTAGTGGATTGAACACTACTTCTATAAAAGCATAATCAGACCAACATTATATTGTATGCTCATTATTGCCCATTCACGGTTTTTCGCATGACCTTTAGATGACGCCGTCCACCTCCTGTGCTTCTCCCACTCCTTCCACTCATTTTTCCATTGCAAAACGAGATGCAGAAAATCCAACTTATTTTTTTAAAACAAAACTTGCTGCCGTTTTCCTGCTGTGTGCAGGAAAAGCAGCGCAATAAAAATGCCCGCTGAATGGGCCATGTGGTCGTTGCTGCTTCCTCTTTTTCTCCCCGTGTAAAGAGATCATCACTATTATGGGACAGCAGCAGGAGGCCATAGCGACGGTAGGGAAATGTGAAAATCCCCCCCCCCCCAATATGATGATGCCCTAAGATGTCATTACATATGGAAGCAATTTATCCCAGTCTTGTTGAATGGTGTTTACAAAGGTTAGAATATCTCAGAGTGTTGTATTGAGACACTTAGCTACCCTATCTGATTGAGACAGATATGCTGTAGTCTAGATCTTGTTTATTTTAAAATTATCAGAAGCCTCCCTAAATAAAATGAGATTTAAAGTTTGTCCCCCTCTCGTTATGTATGTTGTGAGGAAGACCATGAAGGCAAGTAACATTGTCCGCTAAAGCCTGAGCAACTATAATAGCTTCCTGATCTGGAAGTCCACACATTCATGTCCATTTGGAATAGTAATCTGCAACAAATAGAAGAAAACACTGACCTTGATGAGTGACTGAACTTGATCCTGAGGAGTCTTCAGGATACAACATCAGCATTTGAATGTCTTTACCTGGTTGGTGCACAATGCAATAGTCATAGTGTGATAATTGCTCCAATCAGAAAGTCAACTACCCTTCCTGTCATGAAAGTTATGGAGCCAGCATGAGTTTATGATCAGCCCTCAACATAAACTTATAACCTAGAAGAAAATGTTGAAAATGCTTTCTAAATTTTATAACAGTCAAAAATTATTTACATGTAATAGTATATTTGTCTTCAGCCTTATTTCAGTGTATAACTCACATGTGCAATCACTCTTTCTTGAGTCTCAGGCTTCTGAGATTAAAGAGCCTGAATGCCCACTTCACTGACATCTGTATCTAATATGAAGGGCAATGTAGGATCTGGATATGCCAAAATAGTGACAGATATTAGACACTTTTCAAGCTTCAAAAAGGCTTAATCACATTTGTTTTTCAATTCAAATGTAACCCATTTATTGATCATTTGAAACAGAGGGCTTGCTATAGTGGCAAACTGTTTCAAAAACCTCATTCCTGATATCAGTTATAGTCTTAAGGATCAGCCATGTCCTCAATGTTTCCATCTTTCCAGAACCTTTTGCCAAACGTTTTGATAAAATAACATGTCCCAGATATTGAACTTGCTTATTAGTTAGCTTCCCACCGGCATTGTAATACCTCACACAACTTTTGCAAATGTTCATCAAATGTTCATCTCACAATGACAATGTCATCTAAATAGATCAAGCAGGAGGTTTCCTGGTGATCAGCTTAACACCACTTCCATAAGTCTCTGAAGCATCCTAGGAGCATTACAAAGGCCAAAAGGCATGACATTGAACTCACATAAGCCTTGCCAAGTGCAGAAGCAGTTTTTTCTTCATCTTCTTTTTCATCTTCACTTGCCAATAACCACTAGCCAGTTCTAAAGTGGAAAACTGCTGAGCATTAGTTAACAAATCCAGAACATCATCAATTCCTGGTGATGGATATACATCCTTCTTTACCAAGACGAGAAAAAACTGAACAATTTAAAAGCAAGGAAGAGTAGATAGTTACATGAAATATTTGGAGGAGAAGCAGTGGTGCTTGCTGAAATTCTTTGGAGATCTAGAAGATCAGACGTGCTGAGAAGACTTCTATTCAGTTTTCTCTGACCATAGTAAAATCAAATGGATAGACTTTGCCATAGGTGCAAAAGTGGGAATCATCCTGTTCAAAAGCAGTGCAAAAGAAGTACTGGATAAAACCAAAGAAGCAAATAATGGGAGTCTGCAGCTGTGAGGCAAAGATGTTATGTGGGAGGTGCTTGAATGAAATGTGGTAAGGGAAGTATGGAAGAAAATAATGAAAGGGCAGCAAGAATTGTAAAAAAGGATGGAAAAGGTTGCAAACGTAAAAGAAAAGTTGGTAAGGGACCTCAAGGTGAACATGACAGAAAAGTGAAATTCCAAGGCAAGAAAACCAAATTTTAGAGTGAACTTCAGGAGGAAGGTAAAGACACTGTATAACAGCAAGTCCCAAGAAAAAACCACCTGAAGAGCCAAGCAGGAAGAGCCTAACCCCAAATAGCTAAAAACAGAAGATGGAGATGGGGAATGGTACTTCAAAATGCATTTAAAGTTTTTTTTAAAAAAATAAATTTTAAATCATTCCTCCAGTCATCTTTTTTCCACAATAGAATCTAATAAAATCAGCTTCTACAACCACCTACAAAGGGCAAAGAAGAAAATTACATTTTTGATATTCTTTTCTTGGATTGCTTGCTCAATTTAACATGCAATTTTTAAAACAGTTTTACAGTTAGGCTAAAAGGAAAGATTTAAGAAACTGAACTGCCCTAATTCAACTGTGTACTGAAGTTGTATTCAGTATATACCAAATAAACATAAGCATTTTGTGTGTTAGAATTCAATAAGCTATCATGTTAAATTACAGAGGTCAAACACTAGCTGTGTCTAAGTGTATCACCACCATGGAAGGAAGTTGGACTATAAATGAAACAAACAAACAAACAAAATCCTTGATATTCACATCATTCAACCACCAGTTATCTATGCAAAACCTGGCATTGCCATCTTTTTTCTTTCAAAGTCTACAGAGACAGTCCAGGGACTGGAGATAGTTGAATAATTTTTCTTCTTTGCATCTCCTGCAGCTGGGCACCATTATATAGCCTAATGTTCCTGAGTATTAATATGATGTTTCATCTAATTTGTATGACCCAAGTCATGATGCCTTGACTAAACACATCAGAAGACTTCAACAGGGCCTGTTTGGGCTCTTCTTAACTAATTAGGCTCCAGCTGTCATTGATCTAATGGAAATTCTTCTGTGACTTGAGCAACAGTCCACTTGGATCTTGGAGGCAAGGTGCTTCCTCTTAACCTGGCATTATCACATATGACAGGTCTCTTTCTGATCCAACCTCATAGTGGTGTCAAAAGTTCCAATCACAGTGTCCTGATACAAAGTGTGTGAAGTCACTATCAAATTAGCATCCCTTATTGTCATATACTTTATTAATGGATCTCCCAATTAACACTTCTACCTGCAATGTTGGCCAAGCTTCAACAGCCCTTCTGTCTCAGAATTTGTCCGATCCATTTTTAAACTATCCAGAGCACTGGCCATCACTACATCTTGTGGAAGTGAATTCCATAGTTTAACTATTCATTGTGTGAAGAAGTATTTCCTTTTATCTGTCCTTTATCTGTCCTTAATCTCCCACCAATCAACTTCATGATATTACTTTAATTTTAGTAGGGCTGTGCAAGCTTCTGATTTGGAATTCTGAAGCATGGTGGCCATTTTGTGTGCAATCCGCCATTTTTTGCATAGCCCTAGTGGAAAGGGGGAAAAAGTCCTACAGTTTCCAGCATGCAGTGCAGCCAATCAGAGAGCAGCATTCTCTTCTCCATAGCAATAATGCACTAGGCCTGTAAATGGCTGTCATTTAGAGAATAGACTGTGGTTGTCTTTTAGAGAATAGCAGAAAGGGAAAGTTAGGAAAACTACAAGTACATACTGTAGTTGAGCAGCAGCACTGCCACTCCCCCCTTTATTAGGGTTAGGGTTAAGAGGAGAGAAGCGGTGTAGTTGTGTCATATGGACTAATCCTTTGCTTTAGATTGAGTGATGAGTCATTCAGAGAATAAAAACAGAAACTTAAGAAAACTACAAGTATATACTTTAGTTGAGCAGCAGTAAATCTCCCACTTCAATTCCCATCATCCCCAGCACCCCTCACACCCTTGGGGGACATATTGTTGTAGTATGGAGGAGAGATTGAGAGAGGAGGGAGACACCCCTCCCATACTCCCCTCCTAACCTTTTCGTTTTTTTACAGCTGCCTCACACTGCGTTGACATTTCCATTGACCTGTCCACCACAACCCGAAGATCTCTTTTTTGGTCAGTCACTGTTAGCTCAGATCACATCAGCATATACCTGAAGTTGGGATTTTTTGCCACAATGTGCATCACTTTATAGCTGCATACATTGAACCACGTTTGCTGTTTAGATGCCCATTCTCCCAGTTTGGAGAGAACCTTTTGGAGCTCCTCACAATTCTGTTTTGTTTTAGCCACCCTTAATAATTTGATGTCATCAGCAAACGTGGGCACTTCACTGCTCACTCCTAATTCCAGATCATTTATAAATAACTTGAAAATCATTTGTCTCAATATGGATCCCTATGGGACACCATTGTTTACATCCCTCCTTTGGGAGAATTTAGCATTTATTCCTACTCTCTGCTTTCGGTTCTTTAACCATTTACTGATCTATAAGAGGATCTCTCCTCTTATTCTATGACTGCTAAGTTTGTTCAGGAGTCTTTGGTGGGGGACTTTGTCAAAAGCCTTTTGGACAATGTCTACCAGATCACCTCTGTCCACATATTTATTGACACCCTCAAAGAACTCTAAAAGATTAGTGAGACAGAATTTATCTTTGCAGAAGCCATGTTGATTCCCCCCCTCATATGCTTAATAATTTTATCTTTAATAATGTTTTAAACCAATTTACCTGGAACAGATGTTAACCTACTGACCTGTAATATCCCTTTTTTAAAATTGGTGTTACATTGGTCATTCTCCAATTACGTATTTTTGTTAGAAGATCAACAATTTCATCTTTGAGAAGTCTAGATGGATACCATCTGGGACCCGTGATTTATTATCTTTCATTTTGTCAATAAATTTGAGAATTTCACCTTTTGTCATCACTATTTGCCTCAGTTCCTCAGACTCCTTTCTTGAAAGCAGTTGAAAATAATTACTTCAGCTTCTCCGCAGTCTCCTTATCCTCCTTTAATGCTCCTTTAACTCCATTGTCATTGTCATTGTCAGCCATTTATATCAGCTGGCATGTTGAAATGTACCATTTCAGTCCAAGTCTGCCCTTCATCATTAAAGGGTGAAGGATTAAACATTAACTGGTGGACTGCCATTGGGATTCCAGCTCCTTCATCCCCAGAAATGTCAGGTTGCTTGTCATTCATAATGCTTAATCAGAACTAAACCAAGGATATTTGGATTGATATTTTAACAGTGTCCCAAACATTGACCTTCACCCAAACAGACTGCACCCTTTTCACCAAATTGTAAGCAACATAGTTCCGGGTAGGTAGTTTTTCAAAATGTATTAAGAATGTGAGTTCATTCTAGAAAATAGTACACTCCTAGACCTTTCTTAAACATAGGTGTTGGGTTTATTTTATAATTAACAGGATCTGTATATTTTGAACTAAACCAAGAATATCTGGATTGATATTCTAATAGTGACATGTTCACCCAAACAGAGTGCACCACTTGCATCAAATTGTAAGCAAATTCTTTCTGGTGGGTAGTTTTTCAGCCTGTACCAAGAACGTACCTTTCTTAAACATTGGTGTTGGGTTTATTTTATATTTTATAATCTATTTTAGAATTTTGTTTTATAATTAACAGGATATGTATATTTTGGGTGAATTAAGAATATGCAAACAACTCAATATAACAACAGCATAAATAACTCTTAGAATTAACACTATAGCTTCTGTTCCCTCAAAACCACTCATCACTTTCCTTCCCTCTCCCAACAGCCCACTCTAACTGACATAACTCCCCCACCCCTGCATTTTCTCCTATCTCCCTGGTAACCAGCCACACTTACTTCCATTGCACCTCCTCCTTACTGGCCACTCTTGCATAAGGTTCATTACAGTTCTCATCTGCTGCTTACCCCCATAATGGCAACTCTGGATCCCTTGTGAGTTCACATTAGATAAGGCTTACTTGAATCCAAAAAGATGATATACCTTCTAGAGTTTCCTTTCCAGCTCAGAAATCTTTAGCCACCCTGCTACTATCTCTGAATCTGAAAGTTTCCCAAGATCTTGTGATATTCACAAGAGAGTTGTCGTGGCAGAGAAGTGTCCAGTAGGTGTCTGATTCTCATTGCATTTGCATTCTAGACAACACTTCAGATGCTGTTTGAGCGTGGTTGCTGGGTGAAAGAATTCTGCTTTTTGCAGTGATAATTCCCATAACAATCTTAGTGCTTTGTGAGAGAGTTCAAAGTGGTTTCCACTGCAAAAGGCAGAATAGTCTTTTATGGAAATTGTTAACAGTTTTCTCCAGGTATAAAGGAAATCTGTCCTTTCCCAACTATTTGTGATCACATTTGTGGTGGTTGTCATAATTCAAAGGATGTCATAATTATCCTTGATTAATGGCTTCTGTGACAGTTTTGTCACCCAGTGTGTTGCCCTGACAACAACATTGGGACTTTGCTGTTAATCTCATACACATATATCTTCTGTAGTGCTCCTTAGTTGCATTGTTTTCAAAACTAAATATACTGATCCTGAAGAATAGATTACATGGGTCTTTGAGACAAATAATGGAAAGCGTGGGAAAGATGCTGAGTAGTTATGTGGGAATAAGAGATATAGATCAGAGATACAGCAATCTGTAGGGTGAGTAGGTGGACATGTGTACAAGAACTGGAGTAGAGAAAAGTTTCTGAAGTCTTCTTCCTCATATTTTTGAAATAAGCTTTAACATTGAGCAATTAATGTAGTAATTGCACTGCATAGGTTTCTGATTATTTAGTGTTGTTGGTTTTTTTACATAAATCTATAGAAATAGCTGAATTCACAGCTAGATTTGCCTTGGTGATTTTCCTCCCATCACTTGATTGCTTGCAGTGGAATTCTCAGTGAAATGAATTTTGCTGATTTTCTGGGCTAATCCAGACAATCAGCTCATTGCATGCATTTTAGCCTTTGCTGCTGAGGTGAAACTATCCAGGGGCTTCTTCACACATTGCCTTAAGACTACTCAATTCCAACTCCCAATTCTTTGTATGCTAAATGCTAAATGGTGCTTGGGGCATCACAACATGGCAGAGGAGTCATCACTCATTATCAGCAATGTTAGGGGTTGTGTACAACCACACTCCAGGCAGCTCTCCAAATCACAACAGCATTGTTTACTGGGGAAAGAACCTTCTCTACAATATATTGCTGAGTGCTGAAAAAATATAGCATCTATTGCTTTCAACGAAGGTGCTTTCTTGAGGGAAAATATTTGTATCCTTTACAATATCTGGAAAGGCCTTCAGGGCACTTTCATTAATGCTTTCTTCCTCTGGTTTTGGTAATTTTTTATTTTTAAATTGTGAATGTAGCTACACTTTACTATTCAAATGGTAGTCTTCAGAAACATTTCTGTTACGTTTGGATGTTCTGATGCACATACACATTTTTCTGTGGACCAGTGAAGACTTAAAAGATTTGCATTGTTGGTTACCAACAGCCATTCTTTATCACAGAGAAATAGAATGCCGGGGCTCTCCTTCTTTTGATGTTATTTTTTCCTGCACTAGCAACAGTGGACACAGTATTTGTAAAAACACCAGATTTCAGCATTTGAACATGTATAATTGAGGACATTGTGATGCAATTGCATGGAAATGGGAAATTCCAAAACCCGCTTAGGTATGTGTTTAGATTTGATTGGCATTTCTACAAGAGCTGAATATTGCAGCACTTAAGCCCTTTTCTTACCAGTATGTCTACTTAGCCCATTAAAAATACACACAAGGTCTCAGACCATCTTTGACAGTGTACTGCTTGTTGTCAAATATTTTTGTACTTGATGTGCTTGTAAGACACCATAGCCCCCAGGAAGGAAGTACTGTGCCTGTGCTCTCAGCTCTCTCTTAAGGGAATATGGAGATGTACTGCCTGTCTGCGCTTAGGTTTTTGCTTTTCTAATCACTTATTCCCTCTCCGGGCTTTGCTATGGTTTTCATGCATGTACTTGTCTCCTTGGGCAGCAATTACCTGTGAGAGTCTCATTTGGAGAGAGCATTGCTGGCTTCATATGACAGCCATGGAAAGAAACATTGGTGTTTTTTTTAAAGCAAATATCAGCTTTATGTTCACGACTAAGAGGCTAATGGTCCAATGTAAGGAAATGCAGAGGCAAGGTGAGTGCCAATCACCTACCCCACACACCTCTCCTTTCATTCTGGACCTACAACTTCTGAAGCTCAGTTCTTTTGTGAACAGTTTTGCCCCCCTTTCCAAGCTCCTGTGTACTCTCTACACCCTCAGTTTCCACACTTTCCAGGATCCAACTTTTGCCTCCTTGGGAAATTTGTAGAAATGGCATGATGCCTTTTGTTGGAGCCCCTTGGACCACATTTTTTTAAAAAAATAGAAATCAGCACAGTTGTGTCTTAAGTTGTTGAAGCCAAATTATTATTTGAAGAATTGTTACTGGCACTGGGCCAATCTCTTACTAGATTTTTTAAAAATGCAACGTAGCTGGTCTTATACACACACACACACACACACAGAGAGAGAGAGAGAGAGAGAGAGAGAATTTCAATCTTTCTCTGTACATTCTTTCAGTTTGAACCAGTCTGCCATCACATTTTTAATAATAGCTCAGTTTGTCCATTGCTTCATGGTGCTGATCTATACCACCATTCCAAACATACACCTATTCTTTGGGGGGGGGGGGGGGGGAGAGGAGAGTCTACATAGTTCCTCAGCCTTGTTCAGCTATTTTACTCTGGTTTGATGTGTTGTTCCATGCCCCCTCTCACTTTGCTCGTCAATAATGTTCTGTAGGTATAAGGGTTGGGGTAGAACCTATAACCCACACATTAAACTAAAGATATACATTATGCTAGGGAAAATTAAACACCTAAACAGGGCTCATGATTACCCAAACCCCCTTAATAATGCCCCACAAGTCCAGGAATAAAGGTAGAAAGAAAATTCTCACCATTGTGTGAATTGAAGCCACTTGACCCTGAACTGCCTGGGAAAACAAGCATCATGTTCCTATGGTAGTAGCTGCAAGAAGACTCTTCTTCAAGTGATGTGGAGCTTGCCTGTGTGTCTTCGGAGACCAAAGTCAGCCACTTGGGTCTCAGGGCACTATGTGTGTGGTTGAATTTCTTGAAGTGCCTCATGTAAATAGTGATGTTTCCAACTCCATTGTTTTAATTATTCTTTTATTAGCAAGTGCTTGCTAGGGGATAATAGATGGTGCTTTATGACTATTGAAGAGTCTCCACAAGGAAAAAATCAAGTAGGAACATTAGAAAGGACTCTCTCTCTCTCTCTCTTTCTTTCTTTCTTGGCTGTCATTTTTTCCCCTTATTCTTGAGTGCCAACCGCCATTTGGGCTAAATGGGGGAAAGAACCATTGTCAGAGGCATAAAATTGCCTGCTTCATATTACAGAAGGCTGGAGGCCATGAGAATAAATCACATTGGAGGGGATGATGCAGTCAGACCTGAAGAATAAGAAGCTCATCCTAGGAGGGCCTCCAAAATGCCCAGTTCATTTTTGTAGATGCTGTCAAATAGACTCCCATATTGCTAACCTCGAGAATATATATATGTGTGTGTATATGTGTGTGTGTGTGTGTGTGTGTGTGTATATATATATATATATATAAATAGCCGTGTCAAACTCAAAGTAAATTCAGGGCTCAAAATTCAGGGCTCAAAACCTCTATCCCCAAATCATGTAAGATTTACTTTGTCTACGGAAGTACTTCTAAATTCAGGAGCCAAAAGGCCAGTTCCATATTGCCTCTCAAAAGTATCTTCCCATTCACATCATATAGTAAGTAAGCATGATGTCCACTGGTCCTCTTCCATTGTGGCCCCAGTTTCCAACACTTTGGGCCCTTTGTGTAAATATTTATATACTATTAGGCAGATGGTGATACTGCTTGGAAAGGCTGAATAATATTTGGCACAGTAAAGTCACATTGAATAAGGCAAGGTCTGGACTGTCAGGATCCTGGACAAATCACTAACTGAAATTGACCCAGTTGTCTCAGCAACATGCAGAGGCCTTATGAAGGCTGGCAGGTCTGGACCTGCTGTAAAATCTGCCCCCTTTGGGGAGCTTCTAAGTCTTAAAAGGCAGCTGATGACCTCTATGGCGTGGAGATGATGAGGACTGTATTGGAGAGGTGCCCTCTGAGTCTAAGGAGTCCGGTAAAGCCATGTCCTCTGGTCTGGAAGGCCCTAGAGAAGCAGTTGATGAGTTGCTGGATGAAACCACCTCCTCCTCTGTTTCCTCCTCTGAGCCAGAAGGGGAATCAGGGCTCAAGAACATAACAGCAATTAGTTTAAAAACATTGGGTTCAGTCCAGAGTAGTGTAGAGGAGTTCCACTCGTGCTGAAGGAAGGGGATGGGGAGGTGATTTAAATGATTCCTCCTTCCTAGTGAAGCTTTCTATGCCTCCTGAAAAACTGCTTCTGGGGGACCATCAAGAGCAGCATGAGAGACAACATGGGACTCCATGGGAATGGGGGAGTCAGTGAAGATCCCCATCCCCTTTTTCCAGTGGGGAGCCTCCACGGGATCCTGGAGTCTTCTGTGAATGGAAGGAGCTGTTCTATTCACAGAATGGCCAATCTAGATGACTTTTGTGGACATCTGCTCCTTCCTGCCTCCTGCAGCCTATGACCCATGAAGACCTCATGGGTCATGGTTGATGCTTCAAGAATGAGGGTGAACATGCATAAAATGGGTAGGGTTGGGGTTGCAGATTATAGAATGTTTCTTATTCTCTAAAAAAAAATGGGACAATTATATACTAAATTTTAGGAGTATATAAATGAATACCCACAGTTGTTCAGAAAGCATGGTAATCTGGTCTTACAACCAGCACTGGGTGTCTAAAACCAATACTTTGGTGCTTTGCTCTCCCCAGGACTTCTATGAGACACAGAAAGTTGCCATCCTGAGTCAGCCCAGGGTCTCAGATATGGAACTTACTAGCGGTGCCACCAAAGTTCCTTTAAATGAAAATGCAATGGATTGAACCCGGAACACTTTGCAAGCCAAACATGTGCTCTTATCATTGAGCTGTAGGCTCTCCATTTTAACAGCTGCAGCTGTGCTAAAAGAAGCATAGAGTTTGTATAGAATGACATTTCTGACCTTGAAGCAAAATGGAACAGAGAAGTCAATCTGAGACAGGTGCTTTGGTGTCTCATGAGGACATGTGGAATGTCCTGGTGAGAATCAACATTTGGTTCTCAAGTTCCTGTATTCTCCCCCCCCCCCCCCCTCATATTTATATGATTCTTTGTTAGCACTTTTTACATATGTTTCCCACAAAATAGGAATTTCTCTAAGAATTAGTTAATACTTTGTCCAAAGCTTCCGGCTATGATTTCGAAGTAATAAATATACTTCATATCTTGTCAGGTTTTCTAAGCACACTTCCTTAAGTTCCCCAGACAGGATACTACTTGCTTCTTTTTCATAAGTTTTGTCTGCTTCTCACAATATTTCATGTTCATTTATTTGTGTCATAAAACACGCAAGCAGACATGTAAATATGCCCAGTATGCAGTTATTCTTTCCCCAACTTTTTTATCTGAAACACATTTTTTCCTGACTTTAGGTGGGAAACCTTGCTTTTCCCGAGTTTAGCTTTTCTCATGTCAACAAGCTTAGAGGCCAGTGAGAATTTCAGTGAAAAATCACAGCATGTTAGCACAAATGTTTCTATTAAAATGCCTTGCTAGAATCAAACTGATACAACTTTCATATGCGAATACAATTTAATAAATAATTTGTTGTTTGTTTTAAATCGTAGTTTAGGAGATACGCTGTTTATGAGGAAATATGAAGAGCAATAACTCTTTATTTTGGATAAATATTTGCAAGATGGCCTATTGTGCAGGTTGGCGCAGGAGTCTTGCAAAATGCAAAGGCTTCTGGGGAAAATATTTGTAACAAGTGAGAGAAAGCGGCAACTTCCCATCAAACCTTTAATGTCGACTTTGAACTTATATTTGGGCCTGTTGACAGCAACAACAAAAGCTTTCAGCACACTGTGTTCCCAAAATACAAACTTTGTTGTTCCTCATGCGTCACTCATGATTGGGGACAGAAGTGCTGCTGGGGTAGGAGGCTTTAGTGCTGTCTTTGTGGAAGTGCAGGGAGCTAGAGCTAATGCCCAAAAAGCATCTGAGGAACAAATGGAGCCTAATTTGAAAGCGCTCAGGTCTCCAGGCCAGTTACGTACTCTCTGACAGTATCGTAGAAAAGGCTTTTATTCTCAGATCAGGAGAAGGACAGGGGAGCAGCAAACAAGAGTAGCCCAGAAGTACCAACAACCTTCAGAAATTTAGGTGGACTTCTACATCTGTTAAGGACTGGAGGAAGATCCAGTACTTAATGATGGGGAAGAGAGGGATACATAAATGTTCTGAGGGCCCTGAATGTCTCTTGTAACCATTTGTGTGCTGTGCATAATTGCATCCTACTAATCTTAAGGAGCTCATGGAAGACATTCCTCCCCTCCCAGCGCATGTTCAAACCATTGTTTTCAGAAAAGAGTAATTGACAATAGTGACTTACTACATCCATTTTTCTTTTGGATCTGTCTTGAACAAAGACTTCATTGTTAGGTTTCCATATGAAATCTGTCAAGATCCACATAACATGAGGAACAAAAGCAGAGTGTTCCACCTTTTGCAGAAGATGAGAAGTATTCTGAAATTTGAGCAAGCAGGCACTAAAATATATATGCCTAGAATACTTGGGGATATTTTCATGTTCTTGCTGGGTAAGCCAGTAGGCAAGTTCCATGCAATGTAAGTACACACAGCTTGCATTGTGCAAGTATAGCTGCATTCTTGGCTGCCACTGGAAATTGTCAAGGATTGTTGCAGCATGTAAAGGGGGAGCTCCCATTCTCTATTCAGACAGATGTGAGCATCTGTTATGAGGAAAAATCTACATCATGCTTTTTGACTGCTGGACATAGAAATGTCCTGTTTTTAGGTTTTGGTAGTAAGTCTACCAAACTTTAACTGTTATGTGAATTTGGGTAAACGCCATTCTTTCTGTCTTTCTTTGTTTTAGATTCCCTATTTAATAGCGTAAGAAATGCTGTTGTAAGAAACCTTGAAAAGAACTCACTGGCAAATGCAAAATCTTAGCAATGTTCTTTTTTTGCAATTTTTGCCTTCTAAGCCATCATTCCATTAGAAGAAAGAAGCCATAGCACTAACTCAATAAGGGGATATGTTTGCAGGAGAAAAGAGTAGCTTGGGGGGGGGGGGAAATGTCCAGTAGAGGGCAATCAGAATGCACTTTCCTCATGCCAACATTTTCTCTGAAGCAGGAAGTTCTTGGTTTAGCCAAAGGTCTAATAGAATGTCTGGGGCTATAGCATGTTCACCGATATTTACTTATAAAAGGGAGGGTCTTATATGTCTCAGGTATTCCAACAAATAATAATTTGACATTTCAAGCAGAGAGTAAGTAGATCTAGAGCTGAATATAATCGGTGGCCATGCTTTTACACAAATTGTAGGAAACATGTTGATACTATATATTTATTTTGTAACTATTTTTTCTGTATGGATGTCTGGTAAATTAAGACTTAATTGGGCTAGTTTTGTTGCCCTTTTATCCATATTGGGGATTAGGAGGATGTTATTTCTCTCTGTCTTGTCCTAGAAATTCAACTAGATTTTCTTATAAGAAGACCCTAAGTCAATCATCATGTTGACAGGTTGATTTATTTAACAAGATTTGATCACACAGTTTTCTGTCCTAAGAAGACCTAAGTATATTCGCCTTGAAAATAATTCTTCATAAGGAGTCATTATGAAAGAAGGGTCACTAACTGCATAGGAACACCTCTTGCTCATGAACCTCTCTGCCAAACTGTGGAGAACAGTTAATCATTCTTGAATGTGGTCTAGGTAACTGTAGATTCAGTAACCTTAAAATAGGAAGCCTAATGCCAATTTAGTATCAGTGCAGAATTGGAACAACAGTGATATATGTTTTACGTTTCTTTTTATATAGCTTATATAATGTTGTTCTTTCCCGAATAACTTTCTTTTGTTCAATGGTTCTTGGTTTGCCAGTTTTGCAATGTGCAGATTTGGGGTGGGGTGGGGTAGAGCATCTTGACAGCCATGCATGTAGCCAGAAAGCAGAACTGTTTCTGCTTTGCCATCTTAAAAGATATGGTACCATAGCATGATTGTTTGAGTTGATATATCTTCTAAAATGTACCATTAGGTTAAATGAAAAGCCCTAAACCAAAGAGTGAGTAAGAAATCAGTGGGCCTGTTCAGAAGTCACCTTAAATACTGCTGGTTAAGGCTTTTGGTTAAGCAGCAGGGTTATGGTGCCTTGTGCAATGCGTTTTGCTAAACACTGCTTACTCACTAACCACAGTCAGGCTGTCTACAGCAGGGTTAGCGGCTCTAACCATGGCCTAAAGTTTTGTGAGCGACAACACAGCTTATAGTTTGTGCTAACCCCAGAGATCCACAGTTTCACTAACCACAGAGCCTGAGGTGTCGTCTGAATACGCCCATTAAAACTTGCTAAATCCATTTGTTTTAGTATGGGCTTTTCTTACTTATTTTACTTTATGATAAAGACTGAAGATTTTAGATACTTCTTGATGGGATGGATTTGTATGCTTTATAAATCTCATAATGGTGGGAGAATTCTAAATGTGTTCAGAGAACAAGAAAGATGGAGATATGTATTGGGTACCACTTCATTGTCAGAATTCATCATTATTCCCAGTATTGACTCTTTGTTCTTTTTTCTACATAAAGGGGCCGACACCTTGAGTGAGACCAGCTCCGTCAGCCTGGAAGCCACAACTGACAGCAGAGAGACTTCAGTGGCTACCTCCATCTTGTCCCCCTTCATGTCTGGCCACAGCCGAGATGAAGTAGACAATCGCAGTGAGCACAGCTACAGCGAGTCAGGGGCCAGTGGCTCTTCCTTTGAGGAACTGGACTTGGAAGGCAATGGGGATGGGGATGGAATGGCAGGTCTGTCGTCTGACCTTGTTTCTGCTGGGGACCACGACATTGCCAAGGCCAAGTGGACCAAGGAGCCTATTGCCCCGGAGATAGAAAGGGGTGAAGAATAAAGCCATCTCTTTACTTGTGATTCTTAGGGATTGAAAAGAGAAACTGATAATCTCTCTTGCTTCTTTTCTGTCCAGCCAAAAGATTTCAGTCACTGATCCATGTTGAGACCTGTCCTACTCTTTGTCTGCAGACAAGTATTTGGGGTGTAGTAAAGGAGGAGAAATGTCATCCAGGGGAATTGTAGCTGGTTGCCATGTTCCTGTAGCCAGACTTAAGGATATGTGCTATTACAAGAAGCTGAGAGGAAAGGCATGAAATGGTGGTGGGGAACTCAGGTGTTGAACATCACAGTATATTTCCATGTGTGTGAAAAAGAGGGGGGGAGTGAATGCCTATGCAGGGAGCACTTCACATGGGCAGGTAGATGCATTTGTGTATGTACTGTCCCCTTGCATCTTTTTTACCTCGCCCCTAATCACTTGTTTCTCTGCAACTTGCACTCGTTGATTGGCACCACATCTATAAACACCAAAGAGCAGCAGTTATATTTGAAACTGAAAAATGTAGCGCAAACCTTTAATACCTGAACGGACATCTGAGCTTTCCAATCTGTACTACAATTAACAGCTTTCCTTTGAGAGGTGAAGGTTTATGAGCAGGGTTGCTGTGATCCCAAGCACTCTACTCCCTTTCCCACTCTTCCTCACTTACCTACCTGTGCAGCCCACTTTCACTGTCTCTCTTTTATATTGCAGAATGATGGAATAAACCAAGTTCTTCTTAGTTACAGTTGTTGCACCCTTTAGCATCTGTTGGTGTACCCCTGGAAACTGACCTTGAGAAGTTTCTTGTCTAACTTCAGATGTAAAAGAGCCCATCTGAAAGAATCAGCCATTGCTGTTGGCATTAATGATGCACTCTTCCTGCAGTCTCAGCAGAGAGGCTGCAGAGTATGAGTAATTATCACAGCAATACAGGCCAATGGCACAACAGACGTGACAAATCCATGTCTCTCTAGTTCTGGTCCTCAGAGGTTGTGACGCAGTGGTAGTTCATTTCAGGAGTGAAACTTCATGTTTTGAGTATTGCAATATAGCAGAAGGCTTGCAGTGGTTACCTTAGTTGATTTGACTTAATATTGTGGCATAATGCACTGGAAGTTGCTGAATGTTATGACTTGGAGAAGCTATATATTCTGTCCTTATGCAAGATAAGAATTCCTTTGAGTCCTTTAATTCCCTTAGCACGATGAAGTGAAGATGGTCCTCTCTTTGCATTAGAAACATTTCTGGATACTGGGTTAAGTTAAACCTGTCTCAATCAAAATCATATATTAAGGCACTGGGGCAAATTCCTCACTGCTATAAAACTACTGAAGTTCTTGCACTGAGATATCAGTTGATAAGACCCATGTCAAACAGTCTGCATCCTCTGAGCTTCATTACTTTGACTTGAGGGAAGAGTCATCAAGGCAGCAGGAGGTAGAAAATGTAAATATGTGTGTATTGGGGGCTGAAATATTGAAAAGTTCTGATTCTCCCCACCACATTCTTGCTCCTCTTGCTGACATCCTCTCTATAGAGGTCTTGGATCAATGGCTCACTCTGTTTCTTAATGGCCTTGGATCCATACAGTGAGCAAAGGAGTTCGACGTTCAGCCACCTTCAGACCTGCCTTGTTTCTGAGCATTGACTCGGCCTGGAGGGAGATCAATGAGATGAAGTGTTAGAACCTCCCCCTTGGGCTGCATAGCCACAAGGCTACTCGGCTCCCTCCCCCAATCACCATTGATTCCTTACTTCTTTTTATACTTATTTCTGTGGTCTATAAAATTTCTGCCTCTCTGTTTGCTCTGTATTCCATGATTTAATATTGATATTCATGTTCCCCCAATCCTGATTTTCTATGACATCCAAATCAGTGACTCCAGTAGCTGCAGCTTCACGGAATTAGTACGACTGATGGAAGCTGACACATGCTAAAAATGGGGAACTGGATATGTTCCATCCCCATTGTATCTGTATAAGATCCCCACATACTATTTGGTAGGCTTTCTCATCTTCCTGGATATTACTTCATCCACAGTATTGCACATCTGCTATATAGCACATAGAATTACTTGAGTAAACATCATTCCAAGTGCCCCATTTTAACACTCAATGCTTTCTCTGTGCCCATTGCTAAGTAGGGCTTCTGAACTGCTAACTTAGAGTGCCTGTTCACAGTGTGTCTCTGTACATGTACATCTATGTGCAAATGGGTGTGCATGTCTATATCTTCCCTTGGGCATGTGTGATTATATGTGTTTTTATGTATCTATGCATGTTCATTGTGTGCATAGACCTATACTATATGCACTTGTGCGCGCAGGCTCAGAGCCAAACTAGACATGATACCATTCACACAATAGTTAATTTTGTAAATAAATGATGTCATATCTAGTTTGATATGTCCTTTGCTTGTCCTTCTATATTTATCCATATCAAGCTCTCTTTCTGAGTCATAGGGGTGCTATCAGAATAAAGGTGAAGGAAGACAGGAGCAGCAGGAGGCATATAGATAGAACTGTATTATCCCTATCCCCAAATTTCATTTGACAGATAACAAAAATACTCTTCTCTCTGTGTTGTGCTGGGTGGTTGTGGCTGTTTTTTGCAGGAAGGGGAAAGCAAGCAATATTTGTTCATCTTACAGTAACTTCTGCTTGCTTGTGAATTCTGTGGTAATGGAGGCAAAGGTATCGGTATCAAAATCTTCTGGCATGCATATATATATATATATATATGATGGTTTAGTTATATAGTGTGTGAACTTGCCTCTCAATGTATTCATGCATGTGAGTGGACACTGAACACATCATCATGTGCTGCCATGTATGAGTATGCATAAATACATGACTGCATCCTGCATAATTTCCTGCTTATATGTATGATGTGCATATGTGCATTGGCCATTCTAAGTGTGCCCATGTACATAAAGCCCCTTCTTCATAAGCACAAGTGAATTTGCTGCTTATTTGTTAATAATGTGTATACAGATATGTATGAGACTGTCTGACTATCTCACCACATGGGGGATTGCTTTCACATCAAAATGCTTGGAAAACAAATACATCAGGGAGAGAAATGGTGCCAAATGTGGAAAGCTTGCATGTCAGGGAGAAGCCTAGGCTAGACGCTGTAACCTAGTATTTTCCCTGGCATGCTGGTTTTCCACATGTGGGGAGATTTTGACAAGAAAGAAGTTTCCAAACAAGTAATCCCTCATGTATATTGTAATGTATGCTATTTGTGTGGGGAAATATGTATTCCATGCCAGACTGAACAGCTCAGTGATTCAGGTGAGAACTTTTGTTTGGACGATGCTCTCTTGCTGAGAGAGTACAGGCTTTCTTTACCCATTTTTGAATACAAGCCCAGATGAATGTAAAAAATAAAATCCCCCTTCAGTCTTCTTCTCCCTAAGAGGTAGCTTGAAGAATGTTTTGTCTTGAGCTGGAAGTGGGTAAGAAGAGTTGCTTTATGTACATGGAGACATTTGTGAATAAGATGGTCAGCTGGAATTCTGAGGGAAGCCACTCTGCATGCCATGTGTTAGTATGAACAATTGGTAAATTCATTACTATTGTTCCCCTGAGATGGGGAAGCAACCCTTACTAGACATGTACAGACGATGGCAACAATCCACAAGCCATTTACACTGAGAATAGTTCTACTGTTTTAATGCCATTTTAATTTTTTTATGGTTGGCATATTACAGAAAGGGTGGAATAATGACATCTTCCCATCAGTTGTGGCTTTAATATCCATATTATACATTCAAATTAGTGAATAGAACACATTGACTACCCTGCCATGGCAAGGACCAAGTGCAGGAGAAGCCACTCAGACAAATGCTCCCGGCTATACTCTCTTTTTGTCAAAATCCTCCATAAAAGGTTTGCTTTGTGTAACAAATTGCCAGAGTTAGATGCACATCGTTTCTGCAGGAGTAAGCACCTGACTTAGTGTCTCCTTCCTTTCAAACCCCCTTCTCTCTGTGGATCTTAAATGCAGAATGCAGTGGCAGCCTCTTCGTTAGTTGTCATTGGTGTGAACATCCATCATTTTGCAGACAGTTAACTTTAGAGATGAGCCCAGAATCATAAAAGAATCTGGTGTTGTATGCCACCATCCATTGGGCCAATCAATAGAGGGCTCTTCAAGGGGGGGTGAGAGAGAGGGGGAGAGAGAGAGAGAGAGAGAGATAGAATCCTGCCCACTAATATTTCCCAAACTGCTTCTGGCATTCTTTTACATGGACACCTCTTTCCAAGGAGTTCAATTCCCAGGGGCATAATTCAAGCCTGCTCTTATCGGACAGCTGTCTGACAATCTGCTGTAAGATGCTTCTGTGGCTGGCCTGGCATCCATATCTCTCCCCCCACCCCTCTGTCTCTGTCTCAGTACTTGCTGTGATTGTGAGAGACTGGGTGGTGGGGAGATTATCATCTATCTGTGGTGCAAACACATGATGTGGTGAGAAACACATCAGACCATCCAAGAACAACAAATGTTTTGTCTTTTTCATTCTAGCCACAACTGAAACAGTTTGCCACAATAGAAGTTACAAATGCTTTGTAACCTACAACTGGAATGGAATGCTACAGAATTAGCATACACAGACAGAGCTAGGTAGTTAGATTTTCAAAAAAACCCTACTATTTTAACTTCATTGTTGCCTGTTGGGACATTTTAGAGCTGATGACATACAGCTTTCCTAACATCTTCCTTTCTTAAACCAAAATATCCATCGGTGTCAGCATCTCACTTTCATTAGCATCATATACTGTGTCATCAATAAGATTATAACTCGGTTTTGAAAGATCTCTGGTGCCTGATCAGAAGCCCAGTGAAGATCACAAGCACTTGTCATTAATCACAATGAACTTGCAGTCTTGAAGAAGGACAATCTGGGAGTTCAGAAATCTAAACAGCAAATGTACAGTGCAACAGAATTTTTAGACAGCACAAAATGCAGCTCGTGGTTTCCTTTTTCTTGGTTAGTGTCCATGAAGCCAAAAAGTTACAGCAGTGAAGATTTTAATTCCTTTTAAAAGTTTATTGTGAACATAGTAATGTTTGGGGTTTTGTTTTGTTTTGTTTTGCTTTCTTTTAAAATTCCCCTCTTTCTGGGACACAACATATTTCCAGTTGCAAAAGCCTGCACAAAACCATTCTCAACAGGAAGAGAAATACACACTGCTCCCTACACATCCCAACTAACTTTCCACAGTAGTACAGTAGTAGGCTTACATCTAAATGGAGCTCAGAACCTATTTTTTTAGGCTTCTACAGAAAGGGTGCCATCTCTTTTCAAAGTTATATTCAAGCACTATTTCACAGGTACATAAAACTGCATATATATGTCTAAGTTCAAACTTTAAAGGCTCATGCATTACATATTGTTAATAATTTGGAGATAATAGATTCCGCCTGCTGTTAAAATTGGTTGACCATATTCTGCAAAACTCCCATAACAAAGCTAATTCAGGGTTTGTGTGGAAAAATAGTTTATAACCTTGAATTTGCATACACAAGAGGTTGCTTGCAAAACCGAAAATGTCTCTCTGTATGTCTGTGTTTGTGCATCTACATGAGGAGGTACTATTTGGACCTGAACCCACAGATTGTCATTGAATGAGCAGTCAGTACTGAAGTGTGAAAAGAAATGACAGCTTAGAGCTTGTTAGTCATTAAGATACTGGCAAAGCTGTTAGAGAAGTTTGCTTTTTAGTTTGGTGGCCCTGAAGTGAAAAATCTTGTTCTGTTATGTATTTAATCACTATTTTGATATAATGTATAAGGCTTCAAGTTATATATATGCCAGACTGGTTTAGACATAGGTGTTGGGAAGGGTGAGGGGGAATCCTTGTTGAAATTAAAAATGGCTTACAAAAAGCAAGCCCCTGGTCTCCACACTCTGTGAACACGCCAAACCAGCAACACAGTATCAGTCTGAGCCTCTTTCTGGCATGTAACATGTCTCTAACACCAGGACCACTCTGCAATAAGTACTGAAAGATGTATGGTTCTTACCAAGCAGCTGTTTGAAAATGCATAGTGATGTTACAACTTCCTGATATTTCAAGATTTATAAAACAGAATGCACATAATAAGGTTAGAATAGCCCTGCTAGATCAGATCAAAGCCTATCTAGTGTAGCATTCTATTCCCACTGTGGCCAACCAGATGCCACAATGGGAAGCCCACAAGCAAGACAAGGGAACAATAGCATTCTCCCACTCATGTTTTCCAGCAATTGGTATTCAGATGGCTGGTGCCTTCAGTACTGGAGGTCATATATAACCATCATGACTTATAGCCATTGATAGTCTTATTCCGCATGAAGCTGCCTTAGATTCCTGAATCAAACCATTTGTCCATCAAGCCCAGTATTGTCTACTAATGACTGGTATGGTTCTCCCATGTTCTCAAGGAGAGGTCTTTCCTAACCTTATGATCTGAGGTCATTTGACTGGAGATCCTAAACCTTGGACTGTTTGTGCTCTTCTTTGAACTATGGCATATCTTCTTTTGGAAGAAACTCTGAGAGCACGTACATTTAATTGATGCCTCGTCCCATCTATCATTTAATTTTGACTGTTGATGGATAATATAGAAAGAAGTGCTACAGCTTCAATCCCATGCACATTTATTTGGAAGTAGGTCCCATTAAGTGGGATGTAAGCATGCACGGGCTTAGGCTACATGTCACTGACATCACCAGGTGGCCTCATGGGATTTGTTTAGCATAATTACAGAACAGAATCTCTTGGGACAACGGGCTCTTGGCACAGTGGTGTCTGGTATGTCGCATCCCCCCACCCCCAGGCTTAACAGCAGCAGTGCACAGCAGCAGTGATGCAGTGGGTAGCTGTGAACTGTCCACCACTTTTAAAAAATCCTACTGTACCCTTGCCTAGTCTCACTCAGACACAGTGGGGAATTTAAAATGGGTGGCTGCAAGCGACTCATCGTAGGACCTATGGATGCATAGGCGGGACAGATCCTGACAGCACTGGGGAGCCCAGAGGATGCCTGGTGCCAATGTTGGACTTGAAATGTAGTGATAGTTTCCTCACAAGTGGATCCTGCTTCTACAGCTGTGTTATACAGGATTACCAGAGGACCACTTGAAATACCCAAATGGGCAGATGAATAAACCAGCTGACAACAATTTCAGGATATCATAGCACAGTTGTAGAAGCAGGATCCAGAGCAACACTTGATGTCATAACCTGTAAATGGAAGAGTTATCTTCCTAATGTCTGCATCTATAGAGGAATTAAGGGTAAACTAGAGATACTGATACAAATTGGGACTATTGTTTCCTTAGGCCAGCTATTGGGACTTTGGTAGATTGGGCTTGGGAGGAGCTCAGAGCCAATTCTGCCTTGACATTTTATACTAAGGTGTGCATATCTAGCTACAGCATACCTACATAAATAATCTAGCAAAAGAGCAAGTACACTTGGTCCTTTTCATACAACGTTATGTGTGGATTAGCAGGCACAGGATGAGCTTTAAAACCACTTTTTTGTCCAAAAAGGGATCCTCCAAGTACCAACACCAATGCTATTTAACTAACTGATCTAGAGTCTAGTATGAGCAGTGGGAGAACAAAGGTATTTCTGGATGACACTGCAGTATTCAAGATGGTAAAATCCCAATCAAATGTAAAGAGCATCAAAAAGATTTATCCAAACCGAGCAAAATGACACGTGAAATTTGGTATCAGGAAGCATAAAATGATCACAATAGCTTCATATATGTGTGATAAAATCCCAAATGTATATTTTCTGGTAGAATAGGCTTTGATTAGACAGGAAAAAAGATCTCAGGTTCATAGAGGAGATAGTATAAATTCTGTGTGCTGTGGAGATGACAAAAGCAAATTCAGTTAGTGATTGGAATTGTTATGGAAAGTAGTTGAAAATAAAACAGCTATATAATAATGTCTAAATAGACAGATCATCCGTGGTGTTAATACGTTTAGAGAACTGTGTACAGTTCTTATTACACTCTTAAGTCGAAAAAGATATCACAGAAGTGCGAAAGGCAATTAAAAAGACCAAGGGTGTGGCTCTTTTAGTTTGTATGTGGCGGGGAGGGGAGATGACTGAGAAGAAACAATAGAGCAGGAGTGGGAAACTTTGGGTGGTTTGGGGAACATTTTTGCCTCCTGGACCTGCCCCTTCCCCCATGAGCTGTACACCGCAGAGTGCTGCACACTGCAACTTGCCCATCAAAAAAGCAAGAAAACAAAAGCAAATTGCCAGTTTGCTGCTGAATTTCAGAGTAAACTGCTCCATAGTGCTACAGAGCGCTACAACGGCTAAATTTAGCTTGTTTCCAAGCTAAATTTAGTCTTTTTGGTGCTCTGTAGCCGCTACGAATGCCATATTTTAGTTGTTTTTTTAAATTGCAGGGTGCAAAGAAGGTTGGTGGGGGCTGTGTGTTGCCTACCAATGCAATAGAAGTTTATAAAACTGAACAGTATGAATACAGTGGATTGAGAGACTTTTTTTTCTTACCTTCCACCCCCTATTTTGTTTAATTGATGTCCATCCATATATTGCAACATGATAAAGTGAATTAAAAAATGAGAAAACATGTAAAAAAAATTTGAATGGAGTTGTAGCCTAAATAACTTACAAGCCCTGTAACATTATTTTCATAAGTCAGTAACCGTGCCGGCAAAATGGCTGTTGTATCTTATGCTTGGGAGGGGAAAACACAGAATCCAGAAAATATAAAAACCATAAAATGCAACGGAGATACTAGTGTCCCTGGAAACTCTGCCAGGCTTCCCTGCACCTCCATCAGGAGCCAGCTGACAATGATGCCCCATATACAATGTGGACGCAAGGGGTGCCAATATGTGCAGGCCAAGCTGGGGCCACGTCTGTCACACCACCATGTCCCCAAACACAAGAAACAAATAACTAGCCAGCAACCACAGGCAAAACAAAGGGAGCTCTGGGACTCTCTGCTAAAGCAGGCACAAACAAGCTCAAGAGAATGCCGGTTTGAATCCAGAGAGAGTTGAAACAGTTTACCTCCCCCCACCAACCCCCAGTGGAAGAAAAATATAAAACCAGGCCACAGCAGTAAACAAGAAAACTCTGTGGTACAGTCTGCAAAGCAGCTACAAATACACAAATATGCTCCCAGGGTTGCTGATTCAAATCCACTTGGGGATTTTTGTTCCCTTCCCATCCTTTATTGCAGGGGTAGGGAACCTTCATTGACCTGGGGGATTGGCCCTCCCAAAACCAATTTGGTGGACTGGATGATATTAGTGCCTCCAGGCCAGGCTGAGTCAGTCACCTCCAATTGGGGTGATGAGCCAAGGGTCCCTTGACTGGTGGCCAGAGAAGCAGTTCCTACAGGTGCTAGCCAAGTCGGTCGCCTCCTTCACACAGCACTTGATTGGGATAGTGGACGGCACAGGAAGGGGAATCCTGGGGATTTCTCTCCCAGTGGAAAGGGAGGTAGGGCCTTGGGTGAGAAACCTCTGCCAGCTAGATGGTGAACCTCCACAGGCCACATTCAGCCTGCGGGCTGGAGGTTCTCATCCCTGCTTTACTGTTAAGAGGATGGCTAGTACAGTTTGAGAGATACAAATGCATACATGCCCCCAGAGTCACTGATTCAAATACCACAAGGGGAAAACATGGTTCACCCACACACCCTGATGTTGGCTCGAAAGGTCCAGGACAACAGAGGGGAAGTGGACAAGAATCACATGGCTCTTGAGCATCAGAGGTCTCATCAAAGGAGCTTTCCAATGTGTAGGAGTCTGCATGGTGCAAGTTAGGTTGGCAAGCCTTCCAGAAACATCTGACTGCATCCTAGGCCACTGCTGGTGGAGGTAGGTTGGGCCTCCCTTATGGTCTACATAGAATGCAGTTATTCCTTGGTCCCATTGACTATAGCTGTTAAAAATCAGCCTGTGGAGAACAAAGGAAGACAAACTGAGGAAGAGAGACAAAGAAATAAGCAACAACGGGTAGTTGGAAGACATAATCCCTGGAGCTGAATGGTTGCGATCATACTTGCCCCTTCTTCCTTGGGGTCTGCAGTGAGACTCTGGGAGTACAGGTACAGCTGCTTCTGCTCTATGCATCTGGGCTGAGATCTTGCAAGACAAAAGAGAGCTTCAGCTATTGGGCAGCATAGAAACGGAATAAATAAATAATAAAAGTGCACAGAAGTCTCTGGCTAGCACTGGCAGTGTGTGGTGGGGGAGGAGAGAATTGTGCTTCCTACTGCTAGGAAGAAAGAATGGTTGTGCAGTACAGTTGAAGCAAAATACAATTTTCACATCTGGCAAAGGGAAGTGTGTGTGGGAAGAGACATGGGGGACAATCATATCCGTTATACTTCGTAGCAGATGTTTTGCCCTTCCTTTGCTTACCCGTGTGGGGTGCTCTATCATGGCAACTCCCATTGTGTAGACTGGAGCACTGGGGTCTTTGTGTCTGGAATAAGACATCTAGGTGGAGGAAATGATAACCATGTGGTCATGTTCCCTTGCATGCTGTGAGGCCAGGCTGTTTGTGCAAACCACTCTCTATTTGTGCAACGTGCCATTGTTCCATAGTTTCCCTGACAAGAATTTCACCTTCTGAACTCTTGAGTGAGCACAACAGAGGGCCAGAGAGATATAGAGCATCATCACACGGGGGAAATCACATTTCCTCACTGTCGCTTCTCTGCCCGCATGTTTGTCCCTCATTACTTCCTCTTTTGAAAGAGGAAGTAAACAATGTGCATGTGGCCCATTCAGTGGGTCATTTTGATTGCGCTGCTTCTCTTGCACACAGCACGAGATAGCGGCCAGCAACTTCCATCTGCAAAAATAAGTTGGACTTACTGGGGTGTGTTTTGTCATGCGAAGAAGGCTAGAAGGGGCAGGAGGCGCAAGGGAGGTAGTCAACGTCGTGAGAGGGACCCACGAAAATCTGTGAGTGCCCAGTAACGAGTGTGCAATAAAACGCTCGTCTGATGGAGCTCCTTGACTCAGGTTCTGCTTTCCTCCCCACCCCCATCATCTGAGTTATGGTATCCTGTGTGGGATATGGTGATGGTGTGTTGTAATTGAGTGTTATGTTACACTAAATCTATACTCTGTCACAATGATGTGATCATCGATGCAGGGATGGCTTTTAAAATATTTTCAACTCTCATTGAAGTCAATCTGAAGTTGTGCTGTCGATGAGGCTGTGGCAATGGATTGAAGGGGAATAGGATATGGTATAAATGTGCTCCTCCCCATCCCACCCACAAGCCGCCTTTGATTCTGCTGCCCCATTCTTAGTTTTTCCATGGGCATAGCAGGGCTGTTCTGCTAGGATATCTGAGTTGTGATGACATATATGGCATTCCACTAGCATGGCAGGGCTTCCACCTGATCCTACAGCTCCCTCAGCTGGCAGATCTTGAACAAAATACTATTGCACCCTAAAAAGTATCTTTCTACAAGGTAAATGAGATAACAGAGGACTCTGTTGGTATTGGACAACATTCCTCAACCTGGTGTCTTCCAGGTGTTTTGAACTGAAACTCCCATAATCTCCAGCCAGCATGGCCAATGGGAGGGTGTCCCACAGCCTTAGGCCAGGAGTGGACAACTCCAGATGTTTTTGCCTATAATTCCCTCATCATCCCCATGCTGACTAGGGCTGACGGGGTTATAGGCCAAAACATCTGGAGGGCCACAAGTTGCCTATCAGTGCCTTAGGCTATTGTGGACTTCCCTCTCTGCAGGTGGAGACAGAGAGAGGTCAGCAGGCAGAGGCCTCCTTGTTGCAGTGGAGGAAACCTCTGCCATCATTGCTCCTCCACTATCAGTGGTACTAATGGAGAAAGGGGGCATGTTCAGGGTAGATCAAGGGAAGGCTTCAATCCTGCTTCCCTGACATGCCCCCAAAACATCCCAGAAAGCATGCTAGCCCTGGAACTGGTGGATTTCATTTCCCCTTCCATTGATATCAGTGGAAGGGATTTTTATTTTTTTAAAAAGGCCACAATGGTGAAAAGGCTAAGATAAGCTGTCCCCCACCACCTCCAACTTTGGCTACAAGGAGTTAATGGGGCATAGGACGTGGCCAAAGCTACACTGCATACTCTCTCCTTCACCTGCCGTAAGATCACTTTGTTCAATTCATATAATCATTTGTCTGCGATTGAGTGATGGCTCTACTGAATCCCAGCTGCTGGGAACCCATGGGAGGGCAATCAGCTACAAAATCCTATTTGTGAAGTTCCTAAAAGTGACTTGTTGGCTAGGCTGACCATATAAAAAGGAGGACAGGGCTCATGTAACTTTAACAGTTGTAGAAAAAAGCGAATTTCACCCAGAGTCATTTGTATGCAATTAGTTCCTGATTAAATTCCCTCTTCATCGCAACAGTTAAAGTTGCAGGCACTATCCTAGAGTGACCATATACAACAGAAGGCAGGTCCCCTGCAACTTTAACTGTTGTGATGGAAGAGGGAATTCACCAGGAACTAATTGCATACAAATGACCCTGGCTGAAATTCCCTTTTCTCTACAACTGTTAAAGTTACATGAGCCCTGTCCTCCTTTTCATATGGTCAGCCTATGGTTGGCCCCTTTTGGATACACATTGAGGGGCTAGTTAGACCATCTGATACAGTAAAGCAATTCTTGTATTGTTCCCTGATGTGCCCAGGTCATGGTTAACCATATCTGCATTGTCCTTTATTCTTGCTCATGTTCAACGTGCCATGCTTTAAATGGCAGTTTCACCTTTGGCATCTCACCCTGATGTTACATGCCATGATTTGAACTGCTTTCGATGGGTATTTCTGGCTCTGGATTTTTTATTTCCTCAAAGAGTTCACCATTATTATTATTTTAATGTGGAGAAGCAACTGTCTTCCTTTTGGGCCTCCTGAATTGCTAAATGGAGCAAAATGAGGCACAGGGAGGGGGAAAGTTATACAAAAGTTTTAGCCAACCAAAGATGCTAAGAGCATGAGAAGTGAGATAGGCAGGACATGAAAGGGCAGCATTTGAAACTAGACAAGAAGGTATAGGAAGAGCCAGAAGACTACAAAGTGTGGTAGAATTAATGGGGACAGGAAACTAGCAAGAAAGTGCAGACTTTTAAAAAATGTAGCGAAGGATGTATTCAGCAGAGGTTAGATTTAGAAGGGTTTGATCATTGTTCTTTTCATCTGTTAAATAGATGGATTTGTTAGGGGTATTTGGGAGAGACATGGTGATTTCTGCCCTTCGTGTCTGTGGGGTTGAACTGAATGAGCTCTTTGATCCTTTCCAGGCCTATAGTTTTAGTGCCCTCAGTACCACACTGCAGTTACCCTGGGATGCTACCAAGACTAGCAACATAGCAGCCTTGCAACCTTAATATAAGGAAGAATTTAAAGAAACAACTGCAGGGAAGGATTCTGGTATGTTTTGGAGAGAGGATCCACTCTCGACCACAAAGCCAAAACTGCTGCATAACGTGGAGGCAATGGAATGCCCTCCTAATTCAAACATTGGGTACACGTTTGATTTTGCACTTACCAGCATTTGCAGATTGAATTGTGCATTATGCAATTGTTTTCCTTTTATGTAAATGAACTCAAAGAAGGCGGCACAAAAGGAAATTCCTGACCTCAGAAAAACAGTACCAATTTCACTTGTAGAGTTAACAGGAAGTCCTCTAAGTCCTCCTGTGAGATTTCTGGACGTGCCCATTCTTGCTGGGCAGGACATCTTTGGGGAAGGAACAGCTTGGGAAATCAAGCAACAGCGTTCCATGCCAATATGCGTAGCCCCTCATGCTTCGGAAATGTTTAGAAGCAAATAGGAGAAAGGAGCCCTAACATCTCAGGTGACAGACAGCCAGAACAATCCTTGTTCTCATTAGCATGGTGAGCGGTGCCTGTGGGCTTGTGAGTGTGACTCCGACCAGAGGGAAAGCCAGACATTCCAAGCACATTCATTTGGGAACTTAATGGGCATCCTGTTTGGAAAAGGTCAGGATTCCTCCCCAATAGCCACCAATATGTGATCATTCAGGAGTATTTTGTGCTCTGGCTGATAAAATATTTAAATTCTCCAGCTTGGATTGAGGGAGGGGGGAATCTTTCTCTCCTTGTGTGTTTATCTTGGTTCCTTGCTATTACAAAATAACAAGGCCTGAAATATTTATGCCAGGCTACATCGGTAGAGAGGTCTATCTGACTGGGATGCCAAAAGGCAACTTCTCCTCTCCCTTTGTCAGCTGGTGGAGAGTCTTGTGAAGAAGTCCAAAAAAGAAAACTGGAAGAGGCAAGGACTGAGGCCCCATTTTTCACACTCATTCGTGACTTGCTAAAGCAGAAGGGGGAACCTCTTGCAGCCCAAGGGTCAAATTCAATTTCAGAGAAACTCCAGCAGGGAGGGGGAGGGCTGAAGGCAAAGAGGGTGGAATCAAAGATAAAAGGGGTGGTAGCTTAAACCTCTTCTTATAATTAATAACTAAGTATTCAGAGAGGCATTTCAATTTTTTTGTATGGAAAGAAAAAACTGCACAAAAACCTGGAAACCACCAAATGATTGGTGGCTGGGGAAAAGGGGGAGAAAATGGGGCATTACTATCTGGGGAACATTGGCAGGCCAGATTGGAACCCCAGGAAGGCTGGATTTGGCCCCCTGGGCCTGAAGTTTCCCACTCCCATGCTAACATCACCTTGAAGCGACTTTCCCTGCCATTTTCATATGACAAACCTTAGACAGATCTATACCAAGCAGGATGTGACAGTTTGAAAATGTTTTGAAAACTGTATTGGGAGTGTGTCCTGGACCCCAACAACTGCCACTACTGTCATAAACCGCTTTAAAGCAGTAGCGTAGATCCTGCCCCAGCTTGCCCTCATGCAGGGAGAACTGGTATACTGGCACTTTAGTAGTCAGTGACAGGATATTTATGTACCAAACATCAACATGTAAGTGTACATTCACAGAGCCTGATGTATGTATGACATGATATATGCCTCGGGGTGGGGATGCAGGGGGACTCCAGTTGCATCTGCCCTATAGTCCTCATTGGCAAATGGTTCTTGTCTAGTGAAGCATGTAGGACTGAGAAATGTATGGAGTAAGTGGAATGCATTGTATTATATTTTATTAACGTGGAGCTTAGGAGCCTGAGAATCTCAGAGCGTAGGAGTCTGCAGTGCTCAGTAATGTGTATGTGCACACAGAGAGATGCACCACCACCACCCCTCCATACTCTTATCACACAGAGTACCTTGTTGACATCAGACAGACAATGCACAAATGTGTCTTTGAGAAAAAGGCCCTGAGATAACATATGTGGATACAGCAGGAAGAGGACAAAGGAATAATATTTATTCAGCGACTGGGTGGCATACGAAGGTCTCCAACCACCAGCTGCCTAAGCTCTTTGCAACGCTGGTCTCCTGCTCACTCTTCGAAACTGATTCGGAAAGTAAATTAAGAGAATAGGGCTGGTCTAAGGGTCCCAAGAAGGGGCATCTTTGGGAAAACGTTGCTTGGAGAAAACAGTGCTAAGCTGATGTGTGATCTCACTTGGCAGTTTTGTGATCTGCCAGACGAGGGGCAAGCTGCAGTATGGTAACATTGGCTGCATTCAGACAACACATTAGTCAATGGTGGGTTGAGTTGCCAACTCACAGTTGGTTATTTGTGGGTACTCCCCACACAACATATTCCTACACAACTATGGGTGGATGGGGCTGGCGTTGAGTGGACTAATAGTTAATACAGCATTTGACGGACACCCCCCCACCCCTCTCCCCACCCCTCTCCCCACCCTCCCTCCTCCCTCAGACCTCCCAGTTCTATCCCAGCAGCCTCTGCAAGTTGCACCAGTTGTAGCAGAGTGGCAACCGCCGCTTTGGTCACTCTTGCCGCCTGCCTCTATGGGCTTGTGTTTTAACCCTCAGGCATTTGGCAATATCTGAGGAGCCTGGGTTTTTGTTTTTGTGTGTGTGTGTGTGTGTTTTTTTAGCTTTTTGAAGTGTTGTAGTGGTTTTAAATGTACAGATTGTGTGTATGTTGTATGTTTTTGCTGTTTTAATTTTTGTATATTGTTTTTAATTGTTTTTAATCCTATGTAAACTGCCCAGAGAGCTTCGGCTATGAGGCGGTATACAAATAAATAAATAAAACCCACTCACCACACGCCATTAATTCACTCAGCCCTCCACACAACACTTTAAACAACTGGCTTCGAGCTAAACAACTTGTAAGCCAGTTATTTCTCTCAGTTGCTTATATGGGCGGAATAGCATACCATCAGTAGTTTGTGAGTGGCGTGTTACCCTCCACACAACACAATAAGCGACACAACGATTGTTTCCTCCCCCTCAGTTGCTTAATGTGTTGTCCGAATGCAGCCATTAACTTGTCATTAACTTGTCATTAACGTCCATATCCCTCATCTCCCAAGCACAAGATGAAAGCTGGCTGGGCTGGAAACGGTAAATTCTGAATCCTTACTCACACTAGAAATACAGTCATTTCTAACAGGTTCCAAGTATGATTTCTAGTCGGTGAGATATTTTCCCCACTCGCCTGCTTGATTCTGACACCAGCTATCTCTCCTCCCACCATATCATATCTACAATGAATTTAGCATCTGCGTGGTAACTTTGCAACTTAGCCACACACCCGCCTCCTCCCCTCTCCTGCTTGTCATCTCTCTGCTCTACCTCCCTTTCACCACATCGGAATGCCCCCCCAGCCCTATATTTTCCAATCCCCATTCACTATTCCACTTCCCCAGTGCAGTTTCTGTCCACCTTCGCATCCTCCATTTGCCTCATCATTTCCCATGTGCTCCCTTACCCAATAGTCCCTTTGTGGATCTTCTGTCAATTCCAATTCCAATCCAGCAATGCCTTGCTATAATTATTTTGCAGTTAGTTACATCTTCTCCCATTTCTTTTGACTTTGGGTTGGTTCACACATTCATTTCTGCCATTTCCCTTTCTCTCATGTAAGAGCTTCTTCAGATAAGGTTTTATCATATGCTCATGACTGGCCACTCATGGTTCTTCACGGGTCATTTTGGGGACGCAGTGATCCTCCTGTGCACCTCTCACTCCATTTTCCGAGTTTGGCAATTTTTAAAAAAAGTCTCAGAAAAGCCAACTCTTCTGATATACGTCACCATTTCCTGCCTTGTGCAGGAGAAGTTCTGCTATAAAATGCCCACTAGAGGGCGCTGTCCCATTAAACTGCATTGAACAAGCTACATGGTCGCTTCTTTTCCTGCTCTCTGCCTCTGTGTAGTTGCAGCTTATTACAGAAGCGGAAGAGATGCATCTTCACAGCCAATGGTAAGGGAACATGATTTTTCCCCATCTGAGGGAGCTCTAAAGCGTCTCGCCATTTTTGTCCAGAGTAAAGCATGAGCCAGGAATGAATGGGTTGGAGCTGCAGTCATTTCCATGACTATTGTAAATGCCAACATTTATTTATCAAATTGCACTTATAGCTGCTCTCCCTATTCGGAGACCTCAGGGCAGATTAACATGTTAATTATTTGACCAATCTTTTCTTATCTTTAGTCACCAAAAGTTAGTCTGCATAAAAATATCTTACATTACTGCCAAAAGACACAAAAAACTGGTTTTGGTGAGCCTCTTTGGGAAGAAAATTTTAAAGTTGTGGGGCAACCACAAAATATTACCAGTATTCTGACTTGGCTTGTCCATGGTAAGGGCATTCCTGGCTGATTTTGTCATCAAGGTGTTGGAATAAAGGAATGGAGTTTGTCTCTTGGGTATGTGGGCTCAGTAACATCGAATTGCCAACATCAGCCATCAAATGTAACATCAAAATGGACCCTAGTGAACATATCACAACGTTATCTTAACAGTCATGACTATATCCAGTTTTGAGGTTCATTGTTATATTGGTGCCAATGATTGCAAATTGCTGCAAACCTAGAATTTTGAGATTATTAGCTCCATAGTTTAAGTAGCAGAAACCAGGGTATAGAAAGATATCATGGTTGAATCCAAGATCACATACACACATGGCAGAGGAAGAGACAAGAAACAGTTTAGATTCCTCTGTCATAGATGTGTTGACTCTTTGTTCATCAGTAACTCTACCCTCTCAAATTAGGAAATGTCTCTGATAGGGTAACCATATGGAAAAGAGGACAGGGTTCCTGTATCTTTAACTGTTGTGTAGAAAAGGGAATTTCACCAACTGCTGCATGCATACAAATGACACCTGCTGAAATTCCCTTTATTATACAACTGTTAAAGATACAGAACCTCTGTTCTCCTTTTCATATGATCACCCTAGTCTCTGAACACTACAAACTCAAAGCCGTTCATAACAGTTGAGCCCTTGGTATGGTATGTCTGTAAGAGAGCTAGCATTACTACATGAAACTACCATTCCCGGGGTCCCTCAAGAAAAGCCCTAAGAACAATCTCATTTAAAAGTGCTCTATTGCGAGCCTCACCCAGATATTGTATGTAGAATTCATTCTGGCATTAATATGGTCTCAGAGCCAGTGTGGTATAATGGTTAAAGTGTTGGACCAAGAGTGAAGGGACCTGGGTTCTAGCCCTCACCTCACTGGTTGACTGTGTGCCAGTTATTGACCTACCTCTAGCCTACTTCATGGGGTTATTGTGAGGGCAAAACAGAGGAGGAGGAGGAGGAGGAAGAGGAGGAACTCCATGGAGGAAAGCAAGCAAGCAAACAAATCAACCCATATCTTTATTGTTAGGCTGACCAGATAAAATCCAGGTCAGGGCTCATGTAACTTTAACAGTTGTAGAGAAAAGGGAATTTCAGCCAGTTTCATTTGTATGCAATTAATTCATGGTGATATTCCCTCTTCATCACAACAGTTAAAGGTGCATGCACTATACTAGAGAGATCATATACAAAAGAAGGCAGGGCCCCTGCAACTTTAACTGTTGTGATGAAGAGGAAATTTCACCAAGAACTAATTGCATACAAATGACACTGGCTGAAATTCCCTTTTTTCTACAACTGTTAAAGTTACATGAGCCCTGACCTGGATTTTATCTGGTCACTCTATTTATTGTAGTGGGACAGGGTTCAATTCGCCATCTCCACTGAGAGACACAGGGCTTCTCTACTTTAAAAAAAATCATACTGCCTTATCATACTGTGGCTATCTGCATTCACTTTCTTTCTTGGTTGTGATTGGTGGCATTACACAGGTGGCCATGTGGTTTGAAATTTCATATTTCCTGCTCCATGTGCTCAATTGACTTTACTGAGATAGTGCCATCTGGTGGCATAATTATAGTGCATCGCCAAGATTACACATTGGGAGATGGTACAATTTCCCCGGATATTCCCACATTATCTCTGGGTTTTGTTTTGTTTTGTTTTGTTTAAAAGATATTCCAGGACAAAGCAGGGGAGGGGGCCTGGATGCTGAAGACACTGTGAAATAAATCAGCAAACTTCTGTGAGTGTCCACTCACATGCTATAAATTGCTCACTTTGGAAGCTCACAGACATGTTTGCCATACATGCATGGCTTGCAGGGCTGTATTCTAGGAATATTGAGGGGAGCTTATTGGAGGATGCACCTTAGTATCAGTTTCAGTGGGTGGGTACTGAAGTAGTAATCTCTAACAGAGAATGCTGAAAGGCAGCCTGCCTTGTGTTCAAGCAATAACAGCAAAACACACACACATTCACATCCACAGGGTTTCCTTTTGATTTAATTTTTCAGTGGATTAGTCACCCCCACAGTCAAAGGGGCAGCAAAATTGCCTGTCCATTGTGCAGGCTGGTGGTTCACATGAGTTCATGTCCTCAGCAAACTGGCTTGGAATAAATACCGCTCTTCTATTGCAGAGGTTAGGGTGAGAAGTCACTGCACAATTAGAGTAACGTAAAGGCAGGAGAGGGCATGACTGAGTATCTTCTCATTAGGCAGCCCAAATTCTCTGGACTGTTGCTGAACATGGGAGAGAGAGATACCACAGAACGGAGACAGTTTCTGGTTGAAAGCAGAGTGAATATATTGCTTCAGAAAATAGATGTGGTATGTAAAGAAAACAGATGTCATTTAGTTACTTTATTTTTACCCTGCCTTCCTCCAAGGAATTCAGGGTGATATACATGGTTCCTTTTGCCCCATTTTATCCTCACAACAACTGCTTGAGATAGGTTAGGCTGAAAGACTCACCCAAGATCACCCATTGAGCTTCTTGGCTGACTGGGGATTTGAACCCAACCCAGGCCTCTCCAATCCTAGCCCAGCTTTCTAACCACTACACCACACCAAGCTGGTTTTCTGTGTTATCTGCAACTGAGTTCTTCTATCTCCCCACAGAGCTCTGCTCCTGAAGTGGACTGCAAGGTGCTGAACAGCATGTGCTCCCATTTGAATCATCATTCAATTTCCCGGGAATATTCTTTCTGCCTCCCCTGAAAGTGAACTCTCTTGGGGGTGGGGGGGTGATGGGGTGGCAGCAGTGGTGAATTCAGGTCTTGTTAGCATCAGAATTTCTATCTCAGCAATGCTACATACACTCAGCATTGACCCTGTTCAGACAACATGCTAAGCCATGGTGGTTAAGCATTTTGAGATAAACATTATGGCTTTGCGTGTCATGTGAACCATGGTGGCTACATAACCACAGTTTAAACACACTCACTAGCCATTTGCTGCAAAAGGTTAGAAGCCTAACTATGGTTTAGCGTGTTGTCTGAACAGAACCATTCAACAGAGAAAGAAGGACGGATATTTGGTATTGTGAAGAGCACAAATATGTCTTACACTGGGCACCAGAAACTCCTCCCTAACCCTCTGTAGCCTCAATGCCTTCATCCCACACTGCCTTCTGGCCCTTTTGCTGCTCGATGTTTTCCAGAGTTAGCTGCCCATCTTAATCCACTGAAATTAATAGACTGAGGAAAGCCTATCTGTATATGATCAGAATAACGCTCTTCTCCACAACCACATGGGCTAATGATGTGCTCTTTTCTGACTATGGATTCCCAGAAAGCTGAGTAGTGCTGTGGATATGGTACAGGCAGCCAAATTCCATTATCTACAGTTTCATTGTAGTCATGCACTGAACTACTATGATCATATATGGGCACTGTGGACAAAAACATGATCAACTGTATTAGTTAAAATGATATGGTAGTAGTGTAATACCAAGGGGCTGCCTTGATGGCCCTGAGTTACTGCCACTTTTAGAAAAAAACAAACACTTTTGCTGCTGTGGGGTGGTGTTGGGTAATCCCGTTGCAGGAGGCAGCATAGGCTTTCCAGCGGCCATTTGGCTTGCTAAGCCCACCCCCTCCCCTTCGCCCAGCTTCCGGTGACCAATGGGAGGTTGCCTTCCACCCGGAAACACCTCTGGCACAGTGCTAGAGCAAGGACAGATGGCGGAAGAGCCATGCTGATCTCGTTCCAGCAGGAAAAGTCAGGGTAAGTCCCTGACTTTTCTCCTGTACATCTTCAAATCAGCGTCTTCATCATATAACCAAAGCAGCACCAATTTGCAGCCACTGTGGGGCAAAGATGACATTTAGACCGCCACCAGTAATCATTTCAGGCTTACATGATGTCAGGTAATATTAGAGAACATCTTGGGAAGTGTTATATGTATGATACACACACACACACACACACACATATATATATATATATGAGAAATAGAAATAAAGATAGAGAATTGAAGCATATTAAACAAAACTGCAAATGTCAGCTAACCAGACATTAAGATTGGCAATATTATTTCAGCCAAAGCACCATTTACCTGTTGTTAGCCTAAAAATCCTGGACACCAAAAAATGAGCCTACTCATGACATCTAGTTCCAAGAGCTCAGCATGAATGTCAATGCTCCAGCCCAAAAGCCATGGCCCAAGCTCAGGACATGGGTTGCAATCATCATCAATCTCCTGCTTCCCCATCTCCTCCTTCACCAGAGCCATGTTTCATCTTAGACCTTCTTTCTTAAAGTGCCTTTCCAGTGTAAATCAAATATTAAATTTCCAAAGTGTGAGACATAATATAAGTTCCACTTGATGTATCCCAATTCCAAAAGACTAACAAGAAACTTTGACTGTGCATTGCCTACTAGGAGATGTGCTATTCATGCATATCACAGGAGGCTATGAACTTGATAGGCAATTTAAGTGGGCAGAGGAGTCATTGTGACTCCTCTTTTATTGGCTGAAAGAGTGGCTGGAGAGCATCATGCAGTAACACCAGCCACACCCTTCTGAAACCAGTGATTGTCTCTGGACTTGGTAACAGCTACTGCCTCCACCCTCCCTCCTTACCTGGTAAGATCTGTGTTTTGTATCCCATGGAGCTAGTTCAGGGGATCATCTATTCAAGCTAAGTGATTGAATTTAGAGTCAATGTTGCAACTATCATGTTATGAGTAGTTAAGAGAAAAGACGGAGACTGAGTTTCCAGTTGGAACACCAGCTGCACCCCTTTGAAAAAGGCATCGGCTATGCACTTGGTTGTATCTGCCGCCTTCTTCCTTGGGTGAGCCAGGTCAGGAGCAATGGGAAGGGGATATCTGTTCACCAAAACAACCCCTCCCCCAATGTAGCGCTTTGCTTTTTCTGCTGTCCCTTGATTCAAATAGGATGCATGTTTTTGTCCATCACAATTTATTAACATGGCAGTAGACAACAATTCAGAAAGGGCTTGGCCCTATCAAATGAATAATTACCTGAACATTCAGCTTTCTTTCTTGACCCATTCCTCCAATGATTTGATGGTTTCTATAGTGAATTGGCCATAATCCTCAGTGAGGGCTAAATAGTTCTATTTTACAAACACACACTAGCAATAACATTAACTTCAGAGCACCTATTAGCCCACTAAAAGTGCAGGAAATAATTTGGATTCGAGGATGCTAATTGTTTGATTGCCAATAATTGGTCTTCTATGCTTCAGGACATAGAGCAAAATTAACACAATTAACTGCAATGTATATTGACTAGTCAGACAGTTCTTGTTGGAAAATGACCACTTACATTTGACAAACACTGATCACAAGGGGATGGGGGTGGAATTAAGATTCTGGCTTTACATTCTCCCTGCAGGAAGCTGGTTTTCTCCATCACATTTTACCAAGCTAGGTAGTTTGGGAAATAGCTGTTATGTTTAGCCCCAATATTCCTGTGATTCTGTATACAGGGATAACTTTGGGAACTCTACACAGATATAATGTAGTGTCTTCTCACTCCAGGTAAAGATACTGTACAGCTATAACACAGTACTATATTAAATTTGACAAATACAAAGGTGTCTTGAAAAGAATAAGAAATACTTTGAATGTTCTGGCGCTTGGACTTACTTGAGCCTAGAAGTATTGGGGGGGTGCAGGGCGGAAATCCAGCCATAAACCCATAATGCTCAATGACATCTCACCTTTTATCCAACAGCACTGTGTTCTTGGGCCATATATAAACTTCCTCATTTATCCACCTCCCAACTCTACCTGAGTTCCAATCGCATTGTTCAGCACGTTATAAAATGCTTCTATCTAGTCTAAATCTGCTGGCTGAAGAAAAAGGAGGGGAAGGAGATGTTTTTAAAGCAAAACAGTAAACTCTCTGGAGGAAAATGTCTTTCATCCTAAAATGTCCTCAGGAGGGTTGGTTGAATATTTGCTTTTGCCATGCAGTCACCAGAGGAGTGGTAGAAAATGAAATGTAAAAATGGGGGGGGGGGGGTGCAATAGGGAAATAGGGAACAGATGCCATTGCAGTTGCAGCAACCTCGCTATGAAAAATGCATCTTTCTGCAGTTTGTATGTGTGCAAATGGTACAAACCTACTGGATTATACAGTGAAATAATATGTGTGCTTCTGTGCTTTGGATGTATACAGAAGTTGTGGGCAACCTTGGATGATCCAGGGGACAATTTCCAGCAAATGTGGTGCAAAGAGCTCTAAAAGGCTCTGTGTCATAACTAGGAGAATGGGAAACAAAATAGCAAATGAAGTTCAGTGTAAGTGTAGAATGGGACATGTTGCAGCAGAAAGCCCACATCTCACATTGATGGGGTCTGAATTGGCTATGACTCTCCCCAAAGAGGAACTTGGAGTTATGGCAGATAGCTCGGTACAAAGATCAGCTCAGATCTTTGTGTCCAGGAAAATATAAGTTCCATGCAGGGATTTTTTAGGAATGGGTTGAAAGTAAAGTTGCCAGTATTGTAATGCCTTCCTATAAATCTATGGCACAACCACACTTTGGATACTATGGCCCTGTTCAGATGACACCATAAACCACTGCTTTAACCATGGTGAATAAGGCTTTTTGTCTCATTCACCGTTGTTAAAGCCATGGTTTAAGGTGTCTTCTGAACAGGGCCTATGTGTAGAGTTCTAGAGATTTGGGGCATGCAAAAGAAAGTACTTCTTCATGCAAGTGTATGAATTTATGGGATTTGCTGTCAGATAATGCAGTGATGGTCACTGATTAGTTGTTTTTAAACGTGGGAGGAGAGGTCTATCATTGACCATTAGTCATGATGGTTATATAGGCAATGAGTTGGATCCTGGATTTGCTTTCCACAAGAGGGACTTTCTTGGAGAGGAAGGGCTGTGCTTGTGAAAGGTCCCTCTGCTCAGTTTTTGAGGGTCCCTTCTTCCCCACACATTACAACTCATCCCATTCAGTAGGGTCACCTGATTCACTCAGTAGCATTTTCAGGGGGCTGGAGGCGGTGCTCTGGGAGGGAGGGGGCAGCAAAGTCCACTGCAGTCAGTGTAGTTCATACAACTTAAATCTGGATCCAACTCTGTATTTAGAATCATCCTAAGTTTTCTGGCAGATTTTTGGTCATATTCAGAGGTGCTCAGCAGGTTTCAATTTATGCATGTCCTGATGGTTGCAGAGACTATTAGCACAGTCAGAGCTAGTCTGGGCTGGCAGAGTCTCTCTCTCTCTCTCTGTGTGTGTGTGTGTGTGGGTGTGTGGGTGTGTGTGTGTGTGTGTGTGTGTGTGTGAGAGAGAGAGAGAGAGAGAGAGAGAGAGAAGCTGCAGTGGCATGGGCAGCAAAAGCACAATATTTATGGTATCACATCGTGGCACATTGGATGAAACACAGGGAAAATATAAAACAGTTTGGACCTCAGACAGAACATAGCATTGTAGAGGAATGTAGCTGATGATCAGGAAAAAAAGTTTCAACAGACATTCCAATTACTTATTTCCAAATACTTCAATCAACTCTACGTTTTCATCTGAAAAGTTCTGATCACATGTTTGCATGTAAAATGATGTACATCCCTACTTAAATATTTAACAGTAGGAAAGAACCTGCATTGCTCTATATTGGAGAATGAGTGAGTACTTGGTAGTGCTGGGGCTGAATTTGCTCTCCAAGCATATCCCTATGGTGCACATGTATACCCTTTGTACAATAGAAGCTCTCCTATTCCATTAGATAAAAAACACAAACCTAGAATGTAAGCTTGAGAAACAAGGGTAGATAAGTAGAACAAAGATGTTCACTAGCAAAACATGAAGATGTAATTGTAAAACATATTTTCTGGGGTGGATGGGTTCTATACTGCCCTTCAGTGAAGATTGTAGGGCAGTTTAGAAACCTAGAAACAAAAATAAGTATTCTGATCTTTGTAACCCACTTTGGGAGTCCTGGCTGAAGAGTGGGATAAAATGATTTGAATGAATGAATGACAATTGCTATTGCTCATGATCAAACAACAATGAGACAGTAATTAAAAGCAGCAGAATAAAATAGGATAGGTTAGGTCTTGGATAGCAGAAAGATAGCAGTGTAAGTCAACCTCTCTGGTGAGAAAATCCCACAAGTAGGGCACCATAAATGAAAATGTCCTGCCCTCAGTTGCCAATAAGTTAGGCAGAATATCCACCCCACACTTCTGCAGGACCTTTCATTCAGTGAAAGAGGGTGAGTGAACTCAAATTATTTTTGGGTGGTGATGGTGATGGTCTTACTTTTAAATATGAATAAAAAGCCTTGCTGCCACTTCAAGCAGTGGCTCAGCTGGTCTCAGAAGCCCAATCACTTTCCTGGGATGTGATGTAGCATCACTCCCAGGGGAAGTCTGACCCAAGAACATGATATGCTGCTTAGAGTGGCAGCATGGCTTTCTTTCTGTCTTTCTTTCTGTCTGTCTTTCTTTCTTTCTTTCTTTCTTTCTTTCTTTTGTTCTTTCTGTATTCATTTTCTGAAAGAAAAGAAAGAAAGAAAAAAAAAAGATGGAAACCTCAGCCACCTTATATTTTAAGATAAGATCACCCTGAAAATTTGCCTGATCACCCAAAAGGCTAACCTAATCTTCAGATGGCCTTTTCACCCCACCCATGTCCTGAAACATACAGAAAAATAGCTGATTTGGATACTTTGGCCCAGCACTAATTGCCACCCATCTTACCTCTGAAGACAGAGGCACTCAGACAACAACTTCAGCATATGCATGAGGAGGCTGATATAGGAGCAGATATTCCTTCAGGTACCTGGATCCCAAGCTACATAGGGTTGTATAGGTAACCGCTACTAGAACCTTCCCTAAACTGGTACCCTCCATATGATTTGGATTTCAACTCCCAAGAGCACCAACCAGCAGAGCAAATGATGAAGAATCCTGAGAGTTTAGTCCAAAAACATATGGAGGGCCCCAAGTTAGGGAAGGCTGCACTAAAACCTGGAATTGAGCTAAAAGTGGACTGGAAGCCAATGGAGCTCTTCCAACACCAGCAAGATAAGTTCCCAACAATCTAGAAGCATCTGTTAAGCCTAGCTTATTGCTGAAGGCTCTAGTATGGCAGGACCCTGAGACTATGCTAAATCCTGGCTAGAGGCATTGTGGAGTTCTTTGTAAGAGTTTCTCTCTTAATCTCTTTCCCCAAGAAGTTCTTCTGTTAGGGGAAAGATGGAAAGCGTGAATGTTGCAGAGCCCTAGAGCACACAAGAAACCCATGTTACCCTTCTGAGTGCAGCTTGCTAATGATAATAAATCAATATTTATATGCCACCTTTTCCCTAATACTGGGACTCAAGGCAGCTTTACAAATTAAAAGATGTACAGTTAAAATAGATAGAGGTACACAAAAATAAAAATATATAACTAAACATACTACAATATTAAAACATTTAAAATACAAATAATTTTTAAAAATCCAATATATAAATAACACATAAACAGAGGTCCAGACTACTCCCCAAAGGCCTGCTGGAACAAAAACATTTTAGCATGCCTCTGGAAGCACACCAGGGAGGGACCCAGTCTTGCTTCCCTGGGAAGGGAGCTACAGAGCACTGGGGCAGCCACCGAGATGGCCCTCTCCCATGTTCCCACAGGCATGCCTGTGATGGTGATGGGACCAAGAGAAGGTCCTCCCCTGAGGATCTCAGTGGGGGCAGGCCCATAAGGGAAAATATGGTCTTTCAGATAACCTGGACCTGAGCCATATAGGGCTTTATAGCTCATAACCAGCACTTTGAATTGTTCCCGGAAACAGACTGGAAGCCAGTGGAGCTGTTTTAACAGGGGAGCTGTATGCTCCCTGGCTGCAGCTCTTTGAACCAGCTGAAGTTTCTGAACACTCTTCAAAGGCAGCCTCACTTAGAGCGCATTATAGTAATCCAATCAGGATGTAACTAAGGCATGTGTCACCATGGCCAGGTCCGACATCTCTAGGAACGGGTGCAGCCAGCGCACTAGCTTTAACGTGCAAATGAACTCCTGGCCACTGCTGAAACCTGGGCTTCCAGGCTCAGGGCTGAATCCAGGAGTACACCCAAGCTGCAAACTTGTGTTCAGGGGGACTGTAACCCCATCCAGCACAAACTGAGTCCTTATTCCCTGATCTGCCTTTTGACTGGCCAGGAGCACCTCTGTCTTGTCTGGATTAAGCTTCAATTTGTTTGCCCTCATCCAGTCCATTACTGCCGGCAGACACCTGTTCAGCACCGAAACAGCTTCCTTGGAATTGGGTGGAAAGGAGTAGTAGAGTTGGGTGTCACCAGTGTACTGGTGCCTCCACACCCCAAAACTCTGGACAATCTCTCCCAACAGTTTCATGCATATGGACAAAATGGAACCATGTGCTTCAGTAGATGATTTATCTGAAGGTAGTCTATATTTAAAAACCTTTGTGGAAAGGGAAATATGGTCTGTTGGCTGAATTGCTCCCCATAACACATAATTAGTGGCTGATTAAAGAGGCTGTTAACATCAGGAGATGGAGAAAACATGTCAGCCCTGAACACAAACTATCCCTAGACTAGGAACAACTCAAGATAATAATTTGCTTTTCCACACCATCAGGCTGATCTGCTCACTTAGTGAATTAAGTTCAAACCATGGTCTTATTCACCACTGGGGTGTAATTAAGCCTAAGAAAACGACCCCCCAATAAAACTGGGGCAGTTCAAAATCTTTCAGCTTAGACTACAGATTGCTGATAGTTCTCTTTATAAAATCCCTGTCCTGCTTTATATGTTTTCTAAAGTAAATGCGTGTTTCTCATGGAGACATCCTTACCTGATTTTGAATCCCAGTGCAGACTATCTGGATGGCCAAGCAAGAGAGGAGCACAGATTGTGATGAATTTAAGTGGAGGCAATAAACACTTAAAATATTGAACCATGATATATCTCCTTAAAGCTACAAAGTTAGGGTCATTTAACAAATGTCAATGTAAATTTGCACTAATGGCTTAAGGTTAATACCTCCCACTTGTTTGAGGAATATGAAGAGGCATCCTAAATTAACCCTTTCAGTCCCCTAATCACCCTGAAAAACGAACTTTTTGGTTCATTTCTGTGTTGGGATCCACCTTCAAAATCAAAATGCAGGGATATTTATCCTCCAATTGCTTCTAGGGATTTAGTACTGCTCCTGAGGCCCAGAATGAAAGATCGCTACCAGAATGAATGAGAGCTCCTTGCTGTCTCCTCTTTATATGACTCAGACCTTTCCCCTATCGCTTCGGTATCCTGGCGGGGGCAAAGTGTTTTAGCAGGCGGTGTGCCACGTGGAGATCCCTGTTCGCAGCGGTCCATGGTGAAGCCCCCTTGCCCTGAGAGCTTAAATTCAGCACCACATTGTTGGACAGCTCCCACCGGGGAGCGCTTTGTGAGCCAGCCCCCCGCGCGGGGAGTTTGATTTCAGCACCCTGGATTCGGACAGCTCCCCGCAGAGATAATAAATGCTTGGCAAGCGGCTTGACATCGGCGTCTTTGAAGGAGTTTCAAACGTGAATCAAATATGTGAGCATCGCGGCGAGCGAGAGACCCGCTTGTGCGCTAAGCAAATCAAGAGCTTTCAACACCAGAGCTGTGGGCAGCTACTTATGCAAGAGAAGAGGATTCGGAGGCGCAGCACCTCCAGCACTTGACAGAGGCGGCATCTTTACAGAGAGGAGCAGGCATCCAGTCCTCCAGGAAAAAGAAAGTCGAGAGAGTGTGTGCCTTTGCCTAGCTCGCCTGGAAAACCTCGAAAGAACCCAGCGCTGGAGAGACAGGCTTTCCCATCGCTTAACAGGTGTCTCTGCATCGCAAGGTAAGCTTTGCTATTCAAATATGAGGCCAACGAGGGGGAACTAGAAGCCAAGCCTTACCTCCTGTTTTGCCTTTATCATAGGCATGCTACTGTACATAATGCTTCTTTTGGGGAGCATTCTGAATGCAACGTAGAGTGTTATCTCTGGTTCTTATTTCAACTGATCAAACTGATATATTCCCCCCCCCCCCCCGGCACTCTTTTCTTTCCTTCCCCCTCCCTGGCATTTGGATGTGGTGGGATGAATTAGTCCAACACGTTGCTTTTTAATCCCATAGATATCCTTGGCAGCTAATCCTATTCTTCCTAACAGATTTAGAAGCTAACAGAAGAATGCACTGGAGCTAGGTTGACTCTCTGCCAGTCACCCACAGTCATTTCTGATAATTAATTGTCTTTTAAAGTTTAAATTCGAAGACATATCAACCTACTTTGGAGTTTCTTGTATGAGCGTGATCCAGGATCCAAGAACCACTCTTTGAGATCTCAGAGATAGCATAAACACTAAGTTTTGTAATGGGTATTTCTATTAAAGGTGTTTTTTTTTAATGCTAGGAGCTGCAAAACAGTGCTGAACCTCTTTGATGATGTTTTTTCCTGGGATACAAGATATTCACTGATGCTTTATGAGCAGGTCTGAAAAAAGTATACTGGTTTGAAAATTCATAAAAGGATTAGCTGTGTGTATGTGTGTGTGTGTTACACAATTAATTGAATGAAATATATAAAGATCAAGAAAGGGTATGGAGAGGAGGGAACAGGCATGGAGCCAGAGAAATACTTCACAGAGAAACCTGCGATGTCTTGCCACCTCATTCAAACTTAAGAGTGTGTTTCTTTCTCTATTGGTTTAACACTTTTATCTTTTATTGGTTTCTGTTTTATCACATATGTACAAGGCTTCCATAGAGTCTGGCAAATAGAAACTGAAAATAAGGCTTACAGGTTTTCCTTTTCTCCCTGTTTTTCCATACTTAAAATCAATTGGGAAAAAAAGTCATGAAACAATTAACAAATTAGCAAGGGGGAGAATGGGATATTGAAAAGTATTCCTTCCTTCCTTTCAATATAATCCCCAGTAGGGATATCCTTTATATTCTAGAGCCAGAGGCAGGCTAAGAAAAGAGTGCTAGAACATTTAACAAATTCCTAGGGGAAAGGATGTTAGGTGGGTTGTTTTTCAGTTCAAAAGAAATAGCCAGATGAAGCTCACATTAAAGCATATGTTAAACAAAGTATTATTTATCATTTGAGGTACAAAATAATCAAATGCCTTTGCAAAAAGTTGGTCCTATCTTATAAATGAGCAAAGGCGTAACTTACCCCATTGCCCCACATTTCTTAAAATGCACTTTCAAAAAAGAAAAAAGAAATGAGTAGGAACTTTGATCAGCACGTCCATTTCCCCACTGGTGTCTTTTGAATGTTCTGTTTGACCGGCCAGCTACTCTGAAGAGCCGTCTGAATTAATCTGTGTGAATTTGAAATCACTCTGGACTGCCATCAATCAAAGAGTCACTGACAGATCATCTCCCACTCAGAAAGCTGCCCTAACAGCACGTCTCTTTTAGGGTGATGCACTGAAATGACTGATGGTGTCAATTAAGCAAGGAGCCACAGGGACCTGGATCTTCCCCTCAGAATCTCCTTGAATGTTTTGGAATGCAAATAATCACCAAGAGGTCTGATAGTTGGTTGTTCAATGAGAACAAAGCAGAGCAGCAGGAAATGAAAGAATTGAGGCAGTTTGCATGTTGCCTTTGCTTTGACATGCAAAAGTACACTGCCTGTTGCCCTCACAACTGATGCACACAACTGATGCCCTCCTAGACACTTGTTGTTTGTGGAAGGCATTTGCCAAAAAGTCCTGGCAGAGGTCTTTGACCACAAGTGAGCAAAGGTCCAACTGCCCTTAAGGGGATGGCACTGCCAACAGAGGTACTTCCTTGCTGTATTTCCCAAGTTAAGAAATGCCTCTTAAGTAGCCTTCCCCAATCTGGTGCCTTCCAGATGTTTTGGTCTAGAACTCTCATAATCCATGACCATCAGCCATGCTAGCTAGGGCTGATGGGAGTTGAAGTTCAAAACATTTGGAGGGCACCAAGTGGGGAAGGCTGCTCCAATGTGGTATATTGAATAGACTTGGACTGATGACACTTGGGTTGAAATCTCAACTCAGCCGTAAAGCTTACTTATTAGCTGGGCATGAGTAAGTCACTCTCTCTCAGTTTAACCTACCTTAACCAGATTGTTGTGAGAATAAAATGGGATGATGCTGTGGATTCGTCCCTGAGCATCATGGAGGATGGGTGGGACAAAACTTGACAAATAAATAAATGTGTCTTTAATTGTTTAAATATGGCTACTATTGGTGGTATGTATGATGTAGTGAGGAAGACTATGCCAATAATCTCCCCTCGCCTTCCTGCCCATAGAATCACCTAGTTTGCAGAGTTATGCTCCATGTAAATCTGGATCCAACCCAATGAAACTACTACTTGAATCCACTCAGCAAGTAGGGACAAGTGGAAGGCAATACCCTCATAACAAATGTGTTTTAAAAAACCAGAAGTACAAACTAATATTACAAATGTCCCTAAAAGTTCTAATCAGTAAAAATACAATCCAGAGATCACCATACATGGCAAACTTCATCATACTTATCAGCTATATCACGCCTGCACCTCAGTGGGAGAACAGCTGCTTTGCATGCAGAAGGTCCCAGGTTCAATCCCCAGCATCTCCAGGGAGGGCTAGGAAAGGATCCTGCCTGAAACTCTGGAGAGACGCTGCCAGACTCATTGTCGACAATATTGGAAAGACCATGACTCTTCTGACTTAGCATATGGAAGCTTCCTGTGTTCTTGAAGCATATGTAGAAGCCATCCATTGTTGGATGCAGAGGTTGGCTGACACTGACCTTAGAGGAAGAGGGCTGCTCTCTTGGAGACTGATCCTCTGACTGCAGTGATGGGAGCTTAGAAACCTGGCACAGTGAACCCTACTGCTGTTACATGCATGTAGCATTGAGTTCAGGTTCCTCAAAATAAGAAACAGAATGTTCGCATGATTAGGCAAGGGAACAATAGTGGAAGAATCACTAATGCCTTATATAATGCATGGACTGTCTATACCCTCAGTTTCATGTACAAGTTCTAGTTGCATCGTCTCTCACCCTCACTCCCTTTCCCCTCCACATGGTACCTGCTGAAATTAATATGCAGCAAAGGAAATAAAAGGAACATTTCCCCACCACCACCACAATATTGATCTTTAGGAGCCATGGGCATGGGGTGTGATTTATGAGGTTACCAGAGGACAAACCAGAAGGGAAGGTAGTAGCCTCTATCCTCAGCTCATGGGCTTTCAGAGGCGTCTAGTTAGCCACAGTGAGAAGTGGGATGTTAGACTTGGTGGGGCAATAATAACAAAGCAAGTTCATAAAAGAGAGGAGCATTGACAAAGACTATTAATTAAGAAGGCCCAGGCTGAAGATATTTCTAAACATAGGAATGCTGGAGGCTCCCAATGATTGATAGTGAATGGAAGCCTCGGATAATACTTTCTTCTGCTAGACATTTTATTTAAATCCGGCAGAACTAGTTTTTATTTTTATTTAAAAAAATGGAACGCTGGGCTAAATATTGCATTGGACTGATCCAATTATGATTTCCTCCTCCTCCTCCTTTGGTACAATTGCCTGAACAATCCTTCTTTGCCTCTCAGCGGGACCGTGAAGTGGAGTGTTTGTAATCAGTTTGCAACCTCTGGTGCCTATAAATGAATGAAGTCTTTATGATGGTGGTTCTTGAAGTCATAGATACTAAAATGTGAAATTATATGAATGTTTGACGAGAAGGAGGCAAGAGGCTGAATTGTTATCACTCGGTCTTAAAGAAGAGACCTTCCACACTCCAGCCTTCCTCAATCTGGTGCCCTCCAGATGCCTTGGACTGCAACTCCCACCATTCCTGACCATTGGCCATGCTGGTGGGGGCTGATAGAAGCTGTTGTCCACAACATTTGGAGGGCATCGGGTTGAGGGAGCCTGCTCTACCCCTTCAGCCCAAACCAAGAGAATTTGTTGCTATAGTTTGTCCTCCATATGCCATGGAGTATCTTCCAGGTTGAAAGACAGCAGGCCAACAAGGCTCAGGCTTTGGGCCAGCGGATGCTAGTGCTGGGATAGTGAAAGGGCTCATCTCCTCACCTATGGCAACAGCCTCTGTGAAGTGGCTGATGATTGTCACAGCACATCTCCCCTCTAGAGGAGGAGGTTGCCAGGAGGATGCCCCACTCCCAGTAGTACTTAACTGAGGAAGTGAACCTGGAATGGCCTCCAAAATATTTTGTTTTGTGTCTTAGAGCACAATCCTTGAGCACTGACACTTGAAGGATTGTGCTAAATTCTACCAGCATGACCCAGGAAGGGCAGGAGAAACAGAGGCATTTTTGTCTCCTGTTCCTCCTTTTGTTATTTTGAGCTAGATGGGCCTCTGAGCCCATCTAGCTTGCTTATCTTCCTGGGGGTGGAACAGAGAGTCTTGTGGATCTAACAGGTTCAGAGCTTCTCCCCTCCCCTCCCCACTCACTGGAACAACCCCTTTCTTCTTCCAAGGTCATGACAGCAGCCTTGAGTGAGGAAGCCACCACAGAATTATCAATGCTGGCTGGGGTGTTAACGGATGGGTGAGGGGAGAAAATCCCTGGGCAAAGGAGTGGGAGGAATCCACCATATTCAATAACGCCTCTTAATAGGTGAAGTTTATTCTATTAAAATTGCCCTCTTAATAGGATGCAGTTCCAGAGAGGAAGCTTTGGTTGCAACTTAAAAGCTAATTGCTCCTGTCTCTGTGGGCCAAATTACATGTTATATACATGCCAATGCACATAGTAAAGCCCAGATAGATGCTTTCTCTAAGCAAAGTTTTGAGAGAGTGCAATTTGCAGAAGAGTAGCAGCTCAGGGAGTTTGGAACAATTTATTCAGTTTACCTTTAATGCGAACTTAACTAATCTCACATTTTTGAACCAATACACAAACTAAACCTCAGGTATCTTTTGAAATGTGTATTTCTCTGAATTTTACAATTGATTGGAGTTCTTCAATGCATACAAAATTTGCATATTAGGGGAAAGTGCACACAAAAGAATGTGTATATTAGTGAAAAGAACATATATTAGGAAAAATGTTTGCCAAAAACATGTAAATTAGGAAAAATTGCATACAAAATGTATATGTTAGGAGAAATGCATACAAACATTGTATAAAAATGCATACAAACATTCATGGGAACTTTTTTAAAAATAGCAAAGTTCGGGACAAACCAAACTCAAGACAGGAAACATTGTCCAGCTTTGGGACAAATTGAAGCTAAAATCAGATAATTGAGAAATGAGAGAAAATGAAATTGGCAGATTCATCTATCCATAGCTGAGGGAGCAGGGTGCTAAACCCTCTAGATACTTTCCTCCTGCAACTCCTCAGCCACCTTTCCTCTTGTGTCATTCTAGATGCATTCTGACTATTTAAACCTCACAAGAACATGACTTGAACCCCATAAGGGGGAAATATACTGTTGGGAAAATGGCAGGCAAAGGAAGGCTTAACCTTTAAGCACTGCCTCCACTTCTCCACTGGACGATACCCCTCCGGTAGCTTTAACAATTTGGAGAAGGGCCATAGCTCAATGTTAGAACATGTCTTTTGCAGGCAGGAACCCCCAGGATCAACCCCCAGCACTTCCAATGAATGAGCTGCTACCTACTCAGCTGCTACCTACTCCCTGAGATTTTGTAGCAGATAGTACTGGGGTAGATGTACCATTGGCCTCATCATGCATTGTAAAGCATTTTGATGTGTTCATAGCACTTTCATACTTCAATGATAATTTGTAGTTCTTTGCATTTAGTGTTGTTGGTGTGTGTGTGTGTGTGTGTGTGTGTGTTAAAATATGTGCATGTAGACAGATGTGTGCAAATATTGCCAACATGTTACAATTCAAGTGATACAACTACAACAGAAGTTTAACATGATGGAAACCATCTGTCAAGTGTCCCAAAATATAAAGGTAGCTGCTACCTACTCAGGAGGCCAGGCACTAAAGTTGAGTCGTGAATCTCCTCATGCACATTTTTGAAAACTGGATATTAAAATCTAGCATGACTCAAAATTTGAGAGATTGCAAAATTTGAACTTCAGGTATCTTCATTATACTGTGATGTCAAAATATTTATTTATTTATTTATTTATTTATTTATTTATTACATTTGTATACCGCCTCATAGCCGAAGCTCTCTGGGCGGTTTACATAGGATTAAAAACAATTAAAAACAATATACAAAAATTAAAACAGCAAAAACATACAACATATACACAATCTATACATTTAAAAACCACATCAACACTTCAAAAACTACAAAAACAAAACAAAACAAACCCAGGCTCCTCAGATATTGCCAAATGCCTGAGAGAAGAGGAAAGTCTTGACCTGGCGCCGAAAAGATAACAATGTTGGCGCCAGGCAGGCCCCGTCGGGGAGATCGTTCCACAATTGGGGAGCCACCACAGAGAAGGCCCTCTCTCTTGTTGCTGACCTCCGAGCCTCCCTCGGAGGAGGCACTCGGAGAAGGGCCTTAGATGTTGAACGTAGTGTTCGGGTAGGTTCATGTCGGGAAAGGCGTTCCATCAGGTATTGTGGTCCCAAGCCGTGTAAGACTTTATAGGTTAAAACCAGCACCTTGAACTGGGCTCGGAAACATACAGGCAGCCAATGCAAGCGGGCCAGAGTAGGTCTTATATGTTCGAACCTACTGGTTCCAGTTATCAATCTGGCCGCTGCATTTTGCACAAGCTGCAGCTTCCGAACCACCTTCAAAGGCAGCCCCACGTAGAGTGCATTGCAGTAATCTAACTTGGAAGTTACCAGAGCATGGACAACTGAAGCCAGGTTATCCCTGTCCAGATAGGGACGTAGCTAGGCCACCAACCGAAGTTGGTAGAAGGCACTGGACGATACCCCTCTGGTAGTTAGATCCAGGGTTAGATCCAGATTTAATTATACTGGAAATCAATAGGACTTAAATGAGTTGCAACTAACTCTTCCCATCTATTTCAATGGGTCTACTGTAAGTATGACCAAATCAGGATCCAACCCTCACATTGCAACATTTTAAACATTATTTTTTAATGCTAATTTTTGACATAAAATTAAAACTGGCGGCAAACTTGCATCAGACCAGGACAGATGAAAACTCTTATAACAAGACAGAAAACAACCTGGAGTGCAGTGACTGGATATAAAAACAGAACCAATCTAGTTCAATGGACTTGGACCCTGAAGACCTGAACTCAAATCCCTACTCAGCAATGAGACATCACCTTGAGCTCATTGCTATATTTCAGCTTAAACCTCCTTGGAGGGTTGCAATAAGAATAAAATGAGAATAAAAATACATGGTAGCTCCATGTATCTCTTAGAGTTACTCAGAGGAAGGTCAGGATACACACGTAACAATAAATGAAAGAATTGCTGAAGTACCTGTGTTAGTGTTGACAACATAGTTCATCTGGATTTTACTATTGTACTTGGTTCAAAGATGGGAAAACTAATATGAACACAGGAATCTGCCTTACACTAGATTGCTTGTACATCTAACCCAGTATTGTTGACAGTGGCTCTCTAGGGTCTCAGGAAAAGATAGTCTAGCCTTTTTTACAGGTTACCTTTGGGATTCAGGGCTGGCCCTATCTTTAGGCAGAGTGAGGCAGATTTTGTGGGTGAGGAGTGGCAGCAAGATGTTGGTGGGGGGCAGAGCTCTCTCTCTATCACTTAGCCTGCCCTGCATCCCCTAAGCTACCCTCCCACTGCCCTCTGGTGTGGTAGAAGCATCCAGCATTGAAGTCAGACTCAACTGCCAGTTTGGTCAATGTCGGTACATTGACAGGAGGGGCATCCTGTCCTCAAGCATCTTAGGCCAGCCGTGATGAGAATGGTTGCTTTGTGGCTCCTTTCCACCCCATAAAGCTCACATCAGGAGGCCTGGACCCTTTGGTCCATAGCTCTTCCCCATGCTAGTGTGGGCCCAATTTCCAGGGTGACACCGGAGTAGAGGGGAGCCACATTGCAGTGATTCCCACACTGCAGAGCTGATATAAAGGGGGGGGGGGTTAAGTGGGGAAGAGGATTAGGGGGTAAAGCCAAAGCCTTACTGCATAGATAACATTTACTATCTAATTAGCAGTGTTCATATCAAAATTTAAATAATGAATGAATGTCAGAGAGTGGTTACTTGGAAACCCTGCATGCAGATTCCAATATTCTAATTGCAGTTCAAAAGAACAGAATCAACATATACTATCTTGGAATCCACTCCCCTGGAAAGTTGAAAATTACCCCTTTCCCTATTCTTGTTCTGTTGCCCAGTGGGCACTTTATTTATTTGTTTGTTTGTTTGTTTGTTTGTTTGTTTATTTATTTATTTATTTATTACATTTATTTCCCACCCAAAGCAGCATACCAGGTGGCTCCATTTTATTCTCACAACAACCACCTTGTGAGGTAGGTTGGGCTGAGAGTCTGTGACTGGCCCAAAGTCACCCAGTGAGTTTCCATGGCCAAGTGGGGACTAGAACCCAGATGTCCCAACTCCCAGTCCAACACTTTAGTCGCTATGCCACACAGGCTCTTTATAATCTAGAAGAGCTTCCCCACCCCCAGAAGGTGTATGGATTGTAAACTACATTGGGTGTGGCAGATGGACAGAGAACAGCTCATGGAGGGGGGACAGTAAAACTCTTAAATCTGAGTTTGCTCAGTTTCCCATTTGTAATGGGATAATTCTATATGTTGTCTAATCACCAGGAAAGATATCTCTCTCATAGTTATATTTAGTATATTTGAACAGTATATCTCCACTGCTAGTTTGAAGTCACCTCGTTTTGATAAGGCTCTCCTCATGATAGCATATAGATTTTGCCTATTTGTATTCGAATTACCTATTCGTGGTTCTTGTCATTCCCTCTGTGGTTCAGACAAGTCTATCTATGATCTACCTATGCAAGTACTGTTTTTAGATTTGATTTAGTTATGGTTTGTTGCCAAATGACATTTACTTCCTTATTATGTCATTCAGGTAATCTCTTGCTTGTTTCTTATTTGCTGCTGCCCTTTAGCACTTATTGTGTTGCTGGTAAAAAAACAAACAAACCCCTTGACCATTGTTTGTTTGCCATTGTCAGGTCTGCTGTTCAGTAGCCTGTGACTCTCAAAGAACTGAGAAACATACAGTTTAGTGTTTATATTGGGTTCTTTTATATTCAAAAGCCAAACAGATTCTATGAAGGGTAAGATGAATATATGGGGAATTTGGCAGTGTTTCTTTAAATCTGCCCGCCCCCATAAAAAGTTAAAAACAGATGGGTTGTTGTTGTTGTTGTTGTTGTTGTTTTGTGGGGGGCTGTCTTGTTACTTCTTTATATCTGAGGTGCAAGGGCTTTCTCTGTCAGGAACAGAATTGTCACATGACGGTTGCCCCATACTCCTTGCTAGCTTTATAAGGCCAAGGCAAATGGTTAATAAGCAGCATATTGCCTTGTTCCTGTTTCATTCAGCAATAATAATCCATCAGCCCCTAGACTTCAAAATATGCATGCAAGTACTTAAGCATTGCTTTGCTGAATCAATGCAATGTCAAACTAGCCCACCTTGTTGCTCCAACAGTGGCTGACCGGATGCCTCTTGCAGCTCACAGGCAGGGGAGAATGATGATTGCAGTCATCCCATTTGATCCCTTTGCTTGACCTCTGGGAAGTAGATAAAGTCTAGGAGCTGTTCATAGACACTCTCCCAAGAATTTGTCTATTGCAGGCATGGGCAACCTGCGACCCTCAAGTCACACATGGCCCTCAGCCTAATTTCAAAAGCCCTCTGCAAGCGAACAGTTCAGACCTCTGTCAAAAGCTCTCTGTCCCTTCTCCAGGAGCTACTGGGTGGGAGGAAGAGGGAGACTGAGAGAGAGGGAGACGGGCAAGAGAAGGGGTGATAGAAAGAGGAAAGGAAAAGGGGTGGCCCTCCCCATGTTGGGCTCTGGCCCCACTCACCATGGGCTTTGCAGAGCTTTCCAATTCTGTTATTTGCAGGCCGAGGCCTTTCCAAGATCTGTGGGCTTGACAACCATTCTCTTTGCTTTTGTGGTCTCAAGGATCAGCTACTGTGATGCGCTGTGTATGGAGTGGTCCTTGAAATGAGTTCAGAAGGTAGCCTGATTATTAATTGGAAGAAGAAAAAGATACTATCTTCAGTCAAGCCTTTCCGCTCTGCAGTAGGGTGGCCATGTGTCCTCTTTTACAGAACACAGTCCTATATTTGAAGTTGGGCTGCCAGAGGACGGTCCTCAATTTTGAAGGCATCCTTTAGTTCAAGGGCTGTCCAGTCCAAATCTGGGTTGAAGGTAAAATCCACCAGAAAGAAGAGCTGGGCCTTGAAGCCCCACAGTGACTGCAAATCGGCTGCTGCATCTTCTAACTGATGCAGCACAATTCGTAGCCACTGCGGGGCTGGCCACAGTCTTCCACACCCTGGCCACAGTCTTCCACACTATGTTGAGATGTACTGTACTACAAATTATAATGATTCTTTCTGCAACTATATGCATAAATTAGCATATACCAATTTTGTGAATATTTGAATTATGCAGATTTATGCTCTTTGAATTGGTCTCACAAGTGAATAGGCAGCCAGTGTGCAGCTCTTTCAGAATGGGTATAATATGATTCTGCCTAGCTATACCAGTTACATTTCTGGCAACTGCATTCTGCGCTAGCTGAAGCTTCAGAATTGTCTTCAAGGGTAGCCCCATGTGTAATGCACTACAGTAATCCAGTTGGATGATTACCAGAGCATTAACCACCATGGCCAGACTATTCCTGACCAAGTATGGTTGTAGCTGGTGAACAAGCCCAAACTGCTAAAAGGCTCTTCTAGTCATGGAGGCTACCTGAGTCTCAAGTGGCAAAGCTGGATCAAAGAATGTGCCCTTGAGCTTCACACTTGCTCTTTCAAGTGTGTGCACCTCCATCAGGAACTGGGCGCACACCCAATCCCCAGACATGAGAAATACCTATCCACACGGCCTCTGCCTTGTTGGGATTCAACTTCAGTTTATTGGCTCACATCCAGCCCATATCTGAATCCAGATTCCAGGTCTTGCTACTTCTGAATTTGTGATGTGATGATTGGTATGTCCTTGGGAGCAGCATCACATACTTTCTTTTACTCCATCCTGGGTACTGTCACATTTCCTGATCCAGGCTATTTAAGGGCTCAGCTCCACAACCTTATTATGTGCCAGCCCTCTCTAGCATCCCAGCCTCAGGCTTTCAGAGTAGATGAACTGACCAGCCAACATCCCATCTGTGATACAACAAATAATGGGATGGCAGGGACATCTTCTTTCCTCTGTCTATGCAGGTGGTGTAGCAAGCAACACAGCCTCAATGCCATTAAGGAATGAGGGCATAGCAAAGCTGCTGTGGTTAGAAAATAAACAGTCAGGGTACACAGAACATTTAATAACAAGCATGTATTTAAAAAAATGTTTTAGCACGGACACGTTAAAGAATAGAGAACAAAAATATTAAGGTTGGCTTTTTTTCTGTACAGTAAGTGGCAGCTTTTGTTTATAAAATTACATGTTAGCGCACCCTTCCTTCAAAATCCCAAGAAAGGCACTTATTCTATGCCCTTAGTGATATGTACATTTATTTAAGTGTAATCAGTTGATTACAGGACAGATGGTTATTCAACCAAATCAAATCTTGATCTGTTGGACAGCCCTGCTAACAACGTTAAAACCCTTCCACATATTTAAGTGTTGCCCATATTCTAGTGTCTACAGTTTGCTAATATACCAAATTGCCCCAAGGAACTTAGACACATATATATAAAAGCATTTAGCAATAAAGTAAGTGCATCTGTGTGTGTGTGTGTGTGTGTGTGTGTGAGTGTGTCTTCCTATGGTGACAATCCAGTTCCTACCACATCATTTTCTCCTCTTCCCATGTGCAGAATTCTCTGTCCCTGGTACGCACACGCACGCACACACACACACACACACACACACACTGTTGGGCCCATCTCTCTCACACACACATGCATTACCACACTCAGGAGACAGACTGGATAATCTCCTAAGTGTTTTGTATGACTTGAAATTTTTTACATAATCTTTTGGTTGCAGACGCCAGCTCAGTACAAACCAATTCTTCAATTATTGTGTAGCTCTTGGGAACAGAGAAGCTTTTTTTGGGAACAGTACCAACAGTACCAACCAGCATTCATAGAGTTAAGATACACTGCAATGTTTTAAAATAGTAAAAGTCTATTTCCACCTCCCCCCCCAGTATCCATGAAGAGCATCTATAAAATATTCAGATTAACATTGCCACTCCTAGCCACAGTCTCTCATTCCTCCTGCCGTCTGCTCTTGATTACTTAATACATTAATCAGGAAATGATCCCAAATAATATAAATAGATAGATAAATAAATAAATAAACAAACAAACAAATACAAACTAAAACCAGGACCGCCGATAATGCCAAACCAGTTAATAACAACAAAGCAAACATAAGAACATAAGAAGAGCCATGCTGGATCAGACCAAGGGTCCGTCTAGTCCAGCACTCTGTTCACACAGTGACCAACCAGTTGTCGACAAGGGACCCACAAGCAGGACACAAGTGCAACAGCACCCTCCCACCCATGTTCCCCAACAACTGGTGCATATAGACTTACTGCCTCTGATGCTGGAGGTAGCACTTAGCCATAAGGAGGACTAGTAGCCACTGATAGCCTTCTCCTCCATGAATTTATCCAACCCTCTTTTAAAGCCATCCAAATTGGTGGCCATCACCACATCTTGTGGTAGTGAATTTCATAGTTGAACTATGCGTTGTGCAAAGGAGTACAAACAATGAAGCCTAACATTGAAGTATCTGAGAGGCCAAGCGCCTTCCAGAGCAGAAAGATTGCCAGCCTGGAATAGAATGTTATCAGAGAGGGGCCCAAACAATTCTCCCTAGGGAGCACACCCCACAGCCTGGGCAGAGGGGCAGAGAAAACCCTATCATCACATGTTCCCACCAGTTGAGACTCAGAGGTTGATGACACCCAAAGGGGCCTCTCCCAATGATGTCAGAGAAGGGCAAGCTCATTTAGTAGGAGTAGTACTAAGCCATTTGAGATTTAGATAATTTAAGGGTAAAGTGACCTCTGTGTCAAAGAGTGCCAGCTATTACCAACTTTGGCTTGTATGATATCTATGATGGCCACAGTGATCCATGCATTGTTAACTTCAAGGCTGGACTACTGTAATGTGCTTTATGCGGGGCAGCCCTTGACACTGGTTTGGAAGCTGCAGCTAGTGCAGACTGTGGCGGCTAGATTGCTCAGTACCACAGGCATACGGCGCCTGTGTAGAAAGGTCTGCACTGATTTCCAATTAGCTACCGAGCGATGTTCAAGGTACTACTGCTGGTTTATATGGCCCTAAATAGCTTAGGGCTAGATTATCTGAGAGAGACTGCATTCTCTATATAGCTTGCCCTGGTCTCTACATTTTGAGAGGGAGGCCTGGTTTAAAATACCCCGGCCTACTGAGGCTTGTTGGGCCATAGTACGGAGAAGGGCCTTCCAAGTTGTGGTCCTCACTATGTCAACTGATCTCCCCATTGAAATCAGGCAAGCTCATAGTTTGGAGTGCTCCCGCTGCCAATACATTCTGTTTCCCTAGGCATTTCCTGGGTCACTGAGATGGTCAGCTACCCATGTTGATCTTAATGAGATTTTATTGTTTTATCACTGTTGGTTGTTGTTATTTAAAGAAAATGGTACAGAAATTCTCTGAAACAAGCAAGCAAGCAAATAAATAAATAAGCAAATAAATTAAGTAATTACTAGCAATTTGAATTGCTCCCAGAAACAAACCAGAAGCTAGCAAAGATGCTACAAGGAAGGCATCGTCTGCTTCCAATAAATAGATTTATCTCAGCATTTTTTAACAATAGAGTTCTATACCACTTTCCTGCCCAAATAAGCTTTAGACTGGATTGGAAAACAGTCCATGAAGTGTCTGGATACAAAAGAAAAACAAGGAGAACTCCTAAGCCTTTTTTCAGATGTTATGCTTTCAATCATCTCATGATTTTGAGGACAGCATCATGGCTTTCATTTCAACAGGAATGGCAGATATGTGCCTGGCCAACCCACATGGCTGAATGAATCAGTGAATGAGAGGAGGGTTCGTTCATACTTCCCAGAGGCAGGTGCCTGAAATTGAAATGTTGCCCAAATGACGGAATTCGGGATATCTGGCTCCCCTGCCCTCACATAAAGAGTGCAACATCACTATCAACCATGGCTTGGCATCTATTACAAGCATTAACATTCCATGCAGATTAAGTTAATTATGTGCAAATTAAATACGCACATTATCTGGCATCTTGAAGCTGATACGTTTCCAAGGGAGTCCTTCGGTCTGAACAGTGTCTTTTTATAACTTGGCTGAAGCCATGATTTTATCAAGTCTCCTTACAGGGATTCCCATAAATTTGCCAACCTTTCTGGCTGACCTGGCCCCAGACACCACAACACTGACTTCCTTCTCCTTTTGCCCAGTTCTCCTTGCTACCTTGAGGAGTTTGTGAGGTCCCTTCAACTCCCACTTTACCCAGTTGGAACAATAATCCTATCCTTTCAGCTGGCTCAGTGTTGTGTTTGCCCCATTTCAATACTGAGACTAAGATGTATTGTTGAAGAGCTGGATTATGTCAAAAGCAGATTCTCTCTCTCTCTCTCTGGGCAAAGTGCAGTCTCCGTCACCTGCTGTTTAAGTCTACTTCTGCTGCTGCAACCGATGCTGGTTGTAGGACCAGAAGCCACTGCTGGAAGCCTAATCAGGGGCTGGTAGAAGCCAAGGCTTCCTGCAACGAGGGTAGAAATAATTTCAGCCCTCAGTTATTATGTCTCTCAGCCTTCTCTGAGCCCCCCCCCCCCCTATTGGTCTGAACTTGCATGGTTTTGAGCCACTTTGCCTGTCTTCCTCCCCATTTTGCTGCTGTTGTATCATCTCTCTGAGTTCATCTGTTTGAGATCGATTCTCCTGCTCCTTAAGCACTATGCTCAGCCATATTTATGAAATGCAACAGACTAACAATTCTGCATGGATTGCCAGGACACGCCTCATTGCACCATCATGCCATTAATAAGAGAGAAAGGGCAGGGAGTGCTCAGCAAATATTTAATTCAAGGAAGCTGGTGCTGTCCTATTTATATCTCATTCAGTCTTCCGCTCTTTGATAGCTTGGCATAGTCCACAGTAGTCACTATGGGAAAGGGGTGGCTGAGTATGGCTTCGGAGTAACTATGGTGTGAGTGGAAGGATATGTGGCAGAGGTGCTTGATGGAAGAGGGCTTCTACAGCACTTGTTCAAGAGAGCTTCGGCTATGGGGCGGTATACAAATGTAATAAAATAAAATAAATAATAAATAAATAAATAATAGATACAGTCAATTCTTTCTTTGAATGCAGAGCACAGGAATATACTCCATTTGCTCTTCTGCACTAGAGAAGCCTCCACCCCAGAGCTGTAGCCATAGAGGACCCATGGAATTCACTACTGAGAGATGTCGTGTTGTCCACCAATTTGGATGGCTTTAAAAGTGGATTAGACAAATTCATGGAGGAAAAGGCTATCAGTGCCTACTATTCCTAATGGCTATAAGCTACCTCCAATGTCAGAGGCAGTGTGCTTATGTTCACCAGTTGTCGGGGAACACAGCCAGACGGATGCCATTGCATTCATATCCTACTTGTGACTTCCCACACCAAGTGTGTTGGCCACCGTGGCTTGATAGGCCTTTGATTTGGTTCAGCATGGCTCTTATGTTCTTATGTGGGGACCTGCCCCACTCAGGCCCCATCACACCACCTGTGTGGAGTAGTGGTTAGATTCCAGTGAGACCTTAGCAGAGTGCTGCTGATTGAATGCCAGCCCACCACCAAAGCTCCTCACCTGCCAAAATGTCAGGCACACACACACCCATTGCCACAACCCCTCAACCTGCCACCGCTACTCCACCTACCCACCAACTGCCACAGCCTCTCACCCACCTGCCCTCCAGTGTTTTTTTTATTGGGGGCAGGCAGGCTCTCCTCCTCCTCCATAGCTGGTCAGTCCCACTGACAAAGCATTGTAACATCCAGCCAGCCAACCCTGCAGAGCCCCACATGAGCAATTTTAAAAGATTTTTGTTTTTACTTACATTTTGAGTAGCAGCAATCTGAACCAATCAAACACTGCCTTTGTGGAGGAGATCCAACCAATGAGGGCACAAGAGCAACGTAAAGACTGCCCTGTGCCCTCATTGGCCATGTCTCCCCAAAAGGTAGCAGCTGATTGGTTCAAATCACTGCTACTGAAAATGGAAGTCAATAATATATATGTTAACTGTATGTTTTAAACTGGAATGCTGCAATGCCTGCCGGCTTGGCTCTGCTACTTCCTTTCACCAGTGGGGCCATCCAGGTGGGCAAGGAGGAGGAGGAGGAGGTTGGCAGCAGCAGCATCAGGCTCAGGTGCAGGGATGGGCCCTTTTGATCCCCTCAGCCCTCGGCAGCTGCCCACGCATGCCGACCCCTGACGCCAGGCCTAGTTCTACAATGGGCCTCCTCCCTACTTGATATGCAGCGAGGGCTCAATCCACTTTTGTTTGTGCCTGAGCAACATTTTCTACTCTGGGGAAACATCATGTATGTCACACTGTCACACTCTCTCTCTTCCCCCAGGAACTCCCACAGGACTCCCACTTCTTATGCATTGACAGAGCCTTCCTGTGAAAGCAGAAATGTACAACAAAATTTCCCTTTCTCTTTCTTGGCTCCTGGAATGACAGAGGCTGGCCCAAGGAGAGTCAAAACAGTTCTCTTCTTTGGGTCGCCTACCTTTGGGTTTGAAGCTGGCAGCCTTATCTGTGGAGAATCCTCAAGTGCATGGGATTAGCTCCTTTTGCTTTGTTCATTGAGCAGGGGGTTCTATGATTTAGATGTTTCATCCTTCCACGAAGAGTCTTTAGATCTGTTCTACACAGGTGGTGGAATGCGGTGGCAGAATGCTCGCTAAGGTGCTAAAGTAGACCGCATCACTTCAAATTGTGAATGGGGGAAATCACATTTTCACATCTTTCCATACATTTTTTTAAAAAACTCCACCGAAATTTTTAAAAATAGCAGTGGGCAAAGAACATTATTTTCCGACAATCTCATTTTCTATTTTCAGTGAGTTATGTTGCTTTTAAACACGGGCACATTCAAAAGTGGTACTTCTCACCTGTAGTCCAAAGTGGTACAGTTCCTTCTACCACCTCAGTATTCTATTAGCTCATTGGCACCTCAGTCTGCAGTCTGCTATATGCCCAGCATTACCTGTGGGTGTGAGAACCCAGTCAAAATGTCATTTTATCCTCTAATAAAAACAGTGCTAGAAGTAGTACTCTATAGTGGATGAAGTTGACAGCTCGGAAGTTAAATCACAGACACCTCGGTGCCTTTATGTCTTGTAAGGTGGCAAGTTAAGGTCTACAGTGTCTCACATGGTGAGGCAGAATAATCATCAAAATCAGAAAGGCCAACAAGGTTTACTTACTGGAAGCACTGGTGTGTGAGACTTACAAAGTAGGTGTGCTTGTCACATTTTGGCATCTTTGACCATCAGCGCCCCCTCAGTTGTGATCTCCTGATTCATTCAGTAACCTTGGTGTTTGAGGAACACATGCATACAGTAGGTTTGGCCTGGACCAGCACTGCCAGCCTAAACCAAGGGTGGGGAATGCATGGTTTCTGGATATTGTCAGACTGCACCTCCCATCAGCCTCAACTAGCACAGCCAATGGCAAGGGCTGATGGGAGTTGCACTCCAACAATATCTGGAAAGCCACATGTTCCCCACCTCTGTCCTAAACTCTCAGGTCTAAGCAAGCAAAAGTGAGGAGAGGAGTGTCTGAGAAACCTGGGTGTAATTTCCCCTCACAATCCTCACTGCACAAGTAAGAAACACAAGTACTGAGAAACATTTGGCCCAGCTGTAAGCATCCCTTTGGTCAAAAGGTGGGATATAAGTGTAATGACTACAGAAATAAAGTGATTAGATTTTATACAACTTTGGCCCCAGTATGCTACCTTGAGCTGAAAAGGCGCTAATAAAGAAATAAAGATAAAGAAATGCTAAGCCTGTTTACTCAGAATTGCCCTATTGGACTCAGTGGCGCTTGCTACCATGTAAACATGTTTAGGATAGGACAGGTGGTGTTAGCTGTTGTTCTTTTTGATATGCAACTGGCGTCATAATAATATTCGAGTATTTGTTCTCATAAGGTGGCCAATACTGTGCCTACTTTATGGACAGAGGAACAGAAGCTCAGAAATAGAGATTGCCCAACACCATCCAGTGAGTGGGACCTGAATTTGAATCCTCCTCACTCTGGCGACAGGCTGTCTTCACCAAAGGTGTGTGTGTGTTTGTGTTGATATTAATGTAAATCCGTTTGCCTTAATTTCACTTCTGAGCTGTACAGTGGCCCCTTAATATAGAGGTAGCAATGGGACCCCAAATCCAAGTAGTCTGAGGGGATATCAACCAAAGCAAGTCCCACTTGGTGGAGGGGGGGGGGGAAATTAGGGTGACCAAATAAAATCCAGGTCAGGGCTCATGTAACTTTAACAGTTGTAGAGAAAAGGGGATTTCAGCCAGTGTCATTTGTATGCAATTAGTTCCTGGTGAAATTCTCTCTTTATCACAACAGTTAAAGGTGCAGGGGCCCTGCCTTCTTTTGGATATGGTCACTCTAGTATAGTGCCTGCACCTTTAACTGTTGTGATGAAGAGGGAATTTCACCAGGAACTAATTGCATACAAATGACACTGGCTGAAATTCCCTTTTCTCTACAACTGTTAAAGTGACATGAGCCCTGACCTGGATTTTATCTGGTCAGCCTAGGGGAAATCAAATTAACACAAATCAATTCTATCCTGCTCCTATCCTGCATCATATTTTCTTAGTGGTTTCTCAGTAACCTTTCTCCTAAAAGGGGGCTACTGCCCTCTGCTTACATTCATTTGCATGCAAGTGCAGCCCTCACACTGGCCTCAAAGTTAGTGTGTATGATAGGGTAACCAAATGGAAAGGAGGACAGGGCTCCTGTATCTTTAATGGTTATATAGAAAAGGGAATTTCAGCAGGTGTCATTTGTATGCATGCAGCACCTGGTGAAATCCCTCTTCATCACAACAGTTAAAGCTCCAGGGGGCAGGACTCCTGCAAAAATGAACATTTTCACATTCTAGCCCGTGGGGAAACACACATTTTTGGCTAGGGTTGTTTTGGCGTATTTTTTACAGTTAAATTTGTACAAAATTCACAAAGTTAGGAAAACAGTCCGCAAGTCCACAGATGGGGCAAAATCTGTGGACTTGCTGTGGAATCCATGGTTCGGATTAATAACGATCAAAATTTATTTGGTTCCGTTGTGGATTCACTCACTACAGTGCAGAGGCAGGGAAACCTTTTCCTGTCAAGATCTTCATCTCCTCAATCGAAACCTGTCAGGGTCTGCATTCCAGCAGTTGTTATGGCAGGAGCCAAAAGTGGGTGGAGTTACAGTTGTGACACTTACCTTTGTTCAGTACAGAGTGAAAAAAGAAAGGTATTTGCATCCAGGCATTCTGCTTCCCTGGCTTGTGCGAGGTTCTCTCCACCAGCCTTGCAGTTGTGAGACAGGGAGAGACAGAGTAAACAACATCCATAACCTGGACCGGGGCCAGTGAGAGTCAGGAGATCCAAAATGAGAGGCCTGAATAGCCACATTTGGCCCATGAGCTGCAGGTTTCCAACCCCTGCTATAGTCCTTGCATTATATGCAAACAACTGGCCAAATATTCTTCTGCATCCAAAAACAGAGATTTTTTTTTTAATTGCTGCAATTTCTTTCTCTCCCGGCCCCCATACTTTAGTAACTGGATGCTGATAAATGTCAGAACGGGCCAAACTATATTGATCCCCCCCCCCCATGCATTTTATGGTTATATAAAACCTTTGGTAACACAGACATGGAAATATTCAAATTTTCAGTATTTCTTAAGCAATTGTAGACTTCGAATTTGAGAGTGCTTCTGGATGGAAGGCTCCTAGCATTGGCTTTCAGAAGGTATTTTGCTGCTATTCAGACATTTTCTCCTTAACTGAGTTTTTTTTCTGAGAAGAAAAAAAGATGAAAGCAGCAGTCGAATAACATGGGAAGAATCCAAACTGAAGATGAGGCAAGGTGATTGTATAATAAGAGTCTTGTCTGGAATTACCCTGAGAATTGGGATTCTGATACTCAAAGTTTCTGCTGCCTGTTAGGAAGCAACGTACAATGCAGAAGAAGGTTGACAGATTGCATAATTGAGCACTGTCTGCTTCTTCATGCACATTACATTTTGAGGGGTATACCCTAAGAATGGCAGTTTAAATGTGAAAAATATGTATTGGCACGCACCTATATCATAACTTACACTTGTCAGGTATCCAGGATTGACTGACAACTAAATGTCTACACAGTGGCAAACCCAGGTTTGCTACTGTGAGACATATGAAATGCCTAATATAACCCACATAAACATCATTGCAGGCTTTTCTACATGAGGCTTTTAACCTGCCACTTTAAAGAGGCTTTTGCTTCCAAATTTTTTGTGGGATTAAAATCAGTACCTTTGCACATGTTTTTCCCCCCTGGAGGGTTTCTTTCGCTGTCTTTCTATGTGTTCCAGTACATAACCACTAGGTGGCTCTGTGGTATAGCAGAATTGTGCAAGTACACAAGGGGCTCATATTTTTATTTATTTATTTATTACATTTGTATACCGCCCCATAGCCGAAGCTCTAGGGGCGGTTTACATAGGATTAAAACAATTAAAAACAATATACAAAAATTAAAACAGCAAAAACATTCAACATACACACAATACACACATACATTTAAAACCCTTGCAACAACCCAAAAAGCTACAAACCCAAAAACAAAACAAACCCAGGCTCCTCAGATATTGCTAATGCCGCCATTCACAGAAATAACAGACTTTTCCTATTAGAAAAAACAAAACTGCTATAATGGCTGGTAAGCATGAGAGGGGGCCTGAGGGATGACGTTGTTGTGCAAAGCACCTGCAAATTATTTGAGTGAGGAATCACAAATGCACAATAAACGCCTCATGTAGAAAAGCTCTGTGTGAAGTGGAGAATATATAGCAGCATTACTTGATAGTCTATGTTCCAAATCCATCCACAGAAGCCAACTTCAATATTTTAAAATGCAATATTATGTGGCTTAGGGTTTGCATTTGTATTAATGAAAAACCTAAAACCAGAGATCAAGAGAAGTATTTGATCATCTATACTGCTCCCAAAGCTGATCAGAGGTATCCCCCCCCCACCACCAGAATTTGTTCTGAGGGACATGGCTAGCCACCCTCTAACCTCCCTTAAGAAAACAGCTCCTCTGGAAAAGGCCTGCTACAGATGATGCAAACACGGAGAGGAGCAGATGTTATTAGCATTTCTTAACACGGTTCATTCTGCAGGTCGGATAAGCCAAGAAGTGTTTTGTCAACAGACAGGGAACTGCCTGTTTGCAAGTAGTATGCATTTATAATTCATACACGAAGCATAAGAAAATATGTAAACTGTGAGTAATATGAGGAAGGGTTGTGAAACAGGGCAGGTGTTTGCCATGGAGAGGGCATATAAACAAGCAGCACCACAAATGTGTAAGTGTGAATCTTCAAGAAGGCAGATGCTCCTCCAATCCCATCTGAACAGGGACCTCTCGGGAAATCTTTCAATGCAGTCACTATTCTGGGCATATTTGTGTGTATTTGTGTGGACAACAGATGTGCATCCCCTTGTGAAATGGCATGTTCAGCACAAATTCTTCAGTAACTCAAGATTTTAACACAACATTTGGCCTGCATGGATCTCAAAACAAGGCAAGATGGGCAAAAGGCAGGTAGAGAGAGACAAAGGAGTCTGCCGGTTTTTGCAAGATTGTTTCTTCTTTTTTAGTGTAAGTGCAACATAAATATTGTGAAATACAACATATCACTATAAATATGTAACATGTTCCCCTAGTTATGATTTCTAGTTTCTTGCACGGACAAATTTACCAACATTAATTCATTATCATTCATTTTTGGACATTTGGGATATCAACCTGAATTGTACTAAGAGACACAGCTAAAAGATCTAATATTAAAAGTAATCATATAATTTGTGAAATTACATTTATAATTTCCACCAATAATTCTGAGCAGATTCACCCCTCCATCTCATGTCGCAGAGATCTGCCTGAAGGCCCCCGCATTTCCAGCATCTAAAACTCGTAACAGCAAACATCCTATTAACTTTTGCGGGTGTCAAATACCAACAAAATGTAGCTTGTATTGTAATTACCCTAAATGAGAGACTTAACAAAAATAATTTGATGGAAATAAAACTATTTTTAAAATCTTGTTCTGACATGACTCTTCCTAAATCTCTTTCCCAGCATGTCCTTGATTTACACCTTTTTATGCCTGGATTACATAACATACTGCAATTTTCTCCAGGAGCACCTTTTGGTAGTATCCAATTTTGGGAGTACTGAAATTTGGTAGCAAATCACTGCCCTTTTCCATTGCCCTAGTGCTAGTTATGTTTTCAAGTGCTCCTTATGTTGCATAACTGTTGATTTATGGTAGCACAATGTCATTAGGGCTAGTGGTGGAGACGGATACTATCCTTCAAGTCTCCATTTTGGCACATTTTTTCCAATTCTATTAATTTCCTTAATGAATTAGAAGGCCTTTTCCCCCTAAAATAACATTCCTTTACTGTACATACTGAAACCAAGGCAGGTTCCAGACACCTGTTTTTCTATTGATATCATGTCTCATCGGTATTTTCTCATTTATTATTAAATCATTACATTTATCCATCCTATTTTTCCTCTATTTGGAAAGTTCTTACTTGCTCATTAATATTAAATGTACTTCCTTAATTACTGATGGCAACGGAAATATAGTTGAACGTTTGTGAGATCGTGAACCTAGGGCTTCACCAAATGTTTGCTTATGAACATTTCCAGTCAGAAATGTTTGCTTATGAACATTCCCCCCATTTCCTCCCCCTGCCCTGCAACACACATATACACATTTTTGTTGCCCTATTACTAGTTGCTTTGTTCCATTTTAAAATGGGCACCACATCCTTCCCCAACTCTTGAATTTGGGGTCAACTAGAGTGACCAGATAAAATCCAGGTCAGGGCTCATGTGACTTTAACAGTTGTAGAGAAAAGGGAATTTCAGCCAGTGTCATTTGTATGCAATTAGTTCCTGGTGAAATTCCCTCTTCATCACAACTGTTAAAGTTGCAAGGGCCCTGCCTTCTTTTGTATATGGTCACTCTAGTATAGTGCCTGCACCTTTAACTGTTGTGATGAAGAGGGAATTTCACCAGGAACTAATTGCATACAAATGACACTGGCTGAAATTCCCTTTTCTCTACAACTGTTAAAGTTACATGAGCCCTGACCTGGATTTTATCTGGTCACCCTACAAAAAACCACTGCTTTTTACAGCTGACTGAATTTTTTTCCGCAAAAAGTGTGTTTGCCATTTTAGCTCAGCCCTATTGTGTTGTAGGACAGGACCAAGAGAATATATCTTCTCTAGAGCCCCAACTTATACTGCTGTTCCAGACGATAGTGGGCTGCAACAGTGTGAATAACTTCATATAGCTCACGAGAGAGACAAGAGAAAAAGGGACGAGGCACATGCTGCAAAAGAGTCTTGATGAATAATGTATGGGATGAATTTAGCCTCTTTTTCTGCTCCAGGAATCCCCGTGAGCAAATCAGCACTTCGTTGCATTTATTCATTACTGAGAATTATTCAGTGAATTTTTTTTATCATTATTTTTTACTCACAGTCTTTTTCTAACTGTGGATGCTGGATGGGGATTGTTCTCTGCTAAGCATTGCAAGGGAATATTTCACCCTTGTTTAGCAAAGACTTGCACAAGACTCCTGTGTGATAATAGTTACTGCTCTGAGGCCTAGAGAGTGAAATGGTTCCCCTTCATTCCTACCTGCCTTCGGTGAGTCTTATTTGAACCACATTAAAGAGATGAAAAACATTTTCACTAACCACATGGCAATGCAGAGCTGGAGCACAGACATGTGACTACTTTGCTGCAGGTGTCCATTCTGTCCCCACATGAAGTCAGAGCTAATGCGCCACATCAAGGGGATCGGGACAATGCTCGCTACAACACTGCAAACACACAAAATCTTTCCAACCCCAAACACTGTATTTGTGGGAGGTTGGAACCCAGTACTTACAAACTACAGTTGAGGTTATCTTTTTCCCTTCTTGTGATCTTTTATAAATTTTTTTTAAAAAAAAGAATAACTGGGAGGTTGGCAGGCTGCACAGGGAAATGCTGCCCTCCAGCATCATCTTTCTTTGGGTTCAGAAGAGTGGTTTTGTGTTTTGTAGGGTGACCATATGAAAAGGAGGACAGGGCTCCTGTATCTTTAACAGTTGCATAGAAAAAGGGAATTTCAACCAGTGTCATTTGTATGTAATTAGTTCCTAGTGAAATTCCCTCTTCATCAAAACAGTTAAAGTTACAGGCACTATACTAGAGTGACCATACACAAAAGAAGGCAGGGCCCCTGCAACTTCAACTGTTGTGATGAAGAGGGAATATCACCAGAAACTAATTGCATACAAATGACACTGGCTGAAATTCCCTTTTGTCTACAACTGTTAAAGTTACATGAACCCTGTCCTCTTTTTCATATGGTCAGCCTACACATATGTAAAGCAGACCTGTCTTATTCTCCCCATATTGCAGGTGCAGGGGAGAGGCTTGTTGCTGAGGGACTAGTAGCTTGCCTAAGGCCACCTATTAAGCTCATGGCTGAAAAGAACTTTGAATTTGGGGCTTTCTTGCTCATAGCTCACACTTATGGGTCACCTCATTGATTTCAGCTCCTGTGAGAGCCACGCTTGCTGGAGGCCTGATTAGGTTTTAAAGAGGTGCCTGGTTAGTCTGTTCAGATCAGGTTTTAGAGAATCTTCAGATCCATTTTGCATCACTAAAGCAAGAAAGGAAAAGAGGTAGGTAATACCCGTTTGTCTGATATGGGCAACTAAAATGATCAAGGGCTAGAACATCTGTATGAGGGAGAGTTACAATAGCTGAGATTATTTAGCTTGGAAAAAAAGGCTAAGGGGAGACCTGATAGAGGTGTATAAAATTATGCATGGTGTGGAGAATGTGGATAGGGAGACATTTTTCTCCCTCTCCCATAATGGTAGAACCCGGGGTCATCCCACGACGCTGATTAGTGGGAGATTCAGGACAGATAAAAGGAAGCACTTCTTCACACAACACATTGTTAAAATATGGAATTTACTACTGCAAAAAAGTAGTGATGGCCACCAATTTGGATGGCTTTAAAAGAGGGTTGCATAAATTCATGGAGAATGCTAACAATGGCTACTCGTCATGATGGCCATGTGCTACCTCCAGTATCAAAGGCAGTAAGCCTATCTACACCAGCTGCTGGGGAACATAGATGGGAGAGTGTTGTTGCACCATGTCCTGCTTGTGAGTCCCTGGTCGACAGTTGGTTGGCCGCTGTGTGAACAGAGTGCTGGACTAGATGGATCCTTGGCCTGATCCAGCATGGCTCTTCTTATGTTCTTTTGCTGGATACCTCATTTCAGAACCCCTGGTCCCTGAAGAACAAGCACTGCACAACCCAGAAGATACCTTCTATGTGGAAGATGTTGACCTGGCAAGCCCATGCGGCATGCTGCAGAGGAATGAGGGGAAAGAGCCTATCTATATGATATACAGCAAAACAGGGTAAATTAGGCCACAAGCTGCAAGTTAACAATGGCTTTTAACCATAAGAGTGTGACAGTCAGAGCAGCACACTGGGGAGCTTTAATTAGGTAGTTTTTTCTAAAGGAAAGAAAGGTCAGAGTTCCTTTGTATAAGAGTTTTTTTAAATCTTCTTGTCTCCTATCCACCTCTTTGTACATGAGTATATTTCATAGGTAAGAATAGAATTCGTGGAAATTCAGTACCATTCAGAAAGTGATGTCAGCTGGTCCCATGGCCTGGAAGTTAAGATTAGATCATTCTTATAATTGAAAGCCGCAAACCTACAAAGCTGAGTGTGTGATTGCCATTGTGATTTACCTAGCAGGCTTCTATTAAGCCTAGTTCAAGAGTTTCCCACTCTAGGTTGTTATTTCTTGGCTTTGGGACTGCCAGGGGACACTGTGGGGCACATTGCACTGTGGGGCACTTTCCTCCGTGGGCTGTCAGCCTAGTTTGTTGACAGTCTTTGGCAATATATCTCCAACAAACCAGATCCTCAGTTATTTCAACAAATCTTCTGGTGCAAGACCCTCAGCAGGAATGACTAGGAGTGTAAGGATGCCAGGTTGAAGGCTGCTAGTCTTCCCTACACAACTGTGCATTGCTTACCTCAGGAGAAAAGCCCTTTGAGGATCTTATGACTCAAGAAAGAGGTCATGTTTCTACTAGCAGGATATCGATATGACTGAAAAATAATCTTGTCCTCATAATGCAGAGTAACAGATGCATACCTAGAATTGACTGCAGGTCCCTTATCTGACATTCCACCATGACATTCCACCATGATGTTCTTCTGTGCAAGACCCATTGAAATAAATGGAAGTCATGTCCCAATAGGGCTTGTGCAAGATAAGTGTCCTGTGGATTCTGGTCTGAGTCTCCTAACAACAGAGGGAAGACATTATCTGCAAGGCTTACTGGTGAGGTCCAACTCTGTTGGATGCAAAAGGCTGATGAGCTTTGCTGGATCAGACCAAGCGTGTCGTCAGGTGAGCATTTCATAACATACTTGTTACTCATGTTTTTTCGCGAGTCCTTTTGATGACGCCATCCACCTCCTGCACATCTCCCACTCCTGGCTTTTTTCCATGATAAAATAAGACCTATAAATCCGATTTTTTTATTTTAGTGAAATATGCCACCATTTCCTGCTGTGTGCAGGAAAAGCAATGTGATAAAAACTAGGGCTGTGCATGGATCTGGATCCGGATCCTGAATCCAGAACGGATTGGGCTGATCTGGACCTCCTGGATCCGGATCCAAACGGATTGGGCCAGATTGGGCCCGATCCGGATCCGGATCGGGCACGGATTGGGACAGATTGGATCCACGATCTGAATCCGATTCAGATCCGGTCACAGCACTCCCTCCCCCCACCCTCCCTGCTTACCTGCTGCCTCCTCCGCATCATCCCCCATCGTCCTCTCTCCTCGCTGTGTGCTGCTGCATTTCCCACTCGCATCGGGTGATGATGTCACCTGACGCGACTGGCAAATGTGGCACTCTAATTGGTTAGAGTGCCGCATTTCCCGCTCGTGGCGGGTGATATCATCACCCGACACGAGCGGGAAATGCAGCAGTACACAGCGAGGAGAGAGGATGACGGTAGGACGATGCGGAGGAGGCAGCAGGTAAGCAGCGAGAGTAGGGGGAGAGCAGGAGGGAGTGCTGTGCATGGATCCAGATTGGATCCGGATCTGAACTGGATCCAGACCTGACAGATCGGGATCCAGATTGGTTCAGGGGGTCCGTGCACAGCTCTAATAAAAACGCCCACTGAATGGATCACGTGGTCGTTGTTGCTTCCTCTTTCATCCCTGTGTGAAGAAAGAGGAAGTTGTTCGTCACTATTTTGGGACAGCAGCAGGAGGCCAAAGTGGTGATGGGGAAACATGATCCCCCCCATCTGATGATGCTCCAAATGTCTACCTAGTGTGTGTTTGCAGTTGCTTGGCCTACCTCAGTGACTACTAAGAATCTGATTTTTTGCGCCTCTCATATAAACGAGGGCCTCTTCTGGGCTTAGTGTTCCCTTGTATATACATGTTCAACCTAAAATGTCCCAATTTTTAATATATCCTTCCAACAATTGCCCAGCAGAAAATAATTACCCCCTGCCCCCTGAACTCAAATCATTGAAAATAATGCAGGGCTTTTTTACAGGCATTGTTGTTCAAATGTAGAGTACTGTAACTAAAGGTCCCATTAGGTTGTGTTTTGCACATCATCTGTGAGGAGAGAAGACTGGGGGAAAGGCAAGGAGATGGATGTGGGATTGGAGCTAATCAAGGGCACTGCTAAGAAACACATAATTAAGAACGGGGCAGCAATTAAGAAGGGTGACCACTGGGCAAGGAACAGAGGGATCATATACTTTTAACATTAATGTACAAGATGGAAGTGCCGAAGATGCTGCTCCACGGGTGGGGGGCCTGAGAAACATGGTGTATTCCAGAATTCCCACTTCCACACATCTAGCAAAAGGATGCCAAATTAAATGAAAGCACAATGACTGGTGTTGGGGGCAAGAAAGGTTTTCCGTCACCTTCAGCCATGCCAGTGCTGGGCCATATCCAGGCATGGCTATGCAACAGCTGTCTCCCTTCTCCATTGGCAGCTGGTCAACCCTGGACAGCAACCAGTTGCAGGAGACGTCAACTCCTCCTGGCTGCTCTGAGACACAGCAGCTGGCACTGCATGGCCGGGCCAAAGAGAACAGGAGGGACCAAGGCCAAGGGTGCCAGCTAAGCACAGCATCCCTCTGGAATCTGCACCAGGAAGGGGTGGAAGTGTAGTGCATACAAGGGCACAGAAGGGGAGGGAGAAAGAGGCAGAGAAGGCATTGGTTGGAGTTCGTGTCTGTCTGCCTTGTGTGCTGCTTTGTGTGCCGACTGCCAAGAGGAGAGGCTGAGGTGTCCACTCACTTGCTCCCTCCTCTTCCTCCAGACCCCATCACAGCCAGCTGTTGTGGGTATATAAGGAGCTTGACTGGCCACCAGGCACTCTGGTCTCTCCCCACCTCATCCCCCTGGGGCAAAAAATAGGGAGAGTGGGTAAGGAAGATTTAAACAATGGGAACTAGCTGCTATTCAGGGCACTAAAATTTTTAAAAAACAACAACTTCGGGCCTCCTATGCCCAAGGCTAGCAATGCCCATGTTAGCAAGCCAGTTCTTACATTGATTCTCCAATGATGTCTGAGGAAGGCAAAATTCAGCCTGCCTCAGAGACTGATGCTTTTGTGTAGCACTGTTCAACGGGACAGGGTGGAATTTCCCTTTTTTGAATCCCCTTTTACTCCATCTGTCTGTCTTTCCTGCTTATGCTAATGAGGACTAGAAACCCTGCATACAGTGATGTGTGTTCGAAAATACCCACTGTATTTATTCTATGGGGAGAAAGAGAAACAGCAGAGCCTTTTGAAAGGAAACCTTTTCCTTTGTTTCAAAAGCATCTTTAAGTGAACAACAAAAGATTTCCTTTGTTTGGAAAAGACAATTAATCTCTACGGAAAATTTACTGCAAAAAAAAAAGGGAGGGGAGAAGAAACTGAGTGTGTTGCAAAAGGCTTTGATTCCCCAGCCCCCGCAATCATTTGTTCAGAGACAGTGTGTTTGTATGTTTAATTTGATATCGTTTAATTTGGGAGAAAATTGTGTTACATATTTTAAAAGGAATCAATACATTATCTGGGGAACCCATGAGACAGGGAAGGAAAAAGAACTGGCAAGGAACAAAGCCATGCCTTAATGGTTGTGAAAACAAGGACTATTAAAAACAAAACAAAACACCACGAGAGTCCTCCTACTTTTGTTATTCTGAAATAATTATATTTGAAACAAAGAATTCATTAACTGAGTAAAATGCACAACTTGTCTCATGTAAAGATCGCACAGTAATTTACTTGGCATTGTCATTTGAATCTGCAGTCTGCCCAGGAATTGCATTCTTTGATGGCTGTTTCACACATTGTATTCTTAATAATACAACTAAAAATGTAATGGGTGAATACAGAAAACAGTGTTTGAAAGTGTGTGTCACAGGCACATTCGTCAAAGAACATAACTGGTTGCAGTTCCCTGTTGGATGTACATTTGTTGCAAATCTGGATGTATTGCTATGTAATGTGTGAAATGACCCTGAGATCTACGTTCTCTTTGGGCATATCTACACTATAGCCATAATCTGCCACTTTACCAAGGCTTCTGTTTCTGGATTCTTTGCAGGATTAAGATTGGCTCCTTTACACATGGGGGGTGGGGAGGTTTCCTTTCCTTTCCTTTCCTTATGTTTCATTACACAAGCAGTCGGTGGTGCTGTGGTATAGTGGAATTGCAGAATTGCAGTATGCTTTATCCCACCAGTCACAAATTTTACAAGACTTTCCTCGTGGGGGGGGGGGAACCCTAAAACGATTGCAAACCATTTCACATAGGCGGTGTTCTTCCTTGGATGGTGTTTTAAATATGCTGTAATGTAATGCTTGTAATGTTTATAAATTATCACTAGGTGGCACTGTGCTTTTGTTTTCTGACTTAAGGTATTGGTTTCCTTGAAAACTTCCTGTCCTTCTTTAAATTCCCTATGGTAGAATGGGAGAAACCACTATTGGTCTCTGGCAGTAATCTCTTTATAGAAACTCACTTCATAGAAACAGCTCACTTTCAGTAAAGAAAGCACAAGAGGCATTTTTACTCCAGTGGGTTGTTGTTCTTGGTGTCATCACCATCACCGTCACTATCACCATCGAAATGATACATTACTGAGAAGAGAAATAAATTCGCAAATCTATTTGATCATGTCTAAACTCATCCTAATTTCTTACTACTAAGCATAAAACATAGGCTGGTGTGGTGAATTCATATGTATCTCGCCAATGCTGACGTAGTTCACAGTGTCCTATAGATGTTTTGTACAGAAGAAGTTGCTTGCTCCAGTGTGTTTGGCTGAATTCAGACAACACAATAAGCAACTGGGGTAGGGGGGAAACAATCGTCAGTTGTATTGACTATCGTGTCAACTCAGCGCTGATCCTAATCCACACCATAGTTGATTATTTATTACCATGTTGTGTGGGGAGTACCCCCTAGATGAACAACTGTAAAGTTGATTATTACCCCATCATTGACTATCGTGTTGTCCAAATTCAGCCTCTGTGTATGTGTGTGTGTGTGTGTGTGTGTGAGAGAGAGAGAGAGAGAGAGAGAGAGATTAATTTCTTTGAGAGCTATACAGTAAATGGAAGTCACAAGTGCTGGCCTTCAGTGAGCTGATTTTATAGATCCGTAGCTGAGCTGCTGTACCGAGTGGGATTTTTTGCTGCTGGTGGTGAAGCTTCAACAGCATCCTTTAGGAGCTGTGTGGGGATACATCCTTTCTGCACTGCTGCCTTTTAGTTGAAATTCAATTTAGAACCAGCTACTTACATATTTCACACACGTAGGCTTGCACATGTGTGAAATATGTCTCTCGGGATGGGGAGAGACAGTTAAGGGTGTCGTGTGTGATCCATTCTGAGTCCTGCCCCCCTCCTGTTTCCAGCACACCCGATCCCCACTTGCATTTCAGCCACATAAAGTCTTAATATCTGCCCAGCAACACTAACACTTGTTTGTGCAATCCCACATCGTACAATATCAAATGAGCAAATTTGGGGCTAGACTTCGCATGCAGAACGATCTCAATAGCAGGGCTGGAAATCCTTGAAAATGGCTGCCTGTAAGAGTAGACACAGCAGCACTTGTCTGAATAATTCCATGGAAAGGAGGACAGGGCTCCTGTACCTTTAACAGTAGTATTGAAAGGGGAATTTCAGCAAGTGTGATTTGTATGCATGCAGCACCTGGTGAAATTCCCTTTCAGTGCAACAGTTAAACCTGCAGGAGTAGGCTGACCATACGAAAAGGAGGACAGGGCTCATGTAACTTTAACAGTTGCAGAGAAAATGGAATTTCAGCCGGCTTCATTTGTATGCAATTAGTACCTGGTGAAATCACCTCTTCATCACAACAGTTAAAGGTGCAGGCACTATACTAGAGTGACCAGATACAAAAGAGGGCAGGGCCCCTGCAGCTTTAAGTGTTGTGATGAAGAGGGAATTTCACCAGGTACAAATTGCATACAAATGACAGCTGGCTGAAATTCCCTTTTGTCTACAACTGTTAAAGTTATATGAGCCCTGTCCTCCTTTTCATATGGTCAGCCTATGCTGCAGGAGCCCTGCCCTCTTTTGTATCTGGCCATGCTAGGCAGGGCTCCTGTGGGTTTAACTGTTGTGTTGAAAGGGAATTTCACCAGGTGCTGCATACATACCAATGATACCTGCTGAAATTCCCTTTTCTATACAACTGTTAAAAATACAGGAGCCAACTGTTAAAAATACAGGAGGAGGAGGAGGAGGAGGAGGAGGAGGAGGAGGAGGAGAAGAAGAAGAAGAAGAAGAAGAAGAAGAAGAAGAAGAAGAAGAAGAAGAAGAAGAAGAAGCTGTGACTCTGCTTCTGAGAATGTGTCTTTCTGCCTGGCCAACATCTGCTTCTTTTGTCTCTAGAAGAGCCTATGAGGCTGGGCCTTTTGTTCTCACCTGGCAAGCTGTCTATAAAGCCCTAAAACTGGTTATTAGATGGAGGCTTTCGCTGCACTGCCAGATTTGAGGGGGCCCTCGGCAAGCTAACGTTGGAGTGGGAGTGGGCTCACACACCACTGTGCTGCTTTCTCCCCACCACCACCACCACCTTAGTTACTTGGATGCTCTACACTCCCCCCACTTACCAGGTGTTGGAAAGCAAAAGAATGGGTCTTTCTTGTCTTTTGGGAAACAAAGAAGAAAGAAAAGAGGACTCATCCTTTCCCCTTCCTGCTGCCTGGTAAGTGGGATGGGGAACAACTATCTGGAACTTTGCTCCACAGTGCCCCAGGTCTGTAAAAGGTAACGGAGAAGGACATTGTAACTATGGCTTTGTGGCACGTGTGGCAATTGTGGTGGTGGCCAGGGGCAGCCGGCTCCCAGACCTGTACCCTTGCAGGCTGGCCCTAGTGGCATTTGGAGCGTCGGGAGGCTTTAAGCTTTCTTTGCCAGTCTTCCTTGTTCTCCTGCCGCACATGTTCAGTTTTCAGTTCAGCTCCAAGCCTAGATTTCATTTCATTTCATTTTACAAGTTGGGGTTATGCTTTATTCATTGACCGCATCAGCCAAGCCTTACTACATGATGCCTCGGTGTGAAATTGACTAGAAGAAGCAGTGAGAATGGAAATTGTCCCTGCAGCTCTGGAGATGTTTCTGTTCTTAAACACACATCATAATAACAGAGATCAAGCCAGCCTTTTGCTCTACTAAGGGCAATGGCTTCATAGCCCTGAAGATGGATTCACTTGGGTGAAATATGGAAGGGTAGGCTGACCAGATAAAATCCAGGTCAGGGCTCCTGTAACTTTAACAGTTGTAGAGAAAAGGGAATTTCAGCCAGTGTCATTTGTATGCAGTTAGATCCTGGTGATATTCCCTCTTCATCACAACAGTTAAAGGTGCAGGCACTATACTAGAGTGACCATATACAAAAGAAGGCAGGCCCCCTGCAACTTTAATAGTTGAGATGAAGAGGGAATTTCACCAGGGACTAATTGCATACAAATGACACTGGCTGAAATTCCCTTTTCTCTACAACTGTTAAAGTTACAGGAGTCCTGACCTGGATTTTATCTGGTCACCCTATAGAGGCCATGTTGCAGTCTTCTAAAGGGCATGAAAAATATAGGAAGCTTCTTTATCCTGAATCAAACGATTAGTCCATGTAGTTCAGTATTGTCGAAACTGACTGGCAGCTGCTCTCCAGCCTTTCTGGCAGGGTTCTTTTCTAACCCGGCTTGGTGATGATGGGGACTGAACCTGGGACCTTCTGCATGCAAAGCATGTGTTCTACCTCTGACTTCTGGCTCTTCTCCAAAGTCCCATAGACCTTTCCCTTTCCTGTGCTTACAGTATACACTAGAGTCAAGACACAGCTGCCCCACCCCTCAAATATTTAATGTCTAGTGAACATGCGAGGGTGACTGGAACCTGATGAACCTTAGCACATGTGTGTATGCTAACACGTTTTTTAAAAAACAATTTCTCAACACTTCCCAAAATAGTAAAACAGAACCAGTGTTCTTGTGTTTACCAGCTGGTTCCTGGTAAACCCGAGCAGTTGGGAATACACAAGAACACTGCAACCAGGTTCACACAATCACTGTGGCTTGTCATGGCTTATCAAACAGCCATGGGAACAGGCCATGGGAACTGCAAGAGTTGTTTATTGGGAGGAGAAAGGGGAGGACGAGGAGGACGAGGAGAAGAAGAAGAAGAAGAAGAAGAAGAAGAAGAAGAAGAAGAAGAAGAAGAAGAAGAAGACTGCCTGTTGTCTGCACTTTTTGTTGCCTTGTGCACGGTTTATTTTTCTCAATCTGCATTATGAACCAAGGATGGCAGGCCTATCAGGTCTTGCCACTTGGCATCTTTTGTATTCCTCATGCATGTTCAAGGCATCCTGGACAGATCAGCTACTGCCCACCCACTGCCAGTTTGCATTCCACAGCTTGGACTGATCTTGCCACTGCAGGAATGAAACAAAAAGCATCTGTTGAAAGCATCTTTCCATGGAGCTTCTCAGCTTTCAGCCTGCGTGAGGGACCAGGCAGTGGTTTAAAATTGACCACAGAAGAGACAATGCCAGTTTCAGCTTGATACCGCAACTTTTCAGTCAGCCTACAATATGAAGTCGATGTTCTTTCATCTTCCTTTTATTTGTCTCCTTTCCTGCTTCTCTAAGCATGTGTGCTGAGATGGGTCTTGGCAATCACACGAGTGTGTGTGTGTGTGTGTGTGTGTGTGCGCAAAAATTCAGAATGAGACTGCTCTCTGGTAAATTGTCTTAATGTCTGTGTTCTGGTGGCTTTCAAAGGGAGACCGTACTCTGCAGCTTGCCTGCAAGCTATTGCCAAATTTTGGTGACTGTCGGAATTGTTGAGGAGTTGTTGAGGATTCCTGTCAATGGTGCAGTTAGGTGATTTTAGACTGTGAACTTAATAGTCATGGGTGGGGGATCTTTAGATGGTAGCATGCATTACTTCAAAATACTGTGCTATGCTTGGAGACTTCCTGCTCATTCTCCTTCTTACCGGCACCACTGATTCCTTCCCCCATTTAGTTCTAGCTCTCCTAGATTTAGTTGGGAAATGCATGGGTAGATGAGTCATAGACTAAATCATCTGCACCATATTCAGGGAGGTTCATGTGGGTGGAGGTGCCTTTGAGACAGCCAAGAGGTAAAAAGCATTTAGGGCCTTTTAGGCAAAGCCAGCACCTTGAACTAGGCTCAGAAACACCATACAGTTGCTGTTGTTTCATCCATGGTTGGTGAGGGCACTTAGGCACATAAGAACATAAGAAGAGCCATGCTGGATCTGGCCAAGGGTCCATCTCATCTAGCATTCTGGTGGCCAACCAGTTGTTGACCAGGAACCCACAAGCTGGACACAAGTGCAACAGTACCCTCTGGCCAAATTTCCCAGCAAGTGGTGTACATAGGTATGCTGCCTCTGATACTGAGGGTAGCATATAGCCATCGGAACTAGTAGTAGCCATTGATAGCCTTCTCCTCCAGAGGTATTCTGTAGACTCCTTCACACTCTGTATATATGCACAAAATAGAACAAAGAGCTTCCATGTACATAGTCATATATAATGATATGTGTCTGAATAACACGATGTCTACCAATCTTGGCCATGCTGACTGGGGATGGAAGTTGTAGTCTAACACATCTGGAGTGCACTAGGTAGGGGAAAGCTGGAGTAGCCATACACTTCGCTAGCTGTGGTAGGATGTGCATTCCCACAAGTGCACAGATACTCCACATACATGCAGTGAATTGCAAGCATGCATGCACAATAGTCACACGTGACCATCTGCACTCAGTTCTATTTTCTATACAGACGTGCCTTCTGTGAAGGAAATGTGCAATAGCATTGCTCTACCTCTCTGCTTGAGTTCATTCATGCTGGCCTCATGTTGTTGATTTTACCTTATAGTTAGTTTTAATTACCTGCTTGTCTTGTAATTGTTTTAATCTACTGCTGGAAGCTTCCTGATGAAGACATTGTCCTAAAAGGCGGGGTATAAATACCTACAGGGTTAGGTGACCATATGAAAAGGAGGACAGAGCTCCTGTAGCTTTAACAGTTGTACAGAAAAGGGAATTTCAGCAGGTGTCATGTGTATGCCTGCAGCACCTAGTGAAATCCCCTATTCATCCCAACAGTTAAAGGTGCAGGAGCCCTGCCCTCTTTTGTATTTGGTCACTCTAGCTAAAGAGGCCATTTCCTGCTGTGTGCAGAAGCAGCACGATAAAAATGCCCACTGAATGGGCCATGTGGTTGTTGCTTGCTTGCTCTTTCTTCCCCGTGTGAAGGAAAAGGAAGCTGTTGGTCCCCGTTCTGATGACGCTCATGGTGATTGCATAATAAAAGCTTTGTCTGGAAGCACCCAGAAAGTGTACACATGAGTTCATTCAGCATATGGATTTTGAGTTATTCTTATGCATGGATTTGTGGGTGTATGGGGACACATACGTATGAGCTTCCATAGTAGGCTGACCATATGAAGAGGAGGACAGGGCTCATGAAACTTTAACAGTTGTAGAGAAAAGGGAATTTCAGCCAGGGTCATTTGTATGCAATTAGTCCCTGGTGATATTCCGTCTTCATCACAACAGTTAAAGGTGCATGCTCTATACTAGAGCGACCATATACAAACGAAGGCAGAGCCCCTGCAACTTAAACTGTTGTGATGAAGAGGGAATTTCACCAGGAACTAATTGCGTACAAATGACACTGGCTGAAATTCCCTTTTCTCTACAGTTGTTAAAGTTACATGAGCCCTGTCCTCCTTTTCATGTGGTCAGCCTATTCCATAGGAAGGGCTGTGTGTTCAGACAGCTGTGCCTTTGTGGGCAAGGGTGGTGGTGTCCATATTCTCTTGGCTTTACCTGGTGCATAGCTTGGCAGACTTCTTCTTACTGCCTGTGAGATTGAAGTGTTTTGTCTCCTTGTTGCTAATAGAATCAGTAGAAGGAAATGATATAATAATTGTTTAATTCTATAATTAAATCCCCATTAAGAGGAAAGCACTTCTGTTTATAGCAGTGGAACGATTGCAGTAATGATCAGCATCAATTTACCCAACCGTTTGGCAGGAGTAAGAACAAAGAAAGCACCGGGCCTGCAGGGAGAAATGTAATGCAGGCTAGAAGAGAAGAGGCGCTTAAAGCAGCGACAACCTTGCTCGCCAATACAGTTGCTGATTCTCCTAGCTCTCCATTTTAATCACTAGCACAAGTGAAATTCATAATTTGATGTGGAATTCAGGCCAAACAGACATTTGTTTTCCTGTGAAAATAATGATGGGCAAATGCTAGCCTGGCCTCAGGTCATCTGTTGAGAAAGGAATGTAGCCCTCCAGTCCATCTCCGTTGGGCGCTGGAATATTCCTTCCAAGGCACACACACAGTCTTTCCTTTGGCGTACAAACACATCAGGCAAGTAGATGGTTACTTACATGGTAGGTTGGACTGTGTTATTTTTACACTGTGCAATTTTACTTTCCAGTAGCTGGAAACTGCAATTGTAGAAACATTAACACTGATTTGGTTCAAGCTGGGAATTGTTCTGCAATGCTTGTAACATATAAATTGACATTTTTAATTACAGGCTATCAGCTGGAGCTCTGAGAAAACGGTGACAGCAGTTATTTAAACTTCACAGCACACACCTGGTGTGCTGTACTTAAACAGGTGCTTTTTAGCTTAAGCCTGAGGGTAAATGTTTTATGTTTGCATATATATACATTACAAAAAAGTATGCCCATTGCATTTCAAGTTTGGTACAGGGATCTGAACACTGGGTTTGGATTTATTTTTAACTGCTACATATCTGAAATAATTCTGAATCCAAGCAGTCCCTAAATTAGGATATCTGTCTTATTTTTTTTGGGGGGGGGGGAATGTCACATGATGTCATTTGGGCTCTTAGCTTTTGCTGGTATACTCCAAAAGCTAAATGTGAGCCAGGACCGAGGATGCCTGTCTGGGGGTGGGGTCAAGTCTGCCAAACTTTTGGCAGCTTGCCTCCCCCACCCCAGATTGTAGCTTGCTTGTCCATGACCCGTACCATGGCGCTGCCTTTCCTACCACCGCCGGGTGTTGTGCACAATTCTCTTCTTCTCCTTTCCTGGGGTTGCACACAGCCACCGCAACAGCTGGGTGTCCGCGAGTTCCAGCAGGGAGACTGTGGCTCAGCTTGCAAATGTTCTAGCCAAGACTCAATCATGGGCCTACTTTCAAGTGCTATGGTTCATCTCTGGAATATGGAAAGCAATCATCAAGAAGAGCATGTGTGTGTCTGAGGATGTGCAGAGTGCATTTCCCCCCTCAAGAGTGAATAAGCAGTGCCTGCCCTCACACATTAGGTGTGAGACTATTTTTTATGATTATATATATTCCTCGCTTTTTTTTTCTCTTGCAAGGAATCCAAGGCACCTTACATGGCCCTCCTCCTCTCCATTTTATCCTCACAACAATCCTGTGAGGTAGGTGAGGCTGAGGGTCAGCAAATGGCCCAAAGTCACCCAGTGTGCTTCATGATTGAGTGGGAACTAGAACCTGGCTCTCTCAAGTCCAACACTCTAACCACCACACCAGACTGGCTCTCATTACTAACAGGCACTCACTCAGGTGGCTATAAGAAAAGATTTCATGGAGGAGGACTGGTCTAGCAAAGGCCACTAGGTACAATAACCAAATGGAATCTCCACGTACAGTGATGCTCCCTCAGCCTTCTCCCACCCTGGTGCCCTCCAGATGTGTTAGACGGCAACTCCCAACATTCTTATCCAGCGTGGAGGGCAACAGGTTGGTGACGGCTTCACTACATCATATATTGGGGGAAAATCCAAGGTGACGGCAACTTCCACAAGCATCTGGCTGGCTATTGGTGGGAACAGAATGGAGGAGCAATAGCAGCTGGTGGCAATGGTGGTAAGAAGGTAGACTCATGGAAGGAAGAGCCCCACTGAGGGTGTCTTGCCCAAAGGCCCTCCAAAATGTGCAGCTGACTCTGGCTTAAAGTATGCCACACTAGCAAACATGAAGAAAGTGAAATTGAGAGATACTAGGGTGCAAACGCCTGATCTCAAAGTTCATGTTTTCCTCTGATGTAATTTAGGCCAGACCGGCCAGCAAGCAACCAGGCAGGCAACTGTTCTACCTCTGAAATCTCCTGCTGTCCAGATTTCTGCTTCACATGTAGCTAGGCTATCAGTATTTTAAATGGGGATGTTACCAAGCTTTTCTATCCTTGATGAAGGAATGTCTGCCTGACATTTTAAAAACCGAGGGGCTGGCTTAACATCATCTTTGCCCCAGGGTGGCTCCAAATCTGCACTGCATCGCTTATATGGCACAACTACCGATTTGGAGCCACCCTGGAGCAATGTACCGAAGAGCCACAGCCAAACAGTTGAGGCTGTACCCTGAATTTTCCTGGCCAAGCAAGGTCAGCATGGCTCTTCCTCATCTGTCTTCGCTTAGGCACTGTGTGTGGGGGGCAGTCCCAGGTGGAAGGTGACCTCTCATTGGTCGCCAGTAGCCATGGGAGGGGACGGGCCTGATGAGCCTAATCACTGCTGGAATGCCTGCACTGCCTCTCCAGTGGGAATTATTTGCCGCCACCTCACCCCAGCAATACCACGGGGTTTGGTGGCAGAGCAATGCCAACTTATTGCCGTGAAGACAGCGCCCGGGGTTGCTTTGAGACAGAGGGCTAACACTAGCCATCAGAAGGCACTGTGCAACTATTCCATCTTTTCTTCTTGAATGGATGTTCTGTGTTAAGGAAAAAAGGAGCGGAGAGAAGAAATGATAGGAAAACATGGGAGGGTTCCAAGTAGAAGATGTTGTCGTCTGGACTTACCATAAATGTCTGTGAATGAAGCAGGGCAATGACACAATAAAAGGTTCACCTGGGCAGGATCTACATTACTGCTTTATAACAGTATTGAAGTGTGCTGGACATCTGTTGGAACCAATGACACATTCCATATACCGTTTTGAAACTGCTTTCAGTGTGTTATATCCTATGTAGATCTGGCCCCAAAAGCACCCCAAGTGCTACATGGATCAATCCCGTTCAAGAAGCAGAATGGGCCCATTGCCCGTGCTGGAAAACACCAGATTAGTAAGCTCAGCCTTGGAACTTGTTGGGGTTGACCAGACTTTGCTAGTGCTGGGATTTATTTTTTTTATGGTATTGCTGCCTCCTATTAAGAAGGCACTAGGAGAGAAAAAACAAAAGGCAGAATAGAATGAGTGTTCAACAGTCCCACGTGCAAGCAAAAAATGGGGGGGAGGAATAGAGACCCCACCTTTCTTTAGTGAGTAAAGTTGTTTAGAGTTTATTCAGTCTGTTTCTTTGTGTTCAGGCAGGAGAGAGAGAGAGAGAGAGAGAGAGAGAGAGAGAGAGAGAGAGAGATATCAAGCTATGTGCTTCCCGCAAAGGGGATGTCTGTACATGGGAAAAGCTGCCTCAGTTATATTGCGAATCTGCGCTGTGTCAGTTATATGATGCTGATACAGCTTCGCAGCCACCGCAGGATTTTCCCACAAAGCTGCACATTGAAAAAGTTGTGGATGTAGCCCGACTTTTTCAATGGGAGCCGACAGTTTGACTTTCCCGCCGTCTGATGTCACTCCAGGGCCAGGGCAGTACTTGGTGGAAGGCAAGTGGTGATTCGTCACCTTCCACTAGGAAAAGGACAGGGGGGCGGCTCCGGCACCCAGATGGCCACAGGAAACCCTGCGCTCCCTCCTCAGCATCAGGATAACCCAACGCCACCCTGAAGAAAGGGAAACCACAGTCTTTCAGAGGATGCGGCACCAACTGGCACTGTGAAGACAGCTCCAGAGGGGGGAGAGGAGGAGGAAGGAGGAAGCCACACCCTGTAGGCTATAAAGACCCTAAGGCTAGCTGTACCCCAACTTTACATGCATTAAACTAAGTGCAACGCTGCTCCCTTCCTTGCAGACAAGGTTGCAATATTCCCAACAGCCAGAACATGTGACGTAATAATGAGGAAAGTGCCTCTGAACATGCACAAAGTTTATTTCAGTAACCACTGACTAACCAGAGTCTGCACCCCATATATCTGAGATCAGGGAGCAGGTTATCTACTCAGATTACAGGCAGTTGCCCTTATTTATCATTTATTTATTACATTTATACCCCACATTTTTCCCTCAAAGGAACCCAAGGCAGCATACATAATCCTCCTCCTCTTCTCCATTTTATCCTCACAACAACAAACCTATGAGGTAGGTTGGGCTGAGAGTCTGTGACTGGCCCAAAGTCACCCAGTGAGCTTCCATGGCTGAGTAGGGACTAGAACCCGGATCTCCCGACTCCCAGTCCATCACTCTGGCAACTACACCACACTGGCTCTCTTAGGCAAGTTTCTTGATCTCCGACACCTTATTTGTTGATATTAATTACTGGGAAACCTCTGAGTAAATTTGACACAAGAGGGCTCCTGGTTTGACTGGGGTTCATTCAAGGCTTTATTTAGTTTAAGAGTTTTTCTTAATTGAACTACTGCGATTACTCTGCTACTATTATTATTAATAATACAAACATCAAGAATTCACTGAACACTCTTCGTAAATAGGGTCATAATGGTCCGTTTTGACTGTGCAATCCATTGCAATCCTTGTAAAGGGACTGAGGAGAGATTTCACGTAATTGTTAATCTAGTCAAGTTCGGGAGGCCTAGACCACACTTTAAAGATCATTTTGCTATGCAATGCCTATTTTCCATGAAGACTTTCTATCCACAAATTTTGAACATGTTATTATCTCTTTAAACATAATTGTTGGGGTGATAGCATTGCAAAACTAATTGTAGCTGGATGCTCTTTTGAACATCTGTGACTTTGATTGACTGATGATTAAAACTAGAATGAAAACATATAGAAACATTCCACGCCATTCACAACTCATGCAGTTGCACTCTGATAGTTGATCTTCCTCAGCGACAGGAAGGAAACATTTGGAATCCTTCTTTGGTCATAGAATGTCTTAGATTCGAACTTTATTGTTCAATTCTTCCATGCAGATGCCGGGGACAAGTTCTCATTCCCCTGTGAGCTTATGCTTTAAATGTTTAATCAACTGCAATTATGATAAGCACATTTGTGCTGCGAGAGAAGGGATAATAATTTTGAAGGCCAATTGTGCTATAAATGGGCTAACAACACTCACTGTGATCTTGTGCTGCACACTTAACTAATCCCTGTTAAAGACTATGGGACTTATCAAGCATCTAACTGTATGCCTGATGGCGGATAATAGCATGAATTTATTGCCACTATGTTTCAACGATTAAATGTGAAGCATCTGTAAAATCTGCACATTTAGGGTGTCCACAGAGACGAGACTTCAGGTTTCAGCGGGGGACAGGTTTGGACAAAGGTATTTCCATTTGTGGGGGCTTCATGGCAAGTTCCAAAGGTCTGCTCTTGGATATATTAAAGTTTAAGGGTGCAATCTGAAGATACTGAAGATATGCCAGCTGGGGGTTGTGCTGCTGCTGTAGGAATCTTCTTCAACAAAACAGGAAAATATTCCCAACCCCTTAAGATACAAACACAACACAACTAGGTTGGGTACACTGGTGACAATGAATAACAAAGGTAAAAATAATATTAATAACAATAAACAACAAAGGTAATAATAATATTTTTACCTTTGGTGTTTATTGTCACCAGTGTACCCAACCTAGTTGTGTTGTGGCTGTAGGAACCTTCACCGATAGATGTGTTTGACTACAGCTTCCATCATTCCCAGCCAGGCCTATGTTGATCAAATAAAATTTCCCTGTGTTGTTTGTTTGTTGCCAGGGATTAATATAGAAGAATCCCTTTCCCTTACCTGGGTAAGCTCTGGCCTCAGGATGGAATTCTGCAGGGTAAGAACAGAGCGCTTGATGCGCTCAAGGCTAATGGCTTCTCCGCCCTCTCTGTTCACTCAGATCCTCTGTACCATAAGAGAACTGCTCTGTGGAGCTTGCAGGTTGGGTTCAAGTCCTGGGAGCTCCTTCCCTTTGGGTTCTGACATGATTTTTTTTTTTTTTTTTAAGCAAACATGCAAAAGTTGAGTCACACCATATTTGCTTCTTTCCCCTGGTGGGTCTCGAACCCTCAACTCCTACTTCCCAGCTCCATGCCCAATGAAGTGAGCCACTGAAAGTTGCTGCTGGCAGTGTGTATCTCCTTGCTGCATCTTCTGGCCCCTTCCCTGGCTGCTTGTCAAAAGAGTCTGTCCCTCCTTAGATGGGACTGGAACCCTTGTCCTGGGTGTACTGAGTGCACTCTGCAGGCATCCTGCCCAGGAACCTAGGTGGGTGCTGTGATGATGATGATGATGATTGATTGATTGATTGATTGCATTTATATACTGTCCCATAGCCAAAGCTCTCTGGGTGGTTTACAAAAATTAAAAACATTGAACATTAAAAAACCCGATATGCAAAATTTAAAACCATAAAAAGCATAAAAACAGGTTATAAATACAATATCCATTTAAAAACAACTATTCTGTCAAACAACAACAAAAACAAAACCCTCAACATACGCTGTTAAATGCCTGGGAGAAGAGGAAAGTCTTGACCTGGCACCGAAAAGATAACAATGTCGGTGCCAGGTGAGCCTCATCAGGGAGATCATTCCATAATTGGGGGGCAACCACTGAAAAGGCCCTCTTGTTGCCACCCTCCGTGCTTCCCTCAGAGTAGGCAACCGGAGGAGGAACTTAGATGTGGATTGTAGTGTACGGGTAGGTTCATGTCGGGAGAGGCATTCCATCAGGTATTGTGGTCCCAAGCCGTGTAAGCCTTTATAGGTTAAAACCAGCACCAGTATTGTATCCTTTCCCCTTCGTGTTCATAACAGCGGTTGTGACGAAGACGTGGGAATGTGAAGCCCTGCCTGGAGGAAGGTTTGGGAACTGGCAGTAGTAGGGTTGTTTCTAGCTGTGTGAATGGGGCTGAGGTATTGGGGTGCTGTGGCATCATCTTATGTGTTGTGTGCTGAGAAGTGGTTTAATTGCCTGCCTCCTTGTGTGCCACATCCCTGATTGATCTATCCTTTACTGCCACAGCTCCTGATTGGTAGGCTGTAGCAGTGTTTCCAAGGACACTGGTGGAGGGGGTGCCTGCCAATTTAATGCTATTTATTTTCTTTCCCCTCCCGGGGTTGAGTACATATTGGATATGAAGGTCATTTTGCCAGTGTAGCAGCAACGTATGTCCAGTCGCAGTATAATGTAAAGCTTGCTCAGTCCACTGCCAAAAAGTGTATTTTAAGGGCATTTGATGCAGTTATTTATATACCACATATTAACTAGAGACATGATGAATAATCACCTATGATCTGAAACATGGGGGGGGGGCATTGCCCCCTGTTGCCTTCCATCAACGGCACCCTTGACTATCAGCTCTCTATCTCTCTTTCTCCTCCCTCCAATCTGAACACGAGCACCACAGGTTCTGCCAGACAGAGGGCACCTAGCACTGCCAACCAGAAGGACTTGTGCAGCTATTCATTTTGGTTTTTTGCTTAATGGATTTTCTGTAGTAAGAAAAAAAATGGAAGAAGCAGTGTGAAAATACAGGGGGGGTATGAATGGAAGACGGCGAGCACTTTCAGACAGAGGGAAATCGCGTTTCCTTACCGTCGCTCTTGCTTCCTGCTTCTCTTCCACAATAGGGATGAGAAGATTCACACGGGGGGGGGGAGAAAGGGGAAGAAGGCAGCGACCACGTGGCCCATTGTGTTGTGGGACAGCGCCCTCTAGTGGGCATTTTATAGTGACTCTTCTCCTGCACAAGGCAGGAAATAGCGACAAATGTCGCTATAGCTCAGAACAGTCACATTTTTGAGGATTATTTTACAACAAAAATGGCGGAGGGAGAGGGAGAGCAGCAGAAGACGTGCAGGAGGAACATGGCGTGTCAAAATGACCTGCGAAGATCCGTGAGTGGGTAGTTGCAAGTGTGCAATAAAAGTCTTCAGAAGAAGCTCGACATCTGGACACCTCGTAAAATTCCGTGAATGAGGCAGGGCGATGGCACAATAAAAGCCTCATCTGGAAGCAGCCCAAACCACTATGGGACAAACAAAAAGCAAATCTTGCACCATTATGTTGTGACGTTGTAGGGTGATTTTTCTCCAGTCAGAACTTGCAATAGCAGCTGAAGTTGAGACTATTTTCTGGTTCCTTATTGTTATAGCTTCAGTTCATTGCCTTGCTGCTTGTATTTTGGAGTTTAAAGTTTTGGTAATCTGATCCTCAAATCTAGATTTCTCACTAGGCTTGGGGACAAAAGCAAGGAGAGATAGAGGAAAAGGAAGGGTAAGGATTATTATTCGATGATTTGATGATGATTATTTGATAATAATCAAATAAGGTTTTTGTGATTTTTTTCAATTCCTGGTTAGTGTGCCTTTCTCGCCAGTTTGCCTTCATCCATGGATGCTTGATCACAAGGGCAGCCTGATGACTGGGAGAGTAGGATGTGGTGCGAAGTTACTGTTGTGTGTGTGTGTTTTTTAAAAAAATCCCTGTGTTTCCCCCAGAAGATAGGGTGACCATATTTTGGAAACCAAAAAGGAGGACAACATGGCCGCCCCAAGGGGGCGTGCCCACCAACATGGCCAGCCTCCAAGGGGGCGTGACCACCAACATGGCCGGCCTCCAAGGGGGCGTGACCACCAACATGGCCAGCCCCCAAAGGGACGTGCCCACCCAAAGATGGCCTTCGTCACATGTCTGATTTCACAGCACACAATTAAGACAAACCTGTTCTGCATAACATCTTCATGTTAAAATCACTGAGACATTCAGTGTATCTGAAATTAACTTCACTCCTACTTTTGTAGCTTTTGCTGTACTTTAAAGCTTTTGCTATACTTTGTGTGATACAGTCTCGTTTTCCCTCACATATCTTTTCTGACTGCAAATCCTTCACTGGATGACCGTAGTCTCACCTTTCCTAACATTTAACACTCTTTCCTCATCACCTTTCTCATATCCATACTCACAGATTCAGCACTAAACAAATGAAGCAGTTGACAAGTGCAGAAAAATCTAGTACAGGAAAATCTAGTACAATAAATGAGTAATGTAGCATTCAGAAAGAGTATAAAATACTATTACCCTACAAACAGTCATGGAACAAAATGGACTAAAGGCTTGTAGCAGTTATTTCTCACTAGCATCTCTTAACTTGTTTCAACTTCTGGTTTATCAGTGAGAAACCAATCTAAAAATGTGTCATTATATCTCTGGTTCATTAGCCATGTAAACAAGCCCATGGTCAGTAGAGGTACAAAGAAAGGCCAGAACAGATGCCCATTATCACAATGCTAGACAAACATCTTTCCCTCCTTTTATCCAAATGTCTCCTGAATTTACACTGCCTCAGTGTGCAGAGAACAGAAATCCCAATCAGAGAGTTTAATACTTTACCCAAAGAAAACTGAGTAGCAGATAACTCAGAAGCTATCATCTCCCTATGTCCTATCATACAATGCTATCCTATGACAACTCAGGAATAAGTCCTGTTGACTTCAATAAACCGTACTCCCAGATACATATGGGATTGCAGCTTCTTCACATTTGTTCACCTTAATATAGCAAGTGCAAGCCCCTCCTGTCAAGGAAAACTGTGCACTCACCAGAACCCGGCCTCGTGGATCATGCAACCAGCAGATGCTCTCAGAACGATGCTTTCAGAGCCTAGGAGTCCCAGACACAGTCAAACAAGACAAGACAAGCCACACTATGCACTCATATATTATCTTGCTGGGACAGAACAATTCTGGGACAAGGCAACACTTTGCTATCAACCAGACATAACAGTCATAAACAAAAATGAAAAACACACTACTTCATTGACATAGCACTACATAATGACACAAACGTTGCATTAAAGGAAGAGGGAAAGAGAAAACTATACACCACTGGCTATGTAAGTTAAAGAACTATGGTAACAGGAAAAAAGTTACAATTATTCCATTAGTTAGAGTGATTATGGAAAGGAGGACACGGATCCTGTATCTTTAATAGCTGTATTGAAAAGGGAATTTCAGCAAGTATCATTTGTATGCATGCAGCATCTGGTGATATTCCCTCTACATTACAACAGTTAAAGCTGCAGGAGCCCATCCTAGCATGACCAGATACTAAAGAAGGCAGACATACACACCCCAGGAAAGATCAGCAGTAGCAGCATCCACGCACACCTCATGCTCACTAAAGGCAATAAAAATTAAAATTTACATACCCCTGCACACTTGCCCAAAGTGGGGGAAAACTCCACATCCTCCTGAAAGCAATTTAAACAACAACAACCTCCACACACACACTTAACTGTAAGAGGGGGTAAAAATCCACCCCCACGCTCTCCAAAGGCAAAATAATAATGACAATATTAATAATAAACCACCCACACAATGCAAAATAAAACAAAAACATGCACACACCCATTGCAATAAAATAATATTAAAAATACAACACTCACCCACATACCCACCCAAGGAAAAATAATAAAAATCCAGACAAGCACCAAGGCAAAAAACAACCAACAGAACAAATACACACACTCATCAAGACTGAAAATACAATAAATATCCACACACACCAGCATACTCACCCATGGCAAACCTAATAATAATTTTAAAACACACACACATGCACCACCCCAATTAATTCATCAAAATATATCAAAAATATTAAAGAAAAGTTCACTAAACAGTAGCAGCACCCAACGATAAATGAAATCACATCCAGGCAGCCCCAGCCCCGAGTGCCAGGCCAGGCTAAGACGCCTGCACTCCCGACTGGGCCAGGCCACCCCATGGGCTTGAAGTCCAGCGTGTCACACTCCAGGCCAGGCCAGACTGCCCCACACCCGGCCAGGAATGCCCCAGGACACCGGGTGAGGATGCTCCCCCACTGCGCCGCCCCATGGGTCACACTGGGTCAGGCTGCACTGGGTCAGGCTGCACTGTGCCAAGCTGTGCTGCCCGCACGCCATGCCAACTTGCGCGCCGTGCCAGGCCGTGCCACCCTGCACTGGCCCAGCACCCGTCCACCCCGCTTCCGCCTCGTCAACCCCACGCCCGCCCATCTCGCATGACCTGCACACTTGCCCGCCGCACCCTATGCCCGCCCCACCCACCCCGCAACCAGCAGCTGTGCACCCCACAACCACTCCACCTGCCTCACCTGCAGTTTGCCTGCCCACCCCGCACTCCACCCCCGCGCACCCGCTAGCCTCGCCCCACGCCCACCCCACAACTGCACACCCCACAACCGCACACCCCACAACTGCCTCATCCCACCCCACAACCCACTTGCCCCACCTGCACTGTACTCACCCCGCGCCCACCTACCTAGGGTAGGCTGACCATCTGAAAAGGAGGACAGGGCTCCTGTAACTTTAACAGTTGTAGAGAAAAGGGAATTTCAGCCAGTGTCATTTGTATGCAATTAGTTCCTGGTGAAATTCCCTCTTCATCACAAAGTTGCAGGGGGCCTGCCTTCTTTTGTATATGGTAGGGTGACCATATGAAAAGGAAGACAGGGCTCTTGTATCTTTAACAGTTGCGTAGAGAAGGGAATTTCAGCTGGTGTCCTTTGTATGCATGCAGCACCTGGTGAAATTCCCTCTTCATCACTGTAGTTAAAGCTGCAGGAGCCCTGCCCGCTTTTGTACCTGGTCACTCTAGTATAGCTCCTGCAGCTTTAACTACAGTGATGAAGAGGGAATTTCACCAGGTGCTGCATGCATACAAAGGACACCAGCTGAAATTCCCTTCTCTACGTAACTGTTAAAAGTTACAGGAGCCCTGTCTTCCTTTTCATATGGTCACCCTAATTTAAATGGAATTTGCTTCTTTCCATGCACTTAAGCATGCTTAAGGAACGTTAGCAAGTGTTCCTTAAGCATGCTTAAGTGCATGGAAAGAAGCAAATTCCATTTAAATTAGGGGGACCATATGAAAAGGAAGACAGGGCTCTTGTATCTTTAACAGTTGCGTAGAGAAGGGAATTTCAGCTGGTGTCATTTGTATGCATGCAGCACCTGGTGAAATTCCCTCTTCATCACTGTAGTTAAAGCTGCAGGAGCCCTGCCCGCTTTTGTACCTGGTCACTCTAGTATCCACAGGTCCTGCTCTCTTAGATAATGTACCTGATGTGCTTTAAATATATCCAATGCACCATATAAATATGAAGAATAATAAACCTTCAACAAGGAAAACAGCATATTGTAGATGCAAAAAAGGTCCAATGAATCCCAGCTTTTTCTAACCCATGGATCAGATATATAGAGTCATGACAGATATATGAATAGACACCTCCTTAATAGAGGGGCATTTTTAATTGTGGTACCTAAACTATGAAATGCCCTCCCACAACACTGCTTGCTTTTTAGCGATGAGTAAATACATTGGTTTTTCAACAGGAATTTTGGTGTTTCATTGGGGTTCAGGTAGTCATAAGAATATTAGAAGAACTGTGCTGTATCAGACCAAAGGCCTATCTAATCCAGCATTCTGTACCCACAGAGACCAACCAAATGTCCTTGTGAGGCCCATAAGCAGGTCATAAGTGGAATAACACCCTCTTGTTCATGTTCCTCCCAGTAATCCTGGAGTTAATATACAGCCATCATGATGAGTAGCCACCAATAGCCTTCTCTTCCTTAATTTTATATTTATTAGGGGGGTTGTGTTGCTGTTTTTCATGTTGTTTTTCATGTTGTTTTTAATTGTTTTTAGGATTGTTTTATCATTTTTGTGTTAGCTATTTTGAGGTTCGTTTTGACTAAAAAGCAGGATTATAAATATTTTAAGTAAATAAACCCTTCCCCTGTTGTGATTTTAGTCACAGCAGGACAGATTTGAGGAAGGATTGTTAATAAGGGGGAAAAAAGTCTCCAAGTTTGTCTTTCAGCTGTCTTTGAGCTCAGTCATTCAAAGCTTACTGGGTATGCAGCAGCCTAATACTATTAAGTTCAAGACCATTTACAACCCCTTGCAAGCTCACTGACAACTTAGAATCATAGAATAGTAGAGTTGGAAGGGGCCTATAAGGCCATTGGGTCCAACCCCCGCTCAATGCAAGAATCCACCTTAAAGCATGCCTGACAGATGGCTGTCCAGCTGCATCTTGAATGCCTCTAGTGTGGGAGAGCCCATCACCTCCTGATGTTTCCTGATGTCCAGCTGGAATTTGGCTTCCTTAAGATGAGCCAGATCTGTACTTTGTGTTGAAGCCTACCCTGATGCAATACAAAGATATCACACAAACACTGAGGATGTGGTTGAGTTCCATCTAGTCCCCTAGAGCAGCCTTTCCCTTTAGAAGGCTATTCTAAAGGAGCATCTTCTGTCATTTATACCGGCTGGACCCTTTGATCATCATCTTTGATCAACAACTTTAGAGTCCTCTTCCAAATACTGCCACCAAATTAAGTTAGGCAGGTGGCTAAAAGAAAAGGCATTCTTATGGTGCCCTGTTTATGGGAGACCCTTCTCCAAGTAGGCATACCTGTCACACTAATATCACTTTAGTGCCAGGCATATTATTATTATTATTATTATTATTATTATTATTGGATTTTTATATTTATGATTTTATTTTCCAAGGCCTTTTTTTATCACATTCATTATTTAAACATGTTTTCAGCCTATTCATTGACTAAGCTATCTTGAGAGCTTTTTGTTACATAACACACACACACACAAACCCATCACCAAATCCTTCATTGGAAGTATGATCCATATGTGAAGAGACTTCAGATTTGTCATAAAGAGCTTGACTCAGTATTGTTAACCACATCCTGCATAGAATTTGCAAAACATTGCAAACTGAGTGTTGGATGTACAGTCAAGGGCTGGAATACAAAGAATCTAGCAGGTAATATTGTGAGAAAAACTGATCCACCATAGTAAATGCCTCAGAGTCATCTCTCAGTAGAAGAGCTTTATTGAAACTTGGTTCTTATTTCTGTCTTATGTAAGCAAATGAAATAGGGACTATAAGCCCCAATATTCCACAACTCCTTCTGGAGATGTATTATCATATATACTTCCACACTCAAAAAGAAAAGAGATTACTAATGCAATGTATATGAACAAAACTGATACTCTACGAGTTTTCTTAAATAAAGTAATAATTGTGAAGGGCATGCAGCCTCTGTGCCTCCCTTGCAAGGTAGGCCTGGGTCAAAACCCAACAACCCACCCACCCACCACCTTCCAGGCAGTCAACACTGGACTTAGGCCAGTAAAGCCCTGGAAATAACCACACCAAAATAAGGCTTAAAGCAGTTTATTAAAAGAGTTAAGGCCTTAAGCAGAAGTACTGAATGAAAAGGGTGGGGAGATAGGGAGAGGAAATAAAACAACTTAAAGCAACAAACAGGTTAAAAGTAGCAGCAAGGCAATTTAAAAAAAAAGCTGTAAAACTTAATAACACAGGCAAGCTGTTACCCAGAGCAACACAAAGCAAGACAATAACAAAGTCCTGGCTACCTGCACCTTAACCAGAACATAGGGGTCTCTTCCTGAGCAAGACAATGGGCACCCACAACAGCATAGGGGCCATAGGATACAGGAGCCGCAAACTACTAACTCATCTTTATCGCCACAGCTCTGGGAATGACTTCCTCCTTTGGCTTCCCCCACTCCCTCCTCATTAAAAGGGATCTCACTGACACAGCTGGAATCCATCGTTATTAATTATGGCTTTGTCACCCTAAGGAAGCCCCAGCAGGTGCCCCGCGCCCCCGCGCCGCCCCCCCGCCGTGCGCCTCCGTGCCGCCCCCCCGCATGGCACCCCCACCCGCCCCTCGCCCCCGCGCCTCCCCCACACCCGCCGCGCGCACCCGCGCCGCCCCCCCCGCCGCACGCACCCGCGCCGCCCCCCCGCCGCGAGCACCCGCACCGCCCCCCCCGCCGCGAGCCCCCGCACGGCACCCCCACCCGCCCCGCGCCCCCGCGCCTCCCCCCCCCCCGCCGCGCGCACCCGCGCCGCCCCCCCGCCGCGAGCCCCCGCATGGCACCCCCACCCGCCCCGCGCCCCCGCGCCTCCTCCACACCCGCCGCGCGCACCCGCACCGCCCCCCCGCCGCACGCACCCGCGCGGCCCCCCCACCCGCCGCGAGCACCCGCACCGCCCCCCCCGCCGCGAGCCCCCGCGCCGCCGCCCCGCCGCGAGCCCCCGCACGGCACCCCCACCCGCCCCGCGCCCCCGCGCCTCCCCCCCACCCGCCGCGAGCACCCGCACCGCCCCCCCCACCGCGAGCACCCGCGCCGCCCCCCCGCCGCGAGCACCCGCACCGCCCCCCCCGCCGTGAGCACCCGCCCCGCCGCCCCCCACCCACCGCGAGCACCCGCGCCGCCCCCCCACCCCCCACGCGCTCCTTACCTGCTGCTGCTGGGGCATCCGTTTCCCTCCGTGCTTGGAATCTACTGAGAAACAGGCTTCTTGGCCTGTCTCTCAGCAGTGCGCCGAGTGATGACGTCATCACCCGGCGCGCTACTGAGGGATAGGCCACGAAGCCTGTTTCTCAGTAGATTCCGAGCACCGGAGGGAAACGGACGCCCCAGCCGGTAGGTGCCTCGCGCCGCCAGCCTCCCGCCACCGCCGCGTGACCCCCCGCTGCCCCGGTTTGCCCCCGCCGCCCCGCGGTTGGCCCAGCTCGCCCCAGGGCCATCTGGTCACCGTTTTGGGGGGCTAAATTTCTGGATTTGGCCCCCCAAAACGGTTTTTCCGCCCGGATGCGGATTTGCACCCCATTTCCCGGATATGTCCGGACAAATCCGGGCGTCTGGTCACCCTACCAGAAGATGAATCATGCAAAGCAGTAGGCAGGCATATTGGCACTGGCAAACAAGAGAAATTCTGTCCAGAATGGCTTGGAATCCAAAACCCAAGAGATATCGTGAAGCATTTCAAGTTCAATCATCTTGGCAATTTGGATACAATTCGCAGCACAAAGCACAAGGAAAAGAGATGGACAAACTTTTCCCTGTAAGGATTCTAGGCTTTGCATACATGCACTCTCTCCCTCCCTCTCCCTCTCTGCTGGCCTTAAACATTTCGGCACTGTAGGTGGAAAGTTAAAATGGCGGCCTCACAGCCCCTCTTCATGCAGTCATTTCAAGCAGCCACTCATGAACATTATGGAATGTTTTAAAAGTGGTGGGGAAATTCTTTATTACTCACTGTCACTCCCCCTGTCTCCTGCTTGCAGATTTTGCAGAGAAAAACTCACTGAACAGTGTTGCCCTAGGAAGCTACCTCTAGTGACTTAATGGTAAAGCCGGCCCTGCACGCATGGATGCATCTGTCTGTCAGTGTATCTATCTCCTGGTTACCATGGTGACAAGTAATCCTGGAAAGTTTCAAGCTAGGAGTTTCTTTATTTTAAATTGGCAGGACTGGGGGTGGGGAGTAAAATAGTCTTAAAATATAGAACTATATGAAGTTGTGATGTTTAAGATATTCCTAAATAAAGGCGATCCATTATATTCTGTGTGGTTTTAATGAAAGAGCAGTTCTATAAAACAAGTGACATTGAGCCTATCTACACAAGCAGGATAAAACACTTTGAAAACGTTTTGAAAACTGTATATGGAGTGTGCCCTGGGCCCCAACAGTTCTCAAAACTGTTATAAACCGTTTTAAAGCAGTAGTGTAGATAGGCTCATTATTTACAATAAGGGGCTCGGATGATCGTCTGGGCAGTTTCATTTCCGCCTCCTTGCTAGTGTCTTTAATATCATCAGCAAAGGTAGCAAATGAGCAATTTTAGAGTTGCCTGCAAATGAGGGTTCTCTCTCTCTCTCTCTCTCTCTCTCTCTCTCTCTCTCTCTCTCTTCCTTTCTAGGAAAGACGCCAACTCAAGGGACAGTTAGCAGCAGGCCTACGTTGAGTCCTCTTCCCAAAATAAAATGGCCTCCTTTAACAAAAGTGCATGCATTGTGTATTATGCCAATTTAGTGCTATTTAATCCTTTAAAAAACCTAATTCTTACGAAGTCTTATGAAAGACTAAAGAATACCACAGAACTTGGCAACAATAGTAATAGGGATCAGAAAAGCAACTGTAAAGCTGCAGACCAAAATCAAACAAGAGAGACAGCTCTACTGGTTGCTCCCAATGCGTTTTGACATGAGCCTTTATCAAGGGGAAAACTCTTAAAAGCTTTTCAGGAGGATTCCCTCTCCCTTTCTTCTTCCAAATCATGAACCCTAATGATTCATAGGCCATTGGCCTGCAATCTTGTTTTCTGGGGCACAATCTATTACAGAGGTGGGCAACCTCAAGCTCATGGGCCAAATCCGGCCTTCTAGAGTCTCAATCTGGCCCTCTAGGGTTCCATTTTCCTGGACATACCTCCTTTCCCTTGAACAACAATCATTTGGTTTTCCAGCTGTGTTGTACTGTTTATTTCCATTCTAAAAGGCTGAAATGCCTCTCCAAAGATTTAATTACTGTCAGCAAGAGCATTAAGCTAAAATATGCTGGGTAGGTTTGATATTCTGGCCCACCTGCATTTGCCTTAGGCATTACTCTGCACTGGAATGCGACCCCTGAGAGCTTCTCTGGAATTTAATTCAGCCCTCAGGCTGAAAGAGGTTCCCCATCTATTCTATGGGGTGTAGAGTAAAGGGTTTCCTCAGAGGATGCAAAAAAGGCAGAATGCATTTTTAAAGGTCGTCTGAACAGGCTCTCTCTTTAGTATGCTCAGTTCCATCCTGGTGTTATGTTCTGGAGCAAGGGTTCATATTAGAATAAGTGTTTTCTCTTGAAAATATGGGACATAGATAATAAATTATATTAAACTAAGAGTATACTAGTAAACAGATGGGTGCTTTGGGGAAGTGTAATTGAGAATAGGTTTTGAAAATGCTGCTATAGATGTGGTGGTGAACCCTCCCCTTTTTTGGTTTATTGGGATAGATATACTTTTAATGTATTTTCCCTTTAGCTTTATAAATCTTGTGAAATTGTAAATAATAGTAAAAAAAAAGAAAATAAGGCACAACTGCCATCTATTTTCTACACATAGCCAACCTGTGGTCACAACAAACAAGAGTCAAATATTATGCCTTAGAATTATCTGCTCTTGCCTGAGCAATATGTTCCCCGTGGCTATGGCTATTCTATGCACTCTGGGAAAGCCAATACCAACTTACCTAAGTGAATACCATTTTCTTTGGGCAGATGAGTAAGTGCTCCTGTTGAGTGACTGATTTAGGGATTCCCCAGCTGAAGTGATAATATCTGCGATACCATGGCTCAACATAAAGCTACAGACCCAGGAAAAAAAGGATTTCTCCTCCAGGGTTTTCATACTGTAATGAATTATTTGTTCTCTCTTTCTGTCTCTCTCTTTCTGTCTCTCTCCCTCTCTTCTCCCTCCCATTCCTGCAGGTGTTTCCATCTCCAAAGTGGCTGGTCAAAGTGCAGCTTCCACCAATGAGTGCATCCTTTGGGGCTCTCCTGAGGTTGGAGCTTCTTCAAGAGGGGCATTGAACCCTGCTGTTGAATCCAAGGCCATCTGCCCTCTTGGCAACAGTTGGGACTGCCTGTTTCTGGCCCAGCTGCCCACAGCAAATGGTAGGCCACCGGAGACCTTTGCTCTGACTAGAGTGCCCTGGTGGCTGGAGGAGGCTTTTGCTGCCTTCTCAAGGCAGTGCCATGGCATCCTCTGCCACCCTGCTATGGATCCTGCTGGCCTTCCCAGTCGCATGCCATGCCAATAGCCAGAATCCCAGCTACAATGTGGCAATCAAGAAAGAGATCAGCTTGGAAGGTGACCTGGTTATTGGAGGCCTGTTCCCAGTTCATGAGAAAGGCAGCCCCGCAGAGGATTGCGGCAAGATCAATGAACACCGTGGCATCCAACGCCTCGAGGCAATGCTCTTCGCCCTGGATGAGATCAACAAGAACCAACGGATTCTACCAGGCATCACGCTGGGGGCTCACATCCTAGACACTTGTTCCAAGGACACCTATGCCCTAGAACAGTCCTTGGATTTCGTCCGGGCCTCCCTCACCAGAGTGGACGGCTCTGAGCACATCTGCCCTGATGGGTCCTATGCCATCCATGACGATGTACCTACAGCCATCACAGGGGTTATTGGGGGCTCCTACAGTGATGTCTCGATCCAGGTACCATGGACAAAAAGGAGAGAGAGTTGGGTGGGTGGGATGCAGAGTGTGGTGTTTTGCAAACCTTTACTTTGATTGCAAAGTAAGGAAGCCAGGGATGGGGTTTTGCCCGTCGGATAAAGGGCCTTGGAAAATTGATGGTCAGTTGTGAAGGCTATGGACAGGTGATATGGGAATACAACTGTGAAGCCAGGAAAGAACACATTTAGTGATTTCTTTTCTATAGCGTAGTGGCTCTGCACCATCAGCAGGAAATCCATAGTTCGAATCTAGGCTTGACACGCCATGAGCTTAATAGGTGGTCTAAGCCAAGCCATTATCTCTCTGCAGTGCCATCTCCAGGCCTGGTAGCCCCCAGTGCTCTTGGGTAGCTGCTGGGGCCCCAGCAACCTGGCAGGACTCATCAATGCTCATGCCTCCCTGGACCTAGCACGCCAAACCTCAGGGTCTGGGAAGCCACCATTTAAAATTGCCCACAATGCCTTTGAGCCAGCCACTCCAAGGCATTGTGGGAAATGCGGGGAGGCAATATAGAAGGCCTCTATGAGATGGCACTTGTTTACCCTGGAGCCAGCCCAGGATAGCCCCTACCCCAGTCTATGACAGGGATAAAAATCCTGTCTTAGCTTACAGGGTTGTTGTAAGGATTACTGAAAAAAGTATGTGTTTTGAGTGTTGTTGCTGTTTTTAATTTACTTGTCTCTAATGGATTTTAATTCAGAACCAATAGTCAGGGAATAAACATCAATACCATCCTGACAACCTTCTGGTTCTCCTGCTCATAGTATATCAAATGGAGGAATTTTCAATAAGTGAATGTGCCATTTACAAAAACTTCATAAATGCCTTCCTTAGCTCTGAATGAATTAAGATAATTAGAGAAAGATCACTCGCCTTTGTAAAGATTGTACTCCGAACCCACTTTAAGCCTTGAATGCCTGAACAGAACTAAGGCTTTTTCCTTATCCATTTTCTCCACAAAATGCATAATTTTATACACCTCTATCATGTCCCCCTTTACGTGCTTGTTTTCTAAGCTAAAAGCCCCACATGTTGTAACCTTTTCTCATAGGAGAGTTGCTCCAGTCACTTGATCATTCTGGTTGCCCTTTTTTGCTCCTTTTTCAGCTCTACTGTATTCTCTTTGAAGTGCGTGACCAGAATTGAGCACAATATTTCAAGTTCTATTGCACTATAGATTTGTATAAAAGCATTACAATATAGGTGGCTTTATTTTTAGTTCCTTTCCTAATGATCTCCAACATGGAAGTTGCTTCTTTCACAGCAGCTCCACAGTGCATCAACATTTTCATCAAGTGATCCACCACAACCTCAAGCTCTCTGTTTGGGCATTAGCATATACATGAAGTTGGGACTTTTTGCGCCAATGTGCATCACTTTACACTTGCTTGCAGTGAACTGCATTTGACCTTTTAATACTCATTCTCCTATTTTGGGGAGATCCTTTTGGAGCGCTTTGCTCTCCGTTTTCACTTCAATCATTCTAAATAACGTGGTGTCATCAGCAAATTTGGCCTTGGCCACCTTAGATTGTCCATAAATGAGTTAACCAGCAGTCCTAATACAAACCACTTGGGGCCCCACTGATTACATCCCTTCATTGGTAAAACTATCCATTTATTTCTAATTTCTGATTTTTAGCCAGTTCCTGGTCCATAAGAGGAGCTTTTATCCTATGACTGCTAAGTTAACTCAGGAGTCTTTGATGAGGGGCTTTTTTTTAAGCCTTCAGGAAGTACAAGTAAACTGTATCTACCAGATCACCCCTATCCATATCCTTGTTGACAGTCTCAAAGAACTCTAAAAGATTAGTTGGACAGGATTTAGCAGAAGCCATGCTGATTCTTCTTCAGCAAGACTTCTCCTTCTAAATACTTGATGATTTTATTGCATATTGCACACAGGGGAAACCCCCAGCCTGTGGGCTGAATATGACCTGAGGGGGTTCTTCATCCAGCTCACCAAGCTCCTTCCCCAGGCTTTGCCTTCTCTGCCAGGCCTGGCTCTTTCATCTGCCCCAGCACTCAGAGAGGGGAAAGGTCTTATTGCAACAGATCCAGGATAATCACACTACTCTCTGTCAGCCCTGGGGCAGGGAAGAGGCTCCTCTCAGGGGTTTATCTCCAGTTACCAGGAGATCTGAGGTAAATCCTTTCCCCTGCTCAGTGCTGAGAAAGGGAGCCTCTTTTAGTGCTGGCCAGGAAGAATCCCCCCTCAGCTGATTGTGAATTTGTTTGATTGATTGCATTTATATCCTGCCTTTTTTCTTCCAAGGAATTCAAGGTGGTGTACATAATCCTCCTCCTCTCCATTTCTATCCTCACAAAAACAATCCTGTGAGGTAGGTTGGGCTGAGAGTCTGTGATTAGCCCAAGGTCACCAAGTGAGTTTCCATGGCTGAGTGGGGACTAGCACCCAGATCTTCTGACTCTCAGTCCAACACTCTAGCCACTACACCACACTGGCTCTCTTATGGGGTGTGGGTGTGGGTGTGGGGTGTGTGCTTGTGTGGGTGTGGGTGCGAAGGGGGATGATGTATGTATGTGTGTGAATGGGGTGTGGATAAAGTGTGGGTGGGGTATGTCTCTGGGTGTAAAAATGGTGTGTGGGGTGCATGTTAGCAGTGGCTCCACCGATATTGGGTAGAGGTCACTGACGTTTCTGTTTGTGGTCAATTTGGCCCTCAGGGTGAAAATGGTTCCCTGCCCCTGGCCTATTGCAGAGGATTGAGCTGTAAATGTGATACAGACGTTCCTCTGCTTTATAGAAAGATGGTGCGAGAGGAACTTGTTCCTACTCTTCCTGTTCTATGCGTAAACATAGGACAGAACAGAAGCCTTTCATGATTACGTAATGAGGCTATAATAAGTAAAGTAATAGCCAGATTGCTGTTTAGTCCAGTGCATTATGCCTCCAGAAAACAAAATGGATTCCCTCCTTACAGATGCTATCGCCCCAAAATGTCTCTTAGTTTGGAATGTTGATCTACAGATCTAAACGGCCCATGCAGGGGATTCACATTCCTAGGCTCTGCGTTCTAATTTCTTGCCATGGAAAGTTGAACCCTTTAAAGCCTCTCCATACTCTGAGACAGGAAAAGATCATGGCAAGATAACAGAGAAGGGAGAATTGGCGTTGGGCTATACCTGGGATGGGATGGGTATATTTGAGGCAGAACAGCAGGTGGCCATTGAAAGTGGTAGTACAGGGCTTTAGCTATGTTTGGAACAGAGATATCCTCAACTCAGTGTGGGCGAACTTTTGTTTGCCCAAGATTTGTGGGTGTTTCCGAATGTCCTGCCATTGTTCCTTGGATGTTTCCTGGGCTGCAGTGAAAATGATAATCACAGGTTGCCTCACGTACCTGTTAATGAAGTAGAAAGACCTTTTTAAAGCCCACTCAGACCACCACTCCTGCCTTTGGGTTCAGCCCTCTCAACAAAAGCTCTGTCTGAGAGCACAGGGACCATATCCCAGAGCCTTCTTACGACAGAGTAATTAGCTGCTGCTCCTGAGAAGCCCTAAGGATGTATTAATGCTATAATTAATGCAAATTAATATATCATTATCCCGTACAGAGCCCATTGCACAGAGAGAGAGAGTCAGAGAGAGAGAGAGAGAGAGAGAGAGAGAGAGAGAGAGAACTGAGTGTTGCTAACTATCTCATTTGCAAAGAAAGGAAGAGCCTGTTGCCAGGGCTTTGCTATTTAATCTCTGGTCCCGTTCTTCAAAAGCAAAGCATGATTGAATGAATGAATGAATGAATAAATGTCTCTTTGGAGTAGGCCTATGGCCTTCCATGGTGGACTATACTGTTCAGCAGGGTTGCTCTCTGAAGAGGGCCTGGCCAGCAACACCTCCCCCATTCTGCCACCCATATCCTGCAGCTCCTGCTGTTGAGCTCTCCCGCCTCATGCTGCGTTTGCCTCAGTCTCATATTTGACCCCAATTCCTGTGGGTAGGAAGACCACAGGTTCCCTCAGGTGACACCTGAGACCATGGCCATCTGTCACGTATTTTCAGGAGATTTCCTACAGACATGCCAGTGCAAACTCCTCCTCCCTCCTTCCCAAGTCTGATGCCGCAAGAAAGTACAAAGCACAGCCAGCCTTTGGTGACTGGAATGCAGCAAACAAGAAGCACTTGCAGGAAGACGGGTTGTATTCTGGGAGAACAGATGAAGCAAGTCCTTGCATGGGCATGGGGTGTGGGACTTACCCTAGCTTCCCACCATATATAGTAATCCCATGTTGCCCCAGCAGAACAATGTGTTGGACTTTGGACTTTGCAATGGCTGTGAAAAGAATCTGTACAGTCTCCTTCCTAAAGCCGTTTTCAAATACTTAGGATCGTTAAGACATTAGGGACCATATGGGGGAAGGTGTGTGTGTGTGTGTGTAGATTTTGGGTGGCCACAGTGTGCAGGGAGAGGACGGTTAACCCTTCCTTCCCAAACTGTAAACCCCCAGGACCCCCAGGCACTTTTTTCGAAGCTTAATTGCCATGCAGGTGGGGTGTTGTTAACTCTTTTCAGCTGCAATTCCCTTGAAGTTTACCTCCTGCATGGCAATTAAGCTGAGGGGGAGGGAGGGAACCTTCCATTGGCACGGATGGGCACTCAGGGCTCTGGGGAATAGATTGAGGCACAGGAAAATACATTTGGGACTGAGGGCCCATGGACCCTGACCTAGCAATGCCCCCGCTTGGGATCACATGATTCCTCTCACTTCCTCCTAATAAGAAGTGCAAATGGGGGAGTTGCAGACCCAAAACAGGAAAGCCTTCATTATTCCTTTCTTGGAACTTCAGTCTCCACCCAATATCGTTTTTCCTTCCACCTTTCTTCGCTATTAAGCCTCTGCGTTCCACTCTGAAATGTAGATTGCAGGAGAAGGTCTAGATCATTTCCCTCTTTCTTTTTCTTCCAAACATGTAAGTGATGTCCTTTGGAACTAAGCACTTGTCCTGTAGTGAAAAGAAACACCCCCCTTTTAGGAGGCGTCAGGTCAGGGAGGAGGAGGTTTGTGGTGAGTGAAAAAAAGGAAGTTACTTGGGTGGGAACGATGGGTACTTCCTTCCACATGAGGCTTTTATTGTGCCATCACCCTGCTTCGTTCATGTAATTTTATTGGGGGGAGGAGTTCAGATGACATCAGCCTCCACTTGTGACCCTCTCGTGTTTCCTCACCACTTCTTCTGTCTTCTTTACCAAAGAAAATCCAGTAAAGAGGCAACGGCTGAATAGCTGCTCGATCAATGCCTTTTGATCCATAATGCTAGGAGCTGTCAATTTGGAAGAAGGATGCATGGTGAAAAGGTAACATAGGGGTAAAAAGGTAGTGAAAGGTATTGGAGCTAAAAAAAAAAAAGAAGAAGGAAAAGGTAATGTAACAGGAAAAGATAGCAGTAAATAAAAAGAGAAGATGGGAAGTAGAGGAGATGCAGAGCGAGGGAATGGAGTGGATGGTCACGAGTTAGATCTGTATATAGAGGCCGTGAAGGAAATAAAGAGAGTCATCTTTACCCTCACCCCACTCTCTTTCTTTGATAAGATAGACAAAGAACGCAGCACATAATATACAGATGGATAAAATAGCTAAGCAGCACGGACAGTCGTTGAGAGAAAGAAACCATTAGCTAAACTAACAGCCCAAAAGTTGGGTAAATACAAAGCAGGGCAAAGAGTTATACAAAGTGAGAGCAGAGGATAGATGGGCAAGATAATTAGGCAGCTTATTAAAACGATAAGCAGACAAATTGGCGACCGTGGCGGTCCTTCTCCAGTGGTGAGAGCACAAAGGCGTTTTATTAATATTTCTGGGCTCTTCTCACTCTCTGCTGTCCCTTGTGCTTTGTGTCCCCTCCAGGCAGAAGGAAACCAGAGTACTCTCTGTCTCTGATTCTCTCCTGCAAGTCCTCTGGGGTTGGCACGGAATGCTGCAGATTTGATCCAGCTGAGACACTGTGTATAAAGCAGGCAGTGGATTAACACCTTCCCTGCTTCCTTCTCAGCTCCCCCAAAAATGGTTTGGTAAAGGCTGTTTGAAAAAGGAAAGGCTCTTTATAGAAACATATATACACACTTGCAATAGCTCTTCTTTGGCCTGCTTTGGGTCATGATGGAGCTCATTGAACTAACAAACCAAACCCCAAATTCCCCTGCCAGTAGGCAGGAGTTCTCCCCCTTCACATTGTCTTCCCTTAGATCACTACGACAAGTCACCGCAGCATAACATAGAGCTCAGTTCAGGGCTCCAATTTTGGTGGGGCTGCGAATCCATTCTGGGTTTCAATCAGAACCAGCCAGAACACTAAAGAAGCTATCCGAAGTGCTGAACCCTATCCCCAAAAGGGGTTCGGCACCTTGGATAGCTCCTCCAAAGTTATCTTCTAACAATTAGCTCCCATAAAGAGACATCCTCCGGCCAACCTGGACCATTATGGAACATTAACATTCTTTTGTTAAATCCTAGCAGGGCTCAGTCTATGCTTTAAGGCAACCCCATAATGATAATTCACCCACTGTAACCAGGCAGCAATCTCACCGCAGTATTAAAGCCATGTGTTTATTTTCATTCATTGATGTCTGACTGTGTGAACTGTCCTTTCTACCTTCTCCATGGAGTCTTTTTACCCAACAACAATCTCAATGTTCAAGTCTATGCCATCATGTGTCAGGCTGTTGACAGAATAGAGACTGGACTCTCTCCTGAAGCTGTAGAGCCGCCAGTTATTTTGAAGGACCTGGGCTGCATGTTGATACTTCTTGTACCGGGTTTTCATAAGCCACATCCTCAACATTGACTGCAAGAGGACGGTGGTCTTCTCAGACCAAATGTATATCACCAGTGCTATTCTCCTTCTCCTGTCCCGTGCCTGATGGAAAGCATAGCGCCACCATCTCTGAATCACCAAGGCACATCTGGTGGCTTGTCGCACAGTGCGTCTGACCAATGTACCACGCCACCATTTTTGTATGATGATAGCACACTGAAAATGGGAAACAATGAATTGGGTGTCACAAGCATATAAGCAGATGTTCAACAACAAAAAGCCTCTCTATTAGCTTTAAAAACAAATAAACTAATAACTTATCAATGAACAGTTGAACATTCCCATTACATCAGCCAGACAAGACACAAGAATGAAGATACACAATTTGGACAGGAAAAATATATTTGTTCTAAGCTGATGCTACCTGAGATAAAAGGCCGGGCCACAACCTGATATCTCTCACTAAAACCTGGTGACAGGAATGGTGGCAGTGAAGGAAAAGAGCTTCCAAGATGTCTCTTGCCTGGTGGGACTCATTCTTCCTTGATTCCTTACAGAACCACAACCCATTCCAGTGAACACTGTCTCTGCTTCCATGTGCCATCCTGGAGTTTCACTTCTTTGGTGCCATTATGAAGAGATATGGGGTGGAATATTTTGGATAAACTAATGTCCAATAGTTGCCACTTCTGCAATTTGCCAACCTAAGTTAGTATCTTCACTTTGAGGAGGTAGTTTTGTTTAAGTTAATGACATTTTTGTTTTTGGTTTAAACTGTGCCTTAAAGCTGCTACTTTCCTTCTGAAGGAAAAGCAGCCATGGGGTGCCATTTTCGTGCAGTGCACCCAATTTAGTTTCCTGCTTCCTGAACTGGAGAGGTTTTGTAATTATTGTCTCAAACCGTTTGTGGTACAATAGCACTCTGATTTACTGACTGACCATAGGTTTATTGATGGAATTGCTCTACACCACAGCTAGGAGCTCTTCCTATATGTGGGCATACCCCTCATGAGTCTTCTGATAAGGCTTTGCTCATGTAGCAGTTGGTTGTTTCTGTAAAGGGACTGGACCAAGTCCTGTTTTGGAAGCATCATATTGTAGTTGAGTTATTTTCCTGGCTGATTATAGTGCAAGACCGAGGATGCCCGGAAAGTGACCTACAACTTAAGGCAGACTCAGCTGTAGAACAAGTATGCCTTCTACAAAGAAACTGCCTGCTGCAATCTACCTTCCAGTTTGAGAGCAACTTGAAAAAGCTGCAAAGAAGAGAAACTGTGGCACCATGCTAACTGTAAAAATGCCATCAGACTTCACGTCTTCATTGACCCAAGGCCACTACAGCAAGCACTGAAGAGATGGCACAGCCCACAATAGATGACATATTGCCAGAAGTTTTTAAACCTAGAATTTTATAGTTTGATGTAAAGAATGGGTTTTGACACGTGAGACCGGATGAGGATTCCAGTATGCTCACTACTTATCCAACACCTTGTGGTCAATTCAGGTGGTTTTGTATGCCGATGAGGATCAGCTAAGCTCCAGATGTGTTTCAGAGGAGATTGTCCCAGGCAGGATGTTGAGTGCGAAGGGGGAAGTTCTGCAATGGCAAGATTTTCATCAGGTGTATTTCCAGGCCAGGAATTACAGGCCTTTCCACAGAGGTGAAAAGATTAAACTGAACACAGAAAAAAATACGATCAGAATACAATAAAGTAACATATCTTGGACATGCACTAACAGCAGAGACTGAAAGCAGACCACTTCCCCACTCCCAAGATCAAGCTAATGTATATGCTATTATATTTTATGGTTTTAGCTCTATTTTGTGAACCTCCCAAAGTACTTCATCTATTGGGCACTATATATATACACATAAATCCAAGACATGGACCACTAGATGTAAAGGGAGTGCAGCACATTATTGGAATAATCAATGTTTTAGTCATGTTCTGCCCTCATTTGGCTACAGTTGCCCTTGAAGACAACACAACAACTTGCCAGGTAGGATGTGGGAACGGGGAGCCCCACAACACCAAGTTTTTGATTTGGTGCTCTTCCAAATGGAGGGGTCCTAGGACTAATAATCAGAAAGCACTGTGCAGATATCCTGTCTTTTCTTACCTAACAGATTTTCTGCAGTAAGGAGGGGGAAATGGAGAAGAAGAAGCAGCAGGAAAACATGGGAGAATTATGACTAGAAGACATTGTTGCCTGAACAGCCACCCCCAATCAAATTCCATGAATGAGGCAAGGCAATGAAGTGATAAATGTCTCCTCTGGAAGCATCCTAGGTGAAACAAATGATGCACTAAACTCAGCCAGGAAACCAACTCACACTACAATGTGATACTTCCCCCCCAAAAGGCATTGTGCAGCCCATTTACAGAACCACCCAACTGCTTATGCGAGCAGAGCCTTATCAGAAGACTCATGAGGGGTATGCCCCCATAAGGAAAGCGCTCCTCACTGTGTTTTTTGTAGAGTGATTCCATCAATAAACCTATGGTCAGTCATTAAGTCAGAGTGCTATTGTACCACAAACTGCTTGAGACAATAATTACAAAATCTCTCAAATGCTTAAAAAAGATGGCAGCACATGCTAATGTACCTACAGCACAATGATGTAGAGATTAAATATTCTCCAGGTTGATTACTGGTATTAGCAGATAAATTCAGCTAAAATGTATACTGCACATCAGGAAAGCTACTGTCATCCCAGAGGTCATCAGCATAGTTAACAAGCAGAGTCAAAGCATTTATTAGGGAAAAGAAAGCTTCCATCAGAAAATGCAAGTCTTGCCCAAATGAGGAAAACAAAGAGGAACACAAACTTACAGGAAAAAAATCCAAGCAGAAAATGTTCAAAGAAATGCAAACTGGGGTGCAAAGGGGGGATTTTGAGGACCTTATCGCTAATAACATTAAGACTAACAATTAAAAAAATATTTAAATACATCAGAAGAAGGAAAGCAGATGATGTAGGGCAGATACCCATTCCTGAACTAGGGATATACAATAATTTTGTTTCAGTATGTTAAACATAATACATTGCTCCGTTCGCACCCCCACTTGCAAATGTTAACATTTACAGGCCCTGAAAAAAAAAAATATTATTTTGGCCCAGAAGATACATATGCTATCCTTATTTACAAGTTTATAATCCTATTAGAGATTTATGCCACTGGGATTTTGTGATAAAAATTCTTTCAGAATCCTGAGCATTTATTGAATAGTGCTAAATTTCCTGAAAAACTAATTAGCATTCATATTAAAAATACATGCATCACAATATTTGTTCATTGAAATAAATGTCTGTTTTAAAATGTACACTAAAGTGCCTCTATGTGAATTCCTAAACCTTCTAAATGGTGTGTGAAGGCCAAAACAGACATACTTAGCAGCTACTGCTTCTTTTCATTTTTGCTCTAGGGTAGGGGAAGGGACTCCAATCTGGATTAGAACCCTAGCATGGGGAGTAGGGGGGCTTTAATCCTTTCCCCCTTGCGATAGGTCCAATCCAGATCAGGGCAATTTCTATTGCAAAATACTGATCCATAAAGCAAATGATACTAAATGCATCATACAATAAAATAATTAAAATGAGTGACATATTGTTTAGTTGTCAATACATGCATGTTGTGGGGAAACTGAGGTCAGGCAGAAGACGTTGAGGATAAAAGAGAAAAAGGCAGAGCTACCTTTGGAGTTCTGTTGGTGAATTCCATAATGGAAGACAGATTCAAGGCAAAACCTATCAACAATTTTAATAAGGAATACAGAAACATAGACTGTCTTTCTCCAACTGAACTGGTGGAATAGTCTCACTAGACTGCAGGGGTAGGCAATGTGGTGCCCTCTAGATGTTTTGGCCTATAACTCCTATGATTCCTCCTCATTGGCTATGCTCACTAGGTCTGAAGGGAGTTGTTGGCCAAAACATCTGGAGGGCCGCATGTTGCTCATCCTTGCCTTGAGTCATTACATTCAGCCACAAGCCACAGGTCTTCACCCTTATTTGTCATGTGCATGGAGCATACATCCCTAGATCAGCAGTGAACAATGTCCAGGTGTTGGGGGTAGGGGACACCACTACCCTGTTGCTGCTGCTGCTGCATTTGCCACCAAAATCTGGTGGTGGCAGGGGAAAAAGTTTCAAAATAGCCCACTTTTTTAAAAGGGAAAAAGTTGCTGTGAAATTCAGCAGTAAACTGTGGTGGCACCAAAAAGGGACTATTTTGCTTTAAAAAGCCCTTTTTGCTGACACTGCAGTTTGTCCGCCCCACTGAAGGAACACCTGCTGGCACCCCTAGGCATGGCCCCTGTCATGGTCCACCTCTATAGTCCTCAGAGGGAGTGATCTGTCTACTCATCCCTCTTTAGATGGAGCTGCCCAACAGCAGAGAGGAGGGGATAGGCCTACCACTCAGCCTACAAATCTTCCCTGAATTCGAACTGTACTTGTTCTTTTTCTCATACCTTAACCTGGGGTTTTGTTTTGTTTTGTTTTAAATATTTGGGGCTTTGTTTTTTTGTTTTGTTTTTTGTTTTAAACTGTCTAAAAACATGAAAAAAACCATGAATGTTGCATGGTTAAAATCTACTTGCTGCAGTGCTGAATCATGATGGGGAATTTGGTTGAAATTGATCAGTTGGTATTGAAGCAATATATCTTTAAAGTTAAACATTTTGATTTACCGCCTTTTTGGTTCAAGATGGTGGTCGAAACTTTCAGTATGCCTAAAGCTATCCCAGATAGACATAGAACAGATCCTAAAAGTTTCATAGCAATCAGATGTACAGTTTTCGAGTCCATTGAGGACATAAAAACAAACACTTCCTTTGATTTTTATAATTTTTTAAAGAAAAGGATAGTCAGATAGCAGAATAGAACTTACATAGATCAGTTTAAAATTGGCTACATGGAAAACTTGGTATGTACCTTAGTTAATTGCTCTGGACTTGGAGACTTATCAACAGCTGCTTCTGGAGGTGGTGGTGGTGGTCTGATCTTATCCTGAAAAGAGGAGGGGCAGATTGTAAGGATAGGGCAAGTAGAACAAAGTGTCAAAGTAGACAGAAGGGCCCTAATGAGAAACATGGAGAGGTGCAGTCCAGCCACATGGCTGGAGGACGCTGCTGTATCATTTGACACAGAGATGGTGGCAATAGATAAAGAGCTTCCTACCTACATCTGGGCAGATACAGGCTAGCAACTGATGCTACTGCCAGTGCTCAAAAACTCAACTGAGTAGGCTGACCATATGAAAAGGAGGACAGGGCTCATGTAACTTTAACAGTTGTAGAGAAAAGGGAATTTCAGCCAGGGTCATTTGTATGCAATTAGTTCCTGGTGATATTCCCTCTTCCTTACAACAGTTAAAGCTGCAGGGGTCCTGCCTTCTTTTGTATATGGTCACTCTAATATAGTGCCTGCAACTTTAATTATTGTAATGAAGAGGAGATTTCACCAGGTATTAATTGCATACAAATGATGCTGGCTGAAATTCCCTTTTCTCTGCAACTGTTAAAGTTACAGGAGCCCTGTCCTCCTTTTCATATGGTCAGCCTACAACTGAGCCTTTTTAGTATCTATGTATGATGAATGTCAGTAATTAACATCTTTTGCATTTTTTAAAAAAATCCAGGAATAGAATTATACACTTTTAAAGGAATAACATGTTCCTGGAATGTTCCCAATATTCCCAGTCGTTAGATGATTCAGAAATATTTAATGTGATAATTCCTTGCACATGTTCAGTTCCTAATGCCACACTTGGAAATTCTGAAGCCAACATATTGCCAGCTTCCTTGACAATATATGAAATTCACCAGGTAATGATTTGCATTCCTCTCTAGCTCTGGTGCAATATATTCGGACGGACTTCACTGGCAAGATGCACTGTACAATAATCATGATTAACACAAGTGATGCACTGCTTATTTGTCTGAAAAAATCATACAGGAAACTTGAGGTCAGGGGAAAGAGTTGCACACAACAGAGATAATGGCACTGCTATCTTTGGAGGTCTTGTAGGTAACTCTATAAGAGATTTCCCCTGATAGAAACATAGCTTCAGGGCCAAACCTGCCAGAAATGTAATGCAATTATAGACTTCTTCCCAAGCCATGCTTAGGCCATCTTTATTCCTGTTTCGGCCAGAAACAGCTATATTTTTCCTTGAGAAGCTCATTTGTGGCATCTGATCCATGTGCTGTGGACCTAGTTTTCTCGGTCTGTCTCATCCACCATTCTTTGTTATGTGGCACCAACTGCCAGGACCAAACTACAATGTGTCCCTTGATGCTACATTATTTTCCTTGGGTTCGATCCAAATCCTTCATTCTGCCCATAGAAAGCTGCCACTTGTGGAACGGGACTTCCACATCCTCTCCTACCCACTGCAGCTCCCCTGTGTGCCCCCAGATCTGCTCTGGAAGGTTGGGGGACCTACAGGCAAGTGTGGAGGGTATGTATGTACAAGGGGCAGGGAAAAGCTGATGAGGAGACAATTGGGAAGGCTTTTTTCTGCAAGTGGCATCGTTCCATGAGTGGAACAAAGGATCTGGATCCAACTCCTAAAGTGGAAATACCCTGAGGAGGGGGGAGGCTGGTAAGAATGGTGATGTGCAAAGAGAGAGAGCTAACCCTTTCCTCCTGAACCACAGTCCTGATAAAAATAGGCTACTTCAGCTGCTATTTGGCTTGGGAGAGAAGCTCCCATTGATTCCACTGATGATTTGGAGTCAAGCAAAGGAGTTCATTTCTAAACATAATGAGTGTCATCACATGGGGGAAATCGTGTTTCTCTTCCCCAGCTTTTGACCCTCATTACTTCCTCTTACTGCCCAGAGAGGAAAGAGGAAGTAAATAAAGGCCACGTGGCCCATTCAGGGGCTGTTTGTATCACGCCTCTTTTCCTGCACACAGCAGATTCTGATTTTTTTAAAAAAGTTGGATTAAAAGGGCTCTTTTTTGCGGTGGAAAGCCATATGGAAGGAGCAGGAGGTGCCCGAGAGGCGGATGTCATCATCTAAAGGATGCACGAACATCCGTAAGAGGGCAGTAGCAAGCATGCGATAAAACGCTCATCTGATGAACCTCAATGGGTTGGATCTATCATAAGCCACAACGGTCAGAAGGGTTCCTTCTGTCAGTTGGGGCATTTGATCCAGCAGAGCTTTTTTGCTGGCAGAATGTGTGTGGGGGGGGAGACAATCTTCGCTGATTCCCCACTTCCTCCTCAGCCTCTGATGTTCCCTGAAAATCTGCCAGGGGGGTTGGGGAACCCTCAGCTATGGTGGGGGAGGTGGCGCTGGGTACTGCCGAGGGAAGGGGGACGTTGAAGATTGCCTTCCCCACCCCCCATTTTTTCACCACAAGGAGTATTTTTCAGTGGAGGTCTTGCCTGTTGATACTCCTGCCAGCAGAACAAAACACTCAGTTCAATTCAGTGTTTCCACAACGCCTTAACTATAGCACAGAACAACACTCTACAGGTCTGATCAGTGTGTTCTACGAAATGTGCAAATTTCTCTTACGCAGATTTTTTTCCACAAATTGAACATTTCTTTCAGAAAAAGCCCATTGAGGGAGATGATGTTCTTTCAGCAGCCAAAAGTCTCTTAGGATAGGAGCCCTGACTTGTATTGTGAATTCTGACATCACAATGAACATGCTGACACCTCTGCTTACTTTCAGTGACACTGGATTAGTTAAGGAAGAGCCTGTCTTAACTATGATTTGTGACATCTCACTGGCTGGGCTAGGGAAGAGTCACTTCTGTGTGTGCCTGTGCTATGGAAACAGGTGGAGGTTCTCCTTCTGGAGACAGTTTCTAAATTGGCCCTGAAACAGTGAAAGCAGAGCTTTCTGAGACATTCTTCCAAGCCAGTGAATGCACCTTCTAATAGATGGCACATTAATCACCCGTTTCTTTTACATGTCCGTCTGTGGCTATGACATATTGTTTCCTCTTCCACACCCATAGACAACTCTTCTCCTCGTCATTCCCTCTTTGTCTAATGTTCAGGCATGAGAGCGGATGCTGCCATTGTTCAAACGGTACCATAGGCAAGATGGTGCTGGTATCATAGAATCGTAGAGTTGGAAGGGGCCTATAAGGCCATCGAGTCCAACCCCTGGCTCAATGCAGGCATCCACCTTAAAGCATACCTGACACTGTCCAGCTGCCTCTTGAACGCCTCTAGGGTGGGAGAGCCCACGACCTTCCTAGGTAATTGGTTCCATTGCCGTACTGCTCGAACAGTAAGGAAGTATTTTGTGGTGTCCAGCCGGTATCTGGCTTCATGTAACTTGAGCCCATTATTCTGTGTCCTACATTCGGGGATGACCATGAAGAGATCCTGGCCCTCTTCTGTGTGACAACCTTTCAAGTATTTGAAAAATGTTATCATGTCTCCCCTCAGTCTTCTCTTCTCAAGGCTAAACATGCCCAGTTCTTTCAGTCTCTTCTCATAGGGCTTTGTTTCATAGGGCTTTGTTTCCAGACCCCTGATCATCCTTGTTGCCCTCCTCTGAACATGATCCAGATTGTCTGCATCCTTCTTGAAGTGTGGTGCCCAGAACTGGAAGCAGTACTCAAGATGAGGCCTAACCAGTGCCAAACAGAGGGGAACCTATACCTTGCGTGATTTGGAAGCTATACTTTTATTAATGCAGCCCAGTATAGCATTTTCTTTTTTTTGCAGCTACATTACACTGCTGGTTCATATTCAGCTTGTGATCTACAACAATTCCAAGATCAGGCTCAGTGGAGCCCTGGGGTTGCAGAAGTACAAAACATCTATAGGGAAAGATCCCTGATGCAGGCGGGAGAACCCAAAACAATTCACTAAGAATGGTCGGCTAAGGAATACTGGCTGACTGTTATGGGTGGAAGGGGGAGAACAGAAAATTGGGGGGAGGTGCAAGTATCATGGACTGTTTGACTGACTGGAACAGTGAGCAGAAGCACTCCATACTGCAACATTTTGTTGTAGATCCTACTGGTATTTACCAATAGCAGTCTCAACTCTCCGAGCACCAATCCTTATGTAGCCAAACTGACACCATCCACACAAAATACGGAGCCATCAAGAGGCTTGGGGGGGAAACCCAAGTTTTGCAGAAGTTGGGGGGGGGGGAATCAAAGGAAGGAATCCTGCCCCTACCCTCCATACACACCCCAGCCTAATGACTGAGCATGTTCAGTCAGCACAGAATGCTGTCTTTGGGGGAGGGAATGGAAAACCAGGAGGGAGAGAAATGGGATGGAGTGCCTGGAACCCTGTTCAGCAGGGGCACTGCAACTGTGCTTCACGCTGCCAGAGAAATACCAGCTGCAGACCTGCCGGCAGCCTTGCACAGGAGGCTTGCAAGCTCAGATCTCTTTCTCTGTGGCTAAACCCCTCCCTCGCCCTCAAAGGGGGAAGACCTGAACAATCCAATGCCCTCTGGGATCAAAGTATTGCGGCCTTATATAGTTCTGATCAGGTGTTGTGGGACAGGAGGGGGGTTCAGGAGGGCAGATAGGAAAAAGATGATTTTTTTTCTTTGCCATACTCCTGACTTCCCCTGCTGTGCTATATAGTACTAAAGAGCTTCCAGCCCAGAATCTGAGCATTTCATAGCTAAATACATGGAGCTCTGGAGACAAGGGGGGAAAAAAAGAAATATTTTCCTTTTCCTTCCTCCAGAAACATCCCTGTATAATGCAGAGGGAGGGGTTAACTTCATGGCATGTATCCTAAATTCCTTATTCCCCACCCCACCCTCACGACACTCACTATAAGCCAGCCTTCCCCAACCTGGTACTAGCTTGGCCACTTACGCATCACCAAAAAAAGAGGACACCAATTTGCATGCTATTTGCAAATGCTGTTTTATACATACAAATGCAAGTTTGGAAATAATAACTAATTTAAATAGAAATACAACGCATCTCACCATAGAGGGGAAGACTGTGACCAGATGGCCTATATGCTTCTGCAGTCGCTGGCCAGACACTAACTCTTGATGGGCATCTTCAAGGCCCAGAAACTCCCCCTCTTCTTTTTCTTTTTTTTGAATTAAAGATTTTTTATTCTATTTCAAAATTAAAAAGCATAGAAACATAGAAACACAGAAACAAAACTTACAAAACAATCAACAAAGGACCCCCTACCTTTCCCACAACCTTTTTATAAATTCTTTTTTTTTTTTTGGAAGTACAAAAAAAAAGAACAAAGCCCATCCTCCCCTTTTAACACAACTAAATATTAACATTCTTATTCCCCTAATATTAGAATTTATTTAAACAAACTTCAAATGAAAATAAACCCCCTTATACATCTCTTATAAAATATTTTCATTCACCATAAGAAAACCCTCTTCTCTTACTTAGTTATAAAATTTAAACAAACCTTTCTCCCTTTCCCCCCCTTGTTTCTCCCCTGTTACGACATAAGACTTCATATACTGTTCTATATACTTCAAATATTTCTATGTTATTTTTTCTTATAATTTTTTTTAAACTTATCCCAAATAACAACTTCAAAACAATTTTAAACTTATAACCTCCACAGAGTTTTCAATCTGAGTCTACAATTATTTCAATCCTTTTATGCAAATACACAATACTTATTGTTTCATTCTTATTATTATTATTATTACCATCATTATTATTATTTAGAGTGACCAGACGTCCGGATCCCCCCGGATATGTCAAGGAAAAGGGACCAAATTTGAGTCCGGGGGGGAAATTTTTAAATATCCCCCAAAGTCCGGAAAAATTGGGCCTCTCCCGTGCCATCTGGGCCTTGTTCTTGGCTAGCGCGGTTGCGCTGGCCAAGAACAAGGCCCAGATCGGCAAGGGAAGAGGCCGGAACGACGCGCGCCCGCACTTCCGGGTGCGCGTCGTTCCGGCCTCCCCCCCCCCCCGCCATCCGGGCCTTGTTCTTGGCTAGCGCGATTGCGCTGGCCAAGAACAAGGCCCAGATTGGCCGGGGAAGAGGCTGGAACGACGCACACCCGCACTTCCGGGTGCGAGTCGTTCTAGCCCCTTCCCCGGGCCGATCAGGGGCTTTTTACAGCAGAAGCAGCAGCAGGGCCCAGGCTGCTGCGATGAGAGCGGCAACGGCAGAGGAGGAGGAGGAGAAGAAGAAGAAGAAGAAGAAGACAGATGGAGGAGGAGGAGGAGGAGGAGGAGAAGACGAACGGATGGAGGAGGAGGAGGAGGAGGAGACCCGAGGAGGAGAACCGGTGGTGGTGGCAGCAGCAGTGGAGAATTGGTGGTGGAGAAGCAGCAGAGGAGGACGCTGAAGCAGTGGGGCATGAAGAGAGAAGCGGCAGCGGAGGAGGTAAAGCAGTGGCGGTGCTTGTGGCTCACCTTGCACCTGCCCGGGCCAGTTAGGGCGCCTCCTCCCCGTTTTTATGAGCACATGGCGATTTGGTTGCTCTTTGTTCAGCTCCCCTCCGTTTTCAGCCTCCGCGTGCACTGCATGCGGCTCGCCCAAACTTGCTCCCACCGGCGCCTGGGCCTCCAGCCAGCGCCGCCTGCCCCGTCCTCCTCCTCGTCTTCCACAGCCACGCCTTGATTCAGCCGCTGCTCGGGCTTCTTCCCAGCGCTCGGGCCTCCGGCCAGCATGTGAGTTATTACTGCTGCAGCCGCTGCCTGGGTTCGCTTCCACCTGGGCCGACGTGGTCCCTCCCTGTTTGCTTAGCCAGGGCCTGGCCAGTGGGGCTGCTGAGGCGGCTGATGGTATTTTATTTTCCTGCTCCCTAGACCTAGAGAGAGGGGGGCTTTACACTGAGGGTGCCTCATCCCCTCCAACCACCAGGTAATACGGTTTGGCTTCAACTGACTTTTTTAACCTAGTGCGCTACCTCAACTTAATCTCCCCCATTTTTAAAATAGAAGGACTGGCACGTTCCTCCGCTCTGCGCCCACCTGGGAATTGCTGCTCCTGTGTGCGCCTGTGTGTGTGGTGTGTGTGTGTTAAAGTAATGCAGGCCAAATGAACTGTCTCTAGCTGCAATCCAAGTCTAGTGGGGTGTTGGGGGGTAGATTGGATTTTATCTCTGGCTGCAATGATGAAATAAGTTGTTACTGATTTTCTATCCATTCTTTGGGTACTGATTTTGATGAATTAGAGCCTATCTACACACGCAGGATAAAACACTTTGGAAACGTTTTGAAAACTGTCTGTGGAGCGTGTCCTGGGCCCCAACAGTTCTCAAAACTGTTATAAACCGTTTTAAACCATTTAAAACTGTTTTATAGCAGTAGTGTAGATAGACTCTTAATTGGGTGAATGTGTGTAGAGAGTGGGTTGCCTTGGGTGAGTTTAAAAACTATTATCAGTTTTGCCATGGGTGAGTATGTTGGTGTGTGGTGGATTTGTATTCTATTTTTAGCCATTATGATTATGATTATTTTGCCTTGGATGAGTGTGGGGTGGATTTTTATTCTCCCCCCCCCCCCCGGTTAAGTGTGTGTGGGGAGTTTTTTTTTAAATTGTCTTGGGGAAGGGTGGGGTTTCCCCCCACTTTGGGTGGGTATGCAGGGGTATGTATATTTTATTTTTTATTGCCTTTGGTGATCGTGTGTGAGGTGTGTGTGGATGATGATGATTTTTTTTAAAAAAATGTGGCTCCAAAACTGCTTTTGTGCTGATGCAGGTGATGATGATTATTATACTACATGCGAAGGGATATATGTACTCACAACTTTCAGCTCGGTTCCAGACATTTCTTTTCTGTATGGCTTTGAGATTGTGATTATGATTATTTTACAGTGTGGCTTTGTGGATTCCTCCCTCCCCCCAACCTGGTGTAATTCCCTCTTCATCACAACAATTAAAGTTGCAGGAGCCCTGTCCTCTTTTGTATCTGGTCATTCTGGGAATTGTTCTGTCCCAGCAAGATAATATGTGAGTGCATAGTGTGTCTTGTCTGAATGTGTCTGGATCTCCTAGGCTCTGAAAGCATCTTTCTGGAGAGCACCTGCTGGTTGCATGATCCATGAGGCCAGGTTCTGTGAGTGCACAGTTGTCCTTGACAGAAGGGGCTTGCACTTGCTAGAGAAAGATGCACAGGTGTTAAGTGGCTGCAATCCTATATTCATTTATCTGGGAGTAAGCTTCATTGAAATCAATGGGACCTGTTTCTGAGGGTTTTTTGGCCAGTTTTCTTTGGGTCCCTGATTGGAATCTCTGTTCTCTGCACACTGAGGCAGTGTAAATTCAGGAGATATTTGGATAAAAGGAGGGAAGCCGTTAGTCCATTTTGTTCCATGGCTTTTGTTTGCAGGGGGATAGTATTTTATATTCTTTCTGAATGCTAGTTTGTTGTACTCGGTTTTTCTGCACTTATTCAGTGGTAGCAGTATGCTGAATCTGTAAGTATGGATTTGAGAAAGGTGATGGGGAAAGAGTGTTAAATGTTAGGGAAGTTGAGACTATGGTCATCCAGTGAAGGATTTGCAGTCAAACAAGATACCTGAGGGAAGGGGAGACTGTATCACACAGAGTATGGCAAAAGCTTCAAAGTACAGCAAAAGCTACAAATGTCTTTGAATGTCTCACTTGTTCTTTATTTCAGTGATTTTAACATTAAGATGTTATGTAGTACAAGTTTGTTTAATTATGTGCTGTGAAATCAGACGTGTGACCAAGGCCATGTTTGGGTGGGCACGCCCCCTTGGAGGGGCGGCCATGTTGTCCTCCTTTTTGGTTTCCAAAATATGGTCACCCTATTATTATTACTATTTTCCAACCATCTCCTGTCCAACAGCTTTAAATCTATTCTTATTCATATTATATATCTTTTAACTCTCTAATAATAATAAAAAAGAAAAACAACACACCCCACAAGAGTCCAAAAGAAAAAGAAAAGAAAAAGAAAACACATCTTGATGTTAATCCTTCGATGCCAGATTCTCTAAAGTCTCTCCTGTAAAACCCACCTTTCTCCGTAACTGCTCCAAACAGCCCCCTGCATCTTCCAGATCTCAGCTCCAGTCTTATGATGTCGATGTTGATTCGTCTCTTCAATCATAACAGATTCCAGCAAAACTCTGCCTCTCATAAATACATCTCCAGTCTTTTGATTCTCTTCCACCATTCTCCATCACAGCTCGAAACACAACTCAGCGTCTAAAGATGGCCACATTTTCCCTTTGTTCTCCACCATGTTTATCCTTCTCTTTTCTCCTCTGTTGTCCATTTTAGGACGCAATTTCTTTTTCCCTTTTTTCCCTTAATTATTCTCTCACAACAGCCAATTTTCTTCTAAAAATCCTCATTCCATATATATTTCTCTCAAACAGCAAGCAACCCATAGCTGTACTTTTCTTTGAAGAAAATAAATCAACTCACCAACTGGATGATGTGTAAAAAAAATCCCTTTATCTCTACATACTCGATGTTAACTAAGGCCCCCTCCACAAGGATGCGCTTTTGCGCCCGGTTCGGCGATTATGCGCATTATCGCGGAGGCGCATTTACTCCTAATCCCTCTGCACGGGAGGCGGCGAGAAGCGGCGAAGCGCATTAATTGATGTCCAAAAAGCGCTTTACAAGAAGTTAATGCGCATAATCGCTTGTTCACATGGCGAAAATGCGCTTTAACGGCCGGAGCAAAATAAAAGTCGCTATTTAACGCGCATTCGATAATGCGCATAATCCGGGAGATAACGCGCCTCTACGCCCGTTTTGCGCTCCGCTGGTGTGGAGGTAAAATTTATAATGAGCCTTCAAAGAGCATTAAACCTCTCTTGTGGAGGTACCCCAATAAATCACTGCAGCAGTAACTTCACTCCCGATGTTTTTCTCCATTGAAAAAATAAAAGTTCTTGTAGTTAATTCTGGAGAGACTTTCATATGCCAGCAATTCACCTTTCCCTCTGCCTTTAAATTTCCTCTTGTGTTTTCTTCGGATAATGATTATTTTGAATGCTTCTCCCACTAGATACTGGGAGAGGATGATTAAGTATCTGCCAGCCAGTTGTTAACCCCCACTTCTCTGCACTCCACTGCAACAAAGGCACCCCGTCCGCCATCTCAATGTTAACATTCTCAGGGAATGAAGACAGGACGACCTTCCATTCTGGATCAGCATCTGAGCGGTGTTAACCATGGTCCCACTCGCCCATGTTGAAAATCCAACGTCGAAACGACTTCATTACCCCATGGGCTGAGCTCACAGGACCCTTTGTGGCATGCTCTTTGCATTTCCCTTTTCTGGGAAATATTAAGCTAGGGTGACCAGATAAAATCCAGGTCAGGGCTCCTGTAACTTTAACAGTTGTAGAGAAAAGGGAATTTCAGCCAGTGTCATTTGTATGCAATTAGTTCCTGGTGATATTCCTCTTCATCACAACAGTTAAAGGTGCAAGGGCCCTGCCTTCTTTTGTATATGGTCCCTCTAGTATCGTGCCTGCACCTTTAACTGTTGTGATTGAGGGAATTTCACCAGGAACTAATTGCATACAAATGACACTGGCTGAAATTCCCTTTTCTCTACAACTGTTAAAGTTGGATTTTATCTGGTCAGCCTATATTAAGCTCCATCTGGGAAGCTCCCAGAGAGCTACCGCCATCCAGTCACAGCAGAGTTCAAAACTCTGCTGCTCAGTCGTCCATGTTCTTCACCGGAAGTCCCAGAAACTCCCCCTCTTCTTATGGATTTTCAACTCTAAATAGAGGAGACCTTCAAACAGAGGTCTGTCCTCTGTATGGTAGGATACTCAGCCACTCTCCCCGATACACTCTGGATTTATTGGACTACAATTCTTATCATACCCAGCCAGCATGGCCATTGGCTGGGGATGATGGGAGTGGCAGTCTTAACATATCTGGAAGGTACCAAGTTGAGGAGGGCTGCAGTATCAGCTGTTCAGAGCTTGTCCAAGCCGATTTCTCCTCTCCTCCTGTCCACCTTTTTCTTGTATCACCGCCCACCTCTGCCCCCCAACTGCCAGCATAATATTCTGTGTCTGAACTTCTCTCAACCATAAACTTAATGGATAGAGTCTCACAATCTGCCCAACTTCTGATTCTTTTAGAGAGCAATCTTATGTCCATGAGCAAGCCTCTCAAGGGCCATAAGATAGCTCAGAAAATCCCTTCTGAGGTCAGAGACAGTGCTCTGACCTCAGAAGGGGGAGTAAGAAATCCACCCCTCCTCCTTGCCCCCTCACAGCCAGTGCAGAGAAAACTGTGCCAGCTGCCTCTCTGAGGTCAGAAAATTGACCTCAGGGAGAGGGAAAAAGAGTCATTCCGGTGGTCAGGGAGGGGAGGAACCTGTTGAAGCCAGGATATGATTTATCTTGAGCCTCCACCAGCCCTCTTCTCTTCCCCTCCAAAGTGACTGAAAGATCGGGGGGCAGGGAGGCAAATTTCACCTCCACTAGTTTCAGTTTAGCAGGGCATAAGAATCTTGGAAGCCTCCAAGTTCATGGGCTTCTGAGCAGGAGGATTCCATAGGATTGCACCCTTAGACACCTTTAATTTCTAGGTAGAAACTACTAGCTTATTTTGGGGTAACAATTTCCAGAGGTTGATCTATTTTAGTCTGTTGCACTAAAAACAACAGAATGTTGTAGCACTTTAAAGAAAACAAATTTAATATGGCAGAGGTTTTCATAGACTTGAGACCACTTCGTCAGATGTATGGAATATTATCCTAAGATGGGCGGGCAGAGGGGAGGGGGAGAGAGAGAGAGAGAGAGATCAGCACTGAGATCAAAGGGCATTGAATAAACAAAAAACAGACTGTAAAAATTGCATTCTTAAATGTAAAAATAATGATACTGACCATTCACAAAGTAGTGTTGCTGATAGCGCAACATCCTGGCTAATTAACACCTATGGTGGGATAAAAACCTGTTGTCTTGATTCAGGCCACAGGTGATAGAATTGAACTTCTTGATAAGATGTAATTCAGCAGTATCGTGCAGGAGTCTCCCTTTAACGTTTCTTTGACCAAGAATGGCCACATTAGGGTCATGGAATTGCCCTAGGTCATTGAAATGTTCTCTTACTGGTTTCTGAATGTTTCTCTTTCTGATGTTACATTTTTCTCTCTCTATACCGGTTTACATATTCTGGCCAATTTAGGAAAATATTCTGTGCTTCTGATGAAGTGTTCTGTGGTCCATGGAACTGTATGCCATAATAAATTTCTCGTCATTAAGAAACCACAAGACTTTTATTTTTGAGTGGCCTCATTTTGCTTCCCAACCATTAGAGTGAATGGTGATAGCCTAATGCTATATGTGGAGGTGGAATTTGCCTCCACCAAAGGAATTTACCTGATCTGTGCTTTTCCCTGGATAAAAGCTGCTAATGACTAATTGATGGCAAGAGATAAATAGACCTTTCTGAATAAGTCTAACTGACAAATAGCATTACTTTTATTTATTTTGCATTTGAACAAAAGCATTCATTTCATCCCCCCAGCTGTTACAGAGGCAATCTACCTCAATTATGATCATGGCTGTTAAAGAAACGATGATCCATTAACATGAGAGAAATGACTGCATTATTGCGGTAGTATTAAGTGGCCTGGAGTTTTACATGGAGTCTCGCAAAGTTCCAGTCTGCAGGCATTATAAATTACAACATCACACTCATAATTCAGAAATCGGGCTTGACAAGTGTAAAAGACTCTCCTATTTTCCACGGAATAGATAGTTAAACATGAGGCTTAAGGTCAGATGCCCTTGACACCGTCTGTGCGGAGTCATTGAATGGCGATTTGCAATCTCGAGAACATTCTTGCTGTTATAGAATGCAATTTTCTGCTTAAAATTTATTTGTGCATGTTAATTATGTAGCAAGTTTTTGACACATCCAGAGCTGTGAAGTGTGTTCTGGCTCTCAACTTGGAAGAGCCTATCAGATGGAAAGGTTTTTCTCTAGCCTGCCTCTTTTGTAGTTTGTATTTTTAACAACCTCATTAGTGAGGATTTTCCCCCTTTGAAGATAATGAGCACTACTGCAGAGCATCTGGAACAAGCGGAGAGATTGAGCTGTGGATTGCAGCAACACCAACCTCAGCTCTGCTGGTAGACTATTTGTCAGTCCTGCCTTTTTTCCTCTTCTGGCAGACTCTTAGAGCCAGGTAGGAAGTCAACAAACTTCTCCCATCACTGTCACTGTATCAGCAAATGGGAGCAAACTTCACCTGTAGAAGTGCGGCCTGTGGCACAGAGACATCAGAAGAAGAAGAAAGGCAGCAACCTTATTAACAATGCCTCAGTTTGATTGCATCTATAAGAATTGTATTTACATCACTTCATCTGGTTTAGTTCAATTTCAAAATGGAACAAATAGTTACCATTTTTCTAATGATAAAGTAGCAGATTTTACCCTACCCATCCACCTCTCTTTAATGCATACCAACTTTATTTTAGATTCCTCCTGTCTCAAACATCACTAACTTTTTCTCCTTATTTTTCCACATTTTGTTTTGATTTGCCATTACAATTTTAAGATCATCCCACAAATTCCCTATTTATTTCTACCTACCTTTATCTAATATGGATTACATCAGGCCTGGTCTCAATGAGCTGGTAAACTCCAGGTTAAATCACTATAATGTGTAAAATGTGGAGATGCCTTTGAAGGCAGTTTAGAAATGGCAGTTAGTTTAGAATATGGCTGTTAGGCAGCTAACTGGGGACCTGCCATCATGACATAAGTGTATTAGGCTGTTGTTCAGGAGGCCTTTTCTGCTGTGGCACCCCAGCTGTAGAATGAGCTCCCAAGAGAGGTTTGCCTGGCACCTATGTTATACTCTAGCCGACGCCAGGTGAAGTCCTTTTTGTTTTCCCAGTATTTTAACATTTTACCATCCTAGTCTTTTAACTTGCTGTTTTAAATCTGTATTTTAATCTGGGATGGGGGCAGGGAAGGAACAGCAAGAGCCCTGTCTTCCTTTTCATATGGTCACCCTGGCAGCGGCACTGCAGGGTTTCAGGAAGGAATTGTTCCCAGTAGTACCCAGAGAGGCTGAGGATAGAACCTGGCACCTGCTGCACACCAAGCATGAGCTCTGCCCCTGAGCCATGGCCCCTCCCCACCTAAATGCTTGGGTAATATATTGTAGCTGGCTGTATTCTATGCAGAGTATATACGAGTTCAATTGTCCCTGGGGGAGTTTTTTTCTATTTTACATATGATCCCTTCAATAAACATCACCTGTAATATGTTCCCATTCATACTTTGACTCAATAAGAAGCCTTTTGTAAGCCACAGATGGTCAACCTTTCAGATAGGATTATTGGAAAGATCTCAGACCTAGCAAAGAAAGAACAGAGGCTTGATCCTGCAATCCTCTTGGCAAGAGACTTTGTTGTTTTACAGCTTCTCCCTGTCGCAGACAGGTATTGCAGGATCTAGCTTCTAACTTTACAGCTCCGCTCCGCACAGTGCAGAGGCAGCTCTATATTTGGGCTACACGGGGCGGCAACGTTCTGCCTCTCCCCCACTCACACTTTTGGCAGAGAAATCTAGGTTAAGGTGACCGTATGGAAGGGAGGACAGGGCTCCTGTATCTTTAACAATTGTATAGAAAGGGAAAATTCAGCAGGTGTTATTTGTATGCATGTGGCACCTAGTGAAATTCCTTCTTCATCACAACAGAGTGTGACCAGATACAAAAGAGGGCAGGGCTCTTGCAGCTTTAACTGTTGCGATGAAGAGGGAATTTTACCAGGTGCTGCAGACATGCAAATGACACCTGCTTAAATTCCCTTTTCTACACAACTGTTAAAGATACAGGAGCCCTGTCCTCCTTTCCATATGGTCACCCTAATTAGGTTCATTTGCTCCAGTGCATGGCACACAGCTGCCAAATGTCATGCATGATCTTCTCCTGCCCTCCCTCAACAATCTCAGTAGCGTATTAAGAATCTGCCCTACACTCCATTCTGCCAGCCCCAATGAGCACCAGCCACCACTGGCGCAGTGAATGCTTCATACTGTGCCAGATGTTAAGGGAGCCAGCAGCTGTTCCCCATCCATAGCATTCAATTGCAATTAAAGCATCGTTGCACTTCCTGGGAGGCAGGGGATAGTTTATTTTGGGATGATTTGTGAAGAATCAAAGCACACAATTAATCTGTAAAATAGAGCTTCATAACAACTTGCAAGGATGACTTCAGACCACCAAGGAAATAATGACAGTGAAAATCACAAGCGAGTGCAAACTATTTCAGCCATTGGTCATTTATGCTCTGGAGAGGCTCAGCTCTCGGTCATAATAGCTTGTTTCAGCAGCCTTCACTGCATTAGAGCCAACAGCTTCAAGTTTTACACCAAGTTGTCGGAGACATACGATGGGAGAAACTTCCCCAGGCTTTGAGAATTGGTGTTGCCTGTAGAGAACTGCCATTGTGGGGTTCCTATACTTTCAACAGCTGCATGATGGGCAGAAATTCAACAGATGAAGATGTCCACACCGTTGCATGTCCATGCATCTCTTCTTGGATTTCTGCCTGCCATGACCCTGAAAGACACAGGAGTCCTGTGAGAAAAGATGGAAATAGTGTGTCACCTTGGGCCTTTGAAATTGAAAAGTGGGATAAACTATTTCAAACACGGAAACAAATGAATGTATTAAGTAATTTAGGGTTGATACAAGTTCTTATTTTGAAATATAGAGATCATGTTTCATATGCATAAATCCTGGAATAGTAAATAACAATTTTTAAAAGTTGACTGCATTTACAGGAGGGTAATTCCTAGGGTGAGCAACTCTTTTACAGGCTTCTTCTCCTGTGCATTTAATAGCAGCTTGATCTGCAGATATTCCTTTAGCAGAAGATAATGTTTATCTCCATGTCTTGAAAAACCTCATTCTGATTTCTTCAGATCAAAATGCTGTTAAATGCAGAGGGGCAGGCCAGACCATTTTTAGCAAGTCAGTTGGCAATTTTAGTCCTTCCTATCTCTACTCCTTCCTATCTGTTCAGCCTCCTTAGATATGTTCATGGCTTTGCATTTGAACAACTCTTTGCAAGGGCTGCCTTAAAGGGAATGTCTTCCTTTTCTTTGTCCATATCCCCTGGGTACCCTAATTCTCAACACCTTTCTTCTTGAGCTCTCTCTGTGCTGTAATTAACTTTTTATAGCTCCAGTATCAGCTTATTTTAACCTCTGGGGTTCCACCATTCCTCCTAATGTAGTTTACTAGGAAGGTACACTGCTTAAGTAGCCTTTGGTTACCCAAGCCCTTTATAGGCTGGCACCAGAGTACAGGGGCTATCCTCTCTTGAAAAAAGAGTTAGATCCAGGTTGAGTCATCCTATTGCAATAAATGGGACTTCAGATCAAACTGTGTTAAATGCAGAGAGGCAGGCCAGATCATTACTAACATAGATCCCATTGAGTTCAATAGGTCTAGTCTACATATGACTAAACCTGGATCCAACCCACTGAGGGCATTTCTACATGAGGTTTTTATCCCACACTTTTACCAAGGCTTCTGCTTCCAGATTCTTTGTGGGATTACGATCAGCTCCTTTACATATGCTTTTTTCTGGGGGCTTTCTTTGTTTGCATTTCTATATGCTTCATTATAAAACCACTAGATGGGACTGTGGTATAGCAGAATTGCACAATTGCAAAGTCTCTCATTCTTCCAGTCTGCCATTGCTAAATAATACCAAACTTTCCCGGTTAGGAAAACCCCTGCAATAATAGTTGCAACGCATGAGAGAGGCCCTGGAGGATGACGACATAATGTAAAGGACCCAAAACTACCATGAATGAGCAATCATGAATACACAATAAATGCTTCACATAAAAAGGTTTTGAGTTCAAGTACTTGAGAGCCAGTGTGGTGTACTGGTTAGCAAATTGGACTGGGCCTGGCGATACTCAGTTTCATATCTCCCTCATTTATACAACTCACCTTTTGATCTTCAGCCAGTCACTCTACCTTGCAGGCTCAATGCGAAGGAGAAATATAATCATTAATATTGGCTTATTATTATTATTATTATTATTATTATTATTATTTATATCCCGTCTTTTTCCCAATACTGGGCCTCAAGGTGGCTACATGTAACGACGATTATATGTAATGCCTGTCATTTTGATTTTCTGTTTGTTTTTTGATAGACACTGGCTATGTTTTATTATATTGTTTATTTTTATATTATTGTTTTAATCTTAGACACTGCCTGGATTCATGAATGTCAGGAATCTGGAATGTGATTATGATGAGGTACTCATTCCTGGTAATGATTCTTAACTATTGTAGCCAACCCAAACACTCCTATTTGACCATTTCTATTGTATAGGCCAGCCTGTTAGACTGGTAGGAGCTCTCTGTCTGGAAACAGCCCAGGCACACCATTTCAATGGATTGGGATTTGCAAAGAGTTTTGGTAGGGGGACAAAGTTCTCAGAAAGGTAAAGAGATTTTGGCAGAGGGACAAGGTTCTCAGAAAGGTCCCAAGGAGTCATAGAATTGTAGAGTTGGAAGGGGCCTATAAGACCATTGAGTCCAACCCCCTGCTCAATGCAGGAATCCACCTTAAAGCATACCTGACAGATGGTTGTCCAGCTGCCTCTTGAAAGCCTCTAGGGTGGGAGAGCCCACGACCTCCCTAGGTAATGGATTCCACTGTCGAACTGCTCTAACAGTCAGGAAATTTTTCCTGATGTCCAGCTGGAATCTGGCTTCCTGTAACTTTAGCCCATTATTGTGTGTCCTGCACTCTGGAATGTCTTCAAGATTAAATTGCAAAGTAGTATATTTTGAGAGCATATGTAGTGATTATTTCATAATCATCAGATATATACTTACTCTTGAAGAATAACTGCATGTGGTCTGAAACATGGGCAAGATGGGCTGCCCCCTGCCATCCCAAAATTGTACCTTTGCTATTAGTTAAAAACCAGAATTAACTGTATATGAAGAGGCAGTTTTCTAAAAATATTTATTTTGTTGCAATGTCTTTCAGCAATTTCCTGCGCATGTGATGGACCTTTGTACCAATTATATGTGCAGATAGCCTGGGAGACAGCCAATGGGTTGCTTTATGCATACATTTATTATGACCGCATTTACAGTCATGGTTAGACATGTGTCTGTATGTGACAATCAGGGCTCTTCTATATGCCTGGCAATCTAGATGGGATCATTATTTTGCTGTCTCCAATTATGAAGAGTCTGTAACTTGAAATTAATGAGTAGCATGACTCACTGAGTACAACACGTAAGAGACCCTGTTTTATTTTTCCATTAAGTAGCTTGGTGTGATTTAGCCTAGTTCCCAATAAAAGGCTAGCTATGCAGCTAAAGAGTCAGATATAGGTCAGAACATATGGTGGAACCATATATCAGAAACCCCATGATTTTAGCTGCAGAGGGAACTTCCAGAGTGCCATTCAAGTATAGGAGTTCGCATCTGTCTGTCCAAGACAGCAAGAAACTGGTAATAACAGTCTCCATTAAATTACCTGTTCATCTCAGTGAGGAGTTAATTTTGATGGTATGGGAAGATCATTTAGGTCATTGCTACACTACAGAATAACCCGGTTGCATTTTGTGTGGTTCAGAATGATAGTGCCAACAGAACTTGGGTCTGTGTTACCTGATCTTTGCATGCTCTTACATCTAAGAGACATTTAGCGTAGTAACACCCTGCCAACATTTTTACAGAAGAGTTCAGTGCATATGATACAATTAAAATGCATGTTACAGAAGTTTCAATGTAGCACTGATATGTTGTACACAATTACATCAGACGAGACTAATTGATGTCAGCATTGCTAACCTCTGTTAGTCTAATGCCTTATATAATAAAGTAAAATGAGTTAAATATCTAATTAAGAATATGTTTTTAATAGCAAAGAACTTAAAACATATGTTTCAAATATTGGATTGGCAGTATGCCCCTGTACTTGCACAAATACAACATACAGGGAGGGAGCAGGCAAAGAACTTTGTTTCCTCGGAATTTGAGCTGTATTATTTTAAACAGCAATTTTGCTCATGATCACACAGGAAAGTTTGAAAGTGCATATGCATTGAACTGGTTCAGTTAACACGACAGCCCACCATGGGTTTATTTACCTGCAGGGGCTGTCACGTTGTGCCAGGCACCTATGGGCACCCACCTTGCTGTGGCTTGTCATGTCATGCGAATCCATGCAGTAGGGATTGTTGGAGGGTTAGACAACCCTCAAATAACCCTAAAACACGCCATGGGTTGAGAGTAGTGTAACCTCTGCCATTTGGGTTCACAGAACATGACAAGCCACGGCAAGCTGAGCACCGATGGGCACCATGCAAAAATGGCACCCCCAGGCACCCGCCTATCATGTCATGCGAACCAAGTCAGTGTCTGCTGAAGGCTCTTCCTATGTCAATTCAGGCATCGCCATCAGGATCCCTGTCCCTTGCAGAGCTTGTCTTGTTTTCCAATCTTATTAAACCAGGAGCCGATCTACACGCTAGGTTTTTAACGTTTTATAAGGGTTACAAAAACTCTTTAGGCCACATGACGCACTCCCTTGAACGATGTATAACCAAGGTTTTTTAAAACTCACTTCAGCTATATACAACAGTTTTACTTTTAACAAATCGTTTTAAGTAAAATAATGTGTCCTTCCTTACCATTTGTGATTCATGGGGGCAGTGCTTTGTTTACCAGCACCTAAATGCTTAGCCGTTGATTGGTGGGGAAGAAAGAGGGGCTAAGGAGGAAGTGGGCGAGTGAACTACAACACTCACAATGCTTAGCCCTATACTCATTGAAAGCTAGGGATTGAAAGAGGAACTAAGGAGGAAGTGGGTGACTGAACTACAACGCCCACAATGCTTTGCCCTAAACTAATTGTGAAAATGAAACAGAAAGAGACGGGGCAGAAGAGTGTGTGACCGCACACACCGCTTTAAAGACTGAAGAAGTTTTCTCCTGTAACATGAGTACTCCTTAATGTGGCCTAAGACGTTTTAGAACGCACCCATTTGGAAAATTTTAAAATACTGTTTAAAACATTCCAAGGGACTGTGTAGATAGGCTCCAGGTCTACTTAAAGATTATAATCAAGAGGACTTTTCTTCAGTTATGATTTAAACATCAAGCCAAACCATGGATTGTGCTAACTATGGTTTGATAATGGTACAGTAAGTCTTACTTTAAAACATGGTTTACAGATCTTCTCTCCCATAATGAATGATGGGCATAGTTCCAGTATGTCAATTCAGATGTCATTAGTAGGCTGACCAGATAAAATCCAGGTCAGGCCTCATGTAACTTTAACAGTTGTAGAGAAAAGGGAATTTCAGCCAGTGTCATTTGTATGCAATTAGTTCCTGGTGATATTCCCTCTTCATCACAACAGTTAAAGGTGCATGCACTATACTAGAGTGACCAGATACAAAAGAAGGCAAGGCCCCTGCAACTTTAACAGTTGTGATGAAGAGGGAATTTCACCAGGAACTAATTGCACACAAACGACACTGGCTGAAATTCCCTTTTCTCTACAACTGTTAAAGTTACATGAGCCCTGACCTGGATTTTATCTGGTCACCCTAGTCATTAGGCTAACCAGAAGGAGCAGAAACCACCTTTTGCAAACCCACCTCAAACCACAGTTTCCAATTCTAGTTTGCTGTTTGATTGCAAACCATTGTTTTGACAGTTCAGGCATCACAACTAAACCATACCTAAACATCCTTAACCATGGCTTGGGGTCTGAATTTAACCTTAAGAATTGAATTGTTCAGATGAGGATCTAGAGAGGGCAAGATTTCTGAACAGAACAGGACACTATCTCCTTTTTCAAAAACATTATATTTAGATGTTAACGTTTTCCTCTCTGGAGTATTTATTTATTTAATGCATTTCTATACTGCCCAAGAGCTGAAGCTCTCTGGGCGGTTCACAAAAATTAAAACCATCAAGTAAAATTCAAAGTATAAAACCAACCACAATATAAAAACGCAATATAAAAGCACAACCAGGATAAAACCGAGCAGCAATGCAGAGATTTATACAGATTTAAAATACAGATTTAAAACAGCAAAGTTAAAAGACTAAGATGATAAACTGTTAAAATACTGGGAAAATAAAAAGGTCTTCACCAGGCATCTGGTGCCAGGAGAACCTCTCTAGGGAGCGCATTCCAGAGCCGGGGTGCCACAGCAGAGTAGGCCGAGCAGTGTCCATCACCAGTGTCCCTGTATGTCCCTCCTCCGATTGCCATTTTCCTGTTGCTCACCATGGCCCCTTCCTCTCTCTTTTCCTTCAGGTGGCTAACCTTCTGCGACTGTTCCAAATCCCCCAGATCAGCTATGCCTCCACCAGTGCCAAACTGAGTGACAAGTCTCGCTATGATTACTTTGCTCGCACCGTCCCCCCGGACTTCTATCAGGCCAAGGCTATGTCTGAGATCCTACGTTACTTCAACTGGACCTATGTCTCCACGGTGGCTTCGGAAGGTGACTATGGAGAAACAGGCATCGAAGCGTTCGAGCAGCAAGCCCGGGCCCGCAACATTTGCATTGCCACCTCTGAGAAAGTGGGACGCTCCATGAACAAGAAGACGTTTGATGGGGTGATCAAGGCACTGCTGCAGAAGCCCAGCGCAAGGGTGGTCGTGCTGTTCACCCGAAGTGAGGATGCTCGGGAGCTGTTAGCGGCTGCTCAGAGGATCAACGTGTCCTTCACCTGGGTGGCCAGTGATGGCTGGGGTGCCCTTGAAAGCGTCGTGTCTGGGAGTGAGCTAGTGGCTGACGGAGCTATCACGATTGAGTTGTCATCCTATCCAGTGCAGGAATTTGCTGTGTACTTCCGGAACCTTGACCCCTTCAACAACAGCAGAAACCCATGGTTCCGAGAGTTCTGGGAACACAAGTTCCAGTGCAGCTTCCACAGCCAGAACTGTAGCCGCTTCTCCCTAAAAACAGGCAAGTTTGAGCAGGAATCCAAGATCATGTTTGTAGTCAACGCGGTCTATGCGATGGCCCATGCCCTTCATAACATGTACCAGGCACTGTGCCCCAACGCCACCAAGCTCTGTGATTCTATGAAGCCAGTAAATGGCAAGAAGTTCTACAAGGAGTTCATGCTCAATGTAACCTTTGACGGTAAGCCACGCCAAAATATTATTATTATTATTATTATTATTATTATTATTATTATTATCTCTTTCTTGCTCATGGCATTTTTTCTAGACAGACATGACGGGCTTTGCCAAGTCATGCTGTCTTTTATTGATTCAGGAATTTCCTGATGATTGAGCATGTTTTAATTATGACTGCTTTCTGGATGTTGGTGTGGATGTATTCTGGTAGGCTGGGACCCCCTCCACAAGAATTCGATTTGATGCCTGGTTCTCCGATTATGCGCATCTTCTCGGAAGCGCTTTATGGTAAATGACTGTACGCAGAAGGTAATTGAGCGCACAACTGGTGGCCTTACCGGTTGTTTGAAATGCGCTTTAGAAGTAGTTAATGTGGAGAATCGCTTGTTCACATAGTCAAAATGCGCTTTAACGGCCCGCAGCAAAATAATACTCGCTATTTAATGTGCATTCAATAATGCGCATAATCGGATAAATAACGCGCCTCAACTCCCGATTTGCGCTCCGCTCATGTAGAGGTAGAAATTTTAATGAGACTTGAAAGAGCTTTAAACCTCTCGTGTAGAGGCAGCCTCAGTTTCTGGAGGTTTTCTGTATATTTTTTTTATGTGATGCCGGTGACTGAGGTGACTAATGGGATAATTGTGACCTTTTTCTGTTGCCATAGTTCTTTGACTTCCATGACCAGTGGTGTATATTTGTCTCTCTTTTCTTCTTCTTTTTCAACAACATTTTTGTCATTCAGTATTGCTATGTCAATGAGATATGTGTGTTTTTCTTTTTTGTCTATGAAACGTTATGTCTGGTCAGTTGCAAGGTATTGTCTTGTCCGTATGAATTGTTCTGTCTCAGTATATTTTATGATCTGCATTTTCCAGGATTGTTTCGGGTGAATATGTATAGTATGAGGTAGGTTGTTTGATAAGGTTGAATTTGATGGCCAGTTGTTGGTGAATTATTTTTGCAGCTGTATTGTGTCTGTCCGTATGGTCCATTCCTGCCAGAATTTTACATCCTCCTGTTATATAGTCTATTGTTTCTTGGAACTGATGGCATTTCCTGATAGGTCTGTTGTTACACTGTTATCTTTTATGATGTATTTTTGGTAGTTCTTGGTTGCTATAACTTGAGCCTGTATAACTATTAGGAATCCTTCAGTTTCCAGAAATAGCTCACCCTTCCTGAGCCATTCATATGACTGTTCTTTGTTTATTTGTGGGTTCTGTATTATGTTGTAGTGCTTCCCATGGAGTACTTTTTGTGCCCATTTTTCTTTTTTCTCTGCAAACGTTAAGTGGTCATTTTTGGTCTTCATTTTGTAGTGGTAGGTTGAGTGGCGTGTAATTTTTATCTGTTTTACTATGGTTTTTAGTGTGGAAGAATTCTCTGAGTGATTTTATCTGTTTAGCTTGAATTCTGTTAATGTCCAGCAGACTCTTCCTCCTTCTTTCCTGCTGATTGTTCTTCTTTCAATGCATGAGCTTGGATGGAGCATGTGGTGTTTTGTGAATTTGATGCAATTGAGTCTGTTTATTTCTTCAAGTTCAGTGTGTGACCAGTGCATGGTTCCGAATGAGTATGTGAGGATGGGTATTGCGTAGGTGTTGATGTCTTTGAAAATGTTTTTCGAGTTGAGTTTAGATTTTAGGATTTGTGATAGGCGAGTTTTATATTGCATTCTTAGTTGAGTTTTTACTGTAGAGTGATTGATTTTTGTGTTTTGTTGGAATCCTAGGTATTTGTATGTTTCATGTTCTTCCATGTTATCTAATATATATTTCAATATTTAGTGTTTCTGATGTTGTTTCTTCTTTCTATTTCCCTCTTTCTATGTGTAGCAACTTGCATTTTCCTATCCCAAATTCCATTTTCATGTCTGTCGTCAATTCTTCAGTGATTCACAGGAGGCCTTTTATCTGTGTTGAAGTTGAAGCATAGTTTTTGATGTCATCCATGTACAGGAGGTGACTGATTCTGTGCTTTGCTTGTTTTTGGTGTTTTATGTCAGTGCCGTATGTAGTGTTGTTAAGGGTGTTGGATAGTGGATTCAGACACAGGCAAAACCATAGGGCACTTTGGAATATGCCACGTTTGATATTTATTTGTTCTGTCTGTATATGGTCCTTTTCTGTTGTTAAGTGTATTGTCATTCTCCATGTCTCCATGATTCTTGTCAGAAAGTTTTTGATTGAGGGATGTATTTTGTATATTTCCAGTTTTCCAATTATTATTTTCCTATTATTAATATTAATTATTATTATTACATTTATATACCTCGCCATAGCCAAAGCTCTGTGGGTGGTTTACAAAAATTAAAAGATTGAACATAAAAAAATCAATATACAAAATTTAAAAACATAAAACATAAAATCAGCTAATATTTAAAACATTTTAAACTTTAAAACACACACATATGCAGGCAATACATATACCACCCATGCACACACAAAATTCCAGGCAAATGCACACCCCCTTGCAAAATGTACACCATACCAACAAACCAACAGTAAAAGCCGCAGGAGCCCTGCCTAGTGTGGCCAGATACAAAAAAGGGCAGGGCTCCCACAGCTTTAACTCTTGTAAGGAAGAGGGAATTTCACAAGGTGCTACATGCATACAAATGACACCTGTTGAAATTCCCTGTCCTCCTTTTCATTTGGTCACCCTAACACAGAGGGAGTCCCCTTTCCCATTTCCAGCATTCTGACTAACAAGGGTTCACTGTGGTGAGAATATAGTGCAAGCTGTTATGTGTGGGGTGGAAACATATTTTCACTTCACTGCAATTTCACTTAAGGGCCAAATTAGATGTAAGTTTGTTTAATCAGGTGACTGGCACTTGTGTGTGTGGGTGTGGGTGTTTCTTGACTAAAGAATAGCCATGAGGAACCATAATCTAGATTAGGAACTCTATGTAGATGAAGTTGGGCTTTAACCCTTTGCCCCCCACTGTAGCCCCGATCTGGATCAGCAGCGGAATGTTTTCATATTTTCTTGTCTGTGTTCAGCAAACCCATTTGCTGAGGATATATATATACACCTACAGCCACAAATCATGTACAGTTATTGTACAGTGGGAAGTCAGACACACATCCTTGAACACCCCATGTACAAATACCCAGGAGAATTCTGCATTGAAATGACAAAAGTGAAAAGAAAAATAACAGGATAGAAAGTGTGAACACGTACTGAAATGCACAATGTTGACATTTGCAATTGAAATTATAGGGTCAAAAAAGACAAAACATCCTGCTTGGCTTTGGTTCTTTTTAAAATGTTGACCTGAATATGAGTTTTTATTTTATTAATTAATCAAATCTTTTTTTTTTAATACATTCTTAGGAAATGACGTTTTCTGCCCACACTTTTTTATGAGTGGATTTTTTTGGTCAATGCTGTTAGGAAAATGTGAATTACTTTCAAAATGTGATAACTTCTTGTAGTGAATCCTCCATAGACAATACCTTGGGAAGGAGAGGGGCAGGAATGTGTAGAGTTGGATTCAATTAAAAGTGGACATCAAATATTGCAATCTAATACTTTGAATTAGATTTTCTTATTGCATTTCACAGCACCATTTCGACCGCCCTTAGACACCAAAAGTACCGTTCGATTTGACCGCTGCGGGGATGGAATTGGCCGTTACAATATCTTCAACTACCACAGAGCCAACGGGAGGTATCGCTATCAGAAAGTGGGCTACTGGGCAGAAGGGCTCATTCTAAACACAAGCCTCATTCCCTGGGTGAAGACCTCTATTCCTGTTTCACAGTGCAGTGACCCCTGCAAGAAGAACGAAATGAAGAGCATGCAACCAGGAGACATGTGCTGCTGGATCTGCATTCCATGCCAGCTTTATGAATACCTGCTGGATGAATTCACTTGCAGGGATTGTGGTCTTGGCTACTGGCCCAATGAGACGTTAAATGGATGTTATGAGCTACCCCAAGAGTACATCCGCTGGAAGGATGTTTGGGCTATCGGACCAGTCACTATTTCTTGCCTCGGTTTTATCTCCACTCTGTTTGTTTTTGGGGTCTTTGTTAAGAATAATGACACCCCCATTGTGAAGGCCTCTGGTCGGGAACTCTGCTACATCCTGCTCACCGGGGTGTTGATGTGCTACAGCATGACGTTCATCTTCATTGCCAAGCCCTCCACTGTGGTCTGCACTTTGCGGCGGATGGGACTGGGTACGTCCTTTGCCGTCTGCTACTCTGCCCTCTTGACCAAGACAAACCGTATTGCTCGGATCTTCAGTGGGGTCAAAGAGGGTGTGCAGCGCCCGCGGTTCATAAGCCCCACCTCACAAGTGGTCATCTGCATGGCTCTAATCTCTTGCCAGCTGATTATTGTCATCATCTGGCTCATGGTGGAGACGCCTGGAACACGAAAGGAGACGGAGTCTGACAAAAGGTATATTGTCACCCTCAAGTGCAACAACCGAGACTCAAGTATGCTGATTTCACTCACCTACAACGTCCTCTTGATCGTCTTGTGTACAGTCTATGCCTTCAAGACCAGGAAATGTCCTGAAAACTTCAATGAGGCCAAATTCATTGGGTTTACCATGTACACCACATGCATCATCTGGCTGGCCTTCCTGCCCATCTTCTATGTCACCTCCAGTGATTATCGGGTAAGTAATCTATTACTGTGAGTGAAATGGGAATGTAGCCAATGGTAGGCTGACCAGATAAAATCCATGTCAGGGCTGATGTAACTTTAACAGTTGTAGAGAAAAGGGAATTTCCGCCAGGGTCATTTGTATGCAATTAGTTCCTGGTGAAATTCCCTCTTCATCACAACAGTTAAAGTTGCAGGCACTATACTAGAGTGACCATTTACAAAAGAAGGCAGGGCCCCTGCAACTTTAACTGTTGTGATGAAGAGGGAATTTCACTAGGAACTAATTGCATACAAATGACACTGGCTGAAATTCCCTTTTCTTTACAATGTCAAAGTTACATGAGTCCTGACCTGGATTTTATCTGGTCACCCTAGCCAATGGTAGATAGCTAAACCTTCAGCCAGGAAGTGTTTAATTAAATGCACAAGAGCCTTGAAAAGCCTCAAGAGCACTTCACCTGTAGGGTGACCACATGAAAAGGAGGACAAGGCTCCTGTATCTTTAACAGTTGCATAGAAAAGAGAATTCACCAAGTGTCATTTTATGCATGCAGTACCTGGTGAAATTCCCTCTTCATCCCCACAATTAAAGCTGCAGGAGCCCTGCCCTCTTTTGTATCTGGTCACTCTAGTATAGCTCCTGCAGCTTTAACGTCAGGCCAGTCACAGACACTCAGCCCAGCCTACCTCACAGGGTAGTTGTTGTGAGGATAAAATGCAGCCACCTGGTATGCCATCTTGGGTTCCTTGAAGGAAAAAAGGCGGGATAGAAATGCACTAAATAGATAAATAAAGGACCATCTAGCATCAGAACAAGAACAGGGAAAGGAGTGAGTGGATTCCAAGATGTTATATGTTGATTCCGTTCTTTTGAACTGCAATTAGAATATTGGAATCTGTATACAGGGTTTCCAAGTAACCGCTCTCTGACATTCATTCATTATTTAAATTTTGATATGAACACTGCTAATTAGATAGTAAATGTTATCTATGCAGTAAGGCTTTGGCTTTACCCCCTAATCCTCTTCCCCACTTAACCCCCCCCCCCTTTATATCAGCTCTGCAGTGTGGGAATCACTGCAATGTGGCTCCCCTCTACTCCGGTGTCACCCTGGAAATTGGGCCCACACTAGCATGGGGAAGAGCTATGGACCAAAGGGTCCAGGCCTCCTGATGTGAGCTTTATGGGGTGGAAAGGAGCCACAAAGCAACCATTCTCACCACGGCTGGCCTAAGATGCTTGAGGACAGGATGCCCCTCCCTCCTGTTCAATGTACCAACATTGACCAGAGTTGCAGTTGAGTCTGACTTCAATGCTGGATGCCTCTATTGCACCTGAGGGCAGTGGGAGGGTAGCTTAGGGATGCCCCCCACCAACATCTTGCTGCCACTCACACCCACAGGATCTGCCGCCTGAGGCAGCTGCCTCATTCTGCCTAAAGATAGGCCAGCCCTGAATCCCAAAGGTAACCTGTAAAGGAGGCTAGACCATCGCTTCCTGAGACCCTAGAGAGCCACTGTCAACAATACTGGGTTAGATGAACAAGCAATCTGGCGTAAGGCAGATTCCTGTGTTCATATTAGTTTTCCCATCTTTGAACCAAGTACAATACTAAAATGTGTGTTGTCACCACTAATACAGGTACTTCAACTATTCTTTCATTTATTGTTACGAGTGTATCCTGACCTTCCTCCGAAGAACTCTAGGAGATACATGGAGCTACCTCATTTTATTCTTATTGCAACCCTCCAAGGCGGTTTAAACTGAAATATAGCAACTGGCTCAAGGTGATGTCTCATTGCTGAGTAGGGATTTGAGTTCAGATCTTCAGGGTTATAAGAGTTTTCATCTGTCCTGGTATGATGCAGGTTTGCAGACAGTTTTAATGTTATGTCAAGTATTAATGTTTAAAATGTTGCAATGTGCAGGTTGGATCATGATTTAGTCATACTTACAGTGGACCCATTGAAATCAACGGGAAGAGTTAATTGTGACTAGTTTGAGTCCTATTGATTTCAAGCATGATTAAATATGGCCCATAGCAATTGCAGCACGAGCCTGTTTAGCATGGACAGGCAAAGTGCTCTTGAGGCTTTTCAGGGCTCTTGTGCCTTAATTAAACACTTCCTGGTTGCAGATTTAGCTTAGCCCTATTCAAATATTATGCCTGATTAACAGAAAGCAATAAAACAGGGAGAATTTGGCAACGTACACTGCAAAACTATGCTGGAGTGACTTGAGTAAACATTATAGGAAGATCTTGGCCATGTGAAAGGGCATTGCTATATGACATAGCACTATACTAAAGTGCTGTGTGGCAATTTCATTTTAATTTTGTTTCCCGGTAATTGCAGAAAAACAATGGTGCAGTAGTGCTACATGGTTCTAGCGCGAAAGCAGCCTAGATTATCTATTGCATGTCCCTCTTCTGAGCATTACCCAGTATGCAAAACTCAGTCAGCACATGCCACATGGTACTCAAACTGTGGTCATCATTGTGATAGCCACAAACATTTCACCAGAGGAGCAGATTAAATCAGGGTTATTGCTTATTTCCTTCCACTCATTAAGCCATTCTAGCCAGTGGCAGGGATATATGAAACTCATAAGGAGCTTCTCCCCACTTTGCACTGAGCCTAATCAGTTTCAGATGTGATTCCTTTTCTGCAGGCCAACTATTGGTATTAGGGTTACACAACATGGCACAGGCATGAAGTTGTGTCACTCTTGATGTTACAAGTACTATCCAATAGGTGCCTCATGCCACTGCATCCTAGAAAACACACCAAATTACAATGGTACTGCTGTTAGACAGGACTACTAATAAGTCAATGGTGCTGAGATTCAGGGAGTTAGACACAAGCCATCAGCAAACAAACTACTTTGTTGCTCAGGCCAATGAGCAACAGTGGCACAACAGCTTTTATAGCAGAGATGGGGAATGTGTGGCCTCTAGAATCGTAGCATAGTAGAGTTGAAGGGGCCTATAAGGCCATCGAGTCCAACCCCCAGCTCAATGCAGGAATCCACCTTAAAACATACCAGACAGATGGCTGTCCAGCTGCCTCTTGAATGCCTCTTGTGTAGGAGATCCCACTACCTTCCTAGGTAACTGGTTCCATTGTCTAGATGTTGTTGGACTACAGTTCCCATCATCCAGCTGCATTAGCCTCATCACATGACCTGCCCTTGCTTCATGATGTCAAAATAGTTGTGTGAACCAGCTCTGGTGGATATCATGAATATTTCTACCCAGTCTAAAAAAGGAATCTGCTTAAGGCTGCAATCCTATGCATAACACTTACCTGAAAGTAAGCCCCATTCAACACAGTGGGGCTTACTTCTGTGTAAACACGCAGAGGTTCTGTTGCACATCTGTGTAGGGGTACATATAGAAGAATCACTCGTCTTTGTAAGCACATTACCTTTGTAATGAAAATAAAGCAATTCAGCTATTTGGGGGCCGTGGGACCCACATTATTTTTTTCCTAGCTGTGCAGCTGTTTAAGCCAAACCTCACAGATTCAGTCAAAAATAGCACAGTCTCATCATTTTTAAGCATCGTGGGAGAATGTACTTTGTTGGCAATAACACAAATGATTATCAGCAACTGAGTAATTAGGAGCCAAGAAATAATTACTTTCTGGACCTTAAGGCAATATCAAAATAAGCATTTTTACTAGACCTCACCTCGTACTGCCCTGGTCTCTCTGGGCCTTATCGTGGCCATGCCATGAAAGGAAGTGCTTTTTTCGCTAGAGAAACAGCAGCCTCCGGTGGCCATAAGAGAGTTGTGCGGACTGGACAGGTGTTTCTTTTCAATATCAAATAGTCCTGAAGCAGAAAATACTTTCACTGTTACTATTTCAAGAATGTTTAATAACGATAATGTGCTTCTAGTATTTATTTTCTGAAGGTGAAAGCAAAGGAACCTCAGTAAATAACTTTTGCGTGGTGGGCGAGAGAGTCTTCTGCATGGAATGGGGATCATGATGTTTGATCGACCTGTTGGGCGTGTAGTCAAGTCAGATGTCCCAAAGCTGTTGGGATTGGGCACATTTGGAATGTTGAGTGATGCTGTGAGCATTCTCACAAATAGCTGCCATCAGGGGTGGTGACTTGCCCATCCACAAAATGGCTACCATGGTGGGCATCTATGCTCACAAGGACCCTGTTCAGGCAACACACTAAGCCATGGTGGTTAAACATTTTGAGCGAAACATTATGGCTTAGTGTGTTGTGTGAACCATGACTTAGCGTGTCATGTGAACCATTCCTACCATGGTGGCTATGTAACCACAGTTTCCGGCTGTGGAATGAGCGCCCCAGAGAGGTTCGCTTGGCATCTACATTATACTTCTTTAGATGCCAGGTGAAAACCTTTTTATTTTCACAGTGTTTTAACAGTTCTTCAGTTTGATTTTTAACCTTGCTGTTTAAATTTGTATTTTAAATCCCTATCAATTTCTGCATGGCTGCTCAGTTTTTATCCTGGTTGTGCTGTTAGACTGTATTTTAAATTATGTTTTTATACTGTCTTTTTTTTATATTTTGAATGGCTTTTATGGTTTTAATGTTTGTAAACCGGCCAGAGAGCTTCGGCTATTGGGCAGTATAGAAATGCAGTAAATAAATAAACAAACAAACAAACAAACAAACATGCTTACTAACCATTTGCTTCAAAAGGTTTAGTGGCCTAGCCATGGCTTAATGTGTTGTCTGAACAGACCCCAAATATCCACCTCTCAGAAGGCAAACAGGTGGGTCTAAAAGAAAATTTAACTGGTCCAAAACCCATGTAAAGGTTTTCAGTTGGTGAGTACTGAGGACAAGCTGCTTGGACAAGTGAGGAGGACGACTTGCCCTCTCGATCCCTGTCCTTCTTGGCTGGTCGTCCAGGGAAGAGATGCAGTTCGATCACATCTACAACATATTATTAATGCATCTCTCAGGGAGGGGAGTTTTCCAACATGTTTTAAAGAAGTGGTAGTACGGCCGCTTCTAAAAAAGCCCTCCCTGAACCCTCTGGACCTTAATAACTATAGGCCGGTATCAAATCTTCTGTTTTTGGGCAAGGTGCTTGAGAGGATGGTTGCCTTCCAACTGCAAGCAGTTTTGGATGATACAGATTTTCTAGACCCATTTCAAACCAGCTTCAGGACAGGATACGGAGTTGAGACTGCTATGGTCGCCTTAGTGGATGATCTACGCCTGAGTATTGACAGGGGGAGTGTGTCCCTGTTGGTACTCCTGGACCTCTCAGTGGCTTTCGATACCGTCGACCATGGTATCCTTCTGGAACGCCTGAGGGGATTGGGAATCGGGGGGCACTGTGCTTTAGTGGTTCTGGTCCTATCTCTCGGGCAAGTTCCAGATGGTGATGCTTGGGGATAGCTGCTCTTCAAAGAATTTGAATTTTAAGATGTTTTTAATAATGTATTTGTTTTTATCTGTTTTAATGGTTTATCTATTTTATGATGTTTATATTTATATTTGTTGTTGTTCCCCGCCTCAATCTGAATGGAGAGGCGGGTTAGAAATGAAATAAATAATAAATAAAAAAGACATGGGGTCTGACTTCCACAACACAAAACTACTCTTTTGATCCCACATCTTTCTGCTCCAACACTCATTTCACAGAAAGCAAAGGATTGAGACTCAGAGACGTGGGCCCCAGAGGCATTCTTGGAAATAAAGATGGTGCTGGAGGCTGGTACTTCTTTTTGCAGCATGCCAACTCCCCAATTAATGTTTTTAATTAAAAAATAAAAATTGGGAGGGGCAGGGGGCCCGGTGAACACCAAAAGAGTGATCCACAGATACCTTGCTTGACCCCAGAACTCGGGCCGTTTTAAGCACATTCATCACGACTTTGATCCACGTCTTCAACGCGGGACTCGCATGAGGTCGTCCCCCTCGCGCTGTTCTCGCGCCTTGAGTGTTCCATTTTTAGTTTCTGTTTCGATTTAACCCTGAATGGGCAAAGTCAAGTTCAGGCAAGTTTAACAGGCTGAGCTGAGGTATCGGAGCAAAACCGATTACGTGTAATTCAAAATGCTAGATTCGCATAGGAAACAGAGGGGGAACCTGCAGAAGCAATCCAGGGGGGAAATGGTACATGTGATAAGCCTCTAGGTTGTAGTTGTAATACTTTCTTTTAGCTCCCCGTCCTCAATCCCAGTTTTGTAGTAAAAACATAAGAGCCATGCTGGATCAGACCAAGGGTCCAGCTGGTCCCATCTAGTCCAGGGCAGGATCTACACTACTGCTTTAAAAAGGTTTAAACAGTAGTGACAACTGTTGGGGCCCAGGACACACCCCATATACAGTTTTCAAAATGTTTTCAAAGTGTCATATCCTGTTTGGTGTAGATCTGGCCCTGCACTCTGTTCACACAGTGGCCAACACTTGTTGACCAGGGACCCACAAACAGGACACGGTGCAACAACACACTCCCACTGACGTTCCCTGGTACTGGAGGTAGCACATAGCCATCAGAACTAGTAGCCATTGATAGCCTTCTCCTCTAGGAATCTTTCTAACCCCCTTTTAATGCCATCATTACCACACCTTGTGGTAGTGAATTCCGTAGTTTAACTATGCGCTGTGTGAAGAAGAACTTCCTTTTATCTGTCTTGAATCTCCCACCAATCAGCTTCATGGGATGACCCAGAGTTTGATGTATTATGGGAATGGGAGAAAATGTCTCCCTATCCACATTCTTCATACCATGCATAATTTTATACACCTTGATCATGTATCCTCTTACCCTCCTTTTTTCTAAGCTAAGCAATCCCAGCTGTTGTAAACTTCCCTCACGGGGAAGATACTCCAGTCCTTTGATCATTTAATTGGAAAGAATAAGGACACTGAAAAAGAAATACCATATAGTGCAGGGGATTGCTGTAACAGTCACTCTGATTTTGAGTGTGCCACTGGCTTGGATCCTGGTATCAGGCGCTCTGAATTAACACGTCCAGTATCTAAACAAACTTCCATCTGGAAGCTTCCAAGGCAAGGTGTTTGTAGTTTAACTCATCTTGTAGCATTAGCCCCAATTTTGGAGGACAACGTCTGCTGTAGATATGGGTCCCTGGTATATGGATAGTTACTTGGATCAAGAGCAGGTGGCAACCATGTCCCTTAAGGCCTTCCGCTTCAAAATGCACTTGGCCTTTGAGGGAGAACTGGAGAGCCTCTGGGGAGCTTGTTAAGAAGGTGCTATGAGAAACTCTGGAAAGATGGCTGTGATAAACTTTGCACAGGGATAACTTTATTAATACTTTCTGATTTTGTAAAGATGAAGGGAATGCTATTTAGGCAAAGCTCCTATTGAAGTTACCCGGAAGCAAGGGCTTTGCCTGCATGAGATGGCGGAACCTGAGCCTGTAATTTAATTTGGCTAATGGGGAAATCCTGCTATGCAGTTATCTTCTAAAGTGCTGAGTGACAGGATCCTCTGTGCTCTCAGCTCCCAGGACTACTTTAGAAGCTGGTACAAAACAAATTACAACGCTGCTAAAACATGGCTAGGTTTCTTCTTCTTCTTCTTCTTCTTCTTCTTCTTCTTCTTCTTCTTCCTCTCTCTCTCTCTCTCTCTCTCTCTCTTCTTGACTGCTTGTTAGAGCCAGTCCAGGACACAAGCAGACACGCAGCAGCCTAGCTGTACACCACAGGGCTGCCATGAGCTGTCCTATGTTGAACACCTCTGTCCATACTGCTGCACAATTGTGGGGTGCTAAAAGTATTTTGACCATCTCTGATGACATAGGCTAGGACTCTTATGATATGGTACGTAAGGTGGCCACTTACACATTGCGTCACACAAAGGAGGACAAAAGAGGGGAATGAACTCCATAAAATGTGCACATGTTTGTGCATAGATGAAGATTTAGAAATGATGATTATTAGAATTTAAATAGAAATACACTACAAGCCACCACGACCATGCGATTGCACAAGGGGAGCGTTTTGATCCAAAGGTATTTGTTTAAAATAAGGTGGCAAAGTTAGTGGTGGCCTCTAACAGCAGGCAGAAGGAAGAAAGAAGGATGGGTAACAGGATGGGAAATGACAAAAATATAACTATGGCACACTTTATCAATATGCCCCGAGACCTTCTCTCCCCATCTTTGGAGATTTGGGGGGAACTACAGCCCTCTGCTCTGCTGCAGCAGTTCTCTTGCTGAGTTAACTGAAGCAGTAACTGTGAATTGATCACAAGATGTGAGTCACTTTGGCTGACCAGACCTGGACCTTCCCTTGGCAGTGTTACTAGGTGTCTGGCTCTGACTGGATGTTTCAGGGGTTTAGTCTTCATTCAGAATGTCCAAGGGAAGGAGAAAAATCCTAGAGTGAAGGGCCAGAATCAAGTGGGCAGGCTATTTCCTGCTTGGCTTGAGAGGTGTTGTCATTTGTTCTGCCACCCCAGATCCATCAGGCTCCATCCTGATACATGAGGCACAAGCAGCCTCATCCTCTACCAGCCAGGTGCCATCTTCTGCCCCTTTGGGGAACTATTGGTCTCAGTCCCTATCCTACCACTCTCCATCACTTAGATCTCAGGCTCCTTTACCCCTCCCCAAAGGCCTGACAATCCCAAACTCCAGATGTTATTCTTGAATGCACCTCAAAAGGACTGGTTCCCCACATTAAGGCCTCTCTTTAGACCAGCCTTCTCCGATCTGGTGCCCTCCAGGTGTTTTGGACTTCAACTCCCTTTATTCCCACCTAGCATGGCCAATGGTCAGGGATGATGGGAGTTGGTCCAAAACATCTGTAGGGCACCAGGTTGTGGATGGCTTCTCTAGATTCCAGAGGGTCTCAGTTTACATCTCAGTCCTGTCAAAGATTTTAAAAAATCCACTTTGGTTGTAAGGCAACTCTGTTTTATTGAGCATAATACAGCTGCATGGAGAAAATTCTATAGACAAAGAACTTCTCAACTGGCAGTGTGAAAAGCAGGTATATTTATACATAGTAGCATCTTAACTAATTAGCAGTTAGCAAAGTTCTAAAGCAAAACAAAGACAGATCAAAGAAAACTCCATTATACCTTATCAACAGATGGCCCATAACTCTTCAAACAATGTCAGATTGACCTGGATGGTCAGTCCTCCTTGTCAAGCTAGCTTATTTGTTTTCTACTATATCAAGAGGTCTTGACAGTTAGAAAGTCCAATTAAGCATTTCCTTGCTGATATAACAGTTTTAGCATTACAGCACATTAAGGCACATACATTATTCCAACCCCATCATGCAGTTCACTTGCAAGAACCAAACTACATACAGAGGCCTACATATAGAGCAGGTATATCAAGACTTCTGGCCTTGTTTTCTCAGGCTTAATATGGGAATATTTTAGTCTCCTCTTCAGGAGTTCAGATCTTGCGCTTCTTCTCTGTTTTACATTCCCTAGCTAGAACGTCTCCTCCTGATCATGATCCCTAGCAATTGATTGCCTAAATTATGATTAGTCACCATGTGGTGGTCATTTGAGTACTTGACAGTGTATACACGTCACTGGATTAGTGGATGAATGCTTGGTGAGGGAACGGACATATTGACTTGATTGCAAATGGTTCTTTGGCACAGTTTCATTTTCAGCCATGTTTGTAGGTGTTGTTGTTGTTTGTGTGGTTTCAGATGTATCCTATCATCCATGTAGGGTGGGCAAAAAGGTTTTGAGTTGTAAATTAAGCCAGATGGCTCCCTGTTGGCTAGCTGCTAGATCATCTGAATGCATACAATCAATGGCATGGAACTAAGAAGGTTTACCTGGCTCCTAAGACCTATGTGCTGCTAATATTCAGTGACCTAATTAATGGAGCCTTACTGATTTAAAACTGGCTGAAAGTTTGCTTTTCAGAAAGTAGACACATGAAGCCAGTCTTTTCTATTCTCAGAACAAGGCAAACACCCTCTAGAGTCCATTTATCTTATCCTTCCCAGTATCTCCCAGTTTAATGCATTCCAGTTGTTTGCAAACACGTAAGGATGGCATAAGGGAGTGCTGTCATTCAGCTTTTCACATGTGAAGAGATGAAGCATAGAGTTTTTTCAAAAATATCAAAGAATATGCACCTACTGCTATAAGTGCTTGAGAATCTTTCATGTGTAGGGTGACCATCTGCCCGGATTTGTCTGGACATGCCCGGAAAATGGGGAGCAAATCCGCATCCGGGGGGAAAAACTGTTTTGGGGGGCCAAATCCAGAAATTTAGCCCCCCAAAAGGGTGACCAGATGGCCCTGGGGTGATCCGGGCCAACCGGGGGGCGGCGGGGCCAAACTGGGGCGGCGGGGGGTCACGCGGCGGTGGTGGGAGGCGGGCGGCACGAGGCACTTACCTGCTGGGGCGTCCGCTTCCCTCCGGTGCTCAGAATCTACTGAGAAACAGGCTTCGCAGCCTGTCCCTCAGTAGCGCGCCGGGTGATGACATCATCACCCGGCGCGCTACTGAGAGACAGGCCAGGAAGCCTGTTTCTCAGTAGATTCCGAGCTCTGGAGGGAAGCGTACGCCCTAGCAGGTAAGGAGCGCAGGGCGAGCGGCGCGGGGGCGGGCGGCACGGCGTGGGGGTGGGTGGGCGTCGCGGGGGCGGGCGTCGCGGTGCGGGGGGCGGCACGGGGGGGCAGTGCAGGTGGGGGGGCGGCGCGGGGGCGGGTGGCGCGGGGGGCAGGCGGGGCGAGCGGCACGAGGCATGCGGGCGGGGGGGCGGGTGGCGCAGGGCGGCGCAGGCGCACGGTGGGGGGGTTGTTTTGGGCGGGGGGGTGGCAGGGGGGGGGTCCGGGATTTTGGTTCTCAAAATCTGGTCATCCTATTCATGTGATAAGTGATTTATCCAAGATTACGCAGAAAAGAGGTGTAACAGAGCACAGGCTGATATCCTAGCCAACAGCACAATCTTCAATTCTTCTCATATTCATAGTGACAATAGACTTGTGAGGATACATGATTCTAATTCGGCAATCTGGTTTTGCTCTTTCATCTTGAACATTTTGAGAATCCCATCATGGCTTAAATAATCATGCGATCCAGGTCATTGTTTGGTAGAAAATTCAGTGTGAAGACTAGGCAACCTTTTGCTTTACACTAAAAGAAACATATTAAATGTGGGTGCTTTGAACTCCCATCAGTGAGCTGCTCTTCTGTATTACATGGATGTAGTTGTCATTCCTTATTCTTGGTGTCAGACTAATGGACATACAGGAAATTGGAATGAAAGTTTCCTCATGTCTGCCTACTACTTGGTCTCAGAAGACTCTGAGTCTGGAAGACTTTTCATCAGTGTTTTGCTAGAGGGCCAAATCAATGACATTTCAAGCACTCTTTTCCAGAAGCCTTAAAATTTTAAGAGTGGTTTCATAGCACCTGTACAATTAAAACTATCCCTGGATACATGGAGTGACTACAGGCAGCTTCCTACTTTACAGTTTGTACTAAGTCACAGACATTCAAATACAAAAATTCACCTTGCATCAGTTGAGAATGACTGATATACATTGAAATTGCATTTTTTCTCAGAAAACGAACAGAAGCGAGGACTTGATGGTCGCTGTTATTGTTTATTTTACTGGGAATACAGGCCTTTTATGAGTATCATTCTCAACTGACACAAAGAATTTCTCCACACTAGGCTTTTTATCTCGCAACTTTACCAGGGCTTCTGCTTCCATATACTTTGAGGGATTCAGATTGCCCCTTTTCACGCACATTTGCTTTTTGTCCCCAGGGAGTTTCTTTATCTGCACACGCTATATGTTATATAGCCACTAGATGGTGATGTGTTTCGTGCTTGCTTAAGATCATTGTTAATGATTTTACGTTGTATTTTAGAGTTGGCTAAAATGTGGCTATATCTGTTTTGTGTAGCTCCTGACGAAGGTTTTGTAACTGAAACGCGTCGAGCAGACAGAAGATAAGATAAAAGAAATAAAGAAAAATATATTTTTACATAGCACCAGAGCTTTGCTCTCCTTTTTCTCCAGCTGTGTTATAGCACCACTTTCTCTTTTCATGGAGAAAGTCAACTCTCAATATTTAAATACCTTATTATCTGCTATCTTTAAAAAACCAGGATAAAGGTCAAAAAGCACAGGAGAGGCCCTAGAGCTTGATGATGTAATGTAAAGAACTCTCAAACTTCCATGAGTAACCAATTGCAATAGCAGGATAAAAGCCTCATGTGGAGAAGCCCAAGGGGCATGTAAATAAACCTGAAAAGGTGTTCTGCTGCTGCAATTTCCTTGCTGGGTTTACAGAGGCAGAAATTATGAATTCAGGCTGTGGAGGCATGACATTGGACTTGGTAGTTAGTGCAGATAAAGGTTGCATCTTCCTAAGTTTCCCAGTCATCAAGGGAGGAAAACAGAGCAAAGGTGATTATATGTTTTGTTGCATCATCTAATGCTGGAAATACTATATGTGAGCATTTGAGTTATATACAACAATTATTTGGAGATGTGTTAAAAAAACGTAAAATAAAGATGCCATACACTCATGAGCTAAATATGAACTCAGCAGCTGAATCTTCATCAGTGGATCTAGAGGTGAAAACACAGACTCAATTGGTTAGATTATTTGCTTTACTGGAGAGCTCATACTGCTCAAGCCCTAGAAATCATGTAGCAAGGAGTTTTCAGAAAGGGATAACAAATTATTTAGGTCCCTGATATTGGTAACTTATTAGTACGAGTATTTATATTAAGAATGCTCTACAACAGGGCTAGGTAACTTTTGGGGTTGTGGGCACATTTGGCAATTTGAATAACTGTTGTGGGCACTAACACAAAATGGCCACCAAGGAAGGTGTGGCAAGGGAGAAGTAATCTGTCCAAAAGACTGAGTACAAGACAGATGTGGGGTCTGAACCCCAACACGGTAAACAACTCCTTTGAACCCACAGGGTTCAGTACCATTAAGAACCTATTTCATGGCAAAATGTGTTAATCTTTTTTTAAAAAGTGGGAGGGGACGGGCATCTTGGTGGGTGCCAAGAAACGTATCTCAGGGCACACCGGTACCTGTGGGTATTATGTTGCCTATTCCTACTCTACAACAATGCCAGCAATAGTAATGATGTTGAAGCGTTGTCATTGCTGGAATCTGCGAGGAATAACAGTGGATGTCATTATGTGATTGTAAAACCATGTGCTCATGTAATCCTGGGAAGTATGTCGGCATGTCTCAGGAGAGGAGCTAATGGGTAGTTGACATTTGTTACAGTGTGCCCTAGGGTACACAATGTATGCATACTTGCATCTATACACATGTGACTGAGCCAGAAATATTAGGATCTTTTGCAGTGGTGTGGTGCGCTCAGGACAGATTATGCACCGTACTTAGACAAAGTGTGGAAAATTTGCTCAGAGACATTGACAAAGGTTACACTTATATTCAGGTTTTACTGTACCACAGGTATTTATAGGGAAAAAAGGCACTGACTAAGATGCTACCTGCTAGCATTGGATCAGCAGGCTGTTCCTAATAGCAGTGACAGAGTAAAAAGTCAAAGGGGGGGGGTATGGTTTGCCAAAAGGGAGCAGGGAGGACAGTAGGGAAAAGGCAAGGCACTACTTGGAGACCTAAGTGCAATGGGGCACTATGAGTTTCAGTGGCACAAAGGGGGCCATGCAAGGGAAAGCAGTATCAGGAGAAAGAGAAGAAATAAAGTCAAAATTTAGCTGTTTCAGAGGAAGGAGAACCAAGTTTCACCCTGGTTGGTAACAATCACTTGGAAACCCACAGCAAGCAATAGCGGTTCAGGTTTCTCAGGGTTTCTAAATATATGCTTAATGCCCAATTAAGATCACTGCCTGCATGAGGTTGAAGGCCACTGTGTTCATAGCAAACTTCAGTCCCACAGAGACCAAAGTTGGTTTAGGCAATCATGGGGAACTGATGGCTGGCTACACTGTTATTAGGAACCTGTCAACCCCACACAGCGTGGAATGCAGTCATAAAAACAGAATCTGGAATGGAGAGCAATAAAGCAATGCCTCTCCTTTGATCCCGGACTAATCCAAGGAAAATAACAAACAAAGGCGAACAGGCAAGGAAGGGAAGCAAGCTAAAAGTTGGACTTACTTGTGTTAAGGTCCTGATTTACAAACCACACAAAAACCTAGCACAATGCCCTTGCCTCTTGTCTTGGCTACAGGAAGGAATTTCCCTTAATAGTCCCACTGTTTACTCCCACTGTGAGGCACAGAACCTTTCTACACGAGGCTTTTATTGTGCACTCGTGATTGTTCACTCATGGTAGTTTGTGGGTCCTTTACACGCTGTTGACATCTTTCAGGGACTCTCTCATGCTTTGCAACTATTATCATGTGTTTTGTGTGTGTGTTTCTGCTTTTGTTTTTGTAATGAGGAAAGTTTCTAAATTATTATTTAGAAATGGTGAGATGAGAATCTTGTGTAATTGTGTAATTCCGCTATACCACAGAACCATCTAGTGGTTGTATAATGAAATATTTAGAAAAGCAGAAAAAGAAAAAACATGGGGAAAAGCACATGTAACCTACAAAGAATTTGGTAGCAGAAGCCTTGGTAAAGATGCAGGTTATAAGCCTCATGTAGAAATGCCCACAGGCTCTCTCTGAATTCCAAGTGATACACACAAGGCCCACAGCTACTCACCCACTGTAGAATTCCCTTGGGTGTCCAAGACGTTATTATAGCTTCCAGTGCAGTTGGGCAATACCACTGAAATGGACACTGTCTAAATGCAGCAGTGGATGCTTCACAGGGGTGAAGTTCTAAGTATGCAAGGCAGCAAGGTAGTGCAAGCAAGGAGGTAAACTGGCCCTGGAAATATAAGTTCATCCCTAGAGCAAGAGGGAGGGAGCTAGGTCATGGGAAGAGGGAGCTTTCCAGATGAACCCTGGAAGGATCATAGAGCTATGCAACAGCGCATCTGAATGTGTTGGGTTCCACAGAAAACATCATAAAGAGGAACTAGGCAGTTTTCAAGTTCAGCAAAGACCACAAAGGAGAAAATTACTTTGTGTGTCCTCATAATGTGGTTAAACAAAGGAATCAATAGTTTAACTCTGGGGAATGAATAGAAGCCTTCCTTAGGCATGATTTGCGTGGGACAAACAGGTAGAGTTTTCCTGAACTCTACACTGTAAGGGGTATCAGGGCAGGTGATATTTTAACCTGCTGATCTATTTAGAGATGGGGACGCCTCAGGATTGGGCCATATTTACCACCAAGCCTTAGTTTGGCTAATTCAAAGGTTTACCTCATGAGCTGTTTGGCCTTGGAGGTGACCTGGAAGTGAAGAAGGTATTTGCATTTATCCCAGATTCTCAATGTGTTTAATCATGTGAAGGCAACTCCTATTGATTAAGTTAGTAGAAGACATATAGATAATTAATCTTAATTACAATAAAGGCAGGTAGCTGTTATGCTACCATCAGGATTCTTCTGCCACTAGCTGCCCATGTCTCTTCCCCTGCAGCCTTTCCCAGAACAAAAGACGTTTCAAACAATGTGGTAGGATGATGGCAGCAAAATACATGAGTAAAAGTCGTCATAGCTAAGCTTCTCAGTAACACATTATTAGCTTCTTGTCACTGAGACTGGCATTCTCTGTCCACCCACATATCCTTTGTAAAGTTATCGTGAAAATGTATTCATTCCTTAGTCTGTTGAAGGTTTTTTGTTTTTTAAAAAAACTGTATATTCATGAAGTCAATTGAATTTCTTGAGAGTCACCGGGTCTTAGTTATAATAATTTTCACTTCATATTTCTCACCTGTTGCATTAAATCCATCCTTCTGTTGTGGGACTTGACTTCTGTTAAGATGGAGAACGCACTGACTGAGTGCAAACTATATTTATTTTCTATTATTATAATGTTGTTTGTTTCCTTAGTAATTCAAAGGCAAGAAGAATCAGCACCTCAGACTCCTCCACATTGTGGAAATTAATATATTAGTTTCTCTTTCGCTCTAACCACCCACTTCCTTATATGCATCTTTATATATTTGTTTTGACTACCCAACTGTTATCTTTAAAATTTGCACAAAGCAGCTGGGGTCCTATATGGTGCAGTTGTTCAAGGCTGTTTTGTGTTGAACCTTGGCTTTTGAATTCAGGCTCCACACACAGATGTTGGTAACTTACAAAGAAATCCTATAGTGGTGGCAGTGGAGAGATCCCATGGTGGAACAACCACTACATGCAAAGTCCTGCCAGCAAACTCCCCCTCTACATTCTTCTCCCCCTAGTAAGTTGACCGCAATGGGCAGGAATTAACTCCAGGGCTACTGTAGTTTCAGGGCCAGTTGGGAGAATGAGGTGGCCTCCACTGTCGTGCCCCATTTTGGCCTTCACCACCAGTGGACCACCAACAATGGGGAACCTCTGGCAGCAGATGTGCCATCCCATCAGCAGGCTGCTCTCTCTGCCGGCAAAGTGGCACTTCTACCGCATCCAGTGGCTACTCCCAGGGAGCATAGCTTAACCCCTTAATACAGTCTTGCAAAGATGCCCACAAACATGACATAGGCACCATTTCTTTTTATTAGCCTGCCCCGGAAGTCAGCATAGTAATGCTGGCTAATAGGCTTTTAGCAGGTGATAAAAAAAATTTTTTTTAAAGTATTCTGCCAAGCAGACTGGTGGAGGAGGAAGGAACGGGATGATCGATAGGTAGACATACAGTAAGCCCCCTTCTCATGTTAATTGTGTGAAGGGGCTCCAAATGATTATAGGGACAGCGGAGCCACATTGTTCCCTAAGTCCTGCTCCGTGATGTCCACATGTAGAACACAGACAGCCAAAGGGGGATGGGGGTGGGGGGGAGTCCTCTGTCCTATATGTGTGTAGATTTCCATGGGGGCAGGAACCTTGCATGACCAGAGGAAGCTATGTGATGTCGGGGTCAGGGACAGTAGCATAGCCCCAGTGCCCCTGGAATTGGGACAAATAAGGATGGGTGGACAAGTGATTTGCTCAGATTCTCCAAACTCCAATTTACACTCCTCTTGCCTCATTTCCTCCATTAGTTTGTGCGCGTTTCTTGTTTTGGCCAAATGGGGAAAATGCACATTTCAAAGGAGGAAAATGCACATGTTCAGCAGAGTGCACACAAAATGCACACTCCCCCCACAGAGCATAAAATATGCGTATTTTATTGAGCGCAAATGCAAGTTCAGGCATTTTCGCAAGCATTTTCAGAGAACACGCTTTCCCACTCGCGATCGCCATTACGCTCATGGTATGTTCACATGATTTGCAAAGATTAACGAAATTCTTGACCATCCCTAGTGTGGAGCCCCTTTGTGAAATTTGTGTGTGAAGTGAGCTAGAATGGTCTCAGCATTTAGGATTGGATTAGCAATGTATAACTCATACCCACAGATCAAAGAGGCCTTGAAGTGGATTCAAGGAATTCATCAGGGACATAAAAATCCATACCCCGCCCTCAAAAGGAAATGGGAGAATTTTGAAGCAATTGAGGCAGGCACGAGGGACTCCTTAAATTCATGGCTCATGTTGTTTTTCACTCTGGTTGGCCTATTCCATTTTGGAAGGTTTATTGACCACTTGCTACTGGTCTGTTCCTCTGCCAGTTGGAAGCATGACCTACACTTGGGTAGACACATTTGACTCCCCAGTCCCCACCATTACCTCTCAGATTGCTGCACTGGTGTTCTTTTCTCTCTCTCTCTCCAGGTCCAGACCACCACTATGTGTATCTCAGTTAGCCTCAGCGGCACAGTGGTCCTTGGTTGCCTCTTTACACCCAAGCTGCATATCATCCTCTTCCAGCCCCAGAAGAATGTAGCCAGCCATCGCGTTTCCACCAATCGGTTCAGTGTGACGGCTGCAGGCTCCAGCCATTCCCAGGGTGAGTGGCAGGGAATCCTCTTAAGCAATACTCACTGCGCTATCTCATCCTCAATGTGATTGACAGCACATTCCAGTCATCAAAGGAGTCTCTCTACAGTAGGAGTTTGCTCTGGGCCATGCTGAGCTGAAGTTGTACCCACAGTGTCTGCATTAAACATTTTGGAACTGCTGTGCAACTACAAGTTGTCTATGTGGGTCAACATGTACTGTTTTGAAGAGGAGCAAATGTTCCCAGTGAAGTACAACATTAAGAGATGATAGCCATCAGAGTCAATTTTCTTTGCCAATGACTGCACGGTTTAGCATTGTGAGGACAAACCACAGCTAGCCCAGCCCCAGCCCCTGCCTTCTCTGATGGCGATGCAAGGCGTTTGGAAGCTTTCACTTACGTTTTAGGCTAACCGCAGCTTGTTGTGACATCCAAATCTGGACAAAGTGTGGTTAGTGGAAAAAAGCCAACTTCAAACTATAGTTTACAAAGTTGGCTTGTTTTCAGTTCCTATGGTTTGGATTAACCAGTTTAGGGTTCCGATATGAAGCTAACTGTTGCAAAATTAAAATGGAAGTGGAAGCTTCTAGTTTCCTCCTCCTGGCCATGCCAAAGGAGGAAAGGGGAGGAGGGCACAGGTCCACAGCTTGCTGCAGCTGGTCCTCATAACACTAAAATATGGTTTAACATGAAATGGGAACTGGGCCATTGTGGTTCCCATATGTTGGCAAGGCTTACCTCTAATTGTGCTTTCCCTTGCTTTCTCCCCCCTACCTGTTTACATTTCCAAAGCTACAAAAGATTGTCAAGGTTGTTAACATCTACTTAACAAACTTGTCCATCGGGGCTAGAATTCTCTCCAACAGGGCCAACCAGATCCACTGAGAAACACACAGGCAGTGTGTGATGTCACCTTATAAAAGTATTAAGGGTAAAGGCAGAGCTGTGCGTATATTATTGTAACAACAACATTTTAGATCAGCTTTCCCCAACTTGGTGGCCTCCAGATAATTTGGACCACACCTTCCAGCATTCTTGAGCACTGGCCAATCTGGCTGGGATGATGGGAATTGAAGTCAAATATATCTGGAGGGCACCAAGTTGGGCAAGGCTGCATTCAGTCTTGAGGCTACTCTGAAAATATGAGATGGCTGGCAGCCCAGCTGTAATGAATGGGAACACAGTCCCACCACATGGAATAGATGTTGGCAGTTTGCAGATAGTATCGTTTGGGACATGGCAATGTGGGCTTCTTAATAGTTACAGTTCTTTGAAACCTTCTCCCATTCTCTATCCCACAGGGTCATCTTCTCAATATGTCCCAACAGTGTGCAATGGCCGCGAAGTGGTGGACTCCACAACGTCATCCTTGTGAACGCCCCTGTGTTCTCTGTCAGTGAGTGTGTTTTGCCTCCGTGTTCACTCCCTATGAACACATGCCTTTTTCTTTCCCACAGGGCCTTTTGTTTCCTTTATTTAAAAAAAAACTGTTTCCCAGGCCCACTCGTTGGCTAAACTTTTCCCAAGGAAACGAAATAGGCACATCAGAACTGAGACAACCCCCAAAGTCCAGAACCAGCTCAGAGATGCAGGAAAACTTCAGCAGTTAAGAGTCTATCTGTAAAGTGGCCTGTTATAGTACGGAAATAGGATTGAACAAAATGGATTCCCTATCTGATGGCCGTGGCAAAAAGACAATATTCTATAAAGAATCTATACATGTATTCATTTTCCTCCTTCTCTCCCAGACTTGAAAAGGAATGACAAAGCTTTTTGCACCATTTCAAATCCCCTCAAACTTTTCCTCAACAGACAATACAATCCTTCTGCTATTAGAGGAAGGGGAAGGATCAATAGGCACAAACTCTGAAAGAATAGCAAGGAACCCACGGTGCTATGGCTTGAAGAGACAGGATAGAATCTCCTCACCTTTAAAAACCTGCTGGCACACACAGATACTTGCAACAACTTGAAACTTGTGTAGCTGTATTCTTATGTCTGCCTGTTGTTTTGCAAGCTTAGGCCCTGAGAGAAGCTTCCTGAAATGAACAAACAAACTATCCTATGGCAGTATCCAAGAAGGAAAGCAGAACTACACCTAGTATTTAACCTCACAGAACGATGAGTTGCATGGTGCTCTGTTTAACAGAGCAGATGAGGCTGGGGGGCTAGGGGGGCGGTGGGAGGAACTACCACCATAAAGTTCCAGCATCAGCCCTAATAACAAAAGAAGGAGACAAACATTGAAAAATCCCCCTATTGTTAGCAATAACAGCAGGACATGCAAAGAGCCAATTGTTTGCCTAGCGAGGAGATGCCTCAATGCCTCCAGGGTGATGCAAGAATTGGAACCAAAGTCTCTGAAGGGTTTCGATGTCTCCAGACTGTTGAGAATATAGAAAGACGAAGATGACCTCGGGTAACCAGAAGGTAATTTGGAGGGAGAGACCATGACAGAACAGGCAACAAAATGAAGTGCAGTGAGGTGATTTCTTTACATAATGACGCTAAATAGAGGGTGGCAAGATATGTTGCCAACATACACTCACAGGGACAGATTTCTCCATTTCCCAATAGTTTAGTGGGATTAATCTGTGGAAAAGGTTAGGGCCTTGTTCCAGAACCAGGAAAAGAAGTTTATCTACAGATACAAACTTCACGCTTGGGCTGTTTGAGTAACCAAGCAGTGGAGAGTGCCATACCACCGCTTCACCTGAATTAAGGGAACGGGAGGAAAAGGGGGGGGGTGCATCTGCTGCTTGGCTTTTACACTGCAGTTTCATAGCCATTACTGCCTACCATCATTCTCGCCTCTGCATTTTACTACATCTACCTGCCATTTCTAAATCTGCCTCTTTGCCTCCTGTCACAGAGAAGTTCTTGTGTGTACCAACTCCCTAATAAGGGAGATGCATGCTAGACAGACACCCAAAGGCTCCTGGTGTCCAAAGAAAGAGGCAGAAAGCTATGGAGTAATTAATATCAGCCAGGAAATGATCTAGCAGAGAGATGCACTCACTTCCATAAGACGATTGAGCTCTTATCCACACGTGTAGTTCTGTTCCTGGCTGTCGCTATAGTTGCTCTTTATTCTTCCAAGCTCCCTCCAGGGGCAAAAGGCTCAAGCTGTCAACTTCATGCTTCACTTCATAGAAAAACTTGCCCCTGCCTCTATTGGCTTTCCTGTGCTTCCTGTCTCCACCCACCAATAGAGTCGTCATATCAAGCCTGCCATAGCCAGGTGTATGCTTGCCTACTAGAGGGTCTACATTGACTACCCATATAACTCCAAATGGAGTCCTGTTACAACCTCACTCCTACAAGTGTGTACAAGGGCCTTCCTGTACCTCCGTACAGGGCTTTAAAGGTTTAGTGATGACACACCAAAGTTGGAGCTGTACCACAACCCCCTTCCTTACTGCAAAAGAGGGTTTGTTCCGGAAGATTCTATTTGTCAGTACCAGTCACAGAGCACTTAAAAGTGGCTCCTCAGCCAGACCACTTGCTTGACAAATTGTGCTGGAGGACTTCAGTGGAAACCCTTCAAGCACAAGGATATATGGTGCTGAACACTTTGGTGTGAACCTGCTTAGTCAGTTACCAGCTATATGAATCATCCTGTTACTGTCAGATAGGAGCAGCTAAAATAAAGTGTACAGACTACTAGCAGATTACACTGCATTGCCAATTTGAGGCACTAAACTATTGACCATGGCTCTTGAAATCTTTCTAAACCTCATTGCCAACAACGGGAAGTGCTTTGAGATATTCCAAATTATGCGAGGCTGGGTTAAAATCTACAGTCTAACAGCCTCCAGCAGAAAAAGCAAGTGTTGGCAACTGGGGCGTTTTGAGTTTAAATAGACAAAGAAAGGCCTCCCTCAGATGGTTGCTCAGAAGAGGCAAACCCTAAGTATGAAGAAAGTCTTCTTTATACCTAACGAGACTGCAGTGCAAACTATTCTCTGCTCTACATTATCAACATGAAAAAATGCTCCGTGTTTGATTTCATGACCAGATGAAAGGAAGAGGAATGATGGGGGAGGAGTTCACTTCAGGAGCACCTTGGCCGGGAAGGGCTCTCTCTAAACCTGTCAGGTTGGAAAGTGGAGGTGTGGCTCATGACTTAAGAACTCCTTGCACCATCGCAAGTAAGCCCAGCTAGCTTTGCAAAAGGCTTGGCAAGGATGAAGACACCTCCTGGCAGCTCTGAGCTAGCTAGGACTTATGTGGAATGAAGACTCCTGGAGGAGAAGGCTATCAATGGCTACTAGTAATGATGGCTATGTGCTACCTTCAGTATCAGAGGCAGTAAGCCTGTAAAACCAGTTGCTGGGGAACATGGGTGGGAGGGTGTTGTTGCACCGTGTCCTGCTTGTGCTTCCCTGGTCGACAGCTGGTTGGCCAGAATGTGAACAGAGTGCTGGACTACATGGACCCTTGGACTGAATGAGCAGGGCTCTTCTTGTGTCCTTAAGATGGAAACCAAGATAGCAGCACTGGTTCCAGGGAGGCCAGGGGAAGGGCAATTACCTGCTCCTATCAGTCTGGGGCACTAGCTATGGTTCCAAACTTCTGCTTCTTTACAATAAAGATGGCCAGTGTTGAATACCACAGTGCTTGCTCTGTTAAGTTAGAATAACCAAGTCTTGATGCCCATCTTCTTTTGTTGGGAAGGTGAGATAATAAACCAGGAAGGAGTATTAGAAAATAATGCAAAATAAGTTATTAATCATCAGTTTCAAATTTTGTGCCGTTTTTGTTATACTCCTGTTTAACTCTGATGCTTGACAATCACTTGAGAGGAAGTTTCTGTGAATGGTTTGAACACCAGTTTCCTGGCAGCTGAGGAAAATGAAATCTCTCATGTAATTCTCACTCAAAAATCGGGCACAGCAGGATTAATATTACAGCAGCACACAGTCATCGAATTTATTCGGGGGGGGGGGGGTTGAGCAGAGGGCATGGAGGGAGTAAGGAAATACTTCCAAGGCTTTAGTTATTCATCATAAGGGAAGCTAAAAGGAAAATGTCATAAGCACAATTTTACTTCTCGAAAGTAATTCAGTACAAGGAATAATACAAGCAGTAGGCGTCACTCTTGCCTCTGGACAATTTTCCTTGCAGCGTTTTTGGGGGGTGGGGGGAAGGTGGAGCTACCTCACAATCCCAAGAAAACCAACATTTCAAAGCTATAATTCCCACCTCTATTACTTGTGTCATTGTCCTGCTGGGACCCGTCGGTAGAATGGCAACTGCACTATATTCAAACTCATGACAACGCTGAAAACAAGGACCCGGGTATCTAAATGGCATTACAGATTGACGTATTTCCTGTGTATTCATGTAAGTATTTAAACCAGGCTATGTATTATGATGAGTTGCGGTAAAAGTCTGTGTGTTTTAGGCAAGACTTAATGAATACCATTTAAAATGTTGTGTCAGTGCCACTTTTTAATTTTTGAAGCAGTAGAGCTGTGGCGTGTATATATTAGATTTCTTCCACAAGTTAGTGAACAATTCAAGGCGCCTACAGTATAATATGCATCTGCCTTGCCTGCCATCCATGTTGACAACGTATGTGAACGATTGTAGGTGCCACATGTCACGGCTCTGTACATTGTAGCGGGATGGAGACCGGCAAATCTCCCCCCACCCCCCCAAAAAAAGAATTTGCATGACTTGCTCATTAATGCAACATCAAGGCTGCCACCTATGTGTTCCTCTAACTTAGTGAGAAAGAGTAGCAGGATTTTCTTCCTTTGCACACAAATTCAGTATCAGAGAGTTACTATGAAGATAAATTAAAGGGCAACACAGCTAGAGTTTGGGGCAGATGCGTTTTTTTTTAATTGATTGGCAACTCTGCAAGTGCAGCCACAACACTCGGGGGGAGAGTGGGGAAGGCAAGAAAAACATACAACTGCAAAATGGTCAGTATTTGTTTTTAGAACAGTTAATGGAGGACGAAGGAAGCTAGGGAGTACACCTTTTCCTAACCTAGTGCCTTCAAGATATTTTGGACTTCCGCTGTCATCAGCACCAGCCAGCATGGCCAACAGGCAGTAATTTGGGGAGCTGCAGACCAAAAAAATACCTGGAAGTTACTAAGTTGGGAGAAGCTGCCCCAGGAAATGTAACCCAGCCACAACATGCAATTTCGTTCCATTGCAGAAGCGAAGATCTTAACACAGCTACATCAAACCAATTGCAGTAAAACACCAAGAAGAAGCTAGTGAAAAGGCAGTGTAGATCTTTTCCTTTGGTGTCAGCTCTCGAATCAGGGTGTCTGCATCCATTTCCCAATCAAAGATGGTGCCTGATATAAATAGCCTCCTCCTCTGCTAGCATTTCCTTGCTTGCTAAGTCCAAACCTTTATGTTTTGCTTCAACAATCCCTCCTGCCACCTTATTAACACCCACACTAGAACTACATTGATTAAGGGGCATCAAGACAGAAGCGGAGGCCTCTACCCAGATTAAAAATATTACTGCCATTGGAGGTAGCAGTTTCTACAGAGACCATTTAGGCAGGGGAAGTAGGATACCAGGAAGTCCAACAGTGTCATTTAGCTTGAGGGTAACATTCAATATGGCTGTTCAATCCTGTTTGAGCTCCCTTGAAATGTAGGACTACCGCCTTTTTCCTGGCCTTGCACCAGTGCCTTTAATAGCAGACTGACGTACACATTTTTTGTACAGAAGGATGGCCCTGAAATTATCTAAAAAAGGGAAGAGAAGCAGGTTCTCAGAATGTTAAGCTACTTTATTATTCACACATGAACTATAAAGTATCTTAGCATTCTGAGAACCAGCTTCTCTTCCTTTTTTTACCCTGAGTGGATGCTCTCCTCCTTTTGGCTTTTTGTTTCTTGAAATTATCTAAACCAATTTAGCAGGTGAAGCATTTACCATATCTCTACCTGTGCAAGGAAAAAGTGCTTCCTAAATGTTTCGATGTTGGACTGTTGTTAAAAGTTATGTAGGAGGGGCCAGTAAAAAACCAAACACACCCCAAACTGTGAAAACCCTAACAAAATGCTCTAAGCTCAGCGCGCAACACATTATCATGGAACATTTGCTTCCGGAACAGACAGTACAAAGAGCAACACCAAGTAGGGAAGAAGAATTATTCCTTAATGTAATTATAGGATCCATGATTACAGTATCAGAGATTGAGAGTCAATTTAGCCTGTAGCTTTAACAAATAGCACATGGATATAGAATCATTGTAATTGCATACAGAAAATCTATGTTCAGTTTGAAGGCTCTGGAATGTATTCACAACACACTTCTTTCTACCTCAGGGGGGCAACTTATAGCCCTCCAGATGTTTTGGCCAATAACTTGCATGATCCTTAACCATTGGCCGTGCTGGCTAAGGCTGATGGGAGCTGTAGCCCTCCAGATGTTTTGGCCTACAAGTTGACCTCCCGTTTTACCTTTTCCTTACTTCCAGTCCTCTGTGCCAATGGTATTCCACTGGTGGATCTGAACAAGTTGAAGACCACTTGCTCTAAGCAAGTTTGGAGGAAAGGAAGAGATGTGCCAAAATAGTTCCAGCCTATCTAGGGTCAGATGGAAGACTGGGATGTGCGGAGCATCCTGGGATATAATCTTTTTATATTAATGCATAGGTAAGAATCCATTTTAAGCCAGAGATGTGTAGAATTAAAGAGCGTTCATGTATTGCGAGAGTATCACAAACCACTCCGTAAGGATGCTACATACGCAAACACACAGAGTTCTGCAATTTATTACATTTTAATCCCACCCATTGTTCAAGGAACATCAGGTGGAACACGAGTTCCCCCTCTTCCATTTTTATCTTCACAATCATCCAGAAAAGCAGATTAGGCTCAGAGAGAGTGACTGGCCCAAAGTCAATCAGCAAACAGCTGGACTGAGTGGCAATTTTAACCTGGGTCTCAGTGCTCCTCATCCAAGACTGTACCAAAAGGATGGGTAAAGTAATCCCAAACTCTTTTGGCAAACACAGCCTTGCTCGACTGAGCTCTTTACCCGTGTATCATTCTTCATTAAAATACTGTTACTGCTCAGGATTTCTTTTCCCCGTTGTTCACAATTTTTGGCTACCTCGGGAGCCAAACATAAGATGAAAGGGAAGCATTTCGACTAAATGACAGAATCTTTTTGTATTTCTTTTGGTTTTAACTTTATGACGTATCCACAGAAAATGGGAATGGTGGAGGGGATGGGGTGGGGTGGGAGAAGAAGAGAGTGCTGCTACACAAAATAATGTCTGAAAAAGAGAACGTGAGTTTTACCTGAACTAGAGACAAGTGTTATTGTGATACATATCGTTTAAAATACAAAACAAAAAAAGAGTTTAAAGTACATTCTTTTGTGAACAAGTTTGTGATTTTTTTGTAACTTATGTAAATAAAGTGCTTTTTTATTACTGAAGTCTTCAGTGGCAAGAATCTTTATCTGGATTTTGGGTTCTGAAATAAGGGGCCCACATTCGGCTAAACCGCTTGCTAGGCCAGGCAAGGCTCTACTCCTCACTCATTGTGCTAGATTTTGACTATCACAACTCTGCTCCTTTCTAATAAAAGATGGCAAATTCACTCAGTTAGGTTCCCAGCTGAAATGCCAGGACAAGAACAGAGCGAACCCTATTTGCAAAGGCAGCAAGCGTTATCTCTCAACCTCCCGTGTAGGAGGTTGTAGTCTATCTATCCACTTTCAGGGAATTCACACCACAGCTTTAGGGAAATTTGTAAAAGCATCTCTCCTGGAGAGAAGACCTGGTTAGGTGCCGTTATTCATAAAATCTTTACTAATTAGTGCTCAAAATTGTGAATGTGAAACTCACAATGGTATGCAAAGACAGTCCAGATTCTTAGATAGAATCACAACAGCCAATGAAAGCAGGCTGAGCAATGTGAATGTACATGCTTTGCAAATCTAAGTCCCTAGATTTAATCTCTGGTCAAAGTATTGTGCATTGGTGACCCTGATGTGGAGAGTTGTTTCCAGTCTGAAAAGACAGAACCGGACCACTATGCTCTGACCCTTTCCTTTCCTTTTACAACTGGAATTTAGTAAGGGTCAAAGTAGTATGTACAAGGAGATAGTTGGCTTTGGGGATGCTCCAGAGAGCTGAATGCCTAAACCAGACATCACCAGTCCATTAAGAGCATTCACAAGAACAGCCTCCTGGAATAGCTCTACATGATACAGAAACAAAATGGGAGGCGATTGAAGGCAAAGTGGGGCTATTATATCACTAACATAGGCTCTCTTTTTTTCTTTAGTCACTGTCAGAAAAAGACCATATTACATGGCCATTTTCATGGTGGAGCCTCCTTTCAGAAGGGGTAACCATGTTAGTGTGGGTGTAGGAAAAATACGGTGTTCTGTGGCATATCAATTGTAGGAATCAGGGCAAATGGATCAATTTCTATGCAATAAGAACTTTGACAGGCACAACTGTCACATTAAAAACTGCAATATTTAAATCTCCTGGGACACTTTGCCGACAACCTCAAAGTCTTCATACTGCAACAATTTTTTTTTTCCAAAGGGATGCTCCAGCATGAAATGATTGAACTAGAATTTATTAGTAAACACAACTGTATTCAATTCAAATGTAGAGTGGGGATATCTTTTCCCACAAAAGAAAGTAATTCTCTCTCTTGGGCATTAAAGGAATTTAGCAAGAAAAATAGTGACTAGTGTAGCCACTCCATCCTGCGCCTAGTGAAGGCTGATGAAAGATGATTGGAATGAAGCTATCCCAGTGTGGTTTGGGGTTACCCAAGATTCAAATTTTGCAAGCAATCATCTCACGTTACCTACTCAAGAATGAGAAGCCAAGCTCTACATCGGTTTCCCCTTCCCCCTGGCCAATGAGAGCATGAGGACCCGGGGGGGGGGGGGGGGGGATGCAACTGGATCCACCACCTCCCCATCTACATTGTATTCACAGCATCTCTAGAGGAGCACCAGAGGGACAAGAAATTAAGTGTGGTTGATAGGCAATAAAACTGCAGGACAGAACTAACAGGTGTTGGTTTTGCCCCAGTAAGGATCTTAAGGTACCTGACATTTCTGAAAATCTGGATCTGGTTCAGTCCCAGCTCAAAAATCCCACTTACTTTCTGAACTCTTAAAGGGGTATAGCCCTCTATGTCATCACAGGGGATTGTTTATACTGGGAGTGCCTGCCCCCTTATTTTTGGAAGTCTAATCCATAACACTGTTGAGGCAAGACTGAGAGGATAATTAAGAGATGGCTGCGACCATTTTACAAACATAAAAGCTAGTTTTAATGTACAAGTTAACTCAAAGAGTTTTCTACAAAGTCACTTGTAGAAAGAGAGTATTAGGAACCTTCACCAGGTATCTGTGCATTGCCTGCTGTGGCCTTCTTGAGCGGGATGATGCAGATGCTATTCCTGGCCTCTTTGATCCTCCACCACCGACCCAACCTGCAATTCAACCCAAGTAAATTATGTCACCTATGATCTAGTAAATCTGAAAGGGATGCTACACAAAGGTCTGAAGCAAACAGTTCAAACAACTCCTGCATGCTGAAAGATACCATCCGAATAGAAAAAAAAATAGTTAAGAGATGTATATACATTTGCAACATGTTCCACAGCAAGATGCTGACAAGACTGAGCTGGGACTACTAGTCTGGGGTTGGGATATCCTTTTCACAGACATGCCCAGCCTGTTTTTGTTTCTCAGAAACAGACAGCTGAACGGCAGTGCTAAGCTTCATGCCTCCCAGTCTCACGTCTCAATTGGCCTTTAAAAAGGTGAACTCAGATTCAACTGCAGTTTGCTGATGCTGTTCTAGAGCACGGTTTCATCAGGATGCTTTCCCATGATCAGCCAAGACTAGTGTGCTAAGCAAGGATTTTTTTTCCATTCAAGAGGAAATAAATCTATTATAACAGTTGATGGGCACATCAGTACTAACAACTTCTGACAGTTACATTTTCAGGAATCCTACCAGATTTTGTGGCGGTACTAAGAATTCAGCAGGAGAGCCCTCATCTTGTCTACGACACTACATTCTCAAGAAAGCTTGAGGAGGAAAGCAATCTATATTTAGTCTTAAAGTTGGCATGCCTTTTAAGTGTGACTAGAAAGCATGCCACATATATAGCAATAAAACAGAACGGCAAGACTGAATACCTGTGTTCTTGTCCAATTCCAGCAACGAGAAAGTTTCCAGAATTTGAGAATTTCAAGCTATTAACAAAGCCAACCTGAGAAGCACAAAAGTAAGTTAAACACCAGGAATTGGGGAGCTGTTTACCTACTGAAACACAAACTGACATGAGGGTTTGTAACCCTCCTCACCTTGTGACATGCCTAGGCTGTAAACACCAGACAGCAACAGCATAAGACAGATGAACAAGTCAGAGCTTCTAACTCAACTCAATCCAAAATGAGCAAATAAAGCAGCAGCCAGCCTGGATTCTGGAATGTTTCAGATGTTCAGGAGCGTTCTACATATTCTGGCACAGAGTCCTGTGGCACTTTCAAGACAAACAATTTATTGTGGCACTTGGAAAGCTATTGCCAAAATAAATTCATTCATCGTTAAGATGCCACAAAACTCTTTGTTGTTTTTACTGCAACCCCTCTGAAAATTGCTACACATTCCAGGGGCTACTGTACATTTTTGAACCATCAAACACAGTGGCATTTCCTTTTATTTCTCTTTCCAATCATACTCCAGATCATCTCCACCTTATTTTCCCCTTTATGTAGTATAAGCCAATCCACTAATTTTTATTACATCTTTAAAAATGCCATTGCTTCAAAGCATCCCTTACTATTGAATTTTCTGGCCTGGCAGCTCCATTTCTGAAGCTTCTGCACAAAGACAGTATCAACAGGAAGGGACTATCATTTTGCAACCATAAGAGGTCATTTTACCATATAAATTACAATTCTTACCTACTGGGCATTTTAGAAGGTGATCAGTATAATGCAGAGCAAAATTGACACATTTTCATATATCAATGTAAACTCCCCACTAATCATCAGGGTGAGCTGGGACTCTATATTGCAGCTTACTTCACACAAGGGGCATTATCCAACAGGGCGCAACTGCTAACATAAATTACACTGGACAAGCATGACCTAACCAAGCACAACGCCAAGGGCAATAGCTATTTCCAAGGGAAATCGAGATGTGCCAGCTAACACTACTGCCATCGTGCAGCGTAGTTTACATGAATGCAACGTAACTTACATTAGTGGTTGCATCTCATTGGCTACTGCCCAAAAGTTAATCTAGTTCTCATGAGTTGCTTTAAGGGAGGAAAATTCAGCTGCCCCAAAACAAGCATTTATAGAGCACCTTGTAGCATTCAAAGCATTTCATATGCACGCAACAACCCTGCAAGGAATATTGGACTTGGTATCCCCATCTTGCAAGGGGAAGGGCTGAGAGAAGGCACTGGCAAGGCCCCCAACAGAGTGAGTGGCCAAGGTTAGAGACTGTGCTAAGATTCCCCTGGTTCACCAGTACGGTTTTGTACTGTTTGTTTCTTAGCTTTAGACTTGTTCACTGTGGAACTCTACCTAGGAAAAGAGCATCTTGCACAGGGAGCTAAGCTCCCACCCGCCCCACCAGCACTTTCCTCACCAGGGGAATCTCAAAGAGTGGCTCCAGCTTCCGGAATCCCTCTGCGCACTTCCACAACTTCACACTGGCACTATGGGAACCTGCCAAGAACAAAGCATGAGAGGTTAGGCTTTCACACAACCGAGGGGCTAAAGAGGGTTAAGAAATGACGTTTTTCCCAAGTTTGATCAGCTGGTAAATCTGGGGCTCCACATTTGCCACCCAATTCACTCGAGCCAACGAGAAGCATTTTCTTGAGCTTACTCCAGAACTACTGTCTCCTCTGGCTTGGGGCAGTTTGTTTCTTCCTGCTTGCAATGCATCTTATACAGACTAACGCAGGCTGCTTTTTCTTCAAAACTCTGGCTGCTAAGAAGTCCTCCCTTGGACATATCGTGCATATGCAGATGATCCAAGAGAGTTATGCTGACAGGATAATAAGAACTAATGAACGAGAAGCTATACAGCATATACTCTGTACACATTATCCTATCTCAGCAATTAGAGACGTTTGTCCCTTTCCACCAAAGATTCCTAACCTGGTCAACTAATCTGCGCCATTGAGATATTATTCAAGACCCCTTGCTAAATTAAGCAGCAAGTTATCCAAGAGCCTAAATTTATAAAACCTAAGCTGTCTACAAAAGTACTCCGCTACCTCCTTTGACATCACAGGCCAAAACATTAGAACACCTTGGGAAGGACTATGGCTCAGGGAGAAAGAGCACCTGCTTTGCATGCAGAAGGTCCCAGGTTCAATCCACGGCATCTCCAAGTAGGGCTGGAAAAAACACCTGCCCAAAACCCTGGAGAGCTGCAGCCCGTCAGGTCAACAATAATGGGTTAGATGGACCAAGGGTCTGACTCAGTACAAGGTATCTTCCTATGTTCCCTGGCTAATGGCACCCAAAGGGGAAAGCGTTGAGAAGTAGTTCAATGCTCTGAAGCCCATTAACACCTTAATAACAGGAGTGGGGGCACCCACAGTCTTCCAGAAGGTGTTGGACTCCAACTCCCATCAGACCCAGCCAGCAATGATCAGGGATGAACAGTGCAACAACATCTGGAGGGACACAAGCTCCCCACCTCTGCCTTAACAAGGATCTTGGAATACATTGCAAGATGGTAACCAAACCAGAACCTGTTAGGGTAGGCATTGACCCCATAGTCAGATGGAAACAAAAGCTGGTTTCATACAAGGCTCTTTAAACAGGCATGCTACCTACTGAGCAGAAAGTAACAGTGCGAGCCTGCGCTCAAATGTTACAGGATTTTAGCCTAAGATACAAAGCTAGCTTCCATTACAGAAGGCCTCCCTCCTGCCTATCACCCCGAGGCAATAGGAAAAGCAAGGAGAGGGTCTCACAGCTCGAGGCACCTGTGGCTATGAGGTCACTGTTCAGCAAGGCAGCGACTGAAGTGATCCAATATGGCTGTTCCAGGCCCTGCGCGCCGTGGCGACTGTGGGCTTGCTTCACTGTGGTTAGTGGTTTCTTCTTTGAGAGACCCCAGAGGGCTATTGACCTGAAGGACAGCAAAACAACAATTATACCAACTGCAAGAGCCACTGGGCAAATGAGCAAGATCCAAGACTTCAGCAGGTTCTTACCCATCATCTGCACCAGACACCATATGCTCCTCATTGATCAGCTGGATACAATCAATAGAACCCCTAAACCAAAAGAGGAAACCGTGATTGATTTAAAACTTAATGCACCAGTCTACTAAAGCAGCAACCTGAAGAGTCCAGACTATCAGCAGTCAACAGCAGACGCTGTATTGCTAATACGAAGCATCTAGGGAAAGGAGCTTAAACCAGGCGATATAAATGAGGGACAGGTGCTGACAGCACACTTCAGAACCATCTCAGTGGAAAATATTTCTGCATCCAACCTACTTATAGGTAAGATGCAAAAGATCACAAGACAAGATGTTTCATGGATTACCTTGACAGGGAGAACTTCCCACCAGAAAACCCAAACACATTGGGCCGGTTTGGATGTAATGGCTATCCATGGGTTGTTTAAACCAATATAGCCACGACCACACAGAAGTAAGCGAGCATGCAGCCTCCTAAGCAGGCACACACTTTGGCTTTGGAACCCCATTCCTGGGTTATTTGTCATGATGTCTGAACCCAGCACTCTGGAGAAACAATGCAAAGTTTTAACCCAGTAACAAACCATGGGTTAAAACTCTGACTTATTTCTCCCTTAACAACCCAGAGTGCTGGGTTCAGACTTTACAACAAACAACCCAGTAACATTTCCTAAGTGGAAATGGACGATTGGTTCAGAAGCAAGTCATTCCCACACGGTCACAACTACCCATAGCTTAAACAACCCATGGGGAGTGGTTACATGTGAACCGAGTATTCATGCCATCCTTGATGTCACTTAGGCTAGAAACTTTATTCTTCAGCACCAAGTTGTTCCGCCAGTTCTGCCTGCAGAGGGTGCCATCTTGATGCTAGGAAGGAGCACTCCTGAAGTGGCAATTTCATGTACATCAAGTATCATAAATGATGTACTTATTTAAACCTTAGCATCATAGGTCCACTTTAATAATCTCGGCTTTAGAGTGCTAGTAAGTCACCAGTCCTGCATTTAGGCCCACAAGCATTTGGAAGAATCCATCCCACCCAACAGGGCTTCCCCGCCTCGGTCCACTTTCCCTTCCAGCTCCAACAGCACCACTCTCCTCCCCACCCCATATCACTTGGAGGGCTGCAGCAGGACAGAGAAACTGGAGACACTCTCCCCAAATACACACACACCCCTTTTGTGGGCGGAAGAGCTAAGAGGAACTGTCTGGATCCCACCCATTCCCCCAACAGGCTCAGAAAGGGGATGCAAACAGAGGCAAGGATCTAAATATAATCGGAACAGTGCAATGTGGGGGAGCAATCATTAGTTGCAGAGGGCCAACAGCAGGCGTATTCAGCTTCAATTGACAGCACAGCTAAGGGAACAACGGTGAGGGGGCTTGTTTGACACACAACGTGCTGCACACACGGAGCACAGACCTCCCTTCCCACCACATCATCTGTTGAAGGTAAGACTCTGAATAGGGGCTCGTTCTCATACGTACCGGTGCCCATAAAACACGAGCTGAGATTCCTCGGGGATTTTCCAGACTCGGACAGTGCCGTCCCTCCCTCCTGCCGTGACACAGCACTCCCGGCTCAGGCTGTCCAGTCCCGTGATCACGTCCTGATGCCCAAACCTGAAAAGAAGGGGAGCGGGGAGAAGCAAAGCAGGTCAGATTGAGCTACCAACTGTGTGCTATTGAGAATCCAAGTGTGCCCTTCTGAAAACGTTCCACAGCACCTCACTGCTGAGAGCTCCACAAGGTGGGCTTTAGATGGAGAACATAAGAAGAGCCCTGCTGGATCAGACCAAGGGTCCATCCAGTCCAGCACTCTGTTCACACAGCGGCCAACCACCTGTCGACCAGGGAAGCACAAACAGGAAACGGGGCAACAGAACTCTCCCACCCATGTTCCCCAGCAACTAGTGTATACAGGCTTACTGCTTCTGATACCGGAGGTTACCTAGTTAGCGGTATTCAGAAAAGCTTGGTCCTGCAAATGCTCACCCTCAATATGGGAAAAGGTCCCCTTTCCCTTTGGTAGCTGCATAAGAAAAAAAGGCCAGCAAGTGCAACCTCCTTTTATCATGGGGAGGAAGCCGGAGCTACACAGATCCTTGTTCGTTTTTGTCTGCACCGTCTCAAGGATTGTGACCAGCGTATAAGGAATAGGAATACACTGAGAGGAATTTTGCATTGAAACAAGGTATGCACTTGTTTTGAAAGGTAACTGTGCCTTTTTGGCCATCGCTGGGTGGTGGCAATTTTGGCAGTGGTGGGGCTGTGGTTCCCAGTGTGTTCCTGGGGCAGAAATTGGCCACCTGACCTTCTGAAGTTGCCCACCCCTGAAGCAGTAGCAAACTGACTTTGCCAGCTATGCAATAGGCACAGCAGCCGAGAAGAGGAACCACCACATTAATGGACCAGGGGCCAAATTGCAGCCCACCCTCTAGATCAGTTTTCTGTAACTTGCAGAGAAACTCATGATTTCTGCGGTTCAGATATATGCCACATCCATTTCTCAGTGTCTTTCCCCTAATCCCACAAGTACACAGAAAAAGCATGCTCCTTACAAGGTTTCCACGTAGGCATTCTCTGCCACATTCCACACTTTGACGGAACGATCATGCGAGGCGCTGTACAGTTGGTGCGTGCCCTTCCGGAAAGACAGGCCCTGTGCGGGAGAAGGGGACAGTGGTATGGGACAGACAGCAGATCAGAGGGGGATTGGATTGGTACTTTCACTCACAGTCACTTGAATCTCTCTGCCAAACCTAGCCCACATCCTCCCCAGAGGAGTGAGTGGATTTCAATCCTATTAAATGAGAGACAGGCAAAAGCTTATACACCTTCAGGAATGTCATGGCACTTGATCATTAATAAAAATGGATCCAATGCACTTTGCACATTATCACTCTTATTTTTCATCACCAGTACTACCATTTTGCACTTCCCAAGTCTAGTTAGTATACCAAAGCACATCCACAGGCAAACGGATCTTGGATTCCTTCTTATCCTGCCTTTCCTATGATGCAGCTTAAGGTAGCTCACAAAAAACACCCCAAAATTAAAAATCCATAGTAATGTAGAAAATCAGTACAGCTAGCACGAATGTTGATTTTATTGGCCAAAAAGTAATTAGCTAAATTGCGACTACTGGTTTTGTGCAGGCTGCTTCTACAAAACCTATCCTCCAGGTGACTCTGAACATCTTTATTCATATAATTGTTCCTTCATCTTAGGACAGAACATTGAATGCACCAATAAAATATCCACCCGCCTATCCTGATCTATGAATCCACTGCCTCGCCTGTTGTAGAACTCACTCACCGACACAACATCACGATGACCAGTGAACTTATACAGGTGCCTGCAGGTTGCTGCTTCCCAGATCATAATGAGCTTGTTCCTATCTCCTGTAGCCTAGCAGAAAAAGACAGAGCAAGACACTCTTATCCATGCCCACAACCCTTCAAGGAACACTGCACATTCTAGACCAGCCCACCGAACTCCAAATATGTTAGACTACAACTCCCACAATTGCCCCCAACCAGCATGGGGCTGCTGGCTGGGGATGATGGGAGCTATACTCTAACACATCTGTAGGGTCCCCTAGACATTCCTGATAGCATTATTAAGATGACCATTATTAAGAGGATCTAGACATTCCTGGTAGCAATATTAAGGTGACCTTGAAGACCTACAAAGTCAACCACAGGCTGATCGGTTGGCTCTACATCCTTCACATTACTCAGTCTTTTAGATCAAACATTTAGAACCACTCCGGGACCAGTAGCAGCTCCACTTTGTTTACTATTAGCAGTTGACAACAGCAGCGATGAGCCCTTGCTATTACTGAGAAAGGGCAAGCCTACAGCACAAAACTGGTTAAGCCACACATACCAACCACACACTTTACTGGCATGGCCTGAAATACACAGGTTCATCAGCAGCGACCTGACAGGCAGACACCCTCATCCTAACAAATGGCCCACCCATTGATAGGTACAGTTGTCAGAGGGGATGTCCAGTTTTTGCAATGAGGAGGAAAAAAACAAACTGCACAGATTCGGAACTCAAGTAGACCCCCAGCTCTGCTAGAGACCAGAGGAACTGTTTCCCCAGAATGGGAGGAGGTGAGGTTCCTCTTACCAAGTATTTGCCATCTGATGAGATTGCCATAGAGAGGATGTGCGTCGTGTGGCCAACGAAACTGTCCTCCGTCCCCTTCTTCCCTCTACGGATCACATGCAGCTTTTTCCCGCTGTCCACATCCCCTAAGATACAACAACGTCAAAGTCAGCTGAACAAGGACAAGACGAAAATCACCCCGTCATTTTCAAATCTGAGGATCATCCCCCCACTTTAGTTGCATTTTTTTAAAAATGGCGTCCATTATTCCATAGCAGTTCAAAAAAAGTTAACACAAAGCAACCGGTCCAAAAATGCACAACTCTATGCAGAAAAAAAAAGTGAGTAGAACACTAGTAGTACACTTCAGACACTACACATCTGTTCACAGGTGACACAAACAAAGGAAGGAAGCTTGAAATACTATTATAAACTTGCCTTTGTGAGTCGATTTAAAAACCATGAACAAGTACTTTTAAAACACATTTCCTTCCTTCACAATGCATGCTGACAGGAGGAGAGGTGCTCAAACACACTTGAAATAGCATGTATGAGATCAGTCATTCTGCTCATCCTCCAGGCTCAAATGTATCAATGAATGGAACTACTACATCCCCTCAAAAACCTAGCTGAAATAGGGAGAACCAGGTCAGCCTTCAATCATAAGTCACCAAAATCCCCAATTCAACTTTGAATACGTTCACTGGCACATGCTATTTTAGTGATTAAACCACCATGAACCACAATCTTTTACCTTCTCTCTGTTGATGCTTTTATTTTTATTTATTTTATTTCTAACCCACCTCTCCATCCAGATCAAGGCAGGTAACAACAATAAATATAAATATAAAAATCATAAAATAGATACACTCACACGCAGCTGATAGGACAGAGAGGTCAACCACTAGATTACAAGAGAGCTTAATTTTGGCACAAAGTTTCTTCTGGAATCTACTCATGAAGTTACAGAATTAACTTTACACTCTGTTCTGGTAGCTTCAGGGTGGAATGTGCGCAGCTCCCTGCAACATTCAGCTACACAAAGAGATGGCAATTTTGTGTACTCATCTTCCAAACCACCATCCATGCCCCAATCCCCATCCTTTACCGTAGTGTGGTGTCCCATTATGTCAACTAAGTACCAACATTCACCAAACCACTAAATCAAGCAAAAGTGAACCAAGCTGAAGCCAAGCGGATCATGTCTTCATACTAGCCATGCCTTATTAGTCAGTGTGATGTGTTTCTGGTACAGATGACAGAGAATCACAATCGTGATCATGCCAATTTCCACAGATGTTTTGAAAACAAGCTTCATAAAATCTACTGTCACTTTGATGCCCAGAGCTCAGGAACAGCCATAAGTCAAGACAAAAATTCCTTCTCCAAAGGTAATGATGAGATTACTGGGACATAAATATCTAATACAGGAGTGGATAATTTCAGGGGGACCCTGGGGACCACTTCTGATCCCACAGACTACGACACTGAATTTGGCGGTGGCAAAAAAATTGCTCAGTAGTGTCTTGCCACTGCAATGTGACAGCAAACCACTGATTTGCTGCTGCTGCGAATTTCACCAATGAGGTAGCTGGGGCTGAACAAAGGGGCAGTGAGGGCTGTGTGTTGCCCACCTCTGATTAACAGAACACCTTGGGCCTGTTCAGACAACATGCTGAGCCATAGTTAGACCGCTAACCCTTTTGCAGCAAATGGTTAGTGAGCATGTTTAAATCATGGTTATGTAGCCACCATAGTTAGGAATGGTTCACACAACATGCTAAGTCATGGATCACACGACATACTAAGCCATAATGTTTAGCTCAAAATGCTTAACCACCATGGCTTAGTGTGTTATCTGAACAGGGTCATAAAAATAGTGTCATTGCCCTATGGCAATGCACATGCTCTTCCCATAAAAAAGAGCCTACCAGCTCAGTCCCCATCATCTCTGTGTGAAATTATCAGAGGTATAAGAACTAAGGAAGGCCTCTGCCTGATATTTTGGGAAAGCTGCGGCCAGTCAGAACACAGAGTACAGGGCAACATGGCCCAATGGTTTAAATTCAGTTCAAAGCTGCTCCTTCTATTTGCTTATAAGGAGATAAGAGCACCGTCTGGGTTTTAATACCCACCAGTCCAAGAAGACATGGAAGGAAAGTTACATGGGCATTAAGTCCTCCTAGAAAACAATATATTTCAACAAGAGATCACTAGTGGCAATACATGCCAATTTAGTTGCCAAGTTGAACCGTTTGCAGGCCCAGTTTTGCAGAACTAACACGCAAGTAGAATTTCCAAAGTTGAGAGAGCTGCTAAGCTTCACTATGAAGAACAAGACAGGAGGTGCTGAAAATAAACCAAGCTGATAATAAGTGGAGAAGACCAGTGCAAGTATATCACAGATATGGAGAAAGGCTGGCCACGATTGCAAGATTTTGTCAATGATACTAAAACTGGATCCTTCATCTTCTCAACCGATACAAACAGAAAATTGGCAAGACAACATCTGGTGCAAGCAACACAGAATTGATCCACTGAGCCCGGCAATTCGACAGATGAAGCCTGTGATATTCATAATGTTCATTCTCTTTCTCTGGCCCCCTCTTCCATGCCTTGACGCTATCTCCTTTTGTAGAGAATAAGACTCACATTTGATGATGGAGCAGTCTTTGGCTGCAGAGAAGATGCATTTATCATCTGGTGAGATGACCAGACAGGTGATGGGCAGCTGGTGACCTCGGAGTATCCTGATGTCAGAACTGTCCGGAGGCTGCAACTGTCCAAAGAGTAACAATAAGATCGGCATTCAAGCCCAGACATCATACTGAAGGGAACATCAGTTTACAAGCTTGCCCAAAGTAGAGTTAGGTAAGTATACTGAAGGTTAGGGCACAGAGGCAACTAGCCCATATTCCCACCCCCCCCACCCCCACCCCCCATGAATCTAGCTGAAAAGGCAAGAGAGTTCTTTTGCCGGTGATTTGCTCCAGAAGTTGAGAGCTAGGCCAAATGTTTAGATTACCAAACTCCTGGTAACAATGGGTATTGGGGAAGCTGCATCCAAACCAAAGCACTTGAATTTACTGAACCAGATATAAAAATCAGTCTTGACGAACTTAACCCCTGGATCCAAACAACAAGGGATTTCCATCACAAGTCATTTTGCATTGTGTGATAAGAATTCAACTCTGTTCTGCAGTGTGATGCAGCTCAAAGGAAACACTGCATTCTATTGCCTCCTCAGGCTTAGACAGACAATTTACCCCAATCCCATACTAAATAAATAGGATAGCATCACTAACTATTCTTACTCAAATAAAGGCCAGGCCAGGCCAGAAATTTTAAACTGGAGCATCTAGCCAGCAACGGAAGCAACTTCTTCAGAACATAACATCAAGCAATCAGACGTTGGCTACTGCCGGCAGAAACACATGTTGGACATTAACGTTCAAGGAACAGGGAGATCAATTTTATTTGAAAGCTGATGAAATTACTACACCACACTGCCTTCGAGTGACCTCAAGCAATAGAAGAAAATATTTCATGTGTTAATTTACTAGAAATAATATCTCTCTTCTGCTCCAAGGAATAAAGCAATGGCTGTTCTGAAATTGGTCCAGGGAAATTGATCCAGGGAAATTGCTTCTACTTACGATTTTCGCAATCTGTCGCTGCAATTTTCCTTTCTGTTCAAGCTATGGGAGAAGAATAAAACAGAAAGATCACAAGAATCCTCTCTTCCCCTTTCACATGCAAAGAACAACAAAATATAGGCAGTGTACACACACATGGCTGAATACTACTTAATTAACAGAACCCTGATGCCCATCTTTCATTTTTTTAAAAAAAAAAAGATAATCATAAATTCCTAACTCTCACGCTGCCTATCCAAGTCTCCATGCAGAGGTAAGACTTGAAAAACTGTGATCGCAATATGGTCTAAATGTTGACCAATGTGGCATTTACTTATTGCCTCCGTTGTCTTAGATATTCACATTTCATAACTTCAAAACAGGGCTATAGCTCTACATGACAGACATGGTTTTGAAATAGGGCTAATAACATAGTCACCACCTCACTGACTGGAAGGCAAGCAGCTGAGAGGAAACAAGCAAGTGACTGTTTCCAGAAAGTGAAATCACAAGAAGCGCAGAGCAGAGGGCAAATTAATGCACAATTGACACTTGAAGAAAAGAGTCCTTCAACACTCCCTGTGACCTACAAAATATTGTAAGAATGATACCTAGTGACAGCCTAGAACCTGCACAAATGCATTACATCCAGTAGCCCAGGTCTAACGTCCTATCTTAGGCCCATCTTCTAATACATGAATAGTGAGGTTAAGAAATACCCCCTTTAGCACCTGCAGAGTTGAGTATCCAACAGAAAATGGATTGCCCATCCTTTCTAGTAGCTATGTGAATACTTTTACTGAAGATCCAGTTCAAATTACTAGATCACGATTAGGCTCTACATGAGAGGCGAACTCTATGGCACTTGACAAATAGACATTCATTGACCTGTGTGGTTCATTCTGGTTCAGCAGAAGAACATAGAGCAGGGGTGGGCAGTTTGGGGGGGATCCAGAACTCCTGTAGGCAGCACTCCTGCTGTTGCGTCACTGAATTTAGTGGCGGCGTCAGAAGAATTATGAACTGCTAGAGGGCAAAATGGATAAATTTAGCTTTCTTTCAAGCTAAATTTGTCCGTTTTACCCCTTGGTAAGGGTTTGCCAATGAAATTTAGCAGCAAATCATCACATTTTTTGACACTGCAATACAGTGGTGGGGGATACACTGGGGGGGGAGCATGTGAACTGCACTCTGTGCATCCAACATAAATGCTGAGGGATTAGAAGTTTGATACGCTGAGCAGTCACCATTAGAAATATATTACATCTCTGTTTAGAAAAAAGGAAGGAGTTGATAATTATATGGGACATATTTGCTAACATGATTACAGTGTGTCACGCCCAGAGAAAATATGTCAATGGTAAAGGGTTAAACAAATCTGTACATCTTTCATTAGCTGTACAAGGAATCACTGCATCTGCCAGGAAAAGCTGCTGTCTCCTTGAACAAATAGTTGGACCAAGGACTGTGGAAGACGATGCTTAATTCAAGGAAGGAAGGAAACACTCAGAAAGAGAATGACTCTGTTCAGAAGATACTCTAAGCCACGGTGGTTAAGCATTTTGAGTTAAATATTATGGCTTAGCATGTCATATGAACCATTCTTAACCATGGTGGCTATATAACCTTGGTTTAAACATGCTCACTAACCATTGGCATTAAATGGGTTAGCAGCCTAACCATGGCTTAGTGTGTTGTCTGAACAGGCCCATCAGCAACTCCTCAAGAAGGAGAGTTCACTGCAGTACCCAACCCCCTCTCTCTGGGTAACACCATCCCTCACAGTCCCTACTTGGCTCTTTGGATGTTGAGCCTGGCTGGGCAAAAGAAGACTGCTCATTTTTCTACTCACTAACCAGCCTCATGCTGCTATTTGGGAAAGAGTCTGTTTCTTTTACAAGCCTTGCCCGCACAACAGTGAGAGCTTAACCCAGTCAGGCCCTGCAATGTGTGAGGCCTTTCTTTTCAACTCTCTAGTGAGAAGATGCCACTTATTCCACATGGAAAGTGGGGATTTTTGCTTTCCTGTACCCCATCCAAGAGACAGAAACTGACAGCTTTCTTCAGTCCACTGCCACTCTAAGTATCCTACTTACCACATCTTCCTTCAGTCGGCCAGCAACCAGGTCCTTCTCAAAGGCCTCTTCTTCAGCCTTTTCCTCTTCTGTCAAGGCAAAAACACAAACACCACATAAGAATCGGGGTTTCAAAAAAGATTAGAATTAAGAATGCAAGAGAAATAATTTTTGCTTTACCGCAGCCTAGATGTAACACAGCCATTCGCCAAAGCACTAAAGGCCAATTTGTATATTCACTCAAACACAGGGCAGTCTCTTGAAATTGCTGTGGCCTGGTTTGCATGTGACAACAATCCACAATTTTTAAAATTTCTGGGTTGTCATGAATGAGACAGCATGCTGGTTAAACACCCTGTGTTGTTTGCCATGACATGCAAACCAAGAAACTTAGCTTGCCTCTTCCTTTGCAAGCCAGAGAAAGAACCCATAGTTTGTTCCTTGATTAGTTCTCTGTCTTATCAGGGATGAGAGACAAACCAGTGTTCTTGGTTCACAAATAACTCTAAACCAACCATGGAGAGGAGGTTATGTGGGTTAAACTGCTCACAGCGGGAGCTGTACAAACTGGGCTTGTGGATACCAATTCTTTGCCCACAGCCAACTTATCACATAAACCAGCTCTGGTACACAGAATCACACTAGTTGGTTTGCATGACCATAAATCATTCCTAGGTCAAACATCGGAAATTTACCTTCAAGAATCTTTCAGCATAACAAATGCCCCAAGCCAACCCACCTGTCCCATACACTTTCTTTTGAAAATGCAGCACTAATCCCCAATTAGTTAAGCAGTTTCTAAAAGTTAAATAGTTGACACCTGGGTTAAATTTCTTATTTCGTAAGTCTGGTTAAATTAATGCAATTGTTTCCCCTTCTTTAGACCAAAGGACACTATTTTTTAAAATCCACAAACTTTTCATGAAGAATTCTCATCCCTATTCTGTGTGAAGGTTTTGCAATATATAAGTTTGTTTATGCATAATGAACAGTCTGGTTAAGTCATCAACTAAAAATTCTTAATAAGTTCTTAACATGAAATTCTGCCTCTCTCTCTCACCTTGCTGTCGAAGCTGCTCCAAGTATAATTTTGCTAATCTCAGTTTCTTCTCTTGTGGTGTCTCCTCAATCTCCTCTTCAGCTTCATTGTTCCTTTTATTTGCTGGACTATGGGTGGTAAAGAGACAAATTATGTATAAAGCATCTAATTTCTCTCCAACAAACATGCATCAGCAAGAAATAACTTCTTCACAATCTCCTCAGAGAGAATGCTTCAGTCCCATATGAGAGCCCCTAAAGATCAAAAAGAACATCAAGGAATCCCACAGGGGGCTTCATGCACAGGGTCACACATATATATGGGATTCACAGCCCGCTATATGGTAAGAAAGATTTGTAAAAGAATTATCTCACCCAACTACTTTATGCAACCCCCCACCCAGAGGGGAATTCAAACAAAGTTTATTTCTTACTGTATTTTCCCTGAAACTATCCAAAATTATACTTCTTTCCTTCCAGACTAGAAAAGGATACCAAAGTATCTGTAATATCCTTACATATCTGGTTCAGAATCACTGGAGATCTCCTCATTCAACTTGGAGCCAGCTTTCTGCCAGGCTTTCTCCTCCGTGACAAGAAGCTGGGAAATGAAACACTTCTTTTAGAATAGAACAAGTGCAGGTCTGCTAGGATGAAGCATCACTACATCATAAGACCCTTCTTCAGATACAGGAATGGGAAGCAGAAAAAATAGTAAACAAGGAATAGCTAGAAAATAATCAAAATCCATTTTACAATTAAGATATGGCCTGCCAAACATAGAACCCATAACAGTCTACCTGAGCACAAGTGTAAACTACAAGGTTAGGAGTGGAGACCAATTGAAAGACTTTGAGTTCTCAGATGACAGACCATAACCACTAGTACTTATTTAAACACCCATTTATGTTTGTCTGCAAGGCAAACCACAAGGGTGCTTCCAGACTAGGCTTTTACTGTGCAATCACACTGCCTCGTTCAGTGCGGAAGACCAAGGCAACATCTTTGATTTGTAACCATCCCATGTTTTTGCAATGGTCCTTCTGTCTTTATTCTTACCAGGAAAAAAAATCCATGGGAGGGGAGAAGGAGAGAGACTGAACAGCTGCACAATACCCTTTGAGCAATAGCATTAGGAGCCCTCTGTCTGGAAGTACCCCAAGTCTGCTGAAGTTCAAGGCTGTAATTCAAAGGACAACTTCCAGGGTGCAAACTCCATAGATTCAGAGTAAGATTTAGGTTGGCAAAATGCAAAAGAGGGTAGACCTCCTACACCTTTCACATTTGTATGGAAGAGGGAAGTTATGTCTTGCTGAAATTAAAGGTGCAGAAGGAGCCCTGTCCTCTTTTGCCACTGGCCAACACAGTAAGGGCACAATCCTTTGCATATTTGGACAGAAAAATTTCCTACAACACCCAGCATTCCCCAACCAACATGGCTGGCTGGGGAATGCTGGGAATTGTATGACTTTTTTTCTCTGGTTGTGAGTTGTAATGAACGCTAACTGCACAGTGTGATCCTCAGTAAGTTTAGGGCGCAATCCTATGCATGTTTCGACAGGAGCATGCAGGGCTGGCTGGAGAATACTGGGAGTTGTGGGACATTTTTCTGTCTAACCATACATAGGATTGCATCCTAAATTTAGGATCACACTACACAAACAGCGTTCATTACAACCCATTCCTTGCCGTCTTAGAAATTTTCACAAAATCCCAGCCAAATGAGTTTTCGCTCTCATTCCAGAAGGCCAACACTTCTTTCTGCACCCATAAGATGGGTGGGAGGGTATGGGACTGGGAAAAGCACGCCGACCGTTACCCCCTCCCCTTTGCCCCGGACCATCCCATCCCCCGCGCTGACCTTCCGCTTCTTGCGCCCAGCCCCCGCGGCCAAAGCTGAAGCCTCTCGCTGCTTTTGCTGTTTCCTTTTCATGCCCGCGGCCGCCATGCTGCTGCCTCACCGGAGAGCGCTTCCTCCACGTGGCTCTCTGAGTCAACCCCCAGCGCCTCCCCATAGGGCGGAAACGCCTCTGGCCTTTCCCTATTGGCTCAATATTTTGCCTGGAACTTCTTCTCCTCCTCCTCTTCCAGAAGCAAGAAAAGGAATGGAGGTAGGCAAGGATACGCCTACTTCGCCGGGTTTACTCTCATTGGCCCAGGCCAGCTGGGGGTGTACCGCCTCCATTCTCTTGCTGAGTGGTATGCTGCTCGTCTTCCCTTCGTAATGGGCTTTCCTATTGGTTCCGTGAGCGCTTTCAGTTTGGTAGATGAGCCGGTGGTGTCGGGTACGTCCAGCTGCCCCTGCAGTGTGATGGGTGTGCCAGTGGGGGGAGTCTTGAGCGGCAGCAAGCGGTGGGAAGCGGGAGGATCCCTCGGGCAGCAGTGTCCGCACGGAGGCACCTGCCTCGCGGTGAAAGAAAGGGAGCGAGGATTCGTGGGCAATCAGTGCGGCAAGCTGCAGAGGCATAGTAGGAGGTTGCAGAGTACGTGGGGCTGAGACGGCGGCTGCTTAGCCCTTCTACCGGTAAAATACATAAGGGGCCGGGAGGAAGGAGACAGCGGACTTCCCAGTCTGTACGCCTTGACCTAAACCAGCGGTGTCTTCATCTCGGGGACACGCGCGGCGGCTGTGCCTTCCCAGAGAAAAGCCCGGCATTTCGTGGAGGACTGGAGATTGGTACTCTTCCTACTGCACATCTCTCTTCTGCCAATGATTGTAGTTGGGGCTGTCTCCCTCACCCCGCTTAGTACCCTCGCGGCGTGTTTCCTAGTTGGACGTGAGTGGATCCAGAGATGCTGCTTGATCCCTTGTCTCCATGGTGCTTGCCGGTCGAGCTGCCCGACGCTCACTTGAGTGTCACAGCAGCGGTGCATGAAGCGGAGCCGCTGATCCCCGCTCGTTCCTTGCCGCTGGGCTGGGCTGGCTCCGTCCCAAAGGGGCGGGCTGCTGCTGCTGCACTCTAAGAAGACTGAGGTCACCGGCAGGCAGCGGGGCGTGGGGGAGAACGAGCGACGGAGCGAAGCGGCCCAGAAAGCAGCGCTTGCTTTCCGATCCCGACTTGCCCGGCTGCCTCTTGCCTCTCCGGTGGCAAAGAACCTCGGTGAGTTTGCAACTCTAGGAAGAGAAAAGGAAGACTAGAGAAACCTTCCTTGTTTTCCCAAACGATCCTAACTAAACCTGGAACAGCATCCAGACTTGTTCTTCTGGGGCTGATTTCTAAATGAAGGGTGGGTGGTGTTGGGGACGTCCCCAAGCAACGCCGGGACTTGGTAGCTTAATAACAGCCGACCCGGATTCCTCTTACGGACCAAAACAGGCACTTTAAATGCGTGTCTAGCAACTATGTGTTCTCTCTTCTCCGCCCCATATTAGTCTAGGCGCAAACCCCCCCCCCCAAATATGGTCTTAAAAACTCCCCACCCTAGATTCCGGATTCCTTTGCCTACAAACAAACAAACAACGGTAGCTGCCGGGCATGCCTTTAAAGTGCCTGTTTTGACCTCTAGGCCGCACCCAGTAATCCCTGCTTTTCCAATATTGTGATGGCACCAATTATAAGCAAGTAAGCTCTCCAGGGGACCAGGTGTTTCCATCTTTGCTTTTCCACAGGTGACTGAACAGGGTTTAGGATTGCTGCTTCTCAAGCCCACTTGTAAAAGTGACAAGGCCTGCGGCTTTGGGAAAGCAATCTTTGATCAGGCTTGTAAACAGCTACTTATCTGGTTGCCTGTGGCGATCTCTATGTCACCTGGCCCAAGATTTACAAATGAGGGAAGTATTGGTTCTCTTCTTTTTCTCCCTCTGCCAACTGCCCCATTGTTTTATTCTCGTTTTTTTATGTCATGTAAATCACCCCAAGGGCATTTGACAGTTGAGTGTTGTATTAAATTAATAAATTGAATAAATATGGGTTGGTGGGCTAGTAAAAATTCTTAAGAATTAGTAACTTTTGTTGGAGTTATTTGCAGGTCTTTAATGTTAAGATTTTATTTGGTTTAAATATAAAGCAAATAGATTTTTTCTGTTACTAAGAAGAAAAGTAAGAGACATGAGATAACTGATATCTCAAGAACTCTGTACGGTTGCCAAATGCAGTGCAGCTGGTAAGCACTAAAGACCAAGGTCATTTAGTTCTCTTCCCTGTGTGCTGGAAGGCATAGCAACACCTGGGGAGATATGCAGCCAACGCTGTGATAGGTCCACAGTGCTATAAATGTACAGCATGTGGAGAAACAGTGTGGGTTATGCTAGGTGGGTGATGCTAGATGGTGAATGTTAGTGGTAGGTTATGGTTGGTTGGAAGTATTGCTGAAGATATTAGAGTAATGTTTTGTTCTCTGTAAATACTTGTAAAGTAAACTTAGTATAGTAGTAAGAAACACTACTGTGTCTGAGTGTTTTTCTGGCTACCAGGACATCTGTCTACTACCAGTGGACTCTGCTGTCATTCCGCTGCTGTGTGCTTGCACTCCATGCATGCTCAGAGGTGGCAGTGCAACACAAACCCTGACATTTAATGGCTAGCTTTTGGATAGGTAATGAATGTCCACTGAAGGCTGTTTCTGTGGCCAAAGTTGGCAATGGTAGGAGTCGATGTCCATGCTGCCCTGCATAACATGACGCATGCATATCATTGGGTTTTTATTTCTGGTTTCCCAAAAGGCCGTTGGTGCTCATCCCACCCCATTGGCTCTTCCTATCCCTGGACTGTACCAGGATTGGATGTGTTCTATATATTTGTTAGCAGGGCAGTATATAAAAACAATAAATAAATAAATCCTTGGAATATGTGTGCTTTACATTTTGCTTACGGAGTTCAGAAGGATCTCCCCCCAGATTTCATTAGATGTCTGGATTTTCTTTAAACTTTTCCTTGCGGCACTTAGCTTGCAGTCATGTAACGGAGCCTAGAGTTGCAGGGATGTGAGCGCTGGCACTTCTTTATTAGTAGGAATGCTGACACCCTCTCCTGCCCTCCCCTAGAATGCCCTGTTCCCTCTGAACTTAGTGGCAGCCTCACAGTAGCTAGGGGACAATAAATTTTCCCTGGGAGCAATATACTGTTCCTGCTGAAATGTGAAGTATTTTGGGAGTGGCTTGGTCTTGAATGTGCAATTAAGACCCATTAGCTTTACATAATATCTGCCCTGGGTAGATGAAACCTCGCAGAAGTAGTTTGCTGGTATAGATCAACGCAGCAGCCTGCAATTTTGGGTTCTCCTTGAGAGAATGTTATGATGAGCAGTACCAGTGCTTCAAAATGTATGACTACACCACAGGTGGCTTGGCTTGCTTGGTTGAGCAGACTGTTCCCTCCGCAAGCCCCTTTCTGGAACAGATCTGCTGGCTTGGCATATACTGTCATCTGGGTTGAGTAGATTAATTTAGGGAGCAGAGAGATGCTGGTGGGGTAGACGACTCTGCCTGATAGTGTGTGTATGTGATTTTGATCTCTTTAAATGCCATAACTCTAAGTAGTACAGCTGAAGGACAGGATTTTCTACGAATTCTGAGGTGGATGTATGGGTGGTGGCAGTCTCCTTGAATAATTGTTTACTCCTGTCTGCACTGCAGGGGGCTTGGACAACCCCCCTCTCCCTTCACAGTTATCAGTGGCTACTCATCATGATGGCTATAGACTACCTCCAGGAACAACAGTGAGACAGGGCTAGTGTCCTTATGTCCCGCTTGTGCGCTTCCCAGAGGCATCTGATTGGCTACTGTGGGAAAAGAGCACTGGACCAGATAGGACTTTTGACTGCTCCATCACACTCAAATGTTCTACTTGGTGGCACCCTACAGGTGATGCAAAACGCAACAAGTTCCTTGATGAAAATTACAGACAAAGGTTCCAGGTTTCTGGAAGTGGATTTGGTTCTCTTTCCAAACCGGTAGCGGAAAAAATTAAGAGGACATCCAGAAGCAATTTATAATTTTTTAAAAAAACAAACTTCCCAAAGAGAACAATCCTATGAGTCCTAGACACCATATGGGAGTGGGGAGTATAGGATAGTTCGGATTCCTGGATCTGAGGTTGGAGACAGCACTCCGATCTTAGACCCTGGAGTCTGAACTCCCTGCCCCCTCCCTTCACACCAGCGGCCTTTCCGAGTTCGCAAAAATGATCTTGGAGAGGACAGAAAGGGGGTGTTTATGGTGTTGAGGAAAGGAGGGAACTGGGAAAAGGGAGATACGATCTATCCCTAGGCCTCCCCAGCCTCCTTCCCTCCTCCTCTGCAGGGCCCTAGCTAGATGGGCAAAAATGCCTGGCTAGTAAAAATGCAGAGTGGGAGAAATGCAGAGGTATCGATTGCCTCCCCTGCATAGGATGCCCATCATCCTCTGAGTTCAGAGGCTGACAGACAACCGGACAGACTTGTTGTGAACAGCACAACTAGGAATGAGAGAGTTTGCTGCTTCCAGATAGAGGGCTCCTAGCTCTAGTCAAAAGGCATTCTGCAACTATTCTGCAACTATTCTTTCTTTTCCTCCTTAATATTTCTTTCTGGTGAGGGAAAAAAAGATGGAAGAAGCAGTGGGAGAACATGTGAGTGTTCCAAACTGAAGGCTTTGGCCTCTGAACCCCTGCATAATTCCATGAACGCGACAGGGCAATTGCACAATGAAAAGCCTCCTCTGGAAGCAACCTATGTCTGCTTTGGAGACATAATTGTGAGTCAGCCATGAAATGGGCATTTGGCTCTTGGTGCTGCGACAGTGGTTCTGATAGGGCAGTTTGCCAAGGGTGTGGTTGGGGGGTGGGTTTCAGTCCTCTGGTCTAGAATAAAGAGAGCATGTTTGAATAGCCAGACATGCAGTAAAACTGGTTCCTTATGGAACCTGTCAAAGCTGTGTTAAAACCATGTATAAATGCACCTGTGGTTTGATTGAAGCCAAACCAACAAGAGACTGAGAGACAGATTAGGACTGGAACTCTGTTTTCAAATGCAGGACTCTAGGTTTCAAATAATGGTTCCTAGATAGTGTGTATCTGTAAGAAAGAGAGAGAGGAAGGAAGAAAAGAACTGGTTTCCTTATTGAGGCATTAGCCAGCTATTTCATTTACCACAGATTCCTTAAACAAACCCATAAACTAATCTCTCTCCCTTCCTTCTCAGAGCCATTGGCACTGTCATTCACAGGGCTAGTTTGGGCTTTCTTCTTTTTTAACACACCAACTTTCCATGTGTTCTCATACTGTTTCTGCATCTTGCAGTTCTCAGATGGGAATGACATTCAAATCAGGAAGAAAAGGAAGGCTGGGTTGTTCTGTCCTAACCGTGACGTATATGGGGTCTCAGCTCTTATAACACCCAGTCTCCAGTGCCCTAGTATGTGCTACGACCACCGAATCAGTCTTTATGAAAGTCTGCAGTTCTCCAAAGTTTCTATTGAGGGATCAGAACAGTTGCCACAGGAACTATTCCAGTATTTGGCGGACTATAGCCTAGTTGCTGCTGTGCCATGACCCATAACCTACCTATCTGCCAACCAGCAAAATGTTGCCTTCGTTGAAGACCCACTTTGCAGACCTGTCTGTCATGGGTCAGGACTCCTAACCCTCACCCTCAAAGGATCCCAACTCCTTATCCTCAGAAGAAGAGGCTTCTGAGTTAAGGGAGAGGACTTGGCCAAGGACGGACATTACAAGGCTTCCATTTCCCCAGGACACAGTTCTCCAGAAAGACCCCAGGTGTCGGCTCCTCTGTCCTCAGACTGGCACCATGAAGCATGGCAAAGCCATTCCCACATCTTTGCAGCCTGAGATTGTTAAGCAGGACAGGCCCCTTTAAGAGACTAAGTGTTAATCGATATGGAGGCAGGATCAAGCAGCCTACCTCTGGCTAAACTCATATTTAAGCCTTGCTCTGCTCTTTACTGGAGCAAAGTAAAAACAAGCCTGTGTAGCTTCCAGCCCCAGTGCCACTCGGAGCTTTCCATAGTACTGCTCTATTCCTGTTTGTGAAACCTGGCCTTGCTGAATGTAACCAATCCATAGGTGATCCCTGAAGCCCCCACACTAAGCCTGCACAATAGCAGAGGCAGAACAGAACACTACCTTGCTTGACATTAGCCCTATTCAGGCATTAGAAAACTCTGTGCACTAAACACACGAGAAGGGAGAGTGTACTGGCCCCACCATTATGCATCCCCATTTTCATCACTCTCTACATGTGGAGACTGTCCATGTGGTTTTGAGTACTGTGTTTCAACCATATAGAGAGCCTTTATGGAAATAAGAGATACTCCCCTTATTAGAAAGTTGCCCTCCGTGTGTAGAGAGAAATGGAAATGACGATGGGGGTTGGGTGGGATTTAGTGTACACAGTTTCTGGATGCCTGAATAGGACTATTCTTCCAATAAATAGTTCTAGCAGTCCGGCCCTCTTTCAGTGCCTTCTTAAACCAAGCGACTGAGGTCCCCCTCATAATTTAGGAATTGGTGCTTTTAGAGACCTACCCATTCTCTTGAGCTTCAAGTCTGTGCATGCAAACAATTAAGTTGTCTAATTTTTAAAATCTTTTTTGGCAGTTGCCTGAAAAGTGAATTTCATCAGCTGTCCGACTCCTTTGGGAAACAGATCGAGACTCCTGAGTGAACCATGCCCCCAAAGCGCAAGGCCCCTGCCCAAACCCAGGCAGCGGTTAAGGGCAAGAAGGTTAAGGAGGAACCAAAGATAAAGCCTGAACCAGAGGAAGACAGTTTCCACTCCACCATGGCAGCACTGAAGGCAGCTCCAAAGGAGAAGCTCAAGGTCAAAATCGATTCTGCCTGTCAGCTGAGTAACACCGATGGTGCCAAGGTGAGAGTGAGCCCGGGCTGAAGCCCTGTTCTATGCTCTGTCTTTAAGGGACACTATAAAGGAGACTACATCAATTTGGTATTTTGGGTTGCAACTCCATCATACCATACCATTTGCCATGCTGGCTTGGGCTGATGGAAATTGTAGGCCAAACCACAGTTGGAGAATGTTGCCCTAGCCCAGCGATGCAGAAACGAAGGCCTGAGGTGCCAAATCCAGCCCATCAGGGTTCCCCAGATGGAGCTGCCCCCTTTCCCCCAAGGACTGTTTGGTAGTTCCCTGGCTTTTGTGCATTTCCCCCCTCCATTCTAAAGAGTTGAAATATCTCTCCTATGTTACAGTCACTAAAAGCATTAACATACAATATGCTAGTATATTTTGTATTTTCGGCTGCACCCACTTTGCCTTCAGCTCTGCCCACCACTGGAATGTGATCCCCAACAACTTCTCCGAAATCAAATTCGCCCTTCAGGCTGAAAGAGGTTCCCCCCCTTGCTGTAGACAAAAGGCACCATTTCCCATTTCATCTGGCCCTGAGATAGGAAGGTGTAACACAAAGAGCAATTACTGAGCGCTGGGAGATGGAATGAAGTTCCAAGTGCTCACTAAGTCGTTGGTTTTTCCTCTTCTTGGAGATTTTTCGATTGAGTGCTTTTGCCTTTTCTTTGCAGGGCAGCTTGTCTTAATCACATGTGATCTGTATAAAATAGTGGGAAACCCAGCCAAGTGCCTTCCCCCCCCCCCCATTAGCTAATAGGAATTTCCTGGCACAGGGTTGAACAGTGTTCCTTCGTTCAGGAAAACTTCTGCCAAGCGGACCTCTGCACAGATCTTGCTAACTAATGCTACTACTCTGGGGTGTTGGACGGCTATTGGAGATTCCAACTTGAATGGGAATTTATCCTTTTGGATTCTGTCCTGGACTCCATTAGTTGCCTCCTTGACCCATGTGCTGGGGATTCTTCTCTTAGGGCATACAATAATAATGTATTGTATTTTATTTTTTCTTTAATCTATTTATTAGCCACTTTTTAAGGCCATGGTCTTCCAAGGCAGCATACAACATAAAAACATTACAAAGCTATTAATAACATCATACTAAATATAAACAGTTTGAAATAAAACCAGTTCCAATAGAACAATAAAATCAGTAAAACCAGTTTCAGCTTCAAAATAGCCATCAGCAGTGAATAACATAAGCATTTTGAATTAAAAGCCAGGAAAACCATGAGATTTTTAAAACCCTCTTTATAGCAGCCACAGATTGGGCCAGACATATCTCTCTTCGGAGGGAATTCCATTGGGTAGGGGCCAGTGCTGAGAAGGCCTTACCTGTAGCGCCTGCCAAACGTGTACTGATTTTGGTAGTGGGCCAGAGAGCAGAGCCTCTGAAGATTAACTTAAAACATAAGAAGAGCTCTGCTGGATCAAACCAAGGGTCCATCTAGTCCAGCACTCTGTTCAAACAGTAGTGAACCAGCTGTTGCCCAGGGCACCAGAGCACAGTGCAACAGCACCCAAACATGGGCAATTACATATGGCTATAGGTAGAGCTTCAAATAACCTGGACCCAAGCCATTAGGACTTTAAAGGTCAAAAACAGTGCTTTGAACTCGGCCTGGCAATATCCTATCATAGGATTTGTGTAATGTGATCTGACTGTTTAACTACAATGAGGACTTAAGTGGCCGGGTTCTGTACCAGCTGAGGTTTCTGGATAACCTTCAAGACAGTCTTGTGTAGAGTGCTTGGGATTCCATTCCAGCACTCCTGGGTCCTCTAGATGGCATGCTCCCTTCCCCTATACCCCCACCCCTAACTGTGTTGGCATTTTCCTGGCTTTCACATGGTTGAAATGCCTTTCGTATGGTTTTGTTACTGGCAGTAAGAGTTTTAAGTTAAAATATGCTGGTATTCTGAGTATTTTGGGCCAGTTCCTTTTGCCTTCAGCCTGCCCCCTTTCGCATTTGGCCCTGCCCATCACCAGAATATGGCCCCCACCAGAGCTTCTCCAAAATGGAATTTGCCTCTTGTGCTGAAAGAAGCTCCACACCCCTGCTCCATGCCGTCCAACGGATCCATGTCTGAATGGGTAAATGGCCTTACATCAAAGTACCGCACTCTGTTCATTGAGCCATCTGGCATCAGTAGTTCCTCTGTTGTGATTTTAGATTCTTGAAGACTACGACTGCATGCTGAACCAAACCAACATCGGCAACAACAACAACAAGTTTTACATCATCCAACTCATTGATTATAATGGGAACTTCAGCTGCTGGAACCGCTGGGGCCGTGTGGTGAGTATCATGCCCACAATGCAACCACTGGGGTTGAAGAGTAGATGTTTCTTTTCCCAAAACCTATGGCATGGTCAGCATCTCTCTAAGATGGCTGCCAGCAGACATAGTTAATGTCAGTGATGCCTCACTCTGAAACAAGAATATACGGTTGCTAAAGTCTTAGCCATCGTAAAATAAAACGTGGGGGGATATCTGTACTGCCTATTTATCCTGTCGTGGCTGCGCAGTGGTGCTGCGTTCTTTATAAGACGCAGCCATGACCTCGTAGCCACGTTGGGCTTTTACCTCCAAAAACATGATTTCATCACATTTTTGTTGTTGTTGCTCACCACGTTGTTTCTCCATCTGATGGTGGTGGCCTCAGTTCAGGTTAAGCCCAGTGGATGTTGCTAGGGGCAGATCCAAGCCCAATTGTGATTTCCCCCCCATCCAGGGCAAGCGTGGGAACGCAGAGCAGGGTGCGGGGGGCTTGATGAGCTGAATGGCCGCTGGCGCTGCGGTTTTCCGGCCAGATAGTCAGCGCTCCCTCCTGCTGTATATATTTATGGGTTCTGCTTCGCGGCAGCGATGCTGCAGCATTTTGAGGGGAATTGGCTACAAAACCACATTATATGATGTCCTTCAACGCTGTTTTCCAAACTACAGTTTGCAGGGCCATAACGGACATGGGACCTGAAGAATTGCTAGCTAGCAGTGTTTTCTAGCCATATTTATTGCTAAATATTCCTTATGGTGGTTGAGGGATGTGGAGTGATGGGCCCAATACGAAGAATGGCTGAAAAACCCTGGGTGAGCAGTGAGGGCCAAAGCAGATATTACCTTAATTCCATACCTAGCAGCTGTATCGTTTTGTCATCTTTACTCTAGAGTAGGCAGAATGCCCCCAATCCAGATCTTAAAAGCCCTCCTACCCCCCAACACTAGGGTCCCAAAGAACTTCGGCTATGGGGCGGTATATAAATGGAATAAAAATAATAAAAATAATTATAAAATAAATTGTGCCTATTCTAGAGTAAAATGTAAAAATAAAGACATAGCTGCTAGAAACGGATTTAAAGTAATGTCTATTTTGGGCCTAGAGCGATGAGAGAGAGAGGGACCATGAGGCAGATTTGGAGGTAGAGCAAGTCCAACGAGCAGGATTTGGAGCTAATGAAAAGAGTGGGTTCATATACATCAGGATGCACAACCTGTGGCCCTGAAGCTGCATGTGCCCCCCAAGGCCTTCACAGTCCCGCTCCCATGGGACTAGTCTTCTCTCCATTCCCTCCTCAATCCTGATTCAGATACCTTGCTGTTGCTAAAAGCAAGGAAAGAGCAATCAATGCCAGGATTACTGATGCACTTACGGACGCGTGTTTGTACGCATGCATGTATGTGTGTGGCCCCTTATCTTCAAGCAGCTTCACATGTGCCCTTTGGGGCTGAAAAGACTGCACCCCTGATATATGTACATAAGTCAGAACCCCATCCTCGGCATTCCATTTAAGCAGCACATAACCCTTGGTATTAAGTGGATGTAGAGCCATCAGGTTCTTGCCCTTAAACAAACTGACTAAGGCCTCCATTGTAAAACTGTTTACAAGGTTGTGAACACATTTGCCTTAGTCGTGCTTGCTAATTGGTTTGTGGGTTCTCACTTTGCTAAGTCTACAGCTGTCTGTACATCAGACCACAGTGTCAGCTGAGGATAATGGTTCCCCATAATAATTGCTCCAGAACAACGTGTTCCTGCTTCATGACAATAGATTTATAGCCACAGTGTGCAAATCTCCTGCTCTTTCACTTCTGCACATATGTTGTTAAAGAAAATACGTCCTAGTTAGCTGACTGAGGTAATGAAATACAGCACATTTGAACTGGTTTATAACCATGCAAAGCATTTTAAAAGAATAAGGGGAACATAGAGTAGCAGTAGCCAATATACAAATATTGACTACCTGTATACAAGTAGTATACAAATATACAAATAATATACAAATATTCAAAAAAGCTAGGCATATTTTTATGGCTGCCCAGGTTCCCAGGACAGATTTTTCACCAAATTTCAGATGGTACAGATAAACTTGGTTATTTATTCAGAGGATTTCTTCTCAGGAGTATCAAGAGGAGGCCAGTATTGACTATTTCTTGTAGGCATGTATGCCTCATGAAATTGCAAAAATCTCCTGTCAGCTATTCAGTTGCCAGTTAACATTACAGGCGTGAGATTGCAGCAAACAAATCAATCCAGAGAACAAGGATTACCAAATGCTCTTGATATTGCTTACTCTTGGGCAAGGAATGTACACATCCTATGCATTGTTGTTTTAAAATTAAAACACATTTCAGAAGTTGAGAAGTGTGTTTCCTAACAAACCTTTTGGTAGCTTCTTCTAAGTTCAGTGGTTTCCCAGGCAGTGTCCCACAAAATGTACCAATGTCAAGCAGTAATTTCACCACCTCTATCCAGGAAATAGGGTTTTTCGAAGCTGTAGGAAAACTTTTAAAAAACTGTGTACAAAAGGCAAACTTTGATTGCAGCAGACAATAGATTTGAGGGGCAATAATCTGAAATTCAGTCCAGACCAGACAGAGATTCTATTTCTGGGTGGTTCATCTGTCTGGGTGGATTTTGTTCACCTTGTTCTGGAGGGAGTTGCACTTCCCTTAAAAGGATCAGGTGCGTAGTTTGGGGTTGCCCTTGGATCCATCATTATCTCTAGAGGCACAGGGGGCCTAGGTAGGGGTGACTTTTATCAGTTTAGGCTAAAATACCAACAACAGTTCTCCTTAGATAGAGATAGCTTTACGACAGTTATTCATGCTCTGGTAACCTCCCATTTGGATTATTGCATGGCCCTGCCTAATGCAGCAGAGCTATGACAGAGAGGGGGGCCTTTTCAGTAGTGACCCCCTACCTAGAGAGGCTTGCCTGGTGCCTTTGTTATGTGTCTTTTTGGTGCCAGGTGAAGATCTTTTTCTTCTCCCAGACAATTTGAGGATGTTTTCAGAGCATTTCACTGCTATGTTTTTGTGCTGCTTTTACTTAGATTTTCTTTTGCCTTGTTTTCGCCCTTTAGTGCTAGTTTTATTTTGAGCAGTTTTAGCACTATTATTTTATTATGCTATTATGTTTTTAACTTTCATTTACTTGTACTTCACTTAGAAAAGTTAGGTTATTGGGTGGTCTAAGAGTGTAAATAAATAAATCAATGGCATGCTTGACAAACCTCCCAAATTCAGCACTTTGTATTTTTTTTTCTGACAAGCTTCTGCTCAGTTTTTGGGCAGTCTCAGGACAACCAGGTCAGAAAAATCACAATATAACTTTGGATATCAAATATAGCATGCATGTATGGCAAAGGGACAACAGCTGCCTTAGAATGATTAGCTTAACTCCAATATTAATGGGGTAGGAAAGCAGATGCCTTCTTGTTTCCGATCAGGGCTGGACAGTTTGTGAGCCTCCAGATATTTTGGTTTACAGCTCACCGCCTTGAGAGGGTTCCACCCTTAAAAGCAGCCTAAAAATAATTGTACGATATTCCTCACCTTTGGCTACTCTATTTACAGTTGATGGGAGTTGTAGGCCACAATACCTGGAGGGCGTCAAGTTCTCCACCCCTGCTTTAGTTAATAAAAGCAAACATACCGCATTGTTCTTCGCAACCACAAGAAATATACGCTTGCAAACTCGGGATTCTTCCAAAAAGGCTGAGATCTAGCTTCAGCTCTTGGTAGCAATGCCCTTATCGTGTGTGCAAAGCAGTTTTGCCTCCTCTTCTGCCCCAGAAATCCAAATGCTTGTATCTCCCTAAACTGGACTTACAGAACAGGTACAGAATTGTGCATTGTTCTAAATAAGCGACCCAGACTTGACCCTCTTCTTTGCCCAATGCTGCTCTCCTGCCAGAGTTTACTGCACAAGCTCTCTCTAAGCCCTATTGCTAGGTTACGTGTCGCTTTTATCTTGACATTTGAAGAAAACAAACGTTTTTACTCATGGCCGCGTTCTGGCTGCTTCTCTGCTGATGACTGAATTAGTCTGGTAGGAAGCCCTTTTGGGTTTAATTCCTTTAATTCCAAGGAGAACACCTAAATGCAAGCTGTTCTTGTTTGGCTGGATTACCGGAAGTTACCCCACACGCCGTCTTGGGGGGTGGACTTTTAATATGAAATGCTTTCTGTATCAAGCAGCCTGATCCTTCCCTAGCCCACAGTGGAGCACTTTGGGATTGCAGCTCGTGTCTGCCAGTTGTCTTTTTCTCCTCCCCAGCTCAAATTTCATAAGGCTTTTATTTCCCGGAATACTTTGTCATGCCTTGGCAAGGGACTCTGCGCTTAAAAAATTGGAATGTGAGCTGTTCTGAGTCATCAGTCGCAAGATGCCCTTTCTTCCTTTCCTTTCATTAATTGACATCGCATGTGGCTTCCCCCTCTTCAGGCTTTGTTTGTACACCAGGCACACGCCTACACTTTAGCAGTGCATAGACACGCATTCTCTCCCAGTCCTTGGCCACGGAGGGTGGGGGCACCACCCACTTTCCCCAGACCAGGGCAAGGGGCTGAAATTACCTGGTGGCTTTCTCTTAAGCAAGCAAGGGGGGGCTGACAGCTCTAGTGTATCAGTTGCAGCCAGCGCTGGCCCAGGTGGTTTTGCTGACTGAGGTGAAGGACTAATGCTCCTCCTTTTCCCAACTATTCCATGTACCGAAGTCAACCAGGCTGGCAACTGAGCCTGACTTCAATGCTGGCTGCTTCTGCCACATCTGAAGATAGGGCAGCATAGCTTAGGGGGTGCAGGGCAGGCTGTGTGATACACATACAGCTCTGCCCCCACAACATTCCTGCCCCACAGGATCTGCTGCCTGAGGCAGCCGCCTCACTTTCCCTAATATCTGCGCCAGCCCTGGTTGCCACTCTGTGGAGAATGGAAAATCTTTTCCCCATGTATCCATGCATTTCATTGTGGAAGGAGTCGTAGCATGAATCCAGAGATTATTCTGTGGAGGAGGACTTCCTGCAGTCTTTGGCATAGAGCTGAACTAGTTCCATGCATGTTACTTCCCATGATTTTTCCTCAAGGTAGCCATTACTTGTAGCTGAACAGCATATTCTAAAAATGCACTTCTTCAGGCATAACTGCCCCAAGCAAAAATCAGGGGATTTAGGTTGCTTTCAGATGGACAGTGAGGAAAAAAAATCTACACCCAATTTTTCAAGGGGAATAATATGTATAGCTGCTTTCATACAGTGCTAAGTTATTGTGGGTTTCGTTTATTATATTTTATCACAAGCCCAGCCGGATAGTGCAAATTAATGGATTTTTTTTTTTACCTTGGTATACTATTGGTCATGTCAAGGAGAGCTTTGATTCCAATAGTTAGAAACCTTACAAGAAACAAATGCAGGCCTGTGGAAATTCCAGAATTAGAGGCACACTATCAGCTATCTGACTGAAACTTTTATGGTGATCTTGAAGTGCGAAAGAAGCCAGCAAAAATTGAAAATGTGATAATAAAAGTTAATTTCAACTACCCTACAGGTCATTTGAAATGTGCCTTTAACTGTGAAATCCTGTGCATGTCTACACAGATGCAAATACCACTAAATTCCGTAGAGCTTACTCCTAGGCTAGTGGGTATTGCAGAGGAGGGCAACTTCCAGGGGTTCGTGGTCTGCTTTCCATCCCCCTGGACTCACCCCCCCCCCCCCATGGGCTGCATTCCTGCCACCACTATCATGCTGCTGAATTCAGTAGTGTGGCACCAAAAAAAACCTGGCAGTTGGCTGCTGAAATTTGGCACAAACTGCTGCAGAGCCATAGGACAAATTTAGCTTGAAAACTGCCATCACCACCCCGGCCGTAGAGGAGGATAGAAGACGCATGAGGTTTGTGGACCATGGGCCATGTGTTGCCCATCCCTAGGGTCTAGGACTACAGCCTCAAATGCTTTAGCTGTTCTTGAGTGTTTTCCTATCAAAGCCTATCAGAGACATCCAAATGATATGTGTGTGTGTGCCTCCAGAGCCCAGCTGCTAAAGATCTAAATTAAGTTTCCTGTCTGGAGGTACTTCCCATTTATTACAATTAATATTTGCTCAGACATCAAGAGACACTCACTCCTCTGTATAATCTACTTTAACTGCCCCCCATCCCACCCACCCCGGTTTCTTGATTTGAGTCTGCCTAATTGTTTGGCTTCATGCTTTGAAAGGGTTTTGAATGGCAAAGGATGTTGTCTTTTTTATAGGCTCCGGAGAAGCCATGAGGAAGACCACGTCTTGAGTGCCTGCATGCTCAAAAAAATGTTGGTGTTGACAATATATCCTTCAGCCAAACTAACATGGAGAAATTCTCTACCCTTGGAGTCTCCATTGTGGTGCCTGCAAACACTTTTTGTGGTGCTCGCCAGGCTGCCTGCCTCTCCTGATGTTTATTTTAAAATAAAATATTTGTTTTATTTCATAAGGTTTTTAAATTTAAAAAACAACAACTGCACAGCTGTCGTGCTGCAAAGCGACAGACTACTCTCCGGCACCATCTTCATTTGGGTGTACTTAGGTTCTTGGGCAAGTTACTTTTCTTTTAGTCTCACTAGTTTGCCTTCTGGAAATGAATGTTTTGTGACTGGGTATGCCCACCATAGCAGCCATTTTATGAATGGGCAAGGCCCATTTTGTGGCCCATTTGGCAGCCATTTTGTGAAAGCTCATTTGACAGCTATATTGTGAGAACACCCATGACACTCAAAATTTCAGCTGTGCCCCTGACCCAAAAGGTTGGGGACCCCTACTCTACTGGCTCAGCCTGGTTATGTTACTCACAAGAAGGGGCATTTTGATAGACCAAACTACTTAGAGATTGAATTGGTGTTAAGTAAACCAGATGAGAGCTAAACAAATCCATGCTTGGTAGGAAGGAGAGGGGGATTAGTGTGAGGTTATTATGGAAGTGAATGAATTTGAGGTGACAGTAAGCCTTTTTTCCTGCAACCTGAAGTGTGCTCTAAACACAGTAGGGATTATTTCTGACTAACAGACATTGAATTGTGCTGTTAATGAATTCAAAACCTGGGTGGGAGCAGCTAATCTCTATCCTAAAATATTAGAAGAACAGGTAGATGAAATAGCATACCACTAGGAATGATTTTTTGAATAATAATAAAAGAACTGGGAATTCTTTGATGATATAAGACTAGCAAATATATGTTCAAGAAATCAACACCCATATGGCTCACATTTGTTGTACGCAAGTTATTTTTTATTGTTATGCCTTGAAAATACAATGAAATATATTTGCAAAAAAGGGGGGGAATAAAAATGGCCAAGGTAAATACAGATAGGAACTTCGGTCACAGGGGGGGAAATGAGGAAAAAGGCATATGCTGCAGCCTTCCCCAACTTGTTGCCTTCTAAATGTGTTAGAGAACAACTCCCAGCATTGCTGATCATTGATTGTGCTGGCTGGGGCTAATAGGCATTGAAGTCTGGAGGGCACCAGGCTGGGGAAGGCTGGACTATGGGAATAATTGTTGCTTCACTGATGAAGGCATTTCATATATTTCTACACAGACTTGAGTCAAATTCACAGGAATGTTTTTGCCCTGTTGTTCCAACCTATGGACAATGTGATTCCATGGTGATGTGGTACAGAGTATCAAAATTTCTCTCTTTTACCTAATACCTAGGAAAAAGCCAAGAACATTGGCTGGGTTCATTTGTGGGCTGGATGAGGGTGAATCGGCTGAGGTTAAACCCATACAAGATGGAGGAGTTGTTGATCAGTAAAAAGCCTGACTCAGGGATTGGGAGTCAACCTGTTCTGGAAGGGGTTGTGCTCCTCCTGAAGGATCAGGTCTGTAGTTTGTGAGTGCTCTTTGATCCTACGCTATCTCTGGCTCGTAAGATTGCAGCAGTGTCAAGGAGTGTGCTTGCACAATTATGCTTGGTGTGCCAGCTTGAACGCTTCCTTAGTTGGTCTGACTTGACGACAGCTATCCATGCCTGGGGTACACCACGTTTATTTATTTATTTATTTATTTATTTATTATATTTGTATACCGCCCCATAGCCGAAGCTCTCTGGGCAGTTTACATAGGATTAAAAACAATATACAAAAATTAAAACAGCAAAAACATACAACATACACACAATCTGTAAATTTAAAAACCACTACAACACTTCAAAAAAGCTACAAAAACAAAACAAACCCAGGCTCCTCAGATATTGCCAAATGCCTGAGAGAAGAGGAAAGTCTTGACCTGGCGCCGAAAAGATAACAATGTTGGCGCCAGGCGGGCCTCGTCGGGGAGATCGTTCCACAATTGGGGGGCCACCACAGAGAAGGCCCTCTCTCTTGTTGCTGACCTCCGAGCTTCCCTCGGAGGAGGCACTTGGAGGAGGGCCTTAGATGTTGAATGTAGTGTTCGGGTAGGTTCATGTCGGGAAAGGCGTTCCATCAGGTATTGTGGTCCCAAGCCGTGTAAGGCTTTATAGGTTAAAACCAGCACCTTGAATCGGGCTGAGAAACATACAGGCAGCCAATGCAAGCGGGCCAGAGTAGGTCTTATATGTTCGAACCTACTGGTTCCTGTTATCAGTCTGGCCGCTGCATTTTGCACAAGCTGCAGCTTCTGAACCACCTTCAAAGGCAGCCCCACGTAGAGTGCATTGCAGTAATCTAACTTGGAGGTTACCAGAGCATGGACAACTGAAGCCAGGTTATCCCTGTCCAGATAGGGACGTAGCTGGGCCACCAACCAAAGTTGGTAGAAGGCACTCCATGCCACTGAGGCCACCTGCGCCTCAAGTGACAAAGATGGTTCTAGGAGAACCCCCAAGCTACGAACCAAGCTACAATGTGCTCCGCGTGGGGCTACTCCTGTAGAGTGTCTGGAAGCTTCCATTGATGTAAAAAGTGGCAGCTAGGCTGCTAACCAACGGTATCAGGACCATATTATACCTGTTTTAAAAGATCTGTACTGCTTACTAATTGGTTTCTGGGTGCAAGTCCAGGTGTTGGCTTCTTAACCTTTAAGGTTAAATGACCTACGACCTGACTGTCTAAGGAACCACCTATCTTGCTATGAACTTGTCCAGTTATTAAGATCTGCAAGAGAGGGCGTTTTGAGGACGCCGTTATCCACAGAAGCCAGTTTGTCAGAGATGTGTGAAAGTGCTTTCTATGGTGCCAAAACTCTGGAATGTGCTCCTCCCAGAACTACAATTGGTCCCCACTCATTTAGAAAGGGTGTAAGGATGCATCTTTAGAATTTCACCTTTTGAAATGTTTAGTTTTAATGCTTTTACCATCTTTAATGTTCCTGTTGTTATTATCTTATGTTTTAGAGAGCAATCATATGCCGCCTAGACAGCGTCTGAAGGGCCATGGGATAGTTCGGGTTCCTGGATCCAAGGTCGGAGACAGTGCCCCAACCTCAGGCCCAGGAGTGCAAGGTCCCCTCCTCTCGCAGCCAGCACAGAGAGAGCTGTGCCGAGAGGAGGTAAATGGGGCAGTTCTGTGGAAGGGGACTGGGGAGGCCAGCTTACAAGGAATCCCCAGCCTCCTTGCCTTCCACTCCGCAGAGCCCCAGCTAGATGGGCGAAAAAGCCCATGTAGCAGAAATGTAGATCAGTAAGAGTGTGGAGGTGAAGATCCTGCTCTGCATAGGATGCTTGTCAGCCTCTGAGTTCAGAGGCCGACAGGCATTCCAATAGGATTGCACCCTTAATTGTTTTAAATTGTTGGACACCACCTTGATGGCTTTTTAGCAGGTAAGGTGGTATATAAATGCTAATAATAAATAAATAAATAAATAAATAAATAAATAAATAAATAAAATCTGTTTTAAGAGCCAGGCTTGCTATGTTCAAGAAAAATGTGGTTCCTGCAAGACCATCATATTGTCCTTCTCAAGTAGAGAATTGCATGGTAGGACATGTAGCTGCATGAATGTAAGGCCTATCAACAGCATTTCCCATTGGTGCTTACCCTTTTTTTCATTCTGAACGTCTAAGGGATGAGGTGCAGAAGGCATAGGAACAACTTGCGAAGTTTTCATCTGTTTACACATGCATCTTTAATTTACTGCTGTTGTTTCCAGGGGGAAATAGGACAGTCAAAACTCAGCAGCTTTCCATCCTCGGAAGCTGCCAAGAAAGATTTTGAAAAGAAATTTCGGGATAAAACAAAGAACAACTGGTCTGACCGGGAGAACTTCGTAGCTCATGATGGCAAGTACACCCTGATCGAGGTGCAGCATGGGGAGGAAGCAGAGCAAGAGGTGACAGTGAAGGTAAAAGGGCAAGGGATACGCTGGGAGCAAAGCATGCTAGGGAGTGTCATTATAAGGCCATTTAAAATAGCAAAGCAGGCGCACACCTAAATACGAACCAAGTTGTCCGATATGTTCAAATTTCAGATACTAGCTACATTGAATCACATTAATAAAATAAAGTTAACAGCACAATTCTATATATGTCTACTCAGAAGTAAGGCCAGTTTACTCCAGTGGGGCTTATTCCCTGTAAGTGTTTATTGGTTTGCAGCCCAAGTGTTCAATTAAAAAAATGATGGTGAATAATGATTGGCTTTGCACTCCGTGGCCAGAACCATAGAAACTAGGAGCAGATTCACTCCTTAATTAAGCAACTGAGTAGGTCACTGCCTGTATGGTTTGATATATTACATTACATTACATTTAAACATCTAAGTAAAAGTGCTAAAGCCTTTTTTAAAAATCAAAATAAAAGCTTGAATATTCACGGAAGAGACCTGGAATATTCCTGAGAGAATCAGGTCCCTTGTGCACAAACCCACATAAATGGAAGGATCACCATAAATGGGAGGATTTGTTTAAAGGGCCGGTTGGCTGGTCTCTGGAGTTTAGAGCAAGAGGACATCCTAGGGGCAGAATGGATTATGTTGTCAATTGAGGCCTTTGTAGACTTCATCACCGGTCTGATCCTCAAGGAGTAAGTCAATCGTAGTTGTCCATCACAGTGCAGGGCTCCAAATCTTCTCTTGGATTTGGAGGACTTTTGCCCTTTTTCTTATGACATGATCACTGCAGCAGTCTTTTCTTGGGCCTCCTGCAAGTTTGCAAAGTTTGTGTGTGAGGTAAAGAGGGGGGTGCAGGGAGAGCAAGAGCACATGCATGCGCGCACTTGCCCAGATTAGCGCCTCTGGCAACCTGAGTCAAGGTTGGGGGAGTGAGTGGGACCCAGTATGTATACGTGCAGCCCGATCCTTTGCATGTTTACTCAGAAGTGACTCCTACTGTGTTCAAGGAAGCTTACTACCAGGTCAATGTGCATGATACTAAGGCTGCATCCTGCCCCGTTAGAAGGAACTGATCTGTATATGAGTCCAGACCCCAGCCGGTTGTTTTCTATCCCCAAGGTGGACACTGTAGATGGAGCGAAGCAGTTGAAGCAGAAGATACGGTCCTGCTCCTTGGACAAGCCTACCCAGGATCTGGTCTCACTCATCTTCAGCAATGACATGTTTAAGGAAGCCATGCAGACCATGAACATAGGTAAAGGGTGGAGAACATTGGCATGTATGGTTGTAACAGCGGAAAGCCAAACCGGTTAGTCGAAGGACGCTGAGGGAACCAGACCACCAGTAATGGTGAGATGAAATTCTTTCGTTCTTCACCCCAAATGAGAAGGGCCAGCCAGGGAAAAGCAGGTGGCGCTCAGTGAGTGGAGGAGAGGTTTGGATTGGAACAGCTGGTGGCCTTCTGATCCAGGTGGCTTCAGCCACTGATGTGTAGAATCCTTGGAAGCCTAAAACTATTAGCCTGATCTGTGCTGAGCTTTCTCACGCTGAGCTTTGTGTTCCTGCCAGATGTGAAGAAAATGCCCCTGGGGAAGCTGAGCAAACAGCAGATTGCCAAAGGTTTTGAAGCTCTGGAGGCCATTGAGGCAGCCCTGCAGAAGCAGCCTCCCAACCAGAAGCAGCTGCAAGATCTTTCCTCTCGCTTTTACACCATCATCCCCCACAACTTCGGTCGTTCTCGGCCTCCGGCCATTGACACGCAGGAGGTGGTCCAGGCTAAGAAAGACATGCTACTGGTAAGGAGATCTCAGGACTTGTACGATCCATACTGTGACAGGAAGAGAGATCCCAGAGCTAACGAAAACTCTGACAGAGTTCTATACAGCTAAGCCCTGATGTTAAGGGCTTGCCTGCACATCAAGGGAAGTGCCCTCACTTCCGGGAGTGTTCTGCATTCTTGTACTTATTTACCTCCTTGGTAGCTGCAGCTTTTCTCTGGGGCTCCAAAGCTGTCCAGTGAAACTTGGGAAGCGGGGAGTATCGTGCACTACAGGTGTGGGTGTGTGGCTGGTGGGTCCCTTGTTTAGTCCCATGCTCCATTGGTTGTTGCTTTTCTATTTGTGCTAAAAAAAATTCCAGCTGTTGTGCTGTTTAGAACTGTGGGGATGAGAAAGCCTGATGTGCTTTATCATGAAACCACTACAAACAGAAAGGCTGCATATTGGCTGACATTTATAGTCTGAGAGCCACAAAACAAAGCCAATAAGTCAAGTTAGGGCATAATATGGATTGCGCCCTCGCTGCTGGGAAGCCTCCAAACTTGCAGCCTTCCGAGATTCCTGTGCCCTGCAACGCTGAAGTTGGCAGGGCGGGAGGAGCAGCAGAGGTAATCTTTACCTTCCTATTCTCTGATCTTTGCTTCTTCTTTTTTTGCTAAACAGACTTTTCAGCCTGTCTAGCAAGGGTGCTTTGGAGGAGGAGAGAAGGAGACTCAGGATAAATGATATCCTGGCCTCTCCAGTCACCTCCCCGCCCACCGGAGTGCCCCTTTTCTCACTCTCCGCGGTCCATTTTTAAACTTAGAGGGGGAAATCCAAGCCATCCTACGGTCCCTGGGACACATGCCCAGGGACCATAGGACTGTTCTCTTAAGGACTGCTTCAGCTTTCTGCTGGAGTGGTGGAGGACACACATACACGTGCCTGCTCACATATAACTCACACACACCGTACTCACTCATGCTCACCTCACCAGGAACAGATATTGGTCTAGCAGCAGCAACATCAAGGTACTAAAGCCTCTGCCCCAGCCGCTTCAATGCAATCGCCAAAAAGAGGGAAACACTTCTAGGAACAGGCTGTATGGTTCCTACCATAAAGCATGAACCTCATTCCTAGAGCATCCCAGGCAGTAGGCAGGAACCTTCAACCACTGCTTCCTGGGATACTCTAAGAATGAGGTTCCTGCTCTATGTAAGAACCGTAGAACCTGTTCCATGGCATATTTTTTCTCCTCTCCCTCCATCCTGTTTTTTTAGTGATGGCTGGGAGCTGCCAAAGGGCTTGAGGGGCTGCATTTCTTCACCCCTGCTCTAAGGTGACAAGACTATAGCCCTGAGTACCCAGCTAGGATGCAATCTTCGGTCCTTGAGTTCCGGATAATCTCTTACTACTTTACTAGCATTACTGGGGGGAAAAACAGTTTACCCCTTTTGCTTTCATACTGAAGGACCCATGAAGTCACTCCAGCTACAATGGGTTGCTGAGAGCGCAATCCTAAATATGCTTACTCAGAAATAAAGCCACCTGATTTCAGTGGGATTTCCCTCCATGTAAGTGCATATAAGATCACAGCCTGAGTGTCAGATGCCCTTTCCTGGTAGGTCCTGGCAGATATTGAACTGGCCCAGAGTTTACAGGCCCAGAAGAAGAAGGAGGAGGAAGAGGAGGAGGAAGAAATGAAGGTGGAAGAAGTTCCGCATCCATTGGACAAGGACTATGGCCTCTTGAAGTGTGAGCTCACCCTGGTGGACCCTTCGTCAGAAGACTATAAGGTATGGCCCTACAAAAAGATTCTCACCCTGTGTCTGTGGGGCAGGACACCAAACACCTAGGTTGAGAGTGCAAGGTAATGGGGAAGAGGGGCAGCATGCGGAGTTGCCTACCCCACAGTTGAAAAAATGTTGATTTATTCTGTACCCCATTTGTCTCTTGGCGCTGGTGTCTTAGTGATCACTGCCTTCTTCTGCTTCTCTTCCCATTCCCCCATTAGCTGATTGTAACCTACGTAGAGAAGACAGGTTGCAGTTACCGAAAGCTTCAGGTCCTGAATGTCTGGAAGGTGAACAGGGAGGGTGAGGTAAGGTCCAGTGGCAGTGCCCTTCCCTTCTTGTTCTGCTCAGGGATTGGGTGAGCACACTCCTACCAGCTAAAGATTTGTTTCGCTCTTCGGACAAAACTGCCCAGAGCTTATCACAACTGACTCGAGCACCAGACAGAAGATGCCCCAGCCTGATGCCCTCCCTCCAGCCGTATTCAACTCCCATCTTCCCAGGGTAGTGTGGCCAATGGGTATGCTGGCTGGGGATGGTGGAAGTTGTAGTTCACTGCCAGTGATGGCTCCAGGGTTTGGAGGGCCCTTGGCCAAGAAACCTTCAGTGGGGCCCCTCCCTCAGTGAATCTGCCTTCTCACCATCATGGTCACCAACTGCTCTTGCTTCTTTTGGGCCTGTGCAGATGCCACCTCAGGCTCTGGGGTTAGCACTAAGCACAAGCCGTGCTGTTACACAGGACACTTTAAGCCACGGTTAGAGCCGCTAACCCTGCTGCAGATGGTCCGACTGTGGCTAGTAAGTGAGCAGGGTTTAGCAAAACGCATCGCACAAGACACCTTAAATCCTGCTGCTTAACCAAAAGCCTTACCCAGCAGGGTTTAAAGTGTCTTCCCAACAGGCCCATCATCTTTCTCAGCATTGCTACTACTTGCTTGGCAGGCAAAGAGCCAGCAACTTGGCAGCAGCATGTACTGCTCCTCCTCCTCCTCCTCACTACCACCACCATTGTCTGGACCAGAGCAAGAGACAGGTGAACAAGCAAGTCCCAATAGTGCAGAGGAGGAGCAACTCAAGGGGGCTCTTGTGAAGGCCCCCTCTGCTGTGTTGGTGGCTTTGGCAAGTGCCCAACCATGTCTACCCTTGATTCCAGCCCGGTCCAACACAGCTGGATTGTACTAGGCTGAGGAACGCTGTCATAAGAGCTTGGCAACAAGAACTTGGCTCTATCCTGAAATGCAGTTCTTGGTTCAATCTATTTTGGTTTTGGCAGATAGGCAGCCACTGGCGCTCTTTGTTCTGTGCTCTGTGGCAAGTAGTAGTCACGGGGCCCATAATGAACCTAATTGACACACTGTGCAAGAGTTCTGGCCCTGTGCTAGTATCCCAAATGCCATCTAGTGGTTCATGATGATGAATCCCTCTGAAGGCTGTGTAGTGACCCAAAATACTAGGGTAAAGAGGACCAAATCTGCTCTTTCTGGTGAGTGGAAACAAGGCCAACGACTAAAAGGGAAGGCTTGTTCTTCTTTTTCCCTAAAAGGGTAGGAGAAGGAGCAGATGTTACCACAGATGTCCCCAGCGTGAGTGATTAGTTGCAGTTCAGCAGTGTGGTCTACATGGTCCATGCTCAGGCAGAAGATGTTTTGCTACCTACAAGCATAGAATCACACCATTTTTGTGAAGAGGGAACTCTACTCACTCACTCTCCTAATCCCCCCACCCCTAACAGGCTAGTCGTTTCCAGGGCCACAGCCACCTGGAGAACAGGCGCCTGCTGTGGCACGGCACCAGCGTGGCTGTCATTGCTGCCATCTTGAAGAGCGGCCTGCGCATCATGCCGCACTCCGGCGGCCGTGTGGGCAAGGGCCTCTACTTTGCGTCTGAGAATAGTAAATCAGCAGGATACGGTGAGACAACTCTCTCTGCTCCCTTTGGCTGGCAAGAGCAGTCTTCCCTGTTGTTCGCGCTTTGCCGTTTTCTCCCCTTTTGCTGCCTTCCTCTGCAACCGCTCCTGCAGTCTCACAGTCGCAGGGAAAGTGGGGTGGGGGGTGGGTGTTACAAGAAGGGCTTTCTTCTTCTCTCCTGCTATGATCACCCGAATCCAGCCTTCCCCAACCTGGTGCCCTCCAGATGTTTTGGATGGACGATGGGAGTTGTACTCCAAAACACCTGGAGGGCACCAGGTTGGGGAAAGGTGATCTTAAGTGTACAGCTATTCCATGTGCTTGCAGATTCTCTGCTACCAGTCAGAATTCTGTCCTCGCATGTTATCCAGCACCCACAGATCAACACAGTCCAGAGTACAGCTGTAACTCTAGAAAGCCGGAAAATACAACGTACCCTTTTCTCTCTGTGTGAATTCCAGATCCTGGGGATAAACAGGGGGATGCCTTTATGTCCTGTGTGCAAACTTCCCAAGACATCCTCTTGATTACATTACTCCAGGAGTTTAAGGCAGTGTATGTAGCTCTCCCCCGTGCTCATTTTGTTCACCTCAATCCTAGGAGGTGAGGTGGACTAGTCTGGAAGGGAGCGTCTGGCTCACAGTCACTTAGTGAGCTTCATTGGTGAGCAGGGATTTGAAGTGAAGTTTCCCCAGCCAGTGTGTCTCTCTGATGCCTTATTTCCAGCAGCATTCTGCTGAATGAGAGCCAATGGTGTAGCGATTAGACTAAAGACAGGTGAGTTGCCCAAGGTGACCAAATGCATACAAGGCGGGTCAGGGGGTTCTCAGCCCTCAAACACGAAGTTATTCTGACCACTGATGTTATATAACACAATAGCCGTTGTAGAGAAGGTAACCTAACATCCCTCATCATATCCTGTCCCAAATCTGTTCCCCTTCAGTTGATTTTACTCTGCTCCACGTGAATATATTTTTCCCAATCTTTCCAATCCTTCTGTTAATTTAGCTCTTTGTTTTCTCAGGGTCTTCCCAATTTCAGTCTCCTTTCCCTTGATTTACCATCAGGATCCTTCCAAATACATACTATTTCAGTTGAGTCTCCTACTTTTGCGTAACTGTCCAAATCCTCCCCAACTTTCCCTCTGCTTCCCTCCCAATTTCCCTTTCTTCTTACCCTGCCCATGTGAATTACTACACAACCCAGGCAGGCTCCTCCTCCTCCTCTCCTGTCCCCCTCTGCTCTCCTTTTCTCTGCCCTTCAAGTCCTCCTGCCTTGTCTTTTCCCTCCATCTCTGCCTCCTTTGAGACTGTTTCTCTCTCCACTTCCCTGCCTTGCCCACCTGCCAGCCAGTTAAGAGTCTTTGAAGCCTCCTGCCTGGGCTGTCGAGGCCGCAGACTCTCTGGCCACCATGGACTGAGTCCCTTGCTGGTGTTTCCTTGCATCCTTGAGCTCCACCCCCAATTCAGACTGGCTTGGAGTGTGTGGGGGAGCATGCAGGGATGGTGGACTCGGAATCTCTGTTGGAGCACAGGCCCAGTGTAGGGACCTGGCTGCTCTCTTCCCAGCAACGGAGATGCTGTGTTCCTATGTGCTCCTTCTCCTCCAGGCCATTTTTTAAAAAAAGTAACAGAGATCCTAGTCTGGTGACTCTCCTGCTTTCCTCGCTAAGCAGCCCCCCCCCCGCTTTCTCCTCAAAGTCCAGGCCTGAAGGCGCCACTGCCAAGAGACTGTCCTTACATTTGAAATGATTACCTTTTGAAGGGATGACCAGTGACAGACGCAGTGGCTGTGAAAGTAATACCATCCTTCGGAGGATCTGTCTATCCTCTGCAGCAAAGATATTCTGGGAAGACTTGGATATATTGTTCATGAATGCGCTGTTCTTCTGACTTTCCTGATCCCACTAGATTGAGTGCCCGAGACAACAGAGTACAATGAAAGATGTGGTACAGTGTGGACACAAGGCCGAAACACAGGACTCTGAAACGAAAACCCGGGCACTTGGCTAGTTGAATGACTACTGTTCTTATAAGCACTGAATGCTGGGCAGCCTTTCCCCAACTTGGTGCCCTCCAGATGTTTTGGACTACAACTTTGGCCATGTTGGCTGGGGATGTTGGAAATGGAAATCCAAAACATTTGGAGGGCACCAGGCAGGGAAAGGTTGACATAAGGGCTCACTAGCTTTATACTAACCGTGTACTCGGGAACAGAAATCCAGACCACAGAAAGGAAATGGTTCAGCTCAATTTTATGGATTGCGAGTATGATGCATTTGTCTGCATGACTACAGTACAATGCAATTGTCCACAAAGGCCCCAACCACAACAAGGGATATGTTTACTGAGCAATGATGACTCACTTCAACTTAACTTTACCCCTTCAGTCAGTCCTCAGAGCTTTGGTTGAAAATGAGTCCTGAACCTTTTCAGTCAGCTCAGGACAAAAGCTTCAATGATGGAACTGGTAGACCTGGAATCTGGAATCTATTGACCGGGGCGTCCTTCTTCGAAACCCAAAGGTCTTAATTCTAACACATATAGCCCCAATGTGTTGATAGTTTTCACTTGTTCCCTCTCTTAATTTCCCCTTGGCCGACACAGGCTTGTAACCACTGGGGCCTCTCTCTTTCTCCCTAGTGGGCCCCACCTCCAAGCGGGTGGGGATCATGTTCCTGAATGAGGTGGCCCTGGGCAAAGAGCATCGCATCATCCAAGATGACTTTTCACTACGCAAGCCCCCAGATGGTTTTGATAGTGTCATAGCCTGTGGCAGGACTGAACCCAGTAAGTCTGAAGGTGGAGAGAGAGCGGGGACACGGGTGGAGGAGAAAGGAAGGATTGCTTGCAGCCTGCTAATGATGTGCTAACCTCTTGCTTTCTCTGCTTTTGCCCCACTTTGTTCTCCCCAGACCCTGCCCATGATAAAAAGCTCATCCTGGATGGAAAAACAGTGCTGGTATCCCAAGGAAAGCCTGTTCCTGTGACGAAGTACCAGAACTCCAACTTCACCCAGAGCGAGTACCTGATCTACCAGGAGAGCCAGTGCCGCATTCGCTACTTGATCCAGCTCCACTTCTGAGGCACGTCGCTCTCCCGCTGGGCCCCGCCTATTCACTGCGGAGGGCCTGGTCTTTCCGCTGCTGAATGAGCATGTGTGAGTGCCTTGGCCTACACTGCTGTGTTCCCCAGTCCTCTGTTTGTGGCTCACTCAGGAATTCTGGGGATCCAACTAGTCTGAGAAGAGAGAAATCTCAACCCAGCTTGCTTTGAGCACCATGCGGGGCTCCTTAAGGCAAATGAATGTTGCTTTATGATATCCAGCAAGGCAAAGATGATGTAGTGACCCAACTCATACTCCAGAGAAAACCTTGACAAGGGGCACACCACTTTCAGATGCACTTTGGACCCCTGTATTCTGTAAATAAAAGGATATGTGTTAAGTCCACCCTGCGTGTTCCCTTCCCTGTTGCTTTCTGCATGGGCACATCTCGCTGCAGCTACTAAGAGACAGCCACTTAGTTAGCCCAAAATGTCCTCAACCTGCCTTCTGCCCTTCCCCCTAAGTTATCCAGCAGCCTTTGCACAATGTGCTACCCAGACATACTGGGCCTGTTCAGACAACACATTAAGCCATGGTTAGGCTACTAACCTCTTTGCAGCAAATAGTGAGCATGTTTAAACCGTGGTTCTGTAGCCACCATGGTTGAGAATGGTTCACACGACACTCTTGAGTCATGATTCACGTGACACGCTAAGCCATAGTGCTTAACCACTGTGGCTTAGCATGTCGTCTGAACAGGGTCACTTTGCATTCCTTTTGTTTGCCCTGAGATAAAACAGCTTATTCTTCTATAGGAGGTTTATCTGGCAAAGGGAAGGAGAGGCCTGTAGACTATTTTGGTTGCTGTTCCTTCCTCTCATCTATATGTTCAAGGAGCTGCTGTTGCATCTACATAAAGACAACAATGGGAGCAAGGCAGGTACCTTATTTATAGTGGAGAGAAGGAGACAAGTGTGCACTGCAGCCTGTCACTTCAGGGAATCCACTGCCCCTGTAGAATGGGCGCTGCCAAAGTTGTTACCAGTTTCCCACCTGTGTGTGTGAGTAGAGTGAAGGAGGATCTGTCTTTGTTTGGAGACTTGAACGAGGAAGGGGTGACTTGTTTTATTTTCAGTTATGGACCTCGGTGGTTGTGTGCACACCTGCACAACTATCCTTGGCTAGCACATGGGCATTAAATAGTTGTGCAAGGGGACACACAGCCAGCGTGCCTCTTTAAAAAAAGCAAAACGAAAACCTTTAAACCTGGGAAGGAATGAGAGGGCCAAGGATCTTGAGCTTCCCTAGCAAACCCTCCTGTTTTGGGAGAGCTATTGATCAGCAACATTACAGCAAGCCCTCCCTGTTCCTCCATCACCATCGCCATAGTGCCTCCCCTCTGCTCTGTGTCTTATTTTTAATTCTCATTTACGCAGCAAAGCAGTCCTCAGCTAAAATAATGCAGCAGGTGAAATATTTGTTTATCATTTAATTATAAAAACATGTATTAGTTGCCTTTTGACCCCCGCCAAAGCAGCTCCCAACATGACATGCAAATTAAATCATATCAAACAACATCCTAATAAATAACATACTAAAATTAAGCCAGGAGGAAGGGGGGAACCCTTTAAAAATGGAGTGCTGAATTGTGATTAAAATCCTGAAAGCACCTGGTGGAGCAGAAAAGTTTTAATGGCCCACAATAAATTGAACAAGGAAGGAGCCAATCTAATCTCCCAGAATAAGGGAACGTATTATTCATAATTATTTTGTATAATCTGTTTTTAGAATGTGCATTTTTTTCCTTTCAAAGTCCTGCTTGTATTCTTATGTGTAATTCTATCACAGAAAAAGCCTCTTGGTAAAGAATGTCATTGTGAGATTTTTCTGTTTAGCAGCTGCCTCTCCCAGGAGAAAGGGAATGCATGCGGCTTTTCCAAGGACAGCTATAGAGGCCTGGCATCAGATCAGGAGTACACAACCCACAGCCCCCCTCCCCCAGACACACATGTGCATGTGCAGCCCCCAACCTCCCTGCCAATACAAGGTTGTGCACTCGTGTCATAGACAGACCTAGAGAAGTGAATTTCCCTACCTATTTCTTGCCTTAGTTCTGTTAACAGGAAGTGTGGGCTAACAGCTGGCCAAGGGTCTGGCTCACTCTTAGCTTGAGCTAAACAATGGATGCACTCTAGGCTTTTTTGAGTTCTTTTTAAGGTTGAATGGCTTTTATTTTTGTAAGTGTGCTAGAGGCAGATAATCTCTTCTTATCTAATCTATATATTTATAGCTCCCATCACCATAGTATCACCCTACCTTTCATGTATTTACAGAGGGAAATAACAATTAGAGGGTGGTATTTTTTTTACCCTCTGCATGCTAGCAGCGTGAAGGAGAAGTAGCTAGATTACTTTATAGGGCTTCTTGTAATTGGTGTGAGTGGATCTCTTAAGAATTGTTGGGTGAAATCTCAGTCTATGCTGGTCTGTAGTCTAAGATCAATGGAGGGAGCAGTTTACAAACATATGAAGCTGTCCCTTCCATTCTTCCATTATTGTCTGGTTGCCAGGGTATTGGGCAGAGGTTCTTCCAAGCACCATCTACCTGAGACAATTTAAAACAATTTAAGAGCAGCTGCTGAAAACTGCACATGGAACCTTATGCATGCCAAACGGGGTCCTGGTATTGAATATGGTTCACCTAGGCCTGTTTCATCTTCTACAACAGCCTTCCCCAATCTGGTGCCCTCCAAAGATGTTAGTCTACAATGTCCATCATCCCCAGCTACGTGGCTGGGGGTGATTGTAGTGAAACACCTGGAGAGCACCAGGTTGGGGATTGGCTGTTGCACAATATGCGACAGAAAGTCTTAAATAGGCTGCCTACTTGAAAGAGAAATATCCATCATAGCTGGAGCTGCACTAGGGGAAGGAAGTAATTCATTCATAATCCTTTGTAGCACACAAGTTAAGGCCAAGACACTAAGGTAGGTTTCCAGTATTTTCCCCAGCTCTAGCCATCTTTAGTTTAGAAGGCGCTGCTGTGTGATCAGGCATCGGCTAAAATGAGAGCAATACTTCACTGGGTGTCCACATCAGTACCATGACATAGAACAAGGATGCGCTCTGTTCTTTTGCAACAACAATAGTGTCTGACAACAGCTAGTGGTCTATTGCCATCAGTGGTCAGTTGTTTTGTTCCCTCAGAAGCATGACATCACTTGTCAGTCAAAGCACCAGCAGCACCGTCTTAAGCCAATCAGGGATGAGCATCTGTCTTCAGCCAGCCAATAAAATTAGAACATCCCGTTCCCAGATAGTTGTGGGTTGGCAGGGGGATTAAACTACCCAGCTGCTGGATCAAGTTTGGGCATCAAAGAAATAGCAGGGCTTTGTTCATAAGTTTGAACTTCATCATGTAAATGAAGCTTAGACAACCTCGTGCTTTCCAGGTGTGTTGGATTACAACCTCATTTATCTCTGACTTTTGGACATGCTGGCTGGGGCTGATTGGAGTTGTCGTCCAAAAACATCTGGAGGTCACCAGATTGCTTACCCCAGTGTAAATAACAATGCAGCATTTCCAGTCAATGTAAACTCGTGTGTTTCCATTTTTGGCAAATTTTAAATACCTTTGAAGAAGAGATGTGGTGTGGGAGTTGGTGGGGTTAAAAATACATACAACTTGCTGCAACACCTGTATGAAGTGGACTGAGAAGGGGTGTGTACATGGACTTGCAGCTAAACTGAGAACCAAAGATAATGGGAATGCAAGAAACACATCCAGATACTTGGGCAAGTTAGTATGAATACAATACTAGAGCATCAAACTGCAAATAATTCTACTCTTCTGCAGTTATAGGTACAGGTACAAATTGAGTTATATTCTATGTTTTAATCTCGGGTACGAAACACCCCCAGAATTTAAATGGCAAAATATAAATACACATCACCTATTGTAATGGCATATATATGTTTAAATGGCCAGGTTTCCTTGCAATTAACAATGAAGCAGGAATCCAATTCTTTCCCAAACACCACTTCTGTGTTTGCTGTAGGAAAATCCATTCATGTAAATGCATGCAGGTAACCAGCAGCTGTGCATCTCACCATTTAAATGTTGGATTTTTTAATCCTAGTTTTTTTTAAAAAAAAACACTGGAGAATGAATAGGCCTTTTATGAAGTCCAGTAGTTTTGTTTTGAGTAAAGGGTTGTGACTAGGCAAGAGTCTTCAACTTTTTCAGACCTGCGACTCTTTGAATTCCAGTTTAAAACATGGGACTCAATTTCAATTATGTCACCATCCATTTTTCTCTATCCTGCCTGTACTTTTTATTCCCCACCCCTCTCTCTCTCTTTTTAAGCCTACAGGGAGAGTGGAGAAAGGAAAAAGTGAGATGATGGTACTGACACCAGTCCAGGGTGATTGAGTTGTAGTAGGTTCTGACCCAACAATTGATTACTGAAGGGTTACAGGCTCTGCTGGTTAGAATGGAAGTTTGCGTAGGACATTTTAACCCGTTCGCTTTTCTTACTCATGTACCTTCAACTGTTTGTTTACAGGTACAGGCGACAGGTGCAAATATCTGGTATCTAAAAACAACCAGCAAATTCTCCGTATGTGCAACTGCAGGAAACAAACAGCCTTGGGAAATACTAATAGTGGGAAAGGAACAGTGTTAGGTGCATTTTCTTCGCTTTTTCCCCCAAGCATACAAAAGGCTAAGAGTCAAAGAAATGAAATGTGTGCTTGGGGTGCGTGAGGGAGAATTGGATGCATGGCTAGAGTTCTGCTGACTATATACTGCAGCAGTGAGGGAGAATTGGATGCATGGCTAGAGTTCTGCTGACTATATACTGCAGCAGTTTCCCCCACTAAAGGGGTATGGCATTTCTAAAAGCGAAATATCTCTCCTCTGTGTGGGCTGTTGGCTCTGATGTCAATGGGGCAGTGACTCCACTCCAGGTTTCAGTCAGAACTCTAAAAGAGCTGTTTAAGCACCTTGGATAGCTCCTTTTGAGTTTAAGCTGAAATACAGAGCAAAGTCACCACCCCACTGACATCGGAGTCACCATCCACCACTGTCTCTCCTATTCCGACATTAGGAGCAAGCAAAATTATCGATGTTCACTTGGCAGTCTCCTGTGTGCACATGTTCTATACGTGCTAACTAGTTTGTTTTGTTTTTCTTGGGTAATAGCTACTGTAGACTGCCAAGAGACAGTGGTGGCTGTGGAATAACAGTAGCAATTAAAGTGTTTTGGGTTGTGTAAATGCTTCCTGCACATCCTGGGAGACAGGTGATGGTTTGTTTCCCTCAATTGTTGCAGCAGTTCTTTGTTAGAGAATTGCTAGTGTTTTATATAGCCAATTATGAGAGCCGCTGTTGTTTTTAGCCAAGCCGATTATATAAAATTAGTAGTGATCTCATATATAAGCCTATATAAGCCAGTCTTTCAAAACCTGCTGCCCTCCAGATATGTTTGATGACAACTCTCAGCATTCCTTACTATTGGCCATTCTGGCTGGGGCTGATGGGAGTTGGTCCAGAGCATCTGAAGGGCACGAGGTTGGAGAAGGCTGGCTTATAGTATTACTGTCCTGCAGCAGTTTCCCCAAAATCCGTGTGTGTGTGTGTGTGTGTGTGTGTGTGTGTGTGTGTGTGAGAGAGAGAGAGAGAGAGAGAGAGAGAGACAGAGACAGAGACAGAGAGAGAGAGAGTGATGTTGTCTCCCTTGTGGTGCTGAAGTGTGGAGTTGAAGTTGTGAGAGTTAGGAATCCCTGGCACCTGAACTAGAACCCCTGCATGAGTATTATTTATTCATTCAGTATATTTATATCCTGCCTTTTTTCCTCCAAGGAACCCAAGGTGGTGTACATAATCCTCCTCCTCTCCAGTTTTATCCTCACAACAACGATGTGGGGCTGAGAGCCTGTGACTGGCCCAAAGTCACGCAGTGGGTTTCCATGGCCAAGTGGGGACTAGAACCCGGATCGCCTGACTCCCAGTCCAACACTCTAGTCACTACACCACGCTACAACAAGGATTATCAAGCTTTTACAAGAAGAACCTTGGGAAGAGCTTATGCATGGGGGAGGGGGTCTATGATCCTTGTACCTCAAGCCAGCCTGGTTTTTGGGGGGAGAAATTCCTTTGTGAAAGCAGAGCAGTAATACTTGCATTTCCAGCTAGGGTCTTTAGCACAGAAACGTTAGAAGGGCCCCTTCCAAGTCAGTGTGTGCTCCACACCCTCAATCCCAGAGCAAACTGGCTTCTCCTTTTCATAGGAATGTAGGAAGAGCCTTGCTGGATCAGACCAAGGGTCCATTTCAACCAGCATACTGTTTGCACGGTGGCCAACCAGCTGCCCACGTGAAATCTTAAAGTAAGACATGAGCGCAATAGCACTATCCTGCCTGCCCATGTTCCCCAGTAACTGGTGCACATAGGCACCCTGCCTTTGATACTGAAGGAAGCATAAAGGAGGAGGAGGAGGAGGAGCCATTGATAGCCTTTCCCCTGCACTGGAGCAAAGGATACTGTATGCCAATATGAGACATTCCCAAAACAAATTTGGAACTTGTCAATTAACATTCATGTCAGTGTGGTGATCCATAGGAAAGATCTAAAGGAACTAGGATGACCATGTATATTAGGGGTGCACAAGCTGTGGGCCCCAAGCCATGTGCCCCTCCCCACAAGTCCCTCAGCCAACATAAAAACTGCCAATGCCCCCCCCTAAAATGGTGGCAACAGGAAAGCAGCACTTGGGTCAGAGCAGATGCTCACAAGCAAGACACAAGGGCAAGAGCTCTTTTCCATTGTTGTTCTCCAGCAACTGGTACACAGCAACTGGTAACTTCAATGGCCTCGTAGCCATTGATAGCCTCATCCTCTATGAATGTGTCCAATCCCCCTTTGTGACAGTGAATTCCATAGGTTAACTATAGGCTGTGTGGAAAATGATTTCCTATCGTCTCTCCTGAATGTACCACCATCCAGGTTCATGGAGTCACCCCTCATTCTAGTATTATGAGAGAGGGAGAGACATTTCTACTTCCTTCATGCTGTGCATAATGTTCTACACCTCTGTCATTTTCCTGCCCCACATGTTTTCCAAACTAAATAGCCTCAAACACTGTAATCTTTCCTTGTAGGGGAATTTTTCCACACACACACACACACACACACACACACACACCCCAGTATATTTTGTGCACTTTTCCTAGTTCTGCTGAGACTGTTTACTATCTGCTTGCGTAAACCATTTTTCATACAGCTGGCTGAATACCATGGTAAATCCTGGGACAACGCCTGGAAAAGTATTCAAATCGTGACCCAGTGAGTGAAAATGAAGAAGGCGAATCAAAATCAAGTGAAAGCATTGATGCTTCCACGTCTTTTCAGATGTACCCATGTGAGCCCTGTTCCTCAAGGACAAGCCAATAGGAGCTACAGTCCAGATCACTAGTGAACACAATCTACCCATAGTTGGTTGGGATTCCTCCACAGAAATCAAAAGGGTTAGTCAAAATGTAAAGTCTGGTTTACAAGAGCACATACAGCTGATTTGTCTGCACTTGATGCCTAGCAGCTGAACATGTGACTTTAATGAAATGCATCAAGCTTGAGGTGATGCAAGATTATTCTATCTGTGATGGCCAATTCACACATGTAAATCATTTCATTATCATGCAATCAAGTTATGTACCTGCATGTGTGAACCCGGCTCAAGTCTCTTCAATGGCTTAAAGTGGCATTTTCACTTTCCCCTGGGTTCTGGTTTTGTGAATGGTTTTTAAATTTATGAATGTTCTGCCCATTTGATAAACTTTGAATCCTTACTGAGCCACACAGGGCTGTAAATGGCTCAGAGATCATTTATCATTCTGATAAATTCAAAGCACATAAAACACACTACTTTTGTATTTCCAAAACATCTGAACAGTATAAACACTTATCCTCTGAAACTCAGGATAAGTGCTTTACAGTCTTCCAAGTTGTGGACACATGTTTCTAGTCACCAGTGATCACTTTTAAATGGGGGAAAGAGTACCATCATTGTGTTAGGAACATAGCCACTGCTCTCTGGTCACAACAGAGCAACTATCTCAATGTGACCTGTATAAATTATGCAAATTTGACTACAACCTGCCCAAATAGTTCAGTTGGCAAGGGGTAAGAGCTGTACAGGGCATAGTGAAGCCACACTCGCTGTCCATTGGGAATCCTGCTCAATCCCTGTCCACATCCAAGTTCTGACTTCTGCCCAGTCAGCCTCTACACACATTCAAGCCTATTATTGTGATGGACCTGTATATGGGTTGTACCACATCAGATGGGAACTCACAAACTTGAATGTTCCTCTACTAAAACAAATCAAAACCCTGCACACAGAAAGCTAGCATTTCAAGGAGAAGGCTCGGCTAAAACTCTATTCTGAGAGGTACTAGTTGTGGTTATGTGTGTATTTGTTCTAAGAAAGGAACATTTAGAGGTAGAAGCATTCAACCTGCAGACTGAAGTCTTGCAACTCAGTGAGAATTTGGCCATAAAGCACATAGCTAAATAGAATGAGGGAGGGAGAGAGAGAGAGAGTATTCTCAATATGCAGAATTGTTTGTCTAGTACTAATTTTGCCATGGAATTGCAAGGTTGCAGAATTTGGGGCACAGTGCACTTGCACTGTGGAATCATCATAGAATGGCTAGATATATACATCCCCAGAATCTTTTTTCAAGCCAAGCTCAACCCTAGAACACAGGAAGAATAAGGGAGAAGGGCTTCAATTAAAACATGAATCTTTTAAAAATGAGAGAGCCATTGCCAGTTTCCATCCCCTGATGACATGATTACAGTACTATAGAAAAGATGAGCTCTGCATCTTCTCTGGACAATTTTAGGTACTACATATCTCTGGGCAACAGGGAGCTGATGTCAGCCTTCTCCAACTTTGTGCCCTCCAGCTGTTTTGGACCTCAACTCCCATTAGTCCCAGACAGCATGGCTGATGGTCAGGAATGTTGGAAGTTACAAACCAAAACATCTGGAGAGCCCCAGGTTGGGAAAGGCTGTCATAGGCCAATCATGAGAATCAAGTTGCTACTTATGTCAAATGAAACAAAGAGCCATTGTTCCTCTATTTCCTTAATTCATGGGAACATATACACGTTAAAAGTTGTCCATCACCCAGCTCTCAGGCAGAGCTAAAATACATACACACTTACCAACATGACTAGCAAGGCACAGTATAAAAATGACCAGATCTCTTTTTCCACTGTCTGGTTAGAAACCCTGCGCTTGGAAACACAGGCTTCAGGAGCTGCCCCTGCTCCACTTTCATCACTGAAAAGGGTTTCATTTACGTCCTGCTTCTCTTTGCATCTCCATCCAGGTGATGCTTGTTCCATCGAGATGGAGCAGCCAGGCCCAATTATCTCCCTGGCAGGGCTGAGAATTCCTGAGGTGCTGCCTTGGAACCCTGTGCCTTACTGCAAGAGTAACCCAGGGTCATTCGAGCCCATGCTATGCATCTCCCTGGGAGGTGCTTAGGACCCAGTAGAATTCTCTCTGTGAATGACAGACAGTGCTTTAAAAGGCCAGGCAGAGCCCAGATGTGACAGCCGGTGCCATCCCCAGCGAGGGAACCAGCAGCAGCCGCTACTGCAGCAGCAAGCAGCAGTAGTCAATTCCAGGTGTAGAGAATCTAACTATCACCCAAGGAGCAGCAGGCAACACCTGTCCAAGGATTTTATGCATCCCAGTGTTTTCCAGAGGAGGAACTACCTGCAGGGTGCCATTGCCACCTTGCCTGGACTCTCTTCTCCCTACAGCAGGAAAGGACTTTGATTCCACAAACAAAGGTGCTCATTGTAAACAGGACACTTGTCCTTGCTCCCCGTAAATGGAGGTGGTACAAACCAGGAAAGCATCACCGGCTTGCTGTCTAGGAAAAAGGACCCAGCAGAGCATGGAAAATTGATAAGGCTGTCTTGACTAACGCTCGGGGGAGGCAGCTCTGAAGTGGCCGTTGCCCTGGCTGGGAAGTTATGAAGTGCTCACCGAGCAGGTGGAGACCAAGGTTGGGCTTGCTGTGGGCCACCCAAGACCCTCCTGGCGCGCTTGAGTTGGGTGAGTTACTTCTTTGTGGAGCTCCAGGTGTGGGGGTGGGTGGGTTAGGTCTGTGTTGTGGGGGCTGAGCAAGTGGGATACAGGCCCTTTCTGACAAATGGGCCCCTGGACTCCCTCCCTGTTTTCCCATTTCAATTCTAGGATGTCTTAGGTGATGCATTCCAGAAGAGGTAAGGAAATATAGAAATGCTCTTTTCTGTAAGGCACGAGTGAGCCTGCTGGGTCAAAATGTACCCACCTGTATTCAGGAAGAGAGAGCTCAAACTGAAATGAGTGCAAAGAAGAATTGTGAAAATTAAGGTGGTAGTGACAGAGAATGTGCCTCATCATGGGGAAATACTGGGCTGGGGTGGGTGGGTGCTCTCTTAATCTGTTTAGCCAAGTTTTTTAAAAAAATACAATTCTGTCTAAATAATAAGTTTCAGTAGTTAATGCAGTGAAGGGGAAATACTTTGTAGAAAGCAGCCCTCTCCAACCTGATGCCCTCCAGATTTGTTGTACTACAATAGCCATCAACCCCAGCCAGAAAGCCCATAATGCATGCTGGCTGGGGATAATGGGAATTGTCATCCAGCACATCTGAAAGGCACCAGGTTGGGAAAAGCTGATGTAAATAATGCATTGATACCAAGCCTATTGCCTATAAACTCCCTGGTGGCAATGAAAGTGAGGTTTCTAATAGAAGCGGTGGTGAAAGCAGAGCAGGGGAACTTAGCTTAGAAAGGGGGGGGGGGTTCTCATAGAAGTGTAATATTCTAAACACAGCCTCCTGGGACAGCTGCGGGAAAAGAGAGGATCCATACTGTTTTCAGAACAGTAGGGGGGAACTAATGAAGGTGATCTCCCCCACCCCATTTTAATTTGTTGCCTTGCTTCAGAACTACTGGAGTCTGTCTGTCTGTCTGTGCAGTGGAGGCTGGTGGCTCTGTTTTCAATGGAGCACTGAATCCACTCTGGGTTTCTAGTCAGAGCTAGCCAGAACTCTAACAGAGCTATCCAAGGTGCTGAACCTAATGGTGGCAATGGGGGAGGGTTCAGCACCTTGGATAGCTCCATTAGAGTTCTAGGTGGTTCTGACTGAAACCCAGAATGGATTCACAGCCCCACCGAAAGCGGAGCCACCAGCCTCCACTGTGTGAGTGGGAATGTGTGTTGTTCTTTGGAGAGCTGTTTCTTCCATCCTCCTTCCTCACTGTGTGTTTTCAACTTTCTTTTGTTATGAATCACTATTGGAGTTTGCTTGTGGAGCACCCCATCATTGTCTTCTCTCACGCAGCAACATGTGAGAAGGTGCTCAAGGGGCTTCCAAACTGAAGCTCAGCTCTCGTAATTGGCCTTCCGTAGCTGCGGTTCAGGAAAGGTACATGCAGGGAAGGTGATAAAGGGAGCAATGTATGAACACAGCCGGGGATCATTTCCCATACACTCCACTGTGTTGCTTTTCAGGTTAAATTTTAAAATCAAAATGAAAAATGAATGGCCTCTTCAGCCTATGGTGGAAATCAGTGGAGGCTGATGGCGCCTATGTCAGTGGGGTGGTGCATCTGCTCTGGGTTTCAATCTGAACCAACCAGAGCTCTAAAAGAGCAATCCAAGGTGCTGAACCCATTTTGGGGATATAGGGTTCAGCACCTTGGATAGCTACTTTGAAGTTCTGACTGAAACCCAGAGTGGATTTACCGCCCTCTGACATAGGAGCCACCAGCCTTTACTGGTGGAAATGCCAAAGGAAGCTCTGGATTGTCATAATTTCCCCTCTTATTGCTGCCACTTTTGTGGGAATTACCTAAAAATGTGCCAATCCCCCCCTTGGCATATGTGGGCAAGCAGCCTAGGACCCACCTTCCCAAGGTGTGGGCCCATGTTCTACAGAAGCGTGTGTGAATAACACAACTGTGTCGGTTAGTCCAATTGTGTCGTCTCTTGATGTGGTTGCATTAGTCCCATCTCTGCTCCCCACCCCCTGCAATATGGGCTCACATCATGCAGAAGTGGGCTCCCACACAGCTGGCTGCACGTGCAAAGAGAGCCTAAGCAGGTGTTCCCAACTGCGAGTCCCCCTATGTTGGACTACAACTCCCATCATCCCTGGCCATTGGTCATGCTGGCTGGGATGATAGGAATTGTAGCCCAATAATACTGAGGGAGCCAAGGTTGGGAACCACTGTCCTGAAGCATCTTGGATAAGTATGCATGGAATGTGATACTGGGATGAATGGACACTTGGACACAAGCTCAGAAGATTGTTTTGTTTTGTTAAGAGTCACTCACTGGATGGATGTTTTCTGTGAAGGGATCAGGACGGGGAAGAAACTCTTCCTGTGTTCCAGATGTCTCAGAGTGTCTTATCACTGGAAACTTTACAATAAAGATGTAAGAGGACTACGAGAATATGGTCTTCCAGAAATTCATTCCAAAGGCAGCATTTTGTGATATACTCTGTGGAAATCAAGGCTGGCCTTACCATGAAGTGGTGTGACAGGTGGCACATTCCAAAGAGGGTTCCATTATCCTGTCTTTAAGCACCATCTCCCTCAATTGTTAAAAAGAGCTCCATCCCGAGCAGGGGAGGGATTATTGTCTTGATATTTTTGCCGTCGATGCAAAGAGTCTAAGGCCCTGGTTCTGGAGTAGGTGATTCATAGGCTTGTGTAGGAGAATATGGCCAATCAAGACTTGAACCCAGATCTTTGGTATTCTTGGTAGCACCCAAACCTATATATGAAGTAGAAAGGAAAGTAGCAATCATCCCCATGGTTTGTTGGATTAAGTAGGAAAGAGTTGCAGTGAGCAGGTGTTTAACAGCTGGTTTAATGGTGGCCGCAAAGGCCTTTTCATAGATTTCATTGCATGGATGGGAGGAGTGGGCTTGTGCATGCCGGTGCTGCTCCAGCCCTTTAGATGTTTGGCTGACAGCTCCGCAAAGGTCCCATCTGTGCACTGCTGATTCTGGAAAAGCAATGCATTCTCCCAATTGTGAGGAGAAAACCGGTGTCTGTAGGGTCAGTGAAGGTTCTGTGCAGTCAACTGGAGGTTGGGGGAGTGAGGCCTGCAGGTACAACCCTGCTCCTCTCCTCCATGTGTCCCACAGAACATGTGAAAAGGGCTACTGTCTCTGTGCATCTTCTAGGGAGGGAGGGGGCAGTGGGCCATCAAAGATCCAATGGGTGGGGACCCCAAATAAGGGGTCCTCCAGTGAGCTGAGCTGAGGGTTAGATGGTAGGACCAATGGTCCTGGGAGAGGCTTGGCCTCTGAACGTGAGAAAAAAGGATTGGGAAGGAAGGAGGAGAATGCGAGAACAGTCAGCTGGCAGAAAGTGATGACTCTGAGGAAGTGCTGGTGTGACTTACGGATCACGATTATCTGGATACGCCGTTTGTAGCTATAGGAACATAGTCTGCCCTGGTGCATGGCAAGACAAGCCCTTCCCTAATGTGGTGCCCCCAGAAATTGTGGAATTCAACTCCCATCAGCCCTAGCCAATATTTTCAATGGTCAGGAATGCTGGGAGTTGTAGTCCAAAAGTTCCAGAGGGCACCTGGCTGGGGAAAGGCTGCCCTAAGTGATGCTGGGCCTTCCAACACAGTCTAGTGTAGTGAGGGGGGAAACAATGCCCAGGACATCTGAGATGGCCTTAGGCCAATCCTGCCTCAGAGATCACGCTTCCCCATGAGCTCTCTTCCTGGCAGTGAATGCCCCTGAGCTGTCACTGAATCAGCAGAGGCCAAGCACTCTGAACTGGCTGCTGGGCAGGAGGCTTTCCGGGGCTGTTCGTTTGTTCCGCTTCCCACTGGATGTTGAGCTCTGTCTTGCATCCCTGGCCTTGGAGCTGCCATGGCCTAAGTGCGTCCGAACTCTCCCTAGTTCTGGAACACCTTCCAGGTATTCAAGAGCATCCCTGCTGCTCTTACCCTACCTAGGAAAATAATATTGGCTGTATTCTTTTCTTTTCCTCCCAAGGGTGAAAGGTACACTATGGGAAACACTGCTATGCACTCACATTCTAGCCATCAGGAATACATTGGCTTGGATCCAGATTTAACCTGGATGAACGGCACTGGCAGAAGTGGACTTCCCTGTCCCTTCCTTCTCAAGCAGCCCCTTGAAAATGCTGCACAGAAAGCCAGGAGACCCTACTGAAGAGGCGTGCTGTGGTGAGCAGGGTGGGATCCCCCAAATTGGGCAGAATTCCCTTTCTCTCGTTTAAGGCAGCTCCCACCCATTCTTGTAAAACACAGCAGTTGGCCTCAGTCCTTCAACTTCTGTCTAGCTTTTGCAGCTGCATCGAATCATAATATTGCCTCCTCCCTCCTCCAAGTTTTTGGTTTTAGCTGAGCTTCTTTGTCTGCCTGACAGTGATGTAGCTACAAAAGTACAAGCAGAAGCTGCTGGTCAGCCTTGCAGAGGAGTCTTGTGGCTGTGCTGGAGCCCAATCTAATCGGAGCCCTCTCCAACCAGTGTTGAGTTGCCCCGGTAACTCAATCTAAGGAGGGATCGGTTGCTGTTACTGGGTGGGTGGGAAAAATGAGAAGCCGTAGAGGAATCTTCCTCATGCTTTAGGAAGAACGGCCTTGCTGGGCCAGACCATCCACCATTTCATGCTACTCTTCCCTGCAGGGAAAGAGGAAAGGCAGTGTCTGCTGTCTTGAGTTTGTGTGTGTAATGTGGCTATGCATTTAGGTGAAAGAGTGTGTAAAAAAAATGCACTCATACGTGTACTAGTGTGTGTGTGTTACGGGAGAGAAAATACATATAATCTATATAAACATGCATGCTTCAGTGTGGATGTCGAAGATCATACTGTAGCAAAACATATGTTTGTGTGTGTGTGTGTGACAGAGAGAGAGAGAGAGAGAGAGAGACCCCATTGATTGATATAAAATTGGCAATAAGAATCCTATAGGACTAAAGTTGTCTGCTGGTTCTTAGAGCTATAAGATGTGGGTGATCTCAGATCAGCTCATCCAGCATTTATATTTATTGTTAAACATTTGTAAGGGGTTTAAGTCTCCCCCCATATGATCATTCCCATCTGAAGACCTCCCCCTCCCCACAACTGTGATTTACTCTATTAGGGGGAAAGCATGTGCACTCTGGCCTTATTCAATACAAAGCTGCGGGTGAAGCCTAAATAAGGAACTGAAATTTGAACAGCACTGTACCCCCACCCCACCCCCATAAGCTTCTAGCTACCCTAAATCATGCTTCCTTGCCACATGAAATTCCCTAGCAGCATTTCTGGCCCAAAGTTCTGTCTTAATGTGGAACTTTGGGGGATCTGTGTGGCACCTTAAAGACTATAAAAATCTGTGGTGGCACAAGCTTTCATTAGAAATGAGAAGGCCCAGAAAAGGAAAAGCGTAATAAAAGGAAAATGTGGGAGAAACCCAAAGAAAAAATACAAAAAACAAAGCAAAATATTATTTCCAGAGATTTTTGAGAAATATGGTGGAGGAAGTTTTTTTTCAGTTTTTCCCTGCTTATCTTCTCCCCGCCCCCCACCCCGCCCCATTATTTCCACTTTCCTTTCCTGGGCTGTACTATCTATTTCATTGTTTTTACTTTTTGCTACAACATGCTACTATACGGTGATTTGTATGTTATCAGAGCAGCGGGGAGGTCACTATCTGCAGGGTTGGATCCCCTGTTGCTCTGGTAATGTGGATCAGGTGAATAATATATTTCCTCCCCACTCCAGCATTGGGCCCCCCTTGCGAGCTGGTGAGTAATCTGCCCAAATCTGTGGCTAGAGCGGCATGGAATTCACCAGGTGTCTAACTCTGGTGGTTTTCTGGAAGTGCCCACAGCAGCTCGCTCTCAAGCATGGTGCCTCATCGCAGGAGGGAAAGTGAATGAGAGTGTGTCTGTAAAAGAGGGACCTGGATGCGCACATGTGATGGCACCAGCTGGGAGAGAGCACCACATGGCAGGGAGGTCCAGCTGACCTACAGGAGCCTTGCCTGGCACTAGCCAGGAGCAGCCCCTTTCGGAAGAAGCAAAAGGAGGAGTGAGATGGGAGTGGAGAAGCTGCGTGCCCCAAGTTCTGGTTATTAGGCCATAATTCATGGCTTAAGGAGGGCTGAGGAATATGGGGCCCTCCAGGCGTTAATGGACTGCAACTCCCATCAGCCCTAGCCATTCATGTGACAAATGATAGGAATTGCAGTCCAACAATATCTGGAGGGCCACATGGTTAAAGCGACATACGAACACAGGTATAGATTGCTCGGTAGAAGCTTCCACTATAAATTGACAAAGGAACATCAGGAATTGAGCTGAAGTTTGTTTTCCAAAACTACTAATATGAGGAATTTGGAGAGGGGAGATGTATAATTTCTGTAGATAGTTTAAAGTTCAGTTCATCCTCATAATTACCCTGCAAGTAAGTCACTGTTATTTCTAGTTTACAGCCGTGGGGAATATGATGCTGGGTTAAGCCCAATTCCCACACTTCTCACTCTGTCTTACATGATGAACGGTAAAAGACCATTTGGAGAATGCTTTTGGTTGTACATAATTCAGAGCTCCATCAAACCCTGGCTCTGGCTGTGTTGATTTAAAACAAGTCTAGATTGAAATAAGTTGTTTGCAGACTTCTTCAAACTAGAGGCACATGCTGTGGGCTCTCACAGACTGCCAAATACAGCTCGGGAGATAAAAACACACAGCAACCAATGCGGAACCTATTCCACTTACCAAGATATCAGTGTGCAGAAAAGCTGCCATTGCCTATTCCCAATGATGACCCTGTTCAGGAATATTCACCTTCTTGCAGGGGGGGGGGGGATGAAGTCAGCCCAGGCTAACTCACTTAAATGCCTCCTGAATCAATTTCTGCCCTTGTGTAAGCAGTGAGTTCATAATGCAGGCTTGTTAGAGGTGCCTCTACAAGAGCAATTTAAAGCTCTTTCAAGGCACATTACAAATTTTACCTCTACAAGAGCGGAGCACAAATCAGAGGTCAAGGTGCTTTTTATCTCCGATTATTTGCATTTTCGAATGTGCGTTAAATCACAAGTTTTAATTTGCCGCTGGAGTTGAAACGCCTTATGGCCATGTAAACATGTGATTCTCCGCATGTAAACAACTTTAAAGCGCGTTTCATATAGCCCGTAATGCGCTTCACCGCCTCTCATGAATAGGTATTAGGAGTAAATGCGCTTCTCCGTATATGCGCATAATCGGGCAACTGGCGTCAAACCGAAATCTTGTAGAGGGGGCCTAGGTTTCATTTTCTTTCTTGTGCATTTAAAGGGGCTGCCCCTGCCCCTGTGAAAGTCAATGATAAATCTCTTCTTGATGTCACAATCTCAGCATAAGGTGGGAGGAAAGGTAGGATTTTTCATTGACTCTGCCAGGTACAGGGTTAACCACAGAATCCACCAGTGTCCCCGGGTTATCATGTCTCATCACCAAATGCAGTCTGCTCAATTGGGGGGCACACCTGAGCAGACTCCGCCCTCCATGTGAGAAATCTGCCAGCCTTCAAAGCTGAGGTTTGATTTCCAAATGCACTCGCAAGGGAGGGTTGTTGTGGTTGTGGTTGTGGTTATTTTGCAAATTAGGCTTCATCAAGAAAAGGAAACAGAACTTGAAAAAAAGCCAAATAGCTTTACACTGAAAATGAAGGGGTGTTGTATTGGCTAGACATAGCAATGATGAAATCCGGTGGAAGTGTCTACTAGTCGTGATGGTTATGTACCCCCCACTATCAAAAGCTGTTTGCCTCTGTACATCAGTTGCTGGGAGCACAAGCAGAAGGGTGCTGTTGTATTCATGCTCTACTTGTGGGTTTCCCAGAGGCAGTGTAGCTGGTTGGCCATTGTGCGAACAAAATGCTGGACTTGATGGACCATTGGTCTGATTCAGCAGAGCTTTTTTTATCTTCTTAGGTGTGGAGAACAGGCATGGGGAACTTTAAAAGTGAGTCTATTCAGCTCAGTGATGTGTTGAGGTTGGGAACAAGGCAAAGTAGCCCATTTTAAGGCACTATGATCTACTGGCAAGATGAAAACTACCCAGTGAAACAATAACTAGAGGTATTCTGAGGCTGTGGCATTGTCATGCCCTCAGGGACCTGTCCTGTAAGCCCAGAGAAATGTTTGCAGGGGGAAGGTTAGGAGCTAACTTCATCCCATGAACATAAGAAGAGCTCTGCTGGATCAGATCAAGGGTCCATCTAGTCCAGCATTCTGTTCACACAGTGGCCAACCAGCTGCCCACAGAAAACCCACAAGAAGGATGTGAGTGCAACAGCACCATCCTTCCCATGTTCCCCAGCAACTGGTGTACATAGGCCTATTGCTTCTATTGCTGGAGGTAGCATATAGCCATCAGGAACAGTACCCATTGTTGAATACAATCTTGCTTCTTATTTATTAATGCCTTCCAAGGCCTCCATTTGGGGCTTACCTGGCAATTATTTCTTATTATAAAATTCTCCCTAGATTTTGAAAGCACCACAAGTATCTTTCTTAATGTTAGAGTAAAAATAGCCTTCCACACATTTAATGTGTAATTGCCATGCTTCATCCAGGCTTCATTCATTCATTTTTATGGGGCATCCATACGCCACCATCATGCAATCATTGTCATCCTGTATTTCCCTTGTGGCTCTTCGCATGGAAATCTTTTTACTTGCTTCTGGGATTCACCAGGCATTTCCCTCATACTGACATTCTTCTTTTTGTAGTCACGTAGGCTAGGAACAGAATATGCAATGTCTGGTTTAATGTAGCAATCCTAAATATATTTACCTGGGAGTAAGCTCCACTTGCCACAGGATTTCCCTCCTCTCCCCCTCCCCAAGCCTTTAGAAGCCTCCAGGGGACTTGGGGAGGGAATCAATGATCAGAGATAACAGGGGGATTCCTGCCTTCTTCCCAAGCCTTTGGTAGATTCCTTGGGATGGAGCTTGGGCAGGGCCCTGGGAGACAATGCCTCTGTGGGCCATATCAGGAAAGTCTGCAAGCTGGATTAGGCTCATGGGCCGGAGGTTCCCCTCCCTTGGTCTTGGTAATCATGCCTAGTATTGCACTGAAAGTGTCTGAAAGGAGCAATTGTAGTAGCCTCAATTACCATTGAACAGGATGGAGAAAGTCACAGTTGGCAGTTATAGCAATGAACATCCCATTGCTCCAATAATGGGGCACAGGGGTTGGGGAAGCTAAGGGTCCTTAATGAAATCCACACACATACCCCGACCTGACTACCTCTATTTTCAATCGAATCATGCCCCCTACAGCCTTCTAAAAACAGAAGCTATTCTCCTCACCCAGTCATTTGAGTTTTCCATCTGTCATAAGGACATGTGTCCCATCACTATTTCCCATTCTATCCCTATGTGTTCACAGAGTGGCAGTTTCCAGAATGCTGACAAACTTGAGTTGTCTTTGCTAAGGTTAAATCGCCAAATCTCCCTATCTCCTATTGGATTCTAGCACATTCTGTCCTAGTCCTCTGCAACTTGGCATCCTCAAGATGTGTTGGACTGCAACTCCCATAATTCCCAGCCAACATGGCCAATGGGGAAGGCTATTCTGTTCCTTCGCTACTAAGTTTTGCTTTTTTCCACAGGGATCAAGAACTTCCAGAAAAGAAGATGGTGGCAGTGACATATACTCCAAGCATCCACTGGCAGTCTTTACTGCTGAGGCACAGGCCACTTTGAAACAGACCTCAGGGGACAATGGTCAACAAAACTAGGATTAATTCTACCCAGGGACTGGATGCACTTGGGATGTCCCAGTTTCAGGAGGCCATTGGCATTTTCTTCATGGTCATGCTGAGCGTCATTGCCTTGGTGGCCAACACAGCAGTCATGGTTGTCATTCTCAAGACACCTCTTCTGAGGAAGTTCATCTTTGTCTGCCATCTCTGCCTAGTCGATTTGTTGTCAGCCATTTTTGTCATGCCCTTGGGGATCATCTCCAGCTCCACCTGCTTCAACAGAGTATTATACAGCATCGCTGAATGCCAGACCCTGATCTTCCTGGACGTTTGCTTCATCAGCGCCTCCATCCTCACCATCTCTGTTATCAGCATCGAACGGTACTACTATATTGTCCACCCAATGAGGTATGAAGTCAAGATGACAACGCGGCTGGCAGCCACCGTTGTGCTATTCATCTGGATTAAGTCCATCCTCATGGCTGCTTTGGCATTGGTGGGCTGGCCCCAAGACAACGGTGCTAGCAGTGCCAGCAAATGTACTGTCTTCTGGAGCCCTGGAGCCCACAAGAAGATCTTTATGATCATCTTCAGCATTCTCTGCTTCATACTGCCCACCTTGATCATCTTTGGTGTCTATGGCAGCATCTACAAAGTGGCCCGGATTGCATCCTTGCAGCATGTTCCTGCCCCATCCTGGACAGCAACGCCCAGGCAAAGGTCAGATTCCATTCACAGCCAAGTCACTATAATCACAACCAGGAATGTGCCTCCCAGGCTGTCCCCTGAACGCTTGTTTGGTGGGAATAAAGCGGCCCTGACATTGGTCCTGATTGTAGGCCAATTCCTCTCCTGCTGGCTCCCGTTCTTCTCATTCCACCTACACTGCTCCATCACCTCTGCCTCTTCCATCCCTGGTTATGGTGAGATCATTGTGACCTGGCTTGCCTATTCCTCTTTTGCTATCAACCCTTTTTTCTATGGGCTTCTGAACCGTCAAATCAGAGAAGAGCTAGCCAAGTTGGGTCGACACTGCCTCAGCAAGCCCCTGACTCAAGAGCTGTGCATCTCCAGCCCAGAGGGCTCCATCCACGAAAACTTCCTCCAGTTCCTGCAGAGGACCAGTTGCACGACAGAGACCCGCTCCAGCTATGTTAATTCCAGTCCCAGGAACACTTTGGACCAGACTGCCATGGGATTCAGAATTCCAGGACAAATCCCAGAAGAAAACAACTGATGAAAGGACAACGCATGTTTACATCAGTTTCATATCGCTTCCCCCCTGGGCTTTCTGTTAAGAGGAAGAAAAGGTTCAAGGCACTGAAAGAACTGACTGAGTCTTCTTTACAGGAGGAGTCTGCAGTTGAACAATTGCTTTTATCTTAAGTAGGCGAGTAAATGTGATGAAATGCCATCGGTCTCCGTCTCCCTGTGGCTGATAAGGTTGTGACTGGTTGGGATCAGTTGTACCACTAAGCAGCTGTAGGCAAGCACCTAGGTTAGCCTTCCCCAGCATGGTGCCCTCTAGATGGCTGGGGCTACAACTCCTAGCATTCCTCAGCCAGCATGGCAAGCTGCTAGGATATGTTGAGAGTTGAAATTCAGCACATCTGGAGGGCCCCAGGTTGGGGAAGGCTGACCTAGGGTGACCCTGTGCCAGGGCACCACTCTTAACAACATGTGTAGGAGTTTGTATTGTGTGTAAGGGCTTTCCAGCCATCCCAACCCACCCCAAGTGCTTGTTATAAGCACTAAAGTATTGTTAAACTTCAGCCAGCGCCAAAGGTGCTATTCCTCCCCAACCCTGGAGTGGAATGGGGCAGATTTACCTTTGTAGTGGATAGGTAGCCTGGTTCTAGTTTGTTTTGTTTGTTTTGTTGGCTTTCTAAAAAGTTATTTAAAATATGAGCTTCAGTGTTGAGAGAGTGGGATTGCACGACTTCCAAAGGAAATAGGAAATGGTCGAGATGCAGAAGTTGTGGCATTCAACATATACCTATGTAGTAGAGCAAGCATGATCCACACAGCAGTCATTACTACAACTGTTGGAATAGGAAGCAAAATGGTATTTTCCCAGCAACTCAACACTGTGCTGTGGGTACAGAGAAAATGTTGATTTCCCCGGGAATTCAGATGTTATGTGAGGAATGTTCTCTGAATTGTGCTCAATAAATAGATAACCAGTGTCTATTCCCTCTGCAAGAATATCTTTGTCTGGAAAGGTCCTAATGCAAAGGTATATCATATGAAAACAGAGTCCATTGCATTTGCCATTGAAAGGTCTGCATGGGAAGGGTTGCTGTGTCTTTATTTAAACTTTAGAAGGTGCAGTGATGGTCTGGGTCCATTCTACATTTTCATCTAAAGCTCATCCTGAGTAAGGGCAAGAAAGGGGAAGGCCTTCAACAAAGGAGGAAAAGGACAAAGAATCTACTTCAAGTTAATTCCACTTCAAGGAGAGGTGTCTCTGATATTTATTGTTCACAAAATCCAAACGATCATAATATAATTCAAGTTTTCCAGGTGATTTCCCCTTCCCCCAGTCTTTGCTTGGCAGCATAGGTAGAATGCTCCAGATCCCATACTAATGTAGGTCTCCCCTGAATGAGGATGGGGATGAAGGCCAAACTAGGAATTCCCTTTTTGTTCTTTACCCAAAACACACCTACAACCCACTGGCAAGTTCTACAGTAGAAATGTATATTGGTTCTACACTAGTTTAATCATGGCTTCTTCAAAAGCATCCTGGGAATTGTAGTTTGATGGGAGTCTGAAAATTCTCTAGCTCCTGTGATTGCCTATGGAGAGTGAATGAATATTTAAAAACAGTTTTAAGTCTATGGTACAGATACACCAAGTACTGATCTTACTCTGGTTTAGGGTTGGACTGAGAGCCAGAGGCTGTCTATATGGTGTCGGTTTGCCGCCACGATGAGCTTAAACTCCACGCTTTCATTGCTGCAGGGCAGTGGCTAATCCCGACGCCACAGCAAAAGCACAGGGCTTCCAGCACTGGGCCCACCCCTTATCCTCTGCCTTGGCAGATGGCGACCAATCAGGGGTTGCCATCTGCCCAGCCACGCCTCCACCACAACTCCGCCTCACTCCAGAGAAAAAAAATCAGGGTAAGTCCCCAACTTTTTTTCATTGGAGTTTCAAGGGAAAGCCCCCCAGTGGCTGCAAATCTGCTGCTGCATCATATAACTGACGAAGCGTAGATTCGCAGCCACCACAAGGCTTTGAGCGCATATAGACAGCCCCCCAGTGTGAGATAGTGGCTAGAGTGTTGGACTGGGAGTCGGGAGATCCAGATTCTAGTCCCCACTCAGCCATGGAAGCCCTCTGGGTGACTTTGGGCCTGTAACAGACTCTCAGCCCAACCTACCTCACAGGATTGTTGTTGTGAGGATAAATAGGAGAGGAGGAGAATTATGTATGCTGCCTTGTGCTCCTTAAGAAGGAAGAAAGGCAGGCTATAAATGGAATGAATGAATGAATTTCAAAAATAGGCATCAGTATTCTTAGTTTTGGAGTGCGTGACAAATGGTCACCGATTGTTTCTGCAGAGAAAGCGTGTTTCATTTTCTGGTCTTCGTGCATATTTCTGGGATGATCAGAGGTAAAGCTGTTAAAGAGAGAGAGAATTCACAAGGAAGCCATCCTGTTGGTCTTGTTCCCTTCCTGAGGGAGAAAGAAGCTGATCCTTTCTGGCTGAGCGAAACTAATGGTTCTGGTGCATTTTGACCGCTGAGGAAATGTAGCTGAAATCGCCACACAAAGCTAGGATCGACAAGACAGTTCACAGTAGCAGCAGGCCAAGACAGCACAATACCTGCCTGCCTAAAGGCACTTCTAGTGAGTCAATCTTAATCTAAAGTGAAAGCAACCTCTTGATTTGCTTGATGTGACAAATGCAGACTGTCAGAGTAAGATGTAGAGTTGTTATGTCAGGGCATTACTAGGTACTTACTCATTTGTAGTGGGCAGCTCCAGGGCCATATGAACCCAGGAAAATCTTCGGTGCTGTTTGTATAAATAATAGATGGGGATAATATAGCTTGGTTGAGTTCTGCTGACTTTTGCACCAGCGAGGAATTGTTGGTCAGCTATCTCAGTAGGCTATATACATAGGATTGGGCTGGAAGTAGGCTACTGTGGTACTGGGGGTGTTTCCGGATGGAGGGCTCAAAGTGCTACCAATCCAAAGACATTGTGCAGCAATTCCACCTTTTCCTCCTTGCACATTTTTTTGTGGAAAGAAAAAAAGATGGGGAAAGTGGTTTGGGGGGCATTTACAAATGGAAGACAATTCTGCCTTTGAACAGGAGCTTCCCAACAGAAGAAGGTTTTGTAGAAAGAGAGAGGGATGGAAGAGAGGAAGAGGGGGACAGAGGAAGAGATCCTAGTGAATATCCAAACTATGATGTCTTATAACACCCTTCTGTTAATAGAAGCAAAACCTTAGGATATTTCCAAGTAGATTCTGTTGTTGATTTGTCTGTTTGTTTAAGAGTATAATTGCCCTGATCAAGCAAGGGAGAGCCAAGGGCTGGAAGATCATGTACAGTAGGCCCTTCAGCAGCGTGGCACAGAGGATTCGTGTGATCTCCCCACAGCCAGTCAAGACTGGATGGGCACAAGTAGAGAGGATGAACCTCCCGTAGTTTGTAAGATGGCTTTGTGCCCGTCCTATGCCAAATTAGCATTCTTTCTGGGCTAGAATCAAAGCAATCCACTGATGTGTGTGGGAGTTGGATGCTAGAAGGAGCTCTCCTCCTCCTCCTCCTCCTCCTCCTCCTCCAGACACCAGGCTGGAATTCTCAGTGAGGAAATAGGTGCATATTGCGTCTTCACTAGCTTGGCTGGGGAACCTGCTGAGATGGGAAAGGCGAGCCTAATAGTCCAACCACAGGGTAGCTTTTATGCCCTCTTCTCCACTTATGTGCTAAAGCAAGAGTACAAACTGCCAACAGAGTGAATTCTTTGAAAAGGCAGGTTCTCTCTTTCTTGCAGTTTCAGAGGATGACACTGTACAGTTTTCGCCCTGGTCCTGCAATTGCTTCTGCCTCCAGAAGTCAACAAAGCAAGATGAAGTTGCAGATAAAGGAACTGTGTAGGCCAGCTTTCCCCAACCAGGTGCCCTCCAGATGTGATGGACTGCAATTCCCATTCTGGCCATGCTAGCTGGGAATGATGGGAGTTGCAGTCTAACACATCTGGACGGTACCAGCATGGGGGAAGGCTGGGGAAGGCAGAAGTTTCCCTTCAGAACTGCAGTGTAGATATGCCGGGGGGCATGTTCAAGAAGCGTTAGTCATGGTGCCTCATAATTTTTTATTATCCCTTTAGATACTTTCCACATGACGCAGTATGCTAGAATCATTGGGGAACGGGGGGAGGGTAGAAGGGCCTAGAATGAAATTCACAAACCCCATCTCCTCTAATCCTCCAATTTTACCAAATGTTCCCAAAAGCTTCTGGATAGACGTGCTAAGGGAGACCATCACAAACATTGAGGGGCTAGGCCTCCTCTTGCCCTTCCCTGTAGTTCAAGCACTGATCCATAGAAGGAGTACATGCAGGAGGAGGAGGAGACGATTCCAGGACTTAGCTCAGGGATGGACTATGTCATTACCTGCAAGCGTGCCAAACCCACCTGTAGTTCCCCTTTGAGGTTCAATTGACTTCTTTACTTCTTTACCCCTTTCTATCAAACTGAATGAGAATGGTTGAAATTCTAGTGGGAGAAATTTTCGGCACAGCACTAATTCAGATAGATTCCAGATTGTAGATCTTTCCCCTTCTGCTCTCTGACAGCTCTAGAGGAATGCAATGATGCTATGTTCTCTCTAACCACGTCACCCCCTTCCTATGATGTGCAGCCATTTGGAGATGCCATGCAAGAGGCACCAAGCTGTTTTCCCCGTCACCTCGGAGTCAGTAAATAAATGAACCTGCATTCTCTATTCCCTTCTGTTCTAAAGGGAAGCATAAATGATTTGATCAAAGGGGTGACTGGCTTTCATTGTTTCAATGTCTGCCGGTACATTTGTTAAAAGAAAAAGGCAAAGCTATCGAATAAAAGCTTGCTAGGTGAACACTTCTCAAGGCAAACAGTGCAGAACAATGTTGCAGGAAGGATTCAATTTCCTATAGCACTGTTACAACTAAAGCGTAGCTCTCTTCTCACCTTGGAAAGAAACATTTGAGCAAGCAACATTCTCCGGACAAAAACTCATCCATAATTTCTCAGGGCCAATTCCCACATGATATTTTTATACAAGTAGGCCCACACAAGGACACATGCATTTTTGTAACATGTGAATGGCCACCACACATCTGCAGAGAGATGAGGTGGTTTTCCAGTCTGAGATACTGAAAATGAATACTTCCCAGCTTGTTCCGTGGAATGGGGGGGGGGGAAATACTATGGAGCAGCCATTCCTATGAGCTCCTTCAGACAGGGGAAAATCATGTTCCCTTGCTGTGGCTCTGCTTCTTGCATCTCTTGCGCTTCTGCAACGAGCTGTAATTACACAAGAAAGAGAGCAGCAAGAGAGCAGCAACACTCTAGTGGGCCTTTTACAGAGCAACTTTGCCAGCGCATGGCAGGAAACCCGATAAATATCAATTTATCCTTGAAGAGTCGGGTTTTCAGAGGTTTTATCCTTAGCACTAGAATGGGAGAAAGGAGCAGGAGATGCACAGGAAGCAAACATCCATGAGTGGCCTGTAATGAGCGTGCTATAAAACACTTGTTTAAAGAAGCTCAAAATCTATGATTATATTATATTTCCACAGTAGCTACATCATACAACACATTGATATGGGCTATTGTTAGCAATTTGTCGAACTGCTATGGTGCACTGGAGATTATTTTGATGCTGAAAAGAATTCCACAGCAAGTTCATCACATCTGTACAGCCACTACAACTTGTGAGATTGGTTGTCTCACTGATAGTTTATTTCTTAAAGCATGATGTTAGATTTCATATATGCACAGTCACTGCATGCTGAGGAAGTCTAGCCTGTGAGCCCTACAAGTTACTCCCCCACTTCTTACCCCAGGATTTCCCTGAAGCAGAGACTACCATCAATACATCATCCAGGAAAGTGTGTCAATAGACTCTGTGTGCAGCCTTGATTTTGTCCTCCTTCTGCCTACCCCAATCTTTTGTTAAACCTTTTGCTGTAACATTTCCTGCTGCGTGCAGTTGTTTCCCTGACCTGATTATTGTTATGCCTGTCACACATAACCCATTAAATGTTATGTGTTTTGTTATTGTTCCTTTATCAGTAGCAAATTTAAATTTGAAGTATTATTAGTTTGGTTACAAGGATAGACAATTCTACTTTTCCATTCTCGTTGGAAAGGAACAGCTATTCCCTCCTTATTTCCCAAAAGGCTGCACACACTGGGTGGGCGGTGGTAGGAGAAGATTTTATAGACTCTTAGAGCAGTCAAAGACAATTAATCATCCTTGCTGGATTCCAAGATGATTGGCAGGAACAACTCCAGCATCATCCATTGAGCCTGTGATGCCCAGGTGCCTAAGGGTGTGTCATACTAAAATATTTCTGAAGCAACTTAAATTTCAGAAGAGACATTCATAAAAAGAAGCTAAATCTGCCCAATAGTGGCACACACAGTCCTTGTCAGACAGTGTAGATTCCAAAAGATGCTAGCAACCTCCATGTAGCTATAGAAGGTTATGGGCTAGCCTTGTTAGGATGGCAACAAAGGTGCCATCCCATTAAGGCTGCAGCCCTAAGTATCCTTACTAGGAACTAAGTCCCTTGGAAGTGACTGACTTCTGTGTAAATATGTGCAGGGTCTTGCTGCATATACTGGAGATAAAAGAGTGTCTAAACCAGGGGGCAATGGACACATGGCCCTCCAGATGCTGTTGTACTGCAACTCCCATCAGTCCTATCCAGCATAACCAATGGTGAGAGATGATAGAAGTTATAGTCCAACATCTGTAGGGCCACACATTCCTCACCCCTGTTTGAGACTGGCCTTTCCTAACCTGGTGCCCTCCAGATCTTATGGAATTCAGCTCCCATAATTTCCAGCCAGCATGGCTGTGGGAATTATGGGAGTTGAGGTCTAACACATCTGGAGGGAATCAAGTTGGGGAAGGCTGCACTAGATGAAGGAACGCAATGCAAGTTATGGCAGAATGGGTCCCAAATAGCTCCAGGAAGGGTCAGTGTGTTCACATTGAAAGGGGAGCTCTGACAAAGCATCCCAGAGAAAGACTTATTCTGGATATATTTTTGCAGGTACTTCCCTATCCAGGAAAAATACAGCATTCCTGTATGGCAGCTTGTGACGTTATCATTTCACCCTGCCATGGTAGATTTCTGCAGCTGGCCCTGTGAGCACGGCATGCTGGCAAGTAAACACCCCTGTTGCGGTTGCTGTGGCAACCAAGAGCATAAAGCAGCGAGGGCTCCCATGTTTCTCATTCACATAGCAACAGGCTGTGCTAATTAAACATGGCCTGGCATAGGTCACATTAGGCACAGCTAGGATGGCCAGGTATCCTAGTTTACAGTTCTCAATCTGAAGGCGTCTTCTATTTGAAGGGTTGTCTGGTCCAAATCTGGTTTAAAGTCAAAGAACGATAATAAGATGAGAGAGCAGCAGGGTTCTTGAAGTTGCCCATCCAGTTAGCATCTGGAGAGGAGCCTGAGCATGCTCACAGATCACCTGGTCACAGCCATCTGCACTGAGGTGAGATTTATTGTATTTCTCCTTAAATTATAATAATGACTCCTACATTTGTGTCTGCCCATATAAATCAGTGTATCCAAATGGAACACAAACCTTTTGGGGTGATGTGTTCCATCTTTTTCTTGGTGAAGCATAAGGTGCCACTCTAAGACACTACCCAGTTGTGCCAAACATGTTCCTAATAAGGCAGCTGTAGTTTCTCACACTTGTCCCTTGCCTCTTCTTGACTGGGTTCAGACAACATGATAGCCAATGGTGGTTTAAATAGTAGACGGTTTACCCACCATGGATTATTGTGTTGTATGGAGAGAGGTTTTTAACCAATGGTTGATTATTTGCAAATAATCAATGCTGTTCACATTGGTTATGTTGTGTGGAGGGCACCATTGGTTATTTCCTCAGCCACCTTCGGTTATTTCCTTGGCCACCATTGGTTATTTTGTCAGCCACGAAGACGGAAGGCAAGAGCAGTCAAAGCTGCTTTAGTCCAGCTGGCAGGATAGATTTTTGGCAGCAATGGCTCATGGGATACAAGTTGGAGGACTGAGATATGATGAGTGAGTCAAATCAGCATAGACTAATAGTCAACTCAAGGCTGATCCTAATCCACACCATGGTTGATTATTATAATGTTGCGTGTGCAGTATCCCCTAGATAAACAACTGTTGAGTTGATTAATACCCCACTGTTGACTATCGTGTTATCTGAACACAGCTCTCGGGTACCTCTAGATGGTCGCTTTTCCCTGCAGTAGCTTCACAGTGGCGACAAGTGGATTACATGATGCTGCCACCTGCAACTCCAAAGCCATCTAGGGGCAAAGCCCCAAAGCTCCGCTGTAAAAAAGTCGGGCATTTACCCTGACTTTTTTTTAACTTGGAGCAACGCGACGCCATTTGCCATCTGTCGCTCTTGCTCCGGAGCTTCTGGTAGGCGTGCCACAGTCTATGGTGACCACTGATTGGTCGCCATGGGCTGGGAAGGGGATGGACCAGCGAGCCATAAGCTTGCTGCACCACCTCCACACCTCCGCAGTCCTCCCCCCCCATTTTATAAAGTAAAAACAAAAATTTAACCTACCATGGAAGGGGGGGGGCAATGTTCCCAGCTGCCCCTAAAGCTCCTGCTGATGCTCTGCTGGGCAGGTGTGGGTGCGGCAGGCGGGTGCGGCAGGAAAGCCAGCCGTGGCTCTCCTTCCACTGTAGATAGGCGGAAGGAGCACCAATGTGGGACGTGCCGTCTGCCACCGCCAATGAGCAGCTGCACCGGCGCCATGAAGAGGAGGGCCTCATCTCTTACTGTGTACATATTTCCTTTTGCACACCCATCACCGGCACATTCTCGAGACTATTTAACACAGATAGTGGGAGAATGTTTGGCCAGTGACCCAAGGAGAATATGGTCAATGCTGCATTTTCTGGCCCTGCTCCTTGCCTTTATTAGGACAGAAATTGAGCAGGTGAAGTTTTCCAGGATTCCTTTATCTCCATGTCAGGAGAAGCTTAACCTGCTATGTGTCTGCCTGTAAGGCTGCTGTTGAAAGCAGGTCAAGGTAAAAAAGTGGCAACTCTACGCGTGAGAGGAAGATGTTTCTTTTCTCTGTTGCAGTTGGTTTTCCTTAGTTGACTCACTCAATTTGAGCGATTGGCTCTGCAAGCATCTTTCTGCTGGGCACCTAGAACTGATTTAAACCATTCCTTAGCAATATGAGGTGATGAGCCCATGATTTGTTCTGTTACTGAGGCCTGCTAGTTCTTATATTACCCTGGTGGTATGCAGCAACAGTCCTGCCTGCACTGGCTAAGGTGACCATATGGAAAGGAGGACAGGGCTCCTGTATCATTAACAGTTGTATTGAAAGGGGAATTTCAGCTGGTGTCATTTGTGTGCATGCAGCACCTGGTGAAATTCCCTCTTCATCACAAACAGTTAAAGTTGTAGGAGCTATACTAGAGTGGCCAGATACAAAAGAGGGCAGGGCTCCTGCAGCTTTAACTGTTGTGATGAACAGGGAATTTCACTAGGTACTGCATGCATACAAATGACACCTGCTAAAATTCCCTTTTCTGTACAACTGTTAAAGATACAGGAGCCCTGTCCTCTTTTTTATACAGTCACCCTAACTTATTACATTTCTACACCGCCCATTAGCTGAAGTTCTCTTTAAACTCCCATCAGCTCTAGTCAGCATAGCCAATGGTGAGCGATGAGGGGAGCTACAAGCCAAAAAATCTGGAGTGCCACAGGTTGCCCATCCCTGGCCTAAAGCATGAGAGTACAGCCTTTCTATGGAGGATAACAACTGGGGAGACCTGGGTTCAATCCCTTCCCTCCAGCTATTAAGCTCCCTGGGCCAGTTACCAATCTCTCAGCCTAGCCTGCAGTCCTAAACATACTTAACAGGGAGCATTGAACACTATACATCCAAGAAAACATGCACAATTAGTCTCATTGGGTTGTTGTGAAGAGAAAGTGAGAGCATCCTCATGTGTGCCACTGAGGTCTTTGGGGGAGGGATGGGATACAAATGTGATAAATCAGGCTGACAGTAGCAGTGGGGCATGCATCTCTAGAGTACTGCTGTGTGGGTAATCCTGCTATGAAGGAGACTGGGCTTCAACTTCTTTAGGGCCCCTCCTGGAATATTTATGTACACCATTGTAATGGTGAGATCATGGCTCCTCCCACCCCTCAGATGCATTTTTACGTCTGATGATGGTGTGGTTCTGATTTACATGATTGAGGAATCAGAACATAAACCAGTGGGTGGTAGTTATTCAGAATCAATTCAAAATGTGAATCTGAACATGCCCTAGGGTTGCCTCTGTGTCTCTCTGCCACCCCTCCCCACAACACACAAACCAATAGGTCTTCTGTTCCTTTAAACCTCTATAAGAAAAAAAATGAGTGACATTGGGGGGTGGGGAGGAAGCTGGCAATTATAGCTCCTATTTATTTTTTTTAGGTAAAACATTGCAAAACCCTTCTCTTTTTTCTTTTTATTAAACCATTCAAATGGCCGGTTTGGGCTTGTTGTTGTTTGCTTGATCAAAATGTACAAAATTCTAATCACGTTACCTCTGAGTTGACAGAGTTTGAGTTTTTATTAAATCAATGATAAGTTACAATGGAGGAAAAATATAGAATTATATGTACAGCATTTTCAAAGACAAGCCAAAGAGGATCATGGGGTAAGAAAGGGAAGTTCCTTAGAACAGCAAGAAAAGATGGGAGCTTTTGCCAGCAAGTGATAGAGAGGAATTAGAGATTTGTACCAGCCAGGGTACAATGCCAAATGGACAACTGGTTGGATTGATTTGTAGGAGTAGGATTTTTTTTGGCTCCATCCCTTTCTTGTGCAATCAAAATACTGAGCTGCATCAATGCAGATTTACACCATCTCAGAATTTGACTCATTAGTTCTATAAATCTATACTATTTCCTCAGTTATTAGGTTGCAAGGGGGCCGACTGAATGCTACTAAATCCATTTGTATTGGAGGCAAATCCATTAGTAGAGATGCCACTGCCTCTCACACTGGTATTGCTAAGCCCAATGAACTCTACTCTTTGCTCCATTTTTCAGCCTAGTGGATTTTTTCCCCCTCTGACAGATTTGGTGTAGTAACCCAATTGTATAAGCTCAACATAAACAGGGCTGTGTGTAACATGTAATTCCCAAAGGAAAAAGCATAGGATGAGCTGCAAAGGGAGGTATGAAACTGAGTGAGCTGTGCCTGCCGACATCTTAGGAGACGCAACTGAACAACATTCCCAGTGACGGTGGTGGTGGTGGGACTTGTCTGGATTTGCTCCCATGACTAGCAAATCCAATATTATGGGGGGGGGGGGGGAAGAGAAAGAAAAATGCATTCTGCAGAGTAGGACACGTGTATGCAGATTTGTATAATCTATACAGGTAATAGAAATGAGCATTTCATGGCACAGGACCTGGGTTTACTGCATGCAGAATTTTAACTTGTTTTGTTTTGATGCAGACGCACAACCCAGCACTGGTTATATGGTTTGCTTGTGGTTTCAACAGGAGGGGCAGGCAAATGGCAAGTTCAGGGCTGGCTTTGTTTGTTTGTTTACCAGTTTTCTCCTGATTCATTCAACAGTCACATCCCATTCAATGCCTTATAAAAATAAGACTTTGCAATGAACGCTGCAATGTTTGACTGAAGAAATACAACATGCCAATTTACATCAGCCAGCGATCTGACCCACTTTGGTGATGGTACGCTGATTTGCAAACCAGCTAAGAAATTGGCAGTGGGGTCCTTGGCTATATGGTATATTTAATTCATTGGGGTGATGACATAGTGCAGCAATGTGAATTATATGCTATTGGGATGACAGCCTGTCTAGGTCACAAGTGTCAGATATATATGTTAGCAACTTTAACCAGAAGTCAAAGAGATGGTAATGTGCTTCAAGTCAAGGTTTCTGGGTGCCACCTCTCCACTTAGATGGAGTTGTTCTGACTAGACAAGTGTCCTCATGATAATGACACAGGGAGAAGGGCAAATAATGGGGAACCTTTTCAGAAAATAATATGTGGCAGGATTTAGTAAATCACTACACTGCAGCTGCATATTCACTTACCAGGGAGTTCCCTTCTGGGGAAGGGCTATACCTCAGTGTTGAGCACATGATTTGCATGCAGAAGATCCCAGGTTCAGTCCCCAGCATCTCCAAGTAAGTCTGGGAAAGACCTCTGCCTTCAACCCCAAAGAGCAGCTGCCAGTCAGCACAGACAATATGGAACTAGATGAACCAATGGTCTGATTCAGTATAAGGCAGCTTCCTATGTTCATGGGGAGTAAGCTTCATTGAACACAATGGGACTTACTTTTGAGTAAACATGCTTAGGTTTGCACTGTAAGGGATCACAGCAAAATTAGTAAACACTTACTGGAGACACCATCCCATGAGATAAAATTCAAAGATGCTTTATTGGCATGACAACTTATTATACGTCCTGCCAAGGATAGATTTCCTGAGTTATCTGCTATAAAGTAAAACATGGGGGTAGATGTCACCCACTTATGAGCTGACCAGCTGAGACGGGAAGCTCTAATCCAGGAACAGAGCAGGACTATATGTGATTAGTCATTGTTCAGTTTTTCAGTGGGAAAGCCAACTACCCGTCCACATTCGCTGTGCCATTTCCTATCACCTAAAGAGGGACGTCTGATTTCTTTCAACCCCTTTTTAATCTAGCAGGCTTGTAGGAGGAAGCATAAGTCCAGAATCCTGTATGATGTTGAGGGTCAGACTGAAGAGTACCGAAAAGCTTTCTTTTCATATTCCTATTTAACTGTAATGAGACACATGGCTGGCTTCATATTAGGAGAAAAGTGCGAGAGAGAGAGAGAGAGAGAGAGAGGGAGGGAGGGAGGGAGGGAGGGAGGGTACCAAAAGTCTTTCCTTCTTGATATGTTCTGACATATCTATGCCCTACATGCCTTCCAGTTCTCTATAAATCATAATGCTTTCTAGTTCTGCCCTTGAAAATGCAATCCAAGGGTGCTCCCAGATGGAGAGCTCCTAGCACTACCAAACGAGAAGGCGCTGTGCAGCTATTCTGTCTATTTTCTTCTTCTCCTTAACGGATTTTCTACGGTAAGAAAAAAAGATGGAAGAAGTTATGGGAAACAATGGGAAGGCGACGAGTAGAAGATGACAATGTCTGGAGCTCCATAAAATTCCATGAACAGGGCAGGGTGATGACACAATAAAACAGTCTTGAAGCACCCATAGCAGCATACAACATCTTCTCTACTATCATCACCCCAGATCTAGCAAGCTCCGTCTATTGCCACAGCCGAGATGAGACCTTTCCTAAGACCTCCAGCTCCTTCAGTACACTACAAAAGAATTTGTGGGGCTTTTGTATTTTTCAAATTTTTCTTAAGCAACATGCTTTCCTTAAAAAAAATGTCAGGAAATAAGATAGTGAAGAGCTCTTTCCTGAAGGAGATCAGATACGTTTATGGAAGTGTGGGATATATATTGTTCAACAGAGATAAAACCATGAGGCTCAAATGGTCTTACTCAGCAGAGGCATTTCATCCAGGATCAGACGGGATCTATGCAGAAGAACCATTTCTCTGACTAACTCTTGGGCCGCACTGCTCTCAACGGCTGTCTGTAGTATACTCCTCCCCTCCCATAGCTTTCCTATACATTTGCCTTCTCCCTCACACCTGGCTTAGTCTTTCCCACATGGAGTCTCGCTTTGGAGTGGCCAGATGCTGATGCCATCTAACAAAGCACGGGAGGGTCCCCCAAGGCTCCCCCCCCTTGCCCCACAGCCCGCCTTCCTGCTTCAGTACGGGGAGAACTTCTGTCTCTCAGCCTTCTTGCTGGCATTGGCTGTGGAGATCTTGGTCGTGTAGGTGGCAAGGCTGCCATTGTGCCCCGTGGCTGAGGAAGGGGGCAGCGTCAAGAAGGGGACGGGTTTCAAGCCGATGAAGTTGGAGAGGGAGATGGCATAGGGAGCACCAAGCAAGGCTGGGGGAGGCGTGGCCACTGCTGTCAGCGTTGGGGCTGGCGAAGGGGTGAGGGGCTGGGAGAAAGTCATGCCGAGGTCAACAGGGGGCGTCTGGGAGGTAGATTTGGCCGTCTCTAAACTGAAGAACAAGAAGGGAGAAAGAATGAGACCCAAGCATGCATGCACATTGACACAGACATATGCAGACATGGGTGGACATATACCTGGATGTATATGCACTGATGTATGCATGTACAAGCTTGCACGCAGAAAATTGCGTATAGGTGTGGGTGTACGTGTGCAGCTTGCATAACACATACATACAGGTATGTATATGGATAGGCACACACGGACATGTTTGCACTGGCATGCATAATATGTGCAAAAGAACAGGTACACACAACGACTGGAGCTAGTGAACAAGGTGCTCCAAATCATTTCTCCATCCAGGTAATGTCTTCTCTTTCAGCATCCTCTCCCCAAGGACTATGTGCATGCATTTGAGGTTTGAGGAAACACAGAGTTTGTTTACCAAATCAATCTTGAAAGATGGTTTATGTCAAGGGCATTATCCCTACACCCACCCTCCCTTATAGTGGTCCCTGTTTTCAGAGTCATAACATTCCAAGGTTTTGAGCCATATACCCTTCCTGGCTTTCTTGGGTCATTCACAGATCACTGTGTTTTTCTATGGTAATTTGAACTTCAACCACTCCAGATAATATCCACAGTATTATTTATCTGTTTACTTGTCCCAGGAGGAAAGAAAGAGGGGCGGTGATTTAATTCTCCTTCAGCTTAGTTCAGTTTCTTGAACATGTAAATGCATCAAAGGTTGAAATGAATTCTGGAGTTATTAAGTCAAACTGATAATGTCAACAGGTAAGTACATCCTTCAAAGGCAGGCTGTGTGCGTAGAACTTGTGTTCCCTAGGAGTAGTAATCCATGAAATGTGAATGACTGCTATTTCCTGATACAAATCTTGAAGCATCATAATTTTCAGGTCATAATAATATGTTATGGGCAGTATCCAACTGTGTCATTCTGCAAACTCAGCTGCAGCTTGGCTGTTGTCTGGAGCTGCCCCTTTCCAGCATGTAACTCCTTTGCTGAGGGAACTGCACTGGCTGCTTATTGCTATCGAGCCAATTTTAAGGTTCTTGTCCTAGTGTATAAAGCCCTAAACAACTTGGGACCAGGATACCCAAGAGAGATCCTTCTCCCCTATCAACCTGCCTGGTCACTGAGGTCATCTGAGGGGATGCTCCTGGTGGCTCCACACAGACCCATCTCCTGATTGGAGCCCACCAGGGGAAGAGCCTTCAGCGTGGTAGCCCCCCTCCTTTGGAATTCCCTGCCTCTGGAGGTCAGGCAGGCAGCAACTTTGTATTCCTTTCAGCGCCTCCTGAAAACATTGTTGTTCCAGGAAGCCTTCCCTTAATACCAGCCATGGTTCATTTTGCATTTTGCTTCTTTAAAAAAATATTTTAATGTGTTTTTATTCTGTTTTTATCTTATTTTATCTTGGACTCTGCTCAAAAATTTTGAATGGGGAGTGGTATATAAATATTGTAAATAAAATACATAAATAAACTCAGATAGTACTAGCGGAGCTCTTTCCATTGTGCAAGTATTTGCTCATTACGCTTGCGCAACTGCACTTGTGTGCAAACATAACTTTAGTTGGATTCTCCTCTTGCACATAGTTTGTGACATCATTTCCATTAGCATGACATCATTTGTGCTTATTTAACAACACAGTTAGATGCTGCCCAATGATAAATATCCCGCTAAATTCCACTTAAGGGTGGCTACCTTTCAGGTAAGATGGAATAGTTATATACTGTGCCTAGCAGTTCTTCCTTAACAGAACTGAGTGTTTTTTTCCCTGTAGCTTCCAGTTGCAAAGGGAAGTTTAAGGGAAAGCAGTGGCTGGTCAAGACAGAGTCTGCCCAAAATACTGTAAGTAAAGGTACTAGCGTGAGAAACTCAACGGTTCAACTAGGTCAGAGGTAGGCAGAAATTAGTGTGGAAAGCTGATGACAGAGCAATGGGAACGTCACATGACACTATGTTTAGCACTCCTGTTTATTAAGTCAAAGGGTTTGCAAACTAATGACTCACCAACCATAGCAAGGTATCGCCACTTGATTTCCCAAAGCCATCCATCTAAGAACCCCAGAGCTTGGGCACAGTAGGAAGAAGCCACACGGATACCTCTATGTTTCTGTACAAGCGCTGGGCTACTCCCATCCCCCCTTGACCTCCCCAGCAGTCATAATGGCTCTTACCAGGCTGTGATGAGGTACTGAGCCAAAGTAATGCTGACTGGGGTGCCTGTGATAGTCACGTGACGTTCAGCAGAACCCTCTGTCTGATTCCCGATCTTGATGTGCGCTCCGGACATCTGCCGGATCTCGCTGATCTTGCTGCCCTGGCGGCCAATGATGCAGCCAATCAGCTGGGAAGGAGAAAGGATGGATCAGCCTTTGGAGGAAAATGGCACTGAAAAAAACATCACTACCTAAGCATTAAATTGGACTGAACCAACTGTTGTTCATTAGGGAACAAATCCCTGCAAATGAGGAAACAGGTGAAGACCTCAATGCTTGGCCGATAGTAGCTCTGTTCAGTGCATTGTTTTACATAGTGCTTAATTTTGCGCCAGAGCTCATCAAGGCTCAAAGATCCTTGGACCTGAGTGGAGTGCTAAATGGAGCACTCCACTTAACTCAGCAGTAGTAGTATCGGAGCAATCATGTTAGTGGTTGTGTCTGTGTCCAAGGGTGTATCTTAGAACACACGGTAGGAACATAGGAAGCTGCCTTAAACTGAGTCAGACCTTTGGTCCCATCTAGCCCAGTATTGTTCACACTGATTTTGGCAGCAGTTATCCAGGGTTCTACCTGGAGATGCCAGGGATTGAACCTGGGACCATCTGGATGCAGAGCATGTGCTCTACCACTGAGCTACAGCCTTCAACTAGCCATATGTAGGTCTAGCCATGAGGGCTGAAAAAAAATAACAGAGGGGGCTACTGCTAACCATTAGCAGGCACTGTGCAACTATTCTGCCTTTTCTTCCTTGAGGGATTTTCCACAGTAAGAAAAAAGATGAAATAAGTGGTGGGAAAGAGTGGAAGACGACAATGACGAGGGTACCTTGCAATAAAATCCTGTGAAAGAGGCAGCTGAGGCATGATGAAAGTCCCTTCTAGAAGCGCCCTGAGTCATGTAGTTCAGGGTTTCTACCACACTGTGGCAGGAATCAGCCTTTATCAGTAAAAACAGTTGGGTTTATTTTGTGAGGCTTTTTCTTTAAATGAAATTCCCAGAAATTACGACTGGCTTTTTTTCATGTGGGGCTGGGGAGCCGAAGTAAAGGTCAATGTTGCCCTCTGCCCACTTGTTTCCTGCCTTCTAAGATTGCATAACAGAGTCCGCTGTTATGTAGTGTGCCCAGCAGCATGTGCTGACATCTGCAGAGCAGGCCTGGCACGTTGGCATCTGGGCAGGCTGTGTGGGTGGACACAAGGAGCTCTGGCGCATTCCTCCCTTATCTTGACATTCACCCTTGCTGGTCCTTTGCTCTAACAGATGTACAGCAGGAGCAGGAAACCTGGTGCCCCGCAGTTGTTTTGGAGTACAACTCCCATAATCCCTGACAATTGGTGTCTATGGCTCATGGGAGTTGTAGTTAAAAACTTTTGGAAGGAACCAGGTTGCCTATGCCTGATGCAGAGAGAGCAAAGGACAGCTCACATGGCAATGGGGAGGGGGGCAGGAGACGGAAATGAACTTTTCCCTGCTGCTCTTGCTGCTGATTGATTGCCATCTGTTTTGCTATTTTCCCCAGCATTTGCCTCTATGCCGTGAAAAATTTCACTGCTTATTGTCTCCATGTCAGGCTACTTTAATTAATTAATTATATTTCTATACTGCCCAATAGCCAAAGCGCTCTTAAAGGAACCAGGGCAGAGTCAGTATAAATGTTAGCAGCCTACAGCCCAGTTAAAACTGTGGGTAGGAGAGAAGACAATCACATCTGAATTGGAGACGACAAGCCCTTGATTCTGGAGCTCTCCGAGTGTGAGGACAGACAATGTGGGCTTTTGCTAGGGTGGCTGCTTAGGCCAAAACAGAGGACACAGAGCGGCATAATATTTGTATATACTGTTTTTTATGTATAGGTTCAGATTTAGAAACAATGGGTGTACTTTAAATAGAAATACAATGCATCTGACCATAGTGCAGAAGACTATGGTCTGCCTGTTCAATCTGCTGTCCAGGTAATAACTGTCGATGGGCAACTTGGTAATGTGCTGCCTCCCTTTTTATGGTTCTGTATCTTCAAACAGGCTTTGGACTGGACAGCCCTTCAGATAGAGAACACCTTCAAATAGAGGATTGTGCTCTACAGATAGAGAACTGATCTCTGTAAAACAGGACACACGGCCACCCTAGGAACTCCCTTCATCCAAGGACAATAGTTCAGGAGCCGAACACATGCTTTGCACACAGAAGGTCCCAGATTCAATCTCTGGCACCTGCAGTTTGGCAGGTGGTGTCAGACTCCTTCCGCATGAGACAGGGAGAGCCGTTGCTACCCAAAGCAAGCAGTACCGAGCTAGATGGACAAAAGGTCTGACCTGGTATAATGCAGCTTCCAGTGTCTGAATTTGCAGCACAGAATCTTGGCTCCTGGTCCTGACACAGGCAGTGGGCAGAGGTTGCCCCTTTGACGAGAGCGTTCGTGGCTGTGGAGTGAGTGTCTACATCAAGAAGTGTGGGGTTCTTCTGCTCTTGTTTGAATGGAAACACTCTCTCCAGATGTTTGTGAACATGAAGCAGTGGAACGGGAGGAGAAAGGGTCTGACTTTAATCACAGTAAACCAGCCTTTCCCAACCTGGCACCTTCCAGATGTAAGAAGAGCCATGCTGGATCAGAGCAATGGTGCATCTAGTCCAGCATTCTGTTCACACAATGGCCAACCCACAAGCGGAACATGAGTGCAACAGCAGCCTCCTACCCATGTTCCCCAGCAACTGGTGTTGGACTACAACTCCTATAATCCCCCCAGTTTAGGGATTTTTTTAGTCCAACACATCTGGAGACAGTCAGGTTGAGGAATGCTGCAGTATGCCTTCATGCTGGTGTGAATCAGGAGGAATTGCACTGATGTAGGCACAGTTACAATAGTGCAGACGGAAGGCTCAACACAAAACACAAGCTAGCCAAGCTGAGAGAAATAACTCACACCAAAGTCTGACTTACATCATTGGGAACCAGGAACTCCTGAGAGCTATTCTGAGAGTTTGCGTCTAGGCCTGAAGAGAGAGAGAGAGAAAGAAAACACAGCATTACTGCAGCTTTTCTGTTGTGTCCTGGTTGCTTCCTTAGCTGATATTTCACCATCCTGTCCTACGAAGAGAGCTAGAAGGCTACAGAAGAAATGAAATGCCCAGCATCCTAAAGATTCTAAACACTACAGTTAGAAAGAGCTGGGAGGACTCAAAAGGGGGCTAGATGGCTTCCTAGTTACTGCAAAGCAATCAGCAGCTCTTAAGAAGAGGCCTTTGTTTTGTGTCATCTCACTTAGGTCACATTACAGTGGACTAATTTTAGTTTGTCCCAGTGGAATTCCAGACAGAGTGAGCCCATCCCAGTCTCCTCCAGCCTGATGCAGACCCCACCCCACTATTGTCTAGTGCGCCTCTTGTAGCATAAGAGTCCTACCCAGATGGGCCACTTTTAGCTCAGTAAGTCTGCGTTTCCTGCTCATTTTTGTAAGGCAACAAAGAGCCATACAAGTGTGTGCGTGTATAGACAGATCGATAGATAAATAAATATCTATAGTTATATATGAAAGCCAGTGTGGTGTAGCAGTTTGAATGTTGGACTAGGACTGGCCATGAAGCTCAATGGTGACTTTGGGCTAGTCACTGATTCACAGCCTACCCTACCTCACAGGGTTGTTGTGAGGTTAAAATGGAGAATAAGAAGACAATATAAGCTGCCTTCGGCTTCAGTAGGATATGAATCTAATAATAAATAAAATAAAATTGTGTGTATGTGTGTGTTATATGTATAAACGTGAAAGGCTTTAATTGATACATGGGAATATTTTATGGTCTCTTTTCCCTCGCTCTGCCTCTGACGGAAGAAAAAATTGTTCCATCTGAACCCAACGGGGTTAATATTCCTCTTATTCATAGAATTATTGCTAAAAATGCTGATGGATAACAACTGCATAGGTTTGGATTTGAACGTGGAGCACAAGCAACGCAAGGGACAAGGCATAATCCGCCCCGCACGCTCAGGTCCTCTGGGAAGAACTTACTGCAGTCGGCCAAGACTAGGCTGACAACCGTTACCCAGAGGACCTTCTCTTCTGCCGCTCCCAGACTGTGGAATGACCTGCCAGAGGAGACTCGTCAACTTAACAGTCTTTTAGAATTTAAGAAAGCTATAAAGACTGTTCTCTTCCGGCAGGCATATCCAGTGGAATTTTAGAATGTTTTAAGGATGTTTTTAGGATGTTTTAGGATTTTTATGCAGTTTTAATAATATGTGTCATGTTTTAATCAGTTTTGTGTATTTTATCATGTTGTTGTTCCCCGCCTCGATCCAGACAGAGAGGCGGGTAAGAAATAAATTGTTATTATTATTATTATTATTATTATTATTATTATCTCACCATTCACTATAATCCCAGCCATTGGTTCTCATCGCGAAGTGAGACCAATTTAATTATGCTCCCACATTCCAAACGTTTGCAGGACTTCCAAAATACATCATAGAGTTGTTCATCATAGAGTTCGCAGGGGCACTGGAGGTCATTTAGTCCAACCTCCTGCTCAAGGCAGGACCTTCAAGGCAATACGTAGTTCCAGCATCCCTGACAGACGGTCTTCCCACTTCCACATATTGCAGTTCCCAAAGTATATGGATATTTATCCTTTTCTTAGTCAGACTAAAGTTATTCAGATATTTATGTCACCACACCTTTGCATGGTGAAGATACTGACTTCAAACATAACTATTCTCTAGGTTTCTGCCACGAAGGTGGTAACTGTCCTTCATTCATAAATTTTCCCTATCAAGGTCCTTATTCTTTTCAAGTCTCCAGAGCTGGCCTTAATAGTGACCAAAAATAGCCGGAGCCTATTCTGGAAGGTGGGAGCCATTCTGGAAACAGCATGGCTTTCTTCATGCACACACACCTTTTCTGGTGGAGATGGTGTGATCTAAGCATCTGTGTAAAGAACAACAGACTGCAGCTTTTGAGGCAGATGCAAAATGAGAAATATGCAAAAAAGATCAGAGTTCAGGCCCTGTAAGCATATTGAGGTGCTGGCTGTCTCTTTAGAAGACCTGCATGTGGAAGCAGTGGACTGGAGCTGCCTGTTAAGAGTGCTTAATCTCCATCTGTGCTCAGACAGTGTATTTGTAAATAAATGCAAATATTGTACAAAGCCAACAAGCCTTGTATGATTAAGTTTCCAAAGGAAACTAGACCAGGGGAAGCACTGTGCCCCTGGAATTTGTCACAGCCCACGGAAGTGGGATGCACATAATAAGCAATATGTTTTAACTGGCTGCCATTATTTGATATATTATCGGCTCTTATTTGATTATTATATCATTTTTACTATATTATTTCTTTTTTATGTTCATTGCTATATCGTTTGGTTATAGTTTTTATGTTGGATTTTAAATAGCTGCCTTTGGAATTATACATGTAAAGGCAGTGTATACATTTAACAAATAAATAATAAACATCAATCCTCCAGTGTAACTATATGATCTAACTGAAGCATGCCAGGGCAGGGGGCAGGCAGCTCCTTATAAAAATAGAGTAGGAAGATCTGATCACAGATCTCCCAAAATACATCCTGTGGTTTGGCCTTAATATAGGAAATATCCAGTATTTCTTTTTTTTTCAAATTCTAGGTATATTTACTTTCAAGCAACAGTCACAGTCTTTCTTAGGCATATAATTTTGAATAATATTGGTAAAAGGAGTTTTTAATATCTTCATTACTTTTTAACAACCCTTGACCCTTCTTTAACCCTAGTATATTTTTTTCAGTCAGTAAGGATGGGTGAAAAAAATTATTGGCTTCACATTTCAATGTGAGATTACTCGAAGGTCTGCTCCTGGTCCCAAATGCAACTTGTGGTTGTAAATCCATACATTTGCATTGCATTTCGCAAATTGAAAAAATGCATTGAACAACATGGGCACATGGGCAAAATGCATTTCTAAATGGGTACAAACACGTTTAGTCACCGGGTGCAGGCATATAAAAGTGTATACACATTTGAAAATGTGTACATTGAACAACCTACACAAAACTACATACAAAATTATGTAGAAAACCTACACAAAATTACATATGAAGAACGAGAGGCTTTCATGGAACTGTGATAGAACAAGCCTAGTAGCTGAGAACTGAGAACCTGAAGGAGTTTGAGCATCAGTTTCTCTGCAACCCGTCAGCCCCAGCCAGTATGGCCAATGGTCAAGGATTATGGGACTTGTAGACCAAAACATCTGGAGGACACCAAGTTGAGGAAGGCTGCTTTACAATCATGTAGTTTCAGACATCTCTTTTATCTCTATTTAATTATTTATCTCTCCCTCCATACTCAGGTTTTGTTCAATCAGCCACACTTTTTTTATTATTATGCCTTGCCTTTGTTCTTATGAGATTTTAGGGAAACAAACTGTCCTCTTGACAAAGGCTTTTAATGTTTTCTCCAAGCAACGGTTTTAGTGACATCTGCTGTTACATTTTCTTAGTCAACAATTCTTGAATTGTCTTTTGTAATGAATTAAAAAAGAAATACTGTTGACAAGTATTCATTGTAAGCATGCATGTATCAACTTTTCCTCGCATAAAAACATACTTACCTTCAGACTCTTTTGTTATTTTCGTAATGGGGAGTCCAAGATTCTCAGAAATAATGTCTGTCCCTTTGCCGGTTAGTACACTCCCAATTTAATCTTTTATCTATCTAACATTGTACTTTTTAAAAGTTTAGAGGATGAACATTTTTCCTGTTGTTCCACTCTTAAAGGGGAATAGTGATCTAGCTTTTTCTTTTTAAAGCTGCAAGCACCAGCAGAGCTAACCGTTCTCCTGCGCCACACATAGCAAAACCTCAGCATTTCATTAACAATTTACTGTTTTATTAGTTGCTTGAAGTTCCTGCATTTCGTACTTCCTGGGCAGATTCTTGAACTATTGTCTTTCAGTGGGTCCTTGAGGGTCTACTGAATGAAGACAGCTGTGGAACATATTCACTGGTCCTCTGCATAAGCAGAGGATTCTGGGAGCTTGTGGTTTCACAGATTCTGTTACAGAGCTCTCAGTGGGTTCCTCACCTGCTACAATAGATGGAGTTTGTCCCAAGGAAGAAAATGAGACGGGGTGCCCGGAAAGCTGCTGCAACTTTGTCACCTGCGCAAGAGGAAGAAATTAGATAGCAAAGTGAAAACAAGAGCTACTTCGCCAGGTGATTCCAGGTGAGGCTTTTATGGTGCCACTGCTCTCCCACATTCATGGAATGATAATGTCATCTTCCACTCATAACTCAAGCATCAGAAGAGCAAGGATCCCCAAATAGTGACTTGGGGATCAGATTTCATCCCCCCACCCCCTGCCCCCGCCAAGCATGTGTATCTGGCCTCTTGCTGCCTGGAAAAAATTGTTCACTGTCACCACTGTAAGGAAAGGAAACAATGAGGCTGTGCATATCAATGGGCATATCTGTGTTATCCCTCTTTAAAGGAATCCTTCGGCAAGCATTCCTGAGTGACCCCTCCCACAGGGATGGCCTCCCACCATCTGAGTACATGTATTCCACATCTAGGAAGCCCTTACTGCTAGGGAATGCCATTTTTATTACAGATCCTGGCTATTCTTGTAGGGTGGGTGGGTAGATTGTTCTAGTGTCTGGAGAATGGAGCTGCCTCTAAGAATACAGGAGGTGGCTTTCCCCAAGGGTTAATACTAAACTGAGTGGTTGAAATTCAGCACTACTAAATAAAGCAAGTGAAGGTTTCTGGTGCTATTGCCTGCTACTGTCATGAATTCTACCACATTCTTTGATAGCCTTCCCCAACCTGGTGCCCTCCAGATGTTCTGGACTTCAACTCACATCAGCCCCAGCCTGCCTAGCCAATGGGCAGGACTGCAGGGAATTGTAGTCCAAAACATCTGGAAGGTGGAAAGGCTGACAGACACTCTTGATAAGAGGAGATGGAGAATAGTAATAATAATAATAATAATAATAATAATAATATATTTATTTCTTACCCGTCTCTCCCTCTGGATCGAGGCAGGGGACAGCATCAATAAAAAGTAGGGGTGTGCACGGACCCCCCGGATCGGATCGGGACCCGGATCGGGACCTCCAATTTTGTCCCGGACCGGTTCGGACAAAATCGGAGGCCCCCCGGACCGGATCGAGTCCGATCCCGACCCAAAAATCGTAAATTTTTGGATCGGCCGCCATTTTTTCCCCCATAGACTTGCATTGCAATGCAAGTCTATGAGGAAAAAATGGCGGCGGGTGGGTGAGGGGGGGCCTAACTCCCTCCCCCCCCCCGGGGCCGTCCGCTGTGGACGGCCCCGGCAGGTAAGCCCCCTCCCCCGCGCTCCCTACCCCCCCTGGGGCCGCCCGCTTCCATCCGCTGGCGCCCGTGGGCGCCAGCGGATAGGACGGCTCCGGGGGGGGGGGGGTAAGCCCCCTTCCCCACCACTGCTTACCTTCTCGGCCCGTCCGCTCCCGTCTGGCGCCGGCGGCTACTACCAGCGGGCTCCGCGGCCTACTCTCGAGTAGCGCGCCGGGTGATGACATCACCCGGCGCGCCACCCTGGAGTAGGCCGCGGAGCCTGCTGGTAGTAGTAGGCGCCGGCGCCGGATAGGAGCCGCCGGGCCGGGAAGGTAAGGGCCCCCCTCCCCCCTCCGCGCGCCCCCTCCTCCCCTCCACGCACCCCCTGCTTACCTTCCCGGCCCGGCGGCTCCCGGCCGGCGCCGGCGCCTACTACTACCAGCAGGCTCCGCGGCCTGCTCTAGAGTAGCGCGCCGGGTGATGACATCACCCGGCGCGCCACCCTAGAGCAGGCCGCAGAGCCTGCCGGTAGTAGTAGGCGCCGGCGCCGGGACGGGAGCCGCCGGGACGGGAAGGTAAGGGCCCCCCTCCCCCCTCCGCGCGCCCCCTCCTCCCCTCCACGCACCCCCTGCTTACCTTCCCGGCCCGGCGGCTCCCGTCCGGCGCCGGCGCCTACTACTACCAGCAGGCTCCGCGGCCTGCTCTAGAGTAGCGCGCCGGGTGATGACATCACCCGGCGCGCCACCCTAGAGCAGGCCGCGGAGCCTGCCGGTAGTAGTAGGCGCCGGCGCCGGGACGGGAGCCGCCGGGACGGGAAGGTAAGGGCCCCCCTCCCCCCTCCGCGCGCCCCCTCCTCCCCTCCACGCACCCCCTGCTTACCTTCCCGGCCCGGCGGCTCCCGTCCGGCGCCGGCGCCTACTACTACCAGCAGGCTCCGCGGCCTGCTCTAGAGTAGCGCGCCGGGTGATGACATCACCCGGCGCGCCACCCTAGAGCAGGCCGCGGAGCCTGCTGGTAGTAGTAGGCGCCGGCGCCGGACGGGAGCCGCCGGGCCAGGAAGGTATGGGCCCCCCTCCCCCCTCCGCGCGCCCCCTCCTCCCCTCCACGCACCCCCTGCTTACCTTCTCGGCCCGTCCGCTCCCGTCCGGGGCCGGCGGCTACCACCAGCAGGCTCCGCGGCCTGCTCTAGAGTAGCGCGCCGGGTGATGACATCACCCGGCGCGCCACCCTAGAGCAGGCCGCGGAGCCCGCTGGTAGTAGCTGCTAGTGCCGGACGGGAGCGGACGGGCCGAGAAGGTAAGCGCCCCCTCCTCCCCCCCCCCCGCTGTCCACTTTCATCGGCGGGCGCCCACTGGCGCCCGCCAATGGAAGCGGCGGTGGGCGCCAGTGGGCGCCCGCCGATCCGCCGATCCGCCGAACCGGTTCGGAGCCTTTTCGGATCGGTTCGGATTGGATCGGCCGATCCAGCTGCGGGATCGGAAATCGGATAATTTATCCGATTTCCCACTGGACCGGACTCGGATCGTGGATCGGGTCCGAGCCAGTGCACATCCCTAATAAAAAGAATGGGGAGAGGAAGTGTGGAAAACCCCAAGGAGGCTATCAGGACAAAAAGGCACGAGGAATGGTGGAAGGTGAAGTCCTGGGGAAGCTAGACCTGACTAAATAAGGAAGTGCCTGGAAGGGGAATTCAAAATGTAAGCATTTATTTGGGCTGAAAAGCTTAACTTACCTCTGCTTGAGACATACCACTGTACTGTCCTTGTAAGGAGAACCCCTACAAAAGGGGAAAAGGGTAACAAAAGACATACTTTCAAAACAGAAGAAAAATTGGTGTTTGTACTTGTTTATTTTTGTTGTTGTTGTTCCCTGTATTTGTTCCTGAGTTGTATGTGAAATCATTAAGTCCAAGGAGAAAGAAGAACTCAAGAAAGTAGAATTCCTGGTAACTATCGTGCTCACTATCCGTTTTAAGGCAAGAAGCAACCATGAGACTAACGCACAATCTTATGCATGTGTGGACAGAAGAAAAGTCCTACAGCATGGCTGGCTGGGGAATGCTGGGAGTTGTAAGGTTTTTTTCTGTCTAAACATGCATAGGATTGTGTCCTGAAGGACTCAACAGGTAGAAGATATAGAAATTATCCCAGCAGCTCCATCATCGTACCAGAATATGTGGAACAAGCAAAATGATTTTATTTGAGGAGAAAAACAATTTTATTTTGATTTCTTTATTCACAACTTTTGCCAAAAGCAAAAACAAAAAATATGTTTAAAAAGCATGGAATGAACAAACAAACCTTAGAAAAAACTTGCAGAATACAAGTCCAGATCTATCTGTATAATTCTCTTATCTCTTAAGCACGCAGATCCAACACATCAAGCAAATATATACAATGAATCACTTTTAGAAGAAGCCAAAACGAATGTTCTTTTCCCAATGGACAAAGCCACTGCTCTTATGATACAAGGGGTATTTCTATACTTAATAATGTTTTCTACTATTTTCTTCCACTGACCTAAAATTATTATAGATTTCAACAGACTGAAATCCAAGTGAGTAAATGTTGCTCTTAATTTAAAATTCAAAACAGTATCACTGCATAGTAAAAGAATCCTTAAAATACTTCTAAAATGGGGCAGCACATTACAGATTGACAACTGATTTATAATCCACACACTGATACCAATAAACTTATATCAATATTTTATTTATTTATTTATTTTATTTATTGCATTTTTATACCGCCCTATAGCCGAAGCTGCAATTTGATTTGATTTTGCAACTCAACATTTTTCTGCATCAACACACATTTTTTGGTCATCTGGTAAATACATTTTAATTTTTAGCCAATAGTTAATACTTCTCAGTTGTGCTTGAGTGGTAATATTTATTAAAACTGATTCTGAATGCATCATGGCCAGTGGAATAAAATTTTGCAAAGGTAAACAACTTTAACAAAACGACAGATGTTCTTCCAAGCATATAGCGAAGGATCTATATTACATGCCCATATCCCTATAAATTGGCTTATTATAGTGGCACAGATTCTATTTTAGCTCTATAAACGTTCATCATTTCAATTTTGATGAAGAAAGGTTGATTTCTTCCCATGGCTTGTTTGGCTTTCATTTTGCTTATTCTATTCCAAGGCCACTGCCTTGTGGGGTTATTGGCCAAAATGCGGGACAAACATAAGAAATAAGTTATACAAATAATAAATTTCAGGCTTCTCACAAAATAATGAACACCCCCATATTCGTATGAATTTAATTATTGGTAGAATGTGGATTCCACGGAAATGCTCAGACACACAACAAAGGAGAAGCAGGAAGGAAAAGCAAGAAGGTACAGCTGATGCCCATGATTTCATTCCAAGGCCTTCCAGTCTAGTTTGGTATTTCATGTGATACGTTAAGGGACTAACTATAAAACCAAAGCATATAGGTTCACTCCCTTCTGAACTTTAATAATAATAATAATAATAATAATAATAATAATGGATCCCCTGAGGATTTATGTGTTCCTTACCTGATTGGCTGAGAGGAGAACCGGTCCCAAAGACAGGCTGGGATGGTAGGGAATAGTGGCACCTTTTGGTGGTGACTGAAGGAAATCAAAGGAGAAATCACTGGGCTGTGGACAAAATGCTATCCGATCTCAATGTACCCTCAGCTACATCCCAATGGCCTTGCCTCCTGTGCATTTCTTTGTGACATGAAATACACACTGGCATTGCACCAGACGACTGGGAATATGTTGAGCTAACTCTTGTTTGGAAGGATGTGATGAGTAACTCCTGGAGATGTGGACTGAGTAATAGAGGGATAAGCAATGTGACGCCCATGGGCACCAGTCTGCCCTCAGACACCTTTCTTGCCCTCCTCCCCCCCGCCTAGGTTCCCTACCCCTCCCACTTTTAAAAATGAAATGAAATAACACAGTTTCTTACTGGCAGCTGGGATCACTTCAAAGTATAGTGAGGGCCTCTAGCTGCTCCCCTCTTCTTTTCCCATGAATGCCTCTGGGCCACACGTGGGGCTCAGGAACATTTTTAGGAAATTGATAGCAGATGGCTGCAGGCTGATGCTTTCATCTGCAGCCCATTTTGTGTTGGTGCCCAGGATAGTTTCTCAACTTGCCAGATGTGTCCACGGGCCCAAAAAGGCTGTTGACATTGGGTCACATATAGTCAGTCTCCTATCTCCACAGACAGTTCAGATGGGAAAGAGAATGCAAGAAAAGGCGACATTGATTCCAATGTCAGTGAACTTTGACAGGGCTGTCAGGCAGACTGCAGGGAACATTCACATGGGCTGAAACTCACAAAGTGTCAAGGGTAGAATTTGTCGTTGGTTTTGCAGACAATATTCACAAAAGGCCAAATTAGGTGTGACATGAGAGCAGTCGCCCAGGGAAAGGACCACAGCTCAGAGGTAGAACATATGCTTTTCAAGCAGAAGGTCCAAGATTCATTTCCTGGCATCTCCAGGCAAGAGTAGGAAAGACTGCTGTCCAAAATGCTGGAACTGTTGCCAGTCAGTATGTAATCAGTGCTGGGCTAGATGGACCATGGTCTGACTCAGTGTAAGGCTGCTTCTGATGTTTCCTATTTTTTCTTTCCTTTTGTTACTGAGAAGCAGCCACAGGGGTGGATGGGTGATTTCAAATCTGATGGAACCACAGCAGAGTGGGAGACAATTTTTCTAATCAAAATTCCCACACAGGTGCTTTTCTTCCTAAGGGGGAAAAGATACAGAAGGGTGCAGAATCTCAGGCCCGGGGGCCAAATACAGTCCTCCTGGAGTCCCAACCCAGCCTTCTAGGGGTTCCCAGTTGACCACACATCCTTCTCCTGGCCCCACCTGTTTCCCTGACCACCGATTGATAGGTGGCTTCCCGGCTGGCCCTCGGGCTGAAAGAGGTTCAACACCCCTGAGGCAGGGACAGGACCCTAAATCGTTTCCCCCCTCGGGGTGGGAAAGTAGCTAGACGGGAGAATACCGAATGGGGGAAATCGCCTGCAGAGGAAGAATTAAACATCCTTCCCACCCTGCTGCTGCTCTGATCAGATTCACAACCCCCTGCAGCTGCATTTCAGTTTTTTTTTAAAAAAAGATGTTAACACATCTCCTGTGTCTTGTGTAGTTCAGCTGTGACGCTATCAAAACATCATGTTTATGAATACAGCTGCTGATTCCAAGGGGACAAAATATAACAGGCTGCACAATTTCAACATGAGAAAGAAATACAAATCTAACTATTTTAATGATTTCACACTGCCAAAGGGGGAATATTATGAAATCCAAAGCTTGATAAGTTTCAGTTTTATCAATAAACGCAGGGGCGGGGGGGGGGATGGATTAATCCTACTAAGGGTGCAACCGTGTACATGGTTGCCTGGGAATAGGTCCTATTGAACTCAATAGGATTTACATTTGAGTGGTTACACGTAGGATTGCGCTGTAAATTTCCTACACCACTGCAAGTCTGTTTATTTGTCCTCCTTCCCACAAATGCTTTGGCTGGGGCAGGTGGGAGAGGTAATGTTCAAAGGGGGAGAGGAAGGTAATATACTTGTTTGGGGCACCAACTTTCTACCTAGAAGAGAACCCCTTAATCACCTTTCCCTCAATAAACTGTAGAACACATTAGAACAACCTTCCCCAACCTGGTGTCCTCCAGATGTATTGAACTAGAACCCCCATCATCCCCTGCCAGCATACCCACACCTGGAGAGCACCTAGTTGGGGAAGACTTGATTAGAACAAGGATTTTTTTATTTTTCATTTTAAAAATTGAAACGAGGTTTTAAAAATGTAAATAAATTTACATTTTAAAAAAATAACCATTGGTTATATGAAGTTAACCCTTTAAAATCAGCTAGTTCAAAATTAAATCTGAATTTAATCGATCTGTCACAGTGTCTATACATATGTAAAGAAACATCCAAATAGAAATCCTTAATTTCACAATGGCTCTCTAAACATATATAAATTCTGTAGTGCAGAAAGCATGAGAGTTGCATGATTAATGATCTTAGATTATTCTCCTAATAATATAAAGATTGTCTTTAGTTACAAACCAGTATAATATCCGATTAGGGCTTTATCACACGTACATTCCCTCCCCCCGTTTGCTTCTGCGATTCCCCCTCTGTTTCCTATGAGAGTCTAGCGTTTTGATTTACACATGCTCTGTATTGCTGTAGTACCTGCAATACCTGCCTGTGCCTTTTGGACTTTGCCCGTTCAGGTATAGTTCGAAAGTGGAATGAAAAACGGAGCGCTCAGGGCGCGAGAACAGCGCTGAAGAACTGGATCAAAGTCATGGCGGGTGTGCTTAAAACTGGCCGTGTGATAACTACCTTAATGTGCATGCTTGTTCAGGAAATATACGAATTGGAAACTTGGAAGGTTGATTTAAATAAGTGAACTGCTTTGGTTTATTTTCTTGGCTTAAATCAATACTTGATTTAAACCAGTCCACATAGGGAAAAGCACAGATTTGCTCTGCTTTAAAGAAAAGTCCAATGTTACTATGGCTATGTTCAGACAACACAATAGTCAGCGGTGGGTTAATAGCCAACTCCAGGGTTGATTATTGAGGGGGTACTCCCCACACGACATGAGTATAATCAACCATGGTGTAGATTAAGGTCAGCGTCGAGTTGACTATTAGTCACTGATGTGTTTCATTGACACATCCCCCACCCTCTCTTTCCCCCTCAGTCCTCCTGCTGGTATCCCATCAGCCATTGTGAGCTCTGCTTGCTGTACTAAAGTGGCCGCTGCTGCTCTGGTCGCTCTTGCCAGGAGACTCTGTAGTCGCTGAAAATAATCAACTGTGTATGACAAATTAGTCAACGGTGCCCAACACGCAACATGATAACCAGCAGTTGTTCAAATTATCAACTCTGCACAGTGTTGGTTATTTGCATTGGTTATTTTGGCCAAATAACCAACCATGGTGTGAAAAAGTCCCGACAGACTATACACTAATCAACTGCTGACTATTTAACCCATCATTGACTATTTAACCCATCACTTGTTATCATGTCATCCAAACCCTCTATACCAATCCACACTCTTAACTTGATCACAACAAAAGCGACTATGATGTTTGAGTTGAAAGTGGTGATTAGTGCAATGGCTGCTGAGATCACAAAGTCACTATTGTATGACTAACAACCATGGTGGGGCATCTCTAAAAGGCTACAGCTGACTGAGAACTGATGGGAAGAGGGGAATAAGGGAGGGATCTATGATAGAAACAGCAGATAACAGAAAGACTGGTACAACAAAACCAGCTGGGAAAGGATGTGGCCAGTTCATACATATTCCTACATAGGGAAGCATTTGCAAATGGTTATATATAATACGAACTCTTAAGAATATAAGAAGAGCTCTGCTAGATCAGACCAAAGGGCTATCCAGTCCAGCATTCTGTACACAAAGAGGCTACCCAGCTGCCTGTGGGAAGCCCAGAAGCAAGACATGAAAACAATAGCACCCTCCCTCTCGTGTTCCCCAGCAACTGGCATACAGAAGCATACTTCCTCTGATACTTCAGGTAAAATATAGCCATCTTAACTAGTAGCCAGCCACTGATGGCCTCCTCTTCCATGAATTTGTCTAATCCCCGTTTAAAGCTGTCTAAATTGGTGCCCATCACAATATCTTGTGGTAGTAAATCCCATAGTTTAACTGTGTGCTATGCAAAGAAGTAATTCCTTTTATCCGTCCTGAATCTCCCACCATTCAGCTTCATGGGATGACCCCCGGGTTCTAGTATTATGAGCGAGGGAGAAAAACATCTCCCTACCCACTTTCTCCGCACCATGCAAACCCCTTGTCCATGCAAATGTCGTTCAGTTTAATTTGAACATATATAGAAACATGGCCGTGGAGTAGCACGGTCAAACAAAAACTGTGGAGCGTTGTTCCCACCTGATGAGGTGGAAGGAACAAGAATCATACCTCCAGGATAACAGCACAGATCTGTCGCACACACTGGATGATGGCATCTGGTACTCCAGAGACTGTCACAGCCCTCTCCGTGGAGTTGGGGAGCAGGTCTCCAGCCACCTGGACTTGTGCTCCTGTAGTCTGGAATGAGAATAGGGGCCAGAAACAAACCCTCAGTCTTTCTGGGCAGTTTGGTCAACTCTGATAAGATGGAGAGCAGCCAGGTCAGAAACACCATCTGCACCAGTTTGATCAATATAATGAGACTCTTTAAAAGCCTGATCCATTTATTCAGGAATGTTCATGTTCCTTCTAATGTTATGACGTCCTACACAGAGATTAATCTATACATGAATAAAAGACTTTATTGGACCTTCTAAAAGAAATGCAAGTGAGAAAAGCTGTCGTTTATAGCCAATCTTTAGTTTACTAAGAAGAAAAACTATAGTTGGGTACTTGTAGCTCAGAGGCAACTTCCTGATATTTTAAAAACATTCACTCTTGTGGCACAGGATCAACACCAAGCATGAAAACTAGGAAGAAAATCAGTTAAGAAACAGAAAACACATTTGGGCTAAAGTGACGTTCTTGCCCATGTGGGCAAGATACAGGGCTTTTCTACATGAGGCTGTTAATCTGCTGTATTTACTTTCGGTTTTATTGCAGAACTGAGATCCGACTATTACATGAAAAATGTTTCCTTTCCTGCTTTTCTGCTATATGACCTCTAGGTGGCATTGTGGTATAGTGGAATAAAACAAATAACACACAAGTGGAAAAAGCATTTTCTTTCACTTCCAGGAATAATATCACATTTTCCCTGCTCTAAAAACTCACTGAAAGCGTTATTTAAAAGCAGAAGCAAAGCTGGAAGGTCACAACATTGTCTAAAGAACCCAGAAAAACAACCTTGAATAGGGAATGATGCGCACACACAATAAATGCCTCATGTAGAAAAGCTCAGAGAGGACTGAAGGAAGAAGTAGAGACAATTATAACTGGTTTCCAAAGTCTTTACCTCTCGAATCTCCTTTATTTTGGCCCCTGCTTTGCCAATGAGCGAGCCACACTGGCTAGCCGGGATGACTAGCCTCAGTGTTACAGGTGGCTTGGAGGTAGTTCCTCCATTGGTAACTCCAGTTCCCAGGTCCTGAAATAAAAGGAATGGGATTAGATTCAAGATTCCTTCAGAATCACTTTTAAGTATAAATGTGTAGCACTCTGTACTGGAGTCCCCATGCAGGCACTGAGGCTCTTATCCTCCCCACCTCACACAAATATTTAAGATCAATTCATTTGATGATGATCAGGTTTGGGAACAGAGCAACCAGTCACAAATATCCCATCTTGGTACAGCCGTAACTGCTTGGTTATGATTAGGAATGTGATATAAATTCCTTCCACGCATATGCCAATGCCATTGTTTTTAATGTAACCTAAAAGAAAGTATATTAGAGCATATCAGTGTTTAATCACAACAGTTTAACCTTGTTTGGCTGTTACAAAACATAAATAAAACCCATTTTCTCAAAAAATAAATGGTCCAATTGTCTTCCATCTCTAGTCTATCTGTACGAAATCTATCCATTTGATCATAGAAACAATATCCCTTTCAGACATCAAGTAACTAGACTCCAAGTAGATCCATCCTGCCACTGCCTAGTTGTGATTGCCATGGCAATACTTATTATGTGAGGAAAGAATACAATTATTCTGTGTGGGGAGGGGACTGTTTCACGTGGAGGCAGGGCCTAGGAAGTGGCTACTTTACCTCTTCCAGCTTGAAGGCAATCATGGAAACAGCTCTGAAGACAGCATCAGTGGAACCTGTAATAGTGGTAATCCGCTCTGGACAAGAGCCTTCCGAAATGGTGATCCGGGCTGTACTCTAAGAAAGCAAACCAGGAAGAATAATATTAATAAGGTTTTGTCTTTATATAATACTTTTACCAAATGTTCAAAATGTTTTGCATACATCATCTCAGTAGAACAATCTTCCCTAAATTGGTGCCCTTCAAATATGTTGGACTACAACTACCACCAGCCCCAACCATTGCCTGTGCTGGCTATGATTGTGAGACTTGTGGTACAACACATCTGGAGGGCCACCAGGTTGGAGAAGGCTTCCTTACAGCAACCCTGTAAGGTAGGCTAGTGTAGTTATCCCCATATGACAGATGAAGAGCTCTTGTGGAGAGAGGAGGGGAGGCTCAGTGAGTTCATGGATTATTTGAAATTAGAACCAGGGACTTCCTAGATCACAGCTCATTTTCTTAACCAATCACATCTGCATCAGAGATATTCATTGGAAAGTCCCTCCAGGATGTCATTTGTGCTTGCTCCACAAGAGTCAACAAAAATGAGACTAGCAGATATGAAACTCTTTCATTACACAACAGGAGAAATTAAATAGCTAATGCTGTTTGTATTTATATTGTCATCAAAGTCTAGCCTTCATCAACTTAAATATTATATATAATAATGTATATAATACATTGTATTTCCAATAATAGTTTGTACTTCCCAATCCCGTTCTTTTGATTTTTCTATAAGTTTAGTGATTCCTATGCTTAGCTGAAATCGACAAAACCAGCAGCATTTATCCTCCAGGATTTATGCTGAGTGCTTCTGGACAGAGGGCTTTTCCTAGGACTAGCAATCTCCTTAACAGATATTCTGCGGTAAGAGAAAAAACAGACCAGTGGCATCTTTGTCTCTGCAGGGAGGCTGTTCTTTGTAAAGGGGTGACAGCAATTCACATCATCTTTGGTTCTGGCTAGGATGGGCTTTTCATTTTTTAATGGAGGTAGTGGAGAGAGAGAAATCGACCAGCGGGAACCTCCATCTTTGTTTCTGGCACAGAGGCTTCACTTGTTAATGTGGCAACAGCAAGAAACACCATTTTGGCTTCTGGCATTCTTGTTAATATACTCTTTGGCTATTAAAGCCCAAGCTTTGAACTTTTTTGAAGTTTCAAAATTTTCTGCAAATCTACACCGCTCAAGCTTCAGTTTAAATACAAAAATTAGCAAAATTGATCTGGTAGAACTCGAGTGACAAGCCTTACAACACTACTGTATTCTTATATAAAATATTTTTCATTCTCGTCCTAGCTCCCCACTTACCTCACAATAGCTTTTTGCATACAAAATGACTAATTGTATAGGCATTGTATACCATTCATTGTTCGGAAAACATCAAGCTGGAAGCCATATAATAGTTACCCACCCAAAATTTAGAATGGGGTACTTCTGCACCCCCCCACACTTACTTGTTCCCGTATCCGCTTCACAGTCTCTCCTTTCTGTAGGATTAAGGACAACAAAGGTAATTAGACTTGCACAGCTACACCAATATGACAAAGAAAAAGCCAAAGCACACAGCAACCCAGATCAATCTTACCTTGCCTATGATACTGCCAACTTCCTGTAGAAACACACAAAAATAAGAGAAGCTTAGTTAGGGGATATGTACTAATCAGTTAGGGGTATGTACCAATCATGCCTGTTTAATTTCAGCCTAAAATGAGTACTTTTCTTCCCCCAAATGGGCCATTCAGGATTTGACAAGCTAGGTGAGGGGGCTATTCCTCCTCCTAATCACTGGCAATTTCTCTTCCTTCATTATTGGAACCTATATATATATATGTGTGTGTGTGTGTGTGCGTGTGTGTGTGTGTGAATTTATTTACATCTGTTCATCTTTATGCCATGGCAGTTTCACCTGCTAATTTGTCTTAGAGGAAGTTAGAATTGGGCAATTCAATATTCTCCACACTTTGAAGAAAATGTGTGTGGGAAAAAGCATTTCAAGCTGCATCCTGGTCTGGGAGTAGAATACTGGCTCGTTGGGGTTTGGGGACTTGGGTATGTACAGTAATACATCCCCCCAGGAGAAACAGCAATCCTGATCCAGTGGGAGATTTGCTAATAACTGCAATGGAATTGAGGCTGCATCCTAATATGGCAATCCCACTCTTCTTACCTTTCCATGCATGAGCATTCTGAGGGTGAGGGTGATGCTGAGTTCCGTTTCATCCAGGCCGTTATCTGAGCCACTCATCCTATCTGGTGATGCCATGGTATAGGAATGCATGGATCTGCTTCTAAGGGAATTAACACCCAGGATCTGGAAAGTGTTGAAGGCGCCAAATCTGTGGACACAGAGAGAAATAGAAGAGCCTCGCATGGAAGGTTGCTTGTTTGTTTGTTTGTTTGCTTGCTTGCTTGTAAATCAGCCCAACGAGTTGGCAGGATTATGATGATTAGTAAGAAGTAGTTGGATTTCATACAACATCCTTTGATGCTTCCTGTCTCGGAGCACCCTGGAGAATAATGATTACAGTGATGAAGGGAAACATCACATAAGCAAACATAGCAGCCTTTCCAGATGTCGCTGACAGAAAACCCTTCATAGAAACTCAGTGAAACACAAACAATAACCAATCAGTGTAGAGAATAAGATGGATGAGGTTTGAGAATATGCTGCCTCTTTACAAGTTTATTCATCAAGCATGTTTGTAGCGATCTTGAGGTTGATGGTATGAAGTTGCTGGAATTCTGGCATCACACCACAGTATACTTCCCAGCTGGACACATGTTCTCCATTTTGTTGAGAAAAACATGTGAACCCAGTTGACCCAGATGTGTAATAGGTTTATTTTGCAACAGTAACAAAGTTAGTTGCAGAGTTGGCTGTTGGTCAAGGGAGTCATACTCTTGGATACCATAGCTTCTCCAATGTTTCCTCTATAAGGATTCATAGACAGAGGTGGTGGACACACACATATAGTCAGAGATTGGGATCAATGTGAAGGATAGAGTTTTTTGTCCCCACTCCTACTGTGTCCTGGAGAGGAGTAGTGTAAAGAAAGAAATGGGCTCCATTCACATGCATGAATAGAAAGCAATGGGGTGGGGCTCAGGGAGGGGTGATGAGCAGCCACATCCCTGCGCAGCCAAGCTAGTTCCTTGACACCGCCGCAAGAAGAAGGCAGCCCCAGCACCTCCTTACTCCTGACATGTCACTGGCATCTCTCTAGGCCTCCCTGCAGAGAAAGGAAGGCCAACTTTTCACAGCTGACACTGCAGGATCTATAAAGCCAAAGTGTGGCGTGTATGAGGCAGATGAGTTTCTCCTGGACTCTCCAACCACCATCGATGTGAGAAAGTTAGCTGGGAAAGAAAAGACCGATGACTTTAGCCAGCACCATGTCCAAAGAACTATTGCCTTTCCCCTTCCTTGGTCCTAATGAGCTTCCTATATGTTGGCTAGGAGGGTACATAGAACTAGATGGCTATCATAACTAAATTATAGAAGCCAGAGATACTCCGTATAGGGACAGGGATGGATGGATGGACAGACAAACAGAGATAGTTATCCACACACTGAACCAAAAGCCCATCATTATGATGAACAGGATGGAGAGAGGGTCCATATGTTACAAGGATTCCTGAGAATGGGTTCAATGCATCTCTATCCAAATAATTCATGTCCCAGTTATGCCAGTCCCCCCATATACAGCACTTCCTCTTTCCCCATCTGAGCACATGACAGCCATTCACTTAAATGGAAGGAAAGGGACAGCAGGGATAAAGGAGATAACTGCAAATGGAGGGCTGCCCCTACCCCTGATGACCTTCGGGGGGGGGAGGAGGTTCACAGAGCCAGTCCTTTTCCCCACCCCACCCCCACCAATAGTGTTCCCAATGTTGAGAACTGGAACATGTGTATATGTGTGTGTGTCTGTGTCTGTGTGTATTTCTATATGTACACATGATACTAAATGAAACATAATAGAGTAAACTGAATACAAGTAAAGGCCGGAGACGCTGTGAGAGACAAAAGCACCAGCAGAGACTGAAGAGAGTTTTGGCAAAGAATCTGCTAAAGTGGTGCTTCTTTTCGGCACTATACTGTTAGTTTACAGTTTAATGGAAAGCATCTTACATACACTTGATTGCCTGCTAATGCTTAGCAATGTTTTTTTCCCAGTGGGCCCAGCCAGGCAGTCTTCTGCAGTGTGTGTATGTGGCACAGAGAAAACAGTTTGAGAACTGCAATGTGACCAGCAAAGGAGAAAGATGTCATGGCAGCTACCTGGAAGTAGTCATAGGAGGTGTTATGTGGATGCAGCTTGCTTTCAGGAGAGGTAATGCTACTTTAGAGACTAGTTCCACATGTCTGATCCCCAATGCTTGATATATAAATAAACATATTACAAATATGCCATAAGCAGTGCTGTCCCTGGAACATCCCTTCCTTCAGGGGAGTGGGGGGATATGACCTAACAGTATTATTTAAAACCCCTTCTTTCAAACATCATATAACATAGCCATCCCGAACCTGGTACCCCCCCCCCCCAGATATTTTGGATTACAATTCCCATCATTGTGTAAATTGGTTATTAAACAGGTATGTTCTACTAGGAATTAACAGCCCATGGATACATTCCTTCTCCTAAGGAACTACAGCCAAGTGCCTCTTTTTTCCCTCTCCTGTTGCACCAGCATCAGTGGTGATAAGATAATATGTTGCTACTCACAGCTAAATGATGATATGAATGCTCTCCATGTCTCCGTTCCTTTTATAAAATGGCCATTACTTTCTCTCCAACTTACAGCAGGATCTGAAATGCTCATATGTTACAGCAGCCTTCCCCAATTTGGTACCCCCCAGATGTTTTGGACTACATCTCACACCAGCCACAGCCAGTATGGCCAATAGTTAGGAATGCTAGGCATCGTAGTCCAAAACACCTGGAGGGCACCTGGCTGTGGAGGACTGAAATAATAAAGAGGACAGAGCGAGACATTGCTGAAGGGCAATGGATTTAGAAGTAGGAAATCCTTCTTTCCCCATCCTGTGTGCTTGGCCACAACAAAGGCAATCCAGGTGCTAAAAATAGGACTGGGTATAAGATAAAGGCTATTTTGAAACTCCTGGCCTCCCAGACAATCCTACTTGATGTTACAGGGTAGTCCAAAAGACAATATTCATACCCTTTCCAAAAAAACTATTTTGAGGACAGCCGAAGGAATAATCCCCTCCGGAACTGATTCTTGTGCATCAAATCCCTGAAGGTATTTATGTCATGATGAACAATCAGTACAATAAATGCTAGTGGGTGTAAATAAGATACTGAGCCTTCCCTCTCAGGGAATGACAGACACTGTGATAATAGCTGGAATAACTCAACATGTCCTTCTATTTGGTTGACTATTGATTGCTGACTGTTTTACAGCCCAGTCCTCCAGACAGTTAACTCAAACTACTGTGGTTTAAACTAAGGAAAATAAAGCTGTAATCCTTTGCACACTAATTTATTCATTTATTTACACATTAAGAGATTTAAAAACGGACTTTCAGGGAACATTGTTTTCGCAAGGCGGTGAACAGAAACTTCCGCAAAAAGACAAAATAATATATAAAACCCTCAAATTAAAAAGCCATTTTATGTCTCCTTAACATGAGTAGTATCAATGAACCAAGTGCAGCTATTGCTCAGGAGTAAATTTCACTGAGGTCAGTTGGACTTACATCTGGTAAAGAATGCATGAAAGCAGGCTGGCTATAAAATAAAATTAAATGCTTTATGTAAATTGTGTATTGGGCTGATGCATCCCTTTTACTAAAGGCCATCTTTTGTATCCTTAGACAGCACCATTTTCCTGGTAAAATTTCTCTTTATAATTTTGTAGAGTTAAATTGTGTACCATTCTTGCTGAATGTATATGCACAAGAAGAGGTTTCATTCTCTATCCAAAAATATGAAACATATTTTAATACCTTTGATATCTATTTATCTGGAAAGGGGAAATCTTACAATTAATGCAGTTGTTTTTAAGATTCTCTAGATCACTTGGTTTTAATTGCTGGGTTTTCTACAGGCCTACTGTCTATGTTTTGGTGAGTTGCTCCGTTATAGTTTTTCTGTGAATCCAAATACCTCATCTATAAAATAGGAGCAATATTATTCACTTTTTGCAAAAGTTACAGAGCAGATTGTGCCTTTCTGTTTTGTGACTTACAAGGTAACTAATTTGCTTGGGATATTTAGTAATCACAACCAATATTTACAGAAACTAAATAACAATACAATTCTGCATTTATCTATCTGTTTAGCTGGCACATTCTTGAACCTCTAGGAAAATAAATACTTTATAATTAATTACAACTTATTCAGTATGGAATGTGAGGCATTTTACCGAATTGCCTTCTGTTGATGAAGATTCGCGGAGTTCTTTTTATCAGAACAATTCACTACCAGGAATTTACAGTAAACCTAATAATTCATTCTGAGTTAAACCCTAAATAAAAACCTGCATACATATCTCCTCCACATTGCTGATGTAACGCATAGAAAAAAAAGAGAATTTACAGGATCCAGCTCCGGCTGACAGGGACATGGCACATGCCGGATGAAAAGTTTGGAACTTGAGTACTGACAAAGAAATATCAGGCAAAGCTGGTGAAATATTCATCAAAGCTTCTGATTCTATATCTCACCAGTCGATCTAAGGTATGTCCAGACCAGCACTCCTATCACAGTTCATTTCACTTTTTCCTCTTGCACCTTGATCTGCCATTTTCAGTCAATCAAAACTCCTTGATGAGCAAACGTGTTTGTCATATTCACATTTTACAATTTTAGATGTAGACTTAAAATATGTTAGGTGTACATCTAAAAACATAACATGTGAAGATTCACATTTGTATTCCATCTTTCCTCCAAGGAGCACAGGGGCTGTCCCATTTTATCTTCACAACAGTTCTGTGAGATGGGTTAGGCTGATTGATAGTGATTTGCCAAAGGCCATCAAGTGAATTTCATGGTTGAAGAGGGATTCATTCGACCTGGGTCTCCCTGCCTGCTCTTAGTCCAACATTCTGTCTACTAACTACACTGATCGTTGCACCCAGATGTGCATACGATAATGAATCTCCAGCAGCTCACAAGAAAAAGATGTGTTTGGGACAAGGAAAATTGAGGGTGGATCAATAAATAGGTCCTGGGATTGTGAAGTAGCTAGATTAAGGCCATGTCTACACCAGCCATTTATCCCTGGGTTATCCTAGGTCGTCCCTGTGCGTCCATATGTCGCACAGGGGATCCTGGGATCAACCGGGGATGACCTAGGGATGACCCTGGGATAATGGAAACCAGGGATATCCCAGTTTTTCCACAGTGGTGTGGCGCGTGCTCCCGGACTGTGAAACGGGCACGGACCCGCACAGAGTGGCTCCATGCTCATGGGGGACAGCAATTTCACCATCTCCAAGATGGTGGGGTGGATGGGCGCAGGGTTTAGTGGGGGGCTCTTACTTTTTTCGTCGCACGCAGCTCCTCTTCACCAAAAAAACAAACAAACCTGGCAGCCGTGACGCCCCTCTTCCCTTCTGGGATGTCACGCGGCCGTCTAGATGCTGGGGGAGGATTGTGGAAGCAGGTAAGTCTGCGTTCCTCTCCCCTCCCTCTACACCCTTAGGTGTAGATAAGCCCTTAGTTTCTACTACTACTAAGAATAATACTAATAATAGGACAGGACACAATTAAGAAGAGGCACAGTGCAATGTTGCAGGGCTGGCCCAAGACATTTTGCTGCCTGAGGCAAAGGTCAAGATGGCATCCCCTCCCATTCCATGTACAAAAGTCATCTTTCTTCAACACTGAAGATGGAGAGCATCCTCCACCACACCTGAAGGCTGTAGGCTAGCTTAGGAGATGCAAGGCAGGCTGCATAGCCCACAGCTCTTTCCTCCAACAGCTCACTGCTGCCTCCCAGCAACTGCCGCCTAAGGCAACAGCTTTATCCAGCCTAATGGTAGGGCTGGCCCTGCAGTGATGTCCACTGTTGTCATTTAAGAAAAAGAAACCTGTTCTAATAAAGAAAGGAGATAAGTGGCACGAGGGTCAGGAACTGGGACATCACAAGGCTTCTCTCCACGCTCCAGTAAATCACACAGAAAATTGTGCTTCTTTAATGATGTTCAAACCAGGCAGTGGCATACAAAAAGTAACAGATCATGGGGCGAGATGTGGACTGTACCAGCTCATCATACAATTTTCAGCAGCAGATCATATGAAAAAGTGCCAGTTTAGATGCATCCAAAATATATTATTCATGACAGGCTCCCAGTAGTGCCTCATGTCACAACAGCTGACATCAGCTTTTGTGCCATGAATGTGTCACTGAGCTCAGAGGTTGCACAGTGAACCCTGTCCAGATGTCACCTTTTACCCTCTACTTCTGACGGAGCAGAAGTGAGCGCAGCTGCTGCCAGAGGCCTTTCCCCCTTTCTTTGTGGAGCAGCCCGATTCAAACGGCCAGTCTGATTCAGGGACATGAGAGTGAAGCACCACTCCACCACCAATGGGATGGGGCTCTGCCTGTACAGAAAGTGTGGGTATTGTTGGGGAGGAATTTCAAACTTACATAGTATTAAAAGTGTTGAACATAAACTCCTGCTGAAGCTATTATTACAAGCTAAAGCTCACCCTCATCACTTTGGCAATAATAACAATGTTAGGCTGACCATATGAAAAGGAGGACAGGGCTCATGTAACTTTAACAGTTGTAGAGAAAAGGGAATTTCAGCCAGTGTCATCTGTATGCAATTAGTTCCTGGTGAAATTCCCTCTTCATCACAACAATTAAAGTTGCAGGGGCCTTGCCTTCTTTTGTATATGGTCACTCTAGTATAGTGCCTGCAACTTTAACTGTTGTGATGAAGAGGGAATTTCACCAGGGACTAATTGCATACGAATGACACTCACTGAAATTCCCTTTTCTCTACAACTGTTAAAGTTACATGAGCCCTGTCCTCCTTTTCATATGGTCAGCCTAAACAATGTTTAACATCCAGGGAGCAGCCAACTTTCTCAATGTATTGACTGAATGCTTAAACAAAGACACAGGGGCTCTTGCGTGCCCGGAATACAATCCAGCTCAAGTATCATCATAACCTTTATAACCCCAAGGAAGGGTGAATACGTAAATCCACTTCTCACAGCTTATGTTTTCAAATTATTTTGAAGTGATCAGCTGTATTTTCAGCTCAGACCAGCTCAAGGCATTTTTCTGCCAAGGCATTTTTCTGCCATTCCATGTGCAAAAACCAACTGGGCTAGCAATGAAGTCTTATTTCGACGCTTGGCACCTGAGGGCAGCAGGCTAGTTTTGGGGGTGTCGGGCAGGCAATGTGGGCATATACAGGTTTCTCCACAGAGAGACTGGGAGAGGTGGTCTGATGGTTAGAGCAGATGCAGAACTAGGACTGAAAAAGACCACCATCAGAACACCTCCACATCCCCAAATTCTTCATCCATCCCCAGGTTTGGAGACAGAAAGCCTGAGAGTAATTTGGGATTGTTTACTGTGCAGTGGTAGGGTGACCAGATAAAATCCAGGTCAGGGCTCATGTAACGTTAACAGTTGTAGAGAAAAGGGAATTTCAGCCAGTGTCATTTGTATGCAATTAGTTCCTGGTGATATTCCCTCTTCATCACAACAGTTAAAGTTGCAGGGGCCCTGCCTTCTTTTGTATATGGTCACTCTAGTATAGTGCCTACAACTTTAACTGTTGTGATGAAGAGGGAATTTCACCAGGAACTAATTGCATACAAATGGCATTGGCTGAAATTCCTTTTTCTCTACAACTGTTAAAGTTACATGAGCCCTGTCCTCCTTTTCATATGGTCAGCCTAAACAATGTTTAACATCCAGGGAGCAGCCAACTTTCTCAATGTATTGACTGAATGCTTCAACACCTTTAACTGTTTTTTTAATTTAATTTAATATTTCAACATATATTAACATAAAATAAACATAATACATAAACAAAACCCTAACATCCCCCCCGTGCTCCCCAACCCCTGAGACCTTCAATGCTCTAATATATTATACATTTTTCCAAAATTGCAACAATTCTTTTGAAGGTGTACAACCTCTCCCCTTTACTAAAACATATTCTATAAATGATCCCCAAATACTTTCAAAATCATTCTTTTTGGATAATCCCATCCTAACTTTAATTTTACATGTTAATCTATCATTAATTGCTATATCCCACACCCCTTTATACCATTCTTCTATACTATAATTCCCTTGTATTTTCCAATTCTTAGCTATCATTAATCTAGCCAGTGTCAGGAGGTTGTTTATCAGTTCTCTTGTATTTTTATTCCCATATTCTTTATCAAACATCAATAATAAAGCTAAATTTGGACTTGCTTCCACTTTATTACCCAGTATTTCACTTATTTCTTTAAAAACTCTTTTCTAAAATTTTTGTACATACCCACATGTCCACCACATATGGAAATATGTCCCCACTTCCTGACAACCCCTCCAGCATAGCATTGATATTTTCTTATCTATCTGATGTAATCTTACGGGAGTGAGATACCATCTCCAAATTATTTTATAATGATTTTCTTTTATCCTTATTGATAACAACTTTACAGTTCTTAATTCCCATATCTTCCCCCAGTTATCCTCAGTAATTTGTTTTTTAAAATCTTCTTCCCAGAATGTTTTCAAAATTTCTTGTTGCTCTCCCTCCTCTAACAATATATTATATATTTCACTTATTATACCTTTTTTACTTTTATTTTCCCCCTCTTTCTCTCTTGACTCAATTAACTTTTCAAATCTTGTTTTGTTTCTACACTCCTTATTTTTCTTTTTCCATTTCTGTGTCCATTGTTCCAATTGTATACACTTAAACCATAAGTTTTTTTGTCCTCTTAAAACTTCTTCTATTTGCTTTTTGTTAACCAATCTCTTCAACCAATCTTTCACTTTAATTATTTTTTTCCCCTCAATAACCCTTCCAATTCTCTTCTCAAATTACCTGGGAAGTTCTCCAATAAAACAACTGGAGTTAGAGGAGAAATTCCTGGTATTAATTTCTTTTTATACTTTCCCCAAATCTCCAAAATATTTTTTAGGATGGGATTTTCCATACCCTTCAGTTGATTCCTTTGTATTTTACTAAAAATATATATTTTGTAAGTTTAACTCTATTTCTCCTGTCTGCGTCTCTAACCATTCTAAATCTTCTTTTCCTACTATACTATTTATAATATATCTTAATTGATTGGCTATATAATACATCTTTATATTCGGGAACCCTAACCCTCCTCTCCTTTGCATCTTATACCATTTCGATTTATTAATTCTTGCTTTTCTATCACCATTACAGTAGTTATTTATCATGCTTTGCCAATTTCTTATTTCTACTTCTGTTATTTTAAGTGGTAACATTCTAAACAAAAAATTAATCTTTGGTAATATTTTCATTTTAATAACCGCTATTCTACCAAACCATGAATGCTTTAATTTCCTATAAACCTCTAACTTCTTCATTATCTATTTTTTTAAGCTACTAACATTAATTTCTTCTAACTTTTCTAAGTCTTTCGTAATATGAACTCCTAAATAGCGCACTATATTTTTAATCTTAAGATCCAATTTTGAACTAAACTCCTTCCTTTCTTCTTTGTCATAATTAAATAACATCATTTCTGATTTCCCCCAATTTACCTGTAGTCCTGTATTCTCTCCAAATTATCTCAACTGTTGTTTTATTTCTTCTATGCTTTCCCTCAGATTTTCTAATGTCAATAAAGTATCATCTGCAAACTTATTAATTTTTATTTTATCTTCCCCTCCTCCTATCCCCTTCAGCACCTTTAACTGTTGTGATGAAGAGGGAATATTACCAGGAACTGATTGCATACAAATGACACTGGCTGAAATTCCCTTTTCTCTACAACTGTTAAAGTTACATGAGCCCTGACCTGGATTTTATCTGGTCACCCTATGCAGTGGCCAATGTTCTTGTGGAGAAATCATCAAACAGTGGAGAAGCTAGGAAGAAGGTGTTTTGGGAGAAACATTGCGACTAGAAAGAAAACTATTCAAAACCTGGTGGAGGCTCTCTCCCCATCTCCAAAACATAGATAGGGCCTGATTATCTGAGCTGCCAGTAATCAATAAATCTGAGAGCTTGATCATTTACATGCACAGACATCTTCTACAGAAATTAAACAACTGTCAAATTCTGCAACAATGTCTGCAGTCACATACTTACAGAAATCCCTATCATGAGATTCAGAGGCTGCAAACTAAGATGTTTTTATTCCAGATAGTTGCACTAAATATAACTTCGCTATGGGCTGCATTTTCAGTGTTTAGAACCATTTTTTTTAAGCCAAATTCAATACAACACATAATTTAGGCTGCAGGACTCAGGCAACTTACTTCACAGTACTCCAACTATAAGCATTGGAACTACATATTATATAATAACCTGGTTCGCATGGTCACTGCAGCCCATCGTAGCTGATTTAATGGCTCGTGGCAATTTTGAATATTCAACCCCCAGTATATTCAACAGACCATAGGTTACTTAAGGGTTAACTCTCAAATACCCCTGCTGCCCAGGTTCAGATGACACAAAAAACCATGGTTGCCATGGGGTTGAATATTCAAAATGGCTAGCGGTACGCTCTGAAACCCACCATGGCTTAAATAAACCACAGTGGGCTGCAGTGATCGTGTGAACCAGCCTAGTAAGTGGGTTGCAGTTTGTAAAGTCATCTCTAGGAGCCTGATTTTCCAACTTTTGTGAATTTCCATGGTTCAGAAATAATGAATGCATGATTCACACAATGTATGTATAAATTATATAACTGGGGGAGGGACAGCCCCTTTTATCCCCTCTCCATGACAGGTTGGATGTGCCCAGTCCTAATTCCTATTTATCAGGTGCCCCTTCAAGTAGGGTGACCATATGAAAATGAGGACAGGGCTCCTGCAGCTTTAACTGTTGTGATAAAGAGGGAATTTCACCAGGTGCTGCATGCATACAAATTACACCTGCCGAAATTCCCTTTTCTATACAGCTGTTAAAGATACAGGAGCCCTGTCCTCCTTTCCATAGGGTCATCCTAACTTCAAGAAAAAAATGAGAGGCAACCTTGGAAGATGCTTGATTGCTAGGTGGGAAGTGGCACCTTGTATACTACTTTTGGCCTTTCTAGCACCACTCCCTAAGGGGTTTTGCTTGGAAAGTGGCACTTCTGGGGAAATTCTCCAGTGGCCTCTGGGTTCTGTGGAAGTATTGAAGGCAACCTCCCATTTCTTAATAGGAGGGGCTCCCAATTCAGGGAAAAGTGGCCTTCTAAGTTCTTCAGCCTGGAGGTGGGTGGACTTTCCTAGTTAAAGTGCTGGGTCTGGGTAATGATGTCATGAACAGGTGTAGGGAGCTCGGATGCCTGGGCACCCTGACTGGAGAAAATCCATTCTGTTCCATCCTTCTTGCCTCCTCCCACAACTAAAGAAATTGTCCACCCCTGCACTAATGGATGCCAAAGGTTCTCCAGAACAGTCCATGATGTGGAAGGGGAACTGAATTGCCAGTCTTTTCTATGATGATGATGAATAGTAATAATAATAATAATTATTCACTGTGCTTATGATGAATATATCCATTAGTCAACCTGAGCTTTCTAATTCTCAACTGCACTGGAAGAAGTGGACTTCAATGCCCCTTCCTTCCCATGGCAGCCCCTCCAACCCCCTGAAAATCCTACAAAGATTTTGGGGACCCTGCCAAATGGGGTGAGTATGACATACATGGGGGATCCCCCCAAAATTGGGCAGAGGGACCTTCTGCGAGCAGAGCCCTTTTTCTCAAGGAACGCAGACCCTAGATCCCACCCCCATTGTGAAAACAAGCCCTTTCCTTCTCCAAAATGTCCCTTTTCGTATACTACATGTTTATTCCCCTCCTGAATCCATGTTTGGTCTCACATTGCCCTCTGTGTAACCTCTACCACACTGCCTCAATCCCAACTTTACTGCTAATAATCTGTTACTTTCTCATTGGGCACATCAGAGGCATCTGGGGAATGCAATCCCACACAGTGATGCCAGACAATGTCCTTTCCCTCCTCCACCAGGGTCCCTAATCATTCTCTTCTCAAGGAAATGAGGAATATAACAGCAGCAGCGAAGGGCAGGGGCTCTTTGTTAAAAAACAAAATAAGAAAAAAAAACACTTTGATAACCCAAGCCAAACGGGTATTAAGTCCCTTCTGAAAATCCAAAAGAAAAACAGGCCGAAAATGCTAGTTAACCCAGTGATGAGGCGAGAAGGCGACAGCTGTGTAAATGCAGACATGGTCACCCCCTCTCTTCTGATCTCTCTCAGCTGTCCCAGGCGGCAACTGTCCTATCAAAGAGTCTCATGGGGCTTATTTAGACTCCAGCGCCTTTATTCTTGCCTGGGAGATTGTGTGTCAGGAAAACCTGGAGCTTTGTTTGGGAGAACAACAACTTAAGGCAGGCTGGACAAGAGAAGAGAAGCCATCATACCTCATCTTTCACTTTCTCTGTGAGCAGTGTCCACCCACCTTGTACACCAAGGACAGTTCTGGAAAAACAACTCTTTCGGAGGACTGGGGTGGGTGGGAATAGTACCATGGTCTTCAATAGCACAATTGTTATTAGCCCTAGATAAAATTCAGTCCTAGAAGCATGGGCTTTATTTTGCTGCTTTAACACAACAAGACGAAGAGGTGGGGAAAGGATCCAAGGGCAAGCCAATATTTATGAAAGGGCATATTTTGAGCCTCAGCTGTTCCTCAGGAGATTAACTATATAGCTATATAGACAGAAAATACAGACTCCACAATAGCTAAAAGTGATTACAATTTGTCACAAACTAATTTATATGGCAATATCCAATATATAAGTTGTGGCCTCATTAATATTCATTAAAACATAAGAAAGGTTCTGAGATACAATATTCAATTCTGTAGATTTACGTTGATAACTCTTTTGACCAAAGTATCACCATTCGTTTTTAAATGTCAGGCCTCCTAGAGCTAAAGCTTAAGCATTCAGGCGGAGAGAAACCTTGCTCTGGAATGTCTACAGAATAATTCACACCCAGCTTTTTAATCATTATGCTTCTCATGTATTTTTCTGGCCAACTGTATGCTGTAGGAAACTTTTCTCTACACACCATCCATCACAACTTATTTATGTATTTATTTATTGCATTTCTATACCGCTCAATAGCCGAAGCTCTCTGGGCGGTTTACAAAAATTTAAACCATGAAAACCATTTTAAATATAAAGCAAACAACAGTGTAAAGACATAATATAAAATACAGTATAAAAGCACAACCAGGGTAAAACTGAGCAGCAATGCAGAGATCTATACAGTTTTAAAACACAGATTTAAAACAGCAAAGTTAAAAATTAAGCTGATAAGCTGTTAAAATACAGAGAAAATAAAAAGGTCTTCACCTGGCGTCTAAAAGCGTATAACGTAGGTGTCAGGTGAACCTCTCTGGTCTCCAAGCTGGGACCAAATCATATGTTAAATTAAATCATCATTGCATAAATGTTACCAATCAAATAAAAGCCATTTATAGGTATTTTGCTTTTTAATATAGGGGGGAGCTCTATTTCATAGGTCCCCTCTACAAGGATTCGCTTTTGTGCCCGGTTAGGCGATTATGCGCATAATCGCTGAAGCGCATTTACACCTAATACCTCTGCACGAGAGGCGGCGAAGCGCATTAACGGATGACCAAAATGCGCTTTCCAAGTAGTTAATGCGCATAAGCGCTTATTCACATAGTCAAAATGCGCTTTAACGGCCGGAGCAAAATAAAACTTGCAATTTAACGCGCATTTGATAATGCGCATAATCGGAGAGATAACGCGCCTCTACGCCCGATTTGTGCTCCGTTCTTGTAGAGGTAAATTTTTTTAAGCGCCTTGAAAGAGCTTTAAACCTCTCTTGTAGAGGCAGCCCTATATAGATAGTGTCATTAGACGATTAGGTGGTTTTGAACCAATCAAAAGCATTTTGATTATAAGTTCCAATATAATAAACAAATGTTTTTAGTTGGTTCAAAACCAGCTGCTATATATGACTTCTCTGCCTAAGAGGAACAAAAGCTACGTATTGATAACTTTCTAAGACCTTTATAATTTCCAAAGTTTTTGGTCAACTTCTAGCATGTACTATCTCTAGCAACAGCTGCAATCACACTTTCCTGGGAATAGGTCCCACTAACTTAATGGGACTTACGTTTGAATTAACATGCATAGGATTGGACTTTAATGGAGAGTTTTAGCATAGTATATTAGATGTATTTTTTTCATGCATCTCTGAATTTATTGTTCTGGTTTTCCTTAAGATAAACCTTTTGTTGTTGTTTAAGATTACTTGTTTTGCCCTGGGTGATTTTTACATTCATGCCAGTAAGTAAGCTGCATATTATATGGTACTTTGTTACCTGAATATAGATTTCAGAGGAAAATTAACAGTGAAATTGGAAAGCCTCCGTGTTAAATAAGAAATCGTGTATATTCCTTATTAGTTTTCTTGTTGTTTTAATATCTACTATTGTGCATAAGTGTTATGTAATTCTACTCCTTTTTGTGATAACCTAGGATTTTTACATCCCTGGATGTAAATATGTGGGAAAGTGATGGCAGCTGTTATTAAATGCTGCTATGAAAATTACAGGCCAACACTGTGCATTTTTACTCAGAAGTATGTTCCACTTATTTCAGTAGGGCTTATTTTCAAGCAAATATTGCATAGGATTGCAGCCTTGGTTCCTCTTATATGATAAGTCACCCCTGGATTGGGTTAGAGAGAGAAAACCATGTTTGCTCAACAGATCAGCCCCTAGTTCTGTGACAGATTGTAAAGAACAGTGGGCAAACATTATGTCATTACCTAGATGGTGAGAGATCTCTATGGTCAAACTGATGGAAGTTATTGTTGAGAGTGTATCGGTAAGTGGAGCTGTTCAAAGTCATCACTACACTAGTCTAGTAGCCTAGCTTTATACTAGTAGGCACTCTGATATGTAAGAAGGGCCCATAACTCAGTGTGACCCAGCACATGCTTTGCACGCACAAGGCCCCAGGTTTGATCTCTAGCTTTTCCAGGTAAAGTGAGGAAAGATCCCTATCTGAAAACCTGTTGAGCTGCTGCCAGTCAGTGTTGACAATACTGGACTAGATAGACCAATGGTATAGGCAAAATCCTATGTTAATAGAAAATATGATGGGCAGTATTCAATGCTGCCCAAGTGTGAGCAAGACCCACCGCTTGTGCAATGGGAATTTAGTGCTTTAGATGGAAACCAGAATGAGCAGGAACACTCATTTCCAGAACAGGGCAGGTCAGCAGAACTTCCATAACAGTGTTCTGCTGACTTGTCCTGATCCGGAAACGCGCGTTTTCACTCATTTCAGGACTTCCTTTATGGAGTGCTAAATCTCCATTGCATAAGCAGTGGGTCCAGCTTGCACAACAGAATTGGTGGGAGCACAACAGCCCTGTTGGATACTAGCCAATTTTTCACTGTTTTAATGTTCTTATTTCTAATGTTTTACTGTTTCATTATTTTAAATTGATAGCTTTTTAGCAAATAAGGAAATAAACAAATGTTAATAAATAAATAATTTTCTTTGGAGACCCAAGAAAATGGAGAAAAATTGTCTAAGTGGAGTATGGTTTCGTTAAAATAATGTAATATCAACAAGTACTTAGTGAGACCAACCACTCCCCCTAAAGGATCGGGTCCGTAGTTTGGGGGTGCTCTTGGACCCAGAACTGTCACTTGAGGCACAGGTGAACTCGGTGGCAAAGAGCACCTTTTACCAGCTTAGGCTGATATACCAACTGCGCCCTTATCTGGACAGAGATAGCCTAGCTACAGTTATCCATGCTCTCATAACCTCTCGTTTGGATTACTGCAATGTGTTATACGTGGGGCTGCCTTTGAAAACGGTCCGGAAACTTCAGCTGGTACAAAACAGGGCAGTCAGACTGTTAATGAGGACTGGCCAACGTGACCACATTACGCCAGTCCTTTTCCAACTTCACTGGCTGCCGGTCCAGGTCCGGGCCCAATTCAAAACACTGGTACTTACATTTAAAGACCTAAACGGCTTGGGGCCAGGTTAACTAAAGGAACGCCTCCTCCCATATGTACCTGCCCGGACCCTAAGATCATCTACAGGGGTCCTTCTCCTTGAGCCCCTGCCAAAGGAAGTGAGGCAGGTGGCCACTAGGAGGAGGGCTTTCTCTGCTGTGACACCCCGGCTGTGGAAAGAGCTCCCCAGAGAGGTTCGCCTGGCGCCTACTTTGCACTCTTTTCGTCACCAGGTGAAGACCGTTTTATTCTCCCAGTATTTTAACAGTTAAATTAATTTGTATTTTAATCTGTATTAATTCCTGCTGCTTGGTTTTATTCTGGTTGTGTTTTTATATTGTATGTTATTTTGTCGTTTTAGATTTTTAAAATGATTTCATGGTTTTAATTTTTGTGAACCGCCCAGAGAGCTTCGGCTATAGGGAGGTATAAAAATGCAACAAATAAATAAATAAATAAGCCTGCCTGACAACGTAGCCTGATTCCTAAGAAAAACTTGGGTTGAAGCTATTCTGTTTCTATCCTCCCACAAACAGGTTGACACCATCTTGCCTTTGTAACAACAGCAACTTTTTATTTAGCCTTGCAGCACTTTCTTTACAACAGTGTATAGTAGTTTTTATTGCTCCTCTGGAAGCCTGAGAGAATGTAACCTTGGCCATTTCTATATATTACAGGAACAGCTTTTGATTTTGGTAAGCTACAATTGCTAGGAAAACATAGACTGGACTTATAAACATTACATGAACCTGTAGTTAAATGCCTCTTTGGCAGTGTTTTTCCAAAGTAATTAAGGCACATCTGCATAGGGTTTTTGGATGCATTTACAGGACCAGATGTACCCTGAATTGAGCCCTTGCTGCTGGCCTGTTCCCTGCCTGCACGGCAGATCAGGACGAGAGTAGGGCCAGTTTAGGGTAAGTTGCTTGCAGGACCGAATGTCCGTGCAGGGATCTCCTGTGCTATATCAAGAACCTCTCCTGACAATTCCACCAAAGCCTCTGACTAGGAACAGGATACACTGTTGTGTTGCCACACCTCAGAAGCAATCCAGGATTCCATTACAAACTTTAGGCATGCACAGATGAAATCATTAACCTCATAATTTTTTTAAAAAAATCTTCATTAATTGATATAAAGCATTGTCATTGGTGAATAATAAAAGCAGAATATGCTAAACACACACCAGTGCATCAGGAGGGCGCCAGATTGGGAAAACTGCCATAGATTATGGCGGGAAGGGGACAGGAAGGGACTAAAATTCATAGGCAGAGTTTATCCTGGCTGGTGTATTTAGGCTGAATCTACATCATTCTGTCACAAATTAAACAAACAAAATAGTGCTTTACTTCAACTAGCTTAATATTTCTTAAACCTTGGGAACAGCAAAGCAGCTCCTGCCTATACCAATTTATCACACACTGGCATGCCACCCACCATGTTAGTCTCTCACATGATCCACCATAGCAACATACTCTGAGGAGAAAACGTCTCCCTTCATTGCTCCAGAGCAGGTGATCAATATAACTCCATGCATGTGACTGAAACACAACCTCATTAAGCATTTAATCCCATTTATAGCCTGATCCTTTGTTGGTGACCATAGGGACTGGCTTAGTTTGGATGTTTTGACAGTAAAATCAATGATGTAACAGCAGTGAGGGTCAATTTGGAATCTGGACCACTGATCCTACAATCCTAGTACAGTTATTTTTGCCCTGATAGAGAATCCTGTGATGAAAAATAAAGGTTTCTCAATGGATTACAACAGGCATTTTACTTCATTTAAACATTTCTGCCATAAAGTAGTCGGACTGAATTTTTGAGGAGGAACATTTGGCTCCCTCACAGAAAGAGGAAACTAAGGAATCCTGCTTTACCCCTGATATCTCTCTAAGGATGCTGGCTGGATAAAATTTCAAAAATAAAGAACACAAGAGAGCTATGGTAATACAGCTATTGAGTTATGCGGAATGACAATACACGAACAGTCCTTAAAAATTAAGACGGGATGCATAGCAACCCAAAGGTTTTCATTGTATGAAGCTCAAGGCCCTGGCCTCTGTGAATATCAGAAAAACCAAATGCTGAACTGAACTTACCTTTGAGTCAGATGAGCCTATCCAAAGTGCCACATTTAAGCCTACAATCCTAAACATACTAACTGACTAGGGAGTAAATCCAATTGAGCTCAGTGAAACTTACGTCTGAGCAAACACCCTTAGAATTGTGCAGCACTCATGAAAAGTGATCTGACTTGGTATTCATTCTGAGACTCAGTCATACTTTTGAATGAATTTGTCTGGGTGTGGGGAGAAATCCCCCCCACCTCTTGAAAACTGGGGCAAAGAAAGCTCAGCAGCTAGATGAAAACCTTGCTCTGACTGTTGCTGAGTTCTCAGAGAACAGGGGAGAAGCAAAGGTGCTGCAGATAATATGAGCAACGGTTAGCTTGAAAAGTGAACAGATGGCATTAGGGACAATATCTGCCAATGGAAGGGATCATCAGCCCACGCCTCTTATTAGTGTCTGATCCATTGACAGCACTTTGGCTCCCAGGGCTCAGCACAGCTCTCCATCAAAGCACCCAGCTTACTGTCAGAGACTAGGCAAGCATGAGGAGGGAGCTATATTTTAACCAGCTGAAGAAATAGTCCACTCTGTGCATTCCCTGAAGTTCCCATGGAGCTTGCTGAACGACTGGACCAGAAGCCTCAAGGAATGGCTCTCACTTCCCACCGGAACACTGGATTTTTTTAGATTCTGGTCTGGTTCACATGACACTCCACCATGGCTTAATTTATCTGTGGGGGCTGTTGCACTGTGCTGGGGTGCCTAGGGGTACCATAAATGCATGGAACCCATAGGCATCCCGGCTTGCCATGGCTTGTTGTACTGTGCAAACCCAGGTGGTACAGGTTGTTTGAGGGTTAGATAACTCTAATCCTCAAACAACCTCTGCCACCTGGATTCACATGACACAAGAAGCCATGGCAAGCCAGGCACCAGTGGACACCATGCAAAAATGCCACTATAAGCACATGGCACGATATGACATCCCCTGTGGGTAAATTAAGCCACAGCGGGCTGTTGTGTCATGTGAACCAGGTCAATGTGGTGCTGCTCCACACATCAGACCTGGTTTAGATTATCATCCTAGGCTAAACAAGCCACATTGGCATTTTTGAGCTGTGGTGCATGTCATGTGTGATTTGCATAATCACCCACCTGGATGCACCTTGTCATGTCATCTGAATCCGGGCAGTATGGCTTGTTTGAATGGGAAATAACCCTCAAATAACTCACAGGCTTCCCCCCCCCCCCCCGGCGGCCTAGGTTTTGACAACAGAACAAGCCACAGCCGGGCAGGTGATTATGCAAATTGTGCCCAGCACATGCCATGGCTGAAACAAGCTACAGTGGCTTTTTGAGCCTACTGCGATTGTGCTAACTGGTCTATTGAGTGTTTACGTGCACAGGAATGCTGAGCCAATTGCAGCTCACTGTTGCATGTCGATACATGGTAAAGTAGTCATGTAAGGCCAAATGCAATCATATACACCCTGTACAAATGCAGATAAACCACTAAGTTGGTTTAGGTAAAGAAACAGGGGTTCCACTATGATGATTTTCCCCTTGTGTTGAAGATGCATAAGTGCCCTCCTTTAATTCAACCCCTGCCCAAATTAAGAGACTGCAATTAAAGCAGGGGCTGGCAACATACGGCACCCACCCCACTATGAAATGTTGACCCTTTTGGTACTCCATAGCAGCTACACAGAACATTGTGTTTTTATTTATTTTATTTCTTTTTTTAAATTCTCCAGTCCCAGTGTGGGCCCTGATACACATACCCCAAAATTTGGGGAGGAGACCCCATTTTTTTAAACAAAACAAAATGGCATCTGGAACTGCTACAGAGTGGCAAACAAGCTGATTTTGGCCCTTTTGGCACTCTGGAGCAATTCTGGATGCCTTTTTTTTTTTACATTTTTCTTCCATTGTTTTGGCATCTGTGGTGGTGGGAGGGTGGAACCTCCCAAAATTGCTCACTCCTGAATTAAGGGCTAAGTGGAAAAGCTTCTTTTTCTACCATGCAGGGCCCCAAAACATTTTTTTTTCAAGTGGCTTTATTTTTTTAGTTTATAAAATATCCTCAGTAAAGGTGGGCTATCTTGAGAAAAGGTACAGCTAGCAATTTGATTGCCAGTACAGTCTAAAAGAAAACAGCAACAGCTAGAATGGCAAGGTATTTATCTGCTCAAAGGCAAGAGATCTTCAGAATGCTCCCAAAGGCAAGACAAAGTAGGTATCCTCGAAGCCATTTTTGCAGTATCCCTTTAACAATATGATGATATGATCTTATAGTGCCTAGGCCATTTGGCTTAAGGGGCTCATCAGACGGGGGAAATCACAGGAAATCACGTTTCCTTACCATGGGCTCTCTTGCTGGTTCTCTTCCGCTTTCAAAATTAGCACTTTTCACAGAGAAGAGACCAGGGACCACGTGGCCTGTCGATTTCAATGGACTTCAGTGGGGACACCCCCCTCTAGTGGCCAATTTATAGCACAACCTCAGAAGACTCGGATTAAAACAGGGGTATTTTTGTCACTCTAAACTGAGAAAAAGCGTGGGAGGTGCGCAGGAGACGGACGTCGTCGTCGTCAAAAGGATCCACAAAAAACCACGAGTGGCCAGTAATGAGCGTGCAATAAAATGCTCGTCTCATAACGCTCTAAATGTTTCACAGGAAGTTCAGTGGCAGCTGGTGGCAAATCTGACTGGTGGGGTTGAATGCAAGTCAAGAGAGGTGGGGCCAATAGGCCACTGGAGGTGGAGCCAATATTTAAATGTTTTGAGCAGAGGAGCTTTTAAAGATATAAAAGTTGGCTGGCCAGCCATCCAGCAAAGTTTTTTAAGGACATAAAATTGTGCAGGTGCATTATAAGCCAGTTTATGGTTTTTCAGATTAACAAATGCATTATAAGCCAGTATATGGTTTTGCCATATTCACAAATACATTATAATACAGCATATTATTTTTCCAGACTCACAAATGAATTATAAACTAATTTATGATTTCATAATTTTTCCTCTCACAAATGCATTATAAACAAGTCCATGATTTCTCCAGACTCACAAATGAAGCATAAGCCCTGCCATGATTTTTCCACAGTCACAAATGCATAAGACTGCCCATGATTTTTTCAGACTCACAAATGTATTATAAACGAATGCAAGATATTTTCCAAACTCACAAAATATCTGGGTGGTGGGGGTGCACCCCACACCCATGATTGGAACCACCCCTGAGGAAGTCTCAATAAACAACTATAGCACTAAAGTATGAAGAGAATGTATGGGATTCCTAAGAATTGGGGAAAACATTTCCCCTTCAGATTTTTAGCACTGTATGAGCACTTATATGGTAGGGTTATAGCCATTGGGCCTACAGTGTGCTAGGATGTATTCACACCCAGATAAATTCTATACCTCTTCCTTTTATTTACAGCTTTCATTAAAAATACAATACAATATCCTGTTTAATTTATAAAGTGATAGCACAAACAGTATTCTACCCAACTTCTCAGGACAAAGCAAATTTATTCCCACTTTGCAATGGTCTCATTTTGCAATGGGTGCAAAGGAAATGGAGTACTGACAACGAAGAGAAGTAATGTCTCTATTGCATGTACTGCATGAAGGAGAAGGGGGCAGGGTTTCTATACTTCCCTCCATGGTTAGGTACAGCAATTGTTTCCCTCTGTTTAGCTATGACTATATTATTTTCCTGACTGCAGGGCAGCGATTTATTTTTGTGGTTTGTGAACAAATTCAGTAGGGCCATGGCTCTTGGTTTTCTGGCTAGGGATAAGCTTTTATTTTCCTGGCTTGAAAACAAATTGTTTCTTGAAATTTATCTCTCCATTTTAATTTTATTTTTAAATGAAAATATTTCATACGTTAAGGATGCAATCCTATGCATGTTTAGACAAAAACAAGTCCTGGCTGGCTGGGGCATGCTAGAAGTTGTAGGGCTTTTCCTGTCCAAACATGCATAGGATTGCACCCTAAAAAACTTTAAATTACACTTATTAGACTCCTTGGATTTAGACATTTGACTTATGTTGTATTATGCCTACAAAACCACACCGTTTATTGACAGTGATTAGCCCAGTTTCTGGTAATTGGCCTGCAGTGTACTTTGCCTATCCAGGCAACACTTCCTTTCACTGCTCTCCCTCTCCTTGCCTTCTACCACTTTCATTGCTGCTTCTATATGCCATCTTCACCCCATACAAAATATTGTGGCTTGACACACAGTGGATGCCCTAAAACAGTGGCGCAGTGAGGTAATTTTGGACTCTAGGCTTAAAGGACTTATGGGGAGAGGGGGCTCGTTAGATGGCAATGTGTATAATTTCACTTACATCAACAAGTGCTCATTCTGCTGAGAGGGACCCCGGATTCCTGCCCCAAAGTCCTGACCTAAATGCACCACTACCCTGAGAAGGGAAAGTGTGCATAGTTCATCGATTCATAGTACCCAGTGAACAGTATCCAACAGTGTCATTCTGCAAACTCAAATAGTGCTAGTGGAGCTCTGCTGAACCTTTCCCATTATGCTTGCACAACTGGTTGTGCAAGGAGTTGCACAACAGATTGCACAACAGATTGGGCAACTGGTTGCACAACTGGATGCACAAGCACAATGCACAACTGCTTGAGCAACCACACTTGGGCAAATAATTTTAATTAGATTCTTCTCTTGTGCTGAGTTCAGAACCTAATGCCCGCTAGCGCAATATCATTTGTGCTAATGGCATGACACAGTTGGGTACTGCCCAGAGTGTGCACACCTTTCTATCCTCCAGTTTCTTAAAAACCGGGCTTATATTAAGTCAGACCACAGGGCATCATAGCTCAGTATTGTATATTCCCTAGCAGTAGCTCTCCAGGTTTTTGGACAGGTTTCTTTTCCAGCCCTACCTGGACCACCAAGTTCTGACCAAGATAATGCACTTTAGAATCCCTGTTCTAGATTTACCTACTAGAAAAGATAGGCAGGTGTTCTTTTCTACCTTAATTTCCACAGAAAGCCTAGAAAGGAATGTTCCATAAAGATTTCTTTCCCCTGTTTGTCATGTACCCTTTGAACGTTAACAGCACAATTCTACGCATGTCTACTCAGAAGAAAACCCTGTTAAGTGGGGCTTACTCTCAGGTAAACATGTATAGGATTACAACCTCAGTTCTGTGATGAATTATGCTAACTGGAAAATTAGTGTTTATTGAAACATTTCATGCACAAGAATCAAGGAGAGAGAGAAAATAGAAAAAGGGCCCTTACACAGCTTCTTTAAAAGATTTTAGGCCCTAACATGTATTTATTCTATTATTCAAATTTATATACTGCTTTCAACAAAGGTATAAAAGTGATGAACATAAAATTGAATGGCATCAGAATAACAATAAAATAACACAATATATAAATTTATATATAGCAGTAAAAACTAGACTTGATTGCTTGTCTTTAAAGCAAAGGTGAATCTACATTTTGAGGAAATGAAATATTCCAAAAAAACACCCCAAAACAATACAGGTTTTTACTGCTGAGCATGATGATACATGATGAATGTTTCTTCTTTCTTTGGTTGTATGGCTTTCGTTACATATAATTAAGGTAGGGTGACCAGATAAAATCCAGGTCAGGGCTCAAGTAACTTTAACAGTTGTAGAGAAAAGGGAATTTCAGCCAGTGTCATTTGTATGCAATTAATTCCTGGTGAAATTCCCTCTTCATCACACCAGTTAAAGTTGCAGGGGCCCTGCCTTCTTTTGTATATGGTCACTCTAGTATAGTGCTTGCAACTTTAACTGGTGTGATGAAGAGGGAATTTCACCAGGAACTAATTGCATACAAATGACACTGGCTAAAATTCCCTTTTCTCTACAACTGTTAAAGTTACATGAGCCCTGACCTGGATTTTATCTGGTCACCCTAAATTAAGGACTCCCCCCCCCAACCCGGCTTTTTAAATTTTCTTTCTCAGCAAGCACAGCTGATTTTTTTCCTTACTGTATTCCTAGTATATTATGTTACTTATTTTAAATGTTGGAGTTGGTGGGATACAAATCATTTATAAAACCTACCAAAAAACCTTTCTCTCTCTTCATGAAAGGTTTGGAGCTAACGGTAAAAATGGTTAAATTCCATTTAAAAACTACCACCAAAAATATTGACATTGCTGTGAGCTGTTAACAGTAAACATGCCCTCTAAAAGTATCAACCCAAAGATGTTTTTAATCCTCCCCAAAACATAAGTAGCAACAAAAGGCAAAATATCACTTTAAAATAACTTTTGAGTAACCTCTATACAGGGTGACTACCACTAAGGTCTATTAAGGCCTTGGCTGAAATAGCCAAACTAACACTATCCATAATCATTCAAACAAGAGAAGCCTGTAATACCACAACTGTCTTCACAAAAGCTCATACTGAAGATATTGTATGTATTAAGAATGTTGGCTTTAGATACTTTCACACCTAAAACTAAAAGTCAAAATGATATCCACTTTCTATGGACTGGAGTTCATTTTTATTGACACACATGAATGGATGTTAGCAGAAGAAAATGGCAGCCCCTTTGGAATCTGAGATCTGAAGCAAGTATTTCACATTGTTTTGTGGTAAAGAGGGCTCCACATCGTTGCTCAGTCCTGACCTTGGAATTCTGCAACTTGATTTACGTATTATTTCATTCTGTTCCCTTGAGAGAACTTCTGCCAGTTTCCTGAGATCACTGATGCCATTCTCATTTGGTTAGTCCTCCTACTGCTAATGAGACTTTTCATCTTCAGAGTGCTTTCAAATATTTAAAACAACAAAGAGTCTTGTGGCACCCTAAAGACTAACAAATTTATTATGGCATTGGCTTTCATGGACTATGTAGTCCATAGTAATTTATGCCATAATAAATGTGTTAAATCTATAAAATTCTTTTATGTTTCTGCTGCAATAGATTAACACAGCTATCCTTCTGGAAATTCAAACATTTAACTAATTGTAAGAATTTTCTCCTCCATTGTACAGCTCAAGAAACTGAGACATATGGCTGTGTTCAAACAACACAATAGTCAACAGTGTGGGGGGGGGGGGGAATCAACTCAACAGTTGTTTATCCAGGGGGTACTCCCCACACAACATGATAATAATCAACAGTGGTGTGGATTAAGATCAGTGTTGAGTTGACTATTAGTCCATGCTGAGCTGACTCACTCATCCTTCACCCTCTCTCCCTCCTCAGTCTTCCTGCTAGCATCCCATCAGTCGTTGCTGCCGAATAGCTATCCTGGCAGCTGGACTAGAGCAGCAGCTGCCGCTTTGACCGTTCTTACCTTGCGACTCTGTGGCTAACGAAATAACCAACAGTGGCCAAAGAAATAACCAATGGTGCCCTCCACACAACACAATAACCAATGGTGGTTCAAATACCCAAGTCTGCACAGCGTTGATTATTTGAGTTGGTTATTTCAGCCAAATAACCAACCACTGCTTAAAAAACTCCCGCCACACAACACAATAACCCACAACGGGTTAAATAACCAACCATCAACTATTTAAACCACTGTTGGTTGTCGTGTTGTCTGAACCCTGTCATAGAAATGGAATCATGGGGCTATGCTCATGGTGGCAGAAGCAGGATACACTTTTAGCAATTTCTCACCTCTCAACTCTAGCCAATCCTTTGCTATTACTAAAGAATGGATGATTTAGAAAACCTTCCAGCCTGAGAAGCCCTAGAGAGGGAATCAACCATGAATCCAATTGTCAATAAATTTAAAACAGAACTTTTTATGAAAGCAGTAGCTTAACCCTTTGAAATTAACCATCAGCACCACATCCTTTTATCACATGGTAGTAGTGATGGTGGGGAATAGATCTTTCGGCCTGGTTCTACTCCCACCATCATGTGATAAAAAGATGATAACAAAGTTACCAAGTGCTTGAGATTTATTTCCCCAATAATGCATGAACACAGACTGTTTCTAGAGGAGTCTATGTCAGTAATTGTATCTTAGCTTTTCACAAAGCCACTCTAAGACCTCATCCTCCATTTCTTACAAATGCAGCTGGAGTGCACAAAGAATAACATAGTTTTAATAAGCTGCCAGTGGAAGCTTGCTTACGTGGGCAGCTTTCTCATTAATCCTCCCCAACTCACCCCCAGCTTTCGCATGAGAGGGATCTCTTACTGGAGCACAAGAACAATTCTTGGTGTGTTCTCTGAATGGTGAAGAGGAGGAGAGCAGAAGCCCTTAGAAATATGACCTCATAGCTGTTCTGAATATTGATGTGTAGTTCCCAAATTGCATGGACAAGACAGGGCGGAGGATGTGTGAATTTAAAAGGACAAAGGGGCAAATGTTTGAGGACAAAAGGGAATGTAAATAATTCAACCAAGACTGTAAGGATACCATAGCACGATGACTCTGTTGGAACAGTGTTTTTACTGTAGAAAATGCCCTACAGACTGCCTTAAGAGAAGCCCTTATGGAAGAGTCCACTGGTCACATGAAACAGATTGTCTTTAAAAGTTTTCTCCTTAGTTTGAAGGGATGATGGAGGATGCCCTATTCCTGAGAGACAGGAATCCTCATTCTAAAATAACAGCTGAGCTGTAAAAGATTTGCTGGACAATTCTGATTTTAAAATAAGGATGTCTTTTTGAGGAAGATCATTCCGGTTGGGAGTAAGGTCTAGCCTTGGCACTTTCCAACATGGCAATGGAGTTGGGCAGAATCACCATAACATGCTTTCACGGTTGCCTCCGAACTATCCATTCCAGTGTGAAGGAAGTGTCAGGTCTGTCATAAATCTATCCCTCTTGCAAAGCTAGGTATAATATATTGCCTGCACCACCTTCCCCAGGCCCTGCTTTTTAGGATCCTTCAGCTGAGGGCAAAAACAAAAGCCCCTCTTGGCTATAACTCTGAAGTTCATTTAATATGTTGGCTTTTCTTGCTCCTTGGAAAGCATCTTGGCTTGGAAGACTTACACCCTGAATTTAAACACATTTAACTGGAAGTAAGCCCTATACTCCTACTGTCTTAAATACAGCTGGTTTCCAAGCAAATGTGCTTGGGGGCTCAGAGTCAATCTCTAGACCATACATCCCCCCCTAAATAACTTTGGATAGTTATACTGGCCAATAAAAGTAACTTGCCCCAAAGAATTGTCATTGTAGTCATATGACACTGTGAACCACTCCACAAGGTTCTGTACTGCCAGGGAATGTTTTATTTTAGAATCCCCTTGTGCATGCCCCTCACAATGCAAAACTGCCTGAGACAGTGTCCCTCTCCCTTGACTGTGTGACTGTGCCATCTTCATCATTATTTCTGTATATTGTATGTGAGGCTCCTCCGGTCTGTCAGTAAAGTGGGCCAGAAATGACTGGGACGGAAATGGCGTTCAGTAGTGGTTGGGAACAAAAGGATGTGTGCTGAAACGAATGAATGCAATCTGCTGCCAAAGGGGAAGGAGGCAGGTGCTGGAAATGGAGGCTGTGTCACAAATGGAATGAACTGGGCAGAGATTCATCACCCAACCAGTCCCCAAGGACCCTACCACAATAGCAATCTGAGCTCAGAAGGAGGCCATGCCAGTTTGGAAATAGGGTGGGTTGGAAGATGAATGGGGCACAAACAGAAGAAGAGGAATCAAGAAGAAGCAGAGCTGTGGAGAACTAGAACTGGAAAAGTAGCACATCCTGTGAAGTTTGTTGAGGGGGTTGGATTAGCAGTGCCATGACATAAACACACACACACACACACACACAGAGAGAGAGAGAGAGAGAGAGAGAGAGAGAGAGAGATTTTTAAAAAGGGGGAAGCACACTGACAAAGCTGGCAATGGGGTGTGGCGGTGGTGAGGCTAATACAGTCAGGAGAGCTCAGCGTGCTGAAGGTATGGGACTATAAAAGCCTGAGTTTCCAAGGGGGTACAAAAGTGGAAAAATGGAAAGGGCAGGTGCTGAACGTCAGAAGGGAGCTGAGAATAGAGTGGCGTGAGAAGGATCTCGCGGGGGGGAGGGGGGTGCCTGGTGAGGCCTGAGGAGGTTTCGCATATAATAGTCCGGAGCTGGGAACTGAAGCGCACATACAGGAAAGGACTGCATGATCTGTTCTCGTCTTCAGCGAGAGCTCCCAGCCCCTTCCTGCCTTCCTTGGGCATTAAAATATCCCACACTTAGTCCCTTCGGTGCTGCTTGGCTACAGGAACCAGAGGCTCCAGAGTAGGATCGCTCTCTTTCCACAGAAAACAAAGCGCAAAACTTCTGGGAAGGCCCGGGATGCTGTGTGCCAGATCATGCGGCCGGATTTATGGGATTCGAGAAGGAGGTCAACTTCCCAGGCGCGAAGGCGGAGGCATGGGCTCTTTGGGAATGCGGGGCTTGTGCAGGCTACAGGGACAAAGCGGCGAGAGCGATGGCTGGGATGGCGGATTGGGGGTGGGGTGGGGTGCCTGAGAACTCGAAACCTTCCTAGTTCCGCCTGCTCCAGGCTCAGCAGCAGCATCCCTTGCTCGCCGCTCCTCAAGAGAGGCTCCCAACTCCTTCGTCCCCCGACGCAGAAACACATGGCTGAGACAGGCGCCAGGCGGAACTTTTCTTTCGTTCTCCCTTGCCTGGAATTCCCGCCGGCGAAGCTGCGCCGCCCTCCCACTCCTCGCAAGCCGCGGAGCAGAGGGAGCGAGGCTCGCTGCTGCAAACTTGCTCTGAGCTGCTGGGGTTGCATGTGTGCGTGTTGCAAGGGGGGAGAATGCCCCTGACCCGGTCACTCTCGGTCCATGCTTGGGTCCTTCCGTGCCCCCAACTCCCCTAAAGTTGGCGACGGGACCGCGCGCGCGCGCGCGCGCACACACACACAGGGCCCTCTTTCCCTCTTACCTTTGGGGTATGTCCAGAGGGCTCCTTTGTGCCTCCTAGTCCCACATTGTCACCCAGAGAAGCGTCTGTGACAACTGGGAGTGACATCAGCCCGAAACAATGAAATCAAATGCTTTACAGTCGAGGGAGGTGCAGGCCGAAGCCTCGGGACTCTTTTGCCTCCCCCCGCCCCCAGCAATCCCGCCCAGCCTCTCCCCCCTACTCGCTCCCGTCCCTCCCTTGCGCGCCGGCTCCCTCCAGGATCCAATTACAGCGGATAAAGGAGACACCACAGGAACAATGCACACTGGGTAAGACCATCTGCCAAGGACAGGGACATTCCATCCCCCCCCCCTTCCCCCGCTTGCAATGCAGATCGCTCTCGCGCTTTTGTATTTTGTATTCTTTTCCTGGAAACCGAGGAGCGGGCACCGCCAGCATGGTAATGTCCGACCATCAAGGGCAGAGGCAGGGAAGAGCAGAAGGCTGGACTTCGCCGCCCCGGCTCTAGCACTTCTTCCTCTTCCTTTCCCCGTCTCATAGCTGCCTTTCTCTTGATTTGTTTACCACACAATTCAGGGGGCTTTAGGTTGGTTGTTGTCCATCAAGAAGCCGGAGTTTTTGGTTCTCTGCAAATTGCGGCTGGTTCAGATATCATCATACCCTTGCCTCGCGCCGCTATGAGTTTGCTGTGAGTTGAGAATGCCACTCAATTCTACTTACTGGAGAGATAGACCTGGTTCGCACCTAACCACAACCTAGATTATGGTCTGAGTCAATATTCTAACGGGAAAGAGCTTCGGCTATAGGGCAGTATAAAAATGCAATAAATAAATAAAATAAACAGCCCCTAGTTATCCAGGGGCTGTTTCCCACCATTTTAACTGGCCTAAATCTTGGATTTACCTGACTCTTGATTGTGTGTGCAGTTTTTAGGCTGAAGCAAAATAAATAGTGAATACAATAAAACAACATATCCTGTAAATTATGGGTGGGAACCAGTAGCCCTCAAGATGCTATGGGACAGACTCCCATCAGCCCCAGCCAATGTCCCCAGCGATTAGGGATGATGGGAGTTGTAATCCAACAACATCTGGAGGGCAACAGGTTCCCCGCTCCCTACTATAAATAAAACCCTATATGTCTCTCAAGAGATCCGGGCTATTGCAATGATCATCGACGTAGGGGGTGGGGAGTACAAGTTCATGGAAGTTTTGAATTTAATACACTTACAAATTTTGCGGTACATGTACATGGAGACATAGGTATTCTTATCCCTCTCATGACCCTTCCAGACTTACACCAAAGAAGGTGTGTGCCCTCTGGATGAATTGCGCTACTGCAAAATCCAGAGAAAGGCTGGATCAACTGTGCTGGCAGAAGGGAACTTTCTTGCCCCCTCCTTCCCACAGCAGCCCCTTCAGCCCACAAATAATGCTACAAAGAGAGTCAAATGACCCCGCTGAATGGGGTGAACTGTAGTGTGAGGGAGGAGGTGGGGCTCCCCAAAAATTAGACAGAAGGAACTTGCACAAGCAGAGCCCTTTATCTCGTGGAAGGCAGGTCATGGATCCAACCCAGTAACAATAAAAAATAGCAATAAAAGTACATACATACATATGGCAAGGCACAGGTACCCTGGTCCCATGCTGTAAAGGGCCTTATAGGTCAAAATCAGCACCTTGAATTTGGTTCAGAAACAGACTAGGGGCCAGTGAAGATGGCAAAGCGCCAGTATGATGTACTTATTTTGCCCAGTCCCTGTTCACAGTCTTGAACCATATTCTGACGTTTCTGGACCATTCTCAAAGTACAATAATTGCAGTAGTGCTCCAGTGCTAAACTGAAAGTGCAAGTGTTGCGATACTCTGTATTGATTGAAGATGTGTTCTGTAAGTACTCCATCATTGCTCCTGTTTATTCTTGAGCTAAAGTACAGCTCTGTGCTGAAGACTGAAGTTGTCATGCCATTTAAAAGGTTATAAATATAGACAGCCAAAATGAAAATGCAGAAAGTTGCCAAGTGACCGTGCCCTAGGCCACACAGTCATTTAGAGCTGCAGCATAGCAAGTCTTACCAGAGATCTCTCAGTCTGTACCTCCACTAGCTGAGCAAAGGGTACATGAAAATAGCTGCATTTGGACAACACATTAAGCAACTGAGGGGAGGGACAATCGTCAGTTGTGGTGCTTATTGTGTTGTGTGGAGAGTAACACGCCGCTCACAAACTACTGATGGTATACTATTCCTCCCAAACAAACAACTGAGAGAAACAACTGGCTTGCAAGTTGTTTAGCTCGAAGCCAGTTGTTTAAAGTGTTGTGTGTTAATGGCGTGTGGTGAGTGGGTTAAAACACAAGCCCATAAAGGCAAGCGGCAAGAGTGACCAAAGTGGCAGCTGCCACTCTGCTACAACTGGTGCAACTTGCAGAGCCTGCTGGGATAGAACTGGGAGGACTGAGGGAGGAGGGAGGGTGGGGAGAGGGGCGGGAACTGTGTCAGTCAAATGCTGGGTTGACTATTAGTCCACTCAACGCCAGCCCCAACCACCCACAGTTGTGTAGGAATATGTTGTGTGGGGAGCACCCACAAAATAACCAACTGTGAGTTGGCTATTCAACCCACCATTGACTAATGTGTTGTCCGAATGCAGCCAATGAATCCTTACACTCAAGAAGTAGCAGTGATGTAGCAGGAGCTGCACAGGCAGCAGCTGGATAGAGACCAAGTGTAATGAGTGACGATGAGCAGTACAATCCAAACAGACTTAGGTGGGGGCTGCATATAGTGCACGAAGGAGGGGTTGTCCATTAGTTATCTATTTATCATTCAGCTTTCAGCTGTGCCACGTCTCTCTCTCTCTGTATCACAGGGAGTTGCAGTAGACCAAGTCAGACAATCTAACAGGAGCTCTCTCAAGGCAGGGTCGATCCTTTTAATTGGGGGTTTAACATGAGACTTTCTACATGCAATTTATGTGTTCTTTCATAGAGCTGCAGCAGCCCCTCTCCCTGTCATTTGGCCAAATTGTTTATGGCGCAGATCTTTTTACTAGGAAGTAAGAATGAATGGATAGATTTCTTCTCCTAAGGAGTTAAAGCAAAGTGCCTCCTTTTTCGAGAAAACTGCTGATTTTAGATGCATTGGAATTGCTTGGGAAGGCTACTGAGAAATTGCTAATAAACCTCTCCCAAAATAAGATAGGATGTCTTTTTATAAAATGCCATTATATATGGGGAAAGGAGCTAAATATTTTCCTTTTACTAATTCTTGTTAGTACAAAACCAAAATTGAACCTAACCAGTGGCAATTTCTCATGTACTCTTTGTCAGAATAGTTTAAAGCAGTATAGATAGTTAACTGGCAGCCAAGGGCTGCTTAGATACAAAACTATAGCTTTGTAATGCTTAGTAGAGGCAAAATCCATGATTTCGTTGTCTGCTATTGCTCCAACATCAATAGAATTAAGCAAAACAACATATTGTTAATCACAACTAAATGATGATTAATACTCTCTGTCTCTGTTCCATTTATAAAATGACAATAGATCCCCCCCGCAACTTTACAGGAGGATTTGAGGTACTTGTGTGTTACAGCAGCCTTCCCAATCTGGCACCCTCCACATGTTTTAGACTTCAACATCCATCAGCCCCGGCCAGCATGGCCAATGATCAGGAGTGCTAGGAGGGCACCAGGTTGGGGAAGGCTGTGTTACAGTGACAGAGGCTTTATTACTGCTAAATATGTTATTGGTCCATCTAATGAGTGAGTCCTCTAGCACAATTACCTGTTTGCAACAGAGAATTGGAGAGGAGGACTGAGAATTTGCAGTGGAAATAATGACAGGAACTCAGATGCTCAGCATTCTGTCATAATGTAACTGTCATTAAATGTGTGCATCTGCTTTAGTTTAATATAGAGTTGGCATCAGAGAAAGGATGGCATATAGAGCTATTTTTCACATTCATGTTAATCACTTGATCACAGCAGTATAGTTATGATTTTCAGATGTGAATAAGCCATCACAGTCCAAACCCCACCAGCAGATATCTTGTCACTGTTCAGCGGAGTATGTTCACACACTCAGCTGTGAATCACCAAACTCTAAATAACAAGGTGAGGTGGATGCACATGTTAAATGGTAAGTGGTGAGCATAGGGGTGTACAAGGGGTGTGCTGGGTGTGCCCAGGCACACCCTAATGTCTCAAGCAATAAACACCAAATTGAGAGGACCATTGAGTAGGGATCCAGAGGGGGATCCAGAAGCAGTAGGAATGGTCCTCCAGCTGCCTGGCATCAGGAATGAAAAGGAATTGTTTTGCTGGGAGCCTCTCTGCCAGGAGCAATGCTTCAGACAGGTCTGAAGGAGGAACCCCAAAGGCTAATATCACCTTGTAAGTCCCTTTTCCAGCCAGTGTCACCATGAAGCCCCAACAATGCTGGGGCTTGAGGAGCATCTCCTCATTCCCCACTGCCTCACCTGCAACGTCCCTCCTGTGGTCAGGCAAGTCAGGAGTAGGGCATCAGTGTCCACGGTGTTTAATACGTAAATGAAAGAAATAATGTACTTTATGATTGAGTATTCAATAGATGTCTGCCTTAAAAATATATATCCTTGGGTGCACACCCTAATGAAATGAGCAGTGCACGCCTATGGTGGTGAGGTAACTCTTTTATGTACAAGTTTTGCAGAGCTCTTCTTCAAGCTGCATTGGCACTGTACAGGTGATTGCTCTCCCTTCACAACCAAAATAGTGGTGGGGGGGGAGGTTGTTTGTCCATGAAGATGAGTAAGGCTACAACTCAGTATCCAAAGGCAACATGACTTTTTGTGTGTCCCTCCCTTTTTGTGTGTCTTAGACAATACCGAATAGTTCAGGAACGTTTTCATTGCTGTTTTCCTAGTGTTGGTAAAGGGAACTGTCCAAACATGGGACTCAGTGTTTTGCAATTTGCTGGCAAGAAAAAAAAGTTTTTCTAAAGGAAAATGTTGCTGCGTTTGCTCCAGGGCCACATAATTGGCAAAGTAAAGCCGGTGTAGTATAGCAGTCAAGAGTGTCAGACTTGGACTGGGATTCACAGATTTGTTGTGAGGAAAAAATGGAGGGCCATCCAGTGTATCCTTGAAGAAAGTGTGGGATGCACATGTATAAAATAAATAAAACATTGGCCTATTTCTGCCTGAGAAACTTTGGCGCACAGGTTGCAGTGCAAAAGGCTTGTAAGTGGACTGAGTAGTAAGAGAAAATGGAGAAGGGAAAGGCAAGAAAGTGTGGAGGGGCACAGAACGGGCATTGATTTCAATGGTTCTTTCAGAATGGCCATGGGAATACACTGGATTTCAGAATGGCCATTGGAAAGCTGCATTATACCCAGAGAGATGGGTTGCTACACAATGGATTTAAGTGACTGCCTGAAAATGGCCAAACAAAAAAGTATTGCAGGTCCGAATAGGCATTGGAATGGGTTGGATCCTGCACTCATAATAAAACTCAGAATAAAAAGCATCTTGTCAAATCTCTCTTCAAATGGCCATTGGTATAAAGTGGGATGGCTTGGATCCTGCACCCTTCAGGTTAGTATGGCTCAAGAATGGGCAGGGAAGATTAGAAGTGGATGGGGAAAGTGTCAGGTGTAAGAGGTGGGAAACATAGGCCTAATCTACGCTAAGCAGGATATTGCTCTATGAAAGTGGTATGAAAGCGGTATATATGAGGCAAGAGCCACACTACTGCTTTACAGCAGTATTGAGTGCACTGACAATTGTTGCGGCCCATTGACACATACCATATACCGCTTTCATAGTGCAATATCCTGCTTGGTGTAGATTAGACCATAGTGTGAAAAGTAAAAGAAGTATAGAGTGACTAAAAGACCATTTAGTCTTACTGTTCTTTCTGACTCTCTCTCTCTCTCTCTCTCTCTGTCTTCTAGATGAGGCTGTTATTCTGCAATCGCCCTGCCTCAAACATTAATTTTTATAGACAGTCCAGACAACAATGTCTTCCATGTGTAAGCCTCCCATGTTTTGCCACTGCTGCTTCTGCCTTTATTTTTCTCAGAAAAAAATACATGAATAATTAGAGACAAATCAACAGTCAGATTTAGAGCTGAATGGAAACCTCTTATAGACTATGTGAGGAAGCAAGAGAAAAATTACATATTCATCTGTGGATTCAACTAATAAGAAAGGGTTAACGAGTAGAGGAAAAGGAAAAACTAGTTATGTAAGCCTTTGCTGTGGAGAAGATCAGAACTCACTGTAATTTTGTTGAGTACCCTCTTTTAGTGTGTAGTTTTTGTTGTTTTGTTGATGTATGTATTGTGTGTGTTTTAAATGTTTTTTATGTTTGGAAAAAGAATAATATAAAAAAAATACATGAAGGAGGAAAAGTCAGAATAGTGCACAATGGGCGTCATCAGATGAGTGTTTTATTGTACGTTTGCTACTGCCCACTTACAGATGTTCACGCGTCCTTTAGCGACAAGGTTTGCCTCCTGCGCACCCCCGTTCCTTCTTGCCTTCTTCCCGTGACAAAATAGACCCATCCAACTTTAAGAAAAACGGAATGTGCCACAATCTGCTGTGTGCAAGAAAAGTGGCACGATAAAAACGGGCCCTGAATGGGCCACATGGAGAAGCAACAGTAAGGAAACATGATTCCCCCCCCCCCCACGGTGTGATAACACTCAATGTCTTTTGGTTGGTTGTGCTGGGTGCCTTCTGTTTGGAAACACACACACACACTTCTCACATCCACCACAATGTGCTTGAAGCAGAGAGTAGGTGCACTGCAGAAAGATACTCTGAAACCACTTAGGTTTGCTCATCCAAGCCATGTCCTGCAGAAACAGGCAAAACCCAAGAAAGGTTTGTTGCCAATCTGATCTGGATGAAAATTCTTTCCCACCCTAAATACTGCAGTCAGAAAGGTATTGAGCACGAATGAGCAAAACCCATCTACACCATCCTCCTGAAGAAAATTATATTGGATGATACCTCCATGATGCCACCTATATCCCAATACTAGTTACAACAATGCTTGATGATCCAGAGAAAGTAGGTGGGGGAAACCACATGAAAGTGGGGGGGGGGGGGGAAACGCTTCCTAACCCTGTTCGCCCACAAGTGAATCAGATCAGAAATCTCCAGCAAGGAATAAAGAAAGCCATTTTCACCATCCAGCAATTAGCAACACAGCCTTGGCAGAGGAATGTGCGGCTTGTGTGGGATGCGATAAAAGCTACACAGTAATTTGAGCTGCTACCGGCTACCCAAACAGAGGAGCTGGGTGCAACTGAGCACTTTAACAGATTCTGTGCACGCTGAACAACAACTGTTTTGAAATGGGGGGGGGGGGAAGGCTGCCATTGTTGCCTGTCTACCTCATGGGTACATTGAGGGCCTAGTGCCAAACACCTGTTGGGAATAGAAATGTGTCAGCAGTATTGAACCTACTGTAAGGTAGTAACTTAGCAGCAGGCGGGGCTAGCCTTGCATTGAGGAAGGAGCAGAGTTACTTCCAGATGAGGCTTTTATTTAGAGTAGGCTGACCATATGAAAAGGAGGACAGAGCTCCTGTAACTTTAACAGTTGTAGAGAAAAGGGAATTTCATCCGGTATCATTTGTATGCAATTAGTTCCTGGTGATATATCCTCTTCATCACAACAGTTAAAGTTGCAGGCACTATACTAGAGTGACCATATACAAAAGAAGCCAGGGCCTCTGCAACTTTAACTGCTGTGATGAAGAGGGAATTTTACCAGGAACTAATTGCATACAAATGACACTGGCTGAAATTCCCTTTTCTCTACAACTGTTAAAGTTACAGGAGCCCTGTCCTCCTTCTCATGTGGTCAGCCTAATTTAGAGTGACCAGATAAATTCCAGGTCAGGGCTCATGTAACTTTAACAGTTGTAGAGAAAAAGGAATTTCAGCCAGTGTCATTTGTATGCAATTAGTTCCTGGTGAAAGTCCCTCTTCATCACAGCAGTTAAAGTTGCAGGGGCCCTGCCTTCTTTTGTATATGGTCACTCTGGTATAGTGCCTGCAACTTTAACAGTTGTGATGAAGAGGGACTTTCACCAGGAACTAATTGCATACAAATGACACTGGCTGAAAGTCCCTTTTCTCTACAACTGTTAAGTTACAGGAGCCCTGACCTGGATTTTATCTGGTCAGCCTACTTTTATTGTGCCTTCACCCTGCCTCATTCATGGAATTTTACAGGGAAGGGGTGTCCAGCCATTGTCGTCATCATCATCTTCTGCTTGTAACCTTTTCTGTCTTTTTCCTTACCAGAAAACTCCATTATTAAAGAGGGAAAGATGGAATAGCTGCACAATGCCTCTGGATGGTAGTGCTAGGAGCCCTCCATCTGGAAGCACCCATTGTCAGGATGACCCCCCCCCCTTTGCCTGTGAAGGAGGACAGACATATGGGTGGCCAGCAGGAGCTTCTTAGAAGCTGAAAAGGAAAGGGAGAAAGCGTGAGCATAGGATCACAGATAGCACGGGCAGATTTTCCTTCTTTTGTGGGCCTTCTTCCCACTAGGCCCCCAACTGCATGGTCTCAGACCGTTTCCAGGGCCACTCAAGGCAAGGTAGAGAGCCAGTGGCTCTCTGTAAAATGGTTGACATGGTGGGGAGGGTTGGCTTGCTGAGCCTGTGAATGTCAGGGTCTGGGTGGTTGCCATTCCTGTGGCCTCAACATTCCTGAACATAGCCCTGCTCCCAAAGGAGGCAAGTTGCTGCTGTGAGAAAACAAAAGGAAAGGCAGGGAAGAGAGCTCTTTTTAGCACAAAGGATACTGGTTGGGTGATTCTTCTTCCTAGACATTTCCCTTGATTCTATGGCCATATGTTTACACCCTGATGCTTCTCACACCAGCTTCAAAGTAACACAGCAACATGTGTGAGTATGATGTGGTTTGGCCTTTAGTCTGCTCCTCCTCCACAGAGCTCTCCCCCTTTCTAAAGCTGTTGAAAACAGTTGGATTTTACCCCAGGAAGTTAAATCTCAGGCTTTAAAAACTGCCTTTAAAAAGTAATTCCACAAAAGTTGCTAACCCAGCCCCAAGCACACCCACACACCCACAAAATGCTTGCCTCTAGTAAAATATGTATCTCTAGGCTGACCATATGAAAAGGAGGACAGGGCTCATGTAACTTTAACAGTTGTACAGAAAAGGGAATTTCAGCCAGTGTCATTTGTATGCAATTAGTTCCTGGTGAAATCCCCTCTTCATCACAACAGTTAAAGTTGCAGGGGCCCTGCCTTCTTTTGTATATGGTCACTCTAGTATAGTGCCTGCAACTTTAACTGTTGGAATGAAGAGGGAATTTCACCAGGAACTAATTGCATACAAATGACCCTGGCTGAAATTCCCTTTTCTCTACAACTGTTAAAGTTACATGAGCCCTGTCCTCCTTTTCATATGGTCAGCCTATTTATACCCCACTTTTTGTTCTAAAAGGAAGTGAAAGCAATTGACAAAGAAGTTCACTGTGAAACACGTTACTAAAATGAATTTCATAACAAGGAAACCAAGAGCATGATGAAACAATTCAGTATGAAAAGGAGGAGGCAGAACTTTAACCTACATTAAAAAGCTCAGTGAAATAAAAAGGTCTTAGCAACTTGCCCAAAGCTTAAAAGAGAGGCTGTGCTAGACTATTGTGGTGCATCAAAGGCCAGAAAAAAGTGGGGCGGTGAGGGGAGGAAGGAAAACATCAGCTCTTCCAAATTACAAAAACCACCCTGTCTGGCCACATAAAGATACTTTATTTGCTGGAGCTGAGTAGCTGTATCAACACTGCCTTTCTAAATGGCACAGTTCAATTCCTTCTTACCCTGACAGAAAGGCATTGCTAGCTAAGCTGGCCACTTGCACATCACCAAAAAAGAGAACAAAAGGTTACCCAGATTTGCATAACATTTGCATATACTAAGAGAGGGGGGGCAAATGTAGAAATATTTATTATAATTTAAATAGAAATACAATATGTCTTTCCATAGTAGGAAACACTGTGACCAGGTGATCTGCTCAGGCGGCTGTACAGGTGTATTGATGTGCAACTTCAAGGCCCCTTAAGATAAAAGATGTCTTCAAATAGAGTGTCCTGTGTAAAGTTGGACATGGGCATCCTATATGCTAGCCCTTAGCTGGTATAGCATAATGGTTAAGAGCATGATCTTGAAACTGGTGCGAGGTGCGATCAAAGTTTTGCTTGTTGCAGGATTGTTGTGCAGACTCCTGAGGCAATAGAAGGTGAAATGCTTTGCATGTTTAAGAAACGCATGATGTAAGTACCAAGTACTGTAGTTATTATAGAAAACAGAATCTCATGTACACATATATGGATAGTTATATGTCACTTCCTGATTATCCAACTTTCATCCATGACACATGCACCTTGTTCAGAGGCAAGGCACTAGAATGTGTGTGTGTGTGTGTGTGTGTGTTCAACCGAGGCCGCCAGCAATTTGCTTCCTGTGCCACCAGTGCTATGGGCACTCAACCAGCCAGATATTCTAGGCTCTGTGAGTTGAGGGTGCCCTCGAGCATGCGTTACTAGCATGAGTAATTCCAGGTGACCCCATAACCTGAAGTTGGTCAGCTGACCTCAAAAGTCTATGGAGACACACCACCAGGCCCTATTCAACATTTTCTTCCAATTCAGCTCCTCAAGATTGAGCAACTTCTTGCTTCAAGTAATGAGGCAGACCCTCTGCTCTATCCCACCTGCTGATCTTGATATCTGACTTTTAGCCTGTCTGTGACTATATCTCCTGCTTCTGGCCTATTTGCTCCTTACCTACCTGTGTCAGAATTGGTCTCCAGCTGCAGCCTGTTATACCACTAGGCCCCAGGCCAGTCTCTAACATCATAAGATGCTCAGGTCTAACTGAATGTCATAGGAACATAAGAACTTCCCTTACACTTAGTCAGATGCTTGGTCCATCTGGCCTAGTATTCTTGACACTGACTGGCAGTGGCTTTCCAGGGATTCAGGCAGGGGTTTCTCCTGTTGTGCTGGAGACACCTGGGCTTGAACCTGGAATCTTCTGCATGCAAAACAAAGGCTCAACCACTGAGTTACAGCTTTCCTGTTTACCAAGGCTGCATGCTGTATGATTTGCATGAAGGTTTTGGTTTCTGAAATATAAGGGTAATAATTAATTGAAGGACTACACTTCTTTTTCCACTCACTGTCTCCAGAGTTTAGAAGTTCCATGGACAATCCAGACAGAATAGGATTATTTTGGCCCTGCCCAAAGTATCTTGTCGCAATGCTGCCCCTCATCCAGGAGTTTAGAGGAGGTACTTTAGGAGAGAAGCTCAACTCCAATTGCTAGGCTGACCACATGAAAAGGAGGACAGGGCTCCTGTAACTTTAACAGTTGTAGAGAAAAGGGAATTTCAGCCAGTGTCATTTGTATGCAATTAGTTCCTGGTGAAATTCCCTCTTCATCATAGCAGTTAAAGTTGCAGAGGCCCTGCCTTCTTTTGTATATGGTCACTCTAGTATAGTGCCTGCACCTTTAACTGTTGTGATGAAGAGGGAATATCACCAAGTGCTGCATGCATACAAATGACACTGGCTGAAATTCCCCTTTCTCTACAACTGTTAAAGTTACAGGAGCCCTGTCCTCCTTTTCATGTGGTCAGCCTACCACTGGGTGACTTTGGGCCAGTCATAGACTCTCAGCCCAACCTATGTCACAGGGTTGTTGTTGTTGTGAGGATAAAATGGAGAGGAGGAGGATTATATATGACGCCTTGGGTTCCTTGGACGAAAAAAAAGGTGGGATATAAATGTAATAAATAAATAAAATAAACAGTCTGGGAGGCCCTGGCTTCAATGCCACATTTCAGTGCTGAAGAACCAAATTTCATAGCTATGCCAGAGCACTCTCTCTTCCCCTGAGGTGCAGTCAATCCCAGGGCTTTAGATCCAGATATTTCTGGCTGTGTGGGAATGACACCCGCAGGCTGGCCAACCCCCTGCCAGCAAATCCTCTGCCTAATAGGATAAAGTCTGATGTTTGACAGCCATCTCAGCCTTCAGCCAGTCAGGGTGCAGTGTGATGATTAGAGTCCACCTCCACCTCCCTACTTCTTACTGCTGGCTCCATCTGTCTGGGCTCCATCTGTGGAAAATGAGCACAAAGGAAAATGGCCAGGTGGCTCTGGAATAGCCAAGCAGCTGACTTTAACCTGTCTCCCATCTGTTCACCTTGGCCATTAATTTTGTAATCCCCTGCGCATTTAAAGGAATCCATTTGTGCTTTTACTCCAGGGACTTGGCTGGCTTTTTTAAAAAGCTGTAGAAGACTAGATGATCTAATTCCAGCTCATTGTGGGGAATATGAGCAATGAGGGAAGAGTCAGTGCTATGATGATACAGGAAATGAGACGAACAAAGGGACCAGAGCTCAGGGATAGGGCACACGTTCTACATGCAGAAGGTCCCAGGTTCAATCCCTGGCATCTCAAGTTACACAAAAGGAACCACCTATACCTGAGACCCTGGGGAACCGCTGCCAGTCTACTGGGTACTATTGGGCTAGACGAAAACATAATTTGACCTGGTACAAGGAGCTTCCTACGTCCCGGAGGACATCTGTTCTGGTACAACAGCCTTTTCCAACCTGGTGCCTTCCTGATGTGTTGGACTACAACTCCCAACATCTCCCAGCCAGCCCAGAGTTGTGTGCTCTTAGTAGCAGTGGCTCTCCAGGGTTTCAGGCATAGATGGATCACACGCATCACCTCCAGGTGCTAAGCTTCTTGGACTGGATCTAGTGATCTAGTGCCCTATTGCCTTCTAGACATCTAGGATCCTTTGTGTTCAGGGGAAAGACTCGGAACTAATGCATCATGAAGTCTGAATAAGCATACATCCTACATGTACTGAAAAAATGAAAGGATCCTAAGGAAACTAAAAGCTTGCCATATTCAGCAGACAAGAAAGAGAAGTCATTCGTTTTCTTTCCAGCTTTTTGCTTACAACTAAACTATCACATCTTGAACTTGGCAGTAGGGCCTCCTGACACCCATTCTGCTGCTCTAGAAATGAGGCAACACTACCGCCCTCTAAAGGCAACCTCTCTTAGGGTGCCTCTACAAGAGCGATTTAAAGCTCTTTCAAGGCGCATTAGGAAATTTACCTCTACAAGAGTGGAGCGCAAATCAGGGGCTCAGGTGCATTTTCTCTCCGATTATTCGCATTTTCAAATGTGCGTTAATTAGCGAGTTTTAATTTACGGCGGGAGTAAGAGCACCTTATGTCCGTGTAAACAAATTTCTGAGGAGGCGCATTAACGATAAGGGGTTGGACTGTGGTCGTAATGTCATGCATAGAACTGCCCCTTCGCTAAGAAAACCTCCCACTTTTTGGTTTAGTTTTCTTTCCTCTCCTGGCAACTTCCTCCTTGTACTCCGTCTCTCTAGATGGAAGCTCCAAGAAGAGGTGACGCAACGTGAACCAAAAATAAAGTTTCTTTGAAGTACCTGATGAAATATTTTTAACATGGAGACACGGGGCCAGATGGAGGAGATTTTATGAGATGTAAAGGTGGTAGGAAGGATGTGCGTATAATTAGCCATCAGCAGACATAACTTCCCCTCGCTTCTTGCTGGGTTCCTGAGCTGAGGTGTGTGTGTCTATGTTTTACAGTTGTTGAGCTCGCTGGGAAGTGGAGGGGGAAGGAACGAATCAGCAGCATCCCCATGTCTGTTTTGGTGTGTGTATGTGTGTATGTGTGTGTGTGTGCGAGACGCATTGCCATTTACTCCTGAGGAGGTCATGGCAATTGGGCAAAGGAGGGGGGAAGACAGGTAGCCGAACATGTTAATTAGCTCATTCCTTTCCGGTAACCTAGGAAACCAAAGGCGGGAGATTCTGGTGCGTGGGGAGAATAAAGGGAGGGAACCGGTTTGGGGAGTTTCTCTGGGACAAAGCGCATTACTTTCAGCAACATTTGCATGCGATTCTCAGCATGTCAAAAACTTTAAAATGCCTGTCATACAGCCCGTAATGTGCGTCAACGCCTCCCATGTATAGGGATTAGGCATAAAAGCGATTGAGAGAAGATGCGCATAATTGGGGAACCAGGTGTCAAACCGAAATCTTGTAGAGGGGGGCTTATAGGGGTGGAGAACATGTGACCTTCCAGATGTTGGACTCTCAACTTCCATCAGCCCCAGGCACCATGTCCAGTAGGCAGGAATGATGGAAGTTGTAATCCAACAACATCTGGCCCCTGCTCTATTATAAACACTCTGTGCCCCACATGTGGGGGTGAGGGTCTTTTTATGTTGTTGGGATCTTTTGATGGCTGTTTAATGTATTTTATGGATTTGGTTTAATTAAATGTATTTTTTTTACTGTTGTAAGCTGCTTTGTGATTAATTTGTGGGGGGGAGTGAGATATGTTTTTAAAATAAATAAATAAAAATTCTACATCGAACAGACATGCTTGTTGACATTCCCACAATTAATTTGCTCAAAACACCCAATAACAAAAGGAGTCATATGGGAGAGGGATGGTTCATAAAGGTGTATTGTAGCTGGATTTGGAAGAGAATGCATCACCCAACAGCAGAGGTACAAATCACTTTTATTTGATCACCAGTTATTAATTTTGACAACCAATCTGTCATTCAGCAGGAACTCACCTAAAATCCAGGCAGCACCTGTACAGCTAATTTAATTCATTTTCCTGCTCTTGGGAAAACTTCCTAAACTTCTTGGAAGCCTGCACTCCCTTTGTTAACCCAGTAGTCCTTTTGATTATACCCTTGACAGAATGGCTCAAGTGAGGAGCAGCAACAGACTGCTTTCCCTTCTGTTCTCAAATTCGTGAGCAATGCCTCCTTGCTTAGAGGGCCTTGACCTCTCCAAGGCAGACAAAGGGTTGTCCTGCCATTTCCCTCTATTGCTGCAACTATGGAGAAACATTAATTCCACTACTCTCACTGACCATTTATTAAACTTCCAAGTTGCCTCCTGGAAGCATCCATTCACCAGTAACAATGTTGCATTTTGCACTGATTTCCCCAGTTCCATAAAAACTGGCTATTATTCTGTCTGTCTATGGACCCCGAGATGCCAGCTCACAACGGTTCTGGGATGCCCAATGCTGAGCGGGCTAGAGTGCAACCTTGTCATGCCATCTGGTCTCTGCGTCGCAGAGGTGGGTGACTGGGAATGCGGGAGTGGGGGATTGGGGGAGGGTTGAATGATGCCACCCCCCAAAAAAGTGGATGGCACTTATGTTCTCTTTTCCCCCTCCACACAGTCCGCTTGCTATTCTACCAATTGCGTTGCCTTCAGTGCAGAATGAGGAGACTGGAGCATCTAGTCTGGCATGCCCACTCTCTGTTACCACTCTGGCAACCTGCAGTGCTATTTGAATGACCAGCACAGCAGGAGACAGCCCAACTTGGGAGAGTCGGCTCAGACATTGTGTCTGTGGACTGACATTGATTTCCATACAATTGTTGCAGTTTCCCTTTTGTTCGGCGCGTTCCACCCAATCCCCTGTGTTTTCCCCACTTGCGCTGTGCCTTTCAGATTGCTCCGGCCACACTTTTCAATGGGATCTTGGCCACATGTAATCATTAGTAGAATAAAGATATTGCATTGCTTTATGATAATAAGTGTTCTTTTCATTGTGATACACACACACACACACACACACACACACACAAAACTTCCAGGAAAATCAATGAAAGAAGGGAGAGTAGATACGAAGCCCTATGCATGCCTGGGCGCTAAGCTTCCTGAGGAGCAAGTCCCCCCACCTGCTCAATGCTCCTTACTCCAGAGTAACAGTGCTCAATGGCAGGAACAGCCTTGCATGTAAAGAACTTTCCTTTCCTTTTTCAAGCCATTATTCCAGCAAGGGAGCAGGGGAGGGAAGGGTTGCCTTAGCGGACAACAAATTATTCTAAAAATGAAGCACGCACATTATTCCAACCCCCTTGATTCCTGTAGAACCAGCTCCATGTGAGTATCCACTCGTCTTGATGAAAGAAAGATTCCAGTGGGTATTGAAAAGAAACTTTACTTTTAGTTCTGGAAAATTGAGATCAGCCATTACTGAACAGAGAAGAAGAAGGAAGTAAGAGGCAGGAGTTTCGCAGCAGAGCAGGATCACAGCTATAGGGTTGAATGTGGGTAATTTGACAAAAGTATCTCCCCCTCTATCCTGAAAGTACCGCCCCCGAGGAAAGTGGGAAAAGTGGCAGTAAACTTGGGGGCAGGCATTCACTCATGACATCACAAGCCCTGCCCACCAAACTACGCCCGCGATTAGCATTAATCCGAATGGGCAGTGGAGGTTTACACAACCAAAATGCGATCGAACATTGGAGAAACATTTAAAGTCATGTTTAATCGACACCTTGGAAACACGTGTTAACGGAGGCTATAAGTTGCATAGATGTCTGATCTGCGCCCCGCTCGTGTGTACAAAATGACGTCAGAACGAAGTAAAGGCGACCCAAATAAGCCATGAAGAGGTACCCCTAGAAAGGAGTAGTCCTGGAGTTTCTCAGGCCTTTGTTCCACAAAATTATGCTCTCTAAAGTCACAAGAGGGTGAAGTCAACATTAGTCCTGCTACCCTCTAATAGTTGTTCATCACAGAGGTCCTGGCTGCCATTGTGTGTTCCTCGTAACATAAAATGCTGTTTTGCCACCCCAAAGCAGGAAGAAACAGTTTCAGACACACAGGGCTGATTCACATGGCACAGCAGCTCACTGTCAGTTAATTTACCTACTGGGGCTGTCATGTTATGCTGGGCGCTCCCGAACATGCAGCTTGCCATGGGGTTATTGTGTCAGGCAAACCACAGCAAGCCAGGTGCCTGTGGGTATCATGCAAAAATGGTGCCCGCAGGTGCCAGGCACAATGGGACAAGTAAATTAACCCATGGTGTGCTATCATGTGCGAACCAGCCCAATGAGCTGTGTGTGTAGAACGCAGCAGTGAAATTGTAGAAGGGTTTGATAAAGACCAAAGTTCCCCGGCAGAGATGTCAAGGACAAAGATTGCAAACAGGTCTGCAGGTCAGTGTATATTAGCTCTAAAAGACTGTTTGGCTGGGGAATCATACATTGTCCTACCTTTATTACATAATCTCAGCCAGCCCATAGTGGCAGCTGTCGACGTCTGTGTTCATTTAAATAAAAAAGGATAAAATTAGAGACTTGTGAGTGAATGGTGGGAAAGAGGAAGAGGTAGACCTCATGCCAGATCATAGCTGGCAAAATTGCAGCCTAGGTCCCAAAGCATCCATGTAACACATCCTTACATCATTATGTGAAAAAATGAGTAAGTGTGACCTAATGTATCTCATGGCCAAAAGAGGGGAAATCAAAGGTGGCCACTCTGACCATGCAATGAATGAAACACGAAGCAAAGGACATACTCCAGATGCAACATCATCCATTTCCTAATCTGTTTAGTTCTGGGGTTGCTGGAGAGTCTAAAAAGAACTCAGGTCCTGCTCAGGTTGCTGATAGAATAGCAGAAAGAGACCCAAATACCCAGGAAATGTAGACCAAAGAGACAGATGGGGAAGTCATTGATTGTGGGTTGTTTGGGAGGGTGCAGAGCCTATCTGTTCTTCACTCGATGCTCTTCAGGAAGTCTAGCAGGCCATGGTGCCACTCATCTGGCTTGTCAAGGTAACAGGCATGGCCTGCCCCTTTCATCAGCATCACCTTGTGATTAGGTAAGTTCTTCAAGTTGTTCAGGCTCACCTCGCCCAGCTGGGCATCCTGGTCCCCATATACAATGAGTGCTGGTGTCTAAGTGGGGAGACAAAAGGAGTCAAGTGTGGTAAAAACAACAACACCTTTTTCTCTTAATACTAGATCCCGGGGTCATTCAATTAAGCTGAATTGTGGGAGATTCAGGGTAGAAAAAGGAAGCACTTCTTCACACAGCACATAGCTAAACTATGGAATTTGCTTGTGGACTCTGACTGGCATCTGGTTGACCGCTGCTAGACTGGATAGGCCTTTGGTCAGATTCAGCATTGCTCTTCTTATGTTCACACACAATCCACGCATGGGTTCAGTTTACCTTTACTGAATGTTTGAAGAAGGCTTATCTCCATATGGGTCAGTGTAATTGGCTCACTTTGTGCCAAATGAAGAGTGCAGGAAGCTAATACATACTTGCTTTCTCTGTATCTTACACTTGGCTGTTCAGTGCTTATCCTGCTCTTAATGCTACACATATATCTAATTATTACTAGCAATAGAATGATCCTGTCTTGGTCGTGATACAAATGAAAATCTCCAGCAAAGAAGACAAACCTCTTCTACATTTGCAGAGGCTCCAAATCTCTACAGCAGAGATATTCTGAATTTTCAGGAGTACAGGGAATTCTCACTGCTGTCAAAGCTATTGTCTTACAGTGTCATCCTGGCTAAAAAAAATATATTGCAGGTCACATCTGCAAGGGCAAAGGCACACACACGGGAGACTAATATTAGGAAGAGGCTAAAATCCCAAAGTAAGGAATCTGGATAAGAGTCAGTTCCAGTAGTCTGTATTTGCAAGAGGCATTATAAAACAGTATTTTAAAAATCAGGAAACACTAAGGGATTTAGAAGCCTCATCCCTTGGCTTCTGAAGCTGTGTTTTCTTTTGAGTGAAGAACCAGTAATGTTTTTTTTTACTGGTTTACATAATGGGGAGATGTTTGATCCTAGCAGTGGAGATAAAGGTCAAAGAATAGCTGAAGGTGAAGGGAGGGTTCAATTCTTAGAGCACTCTTTAGGAGACTACAGATAGCCAGTGCAAAGAGAAACAGCCCAAAGGCTTCTCTGTATGTATGTAGGCCTGAATATAGGCCTGTTTGGCCTCTTTGGAAGTGTATTGTATCTTAGAATGAGGCAGTGGGCAGTGCCCTCTGGTGGTCAACTGAGGACATTTTATAAGGACTCTTGTGCCTGTTGAACACAATTACCAATACCTGTCTGCTCCATTTTCCTCGCACTGTTCTGAAATCTCAGCTGAATTTCTCTATTATCTCCCAATTCCTCCGAATTACCATCTGTTGAAACAAGACCATAACCCTGTCCAAACCTAGCTGTTAAGACAGACAGACCTTGACACTGGCATATTGTGTGGCTGGGAACTTGTCCGTGCAGATGGGGGCCACTGGGATGTAGGCCTTGACCAGCTCATTGTGCTGGAATAGGAATGGAAGCGAATACATCCCGCTGAGAGACGGGCTGATCACCACTGCCTGGTCGAGCTGGAGGGCCTCGAAGACCGACTTCAAGAAACCAGCTGGTGCTGGTTCTCCGACAGGAGCTTGGGCAGCAGCCTCTTTGGAACGTCCTAATCCTGGGCAGCAAGAAACCAGACATCCCATTTTACACATATTCCACAAATGAGCAGCTACAATAAAATCTTCACAGAAAAGGTGAGTTCTGAGGGAGGTTTGAAGGAAGTAAGAGAAGGCACCATACAGGTGTACTGGGGGCACATTCAAACATAAGGAGCTGCAAGGGAGGAAAGATGGAGTCTTTCGAGGGAGCAGGAGAGCTTCAGATCATGAAGGAGTGATGATAACTGGCAGAGATGTATCAGGATATAAGAGTGGAAAGATTAAAGGGGGAAGGCCATACGGAGCTTTGAAGGTAAGGACAGGAGCTTGTGCTGGATCCAGCTGTTACGTCTGAATTCTCAAACCATTGATAAATCACTGTTACGACTGTTGCTCAGCCTCAAGAGGATGCTGCACATGGAGACAGTGAATTTATGAACCTATGAAGCTGAGTGTTGAGTTCATGCAGAACAAAAGCAGATAAGCAGCCCTAAACCTTGGATTTCCTATTGTATCTCTGGAAGCACAATCATGGTAACTGTTGTTAACTTAGGTAGCACAATCCATGGTTTGGTGTGATGTCCAGTTGAGTCAAATGGTTGTATTGGAATAAAAATGCACACATGTGACCACTACATTATTTTGAACCTGCATGACCTATCACATTTAAAAACTAACATGAAACTGGGCAGTATCCTACTCGACATTTTGCTAGCATGACAGGCTTTCCGGGGAAACCCATTGTGTGAGAAACCGCTATTGGCATTGTGCTAGAGGTTGCTTATGCAAGCACAGCGTAATTTGTCTTCATGGTAGTGTCAAATAGGATACTGCCTCTGTCGTTCCTCTTGTCCTGCCAGCAGCAGCCCAGCAGGACAGTGGATAATCGGAAGCATCTGAGACCGGAAGCCTCCAAGATTGGATTCATATTGTGTGATCGGACTGCATGACACTTCATAGACTGCAAGAAGAGAGGTTTCTGCCCCGAAGGGACTTACAAATAGGATACTACCCTGAGAGGCAGGCAATTATTTTTTCAACCTTACTGGAAAGCCATAGAATTACGCTTGCACTGGAGGTCTTGTTTTCCACCAGAACAGCCGTTCATGATCTGAGTCCTGATGCAGCTTCCTCGCCTACTGAGACATACCTGGCAGGTCAATAGCCACAGCACGATATCCCGCTTCTGCCAACTTAGCCAAAGTCTGTAGGTTGAGCCAAGTCTCTGACGAAAAACGAATGCCGTGTAGCAGCAAGACAGAAAGGCGAGGTGCCTGCTGAGCAGGCATGGCCTGCCGGTAGAACAGGATCTGCCCACCCAATGTGATGGTGTTCTCAGTCAGTTTTGTGGCAGCCATCAGTGGGATTGGATCTTCCAGGAAACCTGAAAGTGGGAGCGCCAAAGAAGAAAATGGCACAAAGCACAAACAAACAGGAAGGACACTAGGCACTGGCTGCTGGGAGGGAGGAAGATGGACTCTTTTGCCTCATGCTGAGGCTGACAGTACCAGTTCTTCACTATACAGTTTGTGCTGAAGGATGGATGTCCAAGTATAAAATACACACATCAAGTCTGGATAGCACACCTATCAAATTCTGCATTGTTCTTTTAAATAATAATAATAATAATAATAATAATAATAATAATCTAAAAAAGAATTGGGTCCCTACCCTAGAGTATTTTCAAAGGGCACATACCCTTCACTCTTGAAAACCCACACATGTGCCTTGAACCTGTGTAACTATACTTGGGTATGAAAATATAAAGTGAGAACCGGACTTCAGTTGTGGAGAACCTGGAATGGACTCTGACCATACACACTAGAAAGAGAGAACTTAAAAGGGATTCCTACTTTATTTGGAATCTGACCTGGGGTGAATGTGGGGGCAGAGCATCTGAGACAAAGGAACATTTGCTAGAATTGCTAGGCCTGTCGCAGGGAATGCTGGTGAGGCTTTGCCTCCTCTCACAGGATTTCAGAGCACACTGGAATAGGCCCAGACTTGGAAAGAGGAGAATTGGGCAAAGCCCTTTTATTGGGTAATCTCATGGAGTAGCCAGCTCACAAATGACATGGAGGAGTGTAAAACGGCCCATTGCTACCCAGATTGGTGCAAAATCAAATGTTGATCTGCATGTATGAATTGTTTCATTGGGCAATCATCACAAATTTGAAAAATTCTACCATTTCACCTACACACAATGCTTTTAACAGTGGTGTCAGTACAAACATACAGCTACCAGTAACCAAGTGCAGAGAAATCAAACAATGAATGTTCATGTGTGAACCCTTAATGCCACACAAATACTATTGAGAATGGGATGTAAACTTGTTATTGGAAATTAGGGGTGGGCAGAGGTCAGAGCTAGCTAGCTATCAGACTCCAACTCCCAGAAGCTCTTGCCAGCACGCCCAATGGTCAAGAATGCTGGGAGTTGAAGTCCAAAAGTCTGGAGATCTACATTCTGCTCAGCCCTGTTAAAGACCAACATGAACCACTCAGAGGGTGCAGGTTCTTGGGTGGCAATAAAGAAATGGTAAATCAGTGCAGGAGGGCACTATGTAACTCAACAGAGTCAAACCGTGTATTTCTTCACGTGTGGACATTGTGAAGAATGAAGACAACTGCTCAGTGACTGCAAAGTGCATTTTCCTCCCCACAGAGTAAATCCAAGACATCCAGGATTGGGATTAGGGTTAGGGCAGTGCAGTGGGCGTGGCTTCCAAGCAGGTTTACACTTCGATTTCTTAATATAACAAACACAGATTTGGCACTTCTTCCAGATTGTATTCAATCTGTATGTTTGCGTAGGAATGGCGGGGGTGAGGGAGGAGGAAGTAGAAGAGGCTTCCTCGAGGCTGCCACGATCTACGAGTTCTCGTAAATCACTCGAGAGGAGAAAGGAACCAAGGAACCGTTGCTCTACTCCTTAAAGGCTCAATCCTATGCATGTTCAGACGGGGGGAAAGTCCTACAACTCTCAGCATTCCTTAGACAGTATGGACGGCTGGGGAATAATGGGAGTTATGTAGGACTTTACCCCCATCTACACGCATAGGATTAAGCCCTAAACTCGCCTTGCCTAGGTTCTTTCCTGCACCTTCTGAAGCAAGTCATGGCACTAGACTGAGACGAGGGATTCAAAGACAATTTCTAAACTCAATCCATTTTCTGATCGTTGCAACGGGCAATTTACCCGCTGCTCAGAATGGGCAAAGAGCTCTATGGGGCGCAGAGCTGCAGAAGAAAATATGCGGGGTGGGGGGAGAGGGCTTTTGCAAAGAGAAAATGCTGAAAGTTCAGGAATACGCTACCTCAATAGGTCACAAAGCGATCGCCGACAGATTTGCTGCTTCCCTGAGCTTCCGGGGTCCAAAGGTACTAAAGGAAGCCTGAGGAAGGAGAGAGAGTTAAAAAAAAAAGACAATAAAACACGAAAAGTTCCGGCATTTCTAGGCAAAAGTTCACGCGGACACTAGGGACCTCTCGTGGAATTAACTGGTATATGCATCCTTTTTTACTGAGGCATTTTAAACGTGTATAATGCTTCTGCGTAGTTTCTGTGGTTTTAATTTCTGCCTCTCTCATTAGGTTATTTTGATAGCTGATGCTATTGTTTTATTGCCCTGAAATCTGAAGTTGATGAAAATGTTATAATATAATATAATTAATATACAACCTGTGATCCTAAACACTTTAAAGTAAAGTCTCATTGATTTAAGTGTTTTTTACATCCGTAGATGTATAGGATTGTGTGATGAGATGCTAATTTAGGGTATGTCAGAGAAGGTATTTTTTATATTAAAAAAACCATTAACCCAGATTAACTTGCTGAATTAAAATAACAGAAAGGAGATTTAAACTGGGATATGGGTGTTGTTAAATGAAGATGTGCAATTTACATCAAGATTTTCTTCAAGGTTTTATCTCACTACTTGGAAAAGTGGGGTGAGCGTAATAGTGCTTTCTTTTTGTCTTCAAAAGCTAGCAGATGTTGATGACTATCTCCCAAGCATTGGTGCAATAGCAAGAAAATATTACTCTCCAGGGAAGAGTCTGAAAATTTCTAATGAGGTATTGCAGTGAAGCGGGGAGGAATAGTTGCCCTTGGTACACCTTTGTTTTTTCCTCTGGGGTTGTCAGCGATTGGAGCATTGGGTTGATTCTTGCCACCTAAGAATTAATTACTTAGTTATGGATATTTTGCTCCTGGGAGAAAAAAATAACACAAACACTCCAGTCTAACAATGAAAGCAAATGATCATCAGTGATTCCTGATATTATTTTTTTACACCTACACATTTCAAAGAAGTGCACACAAATAATGAAAATATAAAAACTAGTACACAGCATATCTCATATTCACATATCCATAAGATAGTAGGCTAAGCTACACAGGGAAAATGTCTATTAGCAGATGTGTCTAATGTCAGGCGGAGGCTGGTGGTGGTGGTTCTCCCACATGAATAAATTCCAAATTTATCTCATTTCAAAGGCAGGTTCTTGTGATTTTATTAGGTCCTTGCAATTTGTGTGTCGAGGAAATCTCCACAAGCCTTGTTACAATGCTGGCCAGATCGAACAAGTTTACATGAAGAATAAGTTTGGAGTGGAGCTGAGATTGCGGATTTGTAACTGATGAATCTTTTTTTGGACTATGGCCTAAGCTGATAGAAGGGTTGGGCATTATTATCTACTTCTAACCTTAACCTTGGCCATATTTACATTGTTATTTTAAGAATATAAGAATTGTGCTTGATCAGACCATCTAACCAGCCCCCTGGGGCAGTGGCCATACCCCAGTGGTAGAGCACATGCTTGCCATGCTGAAGGCTCCCGTTCATTCCATGGCTTCTCTGGATAGGGCAAGGCAAGAATCCTACCTGAAACCCTGGAGAACCACTGCCACTAATTCTCAACAATAATGGGCTAGATGGACTAACCCAGTATAAGGCAGGTTTCTATGTTCCTAATAGTAGTCAGCTAGATGTTTCCACTTTCCAGAAAGCCTCCAAGCAGGCCCACAGCCTTGCTCCTTTTTTATTATGTAGCAACTGGTATTCCCTGGCATGCTGCAACTGGCCATGGAGGTTCCACTTCACTCTCATGGCTAACAACCATTAATATCCCTGAATAAATATCATCCCTTCACATCATCTGCTATCCAATCCTGTTTTCTTTCTTTTTTTTAACTAGAGATGCCAGGGATTGAATCTGGGGCCTTCTATAATGCAAAGTGTGTGTCCTACTGCTAACCTACAATTCCCCACCCCCCTAACTCATTCCTAGAGCAACAGAATGGGTGTCAGGAGTTCTGCTGCCTGAATTGAAGAGAATAGGAACTGAAGTGAATAGGTTCTCTTTCTTGTGTACTGAATATGGCAAGATGCCTAGTTTTCTTAGAGTCCTCTAATTGTTCAACACATGTCGGGCGTGTACTTATTCAGGCATCATGATGCATGGCTCTATATTGGTCCTGAGCCCTTCAGCTGACATGAAGTGCCCTAGATCAACAGAAGGCAACAGAGCATTAGATTACTGAAAATCTTAGTGTCTGCAGATCCTTAACTTGGCGGTCATAAAAATTAAGTGTAGTGTTGGATAGTAAGGATTTGAATTGCTAGGCAAGGATGTGGGTTGTCTCATGTGCAGCAATAAGCAGCAAAATGTGGGAGGGAGGGAAGGACTCATGGCATGAAAAAGGCGCTGGGGAGTCCCTGTTGTCTCCTTGTCACACGAGGAGCATCTATTTCATCAAGGTGGCCTAGACTAGGAAGTTAATGGCAAGTCATGCTGGACCAGAACAGATTTATTTATTTATTTGTGACATTTGTATACTGCTGAGTATAATAAAATCCCTCAGTGATTCAAAATAAATATTAAAATACATTTAAACACAATATTTAAACAGCATTAAAAGCACAAAGTTGAAACAACTACAGGAAAAACAATTCAAGGAGCAGCAACATAGAGTGGTATGATTCATTTCCTTACAGCACAGGGAAACCCTGGGTGAAAAGGTGCATTTTCAAGAGGCGTTTAAAAGATGACACATTTTCTGCCTCCTGAAGTGCACGAGGAAGGGTTTTCCAGAGGGTAGGTGCCACTACAGAGAAGGCCCACCATTGAGGTTCTTCATAGTGACATTCTGTTCATTTTGGAATGGCCAGCAATAACTCCTCTGATGATCTGAACAGATGCCCTCTGAAACCTAGGAAGCTATGTTATACAAGATCAGACTATGGTTCCATCTAGCACAGTTTCAAACCATGTGATTAGGGTTACCTATCCAAACCATTTACTGTGGGGTACTTCTACAGAGTTCACCCAACCCCTATAAGTTTGTTTAGTAGTTGAATGTTAATGTAATTGTTGAATTTGGCATTTAGGGTGCTTACAATTATAGGTTCAAAGGTTAAATTTAGAACATGTATAGACTAACTGTTTTAGCTGTCCAGATAGTTTAATAAATCAGCATGAGCTATTGTGGGCTACTGACCACTTAATCTGCTGTTACAAGTGGAATTGCAGGCTTTGAATCTGAAAACCAGCTGCCTGTGAGAAACCCACAAGTAGGACAAGTGCAACAGACAGCCCCATCCTGTTTGCATTCCCCAGCAACTGGTGTACAGGGGCAAAACTACCTCTAATACTGGAAGTAGCATCGAGCCATCAGGACTAGTAGCCATGGTTAGTCTTATCTTACATGAAATGGTCTAATCCCCTTTTAAAGCCATCCAAGTTGGCGCCCATCACTATGTTCACCAAGGTAAGTGTGTACCCCAGCCTTTTCCCACCTGTGCCCTCCAGATGTATTGGACTATAACTTCTAGCATCCCCCAAACAGCAGGCTGAGGGTGCTAGGACATGTAGTCCAACAAATCCGGATTGGAGGGCACAGACTTGGCAAGGCTGCTGTTGTAGGAGGGCATCCTGAATCGTTTAGCAACAGGGAGGCAGTCCGTACTAAAACAAATAACAGTACTTGCCCATAGAGAAACCATACTTCCCCATAGGGAAACATAGGACAATACTTGCCCATAGGGATAAATAGGATAGTACTTGCTCATAGGGAAACCATACTTGCCCATAGGGATCCACTGGACAGCACTTGCCCATAGGGAAAAATAGGATAGTACTTGCCTGTAGGGAAATCATACTTGCCCATAGCGATCCATTGGATAGCACTTGCCCATAGGGATCCATTGGACAGCACTGCTTTCCAATGGATCCCTATGGGCAAGTATGGTTTCCCTATGGGCAAGTACTGTCCTATTTTTTCCTATGGGCAAGTGCTGTCCTATGGATCCCTATGGGCAAGTATGGTTTCCCTATGGGCAAGTACTGTCATTTGTTTTAGCATGTCTCAGTGGAATATGGCCTCCGATTTCAGTGGGTTGTGCATCCATTCTGGGTTCTACTCAGTACCCAACCAGAACTCTAAAGGAGCAATCCAAAGTGCTGGACCTAATTTGGGATGGGGTTTGGCAGCTTGGATAGCTCCTTTAAAGTGCTACCTGGTTCTGACTGAAACCCAGGGTGGATATGCAGCCCCACCGAAATCGGAGCCACCAGCCTCCCCTGGTTTGCAATAGGCGTGCTTGCGCACGCGCACTCCCTCCTCTTGCAAGCGGCTTCGCGCACGCCTCCTGCGTGCCTGCCTGCAGACAAGCCCAATTCCTACGCCAGCCGCTAGGCGGGGTCCGACGACTGGAGGCAGGCGGACTGGTAGGCCCGGAGGGGGGGGGGTTGCTCTGGTGTGACGCAACTCGGTCGTTGGCCCGCCGGATTGACGTGGGGGGGCGCAGGATACAGCTGCTGCCGCTGCCGCTACCGAAGCCGCTACGTGCAGGTACCGTCGTCCAGGCGGCCAGCCCTTTTCGGGGAGGAGCGTTTTGCTCCTGGGGCGTCCGGGTTTGAAAGAGGCCGTCGTGCATGGGCTGGAGAAGGGAGGGCAGAGACTCGGCTCGGGCGCGGGGTTGTTGGCCTAGGCACGATGCCTCCCTCCCCGGGGGGGCGGAGAGAGGCAGGCAGGGAGAGATCAGCCCAGACCATTCCTCGTTTGGGCTGCTGTGCGGTGGGGAAGACATGGCAGGTGGAAATACCAGCCCTCCGGAAGGTGGTGGGTCTAAGGAGAACAAGAACAGCGCGGTTGCTGCGCGTCGCCTGCATCCTTATTGATGCCCCTTGGGGCTGCTGCATTTGAAGGCTCAAGTGTCTAGAGCAGGATTGAGCAACGTTACCTCCCTCCCCTCAGATGTTATTGACTGCAGCTCCCATCAGCCCCAGCCCGCATAACCAATGGGGAGAAAAGATGGGAGTTGCAGCAGGCCAACAGCATCTGGAGGGCTACGAATTGCCCACCTCTGGAATACTTCGCATTTCAAAACAAAACATGGCTCCATACGACTCCAGAGGGCAAGACCGTTGTGTCGTGCCTTCCCCGCTCCAATTCCATTATATTTTCTTGTATTCCCGACGTTTTGACCAACATCCTAACTTAGATCATTGACAATAACGGGATGTAGAACATAGGCGTGCACAGCACATTTCATTAGGGTGTGCTCCCAGTGCTGAATAGAGGGGAACCAGTACCTCACGTGATTTGGAAGCAGATTTGGAAGCTATAGTCTATTAATGCAGCCCAAAAGAACATTTGCCTTTTTTGCAGCCACATCACACTGTTGGCTCATAATCAGCTTGTGATCTACAACAATTCCAAGATCCTTCTCGCTTGTAGTGTTGCTGAGCCAAGTATTCCCCATCTTGTAACTGTAAGATCGATAGGAGCACAATTTAAAAGTTCCTTCCTAACTTAAGGTTGCATGCACATGGGGGGTTTTCTTTTCTTTCTTTTCGTTTGCTTTAAATTGGAAATGTTTACCAAAAAAGATTCTCTCTGTCTCTCTATATGTATATATATTAACAGTTTCTAATGTTTTGGAGAATGATGTACATTGCTTTCAATTCCTTGAGGAATAGGTAGGATAAAAATAAAAACAACAAAATGGTTGAATTCGGATGACACGTTAGTCAATTGACTAACTTTTAAACAACTCGCAAGTGAGTTGTTTAACTCCATTGTTTAAATCTCCTGCTTAACCAACTGTGGGTTGTCTATCCGTTGTGTGGCTGAATTCGGATGACACGTTGACTTAACCAACTGACGGTTGTTTAATTAAACAACCGTTGCTTAACGTGTTGTCCGAATTGAGCCAATGTCTCAAAGCATCTCAAAGATTAACAAATTTATTATGGCATAAACTTTCATGGATTACAGTCCTCTTCATCAGATGATGTGGTCTCATCTATGAAATTTTATACCATAACTAGGCATGTAATTTCACTAATATGAATAACTTTACATGGTCTGTCCATTTTAAATTTGGGGAAATCCTCTTCAGTAGGTTTGGGAAAGAACAAAGAGTTTAAGATAGGACTGGAACACAAAGCAAAGCCCTTTACCTTTTCACTGCTTTCTTCATTATTATAGAACTACTTAATACGTGGATGGTTTGATTAATATTTGTTTAATGAATTAATATATTGATCTTACTAATTTTTCTGTTCTAACTTGCTATTGTATTCATTTTATGTTTTTAATTGTTCTTTCTACAATACCTAGAACAGTTAAAACATAAAATTAATACATTAGTAAATTAGAAAGTTGAATATTTTAATTCATTAGTCAAATATTGATCAAATCACAGACACATGCACACACAGCCCTTCTATAAGCATACCAAAACCTGAGAGTGACCCTAAAATAGATTCCAAGATGCAGAGCAATTTATTCATTTTAATCTATAGCCCAACCCATTTTAGGATCTTTTGGACAATACGTCCTGAGTGACATGCCTACTCAGAAATAAGGCCTATTAAATTCAATGGTGTTGCTTACTCCAAGGCAAATGGATACAGGATTGCAGTCTTTATGATAACGTTTTGACCCTTATCAAACACTCATGGATATATAATAACATAATCGGAGGGCTGAATGAGACAGTGATCATTGACTTATGAGGAGCTGGGCAGGCACACTCCAAAAGCAGCAGCAGCAACAGCAGGCAAGCAACATTGGGGAAGGGGAGACAAGGCTCCGCTCCTTCCCATGATCTTCTCTCCCTCACCATGCACACATGGGTCCAAGAAAGGTGAGCCAGCCATTCGAAGCAGGAGCCACGTGCGTGCATCTGAGGAAAAGGATCAGAGGAAGGGTGCGAGGAAATGCCCCCCTCTAATATCTTCGAGGGAAGATCCCCCCTCACTCCCATCAGTGACAGTGAGGGGCGCTTTCCAGAAAATAAAACAGCCACTGCGCCTGCTTTATTCTCTGGAAAGCACCCCCGCCGATGGGAGAGGGGGAGCTTCTTAAAGACAGGCAGCGCACTGGTGATGCAATGCACATGTCCTAGCCCACTAAGGAAGTAAGCCAGCGGGCAGGCAGGGAACTGAAGTCGCTGCCGCTGCGCCCGCTTTATTTTCTTGAAAGCGGCAGGTGCCATCTGCAGTGATGGGGGGAAAGTGGAGCCCCCCCAAGATATTAGGGTTTGCCTGTGCACACCAGGCACACTCTGTGTGCACACCTGTGATGTAGAATTAATGGATGTGCCTTTGAAGCACGGTGCTCTGTGTCTTACATCTGAAGGAGATTTCCAAAAGTGGGTTTAGGGTAGGATATGACCTTTTGGGGCCTGTGGCTTGTAACATCTGTGAGCACTGTTGGAATGAGAGGAGGGTTATTGGGCATGTATGGATGGATGTTGGTGTCTTATCACTAAGTTCTACAACTCACATTTATACCTCTGTGCAAACTGCAGAGTGTCCAGCAAGGGGTTTCACATTGCCACACCTCATCAACAATGCCTCCTTACTCCCCAGTGCACCTTTTTGGGCCAATGAGAAGGAGAAGGAAGGTGTGTATACAATAGGAGACAAAAAAAGCCATGTAAACAAGGGTGTGCCCTACTACACTTCAGCCAGGCAAGAGCAGTGGAGAGCCGTGAGCTTTTCCCAGCAGGAACGGTGCCGTTTCTGCGACTTCTTGAAGGTACTCATGCTTCCTCTTTCTTGAGAGGGAATTAGCTAATGGCTCAGAGACATCCCAAAAACGACAGGGCAGTGCTTCTGACAAAGTGTGGTGGAAGAACGCCTGGTGTGCACCTCTCTCCTCCCACGGTGCCAAAGTCAGTACAAGAACTGATGGAGCAGATCATATCTGAATGCCATACCTTAGGCCAAGCCTTGACTTCTCTGTCGGATGGACTGTCAAAGCTTGAGAAGCGCCTGGAAGAGACCGGCCACCGAATGGAAGCTCTGGAAGCAAAGGTGGTGTCCACCCAAGGCTGTGTTGTCAAACACTCTGCTCTGATGAGGGAGTTGGCAGTAGGGCGCCTGGTGGCTGAGCGCAGGCTGGAGAGCCTCGAGAACAAAGCACGAGCTCGCAATCTGAGGGTCACTGGGGTCCCAGCAACTGTCGGAGATGTAAACCTCATCCCGTTCATAGAAAATCTGGTGCCGGCTGCCTTGGATTTAAATGGCAAAGAGGTTCCCGTCTGTATAGAAAGTGCCTACCGCCTCCCAGCAAGTAATGCCCAGGAGGGAAATGGCAGCACTGTGCTCATAACGCTCTCTGACGTACGGCATCGGGAGAGAATCGTGAAGGCATCGTGGGCTTCTTGGAGGACGAAGTTCCATGGACGCGAGGTCTCCTTCTTTCCTGACCTCAGCCCAGCCACATATGCCAGACGGAAGCACTTCGTGGCACTCAGGCGGCAGTTTCTGAAGGAAGGAGCTCGGGCTTACGTATTGTACCCTGCAAAGTTAAAGGTTGTTCACCAGGGGAAAACCTACATCTTCAAGGACAACATATCTGCGGCTCAGCTGCTGGATACGATCCGACAAGGTAGCTGGTGGAAGGGAAAAGAAATGAGGTTGCGGCTTGTGGCATAAATTGAAATCTGAGGCAGGAAGCTTTGGTCTTTCTTGTGCTTGTAGCTGTTCTGTACTGCTGTGAAGCATGGCTTTGGCTATTTGTGTCCCTTATTATTTTGAGTAAAGGGCAGAGGTTAGTAACGGGTATAGAAAGAGGACTAGTCCAGGTTTGCCATCACAGTGAGCCTTTATTGCAGGGCTGGGCAATTTGTGGCCCCCCAGATGTTGTTGGACTACAACTCCCATCAGCCCCAGCCATCATAGCCAGTGGTGAGGGACAACAGGAGTCGTAAGCCAAAATATCTGGAAGGCCACAAGTTTCCCAGCCCTGCTTCATGGGAGGAGGCATGCAGCGTCTTGGGCTCTCATGGGGCATTGATTTCTACTGTGTTTATTCTATCCCGCTTGGATAAGGAGAGGTGGGTGTTTCTCCTCCCAAAGGCAACAGTCTTTGCCCATGCTATAGCCCTGTAATGAGCACCTGCTCCTTACTGCCAAAGGGTGAGTGGTGACAGATCTCTTGCTAATAATGCCAAGGGGAGTTATTTAGATGGAGGCGGTGAGTCTGGTGCCAGGGCAGTCCCATCTCTGCTAGAGGGATCAACTGACTTGCCTCAGGGCACGCCTGTATCACGTCACTGGCCTGGAGAACTGAAAAGCCTCTGCTCAGACCATCAGCCATGTGTCATCCCCTCTGTTTGGCCCTGCATAGCTCACTCTTGTGGCATCATGCAGTAAAACTGAAAACAGCCACTACAAATGCAGATCATGACTTGGTTTGCATGCTGTCAGCAATCCATGGTTAACAAAAGGTGGATTGCTGAAAATGCAGCAGGAGCGAGTGTGTGTGATGGTTAAACCATGGGTTCAAACACTGGCCTGTTTGTCTCCCAACAACCTAGAGTTCCGGGTTCAGACATTACAATAAATGATGCAAGGGCAGGGGGTCACTGAGTTATCACGTCAGGACTGGGAGAGAAGCCAGCTGGGAACCAACATGCATGCTAATGCCCACTCATTCACTTCTACCTTTATTTGGGTTTTGTTTAAACCCTGGCTAGCTGTGATGTGTGAACCAGGACATTGTCAGTTACAGTGGGTCTCTCTGTTCCTGGGTTTAATTGAGCTTCTTAGTAATATGGTATTTGTGAACTGGCCTTCCATGTCCCTTGTATGGACATGGGTCTATGTACTCCTCTAAATCCCTGGTTCAGCAGGGAAATCTAAGGCTATGGTTTTGTTTTACATGGATTGGTGATGCTAGCTTGTCTACTTTCCATGAATTTGTTTTTTATTGCTGTTCATTTAAAAACAGCAGAAGCATTTTGCTCCAGGAGTAAACACCTATCTTTGAGGTGAGTATCTGTAGTGCAAGAAATTTACTGTCTCCTCCTAAATTAAAGTTCTTAGCCAAATTCAAGCTACCATCTTGTTTTTCCTAAGTCAGTGAATCTTATCTCTCCTAAGATCGTGGCTCTAGGCAAAACAAAATCTCTGTGAGTCTGTGTAAAGAGCAATCTGTAGCTGACCGGGCACTATAAGGCAGATGCTTTTAAAGAGTTCTGTATGTCATTCATTCATTCATTCATTCATTCATTCATTCTATTTATATACCACCCCTTAGCTGAAGCTCTCTGGGTGGTTATGAGTTCAACAGTGCAGAAGAACACAAACCTCTTTTGGTACCTTAATGGTAATTCAACTTTCTTGGAAATACAGTCCCAGTTGGGTGCTTGGTTGTTTAGGAGGTCTTGAAAATAAATACTTCTAATAATAATAATAATAATAATAATAATAATAATAATTTTATTTCTTATCAGCCTCTTATAGTAATGATTTGCAATAGAAATAACATTCTGAATGCTCTTTCCTTTCCTCCTTACTGATTCTAAAATGGTGGGAGAGCCACTCCTAACATTTCAAAACCATTGAAATGTATCAAGATGATGGCTTCTGAAGTGTATGAACGTAGCTTCTATTGATTTGGGCAACACCCTAAACCATTATTTGACTATTGGCACTGCAGTCTTTTGCCAAATCCAAAAGAATTATTAGTAGTGGGGCCTCTTGGCTCACCTTACAGATACTTACTTTATACAAAATACAGTTCTGTATGTGGGATTGGCAAGAGTCTTAAATTGGTTTTAATACTGCAGTTGCACTTTTTAACATTATCATTGATTTTTGTGATCTATGGATTATATGTTTGTATAGTTTGAACACTTCCTGTACCAGTGAAGACCATAGGTCGAAACGCGTCTGTGGGATTTGAAAGTTTTAATATAGTGTTCCTTTTGTTAATATATACTGGTAATTGTTCTGATTGTCTTTTGCTTTAGGCAGCCTGTAAATATTAAATACTTTGAAAGAATTATTATCAATATTATTATTTTTACCCTTGTTGTTTATTGTCACCAGTGTACCTAACCTAGCTGTGTTGTTTTCAAACTTAACCTGACAACAGAGAAGGGTATGGGTTGCACTTTAATTCTTGCTCTAGAGTGAGCTGGCAGGGCTGGGCAAGATCTTGTTATGACAGCAAGATATAGCCAAAGGATAGGGCACATTAAGGGAAACTGACTCATCAAATAGGGCCTAAAAGCTAGGGTTAGCTGGAAAAAAGGAAAATGTTAGGAACAGACAACACTAGATATCTAGCAAGCATCCTCTGAGCATGTTCACATGAACACAGCAGGGAAAATAAGTAATGGTGGTTTATTTTGCCCACTATGTGTGGTGGAGAGATTTACATAACCACATGCAGTGGTGCGGCTTGCCATATTATGCAAACTTCACAAAGGTGGCTTGTTGCCATGGTTAACAAGCCACCCAGAACACATGGGCTGTTTTAGGGTTCTGGGGTGGTTTGTTTACCACAGCAACAACCCACCCTCACCAGGTTCACATGAGACGGCAAGCCATGCCGGTAATTATGCAAATCTCCCTAGCATGCGAGTAGCATGCAATCGGCATGCATGGCAAGGGAAATAAGCCACTGTGGGTTATTTCCTCCACTGCAATAATGCAAACAGGCCCTCCGCTTGGGTGTGAGAGTGGTGGAGTGGAAGGAAGAGGAAGAGAAAGGAAGGAGGTAGGGTTGCCACCCTTTTCCTGACAGATCTCCTATGTTTTTAACAGCAGTCTGATGTGCTTCTTCTGCTGATTTCCTGCTTTTATTGTCACGCAAATGCAGTAATTGGGAGAGCCTGGAGTGCATTCTGAATACTGTGTATCTAGCCGCTAAACAAAAACTGGCAACCAAAAATTCCCTCCATTTATTAATCGGGTGGTTGCCAGTGTTGGTTCTGAGTTTTGGAGAGCCTTTAGGCAAGACGCTGTCTTGGGTGCCTCTCTCTCTCTTTCAGTATGGCCCAGCACTTTGTTGCTGCTGTGATTCTCCTCCTTGTGTGTTCACTTGCGAAGGAGAGAACTTGCAGGCGAGTGAGCAGGCAGTGGCAACTGTTCCTGCTTCTTGTTTCCTATGTGCCCCCCCCCCCCCCAGGCCAGAGGGATAGGGCAGGCAAGCAAGCCAGTGGCAAGGGGGAAGAGCAGGAACCATGGCACTCTTGGCAGTGGGCCCAGCAGAGATGTGGGCCTTGGCCAGTGCCCAACCATACTAACTCCCTATTGTGGGCCTTGATGGCTGCATTCACCTTTGCCAGGTTAAGTTTGCCAAGATTGCTATATCGATGACACCTCGAAGAAAGGGACTGAAGCATAAGTAGCCATCACATATGACATTGTTTCTGAGTCAGATGGGTAATTTCAGCGTTAGGCCTAAGTCTCCTGGTAGTGTCACCCACCCGCCTCCAGCAACCCCAAGTATCATAAAGACTTGGAGGATATTATTGATGTGAGGATGAGGCCGAAATAACTAACATTGATCTAGGTGAACCAGGTGTCTTTGGTTCTCCAAACCTGTCAAAGAAACCGCTAGGTCTCTGTGGTACCAAATCAGTTGTAGCCATTGGAGAAGAGGTTCGGGGAAGAAGCAGTCCCTTCTCTGATCTCAAATCAAGGCAACAGTAACCAGATGCATCATTGTATGGTCCCCCCAAAACCCCATGCACTCTAGTTGCAGAGGAGAGCACAGTGCCATACAGCAGGAACAGGCAACATATGACCATCCAAATGTTTTGGCCTACAACTTCCACAATCCCTTACCATTGGCTATGCTGGCTAGGATTGATGGGAGTTGTAGGCCCCAAACAGCTGGAGATCCACAAGTTGCCCACCACCGCCATACAGGGAGGCTAACCTGGACACAGATCCCCTTAATGCTGTATCCATCTTGCCTGCTCATAATCCTGCATAAACCTTCAGCTTCTGTTGGTACTTGGAGTCCACTTGCCTAATTGCCCTCCCTTGGCTGCCCCTGGTCACATGCTCTGATCCTAGCCATTCTCTTTCTCTCTCAAACTCTTTCAGAAAGGATGACTATGACTTTGATCCGCAACAGGCTGGGGCTGCTGGTCCTAGGGGTCCTCGTCACGTTTGTTCTCTACCTGTTGCTCCCTGCAATCCAGCATGAGAGATTTACATCCTCAGTAGACATCCCCAAGCCACGGTCGATGGAAGAAGAGATAAGGAAGGGACAAGCTGCCAGCAATGTCACCATCTTGACAGGGACAGTCCTGCAAAACCCCTCTGTTTTCTTTAGAGAAGCTGTGCTGGCTCACAAAGATGGAGCTCCTTCCACTGAAAAGTAAGTTACTTCCTGATCCATGACCTTCTGGAGATAAATAGCTTTTGTCATCTTAAATAATTTAGAAAAAAAAAACCATGATGGTCTCTCCATATTGACACTGTGCAGCAATATTGGTTTGGATTATGCTTCTGGTATGTCTTCATATAATAATTGGTTGCTTCTGGTTGGGTTGAAGACTACTAAGGACCAAATAAATGTTGACACATTGATCTTCCTGTGACCCAATAGCGCCAAGGCAGAACCTAATGCATGTAGCCTACATTGTAGTAGACACTCTTCCAAATTATCTGGAACCTAGATATCCAGTCACTCGTGGTTACTCAGTGTTATTTGCTAGACTAGCGTGGCTTTGAATTAAAACCATTCTGTGTTGTTTTTGTTCTTAAAAGTGAATTCTTTGAACAGCTGCTTTATTTTTGCTACAGTGGCATTTGCACTTCTGTTGTTAAAATATTCTTCAGTGAGTGTAAGAACAAATATATTTGATCTCTTCGGTTATTTTGACACCACTGGGTGGCAAGCTATGTCAAGCACTATGGCTCACTAGACCCCCTGGGTCAGGTGCTACACATACACACCCACACACGTATTGAGAGTTTTTCTTTCTAGCAACGTGCAGAAAAGTTCAGCTTAGCAGTAGCCTGCTACTGGGTCTTGCCTTGTGCTAACCTGTGGACTTTTCAGATAGTAGTTTTATTGCACAGCAAATGTATTACTGCTACTCAGTTATTTCAGGAGATCCAAATATCTTTCCCCCAGCTAGTATGTTGATTGTGAAGAAATCACATTTTCCCAGCTATTAAGCACAGTATTTTATCACTGGAAAAATTATTATTTTGTCCCACTTAGCAAGTGTTTGCAGCTGGGAGTCGTGTGTGTGTGTTGTGTGAGTTCCTACTGCCGAGTGCACATGACATATCTGGTGGAAATGCCTGCACCATTAAAAATATGTTCTTTTATTTTTCTGTTTGATATAGAGATGCTTGGATTTTATTAAATCCATTCTATCTGTGCTTTGCAGATTGTCATTTCATTCTTTCGTCCTCATTGACAGAATCGGATTCTTTTAGGGACGTATGAGAATGTTGTTCTAATGCGCATTGGCGCAAGTGCAAATTTGCACAACTCTCCCTCCCCAAAGGCAAAAAAATTGTTCCACAAGTCCACGCATCTCAGAAAAAGCTGGACCTCTGCAGAATCTGCAGGACGGATTCATAAAAATCCAAACTCATTTGAATGCATTGCAGATTTCTCTGACATCCCTAGTTTAATAACCTAAATGCTTCCTACTGAAGCACTGCAGAGTAAATGCACATATAGCTGCAGTGGTACCGAAGCCAGAGAGAAAAATCTGGCAAAAGCTATCAAACCTACCGCATCCCTTGCAGCAATCCCATCCTGTTCTCTGAACTCTCTCTCCCCTCCCCCCCATTTTTATTTTGTTCTAGGCCAAGTGCTCCTTATTGGCACTGGAGCACACATATACACCCTGCCCCCAAGCAGATCTATGCTTCTCCTACCCCAAATTCAGCCTAGCACTCTTTTTGTGCTAAGACAAACAAAAGCCTGTTTTGTTTATCTGGAAAGGCTCTAGAATCTTTCCCTTCATGTTGTGTTTTCCTTCATAGACTGGCGGTGATCTTCCTGCATGGCCAGTCCTTCACTTCCAAGACGTGGGAGGAATTGGGAACACTGTCTTTGCTTTCTGAGAACGGGTATCGCACAATAGCTATTGACTTGCCTGGTAAGAATAAGCTGTGAATGTGTCTGTGTTGACTTTGACTTTTTACCTTCAGCTTTACCTGGTCTGGCGGTCTGGAATGACTAAACTTCTGTGTCGGCAACTAATTTGTAATGGGGGCAGTGAGCAAGGGTGGAAGGGCCAGCAACGTTCGCCCTGTGCCCCTAGTAAAGGGTCAGTGAATTCTCTCCTTCCTGGCATGAATGCCAAAAGAAGTAAAGGCACTGCCAAAGCCTCTGTTCATCATTAACGTGGGGGAGAAAGTTGCTGAAGTGCTTAAGAAGGGAAGGGTTCCCTAGAACCTGGTGGCTAGATAGGAGAGTCCCTGTGCTGCTAATTGTCTGCCATTGGTCTAACTGGCTCGTTCCAGAGAACCATGTGGCCACCCATAAAAAACGCACCACACTTGGCTATATTCCTCCTTTTTCAAACAAGTCTTGCGTTCACTCAGGGAGAACGCTTAGTCCCTGCTCCGTGATTCAGTGGCTGCATTTGGACAACACATTAGTCAATGGTGGGTTGAGTAGCCAACTCACAGTTGGTTATTTTGTGAGTACTCCCCACACAACATGTTCCTACACATCTGTGGGTGGTTGGGGCTGGCGTTGAGTGGACTAATAGTCAACCTGGCATTTGACTGACACAGTTCCCGCCCCTCTCCCCACCCTCCCTCCTCCCTCAGTCCTCCCAGTTCTATCCCAGAAGCCTCTGCAAGTTGCACCAATTGTAGCAGAGTGGCGGCAGCTGCTTTCGTCGCTCTTGCCGCCTGCCTCTATTGGCTTGTGTTTTAACCCACTCACCGTATGCCATTAACACACTCACCCCGCCACACAGCACTTTAAACAATTGGCTTCAAGCTAAACAACTTGCAAGCTAGTTGTTTCTCTCAGTTGCTTATTTGGGCGGAATAGCATACCATCAGTAGTTTGTGAGCGACGTGTTACCCTCCACACAACTCAATAAGCAACACAACTGACGATTGTTTCCCCCCCCCCCCCCAGTTGCTTAATGTGTCGTCTGAATGCAGCCTTTGTCTTTGTTACTCATGGCCTTGGAGAGGCAGAAGAGCAATCTTGTAGAAGTTTGGCTTGTGTTATAGCACAAGGTGGTGACTAATTAGCGATAACCAGCATGGATGAGTTTGAAGGGTCTCTCACGCCTAAGTGTGTACTTTGAGGCAGATTGCTGTGTCTGCTCTGAAGTAAGCCAGGAGCGATTGTTAGTATGTGCAGGTTGAAAGCGAGCTGGGATAGCAGCACAGCCGTGTCATTTTTTTCCCTTGAACGTTCTGACCCCTGTACTGTCAGTTCCCTGGAGACTTTGTTTTATGGGAGTTCAACTCAGCTCTGTATTTTGCAGTGAGTCGCAACCCTACTGGAGCGACTTGTCATTTTTCCAGTTAATGCTGGTGTACTTTCTTTTCCCAAATTGCAGTAATACATGGCTTTCATACAGTTCTTTTTGAGACTGTAAAGCAAATGATCTTGGTAATTATTACAACAGCCTGTAAGGTAGAGCCCAATAATTTTACCCAAATAATACTGAGGCTGAGAGCCTGTGGCTTGCCTAAGGCCACCTTGTAAGTTCCTGGTTGAGCTAAGTTCTGAAACAGAGGGGCTTCCTGTCTCATCTTCTTACCCACTACACCGGTTCTGGAGAACATAAATAACTGGGGTGGGGGGAACAGTTCTCTTTGCCATCCTTGGCAAAGGCTATGAACTTTAGCTTTGCCACTCTTCTAAAGCCCTATTGACCAGAGGAGCAGAAAGTGAGAGACTACCCTATTTTTGCTATTTTATTTGAACTGTGATGGGGAATGTCTTTCTGCCTGAGGGCCAAATTCCAGTAGCGGATGGGACCAAAGGCAAAAATGAGTGGGGCCCAATTTTTTAAAAAATACTGGCATATTTCAGCTTAAAGTAGTTAAAGCTTTAGGAGGGAGGCATTCCAGCCTTTCAGACGGGTGAGGGTGGGGAGGAAACTTGGAAAAGCCAGGAAACCACCAATTGGTGATTGGAGAGAAGACGATGGTGACAGGGGAAGGGGCATGTCCTCCTGGGGACCCCCAGCAGGTTGGATTGGGACCGCAAGAGGGCTGGATCTGGCTCCCAGACCTAAGTCATCATCCCCGCCTTTGAAGAAGGAGCCTAAATGTGGGAGAGCAGGTGTGTGTGTGTGTGTGTGTTTATGGCTAAAGCGGCCAGAATGGCATACACTTGTATAAAGCAAAGGGTTTTTTTACTTTTGGAGATGGGGAGCTGGAATCCCTTTAATGGTTCTCAATCAGTATACGCTCATTGTTGTTGCCGCCTGTATCCATGCAGTCTAGGTATCCCAATTCCTTATATTTCCCAACAGGCTATGGGGACTCCCCACACTCCAGTGCTGTTGAGACAGCACAAGGCCGTGTTGCCTTCCTGCAGCAAATCTTCAAAGAGCTGGGCCTTCAGAAGCCTGTTTTGATTAGCTCATCTATGAGTGGGCGCTATTCCATCCCATTTCTCCTGGCCAGTGGGGAACAACTGAAGGGCTTTGTGCCAGTTGCACCTGTGAGCACCAAGGACTTCACTACACAGCAGTATCAACAGGTCAAGGTAAGAGATGTACAGAGCAGTGAACAACTAATCCATACACGTAGCAGCTACAGAATTGGGTATCTGGCATGAAATCTGGCATTCCAGGAAAGGCAACCTTCGCTTTCTTAAAAAAGCAAATTTTAGGCCTTTTCATTTTGGGGGGGAAATGGTATATGTGGGCAGTGATTGATGGTCAGCAACCAGAGGAAATTGAGCAAGCCTTCCAATGTTCAGTGTCTTGTAACTGTTTTAAGGCTTTTATTTTCTGCCTCTTTGCCTCTATTCCTGGACTAGTTGCAATCTCCATGCCTTTCCCTCTGTATACCAGGCAGCTCATTGGTCATTGTTGGAACTTGGAACGGAATGCTGAACTAGATAGGCCTTTGATCTGATTCAGCAGGACTCTTGAGTTATGTTCCTATCGTTCCATTCTATCTCTGCCTTGTGCTGTTCCCGTCCAAAGTCTTGAGTTGTGTAAATACCTAATTAGGGAGTGGGGCATCTTTTCCAGGTATGGATATGCATGCAAAGTTGTTTCAGTGAACCAATTCTGGGTGTATAACACTTCTGCAGAGAAGAATGTCCGAAAAAATAACTGGGTTCTCACAGATATGACAGTTTAATGATTCCTACACCTTTGCTTTATGTCCACGTGCCATACATGTTTAAAGTCTGTTACAATAAGTTCTTCTTCGTGGTCTCTGTGCATCACACATATGGGCTCGCACCGGCGCCGAGCCCCATTCGGGAAACTTCACTAGCTAGCTTAGTGTTTTGGCGGGAACCCCTCCCCCACCATCCTAACGCGCATGCTCCGGGTCCCGCCTTACCTCAGTTCTTCTTTGACCGCTTTGCTGATCGCCTCGCGGGAGACTTCCTTCGGAACAAATCGTTCGTAGTTGTTCTAAAATACAATATATAGTCTTAGGTTAGCTTAGTGTTAGTTTTAAATAGTTAGTACTTCATTTAAAAATAATAATAATAATAATAATAATAATAATAATAATAATAATAATAAGTTAAATAAGAATTGTTGTTATTGAGGCCTATGGCGCAGTCAGCGCTCTTCAAGCACTGCTCTCGCTGTAGGGCGAAGTTAACGCTCACGGATGGACACTCTTTGTGCCTCGTGTGTCTTGGAGAGGGCCATGTTGTGGATTCATGCCCTCATTGTATGACTTTTTCCCGCCAAACGTGACGAAATAGGGCTGATAGACTCCGTAGTTTACTGTGGAGCAAGGCCCTCTCGGCGGTAGACCGTCCGCGCCCCAAACACCCTTCAGCGGCCCAGTCTCCTCGTGCTATGGAATCGGAAAAAGTTGCTCGCCCAGTGGACCAGGCAACCTCCGGGGAGCGTAGGCGGATGCCAGTAAATCGCTCAGACCCGGCATCACCTTGCTCATCCCCTATTGGGGTAGCAGCAGAGGAACCTTTGCCAGAAGTCGTTGTGAGGACACCCTCTCAAAAACCGACGAAAGTCCCAACTAAAAAAACTGGCAAACATAAAAGTAAGGAAAAGTCCGCAAAATCATCGGCGTCGAGACCGAAGTCGACTTCTACGGCACCAAAGTCATCTTCGACATCGGTACCATCGACATAGAGACCGAAGAGACCGAAGACGACATCGTCGGTACCGAAGCCATCTTCAATATCGGCGCCACCGACATCGACGCCACCGGCATCGATAATTCAAATCTCGACACCGACACATTCCTGTCCGGCGTCATCGCCAATTTTGTCACATCAATCGACATCGCTAGCCCCCAAAGTGACGTCACTGCCTCCGACACGATCTCACCGACACGATCCCGCTGGATTGGTCGCTTACCCTCGGTACCGACACTCATACCGACTTCGACACCGAGCACCAGACTCCTCTTGCGGCCGATGGGATGGCTTCTCCGATGTCTAGGACTTCCAGGACTGCCACTTATCGGTCCCGTTCACGATCCCGATCGCGATCTCGGCAGTGGGACTCCTACTCGGACCGATCTCGCAGCAGGTCGCGTCGCCACCAAGAACCACGGTACCATTTCGATCCCTATACAGGGAAGCGGCTTGGGAGAGTGGCATCAATACATCGCACGGTGGCGGAGCAGGGAGCCTCTTGACACCAGCAAGCAACGTCGATCCAGCAGGCATCTTCAGTACCGCGTCAGAGGCCACTCTCCCCGACATCGGGTGAAGACTACGCGTCGGACACCTCTTCAGCACCGTCACCAGCTCCATCGGTACCTTCACCATCCGACGGTATCGGGTCCGCCGAAAGGGCGTCCCTGTCACTGGAACTTGGCACTTTCTCTGATCAAATGCAGAGAATGGCACAATCTCTAGGGTTAGACATACAGCAGCCACAAGAGGAAATGGATAACAACATTTTTGATGTTATGTACTGTGATCCAGTCCCACAACTGACCTTGCCCTTGGTACCAACGCTGCTAAAAACTTTTAAGCAGTCGTGGACAAACCCAGCAACTGTGGGTCCGACATCAAAATGCCTAGACGCATTGTATAAAGTTAAGGAGACAGACGGCCCCTTTTTATTTAATCATCCGAAGCCTAACTCCATTGTGGTGGAGTCTTAGCAGGGTCGGTCGAGTAAGAGTCATACCGCTCCAATCGACAAGGAAGGTCGAAAGTTAGATTCTTTTGGCCACCGTATATATTTGTCTGCGACCTTAGGTTTTAAGGTAGCGAATTACCAAGCCACCATGGCAAGATACCAACTGTTTCTTTGGGAGAAAACTTCAACGTTAACGGATTATCTGCCAGACGACCAACGCGAGCTGGCTCGGGTCTTCCGAGCGGAGGCGACTAGGCTGTCAAAACAGCAATTGACGACATCCAACCATCAAACAGATTGTGCAGCCAAGGCTTTGGTGGGGGCTGTTGCCCTACGTCGTCACGCGTGGTTACGTTCTTCCAATTTACCAGCGGAAACAAAAGCCCGCATTGAGGATCTGCCGTTCGACGGCGAGGGCCTCTTTCATTCCACCACGGATAATGCCATGGACGTCATTCATAAAGCAAAAATGACAGTGCGCAAAATGGGCTTGCCATCGCAACAGCAACAACATCAACCAGCTCGCGCCCGGCACTGGTATCGGTCTTTCCCATACCAGCCCCGCCAACAGCGGGACCGCGCTCAACGTTTCCAAACACAGCAGCCACAATCCTCGTTTCAACCTAGGAAAGCTGCCCCCAGATACACTAAGTCTCGTCGACAGGACTCGGCATCAAAATGGCGCCTTTGACTCCGTTCCAATACTACTGTCACCACGGGATCCGACCAACAGACTTCAGCCCTTCTTACCACGCTGGGCCGCCATAACAACCGACCGCTGGGTGCTCTCTACAATCTCTGAGGGCTACCTTATAGAGTTTCAAGCCCTCCCTCCTCTCAGCACCGTGAAGTTTACCTCTCCATCCCCTACTCTCCTGCAAGAAACAGTAAGCCTCTTGGAGAAGGGGGCAATCACGCGTGTTCCTTCACGATTCCTGAAAGCGGGTTTTTACTCGCACTATTTCATGGTTCCGAAAAAGGACGGAGGTCTTCGCCCTATAATGGATCTCAGACACCTAAACAAGTACATCAAACCAAAAAAGTTCCGCATGGTGACATTAGCACAGATTCTACCCCTGCTCAAACGGAACCGGTGGTTCACGTTAGTGGACCTCAAGGATGCCTATTTCCACGTGCCAATACACCCTGCGCATCGCAAGTACTTAAGATTTCTCATCGGAAATTGGGCTTATCAGTTCTTGGTGCTTCCCTTTGGCCTCTGGACTGCACCAAGAGTCCTTACCAAGTGTATGGCAGCTGTATGTGCCCATCTCAGGGCAGAGAATGTCGAATTGTATCCTTACCTCGACGATTGGCTCATCGTGTCGCCGTCCCACTCGCGAGCTCTTCACAATGTCCGCCTCATCACGTCATGCCTTGCCAGCCTCGGCCTGCAAATAAACACAGAAAAGTCTGTTTTTCTTCCCACACAGAAGATTCAATTTATAGGGGTCTCCTGGATTCTACCATAGGTCGGGCCTTCCTTCCCGTGGAGCGCAGACACTCCATCCTGTCTCTCGCTGCGCGTCTTCGTCACAACACGCATACAACAGCGCTCGCGGTACTCCGTCTCCTGGGCCTCATGGCCTCTGCGGTATTCGGCGTCCGCTGGGCTCGTCTTCATATGCGTCCACTACAGCAGGTCATCTTACGTCACTACCGCCCTTACCAAAACCCGAGGAGAGTAATACTTACGATCCCGTCATCCGTCATTCGTTCTCTCCGTTGGTGGTCAACCGTTACGCATCTGTCGCAAGGGATGCCGTTCCACCAGAAGGGCCCTACTCGAGTCTTCACGACAGATGCCTCTCTGGACAGATGGGGGGCACACATCAACGGCCTAAGCATCCAAGGGAGGTGGTCACAGTCAGAGACACGACTCCATATCAATTTACTGGAATTACTAGCAGTAAAGCGAGCTCTCCACGCCTTTCTGCCGCACCTTCAGGGACAGCACGTTCGTATATTGTCAGACAACACCACGGTGGTGTGGTACATAAACAAAGAAGGGGGAACTCGGTCCCCTCGCATTCTGAGTCTGACATTAGACATCCTTCATTGGGCCATTCGCAGACAGATCTGTCTGTCTGCACTACACATTGCAGGTACAGACAATGTGAAGGCGGATGCCCTCAGTCGGGAATTTACCAACACCCACGAGTGGGAGTTATCTCAAGACATTCTGACTCCCCTCTTTGCGAAATGGGGCACGCCGTCGATAGACCTGTTTGCGACTTCTGCAAATGCCGTTTGCCAGGACTACTGTTCTTGGACGGGGATTGGACGTGCGTCGCTCGGAGATGCATTCCAGTGGGACTGGTCCAACGGCTTCCTATATATGTTCCCACCCTTCCCGCTTATTGCAAGAACGGTGGCCAGAGCCAGCAGATATTCTCTGGATGCGATCCTAGTGACCCCCTGGTGGCCGAGACAACCATGGTTCACCACTCTGTACCGCCTTGCAAGGCAACAATGGTGGCACCTTCCCAGGATCCCTCATCTGCTGTCCAAGAACGGGGGCAAAATACTGCACCCAGATCTCCAATCCTTAAACCTCACGACCTGGAGGATCCAACCAGATGGCAATCTCTAACAATACCCCATGCTCTACGCTCCATTTTTGAGGCTTCCACGAAACCATCTACTAGAGCATCTTATACCAGAAAATGGAACCGTTTCCTACATTTTGCGGCCGAGAAAGGTTTCTCAGCCTCGGATGGCCCCATAACAGGGATCATAGACTTTTTATACTCCCTTCACACAGGAGGTCTGAAGCCATCCTCTATTAAGGTGTACTTAGCTGCCATCTTAGGACAACATCAAAAGATTGATGGGTTTACTGCATTTACTCACCCAGTAGCCAAAACTTTTATGAAGGGCCTTCGCCACATGTTCCCACCGTTACGCCCAATTGTCCCTCAATGGAGTCTATCGGTGGTCCTGACTGCGCTAACGGCTAAACCGTTTGAGCCGTTAGCTACAATCGATCTCCGTTTCCTAACACTTAAAACGGTCTTTTTAGTGGCCATCACATCTGCTAGGCGCGCCTCTGAGCTAGCAGCGCTAATGGTGGACCCACCTTATATGCAGTTTTTTTCAGATAAAGTTGTGTTACGTCCTGGGCCCTCGTTTGTCCCTAAGGTTTCCTCCATGTTTCATCTGAACCAGGACATAATTCTTCCTACCTTTTTCAAGGCGTCTGCGGACCCATTATGTTCAACACTACACGCCTTAGATGTTTGGCGTACGTTAGCTTTTTATAGGAAAAGGACTGAATCCTACCGTAAATCGGATAAACTGTTTATATGTTATGGGGGTAAGACAAAGGGGTTGGCAGTTTCCTCCCAACGTCTCGCCCATTGGATTGTTGACACTATTGTTCTTGCCTACCAAGTGCTTGGTAAGCTTCCTCCTACTTCTCTAACAGCACTTTCTACACGGGGACAAGCCACGTCCACTGCCCTGGCACATGGATCTGCAGTCCCAGATATCTGTAGGGCGGCAACATGGACTAATGCTTCGACCTTTATCAAGCATTATAGGCTGGATGTTCGAGCAGCACGGGATGCTTCATTTGGACGTGCCGTCCTGTCTTCTATTTGCAAGTAATCCACCAGCGTGCATACCCTCCTCCGGTAAGTTTGGCTGGTTAATCGCCCATATGTGTGATGCACAGAGACCACGAAGAAGAAATGCAGGTTGCTTACCTGTAACTGTAGTTCTTCAAGTGGTCATCTGTGCATTCACACAACCCACCCACCATCCCCTCTTTGCAACGCTGTTGTGTATGCAGGAGGATTGTTCTTGGCACGTATGCTCTTAGAGATGTTACCTTGGTGCGAGGCCATAAGGCAGTCTCAGAGAACTAAGGTAAGGCGGGAGCCGGAGCATGCGCGTTAGGATGGTGGGGGAGGGGTTCCCGCCAAAACACTAAGCTAGCTAGTGAAGTTTCCCGAATGGGGCTTAGCGCCGGTGCAAGCCCATATGTGTGAATGCACAGATGACCACTCGAAGAACTACAGTTACAGGTAAGCAACCTGCATTCCTTTTGCAAAGTAAGTCTTACTGCACACATGCACACAGGATCTTACAGTGATGTAAGTTTGTAATCCTGAATTCTTTCTAGAACTGCTTGGTTCTTAGCATTCCCTTCTGCCTGAATGTCTCCAGGCAACCTTTCTTCTCTGCTTCTTGGCAACAGGTACACTGTTGAGTTGTGGGATATGGTCCCATGGCACTGCTGTACCTGATGCATTTTGAAATGCAGAGCTAGGAAGGAGAGTCAGAGCTTGGAGAAAGTGAAGTAAAGATGGTGACACCAGGGAGAGCAATCACTCTGGCTTCATAACCCCTGAAAGAAAGACATTGGTGGAAATAAGTCCTATTGTGTAGGCAGTGGACAGATGAGCTGTTGTGCTAATCCAGACATTCACTGGGCTTTAACAGTTCCTCCTTATGATGAATAATGTATAGCAACTTTCTCCAAACTGGTGCCCTTCAGATTTTTTGTACTACAACTCCCAGCATTCCTAATCATTGGCCATGCTGCCTGAGGCCAGTGGAAGTTGAAGTCCAAAACATTTGGAAGACATCCAAGTTGGGGAGGACTGGTTTGTATTATAATTGGTTGTGTAGGATAGCAGTATGTCAAACACGGTGACCATCCAATCTCCAGTATCTTCCACATGTGCCTTTTCATACCTTGGTATCATCTGAGACTCTGCTTTGTGTTCTGCCCTTCTCTATGGAGAGAACTGTGAGTAGGGAGCAGGAGGACTTGCACAATTGTGGATTCTGCTCTTTGGAACTCTCTCTACCAAGATGATTTCCCCTATATATCCTTTCCATCATCAGTTAAAATATATACAGTGGCTTAGACCTCTTGTGCTGTTTCCTCTGCTGTGTTACATATTCTGATTTATGCATCCCATCTCAAGCGCTTCCTTCGGTTGGAAAGGCAACTCAGAAATGTTACAATTTCAGAGGGGCTTTCAACGAACTGCCCTCAGGTTCCGCTTGTTTGCCAGCAGTGTTTGGGGGATTGTGCTCCTCCTATGTTCACTTGCAACAAGGCCCTTGGAGTATTCCTAATATGTTAATGTTTTCACCTCTCTAGACTCCAACCTTGATCATCTATGGAGAGCGGGACACTGGCCTGGGCACTGAGTCTCTTCAGAGCCTTCAACAACTCCCCAAATCCAGAGTGGTCATGCTGCCTGGAGCCGGTCATGCCTGTTACCTCGACAAGCCACAGGAGTTCCACAAAGCACTCCTGAACTTCCTTAGTGAGCTCAAATGATTGTGGTACCCTGCCTATTGCCCTGCACGACTCTTCCTGGGAAAGAATCAAGACTGAATCTCTGCCATGTAACTGGGATGCTGCTGTGGCTTTGGATCTGTTTCTCTATATTTAAAGGGCTCCAAGGCTTGCTGACTAGACAGGAGGAGATTCTCACTGTTTGCTCGTGGGAGCTGCTCCTGCTCTAGGTGTGACTGTCTGAATTGTGCAGTTGGGTGGAAATATTGGATCAAGGGATTCTGGAGTAGGGCGCTGACCTTTTTCAAGCTGTTTGTTGCGACGGGGGCTGGCGAACTTGATCTGCATGCCCCTATCAGCCTTTTGCCCCATTTAAGAACTGATCCATGTGGATGAAGATGCAACTTCCAACTGCAGTTTCTTATTTCAGGAGCACAAGCCACCAATGTTACATTGAAGCGGCGCATCTTCATCACCAGCTGACTACTTCTTCTGGTGTGCCCATTCATGTTCTAAGGATCAAGTGCTTTCTATGTACTTGGTGCTTTTCCTTCTCCCCTATTTCTTGGGAAGGGTCTCCTCAAACTTGTCCGTCAATGGAAGGAGACGACGTGGGCTGCTGGGCTTGAATGACAATGCCCTAATAGAATGCATTTGTCCTTGTTTGGAAGATGTGAACAAGAACAAACCATGATAGGAGGAGGTGATTTTCAGGAGGCCTTTGAAGGACTTAAAGAAATTCTTCAAGAACAAAAAAACACTATTTAAATGTCTCTTTTACCCCTTTAACTTTGGTGATAATGGTATTGCCTTTAACAGGTTGGCTGTATGTGGGTGATCTATTTTGTTAGGTTGTTCAATGGACTCTCGCCCAAGAAAGACGGGGTGGGGACAGGGACATGGGGAGAGTGATACAACAAGCTTCCAAGGAATGTAGTCCATATGTTATGGTAGGGGATGATTGCTCCTGCTCACTAGGTCATAAGCTATTTAGTTTTTTGAGTGTTGGAAAACAGTTCAAGGGTCAATAAATAATTGGTACAGATTGTGTTCCGTTTTTATATGCACCTGCTAGATGGAGTTTGGGCTGATCAGAGAGGCCTTGCCTGGTAATAACACAGACCTTTGCTTGCCAGCTGTCATATAAGATGGATGTTCTGCCTGTAGATATTCCTGTGTGTTGGACTGAGCCTTCCTGTCTGCTCACCCATGTGGGCAAACAATGCTTGATCTATTATTAGCCGTTAACATGCCCCATCCAGCTCGGAACCTGCTCAACCTCTCTGGACTGTTCCAGGCTAAGGCTTAGCAACCTTGGTACAAAGGAGCTGCTACCTTTGGCTTTATGATGCTCCAGTGTAAGACCTGGATAAGATTGTTGAAACTACAGTACAATAACTAAGCGTTCCAGCACCCACAGTCTAATAAAACTTCACATGGCTCTTTCAAACATGTTCCCCCTAAAGCCTAGTGTTGTAAACTTGCATTCAGTGTTACTAAATCCTCCTCTAAATCTGTTTAGATGACTTTTTCTATATCTCTTTGCATGCTGATTTGTTTAGGTTTCATTTTTAAAAAAATGTTCAGATGAATAAGAAAAATGGTAAGGTGAACTAGTGGTGGGGTGGTTGGCTTTGTTGAGCATGACTTGTCATGGTGAAGAGAGTGGTTGGTTCGATAAATGTGATAAAGTAGGTCAAGGAATGGAACTGCCTGGTGGTTTTTTGCTATAAAAGCAAAATGTCGTTGCTAGTTAAGCAGGGAAATACGCCTTTCTGGAGGGGAAAAGGGTTATTTACAGGATGCCATGGAAGAGAATCACCTTCTGCTTATTCAGTTCTTTTTTCAAAGGGATAGATAGAACTGGAAAAAATGCTGGAGTGATATGAAGTCCACAAGGGTTTTAAATTTCACACATGTTCAAGATAATTATTAAAGGGCTAGATAGATACCTGTCTGTGTATAATGTTGAGTATACAAGCTCCAGCATTTTTTTTCTGCCATGCATATGGATGAGAACTGTTTAAGAATAATCCTTTTTACCTGGGTTACCAAGTCAGATTCCGATTTCACTTAGGAATGTGGAGTGCAAGGCACTGTATAAAACATGGATCACATATAATATGGTAGGATCTAAGGGCTGATTTACACTTCACATGATAATATGTTTGCTACATGAAACGATTCCCAACATATGTAATGCAGAGGCACAAGTTTCAACTCCATACCATAACATCCATCTTTCCTTCACATTTTCCTGCATTTAGTGTTGCAAACACCAGTCTTTCCACCACAAGCACGATAAAGGTGTGAAGCAAAGGTACAGATCTGCGGATGTGTGGTAGGAGCCCTACTGCATGTCTACTGTATGTTGACAAATCGGTATCTCTGGTAAAGAAGCATTGTGAATTGACACTAAAAACCAGGGACCATTTAATATGTAATGGTAGAAGCCTAAATAGCACAAGGGCACATCAGAAGGGGAGAGTCAAGCTTCACATTACCCCATGCAATTGGATAGAGAGGAGGTTCTTCATGTGAAACATCAGTAATAGTAGGCCATCTTATGAGACACCACTTCTTAAAAAATGAAGGGAAGAGGGGGAAAGCCAGACTTTTTCCAGGCCCAATTCAAACTGCTGAGGTGGCGGAGGTGGGTGGGTTCTAACCTTTGAAGTAGGGTGACCAGATAAAATCCAGGTCAGAACTCATGTAACTTTAACAGTTGTAGAGAAAAGGGAATTTCAGCCAGTGTCATTTGTATGCAATTAGTTCCTGGTGAAATTCCCTCTTCATCACAGCAGTTAAAGGTGCATACACTATACTAGAGTGACCATATACAAAAGAAGGCAGGGCCCTTCCAACTTTAACAGTTGTGATGAAGAGGGAATTTCACCAGGAACTAATTGCATACAAATGACACTGGCTGAAATTCCCTTTTCTCTACAACTGTTAAAGTTACATGAGCCCTGACCTGGATTTTATCTGGTCACCCTACTTTGAAGCCTTTCACTGCTTGGTACCAGGCAGTTTGATGGGTGGCTATCAGAGAAAAGGCCTTTTTTGGAGTGGCACCTCAGTTGTGAAATGCTCTCCCAAAAAAGATTTGCCCTGCCCCTTCCTTAATACTTTTTGTCTGCCAGGCAACAATCTCTTTATTTTCCCAAGCATTTCAGATGCTGTTTTAATGTTGATGCTTTTGTGCTTTTGTGTCATTTTATTTTGTTGCTATTTGTTCATATTTACATTTTCTTTTCTTGCAAACTGCCTGGGTAATATGACTGGTTGTGCTCTCTCACTGTGTGTGTGTGTGTGTGTGTATGAGGGAGAGAGAAATAAAATCACATTTCCAGGATTCTTCAGGGCAGAAAAAAAGGTGGATCTCTGGAAGCAACGAAGCTTACAGTTCCTAACCTGCGGGAACCCTAAAGAGGAGTACGCCTGTTAGGGGCTTGGGATGTGTACACTATAATACCTTGCTAAGTGTACTGGAACTTATCAAATTCAGAGGCCAAATGCCTTCAGTCTGCTGATGATTTGCATATACTAACATTGTTCCTAGATAATCTCTAAAGCAGGGGCGTGGAATCTCTTTCAGCCTGAGGGCCAAATTCCATTTTAGAGAAGCTCTTGGGAGCGCATTCCAGATGTAGGCAGGGCCAAAGACAAAAGGGTTGCCCCCCCCAATGAAAATACCTGCATATTTTACCTTAAAGCTCTTACTGCCAGTAACTAAGCTTTAGGAGAAGTATGGCCTAAATGGCCCCTTTCAACCATATGATTTCATCCTTTTAGAATGGGGGGGAATTGCAAAAAAGCCAAGAATCCACCAAGCGAAAGAGGTTTGGGCTGGGGAAGGCAGCATTGCCATTAGGGGAAGCCAGGAGGCTGAAATTGGCCCCTATACTAGGTTTGACGGTCTACTCCTGCTCTAAAGGAACCAATTGAAACTTATTGATGGGTGACTTTAATGACTGCTTTCTTAAATTGGTATAGCTCAGTGATATGTAATGCCTGCCATTCTATGCCAGGTCCTATAATATGCACAGACATTAGTGGCATTTTAGCAACCAGCAGAAGCTAGGAAAGAAATGGCTCCTTACTTCCAAGGCCTGAATAAAACATTCTGTACCTTTGATACCACTGTGCTTGCTAATAGAACTCCTCCCTTTCAAGGCATCATCACTCTCCTAACCAGTTTAGCAAGTAACTTTACTTAATTAAAAACCACTCGAAATAAAGGGCAAGCATTTAAAGAACAAACTGGAATTAGTTCCCTCAAGATTATCGTTTACAGACTGGTTAGCTATAGTGAAATGGGCAAAATGAAATCAGACTCCGTAGCAACCATAACTGGGAAAGACATGGTGGGGTACTACAATCTAAATGGAGCAAAATTGCAACCAGAAGCGTGGAGTAAGATTTTTTAACAGTGAGGTGTTATCTTAACACAGAAAAGATATTACCACAAAAAAGGGGGGCAATAATGGGAGTTTGCATATTATTTATTACATTCTTTTTATTTATATAATGTTACCATCAAATCCAGCAATGGCTACTTACAGCAAATGGCCACATAATCTCCACTCTAAATGTGTATTCTGAGAGGACAGCATCTACTTGTAATCAATGGGGGAAATCTGCTTTTTCTCTACTGATAGCGTGCCATGGATAGGTGGTGTAAAGAACAGATTTCTTAACGGGTAAAATGCTATCTTTGTGTTCATCCTTGCTTCAAAAACACTTTGCCTGCTTCACCCGATGCCAAAGCGACTCATGCTGTGTGAAGCTGATATTTTGTCAGACTCCAGGTTTATTGTGTCATCTTTATTCTACTTGTTTTAGGTACGTCGAACCCCTTGAAATTAATGAGAATTGCAAGTAGTTGAACATCTCCAACGGAACCTTAGAGGCCTGTTCAGGCTCCTCGTATGGAACTTGAAGTTGGCTGCTGGGTAAACATGAAATTCTTACAATGCAGGAGTTGGGCTAGCTCACAGCAAGTGCTGGAAGATACTTAAAATTCAGGGCATGGGGCTGCTAGTGCTGCAGCCCTGAATGAGGACAGGGACCTCAAGAGGGACTGGGAAATACAACATCTAACAATAGCTGCCTGGGAACTTAGGGCCGTAGAGAGCTTGTTGCGGCTTCGTTTCTTTAGTGCCACAGAAGGACTTCAGCTGTCCAGCATTCATACAAAGATCTATTCAAACTAAACATCACTGAACAAGTTTATTCAAAGCCATAAATTGTGCTTCATGCTACTGGCATTGTGCCTGTTCATTCTGCTATAAGACGATACTGGTAGTTGCTTATTTTGGGATTAGCTTACAAACTGGAGGAAGCACCTGATGAAGAGATGGCCCTATCTTTGGGCAGAAGGGTGGGCTCAGTGGAGGCTGGTGACTCCGTTGTCAGTGGGGCAGTGAATCTGCTCCAGGTTTCAGTCAGGAACGGACTGAAACCCAAAGCTGATTCACTGCCCCATGGACACTAGAGCCATCAGCATCCACTAGCTGGGCTACATCATCTGTGATCTCTTCCAACTCTGATTAGGGTGGGTCCATAAAGCCAGGGCTGTAGTGCCCATGGGTCATCTGGCATCACCATCATTAGAAATGAAATCCCTATTTTGCTTTCTTTTTAAAAAAAAACAAACTCAAACTAAACAGTGTTGCGTCTGATTAGCTGCCAGTAATACCTACCAGAGCCTCTGAGTACTTAGCTCTGGGTGCTGCTAGTAGCAAAAATTCTCATCCTTTAAAAAGTAAAATGGGTTGAAGCTAAGTTTTCTAGAGAGATGTTTCTATTGCCAGCCTTGACCTCTGATACCAGCTGGGATTAATAGAGCAGTTAAGGAACTAATTGTGGAAGTTAAAAATAAATAAATAAAAGTACAAATCAAAATGAGAAAGTTAACCAAAAATACCAAGCAACGGCCTATATACGATTTCAATTATATGCTGGACAATCTAGCAACATAATAAATTCATAAAAGTTGTGTACAAAACCGAATGCATTTTGACCCAAGAGGTCTTCCTCAGTGGTATGCATTGTTGCTTGTTCTTACCTTCTTGTTATTTTTAGTATTTCTTGGAAGCCTAAGTCCATTCTGAGTTTTAGTCTTCCTGACAATTCTCCCTGCCTACTTGCTTGTACTCATCGTTGGTGTTTTGTTCCTCCTTCCGTTTCCTATACATGTCCCTTTTACTTACATCTCAGTTCACCAGGAAGTTCCTTATGCACTATCCCTGTTTGTTTAGTTGCCTCCCGTTTTTTAATCATTGGCATGATTTAGAATTGTGCCTTCATTTAATTTGCTTCTGTTGAAGTATCAACCACTAGTCATATTGGCTTCTATAAATGGAACGGGGATGAGGGAACCTGTTGTTCGCTTAGAGCTTAGATGTTTACGTGGTAAGGAATCCTAAGAATAAGGATGCACCTCTTGGCTAGCAGCTAATACTAATAATTTTTTATTATCCTCCACTTCTTTATTTAAATTACTTAGCCTACCAGCCATAATTCTACAGATAAGGATCCCAATCCAGCACAGGTTCAAGCTGAACGCAGCTGATGCAGGTACACACACCAGTTCTCATTGAACTTGATGAATGCATGAATGAATGTGGACAGGGATAGATAGTGTTTTCTCCTGGGTTTACTTTGAGTAAACTTGGCTTAACAGTCCTGTTCAGCCATTAAGTACACTGGGTGACCTTGGGACATTCTTGCACTTGCATCTGTTTCACCAGCTTATTGTAAGAATAAATTAGGTAACTTGTGTGTACATCAACCTGAGCTCTTTGAGAGAAGGGTGGGCCTTAAGCATGAAAAATTATAAGAAAAAACATGTTTGTTTTATTTAATGCCCTGTGTTTGACTGCCTCTCCCCGCAATATGTCTTCTAGTTTGACTAAGAGGGAGTAAGTATACAACTTTCCAGTCTATTCATATGTTTATATACCACAATCCCCTTTCTCAGTTTCTAAACTAATAAGGCCTAATTGTTACATTGTCTTCATCTCAAAGGTATTCTGCTCTTCTGACCATTTTTATTTAACTTTTTCTTTCCCTTTTTAAAAATTTCCTCAAAGTTAAAGAGAGGGTTTAAAAAAACAAAAAACAAGTCTGTCCTTGCCCTAAAGGGCCCCCTCCACAAGAATGCGCCTTTGCGCCTGGTTCCGCGATTATGCGCATTATCGCGGAGGCGCATTTACTCACAATCCCTCTGCACGGGAGGCAGCGAGAAGCGGCGAAGCGCATTAAAAAATGCCCAAAAAGCGCTTTCCAGGTAGTTAATGCGCATAATCGCTTGTTCACACAGCGAAAATGCGCTTTAACGGCCGGAGCAAAATAAAAGTCGCTATTTAACGTGCGTTCGAAAATGCGCATTATCGGGGAGATAACGCGCCTGTACGCCCGTTTTGCGCTCCGCTGGTGTGTAGGTAAAATTTATAATGAGCCTTCAAGGCTCATTAAACGCCCCGTGTGGAGGAGGCCAAGTTTGCATAGGCACGAAAGAGAGATGAGCTCTGGTGCTGTAAATATTCCTGTTTCTTTTTTTTTAAACAACAACAATGTTCTGTATTTATTAAGATATTTTTTTATTTTGTCATCTATCCACAATGCTCAATGACTTTTCGGAAATATATCCTTCATCAGGAGCTAAACAGCAATTACATAATATTATAAAATTATTAACAGCAATTACATAATAATATAAAATTATAAAAAAGAACTTAATTTTAAAAAAAACATGTTTTTATGTTAGAAAAGACATGTATTACAAATTCTTGTGTTGAAAATGCTTGGCGTGGGCTTACCCCCATACTTATGTTATCATTTTTTTAGAAATACATACCCCTGAGGAAATCTCTTCAAAAGACAATATGTTACGGTCTACACCCCACACACATTGTTTTCCACAAGTAGGCATCTCTGCATGTGTTTCACTAGTTCAAGTATTTTCTTATCAACTATGTACACGTATACTGTTATTATAGATGTCTCTATACAATGTTTGTTATAAGCAACACTAGCTATTCTTCCCCAGACATTTTTTTATATATACTGGATCTCACATCTCTATATATCTGCCACTTAAACACATTGTCACCCATCTTTTTTACTGAATTCCACTCGTTCCCACTTTTCATTATAAACAGCAAATTTTGGCTAGTTCACTCTTGCATATATTATTTTTTAGTTTTGCTCTCGCTACAACAGTTAACCTGCATATCTATTGGCACACTGCCAACAGAAAGTCTTCAATCCAAAGCTTAGTCCTTCTAATGCATTACTCCCACTCTGGTTGTTTGTATCAGGTGTCAACAATGGCCCCTCATGCGCTAGAGATAATCTCTTATAGATGGTAATTATATTCATAGCCTGATTCTGTAGTAACTTAGTTGTTATTAGCATTTTATTTATCTCAAGGCTTGTAATTATTCCATTTCAAGGAATCATTCAAACCATTCGGAATAAGTGATTGGAGATGCAGAATCCAAAACAACTCCCTTTTACTTAGGACCTTTTCATCACCCCTTGTTTTCTCAATGGCCCAATATCTTAGGGACTCCGGGTGATGTTTTCTTTCCTGAAAATGTTTTACCATTGGAGCCCCATCTCTGTTGTGCTTGAGATTGCACAGATGTTCCCCTATCCTAATCTTCAGGGGTCTCTTTGTCTTGCTTATATACATCTTATCACAGGGGCAAATGATGACATATATTTCTTGTGCAGAATTACAATTCAAAAAATCTTTTACCACAATAGTTTTACCATTTTCTTTGTTTCTGAATGGGCTCTCACCGAGTTATGCATAATGGTCCCAACTCCTATCATGCACCTGGTGCTGTTTTCATGTGGATTGGCCCCCTCTGTGGCCCTGGAAGGAAAAACACAGCCCAGGCATCAAGGTACCCTTCACACAGTTTATCCCTGGGGCCATTTTGAGTGTACCAACTTCTGCTGCATAAACCTCAATTCATAAATAATTCAGTGGAAAGATTTTGAAGTGTCACAAACAATCACATCTCAAAAGGTTCCGTAATGTGAAAACTATTATGCACTGAAAATATGCAGTAGAATTTCATTATGAGTTGTTGTGCTGAGTAATGAAGAATAGCTTCCCCACCCCCATCTGTTCCTTCCAGAAATTTAAGTACAGCATCTGGAAAGATGTGCATTTTTTTTAAAGCGTCGGTGATGCAAAATTGTCTATATGTAGATGAGAAGATGGTTGTAGCGGCTAAAAATGTGAGCTGCGCACCAAGAAGTTCCCAATTAAAATATTTTGCCAACCATAAATGTGTGGGGTGGCTTTCAAATCCACACCCCGAATTTGCAACCAGAGGATAAAAGTATTCTTGTGAGATTGCTATATGACAGTTGTGAAGAAGCTGAGATTGGTCAGAAGAAGGTTAAGGGGGCCAGAATGAGTGCTTAATGGTCAGTGGCCAAGTGTGCCAGCCTCATATTTTGAGGGGAAAAGAGCAGGTAGGAAGTAGTTGGAGAAGGAGATCCTACAGAGAGTGGAAAAATTTTGAGCAGAAAAATGGCTAGCAGGGAAATGAAGAAGCCCACTCCTGCTTTGCTTAAAACTGTACTTTATTGAAGCTCCTTTTTGTTTTTAAAAAGCCTAACACGCTGCCCCAACATTGCTTGGAGAACTGTTACCTGCCCTCCAGTCTGCAAATATAGCAGTATTCCATTGGCTTAAAACAGACTGATGAAATCTGTGACCTATCAAACTGAATGCATCCTCCGAGGTATTAGGGTCAGCCCTAATAGGGTTTGAAGGTGGGGGGTCCTTCGTAGAGTGCCCTGTGGTGGGCCCCCTCTTCACCAATCGTGGTGCTTGTGTTTTTTTCAGCTTTGGGAAGCTACAGATTTGAGCAAACCTCCTACACCAAGCAGTACTAGGAGGCTGGGGAGGCATCACTTTAATTTCCCACATTGCCACAGAGTGATGCTACACTGTGGGGGATTGTGGGAAATTAAAATAGCAGCTAGTGCTGTTCTGAGTTCTCAGTGTGAACAACAACTAATTAAAGGAGCAGTGCAGATGTCAATGGTGGGCCCTCCTATAGTGCTGGGGCCCTGGCAGCTGACCAAGGAAACCAGGTTCTGACAACAGACCTCATGCTTTGTATGTACTGAGGACTGCCAGGTGCTTCACGACCTCCCAGTGTTGCAATAGACAGGAAAGAAAGGCAGGAAGATAAGAGACCCACCAAGCTGATCGTACATGTTCTGCAGGCCTGGTTAAAAACAAAACTTACAGTAAAAGTAGTCATAAAAGCAACTCCTGTGAAGGTGGTAGCATCTAGGCCGAATGGAGGAAGCATCACAGCTTGAAATAATTGGGTGTTTTTGGTTAATAAACATGGCACATAGTCTGTGAGAGAAAAGCACCCCCTCCCCATGTCAATGTCCTTCTCTAATGTATTTTCAATGTGCCAAATCACATCAAATATAGGGAGGGGGCATTTTTCAATACCAAGGCTATGAGGCATAGGTAAAGTAATAAAGAAAAAAGTGTCCTGTGAGAGACGTACTCAGCACAAGTTGAGAATAATTCTATATTTAAGACTAAGTTTTAATGCTGGCTGGCACCTCTCTTTCTAGATACTAAACAATGGACATTCTAAGGCTGTAATTCTATGCATGCTTACTCAGGACTAAGTCCATTGAGCTCAATGGGACATACATCTGAGCAGAATTGTGCTGCCATTTGAAGATTGCAGGTAGGAAACACCACCCAGCCCTGGTTCCAAACTTTCAAGAATATTAACCACCGAGAAAGTGATTTTAAAAACTGGTAAGCCTATCTTCACTCAAAAGCAAGTCCCACTGACTTCAGTGGGCTTGCTCCCAGCTAAGTGGGTATAGGATTGTGGCATTAAACAATATTAACATGGCCAAGTATTTTAGGATTCAATCCTATGCCTGTTTAGGCAGAAAAAAGTCCTACAACTCCCAGCATGTAGGACTTTTTTCTAACTAAACAGGCATAGGATTGCGCCTTTAGTCACGTTGTCAAACTTTCCCCAACAAACAACATACAAGCACAGGCCTGATCAGATATGCTTTACAAGGAGGGGAAACAACTGTCTTTCTCCTACTCCTTAGAAGGACATAATTTAGTACTCCAGTTTCAATTGAGGCTAATTATGAGAAATATAATAGGCAGAATCCCAAAGATCCAAGGGTGACAGATAAGGGTGGTAAAGTTCTTTGCCTCTGCCATCAGTTTTATTTACACAGGCTTCTCTGCCTCAGTAGCCAACCCTACACTATGGCAATACTACTCTTACCTACCTTACAAGGTTGTTGCACAATTTAAAGATTACATAAAGATGCAAAGTATTATTATTATTAGTTATCTTACACCTGAAGCTCCTTGAGAATAATTTAACCGCTGGGTAGAACTTGCGATTTCCACCCCATTGCACAAGCTGTTAACCACTAACCTGTTAAGAACAAGAGCTTCTGGTTGGGGAGGAAGTGTTCACTGTGGAAGAGTCCACTGTGGAAGAGTCCTGGCCTTGTCCAAGATGCTGCTTAAGGTCTTGCCCGAGAAGGGCAGCCAGGACATATTCATTTGAGCTGGCTGATGGGAAGGGAAGGATGTCATCAGAACTTGTTATCAAACAAAACGTGTGAAGAAACATCGGAATCTCTCTGTAAAGGTGCATATGGAATGGCCAGCCTGCTACCCTTCAGATTTTTTGGCCTACAACTCTCATGATCCCTCATAATTTGTTATGTTAGCTAGGGCTGATGGGAGTTGTAGGTCAAAAAAAATTCTGAAGGGCCATAGGCAGCCAGTCCTGAAGTGGACAGTAAGCATTTAACTGTTATGATTCGTCCATAGAACTCTGGCTATTGGGCAGTGTAGAAATGGAAGAAATAAATAAGTATCCAATGGGTTGTATCTGTTAAGTCCCATTAATTTCGATGGGTCTACTCTACGTAGGGCTAACTTAGCGTCGTGATATTTTAGAAGTTGTTTTTAGCTGTTCCAAATTTGCCATCCTTTAACAGGCGACTAATAAATCCAATTAACAACAACACTGGATACAGCTCAGAGCTTCCGTCCCGCAATAACCCTAACCGGCTTCTTTCTCCTCCTCACTGCACGAGAAGCACACGGCTTCCATGCGGGCAGCTTTAAACCTCGCCACTTCTGATTTTCCAAAGCCAAGCGCCGCCACCTCGCCGCTTGCCCCCGGCCACGTGCGGCGCGTGAAAGGAAGCCCCTCGCCGGCTTGGGACAGGGGCAGGGCTGCAAGCCGCCCGTGGGATTGGCCCTGTCTGCGCCTGGCGGGCGGGCTGGAGGCAGGTCTGTGTCCCCCGCGCCCAGCCCTCTCTGCTACTGAGAGTGCAGCAGAGGCGGCGAGGAGGTCTCGAGTGAGGCAGTGGCTTCCGCGACGACCGGAGAGGTGGGTGAGAAGGGTGGGCAGGCAGAGGAGACTACAGGGCCCCTCTGCTAGCCTGGACGCAGCGACAGCGCCTGGCACCGCCGCCGGCGCTTTTGCCTGTGGGAAGCAGGAAGAAGGAAAGGCCAGCCCGTCGCCGTGCCTCCAAGGTGCCTGCGGAACAACTTGTTTACTTCGCTGCAGCTGGGCCGGGGCCGGGGCCGGGGCACCTGGGAAGGCGAGCAGGAGATTGCAGTAGCAGGGAGAGGGAAACGCTGCCTGGGCGAGGGCTGCTGTGCCCCGAGCTTGGGACTCTACCCCTGACAGACACAGCTAGGGAGTCAGGAGGCGCCCACAGCACCTCAGGTTCCAATACTACTGCCAGCGATCCCCAAATAGTTTTCCAGTCCCCCTCCCCCCGCGCGCGCGCACGCACGCACGCACGCTTGCCCCTCTCCTTTACATGCATCCTGGCTCCTTATGCCTACCCCTACATGCCCTTCCCCCTCCACGCTCACTTGCCCGAACCTATTCTTTCCCTCTCTGCTTTTCAGTTTTCTTAAAATAAATAATTACACTATTTCTCCACCACCCATCATCCCCTCAAATGCTCCTAAACTTCCTTCTGCTGCCTTCTGCGGCTAAATCTATTTCTGCTCATTTTCTAAAAGTTTTTCTCCCATTTCCTACACCTTTACATCCAATTGTTTTATATGCCTTTTTAACCTTTATCTGGATTGACAAATAAGTTCACAAAAGTTATACGCTCACTTACCTATCCACACGTACCTCTGTTAGTGACTGGTTGCATGCAGCCAACTTTCTCATCACAGGTATTATACCAGGCAGATGCGTATTTACAATCTTGTCCTCATGCCACTCATTCTTTTTACACCTTTAAAAAAAACAACACAACTATCCCCCCCCCCCTTACCTAGCTATAGCTCATATAGGGTGAGTTTGGACGACACTTTAGGCAACGGAGGGGGGAAGAGGCAATGGACGGTACGTTGTTTTTGCAGTGCCCGACATATGACACGTTGCCCCTCCCCTTCGCGCGGCTGAAAGTCCTGGCCTCATAATAAACAACGGGGCTCCGATAAACAACAGAGCAGCCCATTGTTCTCCCCCCCGTTGCTTAATAACATACCATCAGTTGTGTGTGCGTTGTGTGTCGTCCAACACATGACACAATAAGCAACACAATTGATGGTTGCCTCTTCCCCCCTCCATTGCCTAAAGTGTCATCCGAACACGACCATAAGCTTCCCTTCTCTCCACTACCATGATATACCCACAGGTTTCCTTAATACCTGGTCACCAGAAGGTTGTACATACCTTTCTTCAGTGCCATTCATACTACCCGCCTCCTTTCTACTCCCAATTGCTTTAATAATTTCTAAAAGGGACAGTATTGATTTCTCAGTAGCATTGTTCTCTTACTTCACAGGTGCTTCCAGACAGAGGGCTTCTGGCACTACCAGCTAGGAGGTACTGTATACTATTCTGTCTTTTTCTCTTTAACAGATTTTTTTGTGGCCAAAAGAAAAGAGGGGAAAAGACAGAAGAAGTGGTGGGAAAACAAGGGAGGGCTACAAATGGAAGATAGCGTAAAATTCTACGAATGAGGCAGGGTAATGGTGTGATAAAAGCCTCATCTGGAAGCCCCCCTAAGAGAGCAGAGACTCTGGAGCAGCCTCGCCCATCCTGGTGCCCTCCAGATGTTTTGGACTTCAACTCCCATCAGCCCCAGCCAGCATGGCTCATGGTTAGCAATGCATAGCTGGGAGTTGTACTCCAAAATATCTGGAAGTTATCAGGTTGGAGAAGGCTGCTGTAGAGTTCCCTCAATAGGAGTTTTAAACCTATATGCTGCAAGTGAGAACAACCACATGGTTGATCTGCATATTTTGCTTTTTACAACTGCCTGACAGGTGCAACTTTCCCCTTCCCTGCAGGGCAAGACTATACCTGTTGAATTTTTGCTGTGGATGCAACTAGCCTGGGTAAAGAAAAAAAAAGTGGATACCATACATCCGACTTGTAAGTCAGTTTCCCTGCCTTTGTTTTTTTCCAACACTTGCCCGCCTTTCCTGAGCTGCACATTTGAAGGCCTCCATAGAGGTGCAAGTGAACACATCACCAGTTACCTTTGCAGTTACATGAGCTTCTTGTTTCTACCTCTAGATGCCTTCTGGCCAATCCCCATAGCTCTATACTAGAAATAGTATCAGATGCAGCTTCTGTGCAAACTACACAAAGTCATGTTTGTTATTAAATTAAAGCTTGTGACCTTTGCAGTAATGGATCTGATGAAGCTGAAAGAAAGCCCTGATTATTATTATTATTTCTTTGCTTGGGTATAATGATGATTTTCCTCTAGTGCTGAGTTCAGCTTCATAGCCAATGCTGGATGGATATGTTCAAATCATTATGATTTTTGGAACTAATCCATTTCAGGAAAATATTCAAATCACATATCAATTATTTGCACCACCTGGTAACCGATGGCAATTTCCTGTTGTAGCAGCCCCAATGAAGTGAGAAAATGCTCAGCAGCAGGAATTAAGTGTGGCTTGTACAAGTTAGTACCTGCAGCAACACCACCAGGAATTAAGTGTGGCTTGTACAAGTTAGTACCTGCAGCAACACCACCTGGTAACCGATGGCAATTTCCTGTTGTAGCAGCCCCAATGAAGTGAGAAAATGCTCAGCAGCAGGAATTAAGTGTGGCTTGTACAAGTTAGTACCTGCAGCAACACCACCTGGTAACCGATGGCAATTTCCTGTTGTAGCAGCCCCAATGAAGTGAGAAAATGCTCAGCAGCAGGAATTAAGTGTGGCTTGTACAAGTTAGTACCTGCAGCAACACCACCTGATAACTGATGGCAATTTCCTGTTATAGCAGCCCCAATGAAGTGAGAAAATGCTCAGCAGCAGGAATTAAGTGTGGCTTGTACAAGTTAGTACCTGCAGCAACAAAAATTCCACTCTGAATTGCATATAAGGAAGAGTGGTATTCCTTTCTTACTCTTCTCTCACTTCCTGTCTACCCTTTTCTTATTTTCACATAGGGTTCTAATATCCTGTATTCCGAAGACTAACATGCTGCCAGAGAAAGACCCTAAAAAGCTGGAGGAGAAAGACCCCAAAGAAGACCCATCAATTACTCTCTTCCGGGAATATTTGAGAATCAAGACGGTCCAACCTGAGCCCGATTATGGTATGGAGGCTGTTTTTTCCCCTTAATTTCAGGAAGGCAAGGTTGTGCTGTAGTCTACTTGACTGCTTCATCTGCCAGGGCTTTGCAGGAAGATTACACAGTCAACAACCAGTGGGAGTACATCCAGAGGCTAGCTACTTGAGCAGCCAGAGGTGATGTTCTTTCATCATTTACCAGAATGAGCAAAACAAGCTGATTTCTCGAGTTCATTTAAATTGGATTTATCTTGCCTGCTCTGGTCATGACGAATTGAATGCACTTTCCATATACCATGCACTTTAATTTTAAAAAGAAAAAGCCATCTGGTTGGCATATATGTCTGGGATATATCTGCATGAACCTATGTTCATCTGTGCCCTTTTTATTCCATGTGATTTTTTGCTGAATGCAATTTGGAAGCGTGTGTCCAGCAGCACCCAATGCTTCATGCATATTAATTTTCAGTATCTAGCCACATAGAACATTGTTCCAATGTTGACAAACGTGGCTTACATTGCCACTTAGCACATGAAGTTTGTCATGAAGGGGCAGGGGTGAAATCCCTTTTCTCTACCTTAAATCATGTGATCAGTTGCTTTCTTTATGAGAGCAACTTCTCATCAGAGTGTGCCAAGAGTGCCACATTAAGTGATTCTGTGGACATAATTCTGATTTCTTGGTGATCTGCAGGAAGGACGTTTCTCCATTTTGCCCAGAGGCAAATTTTGGCATATTTACCACCAGTCTTTGCAAAATGGACATACTGTTAGTTAGGCTGACCATATGAAAAGGAGGACAGGGCTCATGTAACTTTAGCAGTTGCAGAGAAAAGGGAATTTCAGCTGGTGTCATTTGTATGCAATTAGTACCTGGTGAAATCCACTCTTCATCACAACAATTAAAGTTGCAGACACTATACTAGAGTGACCAGATAGAGGGCAGGGCCCCTGCAGCTTTAACTGTTGTAATGAAGAGGGAATTTCACCAGGTACGAATTGCATACAAATGCTGAAATTCCCTTTTCTCTACAACTGTTAAAGTTACATGAGCCCTGTCCTCCTTTTCATATGTTCAGCCTATTGTTAGTGGGAGTGAATTTTCCTGAGGGGATGTATATTTCAGTGAGTTTATTTGGGTTGTGATTTATTTGGTAGATTTGTATGCCACTCTTTATCTGGGGAGCACAGAACAGCATTTTCAACTTTTAGAAATCTGTGAAAAGGGCAATTGTTTGGGCATTTTTATTAAATTGTTAATTTAAAAACTGAAAAATATGGTAAATAAAAATGGTCAACAGCAATATTATAATACCATACATTCTTCAATCCATCATTCTATGTTCTACTTTAAACTTAGAAAACTTGTTATTTATGTATCTGTTTAAGACACAATCCAATGCATGTTTAAACAGAAGTCCTACAATTCCCAGCATTCCCTAGCCAGCCATGCTAGCTGCGGAATGCTGGAAGTTGTAGGCCTTTTTCTGACTAAACATGCATAAGATTACATCCTAAAGCATTTTTGCCCCATTCGTCAGCTGAAAAAACTCCCAGAGTAAGTTACAGATCAACTAAAAAAACAAGAAGGCCCCCCTGCCTTTAGACTTATAACTTAAAAGGGAAAAGGGATGGAAAGTGAGGAAGAAGAAAAACAAACGCAGGGACTAGTTTGAAGAGTTAGACCTTATAACAACCAGCAAAGCCAATAGAGTAGGCTGACCAGATAAAATCCAGGTCAGGGCTCATGTAACTTTAACAGTTGTAGAGTAGAGGGAATTTCAGCCAGTGTCATTTGTATGCAATTAGTTCCTGGTGAAATTCCCTCTTCATCACAACAGTTAAAGTTGCAGGCACTATACTAGAGTGACCATATACAAAAGAAGGCAGAGCCCCTGCAACTTTAACTGTTGTGATGAAGAGGGAATTTCACTAGGAACTAATTGCATACAAATGACACTGGCTGAAATTCCCTTTTCTCTACAACTGTTAAAGTTGCATGAGCCCTGACCTGGATTTTATCTGGTCACCCTACAATAAATAGAGTGTCTCGCATCTCTTCCTTTGCTACATCCCGATGGAATTGGTACTTCTAGGTGACAGCTGGGGAAGAAAAGCCAAAGGCTCTCAGCAGAGCTGATGGGGTGGCCCTTTTTCAGTTTCCTCTTTCCAACTCAAATCATAGCATAAAACAAGCATACTTGCAAGGTATCTTAAAATACACTAATATGTTCTTTCTGAAAAGACTAAGCTGAGAGAAAATCCCTTGCCCAAGACACTGAGTGAGTTTCACTGCTGAGCGGGGATATGGATCTGGTTTTTTTACATACCAGCCAAAATGAAAGGGAGGCTAGAGTTGTTTTAGTACCATTAGCACATGGCTCCAGAACAGAGATCCTTTGCCACTGAGCGGGTAGCCTTGTGTCTCAGCTGTTCCACTTGAGACTTCAGAATGGGGAGGGGGCACTTAAATAATGATTTTTCCACTATACAAACAATTTTCTACACATAGAATACTAGTCTGTAATGGAGAAAGTAAGCTCTAGAACTCTTCTCCCTGACAATTATATTTCCATGTGCAAGGAACATTTGTATAATGAAACAATCATGTGACTCCCTTCCCACTCAGGCTGAAGTGATTCACCCCCAAAATAGTTTGTTCTACCTCAGTGAGAACTAGGTCTCAGTCTCCATGCATACAATTTCCAAATTTTTATTTATTACAATTATGTACACGTTGCATGTCAATTTACAAATCCTCCCAAGTAACAAGTAACACAAAACTAATAACCTCACAATAATATATTTTTTTTTAAAAATGGCTGCAGTTCAGGAATAACTTCAGGAGAACACACGGGCTTGAGTGTGCCTAGCAGGACTTTTGCCTTTCCCCCCCCCCCCCCTTTTGAACAATATATCATTACCATGCTGTGTATTGCAAACTATGCTTGAAACGTCTCTGAGTTTCAACAATCCTTTGCTTGAAGCAGGGGAAACAGCTGTTTGAGGAACGCACATCAAAAGCCCCAGTGGGCTTCAGAGCTAGTTGAATATTTCTCTGAATTGTTGGATTGCCATTTTTTTAAAAAAATAATACTGCAGCAAATGAGCCTTTTGTAATTGAAAGATAGAAATCCTCACTACAGAAAGTAGGGATGTGCACTGACCCCCCGGAACGGAACGGATAGCGGATCGGAATCGGACCAGGGGGGATCGGATTGGATCGGAGGTTGGGCGGATCCGATCCCGATCCGCAGATCGGACGCCATTTTATTTATTGAATGCATTTCCCCATAGTCTAGTATTACAAAAACGCCTATAACTTCTTCATTTTTAAAGATAGAAAGATGAAACTTGGGCACTTTGTAGATGGGTTAGGGGTAGTTATCTGTGAGAAATTTCAGAAAGATTGGTGCAGGTATTTGGTGGCAATTAATTTTTTAATAAACCAGGAATGCCTATAACTTTTTCATTTTTAAAGTTCCACATATGAAACTTTGCCACATTGTAGGTGGTACATTGGCACCTATGTGTGTGAAATTTCAGAAACGTAGGTGCTTGCCTTGTGTGGCAATTAATTTTAGAAAAATGGGTAGTAGTGGGGTAAATACAGTTATGCCTCCCACTTTTTTATTTTTAAAGATACAAACACGAAACATGGGCACATTACAGGTAACACTTTGCTTGATACGTGTGTGAAATTTCAGAAAGCTAGGTCCAGGCATGTAGTGGCAAGGTATTTTTGAAACAATGAGGAAAGAAACGCCTATAACTTTTATATTTTAAGTCTGAAAGTTGCTCACTTTGTAGATGGGTTAGGGGTAGTTATCTGTCAGAAATTTCAGAATGATAGGTCCAGGCATTTCATGGCTATGGATTTTTTAGATTAAAAGTTACAAACGCTTTTCCACAGAGGCTTGGGCTGTCAATTTCACCCCCTCCCCCACCTCCCCCTCCCTCTTTTATCTGTCAAAACTCTGTGTTGTTGTAATCGTAGCAACCAAATGCTTGGGTTGGGGACTTGGTGGCAGCTTCCCCTTGGGGGAAAGCTCAAGTCCCATGGCTTGTGCAAGGAGGGCAGCGCGTTCTCCTCGCAGGTAGGATCTTGAAGACAGCAGCAGGCAGGCAGGCAGACATTCAATTGGCAAAGTCCAATTGTTGGGGACTGGGTGGCAGCTTCCCCTTGGGGGAAAGCTCAAGTCCCATAGCTTAAGCAAGGAGGGCAGCGCGCTCTCCTTGCAGGTAGGATCTTGAAGACAGCAGCAGCAGCAGGCAGGCAGGCAGACATTCAGTTGGCAAAGTCCAAACAGCAACGTTGGGGACTGGGTGGCAGCTTCCCCTTGGGGGAAAGCTCAAGTCCTATAGCTTAAGCAAGGAGGGCAGCGTGCTCTTCTCGCAGGTAGGATCTTGAAGACAGCAGAAGCATCAGCAGGCAGGCAGACATTCAATTGGCAAAGTCCAAACAGCAACGTTGGGGACTGGGTGGCAGCTTCCCCTTGGGGGCAAGCTCAAGTCCCATAGCTTAAGCAAGGAGGGCAGCGTGCTCTCCTTGCAGGTAGGATCCTGAAGGCAGCATCAGCATCAGCAGGCAGGCAGGCAGACATTCAATTGGCAAAGTCTCTCCTTTCCGAGGCACTGTGGCAGAGAGTTCCATGGTCTGCAAAAGAAGAAGGGAAAATAAGGAATGAATATCAGACTACACTACCTCCTTCCCATCTAGGACTGTCACGTTGCCAGTCCCGATTGCCCATGCCCAAGTAGCCACACGGGGCTGCCTGCTTACTCAGAATTAAGCAGGCAGACAGCCCCTCTTCAGTTAGGTTGAAGGTGCCCCCCCATTCACAGAACACTTACCTGAGTCGTGTGGGCGGCGTAAATCGATGGGCCACCTCCAGGCGGCCGTGTCTTGGGGAAGACGTTCAGTTTGGATTCCCGGGTTTGCTGTGCACTGTGGCGAAGAGTTCCATAGGCTGCAAAAGAAGAAGGGAAAATAATAAAGATTAGATAATGAAATACTTTAACACAACTGGCTCCCTCCCACCCAGGACTGGCCTATTGGCCGTTCCTGTGTGCCCACGCCCAACCATTATGCATACGGAGCTGGAAGCTGACTCGGAAGTAAGCTCTCAGACTGCCCCACTTCTGGACACTCTCAGGTGTCCCTGCGTTGACTGCACACACTTACCTTAGTCGTGCGGCCGCTGTGGATCGGAGGACCACTTCCAGTCAGGCCCCTCCAGGCAAAGTCGCAGCAGCACGGGCGCCTCCAGGCAAAGTTGCAGCGGCACGGGCGCCTCCGGCAAAGTTGCAGCGGCACGGGCGCCTCCAGGCAAAGTCGCAGCGGCACGGGCGCCTCCAGGCAGAGTCAGGCAGGCAGAGTGCCAGGCGCTTGCACATTACACAAGTAAGCAATAGAACTGTGGGACCAGCCCACGAGATCCGGCTACTTCACAATGGTGGCTACCTGGCAGGCGGGCAGGCAGAGTCAGGCAGGCAGAGTGCCAGGCGCTTGCACATTGCACAAGTAAGCAATAGAACCGTGGGACCGGCCCACGAGATCCGGCTACTTCACAATGGCGGCTACCTGGCAGGCGGGCAGTTTTTTCAATCATTTGGGGGAAAAAAATGCAACACACAGTGACAGCCCTGCAAGGCTGCCACATAGGTCCAAAAGATACAGTCAGAAACAGTGTAGGATGCTGCTTTGTCATCCACTCAATGTAGGAGCCTGGAAGAGGAATCCTATCAGTTCCTTCGTTAAGAGTCAGAGGTGCATGCGTTCCTTGGCAATAAGCCTTCTTCTTATCCAAAGTTCTCATGAGCCTATAACGTGGTCTTTTACAAGAGGAAACACACATGGAAGTGTGGGACCTTACAGATGGCCTAGAGGGAGTCATCGGAGTCCAATTTCAGAGGCACACGTGCAAGCACATTGGTTCAAGTCAAACAACATAGAATGTGTGAGATGCTTGTGCATCCCCACGATATAAGAGCTAGGAGAAGAAACTAGATCCCTTCGGGATCCTTCGTTCAGAGTTGAGTTACTGAGCTGTAAACAAACACAGCCAGTAAATTAAAGAAAATAAATTTAACAAAAAATAAGAATTAAAAAATCAAGGGCCTGCCAGAGCCTGCCAAAAGGTGTGGAATGGATGGGGGGTGCCTGCCAATTACTCCCCCGAGGGCATGAGGGTGGGGTATCCCAGCAGGGGCAGATTGACCTTTAGGAAGACCAGCTGCTCCACCATCTCCGCGTCCAAGTGATAGCGGTGGGGTGTGACCACGTCGCCTGCCATGGAAAACACCCGCTCGCTTGGAACGCTGGACGGTGGGCAGCTGATTCTGTCCATGGCCACCCGTGCCAGATCAGGCCACATCTGGCGCCGGGATGACCAGTAGGCCAGGGGTTCGATGGAGCTGTTTTCCATCTGCTCTGCCAGGTAACGCTGCACTGCTGCTGCAGCGTCATCCTGGCGGCGGCTGGGTTGGGTGCCTCTATGCCCAACCGCTGCCTGCAAGGCCTTTGCCCAAAACCCCTGGCTTGTCCCCCTGCTGGGTGTGGTGGTGCTGCTGCTGCTGGTGGTGGTGGTGCTCAGTGGACTCTGCGCCTAGGCTTCGGTGGGCTCCTCCTCTGCCTGCCCAATCCTGGCTTCCCGGGCCGCCCGAACGTCTGCCACCAGCATTTCCACCCAACCCGCCCGGGAATTCTGCCCACACAGCCCATCCTTGATGCGCGGGTCACACATGGTGGCCAACATGTACTGCCTCTCGTTGTAGAGAGGCTGGACCCGGCGGGATAGGGCTTCCCTCAGCCTTGTCACCACTTCCCAAACCTCTGGCAGGAACCGCCTGCCAGTGACGGGATCCCTGGCCTCCAGAAACTCGCCCATCTGCGTCTGGAGATGCCTGGTCACGGGGATCACCTGGCTGAGGAGGGCAGTGCTGCTGCTCAGGGTCTCGGTGGCCTCAAGGAACGGCTTGAGGACCACCAGAAGCTGGGACATGGCCTCCCACTGCTGCCTGGACAGTGGGGCCTGGATGCTGATGTCCCCGACCCTGAGCATCTCGTGGACAACACGCTGTTGTTCCACCATACGCTCGAGTATGTGGTAGGTGGAGTTCCAACGTGTTGCCACGTCCTGCACTAGACGGTGCTGCGGAAGTCCCAGCTCCTGCTGCTTCTCCCGCAGTAACCGACTGCCCTTAATGCTGTGGTGGAAATGCCCAGCCATCTTCCTGCAGCTCTCTAGGAGATTACGGATTGGGGGAGGGAGAGGGGCCTTGCTGCCTCCAAGGCCATCCTTCACTACGAGGTTGAAGATGTGCGCGATGCAGCGGATGCCCTCAAATCCGCCATCTCGCACCGCCTTCACCATGTTGGCTCCCCCGTCCGTGACCATGTAATCACGGGTGTGCTGATGCCCACCCTGCCACCCTGCAGTTCATGGCCTCCGTAATCTCCTCCGCCGTGTGGAATTAGTCCATGACTGCGGTATGAAGGAGGGCCCAGCAGCAGCCCTCCTTCCCAGTCCCGGAAGTCCTGGGTGCTTCCTGCCCTGAGGCTTTCCACCAGTGAGCCGTCAGGGACAGGTAAGTGTGCACTCCTCCTTCGCTGGACCAGATGTCCGAAGTGAAGTGCACCATCTGTGCCTCTGCCTGGCACAGACGACCCAGAACTAACTCCCTGCTCAGGGTGGTGCGACACGGCGGCTTGTAGTATGGAACCACAAGAGCCATCAGCCTCTTGAAGCCTGCGTTCTTGACGAGGCTGAATGGCTGGTCATCCAATGCCACCATCTCACCGATGCAATTGGTGATCTGGTTGGGCATTGGAAAACGCCACCTTGTGGCTCCATACTTCCCCCACCCCGTCTCTTCCATGGTGGCCTGGCGAAGCCTCTTGGGGATGGGAGTTCGAGAGCTGGCAGAAGTTGCAGGAGCCTTCTGCTTGCCCTTGATAACACCAGTCTGCTGCAAGATGCTCACCTCGGTCCCAAGCAAAACAGACTGGTGGTGCCTCTGCATGTGGCGGCTGAGGTTGTTGTTGGTGAAGTGGCCTGGCATTTTCCCCCTGCTCACATCCATCTTGCAGTGGCGACAGACAGCAAAGCGGGAATCCACTCCCACCTCAAAGTGGTCCCACACCTTGCTTGTCTGTCGCTTCTGGGGTGACACAGATGGCCCGCCGGCGCCTTCACTCTGCGGTGTCACCTCAGGAGCAAGGGAATGAGTGGAAGAGAGGATGGATTCTGGAGAGCGAGGCTCTGCTGCTGCCTACTCTTCCTCTTGCCCCACATCAGAGTCCTCCTTCTCACTCTGAACCACGCTGATTCCCACAAGGTCTGGGAAAAGTTCAGTCAGCGGGTTCACAGGCTCACCCACCGAAGAAGGAGCTGGAGATAGTCCTCCTTCTTCACGTCCACTGCTGCTCCCAGCACCTGCCTCAGATAGTTCAAAGGGTGCCCTGCTTCTGCTGCCCCAGTGGAGGACGCCTCAGTTTAACTGGGGGTGTGGAAGGCTGCCTGCTGCTGGTCCCAGCAGCATCAGCACCGCGCCCAGAGCGGCCTCTCCCAAGTGCTGCCTTAGGAGCAGCAGCCCTTTGTGTCCCATGTTTCATTATTATTTATTTTTATTTTTAATGTATGTGTGCTTTGCCCACAATTTTTGTGTTTGCTATGTAGCAGCAGGCTACACAGTCCAGCAACACACACACACACACACAGAGAAAGAAAGAGAGTATAGAAATATTTTTTTTGTATTTTTTTAAAGTTTTTTTCAGAGAGAGAGAAAAAGAAAAACAAACACACTTCACTCCCAAAGACTACAGATATTTTAAAGGCAAACTGAACTAACAGACAAACTGACAAACAAACGTGCTATACAACACAGAAAGGAAAGGCAAGAGAGAAAAAGAGAGAGAGACTGAGAGAGCACTAGGAAAGCTGAAAAATTAGAAACAAGAAACTCCTCCAAACACTTCCAAATTCAATACAAGCTCCAAACAAACACTCCTTCACCTCCTACTCACTACACCCTACAGAGAGCCAAAAGCGAAAGACTGAGAATATATATTGGGTTTTCTACTAAGCCCTCCTCCAGCATTGCGATTGGAGGCTGAAGAAAGTCTTAACAGGATTGGGTGATTCAGTCATGTAGTCTAAAGCACAATTGGTGGATCAAGCTGTCAAACACACACACACACACACACACACACACACACACACACAGAGCCTCCCCCCCTTATTGGACGTTTAAAATAATAAAGTTTAACCTTTGTTTGCCACTAAAGTCTTCCACCAGTGTCTCTGAAATTTTCAACATATGAGGGAGCATAAGTCCTCTCCCATGTGAACGAGTTTCAGCTTTCTACCTCTTAAAACAAACAAATAAATCCCATGTAAAATGCCATGAATAAACCTTTGTTTGCCACTAATGTCTTCCACCAATGTCTCTGAAATTTTCAACCCATGAGGGGGCACAAGTCCTCTCCCATGTGAGCGAGTTTCAGCTTTCTACCTCTTAAAACAAACAAATAAATCCCATGTAAAACGCCATGAATAAACCTTTGTTTGCCACTAAAGTCTTCCACCAATGTCTCTGAAATTTTCAACACATGAGGGGGCATAAGTCCTTTCCCATGTCAGCGAGTTTCAGCTTTCTACCTCTTAAAACAAACAAATAAATCCCATGTAAAACGCCATGAATAAACCTTTGTTTGCCACTAAAGTCTTCCACCAATGTCTCTGAAATTTTCAACACATGAGGGGGAATAAGTCCTCTCCCATGTCAGCGAGTTTCAGCTTTATACCTCTTAAAACAAAAAGGTTACAGCACATTCTTTTTCAAAATACAAAGAAAAACACTATTTCAAACGATCCGATCCGCCGATTTTTTCCGATCTGGATTGGACCTCAGCGGATCGGATCGGAGGGTAGGTTGGATCGGATCGGATTTTTCCGATTTTGGGGCGGATTGGAATCTGATCGTGGATCTGATCCGATGCACACCCCTAACAGAAAGCAGCTGAAGAACCTGTTAGGGTCCTGGCTGACTCTCTGGAGAGCAAAGCTTAATGTTGGGAGCTGAAATCCTCACAGCAAGAGTGATCTTCTGGAATTCTACACTTGTATTGAGCACAATACTGGGAAGTTGGCGAAACATAGCTCTTTAAAAAGTGGTACTAAATCCAGTTTCTAGTCCTCATAATTATGAGAAATCACTCATTATTTCTATAGCACACTAGATGTGAGAGGGCTTTATAATCTGCATTTCTTTCACTCTTGTAAAAATCTGATGAGGGAGGCTGCTGCTATTCTTATTTTATGAAAAGGAAATTGAGGTTGAGACAGAGCGACTTGTCCAATACCATTCTTATGAGTTCATAGCAGAGGTGGGACTTGAACTCATGCTTCCTATAACCATATCTGACATTCCATCCGCTAGACCAGATTGAAATGTTTCACAATGTTCAGGAGCATTCCCAAGAAGTTCCAGTTGGAGGACAAGCGGAGTATATAGGCAAAGCTTCTATTCCTTGCGGGATTCAATCTGTTACTTAAGGATTTGTGTCATGTTCCGCAACCCACATGCAACACTCCACTGGCCTTAACCTCCTAACCTCATACTACTCCTTCCCAGTGCAGATGAGCAATAAGTAGATGAGGGATAAGTATCTTGTGGCACTTAGGATGTTTTGGCGTACAATTCCCATTAGTCCTAGCCATCAAGGTCAGTGGTGAGGGATCATGGGAGTTGTAGGCCAAAATATCGGGAGTACCACAAATTGCCCACCCCTGATGTAGGAGTGGGGGTTAGTCATGCCTTGAAAGACATCATGTAAGGATCTGATCCTCTTCTCTGTCCCCAAAACCCCACCCCACATGTGACAGAGCAGACAAATCCCTAAATTTGGCAGTTTTGAGTTTCTAGCATTTGCCAATCTAACTGTTACCACTGGGGCATTATCTCTGCAGGGGCATTGTTATTTCAAAGAAAACTTGTTCCATATAGTTTCAGATCAGAGAGTTCTTCTCAGAAATCTAGTAGTATATTTTATACCCCCAGCTACTCAAAGTGTGAAGTTGTAGAAATTATTAAATTATCAAGTCTAGGGAACATTTGGCTGCTCTTTGGACTTTGGTGCTGAATGAAGTCCACATTCCAGAGCTTATCACCCCACCTCACCCCTGTTATCCTGAAATATTAATGAGTCACAAAGTGAGGGGATTTAAGCCTTGTTTTCATGGCAACAGGAGTAAATCTGTATTCATTGGGCACTCAAGTGAGTTAAGCTGGAACAGAATTTTTTGTTTGTAGTACATGTTGGCTCCCATCCACTTTGCTCAGATGAGCATTGAGGTGCAGTCATGTGAACCCTCTTCCTCAGTGAACTCAACATTAAGTTGGCAAGTTTATCGTTGCCAAATCACCTTTGGTTTCAGTTCCCAAATCAGTTAATCTGAAGTAGGGTCACTGAAGCCAATGTGACTGTTCTGGAATACATACCCTCAAGATTGCAGCCCGGGTTTGGTGGATGCATTTAAATAGCATGACACTGGGCGTTTTGAGCCATAGTTGAAATTCATTTGAGATGTGAGATTATGTATTTTGACTGAACATCACTTGAGGGTGTATTCACTCATCCATCCATGGAACTGAGGCCATGGGAAAGTGCTTGAAAATCCTCAGTGTTGTGGTTCACAGCCGCCCAAGTCTTTGGTCTTACGTACTTACCATCATGCATAAAATTCACTTTTCAGCATATATTGGATATGCCAGGAAAGTAGCTGCTCTTTCATGCACACTGCAAACCAAATCCCAAGCATCACAAGGTGCGCGTGTGACTTGCTTGCTGTTGGCTGTGCCACCAACTGTGTGTCCAGATAGTTGTGTGAATTGGCCCCCTAGGACTAGCGGTAATATGGTATTGCCAAGTTGTTTTGAAGCAAACTGAAGCTTAATGCTATAGGTAGATATAACTGATTTTCATAATAAACCTGTGCTGATCTGCATTTGATCTACACTGATCTACATTTTACTCATGCCAACTTATTTCAAGTTTAAACAACACAGTAACTGTTTCATAATACTGTTTAGCTACATAAGATATACAGCAGGTTATTTTTTATTCGTGATGCTAAAAACCTCTGCACTCTAAGATGTGTCACTTGTGAATGTCAGTGGGAGTTAGAAAAATGGAAGATAGAAAGAGATTTAATTTACATTTTTCATTCAGTTTGCAAAAGAAGCAGCAAAAGGTCAAATTAAGTGTTGCTTGTGATAAAGGTGGGATAAGAGTTGACCTGGATTTGTGGAGAGGGCAACACCTGATGAAACTGTGAGATTCTCAATGGACAGTCAGTGTTTCATACTCTCTGAGCAAGGCAGAATGAAACTGCATGAATTGTTCCCCGTGTCCAAGGAGAGAAGGACTATAGGAGGCTTGCGCCAGAAAACTCCAGCAAGAATTGTTGGAGGAAGAAAAGTTTTTTTGTATTTTTTTTTCTATTTTGCTGGAGGGGCCCTGCTGGGAGAAGAATTTATCAACGGGGACTCAATAAAATCTGTTTGCTGTTTGCTTGGCCAAGTAAACTCCCGAGAGAAACCACAGGGTGAAAGCAAAAGATGTCCCCACCCCTTTTGTTTTGTCATACATGGATATAGGAGGCCCACATAAAAGGTTCTGAAATAGAGAGGGGTGCCCAAAAGGAAGGCTGGTTTACGAAAGATTTAACTCTCTCAGGACACAGTCAGTAATTGTAGAGATGGCCTGCAGTCCTTGCAGAACTTGCCCTTGTGATTTTCCCTACAAGGAAAGTGAGGCAAGCCGCCACTGCTGCATGCAAGCTCCCAGTCTTTGTTGTGAGCTGCCCAGAAAGCTTAGGCTATTGGGCAGCAATGCTGATATTATCTGTGATCTGTTAGCAGATCATAGTAAAGCAATTACCATCAAGGTTGCAACATTTGCCGCAGCAGCTCAAAAAATCCGCCAAAATTTCCGAAAGAAATCAGGTGTAGATTGCAGAGGGGACCACCTGCTATAACTTTCTGTGATTTGATATTAGGGTTTGCATTAGATTTTAACAATATAAACCTCAGCTTTTTCTCGCAGTCTGGCTCCCTTATATGTATTCTCTCCCTATGAATTTGAAAGTATTTTGGTTGTCACAGAGATCTTTTGTTTTAATGCTGCAGTTGTAATGGCCTTTGTGCCAGAGACAAATAAAATGTTCATATCATATCATAAATAAATAAATAAGCACTGTATATTTTTTAAAATTTTCTCATTCTGCCCTAGATGATGGGCTTATCACACTGGCTGTGTAAAGGGGAAACATGAATATAAAGTTGCAGTGTATGAAAAAGATGTACAGGAATTAATAGCAATGAGTAGACTTTAGCTTGAAGAAAAGGCGAGTGAGGGCAGATATGATAGAGATATACAAAATCATGCATCATGTAGAGAAAATGGATAGGGAGACATTTTTCTCCCACTCTCAGAATACTAGAACCCGGGGTCATCCCATGAAGCTGATTGGTGGGAGATTCAGGACAGATAAAAGGAAGTACTTATTCATGCAGTGCATAGTCAAACCATAGTATTCAATTCCACAAGATGTAGTGAGGGCCACCAATTTTGATGGCTTTAAAAGGGGATTAGATAAATGCATAATGGATAAGGCTATCAATGGCTACAAACCCTGATGGCTATATACTACCCCCAGCATCTGAGGCAGAATGATTATGTACACCACTTAATGGGGAACATCACTGGGAAGGTGCTATTGCACTCAAGTCCTGCTTGTGAGTTCACCAGAGGTAGCTGATTGGCTACTGTGTGAACAGAATATTGACTAGATGGACCCTTGGCCTGATCCAGTATGGCTGTTCTTATGTTGAGAATCTTTCAAGAATAAATAAATATGCTGAACTACTGCTCATAGCTATTTCCATGCATTGTCTTTATCCATCAAACAATATTCAGGTAGAAGGCAGAAGAAGAGGGCAGAAAAGAAAAGAAAAGAAATGAAATGTCCCCTTTCTCAATGCCTGTGTCCACTGTGAAGTGAGAGACTGACCTCTCCACTACCTCCGCAACTCTGAACTTGGGGGGCAAGAGGGAGGTGCTATTGGTAACCTGATGAATGAATGGGTGGAGCCCTCATTGTAAGGAAAAACTGGAGTGATATCCTAAACCCTATGATTTTATGAACGCTGTAGTTCATCAAATTTTAGGGTTTTATACCCTCCTCCCCCTGCTTTAAGGGAGGATTGTATTTTAACACCCTGTATGATTTGGATGAACTGGAGTGCTCCCTCTTGAACAAGTAAGGTGAGAATGACTATGGCCCAGTGGATGGATCTGGGTATCCCTGTATGGCTCAGTGCTAACTCAGTGGCTTTAGGCAAGTTGTTGTGTGTCTTACTGCAGTAATGTCTGCTATCATTAAAAATGCTTAGCAGAAAATGCATAAGATAGACAAATGCTATATATAAAAGAGGGGTCAAGCAAATGAGGTTTGATACATATTGAAGAGATATGTTGGAAAGGCAGAATGTGCAAGAAAGATGTGTTCCCCAAAATAATTTCTTTCCAAACCTTGTCCAATGCTTCATCTCCCATTCGTTGCCCACCTCTGGGACCATGTTCTACAGCTCGTGGGGCTCAGGGCACAATAGGCACTGGTTTTGTGGAGGCTATATTGATGTGCTTGATTGAAATGAAAAGAGAATGTGTTGGTTTTGTAATTTTCATGGTTATTGCCTCCTTTCTTCCAGACACAGCAATAAAATTTCTGGAGAGAATAGCTTCTGAGCTTGGCCTACAGTGTCAGAAGGTGGAGGTAAGTAATGAGAAACCCTTGCCCCTCTCTGGATTCTGTTGGGATGCCTGGTTAACCATGCCTGTTTTGCTGTTGCTCTATGCTTATGACTCGAGAGGGGAGATGTCCTTAATCTCCTATCCTACAGGTGAAATAGGATATCACAACGGTACTTAGTGTTTACCTCCATTCTGTCTGTTTGTTCTACAACCCTGAGGAGAGATTTTTCACTTGCCATTTTAGAATGTATTAGTTTTACTCTATCTTCTGACTAACAGCTTTTCTACATGAGGCATTTATTGTGCACTGGTGATCCCTTACTCATGGTTGTTTACGGGGTCTTTAGAAGACATCATGATGCTTTCTGTTTTGCTTCTGATTTTTAAGAGCACTTTCCCCAGGGGTTTTAGAGTGGGAGGAAATGGGGTTTCACTTGTGATGGTGAAAGAAAAGGTATTTTTCTACTTGTTTATTTGCACTATTGTCCTGTAGCATAGTGCCACCTAGAAGCTATGTAGAGGGAAAGAAGGAAAGGAAAAGTTATATGTGTAGAGCTCAGATCTGAATGTTGTGACAAAACCAAGTAGATACAATGTATAGAAGCTCTTAACTAGCAGGAATAAGATGGCATTGGATTCACATTGGCAAACCCTTCAAAAGGTTCCTGTTAGTCATGGGTGAGACTTAGACCACAAGGTTGGATTCCAAAATTTGGAATTGCTGCATTATGTTCACAGCCCAACGTCGTTTCCTTGTGGCCAGAGAAATGAGTTCTTTAACACTTCTCCAAAGGACACTTTTCCACAGTTTGGAGATCGAGATGCAGTTAATCAGTCAACTCCAGTAGTAAGAGAATAACGTCTTTGGCATTCTTCATTTGTTAATCATGTAAACTCGCTCTGCGTTGGTTGGTGACAATCATAATCTCTATTGTCATTTGGTGACAATCATAATCATTTTAACACAAATTAATATTACCTGCGGTACGACAATACTAGTAATTAACCTTGTTCTTGTAAAGCACTGATGAGTGGAGCCATTTGCTTGCTTCCTGTGATTTGCCAGCACATCTGGACATGTTCAAACTTTTCCACATTGACAAGGAAATGGAATTTTTACACCCAGGATCAACCTGACAAATAATTCCCAGTAAATGGGTCCTTTAGTATGGATGTCCTGACCCACCTCCGTCACAACTTGGAGGATATTTTACACCCAACAAATGGATGCCTGGTATCCATCGCTTCACTGGCTGCCAATCAGTTTCCGGGCGAAGTATAAAGTGTTGGTTATTACCTTTAAAGCCCTACATGGTTTGGGTCCAGGGTACCTACGGGATCGCCTTCTCCCATACAATCCGCCCCGCACACTTAGGTCCTCTGGGAAGAACTTACTCAAGCCAGTCAGAACTAGGCTGGCAGGTGTTACCCAGAGGACCTTCTCTTCCATCGCTCCCAGACTATGGAATGGTCTGTCGGAGGAGGTTAGACAAATTGACAGTCTTCATGAATTTAAGAGAGTCATGAAGACTGTCCTCTTCCGACAGGCCTATCCAGATGAATTTTAAGATGTTTTTAATGTTGTATTTTTCTCTTGTTTTTTTAAAAAAAATTTAACTGTTGTGATTTTTATGTTTTATATTGTTGTTGTTCCCCGCCTCGATCCGGAGGGAGAGGCGGGCTACAAATAAATATTATTATTATTATTATTATTATTATTATTATTATTATCTGTGAGACAACAAGGCATCAAAGCAACATTTTAAAACCCTTGTGGCTTCTCACAATGAAAAAAGAAAAAAAGAGAGAAAAATCAAAATAATAACTGAATGAAGACCTTCAAGACCTTGCCACCCTCGGCGCCACCCTACACCCCTATCTAACCCCGAGTTTCCCACAGGGAAACTTCTGAAGATATCTTAGAACTGTAGATACCTCCTCCACCTCCGGCCAATCCCAACTGCCCCAATCCTGTTACCCCTGGCATCCATTCCCCACGTAGAAACAATTCTGCTCCCTCCGCCACCTAAAGCAACCAGCGTCTTTTGGATGCCATTCACACTTTATGCCCAGGCTGCACAGACTAGACTGAAATTACTCACTGCAAACAAAAGCCAGACGAACACCCAGCCAACTATTACAGCCACCTAGTAGGCAAATACAAGAAATACTCAGGCAAAACCAACCCTGAAGTATAGCTCCAATTAGCTTCCAACCGAAGATCAGCGAATCCATTCAAAATCAGTATGACAACGAAATCTGTGTTAGTAACTTTAAAAAGTTGGCCACACGAAGGAATGTGATAAGAAAGCCTGTGTTTTTGACTTAAAAAGTTGGTCAAAGGGCAGTAGTCCACATATCCTGCCTAGAGATAGACATGAGTGGTTGAACAAAGTATTTTCTAAAGTTTTCTCATGCTCACTTGGCACTTAGCTGATGCAACCTTCTTGCAAGATTACATGAAGTTAACCTTTATCTATAAAAACCTCGGCTGCTTTCGCCCAGGCAGAGCAGCCTGGTTTGTTCTCCTGAGTACTCAGTTATCTGATTAAAGCTTGTGTAAAGACCAACGCTTCTGAAAAAAATCTTTATCAACATCTTACAGCAAATACTACCTTTGCAAAAAGTTGATTGGAGGATGGTTATCTGAATACTCCTGAAAGGAATTAAATAACGCTGCAGGACTCCAGGCTTGTGGTTGGTACCATCTTTTAAAAATGGCTGACTATCATGATAAATACTAAACTAGACGCAAACTCCAATTTTTGAAATTATTTATTTACAAGAGCCATTTAAATTATTTAATGAGCATCCAGTACTGTTACCTTTCTTGCATAATTGATCTTTTTTCCCTTGTAAGAAAATTGTATTCAGTTTGCATGACATTCATTTTTATCAATTATCCAGCACATGAAACTGGAAAGGTCAGGGTGGATCTGTTCAGGAATAGACTGTGTACCTGAAATAACAGATTAATGGGATAGCCAGTGAGCTTTGCAAGGGATTAAAGACTGCAAGAGGTTTGTTACAAATAATAAAACAACTGACCAGAACTTTTCCCTCCACGTGGCTTGATCAGATGGTTGCCTGGTAATAAACCCACACCCATTCTCCCCGTTCACTTGAACCAAAACATGTTCCAGACTGGCAACAGAACCATTTATTTATTGCATTTCTAACCCTCCCCACTTCCTCCAAGGAGCTCAGGAAAGCTCCATGCAGCTCCAGCCTGCTTGGAATTGAATCATGGAGAAGTGGCTCCCATGATGCTGCAGCTTCATATGAAGGCGGTCCTAGATAGCACATAGTTCTGGGGACAAGAAACACATGGAAAATGCCAAAGAGAACAGCTTCTAAACGTATTAGCTTGCTACAGTACAGAGTGGATAGCTGGAAGATGAGGATGTGATCCCCCCCCTTTTATGCTAAGTGTAACTTAAAAACTGGGTGACTTAAAAAGGGCTAAGTTGCTGACCTCATGTAAAATTCAGCACATTGGGGGAAACCCGCATCATCTTCCAGCTGTCCACTCTCTGTGCTATATCAAGCTAATATGTTTACTAGCTGTTCTCTTAAAGAGCTTAAATGGAGTCTGACATGACACATGGGCTCAATTTGGACGACACGTTAATCAACTGAGAGGACTTAACCCACTGAGGGTGTGCTAAAAAGGCAGCCTCAATTCGGACGACACGCTGCAGCAGGGGATGCAAAGTTAAGTTAACCACCCTGGTGGTTAAAAACGCACTCGGTTTTGACTGGCAGCCCGGCCACCATTTTCCCCGCTTACCGAACTCCGGCAGTCCTCTAGCAGGTATCCCAGCAAGAAATGCGGCCAAAAACCATGGGCGCCGCCATCTTGGATGATGCGGGACATGCCTCCCAAACCCCATTGGCTGCCGCAGTCACCGGGCGGAACCCAGCAGCTTCGCGCAAAGAGTCTGCCAGGAGCAACGGCAGCACCAATACAACACCCGCACCCCGCGCCCAGCAGAGCAATCCCAACGATGGCACCCACGCCCCTGGGAGCCCCCCACCACCCTCCCCACACAGGGGACCTGGCAGTCGCCAGAAAGACCCACGGCCCCCCACCCCCACCCCCACCCCCGCCACCTCCCTCCTAGAGCATCGTCCGTGCACACAGGAAAGAAGGCAAGAGCGGGGTGGTTTGGAAAACTTTATTCAGCAGGGAAAGCAGACATGGGCAGGAAGGCACATGAGCACCAGTATGCCAGGGCTAAGTCCACAGAAAGGATAGGCGCCTCCGGGAAGGGAGGAGGAGGCGGCTGGAAGGCACAGCGATGAAGAGCGGACAGCCGAGGCTACACCCCCAGGGAGCCATGCACAGAACGTGCCAAGGGGACGAGGCGGAGAGGGGCGGCATGCCAGGGAGAGATGCCAGTCCACAGATGGGAGTACACAGGCGATGCTCACACGGGGTCAGGGTAGCGCAGCCAGATCCAGGCACTGATGCTCTCGCGCACCTGGGACGCCTCCACATGGGCGCGACGCTCCCCAACGGGATTCTCCGGCCCCGGCAAAGGCTCAATGTCACGCCCATCCACAGGGATGGCGTCGGCGTCCTCGCCCTCCTGAGGGAGGTCGGGGTGCTCAGCCAGTAACACGTCCCCACGGGACTCGCAGATGTTGTGCAGGATGCAGCAGCACACCATCACGTCCAGAATGATGTCGGCCTGCAAGTCCAACAAGCTGAACAGGGAGCGCCAGCGCTCCTTCAGACGCCCAAAGGCACGCTCCACGGGCAGGCGGGCACGGCAATGGTAGTAGTTGTATTTACGCTGCACATTGGTGCACGGGTAGCGGTACGGGGCCATCAGCCACGGCTGCAGGGCGAACGCCTGGTCGGCTAGGAGGAGCAGACCCACCTCACAGCCACACACGGAAGCAGGACCAGACTTCAGGAAGCGGCCCGATGTCAGCTTGGCAGCCAGGGGGGAGTTCCAGAAGACAGCTGTGTCGTGGCTCCACCCAGACACACCCACATACACGTCCAGGAAGCGGCCCTTGGCATCCACAACCGCCTGCAGAACCATGCTGTAGAAATGCTTGCGGTTGAAGTACTCCTCGCCATGGGAGGGCGGGGCCAGGATGCACACGTGGGTTGAGTCCATCGCCCCCACCGCCCGTGGGAAGCCCAGGGCACGGAACCCATGCATGTTCTCCTTTTCGTCCCCCACCTGGATGACGTCGGCCAGGTACAGTTCGTTCAGCACGCTCACTGTCTCACGGAAGATCTCGCACACGGTAGACACGCCCACCCCGAAGATGGTCGACAGGGGCAAGTAGCCCACATTGAACGCTAGCTTGTACAGTGTGAGGCCGAGGCGACGGGAGACTGGAATACATCTGCGCATATTTGTACACTCCCGCTGTAGGACAGGGGTCACCTCGGCCACCAACACCTCGAATGTTGCGCGAGACATGCGGAAGCTCCCACGGAAGTGCTCATCGTCCCAATCCTCCAAGTCCTGCATCTCATTCCACATGGCGTCCATCCGGGGGAGCACCCAGCGGCGCACGCGTTCACGCTCGGCAAGAAGCTCGGCCGACGTCGAGAGGGGAGGGGCGCAGTGCAGGGCTCCCTCGGCCGCGCCTTCGGCCAACGTCCCTGCCAGCAATGTGGAGGCGGCACGGGGATGAACCAGTGGCAGGATGGTGGCCCGGAGACAAGGCACAGCCTCCGTCACCACCTCTCCGCCCCGAACACTGGCTTCACGGGCATGGCCCCACCTAGCCGGCGTAGGCGGGCACGGAATAGGTCCTCCTCGTTGGCATCGCTGTGGTTTTGCATGGCCGCCTGGATCGCCCCCTGCAAGCAGGCCGTCGCAAGCTCCCTCCGGGACATTCTCGCAAATGCCGGGCAGGCCGGAGAGGGGGCGGCCAGGACAGGAGGAGCGGTGGGCGAGGCGGAGCAGGAGGGTGGAGAGAGGTGGGGCCTGAGGTGGAGCATGGGGCCGTCTACATCGTTAGCGTGGGAATGGGAGGGCAGGAGGATTTGTTTAGGCTATAGCGCACCTACAAGGCTGAGGGGAGTGACAGGAAGCGGCCGGAGTGGGGCGCGTGATGGGGAATTGGCAGAGTGGGCCATTACTGTACTGCAACTAGGGGGGGATGGACGCGAGCCTCCAAGCTGCCAAAATACCCTACAGCTGGCCGTGGTTCGGACGGCGATGGCGCCGGACGCTTCGTTCCAGACATCGAATGCGACGTATTATTTCTCCCAGGGCCACCTCCAGAGCGTGGAGACGGCGTGCCTTTTGGGCCCTCTGCCATCTACGGATGGCACGGCAGAGGGAGCGCAGTTTCCCTGGAAGGCGAGAACAGAAGGGGGGAGAGGAGGGGGAGAGCCATCAGTGACACGGAGGCCACACTAACACCAATGCATACCATCCAACAGCCCAGTCACCAACCTCCGTGCCGAAGGGCCCTTCGGCATCAGACAATGCGCCCTGCTTGGTGGCCGTTGGACCTGTAGAGTGGTGCCATCACACCTGGTTCTGGCTGCAATGAGGGGAGATCGGGCCGGGGACGAGAGGCATCCAGCGCGTGCAACATTGTTGCATTGGGATGCTGATGGACATAGCCTTGAGCGCCTAGACTGGGCTGAGGGAGGCAGCGGCCAGAGGGTCGCGTATCTAACGGGGTCCTATCGCGTATAGGGGTGCGGGAGAGTATACAACTGCACGTCCCTATGGTTTTATGGGGGATGGGTCTAGGGGCTCGTAGGACAACCTCACCTTAGGCCATGTTGTCCTGAGTGGCCCTTTCCACCCCCTCCTCCTCGTCCTCCTCGTCCTCCCTCTCCTCTGGCTGCACACACCCCTCCTCCTCTCCCTCTTCGTCAGTGTCTGGTGGGATGGCGTGGCCCCTCTTTGGGCGGCCGCCTATGCTCCGGTGCACTTGCCCTCCGGCCGCCCCCCCGCCTTCCCTGAGGCACCTGCTGCTGACGCCGCCGACTGTGGGGCCCGATACAGTGTGGCCATCGGTGGGGGCATGTACTGCTGTTGCTGCGGCGGCACCATGTATCCGTACGGCCCCATGTAGGGCGCAGACTGCGGTGGCCCATGGTAGGCTCCACGGAAGGATTGGGCGAGCTCCCTGAGCACTTTGGTTTGGCAGTCGATGGCTGCTGTGCGCTCCCGCATGCCTCGGTCGATGATGGCATCGGTGGCGGCCATGGCCTCGGTCATGCTAGTGACATGGCGCTCCAGACCTATACGCACATCCCTCCCTGCCTCCCGTGTGGCTTGGGCGCACTCCTCCATGGCTTGCGCGGCTGTGCGGGTGGCCCACATGGTGAGGACGCGCTCCTTGGTGTGCCTGGCCTCCTCCTCGGCCGCCATGCGTGTGAACAGGTCATGGATGCGCTCCCCAGTTGTCTCCGTGACCGGAACCAACTCCCTCGCCACCTGCAGCCGGTCTGCCCTGCGCCTGTTGCGCATACACACACACCTCTGCACGTTGGTCAGGGGATGGACTTCTTCGGCCTCGACCTCATCGTGCTCACCTACATGCGGTGGTGGCAGTTCCTCCTCTAGGGAGGCCCCTCCCTCCGTCGGCTCGTCCTCCGGCTGTGGGGTCCCCTCGCTCTCCCGCTCCAGCACGGCCTCCCCGGCCTCGAGCTCCACTTCCGACAGCGCTTCCGCCTCCATCGCCTCCATCTCCACGTACGTTTCGTCGGAGGCCTGCATATCAATATGCAGCAGCTCTTCCTGGGATGGCGACAGTTCTGGCTCGAGCACGTCGCCCACCTGTTGTTCCGCGAGCAGCTCCATTTCGTCCTGTTCCTCCTGGGAGACAGGCCCTGTCTCCGTCACGACATCCAGGATCCCGTGCGGTGTGGCCTGCACCATAGTTGCGTGTTTCGAGGACCCTAGCCACGTGCGTGGCGCTGGAACTGGCCGTGTCACTCGCCCTACGGTGGCAGCCACGCTCCCCTTCGCGAGAGTGTTCCGCCTACGGGACGGCCCTGGCTCATCCTCTCCCTGCTGGGTCTCTGGTGCCAGGGGGGCAGGTGTGGGGTCCTCTACCTGCATGTCCGCACAGATGAGGTGTAGGAAGGCCGTGGGGCTGCTGCTGCTGGAGGAGGCTGGTGTGGGGGAGAAGCTCCTTGAGGCGGTGGCTGTCCTGGGCAGCACGGGTGGCGGCCTCGCAAGCACCGATGGACTTTGAGATGCTGCGGGCCGCCTCATCGGCCTTGCCTTGGCCAGCCATGCTTCAGCTGATGCCCTCGCAGCTTTCTTAGCAGGGGGTGCGGATGCTGCCCTCGCTACTTTCTTGTCAGGGGGTGTGGATGCTGCCCTCGCAACTTTCTTGGAAGGAGGAGCGGATGATGGTTTGGGGGGGCCCGTGGTGGGGGTTGTTGGCCGTGGGTCGACCAGCCTTGCCAGGGGCTCCTGTTTCTGTGCAGTGGGGCCCTCTTCCCGTTGCGCCCCTTGGTCCAGCCGTGCTCTTTGACGCGTGCACGGAGGCTCGTTGGTGGCAACCCCGCTGCCTGCCGTGTGCCCCGGGACAACGTCATGACGCTCCAACAGCAGGCGTGACAGTTCATCATAGAAGGGCATGGTGCATGGCTGGGCGCCTGTTCTTTTATTGTGAGTGACAACCTCCTTGAACTTCCTCTTGAGTCCGTGGAGCTTGTCCTTGCATTGCTTTCCATTGCGGTCGTATCCCCGTTCCTGCATTTTCTCAGCTAGCCATGGGTAGAGCTTATCGTGCCTGGCGGTGGCCATGATCCTCCTGGCTTCCGGGCTCCCCCAGAGCTCAGTGAAGTGGCTGATCTCCTCCTCGGACCAGCGCAACGCTTTGCGTTTTTCCTGGGGGTCCTGGCTGCTCCTCTCTTCAGGGGATTGTGAGCCAGTGTCCTCGGCCGGATCGCCCTTGGCCCCTCTCCCTCTGGCTCCATGTTGCCAATGGGTGTGTGGTTCAGTGGTGAGGGTGGTGGGTGCCTTGGGCTGCCTTTCCCAGTCCCATGTGGATGTGTGTCGGTGGGTGCTGGTGGGCTCTAGTGGCTGCTGTGAATGCGCCCTGTGCGTAGGCGTTGTTGTCCGTGGTGGATGGGGCCTCTTCGTGTCCTTGGGATTGTTATGCATGCCTTTGTTCGTTTTCCACAACATCCGCAGGTGGCTGGCTGTCGCCCACTGGCACCACTTGTCTAGGCATTTCTAGCGTCTTGGGGATAGGATCCGCCTACGCTCGCTGTCCAGCCGTGTTGGGCGAATGGGGGGGGGAGCTAGCTGGACGCAGCTTCCCCTGCCCTCGTCCTTCTGGGTGATGCGAGGGTGGGGGTGGCGTTGCGGTGGGGGTCACCTCTGGATGGGGTGCCATCCTCCCTGTTGGTGTGGGGGTGCTGCCCCTTGTTCCTGGGCGCCTGGGGTTGTTGCTTCCTCCGTCTCCCCCTCCCCCCTTTGCCTTGGCTCCATTCTGGTGTGCTTCTCTGTCCGTTTGGGTAGCTGCCAGGGCACCCTGCATGAGTGCTTGCAGGAGCCGGCTCCTTTTTGAGCTCCGTGCCGGCTGCCTGGTGGGGGAGGCGGGATTCCCGGTTGCTATGGCGGCGAAACCTGCGCTCCATTTCATCCGCGCCTGAGCTCCCGTCCGCTTTCTGCTGCTCTTGTCGCTCTCCTCTATGGTCTTTTCCGTTAACGTACTCACCTCGGTTGTTTAACCCACGCACCTCACGTGGCTGAATTCGGACAACACGTTAGTCAATTGACTAACTTTTAATCAACTCGCAAGTGAGTTGTTTAACTCCATTGTTTAAAACCGCGACTTAAACAACTGTGGGTTGGTTAACCGTTGTGTGGCTGAATTCGGATGACACGTTGGGTTAACCCACTGACGGTTGTTTAACTTAACACCCGTTGGTTAACGTGTCGTCCGAATTGAGCCATGGTCAGGTCACTATGATTTTTTTCTGCATGTTTCTAGCTAGCAAGCTTGGAGCCTTTATTCTAAGCAACTGGAACCGCAAGATGCCAAATTGCCTTGAGTATACACCAGACATCACGAAGAATGGGCATATATTATGTGAAAGGTTATGAGAATGAGCGTTCTAGAATCAAAAGACAACAAACTGACCAGGCAATTATGAAAGTTACCTGAGGTCTAATATAGTCATACAGGAACATAAAAATAATTCAATTTTAAATAAGCCTGCCCTTGGATGGTATAATAATTGAAAATTGGTTGAGTACCATGACAGCCATCTATAAACAGCCTGCAAGTGTGAAGAGAAGATGGTTGCCATGCCATCCTTTGTACTACTGCACAAGTCACATGATGCTAAACCTAATCCAGCAGTCAATGGTGTTTTAAAAAATCAAAGTGAAATTTGGTTGTTCAGAAAAATTTGGAGAGAGAATAAATTGCAGATTGGTAGTAAAATTGATCTGAAGAGTATTAAGCAAAACACTACTAGTTGCATGCATCTATGGATGCGGTTTCAGCTATCTGGCTTAATTATACAGATGCTCCTGTGCCTTTTTCATAACTGTATTCTGACCATTATAGCATCAGCATTATTTATTCAGTCTAACTTCTGAAACCTCTCTGGGTTGGAAAAAGTTTGGAGATCAAACTTGAGGGGCAGTGTACAGTGTATATGTCTGGGTATGTGTGGGCCTGGATCTACAGAAGCATCTTGGAAATACTTTTGCAGATCATGTGCACTTGGATTCTGAGGTTCACATTGATCCTGCCTCCAGTGCCATACATCCCATCTGGTCCTTCTCTTAATGATAAACAAACAAGTCTTCCCTGATGTGATGTTTTTTATTACAACTCCTAACATTCCTGACTGCTGGCCATATTGGCTGAGGTTGATGGGAGTTGAAGTCCAAAACTTCTGCAGGTCACCACGTTGAGGAAGGCAGTAATGGACTTTCTTCAGCCTTGCAAATAAAATCTATGAAAACTACTAGACCATAAAGATTTTTCCCCTATCCCTTTTCCAACATGTGGCAAATGTTGAAACAACAATCTTCCGATAGTTTTCTTGTTTGGGCTCTTAAAATCAAGGTTTAGTTTCCTACAGTAGTAAGTGGCTATTGTATAAGCCTGGGTTTGGACAATGTCACCTTTAGGGCACAATCCGATGCATGTTTAGACCGAAAAAAAATCCTACAATTCCCAGCATGCCCCAACCAGCATGGTTGGCTGGAGGAATGCTGGGAGTTGTAGGACATATTTCTGTCTGAAGATACATCAGATTGTGCCCTTAGGCTCTAGCAACCTTGTTGTCCCTTTATTTCTTGTTTTAGTTAATGGAATGATTTTCTTGCCGTTCTAATAATAATAATAATAATAATAATAATAATAATAATAACAAACCCCTTTCAAGCTCAAAACCACTACAAACTGTTAATCACAAAAGATACAAGACTGTTTTAGACAAAGTGAGGAAATTACCTCAAGAACACTAACAGTGCTTAAAGGTGTAGAGGTCCCTCAAGTATCTCATGCAGGTGACTGGTTCTTAGCACAGTTAGGTAGCACCCCTGGAATAGATGTTGTTCAGGTGCAAAAATGGGTGCTTCACCAGGGGAGAAGCTTTAACTTGGACAGTGAAGCAGAAAAGTAGTGCAAACAGAAAGGAAAGACCAGTCCTGGAAATATGAGGAATGAATAGGAGCCTTTCAGAGGGACCTGATCACATAGCTGAATTTTGTCTGGCCCATTAAACAATACGAAACCATGCTTCTGAGGGATAATTTAGATGGAAGTGATATAATGACAAGGACCATGTGGGATAACCTGTTTAATTTTGTTTTCACAAATAATACCACATTTTCTCTGCTCTAAAGAAACTCGACAAAAATGTTATTTAAAAACAGAAGCGAAACTGGAGGGTTATGACGTCATTTAAAGAACCTGTAAAACACAATGAATAGGGAATGCCGAGCACACAATAAATACTTCGTGCAGGAAAGGTCCAAGATGATGCTAGAAAAATATGTGTGTACGGCATTGTAACTAAACTTCTCAGTAAGAATATGGAGGTGACTATTTTAAAGATATGTTCTCCAGTACTAGGGGACCTTCTACAGAGCTTTCTTTTGCTATAGCTTCTAAGACAGGCAGAGCAGTCCCACCTGACTTCATTTTCTGTTACAGGTCTGCCCTGGCCGCGTGATCACCATTTTGACCTGGAAAGGCACAAACCCACAGCTCCGCTCCATCTTGCTGAATTCCCATACAGATGTTGTGCCAGTGTTTGAGGTTAGGAGGATTGACATGTTGGAGATTCGGGCCTTTAACCTTGCGGCTGCCTGTGATGTGGCTTTTGGGGAAAGATGTTGGTGGTATGAATGTGTCCTTCTCTAGAATGCTTTATAACAGCCAAGAAACGTTACTCCAAAGGAGAAAAGGCAGTGTTATGGTCCAACAGATAATCCTCTGTTTTGAATCTCCAGATGATACAGGTTATTGTGCTCATGTAGGTGTGATGCATTTTCATACACAACATCATCCATACTTGGGATGAAGTTAGTAGCAGTTCACACACTCTTGGAATGAAAACAGATGGAAATGGAGATGCAGAATACCTTTGAGTGAATCCCATAATTTCAGTTTAAGGGAGGCCCTGAACTTCAGATTATTCCAGTCCCCAGGTTTGTATGAACAGAGTATCACCTATAGGGGAAAATAAAATAGCTGCAAGCCTTTGGTTTCTTTAATAGCCAGTGACGGTTTACAGAACAGCTGTTCTGAGAGGGCATTCCTAGATTCAAAACATTACCAAATCATACAGATGAATTTGGATCCCAATAATTCCTTCCTCCCAAAGGAGGGAGCTAAATAGCATTCCTTATTGTTACATTATTATGTGGTATTGCTAATCACTGAGAACTCTTTGGATGGGGGCAAGGAATTCTTGGGATCCAAATTCTGCTGTACGTTTTGGTAATGTTTTGAATCTAGGAATGCCCTTTCAGAACCTCACTGGTTCTCTCAGCTGATGGACTGTGCCAGGATGATTTACCCATAGATGTTTGCTTACTCTCAGTTGAGCTGAGAAGATTGGGAAAAGGGCGTAGCTCAGTGACAGAGCACCTGCTCTGTGTACAAAAAGTGTCAGGTTCGATCCTGGGCATATCCAGGTTGGGGTAGAAACGACCTCTGTCTGAAACCTTGGAGAGCCACTGCCAGTCAGTGTTGTTAGTACTGAGCAGGATGAGCCTGATTCGGTATAAGGCAGCTTCCTCTGTCCCTTCACTCTGCAGCCAAGGCTGCCTCTACAAGAGAGGTTTAAAGCTCTTTCAAGGCGCTTAAAAAAAATTACCTCTACAAGAACAGAGCGCAAATCGGGCGTAGAGGCGCGTTATCTCTCCGATTATGCGCATTATCGAATGCGCGTTAAACAGCGAGTTTTATTTTGCTCCGGCTGTTAAAGCGCATTTTGACTATGTGAACAAGCGCTTATGCGCATTAACTTCTTGTAAAGCGCATTTTGGTCATCCGTTAATGCGCTTCGCCGCCTGTCGCCGCCTCTCTTGCAGAGGTATTAGGTGTAAATGCGCTTCAGCGATTATGCGCATAATCACCTAACCAGGCGCAAAAGCGAATCCTTGTAGAGGGGACCCTACTCACACTGGACTGAATTTGGGGGCCATGCAGAAGTCTTAAGCAGCCCCACTTGGCTATTGTAGCTCTTGCTCTCTTGGATGGCAGCGGGGGCATACTTCTGTTTGCCTTTGTTACATGAGTGATTTGGCACCAAGATAACACTTGAGGCTGGGTAGTAATATGTGTCTTTCCAGACAGGACTTGAGGTGTTGGTCCTGAGGCTGATTCACAGTCAGTTGTTCAAAGATCTCAAGTTAGCAAATTTGAAGGATGATATCCCTTTGCTCTTAATAGAAAGCTGCACTCAAGAGCCTTTCTTTTGCTGCATTAGCCAGGATGTCCCATGTGCAAAGCCTTGTGTCCTCCTCCACTCCTGTCTTGCTGAGGTGTGTTGTATGGGTTTCCTCCCTACAGGAATATTGGCACTGTGATCCTTTTTCAGCCTTCAAGGACTCTGAGGGAAATATCTATGCACGTGGATCCCAAGATATGAAATGTGTTTCTATCCAGTAAGTGCAGCCCCCTGCCCTTTCCCTTCCATGCTGTGCAGGGTAAGTCTGCAAGTGTTCATAGAGAGGGCTGCTTTGTGCATTTCGTCTTGAAGAATGATGGAAGAGAAGAGAGATGGCTGAGAGGATCATTCCATCCTATCACCGTTGGTGCAAAGTTCCCATTTCAGTGATGTCTGACAGTCTGAAGTGATTCACCCCCAAAAATGTTTTTTCTACATCAGTGAGAACTAGGCTTCAGTCTCCATGCATACAATTTCCAAATTTTTATTTATTACAATTATGTATACGTTGCATATCAATTTACAAATCCTCCCAAGTAACAAGTAACACAAAACTAATAACCTCACAATAAACTTTTTTTAAAAAAAAACGGCTGCAGTTCAGGAACAACTTTAGGAGAACACAAGGGCTTGAGTGTGTCTAGCAGGAATTTTGTCTTTTCCCCCCTTTTGAACAATACATCACTACCATGCTGTGTATCGCAAACTATGCTTGAAACGTCTCTGAGTTTCAACAATCCTTTGCTTGAAGCAGGGGAAACAGCTGTTTGAGGAACACACATCAAAAGCCCCAGTGGGCTTTAGAGCTAGTTGCATATTTCTCTGAATTGTTGGATTGCCATTTTTTTTAAAAAAAAATACTGCAGCAAATGAGCTTTTTGTAATTGAAAGATAGAAATCCTCACTACAGAAAGCAGCCAAAGAAACATGTTAGGGTCCTGGCTGACTCTCTGGAGAGCAAAGCTTAATGTTGGGAGCTGAAATCCTCACAGCAAGAGTGATCTTCTGGAATTCAACACTTGTATTGAGCACTGTACTGGGAAGTTGGCGAAACATAGCTCTTTAAAAAGTGGTACTAAATCCAGTTTCTAGTCCTCATAATTATGAGAAATCACTCATTATTTCTATAGCACGCTAAATGTGAGAGGGCTTTATAATCTGCATTTCTTTTGCTGTTATAAAAATCTGACGAGGGAGGCTGCTGCTATTCTTATTTTATGGAAAGGAAATTGAGGTTGAGGCAGAGCGACTTGTCCGATACCATTCATATGAGTTCATAGCAGAGGTGGGACTTGAACTCATGCTTCCTATAACCATATCTGACATTCCCTCTGCTAGACCAGATTGAAATGTTTCACGATGTTCAGGAGCATTCTCAAGAAACTCCAGTTTGGGGACAAGTGGAGTATATAGGCAAAGCTTCTATTCCTTGTGTGATTCAATCTGTTACTTAAGGATTTGTGTCATGTTCCACAACCCACGTGCAACACTCCACTGGCCTTAACCTCCTAACCTCATACTATGGTCCCCTCTACAAGGATTCACTTTTGCACCCGGTTAGGCGATTATGCACATAATAGCTGAAGCGCATTTACACCTAATACCTCTGCACGAGAGGCGGCAAGAGGTGGCGAAGAGCATTAACGGATGACCAAAATGCGCTTTACAAGTAGTTAATGCGCATAAGCGCTTGTTCACATAGTCAAAATGCGCTTTAACGGCTGGAGCAAAATAAAACTCGCGATTTAACGCGCATTCGATAATGCGCATAATCGGAGAGATAACACGCCTCTACACCTGATTTGCGCTCCGTTCTTGTAGAGGTAAAAATTTTAAAGCGCCTTGAAAGAGCTTTAAACCTCTCTTGTAGAGGCAGCCTATCATAGTACTCCTTCCCAGTGCAGATGAACAATATGTAGATAAGGGATAAGTATCTTGTGGCACTCAGGATGTTTTGGCCTACAATTCCCATTAGTCCTAGCCAGCAAGGTCAGTGGTGAGGGATCATGGGAGCTGTAGGCAAATGGTAAATGTAAGTGGACAAGTTAATCCTGATTAGCCACCATGTCCATGTTCTTGTGCCTTGCATTAAATGGTGATTGGTCCAGTGCCCGAAAGGTAAACTGGAATAGGCAGACTTCTAATACATGTGGTAGCTGGCTAAATAGTGTGCAAGCAGGAAAGAGATGTACAAGCTTTTTGACCATTTTACAGTTATTATGGACAGCTTGCGCCTGCTCTGCCCTGCAAGGCAAGTCTTAGGAGTGAGGGGGATTCCGATCCAGGTAGCAATGGCTCCTTTGCATCGCCACCACACCTCTTTTCTTTAACTCAAATATCTCTTTTTTTTATCCTCTGTGTATAATTCTGATTGAGGATAGGCCAAGGATCTCTGGATCCTCATCAGCCACTAAATCAAGCTTCTTTTCTTTTAGGTACATAGAGGCCATCCGGAGACTGAAAGCTGAAGGTAAACACTTTCCACGAACAGTTCATATGAGCTTCGTCCCAGGTGAGTAAAATAAAAAGATATGCTGTGTAGCTGCTTGCTCCTAGCATTTGCTCAAAGTAATAGGGGCAAGAGACAGGGTGATCCAGTCTCTTTGTTAGAGTGGGGGGATACTCTCACCTTAAGCAAATTGCCTGCAAGCTGAGCACCCCAGGGAACCCGTAGTAGTTAGCAAGTGCTAAAATCTTTTCAGCGTGGATCAGCTGCAGAACACTTTCTCTGCATTGGTTTGAGTGAGAAGCAATTTCTTTTTTCTTGCCAACAGCACATATTGCTGTCCCCAAAGGACCATCAGTTTAATCAGTTAAACAACATGTGTGGTGGTGGAAATAAATAGGCAAAACAAGTACTTGAAAAATTACATCTTGTATCAAGAGAAAGTGATTGTGATTTTAAAAGCCTAATTCTTTCCCATTTACTAACATTCCTTGTCTCTAATATTTTCTGCTCCTTCCCCAATTCTCTCATCCCCTTTGCCCAATTTTTAAAAGTGCCAGGCCTTCTCCTTCCCCATTTTTTTAAAGAGCGAAGAAATCTAGAGAAATCCAAACAGCTGTTCAGGGTACCACCACATGGCTGATGCGGCCGTTTTATAACTCTCTGCAGTCAAGGAAAGTGCCAGAGTCTCAGTTCATAAGGCAGCAGCAACAGTAGCAGTGATAACAGCTAACATCCCTGCAGTCCCCCTTTAGCTTATAATTTACACCAGGCAAACCCATCCATCCCTATTAATTGTAACCCCTGCCACACAGATTCTCACTGTACCTACTGACACTGGCTGCTCTCAATAACCAGCCTCATAAAAAGCCACCCCAAACCCCCTTTGTGGCCTTCTTTGGTGGCTGCCTTTTCAAGAGATGCTACAGAGTAGCTGTGGGATCAAACTTAGTACTTGGTGGTTGTGCAGATGGCTGTTTCTGGATCTCCAGACAGAAAGAGGCGGTCTTTATAGGTCATGGAATTCTTAGCCTCCCCTTGTACAGTATCACCCTTGGAACACTAGAGGGCACATGCAGAAGACGCATATATACAAACAAGAGACTCCAGGCTAAACTAGACGTGCTGACCGAGGTCTGTGTTCAGCTCTCCTAATGCCATTTTCTTTGATTAAAAGTAGCTTCCTTCAGTGTCTCCCGATCTGGATCTGGGCCACAGCACTTGGGGAAGGGAGTTAAGCTTTTCCTCTTGCGTTGTTTCCCTGACTTAAATTGCTGCTATGAACTGCAGAGGGGTTAAAAGTGAGGTACAATACAGGTACCTTTCTTCTCCCCCCCCAAACCCTAAAGGGTAGCTCAATAGCTTTGGGTAGGATTTAAATTGGGGAAAGAGTGCAGGGTAAGACATCAAGGGGAGCTCATCACAGTTCTCCTGGTGCATCTAGTCTGTCCCTCTATTGCAGCCCAGTTACACCAAAATACGGATACAAGCTGTCCCTGTGGCCTTTTCAATATTATTCTCAGCTGTGACTTCCTGGCCCTTTGAACAGGTAGGCAGGTTTGTGCTTGACAACAGAAAACAGTTTATGCATCACAACTCTGAAAGCAGAGTTCTCAAGAGGCTGATGAATGGCTTTTGAAGGAAAAGCAACTGTTTATCCTACATGAATTGTGTCAGGGCCAAGACGGGTCACCACTGTGGAGTGAAATGCCATGGGCAAAAGATCTCTAGCTTCCTGCAACAAGCTTTTGGCTCCTTTCCACTGGAATGTATAGATTTAGCTGGTCTAAGGAATAAAGCAAAGGGGATCGTTTGATAATTTACTGGTCTGGTTTCTCGTTTTTTATGCAGATGAAGAGATTGGGGGCTTCAAGGGGATGGAAATGTTTGTGAAGAGACCTGAGTTTGCCATGCTTAATGTTGGCTTTGCCTTGGATGAAGGTGAGAATTGATTGGCTTGGTGCTGAGGAAGCCGTTTTTGGACTGGATTGTATGATAGGACTAGCCTGTCTGAGTTCCCCCCCCCCCCCCTTGTTAAAATTATTGTTGGCGATTAGCGGACTTCTTCCCCAGTGCTTACCATTGCCTAAGTGAGAGAAAAATCCTCTTTAGTCACAAGCTTGCTGTCCAAGAAGGAAGCACCATCTGTGCAGTCTTGCTGAAGATCATTTAAGTTTCCTGGCATAAGGACAGTGGTATCCTCACCTGCATGAGATTAATGAATGTTCAGCCACTGAGCTGATGGCATGGTTCCTGGTCAAAAGGTGCTGCAGAGGCTCCCCAATGCGGCATCCACACAGCTCTTCACCCCATGCCCCCCTTTAAAAAAACTTTACATTAATTTTTTTTAAATGGAAAAATGTTAGGGTGCCAGGTTCTCCTTCCTGTTGGTGAACCTTCCTGCTGGTCAGCTGTTGAGCAGGCAGGAAGAAAAAGCAAGGGGAGAGAAAGAGTGAGGCTAGTGGCAAGGAGTAGGGATAACCAGTGAGGTAAAGAGGTGGAAGGGAGAGAAATAGGAAGGCTATGAACAAGAAAGGGAGAGAAAGAGTGAAGAAAGGGATTGGGAGAAAGAAATAGTGAGGCTAGAGGCTGGAAATGGAGAGAGAGAGACAGAGACAGAGCAAAGGGTTAGGGTCTGTGTGGATGGACGAAGATTGGGTGGGCTAGGAAGCTACTCCATTTCCCCCTCTGTAGTCTCACTATTTCTCTCCTACAACCTCTTAACTAACCACCACCACCCAAAGGCAGCCATAATGTGACTAGCCATATCCTCAATGAAACCCATTTTGTAGTGGTGCCCACAGCAGTTTTTCAAATTCCCCAAAGTAGCCACAGGTTCAAAAATGCTGGGGACCCTTGGCCTGCTGTGTCTTTTAACTAAATTTTTTTTTGCTACTGCCATTCTCTGTCTTCTCCTAGGTCTGGCGAATCCAACAGACACTTTCACTGTATTCTATGGCGAAAAATGCCCATGGTGTGAGTAAGATTTGGAATTCCATCTTTCCCGCCCTCCTTCCCTCTTCTCTTTATTTGTGGTTGCTTTGTGGTTGCTTCTGATCTTACTTTGTAAAGTCCTGCTGCTTAAGATCTGTATGGTAAATGTAGGGTGAACATCATGTTTGCATGTGTTTCTTTCCCAAGAAAAGCATGGATTCTCCTGAACACTTTCTGAGGTTTTGCCATATGCATGCCTTCTCTGTGAAATAGACACATGTGTAACTTTTCTCTAAATTTTAGGGTTTCTTGGAGGAGCCAAAAGAGATGATGAAACCAGCCTCCTCTTGGAATTAGACTGGCATTTTATCATTGTTATCCCCAGCTGTTTTTCACACTCTCAGAAGATTATAATCTGTGGATTCATAGTCACAGTTACATCACTGGAATCAATTTGTAAATTTAGACTGTCACCTCTTGTTTGAGGAATTTTGTACCTCAGGATTTTCAGTAATGGCTCATAACTTTATGAAATATTCTGATATTTTGCAGTTAATGTCTGAAAGGTCAACACTGATCAAATCCTAGGGAAGCAGTGGAAATCCTAAACCATTGTCTGGTGGCAGTGTGTAGGATGTGATATAAGCCCTATATTGCAGGGGAACAAGCTAAAACCTAATGCTAATAAGACAGGTCATGTTGATTGAGGGTTCAGTCAACCCAGTGTTAGGTAGACAGTTTGTGTTAGATGGGATTGTATTCCATCTTAAGATGCAGGTTCACAATTGGGAGTGTTTCATCTTCTGTCACTGTTTTTTGGATGCTCATGTGGTAATATTGACAAGGGATGCTTTTTACCAGGCACACCAGTGGAGTCCTTTCCTGAAGAAGACAAAGCAGGCCATGGTCCTTCATGGGGTAGTACACTCAAGACTAGATTATTGTAACACATTCTATGTAGAACTGCTCTTCAATAGTGTCCGAAAACTTCAGTTGGTCAAAATACTGTCCTCGAACTGCTGTTTGGAGCTCACCAGACAGAGCTTATTACTTTGGTCCTGTACAATGATCAGTGTCTTCCTAATAGTTTAGGTCCACCTCCAGGAAAGCCCACCTGGCCCTGACATTATGTTCTTTCTGCTGCCTTATTAAAAGGTAGCTTGTAGGAAAGTTTTTGGAGAACACTGAGGGCTGGTGAGTTTCTTTTTTCTGCTTTAAATCTGATTAATACACCATTTTATCTTACTGGCTGTTTTATTCACTTTTTTTTTGTTTTTATTGCCTTGCATCCAGAATTTATTGGCTTGTTCTTATTTTTAGCATTGTATTATATTTTATTATTTATTGTGTATTGTTTTATTACTTATATTTTATTTTACTCTAAGAAACAGTACAATTAATATGGCTGCAGCTTGAGTACAATTAATATGTGTACAGCTTGAGCTTTGTGGATACTTTTTCTGCTGAAGAAACAAGCCTGTTATACAGTTTAAAAGCAGTTTGCCTCTTAAGCAGCAGGGACTGTGCAACAAAACTGAACTACATTTCAGCTGCTACATCTGTTTTATCCCTCCAAATGCATATTCATTCATTGGATCATGGTACACTTCTTGTAAAAGTTATGATTGAAGTAGTTATCACTTGCTGTTATAGCTGGATATTAAGATGTTGCTTTTCCTACCTGTCTTCCATTGTCTCTGCTTAATACCTGCAGGGATTAAAGTGAAGGTAGAAGGGAATCCAGGACATGGATCCAGATTCATTGAGAACACAGCTGCTGAAAAGATGGTAAGAGAGTACTCTCCGTAAGGATTAGGGGCTAGGTAGGGTGGGAGGTGAAGCTGCTCATATATGGGAGCAGCAGAGAGTGAGTTGCTTAGATCTAAAAGCAATCCCTTCAACAGCCTGAGTAGATGTCAAACTGTTTTCATAGACATCTCCTTGCTGCCTGTAAAGTACAGTCTAGATCAGAGGTGAGCGATCGGTGGCCCTCCAATTATTGTTTCCCAACTCTCGTCATCTTTAGTCAGCATGGCCAATGGTCAGGGATGATAGGAGTTGTAGTCCAACAACATCTGGAAGGTGACAGTTCCCCACTTGTGGTCTAGACTATTCCCCTACCACCCTGTTTAAATTTGCTGAAGGAAATATGACCTCATATTGTCCAGCAGGGAGCACTAAAGGGGGGTGTAGAAGCACTGGCCTTGAGGGAGAGGCTTTTTCTTTTTACAGCTAATATCATCCAGCAGTTGTGCCATCTTGAAAACATTCTGGCATTTGCTCATTAGGATGGACTTGTGTATTTGTGTTTAAATATCACTGCATTGACTTTTGGGCTTTCCTATCCATAGCACAGAGTGATCACCTCCCTCCTAGAGTTCCGAGAACGTGAAAAACAAAGGTGAGGAAAAGCCCCTTGGGGAAGCCTGACCAGGTTGGGAAAGAGCCATTCTTGATTTCCACCATTGCTCCGCTTTCCATTACTTATTTCTTAAGAGGTATTCTGTTTGTCTGCAGAAGCACAAGAAGAGAAATGTGCTTTGGTAACTCATAAATGAGCTGGCTCATTGTGGCATGCTATTCCATAGGCAGATACATGAAATGTCCCACTACCTAGTTTCCTGTTCTTTAAGCATGAATGGTCATCTGACAAAAATCAGGTTCCCTGGAGTTTGGGCTTTCCTTCCTGTGTCTGCCATTGACCCCCTACATGACACTGGGCCTGTCATCTCCCTTAGTTTGCTCTATTGCAAAATAGACCTAGGAACTCTTAACCTTAGTGATTAAGGGCACAATTCTATGTATGTTTGGATTTTTAAAAAGTCCTACAACTCCGACATGTCCCAGCCAGGAAGGCTGGTTGGAGGGATGCTGGGAGTTGTAGGACTTTTTCCCCTTCTAAACGTGCATAGGATTGCGCTCTAAGAAGATGAGCTATGAGCTGCAAGGTCCTGGTTCTGATCCCAGCACTGCCATAACCTCACTTGGTATCCCTAAACAAACCATTCTCTCCTAGCCTCCCATCTATCTATAATACTCGGATAGTAATACTACCCTACTTTGTATAATTCCTGTAAGGATTTTTTAAAATTTTATTTTAATGAAAAAAATATACAACACACTGCTATGCAGCACAATCATTATACACAATCAATTATTTTAACTACTCAACAAAAGCATAACACCACATATAAATAAAGTGAGTTAAGTAAATTTAGCATCAAATAGATTGAATTCTCATAGCACACACAAAACATCCACGAATATAAAATAAACTAAACAGATTACATAATACATAAGATAAAGTTTCATATATCTTCAGAGCCAGTGATTTATTAAATAGCAAAACAAGAATATACGTTAATTTCTCATAATTATTTTTCCAGTATTCAATAAAAGACTTCCATTCCTCTTTAAATTTGGGGACCTGCTGTCTGCCATCTCTCAACCTGACTGCTTCACTGATTTTCAATAATTGTGCAATTTGCCAGACTTTAGTAAACCATTCTTTAGATACAATTGGTTTTCTATTTTTCCAGTTCTTGGCTATTATCATCTTTGCTGCTGTTAGCAAATTTGATATCATTGGCTGATGAGTTTTTGGGACCTCGGATTGAAAAAGCTCTAACAACATTGTTTTAGAGTTAAGAGATAAATCATATCCTGTTATTTTAAGAACTTCCCTCTTGACTTGTTTCCTAAAATCTTGGACATTTGGACACGTCCACCACATATGCATATAGTCAGCCGAGGGCATCCCGCATTTCCAGCATACACCTTTCCTATATATATTATTTAATCAATGAGGTGTTAGATACCAACAGTAAAATAGTTTATAATAATTTTCTTTTAATTTAACACAGACTGAGTTGGTCATTCCTCTTATGAAAATCATTCTCCATTCTTCTTCATTAATTCTTGTTTCTATCACTGACTCCCAATGGGTTTTTAAAGAATTCACCCTTATTTAGATCTTGGTCTAGCAGTAAAGTATATATTTTTGACAGTAAACCTTTAAAACTTTTTCTCTCAATAAGTTTTTCAAATTTAGATAATTCCATTCTTAAGGTACCTGTCTTAAACTGACTATTTATATAGTTCTTTATTTGGCAATATTGGAACCATTGAGGCTGATCCAGTTGCATTCTTGTTCTTAGCTCTGCCCAGCTCATACATTGTTTTTGCCTTAGCATGTCCCTGAAAGTTGTAATAACATGTTTCACCCACAACGAATCTTTACCAGCAACTGAAAATGGTTTATAGTATATGAAGGAGGATGAGGGAGATATGCCTGGACATAGTCATACTCGGACTATGCCCAAAATATAGGGATTTTTAACATTTAGAATTGTATTACTATTTTTACTAAAGTTTCCTTTATATGCCCATGGTAGATAGGAAAGGGGAATTTTACAGCTATTTTGTTCTATCACATACCAAGGAGTGGTGTTGTTTGCTGTGGTCCATTTTATTATCTCTTTTAATCTTATTGCTTGGTAGTATTTTGCAATATTTGGGCACAATATTCCACCTTGAGTTTTAGGTCTTTGTAATACTATTAAAGCTGTTCTGGGTTTCTTATTACCCCAAACAAAATCTTGCAATATTTTTGGCCACAAAGCTAGTTCTTTGTTCTTTATCTCAGTTAAGACATTTTATAGAATTAACAGCAACCTAGGCAGGCAGTACTGTCATTTTAATCAGGGCAACTCTACCAAACCAAGAAAGCTTTAAGTTATTCCATCTGTCAGTATCCCCTTTTATATTCTCCCATAACATGAAATAATTTATCTCCTTCAGTTTTGACAAATCAGTCAATAAAGAAATACCCAAATAACGGATGGGTTTACTTAGCCATTTTAAGTTATATTGTTGGGCTATTTCTTCTCTTTCTTGGTCTTGAATGCTTATTCCCATCAGTTCATGTCTTTCATTTATTTAATTTGTATCCAGAAACCTTGCTGTATTGCTCTATTATTTGTAATACATTAGCCAGCGATTCTTTAGGATCTTGTAATAATAACATCACACTATCAGCATATAAGCTGATCTTTAGGTCCTGATCTCCAACTTTTATCCCTTTAATATTCTGGTTTCCCCTGATCTTCTCTGCTAAGGGTTCTATGCTTAAGACAAATAAAAGTGCAGATAATGGACATCCTTGTCGAGTCCCTCTTTGGAGACTAAGTGTATTTGTTAGTTGGACATTGATCATTATTCTTGTGGTAGGTTCTTTATATATTGCTTTTATACAGTCAAGAAAAAGGTCCTTCTATATTAAACTTTTGAAGAGTGGTAAATAAGAATTCCCGTTCCAGCCTATCAAAAGCTTTCTCTGCATCAAGAAAGGCCATGATGGCTTTACGTTTATGTTCATTACAAAAATTAATAATTGAAAGGGCTGTTCTGGTATTGTCTACGATGTTTCTATTGTAAATAAATCCAGTTTGATCAGTATGTATCCTGTAAGGATTTTTTATACAATGTAAATGAAATGCCTTGAGCAATTGGGAAATGTTATGTAAATACGAAATATTATTTTAACTAAGAATGCTTATGTTTTATAATTAGCTGCATTATTTATTACTTTGTATTATTTGCTATTAATCTACCTCTCATTTTTAATGCGCAAAAGGCTTTCAGTTTTTAGCATTTTTAGCGTGTCCTCAGAACTAAGGCTGAGTCCTCTCTTAGGAGCAATTCTAGTACTCCTCTAGTGCATGGCTTGTTACAGTTTGACTGCTTTGAGCAACACATCTGAGATACAGATCCATGTACATCAGTCCTGTAAAGGAAAGGGCAGGGATGCTCATTTGGCATCCATCACACTTGGGACAAGCATAAAGACCCAGAGTGGGGCATGTGTGTGTCCAAGCCCAATTGTAAGGTATTGTGTGAGAGAGGTGTTTTCTGCCCTCAACATTTTGTGGATGGGAATATTAACTGCCATGACTATTGAATATGCCTATGATTACTAGCGATGCATGGAAGAGTGATCTCTAGCCCCTGAACATGCTTTTTCTTCATTCTCTTAGGAAGAAATTTAATCCAGAGTTTCAAAGAAACGGGCTGAAAGACTCTTTGGTTCTTTCTTTCCCCATAGGTTGAAATCAGAAAAGCACCTTACTTTAGGTGATGTAACCTCCCTCAACCTAACCATGTTGAATGGGGGCATCTCCTTCAATGTGGTCCCCTCTGAGATGTCCGCTGCCTTTGACATCCGCATCCCTCCCACAGTGGATTTAAAGGTACAGTAACCAGCTGTTGAAAGCAACAGGTAGGGAAATGGGGCCCATTTTTTAGTCATTGAGTTATTGTCCAGAATATGCTGACCAGGAACTGCATGGAATGTGTATTGGTTCCCTCCACTTCTTATATTAAAATTGGCTGAAGCATCCAACAAAATATTGTGTAGTTAAAAAATGTAACCCCCTTGCATTGGTTACAATTGATAATATGAGGGTGCCTTCCACCCCTACCAGTGAAGGTGACCGGGAGCACTGGCGTAGTCTTACATTTTGAAATGCAGACACTCATCATGACAGTTCCCCCATAGCCATGCCCCCAAGGAGAGGTCAAAATTGCCGGCCACTGTGTTGATCCACATCAGCAAACCAGCTGTAGCAGTTTCATCTCTACCACAAGCAGGTCTTTTATAAAGCTGTTGGTCTTAATTGCCCATTCAAGGTCAAGCCACCTCAAAATACTTTACAACAAGGAACAATAGATTGTTGCTAGGGAAACCCATTTCCCCGCAACTACTGTGAGGATTGGAGTTCATCTCACAGGGAACACTGAGGAGGATGACAGATGATGTCAGCATCTCTGCTAATGAAAAAGTGCCAGCACAGCATCCTGCAAGCCCTGGCTGCATTACACCACTGACTGGGAGCACTGGAGGGCCTGTTTTCTTCACCTTGAGCTTCCCTCCCAAGAGTTTTGAATTCTAGTGAGCATGAAGACTGTTCCTATCTTACTTTTCTTCCTTCTGCTTGGAGGATCAACTCAGGTGGCAGGATACTCCTCCACCGGCTGCAAGACAAGAAACTTCAAAGACCATGCACAGTCTTAAGCCAGCATGGAATCTTAGACTAATGGTTAAACCTAAAACTACTTCTTATAGGGCATCTGATTGCTACATTTATGAGGGAAGAACTGGTTAAACATGTCAGGAAGGGCTGCAGAGGATTATGGGATGAACTGGGAGCATTGTAGAGTTAAAAGGTAAATGGAAATCAAAATCTCTGGCCAAGAATCATTCTGGAGAGCCTGGATGCTCATATATTGGTTTGTCTTTGCTTTGCAGGCATTTGAGGAGCAGCTCACAGCATGGTGCCGGGCAGCTGGTGAAGGTGTTACCTATGAATTCCACCAGGTAACTGCAGAGATGAGGGAGCATTCCAGAAGCCTGTTGCTTCCCCTTAGATCCAGGAGCATAGCTGAATTCCTGGCTTTTGGCTATATTGCCTTCTATGCTGCTGCCACTGCCTCTCTCTTTTTCCCTGGGCCTTTTATCTCAGTGTGGCTGCTCTTCTGCTCTGCCTTATGACCCCAACGTCTTGCACTCTTGCTGCTGCTTCTGCTGTGCCCTTGCCACAGACTCCTGCATTGTGGCTGCCCTGTTGCCTTCTCCCAGTTTCACCCTCTACCCTTTTCTTTGGGCTAGAAATACATGGATCAGTCGGTGACCTCCACAGAGGAATCTGACCCCTGGTGGAAGGCGTTCAGTGGCACCTGCAGGGACATGTGAGTAAGATGCCCTATTTCCCCATTCTTACACTCACTTTGTTTTTTCAGACCCCTGTCAAGGCTGTTGGCTCTTCCACGTGCCAGACAGAGGGGGAGCTATAAACACATCATCATTTTTGGGGAAGCTGACATTCACAGCATTCAGAAATAGATTCCCCTAACAGTCTGTATGGAGAACAGGAGAGTGACCCAATGCCCTTCAGCCTTCCCAATATGTCCTTTTCTGTTTCATCTGAGGTGCCCTCTGCCCCATTCGTAAAGGGGCTCAGCATCTGAATTCTGCCTCCAAACAGCTTAATGCTCAGTGGCAGGAGAAAGAACAGGCTGACTTAGCAACGGGAGCTCCCCAGTCATAGTGCGTGTGTCTCTCCCTCTTGTCTTGTCAGGAACATGAAGGTGAAGTGTGAGATCTTCCCTGCTGCCACAGACAGCCGCTATATCAGAGCAGTGAGTATCAATATGTTTCCTGGAGGCATCTTGCCAGCGGATTACGACTCTTCTGCTGCTTTGCTGAGGTGTCGCTGCCTGATAGTTACTTCTCCTTCCACTGTGTTGCAGGCAGGCCACCCAGCGATTGGCTTCTCCCCCATGAACCGCACACCTGTGCTGCTGCATGACCACAATGAGTTCCTGAATGAGCAGGTCTTCCTTCATGGGATTGACATCTATGCCCAGCTCATCCCTGCACTGGCCAGTGTCCCTCCTCTGCAAGCAGAAGCCTGAGGGAGGGAGAAGCAGATAGCAGCAGTCTGAGGGAAAGAGAAACCAAAGAGAGACACAGGAGCTGGAAATGTGTGTTGCTTCCTATTGTGACACAGAACCCTACCAAGAGGACACAGGTCTTGGAAGTTGTGATTGAAGACTGATAGCTTGTTGAGATCGGCTGGTACGCCAAGACAGCCTGTGGGTCGCCAACATATCCTTGAGTGGTACACAAGGGACAAACCATGCTAGAAGCAGAAACTTACACCAGCACAACTAAAGCAGGGTTCTGTAGGTGTCAGTGACTGTTTCCCTGCTCCTTACTGAAGCACTTAGAGTAAAGTCCCTTGTCTCCACACAATCCCTATAGGAAGACCACAGTTCCCAGTCTCTCTCATCAGTACCTATCCATTTGGAGGATAAAAGGATAATCTTCATGGCTCCTCAAGCACCAGGACTGAAGGATCAAGGTTCTCACCACCAAAGCTTCTTGAGATGCGTAGTAAAGCGTTATTGCCCTCCCTATAGCTCCTTCCATCCTAAACTTCAATTTCTCCAATGCTGCACCCTTCTGCCAAGGGATTCCCATACAAAAAAAGCATCCCTTCCCCACCTGCCAAACCCAAGGGCACAGCAATTGAAGAAGCAGGAGAAGTCCTAACCTTTATGCATAATTGAGTTTCCCCAGGAAGTTTGCTTCTTTTGGGCTGCTGTTGACACCTGGCTGTTCTCTGTTACGAGGCATGCCCAGTTCTATTGTCCTAGAAGAATTCCAGGCATCATGGAAATTTCAGCTCCACTATCATATGCTGTATGATACTGGGCAAATCACCTTTCCCCCTCTTTGTATCTCATGTTCCCTATATGTGGAAGGTCACAGATGATGTCCCTGTTTCTTTGCCACATGATATTCTCCCCAACCCCCATTGGAATGGGATCTCCATGAATTTGTACTCAACACCAGCGGTGCTAGCTGCTGCATGCTGCCTTAATTTTTCTGTTGAACTGAAGTCTTAACAAATCACTGTTGATGAAACAGATGAGAGCTGAAGGAAGGAGGTTTGGCCAATGAGACAGCTGTCTTTTCCCCCAAAGAATGTCTGTGGGAACAACGTGACATCGTGACATAGCATTGTCCCTGTTGGGGCAATCTGTCCCAAATTACAAAGAGATACCTTGGCAGTCAGCCAAGGTGGTTTTAAAAGGAGAAAACTTGGGCACCTCAACTTTAATGTTAAGCTCTCTGCTCCCTCCCCCCCAAAAGTTTTTAGGATTCGTTTTCCCCCTGAAAGTTGCTGATAACCTCCCCTTTACAGGGTATGAATGGTCCTGCAAAAGTTGCATTCTGCCCAGCTTTAAATCAAATTGTTCATTTGGACTATAAAGTGAGGCTTCTCTTCAGAATTGCAATGTTTCACCTCCCTATTATGTCTCTTGTTTTTGTTTTTTTTAGAAAAACATTAACTTGTTGGGATTATTTTTCATATACAAAGCCATTCCTCATCTATAGATACATTATCAAGTCTGGATGCTTTTAAATATGGGATTACCATTTGGATTTAGCATATTCTCTATAAACTGCACTCACATGTAATAGCATTATACATCAACATGTATTTAGGGAATGGGGGGAAATTGCTCTATGATCTCCCTATTGGCCATATGTAGCGTGAGCACTCGATTAGGGAGAGACATGACACTTTAATTTGCCATGTGTAAACAAAAGATCATCCACTTTAGTTCAGTGAGAAAACATGGGCTACACAGTAAGACTTGTGTCCAAAAATCTCAAATGCCAGGGAAAACATATAAACCAGGCTATTTTAATTTTTACACCACAATTCTATGCATATTCAGTTAGAAGTCTGACACATTTTATTCAGCGGAGCTAGTAAATGTGTATAGGACTGTAGCCTTAAAATCAATGTGTGGAAATGTAGGGATTTCAGATAAGAGTTCTAGAAGCTGAATAAGCTATATTTGTGAGTGATCTATAATAGCACTCTTTTGATAAGACTCTCCTTTGGGAAAGTGGGAACTATAGGTTTGTCTGCATCAACAGACCTATGTTTAGAATTGCTTTGTTGTTCAACCTTATTTGCCATCTTTAGCAGTGTACTGCTTCTCCTCTCAAATACGTTTAGCCAAAAAAAGAGGAAGAGCAGCTTCCTGTTTGAATTCCAAGAGGGTAAGCCCTTTGGAATTCGAGGTGCCACATCCCATCTCATGTAAATTTACTTGTCATAGTACTGCCTGTGTATGGATTGGAAAGCCTTAGTTGATGGCATGGACTGCAGAGTGCTCTTAGTCAATTCTGGTCCCTGAATTGCAGATACAGCCAGAGAGAAGATGCTTCTTTTGATGGGGAAGGGGAGGAAAGGCTCACATGGATTATTGCTGAACTCCTCCTTCCTTTCATTGGTACACAGGCAGTAGGCAGAATTTATAAACTAATAATTTTGGCCTCCTTGATTTCAAAGGGCACAATCAACCAGCAACTTCTCTCATGCAAGCTCCATTAAGCATCCTGGTGGCTTGTGATCATAGTGTAATCTCCATACTACCAAGAGACACAGCTTTTCACAGGTAGAACCCCCAAATCTGCATAGCTTTGAGCATGTGAAATCTCTGTATTTTCTATACACATTAATATATGTACTGCAGCCCAAACAAATATCTAAAGTTGCAAGGCATGAACATGGAGATAATTAACCCTATCATTTCATCCTGAGCGTTTCCATCTAGCCGTGTAGACTGTATCCATAGGTTTATCTGTTTGGCAGGTTTGAGGGTTTAACAACCAACTCCTGGTCCTCTATATTTTATGTTCTCTGATTTGCTTGCTGTCTAAATGGAGATACAAGTTTGTTCAGATTTGGAAATGTGATAAAACTTACAACTTGCTTACAGTATCAAGTGTCAAAAGGACAGAAATATATGAACATGATTTTAAGAAGAAAATATAATTAAGATATTAAAAACATATTTAGATTTGTAAAACTGAAAATGTGCTAACTTCAACTTGGGGAAGAAGATACTTTGAACAGGGCTAGTTTGGAACCTTATTTTCCACCAGATGGCGCACTGCACCTGAAAATCCTGCAGTGATGACCGATTCACTTTACAGAACAGCATTGGGTATGATCAGTGATTGCTGCAGCAAATACAGGAACTGTGAGAGGAGATGCACATCTCTGAGCATTAGCTGGTGCCTGATACTGTTAGTTTCTGTATGGCTGAACTGATTGCTATGCTTATTAACTGGAGCAGTATAAGGACATTGTAGGAGGCAGGGACTTGAACACCACAACAGAAGTTATAAGGGCATTTCTCCTCTGCGCTACAATTTTTAAGGGTGGGTTGAGAGAGAGACTAGAGGATCTGGTATGCGTCCCACTTTCCCCTTGTAAAGCTAATGCGAGAAGGCATGTGCTAGCTGGGCGAGAGGTTCAATTTGGCTGTGTGTCCTTTAAAGGTTTACTGTGTGTAAAGAATATTTAGTCCTAAGACCTGAGAAGAGGCCAGCTTCAGCAGCCAGCATGGAATTCTGAATGCCTATCTACTTTGAAGTAAATCCCACTGTGTTTAATGGGTCTTATTCTAAAGTAAGTATGCATAGAATTGCAGCCACAGTTTGCTGAAGACTCTCGCGGGGAAGCCGGCAATCTCACGAGATCTCTCCCCGGAGAGGACGCAATGGCGCCGTGCGTCGGGAGGATGCAATGGCAGCAGGAACATAGAATTGCTGGTGCTGAGGAGCACGGAATGCCATGGCAGGCAGGCAGCAACAACGACAGCTCTACACTCTGCTCCTGGGCCCCGGTAAGTCCAGCCCTCCCAGGCACTGTATGCTGGGAGTTGTAGACTTTCCTGGGGCCTGGGAGTGGGGGAGGAAATGGCGAAACTGCCATTTTAGGATGGTTCCATCCTAAAACAGCCTCCAAGCTTCGGCTTCAGGATGCCAAGGCCCAAGGCTTGCACAGTCCTACTGAAGAACGGGGGGGGGGCAGCGTGGAGGAGGAGCAGCCAAGTGAGAGAGGGAGTGGAGTAGAGTGCATTCCTTTTGCAATTATTTTAAAAGTTTACCTTGTATTTACTGGACTAATTTTAGTTCATTGATACATATCATACATTATGCAAGCGTCAACAAGGTTTTTACAAAAGGGAACTGCCCTTCAGAGTCATGCTATAAAAAAGAACTGATAACAATAACAAAACTCCACATGCAAATGGCTGATTTCACAGTAAAATAGGTACATGGCAGAGCATTCCTGCGCTGTGCACAGGGCCAGCTCTACCAATACAGAGTGAGGTGGCTGCCACAGGTAGTTTTCAGTGTCATGGAAAGGGCAGCCCTTTATTAGGTATTTAATTTAGTATTGTTATATTTTTACACCCAGAGGCACTTGTGAGATTTTCTGCCTCAGGTGTCAAAATAACTTGGCCAGCTTGGGTACTATGCTCCTTGATGTTAAGAACAGAAGAAGAGCTGTGTTGGATAAGACCTAGAGTGCATCTAGTCCAGAATTCTGTTCACCCACTGACCCATCAGTTGCCTGTGGGAAACCTACAAGCAGGACATAAGTGCTGCTCCCTGCTTGTGTGTTCCCAAGCAACTGGTGTCATACCACCTCTGATACCGGAAGTACTGATAGCCACCAATAGCTTGTCCCCCATGAATTTGTCCAATCCCTTTTTAAAACCATCCAAAGTGGTGGTCATCACTACATCTTGTGGTAGTGAATTCCATACTTTAACTATGCACTAACTTTAAGTGAGAGAAAATGCCATTTCTTGCTTTGTTTCAGTCAGCTAAATGTCTTCCTGGGCAGCATGTTTATTAAGAAACCTGGAAAAGGACATGGAGCCATAGTCCCTTCTAAACCAAACTGGAAAGTTTCAGCAAAAAAATTAAAAATCATTAGATTGTGAAAGTGGAAACAAAATGGCAAGAGGGAGGTTACATATTGGTAAGTCTGTAGGGGAGGAAATCTATCCTATATACTTACATCGAAAACCACACACAATATTGTTGGATTCCAAATTAGCTATTGTAAATGCTTGAAGGAAGGGGAAAGATCTTGGAATAACTGTGGTCAGCGTGCGGAAAACATCCACTCAATTTGCTGCAGCTGTCAAACAAAGCAAAACCGAATGTTAGGGACCGCTAGGGAAAGCTGGGAATGAGCCATGGGGAACTGCGTACTTTTGCATTGTTGCTCTGCTTTGTTACAGTTCCTCTGATCGCTGTATCTGGTCCTGGCTAAAGGAACAATAATACACTAAGTGGACTGCTGGTTTGATTCAATAAGGGAGGTCTTCTGTGCATTTGAATCTACTACTTAATATACTGTGCGCAGATAAACGGGACCCTCATTACCAAACAACATTGAGGGAGAGCCCAACAAATATGAAACACAGGTGTGATCAAAGCCCCCTGGAATAGACACAGCCCAGTCACATCTGGGATTTGACCTGGATCTAGCTGGGCCTCCAAACTTGTGTGTCAAACTGGACGTTTTCTCCCATCAGATAAATCAAGCCAGGTGTGGGGCGGCATAATTCTAACTCCAACTTCTTTGCACTCATTGCACCATAGTGCAAACATCCACATGGTGCAATGTGATGTTTGGGAAAGCACATCACATGGGAACAGCATGGTTTCCCCTCTTAAGAGGAGAAGCTGTTTCCACAACAGCCTGTTGAGGTTGCGTGCAAATATTTGCAGAAGCCCCGTACTCTGCCGCCCTGCTGTCTCCACTCCACTCAAAACACAACAGCAAGCAGAATAACTTAAAGGCAGCTGTTGAAATTGAAATCAGATGAGATGCAAAAATATTATGCTTTGGGTCTGAACTTTCCCTCTCCTCACAGATGAGATCCATGTCTCTCAAGGCAGGGGCTCTCTCTTGGGCCCCCAAACCTGCCCAACTTGATAGAAGATGATGACTGAGCAATTGGGATGACAGCCCCAAGGGGGTGAGATGGATTAGTGGTGGGCAGCTATCAATAATTTAGTTCAGTTTCCTGATAAATCTGATTGTCCTCTGTCAACCTCCAAAGAAGTTGGTGCAGGCTCTTTATTCACCCTGTTTCTTCTTATGCCAGGGATGCAATTGACCGAGAACTAATCCAATTGCCCTATAATTCCTGGATTTTATGAGGCAAAAGGGGAGATTAAGATTTTAGACTAGCCATCCATCCCAGATAAAGCAATACAATCTGATAAGGGTAATGTTTCAGCTTCGTAGTTTCACACTGCAAAATCTAATTTGAAATATTAGTTTATGTAGAAGGAAAAATGTTCTAAATTCAAGTTGAACCAATGGTGCAATCCGTAGGACCAAAACAACAATGTATTTGATGAATAGATTTAAATTTAGTGACAGATTGAAAATGTCCTTTAACACTATTTAACACCATAGTGGTGTCCCATGAATAGTGATGCAGTGATGGCTTCTTTCCAAAAACTATTAACATCTCTTTATTCAGGCAGTGAACCGAAGTTGGGTTTCCAGAAACTAATATTTGTCCATATTACCAAGTCAAAGGAAGCTGTTCATTATCATTCAAAATTTTTAAAAAAGTCCATGTTTTGAGATAGATATGGGGGATTGGGTAACTAGGGCTGCAATCTTATGCACACTTAATGGGGAGCAAGACCCATTGAATTAGCACTTCTGAGCAGACATGCATAATATTGCACTGTAAGGCTACAATTCTAAACACATTTACTTGAGGCATAAGGTTTACTAAGGCACATAAATGGTTAAAAGCAAGACAATTTATCAACTTAGTTTTAAAACCCAGCTTTAGCAAATTAAAGCTTTTCATTGGTCCTGATAATGTTTACAAAGATTAGCTCCAATTAAAAAAACAAAACAAATGTAAGGATCTTTTATCCAATGTAGATCTTGTGCATATCTTGGCTCTCAAACTGTACTGGCAAACTAACCTGGTTCTGTCCATGTATTGGTCCTGTACTGGCAAGCTAACCTGTACCAAACTGTTAACCCATTGCATCTTTTCATCTCCATGATTAGCTAGCTGGATTCTGCCCAACCTATGGAAACAGGAAGTTGTGTTCAATATAGCAGCATGTGTTTTCCAAAAGAACAGGGCAATCTGTAACCCTGTGTGTTGGGTTCAAACATAATTCAATCTAAATAACAGAATCAAATTAAACAGATACAAATGCAAGGTTCTTCACATAGGAAAAAATGAATCAAATGCAAAAGTATCAGATGGGGATACCTGGCTTGACAAAATTGCATGTGAAAAGGAAGTTGGAGTTGGAGTCAATCACAAACTCAATATGAGTCAGCAGTGTGTGGTGGCTGCAAAAAAGGCAGAGGAACCTCAGAAGAATTTGCGGAACAAAGTATTAAATTTCTGAAAATACTGAGTATCAGTAAGGGTATTCCACGTATAACGTAAACAATTCGAGGTAGTATTCATCTTAAGTGTATTAACTTTGCCCCATAAACTTAACTTTAAAGATGCCCATCTATCAATATCTCATGAAATATAATTAATAAACTTATTTAAATTTAACTTAATCATTTGACATACGTCTCTGGGAATTATTATTCCCAAATAAGTAATAGAATCAGGGCACCAGCGAAATTGCCAGTTGGCTAATACACTGGAATGTATATTTTCTCCAATCGGAATTATTTCCGACTTTGACCAATGAATTGAATAGCCAGACAAATCACCAAAAATATTAATCAATTTTGTCAAAGCCGGAACTGACGACTGGAGTTTTGAAATAAATAGTAAAAGATCATCTGCATATAGAATAATTTTAAATTCTAAGTCAGCATGTACAAAACTGTGAATACTGCTGCTTTGCCTAATGGCACATGCCAGGGGTTCCAAACATAAATCAGATATCATTGGGGACAATGGACATCCCTGTAGAGTACCCCGTCCAAGTAAAAATAAAGCAGAGAATGTAAAGCGACCAGATCGACAACTAACCTATGTAAGATTATCTGCTCCCTGTCTATTTTTAATAAATCCCACCTGGTCTGGTTGAACCAATGCTGCAATAACTTGTTGCACTCTATCGGCCAATATTTCAGTCAATATTTTGATATCCACATTAATTAATGAAATAGGTCAACAGTTAGCACAATTGGTATGGTCCTTGCCAGGCTTAGGAATCACAGTAATATAAGCATCATTTAACGATGGGGAAAGAAAGCCTAATTCAAAAACGTGATTATAAAGTCTATAGAGCTTTGGAGCTAGAAAACTAGAAAAAGTTTTATACCACTCAATTGGAAACCCATCCGGTCCAGGTGATTGCCCAGTGTTCATATCCATTATTGCATTCATAATTTCCTTCGAGCGTAAAGGGGCTAGAAGAAGCTGCCGTTGTAGTGAATCCAAGCATGGGGGATTAATACCCTACCTGCACTAGTTGAGCACACTTAGATCTGAATAAAGGTCTTTCCTTTAATATAAAATCTGCCAGAAATTTATGCTAATAAAACATGGTGGCAGCAGTTCTTTAAAAATCTCTGGAGTGATTTTTTGAACAAGCGAACATGGCACATAATAGACTGAAACGTCCAGGAGCCCTGGATTTTTCAGACAAGAGCCTGGCCCAAGAATGGTTCCGTTGGAAGCAGGAATTTGGGCTCTACATAGAACTGGCCATGCCTGAAGAAGAAGAAGAAGAAGAAGAAGAAGAAGAAGAAGAAGAAGAAGAAGAAGAAGAAGAAAGCAGGAAAGTGAAACTTTTATCTTCTTGGGGAGCAGGGAATTAAAATATGTGCTAAAGCTCAGCACTGCCTCAACATTGTCAGCTCCACTAGCAGCTTTAGAGGCCTAATGTTTTCCAAAGTGCAATGAGGCAGTGGATAGATATTTTTTTACAAGAAATCAAGAGAAGGATTAGATTGCTGTCACAGGCTGCCCTGTTTTACCTTCCCTATAGTATGCTAAAGATTAAGCCTCTGTGAGTAAACACATTAGATCCTGTTTCTACAGCCTGTTGAAATAAGGCTTCTGGCTAAAGATTTTAAATGAAAGAGCATCTAGTGTGGGTTAGCCATCATTTACATATGTATTGCATATTAACTGTTTTTGGCTTGCAGTTTATTATGAGTGAGTGAGTGGGAGGGGTACATTTTGAAAGAGTTTCATTTATGCAACAGGGAAGGGAAACCTGAAGCCCACCTGAGGAAGGGTATGTGTGGTGTGTATGTGGTGGGCTTCAGGGATTTCCAGCTGCCTGCCAGATGATGACTCTGTTTCCAAAGCTACAGGACCCTGCCTCTGGAATTACTAGCCAAATAAACCCCTAGCTTAAAACAGTGGCAGTTAGCTAGGCCCAGCCTCTAGAAAGCTTGTTGAGCAGCAAAAAGGACATTTACCAAGAATAACAGTTTACCAAATGGGAAGTTAACAACTCTCCCAGCTAAAACTAATCATGAGCGATCCCATGCTGTGAAGTGGCAAGGTGATGCCGTTAATGGTTGTAACTGATGCCTGACACAAACAACGCTAGCTCATTTCATGGGGAACTGAAACCAGGTCACATCCCCTTAGGGGACATTGAAAGTTAAGGTAGTGTGCAGTTCAGAAATGACAACACTGATGGCTAACCTGTACAGAACTCACAAGGATGGGGTGAGAAATGTAATCAATCTGTACAAATGTTGAAGGTCATTGGCATCATGTTATGGTGGGAGGATTATCTAGTTGTTCAGGAGGCCACATCCATCCTAGTTTCTCCATGTCCTGCTTCTGCTACATTTCTTCTCTGCTCACTTTCGATTGACTGATCCTGATATCTGAACTGGATTCACAGAGTGACTCCATAAAGAGCATTTCCATGGGGGGTTGGCAGCAAAAACATTGTAGCTTAGTACAACATTTTTATTTAATTCATTTTCATTTATTACATTTCTATCCTACATAATAGCCAAAGTTCTCTGGGTGGTTTACAAATATTAAAACCTTAAAAAAACAGCACAGTAATGTAATATAAAGATCCCTGCAGCTGATCTCAGGTAGCAGGGCTAGGGACCTTGGAGAATCTCTGCATAGCCAGAGTCCTGAGTTTGATGGACTCTTGATCTGACTCGGATTGTACGAGGGACCATATTACTTCAGCCTGCAAGTCGGAGATGTCACTTTTTAAAAAAAGATCTCCATTTTTTAAAAAATCACTCTGCACGTAGAAAAGCTCAGTAGGGAAAGCACTAAATTAGAAACTTTCTCCTTAAATGTGCGAAATTTCTAATTGCAAGGATTTATTTAATTATTTTACACAAAGGTATAGTAAAAAAAAATGCATTTTCCATTTGCAGTCTAAAGTGGCACAGACCACTCTACACTTCGGGATTCTACCACCTCATTCTGTTTCATGTATAAGAAGAGCCGTGCTGGATCAGACCAAGGGTCCATCTAGTCCAGCATTCTGTTCTTATAGTGGCCAAACAACTGTTGACCAAGAACCCACAAACAGAACGCAAGTGCAACAGCACCCTCCCACCCATGTTCTCCAGCAACTGGTGTCCATAGACATACTGCCTTTGCTACTGGAGGTAGCAGATAGCTATCAGGACTAGTAGGCATTGATTGCCTTCTCCAGGAATTTATCCAAACCCCTTTTAAAGCCCTCCAAATTATTGGCCATCACTACATATTGTGGTAGTGAATTCCATACTTTAACTATGCACTGTGTGAAGAATTACTTCCTTCTATCTGTCCTGAATCTCCCATCAAGCAGCTTCATGGATATAGTGCCAGATTAAAACCTTATCTTTCACAATGGTTTAGTGGACCTTAAAGTTGCATGGAAATCCAGCAGCACAAAACTCATGGTGAAAACAAAGGAATTCCCAACGCCACTGAAAGCAGATAAAAAAGCAGCTTTGAAAAAAAGATGGTCAAACAGCAGACATTGATCCCTGCATATTAGGGGTGCTGGGGACTGGTTTTATGTTTGGTTATAATAGCACCCATAACTGGCTTCAAATGGGAATAGCAAATAATCCATTTAGTGACAATCACATTCACTGCTTTTAAACATGCTAATTCAAAGTCTTAAAAGAAACAAAGACTTTTTTTGTCAGTTGTGCTCAGAGGCAAAAGCACCCCCAGTCTAAAGAGCTTTGTTGTAGTGCTCTATTGAGTTGACATGTTGGTCAGGCCCAGATCCAAGCAAAACACCAACCAGTCTTTCTTTAAGTGAAACCCGTAGCTTAAAGGGATCAAAATGGATGGAATTGGGCCTTTGATGGTAAGCAGAGTCTTTGTGCTGGCTTTACCTCTTGGCACAGAATGGAAGAGCCTATCTAGACTACTGCTAGCTTAGATTCCCCATGTATTGAATTTCGAAGAAACATAGGACACAGGGGTTACAGAGAGAGTTCCTAGGGAAGAGATTAGCGAACCTGGGGTACTGGGGAACAAACGATTGAAAGTGGCCGCTCTTGCTTCCATTTGGGAAGCTGACTTTTATTAAACACAAACATTGCCTCACTGGATGAGAAAGAAGTGCATCTAGTCCAGCATTCTTTTTCTTTTTTTCTTCCTTTTTTTGATTGACAGCCTCTGGGAGTTCACAAGTAGGGCATGATAGCAATGGCCTTTTCCAGTTGTTTGCACCCCCACAACACCTGATATTCTAAGATCACGTTGTCATAGCCACTAGTAATCCTGCTCCTTTCCTGCTATTTTGCCCCTCAGTCCCCTCATCACAAAGGCTCATGAATAATGCAAATATGGCTCATGAATAATTATTCCCTCCCCTCTGAAATGTGAGTGCAGCATGGTCCCGACCCCTCCCTTACATGCCCCAATTGGTGTCTCTGTCCCTTTCAAACTCCCTGCTGGAGGCAACCATCGAACTGCATGGCTGCATCTTGTGCTTGCCTTCAGGCCACACTGATTGGCTGAGCAGCCCTGTCTGTCATCCCAGTGGTGGAGGGGCTGTTCTACTTGTTTGACACAGAGGAAATTAATTGCTATTAAAGCTCAAGCTTTGAACTTTTTCAAACTTTCAAAATTCTCTGCACATCTACGCTGCTTATGCTTCAGTTTAAAACAAAAAATGAACAAAATCAATCTGGTAGATCTTGAGTAATAAGCTTTCCACTACCATATTCTTATATAGATACTGCCTCTGAGTGGGTTAGTGTTGAAGACTCTGGCTGAATTCAGACGACACAATAAGCAACTGGGGGGGGGGAACAATTGTCAGTTGTATTGACTATCGTGTTGTCCGAATGCTGCCATAGTCAACTCAGTGCTGATCCTAATCCACACCACAGTTGATTATTTATTACCATGTTGTGTGGGGAGTACCCCCTAGATGAACAACTGTAAAGTTGATTATTACCCCACCATTGACTACGTGTTGTCCGAATTCAGTAAAAACACTTCCTAAATGTGAATGTGGTGGCTTCAGAGCTAAAAATCAATGACCTGGCACGGAAGAGAAGAGTACACATTCCTTCAATACTAGATTTCCTGCTGATTGTTCTGAAGAATAAACTCTCCTCACTTATTCACAAGCAGAATAGTATCAGCAGAGCAATTTTCCCAATCTCCACATAGATGACCCAAGTTTATTCTGGAGGAATGTTCACATTCAAAGTTCATTTCATTCTTTCTCAGATGATGACAAAAAGGTTGGTTAAGGGGGAAGGGGTCATCCCAAGAGAACATTAAGCTTTTGAATGTCCAAATAAGGCAAGTTTGTCTGCAAGCTTACAGCTAGATTCTGTCCAAGGTTAGAGTCTAGTTGGGGTCTAATAAACAAAATTTAACTCCCTGTAAAATAACAAGGCCTGATTTGCAAATATTGACCCTTCTTCTTCCTAGGCAGACTGTAGTTTGTGTTTCAGAGACATTTCTATCAATAAGCTACACCAATCATCTTTGCCTAATGCCTAACTCTCAAAACCCTTTCCCTTTAAAAGCCTCAGCTCGATCCTAGGCCACTCATACCAGTGGAGCAGAGAGAATTCTCCACTGTCATCTGCTTCTCACTTTCATCTCCTTTGTCTGAGGAAACTGTTGAATGTGGACCAAGCAGATGTGGGTGAAGGAGATCTGACCTGAGGTGTGCGTGACTGCAAAGTCATTTTGGGCAAGCACAGCATGACTGGAACAATAAGGCCATTGGTGGTGTTGCTGGAGGGGATGTCTCTGGATCACTGACTGGCAATTTTAGGCTTCATTGGTGGGTAAAGAATGTTAATGGAAAGGGCCAGAGCTTCTGCACATGGGTAGTCAAACTCCCTCCTTGAAGGAGTTCAAGCTTATAGGGCTGTGCCTCTCTCATTGTAACCAGAAACTGCCCCTTCCTGGTTTCTGCTTTGAGACATAGCGAGAGTAAATGAGGCCTTTCCCTGAAGAACAAAACGTTACTTTCATAGCTTTGACCTTTTTCCCTCAAGGTAGAGTTGTATGACAGCTGCCACATGATTCTGCCAATGCAATGCAGTCTCAAACTGCAAATCCTTCACGTCTCATGTCTAACCTACCACCCACCCAGCTACTCCCTCCCAATCACCGTCATACTTTGGCCGCATACTATTTTCCTAATGTCTTTCAGTCTTGATCAGCAGCTGCTGCCACCACTCTGTACAAGGCCGATGTCAGAAGTAGGCTTTGTTGGGCATCTGCCAAGGCCTCACCCCCTGCAGGGGCCCCATTTCCAACCCCTGAAGCCTCCTGGCCCTGCTGCTGCTCCTCCTCCTTGCTGTCACTGCTTGTTCACCTGTCCTCTCCAAGAATGCAAGCTGCCACCAGAGCAAGAAGATAGAGCAATGTCCTTCATTCGTCGCGTTTTCCCTCTGGGCAGTTGTACAGTTGTGTCCATAAGGGAGAGGGCAAGTGAATGGGCCATGAGGAGGAGGTGGCCGCACTCAGGTAGGGTGTGTGTGTGTCTACTGAGGGCATCCAAAACCTGGAGGCAGCACTGTCTCTATAATCCTCATGCTTGGCTAGTCCACACTACCTTCAGGAGAGATTGTTGCTATGTCCTTCCTCAGCAAACAACTGGCTTTTGTTCATGCCACACTTTCCCTTTCTTCATGGCTTGTGTGATGATCAAGGGTCTGGAACAACTCCCTTATGAGAAAGGTTACATCGTTTAGGACTTTTTACATTAGAAAAAGGAGCAAGGGGAAGACATAATAAAGACGTCTAACATTATGCATGATTTGGAGAAAGTGGATAGAGAGAACCTCTCTCATTATACTAGAACACAGGGTCATCTAATAAAGCTGAATTGTGGGAGATTTAGGAAGACAAAAGGAAGAACCTCTTCACCAAATTACACTATGGAATTCACTTCAACAAGGTCATGATAGCTTCCAACTTGGATGGCTTTAAAATGTTATTAAACCAATTCATGGCTATCAATGACTAGTAGTCATGATGGCTATATACTGCCTCTGTTATTGGAGGGAGTATGCCTCTCAGTACTGGTTGCTGGGGGACACGAGTAAGAGGGTACTATTGTGCTCATGTCCTGCTTATGGGCTTTCCATAGGCCTCTAGTTGGCCACTGTGGGAATAAAACTGTGGACTAGATAGGTCCTTGTTCTTATTCACTCTTACATTTTTATGACAGATGTGTTAACATACACAGTACACATCCTGAGAGTGCACACATACACATTCTTCAGCCAATGACTACAATATCAAATGAAGACTTGCATTTGTGAAACAGCCATCACAGTTCAGATGACACATAAAGAGCTTTCATGTCACCCAGTTGACATTATCTCATGCACAGCAGTTCACCTCTTGTGAGTCACTGATTTTGAGGTTCATCAGATGAGCATTTTATTGCACACTTGCTACTGCCCACTTACGGATGTCCGTGCATCCTTTAGACACTGTCGTCCACCTCCCGTGTGCCTCCTGCTCCTTCCACTCATTTTTCTGTAGTAAAATAGAGCCCTTTTGATCTGACTTTGTTTTTAAAATGGAATGTGCTGCAATCTCCTGCTGTGTGTGGGAAAAGCAGCACAATAAAACAGCCTCTGAATGGGCCACATGGTCTTTGTTTGTTTCCTCTTTCCCATCCTGGAAGAATGAGGAAGTGCGGAGAAGTGACGGTAAGGAAATGTGATTTCCCCCCTTGTGATGACACTCTTTATAAGATATTAAGTGACATACATGCATGTATGATTCAGCCCTGAATCGGCCTCAAATATAGCCCGCTTCAGGCACTCTTCTTCCTGATTTCACTGAATACATGAGGAGAGGAGCGCTCCAGCCCCATCTCCCTCCTCACATGTTTCCATTGCCCTGTACGCATGGACAGTGATGTCTGAACAGGAGAGTCTGCTGTATGCATGGAGGCTCTCCATGTGATCCAGGAACCTCAGGGTTTACATGCACAGGACAATGGAAATGCACAAGGAAGGGCCAGGGCTAGAGCACTCCTCAGTGAAACCAGGAAGAAACCTGAACAGGGCTTTTGTTGCTCTATCAGTGCATATGGCTGGTATGTGTATGCTTAGCTTGTTTTGTTTTTTTGGCAGTCTCATGGGGGAAGATTCTTCCAGTGCAATGCTATTTGGTTGTAGAACAGTGGGTTAGATTCAGATATAGTTACAGAGAAGAGCCATTAAAATCAATAGAACTAAAGTTAGTCATGACTAATTTAAGTCCCACTGATTTCATTGGGTCTACTCTAATTTAGATCCAAGCCACTGTTGTTGGAACACTGTTGAAGTGAGACTGCAACAATTCAGAACTTTGTTTTGCACATTCATAAAGAATAGCAGTGCATTTCCTACAACACTTCAAGCAGAACATTGTACACAGCAACTAGTGAGTATTCTTTCCAACTACAATGTGCTCTTCGGAATAATCTGTCCCTCAAAGGCCTACCATAAATCGAATTGTGCAGAAACTGCTGAAGAGAATCTGTGCAATAGCACAAGGGAGATGGCAGCGGTGGCACTGAAGCATCATTGTTCCTGATTTCTCAACAATAAAATTCATGGCTTGACCACACTTTACTGAACAGAAGATTAATACAAGTATATTGCTGCCATCTTAGGAAACTTCGTGTGAGTCATGTTTTTACTACCACCAAAAGTGGTGAGTATAAAGCAGCCTCATTCATACAAAAGGATAAGAGGCTCAAACATCATCAAGGAGGAAGAACAACCTTTCAGTTCCATGTCTTTGGGGGTGGGGGTGGGGGCAGGGGTTGATTGCTGTTCTTAGCACAGTTTATCCCTCGCCCAGTGGCATCTATCTTGAGGGATCTTGGATGACAGTGTTCTTGGCATGGAGTATAGCAAAAAGCATCTCTGCTGTTTGACTGACTCTTTGCCCCTTTAGAACACATCCCATTAAATCTAACAGTAGGGACCATGCCTCTCCTGCTGAGGAGAGATACTTTCAGACAATGGAGCCAATGTGAGCTGCTTAATGAAAGCATCTGACTCCAATTACAGCTCCCTTGGATTTGCATTTCTGCTTAATTGAGGAAGTGAGAGTGAGGCTGGTGTGGTAATGTGTGTTTAATTAGCCTGCAATGAGTTGGCTGCAGTTATCTCCAGAAGGACTTAATGAAGTCATCTCCCAAGATGCATTGCCACTCCATTAGATCTGAGCATAGGTCCCAGTGTAGGCAATGCCTGTCCTCATGAGCGGGGGATAAGATGCTTGGAAAGCATCTTGCCACTGTATAAGGCATATAAATAGGGAAAGCATAAGGCATATAAACTTGAATTTCATCATGTAAAACAAAGAAATTTGAAGCTCTGAACTGATTCAATATCTTGCACCTTACATAGTTACTTAACCTGCATGTTAGGTCATGCATTCATGCTTCTTTAGCACTTTGTATTCTGTGCGCGTGAAAGAAGTACCAAGACTGTTCTGAGTTTAATTGGCACCATCATGTTCTCTCAACAATGTAAGTCCTCAAAGTATGAACTACAGAGATATATGCTCAAATGCTCAAATGTTACACTGGAATTATATAAAGAAAATATATGAATCACCTGCTCAACTTCTCTCTGCATTTCCTGTACTCTTTGACAGTATTGTAGGTTTGTGGCAGCCATTTTCTTTCTAAGATCTAAGAAGTAGGAAAGAGCTAAAACTGAGTCATAAGCCACTAACTCCTCTGTGGTGTGGGTCCATAGGTGGGCATAGTGATTACTCTTCCTTTAAAACTAATCCACTTTCCCTTTGGGATTCCTGTTTCATCATGCATACTGTTGCCCAATCTCAAAGTCTAAAGAAAGAATAGCCTCAGGGCATGGATTCAGACAGCCAAGCTTTGCTTATCTGCAACAACACTCAGAAGGCCTGGCTCTGGATCATGTCCAAACACACTATAGTGCAGACTTCTGCCCCCTCTGCACTTAGAGGGCCTTATCATACTCTTCATAAATACTTCAAGGGGAACTGTATCTGCAAAAGTAAAACCTGCTACTCCTGCTGTTTTCCTTCTGTGTGCTTATCTTCAAATAGGTCTCTGTGATCCTAGCTCAAAGGTTTGCAGAGACCCATGGAAAAGGGCCTTTCTGAGAACCCCACTTCAAAGTTTCAGCAGATCTGGGACTCTCTCCTGTTACAAGGCAATGATGAATTGTAATTGGTCCTTATGCACTGACTCATCTTGCTGTTTGGCCCCTTCCCCATGTGCAAGGTCATAATAAATGCAAGCTACTACTGCTTACTGACCTCAGGAAGCAGTTGGCCTGTGTGATCATCTAGTACATTGCACCAGGGGTGGGGAATATGTGACCCGCCAGATGTTGTTGGACTGCAACTCTAATCAGCCCTAGCCAGCATAGTCTATAATGTATGATGATGGGAACTGTGGTCCAACAATATCTGGGGGACCACATATTCCCCATCCTTGCACTAGACCAGTGGTCTTCAACTGGTCCAGAGTCCACACCTACCTTGGACTCCCAGCCTGCAGCATGGAATCCACTTTCACAATTTCACAATAGCCCAAAATAGTGGCAACAGTTTTGATGCAACCCATCTGGACTGATCTCGCAAACCACTTTTGAGTCGCTCTGGTTGAAGACCAGAGCACCAGGCAATCAAGGGTCATCCACTATCTCTTTACTGCCTCTCACAAAGGCATTCAGTTCTTAAAAATATGCCACCAGTTGTTATCAGGAGCTTTGCAGATTTTCTTCTGCAAATGCGTGCCCTTTCTGTTTGTTTCCAACAACCCCATGAAATTAACTTCTCACTAAACCCAAAACGTTTGTTGTAATAAATAACACATGTTATATGAATGTCTTACTTGTTCTACAGACAAACCTGGCATAGTGGACATTGAGTGGTAGGCTCTCTCAGCCAGTTTAGGGTCTCTTCTGTGATTGGAACTGCTTTCTCAAATAATCCAAACCAGTTGGTTACTCATGAATGCAGTTCTTGGAGAAAAATCAAATCAAACAAAAGGTTTAACTAAATGTTGATGTAGTAACTTTTAATTGTAGGTGTCTCTTGATCCCTTCATGATTTGTTTACAGGTTGTTTGTTACTGGCATATCATTGTACTTTGGCCTGCACCTGTGTTTATAAAGGTGTGCAGAGACTTTTTTGGGGTGTTCACATTTCATTTTGCTCCAATTTGCATGGAATCTGCATGTCAGGAGCTTTCCAGTGAAGTGTGTTTCATGAGAATCAGTCAAAGGGAAGGTGGTCAAAAAGGCATGACTAACTGGCTCCCAACTTTTGATTTATATATATATAAGATGTGTACTAACTTTTTCTATGCCTGAAGTTGTTACTGGGTTGACACATGGCCGTTTTGATTTTCTATTTTCCAAAAAAATCTGTGTGACTTATGGGTGGCACAGCAGAGCTGTGTTTCCCATCCATCTGGTGCCTGGCAACAGTTTGAGAGAAGAGGAAGCAGCAGCTCAAGTTCATCAAGTGATACATGTGTTGATACTTCAGATCTGCTGTATGAGAACATACTCAGTATTATCAGTAGGATAACTGCAACATGATTTGATAAGAGTACATCCCAATGTGAAATGAGGCTGTTGCATAACCCACTAAAATATTTTTGCCATTGACTTTGATAGGGTAGCCAGTATCAGGTTTGCGTTGTCCCTGTATTTGTTAGTTTTTTTATTCCAGAAATTTAAATTAATTCTATTGCAGACTGTTGTTTTGGTTTGTTTGTTCTTTGCTGACTACCGCATTTACTTATAGTGTGACTTCCATGTGGAAAGTGAAAACTGTATAATTATTTATAAATGACATTTGTATTCCACTTTTTCCCATGGAACTCTGGATGATGTATATGGGATTTCCAGGTGATGTCCTATCCAGGCATTGAACAGCCCCCAAACTGGTCAGCTTCAGCAAGATTGTTTTCTTATGTGCCTCCAGACCAGAGTTTTAAATCCAAACAACCAGAGCAGATTTCAGGGGCAGAAAGGGCCTGTCGGCGGAGTTGGAATCCATTCTGCTGATGGATGCCATTCCCTTGGGGGAAGATGCTAGTTCAGGGATAGGCAACCTAGTGTCCTCCAGATGTTTTGGTCATGCTGTCTAGGGCTTATGGGAGTTGTAGTCCAAAACATCTGGATGACACCAGGTTGCTTTCCCCTGCATTACTTGATACCACCCTATGTATTACATGTATACATATATAACTGCATCCTGTTTTTAAACAGGAAAAGTGACTTGGAGGCAGGGGACATTGGGAGTCAAGAAGTGGTAGGGAGAGGTGCTGCTTAGTCCTTTCCCCGCTCACCATTTCCCACATCCTGTATGGTATTTCCTATAACAAAAAGGCCATCAGGATACTATGACAAGCATTTGAATGTAGTTTAACCTGTGGTGGTACACAGTATATGCAAATATAGCAATGCCTATGAACTACCTAACAATGTTTTCCCTTTCCTTTAGGAGCTTTTCTGAGTGCATTAAAGACTGAACGCATTTATCCATTATCTTTGGGGAAAGCATCAACATTTTCCTCTGTTATTTGTTTACTGTGATCTCATTAACCTTGACAAAGCACACTGTAGGCCACGAGTAAAGAGTCAGTGCTCTATTTTAAAGCATGTTCTTTGGTTTCCTCTAATGCACCCTTTCACCTCCCTCTCTTTGACGGTAACTAGCCGATCATATGAGCTTTGCAGCAGAAAGCTGCCATGTTCTGAATAGCAAGGAGATTATCCCAAGGTGTTCGTAATTTCCCAAGTCACCTGCATCCAGACTACCTTGGGTTGTAGGCATCATATATCACTCCCACTGGTAGAGTCTATTAGTGCCTATGGAGATCTGCACTAGCGAAGCAATTTCATAACCCTATATTGCTTCTGGATCATATGAACAAATCGTCTGTCTCTGCAACTAACAAATATGGTTAAAGGTTGGGAAGATACGGGACAATTCCTATTATTATTTCATGGTTTCATTATTATCCACAGCACATTTGCAACAGAGTCAAAAGCCCTTTGGAGAAAGATGACGTATCCACTGCATATCCCTCATCCACAAAACTAGTAGTTCTGTCAGAGAGGGAAATTAATGTTGCTTTGGCATAATTTGTCCATGTTACCTATTAGTAATCAACCGTTTTCTTCTAAATGCTAATAAATTATTGAATGATCATCTAACAGCTTTCCAAGAGAAGACAGCATACTGGCACCAATGGAAGTTACCCTCCTACTGCAAAGGTCAGGCACCATAAGGTGGGGTGGGGATTTTTGATCAGCTTTAGACATGACATTTTCCCCTATAAATCATCTCAGTGAAAAGTTGTACACCCAATTTAGGGTGACCATATGTCAGGAAAAACCAGGACATGGCAGGATTTTTGGTAACAAATCCAGGAAGGGGGGGAAATTATGAAATTTGAAGAAAAATCCAGATTTTTCCCAACCTCCCCCCACCCAAAGGGAAGCTCTACTTTATAGTCAATGGGAACTAACAAAAATGAAACTTGGCAGCATGATAGCCCTTAGGTAGGGTTTGGCCATGCAAAATTTGAAGCAGATGCATTCATCCGTTGAGCTTTAGGAATTTTTTTAAAGTTTGAGGTTTTAAAATTAATATTATTATTTTTAAATGTCTTTTTTGAAGCTAAAGAGATGAAACATGGCACTTTGATAGCTCCTATGCAGGGCTTTAGCCATGCCAAGTTTGAAGCATATCTGTTTATCCATTGATTTTTAGGATTTTTTTTAAATTGAGTTTTTAAAATTAATTGTTGTTGTTTTTTAAAAACCATCATTTTGAAAGATAAGGAGATAAAACTTGGCATCATGATAGATCTTAAGTAGAGCTTTAGCCATGCCAAGTTTCAAGCAGATCTGTAATCTGCTGATTTTTTTTAGCAAGTTTCAAAACAAAATTGAACTTTAAACATTTTTTTTTAAAAGCCAGCCGGCCAACCAGCAGCAAACCCTGTTAAGCAGCAGCTTGCAGCGAAGTGAGAATACAATCAGAAAAGATATTTGAGGGAAGGGAAGAATGTATGACACAGAGTATAGCAATAAAGTACAGCAAAAGCTACAAAAGTAGGAGTGAAGTTAATTTTAGATACATTGGGTGTCTCACTTGTTATTTCAGTGATTTTAACATTAAGATGTTATGTAGAACAGATTTGTCTTAATTGTGTGCTGTAAAATCAGACAGGCTTTGTTCAGATGGGCACCCCCCCCCCTTGGTGCTGGACACACCCTCTGGGGGCGAACATGTTGGTGGGGATGCCCCCTTGGGGGCCGACCATGTTTTTTGGTTTCCAAAATATGGTCACCCTATACATCCTTGTATATATAAATCATGAGTGTCTATTTTGCTGTAGTTGCATGTGATTGGAAACCACTGCACAGTGGCTTCGAACATGTGGTGATGTACATGAATATACACTGTTTTCATGGATGTACAGAAATTGAGATTATCTCCATGCAGGAAGCAGCTCTGACTTTCCAATCTCAAACCAATGAAGTGGTGGCAGAATTGGCAAGTAGCAAAGTGGGATGGGGGAAGCATTGAACATGCTGCCATCTTGGAAACCAGCAACAATATCATTGGAAGAATGGTTGTGTAATTGAGGAAACAAACTCTTTGGCAGGTGCCCAGTCCACCAAAATACCCTGCCTCCTGTCTTCTATGAAGCTTAGTATAGCTTAATTTCTTCAGGTCTGCCACTTGAAATAGGCTAAGGGTCAGCCACTAGCCTCTTTCTTCCATCATCAGGAGCAGCTTCACGTAAGGCGCATCATCATTCTCTGCTCTATTCCGCCTGAAGTCTGAATCATGCATTGGAGGGCCAGTACAGTATAGTTGATAAATTGTTGGGGTTTAATTGGGGGAGACCCTGGTTCAGATCCTTCTTCAGTTGCAAAGTCTGAAGGGTGAACTTGGGCAAGTCACACACTGTCAGCCTTGATTACTCTGAAGAGTTGTTGTAAGGATATACATTAAATTGTAAATAATTTAGTGCACCATTTTATTTCTCACATTTTGGAGCCAGTTGGGTATAGTGGTTAGAGTATTGGACTGGGACTCAGGAAACCTGAATTCAAGTTCTCACTTGGCCATGAAGTCCACTGGGTGACTTTGGGGTAGCCTAACCTATCTCCCAGGGTTGTTGTTGTGAGGACAAAATAGAAAGCAGGAGGACTATAGTTCCTTAAAAAAGGAAAAAAGGTGGATAATAATAATAATAATAATAATAACAATAATTAAAATGTCAGAAATAAAATTATTCTAATATATCCCCACAACAACTATTTCAAGTAGGCAAGGCTGAGAGTGTGTGACTTCCCTAAGTTTGCCCTACAAAGTTTAAGATCAAAGTATCATTCATGGACTTATCTCCACCCTTTCTGAGGTAGGCTAGGCTGCGAGTGATACTGTTTGCTTAAAGTCATTCAGTGAACTTCACATCTGAGATTTGAACTTGGGTGAGTAAAAAGTAGCACGGGTCAGGGAGCATGTGTAAAATTGTGGCAAAGTGAATGATTATTATTCTTACACACCTGTAGTCACACTTCTTCAAAAAATTGTGTCAGTGATCCAAATTTTTCTTTTTTCTAAACAAACAACAAAAAAGATTTTTATCACAAATCATAAAGATACATTTTGCACTTTATGCAAATACCTTTCCAAAAAGTATTTACAAAATGAAATTCGTCCAATAGATACTGAGATTATGAGGTTCAGTCTTTTTGAGGGGTGGTGTAATCATGATGTAATCACTGCTATGTGCAATGCAAGAGTGGCACAATGGACAATCTTCACTACAGAGGATTATGAATAAATAATAATAATAATAATAATACCATTTGCACATCTGTATCACTAACTTTGCCAGAAAACTAATTTTTTATTCAATATAGGGGAATCAGCTACAACAGGTTTGTGCTCGTTTAACTTGCATTGGGAGCTGCCTCACATTTGGGGGTTGCTAAGGAGGTGATTTTGTTGTCTTAGAAACTATAGTTAGGCAACCAGCTAGGAATCCTTCTTCCATAACCTCTTGTCTGTTTCCCTCATGCTCTCCCTGCACAAATCAGAACACATGTTTTCTCTTAAATTACCAACAAGTCCAATTGCTTCCAGACTTGTTAATCTCTGTCAAAATATTAGTTTTCTGAAGCTAGAGGTCTCTCCTTTGTTTAATGATCAGAAATCTTCTTTTCATTCTCACTATCCCTTACCCCAATGTAACATCTGAGTCAGGGTCATTGTATGGGATGAATTTAGCACTGCAACATTTAGGCTTCAGCCCTATGCTTATTCACCTCAATTGGACCATCACCACCTCCTTCTCTAACATATACTTTTCTAATTTCAGTAGAAAAATAAAAAAAACAAGACAGTGCTAGTCTGCAGGCTTACAGTCTAACAGGAGTCAAAAATGATCAGAGACTAAAGAAGAAAGCAAGCAAATCAAGTATGCTTTCTTAAAGTTACATCGTTGATCTTATAGGCCTTTATCACACCTATTTCCCCCCCCCCCAGTTTGCTTCTGAGGGTTCCCCCTCCATTTCGTATTTGAGTCTAGCATTTTGAATCACACATGTTTGGTATCGCTGTGATACCTCAGCTTGGCCTGTTGAACTTGCCTGTTTCGGATTTTGCCTGTTCAGGGATAAATCGAAACAGAAACTAAAAACTGCGACCTCAGGGTGAGAGAACAGCAGGAGGGGGACGATGTCATGTGAGTCCAGCACTGAAGGAGTGGATCACAGTCGAGGTGGGTGTGCTTAAAACCGGACGTGTAATAAACACCAGAGTGACCAGCTGCAATGCCCACTGAGGCGAGAGTTCTCAGAGAAGAGAAGCCAAACTGACAGTTGGTCTCAGCTGACCTGCTGAAGTGGGCTTTGCTCTCTGTCCAAACAAACATGCATAGGATTCTGTTGTACATCCCACTTCATGCCTAATCCACAGAGAGCACTTGATCAACAATAGAAAAGCCACTCTTTTTGGTTTATCCTGTATTTCTTATCAGTTGATGATGTCATGGAGATGGTGGCTTCTTTACACGCTTCATTCATCTCCAGATACTGAATAATACATTAAGCTCTAGGAGATGAGGAATAATTTGTATTGGGGTTGGGGAGAGATTATACCAGGTCTTGTCAGAAAAATGGCAGAATGGCTTTCTACAGTATTACAGAGATCTTTCAGTTGTTGTGTGCAGAATAGTATGTTGAAGATAGATGAGATCACGAACATTGTGGAGTAAATGAATGGAGAACAACCATGTGTCCTTATTATAGAGAGCTAAGGGATACATAATGAAATTAACAGGAAAGAGGTTTACGACAAACAAAGAAGGAAGCGTTTCATACAGCATCCAACAGATTTGAGAAACTCACTTCAAAGATCTGTGTGATGACTGTTGGGTTAATGGAGTTTTGAAAATGATTGAATAAATATATGGAGGATAGGTTCATCCATGGCTATTAGCCAAAATGCTCAAGGGCCACAATTCCCTTTTCAAGATATCACAAAATTTCTGAAAGGCGGCTTACTCTATATTTGCCCTGTTTCTTTTTTGATTTTCTCATCCCATGGTTCTCTTAATGTGAAGCAAGCTCGTTGAAGAGGCCTGGATTGTTGCTAGAGGTAACATGTCCGTCTGTCCCACATTTCTTCCACCCCATATGCCTCAGATAGGTTGGAATGTTCTGATCAAGAATTTAAGGTTTACAAATTCATCCTCACTTGGGAACGAAAGATTTTTGCAGAATCTTTGGGTTACGATGAAATCTTGGCTTTTGAGAGAGAAAGGGGAATAATTTGTTCTCGGCTTATTTTTAGATTTGGGAAATATGCCAAACACCTAAAAGTTAGGTTCTGAAATAATAGTAATTATAATTTTCCAGATAATTATATTTATATTTTGTATAGGAGACAGACAGGATGGAAACAATTTATTCTGGAGTTTTAAAAAATATGTTTTTAAAGAATCATAAATGATTTAAATAAAACTGAGGCTATGACCACAGACGCCCAGTGTTTTTAGTTGATCTATAGAATCTTTGGAGAATGCTATATTGAGGGGGGGGGGCAGCTTGTATCCTCCTCCTCTTTAAAATATGATAAAGGCCATTGGATCTGATAATACCCTGCTTGCACAATGTAAAGTTACGGTTTGATTTCCTCTGGCTTGAGCCAGAGAGGAATCTGGTACTAAGCAGCCTTGGTGAGAGAGGTGGACATGGACCATAGAGACAATAAATGGAAATGGGCACCAAAAAAAAAAAGGAGACGTAGGAGAAAATAACCTCCCTATGTAGAACAGGAGTGGGCTACTTGTTGCCCTCCAGATGTTTTGGTTTATAACTCCTATAATCTCTCACACATTGGCTATTTTTCTAGTTAGGGCTGATGGAAGCTTTGGGCCAAAACATCTGGAGGGCCACAAGTTACCAACTTCTGATCTAGAATTAGGTCTGATTGTCTTTCAACTCATTTCTCTCTTTCTTTTGTAATTTTCAAGCTTGCTTACGTGATAGGTATGAAATGTTTGCCTCCACCTAAAAAACTATACAATGCCCACTTCCATAACTCTTTGAAATATCACTGATCCATCACAGTTCAGCTATGGTACACGTGAAACAACAGGAAGAAAGAGAAACCCTGTGAATATGTACATTGTTGCCTTTTTCTCACAGGTGGGTAACCACAACAAGGCCACAAAATTTGAGATCACAGGGACAAAAATTACAGGGTATTATAAATTTGAGCCCTGTAGCATCTTTGAGAAATTAGGGCTGCAATCCTCCTTTGCACACTTACTTGAAAGTAAGAGCATCATCAAACGAGCGTTTTATTGCACTCTCACTTCTTCCCACTTACAGATGTTTGCTTGTCCTGTAGATGAAGTCATCTACCTCCTGCACGCCTCCCACACCTTCCACTCGTTTTTCCATCGCAAAATAGACCCCTTTTAATCTGACTTTTTAAAAAATGGAATGTGCCGTGATCTCCTGCTGTTTGCAGGAAAAGCAGCATGATAAAAATGCCCCCTGAATGGGCCATGTTGCCTTTGTTTACTTCCTCTTTCTTCTCCGGGAAGAAAGAGGAAGCAATGAAGGACATAAGTGGGGCGGAGAAGCGATGGTAAGGAAACGTGATTTCCCCCCATGTGATGATGCTCTAAGTCTCATTGAACTCCGTGTGACTGACTTTTGAGTAAATCTGTATAGGATTGCACTCCATGTGGTTCTTTCCCCCAGTGTAGATGTTAATCAGGTAATTGTTGTTCAATTATACACTGATTATATGGTTTTGATTAAATTTTCTAAAGTCACATTTATGGGAGAAGGTATTCTTCAAATAATAAATACTTTTTAGAAAACAACACCAGAGTACTTGCTTTTTTAAAACCCCAAACAAAATGGAAATTAAAAGAACTGGAAAATTGTACATTCTATAGTCAAATACAAATTTTAAAAAGCACTATTTTAACATGGTATTTATCTGTGGAACTGAATGCTTGACATTCCATTTGATTTTGTCCAAAATTTCACAAGCCTTGCTAAACCTGTGAGGTATTAGTAATTCAAAAACTGTAGTTTCATTGTTATAATTTCTTTAACATACTCTTTCAGTGGCACTAGGCTCAGAAACCTTTTGGTAATTAATTATCAGCATGTGATAACACATGTAACACTGTTTTGTTTTTTTAAGTATCTTGGCTTTAGTTGAACTTGAGAGCTCAAATTTCTCTGAAGAAAAAGGGCCAATTTGATCATGTTTACTCAGAAGTAAACTCACCGAGTTCATCGTTGGCATTTACTCCCAAGGACTACAGCCTTAAATATCAAGTCCATCCCTATTTTAAGTTTTTGAAATACATTGCTTGTTTTTAAATGGCCTATATTTATGAAGAACAAAATCAGAACCTCACAAATGTTAGAAGGGAAATAACAGAAAGTTTAAATGGATATAACATTGAAATGTTTATGGAGGCAAATTAGTTCAAGAAAAACATAATCTTGTTACAATTATCTTGTATATTCCAAATTTAATTACTATCAAAAGAGACCATAGCTAGCTGGATTTCTTATGTTATGCTCTCCAGTAAGGGAAAGCAGAAGGCATTAACTCCCTCAGTGCTGGGTTTTGTTTTTTGTTTTTTGCTGTAATACCTGTCAAATAACAAGCTGAAACTTTTCTGAAACTTTGCCATTGCTGTGGAGAACTGCTTTTTCAAAGGAACATGCAAGGGGTGTATGAAGGACCTTAATTAACATCACAATAACCCTCACTATGTAGTAGTGTCTAGAGTTGTCCTTGATCTGCTCATTAAGGTTGCTAGACATTGAGAAAGTTCTTGTACCACGAACTCCAAGAGTGGCATAAAAAGGAGAAGCCCACCAAATTATGTCTGTTGTCATGGCAACACTTTGATTCCCAAAGCTGTGCCTGGTTAAATTCTCCTTGCTTGACCATTCCCTTCTGGGCCCTGACTGAGTTGAAGAAGCCTGTCTGGGTCTCATAACTCAGTACCTCTGTGGCGCATAGGTTAGCTGAATCTCTAAATAGAAAGCATGGGTAAGAGTATTTAAATGGAGAGCAGACAAAAAGAAATGTGGCAACATGCTACCCACCCCGAACTAAGACTTCGATGCAGCTTTTCTGTCATGCAAACACCTTTTCTAACTAACTAGCAGGTTATTTAATCACACATGAATCTTTGCGAAATGCCTGTTAACTGTTGCTTGCTCATGAAACCAGCTTGCTTGAGGCAACTTTCTGTTCCGTTCACCCTATTAATGAGAGCAATCCCATAATGCAGGGGTGTTTATCCTGAGGCCCGTGAGCTGAATCTGGCCCTACATGGTCCCACACCCTTCCCACAGCCACTAATTATTTGGTGGTTTCCTGACTTGTGTGCACGTATTCTCCATTCTAAAAGATTAAGGCAGTAAGAGCCTTAAACTAAAATAATGGTATTTGGGCCTGCCCCTTTTGCTTCAGTCCCACCCACCACTACAATGTGGTTCCCAAGAGCTTCCCCAAAACTGAATTCGACCCCTTGAGCTGAAAGAATTTGGACACCCCTGCTCCAATGTCTACTTAGACGTAAGCACCGTTGAGTTCAATCAGCCTTACTCCCAGATAAGTGGGTATAGGATTGCAGCCTTGGAGTACTAGGTCCAAGGCCTCCTCCACACGAGACGTTTAATGAGCCTTGAAGGCTCATTAAAAAATTTACCTCCACAAGCACGGAGCGCAAAACGGGCGTACAGGCGCGTTATCTCCCCGATAATGCGCATTTTCGAACGCGCGTTAAATAGCGACTTTTATTTTGCTCCGGCCGTTAAAGCGCATTTTCGCGGTGTGAACAAGCGATTACGCGCATTAACTGCTTGTAAAGCGCTTTTTGGACATGAATTAATGCGCTTCGCCGCCTCTCGCCGCCTCCGGTGCAGAGGGATTAGGAGTAAAAGCGCCTCCGCAATAATGCGCATAATCGCGGAACCGGGCGCAAAAGTGCATCCTTGTGGAGGGGGCCCTGGTTAAGTACGATGCCATGTGTGAGCAATAATGTATCTATCGACAGTCTCATGGTTGTGGTATCACATTTAAACCAGGTCACTGGCTCCTGCATGTGCAATGTTCACATGCCAGCACAGTTCTTAATCTGCTCAGGCCAGGAATCCTTGCATATGCACACAAGTGCAGCTACTAGGTTTAGATGCGACTCCAGGGTATGGGGTGTTGGGTGAGTAAGCTTTTAATACATACCTGGCATCTTGTTTAAATTGGGCCATCAATATAGAGGTTGATGGGATTGGGTGGGAGACGGGAAGAGCTGAAGTGGGTGGGCAGGAGGGTCACATTCTTGATAAAAGAGGGGGAAGTAGGGAGGCATTTTTTCTCTTGGGGCTGGCTGGTACCGTTTGTGCAACACTGGCAGTGTGTGTGAATGTTTCTTTCTCTGAAGAGGCCCTTCTTTCTTAATGTGATTCATATCTAACTAGATTTCAAGCATAAGAAACATTATCCAGAGATATCTCCGAAATGTGTGATTAATGGAAATATGCTCCTCTTTGTGGACACACTCCTGAACACCTAGATGGAGTGAAATATATATTGGTGGGTAAGCTGTTATGCTTAGAGGAATTCTACATATGTTTGCACTGATAGCCATTGAGAGAACAAGACCAGGAGCAATGGACTCATTTCCTGGACTTCTGCTCTTTGTTTCATGTCTAAAGAGGATGACAACCAAGAAAGCTCCCCCTCCTCCATCTTAAGCCAATATTTGAATGGAAGGTTTGTGCACCTCCCAGCTGAACTATGGAATGGGAAAGGTCAGGAGGGAAAAATTGATCCCTAAGAGCTTGCTCCAAGCCTAGTGCACCTAAGAGCTATGCCTATAGGTATCCTTGGTCAGTTTGTGCACCCGTGCCATTTTAACTGAGCTGCAATTGCTTCCTCATGGGAAGGGATTACAGGTCATAAGTGCACCTAGATCTTTTCCAACTTGGTGCCCTCCAGATGACTTGGACTGCAACTCCCAGCATTCCTGACTATTGGCCATGCTAGTTGGGGCTAATGGGAGCAGAAGTCCAAAACATCTGGAGGACACCAGGATGGGAAAGGCTGGTCTAGACTAGTGTGTCTTAGCCCCATTCTGGATCATGCATCTTCACTGCCCTGTTTGTTATCAAGCAACTTCCCCACTTGCTTTGCCCCTGGAGACTCATGAAAGCATATAACAATGGACTTTGCTCAGGAGCTGACCTTCTCTGCCAGATGCCTACTCTTAAGCATGTTCTAGACATGTCTCAGGAAGTAATGTATAGCGCCATAATTAGCAGCTGACCAGATGCGGTATGAGTCAAGGCCGTAAATAGCACAGAAGATAGGATTTGGGCAGATACAACTTGTGATATCATGGAATTGCAAGTGTGAGAGAGGTTATCCCTTGTTACAATTCCTTCTTCTATCCAATTATTAAAGGAAAAGGTGCCATTCATTGTATCTGTTCACCTTGCCCAATATACTTACAATAATAATAATAATAATAATAATAATAATAATAATAATAATATATTTCTTACCCGCCTCTCCCTCTGGATCGAGGCAGAGAACAACAATAAATATAAATACAAAGACCATAAAATAGGTAAAACATTAAAAACAAATAAAACTACCGTAATGAAGAGAGAGAAGTGTGATGGTGATGACAATGATGATATTCAAAGCGGAACTGTTCAGGATTATGGTCAAAGTGCTTAGAACCTTTTGTTAGAAATCTCTGGAACAGACTTTCCCAACCTAGTGGCTTCCAGGTTTATTGAACTACAACTCTGAACATCCCCAGCCAGCATGGATGGTGATGATAATGGGAGCTGTAGTCCAACACACCAGGAAGGCACCGGTTGGAGAAGTCCTCCAGATGTGTTGGGCTGCAACTCCCATAGGCCCTGGCCAATGGCCATGCTGGCTAGGCTTTATGAGTGTTGCAGTCCAAACACATCTGGAGGGCTCCAGGTTGGGGGAGGCTGCTCTTGAGCCTTGGCTAAACTGCAACTCTTTAGGTCATAGTCCTTTGCAGTTAAGCAGGTTTTAAGCTGCTGTTTAAGCTGTTTTAGTGCCCAGAAAAAAGTGGTTAAATGGCTTTGCTCTTAGATGCCATATCTCCTCCTATGTATCTGGAGTGTGAGAATGAGGGTGCCACTCTTGTCTGCATTTGATAATGTAAACGTAATGGAATTTTAGTATTAATAAAACCAGCTTAAAGGAAAATACCTCATTGGGCTGGCTTAAAACCGACTTCTTTGGAAATCCTTAGGCTATTAAGCCACTAAATTCAATATCTTGCAGGCTATGGAAAATTTAATACCTCTCTGGAAATATACAGGAAGTATAGCCAAATCAGGGCTCTGGTTATTTTTATGTTCCTGAAAAAGGGAACCTGTGCCAGGAAGAGATATCCTCTATAAACAGCTTAATCTCATGTTGCTCGTCGAACAGAAGCATCTGTGGATTCGGCAACCTAAAATACGAATGGAAAACCAAATACTAACAAGCAGGCATCCTCCCCACTCCCTCCAACCAGTCCATTCATCTCTTTTAAGTTCTCTTCGAATTACAGTCCCCTGTCTCCCCTGAAATAACCATCCTGCCAGCGGGATCAGAGGCAATTTTCACTCGCTCCATGCAGCTGTGAGGCTAGGATGGATTACAAAAGCAATATTAGGAAATGTGAGAGCAAGGTGGTGGTGGTAGCGGGGGATAGAAGGTGGAGAGAAGAGGTCTCTTACTAGGATGATCCAACTGGGGGCTTGCTCCCTGCTTGGGGGGCTGACATGCCATCAGTCAGTGTTCATCCAAAATCACGCAAGTCAGACATGAACCCCATGCTCTTGGATTTTATTTTAATTAGGACTCCTGGCTGAAACTCTAGAGGGGGGAGCTGGGAAAGGGGCCCTCCAGCATTAATGAGCCTTTCAAGAAGTTAGTGGCTGAAAGAACCTGTCCCTGGAGAGGGTGAAAGGTCAGAGAAGCCTTGAGTGTTTTTGGGAAAGGGAAGTTTTTTGTTGTTCCCTTTGACCTTGAAGGCTGGAAGCTTTTAATTACCTCCCTGTGTCTCCTCCTGGGGCTTCAGCAATTAGACATCTAGGTTGTCAGGCCTGCGATGCTGGCCGCTTATGACAAGGGCATTGCTGCCTGATGGTTACGCAGAGCATGTGGGAGAAAGAGAGAGAGAATTTATGGTTGTGAACAGATGGTAGCTTATCAGAGCGCTGAAAAGTGGTCATGGCCTAAAGTACACAGGTTCATTTTGTGTGTCCTGCCATGTTCTGTAATGAAAACAGCCTTGCAGGGTTTTACCTGAGCCCTGCAAAGTTGAAAGTGGCTCCCAGCAGAACATACTGTTGTGGACTACTTCATCTCCTTCACAGCTGAAAAGTTTGTGAACATTTCTGTGATTTTGCAACAGCTCAGTCAGAGCCTCCTACAACAAGCACAATGGTCCATGGAGAAACTGTGGCACTTGCTCCACTTCTCAGAGTGGTGAGAAATTCCAGGGGTGCAGTGCTTATCAGGGTTTGGTTTCTTTTAGGTGGAGATCATTGGCAGCTTTTTACAATTTTAAGTTTGTTTAGAAATATACAGTTTGAGCAGAAGCGAAGGTGCTTCATCAGATCTCCAGAGAGAAACTGACCCCCACCCACCCACCTACCCTGTAAGACACCTTCTCTCAGGCCTGGTTCACATGTAACAAAAAACTACTGTGGGTGAATTTCCTTGTGGTGCTTCTTGTGCGATAGTAGCCATTTGGAATATTACAGGTTGAATATTACCCATGGCTGTTTTAGGGTTTCGGGTGGCTTATCAACCACCCCAACAACCCACTCTCACCAGGTTTGCACATAAGGAGAAACTACTAGGTGTCCCTGCCCTGCCCCGAATATTTAAAATGGCCAGCATCGCTGCAATGAGAAGGCCCACGGGGAAATCCATCCACGGTAGTTTTTCGTTACGTGTGAACCAGGTCTCAGTCTGTCTTACTTCCTAACATGAATAGCAATTTCTATTCACAGCTAGCAGAATCTCTCCCTCCTGCTGGAAGAGGAAAGGATGCTATCATTTTCTCCACTTATCTCCTAGCCTTCTTGGAGTATTTAACTGTAATTTCCCTAACAAAAGATGTGCCGGTCAACTTTGCCATTACCGTAAGGAAATCGCCAGCAGTAATCCCAACATCCCAACCACATTTTGGTGTGACTGTCATGGATGTCTGTATATTAAATTGTGAATACCAACTGTCATAGTAAATATTGAAATCAAATATAATTGGATGTCAAATACAAATATTCAGCCAATTCGAAGAACATCTGTAGAATATTGGACATACAAATTTTCAGAGGAAAATTCTGAGAATTGGGGGGAGCAAATTCTCTTCAGCTCTCTATTGCTGTGGAAGAGTTCACGCTAGGAGTGATTTATAGCATGCTTGTGACTGGCCACTCACGGAAGTTCGCGGGTCATTTTATGACATTGTGGGCCTCCTGCATGTCTCCCACTCCTTTTCCCAGTTATTCTGCTTAAAAATAAACTTAGGAAAACCTAATTCTTCTGAAAGTTGTGCTATAAAACACCCACTAGAGGGCACTGTTCCCATTCAACTATATGAACTGGGAGGTTTTAAATTATAGGCCACCTGGTCGCTGCTCTCTTCCCGTGTAATTTAGCTTGTTTTAAATGCGGAAGTGAATCAGGAAGCAGAATGATAGTAAGGAAATTGATTTCCCCCATCTGACTCTATGGCTCAATTTGGACGACACAATAAACAACTGGTGTGGGGGAAACAATCGTCAGTTGTTTTGACTATTGTGTCATCCAAATGCTGCCATAGTCAACTCAGCGCTGATCCTCATCCACACCACAGTTGATTATTTATTACCATGTTGTGTGGGGAGTGCCCCCTAGAGTTTGGGTTAGTCAACCCACCATTGACTATCGTGTCGTCCGAATTGAGCCACTGTCTTTGCAAGCAAGCATAGGGCTTATCTTGATGATAGATAGGTATGATTAAGCTCCACATATCACATAAACTATGGGGTTGTCTAATGTTGTTATGATGATAACACCAAAGGTAGGCAATGAAATTAAAGTACTTTTTAGGAAGTACTATGTAAGGTTCTGTTATGAAAACTGCTAACATAAAAATGAACTGAAAATCTTGTTCTTTTTCCTGATATTTCTACAGTCCCAAGTCTCTGTTCTTGTTGTAGACCTTGTTGCCAGATAACTCACCGTGTCATTGCCAACGATGCATGGAAAAGTTAATCCATCCCATTGGAAGGTTAAGCTCTAGAGTTAGCTGCACGGGAATAAAGATGTCAACATTGGCGACTTCACTTTATTCCCACTATTTGACGCCCTTTCTCTTGGAGCGTTGCTTTTGGTTTTAGCCAAGGCAGTAAAAATCTTACTGAGTTTGCCAACGATTTCTAGAGTATAGGTCCCTGAACAGATATTCGAAATGGAGGATGACTCCATGAAGAGGGGAATAATAAACAGAGTTTCCCATGCTATTTGTTTTTGCTTAGGTGTGTAATATTTTTTTTAAACAAAGAACAATTCATGTTGTTACCTTGGGCAGGTAATGTCATTTAAAATAGAAACCAAACCAATTAGTTCCTGGTTTAAATCCGATCACTAAAAAAACAGTCATTCAAGAAAGTCTTATTGGGTTTGTGAATGTTTTCAATTTCCAGAGTAAAAGGATCCCACAGTTATGAAAGCAATTATTTAAAAATACATGTCCCTGCATGTCCTGGCATTTTGACAGTGCATGGATAGAATAGTTGTGGGGGATAGCAGAGAAGAAGTGGTCTTTTAGGTGTTCATAGTTTGTAGTTTGATTTCAAGCCTTCCAAGAAATCATATCCTCTTACCTGGAAGCCCAGGTCTGTGGAGGTAGATTATAGTTCCTTGATGGAAGTGAGGGAACTGCATTCTGTGCGTTCTTTGAGCAATACTCCATACTATATTATTAGGCTGACCATATGAAAAGGAGGCCAGGGCTCATGTAACTTTAACAGTTGCAGAGAAAAGGGAATTTCAGCAGGTGTCATTTGTATGCTATTAGTACCTGGTGAAATCCCTTCTTCATTACAACAATTAAAGCTGCATGCACTATACTAGAGTGACCAGATACAAAAGAGGGCAGGGCCCCTGCAGCTTTAACTGTTGTAATGAAGAGGGAATTTCACCAGGAACTAATTGCATACAAATGACACCTGCTGAAATTCCCTTTTCTCTACTACTGTTAAAGTTACATGAGCCTTGTCCTCCTTTTCAAATGGTCAGCCTATACTATATTACATATTTCTGGGCTAGGCCCTGACATTTAAATCAGATTTCTGACCTGAAACCCTGGCTCAAATTTTATATTTTTGTATGTTTTATATCACAGATGGGTGACCTGGTGTCTTCCAAATGTATTGGACTACAAGTCCCGTAATCCCTGACCATTAGCCATGGTAGCTAGGGCATATGGGAGGCGTAGTCCAAAACGTCTGGAGGGCACCAGGTTGCTTATACCTGTTTTATAGGGTTACAACCTAGCAATACAGAAGAAGGTGATCCATCCATGGTTTTTCACACTCCAATCCTCATTCCATTTCTTTATTCATTCTCCTCCCCTTGCCTGCTGCAGGACAGAAGTGTAACCCTTGCTTGCTACAGCAGGTGAGGAAAGGAGGTGGACAAAGGGGGAGGGAATAGCATGGCAGAAGCAATGTCTTCATCGTTGTTTACTTTTTCAGGATTTTTAAATGTATATGCAGCATATCAAGGTTGTTCCCTGGCAACCCTACTGTTTTGGATGGTGTAGGTTAATCCTGGTATATTCAGTGCAATCTTAATTTTATACAGTTCCATTGCTGTTCTTGGTTTAACTGTACTCCTGACAAGAACACATAAGGATAAGGAGGAAGGCCTCAGTGTTCGCAATCCAATTAGTCATCAAGGAGAGTCCCAACGTGAAGTATATTGCAGGAGTCCAGCTTTGAGGCCAGAGTCGCACGGTTTTTCATCTCGTTACTAAATCTATGTCTCAGACATACTTGTGATGTGTGTGTTATTTCAATGTAAATCTAATGAAACACTGAAATTAACTAGAATGTGTGTTTGATTTGAAAGTGGCCCTTTTCCACTTTCTCTTTCTATAGTGAATTGAAGATTTTCAAAAGTTATACATTCCAGACTAAAAGGCATTTGTGTGTGATAATTCCCTCCAGCTGGCAATTTGTCGGGCTCTAGTGAGCCTTAACAGTGACTTCAGTTGGTGAGCGGACCGTCATATTCTTAGTGCTTCAGTAGAAACCGCAAATGTTGATTCTGCATAGAGACAGATGCCAACGCATATCTAGAGAGCAGAAAGAAAAATAAGCAGAGCACCAACACTTCAGCATGCAACAATTAGTGTGCTCTCTCTCTCTCTCTCTCTCTCTCTCTCTGGCTGTCTAAATGTAGTCTTTGCCCCCGGTGACTGTAAATCGGCGCTGCGTCAGTTATATGACACAGCCACCATTTTGCAGCCACTGCGAGACAAATAGACAAAGCTGTGCGGCAAAATATCAGGGACTTACCCCAACTTTTCCTCTTGAAGCGAGGTCACAATGGCTCTTCTGTTGTCTGACCTCACTCTGGCATCCAATGGGAGTGTTCCCAGGTGGAAAGTGACCTTCGATTGGTCGCTGGAAGCTTGGCGTATAATGGGCCTGGTGAGCCAAATGGCCGCTGGAAAGCCTGCACTGCCTCATGTGTCAGGATTACCCGATGCCACCGTGCAGCAACAAAAGCGCGGGGTTTTCCTAAAAGTGAGGGCAACCCAGTGCCATCAAGGCAGCCTCTCCCTCTGTTTCCGAGTTGTTGGTAAGGGAAGAGAGCAGCCATGTAATCTGTTTGCAATTTCCTTTATTGGCTATCAATAAGTTTGTCATCCCCCCACCCCACCCGGAGAGAAACACTGTGCTTTTGACAGCAGTATGGCATCAGGCAAAAAATAAACAGCCACAGTTTTCCTCCAACATTCTGTTTTCATGTCAGAAGGTCCTTTCTGTCTGTTATGCAGCTCTTAAAAGCACATAGCTTCTGTCAAAAAAGGGAGGTAGTCCTAATAGAGGAAGTACATTGTACGATAGTAGATAGATAGGTAGATAGATAGATAGATAGATAGATAGATAGATAGATAGATAGATAGAATCTTAGAAATCTGTCAATTTGTCTCATTTATATGATGCCTAATAACAACATTCTCTGGGCAGCTTACAGTATCAATAAAATACTAAATACAACAGTCAACCATAAAACAGTACAATGACAGATTTAAACAGATTTTAAAAGATTTAAGAGATCTTAAAAGGCCAGAGAAAATAAACAAGGCCTGGAGTGAAATAACCACAAAGTAGATGCCAGGTGAAGAGCCTTCCACCACAACGATGCCATCACTGCAAGTCCTGCTTTTCTATGTTCACACACAGCCCAAATAGCTCTTTGAAGGCCTTCTCTGGCAATCCTGAAGATTGCGATGGAACACAACTTTTTTACAGGCTTTTTCTCATGTGCCTTTAAGAGCAATGAGATTTACAAACATTAGTTGATGGTAATGTTGATCTCCATACAGGGCAGGGCAGGGGGGGGGGGGCAGTGGGGCTAGTTGGCCCGGGGCCCACGATTTTGAGGGGGCACTCCGATGAGGAGGTCCCCCCTACCTTATGCTACTGCTTCTGTAGCGTAAGCAGCCCATCGAGAAGCAAGGAGCCTGCTTTGCTGAAACAGCGCAGAAGCCGTCCGTCGTGAATACCACAGTCAGACTACAAGCTCCAGAGGGCCATGCCACATGTGGGGCGGGGATATATATGCCTAAGTTGCGATGGTTGTCTTTGCTGCGTCTCTTTCCTCTTTCTGAATGTGAAGAAGTGATGTCTTACATCTTGAATAAAAGTGCTTCCCATTACCTTTTTTTATAAATCGTTCTAGGTCATATACCGGGTGGCCCAAAAGTAGGTATACAGTTGTTTAGAATGTTGATGGGTGGAGTCAGAATGACAGTTGGGAAGAGTATACTGTATACATACTTTTGGGCCACTTGGTATGTATTTAGCACTGAATCAGTGCCACTGATTAAAAAATATTTAATGAGCAGTTTGAAATGGGGGGAGAGGGCACACACTTCCCATTTGGCCTGGGCATATTACCAGCTCTGCACGGCCCTGTCTCCATACCATGCAATGCTTCACTTGCTGACTTCTGCAAATCAAGCAACAGTTAAAGACACAGAAGAAGGCCAGAGCATTTTTTCCTGGTCAGCTGAAAATGTAGAACATAATTAAATATGGCTACCATTCTTACCAGGGTACAGGCTTTGATGGCCCTACTCCCCTTCTTTACATATGCTTAATCCCCTGATCTAAAACTAAAACAGATTTCCCAAACCTGATGCCCTCCAGAATTGTTACATTGGGGATGATGGCATTTGGCTGGGGATGATGGCATTTGAAATCCACCACATCGGAAGGGCATCAGTTTGGGGAAGGCTAATGTAAGAGAAGAGTAGACTTTATTTATTTGGTTAAAATTATTTTTAAACCACCATTAAGAGTAGAAACTTTATGGACAGAACATCACAGTCAAAACACCTGTGTTCTCTTAGCTACCCTCGGGGAATCTGACATTGTGTTTTTTTCTTGGAGACTTGCATTCTGGTGGGAGGCAAAATATGTAATTATTTTCTGTCTAAACTTGAAATTACATAGAGTTGAACATTTTGAATGTGGCAAGTTGTTGGATACTGCTGCCCACTCTGTCTGTGTAAGTGTTGAGCAGCCTCTACTTGAACTCTGGAGGCTGGGTAGATGGAATGTCCACTGAGAAGGAATGAAAGCTGATGGGATTATTTAGCTATCTTGGTTGTATCTTCACTCTTTCCTAGAGTCTCTGGTCCGGGCCAATGTTCTGGTTAGCACTGTGTTTCATAAATATGTTTTATTTATAATTTTCTGCAGAATTCTATGGCTATTAACATTTCATAAACACACTTTCCATCCTTCTCAGAATCTTTCATCGGGAGAAACTAATGCCTTGTTTTTAAAACAGCTTTGTAGGTTAAGACCTTCTCTCCTCTCTTCCTCTTAAATATTATTTATTTAGACTGCAGCCCTATAAGTAAGGTGACCAGATAAAATCCAGGTCAGGGCTCCTGTAACTTTAACAGTTGTAGAGCAAAGGGAATTTCAGCCAGTGTCAATTTGTATGCAATTAGTTCCTGGTGAAATTCCCTCTTCATCACAATAGTTAAAGGTGCAGGGCCCCTGCCTTCTTTTGTATATGGTCACTCTAGTATAGTGCATGCACCTTTAACTGTTGTGATGAAGAAGGAATTTCACGAGGAACTAATTGCATACAAATAACACTGGCTGAAATTCCCTTTTCTCTGCAACTGTTAAAGTTACAGGAGCCCTGACCTGGATTTTATCTGGTCAGCCTACAGCAATAGAGCATAAAAAGCTTATACTGGTATTATGGATTCTCACCATTGTTCTGGTTGAATCTCCAATGGTGTTTGTTGGGGAAGGGGGACAAGGTATGATTATTTTCTCCTTTTTGGTAAAGAAGAGGATGAGGCAGGGCTTTTTCACCATGACTTCAGAAAAGAAACACCTGAACATTTTGTGAGTTTTTTCCAGCTCTTGTTGTGATTGACACAGGCTGTAAAAGGAAGGTAAATGGAACAGATTAACACACTGCTTCAAAGAATCCAAATGAAAACATGTTTTCCTTTAAATAACCTAAGATCACAAGGGGTGTGGGTGCATATTTCCTCAAAAGGCAATGTTAGAACACCCCAAGATACTTTGCAGCAAATGGCGGCCCTTCCTAAGTCAAGCTGCATAGTACTCAAGTTATTTTGGCACCTGAGGCAGAAAATCCCACATGCACTGTTTCCTCTTTCCTGGCAGTAATTTATTTTATGTAGGATATTTTTTTAGAGCTTTTCTACACAGGGCTGATAATCTGCTGTATCTGCTTTTGGTTTCATCACAGTACTGAGATCTGAGTACTACACAAAGACTGTCTCCTTTCCTGCTTTTCCACTACAGGACCTCTAGGTGGCACTGGTTTAGCCGAATAGTGCAATTGCACAAGTGGAAAATGCATTTTCTTTTGTTTTCACAAATAACATCTATTTTCCCAGGTTTTTCTACCAGAATCAGCTACCTGAGGTGGACCACCTATACCTAATGGCAAAGCTGGCCATGGGCGGAAGCCAATGCACCTGATCCTAGGTTTTCCATCATTTAACATTGTGTTTTGATATGGAGGGCTCCTAGCACTACCAGTCCATTGGTGTTGTGAAGCTATTCCTCCTTAACAGATATTTTTCTGATATTAAAAAAGACAGGAGAAGCAGTGGGAAAACAGAGAAAGATTACAAATATGAAGTTAACATAATCTGTACCCACTATAAAATTCCCCAAATGAGGCATAGAAGTTACAGGATAAAAGCTTCATCTGGAACTACTGTTTAATGGGCAGAAATGTAGTGTGTGAAAGCTCTAGCCATCAGAGTAGTAAAGTGATGGGGAAAGTTTGTGGCAGCCACAAAGCTATTAAAATCACATGAGCCCTGACAAAAAGAAAGGTGGTGATAACTCTACTTGGTCAAGAGAGAAACAGAGTGGTGATCTGAGTCTGCTGCGAAACTACGCATGTAAACAATTCTAAAGCGCATCATATACAGCCATTACTTCGCCTTTGCTGCTGCTGTCTAAAGCTAAGAACGCAAATTTGGAGCAAAGAAAATGTGCATCTTCAGAGAAACAGGCGTCATACCGCTGCCGTATAGAGGCATCTCTTGTGCTCTGAAAGTGGCTTCTATTAGACCAGGAATATGGTGTAAGCATATCTGCTATTTCTCTGTCCTAAGTGCAGTATCACCACATTGGATTGCCTCTATGGTACGCTTGTGGCAAAGTTTCATTCTTTGTCCCTTTTATCCCTAGCCTAAACAATCGTGGAAAGGACTGTTAACTATACTACTAAAAGGGAGGATTTAGTGATAATTAATCTGTCAACATAATGTCTGAGCTGCCAAAAAGGAGAGCGTTGTTACAGGAAACAACCTCTGCTCTTGTCAGCAGCACTAAAGGCAGAGGCCTCATTCATCCCACCATTGTCCCCTCGGTTCAAATTCCTGAAAACTTTAAATAGGTAGAGATGGGACATTGTCATCTGAAAAAGTTGTCTGATCTATAGAAATTCTCCAAAAGTTAAATGGTTACTTGACACAGCTTTTTGCTATGACACTGCTAATGTTATTTATTCCACACACCCATGCCCACATACACACACTTATATTTATACTTACCAAGATGGAGACAATCAATAAAGTCTTATCAATAGAAGGAGGAACCAGTTTCTGTACTTATTCTTGTCCTATTCACTGTTTATAGCTTTTGGGTTGCCTTTAGCCTAGTCCACCTTAGTTCTTTTGTTGATTATTCATTTGTTTAGCCACATGGCCCAGGAAAGGTCAACTTCAAAGCCACTGAATGGTTCTATTTGCATAATCTGAAAAAATTACCTCATGTAAATGAGTCATAGCTATTTATTATTTTAAATCTCCCTGTTTCTGTGGGAAAAGAAACTGACACTGGTGAAAAAGTAAGCAAACGAAGGAAGGCAATTTGACAGAGAAGGCTTAGTATAGTGTGAAAGCAACCATAGCACTGTTCAGGTATTCTGAACCTGAATAGGGCAAATGTGTGAGGATAAAAAGTACTCCAACCCCTCCCCTCTCCCTTGTTGAATTTGTTGCCCTCAACTCATGGAGGGCAACAGTATGAAGGGCGTATCTTTGGAGGCTCTCTGTGTGAGCCATAACGCTAAAAAGACTCAGCACACTTATTGTGTCACATCATATTTCCAACCAAAACATTTGGGTTATGATCAAAATAGAAGCTTACGTTCAAAACATTCCGCTATATCTAATAAAATGTGTTTGGTTTTTACCAAGACTATACAGTCTGCAGCCCAATCCTATACATGTGTACTTGGAAGCAAAATCCCACTGATTTCAAGGGGGCCTACTTCCAAGAATGCATGAGTAGTATTGCAACTGAAGTGAAATGCTTCTAGTGCCACTAATTGAAAATTATTGTGCAGCCTCTCTGTCTACCCCCCCCCCCCCCACTGATTTTTTTGTGGTCAGAAAAAAGATAGAAGACATTTTTGGAAAACACAGAGGAGTTACAAATGGAAGACTGCATCATCTGGGACCTCCACAAAATACTGGGAATAAGGGCCAAATTACACATTCTGCTAATCGTGTAGGTGTACTTGAGCTTGGAATTTTTCTTTATTCCAGTGTAACTCTATGTGCCCCAATTTGGATTCCCACCCATTTCCTCCCTGAAACACACAAACTACAAGGGAGCAGGGAGAAGGAAAATTTTAAAAATAAAGTTTGCATTGTCAGTTGGCTTAGCAGAACTTGTAGTTTGGCCCTCAAGGCACGGGGATTGCACAATAAAAGCCTCACCTGGAAATACCCTTTTAAGACGTTTATATTCTTTGATTAAACAATGAACATCTCTACACTAAGGGAAATCGCGTTGTTTACCCGGGGCTATTGTGCTTCCTGGTTCTTGGCATGACTGATATGAGTTGATTACACCAGAGGAGAGAGGTGACAAGGCGATCCTGCTGTTTCCCCAGGGCTCCTTTAAAGGTTTGAATCGAGGGAGCGCCTCCCTCCTTCCCTGGCATGCTTGAAATAGAGAGGAGGGGAAGTCTGCAAGTTTCCCTTGCAGCTCCCTGGAAAGCCAGGACTTACTTCTGAGTATGCATAAGACCCTTGGCACACTTACTTGGGAGTAAACATCATTGAACTTAAAGGGGTGCTCTTGGCGGGGTGGGGGATCAAATCTGCCTCCCTTTGTTGCAGGGAGGCAGCTTGCCCTCTTCCCTTTGATCGCAAATACAGAAAAGTCTTTCCTTGGCAAGTTCATAGTGCAACCCCAGCTTTACACAATGCACCATTAGGGTTTATTCAAACTTTTCTTTGATCTATTTTATAACGGAATAAGGGGGGAAAGCCGTGGGAGGCGTCCTGGCTGATGCTCCGACGTTGTCAAAAGGACGCATGAATGCCCAAGAGTGGCCAGGCATGGAGCGTGCTTTATTTTGCTTGTGTGAAGAAGCCCCATGGTAGTGGGAATTGCCAATCTAACAGCACAGCTTTTCTTTCTTTCTTTCTGTACCAGTTTTCAGAATCAGGAGAGAGGATCATAAGTGAAAAGGGCATTCTGAGTGAGGTGGGGGAAGAATAATGACTTAAAACTAATTTCATGAGGGCCGGACCTCATGATTTTGGGACAGATTAATGCAGGTAAGGTGATCTCTTTTATTAGGTTGACATTGGTTGATTCGATTTTGCCAGTTTTACTCCCTCAAAGCTGTTCTAATAAAAGGCATCATCTTTCTTATTTTATGCTGAACCAGCATGTTTTTCCTGTGAATTGCTCACAGAATGAAGGCTGAACTAGTAATTGCACACAAATATGTATAACTCACCCCTGACAGCCCTCTCTTTCCCCACCTCACTTGAAATTTAACTTCAGAAGGGGAGATGTGAAACTCGTGTTTGGGGAGGAAGGGGAGATTATGTGTAACCCTTTCCCTGCCTGCCACGTCTCCACTCCAAGTGGTCACTTCAAACTGATTTTCCTTCTATGGGCATTTGCCCTGGCAGGACTGGCCCTCAGAGATATAGTCCACGGAAAGAGGATCACCATATATATATATATATATATATACACACACATACACACACACACACACACACACACACTATTGAATCCAGTGGGGTTTACTTCCTAATAAGTACGCTTATTGCTGCAGCTTACCTGATATGCTTTACTGGACCAATCATAACTCATTTTTTAAAAAAAGAAGGATGGAGAAGACAGATAGATAAAACGACTGGGAAAGGTTGAGACAGGAAAAGCAGCCTCTTTTGATTTGCCTCTGGTTCAATCAGTAACTTCAAAGGGACAGATTCAGCCTGGCAATTCTAAATGTACATCCAGTTCTTCAATTTCAATGTGGTAAAATCACCATGAGGTGAATTCCACTGTAGTTTTGGAGGGGTAATCCTTTCTTCTGAGCATAGCAAGATGAGATCTGGCATCAGCCACTTACCAGAGGACTTTATTTAGGACTGCTGGAATTTAGGGTGCTTCCAGACAAGGTTTTTGTGACACCATCATGTTGCCACATTCACTGAATTTTACAGGGGGTTCAGGCATTGTCATCTTCCACTTGTAACCCTCCCATGTTTTCCCGCTGCTTATTTGGTCTTTTTTCTTACCATGGAAAATCCATTAGGGAGTATGGATGTTTAGACAGAAAAAAAGCAAAGCCTCAGCAAAGTAACTCTCAGCATGTCCCAGCCTTTTTTTCTGTCTAAACATGCATAGAATTGTAACTTAAGTAAAGAAAAATCAGAATAGCTGTGCAATGCCTTCTGATTGTTAGTACTAGGACCACTCTGTCTGGAAGCTGCCTGAGAGAGAGAGAGGGACTCACCATACAAAATTTTCTAATCTTTTTTTGAAAAGTTGATTGTGATCTTCCCTGAAGGCTTATATTTGGTGGATATAAACATTTTAAAAAAGCATACATACAAAATAAGAGGGGAAAGTCACCGTGTGATAGTTTTTGCTTCATCCAAAGGTGAGCATGAAATCTGAGCTATAAAGAAGCTGCACAGGCTAGTCCATGAGGATACTCCTTAGTAAATGACGTGATGACTAAAGTCCTGTTCTCATGACTATTTCAGCACACATCAGGTTGGGTCCAGCTTTGTGGATCCATCAGCAAAAGGATACTGCTGGCAGGACAAGACTTCTGTGTCCTCTCCTTCTCTCTGCAGCCCCTCATGCACCTTTACAATCTCCTTCAGAGGGTCCCCCAGCCCTCCAGAGGAGATTTGGAGGGTGCTCCTGGGGACTGCAGTGGGGAGGAGAAGACAGAGAGGTCTCATTCTGCCAGTTGTATCCTTCTGCTGGCAGAACCACAATGCTGGATCCAACCCATCAGCCATGAGAAAAGGCTGTCCTTTGAATCCCAGCAACTTTAACCCATTGTGAGCAGGTTCTGGCATGCTACCGCAAACTAACTCCCCTCAGTCCAAGTTGGAAACAGCTCAGCATTTGCAAGCTTCCTTGGAGAGCTCTTGGGAAAAAGCTCACTTTTCTCTAAGGTCCAAGATTTGGACAAAAGCTGAACTTGGCTTGAACTTTAAACAGATAAACTTTCCCCACTTTATTTTGGTATTGTAATGCCAGTATTGAGACTTTTCAGGGGTTCCTGTGCTAATCCAGGATTCACTTTCCCTAGGAGGAAGTTATGTTGTTACCCAAACCTTAGGGAGTCTTTAATCAATAACTTCCACAACTTGGGAAGGTGAATAATTTTTTATTAACTGTCTATACAATGCAACTTTCCCCAACTCTGTTCTGCTCTGGCTTCATTCCTCCACCTTTGAGGCCTTTCCCCTTTCCCCCTGCATGAGGAACGTCTCTCACAGAAATAACTGGAGACTTTTGACATTTCTATAATGTAAGTTTATTTACACATATAGTCAGCAAAAGACGAAGGTTCACAGCATTAACACTCCAACAGATTCCATTTCTCCCTGAGATTTCTAGGGTACCCATAGCATTATAGGACTTCTTGCAGAACTCCAAAACAAATCAAATGAACACCAGTAGTGCATCCAGTTTATAGATTTTTAAAAAAAATCTATATAAATAGATTTTAAAATGTGAAACATTTCAGTGTAAAACACCAGCTTCAGTCACAAATAAGAGTATGCTACGATAAGAACACAAGAAGAGCCATGCTGGATCAGACCAAGGGTCCATCTAATCCAGCATTCTCTTCACACAGTGGTCAACCAAGTGCCCATGGGAAACCCACAAGCAGGATGTAAGTGTTGTAAAAATTTGAACAGATCTGTAATTTTCACCCCAAAACACATCCATTTCCCCTGACATGCATCTTACACGCATCCTACATGTGTCCGCTGACACGCACACCCAAACCGTCCACACATGGCACCCCAAAGCCCCATTCCCCACTGCCTGTCCATTGTATCCATTTCTGCAAAAGTCAAGCTGCTTGCAAGAGATTTGGCGGCGCAAGAACTAGGAGCTTGTCAATATCGCCATTGCTCCTTCTTCTCCAGGTCAGGCTCCATTATGCACAATCAGGGACACGCGTAAGCTCCCTGACTTAGAGGGACAAAATGACCATGTAAGGGAATGATAGAAGTGAAGAGACGTTGCAAAGCATCTCTGGGTACAAGTAAAATCACACATGGCAATGCAACACCACATCTGGCCACTACTTGGGACTACTCGAGAGTAAAACAGAGTTGGCCAAATGATGTCACTGGGGCTACAAACCAATGGGATGAGGGCTGATGACATGTAACATTTGGAGTATAAGAGCATTGTTTGAACCTTAGCGCGGTGTGACTCTGGAAAGCAGCACTAGCGTCTGGAGGTCACCTATTCTGCGCAGAATAATAAATTAGTTTCCAAAGCTTCAGGAGGTCTTTCGTCAAGTGTTTCATATCTGGACTTTGGACACTTGGGAATAGCATAATTTATGCAACATAAGTAAACAGCACCCTCCCACCCATGTTACCCAACAATTGATGGACATAGGCTTACTGCCTCTACTCCTGGAAGTAGCACATAGCCATCAGGACTAGTAGCTATTGATAACCTTCTCCTCCAGGAATTTATCCAACCTCCTTTTAAAGCCATCCAAATTGGTAGCCATCAATATATCTTGTAGTAGCGAGTACCATATTTTAACTATGCGTTGTGTGATGAAGTACTTCCTTTTATCTGTCCTGAAACTTTTACCAATCAACTTCATGGGATAACCAGGGTTCTAGTATTTTGAGAGAGGGAGAAAAATGTCTCCCTATCCATTCTTCACACCATGCATAATTTTGTACACCTCTATCATGCCACCCCTTAGCCTCCTTTTTTCAAAGCTAAACAATCTTCACTATTGCAAACTTCCCTCATAGGGGAAATGCTCCAGCCCCTTAATCATTTTAGTTGCCCTTTTCTGCACTTTTTCCACTCTACAATATCTTTTTTAAGTATGGTGTGCAGAACTATACACAGTATTGCAAGTGTGATCATGCTATAGATTTGTATAAAATCAGTATGATGTTGCTTAACATGGAGTTTTTCTTCTTTACAGTGGTCGCACACTAGGTTGATATTTATTTATTTATTTATTACATTTATATCCTGCCTTTTTTCCTCCAAGGAATCCAAATTGGCGTACATAATCCTCCTCCTCACCATTTTATCCTCACAACAACAACCCTGTGAGAGTCTATGACTGGCCCAAAGTCACTCAGTGAGCTTCCATAGCCGAGTGGGAACTAGAACCCTCATCTCCCGTCTCCCAGTCCAACACTCTAGCCACACCACATTTTCATCAAGGTGCAATATGATACTGGCAGTTTTATTCTCAATTTCTTTTCTAATAATGCCTAACATGGAGTTTTGCTTCTTTACAGCAGCCGCACACTGGGTTGACATTTTCATCGAACTGTTCACCACAATCCCAAGATCTCTTTCTTATTCAGTCACCACCAGCTCAGATCCCATCAGGTTATACTTGAAGTTGTTGTTGTTTTTGCCCCAACATGAATCAACTTACATTGAACCGCATCTGCCATTTGGATGTCCACTTTCCCAGCTTGGAGAGATCCCTTTGGAGCTCCTCACAATCCCTTTTTGTTTTAACAACTTTGAATAATTTGGTGTCACCGGCAAACTTGGCCACTTCACTGCTCACTCCTAATCCCAGATCATTTATGAAAAAGTTGAAAAGAATTGGTTCCAATACAGATCCCTGTGGGACCCCACTAGTTCCTTCCTTCCATTAGGAGAATTTGCCATTTATTCGTATTCTCTGCTTTGTGTTCTTTAACTAGTTACTGATCCATAAAAAGCCTTCTACTTTTATTCCTTTACTGTTAAGTTTTCTCAAGAGTCTTTGGCGAGGACTTTATCAAAAGCCTTTTGGAAGTCCAAGTAAACAGTGTCCACGAGATCACCTCTGTGTATATGTTTATTGATACTCTCAAAGAACTCTAAAAGGTTAGTGAGATGGGTTTTACTTTTGTGGAAGCCGTGTTGATTCTTTTTCAGCAGGGCTTGTCCGTCTGTGTGCTTACTCATTTTATCTTTAATAGTGGTTTCACAGAAGGACAAGAAGCACACAGAAGCACACAGAAGGACAAGCCCTGCTGAAAAAGAATCAACATGGCTTCCACAAAAGTAAAACCCATCTCACTAACCTTTTAGAGTTCTTTACCTGGAACAGGCATTAAGCTAACTGGCCTGTAATTTCCTAGATCCTCACTGGACCCCTTTTTAAACATTGGTGTTACAATGGGCATCTTCCAGTCATCTAGTATAGAGACTGACCTTATTGACATGTTGCATATTTTAGTTAGAAGATTAGCAATTTCATTTTTGAGTTCTTCATCTTTTGTCACCACTATTTGCCTCAGTTCCTCAGACTCCCTTCCTGAAAACAATACCACTTATAAGCGGAGTCAGAACCAATCAGGAACAGGCCAAACCTCAGTGAGGGAACATGGATTAACAATCAGCACCTGTATTCAAAAGCCCCATTAATAAACATAATTTCTTGCAGAGAGCAAAGCCAGCTCTTGGCCTCCTTTTCAAACTCAGTTCCAAGATGAGTCATATCTGCCTATCACTTTCCCCATCTTGAGATATCCCAGCTCTCATTGAAACACATCACCAGAAAGTTAATGGCTCTCAACTGTCCTTTGTTGGGGATTTAAGACATATTGCCTGGAGGCATCCACACTGATAGCTCTTACTTACAGAACTCTTAGAGACTGGAATTACAAAGTTGGAAGGCATGCTGAATCTCTTTGCACTCAGAGGCTCTGGGCTGTAAGTGCTCCTGAAAAGTCTTTCAGTTCTATTCCAAACTCATAACAGTATAGTTTACTTAGCTGCTCAATGAAAGGCTTTCCCTCATTGAACACACTTTTGCTTATGCGCCTACAAAGCAGCCCTGTCAGCCTGAATGCTGGACTGTGCATATACAACATTTTGTTTTACAGTTTTGGGAGCTGATGCTCGATTTGTAATGAATCTGATCTGAGGATCATTATAAATGGTCAAACTATTATTCCAGAGCACATCATTATGAACTTCAGTGGCATGCCTACCACTAATCCACCTTTAGGGTAATAGTATGCCAAAATCTGCTCCTAATGTATTTATCACAAAACATTATATGCCATCTTATTTGCTAAAGCTCCATGAAGACAGTATACAACAATTTTAAACAATAAAATTGTAATGCAATAAAAAGAGCAAGAACTTTAAAAACAGTAAAGCATTTAAACAACTTTTAAATGCTAAAAAAAATGTGTTGTGATGGGTACACCATGAGCTGGTAGCTGGGACTCCACACTGATTCATATTCTTCTGCGGCTGCCACAGGCTGCAGTGGTAGTGGGAACAGACCTGAAGGGCAAGTGGCAAAATCAAAATGTGGTAGGTCACATTAGGTATTAACCAGTAAAGCACACTGTTTGTGAGACCTTACTTCACGGGTGAGACTACAATCAAATCTGCATCTTTCCTGCATGTTTGCCTTGAAAATGAGTCTATTTGGGGTCAAGATGTGGTTTTAATAGGATACATAGAAGTGTGTCCTGAATATGTATACCACTTTTTTCTGGTGTTCTTGATCTTCAAAGAAACAATTAGGTCACACAGCCCCCCTAGAGAGGATGAGCTTTGTTTACAGTTTAAAAGCAGAATGGTGTCCTGAACACACAGCAATTTTCATTCCATGTTAACTCTATGAATTAAATAAACTGAAGTAATTACTTTGCTTGGCTAAGAGCAATCCATTTTGTCTTTTGCACAATATTTTGTGAACCAGCAGTTCAGGCAAAATAACTGGTATCTTTTTTAGACAAAGGAAAGCAGCTTGTGAACCAGCCATCCTTTGAAGATGCAAGGCAAAAAGACAAGGATTAGAGGGGATTCCTTCTCATCAGGAGATCGGTCACAATAAAGTCAGTTCTAGTTACTGCTTTATATATAACTACAGGTTTGGCCTCTGACTTATTGTGACCTTGAGGTCAAAGCCTGGCAAATTCAGTGTTTTTAATTAAGAGAGTTGTGGGATGTGGTAAAGTCCTTATCTAGGCTTTCTTCATTGGAAGGAGTTCCCTTCATGTCTTCTCTTCCTATTCCATGCCACACCAGTAACATGGGAATGCAGAAATCACATGGAAAAGGTATAACCACACTGTGCTGCCCCCTTGAAATGGACTCTGATACTGACATGGTTGTTTCCACATGATCTGCCTCTCCCCCACATGGTTTGTGAAATGCCAGAGCAGCATGTGATGGAGAAGCAGCCATGTCACTCCTGCAGCATAAGAATTGGACCTTAGAAGGAACATATTTCCATTGTGCGATCGCACCCTGGATAAACACCATGGTTAAGTATCATCCAGCTGTTCCTTAAATATGAGATATAGTCCAATCCAGCCTTCCACAGCACGGTGCCTTCCATATATTTTGGAAGACAACTTCCATCAGACCCAGCCAGCATGGCTAATGGACAGGGATGATGGGGGTTGTAGTCCCAAATGTTTGGAGGGAAAATTGGTCCAGTGTATTATATCTTTCTCTGTAAAATCCAACATACATTGATATGAAGGACAGGACTAAGAAGTAAGAGGAAACACATATGTTCTTCCCCATGAATTGAAACCATCCTGTGAGATCCTGCTCTGGAAAATTTCTGTGAGGTTTGCTTCCACTAAAGGCAGGGCCTTTTCAGTAATGATACCCTAGTTGTAGAATTCCTCCCAGGAAGAAGTTTACTATTATTTCGGGCTTCCTTTTTGGATATTTTTCTGTGCTGCTACAATCATTTAAAACTGTATGAATTTTTAGCATGTTGGATTTATTTTATTCACAATTTTATTATGGTAATCCACCTTGTTTACCTGTTGAGTGGCAGAACAGGATATGAATGAATTTAGTACACTGCCATAATCAGGGTCTTTATTTTATAATTAGGTATAAAATGGCAGCCTGGGATATCCCAGTTCTTCAGGATTTCCTTTCCAGATGAGAGCCTTCTAGCCACCTAACTTCATTCAGAGCATAAAGACCTTTGTCACACATGGGGAGAGCAACCCTATGCCCCCTAGACAGTGTCTGGGAGGGGGGCATAAGATAGTTCAATTTCCTGGCTCCGACCTTGGAGACGGGAAACCATCCTGCCCCTTGTAGTTGGCATGGAGAGAACTCTGTGCTTGCAAAACAAAGCATGGGGACAGGGGAAAGGAACCATTCCCAGGGTCAGGGAGGGAAGGAGATCAGCGTGGTAGCTGCCTTATGCCGTTTCCTAGGACCGCCTCAGCCTCCTTCCCTCCCACTCCAAGGCGCATCTGCTAGACAGGCAAAATCACCTGTCTAGTAGAAATGCAGGGTGGATGAAGTGCAGAGCCGCCACTCTTCTCCCGTCTGCTTTGGATACTTGGCAGCCTCCAAGTTTGAAGGCTGCCGACTATCTGGATAGGATAGACTGCGATCCTATACGCACTTATCTAGAAGTAAGCCCCATTGAGTAGACACTGCATAGGACTGTGCTGTAAATCAATCAATCAGATCTGCAGTGTTAATTGAGAGATGGGCACAATTTCTTGAATTCCAAGGCTAAACACATTATACTTAACAAAAAAGGGTTTACTCAAGAAGGAAGAAGTCCCAATCTCTAGAATATTATTATGAGAGTCAAACAAACAAATGATAAACAAAATATAAATTTCACAATCATATTGGGTTGGAACTAGACAGTCATACTTAGAGTAGACCAATTGCAATAATTGGGACTTAAGTAAGTAATGATTAAATAAGTCTCATTGATATTAGTGGGTCTATAAGTATAGCTAAGTCTGGATCTAACCCAGTGTAATTTATAGTATTTCATATATTCTCATTAGATCACAGAAGTCATAGACAGAGTGTATGAAAGTAGCTTGTTCTTTATAATTCTACTGACATAAACGTTATAGTATCCAGGATTATCAAACAGCCGCTGCATGATGCCTAAAACCATCAGGCCCTGAGATTGGCTTTCTTAGCAAAAAGTAGAACAGATAAAAAGCTAATGCTTAAAAAGCACATTTCATTGTGAGTTTCTCAATGAAGTCGACAATGGACTTCATGCCGCATATTAAGAGCTTACCAAAAGCGGAAACAATGTATGGTTTTGTTACAACATAGGAGTACCAAGCCCTGTTCAGCTATAAATGAAATGAACCACTCTAGCATCGGGTAGTTATGAAGTAATCCCACCATGGGGAATTGGTGTGAAAGCTGGCTTGGTGAGCTTGCTGTGCTCCTAAAGCCAACGATTGTGTCAGTTAGTTACCCAAGCTTTTCCTGGCTTGTTTCTCTGACCCTGCCCTCCTTTTCTTGGCATTCAATTGCTGTCTGCTAAGGAAAAATCCATATTTTCAGGGAAGGCTGGATAAGAATCCCTCTAGATCAGGGATGGGGAACCTCCAACTCCTGGATTGGATGTGGCCCCCCAGGGTTCCCATCTGGCCACAAGGTACATCTGCTGTTATCTCAGATCAGTGATCTTAGATAAGAGGTTATTTAAAGGCAATTTAACTTTAAATATTCTACACAGAATTGAGTTGTGCTTTGCAGGCATGAGAGCTGTTGCACTGTGGCTTACTCCTGAGCAGACATGCATAGAATTGTGCTGTCTTCTGTAGGCTTGGTGGCAAAAATGTCCAAAATAGGTAAGAATTACACCTGTCCTTGGTCCCACCTCATTTGCCCACTGCTGGAATGTGGCCTCTGAATTATTTCCCAAACTGGAATTCAATTCCTTGGCAGAAAAACACCAAGCCCCACCCCACCCCTAATGTGGATGTAGGCTACGACATGTGTCCCTTCCAACTTTATAATCCTGTCCTGTACTGATTTATCTATGGTTCACCATCTGTCTGAGATGCTTACCTTGCTCTCATTAGCCAGTGCTGCCAGACCATGATCGAATACCTGTTCAAAATGTCCATGCATTACCGTTATGCTTTTCCTCTTACATTCCTCCTTAGGAAGGCTTCTCCAAACTCACTCAAAGCAGCCTCTGAACCTTCTTTATCCAAGTGCCAATGGAAAATTAAATGCAGAATAAATAGCTCAAGGAACAAGGATTTCTCTCTTCCTCCTCTACCATCGCCGTCTGATTGTAGCCTAAATTCACACGTCATCGGCTGTTCTCTTTATGAGCATTCTTTAGCCTGAGTGCTGTATTCTGTGATTCACGAAAGCATCCCTAACCATACTCCCTTTCTGTTCTCCATGAACCCTCCACACTGTGGAGATATTCAACATCAGGGTTCAAATGTGGCATGGGAAATGGGTGAGAAGAGTTTTATAAGACAGCAAACGCAGTTGTTCTGTGGCTGTGGGCTTGTCTTCCAGCCAGGACCATTTTATGGCCAATTTTGTATGGAGGGCGACATCTATTCGAATTAAATCATATAAAGTAATGGGGCAAATGTCTAAACTGTGCTGATGGTCAAACAGCATAGAAATGAATGAGTGAAGAGGGAACAGGACCATGTCTGCAAACTGCCACTTCCACTGCCTCGAGATGCTCCATGCATTGTTTGGAACATTTAGGTTCTGAAATGCTATTATTATTATTATTATTATTATTATTATTATTATGCAATATTTCCTCTTGCAAAGAACCCAAGTCAGCTTATATGGTCTTCTTCCTCTCCAGTTTATTCTCACAACAACCCTCTGAGATAGGTTAGTCTGAGAGTCAATGATTGGCCCAAAGTCACCCAGTGAGCTTCATGGTCGAGTGGGGACTAGAACCCAGATCTTCCAAGTCCAACACTCTAACCACTACACCATACTGGCTCTCAATGTGTGCTTTTCAAAAACTGCAAACATTGTGTACTCAGAGCAACTGCATGTTGGGATGTATGTTCAGAGAAAGGAGGTTGGGGCTAGGCCAGTTGTTGCACTCTTACCCCTCAATGTCTATACTATTATACCATCTCTGCAGGTTTATGGTCTTCCAATAGTACTGAACACAGTTACAGGGACACAGTCATGGCCCTATGGTAAGGGTGAAATCGAGGGGGCAGTAGGTTCTGCATCTTATAGAGAGAAAATGGCTTAATGGGTTGGCAGTGTAGGAGAGGCTGTTTTGAGCATGAACCATGTTGATTTTGAGGTAGAAAGGGCAAGACGTTATTTATATGAGTTTAAGGTTTGATGAGTGCTGACCAGCAGTTTAACAGGTATTGTCAGATTTTTCCCTATAGACTTACATGGAGTTTAGTTTGTAGTAAATTTCTCCTTTTGCACAGCATATTTTGGAAAATAGTTTGTCATCTTAGGTAAGGAAAAAGTTGTGCCATGTGTTGTGCACCAGAAGAAGCATGAGATATTTGTAAGTTTTGTTTAAAAGTGCAGTTTTTCACCCCATTTTAAGCTATGGAGTTCATAAGGCGTAATTTGGAGGATGGGAGAGGGAATACAACAGAGTGTGTTTGCCGGTTTTCTTGATTATTTACAAAGTGCCTATCATTATGAGGATACTAGCAAACTGAATGCATAAAACAAGTGGCAGGGCTCAGGTCTGCCTAGGAGCCATATACTCTGAGCTGGAAGCCGTGGCTTTAATTCAAGATGTTTGGAGGCAGACTGTGGTTACTTAGTGGTGAGAGGAACCAGATTCTGGCAGGCAGATGCTTTTACAGAATACATTCGAAGCACGCGATTGCATTCCTGCCAGAACCCTTTGGTTAATAACTGGTATTTCTTCTCTTTCTCCCTTCCCCAAGCTCTTAGAGGTTCACCTTCCCAAGGCCAGCTTCCTTTGGAGGAAAGAGCAGGGGAGGCTTACAGCATACGTGTGAAACTCTTTTTAAAGGTTGAAAAGGAATAGCTGGATGCAGGCCCCCCAGCCTTCACTAAGTTCAGTGCACACCAGACTCCTTCTCACAAATTTTTGCTATCTGCACTCAAGAGAACCTATTCAAAACAGCTTCTCCAAGCCTGGTAGGGTGACCAGATAAAATCCAGGTCAGGGATCATGTAACTTTCAGTTGTAGAGAAAAGGGAATTTCAGCCAGAGTCATTTGTATGCAATTAGTTTCTGGTGATATTCCCTCTTCATCACAACAGTTAAAGGTGCATGCACTATACTAGAGTGACCATATACCAAAGAAGGAAGGCCCCCTGCAATTTTAACTAGGCTGACCATATTAAAAGGAGGACAGAGCTCATGTAACTTTAACAGTTGTAGAGAAAAGGGAATTTCAGCCAGTGTCATTTGTATGCAATTAGTTCCTGGTGATATTCCCTCTTCATCACAACAGTTAAAGTTGCAGGGGCCCTGCCTTCTTTTGTATATGGGCACTCTAGTATACTGCCTGCAACTTTAACTGTTGTGATGAAGAGGGAATTTCACCAGGAACTAATAGCATACAAATTACCCTGGCTGAAATTCCCTTTTCTCTACAACTGTTAAAGTTACAGGAGCCCTGTCCTCCTTTTCAGATGGTCAGCCTATTTTAACTGTTGTGATGAAGAGGGAATTTCACCAGGAACTAATTGCATACAAATGACACTGGCTGAAATTCCCTTTTTTCTACAGCTGTTAAAGTTACATGAGCCCTGCCTTCCTTTTCATATAGTCAGCCAACTTGAAGCAGAAAACTCTAGAAGCACCACTCCCCTTCTCTGGCAGTAAAAACACAATAATAACAAATCAAATAACTAACAATTTCACTTTTCATGACGTCCAAAATTTGTTGCCTGATGTGGTTGTCTCACTGTGTCTAATGGCTCCACCAGGAGACATGACATTCTAGTCACAATGCTGCAAACTTTAATCACCAGAGTCCCATTAGTGGTGAAAGCAATGGAATGGGATTTTCACTCTGATCCAATCCATGCTTACTTGGAAGTAAATTCTGTTATGCTCAGTGGGGCTTACTCCCATGTAAATGTGCATAAGATTGCAGCCTTGGTCATGGCTAATTTAAGCCCCATTGATTTCAGTGGGATGTAGCAGTGATTAAATTTTGTTGTGGTCTCGGTGTGAATGTGTTTTTGGGGTGATAGTTGTAAATCTGCTGGAGAGGCATAAATATTCCCATCCTTCCCATGGAAAATGGGAGGGGAGCTTTACAGCATGAGACTTGTATGCCTAGGCTGACCATATGAAAAGGAGGACAGGGCTTATGTAACTTTAACAGTTGTAGAGAAAAGGGAATTTCAGCCAGTGTCATTTGTATGCAATTAGTTCCTGGTGATATTCCCTCTTCATCACAACAGTTAAAGGTGCAGGCACTATACTAGAGTGACCATATACAAAAGAAGGCAGGGCCCCTGCAACTTTAACTGTTGTGATGAAGAGGGAATTTCACCAGGAACTAATTGCATACAAATGACGCTGGCTGAAATTCCCTTTTCTCTACAACTGTTAAAGTTACATGAGCCCTGTCCTCCTTTTCATATTGTCAGCTGGGGGCACTCTTACTTTGGCACCATTCAAGTGTTTCCCCCCCTATAATGACTTGGCTTAAGATCTCTCCTAGCACCCAAATGCACACTTTTGAGTTTTTCTTCCTTTGCTTCTGTAACCAAGTTTGGTTGCTTGAGCAACTGTTCAACTTGTGATGTCCCATAAAGGTTTTAGAATGGAAAATTATGTCAGTAGAATGATGGCACAGGGTGCCGATGGCAGAATTATTGCTAATGAAGAAGCCCAACAGGTGGCCAAAAGCAAAAGTAGTGGCAGAAGGGACAAAGGTCAGATATTTCCTATGTCCCAGGAGAAATACAATTGTCCTTGGTAAGAGTATGACATGTGCCGGGACAACCTGGATGAGGTCATTTCAGCTGTGGGCGAACTGCAGAGTTTAGCACACAAAGCGAATGGATGGAAGGAGGGGATTATATGGGATTCTCAAAGATTGGCAGGGATTCAGATTGGGCTGGTTATTGCTAACTAATGCTGCCTTTATTAAAAGAATCTGTGGGAAAAGGGTTAAGAGCTTGGCCAGGAATATGCGCCTAAGCCAGAATGGAAAATAAACAAACCACAGAGAGCCCAAGTGAGAAAAGCGTGAAAAGAAGGAGGCAAAAGGCAGGATGCAAGAAGAGCCGGCTGGGAGTAGTTGAGCCAAAGTATCAGAGTGGTCTCTGTGTTAATGAATCTGTGACTGATTAAATGGGATGCTGATCCCTTGCTGGGATCTCTTACATAGTTAGCATGATGAAGATCTCTTGGTGGCCAGCATTTTTGCCTGTGCTTTGATTAGAGCTTACAATATGGTACAAAGCCAATTTGTATGTGAGGAAGGAATGAGGCGTGAGGGGACGGCATGAGTTTCCATCAAATCTTTGCAGATAGGGGACTGATGGGTACCAGGGCCTTCCCTAACAATGTGCTTTTAAAAAAATGATTGTCATTGGCACACAGTAGCAATTTAGAATGGAAAGTGCCTTACAGACTCCATCCTTTTAACAATTTTATGCTACTCACCAGGGTTAACAATGTGCTGGCTGCTGCACTGAACACTAGGCTGACCATATGAAAAGGAGGACAGGGCTCCTGTAACTTTAACAGTTGTAGAGCAAAGGGAATTTCAGCCAGTGTCATTTGTATACAATTAGTTCCTGGTGAAATTCCCTCTTCATCACAACAGTTAAAGTTGCAGGTACTATACTAGAGTGACCATATACAAAAGAAGGCAGGGCCTCTGCAACTTTAACTGTTGTGATGAAGAGGGAATTTCATCAGGAACTAATTGCATACAAATGACACTGGCTGAAATTCCCTTTTCTCTACAACTGTTACAGGAGCCCTGTCCTCCTTTTCATATGGTCAACTTACTTTAGTTTTAAAATGACAGCTGTAAGCATTTTTGTTAATCCCCATTGACTATAAAGTAGAGCTGCCCTTTGGGTGGGGGCAGGATGGGAAAAATCCAGATTTTTCTTCAAATTTCATAATTTCCCCTCATTCCCGGATTTGTTACTAAAAATCCTAACATCTTGGTTTTTCCTGATGACTCATGTCCTGTGTGAGATACCCACACAGCTGTGCATCATCCAGAACCTCTGTATAAAATGGCATGTGCCCACAGCAGAGGCTGAAACTGGAAGGAAAGAGGAGAGCAAAAGGCCCCCATGGTTGCTGAGATGAAGTAAGCACCCTCTTTTCTTCTACCCAAACTCCCTGCCCTGTTGAAGGCTTTCCCATATAAAATTCTTTGTCCTTCTTAAACTGGACCTTTGCTGTTAGTCAACGATAGTCAATGGTGGCGTAATAATCAACTTTACAGTTGTTAATCAAGGGGGTACTCCCCACACAACATGGTAATAAATAATCAACTGTGGTGTGGATGAGGATCAGCGCTGAGTTGACTATGGCAGCATTCGGATGACATGATAGTCAATACAACTGACAATTGTTTCCCCACCCCCAGTTGATCATTGTGTTGTCTGAATTCAGCCGTTGTCTACATGTGCCTGTGTCAGGGCTTGTAGCTTCGTGGTGGAGTGCCTGCTTTGAATGGAAAAGTCCCAGGTTCAATCCCTGACATTTCCAGGTAGCAGGTAATGTAGCAGGTAATGTAAAAGGCCTCTGACTCTCTGAAGTGCAGACAATAGATGGACCGTCTAATGTGGTGTGAGTCAGCTTCCTAGGTTAGGACTTGAGCTAAAAGGGGACTGCAATGGCTGCACTGGTGATGAGAAAAGTGCTCACTTGCTCAGTGAACGTACCTGAGCATCCAAAGCCTTTGGGGCCTGACGAATGGGGGGGGGGCACAATCTCCCCCCTGTGAAATATGGGAGACATTCACCTCTGTCAGATACAAATGGTGCATCCCATGCACACTTATTCAGTTGCTGCTTTCCTCAATGAAATATGTTGATGTTGAATTTCAGAAGGGTTACTGCCCTGATGCTGTTCTGAGTTAGCCAAGGGTACAATTATACAAAGCAACACGAAAGAGGAATTTAATAGGCTGACCAGATAAAATGGAGTTTAGGGCTCATGTAACTTTAACAGTTGTAGAGAAAAGGGAATTTCAGCCAGTGTCATTTGTATGCAATTAGTTCCTGGTGAAATTGTCTCTTCATCACAACAGTTAAAGTTGCAGGGGCCCTGCCTTCTTTTGTATATGGTCACTCTAGTATAGTGCCTGCAACTTTAACTGTTGTGATGAAGAGGGAATTTCACCATGGACTAATTGCACACAAATGACATGGGCTGAAATTCCCTTTTCTCTACAACTGTTAAAGTTACATGAACCCTGTCCTCCTTTTCATATGGTCAGCCTATGAACACAGAAGCATCATAATCCCTGATATGTGGAGAGTTTAATGTTGGAGAAACAAGATAAAAATGGAGGGAGACGAGGATAATAAAAAGGGACAGGGAAGATTGATTTAGGGATGAATCAAAAGTTATGGTGGATCAAGAAATGGCTTTGTTAAAAGACCCAACACTGGAAGAGAGAATTTAGGAGAAGGAGAGGAATGTCAAGTCTGTAAAAGGGGTGTGTCGGGGGGGGGGGTAGTGTTCTAGGTGGAGGGTTTAACATAGGAGATGGTATGAATTTTTATTTAGTACAGGATTTTTTGTAATTCCCATACAGGCTTTGTAAAATTTGTCCCTTTCTTGTCTGCACGAATGTCTTGTTTTCATGTGACTTCTAAAAGTTCACAAGTGATGAACAAGGAAATCTTATCATTGGCTCCTTAGCGACACCCCAGCTACTTCGGCATTATGCAATGTATGTACACAAGGGAAAGAAAATGTGAATTGGATAATATGGGAGCACAGGAAGTTTATATGATATAAGGTTAATGATATAAGGTTACTGCAACCAGAACTGTATGTTGTACTTTAGGGTTTCAATATCTGTGAACTGCCCAAAGAGCTTTGGTTATTGGGCAGTATAGAAACTGAATGAATTAATGAATTAATTCACAAAATAATAGAATAGGAATATCTGGCAGGACAGTCATGTACTTAAGATGCTTTTAGGTTCCTGCACATGCCACCCACTCTAGGCTGTTTTGCTGTTGCTGTCTATTTGTGGGGAAAGCCCCGCAGTGTCTGCGGATCTCTACTGTGTCAATTAGACGATGCAGGCACAGCTTCGCAGCCACTGCAGAGCTTTCCCGTGAAGCTGAGCATTGAAAACGTCAGGGATTTCACCCAACTTTTTCAATGGAGTGACATCAGAAGGGCTCTTCCTCCATCTGACGTTGCTCCGGGACCAATCCAAGGGCATTGCCTGATAGAAGGTGACCAACAATTGGTTGCCTTCCACCAGGAAGAGGGGGCGGTGGCTCCGGTACCTAAATGGGTGCCCAGAAACCCTGCGCTCCCTTCTCAGTGTTGGGATTACCCGACACCACCCCAGGAGGGGAAAACCACAAGGTTTTGAAGGGAGGTGGTGCCAATTCGGTGCAATGAAGACAGCCCCTCAGCCTGTGTCATCTGTCAGTTAGAAAAGATAATAGTAAGTTTCTGATATTAGACATGCCTCTTTCAGTTTCACTACAGATTTAAATAACCTAGAATCAAAGAACTGAAGGCAGCCTCACAGGACATCTAGTTCAGGCTGCTGATCAATGGAGGAAGAACCAGTTACAAAACGCTCCATATGACTTGGCGGGGGGGGGGGGAGGGGGGTCACACAGCTTCCAAGGATTTGGCATTTATGTGTGCCATTTGCTCAACATTATCTGCTGCAGCACACTGCCCCCTAGCAATGTGCCTTGGTATTTCGTGGACTGATGAAACAAAGGCAATTGGTGCTGAATTAGCAAGACTTTCTACCACTTCCAGAAACCTTGTTTTCATCTTTGCGCAAGGGTCAAATCCAGAACTCCGACATAGCTTCTGCAAGCTATTCCATAAGGCATTATATGACTTATTATGACTTCATCAGCGTGTGCTAATTGTTTTGCTACCAGTTCTGCAACTGGTAGCAGAACAATGCCTCTTATACTTTTTCCACTAGTCTAACATTGGATATAACCCCATATATAGTTGTGTGTGTGAGAGAGAGAGTGGCTGAATTCGGACAACACGATAGTCAATGGTGGGATAATAATCAACTTTACAGTTGTTCATCTAGGGGGTACTCCTAGGGGGTACTCCCCACTCAACATGGTAATAAATAATCAACTGTGGTGTGGATTAGGATCAGTGCTGAGTTGACTATGGCAGCATTTGGACGACACAATAGTCAATACAACTGACGATTGTTCCCCCCCCGGTTGCTTATTGTGTCATCCGAATTCAGCCAGTGAGTGTGACAAGTATATCAAATTTTCCTTTAGGTAATCTTCTCAGAGATGAATAGGGACCAATGACATCGTATTTTCCTTGATGTAGGTATTACTGGTACAAGACGTATCTTGGCTGTTTAAAATTGGAAGAAACTATATCCAGTTGAATCTTGAGCAAATTTTGCTCAAATGTCTTGTAAACATAATTGAGAAAGAAAATGGTGATCACCACTCATGATGATGATTTGTAAGATGGAGGCAGCACAAAGGGGGGGGGGTTCTCCACACAATCAAAAGAGTGAGCCAACTGTATTTTATAGATGCATAAAGCGAGGGCAACATTTCCAAGAGCCTGGAGCAGAGGGAGAGATGGGATGCACATCCATGCCCTTAGCTTTGTTAAGAGCACTCTATTTTGATTCTGCTCTGATAGAACTCTTTCCAGTTCATCTGATCATGATAAAAATTACTATGTAACATTAAGGATAGTGTCTAGGCTAGCTTGCTTTCCTCTTCCCTCATCATCCTATTTTCTTTGTGTGTCAGATATTTAGATTGTTAGCTTGTGGTCAGGAACTGTCTAGTTTTTATTGATCTTATGTAAGTTATTCTAGGAGCCTTTTTAGCTGAAGAGTGAAGTAAACGCTCTGGACCACCCTCTCCTATGAATCATAAATATTTGGGAAGTATGTTTCAAATACCTCCTTAAAATGCACTTGTTTAAGCAGGCTTTCTCTGACATGTAATTAGCTGAAGAACTGACGGCGTGAGTGGGGGAGAAACAGACACTGCAGCAGTTACCATCGCACTCCCCCCACCCCCTCTCTTTCTCTCTCTCTCGCACACGAGAGAGACGACGGGACAACTTAAAGTGACTGAAATGTGTCTGGGAGCACCAATATCTGTTGTGTGGGGCAGAGGGAGATATGGCGATAGCAGGGCAAAATGCCGTTACAAGGGAAGGAAAGATAGATATTTAACACCCATCTTGCCTTCCGGTCGCCCTGCTACCCCGGGGATCTTGGGGAACGATCCAGGCCACCCACAGAACCTTTCAAAACAAACATAATCTATGACCTCCTCAAAGAAGAGGAGGCCGACCTGGCATGTTTCACAGAGACCTGGCTGGGAGATGACAGTGGCCCGACATGCACTCAGGCTCTCCCAGCTGGGTACTGTGTTAGTGAGCAGGTGAGGGAAAGTGGGCGGGGGGGGGGGAGCAGAATAGCTGTGGTCTACAAAAACAATCTTAACCTGACCAGACATCCTGTCCGGGAATTGAATCACATCGAGTGTGTGTACCTGAGTCTGAAGACCAGGGATAGACTAGGGATTCTGTTAGTGTACCGGCCACCCCGCTGCCTATCAGACTCCCTGGCCGAGTTCACATAACTGGTCTCGGAGCTGGTGTTGGATTCGCCCAGGCTTTTGATCCTGGGCGATTTCAACATCCCATTCGAGGCCGGTTTGTCAGTTGGAGCTCGGGAGTTCATGGCATCCATAACAAACATGAGCCTATCCCAATTGGTCTCTCGACCCACACATTCAGCAGGTCACACCCTCGATGCTGTTTTCAGTTCCGAACAGATGGATCTGTGTGCGGAGGTATTGAATACCTCCGAATTGTCATGGACAGACCATTTTCTGGTCAGGGTTAGTATCACGGCTACCACCCGCCCCTGCAGGGGTGGCGGATCTATTAAAATGGTCCGCCCTCGAAGGCTGATGGATCCTTCTGGATTCCAGAAAGCCTTGGAGGGCTCTATGGCTGGTATCATCGACGATCCTGTAGAAGCCCGGGTCAATAGATGGAATCAAGACCTAACTAGGGCTATCGACACGATCGCCCCCAAATGTCCTCTCCGGCCCGCTTCTAATAGGGCACCCTGGTATACAGAAGACCTCAGGGAGTTGAAGCAGAAAGGATGACGACTAGAGCGCCGATGGCGGAAAACTCGACTTATATCCGACAAGACACGACATAGAGAACATCTTCGTTCCTATGGGGTGGCAATACGTGCAGCGAAGAAAGCTTTCTTCTCTGCACGCATTGCGTCTGCGAATTCATGTCCAGCAGAACTGTTCAGGGTGGTGAGGGGTCTAACCCAGGCACCTTCTCCCGTGAATCCGATTTTAGAGCCTTTGGTAGTTTGCTGTGATGCCTTTAACAATCATTTCTCAGATAAAATCTCTCGGATAAGAGCCGACTTAGATGCCATTGTTATAGCAGAGGCTGACAGTGGAGTGTCCAGTGACTCCATGAGTAGGATTACACTTGATCAGTTTCAGTTGGTGAGTACCGAGGATGTGGACAAGGTACTTGGATGTGTGAGGAGGACGACTTGCCCTCTCGATCCCTGTCCTTCTTGGCTGGTCGTCCAGGGAGGAGATGCAGTTAGATCACATTTACAACATATCATTAATGCATCTCTCAGGGAGGAGAGCTTTCCATCATGTTTAAAAGAGGCGGTAGTAAGGCCGCTTCTAAAAAAGCCCTCCCTGGATCCCCTGGACCTTAATAACTACAGGCCAGTATCAAATCTTCCATTTTTGTGCAAGGTGATCGAGAGAGCGGTTGCCTTTCAACTCCAGGCAGTCTTGGATGACACTGATTTTCTAGACCCATTTCAAACCGGCTTCAGGGCAGGATACGGAGTTGAGACCACTTTGGTTGCCTTAGTGGATGATCTACGCCTTAGTATTGACAGGGGGAGTGTGTCCCTGCTGGTACTTCTGGATCTCTCAGCGGCTTTCGATACCATCGACCATGGTATCCTTCTGGAGCGCCTGGGGGAATTAAGAATTGGGGGCACTGTGCTTCAGTGCTTCCGATCCTATCTCTCGGGCAGGTTCCAGATGGTGATGCTTGGGGATAGCTGCTCTTCAAAAAAGGAGTTGCTATGTGGTGTACCACAAGGTGCCATCCTTTCCCCAACGCTGTTTAACATTTACATGAAACCGCTGGGAGAGATCATCCGGAGGCATGGGGCGGGGTGCTATCAATACGCTGATGACACCCAACTATATTTCTCTATGCCTTCGACAACATCATCAGCTAACGATAGTGTGTCTCCTCTGAATGAATGCTTGGAGGCGGTAATGGGCTGGATGAGGAAAAACAAACTGAAGCTGAATCCGGACAAGACAGAGGTGCTCGCTGTCAAAGGCCCCAACCTGGGTTTGGAGGTGTGTCAACTGGTTCTGGATGGGGTTACACCCCCCCCCCCTGAAAGACTGTGTTCGCAGCTTGGGGATACTCCTGGATCCGTCGCTCCAGATGACAGCTCAGATTGATGCGACGGCCAGGAGTGCCTACTATCAACTTTGGCTGATACGCCAGCTGCACCCCTTCCTAGAGTTGGAAGACCTAAAGACGGTAGTGCACGCACTGGTAACTTTGAGGCTTGACTTCTGCAATGTGCTGTGCATAGGGCTACCTTTGTGCCTAGTCCGGAAACTTCAACTTGTTCAAAATATGGCGGCCAGGTTGGTCACCGGTACATCTAGGGGTGACCACATTACACCAGTTTTAAAATCACTTCATTGGCTGCCAGTCAGTTTCCGGGCGAAGTATAAAGTGTTGGTTATTACCTTTAAAGCCCTACATGGTTTGGGCCCAGGCTACCTACGGGATCGCCTTCTCCCGTACAATCCGCCCCGCACACTTAGGTCCTCTGGGAAGAACTTACTCAAGCCAGCCAGAACTAGGCTGGTGAGTGTTACCCAGAAGACCTTCTCTTCCATCGCTCCCAGACTAGGGAATGGTCTGCAGGAGGAGATTAGACAATTAGACATGAAGATTAGCAGTCTTCATGAATTTAAGAGAGTCATGAAGACTGCTCTCTTCCGGCAGGCCTATCCAGATGAATTTTAAGATGTTTTAATGATGCATTTTCTCTTGTTTTTTAATTTTTTTAACTATTTGTGATCCTTGTATTTTACATTGTGTTCCCCGCCTCGATCCAAAGGGAGAGGCAGGTTATAAATCATCATCATCATCATCATCATCATCATCATCATAATGAGTCATGCTACTGTTCCATTGTATTGCTTTTATATTACTTTTATTGTTATTACAGCTGAAATTATTTTTAATAGGGTATTTCAAGCTGTGATTTTAATATTGTTATATGTAAACCCTTATTGATTTTATTATATTAAGTGGTATGTAGTAGTAATAATAAAAATAATAATTCTATAAATAAATATTATGTTGCCACATAATTTGATTTTTTGTAATAAAGGGCAGAATGCATGGTTCAGTAGTGGCTTTGGGCAACAAGGGAGTGCACAGACAGAAAAGATGTTTAAGAACAATTTTAAAAACAAAGCTTCTGGAAATAGCGTGGAAATGAAGGATAAAGGAATAGCCTTGCTGATCTTTGAGCTGAAAAACATATCTTAAAGGGCTGGATGCTCTGGCACAGCAAGAGAAAATTCTGTCAAAGACATACAATGACTGTTGAAGTTAAAAAATAATAATAATAATCACAGAATGGCAGATGCAGCAGGGGTGTGGAATGTGTCCCATTCATGATTAATGGCACATCACAGATAATAAACAACTGCCTATCACACTTTCATTGAAGCGGGGTGTTAGGGTTAGGGTTTTTGAGAGAATGGGTTGCCATCCCCTTGAGAAGGACATCAAAACAATCGAAGAGTATGGGCAAAGGTCTAACACCAACATATAATTCTGCACAATTGAAAAGGGAAACCACAGAACATGCAGGACTTACAGTATAATAGTTCCTTAATATACTATAGGCATTTCTTAGCAGCAATCAGTGCAATGAGATTCTAAGGTCTCACTTAATTTAGTGGTGTTTGCTTCCAAGAAAGGGCGAATAAGGCCCTTTCCACACCAGGCTGTTTGCCTGGGATGGCCCCAGGCTGATCCCTGTGTGCTGATTGTGTGTATTAGGTACTTCCGGGATCTCCCTCCCTCCCTCTATACCCCTATAGTGTAGAAAGGGCCTAAGATTGCAACTTTACAGAGATTATGGGGTAGGTTGGAGGGAGGTTTGTGTCTGTGTGTCACAGTGTTTTATATATCTAATTTATATAAGGAGTGAGTGGTGTAGTGGAGGAGGAATGCAGAGGAGTGCAGCTATGGGATGTTTTTCAGAGCAGCAGCAATGATATTATTCATTCATTTCAATGAAATTAATTAATATTGTCTGCTGAACTGCCATAGTTAATGATAGACCCTCCTCGCTCTGACAAGTGAATGAGGTGATAACAAAGCTTTCAAGTTTTTCTACTGTTTATGACAGATTAGCCTAGAGGAAGTCAGAGAATGAAGAAAATAATCACACTGAGCCTGGATATTTTTTAAATATTTTTCTGTGATGGGACACCCTCTTGCTTCATGTTAGCAGTTGATATGGCAGCACTTCTTAGCAAGATTGCTTGCAAATCTGGTCTCTCCTCCAAACCTATCCCAGAGTTTTGTGGTGCTTTGAGCCCCTGCCCCAGGCGTAACAATGGCACACCCTACTGAACACCCCAAAATTAACATTGCCACATCCTCTCCCAACCTATGCCAAAGTTTTGTGCTAGTTTGGGGTCACAAACTCTGCATTGTGTGTGCCACTCCCAAGTGTCAAACTATATGCCCAAAGGTATGCTAAACTTGGAGCAAGTTGAAGTAAGTTAGGTGCTATTGTCTCCTGCTTCATGGAAAAATGTAACCTTTGTAAGAGGGATAACATAACAAGGCAAATAGATAAAAGTGTGCAAGAAGAGAAAACTAGGAGGGAATAGGAAAATAGGAGCAAGAAGTAAAGGAGCCAAGGTGATAGAAAAATGCATGAGGGCAGGAATAAATGGAGAATTTTGATAAATACTGCTCGAATAGACAGAAGCAGGACCCTTATCACTGATTGAACCCCAGGGAAGTACAGGGCTAACATTGGAAATCACAATATTTGCAGTATATGAAAATCGATTTATTTGCTCTACGTTAAAATAGCATGCCAACACCTCACCAATAGAAATATTAACTATGGTGTCCTTGCCAATGCTGCAATCCTATTTACTAAAAGTAAGTCCCACTTACCTCAATGGAACTTACCTGTTGTAAACAGAAGTAAGACCTCAGAAGTCAGCATAGGGCTGCAGAGCACTTCTTTCCAGTTTGCTGTTTTAGACCTTTTTTAAAAAAGCTTCTGAGTTACCATACTATTAAAAGTCAGTTCTATACTTGTGTACTCAGAAGTAAGTCTCTCGCTGTTCAATGGGGTTTACTCAAAGGTAAGCTTGCATCAGATCTTAGAATGACTTGAATGTAAATGCAGTTGAAATGGGATTTACTCTTTAGTAAGGGAACTAGCAGATCTCTGTTGTATGAACTGGAGATGCACAGCTTCGCACGATCAAAGGAAAGGAAAAGTGATCCTTCCCAAATGCAAAAAGGTGGAAGATCGCACCAGTGAACTATCAGGAAAAGGTTTGAAAGGAGTGGGGGGATTAAAAAATTATTTAAAAATCAAGGGATGAACCAGTCTCATTCAAACTTGGTGTGCCGAAAGCTCTCCTGTAGACCTATCACCATGCCAAGTTTCATCTATCTATAAAAATTACACAAATGTAAGCATTTTGGTTAATTTGCATTTTAAAAACTCCTAAAAATCAAGGCATGGACCTATCTGATTCAAACTTGGCAAGCCGAAAGCTCTACTTAAGAGCTCCCAATATCCCAAGTTTCATCTCTTTATCTTTAAAAATCACACAGATGTAAGCTTTTTTGTATATTCTAATAGGAGCTCCAATGAGTGAGGGGGAAAGGCTGCCATGTGACAAGAACCAATGAACTGGAGTGGGAAGGAGAAGGGGCCGGGTGGGGCAGGTGCAATAGCAGTGGGAGAGCAAAAAGAGAGTTCACCTGTATAGCTATTATGATGAAAGGGAGGAGTGCTTGCAGAGCTTCTGAAATGGAGGTAAAAATATGAAGGTAAACCAGGGGAAAAAATAGGTGTGATGGAGCTCCTACACAATTACCCCTCTGATAATTATTTCATTTTATTAATTGATTTAAATTTTTAGGTTTTTGAGGCCCACTGAGTAGTGGAAAAGCAGCCTATAAATGTTATAAAATATGTGTGTGTTTGTGCATCTGTATATCTATATCTTAAATATAGGGATTTTCTCTACAAGATCTCAGTTAAGTATGAGCAAGTCCACACAATTGTCTTCCTCGTTTATTTACTGTTTTAACCCTGGCTAGGGAATTTAGAGTAGAAGGTGTATTTGCCAAAGTCTTTAACATAGACATTTACTAGTTGCATTGGCAGATGAGATGTTTCCCCTTTCAACCTAGTTTCATAAATGCAACACATTCTACAGGACAGCCTGCTTGTGGTTATTTGACAAATATAAATGTGCTAATTATCAGACCATTCACTATAAAACACACCTTCTGCTTCTTTGCTAAAGGGTCAAGGGCTACTGGAAGAGGCTGAAGTTGCATTGTTGTTAATTTGGCTAGGATCTCCCCCTCCCACATCTCTGATATCCCTACAGCTCCTCCTGTCTAAAATACAAATCCTTTACCTCTCCCTCCTTCCTAAACGCTTCCTTTGGGGATCCTGGGGCAAGCCCTGAACTAATTGAATTCAATTAGCACTCCCTCCTCTATGACATGCTATAATTGATTGCATGCTGGATTCCCCCCCCCCCTCTGCCCCAGCACTTCCTTGCCCAGTCTTGACATCTGTTTAAAGCATTTTCCTTGCTATTTCAGTTTTGCCTGCAAGCATCTATGTCTCCTAGTATTTGACCTAAGTAATACAGAACACTGCACTCTTGCTGCGCTCCTAACAGTTGCGCGAATGTCTGAAGTTGTATTTTTCAGTTTCTGATTAGCATGTAGATCTTCAGGACAAAAACATTTTAAATAACATTTTCCTTCCTTCCTTACTGCGAGGTGTTCAGGGCGGTGCACTTGGATTTCCCCTTGCCCATTTGATTCACACAGCTATTCTGGGAGGTAGGCTAGGCTAGGCGGTAGTGAGTGGCCCAAGATCACCTAGTGAGCTCCCTGGCTGAGTACGGTTTTGAACTCAGGTCTTCCCATTTCCTACCAACACTCTAACTGCCAGTGGCATTGCTAGATCTGGGGCCTTGTACTCCCCAGCCCTGAGTCTATTCCCCAGAGCTCTAAGTATCCATTGGTGCCAATGGGAGTGCCCCCCCCAACTGACCTGTTATGCAGGGGGGGATTTCCTAGGGATTACCATTGGGGAGGGAAAGGTTAATCCTCCCTTATCTATGCACTGTTCCCCCCACCAATTCCCCCTCCACATGGCATTTAAACCCAGAAAAAAACTTCAATTGATGCCAATGGAAAGATTGGGTCCCAAATCTTTTAACTATGTAGCAACGCCCCTGCGTAACCACCATACCACATCACACTGGCTCTCCAAATCCTTGCAAAATCTGAATTGAGGGTCAAAGTGAAAAGCAGCTTTCCCCAACCTCTAGCACTCCCAGCCAGCATGGCCAATGCTGGGAATGATAGGAGTTGCAGCCCAACAGATCTGAAGGGCACCAGGATGGGGAAGGCTGTATCTAGGCAAGATATATACTCTAAACACAAAGAAGGAACCTGAGCAGGTGTAGGAATTTCTTCAAGAGTTCCAAAGCCTTATTCAAAGCTTCCCTCCCACCTGTTAGACCTCCCACCTGTTAATGGCACAGAAGGGCTTTTCCATATTAATTCTGGCAGTCCTAGATCTTCCTGAAGTTGTATGATAAACAGAAGTACAGCACAAGGGTCTTTAAGCTGTTTTCAAAAGTGAGACTCCGATTGCGAATGAGTGATTGTTAATGATTCGATTCTATCCCCCATGCTGTTTAGCATCTACATGAAACCACTGTAGGGGTATATCTGGAGATGTGGAGCAGTGCCAGCTTCAGGTTTCAGAGGGCCCTTGGGCAAGATGCTCTCAATGGGCCCCATCCCTCAGTGAGTCTACCTTCTCACTGTCATTGCCATCATCATTTCCTGGGTGAGGTAATTGACTGGATGAGGGCCAATAAACGGAGACTTTCAATCTAGACAAGTCAGATATACTGTTAGTGGATAGCTCTGCTTGGCTAAGTGATGCTCAACATTTTCTGGAGGGGGTTGCACTGATCAGGTGTGCAGTTTGAGGATGCGCTTGGATCCAGTCTCTTGAGACACAGGTGGCTGTGGTGGCTCAGAGCACTTTTTATCAGCTTAAACTGATATATCAACGTTGACCCTGTCTGGACAAAGCCAGCTTAGTTAGACTTATTCACGTTCTGGTAACTTCTAATTTGAACTACAGCACTTGGTTATATACATGGCATTGTCTCTGAAGATGGTCCAGACTCCAGAGTCTTCAGCTGGTCCAAAGTAGGGTAGATCTAATACTTCTATAGTCTGGGCAGGAGGTTAGAATGGAGTATTCTGTTAGAAGCCCATGCTGCTATAACATTTTGAGTATCAGCTGGGTTTGGCTATTGTCAGAAAGATAATATTAGTCTGGATGGATCTGTATTATTATTATTATTATTGTTATTATTATTATTATTATTATTATTGTACCACCTTTCCCTCTGAAAAATATATAGCACACAAGGCAGTTACATCATACCCACTCTATTGGTGGTTACCCAGAAGTAAGGCATACTGTGTTCAGTATATAGTAAGGGCGAACAACTTATGGCCATCCAGATGTTGTAGGACTGCAACCCCCCCAAACCATTGGCTGAACTGGCTAGGACTGTTGGGAGCTGCAGTGCAACAAATATTTGGAAGGCCGCAAGTCACCCAAACCTACTATATACAAGTACAGGCCTCATGGGTCTTTTCCGTTCTTCCATTTTATTGTTCTGTTGTGGTCACCAGAACAGTCAGACATATAAAACTGTTGTTTGGGATTTCCAAAGCGGGCCAATATTAAGCAATGCACGTTTCTCTGTGCTCTTTTGGTGCCAAGGCAGGGTGTGCATAAAATGATATTGGTACAGAGAAACAAAAGAGAGCAGGTATGGGGCAGTTCAAATGGACATTTGGCAGCAAGGGGACATTTGGCTGGAGTCCTGATGGAGTCCTGATCAATATTCTTTAAAAGGGGTGTGCAGAGTGGGGAGCGCATTCTTTGGGATGGAAAAAGTGTTGCAGACGTAGAGAGGAGGTCAGGAGGAAAATATTCCAGGAGATTAGATCCATTGCCTTGGGGTATGTGGGTTTTATCCCACTCTATTGGCAAGGATCAGCTCCATACCCCTTCAATGTAAATGGATGGGAGTCAGTCGGTGGAATTCCAGCAGGGAGCAATTTAGCTTTTGTGGTCGCCTTTCCAGCTCCACGGGAGAGAGAGAGGGCAGAACTGAGAGGAGTATCACACACAAGTCATTCTCTCTCTCTCTCTCTCTCTCTCTCTCTCTCATTCAGCCACACACACTCACGCACAGCCACAATAACCCGCCACCCTGAGGGTGGTTCGTTCATGTGGCGCCTGCAATGGGCAGTTCAGCGGCAGCAGGCGCGTGCAGCTGCCGGGAACTCCTTGAAGGCGGGCCGGCCACCCTCATCCTTTCCCGCCTCAGCTCTTGGTCTGTGACAATCTCCTTGTGAGAAGCTGGGTGGAGCCCTGTCTGTATAAAACTTTTCAGTAGGCTGAGGCGCGGCCGGCAGTGCTCCCGTGGGCACGCCGCGTCTGTTAACTGAGAGGGAGAAAGAGCAGCAGGCTGCGTGTGTGTGAGCCACCCCTGGCCAGCCGGAGTGTACCTCTGAAAAGGCTGGACTGGAGAGAGGGATTAGGGGCAGCCCCACAGAGCTTCTAGGGACAAAGGGTGGGGGGTCCCGGGCAGGGCAGGGCAGGGCAGGGCAGGGCAGGGCAGGGCCAGAGCTGAGTGCAAGGCAAGTGAGTGACCATGAAGCGCGGTGGATACATTTCTGCTGGCATGGCGACTTGGTTGTGGCTCACCTGGAATCTCTCTGCCCACTGCGATGCCACCAAGGGCAGTGTGCCCCGACTTCGGCTCTCTTATAAAGGTAAGCATAGGATGACCCTCTTTTAGCACTAAGCACTTTCTCCTTCTATTCATGCTCTAGGACCCTTCTCTTCTTGAGCCTTACAATCATCTTTGCAGGTAGGCCCACAATGTTCCCATTTCACAGATGCAGAACTGAGGGAGGCTGAGCAAGTACAACTTGAGTGAGTTGCCCTTAAGGGCCAGTGAGTCCAGGAGAGAATTGGGTTTTGAACCCTCGTTTCCAACACATGTGAAGCTTCAATGGCATGTTTGGGTGTGTTTTGCTGAAGTTGCTTCATAATAAGAATATGAATATAGTATCCAGAATGTATATCATGTTGATCTAATATTGTGCATTTATTATTCTTTATGTTGTGCATGAATAAAGTGCAAGAGAGGTTTGGAGAGGTACTTCTTTATTCTCATAAATGGCACCAGTCTAACATTTTATCTTCTGGAACACAATAACAGTTTGCGTGTTTCAGGCTGGGAGAGCTTCAGACTCACAGTTTTGCTAGAAGCTTGCTAGATTCATTGTTGGCCCCCAGATCCCATATGGAGTTTCTTTGGATTAACTTCCAAATTCTTAAGAGAGGTGGTGTGTGTGTGTGTGTGTGTGAGAGAGAGAGAGAGAGAGAGAGACAGAACCAACTGAACAGCTCTGGCAGTGACTTTTTTCCTGAGTTGGGTAAGAAAAAGTATAGGAACTAGGATGGCAGGTGAGAGATATTGGCATCGGATGAGAAGCCACTTTTGGCTGGGTTTGTATAAAAGTGTGAGTGTCATAGGTAGGCTGACCATATGAAAAGGAGGACAGGACTCATGTAATTTTAACAGTTGTAGAGAAAAGGGAATTTCAGCCAGTGTCATTTGTATGCAATTAGTTCCTGGTGAAATTCCCTCTTCATCACAACAGTTAAAGTTGTAGGGGCCCTGCCTTCTTTTGTACATGGTCACTCTAGTATAGTGCCTGTAACTTTAACTATTGTGATGACGAGAGAATTTTACCAGGAACTAATTGCATACAAATGACACTGGCTGAAATTCCCTTTTCTCTATAACTGTTAAAGTTACATGAGCCCTGTCCTCCTTTTCATATGGTCAGCCTAGTCATAGGGATCAAGAATGCAAAGGTTGTGAGAATGAAGTAGTGTGGGGGTGTGAGACAATCACATGGGACTGGGTGGAGTTGTGTGCAGTTTTTACATGTCAAAACCCACATTTTCCCCTTTGTGTGCAGTCTCCCACCATTCAGGCAAGCACACATCTGAAGGGATAATTCCAGTAACACACTTAAGTATAATACAGCACACATAGGAAACAGCATGCAAAAAGTGTGTGCAGCTCCAGCAGAGCTGCCAATCACCCTTGTACTTTCAGCAGCAATTTGATGCATAAAAATCAACAGGTGAAGCTTTTCATAGCATGGAGATAATATGATCACATGCTAATATCTGCATAGCAAACTTCTGTAAAATTACAGCTGCAGGAACCAGTTAGAAAGCTGGCAACCCTTCAATTCACCCTAGTTGTAAATTTCTGTTGACTTTATTTGGCTTCTCCGACCCTTTTCATTTGTCACACTGCAAAACTGCAATGGGGATGTTATAAATTATGTTTCACCATTAGTGGCATAGCAGACACCCATGCAGTTTTCTCTCACATGTTCCTGAGTGCGTGCCTGAAATTCATGCAGTCATACTAAGTGCTAGTTCACACTGAATGGCATCCCTGTGCCAGCAGCTTAGGAGCATGCAGGCACACTGCCAAGCAAATGACCAAGCAAATGGCCAGCATTTACATGGAGGTACTGTTCATGGGATGCTTCGATGTAGGGCAGTCCAGGCAGCTGCTGCTATTTGCAATGTTATAAAGTTCAGAAAAGTGCCATGATCAGGGCAGCACTGATGGCTGCTTACATCCTTCTGATTTGGATGAAGCAAAATAGGGAAAAAGAAGCAAGGCTTGCTAGAATAACCCAACAAATCGAATTTTGAGCCCCTGAACAATGTCTCCACTGAGGCAAAACTTTTGGAGCAATTGACATTTCCCAGTACCAGTTTTAGGTTTGCTTCTCTCTCTCTCTCTCTCTCTCTCTTGCTCAATTTTTTTTGCTCTTTCTCCCTTCTTATGTATGACTTATAAGACAACCTTTTAAGTGCCCTGCTTTATATTACATTGTGCTTTTATTGCTTTTACCAATTATGTGCTGTTTTTATTGTTTTGGAATTTTGTAAGCTGTCTGGTAAGGAGTTATCCTAAAAGGTGAGTTATATAAATAATTATAATAAAAATTAAAATAATATCGGAGTCTTCCTTATAGAAACTCTTACCAACATGAGTAACAACCTTGTCACCAAGAGAACATTAAATTCAGTTCATGGGAGGTTCAACCAATGGCTCTCTTACTTTATTTATAGCTGGTATTGTCTTCTCTGAGTGTCAGTGGTGCTTCAAGACCTCAAGCAGAGATCTTATTCCCAACCGTGATATCTGAGATGCTTCTTCTGGAGATTTTAGGGATTGAACCAGGAACCTTGTGCATGCAAAGCATGTACTCAGCTGCTGAGCTATGTGCCTCCCCACCACATGTTCCCTGGAGAAGGTTGTAACAACTAGGTTTGTTTAGTTTCATCTGTCAACTGTTTTCTTTGGACTGAACGGGGGGCAGGCAGGGTGTTCTTATCTCAGAACAGGTGGTATGAAGGGGAACAAAAGGAGATGTTCCAGGTGTCATAGATGCTTGTGAGGTTCTCTGAAGTCTCTCCAGAGTGTTTCAGCCTGGGATAATGCCTCCAATGTATGGATAGATGGGTTGTTACGGCCCACAGAAATCGAAATCGGGAGCTTCGGAGCGGCTAAGGCACAAGCATATTTGGAATGCCTGCTCCTCACATCTGTGTGCTGTTTCTTCACTGGAATGTTACATGATCTCAGATCGGTCCCATGTTAAGGATATTCTCCCCACCTAGTCATTCACCTGCAATGTCCATTGCTCCAAATGCTGATTACTGCCAGCTCCATAGTACAACAATATGTGCAATACAAACAATAGTGATTAGTTGGGAGAGTTGTCGTGGCTGCAACCATAATGAAAATGTTGCTGTTTTCTGGCATTGGGGGATGCTTATCATTTTGCTACTGAGACTAGACAAAAGGCTGAGGCTTTTAAAGAACAAGGGCAGGTGCCAAGTATATATGCAAGAGCCAGGACACAGCTGCAGCCTTCAGGTCAGCATTTGATTATGCTGCAGTAGCAAAGTTTGTGAGCTCTGTCACTGCTTATTATCATTTCACTCTGAAAACCGTTATGGACTGATATTTCACTGCTGCTCCTTCCTGGGCCAATGAGTGGTATGGAAGATGAGAATCTATCTCCCTTTACTGAAAACAGGCATCTCTCCTCCATCTCTTGCAATCTTCCTTTTATATGTGTAATGATATTGTTAATAAGTTTGGAAAGTTGGGTTAAATGACCTCTGAGGGGTCCTTTATAGCCATGTGATTCTTGATGTAAGATTGGGATTTGATCAGGAGTGGGTACTGGGGCCAGTAGGATTGCTGGAGAGAAAGACCAAGTGCCTTTTGTTATGGAGATGTCTGTAAATGAATGGTCTCTTCCATCCATCTCCATCTTCCATGGAAATGAGGTAGTTCAAGATGTGTGAAGATTCTGTCCAGGTTAGGCTGACCAGATACAATCCAGGTCAGGGCTCATGTAACTTTAACAGTTGTAGAGAAAAGGGAATTTCAGCCAGTGTCATTTGTATGCAATTAGTTCTTGGTGAAATTCCCTCTTCGTCACAACAGTTAAAGTTGCAGGCACTATATTAGAGTGACCATATACAAAAGAAGGCAGGGCCTCTGTAACCCTAGTCCAGGTGAGAGAGTCTCAGACAAGATCAGGCTGAGCTGAGTTTCAAAAGCCCCCCAAGAAATGTAATGGGGGAGGAGTTGTATGTATTGGAGTGTTAATGACAATTAATGATAATTCGGACAACACGATAGTCAATGGTGGGGTAATAATCAACTGTACAGTTGTTCATCTAGGGGGTACTCCCCACACAACATGGTAATAAATAATCAACTGTGGTGTGGATTAGGATCAGCGCTGAGTTGACTATGGCAGCATTCGGACGACACAATAGTTAATACAGCTGACGATTGTTCCCCCCTCCTGCCCCAGTTGCTTATTGTGTCATCCGAATTCAACCATGCTCAACCTGTGTATTTGTAAGAACATGCAAATATTTTTTTAAAAAAGTCGTGAGACTCCAGTGAATGCCTTCAAAGGAAATCAAATCCTGGGTAAAACACTTGCACCCTGGCAGTTTTCATCACTCGGAGAACGGGGGAGCAATGGCATAATATATTAATCTTTGTATCCATCTCGGATTGAAGGCTGCATTAGGAGTGCTTTAGAGTTCCTGGATAGCAATTTCTAGTGTTTCCTGGCATGACAAGCTTGGCAGGATTCCATTAAGAAGGGAGTGCTCAGAGAAGCTTGAGAATTGCAGTTTGGGCAACTCATATCACACTTGATGTCAATATTATGGCTGGGAACCCCATGAATCTCTTATGAGAATGGAGATGCTCCTTGATCTTAAGATGTTAGCTGTAGAGTTTTAGTGCCTTGACTTCTTGAAATGAAAACAGGAAGTAGTAGGAAGAAAGCATAAAGCAGCCCTTCCTAACGTAGCGCCCGCCAAATGTGTTGACCTGTACTTCTCATAATTCCCAGCCAGAATGGCCAATGGGTGGGAATTATAGGAGTTGCAATCCAAACACATATGGAGGATGCCAGGTTGGGGAAAGTTGGCATAATGGGCAATAACTATGGACAAAAAAACTTGCTTATTTTGTTGACTAGCTCCTATGGAAGCCAATAGTAAAATCCAGGCCCTGCCTTGACGACACCAGGTTGCCGCTGCATTTAAGGAAACTCCACGCTTTCTCTTCTGCGGGGTGGTAGTGACTAATCTTAATGTAGAGGGTGCGGGCTTTCCAGTGGCCATTCAGCCTGCCCTCTGCTCACTGCCTGGACAGAGAAAACCAATCAGGGGTTGCCATCCATCCAGGAATGCTTGCGCCTTGACACTGGAGCATGTTTAGATGGTGGATGTTCCAGCAAAAAAGTCAGGATAAGTCCCTGACTTTTTAAACTCACAGCTTCACGGGAAAGTCCTGCCCTGGCTACAAGCTGATGCTGTGTCATATAACCGACGCATTGCCACCACGCAACCACCACGGGGCTTTCAAAGCATATAGGCATCCTCCCCAGATAGGATTCTCATGGGAATAGTTATAGGGGGCTATATTTGTGAATAATTTGGCGTATGCCATCCCATTGAGGTGCTGCTAAAGCTAAGGCAACAGCTGCATATATTTAGACAAAAAATGCTTTCTGACTGGATATTCTTTTCATTGCTCCCAGATCCAAGTGTATGCAAAATGGGAGTCTGTGGCCAGCAAACAAAGTCTCCTTAACCTCAAACAGGCTAAAGGAAATGGGGAATAGTCTGTCTTTAGGAGCAGCCAGGGGGAATGCAGGAAACACAAAACAGAAGAGTTGGGTTTGTGCTGGCTTAGATTGAATACTGATGCAGAGGACAGATGTGGTACTGGCTGAGGCCCAGCCTGATGTGAATGTTCTAGCTAATGATCTGAGAGCCTCGAAACTGGGAAAGGTAATGATTGCATGTACATAGAATCCTCAGTGGAATCATCCTGTAACAAAGGACTTTGTAGTCATCAAGGCCATTTGCCTCACCTTAGCAGGAAAGTAAAACAAATCGAGTTAAAAAGTGTAAGACAATAACACAAGCATTAACTTGTCATAACCTGTATATGGCACCTTGGTTTTCTCAAACCTTTTATCGGACAACATTAATAGTAGGGAGTGTTGCACAACAAGGGAAATACCAATCTGAAAATGTTCGATCAGATTCACGCTAGGAAAATTTGTTTGAGAATGGCCCTTGTCCTGATCTTCTTAAGAAACGCCAATAATTGGTGTTTAAAACAGCTTCTCTTTCAATACTTTTCCAGCAGTTTCTATAACTGAGTTCCTGTAATTCGAATGGCAGCCCATGAATGCTCATGGAAACATTAATGGGAGCTATTACTGAAAACAGGACCACAAGTTATTACAGTGATAATCTAGGCACTTGGAGCAGTGCCTAAGAATGTGAATGAGTAGCTCAACATAACAATGGGCATGGAATTCTGGAGGGGTAGCCGTGTTCATCTGTTACCACAAACATACAGAAAGAGTCTTATGTTTAAGGTGACACAAGACTTCTTCATGGGTCTTCTACAGAGCTGCAGGCTTCGACTCCAAAAGAAGTCTTAAGAGGGTCTGAGGGAATGCCAAGGAGAGGAGATTCCAGGGCAAGGAATGGAACCCACAAATATCCTGGTGTTGATTCACGGTTTGCATTAGCTGAAAATTTAATAAAAATAAAAAGCCCTTTTTAAAACAAGAGTATGGTTAGGCCATGTCTGCACCTCCTACTGCTTCTTGAGTAGGAAGCCAGGGAGGGAGCAGCCACAAGATACATTGAATTTCTGAGTGGTGGAATGGTGCAGTTTAGGAGAATCCTGACACGCTCCTCTGCCACATGCCTCTCTGGATCTCATATGCAAAATGACATTAATAATTGTGGCCATCCGTTACTTAGATCCGCCACTTCAGCCACAGCTTGGCACAGATCTCAAAAAGGAAAAAAAAATGCCCACCACTCTGTGGATTAAGGCTGAAAAGGCTTTGGGAAAAACAGCATTCTTTCAATTTAACCCTTTAAAACAACTGATATTTGTTATGTTTTTTTTTCAAGCCTTGGATTCAACTTAACATTAATTCAAACATTACCCCAGTAGCGTGGCTGCTACTGAAAACCTCTGTACGTTATTGCAATAAGACTTGAATCTGCTTCCCACGTGACTTACTAGAATGGGAAGCGGATTCAAAAGCGACCGCAGCCCCAGCTAAAATATCTCCATGTTGACATCTAGTGTGTATTCCCCAAAGACCCAGTCTTCTGCTCATTTCATAACAGAGGTGTAGTAATAACCGCTAACGACATCTTGCAAGATAGCATGTGGCTAGTTCTAACCAACTGTTTTTCCCTATGATGCCAGCCTTAATGAAGGATTGAAAGATTTGTTTTTTGTGATTTAAAAAAAAACAGTTCAAAGTCCATTTTGATTAAAGCAGGTTCTGTTTCCAAGGAGAACAATATATTGATAGAATTCTTGAAATACTCACATAAACTTAGCAATTAGGTTTCATTGGTTTAACTTCCAGGCAGGGACGGCCCTGGGATAAATCCTGCCCTGGGTGTTGAGTGCTTTTGGTTCCCCTTCACCCTACCTGCGCAGTCAGTTTTGCAGGGCCACCCAGAGGATTTATGGGGCCTGATGCAGGTGTGATATCCATTGAGAATGACATGGCTTAAAACCTTGATCTCTTAGCCCCTGTGCTACTGTTTAGATAAGCCAAAGTTCAAAAAGCCACATTCTGAGCATTGGCAGTGCCCTATCACAGGTTTTGCTGACATTCCCACCCCCACCCCAAGCAATCCCTATCTTTTGGTAAGCGTTCTTTATTTTAGAATATCTAGGCTGACCATATGAAAAAGAGGACAAGGCTGATGTATTTTTAACAGTTGTAGAGAAAAGGGAATTTCAGCCAGTGTCATTTGTATGCAATTAGTTCCTGGTGAAATTCCCTCTTCATCACAACTGTTAAAGTTGCAGGGGCCCTGCCTTCTTTTGTATATGGTCACTCTAGTATAGTGCCTGCACCTTTAACTGTTGTGATGAAGAGGGAATATCACCAGGAACTAATTGCATACAAATGACACTGGCTGAAATTCCCTTTTCTCTACAACTGTTAAAGTTACATGAGCCCTGTCCTCCTTTTCATATGGTCAGCCTAAGAATATCCACTATTCTTACCTTTAAAAACAATAAAGAAAAGTTAAAAATAAAAAAAGTATCGAGCTGACTTCTTACAGCTTTATTATATTATTATTTACATAGTGCTTGTAGTGTTTACAGTATCTGAAGTGCTAAGTGCTCGGTAACATTGCCTCAAAGTAAAGGCTGTGTTCCACTGATTTTTACCCAGCACAAATGACATCAAAGTGGAAACTGAAAAAGAAACATACTCTAGAGCTAATTGAAAGAAGATAATTTTTGTAGTTTGTACTCAAACAACCTGGACAACCTTGAAAGAAGGGTTCCAGACACTTACTTTTTGTCACCCTAGCTCACTGCAGGCAGTACATTAAAAAAACCACAGCCCCTCAGCTCAGCCCTGCTTCTGGGTAGTTACACCACTTCAACTTCAGTGCTAAGTGCCGCTGGCTTCTGGTGCAAACTAGCAGAAGTAGCTTTCACTGAGCTTTACCTGGTGAGAGAAAAGTGTCTGCCAGAATGTGGTGAGTTCACTTCCAAAGCAAGCTCACCACTTAAACATGTGTCCGTCTGCATGCGTCTTAAGCATTCTATTTCTACATAATGTTTTGGAAACCTGATTGGGTGGTGACCAAAGTTGGGTTTCCTCTCAATACTATATCTAGACTGATGCATGGCAAGTGGTGTCTTCTACACACATCTTCAGTATCTGCTTTCAGAATGCTGTGATTGCATCATGTTTATCCTATTGTTCTTGGCTGAACACACTCAGGATCCATAATGTTAAAGTATAAATCCCAAGGCTTGGATGAGGTATGGTATCCAATCAAGATGCTGCTGGAATACTCTGAAAACAACAGGATATGATTATTAAGCTGTTGGCACCAATGGCTTGGAGTCTGCTATGCCAATGATGGATGAATGGGGCACTTGGGGATTTGTGTTTGTGTGTGGTTTTGGTTTTCCTATTTGATTGTGGTTTGGCTCTCTTGAAAGAGTTTTTTTGATCATTGTAGGTACCTTTAAAAATTGCAAATATAACAAATGAAAAGAAATGGTGAAAGAGCAACAAAGAAGAAAAAAGAAGAACATGGCATAAAACATATCCATTCACAATAATTGTTTAGAACATTACTAATAAAAGAAGAACAAAGTGAAAAAGGGATTTCACACTTCTATTCCAAATATATTTATTTATTACATTTTTATACTGCCCAATAGTCAAGGCTTTTTGGACAGTTCACAATTTAAATCACAAAACACAGCAAATCAAAACATATAAAACTTTAAAAGTTTAAAAATACCATGTAAAACCAAAATAAACCCAGCAGCAATTACAGCCTAGGGAAGGCCTGTGTGAAAAGATGTATTTTCAGGAGGCATTTAAAGGATATTACTTTTTCTGCCTTCCGCACGAGGGAGCAAATATATGCTATTGTATGACTATGAAATTGATGACTGTAGAAATGTAGCAAGAACAGTAAGGTCTTCAGACCACTGGATGATAAATGGTGGGCTTGAAGTATGAGTCTCTCTACAACTCTCAAAGAGCTCTCAAAGTCCATTTTGCTGTCCATCTGTTAACCCCCATATCACAAGAATACAATTTAAATTGCATGAGCATCTGCAATTATCACAGATTTTTCAAGAACAACTTGTATACAAGCAACAACTTCCAAACAAAAAGAAGCCACTACATGACATGCCCACATCATTAATCTTATTAATTTCAGCATAGAAGCCCTAAATTACTGATAGCAAGTAATCTGTGTATAAAGGCGATTTATATTCAACCTGCTCATGCACAAATTGCATGCACTAATTGCACATAGCAAGGGGTTTCAAGCACAACTCAAATATCAAGAGAGATATAGGATAGCCCTGCCTTATGCCCCGCTGCAAACAAAAGAAACTTGAAAGAATTCCATTTGTCATCATTCGTGACACAAAAGCAAAGGTTACAATTCTAATCTATTTTATAAATCACTGCAGGCACCGCTGATACGGAGCATCTTGTTTCTACATGATGTCCTCTTATATCCCGCTGCAATCTGGGTTAATTCACAGAGTTATTAGTCGCTCCCTTACCCATCCCCATCCCCATTATTTGTGAGCATGATGTCGTTGTTTGAAACCTTTTAATCCCGGCCAACAGAAAGCATAGAAGGGGGCGAAGAAATGCCAGCCATGTTGGAGATAGGCAAAAGCATTGCTTACCAGTCGGTGGGGGACTGTGTAATAAGCAAGAATCAAAGTTATCCGTGAATGACAATTTAAGTTTTTTTTTTGTGGTGGCACAATCCATTTTCTTGTTGAAATGCATCTAAGTTCTATAGCCAGGCTACTCATTTTTTTAAGGTGCAGGGGGGGGGCAGACGTGTGGTTACCCTCAAATATAACAGCTGCCAACTTGAGTTAGTCCCAAGGCTGAGCCATGAGTTCTAAAGCTATGCTTGCTCACCATGGAGGGATGTATGTGGAAGGGGCAAGAGGTACAAAGTGAGATGATGTCCCTGAGGTTTCTGGGTCATTTTCTTATTTCACTGGGAGAGGGGGGAATCTGACCAGGTCAGAAGTGATGCACAAGTCAATTTTTTCTTGGATTAAGATAGTTTTTGGGCCTCTCCATTCACAAATTACATGTGTTCCATTGCAAAGACACATCTTCAGCTAACTGCCTTCTGGAGTGCTGAAAAACGCTTATCTGTGTAGGGTGACCAGATAAAATCCAGGTCAGGGCTCATGTAACTTTAACAGTTGTAGAGAAAGGGGAATTTCAGCCACTGTCATTTGTATGCAATTAGTTCCTGGTGAAATTCCCTCTTCATCACAATAGTTAAAGTTGCAGGGGCCCAGACTTCTTTTGTATATGGTCACTCTAGTATAGTGCATGCACCTTTAACTGTTGTGATGAAGAAGGAATTTCACCAGGAACTAATTGCATACAAATGACACTGGCTGAAATTCCCTTTGCTCTACAACTGTTAAAGTTACATGAGCCCTGACCTGGATTTTATCTGGTCACCCTATATCTGTGTATTAAAATAGTAAACCTTGTAAGCCATTTTCGATATCACACACTTGCTCATTGACTGCTCGATGGCCTCAGAATTCTGGAAGATAGCCAAACCTCCTCCTGGGATGCAGTAAGAAGCAGAGGCAGCACCTGTCGCCTGGAGCCATAAACCGCCACAATACAAACAGACACAAGTCAAGCTGTGTAGGAATTGGGGGCATCAGGCCTTGGGCACAAATCCAGCTCAGTGTTGAATCTCTCCAGTGTTCTTCTATGGGAAGCCCTGTGGCTGTGAGTGGCTGTGCCTGGGACCATGGTTTATCACATCTCACATTCAAGGCGACCTCCCCCTTGTTTCAAAGAAGCAGGACCAAAACATCCTTTGTCTTTCTCCCTTGACATACTGAAGTATCTTGCTCACCTCTCACCCTCCCCACTTCCTTTCCCTTGTAGTTTATTTTTAAACAAGTCATCCTTTTGTGCTGTGGTTTATTTGTCAAGAAGGAGACTCTCATGGTCAGGCTCGCAGCTCCCCATGGCAGGCCTTGTGGAAGATGGCACAAAAGACCCAGGCTTGTTGCAAATGTCATCAGTGCCAGATTTCCTTTTATGCATCTCCCTTGCAGTGGGAATGGGGCATGGGAATCTAGAAGATCCCAGAGAGCAGGATTGGGACCCAAGGCAGGCCAGATTTGGCCTGTGAGCCTGAGGTACTGTTCCCTGCAATAGATACATACTGACTGTTTGGATGATGAGCAGGGGCAACAACACAGTATGGGTTGTTTCCCCTGTCCCTGTGTGTGCCAATTGCGTGACCGGCATTTCCCCAATTATCTGTGTCATGGGTTGGCGTGTCGTCTGAACCTGGTGTGTGGTGCAGTGGGGGCTTCTTACCTACCCTACAATTCATGGCTTGCAGTAAGGGTTGTGCGGTGGGTGAGAAGCTACCTCTACCATACCACATGCTGGGTTCAGATGACATGACATCCTGCCACATGGCATGGGTAATTAAGGAAGTGCCAGTTGTGTAAACAGCGCACACAGGAGAAATCACCCACACTGAGTTGTTTCCCCTGCTGATCATCTGAACGCAGCCAGTGTCTAAATCTATTCCTCATTCTGCTTGTGTAGCTTGAAAGTTGCCAAACCCTTTAACAAACAGCCTGTTCTGGTATAAAGTAAAATGTTATGTTGTAATCTTTTCAGCCCCCACCCCCTCCCCCAAAGATTCAGAATACAAATACAAATGAACAAATATTATTTTAAATCTGATGACGTTTTGCAAACTGACTGTGTTGTCTTATGGTTTCCAAGCCGATTGTGTCGTCTGAAGAGCTGACTCATTCTTTTCACACATGTGAGGTTGTCCATGCCTACCCAAAATATGGGTAACTAAAGCATAAAAGCTGTGATCACAACAGCAGCACAATGGGAGAGAGAAGCAGGGTGCCTCTACAAGAGCGATTTAAAGCTCTTTCAAGGCGCATTAAAAAATTTACCTCTACAAGAGCAGAGCGCAAATCGGGGGTCAAGGCTCTTTTTTTGTCCGATTATGCGCATTATCGAATGCGCATTAAATAGTGAGTTTTAATTTTCCGCGGGAGTTAAAGTGCCTTATGACCATGTAAACACACGATTCTCCACATTTCAACCACTTTAAAGCGTGTTTCATACTGCCGGTAATGCGCTTCACCGCCTGTCGTTTATAGGAATTAGGCGTAAAAGTGATGGTGAGAAGATGGGCATAATCGGGCAACTGGGCGTCAAGCCGAATTCTTGTAGAGGGGGCCGCAGGCACAGAACCTGGCTGCGTAAGAGAGCCTCCACAATCATCAACGGTGCATGTGTGGAGCGGCAGGAGGCAGCCTGGAACTAAGGGATGTGACAGAAACAAAGGGATTGGGTCAGGATTTGCGTATTGAGATATTGTGATTGGATGGTATAGGGAGGGAGGATAACATCTTCAAAGAGCAAGAGCTGTCTGTCTGAGGAGGTGTCAAGTGAGATGAAGGCATCAAAAGGCAGGATTAACTGAAAGAAGCAAAATTCTGCCCCACCCTCTGGAACTCTTGTGAGCATTTCTGGATGTTGTTTTCCACTCCAGAGACCAGCTAGTTGCCTCACATTTTCACAGCTTCCTTCACAGTGTGCACATAAGGAAGTTGTGTGCTTACCCTGATAAGAGCAGCTATGTTTGTTTGGTGGGGACTTCTTGGTTTGTTTGTTTGCACATGACATTTAAGCTACATGCTTGTTTGGGGGATACTCTCTATCTGAGGAAGATCCTGCATCAAGTAGGACCTGCTAAGCATCCTTCTCTTGCCCCAAGTTGTACTTAGAAGGACCTCACATTGCTTTTGTAGGCCATAGTTAGATCATATTTTTAATCCCCAATACAGGCATTCTGCATCCGGTGAAGAGACAAGTGTGTTTCCCCCTTCTCCCTGTGAAGGGAAGTTGGAAGACGAACAAGGAGGTTATTTGCATTCATCTCCATCATCTTAAATATACTAACATCATGATTTGGGAAACTAAAACTGATATTTCACACAATAGCTGCAAATGGAGACTAAAATCTGCTGAGTGAGGTAGCTACCTCATCATACCTCATGGTATAGCTAGCCTTGATGCTAATGTATCTAGATTCCACGGTTTGTTTATATTTGTTGAAAACCATTGTGTCCCACAATTTCTTCAAGGAGCTCAGGACTGCAGACATGGGGTTTTCCCCATTTTATACTCGCAAAACAAACTTGCAAGGTAGGTTAGGGTCAATAGTGACTAGTTCAAATCACATCACTTAATGAGCTATGTGGCTGAGCAGTCTGTCCAACAGCCCATTACATTATTAGACAGCTTGGTATGACAACTCAGGAGATCTGCTCAGGTTTAACACTGGCTGCATTCAGACAACACAATAATCAACTGTGGGGAGAGGGGAACAATCTTCAGTTGTATTGACTATCATGTCGTCCGAATGCTGCCATAGTCAACTCAGCGCTGATCCTAATCCACACCACGGTCGATTATTTATTACCATGTTGTGTGGGGAGTACCCTCTAGATGAACAACTGTAAAGTTGATTATTACCCCACCATTGACTATCGTGTTGTCCGAATTCAGCCATTGATTGTATATTGGCTGCATTTTAATGGTCGTTTGTGCTCATCATGTAAGGCAGCTATCCTATTAAGCTCTTCCTAAACCTGTACCTACTTGTGAGGAATACCTAATGGGCATAATTCCAGTCTTTGGAATTAACTAATCAAGCCGATGTACATGCTATATATTACGTCCAGTATCAGAGGCAGTATGCCTCTGAATACCAGTTAATGGGGAACACAAGCAGGAGGTTTTACTGCATTCATGTCCTCATTGTGGACTTTCCCATTGAGGCATCTGGTTGGCCGCTGTGGAAACAGAATGCTGGACTAAATGGACCCTTGGTCTGATCCAGCAGTATTGCTTATATGATCTTACATGTTGCTGCTATTCCATGCCTACTCAGCACATTATTTGGGATGGTTTTTGTGAGGTTCCAGAGACATTGCAGTGTTGTTCTTTCCAAAAGAAATGATGGTATGTGCCTAAAGCCATCTGTTTCCTATGAAGAAGAAACTCAAATCTTATGCTTCCTTAGTCTTGCCCATATAAACCTTTCCAATTCTCCAAATTGATAAAAACATATCCTATAACTAACTGGCCAATTAAATAAATAAAAAGCTAATTTTACACCCTGATCTTAATGTTCTTTCATCCTGACACCTTTAGATGGCGATGTATGTTTCTTCAGTTGTGAAAGACACAACTCACAATTTACACACACACCCCCATGCCCCTATCCCATGCTGTACAACTGCTTCAACATTCCTAATACATTAGAGAATGGAGTGGGGGGGGGGAGTATCTGGTTTTGGTGTTGCCCACCACTGGCATGTGGCCCTCAGAAGGTTACCTACAAGTGAATGCAGCCCTTGGAGTAAAAAATGTGATCCAAGGGTGCAGGGGGAAGGAAACATCTCTATCCTGTCCTTCTTTCAAGGAGTTCAGATCAATGTACAAAGTTCTCTCTACCCCATTTTATCCCCTCAACAACCTTGTGATGGAGGTTAGGCTAAGAGAAAATGACTGCCCTCTAGTAAGCTTCATGGCCGAAAGGGAATTTGAAAACAGGCCACCCTGCCTCTATTGTAACCACAACATGACACTGCTTCTCCATGTATAAAAACTTGCTTTGTCCCACCAGGTTATGTAACTAGTGATTCAATAGCTAGGAATTTTAACAAAAATTGGAAGCAGGACAGGGCAATCACAATAATAATTTCAGTTGGTGTGTGGGTGGGTGTAAGAGAGAGAGGGGGTCCGGCTGTCTTCACAGTGCCCGGTAGGCGTAACCTCCCTCCAAAACCTTGTGGCTTTCCTCTTCTGGGGTGGCGTCAGGTAATCCCGACGCCAAGGAGGGAGTGTGGGGTTTCCAGCAGGCATCCAGATACTGGAGCTGCCCCTGTCCTCTTCCTGGTGGAAGGTGACTAATCGGCCCTCACCTTCCACCAGGGACCACCTTCAGGTTGGCCCCAGAGTGATGTCAGACGGCGGAAGAGCTGTACTGACGTCACTCCCATTGAAAAAGTTGGGGTAAGTCCCCGACTTCTTCAATGTGCAGCTTTGCAGGAAAGCCCTGTGGTTCTTGTGAAGCTGCAGCTGCGTCATATAACTGACACAGTGCAGATCCGCAGCCACCACAGGGCTTTCCCTGCGTATAGACAGCCCCAGAGAGAGAGAAAGAGAGAAAGAGAGAGATCACTTGGGTCCTATATGCAGCATTTGTATGGAGGAAAACTGTCTTTGGACATGGTGTGTGTGTGTCAAACTGGAAAAAAACATGTTCTTCTCAGCTGTGTTGTTGGATGTCAATGCAACCCCCTAATACTCCAACTCCTTGGGTTCCATTTTGTAGGACTACTAGCAACCAGCTGCTGTCCAGAGCCAATTTTCTTTTGTTTGACAAGTCCCCAGCATCCTAAGTCATGCAAATACCAATGATTGCAATGCTTAAGCATTTAAAGAAGAGGACAAGCTAGAATTATGCGCCAAGCGCCTACAATTTCACAGTATTCTTTCCTTGAAAGTTCTCCCTTGAGAATTTCCAGGAGGGAGGAGGGGTGTGGGTGTAGGTGTGGGGGGCCTGCCTGTGCAGCATTGTTGTCTCCCCCCATCCCCTCTGTGTGCAAAGCAACTGCAGCCTGTTTCTCCACAGGGAATTGAAGCGTGTTTGTGAGTGGTCTTCTTAAGGCTCATTGACACTTATCTGCTGTGAAGGAAACAGCTGCTCAGGGCAGACACGGCCAAGATGTTTTCCTGTAGAGAGGCAAATAGGTTCTATACTAACCTTTGCCAGACATGGACATTAAAAATGAGTTTTTGGAAAGGTCAACCCTCCAGTCTAAAATTAATCTTTTTCTATATGTAAGATTTATCGATGTTTAAACTCCTGACTTGGAAAGTAAAAACAAAAAACCAAACTTTCTCCAAAGTTCTGCTTTGATTGTTCCAAATTTTAATGCGTGCGGTACGCCATGGTGCCTCTTGGGAAATTGAGGGCTCCATTCTTAGTGGCACAAAACTAAAACCAGCCATTGGAAAAGCAGAATTGTTGAGCACTTGTATGACACTGGTTTTGAGTCACCTGGACCATAGCTCAGTGGAAGAGCAGTTGTTTTTCATTCAAAAGTTTCCAGGTTCAATCCCAGGCATCTCCAGATAGATTTCAGGCTAGATTCTGCTCGAAACTCTGGAGAACTGCTGCCTGTCAGAATCAACAATACAGGGCTAGATATAAGGCAGCTTCCTATGTTCCTAAATCTGAAGGTCAAAGAGCATCTTGGATCTGAATGGACTGCCCTATTTTTTTTCAAATGAGCCAATGGCATGAACATACCACTCAAAAATGTCATGTGCAGGGCAGGCTATGCAGCACCGTATATGAAGCCTTTTGACAGAAAGGGGGTGAATTCAATTTAAATTGTTCAACCCTTTGGCATGTGCAGAAGGAAGACTTTTAGCATATGTACAGTTGGAAAGACCATGCTTTTTTAGGGCTATATTGGGGTAGAGCAGTGACCTCTTCCACCCATGCACTTGAGGTGGAAGTGGTACTGCTCTCTTCACGAGGACAAGTTTCCAGAACACTGAATTCTTCTGAGATACCTGATACCAGGCAGGCAGAGTAACTTCTTCTATTCCAAATGACTTGTAGGAATTCCAACTTGAAGTAGCAACTCCACATATAAAGATTGCGTAGCTTGAACACATTTTCTCTAGAACTGCCATCCCCATCCTGGTGCCCTCTAGATGTGTTGGACCACAAGTCCCATCATTCCCAACCAAGACAGGGTGGGCATGGTGGCTGGGGCTGATAGGAGCTGGAGTCTAACACATCTAGCAAGTGCCAGGTGGGGCAGGCTGTTCTAGAATTTTCACCTGGCTGCAATCCAACTTCATCTTTGTACTTTGCTCCCTAAACCTTTTACTATACCTAGCATGTTGCACCAGTGCTCCAGTGTCTGTATGAGCCTCCTATATTACTGGAATGGGGAACTTGTGCCCTTCCAGATTTTGTTGGACCCATCAGCCCCAGTCAGCCTGACCAATGATCAGGGATGCTGGGAGTTGTAGTCCAACAACATTGAAAAGGCTACAGACACTCCACCCCGATTTAGGCGCAATCCTATGTATGTTTATACAGAAAAAAGGCCTACAATTCCCAGCATGCCCCAGCCAGAATGGCTGGCTGGAGGGAATCTGGGAGTTGTAGGACCTTTTTCTGTCTAAACTTGCATAGGATTGCATCTTTATAAGTTCTTTTTCTTTAGATTTTTTTTTTTTGCTTTTTGAGATCCTGAGTTCGGAAATGGGAGATTCCCTCCCCACTCCCATTTTTTCTGTCTTTCTGGACCACCCCTATTATTGTTTGGGCTAATGCAGCTCTGCCTTTCCAACAATAACATTTGTGGGAGGATACATCTGTAATCTTCATGCAGTTTCTCAGCAGCAAAAAAAGAAGGAACAATCTCCAAGGGATGGAATGAAGTGATCGTTCATGAGAGGTTGCTTTACTAATTCCCATGAGTTTTCATGCCCAAACTACAGTTTCCTAGACAATATGGGGCCCTATGTCCTATACGTTCATGCCAGCAGCCGACTCAGATCAGCTTATATTCATATTGCAAGATGAAAAGAGGCTGTTTAAGTGAAGCCAGGTTTCTGACTTTTCCCAAAGTACCATGGTGACACAATAATATGGAAGGGAAAGGGGCAGCATGAAGCCTTGTCAAAAGCCAAGTGGAGGTTTTGCAGAAGGGATGTGTCAACAGCACCACTGAGCTGTACGAAGCGGCTCTTTGCTTAGCTGCTCAGGTCTGCTCGCAGAGGGGGAGCTGTGCTGCTGTCTGTGTATGGAGGAGCTATCAGCACAGATCCTGGGCTGCCCTTGGTAAGTTAGGTGATGAAGAAAGGGAACCTTATTTTTAGACTGACCAGATAAAATCCAGGTCAGGGCTCATGTAACTTTAACAGTTGTAGAGAAAAGGGAATTTCAGCCAGTGTCATTTGTATGCAATTAGTTCCTGGTGAAATTCCTTCTTCATCACAACAGTTAAAGTTGCAGGCACTATACTAGAGTGACCATATACAAAAGAAGGCAGGGCCCCTGCAACTTTAACTGTTGTGATGAAGAGGGAATTTCACCAGGAACTAATTGCATACAAATGACACTGATTGAAATTCCCTTTTCTCTACAACTGTTAAAGTTACATGAGCCCTGACCTGGATTTTATCTGGTCACCCTACTTATTTTGATAGTAGTGAACAGGACAGAGAGCAGTGTAGAAGATTCAGGCCCTGTGTGGAAAGGGTAATGAGTCTTTGTCTCTGCTGAAGCAATAGAGTTGTGGGGTTCTTGCAACTCAGCCATAGAACACTGATTTACAGTTTGGCCTATGAACGTCTCTGAGGTGTGTTCCGAACTAGGCTGACCATATGAAAAGGAGGACAGGGCTCATGTATTTTTAACAGTTGTAGAGAAAAGGGAATTTCAGCCAGTGTCATTTGTATGCAATTAGTTCCTGGTGAAATTCCCTCTTCATCACAACAGTTAAAGTTGTAGGGGCCCTGCCTTCTTTTATATATGGTCACTCTAGTATAGTGCCTGCACCTTTAACTGTTGTGATGAAGAGGAATTTCACCAGGAACTAATTGCATACAAATGACACTGGCTGAAATTCCCTTTTCTCTACAACTGTTAAAGTTACATGAGCCCTGTCCTCCTTTTCATATGGTCAGCCTATGTGTTCCTGTAACATGCTGTATATGGGGCTGCCTTTCAAAAGTGTTCAGAAATTTCATCTGCTGCAGCCAGACTGTTGACCTTAGGTAAACAAAATGGCACCATCTATGCACAAGAAGGAGGTCTGGGATAATCCTAAAGTTTGCAAAAATAATTTTATAAAGTACATATTTAGGGGGGACCCTAAAGGGGGGGCAGAACACAACAACTGCTCAATAAAGCATGCTCAGTGATCATGGAATGCTAAATGTTTAGTTGGGGTGGGGAGATGAAGACCTGTGGAACAAAGTATCCTGAAAGAAGGCACACTTGGCTGGCTGGAGCAATGAGTAGGGGCATTCCATGCTACAACATGTACTGCCAGATATACTTGTTGTCAAGTGCGACACAACCAGATTGTGAAGCCCTAGTTCAGGGGTGGGCAACATGCAGCCTTCACGGGACTCTCCTGTGAGCCACCCCATAGGGTAGCCAGTTGTCCGCTATTACAGAGGATAGTCCTCTATTTGAAGGGATGCCAGAGGACCACACCATCCTCTATTCGAAAGGCTGTCCTGTTCAATTTCATTTTAAAGATAAGCCATTAAGGACAGTCTGGACAGCAGACTGAACAGACAGATCACCTGGTCATAGTCTTCTTCATTATGTTGAGATGTACTGTATTATTTAAATTATAATATTTTTTAAAAAAAATTGCACCTATACATAAAAATCAACATATGTACATTTTATGCAAATCTGTGTCTTCTTTTCTCCCCCCTTTTTGGGGGGGCGATGCATTTTCTCTTTTTGGGGGGCAATGCACAACTAGCCACCCTAGGCCTGCAGGTGCCTTAGGGAATGTACATGTTGCCCACCCCTACCCTAGTTGATATACCCTGAACCTGAATTCCCACAGAAGGAACCATATTGTCTAGGACTGATATTGGTGAGCCACTAAAAGTAGTATATGGATTTTAATGAACTGTAGTAGACATTGCAGCTACTAATAGGAATCCATACATTTAAATGGTTCTTGGTAAAGGCTCCATTGCCCCAGAGGCTGGAGGAATTTGCAGTAACTTGGCGGCAAGGGAATTTTGGCATGACAAACCCTCTCTGGATGTGACCTCAGTAATGAAGTTCAGGAAGCTCTCAAGGCGCAAGAGTTGTGGTGCATGTTTGCAGTGAAGGCTCTGATTATAAATGGATCCTTTCATTGAAGATTGTGTGATAGGATTGTTAAATGGTGTTGCAAAATCCACCATTCTTTCCCCAAGAGAATGGATTTTGGTGAATTATCACACTCTGGAGGGATTCAGGCATAATCCCTGAACTTCACTATTCCAGTTGACCCACGACCATTCTTCTTCTGCTTTCACCATTAATCTCTTTCTCTATGCCGGCAACACTTGAGCAGGAGAAAAGTCCTGCCAGATTAACACAAATATAAAAGCTCCCTATTCAAAGAGGAATTTGCTAGGGGAAGTTTTCTGAAACAACAAAAGGCTGAGAGCCTGTGTCAATGCTATTCTGAGACAGGAAAATATTATTTCTGTTTAATAATAGAAAAATAGATGGTTCCTTTTGAAGTAGTAATTTTTGGCACTGGTATTGCTGAGAGGCCTATAAACCTACAAGAATAGATAGCCAAGCAGCTATATCAGTGCCTAGCTGCAAAAATGGACTGGATGAGGACTAATAAACTAAAACTCAATTCAGACAAGACTGAGATGATGTTAGTGGATGGTTCTTCTGACTGGAGGGAGGGTGTTCTGGATGGAGCTGCACTCCCCCTGAAGGAGCTGGTTCATAGCTTGGGGGCTCTCCTAGAACCATCTCTGTCTGAGGCTCAGGTGGTCTCAGTGGTATGGGGTGCCTTCTACCAACTTTATTTGGTGGCCCAGCTACACCCCTATTTGGACAGGGATAACCTGGCTCCAGTTGTCTGTGCTCTAGTAACTTCCAAGTTAGATTACTGCAATGTGCTCCATGTGGGGCTGCCTTTGAAGACAGTTCAGTATCTGAAGTTCATGCAAAATATGGTGGTGAGGTTCGAACATATACATGTAAGACTAACTTTGGCCTATTTGTACTGGTATTCTCAACATCTAAGTTCCGCCTCCAGTGCCTACTCCGAGACAGGCTTGGAAGACAGCAATAAGGGAGAGGGCCTTTTCTATGGTGGCCCCAAATTATGGAATGATCTCCACAAAGAGGCCAGCCTGGCACCAACATTGCTATCTTTTCAGTGTAAGGTCAAGACTTTTCTCTTTTCTTTTTTAGATATATGTATGTTGTCTCTATGTATATTATCTGTTGTGTGTTTTTTATGTTTTTAAGTTTTGCACATTGTTTTAATGTTTTTAATCTCTGTAAACCACCCAGAGCTTTGCGCGGAAGGAGGATGTCATCCTGGAACTGAAATAATAATAAATAATAATAACAATAATTAATAATAATAATGAAGAAAAGAGAGACAAATATACACCACTGGCCATGGAAGTCAATGGCATCAGGAAAAGGTCACAATTATTCTGTTAATCACCTCAGTCACCGGCATCACATCAAAAAACTGTACAGAAAACCTTCAGAAACTGGGCCTACCAAAATACATCCACACCAGCATCCAGAAAGCAGTCATACTTAAAACATGCTCAATTGTCAGGAAATTTCTGAATCTGTAAAAGACAGCATGACTTGGCAAAGCCCGTCATGACCGTCTAGAAAAACCACCACGAGCGAGAAAGAGATGAAATAATAATAATAATAATAATAATAATAACAACAACAACAACACAACACAACAGAAACAGCCTTGGTCGCCCTTTATGATGACCTATGTTGGGGGAAAGACAGGGGGAGTGTGACTCTGTTGATTCTCCTTGATCTCTCAGCGGCTTTCGATACCATTGACCATGGTATCCTTCTGGGACGACTGGCTGAGTTGGGAGTGGGAGGCACTGCATTGCAGTGGTTCCGCTCTTACTTGGCGGGTCGGCTCCAGAAGGTGGTGCTTGGGGAACATTGCTCGGCCCCGTGGATTCTCCAGTATGGGGTTCCGCAGGGGTCAGTTTTGTCCCCCATGCTGTTCAACATCTACATGAAACCGTTGAGTGCAGTCATCCGGAGTTTTGGAGTGCGTTGTCATCAGTATGCTGATGACACGCAGCTCTATTTCTCCTTTTCATCTTCATCAGGTGAGGCTGTGGATGTGCTGAACCAGTGCCTGGCTGCGACAATGGACTGGATGAGGGCTAATAAACTGAAACTCAATCCAGACAAGACTGAGACGCTGTTAGTGGGTGGTTCCGCTGACCGGATGGAGGGTGTTCAACCTGTTCTGGATGGGGTTGCACTCCCCTTGAAGAAGCGGGTTCGTAGCTTGGGGGTTCTCCTAGAACCATCTCTGTCACTTGAGGTGCAGGTGGCCTCAGTGGCACGGAGTGCCTTCTACCAACTTCGGTTAGTGGCCCAGCTACGTCCCTATCTGGACAGGGATAACCTGGCTTCAGTTGTCCATGCTCTGGTAACCTCGAAGTTAGATTACTGCAATGCACTCTACGTGGGGCTGCCTTTGAAGGTGGTTTGGAAGCTGCAGCTTGTGCAAAATGCAGTGGCCATATTGATAACTGGAACCAGTAGGTTCGAACATATAAGACCTACTCTGACCCGCTTGCATTGGCTGCCTGTATGTTTCCGAGCCCGGTTCAAGGTGCTGGTTTTAATCTATAAAGCCTTACATGGCTTGGGACCACAATACCTGATGGAACGCCTTTCCCGACATGAACCTACCCGAACACTACATTCAACATCTAAGGCCCTCCTCCAAGTGCCTCCTCCGAGGGAAGCTCGGAGGTCAGCAACAAGAGGGAGGGCCTTCTCTGTGATGGCCCCCCAATTGTGGAACGATCTCCCCGACAAGGCCCGCCTGGCGCCAACATTGTTATCTTTTCGGCGCCAGGTCAAGACTTTCCTCTTCTCTCAGGCATTTGGCAATATCTGAGGAGCCTGGGTTTGTTTTGTTTTGTTTTGTTTTTGTAGCTTTTTGAAGTGTTGAAGTGGTTTTTAAACGTACAGATTGTGTGTATGTTGAATGTTTTTGCTGTTTTAATTTTTGTATATCGTTTTTAATTGTTTTTAATCCTATGTAAACCGCCCAGAGAGCTTCGGCTATGGGGCGGTATACAAATGTAATAAATAAATAAATAAACAAACAAACATATCCTAGCCCCATTTGTGCAAAAGTCAGCCCCCCCCAAAAAGTGCCAGGGAATGAAAGCATGGTCATTATCGGAGGGCAGAGGGGGACAGGGTGGGCAGACAAGATGCATTCTGCCGCAAAGCCCCCTGGTATATGTGCTGGAGCTGGCTGGAGGAAGGAGGGGGAGAATAACCCTCAGTAATCCCAATCATCTGTTGGGCTCACTGTGGGTTGTTGCATGAACTAGACATACTGCGTAGCTTGTTCGTCAGAGTGGGTTGTTATGGTGTACCAGTTTTCAGGGGTGCATACCTTGAAAACTAAGCCTTCACGTACTTATGATTTATGAAACATTAAAGGAGAAACTAAAGAAATAAAAGGAAAAGGGGAACTACATTTAGTATTTACTACAAATAATAACAATTAAGGTACACCCTACTTTTGTTCATGGCCCTGTCCCTTTTTGCTCCAGTCCTGCTCTCTTCTGGATTTGACCCCTCCCATTTGGATGTACGCCCCCCCCCCCCGGCCAATCAGTTGACCAACATGAAAAGTGCCCCTCAATCGTACAGAAGTTGCCCATCCCTGTGCTACATGGAGGTTGGTTTCTTTTCTCTACTTCTGGTTTCCACCCAACCAGGTTCCTTTTGAAATATGAGCCACACTTAATAGCTTTAATGTACATCCCAGTGCAGTGCTATATTCTTCATCATGGTTCTTGGAACACCTAAATCCGCCTCCCTGCACTTGGTGTCCTCCAAATGTGTTGGCCTAGAACTCCCATCACCCCCAGCCAGCGTAATCCATCATGTGAGCTGGGTTAATGGGAGTTGTAGTCGAACACATCTGGAAGGCACCAGGGGGTTGTCTTCACAGCACTGCCTTGGTGCCACCCCCCTTTGAAACTCCAGTCTCCCTCTCCCAGGGTGACACAGAGGAGGGAGCACAGGGTTTCTGGCAACCATCTGGGTACTGGAGCTGCCCCCCTCTTCTTGGTGGAAGGTGACCAATTGCTGGACTCCCTCCAACAGGACTGCTCCAGATTGGCCCCAGAACGATGTAGAAGAGCCATACTGACCTTGCTCCCATTGAAAATGTCAGGGTCCCCAACATTTTCAATACACAGCTTCACAGGAAAGTCCCCGACACTTTCAATGTGCATCATATAACTGATGCAGCACAGATCTGCAACCACCATGGGGCTTTCCCCACATACAGACAGCCCCCAGGTTGGGGAAGGCTGACCCAGATGGTTGTCTCCAGGGATTTGTTTGCAATAAATGAGAGCTAAGAAATCTTGGTCGCACGGTGGCTTATGTTTCTCATTTATGCCCTTGATTTGTGCATGTGTGTGTTCTGTAGGAATCCATGGGAATGAGGAGGAAGGGCAAGGGTCTCTACCTCATGGACGAAACAGCTGCAAGACCCCTGTGCTGGTCCACTGCCCTTAAATAATAATCCTTCACATACTGATGTATATAAGGAAGGAGACTATATGCCATACACGCAGCAGGAGAAATGGGGCTTGGCCAGGCGGGTGGCAGCTGTTGGCCAGTAGTTTTTTTTCCTGGGAATGCTTGGAATCAGCCCCTCATGTATTAAGAAGTGTTGCGCCACTTTCCCTCTGGGCTTCTCTTCCAGGCAGTGGGAACTGGGATTTTTGGAGAGGGGGATATGTTGCTTGTTGGGTGGAAAGCTGAGGCTAATGTGCTTAATCTCACATTGGAGGTAGTGCGCAAAGTGAACATGGCTTTCAGTCTCTGCAGAGAGAAAAATATGTTGATCCATCTGCTGATGAAAAAAAAACATGAGGGGAAATAATATGAAAATCCATGCAGTTTGACCCCCTTAGGGCGAAATGTAGACCCGTCTCCTTATAGATGAGGGAGCGTTCTCTTCACACAGAAAAGGCAGACTGAAAGAGGCGACAGTGAGACCACTCCTAAAGAAATCTTCTCTGGACCCTGAAAATCTTAATAACTACAGGCCAGTAGCAAATGTTCCATTCCTGGGCAAGGTCCTGGAGCGGGTGGTTGCGAGCCAGCTCCAGGCACTCTTGGATGAGACTGATTATCTGGATCCATTTCAGTCGGGTTTCAGGCCTGGTTTTGGTACGGAAACAGCCTTGGTCGCCCTGTATGATGACCTATGTCGGGAGAAAGACAGGGGGAGTGTGACTCTGTTGATTCTCCTTGATCTCTCAGCGGCTTTCGATACCATCGACCATGGTATCCTTTTGGGACGACTGGCTGAGTTGGGAGTGGGAGGCACTGCATTGCAGTGGTTCCGCTCCTACTTGACGGGTCGGCTCCAGAAGGTGGTGCTTGGGGAACATTGCTCGGCCCCGTGGATTCTCCAGTATGGGGTTCCGCAGGGGTCAGTTTTGTCCCCCATGCTGTTCAACATCTACATGAAACCGTTGAGTGCAGTCATCGGTACGCTGATGACACGCAGCTCTATTTCTCCTTTTCATCTTCATCAGGTGAGGCTGTGGATGTGCTGAACCAGTGCCTGGCTGCGACAATGGACTGGATGAGGGCTAATAAACTGAAACTCAATCCAGACAAGACTGAGATGCTGTTAGTGGGTGTTCAACCTGTTCTGGATGGGGTTGCACTCCCCTTGAAGGAGCGGGTTTGTAGCTTGGGGGTTCTCTGACCCGCTTGCATTGGCTGCCTGTATGTTTCCGAGCCCGGTTCAAGGTGCTGGTTTTAACCTATAAAGCCTTACATGGCTTGGGACCACAATACCTGATGGAACGCCTTTCCCGACATGAACCTACCCGAACACTACGTTCAACATCTAAGGCCCTCCTCCGAGTGCCTACTCCGAGGGAAGCTCAGGGGTCGGCAACAAGAGAGAGGGCCTTCTCTGTGGTGGCCTCCCAATTGTGGAACGATCTCCCTGACGAGGCCTGCCTGGTGCCAACATTGCTATCTTTTTGGCGCCAGGTCAAGACTTTCCTCTTCTCTCAGGCATTTGGCAATATCTGAGGAGCCTGGGTTTGTTTTTGTTTTTTGTAGCTTTTTGGGGTGTTGTAGTGGTTTTAAATGTACAGATTGTGTGTATGTTGTATGTTTTTGCTGTTTTAATTTTTGTATATTGTTTTTAATTGTTTTAATCCTGTGTAAACCGCCCAGAGAGCTTCGGCTATGGGGCGAAATACAAATGAAATAAATAAATAAATAAATAAATAGAGGCACTTGGCCTGTGGGTCCTTCATTTATTACATTTCTATACTGCCCAATAGCCAAAGCTCTCTGGGATGTATACAAAGATTTTAAAAACCCTTAAAAATACAATATTGTACATAATATAAAAGCATTTACATACAAACATATAAACAGACAGCATACAAACACACTCCTAAACAGTTTTAACAATCAACAATAACATATGCTGCTGAAGGCCTGAGAGTAGAAGAAGGTTGTAACCTGGCACCATAAAGATGGGCCTTGCTGGGGAGATCATTTCCATGATTGGGGGGCCACCACTGAGAAGGCATTCTCCCTTATTGCTACCTTCTGAGTGTTAGCTGATGAGCATGGGTAGGTTCAGGCCAGGAGAGGCGTTCCATCAGGTATTGCAGTCCCAAACCGTGTAAGACTTTATAGATCGAAACCAGCACCTTGAATTGGGCTCAGAAATATACAGGCAGCCATTGCAAGCAGGCCAGAATCTATGTTATATGTTTGGACTGCCTTGTACCTGTTATCAATGCAGCTTCTGAGCCATCTTCAGCGGCAGCTGCACATAGAGCACGTGACGTAATCTAATTTGGAAGTTACCAGAACATCGGCAGCTGAAGCCGGGTTATCATGTGTCCTTGCTTAGGAGCTATGTTCCTCCTACCCATCTCATTACCTATAGACAAGCGCTGGGTTCCTGCTCCTGCATTACACTTTCTGCCTGACCTCTGCTTTCTCTAGGGAGAAAGTCTGGGCATGCTGCCCCTATTGTTATAAAAAAGTTTTATGGTCTTTGGTTAGCAGACTCTGGGGATGGACATCATCAAATCCAAATGGCTCTATTTCCAGATGTGGCATAGTTGAGAGGTCATTGGGCAGAACAGTCTGTCCATTCATGGCCACTGCATATTCCCCTTCATAAGAATATTATAGTACTGAAATGACATTCATGGCCAGGATGTTCCTTTCAAGTGGTTTAGAACACAATTTTGTGCAATTTACTATATTGTTTAGTTCCGGCTCACTCCCAGAGGCTTAGAGCTGGTCTGCATGTTATTTATTATAACGTAAGAGAATGCTTGCCTGCACACAATATTCAGAGGGGTTGCCGTCTTAGTCTGTTGCAATAGCATTGCATCTGATGGAGGTGGGCTCTAATCCACAAGCACGTATGCCATCATAAGAGTTGTAAATCTTTAAGGGGCCACTTGACGGCTCTATTGTTTGTGCCTGGTGACTAAACCCTGTTACCATAACATGTGAAGCTGATCCCCATGTTGTACTTCTATATCAGTTATGTTACTGAGACGCTCAAAATGAAGTGAACAACTGCGAAGTGACCAGTTCCATATTCATGTATTGCTCGCATGTAGGCCACTAACAGTTTGAAGCAGGAGCAGAGCTATGCTCCTCACCCCACCGTTGATGTCATGTTCTAAGGCTGGACCTGCCCTCTGATGTACACATATTGCTCGCCAATAGCCATAGCTGCTTAGACCTAGGGGTTCCTTAGCAGAAAACCGTGCTCAATGCAGATGTTAGATCCATGCAATCCAGACCCCTGGGTTCCCAATCATATGGAGAGGCATGCTCATTTCAGATGTAGACATGAACGCACATAGGTTGGGTATCCCAATGGCATCCTCTGCCTATGTGCTTTATTTCTCCATAGATATAACATCTAAAAAGAGCTGAAGAAAGGGGGTAGGTGGGAAGGAGGAGGAGGAGGAGGAGGAGGAGGAGGAGGAGGAGGAGGAGAGCTGAGAGTTTCCAACTGGAATTAGCTGGAACTAGGGATGCAGCCTTGAAAAGGGGCTGTATGAGTTGTAGCACCCTGTTTGTGGAACTCTCTCCCAGATAGGTATTGCTGGCCATGTCTTTATTTTCTTTTTGGTGCCAGGTGAACACTTAAAAAATTGCTTAGACATTTTAGTTCTGTGTAAAGCCAGGTTTTAATCAGTTTTTTTTAAAAAAAAATCTGTTGCTCTTGAGTTGTTTTTTTTAAAAAATAATTCAAACAAATACAGAATTAATGAAATAAAATAAAACTTAACATGAGTTTTTATTGGATTTTATTATTATTTTGTTTGTAATCTTCTCTGAAAACCATGTCTGAAGAACAGTTGATCATTTTCTTTAGGAAATACATTGCTATCTGGGGATCTCTTGCTTGCTGTAGCAGTGCCTGTTTGTTCCACTATGTTTTGCTTGTGCATTTGTAAATAAAGAAAATATTACAAAACTTAAGTCTCCAGTACTCTCTCCTGTTCAAAGGAAACAAATCCCAGTCGTGCTGTTCCAGGAACTTCCCACCGCTTAGGATAGTAGAGAACACATAACAATAGTTTCTGTTCCAGGTGTGGGTGGGAATCCATGAGCATTTGGGTTGATTCGTCTGTTTCCTTACCTGCAGTACAGTTCTGCACATTAGTAAATGTGTGCTGTAGAAGTTTTAAAATATACCATTAGGGGTGCAATAAAATATATCACTAAATGGCTGGCTGGGGTATGCTGGGAATGGTAGGACTTTTTTCTGTCTAAACATGCATAGGATTGTGCCCTTAAACTATTAAAGGTAATTTGCCACATGCGTTTTGGCATGGGGACACATTTTAAGAACAAGAAAGGGGGCAGCTATTCTTTTCAAGCAGGTTTTGCCACGTTTACTGCTTTTCTTCCTTGATGTCAACACACTCTTTCATTTATTTATAACCTCTTCGGAGTTTTATCGCATCCCATCTCTGGGAATTGTTTTTACTGGTTTTCCTCCTTCACACATCTCTTGTTTATGCTCCCCCCGCAATCCCTGCATGCTCTCAGTTGTGTTGACAGGATGCTTGTTGTGATCCCCAACTGAGTTATAAATGGTTTTCTGTGTCTCTGGTCTTTCACAGGATCAGGTGACTTTGGCCCTGTCAGTGCCCAGCCAGCTTCTCTTGAGAAATAATTACACAGCCCAATGCAAATAAGCAAAGAGTCAACTGGAAATAAATGACACAGCTAAAGAAAACAAAACTGGGATGTGGGGTGGGGAGGATGTGGGGCTTTTAAAACAAACTCCCATCAAAAGCAGAGGAGGGGAAAATAAAGGGGGAAGATTTGAGAAGGGATTAAAGGGGCTGAGCTGGAAGGGCTGATGAAAGAGGGACTAAAAAGAACGTAGAGGTGCCTTCCCCAACTTGGTGCCCTCCAGATGTTTTAGACTACAGCTTCCAGCATTCCTGACCATTGGCCATGCTGGCTGGGGCTGATGGAAGTTGAAGTCCAAAATATCTGGATGTCACCAGGTTGGGCAAGGCTGATATAGAACAAAGTGGGGGAGGCAATATATAGAGCAGTTAATATTGGGGTTTGGCTCTTTGATAATTCATCTATCCACATTGCAACATGCCTTTAAATTAGGGTGACCAGATAAAATCCAGGTCAGGGCTCATGTAACTTTAACAGTTGTAGAGAAAAGGGAATTTCAGCCAGTGTCATTTGTATGCAATTAGTTCCTGGTGAAATTCCCTCTTCATCACAACTGTTAAAGGTGCAGGCACTACACTAGAGTGACCATATACAAAAGAAGGCAGGGCCCCTACACCTTTAATAGTTGTGATGAAGAGGGAATTTCACCAGGAACTAATTGCATACAAATGACACTGGCTGAAATTCCATTTTCTCTACAACTGTTAAAGTTACATGAGCCCTGACCTGGATTTTATCTGATCACCCTACTTTAAATTTGTGCTGGGGTCTCTGCTGTTAAACTTCTTCCAATTTTATGCATCTTTCACTGCTTCTTTCTAACCTAGACATAAATTTTAGTAGTCTGATGGACTTCAAGGTGCTCTAATGTTTAAGCTTTAGATGGCATTTAAATTCTGTGAGTCTACTTGATTTTTTTTAAAAAAAACATTTTTTAAAAGAGCTGATTCATACATTGTCCCTTCAGTGAAGAAATGCATAGAATCTAAATTACTCCTGTGGTCCCTGACTGAAAAGAGCTGGTTCTTTTCTCTGCACAGGCAACAGCAATAGCTGGGGATTACCACAGAGGCTGTCTCAAAGCGTTTTGCTTCCAGAGGACAAGATGGTACCTCTCACCCACTTACCCACCCTGATTTCATGTACAAAAGCTGACCAGACCACCAGTTGAATCTTATTTCAACACTGATGACAGAATAATGTCCTTTTCTGCACCTGTGGGCTGCATGGTAGTGGGGTGATGGTAGGGGGACAGACACACAGCAAGTCATGTGAACACATACAGCTCAGTCCATCCCACTCAGCATCTATTTGCTGAGGCAGCCATCTCTCACTCTCTCGAATGGTAGAGCCGGCCCTGCCCCAAAGCCACTCCTCCAGGGAGAGGTCTAAATGCTTGGAAAGCCCCAGGGCAGGTGTGCGGTGGCACGGCGTTGATTATACGCTGCTGCTGCAATCGTACATCCACCCCGGGGCTTTCTGCTGAAGCTGCAGAGAAAAAAAGACAGGGACTTATTCCGACTTATTTCTCTGGAGTGGGGCGAGGTCGCACAAGATGGCATCAAGACAGCCCCAAAGCCTCTCTCTGAAGTCGCAGCAGAGGCATGGCTGGGTGGTGCCTGGTGGAAAGCAACCTACGGGGTGGATCTGGTCCCCAGATAGATGCCCAGAAGCACAGGTTTTTCTAGGGTCATGGCGCCAACCCAGCGCCTTGAAGACACCCCCCAGATGGAAGCAACTGTGAAGAGTGATACTCAGCCATTGCTTTATATGGTAATCTTCATAGTCTGAGAAGAGCTGCTTTTATTAAACAAACTAATGGATAAGCTCCCTCCGGTGCAACTTTTTCTGGCTCTGCATTCTTTAGCGTGCTCTGCAAATAGAGAGGAGGTGGATGCTGAAGGTGTTCCCAGCTGCTACCACCTGTAGTGATTTTCTGGTTTTCTCAATTAGCATGTAGTGTATAGATTGGCACTCAGGCCTCCAGTAGCACTGAATCCTATGATAACATGTGTAGGAACTGGGCTCTTACAATATTTACACACCTATCTTTATCTAATCTATCACGATAATACAGTTGTGGTTTTTGATACAGGTGTGATCATTCTTTTGGGGTTTGATAGCCAGGTTTGCAGAGACCCCCATTGAGTTGTGGCTCAACTGCCTTTTTTGCTGTGTTAATAGCCTGCCTCCCTGTTATATCCTAATTCTGGTTTGACAGCCGTGGAGAGGGGGAGAGCCGTGTGTCTTACACAGCTTGGCAATGAAGCATGAAATATCTTTTCTTTTATTGGAAATTTAAAATGTGGAAGACTATCAAACCCATACCAGATGTGTGGCGAAGAAGGGCTGTTTTATGTGAAGAAATGACACAACTGGGGAGTTTAGGGAGAGGGGCCCACATACAGGCATGCTAGTGGGGGAAAATCCAGTAGATTGAAGGATGGGGAGGAGCAACTTTGCTTTCTGCCATATTATGAACAATCCCATTCAGCAAAAATACTACGCATGCAGAAAGGAAGCCAAACTGAGACGTAGGAGCAGCTGTTGCAATTGTAGGCTTTGGCATGGCATCCATGGAGACCAGTACAGTACGACGATATCTCCTGTTCTTCAGCATAGTTGGACGTTTCATTCGACTGTGAGAGAGCAGGAGGTCTACAGATGGTGCTTAAATACTAGAAATGGCTTCCATCCTGAGCCACGCAATCTGCATACCTTCACACCGCCATGGAGACAACAGCTGGGACAAAACACCAAAGGTGCTTGTTTTACTGGGTACAGCTGCAGCTATTTGGTTGGTTGTACTATCACATACACACACACACAGAAAACAAAAGCACTTTGCAAATTCACCACAATTTCAGAACCAGTTTGGGCAGTGGAATGGGTCCATTCTCTGGCATAATTAGGTGAGTTCTTTCTCTGCACTAAGTAGGGTTCTCCCAGTATGTAGCCTCCAATTGAAACAGCTATAGAATTCAGCCCTAACAAAATTTGCAAGCTCATAAACTTAAAATGACTAGACACGTCAGCCTCAAATTCAGTCATCTGATGTAGAGGTGAAGACTATCAGAGAGTAATCTACAGTGATGCAAGGATACAAGGACCCTACGCACAGCTGTTTTGCAATGTGTGTGAATGAGTAAAATCAGTGGTCCTGTTTTCTGCTAATAAGTAAAAATAGTAAAGTGTTCTGTGCATAGGGTTATTCATTATCATCAGGCTCAGAGTTGTTCATTGAACAGAATGTTGAGCCTAGACCAGGATCTGGGTTCAAGGAGACTTAAGCTTAAATCCTGCCATGTCCATGGGCTTAGTGAAATACTTCACAGATTTTTTGTGGTGTTGGATATGCTAATGACTCTAATGCTTTCCACCCACTACAAGCAAAATAGGAACAGTTGCTAAGAATAATCTAATCTTCTCTTATTCGAAATGAATCCTTTTAATTTAGAGGCTTTCTCCATGAGGCTTTTATTGTGTGCTGGTGGCTCAGGGTAGATTGCAGGTCCTTTACAGACATTGTCATCCTCCACGGCCTCTCTTACTCTTTGCAATGATATTTTTAGATTGAGGAAAGTACACTATTATTTAGAATTAGCGGAATGAGACTCTTGTGTATTTGCAGTTTTGCACAGTTCCACTCTACTGCAGCACCACCTAGTGGTTGTGTAATATAATATATAGAAAGGCTGAGAAAGAAACCCCCCAGAACAAAGCATGTGTAAAAGGAACCAATCTTAATCCCGTAAAGAATCTGGAAGCAAAAGCTTCAGTAAAGTGTGGGTTAAAAGCCTCATGTAGAAAAGCCCTTATCCCCCCAGAAAACTTCAGCTATTGGGTGGTATAGCCATGAAACAAACAAACAAACAAACAGCAGGGGTGAGGACCCTGTGGACTCCAACTGCCATCAGCTCCAGAAGGCATGGCCAAGGGTTAGGGTTGGTGGAAATTGTTACTCTAACAATATCTGGAGGGCCACAGGTTCTTCAGCCCTGGTGTATAGCTTCTTTCTTACTCTGCAGTAAGTGTTCAGTGTGATTCTGCTTCATAATGCCCCCTGCTTGCTTATGGCTACTACCTTTCTATTGAACCTGTATTTTATCTTCCTTGTTCCTTTCCCCAAATGCTCAGAGCGTCCTTCCTGGCCTTGTGCTATTCACAAATGGGGTGTAAAATCACTACTGAAAAGTAGCATTTGAATGATTGGGAGCCTTAGCCATGAACTCTTCATAACTTGGGCAGATTCAAAGCAAATCATCCCCCAAAGTTGGCTATAGACTGGGCTAGTTGCTGTCTGGTCATTGCTGAGATTTCTTGCAGCCCAGACAAGGAGATGTGCAGAATTACTAAGAGCTTAGCCAAGAGGATGAGAGGGAAATTAACTCATCCAAAACTGATTCTGGAATGCGGGGAATATGTTCAGGTTAGGATTTATTGGTGTGTGTGTGGGGGTGTTGTTTCTTTTAAAACCTAGCTTGGCTATCCAAAGTATAATTGCTCAGCAGGGTCTCTCCCATGCCATTCTCTTTCCCTCCCTTCCTCTGCTGCTCTGATTTATATCTCTGCTCAGTTCAGAAACCTTAAAGGAAAAGGGAACTTTTTTTTTTTGCTTTGAAACATTGGTTTTGAAGGGGTGGATCGAGATGACAAAAGCCGCTACTTACTGAATGGAACAAAACCACAATGAATACAAGAGAGGTGTGCCCTAACAAATGCAGACCAATGAAATATATTTTATTGGGTCTGAGAAATCAATGGATACGGAGAGTCTGATAATGTATCTTCAGAAACTTTGGTAGTCAAATTTGGGCAATGACATCTCAATTCCTTGAATAGCTTCCATGCTTACAAAGTGCAATTCAGTGATCAGAGAAAGAGGGCATTTAAGGTGCAATCCTATGCATCTTTAGACAGAAAAACTCCTGCAATTCCCAGCATGCCCCAGCTTTTTTGCCTTATTCACCATGGTTAAAGCCATGGTTTAAGGTGGTTCAAGGTGTCTTCTGAACAGGGCCATTGTAGGACCAGGATTCTTACAGTCAGTGTGGATTTGAAATATCAGACATATAAGTATCTGAGTTTGCTTTATGTGACGTTATGGCTAGAAATACATTCTGCTACTTTATTTAATTGCTGCAGCTGAATCAAAAGAACAGGGGAAACTGGGGATTTCTAGGGAGCAAATTGAAATGCTGGTCCCTTTCAATATTGGCCTGTGTATCAACAGCTGGGGAATTATTCAAGACTGCTAGCACCTGATCCACCCTTGGAGATGGGAGTTTTGCTGTCTTTATGGGTGAAAGATAGACTGCTGCAAGTGTGCCAGACAGAAAATCCCTTTGGGGATTTATCTTCCCAAGGCTCATATTTTATCATTGCTATTCAGCGGGACGAATATGTTGCAGGGTTGACACGAACCATCTGACCTGGTGGAGGCCTGCTCCTTATGGGAGAGCATATGACTTTCCAAACTTTGCTCCCCCACACACTGGCCTCTTCCCAGTAAGGGTGTGTCAACTCTAAAATGTTTTGCCATACAATTTCTTCACTGTTGCAACGGCATGAGAGAGCGCTAATGCTGAGAGACAGATGGCGATCCACCTATTGCTTTGTGTTGGTTGAGTTTAGAAAACACAGTACTTAAAGCACCAGCAATCAACCCTGGCAGCAATTCACCATTTGGGTTCAATTTTTGGATCAGGCTTCTTAAATTTCAGTTTGGTTCTAGTAGACACCAACTTAAAAAAAAGTTACTTAACTAGTTCAGCCATTCTGAACTTGTCTTGAACCAATTCAGATATGTTTTATTCAGATTAATGTCAAAATCTTAGAATTGTATACATTTTATAAGAATTACATAGCAAGGATAGATAACTTGAGGAAAATTCTTTATTTTTAAGTATGATATTTACATATACTAATACCACATACTCCTGATCTGTGTCAGATGTAATTGACCACTCAGAGGACAAATGAATTTCAGTACTCAAATATTTTTACATCAACTAGTATAGTAGCAAAAGAAAATTCAATTTTGGCTCATATTATCATTTTGTCTGTCCCAGCTGCAAAGAACAGAATACACAGTGCCATTTTATAAATCTGTAGTACAGTCACATTTGTAATGCTGCATTCAGTTTTGGTTACCCTTTCTAAAAAAGAATTTCACAGAGATAAAAAGGTAACTAAAAAAACACATCGAAGGCTTTCTGTGTGGAAAGACTAAGGGCAATTCTACACAAGGCATTTATTGTGCGCTCATTATTCCCTACTCATTGTTGTTTATGGGTTCTTTAGACTATGTTGTGACCTCCAGTTTCACTTCTGTTTCTAAACACCACTTTTGACAAGTTTTTTTTTTTAAAAAAGAGCAGGGGGCTTTTCTCCCGAGGCTATTAATCCATTGCATCTACTTTAAGTTTCGTCACAGAATTGAGTTCAGTCCACTAAATGAGGAGGGTTTCCTTTCCTGGTTTCTGTTACATAACCTCTAGGTAACATTGTGGTATAGCAGAATACTGCAAATACACAAGTGCATTTTCTTTCATTTTCAGGAATGATTCCCCATTTCCCCAGGCTTTACTGCACAAGGCATTTATTGTGTGCTCATCATTCTGTACTCACAGTTGTTTACAAATTCTTTAGATGACTTAGTGGCCTTCAAGTTTAGAGGAGGGGTAATGGATATTGAATTGTAAAAGCGAAATAAATGTCTTTTTTCATTTGTGCATTTGCACTATTCCCTAGGGTGACCATATTTTGGAAACCAAAAAGGAGGACAACATGGCCGCCCCAAGGGGGCGTGCCCACCAACATGTCCAGCCCCCAAGGGGGCGTACCCACCCAAACTTGCCTTGGTCACATGTCTGATTTTACAGCATACAATTAAAACAAACCTGTTCTACATAATATCTTAACGTTAAAATCACTGAGATAAAGAACAAGTGAGATATTCAACGTATCTGAAATTAACTTCACTCACTCCTACTTTTGTAGCTTTTCCTGTACTTTGTTGCTATACTCTGTGTGATACATACTCCCCTCAGATATCTTTTCTGACTGCAAATGCTTCACTGGATGATACCATAAACTAATCTTTCCTAACATTTAACACTCTTTCCCCATCACCTTTCTCATTCCCATACTCACAGATCCATCATTTTGCTACCACTGAACAGGTACATAAAAATCTAGTACAACAAACTAGCAACCTAGCATTCAGAAAGAGTATAAAATACAATTACCCTGCAAGCATTAGCTATGGAACAAAAATACTTCTGGTTTATCAATGAGAAATTCTCACAATGCCTGCCAAGGATCCTTTCCTCCTTTTATCCAAAAATCTCTTGAATATTTGGATTCAAGAAATATTTGGAAATTCTGTTTTCAGTGTGTAGAGAACACAAATCCCAATCAGAGCGCTCTGCCCAAAGAAAACTTCCCAAAGAAACCTCAGAATAAAGCTTCAATAAAGCTTATTCCCAGATAAATGAATATAGGATGCAGCCTTAAATGAAGGTGCTTACAGGGCCATTACTATTTTATTGTAGTTCGTGATAAATCTTCACTGTGATAGAATTTAAGCAAGTTGAACAGTGCAACGTTATACATGTCTACTCAGAAGTAAGTCCCACTGACAGCAAAGGGCCTGCAATCCTAAAGTGTTAACATAAACGTAATTACAAACACAAAACAGGACAGAATTAGGAAGGGGAAGTTTCTGCAGTTGTGGAGCAAGTTGTCTGTCACACACAAGATGAACATAGTTTGCATAATTTGTGAGTCTTCAAGATGCCACAAGACACTTTGGTGGCTTTCAAGCACAAAAGAACAAGAGGTGCCTCTGCTTCTTCACATCCATTCACCTTTCTCTAGCAAGTGCAAGCCCCTCCTGCTGTCAAGGAGAACTATGCACCCACCAGAACCTGGCCTCGTGGCTCATGCAACCAGCAGGTGCACTCCAGAAAGATGCTTTCAGAGCCTAGGAAATCCAGACATATAAGCCCAAACAAGCCACCCTATGCACTCACATATTACCTTGCCCCTTAGTCCAGACATTGCTGCTCACATCCCTGTTTGGCTGCAAAACCACTTCTGTCCCATCCCAGATAAGGGACCTGGGCCAGCTTGAAAGAAGCAACAGGTGAGGAAGGCCTCTGGCACTCCTGTGAACATGGCAGCAGCCAGTGTACCTGCTCAACCCTTGCCAGGAGCCTCACAGTCTTCAATGGCAAAATGCAGTGCTTGGCTGCTGGGCGCCTCTCACCAGCTAACAATAGTGTTGTGACGCAATTTTGGATGCTGGATGTAATGGTCGTACAGCCCCCTTTATAACTTAAAATGAATCATTTCAATTCCACATTGCACAGCTGCTACATTTGTGATGCTAGAGCAGTAAAAATAACTTCTGGTTTATCAGTGAGAAACTAATCTAAAATGTATCATTACACCTCTGGTTCATTAGCCATGTAAACAAGACCATGGTCAGTAGCAATACAAAGAAAAGCCAGAACAGATGCCCATTATCACAATGCTAGACAAGGACTTTTCCCTCTTTTTACCAAATACCTCCTGAATTTACACTGCCTCAGTGTGCAGAGAACACAAATCCCATTCAGGGATCCAAAGAAAACTGCCCAAAGAAACCTCAAGAAACAAGTCCCATTGATTTCAATAAAGCTAGGGTGACCATATGAAAAGGAGGACAGGGCTCCTGTAACTTTAACAGTTGCGTAGAGAAGGGAATTTCAGCTGGTGTCCTTTGTATGCATGCAGCACCTGGTGAAATTCCCTCTTCATCACTGTAGTTAAAGCTGCAGGAGCTATACTAGAGTGACCAGGTACAAAAGCGGGCAGGGCTCCTGCAGCTTTAACTACAGTGATGAAGAGGGAATTTCACCAGGTGCTGCATGCATACAAATGACACCAGCTGAAATTCCCTTCTCTACACAACTGTTAAAGATACAAGAGCCCTGTCTTCCTTTTCATATGGTCACCCTAATTTAAATGGAATTTGCTTCCTTCCATGCACTTAAGCATGCTTAAGGAACGTTAGCAAGTGTTCCTTAAGCATGCTTAAGTGCATGGAAAGAAGCAAATTCCATTTAAATTAGGGTGACCATATGAAAAGGAGGACAGGGCTCCTGTAACTTTAACAGTTGTGTAGAGAAGGGAATTTCAGCTGGTGTCATTTGTATGCATGCAGCACCTGGTGAAATTCCCTCTTCATCACAACAGTTAAAGCTGCAGGAGCCCTGCCCTCTTTTACATTTGATCATTCTAGCTGTACTAGCTAGCTATCCTGCAGCTTTAACTACAGTGATGAAGAGGGAATTTCACCAGGTGCTGCATGCATACAAAGGACACCAGCTGAAATTCCCTTCTCTACGCAACTGTTAAAGATACAAGAGCCCTGTCTTCCTTTTCATATGGTCACCCTAATTTAAATGGAATTTGCTTCTTTCCATGCACTTAAGCATGCTTAAGGAACACTTGCTAACGTTCCTTAAGCATGCTTAAGTGCATGGAAGGAAGCAAATTCCATTTAAATTAGGGTGACCATATGAAAAGGAAGACAGGGCTCCTGTAACTTATAACAGTTGCGTAGAGAAGGGAATTTCAGCAGGTGTCCTTTGTATACATGCAGCACCTGGTGAAATTCCCTCTTCACTACAACAGTTAAAGCTGCAGGAGCCCTGCCCGCTTTTGTACCTGGTCACTCTAGTATAGCTCCTGCAGCTTTAACTACAGTGATGAAGAGGGAATTTCACCAGGTGCTGCATGCATACAAAGGACACCTGCTAAAATTCCTTTTCTACGCAACTGTTAAAAGTTACAGGAGCCCTGTCTTCCTTTTCATATGGTCACCCTAATTTAAATGGAATTTGCTTCTTTCCATGCACTTAAGCATGCTTAAGGAACACTTGCTAACGTTCCTTAGGCATGCTTAAGTGCATGGAAGGAAGCAAATTCCATTTAAATTAGGGTGACCATATGAAAAGGAAGACAGGGCTCTTGTATCTTTAACAGTTGCGTAGAGAAGGGAATTTCAGCTGGTGTCCTTTGTATGCATGCAGCACCTGGTGAAATTCCCTCTTCATCACTGTAGTTAAAGCTGCAGGAGCTATACTAGAGTGACCAGGTACAAAAGCGGGCAGGGCTCCTGCAGCTTTAACTACAGTGATGAAGAGGGAATTTCACCAGGTGCTGCATGCATACAAAGGACACCAGCTGAAATTCCCTTCTCTACACAACTGTTAAAAGTTACAGGAGCCCTGTCCTCCTTGGTCACCCTATTGAAGCCCCAGCAGGTAAGTGCCCCGCGCCCCCGCGCCGCCCCCCCCGCCGTGCGCCCCAGCGCCGCCCCCCCGCCCCGCGCCCCCGCACGGCACCCCCACCCGCCCCCCCCACACCCGCCGTGCGCACCCGCGCCGCCCCCCCACCGCACGCACCCGCGCGGCCCCCCCACCCGCCGCGAGCCCCCCCGCCGCACGCACTCGCGCGGCCCCCCCACCCGCCACGAGCACCCCCGCCGCACGCACCCGCGCGGCCCCCCCACCCGCCGCGAGCACCCGCACCGCCCCCCCACCGCGAGCACCCGCGCCGCCCCCCCCGCCGCGAGCACCCGCACCGCCCCCCTGCCGCGAGCACCCGCGCGGCCCCCCCTGCCGCGAGCACCCGCGCCGCCCCCCCGCCGCGAGCACCCGCACCGCCCCCCCCGCCGTGAGCACCCGCCCCGCCGCCCCCCACCTACCGCGAGCACCCGCGCCGCCCCCCCACCCCCCACGCACTCCTTGCCTGCTGCTGCTGGGGCGTCCGTTTCCCTCCGTGCTTGGAATCTACTGAGAAACAGGCTTCTTGGCCTGTCTCTCAGCAGTGCGCCGAGTGATGACGTCATCACCCGGCGCGCTACTGAGGGATAGGCCGCGAAGCCTGTTTCTCAGTAGATTCCGAGCACCCAGCAGGTAAGTGCCCCCCCGCCGTGTGCCCCCGCGCCGCCCCCCCGCCCCGCGCCCTTGCACGGCCCCCCCACCCGCCCCGCGCCCCCGTGCCTCCCCCACACCCGCCGTGCGCACCCGCGCCGCCCCCCCGCCGCGAGCACCCGCGCCGCCCCCCCCGCCGCGAGCACCCGCGCGGCCCCCCACCCGCCGCGAGCACCCGCGCGGCCCCCCACCCGCCGCGAGCACCCGCGCCGCCCCCCGCCGCGAGCACCCGCACCGCCCCCCCCGCCGCGAGCACCCGCCCCGCCGCCCCCCACCCACCGCGAGCACCCGCGCCGCCCCCCCACCCCCCACGCGCTCCTTGCCTGCTGCTGCTGGGGCGTCCGTTTCCCTCCGTGCTTGGAATCTACTGAGAAACAGGCTTCTTGGCCTGTCTCTCAGCAGTGCGCCGAGTGATGACGTCATCACCCGGCGCGCTACTGAGGGATAGGCCGCGAAGCCTGTTTCTCAGTAGATTCCGAGCACCGGAGGGAAACGGACGCCCCAGCCGGTAGGTGCCTCGCGCCGCCAGCCTCCCGCCACCGCCGCGTGACCCCCCGCTGCCCCGGTTTGCCCCCGCCGCCCCGCGGTTGGCCCAGCTCGCCCCAGGGCCATCTGGTCACCGTTTTGGGGGGCTAAATTTCCGGATTTGGCCCCCCAAAACGGTTTTTTCCGCCCGGATGCGGATTTGCACCCCATTTCCCGGATATGTCCGGACAAATCCGGGCGTCTGGTCACCCTACTATTCCCCTATACCCTAATTCTATCTAGAGGTCATGTTACATGGAGTTTGCCTTCTTTACAGTGGCTGCACACTGGCTTGACATTTTCATCAAGCTGTCCACCACAACCCAAATATATCTTTTTTGGTCTGTAATCGCCTGCTCATATCCCATCAGGTTATACTTGAAATTGGGATTTTTTTTGTCCCAACATGCCTCACTTTACACTTACTTACATTGAACCACATCTGCCATTTGGATGCCCATTCTCCCAGCTTGGAGAGATCCTTTTGGAGCTCCTCACAATCCCTTTTTGTTTTAACCTCCTTAAATAATTTTGTGTCATTGCCAAATTTGGCCACTTCACTTTTCACTCCTAATTCCAGATCATTTACGACCACGTTGAAAAGAATTGGTTCCAATACAGATCCCTGTGTGGATGGATTAACAGTCTCATGTACAAAAGCCCTAAAGAATTTCCTGAGGTTTCACTGGACAGCAGCCACATTTTACATTGCAACAACCTATAGCACAATCCCATGCATGTCAATTCACAAGTTAGTCAACCTTATGTTGATTGGGACTTGCTTCCAGGTAAGTGTGTACAAAATTGGGGCCAACACTTTTTAACTTGTTCATAAATAATTGGGAGTTGTGGGTAGGCAGTGAGGTGGACACAAAATTAGGGTTAATAATAATAATAATAATAATTTATTTCTTACCCACCTCTCCGTTTGGATCGAGGCGGGGAACAACAATATGATAAAATACATAAAACTGATTAAAACATGACACAGGCTACCTCCACAAGAGAGATTTAATGCTCTTTGAAGGCTCATTATAAATTTTACCTCCACACCAGCGGAGCGCAAAACGGGCGTAGAGGCGCGTTATCTCCCGGATTATGCGCATTATCGAATGCGCGTTAAATAGCGACTTTTATTTTGCTCCGGCTGTTAAAGCGCATTTTCGCCGTGTGAACAAGTGATTATGCGCGTTAACTTCTTGTAAAGCGCTTTTTGGACATCAATTAATGCGCTTCGCCGCCTCTCGCCGCCTCCCGTGCAGAGGGATTAGGAGTAAATGCGCCTCCGCGATAATGCGCATAATCCCCGAACCGGGCGCAAAAGCGCATCCTTGTGGAGGGGGCCACACATTATTAAAACTGCATTAAAACATCCTAAAACATCCTAAAAACCCAAAAAGGGATTGTGAAGAGGTCAAAAAGATCTCTCCATACTGGGAGAAAGGGCATCAAAATGGCAAATGCTTTTTAGTGTAAGCAAGTGTAAAGTGATGCATGTTGGAGCAAAAAATTCCAACTTCTTGTATACACCGATGGAATCTGAACTAGCATTGACAGACCAAGAAAAAGATCTTGTGATTGTAATGAACCCCTCAATGAAAATGTTGACCCAGTGTGCAGCTGCTGTAAAAAAGAGACAAATTCCATGTACAGCATAATTAGGAAAGGAATAAAACTGCCCATATCATATTGCTCCTATACAAATCTATTATTCGATCACACTTGTAGTACTGTGTACAGTTCTGGTCACTACTTAAAAAAGGATATTTAATTAATTCATTTCTATACCACCCATTAACGAAAGCTCTTTGGGTGATTTACAAAACAAAGCGTAAAACTATCAAATACAGTAACGTAGTAAAACATAATATAAAACCATAAGTTTAAAACATAATATAAAACCAGAATAGTAACCAAGAAAAAAGCCAGCACCAGGGCAAAATCTAAAATACACTAATACAATTTTTACAACTGAAAACTCTTTTAAAACCCTTGTAGAGTTGGAAAACATGTAGAAAAAGGCAACCAAGATGATCTAAGCCAGGAGTGGGCAGGAGGTAGATCTCCAGATGTTTTGGACTTCAACTCCCAGAAGTCCCTGGCAGCATGGAATATTGGCGATCTACTTTATGGGACTGGAGTGACTCCCCTATGAGGAAAGCTTACGATGTCTGGAACTATTTGACTTAGAAAAACGGAGAGTAAGGGGAGACATGATAGAGGTATACAAAATTATGCATGGTGTGGAGATAGTGGATAGGGAGGCATTTTTCTTTCTCTCATAATACTAGAACCCGATGTCATTTCATGAAGCTGATTGGTGGGAGATGTGGGAGAGATCGAAATCCTTCTTCACACAGTGCACGGTTAAACTATGGAATTTGCTCCCAGAAGATGTAGTGATGACCACTTTGAATAGCTTTAAAAGGGGTTTAGAGATATTCATGGAGGAAAAGTCTATCAACAGCTAATAGTCCTGAGGGTTATATACTATCTCCAGTATCAGAGGGAGTATTCCTTTGTACCCCAGTTGCTCGGGAACACAATTGGGACAGTGCTGTTGCATTTATGTCCTACTTTTGGGATTCTCACAGGATAGTGGTAGGGCACTGTGTGAACAGAATTCTGGACTAGATGGACCCTTGGTCTGATCCAGCATGGCTTTTCTTATGTTCTTCAGATTTCAGCCTAAATTAGCAACTGCCTTGTTTCATGTTTTGCATGAAATTTCCCTTTGCTATGTGACTAACCTTGTTCTACACCTGAGAACCTTTCTGAAAGGTGATGATTTCCTTGATTAAATTCTCTTGCCCAAATTTTGCATGTGTTTTTGATCTGATGCTTTGGCCACATATCCAACTTGGAGCTTTTGTTTATATGTCCCTGGACATGATCCTGAACATTTCTAGAGCCAATCCTGCAAATTCTTTGAAATGCTACTATCAAAATGTGCATTTCCCTGAAATTCATTACATGCATTTTGGCATTTAGATATCATAAATCTTAGCATGTAGGAACAGCACACACACACACACACAGAGAATAATAAGCAATCGCTTTGGCCAGCCTTCCCCAAACTGGTGCCCTCCAGATGTGTCGGATTACAAGTCCCTTTATCCTCAGTCAGCATAGGACAAAGAGCCCAAAAAATAAACAGCCACAAATCTGATATCACAAATGGCAATAGTCAAAAACCGGTAGAGAAATGCTTCAACCTCCCAGAAGAGTGTGACTGGGCTGTTTAATCCAGGAATTGTTTGGGATGAGCAGCAGCGATTGCTGGGTTAGCTCTGGGTTGTTTAACCCTAAACAACCCAGAGTTCCATGTTCATATCTCATGGTAACCCATGAATGGGGCAACTGTAGGTTGTTAATTGAAAGTGGAAGTAACGAGTACTCGGGAGGCAGCTCACTCACTGGTGCTCATCCCCAACAATTCCTGGGTTAAACAACCTAGGAATTGTTGAGACGCACAAACTGGGTCTCTGCCACTGATTTTAATGTGGGCATTCTTGAACAAAAGAACTTCAAAGACAGATTTCAACTCGAAAGCGTTCATTAAGAAATTCAACTCTATCTCTTCTGGCTTGAATGGGGATTTTTTTTTTTTAAATCACATTATGTGTATTAATCAACTCACCAACACAAGGATGCATTTGTCAGTGACAATTGCTTTGTGAATGGGCAGCGTAGCTAAAGTAACTATCATCGTCTGAATTTTCTGCTTTACAATTCTCTCTGACATCACTGTTTACAATCCCCCCCACACACGGTGTGTGTGTGTGTGCATGTATATATACTTGGAACTCAGGACAACACTTCATGTATCTGATTAAGTGGGATGAAGTCAACAAAAGCTTATGATTTAATAAATTGGCTAGTCTCTAAGGTGCTACAAGACTCTCTCTTGTTTTTACTGCAATTGACTAACATGGCTACCTCTCTGGAAATCTTTAAATGGGGCAATTTGTCTATACATTTTTTTCTTCCATCAGGGCTCCATCTTTCTCACCTTTTCTGTCCCGTTGTTGTTTTTTGACCTTTCCTCCCCTCCAATGTTTCATAATCCGAGACCTCAAATCCACCCCAGCTTTCAGCAGCCCCTGATAAAGCTCCATTCTGCAACTGTCAGGGAGTTATCCTTGTCACACTGATAGACTGTTTTATTGGGCATTTATCTTTTAGCCTTCTTTTATCAGCAGCAAAGAGCCCTGCTGTCTTCACTCCCAGTTAATGACAGCTCCTTCCAGCCTTCCAGTTGAGTATTCCTAGCTGCAGAAATTGCTTGGTGACTTGGGCCTTCATGTCAGGATGTACGAAGATGACCTCCACAGACTGATGAGATTAATTTCCAACAGGTCAGACCCAACATACACACACACACATGCACACACACACCCCACCAGCCCCGGTGCTGCAAAAGTGGGGTGGTTGTGCCAAAGGATTGCCTTTCTAAGAGCTCCCCAGCCTCAAGCCATAGTGCTTTGTTGTGATTCAAGGTAAGGTGGACATTTGAGCTGAGGGTCAAATCTCTTTCTACTGTATCCAGTTTCATTGACCCCTCTTTAGTAAAGAAAATGAAGCAATTTGACTCTAGCAAAACCCAGCGTAGGTCAACAGCAGAAACTGTCATGGCAGCGAGAGGACTTAGAGAAATCTTCATTCTCTGCCCATTCACTGTGGTTTGCAGAGTTCGTGAAACTGAAATGACAATTGAGCGTACTGCTCACTCAGAGCATCTTCAGATGATATAAAAACCTCAGACTCTCTCCTTATGCCATTACCCCAGTCCAGCACTGGTATTGGAACACTCTATGTACATGTAATAGGTGAGTGACTGGCCTTGAAGGAGAGGGAATAGCATGTCAAACCTCCACCCGCCGCCCACCAAAAAAGAAACTAGCACAGGAGTTTGTATAGGACTAAAGTACATATTCAAATAACATTTCAAAAGAAAATGATTTTTTAAAAAACAATGGGGAATTGCTGCAGAGGAAGGAGTGGCCTTATAGAAGTATTGCCAAGTATTGCTTTTTAAGTGTCACATGAACACTCTCAGATTTGGTAGTTCCCAGATTTCAATTTTTTAAAAACTAGTAAGAATAAAACATCTGAAAAGGTCATGTTGTAATTTTAAAATTAATTTTAAAACTGATTTTGTGAAAGCTAGGTTTTCTGTTCTGTAAGTTTATCAACTTGCTGTAATCTGACTTACACTGATCTTTATAATGTGGAGGATGCCTTTGGTTCTTTGCCTTACCTTAGAAGGTGGACATTTGTTATAGCCTAAATAGTAGTTCCTTGGTTTTATAACATGAGAAGGGGGAAGTGTGAATGTGTGTGTTTAAATAAAGTGGGATCTGTAACATAATATTGCAGTATGGAATGCTTCTGTTCGTCGTCTCAGTCAGTCAGACATCCCCTTCTCCAGGATACTCCATTCCATCTCCCCACGTGGTATTCTATTTTTCACCTCAACAGTCAGCATTCTGTGACCACTGAGCATGCACAGTCCTCACTGGGCTATTTTTGGTTCTCTTCCTCTTAGGGCTCCCCCCCAAAATGTTTTGTACTTCTGTAAAACTTTGAGGTGCCCCCAAATCTGCTGATACCTCCCTCTTGTGTGTGGATGGTGCTGTTTTGTCTATGTAAGAATCCATTATTACCTCTGAACTTTGGAAATAGATTAAAGATATGTGTATGGAACATAACAAACTGCAAGTCGAGAGGTTCCTGCCCTGAGGAAATTAGAATCTAAAAATTGATGCAAGTAAAACAAAAGGAGAAGGTGAGGGAAATGGAGGCAGAAATGGACAGAAGATGTATTTCTTTCAGTTATGGATACTTGGGTTTCGTTACAGTAAGGCAAGGGCAGGCAACTCGGTGCCCTTCTCGTTTTGGACTACAACTCCCATAATCTCTTACCATTGGCCATTCTGCATGGAACTGATGGGAGATGTAGTCCAAAAACATCTGTTTACACCTGCAGTAGGGTGTTGGGAACAAAGGCTTAACAGAAACAGTGGGTTTTGAGGAAGGATTTGAAAGTAACGAGAGGTAATTTTGCAGAGCTATTCTGGGAGTCAGATCTCTCTTTCTGCCCCCTATGCAAGGATAGGTTGGAAGAAGCCACCCCTAGCAATATCTTCCCAGATGTGTCCTCTTGCATTTATCATTATGGAATCCTGTGTAGTGTTGACCAGGTGGCTGGGTGCTGCTGCTGGGAGTGCAGTCTAACACATCTGGAGAATGCCAGTTTGGGAAAGGCGGGTATAGAGGATTCCATAGTGATGAATGTAAGAGAAGACATGGTGGAAGATATTGCTAGTCTGTACAGAGACTGTGGGACCATGATTGCTAACTGTACATATAATATGTGTGACAAGGTCCTTGCCTCAATGACCCCACATGTTAGACAGTGTACATGTCACATAGTACCTTTTATGTGTTTCTAAATAGCAATATTATGCAGCAATTGCTCCAAACTCTCAAATAGCAAAAAAAGAACATAATTGGCAAAATACATTACTAAAACCCATTGAAAGCAATGGGACTTGTTTATGTCACAGCATATTCCATTGTTTTCAGTGAGACTTAGTTGCTACTAAATTTTGTTGTATTGTGCCCTGTTTCTAAGGAAAGCTATGGATTGCTCAAGTGAGTGAATACACAGAATACAAGTTGGTTTAACACGGGGATTTGGCTGTTACGTTTTCAGCTTCTTCAACCCTACCAACAGGTTTTCTTTGTCATTTGATTCCTGCCTTTTAGATCTTTTGGCCACTAACCGCTCAGTCCTGTTTCTTGGCCACCGAGGAATTTTAGACTTCCGGTCCTTGTACCTTGATGAATACCGTGACCGCCTGTTCATTGGAGGAAAAGACACCCTTTACTCCCTTCGACTGGATCAAACCAACATGGATGCTAAAGAGGTAATACTTTGAGATTTATGCAAATTGTAATGTTTAATATTTATATAGCACTTTTCTGATGCACTCCAAGCATTTCACATGCAGCTTCTTTACAGTGATTACTGAAGATAGGCCAGCATTCGTACCCACATTCACTGGAGGCTGATGGCTCCTATTTCAGTGGGGCTGTGAATACACTCTGGGTTTCAGTCAGAACCAGTTAGAACCAGTAGGGGGGCTATCCAAAATTCTGAACCCTAATCCCCAAAATGGGTTCATCACCACTGTTATCTCCTTTGGAATTCTGACTGATACCCAGAGCGGGTTCACAGCCCCACTGAAATAGGAGGCCACCAGCCTCCACTGTCCACATTTAAAATGGGATGAGGATTTATCAAAGGTCACTCAAGTGAGCTCAATACTCAGCTTAAGTTTTGACTGAATTAGACTTCCAGTTCATGCACTTAAGCACTCCAGTATATCACATAATGTTAGGTACCTGTTTATTATATACATGGTAGGCTGGTTTTGTTAATTTAGAGGTGTTGAAGCTCTTAGGGGTAGGTTGGAGGCAAAGGGGGTGGGGCCAAAAATACCAGCATATTTTGGCTTAAACCTCTTACTGCCAGTTACCAGGAGGCTGCCTAAAAGGTGCTGGGTTGCTGCCGCTTTTGCTGAAACCCTGCACTTTCTCTGCTGCAGGGTGGCAGCAGCTAATCCTGATGCAGACGAAGAGCAGGGGTTTCCAGTGGCCATGTGACTTGCCGCCCCCTGCCCTCTGCCTGGGCAGACGGCGACCAATCAGAGGTCACCTTCTGCCCAGGATTGTTTCCACATTAATCCTGGGACAAGGTTAGACGGTTGAAGAGTCGTGTTTGCCTCGCTTCATCTCAAAATGTCAGGGTAAGCCACTGACTTTTTAAACGTGGAGCTTCACAGGAAAGCCCCGTGATGGCTGCGAAGTGGCTGCTGCATCGTATAACTGATGCAGTGCCACCGTGCACCTACAGTGGGGCTTTCAGAGCTTCTAGACATCCCCTATGCCTCAGAAGAGGCATTTCAGCCTCTTAGAATGGGGAAAAATCCACGCCAAACCCAGGAAAACATCAGTTGGGGGAAAGGGGTGAGGCCCAGGGAATGAGCAGGGCCATCTGGGGAATGCTGCAGGGCCAGGTTTGGCCCATGGGCCTGAGGTTCAACAGCCCTCTATTATTTTATTTTTTTTATTTTTATTTATTTATTTCATTTCTAACCCGCCTCTCCATCTAGATCAAGGCGGGGAACAACACCAAATACAAATATAAAAACAATAAAATAGATAAACCATTAAAACAGATAAAAACAAATACATTATTAAAAACATCTTAAAATTAAACTGGATAGGCCTGCCGGAAGAGAGCAGTCTTCACGGCTCTCTTAAATTCCAGAAGACTGCTAATTTGTCGAATTAGCAGATGATCATCTTTCTCCAAGGCCTTGAATAGTGAGGAGGATCCTTTGGGTAGGAAATAAATGAATGGCTTGAAATGGGGATGGTTCTCCTTGAATATGACAAGATTAGCAGAGAAAAGGCTCTGATTCTCAGGGTGCCTCTACAAGAGAGGTTTAATGCGCTTTGAAGGTTCATTAAAAATTTTACCTCTACAAGAACGGAGCGCAAATCGGGCGTAGAGGCGCGTTATCTCCCCGATAATGCGCATTTTCGAATGCGCGTTAAATCGTGAGTTTTATTTTGCTCCGGCCGTTAAAGCGCATTTTCCCCGTGTGAACAAGCGATTATGCGCATTAACTTCTTGTAAAGCGCTTTTTGGACATCTATTAATGCGTTTCGCCGCCTCTCACAGCCTCCCGTGCAGAGGGATTAGGAGTAAATGCGCGTCTGTGATAATGCGCATAATCGCACAACCGGGCGCAAAAGCGCATCCTTGTAGAGGGGGCCTCAGGCTTTAGGAAAGATAATAAGTGTGCACAAAACCCACACTTGTTATTGGTTGGCATTTGCTGCTACCACCCTCTAATATGACTGCTTTGTGAAATCTAAAAGTGGGATTATTGAGAGCAGTCAAGGTCATTTTCTGCTGTATTATGTTGTGGCCCCAGGAGCCTACCCACTTTCCTAAACCTCTTGGGGCCAGTTATAAGCATTACTGGCCCCCGTGGAAGAGACTTCCCTATAGTGTTTACCTTTGTTGTTGCTTCACATGATGAGCATAACATTTGAATGGTCCTGTTTTGGGTATTGGCATATATGTGTGTGCATTGTCTACAAATCAGCACCATATATCCCTGGTATCTGCACTAGTAAGTAGATTCTCGGAATGTATAGATTTTGTTAAATCTGTACTGTTTGTATTTCATAGATCGTCAGGTGATTTTTGTTCCATTGAAAGAATCAGGTATTTTTGTAGGGACGTACGATAATGTCATTCTGTTTGCGCAAATGGGCATTAGCGCAATTGGGCATTAGCATGAATGTCCATTATGCAAATATAGTTGTGCTTAATGCACACAGCCACAAGTGTGAATTAGTGCAAATCCCCCAACCCTTCAAACGTAAAAAGGATATGCTAGTCCACGGAATCCATTTGACTCAGAGAAAGCCAGTCCACTGCAGAATCCGCATGTTGGATTAATAGAAGTCCGAACTCATTGGAATCCATTGGAGATTTCTCTGACATCTATGGTAAACTCTGTATACATGTGGGGTGGTGCTTTGTTTGAGGAAATTGCTTAAAACGTTACTCACATTGAGTGGTGCACCAGCATGAGCAAGGACTTTTCAGTGGCCTCCATAAGGATACTTAAAATTATACCTCAGAGGGGCTTTTCTTCCATAGAAACTGAAACTTGAGATGAACAGAAGGAGCTCAGCAAAGTCAGTCCTTAAGCGCCTTCAGAGCACAGGGCAGACAACTTTATTAAATAGAAGCCAGAAATGTGACACCAGTCAGGGTGGGGAGTTTGTGTAAGAAAGTTTCCAGCCCCAGAGAGATTATATTGCAATTAAATGTAATTGGAAGCATGGGAAATCTGGACCATGTGATCAGGTTATGAGCAATTAATATAAGTTTACAAAAGGAACTGCCTATCATATATGTTAAATGATAAAATCAACTGCTAGATCAAAACCCAGCAAAATTGTGCCAGGAAATGAGATATTTGACCGGATAGATGTCTCTAGTACATTTTAGCATGCAAATTGCTTTATGGTAATCATTCCATTCCTCCTTCCAGTAATTCATTGAGGTAGGTCGTTCACATTCTCATTTTACCCGTGGAGAACTATAGCTATAAAGAGAAAGGCAAGGCTATTTAGAGAGGTCCTGGCCAAATCATGCACATTGAGGGCTGTTGTGGGAACTGCTTGTGCAGGCTGATTCTTTGCATCTTTACTGGGAAGTGAACCCATTCCCAAGTGAACAGGCTTGGAGCCTAAGGGGATATTGTGGGCTGCTTATATTATATGCAGGCACATAGCTAATGCATAGAATCTGACAACTGGTGCAGGACGTAGCATCTTGAGAGATAAACTTTTAACTACATTGTTTAGCTAGAACAATGGGATTGGGTCAAATGTGATTTGAAAAGAGATAGTCTAGTTGGTTTAGACAAGACAGAGTTTACCATTGTGCCTATTCTACAAAGACACTTTTTAAAATTTTGGGTTTTACAAAATACTTTTCTTTCTTTGCGCTAAGATGTCACAGCAGGGCTATACCCACTGGAGCAGGAGTGGGCACCTTGTGGCACCCCAGATGTTTTGGTCTACAACTCCCATGATCCCTCACCAATGGCTATGCTGATTAGGGCTGATGAGAGTTGTAGGCCAAAACATCTGGAGAGCCACAAGTTACCCACTTCTGCACTATAATGATATTCCCCAAACGTTAAGGACTGTATAATGCTAATGCTCTTAAATCAGGAGAGGGCTTGTACAACTAAATACATATATGACTTTAAGCTCTTAATGCAACAAGGAAGCCTGAAAATCAGGATTCCTGCTTGCATGAAGAGAGCCATATATACATAGAGTTGTATGCCTCTAGACTCTTATTTCAAATTTTTAATGAATCCATAATCGGTTGGGAATCAGTGTGTGTAGATCCTCTCCCCCCTCTATAAGCATCTGTCTACAAGGGTTCAGGTTTTAATGCAGGAGGGATATCAGCCCAAATATCAAGTGTCTCCTGCTCAAAATAGGGCAGTTGCTATTGGGTGTACCACAGAACTAGACATTTGACCTGTATTTGGGTGCCTAAATGAAGTTAAGTTCTCTATAAAGTATAATGCTGGCCTCTTCAGGTTTTAAAATGGCAGCTAAGAAATTGAACTTCACTTCTGTTCTTAGATGTTCTGCATGCTTTTGTTTCACTAACTCAATTGTTTAAGATACTCCACCCATCCCAATCCCTAGCTGGTGAAACACATCAAGTTAAACCTATGACATGTCCTATGTATGGGACAAGAGCAAATTTATTATCACTAATCATGTGGCTTTTCTTGAAAAAATTTGGAAGGAGGATTTTGAGCACTACTGAGTTCAGTTCTTAGTCAGCTGCAAGTTTTAGCTTTTATTTAGAAACTGCAAGAAGATCAAACTGTTGTTTGTGCATTGCTATGTCCTTGAAGGTGTCAGACCACACAAAAGGGAAATGGAAGGTCAAAGGAGACCCTTCTCCTCTACTTATTTTTTAAAAATGAATGTTTCTTCTAAATTCTCTGCCAGCACATTAGCTTGTAAAACAAACTTTATAAATCAGTCCTTTGCTTGCATAAACAGTTGCTAGGATTGTGGATAAAGAGCCAAGTTGTAAGGCCAGGTTAGGGTTAACCAGATGTCCCTTATTTAAAAGGAGCTCTCTTAATTCTTGTCTAGTTTATGCAACTGCAACTCAGTGTAGAATAATGGATGTCTTTTGTTCCAGATAAAACAACCCCAGAGATTCCTTCATTTTTGAAATATTGATCTGGCATCTTATATTCATTTTACCAAAATAAATGGAGTGTGACATCCATTATAGGCAACAGAATAAGATTTTGTTTCAGCCCCTACATAAGTACTTTTTTCTTTCAGGTTTTCCTCTAGCTATTATTTTTATACGATTTTAACTTTCATTATAATCTAGTCATTGATCCATCTTGTTGGTGTTTGTCTTCTCTGATTAGTTCTTCCAACTGTTTTGCTTTTATGTGTCCTAGTCAACGTGCTAGATGTACCCTTAACTGTATTGCAATATATTCTTGTTCTCTGTTGGATCTCTGTTGTCTCCTTTTCCTCTGCCTTATCACTTCCTTCTTTTTTTCAGCCTTTGCTCTCCCTGTTTTATTTTCTTCTACGTTTTTGTCAGCGGTGGTTGATCTTTTTGCCCTAAATGCCTTACGTCGTTGGTGGTCTTCCCTTCCTCAACACTATATCCTTGATTAACTCCTTTCCTTAACTGCCTTTGCTCCTGATTTTGTGCTTCAGAACTTGCACGGCCATGACATAAGTCACCCTTGCCCAACCTGGCGCCCTCCATATGCTTTGGACTACAACTCCCACCATCCCCAGCCAGCATGTTCAGTGGGCAAGGATGATGAGAGTTGTAGTTCAAAGCATCTGGAGGGCAACAGGTTTGGTAAGGATGACATACGTCATGCATTCTTTATGGCTTTCCTAATTGCAGATTTATGCTTCTTGTTATATTTGTTCAGTCTTCTGCAAACTTATTTCTCTAAGCTGATTCATATTGGGGAGCATTTTATTAGGTACAACAGAGTTCAATTCAAGCACGACTACCTGTCTGCCTTCCCACCCACCTCTGGTCATCAGTACTGATAAGCAAGGCTTCTTGTATGAGAATTAGCTAACTTTCTTTCAGAGAAAGTGCTGAACAGTTTCATTCCTGGTAATCAGTACCAGTTTAACAAGAAATTTTAGATGTGTCCAAAACAGCAGTGACAGAGCAGATCCTGAAAGTCTGAGGTTTCTTGCACCAAGGAATTCCACTCCCTAATGCTGTGTCCTCCAAATGGCTTGCACTCACATTTGAGCCTTATGTTACAGATTTACTGGCCACCACTCCCTGGACAGAAAGAAGAATGTTTTCGGAAAGGAAAAGATCCAATGGTAAGTCACCCCATTGCTAGTAAGGAATCCTGATAGATTTGCTTTGACTTTGCTTAGCTCTGATGACACAGGGGATTTACTCCGGTTCTGCTGTGCCTCACATACAGTCATGACGCATGATGTTCCCCCTTCTCTACAGCAACTGCGGGTTTTTCTGCCGTAAAGCCCACATTTTTTGCAAAGTGGTTCTGTGATGGATTTTCCCATGTGCCGGCTTCAGTGTGGTTTGGGAATCTATGTGACCTCATCTAGCAATACTGACTTCTGTGCCAGCTATGGGGAACAGCCTAATAGGAGGAAAGGAAAGCTGCATCATCAAAGGGTGGACCCAAGGAGAGGAGTTGGCTCTCCTCGGGTCCATGTGTTATTGTCCTCCGCCCCACAATGAGCCTTAGCATCAGCACACTGAAAACAGCCTGCTAAATATGTCTACTCAGAAGTAATTTCCATTGTCTTCCATTGCACTTACCCAGCATGGGAGCAGAAGTAGGGGTGGGGAAGGGAATTGCTTTGCCTTTTGTTTCAAATCTCGTTCATCCAGAGGAGCGAACCTGTGCATAAGTTCAATGACTTTTTTTAAAGAAAGCTTGTTGATGCCACAATACTCCACCCACATATGCTCAAACTAAAATCATAGAAGCATGTTTTGTTTAGTATACACTGCTTTAATTGGCTACGTGTGCCACTAGGGGAGCAAATCCAATATGATGAAAATGCAGTTTTAAACTGAGGTGCATTGGAAAGCGTCTCCATGTAGATGGGGCCTGGGAAAGGGCAGATTGCATCTCCCTCTGCAATAATCTTTATCAACTTATTCTTTTCCTTTTGACCAATTCCATCCATTCCCCCTACACAGAATGCTTTTCCATGTCTTAACCATTGTTCTTTCTTTCCAAGAAATCCTAAGAATTATAGTTCTATGAGGGACAGTGGGAATATCAGACTGACATCTTAGCACCTCACCATAGTTCAGTTTCCAAGATTCTTTGAGGGTCACCATAATACTTACTGCATAAAATCAATATAAGTTTGGAGAGTAGATGGTCAGAGATGTAATATATCTTCATAGGCTGCAACAGAATGAGATACTAGTAGTTACGATCTTGGAAGAAGAGTAAAGAATGTCGTTGATTAAGCTCACTCAGGATGTGATAGATCCAAGACCATGTAAACAAGGGGTCCCCAACGCAGCACCTGCAGGGGCCTCCAACATTACCCACACAGCTCTTCACTCCCTACCCACTTCACACACAAAAAATCATTAAAAAATGGAAAGATGTTCACACTCCAGGTTCTCCTTCCTGTTCCTGAAACTGATGCTGATCAGCTGTTTAACAGGCAGGAAGAGAAAGGAAGGCAAAGGGATAGAGGGGAAAGAAAAAGAGAGGCTAGAAGAGAGGAGAAACAGGTAAAGAGCGAAATAGTGAGCCTAGAGGCAGGGAGTGAAGGGAAACAGCAAGGCAAAGCAGTTAGTGGGAGAGAAAGAGCAAGGCTAGGGGCTAGGAGCTAGGAAGGGAGAGAAAGAAGAAGTCAAAGGAAAAGAAAGGGAGAGAAATAGTGAGGAAAGGGATTGAAGGAAGAGAAAGAGTGAGGGTAGAGGCTGGCAGTGGAGAGAGAAAAAGCAAAGGGGAAAGGCCACTGTGGGTAGAAGAACGTTGGGTGACCCAGGAAGCAACTCTTTCCATTTCCCCCTCTCTATTACCCTCTGACCTCCCTATTTCTCTCCCTCACGCCTCTTGACTACTCAGGCGCCCACAGCAGCCATTATGTGGCTGGCATATTCTCAATGGGAGCCATGTTATGGTGCTCAAGCAGTTTCTCAAATTCCTAAATTTGGGGACACTGACATAAATAGGCTGACCATCTGAAAAGGAGGACAGGGCTCATGTAACTTTAACAGTTGTAGAGAAAAGGGAATTTCAGCCAGTGTCATTTGTATGCTAGGCTGACCAGGTCGCTCGGGATTTCCCGGTCCTAACCGGGAATCCAGGGGCAAACCGGCCCAACCGGGAGCGAGGGGGCAAACCGGGGTGGCGAGGGGTCACGCGGCGGTGGCAGCAAGCAAGGAGCGGCGGTAGACCTGGCGGTGGAGGAGCTTGGGAAGCAGCCGCCCCAGCAGGTAAGCACGAAGGGGGGCACTTACCTGCTGGGGCGGCCGCTTCCCGGGCTCCTCCGCCGCCTTCGCCGCCGCAGTCGGGCTCGTAAGGCCAGAGGCCGCGCGGAAGAGGCAGGAGAGGGACGGATCCGGAAGTGACGTAACCGTCACTTCCGGATCTGGCCCTCTCTCGCCTCTTCCGCGTGGGTGGCGACGGATGACCCTGCGCGGCCACACGGGCGGCGAAGGAGGACCCCGCGCGGCCGAAGGAGGACCCCACGCGGCTGCGCGGGCGATGAAGGACCCGGCGCAGCCGCGCGGGCGGCGAAGGAGGACCCCGCGCGGCCGCGCGGGCGACGGAGGAATCCGGCGGTAGGTCCAGGCTGTTTTTTTGGGGGGGGTGGCTTGGTGTGGGGGGGGTTGTTTTGGGTAGGGGGGCGGGGGGGACCGGGATTTTGATTTTTAAAATCTGGTCACCCTATTGTATGCAATTAGTTCCTGGTGAAATTCCCTCTTCATCACAACAGTTAAAGGTGCAGGCACTATATTAGAGTGACCATATACAAAAGAAGGCAGGGCCCCTGCAACTTTAACTGTTGTGATGAAGAGGGAATTGCACCAGGAACTAATTGCATACAAATGACCCTGGCTGAAATTCCCTTTTCTCTACAACTGTTAAAGTTACATGAGCCCTGTCTTCCTTTTCATATGGTCAGCCTAGACATAAACATTGTAAAGCCTTAATCACATGCTTCTGCCATCATTTTGCTCACATGAAAATATGTTGCTGAGTATAGCTAGGAAACCAGCGCTTCAGGCTTCATGTTCCTGATGTGTCCATACATAATCATATCTTTATAGAGTCTAGCTGTTTGAGCTCCTGGAAAAGCAAGCTCAACATATGGGAGTGCAAGTAGCTTGAGGGGCTGTTCAATGTTTTGCTCCCACAGGTTGGGTTTTGGAAGTATTCCCATTGATACGTGCACATGAGAAATGTTTTATTGGAATGAGTCACCCATACAGCTTGTAGCTTGCTTTTAAATATTTTTTTATAGAAAAGTAACTAAATTAGAAATAAATCTGCTCTGAGATTCTTTGTTACATTGTTCTGTGCATGGAAATCCAGTTTTATGTGTAAATGTGTGCATTTATAGTTCATTTGTTTCATGCATGTTTAGCATTAATTTGAGAATAGTTGCACAGGCATTTTTTTCAACCTAGTAACTTGTCTGGAAGTTACTCCTCACATTCACCTCCAGATGCAGCTATTGAGACAAAACAAAAGCTTGAACAGTTTTTGTTTTCCGAATTTAGTATTTCAATATTAGAAAATAAATGCCTTATAGTCCAGTTGCCTGTAGTTATAGCCAGGTTCATATATCTGCTCATTAGCTTTCCTTTTTAGATATGCTTGTTTTTGCAGACATGGGCAGGTGGAAGATTTCTTAGGTAAAAAAGAAACTAAAACCAGTGACAGGGACTTTCCTATAATTTCGAGGTGCCAGATACATAGGTGAGGGCACCTGCCGAGATGCAATAAGGGGGATTGTCACCTACTGCGCAAAAGTGCAGATGGTTTACAAACTTCGAGTTGGATTCAGACTTTGTCATACTTAGAGTAGACCCACTGGAATCAGTGAGAATTAAGTTACTCATTACTAACTTAAGTCTCATTGTTTTTAATAGTTGTACTCTAAGTAGTATGGATCCAACCTTTGAAGCTTTCCTCAGTTGGTGACTTACCTCGAAACTGCCTTGGGCTCTCTTAAAAACAGTAAAAAGAAAATCCCCTGATGCTGAGGTCATTATTACAAGAATGGTTGTTAAAAGGCTGCCAGAATCCCTCAAGGGTGAATAAAGCTCATATGGATGATATGAATATGAGTAGCAAGTCAATGCCATCTTGAGATAAATTTGTCTCCCCTCAAGAGATATTACAAGGGAAGTACAATTAAATAAGAAGAGTCCTGCTGAATCAGATCCAGAGTCCATCTGGTTCAGCCTCCTGCTTCTACAATGGCCAGCAACCAGAGGCTTCTGGGAGAAGCCACAAACAGGACTTATGTCTCCCAGTATTGCTCCCCTGCATGGTATTCATTGGCATACTGCCAATAAACATGGCAGAAGGCAGTAGACCAGCCTTTCCCAACCTGGTGCACCCCAGATACATTGGACTATGACTCTCATCATCCCCAGCCAGCATGGCACCTGGGTAGGGAAGGCTGATATCAGCCTATCCTCCACAAATGTGTCTATAACAGGGGTAGACAAACCATGGGCCACATGAGACCCTCTGTTGTTCTCTGTGTGGCTCGGGAGAGCTGCCCACTTTTCACTGGGAAAAGACTGCTGTTCAGGGCTGTTTTAAGGAGCACCAGGCAATGATCCCAGCCAGTGTCACTGGAAGTGGGGACAGGAGTAAGAGGAGTGACACATAGTTTGGATTTGCTCCTGGATAGTCAGGTGGTGACTGTGGCCAAGAGTTTCAGCTGGTGTGTCAATTAAGTCCTTTCCTGGGAAAGGGTGATCTTCCCACAGCTGCAAATGTCCCAATTACTTCCAGATTAGACTACCGTAATGTACTCTATGAGGGACTGCCCTTGAAAAATGCTTGGAAACGTCAATCAGTGCAAAATGCAGCACTGACATTGCTGATAGGAGACTGGCTGTTTGACCACATTACATCAACAAGAACATAAGAAGAGTCATTCTGGATCAAGGGTCCATCTAGTCCAGGATCCTGTTCACACATTGGACAACCAGCTGTTTACTAGGAAACTACAAGTAGGACATGAGTGCAACAGCACCATCCCACCCATGTTCCCCAGCAACTGGTGATATATCACTGCACTGGGGTCCAGTTTGTTTCTAGGTCCAATTCAAGGTGCTAGTTCTTAATTTTGAAGCCTAAAATGTTTGGGACTTGGATAACTGAAAGACCGTGCCCACATGCTGCACTTATCAAGGGAGGCTATCTATGGATTGCAGAGGATAGGGAGGCAGGATTGGGCTTTCTGTTCAGCAGCAGTTACCTTGTTGAATTCATAGCCCTGGGAGGGTCCCGCTTTCCACATCATTGGGTGAATTCAGATGGCAGGCTAAACATTTCATTCTTTCTTATATTTCAAGGCCGCCTTTCAGGGGAAAAAATGACTTTGTTGGAAAGTGCATTTTGTGATAGTGTTGATTGTTCTTGATTGTTCTTGGCTGCTGCTTAATTTTTGAGATGGTTGCTGCTGGATTGTGCTTTTTGTTTGGGTTTGTTTTTATGGTATTTTGACCATTCAGAGTACCTTATTTGGGTATAAAATGCAGATATAAATATTTTTTAATAAACAAATATATGTTTGGCATCATTTTATAGTGCTTTTCTCATAAGTTGCAGAACTTTCCAGTCTTTTCATTATTCATCCTCATCATTGATCGGTGAGGATTACTAGTAGGGAACTGAGGCTGAAAGACAAATGTCTTGCCTAGAGCAATTCATTGAGCTCATGGCTAGGCTTCAGTCGACACCCAGATTGCCCAGTCTGACTAGCCATTAGTGTTGTTGGTCTACTCCTGGAGAAACAAGGGAAAATATTAATAGAAGCTTTTGGGTTCACTGTACATTTTGCTTCCCAGCCATGCAGTGCCCGTACATTAAATATCACTTCACTTCGCAGTCATGCAAGTAATTATTTAAAAACATAATCTGAGACAATGGGGAAATTGAGGAGGCCTAAGAGGGGATCCTAACCCCTCGTTGACAGTCCATCCCAAAGTAATTGCTCCCAAGAGTGGCCGTCACTCACTTCAGCCTTCGCATGTTTATTTTGCAATCTGTCACCGACAGCTGTAGGCTCCGAGGTAGCCTTTTAAAATTCCTGCTTCTTGCTATTTTGGAGGGTAGTTTTTGCAGAAACAAAAATACAGAATCTACGAAACCAACCATTTAAAAACATAAGAAGAGCTGTGCTGAATCAGACCAAAGGCCTGTCTAGTCCTGCATTGTATTTGCACAGTGGCCAACCAGCTCCCTGTGGGAAGCCCACAAGCAAGACATGAGCCCAAAACCACCGACCCACTCATGTTCCCCAGCAAGTGGTATAATACAAATAGCATATTGCCTCTGAGAAGGGTAGTACAGTATTCCTGCTCTTAACAGTTTAAATGGGAACTTGACCAATAGCACCATGGAAGGAATAGAGTGATGGAAACAGTAATTATACTGACTTTAAGGAATACACTGGCCACTAGAGATCCATTGATTTAATGAAGATAAAATGCCTTCATCTTCATCATCTGGCCTGTTAGTTATAAGGACATTTTTAAACATAGTTCCTAGTGAAATGTCCAATTTCCACTGGATTCATAAGCTGTGGCTTAAGGTGCTGTTAAATCTTTTCACGGGCACATTACCAGATACATCCTAACTTCAGCATGTAATCCATCCACTTATGTGAAACAAAGCTCTGTAATAAAATTGACTTATGGTTTGATCATTTAATACATTAAAAACCATTTAGGGGATGATAGCAAAGAACTCTGGCTGTTTTAGATCTCCAAAGGAATCACATGGGCTACTATTCTGACTTCTCCCACCTCCTTTTTCTGTTTAACCTTTAACCTCTGTGTGGCTGGAATGGATACCAATGAAGCAGGTGTTGGTGCGGATGACAGGTTGGCGGAAGCAGAAATTCTTTGCATTTGGCCTGATCAAATCAGATTGGCTACTAACCCTGGAATTTTGTTTTACTTTTTTCATCTAGTTTGTGGCTGATGAGCCATTTGAACTGTTTTCTCTGTAAGCACCCTTCCACCACTGTGCCTTAATCTTGTGAGTTGGTCGTGCAATTCACCTAAACGTAAACCTTTTTGAGGGATTACACAAAAGCTGTCACAGTGAATAACAGAGGAAATAAGTTATCTCTGGTACTATGGATGCATTTACACGGGATTCCCAGTTGGAGGCTCTTAGCATTATTCAATGATTGCTCTTCAGCTGTAAGCTGCATGCAAAATTGCAATCAACTTTCAACACTTTGGGGGCGGTGGGGAGGGGGGGTGCTATAGTACTTTGTGTGTGTAGATCTTGATTTCTTCCATTAACTGTAGTGGAGGTGACATAGCTATGCAGGTGGGGAGGAAGAAATGGGAGGCGTAAGGCCACTGTAGTATATGTGATTTGGGGCTTCTTCACATGTGCAAAATAAAGCATGTTCGTGACTGGCCACACATTGTAGTTTGCTGGTCCTTTTGATGACTTTGACAACAGCAGGACATCCCCTGTGGTTTTGCCCCCTTATTCCATTTTAAAATAGATCAGAGATAAACTGGAATAAACCCTAATGGTGCGAAATCGGCAGTGTGTAAAGCTGGCATTGCTCTGTGAACTTGCAGAGGAAGGACTTTTGGAGGGCTATTGGAGGGCGAAGAGGGTAAAATGCCTCCCTGCAACAAAGGGAGGCAGATCTGATCTCCCACCCCACCTAGAGCAAGTTCAATGGGGCTTACTTCCAAGTAAGTGTGCTTAGGATTGCAGATTTACAGTACAATCTTATATCTACTCAGGAGTAAGTCCTGGCTTTCCTGGAGGCTGCAAGAAAACAGTACAGCACAAGCTAATATATGAAAATAAGACTTCCCCTCCCCTCCTTTGCATACATGCCAGAGAGGGAGGGAGGCACCCCCTCGATTCAAACCTTTAAAGGAGCCCCAGGCAACAGAAGGATCTTCCGCCTTGTCGCCCCTCTCCTTTGGTGTAATCAGCTCATATCAATCATGCCAGTGAACCAGGATACACAATAACCCCAAGTAAATGTGATTTCCCTTAATGTAGAGACATTCATAACCATGTGGGTCGGGGAAGGAACAATTCTGAGCACCCCATTTTTTAAAATAAATTTTGTAAAACAAAGTCTCCCATTTCAAGCCACTTCCTGCATCTTCTCTTCCTTTTGAATGTTCCTGCCACAGTCAGATGCCTCAGGTACCTGTTAGCTACTAAGGAGAGGGGGAGAAGATGCAAATGGAAAGATAGGAGCCAGAATGAGTGTTGCTTATATTCAGGTGGTGTGATTGGGTTTCTCTCATTGAACACTGGTGCCCTCTTGCCTGAGAAAAAACAGTCGCTCTTGAAGTATGCTTGTAAGACTAGGAGTGTCAGAAGGATTCTTTAAACGGTTGTAATTCAGCTAAATGGAAACAGAGATTAATCATGGTTGACAGGATTAAATAGACTCATTAGAACTCCTCATGTCACTGGAAAAACAGCAGTGGTACATGCTAAAGCAGTGGAAGCCAAAGCCAACTTTCTTATTTTTAGGGAAAAGGAAATGGGAGTATGAAAGCAATTATATTATCAGTAGCAAATTCTGGTTGTTTATCTGGACTAAGGATCTAGGTAACTTGATGCTAAACTCCCCTGCTTTGGTTTAACTTAACATAGCAATAGGTGTTTTAGAACTTCATTGGAATGTTGTTCTAATCTTGCCCCGCTTTAGTTTAATAAAATTTCAGGCAGTGCAGAATTATGGAGTTGTTTTTTAAAAATTACTTTTTCTTGTCATTTACTATAAAGATTTAGAAAATGAGGATATTAACCTCCATCATTTCTAGTATTTTCACATTTTGTTGCTAATTCTTCCAATAAGTTCAAAAGATAGCAATCCAAGAAATCAGTTAGTATGTGAGAAATTAATTTCTTACTCTTGTTCTTGCACAAAAAAATCACTGTCAGCTATACTGTAATGAATTAGTTCAGGAAACGTTTGCTAAATCACAATTCATAAAACATTGGAAAAGAGATCTTGATGTGACAAAATCTCACAATGCCTGCATTCGGACAACACAATAGTCAATGGTGGGTTAATACTCACGGTTCATTATCGAGAGGGTGCTCCCCTCATGACATGATTATAATCACCCATGGTGTGGATTAAGGCCAGCATTGAGTTGACTATTAGTTAACAGTGTGTTTGATTGACACATCCCCTGCCCTCTCTCTCTCCCCCTCATTCTTTCCACTAGTATCCATCAGCCATTGCGAGTTCTGCCACCTTGACTAGAGCGGTAGCTGCTGCTTTGGTCGCTCTTGCCAAGGGACTCTATAGTTGCTGAAAGTAACTAACTGTTTGCGACAAAATAGTCAATGGTGCCTGACATACGACACAATAACCAACAGTTGTTCAAATAATCAACTCGGCACAGTGTTGGTTATTTGCATTGGTTATTTTGGCTGAATAACCAACCATGGTGTGAAAAAGTCCTGACAGTTGACACAATAACCCACCGTTGACTATTTAACCCACCATTGACTATTTAACTCACCATTGGTTATCGTGGCATCCAAAGACGGGGAGTGTGACTCTGTTGATTCTCCTTGATCTCTCAGCGGCTTTCGATACCATCGACCATGGTATCCTTCTGGGACGACTGGCTGAGTTGGGAGTGGGAGGCACTGCATTGCAGTGGTTCCGCTCCTACTTGGCAGGTTGGCTCCAGAAGGTGGTGGTTGGGGGACATTGCTCGGCCCCGTGGATTCTCCAGTATGGGGTTCCGGAGGGGTCAGTTTTGTTCCCCATGCTGTTCAACATCTACATGAAACCGTTGAGTGCAGTCATCCGGAGTTTTGGTGTGCGTTGTCATCAGTACGCTGATGACACACAGCTCTATTTCTTCTTTTCATCTTCATCAGGTGAGGCTGTGGATGTGCTGAACCAGTGCCTGGCTGCGACAATGGACTGGATGAGGGCTAATAAACTGAAATTCAATCCAGACAAGACTGAGATGCTGTTAGTGGGTGGTTCTGCTGACCGGATGAGGGTCTTCAACCTGTTCTGGATGGGGTTGCACTCCCCTTGAAGGAGCAGGTTCGTAGATTGGGGGTTCTCCTAGAACCATCTCTATCACTTGAGACTCAGGTGGCCTCAGTGGCATAGAGTACCTTCTACCAACTTCGGTTGGTGGCCCAGCTACGTCCCTATCTGGACAGGGATAACCTGGCTTCAGTTGTCCATGCTCTGGTAACCTCCAAGTTAGATTACTGCAATGCACTCTACGTGGGGCTGCCTTTGAAGGTGGTTCAGAAGCTGCAGCTTGTGCAAAATGCAGCGGCCAGATTGATAACTGGAACCAGTAGGTTCAGGCATATAAGACCTTCTCTGGCCCGCTTGCATTGGCTGCCTGTATGTTTCCAAGCCCGATTCAAGGTGCTGGTTTTAACCTATAAAGCCTTACACGGCTTGGGACCACACTACCTGATGGAACGCCTTTCCCGACATGAATCTACCCGAACACTGTGTTCAACATCTGAGGCCCTCCTCCGAGTGCCTACTCCAAGGGAAGCTCGGAGGTTGGCAACAAGGGAGAGGGCCTTCTCTGTGATGGCCCCCCCCAGTTGTGGAACGATCTCCCTGACGAGGCCCGCCTGGCGCCAACATTGTTATCTTTTCAGCACCAGGTCAAGACTTTCCTATTCTCTCAGGCATTTGGCAATATCTGAGGAGCCTGGGTTTGTTTTTGTTTTTGTAGCTTTTTGGGCTGTTGTAGCGGTTTTAAATGTATGTGTGTATTGTGTGTATGTTGTATGTTTTGTATTTAATTTTTGTATATTGTTTTTAATTGTTTCAATCCTATGTAAACCGCCCAGAGAGCTTCGGCTATAGGGCGGTATACAAATGTAATAAATAAATAAATAAATAAATAAATTTTGGAATGGAAAATACTTTCCATTTAAAAGGTTTGGATAATATTTTCTAATTAAAAACATGAGAATTACTCAATGTAAATTCCTGATTTAAAATGCCAGTCCCTGGGTGCTCACTGCTTCTTGCTTGAATGGGACACATTCTTTTGTTAGTGGGTTCGCTAAAATGAAAACATATTCATGAAATCACTGGCGTTGGCAATGTAAATAATTATCCATTGGAAGACTAGCAAAGAAACAATTAGTGTGTTTAAATGTAAATTACATTAGATGCATTAGATTTCTCATTGAAGGGGAGTTATACTTCTCCTTAAAGTTAGACTTTTCCTTAAATAATACTTTATTTCTTTTGAACATATTTAGATTTCAAACCTTTTGCTCAGTTGTGGTGATTTTGAGATTTCTCAAAATCAGACGGATGTCTCACTTTTTAATCCCTGTGTAGCCTTAGGTGGGTACCGACTTTGGCCTGTATTTGAACCTGAGTACTTAATGCAAAGGGTTGAACTCCCTGAAGGCACACAATTAATAATTCTAAAAAGTGGTACAGCTAAAAGGAAGATCAGAGGTAGGATATAGTGTGTCCTATTTGATGGGGTGATGCAGAGGGAGAGACTGGAAGAAGGAGGCCAGGATAGGAGTGGGAGTGATGAAGAGGCTATTTTTCTACAGCGATACACACAGTTCCTCCTGTGTGTTGTGAGATGGATAGATCTTTAGAGGCTATTGGAATCTGGAGGTGCCTCCAATAGTCTCCCTGGCTGCTCTGTGCTTATCTGCCAATGATTGCTGCTCCGGAAAAGGGAGCAATTAATCCAGGTCAGACTCTTGAATGGTTATTTGTCATCCGGCTGCATAACTAGATATGCTTCCCTTTTAAATGAGTAGTTTGTCCAGATCAAGGTCATGTGTCTCCTTCATTTCCTGCCATTGTCATCCCCTGCCACTGCTACATTCCTGCACCCCCAAACACAATCTTGACCAGAGCTGGAGGGCAGCTGAAACTTAGTCCCTTTGCTGATGTTGCTTTTAGACAGTGCAATACCTTTCCTTCTGTGAGAAAGAGCAAAATGGTTTTGGAGCATTTTCTTGGTTAAACATTCAGAGGGCAACAGGTTGTTGGGGAGTTTTGTTCAGGTGATAAAGTTGCTGGGATCATTAAATTTTCCAGTGTTTAATATGAAGTACTGTATAATGGTTGTTCATAACTGATGGCGCAAACCTATGCCAGATTAGACAGAAAAATGTCCTTCAGCTACCAGCATTCTTCAGCCAGCATGGCTGGGGCATGCTGGGAGTTGTAGGGCTTTGTTCCAAAAATGCATAGGATTGCACCCTGAGCGACATTTCTTATTTTGGACAATAGACAGCCTTTTCAAATTGATAATTTGTGGTAAGTGCACATAGGGTTGTTAGAGCAGAAGAAGGCTCCAGACTAGGGGTGTGCACGGACCCCCCGGATCGGATCGGGACCCGGATCGGGACCTCCAATTTTGTCCCGGACCGGTTCGGACAAAATCGGAGGCCCCCCGGACCGGATCGAGTCCGATCCCGATCCAAAAATCGGAAATTTTTGGATCGGCCGCCATTTTTTTCCCCATAGACTTGCATTGCAATGCAAGTCTATGAGGAAAAAATGGCGGCGGGTGGGTAAGGGGGGGCCTAACTCCCTCCCCCCCCCGGGGCCGTCCGCTGTGGACGGCCCCGGCAGGTAAACCCCCTCCCCCGCGCTCCCTACCCCCCCTGGGGCCGCCTGCTTCCATCCGCTGGCGCCCGCGGGCGCCAGCGGATAGAAGCGGACGGCTCCGGGGGGGGGGTAAGCCCCCTTCCCCGCCACTTACCTTCTCGGCACGTCCGGCGCCGGCGGCTACTACCAGCGGGCTCCGCGGCCTACTCTCGAGTAGCGCGCCGGGTGATGACATCACCCGGCGCGCCACCCTGGAGCAGGCCGCGGAGCCTGCTGGTAGTAGTAGGCGCCGGCGCCGGACGGGAGCCGCCGGGCCGGGCAGGTAAGGGCCCCCCTCCCCCCTCCCCCCTCCGCGCGCCCCCTCCTCCCCTCCACGCACCCCCTCCTTACCTTTCCGGCCCGGCGGCTCCCGTCCGGCGCCGGCGCCTACTACTACCAGCAGGCTCCGCGGCCTGCTCTAGAGTAGCGCGCCGGGTGATGACATCACCCGGCGCGCCACCCTAGAGCAGGCCGCGGAGCCTGCTAGTAGTAGTAGGCGCCGGCGCCGGACGGGAGCCACCGGGCCGAGAAGGTAAGTGCCCCCCTCCTCCCCCCCCCCCCCGCTGTCCACTTTCATCGGCGGGCGCCCGCTGGCGCCCGCCAATGGAAGCGGCGGTGGGCGCCAGTGGGCGCCCGCCGATCCGCCGATCCGCCGAACCGGTTCGGAGCTTTTTCGGACCGGTTCGGATTGGATCGGCCGATCCAGCTGCGGGATCGGAAATCGGATAATTTATCCGATTTCCCACTGGACCGGACTCGGATCGTGGATCGGGTCCGATCCAGTGCACATCCCTACTCCAGACTACTGTACAATTGTTGACTGACTCTGCAGATTTGTTTTATGCCAATCTTCACTCCGTCTTTTAAATTCATGGACCAAAAAGCATTATATACCATGCTTTTTAAAACAACAACAACAACAACACATAAACAGAGCCAAATATGTAGCCTAGTTAATAGAAACTGGTATAACCTCATTGAGGTTTCTGTTCTTCATTTGGTTTCACATTTATGACCTTCAGACAGCTAGTGAGCTCCTAGTATCCTGTACTTTGGGGTGTTGGCACAGGCTCCAAACTCTCATTTTGTGAACCTGTGGTTCTAGAGTAGTGTTTGCGAGCCAGTGTGTCGGATGTCAGGTGCTTCATAAACAATTCACTAGGCTGGCTTAGTGAATTGTGAGTTGAAGGCTTGGCAATTGTTGTGAGAAAGACTGTCTCTGTTCGGTGCTTATCTGTAATTGCTGGCCGAGGCCTTGAATGTTCCTGGGATCAGGAGTTTGTTTAGAAAAGGTGGGGGGCTATCTTGCAAGCTGTCTCTCACATAGTGTCGTCATCAAGAGGAGGTTGAACTGTGCCGCCCTGTTGGCACATGAGTTTGGATTACAAGCCTGAAGCCCTGTCTGTCAAAGTAGCTTAGATTTAGCCAGCCTCCATCCTATATAGCTACGAGCAAAGGGGAGGTTCTTTGCTAGAAATTATCTGTTCGACTGTTTGCCTCTTCATCTGGTTCTACGCTTGCCAAGAAACTCATGTTTGGGATTCTATCTGGTTTGGAGATGTTGGATGCACTCTGTACATGTTCTGTTGCTATTTGGACTTGGAATTTCTAAGAACTATGCCATGAAAAGTGCTCTGTGGCTTTTCATAGATTTGGACTTGCAGATTACTGTTCTGGATTCGTGTTCTATAGCCTGTTTTTCCCTGCATGGAGCCAAAGTACGGGCATAGGGGAACTCAGAGGCTGATCGTTGCTGTTCTGGAATTGTGTGTGTGTGTGTGACCTGTGAGAGAACCTTCCTCAGAGCCAAAGTTACGAGCAGGGAAGGCTTCCTAGGTCGAAGAGGTTCGTCCCCTGACATCTTGCTTATGTGATCAGCTCAGTGTTCCCTGACAGGCTGAGTTTGGTTTGGTGCAAGATGATCTTGTCTACTGTCAGAACTCATGCACTCCTGCTGGGGTTTCTCCTCTGAGTTTCCTCGTGTTCCTGATGAGTCAGTGTGTGTGGCCACTCCTGACCTCAAGGGACTGGGGCTAACTCTAAATGTCTCCCTCTGAATGAGTTGCTGTTCGCATTAAGCCATTGTACCTGAAAGCTATCTGGTCCATCTTCAGCTTCAAGTGTGTGTATGCAGAAATGAAACCGTTATGCCTTGAATTCCGTTTGATTTTTACAATAAAAGAAGTCTCACTGTTGTTGGAGTGTGTCAGTTTGCCTAAAGTTCGTGAGCAGAAGCCTGGGGTGAGCTTGCATCACGACACAGTGCAGAATAGTAATTAGTGTATTGGACATGGAGTGGGGAGACAGGGGGCTGTCTTGACGGCGCTGGGTTCCTGCCATGTTTAGGGAAATCCTGTGTATTCTCTGCTGAAGGGTGGTGGCAGCTAATCCTGATGCAGAGGGGGAGCGTGGGCTTTCCAGCGGTCATTTGGCTCATTGGGCCGCCCTCTGCCCAGGCAGACTGCAACCAATTAGGGGTTGCCACCCGCCTGGGAATGCCTCTGCTGCGACGCCGGAGCAAGGTTAGATGGCGGATGCTCTGTACTCGCCTTGCTCCAGCGAAAAAGTCAGGGTAAATCCCCAACTTTTTTCATTTATAGCTTTGCAGGAAAGACCCATGATGGCTGCGAGGTGGTTGCTGCGTCTTATAACCACACGACCACCGCTTTCAAAGTGTGTAGACAGCCCCCTGGATTAAAATCCTCATTCAGCCATGAAGCTCTCTCAGTGACTTTGAGACAGTCACAATCTCTCAGCCTAACCTACCTCACAGGCTTGTTGTAAGGATAAAAGCAGACAGGAGAGCGACATGTCTCACCTTGAGCTCCTTGGAGGAAAAGGCAAGATAGAATGTAATAAATAAGTAATCTGTAATCTGCCTTCCTGCTAAACTGATTGCTTCTTGCTTTATTTAGGGAGAGAACAATTCCTCCTATCCTCTCTGAGACAGATTTTTGCATATTTGAAGATGGTTATCAAGTTGCCCTTTTGAGGATTTCTATCAACAATTTTATCACATTGATTGGAGCTTTTAATAATAGTAGTTATTCATCACAATTCCTAGCATTTATGTAGCATTTTAAAAAGTACAACAATCTCAGGATTTGGGACAGAAGCAAACTAATTATAGTTTAAGATGAAGAACTGTCAAAGCTATTTATCGGAATTTCTAAATAGAGGTGCTGTTTTTAGTCCTATTGTGATTGTTTCTTCCTGTTTTCTGCTGATGTAACAGCACCTTTTACGTTGTGTGTGTCTGGACTAATACAGGAAATCACTGCACAAGGCAATATGAAGACCTCACTTCCTGGCCTGAGATGATAATACAATGGGATTGACACAGGGGGTCACATGGTGCAGTGCGATATGGGAAAGGACTTACCTTGGGTAGAGTGGAGTGGCAAGGAGTGGGGAATACGACGTGTCAAGCAGCCTAAAAGTGACCAGGAATTTGCTGCTTGCTTCTGCAATAACAAGGGAAACTTGCTGCCTGGCTAGAGGCAGTACAATGGGAATTGGTCATATGACCTTGGAGAGAAGAACAACTTGTGTGACTCAGAGAGATGGTGCGAGAGGTATATACCTCATGCAAATAGCATTATTCTGTGTATTTGTGTATGGAACCAGAATTCTCAAATTATGTCGGTCCTTGGAGGATGGAAACCCTCTATGGTTTACCGCAGGATGTAGCTTCCTGCTATTTTGGTCCTCAGGGAGGGTAGGAAAACGATTGAAAGATCCCAGGATTTAGCATTGTTATTCACTTTGATCCAAGGACAATGCTGGCAAGTCCTGCATGCTTTCATTTTTACATTGCTTTGGCTATATTCTGCTTCATTTTGTACCACAGTCATTATGCTCTGACCTTAATGTCTACCCTCTCCCATCACCTCGTCATCTCTTGCCCCACACACAGACTCTAACCACTGTGCTCGACGGCTTTAACCCTCATTAAAAGTAATTTTCTAAGGTGCAGATAAAGCATCACAAATACAACTGGCTGTTTCTTTTCCAGACGGAATGTGCCAACTACATTAGAGTGCTTTATCCTTTAAACCGGACACACCTCTTGGCCTGTGGGACTGGAGCTTTCCACCCCATCTGTGCTCTTATCTATGTGGGTCACCGAGGAGAGGTAAGGAAGAAAGCATGGGAGTGCTTTGTTCTCTGAGATGGTGTTAGCTATTATAAAACCACTTTTAGTTCACTGTGGAATCTAATGCAGCCAGCCTACTATGTGGTGCAGTGAAGGGTCAAGCCCTTTCACTGTTAAAGCCATAGCATTCTGCATGACAGCATTAATAGCAATTATCACCCACAGTGCTACCCGTTGGGTGGTGGATTGTGATCACCTCTCTTTTCAATATGTCACAATAAATGCATGATGAGGGAAGATGAGGAAATGCAAAGCTAGATAGTTCCAAAGCCCATGTCCTTTGGACAATCTGCATTATGAGCACGAGCCTAGCTTCCCTCTCTTTCTCCAAAGTGGCTGCTGGGGGAAGATCAGAAGCTTCCATTTTAGATTATCTGTTTTCGATTATTAGCATGTCATTTGAATACTTGGTAGTGGAAACAAGACAGCTTCATAAACTATAGGTTGAAGTTGGCTTGCTTCCACTAACCATAGGTAAGGTTAACCACAGATTATTTGGGTCCGGATGATATATCCAGCTGTTGTTAATTAAAAATGGAAGCAAAAGCTTCTTGTCTCTGCCTTGTAATCATGTTGGAGAGGGAGGAGGAGCATGTCAGCCTGGATGGAGAGGACAGGGAGGCTATAGTTTCTCATAACACTAAACTGTGATTTAGCACAGCCTTCCCAACCTAAAGGGAGAGGCTGTAGCTCAGGGGTACAGCACCAGCTTTGCATGCAGAAGGTCCCAGGTTCAATCCCTGGCATCTCTAGGGAGGGCTAGGAAAGAATGCTGCCTGAAACCCTGGAGAGCTGCTGCCAGTCAGTGTTGACTATACTGAACTAGATGGACCAATGGTTTGACTCAGTATAAGGCAGCTTCTAATGTTTCTATGAAACTGGTACCCTACAGATGTTTTGGACTTCAAAACATCTGATAGTATGGCCACTGGTCAGGAATCTTGGGAGCTACAATCCAAAACAGCTGGAGGGCACCATAGGCAGATTTAGCATTACATCTGAACTAGTCCAGTGTATTGAATGAGGTAGACTATTGCATATAAGAACAGAAGAAGAGCCTTGTCCAGTCAGGCCAAAGGCCTCTCTAGACCAGCATCCTATTTCCCATTGTGGCCAATCAGATGCCCCAATGGGAAACCAGATGCTTGACTAGATAGGCCTGATCCATCAGGGCTCTTTTTATGTTCTTATATGCAATGCTCTCGCTCACCCAATACCCTGCCAAAAGTTGAAGAGAAAGATTTTCCACAACAGAAGGGCTCAGGAATTACCTGGCTTTGGATTTCTTCAGGATCAAATATTTATACATTTATGGTGCCATATTAAACACTGAGAGCCTGATTTAAGTACTCGTTTTTCTTAAACTGAAAAAAACCCTTCTTTGCTCAATAAACCAGTCTCTTAAGATCACCACGTTTGGCATTCTTGCTGCTACAACTTAACATGGCTGCCCTCATGGAATTTGCACAATCTCACGAGCATCCAGGGAAGAAATGGATTTTGGATCTCTTAAACTGTCAGGCTGGTTGATGCATTGCCCACTCCACATCTAACTCCACCCCTTTTTTTTAAAATAAGAAATCCCCTTTCGAACATGAACTCTGAGCATGTTCTGTCAGCCCCCGGTGCTGATGAAGGGAAGAAGGAATGAAAAGACTACACAAAGAAAATAAAGCTTAACATGGGAATAGATTCAAAAGGAAAGGAAGAGGCAGGTGTAACTGAGATCCAAATGACTGTCTAGATCAGTATTAAATTACCTGTCTCTTTGGTGGATGAATTCAGGAACATCTGTTATTTTTTTCCCTATAAGACATTTATTTGGCTGCCTTATGCGTGAGTTGCACAGGTACAGTTGATTGATTTCACAACGGAGTCTATAGGAGTCTATAGAAGATACCAGTGTTGGTCTGCAGTTCATCTGTTTGGCAATGGGAGCCATTGTTGATATTGCCAAACTTCCTTGAAGCCAGGAAGGCCCAAGTGTTCCACTTGTCTGACATGGATTTCACTTACTAGCTGAAATCCTATGATTGATTTTTGGAATAATCTCTGAAGTCTTGCAAACTTGCTCCCTGTTGGGGAATGCATGTGTGATGAGGGAAGATTGGATGTTGAGGAAGTGCAAAGCTAGATAGTTCCCAAGCCCATCTCTTTTGGAAAATCTGCATTATGAGAATGAGCCTAGCTTCTCCTCCTCCACAGCAGCTGCAAGGAGGAGATCACAAACTTCTATTTTAGATTATCCATAGCTTAGCATGTTGCCCAAACCTATACTTAGTAAGAACAAGCCAGCTTCATCAACTATGGATTGAAGTTGGCTTGCTTCCACTAACCATAGTTAAGATTAACTTTAGCCTGTCCAGGTTCAGATGATATGCCAAGCTGTGCTTAATCAAAAATGGAATGTGTATATATGCATATAAAATGAATATTTTATATGCCACCTTTACAGGTCAAACCCTCTCAAGACGGCTGCCACAAAAAAACATTTGGACGATAAACTTCAATACAATACAACATTAATAGAAGCCAGAGTTAAAGCAAACAAGTTTAAAATACAAGCCCAACCAGCAGTTAAACCCATCCAGCAGCAGCCCCAAAAACTCTTATTAGAAGGCCCAGATAGATAGATAGATAGATAGATAGATAGATAGATAATCGGTGGGTGGCATTTCTTGTTCCCCTCCAACTTTTGCTTTCCCTTGGAGCCGTTGCTCATAAATCAAGCTAGCCTTAGCAGGAAGGTCATCCAACTTTACCCTGTAACCCCTCTCACCCTGACAGATTCAGAAGCTTTTATTGAGTGCGTGAGAGAAAGGGCCCTTTCAGCTCAGCTGTTTATCATGAGCAGAAGAGATGATCAGACTGTCCCCCTGGCCTCCCACACCATAACCATATCTGCCATTCCCCCCTCCCCCCTCCCCGGTGAACGTTCGTACTGATTTAACCGTGGTATTGAAACATGTAGTGAAACACAAGGGCCCTGTTGTTGTTGTTGCTGCTGCATCTCTGTCATTTCACAAGGCCTCGCCTTAACTTGGCATGCAAGCTGCATTGGAGACAGCACTAGGCCTGGGTGTGGGTGGAAAGTCATGGGCCGGATGAAGACCCGTAATTAGGCTGTTTGAAGAGGTTGCTTTGTTTGGCCAAGTGGAGAACTGGCAGGCAGGCCAGCAGATGCTCAAAAACTGCCCAAGTAGTATCAGCTTTGCAAAGCAGGGAGGAGGGGGATAATACAGACTCCCAGCACCCTTAGGCCCACTGTCTCGCATATGTTCCTTTTAAAGGGGGCTTGATTGTTATCAATAGCAGGCTGTTTCTTTGAGTTTAAAAAGGGAAATATAGATTTCTAGGCACTAAGGCCCCAGCTCAAAGACATATAGCTAAAATATATGTCCTAGGATAGGATATGAAAGAAAGTTTTTTTGTCTCTCTGATAATACTAGAACCCAGGTGAGGTGGCTTCTTATGAATCACCAAAAAGGAGAAATGCATCACAAAAAAGGACACCCATTTGCACATGCCAATTTATATGTATAGATGTAAATTTAGAAATAATGGTTCTTTATCGTCAAACTGGAATTGGGCAGAACAGCTGTTCAAATAGAGGACTGTCCTCTGTTTAAAAAACACAAAAGGACAAATGGCTAACCTAATCCCAGTTTCATCCAATGAAGCTGACTGGTGGGAGATACAGGAAAGACAAAAGGAAGTACTTTGCACACTGCATAGTTAAACTGTGGACTTTGTTGCCACAAGATGTAGTGATGGCTACTCACTTGGATGGCTTTAAAAAGGGATTAGGCAAATTCATGGAGGATAAAGCTAATGGCTACTAGTGGTATTTCCAGGATCAGAGGTTGCATGCCTTTGAACACCAGTCACTGGGGAACAATAGCAGGAGAGGGCTATTGACTTCATGTCCTGCTTGTGTGCTTCCCACCAGCTTCTGGCTGGCCACTTTGTGAAACAGGACACTGGACTATATAAGCCTTTGGTCTGATCCAGCAGGGCTCTTCCTATGTGCAGTGCTGGAGGTAAAATTTCATAATTGCTTGTCTTCTGAAGATGGACATGGTACAGATTGTTTGCAGTGAAAACTTACTCCCCACCCCCCAAAACAGGTTGGTATGATAAGGATTATTTTTCTTTAGGAACCAGAGTAAGGGTAAGAATTTCCAAGAATCTCAAGCCAAATTCCTGCCCTTAACAGGGAGCGATGAATTGTGAGGCCACACAGGCTGGCAACAAAGCGAGAAGGGCTGGTAAAGAGCGGTGGCACAACCACCACAGTAGCACAGCTCCAGCAGCAGCATCCCTTTCCCAGAAAAGGACTGCTGAGCCAATCAGTGCAATGATGGGGTGGAGCTGAAGAGGCAGACCCAGCAGAGTGAGATTGCTCCTTTGTTCTGCCTCCAGTTCAACTTGCTCCCAAAGGCAAACCAGCCAGCCAACCACCACCAGTGTTCCTGGCATGCGGGCCAGAGGAATTGGTCAGCAGGCGGGCGGGCTGATTACAGGATCCACGCCCTATGTCACCGCCAAGCCTATTCAAGTGAGTCAATAAAAGTTGTGGCCAATTCATTATCCCAGCTATGCCTCTGTGCCTTTTTGTCCTCGTCCCTTCGCCAGCTGGACCCAGTTAAGCGCTGCCCACACAATCAGGGTTATGTCACTATAGTTTATCTAGAGATTGTAAGAAGATTTCCTGAAACACTGGAAAAAGGGCAGGCTGGGTTGAGCTGCTTTACTTTCCCGAAAGCCTAGCTGACCCAAAAAGTTTGTCTTGTACTGGCTGAGTTTCCTCTGCTACTCTCTGTCCAAAAATCCCAGCTGTTATTGCCATGGATTTGACTATCAATTCCCTGAAAGTATGACTAATTAAAATTAGAGGAAGAAGATAGGAAAGATCAACATTGTTAATATTTTTTTTGCAACCAAATCTGGAATAAGGAATATTTCTTATTCCAGGAATACACCAGATTCAAAATGAATTTAAATATATACATAGGCCCCCTCCACAAGGATGCGCTTTTGCGCCCGGTTCGGGGATTATGCGCATTTTCGCGGAGGCGCATTTACGCCTAATCCCTCTGCACGGGAGGCGGCGAGAAGCGGCGAAGCGCATTAAAAGATGCCCAAAAAGCACTTTACAGGTAGTTAATGCGCATAATCGCTTGTTCACACAGCGAAAATGCGCTTTAACGGCCGGAGCAAAATAAAAGTCGCTATTTAACGCGCGTTCGAAAATGCGCATTATCGGGGAGATAACGCGCCTGTACGCCCGTTTTGCGCTCCGCTCGTGTGTAGGTAAAATTTATAATGAGCCTTCAAGGCTCATTAAACGTCTCGTGTGGAGGAGGCCATATTCAAGGTCCATCAGTATTGAGAAAGCTGCAGGTTTAACAAAGCTACAAGTATTAATAATACATAAATAATTTCCTGGATTTTTTACTATAAGAAGCTGCAGTTACTTAATTCTAGTGAATCCATGCTGACATGGCATGTTGTTCCTCTCATATCTTCTGATCTGAGCATCTTTTGATGCTCTCTTCCTTCCTTTGACATGGGCACTCTCCACATCACCTCTGAATCTGAGACAACCCATATAGTCATGGTTCTGTTAGCTGAATTTTGCCACTTCACTTATCATTTTTTGCTCTTTGTCTTCCCAGCATGTGTTCAACTTGGATCCAACAAGTGTAGAAAGTGGGCGGGGCAGATGTCCTCATGAGCCCAATTGGCCATTTGCAAGTGCTTTCATTGGTAGGTACCATACTAGATCAAGGTGGGTCTTCTATCCCAACAGCAGTGCATAAAAAAAGATGTTATTTTATTTATTAGTGTGTTTTTATATTGCCTTTCTGGCAAAGCACCCAAGGTGGTTTACAATTTAGAACACTAAAACAAACAAAAATTAACACTACAAAAGATTTTTTAAAAATCAGTGTTGCCTGAGGCCATTAATGATTTCCTCAGGAGAAGATGACACATAACTGTCTGCCCTGGGCTTTACCTCTTACCTGGCCTGGGCTTCCAACCTTACATTGAGACATGCTTGATGTGGGCATGCCCTCTTTCTAAGGACATGCTCGCAATAAAAAACTCTTTCTGTGTTCGGGTATGTAAATTAGATGTATGAAAATCACATGGGAAGAGGCCTTCAGAAAACATTAAAGAGACTGGTGGCACTTTCAAGAACCAACTGCAAATGAGTAACATGGCTATCCATCTTGAAATTCTTAGAAAATGAGGCACCTTTCCTCTCTTCCCTAGTTCAAAAGTTGATTATTCCTGTTCTTGGCTTGTGAAAGGAGAACTAGTACAGCGACAGTACATGCACATGTGTGTATAAACATTTTCAAACCCTTTCAAGATTGCTGTGCTGGAGTGTCGTTACTTAGGCCATAAAGCCTTCTCCTTTTGCAATAGTTGCATAAAAGGAGTTTACTTGGTTTTTTATTGTGAATTTGCAACCGCACAATTCCCATACTCTCTGAGAGTGTGGCAGATTTGCCAAGAACATAAGCTGTGAGCCAAACAGTCCCCACTCAATTCTCATCTCTGCCGTTAATTAAATAGGTGGCTTTGGCATTCTTTCTTAGCCTTTGCCTCCCATCTGCAAATTCTGACCTACTTGTTATAAGATAATAATGACATTGAGGAACTCTTTGAGGAACATTATAAAGCTAATGTGCTTTATAATGTTAAGTATCAATATTATGCTAATTTGCTTTATAATGTTAAGTATCAGTATTATTACTCTCATAAGCACAGGAATGTTTTAGATGAATATTTACTACAAATTTCAACAAAACAAACAGAAACAGAAACAACAGTAAATTACAAGTATAGCTACACTGTTTAAAGGCCTCAGGAATGTTGCACAAGTTTTTTATTGTTTCTGTGGGGCTTCTTTCCTAGGTGGAGACTTGTATACTGGACTAACAGCAGATTTCTTGGGCAGGGACTCTGTCATCTTCCGAACCATGGGGCATCGCTCCTCTCTACGAACTGAGATGGACCAGCGGCTGCTTAACGGTAGGAGAAAGCTAAGGAATTTCATCATCAAACCAATTGTGTGATCTTGGGGTTGGATGGGAGCAATAGCTTTCATTTTAGGCAAACAAAGTATGTCTCCCTTCTACATATTTTAGGCACTGGAACATGACAAAGAGTTGGTGGGAACTGGATGCAAATGGGAAGATGGTAGTCCACACAATTGTTAATGGAAAAAGTGTTTGTCAGTGGAATTAAGGGCTAAACTACATATTATGTAGAGAGTATTACTCTTTCTTTTTTACTTACAGATCAGAACCACATCCATTTACAGATCCAGATTGAAACTACAGTGCGGGGAGGGTGGGTTAGGAAATAAAGGATTCTAGATTCTTCTTTTCCTAAATCCTTCCACATACAGAGAGAGAGACAGAGACAGAGAGAGAGAGAGAAGAAAACAAAACCATGGTGCTACAGGAGGTTTTTTGTCTTTTTTAGCCTCCCCCCTCTCTGTGTGGTGAAATTAGGGAAACAAGTGGCTTCTCTTCACCTCCATTTGTTTTCCTAAATCCCCCCTCCCCCCCACAAAAGAATGAAGCTTCCATTGGCACCAATAGAAGGCTTTTCTCTTTTTATAGCCCTAGTGCTAGGGCAGGGGCAAATTTGAGAAAACAAGAAGCTGAGAAGGGAAGCTTTAAACCAACCCCAATCCATGTGCGTTGGATCCAAATTAGGGGCCAGCCTGCTTGCTTATAAGTTAAAAATAAAGAGAGGGCAAGCTGTACCCAACGTCTTTAATGTATCGTGTACTTGAGCAGTAAGAAAGGGATGACAGGTGGGATACAAGTTAGGATTATAAGGAATTTGTGCTTGAAAAATAAGGATAAGTTGAGGATGTGTTGTACAACTAAGTGTTTTTGAATATATGGCCCTTAATATGAGGAAACACTGTGTACTGACTCTATTGGCAGTAGTTTGACCAGCTGTCAAAAGGGAGTCTGCAAAGATTTGTATCTTTTAGGGTCTGTGCCAAGCTGCAAACTGCTTCTGCCAATTCCTTCCTAACCTGCCCTACAATCTTCTGCACAGGTCCCAAATTTGTTGCTGCTTATCTGATCCCAGATAATGACGATCGGGACAATGACAAGGTCTACTTTTTCTTCACTGAAAAGGCAACAGAATCAGATAGCAAAGGACGTGCCATCTTTAGCCGTGTGGGGAGGATCTGTGTGGTGAGTTCATGGGACCATTTTTGTGTGCAAAGTGTGACAGCATTGTACTGGGAACTGACCTGTATTGCATAAGAAATTCCTCTGGAGGTTTAGCCTTTAAGTGAATGGGAGTAGTCCCTAACACTGGGGAAGTGTCTCTCAAAGGCATGCAAATATGGTGCTAAAAGCAGTCAACATGCAGCTCTTGACATTCTACCCAGCCCAGGGGTAGGTAACTTGTACTTATGGCACTTGGGTGGGTGCCCAGGAGTGGTACATTCCCCTCCCCCACCCCAATAGCCTCATCCAGATTATGGGGAGGAGGAAGATATTGAATAGGATTGCTAGATGTGGGGAGGGAGGGAGATTAAAGTCTCTCCTCCACCCCATCCCAGTGCTCCTGCTCATGATTGCTGGGAGGATAGAGAGGGCCTCTACTTGCCTGCTTGCTTAGAGTCTCTGGTTGCATCTGCTTCAATTCCTCAATTGTGGCCAGTGTGCATTACACATCCCTAACTCTTAACCCTGGCTTTTGGATTTCAAAGTCAACACACTCCCTGGGAATATTGATCACACTAGCCATCATCTGCTGATCCAAACCTATTAAGACGGGTTGCATTAGCTTTGGATGGGCTTAAGTGACTGCTGAGACAAGTTTCATAGAAACCTTTTGGTGCATAAAAATAAATAAAAAGAGGCTTTCATGTTTCCTGAAAGACTCCAACCCCTCGGATGTGTTTCATGGTGGTTCACTACTGCTTGCAGCTTCAGTCAGCTGTAGCTCCATCACTTCCCTCCCCACTTTTGAAAACAGCCCTTCTTTTCAATAACAATGATGTCATCACCCAGCCAATCAGATTTGGCAATGTGACAATGGCGCTTTTACCAGGAGGACTATTCCAAGCAAAACAAAAATGTGCTGAACTGCAGTAAATTGGTGTTGCAAAATGCTCATAATGGAGTGCTGACCACTCTCTTGTATTATCTCTATGCAGCGCCTTACTTTGAAAACAACAAATCAAACAATAACCCCCCCATTGAAAAAGCACCAGCCCCAAAATTCACCAAAAAGGGAAGGTGTGTTTTGCAGGCGTGGTAGAGAAAATGGATCTGCTCCCCCATTGCCTTTGGTTTCTGATGCACAGCATAGTACAGCATAGGAAGTCTTTTGGCGCACACAGCATTTTTTAAGCACTTCAGTCAAGACCTCATCATCAGTAGTGCCTGGCTCGTGAGGGCTGCATAAATCTCTCATGGCTTCAATTGCTCCTTTCCCAGCCAATGTTAGGAAAATGGATTTTTTTTCTTTTGATGATTCTCTTTAATGTGGTTGGCAAAAATAAAAAGGGAAAGAGGCAGGAATCCCCTGGAGCCTTTGAACTCTTCAGTCTTTCATCCAAATGGAAACTCCCTAGTCACTTCCAGTTACAACCTTCCTTTCTTCCTGGAACATTCTCTCCAGAGCTCTTTCGTGAGCACTTCCCCCCCCACACACACACAAAGATTCCATGAAAGGTCTTTGACACCAGCTTCATTTCCCTCTCCTAGATTCCTGTCCATCAGCTGTGTAGCTAATTTAACAAGACTTGCATTGTAAGGAAATGGATTAGCTGAGCAAATGAAGTAATACCACAAGAAACTTTTCCTCACCATTGTAAACCACTATGCTCCAACAGTGATACTGTTGGAGCAATAAGGAATTAGTTGATGTAGAGATCACTTCCCAGATTGCATTTTTGTGACACACATGTCATATTACTTGCTACCTTCTCTGTGAAAGACATAGGTATTGCCCACACGTTCCTAGATCCTTCACATAGAGCATCATCAGAAGGTGCGATGGGGATCATGGTTCCCTTCCATCACTTCTCCACCCCTGCTGCTGTCCCACAGTATTTCCTCTTTCTTCCCGGAGAAGAAAGAGGCAGTAAACAAAGACCACATGGCCCATTCAGGGGCCATTTTTATCTTGCCACTTTTCCTGCACATAGCAGGAAATGGCAGCATGTTCCGTTTTCCTAAATAAAGTAGGATTAAAAGGGGTCCATTTTGTGATGGAAAAAAGGCAAGAAGCATGCAGGAGGTGGACAGCATTGTCTAAAGGACATACAAAAAAACATGAGTGGGCAGTAACGAACGTACAATAAAACACTTGTCTGATCGTATTCATTGCCCCCTATCTTGCTGAAGGCTTATGAATTCATTTTTTTCACAGATTTCTGTAATGGCACTCATCCATAGGGTGAAACAGAAGTCTCTGAACATGGGTCAGAATTGAGAGCCTATACCCTTCTCTGAAATTTAAGGGCATGCATGTTTGCCCACATTCTAAGTACTTTGAATTTATATCCTGCCTTTTTTCCTCTTGCCAAGGAACTCCAGGCAGCTTACCTAGGGGCTGTCTTCATGACGATGCATTGGTGCCGCGAGCCCCCAAAACCCTGCGCTTGCGCTCCTGCAGGTTGTCCCCACATGAGGGAGAGAACATGGGGTTTGCATCAGAGGAGAAGGTACCGCCGTGCCCATGCACCTCTGCGCCTGTGCACCAGTGTGCAACTGCATTGCCGCACAGGGGCCGCTGCGCATCTGCGCCCCCTCCAAAGTTTTTTTACCTTTTCTTTTCACCTTCCCCACCAAACACCCTTCTCCCCATGCCGGAGAAGCATGGAGGCATTCCAGCGGCCATTCGGCTCATTGGCCCACCACCTCCCCCTGCCTGGGCAGATGGTGACCACGATTCCAGAGCAGTGACAGACGCAGATGCACTGTCATTGCCTCACTGCAGAGGAAAAAGTTGGGGTAAGTCCCCAACTTTTTTATTTTGGATCTTTGGGGGAAAGCCCTGGGATGGTTCTGCAATGGCTTCTGCATCATGCAAACAACACAGCGGAGCCACCCGGGGATTTCCCCACGAATAGACACCCTGCTGGTCCTCCTCCTCTCCATTTTATCCTCACAACAACCCAGAAATAGGTTAGGCTGAGAGTCATTGACTGGCCCAAAGTCACCCAGTGAGCTTCATGGCTGAATTGAGGCTAGAACCCAAATCTCCTGAGTTGCAGTACAACACCCCCACTACTACAGCACACTGGCTCTCTCCTCACACCAGTTCTCTCTTGTTTCATTGCCATTAACTTCTTTGCAAATCTCCATTGAGAAGGGGAGAGTCTTCTGAGTGGTGAAGGGAGAATGAGGGGCATCCCTCCAGTGTTTTAGATCAGAGGTGGGAAGAGTTCAGGCTTGTTTTTTTGTTTTTGTTTTTATACTGGAATCTCTCAAGATCGACCAACTAGAGCCTGGTGCAAAAGACATACACTTTGAATTATAGAAAGTGGAGCCCAAGGATTCATTTTGAGTAGCAAAACCGGAATGGAGCTCACAGTCTTTCCACATGAACTCCACTGAAGGTTTCTTCATTTCAGTAGTATAATTTAAGGGGATAGGGGTGGGAGCGGAAGAGTCCTTTTGCTGCTGCTTTCAAATAACTGGAAATCAGAAATCCGTGCTGGTGTACTGCAAATCACCTAGAAATCCACCAGTGGACCGAGAGCTACTTTCTGCTCCACCCCTGTTTTAAATAATTTGTAGTTATTCCTTAGGAGCACTTATATTTCTGGCCAGCTTGCTGATTCTATACATCATTGTTATAAACAAATAAGGGCACAATCCTATGGATATTTAGACAGAAAAAAGTCATACAACTCCCAGCATTCGCCAGCCAGCATGGCTGGCTGGGGAATGCTGGGGGTTGTATGATTTTTTTCTGTCTCAACATGTATTATGATTATGAAGAGATATTTTGCAGCTTAACCTTGAATATACCTAAAAAGTAGGTCTTTAAATCTTAACAATAATCTTGCCCGCTCTCCATCTGCCCAGAACTATGTGGCCCTGCTTGTAACAATCCATGGACATGGAAAAAATGGTCATCTGAATGATGCCATTTTGTTCACCACCACTTCACAGTGTTTGGGGGTGTTGTGGCAATAGGAAGAAAAGCATTTGCTCTTATTGAGTGACATCCAGGTGACTAATTTTCCAAAACTATTGATTGCCGTGAGCACAGGGAAGGGTCAGTGACCATGAGCAATAAAATAATGTGAATCAGCCTAGCAAATGAACAGAGATTAAACTGTGCACAATTTGTATGGACTCACTTCAGTATTGGTTAGGGCCTTTTATGAGGTCATTATCAGTGACAACATTTAGCATTTATACAGCACAACTTGAAGCCAATGTTGTTATCCCAATGGGTGCTGGAAGGCTGGAAAAAAGTACGCTGGTTAAGGCTACTTACTGAGTTTGTGGCTGTGATGTGAACTGGGGACATCCCCATTCAGTATTTCAGCTATTATGGAGTAATGTCAGTGGCAAAAATGACATCAACTTCTGTGTGTGACATATGAAATACACACTTTCTAGTTATAGTCATTTGAATTAACACTATTCATTTCATGCACAAATGCCTCTTTGAGATAAACAATATCTCACTTTCTGGAAGGCAAAGTAAACTTCTGTAGCTGAGATTTAAGCAGATCTTGTTTAAACAAGCCCCAGGTAGTAAATTTTCCTCTAGCGCTGAGTGATTGGGTGCTTGTTTTTATAAAGTCAGCCTGAAATTTAACAATATAGATGTATAGATATGGCTAAGTGCTAAGCAGAAAAGTTCAATAGATTGAGATGGCGAACGCAAAGAAGATTGGCTTATTGTAGTCTTTTCCAACCTGGTGCTCTCTGAACTTCAACTCCTCAGCCCCCAATCAGTATGGCTGGTGGTCAGAAATTCTGGGAGTTGTAGTCCAAAACATCTGGAGGGCATCAGGTTAGGGAAAGCTGGCTTATTGTCTTTAGAACGTAGGGGAGGTACCCATAGCTCAATGACAGAGCATATAACAGAGGACCTTCTCTTCTGCCTCTCTCAGACTGTGGAATGGCCTGCCAGGAGAGATTCTTCAACTTAACAGTCTGACTTTAAGAAAGCCATAAAGACTGATCTCTTCCGGCAGGCCTACCTAGTTGAATTTTAAGATGTTTCATTTTTTTTAATAACGTATTAGTTTCATATGTTTTAATAATTCATTAGTTTTATACTTTTTAATCAGTTTTATGTATTTTATGCTGTTTTGTATTTAATGTTGTTCCCCGCCTCGATCCAGAGGGAGAGGCGGGTAATAAATAAATGATGATGATGATGATTATTATTATTATTATTAAAAGATCCGAGATTCAAACTCTGTCACCTCTAGTTCTTAGGCAGCAGGATAGGAAAAGTCCCCTGCTGGAGACCTGTGAGAGTTACTTGGCCCAGAACACTTTACTCTGGCTCTCAAAGGACCTTTGGGCTGACTCAGTATAAAGCAGTTTTGTATGTTTATATATGTAAACAAGTAACTGCCTGCCTCAACTAAGTTCAGCGCTTTGTTATGCAAACACAAAGCTAATCACAATAGAGAAGTCAAAGCAGGCCAAACGTCAAGCAGAGTTTACCAGGCAAACATGGATTTTCCAAAGAGAAGTCAGAAACATAGCCAAGGTCAAATGCATGGGATATCATGCAAGTATAATCTGAGTTCCAAAAAGCAGCATAAGGCAGACGGCCAAAGGTCAATAACACAGAGGTCCAAACATGAGTGGGGTACAAGATACAGGACCGACAGCAACTATGTTGCTTCTAGCAGAGGCAAGTAGGCTTATGTTATCAGAGCCTCATGAGCCCCACCCAAGGTTCAACTGCAGTACATTGCAAGCCTTGCTCCTGAGGAATTCCCTCCTCTTGAGGAGTCCTTCTTTGGAGTCAGGTGCTTCTTACTGGAGCGCTATTGATTTGCCTCTTAAGGCAAAGTCGCTCTCTGGAACTGGATGGTTGTTCAATCTCTGAGCTTCTTCAAGCAAGAAAAATAAAGCACGCTCATTGCTGGCCGCTCCTGGACATTTGCACATCTTTTAACGACATCAGCATCAACCAGGACATCTCGCTCAGCATCCCCCCTTATTCTGTTATAAAATAGATCTAGGAAAAGCTGGAATAAACTCTAATGGCGTGAAACTGGCAGTGTGTAAAGCTGGGGTTCCACTATGAACTTGCCAAGGAAGGACTTTTCTGTACCTGCGATCAAGGGAGAAGAGGGTAAAATGCCTCCCTGGAACAAAGGGAGGCAGATCTGATCCCTTACCCCACCAAGAGCAGCTCTTTTAAGTTCAGTGGTGCTTACTCCCAAGTGAGTGTGCCAAGGGTCTTATGCCTACTCAGAAGTAAGTCCCATTGTGTTCAATGGGGCTTACTCCCAAGTAAGTGTGCTGAAGGTCTTATGTCTACTCAGAAGTAAGTCCTGGCTTTCCTGGGAGCTGTGAGGAAACAGTATACAGACTTCTGCAGTGGTAAAAGAGGGACAGGTTGATCTTGGTGGAATAATTGGAGAAGAGACATCATGTAGTCTGAGGAATTAACATAAAACGTGACAGTACATGGAATGCTTCTCGCATGTCAAGAGAAAGACCCTGTTCCTAAATGTATATTGGTTTTGCATCATACATTTGGAATGTTGAAGAGAATCTCCACCATATGGGAACAGTGAAGATCTACCCCCTGCCTAGCTTTCCTTCTCTTAGAGTGCCATTTGGTTGGGATTACTCCAGTACGTTTGGATAAGGAATCTGTAAAATATGCTTGTTGGCCCTTATGCACCCCACTCCCCTTCATATCTCCTGGGATTCCACAGCTGTTGAGCTCCCTGTTGGAGGGATGCTGCCAGATTAACATGTAGATGAATCAGCTTCACTGTTCCACGTCATCAGGCCTCATAGCTATTGATGCTCCATTGCAATACTGGTGGAATACAAAACGTACAGTTAAGCCACCTAGACCTGACTTTCACGTGGGTATGTTCTGGTCACATTCCAAAAGGTTAAGATTGTTCAAGCATGGGGTTCCATTTCTCATATGCTCCAACACCCCCGCTTTTTTGTGACCAGTCCTTGGTAATTCAGTGCCCCTAGTTTTGCTATCTGAGGACGCCTTGTTAAATATATATAAATATATATATGTTAATGGGTTAAATCCAGCGTCATGCAAGTGGACTTCTGCTTCCACAACAGGACTTCCACGTCATTTCCTCGCCTCTGCACCCCCACCAGATCTGCTCCAGAGGGTCCCCCAACCCCTTGGAGCAGATTTGAGGAGGGCATGGGGGCTGCAGGGGCAAGGGAAAATCTGTTCTGCCCGTGTTTTTCATTCATTCTGCTGGCAGATGGCTGGGTGAAAGATACAACCCAATCTGCGTTTCCAGCATCATTTTTCAGGGTTCAGCTCTCTCCCCAGACTCCAATTTCTGAGTGGGTAGGCAGATGTCTCTAGTGCACATATAGGCCAATGCATGTGCGTGGTTTGTAATGCACCACGGGGTGTACGGTCTGCTATTTCACACAGTGCATCTGCTGAAGTATGTTCTGAACTGTTAATAACATATTGCAGGTCAGCTGGTATTTTGCCAGATATGTCCGTAACTAAAAGAATGCACACTGGATTGGCTTTTAGATCAATGGAGGATATGATATTGCAGAATAAAATGATATGCTGGACAGCAGGCAGCAAAGAGCCTTTGATCATATGTAATAGGGAGGGGAGGGAGCTCAGGCTGTGGTTCTTGGCATGAGTGCCGGCTGGGGGTGTTCCAAACATCTCCCTGATTCCATTTGTGAAATGTTAGATAGTATTCTTTCTTGCTCTATTAGTATTTTTTAGCCGGGGGAAATGTTTGAGGAAATACTGCTTTTAAATGCAAGGACTTCCCAGTCAGGAAATCTAATGTCAAGGGCATATATGTCTCAGAAAACTACACCCTGGAGAACCCTGGGCCAGAATTAGCATCTAAAGGCCCACTAGAGTGGCTTACATCCTTGTGGTCCAAACCCCACTGAATGAACATGAAGTTGAACAGTCAGTAAATAGGAGCAGGGGTATGTTTTTGGCCCCCAGGAAGCCCTAGGGGCGTCCTAATGAAACAAAAAAACTACAATTCTTTCCCTACCCGTGCCATTGAAACACAAAACTTGCCCAGGATGCAGAGGTGCAGGGGAGAAGAGGCATTTGTCTGCTGGAAGCAATTGTGGCAGTGGCTGCCTGCAATAACTCTGCTTCCTTGGAACAAGTACCAAGCCGTACATACCATATAGAGGAGGAGATGGCAGCTTTCCATACAAACAGAACAGTTCTGCTGGCTGTGAATTCCTTGCTCTCCTCCTAATCCTAGAAATAAATATTAAGACACAGAAATGAAGTGGTTATTTATTGGATTAATCAATCCCCACATGGAGAGGGATTCTGTGTTTGCTGGAAAGGTCTGACTTCCAGAGATGGCAGGTTGCCAAATGAGTCAAAGGAGATGCTCTAGTCCGTAATGCTGAGACAATCTGTTGCCTCATTTTCTCAAGTGTCTTTGGCAGGCAGAAAATGCACACAATAAACAGGTTAAGCGGCTGCACCCATTGGATCTCGCAGGAGTGTTAAGCACACAACAACTTTCTGTCCAAGGGATTTGGGACTCAATTAGCAGCTGTGTTTAGCTTGCAGCTAGTGGAGCTTTATTTAAGAAAAGGAGTGTTTTTTCTGAGACATGTTTCTTCCAGTCCTAAGATTAGCATTGTCATTGGAACCTGGTGGCCTATGACTGTGAAAATGTAGGCTGAGCCAGCTTTGGTTCCTCTATGCCATACATGAATGGAATGTGGCAAGGGAAGTGGCTTTAGCAATATAGATGAAGAAGCTTTATGCCACCAAAGTATTTCTGAAAGGGGGCAAGGAGAGAGAGAAAGAGACTCTATATATTATGGCTTATCCTGTTGTTTTGTGAACAGAGGTTCTACTCAGGATATCTAGCTTGAGCTGTTCAATTGTGGATGAACTTGTCTATCCGTTCAGGTCTTCGAGGGGTGGGGGGGCTCTACTCTCTGGTGCCACCCCCATCAGAAGTGTGGTTGACAGGAGAGAACCTTCTCCATTATAGTGCCCAGACCATGGCATTCCTGCCCTTGGAGATCGGATTGGCCCCTTCCCTTCCCTTTAGAAGTTACACTGAAATGCTTTTATTTCAGCAGGTTTGGCTGGCTTCTAAATCTTAGAACCATAGAGTTGACAGGGCCTTTTAGGACATCTACTCCAATCCCTGCTTGATGCAGGGAACCAAGAGCTCAAGCATCCCCAACAGACGTGTAGACCTCCATCAAGGGAGAGCCTACCACCCCTTTAGGTAATTTCTTCCATTCTTGAACTGCTCTTTCTGTAAAGATGTTACAGCTAATGTTCAATTGTAATGTCAGCTTCTTGTAACTTAACCCCATTAGATCTAGTCCTGCCCCCTGGTACAACTGAGGACAAGCCTTTGCCCTCTTCTATGTGACAGCCCTTCAGGAAATTACTATGATCCTCCAGTTTGCCTTCAAAAAGCTGATAGCACGGGGCTTTGCAGGGAGAACTTTTTAGAGGGCATTTCACAACTGGAATCTTCAGTTGACAAAATCCTATTTTGCGCTGTGCTCCAGTGGAACAGATCTCATTTAGCTGGCTCATGGTATATGGAACAGGGTTTTCCTAAAAAGCAGGGGGTGCAAAGATGCAATATCTGTTTGAACAATTGCTACAGACATTGAGAATTCTTTGGGAATATGATGTTAGGCCCATGTTTTGGAACTCAAAATAAGGAAAGTGCCTTTTAAATTTTTAGCTTCACATGTTTATACGAGAGGGGTAATGTTCGAACAAATAGATAATCAAAAACAACCACTGACCTTTGAGTGTTGCTAAAGGTCATAATATGGAAACTGAAGCATAGGCCTGATTCTTACTTATCAATACGTTTGGAGTACTAGACCACTTAGCCATGTTGGGGAGACCCCATTGTACACCTTGAAACATACCGCAGGATTCTTTCCAATGCACAAGAGTTCAATTTCTTATATGCAGAGGTTCTGCAGCATCATGTCTTCGTGGGAAAGGGTTAAGAGGAGCTATGCTGGATCAGACCAAAGACCTATTTCAGAGGTCCCAACCTTTTTGGACCCATGGGCACATTTGGGAATTTGAGAAACTGCTGTGGGCACTACAACAAAATGCCTAATCAGTGGATCACTGCTTTGGTGTCCACCTGTCCTGTCTATGGATCGTAGGCTGCAACTTATTCAGCAAAAGCTTTTATTTTGTGTCTATTGGCACCACAACATCTCTTTAATAAGGGATTGTGTCATTCAGTCAATTGCTGGCACTGCAATATAGCTAATGCTTTTTTAAACATGTTTTAGCAATGTCCAAAAATTCCTTTTTTTGCAAGGAGGTTATTTTTGTACTGGAACAGTCTTTAATATTCACTGATGTACACACTTATTTACCCACTCATGGGAATTAATAAATGGTCAGTGTAAATGGATTCTCTGTGCCCTTTTGACATCTAAAGGTGCAATCCTATCGGGATAGTTGCCATCCTCTTAAATCAGAGGCTGATGATTATCCAATGAAAGGTGGCTGGAGCACAGAGGTGATCTTTGCCTCCATCCAGGCACCCTGCATTTTTTTACTAGATGGGCAATTTTTTCTTGTCTATACAGGGAGCCTTGGAGGGGAGGGAAAGGCTCCACGGCACGTAGGAAGTTCCCTTCCCTTCCCTTCCCCATCCCATTTTCACCTTTTTCTTGGAGGCCGGTGAGAACCATGCTGGCTATGAGGGGGAGAAGCCAGGAACTGCAGTTTCTGGGAACTGAGCAATCCTATGGCTGTCTGGACAGTGTCTAGTGGCCATTGGATTGCCCCCTAAAAGACTGGTATTACAACACTGGAAGGATAAACACTCACCTCCTATAATGCAATTGAGGACCTTACAACACTTTCAATATTTGAATGGATGTCATATAGATGCCACCATCAAATGGATATTTATTTGGTCTGCTGTTGTTGAAGCCTATCTCTAATTGCTAAAACGTTGTATGCATTTCATATGTATTCATTGTTATGGATATATACAAATCCATGTATTTATTGCTATAGATATATACATATCCATGTATGGGAAGTTTTTTAAATGAAAAAAAATAAAACTTTTTGTGGGTACCTGTGGGCTCCATATTGGGGATCCCTTTATAGGCACCACTGCACCTGCAGATGCCATGTTGGGGACCCCTGACCTATTTAGTCCACATTCTGTCCCCACAGTGGCCAATCAGAAGCTTATGTGAAGCCCACAAACAGGTCATGAGTGGAACAGCACTCTCGTACTCATGTTCCCCAGCAACTGATATTCAGAGACATATGGACTCTGGTACAGGAGGTAATATATAGCCATCATGACTAGTAGCCATTGACAGCCCAATTCTCCATGAACTTATCTAATCCCCTTTTCAAGCCGTCCAAGTTGGAGGCCATCACTCCCTGGTGACTGAACTCCTGAAGGTCACTGTTCTAAGGAGCAGAAACTAGAATGATCTGAATAGAAGCTAGGAACTGACTTTTTCTTGTTTCCTAGTTTTTAGTTTTGATGTCCCTCTGGAAGAATTCTCCAAACACAGCTTAATTATATTAAACTCCTTGTTTGTTTATTTGTAAAGAAGCTGCCTATCAAAAGCATCATCTATCTCCATTTCTGAGCAATGTTTACTCTTCTTCTTTCAGAATGACGCTGGGGGACAGCGAGTGCTAGTCAACAAATGGAGCACCTTCCACAAGGCCCGGCTTGTGTGCTCTGTCCCAGGACCGGATGGCATTGACACCTATTTTGATGAACTGGGTAAAAGAGACTTATACATCTCTCTCTTGGGGCTCCACATTGGTGGCTTTGTATAGGATTAGCTCCTCATTTTGTTAATTATAAGACAGGCACTGAGTATTTGGATTCACATTGACAATATGAAGAGAATTGGACAAGATTTTAGGTTCTTGAAATGGTTATGTTGACAGGCCAATGATCAGAGCCTATTTTAAATACTGTGCACCAACCCTCTCTTCAACAGAGGATGTCTTTCTTCTGAGGACTAAAGATGGGAAGAGCCCTGAGATTTATGCACTATTTAGCACCATCAGGTGAGATTGTTTTGCTTTTGTTGCTTGAGCCTCTGTGGTCCTTATTTTTAATGGTTATTTTCAGAAATGTTTCAGGTCGTTGCTTGCAGGATTACAAAAGAACAAGTGGTCGCCAGTGAATATCACGAGAGACTATCATTCTGTTAAGAGTTTTCTGCAGACTTCTCTAACCAACCCCCTGAAGAAGGCCTTTAAAAAAGCAATTAGGCCAAAACGCGTTGGGAGTGAATTAATAAAGTATCTCAGCATTCTGAGAACCGCTTCTCTCTCCTTTTTTGACCTAAGTGGGTGCTCTCCTCCTTTTGGTTTTTGTGTGTAATCTTGGTCATAAAATCAGCAATAGTGCTAATTGACTGTTCAAGCAATGGGATAGGGATGGCTAGATTTAGTCCTGTTGTTTCCTTCTCTCCCTGAATAGCTGATCAGTTCTGTCACTGATTATGATTACCGTATGTGTACACAGACTTGGTTAGTAAGCAAATATTTAGCTGGTTCATGACGAAAAGCATGAATCATCTAGGTCTCAAAAGAAATGTCATTAAAATATATTAATTACACCTTAAGAAACCAAAATATGTAGGAGAAAAAGAGTGAACATTGAATTTCTACTGCCTTCAATGGGACTAAACCAGTATAAATAACAATGTTCTTTTCTGAAGCATCAAATATCTCAATCCAATGGACAATGATATAGGGTGGGATACAAATGTTTTAATAAATAAATAAATATTTGAAAATAAATCCCATTAATTGGGGCAGTAGATAAGAAACAAATCTCAACTAGGTTTAATTTTCAATTCACCATCCAGATTGAATCTTGGTATATTGGGGATTGGTAGCCACCTCTTATGCATTTCAAGGCGTGCCTTTTTAAGATCCATTTTACAATTGGGATCTGAAGCTTAAAGACTATCACTTGGCCAAGATGCCTTGTAAAAATGACCTTGTGAAATCTCTGGGCTACCCTTGAAGTACTTCAGCCCAAGTCTAGAAAGCTCTCCATAGAACTGTGCCAGTCTTGGGCATTAGCAAAATATTAGGAACATGTCAGTCCTGTCCTGATATCTGTTTCAATAATCCAGGAACAATTATGATGTTTCACCATTTAGACTCTTGATATGAAGAACTGAGAAATATGCTGTGATCTGGGATTTTGAATATTGAATGGTATATACTCATCCTAGATAACTGAGAAACTAAGTTAAATGCATTTGCACCTGGAAATGTAACTCTGTAATTTACCTCCTCCTCTTATATACCCTTGACTTGAATATATACTCTAGTAAACAGGAAAATAATATCTGGGCAAAAAAGCACTCCCCCAAAATAGGTTCTTACTATGGCTAAACCTTCTCATTACAGCAATGTCTTCCAAGGCTTTGCCATCTGTGTATATCGTATGGCAGACATCTGGGAGGTTTTTAATGGACCGTTTGCCCATAAAGATGGCCCTGACCACCAGTGGGCAGCTTATGAGGGCAAGGTGCCTTACCCGAGGCCAGGAGTGGTAGGTAGACTCATATGTGTGCTTTGAAAAGAAAATGCTATTGTTAGTAGATGGAGAAGATGCCTAAGAGGGCAACCTCACTACAGGATGTTGATAATTTTATTATGAATTTGGAGCAGAGCACTTCTGGTAATCTGGCCTAGTAGCGTTACAGCTATATCTATTTTTTTAACCTTAAAATTCCTAGTTGTGGGCTGTCATAAACCAATGCTGATGGGGGGTCCTGAGGGTGTGTGAGCCTTGGCAGGTGCCCAGTGATGCCCACTTCTGACACCAGCCCTGATCTCCCTTCGGACCTTGGCTAGGGATTTTACAAAACAAAAAACAACCCAAACTGGGGTCTTAACTACACATGAGATTAAGAACAAGATTAATGATTACATCGTAGTTAAAAAAATAAATACCAAGTCGCGCGAGGTACTGGTTCCTCTCTATTCGGCCCTGGTTAGGCCTTTTTTGAGTATTGTGTTCAGTTCTAGGCAACACACTCCAAGAAGGATGCAGAGAAGCTGGAGCGTGTTCAGAGGAGGGCAACGAGGATGATCAGGGGTCTGGAAACAAAGCCCTATGAGGAGAGACTGAAAGAACTGGGCATGTTTAGCCTGGAGAAGAGAAGATTGAGGGGAGACATGATAGCACTCTTCAAATACTTGAAAGGCTGTCACACAGAGGAGAGCCAGGATCTCTTCTTGATCACACATAATAATGGGCTGAAGTTATAGGAAGCCAGATTCTGGCCGGATATCAGAAAAACTTCCAGACTGTTAGAGCAGTATGAGAATGGAACCAACTACCTAGGGAGGTCGTGGGCTCTCCCACACTAGAGGCCTTCAGGATGCAGTTGGACAGCCATCTGTCAGGGATGCTTTAAGGTGGATTCTTGTATTGAACAGGGGGTTGGACTCAATGGCCTTAACAGGCCCCTTCCAACTCTATGATTCTATGACGGGGGGGAGGAAACTGTGAGGGGAAATTTAAGCCTTCCCTCCCCAGCTGTGATCTTGGTGATACTCTCCCTCACCCCTCCAGCACAGAAGTTAGTATTAGGGGGGGAAACCTCCTTGGCATCAATGGGATATTTTTTCTTAATGCTAATTGGAGGGTGTTTCACCAAGATTTAAGCCTCCTCTCCCCACTTGCCTCAAGTCTGCTAACAATTGCCCTTCCCCTGCCCTTTGAATTTAAGTTTTTAAATCCACAATGTCATTGGTAATCATGCCATTAATATCACATGTATTTAGACCCTAAGGTTATCTAAACCTTCTCCGACAGTAGTAGAGACAGCACTAACTTCATTTTAAAATAGGAAGGAAGTCCAAACAGACTTAGAATGCATACTTATTCTGGACTGAAGTGTTGTTTGATCATACTGAAGAGCCACTTACTTGGTAGTTTATGACTAGCAATATTTTATGGCATAGAAGATGTAAGGGAAACTGTAAACTCCATTCAAAACCAATTAATGGACTTCCAGGAAAAACTACTCTGCAGATTTACAAGCATGCAAATATGGCATAAGAATAATTTTAAATAGCATATGCAAACTAGCTATTGCTTTTGGTGGAGTAGTGTTAGGGCTCATACCAATGAATTTAACCCAAATTGAAAAGTTACATTTTCAGAGACTCAATATTCTAGTCGAGAAGCAGACATTTCTGTATCTAGTTCAAAACCAAGGCATTATTGCAAATGGCCAAATTGCCCATTCATCCCCAGCTGTCTGAGAGAAACATCTCAAAAGATAAAAGCACAGTCAATGTAGAGCAGTCTTCCCATCAACTCCCATAATCCCCAGCCAAGGCAGTGTGTAGTTCAACACATCTGAGAGCACCAGGTTGGGGAAGGCTGATGTAGAACAAGTCCCAAGAGCAACCAAAGGTCTGTAGCTCAGTGGTAGATAATGTGTTTCCCATGCAAAAAGACCCAGATTCAAACCCTGGCTTTTCCATGTAAGGCTGGAAAAGACTCCTCTGCCTGAAATCCTGGAGAACCGCTGTCAGTCAGTGAAGACAATACTGAGCTAGATGGACCAATGGCCTGACTCTGTATAAGGCAGCTCCCTGTGTTCCTAATAAATAGTATTTATGAAAATTTCAAAACCTAGCATAAGGGATTGTATCTTACCAGTTTTATCCAATCAGAACCACTACTTATCAAGGGATCATGTGTAAATTAAATATATATTTTAGAATGTAAGGCAGAAGTAAACTGTAGAAGAATCTCTACTGGAACATGTGTTATTTAGCTAATTTATAAATGACTTTCTCAGAGGCTTCTGGCTGGTAGTGGGCAGAGGCAAAGCTGAACTGGATGGTCCAAGAAACAATGGACCATCCAGTTTTACCCTGGTCCAAGAAACAATGTTTTCAAATGCTCTAGACAGAATCTTTTTTTGTAAAGCAGGGGTTGTATTAGATTTTTCATAGTGCCAAGTGACCCTGATCCCAATTAGATAAGCAGTGTGAATGGGCTGCCATTTTTGCTGTAATGGTGTCCCTTCTCTTCCCGGTCAGTGTCCCAGCAAAACCACCAACCAGCCAAGCCGACAGTATTCCTCCACCAAAGACTACCCTGATGAGGTTCTCCACTTTTCTCGTGTCCATCCACTGATGAGCAAATCTGTGTACCCATTCCATCGCCGACCTGTGCTGGTGAAGACCAACCTGCAGCACCGCTTGCGACAGATAGTGGTGGACCGCGTGGATGCTGAGGATGGGCAGTACGATGTCATGTTCATTGGCACAGGTGCAGTGGGAATACCAGTCATGAGTAGAGCAGGGGCTTAGCACTGCCTGGGGAGTTGCATCTTCTGGGTCTTGACTAACCTTCTCCCTAATCTCATCTGTGTGGGGGGTTGGCTGCCTTGAAAAGAATGCTGTTTGTGCTTAGAGGCAGTTTTTAAATTTCTCTTGTTTTTCTGGTACGGAAAACAAGTTTTGGGCCCTTCCTATGTTGGTTAAAACCCTGATGGTCTCAGCCAAACCTTGTGCTCTATGACAGAACTGCTCTTGAAGCTTTCCAGCTCCTGTCTCTCCTTAGTTCTTTCTTGCTGGGTAATAGTGGTCCTGCTCCTTTCCTGCTTTTTTGCATCTCAGTCCCCTCACCACAGAGGGGCTCATGAATAATGTAAATGTGGCTCATGCATAGTGAATCCCCCCTCGAAATCTGCATGTGTCGCAGCCCCATCCCCTCCCTCTCTTGCTTCAATTGGCCGCCTCCATCCCTTTCCCTCTCCCCACTGGCAGCAACAACTTAACTTGGGTGCCTGTGCCTGCGGCCTGCCTTCATGCCTCACTTATTGGCTGAGCAAAGCTGTCTGTCATCCTGCAAATTTCATATCCCCATGGGAACTAGTAGTCTGGGAATGATTGGATAAAAATACGTTTCCGTGTTTCCCTGGCGACTTGGATAACTTTACACTTTTAAAATAAATGTATTAAACCAGCAAAGCTGAAAACTTTTAAAAGATGTTCTTTTCAAAGAGATCGTACCATCGTGGTTGAAAACGTGATGTAAGTTTTCTCTCTGTGTGTTCTCCCTCTTACCTCTTTCTCCTCAGCTTCTCTTCCTCCTCCTCTATCACCAACTGACTTTTCTTCAGCCCCTTTCCCAACATTATGTGCCTGTCCATTCATTGGACCAGCTTTCTAAGCATTATTACACGTGCACACACACACACACACACACACACAGTGGCTGGTTTCGGACATATTAGGCAACGGAGGGGGAAATAGCATACTGACCATGCGTTAGGTAGGTGGTGTTCCACGCACGACACGTTGCTACCCTGTCTGCTGAGCAGCTGAAAGTTCCAGCGTCCATCTTGGCTGCAGCGTCTCCTCTCTCCCACCTCCCTCAGTCCTCCAGCCGTATCCCAGCATGCACCACAAGTTCTGCCAGCTGTAGCAGAACAGCCGGGAGTTTTCGGCTGCTCCGGCCAGCAGAACTCTATTCCCAAACGGAATAGTCCACGGAGGAGGGTTTTTTTTGGTTTCGGACGACACTTTAAACAACGGGCTTTGGGCTAAACAATGTGCAAGCCCATTGTTTCTCTCCGTTGCTTAATTGGGCAGAATAGCGTACCGTCAGTTGTGTGTGCATGGTGTGTAACCCTCCACATGACACAATAGGCAACACAACTGACGGTTGGCTCTTCCCCCCTCCGTTGATTATTGTGTCGTCCGAAACCAGCCACTGTGTCACATGTTACATTACATGCACAGTGTGCAGTGTGCAAACCTCCCCTTTGCTTCATCCCTCTCCCTTCTTCGTTCCTGAGCTGCCCAAAACTCAGGCTTTGAACTTTATCAAAGTTTCAGATTTGTTTGCACAACTACACTGCACAAGCTTCAGTTTAAAATAAAAACAAGCAAACTCTGTCTGGTAGATCATGCGTAATAAGCCTTACACTACTGCATCCTTATATACTGTATGTTTGCACGTTTCTGTCCATGGTAGAATCAGACAAAAGGGAACAGGCTTTTATCCTTGTGAGGATGCCTGGTGACCCCACAGATTGTCTTGTTTCAGTGTACTCTTCCTCTCCTTCCTGCCTTCTAGATGCTGGCTCTGTACTGAAGGTCATAGCCCTTCAGAAAGGGAACTTCGCAGCAGCTGAAGAAGTCATTTTGGAGGAGCTTCAGGTCTTTAAGGTGAAGTTTAAAAGGCAGTGTGTGCACAAACTGATGTGCCTCATATATACAGAACACCAAAGAAATAGTCACGCTATGGGGGGGGGAGGGGTGACATCATTTATGGCATATGGAGGTATAATTGGCTCAATACCATCTTTATTTTTGTCCACGTTGAGTTGTGTGTATTCTTCTTGCATCTACTGGCAGCCTGGATGCATATTTGTGTACGAATGTTAACTGTCCTACTTTGTGTTCATGTCACAGAAGTGTATTTGTTACAACCCAGTTTCCATACCTACTGTCCATTTATCTTACGCCACAGGGACGTGTGCTTTTAGCTTTGACAGCAACTGGTTACGTTCTCAAGGAGTTAAACAAGATAATGATATTACTCAGCCTGCATTCACAAGGTGCACACAGCCTCTTCCTTTCATTCATCTGTACTTAGAATGCATCTGTATTGGAAATTGAAAGGCTATATTATAGTGAGCTCAGGTAACTTCAGCCCCTGTAAATAGAGGCTCCCATGCAATATATAGCATTTTACCTCTAAGGCCTGGTAAAAAAAGTGTGATTTTCCCCCCATCATGGGCTTGATACGACCACCACAGTGAACAGAAATGACTGTTTTCACACTTGGTTCAGATATACCTAATGAAATGTGTATATCTAGAACTCCCATATATAGCAGGGATAATTGCACATGCTTAGGACCATGCTCAAACATTCATTATTTAATAATGTCTATAGCATGTGTAACATGTCAGTCACTTTATTATCGCTATCGCATTTGTTCTCACAAAAAGATAATTAACATTCCCATTATATAGAGCTGAACTGGATGGATTTTGAACTGCAGTCTCCCAGGTCATTTGTCTACCACTCTGTCCATTTGTTCCACAGGTTCCTCCCAGGATTAAAGGGTGGGCCTATGGAGAATGAACTATGGCTAGTAGCAGCCATTCAATAACCTAGGGAAGAGGTTGGGTTTCCCCATAAGACATGACTTTCCAGCATTACTAAAACTCTAAGCCAGACAAAGTTCTTTCACCATTTGTGAGCGTGCGTGTGTGTGTGTGTGTGTGTGTGTGTACACCTCTCCTTTGTTTCTGTGAGAAGATAGCTGGGAGTTGAATGGACCTATATGGCTGTAAGAAATGCAGGACATAAATGTGCAGCTATGGGATAGTGGCAAGTGTCTTTTTTATGACGTATTTTAGCTGAGAGGCTGTTTCCTTTTCTTCCTTTAGGCATCGGTCCCCATTACTGAGATGGAAATCTCTGTCAAACGAGTGAGTAATGAATGGCTTCTTTACAGGACAAGTGTGGTGATGGAGAAACCAATGTTCAGGACGGCCACAAAAATACTATCCATACCATAGACTGGTGTTAGTGTGCAGCACTGTGTTTGAAAGAAAGCCTGCCCAAAATTTCATGAGAAAGCCAGGGCAGATGTAGTGTTTGTTTAGACCTATTTTTAAAAAAACCTTTTATTTTAATCCTTATCTCACCTTTAGTCCCCAAGATAAGTAGCAGAACTGGTTGGAACCTTTCCTCCCTTACAATAGTTCCCATAAACCACACAATACTTCATTTCTGTCCCAGCATGCAAGATGCACCCTTTACCCCTCATGACCTGAAACACCGCTATTACTCATCTATAGCTCTGTCAGTGAACCTCTGTTGTGGCCTGCCACATTCCTTTATAACCTTATTATAGCGATAGCAGGGTGAAATGCCATTACAGGGGAAGGAGAGATAGGTATCTAACACCCATCTTACCTTCCGGTCGCCCTGCTACCCCGGGGATCTTGGAGAACGAACCAGGCCACCCACAGAACCTCTCCTTGTTCCTATGCAATGCCAGGTCACTTAAAAATAAAACAAACATCATCCATGATCTTCTTCTAGATGAGAAGGCCATTCGGGACCAGTTTGTCAGGTGCAGCTCGGGAGTTCATGCCATCCATGACAAACATGAGTCTATCCCAACTGGTCTCTGGACCGACACATTCAGCAGATCGCACCCTTGATGCTGTTTTCAGTTCCGAACAGACAGATCTGTGGGCGGAGGTGATAAATACCTCTGTGTTGTCATGGACGGACCATTTTCTGGTCAGAGTTAGTATCACGGCTACCACCTGCTCCTGCAGGGGTGGCGGACCATTAAGATGGTCAGCCCTCGAAGGCTGATGGATCCTCTTGGATTCCAGAAAGCCTTAGAGGGTGCTATGGCTGGTATCGTCGACGATCCTGTAGAAGCCCTGCTTAACAGTTGGAACCAAGACCTAACTAGGGCTATCGCCCCCAAATGTCCTCTCCGACCCGCTCCTAATCGGGCACCTTGGTATACTGATGATCTCAGGGAGTTGAAGCGGGAAGGACGACGACTGGAGCACCGATGGCGGAAAACTCGACTTGTGTATCTGACAAGACACAACATAGAGAACATCTTCGTTCCTATGGGGTGGCAATACGTGCAGCGAAGAAAGCTTTTTTCTCTGCGTTCATTGTGTCTGCGAACTCGTGTCCAGCAGAACCGTTCAGGGTGGTGAGGGGTCTAACTGAGGCACCTTCCCCCCTGAACTTGATTTTAGAGCCTTCGGCAGTTCACTGTGATGCCTTTAATGACCATTTCACAGATAAAATCTCTCAGATAAAAGCCAACTTAGATGCCGTCATTATAGCTGAAGCTGACAATGGAGTTTCGAGTGACTCCGCGAGTAGAATTACACTGGATCAGTTTCAGTTGGTGAGTACTGAGGACGTGGACAAGCTGCTTGGACAAGTGAGGAGGATGACTTGCCCTCTCGATTCCTGTCCTTCTTGGCTGGTCGACCAGGGAGGAGATGCAGTTAGATCATATCTACAACATGTTATTAATGCATCTCTCAGGGAGGGGAGTTTTCCAACATGTTTAAAAGAGGCGGTAGTACAGCCACTTCTAAAAAAACCCTCCCTGGACCCCCTGGATCTTAATAACTATAGGCCGGTATCAAATCTTCCGTTTGGGCAAGGTGATCAAGAGGGCAGTTGCCTTCCAACTCCAAGCAATTTTGGATGATACAGATTTTCTAGACCCATTTCAAACCAGCTTCAGGGCAGGATATGGAGTTGAGACTGCTATGGTTGCCTTAGTGGATGATCTATGCCTGAGTATTGACAGGGGGAGTGTGTCCCTGTTGGTACTCAGTGGCTTTCGATACCATCGACCATGGTATCTGTCTGGAACGCCTGAGGGGATTGGGAGGTACTGTGCTTCAGTGGTTCCGGTCCTATCTCTCAGGCAGGTTCCAGATGGTGATGCTTGTGGATAGCTGCTCTTCAAAAAAGGAGCTGCTATGTGGCATACCACAAGGTGCCATCCTTTCCCCAATGCTGTTTAACATGGATATGAAACCGCTGGGAGAGATCATCCGGAGGCATGGGGCGGGGTGCTATCAGTACGCTGATGACACCCAAATATATTTCTCTATGCCTTCGACAACATCGTCAGCTAAGGATAGTGTGTCTCCTCTGAATGAATGCTTGGAGGTGGTAATTGGCTAGATGAGGAAAAACAAACTGAAACTGAATCCAGACAAGACGGAGGTGCTTGCTATCAAAGGCCACAACCTGGGTTTGGAGGTGTGTCTGGATGGGGTTCTGGATGGGGTTACACTCCCCCTGAAAGACTGTGTTCGCAGCTTGGGGGTACTCCTGGATCCGTCGCTCCAGATGACAGCCCAGATAGATGCGACAGCCAGGAGTGCCTACTATCAGCTTCGGCTGATACTCCAGCTGCTCCCCTTCCTAGAGTTTGAAGACCTAAAGACGGTAGTGCAAGCACTGGTAACTTTGAGGCTTGACTTCTGCAATGCGCTGTACATAGGGCTACCTTTGTGCCTAGTCCTGAAACTTCAATTAGTTCAAAATATGGCAGCCAAGTTGGTCACCGGTACACCTAGGGGTGACCACGTAATACCAATCTTAAAATCACTCCACTGGCTGCCAATTAGTTTCTGGGCGAAATGTAAAGTGTTGGTTATTACCTTTAAAGCCCTACATGGTTTGGGTCCAGGTTACCTGTGGGATCGCCTCCTCCCGTATAATCCGCCCCGCACACTCAGGTCCTCTGGGAAGAATTTACTCCAATCAGCCAGAACTAGGCTGATGAGTGTTACCCAGAGGACCTTCTCTTCTATCGCTCTCAGACTGTGGAATGGCCTGCCGGAGGAGATTCGACAAATTAGCAGACTTCTAGAATTTAAGAGAACCAATTTAAGAGAGCCGTGAAGACTGCTCTCTTCTGGCAGGCCTACCCAGTTGAATTTTAAGATGTTTTAATAATGTATTTGTTTTTATTTGTTTTAATGTTTTATCTATTTTATGATCCTTGTATTTATATTTATTGTTGTTCCTCGCCTCGATCTGGATGGAGAGGCGGATTAGAAATAAAATAAATAAAACAAACAAATAAATAATAAAATCCCCTATCTAGAGCTACCATTATCTTCTTCTTCTTCTTCTTCTTCTTCTTCTTCTTCTTCTTCTTCTTCTTCTTCTCCTCTATACTGCCCCATAGCTGAAGCTCTCTGGGCGGTTTACAACAATTGATAAAAAATACAAAATGCAGCCTAATAAAATAATATAAAAATGTTAACATAGAAAAATAAAAACATGTAAACAGCTAAAAACAAAACATTTTTTTCCTCATAGACTGTTCTAAAACAGTAGACATAGATGCCTCCTAATAAACCATTAAATATTTTGTTGTGCCCTGGTATATTTTGCTATTCCCTAGTTGTTCTAGATTAAGTTTCCACAAACCTAATTTATTTTTATTTATTTGTAAATTTATGAGTCATCTTTTGGCCCAAATATGGCTCCCAAGGCAACTTACAGTTAAATTTATTGTTTACGGGTCTAGTAGTAAATTTGGAGTATGTCCAACTGAAGCAAAATGGTTGCTGTCTGACGCCCAGTAGGAGTGAAAGCCAAATTTCTACTGGGGCTGAGGAGAAGTTTCTGTTGGAGACCACAGTGCACTAACTTCAATGCACTGATTTACTTCGTTTGTTGTCATGGGAATGCTATAGTCAATGTTGGTTGGAGGATGAGGAGGTTGGAGGTTAAAATAGTTAAAATTAAATGATGGTAATAAAACCATAGCTAGTTAGTCATGGAAGGCTTGTTTAAATAAAAATGTCTTCAGTAGGTGCTGAAAGCAAAACAATTGATGTCTGCCTGACATCAACAGGCAGGGAGTTCCAAAGAGAGGGAGCTAACACAATAAAGGCCCTACTCTGACTGGACTCCAAATGTACTGCACGTCCATGCAGAACCACTGGGAGCGTCTCACCTGATGATCCCAGTGACTGGACAGGTTGATATGGGAGAAGGTGATGCCTTAAGTATCCTACTCCCAAGGATTGGGGTTTTATACACCAATAGCAAAACCTTAAACCTAGCCTGGAGGCGAATAGGCAGCCAGCGTAGTGCTCTCAGTAGAGGTGTTACATTCTGAAAAGGGGCAGCTCCTGACAACAGCCAAGCTGCTGCGTTGTGCACTAACTCCAGCTTCCAGACCAACCTTGAGGGCAGCCCCTCACAGAGCACATTGCAGTAATCCAATCTTGAGGTTAGTTCCGCCAGTACCACTGTGTTACTAGATCCTGTACCACTACTATGTTTGCATTTCTTTGTTATTCTTGTCTGAATTCTTGTAAACCATGGTGGTTGGTTATTGAGGTTATTGAAAGGCAGTATCTAACTTTAGTAGATCAGTCAATCCATCAAACTACCCCTGCTCTCCTTTGCTTGGACAGCAAATGCTTTATGTGGGCTCCCGGATGGGAGTTGCCCAAGTGAAGCTGCACCAGTGTGAGACGTATGGGACAGCCTGCGCAGAGTGTTGCTTGGCACGGGACCCTTACTGCGCCTGGGATGGCCACACCTGCACCAGGTACCAGGTATCAGGCAAGCGTCGTTTTCGCCGGCAAGACATCCGAAACGGGAACCCCATGCACCACTGCCTGGATCAAAACTTGACAGGTGAGGGAACCTGGTGATGCATGCCCTGGCCAATGCCTGTGGACTATGGGGGAGAATGGGGCAGCTGTGGAGGGAGGACCCTGCCATATGCCACATCCACTGCCCTTGAAAATGTGGGAGGTGTGAAAATGGCAACAGCTTGGTCAGTTAGCATCAGCTGAGGTTTCTGCTGTGTTATTATAGGTGTGCCACAGGGGAGCCTCTGAGTACACTGAAATAATCATAGTAATCATAATAATCATAATAATAATTCTCATAGAGTTCTCAGGTACGTGGGCCAAGCTTTTGCAATTCTGTGGTCTGAAAAACATAAAATCAAAATGCTGTGTTCTAAGTTGGAATACAGGGAGGTAGAGGAGAGCTCCCTACTGCTGTCTCCTGGACAAACTAGGCTGTAAGCGCTCTCTTTTTTGCTCATGAAAGAGAAGAGCCACCCAGCAAGCCCCTCACATGTTTGGCAACAATACTGGGCCAGGGTGACCCCCTGTAGGGAATTGGGTGGTTTCTGCTAAGCTATTGGTCTCTGATACAAGCACTTTAATGTTTCCGTAGTGGATGGCTTTGACAGCACGGAGGAAAAAGTGGTGTATGGGACAGAGCACAACAGCACATTCTTGGAGTGCATCCCCAAGTCACCCCAGGCTGCAGTGCAATGGTTTGTACACAGATCCCCAGAGGAGCTAAAAGACGAGGTGAGGCCTTTCCCCACTGTCTCCGTTCTCTTGTTTCCTTTTCATCAATAAGGGAAACTTTTCCCCCTCTCTTCACTTAGAGCCAAAATGCATACAAATAACCTGTCTACCTAACAAAATGTTGCTCCTGCTGCTTCTTTCAGTTACCGCTTTTCTTCCTCCTGGGAGAACTCCTGTGCTTAGTTGCATGATAACTGACAACTACCACCACCACCACCACCCCACTCTGAGCACAGTGTGTAGAAAGGCTCTGTCTAAGCCAGCAGTCTCCAAACTGGTGCCTTCCACATGCGTTGGGTTGTAACTCCCATCATTTTCAGCCAGCATGACCTGGCTCTGCTGTCTAAACCTAACACAATTTCTTGCAGGATTCTTATTGCCTTTTCCAGTTTAGAGCCATAATTGTCTTCTGAGCCCTTTAACTTTGAGCTGAAGCCATAGAGTATCTCTATAGAGAAATGTGTAGCATCTATGGAAAGCACTTGAAGAGACTTAGGTGAAGGAAAGTACATCCTCCGTGCACACAGAGTGGAGGTGACCCTGGAGAACCATATCCACCAAAGATGAGTTAGAGAGCAGGACAATAGCTGGGCAGGAAGAATGATGGAGGCAATTTCACTTCCCTTTCCTCCTTAAAAAAACAAATTCAGCCAGAGATGCCTCTGAGCTTGTTTAGCTGACTTCTTCACAGTGCTCCAAGATGGTCAAGAGGAGCCATGGCTCAGTGGTAGAGCCCTTGCTTTGCATGTAGAAGGCCCCACTGCCAGCCAGTGTAGACAATACTGGGCCAGATGCACTCAGTATAAAGTGACATCCTATGATGGAGAGGCCATAGGATCCTGTGGATAGTTGCCTCTTTTCTGTGCTATCCTCCCCGCCCGTTGGAATGCCCCTTCTTGACCTCTTTGAGGTCCTTGGATTCTCCAGAGAGGTCATTGGATTCTCCCTCTCAAGGTCATAGGAGTGTCTACAACTTCAGGAGAGGGAATGCCACATGTCCTATGGTCCTTGGGATGCTCTCCTAGGACCATAGGATTGCTTTGTTCATCTGTGACACGTTCAGTTGACACAGCTGAGACGTCCTGTCCAGATGTTGACAGATTCTTTAGGGCCTTCTCTTTATATTTCTCTTTGGCCTCTGTGGTCTTGTCCCCCCTCTGATTCCCTCTTCTATTACCCTTCTTCACTTGGTTTCTTAGCCTCGTCTGCTCTGTGGAGCTTCACAAGGAATTCTTGAATTAAACTGAAAATAGAGAGGCCCACGCTCCTACTGTGTGAGGTCTTGTCCCTCTTTTTCCAGAGTTAGCGAGCCAATCTAATTCCCAGGAAGCTGGGCTGAGAAAGAAGTGATAATAGTGTATGGTTTATGGGGAATTCTCTGGAGAAAAGGGGGCATAGAAGGCAGGACTGGTCCATAAACACAGCTGGCTAAGTTCTAGTCCAAGACTGTCAATTGCTCATCAGGACAGCACTGGTGTCGTACACAGTGTGAAGGGTATCAGACCTCTCCCCTGCACTCCCCCGATCCCCATAGCTTTTTAAAGGACCACACAGAGTAATGGAATGTGTCATTCCCGCTGGGTTCCATGTTCTGTATGTAAGACAAATAAATACAAGTCAGTCATCAAAAAGGGGGAAATTAAATGGATTCTTGTGTGCCTCCACCCCCCTTTTCCTCAGCTTTGACTTTGGGTGCAGCAGCTTTCCTCTAGGAGCTGAGACTCATGTCATAGGACCTGACTGAAGTGGATTTTTACAAGCGAAAGATTTTATCAGGGGAACAAAGCCTCCCTCAAGACAGAGCTTGCTGTTCCACCGTTTATGTGTCTGTGTGTGTGCTGAACAAAGGCATCTTCTCTATCTAGCATTTTGGATTCCCCTCCTGGGTGGAACGGCCAGTTTAGGCAAGTGCTCCTTCCCTGGAAAGATCCTTTCTGGCTGTGGAAAGTTTTGTGGTAAAGCATCTAAGTAGGAGCGAGGCACCCAGAGAAGATCACAGCCTAATTGCAAAGAAGGCATAGGGGTTAGGGGATGTACACAGATGGAGGGAGTTTGAAATAGGAAATTTGAAATTGCAGAAAATTAGAGGCCGCCAAATCTCATCCTGCAGACTCAGTTGTGTCAAGTGGTCTGACAAGTGCAACACTATGCAAAGTTAAGTGAATGACACAGGGAGAGCAGCCGGGGCTTTTGTGTGCCTTAGCAGGAGACAGAACTTCAGGCTGGGACAATCAAGCCTGCTCTGTGTGGTTCAGGGGAGCCTTTAGCCTGATTTGCTATTTCAGTAGGTATAATGGCAGATATAAAGGATCAACGGAAGCCATCAGTGAAATTGTTCTATTATGATCCTGGGAGCTTTCTTCCTCTGGATTTCACTCAATGCATGGACATTCTTCTCCCTTGACCCATTCTTCTGCAATGTCTCCATTATGTAGGAGTGAATGTAGTTTTCATTTTTAAAAATCCCTGTTCAGGAGCCCTGGATTTTATGTTCCATGTAAATGATGTGTATTGAACAACTGCTTTTCATAGGTGAATATGTCTCTTAGTTATGGGAAGAGACAAGATGCATTTCTGATCACTGGAAATTCTACACAAACACCCACCCACCCAATGCCAGTTCCAGCTTTCTGGGGGCGCTTGGGCAAGGCACTCTCAATGGGCCCCTTGCCTTAGTGACTCTTCATTCTCATCAGCATTGTCCCCAGCTGCCATTGCTCCTCCTCTTTCTCGTCATTGACATGGTTTGCTTGCTTGATAGCAGAGAGCCAGGGAGCTGGTGGTCGACAGCAGCATCTGCTCCTCTTCCTCACCAGCACCGCTGTTGTCCGGGCGAGAGGCTGATGGACAAGCAGGTTTCAGTGGTGAAGTGGAGGAGCAAGTCCAGGGGACTGTTGTCAGTGCACATTACACAACGGGGGCTATAAGTGTGCAAATAATGGCAGCCCTGCCACTACTGCTTTCTGACAAACTGGCAACCATTCTCCCGACTCCCTGTGATGCCTTGAGAAAGACCTGCTGCTCCCGTGGAAATCTGGTACCCTCTAGCCTCCTATTTTATTTCTTTTTCCCTAACTCTTCTTCCAGGTGAAAACCGATGATCGGATCATGAAGACAGAGCAGGGGTTGCTGTTCCGGAAGCTCTTCCGCCAGGACGCCGGAACGTATTACTGCAGGGCTCAGGAGCATGGCTTCGCTCAGACGGTCACCAAAATCACGTTGGAGGTGATTGAGAGTGAGCAACTGGAGCAGGTCTTCCAGCGGGAGCAAGAGGAAGAGCTGCCGCGCCTGCCTTGCCGGGGTCCTGATCCCCGCCAGCTGCATGGACAGAAGATGTGGTTCAAAGACATCATGCACCTCATTGGCTATGGCAACCTGCAGAAAGTAGAGGAGTACTGTGAGCGCGTGTGGTGTGGGGACCGCCAGCTGCGGCACAAAGGCAGGCCCACAAAGAGCAAGAACATGCTGGACGGGGGCAAAAAGGGGAGGGGCAAGCAGCACAGTGAGAGGAACCGAGTGCCCAGGCAGGCATCAGCCACTTAAGAGGAAGGGGGAGCCAATGCATGGCAAGAGGAGAACATGAGAGGAGGAGGAGGAGGAAGAAGAAGAAGAGGAGAGGCATTATGGACAAAACGTCTTCTTCGTGGATGAAAATCAACCTCTCTAGGAACTGTCCTTGCGATGGGACTTGCCCTGATGGAAGGGACCACCTTGCTGATCAGCTGAGCCTGGAGACCTTCCTTGCTGGAAGCAGACCACTTCCCTCTGCCACTAGCAGTGGAGACAAGGACTCCAAAGACACCAAAGAATTACCTTTCCCTATCCCATCTTGATGTCTGTGGGTTGGTGGTATCAGGGCTGGGAAGGTGTGGGGTGACCATACTCCTGAAGACCCTGTGTATATTCAGTGCTGCCTCCTAGGAGCAGAATGTTCAATATATGACTAGGACCACATGGTGTAGAGAAGGGAGCATGAGGGATCTCACCATGTGACTGGTTGAAGGCAAAGGGAAGCTACCAGTACTACTTATTGGATGAACAGCCAACGCCTCTGTTTTGAAGACTGGGTGGAAATAGTGGGGAGTTGCTGCTGGAAAGGGTGGATGCCGGAAGGCTGTGCTCTCCTGGAGGTGATGAGGGACAGAAACATCAGCTGCATAGATCACCCCTTTGAAGAAACAGATACCTGAACCCAGTGGGCTTTCCCTATATAATGCATATGGTTAGAAAGTGCATTGATGTTATCACTGACCTACAAATGTAATTGCCCTTGGTGGCAGAGGAGGCGCATATTTATTCGTAGTTCGAAGGAACCTTATTGTCCCAAGCTTACCCTGGCTCTAGCCAGCAGGCAGAAAGCAGTCTAAACTCTTTGGGCATTTTTACACATGAAGCTTAAAGTGGCCAGTTGTGTTTTATAATGTGAATGTCAATACCTACATTGATGGAAATGCTCATTTGCATTACAAATGCCCCTCTCCTGCTTTCCCTTGCAAATGAACAATGATGTTTGCATAGGATATGTTCACATAAAGACTGCAAAAAGAGGCTTGCATGTTATACTGCAGCCACATTCAATGTTAGCCTGCTGGCTTGTTCTCAGTTGCAAAGCTGGAGTGGGGAGGGGGGCTGGGGATTTCATGGAGAAAGTGAGTGGCAAGAGAGGAGTTAAGTCCTTTCTGCTACAAAGCATCCCCTCCTAGGAGTGTGTTGGAACACAGAGGGAGCACCAGGCTAACACTACAGGTGGCCACAGCGTAATGTAATTTGGTCTTCAGACATATGTGTGTGGACTTCCTGTGCTTTGCGTGCAACCTCATTCTAAGCAGAAGAGTCATACCTGTATGCAGGATCCTCTCAATCTGTGCCTTTCAAGCATTCCTAGCAACATCTGCTGGGCCATGCAACATTTCTATGACCCAGTATCAGAACCCCGTCAGGGTATTTACTAAGCTCCGTCTTTCACGCCTGTGCCTCTGTTGATTTAAACACCAAAAGCTGAATTAAAGCCACCAGTTTGTTCAACAAATAAATGAAATCCTTATTCAGCAAGCTCAGGCTTGGGGGCAAGTTTCTCCTCTCTTGTTTTCAATGATTTGGCATTTGTCGGCGCAATGAATGGCCTGTAACAAGCTATACCTGGGACTGCTTTCTATTGTTGTTGCTAAGACTTCTTTTCTACAATGTCACTGTACAATCAAAAGTTGGTTGTTTTCCCCAAATACTTATAGAACAGAATATGTGTCCAGTGAGCAAAGAATAAAACTCAAGCCACTCTATAATTTTGTGAAGAGATTAGGAAGTCTAGCTATAAACAGACTTCCCCTGGAAGGTCCTTCAGGTGACCATTTTCTGGGAGGAGATTTGTTATCAGTGATCAGTATTGGAATAAATGGGCGGATAAAGGCTGTTGTTTCTTTCTGGCTGTCTCCAGACAATGGTTCATTGTTGGTTGTCCAGTTTAACATTGGACTTGGATGAGCAGCTCCAGGAAGCAGTACCCTTCCCCAGAGGTAAAAGTCACATGGGAGTTTTGTGTAGCAGTCCCTGGGCAAAATGTCAATGGGACTGCATTACCCTCAGCTCACCTGGACTTGGTGGTGGATCAGTTCAGGGCTTGGTGCATTCCCCATGTTACTTGCTGATGTCCCATTGATTCAGAACCCCAAAACTCAGAATTGGGAAGAAGCCATACTACAGTGCTTATTGGTTTATACTCTCATTCTTTACTTAAACAATGAAAATGGCAAAACGCCCATTTTCATGCACTATCAAAGAGTAGGTCTTCTAAAATTGCAACTTCGGGCTGGTTTTGACACACTCATTTGTTATGTGTGGTGAAGAAGCAGGTCACAGCTGTCGAGCCTGCCCACTGTGGTGAGTGCCTGTCCCATCTCCAAGCCTGCTGAACATCCGCACATGAGCATCTTGTGGGCATCAGGCAGACATGAAAAACCCAGTGTGCATAGGCTCAGACTATGCCATTGATATTCCATGTAAAATCTTAAGGGAGAGGCCATGGCTCAGGGTTAGAACGTCGGCCTTGCATGCAGAAAGTCCCAGGTTCAATCCCTGGCATGTCCAGGTAGGCTAGGAGAGCCGCTGCCAGTCAGTATTGATGCTACTGAGCTATATGGACCAGTGTTTTGATTCAGTAAGGCAGCTTCCTATGTTCCTTTTTTCCTGACTGTATAATTTGAGTGCATGAACGTTGGATTTCTCATATGCAGGCTCTCTGTAAACCTGCCTGTTAGTTGAAATCTTTACCAAAGGCTCTGCTCTGATTGTTCCAACCTTTGGAAGTTTTCTTGCTTACCAGGGAGGAAGAGGGGTGCCTTTATTGGGCTGCACCGATGTGGAATGCTCTCCCCAGACCACATTATCCTGGCACCAGTGTTTAATATCCTTCTAGATAACAGCCAGGTGAAAACTGTTTTGTTTTAGCAGTCCTTGCAGGTTTTACTTCTGAGGCCTGTGGACATTTACTGCTGTTGTCTGTCTACATGTATCAATATATGTAGATACAGTGAGAAACTCCAGGGGCAATGCTACCAGGTGTAGCTTTGTTTGGTAGTTATAGTGTCTTTGTAATATTTGCTTTGCTGGTAGATCTACAAGCATAGTCTAATTGGAGGCAAACAGGCACTTTTACAAGGCAGATCCCCAGAGAGCAATTTGGGCAGCCTCCCACGGCTGCAGGCCCAATTTATGCCAAGTTCAGCTAGAAGCGTACTTTTTCTGTCCATTCCAATAGTTTCTGAGTCTCTCACAAACATATCTGTTCCCTCCACTAAAGGGATGTCGCCTTAAGTTTAGATGGAGACCTCATTCAAAAGCACAACGGTTCCCCCAACTATAAAGAGACAATCTCCCAAACAGGGTGGGGTACATGTGGCCCTCTGTTGGATTGCAACTCCCATCAGCTCTAACCAGCATAGTCAATGGTGGCAGATGATAGGAGTTGCTGTCCAACAACATCTGGAGGGCCACATCTTCCCCATCTCTGTCCTAAACATTAGCTCCTTTTGATGACACCTCAACTAATCATCCTGGGCTATTAACCAGCAGTCTGCCTAACAAAAGGAATGGTTGGTCAACAGTATTTTAGTGCTTTTGGGGGGAGGAGGTTGGCATGGTTTCTGTAAGCCACCTTAGATGTCATTTGTAATAGAAAAGTAGGATAAACATTTTAAATTAAAGGGAAAAAATAAGCCCACATGTGGATGTACAATGGACTTGGAAGCAGGACAGGCTTTCATAGTGGGGGTGGGTGGGCATGATTCTGGTACCCCACTGCACTTAGCCAGTAAGTTAATCAGAACCAGGTTGTTACCAGCTCATCAAATCTACAGATGAATTCTATTCCATGCTAAGCCAACAGAGGGCTGTTTTGAAGCATTCTGCTTTTACCTGGAACAGGGTAGGAAACCTGGTTCCTAATGTGTTCTAGGACTGTATGTTACTGTCATCGGATTTAAATATTATTTTAACTTCTTTATCAGTGGAGTAAGAAGGTTTCATTTGATGGATTTTCTAGACTGTTTCTCCAGCCTTCCTAGAGTGTCATTCATGACCTTTCCATTTAACATCAATGACCATTAGGCAAGGACCTATTTTGGACATGTAAAGTGCATGTCACAACTGTAATGTTTGAGCTCAGAAATGGAATGTTTTTCTGTGCTAGTCAAGAAAATGAACATTGCTTTATTGAAGTGAATCTGAAAAAGAAATGTAGGGAGAAGGAAAAGAATAATCCTGGAATTTGACCAGATAATGAGAGCTAGGATTGCTATTTTTGGAAGAGAACAGTCAAATTGTTAATGAGCACATATGAGCCAATGAAAGCTTGCTTGGGTGTTCCAGCAAATAGGCAAACTCCATATTTTAGGGTATCACTATCACAACATAAAAATCCCAGTCCTTCCAGCACTATTTGGTTTAGTTTGAGATTTTAAAAAAGGGGGGTTGTCCACCAAATCCAAGCACTATCTCTTCTTTGTGACTCTGCAGTTTACCTACACTAGGATTTTCAAAAGTGCCCCAGTTGCAATAACTTCGTGCCCACTGAAGACAATTAAATTAGGGTCAAGTTAGGGATAAAAATATGGGCTGATAAAATGATGCTAGCAATGAAAATAGTCAAGAAGCATTAAGAGGCATGATTAGGAAGGAGTTGCTGAGGATAAAGAAGAACAGGGAAAATGTGTGTGTGTGTGTGTGTGTGTGTGTGTGTCTGTATGCAATATCTGAACAACATTGTCCTCTAACAATATAAATGTTCCCTAATGCAACTTGTACTGTAAGATCTAGCAAATATGCTCTTCCTATTGATAGCAGCTTTTTGTGTGTCCTGTGTGTCCAGGGACTGAATCTGACCTGAAGAAAGGATCCAGGGGATGGTGATGTGTTCCTGCTTCAATTATTACTGAATTGCCACTGCAAATGGACTGTGTGTTTTGTTCTGTGTGGTGATGGGTTTTCCATCTGCGTGCAAATATTTTCATGCATTACCAGCTTAACTTTGAGTACCTCTCTTTAAATTTCTATGCAGCAAAGACTCCCTGAAGAAATTTGTCTTTGATGTTTCTGCCCTGGGTGTGATTTGCAGAGGAAGATAAATGTTAATGATGCCACAAATGTTATTGTATCTATGCATGTCATGTAGCAAAGCTCACAATTCCATCAGCCCCACCTATTGTATCAGGGCAGAAGCAGAGGTCTGTTCCCTGAGCCTGGTTGGGTGTTTGTGTGTGTCAAATGATTGCTTTACTCAGTATGACCCATTCAAGACTGGGAAAATGGCATATGTTGTTATTTGTCTGCCTGGATGGAGAGAAGTGGCTGTATGGTTCATCTATGGAAAAAATACCAGTCAGTCAGGAGAATGTGTGGCTCACTGAGGACAAGTATGGAGACCATCAGTACCACAGGGGAAACATCAACACACAAGCTCTAGGTGGGACAGTGGTTAGAGAAAACAAAATACCCCCTGGAAACCATCAATCCAAAGCTGAGTTCAAATGCTAGGTAATATTCTATGTGAATACTATAGAGTGAACGGTGATTGGAAAGGGCTTTGTATAGAAACTAACAAGTGCATCTTGCTTTCTGCAAGCATAAATATATATTCCTGTTTGCCATTGGGAAGACGCCTTGCCCCAATCTGAAGATTGTTGAGATGTGTGAAGTGGGAATATGGACAACCCAGCATTTGGGCTTATTGGCTAGCGAGTTGGCTATTATTGTGATTGTCGTAAATCACTGGTGTAACACGATAATCCAGAGAGAAGCGTCCGTAAAACTAGGCTGAACATATGAAAAGGAGGACAGGGCTCATGTAACTTTAACAGTTGTAGAGAAAAGGGAATTTCAGCCAGTGTCATTTGTATGCAATTAGTCCCTGGTGAAATTCCCTCTTCATCACAACAGTTAAAGTTGCAGGCACTATACTAGAGTGACCATATACAAAAGAAGCCAAGGCCCCTGCAACTTTAACTGTTGTGATGAAGAGGGAATTTCACCAGGAACTAATTGCATACAGATGACACTGGCTGAAATTCCCTTTTCTCAACAACTGTTAAAGTTACATGAGCCCTGTCCTCCTTTTCATATGGGCAGCCTAGTAAAACAGTCCGTGGTCGAAAGCCGAAGTTTCTGTCTGAAGCCGAGTTGAACAATACTGGAATCACTAAGCATTGAAGAGTCATCAGGGTGCAGGCCAAAGGTCAGGATATGTCCAGGCAAGAACAAGGATTCAGGAAAGTGCTGAAGAATGGTCAGGGTACAGTCCAGGGTCAGGATAAGTCCAGGCAAGAACAGGAAGCTGGGAGACACACAATGAAAGCAAAACACCACACACCAGAGTTACTTCTAGCAATCTTACTGAGCGCTGGCCAGTCTTTTATGGGAAGTGTAATTGGGAATTGCCGTCAGCTGCATTGGCTTTCAGCCACCCCTGCCTTTTCCCCTGAAGCGCAACTCCCCAAACACTCCCAGGCTCAGCTGTTCCCCTTTTCTGGCTAATCCCTTAACTGAAGCACAACAGTGACTCTTGTGGGGTATATGTCACATCCCTAATTTCAGAGGTGTGCGTGTAAAATGTACTTCCTTTCAGACTTCATTAGTAATAGGAGTATGTTGGATACAGGATCAGCTCTAGGTTTTTGAGGACCCTTGGACAAGATCATTGACACCATTTGCTTGCTTGACAGGCAAAGAGCCTGTGAGCAAGTAGGCAGCAGATCTAATGTTCTTTCTTACTATGACTGTTGTCGGGGTCAGAGCAAAAGGCGAGTGAATAAGCAAGTTGCAATGGTGAAGAGGAAGAGGAAGAGCAAGTTCAGGGGGCTCTTGTCAGTGGGCCCCTGCTGGGGTGTGGGCTCTCAACAGGTACCCAACCATGCCTACCTTTGAATCCTGGCCCTGTTTGGACACGTGTATCAGGTTTGATCTTTTTAACTGTTCTGGAATCCGTTCATCCATTTGTGATTGTGGAAGATACTAACAATCACACACCACAGTGGTTGATTGAACTGTATTTTAATTACCTTGAGTTTAATGTTAGTCTGTAGGTTCTGCACAGACATGGGCTTGTTCATAGACGCATAGAAGCATAGAGTTGGAAGGGGGTTATATAAGACCATTGAGTCTGACCCCCTGCTCAATGCAGGAATCCACCTTACAGCATGCCTGACGGATGGCCGTCCAGAATGCCTCCAGTTTGGGAGAGCCCCCGGCTTCCCTAGGTCATTGGTTCCATGTTGTGTGACTTTACGAAAAGCAATTTCCCCCCTTTGTTTGTGCTTACAATTGTCCTAAGTAATTATTAGAGCATTTTGAGGTGCTATGTAAAGTTTCCCAAGGCACATTTGGAGTGACTAATAGGAATTGCTACCATTAATATGTTTGTTGGGGAAAGAGATGGGAATTTAAGCCAGTGTATATTTGATATGTGATACATCCTCTGTTAAAAGAACTCCCACAGAAAGGAGCCAGCCTTTATGATCTTTGTCTCCTCTAGCTATAGCCCCATGAGCTAATGCACCAGGCAGGTCTTTGAAGCCGAGTGTGTGAAGGGATCAGTGAAGAAGACAGGCAGACAATGAACTCCCCTCCTGCATCTGCTGGAGTATAATTACATGGAGTTTATTTTTGCAAAAGGCCTACAAAGTGGAAAGTGGGCATGACATGAGGTAAAATAACAGTGAGTGAGCTGTGAGTGGATTCCATCCTAGCCTATGTGCACTCCTGCAGTTGATCTTTCTTCTGGACTAAGCCTTGGCTTCTCAGTCCTGTGTGGTCACAAAGGACAAAATCCTACCCTTCAGTTCCTATAGCACCTTTTTTGCCATACCTTTACTAAATTATTTCTCACTGCAATAATTAATTTAGGGACATAGGAAGCTGCCTTATATTGCCTCAGACCTTTGGTGCTTCTAGCCCAGTATTGTTGACACGAAGGTTTCAGGCAGGCGTTTTTCCTAGTCCTACCTGGAGATGCCAGGGATTGAACCTGGGACCTTCTGCATGCAAAGCCAGGGCTCTACCACTGAGCTACAATCCCTGTCAAAGATACTGTGCTGTTTCAAAAGCAGCAAGGCACATGCTACCTCTCAGGCACTGGGGGTTGGTCACTGATTGAGGGTCACCAGTCAATTAGAGAAGGGCTATATAACTCAGTGGTAGAGCATATGCTTTACATGCAAACAGGTCCCAGGTTCAGGCCCTGACATCTCCAGATAGGTCTGGGAGATAGCGGCTGCCTAGGGTGATCATATGGAAAGGAGGAAAGGGAATTTCAGCAGATAATAATAATATTTATAAATATAAATAAATAGATAAAATAGGTCAGGAGTTTACAAAAATAGAATAAATACAATAATTCTAATAGAAGACCTTAACTGAAATTAAAAAGAATATAACAATAAAACCTTAAAAACCCTTATAAAGTGTGTTGTGGCAACCACAAAAAACATCAGCATGTGTTATCTCAGGAACAACTAGCCAACCCCCTTTATTCTGTTTAAACAGAAAAAAGGGCTATAACTCCCAGCATGCTCCAGCCACTGTCACTGGCTAGGGAATGCTGGGAGTTGTAGGACTTTTATATGCATAGGATTGCACCCTAAGAGCTTCTCTAAGTGAGTTGTTTATTGCATACTCGTGATTGGTTATTCACAGAGGTTTGTGGGTCCGTTACCCAATGTTGTTAACATCCAAGATATCTCCTGCTCTATCTCGGTAAATCTTGCATTTTTAAAAAATGGAGATAATGTGGTATTACCTGTATGGATATTCACACTGGGATGTCGTGGGATTGCTCCACCACCTAGATGGTGCTGTCTCATTAAAGACAATGGAGCCTTTCTGAGAAGGGAAGTTTTCAATTCAAAATCATATGATTGCATGTAAAGGAGCATGTCGTGATAGTGGGAAGACTGCGAGGACGAAAGCCGTGGTAAGGCTGCAGGATTTTTCCTATGTGTAGAGAAGCTCAAAGTATGGCAAAGCAGGCAAGATTGGAAGATAGACAATCCACCATAATTTCCAGTGAGTCACCCAGTTAATTGATGGAATTCTTTAAAAGAACATCGGACCCCATGGATTGTGGTCTGATGTTTTTAATGGATGAACATCTTGCATGTTTTAAAGGGAAAATAATGAAATGAGCATCTGGAACCATGTATGTGGCCAATCAGCTTCCCCCAAACTCAAATTTTTGGTTGTTTTTTAAATAAGAGGAAAGGATGTTACAATGAGCAGTGTCAGTCCTGGTAGGCCCTGCAACGTCCATGCTGGCCCGGTTGGTAGTTCAGGGTCATTTGCCACTACTCCATTGACTGCCACTCTCTGGACGGTCCTGGGGTAGGGGTGAGGGTAGGCTGTGGAGGCCCCAGACTCCAGCCCCAAGGACCAGGCCTAATTGCACCACTGGGGGTTGCCATTTTTTCAAATGGGGAGGATACGCTGGGGCCTATATATTGTGCTGCTGCACACAGTCAGTGATGCCGTTGCCTCATTCCTGTTCAGTTTATAGTGGTTGTGTGAAGAAGCCTCTTTGTGGCACTGGGAAGACTGGAGCAGAGGTCTGAGAGGAATATTTGTAGCAAGCAGAGAAAGGGAAATGAGCTTTGTTGCAGCCAGCACCGCTTGTGGTTGGGAAAGGCAAATGTGTTTTTTATGGGGACGGCATGATCTCACTTGCTCAGTGAACTCCCTGGGGCTGATAAGGATCTTGCTTCTTCCTGCAGCCGACCAGGCCTCACACAATAGTGTGAACCTCTAGCCCTGCTGGGAAGAACATTGTTACGGAGGGTGAAACAGCCACGCACACAAAAGCCACAGCCTTGCTTGGACTAAATAAACCCGAGAGCGTTTAATGGACCCCAGTGCTTCCGAGGGGTGTTTTGAAAATACTAAGACAAAGGATGGCACCCTGAGGAATTGTTCCATGTTTACTGATGTCCGTTCCCTTCAGGATGTGAGGATCTCATTAACTACATCAAATAATCCCACACTTCGGATTGCCGAGTTGGAACTACTGGACATCCTTTCATGTATGCAGAAAGAGAGAGCGGAAATGAGAACAGGTCAGAGAGAAGCATCTTGGAATGGCAGCCCAAATTCAATTATCTCCATGACAGAGATAAATAAGATTTCTGTTTTTGTTTGTTTTTGCTACGGACCCCACACACTCATCGCACACAGACATTTCTGAAAGTGGAGTTTATGACAAAGCAAGTTAGCCAGGGATTTAGTAAAGTGGGGACAAAAGGAATTAGTGAATGGCTTACAGCTAGTCTAGCTATATATGACATCATTCCCCAGGCGGGCAAATTTAAAAACAGGTGAGTCTCTTTTATGTTCATAGTATGGAACACAAGCAAATGGGACGTTCAAAGGAATTTCTCTTTGTTATCCAGAAGTTTGCTTAAGTAGGAACTATTGCAAAGGCCGCAATGATGAAGATGAAGAAGAAGAAGATTATTTAACACACTTATGAAAATAGATCACTATATCCAGCATGAAAAGTGGAAACTGTACTTTGGAGTCCATTAATGTTTCAAGAATTTCAGCTGCAAGTGAAGATCAAACACTGCTTTCTCCAGAATCTATGAAAATCAGGACAGACCACCTCCATCCTACTCCTACAAGAGATTTCCCAGTTCTCCAGCTGCGTGTGACAGGAGTTTGGATGTAAGTGCTCTGTTCAATGGTAGAAAATTTTAAAGGGGCCTAGTGAGGAATGGAGCAGTAATGCTTTTCCCAACAAGAAAGTGTTAGTCCAAAACCAAAGAGCCATCTCCAGTTCCCAGAGACTCTTCAAAGATGAGTCCAAACTACAAGGTGAACTGGACTGCTCTGAGATTTGGGGATGGCCAATATACCTCCACTACAATATCATTTTCTCCATTCATTTATTACTTTTCTAAACTACCCAATAGCCAAAACTCTCTGGATGGTTTACAAAGATTAAAAACTTTAAAAATATAATATTGTAGATAATATAAAAGTTGTTTACATTAGGGCTGTGCAGAGCTTCCAAAATGGCTCTGATTTGAATTGGGGTGCCTGCCTTGCCTTGGCACCGAAGTCAAGGCAAGATTCTTCCCCCCCCCCCCCCCCCAGGTTGTTGGCCTTGCGGGTTCCTGGGTGCCAGTCGTGCGGCCAGCACCCAGGAAAGCTGAGAGCAATGCCTACTGGGAGTCCATTGGACTCCCTACTCCCCCCTCGCCGCCCCCACACCACTCTCTCACTGTTTCCACACCGCCCTGTCACCCCCCCCAACCCAGAGCCCCCACTGGGACTTACCTGGAAACATGTCCTTCTCCTGAGAGCCAGGCCACAATTTAAAGTTATCACCGGGTCGCTCTGATTTTAGTCTATTTATGGCTGCAAACTATAGTGGCTATAAAGGGCCATAGATAGACCAAAAATAGAGAGCCTTCACAATAACTTTAAATCACAGACTTCGGCTCTCAAGAGGAGGGTTTCAGGTAAGTCGTGGCAGCTGCAGCGGTAGGAGGGTGGGGAGGTAAGTGAGTCCAATGGACTCACCTGGATTCACAGCTGGTCTTGCACCGGATTTCCTACACAGGTGGGCGGATGGGGGGAAAGGCCTAGCACTGCCCTGAATTGGCCCAAGGTGCCCCTGAGGCTTTACAAATGTATAAACGCACATGCACACGCGCACGCACACGCACACACACACACACACACACACACCCCTAAACAACTTTAACAATGAACAATAAATCCAGGAGTCAAATTTTAAAAACCTTTTCATTTTCTGCCAAATGCCTGAGAGTAGAGGAAGGTCTTAACCTGGTGTCAAAAAGATAATGTTGGTGGCAGGCAGGTCTTGCTGGGGAGGTTGTTCCATAACTGGGAGTGGGGCACCACTGGGAAGGTCCTCTCACTTGTTGCCACTTTCGGAGCCTCCATCAGAGGAGGCACTTGTAGGAGAGTCTTAAATGATGAGCATAGTATACAGGTAGGTTCATGCCAGGGGAGGAGCTCTATCAGGCATTGCAGTCTTGAGCTGTGTAAGGCTTTATAGGTCAAAACTAGCACCTTGAATTGGGCATGGAAACTTACAAGCAGCCAGTGCAAGCAGGTCAGAATCTATGTTATATTTTGGACATTTTTGTCCTGGTTATCTATCTGGCCGCCACATTTTGCACAAGCTGCAGCTTCTGAACCTCCTTCAAATGCAGCCCCACATAGAGGGCATTGCAGTAATCTAACTTGGGCCCTTTCGACACCAGGCTTCTTGCCTGGGTTGGCCCCCGGCTGCTCCCTGTGCGTCGATGGTGTGCATTAGGTACTTCCAGGATCGCCCTCCCTCTACATCCCTATGGTGTAGAAAGGGCCTTGGAGATTACCAGAGCATAGGTGACTGAAGCCAGGTTATGGTATATGAAACTGTTACATCAATCACTGCATAGCTCCAACCTTTTGAAATCAATGGGACTGCATAGAATAGATGGTGGGGAAGGATTTGGTCTTGGGTTTAAAGCGCACGATTTTAGCCATCACACACCATCTTTATTTGCTTATTTACATTTGCACTCTGCCTTTCCTCCAAAGAGTTTGGAGCTGCATTTTGGCTCCACAACGCAACCCTGAGAAATGGTGACTTGCAGAAGGCCATATTGTGAGCTTCACAGGGATTTCAACTTGCAAACAAACGCAACACTCAAACCGCTATACCACACTGGCATCAATGCTGAAAAATGTGTGTAGCACTTCTACTCCTCATCTGATAAAAGATTAGTAGATAGGAACATAGAAGATGCCTTATACCAAGTCAGACCATGGGTCCATCTAGCCCAGTATTTTTTTCCCCAAAATTTATTTATTATTTCAACATATAATAAACATATAATAAACATAATACACAAACAAAACCTTAACATCCCCCCGTGCTCCCCTACCCTTGAGACCTTCTTTGCTCTAATATACATTTTTCCAAAATTGCAACGATTCTTTTGAAGGTGTACATCCCCTCCCCTTTATTAAGACATATTCTATAAATGGTCCCCAAATACTTTCAAAATCATTCTTCTTGGATAATCCCATCCTAACTTTAATTTTACCTGTTAATCTATCATTAATTGCAATATCCCACACCCCTTTATACCATTCTTCTATACTATAATTCCCTTGTATTTTCCAATTCTTAGCTATCATTAATCTAACTGGCGTCAGGAGGTTGTTAATCAATTTTCTTGTATTTTTGTTTCCATATTCTTTATCAAACTTCGAGAGTAAAGCTAAATTTGGACTTGCTTCCACATTATTACCCAGTATTTCACTTATTTCTTTAAAAACTCTTTTCCAAAATTTTTATACATACTCACATGTCCACCACATATGGAAATATGTCCCCACCTCCTGACAACCCCTCCAGCATAGCATTGAAATTTTCTTATCTATCTGATGTAATCTTACGGGTGTGAGATACCATCTCCAAATTATTTTATAATGATTCTCTTTTATCCTTATTGATAACAACTTTAATGTTCTTAGTTCCCATATCTTCCCCCAGTTATACTCAGTAATTTGTTTTGTTAAATCTTCTTCCCAGAATGTTTTCAAAATTTCTTGTTGCTCTCCCTCCTCTATCAATATATTATATATTTAACTTATTATACCTTTTTTACTTTTATTTCCCCCCTCCTTTTCTCTTGACTCAATTAACTTTTCAAATCTTGTTTCCTTTCTACAGTCCTTGTTTTTCTTTTTCTATTTCTGTGTCCATTGTTCCAATTGTATACACTTAAACCATAAGTTTTTTTGTCCTCTTAAAGCTTCTTCTATTTGCTGTTTATTAACCATTCTATTCAGCCAATCTTTCACTTTAATTATTTTTTTCCCCTCAGTAACCCTTCCAATTATTTTCTTAAGATACCTGGGAAGTTCTCCAGTAAAACAACTGGGGTTAGAGGAGAAATTCCTGGTATTAATTTTTTTTTATACTTTCCCCAAATCTCTATATTTTTTAAGATGAGATTTTCCATATCCTTCAATTGATTCTTTTGTATTTTACTAAAAAATATATATTTTGTAACTCTAAATCTATTTCTCCTGTCTGCGTCTCTAACCATTCTAAATCCTCTTTTCCTACTATACTATTTATAACATATCTTAATTGATTAGCTATATAATACATCTTTATATTCGGGAGTCCCAACCCTCCTTTCCTTTGAGTCTTATACCATTTCGTTTTATTAATTCTTGCTTTTCTATCTCCGTTACAGTAGTTATTTATCATGCTTAGCCAACTTCTTATTTCTACTTCTGTTATTTTAATTGGCAACATTCTAAACAAAAAATATATCTTTGGTAATATTTTCATTTTAATAACCGCTATTCTACCAAACCATGAATGCTTTAATTTCCTATAAGCCTCTACATCTAGCCCAGTATTGTCGACACTGGCAGCAATTGCACTAAGCTATGTCCGCTTCCTGTGATTGCCCATGTCGCTAAGAAAGTAGCTGTATGAATCTCTGAAGCAGGAAAGGTGCAGTAAAAGACAGAACAATATTTCCTGCATGAGTGCAGAGGTAAGGCAACTACCATAGCTCAGTGATACGAGCACCTGCTTTGGAGGCAGAAGGTCCCAGGTTCAGTCTCCGGTACCTCCAGTTAAAAAAGGATAAGGATAGCAGGTGATGAGAAAACCTTCCTCTGCTCAAGGTGCCAATGAGAGGAGACAATACTGGGCAAGATTATGGACAAATAGTCTGGTATAGTGTAGCCTAGTAGCTCTGATTTTGGTGGGGCCATGAATCCATTCTGGATTTCAGTCTGAACCAGCCAGAACTCTAAAGGCTGAGGCTATGTTGGGGATAGGGTTAAGCAATTTGGATAGCTCATTTAGAGTTCTGGCTGGTTCTGACTGAAACCCAGAATGCATTCACAGCCCCACTGAAATCAGAGCCACCAACCTTCACTGGTCTGATATAAGGCAGCTTTCTGTGTTCCTAAGATCTGCGGAGCTTGCCTCAGGAAAGGTCTGATGCTTGGGACCTAGCCACTCCCAGCAATATGCTTCAGAAAAGAGCTTCACACCAGAGGACTAGTGCAGTTCCTCAGCTCAGGCAGCTCACTTGGGAAGAATGATAGCAGTTCCCTCACGAAAGCTGCTTTTCCTTCACTCACAAATCTGCTCTCAGCCCTCCAGCAGCAGCATTGCCAATGGGCTTTAGGGCAGGGCTGGGCAACTTGTGGCCCTCCAAATATTTTAGCTTACAACTCCCTAGCCAGCATAGCCAATGGCGAGAGCTGATAGGAGCTGTAGGCCAAAACATCCGAAGGTCCGCAAGTTGCTGAGCCCTGTTTTAGGGGAAACTAGCTAGGTTTTATCCAGGGCCGGCCCTGACATGCAGCGCCATGAAGCAGCCTGCTTCAAGTGGCACCACAAGAAAGGAGGCGGAATAGATGAAGGCAGGAATCGGTGTCTGAATGGGGCAGCAAAAGTTTTTTAAAAGCTGCCCAAGCAGGCAGAGACCATGTTAGCCCTATTTAAGGCAAGGCAACAGAACGGGCCATCACTGAAGGAGACCCTGAATGAGAACCCAGTCAAATCAAACCCACATAGATTATATTATAACTGACATTATATCTGACATTAATAAGTTACCCGACTACCTCTCCGTTTTCTGAAACTCTGCAGCTTGTCCAACTATGCTGATGGGATTATTTCTTTACTTCCAAGTTTTGATGACCTCTGCTAGAATATTGTATAAAGTCTGCCTCTGCCAGCTCCTGAATGAATTTTCTGTCTCATCACAGCAAGACACTACACGTAACATTCTTGTTTCACTGCAGTGCCCCTTTATAGCCATTCACCACCTTTAGCTGGAAATACTGATATGTGTATCTTGGAACACATAAGTGAGTATCAGCAAATGGTGCATTTCTGTGTGTTAGCTTTAGAATATATATATATATATATATATATATGCCAAATGTCATTAAGGTAGGAGAAATTTCTTTCTACCATTTTAAGCGCAAGCAAAGGAATAGCAGTGCTTAACAACTACCTGCTGGGACATGTGATGCTCGATCCCAGCTCCTTTAGAGGTCAGGGAGGACCACTTTTATATATTAAAAGATTAGGAACACTCATAATGCACCAGAATCTTGGCAGAGAAAGAAGGCATAGCAGTGGAGGCTGGTGGCTTTGTTATGGGGGGCTGTGATTTCATTCTGGGTTTCAGTCAGAACCAGAAAGAACTCTGAAGGAACTATCCAAGATGCTGACCCCATTTTGGGATAGAGTTCAGCACCTTGGATAGTTCCACTAGAGTTTTGGCTGGTTCTGACTAAAACCCAGAATAGAATCACAGTCTTACCGAAATCAAAGACACCAGCCTCCAGTGAGACATACCGTATTTCCTCGATTTTAAGACCCCCCCCCCATATTTACGTCTGTAAAAATGGAATGCGTCTTAGAATCGATGGCGTCTAAGAATCGCCGGATTTCTCCAGTGCTGGTATGGGATTGAAGATACACCCCCCACCACTACCTACAGCGCCTTCACAAAGTGACTCTGCATGCCCCCCCAAGCGACTCGGCCTTCCCCACTCGCCTCTATCACCGCCACTCTGTGCCGTTGGCACCGACCTTGGCCGCCAGCACCGCCCCGGTCCTCACCGCCAGCGCCGCCCTGGTCCGCACTGCCAGCGCCGCTAGCAGTGGCCTACCCAGCCTGGAAACGCACCGTTACTACAAAGTAGGCCACGATCGTGGCCTACTTTGTAGTAATGCTGCATTTCCAGGCCGGGTAGGCCACTGCCAGCGGTGCTGTCGGCGCAGACCAGGGCGGCGCTGGCAGTGAATGGGGAAGGGAGGAGGGGGACTCATGCCTGGGCCTGCCAGGCCCAGCAGGTCCCTGGGTGGCAAATCAAGGGGGGGGGCATGCACAGCCCTACTGTATTTCTTCAATTCTAAGATGCACTTATCCCCAATATTAAGTGTCTGAAAATGGGGTGTGTCTTAGAATCAACGCAACACTTTTTTCCTGTCGGTGGCCCTAAAATTAAGGTGCGTCGAATCAATGGCATCTTAGATTTGGTGAAATATGGTAGCATTTGCCTCTAAAGAACATTTTTCAGATGGAGTTGTGTGTACATATGATTGATTACATTTTAATCCCACCTTTTCTTCAAGAAGCTCAGGGTAGTGTACATGGTTGTTTCACAACAACCCTGTGATGCATGTTATACTAGGGTGATCATATGAAAAGGAGGACAGGACTCCTGTATCTTTAACAGTTGCATAGAAAGGGGAATTTCAGCAGGTGTCATTTGTGTGCATGTAGCACCTGGGGAAATTCCCTCTTCATCACAAAAGTTAAAGCTGCAGAAGCCCTGCTCTCTTTTGTATCTGGTCACTCTAGCATAGCTAGTGCATCTTTAACTGTTGTGATGAAGAGGGAATTTCACCAGGTGCTGCATGCCCACAAATGATACCTGCTGAAATTCCTTTTTCAGTGCAACTGTTAAAGATACAGGAGGCCTGTCCTCCTTTCCATAGGGTCACCCTATGTTATACTGAGTGAAAGTAATTGGGCCCAAGGTTATCCAGTGAGCTTCATGGCTGAGTTTGGATTTGAATGCAGGTCTCTCCAGTCCAAGTCTGATGTGAGCATGTTAAACTTTGTACAGGTTCCGCTATTCTGGGAGGTATTTGTTGCAATAGCACTTAGGGATTAAAGGAATGACTTATTTGGCTGGAAAATAGTGTGGGAGGACAGAGTTAAATCCTCCTCCCAATCCAGACTCCCTTCCCCTGCCCCCAGCTACTAATTTTAAAGGGAGGTAGTCACGAGAGAAACAATGATGTGTTTAAAATCATATCTAGTTGAGCTTAAAGATGTGTGTGATAGTGTGCCCACTAGTAAATCCGTATATGACACAAATTTATTGCAACGTCTCTATGGCTAATGCACCCATCTAACTCAAGTCCATATATCACTATACATTTGTCAGAAGACTTTGAACAATAATGCCCATGAAGTCCTTTTGCTCAGCGCCGCTAGCTTTGGGTTTGATAGCACCGTTTGATTTGTGGTTTATGAATCTGATTAGTGCCAGATTGGGAATGAGCGGTGGTTATCTGTTTTGTTCTTTCACAAATTCATCGAGTGTCCATGGAATTTTGCCTTGACCTTTGTATGAGAGATAAGTGGAGCTTTTCCTGACACAAAGGAATTTAACAGGTTACCCCCATCACTTCAGATGGGGAAACCTGTTAAATTTCTCCTGTGAAGCAGCTACTAAAGACACAGGAACCTTTAAAAATATAACAACACAACTTGACAATTCTGTGAGTGTGGGTATGCAAGTTTTGCCAGTTCCAAACCTTGAGAGGATACCTGCCGCTTTAAAAACCCTAGATAGATGAAAGAATTCCACTCTGCATGGTTTGTCCCACCCAGGCAGCAGTAGTGATCTTTTTCCCAGCAAGAAAATGGCACAAAGAAGAAAGGGTTGACCCCGCTCATCTTGTGCCATGACTTCAGTCCTGAAGAGAGGTAACTTGGGCTTAGGGCAAAACAAATTCTTAGGGCCCTGCTCCCACATTCCTCCAATCACTGTCTGTAGATAACATAGCAGTCAGTAGATAACATAGGATCTTTATGTGCATGGGATATCAAGATAATACATATATTTAATTTAGGATGTAATTGGGTGCAAGGGGTCTTGTACTTCACCCTGTTGCTTCTCTCAGTTTACAGTCTTCAGCCAGGGAAGCATTGCAGCACTCCAGTTCACCCCAGGGAATTCTGGGAGGAGAATTCCTGTTCGACTCCATTTGCCACCAGAGGTCAAAGAGTGGATGGGTGCAACTTCATTCGTCTGCCAACCTTAGGCAATATGAACCAATACGTTTGGGGCCCTTAGCCTTGTCCCTCTTTTTGAAGGGCTTTTCTGTCCAGTTCAAAGATAGGGAACCATCAGAACGGTTACCCATGATCCACAGTTAACACCTGGACAGGAGAATGACCAGGCAGGTACACATTTCACCTGTCACTACACTATGGTGAGATGGATTGTATTTCTATTAAAGTATAATAATTATTTCTAAATATGCATCTATACATCTGAATTAGCATGTGCAAATGTGTATCCAAAATTGTCCTCTTTTTTGGTGATACATTTCCTCTTTTTTGGCAACTCATAAGTCACCACCCTATTCCCTCATCCCCAAGCTGCTTTTTATAAAAGAAAGAGACTTGGCCGTGGGAAGCCAACGCTTTAAAGCACACACTCTGCTTAGCATGTAGTTTGACCCCCATACATGTAGAGGAGTTTTCTCAGGGTCGTGTACATCAAGCCTGTGTACATAACACACATGCTACTGTGTTACGTGTGGTTGAAGAAACAAAAGGGACAGTCTCCTGGGCGTATGTTTCCATGCTAGGAACTCTGCAATGGAAGTGGGACATCTGAAATTAGCAGTTGCTGCCAAGATGGAATGGGTAAACAGTGCTCAGGAGCTCGTGGCTTGGCACAAACAGAACTAAACACTTTACAAGATGGAGATAAATGGCCTGGGAAGTCCAGGGCCAATTAACAGCTGCAATTACCTAGAAGAGACTGTAGCATTCTTAATCGTAAAGGCCCTGATCCATCTTTGCTTTGAAGTCAATACCAACTACCACCACCACCCTTCCTACGCCAGCTGTTACTGGAGCTCAATTGTGCCTTTTGTTGACTCAGTAAAATGTTTTGCCAGGAATGTTTTCCATGGGGAAAATGTAGCCAAGCAACTCAATGGAATCTCACGGCTTATTAGAGTGGGCAAATACAGTGGAAACGCCACCGAGGGGCTCATTCATATTCTATTTAATTAAATGGAGATAAGTTAATGTTTGCTGTGGGAATAGGCACTAGGGAAAACACTATCCAAGTATTTATTTAGAAAACCTATTAGTTTGCTCCATTATAAAATGCCCGAAGAGATCTATAAAAGCATCAAATTAGAACTATCCTATTTTAAAGAAAGCACAGACAACATGTAAAAACAGCAAAAGCAAAATCCAATTAAAAATAAGCTCTGCCTGTCCGTGGTATCTTTGTTTGTTTGTTTGTTTTTAAAGAAAAAGTCTTCCCCAAAGAAAAACTCCAGAACCTGATAGTAAAAATAAGAAAATAGGACGCTGGGGCTGGTGGTACGTCTTAGGGAAGCAGATTCCACAGGATGGTTGACAAACAATCCAGGGCCAGGGCCAGCGTCAAGGTTAGGCATGGTTGGGCACCCTCCCAGGGCCCACACCCCAGCAGGAGCCCACTGACAAGAGCCTTCTAGAGATGTTCATCCTCTTTACCATTGCAACCTGCTTGTTCACTCGCCTCTTGCTCTGGCCCTGATAATGGAGGTGGCTAGCTGGAGGATGCTGGGAATTGTAAGACTTTTTTTCTGTCTAAACATGCACAGGGTCTCCTAGTGGGGATTCCTGCCTCTGAGGTCAGAGACAGTGCTTCGACCTCAGAAGGGCGAGCGGGGCCTTTTCTACACCATGGGGGTGTAGAGGGAGGGAGGGCAATCCAGGAAGTACCTAATACACACCATTGGCGCACAGGGACCAGCCGGGGGCCATCCCAGGCAAAAAGCCTGGTGTGGAAAGGGCCTTGGAGATCCAACCCCCTTCCTCTCCCTCTTGTGGCCGGCATGGGAAAAACTGTGCCGCCTGCCCTCCAAGTTTGGAAAAGCAACCTTGGAGAGGGTGAAAAGGGGGCATTCCAGTGGGTGTTGAGGGCAGACCAGAGAGGCCAAGGATATACACTATCCTAAGGCCTTTCCTGCCCCTTTTCCTCCCTCTGTGAAGTGCTGTTGTTAATGCAGGGTGGGGGATGGGGAGGTGAAGATTGCCTCCTCCACCCCTGCACTGGATAATCTTAAGCTTTTGAGTTCCGCAACTTTCAATCATTGAGGGCACAATCATTGAGAGCACAAGACTATTAAGTCAACATTTAAAAAACATGAAATGGTTTTAAACATTTGGTGATTGGCCTACTAATATTTTTATTGGTGTTCTATCATATTTGATGTATTTTTTCTAGAATAAGGAACAATTCTTTAATATAGGACATATGATAAATATTAATCTATCCTGCTATCCTGCATTTTTTAGCTCTGTTCTCAATGCTTTCCCATATATGCTGGGTCCCCCAAAGGGCAGCTTATGACACTTCATTCCCCGACCAGAAGATGTGCATCTTTGTAAAATAAGGAGTAGTCAGCCACATATCTCAATAATGTGTTTGGCAAACCTCACAGAAGCTGGCCGGACAATCCTCTGTCTGAAATATGCATATAATGATTCCCAAGTTGTTGTTTTTACTATTAATAATTTGATTCGTTGAAACAATAAAAGTAGCTTACAAAGAATTCCATCTGACCATGAAATTTCCAATAGTATGATATATAAATGTATTGTATATTTTAAAAATACTGACTCCATCACGATCAGACTGAATAAATTGGGCACTAAACCAACATTTCAAGAGAAGGGAATGTGGAAAATAAATAGTCACAAAAGGGAAAATAAATCCTGGATAGAGAGGGCAGAGGGTACATCGGGATCTAATGGTAGATCTCTAGGTGATTTGCAGTAGATCAGCAAAGATTTTTGAGTCCTGATAGATTACAAATAGCAAGCAAAATTAAAAATAAAATGATACCTCTAGCACTGTTGGCCTTATGCTAATTATCTCTCAGATTTGGTGTTCCTCATTTGTAAAAATTGTTGATTCTGGCCAGGTGGTTGCGCAGTTCTTCTGGCTAGTTGTAGACTGTTGTGTCAGAATCCCTGATCTATAGTAACTCAGATGTAGATTTGTACTTGTATAGATAGGTTGTTCCAGTATACCATCTGTGGCCTGAAATTATTGGCTTCACACCATGAGCTACCATTTTGCATCTCTCCTCACCCACCCCTGCACCTAGTATTTTGCCCCGAGTTTTGGTTGGTGGACCTCAGTATTCTAGTAAAACAACAACAACTAAAGCCTGAATTCCACCTCATTTCAGTAACAGACTACACATGCACAGTGGTAGGCTTCCATGTGTATATCCCTAGCTGAATGGGGACTCACACACCTAAACATGTATGCTGTGATTCCTCTCCCTGATCCAACAGCCAGGCTTAGGGTGACCATATGGAAAGGAGGACAAGGGTCCTTTATCTTTATCAGTTGTATATAAAAGATAATTTCAGCAGGTGTCATTTGTATGAATGCAGCACCTGGTGAAAACCACTCTTCATCACAACAGTTAAAGCTGCAGGAGCTCTGCCCTCTTTTGTAGCTGGTCACTCTAGCGTAAGCATCATTGAAGTAATAAGCCTCATTGAAGAAAGCTTCCTTTCAGATAAGTGGGTTATGGGATTGCAGTGGTGTGTGAGTGTGTGTGTCTAGTGAAGTTCATGCAATGCAGAAAACCGTTTTAAAAGGCTACTCAATGCATCACTCCAGAATTATCTAATAGCCCACCTAGTGGTATGCTGCTCTGGATGCTGCAGGAAATCTCGTTATCAATGGAAATAAAAGTAGTGATATCTTTGAATGCGAACTTTGTCTGGTTTCCTCAAGTTCTTTTTGAGAAGCCAGAGAAGGGTACGGTTGTTAGATCCCAGCCAGCATGAGGCATTGGTACTCTGAAAACCTCTGGGGTAGGAATAAGATCAGTGAAGGATGATGGCTCCGATGTCAGTGGGGCAGTGAATCTGCTCCGGGTTTCAAATCAGAACCAGCCAGAACGCTAAAGGAGCTATTCTTGGATAGCTCCTCTAGAGTTCTGACTGGAACCCAGAACGGATTCATCGGCCCACTGACATTGGAGCCACCAGCCTCCACTGAATAGGTTGGGCATGTGTCCTATTCTAGAGAGGACAGCTCTCTATCTGAAAGACTGTACAGTCCAAGTCCAGTTTAAAGGTAAAGAACTGTCAGAAGAGAGAGCCGGCAGGGGGCTTGTAGTTGCTGGACAGCCGACCAACAGATTCCCCTAGCCACAGTCTTCTCCACCATGATGTGATACATCATATTTCTAATTATAGAATTTATTTCTTTATTTGCAGTTATGCATCTAAATTAGCCTGTGCTGGCGGGGATAATAGGAGTTGTAATCCAAAACATTTGGCAGACACCAAGGTGGGGGAGGCTGCTGTAGTTCCTTTCTACTCTGCTTTCAGACGTCTGACCTAGAAAGTACTGGTAGAAAGTGGGAAGGAAGACAAAGGCGGGGGGGGGGGGGAGAATTGCATTTCCCTACCTTCGCTTTGCCTCCTGCTGCTGTCCCACAATAGGGACGAACAGCTTCCTCTTTCTTCACACGGGGAAGAAAGAGGAAACAAGCAATAACCACATGGCCCATTCAGTGGCTGTTTTTACACAGCAGGAAATGGTGACAAGTTTCGTCAGAGCCCAAAGAACCAGATTTTCCGAGTCTTTTTCTGTGCTGGAAAAATGAGCAGAAGGAGCGGGAGGCGCGTGGGAGGAGGATGGTGTCTTGAAAAAGATCTGCGAAAATCCGTGAGTGGCCAGTGACAAGCATGCTGTAGAACGCGTGTCTGATGATGCAGAAAGTGAGAACAGCAGGAAAGCAAAAGCTGTGAGGAAAAGGAATGAGAATATAGTAACAACTTGTTTGCATCCGAGTTTTGTTTACTGTGTTCTCCTTACCAGGGGCAAGACAAAAGAGGGAAACATAGAATAAGTCTGTTGGGAAGCCAGTCCTTATCTGGGAGTCTCAACCTAATCCCAGATGTTTGGGGGAAGGCTACAGTGACTCTGTGGTGAAGTTCAGATGCAGCTTCTCTTGCCATAACATAAAAAACGTTGCGAAGACTAGTTACGCGTAGCAATCTTGTGAATATGGTCACTCAAGAGTGCACTAGGGAGAATCCACGCAGCCTCTACACCCACCTTCCCAAACTGGGTGCCTTCCAGATAATTTTAGACTACAACTCCCAGAATTCCTGACTGTTGGCCATGGTGGCTGGGGCTGATGGGAGTTGAAGGCTGCTTTTCACTGTGTTTTATGGTGGCTTCTGTGCAGGCCGCTCACACATCCCTGAGTGAGCACATTGCTTGTTAGGGCCTGATTGCATCAGGCTTTCCAGGCAATTCAAACAACTCCTCAGGGATGTTGTTAAGCAGCTGTTACATTGAAAAGATTTGGTTCAACACAGCCCCGGCCGCTGCTAGCCCTCAAGTGAGGCTCCTGCTCACTTGGAAAGAGAGATCACTGCACATCGCAAGTGCCAAGAAGTGACAGTTAGGGCCGTTTGCCCACCGCTCAGGCTAAGAAACTGCTGATTGATTTCACAACATGTATAATTCTTGGCATGTTGTTCAAATTGGAATGATTGAGCAAATAATATTTCACTTGCATGGGAACATTCACTTGTGGCATTAGTAAGATTCAAGGGAAGCGTGCAATGAATTGGTGTGTGTGTGCTTACATGCGTGCAGGGATATAGCCTGTGATGGAACTGCAATAGGTTGCTCTTTGCAATCATGTACGGTCTGTCTCAGACTATCTGACTCAATCGCCGATACGCAGCACACTTCAGATAGATGAATTGCTTGTGCTTAATAGTTGCCAAATGCCCCTTTCTTGTTTAAAGGGATACCCTTCTTCTGCTATGCAGTCTCTAATTTCAGAACAGGGTTGTTGCTTATAGCTCAGGGACAGCAGCCATCTAGTATCTGTCTTGCTATTTAGGCTTTGTTGTGATAAAAAGCTGTATGGGAGACTACAAGCTCCATCAGACGAGCATTTCATTGCACTCTCGTTACTGGGCACTCACGGATTTTCGCAGGTCCCTCTCATGACGTTGCCTGCCTCCCATGTGCCTCCCACCCCTTCTGGCCTTCTTCACGTGACAAAAAACTCACCCAGTAAGTCCGACTTATTTTTAAAGATGGAAGTTGCTGCTATCTCCTGCTGTGTGCAGGAGAAGCAGCGGGATCAAAAGAGCCCGCTGAATGGGCCACATGCACGTTGTTTACTTCCCTCTTTCAAAAGAGGAAGTAATGAGGGACAAAAGCACAAGTGGAGAAGCGACGGTAAGCAAATGCGATTTCCCCATGTGACGACTCACTACATGGAAACACAGCCTTCTGTCTGCTACAGGTAACCATTTCCTCTCCTCTGCAGAGTCCTGGTGATACCCACTGTGGTGTAGCCTTCCCCAACCAGGTGCCCTGTAGGTGTTTTGGACTGCAACAACCATCTGCCATAGCCAGCATGACCAATGGTCAGGCATGATGGAAGCTGTAGTTGATGTTAAGAGTGTCATACTATAACCTGGGGAGTCTGAGGTTCAGCCATGACACTGTTGGATGATCTTGCAAGAGTCACCATCCTCTCTTAACCTAAGTAGCATCACAGGATGCTTTTTGGAGCTCATTGGAAGAATAAAAATGTAGTAAATATTGCTGGCCAACATAAGCACTGTGCTGGATCAGACCAAATGCCTATCTAGTCCAACATTCTGTTCCCAGGGGCCAAAATTATGCCTATGGGAAGCCCACAACCAGGAAATGTGTGGAATAGCGTCCTCCCACTTGAGTTCTCCAGCAGCTGGTACTGAGAAACATACTGCACCAAATACTGGAGGCAATATATAGCTGCCATGGCTAAAAGCCTTACCCTCCGTGAATGTATCTAATCTTCTTTTAAAGCAGTCCATATCGATGGTCATTACTACTCCTGTGTTAACAATTTCTATAGTTTAACTATGTGTGCTGTGTGAAGAAGAGCTTCCTTTTATCGAAGTACCCACCAAAGAGTGCATCCACAACATTCTTGGCAGGGGGCTGGAAGAGCATCAGTCATCAAACCTCCTGGCTCCTTTGTCCTTCCATACCGGAAGGCAAAACATTGACAGACTTCCTTCCGGCTTCCTCCCCACTCCAGCCCTCTGTCTCCAGACACAGACATAAATTATAGAATCATAGAATAGTGGAGTTGGAAGGGGCCTATTAGGCCACTGAGTCCAACCCCCTGCTCAATGCAGGAATCCATCTTAAAACATCCCTGACAGATGGCTGTCCAGCTGCATCTTGAATGCCTCCAGTGTGGGAGAGCCCACAACCTCCCTCGGTCATTGGTTCCATTGTCATACTGCTCTAACAGTCAGGAAGTTTTTCGGTCCAGCCGGAAACTGGCCTCCTGTAACTTGAGCCCATTATTCCATGTCCTGAACTCTGGGTTAATTGAGAAGAGATCCTGCCCCTCCTCTGTGTGACCTTTCAAGTACTTGAAGAATGCTATCATGTCTCCCCTCAGTCTTCTCCAGGCTAAACATGCCTAGTTCTTACAGTCTCTCCTCTCATAGGGCTTTGTTTCCAAACCCCTGATCATCCTCGTTGCCCTCTTCTGAACACACTCCAGCTTGTTTGCATCCTTCTTGAAGTGCAGTGCCCAGAACTGGACACAATACTCAAGATGGGGCCTAACCAATGCTGAATAGAGGGGAACCAATACCTCGCACGATTTGGAAGCTATACTTCTATTAATGTAGCCCAATATAGCATTTGCTTTTTTTGCAGCCACATCACACTGTTGGCTCATATTCAGTTTGTGATCTACAACAATTCCAATATCCTTCTTGCTTGTAATATTGCTGAGCCAAGTATCCTCATTTTGTAACTGTGCATTTGGTTTCTTTTTCCTAGGTGTAGATCTTGGCATTTATCCCTATTAAATTTCAGTCTGTTGTTTTCAGCCCAGTGCTTCAGTCTATCAAGGTCACTTTGAAGTTTGTTTCTGACTTCCAGGGTATTAGCGATCCCACCCAATTTTGTGTCGCCTGCACATCTGATAGGCATTCCCTGCATCTCCTCATCCAAATATTGCCCCAACACCCATTTTTGCCAGTGAGACACCCTATGCCAAGTTTCCCCTCCAAATTGGCAAGGGCGCCCAACCTTCTTTGTCATGGTGCCAAAAAAAGTCATACTTCTCCTTGTTCCTCTTGGAATTCCTTGGCCTCAGAGAGCGATTGGTACACACAGAGAGTTGATAGGAAGACTCTTTTCCCCTCCTTGGGAGAAAGTTGTGTGTGTGTGGGAGTACTGGATTCCTTTCATCATTACTGGATCTCCCACCACTCAGCTTTATGGGAAGACTCCAGGTTCTGGTATTATGTCTACTTTCTCAACACAATGCAGAATTTTATACACCTCTATCATTTCCCCACTTACCATTTTTCTAAGCTCAAAAGCCCTACATTTTATAAACTTTTCTCAAAAGGGAGTTGTTCCAGCCCCATGATAATTTTGGCTGCAAAACAAACCATTTGCCAGGAGCAATTGCTATGACAATAAATAAATAAAGCAGCCATATGCAGGGCAGTTGACAATATGGTTCTAAAAGAATGACGGCAAACAGCACTTTCAAATCCATGAAGTGTGTAGCTGTCCATTTCTCTTGTCCATTCCTGACTTTATGTTCCAAATCCCTCCAAACTGTATGTGTATGATCTCTTAAACTGGTACGCCTCAACAAGCAGCTGGTCCTCATTTACAGAGAACCAGCTGCAATCTGCTGCCACAGATTTCACTTTTTCTCGGCTAGCAACTGGAGGGATTTCTGTTTACTGACTCATAGACAGTCAGCATCCATTCTTTAAGATGTACATTTCAAATCTATATGATGCCAGAAAGAAACATCCATCCAGAACTTGAAAGCTCAAAAATTGACAGCTAAATGAAACATATTTTTTGTTTTGGAAAATACTGAAGATTTTAAAACAGCAATAGCTATACTGGTTCATGAGGGAAAAAATAACAACCAAAATTCAGTTTTTTAAAAAAACAACCAAAATTCCACAAAAAATGGCAAGCTTTTGAGTTCCCAACTGTATGTTTTTAAGGCACTCTTGTGAGTTCGGTTTGAATCACACCCATTGAAATGGAGCTATCAAGTGGGAAAAATCTACTTTTCTGTTATACTGCGAGTGTACTAAGCTGCAGTATATTTGTTTCCACAAAAACCAGTTGAATGATCCAAAGGCCTTTATATTCACCTGCCCACAGATCCTTTGGGAAGTCTTGGTAGATAGATTAGGCACATGGTTAGGTATAGCTGAAAAGGAAATGGACAAATGGGTTTGAGAGTTTTTGTTGTTTGTTTGTTTTTTACCTTTCCCTGTAATATGAGGCTACGTTCCTGTGCTTGTATTTACCATCTGTGGAGCAGCTGCTCTCCAATTGCGGAATTCTGTGAAATATTTTGAGTTGACACGCAGAAAGCATTAGATGGTTGTCTTACTTGGGCAGTAGGTTGCATCAACCACTAGGTGGCTCTGGCATTCCCGCTTCTTCTAGGGCCTGACTTGACGAGGCGTTTGACCCGGGGTGGATCTGCAGTGGTGGCAGGTCATTTATATGACGCAGCCGCCATTGCAGAACTGTTCCGAGGCATTTTCCCGAAGCTCCGCTTTAAAAATGTCGGGCATTTACCACGACTTTTTTTCTTGGAGCGAGGTGACGACACATCTGATGTCTGTCACCTTGCTCTGGAGCTGCTTTGGAGGCATGTCTGGGCAGGTGGCGAATCTTGATTTGTCGTCATCTGCCCAGATGGGGGGTGGGGGCGGGCTAGCAAGCCAAATGGCCGCTGGCCTACCTCCGTGCTTCTCCAGCATGGGGAGAAGCTGAAAAAAAGGTAACCTCCCCCCCCCCCCAAACCCTGGGACACAAGGAGGCACGGCCGCCCCAGTGCATGGGTGCGGCACCTCTTCCGAATAAAAGGTAAAAACCAAACAAACCTGGGACCTGAGGAGGTGCGGGAAGGGGCGCAAATGTAGGTGGTGGTGGTGGCTCGTAGCGGCAAAGCACCATTGTCAAGATGAGCCCCTAGTGAGAATTCCCTTTGTCTAAGGCCTGTCTCATCCCTAAAAAGAAACCATCTTCTCTCTCACACACTGGGTTTCGCTGCCACCAGGACCTTTAAGGCTCAGGCCCAACCCTTTACTCAGTCCTCTAACTGCGAAGACACACAGACTTTACTTTATAATCTTGTTCTGTTCCCTTTATTAGCTCCCCCTAACGTAGCCAAGAGCAGATGTAGAATTTTATAAACAAAGAAAGCTTTATTTATTACAGTAAATTAGTTTTGAATAATAAATGTTACTCTTACTGGCTCCAAGCATATATATTCTTCCATATGCAATACTCAAAAATCACTCTCTCAAATAATTCTTACACAATCAGTACAGACTTTCTCTCAGTTCTCAGTCCTAAAATCCTAACTCTGATCTAAACCCTCGCACACTAATTTCCTGTCTCTGATCTAAACCCACGCACAGCCAAGCCCCATCACATCTCATCTTGTCCCTGTTTCGTCTCATCTTCCCACACAGGCACAGCACCCGGTTTATATAGCACACACACATTTCACCCCCACTTTCTCCTTCTCTCAGCTAATCCGCTCACACCTGTAAATTTACCATTCTCACCCTAGGGATACTTACCAAACCAATGATCTATAACAAGAACACAGTTATAAACATAAAGTCAGTATGGACAGACGTTAAATGTCACAGTGGCCTTTGGCTTCTAACTCTGAATTTATGAGTGACATTTTAATTGGCCTAATACGGATTTAGAATTTTTGTTACAGGCCACCATAACTGCCTTTTGCTTTTTGGGTGTGATGGAGAATCCCAAATTTAGCTATTCAACAGAATCCCAAATTGGAGGAAGAGAATCTTATACGTTTCTCCCAGCAACTCGGTAAAGGTACCTAGTATCCCATCTCCATCTTCGTTAATACAAAAGTTGTCTAGCTTACCTCAACTTCTGTTTTCTGCCAACCAAGGAGCCTGTGTGATTTGCCTTAAGCAGGAGACAGATCTGGGAAACAGCTGATTTTTTTTTTAAAAAAAGGGCAGGTGGTGGTGGGGAAATCAAACATTGGCTCAGTTTGGACGACATATTAAGCAATGGAGGGGTAAATAACATACTGACCGTGCGTTAGGCAGGAGGAGCTCCGCAGAGGACATGCTGCAGCCGGCGCTGCTTGGAACCGGCAAACGCCCTGGCTGCAAGGAACTTGCGGTGGCCATTTTGGTTGCAGCCTCTACTCCGTGTGTCCCCCAGCTGTATCCCAGCATGCACCTTGAGTTCTGCAGGCTGCATAGAACAGCTGGTTTTTTTTGGCTGCTCTAGGCAGCAGAACTCTATTCCAAAACGGAATAGTCCACGGAGAGGGGGGGGGGGCAGAATTCGGACGACACTTTAAACAACGGGGCTTTGGGCTAAACAACGTGCAAGCCCATTGTTTCGCTCCGTTGTTTAAAGTGCCTGATTAACGTACTATCAGTTGTGTGTGCGTTGTGTGTTGCCCTCCAGACGACACAATAAGCAACACAACTGACGATTGTTCCCCCCTCCTCCGTTGCCTAATGTGTCGTCCAAACTGAGCCATTGTTTCTTCATCTCAAAAGTCTTAGGTGCAATCTGAAACCCGCACAGCACCTAACAGAACCGAATATGATTTTTTGCTGCTTCTTATAAGAACGTAAGAAGAACCATGTTGGATCAGACCAAGGCTTCATCTAGTCCAGTACTCTGTTCCCACAGTGGCCAAACCAGCTGTCCCATGTTCCATTTTAATAAAACGACAAAATGCAGACTCCAACACTAACTAGTTTTCTCCCCTCCACCCCTGCATTGTTTACCAGGGCTGAAGGGGGCCATAAGAAAGATCCAAAGTCCATATTAAGGGAATACCTTTATTAGACCAACATGTCATAAAATAGTGACCAAAGCAGTTCTCTAGAATTCTTCATCCAGCTATTTTATGACATGTTGGTCTAATAAAGGTATTCCCTTAATATGGATTTTGGAACTTTCTTATCATCGGCCAATGCCTTTTGCTTTTTATTCTATGGTAATTCCAAAGATGAAGACACAATACCTTGCAAGACAGATCAATAAGTAACCCTGGAGTATAAACAGAAATATAACACTATTAAAAAGCCACCAGAACATTTAAGTGCTAAATAAATCCCTTGGAGATTTGACATTTTGTCTTTGCTGTTACTGCCATCATGTGGTCAACTAATGCTCTTATTCTTGCAATATCTAGCAAAATTTAGTTGCACTTCAGGCTACTATCCGATATCTACTTACCAAAAAGTAAGGCCCATTGATTTAAATGGGAATTACTTTTTATTAGGCATGCGTGGGATTGCACAGTAAAACTCACTGAAATTAATGGGAGTTGATTTAGTCATGATTTGTTTGTTAACATTCTCAGGATTATTTAAAGTGTTTTTATACCGCTCCTCAGCCAAAAAGGCTCCCAGAGGGCTTAAATGGTATCAGTTAAACAAGAGAGTTCCTGCCCATATGCTTATAACCTAAAAAAAAAGACACAACACACAAGGAAAAATGGAATGGGGAGGAGAGGAGGGAGGGCGAGGAGGAGAGCAGGGGGGTGCGGGGAGGGGAATTCTTTTGGCAGGGTTGGTGGAATGGCCCTGCTCTCTATCTCATTTCCCTCAGCTCGACCTGCCTGAATCTTGTGGCCAAATACTCCAATTTTTAGTTTCTTTGTCTGAAAACAATCTGTAAAAAGTTTAAATGTTTAATGCTGGCTGTCAAACGTCACTGACAATAATGAAAATATTACTTTGGAACAGCAATCTTTTTTTTTTTAATTGTTATCAGTTTTCCAAAACAAAATTAACTATAAATAAATACATTTAAAAAGAAAGGAAGTAAAATAATAAAAAGAAATACATTGAATTTAAATCTGATTATTGACAGAGGGTAGTAAACTCTAACCTAATATTTTTCCGCTTTACTTTACAGACCAAGATATACATGAAATCCATGGGTGCTTAGAAGTTTTCTTTATAATTCTTTGCTATATCAAGCTTATATTTAGTCTCATTTCCATAACCTGAGGAAAGGCTTTGACAAACAGTGTTATGTAAGTCCCTGATCAGTATATAGAATAAATTCCTGCCATATTTTATAAAAGTCAGATGTTTTGCCTTTGCCTTTAGCTAGTTGGTATGTCAATTTTTCTGCCATGGCTGTTTGCCATAATTACATTGACCATGATTTCAGCGCTATAAATTCTGCAGTTTTCCAACATTCAGCTATGACTTTTTGGGCATGCAACAGCATGAACTCAGTTAAGTCCTTCGATGTCACTTTTGCATTTTGTTCTTCCCATATTTGTTAATAACGCAAACACTGGTAACACATGTATGATTTGATATGTAACATTTGCCATTTCTGAAAAGATGGTATTCCAAAATTGGCACAATAGAACATGTCCACCACATATTAACAGGGCAGATTGCAGTTTCTCCAACTTTTTGTATTGTTTGTGTTGGCTATTCTTGCCAAATGTACTGGCATGATAAACCATCTGTGGAACAATGTATTCTCCCTGAGAGTTATTGATATAGTTTTCCTTGGTTATGTCACCCATACTTTATCCAATACCTTTTGCTCTAGCGGTTTTCAAAATTTGATTTGAAAACTTTATTGACTTCCACCCACCCTCTGTAGTATTAGGGATGCCTCTTCAATCAAAAGCAAGGCACATCTTATGCCTCCAAAGATAAAAGGACAGCACAATTGTGGGGTTTTGAGTTGCCTGGAATTGGTGATAGGGCTGCCTGCACTGTTGCTTCCCAACTGGGTTGGTGCCACCATTTTAAAAGCACAATCCAATGCATGTCAGAACTTTAAGCATGACTGGAAATGTTGAGTACCACATGGTATTCTCCCCATGTGATTGGGTGTACTGCTCCTCTGCTTGTCCCTGCAGAAAACACAGAGATGCGTAAACATGGCACAACCCACATGGTGCAAGGGAGAATGCTGGTACACAGACCTCCTTACTGTACTGTAACTTATTATTGCAATGCTGGACTGGGACCATGGGAAGCCCAAGCTCATGTGGACTTTCCTTTAAATGAATGCTTTATTTACATTCCAAGAATGTAAACCTATTCATATATATTCAGAAAGAGATACCACTGGGATGTATCCAATGTTACCCCTCCTTAAAGTAGAACTTATGAATGGGACTTAAGTTAGATGAACATTGGATACAATCCACTGAACTCAATCTTACTCAATCAATAGCCATTACTCCTTTTGGGATTGCAGTCTAAAATAATGTATTTCTTAGTAAGCCATTGGGAACAACAGCAGGAGGATGAGATGGATTTCCACCATGCTTGTCTTGTACTGTTGAAGCATCTGAAGCACCACTGAGCAGGATACTTGACTTCTTGGACAACTGGATTAAAGAGACAGGTACTTTAAAAGTGCCCCAAATTTTGTGTGAAGTATCCATTGGCTTTCTTCTTCATGTTCTTGATTCTTCCTTTCCTTTATTTCATTTTTGCCCTAGCCTGCTGCTAATAATGTCAGAATCACCTGGCACCTAAGCCCTGTACAGAAAAAAACAACCCAAATTGCTCACTTTTAATTGTGATATATTTTTTTAAATACAAGCAGATTCAACTTTGTTTTTGGTGGACTGTAAACCAAAGGAAGCCACTTCGTTTAATTATTCCTAAACCATTCATGCCTTCCCCTTTAATCACATTTTATTAATTTGGCATATTTGTCTTTACAAATCACTGATTGACACCACATTTAAAATATTATTAAAATGATCACACTCAAACTTCCTACTTCAATATTTGTTTTACTGCTGGGAAGAGATGCAAATAATTTGTTCAGATAATATACTGAATAAATAAGTACTGGCCTATTCATGTCTACTAAGGAGTAAGCACCATTGACTTCAGTGAGACTTACTCCAAGGTAAGGATGGATAGGACTGCAGCCTTATTAGTATACGGTTAATGAATTCTCGGCTAGAGCTCGCCACCTCCAAGAAGAAAGATCCCGATGGAGTTCAGGAAGGGAGACGGGCGGACACATTTCCTGCGCCAAATGATTTATTTTCCCCGCCTTAGCATGGCGCAGAAGGAAGAGAGCGCTGGAAACCATTGCCGAACACATCCGCGACTTTTCTCACGCCTCCGCGACTTACCTCTCGCTTGCATGCCTTTTCACTCTGTGCGCCTGCGTCAAGGTCGACGTTCTATAGAGCGAGACCCGCAAGAGTCGCGCTGATATGACGTAACGCAGTAGGCGTCGCTCTGAATGTGAGGCTGGGGGTCCTGTTGTTGTAGGTGGTGGTGGAGGCGAGGGGTAACTGGAGTTTCTCACGGCTGGTTGAGGGGGCCTGGGGCCGGTCATGGCGCTGAGGCCTGGCCCCGGGGGAAGATGAATAAGGGCTGGCTGGAGCTGGAGAGCGACCCCGGTGAGTGAACGAGCTCCGGGGTTGTTGGGGGGAAGGGTAATGGGTGGAGGCCTAAGGAAGGGTCAGTACTCAGCCCTGGGCAGAGAACGGGTGGTGGAGACCTCGAGGAGGCGAGGGGGAGGTGGACTCCCGCCCTTTCTTTCCAGAAGTGGAGCTAGGATGCTAAGCATGGGGTGGCTGTGGGTGGTGGCAGCTAAAGGGTTGTTCTGAATGAGGGAAGAGGTGGACTGAGGAAGAGAGCCTGGGATGAGATGGTATCATAGATTTGATGGTAGAAGGGGAGTGATAGTGTGTGGCACTGGGTAGAGGACATGTAGCTTTAAGGCAGGCTTCCCCAGTGTGCTGCCCTCCCAGATGTGTTGGGGCTACAACTCCCAGCATCCCTCAGCTGTAGTCCAACACAACTGGAGGGTACCAGGATAGGGAAGACTGCCCTGAGGGGACTCACAGATAGAAAGCTGGGAAGGAACTGGAGCATGGATATGTATGTCTTGAGACTCTGTGTCCCCACACTGGACAACTGGGCATGTATACTAGGCTCATAATGTTGCATGTAAGTTGGTTTTGCATTTGAAGATGCCACTCTCCAGTCCTAGGTTCATGCTAGTCAGTCTGTGTACATTATCATATCATTAAAATGTCCGATAATGATACGATAAGGTCGTTATCGGACATCCAATTAACGATAACTATACGATAGAAAAACCTCCAATAAATATCCGATCCGAAAATCTTCAGCCTGATTATATCGGATTATCGGACTGTCATATAAATAAACCTATAACTTCTGTATTTTAAAAGTTAGAGGCTTGAAACTTGGTCACAGTGTTTATGGGGTATGCCTAAGTATGTGTATGAAATTTGAGATCGATCCCTCCAACCTTCAATTTTATATGAATTTTTGAAAGATCGTGCAACTTTTTGACAGGTCTGAATGAACGCACGTGGCGAGCTGTTCTGACCTGTCAGAACTTAAACGTTCTTTAATAAATTCATATAAAATCGAGGGTTGGAGGTTATGATCTCAAATTTCATACACATACTTAGGCATACCCCATAAGCATTGTGACCAAGTTTCAAGCCTGTAACTTTGAACATACAGATAGGCATTTAAAAAAAATTCAGCTCTATAGGGCACAATGGGGCTGCAAATTAAAATATCGGATTTCCGATAATGATCGTGAAGATGATACGATTAACCTACGATATTATCGGAGACGATAATTTTTTTGGTTTGAAATTCAGATAACGCTAAAATATGATATTTTCGGGCTTGCACATCTCTACTGTACATCTTTCTCATTTATCTAGTTGGAACCTTTTGTTTTCTTTTTGAAAGGATGCATTCCTATGTGTCTGTCCTGCTACAAACCCAACTGTCCATTTATTAAAGAAGAGTCCAGATATTTCAAATCAAATAGTGAAACTAGGGCTTTAAAATGCATCCAATACAGGTTGCACCATGCAACAACGAATCGTATTCTGTTTTGAAAATGTAGAAAATAGATTGGTTATAAACAGTCAACACTGTTGTGGCAGTACATACTTCCCATAGAAAACAATTGTGGCTAATATACAATATTTTTATTTACTTTTCTGTTCTACCTTTATAACCTGATCACAAGAAGCCCATTTTCTGAGGCTGGGGAGATTCAGGTACTATTTTTGCGTGTGTGCTCTAGAGATGGGTGACTTCCTCCATGTTTGTGTTGGGTTGGTGCAGAAAATAAACTGAACTGCTTTAAAAACAATCAGAAATAGCTTTTCTTGTTTTCTCAGCCAGTTTGATGTTTGAAGTCATCTGTCAACCCGCCCCTTGATCCCCCTCCCCTCCTTCCCCTATGTTGGATTTGGATTGGTGATACATAGGTTTGAATCCTTACTCGGGCTACAGAACTCACTGGGTGATCATGGGGTAGCCACCCTCTCTCCACCCAACCTATTTCACAGAGTTGTTGATCCATCCATGTACATCACCGTGAACTCCTTGGAGGAAGGGTGGGACGTAAATGTGGGAATAAGAATAATATTTAAGTGTGCATAAACTTTTAAGAGTAGCATAAAACTGTCAGCAGAGATAAAACATTAAAAGTCCTTGTAAACTCTAAGGTCTTTGCCTAGTGCTGAAATGACATCAAAATAGGTGCCAGTCAAACTTTGCTGAAACAGCCATTTCATAGTTGCGGTGCCACCAACAAGAACATCCCTTCCCTGATAAGCCACTAGTTGCACCTCAGACATTGGCTGTACTTGGAGAATGGTCTCTGCTGAAGATTTTCATGTATAGACAGGTGATTGTATCAGGTGCTCTGGTCCCAAGATGTGAAGGGGTTGAAGGACAAAACTAGCACATTGAATTGAACCCAAGAATGGATTATGAGTCAGTGAAGTTGATAAAGCACTGGTGTAATATGATCATAATGCCCAGTCCTAGTTTTCCTTAGAGGAACCTACTTTCCACCTAGTCTAGACTACCTGCCCTCCACTCCTCCACATGTCATCCCAAATTCAAACACATGAACAGTGCCTGAGGTTTGGAGGGTACGTTTATCTTTGAGTCTGATAGCTGCCTCATACTTGCTGCTCCACTCAGCGCCTCTTGAACTCTTGCCACTCCTACCCCATCTCAAATGCTGAGTTGGGGTGGGGGCCATCTCTTACAGGGCAAGCCACTGTTGTGTCCTTGAAACCATCTTCTGAGTGTGCACCCATCCCTCCTCCGCCATGCACACACTGGTTGCTGAAATTAGGATTCAGTAGGTTACCTCTCATCCAAGCAGATTGTAGGCAGCAAAGTAGCAGTGTTATGCTTCATTGATGGTGCCTGGCTAGTTGCTACTGGGCTGGCACCTAGCACAGTAGGAAATGCATGCTGCTGCTCCTCCTCCACTGAAGATAGAGGGTAAAAGGAACCTAACACAGAAGCTATAGTAAGAGGGAGGAAGAAGAGAAAACAAACAGCTAGCATCTGGGCTGTAATGAAAGGGAAGGAATATGTGATGGTGGTCATTGAATTGTTCCACCCTGGGCTGCTGCTTGGTTACCTGTATTGTCAAGCTGACTCTGGTTGTGCAATTGGAGTTGAAATAATAGACATCTATTATTATTTTATTATTATTATTGTTATTGTTATTATATTTTAATGAAGGCATCCAATATTCTGCTTCGCTGACAGAATTTCGAATCTTGATCTTGCATTTAACATTCACTATGGGTTAATTAGACTAAAATAAATGCCAGAAGTTCCTTTCTGCAGAATACATGTGGCGCTCAGGAAGTAACAGTTCTGTCTCATGTTCTTTTGCAGGGCTCTTCACACTCTTAGTAGAGGATTTTGGTGAGTATCACCTGCAATAATCTATTAGTCTCTCCTGGCCTCTCCTTTCCATATGCTAACTCCTGATGTATCTTCCTGCAGGTGTTAAGGGGGTGCAAGTTGAGGAAATCTATGATCTGCAGAGCAAGTGCCAAGGGTAAGCTACTAACCATTATATTGATTAGAGGGGACCAAAATATCCTTTTGAAGTTGTGATTTATCATGACATTTGTGAATAATAATCTTGTTGAAATTTGTGTAGAAGTTATTCCATTTCGGTCAAATAGGGAATACAACAAATATGGCCTGGATTATGATGATTAATGTTGAGACAGAACTGATAACAAGAAAAAAAATGTCTGTTAACAAAGATATTTCAACAACTTATTTAAAAATTGTGATAAATGTAGAGTAATATCACACTCTTGTTGCATTGAGATTGCAGTGGGTGGTGTGTTTTTTATTAGAAGGTGTCTTTTATATAAAGTCCTATAGTCATCCAAATTGCCACACCACCTTAGGGTCTAATTAAACTGCAAACTCTCTACACTGCAATATAGAGTAGTGTTGGTTTGATGTTTTGTACATCGACTTGTTGGTTTTTAGAGGAAGGTATTATAAAGATAGTTAAAATGGATAAAATAAATGGATGCTGTCTAGAGAGCTATTGAAATATATCCTTCACAGGTGATGCAGCTGCACTGGTGTCATGTAGTTTTCATTCTTTTTACCAGGCCAGTCTATGGGTTCATCTTCCTTTTCAAATGGATTGAAGAGCGCCGGTCCCGACGGAAGGTGTCTACTCTGGTAGATGAAACATCAGTGATTGATGATGACATTGTCAACAACATGTTCTTTGCTCATCAGGTAAGTTGATATGGAGGGAGAAAGAAGGATCTCCCCATTAGGTAGAGCTAGGGCTTAATATGAGCCAGTCGTATCCCTAGTATTGAAAGCAAATCCTTAGGATTGGTTTCATAACGATAAGGTACTGCTTTTGAGTATGTGCAGAGTGCCTTTCCAGACCACAATCAAACTCGGTTTGGGATTAGGAGTCTGGCATTCCAGGGAAGACGGCATGACTCCAGGCAGACTTGAACTCCAGGAGCATCCTCAGAATTGGAATAGGGGAAGAAAACCTTGCTTGTTCTTCACTCATTATGTAACGTGACTGGGGATAGGGTTGACCTAAAGAAAGTCAGTCCCATGGTTGTAGTGTTCATTCTCTGATTCCTTGGTGGGCATTCTTAAGTGACCTTTCATTGCCATTCCTGCTCTCTGATAATGGCTCAGTGATGTCAGGCTGCCATCTGACCTGTGTAGGTCGATCTTTGCAGGCTGGTAGGTGGGAGTGGGGAGCCTGCAGGAATGGGCTGAACTTGGTATCCTTTTGATTCATTCTAGATTTGCATATTTTTGATACTATGTTTGTTTTACTTTTTGCTCTGTGAGCTGCCTAGAGAATATGTGTTGATGGGCGGATGTATAAATGTACTTAAAATAACCTCTAATCATTAACGTGCAGTAGGAATAGATGTTTAGCTCAGAGGCCCTAATAGCTGCAATGGGAGACCTAAAATCATGAACTGTACAGATGGCTTTGGCCATCTGACTTGCTGCTGGGTTGCCTTGCTTTTCATATTGTGTGTAAATGCTCTCTTTTTCATAGCTGATTCCCAATTCTTGTGCCACACATGCATTGTTGAGCGTCCTCCTGAACTGCAGCAGTGTGGATCTGGGGCCAACTCTGAGCCGAATGAAGGAATTCACCAAAGGATTTAGTCCAGAGGTATGATGCAGCAGAGTACATACAGGTGGGGACAAACTGAGATCATTGTAGGCTGCTGATTTCTGAAGATGCTTTTGTAAAATCTCCTTTCTTCATGGCAACCTCTTTTCTTGCCATCTTGACCAAGTCCCTAATTTCCTGTTTGCCCATATAGCTTGAGGAAACTTAATGAAGCATGTTAGTTTGTCACTATCATTATGGATGATGAGGGGTCCGATGTATGGGAGATGGAAATGCTGAAGTGAGGCTTTTTAACCTAAGATTATCTTCTCCTTGATGAAATGCAGAGGATTGATTCCATAATCGCTGTACACAGTCTACTGGTAAACATAATGATGGATAACTATTTTGGTTACTTGGCAAAAATGAAGAACCTCATCAGAGGGCCTCTTTTTATCATTTGTCTGGTTAAACTGTGGTCATAGCCTCTAAACAAAACTTTTTGCATGTTGTTTTAAAATGAGCTTTGTTTAGCTTTGAGAAAGCAAGTGTCCTGCTAGCTGTATCCCAGCTACGCCACTCTGAATTCAATCAAGGGCTTGTTTTTGGCCTTCTGTACAAGAACTGAGCTGTTGATAGGCATTGGGGCAGAGGATCTCCCTTTGGTCATAGTGGATTCTAGTGAAAACAAAGCTATATGTGATTCTGACAGAATCTGTCTTAACGTCTTGCTCTGTTGCTTCTCCCTCAGAGCAAAGGCTATGCCATTGGAAATGCCCCAGAACTGGCCAAGGCACATAACAGCCATGCTAGGTAAGTGGGATGACAGTAGAGCACTTTGCTATGAAGTAGACCACATCTACTCTGACATCTTGGATATTTGTCCTCTTGGCAGGCCAGAGCCCAGGCATTTGCCAGAAAAACAGAATGGGATCAGTGCTGTGCGGACCATGGAGGCTTTTCACTTTGTCAGCTATGTTCCCATCAAGGGGCGCCTCTTTGAGCTGGATGGCCTGAAGGTTTATCCCATCGACCATGGTAAGGGATCTCAACATCTGTGCATTAGCTTATCGGAAGCATTGAAAATGTACTCTTGTGCTAGTAACTATTTGGGGTCCTCAAAGCTTCACTACTTCTAAAAAAGCAATGCTTTTCTAGGTTAACATATTTTCACCCTTTATTTTAACAAATCTATGAGGAATGTCAGTCCAGTAATAGTGAAAGATGTCTGGGAAAACCCCAGTCCATTCATTTAATCAGAAGTTCTGTCCTGTTTTTAGGACTTGGGGTGTGTGTGTGCAATGGCCTATAAGGTGTAGTGAGTTAAAGGAAGAACGGCTTGATTTATTGTCCACCTCTCTTCAGTGGTTCAGGTCAGTCCTTGCCTCTCCAGAGGCTCTCAAAAGTCTGGGGCAGCAACTGAAGAGTACTGTTTGGAGTTATCAATACTATACTATTTCTTGGAGCACAAACCTATGGATGTTTAGACAGAAAAAGTCCTACAACTCCCAGCATTTCCCAGAAAGCCACGCTTGCCCCTTAAACACCTAAAAAGCAATACATAGTGTAAGCTATATTCACCTTGGTACTGGATTATTTTAAGGTCACCTTTGATCATCTGGAAAGGCTCTTCTCCAAGCCCCCTGCCTGACTGTTGAGATTGGACAGGTGGGGGGACTGGAGAATGGGATTTTCCTGTGGTGGTGCTCCCTCCATCCATGGATTACCCTCCCTAGAGCCATACACCTGGCATCTAAAGTTACAAGTTTAAAAGTACCAGGTGAGAGGGTTCTATTTTCCAAAGCATTTTAATTCAGGTTGCTTGGCTTGTCGTTTTGGATTCTTACAGCTTTTAGGAGTTTAGTGTTGATTGTATTCTATAACTGCTGTGTCTGTAGTTCTGGTTCTACCGTTAGCTTGCTTGTTGTTGCTGTTAGATTTGTTTGTATTGTTTCATGTATGTTATGATGTAAACTGCCTCACATTTTTTGATCAGGCCGAACAAATATATATTAAATAATAACAATAAAATGAACAATGACAAAACTCTGTCCACAGACATTTAATCAAAATGAGCAGATATATGAGGAAAAGCAAGGAAGATGGGTTTAGGGAGAGAATGGAGGAATAGTAGGAAATTAGAGAAGGCCTGGGAAAGTAGAGAGGTCTTGAGGAACGTCTTAGACAATGAGAGGGACTGAATCATTATCTGGAGGCAAGGAATATCTGGACAAATAACATACATGTCTTTTGAGCCTGCTGGGTATTAATATTTTGTTGCATCTTTTTTATTTTGCTTTGTTTGTATGGAAATGGGGAGAGTATCTTATTCATTTAACCTCTGGAACAGGTCGGATGGGGAACAGAGTTAGACAGCACTGGGTTACAGTGAAGATGAGTATTTTGTTTTCTAAACGGAATGTGTTTCTCAGGTGTGTGTTTTTCTTTTGGCAGCCCATTCCATGGTTTAGCCTGAGATTAACATTTTAAGGTATTAGTTTCCATATCTTCTGCGAGTTGACTTTGGATATACGGCTTAGAATCTGATCATCTCCCGTGTGGGCACCTGGCATTATCTCATTCCCAAGGGATGTACATGATGTTTCCTGTAATGTCTTTTTACCTCTACTGTGTTGCTCTTATATTTTGCTCTAGTGTTTACATGGCAGGAAGAACCTGCAGTTGAGCGCAGCTAACAAAACATTTGGTCAGCAGGACCATTTCCACATTTGCCTTTTCTTGCTGTTCTAGGGCCCTGGGCAGAAGACGAGGAATGGACAGACAAAGCCAGGAGAGTTATCATGGAGAGGATTGGACTTGCCACAGCAGGGTAAATGCCTAGAACAATTAGCATTAGTTAGGATTGTGTAGCAGTTTTAGAGGCATACTTGAGAACAGCCACAGCTTTTCTGTGGGCTCTCGTGTTCTGTAGATCCTGCTTTGGTCCACCTTTCTCCAGATGGCATGTTCTGGTCCAAAGACTTACTGCACCTGCGCAAGTATCTCAAATGAAGCATCCCAGCAGATTCACCAGTCCAATGGCACAAGCTGTGATGTTAAACTGGCATTAGGGGACACATCACAGTGACCCAGGGAGAGATTCTGCTGCAGAAATTTAGAACTGAAATGTCTAGCGCAAGATGTTGTCTCTCTGCAGGGAGCCATATCATGACATCCGCTTTAACTTGATGGCAGTGGTGCCTGACAGGAGGATGAAGTATGAATCCAAGCTGAACATACTGAAGATGAATCGACAAACTGTATTAGAGGCACTGCAGCAGGTAAGTGGGGAGGCGGAAGGAGAGAACGAGCCTAATGGTCAGATCTCTTTTCCTGATCGTTATCTGGCTGTAGGAAGAGGTGTTGCATTTTTCTGTTCAAGTTTGGTGTTCAACAAGCATGGGGGAGGGGTTGCTTTTGTTCTCTTTTGGTGCTGTTGTTGCTACTACTTTGTATTGATACTTAGATTGCATCCCAATAATTCTGCTTTCTGGCCTGCATAGTTGGCTTGTGAATTAGAAATATTTCCTAGGTAGAAATAATTGGATCCTAACAGGCTCTTGAATCCAAAAGAAGAAGGCCCAAGAACGAGTACTTGATGTCAAGACTAGACAAATTAATGTTAAGAGGCTGGGTTGGCTCCCTAGTGCTTGTCTGAAAAACCAAGATTCTTCTGAATGAATTGCTTGGACTTAGTAAGCATGAAGAAGACATATCACTGATACAGTACTCTAGGATTGCCATTTATTATTTTATGGTGCTCTGGGGTACTCCTTTCCCATGTGTGAAGAGGCCTGCTAATGAAAACTGACTTGATATCCAGGGAACTTCATTGGCGTCGTATCTTTACTTTGTGAATTGCTTATCTTCATCCTTTTTTCCTTTTAATATTAGCTAATCAGAGTGACTCAACCAGAGCTGGTCCACACCCAGAAATCTCAGGAGCCCCAGCCTTCTGAAGAGCCCAAGTCAGCTAACAGTAAGACCTCTGCTCCACTGGAACTGGGGAGAGTGCAGCTGGGTCCGGAGAGCACACAGACAGGTATGAACTCTCTCTCTCTCTGTTAGAAAATGTCAGTGGTACGTTCGCTGAGATCCAAGAGATAAGTTGTAGAGTAGTATGAACAAAGAACAGACTCAGAAGGTGGCTTTAGAAGCACATGAAAACAACCCGCAACCCGTGAGTTGCTTCTAGCCTTCAGACCTGCCTGTGCCCTAGCTGCCTTGCCACGTTTTCCTTTATGCCCCACCCCTCTAACCTCCCCTGGGGCTGAAAGTAGATGCTGTACAACTAGTCTGCCATACTCTGTGGTTTCTCAAGGATAAGATACTCTTCCCTTCAGTATTGGAGGCAATGTGCCTCCGTATGCCGCTTGCTGGAGAATAAAAACGGGAGGGTGCCATTGCCCTCCGTCCTGCTTGTGGGCTTCCCATTGGGGCATCTGGTTGGCCACTGTGGGAACCGAATGCTGGACTAGATTGGTCTTTGGCCTGATCCAGAAGGGCTCTTCTTGTGTGTTATGAGAGAGAAAGCATGTAGAGAGGGTAGAGCAACAAAGGATTTATCTCTCAGGAATGTTATGGAGTACAATGTGCTCAAGCGCCACTCTCCTCTCCAAGCAGAGAGAAGAAAGCCTTTTCTGCCCAGGGAGAGGGAGTTAATGGAGGGAGTTTTAACCCTTACCTTTCCCCAACTTCTTCTCCCTGCCCAATTCTATTTAGCCTAGGAAAAGTTATAGGTTTGGTAGGGGGAGAATCTGTATATGTATTTGAGTGAGAGACATTGTGTGTATGTGTGTGTGTGGTGGTGGTAGTGGAGCCCAGTCCGCACTACCATGGGATTTGGCCGCACCATCCATTACATGTGGCCCTCAGGCAAGAAGGTTGCCCACCCGTCTTCTAAAACCTTGGTTTCTTAAGGATCTGTTTTGCTGAGAAAGCCAAACATAAGGAAGGCCTGTGTCTATTTCTGAAAGAAATCATGCAGACTTCAAGCTCTCATCTTAATTCCAACCAGGCTTGCAAATTGTAGACATCTGTATCCAACCTACATGTTCCTGCTTGACTTTGTTGGATTTGGGGTAAGGAGTTCTGGAAAGCAGTGCCCCCTGAATATGAAAGTACCTCATTCCTTTTGGAAGCATAATCATGTACTTAGAAAGTAACCGTAAAGGTGGAAGAGTTGCCTCTGAATAGGAAAGATATGTGTTGTTTTGCAGAGAGTACTGAGGATTCTGGTGGCCAAGATCAGCCTGCCTCAACCCAGAGCCCTCCAAGCAAGTCAAAGCTGGGCAATAAACCACCTGTGAGCAGTATAAATGGGGCACTATCAAACCCCAGCCCCATTGTGCAGAGACTGCCAGCTTTCCTGGATAATCACAACTATGCAAAGTCACCCATGCAGGTACATGAGGTTTTTGAGCATGGTGGTTGCTGTCCATCTGGGAGAGTGCAAACTACATGATCTGTGGTTTCTCAGCTCTTAACTTGTTGCTCCTGCACCTTCAGAGGGAAAAGTTGCTTCTTGGTGAGTAAGGCATAATTGCCCAGTTACTCTTAGGATCCTGCCTTGTGTCCAGGAGATCTAAAATTCTCTGGCAATGCTCCTGTTTTAAGGAATAGAATCAGTTGCCCAAATTGGAAATTGTGTAGCTAATATACATCGAAGGGAAAAGTTGGGGTTCTTGTAGAAAGCACACCTTCAACAAGGCTTCAGTGGAAGACAGAGGGACCCGTCTGGTGTAGGGGAGGCTACACTGGCTTTAAGGGCCTTTCAACCTTTGTCTAGCTTTTGAAGAGCTGGTTGACAGTGCCTGTATGCCTGTCAAGCTTTCCTTCACATGTGAACTAGAAACCCTTCTTAAACAAGTGAGTATCCCTCCATTTTTTTTAGCGTTCCCACATGAGTGATTGTCATTGTTTTTTAGGATGCTCTGCAGAGTTCCACTGAACCTCTTAACTAGTCCGTATCAGGAAGAGCAGCCTTCCCCAATCTGGTGCCCTCCAGACGTTTTGAATTACAACTCCCGTCATCCCTGACCACTGGTTATGCTGGTTGGAGCAGATGAGATTTGTAGCCCAAAACATCTGGAGGGCACAAGGTTGGGGAAGGCTGGAGTCGAGTGTAGCAGTCTCCTCCCCACACTTCTCCCACAGAAGTTTCGTGGATGCAAATTCACCGCTGAATTGGACAACAAATTGATGGGAGAATCTTCATATTGAGTAAAATACTTGAAAGTGTATTGCTTTTGAGGAACTGGTGGAAAGGTTGGCTACAGTCAGTGTGCACAGCTTCTAATGCTAAACAGCCTTGGTAAAAAGACTCATAACATTCATGACTGCTTGTTTAACAGGGATTTTGATCACAAGCAAAGTGTGGGCGTCCTTTGGAGTTTTTTGCTTGCACGTTCTGAATAATTTCAGCTGCTATGATGGGCCTTGAGCTATCCAAAGTGTGTCTGGTCAGTACAGTCCCAGAATGCTTTTTGCAAGGGATGAGGGGGAACTACTCTTTCTCTACTTCCTTTTTTGACTTGCGTTTGTGTCTCTGGACAGGCCTGGAGTCACATGAGCAGGGGAACTGAATCCTTATTCCTTAGAAGGCTGTTTCCTTAGGGCTCAGGTGGGGATGCAGTCATAGGCACTTCTTTGTGCAGCTCTGTTTGTTAAAAGATGGGTTTTGTTGAGCAGGAGATCCTCCCAAATACAATTCCTAGGATGTGTTCTGAAAGCAGATGTATGGTATGTATTGCAGGAGGAAGAGGACCTTGCAGCAGGAGTGGGCCGGAGCAGGGTCCCAGTACGGCAGCCCCAGCAGTACTCTGATGATGAGGATGATTATGACGAGGAGGAGGAGGAGGAAGTGTGCAATGCTAACCCTGCCATCAGGTAATGGCAAGACAACTAGTCTTCAATGGTAGCTTATTCTCTCTTTGCTCTTCTGTAGGCTCCTCCCAGGAGAGTGGGAGATTTTCAGTACAAGCTAAAGATTATTTTTCAGAAGCCAGCGTTTATGGTTGTAAAGGGTGTGTGCGTGTGTGTGTGTGTGAGTGAGAGAGAGAGAGAAGGTGGTGGCGGTGAAGATGTTCTTGCAATACTTCTGGAGGGGGAACTGGAGGAGAGGTCCTATTGGGAGTATTCTTAACACAGTGCACAAACAAGGATTATATCATACAGTTCACCTTATCAACTCTATCTCTGAACTGTCTGGATGGCGACCTGGGGTGACCACATTCCACCAACTTTAAAATCACTTCTCTGGCTGCCAATTAGTTTCCAGGCTAAGTACAAAGTGTTGGTCATTACCTTTAAAGCCCTACATGGTTTGGGTCCAGGTTACCTGCGGGATTGCCTTCCCCTGTACAATCCGCCCTGCACACTCAAGTCCTCTGGGAAGAATTTACTTCAGTCAGCTAAAACCAGGCTGACAACCGTTATCCGGAAGAGATTCATCAACTTAAAAGTCTCTTTGATTTTAAGGAGGCCATAAAGACTGATCTCTTCCGGCAGGCCTACCTAGTTGAATTTTAAGAGTTTTATTGTTATTTTAATAATGTATTAGTTTTATATGTTTTTAATCAGTTTTATGTATTTTATACTATTTGTATTTAATGTTGTTCCCCGCCTCGATCCTGATAATAAATAAATAAATAAATAAATTATTATTATTATTATTACAAATAAGTAATTTTTTTTCTTTATCTGCCCATTGCCAGGACTTATCTGGCAAATATTGGTCAAGGAAACGACTAAGTTATCCTTTTTATAGCATATGGCACTGCCAGGATCTGGGGCATACAGTGCAGTTGAACAGACTTGATTGAGACTTGAGGATTTGTTTTGGTCTTGTGTAGATTAGAACGGGAAAAAGGGAGTGGGTGAAGGGGCCAGATAGTATGTGTGTGTGTATTTGGTATAATATGGTCCAACAAAAATACCAATAGCTCTGTATGACATAAAGATATAATAATATTAATACTTCATAATAATTTTCTCTCATGTGTATACTCTATATCTATCTATATTTTCAATTCTATAAATCATTTTCTACAACTTTCTGGAATTGCAGCTAGTATATCAATTAAATCAATGCTACTAAAACTATAATATAAAGCAAAATATAATAAAATGCACAATAACGCACGAGCAAATTATTGATTATTCCCTATCCAAAAGTCTTCCTAAAATCATGGGTCTTGCACAGGTGCGGAAAAACTGGAGGGATTACCATGTTTTGAGGAAGATCATTTTAGAAAACTGGGCAGCCACTAAGAAAGCCTTATTTTATTCAGAGACAACAGTCTTTCTTCCCAAATAGAAGGAATTTTGAGCAGGTGTCTCTGGGATGTCCTTAAAAGACAAATGGGCTTTGATAGGAAGAGTTGCTCTCTAAAGCATATCACTCTCAAGTCACAAAAGGTTCCAAAGGCAAAACCCATCATCTTAATTCAGGCCCAGAACCTCATCAGTAGCCAGCGCAATCAGTGCACAGTTGGTTGTTACAAATGTGTTCTCCTCTTCCTACACCTGCTAACGGATGGGCTGCTGCATGGCTTCAGAGCCGTTGTCAAGAGCATTCCCTAGAAATGTATGTGATTTGATTTTAATTTTTGACCTGTATACCCTGCCACATGGCTCAGAAGACCTCTCGGGTGGCTTAGGAGCTATGAAGAGCTACATGTAAAATGGAAACCCCTCCCTTCCCAGCTACCTGAAACTTTTGCCTTCCTTGCATCCCTTAAAGTAGCTCCTCCCGGTGCTTTGAAATCCTTCATTGTGCATTACTGGATGTGAGAGTTGAAGGCTCTCCTCAGCCTGATCTTTTTCTCTCGTTCTCTGGCTTTGGACAGCTACAAGAGGAAGGGTGCAATGAAGCAGGAGCACCTGGTGGGCAGTGCAGATGGCCAGCTCTCCATACTCCAGCCCAACACCATCAATGTCCTTGCTGAGAAGCTCAAGGAAACGCAGAAGGACCTCTCCATTCCTCTGTCTATCAAGACCAGCAGTGGAGGCACTGCGGTTGCTGTTGTTCCCCATTCCCAGCCATCTCCTACGCCCAGCAATGAGAGCACGGACACTGCCTCAGAGATTGGAAGTGCCTTCAATTCCCCGCTCCGCTCCCCCATCCGGTCAGCCAACCCCACCCGTCCCTCCAGCCCCGTCACCTCCCATATCTCCAAGGTGTTGTTTGGGGAGGAGGACAGCCTGCTGCGCGTGGACTGTATACGCTACAATCGGGCTGTGAGGGATTTGGGGCCTCTCATCAGCACGGGCTTGTTGCACCTCACAGAGGATGGCGTTTTCTGCCCACTGACTATCACAGGTAAGGTTCAGGGGAAGGGCTCTGACTACTGCTTCCCCTGGAACCTCCCCACTCTGTGCTGAGAGGGTGCAGAGTGTTCTTGCTCACGAGAGGGTGCCGGCTCTACGATGCACAGCAAGGGCATGATCAGTGGAATGTGCTTGGCTTGGAGTTGGACTTCTTGTTAGCAAACACTTCATTCATGTTCTGATGTTCACCCAGCACATTATGGGTTTAACATGCATACTAGAATCCTTGTACCGTTTGGGCTCAGAGAAGTGGTTCGGTGACCAAAGAGCCCCATGTAACGTCCATTCCACTCTGGAGAGGAGTTAGTGGTGAGAACATTACCAGCACAGGGCCTCTTCTTTCCTTTCTGAAGGTTCTTCTCTCCATCTCTAAGAGTGTGATTAGAGATGTGAAATCTCCGGAAATGTTGAAGCCGTGGAAAGAAAACTTCTTTTTCCTGGTGGGTTTCAAGAATAGAAAAATAAGCAATACTTTTTTTTAACGCTTTTTCCAGCTTGAAGGTCACTTTCTTGCTTTAGGACAGCCTTCCCCAATCTGGTGCCCTCCAGATATTTTGGACTTCACTTCCCATGACTTTCCTGCAATGCTGCTGGCCAAGAATGCTGGGCATTGTAGGCCAAAACATCTGCAGAGCATCAGGTTCAGGAAGTCTGCTTTAGGTACATAAAGCAGCCTGTATGTTCCTAAAATTATATTCTGTGTAACTTTATTTGCTCATAAAATTATTTTATTTAAACACTTTGAAAGTAAACTCAGTAAATTTGTAGTTGTCTAAATAAACTATACTTTTGAATTTAATATACTAAATATGATAAATGTGTGAGCAAAACAAGTTATACATAACATATTTTATGTCTGACCAGAGGGAACTTCAGCAAGTAGTCCCTGAAACATCAGGATCATCTTAGAAGCCAGAAGAAGCAGGAAGAACTAGAGACAGAGGAAGACTGGTGTACTGGATCTGATTCTGTCTGGGACGAAGCTTAGGGAACTTCCTAAACCTGTTCCTGTTTTTTCTGGTAGCAGCAGCAGCTTATGGTTTTATAGCTGAGGTAGCATTTCCTAGCAGCGAGGTCTAATTGAGAACTTCATTAAAACCTTTGGCAGTGAGTTCCATAGACCCAAGCATAGGTGGGATAAGCCATATACTGTACTGTCACATCAGGTGACCATGGCGGGATGACCTACAGTGTTTTACAATATCTAACCAGAACAAGACCAGAAACGCAGGATTCTGTAGATCAAAACACAAACAATGAAGAATGCACATTTTCTTCCATATTATGATACGGTAATTCTACTCACGTGTCGGAAAACAGTATGACTTGGAGCATCCCTAAATGTTTATCAGTAAAACAAATATTATATCCGTAATTTCCATAAGGAATGGAAGAAGTAATTATGCTGGGAATTTTACAGAGGGGATTAAAAATCCACCCCCCTCCCCATGCGTCATTATTTCCAGACATTTCACATCTCTACTCTTTCTATAATATATAGTTTTAAAAAATCATTTTTAGGGAAGAAAAAGGCTGGGTTACAATATATGAACACCTTGTCTTAACTGTTCAGTTTTTCAGAAAAAAACAAAACGGTCCGGGGGGGAGGGAAACTTGTTTTCTCACCCCTTCCCCCCGGGCCTTCACATCTCTAGGGCAGCTTTTTACACTTTTGGGAGCAGATCCAAAAAACTGGGATAATATCACATGACAGCATTTGAATAGCATTTTGGACTCCTCAAAGCATGTGTGAACAATATAGCAGTAAGGCATATATGCTCATTGATTAATCTATTCAGAAGTACCCAGTGTTGTTTTGGTTTGTTCATGTGAATGCAACCTTGGAGAGTGCTCTGAGCAGAGCTGCTGCTTCATTATTGAAAGCAACTTGAAGTTCTAGCCACTCAACATGGGATTGGGGCGCATTTTTTCAGTTACGAGGGTGTGGCCTTGGATTGTGCATGGGATCCCTCTGGAGGAAGAAATATTACTATGTAATGTGGTCAAAACGTGTTTAAATAGTACTAAAGCACTCCATCCTGTTTGCTTATGTGCACATACCCTGTGTTTAATATTCTTTATCCTCTCTACTAACATCAGATGGTGGGAAAAGCTCCTGCCCTTCTAGCAAATCAAGTGAAGAGCTTCAGTCTGTTGTAAAACTAGAAGAGAGAGACTCAAATGAGCCAAATGACAGCAAGGACAAGGGTGGAATTGGCCGGTCTAATGATCCCCCTGGTGGGGAAAAATATTCTCCTAAAGTAAGTATCTCTGTCCCAAAACAGTCGTGCCATGGCAGAGGGTGGTGATTGCTGACCTTTGGTGTAAGTCTTTTGCAATCTCTGAAGCAAGCAGAGCATGGCTCATGGGTAGATGACACTAAAAATATTGATGGTAGTCTTGCCTTTTGGAGGGTTGATTCTTGAGTCTGCTTGAGCCACAGGGCAAATGAGAAAGTGAAGAGACCTTTTTTGTCATAGTTATCACTCACCTATGGCTAGAGAGTCTGGGAGTTAGTGTTTTCACTGCAGAACATATATTTATGGCTGCTAAGGATGTTTCAGAGGGCAGTTTCCTATGGAGTGTGTACCTGCAAGTGGAGACACATTTTTGCATTGCTGCAGAAGTGAGGGCTGCCAAACCAAGTCTGGTCCCATGCAATGTGGGGGCCAATGCAAATTGGAGACAGGGATGCATGTGATTTGTGGGTGCTAGACATGCACTCAGAGGACATCGGAATGTATCCCAATCGTAGGTGGTGAGAATCGGGATGGAGTTTGATAGGTATGTGGGGGGTGGGTTAAGCTGAAAATTGTAAAACCCATTTGTAGGGAGTCTGAAATGATAATGGAAATTTTTAAAATTCAAGCTGAGAAATCAACATAAAAGCTAAAGTGGAGGGGTTTTAGTTGTTGTTGTTGTTGCTTGGCACTTGAACCTTTTGTCCCTACACAGCTTTTGACCTGATATTTGTTGAATATTATGAGGCATTTCCTCCAATCCCTTCAATCTGGAACAAAACAATAAAAAATTTCCCAGGCCTGCCACAACACCAAACTATAAAGCCAGATCAAAGTATTCAAATCTTGGATGTACATAACTTTATTTCATTTTCAAAGCTCGGTGTTTTTCTTGGAGATGGAGGTTCATTTATAAGCATAGTATTGTACAACACCCACCAAAGAATTCATTCTTTAAATAGCTATATCTTTAGAGGAGGTATTGTACTCTGCAGTATTGCCAGATACAGATTGAGAGACAGGGCAATAAATCTTTAATTGAAGCTATCCGGGGTGTTTGAAATTAAACAGGATGTAGAAAAGCAAGAATTGAGCTTGATTTATAGCAAGACTCTTTACATGTATTGGGGAACCACCTTGCTAGTGGTGAAACTTAATCTAATGAACTTAATGAACTTTTGTTCTCCAATTTGGTAGAAGTACTTTCCACCCTGACAGCCTCTCCTAATACAGAAGTGCTTCTGGGCTAGTAACTCTTTTTCACTAGATTAGTTACAGGATCGCCCAATCAGGTGCTGAGGTTATAATGACATGTTCCTGGTGCTTCAGGCTGATTGTCATATTCTTCCCTCTTCGGCATTGTTGCTGTTCTGCTAACACTACTAGTGAGGTATCCTATGGGAGATTGGCAGGACTCTTACTCTCCCTGTTTGGCTTTTGCAGGAACTGCTGGCGCTGCTGAAGTGTGTGGAGGCTGAAATTGCCAACTATGAAGCTTGTTTAAAGGAGGAAGTAGAGAAAAGGAAGAAGTTTAAGGTAGGGTAGTGGGTTGTTATGGTGACTTTGGGGGGGCGTGTAATAATAGGGTGACTTTCCTTCATCATGACTGTACTTTCTGATATGAAAGCAAGGTAGAATTATGTCTTCAGACTAGCACAGTTAGAAAACATCATATGTACCCAAGGGTCCATTCATGCTAAATTATTGCCTTTTTTGAGCCTTGAGCTCACTCAGAATGATCCCACTGGTGGAAGTTGGGGAGGCAGTCTATGTTGATTTCCCCCTCCCTCTCTAACACCCAGCACCACTCTCCAGCTGCTCGAGTTGGTCCCCAAATCTTCTGAAGGAGATTGGGGTGGGTGGGAAAAGGTGACTGTAGGAGGGGGGAAAACAAATATTAACACTCCTCCCCTGGTTCTTCCACTAGATCAGAAGCCTTCCGTGGATGCAAGAAGGCCTTCCGTTTGTGGGAGGCTTATGCTGGATGTAACCCCATTGTCTTTTACCACTTGTACATCTGCCAGAACCTGGTGAAATTTGAGTGTTGCCATCTCGCCTGTTTACATGATATTAGCGTGCTACTGGCTATGACTGCCTGAGCTAGTCTTGGCTTTGTTTTGATGCAGTGCAGACTGAGTTGGCTTTTATCTTGCCAGTCAACCAAAGGATAGTTAATTTCGATGTGATTTCTCTTTCATTTGCTTTCACACAACTGCTGAGCAGATACTTCTCTTCCACATTTCTGACTCTTCTTAGATTGATGACCAGAGAAGAACTCACAATTATGATGAATTCATATGCACCTTTATCTCCATGCTGGCACAAGAAGGTGAGATGCTTGTTGAGCAGTCATAGCTCCAGAAGAAATGTTTGGGTGACCAAAAAATAGGTGAAGTCAATTTTTGGGCTGGGGGTGGGGTGGGGAGTTCTCTTTCCTAAATTAAACCTTCCTAAATTGAAGCATCTGTTACACATGAACACCCCAGTCCTAATATATTTGCTCAGAAGTAAGTTACACCGAGTTCAATAAAATCTACATCCAAGTATATGTATTTAGTTTTGCAGCCTAAATGAAATTATGCTCCTAACTTAGATTATCAAACCTACCTGGTTGGTAAAGAATTTCCTAGACTTGCCTATAGATTACTTATAGAAAGCCTACACAAAAATAAATTTGTGAGGCCATACCCCTCTCCCATCTTCTTGACAAAAAGCATTGCGGGTTGCACTGCAGCAGGTGGGCAGATGAGGGATTCCTCTCCTTGGCAGGTGCTGACCCTTTTTCCTGGACAGGCTGTGTCAGTATTAATTACTTATAGGGAAAATGTGGTTGTGGCATAAGAGAATTTTAGCCAGGAAAGCTCTAGTTCACAGCAACTTATGTCACATTAAATTAGTTTTTTAGGTGACCCAGCACTCCTCCCTCTGTTTGCTTAACAGACTAGCACAATGTATCGAATTCAGGTTTTGAAATGGTTGAAAAGGGAAGGAAGACTATAACTGTGTAGCATTTGTTTCTCTTCGGCCAATTTTGCAAACTCTCTTCCTGCAGGAATGTTGGCTAGCCTTGTAGAGCAGAACATCTCTGTCCGTAGACGGCAAGGGGTCAGCATTGGACGTCTCCATAAGCAGCGGAAGCCTGACCGGCGGAAACGTTCCCGGCCTTATAAAGCCAAGCGTCAATAACATCAACCGTTGGACAGTGCTTTGTGTGCTCTGCTTGCCACTTTGATAATCTGGTGCATGTTTCAGGCACTTCTCTTACCAGTTGGGCAGTGCTCAGGAGAAGCGCTTTGCACAGAACTTCTCCGTTCAAATCATCAGTGTTAGTGTAACGTTACACACGACCCCACTTGTGTTCAACTGGGCTTTAGATGTTGCCCCACTGGTGGTTGCTACATGAGCATTCCTGCAGCATAAGGACCAGGAACTCTTCAGAGACGTCTTGAGACGGCACCACTCAGGGCCCTAAATCCATCTGCAGTATATCTTGCCGTAGCTAATGGCATTTCTTAGAGGCTCTGTATAGAGATTAGAAAGGAACAGCCAAATCTCTGCTATCCTCTGAAAGAGCATTGCAGCCAGAATTGGTACAGTGTTGGGTTCCGTTTTCCCAGATAGTAGGAATTGGCTATGTACTGTTCCTTGCCAGTGCTTTTGGCTCTGTACACTCCAGGGAGGCTCATATCTATTTTCTGTATTCAAATATATATTTTATTTTCCTGAGCCATACTATTGTAATAGACTACAGCTGACCACAGACCCTCATTCCAGGTTGCTGTCCACTTGTGAGTCTGGCTCCTTTGCAAGAGGTCTTCAAATTCAGTATCAGTCCTGTTAATTTTTCCTCCTGGTGGTTTCTTCAGTTATTGCAGGAGCAGGGATGGGAATTTCCATTATGGGCTGTGTCTGTACAAAGTAAGGCCTTATGTTGTGAGGACACAGTGTTACTCACAATTTATAGTGGTGTAGAGTCAGGGGTAGGCAACTTTTTTTGTTTTTAAAACCCAAACGCCAAGATCTATTAACCAAAGCCAGGCGCAAAAAGCATAATTAGAATTCAAGAACATGGTGCTACTGAGCACATTCTGAGCCTAGGAATTTGTTTTCAGTGCCAGAGCTGAACTGACCATTCAGAAATTTCATTCCTGTTTACCTCAAGCTTTCTTCATTTCAGTAGCTGACTTTAGATGGAACAAGTCATTTTGTTATTATTAAACAACTGCAAGTCAGAAAGAAACATGTGCCCGTCTGCTGCAAATGGCTCTGACCTTGTAGATCCTGATCTGCCTTCTACCCACTCCTGATGTAGGTCTTGCAGTATGAATACTGCGTTTTGATATTTTGTATGTTGGAAGCGGTGTACAGAAAAGGATCAGAATTCTAATCATTTCAGATGATTTTCCCGTTTTGACCTAGAGGTTGGTAAGTTCTAGCTTCAGCTTATCTTAGAAAGTTGCTTGCTTTTGCAAAGTTCTGCTAAAGAAAGCCACTGTTTAAAGAGTTAAATAATGCTGAGCCAAAGAGAAATGGCTGGGTTAATGGTATGAGATGCTCTATCATCTGAGTGAGCAATTTGTGGCATGCCAGATGTTGTTGAGAGTGTAAATCCCATCAATCCCAATCAGCACAATCAGTGATAAGGGATGATGGGAGTTGCAGGTGTGGGCCTGCACGTGAGTAGAGCTAAGGGGGTGGGTGGGATGAGGGGATGCACATAAGCCTATTCCCCAATGTTGCTGCATGCCTGGCACCTTCTTGATTTTCATGTGTTCAGCTTGAAGATATACAAAGGACACTATTTGTCTGAATGTGCTTATAGAGCTCCTGTAATTTGAGGCCTGTCTTTCCAAGCCATTCTCTCTCCACTTTAGCCCCAGTGTAGGCAGGGGCTTATGTTTCAGGAAGACACCATGGGGAAAGCATTTCCCATGCTATTGCCAGCTTTGCTTTTTGAATCTAAAGTGAACATTTGAGACCCTGTCAGGTAGCGGAAGGAACCAGGTTGGTAACTCAGAATTGGTTTTACTTTTAAGTCTCTCCCTGTAGTGGCAGTTGTGCTACAAGTAGTACTCTGCCACTACTGAGCATGCTCTTACGATCAGGTGGTGTCTGAGGTGGGGCATCTGAATCATCACTATACAGGCACATGGATGCTGCCTTGCCAGCATGACCTGATCCTTTGAGCCATTGCCCCCTTTTGGAAGCTTCTCAGCAGCCATGGACTTGCACCATGTGTGTTCTGCTGAACCCTACCTCTCACAGCTGCAAGTAAGGGTAGGGGGTCTTCCGCAACAGCATTTATGAGGGTGTGAGGACTAAGGAGGAACAGGACCCCAATTGCAAGTTTGGTCTAGATTATGCTAGCTAGTGGCCAGAGGGCATTGGTTTTTTTGGAAGAAGAATTTCTCCCCTTCTTCCTCTGCTTCTGTAACTTTTATTCCACAAGCACGTATAGAAGTGTCTCTTCTTATATTCTGCAGCACATACTGGCTGAATTCGGACAACACGATAGTCAATGGTGGGGTAATAATCAACTTTACAGTTGTTCATCTAGGGGATACTCCCCACACAACATTGTAATAACTAATCAATTGTGGTGTGGATTAGGATCAGCGCTGAGTTGACTAAGGCAGCATTCGGACAACACGATAGTCAATACAACTGACGATCGTTTCCCCCCCCCCCCCCCCCAGTTGCTTATTGTGTCATCTGAATTCAGCCACTATGTTGCAGAATTCAAAGGAAGACCACAACTGCAGGGTGAAAGGACAGTGGTTCCTGAAAAGTTGGCTGTGCAGCTGAAAGGAGAATCACATTTGCTTTCTCTGCAAACATGTACAGATGCTGACTGTAGAACTATCTCTTTTTATATGCTGTCAGACTCATCTATCACTTGCTTTGTCCATTTCAAGTGCTGTAAATACCAGTTCTGGTTCAAAAAAATAAAATGTATATCCAGTGCCTCTGAAGATGGCTCTAATCAGATCTGCAACACTGAAAATGGTGCCCAAGCCTTGTGGGCTGGATTCCTGCATAAGAGATTAGTTTCTATATAAAAAGTACTTGGCTCTGGCCTGAAAACGTGGCAGCACAAAACTATGGAAAGCTTGACGTGTGAGCCGGTACTCTACTGTCAAGGCGCAGTGTACTTTATGTTTAACATGATCACCAGATTCATTCATATCTATCTATCTATCTATCTATCTATCTAACACACACACACCAGATTCTTTTGTACCGTCCTTACTGCAATATCTGGGATTATGCTTGAAGGCTCTTCAAAGAATGTAGGTGATATTTTGAGAAGATTGTTGTCAGAACAACTCTGAGCTAGTGGTCCAAGATCTCTGAATTCCTGTGTTACTGACAGTGGTTTTAATCTAATACAATCCTATGATTTTATCCTTATACATCTTATTAATTGCTCCCTTCATTGGGCTGGATCCTAATTTAGTCATACTTGGAGAAGACCCATTGAAATCAATGAGACTTAATTTAATCATTTGATTTCCATGGATCTACTCCAAATACGACTAAATATGGATCCAACCCCTAATATCTCACTCCACACTATACAATCAATCAAGAATAGCTATGCAGTCATCTTTGAAACTAAAAAAGTTTTCTTTATTAAAACAACTGTGTTAGAACATTTAAATTCATGGGAAGAGAACTTTATTTCCGGCTTGTAACAGTTTAAGTATCATCCTGATCAGTTATGTGTTTCCTCAGATGAGACTTCATCAAATACTAGTCTTGTATTGCTGCCATATAATTCTATTCTCCTCATAGATTGAATGCTTTAGTGAGCTGTTCCATTGTTTAGAAGTCCAAGGCGCAGATCAAGGCAACACCCCGCTTAATCCAGTGCCTCTGAAGCTTATTGGTGGGGATTTCTACAGCAATTACATAGTTAGTAGAATGACCGGTTGTTGACAACGTCCCTAGTAAAGATAAAATGAAAGCAACTGATATATCAGAGAAAATAATATCCTTGTACTATTACAGGATGATGGTCCTGCAGCTAAAATTAGGGTTGCTGTGGGAGCTCCCACATCCTTAATTTGAAATAGGCATTATTGATTTCTGCAATGCTTTTCTTGGAAATATTTGAAGTGTCTCACAAGAGATGCACAACTAATATAAAATAGATCACTAAGGAACTAAAGTGCATGGAAAATTAGAATGTGATAGGCTACTTATATGACAAATAATTGCAAATATGATCAGAACAGGAATTGCTTGCAAAGGCAGGGCTGTTATTAGTGGCATAACAATGCTGACTGCAATGTACCCTGAGCTCCCAGTCTGCACTTAAAAATGTTTGCTTGCTTCTAAACATCAGTCCAAACAATCAGTTGGGTGGTTGTAGGCAGCCACACTCTCTCTTTCTCTGGGTGCCTCTACAAGAGCGATTTAAAGCTCTTTCAAGGTGCATTAAAAATTTGACCTCTACAAGAGTGGTGTGCAAATCGGGTGTTGAGGCGCTTTTTCTGTCCAATTATGTGCATTATTGAATGCGCGTTAAATAGCGAGTTTTAATTTACCGCAGCAGTTAAAGCGCCTTATGACCATGTAAACAAGCGATTCTCCGCATTAAACACCTCTAAAGCGCGTTTCGTACAACCGGTAAGGCAACCAGTTATGCACTTAACCGCCTCCCGCATATAGTGATTTGCTGTAAAAGCGATTGCGAGAAGTTGTGCATAACTGGACAACCAGGCATCAAACCAAATTCTTGTAGAGGGGACCGCTGTGTATACATGCACAGAGATGTTTTAGATGTATAGGATGTGTGCATTGCATATATGACTATACATACAGCTGAGATTTTGGTCCTAGTTCTTTTTTCTGTGGGAAAAGTAAGAATGAGTTTGTGTATGTTGCCCCTTGTCTTTTGCAGAATCCTTAACTATCATCTGTGGAAAAGATTTCTTGTGGCTGGAGAACATGGGGGGCTTCAGTACTTTTCAGTGCTCATTCGCCCTCTCTCTAGCAAATGTTTATGCAAAATCAGGCAAAATTGCTTAATCTGCATGGTTTATACAGGGCTGCAGAATTTGGAAGCAGAGGGCACACACAGCATTTAGAAAGGTACCCTTACATCTTTCTATATATAAGAGACACTCGGTGGTCCCCTAATTGTTTTAGAAGAATGCATGCTTCTTATTTCTTCTAGGATCCTAATATTTTTTTTCTGCATAGGGAAACTTCTGCCTCAGCTACCCATAGATTAATACGAAGAACTTTGAGAAATGTTGTTGGCCATGTTTTGGGATTTGCAGAAATCTCTCTCCCCCTCCCCCCCAGCTGCTCCCCAATCTCTTCCCTGAAAGTTTTGAGTAAAGAAAATGCTTACCTGCACGAGTGAGTGTTTTGTAGATGGGGCATAGATAGATGCCTCTTGCTGGAGGCTTGCGGTTGGGCACAGGAACTAACCAGAGGACTGCCATCTCTGTGTACAGCTCCTTAGGCCGTGACTCTGAGAGGTGAGAAAACATGGGGTCCCACCGAGCCCCTTCCAAAAATAAGCCATGGATGTAACATCCTTCAGCAGGCCGTTGAGTTAGTTCATTTACAGACTGTCTTATCACCTAAATTAAGGGCATTAAAATAAGATTTCACAAAAATGTAAGATGAGGGAAATCTGTCAAATTGGAACAATAGAAAAAAGCACCTGTAGGATTTTGCGAGAGTGATTACTATTAGTAGCACTCATTGGCTGTAGTGGAGACTGCCTGCAGCTGTTTAGCTGTAAAGGGACTGGGACTGGGTAGCCAGAGTGAGTTTGCATTCTTGATACTTAGATTTTTAGTGGTTACTAGGGACTGTAGAACTCACGGGGCACTCGCCCAGCCCTGTCCCGGCTGAGCGCTCAGCAAAGTGCACTTCCCCCGGCACGCCATTAGCTTTAAGGCCAGGATCGGCACAGGGTGTGTGTGTGGAGTAACACATTCCCCGCCCCTGCTGATGGGGGCTTTAAAGGCCCTGTTATTAGGGCCTTTAAGGCCCCCATCGGCGATGGGAGGGGGTAGAGAGCACAGAGAGAAAATGCACAATTTCCCCCACTGCATTAATGGTGGCTGCCATTAATGCAGTGGGGGGAAAAGGACAAAGGATGTTGCAGGTCCGCCCTGAATTCCTCCCGGACCTGTGTCCCCTTTGTTCTTTGACAGTATTGGGGTGAAAATCTGCCAGGCGTGTTCGTTGGGGGCCTGTGAAGGCTGGACACAGGGGTGTCCTTTGTGGGCCTGGGTGGATTTTTGCTCCCTCGCTAGTGCTTACATTGATAGAGCAGAGGTGGGCAATGTGCTGCCCATAGGCATCAATGTGCCCTGTATACTTTCCTTGGCGCCTGTCACCGTGCCACACCCCTCCTACTCTTAAAAAAAAATCACACATTTTCTTATTAGCAGCTGGGATCCCTCTAAGCAAACAAAGGGCCTCGAGCTGCTGCCATCTTCATTTCCCATAAATACCCGTGGACTACATAACAGGTGTCAGAGACATTCTTAGGAAATGAAGACAGTGGGAGTCTGCAGACTGTTGCTTTCCTCTGGGGCATACCCAGCTACCAAGGAGAAGGGAAAAGGAAAAGGTGCTGAGAACGGAGGGTTCTAAGGAGTTATTTAGTGTGTTGGGGCTCAGATCCTGCTTCTCCCTTGCACTTTTGGGCAGGTTACCTGTCCTTTGTGACTAGCCACAGTTCCCACGGCAGCCATTCTGTGGTGGTATCCATGACAGTTTTACAAATTGCCAAATGTACTCCCAGGCCCAAAAAGGTTGTCTGGGGCAGGGGATGTAAATTGCTTAGTTTTTGCTACATCCTGATTCACTGACCTTAAAGTCAAAAGAGATGGTGTCTATGGATATGACAGACTTCCTGGCAAAGTTCTGCAGTGTCCCTGTTAAAAAAGCCTGAGGAAAGAAGAAGCCACTTATCCAGAACACCGGTGGTATCCCTTCAGCAATCCACTTATGCAAGAAGTCAATGCGCAGGAGCAGGTCATTCACCCAGGAGGCCAAGGGCTTTAGGGATGGATATGCCTGTGGGAGAGGGCAAACAAGGACATTCTCTTGCAGGATGGCCTCTAAACAAGGTTTGCGAAGTATCCAGAAGCAACGCTAAGAATCAGGCTTATGGCATGAGCATTTCTAATACAAATTCAAACTAACTCTGGTTGGCTAACTAGCTCAGAAACTAGGATCCCAGATTTCTACGACCCAATCAGGAATTCCTCTTTCTAGGTTGGCCTAGATCTGATGGAACACCTGTGAAATTTCAGTATGGTTTTGTGTTTTTATGAAAGGAATCATCAATCACAGCAGCCAATTGAAGTAGAGGTATTCTTTCTATATTATCCATGCAAGATAGCTTTGTGAACACCTAAAGTGCTGCAACTAGACGAAAATATGGTTTAGCTTTCAGAGGTACCTTACTATTCCACATCTCTGGGACAATGTTGTTGTACAAGCTGTTGGACATCAGTTCCAGCTGGGATGACATTACCACTAGGCCTTTGAGAGCTTTCAGAAGATCTTTTAAACTCCCTGCAATTACTTCCAGAAGACGATTGTATCTGGGCAAAATTGAGACAAGAGTTCTAGTAAAAGAAAAGCATGCAATCTAGTAATGTGATTCTGATACCAATTCATTTGAGACTATATACACCTCCACCAACATATAAATGTAGGGATATATTACTTATATTCATTAAACAAAAAACCTATGGTTTACAAAACCAACGTTAAGGCTCTACAGTTTCCAACCAAGCACCAAAAAGCAGGGAAATTGGGAGTTAAGGCTCCCAAGCCTTAACGCCACATCCTCCCTAAGGAGGCAGAAAGTGCAAGTGAAATTCTCATTCTCCCAAAGCAGATAAACCATGAGGACAGGATGGAGAATATGATATGCAGAGGTGACTGGGGGTTTGTGGAAAACTGATGACAAACAACTTAGGGCCACCTACTTCTCTTTTTTTGTTTAGAGCAGCCCTTCCCCAACCTGGTGCCCTCCAAAGGTGTTGGACTACAACACCCATCATTGCAAGTCAGTATGTCCCATGGTCAGGATTGCATTGTCACAATCTCCTTAACAAATGTGACAGATTTAAGTTGTATATGGTGACCATAGGGAAAAAAAAGGACAGGACTTCTGTATTTTTAACAGTTGTACAGAAAAGAGAATTTCAGCAGGTGTTATTTTTATGCATGCAGCACCTGGTGAAATTCCCTGTTCATCACAATAGTTCATGCTGCAGGAGCCCTGCCCTCTTTTATATGTGGTCAAGAGGGCAGGGCTCCTGCAGCTTTAGCTGTTGGAATATGAAATATATAAGCAGAGCCAGAATTGGGAGACCCGGGCTAAAATGCACATCAGTCATGAAGCTCACTGGGTGAACCTGGGCCATTCGCCACCTCTCAGCCCTGCCTATGGGGATCAAATTGGGGAGAAAACCATGTACACCACCCTGAGCTCCATGGAAAAGGCAGAGTGGGCTTCATATGTAATATATAGAAGAAGAATTATGGGTTGGATACAGATTTAAGCTGAACCAACTGTCCTGGTGAAAGTGGACTTCCCTGCCCCCTTGTTACCACGGCAGCCCCTCCAGTCCCTGGAAAATGCTAGACAGAGAATCAGGGTGAAGTGTGGTATATGTGTGTGTGTGTGTTTGGGAGTGGTGATTCTAAAAAATTGGGTGGAGAGATTTTCCCACAAGCCAAGCTCTTCCTCTTGTGGAAGGTCCTTCTTGTGGAAGGCAGATTCTGGATCCCAATTTCCCCAAACAATTTATTAGCTTAGCTGATAGCTGTTTAACTTCTAATGGCATAGACAGGGTTGTTTAGAGCGTTTGAGGAACTTTCAGCATTAACTATTTTACATAATTGAGACAGATCAAAGTAGTTGATGAATGGAATTATAAATCACAACTTACAAAAGGATTCTTTCTTCTTGTTCTTTGTTTCATACTTCATACTTCAACTTTTGGGGAAAGACAGGGCCGAGCCAGGGCCTTGGCAACTGCAGCCTCCAGCTGCTCCAAGTATCAACCAGCCGCTGGGTCAGGTTGTGGGAAAGTCTCTCTCTCTCTCTTGCTCTCTCTCTCGCGCGTGCACGCTCACTCGCCCGCCCGCTGCGACCTAGACCTTTGCCTAAAGCAGCCTCCGTTGTCCTCACCAGAGCAGGGAAGAAAGAGGTGGCAGCTCCCCCCTTCCCCCTGATAATAAGCTCTGTGGTGCCGGGTACGCATGCGTTGCATTGTGAATTGGATAAATATTCATTAAAAATCAACCGTAGGGAATTTTTAAAAAAGGAAAAGCATTCCATCAACTAGACTGAAGGCAGAAGAAGACCCCATCAATGAATTAAGCAGGAAGTCTATAATTTCCCTGGAAATCCTGGGTACAGAAAGTCGCAACCCGGAAGTAAATCTGACAAAAGCAGGGAGACAGGTTTGTGTTCCTTTTCTATCATAAATTGCTCTCTTTCCCTCAATCTTTCACCAACCTTCTTGAAATTTTCAGGTAATGTAAATCAAACATTTCTTTCTGGAACCTGTAAATTTCAGAAAGATTGGTGAAATATTTTCGATTTTATGGCTGTTAGAATGACCCCCCTCCAATTATCACTTTAACATGGTGGAACGTGTTTTCTACTGACGGCCCTTAACAATGGAGGCACTACCGTGCCTCCATTAATACAGCTTTCCAAACAAAATGTTACCAAAGTGATTTATTTATCTTTGTGGGATGCAGCTCTGTAAAGGCACTTTCCTTAAGTGGACAGGAAGATCTTAGCATGGAGGTCATATGACATGTCAAATCTCAGGACTGCTATTTGCATCAGTAACCAACTACATATTTTCACCATAACTAGATATTAAGGATAGCTTTGAAATACAATTCTGGATTGGGTGATATTTGTTTTTATCCAAATTCCTATTTTCAGAAAAAAAATATTTAAATACATTGGTTTTGATAATTTGCTTTTTCTGGTGAATGTATCAATCTGGATCTCAACTAAATTGTGTAACTTTACAATCCAATAATATGGGAAATGGGGCATTCCAGCCTGAGACTGGGCCAGGCTGATGACAGAAGGGCTTCAGTCAGAGCGCTTCCAGATGAGGTTTTCATCGGGACTGTATTTTCCCACAGTTTCTGTTATTTATTGCAGAAAGTCCATTTTTTTAAAAAAAGATGGACTAGCCCCACAATGCCTTTGAATTAGTAACACTAGGAGCCCTCTGCCGGGAAGCACCCTCACCCATGCATAAAAGCAGACTATTGTGAACAAGAGTTTCAAAGCCGTCCCACACTGTAGTAGGAAAGTGTTCTGTTCTGAATACATGATAATTCTGATCAACAGCTTGCTACTGCTTTAAGGTAATAGCTATGCTGATGTGATGTCTTCTTGACCAAAAACCAAAAGTGGTATGGAAAAGCAGTTCTCACCTGATTAGATATACTGGCTTACAAAGCCATTGCACCCATTTGCTTTCCCTGGCACCTGCTCCTCTACTAGTTCTAATTTGGTACATCAAAGAAGGTGAAAGGCAGAGCTATAATGAGTCCTATAAAGAGATGGGTCAAAGTAAGAGCTGTACCTGATCACCTCCTGTGCCAAAACAGTGTTCATGGACTCCTCATACAGCACAGGATATTTCAACATTACTTCGTGCAAGTTAATAGGCTGAGGCACCTTCTCCAATATGTCTTTTGATGTCTCCTCCACAATCTAGAAAATAGATGGAAAGGACATTGGAAAAATCCCATTTGTGGGCAGAGAACTTCAGAGTCGTATTGTTATTTAAATTGAAGGATAGAAAAGAAACCATTTGTCCAAGGGGAAGCTAAATTACTTTCAAACCTCCTGGCCTACATACAGAAATTGATTGCAATTGGGCTTTGGGGATCATCCTGTTGACCTTCCTCAGTCACCCATGGGGATTTCTGGTATTTGGACTTGTACAGATCTTCACACGGTGGGGGAGTTCCATAATTAGGACTGGGTGTACTCAGTGGTAGAAAAAATTAAACTCTGAGACCACATAATCCACATTTTGCACAAAAAAGTGCTGAATGCTCAATTATGCCCATTGAGTGGTTGAATAATTATCTTATTTTGCAAAATTTGATCACTTTGGTTATGACCAAGAGCTCTGCCACTATCCACTGGAAATAATTCTACCTTTTCTGCTTTCTGAACTGTTTTTGGAACTAACTGTTGCATGAGTAGACTTCTGCTCATACAATGGGGCTTCCCTTTGCTCCCCACCAATGCCTCCAATCCTCCAGAGGAGGAGGTGAATCCAGATTTAAGCTGGATCAACTGTGCTGTCTCCTTCTACCCATGGTTGTCCCTCCAGCTCTGCAAATGCTACATAGGGGCTGTTTGTATGACAAGACAGCCCAGATGGCTTATTTCACCCACATTGAGGTTGCAGAGTAGTGAAATGTGTGTGGCCGCTATTTTGAATATGCAAACCCAGTGAATGTGGGTTAAACATCTCTCACATAACCCACGGTCTGTTTTAGGGTTGTTTAATCCTCATATATTCCATACTCACTGGGTTGGTATGACACTGCAACTCCTGGGGCTGAATATGCAACCAAGTATCCACAGGGGCAGGGGCTTGTCATGGGTAAAATAACTTGGTCAGAGTCAGGAGACTGCTGACTGGGTCGAGTTGTGGTGTGGGGAGAGGGGAGAGGGGAGAATCCCGCCAAATTGATTGGTGAGACCTTCCATGAATGCAGCCCTTCCTTTCACGGAAGGCAGATCCTGGATCCACTCTAGATTTGGGAGAGGGGAATCTGCTCCATTAGCACTTTCCATTCTGCTAGTGGATGACCAGCAATGGAGCCAACCCCAACGCTTCAGCCATATTCTCAGCCATTTTCAGGAAACTGAATTTTGTGCCGAGAGTGGCAATATCAGCCTTTTTATGCTCTGCAATGCAGTTGTGGCATACAAGCTACACTGCCTGAAAAAGGCTTTCCGGATGGGGGCTGTTTGGCTTGGCACAAAGTGCGTGAGCTCCATCCAGGTAGCAGCAGGTTTACAAACCTCCTCCCTGCTTTGTCCTCCTGCAGTTGATGTCTTTGGCTGAAGTTGAATAATGGCCCCAAGTAGCGCGAAGGTCTCATTCTGAGCAAAGGTGATGTTAGCATTGTCATGCAATCCAAATAGCTCTGGCATGTCATTGAGAGGAAGGTTCTTGATGTACTGGATGTATCCCTACGGGAAAAAATCAATATGTAGGAATGTTTTTTAGAAAAGGGGTCCACATGCTAAGGTCTGGATTGGGTGATGACTCAGGTTGGGGGCCACATACATACACATATACAGATGCGCATGTGGTGGCACACATCTCATCGATCCTGATACAGTGGGGAAAGAGCAATTTGTAAATTGGAAGCCAGGAGAGTAAATGAAAAGCCTTCTCTCCATCCCTCCCCGCCCCCCCCCCCCCCCAGTGATCCTGATACAGATCGTTCTTTCCATGCTGCTGTTCTCAGGATCGCTAGCGGAAGGGGTGGGGAGAAGGCTAGCAATCAGCACCATGGGGGTACAGTTAAATCTGTCAGTTCAGGTTGTGGACCCGTTTTAGCAAGACCAGAGAACGACAGAAAATTCATTCCAACCAGCTTCCTGACCTAGTGGAGTCATGAAGTGCACATGAATAATATATTTTCCCTGGTTAACGGGTCACTCTAGCCATGCATTTTCTTTCAGAAACTGCCTCATTTAAGAGAGGTCTTAAAAATTTGATACAGAATGGTAGTTAGCATCTGAACCTATGATTTGCTGAACTATGTGTTTATTATATTTGTAATCTGCCCAATAACAAATGCTCTCTAGGCAGAGAACAGCAGTGTGCATGGAGACAAGAACAAGTTTGGCTCTTTGTATGTCGCAGGATATGTCTACTTTTTTTAAAAAAACTTACATTGAGGTCATACGTGGTACTAATCTGCTTGTAGATACCAGATTTGGAGTAACAATGCTCAGGAATTAGAACCTCTGGATTGTAGAAATCTTCTAAAATATTCATGATGCAGCGTCTGTCCCAGTCATCAGTCACTCTGCCACCATAGTTAATCTCACCAGCAGTGTACTTCAGAACCTTCCAGGGCACAAAATGTATTTATTTACTCATTTATTATATTTATGCACTGCCTTTCCATAAAACATGCTCAAGGCAGCTAACAGTAAACCCCAATACACTGCAAACAAGCAATAACACAATAAAACTGCATAAAAAACTGGTTAGAGAAGATCAACAGTAAAAAGAAATAATGGCAACCAGTTCCAAACAAATGCCTTGGCTTGAATCGATATGTGATCAGAAGGCACTTCTGAAAGTGCCGGGGGGGGGGGGGGGGGTCCAGTCCAATTTCATCACCCAAAAGCCACTCTGAAGAAACCATTGACTCTCTGGAGTGGTTATGGGGGGAAAGGAGAATCAATGACCTCTTGTGCATGCACAGAAGTGCTTTCTGTCATGCTTGGGGATCTGTATGTAGGTTCTTCTTTGTGGTCTCTGTGCATCACACCTATGGGAGCTCTGTGCCTGCGCAGAGCCTCGCTCCGGAACATTCACTAGCTGAGGAAAATTCAAACGGGAACCCCTCCCCTCCACCGTGTCCGTTTAACGGGTCCCTCTAACTCCCTCAGTTCTTCAACCGCCGCAAGGCGAGTCTCGCAAGAGAACTTATCTTGTTGAGACAATGGTCCCCTCTACAAGGATTCGCTTTTGCGCCCGGTTAGGCGATTATGCGCATAATCGCTGAAGTGCATTTACACCTAATACCTCTGCACGAGAGGCTGCGAGAGGCAACAAAGCGCATTAACGGATGACCAAAATGCGCTTTCCAAGTAGTTAATGCGCATAAGCGCTTCTTCACACAGTCAAAATGCGCTTTAACGGCCGGAGGAAAATAAAACTCGCTATTTAACGCGCATTTGATAATGCGCATAATCGGAGAGATAACGCGCCTGTACGCCCGTTTTGCGCTCCGTTCTTGTAGAGGTAAATTTTTTAAAGCGCCTTGAAAGAGCTTTAAACCTCTCTTGTAGAGGCAGCCAATGATTTTAAAGTGCTTTCTGTCATGCATGGGGAACTGTAGGTTCAAGGCCTTATCTGGATACACTGGTCTCCATCATTTACACCTACATCATCTACACCTCCATATACACGGGCAGAAATTCCTATGGGATAGGAGAAGGAGAACCCAAGCAGAGGAATTGCTTTGCTGGGCTCATGCCATTTTATACCTTTTTTGGGAGTTTAAAAAACAACCTGTTGCAAGCCACTGATTCCAATGGGTGGGAAAGAAACTATGCCAGCTCCAAGGTTTTGGATCCCACAGACCCACAGCCTGTCCTATATCACATCTTGATGTAGTGAGCTGCTCTGAAGGCTCAATAATGAAAATGCAGGATACAAAAATCTTAAAAATAAGAGAAATAAAAATAATTTAGAGCCCATAGCTGGGGCTCCACAGCAAACCAAGGTGGATCCTGAAAAAGAGTTGCATAAAATGTCAAGGTATTCCATCAGAGCATGGTGAGAGAGGCCAACGTATACTTTGATGCAGCTCCTGCGTTGTAGCACATTACTCCATTGCTGCTCCAGAAAGTCAAAGAAAAGTGAAGGTGAACATTTTCTGCCAAATACAGTGATTGAACTCCAAGCCTTTTATCAATATTCCCAATAAGGCTAGAAGCACGCTTCCACCCACTAAACATTCACTCAGTTTTCTTGGAAGGTTTCATATTCCTGTGCTCCAAATTCCAAACTTTGTCTGCCCCAGTCCTCTACCTTGTAGGGGATGTCTTCATATTCATCCAGGAACATCTTCAGCTGGCTGATGCAGATGCGCAAGTCTCCGTCCGTGAACTCATAAGGAATGTTGAACCCCAGGGGCCCAAACTTCCTCCTTTCCAGTGCATTCCCATGGAAGAGGCAGAGGGAGAGTAGCAAGGACTTGAACTCAGTAATCTGCAAGGCATGGAAATAATGCTGAGACACATGCTTCATATCTGAATTTTGACAAAAGTTTTTATGGCTTTAAAGGTCACAGGTTAAAATGTTAAGATGTGGGTAAGGGGTGCTTGTCTAAATATTAATCTAGGTCCTACATTCAGGTGTTCCAGACTGAAATGGAAAGTACTTCCTATTTGGCTCCATTTCAATGGAGGAAACACATCCACATTAATGAAGTCTGTTCATCAAGGAGGAAGGGAAAAATAACATTTCCATTAACAGTTACTTCTAATGCAGAAGGAAGCCATGCAGCTGTGCACCATATAATGTGGTAATTTTGGTGCAGAAGCACATTTGCAGGGAAGAGGGGCACTGAAGCTCATTGTAGATGATTACCAAAACTGATGGCCAACAGGTTCCTCGGTAATTCAAAGAAAGCTAGTAATGGCAGAGAGTTGACTGAAGATGTGGCAAGAAGGACCTCTTACCTTGGTGCAGGAGTGCAAGAAGTCATTGTTAAGGCTATTGTAAGACTTCAGCAGATTGGCTTTTACTCCTCGAGGAGGCTCAATGGTCATCTTGGATCCATTCTGGAGGATGGACACTGGAAACTTGTTACTAGGCAAACTGGTGAGCCAAAGTCGGAAGTCCCGATGCACCTGGACATTGGAAATATGAGCAATGGGTAATCAAAGTGAAAGAGCTACATTTCCCCCCTCTTTCAAAGCTACTTTTCTACTGAGGAGTCCTTTCTTCTTCCCATCAGAGAAGTATTTCTCCATCATGAATAGACCAATAAAGATGTTTCTCTGGCTGGGTAAGGCAGTATTTCTGCTGAAGCGATCCTGCTATCACTGTAAGCTTTCAAATATATCCTGCATAAAAAATGTGCTTTATTCTTAGGAGATCATTCAAATATGGTTACACCTGGTGCGCTGTGAGCTCCTTTAGGGAAACATCAAACACGGAAGATTCAATTTCATCTTGCAGTTGTGCGGCAGTGTGGAGCCTTTGGATTCTACAACGGAGCAGCTTTTTCGTAACTATTCCCAGCTTCGTTTTAGCAACATAAGGTTTTGCAAAGAAAGCAGAGAGCTCTAGAAAGAGATGATGATGCCTTACCACTGCTGTCCAATGACTTTGAGTACTTGGCAATGAATACCCATTAATTTTTCTAAAAGGAGCTTAGGGGATGTTTTATTGTTTCTGCTGGGGATTTAAGTGTTTTGACAACCCAATGAGTGGAGGAAGGCTTTGATAGCTAATGATACTCTCCTTTCCTTGAAGTGGCAGCCTTAACTCTTGGGACAAGACAAGCAGAATCTGACTAGAGCCTTCAAGGTGTAACACATCTTCAGTACTCAATTAGGAAGAAAGTCAGTCTAAATCCATGTGTATGTGTGTCTCACCTTGTCAGGGTTGATGCCTTCAATGAGTCTCTCCAAAGAGGGCATCCAGCTTGGAGCCAGGTGACAATTCTGGAAGAAGACCCACTTCCCACGCTCCATAGCGGTGCGCATCATGGCTTCTGCACGGGGCCCCTATGAAGCAACACAGAATTACTCATCCCCCCTCCTTAAGTTAGAAGCAGAATATGTTACACAAAATACACAAATTCATGACATTTTCATGAATGTGATGATTTATAGAGGTAACAGAACCTCGTTTATCTTGGGAATCCAAGATACCCCAGCACAGAGAGTTGGATCCAGATTAAATCTTATTTATAGTAGACCTACTGAAATCTAGTACCCACAATTATTGCCTAGCTCCCTGGTGGGAAGGTCAAAGCAGCTTGTAGGTCTCCTTTGGTTTGTTTAGGAAATCCAAGCTCCACTGACCAGAGCCAAGTGTAACATAGTGCCTGAGAATGTGCGCCTGAGCCCACTGGCAGCCCAGGAATTTGCTTTTGGATCAGAACTGAATTTTCAGTCCTTTGCAACAAAATTTCAATCCTGGTTCTCCCCCCCCCCCCCCTTTCTTTATTTCAGCAGCAGCAGTGGGAGGGGGAGTCATTTTGTTGTTATTTTTAAAAGAAGTGGGCATCAGAAACCCATGCCAATCTATTGCAAACCATCCCAATAGTTAACAGTAATTTCCAATCTACTTCCTATCATCTCTGCCTTAACTCCCCCCCTCCCCCCGCAAAAAAACTGCAGATAATTTTTCCTTTGTCATATCTGCAATTGTGATAAGTTTGAGATTTTCATGTATTTTTACTGGGTAATAATGCCAGTGATATCTTCATGCTGCCTGTTAACATATTTGTCTAATGCAAATATACACTGAAAAGGCAGAAAATTGTCTTGTGAACTCCACATTCCTTTCTATCTTCCCAACAATTATAACATAATTCAACTCCTTCCCCTCCAGATTTTTTTGGTTGGAGAAAATTGATAGCAAGCAGAATGAAATAACAAATAATCTTATGAAAGTTAAGTCTCATCTCTAGTATAAAATGGGGGCATCTGTTCTCTGTCAACAACTTATTTTGTCAAAAGCTTATCCAGCTTATTCAGAGGGTTGCCAGTTCTCAAATTCAGTGGGTTGGATCCAGATTTTAGTGCATCCAAGGAAGGTACCTCTACCTGGTTTTCAGGGATCCCCCTTTTCCCCATACTACAACCTACCCCTTTCAGTGTGGTCACCCGAACCTCTGGGTGGCATTTTCATAGGGCTGGAGGAGCTGCAGTGGGGAGGAGGGGCTGCAGTGGGGAGGAGGGGCAGGGAAGTCTGCTTCCACCAGCCCAGCTGCATGTGCCTGAATCTGGATCCAACCCGTTTTCCATTTGCAGGACTCTTAAAGGACGACTGCAGGAGAGCAAGAGTCATTTCTCAAAATTCCTCAAAGGAGGCCCTCAGGGCAAGACTAGAGGGAGAGCATTGCCTTTGTAGCTGGTGGACAGTGCTCTTGAGTGTTGGGAAAGAGTGGGATTTAAGTCCCACTTGGGTCAAACTGCTGCTTAGACATGAAAACTCACTGGTGGACTTGGGTATGTACCTAGCTTTTTGGCATAGATGCAAATTTGCCAAATGGTTATGGTAGCAAAGCATGAATTTAAAGCACCATGCATCTTAGAGGCACTATAGAGCACTTCATAATGAGCTTTGCTTAGGCTGACCAGATAAAATCCAGGTCAGGGCTCATGTAACTTTAACAGTTGTAGAGAAAAGGGAATTTCAGCCAGCGTCATTTGTATGCAATTAGTTCCTGGTGAAATTCCCTCTTCATCACAACAGTTAAAGGTGCAAGCACTATACTAGAGTGACCATATACAAAAGAAGGCAGGGCCCCTGAAACTTTAACTGTTGTGATGAAGAGGGGATTTCACCAGGAACTAATTGCATACAAATGATACTGGCTGAAATTCCCTTTTCTCTACAACTGTTAAAGTTACATGAGCCCTGACCTGGATTTTATCTTGTCACCCTAGCTTTGCTTGAAGGGAATATGTGCCTCTGTACAGAGCTCTTACTTGTCCTTGGCCTAGAGAAATAGCAGAGAGTTTCTTGGAAAACTTCATTTCTTCAGCAAATTTGTAGAGATCAGCTGCTGGGTCTGTGCCTGGAGAGAGGACGAAGATCAAGGGGGTGGTAGAAGCAGATTCTTTGAACACCACAGAGAGGTTTGCAGTCTGGAACAGGGAGGGGGCAGGGGGGAAAAGAGATGTTTTTTCTATTAAAACCTGGTGGCTGACATGAAAGAGGACCGTTTGCTCACAGTCAGCACTCAACACCTCCCCTTCCTAGCTTTTCATGCTTATTGTAGGTAATAAAGTGGTGCATGTACTTGAACATGGCAGGGCAAGGAAAAGGCACAAAGTGATAGTCAGCCTGCCTCGCCCTGCCGCTACACACAGGCTCAGCTGTTGCTAGCTACCTGCGGTTCAATAAAGCTCTGCCCCAAGTTAGTAGCCACGAAATCCTGCATTGCATTGGTGACTTTGTCCCCACGGAGACAGCGCAGGATCAGCAGCTTCTGGAAGGGATCCAACTTCGTGTTCCAGGTGCCAGGCAGAGGCTCCCTGCAAGAGAGGAACAGGCTCTATATCAGAGTTGCACATCATGCACAGAAAAAGTTGCATATGTTGGATTAGAAGGCAGGTGCCATCAAGGTCAACAGCAAACAGCATCTCCCTAGCAATTTTCTGGGCCAAATTATTATTTTCAACTGATTCTCTATTTGTAAATGGTGCAGGGCACTGCTGAGCCAAGCAAAAGTTGATATCTACAACCATACTGGGGATTGAAGGGAAAGTCACCTGTGAGGTTCGGCACTGTCAAAAATCCCTCGGAAATCAGGCAAGTTTTCCACAAAATCATCTGCAAATCTGGAAAAATTGTGTAGGTTACTTAAAGCCAAGATATCATTCCACGCTCTTTCATATAGCCATGCAGGAGCTGGGTTGTCTCGTACGGTCTTAACAGCACCACCAGAAATAAGGTATCGCCATTCGTCCTGTATGTTGGAATCAGAAAGAATATGTAGGAAAATTAGGCCTTGTGAATTTTTTTTTCTGCTGTGAATCTTGGCCAGTTGTGCCAATATGTGAAGATGCCCATTCCTCATATTTTTAAGAATAGGAGTACTTCATCCTAAACTTGGGCCAATTCCTTTGGCCCAGTTTTTTTCAGCATTTCATGGGGGAGAAGTCTTGGTTTATCTTAGCAAAACGAAGTGGCTGAGGGATTTTCCTCATAAGGGCAGCCATTTTTTTTGGCCCAAGAATGCCTCTGGGAATGATGCTATTTCATCATATACAATTGTCCCCATGGGTATTCTGGCCTAGAAAATGTGGTGAGGATCTCTTCATCCTCCCAGCCACTACTACAAGTGTTGGCAAGGCTTTTAAACATGTAAATAAAGGTGAGAGGAACAAGCCAACTCAATTAAACCGAGTTAAGTAAAACGAAAAAAAACCCATTTCTGAAAAATTTGCCTGCCCTCTGAAAACAGCTGAATATTCTTTCCCCTTTCATGGGGATAAACGTTCCTGCAAAATTAGAGGGAATGATATTTGGCCCAGCCTTTCTTAATACTCTTTTACCCTCCTGGAAAGATAATATCTAGTGACACTAAATGGGATTATACCAGAATTCTTCTTGATTCTGCTTCGTATAGTTCACGGAGGAATCCCCTCAGTGGTGGACAGAGGCAACTTAGGAAAGGGAAGAGCAGCCCTTCTCCTCGAAAGTTCACATGTGCAAAAGCTACGCAGAGAATAGAGGTTCGTAGGCCTTAAAGTAAGAGCCCAAACATCTGTCCCTTCCTCTAACTGTTCTCTCACTATCAATGCTATAGGAGTTAAATAGTAGTTCCAGTCCTAACCTTTCAGAAAACCTGATATATCAGGAATGCTAGGTATATACTTAACTGGCTAGACCCTATATTCAATAGGTAGGGTATATGGCCAAAGCTTATACTGAAAGGTGGAAAGAAACACGGGAGGGGTCAATAGGAGTATATGCCTGGAAGCAGAGTAAAACAGGAGCTCCAGACGTTATAATTGTTGCAGGACAACACTAAAGTTACACTGATGTTACCTGTAGCAAATATATAATGTCTTGATCCTCGGTTGTTCCTTAAAGGGAGGGGGGGTCTGCCAATTCCCCCCTCCATTTGCAGCCCACCACATAATATCCCACACCATTCCCAAGGATTTCCCCAAGTGCCAGGAGCAGATTTTCAGGAGCAGGGGAAAGTGGGAATGCCCCATTCTCTGAACGGAGGCCTGCCTCATTTACAGAAGGAAAGTTAGGATCCAGGCCAAGGTGTAGTTGTCATATAGGCATCTATAAACATATGGGGAACTGTGGTCTAAATGGGTTCTCCAGATGTCTGCACTTCCGCATATGACATTCACATGTGATGTGTTTGCTGTGGGAAGCAGCAGCGCAACACCAGTGCAGCAATTTCAATAAACAGAATTGCATTAACTCACCAGCCAACTCACCAAGCCTAAACACGTTAGAGTCACGTTACTTCTAAAGGACATAGTTACTCCCTTTGAAAAGCCGCCTCACTGCCGGTCATCGCTGCTTAGATTCTTGCTTCAAAGGGAATCAAGATGTTGTTTACTCACCATGTCTACTTTGCCTTCATTCATCATGATCCGGATGCACACTAGAAAGGCAAACATGAGCTTGTGCTTCTCAAAGAGGCTGCGGCATACATTGCTGTAGAGGCTGAAGGTGAGGTACTTATTGATATTCGCTATCCGCTTCTTTAGCGTGTCTGGAAATAACCGCAAAATAAAAAATGCAGAGAGAAAGGAGGGGAAAATGACCCACAATAGCGCCATAGGCTTTAGCACGTTGCCAAGGGGGAGTTCATTGTGCGGGGGGTGGGGTGGGGTGGGGGCACGGGCCAGCAGACGTGTGTTTTGAAAGCTTGTCTCAGGCCTTTCGTCTGATGGTTGCATACTGACCTGAAGGAATGGAGAGTGGTAGGAAGTTACTGCAGAGCCTTCAAGCATCCCTCCAGAAGGTGGGCCTTGGCTTCTAAGTCCTGCCCCCTGGAGAAATCCCTGCTGGTATCTCCAATCTGTGATTGGAGATAATAGCAGGGGATGTGGACCGGTGGCTGGTGTTGGGGCCCGGCTGGCGTTCTGAGTGTCTGCTTGCTGTGTTCCACCTCAAGGGCCAGGCACTGTCCCGACTGACGCCTTTCCCCCCCTCCCAATTTAGTTCTCCATCATTTTAAAAGAATGCTCCCATCCAGAGTTCAATTAAAAGGGCTACCCTTTAGTTATGGTGAAAAAAAGCAGGTGGCACGTGATCGTGCTTCAAGGCCGGCTACATCTGCTGAACATTCTAGCTTTACAGGCTGAATGGCTGAATTTTGCCACCGCCATCACCACTGATTCCTGAAATGGTAGCCTGATGTGTTATTGGACAGATGCAGTGAAGAGCAAATAATTTCTGAACCCAAGACAGTAATAATTTGAAACCAAGTTGGAATTCACTACGATTAAGCAGCAACTCTGGCCATAAGACAGTAGGGCCTGATTAAGTTCAGGAATAAGTAGGTGTGGGTGCATACTTTTTAAAAAAGATGTCTGTGGCAATTTTATTCCAATATAGAACTGTACTGGATCCTTGAAATGCAAGGACTGTAAGGCCTCAATCCCTCAGAAGTGAAAGTCTAATTGAAGGTTATCTGTGGGATGTTTAACTCATAATTAAACTATAGTGTCTGGATTCAGATGTCATGTATTACCCCACCACCACCACCATCACCACACACACACACACACACACACACACACACACACACACTGGAGGATGAATATTCAAAATGGCCATGGAATTGTGGGTTAATTCATGACTTGCTGCTGTTATGAGTGAACCAGGTCAGTGCCCGAGCATCTTCCAGAAGAACTGCAAGGCCTTTTTATCTTGGGATGGTTTGTAATAGATGGGTCTAGACTCCAGAAGGGGATAGAAAGGGACAATAATTGGGATTTTAATCTATTTTGTACAGTATGGAGTTCTTAACCTGATCATGGATATGTTTCATTTTAACTGTTTGCCATGGCTTACATCCTACTGCTAACGGCTTCACTATACATATGTAATTCTTTACAAGTTCTGAATCCTAGAAACGGCAGAATTTGTCACTTTGGTGATGATCCCAGTATATGAGGTACTGAGGTGTTCTGGCTGAGGAGGGGATTTCCACCATACATTTTAAATTACTAGAGGTACCTGCTCTCTCAGAGTTTGAAATTCCTGTCAGAAATATGTTGAGGAACCATTCTAAGGAATACTGGTACATGGGGTCAACATTGGCCAGGTCGGAGACGCAGAAGAAAAGAATCTGGGTGCGCACAGCCACCGGCACGTACTCCAGCCGAGTGATATCAATATCCTTCTCCGTCTGCTCAGCTACCTTCACTTTGGCCTGCAGGAGATTGAAGAGCAAAGCAAAACGCAGAGTCCCACATCATGTCAAAAGGAACAGCTGACTCAGGTGGAAGTAGAAATCCATCACCAACCTGAATTTCCCCTGCTTTTAGCTTAGATGCCTCCAACACTTTGATGAGCTCCAGATCATCAACAGGGTTCCCCTCAGAGGAGCTGAGGCGGTAGAGGATTTGATCTTCTATCTCCTTCAGCTCTTGACGCATTTTGGCATTACTGACAATCAGCTGGTTCTTAGCCTCTTCTAAGTCAGGCCGCTCTTCAGCCACTACTTGGCCTAGCAACTGGTCCTCTAGGCCACTTTAAAAAAAATTAAAAAATCAATTATTATAGCCTGGCTTTCCCTGGTTGCAACCTGCAAGCCCAATATAGCTAGGCAAAGTCACAGTTTGAGCTATCAAAGTTGATGGGATGCACCCCCACCTTGAAGCTATAGAGGAATAGCAGCTGACATGGTTTAAGAAAACGAAAAAGGAACAGAATGTACACTTGCTGGCAAACAGAAAACATCCAAAATGAAAAACAGAAATCAGTTATCCATCAATGTTCCCGAACTAATTATCTCTGCATACTTGATTTCCACAATTCAGGGAGAAAAAAACCCAGCCAAGGTCAAGGCCTGACACAGGATACTGGTAACATGTTCAGAAAGCTGACATTACCTGGGGGATAGGGTGAAGTTAATCAGGGTGAGCTTGGTGGAGAGCTCTGGCGTGTAGTGGGGATTAGGTAGGTTGGTGGTGATGTACATCTTGAAATCTTCGTGATATGGGATTATTGTGTCTCCCAGCTTCAGCACTGTGCTACCTTGCTGTTTGTAAGTCTGGTTAGCAGGGAAACAAATTCAAAAAGGTATAAAGTACTATGCAAAATGAAGAAACAAAATTCTATCTTAACATAGATATCATGATTTTTATAGCCAACTCTGTCTATCAAATTCATTTTGATGAGAGTGCAAGATGGTGGGATGAAGAAAATTGGATGGCGGTGATGGTGGTGAGGAATTCCATGACCAGAAATGGTGTTCCTAATTTCTACAGAATGTCTGGGTGCTTTGGTAGAACTGCCCACAACCAGATGATTTATGATTTGTACAACCTCAGTCCTGCCTCCCAGCCGTACCTGGAAGTAAATCACCTCACCATAGACAACTTGGTCCAGTATCAATATCGGCATAAACTAGCTGGCATCATTCTCTCCTCCATCTTATGGATTATGGGCTAGGGAAGAGCAGCTAATAGAGGGGTGTTAGGGAGAAAAACCAGCAGGCAGTAGAAGGATTACGCATGCCCCTCCTGCCCAAAGCTTCTCAACTGCAATTTTAACCTTCCCAACCCATAAGAGAAGGCACCTGTTTCAGCAAGACTGGTTCAAGAGCTGGATCCAGTTCTTCCCCTACATTCTCCAGTAGAAATGGCTTTCCAAAACGAATAGCATTCTCCAAGCTGCGCAGGAAGTCCCGGTCACTGAGCTTCGATGTATCTAACCCATTATCTTTCTCCTGAAAAACAGCAGGGTGCAAAGAAACTCAGCACAGGTGACAACAGCAGGCCTGCTTTGTGTGAATGTGGAAGAAAACAGGGAGACATAAACTGATTAAAATGGACATGGGATAGGTGGGTGGGGGGAGCTATGGATAAACTTGCACTTTGCTAATTAACTGAACATGACAAGCACCATATTGTGAAGTTCACCCAGAACCAGGCTAACATGAAGCTTTGAAGTGCCAACTCAGCAAAGTGTGAAAGCAACAAAGACGAATGCTTGTGTGAAGCGCAAAATAGCCAGTGTCACGCCTGATGTTTCTTCATGATTACAGTTCAACACCCTGCTGTGCTTTTGCTTTATGTTTACTGAGTTTCATATTACGAAGTCAATACTCAGAACTTGGGAGTTGAACGTCTAAATCTTTGCCCAGGGGTGAAGCTTGGTCTTCTGCCTTATAACTCTAAAACAAAAACCGTCTGCATGCCAGAAGAGGCAGAAGAAAATCAGAAAAACAAACGAACATACAACTTTTTTTTTTAAGTCAGCTAATCACAGATTCAGATATACAAGAGTATCTTTTTCTACAGTTGTGTTTATCATTTGTAAAGTGGGAATTTTAGGTGTGAGATGTAAATACTAGGCCTTTATAAGAACAGAGCTTTAATGTCAGAGGCAGAAAAATTCCCCCTGGTACCAGCAAATGTGGTTAATAACTTGTCAGAAGCAGAAGCATTTACCAAGTTTTTTATCCATTTGTTGGCTTGTCCCTGGGGGTCTATGAACAGAGTCCAGCGCTGAGAGAACTGTGTTATCATTCCATTCTCTACAGACAAAGTATCATTGGGTAGACCTGCAATCTGTACAAGAAGAAAAACACACACGATTTCAACAGTAAATGCAGTACTGTGCTTTAAGAACACATTGGTGAGAACACATCTTCTGCATCAAGAAAAGCTAAATTCTGTAATCAATACAAATTATGTAAATCATGCAAATTTCCACATGCTTCTTTATTTTGCATAATTTATACCGTTTCTGTTGGTTCCAGAGAGGACAAGTAGCCATGTATGGCATTTTTGCAATCCATTGTATTGGCTATCCTTTGATTCACAGCAACAACTTCCTTAAGTTTTGTTAGCAAAGAAATTAGGTCCAGGATATTTCAGGGCATTCTCACCGAGCTTTTGAGATCATGGTGCATCAACTATGGTGGTCTCTGGCTAGCCAGCATGAATGACAGGAACCAACCCAGGTAGTGCGGTTTTCCTGACTGGCTTCATAATTTTAGCACATGGGTACCCAAAAGGAAAAGGTGGCCACCTTTTCCAGAGATATTTCATATGCTCCAGATCATGTGGAAAGGAACATTACCATTTCACCAAATCTCTTGAGCACCTGGGCTCAAGATCATTTTAAAAAAAATGGATTACAGAATTGAATAGTTCTGTTTCCAATGGTTTATTCTCGAGCTGCTCCAAGCAGCATTATAAGGATTTTTTCTCTACAACAAAAGTTGCTTTGGCCCATTTATGCTCAAGTAGAATTTAGAGAGTCCCTGAAACTTTTTTGAAGCTCTTTGCGCAGCTCCTCCAAAGGATTGCTCTATGGATTGCACTTGCCTTTAAGAATCACGGCTATTCAAAGCATAGAGAGGTACCATAAGACTAACCAGTCAGTGTGCCCTATTCACATTACCTGCCAGGATCGGATTTTCACTGGGTCTCCAAGTGAGGCTATCAGGTTTGGCTCCTTGGTGTGTGGAACGTTATGTGACTGAAGCTGACTTACCCATTCCTCATGAAGTGATATGCGATATTGACCCTATGAAGAAAAACTATGCCTCGTTAGTATCATACTGTTATTTAAATTAAACCTTTGTCTATTTATTACATTTCTATACTGCCCAATAGCTGAAGCTATAGTCAACTCCATCTCAATACCCCAGTATGAATTCCTGATGCTGAAGGGAAGCTTTGAGGCCCAAACACATAGCTGTTCTACAGCAGAGCCTCCTTGGGGAGTAGCTGTCTACAAATGTTTACATGTTGCCCCTATTCAAATACTATGGGCTGTGGACTCACAGGTTTTCTTTCAGGAACAGATTTATTTATTTGTTTTTGTATTTATTTATTCAATTTTTTACACTGCACAATAGCCAAGGCGCTCTGGGCAGTTCACAGTTAAAACCATAAAATACAGCAAGTCATAATAGAAAGCTTTAAAAGTTAAAAACTATCATAAAAAAACAAAATAAGTTACAGCTCAGGGAAAGCCTACGTGAAAAGATATTCTCAAGAGGCGTTTAAAGGATGTTATGTTTTCCAACTCCCGAACTGCACGAGGGAGTGTTTTCCAGATGGTGGGTGCCGCTACAGAGAAGACCCACTCCTGACATTCGTCATGGCGATATTCCATTTGTTTCGGAATAACCGAAATGAACAGATGTCTCCATGGTTTGTAATAAACATAGCTTGTCATCAAGCCCAACTCAGGTCTTACAATAATTAGCTCTTACCAGGAATTGCGTATTTATTTATTTCAATTCTATACTGCCCAACAGCTGAAATTCTTTAGGTGGTTTACAAAAAACCAAACCACAAATATAACACAAAACATTATAAAAGCTTAAAATTACAATATAAAAGTATAATCAGAATATAATCTAGCAACAATGCAGAGATTTAAAATGCAGATTTAAAACATCAGAGCTAGAAGACTAGAATGCTAAAATGCTAAAATGCTCGTCAATGACAAAAGGAGGAATGGGAAATTATGAGAAGATCACTAGCAGACTGTAAGATTACCTGGACCCAGCATAAAATTCTGTGAATCATGTGGCTGGGCAATTGCACAATAAAAGCCTTATATATGAACACTTGGGCAGCAAATTCAGCGCTATGGCTCTCATGTACAGCTATAAAATCAATGCAATTAACCGGATGTCACAGAATGCAGTAAGAATTGGATTCGGATACAGATTTTTCCTTTGGAAGCTTAATCCTAGACTAGAATCAATTATTTATTTATTTATTTATTTCCTGTCTTTTTCCCAATACTGGGACTCAAGGTGGCTTACAAATTAAAACATGTACAGTTAAAACAAATAGAGCTATACAAAAATTAAAAATATAATTAAACATAGTACAATTTTAAAATATTTAAAACCTTAAATTTTTTTAAAAATACAAATAACTAAAAAAAATTCCAAACTATAAGCAGCACATCCGCAGAGGTCTCAACTACTTTCCAAAGGCCTGCTGAAACAGAAAAGTTTAAGCCTGCCTCCGAAAGCACACCAAAGAGGGAGCCAGTCTAGCTTCTCTGGGAAGGGAGTTCTGGAGCCCTGGAGCAGCCACCGAGAAGGCCCTCTCCCATGTTCCCACCAGGCATGCCTGTGATGGTGGTGGGACAGAGAGGAGGGCTTCCCCTGAAGACCTCAGGGGATGGGCAGGCTCATAAGGGAGAATATAGTCTTTCAGATAACCTGAACCCGAGCCTTATAGGGCTTTGTAGGTCATAACCAGCACTTTGAATTGTGCCCGGAAACAGACTGAAAGCCAGTGGAGCTTTTAACGGGGGTTGCATGCTCCCTGTAGCCAGCCCCAGTCAACAAGCTGGTGGCAGCTAGGGTGACCAGATAAAATCCAGGTCAGGGCTCATGTAACTTTAACAGTTGTGGAGAAAAGGGAATTTCAGCCAGTGTCATTTGTATGCAATTAGTTCCTGGTGATATTCCCTCTTCATCACAACTGTTAAAGTTGCAGGGGCCCTGCCTTCTTTTGTATATGGTCACTCTAGTATAGTGCCTGCACCTTTAACTGTTGTGATAAAGAGGGAATTTCACCAGGAACTAATTGCATACAAATGACACTGGTTGAAATTCCCTTTTCTCTGCAACTGTTAAAGTTACATGAGCCCTGACCTGGATTTTATCTGGTCAGCCTAGTGGCAGCTCTTTCCACTAGCTGAAGATTCCGAACACTCTTCAAAGGCTAGGGTGACCAGATAAAATCCAGGTCAGGGCTCATGTAACTTTAACAGTTGTAGAGAAAAGGGAATTTCAGCCAGTGTCATTTGTATGCAATTAGTCCCGGGTGAAATTCCCTCTTCATCACAACTGTTAAAGTTGCAGGCACTATACTAGAGTGACCATATACAAAAGAAAGCAGGGCCCCTGAAACTTTAACTGTTGTGATGAAAAGGGAATTTCACCAGGAACTCATTGCATACAAATGACACTGGCTGAAATTCCCTTTTCTCTACAACTGTTAAAGTTACATGAGCCCTGACCTGGATTTTATCTGGTCAGCCTATCAAAGGCAGCCCCACGTAGCGCGCAGTACAGTAATCCAAACGGGATGTAACTAAGGCGTGTGTCACCATGGCCAAGTCCGACATCTCAAGGAATGGGTGCAGCTGGCGCACAAGCTTTAACTGTGCAAATGCACTCCTGGCCACCGCTGAAACCTGGGCATCCAGGCTCAGGGATGAATCCAGGAGTACACCCAAGCTGCGATCCTGCGTCTTCAGGGGGAGTATAACCCCATCCAGCACAAGCTGAATCCCTATTCCCTGATCTGCCTTTCGACTGACCAGGAGCACCTCTGATGTGTCTCGATTAAGCCTCAATTTGTTTGCCCTCATCCAGTCCATTGCTGCCGACAAGACAAAGGTCAGATATTTTGGAAAAGAAAACATTCATCTTGCTCACCGTAAAAGGGCCCAGGTATGCTATAAAGCCAGCTGAAACCAGCACATCTCCAGCAATGTTGTTGATCATATAATCTAGGTTCTGGACTGTTTCCTGCCAGCGCACCCTTTCATCAGCCAGGCCATTAATTAACTGGAAAAAAGACATGTATAAATTGCCATTCAGCTTTTTCCTCAAGAGGCCTGCTCCTATCTGCCAAAACCCAACACAAGTGTCATAAGACAACAGTGACTGGGACCTCCTTTCTAAAATAACAACTATGGGAAACGAAAGAGCAGGCCTAACTCCCAGTTCTGATTAAGGCCTCAAGATTAGAGAAACTTTTTCCTGACAGACATAATTTTAAGTTGAAAGGAATTACTTTATTATTCCCCTCACCCTCCAAATAAAGCCTACAGAAAATTCTAGGCTTTTTCATTCCATTTTAAACTGAACACTGAATTCTAATAGAAAATTCTGGTCACCAAAATGTAAAATGGCTGTTGTGCATTTATGGCCATAATTTATGGCAGGAGGGCAGAACCTCTTTCGGCCCAAGGGCCAAATTCCATTTTGGAAATGCTCTCAGTGGCCACATCACAATGGTGGGCAGAACCAATGGAAAAAAGGGGAGTGGCTATAGGACAGGGGCGGGGCCATAAACACTAAAAATGCTGACATATTGTAGCTTAAAGCTTCTACTGCCAGTAACCAAGCCTTAGGAGAGGCATTTCAAGCTTGCTTTTAAAATGGGGGGAAAGCTGCACAAAACCTGGGAAACTACCAAACAATTGGTGGTCAAGGGAAAGAGGTGGGGCCAGGGGAGAACCAAATTTGGTTCTGTTTTATGGGATGGATCACTCACTAAAGAGCACTACTAGGGAGGCAGGATGGTAACGTTCCAGCAGGTGCCTTGATGCACTTGTTTCCATCATAGGGAGCTGCTTCCTCTGCAAATCTCTGTAGGCACCTGTACATAGGTGACCATATGAAGAGGAGGAAAGTGATCCTGTAATGTTAACAGTGAAGAGGGAATTTCAGCAGGTGTCATTTGTACGCGTGCAGCACCTGGTGAAATTCCCTCTTCGTCACAACAGTTAAAACTGCAGGAGCCCTGCCCTCTTTTGTATCTGGTCACTCTAGTATATCTCCTGCAGCTTTAACTGTTGTGATGAAGAGGGAATTTCACCAGGTGCTGCAGGCATACCAATGACACCTGCTGAAATTCCCTTTTCAACACCACTGTTACAGGAACCTTGTCCTCCTTTCCATATGGTCACCCTACAGCCTGTACATCCTTCAGCACATCGTGCTTTGATGTTCCTGCCTGAGGAGCTTAGACTATGCTCAGTGGCTCTACTCGGGAGCATCATGTTCCTAGGGCTCTGTGATCAACCCCCTCTCTTTTTCTATTTACCCCTCAGCTGAGCCCTAGAGGAATACATGTCAAAAGGTTGCTCTACCAAGCATACTCTACCCTTACCTTGTCAGCCCGACCCAGTCTCTGCTCACACTGTTCACACTTCATTTCCAGCTCCTCTTTTGTGGCTAAGGTGCCTTTGTATTTGGCCTGAAGCTGGGCAATCCCATCCTCCACATCTCGTAGACTTTCCTTGGCCGCATCAAGGATCTTCTGTGTGGCCTGTAGGTCTTCCTCAGCCTCCCTCAGGGCTTGCTGTGGAAACAGAAATATCCATGAATGTGAAGTTCTGCTTATTGCTGGGAATCTCAGACTTTGAGATCACTAAAAGTCCCCTTTCATTTTTATGTGTACGCTAGACAGCTTTGAAGAAGCACCACTGTGGTTCTTACTCGCTTTGGCTCCACAGCTTTTGCCACGAAGTGGTACTTATGCATGGCTCTAACCCACTGGCAGATAGATGTGCAGGCTTTGGACACTTTGGCTATGGCTGCTGGCTGAAATTCTTCACTGTCGATATATGGCTGAATTAATTTAATCACGGCATCTGCAATATTATCCTGAAATTAGATAAAGAAGAGATTACAGGTGCTGGGAGGATGAAGGTCTACAAGCCCAGGTGAGTCAACCGTGAGATCCCACGGCAAAAATATATCCGTGGTGCAGCAATGAAAATGTCAGTTCCATCATACTTACCCTCCTATGTTCTCCATTTACTCTGTGCTTGTTGCCAACTTCAGGCATAGCAAAGCATGCTCATTCCTTCATGACAGCTTCATGGCCAGGTGGCAATGAGTATGGTACATGGGCAATGCAGTATTTAATATTTAAATTCAGTATTTGTGAATCTCTGTTTTTTACATCATAGTGGTCACAAAACAAGGGTCACTTCTCCCAGAAGAATTGAAAAGGCCACCACTCATTTTCATCTGCTAGTTCAGAGCAAGAACCAGAAACTGAGTACCCTCAGTAGAGATCAGTGTCCGATCACTGTCAAAGGGACATCAAAATATCCCCACCATCTTCAATGTGGCATAGCATCACTTATACTTGCTTCTTCCCACTAGAGATATATGTGCCATCCTTGCCTTATAGTGGATTAGCTTGGGGGAGGGAAGCCAAACCATTTATCCAAATACTGGGAATACTAAATGCAGCCAGGAATCATGAAAGCTTCTAAGTCTCCATGATCCCTGGCTCCTGTTGACAGCTCCCAATGAGGCTTCTCCTTGCCCCTGGAATCTGTAATTTGAAGCAGGGGATCATGGAGGCTTTGACATTTCCATAATCCCAGGCATCAAATGTTTCCAATGGGACTTCTCATGTCTTCGGGGGCCGGAGGAGAGGTTAAACCAGGAGTTCTTCTCCAGTTGAGATTTTATTCCAATCTAGAGAAAAATTCAAGAGTTTGTAGTGCCTCATTTTCAAGATGAGCATTAGGAGTCCCTGAAGCTTGTATCCTGCTTTGCTGGCATCTTGACTTAGGATGGATAGCTCTAGCCACTCATCCCTAGATGGCATAGTGGCCAAAAAGGGGCAAAATGGTGGATGCATCTTTCCTGCCTCCCAAATACCGAGCAATTGATCTGGTTGTGAGAGGTGAAGAAAGATGTGGTGACACAGGAAAGCATTGCCAAACATGTAGCATATTATATGTGACATTTCTCAGAAATGTATGCACATTTACTGAGATGAGCTTTATTAAGTAAAAAAAGCAACAAGAAAGAAAACCATTTGACTGACCAGATGGCAATCACAAGTCCCACAGATATGCCAGCTACCCTGGTGCTTAAGGTTTTTACTTGTCTCTTTTCCGATGCCTTTAATAGCAGCTCCACTTGCAGACATTAACAGCTGATGTCTGCAGGTGGAGCTACTATTGGGCTGAATTCGGACGACACTTTAGGCAACGGAGGGGGGAGTAGCGTACTGACTGTGCGTTATTTTGGTGCCGCCACCGCAGCACCCGCCACACAACATGATGCCCCTCCCTCCATCGCATGGCTGAAAGTCTTGTCATCCTTCTGGGCTGCTGTGTCTCCTCCCTCCCATCTCCCTCAGTCCTCTGGCCGTATCCCAGCCTGCACCGCAAGTTCTGCTGGCTGTATCGGAGCTGCCGGTTTTTGGCTGCTCCGGCTGGTGAACGCTATGACCAAATGGAATAGTACACGGATAGAGGGGGGTTCCCTCCACATGACACTTTAAACAATGGATTTCAGGATAAACAACATGCAAGCCTGTTGTTTTTCTCCGTTGTTTAAGTGTCCCAAACAGTGTACCATCAGTTGTGTGTGCGTTGTGTGTTGCCCTCCACATGACACAATAAGCAACACAACTGACAGTTGCATCTTCCCCCCTCCGTTGATTATCATGTCATCCAAACAGTGCCTTGGTCTGCCATGGGATCTCCATGTCATGAAATGCTTCACCTGCTGCTTCCTGTGATCAAGCTGCTGCTAAAAACACAGGGCAATTTATTTGGTCAGTTGATAACTTTATAGTATACCTTTCATCCTTCAAATGCAAGAAAAGGAAAACCCGTGCATGTGTGTGAATATAAGTGTGTGAGAGAGAACATAACCACCATTGTGGTACTTACTTTATCATATTTAAATAGACTTTCAAGAAATTTCCCTGGTTCCTGAAGAAGACCTTTGCCAGGTTCCCAGTAATCATCTATCTTAGAGCCTGGCTTCTCTCCTGCCACTTTCTTGGGCTTGATTCCCTTCATAATGCAGACAGCTTCAATCACCATTTTCACTCCAACAGGAGGACGCTGCATTGCTCTCACCTAGTTGAAAACACGAGAAAAGAAGTGGAACAATAGCTCAGAAGAGTGTTAGGTAGAGCATTCGTAACTATCCTGGGCTTCAGTCTTAAAACTTGAAATAAAACAAAGGGTTTGATTCAGTCGTGTTTAGAGCAGACCACTGAAATAATTGGGATTTAAGTTAGCCATGACTTACTTGCCCCATTGATTTCAATGGGTCTACTTTAGGTATGACTATCCAAAGTCAGGAAAAAAATGAATCTTGCCTTTAATACAAGACAGAGTTCTGGTACCTTTCAGAGTTATAAAGAAAAAGAATTTCAGGACACAAAAAATTGTCTCTCCCCTGCATGAAAAGCTGCCCAAATTATCTGTTCTACATAGCCACTGATGGTACAGGAGCTCTGTCTTTCTTGTCTACATCACTTGATACTTCATAACTTAATCAGTCAAAACTGCATAAATGGACAGTCTGTGGTGAATGTTATACGAAAGTGCTGTCTCTAGTGTTTGATGATTGATAGTGGTTTCATATCTGTAAGTTAACACACTGAATAAGTAAAGAACTACGTTCAATGAGATTTATTTGCACTTCAAGTATATGTGCATATGACTGCAGCCTTACCTGGATAAAACTATCTGATGCTAATAAAGGCAGGTGTGTCCCGGTATTTGCCAACAGATGGCCAGGTGATAGGTATATATGCCTGCAAGGTGAAGAACCCTAAGAAGGTTTGTTTGGAATGCAATGGGATGGACTGCCTAGTAAGTTAGTTTAGGACTGCAGCACTGGGGAAATATTGAATGTACTAGAGCTGGATCACTTCATGGATCACCACCGGTGAGATGAAATCGCACAGAGGGATAGGCAGGGGTGACTTAATACAGAAGGGAGTTTTTGGCTGGATAGAAGAATGTAAAGCACTTCGTAGTTTGAAAGGGTTGTCAAATGCAAAAGGGGACAGGGTTCCTGCATCTTTAATAGTTGGGTCAAAGAGGGAATTTCAGCAGGTGTAGCTTGCATGACAAGCTACACCTGCTGAAATCCCTTCTGCTACACAACTATTAAAGGTACAGGAGCCCTATCCCCTTTTGCATATGGTCATCCCAGGGGGAAGAGAAAGTAGGAGTGAGATTAAACCAGGCTCCAGTCTTGATATAGAAGCTCACTACTGGAGAGAAACTGGGTTAACCATTTTTCAATTGGCTTTTATGGCTTTAAGATGGATGGTTGATATTGAGAAATTCAGCAGGTGATAATGTTTTTCTCCATGCTGTGAAAAGTTCTCCCTGCTGATTTCTGCAGATCAGGCACAAGAGCGCTGTAGATCAGGCTGGAGAATGGATCTTATCAACTGGCTACTCCAGCAGAAGCATATCCTGTAGACAAGAAACATATGGTCCTCTTACATGCTTTCTGCTGATGCAAGGGTGGTGTTTTGCAATTCCATATGAAGGTTCTGAGAATAGTGGGCTCTATTTTAAAAGAGAGAAAGTAATTATCTAATCCTCAGGCTTGCAGAGGTAAGTTTCAAAGTGGGATGAGAACAAGGAACAAGGGCTGTAACACACCTGCCTGTGTTTCTTGCCACCCAACACTGTGGCTTGTTAATGTAAATAAAAATGCAAATGGAGTCATTTGGCTCATAGGATTGTTTTAAAGTAGCCATTGCGAGTGTAGAAATTGCCTTATGTTGGTCACGAACAAGTATTTAGATGCACTGGAGGAATATCCATGGGAAGTGTTATAAATAACTGGGCTTGTGTGTTCTGTACCAAAATATCTGAAGTTGTGGTCACAATAAACTATGTAGAGAAGCTGTATTTGCATACTTTGCACAATGTATCTTGCTTCAAAGAGAATACATTGTGTTTTCTTTGAATCTGGATAAAGGTTGGGGGAATGGAAGAAAGGGAACGTATGCAGGCTGAAGACTAGGGAAAGTGATATAAACAGGGAATAGCATCCATGGGCTAGAACAAGGGTCTGTGCAGAGCCCTGAAACCTGCCCCTGCCCATTGGAAATCCTGCTGAGCCCTCCTCTAGATTCTAAGATTTATGGTAGCAATGCCCTAGTAGAAAGCCAGAATTCAACCCTCCACCCCCATGTTATAATAAACACATTTTGTCTACTTCACTCAGGCTTAGACAAGCAGCCAGAACATGTTCACCCGGAGACGTTCCAGAACTTTTCTACTGGATACAGTGGACAGAGGAACTGAGTTCGTGGAGGTCCTGAAAGCTGTCTACCCCAAGGCAGATGGTCTGCATGAGAAGGACTTTGACTGGCTCTTTGACTGTCCTCAGGCGGAGCAATTTCTTGAGTGGTTCTGCAACACGGTGGGGGAGGAGAATGTATTGCACCCCTCAGAACTAGAGACCTATGAGCAGCTGGTAATTTCTGAGAGGCCTATTCTGGAGGGTGAAGCACTGGAGGAAGTGCTGAAGACATGTCGCCAGTCCTCTCAGCTAAAGGGTGCTCCGCAAGAGAATGAAGCTCTGCCCCTTGAGACGCTCGAACAAGAGATGCAGATACTGAAGAGCCAATGCGCTTGTCGGACAAAGCGCTGCAACAAGCTTCAAATTCATGCAGCCGGCTTGAAGCAGAAGCTCTGCTATTCCACAGAGAAGAAAGGGAAAGCAAGCAGGGATCTGAAGAAGGCACAAGCAAAGTTGGAGCTAGAGAACTTTCAAAACAACAATGTTCTCAGCCAGGCCTGTAAGACAGCAAAGGAGCTGGTGCGATGGCATCGGGACCCTGGAAATGAGCAACTGAGAGCAATGATGGCCACAGCAGACCTGAGACGTTGCCTGGAGTCTGAAGACAAAGTCACAGAGGCTTTTGGGGGATTCTTCCCAAAAGTCATGTCGGGTGTTACCAGCGAAATGGAGGCTGATAAAGCAGTTCTAGCAAAAAAGAGGCAGGGTGGTTCTTGGGAAGAGTTGAATGCGGAGACCATAACAAGACCAGCTCACGAAGTGCTGTTAGAAAACAAGGATATAATCCGTGATGAAGATCCTGAAGATCACAAAATAACTATGGGACAGCGGCAGAACCATGTTTTCTATGAAGACCAGCTGACCAGCAAGAATGAGCTTGAGTTTACTCAGAAAGCCCTACCGGGAAAAATGGACCAACTAAAAACCGAGAATTTCAGAAGTGAGGGACTGGCTGCTCAGGATGGTTGTCAAGGAAGGCTGAAGACACAAACAGAAGCTGACCAAATGGAGCAGCCTGAAGATTTCAACCTGGGCAGCCATCAGGAAGAACTGGGGCACATGGAGTTAGCTTACATATGGGGCCAGATAGCAGTAGTCATGACCTCTGCAAAAATTAAGGGAATTTCATCTACCTTGCAATGGGCAGGTAAGGCCCTGAAGGCCGTTAAGAAGAACAAGGTAGGTCACAAACCTTCAGTATACAGCAGAAAACTCTTGTGGAGCAAGGATCTCAATAAGGTAGAAATGCAGTAATTGTTGCTACAGGAATTAGAGCTAGAATGATATTTGAGTGGATAGAAAATAGACTGCCATTCACATGCCTTCCTTGGCAATTGGTTTGAAAGGAGGACCAGCCTTACCAGCCTTTTTTCACCCACACGGGATGCTTTAAATTTCCTCTTGGCTCCACAAGCTGTGGCTTTGTTTCTGTCCTTCCTTATAGCCCTTCCCCAATCCCAGCAGTCTACCCTGTACTTTTATATGAAGACTGTTTGAGGGCAGAATAGATCCAAGAAGGCTCAAACTGGAAAGTTTGGGATGGAAAAGTGACAGGATTTGAAGAGGGGAAAATGGGCTCTGTCACTGTAGTAAAAGAAAGGAGCTAGGCAGTTTCTCTCTCCCTGTGCCTATCTGTACTCTTCCTTTTGCTCTCTATCTCTCTCTGCATACAACAAAGAGCCTTATAGCACCTCAAATACTAACCAGCTATGCCAGAATAAATGAATTTGTTTTTAATTTACTAATCTTTAAGGTGCCACAAGCCTTCGGCTCGGTTCAGACAACACGTTCGTCAACACAGTGTGAAAACTCCACTCAATGGTGGAGTTTCTAGGGGGTACTCTCTACACATGTTCTAACTCCACCATTGTGTGACTGTGGGCTACCGTGGAGTTGAGTAAAATCCATTGTGACGTTTGATTGACAGTTCCTCTGCCCTCTCTCCTCCCCCAGTCTCCTGATGGCATCCCATCAGCCATTGCTGGGAAAAAGAAAAGAAAAAAACAATCCCGGCAGCAATCCTAGAGCCACACTCACTCCTTTTGCCACTCTTGCCAGAGAACTCTGTAGCCAGTGGGAAAAGTCAACTCAACGCAACGGAAAACTCCACAGAGCGCCCCCCCCCCCCAACACACCAGTTGTGCAGGAACTCTCTGCACAGCATGGATATTCCGTGTGGAATGTTTTCCAAAAACACACACTCTACAGTTGCGTGGAGTTTTCCCTCCAGGCAACACATTTCTCAATGGTGGGGTAAAAATTCCACCATGGAGTTTTAAAACCACTGTTGAGATGTGTGTTGTCTGAACTGAGCCTCTCTGTTTTTGCTGCAAGAGAGTAACATGGAAAATATATACATACACAAACTCACTCACTTTTTCAGAGATTGAGTATAATCCCTTACTGGGAACAAGGGAGGAGGAAAAACATTGGGAGAGCCAGGGGGGAGGGGGGGGAAGAGAGAAGAAAAAGCAACATGCAGTTTTCATTTGAGTCTGGAGTATGTATGTGGTTTGTACATATAGCATGCTATCTTAGTTTAACCGAATGGGAGCAACAACAACAACAACAACAACAACCCCGTTGTATTTGTGCTTATATTTGAGTGTTGACTTATTGGCATGCAAGCTGTGTATCATGTGTTTGGGTTACATTTTAACCTCCCACTTCATGATTTCTTGGTTACTGAACAAAGTACAGTGTTTAGTATTACATTGCCCTGAGATCTTGGGGCTTGATATGGGGCTTCTGGGAATGAACAGTGCTTACGCTGTTTATAAAATCACGAATATCAAGATTCAGGAAACCAGGAATGAACAGGTCCTCTGGACCCCTGTAATTGTAATCACTTGTATTTCTCTCTGTTCTCTGTGTTGTACCCGATTCCATCAGTTGCTTTGCTTGTTTTAGGGTTCAGAAGTTGAGATGTATGGAGACTGTCTTGCTGTCACTCCCACCTATATTCTGCTAGATTTCCTTGCCCCCTGTTCAAACCACATTCTTACAGGCTTGTATAATCTTTTGGGAGTAAGAGGATACATTTTTGTACTTGTCAACAAAACTGGTATTACAACAGAGCCAGTGTCTTTGCCTATATAGTTCAGAAAGACATTCAATCACTGCAGGGGGGCATGGAATTTAACGTCCACTTCTTTTACAGGTGGGACACAGGAAGGATGAACTATGCCTTCAGATCACTTCTTGCCAGGAGCAGCTGTGCATCCTCCAAAGTGAGGTAGATCAGGCAAAGGCCCAACAGCTTGTGCCATTGCTTCAGGGTACTGCTCGCCTCCTTCGCTTGCCTATAGTAAGTGGGGAACTTGAGTTGGAAGCCATCAGGCTTGGGAATCTTGAAGTGATGCAAGAGGAAGCTGCTGACCAAATGTTAGGCCAGTTCAGCCATTTGGAACTGCTGAGTCTCTTGCTGATGCTGGAGAAGAAGGATCTGCAACAGATGGGGACCAAGCTGGAGGAGATGGTGTCTTTCCTGAATGAATCAGAGTCTCAATTACAAGAACGGCAATCTTGCTTTGCGGATTCAAGATACTCCATTAAGCAATGCCCACGAACTCTGATAGACCCCAGTGATCTCACCACTTTACGGTAACAGTTGGAGGGATGAAGGTAGTGGAAGGGTGTTGAATTGCTGTAGGTGTAGAAACAAGGAATACTTTCTTGGCTTAGATTGAAATGGAGACAGTCTAGAAACTGGACTGTCTAGACGATCAGTGACTAAAAATACCAAATAAAGAATATCCCAGAGAAGAGGACTTGCTTGTATCGTCTTTCCCATCTCCTTCATCCAACATAATTGAACCTAAGGGTGGGTAGAGCCTTAGGCTCTGAATTTAAATATTTGGAGATAGCCAAATCAATAGCTCCAACTATTCATAGCTTAGGTCTATCTTGTATTTATAACTAGAAGACCTTTCAAAGAGGCTGAAATGCTCTCATTATGACAGGACCAGAAGAACTGTGATTGCAGCCAATTACAATTCTTCAGCCACCCCACCCATTTATAGATATGTTTGCAAAAGATCACTATCTTCCTAGTCTCTCTTTCTCAGTGTTACAAAGGCAGGAACTCTCAGGGCTGCCATTTCCAAGACTTTTAATTGTGGTATGTGTTTTCCTCTCCTTCAGGCTGTGGGAAATACTGGACAAGCACAGTCAAGAGAAGCAACTCTTCCATTCCTATGAGACCTTGGCAAGCCGGAGCTCACGGTTGTGCCAGGCACTCAGGATGCTCCAAGTCCAGTTAGCTACACCATTCTCTCAGCTTCCTATACTGGAGTCTGAAAACAAGGTATTGCACTGCATGATGTATGGTGACTCCAACCAGTTAATGCTCCATGCTCAGGTAAGTAACGCTCTTAACCCGTCATCTGTTAATCTTTTATTGTTTAATGAGACTTCCAAAAGGCTTTTGACAAAGTCCCTCACCAAAGACTCCTAAGCACAGTTAGCAGTCATGGGGTATGAGGAAAGGTCCTCTTATGGATCACTAACTGGTTAAAGAACAAAAAGCAAAAAACAAGAATAAATGGTCAGTTTTCACAATGGAGAGATGTAAACACTGGATACCCCCAGGGAGTTGTATTTGGACTGGTGCTTTTTAACTTCTCCATAAATGATCTGGAGTTAGGGGTGAGCAGTGAGGTGACCAAGTTTGCTGATGATACCAAATTATTTAGGGCATTTAAAATAAAAAAGGATTTTGAAGAGCTCCAGAAGGAACTCCCTAAACTGGGAGAATGAGATCAAAATGGCAAATGTGGTTCAATTTAAGCAAGTGTAAAGTGATGCACAATGGGGCAAAAATTCCTAATTTGATGCATATGTGGATAAATCATAAGAACATAAGAAGAGCCATGCTGGATCAGACCAAGGGTCCATCTAGTCCAGCACTCTGTTCACACAGTGGCTAATCAGGTGTTGACCAGGGATCAACAAAGCAGGACATGGTGCAACAGCACACTCCCACCCATGTTCCCCCAACAACTGGTGTACACAGGCTTACTGCCTTGGATACTGGAGGTAGCACATAACCATCAGGGCTAGTAGCCATTGTTAGCCGTCTCCTCCAGGAATTTATCCAACCCCCTTTTAAAGTCATCCAAATTGGTGGCCATCACTACATCTTGTGGTAGTGAATTCCATAATTTAACTATATACTGTGTGAAGAAGTACTCCCTGTTATTTGTCCTGAATCACCCACCAATCAGCTTCATGGGATGACTCCGGGTTCTACTATTACGGGAGAGGGAGAACAGTGTCTCCCTATTCACATTCTCCACACCATGCATAATTTTGTATACCTCTATAATTTTATACATCTCCAACAGTGGCTGACCAAAAAGAGATCTTAGGGTTGTGGTGGATAGCTCAACTCAAATTTCAACCCAATGCATCTGCTATGAAAAAGGCAAATTTTGGGCATAATTAGAAAAGAAATCTGAAAAAAACTGCCAATATCATAATGCCTTTATATAAATCTATGGAGCAACCACATGTGGAATACTGTGTACAGTTTCGGTCACTGCACCTCAAAAATGATATTGTGGAGTTGTGCAGAAAAGGGCAATCAAAATTATTATGGGGCTGAAGCACTTCCCCATGAAGAAAGATTACAACATCTGGGGCTATTTGGTTTTTTAAAAAGGCAAGGCAAGGGAGACATGATAGAGGTGTACAAAATTATCCATGGACAGATAGAAGGAAGTGCTTCACAAAGCACATAATTGGACTATGGAGTTCACTACCACAAGATGTAGCGAATGGCCACCCACCTAGGATGACTTTAAAAAGAGATTAGATCAATTCATAGAGGATAAGGCTATCAATATCTACTAGTCATGATGGCTATATATTACCACCAATGTTACTGCCAATATTGGGGGCATTAGGCCTCTGTATGTCAGCTTCTGGGGAACATGAGCAGGAAGGTGTATTCTTATTCTTCTTGAGGGCTTCTCATGGGCATCTGGTTGGCCATTATGTGAACAGAAAGCTGGACTAGATACACCTTTGGTCTCATCCAGCACTGCTCTTTTTATGTTTCAGTGTTCCTCCACTATTTTGCCTGTCTTTGCATATGTTTGTACTATCAAAAAGCAGAAGTGTAGACCAGCAATCATGCCACACAAGAATTGGTGATTTAACTGCTACATTAAGCTTTGTATCCTTGGGACCCCTGGTTATCTGCTGAGTAGTGAACCTCTCTCCCTGCCTGTGAATTTCCCAATAAATCAGAGGAGAAGTAATTCAGTTTCTTATCCTGTTTTTAGCACAATGTGTTTTAACCACTATTCCTTATAGGAAGTGTCAGAACCTCTGGAGCAGCTTGGTGCCACACAAGCCAAACTCTACCAAATGCTCATGGACACCTTAAGCGATTTGAAGGCCAAACGTAAATCCCTGCAGAGCCACTTTCGGCAGACTGAGCTCAACCTCTACATGCACTTCTTCAGCAACCCAGACCGCCTGAAGGAGCTCGTTCAAGAAGTTGAGAAGCAGACACTGGCATCTTCATATATGTAGGTACAGACATCTCAGGAACAAGTAGAAGGAGTTAAGGAGAAAGTGGCTCTGATGGATTGCTCCAAGGCATGTTATCTCCTCCTTGAGGAGAATGCTGTTGACAGTGTACGTTTTCATCTAATGTCATGTCTTCTCTCTAGAATAGACTGAATTCTCTTAGGCCTTAAGCTTCTGTGGGGGCTTCTCTCTGGTGTATACAAAAAAGTTACAGCACTAACAGTTGGTTTGGCAGATGTCACCAGTTACCACCAAGCACTTCATAAGAAATGTTGTTGCAAAAGGATTCTACGTAGAGTTCCTTTTTCTGCAATGACTGGGTAAAACACTCCTAAAGCTCAGCCTGCCTTTTCCCCTGTGTTTAGCTCATGTGGTGGATGCAGTGCTAGATGGATGGTTGACTAAAAGTTACAGTTCGTGTTGATAAGAAGGGGTGTTACTTACCTGTTCTGTATCTTTCCTCTCTACTTATTTTTCCATTTCAACTATCCTTACTGCTCCAAAAGTTCTGATGAAAGGGGAATGTAGATATAAAACCTAGTGTGTTTTGTTGGCAGTCAAGGAGAGCAAATTCTATTCTTTACCCCCTTATGTCACATTTTAAATAGCTCAATGCTCTAAAACATATTGTCTGACAAGGTCGGGCACATTGATTGTTCATGATGAAAATGATTTATTAAAATCTAATAATAAAAATGTATGCTCACTTTAATCTTCAGCTGTTTAGGCAAAGGGTATATACTGACACGCCTACAACCATGCTGTTACATTTTCTTGCTCAGTTACTGCAACACATTTTCCCTTGTCTTTCAACTCAGATATGGCAGCTGAGGCTGTCGATGTTTTGGTTATAGGAACTTTTAGCACAGGACAGGAATGTTAAAGAAGAGCCGACTGTGATCCATTATATGCACACCTTCAGAATTCTGAATTAAGGGGCCACAGACTGAGCTAAACTGGTACACTAGTAAAGATGGTCTCATGCACTTCTTGCACCATAGCTGCTTTTTCACTATGCATATTTAAAGCTAAACCCACCTTTGAATGCATCCCTGTTTGGTTTTTAATGGTCTGGTGCTGGTACTTTTTGGGGTTGAATCATCCCTTGGGTAGGAAGGTGAAAATGTTTCCAATTGTCCAAATGGGTATGAGTTGGAAATAGGCACAGACATACACTAAACCATGACAGCAAGTCAGGAGCCAAAGTGGAAAATGCACTTGCCAGAGACATCTGGAGAGGGACACTGTGGATAGGTGTTCCTACACTAATGCTGGATGCCACCAAGCCAAGATTAGAGAGTTGGAGTACTTGTTTTTAAAGAAGAACATAAATATAGTGGTCATGATGGAAAAATGGTGGGATGAAGAGAACCAGTGGGATACAGTAATCTCTGGAGTCAAACTCTACTGGAAGGTCAAGGAATGATGAGTGTGTGTGTGCATGCTCTATTGCTCTGTACACTGGAGAGGGCAATAGTGTCCAATTAGAAATCTTAAAAGAAGCAGAATCCCCCACAGAATTGTTGTGTCAGTATCAGGGCCTAAAATTAATTTTCTGGGGAGGGGGCATGCTATTATTCTCCTGTCCAAAATGCTCTGAATTTTTGTGAGATGGAGAATGAAATCAGGGATGCATTCGCAGGAGAAATTGTTGTAATATAACTGGTGATTATAATTGGTAATATAATTGTTCCAGTTTCAAAAAAGAAGTAAACATAGACTTCTGGCCATGGTCTTGCAAGCTACTGTGAGTAAATGCTGGAATAGCCAGAGCACAGTTCCCTTCCCATTTAGAATAATTTCCTTTCCGATCCGCTGCTTCCACCCTGCAACTAACCCCTCATCCCAGCCTCCTCCTCCTCCTCTTTGCTCCCATGACTGTTAGGTACTCCTACTTTCCCAAACCCCTCTCTTTTGCTCTATCACCCCAACCTAACCCTCCCTTACCAACACAAGCAGTTCACACATGTCCACGGCCTCACTTCTAGGCATGGAACCCAGCAAAGCACAAATCTTGGTGATTGCTGGAGTGTCCCCAATTGATGCAATGTTCAACAAATGCTTTACTCAGCTAATACCCCCAAATCACCTCATGGATTCAAATTCATGTAATCCCCCATGAATGTGCCGAGGTGGCATTATCCTCTCTTCAATTTCATCTGACTGTGGCTCTCTTGGGTGGGAGTGGCCTTCTTAGCCACAGGCAGTCTATTTGCAAATGCTGAAAGGTCCCTTAAGGGAAAGCAAGCTATGTGAGAACGTGTGCCAGCTTGTACTCGGGTCTCGGCGGGAGCACGTTCCGTGACCGCTAAAGCTATCCTCTCAACGCCCCCCCCCCCCCATTACCTCAGTAACATCATTTTTGTTGAGGTTCCTTAAGCTTGCAAGGGCAGCATCCAGGGCAGGGAGGGCTTCGGCCAGGTCCTTCTGGGCATCATCAGCAATCGCCTGGGCAGTCTGAGCTTTCACTTTTGCTTTCATTTCCTCTGCCTGCACAGCATTTCTGGTCTCCTCTGCTACAGCTGTGTCTACCTGTGGAACCACAAAGGTGCACTCTTGTGATTCCAAGAGGTCTGGCCAGAAGTACATTTTCTACATCATAGAAGACTTTGCCTTATGTGGCTGTCATTTCATGAGACAGTCACTGGTTCCCAAACGAACTTTCTTTAGTCCCAGGCGCTTGTACTTTTTGTTGTTGTTGCAAACTGTCTAGCATACCTTTGCAGAGGTCCTTGCCTCACCCCTGCTACTGCTGTAGGGGGAAACCCTTCCACCATACTGTGGGTCAACCTGTTTGTAAACATGTGCACACCAAGCAAAATAATACAATGTACACTAATATAAATTAACTTTGTTCTACATCAATCTCTCCTGTCACCACCCCCACTTAGTAGGGAAAGCCCACTAACTCAGATAGTTAGATGGAACACCTGAGGGATTACATTCTGGATTTGTGTACAAACGGGGAGGGGGGGAATCTGTGGCCTTTCAGATGCTTTTAGGCTCCAGCCCCCATCATCCCTGACCATTGGCCATGTTGGCTGGGCTGAGAGAGCTAGAGTCAAACACAGAAATGTAAAATTCCTGGAAATTTTAAAGCTATAGGAAAAAACATTTTTTCCCGGGATTTTTTGGAAAAAAATAGAATTTTTTGGAAAAATTGAAAAAGATGCAATATTAGCAGTTTTTACAGATTGAAAGTCACTTTGTTACTTTAAGAACATAAAATGTAATTATGTATAAGTTGGTCTGGCATAAAATTATCACAATTGGTATACTCAAAGTACAGTGTATTCAAACAATTATTACAAACGGAATTTAGTTTTTATTTTTTTTTACTTTATTTGGTAACAAATGGAGCTACAAGCTCCTGAACTGTAAGGAAAACCTGAACTGTAAGGAACCTCTTTGGTTTTGCCAGGTTGTGAGGAACAGGCAAAAATGTTTTTTAAAAAAACCAGAAGAAACCATCAACGTTAGCTAGTCCTCCACAGTGTCAAGCTGATATAAAGCACCCTTTCCCATAAAAATAACTGAGAAAAAGGGGGACCAAGACTCAATGAATAAGCTTGAAATTTAATCAGACTCATTTTCTGAGCTATAACTATCACTATCAGCTTCAGTCTCTGCTTCAATGGTAGTGCCCCCTAGAGGCAGAAATGCATCTTGCTCTTGCATTTGAGAGTTGTAGTCTCAGTTTGCAACCTAGAACTTGCTTGTCCTCGGTGCACTGAAATTGTAATAATCTGATACTGTAAATAGTTTTTAGAAATCATTTGGAGAAATAATATATGAACACCTTGTCTTAAACATTTTATTCATCATGCTAAAAGAAAACATTCCAAAATCCATTTTTTCTTCATTTTCTTCAATTGTTCCTATTATTCGGAAAAAAACCAAAAAAGCCTTCGGAAAAAGATGGGAAAAAAACTGTTTTCTTTCTGAATTTTCCTGGTTTTTTTCCGGGCCTTAACATCTCTCGTCAAACAACATCTAGAGCAGAGGTCCCAACTTTTTTGAGCCCGTTTGTGAATTTGAGAACTTGCTATTGGCACCATGGGGGATGTGGCTAGTCACACAATGGCTGCCCTGGGGGCCTGGTTAATCAAAAGGTGCTGGAGAGAAATAACAAGCCTAGAGATGGGGTGGGAGGGGGAAATGGAAAGAGTTGTTTCCTGGGCCACCCAATCATCTTTAGTCTATACAGACCTTTCCCCTTTGCGCGCTCATTATCTCACCCCTCTCACCCCTCTTCTTTCTCTTTCATCCTTGCCCCTAGCCTTGCTCTTTCGCTCCCACTCTCCCCTTTATCCCCTCTGGGCTCACGATTTCTCTCCCTGCACTTCCTTATGTTGCTGTTTCTCTCCCCTCCCAGCCTCTAGCCTTGCTCTTTCTCTCCCACTACACCTTTGCCTTGCTGTCTCAAGAAGAACCTGGCACGCTAACACTTTCCAATTTTTTATTTAAATTTCTTTTTGGGAGGGGGCAGGGAATGAAGAGCTTTGCGGGCCACCACTGGGGGTGTGGCAGTTGCCATTATTATTATTATTTATTACATTTGTATACCACCCCATAGCCAAAGCTCTCTGGGAGGTTTACATAGGATTAAAAACAATTAAAAACAATATACAAAAATTAAAACAGCAAAAACATACAACATACACACAATCTATACATTTAAAAACCACATCAACACTTCAAAAACTACAAAAACAAAACAAAAGGACCCCTGGTCTAGAGGGTTATGGGTTCCCCATGCCTGGTGTGGAGTGGAATTCCCTTCTTTGAGGGAATGGTAGCCTTGAATCCTGAATAATAACATTCCTTTTAGGAGGGAGGTTAGACTGCAACATTCTGTTGCAGGTCCAACATGAAAAATAGAAAATGTAAGGTTTAAGCTCTTCACTGTGCACATAAAACCAAGATATGTACAATGAAGAGCGATCCCCTTTTATGAACAATAGTATGCCAATGAATTCCTAGTTGGGAAGCAACTCAGATAGTGTGGCTAAAGGGTTGGATATAGAAGCAACGCCCAGCTCAACTGGCATCCCCACTCTTACAGGAAAAATCATAATAAATAACCGTTTGCTCTCCTTTAATGACAGTCCAAACATGCTGTTCCACTCCATTAATTGTAGGGCTAATACTGAGTGAAAACAGTGCAGAGATACAACGTCCAACATAAGGCTAATGAAGTAAAGTAGCCACACACATTCCAGTGATCAGGTTCTGTTCCTTCAGAACTTATTCTGGCAACATCTGCCTTTTTTGCACTAGTTTCTGAAGGCACGCTGCGTACCTGTATTTGCTCCATGGTCGCCAATGTGTCTTTGGCAGCTTCTGCCAGCAGGGGGCGTGCTAATTCTAGCTCTTCCTGCATTTTTGCTACATCTTCTGCAGTTCGCAAAAGCTAGAGGGAAAGAAAATAAGATTCATCCTCACATGCACCATATTTAGAGAAGAGCAGAATAATCTGTTGCCACCACACTTGGAACAGTACAAGTGGGAACAAATATTAAACATGGCTCTATGCTCCGTCTGAGAGAGAAAACACTTGTTGTTTATCAGAGGCTGGGCCCAGAATAATAATAAATCAAACAAACACAATTCTGCCAAAGTTAAGTATTTTAAAATCACATTGAATTCATTGGGAGGATTTTAAGCATGTGCTTAACTCTCCCATTGAAGTCAATGGTATATAAAAATGCTTAACTTGGGCTGCCTCCTGCCTCTTAAAAAAATCTGTTAAAATCGACTGTTTCCATAGTCAAACCGCTGTCATGTTTTGGTGCAGAGATTGGTCAAGGCCCCAACACCTGCAGCATTTCGCTGATATTGGCGCTATATGCCTGAAGCTTGTCATATTTTTTTTTAATATGTATTAAAAACTCCAATCCCAAATAAGATGCTGGATCAAGACTAAGTTAATAGAATATAGATATTTCATTAAAATCAATGGGACAAACGACTCTATCGTTTCTGAGACAAAGAGGGACTGAGTGATAGATTGATCAAATGTTCCTAGATCAAACAGGTTCTCCTTGGCTGTATTGCCAAAGTTACAGAGTACCTGATCAAGGGATGTCCACTTGGCCCCATCTCTGCTCACTTTTCAGGGAGCAGTAAAAAAAAAACATATCCAGTTCAACAGGGTTTGGGGATGCTGTTAGTTGATCTGATTTGGGCCTTAAAAAGAGAATACTAAGACCACTTGCTGAATTTTATTCTGTTTGACTCCATGGATGTTTTATGCAGTTGGAACTCTTTAAGTCTATTTGGGCAGTGTATTTGATGTGATGTATACTTTTATTTTCTTGATAGCCAATTTGAATATTTTAACATAGAAAACTGGGATAAAGTACCTTGAAATAAATACATTAAAATATGAGTTTAGGGTGCTTCCAAATATTGTCTTTCACTAGCAATTATAGTGCCTTTGTAGGTGACCAGCATAGTGATACGCTGGACACTTAGCCAATCTGATGGCTTTGTTCCAAACTTATTGGTGGGGAGGGGAGCAATTATTATACCAACCAGCAACTGTAGCTCCAATCTTACGTAATGACAATTACCTTTCCTGTGATGCATTAAGTTGATCTGAAGTGTTCTTAAAGGGTGGTGGGTGGGTGGGTGGGTGTGTCAACATGTACATCTATTACTCTAAATTTACTGTTCAACAAAAGTGATGGAAGCCCCGAGACTGAAAGAACTCACCTTGTCCAATCCACTCTTCATTCTGTTCTTGGCAACTCTGAGCTCCTGCTTCTTTGTTCCTATCAAGGCGGTGAAGATGCTGAGCAGCTCCAGGTAGCTTTTGGGAGTGACATAATTATGTCTTGCCAGTTCTGCCAGATATGCCTTGCACTTGAGTGCTACACTCTGATGAATTTCAACACACATCTCAATCTGTAAAAGGAAGGAAGCAGAAGCTGTTAGAAGTTTCTTCACACTAAGAAGCGTGTAGAGCATGACTACCAAACAGATGCACAGAAATTAAAATATACGTATGAAATGAGCATTTCCCTAAAGGGTAGGGATCACATGAAAAAGAAATGGAGAAGTGACAACTGTTCCAAACACGAGCAGAGTGAATCCAACATTTTGAATTCTAATAATGAATTAGATTCATTTATTCGGGAACTGCTATCTCTTTCATATGTCCTGCAGCATATATGTACCATCTGAGGCCATGAACATGTTTGTTCTAAGAGATGCACTTACCATTCCCTCTATAACTTCTGGGGTGGCTTCTGCATCTGGGATCTCATTGAAGAAGGATGCAGCAACAGACTCCAGGGCTTCTGCAGGCCACTCATTAAACCAGTCAATGGTACAGCAGTTCACTAGAGATGGGAACTGTCTGAGTCGTGCTCGGAATACTTCTCCAATGGGGCTATGGAGTGCGGAAGCAGGAAAGAATGGGAAAGACCTTATTAGAACAGGCTTTGACCAAGTCATTTCTTTCAAATCTGGATGCACTGTGGGGGCAATTTCTTGATCAGGAAAGACCATACTAGAAAAAGACAGCAGGTCATTGTTAAAAAGTGCATGAATATAGTGGATATTAAACCACTGAGGATGGACACTTCCTTCCTCACCAGCTGTCATTTTGACCTAGGTAAGGCTATCACAAGGCTTAGGTCATCCCAAATATTGATATTCAAAATAAGGACCCCATGGATCTCTTCTACAGGAACATTGGTATTGAAGGCTACCAAGGTTGCTGTACCCCTAGTAGAACATGCCATTATAACTGAATAAGCACTGTGCCTTGTAAGTGAAGAAAATATAAGCCTTGATCCATCTAGTAATTGTGGGCCTGGGCACAGTCTAAAGACAAAACAAAAGACAACACATTCTCTTGGCTCCTACAGGATAAAATGTTGATTTTCGATACACCTTCCAATACAGCATAGCTACAAGTGAAGAAGACACATCATTTATCCAAGATAAAGGAGGACTTAGTGCCTTCCAGATATTTTGGACTTCAACTCCCAACACTCCCCCAGCCAGCATGACCAGGGTCACAAATGCTGGGAGCTGTAGTCCAAAACATCTGGAGGGCATCAGGTTGGGAAAGGAAGCTCTAGAGCAGGGATGAGGGAGAAATTCATTTAGTTTGCTAACTTACATAATTTTGAAATTTCGAACCAATACGTAAACTGAAACTCAATTATTCTTTGAAATTCACACTTCTCCAAATGTTTCAACAGAATTCTCCAATCAAAATGTATATATTAGGGAAACACACATATCAGGGAAAAGAACATTAAAAATGGATAGCATTAGGAAAATTAGTTGCAAAAAATATGTAGACTATGCAAAATTGCTTACAAAAATGCACATATTAGGAGAAATGTGCATGACTTTCCATGAGAATATATTTTTTAACAATCTTAAAGTTCAGGTTGAATCAAACATAAGATTATAAACATGAGAAAGTAAAACTGACAGATTCATCCATCCTTTCCCTAGAGTGAATATTTAGCCCGTTGTGGCAGGAGTCACCACTGGTGGGCTCCCCTTCACCATTTTATTTTATGGACTAGGGTAGCTCATACCTCATGCAAAGGACTGTATGGATATTACTGCGCACTCTCCCTGTGTATGCAGCCATCAGGTTGGCCTTGGTAGGCTGAAGTCCCTGGTCCTGAACAATAGGTTTCATAGTGGTCATAATCTGGTCCTGTTCATCTGGGGCATACAGGTTGGGTATGTCTCCTGAATTCAGAAGGTTGTTGATATCCTCAAGAAAGGACTCATTTTTAATCTAAAGGGAAAACAAAACGGGTTCCACTGTCAACTATAATGCTGTGCCCACGGTTTCAGCCTCATAAATGTACATTCTAACAGTCTCAGCTTCCTGACCCAAATAGGAAAGTTCAGTGATTTGGAATGGAAAAATCTAAGTAGCAAAGAAAGCATTGGTGTGTAAATAATAATCAATAGCCTGTTTAATGGGATGAGATCTTCACAGGAGAGAGAATAGTATGAAATCCCTTCTTTGTTGTTATGAAGTGATAATTCAGATTTTGGACTAACATTTGAAATCTGAGAGGCATTTTTTGGATCCACCCCTAAACTCTACTCACTTTTGTAAATGTCACTTTTAAGACAATCCATGTGCACTTGCTATCTGTTATTTGCAAGCCAAATGTCTTCTATAAACCTTCCTCCAGTACTAGATGCAGTAGATTTGGAAATGCTACTCTCCCCTCCAAGAGAACATCTATTGCTACTGGAAGGCATGGACAACTCTTACATATTGCTTGAAGTGAGAATGCTTAAGAGCGACACAACTTCCTCTGTGCCACCCCCCCAATATTTATGCCATTCTATGACATTTAAAAGATTGTTTTACTTATGACAAGCAGTATTCTTAATGCGCTAGGGCAGCCTTTTACCAATTTAGTGCTCTCCAGGTGTTTTGTACTAAAAGTCTCACCAGCCCCAGCCAGCATGGCCAATGGTCAGGGGTAATGGGAGCTCTAGTCCAAAACATCTGGAGGTTGGGGGAGGCTGCCCCATTGCTTGGCAAGGATATTTCTTCCTTCAACAGTAGTGCTGCACCATTTTGTAACCTTCTCCTTTTTTTTCTTTGCCTTTTCATTTATTGAAGAACCAGCATGATACAATAGACTCATGTGAAGCTCCCTGCGTAGCCGTGGACAAGTGTTGGGAGGCTATAATGTTGCTCTGAGCTCCTTGAAGGAATGACCTAGTAGAAATGTAGGTCTGTTAACACAACTCCCCAGCAGCATGATTATCCTCTTGCAACAAGCCTATCCTCCTTCCTTTTTGTGGAATCCATTTGTGGCTACAAATGGGGAGTTGTGTGAATGGAACTATCACATGCAAAAATGAGGTTTAAGGCTACTATCCTGTATTTACTTCCCTGGGATTAAGTCCCACTGAACTTCATGGGACTTACATATACAGGATTGTGTTCTAAGAGATCCATCCAGGGCTCACCTGGATAAGCCCTAGAGCTGGGGTAGGCAACCTGGTAATCTCCAGATGCTTTGGATTATAACTGCCATAATCCCTGAATATTGCCAAAATGGCTGAGGGTGATGGGAGTTGTAGTCCAAAACATCTGGAGGGTATCAGATTGCCTACCTCTGCCAAAGAGCTATGCAGAAATATTATTATGCCATTTCTGGTTTTCACAGAGTGCTCAAATGTAAATTTAGTTGACAGTTTTCCAAGATAACATTGCTTAGTCAATGTTATCTTGAGTGAAATCTAACTATCATTCACTTAAAGCAGGGCTGGTGAACCATTTTTGGCCCATGGGCCGGATTCTAATTTGGACAAACTCAATGGGAGCCTTTTTCAGTGCTAAGCAGGGGAAAGCACTTCTCTCCAATCACTTGCTGAATGGAGATAAGAGCTTTTCCTTCCATGGTAGAGAGGGCAGGAGGACCAGAGGTTCCCCATCCCTGATGTAAAGTTCTGGCTAACTAGTTCATGAAGAAACATCAGTCCTTGCACTTTGCAGATTTGATTACCTGTGTATCTGTAAACAGAAATGTAATCTGCAGGCTTTGAAGACCAGCCTTCAGCATGATCTTTTTGATATCTTCTCTCCACTCAGGCATGCCATAGTTCTTGGAAAGTTCTATCTGAAAACATTCATAATCAGCTCTGAAAAGGAAAGAATCAGAATCAGCGCACAGGCTACAATCCAAGAAGTTAATATGTGCAGAAAGAAGAACCGCATACATAAGCACCATTTTCTTTGATATTTCCCCTACAGATGTTCTGATTGCCAATAAGAGAAGCCATTTTTAAAATGAAACAATGGCTCACTTCTTTAACAGCAGAAACTCCAGTGGTGAAAATGTCAAACTCATGTTCCACATGAGCAAGTGTACTCATGCTCTGTACACATATCACCTCTTTGGATAGTGGCCATGATTCAGCCTTTTTAACAAAATTACTTCTGGACATTCACTGAAACCTTTACTGAGGAAAATGAATAAGCTTTAATCACCTCATGTTTAGACTACTACAACAAGCTCTAGGTAGTCCTGCCCTTGAAGAGTGTTTGGAAAATGCATCTAGTGCAAAATGTGGCAGCCAGATCTTTCTGGTGTATTTTTTCTTGGCCATATTACCAACTGCACTGGTGCATACTTTCTTGTCTTGCACCAATTGCACTGGCTGCCGACCTTTTTTCCAGGTACAATTCAATGTGCTGGTTGTTACCTATATAGCCCTAAATGGCTTGGGATCAGGATATCTGAAAGACCACCTCCTACCATATGAACTTGCCTGTAGTTTTATATTTGCTTCAGAAGCCTTTCTCTATGTCCCACAACCAAGAGGGGCTAGGTTGGCAGGAACACAGGATAGGGCCTTTCCTGTGTGGCCCCCCACTGCTGAACTCTCTCTTCCTAAGGAGGCTAGACTACACTGTTTAGTTAAGTGGGCTTTTGAGTCATTTTAAACATATTAACTCCATTCTTGGATTTTAAAGTACTGTTTTTCTCCTGTACTTAATCTGCTGTGCTACTATGTTGTTTTAAATTGTTTTGATGTTTTAAATAGTAAACTGCCTTGGGGAACTTTTTTGAGCAAAAACATGACTCTTGATAATTTTGTAAATTAATAAAATAAAATAAAATATCATCAAAGCAATTGAAAAAGGCTAGGGGCTTATGTTCTCCCATCACAGAATGAAGATATACACCGCACAGATACTTTTCAAAGGAAGATGGGCACACCATGTTGCTAACAGAGAAAGAAAGGCAGGTATGAATGAGAAGTGATAACCTCCGTTATATTTCAGCAGATCAAAGCAATGGATTACTTCACAAACAGTATGTAGCTCCTACACACAGTGGAGGAGCAGAATCGTATCTGCCTGCCCACCTGGTACACTTGTTCTACCTCTGGGCCTGCCTGACATCCACCCGTTTGGGTATAATGATGACCCATCAAGCCAACAACGGGAGAAGCACTGAACACAGGAAAAACACACACATGAGAAACAATTCTCAAGATGCCTAAGCGACTTATTCACGCTGAACATGTTTCAGAATAAAATCCTTCCTTCCTCTTGCCAACAACTTGCACAATGAGCTCTTTCGACTTTCTCCTCAGCTAAATCAAACTTTGGTTTAGCAGAGGAGAAAGTCTGATTTAGCAGAGGAGGAAGTCAAAAGAGCACATTATTGCAGGGTATTTGATAAGAGACGTAAATGGCCCCAAAGAGGGAATTTTATTCCAAAATGAGTTGGGTGTGAATAAATCACTTCAGCACTTTGAGAGATGTTTGTTTCATTTTTTCCTGGATATATCTTGGAATAGGAGCTATGTTCAGGACATTTAATGCACATTGGCATGACCTGAGCAATTCCCTCCTCATTCTAAGTGTTAACAGTCACACAAATTGAACTTCTGCACATTCTTATGTATTGCGATTCCCAAACATATAGACGACTGCACCCTGGAACCATTGGAGTAAAGCCTGCTTCAACTGCCCTGCTTTCCAAATAATCCTTACACAGCCTGCTGGCTCATGCATTTATAGCTTACATATGAGATGCTAGTTTGGTGAGAGATTGCCTTCCACTGCCACCAACACCCAAGAGAAGAGCATTGCCCAGTGCCTGGCGCAGAATACGAGTGATGCGGCAAATGTGCTGCATAGCATCCATGAAGAGCACTAGCTTCATCTTGGTCGTATTGAGCTGATTGTATTCCTCCATGTACTCCTCAATCACTTGCATGAGCTGTGGCCAAAATGAGAGGAAGAAGAAGAACAGTAACTCAGAACACCACTTTTTAGGAGGCTGCCCGTGACGAAGACCATCCAACTCTACGCATGTAAGATCCCATGGATAATGATATAGAAATTAATATGTACTGTTTTAGAAAGACTATTCAGTGGGGGGAAAAGTCCACACCCCATGATCCAAGATCTACACCTTTCAGAGAAGAAGGGCAAACAAGCCAGCTTTAATTATTCAACCAAAATGTTACACAAGTAAAATCACCACTGTAAATTGTAGCCAAGCCCAACAGGGGTTAGATGATCAGACTGGTCAGGACTTCAGAGGATGGAACTCATGTTAGCCATGATGTCATATTATGGCCTTGGTTAAATCATCTAATCCCCCAGCCACAATTTCTCTATCTGAGCAACGGGTTTGACAAACCTTTGCCTACCTAAGAGGCTGGAATAATTAATGACTGTAATTCACTGAGTGATCATGAAAGAAAGCATACTGTTATCATTATTATCCTTGACTACATGGTAGTGAATGCAAAGTACACTGTTCCTTATTAAAACCTTTATACTTTCACCCTTTGCTTAATTAACATTTCCTCAATACGCACAATATCCTTCCACTTGGGAGTTCTGCAGGAAGGGTAATTACTTGCAAAGGTCAGCTGTAAAGATTTTAATGGTATTCACTGCAGTACTAGGAACATAAAACTTGTTCTCCTTCCTAGCTTATTGCCGTATCTAAACCTACATACAGTGCTCAAGTCATCTGCATAGCAGATTCCCAACTGTTCTTTATTACTTGCCTGAAAACTAAAGGAAGCAGGGGGCATTTGGAGAAAGCAGCATAACCTAGGTCTGTTCTGTCCTCTTCCGTCCAGGTTCATCTATCATTCTCAGCATGCTTCTAGAGCTCAGTCTATCTTTGTTCAACCTCAGCCTTTTTTGCACTGGAAATCATAACTGCTTCTAACGTAGGCCTACCACATTAACCCTCTGTATCAAAGGTATTCTAGAAGCTCAAAAGACTACTTTTGCTTTTATTAATGCACCCATAGGAAAAGGACACAAAGATAGAGAAGCGTCATAGGCAACCTACTTTGTCTTTGTCATCAATCAGTTCATAAAGCTTCACATCAGCACCAGGCGTCATGAAATCCCCATAGAGAAGGGGCTCATAAGGAACAACTTCATCGAAGGAGGTTTCCCATTCCACCATCATGCTCTTCATCAAGTCATCAAACCAAGTCCGGTCCTCCTCATTAACCAGGCGGTCACGGAACACACGGCAACTCTCATGGTACCACAGCTGCAGCAGGGGCAGTTTATCCTGGCAAAGAATTCCACCAACACACTTAAATAGTGGACTTTCCCTGACCTCAACTAATGTTCTAATTTGCCATTTCTGGAGGAAAATAGAAGCATAATGGAACTCTACAGGTTATTTCATCTCAAACTAAAGCTAATAATCTTTAGAGGAGTTAATATTGCACAAAAATAAATAAACCCCATATAGAAAACAATTTTCCTAAAAAGAAATTTGAAGTCAACTATATATTTCTAGGTTCCCTCTTGTTACGTATTCCCCCTAAGGCAATGACCCACTTCCAATATTAATAAAGTAGGAAACCTCCTTTTTCCAACCTGATTTACATGGAAATCATCTTTACAAACTAACAGGCAAAAATTGGGAAAGCTAGAAGAAAAGATCTGTGGATAAATTCATGCGTCCCAATTTTGCTGCTAGATATCTGAGGTATTAGGAACAGAGGAAGCTGCCTTATACCGAGTCAGACCATTGGTCCATCTAGCCCAGTATTGTTGACACTGACTGGCAGCGGCTTTCCAGAGTTTCAGGTGGGATTCTTTCCTTGCCTTACCTGGGACCTTCTGCATGCAAAGCATGTGCACTGTCATACTGGGCTATGGTCCCTCCCTCGGACACCCATTTAGATCTTGCCTTTTTCAACAGATACTGCAGGCTAAAGAAATCATGAAGCAGGGTGGCTCTGGATGAATTATACAGATGTGATTCATTTGCCACTGCCACCAAAGAGGGTAAAGCTATCCCAGAATTCTGCCCCAGATCCACCACAACTACAGTCCATGCAACTCCTAGTTAAAAACAGAATATTTTTTTGTTTATGCTGGGTAGTATAAAATGCACAAAAACGGTAACTACTAAGGAAATTAATTCATCAGGAAATGCTCTGCAATTTCTATTCAACTGGAATTCCTATCATAGAGCAGGTATTGTGAAAGAAGCACTCACCACAATTTTGGCAGGTTCTGCCACGAGCATTCCTTGGAAAACTTTGGAGAGATCCCTCAGATTAAAGGTATAATGAGACTTTGCTGGAGTGGGCAACAATTGGGACGTGATGGTTGAATACACTCGTATGGTGGCATCAACAAGTGGTTCATTGAGGTCCTCCACTTGAGGGCATCCAGCTAAAAAGCCGAAAAATCCTGATCAGCATTGCAGTAGGAACTTTTCAAAACAGGAAAAACCAATAGGGATTACATAAAAATAGAGCAGGCTGGCTGGAGACTTTGGACCAGACAACACACTAAGCCATGGTTAGGCCAAGAACCCTTTTGCAGCAAATGGTTAGTGAGGGTGTTCAAACCGTGGTTATGTAGTTACCATGGTTAGGAATGGTTCACATGACATGCTAGCCCATAATGTTTAGCTCAAAATGCTTAACCACCATGGCTTAGCGTGTTGCCTGAACAGGGTCATAGTAAGATTATTTTTGGAAAAACAGATTTACTGCTATCTCACTGAATATATTATCCAATCCTTCAGCCTACATTGTTGATGAATCTGCTGTTGAAGCATGACTTCTGGCTACCCCAGATTTTGTTCAATTTGTACAAAATGCGGTTGCCAGGGGGCCCTATGAAGACAGCCAATTGGATCATCTCATTGGCCCCATTCAGAAGACTTTAACCACAGTGGTTTAGCCAAAAAGCCAGACTATATTCAGAAGACACCTTAACCCACAGCTTTAACCATGGTGACTAAAGCAAAGAGTTATTCACCGTGGTTAAATCCATGATTTAAAGTGTCATCTGAACACGGCCCAGTTTTCTGGCTTAACCACCATGGTTAAAGTCGTGGTTTAAGGTGTCTTCTGAATGAGGCCATTACGATCCTTTACCACCTTCACTGATTAACATGTTTCTTTTAGGGATCAATTCAGGATGCTGGTTATGACCTTAAAGGCCCTTAAAGGCCTAGAACTAGGCTGTCTGAGAACTCCATTCCACTTCTGAGGTCCTTCTTTGAGTCCCACTGTCATCAGAAGTGCAGTGGGTGGGTAGGAGAGATGGGATGTTGTGGTACCCAGAATGTGTAATAGTAGGCTGACCATATGAAAAGGAGGACAGGGCTCCTGTAACTTTAACAGTTGTAGAGAAAAGGGAATTTCAGCCAGTGTCATTTGTATGCAATTAGTTCCTGGTGAAATTCCCTCTTCATCACAACTGTTAAAGTTGCAGGGGGCCTGCCTTCTTTTGTATATGGTCACTCTAGTATAGTCTCTGCAACTTTAACTGTTGTGATGAAGAGGGAATTTCACCAGGAACTAATTGCATGCAAATGACACTGGCTGAAATTCCCTTTTCTCTACAACTGTTAAAGTTACAGGAGCCCTGTCCTCCTTTTCATATGGTCAGCCTATGTAATAGTGTCCAAAGAGAGATTGGTCTAGCCCCTCAGCTACCCATTCTTTTATCAGCAGTGAACCTGGTTTTATTTTGACAGACATTTTCAGGACATGTTGCCTTTTAAATTGGTTTTAAATTACTGTTGTTTTCCTGCCACGGAGTATGTATTATTTTAGATTGCTTAAATTGGTTGTTTGTTTGACACAGTAATGCTGTAAGCTGCCTTGACTACAGTCAATACAGAAAGATGGGGTAATTTTTTTTTAGTAAGTATGAAGAATTGAAATGTTACCCCTTAACACACTTAAATAATATTTTGCCCATACAATAATGGTTGCTAGAGAATGATGAAAGGGCATTTTTTTTCTAGCCTTCCAAACTGTTACTGAAGGATGGCCCTTCTGTGTTAGTTATTCTGAGAAAATAATTAAAGAGTGTTACTCATTTTACATTAATTAATGAAGCCAGAAACTAGTTGGGAAAAGTGTAATGTCATTAATTGGTTGACAAAAAGAAGAAAAAAATGATATAAAAGGTTAAGAGGACTTTAACTGGAAAGACAGAAAAGTATTATGCTATCCTGTACATTTAGAACTGTAGGACTGCTAACCCCTAGGATTAAAAATAACATTTTAACCCACAATACATAGATTTTAGCCTAAAAATCAGATATCAGGAAAGTTTTTTGAATAATTAGCTTCAGGCAACTAAGAATGATATTCTTTATCATAGAGAGGATCCCTCCAATTTAATTCTACTTAAAGCACTTCTAAGCCAGCTTTTTACAGCTTTTATTCCTATATGAGGTTATGCATTCCCACAGCTTCCATGGGGCGGTTTTATACTTTAGGTTCTAAACTCATTGGCCAGGTGTACAGGGGCATTACACCAGCATTTCTCACAGCAATCACATAAATTAGGGATGACGTACATGCATGTGGAGGCCCAATTCCAACCAAGATTCCCAGACACATACACATGGGAGTTTAAACATATGAATATATGCAATGCATTCAGATATGTTGTCCCCAATTTTCCTGCTTCCTGCAGAAAACACTGATACAGCACTGGTGTACATACACTAGGGTGACCAGACGCCCGGATTTGTCCGGACATATCCGGGAAATGGGGTGCAAATCCACATCCGGGCGGAAATACCGTTTGGGGGGGCCAAATCCGGAAATTTAGCCCCCCAAAACGGTGACCAGATGGCCCTGGGGTGAGCTGGGCCAACCGCGGGGCGGCGGGGGCAAACCGGGGCAGCGGGGGGTCACGCGGCGGTGGCGGGAGGCTGGCGGCGCGAGGCACCTACCGGCTGGAGCGTCCGTTTCCCTCCGGTGCTCGGAATCTACTGAGAAACAGGCTTCGCGGCCTATCCCTCAGTAGCGCGCTGGGTGATGACGTCATCACGCGGCGCACTGCTGAGAGACAGGCCAAGAAGCCTGTTTCTCAGTAGATTCCAAGCACGGAGGGAAACGGACGCCCCAGCAGCAGCAGGTAAGGAGTGCGTGGGGGGTGGGGGGGCGGGGCGGGTGCTCGCGGCGGGGGGGCGGGTGCTCGCGGCGGGGGGGGCGGCGCGGGTGCTCGCGGCGGGGGGGGGGGGGCGGGTGCTCGCGGCGGGGGGGCGGGGCGGGTGCGCGCGGCGGGGGGGCGGGGCGGGTGCGCGCGGCGGGGGGCGGCGCAGGTGCGCGCGGCGGGTGTGGGGGAGGCACGGGGCGGGGGGGAGGCACGGGGCGGGGGGGCGGCGCGGGGGCGCACGGCGGGGGGGGCGGCGCGGGGGCGCGGGGCACTTACCTGCTGGGGTTTCCCACCGGTGCTCGGAATCTACTGAGAAACAGGCTTCGCGGCCTATCCCTCAGTAGCGCGCCGGGTGATGACGTCATCACTCGGCGCACTGCTGAGAGACAGGCCAAGAAGCCTGTTTCTCAGTAGATTCCAGGCACGGAGGGAAACGGACGCCCCAGCAGCAGCAGGTAAGGAGCGCGTGGGGGGTGGGGGGGCGGCGCGGGTGCTCGCGGTGGGTGGGGGGCGGCGGCGCGGGTGCTCGTGGTGGGTGGGGGGCGGCGGGGCGGGTGCTCGCGGTGGGGGGGCGGCGCGGGTGCTCGCGGCGGGGGGGCGGCGCGGGTGCTCGCGGCGGGGGGGCGGTGCGGGTGCGTGCGGCGGGGCGGCGGCGCGGGTGCTCGCGGCGGGGGGGCGGTGCGGGTGCGTGCGGCGGGGGGGGCGGCGCGGGTGCGCACGGCGGGTGTGGGGGAGGCGCGGGGGTGCGGGGCGGGTGGGGGTGCCGTGCGGGGTCTCTCTGGAAGCTGCCAAATTGGGCTACAATAGGGGGCCAAACTCCATTTCAGCAAAGCCCTTGGGGCCCACATCCCAGTGGTTGGCAGGCCGGAAAAAAGGGGCAAGGCCCAAATACCCCCAAATGCCAGCGTGTTTTAGCATCAGGTTCTTACACTTGCTGTTTCAACCTTTGGAAATGGGAGGAAAAAGTTGGGAAACAAACGGATGACTGGTGATGGGGGGGAAGGGGGAGATCAAGGGGAGGAGTGTGAACATTGGGGAACCCCAGAGAGCCAGATTGGAGCCCCGGGCCTCAGGTGCTGCATTCCTGGAGTACAACCACGGCTGGCTGACGGGCCCTGGGAGTTGTAAGGCAACATGCCTGGAGGGCACAAGGTTGGTGAAATGGATCCTCCATGCTCAGGGGCAGTGTACCTGGGAGCAAATGCCAGATGGTGGGACAAATAGGAGCAATAGGGAAGGATAGTGCTGCCCTTTGCTGTTCTTACAGCCTTTTGATCTTAGGCAATTCCAGAAATCTGCTAATTGTATTTGGAAAAATCTAATCTCCCCCACCCCCACCTTGCTTTCTGTATAGCTGCTCATTTGTGCCAATCCATTCTGCCCAACCAAGAGTTCTGCATCACTCCAAAGCCTGCACAGTCTCTTGTGAGAGCCAGTGTGGCATAGCGGTCAGAGTGCTGTATTCTAGTCCCCACTGGACCATGGAGCTCACTGGTTGACTTTGGGCCAGTCACTGACAGTCAGCCTAGCCTACCTCACAGGGTTATTGTGAGGAGACAACAGGCTGACCATATGAAAAGGAGGACAGGGCTCCTGTAACTTTTAACAGTTGCGTAGAGAAGGGAATTTCAGCTGGTGTCCTTTGTATGCATGCAGCACCTGGCGGAAGCGGGGTGGACGGGTGCTGGGCCAGTGCAGGGTGGCACGGCCTGGCACGGCGCGCAAGTTGGCATGGCGTGCGGGCAGCACAGCTTGGCACAGTGCAGCCTGACCCAGTGCAGCCTGACCCAGTGTGACCCATGGGGCGGCGCAGTGGGGGAGCATCCTCACCCGGTGTCCTGGGGCATTCCTGGCACACCGGGGCATCATGGTGAGCGTTGCAGCTGGCCCAGCGCAGGGCAACCCGGCCCAGCACAGCCTGGCCGGGTGTGGGGCAGTCTGGCCTGGCCTGGAGTGTGACACGCTGGACTTCAAGCCCATGGGGTGGCCTGGCCCAGTCGGGAGTGCAGGCGTCTTAGCCTGGCCTGGCACTCGGGGCTGGGGCTGCCTGGATGTGATTTCATTTATCGTTGGGTGCTGCTACTGTTTAGTGAACTTTTCTTTAATATTTTTGATATATTTTGATGAATTAATTGGGGTGGTGCATGTGTGTGTGTTTTAAAATTATTATTAGGTTTGCCATGGGTGAGTATGCTGGTGTGTGTGGATATTTATTGTATTTTCAGTCTTGGTGAGTGTGTGTATTTGTTCTGTTGGTTGTTTTTTGCCTTGGTGCTTGTCTGGATTTTTATTATTTTTCCTTGGGTGGGTATGTGGGTGAGTGTTGTATTTTTAATATTATTTTATTGCAATGGGTGTGTGCATGTTTTTGTTTTATTTTGCATTGTGTGGGTGGTTTATTATTAATATTGTCATTATTATTTTGCCTTTGGAGAGCGTGGGGGTGGATTTTTATCCCCCCTTCCAGTTAAGTGTGTGTGTGGAGGTTGTTGTTGTTTAAATTGCTTTCAGGAGGATGTGGAGTTTTCCCCCACTTTGGGCAAGTGTGCAGGGGTATGTAAATTTTAATTTTTATTGCCTTTAGTGAGCATGAGGTGTGCGTGGATGCTGCTACTGCTGATCTTTCCTGGGGTGTGTATGTCTGCCTTCTTTTGTATCTGGTCATGCTAGGATGGGCTCCTGCAGCTTTAACTGTTGTAATGTAGAGGGAATATCACCAGGTGCTGCATGCATACAAATGATACTTGCTGAAATTCCCTTTTCAATACAGCTATTAAAGATACAGGATCCCTGTCCTCCTTTCCATAATCACTCTAACTAATGGAATAATTGTAACTTTTTTCCTGTTACCATAGTTCTTTAACTTACATAGCCAGTGGTGTATAGTTTTCTCTTTCCCTCTTCCTTTAATGCAACGTTTGTGTCATTATGTAGTGCTATGTCAATGAAGTAGTGTGTTTTTCATTTTTGTTTATGACTGTTATGTCTGGTTGATAGCAAAGTGTTGCCTTGTCCCAGAATTGTTCTGTCCCAGCAAGATAATATATGAGTGCATAGTGTGGCTTGTCTTGTCTTGTTTGACTGTGTCTGGGACTCCTAGGCTCTGAAAGCATCGTTCTGAGAGCATCTGCTGGTTGCATGATCCACGAGGCCGGGTTCTGGTGAGTGCACAGTTTTCCTTGACAGGAGGGGCTTGCACTTGCTATATTAAGGTGAACAAATGTGAAGAAGCTGCAATCCCATATGTATCTGGGAGTACGGTTTATTGAAGTCAACAGGACTTATTCCTGAGTTGTCATAGGATAGCATTGTATGATAGGACATAGGGAGATGATAGCTTCTGAGTTATTTGCTACTCAGTTTTCTTTGGGTAAAGTATTAAACTCTCTGATTGGGATTTCTGTTCTCTGCACACTGAGGCAGTGTAAATTCAGGAGACATTTGGATAAAAGGAGGGAAAGATCTTTGTCTAGCATTGTGATAATGGGCATCTGTTCTGGCCTTTCTTTGTACTTCTACTGACCATGGGCTTGTTTACATGGCTAATGAACCAGAGATATAATGACACATTTTTAGATTAGTTTTCTCACTGATAAACCAGAAGTTGAAACAAGTTAAGAGATGCTAGTGAGAAATAACTGCTACAAGCCTTTAGTCCATTTTGTTCCATGACTGTTTGTAGGGTAATAGTATTTTATACTCTTTCTGAATGCTACATTACTCATTTATTGTACTAGATTTTCCTGTACTAGATTTTTCTGCACTTGTCAACTGCTTCATTTGTTTAGTGCTGAATCTGTGAGTATGGATATGAGAAAGGTGATGAGGAAAGAGTGTTAAATGTTAGGAAAGGTGAGACTACGGTCATCCAGTGAAGGATTTGCAGTCAGAAAAGATATGTGAGGGAAAACGAGACTGTATCACACAAAGTATAGCAAAAGCTTTAAAGTACAGCAAAAGCTACAAAAGTAGGAGTGAAGTTAATTTCAGATACACTGAATGTCTCAGTGATTTTAACATGAAGATGTTATGCAGAACAGGTTTGTCTTAATTGTGTGCTGTGAAATCAGACATGTGACGAAGGCCATCTTTGGGTGGGCACGTCCCTTTGGGGGCTGGCCATGTTGGTGGTCACGCCCCCTTGGAGGCCGGCCATGTTGGTGGGCACGCCCCCTTGGAGGCTGGCCATGTTGGTGGGCACGCCCCCTTGGGGCGGCCATGTTGTCCTCCTTTTTGGTTTCCAAAATATGGTCACCCTAACATACACCAAATCTGTTTGCAGCATTAATTATGGCAATGCCTTACATAAGTCAAACCTAGAATATTTAACTTTATCCTTCATTTTATTGTGACTGGGAAAATTGACACATTCCTAGAAATGGCAAATAGTGACCATTCGCCTGTGGGATTTGGTCCAAATCTTTTAGCTACTTCAGGCAAATAAGACTAATTTTCTCCAAGCCTTAAATAGATGATAGACTAATTTGTACTCAGGTAACTTACGGACTGGATCTCTGTAACATATTTCTCCTAGTCGTCCAGCTAAAAAGTAAGAAAGAAATATAAAAGTGTTGACATAAGACAGTGAGAAAACAAAGCTGCAAGCCTTAGTAGGCCTCTGTATGTAGTTTGATTCTTGCAGAACTGCATAATGGGATTGAACAAAACTGCATGATGGGATTGGAATAATGTATATGCCTGTATGTGCTGTATTTGCTAAAGCTGCCATGTCAGCAGGAAATGCCTGTTGGAACGTCTGACTGTCAAGGTCTCTTGATAAAGTGGAAGAAAAATAGCCCAGCTGTTGATAGAACTGACCATCTAAGTCAAACTGACATAACCAGAAGAGTTATGGGCCATCTGTTGACAAGGTTTAATGAAGAAGTTGCCTTTGATCTGTCTTTGTTTTCTGTAGAGATTTTTTTCTGACTGCTAATGAGTTAAGATGCTAGTATGTATAAATATGCCTGCTTTTGAGAATGTGAGCTGGTAAGTCCTTTGTCTGCAGGACTCTCCACAGAGCTGTATGACGCTCCATAAAACAGAGTTGATTTACAACCAAAGTGAGGTTCTCATCTCTGACAACAGGTACATTTTCAGCCCAAGGGCAGCATTGCCTCAGTAGTGGGCAGGGCCAGAGCCCAAAGTGGGTGTGGTCACTGGTAGAAGTGGGCGGGGACACCCACATTCTCTCACACATGCACACACCATTCATACAGACATATGCACACTATTCATACACACGCACATACCATTCACATAACACATACACACCCTCACCAATCAGCTGGACAGCATGGGGTGAGGAGAGGGAAGGTTTAAACCCATGATCTCCCCCACCCACTATCACTACTCAGCCAATCAGGAAACACAGCGAGCTGATGATGCAGGAACAGTGTGAGCTCTTCCAGAATTGCCAGCTGGCTGCATTTTCTCCCTGTGCTCTAATGAAGGGAAAGCCTTTTCTCAGTTCACAGAGAGGAATCCAAGTGAGCTGATGGCTGTGTTTCTTTTCTGTGCACTAAGAAAAGGGAGCTCTTTTCTCAGAACATGCAGAGGAATCCTGATGGAACAAGGGAAGCATTTGGGGGATCCACTGATTGAAAGCGCTCCAGGGGCCTTGAGGCAATGGCTCCCAACTGAGCTAGCTTCCCGCTCCCCTTGGCCTTCTCCAAGGGACATGGCTTTGAAGGAGGGGAAGGGCCTTGTCCAGGGCCTCAGTGGGCAGGATGGAGAGGCCTGGTAGGCTGGAGATTCTCCACCCGTGCCCTAAGAGGAATACTTTTGTTCAGGGCTCCAGTCAGCCTAGAACAGGAGCTTTGTATTACTGTTCAGCGATTAGGGGAGCAGGGACTGTTGTTCTTAACTGGCACCCAGGGAAGGCTGGTGCTCTCACAGGTTCTTCACAAGCCATTTGCAGGACTTTCCCCCCTTTTCCCCTTATAAACCTATATATTTCTGCATACCTAAGGAATCACCCTATGTAGAAACCACTACCTTCTTTTTGGGTGGCTCCAGATCCCTTCCCAACTGAGAGGTGCCTGGTAAAAGCTAGCATATGTCTTGTCAAGTACAATGAAGCTGTGGTATTATATTAGGGGAAAATGCCCCTTATTTTGGAATGGTGACTAATTGGATGAGCAATCAATGTGGGCTTAGAAACTGGACTTCAGTCTACCACATTAAAGAGCAAGTATCTGATACAACGGAGTAACTTTCTTGGGGTAAATTTTTCTAGAGTACAGCAGAAATATATTTTAGCAGGGATTAATTAATTAGCATAGGAACTTTCATAATATACATCTAAAACTACAGTCTCCCTCTCAAATAAAAATACTTTGCATTTTAAAGCCTCATTCTCCTTTCACTGACACTGATGTCATTTTTCTTACTTCACTTCCACCAAGAAAACCGAACAGAAAATCTAGTATAAAATATTTAGGGAGATATTTGAAAGCACTCTGCCTTTCCACTGGAAAAAGGGAAATAAATAACACGGGTGCCTTGGAAAGCCTACCTAATATATTGTGTATGGAATCCCAAACGTTGTCAAAACAGCATTGAATAAAAATAAATACCATGTGCAGGATGCAAATACCATTGCACACATTGTGAAATTAAGAACCTGGTTTCTTTAATCTCGTACAGGAAATCTAGGGTTAAACCAGGTGTACACAGCTTGTGACCCATGAAGCCAAATGTAGTTTACTAGCATCATGTACATGACAAGCCCTGTTTTAGCAGTTTCAGGCTAGCAGCAACAGATGATTTATTGAGCCCCTGGCATGCCACAACATATGGCTGATGGGCTGCATTTGGCTTTGTGACCTAGGCAAATCCAACAAGTTAACTAATTATACTTAGCAAATAAAGATATACATGAAACTTAAAAGTTTGCAGAGTGTTGGCAACAGAACCTACTACATGGTATGACCTTACTTTGTATCTCTCAGGATCTTTGATCGTCACAGATAGCAACTGCAGTCTAAATAATATGGCAGGGAATAAATAAGCGTCTCATGGAGCAGTAATATTCCCCTTCAAGAATCTCTCATGTTTCTGTATCAAAAATTTCTCAATCACATAGCATATCAGAGGCTAATCAAGAAAGAAAGAGAGAAAGAAAGAAAGAATTCTGCATCCTTATAACCCACCCATCCAATTGCTTAAAATAGTGGAGAAGATTTTCCTCTTGCTGCTATCCTCCATTTCGGTGAATGAGAGATAGTTGAAATGGCGGGTAAGGCGTGAGGTGACAGCATTTCTTCCTCCACCAGGTGGTCCCATGGCACCGACAAAGTTAATATCTACCAGCTTCTTAAAGGTACCTGACAAAACATTCCAGAGAAGAATGACAGCAGATATGAATTCCATGTCTCTCCAAGGACCGGGGTGGGGGGGAACTATATAATAATAACTAGAGGGAAGTTACTCCAGAACTAGCCTGGCTGGCTTGGAAAGGAAACCAATTTACGTACAGAAGATAGGGAAAGGTCATACCAATTTGTTTCCTGTCGTACCAGCCGTTATGATCCATCCACTGCCGAATGAGCTCAATGGGTGGCTGGGCACCATAGGTCTCCAATGCTGGCATGTTTAGGTCATCAATGAAAAATATAAAGTACCTGCCAAGGGGAGGACCAAAAACTCCCTTGCGCCTGTATATAATAATAATAATAATGAATATATAATAATATATTTATTTCTTATCCGCCTCTCCCTCTGGATCGAGGCGGGGAACAACATCAAATATAAAATATATAAAACTGATTAAAAGCACATAAAACGAATACATTATTAAAATACCAATAAAACTCTTAAAATTTGACTTTATGGCTTTCTTAAAGTCAAAGAGACTATTAAGTTGACGAATCTCTTCCGGCAGGCAATTCCACAGCCTGGGAGCGGAAGACAAGAATAAAAATTACTGAGTGGCACACATGCTGAAAGTTTTCCAGTCAAGGAGCGTCCTAAGATGGGGGAGGATCACATTTCCCTACCATCGCTTTCCCTCCAGCTCCTGTCCAACAATAGGGATGAACAGCTTCCTCTTTCTTCACACAGGAAAGGCGGAATCAAGCAACGACCACATGGCCCATTCAGTGAGCGTTTTTATCACGCTGAATCTCCTGCACACAGCAGGAAATGGTGGCAAGTTTTGTCACGGCCAAAAGTACAGATTTTCCGGGTCTTTTTTTGTGACAGAAAACCAAGCAGCAGGAGTGGGGGGGGGGGGCATGCAGGAGGTGGATGGCGTCGTGAAGAGGACCCCCGAAAATCCATGAGTAGCTAGTAATGAGCATGTTATAAAATGCTCGTCTGATGATGCTCAAGGTCTTTAGTATAATTCAAAAGCAATGTACTGCATAAACTGTACATGGAGCTGCACGCCTTAATAAAGGTCTATATCTATCCCAGCCACCCATTTCTTGATATAGGAGAGCCATGTGCTAAGAGAGACCTGGTTGGGGGGGAAATTCACAGAGCAAATTCTGTCTCAAGAAATACAGATGTCTTATGGATGGGGCGATATGAACTAAATGTAATGTGATGATCCTGTTGTTTGGCTGAGGAATTCATGTATAATCCATGAATGATTATGGGAAAGTTTTAATATCTCAATCTGAGAATATACTTTTTGGCATTTCAATATTAGCTGGTAGAAATTCAAGAGCTGAGCTTTACAACATGCAGAAAATATATTATATATGAACTTTCCACTAGAGGTTAGAAGATAAAATAATCAATTTTGAATGGTGAAAAGTAAAATAGCAGTAATGCTGCAGAATCCAATGGGTATGAACAAAAATGCCAAACTCAAGGCAGTTTCCATAAATATTTAGGCCCTAAAGACTGTGAATCTTTTCTGTCAATAAGGTCAAATTATCCAGTGATCCAGGAACAAGAAGAAATTCCCAAAGCCATGTCATTCACTGAACATTTGTCAGTTTGCCTATTACACTAGTCCTGTGGAGGTGACAATCAGCCTGTTGGCTTGCTACTGCTCCCAGGATGGGTAAACAACTAAACCAGTTCCTTAATATTTTCATAATTGTTTTAAACTATTTATGTTTTTACGCTTAACTTCTTCAGCAACTTTGGAAACATGGATAATTAATATTAAAAATACATGCAATAGATAGGGACAAAATGGTATACCAGGAGCAGAAATACTGCAACAAGAGAGTTTTACCTCTTATCCAGCTTGCTGTCAATGAGGTCTTGGGTTTGGTTGGCTGAGGTTCGAGCAGAGAACATCAGAAAGTGGCTGATGTATTCTAGTGGCAGGTTCTTCAGAAGCTTGTCTGCTATAGTGAGGGTTTTCCCCGTCCCCGTGGGACCAATACAAAGAACCTACATTTGGAAAAGAAAACTGTCAGCACTGGATGTACAGACTGTAACTGCACTTCCCCAGGTCCATGTGCCAACTTGGGTGGGGGAGGCATGTCTTCATGGAGCTGCTTTGCTGCTCCTTCCTGGCGAAAACCTATGATATCACAGCTCCAGGGTGGGGGGTGGAAAATCCCCATAGCAGGAAGGAGTGCGGCCTTTCCATGGCCATCTGGCTTGCTGAGCCTGCCCCCTGCCCCTTGCCTGGCCTCCTTAGAATCATAGAATCGTAGAGTTGGAAGGGGCCAATAAGGCCATCGAGTCCAACCCCCTGCTCAATGCAGGAATCCACCTTGCGCTTCTGGCAACCAATCAGTGGCCATGATTTGCCACCTGGCATGAACTCGAAGCAAGGTCACCACCGACACATAGAAGAGGGACGGTGGTGACCTCGCAACAAATGGAATAGTTGTGGTAAGTCCACAACTTTTTTAGTGCACAGTTTCGGGGAAATGTCCCATGACAGATGCGAGTTGGCGGCTGTGTTGTATAACTGACGCAGCACCACCGTGCAGCCACCATGGGATAGGGCACATAGACAAGCCCCAGCTGGCTTTTTGACAGACTACTGGGGCTGACTCAACAAGGTTTTTCAAACTGAGCCTTTGAGATCACTTTGTTAAGTGGTAAAATAGATCAGAACACAAGATGCCTTTTAGATGGGGGGGGGGGGGAAGCAAACCAGGAAAAAAAGAGAGTTCCATGAAAATGCTATTATCTGAGCAGTCATTCTTCTGGCTGTTTGAGCAAAGTGCTGGTGCTGACTTGATTGTACAAACGAATGTAGCATTTGCAACAATGCTAGATTAACCCCACTTGAAATTCAGGAAACATACTGGTTTATGGTTGGTGAGTAACATTTCCAACAGGTATGCCATCTGGACAGTGTTCATTGTGGGAACAATAATGTCACAAAAGCTAGTATCAGGCACCATGGTAAACTCCGTACAGCAATCCATCCAGTTCTCCCAGTTCACCTAAGAGACAGAGAGTTATAAACCAAAGAAGCAGATAAAGACTTAAAACATCCTATAATTCCTTGATACAGAAATGGAATACAGGTTGAGGGGTTTGTAAGTGACCCTTAAGACTACAGTCCTGTGAAAACTTCCAATGTCCTTTTGCCATTAATGTCAATAATACAACTGGCTTTCACCAAGTTAAAGTTATCCAGGACAAAGTTCTGTTGAAACTAGGGTTGGGATGGCCCTTGCCTGAATCACCACCTTCCTCCAAGGTGGCCCCCTTCAAATGAGGGTTTGATTTGGGGGAAGAGATGGGAGCCAAACGTTTTGAATTGTTCTGGGAGAAGGGGAAGGACATACTAAGAATGATTACTGTGGCAGCTCCCTTTTTCCTTTTTTCGTCTTACTTTTTACATTAAAAATAATGTATGGTGCACTGCAGGGAGAAATGGCAGCTGGATCTCTGCAAGGCAACTAGCCTTGCAGCCCTCTCCCCCCATTATGTATATTTTGGACATGTGTGCATGGGGGGGGGGGTCATCTGAACCTCCCATGCACCCAATGAACATCTCATTTACCACATTAATTTCATCTTCATCCTCCTCTTCCTCAAGGCAGCTAATTCCAGCATCATTCAGTTTATAGTCATAGACCAACCCCTTTTCAGGGAACAGTATTTCAATCTGTGGAGAGGAAGACCGATGGTGAGCATTTGCCCCAGTTCACAAGGGGCAAATATTAAGGTGATTTCAGAGAGATTCCATCACGTTTATTTAATTGACTATATTTTGCGGAATCCCCCCAAATTATGAATCAGAAGAAAAGTAAAATAAGCATATTATCTGTCAGATAATAGCCTTCTGAACAATGAAAACACACCTGTTCTGGAAGTGCAGAGGCCCTAGAGCTGCCATTAGCAACAGATGATAGCCCATTCCCACCAACTTGCCTTCTCATCTGACATCTTCCTCCTTAACCAAGTGCTGAAGGATACACGGCTTTGGGCATCCCCAGTCCCACCCACGCTCCAGATCAAAGCAAATATGAACCAGGGTTCGATCAGTTCACCAATTCGGGCTGTCTTTTCTGGGGGCATTTTTTTCATTCCCTGAAGATTCAATTACAAGTAAAAATGTAATATTAGAACCGCTCCAACAGTTAGTGATGAAATGAGACATGAGATAATCTGCTGAATCTCTCTAAATTTCCCATTTAAGTTTTGGGTGCCTTTCCTGAAAATACCTCCACACTGTGTGGACAAGAGGTCCATTGAACTCTGTCTAGTTGGTTAGACTCATACCAAGTACCTGGCCATCAATTTCACTGTGTCCCAGCATTAACTTAAAAGCAATTTAATACCTGGGATTTAGTTCTGTGATCAAGACCCTGTCTTGTTCGCAGAGAACATAGAGAACATAAAATCAAAGCTTATGCACAATTTCTTTCTTCTGTTATTTCGGTATCAATAAATGCTAAACTTATCTCAAGGTTGTGGAACTGCTATTGCACCTAGGAACTTAGGCTCTTGACATATTCATAGGACAAATCATAGAAAGTACAGAATGGCCTAAACATGGTGAATTCCAGTGTAACTGTCTAAAATCTCTCTGAAATTGCCCACTGAACCCTGTTGGTTGGTCTTCCTTCCTTCCTTCCTTCCTTCCTTCCTTCCTTCCTTTCATATAAATGCAACTGTTCTGTTGGACCCACTGGCCCATTCCAGTTTATACCTCTAGGAACATGAGCATCAATAGCTACAACAATCCTACCTCAATGGGAATGAAGGGCTGAAAGAAACAGTCCAATAATTTCAGAAGACTCCTTGTTAGGTTAGCATCTGTTGAGGTAATTATTTCTTTCACTGAACTCCGGACAAATCTGATAGATTCCTGAAAGGATTAGGAACATCCAGAGTTAACTGTTTTCATATTTATTTACAAGCTTGGTGTTTCATAGAAGCTTACTTTTCTGACATCAGCACTATTTCAAAGAATACTTTCAATACTCTTCACCTCAACCAGAGAACAGTCATTAATGGAGACAGATTAAGAAGCCTCCGAATAACAGATCAGGGCAACTTGTAGCAGGCTGCCCTTTTTAGAGATGGTTTTCTGACTGTAGCAGAGGTCCACATTTGCTGCTCCCAGTATAAATTTTCCTAACACTGATAACAACAGAGGACGGGAAAACTTGCAGCTTTAAATTTCAAAGCCTGCATGTTTACAATCTCCTGCTTGTAACTCCAGAGCAGCTCCAGAAGGTAATCTGGACTGGGGCTGTGACACTGGAGGAAAAAGAATTAGAATCCTCCTCTCAAACACACACACACCCCTATGCCATAGTCCTGATCCAAATCAGCCTCCCCTACAGCTGCTTTTACAAAAACAAAATGATATTGGAGGCTCCAAACACAGAATCCCAGCGTAATGTGTAGTTTGGTCCTATGTTTAGGCATTAAAATGATTGTATACATACATCCTTGATAGGGTATGGCTGAGTTTTCAGAACTATATGTACTTCAGGGTAGCACCACATAGGAAGAAAAAACTGCCACTGATTAAATTTTATGGCAACTGGAAAAGACTAGGAGCATTTTCATGTGAGAGTTTAGCTATTGCACAGCACAGAAATTCCAGACACCTGAGTAACTATGCCTACTGGCTTCCCTAAAACTGCTGAAGGCAAATATGATAGGTTCATACCTATGGTTGGCTAAACTCTGGCTTTGACAAGATTTTACACTGAATCAAAATATGAGGTATACTGCAGTAAAATACCTCTAGGAAGTTGCTGAAAAGGGACTCCAGCTGCTCCGAAAATGGCTTCATAATATCCGGAATCTTCTTCAGCCAGCATTCAGTGAAGGGCTGCAGTCCCAAAATGCTGGGTTCCAGGTATACCATGCCACATCGGGAAACAGTGGCAGGGGAAGCAACGGCTAAATCCTGCACTTCAAACATCATGGTCATTGCCTAGAAATCAGAGGTAAGAAGCCGCAAGTTTCCCCCAGCTTTTCACAAAAGGTGTAAGGATAAACTATGTATCTCTTTTTTTTCTTGGAATAATTTTTATTTATTTCAACATAATAATAACCATAACAACATAAAATACATACATAATCCTCTACAATCCCCCCGTGCACCCCCACCCCATGAGACCTCCTCTTAATCATTCTTCATCTATCCAGAAATTTATCGACTCTTCTGAAGGTTTTTGTCCCTTCCCCGATCTTAATACATATTCCAAAAAGGGACTCCATATTTCTCCAAAATCATTCTTACTGGACATTCCCCTCTTTATCTTCATTTTACAAGTCAACATATCATTCAAAGCCATATCCCATATTTCTTTATACCATTCTTCTATTGTATAGCTTCCTTGTCCTTTCCAATTTTTTGCAATCATTAATCTAACGGGTGTCAGGAGGTTGTTTATCAATTCTCTCTTAGTTTTATTCTCTTTCCCTCTATCCCATATTGCTAGTAGAGCAAGCTTTGGGTTTAACTCCACTTTACTTCCAATTATTTCACTTATTTCTTTAAACACCCTTTCCCAAAATTTTTGTACGTATTCACAGCTCCACCACATATGAAAATAGGTTCCAACCTCCTGGCAACCTCTCCAACAGTTTTTAGACACTTTTTTTATCAATCTGGTGAAATCTGACAGGTGTTAGATACCATCTCCACAGTATCTTATAAAAAATCTCCTTAATTCTAATCGACAGCAGCTTTAACATTCTTGCATTCCACAACCTCTCCCAGTTATATTCATTGATTTCACCTTTTACATCTTCTTCCCAAATCTTTTTTATAGCTTTAAGTGAATCTTGAAATTCCTCATCTATCAATATTTTATATATCTCACTAGTCAGTCCTTTCTTAGTTCTAGTTTCTTCTTTTCTTCCTTTTAATTCAATTAAATCTTCAAATCTTGTATTATTTCTACATTCTTTGTTTTTCAATTTCCATTCCTGAGTCCATTTTCCCAATTGTATACATTTAAACCATGCTATCTTTTGACCTATTAATATCTCTTTAATTTGATCATTATCCTTCATGTTTTCCATCCACTTCCTTAACTTAATTATTTCCTGGTCTTTCAATCTCGCTTCTATCTCCACTTTTAATACCCTTGGGAAGTTCCCCACTACTACCACTGGGGCAAGTGGAGAGTGTCCTGGTATCAACTTCCCCCTAAATTTCTCCCAGATCTCCACAATATTTTTCATCAAAGGGTTGTCCAGTCCCTTCAAATCTTTCTTTTGAATTTTTTTAAAAAATATATTTTTCAATTTATAATCTATTTCCCCTGCTTGCGTTTCCAACCACTCAAGGTCTTCCTCCCCTAAAATACAGTTTATAACATATCTTAGCAATATAGTAATACTTAATATTTGGAAGTCCTAAACCTCCTTTCTTTTGAGCCTTATACCATAACCCTTTATTAATCCTAGCTCTCTTATCCCCATTACAATATGCATTAATCATATTTTGCCAATGGTGGCAAAAAGAAGCACTGGAGCCAAGCCTGCAGGTCCCACGGTGCCCCTTTCTATATATTTTTATAAGCTACATTTTGATGAGCAGTGACTTAAATTAATCAGATACTACCGTTGTGGGGGACAGAGCCAATGAGAGCACAGGGCGGTCTTTAAGTTGCTCCTGTGCCCTCATTGGCTGTGTTCTCCACCCTAAGGCAGTATCTGATTGGTTCAGATAGCTGCTATTCAAAATGTAACAAAAAAGTTTTAAAGTCGTGCCCCACGTGTTTTTCAGGCTCGGGCAACCATGCCCTGCAGCACTTTGCCAGCAAATGGGCTAGCTGAGGAAATCACAGTCACCCCGCCCCCACTGCCTGGCCAGGTTCAATAAAAGAGGAGGCAATGTTGTCTGGCTGCCTGGTTGGGGTGGTTTCAGCAGCCAGTGGGTGGGAGGGTGGCTTTGGCAGCCGGCAGGCAGGCTTTGGGTGAGGGGTGGGGATGGCAGCAGCAAGTGGGCGATTGTGCAGACAGCAGTCAGACTTTGGTGGCAGCGGGTGGTGCAGCGAGTGGCTTCGGCAGCAGGACGGCAGCAGCAGAGGGCCACGTCTTTTTTTAGGCAGCCTTGAATATTCATTTTGGCAAAGCATCATTTTTTTAGCTGTGTGACACAAAACTGTGCCAGGAAACGTTTTAAAACAGAAAGGTTTGGGTCAAATTATGCTTAAAATATATCAATTTATTTAGGGAGAAACTGTAAAACGTCGCCGGGGGGGGGGGGGTGTCCTCCCACAGAAAGAACAAAAACCTCCTGTGACTGACATGATCCTGGCCATGGAGCAAATCAGGCCATGGACACATATCAGGAAACCATACTCCACTGTTTTTTTGTTAGTAAACAAACCTTAGAATGACTCAAAATGTGTACATACATATGTGGGTGGATGTTTGCGGAGATGCCAAGAGACACAGAGCAGGAAAAGAGATATATACCTCAGTTAGCTTAATGATTTCCCCAGAGCTAAGGCACAGCTTCTTGTTGTCATCCAGTACAGTATTCATATTTTCAATCCAAACAGCATCAACTGGACCATCAAACATGTACCATTTCTTTTTCTGATCACTGGCAATGGCTCCCACCCGGATAAGAGCAGGAAGAATCCCATCTGTCCTGTGAGGTGGGAAGGAGATATACGAAAGTCAATCAAATAGTTGTACACTCTCCTCTAGCAATGGCCTGTAGAATTTATGAAAGCATCACATAAATTATCCAAAATAGATCTGCAGACTCCAGTTGTTTTAAGGATTATAGAGCAGAATTCAAATTCTTAAAGAATAAAAACTCCCATTTGATATCTTCATAGGAGCAAGTGAAGTATGAATGCATGCCAGAAATGTAAAGGCCCCCAATGGCTACTGAATGTAGTCCAACGTTTTATCTCTATCAATAAATGATCATTGCCATCAATGTAAAATGGTTATAATTATCATTCATTTTTGTTTATCTAGACTCTGAGGACATGCACGGTCTTTTTTTTTTTTTTTTTTACGAGATCAAAAGAAAATAAAATCCTCTGAAGCCCAGCTGGAGGGAACAGATGGTTTTATGCCTGTAAACGAGTTTTTTTAATGGGTATTGTATTTTTTTTGTCACTCTGCTGCATTTGTATGCTGCCCAGGGCAAAAACTGTATTGTAAATAAACCGACACACTTAACCAGAATTTGCTATGGAAAAATATTCCATAAATATGCTCTTTAGAAAGCTTCATGGTAAAATGTAGGAAATGTTTACTTGGCATAGCTACTCTCTCAGTTCTTTTATTGATTTTAATACATTTATGGAATTAGGCCCTGTATAATGAACTATATATATACTTTGCACAGCAAAGAAAAAAAAAGTATTATAGTGGAGTTCTTCTATGGGCTTTAGTTTCATGGACATCTCTACTACTTCTCTCTTGAAAGGGGATCTGTGAGTGTAGTGATCCATTCAAATCCATCTCAACAATCCAAAGGGCAAAACTTTAACTCAAAGTGTGGCAAGATGTTTGAGCTTGTGATAAGGTGAGAAAACTTCTGAGGACTGTTCTACATTCTTCACGTATAAGTACATAAGAAGATCCATGCTGGATCCGACCAACTGTCCATCTAGTCCAGATTTCTGTTCACACAGGGCCAAGCAGCTGTCAATGAGAAACCCAGAAGCAGGTCATGAATGCAACAACACCCTCCTGCCCATGTTCCCCAGCAACTGGTGTACATAGGCATATTGCCTCTGATATTAGAGGCAGCACATAGCCATTAGGACTAGTAGCCATTGATCATCTTCTCCTCCAGGAATGTGTCTAACCCTCTTTTAAAGCTGTCCAATTAGTGGCCATCACCACATCGTGTGGTAGTAAATTTCATAGTTTAACTATGTGTTGTGTGAAGAAGTACTTCATTTTATCTGTCCTAAATCTCCTACCAATCAGCTTTAAGGGATGACTCTGGGTTGTAGTATTACGAGAGCAGGAGAAAAATGTCTTCCTGTCCACATTCTCATGTATGATTTTGTACACCTCTATCATATCTCCTCTTATTCCATGTCATCAGAATAAAAACTATGACCCATGGAGTAATGAATAAAGAGACATATTTGCAGATGCAATCGATATTAGGTTCCTAATTCTCATTAGGTTTCAATGTCTAGAACATCATGAAATGTATGCAAGCTCATCAGCACAAATCTAATGTGCAAAGCCCAAAAGAAAAAGCATGATCCAGCCAAAGTTAAACATTCAAAAGCCTGTGGATTTTGATGGAAGACAGGTAAACACAGTGCTTAACTTTGGCTGGAACATATCCATATGTTTTCATTTTATTGCTAAGACACAAGAAGGACTTTCCACAGGTTTGATTTATAAAGAGTTTCTAATTCCTAGAAAAGGGACCAGAGCAGACTACAAGCCATCTAGAAAAGAAAATGGAAGTTTTTACTTTTACCATTCATGAGTTAACAAGTCAAACTCTCCATACAGCTGGCCCATTGTAATAGATTTGGGATTCAATATAAAATAATTGACAGCTTCATAGTTTCCACCACTGACTGAAGGTCGACCTTTCAAAGATGTCATTGCAGCTGCCAACACTTTATAGCACTGAAGAAAAAGAGTGCAAGGGAATGAAACATCATGGCATGTATTTTAAGACTGAAAACAAAGACAATCCAAACTCACCATGAATCTACAATAATGAAGAAAGCAAAGTAGTAACAAAATACTTTACCCAAGGGTTTGTTTGACATGATTAAGAAAACAGGATTATGAAACGCGAACACTGATCACAAAAAATGGAAAACGGAATGGATTCCATTCTTCCAGAATGTTGCTGTGCTATCTGCAAACATCACACGCCAGAAATCCCACTAAAGCTGTGCAGGCTCAAAAACATCCATTCCTGCCTTAATGAGGTGCTTCCATAGCGCATGTAAGTTCAGTATATCAGTTTTAATCCTAGTGTTCTTATTTCAAAGCTCTCTAATACAGGCTGCTGCTATACTTTGCAAGAAAAGGTTTTTCTATCTCAGAACAAATCTCCTAACCCTTTGAGATTAAGCTCACAGAGGCTGGAAGTGTTCAGGACACGGGTGTTAGTGCAGGAGGAAATCTCCACAGCTATTTCCCTTTCCTCTGTTGATGGCATCACAATGGGTCTTCTGCAGTCCTTACCTTAGTTTTTCCAGAGCCTGTGGGCCCCACCAGCATGAGGCCATGCCGTACCACAGTAGTTTCATACAGCTGGATACACTTTGTCACAAAACCTGGAGGAAAAAAGATTCAGAATGGGAATGACTTATAGTTGCTTTCACTGGTCTATAGGTCTGTAGATTCAAGCACCAACTGCATTGGAATGGCTTGTGAACCTACTAAAGCCAACGGCTCTGTATGGCTCCTAAACACCATAGAGGAGTACATTAGTTTGTTCCTTACATATCCAGAGAAAGATGTCAGCATAGCATACTATGTTACTATTAGTCCACATTTCAGAATTCAAAAAGTAATACAACACACACACACACTCACACTCTCTCTCTCACACACACACAAGAGCCTTTTTGTTTATGGCGCCCTGACTTTGGAATTTTCTCCATAAGAAGGTTTGCTTGGCACCAAGTTGGCTTTCTTTTCAGCATCAGGTGAAAACCTTGTTATTTGCCCAAGCCTTTTGGACTATACAGAAAACAGATGGGGGCTGAATTCTCTGGGGTTTAATACGTGGTGGGCTGAAGCCAACGGTGAGCAAGGCCACCTTTTTTTCTCTCTCCTTCTCCTTCAGTCAACTGCCTCTTACTTCCCTCTTCCTCCCTATCCAGCAGGCAGTTGGGGAAGGACAGATCACTATTGCCAGAGGTCTGAGAACCCATCCTGTGCAGAGGGCTTGTAAAATTAGGCTGAGCGCTGGATGCAGCCCTAGGGCCACAAGTTGCCCACCCGTAATAGAACTCCCCCTCTCCAGTGTAATTATTATTTGCTCTAATTCTAATGTTTTCTTCTTTAATTGCTTTATGGTTTGTCTTGTTATCTTAATGTATGCTGCTCTGGGAGCTCTTTCAGGGTGAAGAATATTAAAATAAAATAAATACAAATAAATAATAAGCACACACATGATAAATGGCATCAAGTGCTAAATGTGCCCTCTTACTTTTACTGCTCAGAATTTGACCCAAGGTTTAGAACGCAGCAACAAGAATCCAGATATCAAATGCAATCTGGGAAACAAAATGTTAATTTGTTTGTGGTTATACTTTGCCTTTAAGGTATATGAAGTCTTCCTCACTGATGTGGCTCATATTTTGCATTAGAAATATCTGGACCTGACCTACTTAATTTTCCAGTAAGAAAAAATTGTAGGTTCTGGGGCACACCACCATAGCAGAGCATTTACTGAGGCTGCAATTGTATATCCTCTTACCTAGGAGTAGGCCCCATGAAATTCAGTGGGACTTAACTTTGTGTAGACATATACAGAATTACACTGCTATTTAATTATTATAATTAAATCCCACCTTTCTTGCATGGAACTCAAAGCAAAGTTCACAGGGTTTCCAAATAGTTCCCACTCAGGCACTGATAAGATCTATCCTCACACACTGATCTGTCAGTTGAGATTGCTGAAGGTCAGGTTGTAACACGCTGCTGTGAGGACCAATTCTCAAAGTCCTTCAGAGACTGGCAGATTTTTCTAAGAAGTCAGTGTTTTATAGCAAGAGTAACATTTTTTTGATGCTGCAATGGCACAATATAGGGTGAAAATATACAATGAGACTGTGTTCCCTTTCCACTTACCATCAACATCCTTCAAGTTGTCTTTGAGACAGTATCTGTGAATTGCTTCCTCTAGGATCCCATAGTCAATAGGTTCCTCTTTGATCATGGGAAATAGGTCAGAAATGATACCATTGAAAAGCTTGAGATCATCCTGCAGGAACTTAGGAACATTAACATCCTTGATGGCCCTTAGGCAAATCAGTTCCTGCAAACAATTAAGAACAGAATATTAGGCAAAGAAAGGATACTTCCTTCTCTTTTCTTGCTTGTCCATCACAACAATCATGTCTAGTCCCGATGGCAAACTTTTATATTTTGAAATCTTTAATTCTGTAGAATTACCTTCTACAGATCTGCTAATTTCTGTGTTTTGGTTTTATTTTATTTATTTTTATTCATATTTATATACCGCTCCCCATTCAAGAATTTCAGAGCGATGAACAAATAGAAGAATAAAAACAGAATAAAAACACATTAAAATACATTTTAAAAGAAACAAAGTGCAAATAAAACCACAGTTGGTCATTAAGGGAAGGCTGCAATTGTATATCCTGCAATTAGGGCCACTTTTTTCAACTGTATGTTTTCTTTTTCCAAATAGCTTTAGGTAAAGTGATAAGAAGTATTTGTGGGGAAGTGGGGGCACTTAACCAACAATTAAGATTAATTTTAAAAATAAAGTATTTAATAAAATAAGCTAAGTAAGCTTTACAAAATGAGCTGCAAATGAAATGTTTCCACATTTTAATGTACAAACCTGTTGTAGATAAAAAATGTACAGATACACCAGAACAACGTGTTCCATGAAGTTTAGCCCTAGCATATACCAATATTAAGTGATCTTAAGATTCATTTGGAAATGGGATTTCATTGAATGAATATATTAACATATACTATATAGTTTAATTGGATTTACTTGCAGCATAAATCAGGGGAAAGGGTTAACAGAGCTATACTATGCATGTTTACTCAGACGTAAGGCCCACAGTGTTCAATGTGACTTACTCCCTAATAAGTGTATATATGATTAAAGCCTCCATCTTAGTGATTACAAATGTGGACTTAGCCCTTCCCGATTTTAACGCTTCCTGCTTAGTTTTTGTTTGAACATTTTAGTTGTATTGTTCAAAAATTGCAATAAAAAAGAGACAAAATGTTAAAAAATGTTCTCTACAAAAAAAACAAGCCATGGACAGAAGATATCAGGTTTCTGCATAACAAATGGGTAACAAACCCACATCTTCTGCTGCTCTATTTGGGTTTTGTTTATTGAAATGAAGTATTTCTTGATTAGTTAGGATTATGCTGATATTTTCTTAGGTAGTTCATTGTTATTATGCTACTGAAATATTTATTTGTTTTAATAAGTTATTATGAATTTAGTAGGTTTATTGAATTGTTTGTATTGCTATTTTTTATATTGCTTTTCTATTTGTGCTTGCTGTTAGCCACTTCCGTAGGCTTGCCACAGAAAGGAGAACTGGGCTATAAATACTAAACGCCAAGTGAAAAATGAAATCTCTTGTGTAAATTCTGATTCGAAAGGTTCTGAATGTAACAGGGGAAGTGGTATTTAACTATTCTAGATTTCTTTCCTTGGTCATTGTCATGCAGTGCAAAGAGACATCCTAGTTGACAATGCAACACTACATGTGGAGCCCTTTCATGTGAGATTATCAAGGACTTGCTTCATTCATTGTTGGATTTTCCCTTTTGAGATTGCCAGCAGCTGAAATCACAGTCTTCACAGCTCTCATTCCAAAGTCATAGTGATCCTGTAGAGGAGATATGGGAAATGACAATTGTGGAAATAGGAACTGAAATGGAATGGCAAGCATCTAATCAGTTAGGCATGAGAAGGAAACAAATCTGTCAATCCCCCTCTCCAAGTGCAGCCCACCCTTTTCCCTAAGAAAGCAAAAGGAAGGAGAACCTTTATATAGCTAGTCCTATATGCTTCAACAGTTTTGCTGTGATCAAGGGTAAAAGATAGAGAATTGAGAGGCAGACAATAATCGTTTCCTTTTTTAAGTCCCTGTGTCCTCATACAGCAATTCCTTGGAAACAACTTAAAGTAAATGGAACCAGGACATGAGTGATAGCACTGATAGGATTTCATGAAATCCTGAGCTAAGAAGGATCAACATGGATAAAGGGCAGCAATGAAGCAATGAAAGTGAGAAGAGAATAGGGAACTCCAAGCCCTACAGCCAGCAACAACTTTGAGTTACAAGATGTATCCAAAGGAACTTCAGAAACTCCTCCTATGTTTGAAAGGCTGGATGGCTGGGAAGACTGACCTGGGAACTGAGTTGTTCAGACGACAGTTTGAATGTAGTAGTGATCTTCTTTGCCAGAACTTTGGCTTCGTTGAACCCAAAGGAATACAAAGAAATCTCAGCAATCATAGAGTAATCTGGAACCATCATTGCCACAGGACGAAAAAGTGCCTGGAATGCATACATTCATCATGGAGAAGGAAGATACCAAGTACATTTACTCTTAACAATCCTTGCATGTGGATGGGAGGCAATTTAGAAGCAATTTGTATATAAGAATTTATTAACCCCAGCAGCAGCTACTGTATGATTGCAAACTGAAGACAAAAACTAGGAAATTAGTCAATTGTACCCCAGATTTGTTTTAATGTTTGGGATTTTTAAGTGGGGAAATACCCGCTATTTGGGGTATAATATAACATCCTCTTGCATAGTCAGACTTGGTAGTATTCAGAAACTCTCCCACTTGCCAATGTGAATAGAACAGATTTAAACAAAGCAGAAAAAACAAAACAAAAACAAAAAAACCTGTGGGGCTGAGGTGTTATTTGCTGAGTTTTTCAAAAATCCAAAATCTAGTTATAAACCCACCACAGCTGCTGAATTTGGTGAAGCAGAACAATGTTCTGAATGCAGGAGAGGAGTATTTGCTCTCCTCAAAATGAAACATTCTAAGTTTTGTAATCCCTCCCCCCACACCATTGATCTGTAGACAAATTTAGATAATCAGAATGTAGATGGGTAAGTAAGAAAGAGCTGTTTATATATGAACTGAGTGCATCACCTGGCAATGTGCAGCAGTATTTACTTACCTTTAAATTATCAGGTAGCTCCGTGCGTCCAGCATAGCCAGGATTCATTGTGATGAAGACTGCACAAGATGGAACCAGTGGGATCTCAGCTCCTTCAAATATGAAACGATCTACCTGGATAAAAAATGGTCACTCTTGTAATTAAGAAACCAATTCCACAGGGAAGATTTTTTTTTTTTGCATCAAATCTAATAAAACTAACCCTAGGAATTCAATAAAATTGCCTTACTGCACTGGTCCAAAAATAGATATCACCCAGTAGCAAGTTTAAAGTTTGCAATTCTCATCATGCCTAACTGATCAGAAACCCTTGGAATCCAGTTTGACATGCAGCAACATCCCTCCCTTATAAGAACCAGATTCTCACCTACTGATTGCCAACTAACTATTGTATTATGATGAAGAGACTATGATCTAGTTTGTATGTAGTGACATCACATAGGTTTAAAAACTGATATGGGTTGTTGTGCACGGCTGGATGTGCTGCCTGCAGTGCACCCACCTCTTCTGCTTTAGGTATGATCCATGCTTAGCACCTTTGAAAGTTGTGCAGTGGGATTATACAACCCAGTGGTTAATCCATGGTTTGTTGTTGCATTAACCGTTGGGTTGTTTAACCCCTAATCTATACAGTAGTCCCAGTTCGCATGTCACATTGCACAACCTAAGAAGGAGCTGATTGTGGGTTGTGCGCTAAAGCAGAAGAGGTGGGCTCTGCTCTTGGATGACAGCCCATCGGTTTATAAACCAATGGGTTGTTGGGCAGTAAGGAATTTAAATTAAATTTATATGCAGATGATATTTTATTGACATTACAAGATTTAAAAAAAGGAATAAAAGGAATGATAAGGGAAGTAGCGGAATTCCAACAGGTAGCAGGACTTAAGGTAAATATAAAGAAATTTAGATATCTAGGAATCCAGATCCCTAAAAAGCAGGAAAATGTATTGAAACTAAATTATGGAAAACTGCGGAAAGAACTAAAAAATGACATAGCCAGATGGGAGAGAATACAATTATCACTTTCAGATCGGATTATGACTATAAAGATCATGTTATTACCAAAATTTACTTATTTATTTAATGTATTACTGCAGGAAATTCCAATTAATAGGTTTAGAATTTGGCAAAATAGGATATAATTTTTTTTTTTAAGTAAAGGAGCGCGAACAGCGAAATCCTTTAGATATAGATTTGTGAAAGGAGGAGGATGGAGAATATCAATTAAGACATCTATTCACAATAATAAAGGAAGAGGTGAGCATACAATGGGTAGAAATAGAAAGGGAATTGATGGGACTAAAAGAAGAAGAAATACAGAATGTGTTCTATAGCAGAAAATGTATAAAACAACAAACGAGTAACAAATGAAGTACAATAACAGGAATGTTGAAAGGATGGTATTTCAAAAAAGAAAAATTAATGCCAGGGATCTCACCAATCTGGATACAACCGGAATTTGATATAAAAGGGAAAGCAGTAGCTAAAAGTAAGTTGAAAGAAATAGGACTGATACAAATGAGAAATTTTTATGAAAAAAAATCCTATAACACAGGAAATATGGAACAAGCAAACACAAAATATAGAAATGGCATGGATGGCATGGATGCAAATTAGTAAATTTATAAGAAATAGATAGTAAGGCAAAGCACAAGGGATTTAACAGAATTGGAACAATTTGTGGACAATTATAAAGCAGGAGATGGGTACAATAACACAGATATACAGAACTTTAATAAAGCAGAAGATTAGGGGGAATGGGACAATAAAACAGATATGCGAAAGAGATTTTGAAGAGGAGATTGAGGATGAAGAATGGGGGGAAAATTTTGAGAGATTTTCCTTCCAAACAATATCTACAAGAATAAAAGAAGGGGCATTAAAATGAGTTCAGAAGTGGTATCTGACACCTGTGAGGTTGGCAAAAATTAATAGAAATTTGACACCGTTGTGCTGGAGAGGATATAAAGGTAATGGAACCCAAATTCATATGTGGTGGGAATGTAGAAAGGTTAGGACGTTTTGGGATAAGATTTTCCAAAAATTGAAAAAATTACTGATCAAGAGATTTACAAAACACCAGAGCTAGCTTTACTGAAAATGTATGTTAAAGAAAACAGAAAGGTAAAAGAAAAAGTATTAATTGGTTTCATGTTAACAGCGGCAAGGCAATTGATAGCAACTAACTGGAAGACAGCTCGGATATTGACAATAATTACGTGGAAAAAAATCTTTGGAACATAGTGATAAACGAAAAGCTGACAGAAGTTAAGAGTTCACAGAAGAAAAAAGGAAAGAGATACTTTCAGGACCGACTTACAAAAATACATAGACTATATGAAAAAAGAACTGAATAGAAAAACCATGGCAGAAGCGTACAAAACTTTATGGGACTCATGAAAGGAAGAAAATATATACAATTCATTTAATATATCACCAGGGAATAGAGAATAGGGAAAAACTCTGAAACAAACCAAGCGAGGGGAGGGAACGGGGAATGAATGTTTTGGGCTTGTTTATTGGGTTTTTGTTGTTGTTGTTGTAGTAGTAGTTTTGTTTGTTTTTTGTTTTTTCTCTTCACTGTATTTTGTTATGAAAACTTTATAAAATTTTATTTTTAAAAATAATAAAAAATAATTAACCAATCGGCTGTCATAGCATGTGAACAGGACATGTTTCTCCAGCTATAAAGAGCTTCCCAGCAATTTCATGGTTTTAATAAACTAGCAACTGAACAGCTATGTGATAAGTCAAGCATGAAAAGCAGCTTGATATTTTTTATGGAAAGCTGTTTCAGATTATGTATTAAAATACAGAGGAATTCTAATAATAAAGCCAACTGAAGAAATCACAGTCATGATCAATTCTGAGAGAGAATACACACCACAAGACTTTGCCAGAGGCTACTGGAGTCACCATATGGGGTGAGGAAAACAAGCTGAGTTTGTGTGTCTATCATGGCTTTGGCCATACAAATAGATATCAACAGTCCAGAAATCCTTCTGTCACTGGAGTTCAACTTCTCTTTGGTAAAAATAACAGGATCACTGTGTTCGTTACTTAGTTTTATAAAACATAAAATCTTGTTTTATGAGGACTTGGTGGTGGGGAGGCGGTTTGTGGCAACGCTAGAGAAATACTGGTTTCAAAACCAGGTGCATGCCTTTGTACTGTTTTTAGCATGTGGGCAGCTGTTCTGATATTGCCATTAAACACAGTGCCCAAATGAAGGTAACGGGAAAATACGATCATATGTATTACTGAACGTCCATTTTGACTCTAAGAAATGGGAAATAAAAAAGGAAATAAAGAAGCCCCATTCTTTCACTCTTTATTAGCATGTCCTGGAGATATACTCTCTCAACTTACTCTTTGCTGTTGAGCCTTCTGAATGGTTGTGATCTGCTGGGCAACTACAGACAACACTTCAATGTCAATGCGGTTGAACTCATCAAAGCAAGCCCAGGCTCCCGAGCTGAGCATATATAAAAAAGGACAGTGTCACGAATCCAATAGTTACTAGCAATTCTTAAGTCATGGGAGATGATAGGAGAGTAGAATGGAAGGACTATAGGAATCCTCTACTATGGTGTTATTTTTGCCAAGCATGCATGCATGTGAGGGCCATATTAAAACAGGACCCAGTGTCTCTTTATTTTGTGACCTCAATGCTGTAGGTATAGGTTATAAATGATAGGCCAGTCGCAAACCCTGATATATGAATATCTGGAACAGGGCCTCCTTACAGCTGCAGCAGTGCAATCATTTAGCTCCATCAGATACAAAATGTAATACGCCAGTATTCAATCCATTGTATGTTATCAATCATACCATGTGATACTGATAGATACAGACTTAAAAGCCATTTGCTATATATGGCAACAACTATGCCTACCGCTTTGAAAAGGACAAATTGACATTGTACCAATGTGCCAATTATAAGAAAAGTACATAAAGGGATGCCAGGTAAAGAGGACAATCTTGCAAGCAATCCTGTTTTTCAAGAAAAGCAAAAAGGAAAAAAAGGGGGGATTCTAAGAATTTCTTTACAGATCAATATTTTTTTCTGGTTGCAAAGTCTTACATGAGTCTAGCACATTCTTGTCTTTGCTAGTAGTAATAGTTTATATGTTTAATTTAAACCTGAACCCTGTCATAAAGTCATCAAAGAGGCTTACAGTAACACAAAGCACTGTAAAATCACATTAAAACTGATTAAATAATACAATTCACAAGATTAACTGATATACTGGAAGGCAAGAGCAGCATACTAAACTCAACAAAGCCTTAGTAAGCCTTTAAAAGCATCATTTCAGTGGGCCTGTCAGATCCTACTGGGCTGGTGGTGGTGGAGAGATCCATAACATAGGTGCCACCTCAGAAAAGTCTCTATTTCTGCTAGATTACCAATAATTTCACAGCTGATACTGATGGCATCGGAATAGGCCCTTCTTGAGGCGCGTATTGGGAATGCTGTAGGGTTATTTGGATCGAGGTTTACATGAGACGGCTGCCTGGTGGTATCTGTTACTATGTGGTGAGCCATTTGTGTGAATCTCTGCTGCAAACCTCGTTACCAGTGATTTGTAGTGAAAATGCCTGAGCTGTGTATGCAAATACGCTACCATGCCGTATCAACCTAGAAGTTGCCCTCCTTGGGGCCATCATAATGGGTTGATTGCATGACACAACAGCCCACCGTGGTGAGACTGTGGCACTGCCGTTGAACATGTGATCCCCTGCTCAGTTGTCATATTGTGTGAACCCAGCAAGCGTGGGTAATGTGAGGGTTAAACCCTTGAATAGCCAATGGTTTGTTTTAAGGTTATGTGAAGATTGTTTAATCCTCACATAACCCATGCTTGCTGGGTTTGCACAACAAGACAACTCCCAAGCGAGGGTTGCTTATGCAACCAGGCATCTGTGGGTGCCATGGCTCATCTGAACCCGGTCATTATGTAAAGTTAGCCGTAGCTCAAAACGTCATGTACTTTAACCAATGTAATTTGGTACAGTTAAACATTTATTCTGTTGTCTTTCATTCTCTGAAACCAAATATGGTAATGCTTTTCTACGGCATGCCCAAATAGGCATGATTAGGAGATTTGTATTAGTACGTTTTCATCAGCCACTTGTTCTGTATCTTGACAGATTCCCCTCTACTCTTCATCTGATGTAGCAACATTGTGATTCGTGCCAATCATTCCTTTTGACTTTTGTGCCAAGATCTACATCCATTGCAGCACATTTAGATATGGCACTGCATTTTAGTACCTGGCTAGTCCTTTCAGAAATTTTCCCATTGCCATGAAATCAAGCTGATCGGAGCAATTAAACACAACAGTCTGGATAGCTAAAGCCTTTCCTAGGTCCTTAGTTGTCTCCGTTTTGCCTGTTCCAGCTGGTCCTGCAGGGGCACCTCCAAATTTCAAGTGCAAAGCTCCAGTAAGTGTCAGGTAGCACCTATCACAAAGAATCAAATCATTTTCAGGCAGGAAGATATCCCCAAATCATCTAGTCAAATCACCCCCACTGGGGCATTATGATTCTACATAAGCATTTCCAATTAGCTCATTATGTTAAAATAAAAAGACTACAGCTTGTAATCATTCAAGCTATACTATGCTAGAAGTGTAGTCTAAGATGATCATATCTGTAAGAAAGGGACCACTTTTATTAAAATAAAACTCAGTTCAAATACCTGAAATTGACAGGCTGAAATAAAAGATTTAAAAAGGACTCATAGCATGCCCAATCTAAACATCCTTTCTGATCCTTTATTTGACAATCAATTTGTCAAATAAAGGCAAGTAAGATTCACCTGACAAACCTCCTGAGAATAACTGCCTTAACACTTTAGAAATCCATTAGATATCCCCTCCCCGGCTGTGCCAAAGCACCAACAATCAATACTGGTGCTCATCATCAGACGGAAAAATATTTTAAAAGAAAATGCAGATCCTATGATATTACACTCAGAGAGCTGCTTTAACTGTACTGTTTAATGATGGATATCCATCATTTCAAATTATCCACAGAGGACTACTTGCTTAAACAGCTTCTATTACCATTATTGAGAACTGAATGGCCATATCCTTGTTCAGCCTGCCGAAGATTCAATCCATCTTCCATGCATATAAATGACTACTGCATTGTCATAATTAAAGAAACATATCTACATATTGGCTTAAATTTCTCTATTCTACAGAAACAGCTTTTTAAAAAGCCATATACCTCAGAAATGCTTCTCTAAGACACATGAAAATCTTATATTGTTCACAACACTTCACTATAATTGGCACATGAAAACCTGAGAGTTGTGCAGATATTATAGATTCCATGCCACTATGGGCCAAGCAGACTCACAGTGATTGGTGGTTGTTCCTCCTTAATTTGTTCCAGAATAACATGGGCAAGGTTGCCTACACTCTATGCGTAACTCTATTCCTAGCTTCCCACCAAGACCTGGTAAACTTGTCTGGTTTATAGGAACTTCCAGGTTGGTCCTTGGACCTTGCTTGGACCATATGTAGCCCCACAGTCTTGCTGCCTGGCTGCCTATTCCTGCTTCTAGCATTCTGTTTCCCCATGAACGAATCTCTCCCCTGTTTTATCTGCTTTCTTCAGTCTCAGCCCCCTCCTCAGGTTCTCCTCCTTCCAGTACTCTATTTCAGCCTGCTGTCATTGATCTTGTCCTATTTCAGTGAAAACTGTTTTACATTAACACACAGAATACCCAAGTCACGGTTCTTACGGCATGTCCCAAACTGCCTTTCCCTGATCTTGTTGGGGGTTCCTGCAACCTGTTTGTGTTAAGACGGCCCATGCCTCAGTTTCTGACAGACCTGAGTAAAGATGGCAGGGATGACCCTTGATTCAGCTCTAAAAGAGAGATGCATTTATTCAGGATTATGGAGATATATGGTTATTTTTCATGTATAGTAAGTTACTATACCTGTCAGTGAGAGGTGTGATCACCAGGCGTCCACTATTGCCCAAGTATTCATAGCCATAAATAAATTCAGCATTCACTGCCCGGATATACAAATCATCTCTTGTCCAGTAGTATCTAATGATAAATAAACAGCCAAATGGACAATATATATTGTTGGAAAGCTGCAAGAGCTAACAAAGAGTTGCTTTTAACATTAAAATCAATATCATTTTGCAGCACTACAATAATATGTGGTTGTATGTTACTCGCACACTAAACAATGCCTATTCTTTAGCACACGTTGCGTGTTTGATCTGCAGATAATCTAAAAAGTGGACATTTCATGAATATATACAATTATTTATGCAAAAAACCCTCCCCCGCCCAGTTTAGAGGATTTCATAGAAATTTCTCAAGGCCATGAAAAAATAAAGCCAATCATACCCCAATAACTGGCATATAATTCAGAAGGAGAAAGATAATATGAATCTGTCTTAGGAAGGGAGTGGTGTTGGGTTGGAATAATGACCTGTTACAATTATGAGCAAGTAAAAGTGCAGGATGGCAATGATAAGTGTTGGAGGATTCTTTTCAGGCCTTTGCCATTGTTCTCATTCTCATTCTCTCTCTCTCTCCCTCTCTCTCTCTCTCTCTTTTGGGGTCGCCCAGTCTGGTCCATATACCTTATACTTGGGAACACCAATCCTTCCATGTTACTAGCACTGTCTAATAGCAACCATCATAGATGGCAGGAAATCCCTCACCTGAGCTGGGAAATCCATTCAAAATCATTCTCACTCATGACATTCTCCTCAATAAGTTTAGCTGCCACATCCTTGGCATGAACTTCAATCACAATGAGAGCAGATAACACCGTCCGCTGCATCCGAGACAGCTTCCCTCGTACAAGTGCTACTAGATCACTCAGCTGTGCAAGGAAAACAAAACAAGTCAGTCCATGCCCTGGAGAAAATACCTCAAATCTACTTGGTATTCTTTAGCCACCAATGTACTGAAAGGTGTAAGAAAATTGGTGTTCCTTATGAGGGGAAAAAAAGCAACCATACACCTTGCTCTCAATTTTCTGCTTTAAGTTTACTTCCATAATAAATTGGTGGTTTAGCGGGAGGGAGAGATAGGGGACTGAGTGTCGCTATCTTGCATATGGAGGGCAGAAGAAGGTGTGGAGGTGAAGGTAGAGCTGGCCGGTTTAGGGGAAATGGAGAATAGACATCTAATGCTGTTCCCTTTTCCAGCTTTCCTTCCAGACAACAGTTTTCTGACTGTTGGAGCAGCAACTCTCCAGGTCTTAAGATCTGGCTATTAAATGCCAGGTCAATGAATGCGAAGACAGTTGAAAACCAGCACTTCATCCTGGATGAGCATGCTGACCTAGCATGTGTAACTGAGATCTCGTTGGATGTAGAGGGGTGATGAAATAGAAATATTTTACATTTTTGTCTAAAGGATAAAGAAGCAAGGAAGCCAGCCAGATCTCCACCAGGAAGGTGTGCCAGAGATCTGATACCACCACTGAGAAGGCCCTGTCTCATGCTCACCCATCGCATGGCCTGGCATGAAGTGAGCTAGGCCAGTGAAAGAGATCTTCAAGCCCCGGAAGGTTTATCTGGTGACAGACAGTTCTCAGGGTAACCACTTACAAGATCTTTAAGGCCAGGGGTAGGTAATGTGGCACCCATGGAGACGTTTCTTGGTGCCCACTGAGGTGCCATACTGTTCTCACTTTTTTTTCAACAACAGAGTTTCTTACTGGCAGCTGGGATTGCTTCAAAGCAAAGCCGAGATTGCTTTTCGCCACTTTCGATATGAATTGGCTCAGTTTCTACATTTCATCCAACTTTTAAGTCAGGATTCTTGTTATCCCAGTGCACCATTTGTCTGTGGTGTTCCAACCTGGCTCCCTGACACAGATGTTTTGGACTACAACCCCCATCAGACCCAGCCAGCATGGGAAACAGTCAGGGTTGATGGGAACTATAGACCCAAATATCTGGAAGCCAAAGCCAGGCTGGGGAAGGCTGATCTAGTGGGTGATATGAAAAGCAGGTTTTAAATGCAGAAACAACTGAACCCAAGTATGCAATTAAGCGACATTTTTTTACCTGTGCACTTAACTGCGGAAACAGCCTGGTGGCCAAATCTCCAGCTTCCAGAGCCTCTGACACTTCTTTTGTCCAATATGTTTGACATCCAGCAATGGTCACTTGGCCTGGCCAATCTAAGACCCATTTCGTCCGTGGTGTCTTAAAAACATATTACTTTAATAGTAAATTTATTATTATTATTATTATTATTATTATTATTATTTACATTTCTATACTGCGGAAAACTTCCTTTTCTTTTTTCATCGTATTCCATGATTAGGATCTAACCATCTTATATTAGATGCCACTGTTCTCACTATGGTTTAATCATTTCTTTATCTTAAGATTTGTATGATACAGTACTTGCCAATACATGCTAAGTGTCACTAGGGAGAGAAGTGGCTGCAATTCTTTACACTGGAAATCCATTTAACTGGAGAGGATATATTCGTACATCTGAGGCTAATTTCCTTTTTGTGGAATTTCAAAGAACTTCATCAAGGTAATTATAATGGGTCTACTCTTCACAGGACTAACACTGGATACTACCCAATGTAAACTCAAGCTTAGAGTGCCACAATGCACTTTGCAGAGGGCTGTGATTGGTTATTGGAACCGCAGTTGTGGCTCCAATTGATAAGGCGATCAGTAAAATAAGGGTTCTGTATGGTTAAATGGAAATCAGGGGATGGGTCGTTCTAACCTTAATAAAATCTAAAGGTTTTACCAAACTTCCTAAAAATTGCATAAGCCAGAAAGAAATGTCTATTTTGCATAACCTGAACATTTCATATCAAGCACACTCTGCAGAGGACTGTGCTTGATATGTTTCAGAAGATTCAATAACTTCAGGACTCAGTATCACTAGGAGCACATTACACCATTCTGTACTGGTTCTCTATTGTCTTCAAGGTGCCAATTAAGATCTAATCAGTTTTGGCCATACAGTATCTTTCCCCACTTCTTCCCTATGTCTTCACACTCTCTATGTCTGACTGAGATTTTATATTTTCAAAAATGGGGGATTAACCCCTGTTCATTCATTTCTTGTTCCCAGTAGTCCTAGGGGGAGTCCCCAGTACAACCTGAAACCATCACATTACCTGTTAAGAGCCTAATTCGAATGTCTGCAACTTCCTTCTCCTCCATTTTATCTCAAGACTCTGACCATGCAAACTTCATGACCTCAACATCAAGTCAGCCTCTCCCCCACTGCTATTCCACCCCACCCCAACTGCTTTTTGTAACATCTTGCCTGATGAAGAGACCTGAAGATTTTGAAAGCTGTTACATTTTTATGACCTTTGAATTAGCTTAATTAAAATATTAACCCCAATATGGATTTTGGAATGTATTTAATTGTTTCTGACATATTGTAAGCAGGCTAAAATGTAATGCATAGACTACCAACTATGGCATTCATTCGGCTTACTCTTGCAGTCCCTATTTGCACAACACATTCAAAGAATTGTCCAAGAAGATGAACTATGCGTATCCCAAAATAAACAGAACTATGAGACAGAAGTAGGAACGCAACCACATGCACTATTAAGATCCAAGAATAGAACTGGAAAGCCAGGAGGTTATTAAAAATGCACTTCGGCAATCTGTCAGCAGAGATGGCTATCAAATGGTTCTTAAGATAAATATCCCCCAAACCACGTAATGAATAATATGCATTTCCTTGATGAATTCTAGGCAAGACACTTACATGTGGATAAACTTTGATTGACCTTTCAATGTTGATCCGCACGCTGCCCTTCATCATCTTCTCAACTTCCAGCAGCCAGTCTTCCACGTTGCCCGTGGGATAAATAGGAGAGAAAAATTTCACTTCTTCCCCTTCTGCTGAATACATGTGTGTAATTTGAAGATCTTCTTGAAAGTGTAGCTAGTGAGAGGAAACATGGCATGAGATGCCAAGTGGAGAGTTATTTTCCCTTCCCAGTCTTGCACAAGGCAGTAGATTCCCTATCATGACAGGTCAAAAAAAGCAAAATAAATAAATAAATAAATAAATGAGTCATTTCATTGCCCAGAAATGCTTGACCAAATTCAAAGCACCTGAAATGGACTCTGCATATTTCCATTAACAGAGTGTTTCTATTGTAAAAGTAGAGACCCTATTCCAAGCATGTAGCCCTGTGTGATAGACTTCTTTCATGTAAAAACATAGATTTCCACTCCCCATTCATTTCCACGTCTACATTGCTATTTCAGTTGCTATAGCAAAACCTGACTGTACCATCTCTCTCTCTCTCTCTCTCTCTTTGAATCTCCACAATGCAATCAGGATCTGCCTCCTCCCGCAAGGAGAAATGGTGATTATTTACCCGTGCAATATTCTCAAAGCACTTGCGGAGATGAGGCTGCACAGCTGTGGGGTCCTTGGTCTGAGACAGTATTTCTAACAGTTCATCATCAGAAAGGAAGTAAAATCTGGAAAGAAAACATAACAACAATAATAATAATAATATATTTCTAACCCGTCTCTTCATTTGGATCGAGGCGGGGAACAACAGTACGAGGCAGGGAACAACATACTGCTGTTTTGTCCCTGTTCTCTAGCTTTGCTGCTAATAAGAGCACTGCAAGATGAAGTCCCAAAAGCATCTACTTCAGAGTAGAATCCTTTTAATACTGGCTACTATTGGGCACTTGTGGTGTTCAACGATGCCCTTCTTATGATTTATAGAAATGAAATCATAGTATGTTTAGTGAAGACCTAAAACGAGATCTATTCACTACTCTCTTGAACCATGATAGTCCTTTGCATGATGAATTCAATACATAAGAATGGTAGCGTTTTTTACAAACTCTTCGCAACAAAATAACAAGTTGCTCCCCAGCCCAAACCCATCTTCTCACTTTCTGAGGTGCCATTGTTGAATAATGCAGCTAATTAGTGATGCCCTCAGACTATTTCCATTCCTAAAATTTCATCCCTAAAATTATGAGTCAACATGTTGAACTTCACTTCTCCTCACAGACATAAAGACTGAACCAAACAACTTCTGAACATAAATATTCTCAAATGAGAATTAGAAAAAACCTTCAAGGAATATATACTCAGAGAGATCCTTCAGCTCCTTTCCAACTGCCCCAGGATGTGTGTCAAAGTACCTCAGATTACGGAATTACCTTGGAAAAGATCCTCTCTTGGTCTCCAAATATTCACTTAGGCCTTTCTGCACCAGGTCTAGCAGTTTATTACATTCCCGCAGCTTTTCCAGCAGCCTGGGATCAGGACAAACATTAATTACCTGGGAATGACACAGACAACATTAGCTAGTCTTGCTGGCATGCACTTGTTATAAAAATGTTGGAATTATGCCATGAAAGACAGGGCCTAATAGCACAATGAAGCAGAGCGGCATTGTTATTGTCAGGGAATGAGATTCGGAGAATGGGCAATTATGGTTACTGTTAATCTCGAAACGTTGGTTTGCAAACCTACTTCAATCTATGGTGCGGGTGGGTAACTCACTGCCTTGGCCTAATTTCAAAAGCCCTTTGCAAGCAAGCATTCATTTCAGAGTTATGGCAAGGGTGATCTATTTTACATCTACTGGGGTGTGAGAAGGAGGGAAAGGAAGAAGAGAGGTAGGAGCCCATGAGCACATAGTGCATTACTGATCTTCCAAACCATGGAGGACATAATGTCTCAACTAGATCCCAATGTCTCCACACAAATTGTAAACACAGGTGACTTTGGAGCAATGCAGTGTAATAAAAGCAAGAGACCTTAGTAATTCTAATTTTGCTTGTCCAAAAATGTGCAGGCGTTTGACCAACAAACTTAGAAGGATGCACAGAAGGATGCAGAGTGAGCTCTAGTATAATTTTCAAGAAAGGCACCACAGTTCTTGGAGTTTTTAGCAGGGATGAATTTGCCAGTGTCCTAAACTTAATGAACTAATGGCCTAAGTAGGTGGCTCAGTAATAAAACATATTATCATCTATAATCCATGGAATTTAATATGCTATTTTAAACTCTCCTGAAAAACAACACACACAAATTTATCAACAGAATGAGTAGACGTAACCTCACCTCTCTGTTCTCATTGGCATTCTTCATTATCTTTTTCCATGTCCTTTCCATGGTTTGGTAGCGTTTGCTTTCCACTGGCAATTGTCTGTTGATGTCCTCTGAGCTAAAAATGGGTTCCAGATACAGCCAGGAACGCTGGCAGGTCAACCATTCCTCCAAGACATCCTGGTGGGAATGCATATACATCAAGAAAAGCACACTAATTAAAGGAAGTAGCCCAATTATGTATGTCCTGGGCCCAGACTTAAGATAGCCCCTGTGAAAAATCTACAAGTGATATGTATTAATATCAAAAATACTGGAATAGCTGGATTTTCTTTACAAAAATAGCTATGAAATAGTGTAATACATGGCTGGCTTCACAGCAAACTCCCTTATGAGATGAAAAAGAGAGAAAAAGAAACAAGGTTGCAACCTTTGGGAAAAGTCCATATATTTCACAATACAAACTTTATTGTTTATAGCCAAAGGCCACTACAATCCACACATAAAAGAAGACAAATAAACAGAACAATATTCCATAAACAATGTCTTCAAAACCATACCTATAGATTAAAAAAAAGCTAAAACAGCCCTCTCCAGACTTTACAAGGCTTACAACAAAAATAAATTAAAAGATCCAGTTAAACCTCTAAACTATTAAGCATCAAATAAGATGGTCAAAAACACCAGAGATCCCATTTTCTTTTATATGCTGGGCTCAAATTTTCTTGATAAATAAATAAATGTTTGTAGGAAGAACATATATCTGCTGTAGGCCTGGCCTGGTGGAGAGGATCTGTAAAATACTGGAAAGAAATTTACCCCAAGGACAACTTAACAGATAATGGGAAATAGCCTCTATCTCCACAGACCCACAGATGCAAAGCTTTTGACATACTGGCCTGGTGTATTCGTGAACCTCCTTTCCTGGTCATCATTAGTAATATAGTGCAAGACTGTAAAGTAGGGGTGGGCAACTTGTAGCCTTCCAGATTCTTTGGCTTAGAACTCCCATCATCCCACATAATTGGCTATGTGGACTAGGGCTGATGGTAGTTGTAGGCCACAAGTTGGCAACCCCTGGAGTAAAGGCAAGGAGCCATATATTCTGATGTTAAGCATTTCCATCTGATACATACCATGCAAGAGCAGTGCTGAGTTACCCAATTGACTTACAGCATTTTTTAAAAAAATATTTGGAAAGAAATCCAAACATTTATGGGCAGAGGAAACAGGCAAAAGAAAAAAGAAAAGAAAAAAGATGCAAAACCAAAGAGAAAACAGTGTCATTTCGTTCCATTGAATGTGTGCAAAGTCCCAAAGCCTCTGAGCAATTATCGCAACATGTCCAACTTTCACAGTGCCAGTACCTTCAACAGTTGACCACATATATCAAAGGTTGTAGTTATAATCAAGGGCTTTTGCCTGAAATCCTATGCTGTTAAAATCCCACTGAAGCCAAGACTGTGTTAAATTCTCCTACAATACCTGTAGAGGGACAAGCACTATACTCAGGCTCCTTTGGAAAAGAAATAGTATTAAAACTTTTTAAATAAACTTATGGATTTACTTCAGTGGGAATAGCTTTGGAACAACAGTATTGCTTTGTGTTATGGAAACCTCAAGGTGTGCTGCTTGCCAATTGTCAGTTTGATAGAAGGATTTATGTAGCGATACAGGGATTATATTTTTCCAGAAGTGACAGGTAATGCCAACCCAGATAATGTTATGTTAAATGTAGTTGTACTAAAACATCAGAGCCTAATGGAGAATTTGCTTGATGCAAGGATGATCATAACTTAGAACTGGAAGCAAAATAATGCTCACACCATTCAAGAATGGATAACTAAGGGGGACCTCCCTGCCTGACAAAGGGACTGTTGTGTCTACGTCCAACTCCCTGCTTCAAAGGGATGAAATCTCAGATAGTGACTCGGATCCTGGTTTTGGAATGCAAGAGCCAGGGGAGTTACTGCAAGAAGAAGAGGAAGAGCCCTTTCCCACGGCTGGGCAGGAAGTTAATCCCCAAGGCAACAAGGACCTTAACGAGAGAGATAGTACTTTCTCTTCTGGGACAAAGGGGTTGAGGAATGCAGTGGCGAGGCGGAGAGCAAAGAGGAGAGACTTCAAACTCAGGACCGCCCGCCGCTCAGAGAGGCTAGCAAACAAAGCACTACAGGCTAATTTGTCTTAATGATATGACTCTGTTCTCTTTTCTCTCTCTCTAAGTTAGCTCAACTGAATGCCTAGGGGCTAAAGAACCTTTGTCTTGCTGGAGGAGGGAGAACGATCGTTTTTGTGTATAATAAAGGATTTGTATTTTCCCTTCAAGAGGTCTGTTTGTTGTCCTCACACTTTTTCGTTAGAACTTACAGAGTCATGACAGGGACTTTGGATCCCGTGGATCTAAGGGTGACTCCGCCACACTTCCGCCCCCACAAAGCTTGCCACAGGTGTAACCGGGGCCTCTGGGGCAGACTGACTCCCCCTCCCACCACCAGTAGAGGGGGGGGGTCCTCCGCATCATGTTAACCCATCTTGAACAGCTGTCCCAGGGGGCTAGGATTGCTTTGCAGGTGTCTTTTATTAAATGAACATGGATTAGGAAATTCTGCCACACATATATCTCAGGAGATATAAGAAATATTTAGAAATGTTTTGGGGAAACTTATAATAATTTATGTAATATTTAACTTCTTATTTTTACGATGTTACAATTTTCATAGCTTTGTATTAATCCCTCTTTTATATTATGCAACAAAAGGGGAAATAATTTAAATAAGATGATTTGGATGGTACTGGGGAGAAAAAGCAGTCTCAAAGCAAACAATGAAGCCCCTTTCATTTTGGAGCTATGCCACAGATTATTCGAAGCTCCTGCCATAGAATATCGTAAATTGTTTTTTATGAATCCCACTTCTAGCATGAATGTAGAAGACAAGAAAAACTGGATTCTGAAGTCTTGACTATCTGGGGCATGCTTTTCGTTAACTCAGTTTATACATACAAAATTCCATGCAGAACATCCCCATTGCTGCCTACAGACATGTGAACCAGGTGCCCTGCTCATATGATTTCTCTTCCTAAAAATGTGGGGGAGAAATTGCAAAAGTTGGTGTCAGCACAGAGCACTCAGCTCATATGTTACTGCACCTATGTGGCTATACCAAGCGGAAATCCCATTCTGCAAGCAGTGTCCTTCCATTGGTAGAACCAGCTAACTGGATCCAACCCTTTATTGTCAGGGACAAGCTTGCTCTATGCTGGTATTCTTTAAAACATTTCCTCAGCCCAGATAATTATGGCAATTCCTTGAACACATGGCAACGAAGTTTCCTGTAGGCCAAGACTTGGTAACTCTTGGGATAAGATAGCATTCCTCTCTTAGGACTTACAAGAAAACTATGGACCAATTCATGCTTGCCTTCCACAGTCTCACTGAAATTAGAGTTTGTTATTCAAGGAGAATAACACTTCCCAACTTCAGCTAAGGCTGCCTCTACAAGAGAGGTTTAAAGCTCTTTCAAGGCGCTTTAAAATTTTTACTTCTACAAGAACGGAGCGCAAATCGGGCGTAGAGGTGCGTTATCTCTCCGATTATTCGCATTATAGAATGCGCGTTAAATCGCGAGTTTTATTTTGCTCCGGCCGTTAAAGCGCATTTTGACTATGTGAACAAGCGCTTATGCGCATTAACTACTTGTAAAGTGCATTTTGGTCATCCGTTAATGCGCTTTGCCACCTCTCGTCGCCTCTCGCGCAGAGGTATTAGGTGTAAATGCGCTTCAGCGATTATGCGCATAATCGCCTAACCGGGCGCAAAAGCGAATCCTTGTAGAGGGGACCTAATGTGGGACAGTTAGGCTCTAGAACTCAGATCTAGCTCACATTAAATTAGTTAATGGTCCAACTGATATAACCTCATAGAGTTCTCCATTAACAGTTAAAGTAATTACTTGCAGAATGTTCCTGATATTTATTTACTTTTTTCAAGAACAGCTAGTTTCAAAACACCACTTCCTCAACGCCTGATTAAAGATGCTCTGAGCTCTTCCAGTCTCATTGGTACTGGCAGGCATACAATATCTCTCAGAGTCAGGCTGGAGGTTAAGAAATTACTTTGCTCTCTGCTCTTCAGATTTCGTGAGCAGACAGGTGTGTAATTAAGTGTCTTCTTCAAAGCAGGCAGCATTGAGACTTGTGTGGATGGTCAAGAAGCCATACAGAAAAATAAATGTGGGTTGAGACTTTCTAAAAACGAAGAGAAGGGCATCTCAGTCCAAAACATACCCTTTGATGTATTTGCCTGCAATCCCAATGTAATGGGACTCACAACGTAACCCATTTGCCTCTTATTCTGTTGCTTGTGGCAACAGATAATAATTCTCCATCCTTGTTCTTGCAATGTTTTGGTGAGTGAGGATGGTTATATAGTCTGCTGTCAAAGCCTATCATAATCTCTCCTAATATGCCTTAATTACAAAGATTGAAAAATTGTGTTTTAATGGCTGAAATTATTGCTCTGTGGGGAGCTTAAAAATCTCAGCACACCCACCATATGGAAATTTAGTGTCCTTGGCAAAAGGAATAAAAAAGAAGGAAAAGCCGAACACAGTTGCGCATCCACACTCACAGCACGCATGCACACATAAAAGCAAGCATGTCACCTGTTCTTTAGAGCTTTGGGCTCCATCCCTTTGTCATCCTGAAATAAATTAGAACATACTCTGCACTTTCTGATTCACCCACATAAGGATGGCTAATGACCATAAATAAAGCAAAACAATTATAAAATAAAAGCTGAATGTCAAAGCATTTTCTCAGAGCATTTCACTAATAAAAGCACTCATTCATCCAGTTTGCACACTCACAGCAAGTCACAGTGGCTTGATGTGAGCTGTAGTGCATGTCAGGGTGTGCTGAGTGCGATTTGCATAATCACCAAACAGCCATAGCTTATTCGGTCATTTGAACATGGGCAGCATGGCTTGTGGAAGGGTTAAATAACCCTCAAATAACCCGACAACAGCCCATGGGTTAAGTATCTTGTAGCTTCTTCTCCAACTAAAATGCTTCTTTAAGGTATAGAGCCATCTATACCTCTAATCCAGCAGCAATTATTTAAAAAATGCCATACACACAGTTTTCTAAGGATTTTACATCATTCAAGTTATGCTATGTCACATCTTATATAGTTTCAGCTCCAGCTGATTTCATTTAGGCTTTTTTAAAAGCTGTTTTGGGGAAGGAGGAGCCTCTCCCATTAATCTCTAACATGTTTTAAATTGTTCTCATCCCCATTTTATAGCAATCTGATGTCAAATCTAATTCTCTGACACATCATAGTCATGTCTACTTTGAATCACTCCTATGTTTTGTGTTAAAACCTGGGAATTAACATCTATCAAAATCAGGCCCTTCAGGGAAGAATCTGGGCAATAGTGTGACTAAAATATGGAAGGACATAATTTTAAAAATTATATTATAAAATTATATTCCAAGTGCCAATTTTCACAGGATGAAAAACTTCTCTTTGATTTATTGAAGGAAGCCAACCGTGACAGTTAGCAATCCTCATTAACATCACAGAGTCTGATCCAAAGGTTTGTGGAAACTTAATCTGTACCTAGAGCTCCCATGCATTGGGGGATATGTACCCAGAGCTGTCTCCAGAATACTATCATCCCCACAACTACTTTTAGTTATTCTCTCTGTTAAATTTGATTCCTCTCTAAACACACAAAAGCAGCATGGAAATTAATACCTGGGTCATCTTCAGCTTATTTTCCCATGTGTTGATCCTTTCCTCAAATGGCTTCTTATATGGTGAGAACGACATGCTTTGTGTCATAACAATGTGATCATCCAGAAGCTGAGAAGCTTCATCGGGGCTCTTCAGAATAAATGTTTCTGTTTCTTTGTAGGGAACGACATTGAAGAGGATGGATTCCCATTCACGCTCCATCTTATCCAAGGCCTAAGCAATGAGAGGCAATAGAATCTTTACCTCCTTATTAACATACGTTGCAAAACACTTGTGGCCTCAAGAATGGCAATTAGTGAAAAGTTAATGGCGGTAAGACAGTGGCAATTGACTGAGGCCAGCTAAGCAGAGAAGAAGAAATAGGGAAATGTAAATTACTTTTCAACACAAAACCCCTTTTGGTTGGGTAACCTAATGGGTGAAATGCATATGTGTAAGACTGCCAATGCATTTTCCCCAAGCCCAAGTTATCAAAGATCCCCTCTGCCTCCCACTATCTTCCCAGTGTCATGCCAAATTAAGAAATGCCAAATTTCCTAGAACACTGCAGAAAGTCTATCTGATTTTTGAAGACCTTATTATTCTCAGTTGGACAGTGCTTTTGTTATAAAATGTTGGCAATATTTAGAGTACATGTTAAAGTACCTAGAAGACCCTACATGGGCCAAAAAGCAATTCATAAATTCATGACTAAATACATTACACATCAAATAAATACAGTGTGAAAAATAGCCATCAGAAAAGCATTAATCTATAGAAAGCATTATAGCGTAATGTAAGACACTGCAAAGAAAATAAGATGGAATGGTATCCGCACATTCTCAATCGAGTACTCCTTCCCTGCAATCTCTGCGACTTTGGCTATGCTCTCAATGTGATCCTGAAGCTTCATCTCCAGACAGCGTGCAAATGTCAAGTTGGCCTTGGGCTTCACGTTGATTTTGATATCCTCAGAAAGTAACTCCCAATGACGGTTGCGCATACCAGGATTGCGCAGTCCTTGAATCAGGGGTATGTACGGTTTGAATTCCTCAATCTTGCCACGGATTTCCAGGGCCACATCCTGGCATGCTTTACAGAACATGAAAAATGTACCATCAGCCAAGAGTTCTAAGGATACTTCTACACAATTCAGTGCAAATCAGGAGAACTGGGTACAGAAACAAGGGCTAAATAGTGTGATCGAGGAAACAGCACTGTAGAATGCAACATTTCATTATCCAAAGAGAAATGTTGGTTTTTGCCCAATAATTATTTTTCATTTTCATGTTTAAATCAGAATTAAGTTTATGTATTCTTATACACACAAGCCTGTTCCCTTTTAAATTATAGTCATGAGAAAGGCAATGGCTTTGCAAAGGGCAAGGGATGTCTACTTTTAAATGGTTCAATTTAGCAAACTATAATGCTCTTGCAATGGAGGAGTAACATGCCTGCACTGCCTTTGACAAGATCAGAACATTATGATATAAGAAAAGCCACATTTTGAAGAATGACTCCATTATAGAAATGCGTATTTTTAATCCTCTTGTTCGGAATGATTCACTCTCACTCATACATATTCGCCATCTCCTCCTCTGTTAAGCTGATTCACTGCAGCATTTAAAACAGAATTCATTGTCAAGAACAAAACACAAGTAAAAAAAAAAGCAACAAGAACCCCCACTACAGAATATATTACAATGTAAATATAAAGCCATTGTGAATATAGTTTTAGAGAAAGTTTGCAGTCTTGGTATATCTCTACGATTTCTGCAAGAATGCCAAGGAAACCATTATCCTTGCCAACTCTTTTCATAGTTCCTTGCAGTTCTTTGAAACTGGTTTTGCACTGCACAGGTTTGGCGAGCTGTTTGTGTCACCACAGATAGAACTAGGGACTGTAGAACTTGTGGGGGGCTCACCTGCAAGTTTGCCAAGCCCTGCTGAGCCAGCCCCGTTCCGAGGAGCCGGCCTGGCCCAGAGCTCAGCGAACCACACTTGCTGGGGCCTCCGAAACCACACAATTCCCCTGGTACACCATTAGCATAGCCAGGGGAATTGCGCACTTTCCAGAGGCCCCAGAAAGTGTGCGCTTCCTTCCTCCCCGCCCCCACATGCCAATCATGACCTTAAAGGCTCTTATAAAACCTTGCATTAAGAGGGCTTTTAAGGGAAAATATGTGATTTTCCCAGCCTTGGAAAAATCACATTTCTCTTCTCCCCCCCCCACCGCTGATGGGGGCCTTACAGGCTATCCCCATTGACTCAGGGTGGGGGAGAGAAAAGCCATTAATGCAGCAGGGGAAAAGGACAAAGGTCGCAGGTCCATGAGGAACTGAGTTCTCTCCGGACCTGTGTGCCCTTTGTCCTTTCAGTAGCACTGGGGTGAAAATCTGCCAGGTGCGTCTGCCTGGGCCCATGAGAGCTGGACGTGGGAACATCTGCTGCCCTCGCAGGCCCTGGCACTAGGTAGAATAAGTGAATAAAAGCTCCATAAAGAAATCTAAGTTTTCAATCTCACCTCTCTCCAGAACAACAAATAGTCAGTTCCAGGCCCTGCAGTTACCTGGAATATCCTTGAACTGTTTCACACACTTGTGCATTGTCTTAAAGGACTCGTTGACATTCTTCTCCAGCTGCTCTGCATCAATTGCAGACAGAGGATCATTCATCCAGCTTTCAGCCCAGCGAAGCCAGTCTGATGCTGTAGTCCAGAGATCGTAGAAGGGCTGAAAGTCCTTAACCATCCTGGACAACTTGTCATACTGGGGAAAACAAAACAAAACCATTACTAATGACTAAGGCGCATGCACTCCTCAGAAAAATAACTTGTACTTCTAAGCAATTTTGGCATGCAATCAGAGTGGGCACATCATACTCTCCTCCACCTTGCTGGTAGAGATAAATAAGTATAGAGCCTAAACCCATTTTGTGATAGTTCCATTTCCCTCTGCACCTAAAGCAAAACTTGTGACTAATAAAGAATACCCAGATGGTCACAATGGTCTCAAGAGACTCCAGAGCTTCCATGTGTGCTGGCAGGGAGAGGCTGGTGACAGCGCAGGAAAGAACAGTGGTAGCATATGAACTGTAGGGGGTGACTATGTATGTTACTGGATGCACCTCCGTCCCCTATCAAAACCAGTGTGTGAATGCACACATCAAGCAGTTAGTTCAGAATTTAGCCTTTAATCCACTCAGGGAACTGGGTAGATTCATAATATAATAAAAAATATATATTCTAAGTGATAGAGCATTCAGAACCACAGCAAGAAAGACAATGATAGGCAGTATGCTTTATAACTGCAGGAGGGGCTGAAGCAAGGATTCAATATATTTCTGTAGTATTCAGAGTCCAATAGTAATACCTGCTGTATCTTTGGATAAACACAAATGCACATTCATGTTACAGGCAGACACACCAGAATGAGTGGTTATTAAGGGTTTATTAGAATAAAACTTTCTGTGAGTTAAGCTGTAGGACTTTTTTCTGTCTATACATGCATAGGCATGAACCCTAATTCATTCAATCTCCAATATCCATCTTGAGACAGGGTTTTAGCTCCAGACCTCATAGCTAAAGTATCTTACCTGATGTGTGTGTGTGTGTGTGTGTGTGTGTGTGTGTGTGGTTTCTTCCCCATCTCTATCTCCACCTAGTCTGAGGAAGACTTCTGGAAAACTCAAAAGCATGCACACTGTTTTCTCATATTTTGATTAGTCTTCATAACAGTATTTCCCAACTCTGGATTTGGGATATCTGTCGTGACGCAAGCTCACCCCAGGCTTCTGCTCACGAACTTTAGGCAAACTGACACACTCTAAAACTGTGAGACTTCTTTTATTGTAAATCACATGGAATTCAAGGCATATCGGTTTCATTTCTGCATACACACACTTGAAGCTGAACCAGATAGCTTTCAGGTACAACGGCTTAATGCGAACAGTAAATCACTCAGGGGGAGACATTTAGAGTTAGCCCTAGTCCCATGTGAACAGGAGTGGCCACACACACTGACTCATCAGGAACACGGGCAAAACTCAAAAGGAGAAACCCCAGCAGGAGTGCATGAGGTCTGACAGTAGACAAGATCATCTTGAACTAAACCAAACTCAGCCTGTCAGGGAACACTGAGCTGATCACGTAAGCAAGATGTCAGGGGACGAACCTCTTCGACCTAGGAAGCCTTCCCTGCGCGTAGCTTTGGCTCTGAGGAAGGTTCTCTCGCAGGTCACACACACACACACAAATTCCAGAACAGCAACGATCAGCCTCTGAGTTCCCCTGTGCCCGTACTCTGGCTGCATGCAGGGAAAAACAGGCTATAGAACACGAATCCAGAACAGTAATCTGCAAGTCCAAATCTATGAAAAGCCACAAAGCACTTTTCATGGCATAGTTCTTAGAAATTCCAAGTCCAAATAGCAACAGAACATGTACAAAGTGCATCCAACATCTCCTAAACACGAGTTTCTTGGCAAGCGTAAAATAGATGAAGAGCAAACAGCAAACAGATGATTCCTAACAAAGAGCCTCCCTCTTTTGCTCGTAGCTATATAGGATGGAGGCTGGCTAATTCTAAGCTACTTTGACAGACAGGGCTTCAGGCCTGTAATCCAAATTCATGTGCCAACAGGGTGGCACAGTTCGACCTCCTCTTGATGACAACACTATGTGAGAGACAGCTTGCAAGATAGCCCCCCACTTTTTCTAAACAAACTCCTGTTCCCAAGAAACAACAGGCCAGCAACTGCAGATAAGGGCAAAACAGAGACAGACTTTCTCACAACAATTGCCAAGCCTTCAACTCACAATTCACTAGGACAGCCTAGTGAATTGTTTATGAAGCACCTGACATCCGACAATATCTTTCTCATGGGCAAAAGCAGCTATCTTTGTTTTTAATAAAAATAAGAACATAAGAAGAGCCATGCTGGATCAGACCGAGGGTCCATCTAGTCCAGCACTCTGTTCACACTATGGCCAACCAGGTGTCCAACAAAGCAGGACATGATGCAACAGCACCCTCCCACCCATATTTCCCAGCAACTGGTGCACACAGGCTTACTGCCTTGGATACTTGAGGTAACACATAGCCATCAGGACTAGTAGCCATTCATAGCCGTCTCCTCCAGGAATTTATCCAACCCCCTTTTAAAGCCATCCAAATTGGTGGCCATCACCACAACTTGTGGTGCAGCATAAAATAAATAATAAGAGATTAAGCAATAACATGAAACAAAGACAGGTCTTATCATTTTAGAAAGCCAAAAGCTCAAAAGCTATTTTAAAAGCACTTAAAGCACTTTGAATAAGCCTGGGGGAATTAGAAAAAAGAAATCTTCACCTGGTGCTGGAAAGTAAATGCCAGGTGAGTCTCTCAGGGAAGAACATTCCGCAACCAGGGTACTCTTATAGAAAAGCCCCCCCCTCTCTTGTAGCCACCTGACAGATGTCACTTAGTGATGACAGTTAGAGAAGGACCCAGGATGATGCCCTCATGGGCCAGGTATGAATATATGCGAGGTGACAATCCATCAGGTAAACTGGTCCCAAGTCATTAGGGCTCTAAAGGTTAACACCAGCACTTTAAATTGGGCCCAGAAATGGAGTGGAAGCCAGTGAAGTTGACAATGCTTTGGTGTAACGTATCTGAAATGTCCCATCTTAGTTAACAACCCTGCAGTCTTATGTTGCACTAACTGAACTTTCCAGACCATTCTCAAAGGCAGCTTCACAGGCAACACATTACAGTAATCTAAGCAAGTGGTTATCTGAGACGAAATCATGATTAGGTTAGTCTGGCCCAACTCATAAATTATGTAGATTTGGATCACTCTTCATTCTCTACAGGAAAGAAGTGCATATAATGACAGGGTTCACATAACACTATGGGTTGTTTGTTGAACTATGGGTTAGTGTTTGTCTAAACCCAAGACATTTCCTCAAGGTGGCTTGTTAATCATGCAGTGTGGCTTATTTTTCTTGAACAAATCACTATGAGAACCTATGGTTGTTGCTGAGCTGTTCAGGGTGGTTGACAAGCCACACTGCATAGTTAACAAACCACCGTGTGGAAAAGTATCCTGGGTTCAGACAACACATTAACCCACGGTTCAACAACCACCTACACTCAGCCATGGAGTGTGGGTTAGCATGTTGTGTGAACAGCCCCAATATATGGTTCGTTTTTAAATACTACTTTATTGAAAGACAAACATAAACAAGAAATAAACAACAAAATTTTACAGTGGTCCTGCATTAAACAAGCACTGCCTTGAGGTTTCAAGGCTGCACCCAATGAGACCATTGTAGAAACATCATCCATCATTACTGCTTCTTGAGTTGTCTCGTTTCTGAGCTGGGAGTCAGATCAACAGTATAGCCTGTGGCGATTGCAGATATTTTAAGACATCTGCTATAATTTGCTTTATGAACTGCACAACCTTGGATGAAATCTCCAACAGAATTTTCAATGGACATAGAGAAGAAATGAATGGAATGGATTGTCTAGTATACTGATTTCCATTAGGTCAGATTAGTGAGACAACATGGCTGGGAAATACAGGAGTTGGGTCTATATCTGTTATTCTGCCCTTGTGGAACAGGCCTCCCTTGTCCTCTCCACCCTCCTGCAGCCCCTTGTGCGTCCTCCAAATCTGCTCTGGAGGTTCCCCAACCCAGGGGGTTGCACAGGGGAGTAGAGGGCATGGACATCCTGCTCTGCTAGTAATATCCTTCTGCTGGCAGAATGACGGATACGGATCCAAGCCTAGGTAAGCAACATGATAAGATTGTAAAGAAAGACTGACAATAGCTTGTGAGGTTTTGGTTGCTATTCTTAGCTGGCAGAGGTATGCAAAACACGATGAAGGTGCAAGGGAGTTGAACACTTACATTAGTCACCGGCAAGCCAAAAATTCGTTCCCTGTTGTTGTAGAGTAGTGCCATTTGCTGGGAGTCCTTCAACTGCTTCCGGATTCTTCTTGCTTCATTGGCTATCTCATGGGCACGGTTAATATCTGTGTGTCCAGAAAACCCAGCCACAGCAAGCTGTGGAAAAATAAAACACAGACCTAGTATGTGGGGAAATATATCCCATGAGACATACCCATAGACTCGTAAAGATGTTTATGAAATATGTTAATGTTAAATTAAAATACTATTATTAACAGCCATAAATCTTTGACAGAATCCTGAGAATATCAAGTTTCATATTGATATGACCATGGGTTTCTACCATGAAAAGTAGAAACATTTCCTTCTGTCCTATATATGATGGAACTTGCTAGCTAACAAAGATAATACTGGTCAATGGACAATTAACTCCATCAACATTTCCTTTGTTTCTTGACTCAATATAGCCTGCAAAGGATTGGGGCAGATGTGACACATAGCCAGCAAGGGGTTGGGGCAGATCTGCTAAAAAAATTGTGAGAGAGAGGCAGTTTGCTTTTTCTATTAAGTTTGGGAGAACTAGACTAATATTGCCATGAAGCAAGCATCAGCTTGCATGCTTGCCACTACATTCCAATAACATCTGCTCAACCTGTATATTTATAATTAAAAGTATTGTCAGAAAGTTGCTGTACATCGCCAGGGCCCTCTTCTCCAAAGGTTGCCTCAACGGGCATGCAATACAACTGTCCACCAGGCAGGATGTGACAATTCTGAAAAGGGCAAGATCCAGTCTGTGGCTTGTGGACAACAATGTGAGCATAAGTTTTTTGTATGAGCTAATAGCTCTCTGCGTGCCGGAGAAGGGTTGATGCAGGCTTTGGGCTAGTAATAGAAGCAATAGGAGAAGATGGAGAGAAGGAAGCAGTGAGGGATTGGATAGTCCCGTGTTGATAATGAATATATACAATTTGAGAAGTTGTTGTGGAAGTCTGGTTGGTTACACAGCTCTATGCATTAAACACATAACTTACTCTTGCTTTAGGTAATACCCAGCTATCTGTTGACAATTGCTTATACTTCAGATGAGAGCAGAAAAGGACTTTGATCCATATATCAGTACCTGTAGACCATCCAGCCGTTCCAAGAAATTGGTTTGATCCATGAACTGAATTTTACGGAACCTCTCCTCATCTTCAATATGCTGCTGTCGTATCAGTTCAATTTGATTGCTGATCTTCAGAGGCCAGTTGCTTGCAGCCCATCTGAGAACACGAAGAGAGTCACACAAATGTCTCACGAGGGTATGGTATGATCACACTAATGCAAATCTTAATAGACAACGTAGGCAAAAATAATAGTCAATGTATGCAAAAATCCTGGCATGAAAGCAGATTGACCATGCTAAGCTCTCGATTCCACAAACCTTCCTCCATCCTGTGGTGCAGGAAAACCCAAAGGCAGGATATAAAAATTCTTAAATAAAATAACATAATAAAAGAGTTGTAGCTATGCTGCCTGTCATACCATGGACATACCAGAGAAAACAGAGCTCCAGTGAAATGGAGAACAGCATCACTACTTTAGTTCCCAACCTATAAAATGGGAGTGATTATGATGATCCACCTCGCAGGGTACTTTTGAGCTTGATGACTGAGATAACAGAAGGTAAATTACTTTGCATACTCAAGGTGCTATGCAAATTATTAACAACAAACTTGGCATCATCATTGCTTACAGAATAATTTAGATCCAGGACCTAACCGAAATGGTATTTATTTATAATATTTATTGTGACAGATGGTTTGCAAGGGTGAAATCAGCATGCAAATGTACTATTCTAGCACTGCATTAGGAGGAATAGTTTCAGTAGTATTCCTTCCATCTGCATGTCACTGTCCTCCCAGTATTACATGTGGGTATAGCTCTTCCTTTCTTCCAGCCTCCCCATGTGCCTCTGTCCTGCCCCAAATCTCCCACTCCTCTTTTCTTCTAATCCACCACTTCTCTTTTCACAATACCTAGCACTTTCCTGGGGGAGCAAAAAAGCAGTCTGGTGTATGTAGCATGGGATGACTAGCATTCACGAACATCTGCGCTCTAAGCCAAGCTCAATGATAGTCCCGTTGTGCCACCTTGTACAAGTCATTTGCCCTTCCTTATTTACTTTTAACTACCATGGAGCCGGGACTCTGTCTCCTTATATGCACGTACAGTGTCTTCCTGACCGTGTACCCGACTTACTATATTACAAATCAGTGAAACTCCAGCACTGCCTGGAAGGGAACTGACATCCCAGGGCAATTCTCAAATTCTTGTGAGCACTCTACATCTGAGCAGGAATACACAACCTAACAACCTCACACTGTGCAGCCACTGAATTCATTGGTTTTCCAACAAGGCAAAATAAAGGCCTCCAGTTTTTTAAAAAGGTCAGAAACTACAAGATTGTTTCAGTCCCAGGCCTGGAGGCTGGACCACCACAGCTTATGCATTTAAATAAGGTAGTTCAGTGGGCATCTTTTCTGGCTGCCTGAAGAGATTTGCTGAAGCCCTCTGATGTGTAAATAAAGCCCTGAGGCAGAAAATATGGTAACTGAAGCCAAAGATCTTGCTTTGACTGCAGGGAAAATGCCTTGTGCTTACTTATCATTGAAGTCATCTTGAGTCAAATTGTAGAGAAATTCCTCCATGACTTCATATTCTTCCATGACCTTACTTATCAACTCCTACACAGTGACAGAGAGAGAGGGTGAGGGAAGGAGATAGGAAGGCTTTACTTGCATGATCAACATTTCATTCCATTCATGGGATATTATCTATGCACTAAAAATTCTACCTATGAGTGGAATATTTGAATGTGGTGGGGTTTTGATAAAGAAGGAGAGAGAATCCACGTCTGTTTGCATAGTTCTTAAGTTATAATAACACAGGGGACCAAGCAGGCCCTGGGAGTCTCAAGAAGCATTGCAAGAGTGTACTATTGTCAATCGGGAACAACTCCATCACCACCCTTCCGGCTGCACCAACATGATTCCACGCTGGTATGAATAGAGAATCAAGATAAATACTGTTATTGTTAGCAGACAAATTATTAATATGCCAATATTCAACATACAAAATAATACTGTACACAAAGCTTTGAAGCAGAAGTGATAAAAAGTTCAAATACAGACAGCTGTTTTCAGCTCCATTTGCAACTGTTACACACCCATCCCCAGATACCCTGGTACTTGGTACTTGAAACCATGAAGACAATTGGTAGTCAAACAGCTGTTAGCCCAATTCAGAGGCATGGTGGTGTGTACACGTGCACACCACCTACTGCAATGCAGATGCCTGATTGATGTCTTGGTGAAATGCCACATGATGGATTAAAATTTGCTTTACAGGGATTTGGTAGGCATGAATTGCACACGTATGTTACGCTTTCTTAACAGTCTACATCAGCCCACTGAAAAAAAATGGAATAGGAGACTTGGCAACACTGTAGATGTTATCAGATGATACCTTCCCATTCTGCTTGAAGAAGTATTTTATGCAACTGACAGCCTTCATACTTATCCACTAACAGAAGTTGACTCATTCCAAGGAGTTTGCACTTACAATTGTAATCAGTATGGAGTATTGGATAAAATCAAACTGAACTCACACACAGCTCTGTGATCAACCTGTGATCCACTACATTCCAATGACTTAAATCCCACTTCCCTGGCTACATTTTACCTCCTGCACTTTCAGCTTCTCAGGGATTCCTTTCATCCATTCCCGCAGCTCAGCCAGTTCCTCAATGCTGTTTGGTTTTTCGTAAATTTTTCTGCTGATGGCTTTGAAGGCTTCACAGATCTGCAGAAAGAAGGGACCCATCTGTGAACGCTCGGACTAAAACAGATAGTTCAAGTCAATTAAGTCAAAAGTAAATCTAAGTATCTAATACCCTGGAAATAAAAGCCAAACTACATTTTATGAGGAACCTATGGCTGGTGCCCAGAACAGTAGCCCCACGTCTCCTCTCTGAGTCTTCATTGTAACATTTAGTTAAAGATGATGTAGGACATGACATCACCAGTCTCTGCATTTCCCTGCCACTGCCTCCGTGAGCAGCAGAGAAACTCTGACCACAACAATATCACATCATGTGCCCTTCTAATATTACTGTGGAGAGGCAGGAAGGAAATGCAGAGTGGAGGCAGTCGAATATTCCTCGTAATGTGTAGTTTGGGTCTCAGTCCTTCAACTGTGTAGGCATTCATCTGAAGCCAGGAAGTTAACTGTGACTACCAGGAAGGCATTAGGGATGAACAAAGTAAGGATGGTATAGCTGAAATGCTATAAAGGATAATATTGAAAAAGATTTTTGCACATGGATATGCTTACAAATGGCAACAGAAGAACCATCAATAGTTCTATTTGCTGCTTTTCCTGCGCTGATTCCTTTATGTAGAAGCTCTTGATTTAAGTGGCTGTTATATCTCACATCAGAATAATCCCCAGTTTTATATGAGCATGCTAATTGAATTTGGAAAATGTTTACTTATTTATTCATTTTAAAATATTTATATACCACTTCCCATTTTAAAAAATCCCAAGCTGTTAACAGCAAATTATAAAACAATACATCATTATAAAAGACAGCAACATTTAGAGCTCTATCACACCAGCAATTTAGTGCATTCTCGCCATGCCTGGTGTGCAGATTTGCAGCATAGTACTCACATGAGACTGTGCCTGTCCTGCTGACACCACACCTCTTCCCCAGCCTTTCCTAGAATGCTAAAAGTCAGGATTATTTCCCCTAAGCGCATTTAACGCACCCTAAGTCTCCCTGTAGTTTTAAAGGAACTGGGGGCTTGAATGGATTGCATCAGGTCCTGGCAAGGAAAAGCAATCTCTCCCAGCAGCCAGCTCTAAGCCTCAATATAAAACCCAAACCTTGCATCCCTTGCTCAAAAGCATTTTTTAAAATCATACAATGCCTGAATCTCTGCAGAAACAGGATTGTACTCCCTCAATGCCCCCAAAGAGCCAGACTAATGGGTCATTCCATTTTTGCCTGGGAGAAAGGCGGTCTGGTTGAAGTATTCATCTGCTAGGACCTGACTGGAGGGAAAGAGAAGGGGATGGATGGAGTGGAACCAAAGAGCAAACGAGCCAAGGAGCGAACGCGTGAAAGAGCAGCTATTCTGGTGAAAGGGATCATAAGCTTGACGCGCTTTTGCCTCAAAGGTAAAAAAAACGTGGCGGGTGGGGATTAGGTGTGATAGAGGTCATAGACAAGTTAATGGTTGGGAAAAGCCTGGGTAAGCAAGTGAGTTTTTAAATAATTGTCAAAAGCACATGAGCATTGATGCCTGACATATTGCAGAGAGGAGGGGGCCACCACAGAGAAGGCCTGTTGCTGTGTTGCTGCCAGATGGGACTTGTGGGATGTAGCACTGGTAGCAAGGCCTCCCCTGAAGATCAGAGTGGTCTAACATGTCTGTATAAGGGAAGACGATTTTTCAGGTAAAACATGTGGTTATACTGCAGTTAAAACATTTTCTTCCAGCCCCCTTACAATTGTATATTTCTAGAAATGGCTAAAAAATATTGCCCTGGTTACTCCTCTAGATGATGAATACCAGGTATGAAACTCACATCTTCTACTTGGTTGTGCAAATTCTTAGCCAATATATCCAGCATAGAGGTGGCCAAGGCTTTGCATTTCTTGGAGAGGTTTTGCCTTACGACTTCAACATTAAGATGAAAAGGACCAATGACCATGCTGCTTGGCAAACTGTTGTCCAGCAACTCCTTTTCTGCCAAATGCACGTTTACTATCTCTCGTACTTCTTGAGCAGGGGGACACTGGATCTCATATTGGCTAGAAACATACAGAAATAGTATTAAGGGGAGACTCAGCAACACAGATATAGACTGGGTTCACACAATATGCTACCCCATGATGGTTTATTTTCTGGAACAACCCATGTTGTCTGTGGATGTTCCCCCCCTTCACAGTGGGTTATTTCCCCCAAAGAAGCCACCCTGAGAAGACATGGGCTCAATTCGGACGACACGATAATCAACGGTGAGTTGACTAACCCTAACCCTAGGGGGCACTCCCCACTCAACATGGTAATAAATAATCAACTGTGGTGTGGATGAGGATCAGCGCTGAGTTGACTATGGCAGCATTCGGATGACACAATAGTCAAAACAACTGACGATTGTTTCCCCCACACCAGTTGTTTATTGTGTCGTCCGAATTGAGCCATGGTCTGCAGTAAGCCATGGTCTGCAGTAGCATGTAATCTGTTGCACCAGCGTGGGTTATGGAGATTGCCTACAAAGCAGTTCTGCAAGAGCATCCAAAAATGTTGCTACTGCTTTGCTCCTGTCAAGCAATCTCTATCCCTGCTGCAAAGGAAGCTGAGATACCTGCCTGGCTGGGTGGGAGGACTACAGGAGGAGGAGGAGGGGTGAGGGGGAAATAAACTGTCTATGTAGCTTGTTTGCCTGATCGTCTGATGGGAGCACAGTAGGTTGTTTACATAACCACCTACCCAACGTGGCTTGCCACCCACCATGGGTTAGTCTGATGTGTGAACCCAGCCATACATGTGCAGTGAACAAAAGGAATATGTAATTTATAAACAAGAAACACAAGTTCCTTTCCAGTGAAAGGTTTCAAGATCATTCAAACAAATCTGCACTCGAAACTTAGACTGCAGTCCTGTACACACATACATGGGAGTACGTCCCATTGCACTCAATGGGGTCTAGTTTGGAATGGACATGCATAAAATTGCACTGTTAGATGCTATTCAAAGGTCCCCAGGACCTGTGTGGAATCATTCAAAAATCCACTGTAATAGAGAAGAGGTGATGCAGCCATATTTACTTAGAAGTAAGTCCCAGTGAAATCAATGGGATTTACTCCTAGGTAAATAAACATCCAATTGTGTCTATAATTTCACATAGGAGTTCAAAAGTTCAAACCTACACCAAGGCTGTTCAGATTCTCTGTGAAATCAGAGCAACTAAACTAATGGCAGGCTGCAACTCAAGGGCATGTGAACCGCCCAGAGAGCTTCTGTGACAACACAGGTCCTGGGAGCACAGTGACCTCTTTAGATTTGAACATGAGGTGGCTCTCAGTTTGTTTGTGTAAAGTGGCAGCCACATGCCAAACTGAGCTGCAAACACTCCGTTGCAAACTCACCTAATAATGTAATCATCAAACACAATTATGAAGATAATAAAAAAGTACAAAAAAAGACAACACCAAAAAGCTGCCATCTTGGGGCAGAAGGGAAGCCATTTACGATTGAAAGGGCAAGAAAGCGCAAAACAAATCAGGAAGTATTTGAATCAGAAAGCAGAAAGAGAGGTTGATCATGAGGGCCAATATTAATTTTTCTAAGAATTGGTTTTAAAACTCAATTCCTAGATGGCTAGAGAAAGCGTTTGTGGAAAAGTGAGAGGAGTGGAGGGTCATAGCCAAAATCATATGTAAACATTGAACTACAGATAAAAGGAAATAAAAACAAGAGAATTAAATTGCTTATATTGGAGCTATAAGGATAATGGTATAGGGCTTTGGTGATAAGATTTTTAAATGTACACTTAAAATCAGTGACCACATTGATGCTAAGACAAAGATAACCAATTTGACAATGTACCTCACAGGACTTTGGGTGGAAACCTAACTTTCTTTCTGTGACTGGAGCTTTCTCCCTTCCCTCTTCTTTGTTCCCACTCCCCCAAAACCTGCTCCTGGGAATTGGGGGACCTTTGGGAATGAGATGGCATAGAGTGGAAGATGCAGATGATAGGGAGTTGGTGGAAATCAACCTCCATGTCCCCATATGTGAATGGAGGAGCAATTTAGTATCCAAGCCAACGTGCTTTGGGGAGACTTTTTCTGAAAACATTTGCCACTGACAGAGTGCAAGGTGTGCATCCATCTACCCTTCCGGTTTCTAGAAGAACCACTTATGCTAGCCCCTGCTCTTTATGAATGCAACTTACTGTAGGAGGCTGTGGATATCACGGTTATTTAGTTCCAAGTACTTTTCATAATTCTTGGCATAAGCTTGGAGGGGGATCAGTGCTTTGCGGATGCAAGTACAGATGGTATTGCGCAGTTCTACCACAGCTGGCTCATTCAGGCCCACAGATTCCAACAACGGCATGCCACAGATGAACATGTTTTCAAGCACATACTGAAAGAGAAACAAGAGAATTTAGCATACTAAATACAGCAGTGCCCTTCACATGTGTTGGACAACAACCTGCATCACCTGCAGCCAGCATGTTGCCGTCCAACATAGCTGGAGGGCACCAGGTTTGGCAAGGCTGTGCTTTTGCCTTAATATGCTAAGGATGGGATTTCTCCCTACTGATGAACAGCAACAATGGTCCCACCTACTTCTTTAGGTTGAATCCCTCAGTGGAAACCCATTTTATCCAATGGAACAGTAGCCTTCATCATTATTAAGGGTACCATATATGGTTACCAATATTCCTCCAGTATAAACAAACATTTGCTGGGGTCACAATACAGGAACTCAACTATAATGTATGGCACCCCATTTGAATTGCCGGCCATGCTATGTGTGACCTGTACCAATTGTTGCCTCATTTGTATTGCAGCTTATCTCTATGAGCTGCTGACGGTTGCAAGCTTTCTAACCCAGCTTTTGGGAGATTGGATGTTTTGGCTAACCTCTCCTTTAACATGGTTTGCCAGCTTTCAAATAAAATAACCAAATATAACTAGTACTGTTCTATTTTTAAGAGATTATTTCATTTATTCCATGATTCCACTGAAATCTTCCCATACAACGCCTGCAGAGGAAATTTTAAGAAGGCAGGAAAAATACCACAAAATACAGATCTTGATGGGGAAAATATTGGAAAGTGTGGTGTGACTTACAGCAGGATTGCTTTATATAGAGAAAGTGTGGCAGCACAACATTTAGTATTAGAAGCAATAAATGTAGGCTAGAGCCAGTTTAAAAGTTCAAATTAACTTACTTTATTAGTGCTTTTATACACATCATCAGAGAAGGTTACCTAACACTGTTTAACTACAAGTACCCCTAAACCTGAGTGTGTAAGTGTAAGTGAGCAAAGGAATGAGATATAGTCACTTGCTTCTTTCAGGGAGAGAGACACATAGCACTCGTTGCAGAGGCAGGAGGAAGAAGGAAGAGAAACAGAAGGGAGCAGGAAACAGGAACTGATGAAGCTACAGGACATTCTATATCACTCCCTAGTGTCTGGAAGAATGCAGAGTTATTCCTATTATTCAACGAAGAGGACCTCTTAATGTAGCCAAAAATCAACAGCACCACATTTCAAAAACTGCAGACAAGTAGTTTATTCTGAAGATCACTATAATAATGATGGCTTGGATCGAGGATACTTCCATCCAGTGAAGCATTTCAGCTGGCAGAATGGGATGTGTGAGGGAGGCAGTCTTCAATGATCACACCCCCACCCCATCCCCACCGTCTCCCGTCTCGCTCGGAAAATCTGTTCTGGAGAGTTCAAGGGCCCTACGGAACAGTTGGAGAGGTGGCACTGGAACTGCAGAGGGAGGAGGGAATTGGCAGAGATCTCCCACCTCCCCTTTCTGCTGGTGGAAACATTTAGAGCAGAACCCGGCTCAGGGAATGTTTGCACCGGAGGAAAAGAAGCTGGATCCAACTAGATACGTTGAGTTTTCTGAATTTTGAGAAAAGTCGTCTCTTTTTTTATTGCAACACACCACTTTATAAAAATGTGATAGGATAAATACACTATACATTCACTATACATACAATCACCCATCTCGTGCATTACTTCAGTGTTAGCAATTATCATCCTCATGATGTAAAATTCACAGCACTTCTCGTTTGAATCTGGCATGGTTTCCTCAATGCTAGAAATGTTAGCTTGAGCAGTATCTCAATGCTAAAAATATTAATTAAATCCTCCTTCTGCAACATTCTCCCTGAGTCTCTGCCCTATTAATTTTTTTCAGCTGTTGTATGTTTGCACATATACTTCTGTATGAAGTCAGCAGTGCAAATTCCTGACACTTCCCTAGCCCCAAAAATATCAGGATGTGAAATCAAAGGGCATCTTCCTTCCCTGCAGCTCAGTCTATATTACCTGGATAACGGCATGAACTCTCCCATTGAGAAAGAGATCAGGACCTTTCAGCGTGGACAGGTTTGTCTTCTCATATGCTTTCAGTTTTTTACAAATTTCATTTGGATGGCAAATCTCCTATATACCCCCCACAACACATTTGTGTTGTTGTCTACGTCTACAATACTGTCACAATGATCCTGCAATGCTGGCATAATGTCATGATACAGCAGCTGGCAAACCAATTTCTATTTTCTGGTACAGCAACCCTTAGGATCAGTAAAGCTGGCTTTGTAGCATCCCTCCCAGGTATAAGCATCTGTTTTCAGTAAAGCTGCAATGGTAGAACACTTTTTATAAGATGGGTCGTTATCAGGATGAGAAGGCATCTCAAATTCTCTAAGATGACTCACTTTCTCTAGCTGTGGTATGGTGTGGGTAGCCAAGATCCCTTTATTAAACAGAGAAACAAGTGAAGTCTCAAAGTTCTCCAAAGGTGTGCTGAAACGAACACCAAGATTATCCAGATTCAGATCAACTATAAATATAGGATTTTTTCGGGGCCTGCAAAAGGAAAAAAACATGGAGATATCAGAGACTGTATAGAATTAATAGCTGCCAGCAGCAAATCCATTGAGCTGAGAAATTTCTGAATTCCCACCCAGCTCTAGTGAGTGTTCCATGGAGCCAGAAGCCCTAGATCCCTACACATCCCACATCTGTATCTACATGCATAGCCATCAAGCTCAGTGCTGCCAAGATTATCACTGTGATGTAAATATGTGGCTTGCAGACCTCCCTTCCTAAACTGGGAGCAAAAGAGCCATGCTGGCTGGGATGGATGGGACTTTTGGTCCAAAACATCTGCATATTGCTATCCCTCTGTAGTGAGATGGGATTGACTATAGATCACATATATGCATCCAGCCTGCCCTTAAAAACAAACTGGAAATGTGGGGGAAAGCTTTTCTGGGCTGGGCTGCATATTGTTCAACCATTCTAATTCCAAACGAATTTTGATACCTAGTTCATATTCTAATAAACAAAAACTTACAAGTTGCAATTTAAATACATTGCCCCTTCTCTCAGGGACAAAAAAAGCATTCTTCTCCCACATCTTCTTTATCACACTCTACTACTATTTGAAAACTGTTGTGTTTAAACCACCCTCCACTCCTTTAGTTCAGTCATGTTCATAAATTTCAGCTTTCCTCAGTACCTTCCTTCTAAACCATTATCTTTGTGGTTCTTATTGGAGTCATATCCAATTTGTCTTTTAAAAATATTGTTTTAGAATGGATAAAAAAAAATGCTCTAGCTGAAGCCTATTGTTTCAGCCCACTTCTCCAGTCTATCAAGAAGGATGGTTGACATGCATTAATCTTGCTGGATGTTAACGAGCCCTTTATTAACATTCACCCCACTGAACATATAAAAAAACAGGTGCACTGACACCACATTCTTGCAGCTGCAGGATAACTCATACCTAAATGGAGTAATTCATGTTAACAAGTAAGTAAAAATCCTCTTCCTTGTTTTCCTGTAGCCTGTAGCCTAGGGGCTGTCTTCATGGTGCTGTGTTGGCACCGGACGTTCCGCCGCCAAACCCCGTGTTCCCACTGGTGCATGGTGGTGGCAGCCTGTCCTAATGAGGGGAAGCAGCACAGGCTTTCCGGTGGCCATTAGGCTCACTGCCCCTTCCCCCTTCCATGGCTTCCGGCGACCAATAGGAGGTTGCCTTCCACCTGCAAACTCCCCTGGAGTGGCTCCAAGTGAGGACATCTTCACTTCTTTGCCCAGGGGTGGCTTCAAATTTGCAACTGCATCATCTAACTGATGCAGCACGGATTTGGTGCCACCCTGGGGCAAAGACAACATCAAGACAGCCCCTTGGTGATGCAGGAAGCATAAGAATGCAGCAGAGGTGATAAGGTAAGGTCCAATCCTCATTAAGTTACTAACTCCTGCTTCCAGGATATCTGGGTGCACTAGACTTGATAGATTGCCATACTGTGCTGTACTGATGACAAGGGACACCTGGCACTGGAAAGCCTCCTGTCCTAGTGCCTTGGCATCAGGATCTGCTGACAGGATACAGGGTGTTATAGGGATGGTCCCTAGAGACAGCAATTAGAATGTGAAAACTCTAAGATCCAAGATGAATATCACCTGCCTTGAATTAATAACTTCACAGTGGCATCTGCCAAACAGATGCTGAACAAGTTGTTAACTCAGGTTAGTGTTCAAGAGGCACTGTCACTGATGGGACATGATGAACCAAATGAATGACCCCAAGATCCATTTGAAGCCTACCATTTAATCTGCCTGTAATCCCCAATTTTTATTTTTGAGATTTGTTGTGTGCTCTAATAGACATTGTAGGATCTTCCAATAAAGCCAATGAATAGTGGCCTGCTCACTTCACTCTGTATTCAGAGACTTTTGACTGTGGCTTTCAGAAGCCAGTAGTAACCACTTAAAATGAGAAATGCAGTACATCCCAGCCCTTTACCAGCCAGCTCTGTTTCAGTGGGAAAGAATGCCACTGGAGGGGTCATGACGACAGTGTGCTCTTTTTTGACAGACAGTGCTCTGCACAGAGGTACTACCTTACATCAGAGGCCTTATAAATGACAGACTATGCCTAAAAAACCCACTTCAGATGCAGGGAGGGGGAGGGGAAGAATCCTCCAGATATTTCATGAGAATCACTGAGCAATGATCCCTTTCCTCAGAGCTGACATGTTTATTCAATTCTCTCCTTACTTGTATGGGCTGTTAACAAGGTCATCTCCCCACACCATATCATCAGGGCAATTCAGGACACTGTAGCAGGCATCCACAAAGAGCTGGGTAAAGTTGACCAGTGAATCCTGGATCAGGTAACGTACAGAGTCCTGCAGCATGAACTTGATCAGCTCCATCAGCTGATGAAGCTTGGACATCTGGTATACCTCCCATTTGGTCTCGTATAAGTTGTACCAGCCTCTCCCTATGTCCCTCAGACTGCTTCTCACTGCAATCTTTAGAGTATTGATCCACGTATCCTTGAGGAACATTGAAATCTAGAGGAAAATAAGACAAAGAATGACAATGAGAGTGCCACATTATACGTAAACGGAAACAATAAAATCTGGATAGCTACTGCTTTTAGGGAAAGCAGCTACAGGAGAGGGTGATTTGGAGTGGAGAAGCAGCAGGGGGAATGAGTGGTTAACCCCTTCCCCGTCTGCATCTTCTCTACTGGAACTCCCCCCAGCTGCTACCTCATGTGATGGAGGAGAGTGGATGAGGATCGCAGCAGAAAAATGGAGAGCAGTGAAGGTTACATCCCCTCCCCACATTTCTCCATTACAAATCCTCCTCCTGAAGCTGAATTGCCTAGGAAAAAAACAGCCATTAGGGATTCATCACACCTGTTTGTGGTCCACAGAATGCCATTCTATTTCAATAACATTCTGATAATGGTAGAAACTGTTCCCATAGGAATCTACCAAGAAACACCTTTCCCCATAGATTTCTTTCAGCTTAACAATCCATTTTTGACTGGGAATACAGCATTTACTTTTAAAAACAGACAGGCAACAAACTTTCATCTCACTAAAATGAGAGCTGTAACTCTTTCTTCTTCTATCCATCTACGTTTTTCAGAAAACCCATAAACAAATGCTGCTATATTTCATGGTGAAACAGGGGGAAATGGAGCCTTGCCCATACTTCACACAAAACAGCTTTAAGGATATCCCCAGAGAAAATTAAGATTCACATTTCTCATGGTTTCCTTTTAAACTAGTTTTCTCCCTAACCTCCAAATTGCCTTTTGAATTTGAGATGGATTACAGATTAAAGACAGTTGGGGAGTCTACATTCTGCAAATAATCCAGTGCGCATGCAGAACATGTGCACATGGTCTTTGGATCCGGCCAAAGTTATGCTTTGGGGAAAGTAAAACCCCTGGAGCCCAGGAATGCAAATAGAAAATAGTGTTTGAAAAGCTATACTGCCTTTTAAGACACCTGCTTATTCTCAAGGAGATTCTTATTCTCACCATTACCACCATTATTTATTAATACTACTTAATATAATGACATATTGAAGCGGTTCACATATAAATATTAAAAATCACATTTAAGTATACTATTAAAACCAATTTCAACTACAATAATAAATCACATTTAAAATACACTATTAAGGACAACGTTAACTACAAGAACAATATAAAACTATACAAGAAACAATGAGTTGGAGCAGCATATGGTTAACTGAAACCCAGAGAGAGAAAGCCCGGGTGAACAAGTGTGTTTTCAGGAGACATTTAAAACATATCCCATTTTCTGCCTCTGGCTCTGCACTCATTCTTCTCACTTTGGTTATGCTCAACATATCTGTTGTTCAGATGAAAACAATTTAAAACTGCTGGCAACTGGTCCATGGTTACTCATTTATTTGTATGTGGGACTTGTGTCAAAATGTTGCAGTGTGGAGTGCTCTTGTTCAGTGTTCCAGCCAGCTAACCATGCCCTCTTCCAGGATACCCTATTACATTTTCTCCTCCCCTGTGTTTTCCTGTTCCCACTGCAAGTCAGCCAGAATCCCACTGCCACTTCGCATGTTCAGTCCTCATTGGACTATTTTTGGGTTTTCCTAAAGGTTTTTGTATTCCTGCCAACCTTGGAATTCCCTCAAGCCTGCTGATACCTCCCACTCTTGTGCATGGATGGTGCCATTTTGGCTACATAATGACCAGTTGCAAGAGAACTGAGTTCACTATTAGTATATATGATTACATTTTTATTCCACAGTCCTCCATGGAGGTCAGGGCAGGGTACATGGCTGTCCATTCTCCTTCCATTCCAATGTTTTCCTTACAATGGTCTTGTGAGGTAGGTTTAGCTGACAGAGTAACTGGCCCAAGGTTACTACTCAATGAGCTTCATGGCTGAGAGGAGCTGTGAACCCAGGTCTCCTCTGGCCTATTCTGACACTCCATCCTCTGTATCACATTGGTTCTCTCTCACACACAGTGATTATACCCACTTACACTTTGCACAGCTCCCGTATCTGTAAACAGTCTCTCCCTACTATTATACCTGGGAAAAGGTCTGTGTTTGGATCTGTTCAAATTCCTCTAGTCGGCCATACTTGGTCAAGGTTGAATGGAAGAGTGACATAGCTGCAGCTTTATTGCATTCGTCCCGCACTTGGCACAAAGCCATGATGACTTCTGGTCGTGTCAGGAGGGAGACAAAGTGAAAAGCTTCCCTTTGCTCATTAAATGGATATTCTGGGATATCAATGAGACCTGGTGACAAAAAAAAGGGATGTTATTGAAGTGGTAAGAGTGGTCTCACAGAAGTTTGTGTTAAGTATGGGGCAGTTTGTACATAACGGCTCAAGGGTTAAACAAACCATGGACTGTTGGGGACAAATGGGAGAGAGCAAGCCTATAGTGCGTCGGCCACTTCTGTTTTAATTAGCATGTTGAGTGTGATGTGCAAACCTGGACGATGGGTTGCTCAGAGGCTAAACAATCCAGTGGTTAAACCAACAACAAATCATGCAGTAACTGCTGGGCTGTTTATTTCCTAAATTACCCATCAGTCCAGTTACACATGTCATGCGCAACAACCTATAAACAAGCCGATTGTAGGTTGTTGAGTAAAAGCTGAAGTGGCAGGCTTGTTGGAGGCAGTGTGCCTACAGTTGTTTAAACCATGGGTTATCATTACATGCAAACCAAGTCTAAATGGAATAACTATAAATGTTTAAAGAATACATTCTTATTTATTTACTTGTGAATTGTAGAGTGGCTGTCCCTTAAGTTAGGCACTTGTGTCATCTGCAGCAATAATTCCCCCACTAGAACACTTTCAAGGGCCCAATACTGGTCACCTCTAGAGCTTCTTCTGTCTCTAGCTTGTTTCCTTTAGAGCAGAGACCATACCATCATTGCTTCTCCATTTCAACACACCACCCACATGTAATTTCCCATCCTGCTGTTTAAAGCAGTGACCATCTCTTCTCCTCCATCCCACAAAAGTGATTCCTCAGCAGTTCCTTGAGCATGAAGCCTCTGGCAATACAGGGCCCAAGTCTAGCACAGAATCCCCATTTTTTCAGACCAAGCCCGTTGCCATTTCCAGTTGCGATCAAAGTAACCAAAATTCTGTGCCAAGAAAAGCTGAATTTGGAGGCTGGAATGCATTATGAAAATCTGCATATTTTTCAAACCTGCTTATTTTGCATGGAAATGATCAAGGAGCTATGGTTGAGCACTGAAGCACTTTCTCCTGACCACTGGAAATCCTAATTATCCCCCTATCTGACATTCACTAAGCACTGCCAACAAGTTTTCAAATCTAGCTTTGCAGTCATATGAGTGAAATGCATGCTTTTTCAAAACAAGACTTTCAGAATGCTGAATACCCTACACAATACTTCATTGCCGCAAAGAGTTGGCGAATACAAGCAGTCTTGTTTACTGATCAGTGTTACATCCCTAGAAGGGGGGAGTGGTGGTAAAGAAAAGTAGTGGCATCCATCATGCATGCCCTTGCCTTAAGCCTTTGCCAGCCTCGCAATGCTCCTTAAAGGTTCCGTCGCAGTAGCATGCCTGTATTTACTGGGTGTTGGTCATTCTTATGAGCATAATTCAACTTCTTTTATCCAGGGGAATGTTTACATTTATCTCAGAAGATTTAGGAAATGGATATTCTAGCGCATTCAAAAACAGGATTCAACACAAACTGTCTTGTTAACTATCTTCAAAAGATACGAAGTTGTGGCGCTGATACTGTCTTCTTAGACCTTCTCCCTCTGTATCATATCAATTATAGGCTAAAGTTAATCACAACAAACAAAGCCATTTTGCTAGGTTTTATACACTGGAAAGCATCTGTTTTCTCCCCTACTGTGCCACCTACCCTTCTCTGGCACCTTCTCCTCCTCTTCCTCAGGCAGGGTGACATAAGAGAATGTCTGAGGCTTGGAGGTGACAATTCTGTCAAAGTTAATCTTGTTCATGGTACGCTCATAGTCTAGGGACACTTCCTTCCCCAGGAGGTGCAGCCGACCTAAAACACTAAGCATAATTAAAAAAAACGAATTAACTGAATGAACAATGACCTCTCCAAATGATACATCTGTGTCACTCATATACCTATGGTCTCATATTCATGTCTCCCTGTGCTCACATGCTTTGCTTCTTCATCAAAAGTGTCTGCAGCACATTAAGAGAGCTTCATAGTGAACCTGGAATGGGACAGCAGGTGAGCTGAACGATCAAGGGATAGTGTGGCACAGTTGAGTGACACCTAGGGCTGTATTACTACTGACTGAGGCAAGACAATTAGAAACAATATTTCAACCGCTTCCTCTTGATCCACTGGAATTGTTTGGCTGGTTCTAACTGCCCTATTTGCACTGAGAATACAAAGCTAAAAGGACGGGTGGAGTGTCGGACATGGAGTAGACGGATGGGGATTGTCTCTCTCCCTTGGGAGTTAAAAGAAAAAGGAGAATATCCCAATTAAGAAAGCTTTAAACTGTAAGTGAGATAAGTGTTGACTACAGGAATTACTAAAGAAAAAAGATAAGACAATCGGGAGGCAGTAGATAAATCAACTGCCTGGCATTTTAACGATCGGGGAGTGCAGCTAAGCTGGGACTGGAATACAAACGGCGGATATCTCTGTTAACATAAGTTGAAACAAATATAGAAGAATTTGTACCTATGGAGGCTTCTGGACAATATATGCTAATTAGTTAATTAGCAGAGGCTTTAATAAAAGCTAAAAGAGAGCTGTAACGCTGTAATTGTTGGCTGGATGTCTGATGACTGACAGAGGGAGGAAAAGTAAAGGAACCTTGCCAAAAAAGTGGTCAAGAGTGAAGAATCACCCCTCGGATAAAAGTTGGTCTCATCTGACAAGAAAGAATTCAGAAAATTCAGCAGAAGCTATGACGAATGGGAAAACAGGACCGCAGGCATCCGGAAGTGGGAATAATAAAGATGGAGCTAAGCCAGGAGCAGTTTCCAAGACAACGAAACCACAAACGGAGCCAATGACCCTGGAAGCATTACAGGCTAGCATTCAAGGCATGCTAGATAAACAGAAGCAGGAGATTATGCAAGAGGTGAAAAAGGTACAGACTTGTCAATTGGAATTACAAAACAGTTTTCAAAAGATTAATGACAGATATGAATCGTTGGAGCAACAAATCAAGCAGAACAAAGAGAAGATAGAGAAGCAAGAAAAGACTGTACAAGATATGGATTTACGTCTAATTTCTATGGAAGACAGAGATAGAAGAATGAATATACGCATTAGATTTTTCCAGGAACAGCAAGGGGAAAATTTAAAGAATCTGAGAGATAAAGTCATGCAATGGATTAAGGAGGTGGACCCTCAGGGATCTTGGGCAGAAGAGGACGTTGAAAGGATCCACAGAGTTGGCCCTAAAAGAAGTGGGATGGTCCCAAGAGACATAATTGTGAGATTTGCCAGCTTTTACAAAAAAGAGAAATTGATGCAAATTATCAGAAGTGCTGGGCAATCGATGGTCCAATCTTCACCGATACAGATCTATCAGGATCTTTGTTATCAAACCATCCAATGGAGGAAGAGTGTGAAGTTGTGTACAACTATTCTGCGCAAGAATTCAATTGTTTATAGCTGGGGATATCCAGTCTTTTTGAGATTTATATACAAGGGAAAACAACAGAGAATAACATCATGTGAGCAGGGAATGGATCTGCTGAGGAGCCTGGATCTGACGGAGGAAGAACAAGATAGAGAAGAAGGAGGGGCAGCTGGAGGAAGCAGTTTCTGACTGAGAGATGGTTTAAAGAGGGATAATAATAGAAGCAAGGGAGAGGGGGTTCTGTTTGGGTTCCATGTCGGGTGTTTGCCATCCCCTCCCCTGAAGGGTTCTAGGAGGAGGGGAAGAGGAGCCATTGCTCAGGGGAACCCGGGATGGAAAAGGGAGAAGTGGGGGATATATGTGGGGGAGGGGGGAGGGAAGGGGGGTAATTGTAACACATTAGGAGACCTAAAGGGTAAATTAAAAATGGAGATATGGAAAATAAAGTAAGATTAATAACTTTAAATGTCAATGGGCTGGGTAGTGTTATCAAAAGGAAGAGGATTGAAGGGTTGTTGAATAAAAGGAAAGCTGATATAATATTCTTACAAGAAATACATCAAAAAGAAGATGGAAGAAATGAACTTAAAATGAGGAATATGGGCATATATGAGAAAGCATATGGGACTTCTAAAGCAAGAGGTGTTGCGATAATAATTTCAAAAAAATGTGCAATCAATGTTGTCAAAGTGGTAAAGGATGGGGGGAAGATATATCATAATGCATTGTTTACTGGGGGAAGAAAAATATATATTGGTTAATATATATGCGCCAGATGCAAAGCAAAGGGAATTTTATGATAAAGTGTTTTGCAATATGGGGGATGTAAAGAATGCAAATATTGTAATGGCGGGAGATTTCAATATGGTGATGGACAAAATGAAAGATAAAGATAACATAAAAGGTATAGGAAAAACGGGATTAGCAAAAGTAATGGAGCAAAAAGAATTAAAGGATATCTGGAGATTAATAAAAGGAGAAGAAAGAAAATATACCTTTTATTCACCAAAATATAAGAGTTTTTCCAGGATTGACTATATATTTGCTTCAAAGAATTTGCTTTCTAAGATTATGGACTGTGAAATAGATGTAATTAAGGTTTCAGACCATGCATCAATGATATTAAAATAAAGAAGGATTATAGAGAAGCAAAAAGATGGAGATTAGATACAAAAATTTTAAGTTATAAAAATATAGTGGAGAAAATGAAAAAGGAAATTAAGAATATATGGGAAATAAATGAAACAGGGACGAATTCGCAGAGGATAGCCTGGGACACGATGAAAGCAGTTGTAAGAGGAATATGTATTAGAGAATCGTGCAAATTAAAAAGACAACAAGAAGCACATAGTAAAAAGATCGAAGAAGAGATTAAGGAATTAGAGGAACAATTTAGAATGAATAAGGATAAACATATATACACCCAACTCCAAGCAAAAAAGAAAGAACTTGAGCGTAAGGATATAGAAAGAATTCAAAAAGAATTAATATATTTGAAAAGGAATTTTTTTGAGTACAGTAATAGGAATTCTAAAATGCTGGCAAGGTCAACGCAATCAAAGAAGGAAAAAATATAGTAGGGACAATCAAAGATAAAATGGGGGAAAATGTAATTTAATGAAGGATAAATTTTAAAAAATTGAGGAATTTTATCAGGAATTATATACCTCAGAAGCGAGTCCACAAATAAGAATACAGGAATATGTAGAGAAAAATTGGAAGATAAAATGAAAAGATAAGGACAGGAATTATATGGAAGCATTAGTGACGGGGAAAGAAATAGAGGTGATTATTGATAAACTGAAAGGAGGGAAATCTCCAGGAGTGGATGGTTTGGGGCCGGAATATTATAAGACATTTAAAGAAATTTTATTATCAAAAATGGAGAAATTATATAATAATGTAATAAAAGGAGAAAAGACCCCGCCATCATGGGAACATTCGTTGATAATATTAATCCCGAAAGCAGATAAGGATTTGATGGATCCAGCTTCATATAGACCTATTTCTTTAATTAATCGAGATGCTAAGATATTTACTTCAATTATGGCAACAAGATTAAATACTTTTATAAATGAGTATATAAAAAAGGCTCAATGTGGATTTATTCCAGGAAGGCAAATGCCAAATTTAATAGGGAGGGTATTAAATATAATAAACATTATTAAAAGAAGGAATCTAAAAGCAGGATTGATAGCATTGGATATTTTTAAAGCCTTTGATTGCGTTGAATGGCCGGCGTTAAAAACTATTATAAAAATATTTGGTTTTGGAGAAAGGTTTATGGGGTGATTAATCAGCTATATGCAAACAACAAGGCCGTGGTAATGGTAAACGACAGTTTAACACAACAAATTACCTTAGCCCAAGGTACTAGACAAGGGTGTCCGCTCTCCCCAATATTATTTGCAATTGTGAATGAAATGCTGGCAAATGTTATTAGGGAGGACGAGAGGTTGAGAGGGATAGGAGGGGAGGAAAAGATAAAAATCAAAATGTTGGTGGATTACACTTTATTGACATTAGAAAATCCGGGGGGAAGCATAGAAGAAATAAAACAACATTTGAGAGAATTTGGAGAGGTTACAGGGTTACAGGTAAATTGGGGGAAATCAAATATGATGCTTTTTAATTATGATAAAGTAGAAAGGGATGAGTGTAGTTTAAAATTAGATTTGAAGGTTAAAAATATAATATGTTATTTAAGAGTTTATATTACGAAAGAGTTAGAAAGCTTTAAAGAAAATAAATTTTAGTAGGTTAAAAAAACAAATTATGGGAAAGTTAGAGGCTTATAGGAAATTAAAGCATTCATGGTTTGGTAGAATAGCGGTAATTAAAATGAAGGTATTACCAAAGATTAATTTTTTGTTTAGAATGTTACCAATTAAAATAACAGAGGTAGAAATAAAAAGTTGGCGAAGTATGATAAATAATTATTGTAATGGGGATAAGAAATCAAGAATTAATAAAACAAAATGGTATAAGATTCAAAGGGAAGGAGGCCTAGGACTTCCGAATATAAAGATATATTATATAGCTAACCAACTAAGATATGTTATAAATAGTATAGTAGGGGAAGAGGATTTAGAATGGTTAAAGTCGCAGACAAGAGAAATAGAGTTAAAGCTACAAAATGTTTTTTTTTTAGTAATATAAAAAAGAGTCAATTGAAAGATATAGAAAATCCCATTTTAAGGAATATCAGAGAAATTTGGGAAAGATATAAAAAGAAATTAATGCCAGGAATTTCCCCTCTGGCCCCAGTTGTTTTGATGGAGAACTTCCCAGGTAACTTGAGAAGAGAATTGGAAGGGTTATTGAGGGGGGGGGAAATAATTAAAGTGAAAGATTGGGTAATGAGATTGAGTAATAAAAAGCAAATAGAAGAGGTTCTAATAGGGCAAAAAAAATTATGGTTTAAGGTCTTGCAATTGGAACAGTGGACATTAAAATGGAAAAAGAAAAATAAAGAGTGTAGAAAGGAAACAAGATTTGAAAAGCTAATTGAGGCTAGAGAGAAGGAGGGAAGAAATAAAAGTAAAAGTAAAAAAGGTTTAACGAGTGATATATATAAGATATTGCTGGAGGAGGATGAGTCTCAAGAAATTTTGAAAACAATCTGGGAAGACGATTTGAAAACTCAAATTGACGGGGACAGATGGGGAAAGATATGGAAATCAAGAACCTTAAAGTTCCTTTCAATAAGGATAAAAGAAAATCAGTATAAAATAATCTGGAGATGGTATCTCACCCTTGTAAGATTACATCAGATAGATAAGAAAATATCAAAGTCTTGTTGGAGGGGATGTCAGGATGTGGGGACATATTACCATATGTGGTGGACATGTGAATATGTTAAAAAAAATTGGGATAGAGTTTTTAAGGAGATAAGTGAGATATTAGGTAAGAACGTGGAAGCAAGTCCAAATATAGCTTTATTGGGGTTATTTGATAAAGAATATGGTAATAATAATATAAAAGAATTGATAAACAATCTCCTGACACCGGCGAGATTAATGATAGCTAAAAGCTGGAAAATACAAGGGAATTATAGTATAGAAGAATGGTATAAAGGAGTGTGGGATATTGCAATTAATGATAGACTAACATGTATAATGAAAGTTAAGATGGGATTAACTAAAAAGAATGATTTTGGAAGTATTGGGGGAGTATTTCTAGAATATGTTTTAGAAAAGGGGAGAGGTTGTACACCTTCAAAAGAATCAATGCAATTTTGGAAAAATGTATAAAATAATAGAGAAAGAAGGTCTCAAGGGAAGGGGAGCACGGGGGGTTGTCGAGGGTTATATTTGTATTGTGTTTATTTTATGTGATATATGTTGAAAATTAATAAAATTATTTAAAAAAAAAAAAAAAGCTAAAAGGACAGGAAGCAATCAGAGCGGAAGCAAATGCCCTGATCCAGAAAGTGAGATTGACACTGACATACAGAAGCAGTCTTTCCTGTTGGTAGCAGATGCTGATGCACATCTGGAACAGCATCTTCATCTGCACTGTGATATTCCCGTGGGCCCCACTGAAGGGACTGGGTGATGTGTGCTATGACTGAAGGTATATGCGTATCTCCAGCTGGGATCCCAAGCTGCGTAACTAGTTGGCTACAATTACAGTTGGATAAATGCCATTATTACTGCACACAGAACAAAGCCAATGGGGTATAATACAAGGTCAAGGATTACAAGGAGAAATGCAGAAGGATAATAGTTCACAGTAGCATGAAGTAGGGAAGGCCAATCCTTGAATGCTAAGTAATGTGGCCAGGGGGAAGGGGGTGTCATTGGGATGGGCACACTTCAACCATCTCCTGCAGATAGTTTCAGAAAGTATAAAGTGCCCAATGGATACATTTGTGCAGACCCAGATCTCCAGCTTTTATTATCTTATCACATTATTGCCTCTTACTTCTAGCACCAGGGTATTTTTCTCTGGCCATAGAGCTATTCATAGTCTCTAGCCTTGTTCAATAATTAACTGTATTGCTTTCCATGCCTCTGTATCTTAATGTGGTAAAAGCTGTCATAGTCCAGTGAGATTGAATGATATATCTATGACACCACTGACTGGTGATTCATCAAGCTCACGGCATCTCAAACTTTCTATAGAATTTCATTGCCAAGACCTCACTTCTCATTCAGAGGTCTCCATTCCCATTCAATTACACATTATGCCTGATCAAATCTTTGAATATGTATGAACAGTTGCAAATACAACTGCACCTAATCAGAAACCAACTCTCAGTGAAACTCAAGAAAGGATTACACACATGCGTGCACACACACACACACACACACACACACATTCTTGAACACCATCTAAAATTCACCAACCAGTTTGCAAATTGATAACTTGAATATTAGATCAGTAGTACTCCTTTTAAGTTTGCAAATACTAAATGTGTGCATCTCATTTAGGATGGTTTTAACGGATGGCACCACACCAGACCATATTATAGCCAGGTATGATTGCACTTGTATTGCCTAAAAGTAATTTTTGCCCCTGTTTGTGTTTACTAGCTTGCTCTTAAAATTTTTCTGTTCACCATTTCCCAGAGTGTGAAGAAGAAGGAGTGTGAAAAGGTAGGAAAGAAGGAACAGAAAGGGAGATGAGAAGAAAGGGGAGAAAAGTAGGCTGACCATATGGAAAGGAGGACAGGGCTCCTATACCTTTAACAGTTGTTTAGAAAAGGGAATTTCAGCAGGGGCATTTGTATGCATGCAGCACCTGGTGAAATTCCCTCTTCATCACAACTGTTAAAGCTGCAGGAGCCCTGCCCTCTTGTCCAGATACAAAAGAGGGCAGGGCTCCTGCAGCTTTAACTGCTGTGATGAAGAAAGAATTTCACCAGGTGCTGTATGCATACAAATGCCACCTGCTGAAATTCCCTTTTCTATGCAACAGTTAAAGATACAGGAGCCCTGTCCTCCTTTCCACATGGTCACCCTAGAGGAAGGAAAGTTGTCCCGCTTTCACCCAATCAGGTGTGTCTCCCTTGTTATATTTATTTATTTCATTTCTATACTACCCAATAGCCAAAGCTCTCTGGGTGGTTCACAAAAATCAAAACCATAAGGTACTGTGTAAAATATAAAACATGGAAGCTTCAAATCACAATATAAAAGTACAACCAGAATAAAACCGAGCAGCAAGTAACATTTAAAAACCCATACAGCCATGACTGAGTGTTCAATGAACTAATTTAACTGCCTACGAATGACTGCTGCAATACTTACTGACTTCCTTTTCTTAGACGTGAAGTGTCCATTGCCATCTGCTTCATCTTTTGCAAACTCTTCTCTTCAATGCTTTGTAATCCATCCACAGGCATACAGTCCACATACATGTTATACAACAACAGCAGCTGTGTTTTCTTCCTTAAGTTATTGGCAGAAATAACTCGCTCAGCAAAAACACGGGGATCCTCAGCAAGAAAAAGTAAACGGATGCGTGGCACCCAATACTGACAAGGCATCGGTGGGACTCTCCCTGGGCAAAAATCAGAAAGGAATTAAGTAGACTGGGGCCACATGAAGAGATAACAGAAAATAGCTCAGGTGCCCCAAAAATATGTCTATGACCATACTAGCATCAAGGTCTAGTGGCTACAAAAAGAATGATGAATGAGAGAATCCAAACTGAGGTCCCCTCTACAAGATTTCGCCTTGATGCCCGGTTGCCCGATTATGTGCATTTACGGATAAGCGCATTTACTCCTAATATCTATTCACGAGAGGCGGTGAAGCGCATTACGGGCTGTATGAAACGCGCTTTAAAGTTGTTTACATGCGGAGAATCGCATGTTTAACTCCCGCGGTAAATTTTAAGTCGCTATTTAACGCGCATTCAATAATGCGCATAAGCGGAGATAAAAAGTGCCTCAACCCCCTATTTGCACTCCACTCTTGTAGAGGTAAAATCTGTAATGGGCCTTGAAAGAGCTTTAAATCGCTCTTATAGACGCACCCACAGACTCAGAGGATTACTGAACAGAAATGTTTATGTGTTCAACTAGACAGTGGGAGATCTGTGATCGAATCTCCTGCAATTGTTTTTAAAGTTAAAAGCAGCTGCAGGTGTGTTAACCCTCTCTTCCTACATTGTTTTCCTAATCAAAGGCTGAGTTCGGATGACATATTAGGCAACGGAGGGGGGACGAGGCAACTGATGATTTGTTATTTTTGTGGTGCCCGACACACAACACGTTGCCCCTCCCCCCGTTGCGCGGCTGAAAGTCCTGGCCTCGTGATAAGCAATGCGTCTCCGATAAACAAGGGAGCAGCCTGTTGTTTTTCCCCACTGTTAAATAATATACTGTCCGTTGTGTCACCCCACCACACAATAATCAACACAACAGACAGTAGCCTCCCCCTCCCCCCCATTGCCTAAAGTGTCGTCTGAACTTAGCCTAAATTTCTCCTTATCAGCTGCTATTTGCCCCAGGTGGAAAACATGTAGTTATTAAATGGTACCTGTAGAGCACATAGCAGCTTTGGTGGTGGTGGGAGGTGCAATTTAAATCAGGAAAACAGCAAGGGTCCCCCCACTGTCGGGACACCAATCTGATAACCCAATTATTCCCCCTCCCATGTCAGCTATTCATTTTGTTTAAGTGGGCAGTAAGATCATAGATCCCCTGCTGTTTCATTTATTTAGGCCCTTCATTTATTTAGGCTCTACTGAACTCTGTGGGACTTACTCATGAGGAAACATGTGTATGATGAGGCTGAAAATCAGGTAAATGGTATGTATGAAGGTGGAGACTATTTCAGAAATAATTTTGAATTTGGCCACATAGACCATCAAAGCGAAATCAGCAGAAAGAAAGAAAACTATTCAACTCTTTCTTATTAAAGAGGTCAGGAGATTCATCACAACATAGGACTTTCATGAATCAAAGGCAGTTAACCTTCTTCCTGCAATTCATTAATAACCGAGTGAAATCCCACCTTCATCAGTCATTCCTCCATTGAGTATACGTCTCCCGTTTTCATCCCGGACTAGGCCCATCAGGTTTGTCTTATGTACGAGGTAAAGTTTTGTCTCCTTATCGTAATCCAAGACACCAACATTTATCCACTTATAGACCAGTTTCTGACTTTTGGGATCATCTGAGATATGAATGACAGACAGTGTTTTACATTTTCACAATTGCCTTTATAAACTAGAAACTACAGTATGTCCCCTTCACTGTCATACAACCCTAATGATCCACCTTTCTGTTCTGAACTCGATTTTCTCTCTCCTTTAATAGCTTAGGAAGAAGTCACAATGCAGAAATGTTGGGGTGGGGGTGGGGGATTCTAATGGAAGTGTACAACTTCAGAGGTTTATTTTCAGAACTGCTAAGCACCTGTGATTTGTACTAGATTATAAAAGAATTACAAAATACTGAGCACAATGTTAACACCCTTGAAAGTTCAAAAACTGTGCTGGTTTAGTCCCACTGATATGAAAGTTTATGCTAGTTCAGAATCTTTAATGTCATGGCTTGACTTCCTATGAACTTCAGCTGAAATAAGACAAATTTAACTGACAACTGAAACAAAAACAAAACAAACAATAATTTATAAGTTTAGGACACAAATACCAGTTGGGCCACCTTCACTTGCATCAATCTGTGCATACACTGAGCGTGTCATCTCAGGTCTTCCTCTGGGTGCCCCCACCATCTGACATGCAGTGTGCAGAGAGAGAGACTTTCCAGTGGTGGCTCCATGCATCTGGAATGCCTTTGGCAAGGAGGCCCACCTGCTGCCCTCGCTGCTATCATTTAGGCGCCAAACAAAAAAGTTTCTGTATCCCCAGCTTTTAAGAACAAGTGCCAGACAGGGTACTGGCTGGAACTGGGCATTATCATCATATTATGCCAGGCTTGTATCATCTTCACTGGCTCCCAGTTCATTTCTGGGCCCAATTCAAAGTGCTGGTGTTACCCTATAAAGTCCTTCACAGATTGGGGCTACAATATCTGTAGAAGTGCCTCTTCCCACATATTGTTATCAAGCACTGAAATCATCGTCGGAAGCCCTGTTTGGAAGCAGGCCTTTTCAACAGTGCCCCCTCCCCCCCGTTAAAGAAAACCTCCGCAGAGAGGTCTTCATGGTGCCTAATTAGTTACTTCTTTGGTGCCTGGCAGAGACCTTTTCTTCTCTTTCAGGCCTTTTAATTCTCTTGTATTTCTGCTATATTGAGGGTTTTTTTAGTACTTTTATCTCTATAGTATTTTTAGATTTTCTTGTGGTGCCTTTTTTTAGTCTCTGCTGCTTTTAATTGTTGTTTTAATTTCTTTATAGTATTGTTTTGGTTTGACTTATGTGGATTTTATTTGTGAGTTTTTTATTGTATGTCACCATGAGAGCTATTCGCTATAGAATGACTAATGCATCTTAGAAATAAATACATAATAAATAAATAAAATAAGAAATGCTAATATAAGCATTTTAAGTTAGAGCAGTTTTGATTTTAATATATATTTGAATGGATGGTTACTGTTTTAGTTTGTTGTGTTAGTTTGTACTACTCTATTAACTGCTCTGGGAATGTGAAGATTTGGGATATAAATTATGTCAAGGAATGAAAGAATGAATGAATAGATCTCATGGGTTAGAAAACACCCCAAATGCAAGAAAACAGAAGACGTTTTGATTGGTTGGGCTTCAAACCAATAATCTGCCTTGTTGTGTGTAACTATGGCAGGATCTACACTACTGTTTTATAATGGTTTATAATGGTATTGGCAACCGTTTGGGCCCAGGACACCTTCCATGTACCATTTTCAAACCATTTTCAAAGTGTTATATCCTGCTTGGTGTAGATCAGGCCTGCTCTGTAAACTTTGGCTCAGTTCAGACAACACGTTTCACAACTGTGGTTTTAGAACTCCACGGTGGAGTTTTTACACCACCTTTGAGAAACGTGTTGTCTGGAGGGAAAACTCCACGCAAGGTTGGGTTTTTTTTGGAAAACACTCCATGTAGAATATCCACGCTGTGCAGAGAGTTCCTGCACAACCGTTGTATGGTGTGTGGTGTGGCGGGCTCCATTGAGTTTTCCATTGTGTTGATTTGACTTTTCCCACTGGCTACAGAGTTCTCTGGCAAGAGCAGCAAAAGGAGCAACTGAGTGCCCCTCTAGGAGTGCTGCTGGAATTGTTGTTGTTATTTGCAGCAATGGATGATGGGATACCACCCACAGTCACATAATAGTGTAGTTAGAACATGTTGTGTGGGGAGTACCCCCTAAAACTCAACCATTGAGTGGAGTTTTCACACTGCATTGACTAACGTGTTGTCTGAACTGAGCCTTTATCATAAATGACAGTAATTCACTTCCACATCATCTATACTTTACCATGCCCCAGTACATCATCTGTGGGTAGGAGTGCTTTTCCTGGAATTGGTTTCTGGTCTTGAGATTCAGGCTCCACCCCCAACAAGAGCCATTCTTCTGGAGTTCTACAATCATATTCTTCATCATCAAAAATCTAAGCAAGCAAGAAGTGAGAAATTACCCTTCACCAAAGAAATAAGAGGGCTACAATTGAGAGAGATCAGTTTGCATATCTACTTCTGAACAGGCACCAGGACTCTTCCATTTTCTCTTTGTACACACCAGAAGCTGCTCTGGAAGGGCCATCAACCTTCTATAATGGTTTGGAGGGGTGGACAATGAAGGCCAGTATGTATGTATGGAAACACTGTTCTTAGCTCTTTGGATCTTGCTCAACAGCTTGTAAGAGGTATTCTATACATTGTTATACATTTTGTTGGATCAAAACCTCCTCCCAAACATAAATCTCTTCCTCTCCAAACATATCTAGCTTCTGTTAAGCGCCATTTCTACTGCCATATCCATTCCTCCCCCTCCCCCCAGCCTCAAAGTCCTCCAATGCTACATATAATGCATTGCAGCAATTCCCAGATGGTAATTTGGTATCCATAGAATATTTGATAGAAAGCCACCATCTTCCTAATAAATGGAATTGTTAAAGGCTTTGTTAAAAGCTTGGGAACCTCTGAAGTATAGGACAGACCACTGAATCCACTATCTTACCTGTAATGGAAGATAAAAGGGAAAAAGGGGATCTTTCTTCTGTTCAATCGTTGGCATGTTGTCAAGGTCTTGGTGTCTTGGCATCAATTCATTGGAATCTATGCCTGCATTGTCTAAAAGTTGAGTGATATCTAGGCTGAGATATAATTTTCTCCTCCTAGTTAAACAATAAAATTAAATGGTTCCATGTTTATATGACTCCTTCTTGATTCATCTGTTTTTATATCTTTCAATGAATACCAAATGTACTAAAATGAATAGTACAATATATCAAAAGCAGGATATTATCTAGAACACAGAAAAGGTAATGGCATTATAATGGAATCCTGAGTAAGACCTGTAGGTGTACCTAACTGTAAATAGGGCTGGGCTTGAATTTATATGGAAGTTCAGTAGATGCAAATACTAAATTTAATTTGCTCATGTTGTAAATAAGCCCTTTATATCCTCTTTCCCAATGGTAATTACCTCTCGATTTCAATCTTGCGAGGGCAATGTCCTGGGAGCACCTCAAAGGGAATTTGTACTTTGGGTTTATATGCTTGCAGTGGGAAATCCGACTCTTTGATAATTTCTGTAGTTGCTCCAATTTGTTGATTATCCAAGATAACCCCAATATTCTCAGGAGTAGCAAACGTTGTTACTGGAATGAAACAAAATTAAGAAAATTCAGTCATTTCATTTTTTTATTTTTTGATTATAATCCATCCCTTCTTGTAGTAGAGAAAACATTTGATACAGATATATAGAATGTTAAATACATGCTGAGAAAGGTGCCTCCTCAGATGTCACATTAGTGCTGTTTAACTTCTTTTTAGCACCATGAAAGCCTTTGTGGTTGTAGGAACTTTTTATTATTTGCTTTTCTTTGATTGTTATAGTGCTGGGGCACCGGGGGGGGGGGGGGGATGGGGAGGTTATTGAATGCTGGGGTGGGGGAACAAAGGGGCAAGTGGCCGTATACACGTAGAACATTGTATCAGGGGTTGGATGCTTAATTTTAGATAAATATCTGATAGAGAAAGATTTGGAAATATGATTTGAAGTTGCTCAAAGATGTTACTCATGTTGCTTAAAGATATTACTCATGAAAGATGTGTGACATGGTATTATGCAAATATACTAGTCATATAAATTTGTAACTTATATCAACTTTATATATTCTTTTAAGGGAACTAAGTGAAAAGTCCAGGGTTAAGAACAAGTGAAGTTGTGCTTAGAAAATCGCCATATCCATAAGAACAGAGAAGTAAATCAGACAGTTGACCATAAAGAAAAGGGAATTTGACTCTCGTTGTCACAAACAACTATGTCAGAGGAGGAGGGTATATTCTGGGAAGAAGGACAGTCTAAATTATGACATGGACCGATAGATTTAGCCACTTCAGAATAAATTAAGAGGGAGGTCTTTGTCTTTAGAGAGTTTATTTAAGTCTGGTCAACGGAAACCACTATGTCTTTCCTTTCCCTCAGGCATGAAATCCAGGATGTTGCTCTGGGCCTAACATGTAGGCCTCAGTAGCTCCTTGGTTGCCTGGGAGAAATGGAAGTCCCTCTGTGGAGAAGAATTCCTTCACAGAGTATGTGTGGGATCGCCTGCGGGATTGCCTTCTCCCATACAATCCACCCCGCATGTTCAGGTCCTCTGGGAAGAACTTACTGCAGTCAGCCAAGACTAGGCTGACAACCGTTACCCAGAGGACCTTCTCTTCTGTCGCTCCCAGACTGTGGAATGACCTGCCGGAGGAGACTCGTCAACTTAACAGTCTTTTAGAATTTAAGAAAGCTATAAAGACTGTTCTCTTCCGGCAGGCATATCCAGTGGAATTTTAGAATGTTTTAAGGATGTTTTTAGGATGTTTCAGGATGTTTTAATGCAGTTTTAATAATATGTGTCATGTGTTAATCAGTTTTATGTATTTTATCATGTTGTTGTTCCCCGCCTCGATCCAGACGGAGAGGCGGGTAAGAAATAAATTAATATTATTATTATTATTATTATTATTGTTGTTGTTGTTGTTGTTGTTGTTGTTGTCATTGGGGGTATGTTTGTCTATGTGCTTAAGAAATCTGCCAGACTTGTGAGTATATCCTTTAATTTGCTTGGCTGAATGGAGAGGTTCATGTGTTTGTTTAATTTTAACTTCCTTAAATTGTTTTAATAAATGTTTTAAAGCAATAACAGTTTCATTGAGTTCGTGAGTGTGAGTAAAATCAATCATTCCGAGCGTCTATCTTCGTATTCTCCTTTTCACCTACTGGAGTGGGGAATTTAGGGAGCATTGCTGCAAGGACTGCAGCCTGTATTCAGTGTCCCTTAAATAAAAGTCTTCTGAAAAATCCCCTTACATGGTGCTGTGGATAGAGTGCTGGAGTAGGACCAGGGAGATCTGGGTTCAAACCTCACTCAGCCAGGAAGCTCACTGGCTGACCTTGGCCCAGTCGCTCTCTTTAAGCCTAACCTACCTCACAGAATTATTAAGGATAAAAACATTAGATTTGGGGTAGATTAGAAATGAAATGAATACATAAAAATAAATTCATGAGCAGCATCGTTCATGAGCAACATGATGGTGCACACTTCCTGGTCACTTCCACTTGGCTCCTCCTGCCAGGCAGAGAGTGGATAATGTAACCAGAAGCAAAGACTTAGTGTTACATCTGAACCAGGAATCCTAGTTTGTCACTCAGTTAATAAGCTAGGATTAGTAGTTTGTTTCCAATTCCTGGCTTGTTGGGAACAGCATGCCAGGAGTCCCAGTTTGGACGCAATGCTAAGCTTGTGCCTCCTGGTTAGTTTGTGATTATTTTATAACTGCTGACAGGAAGAGCAAAGCGGGTGCAATCACTGCTCATGAACAATAAATCAGGATTGTCCAGAATTCTGGATTATCGTTACGTGCTAATACAAGTGTCTAACATAGATCCTTTTTGGAGTCTGTCTTAGGTTTCTCATTCCTGAACAAAATGTTTCACCGCTTTTTTGACATCATACATTTTAAACATTCATACTATATGGAAAAGTATACAAAGTGGTGTGAAGAACACACACACACACACACACACACACACACACACACAATACTGCATTTATACTATCCCCCATATCCCCAAAACATAAACAAAACTTACTCCATATCTCCAAAACAAAAACAAAACCCTCTGCCCTGCTCTTTCATTGCCAAGCTCCTTGAACAAGCCAAATTGTTTGACCTTCTCAATTTTATTTCCTCTGACAGTTAAGAGTCTAACTTCTCCTCTGATACCTTCAGTATGGCTATCATCCATTTTACTGAGACAGTGCTACAATCTACTTGTCTGTAAATCTACAGGTGTTCATTCTTTCCTTCTACTTGACTGCTCTGCTGCTTTTCACACTGTCAATGACCAATCACACTTTTCAGTGTTTTCAGTTTTGTGGTTCCAGAAGCTAAACTTTTATCTCTATTTCTTGGTGAGAAAGGTGATGAGAGTACTCTTTCGTGTGTGTTTACCTTTTGGTGTGTGCTTTTCAAGCTCTGACTGTTTCAGTAAGTCCTTGTATACACTGGGACCAGCACACACATCCTGAATTTAAACACAAGAAAGATGTCAAAGAGAAATTACAGAAACAGAGAATTCTGTATGTGCAAAGTAGATTTTTCATATAAGAGGAAAACAGAAACCTACAATTAGATACTGTCTGGAGATCTAGGAGTTTGCATTACCACAACCAGACTGCAAAGAATGAGATATGGCAGCTAATGTGAAATCCAGTGGCTTATGCAATGCCCTGAGAATCTCAACATTAATGAACAAAACAAAACAACCCTCATCTGGAGAGGCTTCCAATAATCATGGGGTATAACGTCTTCTCATATCCTTGACATTATAAATCAATCTCCATCCATTGTTTTTATATATCACAACCCTCTTTCCCCATTCCTGTAGCTATGAAAATTGTATTTGAAACTTTTGTACAAGCCAGTAAGCTGAAGCCAGTATTAAGGTCAAAAACATAAAACATATCCAAGATGCTAAACAGATTACTACTTTCATGGACATCATTTACATTTTCCCCTCATAGCTCTAAAATGTATTAGAGGGCTGGAAACCCAGTAATAAGAACAGCCAGGCGGTGGGGAGAGAGGTGACGCAGGGATTGGACATTTATCATTTATTTATTTCAAACACCAGTTGATGCATTTTATATAGGACCTATTTGCAGACATGCAGGTTGCTTACCTGTAACTGTAGTTCTTCGAGTGGTCATCTGTGCAGTCACACATATGGGCTCGCGCCGACGCCGAGCCTACTTCCGGGAAACTTCAATAGCTAGATAGAGTCTTGGCGGGAACCCCTCCCCCCACCATCCTACCGCGCATGCTCAGGGTTCCCGCTCTAACTTACCTCAGTTCTCTGAGACCGCTTGGCCTCGCAACTAAGGCATTAAGTGTACAAAATCAAACAAGAGCATGGCAAAGCAACTTGACGTCACAACAGCGATGCCAAGAGGGGATGGTGGGTGGGTTGTGTGACTGCACAGATGACCACTCGAAGAACTACAGTTACAGGTAAGCAACCTGCATTTCTTCTTCGTGGTCTCTGTGCATCACACATATGGGCGAATAACAAGCAAAGACTTACCGGAGGTGGGTAGGCACGCTGTTTGATCACTGGCAAATCGAGGAGAGGACCGCTCTTCCAAAAGAGGAGTCCTGTCGAGCTCTTACATCGAGGCGATAATGCTTAACAAATGTCGAAGCATTAGTCCAGGTGGCTGCCTTGCAGAGATCAGTCAGCGAAGCCCCATGGAGCAACGCCGAAGACGTTGCTTGCGCCCTAGCAGAATGTGCCGTCAGTTGAAAAGGCGGGTCCCGCTTTGCTACCTGGTAGGCCAGTGTAATGGTTTCCACCACCCACTTGGATATGCGTTGAGGAGAAACAGGCAGTCCTTTAGATACTCCTCCATAACAAACAAATAACTTGCGAGATTTCCTAAAAGTCTCAGTTCTTGACTTATAGAAAGCTAGCGATCTTCTGACATCCAATGCATGTAACGTTGAAGATAACGGGTCTGACGAGGGTTTGAAGAATGTGGGTAAAACAATGTCCTGATTCACGTGGAACATTGAGGAAACTTTAGGAACAAACATCAGGTCCGGCCTCAGAACTACCTTATCCCTAAAAAACTGTAAGTAGGGAGGGTCTACTAGTAATGCTGCCAATTCCGAAACACGTCTTGCAGACGTTATAGCAACCAAGAAAAGAGTTTTAAGCGTTAACAATCGAATATCTATCGTGGCTAACGGTTCAAAAGGCTTTGATGTGAGTACGGTGAGAACTAATGAGAGACTCCACTGTGGAACTACTGGACGGACAGTGGGGAACAAATTATTTAAACCTCTCAAAAAAGCTCTTGTCATGGGATGTGTAAACACTGAAAAACCGTCCACTAACCCATGGTTGGCCGCAATGGCAGACAGGTACACACGGATGGAAGCCGGCTTTAGCCCTACCGAGTGCAAAGAATAAAGGAAGGAGACAATGTTAGGTAAGTCTGCTGTCAAAGGATCAAAGGCATTGAGCAGCGCATAATCTTGGAACCGTTTCCATTTTCTACTGTATGACAGCCTGGTAGAGGGCTTACGCGCGGCCTCTAAAATAGTCTTCACTCCTTCTGATAAAGCGAGGTCGTTCCAAGCCGCCGGATTCTCCACGCCGTTAGATGTAGAGCGTGGGTATCGGGATGCAGGATTCTGCCCTTCTCCCGGGACAGGAGGTTGGAAATACGTGGGAGATGCCAAACCTCTGATCTCGCCAGTTTGAGTAGCGGCGTGAACCAAGGTTGTCTTGGCCACCACGGAGCTATCATTATAGCATTTGAACTGCTGCGTCTGATATTGGCTACTGCCAAGGCAAGCATTGGGAACGGAGGGAAGATATAAAGAAGTCCCTTCGACCAGTCCCATTGCATGGCATCCCCCAACGATGCTTTTCCTATGCCCGCTCTCGAGCAGTACGCTGGACACACTGCGTTGGCAGCTGTAGCAAACAGATCGACGTCGGGGAACCCCCAACGAGCGAACAGACGGTCCAGGATACGAGGGGAGAGCTCCCATTCGTGGGTGTCGTTGAAAGATCTGCTTAAATCGTCCGCTATGGCATTCTCCGTTCCCGCAATATGTAGCGCAGATAGCAGCATATTGTGGGAAATGGCCCACTGTAGAATGTCCATCACAAGCCAAAGGAGGCGAAGCGATCGCGTCCCGCCTTCCTTGTTCAAATACCAGACTACTGTGGTATTGTCGGTTAGAATTCGGACATGGTGCCCTTGTAGGTGAGGGGCGAAAGCTTGTAGGGCCTTTTTGACCGCCAAAAGCTCTAACATGTTTATATGAAGGCGAGCTTCTGAAGGTGACCATCTTCCTTGCGTTACCAGATCGCCGTGGTGAGCACCCCACCCCGCTAGCGATGCATCGGTTGTGATTACGCGAGATGGCCCTCGTGTGATAAACGGCATGCCCCGAGAAAGATTGTGCCCGTCCGTCCACCATCGGAGCGAGCTTCTTACAGACAGCGGTATGGTAAGTATTAACTTGCGTGGGTTCTGCAGAGAGGAGTAATGCCTGAGCAAGAACTGTTGGAGAGGTCGCATGCGCAGCCTTGCCCAACGTACGACGAACACGCTCGCCGCCATTAAACCCAGTAGCCTTAAAATCTGGAAGGCTGAGATTCGGAGCTGTGATCTCTGTCTTACTGCGAGCTGTCGTAGGACCGTTGCCCTGTCTGCTGGGAGAAAGGCCCTTCCCACAGTGGAATCTAGGGTAACTTCTATGAACTGTATTCGACGCGATGGTTGAGTGATTGACTTTTTGTAATTTATCCGCAGCCCAAGCGACGAGAGAAGAGCGATAACCTCGTGGACGTCGGTCAGAGCCTGGCTTTTGGAGGCGGAGACGATTAGCCAATCGTCCAGGTAAGGATACACTTCGATGTTGTTTGACCGAAGGTGCGCGCAAACTGCCGACATGCACTTGGTGAACACTCTTGGCACAGACTTTAGTCCGAAGGGAAGGACGGAGAACTGGTACGCCTGGTGTCCTATGATAAACCTGAGGTAACGTCGGTGTAACGGATGAATAGCGATGTGGAAATAAGCATCCTTTAAGTCTATTAGCGTGAACCAGCTGCCCTCCCTTAACATGGGAAGAACTGATGCCAGGGTAATCATACGAAATTTTTTGGTTCGTATGAACTTGTTTAAAGCCCTGAGATCCATAATGGGACGAAGGCCCCCGTCCCTTTTTGGTACCGTAAAATACCGGGAGTAAAACCCGGAATGGAGACGGTATGCTTTCACCCTTGTGATAGCCCTTTTGCGAAGCAGATTGGTGGTTTCCTGCGCTAGAGCTAGTGAGGGTGGTGTGGATTTTATGGTACCAAGTGGAGGAGGGATTTCGAGCTCCATTTTGTAACCCTCTGCGATAATGTTCAATACCCAAGCATCCGATGTTATGGACGCCCAGGCATGCAGAAAGGGTTGAAGTCTGTTTGCTGGGTCTCCGAACGTTGAAGGCGTCAAGTCAAAGACGACACTTGTGCGATAACGGCTGTTTGTTGCGTTGCTGGAAACGACCCGTCGACTTACGTTGTTGGTATGCCCTTGCCGTGTCAGGTTGATAACGTTGGGCCCTATCTTGCTGTTGCTGTTGCTTGTACGGCACAGGCCTGTACCATTTGCGCTGCCTATAAGGCTGTTGAGTTGGTTGGAAACCCATTTTCTTTGCCGTCATTCTGGCCTTGTGCAGGGTATCCATCGTAGCGTCCGTTTCAGAATTGAAAAGACCCTCTCCGTCAAAGGGAAGATCTTCGATGCGGTTTTTTGTTTCTTGCGGTAATGTAGCCGAGCGTAGCCACGCGTGGCGGCGCAATGCCACCCCCCCAACCATTGCTTTGGAGAGACAGTCAGTGAGATGGCGCGCTGTCGTTAGTTCTTGTTTTGACAACCTGATGGCTTCTGCCTGAAATACGCGAGCCAGATTTCGCTGGTCGTCAGGGAGGTAGTCAGTTAGCGACGATACCTTCTCCCAAAGAAACAATTGGTATCGCGCCATCAAAGCCATATAATTTGTAACTTTGATACCCAACGATGTAGAGGCATAAATGCGGCGTCCATAAGAATCCAGTTTCCGACCCTCTTTATCCGTGGGGGCGGAATGTGTGCGACCTGATCTGCTCTGTGACGCCTCCACCACAACTGAGTTCGGCTTCGGGTGCTGGAAGAGGAATGGTGCCTGAGCTTGTTTGATCTTATAGATTGCATCCAATCGTTTTGAAGTCGGACCAACAGTAGCAGGATGTTCCCAAGACTGCTTCAATGTCTTTAGGAGGGCCTTTACCATCGGCATGGTTAATTGAGGGGACGGTTCCGCATACATGACATTGTAAATGCCATCGTCTGAGTCTTCAGTCGGTTGTTGACAATCTATATTGAGTGACTGAGCAAGTCGTAACATTTGCTCAGAGAAACTTCCCATCTCCATCGTTGGTGAAGCTCTGTCCTCTGTGCAGACTGCTTCCAACGGAGACGGTTCCGAAGGGCGCGGAGATGGTGCTGAAGACGAGTCCGAAACGTAGTCCTCGAAGGACTGTGACGGTTGTCGGTATCGAACAGATGACCGATCCCGACCCAGCGGCAGTGCTGGTGTCGAAAGCTCCCGACTCCGATGAACCTGTTGTGACAACGAAGTCGTTCGACGCGGAGGGACTGGTGGAGGAGGCTGAGTCTCTCGACGTCGAGTAGGAGACTGCCCGCCTTGGAGTCGGCGCCCCGTGTATGGATCAAATCGATACTGACTGTGCTCAGATGGGCGCGAACGGTCAGAACAAACGTCCCATTCCCGGGATCTCGATCGCGATCGAGACACCGACACCGATGATCTGTGCCGAAATCGAAGTGCTCGACGTCGATGGTTATCACCGTGATGAGTGGGATGCGTTGGTTCTGTCGGTACCGAGCGCTCGGTATCAGACGCGATGAGGATGGGTCCCGGAGACGGCAACGACTGCGAGGGCGACAAGGTCGCAGGCTGTTGTACTGGCACCATTGGAGTCGGCGGAGTGCGGAGCGGAGACGAGACCGAAGAAGTGCGTCTCTTCGATGTCGACGCTGCTGGGGAGGGCTCTGCACGCAGAGAAGACTGTGAGGCCGAACCTATCGATAACGTGCGGTGCCTCGATGTCGAAGATTGTGTCGGTACCGAGGCGGATTTGTGCACCATCGCCACAACCTTAACCGTCGAGGACGGTACCGACGCCGGGCGCGTAATCGACTTTTTAGTTGCCGACGGTTTCGCAGATGGGCGCGTCTTCGCTGCCGATGGGACCCCTTTTGAAGACTTAGATTTTTTTGTCTTTTTAGCAGGGGGAGGAGATGAAGAGGGTGAAAACCCTGCCAACGATGCCGGCAGCTCAACCCGAACCTGGGAGGAGGCCGGAGATGCTGGGATTGAGAGACTTCTACTCTCCCCAGAAACAGCCTCTTGCATTGCTGATGGTCGAGGTTGATCCACAGCTGAAAGAGCTTTAGACCACAAAAGGCTGCGAAGCTGGTCTGCTCTATTCCTCCTAGTCTGCCTCGAAAAACGCATACAGTGCGCGCAAGAATCAACAATATGGGTCTCCCCCAGGCAAAAGAGGCAGAGAGAGTGGCCGTCGGTGAGGGCAATTTTGGCCCTACACCGGGAGCACCGTCTGAAGAGGGCGAATTGCGCCATAAGATGGCGGCCCGTTATAAAACAAAACTACTCTCCACGAAGAGATTGCTAACTAACTAGAAGATATCTATCTAATTATATAAAAAAAATTTTTTTTTTTTTTTTTACTAAACTAACTATGAACAAACAACACACAACTCTATCTAACTAATAACTAATAACTATTCTTCTTTCTTACAGAGGTTCTACAATCGTAGAGGAAGTCTCCCGCGAGGCTAACAGCGAAGCGGTCGAAGAAGAACTGAGGTAAGTTAGAGCGGGAACCCTGAGCATGCGTGGTAGGATGGTGGGGGGAGGGGTTCCCGCCAAGACTCTATCTAGCTATTGAAGTTTCCCGGAAGTAGGCTCGGCGTCGGCGCGAGCCCATATGTGTGATGCACAGAGACCACGAAGAAGAACTAACAACAGACAGAGAAGTGAGTTTCTGGCCACTTACCCCCAAAAGTTCTGAGGCTCCTGGTGTAAGGATATCAGAGTAAAATCCCCGTTCTTTCACAACTGGGTATTTCCTATTGACTGTTCTGTAGGAATTATCTGCGGAGGTTGAGCTGGGGCCTGGAATAGAATCTGAGACCTGGCTATTGGGATAAGGGGGGCAGGGGCTCTTTTCCAATGAGTTTGTTGGTTCCTTCTTGGTTTTATCCATCCTGTTCTTTGACTTCACAGATCAAAGAAGGGAGCTGCGAGGTACTCCTTCACATAATGCAGAAGAAACAAATCACCATTAGTATCAATATTGTTAAGAACCTCCAACATTCAGGACAACTTAATTAAATGACGGGATAAAAGGACTCATGAATTGGTATTGGAGGGGGGGGGGGTGATTGAAGTTCATTGGAAGCCACAGCTTTAATCCTGAACTGGGTGCTCCCCACAAGTTCCCAGATGGATGGCGGGTAGTTGTAGTTAATTAGTGATGATGAGGACACATTCTTAAAGGGATTCTCCTCTGCAGACTCTGATCCCAGTGCCTGAAAATGATTTCTGAAATGGAGCCAGAGACTGGTAAACAGAAACTACAATTATACAAAATATGGATATGGTCTGGCTATATATGATATCATGAAGATATATTGTGCTTCTTTAGGTAGGCACCAACCTGAAGGAAAAGTAATTATATTTCAAATCAATGTATATCTGTGGAGTAGCAATAGGCAGAAAGTGAGACAGGAGGTTTAAGGTATTGAACATAGAAAGCTATGAATCACACCACTAGTTCATCTAGTCCATTATTGTCTACTACAGCTGTCCAAGATCTCATACAAACATCTTTCTCCACCCTGCTTCCCAATTGGAGACCTTTTGGCTGGAGATAACAGGGATTGAACCTCAGATCTTCCGCGTGACAATAATAGCTCTCCCTCTTGAGCTAGTATATTCCTTGGCAGGATATTCCAATGCAAATGCAATATCCCACTTTGAGTGTGCAAGTGGTTAAGCCTTTTCCATGACAACAGATTCTGGGACTTGCCCCTGAGAAAAGCTGGCTCAAATCCTCAGCGTCTGCAGTTAAAAGCTCTCAAGCAGTGAAAGAACTCTTCCTAAGACAGGGCTGGGGAATCTGTGGCCCTTCAGATGTAGTTGGTCTCTAACTTCCATCAGCCCCATCCAGAATGGCCAATGACAAAGGATGGTAGGAGTTTTGGCCCATCCACATCTGGAGGGTCACAGCTTGCCCAGCCTTGACCTAAGATCTTGGAGAGCATCTACCAGCCAGAGTAGACAATAGTAGGCTAGACAGTCCAATGATCTAAATTAGTGTAAGAGATGTTCACATGGAAGGGTAACCATTTGCCTAACACAACTGGCTGGCTGAATCATAGATACTGAAGCAGGGTGTGCATTGTTCAATGTAATGTTGTCTTAAGGAGAAAACTCCAGAATACATGAAGAGCTTTTATTTTCTGAAACAGCAGAGGCATCCTTGAATAGCGGCTACATCCAAGTAGTTGCTATTAACATGACAGGCTGCAAGGAATCACATGCATCACTCCCGGATTGTATGATTGCAGCATGGTTAATAAGCCATGGTGGCTTGTTAACCCTGCCTTGGGTGCCAGTTGCATGCCAGCTGGATTTCCCTAATTTCCCTCACTGGTGCAGCCTACAGTGTCATCTAGATCTGGTGGCACAGCTTGTTTGAGGAGTCAGAAACCCTCAAATGACCCATCAACTGTTGCTGGGTTATTTCAGGATTGCTGCCCCCCCCCCCGGCCCTCCCCAAAAAGTCATGCTACCTAGATTCAGATGACATGACAAGCTGCGCCAGCAACGGTAATTAGGGAAATCCAGCCGATTTATTTTCCTTGCGCAATTGTGCAAATCAGCAATGTGGTTCAAACTCACATTAGTTTTTATATATACTAACACAATTGGCAATCATCCTACCCATCAAAGTTTTGTCTTCATTAGGCTTCAATTCCTCATCTATGTGTTTAAGAACTGCCTATGCTGAATCATCTTTCTAATCCATCTGTCTCCATCAACCAGATTTCTCCTCATAATATTAGTTTGTCAGAATGCATGATGTGTTTAATTGTAAGCCATTAATCATAAAATATTAAATATGAACATAGGAAACTGCCATACACTGAGTCAGATGATTGGTCCATCTAGTCCAATATTGTCGATACTGACTAGCAGTGGTTCCCCAGGATTTCAAGCGGAAGCTCTTCCTGCCCTACCTGGAGATGCTGGGATTGAACCTGGGACCTTCTGCCTGCAAAGCAAATGCTCTACCACTGAGCTACAGCTTCTCCCCAGAAAAGGAAGAAACCTCTCCTGCAATAAAATGGAATCATCCAAAAATATACACTAGTCTAGTTTAAAACAAAACAAATAGGTTTTTTATAAAAACACCGGTTATTTTACAACACATACATCATAAAGATCACAAAGATTAAAATAAACTTTAAAAAAAAACAACCTACAACCCTTACAATATAATAAATACGAAGTGTTTGATTTCAGCTTCTTCAGTAATTAACATAAACTCAGAAACTAGCGGCAGAAACCTTTTTGTTTAGATAACTAGTTTTGGGGGTTTTTTCCTTGAGTGATCTCATCTCACAATTTCAATTCAGTGTCAGGTTAAATGTAAGCACAGGCAATTATTATGAGCTTGGGTATCCAAGCTAGATAAAGATACTTATGTAAATGATGGTGGTAATTAAGTGCTGCCCTCAGCATTCTGGCAAGAGGTTAATGCGGCCTTTTCTTGTGCAAAATTTAGCCCCCAAAGCTATTCTTTATGTGCCCAATCTAACCTCTCACAGCAAGAACATTTGTGATTGGCTGCAGCTACCACACATGGGTGGCTGCAACATAGCGGGATGGCATCCGCGAATAATAAGGCTTGGTGATCAGTGACTGAGCAGATGCTATATTGTAATTATGAAGGTGAAATGGCAGTAAAAATCAAGGCATGAGCAAAATCTACATACCTTAGAGGGGTCAGCTTAATCTGTTCTATGCTGGCTCAGCAAGTTAGAACTTTCCCCAAGTAACTGCCACATTATGCTCTGTTCCCTATGGGACATTCTAACTGAAATGATTAAAAGTGGCTTTCCCCCCTTAGTTCTATATTTGTGCTTCTTTCAGCCCAGCACTAGTTGTGCTATATTATATCCATGTTTCGGAGAAAGGATCGGGGTTTCCTTTTTGCAGGGGGAAAGAGATAACCTGTCCTTTCTGCTTCTTGATTTTATGAAAAGCAGACTTCGGCCCCCTCTAGAAGAGGTCGGTTTTACGCCTGATTCTCTGAATATGTGCTTTATCTTACAGTCGAATTTACGCCTAATACCTATATTTGAGAGGCGTGGAGGCGAATTACAGGCTCCATACAATGCGCTTTAAAGTTGTTTACATGTGTTTAATCGCATTATCAATTGCATATATCGATGCTCAAACGGGGAACCATCAAAGTAAATTAAAAGTCGCTATTTAATGCGAAATCGAAAATGCGCATTTACGAGGATAAAAATTGCCTGCACGCCTGATTTAAGCCTCGTTCGTAAAGAGGTAAAATCGGTAATGAACCTTAAAGGAGCTGTAAATCGATCATCTAGAGGAACCCATGGACACTCTTGTGTTAGAGGGAGTCATGACAGAATGCGGTCAGTGGGTGGGTGGGGATAATGCCCATGAAATGTCAGCGCACTGTTATGAGATGGAAAACCTTCTTGGTCTTTTGTCATTGTGTTTGTTCGAATGAGCACTACCCTGTTATAGAGGTACAACAGAAGTACTACAGAAGCAAAATAAATACAGAAATAAATTGAAAAGATAAACTTAAAAACAGATCGCCAAATGCCAGGACACTGAAGGAGAAGCAGCTTTTCTCTCTTCTCTCATGATATCTGAAGTATCTGTGGAGCTTACTCAACCCCATTCCACCCTGCACTAATGAAGCAATAGACTAGGGCACTTGAGGTGGAGATCACATTTTCCCAGCAAAGAGATATTGAGGCTTGAATTCTGGGAACATGCAATTGCCCCAAAGAACTGTCACCAGGAGGAAGGAAAACTGGATTCCCCACAACAAATTTGTAACAAGGACACACTTCTTGCATTGAAAAATGATTACCCACAAAGCCTTAACATTTCTCCTTTTGAACTAGTGTGTCCCAAATTTCTGACAGCAAAGACACATTTATTTTCTGAATTAAAACTGAAGGAACACTTCCCACGGTTAGTGGACCCAGCCTCATGTATTAAAAAGTTTCCTTAAATCCATTTATCCATCTAGCTCAGCACTACCTACACTGACGGGCAGCAGCTCTCCATGTTTTCACAGAGGATTCTTCCCCAGTCCTACCTGGAAATGCCAGGGATTGAATTAGGACCTTTTGTGTGCAAGCCATGTGCACTACTACAGCCCTTCCCCAAAATGTTTCCATTTGAGTCACTGTTTTGAGTGTGCCTCCTGATTCAAGCCTGGAGCAGTGATTCATGCAGAGATGAAATAAGCAGTCTTCATGGAGGGGGAGTGATGCTGTTGCGTCTCTTCATAATCACATTCAGAGGCATGCAGTCAAGCAATTACTGTTGTAATAAATTCAGCCTAATGCAAACATTACTGCAAAGATTAACTCAAAACGTGAAGGGAAAAGACAGACAGACACCATAATGAGCTGTAGAGATGTCTTGAAGCTACAGCCCTGCATGAAGTGTGAATTACTGCTTTTAATCTTCATGGGAAGTCAACTCAGTAGCCTAACGACAACAGCCAATATCACAACAATTTGCTATTTCAATGCTGTTCTAATCATATGTGAAAGAAATAGGACAATCACACTTAGAATATCCACTGCAGGCAGAATTTTTGTGTTGGGGAACTCAAATGTCTAGAGGTCAATCTGGGGACCAAAACGTTCAGTCTTCTCCAATCTGATCCTTATACTGATTCTAAACAAAATAGCATAGGTTGAAAGATACATGAACATCAGTTCATATTTCTCCATGGTACATAGGAATATAGGAAACTGCCTTACTAAGTCAGACTATTGGCCCATCGAGTCCAGTATTGTCAGCACTAACTGGCAGCCGGTTCCCAGTTCAGTCAAAACCCTATTATATTTTGGCTATATCTATTTGTGCAACACACCATGACTGATGGCTATCAGCTAAGATCCAAGGTCTCCAGATGAATCATGCCTGGACCTTTTTATGCCTGTTGAACTGCTACAACTTTAATGTAAAATGATCCTGCTGTGTTCTTCTTGATGAGCCTGCACAATGTCTGGTTGAGGGGGTAAGAAATGCCATGAGTATCTGTGGTTTTGAGCTCTATGTCTATTCTAATGAGAAAGAAATCCAAAAAGAACACCTGAGTATTACTGTACACCTTCTTTGTGAATCTGACAAAATTGCCTTAGAATTTAGTATGTACAAGCAGAATTTCATAAAAATTCACAGCAATGTTTATTTTAATTGTTAAATTCTAAATTCAGCCCTCCTTCTCTCTCCAAACCATTCCATCAACTTCATCAACATGCACTAGTTGAGGCATTCTCTAGGGTTCAAACAGATCTTGGTTCATTTTACATCTGATGATGCCAGCTCTAAGGAAGTGGTGTGAATATCCCTGTGGAATATATTCACATCAGATGTTCAGATCCTTTTACCTCACTGGACCCCTTTTCATCTATAACATACACATGCATTTCTGTTCCTACATCCCTTCCGTTGTCAGTTAGAATATTTGTGAATATTCAGTGACATAAAACATGCTCAAAGAACAAGAACGAACCAGACGTGAGTATTTGCTAACCATATACTCACCAGATTGGCTATAAAGCAGGAGTGGGCATCTACTTTTGGCATGAAATGGAGAGCACATGGGATGGGAGCAAAACCCAGCTGCTGCCCCAGCTTTAATCTCTGCACTCTGCTGTTTTAATTTTCTTTCACCCAGCCTGGTGGGCTGTGATAGTAGAAGTGAGCCCATTGAGAAAAAAAGGTTTCATGCAGTGGAGTGCGGGGTGGTAAGAAAGTTCAAGGCGGAGGGTTTTGCTCCTGATCCTGCATGCTCTGGTTAGTGTTCAAAATAAAACCCTCCATCTCCACTTTATAGTCAAACTGGCAAATACGTGCTTACCATACATGCACACGTTTGCTATGTCCCTCAGTCCATGGCTTGGGAGAGCTTGCAGACCAGCATATCACTGAATTTGAGTTTTACTGCAGGTTTTGTCATTTTTCAAATTCTCGTGTCATTTTTGCCAATCTGGCAAAAATATCTTTTTTTAAAAAAACTGTTTTATGCTTTAAATTGATACCTCATTCATATAGGTGTGTCCACAGTAAGTGCCCTAAAGTGACATCTATTGTGGGAACAGGGCCAAACATGATATATAGATGATTGGCAAGCTTTGCCCAGAACTGAAACAACATATGCTGCTGTAGGACAGTGCTGAATTCCACTGACAGCTGTGTGGGGGAAGTGAGCAATACACCTACCCACCATGGACCTGAATCTTCACTGCTGTGCAGCTGGTATAGTCACTGACGCTTCACTGAAGTTCTGTGCTATCACCAGAATCAATTCATCAATTAAAATAAACTCCTGCTCAGTATCCTGATCAAAAGACTGCCCATCTGTCAGATGCACAGGAGGAAGTATTCATGTTAGTTCTTGACTATAGTGAAATTGGCACAGTCTTTCCAGAATTTAGGGAAAGAAAACAAGGCTTGAAAAGAATTTACCAAACACAGACTTATTTAACTCTTAACAATCTGGTCATTAAACCAACTACCCAGAATCTGAAATTAATCAGATAGCTGTAACTCCTGCTGCATTTATTTTGGTTACATGTGGTATTTTAAAACTTTTAAAGCATTATACTATGTTTTGATCAGTAGTATTTTATGGTTTTAATTGTGAACTGCCCAGAGAGCCTCGGCTATTGGGCAGTATAAAAATGTAATAAAATAAATGAATGAATAAAATATCAAAACATTTAAAAATAAAATCAATAAAAGAAAGGAAATCAGCTCAACTATCCCTGATCTCTTCAGACTGCCACTGCAACTATTCTTTAGGACAGATTGGGATATTTTTCTTCTGCTTGGAGAATGAGTAGAAAAAACATGATTGTTTGTTTCTCCCTGCTATGCAAGTTTTTAAGGTGGGGTGCATGTCAGGGAAGCTCTCGAGAGCCTCAAGTGGTGGTTAGTGGTGGACTGAGCCACAGACAAAAAGGGCAGAGCCAAAATACCAGCATATTTATCTTGAAGTTATGCCTGTAACTAGGCCTTAAGAGAGGCATTTTGACTTTTTAGAATGTCAGAAAAAAGGTCTCCAAAGCTGGGAAACCACCACGATTAGTGATTGGAGGAAAGGGGGTGGGGCCAGACAAAGGGGGATGGCCATCTGGGGAAACCCGGAGGCCCAGATTTGGCCTTTGGGTCTTTGGTTCTACACATCTGTTTTAGGGTACCAGAGTCTTGGACCAGTTAAGAGGTGGTAACCCTTGTGCAACCATGACTTTTGGGTATTAATGAAATGTCTTTTGCCTTTCCTCAAAGTCCTAGGCCAAAATTCTCCTTTTGATGCAATGGATAGGTCTTGGCTTTTTGATCTTGCTGAGCAATTCTCTGTCAAGATTCCAAACCCTCCCACTGAAATGTGAGGCAACAGAAATTCATTGTGCAATCCACAAAGTCTTTATTCAGTATAAAATCACCTCTTCACACCTGTAGTGTCTGTAAAGGCTAGGAGCTATCCTCTAAACCTAATTAGCCAAACAAAGCAAGGCAGTTGCCTATCAACTAAATGGATGGTTTCTCACCATGCCTGACAGGCTTTTACTGGACTCCTCCTTCAGGGACAGTCTTCTTGACCCAACTTCTGACATACAGCTAGTCTGGCGGACCTCCTCCTACCTCCTCTCAGCTCCGCCCACTTGACCCTACAGCAGACTTTGGGATCTGTAAATTCCAGTGCTCCCTCCCCCTCTAACAACACTGAGGTCCCAAGGGGAAGGAAGCAGAAGACGGTCTCTGAACCTGGGCCTCCTGTTCGATAAGCTCCTGGGAAGGTTCCTCCCTGAGTCCTCCCGAGTCTTAGGGAAGTTACTCCCCCACTTCCTGTCTTGAATGGGCTTTTTCTAGTTCTCCTTCTAAGTCTGACTCAGCATCTGAAATCAAAAAAGGGAGCCCAGGCCCCCATCTTGACATTCTCTTACTTAATAGAAGAGGGACAGGAAAGAAACGTTCCATTCTGCTCCTCAGCAAACCCTTGGTCTTGGGTTTCCCCACACATGCCATCCTATTTTTCATGGGTACTTCATGCAACTGGGGTACAAAGCACATATTACACCAGGTAATTTTGCAATATCCCAAAGGAATTGAAGCATACTTTATAGGCACAGGTACTAAAGTATAGGAGTCTGTAAAAAATCTCAAAAAGGCACAGATATTTGAGCTCATTCTGGTATTTAAAAGGGCTTTCTCTGCCAGTAAAAACAAGACCTATAAAATAGGTTTCAAAGGCACAGACTATGTCGAATTTCATCCAAAACTTTCTGGTTAATTGTATTTTTCACCCATGAAAAATTACTTCCCTCAAATATTCCTCAACTTATTCAATTAATACTCAAAGAGAAAAATCTTGCTTATCAAATGTAGGATAAAAATGTGCCCATTCTTTATGAAACTGTTACAATCTTACCCAGAATAAACAACTTTAAAAACATGTAACTGATGCTGACAGTACCTATTTGCTGCTACTGCAGTTCATTCACATATCACATAACCAAAGGCATTCTTCAAGATATATCACAAGTTCTTGAACATCTCAAAAGCATATTTTCTGGATAAGCCTGGAACATTATTCTACAAGGGTTGTTTAATGGTACTAAGAGAAATGAGATTATGTTATAATAGAAATGCTGACGCAACATAAACTAGAATGTCAATATCTCAGTCAAAGGCAGGATTACATATCGAAGACGTTGAACATCCACACATTTTTCTTACTCACTGGCAGGAGCTTTTGGTCTATCAGCTTCAGCTCTTTGATCCAACTTTTCAACCGTGGGCTAAGAAAGCCATTGTTTTTTAAATGAGGTTCAAAATGACTCAATGGTTATAAGAGGCAAAGAGAAAATTACTTTTAAAAATCAATCCTAGTAACAATAAAAGGCTAAAAGGGGCAGCATCAAATTGGCTGACAGATAAATCTGAGAGAGAAAAATATTCACTCTGTCTGTCTGCTTATGCATTCCTAATGTCCCATTCATCTGGGGAGTAAGCAAATTGTGCCATAATATTTTTAAAAAATGTACCTATAACAGTTTCAAATTCTGGTTCAAATACTGAAAAATACAGCACACTGTTCTGAGGCTTTTGTAATATCATGGAGAATAACCTTTTCCCCAAATCCAGCCTTAGATGTGCATGAAACAGTATATGAACATGACATTTTGAGAAGCAAAGAATACTCACCCAGTTTTTGCCTAAAGATAAGTAATGCATGGCTGAGTGGACCAGGATTCAACCTTTGAACCTGTTTTTAATATCAGGACTAAGTCCAAGGCATATGAAGTAACCACAGAGTGGTTTGAAAATATGCAGAGTGTGTCTCTATCCCTATTGAGCAACCGCAACTAGCCCCCCAAATATTTAGAATTTGAGAAAAGTGCATCCAGATACTCTTGAACTCTGTATTAAACACTGGAGCTATAGACTACAAATTCAGATACTATGGCAAAAACTGAATGATAGAGCATAAATGATCCAAAGGTTACATTCAGACAACATGACAGTCAATGGTGGGGTAATAATCAACTCGACAGTTGTTTTTTTGGGGTTCCTGTCGTCAACATCATCTCTCCAGGGTTGCAAACTATGCCCATTAAAAATGGGCAGGGGACTAAGCCAGGGTCAATTTTAGACAGCTAAAACACTGCACTGGAAAAATGCAAGCTGCTGTCAGAAAGTCCTTATCCTGATAACAAATTTTATATCTAATTTTTACAAATTACGGGTTAAAAAGCAGCTGTAAATATTATGCCAACCTCTCACAATTGTTTGTTTTCTTGGCAAGTTTTAAAATATTGTTTTGCTCTAGGTACAAAAGGCCTATTGAAAGAAACAAAGGAAACCAGCTAAACAGAAAATCAAACATGTTGTTGATACATGAAAACTAAGGTAGATCAGAGGAAGTCCTTTTTAAATAATATTTTTATATTTTATATCTTTAGTTAATGCAATTTAGATGTTACTTTAAACAATTCTAATACAAAAAGCATTATTATTAATAAGTGTACAATAACAACAGCATAATAACAGTGGCCCCTTCTCTCCCTGTGGAAGTACTCTGAAGGATGCAGACGTTCATGTGCAATCTATGCATATTTACTCAGAAGTGTCTCAGTGAATTTAATAGTATTTACTTCCAAGGAAGTATCTAATATTAGTCCTACTTAGACTTCAAAATGGATGGGACTTAAGCTAGGCTAACATTGGATATAACCCATTGAATACAACCCTGAATAATTAACTCTAAAAGTATGATCTAATGTCCTTTAAAATCAGTGAAAATAAAACCTTGTTTTGACTATAATTGACTTCATTTAAGTCTTAATCAATGTATTCTGGTTAAATGTCCATTGCTATCAGAAGGAACTCCACATGGAAATCAAGGCTGATTTTTAATTGTACTATCTTTGCTCATAAACTGTTTAAAGAACATCCACTGAATGTGCAGAGAAATATGCTCCCCCAGCCTAAGGTGTATTGCTATAATGACTTCACCACTTCTCTGCCCATCAAATGACCACTGTTGGCCCAGTTCCTCCAACCACCAAATCTGGGTGATATAGGATACATCACCTCGATTTTTCTAATACATTCCTTGTGGGTGTGATCTTTCCAAGAAAATGAAATAAATAAATAAAATAAATCTTCCAAGGAACATGATGCTGCAACCAACCAAGGTATCTTGTTTCAATATCTTAAGAACTGGAGTTTCTGACCATTGTAATGTGTTGAGATATAGGATTATGGTATTTAATTTAGAAGGGGCTCAATTCTTCCTGCAGTAGTCCTGTATTTATACCTCAAAAGTACCATAATTAGAAAAATCAATTGACTGAAAAGATGGCAATCAGAGGCTATAGTAAAAGGCAATGATGTTATTGGCTAGGGCAACTCAGAGAGATGCAGAGTATATCTTCCAAAATATACATAAGCACAAGGGATGTTATAATAGAAATGCCAAAATTGAACAATCTGGGCCAGTGGATGTTTTTGGTGGCCCGGTCAGGATTGATAACATAACACATTAGTTTGTAATGTTTCAGAAGCACTCCCTTTGGTTAGAATGATCCTATGGACTACAAACAGACATGAACATCACATGATATATGGACTGTGCAATCCTATGTATTTCCCATTGTGTCAATAGAGCTTAAGTGTAGTCAGGATTGTACCCTGAGGGCTTTCAATCACATGCTACCTACAGTTTCCTTTCACAGAAATCATTCTGTTGTAGGAGAGTAAATGAAATCTTTGTGCAAATTGCCACATCATGTGAGGATTGCAAGCATGTATGTGTGTATGTAAACATGTGTAATGTCTGACCCAAGATGGCTCCTCAGATGGACCCTGCTGCTGCAAAGTCCGAAGAGCCTGTGGGAACCCGACTCCAGCTTTACACCTAGGCACTTCAGCATCTCCAGAGAAGCTATAGAGAGCCGTTCAGCAATGATGGATCTTGAGAGATGGGATCCCTGATGAACCTACCTCACCTGTGGAGTCAGAGGAGGCTGAGCGACAACCCAGACCTAGAGAATGTCAGTGCCAGAAGGTGCAGGTGGTCTCACATCAGTGAATCACAAGCCTTAGGGACCATAAAAATGAGTTTCCTCAGGAGTAAAAAGATTCTGCAGAAGTGGGGGGCTACTCAAGAGTAGGGGACTCCTCAGGAATAGGAAACTGGGTCCAGACAGGGCTTTGAAAGATCAGGCCACATAAGCCTGGTCCATCCGCTGCTGGAACAACTCAGCTCCTTAGCTCTGTGCAGCCCAGCTTCTTTTGCCCTACCTCGACTGACCTACTGCTGGATCCCAGTTCTGCCTTATTCTTGGAACCATGCCTGCCCTTAGACTAACCTTCCCCAACCTGGTGCTCTCTTGATGTTTTGAACTATAACTCCCAGCACTCCTGACCATTGGCCATGCTGGGAAGGACTGATGAGAATTGAAGTCCAATCCATTTGGGGGCACCAAAGGTTGGGGAAGGCTGCCTTAAACTTTTCCTCTGTGTTTGACTTCAGCTTTACATAAGGACCCTGCTATTGGGCCGTGCCTACGTTGTGACTACCTCGTGTGCTTGACTTTGGCTTCTCCTTCAGGACCAGGCCTAGACAGGATAGTATGTCTTCACACAGATATACTGAATTGGTGATTGATAGGGAATTCCCACTATTTATGGTCTCTCTAACACAGTGAATTTACATACGCACAAGCTCCTTATAGGTCACAATCTACTTACAAGTTCCATTTAGGAAAAATGCGATGTGTGAAGTCAACATGAACGCTAAAGGCAGACTAAATTGTGTGCTGGGACTATTCAGTGACACAGGGTCAGTCCCCAGCTCACAACTCCAGCCAGGGTAGCTCAGAAAACCCATGGAAATGACCAAGACACTAAAGCAGGGATAGGCAATGTGATGCTCTCCAGATGTTTTAAACAACAATCCCATCAGCCCCAGCCAACATGGCCAACGGGCCATGCTGTAGCCCAAAACATCTGGAGAGCACTAGGTTGGAGAAATCTGGTGCAGACAATACTGAGTTAGATGGACTAGTGGTCTGATTCAGTATACAGCAGGTTCCTGTGGTATTATAATCTTAACAACCATTGATGTAACCAGGGTTAGATGGACTTGGATTACAGCCCAGGTATTTAACAGCATATGTTGAGTCTTTTTTTACTGACCCCCTGGATAGTTGAAATGATATGTAGTTTGTTTTTATGGTTTTTAAATTTTGTTTATTGTTTTTTAAATGTTCAATGTTTTAAATTTTTGTAAACCGCCCAGAGAACTTCGGCTATGGGGCGGTGTGTGTATGTATGTATATATATATATATATATATATAGATGTGCCATCCTACATTCCATTCACTTCTATGGGACTGGCTGACTGTTCAGCTGGAGGGTCCAGGTTGCTCTAAAGCACCTTTCCCAATCCGGTGCCCTCTCGATTATTTGGACGACAACTCCAAGCATTCCTAACCATTGGCCATGCTGGCTGGGGCTGATGGGAGTTGAAGTCCAAAACAGGCCAGGCTGAGCTGCTTTAATTACTTTCCAACGTAGTTCCTCGCCCACACACCCCTATACACAACACACGCGTCCTTCCGTCATACCCTATGGGGGCACCCGGTGGGAACCACCCCACAAGCTTCCCCCGTCTCCCACTCCGCCCAGCCCAGCCAACACGCAGGCAGCTTCCAGCGTCCGTACCAAGCTTACCGGCTTCCCCCTCCTGCGCTGGGCAACCGCTTGGTCTCCAAGCCGCACGACGCCCGAGCCGGTTGCTAGGGAGATGAAACCATTCCTTGCTACCGTGGGGGAAGACGCCGTTGCCCCCTTCTACGCTATTTCTTAGAATATCACATTTTCCTTGTCTGCGTCTTTTTCAAGGAGTCTAGTGTTTTCATTTTGCTACTTTTCCCCTCTCCTTTCCAACATTTCCCTCTGCTGACCCCCCCCCCCCCGGACCAGGAATTTGGTAGCTCCCGAGTAAAGCGAAGGCTCGCTGCCTGTTGAGGAGTGGAGCGGGAAGGAGTTTCTTGGCTAGAATGTCTTAATCCGGAAGTTTCCTTTGCTGCGTGTCAAAAGCGAGACGATTCAGTGGTGAAGCGTGAGGAGGAATGTTACACTTGAGGTGACTCCAGCAGAGGCTGGTGGCTCTGATTTCAGTGGGGCTGTGAATCCATCCTACATTGCAGTCAGAACCATCCAGAACTCTAAAGGTGCTATCTAGGGTGCTGACCTCAACCCCCAAAATAGGTTTCGCGATTTGGATAGCACCTTTAGAATCCCTGTTGGTTCTGACTGAAACCCAGAATGGATTTACAGCCCCTCCCCTGAAATCAGAGCTACCAGAATCCACTGGGTGTGTCTTGAAGGTTTACAGTTTAATTCATCTCCAGCAAAATAAGCCCAATAATTTCTCTACTGCTGAGTTACAGACTATTAAAACAATGGTGATTTGAATGCATGCCTATTGTTCGACAAATTATATAATTCTTCATATATAGGAGAAGAAAAGCAATAAGGAGTTAATGAGGTGATGAGCAAAACACATCCAACTGGAAAGGAATCGGAGGAATTCTTTTGGCCAAGATATCAATGTGCAAGTGCCTGGGCAAAACCAATCTGAAAAAGGTTTTGCTTTAATGGGTAAACTTCTGGAGCAGATGCTTTGCCCAACGATACTGTATAATTGTCTCCCATAATGAATTTGGGAAGATGGCCAAGTCTATTTTGAGGGTGAGTTTATCGGGTAGAGGCACGGGTGAGTATTAAACAACAGGCATTCAGCACCCTGCCTAAACTGCCTGGGGTTGGTAAATTGTTCTGAGCCTCATTGAACTCTGTACTATAATATAACCAGTGGTTGCAGAAGAGCAATGGTCAACTTCATTCATTAGAACAATTTCCAAAATGGTCGCCATGTTAGTCTATGTTGTAGCAAAACAACAGAGGTCCCCTCTACAAGGATTCGCTTTTGCGCCTGGTTAGCCGATTATGCGCATAATCGCAGAAGCGCATTTATGCCTAATACCTCTGCACGAGAGGCGGCGAAGCGCATTAAGGGATGACCAAAATGCGCTTTGCAAGTAGTTAATGCGCATAATCGCTTGTTCACATAGTCAAAATGCGCTTTAATGGCCGGAGCAAAATAAAACTCGCTGTTTAACACGCATTCGATAATGCGCATAATCGGAGAGATAACGCGCCTCTACGCCCGATTTGCGCTCCATTCTTGTAGAGGTAAAAAAATTTAAGCGCCTTGAAAGAGCTTTAAACCTCTCTTGTAGAGGCAGCCAGAGTCTTGTGGCACCTTAACGACTAACAATTTTATTCTGGCATAAGTTTTCATAGAGCTTACATTATCAGATGCATCTGATGGTAATGGACTCTAGTCCATGAAAATTTATGCCAGAATAAAATTGTTGTAAGATGCCTCAAGACATTGTTCATACATGATCCATTAGTCCTTTTGTGATGGATGACTTCAGCTTTGAGACTTATTTATTTTAGGGTTCAGTCCTATGTAAGTTTAGACAGAAAAAAGGCCTACAACTCTCAGCATGCCCCAGCCAGTTGTAAGGCCTTTTTCTGCCTAAACTTGCATAGCACTGCACCCTTAAAGCATTTTAACCCCACTGTTCAGCCAAAAACATTCCCAGAGCAACTTCAAAATGATCATTAAAAACGAAGACAATCCCTACTTGTAAGCTTACAATCTGAAAGACAGGACACAGAAGGAAAAAAGGGTTGGGGAGGGAAGCAGAAAACAAGTAAATTCAGACACCAATTCTTAAACAGAATTAGTAGAATCGATATAGTAGATTTTATAATGAAAAGACTGGGTGGAAACAGTTCAGTATGAGGAGGAGCCTGATGGTGTTGATGAAACAGCCCTGCTTCTCATTTTTCTCCTGCAGTCTGATGGAATGGCTGCTGCCTGATGACAGTTGAGGGAGGAGCTGGTCTTTCAGCAGAGTTAACAATGGAATGGCCTTGTTTCAGAAAGGTTTTGTGTTAAGAATTATGTACTCTGAATTTAACCCGCTTTGAATATGCCTTCAGAAACTATATGATAAAAGGATTTCTTTATGCTTCAGATTTTAAAAGGGCTGTGTTGTATAGATGCAGCAGTGGCAGCAAGGAATTATACAAAGATCAGTGCTGATTAACAAAATTGATATTATGGGGGTTGCTAGTACCAATTTGATGGCAAATAACAAACTAAGGTTAAATTAAATGCCTTCCATCTTAGACCCCAAAGACACAAAATGATATGGCATTTTTGAAAATAACTGATTAAGGCTTCAATCCTACCTGAGAGTAAATCCCATTGAACTTGATAGGGTTTGTGTCTGAGCAATCATCTATAATACGATTGTGCACTTAGCACAGATCTTGTATTATTTTGATTGTGTTTTAATGGATCTGTTTTTATGTTTTAAATTAAGATTTTGTTTCTAATCTGTGTTTTATTATATTGTTAGTTGCCTTAAGCGCTTTTTTTTTGCAGAAAAGCAGAATATAAAAAGGAAATAAATTAATATAGCAAGGACTTTCATAAGAAACAATTTACTTGAACACTAGCATAAAGTGGACTACAAAGTAGAAGGTATATACAAATGGCTTGAGATTGAATGGATGCAAAAACAAAATAACAATGTAAGAGAACTAATGAGAACTGGAATGGAAAGGATAGTTACACACACAACACTTATACAGTGAAGTAATGAGTCTCAAATATGTATCACTGCTAGGGTGGTGAGATGCAGAAGAGGACAGGGCACCTGCTCCTTTAGTAGTTGTAAAGAAGAGGGAATTTCAGCAGGTGTAACTTGCATAATAAGCTACACCTGCTAAAACTTCCTGTTCTACACAATAATGGTGCAAGAGCCCTGTCCTCTTTTGTATCTGGCCACTCTGGGTGAAGAGTTGCTGTCTAAAGCTGCAGTCCTATGCAAACTGGCCTGAGAGTAAATCTCATTGAACACAAAAGACCTTTTGTAGGCTGACCAGATAAAATCCAGGTCAGGGCTCATGTAACTTTAACAGGGAATTTCAGCCAGTGTCATTTGTATGCAATTAGTTCCTGGTGAAATTCCCTCTTCATCACAACAGTTAAAGTAGCAGGGTCCCTGCCTTCTTTTGTATCTGGTCACTCTAGTATAGTGCCTGCACCTTTAATTGTTGTGATGAAGAGGGAATTTCACCAGGAACTAATTGCATACAAATGACACTGGCTGAAATTCCCTTTTCTCTACAACTGTTAAAGTTACATGAGCCCTGACCTGGATTTTATCTGGTCAGCCTACCTTTTGTCTGATTAAACATGCATAGGATTGCATTAACACATTGTTCACATTTGGCTTTACGGTTTGTAAAAGGCCCTGATTTAGCCAAACTTTCAGCTTCACTCTGTATTGATACAAATTAGAAACAGTTAAAAAACACACACCAACAAATCTGGGTATTTCACATTTTTAACCTAGGCATGGTAGTTTTTGTTAATGAATAATTTATGAAATACCACAGCCAGTAGGAAACTGATGCAAAGTACCAGGTTTGTATAATAGCTATAATTCCTATCGAACTATAGTTTTGATTTCTTGTGAACAAGGGCCAGCAGCTTGACCACAAGAGGGCAGTGGAGATCATCCAATGAATCACAGGCAATAGCCATTTTCTGTGGGGTAAGATGAAATGCTCTGAAAGAACACAGTTCCTGATCATGATGAGTCAGAAAGTGAAGTGCTTGACTTAATGAAATTTGCAAGGAAAATTTCCAGGTTTGCTGCAGCGAAAAAGAAGCTGCAACTCCCTAAATGCAGAAACCTGCTCCTTTTGCAGGAAACCATCCTTCCCAAAGACACAAGGTTTAAAGCCCACTAGCTTTGAGACTCTATTCCCAATATCAGACAAGTCCTAGCGTCTGAAACTATTCAAGCTGAACTGCCCATCTGAACATTTCCTATGAATCTTACAAGCATTTTTTTCTCCCTAGCAAGAACAGAATGTAGAAGAGCATGCATATGCCTTTATTTTCTATATTTTTTTAAATTCTCAGTGTAGCCTGAGATGTGATTCCCCTCCTGAAAGGCAGGAAAGGATGCTTAGATGAACCCCAGCTGAGTATATTCTCTGTGGAAAATCCAGGTGATTTATCTGAGTCCCTTCAAAGGCTGAATTCACAGCAAGCCGCCTCTGTCTATGTGGTTCATCTCATCTAATTTTTACTGTGTGTTTCAAAGCTTGAGACAAAATGCTTCACTGAGTCAGAAGATTAAAGCATAGAAGTTTAACTAGCAGGGAGTTCAAGAAGCTATTGGGCCATAGCAGACCAGACAGTTTTGTGATAGACAGGTAAATGGGTGTCTGTGTCTATGATTTGGTCCCCATATTCACCGGCCTTTATAAAGAACTGAAATGTCACATCCCCCAAGACGTGAGCCTCAAGTGGACACTATGGAGAGATCCACTGAGAGGCTATGTCTGTTTACGCTCTCCAAATGAGATTGGCTGTGTTCCGATGACACAAAACCACCAGTGGTTTTAGTGGTCAACTGTCAGTTGAATGGTCAATGGTTGGTATTTGTGTTGTCTGTCGGGCAAAAACCACCCCCAGTTGACATTTCCAGCAAAAAAAAAAAAAAAACCACTGGAAAAACACAACCAGCTGTAGAGTTGACTAGTCGCTCAACTGATGGTTTTCATGTTGTCCGAACTGAGCCAATAGAGTTTTCCGACCCATTGACTTGATGTTTTCACCTGGCTACAGAGTTCTCAGGCAAGAGCGGTCAAAACCGAGCAGGCTGCTCTGCTACAGCTGGCACAACTTGCAGAGACTGCTGGGATAGCACTGGGAGGACCGAGGGAGGAAGGAGGGCGGGGAGAGGGGTGGTCTGTCTGTCAGTCAAATGCCCAGTTGACTAGTAATCCACTCCATGCAAGCCTCAACCGCTCCATGGGGGTGTGGCAACATGTTATGTGGGGAGTACCCCAAAAAACCCAACTGTGAATTGACTCCTCAACTCACCATTGACAAAAGTGTTGTCCGAACGCAGCCACTATGTAAGGCTATTAAGGCTATTCATGTAAGGCTATTAAGCAATAGTCTTTTAAAACCGTTTATTTGGAACTAGAGACTCAACAACACCATTGTGGCTCATCTGTGGCTTTTGTGGTCCACTATTGTGGCCTGAAGGATGGAGAGAGGGAAGGATTGTAAGTCTGCCTTGACTAGGTCCACAGTGGCAGGGTTAGTTGCACTTTTCAAGGCAGGGTTTCTGCAGCAATGATGGGAGAAGCTATATCTATAAGAACCTTTTCTTCTATGTAACTTTTAAAGGTACAGGAACCCTCCCAGTCTAAAATCTATTCCTTTGGAGCCCTAACTGCAGCCCTGAAGCCAAGTAGCCCAGCCCAGGACTTGCTCCTGTCTGTCTAACAGATTTGTCTGGTTAAATAATTGTTTTTTTTAACATTTTATCTTTGGAGAAATGGAACATTCCCTTTCAAGGAAACACATCCTTGGAACTTGTTGGCAGAGTATGGGGTTGTGAACCTTGAGAGTGTTAGAAACGTTGCTTTAACTACTGCAACGTGTGATATGCGTGGCTGCCTTTGAAGACAACTCAAAAACTACAGTTGATGAAAAGCATAGCAGCACTGGTCAGTTGGAAACACATTACCAATTTTGGAAGAACTCCGTTGGCTTCCAATTTGTTTCTGGCTAGACTATTTTTTTTCACGTTTTAAACTCTATGGCAGCCTTCCCCAACTGGGTGTCCTCCGGATGTTTTGGACTATAACTCCCAGCACTTCTGACCATTGGCCATGCTGGCAAGGGCTGATGGGAATTGAAGTCCAAAATCTGGAGGGCACTGGGTTGGGAAAGGCTGCTCTAAGGCTTCAATTCGATAGCATACCCACATACCTAAGAGGAAGCAGCACTGAAAACAATGAGACTTACTTCTGAGTAGACACATATAGGATTGTGCTGTTAATGGCTTGGGATCTGGGTACCTGAAGGGCCCCCTCTTTCCACATGAACTTGCTTGTATAGTGTTGCATTGGAGGACAGCATTTCCCAGTTGCTGCTGTCATCTGAGGTCAAGCAACTGGCAACCATGCAATAGGGCCTTTCAGTGGTGTGTACCCCCCCCCTCCCCAGGCTGATCGGATGCAAGAGACAGCTGGGCTCCTGCATCTGTGTGTTGTCATGCAAGCTACACTTGAAATGTCCTCTTCTACATAAGTCATAAAGGTGCAGGAGCCCTGTCCTCCTTTGCATCTGGCCACCTCTGCTCATCTGGGCCTCGTTTTTTGGGTTTTAGATGAAAGACCAAGGAAGCTTCCAGGCCGGCAGCTCTTAGTACTGATAAAAAAGGCATTGTGCAGCTGTTCTCTTTCCATGCATTTTAATTTATCTGCTGTTTTATGCATGTTATACCCTTCTGCAGTTCTAGCTTTAAATTATAGTTTTACTTCGTTTTTACTCTTACATTTACAAGTGGGCTTTTTTAAAACCTTTTTGATAAATAGTGTGATTGAGTCTGTGCTGTTTTATGTTTTTTGATAATTCCATTCTTGCAAGTGGAAGTAATATCACATCTGGATACTATTCTGGACTATGTACTAGAAGTTAAATGATTAGGAAACATTACCAAGTTAAATGATTAGGTAACATCACTAAGTTGGGTTTTATCAACCCAGATACTTACTGAAAATACAGGAGAGTTTTCAAAGACTCTGCAAAGCTACACGAAATGAAATAGAAATTATTATGTTTTCCTTACACTTGTTTCCCATGCTTTAAAATATACAAGCTGACACTATGTGTTATATTTTTATTGCCTTGTGTCATCATTTATAGTGTGTGTAGTAGGAGTAAAGCTGTAGCAAGCCTTCCATTTTTGTCAGTACACCTACATACTCGCCCACAAGATAGGGTGCTAATCTGGAGTAAACATCACATGTTACGGCAACAGTCTTAAAATACATCTGACGAAGATACTTAATCATATTTCAAAATGCAGTATTACAAAAATAGCCTAGTGTTGTGGGATGGAGAAAGGAGGCTATTAATAGAAAAGTTCCGTTTTCTTCCTCTTTTTAAATATATATATATATATATATATATATATATATATATATTTCTCTAGCCAAACTCATGAACACCAAGCAAAGATAATGATGCTTTCAGAGTGCATCCAGTTGATTTCCATCCATTTTTTGAGTTCCATTTCCTAGACCCAGACCCTTTCATTGTGTGCCCTCTTTCTTTGTGAACTCTTGTCCATGAAATCTTATGCCGTAATAAATTTGTTAGGGCACAATCCTATGCTGGCTGGAGAATGCTGGGAGTTGTGAGACCTTTTCTGTCTGAACATGTATAGGATTGCACCTTTAGTCTTTCAGGTGCCACTAGACTCATTATCTTCCTTTTTAGATGATTAACCTGCTGGTAATTACAGGGAGGCACTTAATCCTTTTTAGGCACTCAATAAATAATATATGTATGTTATTTATTTATTGTGCCTTAAAATGGCAATGGGGCTTATGGATTTATGCACTGAACATACCATGTAGAATATCCTTCGCACCTAGCCTTCTGCGTTGATCAGAAATAGACATATTGGGCCTTCAAGACAGACTTTCCCACTTCTAGCATTGTGGAATTCTGTGCACTGATAGGCTTTCTCCTGCTCCTGGCTTGGTGAATTGGAGCCAAACTGAACGTTCTGAGCATCTTCCCTGAAAAAGTAAGTAGGTATGCTGAACCAAAGTAGAGCATTATGGTACCTTTACACCTTTGTTGGCAGCACACCCTGCATTATGCCATCCGATGGTTTTGGGTTGCACAGAAAATGAGGCAGGGAGCTAGCATGTGTTCTGGGGGCTGTCTTGATATCATCTTTGCCCCGGGGTGACTCTGAATTGGTGCTGTGTCAGTTATATGACACAGCTGCTGATTCGGAGCCACCCCTAGGCAAAGAGGCAAAGATCTATGGCTGAAAAGTCAGGGATTTACCCCAACTTTTCCAGCCAGAGTGAGGCCAGTCCGACTTTTCCACCAGGCTGCCCTTGCTCTGGAGCTGTGCTGGGGGCTTTTCTGGGCAGAAGGCGACCTCCTATTGGTTGCCATTCACCTGGGCCTTTTCTCCACCTCCTCGTTGCAGAGGCTGGCCCTTTGCACAGGATCTCCTCTACCGCTTCTTCCTCCTGCAGAGACAGCTGCTCAGCTGGGTCTTTCCTACCCCGGCCTCACTTTTGGGGGATGTTCCCCTCACCTTTCCCTGGATTCACATTAATCTAGAAATAGGGCAGAGGACAGGGAGTGTGGCGAATACTGGAAGCCCCACACTTTCGCTGCAGCATCAGGATTAGCCACCACCCCACAGCAGTGAAAGCACAGGTTTGGGGCTCAACATGGCAGCAACCCGCTGCCGTATAGAGAGCCCCCTGGTCAGGGGTGGAGACTGCATGTAGTGAATGATTCTCCCATAGTTGGTTCTCCCCTATTTCCTAACCATTAGAAGATTATTATCCAGTAGGTAATTAGTATGCCCTTGAATGACTTATCCTGGAGTGTGTCCTCCAAAATGAACCGATTGAACTGATAGTGTTTGGGCTTTCTGTCTGTTCTGAATCCAGTGATTTGGTTTGTGAGTTCAGAAGTGTCAACGGTTACTAGTACTTGGGAATGATATTTTTAGTGACACACTGAAAAAGACCCAGATCTGTCTTACCAAAATATACATCCATGGTAGAGCAATGCACAATTCTGAAGCAAAGTTTGCCCCCAAGGCTTTGTTTTCGCATACTGGGCCACCATGGAATTTGCCTGCTCATGCCACTTGTGCTCTCTCCCACTATGAGGAGCTACACTCCCATGTAACTAAAACAAGTCTACCTATTTTCATTTGACAAATGTTGGAGGCTGTGCTGTTAAAGAGTTTCCCTCACGTTTCCTGCTCCTCTTTGACCATGTCTGAATCAAGACAGAGAGGGGACCACAACTGCTTTCACGGACCACGCTAGGGAGGGAGAGCGAACATTGCAGGCCATCTCCCAGTCTAGTCAAGTCGCACATTTTATATAACGGAATACTAGATTTGTATATGTACACTTGTGATAACTGCCACCAACTGGCCATTGCAGGTATTCAGCCCAGCTACCTAAGGATAAAACAAAGAAGCCTATTTCCTGAATTGCCACGCTCTTAAGACCAAAGGGCAGAATTTTAGCTAACCTACCCCAGTCAGAGGTTTACTTTTTTTTCAACACTGGTGATGGGACAGCAGCTTCTGTCACACCTGAAGGCAGCAGGGTAACTGAATGGGTGCTGGGCAGGCAGCGCGGTCCATATCTCTCCTCCCAATACCTTGCTGCTCCCAATACCTCCAGCATTTGAGGTATTGCTGATTGAGGCAATTGCTTCATTCTGCCGAATGATAGGGCTAGTCCTGTCCATGGTATCTATAATGGGTTTGATGGAAATTCTCCCTTTGATGCAAATCATGTGGATCCTGATCTTGAGCCTTGAAGGATTACATGAAAGGAAGAATACCCATCACGTGCAGCTTTTCCCAACATATTTTTCCTTACTTTATTCATCCTCTATAGATGCTTCCAGGTAGCTAGACTAGGCTGACCAGATAAAATCCAGGTCAGGGCTCATGTAACTTTAACAGTTGTAGAGAAAAGGGAATTTCAGCCAGAGTCATTTGTATGCAATTAGTTCCTGGTGAAATTCCCTCTTCATCACAACAGTTAAAGCTGCATGCACTAGACTAGAGTGACCATATACAAAAGATGGCAGGGCCCCTGCAACTTTAACTGTTGTGATGAAGAGGGAATTTCACCAGGAACTAATTACATACAAATGACACTGGCTGAAATTCCCTTTTCTCTACAACTGTTAAAGTTACATGAGCCCTGACCTGGATTTTATCTGGTCACCATAAGCTAGACCTCTGTTCATAATCAGAACCTGGTTTCGAGATGTTGGCAGTCCTGGAGGCTTTCCATAGGTATAATCAATACTAATCCTTACTCACCCTTTGGACAAAGAATTTTCATAGAATTACCAGAGGGATATGGGAACGAGAGGTCCCCCACCCATCCACTTCTCAAATCTCTGTTGGAAAAATGGTTTGCACTAGACCTGTCCCAATTGCCCTCCAGTGTCAGCTCTGACTGATCCAATTCTATGTATTTGAGTCCTTCAGAAAAATAGTCTGGCTATTCTGGCATACATGGACTGCTTCCACCCAGCAGTGCTTACACCTTATTAGAGCAGTTTAAAGTACTAACATAAGAAGTGTGGGCGTCAAAGCACGGCAATTCATACTCACTGCACAAAGCTAACAGAGTCACTGCCCTGATCTTTCCTGTGCTGCAGTGCCACCCTTATAATGGCCAGTGACAGTGGCTCATTAATTCAGCTGGACCAGGTGACCTCAGGAACCAATGAGGGCCTAGCTGGCTCTATATAACTGTTGCGCCAGGCTTAGTTCCATAGTCTCTAAGCAGCTTGTCTCAGTGACTGGGCACGGAGACCCTTTCCCCTTGAAAAGACTCCATCTTCATCAGCCGAAACCTGTCTTGTTCACTTGGATATTTGGTGGGTATTTTAATTTGTTTGTTGTAGGGCTTCTACCCCCCCCCCCCATCTCTAATATTGTTTTAACTGTTGCCTTAGAGTTGTTCATGCAGTTTTTTTAAACAATACCCCTGTAAAAAAAATAAAAACTGCATTCAATGGATAAAAAAAACGGATTGTTTTACGACGTTCTATTGCTATGTTATGGACTGCTTTGGATTCTGTTCCTATGAGAAAGGTTCAAGCCTTTTAAAACAAATAAAAATACTCAAGGGGACAGGGAAGGCAAAGCAGGAGCTGTTTCTCCCAACCCCAGTCACTGCGCAATACAATGTTGTGCTGGTCTGTGCCTTGGCCTTCCCTTCCTAATAGAAGGGTGAGGCTTCAGTACCCACTCAGTACCTGCCAGGTCCTCTTAAAGAGCTGACATTTCCAGTCCTGACATTTTCCACAGCTCCATCTGGGAATTAATGGCCGGATATTAACAGCGATTGGGCTGTTTATCATAATTAGTCTCATGAAGCTATTGTGCATTCGACTCTCCCTCTTCTTCTTTTTTTAAAATCAGCTCTGTGGAAATAACTGCAGAATCTAGCAGAAGAGATGGCTGATTTATTTATTGATTGATTTATTTTGGTCTGTCAGGTTCCCTCTTTAAAGTTTGCCAAACTGAGCATCTCTTTATAGTTGATGACGCCAAGGTTGACCTGCGTTGGGCATATAATTGGAATTACTGGAGCCGTTTGGTATTTTGAAAAGACATTTATTATTCTGACATTTTCTGGAATTCAGATCTTTTCCAATACAAGCTAAACAGACAGCCATGACAGGGATATATCAAACACTGAAGGTATTATAGCACTACCTTACTTGGTGGTGTGTAGTAAAAAAAATCTAGAATCTGGAGGTGGAGCCACTGGCCCTTGGAGGTTCAACATCCAGGCCTAGGAGCTTCCATGGGTTTCTCTGGGAGGCGGGGCTTGGCCTGCAAGCCCCGCCCATTGGAAGATTCCCTGCTGTTACTCTCCCAATTGGGAGGGAAAGCAGCACACCCTGTTATTATCTCTGATCTCACATCCCCACAGTGGGGATGCAGGCAAGGAGTGGCTGGCACTGGGAGGACTTTTGTGCGGAGTGCATCACCCCATGGGGACGCCGCAAGCCATGCAAAGAGTCTGAGCCTCCAAACACAAACCCATATCTTTGAATTCACAGTTCTCTTTCTTGCTCAGGATCCCAACTCTCTCTCTCTCTCTCTCTCTCTCTCTCTCTCTCACACACACACACGCACGCACGCACGCACACACTCCCCCTTGCCTTCTTTTCCCTTCACCACCCTTTGAGTTCTTGAATCTTTGTTCTAAAAGATTTGCAAACCAAAATGCAAAGAAGATTCAGAGGGGTCTGAGTTGCTCTGCTAGTATATCCTCAAAAAGAGATCTGCATCTTGGATATTCTCTAATCCTGTTCCCCCCCACCCCGCCCCTGAAATTTGTTCAGGTCTTTCACCTCCCATGGTATTCCAGTCCTGCCCCCATGCAGAGCTTCTGTCAGCGTCCTCCTGGTTTCACTCTCAACAATTCCACCCTTGCTTTTCCAGCCCAGTCAAAGAGATTATCCAAAGCTTTCCATCCAGATGTTTGCTAGGTAAACATAAAAGATTTTGTGTTTACATATTACCCATTAACATTCTTCTGCTGATGTGAAGATAATAATTATAGAGCCAGATGGGGATGTACATACAGTCGTTGACACCAAGCCCACACACTGCTGGGTGGCATTTTTTAACGAGAGGCCAACCACCAGCAGGAAGATCAGCGAAGCAATTAAAATCTGAATTTCTAAATCTACCGCATGGCTTATTCCAGGTGAAAACTAAGTGCTTTTGGCAAAATGAGTGCAGTACATGGGATGTGCTCCAAGCTAATGTGCTTAAACCTGAGATTCTCCTTGTTACAACATGATGGCAATAGTACAATAATTATATGCCATCCCCTGCAAGGATAATGCAAGCACATGGTGCCCATTCCTGACATCCTAATTCATGCAATACTGCTCCTCATAGGGACTGTCACATTTGAAATCCACTTACTGCCACATGGATGGCCCTGGCTGTGTGGAAGGTTTCCACATCACCATCATGTTCCTGAAGGCTGACAGTGCTGGCATGGAGATGCCCCATGTGATTTGAGACCATTCATATGGCAAATATTGCAGCCTTTGCATGTGACTTAACTAAGCAGAAGCATTTTTGGTGGACTTCACATGGAGAAACACAGCATATGAATGGGACCTAACCTTCTGGATGCCAATGGGAATATTTTGAGGATTCAGTGGGCAGATCATGCACTCTGCAGGTTTGATTCCTGGTTAGATCCCTACAAGTTTCCCCAAAAAGAGGACAAAAGAGGACATCAATTTGCATAAGCTATGTATAGATGCATTTTTAGAAAGCAATAGAAATATACATGAGCTGTCTCACCATAATAGAAAGATGATGGGTAGATGACCTGTGCCTGCCCACTCATTCTGCTGTTTAGGTGCTACCTGCTGATGACCAACTTTGAGTCCCATGCTCTACTGACTTCTTGTGGCTCTTTATCTTTATTAAAAACAACCCTAGAGAGACACTCAAGAAATTCTGAAATAAATTTAGGCAATTACGGAGATCTAATCTGTAGATATTGGGAAAAATTTGCCCAAACAATCACTTAGCAAGTGGTAAGGAACATTTTGGTAAGAGCAGAATCTGTTTGAGGCTCAAATCAGGAATGGACACACACTGGGTGAGGATGGAATGAGAATTCTGCATTTATTGTTATTTATTTAAACATTGATATCTCACTCTTACATTGCAGTTGCAGTGCTCAGAGTGACTTATGACGGCAACAATAAAATCCAACTGAAATTAATCCACAATAGCTCCCAAGGAACAGCAGCCAGTGGTGGGTGGGGCTGAAAGCAAAAGAGGGCTGGGCCAAAGGCAAGGACGAAATATAAAAAATATGAGGATCCTTTAGCTGAAAGCTCTTATTGCCAGTAACTTAGTTTTAGGAGAGGCAGTACAACCTTCTAGAATGAGGAGGGGGGGAACTGTGCAAAGGCAAAGGGGCTGTCTATACATGGAGAAAGTCCCTCAGTGGCTGCGGAACTGCGCTGTGTCAGTTATAAGATGCAGCCGCAGCTTCGCAGCCATGACATGGCTTTCCCGGGAAGCTGTGCTTTGAAAAAGTCAGGGACTTATCCTGAATTTTCCACTAAGAGCAAGGTCAGTATGGCTCTTCTGATGTCTGACCTCGTTCCCGGGGCAAATCCAGAGGGCAGCCCTGGGAACGGCCACACAATTGGTAGCTGAGGGAAGGGAACTTTGGAAGGGTCAGGGTCAAAGGGAGGTGAATTTGGCAACCAGGCCTGAGAGTCTGTATTCCAGAAGCATGGTGAGTAGTGGTCGCCTGTAGGTGAGCACTTAAGGTCCAAAGCATCCCTTCCCCTGCAATGAGGATACAGCTTTATTTACAAGCACCATTCTACTGTCTGTGTTTACCCACTGCAGACATAAGCTGTGGAGGACTGCAATCTATGGTTACCAGTAGGGTTGGTGGATATTCCATATTTAAAAGAACATGGGGTTTGTTTGTTTTGTTTTACTATGGAGACATCCTGGAAGAATTTTGCCTCAGCTGAGGAGCCACAGCCCCACCTGTTCGACCCTCCATTAGCTCCATTGGTTTCATTTGTCTCCAGCATCCATTGTTAGCAGCTTGGCAACCCATCTTCAAGGCCCCCATAACCCAGTGGTGGCTGAGTGACACATCATGTGGGTATTAATTAGGCTGACCATATGAAAAGGAGGACAGGGTTCATGTAACTTTAACAGTTGTAGAGAAAAGGGAATTTCAGCCAGTGTCATTTGTATGCAATTAGTTCCTGGTGAAATTCCCTCTTCATCACAACAGTTAAAGTTGCAGGCACTATACTAGAGTGCCCATATACAAAAGAAGGCAGGGCCCCTGCAACTTTAACTGTTGTGATGAAGAGGGAATTTCACCAGGAACTAATTGCATACAAATGACACTGGCTGAAATTCCCTTTTCTCTACAACTGTTAAAGTTACATGAGCCCTGTCCTCCTTTTCCTATGGTCAGCCTATATTAATACCATATTGTTAAACCCCACAGAGATGTACATTACAGGATTCCCCTTCTTTCAGAACACAGCCGCGGCCTGGTCTCCTTCCATCAAAAAAAAAAAAAGACTTCCTGTTGTAAAGGTTAAATTTCTGAAAGGGGCTACATATAAAAAGGGGATGGTGCTGCACCTACCCCTTGAAGATCAGGTTACCAACTCTGCCCATAACCTTTAAACGATGCCCCACAAATAATGGGGCAAATAATGCATATGCAAATAATGGGGACTGTCAAATAGTAAAAGCTCATTGGCTGCTACCTGTCTGTTTGAAGGCTTTAGTCATAATGGGGTGGGGTTTGGCTATCCTTAGGGATCAAGAGTTCTTCTAATGCCCTGCATTTCAGGCTTTTGCCACAATGGACTAAACTCCTTTGTTTCCCCAGCAGCCAGCAACCAAAACCAGAGCACCAACCCTTTTTCTTACATGAAACTGTCTCATAACAATGTGCTGAGATCCATGTTGTGTGGCACTAGGCCTCTTGTCCTTTGTATCTCTTCTCCACTGCTTTGGGGGAACTGCCTTTTTTGTACCAAGATTTGTTCCAGGCCCTGTAACAAGCCAAAGTGGTTATCAAACAACAAATCCCTGTCTCAGGTACAAGCACCATTTTGAAGCCAGGTCTTGATAGTAGACTGGCTAGATAGACTGGAGACCCTTTGGAACATTAATTGGGAATAAAAGGGTAGAGAAAGGAAGCAGGATTTGTGAATCTCTCCATCTTTGAAGTGCCCCAAGGGAACAGATAGACCAATTTTACCATTGTTCACAGAACATTAAAAGCTGCCTTATTCCTGGTCAGCCAGTCCAGTATTGTTTGCCCAGACAGGTCTCCCAGGTTTCAGGCAGGGAACTTTTCCATCACCAGCAACCTAACCCTGCTTTTAAAGTGGAGATGCCAGGGACTCAACCCAGGATCTTCTGTATATCAAAGATGTGCTCTGCTACTGAGCCATCAATGAATGCTGGGCCCAGGGAATATTGTTCCTGTGTGAAGAGAAGAAGAAACAACATGATCAATGGTGCTCTGAAGAAGGAAGAGATTAGGGCTGCCTCTACAAGAGGCATTTAAAGCTCTTTCAAGGCGCATTAAAAATGTACCTCTACAAGAACGGAGCGCAAATCGGGCATAGAAGCGCGTTTTCTCTCCGATTATGCACATTATCGAATGCGCGTTAAATAGCGAGTTTTATTTTGCTCCTGCCGTTAAAGCGCATTTTGACTATGTGAACAAGCGATTCTCCGCATTAACTACTTGTAAAGCGCATTTGAAACAACTGGTAAGGTCACCTGTTGAGTGCTCAATTACTTCCTGCATACAAGCATTTACGATAAAGCGCTTCAGCGATTATGCGCATAATCGGCTAACCAGGCGTCAAACGGAATCCATCTAGAGGGGGTCTCTGTCAGACTTCAAGGCTGTTATCGACATGGATTATCAGTAGCCACACAGTTCAGAATGGCAAGAGGAGGTTTCAGTGGAAATCCTCCAGGTTTCCAATGTATTATATAACAATGGGTCTCAGGATAGCACAGTAGCTGTGAGGATATATTTGGCCCGATGCTGGTATGTCCTGAAGCTCAAGATCATCAGTATTCTAACTTGTATGAGGCTGCTATATTAACATCATCTTGCCAATTGTAGGCTCTCTCTTCTTCCCTAGAAATGACTGGACGATGAGTCTCAGAGAAGGAATCCTTTTTTCTGGAGATTCTTGATCTTGTAGATGGAGTATGAATACCAAAAAGGACCAAGATGGTGGTGGAGAGGATGACATAAATGCGAGGCTTAGTTCTTTGGGACATTACATCACTTGGGGTAAGTTAACTGCAGAATATGGAAGTAAGAGCTTTTCCTCATTAGTTGTACACAGTCTGTTTTGTTCGGTCTCTTCCCTCTAACAGTGGTTGCCCCCTGAGGGCTCAGAGAAGGTGCAAGACCCATGAATCTGACCATGTTTTTTTAATATACAAATAGACTAGTTCTACACTCTGGGGGTTGACTTTAGCAACATATGAGGCTTGCAGTACTACTCCCTGTAAAAATGACACCTCTCTATGAGAGAATATTCTAAGTTGTATTGTGAGCTGATTTGGAAGTCAATTAGGGCTGTGGCACTATGCATCAGGGCACCCTGGATTTGATAGAACCCTAGCTGTGTGCCCTGAATGTCAATGGATCCCTTCAGCTTGGTATCATGTTGATGTTACTCTCCTGGCCTTAACCATAGCAGAAGGAAAGTTTAAACAACAAAAGGAATCCAAGGAGTTTCTTGCAGGACCAATAAATTTCCTGAAATTAACATACATGGTACGATGGCACTAGCCTTAAAATGCTCTCAGAACAGGAGCAATGATGGAAACAGAGGGTCCCATATCACCGCTAGAATCTGTGCTTTTCTTACTTGACCATTTGGGCAGGTCTCTCTCACCGTTGCCCTTGTTTCTGGTCAAGATCTAACACTCCAACTTGGTTTTGTCTCCTGTCCTTACAGGTTTAAGGCAGCTCTATGAGACCGGGCAGCTCTGTGATGCCATCCTGGTGGCTGAAGGAAGGAATTTCCCCTGCCACAGGTGAGTTTCTGCTTTTGCTGTTCTCCTAACCTGTTGGTGAATGCTGGCCTGAGGAGCCAGGTCATGTTATTGATACTTAGTAAGCAAGAGCTTTGCCCAGGAAACTGCAGTTGCCTAACTGAGCACAGCAAAGCACACGCTTCAGCACTGAGATGCTCCAGCTCCGGGGAAGCAGCACAACCTCTGACATGGAGTGTAATAATCCTGGTCACAATGGATCCCACCACATCACTTCCCCTAATAAGCCAATGACTTAGATACTTCTGCTGGCCATATGCCTGACCGAACTTAAATTTTGTAATTCTTGTCTGACACAAGCTATTTTGTTTTGTAAGATTAGTACAAATCCTACTCCTAGTAGTGTGAGTAGAGGTTTATATGAATTATGGTTTATAATTAAGGTTTTTTTTAAAATTGTCCATGGTGTGGAGAAAGTGGATAGTTTCCCTCCAACTCATAATACCAGGGCTCAGGTCCACCCAATAAAACCTGATTGGCATGACATTTACATCAGATAGAACTAAGTATTTCTTCTTTCATGTAATTAATTATGGATTTCATTGCCCCCCCCCCCCCAATATGGCAGTCACCACATTCATAGAGGGTAAGTCTATGGAACCTCTAGATTTAGAGACACTGAAGCACTGGATGGTAACAACATCAGAAGAGAGCTATTGCAGCCTTCCCCAACCTGGTACTCTCCAGATGTGTTGGACTGGAACTCCCATAATTCCCAGCCAGCATGAGGAGCTCAGCCAATGGATCCAACTGTGGGAACCGGGTCTGAGGTGGTTTTACGTGGAGTTGCAGAACCCTGGGGAAGAGAACAGGTTTCATCCCTGGGTACAAGAAAAGGCTGGGAAGAGCTCCCAGCCATAGGAATACCCAAGACAGTGCTACCCATTTTCCTCAGTCCTCCATTTTATGCACCCCAGACACATGGTTCATCACACCAAGTGATAAGTAACCGAAGGAGCTCTTAATCTTACAGGCAGTCAGATTGCCTGAGCAAGGATTAGGTGCAGGTGCTGAACTCTGATGGGCTGTGGTGGCAGAGAGTCCTTGGTTGGTTCAAATATTGGTTGGTTGGTACAAAGGGCTCCCTTTTTGTGCAAAATGCCCTTTCAGTGGCGTTCTCAGCCCCAATATCTCCAGTTGGGTGTATGTTATCCTGACCTGAAGTCAGGGAGGGTGATGTGCTGTCATATTTATTGTGTGCCCTTGTTATCCAAAATGTGTGGTCTCTTACCGGGATTTATATACTAGTGATAGTGTGCCTTGATTGCCTGCAGGGCTTGGAATCCTATATTTTATTGTGGTTCTCATCCAGAGCAGGGTGAGCAAGTATAGGATTCCAACTAAACTAGTGTGCAGCAGGGTGGATAAAAATTGACATATTTAAATAATAATAATAACAATAATAATATTTAAAATGGATTTTGTTTTTTGCTTTTTAAAAAAAATCATAAATGAAAGTCTACATTTCCCTCTAATTTAAAAAATAACATAGTTACAATTAAATTTCATCATATACATGCTAAACCTACACTTGCAGTCTTATAAAAATGAAGTCACCTACCAATCAAACATGGGCGTTAATTTCAGTTTTTCATCTCATGAAAATGGCTCTGTCTAGCCTAAGCTTTTGCTTCTTGAAAGTTCTTGGATTTCAGTTTATCTGACTACAGTCACATGTGCAAAGACACAGACTAGATAGGATTGTTGTTCTTTGCTCATGTTGTAGAGTTGGGCCAAGCAAGACAGAGGAGCTAGTTAAGACAGAGAGACAATGTAGCATAGTGCGGTGGATAAAAATCAATACTTCAAAAAAAATCCCAAAAATTTACTTACGTTGGATTTTTTTTAGCCAAGAAACCATCAAATCTTGCTTTGACCTATCAGTCATGGGCATTTTATTTTTGTTTTCTACTTTTCCCCCCTGAGTACAATGCTTTGTTTGGGCCAAGACAGAATGAAGGAGGAAAGAGCAACACTGAAAAAAAAAAAAAACTAAATTATCCAGTGTTCATCTTCCTATATTCACATACAAAGACTGCACTCCTATGCCCCCCACTTACCTGAACTCAGTGGAACTTATTTATAAGGAGACGTGTATAGGATCATGCTGTTAACCTCAAACTGCCATGGTGCTGGTGATAAGAAAGACCGTATAGGGGAATATTTTAAAGACATTCCTTGTACAGATAAAAAGGAAAGCATTCAAAACATAGACAGTGAGATAAAGAGGTGCAAAGCCTGCTTGTAAGAACGAAACTGTGCAAGTAATACTGTATTTAATTGTAAGTTAACATAGCTTAGTGGTTAGATCTGCACCATTGTTCAGGAAATATATGAAAGAGTTTCAATGGGAAATTTGATTTAAATCAGTGATTTAAACTGATGGTTTTTTTTTGCTGATTTAAAGCATCATTGATTTAAATCACCATGAGTCTACCCTCAGCATCCACAGTGCTAATGCATCTTTGGGCTCAAATGGGCATTTAGGATTAATCCTATCCTAATCCGCCAGTTTAATTCGAGGCCCGGTTAATTCAAAGCTGTAGCCCAGTAACCTGTTTCCAACTTTGGCCAGCCAAGCAGAGCACAAAGAGGGTGGCCTTCTCCTATTGTTTGTCCCCAGTGTCTGGTACTCTTGAAGCCTTTTCCAGCATGGAGGGTTTTCTTTCTTTTTTTTTATCTTCTGTCTTATGCAGCTGTGAAAAGCTCAGTGCCCCTCTCCACACAAAAGATGACATTTCTCACTGCTCATCTCAGCACAAACCTGACCAATTCACCCTGTTGAGAATTGTTGTGCAGATGAGGTGAAGCTGAGATCAGATCCATTACCCACTTCAAAGCCCCCACCTTCCTTTGTTTATCTTCCTGACATTGCTCCCTTCCTACGGATTGGAGCAGGTATAAAATTCCCAGTGATCCAGTTTGCACAATCACAATGTGGTTAACAAGCTATGGTTAGCAAATAACCCATGGGCTGTTGTTATGTTATTTGAGGGTTGCTGCCCCTCCCCCCAAACAAGCTATGCTGCCTGGGTTTGGACAACATGACAGCATGTACGACAGGTGAAATAAGGCAGAATGGCTTACTTCCCTTACTGCAATCGTGCGAACTGGCCCAATAAAAGCAGAAAAGGGCAAGTTAACCTGGCACAGCAGCAGTACAAGGGAGAGGACGAACATTCCCAACTTCTTGCAAACAAGGAGAATTGAGATGGCTGAATATGAATTTCCTTAAAGTTCTTCTCTCCTGAACAGTCAACATTCCTGTTTAGAGGAATCACACCCTAACCCCAAGGAGTTTAGACTTTTTGTACTTAACATGAGCTCAAGTTCTGCCTTGACAAAGTTGATTCAGGGCAGATAAAAGGAAGTACTTCTTCACAAAATACATAGCTAAACTATGGAATTCGTGACCACAATATGTAGTGATGGCCACGAATTTGGATGGCATTAAAAGGGGGTTGGACAAATTCTTGGAGAAGGCTATCAATGGCTACCAGTCATGATGGTTATAAGCTACCTCCAGTATTAGAGGTAGTATTCCAATGTAGGGAATTGAGGGTGCTATTGGACTCATGACCTACTTGTGGGATTCCCACAAGAAGCTGGTTGGCCACTATGTGAACAGAATGTTGGACTAGATGGATCCTTGGTCTGATCCAGCAGGGCTATTACGTTCTTATGCTCTCCTTCCTCTCTTTTTAGGGCATTGTTGGCCTCATTCAGCCCTTACTTCCATGCCATGTTCTCCAGGCCCTTTAGAGAATGCTGGGAAAGGCAAGTTGTGTTCGAAGAGATGGCCTCTTCCGTCCTTCAGAGAATTCTACATTATCTCTACACGGGGGAGCTCTTGCTTACACCAGAGACTGCTCAAGATCTCTTCACAGCAGCTAGCAGACTTGTCATCCTCCCACTACAGGAGATTATTGGCAGGTAACACAGACATGACTGGCTAAGTTGAATCCTGTTTTGGAGCTGGAACTGGGACTCTTTGGTTAGCTCAGGAGTGGGGGACCTCTTTCAGCCCAAGGGCCGAATTCCATTTTGGAGAAGCTCTTGGGGACCGCATTCCTGTGGTGGGCGTGACCAAATGTAAAAGGGATGGAGCCAGAGACAAAAGGGGCAGAATTACAAAGCATATCAGCATATTTTAGTGTAAAGTTCTTACTATCAGTAACTAAAAGCTCCATCACACAGCGATTTAGTGCAATCTCGCCATGCCTGGTGTGCAGATTTGCAGCACGATGCTCACATAATACCATGCCTGTTCTGTTGATACCCCGCTTCTTCCCCAGTCTTTTCTGTTTTTTCCTAGAATGCTAAAAGTCTGGATTATTTTCCCTAAATGCATTTAATGTGCCATTTATTTATTTATTGCATTTGTATACCGCCCCATAGCCGAAGCTCTCTGGACGGTTTACATAGGATTAAAATAATTAAAAACAATATACAAAATTAAAATAGCAAAAACATACAACATACACACAATGCACACATACATTTAAAACCACTGCAACAACCCAAAAAACTACAAAAAAACAAACTCAGGCTCCTCAGATATTGCCAAATGCCTGAGAGAAGAGGAAAGTCTTGATCTGGCACCAAAAAGATAACAATGTTGGCGCCAGGCGGGCCTCGTCAGGGAGATCATTCCACAATTGGGGGGGCCACCACAGAGAAGGCCCTCTCCCTTGTTGCCGACCTCCAAGCTTCCCTCGGAGGAGGCACTCGGAGGAGGGCCTTAGATGTTGAACGCAGTGTTCGGGTAGATTCATGTCGGGAAAGGTGTTCCATCAGGTATTGTGGTCCCAAACTGTGTAAGGCTTTATAGGTTAAAACCAGCACCTTGAATTGGGCTCGGAAACATACAGACAGCCAAGGCAAGCAGGCCAGAGTAGGTCTTATATGCTTGAACCTACTGGTCCCAGTTATCAATCTGGCTGCTGCACTTTGCACAAGTTGCAGCTTCCGAACTGTCTTCAAAGGCAGCCCCACGTAGAGTGCATTGCAGTAATCTAACTTGGAGGTTACTAGAGCATGGACAACTGAAGCCAGGTTATCCCTGTCCAGCTAGGGACGTAGCTGGGCCACCAACTGAAGTTGGTAGAAGACACTCCGTGCCACTGAGGCCACTTGAGCCTCCATGTAGTTTTACTTAGAAAGGAAAATGTGTGCTGTGACGGGAGTCTTGCTGTTGGCTTGAATGGATTGCATCAGGTCCTGGCAGGGAAAAGCAATTTCTCCCAGCAGTGGCTCCAAGCCTCAATATAAAACCCAAGTCTTGCATCCCTGGCTTGAAAGCATTTTTTAAAATCATACAACGCCTGAATCTCTGCAGAGACAGGATTGTACTCTCTCGATGCCCCCAAAGAGCCAGACTAAAGGCAGAAAGGCGGTCAGGTTGAAGTGCTCCTCTGACAGGACCTGACTGGAGGGAGAAAGAGAAGGGGAAGAGTGGAGTGGAGTGGAAGAGTAAATGAGCAAAGGAATGAAAGAGCAGCTATTCAGGTGAAAGGGATCATAAGCTTGATGCAAACCAGGAGGAAAAATTAGGTGTGATGGAACTCTAAGCCTTAGGAGAATGGGAGAAAAAAACTGCAGTCAAGGGGAAAAGGGGTGGAGCCAGGGGAGGGGCCATGGCCCCCTGGCAAACTCCAGGGAGCTGGATTGGGACTCCAAGGGGGCCAGATTTGCCCCCTGGTCTTGAGTTTAGATAGATGAAGTCCTTAAGAGATATGAAGACATGAGCTCTGTATCTCTGTAGGAGAAGCATTGCTCCTATAGAATGCCCATTTATTTAGTATTTATTTAACAATTCTGATATTGACAAGAAACATTTGAGATAACAAACAGAAGAAAGATATATGCTATCAAACAGCACATACGTTTGAACCTAGCACCAATGTCTGGTAGATGGAAATGGTCCATACTTATATTTCTTGTATGGATAAAGTCTGTTTGAGTCTTCATTCCCATCTTTAATATGTCAGACTCCTGCATCTTGACATAGTCAAGGATTATGTTTCACTAGGTTTTCAGGCAACACATGTTTGAGATGTACTGGCAAGGCCAATAAACGACTGGGAAATTTCCCAGTTCAGACAGGGCTAACTGAGTTCTGGAGTTCCATCAAGACATTTGTCTCCAAAAATGCCCCCATCACGCTACACGTTAACTAAAATGAAATTTGTTTCAAGGCAATCACTGGGGAAGCCCAGCTGCCTCATAGCAGTTTACCAGCAGCTGAAGGCCTCCTTGCAACTGGGGTGGTTTTCCCAGTTGAAACTGAGACACCAGGTAGAATGAAAGATGGTTGCATGGCGACCCTTCCTGTTGCTTCCACTCCTACCCTTACAATACAAGAGCCCTACATAGCATGGGAGGTATTCTACCCTGCTCTCGCCCAACTCTTAATATCATGATTGTATATGTCCTCCCTCATTCCTTTTGGAACCATTGTTCATCCAGAGACACAGTTCAGTTCCTCTGCCCCATTCTGTTCTGCTCATTCCAGTGTCCAACCTTTCCCTTACTCTGGCTTGTTTCAGCTTTCTTCCACCCCTTCCCTCCTACAAAGCCCTGACCTGTTACTCTCCAATGTGCTTCCCCCCTTCCCCCCACCTCCTCTTTTCATCCCCCTCAGAGAGCTTGGGGTTTTTTAACAGTCACTCCTTCATTTAGACCCATGACCTCTGTGAGGTGAAACATGCCCTTCTTTTCACGCCTTGGAACAGGGGTGCAAAACTCAGTTGTCTCCCCAGAGCTGCATGTGACGCTGGCTGGGGGCTGTGCCTACCCACACTCACAGGCATGCACAGGCACACCCACATAGAAACAGGCACACACTCGTGCACATTCACACACTGGGGGGTGGAGGAAGAGAGTGGCTCTCGCCCAGATGGCCTCTCCTGGCGATCTTGACACAGATCATTCTGTCCTTGCTGCATGTTTGGTTGGGGAGGGGATTTGTTGGTGGCAGGGGTCACAGTTAGCTCTTTGGGGGTTACATGTGGGCCATGGGCCGAGTGCCCCAGTCTTAGAAGATGAATCTGAGGCAGAGAGAGAGAAAAAAAGAGAGAGAATTCACACTTGACTTCATACCACCTAAAGGGAGCCTGGAGGTAGACACAGAGGGCCTGTTCAGACAACATGCTAAGCCATGGTTAGGCCGCTAACCCTTTTGTAGCAAATCGTTAGTGAGCATGTTTAAACCATGGTTATGTAGCCACTGGTTAGGAATGGTTCACACGACACACTAAGTCATGGTTCACATGACATGCCAAGCCATAATGTTTAGCTCAAAATGATTTACCACCATGGCTTTGCATGTTTTCTGAACAGGGTCAAAGAATCCTTTGAACCATTTACTTTTTAGGGTTTAGCCAAAGGGAATCTGTATGTTTTCCAAAGACCCTTGGTAAACCCATTTCAGCTGGCGTGTTTTGGTCTCCAGTGCAGGAATAAACGGCAGAGTGCCAGCGGGAGGGCCAATCCTTTCATTGCAGAGTATGAATGCCAAGGGTTGAATCCAACTTTAAACTGGATCAATTGTGCTGGCAGATGTGGGCTTCCCTTCCCTCTCCTTCTCATGGCAGCCCCTCCTGCTCCCTGAAAATCCTACGCATGGAACAAAGCCCCCCAAAAATCAGGTGAGCTGTGATGCAGGGGAGGGGAGATCCCCCAAAATTGGGCAGAAGGACCTTATATGAGCAGAGCCCTCCCACTTACAAAAGGCCGATTCTGGATCCAACCTCTGGAAAATGAGATTTCTCAGCAGTTCCCCATTGACCCTTATGTCTTTTCTTGCACCCACCAGATTCCTTGCTGACAGCATTTGTATGGACAGCTGCCTAGGGATTTATGCTCTAGCGTATGCTCACAACCACCATGCTTTGCTCCGTGTGGCTATACGCCACATCACCTTGAACTTTGAGCCACTTTCTGAACATCGGGCCTTTCCGGCTCTGGATCTCAGTACGGTGGTCAGCATCCTCTCCTCAGACAAACTGCTAGTGTCTTCCGAGCTCACGGTCTACCATGCCGTGCAGCACTGGGTGAGGTCTCAGCCGGCTGAGCATCTCTCACTGATCAAGAAGCTGATGGGACAGATCCGCCTCCCCCTTCTAACATCCGAAGAGGTCACGACAGTCCAGAAGGATATCATCGCAGAGTACGGGTATGCTCATCTGCAGTGGGAACAGCTGGATGGTGCAGGGAGGCTGCTGAAGAGCGGGGGCCTCAGGCTTGGCATGTATGATGACTGGATCGTGAGCTTGGGCCTCTTTGTAAGCAACATGCAAGGAGGAGTCGTTGAGCGCTTGAAGACTCACTTCCAGGGATTCAACCTACAGACGGAAAGTTGGGAGGAGATCCCACCATTGGTGTATCTTGATTCCTCTGGCTTCTTGTCTGTGGGGCACAAACTGTATGTCTCTGGAGGGCAAAGGCTCAATGGCTCCGTCTTAGGTAATTTGCATGAATTTGACCCCCTCACGGGCCGGTGGGTGCAATTGCCTTCCATGTCTGTACCCCGGCGAGAACATGGCTTTCTAGCATGTAAGCAGAAATTGTACGCCTTGGGAGGGCGAAGTGGCCGGAGCGTGCTTGACTCTGCGGAAAGCTTTGACCTCATGCAGGAGTCCTGGTCGCCCATTGCCAGCCTGCCATTTGCAGTGAGTCATTTTGCCTCTGCCACACTGAAGAGCAAGCTGTACCTGATTGGTGGGTTCTCTCACACCAGGGCGAGCGGCCTCGCTCACAGGGGCATTCTGATTTACGACACGAGTGTCAACGTGTGGAGCCAGGTGCCTCTGGCTTTCCAGTGTTACAAGTCAACGGCTGTGGCCATGAACAATGGGATCTTTGTCATCGGTGGATTGGTGGAGGAGAGCAGCCGAAGGGAGACTCCCGGCACCGTCATCCGAGCTCTGATCTCTGGCACCCATAAGTGCTTCTTCCTCAGCAAGGATGGCACTGTGAGCCAGGACGTTGCCATCCCAGAACTTCCCATCCTGGTCTTACCACCGTGTGCAGTGCAGTGGCAGAGAAGGATCCATGTCCTGGTAGGGAACACAATTTACCAGTGGAAGCCTGGAGAGCCGAGCTGGACTAGGAGCCGGAAAACTGCTCCCAACACGAGAGTAACTTTCTTAACTGTTGTTAATGGTGTGACGCTGAGGGTACCCAAGAAAACTCTGCAGCCCCTCTTACAAGAAGCCTCAGCAGCCTTGACAGCAGTTTGGGTGGCTGATAATTAACAGGCTTATTATCGATGCTTTCCAAACCATCTCGGTCACTCCCTTGATGTCACCTTCTGCCCAAGAGGCAGAATTCTACCATACCAAGCTGCTCTCCTTAATATTAACTGTGCTGGTTCTTTAGGAGCAGCAGACAATTGCATTGGTTCCTTCTAACTGCCCTTGAGGCAGGAGGGTGTCTATGGCTCAGACCAGTGGCATGGCTGCTGAATAAACTCCATTCCTGCCTCCAACTTATTTTACTAAGCATAGAGTTGTTCTGAATGCCATGGATTACAACAGCAGCAACGTAAGAGGCTTCTGTCAGCAGAGAGACTTCCTTGGAAAGAACGAGGAGTATTTCTTGTCTTTAGCTCAAAGTTCCTGTATTTGCTTCAGAGTTCAGGGCCACCTCTGGGCTCTGTTGGGTGAAGGGACTACAAGAGGAATGGGAGGCAAACTTGACTAGCAATCACCACAGACAACTACTTGTACTAGAGAAAATTGTTAGCTATTTATTAGCAGATGGCAATAGTTATGGAGCTTTTCTACGTGAAGCATTTATTGTGCACTCGTGATTTCTTATGGGTTCTTTAGAGAATGTTGAGGTCCTCTTGCTTCGCTTCTGTTTTTTCAGAGCACTTTCCCATTGTTTTTAAAACAGGGAAAAAGAAGTATTATTTCTGAAAGCACTGTTCTACTTGTGTCCCACTATAGCACAGTTCCACCTAGAGGTTATGTAGCAGAAAAGCAGGAGAGAAAAAGCACTCTGTGTAGAGCTCAGATTTCAGTTCTGCAATGAAAATGAAAGTAGATACAGCGATAAAACAGCCTCATGTAGAAAAGCTCATGGTTACTCCTCCTTATACCGTTTACCTCTTTTGCTAAACAAAATAGGTGTGCAGGTGGTACACAGTCAGTATTTTTTTTATAATTATTTTTATTAATTTTTATACAATAACATAAACGAAAAACATAAACATATCACTTATAAATCATATGACTAACATTATAAAACTAACATAATTCACCTGACTAGTGCACCCCACCCCCCTGGGACCAGCTACATTTCTATATACCTTATTTCTTTTTTTTAATCATTCTTCCAAAACTGCATAGATTCATATGACGGTGCACACCCCTTCCCCTTTTTTAATACATAATCCACAAATAATCCCCATATATCTCCAAATTCATTTTTTCTTAATATTCCTCTTTTAACTTTAACATTGTTTGTTAACTTATCATTTATAGTAATATTCCACACTTCTTTATACCAATCTTCTATTTGGTAGTTGCCTTGCACTTTCCATTGTCTAGTGATTATTAACCTCGCTGCAGTCATTAAATTCGTAATTAACTCTTTAACATTTTGCTCTCCTTCTTCTTTATCATAAATTGACAATAAAGCTATCCTAGGACATATCTTAAACTTTAAATCTATTATCTTTTTTACTTCTTCAATTACTTTTAACCAAAATATTTGTACATATTTACAAGTCCACCACATATGAAAATACGTTCCAATTTCTTGACAACCTCTCCAACATAGCTTTGAATGTTTCTTATCTATTTGGTTTAGTTTTACCAGTGTTAAATACCACCTCCATGCTATTTTATAATAGTTTTCTTTTATTCTTACTGACATAGTGTTTAAATTACGCAAATTCCATATTGTCCCCCATCTTTGATCATTTACTTGTTCTTTTAAATCTTCTTCTCATAATACTTTCAAATAATTTTGCTTCTCTTCTCCTTCTAACAAAATTTTATAAATTTCACTTACCACCCCTTTAATATTCTTATTTATATCCTCCTCTTCTCTCATTATAATCATCTTCTCAAATTTTGTAAAATTTCAAAGCTCTTTATTATTCTTTTTCCAATTAGCCATCCATTGTTCTAGTTGGATAACTTTAAACCATGCTATTTTCCTTCCTCTCATAACTTCTTCTACTTGTTCTTTAGTACTCATCTTTTCCAACCAATCCTTTATTTTAAAATTTTTCTGTTCTCTAAAAACTATTTCTAATTCTTTCTTTAAATTTCCTGGAAAGTCTTCCAGCAACACCACTAGATTCAATGGGGAAATATCTGGTAATAATTTTTTTTTATACTTTAACCAAACCTCTATAATATTTCTTAACAAGGGATTTTATAATTTTTCTATCATCTTCTTATTTACTTTAATAAAGAAAATATTACTTAACCTCAATTCTAAATCCTGTCTATCCATCTCCAACCAACTTATTTCATTTGGTCTTGCAATCTCATCTATTACATGCCTCAATTGATTAGCTATATAATAGTACTTTAAGTTTGGGAGACCTAATCCCCCTTTTTTCTGAGATTTATACCAATTCCCTTTATTAATCCTTGCTTTCTTATTACCATTACAAAAATTATTTATTATAACTTGCCATTTCTTTAACTGTAAATCTGTTAACTTAATTGGTAACATTCTAAACAAAAAATTAAACTTAGGCAAAATTTTCATTTTAATAAGCGCTATTGTACCAAACCATGAAAGATTAATTTGTTTATATTCTTCTAATTTTTTCTTAATCTCCCTATTTAATTTATTAAAATTCTCCTCTTCTAACTTATCAACTTCCCTTGTAATATTTACACCTAAGTACTTAATCAAATTCTTTACCTTAACTCTATATTTTTTACTAAACTCCTGTTCCTCCTCTTTCATATAATTGAATAATATCATTTCTGATTTATCCCCAGTTAACTTGCAAACCAGATATTTCCCCAAACTCTTTCATATGTAATTTTATTTTCTCCATTTTTTCTATTGGATTCTCAAACTATTTTTTATTTTTCTTTATTACCTATCCCACTAAGGTTCTTATCTTCTCTAATTGCATTAGCTAAAAGTTCTATAACTATAGCAAACAAAATCGGGGAAAGAGGGCAACCTTGCCTAGTACCTCAGGCTAAGGAAATTTGTTGCGTTATTCCATCGTTTACCATTACCACAGCATTATTTCACGAATAAAGTTGATCTATCACCCCTCTAAATCTTACTCCAAACCCTAACCTTTCTATTATTATTTTTAAAGCTGGTCATTCCACACAATCAAAGGCCTTAAAAATATCCAAAGCCATCAGACCTGCCTTCAATTTATTATTCTTGATTATATTTATCATATTCAATGCTCTTCCAATTAAATTTGGCATCTGTCTCCCTGCTATAAACCCACATTGATCTCTTTTAATATATTTGTACATAAAAGTATTCATTCTTTTCGCCATTATCGCTGCAAATATCTTAGCATCTTGATTTATTAAAGAAATAGGTCTATATGATCCTGGGTCTGACAAATCTTTATCTACTTTTGGAATCAATACAATCAGAGACTGTTCCCATGATGGTGGGATCCTATCTCCTTCTAGTATCTTATTATATAACCATTTCAATTTCGGTATTAACATTTTCTTAAATATTTTATAATATTCTGGTCCCAACCCATCCAATCCTGGGGATTTCCCCCCTTTTAATTTGTCAATAATTTCTTTTTCTGAGACCCCCCTTTTCATTAACTCTATATCTACCTCTTGCAATCTAATCTTTAGATTCTTCTCCACATATTCCTCAATCTTTTCTTGTGACCCTCCTCCTGCAGCATATAATTTCTGATAAAAATCATGAAATATCTCCAATTTATCCTTCATCGAATTGCAACTCTTCCCTAATTTATTTCTAATTGCTCCAATTAAATTCTTTGTCTTTTTTGATTGTGTAGATCTGGCCAGCATTTTAGAGTTCTTATTACTATATTCAAAGAATTCTCTTTTCAAATATATTAAATTTCTCTGAGCTTCCTCCAATTCCTCTTTCTCTAATTCTTTTTTTTTGCTTGTAATTGTGCAAAAATCTGTTTATCCCTATGCCTTAGAAATTCCATTTCCAAATCCTTAATTTCTTCTTCCAGGTTTTTCTTATCTTTTTCTTGTTGTCTCCTCAATTTACAATTCTCTCTAATACAAATCCCTCTTGTTACTGCTTTCATTGTATCCCAAAGTATAGCTTGATTATAAAACCCTTTTTCATTAATTTCCCATATACTTTGTATTTCCTTTTCCATTTTTTCAATTATACTTTTATAATTAAAAAAATCTTGTATTTAATCTCCACCTTTTTGCCTCCTTGTAATTTTTTTTAACATTAATATCTATATTCACCAATGCATGATCTGTTACTTTTATCAATCCTATATCACTCTTTATTATTCTAGAAAACAAATTCTTTGACACGAAAACATAATCAATCCTTGAGTAAGTCTTATATTTTGCTGAGTAAAAAGTAAATCTCTATTGATCTCTATTCATTGCTTTCCACACATCTGTTAACTTATTTTTGTTCATAATCTTACTCAAACCTGTAAGATTATTACATCTTTCTTCTGGCGTGGGGTTAGACTTATCTTTCTGTTTATTTACCACCATATTAAAATCCCCCGCTATTATAATATTTCCCTTTTGAATATCCGTTTCTTCAAAAATTCCTTTATAAAATTCCATTTGATTATTATTAGGTGCATAAACATTAATTAATGTACATTCTTCTTCCCCCACTGCCCCTTGCATCATTATATATCGGCCCATAGAGTCCTTCTTCATCTTCTGTATTTTGAATCCACATTTTTTGGATATAATTATTGCCACCCCCCTGGCTTTCGAAGTTCCGTAAGCTTTCTCATATATAACCGACCATCTTAATTTGAGCTCATTAACCCCTTCTTTTGACTGATGTGTTTCTTGAATAAAAATTATATCAGCCTTATCTTTATTCAATAATGCTTCCACTCATTTCCTTTTAAGAACCGATCCTAGCCCGATGACATTCAAAGTTGTAACTCTTAATTTACCCTCCATATTTCCAGTTTCATTCCCCTTTCCCAGTCCCCTATTGTGCTACACATATTCACATATAACCCAACAAAAACAATAACAATAACAATTTCTTCCCCCCATTTCCCCCTGGGATTAGCCCCGTTCATGTCTTTTTTTTTTTTGCCCCAGGGGTGGGGGGGAGGCAACTTCACCACCTCTGGTTAACCAGTAGTCAGCAGATCCCCTTCTCCTCCTGATATCATGTTACTTCATCCCTTGTCCTGTTGTTATCCATCAAAATCTTCTATACTCCCAGCTCAATTACTGTGAGCCTCCTGCTGCTCCCAACTCTTCTCCTTGATCTTCTTTTCCTCACTGCCGGGGGTCAACTCCTCCTTGTAATCCCAACTGATTCAGCAACTCCATCCCTTGCTCCATTGATGTTATTTTGTAGATTTTTTTCTCATATGTAAATTTCAAAAAAATCGGATAGCCCCAACTGTAATTTAATAATAATAATAATAATAATAATAATAATATATTTATTACCCGCCTCTCCCTTCGGATCGAGGTGGGGAACAACATCATCGTAAAACACACAAAACTGATTAAAAATACATAAAACCAATATATCATTAAAATACCAATAAAACACCAATAAAACACTTAAAATTCATCTGAGTAGGCCTGCCGGAAGAGCTCAGTCTTTATAGATTGTTTAAATTCCTGAAGACTGGTAAATTCACGGATCTCTCCTGGCAGGTCATTCCATAATCTGGGAGCGGCAGAAGAGAAGGTCCTCTGGGTAACAGTTGTCAGTCTAGTTTTTGTTGACTGTAATAAATTCTTCCCAGAGGACCTAAGCGTGTGGGGCGGATTGGATGGGAGAAGGCGATCCCGCAGGTAACCTGGACCCAAACCATGTAGGGCTTTAAAGGTAATGACCAACACTTTGTACTTCGCCCGGAAACTAACTAGCAGCCAGTGGAGAGATTTCAAAGCTGGTGTAATATGGTCACCCTTAGGTGTACCAGTGACCAACCTGGCTGCCATATTTTGAACTAGTTGAAGTTTCCGGACTAGGCACAGAGGTAGCCCTATGTACAGCGCATTGCAGAAGTCGAGTCTCGAAGTTACCAACGCATGCACTACTGTCTTTAGGTCTTCCAACTCTAGGAAGGGGCGCAGCTGGCGTATCAGCCGAAGCTGATAGTAGGCACTCCTGGCCATTGCATCTATCTGGGATGTCATTTGGAGCGACAGATCCAGGAGCACCCCCAAGCTGCGAACACAGTCTTTCAGGGGGAGTGCAACCCCATCCAGAACTGGTTGACACACCTCCAACCCCAGGTTGTGGCCCTTGACAGTAAGCACCGTCTTTGTCTGGATTCAGCTTCAGTTTGTTTTTCCTCATCCAGCCCATTACCGCCTCCAAGCATTCATTCAGAGGAGACACACTATCCTTAGCTGATGCTGTTCTCAGAAGCATAGAGAAATATATTTGGGTGTCATCAGCATACTGATAGCACCCCGCCCCATGCCTTCGGATGATCTCTCCCAGCTGTTTCATGTAAATGTTAAACAGCATTGGGGAAAGGATAGCACCTTGTGGTACACCACATAGCAGCTCCTTCTTTGAGGAGCAACTATCCCCAAGCATCACCATCTGGAACCTGCCCGAGAGGTAGGACCGGAACCACTGAAGCACAGTGCCCCCGAGTCCCAATCCCCTCAGGCGTTCCAAAAGGATACCATGGTCGATGGTATCAAAAGCCACTGAGAGGTCCAGAAGTACCAGCAGGGACACACTCCCCCTGTCAATACTCAAGCGTAGTTCGTCCACTAAGGTGACCATAGCAGTCTCAACTCCATATCCTGCCCTGAAGCTGGTTTGAAATGGGTCTAGAAAATCTGTATCATCCAAAACTGCTTGGAGTTGGAAGGCAACCGCCCTCTCGATCACCTTGCCCAGAAACGGAAGGTTCGATACTGGTCTGTAATTATTAAGGTCCAGGGGATCCAGGGAGGGCTTTTTAAGAAGCGGCCGTACTACCGCTTCTTTTAAACAAGATGGAAAACTCCCCTCCCTGAGAGATGTATTAATGATATGTTGTAATTGTAATCTAATTACATCTCCTCCCTGGGCGACCAGCCAAGAAGGGCAGGGATCGAGAGGGCAAGTCGTCCTCACTCGTCCAAGCAGCTTGTCCACGTCCTCGGTACTCACCAACTGAAACTGATCCAGTGTAATTCTACTTGCGGAGTTGCTGGGCACTCCATTGTCAGCCTCTGCTACAACGATGACATCTAAGTCGGCTGTTATCCGAGAGATTTTATCTGTGAAATGGTCGTTAAAAGCATCACAGCGAACTACCGAAGGCTCTAAAATCGGGTTCAGGGGAGAAAGTGCCTGAGTTAGACCCCTCACCACCCTGAACAGTTCTGCTGGATGTGAATTCGCAGACGTAATGCGTGCAGAGAAGAAAGCTTTCTTCGCTGCGCGTATTGCCACCCCATAGGAACGAAGATGTTCTCTATGTCGTGTCTTATCGAATATAAGTCGAATTTTCCGCCATTGCTGCTCCAGTCGTCGTCCTTTCCGCTTCAACTCCCGGAGTTCTTTTGTATACTAGGGCGCCCGATTAGAAGCGGGTCGGAGAGGACGTTTGGGGGCGATCGTGTCGATAGCCCTAGTTAGGTCTTGATTCCATCTATTGACCAGGGCTTCTACAGGATCGTCGATGATACCAGCCATAGAACCCTCCAAGGCCTTCTGGAATCCAGAAGGATCCATCAGCCTTTGAGGGCGGACCATCTTAATAGGTCCGCCACCCCTGCAGGGGTGGGTGGTAGCTGTGATACTAACCCTGACCAGAAAGTGGTCTGTCCATGACAATGCAGAGGTATTTGTTACCTCCGCCCACAGATTTGTCTGTTCGGAGCTGAAAACAGCATCTAGGGTGTGACCTGCTGAATGTGTAGGTCGAGAGACCAATTGGGATAGGCCCATGGTTGTCATGGATGCCATGAACTCCCAAGCTGCACCTGACAAACCAGCCTCGAATGGGATGTTGAAGTCGCCCAGGACCAAAAGCCTAGGCGAATCCAACACCAGCTCCGAGACCAGTTCCGTGAGCTCGGCCAGGGAGTCTGATAGGCAGCGGGAATACCATTCCTCTTTAAAACTTCTGTGCATGGCTTAACTTCGCGTCTCCAATTTATTGTTTGGGGACACAAGTCATTGTACACTTGTATTGGAGTATCGTGGCATTTCAGTTGACCATTATCTTGTCTTGTTGCATCATCAGAAGCTCCTTTTTATAATAATTTGCAAATTTCACCACAATGTCCCTTGGAGTCGCGCCTCTTCTTCTGTAGGAAATCCTGTGCACACGCTCGATGTCTTCTGGCCTCCAATCTGTGCTTGGTTCCATATTCTTTAACCACTCCATGATTTTACCTCTTAGGATCCTTGGAGTCTCTGCAGAATCTTCTGGAAAAAATTTAATCCTTATATTGGATCTTCATTCCTGATCTTGAATTGCAATCAATCTTAAGTCCATTTGCTGAACTATAGTGCTTTGCTCTTTTATTTTCCCTTTATTTTCTTCAACTGCATCCTCGACTTGCTGAAACCTCGAATTTATTGCTTTTAATTCACCTTTAACCTGCTTCAGCTCCTCTTTTAAGTCTTGAGTTGATTTACCAATTTCTGCAGTCACTTCTTGTACTATCTGGCTCTTTAAACCTTGAACCAAAGTCTCATTGTTTTGCATCAGCATGTTTTGAAAGCTTATCATCATTTCTTCTGAAAATAACTGCTTAGACTTGGCAGTAGCTCCTGTTTCCTTAGAAACAGCTCCCGCCTTTCTTCCATTTCCTGTCTGAAGTGATTCCACGCTCGCTGCTCGCTTCCCCCCTCCCTTCTGGGGGCTGTCTGGCATGTTTCCTTCTTCAATTGCAGCCCTTTCTAAGCGAAAAAAGGTTTTATCTGAAGGGACCACTCTCCCGGTTCTAGTCCACGAAGGTAATTGTTCTTTTTTATGACCTTTACGCATTTGGCATCCAGCCAATCTTCTTCCGAGCACAGCGTCTCTTATCTCTTAATAATTATGCCACCAGCATATGCAGTAAAACTTCCCACAGCATCTCAGAGTTTTTACTCACAGTTCAGTTTATCTTTCAAAGGGATTTCTTCTCTTCAAAGTTTCTATATCGGGAGACCGAGAAATCCGCTGGCTACTCCATCGGCCCGAAGCTCCGCCCCCCCAGTCAGTATTTTCATCTGATACATTGAAGCGTCAATTTGGGGAAAGTCGTACATTGGTGGGTTGCATAGGTGATATTAGGTGATCCTATTTTGTCTTGTTGAGCCATTTTGAGGAAAATGACATTGGCTGTGCTGGTTGGAGATTATGGGACTTGTAGTCCAATGCATCTGGAGTGCAACAGACTGGGGAAGGTTGTCCTAGTCCTATTTCAGCTTGGCTACCTCCCTTCCCCAACTAAATCTCTTTTCCTTTCCCCCTATTTTCTTTTTTGTTTGGCTACCGTTGACTGACTCCCTTTGCTTCTTTTCCCCACTGCAGCCTTTGTGCCTTGTTCTGCCATACCACACTCTATCCTAAAAAGCCCTTCCCCTTGGTAGCCACCAAGAGCGTCATCACACGGGAAAATCGTGTTTGCTTACCATTGCTTCTCTGCCCATGTGGTTGTCCCTCATTACTTCCTCTTTTGTCCCTCATTACTTCCTCTTTTGAAAGAGGAAGTAAACAACTTGCACATGGCCCATTCAGTGGGCCGTTTTGATCCCACTGCTTCTCCTGCACACAGCAGGAGTTAGCGGCAACTTCTGCCTTCAAAAATAAGTCAGACTTACTGGGGTGTTTTTTTATCACACGAAGAAGACTAGAAGGGGCAGGAGGCGGATGATGTAATGAGAGGGACCTGCGAAAATCTGTGAGTGTGCCCAATAATGAGTATGCTATAAACGCTTATCTGATGGAGCTCCAAGACACCCTCCTCCTTTCCTCAAAATTTACTTCTTCATCAATACATTCCCACAACCTCTGTAGCCTCACCTTCCCCATGCCTGCCATGGTTAGAAGACATGTAGTCAAAGCAACATCTGCAGTATTTGTGAATAATTTATTCACCGTGCAATTCTATGCATGTCTACTCAGAAGTAAGTTCCAATGAGTTCCTTAATAGGACTTCCTCCTATGTATGTTTAAGCTGATGCCTATCCTTGATTAATGCTGCACTTACTTTGTACACCAGGTATGCTAATCCTAGCACTGATTTACTTCTTAATGTTACAAATGGCCATCTGGGCACATTGCCTTTGTCGTGGCCATTTTGCAATTCCTTTTGTCCTTATCCACTTTTATTCCCTCTCCTCCATATGTCACAACTCACCTGTTCAGCAGGGTCTCCTGACGCTCTGCGTAGCATTTTTAGGGGGCTGGAGGGGCTGCTCTGGAAAGGAGGGGGACGGGGAAGTCCACTTCCTCCAGCTTAAATCTGGGTCCATTCCTTGGTCTGCACACCACTTGACCCAAATCTCCCAAATTTCAGTGGGTCATAGCTTTGATGGAAAAAAGAGAATACACAAAGGCACGTCTGCTCTCCATCTAGAATCGATGTCTGGGACTCCAGTCAGAAATGTTTCAGTGTTCCGTTTTGCTCTCACAAACTTGCTATGTTGGAGCTATGTACCTAACCCCAGATGCCTTTCTGAGAGAGGGGCAGCCATTCCCTTTCATCACAGATATATGCACGATGGGATTCTACCACATTCTCCAGGCCTCTTGGCCTACAAATGAGTAATAACAGTGCCCATTTGAAAACTGGAGCAGGAGTTAATTACGCTCAATAAATTTTGCCCAACAGAGCAGCCAGCTCCCACAGAGAGGTGACTGCAGGTAGGCAGGTGAGCGCTGCCAAAGGTTCTGCCCTGTCTCTTTGATTCCAGGCTTGCCTCTCTGCATCGCTTTGACATTTTATCCCTCCCCGCCACTCTCCCCGATGCATCTCTCATAAAGAAAATGGCAAACGGCCCACAGTAGTAACCCTTAACAATGTATACTGAAATCTTGGCTAACAACCATAACCCCACTTGCCTGCCCTAGTCGCTGGGAACATGATTCCCCAGGAGAATTGCTACAATGCATCCCCAAATGTTCTTTTGCCTGGCTTTATGCAGCCACCTGCATAGCATAGTAATGGCCACCTGCTCACCCCTTCAGCTATATAAAACTCACCCGCATCACGCTGCTCAGGAGAGGCCTCTATCTTTATGGCAGTGGAGAAAGACAAAATAGCGACAGGGGAGACCTTTAGCTTGGAGAGAGAATTAAAGGCGGAGAAACGCAATTTGAAAGCTCCATGGGGTGCATGGAACAACATTTTGAAAAATGTGAATGAAACATGATATTTTGCCATAGTACACTCTCCCAACACCCCAAAATACACTGTTCTTAAAGTTAAGCATGCCAATTAAGCACATGCGTACACTGTTAAATATATTCAAAATGTGGAATGTGGGCTTCCTCGTTGCAAAATTTGGCACGTTAATCCAAGACTTTCTCTACCACCTTAGTGGATCATTTCAACCAGCAGAGGTCAATATCACCATGCAGAGGGTCGGAGCAGGGAATAGGGTTGGAATTCAATTAATTTGATCAAGGCATCAAAGCATACAGCCTGGGTCTGTGTTCTCATCATTGAATTTCATTGACATGGTTCTCTGATGGCTCCACCAAAAGATTGTGGATCATCCTATTGTCACTCCTTGGTTTGCAGAGATGGCCCTGTGATTTGTGCTGGGGGTGCATTGGACAGTCCTTTGAACATGCAGTCAACATTGTCACCAAAACTGAATAGTCACCAAAAATGTTCACACCTGGATAAATGGATATGTGGATTGGCCATATAATTTGGGCTGAGTAGAAAGGTATAGGGGGAACTGAGTAGGATCAGGCAAATAAGCAAATGGTTATAACGATAAGAGATTAAATAAAGACACTCAATCCCTCAGCAGGTTAAAGAGCTTGTAAAAAAATCAAACACACCTCGAGGGGTCCCTTTCCCCATATTACTTGCTACATAGTTCTAATTTGCTGCTTTATATTTGAATTGCCTGAGCCTACAAGCATTCATCTGACCAAGATGTAGATTATGGTGAGAAGCAGGAGGAGGACAATGATGATAATGATGATTTTAAAAAGAAAATATTTCTGCATGCAAGTAAAAATATTTTTCATGTGCAACAGCACACAATAACATTTTATATAATAAGAACATAAGAGCCCTGCTGGATCAGACCAAAGGCTTTACATAGTCCAGCATCTGGTTTCTCAACAGACACAGGACATGATGAGGGCAATAGCCCTCTCCTGCTCTTGCTTCCGAGCAACTGGCAATCAGTGTTATAGTGCCGCTGATAGTGGAGGTATCATAACTTGAGGTATTCATTGACAGCCTTATCCTCCATGATTTTGTCTAACCCCCCTTTAAAGACATCTAAATTCCATAATCTAATTATGCACTGTGTTAAGAAGGACTTCCTTTTATCTGTCCTGAATCTGCCACCATTCAGCTTCATTGGATGGCCCCAGCTTCTAATACTGTGAAAGAGAGAAATCCTTCTCTCTAGCCACTTCCTCCACACCAGGTATAATTTTATACACCCCTTACTTGTTTTCTTCTAAGCTAAGAAGTCCCCAATATTGTAAGCTTTCCTCATAGTGGAGTAGCTCTAGCCCCTTTATCATTTTGGTTTCCAATTCCCCCGCCCCAGCTTTTCCAGCTCTACAATATCATTGTAGAGGTATGATGGTGACCAGGGGTGTATGTAGTATTCCAGGTATGGTCACACCATAGATTTGTATAATGGCAGTATGATACTGGCAGTTTTATTTTTGTTCTCTTCCGAATAATCCCTAGAATGCAAATTTGCCATTTCCACCACAGCCGCAGGAGTTCTTTCCTGCTAAGTCAGTAGTAGCACGGACTCCCAGCCACCTCACTTCCCCACAACTTTATCTCCAGGTCATTCATGAACAAGTTAAAAAGCACTGGTCCAAATACAGGTCCTTGGGGACCCCACTTCTTACTTCCCTCCATTTTTTCTTACTCTCTGCTTCCTATTCTTTAACTACAGGCAGGATCTACACTACTGCTTTAAAATGGTTTATAACAGTAGTGACAGCTGTTGGGGCCCAGGACACACTCCATATACAGTTTTGAAACTGTTTTCAAAGTGTCATATCCTGCTTGGTGTAAATCTGGCCCTAGTTACTGATCCATAAGAGTCCTTTGACTCCTGTCCCATGATTGCTGAGTTTACTTAAGAGGCTTTGATGAAGGATCACAAATAAATAAAGATCAGCAAATAAATAAAATCACAGATACCTGCTTTGCTTTCAATAGCTAAAATCTCTAAAGAAATAGTTTCTCCATATCTCAGATTCCAGAAATGTAAGAACTGAACCTCCTCTTCCTTCTAACAAATGTGTATACCCCTCATCCTTTTAAAATCTAATTGAGTATGTTAACGTTACCATACAAAGTATATTCCATATTCTTTGAGAATCTTCTATAGAAACTATTTTGGTTTTTCATTTAGATGCTATCTCAGTTCAACTAATTCCGGTACCTCCGTTTCTCAAATCCTTTTTGGCAGACCCCAAAAGAGCAACCAAAGAATTTAACTGAACTGTATAATGGATCATGTTCCTAATTACTACAAGACTTCTTTTCGAACAGGCAGAATAGGTAGTTATCTGGAACCTAATTAATATAGTCGACTCTCACTTCTTTTATTCAATGAGCAGCAGAACCAGCCAGGGATCCGCCACTATGTTACACTGTAGCACTTTTGCTCTGAACAGCCATGTCTGATAAGAGCAGGTATAGCACAGTGGCTAAGCTATAAATCAGGACAGATAAAAGGAAGTACTTCTTCACACAAGCATAGTAAAACTATGGAATTCACTACCACAATTTGTAATGATGGCCACCAATTTGGATGGGGGTTGGACAAATTCATGGCAGATAAGGCTATCAATGGCTATTAGTCCTGGACAGGATCTACACTACTACTTTAAACTGTTTTATAACAGTAGTGACAACTGTTGCGGCCCAGGACACACTCCATATACAGTTTTCAAAACGTTTTCAAACTGTCATATCCTGCTTGGTGTAGATCTGGCCCTGATGGCTCTATGCACAGTATGCCTATGTACACAGTTGCTTGAGATCATGGGCGGGAGGGTGCTGTTGGACTTGTGTCCTGCTTGTGGGTTTTCCATGGGCACCTAGCTGGACTAGATGGACCTTGGTCTGATTCAGCATGGTTCTTCTTCTGCTCTTATGAAGTCCCTAGTTCACATCACACCTCTGCCATGAGCTTACTCGTTGGCCTTAAAAACATAAAAAGAGCCCTGCTGGATCAGATCAAAGGTCTATCTAGTCCAGCATTCTGTTCCTTCAGTAGCCAACAATGCCCACAAACAGGACAGGAATGCAATAGCTTCCTTCTGCTCTTGTTTCTCAGCAACTGGTACTGGGGGTCATACTATCTCTGATCCCAAGGTAATATATAGCCAGTCTTGGTCCTGCCACAAGTATACTCAAGGGGAAGTGACAACTGGCAAGAAAGCTTCCCCAGCTGGACTGACTAGAATGGACAAGCCCCTGAATACCCTGCCTGATCCGAAACCTGCTCAATGTCATGGGTAGGTATTCAACAAAGCCTTGTTGAATGTGGGTAGATTTATTAGGAATAGTTTTGGAATGTCTGTGCAATCAGTTCTCTGTCAGAAATTCCCATGGGAGTAGCTTGCTGTACTCCCTGTCTTGGCCTTGAGGCTGCTAGTTCCCTGGGAACTTGGGAATGTTTTGATATGGTGGGGGCCCACTGGTCTGAGGATGTCACTCAGATTGTAACATCATCTTAGTGGGTTGAGCTGTGCCATCCTGTTGGCACATGGGGATGTTTTACAGGTCACAGGACCTGTCTGTCAAGTGGCTTTTAATAGGCCAGGCCTTCGAGTATAAGAGATGGAGCAAAGCGGAAGAGCTTTGCTAGAATCATCGTTCGATGCAAGGCCTGAAATCTCTCCTGTTGGATCCATCTCCTTTTTGGGACTTTGAAGTACTCTGCACATGGACTCTCCTGCTATTTGGACTTGGGATCTCTAAGGACTGTGCCATGAAAAGTACTATGAGGCTTTTCATAGACTTGAATTTGCATTTGCTGTGGAGTGTGTGTCTGTGGTCAGATTTAGGTGGCAGGGAGTTTGCCAGTGCTTGCTGTAGCACGGAACTCCTGTGCTTGAGGTTGTACCTTCCCTGTGATCATGATCACCTGGTCAGCTCAGTGTTCGGCAGACTGAGGTTGGCTGGTGCATGATCTCTCTTTCTCTCTCTCTGCCAGACTCAGGAGGCAGGGAGTTCCCAGTGCTAAGCAGAAAGCATGGGGCTCCTGTGCCTGAGATACTACCCTTCCCGTGACCTTGTGGGTGTGGGCCAAGTTCCCTGAGTTACCAGTGCATGCAGCGTCTGGAGAAGCTCCCTTGGGATGGTTTGCTAAGCCTGTCAAGAATTTCCCCCTCCCATGTGATTACCTGAAGGATCGTATCAAGAATGGAGCCTGAAACTTTCTGACCATCATTCAGTTTTAAGTGTGGTTTTGGAGAAATGTAACCATTAAGTGTGTTACCATGAGATTTCCTCAATAAAAAGGTGTCACTGATGTGAGTGTCTCATGTCAGTTTGCCAGCACATGTAAATGCCAGAGGGAACAGGCATGCACACGACACTCAGTACCACTATGTCCAAGCTGCACTCCTTGTTCCTGTGAAGAACACAAGAAGAGCACTGCTGGATCAGACCAAAGACCTACCTAGTCCAGCATTATGTTTACACAGGGACCAACCAGCTGCCTCCATGGAAGCCCACAAGTAGCTGAGGAAGGCAATAGCACCCTGACACTTGTGATCCCCCATAACTGGTATTCAGAAGCATGCTACTTTCAATACTGGAGGTAGCACATAGCCATCATGACTGGTATGCATCGATAGCCTTATCCTCCATAAATTCTTCTAATCCCCTTTTAAAGCCATTCAAGTTGGCAGTCAAGTTGTTGTGTGAAGAAGTACTTCCTTTTATCTCTCCTGAAACTCTCACCACTCAACTTATTTATTGGCTGACCCCCATGTTCTAGCGTTAGGAGAGAGAGGGAGAAAAATGTATCCCTGTCCTCTTTCTTCAAACCGTACATAATTTTATACATGGGTCTCCCGCTTGTCATTTTTTCTCAGCTAAAAAGCACCAAACTGAACCTTTCCTCATAGGGGACTTGTTCCAGTCCTTTGATCATTTTGGCTGCTCTTTTCTGCACCATCCTCAGCCCTACAATATTCTTTTTGAGATGCAGCGGCCAGAACTGTAAGCAGGATTTGAGCTTTGGTCACACCATCAATTTGTATGAAGGCATTATAGTATCGGCCCTTCTTTTTGTCCCAACTTCTAACATTTCCTTAACATTTCCACGCGTTTTGGTTTTTAAATCTTTACGCTTGATTCTTCTTTTGTTAAAATGTATAAATATGTCCTACAACACAACCCTATGCAAGTGTACTCAGAAATAAGTCTCACTGAGTTCAATGGCGCTTCCTCTCAGCTAAGTAGGTATATAGGATTGTAGCCTCAGTGTTTTTATTATTTTGAATTTAATGTAAGCCATTTTGGGGTCCTTGAATAAATAATTCAGGTGAAGCACTTGCAATGTGTTGTTGTTGTTGTTGTTGACAAATGTCTAGTGTCTGAGATCTTGTACCATTTTAAACAATGAGCAGTTCCCATAGAAGATAGGATTTTATGTGCTCCCCCAGGTCTTTTTCAGTGAATGCACCACAAATGAGTAATCTGCTGTCACTGGCTTTCCCTCTTTATTCGGCATGCACAAAGAAAGGGAAAGAGGCCTTTATTGTTCGGTTTCATAGAGTGTCCCCAAACTCTTGGGATCAGCCGAGAGTCAAACCCAGCTTATGTATTGTGGATGCTCAAATGCCATGGCAACCAAAGAGGTCAGGAGTCTGGAAATTAATTCCATTTTCACCCAGTAAATGAGAGTTGGAGGCCAGAATGTATTCATTTATATACATATAAAAGTACACCTGGCTGGGTGGTTGCATACGGAGTAATAAATATGTGCACACACAATGTCAGACATGCTCATAGAACCCTACAAACAAAGCAGAAGGAGCATGATGCTACCATGATGTACACAAACATGCAACTATCCACACACCCATACACAGGAGATTAAATGAGCAGAGTGCTATTAAAATCCATAAATCAACTGCAAGTATTAATTTCCTTTGACAAACCCTCACATTCAAATTTATATCCCTTGAGTACCTCAGTGAACTCTGACTTGGAATAATTTGCTTCATTTACATTTTAATACAGGCAAAACTTTGACTTTGATTAGTTCAATTACATTGTTCAAAATTGAACTAATGAAAGTCAAAATGTGATTCTGAACCAAGCAAAGGTTATGAAGCCAGTGCACCACTCCTACTGGCTTGAATGGACTCAGGGTTTCAAGTGCACAATATTCATCAGGGAGTCCTATGCAAACTCCTGCCTCAAAAGACTGTCTGATGTGTAAGATGAATATGAGCCATCCGGCACAGCTTTTCCAGTACATCATTCCCAAAATTGCACCATAAAACCCTTACATTTTTTTTAAAAAAGGTTTGCTTTATGTCAGGTTCCAGGGCCAATTCACATGTGTAACAAACTCATATATTACAAACAGTCCAACAGAGCCCCCTACAGTGTCATCAGCTCTTGCACCTCTGTGGTGAGTCCTAAATAGAGAAATCCTGTGTTTTATTTTCCAATTGTTCCAATTCCAATTGTTCCAATTCCAAAAAAAGAAAAAACAAAACAAAACAAAAAACTATTTCAAATGGGCCAACTCTTTTATAATGTAAGTCAAGAATCATTAGAGTTGGAAGCAACATCTAAATACATTTCAAATTGGCTATGTGTGCCCACTTACATCAGAGATATTGCCGCTCTCATTACTAGACAAAACAACAATCCATCTCTGTTAAGAGGCTGGCTTTTACTGGTCTCAAATTCCAATAAATAGGTGAAGCATTACCTGAATATTTTGTCTCTGCTAATAAAATATGTTCTTGCAAGGGACTCTGCACATCCTAGTATTACGTAACTAGCTATAAGTAGTTAGACTTTATTGGTTTCATTTACAAGTCTGTGTGTGAGATTTGGTGCCTTCCTTTTCCTCCCCCCTCCCCCCGCTTTTTCCCTCAAATAAATTCCTTTATACATATATGGGCATTTTGCTTCCTTGGGTTCTTTTCAGCCTCCTTCTCCTCAAAGCAGCCTCTCCAGACCTCCAAAAATACTGTCAGGAGACTCTTCTAAAGGGCCATTGCCAAGGGTAGGCATAGTTGGGCATCTGCTGAGGGCCACACATACCACAGCATTTTATGTATTTATTTTAGTCTCCAGACTCATCATGGCCTGAGTGAAACTCTTGCCAGATTAGACTGGCTTCAGCTGGGCTGTGGTGAGAGAACCTTTCACTCCACTCTTTCCCAAAAGTCAATGAAGTTATTCAGCCTGTTAATATTGGCTAAAGGGGTTTGTTGTCTCTGAGGAAATTATCCAGCCAGACAGGGACTGGCTATGGAGGCTTATCTCACATTTGTCAAGGCCCTTGGGGGTGGTGATAAAGCTGGGGGGCTATTGTTGCCATTTGGTCTTCATTTTGATCTTTTTCTGCCTGTGCTAAGTGGCTCTTGGATTTGTGAGCCTTTGGATTCTGAACTGGGCCTTGTCCTATGGGAAGACCCTTACCTAGGTAAAGTATAGGATAGGTATTACTTTGTTGTTTTTTCCTGAAGCATTGTTTCAAAAGATTTCTCCATCATTTTAAACAGTTTCTCTGGTTTCTTTCATTTCTGTACACCTTTTTACCCCTCCCCATATTGTAAATAATCTTCACATCTATTTCAGAGTTTATGTGTGCTTTCTTCCAGGTGTAACATATGCAAGATTATAAAGTGAATCACAGAAACAGAAACTGAATTATAGGGAACAAATTTTACTTAGCAATGGGCTGGTACCCAACTATATATAAAACTGAAAGTTGTCAAATACTCCTTACCTTCCTTTCCCTAGTGATTTCACCCAGAACTGCTTGTCCCCCATACAAACATTTCTAAATCACCTCAGTTCCTACTCACATTATACCAGGTAAAGCCCCGGTACTAAATTCAGAGCCTTCTGTTTGGTCCAGCTACTGTTTAGAGGTTTTGGCTTGGGGGCTTGAACCTTTATTTCTGTGCCCCAAGGGTGTCCTGACAGGTCTGAGAGTCCCTTGATCTGGTTGAGGTGGATATAAGGATGATGGCAGCCTACTGGGTAATTTGTTTGCCCATTGCCTGCCTTGCAGGGAGTTTGGGCAGCCCCCTTCCTCCCCTTCACTTCAGGTAACACTGTTACAATCTATTTCACCATCTCAGGATTCTACCACTTCATTCCAATCGCATTCTGCTGCATGTGTAGATCAGGTCTGAGACAGCCTCCTTTCAGCATTTGACTACCCCCTGCTAAGAATCTACAAATCAGCAAAACTTGAGTTCGTCAGGGTTCTATGAATTCCACCTGAAAGCTCATTATTGATTCGTGTCCATATAAGGTTGCAGGTTCTTATGTTTGCATAAAGGTTCGTGCATATTCTGGTGTGTTTGAATTAATTTTGCCCATTTCTGAAAAATGCTCATTTTTCTCCCATTGACTAAAACATGTTTGTGCTCATTTTTCAAAAGTTCATAGTTTTTCTTGCTTATTTTCAAATTTACATATTTTCAAACAGCTTTTTCTTTGGTCCACGAATCTCATTGCAAAGTTGGAAATGTACAGACTTTAACTGCAAATGACTCATACATCCCTACCTCCTGCTTTGCATAGAGAGAGGCTTGCACTGACAATACAGGCCAACACTGAGGTTCTCTCTCTCTAGCAACAGAAGCAATAGTTCACTCTTGCTGCGGCGGATCTTCCTTGAGCAGACCAATGGGCAGATTCCTTCCTCCTGTCCTGACACTTTCTTACATTCCTAAATTTGATGCCAAGATAATTTAAAAGGATTCAGATTCTTTCTGTCATGAATACCTTCTATTTGTGTACTATTCCCCTCCTCGTAAGATTGCAAAAGGCTACGTGTAAAAATGTTAGCCAAGCTATGCAGTGTGGTAAATGAACCAAGAAGTTCCACTGGAAAGAACCAGAAGTTTCTTGAGTGTAATTGGCAGTACAATTTTGACTATGTGGAAAAGGTCCTGCTTTCACTGTAGGAATAGAGTGGTGCCCTTTGGAGGTCAGGTTCAGCTGCTGTCTGTGCCAATCCAAAACTGCGCGGCTGTTAAGAATGGCTAAACTGAGAAAGAAATTAAATTGTATCTGCCTGAAGCCTCTGTGGAATGTAGAGAGTTCCAAGTCAAGCCTCTGCTTGCTATTCCTCAGCTAATTAGTTTAAACACAACGCTGTGTGGGGAACTCTGTGGAGAAATGTGGAGACAGGGTCCCTGACCTAAACAACTAAGAGACTGACACTGAAACAAGAAAACAACAAAAGCCGTAAGACTGGCACAGAGGTAATAATGTGCATTGCTAGGTTCACAAATGGATATAATCATTAGTGCTCAGATATGTGTGAATGCCACTATGACAGTCAATAGGCACTGTGGTAGCAGGACAGCCTGGTTTCTTTCAGATCCAATTGTGTCTGTGTTTGGGATGGATGAATCTGTCAACTTTGGTTTATGCAAAGCAGCGCAGAGCTGGATCTCAGGAAAGGGAGGTGGAGAGCAACAAATAGACACCCAGATTTCAGTGGCTTAAAAATTGGCCACAGTTTTTAATGGCGTCACCCTATGCATGTTTAGACAGAAAAAAGTCATAGGAGAATGCTGGGAGCTGTAGGACTTCTTTCTGTCTAAGCAGGCATAGAATTGCACCCTAAATAGATTTGTTGAAGAGCATAAGGCATAGATTTAGTCATCAAGCAGCCCACCTGCTTGCAGATACCAATGGCCTGGCCTAGTCCTTTCCCCAATTTTATGTTTGCTCCATCCCATTTCTGCCTCAGTTTACAATTTCTTTTCAAAAGTCTGCTCAGAAATTTGTACATCTTTACATACATATTTCTAATATACTGTACACATTTTATATGCAATTTTGCCTAATATGTTTATATATTATTTTCTCCAATAGGCGCAGTTTTGTGCTTACCTTCCCCCTATATATGCATTTTATACACATGTGTTTGATTGGAGAACTGCATCGCAAAATCTGGAGAAGTGCAAATACCAATGGATAATTGTGTTTCGGTTTGCTTATTGCTACTGGAAGTATGGATTAGGCGGGTTCACATGAAAATGCAAACCAAATTAATTTCTCCCCCTTCCCTCATGGGTGCGTTTTAATCCCCCACAAGGAAGCATCATTCTTCCTAGGCATACAGGGGGTCAATGTGGCCCATCAGCAGGGGTTATGTTTTCCAATATTCTGAACTACAAAACTAGAGTGTCTTTAGATCTAGAATCTCTCCTGTTTTAAGGTATTTCAATGAGCCTTTTTACATAATCTGTTATTCTTTTTTCCTTATATAATACCAAAGATAACTGCAAAACCAAGAATGATAATGGAAAGAAAGGTGTACATTACTGTTTCAGAAAGGAAGGCACAATGGGGAGTTATGTCTCCAGCAGGAGATAGATGGGAAAGTTAACACACCCACCACCTCCTGGTTTCTTGTTTCCCACCATCTTCCTATACCTTCAGTTTTCCACCTCGGTGAGCATGATGTCAACATTTTACTTTGGAGTATGATGCATCCCAATCCACTTTTCTTAATAAAAATGCAGGCTTTATTTTCCTGTTTTGTTTTATGTATGTGTTTCTTTGTTTTTAAACAAGTTCTCTTTCTTAAGTGGTAGAAATGAAAGAAATTTATCAGTGGGAACAAGTCATGCTGCCTTGTTTCGGATGACATAATAAGGCATCCCTGGGCAGGTAATTAAGCTAATGGCACCCAGCATGTGCCGACATGAGCCACCAGTTTAAAGAACCCAAAGTGGCTTAAACAAGCCACAAGTGGCTTATTTTGATTGTGTGAACCAGGTCGATCGCAGAGTATGAGCGTTTCTACATTAGGCTGTTAATCTGCTGTATCTACTTTTGGGGTTGCCACAGAACTGAGATCTGAGCACTACACAAAGAGCCATTAGGAGGTGGCGATGTGGTATAATGGAAGAGCACAAATATCCAACAGGAAATTGCAGTTTCTTTCACTTTTAGGATTAAATATGGGGGGAGGGGAAGGGGGAAAACCTCACTGAAAGTTCTGTTTCAGAAGTGAAACTGGAAGATCATAATGTCATCTAAAGAACCCATAAACAATCACGAGTAGGAAAAGACAAGCGCAAAAAAATAATGCCTTGTGTAGAAAAGCTCTATACAAGAATCCAGGTTCATTTGGGAAGAAGTATCCTGTTAAAATAAAAAGTTGCATTTGTCATGCTGAAAGCCATGTTGTCTTCATTCAAACAAGCTCTTCCATGCTTGTTGGAGTCAGGATTTCCATGCTATTTAAGATGCATGGCTGTACGAAGGCACCAGTTAACCTTCTCACATCTTCTAATTTTACATTTGTTCAAAGGCAGTAAGCAGTAGTGCTTAATTTACAAAAATTGAGAGCTAATCTAGATAATTGTATTTTCCATAGGTACTGTATTTCCTCGATTGTAAGACTCACTTCCCCCCCCCCCCCATATTTATGTCTGTAAAAATGGAGTGCATCTTAGAATCGATGGCATCTAAGAATCGCTGGATTTCTCCAATGCTGGTATGGGGTGGAAGATACACCCCCACCCACAGTGCCTTCACAAAGGGGCTCTGCATGCCCCCCAAGCGACTCAGCCTTCCCCACTTGCCTCTATCACCGCCACCCCGTGCTGCTGGCACTGACCTCCTTGGCCTCCAGCGCTGCCAGCACCGCCCCGGTTCTCTCATGGGATCGTGGCCTACTTTGTAGTAATGCCGCGTTTCCAGACCGGGGAGGCCACTGCCAGCGACACTGGTGACAAGGACCGGGGCGGCGTTGGCAGCACGGACTGGGGCGGTGCTGGTGGTGAGGACCGGGGCAGCGCTGGTGGCACTGGAGGCCAAGGATGTTGGTGCCAGAGCCGCGGAGTGGCGGTGATAGAGGCGAGTGGGGAAGGCTGAGTCAGTAGGGGGGGAAGGCTGAGTCAGTAGGGGGGGGCACGCAGAGCCCCTTTGTGAAGGCGCTGTGGGTGGGGGGGTGTATCTTCAACCTTATACCAGTGCTGGAGAAATCTAGTGATTCTTAGACACCATCGATTCTAAGTCGCACTCCATTTTTACAGACATAAATATGGGGGGGAAAGTGCGTCTTAGAATCGAGGAAATATGATAATAGATAGAAGTCACACGATGAGTTGTGTTAAATACAGTGAAGGCTGGTAGCTCTGATTTCAGTGGAGCTGTGAATCCATTCTGGGTTTTAATCAGAACCAGGAACTGTCCAAGGTGCTGAACCCAACCCTAAATTAGTTTCAGCACCTTGGACAGTTCCTTTAGAGGTGTGGCTCTGATTTGGGGTGGGTGGTGGAGTTCAGCACCTCAGATAGCTCCTGTAGAGATCTATCTGGTTCTGACCAAAAGCCAGAATGGATTTACAGCCCCACTGAAATCAGAGTCACCAACCTCCACCAGTTAAATGCTTAGAAGTGGGAGGAATTCCCATAGGGATACCAATCTAGACTGACTCCACTGACTCAGACGCTCCAGGAGAGACGCATAGCTCAGTCAAATGCTTTCCCTGCAGAAGGTCCCAGGTTCAATCCCTGGCATCTCCAGGTAGAGCTGTGGAAGACTTTTGTCTACAACCAAGGACAGCTACTGGCTATCAGTTTAGATCAGCTTTCCCCAAACTGGTGCCTTATAGACTACAACACTCAGCATTCCTGACTATTGGCCATTCTGGCTGGGGCTGATGGAATTGATGTCCAAATATCTGGAGAGCACTGGGTTGGGGGAGGCTATTGTGGACAATACTGAGCCAGATTAATAATAATAATATAATAATAATAATAATAATAATAATAATAATATATTTCTTACCCGCCTCTCCATCAATGGTCTGACTCAGTATAAGGGATTTTCTACACGAGGCTGTTAACCCACTCTATCTATTTCTGATTTTGTTGCAGAATTGAGAACTGAGCTCTAAACAAAGAGTTTTTCCTTTCCTGCTTCTCCATTACTTAACTTGTACGTGGTACTGTGGTGCATTGGAATGGCTCAAATACACAAGGAGAAACAGTACCATGTTCTAAAACAATATCCCATTTCCCCTGTTCCAAAACAAACAAACAAACAACCTGGGAAAGTGCTCTGAAGAAAGCAAGCAAAACTGGAGGATCATGGCATTGTCTAAAGAGCCTATTAACAACTGTGAGTAAGGAATCACAAGCACACAATAAATGCTTCATGTAGAAAAACCTTGAAGCAATTTCCTACGTTCCTCTGTCTCCAAACCACAGAACTACAGGTGGCTGATTATAAGGTAACAGTCATGAAGGTAGGTATATCATGCATAAGCAGGGATAAGCAGGGATACTTTTTCTGATCCAGCCACCTGCAGATTTTCCCCATGTGTGTGTGGGAATTATATATGGGAATTATATATATGGGAGCTGCAATATTTACTGTAATATGCAGCCTGTGTGATTCTTCCACACAGAAGTATCTAGAGGAAAATGGTTAAATTCAGCACATTCCAAACAGAAAGAGACCTTATGGCCAGGAACCTGATGTGGTAATTACACAACAATTGGGAAACAATGTATGAAGGGGAAAAGGAAGTGTTGGTGAAGTGGGAAGAACACTCCCTCTGTATCCTGGAAAAGGCTAAAGAGACTTAGGGCACAATCCTATGCATGTTTAGACAGAAAAAAGTCCTGCCATTTAGATTTTTTCTATCCAAACATGCATAGAATTGCGGCCTTACTAAGTTTTACTTCTTTGTCCCATTCCAATAGACTATTTGGATGCCCTCAACCCACAGCGCTTTTTGCTTTTGTATATCTGCTGAAACCAAACATGTTTTTATTTCTGGCCCAGACATTTTCTTTCATCCTGCAATGGGATTCCCAGCTTGGGTGAATCAGCCTTTCTCGCCGTAAATGCCAGGAGACGGTGTACATAGGCAAAAGCTCATCTGCCCCTCCCTCTGCTCTTCTCTCGTCCCACTGTCTTATGGTGCAAATAAATTGCTTCAGATTCCTATAGCTCAGGCAGAAAGCCAGACCCCTTGCTGATAAAACTAGCCGGCCTGGATAGTGTTGCTATGGTAACTTGCACTTTCTTTCCTCATCCCTTTGTTTGGCTGTGGACCCGGACTTTGTGCACAGTCATAATGGAGCCAGACTCTTGGGATGTTTCAGGGGCAAGATGAGAGTCATTTCATGCAGCGCAGTGGCATCTCACTTCTTCCATCTCCTCCCATGAGTAGAGCATGTGACGTTGACCAAGAAGGCCCCATGCAGGGATGAAAGCCAGCTGGGGAAAGCGCTTCATGGTTTCAAAGGAAAAAAATGCAATTAGGAATATAGGAGCATAGGAAGCTGCCTTATACTGAGTCAGACCATTGGTCCATCTAGCCCAGTATTGTTAACACTGACTGGCAGCGGCTCTCCAAGGTTTTAAGCAGGATTCTTTCCTCACCCTACCTAGAAACGCTGGGGATTGAATCAGGGACTTCTGCATGCAAAACATGTGCTTTGTCACACTAAGCTGTGACTTCTTCCTCTCTCTTTCTTCTACCCTCTGCCTTGGTTCTGATTCTTGAGATGTGCTGATAAATGACTGTGTCATCAGGCTTAGTTTGGACATTTATTATAAAGTATTAGTCCTTCCTGCTACCTTCCAGAAGTTTTGGACTTCAGCCTCTATGGACAATGATCAGGAATGCCTGGACTTGTAGTCCAAAACATCTATAGGGCACCAGATTGGGGAAGGCTGTATTAGGGAGTGATTTCATAAGATTTCATTGAGGCTATTCTCAAGAGAGGCTATTTTTACTCATGAAGCTTAAAGGGACTCTCGCTTCAGTTGGATTTCTAATGTGTGAACATAGAACAGACATGGTCAGAATGTTCATTTGCGTTACAAATCCATCTCCTCTACTTTCTCTTCTGCATGAACAATCAGACAAGGAGATAGCCATCCTATGGTCCTTGGGAGAGCTTCCCAGGGACCATAGGATGGCTTGGGAAACCCCTCTGCAGTTGGAGACAGCATTCCAACCTCGGAAGGGGGAGTCACAGATCCAACACTTGACCTGTTGCAGAAATGCACCAGCTTGGAGAAGTGACCTTAAAAGAGGAGGAAAGGGAGCATTCCAGTGGGGGAGAGCCCACAACCTCCCTAGGTATCATATTTCATCGATTCTAAGACACACCTTAATTTTAGGGCAACTGACAGGAAAAAAATGTTGCGTCGATTCTAAGATGCACCCCATTTTCAGACATGTAATATTGGGGATAGGTGCATCTAAGAATCGAAGAAATACGGAATGGCTGTGCATGCCCCCCCTTGATTCGCCACCCAGGGACCTGCTGGGCCAGCCCGGCCCGGGCATCAGTCCCCCTCCTCCCTTCCCCATTCACCGCCAGCACCGCCCCAGTCCTCACCACCAGTGCTGCCCTGGTCCTCGCTGCCAGCGCTGCCCTGGTCCTCGTCGCCAGTGCTGCCCTGGTCCTCGTCGTCAGAGCCACCCTGGTCTGTACCGCCAGCGCCGCCCTGGTCTTCTCCTCCAGTGCCGCTGGCAGCAGCCTACCCGGCATTAAAATGCGGCGTTACTACAAAGTAGGCCATGATCCCGTGAATTCTCTCGTGGGATCGTGGCCTACTTTGTAGTGAGGCCGTGTTTCCAAGCCAGGTAGGCCGCTGCCAGCGAGGAGCCACCACCACGGCAGTGAGGAACAGCCTTCCCCACTCACCTCCATCGCCGCCCCGGTCCTCGCTGCCAGCGATGCTGGCAGCGGCCTCCCCAGTCTGGAAATGCAGTGTTACTACAAAGAAGGCCACAATCCCGCAAGATCACTCACGGGATCATGGCCTACTTCGTAGTAATGCCGCGTTTCAATGCCGGGTAGGCTGCTGCCAGTGGCACTGGAGGAGAGGACCAGGGCGACACTGGCGGTGCAGACCGGGGTGGCGCTGGTGGCGAGGACCGGGGCGGTACTGGCGGCAAGGACCAGGATGATGCTGGCAGCGAGGACCGTTTTTCCTGATGTCCTGCTGGAATCTGACTTCCTGTAACTTGAGCCCATTATTCCATGTCCTGCACTCTGGGTTGATCGAGAAGAGATCCTGGCCCTCCTCTGTTTGACAACCTTTCAAGTATTGTAAGTAGTTGGGATTTTTTCTTTTCATGTACGTGTGTGTTATTGGTTGTTTATATAAAAAACAAAAATACTTTAAAAACAACAACAGTGCTATCATGTCTCCTCTCAATCGTCTCTTCTCCAGGCTAAACATGTCCAGTTCTTTCACTCTCTCCTCATAGGGCTTTGTTTCCAGACCCCTGATCATCCTTGTAGCCCTCCTCTGAACACGCACCAGCTTGTCTGCATTCTTCTTGAAGTATGGTGCCCAGAACTGGATGCAATACTCAAGATGGGGCCTAACCATTGCCGAATAGAGGGGAACCAGTACCTCATGCAATTTGGAAGCCATACTTCTATTAATGCAGCCCCAAAAGCATTTGCTTTCTTTGCAGCCACATCACACTGTTCGCTCATATTCAGCTTGTGATCTACAATAATTCCAAGATCCTTCTCGCTTGTAGTATTGCTGAGCTATGTATCCCCCATCTTGTAACTGTGCATTTGGTTTCTTTTTCCTAGGTGTAGAACTTGGCATTTATTCCTATTAAATTTCATTCTGTTGTTTTCAGCCCAGTGCTCCAGTCTGTAAATAACACTTTGGAATTTGTTTCTGTCTTCCAAGGTATTAGCTATCCCACCCAATTTTGTGTCATCTGCAAATTTGATAAGCATTCCCTGCACCTCCTCATCCAAATCATTAATAAAAATGTTGAAGAGCACTGGGCCCAGGATTGAGCTCTGCGGTACCCTGCTTGTTACCTCCCCCCAGTGTGAAAAGGTACCATTGATAAGCACTCTTTGGCTGCATTCAGACAACATGATAGTCAATGGTGGGGTAATCAATTTTACAGTTGTTCATCTAGGGGGTACTCCCCACACAACATGGTAATAAATAATCAACCGTGGTGTGGATTAGGATCAGCGCTGAATTGACTATGGCAGCATTCGACAACATGATAGTCAATACAACTGATGATTGTTCCCCCCACCGCTAGTTGATTATTGTATTGTCTGAATGCAGCCTTTGAGTCCAATTCTGCAGCCAACTGCGGATCCACCTAATAGTTGTTCCATCTAGCCCAATTTTCACTAGTTTGTTAATCAGAATGTCATGGGGCACTTTGTCAAAACCTTTGCTGAAGTCAAGATATACTATGTCCACAGTATTCCCACAGTCCACAAGGGAGGTTACCCAATCAAAGAATGAGACCAAATTAGTCTGGCAGGATTTGTTCTTGATAAATCCATGCTGGCTTCTAGTAATCAATGCATTGTTTTCAAGGTGCTTACAGATTGACTTCTTTATAATCTGCTCCAAAATTTTCCCAGGGATTGATGTCAGACAAAGTGGTCTGTAGTTCCCAGGTTTCTCCTTTTTGCCCTTTTTGAAGATAGGGACAACATTAGCCCTCCTCCAGTCGTCCGGCACTACACCCATCTTCCATGATTTTGCAAGGATAATAGACAGTGGTTCTGAGAGTTCTTCTGCCAGCTCCTTTATTACTCTAGGATGCAGCTCATTGGGCCCTGGAGATTTGAACTCATTCAAAGAAATTAGGTGTTCCTTGACCGTTTGTTTATCAAAAACTGCAATCCTGCCCCTTCAGCTTGTACTTCACTTTTTCCAGGGGGGTAGTAGACCCACTTTTGAGAGAAGACTGAGCCAAAGTAGGAATTGAGTACTTTGGCCTTTTCTTTGTTATCTGTTACCAATTTGCCTTTCTCATGAAGCAGTTGAACCACCATTTCTTTCCTCTGTCTTTTACTATTCACGTATCTGAAGAAAGCCTTTTTATTGCTTTTAGCATCCCTCGCTAGCCTAAGCTCCTTCTCAGCTTTAGCCTTCCTGATAACATTCTGGCACTTCTGTGCTATTTGTTTGTACTCTTCTTTTGTAGCCTGGCCTTCCTCCCACTTCCTATATGTATCTTTTTTTATTTTCACGTCATCTCTAAGCTTTTTGTGGAGCCACATTGGTTTCTTCTGTTGTCTTCTATCTTTTTTTCCTTGTTGAAATTGTTTGTAATTGTGCCTTTCCTTTTTTAAAAACTCCCACCCATTTTGGACTCCTTTTCTCATTAGGGTCACCTGCCATGGGACCTTACTTATCATAGTTCTGAGTTTATTAAAATCTGCTTTCCTGAAATTCAGAGTACACTTATGGCTACATTCAACTTTTGCTTCCTTTAAAATCAAGAACTCAAGTATGGCGTGGTCACTTTCCCCCAGAGTTCCCATAATTGCCATTTTATCCACTAAGTCATCCCTATTGGTCAGTGTCAAGTCAAGGATAGTCATTCCTCTAGTTCCTTCCTCTACCTTCTGTAGGAGAAAGTTATCAGCCACACATGTCAGGAATTTCTTGGAGGGACCACTTTTGGCAGAATTTGTCTCCCAACAGATATTGGGGCAATTGAAGTCCCCAATTACTACTACATCGGATTTCCTCGAAACACTGGCAATTTGCTTTTCAAAAGTTTCATCCTCATCTTGTCCTTGATTGGGTGGTCGGTAGTAGACTCTGACTATCATGCTTCTTTTATTCCTTTTCCCATGTATTTTAATCCAGATGCGCTCGATGGAGCTCCCAGGCTCATCTTCTTGTATTTCTGTGCAGGGATAAGTATTTTTAAACATATAGTGCGACTCCGCCTCCCTTTCTATTTCTTCTGTTCTTTTTGAACAAGTTATATCCTTCAATTGCTATATTCCAGTCATGGGAGTCATCCAACCAAGTTTCAGTTATACTTATCAATTCATGTTTGCCTTCATGTATTAAGAGTTCAAGTTCATTCTGTTTGTTTCCCATACTCTGGGCATTAGTATATAGACATCGAAGACTGCTTTGCAATCTAGCTTCTTTCCTACATTGTTGTGAACACCGTTTTGGGGCACTATTGGAGCTGTTCTCTCTGTTATGGTGCATAAGCCTTCATCCGTTGTTGCCTCAAGGTTTACGTCTCCCTCCCCCATAGGATTCAGTTGAAACCCTCCTGATGAGGTTCTTCATGCTGTGGCTGAACACATTCTTTCCAGCCCTTGTGAGGTGTAACCCATCCCTTGCCAGCAGTCCATCTTCCAAGTAGTATAGCCTGTGGTCACAGAATCTGAATCCCTCATGTCGGCACCACCTTTGTAGCCAGTTATTCAACCAGAGTATTTTTCTTTCCCTTTCTATTCCTCTTCCAAGAACTGGGAGGATGGATGAGAAAACTATCTGGGCCCCAAGTTATTGAGATTCCTTCCCAGAGCTTCAAAGTCTGACGCGATTTCTTTGTAGCTCCGCTTGGCAATATAATTTGTTCCCACATGGATGAGAAGAAAAGGATATTTGTCAGTGGGCTTGATGAGCTTTGGCAACTCTTCAGTCACATCTCTAATCTGTGCTCCAGGGAGACAGCATACCTGGCCTTCGCGACATACTTCGGTTTCAATCTCACGCTGCAGGGAGTCTCTCCTACAATGACTATTCTCTTCTTCTTGGTCGACTGACCTTCTGCCTCTTGCTCACTGTTGCACAGGGTCTCCTGTACTTCTTCCTCTGCAGGCTGTCCTCCAGTCTCATCCTCCAGTAGCTGAAAGCGGTTGCCTAACTCTAATGGTTCCACTGGTGCAGAGTGTCTTCTAGTTCTTCTGCTCCTAACTGTCACCCTTTTCCAAGGGGTTTCCTCTTCGTTGTCTTTCCTCATCTCAGCATTCTCCACTTCTGCTTCGGCTTGCTGTTGCTCTTCAATCTCTTGTGCTTCATGTTGCTGTTGCAGTTCCACCGTTCTGTCTCAGAAGTCTTCGCCTTCTCTTATTCCTTGGAGAGTGGACACTTGCTGCTCAAGTGCTTTCACCTTTTCTTCCAATAGTGCAATGAGCTTGCACTTGTTGCAGGTTTACACCATGTTGATCTCAGGCAGGAACACGAACATTGCACACACTTTGCAGGTCACCACCACTAGAGACTCCTTTCTGTCCATAGTCTGCATTTCTGTTTTGTTTCTGCCTTCTGATTGTGTTGGAATTTTGTGAAGGACTTTTCACCTGGCGCGAGCGGGAAAGCAGCTGGCAGACATTGAGGAGGCAGGACGACATGGAGGATGATGTGGCTGATGTGGAGGAGGCTGTAGGTAAGGAGGGTGATTGGAGGGAGGGAGGGAGAGAGCAGGGAGAGTGTGAGGGAGGGCTCTGCACAGACCCGGAGCGGATCCGGATCTCAGATCTGATACGGCCCGATCCAGCCCCGACCCGATCCGCTCTGGATTCGGGATCCAGATCCGGATCCGGTCACAGCCCTAACACCTAGTATTATGGGACAAAGAAGCAATGGCTGGCCACCATTTCCAAAAACATAAAACCGGGTTGTAATGCAGATTTGCCTCTTGCCCAGGCCTCCACAGACAGGTCTTATGTGCATGTGTGTGCGCGCACACAAAAAACATTATCCTGCCATAGGCCAAATGTACACCAAGCAGGACATGACACTTTGAAAATGGTTTGAAAACTATATATGGAGTGTGTCCTGGGCCCCAACAGTTGTCACTACTGTTATAAACTGTTTTAAAGCAGCAGTGTAGATCCTGCCCTTAAGTGCAAACCACGCAGCCAGAAATGGCAGCACATTAAAGGAGCTAAAGGAACTAAAAGGAGCCAATGGACACAAATAAATCCTCCAAAATAGATAGACAATCAATCCTACAAAAAGACAAGACTCTTCTGCAGTTTGGCTCAAGCAATACACCAACTAGGGAAACACATGAACAAAAACAAGGTGAAAAATGGTTTCAGTATAGAAGAAGTGTCTGTGGCAACTGATGATGAAGGAAAGCTGTGAAATACATCATGCAATTCCAATCTAGTGCTTTCCGAAGATAGTCAGGTAATATCACCACCATTAGCACTGCCACGTTCAGAAGAAGGTTTACAGAAAGCAGGAGAGTAATACCATAATGATAATAATAATAATAATAATAATAATAATAATAATATTTATTTGTAGCCCGCCTCTCCCTCCGGATCGAGGCGGGGAACAACAACAATATAAAACATAAAAATCACAACAGTTAAAAAAATTTAAAAACAAGAGAAAAATACAACATTAAAAACATCTTAAAATTCATCTGATTCATGCTCCTCCAACACCCAAAGAACTGGGCTTGTTACTACTGCAAGCTACCAATCCTCAAAAACTACTGGGATTCTATTATGGGGGGACATTAAGCCACCTAGCGTTTTTGTCTATAAAGTGTGACCTAGCAATAGAAATTTACTTTGGAGAGGTAATACATCATTTTGCAATGACAAATGCCAGAAAAATAAAGCTTTAAAATGAATTGGTCTACTTATAAAATGTGTCGGTCCATTAGAAGAAGAAGAAGAAGAAGAAGAAGAAGAAGAAGAAGAAGAAGAAGAAGAACTCAACAAGATAATGCCTTTATTAGAACACCCCCACAAAAAGTTTCAAAATAGCCAGAAAATTTAACCTATCTTCTTCAGGCTGGATGTTATGTTAAACAAAAATAGCTAAAAGGGCTGGGGGGGGGGGGAGGAACATGGTAGAAATGCCCCCAGGGTGGGCCATAGTGTAATTTCAGAATTGTAGAAAATGTAATTCCAGAATTAAAATAGAAACTTTTATTTTGTGACTCATGAGAATGTACGTATGGAATGGGATCGTGGGTGAGGAGCCTGGAGGAGACTCAGGATAACTTGTATCCTGGCCTGTCTGATCTCCTTCCCTCTCTGCTCACCAGAACTTTCTCTGCTTTTCCAACCTCAGAGTGGCAGCTGTTGTGATTCTTTCCATACTGGTTGTGATGGGGGAGGGGGGAAGATCTCCAGCTCCCCTACCAAAGTCGGAGTGCTGTCTTTTACCTCGGAAGGGATTTCCCCGAGCCATTTTATGGTCCCTGGAATTCTTGCCCAGGGTCCACAGGTTTACTCTCTAAGGGTGATTCCAGCTGAATGCTTTATTCACAGGATTTTATGCGGATGGGTGGGTTCCAGATATCATCTTCTACTCACAGCCCTCCTGTGTTTTCCCACCACTTCTTCCATTTTTCTTCTTACTGCTGAAGATCCATTAAGGAAAAAAGACAGAACAGCTGCACAGTACCTTAATGCTTTGGAAGTACTGAAGGCATTGTGCAGCGCTCTCTCGCTCTCTCTAAAATGCTAAGGTGATGCAAGACAATGCGTGGCACAGTTGTTCTGAGCTATGACATGCTGGACATTCTGAGCTATGAGAAGAACTTTGTGTTGCTAAGCAACAGTATATATAAACGCAGCTGGGTGTGGGGGAGAGGCTGGGGGTGGCGGGGGGGGAATCCAATGGACTCTGGGCACCCATGGAAAAGCCGGAAAACTATGATATGGAGCAATAAAGTACTAGCACGTAGATGTTTCTTTTATTTCTGGTAAGAAAAACGATGAAAGAAGCGGTGGGGAAACAGGTAACAGCTACACATTGAAGACACACACCTCCCATGTAAAATTCCACAAATGCGGCAGGGCAACAGCAGCATAAAAGCCTCATTTGAAACACCCGAATGTTATAGTCCTCAAACTTTTTTGTTGCACTGTAGACAACTGAAAATAACAACAACAACAACAACAACAACAACAACAACAACATATTTATTTCTTACCCGTGTCTCCCTCAGGATCGAGACGGGGAACAACATCATACAAAAATGAATACATTATTAAAATATCAATAAAACTCTTAAAATTCAACTGAGTAGGCCTGCCAGAAGAGATAGGTCTTCATGGCTTTCTGAAAGTCAAAGAGACTATTAAGTTGACTAATCTCTTCTAGCAGGCCATTCCACAGGCTGGGAGCGGCACAAGAGAAGGTCCTCTGGGTAACAGTTGTCAGCTTGGTTTTGGCCGACTGTAGCAAATTCTTCCCAGAGGACCTGAGCATGCAGGGCGGAGTGTATGGGAGAAGGCTATCCCGCAGGTAACCTGGACCCAAACCATCTAGGGCTTTAAAGGTAACACTTTGTATTTCGTCTGGAAACTAATTGGCAGCCAGTGGAGTGATTTTAAAGCTGGTGTAATATGGTCACCCTTAGGTGTACCGGTGAACAACCTGGCTGCCATATTTTGAACTAGTTGAAGTTTCCGGACAAGGCACAGAGGTAGCCCTATGTACAGCACATTGCAGAAGTTGAGCCTCGAAGTTACCAGAGCATACACTACCGTTTTGAGGTCTTCCAACTCTAGGAAGGGGCGTAGCTGGAATATTAGCCGAAGCCGATAGTAGGCACTCCTGGCCATCATATCTATCTGAGCTGTCATTTGGAGTGACTGTTGGAACTGCTCCAGACCTCATGGTTCAGTTTAAGGTTAGGTATAAACAGAATCTAAATAAGGAGACCTTTCCTACCTGTCTGCACCTTCCAGTGTGCTATTTTAAAACATTTTCAAGCTTTGCTCTGCAACCACAACTCCATCTTGCTAGCCCTACCAACCTTCATGGGATTTATAGGCAGGCAGGTTGTTTAGGACTTGTGTTATAATTGTGTTACCCAAAGGACCTTTTGAGGTATCCCAGTACTTTAAAAACTTGATTGTGAATGCAAGGACTTCTAGAAGAGCAGCAAACATTCCCAGTATTGCAGTTACTATGTATAGCAGCATTTCTCCAACCTGGTGTTGTCTAGATGTTTTGGACATCAACACCCATCAGCCTGTAAAGGTGTACACCCTTTCCCTTTTTTTTAACACAAAATCTACAAATATACTCCAAACATCTTCAAAGTCATTTCTTTTCAATAAACGCCTTTTAACCTTAATACTACTAGTTAACTTGTCATTAATCGCGATATCCCATACTTCTTTATACCATTCTGTCATTTGATAATTACCTTGTATTTTCCATTTCCTAGCTATCATTAAACTTGCTGCTGTCATTAAGTTTGTAATTGAATCTTTAACATTTTGCGTCCCCTGACCTTTATTATAAATTGATAATAATGCTACCCTGGGGCATACCTCTAAATTTAAACAAGTAATTTCATTTATCTCCTTAAATATACTTTGCCAGAATTTTTGTACATATTCACAAGTCCACCACATATGAATATAGGTACCAGTTTCCTGGCACCCTCTCCAACATGACTTTGAGCATTTTTTTATCAATCTGGTTTAATCTTACTGGTGTTAAGTACCACCTCCAGACTAACTTATAATAATTCTCCTTTATCCTTACTGACATAGTTTTCAATATACGCAAGTCCCATATCTTCTCCCAACATTGATCACTTATTTGTTTGGTTATATCATAATCCCATTATATTATAATCCCACCTTTACAGGATTCATTACAGTTTTGGAAGGATGTCTAATTAAGTTTTGGTTGGACCCATTGGGGGGGTGCACTTATAAGTTACATTTTTTTTAATTGTTTGTGTTATGTAAAATTAATAAATAAATATTTTTAAAAAACAAAACCAAAAAAAATCCACCAATCAGCCTCAGCTAGTATGACCAGGGGTCAGAGATACTGGGAGCAGTAGTCCAAAACATCTGGAGGGCACGAGGTTGAAGAAGGATGGTATAAGGCAGAGGCTTTTACACAAAAAGCATGAAAGGCTGCGGGGGAAACTCTGCAAAAACAATATGTTTAATACAGCTGAATCTGATTTATAGGATAATGATTATATTCTTGTTTATTCATAAGGGGTTTGAGCTGCCTTGTGCGCTCAAAAGGAACATGGTTCAGGGCGCTTTCACTGAGAGGTTGAAATTTAATGGGAATGTATTGGATATATCTAAGGAAAGGTGCCAATTCACTATTACATATTTTTGTTTTTGGCAGAACTCAGAGGCAAACACCGCAGAGATTTTAACTCAGGATTTACTTGCGTGTGGTTTGTCTCATTCTTCTTTCCAATTAGTAGAACATTTGTGTTGGAAACATACAAATTGCCGCAGACAACTAGATGATGCATTTAGTTGGATACTGTAAGTGTCTTTATATTTTGCACTGAGCAGTTGTTTAACATTGCAGATTGTTGTGAAAGAGGTTCTGCGTTACTCCCCCCCATTGTCCCACCCACCCCGCAAAGGTGCCTGCGCTTCAGAGATGGCGGGAAAGATTTATAAATCTTTCTGCTCTATTAATGTAAGATCATTATCATTATTAATGAAGTTAATTGCCGTACTGCAGCAAAACAGCCTCATCAGTTTCTCGATTTGCTCTTCTGCCCAACGACAAGCAGATAAAAATGTAACAAACACAACTAACAAATGAAAAATCCAGACGTATAAACAACATCACATTTCCAACAAATGGCATACTTTGCATTTTGTGGCTGTAATTTCTTCTCCTCAGCTCTGTTGGGATTTTTACAATAAGTGCACAATCTTATGTACAAGGAAAGCTGGATTTCTTTTTATGTGTTGGATTTTATTGACTCACATTTATTTTGCTATTACATTTTAGAATGTCACCAGATTCTCTTAAGGTTATGGAAAGTGGCTTTGTATTTTACACTGCATATGAACCATCATCTATATCCATGTTTGCCAAGGAAATTTCCTAACTACCTCTGATAAACCACAGAATTTTGACTGTATTTCCTTTGAATCAAAATCAGCAGCAGATGATAATGCAAAGTGCTGCCATAAACAAAACCAAACAACAACATCATCATCATCATCATCAACAACAACAACAACAACAACAACAACACAATTTCCTTCTGAAATAAACCCAAATATATAATTTCATATTAATAAAAAAAGAGAGTCTGGGTGAACATTAACTTGAAATTTATCATTCCAGATTGCAACGAATGTTACTCATTTTTCAACAAACTTATTTTCCAATAAGAGATTTCTTCCACACGAATATATTAAGTCAGTTTCATAATTGTGATAATGTCCCAAATTCTGAAAAAAGCAATCTGATAAGTGTGTTTGTGTGTGTTACCTTGCATTTCTTCCAATGAATATCTATTGAGATTTCAGCAGCCATAGATAAATTAATAACTATTTCTTTATCACAATCCTCTATGTAATCTTTAAGATAATTTAACAAAACTCTCAATGGATCAGCTGATAATTGTGTATCCCATGATTTGCTCAACATATAGTAAAATACTACATCTGTATGGCTTGATTTTTCCATATATTTTGCTTTCTGTTCATTGCTAGTAAGTTTCTTCCAATGTCCCATATCCACTGCCAAACCTGGCTGACAAAAACCATACCTAGATCTTTTCATCATTTTTGTTGATATCCTGATGTACCTTTTACTTATATATCTTTTATGAACGCATAAATGTTTGCTATCAGGCCTTTACCAGATGATACTTGATAAAGTATTTCAAACTGTGATAACTCTGTAATTAGACAGTATTTCTTTAAAAGTGCTTGGATTGCAGGTCTTGTCTGACAATATTGGAACAGCCTTATTTGGCCAGGGGCCATTGTTGCAATTGTGAAAGATGATAACATTTCCATCTTTAATAGAACATACCTTCATCTTCCCAAGTAGAAATATCTCCAAAGATCTCTCTCTCTCTTATGTATTTGTTCATTGTATATATAAAATGTAAGCATGATAAAACCTGATGTGATCCTATCTTTTTAGCCCATAAACGTTTGCTCCCTCACCCTTTAATTTCTGTCATTTTCTTCTGATCAGCATGTTGAGTGGCAGCTTGGTTTTGTCATTTCAGTTGTGTATTAAAAAAACGGATGTGCAGGAAAACAGCTGAGTCTCGAGTGAGGGCATCAGTCCTTGCTTGTTAGAAATGCGATCTTGTAACTCAGAATGATAAACAGACTCTCCAAGTCTGAATCAGCATTGCACACTATAGAAAAAGGCAGGTATGGATGTATGGATTGGACTCAGCTATGATCTTTGTGCAGATAAGGTGCCTAGTTATACAGTGCCAAAAGAGAGGATATGTATCACCAAAAAAGAGGACACAGATTTGCATTTGCTAATTTATATACATGGATGCAGATTTTAAAATTTAAAGTTTAATTTAAATAGAAATCCAGCACATCTTACCACAATAGGAAAGACTATGGCAAGATGTCTTGTGTATGATTGGGCAACCTCAAGACCTGCTCTCCATTCTTATGGTTCTTTGCCTTTAAATCAATCTTGGATGAATCTTGCCCCAACATGTAAAGTGATGGATGTTGGGGCAAAAAAATCCCAATTCCAAGTATAACCTGATGGGATCTGAGCTAGCAGTAACTGACCAAAAAAGAGATCTTGGGGTTGTGGTAGACAGCTCGATGAAAACATCAACCTAGTGTGCAGCTGCTGTAAAAAGGCAAACTCCATGTTAGGCATAATTAGGAAAGGAATTGAGAAGAAAACTGCCAATACTTTATTGCTCTTATGCAAATTTATGGTGCAACCATACTTGGAATACTATGTACACTTCTGGTCACCTCTGTCGTAAATAAAGGGTGTCACTCAAGAATGCAGATAACAGTGTCCGATGAAACAGTCCATGGGTGAGAGCAGAGATTGCAATCCGAAGCCAAGTTGACCAATCTTTGAATCACAAATCGTTGAAGAGTCGTTAGAAGTTCAGTCCAAGGGTCAGGATACATCTGGGCAAAACCAAGGTTACAGGGAAATGCAGAAGAATAGTCAGGACACGGTCCAAAGGTCAGAACAAGTCCAGGCATGAACACAAAACTGGGAAACACACAACAAGGCATGGCACCAGATACGAGAGTTGCTTCCAGTGATCTGACTGAGCGCTGGTCAGACTTTTATGGGCAGTGGACTAATTAGCAATTGCCGTCAGCTGCACTGGATTTCAGCCAGTCCCTGCCTGCTTTCATGAAGCGCTACTCCCCCAACATTTCCAGGTTCAGCTGTTCCCTCTCTCCAGCTGATCCCTTAACTGACACACAACAACCTCACCTAAAAACAAGATATTGCAGAGTTGGAAAAAAATGCAGAAAAGGGCAACTAAAATGATCAAGGAGCTGGAACATGGGAACCAGCATTATACCTGATCATGTTTTTTGTCCATCTAACCCAGTATTGTCAACACTGACGAACAGGAGTCTTTCACATATCACCTACTACTGGATCCCTTTAACAGGAGATGTTATGGATTGAACTGGGGACCTTCATGCTAAGCAATATTACTAGTTCAGCAGCTAACCAACCATTCTGTTAGACCCAAAAGGACAAAGTTAGGAAGATATGGGAGTACGATCGAAGTAGAAATATTTGGGTGACAGGTGGGAAATGTCTATGTAAACAGTCTGTGTGAATCTAAATGGTATTACGCACCAGACAGATTGCAGAAGATGTGTGATCATATTCTGGTAGGTAGACATTGAAGATGCAATAGGGAAAAATACACTTTTCTCTGCCCTCTTTGTATCTGGTCATTCTAGTATAGCTCCTGCAGCTTTAACTGTTGTGATGAAGAGGGAATTTCACCAGGTGATGCATGCGTACAAATGACATCTGCTGAAATTCCCCCTTCGATTCAGCTATTAAAGATAGAGGATCCTGTCCTCCTTTTCATATGGTCACCCTAACCAATTCTCATGATTTAAAGTAGGCTCAAATATGGCTAGGCAGCGCCATCCCATGCATGTCTACTCAAACATGCATTCTACTTAGTCTGAGTAGACCTGCATAGGCTAGTGCTGCCTAGACACATTTAAGCCTACTTAAATGGTCTTGAAAATGTCATATTCCTGAGCGTTCTCCCTTTCAAGACCTATTAAACAAGAGATGAGCTCGGAGAAGTGACAGAGGGCGCTTCCAGATTAGAGGCTTTTATTGCCTCACCCATTCACGGAATTTTCCAAGAGGTCCTGATGTAATCATCTTCCGCTTGTAACCCTCCTACAGTTTTGCACTCTTTCTTCCAACCTGTTTTCTTACCACAAACAATCTGTTAAGGAGGGAGTGATGGAATAACTGCACAATGCCTTATGATCAGTTGCACTCAGAATCGTCTGTTGGAAGCACCCAGAGAGAGAATGACAGAGCAAAAGGTAGGGGCGCATTCAACCCTGCACAAGGCACATTCAACCCTTCGGATTACTTTAGTTTCTGTACAAGCCTGTTGGTAGTGATGTGTCTAATGCCACCAACAGATATTGGGAAGGAAAAGCCAACATTAATTCCTCTCTCTCTCTCTCTTTTTCTTTTTTAATTTACTTCCAGACTGAGGCATTTTTGAATTGCAACCCAAGGTGAATTATTACCAATGAGTTAGCGACCTCTGGAAATAGGGTTCTAATAGGGCCAGTGAGCTGGTGACCTAGCTGTGGAGTCTGGTTATAGCTTTAATGAAGTTGCTTGCTGTTATCTGTGCATCGAATACAGACTACAGATTAATGGAATGGGGGGAACTGAGATGCATCCCTTATGTGTTATTCTCCTTAGGCCTTCCAAAAGGAGGGGAAGTTCTGGTTCCAAAGATCAGCAATTAAAAGAAAAAGGAGGTGTCTCCCCCCCCCCCCCACTGCCAAAGCAATAGAGTGGCCAGCAAGGGCCAGACCTCCCATTAGGCAGAGTGAGGCAGCTGCCTTAACCAGCAAAAGCTGGGGCAACGATCAGCAGAAAGGTGTTGGAGCTGTATGTACGGTGCAGCCTGCCATGCCTCCCATAAGCTAGCCTGCTGTCCTTCATCCATGCAGTCCCCTCCCCAGTGTTATTCAACTGCTGGTCTTGTTTACTTGGTACATGAAATGAGGGACACCATCTTGTCAGCCTCAGGCAGAGAAATGTAACATAAAATAAATGTAATTTATTTTAAATTAGATTATAAGACCTAGGGTCAAATCATATGTAACATTACATGTGTTTTTGTACCTTGTTTGTGCAGTTTTTTTTAAAATGCAAATTGTATCAGGTGTGTATGTGTGGAGTGGGGGTGATTATTAATGCATTCAGGGCATGGGGGAGGGGAGTTTAATCCTTTCCTCTCCTTCTATGGTTGTAAGGAAAATCTATCTTCTGAAGCTAGTATTTGCTTTGGGTGGAAATCCCCCATTGGTGCTATTGGGCATATAACCCAGAGAAAACAGTATACAACGTCTTAAAGCCATCTTGGAACCCTTTCCAGTCTCTGAGCATTCTCCTCTCCAGAGAGAATGCCAAAATGTCTCTGCCAGAATTAATGGGGCATCATTTTTGCCTTTTACTCACACAACACAATCTCATTCACAGAGGGATGCTTCTTGATTTAAAGCTTCCCTCAGACTGAAAACTTGTGTTTCCACTGACTGGGCAGAAAGGGCATTTCTACATTAAAGGGAAATCACGTTGCCATACCAGGGCTTTGTGCTTCCTGCTTCTTTTGTGTGATTGTAATGGGCTGGAGAGGGGTGACGAGGTGGTTTGCATTACTGACCATGTGGTCTGTAATTGAAAACTTCCCCTCCTCTCAGTGCTAATATTTAATAATGGGTCAGTGCCCTCTAGTGGGTGCTTTGTAGCGCAACTTTGGCTGCACACGTTAGGAAATCCCACGATATTTCAGAAGAATCAGGATATCCAGGTGTTTGGTTTTTTTTAGAACAGGTTAACTGGGGGAAGGTGTGGGAGACATGCAGGAGGTTGATGACATCATCTAAAGGACCTGTAAACTTCCATGAGTGACCAATCATAAGCATGTCATGTGTAGAGTTTTCCACAGGGTTTTCTACTGTGTTCCCACAGATATAAATGTATTAGGGCTATCACCCAATTTAAAGAAATCTTAAGTTCATTAATCAATTAAATGATTAAATTTAAGATAGATTTACCGATGAGTAAAAATAAGCTTCATAGTATAGCTGAAATACATAGCTGCTACTGAATTTCAGTAGCAAATTGCTGCTTCCTTCATTTACACTACAAGCGCTAATGACATCGTGCTAGTGATGGTTTACACTAAGATGACATCATTAGCACTAGAGCTAGAACACTGTTGGATACCACCCAACAGCTTTCTTTTATTGGTTATTCAATCTAAACATCTGATTAAATTTAACAGCTCCCCAAAAGGAATGAAACAGAATTGATCTTTTGTACTGGATATTTCAGCCTAACATTGCTGAATATGGCATGTTACTAAAATGAAGGCCTGTGAAGAGGGTTAGTGTAGCTAATTATTTGAGCTGGCTCCTGGTGGTGGTGGGGTTAAATTAATGGACAGGTGGACAAATTAATATTTCTTCTCCTTTACCTAATTTGATATATGATTTCCTAGATGTTTTGTCCCAGAATACATTTGGAACAAACACAGATGCGTCACTTAAATGTCATATGGGCAGTGGGCCTGAAAGAACTAATCTGCATAGCCCACCATTTGCCTGAATGCCTTCTTTCATTTCCAGGGAAGGGCCGGAGATCTACACAAGCCATAACCCAGCCTTCCCAACCTGGTATCCTCTAAATGTTTTGAAATACAACTCCCATCATCCCCAGTCTATATGGGGCTGGAAGACTGCCATAACCATTTCTTTCTTAGCCTAGCCCCAGGCAAACTAACCAGAGAGATTAAGGTTGATAACTGGTCAACTTGACTGACCAGAACAGACAAGGCCCCTGGGCACCCCAGCTGATCTGCAGCCCATTCAGCACTGCTGTACCCAAGTGGCATCTATCCTATTATCTCCTGGCCCTCAGGAACAGAATTATTGTTATTTGCATTCCCACACTCAAAGCTTGGGATGGGCCCAGACTTACACTGGATCAACTGCGTTAGCAGAAGTAGACTTTCCAAGGTAGCGCTTCCAGCTCCCTGAACATGCTACAATAGGAGACATGGATGGCATCTACATGGTGCCTCTTTCACTGCTGATCCCCCCCCCCCAAATCCGCAGAATCACAGTTGCGAAGTAACAACCATTGCAATAAGTGGGCAGGATTGAATGTGGAATATCCTGCTCTGAAATTCCACAGGATTGGTTACTTGGCCATAATGTACAGCAAATAGTGACTAATGATGGGGCTATGAAAGTTGTTGTTGTCGTCTCCTCCTCCTCCTCCTCCTCCTCCTCCTCCTCCAATTATCACCAGGCAGCAGATGCACAGTTTATGATTGAATTTTAAAGCCCAAGTTAAGGAATTGCAAGATTAAGGCAGCAATCTATTATTATTATTATCATCATCATCATCATCATCATCATTTATATACTGCCCCATAGCTGAAGCTCTCTGGCTGGTTTACATACTCATTTACCTGGGATTAAGTCCTGTTGTACAAAGTAGGGCTTACATCTTAGTAAACCTAGGGGCTGTCTAAATGCACAGAAAGCAATTATATGACACAGCAGCCACCGCACACCCATCCTGGGGCTTTCTGACAAAGCTGGGGAAAAAAGTCAGGGACTATTTTCTCTGGAGTGAGGCTAGTATGGTGCATCCACCATCTATCCGCCTCCAGAGTCACAGTGGAGGCGTGGCCAGACAGATGACAGTCCATGATTGATCACCGTCCCCCTGGGCAGAGGGCAGGAGGTGGGCCTGGCAAGCCTAATATCTGCCAGAAAGCCTGCACTGCCTCCCTGCATCATTACTTGCTACCACCCTGCACTAGTGATATTGTGGGGTTTGGTAGTGGAGCGGCACCAACGTGGCACTGTGAAGACAGCCCCCTACATACGATTCATTGGAAACTCCCTCAGTATGACTTATATGGAAATAGTTATTGCTTAGTTCAGCAGGCTCCGGACTTACCTGCTTAACAACAACAAATCAATAAGCCAAAAATACACCAGTCAAATGCTGTCCTGGAAAAGGTGAAAAACATACCCAGCCACTGCCAATCAGGTGGGAATGAAACACCTGGCATCCAGAAAAACCGACAAACATGCAGATATGATGCAAGAAGGGTGCCGGATGGGGTGGGGTCGATCCCTTTCCGATACGTGCGTCAACATGTCAGGTCGGAAAGAGGAACATGGGAAAAAGTTCCCATAGGAAGAGAGACACCCCCCCACGCCAGAGAAGCTCATCTAGCCAGTCCTAATTGCCGAAGAATCGTTGAGAGGGCGTATAAGAAACGGGGGGGCAAAGGCCGCAATTGCTCCAGAAATGAAGTTCACAGCTCAGTTGTCAACACAAAAGGCAGAAGCACCTCAGGAGAGGGACTGAGCAGGGACGCACATGTCTTTAGCCTTCTACTCACATCAGTGGTTTGGGGTGGGGGTGGGGGAGCAGTTTCATTTGCAGGCCTGATTGGACTGATGAGATTTCCATATTCTTCATTAAGGGCCTGCCAGCCAGCTTGGCTGACCTGCCATTTCCCATTACTCACAGCTGATCCATTATGCAAAAGCAGAAGAGAGCGGCTGGGTGGGGATGGGGGTGGGAGAAGGAGAAAGACCCCAGCTAGTGACTGTAACAATCCTGTCACAGCATCCATGCTCCAGGGAGAGTGGAATGCAAGAGGATCTAATATCCAGGGAGACATAGATTGGGGCGGGAGGTGTGTGTGTGTGTGTGTGTGTGTGTTATCTACTTGAGTCACCTGCTCAGTATCTCAGCTGCAACACATTCCTTTCCTCCCCTCAGTGTCATCTGGATGGAGCATTCTCATTGTATGGACATACGCTAGGCTGACCATATGAAAAGGAGGACAGGGCTCATGTAAATTTAACAGTTGTAGAGAAAAGGGAATTTCAGCCAGTGTCATTTGTATACAATTAGTTCCTGGTGAAATCCCCTCTTCATCACAACTGTTAAAATTGCAGGGGCCCTGCCGTCTTTTGTATATGGTCACTCTAGTATAGTGCATGCAGCTTTAACTGTTGTGATGAAGAGGGAATATCCCCAGGAACTAATTGCATACAAATGACACTGGCTGAAATTCCCTTTTCTCTACAACTGTTAAAGTTACATGAGCCCTGTCCTCCTTTTCATATGGTCAGCCTAACATACGCTGCATATAGGCAGCCACCTTTGATGTGAAACTGTCAGACACGATAGTCTGATAAGAAGGAAACGGCAGCCAAAAAAAAGCCTGCAATGTTCTATGTGAAATATTGCACATGATGATGATGATTTAAAAAGCCTCTACAAAGCAGACAGCTGTTCAATTGTTGAGGTTTCATTGTCTGACCCAAATTTTCAATTCAATATATCTATTTTACTTTATGCATTTTAAAAAAATCAGCTTTCAATAGTCACCAGTGAGCTGAGTTTATAATGAGTCAGGCTTCTAAACCCTCCCAATAGTGACCCCTTTGATAATGACATCTGCCCAGAAGGTGTCATACGAATGGAAGAAGAGTCATGCTGGATCAGATCAAGGGTCCATCTAACCCAGCATTCACACAGTGGCTAAACAGTTGCCTGTGGGAAGTCCACCAGTAGGACATGAGTGCAACAGCACCTTCCCGCTCATAAACACAGCAAATGGTATACATAGGCATGCTGCCTCAGATCTGGAGGCAGCTATCAGGATTGATAGCCATCGATAGCCTTCTCCTCCAGGAATTTGTTCAACCACCTTTTGAAGCCATCCAAAGTGGTGGCCATCACTACATCATGTGGAAGTGAATTCCATCATTTATGCCATGTTTCCTAAATCTGCCAGACGTAGGCTGACCAGATAAAATGCAGTTCAGGGCTCATGTAACTTTAACAGTTGTAGAGAAAAGGGAATTTCAGCCAGTGTCATTTGTATGCAATTAGTTCCTGGTGATATTCCCTCTTCATCACAAATAAAGGCAATTTCATCATCCATACTTTCAGAACTCGTCTCATTTAATACACAGTATTAAATTTAGGCTGACCATATGAAAAGGAGGACAGGGTTCATGTAACTTTAACAGTTGTAGAGAAAAGGGAATTTCAGCCAGTGTCATTTGTATACAATTAGTTCCTGGTGAAATTCCCTCTTCATCACAACAGTTAAAGTTGCAGGCACTATACTAGAGTGACCATATACAAAAGAAGGCAGGGCCCCTGCAACTTTAACTGTTGTGATGAAGAGGGAATTTCACCAGGAACTAATTGCATACAAATGACACTGGCTGAAATTCCCTTTTCTCCACAACTGTTAAAGTTACATGAGCCCTGAACTGCATTTTATCTGGTCAGCCTAGCCAGGTCACCATAGACCTCCACAGAAGACGTTGCCTTACACTAAGTCAGATCATTGGACCGACTTCACTTCCTGACAATGGTTCTCCAGTGTTTCAGGCAGGATTCCTTCTTAGCCCTACCTTGAGATGCTGGGGATAAAATTTAGGATCTTCTGCATGCTCTGCCACTGAGCTCCTTCTCCTTCCCAGAGGAGAACAAGGAGTCTTTTCAGGTGAGGAGTGTTAAGCAACCCACCAATCACCAGGGCAATTAACTTTCCACTGGGAAGATGGAAGACACCATTTGAGCCATCTCAGTAGGACTATAGTGCATGGCTCCAAGCCAGTACCCTGCTCCTTTAAAACCTCTGCAGAGAACTTGAGGGACAGCACTGTGGTCGTTATCAAGCCCTGCTTGGAGGGTTTAAACCTTTGGCGTTTATTAGATTGACCCCTGCATGCCCGAGGAGGTCTCTTGGGTCCTGCATTCCCTGAGCCGGACTAGCTAACTGTAATTATCTCTCTGTGAACACAGACTTGCTTTCGACTCTTTGCTGTTGTGTTCCCCTGCATCCCACAGGCTGGAAGAGGATAATTACATGGCAATTGAATTGTCAAATTATTAGGTACCACCAAGCTCAAGCCGTGTGTGTGTGTGTGTCTGGTGGCAGGTCCAGGGTACCTTAAGGTGCTTCCAGATGGAAGAATCCTAGCATTGATAGTGAGGAGGCATTGTGCTGCTATTCCATCTTTTTCTCCTTAACAGAGTTTATGAGTTAAGGAAAAAGATGGAAGAAGCAGTGGGAAAGCATGGGAGGGTTATGAGAGGAAATCAACATTATCTGGAAACTGCCCCCCCCCGCAAGCCTTCCAGTTCTCTGAATGAGGCAGGTAGGGTGACCATATGGAAAGGAGGACAGGACCTCTGTATATTTAACAGTTGTAGAGAAACGGGATTTCAGCTGGTGTCATTTCATTTGCATGCATGCAGCACTGGGTGAAATTTCCTCTTCATCACAGCAAATAAAGCTGCTCTAGCTATACTAGAGTGACCAGATACAATAGAGGGCAAGGCTCCTGCAGTTTTAACTGTTGTGATGAAGAGAGAATTTCACCAGGTGCTGCATGCATACAAATGACACCTGCTGAAATTCCCTTTTCAACACAACTGTTAAAGATACAGGAGCCCTGTCCTCCTTTCAGTGCAGGGTATTGCTGCCACAAAATCTTCAACAGAAAGCACCCTTTCTCTCTATGCTACCAGGACAAGAGGAGGGACAGGCTGGCTGATGGTTTGTTGCTCCTCAGCACCCCCCAACAGTGGTGGAAAGGGTAATTCAGTTGTTCAGCCCAGGAGTAATCAGGTAAATTGGGGGAGCCAATAGAGTGCCTGCTGGACTTATAGAAGAACTCTTCTAGGCATATGTGTTCCTAAGTCTGAGCTACATGTCTGTGAGTAGAAGCATCAAATGGAGTATGTCACTGTATCATCTATCTGCTCTGAAACATAGCTGTCAGCCTGTCTTAGGTGCCATCATCTGCCTCTGGCCTTTTAGATCCTAGCCTGCTTGTTCTGGAAGCAGCCTGTATGGACCAAACTATTGCCTCTGACCCCACTGGGCCTTGACGCACATACAAGTAATTAATCCATTCACAGCAGGCAGGCACTCTACACAGGGGATCCATTGTTTGTGAGTGGTGGGTAGGGGGTGGGGGACAGGAAGGATATGTGTGTGGGCCACACAGGCCACCTGTCCTTAAGAAAATCGGGATTCATATACATGTGGACACTCCCTTCCCCCCCAATATGCTTTTGCGACAACTTACCTGATGAAGGGATCTAGAGATCTCAAAAGCTCGCACACTTTTTGTGATCTTTTAGTTGGCCTAATAAAAGTATTACACTAATATGGAACATGAAAAGTAAACCCTGTCTCAATATCTAGGCCAAGGTTGGGCAGACAGTAGATCACCAGATGTTTTGGACTTCAAATCCCAGCATTCCTGACTATTGACCATACTTGCAGTCTAGACAAAGTATGCCCACCAATCTAGGCAGTATGCAATCCCCAGACCTTCAAGAATCTAGCCTGGAGCTACCTGAATTCTGATAAAGTAATGAGCACCTTTTTTCCCACTGGCTGTACCAAAGAAGGTTTTTTTAAAAACCAAAAACCTGTTTGGTCATAGTTATACAGCACAGCTGCTCCATTCCCCAACCTACTGCAATTCCTAAGATCGACCAAGAGCGCCCTCTTAATTATACCCACGCACTACATCAGGGATGGCGAGAAGCCTTTTTGGTAGCTGTTCCTCATTTCTAGTAGAGAAAGGTTGCTCCCCTGTACTTTCAATAGTTCCCAGTGGCATCGACTTGTTTAGCATTCATCCATCATTTCCCGAAGTCTGCCGATTTCAGCCGTCAGCTGCATTGGAAAATGCATGGGCTCAGCATATTTGTGCAGGTTTGAGGAAGTTCACACGTCCTCAGTGACTGTGATGAAAGGAAGGGAACATCACCCAGGTCCAACCTCGTGCAATTATGTTTTCTGTTCATTTTGCCCATCACCAGCAACTTGAGCTCCCAGTGGCCCCTGATTTACGGCACATTCCGTGCTGACATTGCAGAGAGGTAAATCCAGTGGCGACACGAAGCCAGGAATTGCCACTGACAGGTGCTTCCTTGGTACCAGCTGGTACTTGGGACGAACAGCTTTGCTCCTCCTTTGCATTATATTATACCAGAAAGCCAAGGAATGCAGCTGGGGCCCATTCACTGCAGCTAAATCTCATTACTGGAGTCTAGCAGAAGAAGGAAGAAAAGAAAGCCCTGCCTTTGATCAGTGAAGAATGATGGGGGATAATAGCAGGATGATCAGTCGCTGAGCTCTCCCGCTGCTCTGAAGTAATTAATCAGCTGAATGCTAGTTAATGGTGGGCCCTCTATAAATCCATCCCCCAGGGCCTTTCTTTTGGCTCTTCCCTGAATACCTCTATCAGCGAAAGAGATCTTTGTAAGATGAAGGCAAAGGTGAGGTGGAGCTATTTAGTACATGTCTCAACAGGTAGCTGTCTGTGCTTCTGTTTGGTGGTGTAGCGTTAAAACAGGAGGATAAGGAAGTCCACCCCCCAGCAGAAGCAGGGCATTGTTATAGCAGAGAATGAAATGCTGTCAGCACTCCCCTGGGTACCCAGAGGTATGTTTATGATGCTTCTATCTTGCTCTTCCTCAGGCCCAGGGGAGTGGCAGAGACCCTATAATCACTTCCCAAATGGAGGCCTTCAGTTACCATTATACAACACTACCTGGTGGGCTGCAGTGTGAACTGGACCAACAATTCAGATGCTGGATCTGGTCTTTTGGGTACTTGGCAGAGCAGCTAAAAGAGTTTGCCGTTCCAAACATCAAGAAGTCTATGCACCCACAAGGGTTTCTCCTGGGCTTTATTGTTGTTTGCAATGGGGGATTGTCTTGGCTGCGTTTGTCTACACAGCCCCCCTCCCCAAAAGCTTATGGGGACTTAGACAAGTGTGAGGTAGTCTGCTTATGGAAAATCCAGCCCGGTTTCACAGAAAAACTTTATAGAGGGCTTCCAGAATGTCCCCCACTGAATAGACTAGGGGTTGGGAACCTGTGGCACTCTAGATGTTGTTGGACTCCAATTCCTATCAGCCCCAGCCAACATGGCCAGTGGTCAGGGATGATGGAATGGTAATGTAACTGAGCTGGAGGGATGCAGCTACGGATACGTAAATCAGCAACCCTTGAGATCGACGGAGTTCTCCGAATTCCATCTCAAAGCTCATTCTGATTCGAGTCCATATCCAATTGTGAGCTTTTGTCTTTTTTCTTTTTCCATGAAACTCTGCGCATATTTTCTGATGTATTTTTCCAGATATATGCATCAGTTGTGTGGATCTTTGAAATGTACACATTCTTCTCCCATTGATTAATGTGTATTTGTGTATATTTTTCAAAAGTACACACTTTTTCACGTATGTTTTTCAAATGTACGCATGCAGTCTAACACATTTTTTTTTGGTCCGTGAATCATATTGCAAGTTTGGAAATGTACAGACTTTGACCACAGAATTGTGTTTGAGTCCGGAAGTTGTGAACTGGGCAATTCCTGATCAAAAACAAACTGAAACAAATTTCTCATGCATCCCTAATCGTGACATCATGATACTGCTTTGTCATCATGTCACATCATCATGTCCAAACCATTCTCTGCACTGACCCCTTGATCATAACACCTGTCTGCAATACTGAGAGAAGGGACACCGGCATACCATCCTTTATTGAATTTTACAGAGCATCCAGATGACACTGTTGTGAGTTTGTTGCCTTCTAGTGTTTGCTGAGTAAACTTTCTTTGATTTGCCACCGCTTTTTTTGTGATTAAATCCAACAGCAGCACCAATCTGGTCGAAGTGTAACAGAGCGCTTCCTCCTGACATGTTCTTCCTGTTCTATTGCTTCCTGTCAATCTGGGCTAGGGAGGAGGTTATTGATTAATAGGTCCCTTGAATAGTTTTTCTCACTTGCTTGGGATCAACAGGAAACAATAAAATGTGTTGAAGCTACGAACAGGAGGCTTTCAAATTAGTATTAGAAAAAGACCTATTCCAAATAGTATTTCTGAGTAGACATTATAGAAGGGAATTGGCCAAGAAAAATGGCATTGCTGGATAAAATAGCAGGATATTAAGTACTTGTGAGGATCCTCATTTTAATTTAAATGCCAGCTAATTGTGAGAAAACAACACCTGAGCTGTACTCAAGGGCTGTAGTGGAAGTGGCCAGTCTGGCCCTCAGGGGCTGAGTGTATACAATGGATACAGTGGAGGCTGGTGGCTCCAATGTTAGATGGACAGTGAAGCCGCTGTGGGTATCAGCCAGAACCAGAACCAGTCAGAACTCTAAAGGAATTATCCAAGGTGCTGGACTAATTTGGAGATTGGGTTCAGCACCTTGGGTAGCACCTTTAGAGTTCTGGTTCTGACTGAAATCCAGCGTGGATTCACTACCCCAGTGACATTGGAGTCACCAGCCTCCACTGAATGAATAGGATCAGACCAGCCGTCACCAAGCTGTTGTGCTTCAGAGCTGTCGGCCTGGAACTCCCATCATTCTCAGCCAGTATGACCATTGGCTATGTTTGGGAATATGAGAGTTGCAGCCCAACACATCTGCAGGGCATCAGCTTGGTAAAGGCTGGATTAGACAGTCTGTTCTCACTTCTATCCAGCCCTATAATGCTATGAGGCACAGGAGTATTTCCCCACATCTCCCCCAAGTTGACTTTTGTGGTAGCATTTATTATGGCAATTGGCCTCGTCAGAATTCTTGATGTGTGTCAAAATAGCAGTTCTCCACCTGAGTCACCTTTCAAAGTGGGCCTTGAGCCAGGAAGCGATAAGTTGCAATTTCAACATGTGTCGGGCAAATTGACAGAATCTCTCGCCATGCCAAAAGCCCTCCCCCCAAATTGCAATAATTTGCTCTGCAACACCTCTGCGTGAGGCATTCCCTTGTTGATCTGCTCACATTTACCTTTAATAGCTGCAAAAAGTGTTATCATTTTATTAGTGTGGAAGGAAGCATGAGGCAAGGCCATCTGTTTGGAGATGGATGAGCATCTGAATTCAGCGATTTCAGCCAAAGAAGCAGGGCATTCAGCTGCAGTGTCAGTCGGCCTGTGGACGTATTGTTTCCTCGTGGAATCCTTTAGTCAAACAGGGGTTACAGGACAAGAACTGGCCTGTAATGCAAGGCGAGTGAAGGTTGAACCAAAATGGAGCCATTCAGGGGTGAAGACTCATAGAAATCAGGGGACATTGATTTGTTCTCTACTATTTTGCAATTCATCCTCTATAGTTAAGGTCCTCTGCAAAGACTGTGAAGGAGAAAATAAGGTCAAAGGGATGTGCTGCTCCAGGTAAACTATATGTGTGACATGGGACACTCTGGATGATGCTAGAATCCCATATGATTTGGTCTTGAGACCTTAGGTGCCTTTGGATCAGTGCACTTGAGGAACCTGCATCTTTTCAGGTAACGCTGCAGATGTTCTCTGTTTAGTGCCTCCACCCTCCATTCTTTAATTCCACCCCAGTTCTGTACAAACTCAGTCCAGGCTAGGGGCAGCATTAGGGTTGGCATCACTAGGCAACCACGAAGGCCCAGCCCAGTTTAAGCTGGTGTCAATGGGGTGGTGAATCTGCTCTGGATTTCAGTCAGAACCAGAACCAGCTCAGAACCCTAAATGAGCTAACCAAGGTGCTGAACCTATTTTGGGCATTGGGTTCAACAGCCTGGATAGCTCCTTTGGAGTTCTGACCGTAATCCAGAGCGGATTCACTGCCCCATTGACATTGGAGGCATCAGCCTCTGCCAGCTCAGCCCCCAGAGTTGGTGCTCTGCCATCCTCTGAGCCTGCTGGCTCTGCTGCTGTTCCTACTCCTTGCTGTGACTGCCTGTTCACCTGTCCTCTCTAAGCATTTAAGCAATGAAAGAGTAAGGAGAAGCTGCATCCCTCATTGACCTCTCTCTCCCACTTTGTACAGTTATGTGGATTGGGCCTACACAGGGAAGCACGTAGGTAGAGGAGACATTGGCAAAGAGGAGTGAGCCCCCTCATCAAGGGAGGCAGTGAGAGCTCCTTGCCCAAGCCCTCCCTCCCTCCAGAAAGACCTGGAGCCAGAACTAGTCCATGCCCACAAGGATTCATTTCCACACACACCAGAAAGAATGAGGGTTACCAGTTTTGAGCTGCCTCTTTAAGAGCAACTTGATCTGTTAAAATTAACCTATGAGAATGTTTAACTTCACCTGCTGATTTCTACATAACAAGCATCCGTTTTAAGGATAGAGGGGTGGTCCAGGCCAGGCGATTGCTTATCTGGCTGGTTGTTACCAATCTGAGAGGCAGTATTCACACATACAGCCTCTTACTCATAAGGAAGTGGCAGTTGCACTGAGTTCAGTGAGGCTTACTCCCAAATAAGTACATAGGATAGTGTATTCCCATTCCTAATCACAATAATTGTCCAACAATAAAAATAATACTACCTCCTCCTCCTCCTCCTGTAATCTTGGAAAGGGGGTGATGGGTGTCTCTTCTCTCTCTCTCTCTCTCTCTCTCTCTCTCTCTCTCTCTCTCTGTGTGTGTGTGTGTGTGTGTGTGTGTGTTTAGAAAGCCCAGGTGCAAAAACCAGGCTGAAAGAAGACCTTGGGGAAGCTCTTCCTGATTGTTAGCAAATAATCATCCCCCCTCCTCACACACATATACACCACTATTCACAGGAGGTTTTGCACTGATTGCAAACAAGAGAGAGTATTGATTCTAACTGAGCTATGAACTAGCTCTACCAGAGGTGGTCTTCTGAGGTCAGGACCAGTGATGGGGCAAATACTGATGATTCCAGCCAGGATGCACAACCATTCTTTAATGATGTTGGAAATATGTTTGCAGTCACACATGATGTCAAGAACCTATTGATTGCAATGGAGCTGTGAAACTAACCTAGAAGGGAGGAGGAGGAAAAGGAAGAATGCTGCTGGAGATGGCAGAGGTAGTGGAGGGGAAGGCAACATGGTGCCAGTGGGTACCAATGCATCCCAGGTCACTTTTCTGGTGGCCACTGTGAAGGAAAGCTCACCCCACCTCCCTACCAGGTAGGCTTAGGACTCACCCTCCAAGTTCTCCACAGCCCACCTCCCTAGCCCAATGCCAAATGGCCCCAAGCCAGCCTTCAGAAATAACCACACATGTTAAGGACTGAAGCAGTTTATTAAAATCCTAAAATCTATTCCACGTAGGGCTTCAATCAGACAGTAAGCCGTTAAAATACAAGCAAGCAATGAAGGGGTTTAAGGGGAATTGGGGGGGTAGGGTATGGTTTGAGGTAGACTTAGCAGCACAATAAACCAATTAACTCCTCTTAAATCACACCCAAAGGTGACAAGCCCTTCCCTGGAACGACCCAGACCCTAAAACAATAAACCTATCTAAATCCCAGCTGTCACCTCGCTGGTCAGGGATCTCTCCAGCCACATAGCCGGTCCAGAAGAAGATGGCTTCTGCCCTGTTGCTATACCATTATATCCTTTTTTGGGTCGGCTGGTACCGTGACTGGACAAGACCAATCCCCAGCCTTCCCGCTCGTTCTTAGAGCACCTCCCTTCGAACAGCCCTTTCCCACAGCTGAAACTCTCGCTGCCCACTTCCAATTAAAGCTGACCTTGGCGCCTGGGCCTCTAAGGATAAGAGTCCAGGTGTAGCTGCTGGGAACCAGCAGCGCTGTTTTGTAACACTTATTTATCAGAATTCTCCCTCTCCCAGCCAAGACGTTCCAGTTCTGCAAGGTAGGCCAACGTTGCCCTTCTTAGCCAGACCGTAGCCATCTTGACCCCTTCTTCACACCTACCAAAATGTCCTACCCCTCCCACTTTCAAAAAAATTAAGATTTTTTTTACTGGCATCTGGGATTGCTGTGAAATAGGTTTCTGTTTGATGCTGAAACCTGGGTTCAAAGGAGTTGTTTGAGTCCACATCTGCCTTGTACTCAGTCTTTGGGGCAGATTACTTGTCCTTTGCCTGGCCTTCTATGGTAGCCATTTTGTGCTGGTGCCCAGGACAGTTTCTCAAATTGTCAAATGTGTCCATGACCCAAAATGTTTGCCTACTCTTGTGGTAGTGCTTTCTAGCTCTCAGATTTTTTTAAAAAAAAATAGTAAAGGACTCTTGTATCCCAGAACAATGTTCAAGCTACTCCAATGGAGATCCAATGTCGTGTAGCAGTTAGAGTGTTGGACTGGGACTCAGGAAATCTGGGTTCCAGTTCCCACTCAGTCATGAAGCTCATTGGTGACTTTGGGTCCGTCATGAACTCTCAGCCTAAGCTACCTCACAGGATTGTTGTGAGGATGAAATGGAGAGGAGGACCATGTAAGCCACCTTGGGTTCCTTGCAAGAGGAAAAAGATGGGATATAAATGCAATAATAAATAAAAACAAAGTAATAGAAAAATGGGCACAAACTTCCAGTCTATATCCTGAGCTGTTCAGACTAGTTGCTGTAACAGTGGGACTGAGGCCATGCAGGCAATACATTCCAGTGATGCCTCATTTGATGTCAATAGACAGAGGAGAGATATGACTCCTGACAACAGGATTCATCGCACATCTCCTCCAACAGTCTTCAGATGAAAATTGGGTCATTCTTGTGTTCATGTAACAGTTCTCACCCAAAGGTCACTGTCTGAAATGTCCCACATGGCACATCACTGAATGCTTTTTTCCACTTGCTGTGTGTATGGACCTGCCATTATGGAGAGGGTAAAAGGCAAGGGATGCATTGGCACTTTGGATCCATGCACACATTTGACATTTATGTCAACTAATGTTTGACATTTATGTGAGTCGAAATTTATCCATTTCCCACTCAGAAACTTGGGAGAAGGCCAGAAACCAAATAAGAGCTGCACAGAAGTGTACACTGACAAAAGATTTTTACACAGATGTGTACACTGAGGTATACACCCTGACAACTTTAAAAATAAACAACAGACCTCTCAACACCTTTCCAAAAGGCAAAAAAAAAAAAAAACAGGTGCAGAATTGACATAGTGTTTTCTGAAGGGCAGATCCCAGAACATAGGGCTGTTTCTAGTAAATGGGGAAAAACTGGACCATATGTTAGCGATGTGAAAGGCTGGACTGAAGATGGATGAGGGATTGGCATCAATGCTGATTTTTTAAAACAAGGACATGTTTTAAATAAGCTGGATTTAAAACAACAACAATGGGGATGTACAGGCCTCACACCCTCTGCTGTGAAAGCTGTTCTCTACAAACTCTGACTCATGAGAGCTGGTTGGAAGAGGGCTTTTGCTCAGTGATGATGGACCAAGCACTTAGCATCAAAAGGATCCCAGGTTCAATCCCTGGCATTTCCAGATTCTCCTGTCTGAAACCCTGTAAAGCCAATGATAAGGCAGCCTAGACCAGCCTTCTCCAACTTGGCATCTTCCTGATGAGTTAAGGTACAACTACCAGTTGAATTTTAAGATGTTTTTAATAATGTATTTGTTTTTATTTGTTTTAATGTTTTATCTATTTTGTGATTCTTGTATTTATATTTATTGTTGTTCCCCGCCTCGATCTGGATGGAGAGGCGGGTTAGAAATAAAATAAATAAATAAATAATTATCCCCATCCAACACTGCTGCTGACTAAGGGTCTTGGGTGTTGTAGTCCAATGCATTTGGAGGATACCAGGGTGGGGAAGATTGGTGGAGGCAATGCTAAGCTAGATGGGCCAATAGTCAAAGAAGGATGATTCTTCTAGAGTCTCCTTTACTTCATATGGCCCCCAGTACTAGAGGTTGGTTTGGGGAGTGAGCATGGGCACAAATCAAGAAGCCCTATTTGGGATGGAAAAAGAAGAAAAAGGGAGAGAATAGACAAAAGAGCACAAAGAAGGGTAAGCAAGGTAAGGAGATGGGCCTGATAGCCAGTGGAGGCTCAGTGGGACTATGAATCATAGAGTCGTAGAGTTGGAAGGGCCCTATAAGGCTATCAATCCAACCCCCTGCTCAATGCAGGAATCCACCTTAAAGCATCTCTGACAGATGGCTGTCCAGCTGCATCTTGAATGCCTCTAGTGTGGGACAGCCCATGACCTCCCTAGGAAATTGGTTCCATTATTGTACTGCTCTAATAGTCAGGAAGTTTTTCCTGATGTCCAGCTGGAATCTGGTTTCCTGTAACTTGAGCCCATTATTCCGTGTCATGCATTCTGGGATGATCGAGAAGAGATTCTGGCCCTTCTCTGTGTGACAACCGTTTGAGTATTTGAAAGGCGCTAGCATGTCTCCCCTCAGTCTTCTCTTCAGGCTAAACATGACCAGTTCTTTCAGTCTCTCCTCATAGGGCTTTGTTTCCAGACCCCTTATTGTCCCGTTTTGAGGATTGGATTTAGGATTGCTCCATTAGTGTTCTGCCTGAAACTCAGAGAGGATTTACAGCCCCACTGGCACCGGAGCCACCAACCTCCACTGCTAGTACCTCTTCCTCCTGAACCTGATATGAGTACTTCTGCCCTATACCAAAGGTTTCCCCAGTGGAACATCCCAAGCAGCTCCCTATTTGTGGAAGGGCCCTAATTAAAGAACTCACAAAGAACTCTGAATTCCTGGGTTGTTTTCGATCCGGTACGAACGAAGCCGAGGCTTTGTGGGATTTGTCTTCTGCGCCCCCACCTCCCGCTCCGCCGTCTAGAACGGTTGTAGCTGTAAAACCGAGCAATGACAGGCAGGGCTGTCAGAGTCCCGGAGCAGGGAGAGACTCCCTGAGATGCCAGTCACGCCTGACCTCGGTTGTCACTGCAAGGCAATTATCTCGCTGCTGAGAAATAGCGGCCTGCAAGCGTAACAAGCCGGCGAGGCTCGCTCCTCTCCTCTCCTCCCCACCCGCTCCCTAGTTCTCCCCCCCCCCCCCCCACTTTCCCCTCCATCTTCCCGGATCGTCACTGCCAGGCCTGGAAAAGGAGCCGTAACTTTCCACTGGCCCCCCAATGCAGAGACGAGCCGTCCCTCTGGGATGCCATTGTGCGCGCGCCGCCATCGCAGGACAGATTATGGATGAAGCGCTCGGCTCGGCTCTTGCCTCATCTCGCTCTGATTCATTGCAGGAGTAATGGGGAGAGAGGCGCAGAATGCTGATGAAGAAGCGGCAGTCTCGCCCGCCGCCGCCGCCGCCGCCGCCGCTCTTCCAGGGCCTCATTTCTGATTTTCTTCATTTCGAGGAAGAAGGGCTGGCGGTTAGTAACAGCGAGCTCTGCCTTTAAAAAAAGAAGAAAAAAGAGGAGGGGGAGACCAATCGACGGGGGCTGGATGACTACAGAATTAGGGATGATTCCCAAAGGGCCATTCAAGACAAAAGTTACATATATAAGTTACAAGGACACAGCCCACATTTCTGTCAGGTTTTCCCAGATAGGTCAACAGCGCCCTGGGACCTCAGTCTATTGGGCAGAGGGTCCTAGAGCTGAATTCATGCTGAGCTACGTTTGGATTCATAGGATCAGCCTTTCTCTTTCTCTCTCTCTCTCACACACACACACACATCCCTTCCCCAGTGATCAAGCTGGATGGAAGCAGGCAGGTAGGGAGAAGTGGAGGCTGGTGGCTCCGTTTTCAGTGGGTCTGTGAATTCATTATGGGTTTCAGTCAGGACCAGCCAGAACTCTACAGGAGTTATCCAAGGTCCTGAACCCAGTTTGGGGTAGGGGTTCAGTACCTTGGATAGCTCCTTTAGAGTTCTGGTTGGTTCTGGCTAAAACCCGGAATGGATTCACATCCCCACCGAAATCAGAGCTGCTAGCCTCCACTGATATGGGGTAGCAGCAAACCCTTTTGCACTTCCAGATAAAATATTTATTTACTTCTCCCACATGCAAGCAGCCTGCATGGCTCCTCCTGCCTGCCAACTGCAAAACTAGACTGGTTTCTTCCCTGCTGGCAACGTTGCTACTCCCGCTCCACCACACACTATTGTTTTCTTTCTGGGGAGGGAGCTCCATATTCAGTGAAGGTCTGCAATTCTTTTTTCAGACTTTATTTTTAATAGAATGTAGCAGCTGATGCTGTAATTTGAACCAGAATGCTGGCAGGAGAGGTGTGGGGTGAAAGGCATCTTCTCCCTCTCTCTGGCTGAAAATTGCTTTCCAAACTGCTCTTATCTCCACTGGGGTAAATATATGACTCCTCTTATCTTACCCCATTCTGGGATTAAGACCAGCAAGGGGAGGGGTATTTTCAGCTGGAAAACACTGTGGGGCAAAAAGGGCTAAGATGCCCCTCTTCCCCTGAGCCAGTATTCCATTTTAAATTGCAGCCTCAGTAGCCACATTGGCTGGGTTCACACGACACACTAACCCACTATGAGATATTGTGTTGTCTGAATGTGGCACATTTTCTGCAGGGTGGCTTGTTAACCATGCACTGTGGTTTATTTTTCTCAAGCATGCCTGCTTGAGAACCCATAACTTACTGTTGGGTTGTTCAGGGTGATTAACAAGCCACACTGCATGGTTAAAGAGCAACCCTGTGGAAAACTCACTGTATTCAGCCAACATAGAAACCTACCCTGTGGAAAAAGCACTGCATTTAGACAATGTGAAAACCCAACCATTGTATGTGTGCAGGGGCATAGTGGAGCTGGGGTCACAGGGATGCAGCCCTGGCACTTTTTATTAGCAGGGATGCTCATGTCCTCTCCCTCCATCCCCGGAATCCCCTGTTGCTTCTGAGTTTAGCTGCAATTGTCTCACAGTAGCTGGGGGAGGGGATGAATTTTCTCAGCAACAATATATAAATTCTGAGTCTTGAATGAACATCAAAGACTCAATAGCTTCATAAAAGACCCAGCAGATATGAAAACTGCTAGAACTGGTTTGTTGATACGGATCAATACAGCTGCCTGTGTTTTTGACCTCTTCTTGGGAGCATGGCTACAGGAGCTGCCACAATCAGTGTCTGCACTTCAAAATTTACCACTATACCACTGTGTGTGTATGCCAAAAATTTTTCAAAGAATTATATGTAATGTTTAGTTCCACCATAGCAGCTGACACAGACTGCATAACACTGGGCAGTATCCAATGGAGACACCCACGAGTGGCCAACCCTACCGACTCCCTTCTGCGAGTGGCACTGTCCACTTGAGGAACAGAGGTTTAGTGTTTCCAAGGACAACCTAAATCAAGCAGAAACACTAGTTTCTGGAAGAGGGCAGACTGGCAGAGCCTGCATAAGGGAAGGCCATTGGCAGGGTTGGTAGCTCATATAACAAAAGCTGTGGTGGGCCCCACTCGTGGATGGCAGCATTAGATATTGTCCACTGGTTTCAGCCCCACCTTGGCTGGTAAGCATGTCCCAGCTGAGAGCAGCTACCAACCACCACGGGCTATTGAAGAAACATCTTCAGGCTATTTGTGCCCATGGAAGAAATATCAATGGATTAGCATGCAAGCAATTATACAAACATTGGTCACTTAATGGCTGTTAAATGGTTCAAAATGTCAGGCATGGCTCTGTAATCACTCCAGGATAGATCCAGGATGACTTTGCTGACTTCAACTACTATTTCAGAGCAATTCTTTGAGACAGAGAAGAGAATCAACTCTATAAGCTCCACTTGATACATTATGTTCCCACGTGAAGGACCACTTGCTGCTTGTAAATATTCTTTGCTTAGGAGCCACATATCTGTCTCTTTCCAAGTTGTGGGTATTGCATTTTAATCAAGTATGTCCCTCTTATATCTCAGTCTTCTCTCTCAGCCCTTTGACAGCTCTAAGCAAATTCATGCCTCCCTTAATGAGAAGTTGCCCATCAACTCTGTTTTGGTTGGGTTCCGTTTTCAGGGCCATAAGATGGTCCCAGGTCCCCTCTACAAGGATTCGCTTTTGTGCCTGGTTAGGTGATTATGCGCATAATCGCAGAAGCGCATTTACGCCTAATCCCTCTGCACGAGAGGTGGAGAGAGGCGGCGAAGCGCATTAACAGATGTCCAAAATGCACTTTACAAGTAGTTAATGCGCATAAGTGCTTATTCACACAGTCAAATGCGCTTTAATGGACGGAGCAAAATAAAACTCGCGATTTAACGCGCATTCAATAATGCGCATAATCGGAGAGATAATGCGCCTCTACACCCGATTTGCGCTCCGTTCTTGTAGAGGTAAAAATTTTTAAGCGCCTTGAAAGAGCTTTAAACCTCTCTTGTAGAGGCAGCCCCAGATTGAGGCCTGATTCAGCTGCCACCCTTGTGTCCAAAAGCAGGTTAGTAACTAGTTAGGCAGGTACCTGACACATTTGCCAAATAGAACAAAGAGTTATGGTATGCAGCAAGTAAGGAAAAACAATAACTGTCCCCCCCCCCATAGATAATCTATGGGTCTTATTGCCATGACATACAGTAAAGGCAACACTAACAAAAAATGTAGGGGAAATATATTTGCAGCTATCATCTCAGATGTCCTGATGCCTTAATCTATTTGTGCATGTTGGCTCTGTATGCTGATAGTTGCCTTCTTCCCTTAAGGCAGAGTAGTGGCCAATTCAGTCAGACATCCATGCACACCACTTGATCACTTGCAGATGAATGTGTGAATGGCTTTCATGGAACAGGATTGTTTTTGAAATAATGGCTTAAAATGTAAGCCTTGAATCCAATGTTGCCTGAGTGGACCTCCACTTGGGCAATGGGACTTCTCTGTCCTTTCCTCCCCCTGCAGTCCAGAGGGCTCCCCAAGCCTCTGGATCAGTTTTGGGGGGCATGTGGGGGAAAGGGGAAATCCATTCCATCAGTGCTTTCCATTCCACTGGTGTGGCGACACCACTGGAGTCAAGCCATAGTGACATTTCTGCCTGTGGTGGGTCATCACTTTCACACACATGTCATCTCTTGAATCATAGAATCATAGCATAGCAGAGTTGGAAGGGGCCTATAAGGCTACTGAGTCCAAATCCCTGCTCAATGCAGGAATCCACCTTAAAGCATCCCTGACAGATGGTTGTCCAGTTGCCTCTTGAATGCTTCTAGTGTGAGAGAGCCCACGACCTCCTTAGGTAAGTGGTTCCATGACTGATGATCCCAGTTGTACATTATGGTCCCATGTGAAGGAATGCTTAAATCCATGTGGATCCCAGTGCACATCTCTGGGAGCTCCTTGCCTGCTCACAGGAACCACAGCTGTACTCTAGCCTGGTTTTATTACTTCGTAGCTCCTAACTTTTTAGTCTTTATCTCCTTCATGATCTCCCTCTTTCTCCTTCCCATGAACCTGCCCAATTATTGCACTAATGCAGAAGCTTGGCATTGTCATTTGGCTCATGACATTTGGCTGTTTCCTGGCAGATAAAGGAAGGCATCTGATGTGACATTTTGAGCATCATCGTGATGGGCTCCCGGATGGAAGATTGTATCTTTCTCCTGTGAAGTGAGCCGAGCAGATTCTAGCAGTCCAGACTGGCAGGACTTGCGCCCCATGTGGTTTGGTGTCAAAGCCACAAAGTTAAGCTGGGCTTGTTGAGAACCTGCCAGAGAGACACAGATTTTTCCTTCTTTTCCTCTGTGTCCTAAGTGTTCACTACGAGCCCATACAGCTGGACACAGAGATCCAGTTGAGTCCCAGCTGAACGCACACTAAGCCAACATAATGCATTAGCACAGACCCACCAGCTGGTCATTTTCTAGGGGCATCTCAATTGGGAGACCTGCTGTAGCTGACATCTGGTCTTCCCCTGAGCAAGTTTTTTTTTAAAAGGCAGATCCATGAGTATGAACAAGAATAAATAAATTTGTCAATTCCATGTTACATCAGTATTTGTTGGCCTTGTTCTTGCTAAGTCACCCCTTTGGTAACCTATTTTCTGGATTACTGTAATGCGTTATATGCAATGCCTTTGAAAATGGTCCGGAAACTTCAGGTGATCCAAAATAGGGCAGCGAGATTGTTAACAGGGACTGGCCAATATGATCATACTATGACAGTACTTTTATATATGCAGCGGCTGCCAGTCCATGTCCAGGCCTGATTCAAAGTGCTGTTGTTAACATGCAAAGCCCTAAAGGGCTTAGGGCCAGGTTACCTGAAGGATCATCTCCTCCCATTTATACCTGCCTAAGATCTTTCTCAGCACTCTTTCTCCGGGAGCCCCCACCAAAGGAAGTGAGGTGAGTGTGCTACTAAGAAGTGGGCCTTTTCTGCTATGGCACCCTAGTTGTGGAATGAGCTTCCCAGAGAGGCTCATTTGGTGCCTATGTTGCGCTCTTTCCAGTGCCAGCTGAAGATCTTTTTATTTTCCCAGGCATTTTAGTCTTTTAGCTGTGTAGTTTTAAATCTGTTGTTGTATTTTAAATCTGCAATGCTGCTAGGTTTCCTTGTGGTTTGTACTTTTATACTGTAGTTTTAAGCTTTCAAAATTTTATATTGTTTCATATGTTCTATTTTATGGCTTTGAACCACCAGGAGAGCTTCAGCTATTGGGTGGTATAGAAATGTATGGAAGGAAGGGAGGAAGGAAGGAAGGAAGGAAGGCCACCTTTCATATTTGCCCATTGTTACAGAGCAGCCTTCCCAAGCTGGTGCCCTCCAAATCAAAACAAGCTACTGTGGTGTGCGTGCCAGGTGTGGTATGCATAATTACCACCCGACTGTGTCTTATTGAGTCATCTGAACCTAGGCGGCATGGCTTGATGGAGGGTAAAATAACCTTCAAATAACCCATGGACTGTTGCCAACATGCTCCGCTGCTCACAATAACCCACTGTGGCTTGTTTTGATCATGTGAATCCACCCACAAAGTTGATACAAGGGTATCTAGCCTGCTGATATCTCTCCTTAGGCTTGGTGGTAGCAGTGGGGACTCCTGCCGCCTCCATCTGCTAACATTTTGCAGGTGGGAGGGGAATCAATAAAGTTCCCATGTTTTGGAACTACACCATGGCTTCTGAGAATTGAAGTAGGGTTGTCAATTTTATTTGTATGTAGTTAGTTCTGTTCTGGTTTTGCTTCTTTCAAAAACATCATACAATTGTTATTAAACTTTTGCAAAATATGCAGTAGTCTTCTCCACCCTGAGTAGACATGTATGGGTTTGTATTGTTACTATATTTCTGCCTTCCCCAACCTGCTGACTGGGAATGATAGACATTATAGTCCACCATATCTGGAGGGCGCCAGGTTGGAGAAGGCTGGAACAGAATAACAACCCTATCCCAGACATGTCTACTGAGAAGTAAGCCCCACTGACTTCAATGGGACTTCCTCTCAGGTAAATGGGCAGAGGATCATAGCCTTAAGAACTTAGCTTTTGTGCCTTTTACAGCAGCCTGACTGGGAGCTCCATCAGACGAGCGTTTTATTTGCACACTCATTACTGGGCATTCATGGATTTTCACAGGTCCCTCTCAAGAAGTCGCCTGCCTCCTGTACTCTCCCACCCCTTCTAACCTTCTTCGCATGACAACCCCCCCCCCCAGTAAGTCCGACTTATTTTTAAAGACAGAAGTTTAAAAAAAGGGAGTAATAAGGGACAAACACGTGGGTGGAGAAGCAACTGTAAGGAAATATGACTCCCATGTGATGATGCCCTATGATGAAACTTTTCCTTGTATGACAACGGGAAAACTCATCTGTCAAAATTCTCCATGTCAGACTGCTGATAAAGACACAGGATCAGGATCAGTAAACATTTGGCAACTCTAGGTTGGTTGGAACTTTGAGCACCACTACAGCCGACTGTGCCAGGGCCACCTGGGAAGGAAGTGTCAATGCACAGGAAAGCGATAAAGATCAGCCATGGGACAGCAAGACATGAAACAAAAATAAATGAGGCGAGACAAAAGTGCTCCTCTGGACATAGTCATCATTTCTCATTCACTCTAGTTTTCCCCTCAGTACTTTTACAATAGCTGTTTTCCCTGGTATTAAACCCATTTGCTCGCTTATCTACAACTGTTTGCAGCATCCAAGCGCTGAGGTGCATTTAAATCCCCATGAAACCACCAGTTGAGGGCCCAGCTGTCAGTTAGGGGCAAGTGTGGGGACCGCCCACCCCACAGAGCCTCGCTGGTGTCCCTCAAGGACTGTGTGCTGCACAGAATTCCAAGCTATGCGGTGGAGAGAAGATGGCCCATGAACGCAGGAGCTTGGCCCAGACCCAAGGCTTTAGCATATGCCCCCGGTCTCTGTGAGTCCTGCAGATCACATCAAGGAAAGGGTTAAGTGTTCCCATTTTCCCATGTGGCCGTCATTAGGTGGCCATTAGCTAGTCACTGTTGCATCAACAGTGTGAGGCGTTGAATACCTTTCCCTTTGGCAGCATTCCAGCTGAAGGGAGGAAGCTTCTGAGAAAATGCAATTACAGCAAACAACAGCCAAGTGAAAGCGAGAGCCACAATCCACACCTGGCACTAATTAACTTAATTAGCCCTTAATGAGCTACACTGGTCGGAAGGCCTATTTTTACTTAATTATCCCCTAATGTGCTTGGCAGAGAGCGAGAGCCCTGATGGATGGAGCGGCTGTGCTTGGCTCCTTCCACCCAGTCAGGCAGTCTGAACTTCCCTGCATCCTAAACAGGCAAGCTTGGCTAGCTGACAACAAGGAGGCCCTGGCAGGACAGGAGCCAGGAATCCCCACCCTGCTCTCACCTGGATCGCACAGCAGCGTTGTGTAGTGCAAGCCTAGCTCTCAGTGGATTTTGCTCTACGTGTTCTGACTCTGGGTGTTTCACCAGAAAGAAAAATAGGCTTCTGAATTTCACACATCTCCCTGGTGACAGTATATATACTTCCATCAACATCCATACCACAGCATTTTTAGACCCTCTATCTCTCAACACTTCTTTAAAAAAAATGGAGAGAAGAGAGGTATGCTAGTGATACTAACCTATCTAAGAACAGACCCTATCTATGAATAGGCCCATGCAGCCAATTAAGTATAAAAATTAAATATGGAAGTTGGGTTAAAATTAATATTTGAATATATAAAAGGATTGTGTTTGAAAAAACAGCACAACACTATTTCTTTATATATAGATAAGACATACATGTGGTTATGCCTCACTTTTCCCCTCCAAAAAGGAGCTATTCAAAATGTCTTGTTCGGGCCAGGCTCTGAGCTCTCCAGAGGATCAGACTGCAACAGTGGCATAATAGCAGGTAAAGCAGAGCCACCTCTGGCAAAGTCAGGTGAAAACAGGTTCTGAGTAAAGCAAGTAAGAAACAGTCAGGACCTTGGACAGAGCACTGTGAGAAAGGTGTCTGGAGTGTGCACCCATGGAAGGGGAGCTGTTGCTGCAGCAAAGTGCACAGGCGCAACGTGAAATTGCATTCCTTCCATCTCTCTACACGGCAGTAAGGTAAGTTTATTTATTTTTTAACATGGGTTTTTTTATTTTTAATGGGGTGGGGAAGAAGGGAGGGAGGTCTGTGGAGGGGCAGGTTGATTTTATGTTTTATGTTTTATTTATTTTATTTGTTAACAAAGGGAGGGAGGTCTGTGGAGGGGTGATTTTATTTTATTTATTTTATTTTTTTATTTGTTAACAGGGTGGGGAAGAAGGGAGGGAGGTCTGTGGAGGGGCAGTTTTATTTTATGCTTTATGTTTTATTTATTTTTTTTGTTAACGAAGGGAGGGAGGTCTGTGGAGGGGCGGAGGTGGTCCAGTGAGCTTATGGCTCACTGGACCACCCCCTGCCCTGCCCAGCCCATGGCGACCAATCAGTGGTTGCCATAGACTGGGCAGGCCTCCCAGAAGTGGTGGAGAAAAGGCGACAGATGGCAAATGCCATCGTCGCTTCGCTCCAAACTAAAAAAGTTGGGCTAAATGCTTTTTTAGTTTGGAGCATTAGGGCTTTGCCCCTAGATGACTTTGCATGGACTGCATCATCATCTAATCCAACTGCCATCCCTGCGAAGCCAACGCTACGGAAAGGGACCATCTAGAGGTACCCTAGTTCTGCTGTTGCCTCCTCCATCTAAAACACTATCTGTGCCCTTCTGCATAGGCATTGGGTCTGGGTCTTACTCTGTGCTGGGAACGAGTCTTCCAAATCTGATGGGTCTAGTCAAGCAATGCCCTCTGGCTTAGAAGGGATAGGAATGGGGGATGGTGCGTCTTCAAAAGGTGCCTCCTCCCATGCTAAATTGAGTGCAACTCCATGTAAAACAGGCTAGCAACCTAATCCTGGATGGGTAGGTCTCCTAACCAATAGCACTCCTGTCCTGTCTGGATTAAATTTCACTTTGTTTATCCTCATCCAGCCCATCACTGACATCCAGCCCATTCAGAGCCTCCACGGAACATGAAGGACAAAAGATACAGAGTTGAGTATCATCAGCATACTGATGATAACCCACTCTGTATTTCCATATGATATGAGCAGCTTCGTATTGGTGTTAAAAAGCAAAGGAAGCAAAATCTAACCCTGAGGGACTCCATAGGCCAAGACCAAGTGGTCAAGTGTGAATCCCCCAGCACCATTTTCTAAAACTTACCTGCAAGGAAAGACTTGAGTTACTGAAAAATGGTCATCCCTTACCAGCCCCATCCCAGCATGGTGGCCCAGAAGGATACCATGATCAGTGGCATTGAAAGTTCCCGAGAGGCCCAGTAGAACCAGGACAATGCACTTCCTCTCTTAAGCTCCTAGCTAATATCATCTATGAGTCAAGGCTGCTTCCATATCAAAACCAGGCCTGATAATCAGTTTCATCCAGGAATTCTTGGCGCTAGGTCACCATTATGGAATGCACCTTACCCTAAAATGGAATGTTCAACTTAATTATTTACAACAGTGGGATCTATTAAAGATAATGTCTTTAGTAGATGAAGAAGTTCTGCCATTTTGGGCAGGTTGAAACCACCCAGTCAGCCAGTCCTGAATCCAAGCAATTATAGACTTGTACATCATACAAGATTATTCTGTATCACACCTAAGAGTAGTTTGCCACTCCCAGTCTGTGGAATGACCTGCTGGGAGAGATCCACCAACTTACCAGTCATCCAGAATTTAAGAGAGCTATAACGACTGATCTCTTCCGGCAGGCCTACCCAGTCAAATTTTAAGACTTTGTTGATATTTTAATAATGTATTAATTTTATATGCTTTTAATCAGTTGTATGCATTTTATATTGTTTGTATTAATGTTGTTCTCCGCTTCGATCCAGAGGGAGAGGCAGGTAAGAAATAAATATATTATTATTATTATTATTATTATTGAGATGGCTGGTTTTCCTGTCTCATGTTTCCTTTTCTATTAGTCACCAACCTGGCAAACATAACTTACCTCCTTTACTGTAGCACTTCTTACTAAACCCCTGGTCAGAGAGCATTTCAATAAGGAGTTGTAAATAAAGGCTCCCTAGAAATGACCTGCTAGGCATAAGTACAATAATTAAAGAGCAGCAGCATATGCATAAACATTATTAATAGCAAAGATATTGTAGCCTGTAACAGGTGACATTTAAGAAAGATTATTCTCTGACATGCTGCCTGAAAGTCCTTGATCCTCCTTATTTGCACAGCACATGATAAACTGAATGGTATAGCAAAAATCCTGCCTTGATTGGGATGGCAGAAGTAGACCTAGATGAGCACACTTCTGAAATTTTGTGGAAGCCAGCATATGTTCTATATTCCAGGCTGTTATGATGTATACAGTGGAGGCTGCTGATGTCAGTAGGGCTATGAATCCACTCTGGGTTTCAGCCAGAACCAGACATAACTCTATTTTCCAAGGTGCTGAAGTCTAGCTCCAAAATGGGATCAACATGTTGGATAGCTCCTTTAGAGTTCTGGCTGAAACTCAGAGCGGATTCACAGGCCCACTCACATCAGAGTCACCAGCCTCCACTGGGTGTATGTATTATATCCAGTTAAAAGTTTCTTTCCTAATAGTAATAGTAACAACAACAACAACAACAACAACAACAAAGATTTGTATAAGGTTTCAAATATTCCAAATCATTCACATGTATTGTCTTTTTATAATCTCTACAACAACCCTCTGAAATAAGTCAGTATTATTATCCCCCGTAGTGTAGATGGGGTGGGCTGGAGGACTGAGGTTGAAAGAGAGTGGCTTGCCAAGGAAGTTCACGGCAATGGCAAAATTCAAACCAGGGACTTCGCTGCACCTGCTCTGTTTTGAGGCTCTGTACGTACACGCATTGCTCTCTCCTCTCAAGGATATAGCAGCAAAGTCGAAGAAGATGCATTTTCTTCCCACTGCTCTTCATTCGCAATTTTTGCAGCATCCTTGAAATAAGCCATGGCTAAGTTCCTCCCGCAATCATTGTAGTCTGAGATGTTGCCAAACTGCATCAGACTTCCAAAGTCATTAAAAGTTGATACAATCTCAGTTGGGATTCCACCTCCAAGCTGCTGGTTTGAAGCACTTCAATCTGGCATCAGTATCTGCTGATATTATCTTTGCTGGATGAGGCAGCAGCACCCACCTCTGTATTGAAGAGGAGCTTTTAACAATACAATTTGCAATGAAGCAGAGGAGGGGGAAGAGAAGCAGGCAGCAATGACCTTTTTAAAGGAAAAATAACCATACATATAAGCTGCTGGCTGCTACCAATTCGGATTTCTCCATTTGATGAGAGTAACTCAGAACAGCAGCAAGTCTTGGGCTCTGTTATTGGTTTGACTAGTAATCTGCTAGATCATTTCCCTATTGTTTAAAATGGGATATGGTTCTACCTGAGTTGAGAACTTCAGCATACCCTGTGTCTCCCCCTTTAAGAGGATTATTGCTCAATGCCATGGCACCTAGGCAGGGGTTCCACAGGGCTCTATTTTATCCCCATATGCTGTTCGACATCTATATGAAACCGCTGTGGGAGGTTATCTGGAGGTGTGAACTGAGATGTCATCAATATGTGGATGACATCCTGCTCTAGCTCTCTTTTTCATCAAACCCAGGTGAGGCAGTGGCTGTTCTGAATCAGTGCCTGGGCACGATAATGGACTTGATGAGGGCCAACTGAGACTCAATCCAGCCAAGATGGAGGTACTATTAATGGGTGGTTTGTCTACCTGGCTTGGTGATGTTTGTCCTGTTCTGGAGAGGGTTGTACTCCCCCTAAAGGATTGGGTTCATAGTTTGAGGTGTATGCTTGGATCCAGCATTGTCACTTGAGGCACAGATGGACTTGGTGGTACTTAGCGCCTTTCATTATCTCAGGCTGATATACAAATGACACCCTTATCTGGACAGAGATAGCCCAGCTACAGTTATCCATTCCCTGATAACGTCTGGATTACTGCTATGCATTATATGTGGGTCTGCCTTTGAAAATGGTCTGGAAACTTCAGCTAGTTCAAAACAGGGAAGTAAGACAGTTAACAGGTACTGGCCAATGAGTCCACATTATGCCAATACTTTTCCAGCTACACTGGCTGCCAGGCCAGTCTGGACCTGATTCGAAGTGCTGGTATTAACATTCAAAGCATTAAATGGCTTGGGGCAAAGTTATTTAAAGGATTGCTTCCTCCCATATGTACCTGCCCAGACCCTAAGATCATCTTCAGCGATCCTTCTTAATAAGCCCTTGCCAAAGGAAGCGAAGTGGGTGGCTCCCAGGAGGGCAGCCTTCTAAGCTGTGGTACCCCGGCTATGGAATGAGCTCCCTAGAAAGGTTCACCTGGCAGCTACATTGTACTCTTTCTGGCACCAGGTGAAGACCTTTTTATTTTCCCAGGATTTTAGCATCTTACCATCCTGGTATTTTAACTCTGCTGTTTTAAATCTGCATTTTAAACCTGTATTTTAAATCTCTGTATTGCTGCTAAGTTTTATTCTGGTTGTATTTTTATATTGTGGTTTTAAGCTTCCATGTTTTATATTTTATGCTGTACTTTATGTTTTAAATTTTTGTGAATACCCAGAGAGCTTTGACTATTGTGTGTTATAGAAATGAAATAAAATAAATAAATAGCGCAAGTTTCCTATGGGGCAGTACTTACTGAGGAATTACAGCAGGCTTGTGATAATCGGTTTTAAAATGTACAGATCAAGCAGGTATTATGGGAATGCAAGCATAAGCATGGGCCACATCAGTCCATTCAAGCTTTCAGCAGAAGTCCAGACATGTTCTCTACTGTGTGGTTTTGACCCTTTGTCTCCAGGCGTCCTTTCTTGGGAGAAGGGGCGCTTTCCAAGCACATTAAAGGGTGGCACTAGGCCATCCAAATAAGGTTGAGCTCATCTTGTCGCAGCAGCTGATTGCTCCTTAATCTACTTTGATGATCTCCATCATCTACCAGGATGAATAATACCTTAGAGAGATGGAAATGTCTCCACATCACATGGCAGGATAGCTTGGTGACAACAGTATTGCTTAGTTAAAATCGAGATGCTTCCATTTTAAGAGGAGAATCCTGTTATACATATACACCAGATAACCCCCACCCCCATCCTCACCCCCAACAGTTTGTTTCTCTTCCATGGCTGAGCATTCAATAGAGACAGCCCAGTTTTTCAATATCTCTCCTAGATGCCTACTGAACACACCTGCCCCTTTCTTAGGAACATAGGAAGCTGTCTTATACGGAATCAGACCATTGATCCATGTAGATCAATGTTTACCCTGACTGGTAGCAGCTCTCCAGGAGTGCAGACACACAGGGGGCTTTCCCAGCCCTACCTGGAGCAGCTGGGGACTGAACCTGGGACTTTCTGCTTGCAAAACATTCTGCCTGTGAACTACACCCCTTCCCCAAATATTGATTGCTCAACCCCATCTATACTATACTTCCAACTATTATTAATGTTGTTGTTGAATAGTACTGTCAGTGTGCAGAGGGTATCAGTGTGCTTTACAGAGTACAAGCAAATAGGTCCCTGCTCTGAGGGGTTACAATTGAAAATTCAGCATGGGAAATAAAAGAGGAAGGGGTAAAGAGTGAAGGAATATGCTATTTTTTCAATTGGATGTGCTTAGAGTTAGTTACAGTTGGCCAGCCTTCCCCAACCTGGGGAAGTTATTTTGCTTGACAGATAATTTTGCCCTACAACTCCCATCATTCCCAATCAGCATGGCCAATGGTTAGGGATGATGTAAGTTGTATTTCAAAACATCAGGAGGGCACCAGTTTGGAAGGCTCCAATAAGGTATGGGAACTAGGGGGCTTCATGGAAAAGGTGGATTTTGAGGAGGGATTTGAAGGAAGTGAGAGGTGGCACCGTACAGGTGTTCTGGGAGACAATTCCATGCGGATGGAGTGTGGTGTGTGTGTGAAAAGAAATGATAGTCTTCAGATAGTGGAGGGTGGTGGAGCTGGAGGAACCAAGATCACAGGCAGGGGTATATCGAGATATAAGAGTGGAGATCTTATGGGCTGCAAGGCCATGGAGGGCTTTGAAGGTACGGAGAAGAGGTTTGGGCTGGATCTGGGAGTGAACAAGAATCCAGTGTAATGATGTAAGGAGGGATGTCCCATATTCAGAGTAATGGAGATATTAATGGTTTTGGCAGCAGAGTGCTGGATAGATGTGAGGGGACCAAGGTGAGACAACAGAAAACCAGAGAGGAGAAAATTGCAGTATTCTACTGTGAGAGATGAGCAGGACTTGGACCAGACTTTTTGCCAAGGAGACAGAAAGTAAGGCCCATATTCTCTTTTGCTTCCTCTTCCCTTCGGGTGGAAGCCTTTGTCCTCTGAAAGCTTCAAAATGTAGCAAGTGAATCCAACTGTCCTTCCTTCTTTGGTTTCCATAAGTAAAGCCTGCAAGCTTCAAAATGTAGCAAGTGAATCCAACTATTCTTCCTTCTTTGGTTTCCATAAGCAAACCCCCCAAAGGTGACTAGGGTTTCATTCCTCAGCTGATGGCCAATTAATTGTGGACAGAATTCCAGGGAGAAAAGGCTGCCTCAAGGGCATTTGGGGGTGGGGTGGCCATTATGACATCACTATTGCCACACACACTCCATGGATCTTTCTCTCCAGCTTACAGACAACTAATTCTCCTTGCAGTGTTAACAGGTAAACACTTGTCTTACCTTCTCTCTGCCTCCCCTGTTGCCCCCCTCTCTTCTCCAAGCATTTTATGATCCAAAGTCGCAGAGGTGTGCTCTCATTATAGCTCTATAAATTGCTGTGTACTTTGATGCTGTAGTAATAAATCATTACAACAGCACCACACTCTGTAATAACCAGCAACATCATCTCTTCCTGTTTGAGAGATGGAAGCTGATTGAGTTGTTTTGAAATCCTGGAGCTTCCTCTCCCATGCCCTGTCTTTCTCTTTCTCTTTCTCTCTCTCTCTCTCTCTCTCTCTCTCTCTCTCTCTCTGTGTGTGTGTGTGTGTGTGTGTGTGTGTGTGTTTATACACAGTGGCCTGGCACAAATATCACCTTGCCAATATATACAATTAAAAACAAAATCACCCACCAGCCCAAAGAAATCCTTTTGCTAGCTAGCATTCCCTATTGATTCCTCACCCCCTGGTTCTTATGACTGTGATGATTTTAACAACTGTGTCACAGGCAGAAATGCAGCAGGTGAAGCGTGTCAGTCCAAGGATGAGAAAAGCTTCTGTTGCTGAATGTCAACTTGTTTTGCAATGGTTAAAGGTAAGTGGAGCCTTGCTAGGACAACAAAAAGTGGATTGCTGCTAACTGAGTTGCTAGTCTTTGGGGGCAATGATACAAAGTGGACAATGCTCTTACATCTTTAATAATTGGGTAGAAAGAAGAATTTTGACAAGTGCAGTTTGTAATGTAGGGATGGATCTATCATCTATCTATCTATCTATCATCTATCTATGCACCTAGTATATTTCTTCTTCTAAGAGCTGTATCCTCTTTTATATCTAGTAACCTTAGTGGATTGGAGGTCTTGGGGAAACCTTTATAGTAGGGGAAGGTAATCTGTGGCTCTCCAGATGTTATTGGATTGTGCCTCTGGTATGGCCATGCATTCCCCCTCCCCCGCTTCATATGCTCCTCTGAGTTCCTTGAAAAAACTGGATACAAATGTCTTCAAGCAGATACATATACATAATATGCTGTTTATTGTGGAAGAATCTGCCCTCTTGATTGTTCCCCCTTCACACTGGGGAGAACTTCTGGGAGAGGCTGTAGCTCAGTGGTGGTGCACCTGCAGTGCATGCAAACGGGTCCCGATCCAGGAAGGGCTGGGAAAGACTCTTGCCTGAAAACCTGGAAAGCCGTGGCTAGTCAGCGTAGACTTGCCTTCCCCAATCTAGTGCCCACCAGATGTTTTGGATTTCACCTTCCATCAGCCCCAGCCAAAATGGCCAATGGTCAGGAATACTGGAAGCTGTAGTCCAAAATATCTGGAGGCTACCAGGTTGGGGAAATCTGGTGTAAACCAGGAGTCAGTGGGCAAAAGGTAGACCTACAGATATTTTGGATTTCAATACCCATCAGCCCCAGCCAGCATGGCCAAGGTCAGGAGTGATGGGAATTATAGCCCAAAATATCTGGAGGGCACCAGGCTGGAGAAATCTGTTGTAGACAATACTGAGTTAGATGGACTGGTGATTTGATTCAGTATGAGGCAGGTTCCTATAAACTGTTTCACAGCTACTGATGTAACCTGGGTTAGGTTCACTTGGATTACAGCCAATCAAGATGTGCCACCCTACTTTCCATTCACTTCTGTGTGCCTGGGTGACCTGAGAACAGCCTGCTCAGCTGCAGCTTGAGAGTAGCAAGTATGTTTTTCCCATCTCAGGTTGCTTTGGGACCAGGCACAAACCCACTCCCCGGGCTCTTCTCCGCCTGTTATGCTGCATTCTGAGTCAGCTTGATATAGGATGCTGTGGCTTCCAGAAAAGGAACTGCAAAGTGAGTAAGACGGTGAAATAGGTGAAACTATCCTGCGGTCAGCCAGTAGCTCCCAAGACTATGATAGATTTCCATCCCACTGCCTATGAATAAAGAATGGAAGCCAACACAATCCGAGTGAGAAAGCTCAGATGTACCTTCTTTAATCTTCCATTGTTGGCTTGCTCTTGGACTTAGGAGGGATAAAATACTAATAGTCCTTTGTGAACTGGGTAACATGCCTAGGAGGTGAGGAAAATAATTAGCCGTGGCAGGAAGGATGCGGAGACAGGGAAGGATGTGAGGAGAAACATGTGAATAATCACTCCCTTTCCTAGCCAACAGCTAGGCGGGGGTGGAAGAGACCCCTAACAACCTGAAGTTAATTTGTGACAAACTTATTGCATTAAGTTGCTGAAAGGACTCTAGCTGTGATATTGCACCAGCCCAGCTGCACACAAAAAAACCCTTTGCCCCAGGCGTCCTCTCACATAATGCCAGCTGGTGCCAGTTGGAAGGAGGAGGAGGAGGAGGAGACGGAGGAGGAGGAGGAGACGGAGGAGGAAGAGGAGGAGGAGGAGGAGGAGGAGGAGGAGGAGGAGGGCAGGGGGACATGCTACATTCATAGCTGAAGGACATGTACTCTTATTCACAGGGCTTGGGAAAGGGAAGTGGAGGGGAGGGCACGGCACGGCACGGCACGGCAAGGCAAGAGCATGGACAGGTTTGTGTTGAAAACCTGTGGGATAGACAGTGGTAAAACAAGAAACACCAGAGTGCTGATGGCTGTACAGAGGAGATGGGAGGAAAGGAACGTCTTGTCTGGTTCTCTCTTACTTTGAGGTGCTCCTGGCATTTCCATATATTTGAAAGTGTGTGAGGGGAATGATAGCAGAAATCAACTGTGGACTGGTTCACACAGGTGGTCTTGTTCCTCACCAGCTGGTAAGAAATAGCTTGCAAGTGTGAATGAACCCACTGACAATCAAATGCCACAGATGGAACATCCAAACACTGATTCTTCTGCAGATGTAGGACCCAATCCTATCCATGTCTACACAGAAAAAAAGTCCTACAACTTCCAGCATGCTCCTGCACTTTTTCTGTCTAAGCATGAATAGGATTTTTATTTATTTATTTATTTATTGCATTTTTATACCGCCCCATAGCCGAAGCTCTCTGGGCGGTTCACAAAAATTAAAACCATGAAATCATTTAAAAAATATAAAACAAGCCACAATCTAAAAACACAAAGTAACATACAATATAAAAACACAACCAGAATAAAACCAAGCAGCAGGAATTAATGCAGATTAAAATACAAATTTAAAACAGCAAGGATTAAAATTGAGTTAATTTAACTGTTAAAATACTGGGAGAATAAAAAGGTCTTCACCTGGCGACGAAAAGAGTACAAAGTAGGCGCCAGGCGAACCTCTCTGGGGAGCTCATTCCACAGCCGGGGTGCCACAGCGGAGAAAGCCCTCCTCCTAGTGGCCACCTGCCTCACTTCCTTTGGCAGGGGCTCACGGAGAAGGACCCCTGTAGATGATCTTAGGGTCTGGGCAGGTACATATGGGAGGAGGCATTCCTTTAGATAACCTGGCCCCAAGACATTTAGGACTTTAAATGTTAGTACCAGCACTTTGAATTGGGCCCGGACCTGGATCGGCAGCCAGTGAAGTTGGAAAAGGACTGGTCTCATTGGCCAGTACCCGTTAACAATCTGGCTGCCCTGTTTTGTACCAGCTGAAGTTTCCGGACCGTTTTCAAAGGCAGCCCCACGTATAACGCATTGCAGTAATCCAAACGAGAGGTTATGAGAGCATGGATAACTGTAGCTAGGCTATCTCTGTCCAGATAAGGGCGCAGTTGGTATATCAGCCTAAGCTGGTAAAAGGTGCTCCCTGCCACCGAGTTCACCTGTGCCTCAAGTGACAGTTCTGGATCCAAGAGCACCCCCAAACTACGGACCCGATCCTTTAGGGGGAGTGCAACCCCCTCCAGAACAGGGTGAACATCACCTCGCCGGACAGACGAACCACCCACTAACAGTACCTCCGTCTTGTCTGGATTGAGTCTCAGTTTGTTAGCCCTCATCCAGTCCATTACCGTGCTCAGGCACTGATTCAGAACAGCCACTGCCTCACCTGGGTTTGTTGAAAAGGAGAGGTAGAGCTGGGTGTCATCCGCATATTGGTGACATCTCAGCCCACATCTCCGGATAACCTTTCCCAGCGGCTTCATGTATATGTTAAACAGCATAGGGGATAAAACAGAGCCCTGTGGAATCCCATGGCTTAAATGCCATGGCACAGAGCAATAATCCCCCAGCACCACCTTCTGAAAACAGCCATCCAAGTAGGAGCGGAACCACTGCAGCGCAGTGCCTCCAACCTCCAGCCCAGACAACCTATCCAGAAGGATACCATGGTTGATGGTATCGAAAGCCGCTGAGAGGTCCAAGAGAACCAACAGGGTCGCACTCTCCCTGTCCCTCTCCCGGCAAAGGTCATCCCACAGGGCGACCAAGGCAGTTTCTGTTCCAAAACCAGGCCTGAAACCCGATTGAAATGGATCTAGATAATCCGTTTCATTCAAGAGTGTCTGGAGTTGTCCTGCAACCACCCACTCAAGCACCTTGCCCAGGAAAGGAATGTTCGCCACCGGCCTATAGTTGTTAACATCTCCCAGGTCCAGGTTAGGCTTTTTCAGGAGTGGTCTGATTACCGCCTCTTTTAACAAGGCCGGCACCACTCCCTCTCTCAAGGAGGCATTTACAACCTCCTGGACCCAGCCGGCGGTCCCATCCTTATTTGATGTAATTAGCCACGACGGGCAAGGGTCAAGCACACAAGTGGTCGACCAGACTTGGCCAAGCACCTTGTCCACATCCTCAGGCCTCAGTAACTCAAACTCATCCAATAAAACTGGACCAGACGGTGCTCTGAACGCCTCTACTAGCAGAGCTGCATTAAGTGTGGTATCCAATTCAAGATGAATCTGAGAGACTTTATCTTCAAAGTGCCATGCAAACTCGTCACAGCGTGCTACCGAGGGTTCCACCATCTCTCGCCCTGGCCCAGAGTGTAGCAGGCCACGAACCACCCGGAAAAGCTCCGCAGGACGACACTGTGAAGATGCAATGCTGGTGAAGAAGAACTGTCTCTTCACCACCCTCACCACCACAGAGTAGGCTCGATAATGAGCTCTAGCCCGTGTCCGATCAGACTCAGCACGAGTTTTCCTCCACCTGCGTTCTAGCTGTCTCCCCTTTTGCTTCATTGCCCTCAGCTTAGGTGTAAACCAAGGAGCTGGCCGAGCTCTGCTCAGAGGGAGAGGGCAATTGGGTGCGATCGTGTCAACCGCCCGGGTCATCTCTGCATTCCACAGAGTGACCTGGGCTTCGACAGGAGCACCGGCCATATCAGCAGGAAAATCCCCCAGAGCCTTCTTGAATCCATTGGAGTCCATTAGCCTCCGGGGGCTATCAATTGTTGAATAATCAATAGTTCAACCCTATGCTTCTCTACCCTGAAATATGTCCACTGAATTTGTATAGGATTGCTAAAGCCCAAGTAATGTGATGTGATGTGTGTCTGTGTGTGTGTGTGTGTCTGTGTGCGTGTGTGTGTGAGCACGTGTTTGTGTATGTGACATACCAGTTGAAACACTGGGCGGAAGCTGTGCTCACCCAGGAGCTGAGAGAGTCATTGTGAGTACTCTCTTTATATTAAGTCCAACAGAGACTGGACAGCCATCTGTTGGGGGTGCTCGAGTTCTGGATTTCCTGCAGCAAGCAGGACCTGGACTGGATGGTGTAAAAGGGCCTTTGTAACTCTATTATTTTATATCTATCTTCTTTCGAGAAGGGTTACAAAATTCATTGAGGAAAGGTCTATCAGTGACTATTAGCCGCCATGATTGTTAAACAGAACCTCCAAATCCAGAGGCTATATAACTCTGAAATTACCATAAACTGCGTTCAAGCAACAGAGGATGACTATGGCATCAGTGACTGCCTTGTGAGCTTTTTAAGGCACAATCCTATGCATGTTTAGATAGAAAAAGTCTTAGAATTTCCAGCATCCCCCAGCCAGCCATTGTAGGACTCTTTTCTGTCTAAAAATGCATAGGATTGCGCTCTAAAAATTGCCCCTAGGGCTTCTGGCTATAGTCTTGAGGTCTGATCTAATAAGGCAACTCTTAAGACTTTTAGCAGCAAGTATAAAGGAGAGCAAGATTGTTTTCATTGGCAAACCAAGGTAGTTCAATTGCATTTGATTGTGCTTTACTCAAGGGTTATTATTATTATTATTATTATTGCCAGATCCAGAGCAGAAGAACCTTTAAAAACTAGCAAGAAAAATATGTTTTAAGATGCATTTCTTTCCTTCCATAATTAAGATTCAGTTAACTGTGCTCAATAGATTTATGCCATCATGAAAAAACATGTCAGATGCTCCTGGCAGGAGCCAGTGTCTCGAGAGGCAGAAAGACAAGCCCTCTTTCCAAAAACACACAGAGAGGAAGCCCTACAACAAGAGCATACTCCATGGGGGTTTGACGTGGGGCTTTTGTGGCTAGGATATGAAATGTAGCATTTCTCATTTTGAAAGCAGCAGATCTGTCCAGAGGCCTTCACAGTTCAGTGTTCTGTTGATAAATATCCCTGAGCAAGTATCTGACAGACCTAAAGCAAAGATTGGAGCTTATTAGCTGGAATGAATGCTATTATATTGCTTTTTGCTGTGCCAAAGCATTTCTGGATAAACTAAGTTAATCTTCTGCTACGTGTGTGTGTGTGTGTGTGTGTGTGTGTGTGTGTGTGTGTTGCTAAGCTCCTCTAAACATCAGGAAGGTGGGGAGAGTGGCGGATGAAATTGTGTCACTCTCGCAAAGTCTTAAGACAGAAGGGTCCCTGTGTTTCCAAGGCCCGCCAACTTTGGCATCGCTACTCGTACTTTGGTGCATAACAAGGAGGCAGATAGAATCAGTCACATAGCAGGCTATCCAACCACCTGTCTGTCTGTCTTTCTGTATGCTTCAGAAGTGCTTGCATTGTTTGTCATCTTGTCAAACCCAACACTGTGGGATGCAGTGTTTGGCAAATTAACACAGGCACAAACACTCCAAATGAAAGCAAACCACTCTAGTCTCTTGGGCATTGGCTGCTGTCAGATTCAGCAAGCAAATACCCAGCAGCCAGACTTTTATATCCAGAGTTGGGGAGGGAGGTTAGTATTTAAGACTTAGAGAAATATTAACTCTTGTTTCTGGCCTTGTTCTAAAGCAGGGGTGTTGTACCTCCTTCAGCCTGAGGGCCAGATGCTAGAGGACAGACTGTGTGCTGGGCGGCCTGCTCTGTGCCCCTTACATTAGCCTGTTGCTTTCGTGTACAGTGGTGGCTGCTATCCCATCATCAATGTTGTTGATAGATTCACCTTCCAGTTCCATTTGGTATTTGGAATGGGCTCCATCTTGTTCTTCGCTTCAGGCAGCAAAATGTCTTGAGCCAGCCTTGCTGAGGGCTGAATTCCATTTCAGGGAAGCTCTCAGTGCCACATGACAGTGGTAGGTGGGGCTGAAGGCAAAATGGGATGGGGCCAAAGGCAAAGGGGGCAGGATCAAAATACTCCCAAATACCAGCATCTTTTAGTTTTAAGGTCTTATTGCCAGTACCTAAGACATAGGAGATGTGTTTCAACCTTTTTAGAATAAGGGAGGGGAATGCACAAAAGCCGAGAAACCATCAAATGATCAGTGGTTGGAGGGAAAGGGGTGGGGCTAATGGAAGGGGGAGGGGCCATCTGGGCAGCCCAGAAGCCCAGATTGGGACCCCAGGTGCCCACATTCAGCCCATGGGCCTGAGGCTTTGCACCTCTGTTCCAAGGCCTAGTTCTCAATAAGCTGGAAACCTGCATCTGGGCTATAGCTCTGCAGATAGCTGAAGGTTTCATATAACTAATGGTCCTCCTCTGTACATATTCCACCCTTCCCTTCTGTACATATTCTGTATGGTATGGAAAAGCATTTCATTGTTTGAGTTGCCACCTGTGATAGCCAAAGTGTAGCCATCTTTGCTTACAAGTACAGAATACTGGGAACGCTTGCTCAAGGCTGAAGGAAAATTCAAAGTGCGTACGCAGCAGATAGGGCCTTGCCACAAGCCTGGTTTCATCTGGTTATAGCATTTGTCTGAAGAGCCTCCTAATGCAAGGCCATCAGCGCACCTTATCTGAAGCTACAGAATTTAACCCAGCAACAATTGAAACATGCGCAGTGTCTTTCAACAGTGTGTCAAAGGGCAGTGACTCTTTCGTTGGATTGCATTGGGTTTTGCTTGCGCTTGCGCTATATAAAGTAGTGACGTAGATCTTATACTGTATAGTATAAGAGAGGGAGACTGTGTGCTCCTAGGTGTGACTCTGGTGGGCTGGCAGCTTACTAGAGTGCACCCGCTCAGCTGAACGTAATAAAAGTGTGTTGGATCGGATCTTTGGAGTCTGTGCCTGGAACTTTTGGGCAACACCTGCAATATGAAGTGGTACAGTCCAGAAAGAGGTTTACCAACTGAGGCCTAGTTTTCACTAAGTCACTAAAGTTCCACCATATATTCTCCACAAAGTAGCTTTCTCTACCCGAGCCCTCATTCCTGTCTAGAAAGACACAAGGATAAGCCTAGAGCTGCTTATAGTTGATTCTGAGGATGGCAGCAATACCACCTCTTCCCTCAAAACATATAATGCACACACTGATTGGGTGAAATGGCTGTGTGAAACTATGTTTAATTTTTTCAGTGCCATTATCAGGAATGGCTAATGGCAGCCATTCCTGATAATGTGCAGCCAACTGATGCTCTGTTCTTTCCTCTTGTGCAGGGCTAGCAGCACCTTCCTTAATAAGACATGTAGCTGATAGAGGTTAGACATGCCTGTAGCACGCTACTTTATATGGTGATGTACAGACTTAAAAAAAAACACTTTTGGGCCTCTTTTAAAATATTTTTGCCCTTTGGGACCATTTCTGGTTTGTAAAATAGTGGCATCTCTTCTTTTAGAGGTTGCTTAGAATTTGTATAGGCAAAGCCTCCGAACTCCATAATTACAAAAAACCAAAATCCACTCCCTTGGCACGCCAGATCTTACTAGTCGATCTGACTTAAAGGGAATGAATTCCTGACATGAAACATAGCTTTCAAATAGGACTTCCTCCTCTTTTATATTTTATACTGTGGTACAGAGCCAATTCCAGGTTTTTGAGGGCCATTGGGCAAGACATCCTCAATGGGCCCCTTCTCTGAGTGACTCTACCTTCTCATCACCATGGTTACCAGCTGCTATGGCTCTTCCTCCTTTTTCTCATAATGGTTACCACTTGCTTGCTTGGCAGGCAGACAGTAAGCAGGCAGTGCTCCTGCTTCTCACCACCACTGCTGTCTGGGCCACAGCAATAGTCAAGTGAACAAGTGAGTTGCAATAGTGAAGAGGAGGAGCAAATCCAGGGGGTTCTTGTCAGTGGGCCCCTGTTGGGGCGTGTGTCCTCGGCAGGTGTCTGACCATGCCTGCTCTTGAGCCAGCCCTGGGTAGTGGTACAGATAACTTTGTAGAAAATAGTCTCATGTCTAGGGCAACCACAGATTCTGGCAACCACAAAGGAGGACAACATGGTCAGCCCCCTAGGGGGCATGTCCAGCACCAAGGGAGGGGGCACCTGAACATAGCCTCAGCCACCAGCCGCTTCTGCCTGCACCAACACTGGACTCTTAGAAACTCTTAAAAGGCTCTGTGTGGCATGCCAGCCTCTCAGGGCTCAGCTACAGCCAGCCAGCCAAAGCCACAAATCTATTTTTCTCTGACATGCACTTCAAACATCCTGCATTGCATGCCAGCAGTGCAGACAGAGCCTTGTTCACAAGTGAACAAAGTGAAGTAGAAGGGAAGGCGTAGCGAAGCAAAGCAATGGCATGCCAAGTTCCAACATCTGCAGAAACAGGGAATCTGCAAAGATGAGAGCCTCTCTCTCGACTGGCACCTTACTGTTGGTCATGAGAGTTTTTCTCTAAGGATGAACCTTTATCACCCATGATGTGGAACTCTGAGAAAAAGGCTGCTGGCCCATCCTTTTTTGCCTTGTGGGCTGCTTTGACTGACCTCTCCTTTCCCAAATTTTGATCAGTGGACACCTTGCCTCTGCTGAGCTCCAGGTGCCCGACTGCCCACCAAATCTGCAACAGGAAAGGTGCCGTTACATGTTGAAGTTACATGAGCCCTGTCCTCCTTTTCATATGGTCAGCTTACTTTAGTTTTAAAATTTCAGCTGTAAGCATTTTTGTTAATCCCCATTGACTATAAAGTAGAGCTGCCCTTTGGGTGGGGGCAGGATGGGAAAAATCCAGATTTTTCTTCAAATTTCATAATTTCCCCCTATTCCCTGATTTGTTACCAAAAATCCTAACATCTTGGTTTTTCCTGATGACTCATGTCCTGTGTGAGATATCCACACAGCTGTGCATCATCCAGAACCTCTGTATAAAATGGCATGCGCCCACAGCAGAGGCTGAAACTGGAAGGAAAGAGGAGAGCAAAAGGCCTCCATGGTTGCTGAGATGAAGTAAGCTCCCTCTTTTCTTCTACCCAAACTCCCTGCCCTGTTGAAGGCTTTCCCATATAAAATTCTTTGTCCTTCTTAAACTGGGCCTTTGCTGTTAGGTCTTCCACTTCATTTCCAAGTCGTTGGCTGAATTCGGACAACACGATAGTCAGTGGTGGCGTAATAATCAACTTTACAGTTGTTCATCAAGGGGGTACTCCCCACACAACATGGTAATAAATAATCAACTGTGGTGTGGATGAGGATCAACGCTGAGTTGACTATGGCAGCATTCGGATGACATGATAGTCAATACAACTGACAATTGTTTCCCCACCCCCAGTTGATCATTGTGATGTCCGAATTCAGCCGTTGTCTACATGTGCCTGTGTCAGGGCTTGTAGCTTTGTGGTGGAGTGCTGCTTTGAATGGAAAAGTCCCAGGTTCAATCCCTGACATTTCCAGGTAGCAGGTAATGTAGCAGGTAATGTAAAAGGCCTCTGACTCTCTGAAGTGCAGACAATAGATGGACCGTCTAATGTGGTGTGAGTCAGCTTCCTAGGTTAGGACTTGAGCTAAAAGGGGACTGCAATGGCTGCACTGGTGATGAGAAAAGTGCTCACTTGCTCAGTGAACGTACCTGAGCATCCAAAGCCTTTGGGGCCTGACGAATGGTGGGGGGGGGGCACAATCTCCCCCCTGTGAAATATGGGAGACATTCACCTCTGTCAGATACAAATGGTGCATCCCATGTACACTTATTCAGTTGCTGCTTTGCTCAATGAAATATGTTGATGTTGAATTTCAGAAGGGTTACTGCCCTGATGCTGTTCTGAGTTAGCCAAGGGTACAATTATACAAAGCAACATCAAAGAGCAATTTAATAGGCTGACCAGATAAAATGCAGTTCAGGGCTCATGTAACTTTAACAGTTGTAGAGAAAAGGGAATTTCAGCCAGTGTCATTTGCATGCAATTAGTTCCTGGTGAAATTCTCTCTTCATCACAACAGTTAAAGTTGCAGGGGTCATGCCATCTTTTGTATATGGTCACTCTAGTATAGTGCCTGCAACTTTAACTGCTGTGATGAAGAGCGAATTTCACCAGGAACTAATTGCATACAAATGACACTGGCCGAAATTCCCTTTTCTCTACAACTGTTAAAGTTACATGAACCCTGTCCTCCTTTTCATATGGTCAGCCTAAATTTAATACTGTGTATTAAATGAGACGAGTTCTGAAAGTATGGATGATGAAATTGCCTTTATTTATTTATTTATTTATTTAACTATTTGTATCCTGCCTTATATCACTAGGATTTCAGGGCAGCATACTTACCTCTATGGTGTAAATTTGGGATGGGCAAAAAATAAAGGTCCAGGTGTCTCCAAGCATTCCTGACCATTTGCTATACTGGCAGGGGCTTCTGGGAGTTGAAGTCTCAAACATCTGGAGTTCTACTGTCTGTCCACTCCTGGTGTAATGAAACAAAAATCCCTCAGATGGGCCCTGTTTATACAAGTTGTAGTGTGACTTTTAATTGGGGTTTGTATCAACCCTTATGGAAAACTGAAGAGTCACTTTTAATACAAAACAAAAAAATTAAACTATGCACATTATATTCAGGAGAACTCTTAAGATACTAGGACTGTTTCATTTAGGCCCCCTCCACAAGGATGCGCTTTTGCGCCCGGTTCGGGGATTATGCGCATTATCGCGGAGGCGCATTTACGGCTAATCCCTCTGCACGGGAGGCGGCGAGAGGCGGCGAAGCGCATTAATTGATGTCCAAAAAGCGCTTTAGAAGACGTTAATGTGCATAATCGCTTGTTCACACGGCGAAAATGCGCTTTAACGGCCGGAGCAAAATAAAAGTCGCTATTTAATGCGCATTCGAAAATGCGCATTATCGGGGAGATAACACGCCTGTACGCCCGTTTTGCGCTCCGCTGGTGTGGAGGTAAAATTTATAATGAGCCTTCAAGGCTCATTAAACGTCTCGTGTGGAGGAGGCCTTTGTCTGTTTGTTGATGGCATATTAAGCAGCGGGGGCACATCTTAGCACTTACAAAATTTAGCTGAGGTTTTGAATAGACTGAAGATAAAGGAAGTAGGACTTTGATTAAAGGCAAGTAAGCCCTATTTTTGGTACCAAAAGTGACATATTTGGGATATAAAGTAGATGACACTGGGCAAAACAAAAGCAATTTAGATCACTCAAAAGGTAAGAATGACTCTGAGCTGAATGGTTTTGCCTGATAAACTTGATGGGTGATCAGGGACTTTAATACTCCTTAATGTTCTGGAATTTCTCTCTCTCTGGCCTAGAGAACAAGACACTTGTGAGCATTTGGTGGGGATCAGGGTGAGACAAAGAAGCAGGTGACTCCACACACAGTTGCTCTTTGGGAAGCATGGATACAGGATCAATGGTTTTGCTGCCTGCTGCAGGAATCAATTTGCTTCCACAATGTGCTGCTTATATTTTTTTATGAATAAAGCCAAAGGCACTTTAAGCTACAGTGAGCTTTCATCTAACATAACTTAAACCCTGTAGCATTGACCCTAGAACGTCTCACTACTTGTAAGCTGACCATATGAAAAGGAGGACAGGGCTCATGTAACTTTAACAGTTGTAGAGAAAAGGGAATTTCAGCCAGTGTCATTTGTATGCAATTAGTTCCTGGTGAAATTCCCTCTTCATCACAACAGTTAAAGTTGCAGGGGCCCTGCCTTCTTTTGTATATGGTCACTCTAGTATAGTGCCTGCAACTTTAACTGTTGTGATGAAGAGGGAATTTCACCAGGAACTAATTGTATACAAATGACACTGGCTGAAATTCCCTTTTCTCTACAACTGTTAAAGTTACAGGAGCCCTGTCTTCCTTTTCATATGGTCAGCCTACTTGGAGAAGAAAAGAGTGTTTAATGAAATGTATTCTGCCAAGAAAAGCAGCAGGTTATGTGTGTGTATCTCATTCTCAACTCACATGTGATGCAAATATTTTTACCCAGCCACCTGTACCCAAGTACAAAATGGAAAATAACAGGAAGCCCTTAAAGCCTGAACATGAAGCAATGCACATCTGCTGTCTTTCTGATATATATTTTATTTGGGCAGCAGGGGTTGATGGTTAAGTCTGAGGTGTTTATACATCTTTGCTCACACAGCCTTAGAAAATGGAATCTCTTACATGGATGAGCACTGTGCTTGGTCAAGAATTTCTCTTGAAAAAGCCAGCATGGACTTGGAGACTCCACCCAGCGGTGACTTTAACAGGTTGGTTGAATTTACAGAACTCACCATCTCAGTCTGAAGCCACTAGCCAGGGGAAAAGGTTTCCACTCATTTGTGTGGCTGTGCTGGTGGACCTATGCCAGCAAGCTAATTCGCACTAATTGGCACCCTTGTAACAGGCTCAGTGGGGGAGGCGAGGACAGAATGGGCCACGGAGCCTGAACCTGCCATCCGACAAAAGCAGGAGGAAAGGAATGAAAAGCAGTGGAAGAGACAGATGGGAGGAAATGAGCTAAGAATAAGGGGTGAAAGGAGGTGCAGCAGATGGGAACCACAGGGAAGGGAAGAACAAGGCAAAGGGTTGTGGGAGGGAAAGAAGGGGGCAATGGGCTAGAGGAGAGGGGAAAGATGGACTTTGTGGGAGAGGAGAAAAATAGTGGAAAGATGGCAGGAGAAAGGGGTTAGCATGAACAGGAACTTACTGCTACCTGTTTCTTTACTGTGTTCTCTCTGTACTGGGCACACTGACACATGGCCAGGGGACACACACACATGCACACACAGCCTTTTGTTTTGCACCTGGTGATAAGAGGAAAACAGAGTTGGGTCTCTTCATTAGTTAACACCCCCTCTGGTTCCTGCCCTCTGAGCGTTTCTTAAGCCCCAGCCCCTGAGCAATAGTGATTTTGATCCTGCCGCTGCCTCCACTCTTAGCTGGTGTGTGAGCTGAAGGTATTATTAGGATGCGTTAGTTCATGGGTTCTGGCTCTCTGCGGTTTCCATGGCAACCAATCCAATTCAGCCCCCGTTCTGTTTAGCTACAGCAATTCTCCAGAGGTTTCTTGAGAAAATGTGTTTGTCAAAACAATTTTATTTCTCCCCCTTTGGGCCCTGTTTAGCGACAGCCCCAGTTAAAGATGCAGGAGGTGGTTTTGTGTCGTTGCCTTGTAAAATGCACATTGAGTTGGGACCCGTTTTGCCAAGGCCACAAGAGACAATAAAATCTCTACTTTTCCGGCAGGAGAATTCCACAGGCTAGCCCAACACTATTCCAGTTGTGATGGCATTAAAGTAAACTGGACAGAAGAATGAGGCCCCAAACCGTTTAATAGGAAGTGTGTGTGTGTGTGTGTGTGTGTGTAAATGACTGCTGCACTTAAGGGCTTATTCACACGTTTGTGTCAACACAGTTCTTGACTCAAGTACATATAGCTGCTTGCTCTTTAGTGGCTCATGAGCTTAAAGAATCAAGCTAGGGATACTGGGCTTGAGGAGAATTCTCACCCAGAGAAAAACAAACCTACCAAAAACATTTTTTGCATGTTCCATACTAATTAAAACCCATAGTCTACCTCCCTTGGCCAGTATACTCAATATGTATTTTCTCTTTATTTAACTGTTCTTTCTATTGTTCCTCTTGGTTCCTTCTCTTCTTCACATAATTTCCCCTTCTTCCCCCTCCCCATTTTCTAATCTAGGTTTAGTTTTAGGAGATCTCATTAAAGGTCTCTTGTGCCACTTTGATAACTTATACCCATTCTATTCTACTATAAGTAAGCCATGAATGTATGTACAAAAGTTTGCAAAGTTCTGGGGGATGTCAACATTCATGCTGAGGGCACCTTATTCGGGGCAGCTCAGGATTTCATGGTCTCCATGACAACCATGGGACTGTCCCAACATACCATCAGCCCAACGCATGTAGCAGGGCATACTCTAGACCTGGTTTTCGCAACTGGACATGGAGATGGTGATCTGAAAGTAGAGGACTTTACATCAGTCCCTTTGTCATGGTCAGATCACTGCTTGCTGAGGTTTAGACTTACAGCGGCTTTTCCCCTCTGAAAGGGTGGGGGACCCATTAAGATGGTCCACCCCTGGAGGCTAATGGATCTGGATGGTTTCCAGAGGGCTCTGGGGAGTTTTCCAGCTGATAGGGCTGGCTCTCCTGTCGAAACCCTGGTTGATCTGTGGAATGCAGAAATGACTCGGGCGGTTGACACGATTGCTCCTGAGCGCCCTCTCCTGTGTAGAGCTCATACGGCTCCATGGTATACCCCAGAGCTGAGAGCAATGAAACAAAATAGGAGACAGCTTGAGGGCAGATGGAGACGAACTCCTGAAGGATGCAATCAAACACTGGTAAGTGCCTATAGTAAGGTATATTCAGGGGAAGTGAGGGCGGCAAAAAAGCAATACTTTGCTGTCTCCATCAAATCATCTATCTGCCACCCAGCGGAGCTTTTCAGAGTTGTCCGGGGGCTATTACATGCTGGCCCCAAGGATGTGCTACAACCATCTGAGGCCCACTGTACTGAATTTACTAGGCACTTCCAGAATAAAATCTTTGGCATCTGCCAGGACTTTGGCATCCGCCAGGTAAATCTAGTAAGGTGTCCAGAGCACAGGCTTGTCCTGTTTTCTTGGATGAGTTTCAGTTGATACAGCTCGAGGATGTTGACAAGGTGCTTGGACAGGTTTGTGCAACCACCTCTATATTGGATCCTTGCCCCTCTTGGCTAATAAAAGCTAGCAGGGATGGAACAGCTGGCTGGGCCAGGGAAGTGATTAATGCCTCTCTACGAGAGGGAGTGGTCCCAGGCCACTTGAGGGAGGCGGTAGTGAGACCACTCCTGAAGAAAACTTCCTTGGACCCTGAAAATCTTTATACTACAGACCACTAGCAAATATTCCATTCCTGGGCAAGGTCCTTGAGCGAGTGGTTGCGAGCCAGCTCCAGACACTCTTGGATGAGACTGATTATCTGGATCCATTTCAGTCCGGTTTCAGGCCTGGTTTTGGTACGGAAACAGCCTTGGTCGCCCTGTATGATGACCTATGTCGGGAGAAAGACAGGGGGAGTGTGACTCTGTTGATTCTCCTTGATCTTTCAGCGGCTTTCGATACCATCGACCATGGTATCCTTCTGGGACGACTGGCTGAGTTGGGAGTGGGAGGCACTGCACTGCAGTGGTTCTGGTCCTACTTGGCGGGGTGGCTCCAGAAGGTGGTGCTTGGGGGACATTGCTCGGCCCCATGGATTCTCCAGTATGGGGTTCCTCAGGGGTCAGTCTTGTCCCCCATGCTGTTCAACATTTACATGAAACCATTGGGAGAGGTCATCCGGAGTTTTCGGGTGCGTTGTCATCAGTACGCTGATGACACACAACTCTATTTCTCCTTTTCATCTTCAGCAGGTGAGGCTGTAGATGTGCTGAACCAGTGCCTGGCTGCGACAATGGACTGGATGAGGGCTAACAAACTGAAACTCAATCCAGACAAGACTGAGATGCTGTTAGTGGGTGGTTCTGCTGACAGGATGGAGGGTGTTCAACTTGTTCTGGATGGGGTTGCACTCCCCCTGAAGGAGCGGGTTTGTAGCTTGGGGGTTCTCCTAGAACCATCTCTGTCACTTGAGGCTCAGGTGGCCTCGGTGGCACAGAGTGCCTTCTACCAACTTCGGTTGGTGGCCCAGCTACGCTCCTATCTGGACAGGGATAATCTAGCTTCAGTTGTCTATGCTCTGGTAATCTCTAAATTGGATTACTGAAATGCACTCTACGTGGGGTTGCCTTTGAAGACGGTTCAGAAGCTGCAGCTTGTTCAAAATGCAGCGGCCAGAGTGATAACAGGAACCAGAAGGTTCGAGCATATAAGACCTACTCTGGCCCGCTTGCACTGGCTGCCTATACATTTCCGAGCTCAATTCAAGGTGCTGGTTTTAACCTATAAAGCCTTACATGGCTTGGGACCACAATACCTGATGGAACGCCTCTCCCGACACGAACCTACCCGTACACTACGATCTACATTGAAAGTCCTCCTCCGGTTGCCTACTCCAAGGGAGGCATGGAGGGTGGCAACAAGGGAAAGGGCCTTTTCAGTGGTGGCCCCCCAATTATGGAATGATCTCCCTGACGAGGCTCGCCTGGCGCCAACATTGTTATCTTTTCGGCGCCAGGTCAAGACTTTCCTCTTCTCCCAGGCATTTAACAGCATATGATGAGGTTTTTTTATGTTTCTGTGTTGTTGTTGTGCTTTGACCCAGAAGGATATTGTAATTTTAACTTGTTTTTATGCTTTATGCTTTTAAATTTTGTATATTGGTGTTTTAATTGTTCAATGTTTTTAATTTTTGTAAACCGCCCAGAGAGCTTCGGCTATGGGGCGGTATATAAATGGAATAAAATAAATAAATAAATAAATTCAGTCACACTCTAATGTAACCAACACAACAGAAGATGGAGCTGTGCAGAGGAGAAAGTGGGGGTCAATCAGATAGGGGCAGTTTTGTCTGGGGTCATCTCACCTGTTATATTTCCAGCTGTGCCCTTTTACTTTTTCCTCAAGTAAGTGAATGGTTGCTTGCCATTCACCTCTATATGAAAAGCAAACTACTTCACTTGAAGGTGTTGACTAGGTTCACACAACATGACAACTCACAGTCAAGGTTGAGTATGGGTTGAGTGTGGGTTGTCGTTGAACCATGGGTTGTTGTGTTGTGTAACCCCAACTACACTAATAAACTATGGTTTGCTAACCATGAACAAGCCATGAAGAGAACCCATGGTTTGCTGTTGGGTTGTGAACTGTTGGTTGTTCATGGTTAACAAACCATGGGTTTGTTAGTGTGGCTGGGTTCACACAACACAAAAAAATCACAGTTTAGCAACAACCCACAGTTCAATGACAACCCACACTCAACTCATACTCAACCTTGAGTGTGGGTTGTCATGTTTCATGAACCCAGCCACTGTTGACATGAGGGGAAATGATCCTGTAGCAACTGACAGGGATATACAGCATGTATGGGGAACTCTGAGCTATGGTCTCAAACATGTTCCCAGACGCTAACTACTTCTCGAAGGATAAGAGCAGAAGCTGCTGTTCTACCAAATGGAGAGATGCAGCTGCTCACTTTCAATAAATATTGCAGATTCTGGGACACCTAGAGGGAAAGGAATTACCATTCTAATATTGTTCTCCTTTGCTTATCATGTTGAAGAAATAAATATATAAGATGATATGCACCTGATGTGTGATTGGCATGGAATGTTACTCAAAAATGGTTCCTATGCTTTCTAGCTGAAGCTCAGGCAAGTCAGAAAACCTCTTGCAGTTTATGGACCCAGCCCATGGGTAGTCCAAGGGTAACACACATGCGCCAGACTTAGGGTTGTATCCCATGTTAAGTTAGACTAATATTCATTTCCATAGATCTACTCTAACTAGGACTAACACTGAATGCAACCCTTAGGTTATCACTAGTCCTGTAGCAGACATACACCATCCCTTACATTTGTCATCATAGTGAGCGGTATCCAGCACTGAAAGAAAAAAACACACACACCCAAAAGCAGAGAATGACCTACCTTTGCTGGAGTTTATGTGTTGGTGGTTTTGTTGAAAGCCCATCCCTCTTGATTGTTTGGGCATTTCTGCTTCTAAGCAACTTTGGATTATTCCTCTCCGTTTCTGTGGATTGTTGACTTTGGAGTGTGTGTGTGTGTGTGTGTGTGTGTGCATATAAAAACAAAAACAAAACACCTCTCAATTAACTAGGAGCATTAACTTGCAACTCACACATCGAAAACCATAGGAAATGAAATTCAAGTTGCACAGCAACAATCAATACATGTTCATTTTACCTCTCCTTTCTTTTCTCATGTGGTTCTTAGGTTTTCTTCCCCCTGCAACCATGTTTATTTTTTCATATTTTAATTTATGCTTTTTTTAAAAAAAAAACTCCATCCAACCTATTTAATGTTAATGCAGAATTTAAGTTGCAATATTTAATTGCAACTTTGATATATAGAGTAAATTCCCCAAAATTATTTTAAAATGCATCATAATCTACCATAAATATGAAACCTCAAAGCAACATAAGCCCCAAACTTTACCTGAAGGAATCTTTTATAACTGAATGGTGCATTCAATATAATCTGCAGGCCCTGCCATGCCAGGATAAAAAGGCTGATATTTTCCAAACATAATATAGCATTGATCACGCGAGGGCGCAATCTTTGTATGGATCATTAGTACAGCAGAAATAACAGCCATACAAATTATTTTTTTCCTTTATACAATGCAATTTTCATTGCATTCATTAGAATTATTCCTCCCCCCCAAAAGGACCTAATATGCTACAATAATAGCATGAAACATGCAGATCTTAGGAGTGTGGGAGGTCATAATTCAGTGATGTCTATGTACAACCAAAGTTGGACATCACAGAGGTGTTCTATGGAACTGCGAAGTTCTGCAGTAAGCAGCTATTCTTTAAAAACCAGGATATGTCCCACAAATAACTCCTTGTCAGCATTAACTTAATGCCAGCACTGATTCCTCTTTCTTTTTTAAAGCTCACTTGATCTTACTTCTCCCAAAACATTTGGGAATTTGTATGATGGCACATGTCTGAATGGCATAAAATTTAAGAGGGGCAAATTTCGCTGCAAAAATTCTGCAAATTGGACATTGCCTTGTCACCTGTGAGTAGAACAGATCGTATCTTTCTATCATATCTTACCTCTCTAGCCTAGTTATTATTATTTTCTCTTGCTAGGTTTTTTGCAAGATTGCATTGCTCCCAAACTGCTCAACTGCACAGTCCTGTAATTATGGTGAGAGTTCTTCCTGGAAAAAATAGTCAGTAACTCTGAGGACAGACAAGCCCTGCCAATACATCCTGTCTGACAGTTCACATAAGCCAACCCATGCGGACACAGGAAAGAAAATACCGTATGCTAAGAAAGGAACATGTGACACCAAACAACTGTGCTGTAACAACATAAACTAAAGCTGGATTGACACAGCTACTCTGGATCTATTTTAGGGTCCTTGTTTTAGATGGAATTTTCTCTAAACCACAACTGGGACTATAGAGATGCTGTCGTTCTGTCTATATCTCACAATCCGTCAGTATCAGAAGTCTGAACTTCAGAAGGATGGTGCTGAAATGTCCACTTTTTTATTTTGTAAAAAGGAATAAATTTCTAAATCTGGCAAAGGAAAGTATAACTGCAGAGCATAGCCTCAGGGCACTAAACGCAGTGAGCATTAAAAATATATATTTTGCCATTGTTTAAAATTGTCCAACTTCTCAAAGACAAACTCATGATTTAGTGAAGGATATTACTCATTATTTCTTTTTTTAAAAAATCTGTTCTACACCACTGCCCACAGCCCCTTGAATAAGAACATAAGAAGAGCCATGTTGGATCAGACCACGGGTCTATCTAGTCCAGCATTCTGTTTACACAGCGGCCAACCAGCTGGCAACCAGGGACCCACAAGCATGACATGGTGCAACAGCACCCTCCCACCCATGTTCCTCAGCAACTGGTACTTTGCATGTGAAGGTTCCCAGGTCCAATCCCTGGGCACTTCCAGGTAAGCTTGGAAAACACTCATTACCAGCCAGTCTTGCTGGTACCCTTGTAGCTCCTTGGTGGCTCCACAGCATGATCAAAGCACCTGGGTTGAAACAACAAGGGTGGAAGTGACATGACAGGTGCTGGTGCCTGGTCACTCCATGCTGTCAGGAGCCTTAAAACCTCCCCCATCACCAAGAGGAAGAGGAAGCAGGGTGTTTGAAGAGGCTGGAATGTAATAGCAATAGGATAGCTGGTGCCTGCTTGAAGAGATGATGTATAGGTGAGGACAGAAAAAGAAAAGAAGAATCACACTGGGCAAGAGGTGAGTCTCTGGCACTCCCCACTATCATATAGCAGAGCAAACAAGGACTTGGGTTACAGCTGCTGGGCCAGGATCAAGAGTCAGGGGACAGCAGGGCAGGGCCTCAGTCTATATCATGTCTAGCTCCTGTGGAAGTTGAGAGTAAGGCAAAGACAGTCTGCATGCAACAAGAGTGGGTTTCCTACTTGCTCAAACTCAGACTACCCTGGAAATTCCTACAAGAACCTGGGAGTGTCACCTGATCCAGTCTGGCTTGTTAGTGTAAAGAGGCTACCTTGGATGGTGTGGCTGGCCTCCTTGTAGTTCCTCTTTGAACAGAGTTGGGTAGTACATGAGACAAATGATCTGTCATCCATCAATTTGCCAGTTCAGGATTTGCTGTTCCCAAATGAAAGGGCCCAGATGACACTTCAGCCCCATATGATAGTGTCTGCCTCCCCAACCCCCACCTTGGGGTCTATGGCCATGGTTATTTCCATAACGTGAGATAGAGATCTCCAAACATTGTTTACAAACAGCTCCTAAGGCTAAAGAGTCTAATTGGAGAAATCACTCATGGCCACAGTCTCCAGTGAGACACACACACACACACACACACACATATATATATATATATATATATATATGACAAATCTTAGAAGACACAATCCTCTCCCTTGGCAGCCAACTCCAGGAAATTCATAAGAATATAAGAAAAGCTCTGCTAAAGGTCTATCAGATTCAGGCATGGGGAAGCTTTGACCCATGGGCCAAATGCAGAATTCTAGTCCTCTCAGTCCAGGCCTCTAGATTCTATTGCCTAGCTCTCTGTATGTGCTTACAGCTTACAAAGAGCCAGGACTTGGTCTAGAGCAGGACAGGCATGAAGGCAACAGCTTTTCCTTACTATATGTCCCTTCAACAGCTGGTATGAAAGTTATACTAGATATATTACCTCTAGACTAGGTGGTTCCATCTACTATTATGGGTAGCAGCTGTTTCATCCCAAAGCTAAGTTTGGACTTTTGGCACAGACAGGCAGATAACAACCAAAGTTTCCAAACAGTGTAACAAGGATGCTTCCTTTAGCATCTGCCATGGCATCAAGCAGCAGCAACAGCCATAGATCCTCACATTTGCAAAATAGAACCAGGATGTCTTGAAATGAACTCAAGCTCTGTGGTCATTGGCCAGAGGGTCATTTGGTCCCAAAGCAGATCACTGAGAACAATTTATTGGAAGGTTACACAGAGAATTTGTGAGGGAAGCAAAGAGGCGAACAAATAGAAGTGCTGGAATATGGGGCAGATGATCCAGTGACACGTTTATTCCTTGATCAAATAACCTCTGCAGAGGGAAGGCATCACAGGGTTTTCTTTAGAGAAGAAGGGTAGAGGAAGATGTGTGGTGGCAGCAGCGGTGGGGACAGGGAGGCCAATCTTGCCTGCCGCATATTATCATCACTACTCTTCCTTGATGCAAAGACTTTCAAAATTAAAAGAAGAGAGAAAGAGAGCGCAAAGCTGGTAGCACCAATATTTCCCTGCACATCAAACTACTCCCCAGATGAACATCTGTGTAAATTATAGATCAAACTCTTCACACTTTCCATCAGATGTGGAGCAGCAAAGACCGTGATCTGGTTGCAAATGGAGCATATGTGTGTGAACCCAGAGTTTTGGAATGAACTATGGGGAGAGAGGGGCAGCCCCAATCATACTGGAAATGCATCCCTGTTGTTTGACAAAAATCAACTAAAAAAAAAGTTGAGTGGATGATAAGGGAGCTTCAAGGCCCTGGCACTCACTTTATACTCCAGTGACAAACTTAATTTCACTAAATATGTCCAGCTTGACAGGAAGTCTCATCAGACTTAATTAAAGCAAATCCAAATGTCCTGATCCAGAATGAAATGGGTTGTAAATAAAATTTGCAATAAATTATTCGAAAGTAGTGTATTTCTGTTTCTCATCAAATCCCCATCAGGTAAAAGGAATATGTTTTCCACTGAAGGGCCAAGGCACTGAAGGTTGAATGGAAATCTCAGAAGTTGACTTGCCTTGGGTAAAAAGAAAAAGAAAAAAAGGATACTACCATCATATCATGCTTGCACAACCCTTTGAGACTTGATCATCCTAAAGGTTAAAAGTTTGAACCTTATAATGGTGCTGCAAGAATATCCACATATTTTTTTTAAAGGAATGAATTTCTAAATCTGGCAAGGAGAAAAGAAAAGTTTGAAGTTTCAACTGCAGTGCATAACCTCAGGGCACAAAGCTTTAAAAAGAACTTTTTGTCATTTTTTTAAAAGTCTACCTTTTCAAAGACAAACTCATTATTTCGTGAATGATATTGCTCATGACTGACTTTTCTTAATCCTTTACAAAGTCACTACCTATAGTCCCCAAACATGCTTTGCATATGAAAGATCCCAAGGCCTGGAAAAGACCCCATAGAACCTCTGCCAGTCAGTGTGGTAGACAATATTGAGTTAGATAGACCGACTTGGTATAAGGCAGCTTCCTATGTTCAAATCTCCAGAAAGAGCAACTCTGAAAAGCTCTTAAACCAAGCATTTCCAAAGATCTAACTATGAGAACATAAAAAGAGCCTCCTGGATCAGACCAAGGGTCCATCTAGTCCGGCATTCTGTTCACACAGAGGCCAACCAGCTGTCGACGAGGAACTCATAAGCAGGACACAGGTACAACAGCACCCTCCTGCCCATGTTCCCCAGCAACTGGTGTATATACACTTACTGCCTCTGCTACTGGAGGTAGCATATAGCTATCAGGACTAGTAGCCATCGATAGCCTTATCTACCATGCATTTGTCTAATCCCCTTTTAAAGCCATCCAAATTGGTAGCCATCACTACATCTTGTGGTAGTGAATTCCATAGTTAAACTATGCGCTGTGTGAAGAAGGACGTCCTTTTATTTGCGCTAAATCAACTTCATGGGATGACCCCTAGTTCTAGAATTATGAGAGAGGGAGAAAAATGTTTCCTTATCCACATGCTCCACACCATGCATAATTTTGTACACCTCTATCATGTTTCCCCTTAGCCTCTGTTTTTAAGGCCTCCTTTTTCCAACCTACCCTCTTAGGGGAGATGCTCTGGCCCTTTATCATTTTAGTTGACTTTTCCAGCATTTTTTCCAGTTCTATAATATCTTTTTTTTAAAAAAAATATGGTGACCAGAACTGTACACAGTATTACAAGTGTGGTTGCACCATAGGTTTCTATCAAAGCAGTATAACATTGGCAGTTTTATTCTCAATTCCTTTTCTAATTAAGCCTAACATGGGAGTTTGCCTTTTTCACAGCAGCCACATGCTATGTTGACATTTCCATTGAGCTGTCCACCACAACCCCAAGATCTCTTTCTTGGTCAGTCACTGCTAGCTCAGATCCCATCAGGTTATATTTGAAGTTGGGATTTTTTTGCCTCAACATGCATCACTTTACACTTGCTTATATTGAACCACATTTGCCATTTAGATGCCCATTCTCCCAATTTGGAGAGATCCTTTTGGAGCTCCTTACAATCCCTTTGAGTTTTAGCCACCATAAATAATTTGGTGTCAACGGCAAGCTTGGCCACTCCACTGCTCACTCCTAATTCCAGATCGTTCATGAACAGGTTGAAAAGCATTAGTCCCAATACAGATCCCTGTGGGACCCACTATTTACTTCTCTCCATTGGAAGAATTTACCATTTATTCCTACTCTCTGCTTTCTGTTCTTTAGCCAGTTGCTGATAGCAGAGCAGCAACCTTGGATATTATATTTAGATTTGTAGGAGCCCCTTATTTCTTTTCAGGACCAAGAGGAGTGGAGGATCTCTCTTTGCAACTAAGGGTTAACAGCTGCACAGAGAATTTGTGATTGAAGCAAAGAGGTGAACAAGTAGAAGTGCCAGAATATGGACCAGATGATCCGGTGGCACCTTCCTTCTTGATCAAATAACCTCTGCAGAGGGAAGGCATCACAAGATTTTCTTTAAAACAGAAGGTTAGAGGAAGATGTGTGGTGTGGCGGTGTGGACAGGGAGGCCGATCATGCCTGTCATATATTATCATCCATACTCTTCCTTGATGCAAAGACTTTCAAAATTAAAAGAAGAGAGAGAGAGAGACAGAGAGAGACAGAGAGAGAGAGAGACAGAGACAGAGACAGAGACAGAGAAAGAGACAGGCTTTCATTGACATTCTGGGTTTGCTCTGTTGTGTCTGGACCTACAACACTACATGTGAAAATCCTAGCCCCCCTCCCTCATTCCATTACTGGGCAACCTTATCTTCGTGCCTCCACCTGTCTCTTTCCGTCTACTTTTTGGTATTTATTTATTTTATTTATTTACAATATTTATATACTGCTAGGCTGACCATACGAAAAGGAAGACAGGGCTCCTGTAACGTTAACCGGTGTAGAGAAAAGGGAATTTCAGCCGGTGTCATTTGTATGCAGTTAGTTCCTGGTGAAATTCCCTCTTCATCACAACAGTTAAAGTTGCAGGCACTATGCTAGAGTGACCATATACAAAAGAAGGCAGGGGCCCTGCAACTTTAACTGTTGTTATGAAGAGGGAATTTCACCAGTAACTAATTGCATACAAATGACACTGGCTGAAATTCCCTTCTCTCTACAACTGTTAAAGTTACATGAGCCCTGTCCTTCTTTTCATATGGTCAGCCTATATACTGCTCCATATCTATAATAGATTCCAGAGTAGTGAACCTAAGACAGAGGCCCTTTCTGCACCTAAGGGTGTAGAGGGAGGGAGGGGGGAGGATCGCGGACTTACCTGCTTCCGCAATCCTGCCTGGGTGTCCAAAGAGAAGCGCAACATCCCAGAAGGGAGGAGGGATGTCGCGCCCACCATTTTTTTAAGTAAGTGAAAGTAAGTGAAAAAACAAAACAAAAAAGGCCCGACCCTGCTCCCCCCCAATGCCCCTGGATTCCCCCTGGTTCCTTCCCTCTTGCTGACCCCTGCTACTCATGGGGAGGAAGGAAGAAGCCGGGACAGGCGCCCACACTGCCTGTGGTCCTCGGGATCATCCCGGGACCGCGGGTAAAATCGGGATAAATGAGACCTCAGCTATCCAGGGAAAATGGAGGGGTCGTCTCTGCCTGCTCCTGGGTTCCCCTGTGCGTCATTTGGATGCACAGGGAGGATCCAGGGACAGCCCCAGGAAAAAATGGCTGGTGTAGACACGGCTAGTGTGTGTGCGTGTGTGTGCGCGTGCACGTGATAGCTGCCAGTCTGAGCATAATTGGGTTAACCTAACCAACTTCTCAATTCTGTAAGAAACTCATATGTTTTGTAATCTTGTATATTTTATAACAAAGCCCATATTTTTTTTATTTGTTTCTTAATTCATGTTTAATAGTTAATAACCCTCTGGTTTAAGTGTAAAGTGCAACCTCCCCTCTAGGCACTTCTCATGTGTATTGTGGGGAGGAGGAGGGTTACACGTGTACACTTGCCTGTTGGGGGTGCCTGTGTGATCAAGGACATGCAGTAACACTGCCTTCCTTCCTTGTCTATCCAGGTTTATGGAAGAGCATTTCAAGTAAGCGTATCCCACTGTGATAAGGGTGTGTGAAATAAAAAGCCATGTATTAACTAGACACACAACATTGTGTTCCCCTTTGTGAAGCTTCCTCACTTTAATTTTAGTTTGTTGCCAAGAAAAGCCAAGGCTTGCTTCCCACTGGGGCTGTATTCTTTTGAATCACTGCCTTTCTGCTTCTCATGATTGGCATGTCCCTTGCTATTCGCATCGTGTTGACAGCCTCCAAGTTTGTTTATGCTGCCACCCCCTGGGTCCTCCTCCCGTTCATTATTTCCTTGAGTAGATTTATTAAACAGTACAGTGTAGTATATTACCTTTCCATAGTTTCCCCCACCCCCCAGCCTTATTACCTTCAATTGCTTCTCATTTCATTGCTTTTGTAGCGTTATATCCTAGTCTTAATGCTATTTTAATAGAGTTCTTGTATCTAATTTCCTTGTCATTAAGTTATTGCTGTCTAACTCGTTGAAGCTGTTGTCTGATGTTTCCCATTGGGGGCATCAACAAAATGTCTCTGGAATTATTGTGCAAAGCAGCAAAAGAGAGAGGCAGAGCTGTCCAGTCCATGGCTCCCATCCCTCCACTTTTCTTTTTACTAGAACTGTATCTCTCCCAGTGCTTCTCCAATCTTTTGAACTTGCCTTTTTCTTTCTTTCCCCCACCTCTGCCCCAACCCAGGCACCAGTCATCTGTTCCACAGGTAAGAGTGCAGACATCTTTGCTTCAGACAGTTGCCTATATACAGCTTTTTGCTGTGTACAAGGATCTGTGGATTGAAGGACTCATGCCAGAAACACTGTCAATAGAAGAATACTAGAACAGGATCTGTCTTTAAGCCACGCATGCTGAAACATCGTAAGACGAAAGCAGCACATTTTATGGGGTAATGCCGATACGATCACCACAACAAATCCAATTCGGATTATTGAGTGTCCACTTCCAGGGTGCATTCGACCCAGACAAAATTTGCTGATGGGGGGATGGGGTTGAAGACCGTGCTTGCCTAACCCTACCAGTACTGCACACAACCCAAGAGGGCCCATACAACCGTTTAAGAAGCACTGGTAGGACCCACGCTAAAGACTAGCTCCAAATAGCATTGCTAGTTACCTTCCTTACCACATTTATTGATTTCAAATACAAAAAAAAGTATATGAATGCTATTGCTCTCCAACTCCAAGCTGTCGAAAGTACTAGGGTTAGTGCTAAACATTTTTGTTTCCCTTTTGGTTGAGAGGGCACAGGTGACATATGGTACCTTGTGTAATATCTTGTTTACAAAGATGCATGTTGAGTATGGGAGAAGAGTAAACCACTCCAACATTCTGTAAAGTAGTAGTAACTGTTTCCCCCAAAACAAAGTCCCTTACAGACATAGGTTGTGTGTTCAATGAACATGTATAGGGTGTGAAGGTCATTATGGTGGCAGCTCCACCCTTGACCTATGTGCATTCATTAGAGTGTTTATAGAGAGCCCTGCATGTACATGTGTATGCACAAAGAGCCATCTGCATTCTAATAAACATGGGGAGGAGGCAGTGCCCGGTTCTGCCACGTTGCACCTACAGCCCCATGTACATTCCCTGAATGTGCAAAGAATTCCTTGAAAGGCCCAATGAGGCAGCCAAACTATCCAGAACTGGGTTGCCTCCCACATTACCCATTTTCTCTGGGATTCACCTTGTTCATGCACTTGGTTATTATGGAGAATCTGGATGATGTCACTGCTGAACTATTATATTCCAGCGTTTTCCTTGCCATCCTCCTGTCTTTATAAAGGCCTAGTCTCTGGTCTGTGTCTTTGTTTTTACCTTAAATGCAAGTGCAGCACCAGCCTGTCCGGTGTGGACTGGCAGAACATAATCCACTTACCTGGCTGTACCACCCAACCAGCAACCCATGTAAGACAGTGGCTGCATTCAGACAACACAATAATCAACTGGGTGGGGTGGGGTGGAAACAATCGTCAGTTGTATTGACTATCATGTCGTCCAAATGCTGCCATAGTCAACTCAGCGCTGATCCTAATCCACACCACGGTTGATTTTTTATTACCATGTTGTGTGGGGAGTACCCCCTAGATGAATAACTGTAAAGTTGATTATTACCCCACCATTGACTATCGTGTTGTCTGAATGCAGCCAGTCTTTGCTGAGACTGGGTTTCCCTGGGGAGAGCACAGCTCTTCAAAATACTTACAGTACTGTGCAAAATTATGCTTAAAGTTATTTATCTGGGTATTCAAGTGTTTATTTGTTCAGAAAAACTATACATAACTTTAGAATAAATACAAATAAACATTAATACAGTTGAAAAGTAACAAAAAATCCTTGTGTTTTTCACCACCAGTGCATCTGATTCAACTTAATGAGGTATAGATTAGCTGAACCAGTTGTGCTGTTGGTGGAATTTAACAAATACAGTACATGGAATGGCTGGGGTGCCTTGAGGAGAGGTTTGGAAATGGCTATGCTATCACATTTTGACAGATATAAAATCACAGTTTTGCATCAACAAGGCAATTCTCAGCAAGCAATATCCTGCCTAACCGGATTTTCAAGATGTGGTGTTCAAGCTGTTATAAAGAAATCTGAAGAAACTAGGCAAATTGAAGACGGAAAACTCAGTGGAACATCCACTGTTCATCTGCATCTGATGAACAGTACTTAAAGGTCACTATCTTGAGGGACAGAAGGAAATCCAGTGAAGTGCTTGCTCAACATCTGGCAGAGTATTGTGGCACCAAAGTACATGCTTCGGCTGTGAGAAGAAGTCTTACAATAAGAGTCTTGTAGGACATGTTGAAGCTAAAAAACCTTTCTTGCAGAAAGGCAACGAGCAGAAGAGATTGCAGTACATGAAATATCATAAAGCATAGAGCAACAACCTGTGGCAGAAAGTCTCATGGAGCAATGAGTCCAAATTTGAAATCAGAACAAGAATTGGTGAGAAGTACATTGATGCCTGTCTGCAGCCTTCTGTGAAACACAGTGGTGGCTCTGTCATGGTCTGGGGGTGCATTTCAGCTGACTGTGTAGGGGATTTGGTCAAAATTATCATGCTGTACCTTCAGGAAAATGACCGACTGGAAAAAAAAACATTATCTTTCAACATGATAAAGTCCCCAAACACTCAGCAAACATGTTTAAGACCAACTTAGAGCGGAAGTCTGGAGATGGAACACTCACAGTATTAGATTGGCTCCCTCAGATCCCCTACCTCAACATAATTTAAGCTGTGTGGGCTCACTTGGACAGGGAAAAGAACGAAACACTAGGGATGTGTATCGTATCATTTAAATGTACGATAGTGATACAACATGCTCTTTATCGTGCATGCATTTAACGATAACAGTACGATAGAAAAACATCCGATAAATATCTGATCCGATAATTTTCAGCCTGATATATCGGATTATCGGACTGCCATATAAATAAACCTATAACTTCTGTATTTTAAAAGTTAGAGGCTTGAAACTTGGTCCCAGTGCTTATGGGGTATGCCTAAGTATGTGTATGAAATTTGAGATTGATCGATTGTTTAAGTTCTGACAGGTCAGAATTAAAGCTTGCCACGTGCGTTCATTCAGAACTGTCAAAAAGTTGCAGGATCTTTAAAAAATGCATATACAATCAAGGGTTGGAGGGATCGATATCCAATTTCATACACATGTCTAGCACATGTTGCTATACATATGTGCCAAATTTCAGAAAAATCCCTCTACCCCTGTATTTTATATGAATTTTTGAAAGATCATGCAACTTTTGACCTGTCAGAACTTAAATGTTCTTTAATAAATTCATATAAAATCGAGGGTTGGAGGGATTGATCTCAAATTTCATACACATACTTAGGCATACCCCATTAGCATTGTGACTAAGTTTCAAGCCTCTAACTTTGAAAATACAGAAATTATAGGCATTTTTTCTAAACAAAATTCAGCTCTATAGGGCACAATGGAGCTGCAAATTAAAATATCAGATTTCCAAGAATTATTGTGAAGATGATACGATTAACCTATGATATTATCGGAGACGATAATTTTTTGGGTTTGAAATTCCGATAACGATAAAATACGATATTTTCAGGCATGCACACCCCTACAAAAAACAGCCAAAGTCAAAAGAGGAGTTATGGCAAATCCTGCAAGAAGCTTGGAAGAATTTACCACAGAACTACTTGAAAAAATTACTAGGGATGTGCACGGACCCCCTGGATCAGATTGGAACCAGGATCGGAACTGTGATTGGCGTGTCGGATTGGATCATATCGGAGGCTTTCTGAATCAGATCGGACCCGATCCCGATCCGAAAATCAGAAGTCCAATTTTCAGATTGGATGCCATTTTAAGTGTTTTCGCCATAGGCTTGCATTGTAGGAAAGAAAGTTTTCCCCCAGTACAAGCCTATGAGGAAAACATGGGGGCGGATGAGTGGGGGCCTAACTCCCCCCTCCCTGTCCCTCCCCCCACTCTCGCTCCTTACCTGCCGGGGCCGTCCGCAGCCGTCTGCGACCATCCATTGGTCCCATCTACAGAGAAACAGGCTTCACGGCCTAGTTCTCAGTAGAGCGCTAAGCACTCTACTGAGAACTAGACCGCGAAGCCTGTTTCTCAGTAGACGGGACCAGTGGACGGAAGCAGATGGAAGCGGGCACCCCGGCAGGTAAATGGGCCCTCCCCCCTCACTCACACTCCTTACCTGCCGGGGCTTTCTGCTGCCATCCACTATTGCCCACAAGCGGCAGCGGACAGCCCCAGCAGGTAAGTCCCCTCCCCTCACTCGCACTCCTTACCTGCTGGGGCCATCCACTTCTGTTCACTGTCGCCCACGGACGGCAGCGGACGGCCCTGGCAGGTAAGCCCCCTCCCCCCACTTGCACTCCTTAACTGCTGGGGCCATCCGCTGCCATCCGCTGCCGTCCGTGGGCGACAGTGGACGGAAGTGGATGGCCCCGGCAGGTAAGGAGCGCAAGTGGGGGAGGAGGTCTGATCCTCCGATCTCTTCTGATCTGGATCGGGTCCTTTCGGATTGGATCGGATGAGACTGAACGATCCAGATGTGGGGATTGGAATTGGATAATTTTATCCAATTTCGGCCGTATCAGGTCCAGATTGTGGATCAGACCCGATCCGGTACACACCCCTAAAAATTACACAACAGCCTACCAAAGCAAATTGGTTCAGTTTTGCATTCTAAGGGTGGCCACACCAAATACTACTTGTTTTAAAAATACAATATGTTTTTGTTACTTTTCATTGTATTAATGTTTCTTTGTGTTTACTTCAATGTTATATAGCATTTCCCCCCAAACAAATAAACACTTACTGCTCAGATAAATGGCTTTAATTTGCATTTTTCAGAGTGGCCTAAGACTTTTGCACAGTATAGTAATTCTTCTAACTAAACACAAAGCCAGGTTAAATATAATGAAATGCCTACACACACACACACACTCCATTCCCTAGGGCTGCTGCATAATGCTTTATGGACACTGCTAGTTCTTTTTGCTGAGTGTTTCTTTTGGGGAGATGGCCTGATGTCTTTGGGCAATCCCAGCCTGACTACAGCACTGTGGGAAACTAGGGCAGGAATGGTACGTCTTCCTCCTTTCCTTTAAAGCAAGCTGGGTGGAAGAGATCTTAGCTAGGAAGCAAATAAGAGGCAAAGTTTTACCAAGGTGCTGATTGCCTACAAGTTGCTGCTCTTGGCTAGGAGGAAGAGACTTGTGCAAATTTTAATATATATTTTTAACTACAGCAGTCTTCCCCAACCTGGCTGTGGGATATTGGCATCTGGGGGAAGGGTGGACTAAAGGGATGGTTTCAATGCCAGGAAAAACAGATGTTTTAAACCAAACAGGCTATATTCCCAAGCACACTTTCTAAAATTGAGTAGGACTTAGTTCTGAATAAACATTACGTAGGATCTTGTTATGGGAATATAGCACAGTATTGAGTGCCATGTGAGACCACAGTTTTCATTCCATTTCCATTTGACTGCAGAAGAGCAATACCTTAGGTAGGATGGGGGAGTCAGCTGTTTTTAAGCTTGCCTAAATTCTCCAAAAATCACTTTAAAGCTTGTTTCAGGTTGCTGCCATTTTTATTTTTGATCTGTTCTTTTGTCTTATTCAAACAGGAAAAGTGTGCATTTCGAGGGGGGGAAATGTGCATTTCTGAGTGTATTTTTCAGAAGTGCATACTTTCCCCCATTGACTAATGCGTGAAAATGCACACTTTCCCCCAAAAAATGTGCCTTTCAAAATGCACTTTAAAAAAAATGCAAATTTTTAAAAATGCAATTGCAAATTCAGAAATTTGGAAACTTTTCTTGGGGCAAAGTGCTGCCGCTCACATTTGCGATTGCAAGTGGGATAAGTTTGCAGGATTTGTGAATGGAAACACAACTCACATACATCCCTACTTAGCAGTTCTAAAGGGCCCTTCTGTGGCAAGGAGGCATTTTCTCCCCTACTAGCTATATATTGCATCTTTCCAAACCCTGCCCTTCCAAGTGATGCTACATCCTGATGCAACATTGTTCCAAGGAGGACTCTGGGGAGAAATGGGGGCTGCCAGTGGGGAAAATCCTTGTTGGAGCACAAGTGTTCATCCCTGGCTGCCCTTGTGGACTGGTGTTGAGTGTCACACAAGCACTTGCACTGTGACATTGTAGAGAATATAGGGTGTCCAGATAAAACCCAGGTCAGGGCTCATGTAACTTTAACAGTTGTAGAGAAAAGGGAATTTCAGCCAGTGTCATTTGTATGCACTTAGTTCCTGGAGATATTCCCTCTTCATCACAACAGTTAAAGGTGCAGGCATTATACTAGAGGGACCATATACAAAAGAAGACTAGGCCCCTGCAACTTTAACTGTTGTGATGAAGAGGGAATTTCACCAGGAACTAATTGCATACAAATGACACGGGCTGAAATTCCTTTTTCTCTACAACTGTTAAAGTTACATGAGCCCTGACCTGGATTTTATCTGGTCACCCAAAGAGAATAGGATTCATGGTGGGAGTAGGCTGGCTCTCAGGGTACTGGCAAGTGGCTGCTGATTTATGTTTTTATTTCAAGCATTTTGTCTTGCCTGTCAGCCAAAAGGGCTCCCAGAGCAGCTTATAGGCCAATAAAAAACAAAACAAAAACAAGATAGTTCCTGCCCTCAGGCTTATAGTGTCAAAGACATGGCACAAAAGGAAAAGGAATGGAGAGGGAAGAGGAAAAGAAGCAAACTAGGGCACCAGTTCTTAAAGTTGCAAGCTCTTATACCAACCAGTCAGGATAAAACAGTTCAGGGAGGTAAGGAGCCAAAGCAAACTTGTCTCTCAGCAGAGCCTATGGCCTGCTTCCCTTCTTTCTCTCTGCTCTGGAAAGGCTGATGCTGGTGGAAAGTTGAGGATGAGCCATGCTGAGGAAGAGAGGAGCTGATTGGATAGCAGCAGCCTGGTTTGAGTTTCATGCTTGTGTTTTCATGCCTGGGGGGGGGGTGCGCGCTTCTGCCATTTCCCCCCACAGAATCCTCCTTCATAGAATCATAGAATCATAGAATAGCAGAGTTGGAAGGGGCCTATAAGGCCATCGAGTCCAACCCCCTGCTCAATGCAGGAATCTACCTTAAAGCATCCCTGACAGATGGTTGTCCAGCTGCCTCCTGAATGCTTCTAATGTGGGAGAGCCCACCACCTCCCTAGGTAATTGGTTCCATTGTTGTATTGCTCTAACAGTCAGGAGATTTTCCTGATGTCCAGCCAGAATCTGGCTTCCTGTAACTTGAGCCCATTATTCCGTGTCCTGCGCTCTGGGTTGATCGAGAAGAGATCCTGGCCCTCCTCTGTGTGACAAACTTTCAAGTACTTGAAGAGTGCTATCATGTCTCCCCTCAATCTTCTCTTCTCAAGGCTAAACATGCCCAGTTCTTTCAGTCTCTCCTCATAGGGCTTTGTTTCCAGACCCCTGATCATCCTTGTTGCCCTCCTCTGAACCCGCTCCAGCTTGTCTGCATCCTTCTTGAAGTGTGGTGCCCAGAACTGCACACAATACTCAAGATGGGGCCTAATCAGTGCCGAATAGAGGGGAACCAGTTCCTCTCGCAATTTGGAAGCTATACTTCTATTAATGCAGCCCAAAATAGCATTTGCTTTTTTTTTGAAGCCACATCACACTGGAATGACACTACATCATAACACAACATTACTCAGAGGGGAGGTTTTGTGTGTGTGTGTGTGTGGGGGGGGGAATTGTGTTACTGATGCCAGAAAACAGACAATTGTTGCAAAAGGTGAAAAGTTCAAAAGCAAAATTGGATGATATCACATACCCCTTTCACCCCTGAAAGCCACCCAAAAGAAAGATGAAAGTTCTCCTGAGAATACTTTTGGCCTGGTCTTAATATTTTGCCCTTTTCCAAAACAGTGGATTGCTGGGTGAACTGAATAAGGAGTCCCAATTGAAAAAGAAGTCAAAGGCTTCCTTAAGGGCCCCAGAACTAGTTCTGAACTTCTTTGAATGCTGGCCTAGGAGTTTAGTCAAGCCCTTTGGTAGTTTGAGATCCAGAAACATCAGTGTGGTCGTCGTGACAAGCTTGCTTCTGTCAAGAGCCACAGGGAAGCGGAGGACCCCCGTCTGCTTCCCCTGAGCCGCCTGTCTTGTCCTACAAATCTTTCATCTGCTTCTTGTTGCCAGGCTCAGCTGCTGCCACTTCTCTTCATTACGCAGTCCTTACATTAGGAATCCAATAAATGAACTCTCCCTAACTGGATGAATCCTCCATCTGTAGCTACTGATCTGAAGAGCAAAGATCCATTAAATCGGGCATTCTGGTTCCAACCATTGCAAACCAACCCTGAGAAACCCACTAAGGCCACATGTCAGGACCAGCCTTAGCATGAGCCACATGGCACCACTGTCTCAGGTGGCAGATTAGGAGGGATGGTGGAATAAATGAATTCCTCTCTTTTGCTTGCCTGAGTCCATGCCACTATGCTACCCAAGATGCCGGAACAAGTGTGTGCTCCCCCACAACACTGCTGCACTACTCAAGTTCCTGACATTGGCAGCAGCTACCTGGTCAGGCACTCCAAGGCCAGGCCAGTCCCCTGCCAGGCTAAGGAGCACCAGTTATCCCACTATCTCTGCCAGCTTGGCTGTGGAGTGCTATTGGTGGGCCACTTTCTCTGCAGATTGAAGTGCAGCAGTGCCACACTTCAAACAGAAGAAGTGAGCGAGTGGAAGCAGCTGCCTGGCTTGGCACTCCATGTTTGCCAGCATCTGGCTAGGCCAGCATCTGGAGCGCCTGGACAGGCAGCAGCTGCTCACAGACAGAGGCCAGAGCACACGGAGAGGCGCCTGATATAAACTTCTCCCAATTCTCACCTGCCCAAGTCTTGTGAGACATTGTTGCACCTTGTGATACTTTGCCAATTCTCACAATACTTTGCCACAAGCTTGGCAAGAGACCAAGAGACCGCTAGGTTTCACAAGACTTGAGGTGGTATCTCTGTGGCCAGACCAAGTGAGTAGCAACAGCTGGGGGCACAGGACATGGGGACCCAGTCTTGGAGGCAACAGTCCTCCTCTCTCAGCATCTGAAAAGAAACTCTGAATATAAAGGCATCATTTAGTTATGATGGCTAATAGCCAGTGATAAGTATGTCCTGCAACAAGATGCTGCAGTGTGGAGTGCCCCTCTTCAGAATACTCCAATCCATTGTCCCTACCAGTTTTCTGTTTTTTAACCACAACCCCAGTCAGTCAGCATTCCTTGGCTACTGAGTATGTTCAGTACTCTTTGGCTAGTCTTATTTTGGGGTGGGATTGGAGTCTCCTTCTGAAGGTTTTCATAAAGATTTTGTATTTCTGCAGACTCCAGAGTTATTTCAAGCCTGCTGATACCTCCTTGTTGTGTGTAGATAGGGAAATAGAGAGTGTGATGGACGTTTCCTCCATGAACATGACCTTTTTTGAAAGTCATCCAAGCCATTTCAGTATTTTCTTTAAAAATGAAAGCAACCCCAGGAGGCTAAAATTTGGGAGAGGGGGCTCCAGCAAGAGGGAGGGCGTGGAGGGTCTGCTCAATCCATCACTTCCTGCTGTTGTCTCCTCCAAAACACCCTCCAAAACTGTTCTTATACCTGCAGGGGAAAAGACATGAAGACCAGGTACTATTTCCACCTTGGAGAGAAAAATAGCCAGAGGGGGAGGCAATGTGAGCTGACAAATGGCTGGAAGGGAAAAGATTAAGTAGCCTCACAGTCCTCAGTTCTGATTTCAGCTTCCTGTGGCTTATAGTTATTTCCATTTTTAAAAAAAAGACAGGAGGAAGAATCATGACATTGTCTATCACATGTAGTTTGGTCCTACTGGCCATCATCACACCATTGAGTGATAGGAAATTCCATAAGTCACATATGTGTTGTGTGAAGCCCATTCTTTAGTCCATCTTGAATTCTTCCATGAGAGGGTTAAGACTAAGGCTATGCCCTATCTATCCCTTCACAGGTAGTGCTAGTAATAAACTACTTTGATTAAATATTATAACCCCACTGCTTTATCTCAGTTTCCTAATAAGCTTTAATTGCCTGTATTGACTTGTAAAATAGGCTGTGTTGATTGAATGCTATGGAGAAGTCCAGTCTGCCCACAGTTCTTCTAATGGGGAAAAAAACCTCCCTGCATGGTTGAGAGCTTCGTAAAAGGGTGATCTGTTATTCTTTCTCCTTACTCTTCACCCCGCAAGCAGTTCAATTAACTTAAAGTTCAGAACTTCCCCTCATCCCTCTATAATCCCAATAGTCCTCATGGTCCTAATGAAAGCCATTAGCATCACTGACTTCACGTTAACGTGAAACTGTCACTACACTATAATTTCTGCTTTCCAAAACATCCCAGTTGCTACGGCAGGGATCAGTCTGCAAACACGGAAAGAAATACGACTGTGTGATATAGTGGCTAAAGTCTTGGATTTGCACTTCGGGCACCCTGGTTCAAATCCGCATCCTGCAGTGGCAGGCCTACCATTAGGCAGAGCAATGCAGTCACCTCAGGCAGCAGCAATGATGGGAGGCAGCAGTCGGATGTTGGAGGAGATTGCTGTGGACCATGCAGCCTGCCCTGTGCCCTCTAAGCTAGCCTGCTGCCTTCAGGTGTGATGGAAGATGCTGTCCCATTACCAGTGTTGAAGAAAGATGCAACTGCCAGTCCACTTGTCTTTTGTACATGGAATGGGAGGGGGCGCCATCTTATCCTATGCCTCAGGCAGCAAAATGCCTTGGGCCGGTTCTGCCACTCTGACATTAAACTCACTGTATGACATTTTCTCTAAGCCCATCTTAGTTCACAGGATTGTTGTGAGGATAAAGTTCCTTTGAGGAAAAGTGGAAAACAAATGATAAAGAAATAGAGAAATAAACAATGTTTTTCACTCACAACAAGAAATATCCAGGGTGCTTTCAGGCAAGGCTTTTATCTTGCCATCACCCTGCCTCATCCATGGAATTTTAGGGGCAGGGGGGATCCAGATGACATCATCTTCCAGAGAGCTTCGGCTATGGGGCGGTATACAAATGAAATAAATAAATAAATAAATAAATAAAACTCCCTCATGTTTTCCCACTGCTTCTTCTGTTTCTTTTTCTTTTAACAGTAAATCCACTAAGGGTGGGGGGAGGCAGAAATGTTGCACAATGCCTTCTGATTGGTAGCACTAGGAGCTGTCCAAATGGAAGCGCCCTTTGTTGTTTAATATGGGAGCATCCTGTCTGATTCCTAGTAGAAAACTGTGGATTCCATGCCTGCACTGTACAGTAATCTTATATCAAGCCAGCCTTCCCCTTTTATAAACCCATGAAATTGAGTTATTAGAAGTATATGAAACAAAATGAAAACATTAATTCCTAGCATGAAGAAGAGAAATAAAGAATAATAAAGAAAGATTCTGAAAGCCTCCAGAAGCATTCCCAACTGATAGGATTCTATAAATACAGATGGCTTGGGAAGGCGTTCATTCCCTCTTAATTTGTGGAGGATCTCTGCTTTGCGAAGCAATGCTTGAGCATGAAATAAACCAGTGAGTGTCTTGAAGTTTCTGAACCAGCAGCTGCAAAGAACATTCCATCCTGCTCTAAGCATTTAAGGATGTATTTATATTTTCTCCTCACAAATATCTACCACAAGAGATTTAAAGTTCAGAACATCTCCTCCTCCCCCAGCAATCAAATACTATTGAGGAAAGAGGCGATGCTCTGAAGTGAAAACCATTAGTATTAAGTTGACTGAGCAACCATCTCAGAATCACAGCCCCTCTCAGGCAGGAAGTAGTGTAGAATGAATGCAAGATGGTTGCCATTGTAGGGACACGTTCTGCCCATCTGACCTACACAAGTTTTATTGATTATTAGTATTACATTTATATCCCACAATTTTTCCTCTTGCAAAGAGCTCAGGTGGCTTACATAGTCCTTTCCCTCTCCATGTGATCCTCACTAAAGCAATCCCGTGAGGTAACTTAGCCTGAGAGTCAGTGACTGGTCCAAAGTCACCCAGTGAGCTTCATGGCCGAGTGGGGACTAGAACCCGGATCACCCAGTCCCAGTCCAACTACATCACACTGAAAATTGAAAATAATGTGAACATCTGTATGTGTGAGGCTACCTTACAGATGTTGTATCAAATGTGCAAAGTTTGGGGGCAGAGACTGCCCTCCGGATGGATTCATTCTACGTGAGTTAAAAGCCTGAAAAGGACTTGTAGTGAATTTTAAGACAGTGGAAATTTCAGGCATATCGAAGAGGCACAGCCAAAGTGGCTGTATGAACCAAAGTTTGCTTTTGACCTTTTACTGACAGGAAGCTTGACTTGGGGAAAAGGGAACTTTACGAGAAATGTTCTTGCTTGATAAAGTCCATGTCCTAGACAGGTCAAAACCATAGAGAACAAGTTGGGAATTTTCTGTAGAACTGTACAAATAAAACTATGAATAATTATGAGGATGCAGAATTAAAAGAGTACATTAGCCAATTAGAGTATAATAAAGAATTACATCACATTATGTTCAAATATATAACTATAAAAAGTAAAGGGAAGATACTGAGTGAAGTTGCTGCCTTGTGGGAGTAATTTCTGCTAGCTGAGGTTTGTATTGGTGATATATGCACTATGCATTGTTTTCTTTTCCCATTGAAATCTTTGTCAACAAATACCATGGTATCAATTTCTTTCTATAATTGTCTTAAATACACTTGCTTGGTGTTGATAATGTGTGTAAAATATAGTCTATGAGCATCTGTTTATAAAGTAACTATGCTGAATATAAAATGACTGAATTCTTCACAGCATCAGAAAAAACACATCTCTAGGGACCCAGAAGTAGATTGGAAGTAGGATTCTGTCACAATAATAAGAGGTCTACTTAATTAGATTTACTATCCATAAATTATTTTTCCTACAGGCTCATGTGTCCAAAATGTCTGAATAATTGGGAACATTGGGAGCCCAAAACATGGTATTTTTGCTGCCTTAGATGGAACAGCAAGTCAAGATGCATAGTACTAAAGGCTGACCAAGTTATTTTGGTGCCTGAGGCAGAAAATCCTACAAGCACCTCTTCCTGGAACTAAAAAAAAATGCACTAATAATAAATTAAATAATGAACTAATTTGCTGCCCTTTCTTGACATACAAACTCACCTGCCTGAGGTAGCCACTTCCCCCCCACCCTGCCATCCTGGGGGTGGCAATTTTGGTCCCCCCCCCATTCTGATGGCCTCAGAGTATGGCTCCGTGGCCGTTGGTGCAGCAGCGCTTACTCACGAGTTAGCGTGGCAGCACCAGGGCGGGCAGGCACATTCTTCCGTGGTTCCGGGAAGTTCCCGGGACTGTGAAAATATCGGGATTTTTCTGGTTCCCGAGAACCAGGAAAAAACCCAGCCTCCTGCCCCGGAGCTCCCTGTGCGTCATTCAGACACACAGGGGTCCATCCCAGGCATTTCACCTGGTGTGGAAAGGGTCTGTGCCTCTGGCAAGGGTCAGGCCCAGTGCTCACTCAGTTACTTTAAATCTTGCCTCAATGTCCAGCTATTCCATGAGCCTTGTTGTTTAAACCTTTTGTACAAAGTTTGTTCGATGGTATTTTCTCACATTCATCCCTGGATACCTTTTGTTGTGTGGCCTCTGCCAGTGGCAAAACTTAAACGGCAAGTTCTTGGTAGAAGGGGCTCAAGAACTGAGTCCTTTGCTGCCTTAGTTGAATCTTACTTCAATGCTGGTGAAAAGCTTGTGTCCCTCGAGCCCCCACCCCTAGCAGGCCAGCCTAGGCATTGCAGGTCAGGCCCCATGGCACACACAGCTTTGTCCTCTAACACCATACCACCACTCCCTGTTCCCCCACATGGGCTGCCTGGGGCAGATGCCTCACTCTACCTATTGGTAGGGCTGGCCCTGGCCAGGCTTTGTCCGTGTGTGCTTACATTACTTGGCAAAGGGCTCTATTATTAATAATGAATGCTTAATGTTCTTGCATGTCTGTCAAATGTAAGGCAAACCTCTTGCTAAGGAAAAGACAAACTGATTTCTTGACACTTATTAAGTACTGAGTGCACTAGGTGTTGGTAGGGAAGCAGAGCGGCCTCCTCCTCTTCAGTGCTACATGGGCCAAACGTTTATGATAGACTAGGCTGACCAGGTGGCTCGGGATTTCCCGGTCCTAACCGGGAATCCAGGGGAAAACTGGCCCAACCGGGGGGTGGGGGGGCAAACCGGGGTGGCGGGGGGTCACGCGGCGGTGGCAGCAAGCAAGGAGCGGCGGTAGACCCGGCGGCGGAGGAGCCCGGGAAGCGGTCGCCCCAGCAGGTAAGCACGAAGGGGGGCACTTACCTGCTGGGGCGGCCGCTTCCCGGGCTCCTCCGCCGCCTTCGCCGCCGCTGCCGGGCTCGTAAGGCCAGAGGCCGCGCGGAAGAGGCAGGAGAGGGCCGGATCCGGAAGTGACGTAACCGGCCCTCTCCCGCCTCTTCCGCGCGGCCTCTGGCCTCCTTGGGGCTCATGGCGATGAGCCCGGAGGAGCCCGGACGCCCACGCCCGCCTCTTCCGCGCGGGCGTCCGGGCTCCTCGGGGCTCGTCGCCATCGTGACGAGCCCCAGAAAGGCCAGAGGCCGCGCGGAAGAGACGGGAGAGGGCCGGTTACGTCACTTCCGGATCCGGCCCTCTCCCGCCTCTTCTGCGCGGGTGGCAACGGACGACCCTGTGCGGCCGCGCGGGCGGCGAAGGAGGACCCCGCGCGGCCACGTGGGCGACGGAGGACCCCGCGCGGGTGGCGGAGGAACCCGGCGGTAGGTCCAGGCTGGTTTTTTTTGGGGGGGTGGCTTGGTGGGGGGTTGTTTTGGGTGGGGTGGGTGGGGGGGGGACCGGGATTTTGATTTTTTTAAAATCTGGTCACCCTATGATAGAGTGACCAGATAAAATCCAGGTCAGGGCTCATGTAACTTTAACAGTTGTAGAGAAAAGGGAATTTCAGCCAGTGTCATTTGTATGCAATTAGTTCCTGGTGATATTCCCTCTTCATCACAACAGTTAAAGGTGCAGGCACTATACTAGAGTGACCATATACAAAAGAAGGCAGAGCCCCTGTAACTTTAACTGTTGTGATGAAGAGGGAATTTCACCAGGAACTAACTGCATACAAATGACCCTGGCTGAAATTCCCTTTTCTCTACAACTGTTAAAGTTACATGAGCCCTGACCTGGATTTTATCTGATCACCCTAGTTTATGACTCCTGAAGATTCATGCTGCTGCTGGGAGCCAATGGGATAATATGGTATGCTTCACTAGAGTCCACACTTCAGTGACCTTAAGGACTCCACAGGTGGGCTTAGTCCTTCCCCGGACTTGTTTTTCGTATGCTTTCCCCAAGGTTTTTGGTCGCTGCTGGTTGTAGCCTCTGACTTTGTTTTTTATTTCCCTGGGACATTCCCATGCTCAACCTGGTAAGCCAGTCCTGAACTAAACAGCTTACACTTCTTCCTAGGCTGACCATATGAAAAGGAGGACAGGGCTCTTGTAACTTTAACAGTTGTAGAGAAAAGGGAATTTCAGCCAGTGTCATTTGTATGCAATTAGTCCCTGGTGAAATTCCCTCTTCATCACAACAATTAAAGTTGCAGGCACTTACTAGAGTGACCATATACAAAAGTAGGCAGGGCCCCTGCAACTTTAACTGTTGTGATGAAGAGGAAATTTCACCAGGAACTAATTGCATACAAATGACACTGGCTGAAATTTCCTTTTCTCTACAACTGTTAAAGTTACATGAGCCCTGTCCTCCTTTTCATATGGTCAGCCTACTTCTTCCTACAATCTCTAGTGTTCAGCAGAAATCAGAGGCATCAGATTACCTGAACTAAAAACCTTGTAATATGATACTTATTCTCTCAATGTAGGCCTTTCTGGACACTTCCAATTGCAATGCCCAGGCTGCATTTTAGTGAATCATCTTGTGAATTTGTGAATAATGTTTCACATCAAGAGGTCTGCAGCCAAATAATTGACTAGTTAGTTCAAAGTATGTAAAAATCTGCACCGCCACCCACTACTACCTGGTTTTTCTTGCACCCTTTGACTTGCCATGTCACAGTGCTGCTGCAATGGTAGAAGTACTGCCAGCTCCACATTTTTGAGGGCTCTTGGGCAAGGCAATCATAATTGGCCTCCTCCCTCCCCTCAGTGAAGCTATTTATTTATCCCGTCTTTCTATCAAAAAAAAAATTTGATTTCAAGGAGGCTACCTTCTCATCTGCTCCTGTTGCTCTTCCTTATCATTACTTCCATGTGCTTGCTTGGCAGGTAGGCAACAAGCAAGCACATTGGCAGTGGCATCTACATCTTGTCGTTCTCACCATCACTTTGGTCTGGGCCAGAAGGAGAGGCAGATCAACAAGCAGGTTGCAACAGTGAAGAGGAGGAGCAAGTCCACGGGCTCTTGGCCGTGGGCCCCTCCTGGTGTGTGGGGCCTTGGCAGGAGTCCAACCATGCCTACCCTTGATGTCAGCCCTGAGTAGAAGCCACATTAGGCAGAGATCTCATATCAGGGTCTAGATACTCTTATCTAGGGTGACCATATTTTGGAAACCAAAAAGGAGGACAACATGGTCGGCCCCCAAGGGGGCGTCCCCACCAACGTGCCCACCCTCAGGGGGCATGTCCAGCACCAAGGGGGGGGCACCTGAGCATACTTGGTCACATGTCTGATTTTACATGTCTGTTCTATATAACATCTTAATGTTAAAATCACTGAAATAACAAGTGAGACATTCAATGTATCTGAAAATAACTTCACTCCTACTTTTGTAGCTTTTGCTGTACTTTGTTGCTATACTCTGTGTGATACGTTCTCCCCTTCCCTCAAATATTTTTCCTGATTGTATCCTCACTCAGCTACAAGCCACTGCTTAACAGGGCTTGCTGCCAGCTGGCTGGCAGGCTGGCTGGCTGGCTTTTTTATTTTTTATTTTTTTTTAAAGTTCAATTTTGTTTTAAAACTTGCTAAAAATCAACAGATGGACAGATCTGCTTGAAACTTGGCATGGCAAAAGCCCTACTTAAGATCTGTCATGATGCCAAGTTTCATCTCTTTATCTTTAAAAATGACCGTTTTTAAAATATATATTTTTAAAACCTCAAACTTAAAAAAAAATCCTAAAGCTCAACGGATGAATGCATCCGCTTCAAATTTGGCATTGCTAAAGCCCTACCTAAGGGCTATCAAGGTGCCACGTTTGTTTCATCTCTTTATCTTTAAAATGACAGAGCTGTAAGCATTTTTGTAAATTCCCATTGACTATAAAGTAGAGCTGCCCTTTGGGTGGGGGCAGGATGGGGAAAATCCGGATTTTTCTTCAAATTTCATAATTCCCCCCACCCTTTCCCAGATTTGTCATTAAAAATCCTGACATGTCCTGGTTTTTCCTGACATTTGGTCACCTAAACCTAGCAACCCTATGCCTCTTTACCTCTGTGGCAAACAGTCCTCAGATTTGCCTTGCCATTCCCCTTCCTGTCGACAGCATGCAGCTCTTCCTTTAGGATGGCCACTTAAGCAATGCCACAAAAGAGGACACAGATTTGCATAAAATTTGCCCTTCTTTCAGCTTCTTTGTCTCTGGGCACAACTAAGCTGTGCACTTGGTCCATCAGGGGGAGTGCAAGCCCATCTCTGCCTGCATGCCATTGTATACTAGTTGCTGGAGAACATGCGTGGAAGGATACTACTGTCCTCGTGTCCTGCTTGTGGGCTTCTCGTAACTAATTGGTTGGGCCACTGTGAGGACAGAATGCTGGACTAGATGGGCCTTGGGTCTGATCCAGCATGGTCCTTCTTATGTTCTTAGCATAAGAGGCTTCACCACCACAAGTACAATACAAAACGGATGGTAAAGCAGGCTATTTTTTTAAGGAAATGCAATGTGCATTCTTACTATATTATTGGCATTACATCAGAGTTACAAATGTGATAAATAAATATAAAGAAGCTTAAAAACAAACAAACCATCAAAATGTCAATATTTCTGCATCACTTGAAAAAACAAAACCCTTTTCAAATCCAAGATCATTTTCAGTTCTGTAAACAGCAAAGACACTTATGAATGCAATATTTTAGTCAATAATGTTTTAGCAGATAACAGGTGACCACTGACAATAGCCATTTATAGTTTGCTACAATGACCTGGGAAGTATTATTTCAAATCCAAATCTAAATTTGGCAGTATTGCTCACCAGGATACTGCTCAGTTTGGAGTGTTATAAAAATAAATAAATTATGTATACTTGTATAATAATAAATTACTTGTATAATAAAATGTATGAAAAAACATTGATAATACAAAACAATTATTTTTACTTTTATGACCATAGCTTTAGTTCATTCCTGTACTTAAATCTGTAAGAGAACTGTTCCTAGACCAGAGCAATTACTTTAGCAGATGATGCAGTTTGTGGGGTTCGAACTCAAGACAGATGAATATTTTCTACTACCTGTCTCAAATAAAATCTTCAAAGGCAATAATGCATTACATTTTTTTTTACAAATAACAAGGAACAGGACACCATAGGGTAGAACTACATGTTAGATAGGACTTCGGGCTGCAGTCAAAAATTCCATAACCATCTTGAGTTATCTCATTCTGCAACATGTAGTAACCCTTACTCTGTGTGTCCCATGTCATTACACACTTTTCTGTGACCTCTCCATCATTGGCTGTCACTGGTGGGTGTGGGGAAATGTGCAACATAAAGGATATGGCGTGTTACTACCAAGTACAAGAAGGACTCAGCACAATTAATCCTGTCTCCACAATATACCACCGTAAACATTTTGAGGTCCAGAGATTTTCTCTGCTGACATGTGATCTTGAGGTATTGGATTAACATAATAATTTGGATAGACAATCTGATTCTTGTGCAAAACTTTTTTAGGCGCTATTTTCAAAATGGCAGATAATTTTATTTAGCTCACTGGCTTTCATCAACCACAGAAGTAACTATCCTGTGTTTGGTATCAAATTATAGGTTTTTGGGGTCAAGGAGTTCAAAGAATATGTTATTTCAATTGTCAGAGTACTCCTTCCACCATTTTCCAAGATGGCTCTGAAATGTTGTCTCATTTTCTCATTTACTTGACAAAACAACATACAAATGTGATTTTGGCTTTAAACTATAGGGTTTTTTGGGTAAAGGAGGCTAGCAATGGCATTAATTATGATGGAAAGGCTGTCCCTCCACCATTTTTTAAAATGGCACCCAAACACTTATCTCTACAGTAGACCATTTAATGAAAATGTGTAGCTTATATGGTCGTTTTTTTCATGATATATTCTAAAATATTATGGTTTATTATATCATTAATTTAAAAAAGGAATGAAATTTGAGTATACTTTAGTTTATGTACTAGTCAGCTACTACTATTGGTTCACATTTTTATCTTTTTTCTCAGTATGAGCGTTCAGATGACACTTCAGGTTCTATGGTTAAGGTGACTTCAGAACAGGCCCATTATGGCTTAGCGTGTTGTATGAACCATTCCTAACCATGGGGCTACAAAATCATGGTTTAAACGTGCTCACTAACCATTTGCTGTAAAAGGGTTGGAGGCCTAACCATGGCTTAGCACATCATCTAAACAGTCCTGATATCAACAACAGGCATGAGAAACGGAGCTGCAAACTTGTTTCAGACTTGCCATGCCAGAAGGTGAAAAATTACTACAGTCCAGTCATTTGACTCTTCCAGAGGCCTTCATTGTCTCAGATGATATGGATATAATGTCTTCTGATGATGTTGTTGCAAAAGCATTTACGAATGATTTTTTCATAACGCTTTTTAGGTGTGGTCTGTCAAATGAAGAAAAAAAGAAAGTTCCTACATGGTGTTGAATTTGTGCCATAATCTCCAAGGATACAGTTCCATTGTCAAGGGTTGGTTTCTTGCCAGTTATACCATATCCACTTACTGACTATGTGACTTTTCCGGCAGGCCTATCCGGATGAATTTTAAATGTTTTAATGATGTGTTTCTCTTGTTTTAATTTTTTAACCTTGTTATGCTTGTATGTGTATTGTGTTCCCTGCCTCGATCCGTAGGGAGAGGCGGGTTATATAATAATAATAATAATAATAATAATAATAATTATTATTATTATACAGCTCTAAAAACATTCAAAATGTTTGTGTCCAACTAAGACCAGTCTGTCCTACCAGTTTTCTGTGATGAAGGGTTTTTTTTTCATATTGTGACAGACATTTTTTTGTCTAGTCCAGAAGAATTCACTGATCTTATCCCATGATGGGCATGTTCCATATGACAAAAGTAGCATTAAGGTGTGCAGGAAAATATATCTGTGGAATTGGCATGGATGATGCCCTATTGAAGCAGATTTTTTTGGCAATAAAACTATTCAGTCTGTACTGAATGGAACTCATTATGTTTGGTCTTTCCAAGGTAAGATAATAATATCAGAGGCAATGCAAACACAGTGGGATGCTTTTTGGTGCAAATCAGTGTTTGTGGAAGTCATTCAAGGTGCAGAATGTACTTGACCTAAGAGAGCAACATTTTAAAAAGCTCACAAAATGTTTGATGCACTAAGTGGGAAGGTTGAATATCTGAGAATGAAGTTTGACGCTTTTGTTTAAGAGTGTGGAGAGAAATCTGAACTGTGTAAGAACTGGGAAGTCTTCCTCAAGATAGTTTCCCTAGTGAAAAACTTGATTGTTGATTATTGTGATGGTAACTGGAATCTGCATATTGAAACTGTGCAGTCTTTGCTTCCCATTTTTCATGAATTTGACTGCATCAGTTATCTACAGTATGGCAGTTGGTACCTGGAGAGAATAAAGAGACTGGAGTATGAGAACCCCTTTACCAAAAATTCATTGAAGGACATTTTGTTGTGAAAGATAAAGAGAGGAGATTAAGTGCTGTAGCACCTGATATGAAGTTGGAGGAAACCAAAGGTCCCAGAAAAGTTCAAAAGGCATTGTCGGGCAAACATGAAGAAGTAATTAGGTTGCTGAGTGGCAGCTAGTGTACCACGAGGTTTTGATGATAGGCAATTTGTTTTGAGAGCTTACCTATTCTGATTTAGTCAATTGATGTGTTACCGTACCCCATCATGATCTTCTGGGGAAAAAGGTGAGCAATTTGATGAAAATGTTGCACAGTCAGTGTGGCTTCACAGCTTTGTAACAAAACAATATGTGAATGATATTATAAAGGATAGAATTGTTGATGTCTTAAGGCATAGTTCAGACCTGTATCAGCACTTCAGGCAGGAGAGATTTATATCAACAGATAGAAAAGAGACAAACTCTGGTGCTGCGAAAGGTGTGTATCTTTTAATGATGTATTAAAGCCCAACGTTTCAGATAATAATCCTTCTTCAGGAGCTATAAAGGATAAAATACATACAATAGTAAAAACTGAACAAAAACAACACCCATTTCAAATAATACATTCCCAAACATTCATTTGAAAGAACCTATATATTTGTATTGACATAGCTGTAAGCTTTAATTTTTTTGGTTCTTTTCGAAAGAAGAAAAATTCATAGTGATATTGCTGCTTTAAATGATATAATAATAAAATAATAATAATAATAATAATAATAAATATACATTCCTTAGTAAGACTGAGACTGCCCTCTTTTGTGTTTGGTCACTCTAGCTACACTCCTGCAGCTTTAACTGTTGTGATGAAGAGAGAATTTCACCAGGTGCTGCATGCATGCAAATGACACATGCTGAAATTGCCTTTTGTATGCAAATGTTAAAGATACAGGAACCCTGTCCTCCTTTCCATGTGGTCACTCTAGCTTTGGCTTTAGAATTATGGAGCTGGTCATGTTGAGCAAACCTGAGAAATCCAGCCAATTTCCACCACACCACCTGTCAAGGTTCCTGTAGTTTAAAGCTTCCAGAGCAGAGAGAAACAAGTGTTTTTCTTCCTGTGATTGAAAAAGATCAAGATAGAGTGGAATGGCTCTTTCCATCCTGCCCCATTGGGCTGCAATCCTATGCACATTTAAGAGTGAGCTCCACTGAACACACATATAAAGGATTACATTCAGTGCCCTACATCATCCTGCTACTTCCTGTCATACAACAGAGGCCCATTTCTGGCATTAAAAGTGTTGTTGAAGCTGTTTCCCCATGGATTGGTCCCGTTACCCTGTGGTAACACTGAGAGGAATCATGTGGGTCAGTCAAATGATGTTGTTCTTCCTTATGTCAGTTTATGTTGCCAGAGTGGGGGGACCATACCTTGTAGGCTGACCAGATAAAATCCAGGTCAGGGCTCATGTAACTTTAACAGTTGTAGAGAAAAGGGAATTTCAGCCAGAGTCATTTGTATGCAATTAGTTCCTGGTGAAATTCCCTCTTCATCACAACAGTTAAAGGTGCAGGCACTATACTAGAGTGACCATATACAAAAGAAGGCAGGGCCCCTGCAACTTTAACTGTTGTGATGAAGAGGGAATTTCACCAGGAAGTAATTGCATGCAAATGACACTGGCTGAAATTCCCTTTTCTCTACAACTGTTAAAGTTACATGAGCCCTGACCTGGATTTTATCTGGTCAGCCTAATACCTTGGGGAAGCAGCTCCAACACCTCTCCGGTAGCATGAATAGGTTGAGATTTAGGCCCCCTTCTTACTTTTCACTGGTGGCTGCTTTTGAACTGCCACAGCAAGCCTCCTTCCTATACAGGCAGAAATGTGAGAGGCCCTGTTGTGTATGTCTGTGGCTCCTCTCCATGGTGGAATCTCCCCTCCTCTAAATGGGCACAAGTGTTAGCATAGGGTTTACTGCAACATGTATCCCTTCTTACATTACCCTGGCAGCATGGGAAGGAGTTCTTAATCAGCCTTTTATGGCAGGAATGGAGGATGTCTGTCTGTCTGTCTGTCTGCCAGCACCACAGCACCAAGATCATGAAACCTAGACACCTAAAACCTGGCATACATAGTAAGGAGTTCCTAGAGGTGTGAACCTCCAGGTTATTTTGTTTTTAGAACACATTTATTAATTTTTATTTGTTCATTTTGGTTGAATCCTGTAGTAACATCTTTAGCAACTATCCCTAGCCAGCATATAGCTTTGTAGTCCATAGTTTGACAGGTTAGTAGGCCAAGGGACAGTGTATGCCTACCCCCACCTCCTTGCTGTAGGGCACCCCCACCCGCCACTCAGGGGAATGGAATGACCAGACACTTCAGGGGCTATACAAGTGCACCATGGCAGGGGCTGTGTCTCGGGGTGACAGCAGACTTGGTTTCACTCAGACAGCACAGCCACAATGTGTCCAACGTTGACAGCTGTGTACGTTTACTTAAAGGTTTTGCTCTTCCAAACTAAGGGCTATTCTCACCTGTGAGAAGCCAGGTTTGCTCACTAGTCAGAAATATTTTTCTTCTACTTGAAACATAGGAGGATATGGTTGCTTCTTCCTTCCTGTTCTATTGGATCAGAAAAACATCAGAGTCACAAGATTTTGGGAACAGAGCAGAGTCGGACCAAGACAAGCTCAATCTGCCACTGCCACCTCCCCCCCCCCCCATCCTTATTCCACACACACACTTGCTACGCCACCTGAGTTTTGGGAGAACAGAGATCCAGCATCACAAGCTAAGGCACCAGTCCTCTCTGTCAGTGCCCATCCTACTTTTCTTCCCAGATTTCCCGAGAGTTACCCAGTGTGTGAGCAGAACATGCCAAACCGTGCCACCTCAGCCAAGTTCATGGGCTGAAGCGAAACAAGAAGGTACATTCAGACACATCTTGGATGGGGGCTGCTGGCCTTGGCATAAGCTTTCTATTTATATTTAATCTCTCCCAGTCTTTGTTTGAAATGGATACGTAAGGGGGAAAATAGAGATAAATTATCCCTATTCTTCTAGGGAGAATGCAATGACCCTGAACAGAGGCAAGCAGAGGAGGCTAGCTATTGTTCCGGTAGCACAATGCCTGCCTGAATCAAAACAGAAAGAGATGAACAAATGCTAATTTCTCCTTTCCGCCATGAGACACCAGAGTGAAAATGCTAATGGCATTTGCAGAGGGCCTGAGATTAAAAAAAAGTCTGTGTTTGTGTGTGCATACGTGGTTGGGTTTGAACTGCAAGATAAGCTGGCAAACAAGGTAATTAAAATAATTAAAATGCTAATCAAAGGGGGGCATCGAGCTGAATGATACACAGACAGTGAGGGGGTGGGGAAGGTGAAATGTTGGAAGAAGAGGGCAAATATGTGTTAGCTTTATTTCTTCAAAATGTCAGAGCGGAGCAGGGGAGGGCCCCCAAAAGCCTCTTTATTCTCCATGCTAGGGAAGTCAGAATTAGTGAAGGAAAGAAAGCCTGAAAATTAGTGAGAATCTGGGAGATGTGTGTGTGTGGGGGGGGAGAAATGTGGGTTGCCCGTTACCAAGCTGGCAACCTAGCTAGACTCATGCGGTTATCAGCTGGTGCCTTCACCTGAGTGAATTTCTGTGATAGCAATATCACTTCACGAAAACAGTGCCTCCACAAGAACCAGGTTTACTCCTGATGGATTGCATGGGGGTTGTGATATGTGTATGTGTATGTCTCTTTAAGGGGCCTTTCTTTCCTGTTTTGGAGGTCTGGGGAGGGGGGCTCTCTTGTATCCTCTTTGTACAGGCCATGTAGTCGATACAGTCTCTTGTGTGACTCCTCAGGAGTTAGTTTTCTCTCATGTATATAACAACAAGGAATATTGGAGATTCATTCCACGTCTTCCCTGGGCCAAGTCAGACGTTTTGTCCATCATGTCACATATCTGAATTCAACATAGTGCCAGTGAAGTGCTAGCTAGAGGCCCTCTTGATCGGGGGGAGGGGAGGAGCATGCAATTCACTGCTCCTCCCACTCTGCCATCTGAGGCGAGAGATTCACTCGGTCTCATGGGAGGGCTGGCCCAGCTCCAGTCCTGGTTTGAGTGTAGAAGGAACCAGGAAGTTCTGATCACTTGCAGCTCTAGAAGATTTCTTAAATAGCAGCCCCTTGCTAGCTGTGGAAGATAGAACACAAGGCACTTACTGAATGAGATGAGGGTAAGGTCACACAGGATAGGAAAGCACCAGCCACTTCAGAGTAAAAATAGAATGATGTTCCCAGTGGCTCCCCCTCCTCTTCCCTTTAAACTCAGAAGTGGATAATACTGTGCCTGACTGAGGTCGGGGAAGGAGCAACAAAATAAACACAATGGAAACTTAAGGGGGGAAACACATTTTGAACCATGCCTGGGAAATGGCCAAGAGAGAAGAGGATTAGGGGCAAACCATTCATAGAGGGTAATTTAATTAATTAGTTTATTTATTTATTTATTATATTTCTATACCACCCAATAGCTGAAGCTCTCTGAGCGGTCCATAAAAAAATTCTTTAATTCCCATCATTTCTCCTAAACATTCTTCTTGGTTTCCCTTTATGGATCTCCCATCCCTCTCTCCCTGTCCCTATTTTCTTTGCCTCATGTAGTCCTCCAGATGTTACTAGACCTCAATTCTTCTCAATCATCACCACTGGCTGTCTTGGGTGGGGCTAATGGGAATTGGAGTCCAACAACATATGGAGGGCCACAGGGTCCTCACATCTGCCATAAATGAAGGAGGTTGCTTAATAGTCTGTGATGATCAGCATGACAACGAAGATGATGGAAATGTTTGCACATTCTTGGCAAGTTCTGATCATATGACTAAGTGCTAAGAGAACCAGTGCAGTAGTGTACTGGCTAGAGTGTTGGACTGGGAGTCGGGGGATCCTGGTTCTAGTCTCCACTTGGCCATGGAAGCTCACTGGGTGACTTTGAGCCAGTCACAGATTCTCAGCCCAACCTACCTCACAGGGTTGTTGTTATGAGGATAAAACAGAGAGGAGGAGAAGGATTATGCATGCCACCTTGGGTTCCTTGGAGGAAAAAATGTGGGATATAAATGTAATAAATAAATAAATAAATAACGCTTGATTCCGTTTTTAAGGGCAATCATGATTCCTGATGTACCCGCCAGTTGTGTTCTTTTTTAATCCTTCCACCCAGCTGAAGAATGTGCATTGCCAATTTCTTCCCTATTAATAGTTTCACTAGTAGGCAATTTATGCCACTGGACCCATTATGTTATCCAAAAGGGGATCCCACAGTCAGCATCTCTTGTGCATATTCATAGAAGGATACATGGGTGGGGCTTATTCTTTATCTTCAGAACCCTCAGTGGAGGCTGTTGGCTCCACTGTCAGTGGGGTGTTGAATCCGCTCCAGGTTTCAGTCACAACCAACCACAACAGTAAAGGAACTATCCAAGGTGCTGGATAGCTCCTTTAGAGTTCTGACTGGTTTTGAGTGAAACCTGGAGTGGATTCACCATCCCACTGACATTGGAGCCACCAGTCTCCACTGACAACCCTATTATGTAAGTTTGGCTGAAAGATAGTGGGGTGGTTCAGACATAACAACAATCCATGGTAGGGAGAGGAGGGAATGCATCTTAGATCTGCACCATCTCAGTAACTTGACCCAAGACCAACCAGCAAGCAGAGTTTTAATTCCAGGTCTTCTCTGGGCCTACTATCATGCTTCTGGAAACCAGAGGACTGGATCTGTCCCTACAGGCCTGAGGTTCTGTACCCCTGTTATAGACTGACAAATGTTAGTCTAAAATAATAACCCAACACATCTCTATTCCATCTCTTTCTCTTGTTTATTTGTTACCTTTTTTTGATTGCTGAAGGGCATAGCATTCAGAGACATCTAATGGTTGATGAATAATATTACAAGCAAATGTGTCATTGCACCTGCTAGCATTCACCTAGATATGCATGTTGACTTAAAAAACCATGATTGTCTAGTCACAGTTGTGTGTGTGTGCATGTGTGTGTGTGCACGCGCTTGTACTTGCAGTGTCCTTGATTGAGGAATGGAAATGGCTTGTTGCTTGCCTTGACCTGCAATAAAGAAACAGCATTGATGTTCTCCCCTGCTGTTCTGGGGACGGAGCATAATCACACTGGAAAGATTAAAAAGCACCATGTGCCGAATTCTGCAGAGAACTCCCCGCTAGGAACTCTGCATCTCCAGCACTGTGTTCGCACAATGTCTGTGGAAAATGCTTTTCAAGCCAATTGTGTGACAATAGGGCTTTGGACTCTAAGCCTCTGCATGGTATTTTCAGCTTCCACTATTCCCAGACTCCTCGGCACAAGGTTAAAAAAAAGAAAAGGAAACGAAAGACAGCGAATGAATCCAGCTTTATTAACTTAGTTCCTGTCACTTCATTTTTGCTGCTTGGATAGGGTAGTGCCTCTAAATATACTACTTCCATTTTCACCATTACAGTTAAATCTCAGTTCACTCCCAGACTAGTAGCAAAGATAAAAATGCACCTGTTCAAATTAGGCCTATTGTAGTTAAGGTTCTTCACAATAATTCATGATTACAATATTGGGCTTTCTTCTATCCACAATGTACTAGGCTACTAACTAATTAAAGAATTTTTACAGGGCAATCCTATGCATATCTACTTCGAAGTAAGTACCATTGTATTACATAGCTGAGAGGAGATTTCAACAGATGAAGTTAGCACCCAAAATCATTATGTATAAGCAAATGGGTAGGGTAGGAGGGAGGGAGGCAATTTTTCCAAAGCAATTCAGGTAGTATAAGAGGGTAAAATGAATGAGATCTTATGAACTGGCCCTAAAAAATGCCAAGAGAAACAATGTGAAGTGGAGGCCTGGGTTCAAATCCTGCTCAGCTCTCCTGAAGCTCACTGAGTGACCTTGGGCTAGTCACTTTCTCTCAGCCTAACCAACTTCAGGGTGCTGTTGCTATGATAAAAGGTGTAGGGGAGAGACTATAATGTGCTCCACCCGACCTCTTTGGAAGAGGAGTGGCATAAAATTACAATAAAATAATAACAAGATGGTTCCATGTCCAGTGAGAGGACTAGGACAGTCTCTTGCTTGGCGTGTGACTTAGCAGGCAAATGGCTGAGGCTTGCCAGCAAGTGCTATGTCCTCTTGCAAGCACCCCCAAGGCTTGTGAAATGAGAGGGGAGAAGAGAAGAGGAGGGGGATGGAGTGCTGACTGGATTGTTCAAAATATTGGGTATCTTTGACCTGCAGGCCTAATCTGGCCACAGAGCTTAGAGGCCAAGCCCTGTCCCCTTGGAAGAATCCCTGCTGTTATCTCCTATGTCAGTTTGGAGATAACAGCAGGGATATGGGCCGGGGGGGGGGGGGAATGGCAGCTCTTCCCAGGGCCTGCTAAGCCTGTTCACGCAGTGCGTGCTGTGCCCATGAGGAGAACACATGCTCTGCGAAGCCAGGGATTCAGCTGGCACTGGAAGGAGTGGCTGCATCTAAGTCCATTAGTGTGATGTGTGTCGCCCCTATGGGGATGCCGTGCATTGTGCGAAGCCAGAAACTCAGCCAGTGCTGGGAGGAGTGGCACAGCAGAGAGAAAGGCAAAATGGGTGGAGTGATAATGTCAGGGAGTGTGGCTATGCCTATTGATGTCATTCAGTACACAGAGGGCATGGTGGGAGTGGAGCAATTTGGCCCCCATCTAAAACTGATTCCCCACCCCTGGTGAAGGACATGTCATTAGGCAGTCTGAAGAATCTTCCTCTGAGGAGGAAGAAGTGGCAGAGACTGCAGCTTCACCCATTCCCCAGGACTTACCGGAGGAGGAGGAACGGCAGGGAGGTTCCTCAGAAGAGCCCCAGGAAAGCCACCCTCTCCCACCCCCTGTTTCTAACGAGGAAGATTCTGGGCCTGAAGGGGTTTGTCCGGTAACTCCCCAGCAGAGGCGGCGGCTTAAGCGTGCGGAGCAAGCTCGTCCCACAAGACGCAGCATGAGATTACAAAAACAGAGCACAGCTGACGCAAGCCTTAAATAAGATTGCGAAGGAATAGGACACAGCTGTGGACAGGCTCAAGCGCAGATAAAAAGGGTGAAGGCGTAAGCAGAGATTTGTTGAGAACAACCAACGTATTTGGCTCTTGACACCCTGCGTACTTCTGGCTTGGAACCTGTGGACTGAACACCCGGCTTGACTGTTTGCTCTGGACCCTGGACTGCTCTACTATCTGGTTTGACCTTCAGCTTCGACATTTGGACTGACTGACTTTCTGGCATGACCCCTGGCTTTGGTAAATGGACTTTTTGGATATAAATAAAAAACCTTCAAACAAATAAGTGCTGGCATCCTTCCCGGACATTCTTTGATAAGGGGGTTGGCTGGCTTCCCAGACAAAAGACTGTTGAAATACGACAGAACATAAAGAGAGCTGTGCTGGATCAGACCAAAGCCCCATCTTGCCCCACATTCTGTTCCCACAGTGGCCAATCAGAGGCTTCATGGGAAGCCCCCAGCATGATGTGATGGCAACAGCCCCCCATCACCCTGTGCCCCCACTCAGGTTCCCCAGCAACTGATTATGAGGAGCATACTGCCTTCGATGCTGAGGTAGCCATAAAAAGCTTTACCTTCCATGAATTTGTCTAATCCCCCTTAGACCATCTATTGATGATCTGAGGCTTCTGGTAGTGTTTGCCTTTTTTTAAAAAAAAATGTGTAGCATGCTATGGAAGATTTCCTGTGGAGTTCCTGTGGAGTCAGCTGTGCCTGCAGCAGACAAATATCTGCCTAAAAAAATATGAAGAGACTTGCTAGATTAGACCAAAGGTCCATCTAGACTGGCATCCTTCTTTCCACAGTGGCCAACCAGATGCCTTACAGGAAGCCCAGAAAGGCACAAACCTGTGCTTTCCCTCTGCCCCAGCAACAGGTAACCAGGTAACTGGTAACAGGTAACTGCCACCGAACGTGCAGGTTCCATTGATCTCTAATGCCTAATAGCCATAGATATACTCTTCTCTACATTCTTTTTTTAAAATCTAAACCAGAAGTGGGCAACTTTAGGTGGTCCAAGAGCCATTTTTGTCCCCACCCCAGACCACCCCAGAAGTTGCACTCCCTGGAGCCCTGCAGAGTCTGCAGGGTGCCAGGATGATAATAATAATAAAAAAAACCCGGCAGCAAACCATGATAGACCACTGAAAGGGTCAAATTTAGCTTGAGAACAAGCTGCATTTGACCTGTAGCACTCAAATGGCAGATTCTTTTGCCACCACCACTGCCAAATTCAGTGGAGGGGCAGAGCAGCAGCACAGCCATGTGTTCCCCACCCTTGATCTAAGCTATTAGCCATCTTCACCAGATCTAGTAGCAGCAAATCCCATTACATTAACTCAGCATCGTGTGAAGAAGTACTTTTTTTTGTCGGCCTGAATATGCTGCCTATCAGTTTCAATGGGGGAGAGAACAACCTCTATTCACACTATGCACAATTTTTGAAACTTCTATCATGTCCCCGTCCCATCATCATAAACTAAAAAGGCCCCAACATTTCATCCTTTCCTCATAGGGAAGTCCCCACCCCACCCCAGGATAGTTTCACTATGGATTCCTCATTCTCATACTGCTAAAAACTGAGCTTGAAACAAACAAAAAAACAAATGAAAAATAGTGACTTCATTTACACATAACACTAAACCATGGTTTATGTTAATCATGGTTACTTGTTTTAGCCATGAATTGCCATCAGATGAGTAGATAAACCATGGCTTGTTTTCCATATGTCTCCTTTGTTTCTTTCCCACTCATTATGCCAACCTTCATTTTCAGGATACTCAGGCTAGGGGACAACAGCGAAACCAACTAAGATTAAGCCAAAGTCCTGGGTTTAGACACCACACCAAGCCATGGGTTGAACCAAGGTTTAACTAGCTTCAGAAGCTGTAGCTAATGCAGAATGTAGCAACTGATCTGTTATTAGACAGCATGCTCCTGGTGGTTCCACATCCCAACTGCAATCCACTGGAGAAGAGCCTTCAGTGTGGTGGCCCCCTTCCTATGGAACTTTCTGCTTCTGGGGGTTGAGCAGGTGCCAAGTCTGAAAACAGCTCTTTTCCAGAAAGCTTTCCTTGGTTGAACAGCCACAGTTTAATTGGCACTCTGTTTTTTGAAAAGAATAATATGTTTTATTTCTTTTAACTTAGTATCATTTTTCTCTTGTTCAGCGCTTTAGAATATCTTTAGATGTAGAGCAGTATACAAATATTGTAAATAAATAAATAAACAAGCCAGCTGTTGTAAGCCAACAACAAACCATGGCTTCTATGGCTGAATTCAGACAACATGATAGTCAATGGTGGGGTAATAATCAACTTTACAGTTGTTCATCTAGGGGGTACTCCCCACACAACATGGTAATAAATAATCAACTGTGGTGTGGATTAGGATCAGCGCTGAGTTGACTATGGCAGCATTCGGATGACACGATAGTCAATACAACTGACGATTGTTTCTCCACCCCAGTTGCTTATTGTGTTGTCCGAATTCAGCCTATGTATCATAACAAGCTGCAGCTTGCTTGCAGGGATGGGTTCAGATACAACAAGCCAGATTTCAACAAACCAGATTTCAACAAACCACACCATGGCTTAGTGTTACATGTGAGAAAGAGGGCATTGCAATGCCTCTGCTCACTATGACAAATGGGCCAACTCATTTCCCGTTCATATATGAAGAAGGGTGGATTGGGGCAGATTAGTTTTTTTCTTTTTCTGTGCCTCAGTAATTGTGTACTAGATGCAGGGAACAACAATTACTTGGGATTAGATCTGGATGAAAAGCTAGGCCTTTCCTCTGGGTTTCTATGCTTGCTCCTCAGTTACTTCACATGTAGGAGGGAGGGAATCCTCATTAATCCTCATCCTTGCTGCCCGGCCCTCTTCTCACAGGTGTGTATGGGTCAAGGCAAGGATCCTGCTCCAATAGGGACTGTAAAGAAAAGGGGACAGTGTAGGCTGACCAGATAAAATCCAGGTCAGGGCTCATGTAACTTTAACAGTTGTGGAGAAAAGGGAATTTCAGCCAGAGTCATTTGTATGCAATTAGTTCCTAGTGAAATTCCCTCTTCATTACAACAATTAAAGCTGCATGCACTATACTAGAGTGACTATATACAAAAGAGGGCAGGGCCCCTGCAACTTTAACTGTTGTGATGAAGAGGGACTATCACCAGGAACTAATGGCATCCAAATGATACTGGCTGAAATTCCCTTTTCCCTACAACTGTTAAAGTTACAGGAGCCCTGACCTGGATTTTATCTGGTCAGCCTAGGACAGTGGATCAATTGCCATCCTCATTGCCATCGCAACTCTAAACTCACTAGTGCAGCCTTTCTCAACCTGGTATCCTCCAGATGTGTTGAACTACAGTACTCAGCATCCCCATTTCCAGCTGGGGAATGCTGAGAGTTGTGTTAGGCCTTTTCTACACCACAGGGGCGCAGTGGGCCCAGTGCTACCGATCCCGGAAGTAGCCACTTCCAGGTTCATCGTGATCAAGCCACATCAGTAGTGCGATGACCTGGGCTGCTCCCGGGCCGTTGCACCCGCCATTTTTTTTAAAACAGAGAAGAGCACAGTTGTGCTCCAGCGACAAGGTAAGTGGGGAAAAAAACTTGTGTGAAATCGGGGGGGCCTCCCCCCGCCATCCTGGGGGTGGCGGGCATCCTTTCCCCCTCCTCTGATGGGTCCAGACCCTCACAGTGTGGCTCCGGGCCCATTTTGCTGCTGTGCTTACTCATGCATAAGTGCAGCAGCACCGGGGCCACATTCTTCTGTGGTCCTGGGAACTTCCCAAGAATGCGGAAGAATCTGGATTTTTGTGGTTCCTGAGAACCAGGAAAAATCCCGGGCCCGCCCTACCCATACCCGCGGGACTCCCTGTGCATCATTTGGACACACAGGGAGCAGCCGGGGACCATCCCAGGCGTTTTGCCTGGTGTGGAAAGAGCCTCTGACTGCAACACATTTGGAAGACACCAGGTTGGAAAAGGCTGCACTGTCATTTCTTTGTCTTATATCATCATTCTCAAGCCTGGTGCTCTCCAGATGTGTTAGACTACAGCATATTTCATTAATTTCAAATTAGCGGGTTTTATTTTTTCCCCTGACCTTGTAAATAAACCATCAGGGTATTCAGATATTCTGTTGTTTGGAAAAATCCTATATACAAACCTGACTGAGAGGAGATAATACAGGCAGATGTGTTGTTCCAGCCAGATGCTCTTCTTCACTATCCATTACAAATCAGTTTAAAGATACTTTGCTATCTTTTTAACATTAAGATCCAGAAATCCAGTTCATGTGAAGGCTCCCTCTTTTGAATGGGCTGAATTGTCCCCAAATGTTCCCCTGTGCCTACTAAACCTAAACCCTTCATTCAGACATCTTTGCAAATATTAGGGCCCTCTGCAGGGATAGCGCCACTGAAAAAGCTCATTTATTTCACTAGAACTCTTGGTTTGCTGATAGAAGTGGTGTCACCTTCAGATATATAATCCTGAATTAATTCCACTCCATAGGCCTGTTCTCGATGAATCGAAGTCTGTGGTGCTGGAAGAAGCGAAAGTGTTTCTTTTTAAAGGCACTTTTTCCTGACCTGGGACTACCATATGATGACGGAGTCCTTGCCTTTTGCGCAACAAGTACACCAAGAAGTGCTCATCATCTGTTATTATTAATGATTGTTTAGAAGTATTTGTGAAAGGTTAAAGTTTCCTCCTCAGCTGAATCCCCCCCAGAGTAACAACGTTCTTTCCTATCAAATTGTATGTGTTGACCTGTATGTTCTATATCCTACTTCAATTAAACAACAAACAAACAATGGTGAGTCCTTCAAACCAGAGGTGACTTTATTTCACCAACACACACATGCTTTCCTACGGAGATTGCATCCCTTCCTCCGTGCCAGTTGCTTTGGGCAGCCAAGCTCTAGTTCTGGGGTCCCCGGTGGTAAAGGGAGGCAGTGAGTTCAGGTGGTCTATAGTACAGTTTTGAATGTAAAGTTCTTAACAGCACAAGTGTTTAAAGAGCTATGATGTGTGTGCGTGTGTGTGCATGGGAGGGGTCTGAGGACATGGCAGCTGCTGGAGTGAAGAGGGGGCAGACTAGGCATTCTCTGCCATCCTGTTATGCCCTTATGATGAAGAAAGACCCAAAATAATGGGAAGACCTGGTACGGTCCCTGGAAAGCCCACCCCTCCGTAGGGTGACCATATTTGGGAAACCAAAAAAGAGGATGCCCGGGGGGGAGCAGCTTTCTGGTGCCTCGGGAAAGCGCATCTTCCCCCCCACCCCCCACCTTAAAGGCCCCGATTGGAGCAGAAGATGGAAAAGTGTGTTATTTCCCCCTCCCTTACACTGCTACAAATGGGGCCTTTAAGGCCCCGATTGGAGAAATGAAGGGGTGGCAGGAAAGCACACTTTCCCCTCTTGCGCTCCAATCGGGGCCTTAAAGTCTCCAATTGGAGCAGTGCGGGGACGGGGGGGCATGCTTTCTGGAGGCCCCGGAAAGTGATCTTTCCCCTCTTCCGCTTCAATTGGCCCCGACTGGAGGGGAAAACATGTCATTTCTCCCCCCACCCACCCCCCACCCACACCTACAATTAGGGCCTTCTGTCTAATGTCCGGGAATGACATGCTTTTCCCTTTAAGGCCCCAATTGGAGCAGTGGAGGGAATGGCGCACATCCAGAAAGCGCGTCATTTCCCCCCGCCATGCTAACGGCTGTCTTAAAGGGGAAAGTGTGTCATTCCAGGACATTATAGAAAATTATAGAAAATTCCCCCCCCCCCCGACACCTAGGATAGAACAAAAACTAGGACAAATCCAGGGAAATCCTGCCAGTTGGTCACCCTACTGGATGCGTTTGTGCCCTGCTTCCCTGTTACAAAGCACTCCTCATGTTCAAGCCCATTAAAGTATCTGCCCTGAATGGATGCAGCCAAGAGTGTGAGTGCCGATCCTCTCTTGTCAAAATGGCTAATCCAAATTCCACCTGCCCCTGAGCTAACTCCAGTAACCCACCCAGCCCACGCATCCGACCAGAAATCAGACCTCATTCAGAAGCCATGGCTGGGAGACAAAGCTTTGTTTGGGATGCATGTGCTCATGGCGCATGTCCTCATTTAGCCACAGAACAGGAAGCTGGATGATCCATTTTATGTGACGCTGTTGGAGGGGAGGGGGAAATATCCATGTGGCGCACTGCATCTCCCCGTCAGAGTTCCTTGCTATAAATGAGACGTCGCCGCAGCCAGGTCCGTGGGCTTGGCAGCCTGCCCAGGAGCAGTCTAAATCTCATTCTGCAGTTTGAGGCTCGCAGACAGCTATTTAACACAAAGAGCCAAGCTGTTATCTTTTCCCTTAGGGCTACCATCCCTTTCACTTCTCAAATGCCAAATTATAGTCTACATTTAATTTCAATGCCACAGGGAGATTCATGTCAGGGGAGGGCAGCTTCTTCGTTTAAAATTGGCTACATTAGATTAACAGTGATAAAGTTTGGGGCAGGGAGGGCTGGGGCAGGGAAATCAAGACAGAAACAACTTCCTGTTTAACCCATCATCTAATTTCCAAACCCATCAGAGGTCTTCTCTCTCTCTCTCTCTTTCACCTTTCCCTGCATCATGAGGGCTGAGGACAGAAGGCCGTTTCCTTGGCACAGGGAGAGGGCATGGCTTTTGAATCACCAGGTTAACACTGAAAGAAGAGCAGTATCCTGATCAATGGAAAGATGCAGAAGAAGTAGTACAAAGCAGACAGTGGTGTTGAACCTCTTTCAGCCAGAGGGCCGAATTCCATTTTGGAGAAGTGCTCAGCAGCCTGCATTCCAGTGGTGGGCGGGGCTGAGAGCAAAAGGGGGTTGGGCCAAAGGCTAAAGGGGCAGGGGCAAAAATACCAGCATATTTTAGTTTAACGCTCTTACTACCGGTAATGAAGCCCTAGGAGAGGCTTTTCAACATTTTAGAATGGGGAAAAACTATGCAAAGCCAAGAACCACTGAACAATAGGCAGACAGAGGCCGTACCTATATGCCGCTACTTTGCCTCCTTGTTCTCCTAAGACCCCACAGTATCGCTGCTGCAAAGTGGAATTGAAAGAGTTACATGGCAGGAGAGAGCGCAGGCTATCCAGTCTAGAAAAAATCACAGCGCCGCTGTCTGTTGGTGGTAATGGGAAGCCCCCTTTTTTTAAGAAAAAAAATGGCACCTCTGTGCAACTTTGAAAGCCTATAGCAATGATGTGGCTGCGAGTTGGCAGCTGCCTCATTTAAACAATGTGATGCAACTGTGCAGCCATGACAAGATATAAAGTTTTAAAATCTCTCCACTGGCTGCCAATTAGTTTCCGGGCGAAGTACAAAGTGTTGGTCATTACCTTTAAAGCCCTACATGGTTTGGGTCCAGGTTACCTGCGGGATTGCCTTCTCCCATACAATCTGCTCTGCACGCTTAGGTCCTCTGGGAAGAATTTACTATAGTCAACAAAAACTAGGCTAACAACCGTTACCCGGAGGACCTTTTCTTCTGCTGCTCCCAGATTGTGGAATGACCTGCCGGGAGAGATCCACCAATTCACCAGTCTTCAAGAATTTAAAAGAGCTATAAAGACTGATCTCTTCCGGCAGGCCTACCCAGATGAATTTTAAGTGTTTTTATTGCTCTTTTATTGGTATTTTAATGATGTATTGGTTTTATGTGCTTTTAATCAGTTTTGTGTATTTTGTGTTAGATGTTGTTCCCCGCCTCGATTATTATTATTATTATTATTATTATTATTATTATTATTATAGGGCATATAGACAAGCCAAGGGTGGGGTCTGGGGAAGGAGGCATGACCATTTGGCCTGCGGGCCTGAGGTTTAACACCCCTACTTTATAGCCCTGTACATCCATGAGGAATCTTGTTCATGGCAGGAATGACTTCTCCCTCCCCCAATTTGTTTACTCTTTAACACAGACTAACTTCACCATCCTCCCTGTACAAACTATAGAAACTTATGGATGCAAGAAAGTCATAGCATGTCATTATTATTTTTGTTGCACTGCAACTTTGGGTGACTGAAAGTAGTATACGGCTCGGGTCCAGGCTGTTTTATTACTGCTTTCTTATCCCACAGAGGACAGATGCTTACTTGTTGTGATATAAGCCTTTATTCAAAAGTCAAACAGAATCTGCTGAGCTCACTAAGGTTCCTCCCACATGACCTCTGTACCGGGGTTGTGCTTCCAGTCTCCTTACATTCCTCTGATAGGCTGGAACTGCTATCTATTCTAACATCAATGTCATATATATATATATATATATATATATATATAACATAACGATAACTTCCAAACTAAACATTGGAACTATTAACCCGATAACATTGTTGGAACTAACTGACTGATAGTTGTGTTATCTATCAGTCATTTAATACAAAATCTGCATATCGCTTAGGTGGCTCGATATGGCTACGGGTACGCGTGCTTTTAACTAGATCAGCGCATACAGAAGTATCTTGATCATGTAACTTATTGCTGTTCTTTGTTGGTGATGCATTTGTAGGTGTTTCTTGCTTTTGTAGTTCAGGGTCAGGAATGTGACATGCATTTGCACGAGTGCATGGAATGGCAGAACAATCCTGTATATCATCATCCACCATATCTGGATTATCTTTGAGTTCGTGAGGTCTCAGTAAACGAATGAACTTGCAATTCTTGCGATATGAGCGTCCGTGAACTTCAATATTAAAAGTGTGTGGATTTACTTGTCCAATACAAGTTCCTTTTGTCCAGGGACATGTCTTGCCGTGGGGAAATAACTGGACATGTACAGAATCTCTAATGTATATCGGTGGTAAATGTTTTGCATTCCGGTCATAGTAGGTTTTAGCTTTGATGCGTTTTTGCTGCAGTTCATCTATTACTTTCGTTGCAACTTTAGGTTTCAATAGTGCAGGAGAAGTAGGTATCAGGGATCTTGTACGTCTAGACATGAGTCTTTGTACTGGACTGGTGGTCATGCCAGCAGTTGGAGTATTTCGCCACTCTAGAATAGCTTGCCAAATGTTCTCTTTATTTCTTGCGGTTTTCTTTAAGAGAGTTTTTGCAATTTTGACTGCTGATTCAGCTTTGCCATTGGATTGACTGTTATAGGGCGAAGATATTATGTGGTGAAATTCCCACTCTTTTGAAAATCTGGCAAATTCTTTGCATGTGAACTGTGGTCCTCCATCTGAAATCACTCAGTCAGGAATTCCTAGTCTGCTGAAGTGGTTCATGATTCTTTCAATCACAGTTGCTGCTGTGGTATCTGGCAGCTTGTCCATTTCCCAAAAATCTGAATAATAGTCTATTAAAATGATATAATTGTTACTATTTTCAGTGAAAATATCCATTCCCACTTTGCTCCATGGTCTGTTAGGAATACTGTGTATTACCAGTGGTTCTTTCTGTTGATTTGCTTGGAATTCAGCACATGCATCACAGTTATTTACAAGGTCTCTGATGTCCTTAGCAATCTTTGGCCAGAAGATCACGTCTGTAGCTTTCCTCAAACAGCCTTCTATTCCAGAATGACTGCAGTGTATTTTTGATAATATTTCTTATCAGCCCCTAAACGTCTTCAACGCATGCTTCTCAAATTACAATGCTATCCCCTGGATGTACAATATAAAAAAGGCACTGAGATGTACATAGCAGATCTCCTGTCCAGGGCACCATTGCCACAAGAAATACACAATGATAAGGAAGATTATGAGATACTAAATTCCCTTGAAGAACAAACAACACAAGAGGAATTAGAAAGCATCAATCAAGCTGAGTACATGCCCATCTCACAGCAAGGACTTCAAAGAGTCAGGGAGCACACTTTACAGGACAATGAGTTACAAGAATTGATCTCTACTGCTTTAGTAGGTTGGCCAGACACCCCCCAAAAAGCTCCTGTGTCCACTCGAGACTACTGGAACTATCGAGATGAGCTAAGTGTTCAAGATGGCATCATATTCAAAGGCCAACAGATACTCATTCCAAAGAACATGAGAAAAGAAATATTATGAAAAATACACTGCAGTCATTCTGGAATAGAAGGTGCTGCTGGAGCAAATTACAGTCTTTCCCAATCACTGATAGCAGCGTTGCAACTCTAATCTTATTATCTTTGCTATCCAAACCTGTTGCAATTTCATAGTTCTGCCACTGTGCTTTGAAAAATAACCAGTTTTTAAAAATATCACCTGCCATCTCCATGAGCCCTGGAACTGGAATCATGCTGGCTGCCATCATCAGAATGTTGTCTTCTGCTTTGGTTTGTTTGTTGTTGCTTGAGCCCTCCTTTTCCTCAGAAGAAATTTACTTCTGACATCATGTTTTATTACTGCTCTCTTATCCCACAGAGGACAGATGCTTACTTGTTGTGATATAAGCCTTTATTCAAAAGTCGAACAGAATCTGCTGAGATCACTAAGGTTTCTCCCACATGACCTCTGTAAGGGGGTTGTGCTTCCAGTTTCCTTACATTCCTCTGATAAGCTAGAACTGCTATCTATTCTAACACAGGCTATCTGAAAGACTGCATTCTCCCAAATGAACCTGCCCATGCTCTGAGATCTTCTGGGGAGGCCCTTCTCTCAGTCCCACCAACATCCCAGGCACACCTGATGGGTACATGGGAGAGAGCCTATTCTGGGGCTGCTCCAAGGCTCTGGAACTCCCTTCCTAGGGAGGCCAGGCTGGCTCGCTCTGCGCTACACTTCCGGAGGCAGGCAAACACTTTTTTATTCCAGCAGGCTTTTGGAAATACTCTGGACCTGTGTTAATGTGTTTTTGTAATCTGTTACTGCTTTTATTTTTATTTTATTTTTAATTTTACTGTAGGTTTAATTCTATTTTAACTTTTGTAAACTTATATTTATATGTTTTCGTTGTACATGTTTAACCTTGTAAACCGCATTGAGTCCCAGCCCTGGGGAAAAGGTGGGATAATAATAATAATAATAATAATAATAATAATAATAGTGTGAATAATGAAGCTGGTCACGTAAGAGTGCAGGGGGAAATGCAAAATAGAACAGAAAATGTCTGGAGTTTCTTTTTATTACGTTTCACACATTATGTTGAACACGTGGCATGAAAAGCAGGATCACATGTGCCATCGCTGCTCCTGCCTTCAATGTGCTTAGCTTAACTTGTGCTTAGATCTTATGTTTGTATATCTGTCAGGGATGCTGTGGCTGCAAGATTCCTACACTGAGCAGGATGTTAGATTGTTCCCAAGGTACCTTGCAACTCTGAAATTCTATGATTTATTTCATGTAGGATCTATGCATGTGCTAAGCTGCATACATAGCGCTCAGGAGCTGGTTTTGTTTGTAATGAAAAAAAAAGTGCAATAAAATATACTGATTTATTACATAATCTGATTTGGAACAGTGGGTGCAATCTATCCAAATTAAGCAATTTAAAATACCACTGATTTCAGCATGACTGTAGTGTACATGTTCTCTCCTATCTCTCTGGGACATAAAAGTAATTAATTTCATTGGATTCTGCCCACTTTTTAAAATAATGTTGTCTTGTTTTAACTGGATTGTGCTTAATGGAATTCCGGAGCAGTAGCATACATTTCTCTGGAATATAGAAGAGTGGTATGGAGTGGTGAAATATGGTGCTCATCTCGGGTGTCCCCATATTAGAGCTTCCTGTGCTTCTGGATCAGACTTGTAGAGCACTGGCAGAATTTAGGACATATCTCTTCCTTTGGGGCATGCCTGCGCTAAACGCAGGAAGTTAGTTGTGCTGAATGTACAGCCTACACTAGTCCTGCAAAGGTTTTTGTTGGCCTGGTGGATTGGCAGGGAGCACAGCACAGCCTGAAACACTCCACATTTGTGTGCTGTGGAAACTGGATGATGCACTACTTCTAGAATAAGGACCATTCCCTCAGAATAAAGCTCATCTAGTTGGCTTGAATGCTCAGCATCACTCTGCAGGAGAACCACATGGCAAGCAGGGGTAACTTCCCATATTCTGGGACTGACCTACATTGCAGGGATGGAGTGTGAATAACTGGGATAAGAAGTGTGCATTTCTAGAGTGATATATAGAACAACAACAACAACAACAGCTCCCTTTAATGGAGAACTCATATGGTGAATGCAGACAGAAACGGGGCCAAATTGGGGCCATCGAGAAACAACACACATGGGGTGCCTCTACAAGAGTGATTTAAAGCTCTTTCAAGGTGCATTAAAAAAATTGGCCTCTACAAGAGCAGAGCACAAATCGGGGGTTGAGGAGCTTTTTCTATGCGATTATGCGCATTATCGAATGCACGTTAAATAGCAAGTTTTAACTTACCGCGGCCGTTAAAGTGCCTCATGACCGTGTAAACAAGGGATTCTCCGCATTAAACACCTCTAAAGCGTGTTTCATACAGGCAACCTGTTATGCGCTTAACCGCCTCCTGTGTATAGTGATTTGCCATAAAAGCGATTGCGAGAAGATGCACATAATCGGACAACCAGGCATCAAACCGAATTCTTGTAGAGGGGACCATGGGGAAACATGGTTTGCAGAAATACAAAAAAAAATTAAGAAGATGTCCCGAAGAGGGACCAACCATGCTCAGTAGCCGTGGAATACTGAGTGAGAGTTGGAAAAGGAAATGTGAAAACTGGGGAGGGGGTGTGGAGAAAGAGTGCAATGCTTTCTTGAGCTCCTTACAGCATAGTAGAGGAGGACACAGCTGGCTGTCAGAAATCCTAAACTGGAGCCCTCCTGCTAGGGGATGAGGATAGACTGCAACATTTTGTTGCAGATCCCACTTGTAGTAGTAATAGTAATAGGTATAAATAAATAAGTTTGTACAAATCCATGTTTGGAGAAGAGACCATAAGTCACTCAAGTTCAATCCCAGTTTCAATTGCTAGCATTTCCAGTTCATAAAAGGTACCAGTCGAGAGAAAGACCTCTGCCTCAGACCCTGCAGAGCTGCCAGTCAGAGTAAGCAGTACTGGCCTAGGTAGACAAGTCCAAGTTAGTAAAAGCCAGCTTCCTCTGTTCCCAGCTATTCTTACCGTGCAGAAAATGATCTACAGCACCTGATGGGAGCACCTGATAGGTGTTGCCCAGTTTTATAAGGTGATAGGGTTCTAAGTATGCATGGGGCGAGAAGACTGTCAAGTATCACCACCAGTACATGGCAGAATCATCCACATATCAACACCCCACCCTCAAGACCCAAGTCAAATACACGTAAATCAAAAACAGGGTATGCTGGAACCAGGTTCACACCACCCAAGTTTTAACAAAGCAGCTACCTCTGGACAGTTCAACATTATTGTGTAAATCATCACTACTACTTTCAGTAGTGTGTATCTATCTGTGTGTGTGTGTGTGTTTAAAAAAAGCAAAATAAAGATATTGAACAGGAACATTTTTCCATACTGGAATGAAATCTAATCTTGTTAGACAAAGTAGCCAGTTCTAGCAACATTTACTTCCCATCTAAATAACAGTGCATCTTTCCTTCCACTGGACACACATAGACATCTTTAGAGTCACCAGAATGTGGCAGGAGGCTGTACTGCTCCGTGCATCGCGGTCACTTTGCCCAGCTCGTGTCACATCTTTCCAGGACAATGAAGAAGTGAAGTGATTTATGGGCACATGATCCTACAGACTCCTCCATGTAGGGGATTCAAAGATTAACGGCCTCAGACAGACACAGTACATTAAACACGTTTTCAGCAATCAGTGACTATTTATTTAGGCAAACCATAACTCGTCACGAGTAAAATATTGTATCTCTGGGAACCTTCATTGCAAACTAAGCTTTTTCCTGTTGTCAAAAAGGCCTGTCAGGAATCATTGCTTGAAGGTCTGGATGAAATACCAAGGATGGATGAATACTACAGAACGCTGGTAAGGTGGGGTGGGAGGCTAACTCTGAGGCATACGATGGATGTTGTGCTTTTTGTGTCTTGTGAGAAGTGTCTGTAAATATTATTTGTTTATATATTTGTTACATTTATATCCCACCTTTCCTTCAAGGAGCCCAGGGTGGCGTTCATGATCCTCTTCCTCCCCATTTTATCCTCACAACAACTGTGTGATGTACATAGTCAGGCATGATGATTACAGTAGTGTCCACATCAACCTTCTTCACTCAGGGCCCTCCCAATTGGTTTGGACTACAACTGACTTCAACCCCAACCAACCAAATGGGGATGATGGGTGTTGTAGTCCAAACCCACCAGGAGGGTGCTTGGGTGGGGAATAGATCTAGACTCTATTTGGACTGTGTGTACATGCTGTGTATTTGCCAGGGGAAGCCAATACCAACTGTGACTTCCCAGTGTGTGTGAGAACAGTTAGATATATGGGGCTTAAATGCTTTATACTGTCCCAATATGCTTTCCATGTCAGAATTGCATGCCCTCCAACATTTTTCAGATTAAAATAGGAACACTCCTGTGTTTTTCTAAGGGTGAAGGCAGTCTGTAGTCGGCAAGAACTGGTGTAATTGCTCAGGCAACCAAGAAAGCCTGGCCTCCATGCTTTTATAGAGGTCAGGGAGTATCATCTGACCCACTCTGGCCTGTTGGTGTAAGGAGGCTGGTGTGGCTTCTTCTTGCCTTGCAGTTTCCTCTTCTGGCCAAGTGAAACCCCTGAATGATCCAACCTGACAGTGATGGAGGTGTCTCAACTAAGCTAAGGATCTTGCCCCAGGAAATTGTGTCTGGACACGAAACTAAAGTATGGAAATCTCCACAATTTCTCTGGTTAGGGATGTAGGGAGCTGCCTTTTTTCAAGTCCATCTAGCTATACCAGCTATCCCCAACCTGGGTCTGTCCAGATGTTGTAGATAAGGCTATCAATGGCTACTTGACAAGATGGCTGTGTATTATCCCCAGTATCAGAGGTAGCATGCCTCAGAATACCAGTTGCTGGTGAACATGAGCAGAAGGGTGCTATTGCACCCATGTCCTACTTGTGGACTTCCCAATGGGGCAGCTGGTTGGCCACTGTGCAAATAGAATGCTGGACTAGATAGGCCTTTGGTCTGACCCAGCACGGTTCCTCTTATGTTCTTAACTCCTCCCATTTGTCCCAGCCAGCATGGCCAACAATCAGGGATTATGGGAATGGTAGTCCATAACTTCTGGAGGGCCTGAGTTGGGGAAGGCAGGTTTACACTGACTGGCAGCGGCACCCCAGAATTTCAGACTGGGACCTAACGCATGCAAAACAAGTGCTCTACAATTGAGCTATGGACTTTATCCATGGAAAGTTCAGATATGAATTTTGACACTGGATGTTTGTTTGCAACGTGCACTGCACATCTGGCCAGCAAGAGCTGCACCCATTGTGTACCTGTCTTAACAGAGTGGTCAGAAAAATTGAATTTGCTATGGCTGCAGTATATTGACACGGCAAACACTTGCAGGAATGCTGCCACTTTATTCCTGCTTAAAAGATGAACAGAACTCTCACATCTGGCACGTAGAAACTATCAGTTTGGACATGGGTGAAGCTAAAGCAAGGTTAAAATAAGAAACAGATGGAAGAGGCTACATTACTGTCTCCAGCAATGGAAATAAACGGCATCATTCTACTGTATGAAGGTTTGCCTGCTAGACACCCGTGCGCTGCACTGCGAGACAAGGAAAAGCTCCCACTACACCTGGTTCTTGTTCTGATTTTCTTGCTCAGCCTAATTTAAATCCTAATTTAAATCCCTTGGCACTGAACCCTGCTGCATCTGGCTCAGTCACAGAGAACTGCGAGTTATTAAATGCATCATAATGTGCTGAGATCTGCTAAATATAGAATAAACAGTTTGTAAAGCAAAAGCAAAAGCAAAACACACACACACACACACACACACACACACCAAAAAACACACCACCACATTGCAATTAAAAACACATTAAAGGTGTGAAACAGGAATCAGGATGCAGGGATTATTACTCTTAAGATCTTGGAACACCACTGCGTGGCTTCTTTGCGATCCCCCACCAGCACTCATCCAGAAAGTTATTATCTGGATTAAATTGGCTAGTAAAAAGGAAAGCAGGAGCGGGGAGGGGAAAGGCAGCAAAAGTCTTTGCTTTAAGATAGAACAAGATAATTCACTGCTGCAATCTGAGGTGTGGAGAAGAGCTGGGTCTTTTGTTCTCATGAATATCCATCTTGCACTCAACTAAGATGGAAACCCCATTGTGGTTGGTGCTGTACAAATAAGCATATTCAGTAAAAGATAGATGCTAGCCAAGAAAAAAAGAAAGGTGCAATTCAGCTTCCCATTTCACTTCAGGATTAGTGGGGCTAGCAAAAGGCCACACTAAAATTATTGGAGGTTATGAGATAACAGTGCTTGGTAAGGGACCAATATTATTATCCCCATTGTACAGACAGAGAAGACAAGAATTGCCACCAGCAAGCTACTTTCTCAGATGTAGACTCTTTGACATTTATGAGGCTACATGGATGCAAATAGTTTGTATGATTGAAAATGTACGCTGCAGTCCTATGCACTCCCAGTTGAGAGTTTTTTTAAAAAAAAATAAATCTCAGTGGGACTTCTGAGTAACCAGGTATAGGATTAGACTATAAGGACTCAATCCTATGGGATGCACCTGGGGTGCTCCAGTATCAGAGGCAGTAAAACTATGTACACTATTTATACATGGGTGGGAGAATGTTGTTGCACCATGTCCTGCTTTGTTGGTCCCTGGTCGACAGTTGGTTGGCCACTGTGTGAAAAGAGTGCTGGACTAGATACACCCTTGGTCTGATCCAGCAGGGCTCTTCTTATGTTTTTATATTCTTACTCGTAAACCTCGCACCTCCTGCTCTGCATTTTAGCTAGACGGGTGATTTCGTCTAGCCCATCTAGTGGAGGCTTCAGGGAAGGGGAAAGAAGGAGGGTGGGGTTGCTGAGGATACCTCGTAGACCCATATCCCCAGACTTCTCCCCTCCCTGCCCTGGGAATGCCCCTCTACGACCGACTACATGCTCACATTTGCCAGCTCCATAGCAGCAGCCTGTGTGGCTCTTTCCCGGCTGGCTGCAAAGGGAACAGGGGAGGGGAGGGGAGGGAAGCACAGTTTCCTGGCTCCAAGCTCAGAGCCAGGATACCAAAATATCCAATGTCCCCCAGACACTGTCTAGAGGGCATAGGATTGCTCTCTAAGTAACTTGACCGCCCGGCGCGCTACTGAGGGACAGGCCGCAAAGCCTGTTTCTCAGTAGATTCGAGCACCGGAGGGAAGCGGACGCCCCTGCAGGTAAGGAGCGTGAGGCGCGAGGGAGGGCACTTACCTGCTGGGGCGGCCGCTTCCCGGGCTCCTCCGCCACCACCGCCGCCGGGTCTACCGCCGCTCCTCGCTTGCTGCCACCGCCGCGTGACCCCCCGCCACCCCGGTTTGCCCCACCCCCACCCCCCGGTTGGGCCGGTTCGCCCCAGGTTTCCCGGTTAGGACCGGGAAACCCCGAGCCATCTGGTCACCCTACCAACCATGCCTAATTCCATATCAGCCCTGCTGCCACTGCTGAGCATCAAGGGCAAAAAGCTGGAGAACCCTCAGGGGAAAGCACCAAACAAATCAGTGGACCCTCGATATGACAAAAATGAGAATGCAATTAACATGTATTAAAAAATGTGCACAACAAACAACCGGTTGTAACAGGAAGAAGTATAGCTTGCAAGTAATTGCAATTCACAATGTCTCTTTAGTGGTATTAATATTGGCACAAATACAGATTCAAAAATGAATTAATTCAAGAGTAATTCTATTGAACAGATGGAAATGATAATAAGCAGTGGTGAGTGGCCTTGCAAGTGACTACAATTCAAAATATTATAAACAAAAGCAAAAATACTCATACAAAAGTAAAGATATACCTGCATAGAATATAATTTAGTTCATGAGTGATGCTATTAAGCAGATTATGATAATAATAATGACAAGCAGCAGCAGTGGGGATGGCTTCCAACATTCTTATTTGAGGGAGACACAAAGTGGGAACTGAGGCAGAGGACAGCTTTGTCCGCACCATGCAGACTGGCCAGCTGTGCCCCTATGTGACCTGCTGATATCAGTGCTTTGCACCTAGGCAAAGCACAACTGGCCATTCAGCAGCTGCACACCTACACAGTGCTAACAGAACTGTGTGTCACCTTGGATGCTACCTCCAACCCCTTCTTGAAGTTCATTGGAAATTGCACAGTGGACAGCCATTTTAGATTTTTTTAAAAACGAATGGCAAAACCAAAGCATCTTGTGATTAACATTGGGCCAGTTCAGACAACACGCTAAGCCATGGTTAGGCTGCTAACCCCTTTGCAGCAAATGGTTAGTGGGAGTGTTTAAATTGTGGCTATGTAGCCACCATGTTTAGGAATGCTTCACATGACACATTAAATCATAGTTCACATGACGCGCTAAGCCATAATGTTTAGCTCAAAATGTTTAACCACCATGGCTTAGTGTGTTGTCTGAACAGGGGCAGCATGTGCAGTTTGAAGCTAAGAAATGAACTGTGAACAGCAGCAAGAGAGGACCCCTGGTAGTCTTCTCCACCAGGTGGCTGTGCTAGGTTACTATTTCTTAATTTGTCTTTGTTTTCCATAGTACTGCGTGTAGTAGAAAGGGTTAATTTTCTGCCCTGCTTGATGATTTCATCAGCAAGGGACAACTTTGTTTGCCAGTTAGTTGTGTTAAAGTATTTAGAGCAGTCAGTCCTGTCTCAGCCCTGTGCACTCTGGCAGTGCTGAAATGAATATTACATTTATTGTTTTATTATCAAGTAATAATACTATTTTAAAGAGCACCATAACATCGTTCAGTTTGTGACATGGGAAAATGCTGGCCTAGCTCAGAGGAAGAACAAACCAGGAGGAGAAGAGTAAGGCTTGCATAGCTTTTTTTAAAAACACACACCCTGCACTCTGAATGTCTGATTACTAAACTGCCCCGCAGACATTTCCCCCCACCCAGCATTAGCACCATCCAGCCCCCTCCACAGGCGCTAACTACAGTTCTCCAGCAGTGCTCTGCTGGCACTGAGGAGATGCTAAGCCCAGCTCAGGGAATCTGTAAACACAGCTGTGAAGTTTCAGTAAGATTTTAATTTGGATAGTAGTTCCAATTAGACTGACAGGGCTACATCCTCAGATGGCACAAACGGCCGCATGTACTTTGCTTTCAGTGCAGCAAAACTAACTTGCTCCAGTAGGCATTCTGGCCCGGTAGCCTTTCTTGAGATGCTGAGATGCTGTGGAACCATTTTGTACAAAAAGCAGAGTGACATTAATTGGAAGAAAAGGGGGAAAGGAGAACACAGATATGGCTGGCTCCTTAACTGGTGCAAATCGCTGTTGTGCTATTAGCATGACCAAACCCATGTAAATTTACATTGGCTGGGGATCCAAGCTATGGTTTGAGTAGAGGACTAATGTGACTTGCATATACAATTTATTTTTTGAAAGGATTTCTTTTTTGCTTCTCTCCCTGAGCTGCCTGCAGAGGCTGCTGGGAGCACCTGGAATTTCCAGAGCAAACGGAAGAGTTGAGAAGTATGAATAAACTATCAGCATTCCATATATATATATATATATATATATATCATACACTATGCTGCAAGCTTCATTTTTAAATGAAGCTCATGTTGATTCCCTTCATGGGAACATTGTCAGGTTTTCAGAAAGAAGGACCAGATTTGAAGTGAATTTCTTTGCCATCAAATTGAGCAGAGACAGGGTTAAAAATGTTTCTGGCCCGATTTATATAAGGGAGTTTTATTCAGTACTACTGTTCTCTTTTTAATGAATCAGAACCCAATTTTAACAGGTTGGAGTGGGAGAGAAAATTCCTTTCTAAGCAAAAATCTGTTCTGGGTACATTCTATTTTTCTCCTCGGTAGCTGACTCCATTTGGGTTAGCCCTGAAGATTTTCTAATCATATAGAACCTGTGAGATGCCCGACTTCTCTGTATACATATTCCAAGTTGTGCCGTGAGAGAGATGAATACCCAGGAGATGTGCGGATGTAACACAGGTGGAGCCAAATCCCACTTTCACTTCTGATGGTGACTTCAGCAAAGATGCAGTAGGAGAGCTGAAAGCCAAATTTACCCAGGTATCTATCATCAGCTATCAATATGTGTAGGATGGGGGGGAGGCAGATGATCTCACACTCAGTTTCTCTAGCCCATAAATAAGGGGGTGATTCACATCTGGGTCACTTCTTATGTTAACTGTTGTAACAGAGATTCTGAGCATCATCACAAGGTGGAAAATCGCGTTTGCTTACCTGCTGTTCTTCGCCCGTCAGTTTGTCCCTCATTACTTCATCTTTTGAAAGAGGAAGTAAACAACATGCAGTGGGTCGTTTTGATCCTGCTGCTACTCCTGCACACAGCAGGCGATAGCAGCAACTTCCGTCTTTAAAAATAAGTCGGACTTACTGGGGTGTTTGTTTTGTTTTGTGGCGTGAAGAAGGCTAGAAGGATTGGGATAGGCTGACCAGATAAAATCCAGGTCAGGTCTCCTGTAACTTTAACAGTTGTAGAGAAAAGGGAATTTCAGCCAGGGTTATTTGTATACAGTTAGTTCCTGGTGAAATTCCCTCTTCATCACAACAGTTAAAGGTGCAGGGGCCCTGCCTTCTTTTGTGTATGTTCACTCTAATATAGTGCCTGCAACTTTAACTGTTGTGATGAAGAGGGAATTTCACCAGAAACTAATTGCATACAAATGACACTGGCTGAAATGTCCTTTTTTCTACAACTGTTAAAGTTATATGAGCCCTGACCTGGATTTTATCTGGTCACCCTAGATTGGGAGGCACACTTGAGGCAGATGATGTTGTGAGAGAGAACCACGAAAATCCATGAGTGCCCAGTAATGAGTGTGCAATAAAACGCTTGTCTGATGGAGCTCTCTGTTTCACTCACCACAGTACCGTTGCATGCACTTTACCACATGAACATTTAAGGGCACGTTTCCCTCTCTTGTCACTACTTCTGTAGCAGGAGCAGAAGACAAGCCTGAAAACCAGTGTGTCCCAAGACAACACTGTGCTGACCTCTTCACAGAAGACAGCTGCACAACAACACAAGTGGTCACCATGCTGTAGGGTGACCAGATAAAATCCAGGTCAGGGCTCATGTAACTTTAACAGTTGTAGAGAAAAGGGAATTTCAGCCAGTGTTATTTGTATGCAATTAGTTCCTGGTGAAATTCTCTCTTCATCACAACAGTTAAAGGTGCAGGCACTATACTAGAGTGACCATGTACAAAAGAAGGCAGGGCCCCTGCACCTTTAACTGTTGTGATGAAGAGGGAATTTCACCAGGAACTAATTGCATACAAATGACTCTGGCTGAAATTCCCTTTTCTCTACAACTGTTAAAGTTATATGAGCCCTGACCTGGATTTTATCTGGTCAGCCTACCATGCTGCCAACTCAGTCCTCTGCCATAGGTCTAACTGGACTCTACCTTCGGTCAGTGGTGCCCATCTCCTAGGGCAGTTGAGCATTGAATCCAAGCAGGTGCTTCCCATCACCCCTTAACCCTCCCCAGAATGCTCCCTGTGTCTCTCCAGATTACCCATTTAATTTCTCTGCGGGCTGGTCATACTGCAAAGCAAAGCGCTTGGCTGCAATCTCATGTATTTTTTTTTTATTTTCTACTAATGCCTCTGATGTCCATATGGGGACCAGAGGTATTCTTGGAAATAAAAAAATGTTGTTGGAGACTGGTGATTCACTTTTAAGCCTGCTAGCCATCCAGTTTTTTGTTTTAAACATTTACTTAATTATTTTTTAAATGTAAGAAGATCAGGAGGGACAGGGAGCTTGGCAGGCACCAAGAGAAGTGTCTATGAGCACATGGGTGCCTACAGGCACCACCTTGGGGACCCCGGGCCTAGTATTTCTCTCAGGCTGTAGTTACTGCTTCTATTTCCAGGGAAGATGGTTTGGGGAACAAAAGTCCTTTGCCTACAGTACCTTTTGTTCCTTGTTTATATTTGTGTGTGACAAGGAGACAATAGTCTCAAAATGGCTCCTATAAATGTAAACATAAACATAAACTTAAGAATACAAAGCCACTTTTAATACATACTCTATTGTGCCCTTTAGATGTAAAAAGTAGTGGCATAGGAGCCACTTTTAAGTGACTTCATCCCATGGTGCTGTACTAATATTAAAGTCCTGGAATCATATGCTCAGGGCCAGTTGTACAGTTCCTTCCACACAATCATCACCCAGTCAGGATTGAGGGCAAAGAGCAGGTGAGGAGGACTCATATGATCGGCCCCTATTACATGATAGGGGCCAATCACAACATCTATGAACATTAGAGCAGTGACATAAGATGAAGCCACTCCAATGTTGTTACTATAATATCTAATGGCCACCAATGACACTACTTAATCCACATAAGCATCATTTACAGGTCATGTTTTTGTTTGTATCTGTTGTATTATTGTATTGTATTTTAGTCCCACGTACACTTCCCTGAGATTCTCTGTGGATGAAATTGTGGTTTTGGCATCTTTTAAATGAATAAAGATTGTGCTGTGAACAGACCTTGGTTCTGTTCTCAATCTAAGGTTTGCACCCCTTTTTCTTAAGGCAAATTTTGTCCCCTCCTGAGGCCTGATCTACTGCCATGATCTCTCCCTCTGCTTTCACCTGTCTTTCTCATCTGATCCCCAAAGCTAGAGAGAGGGTTCCTTGTGCATGCAGTTTGGCAAGCAAATCATCAATGTGCACATCAACTATGGAACGACGACTGCAGAGCTGAATTCAGAAGCCTCTTGTTTGCCATTCAACATACATAAAAGTACTTTTGATTTCTGGTGGCACCTTAATGGAAGCATGCTCACTGATCTACAAATCATTAGAAGATCAAGAGAAAACCAAATAAAAATAAAGTCCCCTTGTATATCACTGGTGCCTGAACTAAACGACCTTCTGACCCAGCCGAGCAAACAATCAAAGCTAAAAGATGCTCAAACTGAAAGAACAATGGATAAAATAACATTATATGAGCACTGGGAATAATGTATCAAAGCTAGCAACTACCCAGAGTCCTATAAATCTGTTTGCAGAACAAATGTGGCATCCGACTAAAATGCAACTAAAATAGACTTTGGGGAAATGTGCACAAAAAATAATAATGAAAAAATAAAATAAAATTACAGCCCAGTACAATGAGCCACAGCTCTAGCACGTAAATATTTAAGATGGAGCACCAGCAAAGTGTAAAAAATTGTGCTGTGCTATAGTCACAAGCAAAGCTGGCAGGGGGCTTTGTGGCAGTGCAGTGAGACAGAACCGCTGTACCAACGAGAGCTACCATAATTACCAGTTATATTGCAGAAAGTGGTTGCATGGCACACATTTGGCTGGAAAGACATAACCAATATGGTACAAAAGCTGTATAGATTGGCACAATCTGGCACACCCAATTATTTGGCAATAATCTTTTAAAATAAAATCACCACTGAGAGACACCTCAGCAGACAGACTTACTCTGTCTCTGTGGCTCCAGTGATACAAGACACTCCACAGATGATAACAGCAACTTGTATTCGTAAAACTAGGGTATTTGATAGGCAGTCACCGATAATGGAATCTGAAATCACGTTAGTCCTGTTCATGCATTCGCCCGAATGCGTTGAAAGTTTAAACTGGGTAGGGGGATGAAACCGTGCATGCTGACTCCCTCCCCCTGCATCCCTGTGTACACAAGCCCCCGCCTCTTCTGTCCCTGACCATGCTGGATTGAGTGACAAGGTTTGAAGGGGTTTTCAGAGCTCTTGATGCCATTGGGGATCCTGCTTTATCAGGGCCCCTGATGGCATGGAGAATTCTGTTCACATTCAAGAGAATGCTAGTAAAATGGCCCTACAGGTCTCCTTGCTCAATGTGGAGAGGTTGGGACTGAGGAGGCAGGGCCTGGCATGCACGGGGACATGGGGGTGGTATTCGTGGCCCTGTCCCCCCCATAGCCATTTTAAGCCCTCACGTGTTCAGGAAAACGCTGAACAGGGCAATGTAGTGCTTCCATGTGTTGGTATAACATGTTTAATGAATACATATATCAAAGATTCTGCATGTACTTTTACAAGTGCTGAGGAAATGGGCAACGGTGTAGCCATGGCCTTGAGTTCTTTTTTCACTGCTATCTTCATTTTACCCCACTTTCCCCGGTGGCTGTAGAGAGCATGGCTGGTTTCGGACAACACTTTAGTCAATGGTGGGTTGAGTAGGCAACTCACAGTTGGTTATTTTGTGGGTACTCCCCACACAACATATTCCTACACAACTGTGGGTGGTTGGGGCTGGCATTGAGCGGACTAATAGTCAACCCGGCATTTGACTGACACAGCCCCCGCTTCTCTCCCCTCCCTCCCTCAGTCCTCCCGGTGCTATCCCAGCAGCCTCTGCAAGTTGTGCCAGTTGTAGCAGAGTGGCAGCCGCCGCTTTGGTCACTCTTGCCACCTGCCTCTATGGACTTGTGTTTTAACCCACTCACCGCACACCATTAACACACTCACCCCTCCACACAACACTTTAAACAACTGGCTTCAAGCTGCAAGCCAGTTGTTTCTCTCTGTTGCTTATTTGGGCGGAATAGCATACCATCAGTAGTTTGTGAGTGGCATGTTACCCTCCACACAACACAATAAGCAACACAACTGACGATTGTTTCCACCCCCGCCCCCACCACCACCCATGTTGCTTAATGTGTTGTCCGAAACCAGCCCATGACTCCAATTTTGCGACATAGCAGCTAGTGTGGCAGTGCAGGCAGAGTGACAAAAATGAGACACTGGGCTTTGGGGGGCAGTTGGGGTCTTGGACAGTGGTCTAGAGGGAAATTTTGAAATGCAGATGCTCAACATGACAATCCCCATAGCCACACTCCCAAAGAGAGTCCAAATATCCAGGCGGCTGTGCTGATCCCTATCAACAAACCAGTTCTAGTAGTTTTCATCTCCAACAGAAGCAGTTATTTTATCAAGCTATTGGACCTTAATTGGCCATTTAAGACCAAGCCACCTCAACTTTCTTTGCATTACAACATGGAACAATATATAGAATGTTATCAGATGGGGGGGGGGGGATTGCGTTTCCCTACCATCGCTTTGCCTCCTGCTTCTGTCCCATAATAGGGTCGAACAGCTTCCTCTTTCTTCACATGGGGAAGAAAGAGGTAGCAAGCAACAACCTTGTGGCTTCTGCTGCACACAGCAGAAAATGGTGGCAAGTTTCGTTACAGCCAAAACAAAGATGGATTTTCTGGGTCTTTTTTTGTGACAGAAAAATGAGCAGAAGGAGTGGGAGACACACAGGAGGCAGATGGTGTTGTGAAAAGAACCCACGAACATCCGTGAGTGCCCAGTAATGAGCATGCTATAAAACGCTCATCTGATGACACTCATTGTTGCTGAGGAAAGTCATTGCAAAATTGCAGCTAAGCTCAGAGGGCACAGGGAAGCCTATTGGGGGGTGGGGTGGCAGATGATGGCAAGTGTCCCTGTTAATAGAAAGAAAGTGATGGCATGGCATCCCTGCAAACCTTGGCTCCACTACACCACTGGTCTTGGATCAACTTCCAGAGCAGTAGCCATCTTAGCCTGTGTCACAGTAAAACCAACAAAAAGCCTTATAGCACCTTAAAAAGACTAAGACCTTTATCACATGGGCAGTTTGATCCACACCCACCATGACTTGGGGATTGTCCATTTTCTCCCCTCCTCTGCAGGCTTAGCTGAGGTATCGGAGCAAAACCGACCACGTGTGATCAAAAGGCTACACTCGCATAGGAAACGGAGGGGGAACCCGCATAAGCAAAACAGGTAGGTGTGATAAAGGCTTAACTGATGAATTATGGTATAAGCTGTCCAGTCCACACCATCATTGGCTTGCAATCATTTTTCCTTGACTTGACTGGCTACTTCTGATAAAGGGAATATAAGAAAGCGCACGTTGGAACGGAATACCAGGTATAAATGTGCCAAAAGCAACGCACACCAACCCTGCACAAAACAAAACCAAGGCAATCTGTATCACATACAGTATGTGACCTGTATTGCTTATTGTGCAAGGCTGCCATTCCTGCCTCTTTTCCTCCCCTCATTTCCTCCTGCACATATCCGGACTTGCAACCTTCTCTCCCAAATGTCAGACGCGCACAACCACCAGTTACTCTGAGACATGCGCTGACCCCCCATAGCCACTTTTGTTCATAACTTCTGCACTCTCCCTGTGTCTGCTTCAAACCACAGATAAATGAGCAACATATGGCCTGGTGTGATTAAAAACAAGTTAATTGCTCCAGCTTCTAGCATCTTCTTCCGTCCTCTCAGCCATTACGGAGAGCAGAGAGCCAGACTTGCTTTCCTGGCTATTGATTGGCTTGAACGGCCATCAGTCCTGGGTGTCTGAAATAAGCTGCGGCTAAGGCCAGCTCAGATAATTTGCTGTTCTCTTGACAAGTGTGTGACAGCAAGACCCGGCACAGGGAGAGAGGTGATTGTCGGGCCTGCACTTCAGCAATCCAAGGTTCTCTTAATGGCTACGGACCGGTGGATGAGATATAAATGACTTGCACGGATCCATTCCCCCCCCAACGCTTCCCTAACAGGTGCTCTAGAAAGCAGAAAGCTGCAGGAAGAGACACTCAGTATGGGCACTGTGTCCCTTCGTCTTCATTAGGGCCATGTTTCTCTTCTACCCTTGCTTTTCTCCTGTGGCTCACTGTGTCGGCTTCATTAGTGAGTCCAGATTGTGGCTGGCTGGGAGGTGTTTTACAGAAGCCAAAGCTGCAGCTACTGCTGTGCTCCCAGGCTCCTGCCTATGTCAATAGGGGCTGAGGAGCTGCTGCTGCTTTCACCTATAAAGACATTCATCACATTTCCAGAGTTCCTGCGCTTTACACACTAGCTCTGACTGCTCAGAGTTTTATTTGATTCAATAGCACTCTTTTTGTCTCGTCACTCAGTAGGACACAAGATCTTTCTTCCTCTCCCCCATCCCCAGTCCCACAAGGCTACTTTCCTATGGGGATGCCTGGGTCACAGCAGTACCACCTTGTCAGTTACAGCCAATCTCTGAATAAAGTGGTGTATTTTATTGTCTTATGAATTGTTGTAAACCACCCCGAGAGCTTCAGCTATTGGGCGATAAGGAAATGAAATCATCATCATCATCAAGCTCCCTCTGCTTATAGCCTGTACCTTCCCCACCAGTCAGATGTGGGGGGAGGCTACACTCCCTTACACTTGCCAGTGTACCGGTTGAATAAATTGCAGTTTTCTCGCTGAGTGGTCCTACCAATCGTTGGTTTGTAGCACCAAATATATACTTAAAGCAGCTGTTCCAAAGTAGATTATATATATATATATATATATATATATGAATTCTTTGCATTTGTTTCATGTATTTTACTACACACATGCAACATATACACAATGGTTCAGCAGCCAGGTTCCTCACCTTAGAGCAGTGGTCTTCAACTGGTGGATTGCGACCCAAAAATGGGTCATGAGATCAGTCCACTCTAGATGGGTTGTGGCAAAGCTGTTGCTGCCATGTTGGGCATGAAAAAAATAGTGAAAATGGATCCCATGTTGCAGGTTGGGAGTCTGAGGTGGGTCTCAGGTCTGGACCAACTGAAGACCACTGCCATAGAGTCATAGAATTGTAGAGTTGGAGGAGCATTGTAGGCCATCTAATCCAAACCCCCACTCAATGCCGCTAGAGGAGCATCCCAAACAGATGGCTATCTACCTTCTGTTAGAAGGCCTCTAGAAAAGGAGAGCCCACCACCCAACTAGGGTAGGGTGGCCACATATGCATTGCCAAAAAAGAGGAAAGGCATAACCAAAAAAGAGGACCAAAGAGGGCACTGTTTTGCATAAACCTGCATTTGCTAATTTATATCTATGTTTGCAAAATTTAGAAATAATATAATTAAATAGAAATAGAATAAATCTCACCTTAGTGAAGATGGTGACCAGGTAACCTGGGTGCCTACTCTATCTGTTGCCCAAGTGTTAAGTGTTGACGGTCAACCAAGATACCTGCTGCTCTCCCTTCTTCCAGTACTTTTTCTTTAACCCAGATGTGCCCTTCAAAAAGAGGAGTGTCCTCTGACAGCTCTTCAAATAGAGGACTGTCCTCTGTAAAGTAGAATACATGGCCACTCAACACTAGGGTCATCTTTCCAGGATATCCTGACAAGCCCCCAAATCTCCACAGGTCCTTTTCGTAACCTAGGCCTCCACACCTTTTGATTCACCCATCCATCCAAATGCAGTTCATCAACCAAGTACCATAGCTCACCAAGGTGTGTGTGTGTGTGTGTGTGAGAGAGAGAGAGAGAGAGAGAGAGAGATGTTCTGTCTTTACTACCTGCCTGAAACTGCAAAAACAAGAAATGCTGGGGAGGTAGTCTCAAGAACCTGTCAGGCTACACAGGATGACCGATGGGATGCATTTCCCTTGGTAGTCACACACTCTGTAGGCCCATCATAGCCACACCCATAAAATCTTCTGTTTGCAGTCCCAAACTGAAATGGATGGCACTTTTTCCAAATGCAAATAAGATGCTTTTGACACAGATATAGATTTAAGCTGCATCAACTACACCAGAGGAAGTACAATTCCCATGGCTGCCCCTCCAGCCCACTGAAAACACTATGCAGAATCAGGAGTCTCTGTTGAATGGGGTGAGATGTCATCTATGGGAGAAGGGGATCCCCAAAAATCAGGCCGAGGAACCTTGTGTCAATGGAGCCCTTCCTCTCACAGAAAGTCCCTTCCTCTTGCAGAAGGTGGATCGTGGATCTAGTCTTTTCTATAGGCATTCCCAGTTTTTCCTTTTGGTGTAGTGGCATGCTGCCGGACCCCCTGGAAGCAACATGCTTTTTGCTTTGGGCCTGTACAGCAACTTAAGCCTTTTCTTTTGCTTAAGGTCACACATTCCTATTTTCAGCTGTCAAGGAATTTATTTATTTATTTATTTTATTAATTGCATTTCTATACTGCCCAATAGCTGAAGTTCTCTGGGCAGTTTACAAAAATTTAAACCATGAAATCGGGGAGGAGGAAATGCTCCATGCAGAAGCACCAGATGGATTACATTTGGAACTTCCAGGCAAGGTTTTGATTGTGCAATCACCTTGCTTCATTCATTGAATTTTATGGGGGAATGGGTTCCAAACATAGTCATCTTCCATTTGTAACCTTCCCATGTCTTCCCAATTTTTCTTTCATCCTTTCTCACTCCCCAAAATCTGATAAGGAGGGAAAGATGGAATAGCTGAACTGTTCTTTTTGATTTCTCTATCTGGAAGAACCCTTAGAAAGTTTGATTTCTTTTCCACATCCTATCCCGTATTAACACCTAACACAAATAGCATGCATGAGATTCTCAAAGGTGTCTTTTTGTGACACCTTTGTGTCTTTAAAAAGCCATTGGGATTAGATTGTCAGGGTCCCACATGTCATGCTGCCATTAAAGTCATCATCAGAGGAGGAGCCAGAACCATCAGAGCCAATTGGCCCCTCAGAAAACCCTAGCCAAGATGGTCCAGGGCCCTCAGATGTGAAGCCTTTGGATCTGCTCCCTAGAGAAGCCAAGAGTTCAGATTCGGAGGCAGAGGAAAATGCCACCACCTGGTCCCTGAATACCCATGATAGAATGGTTGCCAGGTGAAGGAGTGCTCACCTACTGCAGAGAAACACTTATGAGTTGGGCTGTCCACATGAGGAAGACATCTGACAAGGCTCTGACTGGAAGCAGCTGAGTCCTGGGTTGATTTCTAGTAGCTTTAGCTATATCAGCTCTCACTGGTAACTTGAGAACTGCTGGAAACAATGCCTCTGCCAGTTCCAGCATATCTGCTACCTTGCTTCCCATGCCTTGCCCTGTGATGGATGTTCTGTGCTACTACTGACCCTTGGACTGTTTCTTGACCTGCTTCTGAACCAAGTAATATACTTGACCGATTTACTGTGCCTGTTACCTTGACCACTCCTGCTGTTGCCTGATCTTCATTGACTGACTGACTGGGTTCTAACTGTTGCCTGGATTTTTGATCACTCCAGCCTTAGCCTAGCCCTCATTGGATGAAACCTGTCTGCTTAACCATCTGCTGGCCAAACTGACTATTCTATTGCCTAGCTCTCTGCTTGTGCTTGCAAAGAGCCAGGACTCGGTCTAGAGCAGGACATAAATGTCTGCAACTAAGTTATTTCTGGGTACCCTCTACTCTTCTTTGTTACCCCTTTATTGAGACCTCCTCTCTGCCTCCTTTTTGTCCTGTCTGCCTAAATTGGTTTGCCTGTCCTATAGGATGTTACCCTGGCGTTCTTAAGTTCTCCACAGCAGCTAGCTCTCTGCTGAACCCCATATGTCCACATTACCTCAGTTAGAAACAGCAGATATTGACAGGGTGCTTCAGGTGACTACAGAGTAATGGTGAGCTTCAAAAGTTGGTATTTAGACATGCCAAAATAGTAGCATTAGGTAAATAGTAATAAGTGAGTAATATATAAATAGTAACTACTATCAATAAGAATATAGTAAATAGTGGCAGACTTCACTGCCATTGTTTGCATATATCTCCCCAAATATAGGTGGGGAGGGTGAGTGGTCAATTACCTGCACTGTGATATTCCCTCACCATGATGAAATTGGTATGAGCAAGCTGGGGATTGTGTCAGGAATGTGGTATGAGTCAGGAATGCCGCCGGAGCATATAACATCACAGGTTTTCTCCACTTCACGGGATCTATATCATGTCTCTTAGATTGCCCTAGATCACATTAGATTATGACCAATCCTCTAAGAGCTATTGCTCATAGTGGGCAACATGTGTTTGCCATTTCTTGTGCACAAAGCAACTGAACCTGTGTAGCTGATGTGTGTACCCATATAATATCTGTATTCAGGAATGCATATTTGTCACAGGCTTGTTACAGCTTTAGGGTGATGTGTAAAATGATGTGGACCCCAAGAAGTCGCAGAATCTAGAGCCATTTTATCTCATACCATTGCCCACTGTGTTGCCTCCTGAAGCTTACTAATAATCTGTGGTTCTGAAGTTTTCTGGAGCAACCAGCAGTTTACCTTGTAGCTCTGTTTCTCATCTTCACTTTTCTTCCCATGGAGCTGATGGCGGGAACGCCTTCTATACAGAAAATTGTGTTTTCTTCTCCAATGGAACAATGGCTTGGTCCCAAATTGCGAAAAATCCTCTGAAACAATTTAGCTCAATAAAACATATTGGATTATTAGCTTTTCAGAACATCAACACATAGAAGTCTTATTTCACAGTCATTACAGGTACACAGTGTCCTTTAATTTTGTGGTTGTGATTTAGAAACTTTCCTGCTTTTATTGGGGGACAGCCTCTTCCTCAATAGCCAAGGCAAGGCATTCCCTTCCCTTTACAGTGAGAAAAGCAGCAATAATTGAGTTGAAATCAGAGCCCCAGTTCTAGATAGCAATGCAGCTAAGCACATTCTACCACACTGTTCTGAGTGCTCACTTGGAAGATTTATTGCCACCTCCATTTTGTATGACACGCTTATTAGTTTTCCCTTGATTCTGTCTCAGCTTTGAGGTGTCACTCTCTATTCATGGCACCGTGGGTGGCAGGTGCCTTCACTTCCACCACAACTAATTCCCCATCAAAGTTTCATTTTCTTCTCTGTTGGCTTTCCCCAGTCTTTACCTCCCCCTGTCACAACGTTTAACCATCTGTCACCTCAATTCAGTTGACTTTTTTTAAAAAAAGAACCCTCCTCTTTTTTGCCTTGATCTTTGGTACTCTGGATTATTTCCTGTCTGAAACTTCTCCAAAACACTTTGCCATTTACTTCAATATCAGACATCAAAATAAGCCATAAGTACTCAGACTAGGGTTCCAGATGTTTAGGACTGACTTGGTCAATGAAAAGATTGATCAAAAAGTCAATCATAAAGCCTACATATGATGTCCAGCATATTGGAATAAAATAATATACACAACTGGACACCCTATACTGCTGCAGACTCTGCAGACCCTCACTTGCTAAGGGCTTAGTTCTTTATTTTCCTGAAAGCTGTACCTCTCCTTCCTGCTCTGTTGATCACCATTCCACTATGCACATGACTGGCTTCCCTATGACCAACCGTAGGTATAATTCTTTGTCGGAAACCTTCAAGCCAAGAGAAATTGGTGTGCTGTTTCCATTAAACATTATAGTGTTCTCATGGCCAACTCAGGTGGTAGCAAACAACTGCTATTGTACTTTATTCTGTTTGCTGGTTGAGAAGAAAAGTAGCAGCTATTGCTTGAGTAAGAGTGAAGGTATGGGTGATGTCGCTGAAAACATCACCTTACCCAACTATTTCTGCTTAATAGTTATTCTGTCCTTCCAGACAGCCTGCATTGTCTGTTTGAAGCAGACTTGGGGAAATGGCAGTAATTACTACTGGATCTTCCAGCAGTAAGATAGCATTGAACAATTGCTGGTCAAGTATGAGCTGTACAGAAGAGGAATCACACTCAGCGGTACACTACTGGTAAAGTGCCAGTGCAAACATACCTATTATCTCCTTACTACCTGTGGATCTTGATCATATTTATGAACCATGAAGGCTGGTGTTATTATGCCTCCCTAGTGGTACTGTTTGAGACCCACTGTGTTATTCATATACACCTGCAGTGCTACAGGAACTGCTTCCCTGTGGTGTGATCCTGCTCTGCTGAAGAGATGCATGGAAAGCCAGTGTAATTTAGTGGACAAAGTGTTGGACTTGGAAGACCTGGGATCAAATCCTTGTTTGGGTCAGTCATTATCTCTCAGCCTAACCTACCATGTGGGCAGGGTCAAAATCATGGATCATTTCCACCCAGCATTTGCCCTTTCTCCTTGCTGACTAATGAGTATGTGGGGAAGTCCAGTGCATTTGGCCTCTTGTGCTCCATATGATTCCATTATTCAGAGGTATACTAAGGGGAGAGACTTCCATGCTGTTACTTTTGGTGGTGGGTGTGTGCATGCATATGCATGCATGGAGTCTGAGGCAATGTTGTCACTAACTGGAAGCCTTCAATGCCCCATCTCCCCTGCTGTGATCTTTTTCTGTCTTTTGCAGTGCAGAAAAACACTGACTTACGTTAATGTGTGTGTGGGCACTTTTCAACTTCATCAATCACAATCAAACCTTTTACTGATAAACCAGTTCATCTAATTATTAATATAATGAACATATCAACAAAGTATGGAATGTTATTCCCATTACACAGCCAATCATACAAATCAGGTTGCAATTATATGTAAGCATACCAACCAACTGCACACAGCTATGGTGTGTTAAGGTGTTCATCCAATTAACATTTAGTTACAACATGATTGATTATGCATCAATCTTATCTTGACAGATGAATAAGGGGGAACGTGTTGCAATGGGTGAGACACATTGCTTTCCCATGTTCAACTGATGAGCAGGAAGTTTGTACAAACAAAAAGGTCTTAGATATGGAATGTAAAGGAATTAGAAACAGGACAATCGTAATTAAAAGAATGGCAGCTCAATTAATCCTCTTCTGAAGAAGGTTTGGTCTTCAGACCAAAGCAATGACCTGGAGAATATTTGCAATTGAAAATGAATGTAGTGAATTCTTATTAGTTAACGACATTTATATGCTACCTTTCTTCCAAAGAAGTCAGGGCAGCATACATAGGGTTTCCTGGTTGTCCCCCATCCAGGCAATGACCAGATCTTGACCTGCTTAACTTCAGCAAGGCTGCTATATCATGTGTCTTCTAATCTTCCATTCCCTCGTGATCAGGGGACTCCCACAATCCATTCATTTTCTTTTATTTTTGAAGGAAGAGAGAGAGAGAGAGAGAGAGAGAGAGAGAGAGAGAGAGAGACTGGTTTCTGATGACACATTAGGCAATGGAGGGGGAAATAGTGTACTGAATGTGCGTTAGGTAGGCAGTGCTCCACACACAACATGCTGCAACTCCGGTGAAAGCAGCTGAAAGTTCTGGCGGCCATCTTGGTTGCTACGTCTGCTCCTTCCCCCTCCCTCAGTCCTCCAGCTGTATCCCAGCATGCAACGCGAGTTCTGCTGGCTGTATAGAGCAGCCGGGGGGTTTCGGCTGCTCCGGCCGGCAAAACTCTATTCTCAAACGGAATAGTCCACGGAGAGAAGGGGGATTGGTTTTGGATGACACTTTAAGCAATGGGGCTTTGGGCTAAACAACATGCAAGCCCATTGTTTCTCTCCGTTGCTTAATTGGGCAGAATAGCATACCGTCAATTGTGTGTGTGTGGTGTGTAACCCTCCACATGACACAATAAGCAACACAAGTGACGGTTGCCTCTTCCCCCCTCTGTTGATTATTGTGTCGTCCGGAACCAGCCAGAGAGAACAATATGTGTGTGTTTGTATGTATGTGACACTACACTGTATATATTCCTCTGCAATACATGTGTGCTTATTTGTTTCCCTACATTCTTGTGTAAATAAACCCCTGTACCTCATAATGTATGATTATCTCCATTGTTATGGTGGCCACTTATGAATCGCCAAAAAAGAGAATGCACAGTTGCATATGCTAATTTATATAGAGAGATGCAAATTTAGAAATAATTATTATAATTTAAATAGAAACACAGTACATCTCATCATAGTGTGGAAGACTGTGACCAGGTGACCTGTGTGCCTGCCTGTTCAGTCTGCTGCCAAGGTGCTACCTGTTGATGGGCAGCAGTTCTTATTGTTATTTGAGCTTCTTTAAAAGAGTGTTTTATAGCACGCTTGTGACTGGCCACTCACAGATATTCACAAGTCATTTTGATGTCACCATCAGCCTCCTGCTCCTGCGTGCCTCCTGCTCCATTTCCCATTTTAGTGTTATCAGTTAAGCCACAGAAAACCAGACTCTTCTGAAATAAATCAGGATTTGTCAGGATTTCCGACTGTATGCAGGCAAAGTTGCATTATAATTGAACTGTATGAACCATGTGGTGGCTGCTCTCTTCCTCATGTAATTTCAGCTCCTTGAAAATGTGGAAGAGAAACAGGAAGCAGAGCCACCATAAGGAAATGTGACCCCCTCCCCCATCTGAAAGAGCTCTTTATCTTTAAACTGGAATTGGACAGGGCAACCCTTCTAATAGAGGGTGCCTTCAAATAGAGGTCTGTCCTTTGTAAAAGAGGACAGATGGTTACCCTAGTTATGGAAAGGAAAGCCTTCCTGTACAATGTTCCTTCTGCACTGGTAGCACCAGAATATGTCCTAATGTCCCAACTATGTGGTGCAGTGCAAAACTCTTTGGGCTTGCCCACTACAGAATTTTCAAGGCACATACACATTTAGATATATGTGTTGCAAGGCATGTACAGGAGAGAAGAAGTACTCTTTTATCGTATATGCCTCTCTATTCACTGAGTTCTTATGAAGAGGCCTTGCTACATTGCACCTTTTCCTGTGGTTAGAGCTGAGAGAGTGCAAAACAGAGTATTCTCGCTCATGGCAGCCAGCAAGCTGGCCAGCCCCCCTTTCAAACTTCTCCCAGGGGAGATAGGTACTGTCTTTCTACCATTTTCACTGCCAGTTGGAAACCTTCCTGTTTGCCAAGGGGTTTGCTGAGCTTGTTGGTTTTAGCCTGTTTGATTCTCTGCTATCGCTGGCTCTTTAATATCCTTTGTGTACTTATTTTAGATGAGTACTTTCGCTTAGTTTTAATGTGCTGAGTCTCAAATTTTATTGTATGTCGCTTTCAGTATTTTATTGCTGGAAAAGCTATTCATTTCATAAATAACTAAATAAATATCTCCTGTGTCCCCTTTAACTCAAATATTTGCAGCCAAATTAGATTGTCTGGGGGGGGACTCAGATTCTTTGATACACTCTTTCATGCATTGTCCATTCAGCCGTATTCTTCTTATAAGATGAAACAAGGTTGTCATCCTGTCAGCAATATTGCAAAGCCGCCTGCAGTGGGAAAAGGGGGCAGAGAGCCCCCCTAAGAGAGGCTTCATACCAAAATATTCCCATCCTTACTTGCCATTTCATTGGTGCTGCTTCCAGTTTTTTGGTGTACAGAGAGACTCACAGGATGTCATTTACAACTCCCATAGATGAACTGGTATATGTTTACACTCGTTAGACCTTATTTCATTTCAGTCTTATTTGCCTCTTTTGGAAGCTTTTCTTGCTCCCCTCCTCTAACTGAGCGTTGTATAAAAGAAACCAGGCCACATTTCCTTATCTGCATAGGCTTATCACAACAGACAGATGTTTTGAGAGCTAAGTGGTGGGCAGGTATTAACATACATTTCAATGAGAGCAAAAGGATTCCAGGGACAACATTAGCTTAGCCCTGTAGTTGATGCTTATAACATAATGCTGTTACCTAATTCCATAAGGTTCCCTCTATAAATCATTGATAAAGCATGCATAAATGATTCATAAATGTTTTAGGAAATGGGCAATCAATGGCTAAATTGTTACAGAACCCAACCAACCAACAGCGTATTTCTAATCATCCATAACACTTTGTGAGGGCAGCTTAGTAATATCCAAATCCAATACATACTACCGGCAGCATGCTTGCAGGCATCTTAGAATTTAGCAATCCCTTTGACAGTCCTGTTGTTAATTTCTTGCTCACAGCCATCCCTTTAATAGGTGCATGATTTCTGAATATCAACATGCAGCATTTCTAGGCCTGAAGATGCAGAGGAGGAGAAGGGAACGTCACTTGTTGAATGTTTTAGTCTCTGTTGGAAAAACAAAAGTATACACCTTTGAGGTTTAGAGGTTCATCTGAATATGTGTAGGAGGGAGAGAGATCGCATCCACTTCTGCCCGTTGACTCTGTACACATATAAGCTCTGATTGTGTGATTGTGGATCCTGCCTATTCAAGCCCTCCAGATGATCATCTAAATGCATGTAAAAGGGGAGTGAGATCATGCCTGCTGACCCCACCCCTAGATGTTTTTAGCAAAGAAACTATGCAAGTACAAACTAGATGTATGTGTGTCAGACCTGTCTGCACACTTATGGAGGTTTGAATAGACAGGGTCTGTGATCATACAGTTGAAAACATATACAGATGTAGGCTCTTTCAGCCCTTCCAGTAAACACACATGGGACTTTTCTACATGACCGATTTATTGCATACTCATGATTAATCATTCACTGAAGTTAGTGGGTCATTTACATGACATCATCAACCTCCAGGACATTTCCCATGCTTTCCCCCCATTACCCTACTTTCAAAAAGATTGGAGATAACATGAAAAGGAACATTATTCTGATCTATTGGCTGTGTGAAATGCCGGCATAGTACTATAATGTCACCTCCACCTAGTGGCTATAAATTGAAATACACAGAAACATATAGAACTTGCCCATGAAGGACTTTCCTTGATTCAAACCATGTGTCCACCATATAAAGGAGCCCATTGTAATCCCACAAAGATATGAAAAGCAGAAAGCACCAGTAAGGATGTGGGGGTTTTGCTTAAGGTAGAGAAGCTCATAGAGCTCTGGTTAGATGGAATGGTCCCTCTTCCCAATCTGCACATGTTCAAACATTTACGATAATCCCAATACAGTTCTCGGGCTAGTGTCTTAACTAAGACAATGGCATGCATTACCTTGAATGAATATTAAGGTGGCATTGACCAAAGATAAGTTGTCAAGTTTATTTGTGTAAACTATAGATTATTACAAAAAGTTAAAACAAGTCATCACCTTTACAGTTGACAGAAATGGAATTTAAGAACTTTACCCTAATTTTCTTAGCTGCAACTGCAAACAGGGCCTCCCGTTTGATAACATAGGGGTCATTTTCTAATAACAGAACTAGTATTTTCTCGGATAAAGTTATACCAGACATTGTTTTTACTAACTGAACAATAAATTTCCTTCTTGGAGATGAATTCAACTCACAAAACAACATATAGTGAACAATGTTCTCTATTTGTAAGGCTCCAAAAATACATAGTCACTTTGTGATCAGAAGCTTGGCATACCTTCCATCTAAATAGACAGTGGCCATAGACAAGCGTAACTCAGTAAAGGCTTGTCTCAAGGAAGAAAATGTCAGGATCTGAATGTAGAGAGATGGGCTTCTGGCGTATCTTTTGAAGTCCCAATGCCATCTGCTGAAAACTAAGGACTGGATAATTCTCCTGTTCTGATTTGCATCCACTAGATATATCCAGTCCCGGAGTTTTGATTAGAAGCCCTGCTCCTGAAAGAAGGGGTACACTGTCAAAGAATATTGGGCAACATTGAATAAGTCAGTTTACATCAACTGGCACACACACAAAAATCCATCTTAACGCTGGGCATGAAACACCAGTTTTTCTCTAAGTCTCAATTGTATGAAAATGGGGAAGAAACTGATATTTTATCTGCTGATCCAGTTTGGAGCCTTGGGCTGCTTAACAGATTACACACATAAATCTGTGATCTGTGTATGTTAAAAGGTAATGAGTAGCTGCACAGTCTCCAAGTTGGATCTGATGGCAGCACCCTGGTATGGATACCCATGGTGATAAACATGAGTTTGCTTCCACATCCTGCTTAGAGATATTTTTAAGATATGGTAAGTGACATATAAAATGATAATAATAATAATAATAATAATAATAATAATGATGATGATGATGATGCAGATGATAATGTGTGAATCAGCCCTAAGCAGGACAATATTCTGCACTGATCTGTAGCCTGAATAGTCACTTTCTGTGGTACAAAGTGGCATTGCTGGTACTAGAATAGGGGGAGAGAGAGAGAGAGAGAGAGAGAGAGAGAGGAAACACTGCAGTTAATGGGGAGGGTACCACACATTGACGAAGAAAGCTTAGGAAGGGCCAAAGTGATAAATAGCCCGTGTTATATAATATGAGAGCTCTGAGCTGGTACCAAGAAAGGGCTGGAGGGCAACAGCAGTAATTTAGTGGAAGCCTGCAGCTACATCCAGTCCAGCAGGTGTCAGAGGGACGCTGGCTGTCGGAGCACTGATTGCTTTCATGGGAGGGCTTGCGTGTGCAGCTGAATAAACACATACAACACAATTAAATGAAGTAAAGATTCTTTGATTAAAAGGAGAATCTGGGCTCATCTGTTTGTGTTTGAGCTGCCTAATCTCCTTCCCCCATTGTGCACAGAATTAAGCGTCTGGGTTTTCTGTTTCTAAACAGCGGGCTGTGAGTGGCAGGGTCACAGAACAATCCCAAAACAGCTCTAGCCAACCGGGTGGAATAATGCCTCATTCAGATGGAAATGCAGCGCTGGGCATTGCTGCCGAATCCTCTGGGACACAGCAGCCATGTCTGGGTGAGATTGACCCTCGCATGCAGGTGTTCCCTTGGACACCTGCCTGAGCCATCTGAGGCACAGACCCCACCTTATTCTCTGAAAGGAAAATATATATGGGGAGTGGATGCCCTTTTGGATGCTTGGCATCTCAAAAGAGGGGGGGAAGCAGATGGGTAATCTGGCACCCATCACACTCCTTCTCAGACTAAGCCTTTTTGCATGAATGGGATAGGTCCTCCTGCAGCCTGTTCCCATCAACATTTGCTCTGAAGATGGGTTTTCCTGGGTGGCTGAGAGTTAACCTGCTCCCCTTTCTGGGACTATCCATACTCAGTGTTCAATGGATGTGACCTGGCATGCTGGCTGCAGCCCTGTGCACAATTACTTGGGAGAAAGCTTATTTCTGAGTATACATATGTCAGATTGTAGAGTCAGAGCTGATCTACACACTAGTTTTATAAAGTTTTATAAGGGTTACGAAAACTCTTTGGGCCACATGATGCACTCCCTTGAACATTGTATACCCGAGGTTTTTTAAAACTCACTTCAGCTATATACAATGGTTTTTACTTTTAATAAATCGTTTGAAGTAAAATAATGTGTCCTTCCTTACCATTTGTGATTTGTGGGGACAGTGCTTCGTTTACCAGCGCCCAAATGCTTAGCTGTTGATTGGTGGCGAAGAAAGGGGCTAAGGAGGAAGTGGGTGAGTGAACTACAACACCCACAATGCTTAGCCCTATACTCATTAAAAGCTAGGGAATGAAAGGGGAACTAAGGAGGAAGTGGGTGAGTGAAATACAGAGCCCACAATGCCTTGCCCTAAACTCATTGTAAAAACGAAAGAGAAAGAGACGGACAGAAGGGTGTGAGACTGCACACACCGCTTTGAAGACTGAAGAATTTTTCTCCTGTAACGTGAGAAGTCCTTAATGTGGCCTAAGATGTTTTGGAATGCACCTATTTGAAATGTTTTAAAATACTATTTAAAACATTCCAAGGTACTGTGTAGATAGGCTCTTAGTGAGACACCAACCACCGGAACTGATTCGGTGCCCGTAGCTTTTCAGAATTTTAAACTGCCACACACAGCTTTAAATAGTGTGTTCAGGTTTGCAGTCTCAGCAGTTAATTTCTCAGAAATAATAAGAGTAGTATGTATTATTTATGAAGCACCTAAAGAAGCCAGCGCTGGGCAATGGTGAGAAGTCACAGGCTTGCCTTCTTCAGGGAGCAAAAAGAAAGGGAAGGGGACACAAAAGCAAAGCTACTAGGGTTTTGAAGAGCAGGGGCACTTCCAGGTTGGAGGACCTCATCCTTTTCCTCACAAGCCCCTCTTTTTACTAGGGATGTGCACTGGATCGGACCCGATCCACGATCCGAGTCCGGTCCAGTGGGAAATCGGATAAATTATCCGATTTCCGATCCAACAGCTGGCTCCGCCGATCCAGTCCGAACCGATCCGAAAAGGCTCCGAACCAGTTCGGCGGATCGGCGGATCGGCAGGCGCCCACTGGCGCCCACCGCCGCTTCCATTGGCGGGCACCAGCGGGCGCCCGCCGATGAAAGTGGACAGCGGGGGGGGGGAGGAGGGGGGCGCTTACCTTTCCGGCCCGTCTGCTCCCGTCCGGCGCCGGCGGCTACTACCAGCGGGCTCCGTGGCCTGCTCCAGGGTGGCGCGCCGGGTGATGTCATCACCCGGCGCGCTACTCGAGAGCAGGCCACGGAGCCCGCTGGTAGTAGCCGCCGGTGCCGGACGGGAGCGGACGGGCCGGGAAGGTAAGCAGGGGGCGCGCGGAGGGGAGGAGGGGGCGCGCGGAGGGGAGGAGGGGGGCCCTTACCTTTCCGGCCCGTCCGCTCCCGTCCGGCGCCGGCGGCTACTACCAGAGGGCTCCGCGGCCTGCTCCAGGGTGGCGCGCCGGGTGATCACCCGGCGCGCTACTCGAGAGCAAGCCGCAAAGCCGGCTGGCGGTAGCCGCCGGCGCCGGACGGTAGGGAACGGCCCGGAAAGGTGAGGAGGGGGCACGTGGAGGGGAGGGGGGTGCTTACCTTTTAGGGACGCCCGTCTGGCGCCAGCGGCTACTACCAGCGGGCTCCGTGGCCTGCTCCAGGGTGGCGCGCCGGGTGATGACCCGGCGCCCTACTCTAGAGCAAGCCACAAAGCCGGCTGGCGGTAGCCGCTGGTGCCGGACGGGAGCGAACGGCCCTAAAAGGTAAGCAGTGGCGGGGAAAGGGGCTTACCCCCCCCGGAGCCGTCCGCTTCTATCCGCGGGCGCCCGCGGGCGCCCACGGATGGAAGCGGACGGCCCCGGGGGGGTAGGGAGCGCGGGGGAGGGGGCTTACCTGCCGGGGCCGTCCAGAGCGGATGGCCCCGGGGGGGAGGGAGTTAGGCCCCCCCTCACCCACCCGCCGCCATTTTTTCCTCATAGACTTGCATTGCAATGCAAGTCTATGGGGAAAAAAATGGTGGCCGATCCAAACATTTACGATTTTTGGATCGGGATCGGACTCGATCTGGTCCGGGGGGCCTCCGATTTTGTCCGAACTGATCCATGACAAAATTGGAGGTCCCGATCCGGGTCCCGATCCGATCCGGGGGGTCCGTGCACACCCCTACTTTTTACCTCCTCCATGCTCCCCTTCTAAGCAAGCAGGAAGCTGTCTATAGGTGCTCAAAGCCCCGCGGTGGCTGCGAATCTGCGCTGTGTCAGTTATATGATGCAGCCACAGATTTGCAGCCACCGTGGAGCTTTTCCACAAAGCTGCGCAGTAAAAGATTGAGGACTTATCCTGACTTTTTTGGTGGGAGTGAGGTCACCCTGACTCTTCTGCCATCTGACCTCACTCCATGACCAATCCAGGGGGCAGTCCTGGCAGAAGGCAACTGGAAATTGGTTGCCAGAAGCCAGGAAGAGGGTGGAGGGCAGTTCCAGTACCCGGATGACTGCCAGAAACCCTGCGCTCCTTCCTTGGTGTGGGGATTACCCGACGCCACCCCGGATAAGCGAAACCACAGGGTTTAGGAGGAACACAGCACCAACTTGGTGTTGTGAAGACAGCCCCCAGGTGAGAGACAGTAATGACGGGGCAAGCTGGGGAAACTAATCTCTCAAGCAGCCTCATTTTCACTGCTGCAAGGAGTGGTGGCTGCTTCTCCTCAGTTCCTCACCTGTTTGTTCTCCCAACAGCCAGCACTCTCTAATGTATTGAGGAGCATGTTGCTTCTCAACATGGACTTTCTATATGGTCATCGTGACCAATTGCTGTGGATGAACCTATCCCACATTCATTTGTCTAAACCCCATTACATGTCATCAATTTAAGCTAATGGCCATCATCACCATTGTTTGGGGCAGCGAATTCCAAAAGTTAGTTCTGTATAGTGTGAAGAAGTACTTTGTTCTTCCTATCCTGAGCTCATTGATGTCATTGGGGGGGGGGCAGTTCTAGTATTATGTGAGGAAAAGAAAATGCTCTCTCTCTACTTTCTCCACATCATGTGAAACTTTATAAACTTTTATCATATCTTCTTGGGAAAAAACAATGTTATACTCTGGGGATGGGCAACATCTGGAAGGGCACAACTCCCATTATCCCCAGTCAGCATAGCCAGCGTTGTCCAACCTCTGCTATTCTTCAATCATGCTGGCAGTGGAGAGAGATTTGCTGCTGCTACACTGGTAAAATAGCCGCTGTATTCTAGACCTGCAGGTCAGATCAGGATGGAAGGGGCAAAACACTCAAGCAGAGAATTCCCAAAGGATGGGAAAATTGGCATCAATCAGGAGCTGTGCTGGAGACATCAGCCACATCTCTCTCTCTCTCTCTCTCTCTCTCTCACACACACACACACACACACACAGTGCTAATGAGCTCAATTTGATGGGGATACACCCCTAGCACACACACCTGCATCACAACACAACATGTAAAACAATGCAGGAGCATCCCCAGCCCACGAGCTCTAGTGGCACAAGCAACACCCACCCTCCTGCTGTGAGTCCCCAGGCATCCCTCCACGCAGGCTTTCAAGCCCCCTTATGCTGCGCACAGCAAGCTATTTTTCTGGAGAACCACACACACAAAGGGAAGGGAGAAAGGCCACACAACACAGCATTGACATAGCTCCCTGGGCAGGAGGCCTGCAGAAAGTCACCCAGCAGGACTCCTATGCCTCCATCAGTGGCTTGACAGCCAACAGGGGAGCAGGTATGGTGTCCCTTATGTCTCTTAGCAGGAGAAATAACAACCTTCACCTGTTGTTTCACTGTCTGTCATTAATGCATCTTTCAGGAAGGGGAGTTTTCCATCAGTTTAAAAGAATTGGTGGTATGGCTGCTTCTAAAAGAACCCTCCCTGGACCCCCTGGACCTTAATAACTACAGGCCAGTATCAAATCTTCCATTATTGAGCAAGGTGATTGAGAGGGCGGTTGCCTTCCAACTCCAAGCAGTTTTGGATGATACAGATTTTCTAGACCCATTTCAAACTGGCTTCAGGGCAGGATACAGAGTTGAGACCGCTTTGGTCGCCTTAGTGGATGATCTACGCCTGAGTATTGACGGGGGGTGCCTCTACAAGAGCGATTTAAAGCTCTTTCAAGGCGCATTACAAATTTTACCTCCACAAGAGTGGAGCGCAAATCGGGGGTTGAGGCGTTTTTTATCTCCGATTATTCACATTTTCAAATGCACGTTAAATAGCGAGTTTTAATTTGCTGCAGGAGTTAAAGTGCCTTATGGTCATGTAAACATGCGATTCTCTGCATGTAAACAACTTTAAAACGCGTTTCATATTGCCCGTAATGCACTTCACTGCCTCTCGTGAATTGGTATTAGGCGTAAATGCGCTTCTCCATATATGCGCATAATCGGGCAACCGGGTGTCAAACTGGAATCTTGTAGAGGGGTCCAGGGAGAGTGTGTCCCTGTTGGTATTCCTGGACCTCTCAGCGGCTTTCAATACCATCGACCGTGGTATCCTTCTGGAGCGCCTGGGGGAATTGGGACTCGGGGGCACTGTGCTTCAGTGGTTCCGGTCCTACCTCTCGGGCAGGTTCCAGATGGTGATGCTTGGGGATAGCTGCTCTTCAAAGAAGGAGCTGCTATGCAGTGTACCACAAGGTGCCATCCTTTCCCCAACGCTGTTTAACATTTATATGAAACCACTGGGAGAGATCATCCGGAGGCATGGGGCGGGGTGCTATCAATATGCTGATGACATCCAAATATATTTCTCTATGCCTTCGACAACATCGTCAGCTAAGGATAGTGTGTCTCCTCTGAATGAATGCTTGGAGGCGGTAATGGGCTGGATGAGGAAAAACAAACTGAAGCTGAATCCAGACAAGACAGAGGTGCTTGCTATCAAAGGTCACAACCTGGGTTTGGAGGTGTGTCAACTGGTTCTGGATGGGGTTACACTCCCCCCCCGAAAGACTGTGTTTGCAGCTTGGGGGTACTCCTGGACCTGTCGCTCCAAATGACAGCCCAGATAGATGTGACGACCAGGAGTGCCTACTGTCAGCTTCAGCTGATATGCCAGCTGCACCCCTTCCTAGAGTTGGAAGCCCTAAAGATGGTAGTGCACGCGCTGGTAACTTCGAGGCTCAACTTCTTCAATGCGCTGTACATAGGGCTACCTTTGTGCCTAGTCTGGAAACTTCAACTAGTTCAAAATATGACAGCCAGGTTGGTCAGCGGTACACCTAGGGGTGATCACATTACACCAATTTTAAAATCACTTCATTGGCTGCCAATCAGTTTCCAGGCAAAGTATAAAGTGTTGGTTATTACCTTTAAAGTTCTACATGGTTTGGGTCCAGGTTACCTGCGGGATTGCCTTCTCCTGTATAATCCGCCCCGCACACTCAGGTCCTCTGGGAAGTATTTACTCCAGTCAGCCAGAACCAGGCTGACGAGTGTTACCCAGAGGACCTTCTCTTCTGCCGCTCCCAGACCATGGAATGACCTGCCAGAGGAGATTCGACAAATTAGCAGTCTTCATGAATTTAAGAGAATCGTGAAGAGTGATCTCTTCCAGCAGGCCTACTCAGTTGAATTTTAAGATTTTTTAATGATGTATTAGTTTTTATTTGTTTTAATATTTTATCTATTTTGTGGTTCTTGTGTTTATATTTATTATTGTTCCCTCCTCAATCCGGAGAGAGAGGCGGGTTATAATAAATAAATAAATATATTATTATTATTATTATTATTATTAATAATAATAATAATAATTCAGGGGCCTATCTGGAAAAAGTAGGTGGAGGAAGAACCAACAGCATCCTGGTCACTGCTGTTGGTCTTGGGGTGGACTTCCCTCATGCCTGCATGGTACAGGGAATGAGATGGATACTGTGCCTGTTGGGGAGCTGTCTGTGTAGAGCAATAGGCTGTAGCTGGAGCACATAATCTCTGAAACAGGATACACAGTAGCTGTTTGTGAGAGAATGGCACCACCTGAGCGCCAATGGCTTGGCCTCCCCCACATAAAGGGAAGGGAAGAATGAGCGACTATGACTATGAGCACTCCGTCCTCCTTACCCCTTGGGGGTGGCAATGGAAATCAGTGTATGCAGGGAGGGACAGTGTGTCCTGCTCCAGCTTGTGATCCTGCAAGGCCAAAGTGTTCAGGAACATTTGGCCAGCAAAAGCAATTGTTGGAATGGAGGGCCACTAGGAAGCTTAGTACTTGTGTGGGGGGATTAGTGCCTGCCCTGTGTGTTGGTCCCTGCTGTTGGGGTGGGAAGAGTGTTAGAGCAATACTGACAAGACTCACCATTCACATACAGCAAAGCAGGTAGGGAAGAGTCAGAGGAGAGAGCTGCAGCACTTGCACTTACTTGCATGGTTGCTCCTTTCCTTTGCCCATCTGTATGGGGTGCTCTGTCCTTGCACCCCTTGTTGGAATAGGGGTTGCTTTGGGTGTTTGTGCCTGGAATCCCAAGGCAAACTACCTGTGCATGTCATAGGTAGAGAAGTGGTAGCACTTCTCAACTTCCCTTGTGTCTTATGAGGCCAGGCTTTTGCCCTTTGTTTCCCATCAGCAGAGTTCTTCCTTGTGAGCTCTAAGTGTGCATGACCTGAAGCCACAGAAATATAGCCCTATGCCACACACCCTTTCATATGAGTTGTGGTCTTTTTGTTATATACTATGCAGTGATTGGGTGCCAATACCTTATACTCTGTTATGGAGATGTGGGTAGGGCAATCATCATCATAGGTATGTATTTCTCCCCTTCTCTCTTCCCATTGAAGTCAAAAGGAGGGAAATTCCTTGCATTGAGGCCAGGACTGGTATAAAGTTCTACTGTTGACGGGGGTATAGTGGTCATCTGGAGGAGTATAGGATAAGGCAGAAGTGTGCTGCACTCCCGTCCTGCCCAAGACTCCACAGTTTTGCTGTTATACTGGCATCTCTTGGCTGGCAGAACAATTGCACCAATAGTGTGTTCCACTGGCATATCTGAGCAGGGACATGGTGCTGTTGTGTCTATCATGACAGTGGTGTTTTGTCAGTAAATCCTCCAAATCCTATTGTCCCTCAAACAGCGTAACTCTAGTATAGGATAGCTTTTTTCATTGCCTGTTTTCTAAACTAAAAAGCTCCAGAAGTAGCCTTTCCTCATAGAGAAGGTGCTCCAGATCCCTGATCATTTTGGTTGCTCTTTTCTGCACCTTTCCCACTTCCCTATATCGTTTTTGAGATGGGACAATCAGAATTGTGCAAAGTATTCTCAATACAGCTTTGCCATAGATCTGTATAATGGCATTACAATATTGGCAACCTCATTTTCAGTCTCTGCCAGTTGGCCACTGTGCTGCTTCTGATTAGTTTCAAAACCAATCAAGTCTTTGTTGGTATCACAATAGAAACAATTCCATTTTACTGTTTTGAAGAAAGGAAGCACTGCATGGTTGCTAGGCTACCATCAAGTGCTTTCCTCCTCTCATTCTCTTCACATTCAACAAAATGACCAGTTGATCGGGGCTGCTTGAAGATGGCGGTTGTCATATTACCAGATGGAGCAGTATTTACACATTACCCTACACAGGACCAGCAACATAGAGAGGTGTTCTGTCTAATTTATGGGTAGGCTGACCTAGATTGTACTGAAATAATTTGCTTCTGGGATAAACAGAAAAGATAAAGATCCAGTGTAGAAGTAAACCATGGTCCAGAAATCAGGCATCCTGCAAACCATGGTCTCCAGATTTAAAGCTCACTTCCCCTTCCTCCCATCTCTGGAGGAAATCCCTCCTTTCCTTATTGACATTAACCATGGTTTAGCCTGGAATTACACGTGCATAGATGCTAGCTATAGTTAATGCTAATCTTGTAGTCACGGTTTGCACTCTTTCTTCAGACCCTGATTTCAAATTCAGGTTAATGACAAAACCATGCATTAGCCATGATTAACATCAGTACACATATTACTCTGAACTGTATTTAATGCTGACAAAGGAAGGGAGAAGGAATTTATTTGAAATATGCAGGCATCTCCTTTCAGGACAATGTCCACCCAAATTTACTCTGGAGTCAGAAGGGTGTCCCTGCGGCTGGCTTCCTGTTTATAAAACAGAATTTGGAGGGAGCCAGTGTAATGGCTGCCCCGGCCCAAAGAGCAGAAGGTGAAATAGTTATCAGGCTGGTACCCGGACAATTACGGAGCATAAAGAATGCCATATAAAGCAAGACTAATCATGGCTTAAACAGCACAACTCATAATTTCCAAATCTCATGGAAACGTCTGCAAAATATTTAGCTCAATAAAAAATAACTGAGGAAGCTGCCATCTGTTTTTCGTTATTGCACAAATGGGAGAATTACAAATGACTTATTCCACATAAGCCACCACTGAGCCCACTTTTGGAACTTTTGCAGTGACACAGCAGAGCAATTTAACTTCCATTTTGCCTTGTGCCAAACTCTTCCCTGATCCACTCTGCCCACATTCTCAATATGCCTTTTTTTTCTTTTTCTTTTTTGCTTGTGTGAATTTGCCCTAAATTGGAAGGACATAAATTGATGATTCTGGGAGCAGTTTCCCTGGGGTAGTTTGATGAAGAGCCTGGTGGAAGAAGACGAGCAGAAAGGGAAATACTAAATGACAGCCCTCTTAGCACTCAGAGATACCAACAACTTAGAGATACCTATGGCCCCTTCTTGACGGCGGCATGTTGGCGCTAGGATGCCTTGGGCCCTCGCACTCCTTCCCAGCATCTGCACGTGAAGGAGCGCAAGTGCGGAGTTGCTGCTGCTGCCATGCCAAGCACTGGGGAGGGGAGAGGAATGGGGCAGCCAGAGGGGGAGGAACGGAGGGACGCGAACCCGCTCACATCCATTTGGCTGCCTCGTTCCTCTCCCCTCCCCGGAGCTTGGTGCGGCAGCAACAGCGGAACGGGGGGCAGCCAGAGAGAGGTGAGCTGGTTTGGGTGACATGCATCCCTCTCTTCCTCCTGCTCCGGCTGCCCCGCTCCTTCCCCCATGTGTATAAAAAATGAGGGGAAGGAACAGGGGGAGGCAGAGGGGGAGGAAGAGAGGGACACACGGCGCCCGAACTGGCCCTCCTCCAGCCGATGGCGACCAATTAGTTGTCACCATCATCTGTGTAGGCTCCGCAGGAAAAAAAATCAGGGTAAGTGCCTGACTTTTTTACAGCAGAGTTTAGAGGTTTTGGCCTTGGATGGCTTCGGAGTGGCGGCTGTGTCATGTACATCACCTGCCGCCACTCTGAAGCCACCGCGGGGAAAAGCTCCCGTCTAGAGGTACCGTATGAGCATGTTGCATCTTACCATCTTCTATTATCAGAGTATCCAGAAGAAGACAGTGGAATTTGGGGAAGGAGGTAAGCAAGAGCTAAGTGGATTTCTACCAAAGCTTTGCACTACCTCTGCCTGTAGCTATACACCAGCCTTCTCCAAACTGGAGTCCTCCAGATATGTTGACTGCAATCCCTATTATGAGAATTGTGCCCACTCATCTGGAGACCTCCAAGTTCAGGAAGGCTGGTATACACATTTATTCGACTGTCAGGTGCAAGAAATTTGCCAGCATCATAGAATGCAGAGGTATTCCTAGTGTTGAAGCAAAAAGAAAACCCCCACAACCACCATGAAACAGAAAGACAGGAGATAGTCTAGATGTACATTACAGCTGATAATCCGCATCCTTTGAGCAGGGGAGGGCAACTTGTGGCCTTCCACATGTTTCAGCCAACAGGTCCCATGATTCCTCCCTATTGGCTATGCTGCTTAAGGCTGAGGTTAGTTGTAAGCCAAAACAACCCCTTCGTATTAGGTGGCTCTTTGTGGTTTAGAACTAGGGTTGCCAACTGGCCAGTTGCCAAAACACACATGCATACACACAATCAAGAGGGAAAGTCTCAGTAAGTTTGTGTGTGTGACTTTTAATTTTTTTTGTGCTTGCCTCTACCCCCAGGCCTGCTAGAAAACCTGCCAGAAAACTATGGTCTCCTACCTAGGGTGACCAGATAAAATCCAGGTCAGGGCTCATGTAACTTTAACAGTTGTAGAGAAAAGGGAATTTCAGCCAGGGTCATTTGTATGCAATTAGTCCCTGGTGATATTCCCTCTTCATCACAACAGTTAAAGTTGCAGGGGCCCTGCCTTCTTTTGTATATGGTCACTCTAGTATAGTGCCTGCACCTTTAACTGTTGTGATGAAGAGGGAATTTCACCAGGAACTAATTGCATACAAATGACTCTGGCTGAAATTCCCTTTTCTCTACAACTGTTAAAGTTACATGAGCCCTGACCTGGATTTTATCTGGTCACCCTACTCCTACCCCCATCCTTACCAAGACACCAGGATTTTCAAGACTTTGCAACCCTAATTAGAAGTGGACTTTCCCACTCCTGCTTCCCATGGCAGCCTCTACAGACCCTTGAAAATGCTACACAGAGAGTCAGGGGACCCTGCTGAATGGGATGAGTTGCAGTATGGGGGGTGTCCTGAAAAATTAGGTGGAAGGGACCTTTCATGAAGGGAGCCCTTCCTCTTGCAGAAGGCAGATCCTGGATCCAACTTAGTGGTTCCATTTAGGTAGGGTGACCATATAGAAAGAAGGAATGGGCTCCTGTATCTTTAGCAGTTGTATAAAAAGGGGGAATTGTGGCATATGTCATTTGTATGCATGCAACATCTGGTGAAATTCCCTCTTCATCACAACAGTTAAAGCTGCAGGAGCCCTGCCCTCTTTTGTAGAATGACCAGATACAAAAGAGGGCAGACTCCTGCAGCTTTAACTGTTGTGATGAAGAGGGAATTTCACCAGATGTTGCATGCATACAAATGACATATGCTGAAATTCCCCTTTTTATACAACTGTTAAAGATACAGGAGCCCTGTCCTCCTTTTCATATGGTCACCCTACATTTAAGTATAATTCCTAATAGGTATTGATTGAGTTTTCTTCCACAAATTTGCCTCTTCCTGTTTTAAAGTAATCTGATGATAATGAATTCTGTAAGTTAATTATGTTTTGGGAGAAGAATTACTTCATTTTGGCAGTACAGAACCTATCGTGTTTGATCCTGAGTATGAGTGTTATGAGAGGGTTTGGTTTTTTTCTGTTCAGTCTTTCCACTCTGTTTGCAATTTCGTATGCTTTTCTCATGTCTTCTCCCTTATTTGCCCCCCCCCATACACACACATGTACAAATATGCCTCATACATACAGGAGGCATTAACAAATGGTGGAGCGTTGGCTGAAGATGTGGGAGAGGGTCAGCTGAAGTTTCTCATAACAGTACATTTCTTTTGGTCTCCCTCTAGCTATATAGGCCGCGCTTTCATATGCTGACACACAGTACCAGGCAAGTTATCCGCCTCCTAGCACTGCACCCCATGCTGTGAAAACTTGAGACATATGTTGATTTTTCACACTGTGGAAACAACAAATGTTCCATTCTCTGTTCAGTAGCTGAATCCTTGATATAGACATAAGGGCAGCAGATTTTTGAGGCCTCTATGCAGCTAAATAGTCCACAGATGATGAGAAAAAGGAGGCTCCATATCCTCATACCTATTCAGTGTGTTTCTTGAGATAAGTAGCTTGTCTGATGGAGATAGTGCTTGAATTAGGGAAGGGCTGGGCAGGTAGGAAGCTCTTAATCCAATCAATAATTGAAACAAATTCTACATTCAAAATCTGTTGTGAACATATCCGGAGGAGAGATATTAGTGACTGTCATCATATATTACTATACATAAATTCATTTTTTTAAAATTTTGGCATTGATATTTGAGCCTGAGAAATAAGTATTTAGTTCAGAGGTCTTTTAATTATATATTCCAAGGGTGGCCAAATTGTGGCACAGGAGCCACATGTAGCTCTTTGACTATTCAACAAAGGTGTCCATGCATTTTGCAGCTCCCAGCATCTTCTGCAATAAATCAGGCAGTCCCTGCCCCTACTGCAGACACCTGTGAGGGCAAAGAGGACGTATTTGGCATGCAGAAGAGAGAAGTCATTGAAGAGGCATGGCGAACATGCAGAAAAGTGATGAAGAGTTTGCTAAAGAAGCATAGAAGATGTGAAGGCAGCTGCAGCTGCCTAAGGGATGTGGAAAGGTGGAAAGGATATGGTAAAGGGGAGAGCAAGTGGGAGAGCAGGCTTAGCCAAAGAGGGACATAATCAGGGGGCAGAGATAAAAGAGAGGGGGCTACTAAAACCTGGAGAAGAGCAAGAGGTCAGTCAGTATTGTCCACTTCTGGGCACCCATGTATCTTGCAAGAAGTCAGACCCAGTTATGGGCCCTTCCCCCTCTTCTCCACCCATGCTCTTCAGGCCTCACCAAAGAGGGGTGGAATTAATCTGCCCCCTCCAAGGCCTTTCCCCTATTTATAAGGCATTAGAATGTGAGGGGGAGCGGCTAATCTACACTTTCATCCAAGCCTTTCCCCTCCCCTCCTGCTCTGCAGGCATCATTTAGGAAGGGGAAGAAGCTAATGTGTGCATAAACATTGTCTTGTGGCTTTTGAACTTTTCAAGGTTGTAGTCTGTGGCTCAGAGGGTCTGGAACTTTGACCTCCTCTGATCTATTTCAATATTAGTGTGTACACTAAGGGAACAATTGTATGCACATACCCCAGACGGCATCAGGGGGGATATAGGATAGTTCAGTTTCCTGGCTCCAAACTCAGAGACAGGACTCTGATTTCGGAGCCAGGAAACTGTGCTCCCTGCCCCTTCCCCCTGGCATGGAAACAACCATACTGGCTGCCTCTCCATGTTCAGAAAATGAAGAGTGGAGCGAGGGAGAAGAGGGTCATTTGCGGTGGGTGAGGAGGGGAGGGCCAGCCCAGCCTCCTTCCCTCCTCTAAGGTGAAATTGCTCATCTAGCAGAAATGCAGAGCAGGCTGCTCCCAATCTGCATAGGATTTCCGTCAGCATCCAAGCTTGGATAGCACCCTTAATTATATAGCAATACCTGTAATGGTCCAGACAAGAGATGTTTCTCTTGCCACATTCTAGTTTCCCAAATCCAGGCATAACCCTGATTTGAAATGGATTTGCAGACTATGGCCAGAAGGAAACCATGGTTAGTAGCCATCATTAGCATTGATACAAATTGTCTGCAAATCAAGTGCATAAATGGATGCATATTCTACCAGCTGGTTTTTGACTGCTCTGCTCTGGCAAAGTTGAGGAAAGAGCAGTGGCACCAACCTGCAAGGTTGCTCATGCCAACAAGGAGTTATCTTTCTCATGTGTTCTACCTACTTTCTGACAATTTTTGAGAGCACAGGTGAGAGAGAAAGAGAGAGAGAGAGAGAGAGCTATAGCTATAGCTATGACAACAATTTTTCTCTCATCTACTTCTCAATTAAAAGTTCAAACACTTGTTTTTGTCTCAGTGTTGAACCGTGGGTATAAAAAATGAACTACCCCCTTAGCTTGTAGATTACCCTTAGAAGGAAATGTCATGTACTCTGCATAGGCAGTAGAAATAAGATTTAGGTGACTTCCTTTGTTAACCTTGAGTACATTTCAATAGGGTTTCATTGGTTTTCAACAGTGTTTATTCTGAAATTGTGGAAAGGATTACAACCTTAGAGCTCAGTTATTATTCCCCAACTAAGGATATTTAGTATTGCAACCCAGAATCTAGCTCTCAACACCATAGAATATCTGCAAAGTGTTAGAAACTGGACACAGAACTGCAGTGCAGTTCAAATCCAAATTTCTAACATGTTGGTCCAAAATTTCAGTCAACTGCACAAGCCATCCTATCACAGCTGTTAAATTTTTCTATAGTACGCTGCCCACTCCTATCCCAATTTGCTATAACTCAGTATATTCTATTTATATATATGATGGTAATACATATGCTGAAGAGCAGTAAATGGAGGTTCATCAAAAGAACCATAAATAGACATTTTGAGCTCCATACAGACCTCAAACGGCACACCTTGGCTGGGTTCAGACGACACAATAATGAACGGTGGGTTAAATAGTCAATGGGGGGTTAAATAATCAATGGTTGGTTATTGTGTTGTCTGTCAGGATTTTTTCACACCATGGTTGGTTATTCGACTGAAATAACCAATGCAAATAAGAAATGCTGTACAGAGTTGATTATTTGAACAACTGTTAGTTATGATGTTGTGTGTCAGGCACTGCTGACTATTGTTCGGACACAGTTGGTTATTTTCAGCAACTAACCAAAGCTGTGGCTGCCGCTCAAGTCCTGCCGGCAGAACTCACAATGACTGATGGGATACAAGCGAGAGGACTGAGGGGGGAGAGAGGGGGGAATATGTCAATAAAACATACCGTTGACTAATAATCAACTTGACACTGGCCTTAATCCACACCATGGTTGATTATAATCATGTTGTGTGGGGAGTACCCCCTCAATAATCAATCGTGGAGTTGACTGTTAACCCACCATTGACTATTGCGCTGTCCGAAAGCAGCCCTTATCTCCATCTTTCTTGAGCATCTTCGTATCTCAGATTCAATTCTACATTCTTAAAATGGAAGTAATAGTGATTACTTCAACTGTTTGTTGTGGTGGTGAAACAATTAAATATGGTAAAACCTAGTATAGTGTTTTTCACAATGTACATTCTGCAGTTTCAAACTGAACAGTATACCACAGCAGAGACTAGACTGTACATGCCCTCTGATTATATACCAGGGATTATACTCCACAGAAAGCCACAACATCAAAACCAACACTGGAAAGAATTCCCTTACTATATCCAGGGGATGAGATTTAGTAATATCTGCATGCTCTAAGAACAGTATGTGGCAAAAATAAAAGCTAGAAACACAGTGTACATGGAGGTAAGTACTTCACATTCCCATGACTTGAGTAGACGCTGGTTTTCGGCAGTCATTTGCTATTAAATTGTATTTATTTATTAATAATATTTATATACTACCTTTCAACAAATGTCACCAAGGCAGTGTACAACAATTCAAATAAAACCAACAGTACTTAAAAACATAAAACCAGTAAAACTATATTAAAGCAACATTTGAAACATTTTCATGCCATATTCCCCCTGAGGATCAGATGTACAACAGCAGTTTCAAAATACAATAAAAATGGCTACACAACTAATATACAACTACAATGCAAATATAGGTTATAAACACACACACGTAATATATACTTATCTGGGTCCATTCTTGTCCACTAGTGTCTGTGATTTCTTCCACATAAGTGATCCCCCCCCCAGAATTCCTATGCTTTATTTGTTCTTCCCTTTTTTTCTCCTTTTTTTTTTTTTACAAAGCATCCACATGTCATAAGAAAATAAAAATGTAAAAAGACCCATGCTGGATCAGACCAAGCATCCATCTCATATAGCATATTCTCTTCACAAAGTGGCCAAGTTCCAGCTGCCTGTGGAAAACCCATAAATAGGACATGAGAGTGCAATAGCTCCTTCTCAGTCATGTTCCCCAGCATATTGCCTCAGATACTATAGGTAGCATAGCATATAGTCATCAGGAATATTGTTATGTTGTTTTGTTAGTTGCTTTGAACATCTCCACTGAGGGGGAAAGTGGGTTATAATTTTTTACTATAAGCAAATAAACCAAATCTTCCCTCCACCTAAGATTCTGGGCAGTTCGTTAAATCAATCGTTAGCTCCTCTGATGATCAACAAGGTATAAGCGCCTGTGTCTTCTTCTTTGGATGGTACATTCAATGGAATGAAATATATAAGAGGATATCACTGCTTCTTTGATATGTCAATCATTAAAGTAACTTCCAATTGGCTTGAATTTTGAAAGCTGGGAGCAAGCTTACATTCTATTGACTGATTGGACAGCATCTTTTCCCTTATATCTCAGAAACACTAAGAGCCAATGACTTAATTTTTTATTTTTCTTTCTAAAAAGCAAACCCCTAAAAGCTAGAAATCAGGCCAGGTAATTTACAAAATGGACACAGGGTGGCATGTCTGGAATCCAGCAGGACCCGGTTATCAGACAAGTAAATTAAAGCAAATTGGGATGAATATTCATGGGCTGAGAATTCCCTAATTGAAAGATGTAACTGTATTTTCTTGTATAAAAGGAAATGCAGACTGACAGCCCAATCTTAAACATGTTTACTTGGAAATTAGTCCCACTGAGGTGCAAAGATAATACTGTCCATCTCTTAAAGATGGTTAAGGGTGCAGGCTGCAGTATTATGCACCTCCTTTCCCAGGCCCTTCACTCTCACGTGCAAATCCCTTCCAGCATTCCCATGCTGGCCTTAACTATGGTTAGTCATGTCTGTACTGATGTTGCTCACTAACTGGGTTCATATGGCTTATTTCCCCCACCATGCATGCTGGGGGATTTGCATAATTACACTGACTGGAGCAGCTTGCTATGTTATGTGAACCCAATGAGGGTGGCTTGTTGCTGTGGTTAACAAGCCACCCAGAACCCATGGGCTGTTGTAGGGTTCTGGGGTGGCTTATTAACACGTCAACAAGCCACCCTCACTGGGTTCGCACGACATGGCAAGCTGCGCCAGCAAGGGTAATTATGCAAGTCCCCCCTCCATGATAGTGAAAACAGGTCCATTTATATCTGTGCCTCAGGAAGAGGACAGAGTCTCTCACATGTCTGCCATCTTGGATTCCACATTGACAGAACCAGTTGATGTACTTTCTGCAGCTGCTTGTCCTGTCATTTTCAGTTTGTGCAACCTGAGGATGTAGACAGGTTTCCTGGAAGCGTGAGGTCAATCGCTTGTGCGCTTGAAGCTTGCCCAGTCCCTGTTAGTTAAGACAGCCGGAGGGGAGTGATCAAGCGGGCAGAGAGGGTTATTTAATGCTTCTCTGAGAGTGGGAGCTATGCCTTCCAGTCTGAAACTTCATCCTCTGCTGAAGAAGAAGCCCTCTCTAGACCTCACAGCATTAGATAATTACCTGTTGGTGTCTAACATTAAATTCTTGGGCAAGGTGCTTGAGTGTGTGGTAGTTATGATTATTATAATTAATTTCATTTCTATACTTCCTCATAGCTGAAGCTCTCTGGGCAGTTTACAACAATTCATAAAAATAAAACAACAACATAACAAATAAAACATTATGATAAAAACAGTCTAAAAAGTTTTTAACATACAAAATTTAAAACAATTTGAACAGCTAAAAACAATTCCAGTAAACTATTTTTAAATAATAGACCTGTTTAAGACAACTGACATAAATTCCCCTTCATGTTCCATTAAATGCCAGGGAGTAGAGGGCAGTCTTAACCTGGTGCTGAGAAGATGATGTTGTCTTCAGTGGGGTGCCCATTCAATAGTGGGGGGCACCACTTAAAAGTCTTTCTCCCTTGTTGCCACTTTCCTAGTCTCCCTTGGAGGTGGCACTTGAAGGAATGCCTCAGATGTTGATCATAGTGTCCAGATAGATTCAGGTTGGGAAAGGCGGTCCATCAGATATTGTGGTCCCAAGCCATGCAAATTGACACTGATCAACTTCTTTCGATCTGGCTTCCAGCCCAGTTTGGGGACTGAAATGGTCTTGTTTACCCTGTACAGGGAGCTGGACTGGGAGAGTATATTCATGTTTATTCTTCTGAACCTCTCAGCTGTTTTTTTTTTTTAAGTATTTTATTTTGATATTTCTGGTTACATACGTTGAGTGTTACATTCTCTCTCTCTCTCTCTCTCTCTCTCTCCATACATTCATGCATACATACAAACATTCCATGACAGTCCGGAGAAGAATTATTGTTGATTTTAATAATGTATTAACTTTATATGCTTTTAATCAGTTTTATGTATTTTATCCCTGCCTCAATCCGGAGGGGGAGGCGGGTAAGAAGTAAATTTATTATTATTATTATTATTATTATTATTATTAAAGTTTCTTATTACAAATTTCTATTTGGATTGGAAAATAATTGTCAAATGTTGTCAACCTATCTGCTCCAAATATCTATATATGGTAGAGGGGGTAATCTCCTCCCTTCATCTTTATTTGTAAAATCAATGAACTTACACCATATCTTCTTAAATTTAACCTCACTTAATTGTCCTCGCACTTTCCTCACTTTCTCTGTCAATTTTTCCAGAAGAGCAATTTGCCAAACCCTTTGGTACCAATTCTTGATGTGAAGCCCTTTGCCATCTTTCCAGTGCTTGGCTATCAGCCATCTTGCCGCCAATAATAGATGGCTGATTAAACCCTTAGCTGAAAGTTTAATATCCAGTCCTTTGTATGAGTTTAATAGTGTTAGAAGGGGAGATGGATGCACCCATTGTCCAGTTATTGAACTAATCTCCTGGAACACCTTATTCTAAAAAATATTTGCCTTTGGACATGACCACCACATATGTAAATATGTCCCAACCCCAGAACAACCCTCCAACATTCTGGGGATGTCCCTGGACTCATCAATGATATTTTTCTTGGTGTTAGATACCAAGAAAAATTTATGCTAATCAATTTTAGCATTAGTTCCCTATTACTACATGATACTGTATCTAATAATCTTCTATCCCACAAAGCATTCCAATCTTTTCCCTCGATTTGGACTCCTAAATCAGTTTCCCACACCATCTTAAGTGGGTCCTCTCAGCAGTTTTTGATACCGGCCAATGTGACATACTTTTAGATCATCTTGCTGCGATGGGGCTTCAATGCACCATATTACGGTGGCTTCAATCCCATGGAGTGGACGGGACTTTTGCTTGATGTCTTAGAATTGGCTAGAGTGTTCTACATGATTCAGTCTTGTTCCCCATGCTATTTACTACCTCCATGAAACCACCAAGGGAGAGGAGAAGAAGAAGAGGACTCACACTTAACCAGGATTTATAACTGGCTCAAAACCTGGTTATGGGTCAGCCTTGGATACATAATTATTAACCATGGTTAAAGGAAGACATAGAAGGGTGGGGAGAATGTAAAACACGTGATAAGCCCTTTTCATATGTATGAATATATGAAGGTGAAGAAGGGAGTTGTGTACACCTCACCTGACCTCCATGTATTCACTTTAAGACCTGAAAGAGCCCCTATGGGTATGATTAATACACACAGAGTCCTTTCCATGCAATCAGGGCCTCTGCTTGTCTAGGGGTTTCTGCCTGCATGGAGCAAGGCTTATTTGCAAACAGTTATACATCTGAAACTTTACAATGAATGTGTGGTAAAGGTCAGGCATGGGCAAAATTGCTTCCCACCCCTTCATATGTTTATAGAAAGCCTTAAAAAAAAGGGCTAGAGAGGGCCCTGGAAGAGTGTGGGTCCCTGTAACCAATCCCAATCCTTTAAGCTAAGAGCTGGGTTGTGTTAAGTTTTGTTAGCCTTTGTCCTAAAGAGGCTGCAGTGCTTTGTGTCTGTTTGGCAGCAGTCCTGAGTTGGGGCATCTGGGTCACCACAGAACAGCTGTAAAAGTTGGCTTACTACTTTCCCCTGCACAAATTGGCTGCTCCTTTACTCGTCAATGCAGGTACAATGTGGAAGTCCATCACCCTCTGGGCGGTTTATACTTTTGTTCCACATCTCATCCCTCTCCTGCCGGCACCATCCAGTTGCCTGTGCCCTGCCAGCTCCAGCAAGCTGTTCCATTCAAGGCAGCACTGGATGGCAGCAATCGATGAAAGAGAATGAAATGGCCGTGACACCCATTTGCCTCCTGGCAGCAGTGACTTTCCTTTCTGTAAAGTCAACAGTAAAACTTTGAATCAGCATTTTTAAACGTAAAGTTGGTATCAGTGGAGAAAGGTATAGTCAAGGACTATACAGAGGACTTCCCATGCCATATTTTATTCTTGGCACTAAAGCAGCATTTGTCCAGACTTCGCTATAACAGCATCATTTCCCGTTTTCACACAATGGATGGGAAGAGCCTTTGCTGGAACAGGCGGGGGCAACACTGCTGCTGGGGAGGAGAATTGTCCGTTCTCCACCTTTTTTTTCTTTAAAATTATTAAATAAATGTCGTGTGGAGCCTATTCAGGTTCCCAGGTAACTAACCAAAGCCAGAAATATTTTTCTTTACAAGTTTTACAGAAGGCCTATCTACACGGTACCTTGGAACGTTTTAAATTGTATTTTAAAAAGTTCCAAATAGGTGTGTTCTAAAACATCTTAGGCCACATTAATGAGTACTCATGTTACAGGAGAAAAAATCTTCAGTCTTCAAAGCGGTGTGGGAGGCCTCACACACTCTTCTGTCCGTCTCTTTCTCTTTCATTTTTACAATGAGTTTAGGGCAAAGAATTGTAGGAGTTGTAGTTCAGTCACCCACTTCCTCCTTAGTCCTCCTTTCATTCACTAGCTTTCAATGAGTATAGGGCTAGGCATTGTGGGTGTTGTAGTTCACTCACCCACTTCCCCTTTCTTCCCCACCAATCAACTGCAATGAAGCACTGCCCCCACGAATCACAAACGGTAAGGAAGGACACATTATTTTACTTAAAACGATTTATTAAAAGTAAAAACCGTTGTATATTGCTGAAGTGAGTTTTAAAAAACCTCAGGTATACATCATTAAAGGGAGTGCGTCATGTGGCCCAAAGAGTTTTCATTACCCTTATGAAACGTTACAAACCTAGTGTGTAGATCGGCCCAGAGTGAGAGCATCATCAGATGAGTGTTTTATCGCATGCTTGTTATTGCCCACTCCTGGTTTTGTGAGGGTCCTTTTGACGATGACGTCTGCCTCCCGCATGTCTCCTGCTCCTTCTGGTCATCTTTCTGCCACAAATAAGACCCCGGTAAGTCTGATTTTGGGAGAGGGGGAAGTAAAATGTGCCACCTTTTCCTTCTTCTGAGTGCAGGAAAAGCAGTGTGATAAAAACACCCACTGGATGGGCCATATATGGTCATTGTTTACTTCCTCTTTCTTCGCCTGTGTGAAGAAAGAGGAAGTATCATGGGACAGAAGCAGGTGGAAACGATGGTAAGGAAACACGGTTCCCCCCCCCCCATCTGATGACACTCAGTATCATAAAATACAATTATTTCAATTGTCTTCCACTCAGAAAATGTTTGCAAATAGATTCTGAATAAGTTAAAATCAACCTCACAGAGAAATTATTCCATTTCAGTTTTGTTCAGTCTCAAAGTTACAGAAGAAATCATGTCAATCCTTAGAAAAGAAATCAAGATTAAAATGAATCCTACTTAATTAAGAAAATAAACCCTTTCCTATCGACTGGCCAGGCCAATGACTTACTCAAGTTAATGCTGAAGGTATAACCTAATTTGGGGAAAGTCATCAGGTATCCATCAATAACTGTTTTCCTTCAAGCAATGAGTCTTAATTTATATGTCTAAATGTTGGTGTGCCACCTCACAGGCTGTGAAAGAAAGAAAAATATTTCCAATAACCCATTACAATTTAGTGTCAGCAGTCTACTCCAACTAACTCAATTGCATTTATCTCTGAGCAAACATGCTTAGGATTGGGCTCATTCAATCCATGGCAAAACACTAGAGCAATCTTCTCCAACCTGGTGCCCTCCAGATATATTGGACTTCAGTTTCCATCAGCCCCAGCTAACATGACCAATAGATAGGAATGCGGACAGTTGTAATCCAAAATATCTGGAGTGCTCCAGGAAGGCTGTGTGATTCCCCAGCCCAGTCCAAAGCTTGATTTAAATGCAACATTGGTTTTTAAACAATTACCCTCACGTTTGAACTGGCGCTCAGCTGCTACATGTTAACACATCGGCACAAAACCCACTCCATGAATTCCTGGTGCATGTAGGGGTGAGGCAAGGCCATTAAGTGAGACAAAGGCTATGTGGAATGCCACATGGAGGGTTGCATTTTAGATGCTTAGTGTCACATTTAATTGGTTCTCAGCAGCTGGGGACATGCATTTGTAGCCCTTTGAAACCAGGCAAAACTCCACCAATCAGCTTGTATGCATGGGAAAACATGGGGTTGGGTTCAGTTCCCCTGACACTGTTTCCTTTCCCCACTAAAGAGCTGGTTCGTGGGATTTCAGGATTGGTTTGTTTTTAAAAGGCTATTTAAAAAGACAAATAAGTTCAAAGCATTATATTTTGTAGCATTTTGTGAGGTGCCCTCTAAAAATAGACAAAGGGCCTGTTCAGACGTCATGCTAACCCACTGTGGATTGCTCAAAAATGCAACTCACGGTGGGTTAGCGTGTCGTGTGGTGGGAGATTCCCCCCCCCCCCAATGATGGTCCAACTACACCCACCCACTACCCAACTTCTGCAGTGAGGTTAGCAGGTTTCCACAATGGTTCTCTTGGGTATTTTCACTCATTCCAGCAAAAAAGCATACTACTACTACTAATAATATGGCAGGGTCCATAGAGTCTGCTGGCAAGAGCAATTGCCATTTGTGGTGATGTTCTTGCCGCTGCAGACTTATTCTATGGTTTCAGTTGCTATGCGATGGATGGAGTGGATGCCAGGGGCCCATTCACACTGTGGATGACGCCAGGATGTGCAGTTAAACTGCATGGAGGATTGCCAAGTAATTATGGGGGGGTGGGGGGGTATGGGAACCATGCAGCACCATGTGGTTCCTGATCGTGTGATGGGCAGTGGTTTGTTAGCCTATCCCTCCCCTCTCCAGAGTTACCGTACCCACCCACCTTCTGTGATCTTCTGAATAGGGCAGACTGTGTTGTTCCACTGACTTGGTATGACTGCTACCATTTCAAAAGAAGTCAGGTAGACATAGAGCAGTCTTCCCTAACCTGGTGCCCTCCAGATGTGTTGGACTCCACCCCACAGCCAGCTATGCTATGGAATAGGGAAGGCTGACAGAGGAATGGTGCCCTTCCCTTCTTCAGCATTACATAAATCCACATGAGAATGAAATCCTGCTGCTTTTCATACCTGTGTGATGGGGCCACCAGTACTAAACAAACAAAATGAAGAGATGAGGCCAAGAGAAACTCTCTTTCTGGCCTGACGGTTTGAAATGTGCCATTTGCACTAAGAGCTCCCAACCAACCAACAGCTTGTGCAGGCAATGTCAGGTGGTGCAGGCAGCCCTTGGGGGGCCCGTTCTTGTTTCCCCCTAAACATCATGTCGATCTGAATCGGATATTGGCTTTGTCAGAGGTGCCTGAATGACGCACCAGTGCCTCACAATAGACGCAGCATGTGCAAATGAGAGGCAGTGGGGGCAAGGAGGGAAAGGCTATAAATATTCATGGGAGAGAGTTCCCTGATCAAAAGGCATAATTCTGTTTTCTTTTATAATATATCTGGTTAATGCAGACTTAATGAACGAATGAATAATAAATTAGTCCAATTTTGTTTTCTTTCTTTTCGGAAGTGCCGGCTCAAAGGGGGACTTTGTACGAATTTGATTGATAGGCGAGGCTTGCTGGGAAATCTGCTACCCAATTGTTTATTAAATATGAAACAAATGATGGTGCAATCATTTTAATCTTGTTGTGGCAGCACATGCTGGTGGCGGTAATAAGACAAGGGAGGGTGGAATCCTATCTGGCGATCTTCTGTGCCTTTTAGTGTTCCTAGCATTAGGGGAGCGAAAGGGTTAGGACCCAGATTCGGGCCCTCTATGGGCATTACAAACCAGCAGGGCTAGTAAAGCAAGACAAAAAATGGCCAGGTGGCAGCCCTATAGTGAACCTACATCTCTCCTTGCTTGTGGCTTCTTTAAAATTTCTTGCAGCTCAGAACACAGTTAAGTGTTTGTTAAATGACTGAGAAGCTAGAGATGAATGGAAACCTCTTATAGATTATGTGATGGAGCAAGAGAAAAATGACATATTCATCTGTGGATTCAACCAATAAGAAAGGGTTAATGAATAAAGGAGAAGGAAAATTAGATTAGTAAGCTTTTGCTGTGAAGAAGATCAGAACGTGCTGTAACTTTATTGAATACCTCTTTTAGTGTGTAGTTTTTGTTGTGTTGTGGGTGTATATACTGTCAAATGTTTTTTATGTTTGGAAAAAGAATAAAAACTTTAAAAATGGTTAAATGACTGAGAAGCAAGGGCCATGGTCTCAGGTGCGAGGAAATTGAAATGCAAATACCTTGCCTAGGATGATGAGCTCTCTTTGCACCATTGTGACTGTCCTTCAGGTATCTGTTTTCAGGTGCTTCCACACTAGGCATTTTGAATGGAATTGCCACATTTTAATTACTCACTTTTTGCAGGGCACCCACAGAGTGGTGTCACTGAATCGTTTTATCTTATTTATTTGTTATAGTTATATCCCACCTTTTTTTCCTCCAAGGAGCCCAAGGCGGCATGCATGATCCTCCTCCTCTCCATTTTATCCTGTGAGGTAGATTAGGCTGAGACTTACAGCCTATCTACACTACTGCTTTAAAATGGTTTAAAATGGTTTATAACAGTTTTGAGAACTGTTGGGGCCCAGGACACACTCCATATATAGTTTTCAAAACATTTTCAAAGTGTTTTATCCTGCGTGTGTAGATAGGCTCTCAGTGACTGGTCCACAGTCACCCAGTGAGTTTCATGGCTGAGTGGGGACTAGAACCAGAGTCTCCCAAACCCTAGTATAGGGGGCTGTCTAAATGCTCGGCACGCCCTGGGGTGGATGTGTGGTGGCATGGCATCAAGAGCGTCATCACACGGGAGGTTTAATGCACATCTGCCGGGACTTTGATCCACTTTTTCAGCGCTGGACTGGCATGACGTCATCCCCGTCATGCTGTTCTCTCACCCTGAGCGAGTCCAGCCCTGAAAAAGTGGAGCAAAGTCACGGTAAATGTGCATTAAACCTCCCGTGTGGACTCCATGTGGACTTTGTATCCGTGTGGATACAAAGCAGCTGCAATAGTGCACCTACCCCGGGGCTTTCCGCCAAAGCTGCAGAGAAAACAAGACAGGGACTTACCCTGATTTTTTTCTCCGGAGCAAGGCAAGGACGTGCAAGACGACCTCAAGAGAGCCCTTTGCCTCACTCCGGAGCTGCAGCAGAGGCATGGCTGGGTGGTGCCTAGTGGAAGGCGACCTACAATTGGTCGCCTCCCACCAGGAAAAGTGCAGGGACAGCTCCGGTTCCTGGATGGCTTCCCAGAAACCCTGTGCTCCCTCCTCAGCGTCGGGATTACCTGATGCCAACCCAGGGGAGAGAAACCACAGGGTTTCCGAGGGACACAGCACCAACCCAAGTATAGATGGTTCCAAGTGCTACTCTGCCATCTTTCTCAGAGGTATGAGTTCTATTACCTGTACAGTGATGCATCAGTCAGGTGCTGCTTGGCACACCTTCAGTATAACCTTTCCAGTTGGTCAGTTTTATTAAATAACACTAAAATACTTTTCTGGCTACATTAAAAATATTAAAATATTGGCAGAACAGCACTAAAATGAAGGTGACTTATAGCACTAATTCATTTATTTTAATTGATATTTCATAGACAATAATCAAGCAACCACACTATTTACTGCTATTTAAATAATACTTTATTTAAAATTACTTAATAATTTTGGGGGGGAGTGGGGGGGAACCTTCCCCATCCCCTTCCCCACCCACAGTGGCAATGTCACACTGAGTGGTGTGGATTGAACATAGCAGGATGCACACATGAAAAAACACAATCTCCCCAATATTGTGGAAAGTCAATTGCAATTCTGCTTGTTGTAGCTTACAATGGAAGAGCAATTATTAATAGGTAGCACTAGGAGCTGCTCATCTGGAAGATCCTTTGTGGCTATATTTGTATTACTCTTTCAGAAAGAGTAGGCAAAGAAGTCAGTGCAAGAGAAATGAGAGCTTGTTGAGATGTTACTCATACAATGTGCAGGCATGGGAAAGCTCTTTCTTTTTTTCTTTAATTTTTTTTAGTTTTGAAAGAATCAAATACATAGAATTAGAAATTCTCAGAGAGAAAACAGACACACATACTCCATTCCAATAAGGCATAGTATCAATCGGCAGCAGTTACAAAGTCTGCTAGAGCATCTATGCACCCAGAATGCCTAAATATGCAACATACTTCACTCATCAACCTTATCTTCCTTTTTTTACAGCTTCATAGTCATAGCAGGCAGTGGTTTCAACATGGAAGGCAACAGACTTTTTGTTTTGTTTTTTATGTGAACATCCACTATGTGGACTGGATGAGGGCTAATAAACTGAAACTCAATCCAGACAAGACTGAGATGCTGTTAGTACGTTGTTCTTCTGACCGGATAGAGGGTGTTCAACCTGTTCTGGATGGGTTTGCACTCCCCTTGAAGAAGTAAGTTCATAGCTTAGGAGTTCTCCTAGAATCACCTCTGTCACTTGAGACTCAGGTGACCTCAGTGGCATGGAGTGCCTTCTACCAACTTCGGTTGGTGGCCCAGCTACGCCCCTATCTGGACAGGGATAAGCTGGCTTCAGTTGCCTATGCTCTGGTAACCTCCAAGTTAGATTACTGTAATGTGCTCTATGTGGGGCTGCCTTTGAAGACGGTACAGAAGCTGCAGCTTGTGCAAAATGCAGAGGCCAGATTGATATCAGGAACCAGAAGGTTTGAACATATAGGACCGACACTGGCTCACTTGTGTTGGCTGCCTGTCCGTTTCCGAGCCCGATTCAAAGTGCTGATTTTAACCTATAAAGCCTTACGTGGCTTGGGACCACAATACCTGACGGAATGTCTCTCCCGACACGAACCTACCCGTACACTACAATCAACATCTAAGGTCCTCCTCTGAGTGCCTACTCTGAGGGAAGCTTGGAATATGGCAACAAGGGAGAGGGCCTTTTTGGTGGTGGCCCCCCAACTATGGAATGATCTCCCCGACGAGGCTCGCCTGGCGCCAACTCTGTTATCTTTTTGGTGCCAGGCTAAGACTTTTCTCCAAGGCATTTAACAACATGCGTTGAGCTTTTTTAACTGATCCCTGGATAGTTTAAATTATATGTCGTTTGTTTTTAGGCTTTTATGGTTTTTAATTTTGTATATTGGTTATTAAATGTTCAATGGTTTTAATTTTTGTAAACTGCCCAGAGTGTTTCGGTTAGGGGGCGATATATAAATGTAAATAATAATAATAATAATAATAATAATCTTGACAAATCTGTTTCAAAAGGGAAAGCCTGTACATGTGCCAACGTCACCTTTAAGGAGTAGTGTCACATTGAAAACCACTTTAGCATATGCACATATGCAGTGTTTGCCCATCATCCACTACCAGAGATGTATAGCACACCAGCAGGCAAATGTTTCACAAACTGTTTGCTAAGCATGCTTTAGGAATCGTTTATACATTATGCTCCCTGCATGTAACAATGAAACAAAGGTCCCCCCTCCTGAGGCCTGGATGTAGGATATGTAATGCCAAAAGCTGACCCTGAGTCAAAGAGGTGACGCTCCCAAATTTCATTCAACATGGGCATCCATGTTCTTTAAGCCAGCCTAGAGACTTGGCAAAGGTGTTTGAAAGCTGTTAGCATCCACTCAATGAGACCCTCTGTAAAATACGCTGGTGGGCCCAATCATGTTCCAGGACAGCAGATGTCCATCCAAAGGCAACACTGTTCACAACCAGCAACCGTGGCAACAGGATCAGCTGCCTTGAATGAAAATGGGGCTTGACCTGCTCTCTAGCCCTGGAGCGCGCTCTCCACTGAATTTCCATTCATCTCACCCACAGGGGGTAATGAAGCCTTCCTTCCTTCCCATTTGTAAAGGGCTCTGTAGTGAACAGTAAGAGACTAGAGAAGCTGGTGCATCTTGGCAGCCTTATTATACTTCACGATGAACATAATAGTCCATGGCAAACCAAACAGGCCATTCAGTTGGTATGGTTATGAGAATGCATTGGTGTTAAGATGGCACATAGTAGAAAAGAGAGAGGTAACTGAAAACAAATATCTCCATCTATTTATGTATTTATTTGTGCGTATTTATGAATCACTTACATCTAAAGATTTCAAAGTGGTGCACATAAATCATAGGAAGATAAAAAATAAATAAATACATATAGAATATATCATATCTACATAAGATGTTGCACGACACAGGGAAGGCTTGCATAAACCTTCTAATATTACTGTTTAGTCTGTTTGGAAGGCTTACTCTAGGTATCTCCAGCATATCTTCTGGGAAAAAGAATTAGCAAACAGAGAGCATTTGGGGGCATGGCAGCAGAGCCCCAGTGTAGGCCATGGTATAATTTTAGAAATGTAGAAAATGTAATTTCAGTCATGTTCTTTCAAGACTTATGAGATTGTACATATGGAATAGGATTGTGGTGCATAGGCGAGGCCCATGTTACAAGTTTGCCCTGCCCTCCCCACCCACCTTGAAAATATTTGGACCCTGCAAGCACGTATGGATGGAGAATGCAAACCAAGCAGATTTGCAGACATGCAGGTAAGATGGAATGAATGACTCTCCCACAGGGAGTCCACAGTAGCCATGCACCGTGTGGAAGCATGTTCATGGCTATTATGGAATCTGTGATGCCCTTGCTTCAGCCTTGTGGAATTGAGCAACTGTATAACTGTCACGACCAGTGAAATCCATGGTGGTGCCACAGCAGGATAGAATGGATGCAATACTTCATGCTTTTAGTTCTTCTACCTTTTGCTTTACATACTGTATAGTGAGGGAGATGGCAGCAGCGAGAGCTCATACAGCACTCTGGTGGGCATTGCTGAGCAATTCTGTTTCTTCCTCGCCTCCCAAAGCTTCTAGCTGCTGTGGAGCACAAGGATCTGAGTGCACCTTCCTTTTAGTGCTGGTGTACAATTTACTGAACCAACAAGCTGGTTCCAATTCCATGCCTCATTAAAAGCTTTTGGTTCATTTAACACCCCACCTGCTGAGGTGAAGTGGCAGGCAAAGGAGTTGAGCTCATAGTGATGAAGAAGAGTGGCCTTTCTGGGCCTGTGGTGTTGAGACATTCTTCACCTCATTGAGCAGAAGGAATTTACATCCCATATTTAAGACAATGCTTGGCAAGAGGGTCTCCGGCAACTAAATGCGGAGTGGGAAGGGGCCAAATCCAAATCCCACTGTACCTTGACCTAAGCTAAAGATACTGTTGTTTAGGCTGACCAGATTTTAAAAGTAAAAATCCCGGTCCCCCCCGCCCCCCCAAAACAACCCCCCCACCAAGCCACCCCCCGCCCAAAAAAACCAGCCTGGACCTACCGCCGGGTTCCTCTGTCGCCCGCGCGGCCGCGCGGGTTCCTCTGTTGCTGCCCGCGCGGCTGCGCCGGGTCCTCCGTCGCCCGCGCGGCTGCGCGGGGTCCTCCGCTACCGCCCGCGCGGCCGCGCCGGGTCCTCCGCTACCGCCCGCGCGGCCGCGCCGGGTCCTCCGTTGCCCGCGCGGCCGCGTGGGGTCCTCCATCGCCGCCCGCGCAGAAAAGGCGGGAGAGGGCCGGATCCGGAAGTGACGTAACCGGCCCTCTCCCGTCTCTTCCGCGCGGCCTCTGGCCTTTCTGGGGCTCGTCGCGATGGCGACGAGCCTCGAGAAGCCCAGACGCCCACGCGGAAGAGGCGGGCGTGGGCGTCCGGGCTCCTCAGGGCTCATCGCCATCGCGATTGAGCCCCAAGGAGGCCAGAGGCTGCGCGGAAGAGGCGGGAGAGGGCCGGTTATGTCACTTCCGGATCCGGCCCTCTCCTGCCTGTTCCGCGCGGCCTCTGGCCTTACGAGCCCGGCAGCGGCGGCAAAGGTGGCGGAGGAGCCCGGGAAGCGGCCGCCCCAGCAGGTAAGTGCCCCCCTTCGTGCTTACCTGCAGGGGCGTCCGCTTCCCGGGCTCCTCCACCTCCACCGGGTCTCGCTGCCACCGCCGCGTGACCCCCCGCCACCCCGGTTTTCTCCCGGTTGGCCCGGTTGGCCTCTGGATTCCCGGTTAGGACCGGGAAATCCCGAGCCACCTGGTCAGCCTACTGTTGTTATGCACGTAATACCCAAGCTCTCCAGTCAGCTGGGTTTACACAAGTGTTGGATCTGATAACTTTTGATTTGCAAACTGTACACTGAAGATCTACTGCAGCTAACACAGGCCCAGCGTAAGAAGCGATACTTTTATCTTCTATGTGACTTTTTCATAACACACATAGAGCCAGAGGGAGGGTTTGTAAATTTCACCCGTTATAATTAACCCTACACCAGAACAAAGTACTTTCGGCAGACCTTAATGGAGGGGTTACATTTTTAAAAAAGTTCTGCACCTACAATGTAATGTGTGAATGAGATAAACACATGTAGCATATATTTAGGAGATTACCCGGACTGGCTTCTGCTTCCTGTCAAGTGTACTCTTGCGGCTTTTCTACAGTGCTTGTTTATCCCACCACTGTGACCCTGTTTCTTATTCCCGATTGCACACTGGCAATGTGCACCATCCTCTGTTACATCGATACTTCCTGATTTACATATGTACATGGGTGGGAGGGGTTCCACCAACGGTATACCAGCAAAGCGGCATACCGATATACCAAGGGATTAAAGGACAAAATGCCCACTTGAGTGTCAGCACTGCACCACCAAACACCTGCCTACACCAAAGTGCATTATAGCATGAATGCAGGAATACATGGCTGCATGATGACGGAAACATGTCGTGGCTACAAAAAATGCATTTTCCCCAATCTTTTAAAAAGCAAGATTACTGGAGGAAAATGTGGGAGACATCCTGGAAGTTGATGACATTATGTAAAGGACCCGCAAACTCCCATGAGTGGCCAATCACAAGTGTGCAATAAATCTCTCATGTAGAGAAGCTCTTGGATACAAAACATGGATTGGTTGCAGCTATCTAAAGTGTAGAAAGACCCTAAGAAGAAGCTCCCTTGGTTCCATGTGTCATATGTTTTCTTGTGCTGGAGGATGTGAGAATCATCACCTCCAAAACTGCAGAAATTCTGAGATGAAGTTGTATGGAAATTGAGTGTCAAATCAAATTATTTTGCTATTGCATGTTTGTCCACATGACGCTGAAACGTCCGTCATGACTTATTACATCAGTGCAATGCAATGTTTGTGAGAAATACATAGAATACTAAACATAAGAATGATCTCTAGAATGATCTTTCTAAAATTTCTTACTTGGATATAGTTCCCCCTGAGCTGTACTATGCCACCAACAGTTATGTGAATTGGCTGTATGTAGCTACTTTCCACCCATTCTTGAAACATGCCAGTGCCTAATGCTTAGGCTGTCAATTAATGTTCATTATTTTGAAGCAGGGCAAATATAATTACTGTGGTAATTCTATGTATTCACACCTGCAGAGCAAAACAGTCTGGGCCGCCCCTATCATTAGACGTAGTGAAGTGGCTGTGTGCCAGGAGGTCTGGCTTGTATCCCCTAAACAGACCTACTGCCCGCAGGTGCAGTGGAAGACATCCTGTTGAAGTCAGATTCTTCTGTAGAAAGAATGAGGTCAGAACGCTATTTTGCCCTTCGCCTCAGGCAGCAAAATGCTTTGGACCAGCCCTGAAAACAGTTATATCCTGTCGTCATAATAATAATAATAATAATAATAATAATAACAACTTCTTACCCACCTCATCCTCTGGATTGAGGCAAGGAACAATATTAATACCAACAATATACAATACAATATACAATACATAAACTGATTAAAAGCATATAAAATTAATACATTATTAAAGTCAACAAAGTCTTAAAATTCGACTGGGTAGGCCTGCCGGAAGAGACCAGTCTTTATAGCTCTCTTAAATTCTTGAAGACTGGTAAGTTGGCGGATCTCTCCCGGCAGGTCATTCCACAGTCTGGGAGCGGCAAAAGAGAAGGTCCTCTGGGTTAACAGTTGTCAACCTAGTCTTGGCTGACTGTAGTAAATTCTTCCCAGAGGACCTGAGCATGCCGGGCAGATTGTATGGGAGAAGGTGATCCCGCAGGTAACCTGGACCCAAACCATGTAGGGCTTTAAAGGTACTAACCAACACTTTGTACTTCGCCCGGAAACTAATTGGCAGCCAGTGGAGTGATTTTAAAGCTGGTGCGATATGGTCACCCCTAGGTGTACCAGTGACCAGCCTGACTGCCATATTTTGAACTAGTTGAAGTTTCTGGACTAGGCACAGAGGTAGTGCATTGCAGAAGTCAAGCCTCAAAGTTACCAGTGCTTGCACTACCATTTTTAGGTCTTCCAACTCTAGGAAGGGGCACAGTTGGCATATCAGCTGAAGCTGATAGTAGGCACTCCTGGCCGTCGCATCTATCTGGGCTGTCATTTGGAGCGACAGATCCAGGAGCATCCCCGAACTGTGAATGCAGCCTTTCAGGGGGAGTGTAACCCCATCAAATCCTCAATTTTCTATGAATGTTTTTAAGATCATGCTCATTCTGAAAGCTGGTTGACCAGGCCTCAGCTTTCAGAACTAGCACGAGCTTTTAAAACTTCATAGAAAATTGAGGGTTTGAGCAATTGCTCTGATTTCCCCCCACACACAAATGACCAGCCAGATCCCATCTTCAATGTCCCACAAGTTTCAAGTTTTTATCTTTAAAAATGAAGAAGTTACAGTGGGGGGTGGGGCTTTTGGGGGACTCCCTATAGCTTTTTAATTTGAAAAGATAGAGACATGAAACTTTTTGGACATTGCAGATTGGAACTTGCTAGTCCTGGCTCCCCAAGTCTCATGTCATTATCATTTCAAATAAAAAAGTTATGCACGTGTTTCCCCCAACACAAGCCTATGGGGGGAAAAGCAGACAAGATGACAGCAGGGAGGCCCAGTCAACCAGTTGCACGAATTTTAATAAATTCATATAAAATCGAGGGTTGGAAGGATCGATCTCAAATTTCATACACATGTCTAGCACATGTTGCTACACATATGTGCCAAATTACAGATTAATCTCTCCACCCCTGTATTTTATATGCATTTTTGAAAGATCGTGCAACTTTTTGACAGGTTTGAATGAACGCACGTGGCGAGCTGTCATTCTGACCTGTCAGAACTTAAACGTTTTTTAATAAATTCATATAAAATCGAGGGTTGGAGGGATTGATCTCAAATTTCAAACACATAATTAGGTATACCCTATAAGCATTGTGACCAAGTTTCAAGCCTGTAACTTTAAAAATACAGACGTTATAGGCATTTTTTCTTTACAAAATCAACTCTATAGGGCAAAATATGGCTCCAAATGAAATATTGGATTTCCGATAATTATCGTGAAGACAATATGATTAACCTACAATATAATCCGATCCAAATTTTTTAAAAGTGATTTCCAATAACAGTACGATACGATAATTTCGGGCGTGCACACCCCTAGTCAATACTCAAGCGTAGATCATCCACGAAGGTGACCATAGCAGACTCAACACCATATCCTGCCCTAGAAAATCTGTATCATCCAAGACTGCTTGGAGTTGAAAGGCAACTGCCCTCTTGATCACCTTACTCAAAAATGGAAGATTTGATACTGGTCTATAGTTATTAAGGTCCAGGGAGGGCCTTTTTTTAGAAGCGGCTTTTAAACAGGATGAAAAGCTCCCCTCCTTGAAAGATGTATTAATAGTATGTTGTAATTGTAGTCTAATTACATCTCCTCCTTGGGCGACCAGCCAAGAAAAACAGGGATCAAAAGGGCAAGTCGTCCTCCTCACTCATCCAAGCAATTTGTCCATGTCCTCAGTACTCACCAACTGAAACTGATCCAGTGTAATTCTACTCACGGAGTTACTGGACACTCCATTGTCACACTCTGCTATCATGACGGCATCTAAGTCGGCTCTTATCCGAGAGATTTTATCTGTGAAATTATCATTAAAGGCATCACAGCAAACTGCCAAAGGCTCTAAAATCAGGTTCAGGGGGGAAGGTGCTTGAGTTAGACGCCTTACCACCCTGAACAGTTCTGCTGGATGTGAATTTGCAGACACAATGTGCGCAGAGAAGAAGACTTTCTTCGCTGCACGTATTGCCACCTCATAGGAACGAAGATGTTCTCTATGTCGTGTCTTGTCGGATATACTTTGAGTTTTCTGCCATTGGCGCTCCAGTCGTCGTCCTTCCCGCTTCAACTTCCTGAGACCTTCAGTATACCAGGGTGCCCAATTAGTAGTGGGTTGGAGAGGACGTTTGGGGGCGATTGTGTCGATAGGCCTAGTTAGGCCTTGATTCCATCTATTGACCAGGGCTTCAACAGGATCGTCGACGATACCAGCCATAGAACCCTCTAAGGCTTTTTGGAATCCAAAAGGATCTATCAGCCTTCGAGGGCAGACCATCTCAGTAGGATTGCCACCCCTGCAGGGGCGGGTGGTAGCCGTGATACTAACCCTGACCAGAAAATGGTGTGTCCATGACAATGCAGAGGTATTTGTCACCTCCACCCAGAGATCCATCTGTTCGGAACTGAAAACAGCATCGAGGATGTGACCTGCTGAATGTGTAGGTCCAGAGACCACCTGGGATAGGCCCATGTTTGTCATGGATGCCATGAACTCCTGGGCTGCATCTGTCAAGCCGGCATCGAATGGGATGTTGAAGTCGCCCAGGACCAAAAGCCTGAGCGGCTCCAACACCAGCTCCTAGATCAGTTCTGTGGTCTCCCATCCCAACCATAGAGGCAGTGTAGTGTAGGGAAGATAGTGCTGGACTCAGCTCTGCTCAGCCATGAAACTTGATGGATTCAATTGGACCATTCAACCAGTCACTATCAACTGAATATATTTCACGGGGTTGTTGTAAGGATACAGTAGGAAATGAAATGCTTTCCTGGGGCCCTGGGAAAAAAGGCTAGGATACAAATGCAATTAATTAAAATTCTCAAGTTCTTTCTAAAAACACGGGGCAGTATCCTATTCAACACTACCACTAATGTAAATTACTTTGCATTAGCATAATACAAAGTGATCTTTAGTGCAACATAAGTGACCTCTAGTACAACACCAATAACAAATGCTATTGGTGGGTTTTCTATATTTTACATTAACAGTGGTGTCAAATAGGATACTGCCCACTGATTTTATTGAAGAGCACATATTGTGATGGTTGCTTATCTCTGGACCAGATTCCACCATGATCTCTTTAAGTGCAAGTTCCAGCCAAGTTGAGATTAACCCCAGGCTAAAAGATGTTCCTAACACAGCCTTGACATTCTGGGATCTGACTTTTAATGCAGACATGATTGGAGGTCGCTGTTAAGTGGTTAAGACCACTCCAGCACACATATGAAATTATGCATGTACCAAATGAACTGAAATCAAAAGCCTCTTATGTGCCTAGTCTTGAATTTGCTTTGAATCTTTGGCCATTATTATAGAATCAACTTGAAAATCCTTCCTGCATGATATCAGAATTCCTGGCAAATTCATGTAGCTTTCCTGTTCCGTTAAAGCCAGTTGCAGCAAGTCTACTACATTCCCCACCCCCAAGAGTACATTTTCCCCCTGTCTCTTTTTCTGGCAGAGATATATATGCATAATAAGCATCTGTCCTTGCCCAAAATGTCTTCTGCTTCCCTGATTTCTCTAATCACTTAAATTATCCAACTCCAGATGCTCCCAGCTCTCACACAAGGCATAATTGCCTCAGTGTCTACTAAGCTATAAACTAATCCTTTCCTGAAGCTTACACCAACAGAGTGCTTTGAAGACAGGGCTGTCTCAACATGTAGTAACATCAGCATAGTTGGAGGGTTGGAAAATTAATAGCTGGTGTAAGATGGAACAACAGGTCTGCAGAAGTACACTGAAGTACCTGTTATGGGCATTAGGACCACGGGGGTGGGGGAAACAGGTGACTTTCCACAACAAGATTCTTAATTCTGTCTTGCAGTTTGGAACAGGCTAAGACTAAACTAAGCCCAAAGGTGTCCCCTTACAAATTCTATATGGCAAATGGGAACAACAATAGGTACATCATGGGGTGCAGGGGAGCAGTGTGAATGAGCCAAATTAGAGAAATTTTAAAAACATAATTCTGATCATGATTTATCATACAAAACAGACATATTGAAAGATGGAGGGGAAATATTCCTTGGTTTTTTCAATACTTGCAGATTAGCAATTGGTCATGGAAATCAACAGATGGCGGCAGATTTAGATCCAGATCTATAGCAGCAGCACTGATGTACATGGGGATTTTCGGGGGGGGGGAATTGGGTAATTCAAGATGGAGGGCTCCTAGCGCTTGCAATTAGAAGGCACTTTGCAGCTGTTTTGCCTTTTTCTCAACTGATTTTCTGCACCAAGGGAAGAGATGGAAAAAGCGGCAAGAAATCACAGGATAGTCACGAGTGGAAGGCGGTGTGGTCTGGAACCCCCCCCCCCCCCACACACACACACAAACTTCCTTGAATGAGGCAGGTAATGGCACCATAAAAGTCTAGTCTAGAAGCACCATGACCAAAGAAGACAGGCCAGTGCCTGGAGGACCATGCAATCTACATTTCCACATGGGGGCAGGGAGATAATGAGAAGGCAAAGTCAAGACAGAGGCAATGGCAACACTGGAGGTACATGCACAAATGTAGTTACCAATATGTATACATAGTTACTGCAGCATGGGTGATGACTAAAGGATGAGCTGTGGTGGGAACCAGGATAGGGGAATGTGACGTTACTAATTCCTTACAGGATTAAGTCAAAGGCTTTGCAGAGAAGGTGGGTTTTGGAGAGGGATTTGAAGGCAGAGACACCCACATCCCCTTCTCTCTTAGCACGTACTGGCTGGATATTTTTTGATAAAGATGATCTGAGTAATTTACATTGATATTTAGTCCTAGTCCTTGCAGACAGCCGATGCACAAGTAAAACTGTGTCTCTGGACCATATGACTTTAGGATGCAAGTGGGGGACTTGGGCAACTGAATATTCCTCCGTACAAAATGATGCCCTACACAAAGAAAAGCAGGTGTCAGGGATAACGGCTTTAGCCTAGACTTTCCAGCGCCTCCTGAAAATGTTGTTGTTCCAGGAAGCCTTCCTTTAATGACCAGCCACAGTTTTATTTGCACTTTGTTTCTTTCAAAAATGTACTTTTCATGTGTTTTTATTCCTTTACTCTATTTGTCCACCGTTCCAAAATTCTTAAATGGGGAGCGGTATATAAATATTGTAAATAAATAAATAAATAAATAAATAAATAAATAAAGTTTATCAGCTCATCTGTTGCCTATTTGTGACAATTGGGCCTAAAAAGGTTGTGGATGGGGATGGGAGAAGAACTGTAGGGTTTATTTATGTGGCTAGGATTAGGAACTTTGTTTGGCATAAGGCAAGGGTGCACAACCTTTTTGGCCCCTGAGGGCTGCATCAGGTGTCTGCTGGAGTGGCGAGGGCTACACATGTGTGCACGTGTACATGCACACACACCCCACCCACATTCACACACACATCACCCCCCTCACACCACATAGCACTCATGCATATTCACACACCCCACTCAGGCACATCCACACATTCATCACACATTCATCCTACCCACACACATATTCACACATTGACACAATTATCATAATCAGTTTAGCTAAAAATCATAGCATCTATTCATTTCATGGAAATCTGACTCCCTGGAGGTTAAATATATAAAATTGACAGACCAATTGCTTTACTATGTGAAACTAAATTAGCATGGAGGGAGATATTGTCAAGATAATGTTAACTCTAGTTAAGAACATAAGAAGAACCATGATGCAACAGATCAAAGATCCACCTAGTCCAGTATTCTGCTCACACAGTGGCCAAACAGCTGTCTGTGGGAAACCCACAAATGCAATAGCATGAGTGTTGTTGCACTCCCACTTATGTTCCCAAGTAACAGGTATACACAGGCACTGCCTCTGATACTGGAGGTAGCATACAGTCATCAAGCCTAGTAGCCATTGATAGCATTACCCTCCATGTATTTGTTAATCCCCTTTTAAAGCTATTCAAACTGGTGGTCATTACTACATATTGTGATAGCAAATGACATAATTTAACTATGTGTTCTGTGAAGAAGTGCTTCCTTTTATCTGTCCTGAATCTGCCACCAGCCAGTTTCATGGGACAACCCCAGGTTCTAGTATTAAGAGAGAGGGACCAAAATGCCTCCCTATCTATTTTCTCCACACCATGCATAATTTTGTACAACTCTGAGTTGCTCCACCCCCTTGATAATTTCAGTTGCCCTTTTCTGCACTTTTCCAGCTCTGCAATGTTCTTTTTTCGGTGCAGTATCCAGAACTTTACACAATATTCCAAGTATGGTAATACCATAGATTTGTATAAGGGCAGTATGTTTTTATATTTGTGTTTCCTTTCCTAATTATCCTAACATGGATTTTGCCTTTTCACAGCAGCTGTGCACTGGGTCAACATTTTCATTGAGCTGTCCACCATAACCCCAAGATCAGTTTATATGCTATGTTGGGATCTTTTGAACCAACGTGCATCACTTTACAATTGCTTACATTGAACTGCATTTGCTTTGATACACATTCTCCCAGTTTGGGAAAATCCTTTTGGAACTCTTAACAATCCCTTTTTGTTTTAACCATGCTAAATAATTTGGTATCATGAGCAAACGTCCACTTCACTGCTCAATCCTAATTCCAGATCATTTATGAACAAGTTGAAAAGCATTGTTCCCAGTACAGATCTCTGTGGGACCCCACTGTTTACATCTATTGGGATAATTCACCTTTATTCTTATTCTTTGCTTTCTGTTCTTTAACCAGTTACTGATCCATTAGAGGACCTCTCTTATTCCATGACTGCTAAGTTTGCTCAGGGATCTTTGGTAAGGGGCTTTGTCAAAAGCCTTTTGGAAATGCAAGTAAAAATGTCTCCCGAAGCACCCTGTCCACATGTTAAGCTAACGAGCTATTAAGTTCACCGGCTTGAAATTTCCAGGATTCCCCCTGGATTCCTTTTTAAAAATTGGCATTACATTGGCCCTTCTCTAGTCCTTTAGTACAGAAGCTGATCTTAGGGCCATGTTACATATATTTCTTAGAAAATCAGCAATTTCACATTTGAATTCTTTAAGAACTCTAGGATGAATACCATGTGGGCTCAGTACTTTATTAGCTTTCAGTTTGTCAATAAGGTCAAGAACTTCATCTTTTTTCACCACTATTTGCTGAAAGCATCAGTTCCGGCACAGTTCAGATCAGTTCCTACATCTCCTGCAATGAAGACAGATGAAAAGAATTCATTCAACTTCTTTACAATCTCCTTACCCTCCTTTAGTACTCCTTTAACTCTGTTGTCATCCAATGGTCCTACTGCCTCGCTAGCTGGTTTCCTGCTTATGTTATATTTAAAGATAATTCTTTATTATTGGCCTTTATGTTGTTAGTGATACACTTTTTTGCATCTCTTACTGTCTACTTGTATTTCCTTTGTACATCTTTGTGCTCTTTTGTGTTCTCCTCATTTGGGCAAGACTTCCACTTCCTGAAGAAAGTCTTCTTTTCTCTAATAGTTTCTCGACACTGCTCATTAACCATGGTGGCACCCTCTTAAACTTGGTGCTGCCTTTCCTAACCTGTGGTATGCAGTGTACTGAGCTTCAGTTATTGTGGTTTTAAGTGACATGTAAGCATTTTGAAGGGATTTAACCATTGAAAGAGCCATGCCCCTAAACCCATTTGCTTTTTTACTGTTTATACTGGGGGGAGGGGGAAGAATAATTGCACACAGAGATAAATTTCAATCACACTTAGAATAGCAGTTGCTCTAAATTGGAAATACCAATTAATTCCTATTATCCAGAGTTGGATTGTTAAAGTCCAGAGTTCCCAAAATGTTTAAAGATGACATAATGTGTTAGACTTGGATGTCTTTTAGGTGTTAGAGCAGTGGCATGGAAGCTGCTTTTCTATGGATTCATTCCATGTTACAAAGGCTCACTGCCATGCAGTGGTCCAAAATATCTGGAGGGCACCAGGTTGAGGAAGGCTGCTTTATGTCTTTTGGCCTTACTCATGGATAATCCAAGGATGACTCAGTGAGTGGAGGTCCCTCACATACTCTATCAAAAAGTTTAAAAAGTGAGGAGTAGGAGTATTACAATATGAAAAAAATTAAGAGCATCACAATATATTCTGGTCTAGCAAGTGATAAAAGCAGTTTCCAGTAAATCCTCCCAAAATGGAGAGCATTGCAATACTTGATCCAGTCTATAAGAATTGTAAAACACAAACTTTTTTAATGTGGTGTCTGAGTTCAAATTTGCACCTTTACAGGTGAGAGGGTAAAATATACCCAGTGTCAAAGATCACAGGCTCAAGGAATTAACTCAAATGGATGTATCATTTTATTGATGCACAATGTTTCATACTAAAAATAATATTTATTTATTTATTTATTTATTGCATTTTTATACCGCCCTATGAAGCTCTCTGGGCAGTTCACAAAAATTAAAACCATAAAATCATTTTAAAAATATAAATCAAGCCACAATCCAAAAACAACCTTGAAGAAAGGCAGAGCAACACAAACACTTAGAAAATTGTAGAAATGGCTTAAGAATGGTATACGAATGGTATTAGAATTGCATTGACAAAGCCATCAAAGCAATTTGAATAGGACTCCTAGATCTGCATCTCTCTCTTCTAGAGCTCACTCCAGTCCATGTTAAATGCTTCCTGCCTAGACTATTCCAGAATGATAAGCAAAGGTCATATCTACCAATCTAATGCTGTAGGTCACTGATGCTTTCACATCCATCAGAAGCAGAACAGAAAAAAAGGGAAAGCAATAGAAAGTGAAAGGCAAAAGGGAGATAAAACAATGAGTGAAAATAGAAGAGAAATGGGGTGAAGTATGAAACTTCTTCTGATGCAATTGATCAATGTAGACAATCAAAAAATATTTCCTAATAGATTTGAAATTCCATGACAAAAGAGCTAGCCAGTTCTGGGCATTTTGGCTATTGTAAAAAAAGATTAAATTGGAAAAGTGGATTGGAGGTAAAGCTAAGGATATCTGTTCTCAGCAGGGATCCAGCGTTCCAGACACTCCAAATGGCCTTATTGGTCTATGTGGAAATATAGAGGTTTCTCTATGTGATATTTACCTAAACCTCCCTGTGGAAGGTATCTGGTAACAGGGTGAAAGCTGGAACTTCATGTGCAGTCTGAATTTTGATCAGACTCATGGAAAGCTGTTTTGAATTTTGGAACCAGCAGAGAAATGTTCATAAGAGTTTAATGACCTCTCTCTCTTTCTCATAATCTCAAATTGTTAGAATAACATGGTTTTGGGATTAGCACTACCTGCCTGTGTACCTATTGATTTCCCACCTGTTCAGGCTGTATTTTCATAAATACAGCTGTGACGCCACCAGAAGTCAGCAGTATTCTTTCCTTACAAGGAAATGAATTTGAAAAGATGACCTGAAACAAAGGTTTCTGTCTTAGTAAGTATACATTTTATATGCTCCACTTTCCTAAGTTTGGGAAAGTGAAGAACATAAAGAATATACTTATGGAAGAAAGGAAGTCCCATATATACAAACTGTCTATCTAGGTTGAATGAATTCTCTCTCACACTGTATACATACATAGACCCTGTCATTATGTTCAAAAATATTAAAAGTAGATTTAAAATCAAAACAGGACTATCCACCCATCATATAATTAGTCAGTAGTACTACACCAGCATGCAGGTTATCCCAGTCAGGGTTCATTCCACCATTTTAAAGTTTTGAGATCCACCAATACTGGCCCAGTTCAGACATACATTTCCCAGCTTGTTGAACCGTAAGTAGTCAAGGACTGTAAGAAACTCCGTGAGCCAAATCTGAATGAAATGGCTTGGGCTAGGATGTTGAATAACTGTATAGCCTGGTTCAGATGTATATTTTTCTTTGCTAAACTATAATTTAGGAATACAGTTGTTCAGCGTCCTAGCCAGAGCCATTTCATTCAGATTTGGCTCATGGATTGTCTTACGGCCCTTTGAATACTCCAGCATTATTACTTCACTGCTTTCCTTAACATTTCCTAGGCCATTATTATTATTATTATTATTATTAGGCTAGGGACAGTGGCCAATTTCTGCCTGCTCATCACCTTGGTCTCCAGGAAAGAAGTTGCTGACATGGTGAAATTGGGACATATAGGTCAGATTTAGCCGCTAGGCAGAATCAGAGGAGAGCCTGCAGCCATCTAAAAACCATTAGATAAGGAGAGTTATGGTGCCCCAGGGCAAAGCATGTCAATGAGATTCCCAGGTGCTTCATGGTTTACTTCTTTTACCTTTGGTACACGAAGCAGGTCTGTATGCCCCTCCCCTTTGTCCTTCCCCTTTCTGCCATGGATACACAGCTAACAGAATACTCCAGGTCTGAAGGTAGATTCCTTAAAACAACAAGCTGCAGACCATTTGGATTAATGCTAATGGGGGCGTAGTTTGGTGGTGATGTCATGACTGAATGACTGCCCCTTCTCTGGCTACCCCTCCCAGTTGTGGACAAGGTGGGAGGGGGTTGACCCAATGCTTGCTTTGTCATTTCCTGTCTCCTCCCTCCTACTTCCTTCTTATTCCCTTGACTCATGGATTGTTCATTAATGGCAGACCTTAAGTTACCGGTACTTAAAGTAAAGTTTCTTTTAAATCCCCACTGGAATCTTTCTTTCGTCGAGACGTGTGTCTACTCACATGGAGCTAGTTCTACAGGAAGCAAGGGGGTTGGAATAAGGATGTGTGTTGTTCATTCTGAGTATAAATTGAGGTCTGCTAAGGCTTCCTTCCCCCCCACTCCCTTGCTGGGATCCTGGCTGGAAAAAGGCAAGGAAACTTCTCTCCATGCAGTGCAAGCGAGTTCCTGCCATTGAGCTGTCTTCTGACACGCTGTTACTCGGGAGTAAGGCACATTGCGCAGGTGGGGGGGCTTGCTTCCCGGGAAGCATGGTGCAGGATCAGGGATCAGGCTTCGTATCTACTCCTGTTACCTCCCCCCTTTTCCCTTCTGTCATTGCTTTACCAGGAAGTTGTGTGTCTGTGTCTGCGTGTATCGCACCAAAAAGACCATTTAGTACTGAGAAACCACTGCAATATCTTTATTCTAGAAATGGTTACATGTGGGCATAAGCCCATTGCAAAGCGTGGTCGGAGTAATCTGAAAGGCACAGCGCGGGGGGGGGGGGGGGGCAAGACAGGGGCTTGAGCGGAACGCGGCGACCAAAAGGCAAATGGCAACAGACGCATGGGAAGTAATGTCAGTCCACAGATGCCATATCACAGATGCCGCTCACACGTTGTGGGGGAGGCTGTCCGGTCATTCTAATGGCACTGCCGGTTGGCAGAGGGGCACGCAAGACTATCTGCTCGAGTCTCCTCATTTGATGCTGAAGGAAACACAATGAGCGCACCATACCACAGAAGCGCAGCTGCAAACGTCCCTTCTGCCTCTTGAGTACAGCTAGGCGAATAACAACACCCACACTGTGTGGGGAAGAGGGGACAAAGAGACATCAGTGCCAGCTAGGTGTTTTTGGGGGGGCAGCGGCCAGCCCTCCCCCACTCCCGCCTGCCCAGTTACCCACCTCTGCGATGCAGAGACCTGCTAGGATGGCGAGGTTGCCCTCTAGTCTGCTCAGTGTGGGGCAGCCCAGAACCGTTGCGAGCTGGCATCTCGAGGTCCGGAGACAGAATAATGGGAAGTTTGTATGGAACTGGGACATCAATGTGAAATCCAACATTTTAACGGAAAGGCAACACAAAAAATTGCCCTTGAAGCAGCACATTTCCAAGACAGCCGAGGTTGCTTGGGCACAGGAGATAAGGGGCAGATGCCGCAAGCATGGTGGGGTGGGAGTGTCCAGCGGCGGATTCTTGGCAAGAGTAATAGGGGGGCAGCCGCTCCGCAGGCGGGTGTTTGCCATGGCAGTCCAGTACCTGGAAAAATGATGCTTTTATGGTTTTACATTTGGTCCCAAACCCAATGCTGCCCTGCTAAAAACTCTAATTGTAGGCACATCCAATGTTTAGAAATCGTGCCCACGTGCAATTGTGATTGGCCAGGGGCTAACATGTAATCCACAGCGAGACACTCAGGTCGGCAGGGTTAATGAACAGCGGGAAAGTCCGGGGGAGGTACCATCAGGAGACAGGGTGGTGCTTTCATCAAATTGTCCTCATTCAACCATAGACCCCTGATCTGCCTCTGCTGCCAAACTCTGCATATAAACAATTGTAAAGTGCATTGTATGGAGCCCATAATTCGCCTTCACAGCTCTCGTCTGCCGCTATTAGACGTAAAATCGAATATAGGAAAAAGCGCATATTCAGAGAAACAGGCGCCAAAGAGACGTATAGAGGGACCTTAAGGCTCTTTCATAGTGAAGTGTGGTAGCATTGGAAGAATGGCCATGTCAGGATTCCATTATTGCCCTAATCTGTTGGAATGAACAGCATGCCCAAGACACACGAAGCAGAGGGAATTTAAGGAGAAATGCGATTGAATGAATTAATGATATTATAACTTGTAATTAATATAACTTGATGTAATGCAAAAAGTACTGAATGAACCCAGGGACAAAAGGAGAGTAGAACCAAAATGAATTGGGAATTGAGAGTTTTATGTTTCCAAATTCATAACAGGGAAAGAAGCCTGTTAGATTGAACTGCCTGCCTAAAAATATAAATCATGGAATTTTAGGAGAAAATGTAGCGAATAAATAAACAATGCATTATAATTATAAACTATGCTTAATAAATGCTGGTGTAATGTAAAATGTATGGAATGAAACCAGAAACAACAAAGAAAGGAACAAAAATGATGGGGGGCGGAACCTTTTCAAAATTCAGTAGGGGGCAAAGAAGATCTGCCTGGTGAGAAAGCAAAGCAAGAGACACTGACAAAAATAGGAGGATAATATTACACACACACACACACACACACACACACACAAACTGTAGGACAACAGGAACTAAATTCAAATTATTTAATTTCTTTTTCCTAACTAGGAGAGGGGGAAATGGATTCACTACCAAATTCTATGCAAAGACATACATGGACAACATAGAACAACTGAGAAAGGGTATCTCAAAGAGAAAGATTTTGCAAGGATGTCCGAGAGAAGGATTGAGTTAAAGCAAAAATAATGAAATCTTGGAGCTCCATCACACCTACTTTTTTTCCCTGGTATGCACCTGCAATTTTGACCCCCATTTCACAATCGTAGCTATACCGGGGGACTCTTTTTTCACCGGTTTGCTCTCCTGTTATTGCACCTGCCCCACCCTACCCTGCCCCTTCTCCTTCCCCCTCCACTTCATTGGTTCTTGTCAGGTGATGGCCGTGGGAACCTCCCCTCCTCTCGCTCTGGCTTTGTTGTATAGCATTTTATTGATTCAACGTTGAATCGGCTGGGCGCTGTTTCTGCAGGCAAGGAGGCAAGGAGGGTGGGGTTGGAGCAGCTCAGTTCATTTGACACTGGCTCAGTTCATTCGACACGGTGTGCTGGAGGAGAACTACCCCACCCTCTCCTTTTGTCAGCAAGCACACATTCAAACACCCCCCCCCCAACAAAAGAAATAATGCAAGAATGGCAATACACAGGGGTGTAAGGGCATTTTAATCCCACATGGAGGATGTAAACCAGACTGTCCTTGCTCCAAAATAAGTAAGAAAAGGGAGAGTAAGATGCAGGATAGCGATGATGACATGTGAGTACCGCGTTGCAAAACCACAAACCAGGCATGATGAGTGTGATAAAATGCTGGTGTGGTGGAGCCCAAGAACAAAACTTTAAGTTAAGCAATCTCACACACAAAAAAAGATCACTTCCTTTCCTACTCTCTAGCTGCTATACAGTACGACTGAGAGAAAATGGAAGATAGCAAGAATGTTATTGAAACACTCAATAGAACCTAATGCCTTCCTCAAAGTAAAGTGATTGAAACCCATCGTAAAACATACCCTAGGATTAGAAGTTGAACCTGTCAGTCACTTAACCGCACTTCCTCCCTCCTCCTGTTTTAGCATTTTAGAGAAATGAAATCAGAATATGTTTGCAGGAGACATAAAGTCTCTGTGTCTCCAAAACACACTTCAGTAATGAAGCCTTGATTGGCTCCGACTTTGATTCTGGTGGCTTCGGAGGAAATCCTACTTCACCTCAGAAAGCACCAGAACAGGACCAAAGCAGCCTGATTCTGCTCAGGCTTCATCTGAATCTTGCACACATCTCTAGTAATCACATAAATTTAAGTACTATACAAATTATTCTCTGAAACAACTTTCTACATCTCTCTTATCATATCACAAACAAATAGCAATGTATATGTTTCAACTACTAACTTCCACCAACACTACACTTTAGATTGGGAGCAGTTGCATGCATGCTCCCAGGAGAGGTGTCTGGATACTTTTTAGTAACGGCATCAGCATACCCATTCATTCACAAGTACCAAAGAATACACCAAATTGTAAATGTGAATGTAAATCCATCTTCCAAACAGGCCATCGAATGAATGTACATGATTCTCTAGTGTGTAATATGTGATATATTGGTCATTCACACGTGCACACAAAAGCCATAGAAGAGGCTGGCTGTTCTAATATCACAAAAAGGCACTAAAATTAAATTCCAAAGGTTAGTTTCAGTTAATGTGTGTAGTTTTCATGTAATTCTCTCACATCTGTAATGATACACACTTTACAATCGTGCATGTATAGTATATTCAATGAAGATGCTCAAATGTATACCAAATAGGTAGTATAAATAATTTCAAATTTTATCAATATGACTACTATCATGGGATTAATTGTACATGAATTATATACATACAAAACATATTTTTTTAAAATGTATCACCATCCAAGTGATGTATCTCATACTATTAGAGTTATCTTTAACACAAATATTGTAGTTATCTTTTACAAATAGTCCATCATATAATGGTAATCTGAAACAATATATAGCATGTAATAATATTTCAATTTTACAGGAATCCGGTAGTCTTGACCTGTTTCGCAAAAGATGCTTCCTCAGAGCACGCTATAACAAATAAAAATACCATTATTTATACACTATTTACAAGCAGGAAAAAGCCTAAACATTCTTAATCAAACATGTGAACTTGCAGAGGTATCACACATTTTTCTGATTTCTCCTACCTCATCTAAGACAATTAGCCATGACAATATTTGTGTTAAAGATAACTCTAATACATGAGTTATTACATGAGAACTACATACATTAACTGAAACTAACCGTTGGAATTTAATTTTTTAGTGCTTTTTTGTGGTTGTGGGTTTTGACCCCAATTGTTTTCACTATATCCAACTACTGCTTCTTCTTATCTAGATGTTCTTAATATCACTCATGAAAATATCCTAAGAGTTTAACAAAAATACCTCAAAGATTGACAACTTAAAACTAATACATTTATTTGGCTGCATGAAATTGGTACCCCAAGATATATATTACTTTCAGTAAATATCTCTCTTTAGGTGTTAATGCTAATTTGCTTGCAATGTTGATTTATCACCAGTGCTTGATATTTTAGAGTAGATCACTCTAATTTTATCTTGTATGCATTTGCGCTCACTCTTCACAGAAACGTGAAATATCTAATGCTGCTTCTTGCTTTTCATGATCTTTTGCCTTACTGTATACCAAAGACAAAAAACAAAACTGCTTTGCAGCTAGGTATATCAACACCTGTCAACTTTTTGGATACAACTTCATGCGTCTGACAAGTGGGCTCTGACCCATGGAAGCTTATGCCACAATAAATGTGTTAATCTTTAAGGTGCCATGACACTTCATTGTTTTGCTACTTGTCTGGAATTCACCACTGTAGGAGTTATGTGTTTGGCTCTGTATAAAACAGCCCCCCCCCCTTCTGACAGCATGCTTTTATAAATTTTGTGCTTGCATACCATGGCTGAACAAAGAACAAAGTGAAGGATAGAGTCATGTCATCTACTGTTTGGGCTTACAGCAGAAGGCCAGGTTCAAACGATCAGTGGGGAAAAGAAGCTGGCCCCTGCACATGCCAATCATATGCACATCATTTCCCTAACTACCCTTGCCGTGACACAGGTTGCTGTGTCATCCGAATCCAGCAAGGTGCACGGCAGGGGTGTCTTCCAAACCACCCTCACCCCATGGCTTGTTGTAGTTGTTACAGGGTGGTTTGGAAGCCACACACACAAAGACTTGCACCTCGCTGGGTTCAGATGACACAGGTAATTAGGGAAATGGCATGCGTGTGAGCGGCACATGTGGAGCAGGGAAAATAAGCCATGGTGGCTTCTTTTCCTCTACTGATCGTCGGAACTCAGTTAGTATGATTGCAATTATCTTAAAGACCTTTCCCACCAATATAAAAAATATGTATTTGAGAGCCTCTCTCACGCTCTTTGTGCCATGTGTGATGCTAATGTAAAAACAGAATATTGAAGAGAAATCAAATATATTTTCCAATGTTCACATTACAGACCAATTTAAGAAGAACCCAGTTTAATCCTCTTCTTGAAAAGGGCTTCAGGGACTTTATGAAGTATTATTCATTCACCAACCATATTTTAACCATTGCACAATATAGCTACTCTGTAGGTACTACCTCTAAGTAACTTTCATACAGAAATGGAATCATGAATGGTGCCCCTGAAAGACTGTTGCAGTCAGGTCTTAGGCCTTGGGGATATTCCCAGTAGAGGTCTTGCATCTGTGATCTAGTAGAAAAGATTTTGTAAATCAGAGACTGGTTATGCTGTGGGTGGAGTGGGTGGGGTGTCTTTTGTAGCTCTAGAAGGGTAAGCAACTTCTTTTTAGCCTCGTAATATGTGTGGGGTGACCATATGGAAATTCAGCAGGTGTCATTCACAGGCATGCAGCACCTGGTGAAATTCCCACTTCATCAAAACAGTTAAAGCTGCAGGAGCCCTGCCCTCTTTTGAATCTGGTCACTCTAAATATGTGTATTCTCCATGAAAGAGTTTCTGAAGTGGGTGATTCCACACCCTTGTGTCTAACACCAGTGCTTCTACTTGAATTGGGGCAACTTGTGTAACTATATTCCACCCCTCCCTACTTTCCCACACACTTTATCTGCCTTAAGCCTACCATGATTTAATGAGAGAGGACCATTTTCCAATACCCCCCCTCCCCATGTGGGTGTGTTTTAGAAATGCTTAAGCTACTATTTGGGTGGGTAGCTTGAATGGATGGACACTTGGACAGGGTGTGTGTGTGTGTGTGTGCGTGTAGGTGGGTGGGAGAAGCTGGTTTGTACTAACCTAATTCCACTTCCTCCCCCTCCCCCCAACACAGATACACACCATTTCTCCCTTTAAAACTCCATGTGGGGTAACTTTAACGAGCTTGTGTGTATTGACATTTACTACATGTTTTATGAACGGGGAGGCTTTCAGGGAAAGCAGCGTTAAGGAAGGCGAGTCCTCCTCCCTCTTCATCTCTTCTTCCCCTCCCGCAGCGGACTTGTCCCTTTGTGACTTGCAAATGGGCGCTTTCAATTAAAAAAAACAAAAAAAACACAGAGCAGGGGGAGGCGGCGGGTAGAGGGAGACACACAGCGAGAGAAATGGCAGACATTCCAGGGCGAGCCATTGGTTTTGTTCTCCTCGCTTACGGCCTTTGTCCTGAACTCCCTTACCCCCCTCGGTTACCACAGTAATGAGAAAGTATGGCCACCCCGCTCTTATTACCATATCAATCTCCCCTTGCCCTGCCTGAGTCAGCCGAAGGGAAGGGGGGAGGGCTATGAAAGCTGCAAAGAGGAGGCGGGGGAAGGGGTTCCTTGCAGCCCCCTCCAGAATTTGGGGCCCAGGAATTCTGTACTGACAACTACCCTGGCTTTCTCCCTTTTTAGTTTCTCCCCCACCCACTTTATAAGAAAGCCACCCCCCCCTTCTCCTTTCTTTTCTTTCTTTCCCTCTTTCTTTCTTTCTTTCCTCCCTCCCTCCCTCCCTCCCTCCCTCCCTCAGAGACCTTGGCAAGGATGGAGCGCAGGTAAAGCTCCCCTTTGATGCCATTCGCGGCTCCTCATTGGCTGGCTGGCGGGCCGGCGGTGCCTGCCACTGGCCGCGCTTTGTTCTGTCGGACGGAACGTTCCCTCGCTGCTGGCCGCGGCTCTGCAGGAGCCGCAGCAGCAGCAGCTACTCTGGAAACGAAGAGACGAGCGCCGCGTTAGGGAGTAGAGAGGAGGGAATGACTGACAGGCAGGCAGATACAGAGCTCATCACATCAGGCTGCAAAATGAGGTGGTGGTAGCGGTGGGGAGGGGGAGGAGTGCGAGGCTGTTCTCTCGGCACCAGACCCTCCCGCTGCTCGTCTGGCCAGGGGCCGAGGGCCAGGCAGAAGAAGCACGCGCGGCCAGGTTGCGAGCGGGTCCCTCCTTCACCTCCGCCGCAGAGGACAAGACGGCAGCGGCAGCCGCAAAAGGGGCTGGCCGTGGAGGCGCTCAAGGTAGGACTTTGCTTTCCCTCCCGCGCTCCCTGGCGCCTAGCCCGCGCTCTCGGGAGTGTCTTGCCAGGTGGCTGAGGGCGACCTCGCTGGTCGTCCAGGGGCTTTACGGGGAGCCCCAAACAATGAAACAAACCCAAGCCGGCGCCAACCCCCCTAGCCCTGGGCCCCCTTTGGGCAAGCTCTTCAGGGGGACAAAGTCGGCGGGAGAGAGTTCCTCTGTTTTTGGACGTGTTGGCGCTTCTTCTGAGGTGGGCTGGCGGGATGCAGCCCCGTGAGGCGAGGCTGAAGGAAAGGGAGGAAGCGGGAGGGCTGAGGCTTCTCAAGGAGCGCTCGCACCTCGGAGGGCTGCTAGGGACTCCATATATGCGAGACTTCTGGGAGTCCGGGAAAGAGAAGCAGGGAGGCGCTTTCCAGGGAGGTGATGCTGCTGCTTCCAGCTCGGCTGAAATTAGAATCTAGGCAGATTTTAAGAGGGAGGACAGAACCTGAAGGGTGGTGTTGGAGTAGGTGGGTGAGTGAGTGAATGTAGCGCTGGCTGAAATCACAGGAAAGAGTGAAGAAGATGCTCAAGAGAAACTCTGGGTAGCAGATTGAGCCGAGGCTGGGAAAGGAGCCGGGGGCTGGGAGATTTCTCTTGGCGCATTGTTGAGGGAAGGAGGAAACTGCATGGGACGGGAGAGGGTTGCGGTGTGTGTGTGTGTGTGGGGGGGGGGGTTGCTGGGAGTGTTAGGACAGGGATAAGCAGCCCGGTGCCCTCCAGATATTGCCTGCCCCTGTATTAGGAGAACAAAAGACCTGCACTCTCTGAGATGTCTCAAGCCCCAATAAATAACTTTATTTCCCTTGGACTCTGCTCTCCCTAGTGGGTATCGTCTTGTTCTGTTTTCCCTTCGGCTTCTGAAAAGGAAGAGCAATTTCGAAGTCTAGCAGAAAACTTGTAACAACTGGTGCTTCTTTTGCTTTGTATGTGCAGGTGCTGAAGGTAGAAGATGTTCCTCGAGGGTGGTTGGTGGTGGTGGGGGGAGGGTGGCAAGGAGCACCAGTGGGTTTCCTTTTCAGGCTTGGCAAAGAAGGGATAGGAGCAGCCTGAGGTGTGGGGTGGGAGCGGCAACACCACCTCAGTGTGAAGGAGATTCTGCTTTCTCTTTCTTTCAACGGGATGTTGTTTCTTTCAAGAGCAGCCATCTGGAAACAGAATCCTAATCGCATTGTGATTTTAAAAGCAACGCCATAAACATGAGCTTCAGATCTGGAGCACCTATTGGTTCTTTCCTAAACTCTTCAACAGTTCTGTAGAGATGGCTTTGTGCCAGTGGGCCGTATTCTGATCTCAGTTTGCATTTCCAACGGCACTTCCATCTGTGATATTAAGCAAGTTATTTTGATTTAAATCCTTTTAATTAAAATCAGGATCTAGCCACTTCGTTCCCCTCCCCCACAACTGCATCCTCCTTTCCCCCTCTTTTTGTATTCAGATTATGCCTAAGGTATTCTTCTGAGCATGTAAATATTAATATTCCTCTTTCTTTTTCTTTGTCTTTGTATGTGTTCATGTCTCTCTGTTTTGTATGTATATGGCTCATAAGTATCTAGAAGAAAGAAAACACCCTGTCAGTGAGGAGCATCTGCTCTCACATACTTATGTCACCTATTACTTTCCCTCCCATATTGTAGCAACACTTGCAACACCATAGAGAAAGGTCTGTCACAGTTTTCTTCATGAATGCCTCTTTCCTTGGAGGCATGTTGGCATTTTGCTGGAATAAAAAAGCAAGTGTAGGATGAAATTTAGAGCATAATAAAATGCTAGCTTAAAATGCATATTTTTTTAAAAAAAAGAGGAAGGGGACATTTTCCAAGTTTCATGAATGTTCTAGGGTTTGAGAGTAGATGAACGCCTTCATTATTTAACCTGACGTAATTCATCCCTAAATGGGAAAACTAGCTGTCTGATAACAAATCCATTCAAATGAGCACTGGCATTAGGATTTGTGCATGCGCGGGAACAGGCACCCACGATATTATTCAATCTCTGTCTCTGTATAATAAACACTGTGGGGGGGGGGGGGTATTGCAGCTATTGCTGGTCCTAAATTTGCATGGAATGCTGTATCAATAACCACTAGGGAACAGCTCTTTGCGGTGATTCAGTCTGCATCTATAATATATCAACTAAATAGAGCTATGTGTTCCAAACAGTGTACTTCAAGCTATTGTTATGTCACATGCTGAAAGCAGATGGTGTATGGGAGTCAGGAATAAAGTCTGGATATTTGTCCATTACCTTACAAAAAGTAAGGACAAGTAGTGATGTGTGCTTTCGTCAAGCGTAATAACAGAAGGTACCCTGACCACGGTATAAGCTTGCCTCATAGAGCCACCTTATCTCTACAAATCCACATTGGTGACTACCAGTTTGAATAAACCTTACTAAACAGAGAATAGTCTAGTTCCAGAAGGATTAGGAAGGGCTCACTCCTTTTTTTATTATTTTTAATTTCAGGTTGATTTGAAACAGAGACCTTGAGGAACAAAGAACCTAGGGGCACTTGAGCCTCCTACTAGCCAGCTGTTCTGTCACTGACACCATGGAACTTGCCAAAATTGCTTGTTGAAGGCTAGTGACACACATAGGCAACTTTGTCTATTTCAGAAATGGGTGAGTGCAGGAGTGTTTCCTTACTTACAGCTTATTTCCTGCCACTTTTATTAATTTCTCATTTAACAGGCTCAAGATGATTTGCCCAGCTCTGGCCTGCTCTTCGTTTTCTCACAGAAGTAAAATAAAAACCAAAACATTTAAACACATACAGATATGAGAAAACAATAACAGCATTAATAGCACATACTAAATCATAAATGTATAGTAAACTGCATGGAAATAGGAATCATGAAACTTTTAAAGTTCTTTTCCAGAGCCCAGGACCCCATTTCTATCCCATTCTATGTTTCAAGGATTTCTGTGGGGTCCTACATGTTAATAGAGATCAGAAGTGAAGGTGTGAGTGGGCTTAGGGTTCTATGCTTTCTCTATAGTGGTCTCCTGTACACTACACATAGGTGGGGAAAATCTGCCTGTACACCAGCAAAGGTACCATTTCCATGCTCTAAGAGATGGCAGGAACAAGCTAATACATAGCTATGTAAAGTGACTGTGCATTTTGTGTTTTTGATTGTTCACCATCTGGACTGGACCACCAGACATGGATCTTGAATTTGCCAAAGTAACAATACTCACTGATATTTATGAGTATTGCGAGGCAGGAAGAAGGAATGGGTCAAATATTATTTCAAACAGCTAATCACCAAAGTTGGAGATATACAATGATTGGAGAACAATATCAGTGCTATTGAAAGTGTAGCAATGCTATTAGGCTATGTTGATTTGGAAAATCAAACCATAATTTTACAAACCCTATATGAAAGATAAAGCAGAGACCACTTGTTTTGTCCATTGTATGCAATAATAAGAGGAAGCATTTCCACTAGTGCAAGTCAGCAAATAGTTCTGGGAATATTCAATTAAGATCACTAAACTAGCAAAGAGCTCATGTCCAATTATCCTCTTATCAGTGTAGCAGAATTTCCCCCAGCATCTTTTGTTTTGTGCTGTGAAGTGTCTTCACAGCACTTTCCCATTATTTCTTCTGTGCTACTTGGGGAAACTAATCCATGTTACTAGATTTAGGGCAAAGAGCAAAATTCATTTGAAGTCTGGATCCAGATTTTCTTTTTAAAAAATTGATTTTTTTTTTTAGCATAATAAGATTTAGAAGGGGTTGTAACTGAGATTTTGTTTTCTGTTGGGGCGTCTCTGAAATCTGCCTTTCCATTATGGTAAATGAAGTTTACAAATAAATTGTCAAAAGCTGCTAGCCCAGTACTATTCTTTCCTACCTGCCTGCCCATGTAAAAACGTTATTGTCTGGTCATGATTCTTACAGAAGTCTTTCAGGAAAGTGGCTATTTACAAGCTTCTACTAACTGACGTTAGCCTTATTGAAGACTTTTGCATTCGTCCCACCTTTCCTCTGAGTAATTCTGGGTGGTGGTTTCACCTATAACTTTGAGCTACATTTAGCTGAGAGGTAGTAACCGACCCACTTGGACCCAACTGGAACCTTGGTCTTCCCAGCACTGGACCAACATTCTGTCCATTGCACCAAACTAGCTCCATCGCATCCGCATGCTGGCTTCAATATGGCTATTATTCCTGACTTTTCTCCCCATTAAGTACAGTGTTTCCAGTGAGAGATATGTATTACAAAAGCATTCCATAACTAAGGGGACCACAAAACTGATACCTAATTCACAGCAGTTCAGGACAGAAGTATGCGAAGGTCTTACGGTTGTCATTTTGCTATGAGCTCAGTATCCTCACTAATCAAAATGCTTTTGTTCTCTGATTACTTAATACTGTTTTATTCATTTAAATGGGACATCTAAAGATGTGTTACATGTTCTAATCAGAACCCAGAAGGATTTGTGTATTGGATCTACAATTTTTAGGGTGCAATCCTATGCATGTTACAACCAACCACACACACACACACACACACACACACACACTCGTACAACTCTTAGCATCCCTCCAGCCAGCCATGCTGGCTAGGGCATTCAGGGAATTGTAGGACTTTTTTCTGTCTAAACATGCATAGGATTGTACCCTTAATGAACTTTGAATTAGGTCCTTAGAGAGCAAACCACTGGATACAATCAGTTTTTGCTTGAAGTATAGCCACTGCTAAGTACTCTTTGTCCAGTTTGGTTTTAGTTTTCTTTTGCATTCATCTCTTTCTTGCTCTCACGCTCTGACTTTCCAGCTCCTTCTTTTCATTCGCCTTCCTCTGGCATTTGTTTCATCAGACACCTCCCTCCCCCCACCCTTTTTAAGGAGTACTTTCTGTCTCTTACTTGCACTTTCTTTTTCTTTAGCCTGCTTCTTTGTTTCAGCTGGAAAAAAATGCTCCCATTAACATCCCCCTCCCCAGTCATTCTGGTAAGTATTTTCTCCAGAGAACAATCTTGGAAAGGTTAATGCAAGAACCAATAGCAAGCCTTCTGTTGTTTTCCTGTCTGGTTTCTTTGCCCAGGAGAAATATGGGTTCTTCCCAACACAACCCGTCACTTCCCCAAGATGGCAGAAGCTAATGAAGGGAGGGTGTGGTTTAGATATTATAGGGAACAGGATAGGTACTGCACCAACAGCATCTAGCAAAGATACAAGAAGTGAAGGAGTACCCAGGTATCTGTATATGTTGTGTGTTGTTTGTGTCAGGTAATTATGTTTCCTTTGCTGTTTTCTCCTGAGTGCATTTTTAAAATTTGCATTAGTATTTCACTCTGAGCATCTTGATGTCCTCACGCCAGTGTTTTGATGTGGCTGCCTGGAGGCTTTTATTGGTGTTTCTATGTCACCGTCTAATTATATTAGCATTATGGTGGTCTCCTAGTTAGCATTGCCTAGTTAGCATTTTAAGAGAAAGAAATTCAAACTTCAAAACCTTATAGGTTCAGGACCCTTAAAATGCAGACTTCAAACTAGTAATCCTAAATGCAGTTTATTTCTGTCCCCTCATTCCCCCCAGCCACACTGTGTTCATATCAGTGTTATTTGTTCCTTTGTCCTGAACTGTTAGTGGCCTGGTGTACTTAACTTCTGCTTGCCTATTTGGTATCCTGACATTTTTGTTTCTTTGGTTTGTGATGATGTGCATGTATGCCTCTGTATATTCTTGTTTGTCCTGCGTGTACTGATTGATATATGGGTGCAAACATTTGACATGAATATTGGTTCTCAAGAGGGAATCCTATTTCATGTTGGTACAGAAAATGTGAAAAAGATTATGACTTCACTTAGAGCTGCTGCTTAATTTACTGATTATAACACTGGGGTTGGTATTTGTGATCACTGCCTAGTTTTAGGTATTATTATTAGTACAATATTTAGGAGATAAATTCTTTTTCCTCAGCTGACTATGAAGCTTCAGATAATTCAGTAAGAGAGCAGCCTGGTGGAATCTGAAGATCAAGATAATAACCCTTTGTTTTTAACTTGAGGAATGAATGAGTAATTCTATCATTACTCTTCATCTGATACAGAGGCTGGGTTGGGAATATCAATAAGTTTTTAATGAATCTTCTGTCATTACAATGAGACTTGGCATCTCAGAACTAAATCAAGTATGCTAGATTGCCAGTGTTACTGGTGTATATATGGTGGAAAGAGGAAAAGAGTGACTATTAACTTTATATGTTGTGTTCACTATTACAGCAGATCCATTATTCATTAGTGCTAGCATTATTTTTTTTTAAAAAAAATGTATTTGGAGACAACACTGTGTTAGACATGGAGACTATTCTTGTAGCCCCAAACCCCCAATTTAGTGAGGTCATCCATGAAATAGTTTGGATCCACAGGGGGAGAAGGAGAGATCAATCCTAGATTATAAGGGCAATAGTGTTTTGGTCCCTGCCTTTAAAAGATTTAACTAGAATTGAGTCTAAGGATGAAAAGCAAAACAACACAGACTAGTTTCTCTTTGTACCAAGTGTAGCTGCTGAGCTGTCACTTCTGTGGGGAGCCTTTTGTGAGATACCATCTCATTGTCTGTGCAAGCTAATACCTGGTGTCTTTCTCCTGCAGTCTAGTTCTCTGCTCTTGGATAGCTCAAAGAAGGAAAATAAAGGACAGGGGAGGAGAAGTGGCTGAGGAATGTAGACAGGTCAGACTCCTTAGCCTCTAGATCCAAACTCCTTCACAATATCACAAAGGCTCTGTGTATGTGAGAGAGGACGCATTTGCATATGTTAAAGCTAGTCAAAAGCAAGAACTTACCATTTTAGAATAACCAAGACACAAACCCAGCTAAAATGCTTAAAATGCTTTTTTAAAAGGTCAACTTTCTTTCAGCACAATCTTATCTTCCTATGTGTATTGGAACTGAAATGTTTATTTTGTCACAATATGGAAAATGAGTTTTAATGTCAGCACTTGTAACATATAAGAAAATTAGGATTTAAAAAATTGAAATACAAATGAAACATTGGACCAAGAGGGTAAAGAAGGTATGGTAAACTGTGTCCCCCCACTCTAAGTTGAAAGTTGAAAATCTGTATGTGGTCTTCTTTATCTGGAATTAGTTTTATTTTATCACAGCTACCAAGACTGGCTTTTTAATTAGCAGTGCTTGCTCTGACTTTTATGTCTACAAAGGTAGATTTGCATGTATGCACACCACCACACATTAACTTATCAGATACATAATGCCACCTCCACGATGTATATGTGTGTGCCTGTGTGTGTGTGTAAGGAGTGGGGGTAATTTCCTGTCTTTTGGAGAGTGGGGTTATATATATCACACCACCAAAAAGCATCATCATAACGTTAAGCCTTGTAGGTCTTCATGTAAATCCCCCTGATGAGTATACCTACCCTTGTGCTCAATGTTCGCTACAATAATTGGCTGAGATTCAGTGTTTGCTTTTGCAGCAATGATGGTCCCCAGCATCAGAGCCAATTCCGGTTTACCCCATGGATTCAGATCCACCACTGGAGATGGCTTTCAGTGAATTGTATTGTGGCCAGAGTTCGAGGGGTTTCCCAGTCATGTTGTACTTTACTTGCGTACAGATAGATGACTTTCTCAAACAATCCTGTTGATCTATGTAGCCTAAAGAATGTGGGCAAGTGAGTTGTGGGATGCTGTAGACTGTTGCTTACAAGCAGCAAGATAATTCTTTCCAGAATTTTTGTTGGCTTCAACTTTGAAACCTTGAGTCAGCTTAGTGCCTGAGATAATGATAATACTTAGCATTTAGTGTAGCACATTTGAGCGTTCAAAGTGCTTCACATATAATATCTTGTTGTAATGTTTACAGTAGCCTTGTAAAGTAAATGAATATTATTATATCCTTATTGCAGATTGGGAGGGGTGAGGCTGAGCAAGACAGTGACCCAGTTCGCATGTCATGGAAAGCTGCCATGAGTTAATTCACATGTGGGTCTCCAAGATGTGTGCTGGTCACCATTTTGAATATGCAAGTCACAGCGCGTGTGCACTACAGCTTGTTGTGTTGTACGAGTCCAAGTATCATGAGTTATTTGAGGATTAAACAACCCTTGAATAACCCATGGATTGTTCTAGAGTTACCTAAATGTTGTTTAATGCTCAAATAACCCATGATACCTAGGTTTGCATGATACAACAAGCCATGTCCAGCACAATTCTTGGATCCCCTGGGATGAATTAACGTACAGTGGCTTATCATGGTGTGCAAACTGGCCCATCAACCTGTCAAAGGCCACAGAGTGAGTGAATGGCAGAGGCAAGATTTCTTCAGCCTTCCCCAGTGTGGTGCTCTCCAGATATGTGGGACAACAACCCCCATCATCCCAGCTATACTGGTTGGGAATGCTGGGAGTTGTAGCCAGCCTTTCCAGGTTGGGGAAGTCTGGTTTAGTATGTTAGCTACTCAACCTGTTAGCCACTGTGCTATACTACCAATATGAACTATCTCCAAAACCCTAAAACAGCCAAATTAAGTTGAAATATACTTTATTTACAATGAATCCGGAACAAATAAAAGTACAAGGTAAAGAGAAAAACTATGAAGAGTACAGACATGTACATTTTCATCCCTCTATCCTGTTGTTGAGTTTACTGGTTAGAGTCCTTGCCTAGTTCAGGATTCACCATCTATGGGATCTTCTTTTGTGCTCTGTCATTGCTCTTTTACTTTTGCATACATAGGCTCAATTCGGACGACATGATAGTCAATGGTGGGTTGACTAACCCTAACCCTCACGCTAACCCTAGGGGGCACTCCCCACACAACATGGTAATAAATAATCAACTGTGGTGTGGATGAGGATCAGCGCTGAGTTGACTATGGCAGCATTCGGATGACACAATAGTCAAAACAACTGACGATTGTTTCCCCCACACCAGTTGTTTATTGTGTTGTCCGAATTGAGCCACTGTCTCTGCTTGGGTGGCAGATCCAGAACCCTTCTAGTTCTAGGAAACATTGTATTCATAGGAAGGTGAAAGAAACATGGGGTGGAGCAGCTAGATAGTATCTGCAAGTGTCCATCATACCTCCATATATTGATGGAACATCTAATGGCAACACATGATGGAACATCTAATATCAACATATGCTGGACAACTGTTATCCTTACTCTATGAAAGTAAAATTTGCATGTATCCAATATATGCATTTTGACATGAATGAGCATATTTCATCTTTACATGTTTTGGCTATAAACAGGGGGTGATGTGGAAGCAATCCTGTTGCCCCTTTACATGACTACTCACTTTTCTGAAAATATGAATAGTTCCAATGCCACAACAGAAAATTCCTCTAAATCAACACTTCCAAATCTTGCTAGTGTGTTGTTCTTTTTCATGCACACATTCTTCTTCTGGAATAACACTGTATATCCTTATTTTTCTGATGAGAAGTTAAGGCCTCCAGAAAAGGGGATGCTTTTTATTTCTTGGTGTGAATATGCACATCAGACTAATAGAGATACAATCTTGTGTTTTATAGATGCTTGCGTCATGTAAATAATCATGAAGTGGTTCAGACGCTCTATTGACAGAATACAGATGGGCTTCTGTATAAAAGAGATAGCAAGGATGATGCAATGGGGCAGAGAAAAAAGTTTGAGGGTATCTGAAACTGCATTAAAAGGCACATAAGGCAATTTTATAGTGATTTGCTCTCACCTGCATGAATTTCCAGCCTGTTTCCCCAATGCCAGGTGATCAGACTCCACTTCCATGTCTCGAGGTCTTCTTTCTTTTCGTTACTACTAGTGCATGTTCTCCTGCAGTAGCTTTTCTGTAAACCTGTGCCAATATACTAGACGTTGTGAGATGGATTGAGAATTACTCATTTTGATTAAAATTAGGTGTTTGGGGTCCTAGGTTTGTAAAATCCCAAGATGCCCACTTCAGAAAAAAAACGAAGCCAACCCACTTTCCTCCCCAACCTTCAACCCTATAGCTCTGACATTTTAGGATTTTTTCCTCTCCAACCATAAGCTCTAAAATATACTCTTTCAAGTTACTTTTTTCCAGCATTTTTGTCTTCTTAGTACACATATAGATTCTTACCTTCTTAGCAGAAAATTTAGAGCAAACATTTAAAAGTTCTGAAAGTAATGTGAATATATTGTTTTTCTGATGTGTTGAACTCGGATCTATGGGTACTCAGTTCTAGCACCCATGCCTGTATCTGCATGTGCTTAAAACACACACCCCTATTTGTGTTAAGGGAACACACACATTTTCCTTGCCAAGCGATATGTTTGTATAACCTGTGCTTGTTCAGTCAAAGAATCTGTTGCATTGTGTTCACTTTTATTGTCCCTTTTTCTTAGCCCTTTTCCTCCTTTCTCTATTGCCAGTGCATTAGTTTCCATGGCAACAGTGATGTCATTAATATGGGTGGAGTTTAGCAATGTCCATACTCAGAGAATAAAGTCAGTGTTTGTATGTGTAGTGCCTTTAAAGATGCAGCAGGGCTTGTAAAATGTACAACCATGATTTAAGCAACGGCTGGCCATGATTTGCTGCAAAATCAAACTGAGAACTACTTCTGTGCCATTTTTGCTAATCTTTAGCTGTCACCTAAATATTTATTCTTTGAAACTTAGTTAAATTACATCATCCCCCCTTCTCATTCAACCTTTAAAACTGAGTGTAAATATTACATAGGAAGTAGCAGGGGTGATGTTACAGAAGCTGAGGTGAGAAGAGTGAAAGCTGGCCTGCTTGCATCATCCAACACTGGCAGCAAGTGTTCCCTCTTGTAGGTCCCGTGAAGGTCCACAAAATTGAAAAGGAACATTGGTCCTCTAGTTCTTCCCAAAGGCAAGACCATGCAGCACTCAATTACCAAAACAGCCAACACAATCCTCTGGGGTCTGCCTGCAGGTTACACTTTGAGGAAGAAGGGAATTACTATCCAGGAAGAAGCCAAGAGTTGCATCTGTATGGAAGGTTGCCTTTAGGTAAGCAGGCCTGCCCTCACAGAATTCCCAGACATCTAACTCACTGGGCATTACTACTAACGCCAGTCCATCCATCTACACCCCAGTACTTTAAAGTAGGGTTGTGCACAGATCTGGATCCCGAATCCAAAGCGGATAGGGGTGATTTTGACCTCCAAAAACTGGATCCGAATCAGATTGGGGGAGGTCCAAATAAATCTGGATTGGATTGGCCCGAATTGATCCGGATCGATCTGGAGATCCGGATGCCTTTTTAAGTGTTTTCCTCCATAGACTTGCATTGAAGAAAGAAAGGGCTATAACTTCTTTATTTGTAAAGATATCAAAGTGAAACTTGGACACATTGTAGATGGGCTTTAGATACTCATGTGTGCAAAATTTCAGAAACATAGGTGAAAGCGGGTAGTGGCTATGAATTATTGAAAAATGTTCAAGAAACACCTATAACTTCTTTATTTTTTAAAAGCCACACATGAAAGTTGGGCACATTGCAGATGGCATGTAGGTACTCACATGTGCCAAATTACAAAAACACATGTGCATGCGTTTAGTGGCTATGAATTTTTTAAAATGTGAATTTCCAGGCAATCCACCACAAGTGCTATAACTTCTTTATTTTTCAAGATCCACACATGAAAGTTGGGCACATTGCAGATGGCATGTAGGTACTCCTGTGTGCCAAATTACAGACACAGAGGTGTAGGCGTTTACTCGCAAGGAATTTTTAAAACTGCAATTTTCCAGGCAACTCATTTTTCAAGATCCACACATGAAAGTTGGGCACATTGCAGATGTAGGCACTCATATGTGTTAAATTTCAGAAAAATAGGTGCAGGCGTTTACTCGCAATGAAATTTTAAAACTGCAATTTTCCAGGCAATCCACAAGTGCTAGTAACTTTCTCATTTTTCAAGATATAATCCAGACACATAAATATTGGACAACTGTGCAATGTGCAGGTGCTTAGGCACAGGCAGTCCGTGATGAGAGCACACGTCAGTGAGACAAAGCTTGTCTCAATTTTCAATTTCGAAGCCAAAAATGCACATCGGCCTAGCAAGGCAGGCACATTGTTTAGAAAAACAGAGGCAGTGAGAGCCGGATCTGGTGGGTCAGCCCCATGGATCTATTGCTTATTATTATCATTATTATTCCTATTTTTATTTATGACTGGCTGTGCTTACAGTTCAGTAACTCAACTCTGAAGGAAGGAACCCAAAGGGATCCTCTTCCTATCCTCCTATGTTGAGGGGATGCCCAAGCATCTCTCACTGGCTCTGTTTTTCAAAAGCTGTCCAATATTTACGTGTCTGGATTGTATCTTGAAAAATGAAAAAGTTACTAGCACTTGTGGATTGCCTGGAAATTCACATTTTCAAAAAATCATAGCAACTACATGCATGCACATATGTTTCTGTAATTTGGCACACATGAGTACCTACATGCCATCTGCAATGTGCCCAACTTTCATGTGTGGCTCTTGAAAAATAAAGAAGTTATAGGCGTTTCTTGAACATTTTCCAATAATTCATAGCCACTACACACTTGCATCTATGTTTCTGAAATTTTGCACACATGAGTACCTACAGCCCATCTACAATGTGCCCAAGTTTCATTTTGATATCTTTACAAATAAAAAAGTTATAGCCCTTTCCTTCCCCCAATGCAAGTCTATGGGGAAAAACACTTAAAAAGGCATCCGGATCTCCAGATCGATTCAGATCTGGATCGGGGTGTGGATCTGAATCAGATCAGGGGAGGTCCGAATCGATCTGAAGCGAATTGGGCCCGATTCGGACCTCACAGTTCCAGATCTGAATCGGATTGGGGGCATGCACAGCCCTAATTTAAAGCCTGATTTGCACCCACCCACATGGTCTCTATGCTCTTTTCTAACTGTGTAATAAATAACTTATGTGTTAGCATTAAGCTGAGAGCCTACCAGCACACTCCTGTGCATGTTTACTCAGAAGTAAATTGAATTCAGCGGGGCTTACTCCCAAGTAAGCCTTCATAGGATTGCAACCTATACCTATCTTATGGGATGTCTAAAGAACTACAGTATACATTTTTCAAACTGTAAGTGCACTTTTAAAGTTGGAGAATTGGTTTAAAAAAAGGTATTTAGTGTCAGATGCACCCTTCAGCCTGTCCAGTTGTTGGAGGAGAATTTTGTCATGAACTAAAAAGAAAATTAGAAATGGATGTTTGAAATGTAATCCAGTGTTTGATGACATATGATTTAGATTAAGGTTGGGCCCCGCTTTACCACCCTGTTTGCATTCTGCCAACAGGGTCTCCCTTTTAGTGATTTGGGGGGCTGGCTGTGAACAGGTATGACGTGTTTGCCTTACTATGGCAGCAATTATGTTTCCTGCTACGGCTGGGTACCATTTTTAAAATTTGCTGTTACTAGTGTGTGCCCATGAAGCACAATCTTCATTTTTATTTGGCTTCAGATGTCATAGAGTAGCCAAATCTCACTGGCTGCCATAATATAATTTGAAGCCAAATGAGCCGTATCCTAGATGCCACCATGCCCTAAAACCCTAAACTGCTTACTTACCTGCTTTATAGCTTGAGAAAATTATTTTTAAAAAGCCATTTATGTTAAGATGTTGATTTGAAACGAAAGGACTCCTCTTAGGTCCATTCCACATGAATGGTTTGATTCCACATTGACATTTTCATTCACTAAAGGTTTAGCTTCTTGGAAGAAAGATGTTTAAATCTTCCACTTTGTAGTGACTCTTTTTTTCCCCCACCCCTTTTTTTCTTTTTACAAATCCATATTTAAGGAAATAATTGTTTTTTTTTCAATTTTCTAGACCGATGTCTCCTTTTATTGATGAGATAATGAACCATAACCTGGGAGTAAGCCTCATTGAACCTAATGGGACTTACTTCTGAATATACATGCATAGGATTGCTCTGTTAGTTTTAGACTGTGGGCAGAATCCAATAATGCACTTACACCCCTGCCAGTTCTTTTCCTCCCTGCTGAATCCCTTCTGCAAGTAGTGGGTCCTGCCAATTGCATTGTGCAAGTGGGACCTGCCACCTATGCAAGGGAGATTTAGTGCTTCCTAGGGAAGCCCTGAAATGAGCAGAAATGCTCCTATCTGGAAGGAGCTCTGCTGACCTGCCTCCTTCCAGAAACGAGCATTTCCGCTCATTTGCATTGCCTTGGAAGTGCTAAATTGCCATTGTGCAAGTAGTGGAGGCCATTTGCGCATCACAATTGGCCGGGCAGAAGAGCATTGGCCAGGGCATATACACCCCATTGGATTCTGCCCTGTATGTCTAAGGGATGGCCTTAAATAATATGCTAGTTTGAACCAAGATCTCATACATGGTATCTGGGCATGCTAACTACAAGAACACCCCACTTCTCTTTTTTTTAAAAGTGAAGGTGACAGAGCCTGTCACAATCCTGATTGCAGCCCAAGACTAATTAACCATTGTTCTAAATATATGCAGGGCCACAGAAGCAGGTCAAGTTATACTATATCATTATGGTCAGGAACCAAGCAGGGAAACTGACCCAAACTTAGAACATGCTGTCACAGTAATTTAGTCCATTTATTGGTTATCAGCCAATCCATGACTAGGCAGGACAGAGTATGTTAGAATTAGGTGTTATGGGGCAATTGCTCACCTGTGTAGCAAGGCAGGTCCTGTAGCAACATGGTTAGTACACAATCCCAACAAGGACTTTTGGGAGATCTAAGTTCAGACATTGCTTTTCTTATACATCTGCCCTTCTTTCCGTTGTAGGGGTTTGGGAAGGGGTGAGTTTGAAATTTCAACATTTCCTTCCAGTTCTCTCATTCTGTTATCATAAAGGCCAGATCTTCTATTATTTTAAAGGTATCTTGTATACAAGGGCAGTTCCATGTTCTTGGGGGCCCCAGGCATGAGACCAGCCGTGCTCCCTCCTCCTGGACATGAGATCTGACCCATCCCCAAAGAAAATACACCACCACTTCTGCTCTTCATAGTCATCCCTTCTCCTTTCTGGACTTCTGAGCTCCCCACTACTCAGGAGACCAACACTGTGGGTTCTTTATTTGGAATTTGCCTCATGGATACTTAATATCTGTGGTCTGTTGGCAGTTGCCCAGCATGTCTAGGTTATGTTGCCAGGCATATCTATACATGTCCTGAAGCCGTTTAGTTACTAAATTCTTTTACTTAGTTACCTTTATCACATCAAGGAGAGAAACACAGCACTGAAATGACTAATGGTTTAGACTGGAATATTTGAAGACAACTGGCAGAAAGTTTGGCTGGTTTTTACTAGACGAGGTATTGGTATCATGTTGAGTAGCTCCATGGAAACCTTAGTTTTGGAACTACCAGAAATATGGGAAACAGGATGTCAGGGATTACTGGGAATGGGAGAGAAGTATCATAAAACTTCTCCCCCATTCCCAGTATATTAAATAGTGAATCCACACCTTGATAACTCTCACTTTAAAAGCATAACAGAACATTAAAAATCAACTGGGAAGGGCAACTAACGTTGTCAGAGGTATGGTAAGCCTTCCATGTAAATGAAGGAATGAAAATGAAGACTAGCGTTTTTCAGTTCAGTAAAAGCAACAGCTAACATCCTGTTCATACCAATTTGCTTTTGCTCTGTGACAACACAAGCTTGCACCGCTATGATTACTTGCACTGCCATCTGGCAACTTTCCATCCCAAGCATTACCTATTAAAATGCCAGTATAGATATGTGCTAGCCTCCATAGATACTCATAGTATTCTGTGCATACAAACTATAGTGACCTTATTATGTAAGGTTTTATAAAATTGAAGTATCAAGAGTGGAGTTGACTGTTTTGGGGGGGGGGGGGTGAGAGGATATGTTCAGCATTGGGGCTGAAATCATGTTCCAGTGCACCAGTTTTGCCCTTATCCCAGCTCTGGGTCACTTACACTTGAAACGTTGACCTACTTTCAGAGTTCAGAACTTCAAACAATTTGGCTGTATGAGAAGGGATATGACTGAAGCACATAAAATTGTGATCACAGCATAAAAAGCAAGCAGGGTTTCAGTCATTTACCCTTTCAGATAATACTAGAATGAAAATGTTTCTCAATTAATTAAATCTTCTGACCTGTGAAACTCACTACCACTGGAATTTAGTTTATTTAGTTCTCAGTCCCATAAGCTTTCGAAGCAGCTAACGTTATTTAAAACAGGTTAGCAGTAAAGATCCATAGTGAAACAAATGTGGTAAGAAATGGGATAGAGAAATTCTTGAAAGATGCGGTATTGACTGCAGTTAGGCTTGTTGTGTGACAACAGCTATTCATCTGAAAGCTCATTGCATCTGTCCTAAAGCACAAATGCCTATAGGTGAAAACAAATGTAATATTCATTAATAAAAAATTTAAAAGAGCTCCCAGAAGGTTCTTCACCGCAAGAACCTTCTGGGAACCTTTCCTCCCATTTTAAGAACTGAAATGGCAGGTATGCATACTAGTGAATGGAATGCTGACAGCTGTTTTACCCTTTCTCCAAGCTTCAGGTGGACTCCACCTGGTTTTTTGTTTGTTTGTTTGTTTTTGTTTTTAAGATTTCAAAGTGCTGCATGGACATTTATCCTTTCATTGTTTTAAAGGAACTTAAAAAGTGATGGAGCGGAGGTTTCTGAGTGACACCACAGACAGATAGCTAATCAGTGCGTGCACAGCCAATTGATGCTTTCAAAGCCAATCCTAGAGAAGGTAGCTGCATTTCTATTGAAAATGGTGAGGTACTTCTAGATTGAACTCAATTGATCTGAAAATACTGTGTCTGTGTCTTCACCCTGTTACCAGAAACATCTTTAACAGGGAATATAGTACTCTGCTAGTACCTAGCATTAGAAAAGCTTCTTGAAGCATCCAGATATGGCAGCTGTCAGAGACAAGATAGGGAAGGTGCAACTGTCCTTTTGTTGTTGTTGTTTTGAAATTTTAGATATTGCCAACCTCAGCTTGGAGTTACAGTTTACAATCCAGGAATACGGTAAAGAAAAAATGACAATTGTGTGCTTCGTCCCTAGATGTCCTCAGTTCGCAATTGTCATACTCCAAGAAGCTTCAAGTATGTGCTTGGCTGTACAGTGGTTTTGTAAACCTTGGTTTACTGATAAGCTATGTATGCTGTAAAGACTCTTAACAGTGCACTCTTAAACATTCTACTCAGAACTAAGTCCCACTATGGCCTCCTCCACACGAGACGTTTAATGAGCCTTGAAGGCTCATTATAAATTTTACCTCCACACCAGCGGAGCGCAAAACGGGCGTACAGGCGCGTTATCTCCCCGATAATGCGCATTTTCGAATGCGCGTTAAATAGCGACTTTTATTTTTCTCCGGCCGTTAAAGCGCATTTTCGCCATGTGAACAAGCGATTATGCGCATTAACGTCTTCTAAAGCGCTTTTTGGACATCAATTAATGCGCTTCGCCGCCTCTCGCCGCCTCCCGTGCAGAGGGATTAGGCGTAAATGCGCCTCCGCGAAAATGCGCATAATCCCCGAACCGGGCGCAAAAGCGCATCCTTGTGGAGGGGGCCTTTGTTAAGTGGGGCTTATACCTTGGGCCTGTTCAGATGACATGCTAAGCCATGGTTAGGCCGCTAACCCCTTTGTAGCAAATGATTAGTGACAGTGTTTAAACCGAGGTTATGTTAGCCACCATGGTTAGGAATGGTTCACATGACACATGAAGTCATGGTTCATATGAATTCGAAGCCATAATGTTTAGCTCAAAATGCTTAACCAGGGTGGCTTAGTGTGTCATCTGAACAGGGTCCTTGGTAATTATTTATAGCCTAAATGGCAGGACTGCAGTGGAAGTCCTTCTGCTTTCAGTGTCATGTTTGTTCGGAATTAAGGTCTCTGCAAGCTCCAACACTTTATAGATGAAAAAGAGGACGTACTTGTATACGTTCAAAACCTCTATTTTCAAAGCAAGATCATGGTCTGCACTTCCTATACTTCCTCCCCATACTCTTACACATTGCTAAAGGTATTTAAATACCTTCATTGTTTATTAGAATTCACCAATTTACTCCCAATATGCAGGGAAGAAAATATATATATGCCATATTATGATTTTACTGGAAAGCTATTGCTTTTAAAAGCTCCAGCTATTTCTTATATGAAATCAAGCTTAATGACTGCAGAGGGAGATTAGTATTTACTAAAGGACAAGCATCAAACACCCTATCATTACTATGGTCCATTGTTTGAAAACTGGCAAAGCCTATTCTCAGGCTGCAGGACCTACAGCTCACGGAGTTCCCTCCTTATGAAAGGAGACATTTTTTATTGTGAATATTAACAAAAAACAGAACAAAAAATAAGTTGTGTAAAAGAAAAACACAGACACATTACATATATAAGTATATCATTTTTTCCATCAGGTATACCATTCATTAAAAAAAAATAGGGAGAGAGTTATGGCATAAGTTTCAAGAAACGCATGTATTTATCCACTCGCAAGTCATGCCTGTATAACATCCATTCAAATGTTGATAGCGTTGTTAAGTCCTAATCCATTGCATTATGGGAGGTGAGCATTTGTCCTTCCAACATGATAATATGTCTTTTAGCTATCATAAGAGCATCTCAAACACACACACACACACACACACACACACACACACACACACAAAGAGCTTATCTACACTACTGGTTTAAAACGGTTTAAAATGGTTTGTAACAGTTTTGAGAACTGTTGGGGCCCAGGACACACTCCATATACAGTTTTCAAAACATTTTCAAAGTGTTTTATCCTGCGTGTGTAGATAGGCTCACTGAGAGAGAAGCATGAAGACTCTTGCTGGTTCTGTTAAAACCCAGCTAGTTTTAATCAAAGTGTTTGTTGCAGGCAAAGAAAATTAATAATTTCCCAGATTTCTTCACCAGCTTATATCCTTGTTTGTAGGAGTACACAAGTCAGCTTTCATATTACATATTACACATACAAGCAATCAAGTAGGAGGTTAGCAAATACTCTTCATAAATGAGCAGCGCTTTTCAACAAGAAATGTATGTATCCCATCATGTTATTTTTCAATTAAAATGCAACACCCCTCCCCTTTAAGAGTTCTTCCTTGGACTAATTAAGAACACAGTACTCCCACACCACTATAACTTGGCAACAATACAATTTCCAAGTAGTTATCACCCTGGTTATCTTCATTTCCATTCTCATTCCCCCTTAACACTTCTCTGCCCATCTTACTGGTGGTACCCCTTTTGTTTTTCATTGTGATTTTCGTGGAGGTTAATATTATTTTATTTCTATGCCACCCAATAGCTGAAGCTCTCTGGGCAGTTCACAACAATTCACAAAATCACAGATAAAAGAGAATAAAATACTGCAAAATAAATTCCATATATAAAATTTAAAACAATTCAAACAGCAAAAAACGATTTCAATAACATACTAAGAGTCTAGTATTTGCTTCTGATTTACTATTATCAGCCACAATTAAAGTTTCAGAAGCATCTTATGTGGACTCAGAAACATCCTCTGCCCCCCCTTTGTTTCTGTATGTCCAAATTATTCCCCCCCCCCCCGTTGCACAATCTACTCCGTACCAGCCAGGTCAGACGTTCTGTGGCTGGAGTTTCATAGTTCTGTTTTGCTGGTGGGGTATTTCCTTGGTAAATTTACAAGCTTTTGGTCATATTGGATCCCTCCCCAGCATATTCAATTTCATAAAAGGAAGATCTTCAATAGGTACATTTTTAATAACATACACCTTTTCACTCCAAATGCTATCAAGTTTATTTTGTTTTATATACACCAACAGCACTTTCTCTCCTATCTGTAAAAGTTCAACTCTTTTCTTTTCATCATACTATTAACTCTGTTGACTTAGTTTTTTCTCCATGTTGTCTTTCACAATCTGGGTTGAAAAATCATAATTAAATTTTGGTGATGTTATCTAACTCATTCCTACTGTGTCTTACATTTAGTACCTGGATAAAAAAGAATGGCTGCCAAACCACATCTGTAGGTAAACTACCATGCCTACCAAACATTAAATCAGGTGATGTCTATACTCTGTTGCACAATAAGCAGTGCATCAGGGGCTGCAGTACAGCAGTGCATTGTTTCCATTCTTGCTGTATCAGACTCTTCAACAACCTTATAATATTCTGGTTAGTTATCTCACGAGGTAAATTTCCTTCCACTGCATAGTTGACGTATCTCTACCATATATGATGCATATAGATATAAACAAAGAGCCCTGATCACCAAGAGTCTGTGTTTATGCAAATGCTGCTGTTAATTTAGCAGTGTAGCCCCTCATGGGAATAGCCACTGCAGGTTTGGTAAAATGGTCCACTATACTCAACATGTATCCCTTACCAGTACTGCTCACTGGAAGCTTAAGATGATCAAGTGACACCAAATCCAAAGGGCAATGGCTGAGTATCAATTGCAATGGGGCTTTTGCTTAATCTGTTCCATCTCATCATATTCTACATACAGTAGATAACCCAAGCCAATCTTTTTTTAAACAATAATAATGTAGTTTTTTTCTTTTCTTTTTCTTGTTGCTGTCCACAATGACTTTTTTGTCATGATAATCTCTCATCATATTATTTATTTCATCTTCGGAACAACTGTTTGCTCTCAGAAGTCCTCTGAATTAGGCTCAAAAAATCACAACACCAATGTTCCACGTTTGACTCTCAGTTGACTGATTTGCAACCACAATTTCTTTAAAGGTCCAGAAAATCCTGCCTTTGCAGAGGCTGATGGTTGGACTGAGTCCACTTTATAACCTACTTCAGAGCAGTATCTACAGCCAGTTCCTGTCTGGTACACCAGAAGATGCTTTGACAATTTAATGTGCTTTCAATTCCCAAGATACATGACAACAAAGGTGGATTGTATGGCAAGAAATGCCATTATGTTTCCTCCTCAGTTGAAGTGGGTAACCAAGATAGAGCATCTGCATGCAGCTTTTGCGTACTCTATTAATATGCAGTTTCAAAATAAAAATTGGCCAACTGGGACACCCATTATTGCTCCATGGTTCCCAGCTTCAATGTATTTAAGTAGTCCACCCGATCATTTTCTGTAAATACAGTAAGATAGTCCTCAGTGTTTTCAGTAGTGTCCATACAAGAGTTAATAAATTAAGCCTGAAAGAACTGTGAATTTCATCATTGCATTCTGGATTTCTTCAAAGCTTTGCTATCATAAGCAATGAATCGCTCACCACCAGTCTGTTGTTGACCAAGAAAAGCTTCCAAGCCTCAAAACCTGCCATCTGTGTAAAGCAAATTGATCATTATTTGGTTGCATACATTTAATAAATGCATACAATTGTGGCTTATAATATGTAGCCAGTGTTGCTCACCCAAATGTAATTCACCAGTGATGAATAGGGAAAGATTGACAGGTCAGCATATCTTTCCATGCATCCTTTAACCACATACTATAAAAAAATATCTCTAAAGAGCTATTGGCTGCCATTTACAAATGGCTTGAGAGTACTGCTTTTAAAACTAAGTTGACTAGTGAGAGGTTTGTGGAGTGCAACCGCAATCCGTAAAGCTCTGTGGTGCTGTGTATTGTGTCTTACTTGCTATTGTAATCGAGTGACAGAGAGGTAGATGGATAGTTTCCTTTGGCCTTTCACTGGCTACAGTAAACAAAAAAAAGTGGTAGTCCTGAGTGAGCTTGCATACAGTAAAGGTGTGAATGGATAAGGGGATGTATGAATGCTTCCCCCCCTTCCTCCAAACTAAACTACTCTTTGCTCAAAAGAAGGGGGCAGGACTCCACATTCTAATCCCCTGGAGAGATTTAATGTCCTTTAAACAACCTGGTTGGGGCATTCATAGGTTTATATTCATAATGCATTCATTTTTAAAAAAAAGTCAGAAGACCTTTCAAGGGAAATTCTATTATGCTGTTGCTTCTCTTTAGTTTAAAAGGGCCGCTTTGATAGGAATTCAGCCCAAGATGCACAATTGGTTCCTATGCTATGCAGACTCTGCAAAAGAGAGCATTTCCATTTAAACTACATTTTATTCTACTTTCTTAAGAGGAAAGTATGGCATTTATAAGGGCTGCCTTCTGTAGTGTCATCTTCTACTTTTATCTCTTGTCTTCTTCCAGCAGTGGATAATTCATTCATTTTGTCTTTGTACCAATAATGGCTCCTGAAGGGGGAGGAATAGCTGAGGTATACCTTGCACGTCTTGAATCAAGAACGATGTCTTGCAGGTCAACTCAATGCTAACATCTTTCCTGATACCACATAGATGCCAGCAAAGCGGCAACATCCATGACATCACTGTTTGTGGTGCAGGCTCTGCAGCTCTGCTGTGCATCAGTGCACATGTGATGTATAGTACAACAACATAACTCAATTATGGATTATTGCACACAGTTAATGTAAACCCAGGCTGTCGAGCATCGGACATGGAGACACAGCATAAATCTTTCTGTGGCACTGTCTAGTCAGGGAATATCAACACTGTAGTCTTGAGCAAATGTACAAATAATTCCTTCTTCTCAGTAAATTCTGGGAAAGGCAGTTCTGTAAGGAGTGGGCAGGTTAGGAATACTTCCTGATTATTCTAACTTGAAAGGGAATTAAATGATTGAGAGGCAAAAATTAACACTATGATAGAGAGCAAAAGCTCAGGCCCTTGAATTAGTTGTATGTATTCTTTTGAAAGATGAAAGAAATTACTTTTGAGGCTGGCATTGTGGATTAAGCAGGCTTTGAGGATGGATTTAAAGGTCTCCCCCTCCAGTCTGTGTCTAGTCACATAAAGAGTGGACACAGTATACTTCTAGTTTTGGCATATGCAATGAAAAGAAATACCCACAAAGCAGTCTGTTACTTTTGGCACCTGCATACTCTGAAGAGAGGCTGCCAGGTTTGTTACCAAATCTGTTTTGAAAGCTAGTTTGCACATATTCCAACTGGGCATTCACAGAGACAGACAAAAGTGTCCTATACTTAATATCTTGTTTGAAGAGTACTTCTCATTACATAGAAATCAATGATGCTCTGAAACTTGTTATGTATTGCTGAAGCTTCTTGTTCCAAAGTAGAAACAGAAACTTCATAATCAAGTGTGTAATCCAGAGAAGCTGCCTGTGTATGCCTAAAGAGATGTTTGCCCATTTGATGAAGAGAACCTCCAACTCCTCCAGCTTCCTTTAAAAGGCACACACAGTTGTGAGACCTCCAAAGATGTGACCGAGGCATCCTACTGGGCTAATGACTTGTTTACTGCCACAGAGAATTAGAGTATGGGATAAGGCAGGTGTCATTCTAAAAAAGAGGAAAACTCTTTGAAAGGGACCAATTTCTTGGGTGACAAATGGATATCCTCTTGCACTGAGGATATAAGCTTGGGTATATGGGGCAGGGAGCTTCTAGCAGTGTGCAGTTCAGTTATTAGTGATACAGAGAGATGAGCTTGTGGAGGGCTCGTTGTCCACATGATGAATTGCCTACGTGGTGCCATGGTTGTTATCACACATAATATTGATAGTCTGGTAAATAGTGCAGGGAAAGGAGTCAGTTGTCGTGACTCCCTAACTTCTAGCGCACATTGAAGTCAATAAGGAGGCCTCTTAGGAAAACAATCAATCTTTTATTTAGCAAATGATCCCTTCTCTCCCTTTGAAAGGAGTTAAAACTTAGAAAGCGTTTTGCCCTAAGGTGTAATTTAGCTAAGCAAACAAATCAGTTGATCTATCCAAAAGGAAGTGAGAGTCACTTCTAAGAAGAATTAACATCCAGCCTTTTCTGAGCAAGTAATCTTTCCGAGGCCTCCTAACCTCTTTGATCTGTGCTCGCTTTTCTCTCCTACGCCCTCTGAAGTCGAAGGCTGGTTCTCAGCTGCAAGGTTATTTACATCAGAAGAAACATTCTCTAAAGATGAAGCTATGGGAACCTCTTCTCTTTCTGGTACGGACTGGAATGTCTGTTCGGGTTCAGAATCTGATTCTGAATTAACGTCTAACATTCCTTCGCCCTGAGCAAGGGGGAAGGAATTAGACACAACACCAGTGTTCATGGTGCACATTAGCACCAATAACATTGGAAAATGTTATTGCGTGGTCCTAGAAGCACAAATTAGTTTGCTAGGCTGGATGTTGAAATCCGGGATCTCCAAGTATTCTCAGAAAAGCTATCTGTTTTACCTACAAAGTCAGCTAGACAAGCAGAAGAGTTTCAATGTGCAGATGAGAAAGTTGTGTGGGATAAGCTGAGTCTTTACAAAAAGGATGGGCTCTGCTTGAATTTAAATTGAAACAGACTTTAAGGGAAAGCAGACAAGCTGAGGAGCATCTGGTTAGGGGCAAATCATCCCTATGGGATGAGGGCATAAATGTTCCAGATCATTCAAATGGGGATAAGATGAACCTAGTCATTAGCATTCAGTCAATTAACAGACAGTCAGAAAGGCCACATTTCTCTAGGGAAATTTGCCAAAGACATTTGGAGAGGGACACAATGGGCCAGTTTGCATGATCATGGTAGTCTCTGATGTGTGTAGGCATGTGCGGGTGGCCATTTTGAATATCCAATGCCCAGTCACAGCTTGCCATGTTGTGCAAACCCGGGCAGTGGGGATAGCGCCAGGGTTAACAACCCTCACATAACCCAACAGCAGATCATGGGTACCTGTGCTTAAGCCCAAATTCACACAACACAAGCCACAGCTGGATGTTGAATATCCAAATTCAGCCCGGCACACATCGGTACATAATGCAGCCCACCATGGCTTAAATAAACTATGGTGGGCTGTTCTGATCATCCAATTCGGAACATTGTATAGGTGTTTATATCCTAACACTAGGAACCTCAGAGCCAACATGGGAAGGCTGGGTGATGAATGGAATGTAGATATGTTCTGGTGGACTGAAGATAATCAGTGGGATATGGATATCCCTGGATCCAAACTCTATAGAATAGATGGGGATGAATAATTGGGAGTTGTGTATGTAAAAACACACACACACATAAGAATGAATTGGGTGTATGTAAAACAAAACTAAACAAAACATAAGAATCTAATAAATTAGAAAACCTAATAGGAATAAGAAATTAGGGATGCACCCAAAGTAGAAAGTTCTATAATTATGAGTGACTTCAGTTGCCCTTACATAGAATGGGTTTGCACATAAGAACAACCCATGAATTGTCATGCACGAGTGGGACTAGCGGGTGCACCACCTCTTCCTCTTTTACTGTACACCCATGATCAGCTCCTTTGTAGGTTGTGGAGCGTGACATGTGAGCCTGCACCGCTGAATGTTTTAGGAGTTAAACAATACAGCAGTTAACCCATAGTTTGTTGTTATATTAATCTATAAAGGATCCAATTATGGCTTGTACGTGACACCCATTGGTTTTTAACCCGATGCATAGTTGTTATGTGCAAACAGGACATAGACTGGGTAACTGCACATTCAGGTTAGGAATATAAGAAACTGCCTTGTACAGAGTCTAACCATTAGGCCATCTAGCCCAGTTGATACTGACTGGCAGCTGTTCTCCAGGATTTCTGGCAGGAGTTTTACGTGCCCTACCTGGAGATGTGGGGGGTTGAACCTGGGACCTTTTGCATGTTAACCATAGAGCTATGGCCCCTCTAAAAACAGGTTGCAACAAAGAGACTATTATTAGATAGTTTAAATTTATCAGAAGCAGGAATTAACAAATCAGCAGGTTTGGATGTAATCCATCCAAGAATTCTGAAAAGAAATTACAGGTGAAATTGCTGATCTTCTAATAAAAATATGCAACTTGTCCCTAAAATGGCGCTCCATACCAGGTTATCAGAAAATAGCCAATGTAATTCTGGATTAAAAAAAAAAAAAGAAACCAGGAAGTTACAGGCCAGTTAGTTAAACATCCATTTTAATGGAGAAAAGCTTTTAAAGATGAAATTATCAAGCATATAGAAGAACTATTCCTGTGGAAGAAGGACCAGCATGGCTCCTGCAAAGGTAAGTCCTATCTCACTCACATTTTGTAGTTTAGCAATTGGACGGCATAGAAATGCAGTAAATAAATAAATAAATAATAAATAAATGTGTATATGAGTGCTCCAGTAGACATTATAAACTTGAACTTCCAAAAAAACTTTAACAAAATCTCTCATTAAAGTCTCCTGAATAAACCTAGCAGAAGTGGTAAAAGAGGATAGGTCCTCTTATTGATGGGTACCTGGGAAAGAACAGGAAGCAGAGAGTAGGAATAAATGGACATTCCCTACAGTGAAGGAAAGTAAAGAGTAGAGTCCCCCAAGGATCTGTATTGGGACCGGTGCTTTTCAGCTAGTTCATAAATCATCAGGAGTTAGGGGTGAACAGTGGGGTGATGAAGTCTGTGGATTGCACAAAGTGATTCAGGGTTATGAAAATCAAAGAGGTGGTAGAGTAAACAACTGTAAGAGGATCTCTCCAAACCAGGTGATAGGGCAAGAAAATGGCAAATGCAGTTTCATGTCAGCAAATGTAAAGCAAGGGTGGGGAATGTGTGGCCTGCAGATATTGATGGATGGCAACTCCCATCAGCCCTAGCCAGCATAACCAGTTGTGAAAGATAGTAGGCATTGCAGTCTAACAACATCTGAAGCACCACACATTCCCCATCCCTCATATAAAGCAATGCACATTGTGACAAAATGCCATATTTTGATGGGGTCTGAACTGGTGTTGACTAATTGGGAAAGAGGTTTGGGGTTGTTGTGAGTAGTTCAATGAAAATAGAGGCCCAGTACGTAGCAGCTATGAAATAGATGAAGTCTATACTCATTATTAGGAAAGGAATAAAAAATAAAACTGCCAGTATCATAATGGCCTTATACAAACCTATGGTGCAACCACACTTGGAATGCTGTGTACACTTCTGGTCATCCTGTCTCAAAAAGTGTATTGTAGAGCTGGAAAAGATGCAGAAGAGGAAATGAAACTGCCTAGGGGCCCAGAGCATCTTCTGTATCAGGAAAGGCTACAACATTTGAATTTTTAAAATTTGGAGAAAGTGGACAGACCTGTTTTTCTCCCATTCTTAATTAAACTGATTGGCAATAGGTTCAAGATAGATGGAAAGAAGTACATTTCCACATGATGCATAATTAATTTATAGAATTCATTGCCACAAGATGTGATGGCCAGTAGCTGTGATGGCTTTAAAATGGGGTTAGAAAGCATCATGAAGGATAGGTACATCAGTGGCTACTGGTGCTAATAGTCATACGGCATTGTGCAACAATTTTGACTTGTTTTTTCTTTAATGGATTTTCAGTAAGGAAAAAATGGAAGATGGGAAATATGGGAGGATTAATAGTGGAAGATGACATTATCTGGACCCCTCTATCAAATTCTGTGAATGATGCAGGGCAATGGCATTCTAAAAGCCTTGTCTATGAACCTCGTGTAGAAGCAACTTTAAATAAGATGGTTTATTTGCTGGGGATGGGCAGTGGGAGGGATATTCCACAATCCAAAGCTTCTATCTGATTATATAAACTAATACAGATCATTGCATTAGGATAAGCACCAATCTTAAATTAAAGTGATTGGTTCAGAAATTTCCATTCTATGGATAGGAACTGAAGAGCAAGCTCAAGAAGGAGAAAAATAAGGCAGTGTGCATATATTCCTTGCCTTCTGATTGAAGGTGGTGAGTACTGAAAGGCTAGCACACACGTCATTTAGGTGCATTTAATGGGAGTTGATAATCTTTCCATTGGCTGTGGCATACAGGACTTATTATCTCCTCTAAATCTGCCAAAGTGCTCATTGCAGTGGTGGCTTTTCTGCAACAGAGTATTTTCAGTGTGAATGTATCATTCTGTTTTGCCTAATTGCTTTCTGCTGTCTACCACCAAGCTGCTGGTGGCTGTGATCCCAGTGTTGCTGGGTTCTTTTCCAGAGGTTCACGTAGTTAATGGCAGAAGTATATTCCACTTTGAGCATAATTACTGGCTTTCCTTCCCAGCACAGTCTGGCCTGCATACAGTTAACAGTTCTTGTACAGAAGACAGTGACGCTAGCTTCCATAGCACGGTTTATTAAATCCTTAAAGAAACTTATAGTTAAAAAGGAAAATTAAAGGTTTAACAGTAATATTACATGGGATCATAACGAGAGAGAGAGAGAGAGAGAGAGAGAGAGAGAGAGAGAGAGATTCCTGAAATAGAGGATTTGAATTTTGTGGGGAATTCAGGTATGAGTCATTCTGACTAAACTGTACTCTAAACATTTTCCCAAACCTGAGTCCAGTTCAAAATGTATCTCTATTGTATTGTGTGTGTCATGACAAAGCCTCTGGCATGGATTGGCTGAGCTAGTATAGTGGCAAAGAATGTTCAGTGGTTCTGGAAACCGAACAGTTTGTACTGCAAGAAGAACAATTGTCCATTTAGATGGGATTAAAACCTCAAAGGGCTGGACTAGGAAGATGAACCTAGAATATAAGGGACAGGGTGCCCTGAGGCTGGCAAGGAAGCTGAACTAAGCATGCAGGATATGCAATACACAGGAAAAAGGGGATTTGGAGAATGGGTTGGTTAAAAATTGACACTTGAGGAAAAGGTCAAAGGAGATGTGGAACTGAAGCAAGAAGGTCTTAATCAGAGAGGAAACACTAAAAAAATAATAATCCCACAGCATTTAAGGTGGGGAAGGGAGTGGCAATGGCCTAAAATGCAAGAATCTGAGGAAATAATGGGTGGTGGAAACACTGAGTTGGTGAAAGTTGGAGCAAAGAAATAAGAGTGGGGGCTATGCTAGCAGGAAGGATATGGACAGATATTGGGGATTTGGATGGCTGTAGGCCAGGGAGTTGGGCAGGATGGGAGAGGCCATAAGATTGCTAATTATAGACCCTGATAGGGCAATTCTGTCTCTTAACATATATACTGATAGCAAACTTTGACCTGGTTCACACAACATGACAACCAATGATAAACATGACAACCAATGATAAACAACCAATGATAACAAGCCATGGTGGCTTGTTATCATGGGATGTTGTGTCGTGAGAACCAGCATGATTGCTTAAGTGAGGGTTGTGAATCATGAACAACCAATGCTGAGAACCTGTAGCTTGTTTTGGGGTTGTTGGCTATGGCTTGTTTAAGCTATGGGCTGTTATGTGAACCTGAGACCTGGCTTATGTGTGGCTTGTTCCAAAAGACTACAGAGTCATTCGGCAAGAGCAGCAAAAAAGCTGACCATTCTGCTTGCCTCACAATTTTGCAAGCCATTTTCCAGACGTTGAAGTTTGCCTGGCAACAGCTGCAAGAGGGTTTGTCCTGCCTCCCTGCTCCCTCCTGCAGTTCAGTGCTTCCCAGGAAAGCTCTTCCCACTGCTCTTATCTGCACTGAGCGACCTTGGAGAAAGGTGGCTATGCTTCCAGGTTTAGTTTTGTCTGAATCCAAACTGTCCCATAACATCTCCAGTTTTCAGCTCGTGTCACACCCCCTAATGTCCCATGTGCAGAGGAGCCTTGTGCTGTCATTCCCCCTTTGCAAACAGAACAATAGTGGTAATCTGACAAGCCCAGCATCTCCTGCTTCTCTGGATGTGAGCTAACAACTGTCTCCAGACTTATCCACTCTGTAGCTGCTTCTACTTAACTCTGTAGCAACTTTGACATTACTGGCCTACTACTGGGTCTGGCTAAGAACCGTGATGGCTAGGAAAACTTCATGCTCCACTGAGTCCCAAATGAAGGTACAGGAGGAGGACTACTCTACATCAGTATTCTTACCCATTGTTGAGCCCATTTCCATGGAAATTTTCAGATGTCACAGAAAACGTTTTTCACCATCACTGATGAAATTGGCCCAATAATCATGTGGCAAAATATGGTAATGCTCTGAGCTGTCCCTATTTATTTATTTTTTTAAAAAAGGTTAGTGCTGACTCTCTACAAACTACATTTAACCTAGTCTACCTCCCATTCAGCATTACCTTTGGAGTTGGGAAATCAGCCTGTGAAATTTTCAGGGAGGTGGCGCAATTCCTGTATGACCTATGCCTGGCACATGTCATGAATGTAGGAGATGAGAAAAGAAAAATCCAAGGCTTCCATGAGCTTGAATTTCCATGAGTTGGGGATGGGGTCTGCATTTGTCTCCCACATACGAATCCTTGCTCCCGAGGGGAAGGGGCCAGAGTTCTATGACTGAAGGTGCTTCTGCATCATGGCTTTGTAGGCAGATGGAGCTGCCAAGGCTAACTTCATGGATGTGTATGCAGGTGTTTCTGGACAGAAATATTTTCGAATTCACCTATGACTGATAAGCTTCACTACCCCCATCCCTGTAATGGTTAACGGGTCCCCTAAGCACTTTCCCATCCTGGGCCACCAGGCTTTCACACTACAATCTTGGCTCATGGTGCCATATTGTGCTCCAAGATTGCCCAAAGAAAAAATATTCTACCATCACAGTAGGGCGAGTCTACTAGTGGAGAGAGTGTTTCAGTGACTACAGTCATGGTGGCACTCTGTATAAATTTCTGGATGTTGAGGAAGACCTAATAGCAGATGTTATTGTTGTGTGCTGCATTCTGCATAATATCTGCGAATTGAGGGGTGACATGCTCAGGGCTGAGAATGATGCCAATCCCATTATCCTTAGTACCAGCAGCTTGCTCCACACCTACTGAATCCCCACTTATAATCAGTCCTGTGCCAAGTAGGGCAAGCAATACAAGTAGCTATTGCTGACTTCATCTAGGACCATTATCCAAAATTCTCTGTGGCTAACTACTGCATGATACTGTGCATGGTTGTTAAGTGCTTTCTCCCCCACCCCAAATGGAGCATTTGCCTGCCTCCTATATATACCCTGAGCAACCTTTTAGTGAACAGTCTTTTGTCATCTAAGTCAGTTGTAGGTTTGTTTGTTTTTAGTATAACACAAATGGGGTGAGCGAGCCTGCAAGTGCTTTGGAACGATAAAGGAATTGGACAAACAGGAGTGGGGACATAGGTTGAAGACGTCAGTGAGCGGGGTTGGGAGAGGTGGCTACTCCTGTGCCAGGTGAAGAGTGACAGAAAACAGTGCAGCATCAATGCCTACCGTTAACCCCCACTTGATCACTCTCCCGGGGATGGTGGTTCATTGGAAAACCAGGAAATAATGGAGTTGTGGCAGTGGGTGCTTTGCCTTGCCAGAAGGGGGTAAGTAGAAAGGGGGAGGAGGGATGGAGGGTAGCATCACAACAGGAGGAGGGTGCATGAGTGACCAAGGGAAGGTTTTCATAGGGACAGTACAAGCATTCCCAGGAGCAGCCGAAGGTTAATACGTGCCCATACATGAGTGGATCAATGGTGGACAGGCTGGTGACATACTGAAGCCTTGCTAGCAGTTACCAATCCTTCTAAGCTGCAAATATTCCAGGGATACGCACTGGGAGCCAGTGGAGAGGGCAGAGGGAAACAAACTACAACCAACACAAACAAGCCACCCTGAATTGTACTTAAAAGCAGGGACCTCCTTTCTCAAGTCGTTGAGTTTAAGTGGTTTCTGGCTGTAGACAGCAGCCTTGATTCAAATAACAACACTGTTCCTAGTGTTATTTTACAAGGTAGTTCAGGAAATATTTCATGGAATAAATTAATTTGCACAGGAACTTAAAGGTTAGAAAGCATAGGAAACATGGCAAAGAGCAACTGGCAAATGCTTCTGATATGGTTCATGCTGTGTTTGATTTCACACATCTAATTACAGCATGTGTCAAATCTAACCAAATGAACATGCAAGGGGAGCAGTTCCTGTTCTGCTTTCTCAAGCACATTACTTCATTTGCTATAGACTAGAGGATGATGCCAAAATGCAGTTTCAGGAAACATGCAATGAGTAATTGCACTTCCCCCTAACCTGTGTCAGAGATTCCTGCTCTAGGTAATGGAATTAAACACTAGGACACATTGGCTCAGTTCAGACAACATGTTAATCAATGCAGTGTGAAAACTCCACTCAATGGTTGAGGTTTTAGGGAGTACTCCCCACACAACATGTTCCAACTCCACCATTGTGTGACTGTGGGCTACCGTGGAATTGAGTAAAATTCATTGCGGCATTTGATTGACAGTTCCTCTGCCCTCTCTCCTCCCCTGGTCCTCCCGATGGTATCCCATTAGCCATTGCTGGAAAAAAAAACCACAACCTAATCCCAGTGGCTCTCCTAGAGCAACATTTCCTCCTTTTGCCAGGTAATTCTGTACTCAGTGGGAAAAGTCAAATCAACACAACAGAAAACTCCTCGGAGCCCACTACACACAACAGTTGTGAAGGAATTCTCCTCTGCACAGCTTGGATATTCTGCATGGAGTGTTTCCCAAAAAAAAAACCTTCACCGTTGCATGGAGTTTTCCTACCAGACAACACATTTCTCAATGGTGGTGTAAAAACTCTACCGTGGAGTTCTAAAACAACCTTTGAGAAAAGTGTTGTCTGAACTGAGCCAGTGTGTGAACAAATCCTCTGATATTCTTAGACTGGAGACATAGTTTCCACCCACCCCACCCCCAGAGAACTAAAGAGAGGTTGCTGCTAGTGGTGTGTACACTCATCCTACTGTTGCCTCTGACAAAACAGATTTGCAGGTTTTTCTATTGTTTCAAAAACCTGCAAGAGCTGTTTGACCAGAGGTGACATTGGAACAAAAGAAATACATGTCTATACCATGGGAAGAGATGGATCTCTCAAATCCCCTTCAGTATTTTTTTAAAAAACCAAACAAACTATTGTCTGTCACTAACTTAATTATAGGTTGTAGCAAAGGCCAGTTTGATGTGATTGATGTCTACATTGGAAATATTTCAAAACCCCAGTGGCTGGAGGCTACTGCAACATCTTGACGTTTTGAAAAATATGCCCTACATCAGGGGTAGGCAAGCCTTTTGAGCTGCAGGCACATCTGCCAATTGAGAACTGTCCTGGGCACCACCACAAAATGGCTGGCATGGGAGGTGTGGCAAAGGACAAGTAACTTCTCCAAAAGATAGTTAAATCACACATGACAACAAACCACAATTTAATGATAATCCATACTCAACCCATTATTAGCTCATGCCACCTCATACTCTGAGGTGGTAGAATGAACTATAACACTTCAGACTTCAGGTGGGAGAGATCACATTGTTTACTTAGGCAGCATTCAAAAATGTGATTCCCCCCCATCCTCCCCACACCCCTGATGTCTGCGAAGTGATATAGTTCATTTTACCACTTCACAGCTCTACCACCTCAGTCTGCTTCATGTATCGATGAGGCTCTAGGAAAGTAAAAGCCTTCACTTCCTCACCTGCTCTTTCCTTCTAGATAGTGCAATGGGCTCAAGCCATACTGTTGCATCTCCTAAAGTGAGAGGGCACCTGCAGTGGCTGTTCCTTGCAGCCACTACTCAGTTGCCCTCTTTCATAGGCCCTGTGCCCTCTGCACCTGAGGTGGTGGTATTGCTGTGTATGGCACAGAGCAGTGACCTGGCTCCCATCCACCCAACAGAGTCCAAACCTCCCAGTGGCTGCTCCACTTGAGCAGTAGCTGGTCAGTAGTCAGTTCCAGTGGGCCCTCCTTAGACACTGGGCTAACAGCAGCTGCCTGACTCTGTTGATAGCAGCACTGGTGACATGTAATGATGCTGAGGAACAATCTCACCCCGGCAGAGAGATGGCCTGTATATAATTGGTCTCTTTTCTAATTCCCATGACACTGTGAACCAGACAACAATGCTAGAAAGCTGGCAGTTTTCCCATATGAAGAAATATGTTCTGTATTCCTTATCTCAGCTATAAACAAAAGATAAGTGTCTCCCTTGCCAGATTTCACTTAAGACTGTCATTTCTATTGCTATCATACCTGTAGTTTTAACAGCCATCTAATCTCTTGAGGATACGGCCATCTGAAGTGTAGCTACTAAATACTCCTCTCCCCGCTTAGCAAGAACATTCTTAGGAAACATATTCAGCTCCCTGCCCTCCTCCCCAGAACCCCTCTGAAATGCCCACAAGTAAAAAAATGTAAACAACTGTGGCATGTGTGATGTTAATAACTGTACAATAGATAGTATCGTAGTTTATTTATGTGGATGTTGCTTAGACTTGCCTTTGCCAGGGCACTGGAAATGACTGGTATGTTGCGGGTCAGCTGAGCCATTATAAACGAATGAGTTTTCAGTACAACCTCCCTTCCACCTAACTAACGTTATTATTTCTGTTGTAGAGACATGCTCCCTAACACACCACATTCCTGCCTTCACCTCTCTGCCAGGCTTTACTATAATCCCTATTGCTAGTCTCATCCATTCAGATGGGGATTAGCTGAGCTGATATCAGGGGTCAGCATCTTTGGGCAGCTGCTGAGGATCCACCAACCCTGATCATTATCACCCCATCCTCCTCCTCCTCCCTATGCCAGCTTCCCCCATCTTCTCTAGCAGGCAAGCAGCGATGGCAGCAGCCAACCCCTCTCTTTGCTTGAAACCTACCTTGATGGTGAAGATTGGACTGCCTGGGATATCCCACCTTCCTGCTGCCCAGAGGGAAAGGCGCAGATAAACATACAGGGAGTAGTGGTGCTACTGTTCCCTGCTACTTTCCCTGATTACCCACCAACCAAAGAGAGAGCTGGTTGCCACAATTGCTTCTCAGGTGGGCAAGTGACCACTGATTGTGGCAAGAAGCAGCCATCACTGCCTGCCCTCTGTGTCTGGGTAGCAGTGGGGACTGAGCCCAGGGAATCCAATCTTTATCACTGCACAGTGCTCATGGAGAGAGGACAGGCTCTCCCTGGTGTGTTAGTGATTTGTGGGGGGGGGGGGGGTTCGTTGGGCACTTTAAAAAAAATCTGGGAAAGGATTAAAAAAATATAGAATACGACTTGTGATTCCCCTGTGTCTTCAGTAGTATCACTCACTCTACCTCTTCAGGATATTATTTATTTATTTATTTGTTTGTTTGTTTGTTTGTATCCCGCCTTTTGCTCAATACTGGATTTTATCATTTCATTCTGCTGCATGTGTAAACCAGGCTGACTCAGAAGAAAGCATATGGAGTCATGGGAAGACTTCCTGAAATCCTAGTTATGCTGAGAACCAGCTGGGAAGTCCCTGGATGGATGTGGGACTGAGCTCTCAGAATGTGGCTTGCCCAACTGTAGTGTACTGCAGCCTTCCCCAAATTGATGCCCTACAGGTGTTTTGAACTACAACTCCCAAGAATTCCTGACCACTGTCCATGCTGGCTGGAGCCAATGGGAATTGAAGTCTCAAACATCTGTAGGGCACCAAGGAAGGCTGATGTCGTGTCTCCACATTTGGAATGCGCTGCAACAGAAGATGGCTTATTAAAGCAACGGAATCCTGGATATAATAAATAACTGTTTCTTAAAGGCAAGACACATTGTCATTTTGGCTATTTTCCTTTCCCTCTCCCCCCACCCTAGATGGTTTCAAGCAGACTTTGATGTTGACAACCATTCATTTGGCTGGTTCTCTCCAGGGAATTCTTGGGTTGGGTATTTCAGGTTTCATGGCTGGAGCTATTCCAGTTTTCCTTGCCTAGTATTTTAAAGCATGAACGGCTCAGCAAAACTGTCTTTCCCTGGGGCGGTCATCTCATACCTGCCATATAGTGTTATGCAGCATGAAGACAGAAGCAGAGCCAAGCCAGGCAGAAGGCTGGGAAAGCAGCAGAGAGGGTTGCATTCCAGTGACAGGATCATAGGCTGAAAGGAAGCAGAAAGGCAATGCAACCACTGCTAGGTTGTTCTTGTTCCCTGTTACAGACACAATGCTCATGGTACAGTAGGGGTGGGAACCTGTGGCCCTCCAGGTATTGCTGGATTAAAACTCCCACCAGCCAATTGGCCATGCTGGCTGGGGATCATGGAGGTTTGAGTCCAACACAACATCTAAAGGGCGACAGGTTCCCTGCCACTGCTGTACAGCCTTGTTAACACTCTGGCTGAATTCGGATGACACAATAAGCAACTGGGGCGGGGGAGGGAACAATCGTCAGTTGTATTAACTATCGTGTCATCCGAATGCTGCCATAGTCAACTCAGCACTGATCCTAATCCACACCACGGTTGATTATTTATTACCATGTTGTGTGGGGAGTACCCCCTAGATAGACAACTGTAAAGTTGATTATTACCCCGCCATTGACTATCGTGTTGTCCGAATTCAGCCTCTGTCTCTGCAGGATTTTCTTTAAAGTCCCAAGTAATGTTCTTTGTTTCCTTCTCCCCTCAATTTTTTCACTAGATCTCACTGTTGGGAAGCTATTTTTATATTCATTCCATAATTTATAGTTTCCCTCTTTTTGTCCACATAGCAGTTTTAAAAAATGTGCATGGCATGTACATCACTCAAGTATTTTTTCTCCCTCTATTTGTTTAGCATTTTGATTGTTATTATTTCCTACTGCTTTCTAATCATTATTACCTGCTCTCTTCTAAGTATCTCTCCATTTGTTACAGGGCCTCTGAATGTATAATTTTTTCCAAAACACCTTAAGGAAAAACATTTGAGTTTAAGGATCATATCCAGATGCAGTGGTGCAGAAAAAAGGATTTCATCACTGCAGCTGAAGCAGCATTAAAACCATGGAAAGTGGGAGAGAGCTAGGGAGCTCTTCCAGTGTCCATTTTAAAAGCCCCAAGAACTGTTTGCAACTATTAAAATATCCCTGCTGGCTCAGCATTGTGCCACCCCCATCTTCCATCCTGGTCATAGATTCAGGGCCATTCCAACAGCTTTTTAGATCTGAAAATCCAAAGGTATGTAATGTAATAGGCAGCTGCCCCCTTGTACAAGCGATGACATTCCTGGTACCAGCCCTTTTAGCTCCTGTCTCAGCACAGTAACTCTTATGCTTGGACTGCAAATTAAAATTTCAGAACAATTTATTAAACATTAATATCAGGCTCCTCAATGGTGATCATCAGTAGTATTTTGGGTGCATCATATTTAGAAATGAGATAGATTTCCAACTATATAAAGCAATAGCATCTCCCAGTTGGAAGTTAAGCATCTCTTTTCTGTTTCTGTGTTATCAGCACTGCCCTAGAATCTTTTGATGTTGCTCCTCAAAACACTTGTGTTAACTACGACCTTCCAGGAATACTTGTTGCTAGCATGGGCTCAAAAATACAATGAGTTTTGTTTTGGAGGTACCACTCACCCAAAGCTCATGTTTTGACTTCTATCTAATGTTGTACCTATGTGCATTTTTCCATTTATTGACAAAAATATATGTTTCAAATTATTTACCCTCAAACATAGTAGTAGAAACCAACAGCATAGATACAGCTATGCTGCCTAGGGTACTCTATATTATTTATTGAATAATAAATAAATAAATTTAGCCAAAATGCCCTCTCTTTTCAGTTCATGTACAAGAGGATATATAAAATAATTAAAGAACAGGCTATCTCTAAGTGAAAGGAGTTTTTTTTAAAACCCACAATGACAGAGAAGTTAAATTTATTGCTTCGTCTAATGAATCCTGGATATTTTTTATCTAATTGTCTAATCCTTTTCAGTAAGTTGCTAAGCTTTTGGTCCCAGTATCTTGTGGCAATGATCTTAGGCTGTATTTTCCCAAGTTGTATCTAAGTAAGGTATTCCTGACACATATGCACACACACTTTTGAACTCTCTAGACTCCTTTTGTATTAATTTTATTTCCTCATTGATAATATACATTTCTTTTGAGTTAGAGTCATCTGGGAATTTTATTACTGCACTATTTAATCCCTCTTCTGAACCATTAATGAAGATGTTAAGGAAGACCAGCCTTAATGCTGATTCCTGTAGTTTCCCTCTAGACTTTTTTTCCCAACTGTAGAGAAGACGGCTGTTTATCATTACCTTGTGTTTATAGCTTCTTAAAATCATCTCAGTCCACATGACAGAGTTCCTATCCAACCTGTTTAAATTAATTTCTCCAATTAAGGTTTTGTGTGACATCTTTACGTGATTTTTGGACAACACGTTTTAATCTTGGTCACTAACCTGCAAGTGACCTCTTGCATGCCATGACAGAGCTCAGCAACAAGCCTCATCATTGCTCTGTAACCCCCCCCCCCTTCCACACACACACACTCTCCCCCTGCTTTGGTTAACTTTGTCACTACAGGAAAGTTGAGTAATTTGGAATCTCAAACGTGAATTGCAACGTCTATGTTTCTCACGGAGATGCCTTCGCAAGGGTCAACAGTTCAGTGGTTTTCAGTTTCCTTTTGACCAAGACCACAGATTTCAGGAGACATGCCATTATGAGACATTTGGGATAATAATGGCAGCTGCTGTTGCAAATACTGGTGTTTCAGACTGATTGTCTATACAGACCCAAGCATGGAGGGCTGGTTATTAAACTGTGGCAGAGTATATTCTGGGTTGGAACATGCCTTCACTTCCAGAACTGAAATTTCCCGCGAGATGTGTGAGGGTGGATTTCAGTGAGGTTTCTAACAGGGAAAATATTAAATTCTGCAACACTCTGTTCCTTTGAATCTTTTATCCTAGTTTTGGATTTCACTTTTTGAAACACCTGAACATGTATTTTTGTGGATTCCCATCCGCACCCCCGCCACTGCCATTTCTGTGAAAGGTTTTGCTGCCAAGCTTATTGCAAGAATGTACTATAATCATTCCTGCAAAATAAGTGTTAAGCAGGTGGTGGCAGCAATGTATACACCCACTCCTCAAAACTCCAGGTGAATTCAGCATGACTGTATGCCAGGTTTGGCTGGTCTTGAAATGAAATGCCATCTGTGGCTTCAGAGATGCATCATATTTGAGCTTGCACCAGGTGGTACGGAACAAAACTTATACGTCTTTATGGAATTTATTTACTAATTTGAATGAAGCACAGTATAGAGGAAACTGAGTGAACCTAGTGGTTACACACAGAAGGAAAGAGTGTAATTGGATAGATGTATCCATTTGTTTATTTATTTGATAAATATATATTTTAATTCTGCCTAACCAACAAAATGATTTCCAAGACAGTTTATAAAATTGCAATACAACACATTCAAAGCATAATACCAGTATAAAAGAAATTAAAACCATAATAACAACATAAAAGAGTAAAGATTTTTTAAAAGCAGGAGAGTCAGTCAGAAACAACACTAATCAGAGCAGCAGGCAAATAAAAACAATAACACAATATAATAAAGTTAAGAGGCCTGGACAACTAAAAGAGTTTATGAAAATAAGAACAGCCACAATGGCCTGTCTAGTCCAGCATCCCGTTTCTTGCTGTAGCCAAGCAGATGGCTTGGGAAGAGACATGGTTCAATAGTAGAATACCAGCTTTGCATGCAGAAGGTCTCAGGTTCAATCCCCGAACTAGGAAAGAATCCTGTCTGAAACCCTGGGGAGCCACTGCCAATCGGTATCAATAATACTGGGCTGCATGGACTGATGGCTTGACTTAGTATACAGCAGCTTCCTATGTTCCTATGCCTCTGGGAAGCCCACAAGCAGGACATGAATGCAAAAGCACTCTGCCATTATTGCTCTCAGCAGCTGGCATTCAGTGGCATGCTACAACTGAAACTTGAGGTGGCATATAGCAACCTCCAGCATCAGAGGCAGTATGCTGCTGAATACCAGGCACACATAGGGGGAGGGCATTGAAGATGACTACTGCAGAAAAGAGCTATTCCTCAGTCACATAACCCATCTAATTTCAGTAGACAGGGGTGCCCAAAGAAGAGCCTATCTGGGCAGGTTCAGATCGGAGCAAGCCGTCTCAGAGATGCCCTGGTTCTAAGCCATATAGGGTTCTGTACGTTAACATCAGCACTTTGAATCGAGACCCCAAATACTTGAGGCAATACAGCAGCTGTTGTTAAATCCAGCGAGATCTACACGACTTCTCTAAAATGGTTTATAACAGTTTTAAACCAGTTTAAAACTGTTATAAACCGTTTTAAAGCAGTAGTGTAGATAGGCTCATATTCTGAACAATCTGTGCTGATCCGCAGTCTAGCCCCTGTGTTTTGAATCAGTTGAGGTTTCTGAGCGATCTTCAAAGCAGCCTCACACATAACATGTTGCAATAGTCAAGCCTGGATGTTACCAAGGCATGGATGGAACTGGTGCACGAGCCTAAGGAAGTGAAAAGTGCTTTGCTTCAAGATACCACTCCAAGATATCTAAAGTAAGAGCTGCAGACTTGATATTTAAAGGGGGGGGGGAATACAACATTCCCTCCACTCCATTACAGCGGAAGAAAGTGGGCAATACCGACTTGCTCAAGACCATCAGGCAAGTTAAGTCCCACCATAATTTTTTAAGGCTTCAGAGAAAAAATAATACATTGCTTAAAATAAAATATGCATTTAGAAACCAAACATGGCCATGATCTAGTTAAAGTTAGTTGTGGTTAAATTCCCTTGAAAGTAATGGGGCCCATGTTAGTGATTTAACGTTGCATTTGATCCAACAGGATGTAAAGCACAATCTTAAGCGTGTTTACTCATAGGTAGTTCCCATAGTGTTCAATTGGGCTTTCCCACTAGTCAGTATTATTTAGGATTGTAACTTTGGTCATGACTAAACTGAGCTGGATTGGGAACAATTGTGTTCATCTCACACAACTGTTAAAAATATTTTTTGCTTCTAAAAGCAAACAATAAAATTCCAAAGTAAAAAATCTGACACAAAATCAAGATGCATTATTTAATTTTAACAGATTTCTAAAGACAATTTTGGCCTCTTCTAGGAGAGGTAATGGGAAGGAAGAAAAAGAAACCCATCGCAAACAGCCTTTGTTTAAAAATTTCAGGGCCGCTCTTTCTCTGATGTGAATTGAGATCAGTGGACTTGATCTTCAGCTGGAGGGAACTGATGGGAGTTCTACTGAATGGAGCAATGCAGTTTAATAGCAGCTGAGTACCAGCTCTTACATTTAACAATGTGATCTATTTGTCTCTGGCATATCCTTCCCATGGGAAATGATGGCAGCTCCATTGCTGGGGATCTTTAAAAAGTCTCTGGACAAAGAAGCGGCGAGCAGGCTGGAAAAAAATAATAATGCTGGTTTGGCAAGATGGGCTAATGGATTTTCGTGCATCTACAATTCTCTTACTTTCACCAAGCTTCCCAAGTATGAATAGAACAATGTCCTGCTCATCATGTCTTATTTGGGTGAATGGCATGGCACACCACTCTGCTTCCTGCTTGTTTTCACTGCATTAATGCAACAAAAGAGAAGGGTTCCCCCCCCCCCCCCGAGCCGATTTGAAGTGACAGAAAACCTGGATTTCTGTTTGCCAGACCTGAAAAGCAATAGGCAGGCTTTTTGCGGGATGGGGGTGGGGGGAGGGGGGTTGTAGTGTGTAACCAGCAGCCACTCCCACCATAGCTCAGTGGCTCTCTGCTGTGGCATACTGAATATTCTGGAGAGGGTGTGGTGATGATTCACAAGCACACACACCCTTTGGCCTTTCAGCCCGTTGTCATTTAAATTCTCCTGCAGCAGGATTGTCAGAAACAAAAACATTGATTCATCTGTCAACCTGGCTCCCTGCCTGATCTTTGTCCACCTGCCATGCTCTTAGCATTATCTGTTTGTTTTGGTTTATCTATCCATACCCAACAACCCTTCTTCTGGCTGTGTAGTGCAATAGGGGGTCTGCTATTTGGAGGCAGCTTGCATTACTCAAAAACCTGCTAGATATTGCAATCACCCACTCTCTTTCAGTTCTGTACCTATTCAGCAAAAGTCACACTGGCCCTAGAGCAGTGCACCTGTGCTTCCTCTCCAGTTCCCTGACCCTCTGTTTCCTAACTTGGCATCCTCTTCTACCTAGTCCCAAACCCGTTCTTGAGTAATTCTACATTGTTTGCATATCATCTGGAGGTGAAAAGGAAATATGCTTTGAAAAATGTGCTTTGTACTAGTCTCTAAGCCCTCTGCAGTAGCAAGCAATAACTGTTTGGCACAGTACACCCATTTAAACAGCTCTGAATCTAGTTATAGCCCTGTATAAATAATAATGATAACTATAGCTGGCTTCACTGCAAAGCAGTAGAGCCACTCATTCCTATAGAATGCAGTGATGCAAAGTGCCTGCAGCAAAGGATTTATGTTCACACTGTTTTAAGGAGAGCACAAGCCTGAAGCTTGTCTTGGGGCATTTACATTACAACAAGACATAGTTTTTTTAAAATCACCTTTATACTGATAGGCTAATGTGACTAATGCTGCTGCTGTGTTTTCTGGTTTTAAGTCTTGGATTGCATCTAACTCTATTCCATAAAGTTTCAACAATAATTAAATATACAATAGGCAAGTATCCAAGTAAGGGTGCACGGTGGGTGAGCATCCAAGGTAAACAAAAATGGGGAGAGACGTCTCAGGATGTTGTAGAAAAGTTTATTGTACAAAAGCCTGACATGTTTCGGCCTCTTGTTTTTTTAAGCCTTCTTCAAGGGGTTGTTATTAGGGCTGTGAACAGACCCCACAATCCGATCTGGATCTGTCAGATCGGGTCCGATCTGACTCGGATCTGGATCCAATCCAGGTCCATCCATGGCACTCCCTCCCGCTCTCCCTGCTCTCTCCCTCCCTCCCCCCACTCTCCCTGCTTACCTGCTGCCTCCACCATCATCCTGCCATCATCTCCCATCCTCACTGTGGGCCGCAACATTTCCTGGTCGCGGCAGGTGATGACATCATCCGCCGCGACCAGGAAATGTGGCAGCCCACAGCAAGGACGGAAGATGATGGCAGGACAATGTGGAGGAGGCAGCAGGTAAGCAGGGAGAGCGGGGGAGGGAGGGGGAGAGTGGGGAGAGCGGGAGGGAGTGCTGTAACTGGATCCAAATCCGATCCAGATTGCAGATCCGATCCGGGCCCGATCCAATTCGGATCTGGAATCTGGAGGCCTGGATCACCCCAATCTGACTTGGATTCGGGATCTGGATCTGGATCCGGTCACAGCCCTAGTTGTTATAATGTCTACATAAATTATTAACAAGTTGTCTTGTGGTGGAGACTGAGACTTCTCTCCACTTTTTTGTGAAGCATCCAAGTAAGCCATATTATCTCACTTCCTCCATAATGTTAATAATTTTATCTGCCTCTGCCTTTCTGGAGTAGACACAACCTTGAATTTCAGCACCTTTAATATTCACATCCTTAGACTATGACTTGGGGGCTTTCTTGACATTGTCTTTGCCCCAGGGTGTCTCTGAATCCACACGGTGTTGGTTATATGATGTAGCCGCAGATTCAAAGCCATCCTGAGGCCAAGATGCATGGCTGAAAGTTGAGAACTTACCCTGACTTTTCCAGCCAGAGCAAGGTCAGCCCTGCTCTTCTGCCAGTCTATCCTCACTTGGAGCGACTCGGGGGGTGTTCCCAGGTGGGTGGCATCCTATTGGTCGCTGGAAGCTGAGGGAGGGGGTGGGGTGGGCCCAGCAAGCCTAACAGCCACTGGAAAACCCACACTTCCTCCCCTCATGAGGACAACTTGCCACCACTGCTCACTAGCGATAGCACGAGGTTTGACGGCAAAGTGGCGCCAACCCAGCACTGTAAAGACAGCCCCTTGGTTTACTTCTCTGATCTACAACACCCTCTGGCCAAATCACCTACTTGAAAGTCTTCTCATTCTCATCTTTGGCTTTCTCTAGAGAATGTCCTGTCCCTGTTGGATTGTTGGATTGAGATTATACTCTACCCTTCCCTCTGATTATTCATTCATTTATTACTGCCACACAGTTGCAAAAGTACCCTAAAACCTGGCAGCTCTGTGATGTTCTTTAGAGTTCCTGGCATGATGTATAGCCAGTAATAGTGATGCCAAGGCTGATAAAGAGAACATTAGTTTCTGACTTGGGGAAACAGGAGGTCCTGGAAAGTACAGATTTAAAAAGTCTTGCAAGGTCTCTCTCTCAAGCACCATCATTTCCTTTCCATCCTCTCTCTCCCAGCTGCCATTTCCACTGTTGATCCTGAAAGAGAACTGCTGACTCTGTGCCAGACCTGTCATCAGTGTCAGCCTAATTAATGGCTCTTGGTGCTTTCCTTTCCTCCTCATTGGCCTTGCCACTGGGGCTGGCATGAAAAGGGGGCCTTTGGTAAATACTAGTGGCTCTTGTAACTGGCTTGTGGTGGCCAGCACAAATTTACCTGACTAGCACCCTCATTGACCCCTGTTGAGTGGAAATGGAATAGTGTCTTCTAAATACCAGGTTTCTCCTATGCAAAGCTGACTAAGGGGAATATGTGGATATTTATAAAAATTATGCATCGGGTGGAAAGAATGGGTGGATACTATTGTCTCCCTCTCTCAAAATGTTAGAACAGCCTTCCCAACCTGACACCTTCCAGATGAGTTTGACAACCTGGGGTTGGGGTGATGGAGATTGTAGTCAAACAGATCCAGAAGGTGCCAGGTTGGGGAAAACTGCATGAGAATTTGGGATCATCCAATGTAATTGAACAAGAGAAAAACCCTGCTTGAACAAACTAAAAGTCCAATTAGTATCTACTTTTCCATTGGCATTTATTTATTTATTCCATTTTTATACTGCCCAATAGCTGAAGCTCTCTGGACAGTTCACAAAAAATACAAACCACAAATACAAGATAATAAAACATAGTATCAACATTTTAACATGCAAAATTTAAAACAGCTGCTAAAACAATTTCAATAAGATACTACACCTGAAAACGTTAGCTGGCAGAAATGCCCCATCATATGCCATCAAATGCCCAGGAGTAGAGGGCATTTGATGGTTCCAAAAAGATGACAGTGTTGGCAGCAGGCAGGCCTCAGTGGGGAGATTGTTCAGTAATTGGGAGGGGGCACCACTGAGAAATATGTGGAATGAAAGTTTTGCCCCAAATTGCATCACATAACACTTATTGAATCTCATTTGCCATTTTGTTGCTCGTTAACCTAGTTTGAAAAGATCCTTCTGGAGTTCTTCACAATCTGCTTTAAATGTTGCCAGCTTGAATAACTTGGTGTTATTTACAAACTTGGCTACTTTACTTCTCATCCCTGGATCCAGATCATTTTAGGCTAAGAGGCTGAAAATTTCCAATGATGTTACATTGACTACCTTGCAGTTTCCTTGCAAGAATAGCAATTTTATGACTTACAGTGCAATCCTATAAAGTGTACTCAGAAGTAAGTACCATTGAGTTCAATGGGGCTTACTCCCAGGAAAGTAGGCATAGGATTGCAACCTTAAGATTTATATTTTTATTAGAAGATCAACAAATTCACATTGGGGCTCTTTAAAAACATTCAGATGTATATTATCCAGCCCCAGTTACTTGCTAGTTGATAATTTGTCAGTAAGTTTCTCTGCCATCTCCTTATCTTCTTCTACGTGGTCTCTGTGCATCACACATATGGGTTCTGTGCCTGCGCAGAGCCTTGTATCGAAAAACTTCTATAGCTGAGGCATTTTAGGCAGCAACCCTTCCCCCATCCAAACTGTGCATGTCCCAACAGGTTCCCACCTATTCCCTCAGTTGTCTTTTGTCCGCCATTGTGGGGAGCAATAGAAAGGGTGCCTCTATGTCAACTTCGATAGAGTTTCTATTCCAGATACTTCACGGTACCAAAGAAGGATGAGGGGTTTCATCCAGTCTTAGAGCTCTGCTGTCTCATTCTTACCTTAACCCACAAAAATTTTGCATGGTGTCTTTATCAGGTATCATCTGATTACAGAAAAGAGGGAGCTGGTTTGCATCTATCGATCTCCAAGTTGCTTACTTTCATATTGCAATCGAAGAATCTCACCACAAATTTCTTTGTTTCATTGTCGGGGATTTGATTTTCCAGTACTGCATTTTTCCATTTGGGCTCACTACCACCCCAAGAGTGTTTTCAAAATGCATGGCACACATCTCCAGCTTCAGGGTGCCGAGGTATACCCATACCTCAATGACTGGCTACGGGTGGTGACATCAAGGAACCAGGTTCTTAAGATCAATACATCTGACTTGCACCCTGCTACAGGAACTGGGTCTCTATATAAATTATGAAAAGTCTCATCTGGTTCCATACACAAGGCTAAAATTTATTGGAGCATTACTGGAGTAGAGAATAGGTTGAGCTTTTTTTCGAGAATAGAGATGCCAGTGTATCCTGACAACTGCTATGGAGCTCTGGTATTGAGAAGTATTTATCGCATTTTCAGTGCAAAGACTCCTGGGCCTCATGGCATCGACCACCACAGTGGTGGAATATGCCTGCTTCCACATGAGAGTTCTGCAGATGTGGTTTCTGGAAATTTTCGACCTCACCAGGAATACACGTCGTACCTACTTCTCTTTATCAATTGCGGTCAAAAAATCTATCGAGTGGTGGATGGTGCCAAACTATCTCAATTACGGGCTTCCCTTTTGTCAACCCATACCATCAAGAACAGTCACCATATATGCATCGTTGATAGGTTGAGGAGCACATGGCATGGATCTGAGGGTACAGGGACACTGGTCTGCAGCAGAGGCTTCAGATCATATAAATGCCGTCGAGCTACGGGTGGTGCAAAAAGCCCTCAGAGCATTTGGATGAGAATTGCTAGGTAGGTTCATCCAGATAACATTAGACAACACCATAGTGACAATGTATTTGAACAAACACGGAAGAACAAAATCACCCCAGCTTTTCTCTACCACTCTACAAATACTGGATCGCTGTATTCAGAGAAACATTCAGATGGTAGCAATCCATGTAGCAGAACAATGTCATAGCAGACCATTTAAGCAGATCACTTCAGACATCGCCCGAATGGAAATTGGATCAATCGATCGTCATGTCCCTATTCAAAGACTGGGGAATAACGAAGATGGATCTTTTTGTTACACAGGACAACGTGGTAGTGTCTCGGTACTGCAGTCAAGCAGGAAGAGGTCAGCTTTCAATGGGGGATGCTTTTACCCTGCCATGGACTCGAGGGCTATTTTATGCTTTTCTCCCGCTTCCACTCATAACTTGGGTATTGTCAAAGACCGACTCTGATGGAAGAAACTGCATCCAAATAACACTTTGGTGGCTTTGTCAGCCATGGTTTGCACCTCTCCTGCATATGGCACAAGGTTGATATTGACGGCTTCCACAGATCCCAGGTTTATTAATGTAACAACAAGGATGGGTAAGACACCCAGGCCTACTATTGTTACGAATGATGGCGTGGAAGATCTGACAGTGGTGTCTCCACAACTTCCCCACTCAATACAGAAGATCTTGGCAGCAGCTGGAAAGCCAAATACTCTCATATCATATAAGTGTAAATGGGGGGCCTTTTCAATATTTGCTGACTTACACAGGTTTCAACTGTGTTTGGCATCGATTACTCAGGTTCTTCTGTGCTTGTTGACATTCTTTGAAAAGGGATTAAAATGTTCATCGATACAGGTCTATTTATCTGCAATTTCTTCTTTCCACCCTGTTGAGGGCTTTACTTCATTTTCACATTCGATCACTAAGAGGTTCCTCAGAGGCATATGCAATTTAGTACCTCCAGTTCGTTCACCAGTTCCTACTTGGAGTTTGTTGGTAGTTTTGAAGGCGTTAACTTTGAAGCCTTTTGAGCCTTTAGCTAAGGTAGACTTGAGGTAACATTTTTAATTGCTATTACCTCTGCTCATCGAGCAAGTGAGTTACGTGCTCTGTGTGTGGACTCTCCATGTTCTAACATTTTATAGGGACAAGGCAGTTTTACATCCTGATATTTCCTTTTTGCCCAAAATAATTTCTGATTTTCATTTAAATCAGGATATTGTCTTGCCAGCATTTTTTCCTGCCCCAAAATATGAATTGGAATAAACTTTACACACATTGGATGTAAGGAGGACCTTAGCCTTTTCTAAAGACAGGACTCAATCTTTCCGGAAACTCCTGAGATTGTTTGTATGTTATTCGGGACATCGAAGGAGCCTCCTGGTGTTGACTCAGCGCTTTGCTCCTGGGTGGTTAGTGCTATTACATTGGCCCATGAAGTCTTGGGCATCACACTGATGGCTTTGGTGTGAGTACTCTCAACCAGGGTGGTGGCGACTTCACTGGTGTTTCAGAAAGGGATTGCTATCTCTACCCTTCGCAAGGCAGCAACTTGGTCCACACCCATCTACATTTGTAAGACACTACTGCCTAGATGTTCGGGCTCAAGCTGACTGCTTATTTGGGAGGGCTGTCTTTTCATCAATGCTTGCTTAGACACCATCCCACCTCCGGTAAGTCAGCTTGCTAATTGCCCATATGTGTGATGCACAGAGACCACAAAGAAGAAAGACAGGTTGCTTACCTTTAACTGTAGTTCTTCGAGTGGTCATCTGTGCATTCACACAAACCAACTACCCCCCCCCCCCTCGTCAGTGTCAGTGTTTTGCTATGGATGTTGATGACAAGCATTGAATTCTCGGTTTCTGGGCCACACAGTCTCAAGGAACTGCGGGAACAGGCAGGAACCCATTGGGACATGCGCAGTTTGTGATGGGGGAAGGGTTCCTACCTAAAATGCCTCAGCTATAGAAGTTTTCCACTATGATGCTCCACACAGGCGCAGAGCCCATATGTGTGAATGCACAGATAACCACTCATAGAACTATAGTTACAGGTAAGCAACCTGTCTATTTTTCACTAGTTCTTTGACGTCTTTGTTGTCACTTTCCTAATTAGTTTCTTGATTCTGATATATTTAAAGAAATTTGTATTGCTTGATTTAAAGTTGTTCACAACATGATCATATATATTAATTTTCTTAAATACCTCATCGACAAAGTCGGTCCCTATTTTCCTCATTTGGACAAGACTCTCACTTTCTAAAGCAAACCTTTTCGTATCCTTGGATTTGTTTGTTCTTTTTCTAATCTGTAGTATACACTTAACTGACCTTCTATTATACATCCTTTAAATAACCTTCTCTCCTATTTTTGACCAAAGCCTGCAGAGGATTGGAGTCCCTGTAGCCCCAACCATGGATGAATTGCAGAGATAGTTGGATCATAGTGAGGAGCACACACTGGCAGTCCATTGTGTAGTCCTGGGATGTGCATTGTGGGCACTAGAGGCCTGGGGCATAGAGAATATGACCTGGAATGTAGCTCCAATGCTAGTTTGAATCCTACTGGAGGTTGAAATACTCTGACAAGAAAGTGTGTATGTTCTCCTAGAGGAGATCAGTCCTGTCAAAGAGGAAAAGTGCTGCTACTGAAGTGTGCATTGTTAATGCTGATATGTCTCCTACTGCCTTTCTGGGGCTGTCATGATAGCTAAGGTGGGAACTTAGCTGCCATGATAGCTAAGGCATTTCCAGAAAGAAGTCATCAGTATCTGAGGATATTGGCAGGGACAGCTTCTCAGGTGCAAGGGAAGGAATAGGGGAAACATAGCCCCATGTCATCTTTTCTCCTTTTTTTTCTCCTAGGAAGCCACTGCAAAATGTATTGTCTCAGAGTCTGCTTTCTGAACTGGTCCACATTAATTAGGGTCCTTGATATCCCTAGGACTCCTCTTGTGATGCACAAATGTTTGAGTTGTGTCATGGATTACATCACCAAGCAGCTGAAGAAATGTAACTCTTTGAACACCCCATTTAAATAAATCCCCTCATTTTGAGAAGTTTATTTTATTTTATTTATATCCTGCCTTTCTGCCAAAAAATAAGTAGTGCTCAATGCAACTAACAAATCAGGATTAAATCAAAATCTTAATTTTGTGTCCACTTTGGAAATCAACTATGATTGTGTTGGATTTTCTGGACAACATCTCACACACACACACACACACACACACACACACACACACACACTTTGATAGCACAATGGTCACTGCTGCGAAGCAGTTCAGCCCTCATCTTGCATCAGAATCTGGGCACCCCACAGGATTATGTCAGAGACCTACATTGTCTCCATAGCTTACAGAGATTTGTTCTGTCTTCATTCTCTGACCCTGAAGACTCCACCTACAAACCCCAAGTAGAGCAGGAACCCCCCTCCCCCCCAAATCTGCCAGAACCTGAAGAATCGAGCATAACCTCAGGTAGCTTCCCCAAAAGGGTGGATCTAGAAACCCTGACCTATCATCAGTCTATTTAAAACAGGGGTGGGCAACTTGTGGGCCCTCAGGTGATTTGGCCCACAATTCCAACCATCCTTAGCCAGCATCGTTGATGGTGAGGGATGATGGAATTGGCTTCAAACCTTTGCAGGAGCAACATTCTAGTGTGCTGTCCTTGAGGATGTAGCTAGCCTGAATTCCCCTGCAGCTCCACTTGGAGCTGTCCATGGTTCTGCTTCTTTACCTGAACTATTGACCCGTTTTCTCAGTTACCCCTGTGGACTCCACTGATTGCTCCACAATGAACAGTTGTAAGGCACAGTAATGTCTCATATCTAGAAATTTTGAGTCTTTATTGTGACTTGAGTATACATTTACTCAGTCAGTGTGAGGGTGGTTGAAGGCACCCAGTATTAGAACATTTCGTTTTCTTTGTCTGCCTGCCTTCCTGATTTCTTTCTCTGTGTCATGATCACCCTTAGATTTTTGAGGGGCCAAGAAGATGATTCTGTGGGTGCTTCCAAACAGAGAGCTCCTATTGCTAACATTCAAAATGTGTGGTGCAGCTATTTCATTTTTCCTTCCTTAACAGATTTTTTTTTTCTGGTAAGAAAAAAGATGGAAGAAGCGATATGAAAACACGGGATTACATTACCCAATGTTGAAAGTGCTTATTCACACAATGCATAATTAAACTTTTAAAATTCATTGCTGCCAGATGCCGTCCTGGCCTCTAACTTATATGACTTTGAAAAGAACTAGACAAATCCCTGGAGATAAGTCAACAATAGCTTTTAATCATGTTAACCGAATAATTGCTCAGTGTTTAGAGGCAGTATGCCTTTGAATACTAGACACTTACGAGCCAAAAGGTTCATCTTTCTGGCCATTACAGGACTCTTCTGGAAGTGCAGTTTTGCTTTAAAATAAGGCACACATGTTTTTTTCTTTCTTTCTGCTACACCACCAAATTTCCTCAAGCTCTATGGTGTGTTTGGTCATACAGATTTCTCTTCTGCTTCTGGATTAGAGTTACAGGAGGCTGTGCCACCCTTGACAAGAGAACACAGGTATCTTTTCCTGGCAGCTTGTCACCCATTTGAAAAATGAACTCTGCAGTAAGGAATACTTGCCTTGTTCGTTTGTTTTTGCTCTAGGAGACAAATATAGAGCACAAATATAAAGAAAACAGAAACATAGGTGGCAAATTGATCCTAGGTTTGAAAGTGTTTCTGATTAAAGACTGATCTTCGTTCTCCTACAAAGCAGACACCAAGAGGTGGTCAATGTTGTTGGTATCTACTCAGCTGGCAGCCCTTGAAACAGTCTGTTGGATTGTTCCCCAGAAAGTGATTGAATACACTGCCTGTTTCTGTCCTTCTAAAAGAGATAATAGAATTACAGCTCAAAAAGGCTTTAGTTTCTACCCTCCTGTATAAAATGAAGCTTATCAAGAAAGAAAAAATAAAATAGGATTTCACAACATGAGGAGAAAAATTATTTTGGTTTTGGCATGCTGTTTGGTTTTGGCATCCTAACCTAAAATCAAGTTAGTGTGATGTTTTATCCTGATCACAGTTACTTCAGATTGAGAAGATTTAATGTGAGCTCAGTAATCCAGGAAAATCAAATTGTAGAGGACCATGTGGCTTCAGGGATATCATAGATTCATGACCAGTACTACCTTGAAGAATGACTTGTGACCAGTGTTACCTTGAAGAATGCAAGACACATATTCAAGTAGAATAGTGGGAATGTAAGCTCTAATGCTTAATCCAGTGAAATGCTAAAACAATAGTCACTTCTTGCAGGACTGGATGGGACAATTAAGCTTCCATCCCTCAGTATTGTGGAAAAGATATGCTAAAAAACATGGTAAAGCAGGAATGTCTAGGTTGGGGTTCTGTTGGTCATGGGGAAGGGCAACCTCCAGCCCTTCCCCATAATCTCACTCTTATTTTCTATACCCTTTCAGATCAATTCTCCACTTTCTATATTTTTCCAACCCTCTTTTACAGCTCTTGACCAAACACTTGAGCTTTACATTCCAAAATCGTGGAATGCTCTAATTGTTCAGCTATTCTAATTGGAACCAAAATGTAGGAGACACATGCACACACACAAAACAACAACAACAAATACAAATTTTCATAATTCCAGTTTCATAATTTCATATTCCATAATTTGGGTACTTTGCATGCTTGAAAAAATGTATATTTGAGATTCTTACCCTTGATTCTGAAGGCAGCACTCACTTTGCCAAGCAAACAACAAAAAGCTGATTTAACTGGGGACTGCAATGACTCCCAACCCCTTTTCATGCTTGGAAGGTTTATTAAACCCAAGACAGTGAGAGATGATTAACTTTTCCTAATGAATTTTCTTAATTAGTATGTTTAATTCCAAAAGCCAGAAAGAGAGGGGAGCCAATTTTCATCTCACTGGGTTGGAAGCCATGACCAGAACAGAAAAACAAAGAGATAGAAACTGCTTGGTAGGAAAACTTGGAGGGGGAAATCACAATGCCTCCATTGCTTAAAATGCATCTGTAACTGCAGAATCACATATAGGAGGGTTATGAGAATGAAAAATTCTGATACCTTGGCAGTAGCAACTCATGATACAATAACACCTGATGGCCCCATTGTACAAGGTACTTTACATACCCATCTGGAGAGTCCTTGTTTCAGTGGATGGCCATTCTTAAAAGATGAAACAAATAGCCTAAATGATAAACTGAGGCCCAGATAAATTAAGGATTCCATTTTTTTCATGTAGAGAGAACTGCCTAAATCACTTTAATTAAGGTTTACTCTCTGAACTTCAAATTGTACAATTAGTGCAAGATTTATATGGCTTTGAAGCTCCTCAGTACCCTTGCATGCTTGTTAACCCAGGGAGATTTCTTCAGAATTCATGCGTATCACAATACATTTCTTTCTGATGGTTGACTCTGGATTGCTAGACATTGCAGAGTGAAATGCCCATCTGGTGCAACACTAGTCCTATATCTAAAATACCCAGGAATAAAGACTCTCTCAACCCCTTCCTATTGGTTTTCTTCTCTATCAGGACTGATAATAGAATCATAGAGTTAGAGTAGGCCTTAGAGTCCATCTAGTCCAACACCCTACTCGATGCAGGAGATCAAGAGCTCCAGGACCCCCAACAATTGGCTGCCCTGTTTCTGTTTAAATGCCTCCAGCAATGAAGAGCCCACCACACTTCTAGGTAATTGATTCCGTTGACAAACTGCTCTTACCATTAAGATATTTCTCCTACCATTCAGCTAAAATCCACCTTCCTGTAACTTAAGCCCATCATATCAAGTTCTATCCTCTAGGGCAGGTGAGAATGAGTCTTTGCCCCCTTCTGTGTAACAGCCCCTCGGGTACTTGCAGAATGCTATCAATCGCCCCCAGTCTTCTCTTTTCCAGGCTAAACATATCCAGTTCCTTCAACCTTTCCTCATATGACTATTTAATTATTGTTATTTAATTTTAGAAACCATATAACACAGATTCTCTAGGCAACATACAAATTGTAAAAACAATAAAAATCAAATGTACAAATCTTTTTTTAAACCCTAAGATCCAGCACAAAAACACAATTACCAGCTTAATAACTAATATATAAACCAAAGGAGCTAAACCACCATCGGAAATAACAGGAGCTAAAACCACCATCGGTACCATAGGGACTAAAATATACTAAAATCTTTACAAATATAAACATTCCAACAACTTGAGACATTCAACAAGTACATATGAACATAACAGCTGTGCTGGAAAATACCAAAGGCCTTTCTAGTCCAGCTTCTAGTCCCACAGTGGCCAACAAGATACCCCCATTGGAAGTCCACAAGCAGGACAGGAATGCAATAGCACCCTCCTGCTCTTGTTTCCCAGCCACAGGTATACAAAGCCATACTGCCTCTGATATTAACATATAGCCAACATGATTAGTAGCTGTTGATAATCTCATCCTTGATGAATTTGTCTAATTCCCTTTCAAAGTCATTCACTTTGGTGGCCATCACTGCATCTTCTGATACCAAATTACATAGCTTAACTATGTGCTCTGTGAATAAGTACTTCCTTTTATAGGTCCAGAACCTCCCGCCATTCAGCTTCATTGGATAACCCCAGGTTCTACTATTAAAGAAGAGAAAGAAAAAACTTCTCTATTCACTTTCTCCACACCATGTATAATTATATACACCTCTACTATGTCTCCCCTTACTCACCATTCTTCTAAGCTAAGGAGCCACAAACATTGCAAACTTTCCTCATAAAGAAGTTGATCCATCCCCTTTACCATTTGGGCTGCCATTTTCTTTTCCAGTTCTACAATATTCTTTTTGTGGTGCTGTGATCAGAACTGAACACAGTATTCCAAGCATGATCACACCATAGATTTGTATAAAGGTATTATGATATTGACAATGTTATTATAACTTGGCATCATAATAATCATAATCTTAAGAATTTAAAAGACCTGGGAGATTCCCCCCTCCCCATCTCAGTTTGTCATGAAAATGACAGCTATGTGGGCACCAGGCAGGGCTCTCAAGGGACAGCATTCTGTAATTGGGGATCCCCTCCTGAGAATATCCCTCGTAGCCACCTTCTGAACTTGGAGGTTGGCACAGGTAGGTACATCTGGCGGAGGTGTTCTGAAGTCCCAATCCATTTAGAGCAGAAGTGTGCCCTCCAGATATTTTGGACTATAAATCCTGTAATTCCTAGACAGTGGCCATGCTGGCTTGGGTTGATGGGAGTTATAGTCTAAAGTTTTTGGAGGACACTAGATTGTTATAGAACTTTATAGGCAAAAAACAGCACTTTCAATTGGGCCCAGAAATGAATCAAAAGTCAGTGAAAATGAGAAACATGCTCCTGACTGCTAGTGTTCATTAGAACTCTCACTTCCATGTTCTGTACTAGTTGAAGTTTCTAGACTGTCTTCAAAGACAGATCCATGTACAGCACATTACAATAGTCCAGACGGGAGGTTACCAGAGCATGATAGACTTGTTTTCTATACCCCTGACAATTCTTGCTCTGTCCTCTGAACCCATTCCAATGTATTTATATCATTCTTAAAGTGCAGCGTCCAGACCTGGACACTTTAATTTGTCCAAAGGATGGAAGGGCATAGAATAATATTTTAACCATCCATTCCCCAATTCTATCCATTTTCCCACATTCTATTGAGACCTATTTCTAGGCTACAAAGGACTCTGTAAGTAAAATTTCTACGGGAAAGCATCAGTAATCTAAGCTTATACGTTGCTGTTGTTTGAAAGGCACCTAAAATTATGTAATGTACTGTTAGTGGTTGTTGTCATATTCAACAACAGTTATAAGATTCCCTGTTTCAGAGTGTTGTCCAAGAAATCTGGGAAATTTTTCCTTGTAGTCACCTTTCGTTCAGGAATTGGCTTTGAAAAGCAAATTTGCAACCATAGGGTTTGAACAGGCATCTTCATGCCAAAATCACAGCCATAAATTAGAAAGCAATTCCAAATGAATCTGAATTTTGCACTCAAACTTGTATTGCAGATTAGTGTCTTCATTATTAAAATCCACTTTTTACTACTTGCTGTAGTTGTATTGCCCAGTAGTACGTGTTTGACTTTTTAACAAATGTGCCGCATCTTGTGGTAACTGGGTTTACTGTTAAAGCTTCTCAAGTCTAGAATCTCAGTTTCTTGTTTAACATACAATTATGATAGAGGGTCTGTCTGTGGCCAAAATTCATGGATCTGAAAACAACTTTCGTCAGTGGTCCAAATTATACATCACAAAAGAAATAAGGAGTTTCCAATCTTGTTTTCCCCTGCCATAAAGTGCATTTGCAGAGGAGAATACATGGGCAGGCAGAGGTTTTTGATTCTAGGTCTAGACAAACATGGGGCTGGGACCTTCCATTAGCCCAAACTGCCACATTTTGGCTCATGCAGTTGGTAACTTTGCACTACGTATCTGCCTGTCGCTTACACATGAGTAGCACATATGTACTCAGACAGCTGTACGGTCTTTCATTAACCTGTTTCCAGTAGTGAATATTGTGGTGGCTTAGAAAAGCAAGCCCTGAGGTGTAGTAACATCTTAGCTATGAAATGTAGAGACATCTCCCAGTATTTTAACAGTTAAATTAACTCAATTTTAATTCTTGCTGTTTTAAATTTGTATTTTAATCTGAATTAATTCCTGCTGCTTGGTTTTATTCTGGTTGTGTTTTTATATTGTATGTTATTTTGTGTTTTTAGATTGTGGCTTGTTTTATATTTTTTAAATGATTTCATGGTTTTAATTTTTGTGAACCGCCCAGAGAGCTTTGGCTATGGGGCGGTATAAAAATGCAATAAATAAATAAATAAATTTGTCAGAATGTGCCAGTCTGATGCAGCAGAGGTGGACAGAACACCTGTGTGGGACTCAGGCCATTATGACTGAAAACACAGGACACCCACTGTTATGGATATGGGTGGTGTGTATTAGTGACAGTGCCTGGGTTTTGAGGGACTAGCTTGAAAGGCATTGTCCTAGCGAGTTGCATGGAACCTGATGATTAGTGCCTGCATTTGCCATCAATATACTGGAGATGAGAAAGGAGGTGGGGGAATTGCCTGCCACTGTAGGGATGCTGCTGACATTTGTCAGATGCTTTCACAAAGAGAATTCAATTCTGCACAGGTGTCCTGGATTCAAAGCATTCTTCAGCCGGACCTGATTTCATTAGGAAAGGTGTCTGGTTGCCAGCACATCTCAGTTGTCTGGCAGTCAAAAAAGCATTAGAAAAACAAACTGTCTTTAATTAAAGAAAGTAGAAACTTTCTGGTTGTATCAGTGATGCTCTTGTGCATTGTCACTCATGTTGTCTCCAGAGGGACATGAGGAAGACAGCTTCAGAGGAGGGGGTGCAGTAAGGATTTTGCATAACCTATAGAAAGTCTTGAGCTTGGAAGGATGGTTCCTTCTGAGGCAATCCCCAGAGTTATTTAATTAACTGTCAAGTTCTAATTAATTAATTGCACTGTGGTTGGCCAAATCCCTTCACAGAGGAGAAGAAACCCATTCCAGAGCATTGAGCCACCACTGATCACACAAAATGCCAGAAGTGATTTTGATAAGGCTCCACAAAAACTTCCTTGTTAAAGTATTATCACGAAACTTTCGGCACAATTGAAAATGTGTGATAATAACAAAATCAAGAAAGCAACAGAATGGTTTCAGTATGCATTCTGTACATGGGATAGATGTTAAAGCTGAAGTTGCATTTTCTGATCAGCTGGAGTACCCTTATGCAGGAGAACTAGATACCTGCATAGTGAAAAATGATGCCAGAGTGTTGGGGGTCTCATGTGATTCCCATGAAGTAAGTACAGCAGCTGCTTGAGAAATCCAAGATAGGCATCTAGTCAAAATGAAATATTTGGATTGTGTTGTAACAGAAATTTCAAGTTTGCCCAAATTCTGGGTAAAAGTAAACACAACAATACTACAATTCCACTGGTGAAGGAAAATGTCTAACCTGTCTTGATTTTATGCAAGGTAAAACTCTGCCATCAGCTCTTCATAAAGCCACATTGCACATTTGCGGAGTTTTATGTTCCTCCATTTAAGTACTGTGAGGATTCTGCAAATACATATAATGCAACATCCTGTAAAATTCAGGTTTTATTATCTTAATTTTAAAAAATTAAGCATATCTCTAGTCCTTAGGGTTACAAGGATGGACTTGATGCTTGGTGAAATCTCATAAGCTATAGCAGTGGCTCAGCAGGATTTTCATTGGTTAGGCTAAGGGGCTTCAGTGCCTTACAAAAACTCATCTCCCCTCCTCACAAAGAGCAGAAGCAACTATGCACAATGGACAAGGCGCCAATTTACTCAATTCAAGCCAGTTGCAGAATTCAATAGCATAAAATTGTGTTGTTTATTAAATTTTTTAAAAATCAGATTATATGTAGGTTATAACTGAAACTTGGTGGGATGACTCCCATGAGTGGAATACTGCAATTGAAGGGTATAATTTGTTCAAAAAGAACAGAAGAATTAGAAAGGGAGGTTTCTTCCTTGCACAGAAATACAAGATGATGAGTTTGGCAGTCCAATTGAGAGTATCTGGATTTAAATAAATGGGGCAAGGAATAAAAGGAGCATGATAGTTGGAGTCTACTACCACTCCCAATCAAGGAGAAGATGAGGATGAAACTTTTGAAAAGCAAATTGCCAGTTTCAAGGAAGTGTGATGTAGTAGTGATGGGGAACTTCAATCACCCCGATATCTGTTGGGAAACAGATTCTGCCAAAAGTGGCCCTTCCAAGAAATTCCTGACATGCATGGCTGATAACTTTCTCCTACAGAAAGTGGAGGAAGAAACTAAAGGATCAGCTATCCTTTACTTGATACTGACTAATAGGGATGACTTAGTAGGTAAAGTGTCAGTTATGGGAACTCTGGTGGAAAGTGACCACGTCATACTTGATTTTAAAGGAAGCAAAAGCTGAGTGTAGCCATACACATACTCCAGATTTTAGGAAACCTGATTTTAATAAACTCAGAACTATGGTAAGTAATATTCCATGGCAAGTGGCCCTAATGGGAAAAGGAGTCAAAGATTGGTGGGTTTTTTTAAAAAAGGAAACTTTAAAGGCAGAATTACAAACAATTCCAACAAAGGAAAACAGATAGAAGACAACAGAAGAAACCAATGAGGCTCCACTAAAACCTTAGAGATGACTTGAAAACAAAAAAGGATACATATAGGAGGTGGAATAAAGGTCAGGTTACAAAAGAAGAGTACAGACAGGTAGCACAGAAGTACAGGAATGGCATCAGGAAGGCTAAAGCTGAGAATGAACGGAGGCTAGCAAGGAATGTTAAAAGCAACAACAAAAAAGCTTTCTTCAGGTATGTGCATAGTAAAAGACAGAGGAAAGAAATGGTGGTTCAACTGCTTAATGAGGATGGCAAAGTGATAACAGATGACAAAGAAAAGGCCGAAGTGCTCAATTCCTACTTTGGGTCAGTCTTCTCACAAAAGTGGGTTTATGACCCCCCTGACAAAAATGAAGTACAAACTGAAGGGGAAGGATTGCAGTTGAGATCAATAAACAAATGGTCAAAGAACACCTAATTTCTCTGAATGAGTTCAAATCTCCAGGGCCCAATGAACTGCATCCTAGAGTAATAAAGGAGCTAGCAGAAGAACTCTCAGAACCACTGTCTATTAGGGATGTGCACTGGATCGGACCCGATCCACGATCCGAGTCCGGTCCAGTGGGAAATCGGATAAATTATCCGATTTCCGATCCAACAGCTGGATCCTCCGATCCAGTCCGAACCAGTCCGAAAAGGCTCCGAACCGGTTCGGCGGATCGGCGGGCGCCCACTGGCGCCCACCGCCGCTTCCATTGGCGGGCACCAGTGGGCACCCGCCGATGAAAATGGACAGCGGGGGGGGAGGAGGGGGGCGCTTACCTTTCCAACCCGTCCCCTCCCGTCCGGCGCCGGCGGCTACTACCAGCGGGCTCCGCGGCCTGCTCCAGGGTGGCGCGCCGGGACGGGAGCGGACGGGCCGGGAAGGTAAGCAGGGGGCGCGCGGAGGGGAGGAGGGGGGCCCTTACCTTTCCGGCCCGTTTGCTCCTGTCCGGCGCCGGCGGCTACTACCAGCGGGCTCCGTGGCCTGCTCCAGGGTGGCGTGCCGGGTGATAACCCGGCGCACTACTCTAGAGCAAGCCGCAAAGCCGGCTGGCGGTAGCCGCCGGCGCCGGACGGTAGGGAACGGCCCGGAAAGGTGAGGAGGGGGTGCGCGGAGGGGAGGGGGGGTGCTTACCTTTTAGGGACGCCCGTCCGGCGCCGGCGGCTACTACCAGCGGGCTCCGCGGCCTGCTCTAGGGTGGCGCGCCGGGTGATCACCCGGCGCCCTACTCTAGAGCAAGCTGCAAAGCCGGCTGGCGGTAGCCGCCGGCGCCGGACGGGAGCGAACGGCCCTAAAAGGTAAGCAGTGGCGGGGAAGGGGGCTTACCCCCCCCCGGAGCCGTCCGCTTCTATCCGTGGGCGCCCGCGGGCGATTGCGGATGGAAGCGGACGGCCCCGGGGGGGGAGGGAGCGCGGGGAAGGGGGCTTACCTGCCGGGGCTGTCCACAGCGGACGGCCCCGGGGGGGGAGGGAGTTAGGCCCCCCCTCACCCACCCGCCGCCATTTTTTCCTCATAGACTTGCATTGCAATGCAAGTCTATGGGGGAAAAAATGGTGGCTGATCCAAAAATTTCCGATTTTTGGATCGGGATCGGACTCGATCCGGTCTGGGGGGCCTCTGATTTTGTCCGAACCGATCCATGACAAAATTGGAGGTCCCGATCCGGGTCCCGATCCGATCCGGGGGGTCCGTGCACACCCCTACTGTCTATCACCTTTGCAAAATCATGGAAGATGGGTGAAGTGCTGGACAACTGGAGGAGGACTAATGTTTTCCCTATCTTCAAAAAGGGCAAAAAGGAGGAACCTGGGAACTACAGACTACTTTGTCTGACATCAATCTCTGGGAAAATTTTGGAGCAGATTATAAAGAAGTCAATCTGTAAGCACCTTGAAAACAATGCAGTGATTACTAGAAGCCAGCATGGATTTGTCAAGAACAAATCCTGCCAGACTAGTCTGATCTCATTCTTTGATTGGGTAACCTCCCTTGTGGACTATGGGAATGCTATGGACATAATATATCTTGACTTCAGCAAAGCTGTTGACAAAGTACCACACGACATTCTGATCAGCAAGCTAGCTAAAAGAGGGCTATATGGAACAACTATTAGGTGGAGCCACAGTTGGCTCAAAGAGTGCTTACCGATGGTACTTTCTCAAACTGGGCAGACGTAAAGAACGGGGTACCACAGGGCTCAGTCCTGGGCCCAGTGCTCTTCAACATTTTTATTAATGTTTTGGATGAGGAGGTGCAGGGAATGCTTATCAAATTTGCAGATGACACAAATTTGAGTGGGATCGCTAATACCCTGGAAGACAGAAACAAACGTCAAAGTGATCTTGATAGGCTGGAGCTCTGGGCTGAAAACAACAGAATGAAATTTAATAGGGATAAATGCAAAGTTCTACACCTAGGAAAAAGAAACCAAAATGCACAGTTACAAGATGGGGGATACTTGATTCAGCAATACTACAAGCAAGAAGGATCTTGGAATTGTTGTAGATCACAAACTGAAAATGAGCCAACAGTGTGATGTGGCTGCAAAAAAAGCTAATGCAATTTTGAGCTGCATTATTGGAAATATAGCTTCCAAACCACACAAGGTACTGGTTTCCCTCTATTCAGCATTGGTGAGGCCTCATCTTGAGTATTTTGTCCAGTTCTGGGCACCACACTTCAAGAACGATGCAGACAAGCTGGAGGGGGTTCAGAGGAGGAACAGGGGTCTGGAAACAAAGCCCTATGAGGAAAGTCTGAAAGAACTGTGTATGTTTAGCCTGGAGAAGAGAAAATTAAGGGGAGACATGATAACATTCTTCAAATACTTGAAAGGTTGTCACACAGAGAAGGGTCAGGATCTCTTCTTGATCATCTCAGAGTGCAGGACACAGAATAATGGGCTCAAGTTACAGGAAGCCAGACTGTAACTTCCTGACTGTTAGAGCAGTACGACAATGGAACCAATGACCTAGGGAGGTCAGGGGCTGTCCCACACTAGAGGCATTCAGGAGGCAGCTGGACAGTGATCCATCAGGCATGCTTTAAGATGGATTCCCGCATTGAGCAGGGGTAGGCCCCTTCCAACTCTACTATGCTATTGTTGACTCCCAAGAAGAGAGTAATTAAAGTTCGGCCCGGTGCGTTCTTGCCCAATTAAACACACAGGGTGGGAGGAAAAAGTTTAATCAAGTCATTCTCATGTCTGCAGCCATAGAATGCACCAACTGTTTCTCTGGATTCTCTTCTTGAACAAAGGAAGGCAGTACTTGTTATTTTTGAGCTATTTCATTGGCTAGCATCATCACATGTTAACAAAACATGAATATTACTGGTCAGTGCTTCTCACAGACTAGCTTACTGATTTGAGCAAGTATGCACATATATCATAGAATAAGCAACTGCTGATTGGATAAAAGTCAGTTTTTTTGTCTCTTTACATGAGGCTCAAACTCCACTAAGGAATGCACTTCTACCACATATACAAATTCTCTTGACCCCCTTTGCTCTGGGCTGTCTTTGCTATCTCATAGGGAAAAGCAGGGGAGGAGTAAATTCCTAGCTGTTCTGCTTAGTATCACTATGATTCAAGTTTAGAGTACGAGCAAATCTATACATCCCATTCATCCATCATCATCATCATCATCATCATCATCACCATTCAACTTCAGAGGATGATGTGGACCTCCCTGAATTGAATATCCCAGAGGAGCAGACTGTTTCCAGAACACGTGGGAGTGATCAAGGGGATCCTATGCCCTTACGAGTAATCTTTGTAGACTTGTTTCCTCATGATGCTGAGAATGCCCCCACCACTGTCACCTGTTCCTAGGATTTAGAGATGGAAGCCAAGCCACCACCTGTTCCTAGGAAATGCAGACATCTGAGGGGTAGGCTCAGCTGATTGCCAGGCAAAGAAGAACTCCTCTTGCATAAAGGGCTACTTATGTGCAAGGCTCTCCTTTCACACAAGAGCTTTCCAAGGCATCTCATATTATCTACAACTGAGCCCTGGAACAACATCTCCTCTACAGCTCCCAGGCTTCTGAGTGGCATTCCCTTGCTTACTTTGAACTTTTTGTGCTCTGATCCTCAGATCTTCTGCAGACTTCACCATTGAGAAATGCCCAAGGTAGGACTGACCCCTTTGCCCAAATCCTAGGTCCACAACCTTGATCCACAGCCTGAAACAGTAAACACGAAAGATTGCCACTCTGCTTGAAGCAGGGCAATCACAAACATAAATACATCTCCTGCTGGCTCAGGGCCCCACAGCCTGAATGAGCCCCAGAGCATGCAAATGATACAAAATTGGGGAGAGCATTACCCCCATGTCTGCAAGTAACTATATTGCAATCTCCATAAATCTCCTCCTTTCTTTAATGATCAGCTGGAAGTTCCTGGAAGACCTTTGCGCTCCCCTCCCCCCAGCCTTGCCATTATTTGTAGTTTGGTGAAGAAAGGGAAAAAATAGCGGGAGAGAACTCCAGCTCCCAGAATGCAGTGCACCCTGCTCCAACCTACTCTAAATCCATACACAGAAATAATAGAGGAAAGTGAAAAAGAAACACACTCAAGATTAAAGCCACTCTAAAATTAAATGCTCTGGAATTTTGGAGGACAGGTTTGGAACCTAGAAAGAACTTTGAAATCATGAAATGTCCAGGACAAAAGAAGACTACTGTGACTGCACTGTATGTAGCTTTCCCAGTCCAAACAGGTTGCTCATTAGAATCTGTGGTACAGCAGCACATATACTGTAAGATGCAAAGATAAATAGTTTGAAGTGAAGTTGTAAGGCACTTAAAACATGTGATTTGATTTCAGTTGGTTGTCAAGAATCAAAGATTTGCATTTCAGAAGTTCAAAATTCAGTTTCCAATTTGAAGAGGAAAGGTACTGGGACGAGTAACTACTTCATCTGACTAGCTTGTTTCCCAAACTTGAATGAGTGTATCTTCGATTCACCAGACCAAGAGAGAAAACAGCAGCTTTAAAGGATAGACTCCACTCAGGGATACATTTGCAAATCTTTACCAAGTGTTTTGTGCTTCAAGAATTAATGTATGGGTAGTGGTTCCTGAAACTTCTCTCAAGCCAGTCAACACAAATATGGTATTAAAGAATATATTTTATTGCTCAAACTGTCTAAGAGAATAAAAAGCTTTAGCTAAAATGAGGCAGATTACAAATATTCCTAAATACACACAAATTATAATCACTAGGAGAAAAATAAAGATAGTAGCAAGCATATTGTTAACACAGTAAAACCTAGGTTCCTCTCAATAACAGGCAACATCAAAGGCTCATATTTACCTAAATGGAAGGCATGGTGGGCAAGGCCAGCCTAAGCACATATGGTGGATTTCTCGTTCTCCCAGGATCTCTCTCTCAAACAGATCAAACCCTGGCCTTTTATAACCCCCCATGATGCCGATGACTTCATCCTTAGTTTCGGACCTGGACTTAACACTATTTCCATTTTTCTCAATGTAGCCAGATCTGCCATTGATACCAGTAACACCCAGATGAAGGTATCCCTGCTATGTTAAGCTATGTGCTGCTTCCAATATCTGACTGACCCAATTCATGGCAGCTTTCCTTCATTTCCAAGTATATATTCCATTACTCATAGTTATCTCATAACACAATACATAGAGAACAAGTCACACTTACAGGATACAATAAATGCTTATCAGTTCTATCCACTACAATGCATATTTAGAAATATGATTGGGGGAGGACAAAAACATGTGGAATGTCCTAATGTTCCATTGTTAGTTCACTGGCCAAGCTATTTCCATGATTGAGGAATTCAAAAACTGCTGTAAAAGTAGCTGTCACCAATGCATGCATGGTAAAGGAAGACATTCACAAAATCCTCTGCCTACGTCTACTACAGTCATGCCACTTTGGGGTATAATCTAGAAATTCACTCTGTTGGAAGCTTTTCTGCAGAGTTCAGTCAAACATAGTAGCAACCAAATCCCGTTGAAATCAATGGGACTCAAACATTTAATTGTTTACTTTTAGTTCATGGATTTCAGTGGGACCAAATCATCACTTACTTTTGCTAGATTGAACCCAAAATCTTAAGTTTAGAATTTGTTGCCAGAAGCACTTTCTCCTTCTTGGCTAGTCATTTATAGTGTATGCTCACATGCACATACAGTAGGTAGCATTTTGTCTGTTTCAAATGTATGGCTGTTTTTGAGGTATTGTGGGTAAATGAATTGCTCTCACTGAAAAATGACTTGCAATAAGAAAGTGTTGTAGAACCTTCCTTGTCACGGCTGCATCAGCATGCACAGAGCTCTCTCTGGCTACAGTGTTCCTTGCTGGTGAAAAGGCTGAGCAGTCATGCCAAATCCTATTGTTGCAGCCTTAGGATTTGCAACACATGGGTCAAGGGCGAGGAAGACTTCCAAACAGAATAATCTAGGTCATCTGGTGACACTGCCTAAGTTCCTATTAGCTACAGGAAGGGAGGGGAGGCAGAGGAAGGGGTAGCAGGTGGGATTGCCTAAGGCCTCACACTGACCTGTGACAATCAACTGCCTGATTGGCTGCTAGGGGGAATGGAAGGATGCATCTGTGGGTGGGGCTGCTGCAGGCAATGCAATCCCCATGGGGAGAGATGGGGATGCAAGACATTAATTGGAGCTGGGATTTTGCTTGCAAGATGGGAGATAGTGGCTTGGATCCAAAGATCCTATTACATGAGCAGAAGGCACGTCTGCTCATATACAGGATCTGTGTTGCTCATTCCCCTACAATCTGCAGACCCCCACTTCCAGCCAGCCAAAAATTGGCTCCAAAGGGCTGGAAAATGATTTTAGGAAATAGTGGGCCTGTAGAGGTGGGATAGCTATTGAGACTATAATGGTAATAGTGCCCAGGATTGCTGTAAGCAATGGTGAAAGTGCATCCATGGCCTCTCTCTAAAGCACCCTTCCCCAACTCAGTCTAGTGATCTAGTGATAGTTGATCCTGCTGCTCACTTTTCAGTTTTGATTTGAGTAGAGTGACCATATGAAAAGGGAGGACAGGGCTCTTGTTTTACCAGTTGTATTGAAAGGGAAATTTAAGCAGGTGTCACTTGTATGCATGCAGCACCTGGTGAAATTCCCTCTTGTGAATTTAACAAAACAGAAAACAAATCATGGGGGTGGCGGGGGGAGGGCCTAGAAATATCATTTTTAAAGAAATCAGGTACACCATTCTTTAAAAGATAAAACTGGTGGGGGAGGGGGAGACTTATGCATAGGTTTCAAGAAAAGCAGACCAAATATCCATGTATTTATCCACTTGCAAGTGGCATCTATATACCAACTGTTCAAATATTGATAGTGTTAAGTCCTTAGTCCATTGCATTATAGGAACTCAACATTTATCCTTCCAATGTAATAATATCAGTCTTTTAGCTATCGTAAGGGCTCGGAAAGTCCATTTGTGCTGACCCTGTGTTAATTTTTTATTATTATTTATTATTGCATTTATTTCCCACCCTTTTTCCTCCAAGGAACCCAAGGTGATATACATAATCCTCCTCCTTTCCATTTCTATCCTCACAGCAACAACCCTGTGAGGTAGGTTGGGCTGAGAGTCTGTGACTGGCCCAACGTCACCCAGTGGGTTTCCATGGCCGAGTGAGGATTAGAACCCAGACCTCCTGACTCCCAGTTCAACACTTTAGTCACTATACCACGCTTCCAAGAAACTGTTAGGTAGTTTAGGAGGACATGTACATCTTTCCATATTAAAGACTGTTTCAGTACAAAGTTTATCCTTATTATGACCTCCTCCCCAAAGGGGGAAACTACTGCCCATTGCCAGAACATATGAATAAAAGAAGCATTAGGTGTGTTACATCTCCAACAATTATGCAAATTAGACAAATCCTTGTTAAAAAGTTGTGGTGGGTCCAATAAACCTGAAACAATTTGTTTTGTTGAATAAGGCATAGCCTATGATCAGTAGAAACTTCAGATACAGACACTAAGCGATCCATTGATTAGGCAAAATAGGACACTCCAATTCTCTTCTTTAGCTATTTGCTGCCTGCCTGCTGCTGCTCATGTGATTCCATCAATTTCCAATGGAAGAATGTGGTATATGTTGCTGCAGGGGGTACTGTACTTGCTTTGCCTTACTCTGTCATGTCTCTCGCCCCCCCCCCCCCTTTCTTTATTGTTATAAAAGATCTGGCTTTTGCAGGAAACAGGGTTTGCACATTTTTGAAATAGATTCATGAGTGGAAAGAGATTGTGGGTTATGGATTGAGATGAGAGTGGAAAGAGAGTTGATTTTTTGTTTTTTAATTCTTGGTTGTGAGAGAGAACTGCAAATACTTTTTAAAAATGCTTGGTGGTGAGAGAGAAAGAGAGAGAGTTGCAAACTTTTTTAAAATGCCTGGTGATGAGAGAGAGTTGCAAACGTTTTATTTTAATGCTTGGGGATGAAAGAGAGTTGCAACTGTTTTATTTTAAATGCTTGCTCAAGGATATAAGCTTTGAAAGTGTTTTGTGTTAATCATCATGTTCACTTACCAACAGAAACCGACCAAATAAAAGATACTTTTTATTGCCTATTTCCCAAGACCAACTGTCCAAACATACTAGTCAACAAATACAGCATCTCCCTGTGATGTTCTGTCTTTTAAGCAACATCAAATGTTGGGACAAAAGTTGTCTGCAATGCACCCAGACACCACTGTATTTAGTGCACAAGTCCTCATCTGCTACATCTCAGCCATACAGTTCAAATACAAGAAGAGAAAGAAATGATAGATAGGTGTGTGGAAGATCAACTAAGGAGAAACACAATTTCGTGAAGTCTGAAACACTGCTGGAGTTACATATAAAGAGAATCCAGTTAACACACCACCACCACCACCACCACAACAACAACAGAGAGGATTCAAGTGTTGATAGTGTACTATGAACACCATGACAATACAACAGGGGTGGGGGAACAGATTACAGATAATATCTTATGAAATACAATAATGGTTTCATCAACCAACATTTCAGTACTGAATTTGGGGGTAATATTGCTCATTTCCTGTATTCATGAATCTGGAATTCATAGATTTCATCTACTGTGAGAACTGTGTGTGTGTGTGTGTGCGCGCGCATGGGGCAAAATAAGATTTGGTGGTTTGCAAAAACATGTGCTTGAGGGACAGCAGAAGTACTAAGGGGGCATTCTTTCCAGTGTGAAGATTGTAGTGGAAACCACTGCATAAATCTCATTGTAGTCCACTGTAGAAGCAGAAGGTGAAGGATTCAGCTCTGCTATCCAGAAGGCTGATGAGAATTTGGAATTAATTGGATCCCACAGTGCGGGGATGCTAAGGTCCATCATATATTCCCCTTGTTTGCTGCCTGAAGTCTTTGCTGTCTATTACAACCAGAGAAGAAGCAGGAAATCTAAGACACTGGGCTTCCTCTTGTTGGCTGGATGCCCAGCTCGACAGAGCAACAGAACAAAAATATTGTACAACATTTGCATAGAGACTGGCTAAGATTGTCTACTTGGGAAGAAAAAGCTCAACTAGTTAATTAAAAAAAACTAAAAAAAACTAATTAGATTTCAGTAGACATTCCCCACCAGATTATATTCATTTGAAGTTAGTTGATATTTGGGGCCTACCCTGCTTTACAAAAGGTTTCTTACAAAGCTCTAGTCCTTGAAAATCCCAAACCAGTGATTCACATCCCTCCTTCAGTTCCCAGCTAATCCTCCAGCTTTTCCAGGTTTTAACATGAATAAAGCCTCTAAAAGGCTAGCAAATAGGAAAATATATTTGACAGTAATCCCTATGTTCCCAAAGGCGAGCCTTCTCATATTACAGGTTATTAAACACAAAATTCAAGCAGAACCCCCAACCCCTCCCCTGCAAGGGTAAGAAAGATTTAAGTCACCCAGCTTCCACTGAGAGCAGGAACTGCCCAGATGGTCCCGACAAGGAGAATTAAAACACAAAAACGTTTGTTGCATGAAGTTAGGAGGCTTTAGGTTTGCTGACAGATTACCTGTGGAGTACCGAAGAGTTAAAATGCTAAGATTCTCTGGTCTGTGAGATGAAAGAAAAGTGGGTTGGATAAATCCTGCTTCTTTTTAACTAGGGTTACCAGGCTGAAATTTCAAAAATTAGCCTTAAAATTAACTTGATGGAAAACGGATTAAATGTGCTGGATTAATAGTTGAATGTTCTAAATTAGTAAATGTGCATCAGTAATATAGAAGAGAGACTCACTTTTTGGATCTGGAGAATCCTGATAATTGATTAGGGAGAAAATGAGTAGTGGTTCTTGTTCTCTCTCTCTCTCCCTTGCAGGAGTGGGGGTTGTTCTTTAGTTTTTTATATAATTATTTGCTTTAGAAGCTGTGTACTCTTTTTATATAAACTTCAACTAGAAAACATACCCGGCTACACACCGGACAGACAAGTTCTTACAGTGATACAGTAAACTCTTCATGTAAAGAAGAGTTGTGCCTATCCTGTCTGTGTGAAAACACAACCGCAGGCACTCCTTGGCATGGCCCCTGCCATGGTACACCCCTATATCCCCCTGAGGGAGGGGTCTGTTCACTCCATTCACCCTGAGACAGTGTTGCCCCTGTGTGTCTCTCAAACTAACCGCCCCCACCCCACCCCACTCACAAGCTTCAAAGTGATACGCTGTTTGAGAAATCTGGTGCCTAGAGACCAAAGATGGTACTGCAGGCTTCAACACATGGACACATTTAAGGGCACAATCCTATGGTTTATGCCCTTGATGTGTGTAAGCCTCTGAACCCAGAAGCTTACATGCATCCAGTGCAGAGAGGGAGGAGCGGCGGAGGCAATCGTCGCCTCCCTGCACTCTCCCCCTTTACAATTTTGCTAGACAGGCTTTTTTGCCAGAGGGAGGAAGGAAGGAAGCTGGAGAAGGCTCAAGATAGCTTGCATCCCAGCCTCTCCAGTCCCCTCCCCACCCACCAAAATGCCCCCATTACCATGCAGAGTATGGATTCCCTCCTCCCAAGATTGGAGCGTTGTCTCTGAGTCTGATCTCGCATCTGGGAATCCAAGGTATCCTGTGGCCCCTCAGATGCTATCTACGGGGCATAGGTTTGCTCTCTGCATTAATTAAAACCCAAATCAATTAAAACCAAATAACCCTGAGATGCATTGCGTATCCTTTGGGTCCCCTAAGTATGCATGCCAAGTTTCAGGTGTTTACATTTCATGATCTTAGAGCTTTGTTGCTGAGAGAGACACAGAGAGAGAGGGTGCCTCTACAAGAGAGGTTTAAAGCTCTTTCAAGGCACTTTAAATTTTTTACCTCTACAAGAGAGGAGCGCAAATTGGGAGCTGAGGCGCTTTAAACATCCGATTATTCGCATTATCGAATGCGCGTTAAATAGCGAGTTTTATTTTACTCTGGCCGTTAAAGCGCATTTTGACAGCTGACAGCCGGGCGGTCAGGAGGCTGAATGAGAGGAGGAGGAGGAGGAGGAGGAGGAGGGGGAAATTATGTCACCCTCCCTGAGCGCGGAAAGAACAGGATTGCGCGGAAGGGAGGAAAGCGGGAGTAGGGGAGCCTTTAAAATGCGTCGCCCAGCCTGTCCAGGCGGAGGCTGGATCGGACAGAAGGACCCGCTTCTCTCCAAAGGGAGCCGCTTGGCTTTCGACCTCGTTGCCCCAGGAGCTGGACTAGAGATCGGGTTTCAGGTAAATCCCGCAGGCGGGCGGCGCAGGAACCATTCCGTCGCTCGCTTTGAAGCCGCAGCAGCAGCGCCGCCGCCACCTCGTCCCCCAGGGGCCGCCGCCGTCTGCGCAAAGGGAGAGAGAGCCGCCTTCCTTGCCTCGCTCCGGCAGATGACGTCTCCGGGTTACAGCCCTGAAAATGTCACCAAGCACCTGCCCGATCCTTCCCGCTAGGGCGCCGGTGGGGGTGGGGGGACCACAGACACACGACCGCGGCTTCTTCTTCCCGCCGACTCTCGTGCAGAGGTATTAGGTGTAAATGCGTTTCAGCGATTGTGCGCATAATCGCCTAACCGGGCGCAAAAGCGAATCCTTGTAGAGGGGACCAGAGACAGGCATATATCCCTTTTTATTATAGATTTTTTAAAAATAAAAATTTGGGGAATACTATTGAGTTCTGATGTTTATGTTACCAGTACCAATACAATTTCCCACTTCTTGCAAGGGAACAAATTCCTTATTGGTCCATTGTAGCTAAACCCGTCTGTTAGCTGGTTGTGACCAGCAATGTTGTTGTTTAATAGATTATATATCACTTAACATATTTTTAAAAAACCTCTTAAGTAGTTTACATGAAGGCTTAAATACATTAAAATACAATGAAAACATATAATTGCTAAAACATTGATATAAAACATTGATAAAACATTAAAACTAATACAATACCATAATTGACACAATTAATTAATTAATATTTAACCAGTTCCATGCTGAGAGTCTGGCCTACATTGGAGACTTTACTTCTCCCCACCACATCCAGACATGATACTGTTATAGACTGATTTACTCCATCTACTAGGCTAGGTATATTTCTACTGCACAGCACTTCAACAATAGATTGGACTATACCGAGTGTGCTTCAATCATCATGGCCAGGTTAAGATTGCCAGCAAGCAGCATCACTGGGCACTTCTCAGGATTAGATCAGAGCCCACATAAATGAATGGGAAGACATTAAATTTAGAGACTAGAGAATAACTCACCATATATATATATATATATATATATATGAATTTTAAAGGAGCATGAGTTATGCTGCAGAAAGTAATCCATTCAGCTATGTCAATAAGGGTCTTGTTCTTTTTGGAACCAGAGCCCAAAATGCCATTTAGACCACCAAACAGGGCATGTTCCTTACCTAGCTCTTTGTTTCTTGCATGGAGTGTCAGATCAAGAAAGACATTTACTCTGCTCTTTATACCTCACATGTGCTTTCAGTGTTCATGTTGCAAAAAACAAAACACATAGCCTATCTACACCAAGCAGGATAAAACGCTTTGAAAACATTTTGAAAACTGTATATGGAGTGTGTCCTGGGCCCCAACCGTTCTCAAAACTGTTATAAACCATTTTAAACCGTTTTAAAGCAGTAGTGTAGATAGACTCACAGTATGTCCTAGAGCTAGGGATGGGTGAACAAACGATTTTAAAGCTTGTTGGGGCTCTCCTTTTCCCACCCCAATCTTCACTTTGCCTTCTTCTCACTCATGAATATGAGCACGGATTTATTTTCAATCACGAAAAGTGCAAATTCTTGGACAGGAAAAATGTACACTCTTCCAAGCATGCACCCCAATGCTTTACGCCTATTAATAAAAGTGTGAAAATGTGTCCTTTCTAGAAAATGCACATTTTAAAGGGATTGCAGGCTCAAAAATGTGCAAGCTTTTTCTGAAAATTGCACTCGCACTCATTTGGGGTTGTGAGTGGGGCATTTTTATCACTTTTTTGAACATAAACAAAATTCTTATACATCCCTACTTAAAACACAAAAAGAATGAGACAAAAAGATGCACTGTCCCCATGCAGAAAGGAGGTTTTCCTGTCAGATCTAGTATAATGGCTGCTTCCAAGCCAGCTATTTTAAACACCTTCATCCAAGACATGTATTATAGCACTCAACAGTTCTGATTTTTTTTTTTATCTCCAGATTGATGTCATCTCTGAATAGTGTAAATGCAATCAAATTTCTATTGGGAATAATTTTAAGTTTGTCTTTCTCTATCCAGAGCTGTTGTAATTACATATCACAGTCTATCTAGCAGTCATTGATACTGTCTTCAGTTCCTAAAGATTCTTCACTCTTCCACTGCACTACAAATCAGAAGCTCTACTAAAAATAGCAATTAAAATTACTCTAAGTGAATAGAGGCTAGGCTGCTGTGATTGGGTGAAGAATAAAAAAAATGCTCCAAATTGATTTTATTGCCCTTCAAGAGTTCTATTTCTGGGCTTGATTCTGAAAATAAGTAATGGCTTGTATTGGTACTTCAGAAAAAGAACTGTGAGGCAAGCTGATGGAGGCTTTAATATATTTGAAAAAAAATCAGTGCTGTGCATTCCTACAGCCCTAGTAAACATCACAGATAAATATGCTCTAGTTCTTTAAAGGTTTGATTCATAGTCTATTGAAGTCAGTGAATGGGCTCTAAGGAAAACTGAATTGACCAAGAGAAGATTTAGGGGTGATTTTCCCTTCTCTTCAGGGCAAACTCCGTAGATGCTAACAAGAAGGGGTGGCTAACATTAGATCCAGCCTTTAATTAATCAGTGATATAGCACCTCATGTGTACATTACTACTCACCTGAAGACTTTGGATCAGTTCAGCTGGCCTGTAATTGTGAACCTGAAATCAGGAGACATTGCTTAAATCCTATTATACTCAAAGAGACTGCAGGGATAGTCCTTAAGGGTTACAGTATAAATCCAATTATTCCCCAATGACTCACTCTCGGGGGATGAAGAATAAATCCTATTACTCTCAAAAGATTGTGCAGTGATTCCTAAGAGACAGACAGCAGCTATCCTACCATAACTTGGGTTTAGTGAGTTTATATACAGTGTGTATATCCCATTACTTTTTGGAGGCAGTATAGACTTAATCGCAGGATAGAAGACATAAATTCTAGCCTAAAAGGAGCAAGGCTGTACAAGGTTCAGTAAATGACTGCTTACAAATGTGGGTTTGAGTCTGATTTCTTGGATTTTGTTGGCCATCCCTCAATAGCCTACAGACATAGCTGAATGGAGTTACTTTCTGTAGCATAAATCATGCTCCTTTAGAACTCTGCTATAGTTTCTTCCTGAAATATAGTGAGTTGTTCCTCTGGTCAGCAAAATAATGTGAGTTTTTCCATTGACTTCTGTGAGCTCCGGATCTAATCCTGAGAAATGCTGAGATCAACTCATGTAAGAGCTGTCATAAAGATTCTTTGATGTTAGCTTAGAGCCTTACCAACACAACACAATCTGTGTGATCCTATTCTGCCAAAACTTAGTTTGATTTAACACACTGAATATCTGCAACTCTTATCAAGATGCAGCTACTCCACAGCCAATGAACTGCATGTGCAATACTCCAAATATGTGGACGTGCATTGCACTTTCAAATCCTGGGTATAATGTTACGTGGGAATATTTGTAACAGAAAAGGAAGAAAATCCATGCTATGTGAAAATGTACAAAGAAGATGGTAGAAATATAAGTGGTCATTGGCTAACACAGTCTATTTGGATTTTCATGGTACAGTCATACTTTGAATTCTTAAAATGCTGGCATTCTCATGTGCTAAATTACATACATGTTAATTTGTTATGCTTCAAAGCAGGCTTTCATTATAGGCCATTGCCAAGCATTAAAGCTAGAACAAAAATTGACATTCCTGCTTAAAATGTACAATCAATCCTATAAACCAGATGAATGCTTGACCTCCCCCCCCCCCCAAAAAAAATCTCTACTGTGTGATCTACAGGAGTGGTTGTTGATCTTTTTCAATTCTCACCACTAGAAATTGTGTTTCCATATTTCTCAACAAATGATATATATCTGTCTGGAAGCTGAATTGCTTCTGCTCCTTATGGCGTCTGCTTATCCTGCATTTAACATTTCTCTTCATAAAAAAGTAGTAGCCCAAGCAAAACTGTGGGTTTCATCCAATGCAACGCAAGCTGACTTTCTCTTGTGCAATTGGACTTCCCCTTCCTTTCCTCCCTCCTGCACCCTCACATGCCCCCAAATATACTCATGGGGTTCCCCTAACCCTCTGGAACAGATTGGGGATGAGCGGGTGCCAGGGGTGGGGGAGGAATCAATTCTGCTAGTGGAGTCTGTTCCACTAGCAGTCAGATGCAGTTGGATACACACCCACACTCACACTTACTTCTGCCTCAGTGATTTTTGCAGCCATCATGCAGAGAAATCTAGCTGGAATTTGGTAAAAACATGAGAGCTGGATCAGACTAAAAGTCAATCTAGTCTAATATCCCATTTCCCACAGTGGCCCAACACAGATGCTTATGGGAATCCCACAAGCAGAATATGATGTTCTCTTCTAATTGGTATTCAGATGCATTCTGGCTCTAATACTGATGGTAATATATGGCATCATGACTTGTAGCCATTGATAGCTTTTTCCTCTATTAATTTGTCTAAACCCATCTAGGTTGTTAGGCATCACCACATCTTCTGGTAGCAAATTTCATAGTTCTTATATGCATTGCATGAAGAAGTATTGCCTTTTCTCTGTCCTAAATATCCACTCATTCATCTTCACTGAATGAACCCACTGGGTTCTAGTATTATGAGAGAGGGGAAAATATCTCTATCATCTGAAGTTAATCAGTGATGAACCCACACTTTAAGCTAGCAATGTTTTTGCAAGTTGCAATAGAACTAGGGTCTATAATACATTGTACTTATTTCTATTTGGATCCCTCATAGAACAACTACAAAAATCATCGTACAGTGGAGAGAAAATGCTAATGGGATAGGGAACTTGTCTGATGCATGAGTCAGGGAGGTTGGACATCACCAAACATCGTTAGCTATAGTTCATATTTCATGGTCTTTTACATTCAAATTATTATTGATTTTCCCCCTTCTTTTTACATTGCCACAGACTGTGAGTTAGGTTATTTTTCTATCTTGTTCAGGACCATGGTCCAAAGAAGTAGTTTATGAATGAGTAAGAGCACATCCGGAAGCTAGAATTGTGGTGTGTTTTTTTTGAAGCAACAGCTCTCACACTTGAAGAAGGAAGTTGCCTTTTCAACCAAGAAAAGTGGTTATTATTGGGCATTCATAAAAGATTTCCTAAATGTGCCCATCTTGTCTCCTGTGCTTTGTGTATTGCTGTCAATATCTGTGCCCACTCTATGACCTCTTCATTAGTTATTCTGTCTGTCAGTTTTGCTTTGAACGGTCTGTGTAGGAACATAGTGAAGCTGTATATTTTATGTTATATAGATTTGTTTTCCTGGGCATTGACAAGAGAATACTTTGGACATGGCTTCTAAAGATCTCTGGTGCTGCATTTTTGCTGATCTCCTGGGGCTTTTTAGGCAGATAGTCAAACAGTCATCCCTCGACTATGGATTGGGAGAGGGGTTTATTTAGCACGAATTAGGGTACTTAGGCCATTCCTTCCCCCCCCCCCCAGAAGCAACCTTAATAAAAAAGAAGCTGTGTCCCTTTTTTCTTGAAGATTATTTCAGAATGTGTTTAAAAGAGGCCTTTGGAGGACTTGAATCAAAGTCCTCCTTCCATCTTCCTACTGATGGTGACAATCGGACGCATAGTGCAGCCCAGAGTAATGGATGCCCAGGAACTATGTGAGCAATATGCATCCCACTCCCATAGGGGATGTGTGGATAGTCTGATATCTTGCTTGCCCTTGCTGAATCAGAGTCAACTGGCATCAATTAAACTTCTATACATGTAAACGGGGCTTGCATAGACTACTTAATACAGCTTTTACTAACTTAGTGGAATTCACATTGCTCCACCACCATCCTGCTGAAACTGAAATGAATGTAGGTAGCAAGAAAGCAAATGCATGATTGATTGAGCCTTAAAAATCTAAATTCAGGAATTAACATATTTCTTTGAGTTGGAATTTGAAGCCCCTTGCATTGCTGAGGAGTAACTTGGGATGAGTTATCTAAGTAGGTGTTCTCATGTGATCATCAGCACGAATAAGCTTGAGTTATGAAAAATTATGAAATGGAGAAAATAATGGCATACCTTCTCCTAGGGTTGGTTCAAGTTAGACAAGCTTTTGAATACGAGGCATTTGGATGTGATGGAAGATGGTTGCCACAAAAGTATCTTGTAGTAGAAATTACATCAACCTCTGCTGGCATTTTGAACAGCGCTAATAAGCATTAGATGTTTCTTCCTTCCAAGCTTGTGCCAGCTAGCCTATTAAAGCAAAATGAACAGCAGAAACAGTCGGAAGCCACTTTTCCAGCGATTCTGATGCAACAACATGAACTATATTAGTATAATTGCACAGTTTCCTCTCTTTTCTTTGTCCTCAAGTATTTAATCACTTGTTTAGCTAGCCACTACTTCTGAAATAATTGTTCTTTTGAATGTCTAGCCTTTGCCGTTTTGGTCAGAGCAGAATGAGGTGGGTTGGGGAAAAGAAAAACAATACCCTACAACTTTTTAGAACCAGCATTGGAAGATTCTGAAACAGATGGAGAAGGTTAATTTCATGTTTGATTTCTCTCACTCAGTTGCACACATACTCTAGCAAATGCACAGATAAGTGCATTTGCTAGCGTATATATTATAACATATATTATAATATATTATAACATATATGCTTCGTCTCCCCCCACCCCAAGCAATAAGAACATACTGATTGCTATAAATAGTGCTGAACTGAAACATGGATGCACATGTTGTAGTAAACATTTGGGATGGGCACAGACCACAAGGTTCAGTTCAGTCCCCAATTTGGCAATTCAGAAAACAAGTTGATTTGCTGTGGGGGCTGCACGATTCGATTTAGGGCTAAACTCACACCTTGATTCAGAAATCCAAACCTTTTTACCTCCCCCTGATTATAATTGTTTGATTCTGTTTGACAGAACTGGATAATAATATAATAATAATAATAATATTTATTTGTAGCCCGCCTCTCCCTCCGGATCGAGGCGGGGAACAACAACAATATAAAACATAAAAATCACAACAGTTATGACACAGTAGTCCCCTTGTGAGGAGATGAAACCTTCCACGTTACAGACAAAGGCTGCCTCTACAAGAGAGGTTTAATGCTCTTTCAAGGCACTTTAAAAAATTTACCTCTTCAAGAATGGAGCGCAAATCGGGTGTGGAGGCGCGTTATCTCTCCGATTATGCGCATTATCGAATGTGCGTTAAACAGCGAGTTTTATTTTGCTCCGGCTGTTAAAGCGCATTTTGCCTATGTGAACAAGCGCTTATGCGCATTAACTACTTGTAAAGCACATTTTGGTCATCCGTTAATGCGCTTCGCCACCTCTCGCCGCCTCTCGTGCAGAGGTATTAGACGTAAATGCGCTTCAGCGATTATGCGCATAATCGCCTAACCAGGCGCAAAAGCGAATCCTTGTAGAGGGGACCAAATAGGAGCAGGGGATTTGCGCTAGTAATCTTTACACTTTAATTTTTTAAAAAGTAAGCTGCCAATGCCTTTTTTTATTTCTTGGTAGAACTGAAGGAAAATTGCAATCATAGTTTCCCCTTCTCAGGGGATAAAGTCTGCCAAATTTCAGACAAATAGGTTCAAGGGATTTTGCGTGAGACTAGCCTTTAGAGTTTGGTTTAAAAAAGATCTTTGTAGGCACATTGTGAAAATGGCATAAAGTATAGAGGTGGCCCTAACTAAGAAATCTGCAGAAGTTTGGAAGGACACATAAAGCAGGAGCCATCAAATATTTTTGGGAGGGGAGAATGATTATCCCCCCCTCTTGTATTTTTGTGGCAATTTGTATAAAAATGATATATTATCACAGAAGTATCCCTAGGCAGCAAACCTGCAACATTTCAGAAGAATAAGTGCTGGGACTAGGGAGCTATGATGAATAAAAACTGTTTAAGCCTTTTTTCTTCCCCACTGCTAGGTTGACTAGGCTGACCATTAGGGGTGTGCATCGGATCGGATCCGATCCACGATCCGAATCCGATCCGACCCAAAATCGGGAAAATCCGATCCGATCCGATCCGACCAACCTCCGATCCGATCCGATCCGACGAGGTCCGATCCGGATCGGACGCCATTTTGAATGCTTTTTCCCATAGCCAAGTATTGTTTTACAAAAACGCCTATAACTTTTTCATTTTTATAGATAAAAGGATGAAACTTGGGCACATTGTAGACTGGTTAGGGATAGTTATCTGTGAGAAATTTCAGAAAGATTGGTGCATGCGTTTTGTGGCAATTAATTTTTTAATAAATACCCAGGAATGCTTATAACTTTGTCATTTTTAAAGTTACAAACATGAAACTTTGCCACATTGTAGGAGGTACCTTGGGACCTATGTGTGTGAAATTTCAGAAACATAGGTGCTTGCCTTGTGTGGCAATTAATTTTAGAAAAATGGGTAGTAGTGGGGTAAATACAGTTACGCCTCCCATTTTTTTATTTTTAAAGATACAAACAGGAAACCTGGGCACATTACAGGTACCACTTGCCTTGATATGTGAGTGAAATTTCAGAAACATTGGAGCTTGCCTTGTGTGGCAATTAAGTTTTGAAACAATGAGGAAAGAAACACCTATAACTTTGTCATTTTTAAAGTTACACACATGAAACTTTGCCACATTGTAGGTGGTACCTTGGGACCTATGTGTGTGAAATTTCAGAAACATAGGTGCTTGCCTTGTATGGCAATTAATTTTAGAAAAATGGGTAGTAGTGGGGTAAATACAGTTATGCCTCCCATTTTTTTAGTTTTGAAGATACAAACAGGAAACTTGGGCACATTACAGGGAACACTTCACTTGATATGTGTGTAAAATTTCAGAAACATTGGTGCTTGCCTGGTGTGGCAATTAATTTTTGAAACAATGAGGGATTCATTGGACAGCACTTGCCCATAGGGATTCATTGGAGAGTACTTGTCCATAGGGAATCATTGGAAAGCACTTTCCCATAGGGAATCATTGCATTGCACTTTCCCACTGAGAAATGCAGTTATGCCTCCCACATTTTTATTTTTGAAGATACAAACAGGAAACTTGGGCACATTGTAGACTGGTTAGGGATAGTTATCTGTGAGAAATTTCAGAAAGATTGGTGCATGCATTTTGTGGCAATTAATTTTTTAATAAATACGCAGGAATGCCTATAACTTTGTCATTTTTAAAGTTACACACATGAAACTTTGCCACATTGTAGGTGGTACCTTGGGACCTATGTGTGTGAAATTTCAAAAACGTAGGTGCTTGCCTTGTATGGCAATTAATTTTAGAAAAATGGGTAGTAGTGGGGTAAATACAGTTACGCCTCCCATTTTTTTATTTTTTAAGATACAAACAGGAAACATGGGCACATTACAGGGAACACTTCACTTGATATGTGTGTAAAATTTCAGAAACATTGGAGCTTGCCTTGTGTGGCAATTAATTTTTGAAACAATGAGGAAAGAAACGCCTATAACCTTTTTATTTTAAAAGTTAGAAGTCTGAACATTGCTCACTTTGTAGATGGGTTAGGGGTAGATATGTGTCAGAAATTTCAGAATGATAGGTCCAGGCATTTGATGGCTATGGAATTTTTAGATAAAATGTTTCAAAAAATTTTCCACAGAGGCCCGGTCTTCCCCTCTTCCCCCTCCCGCTTCCCGCGAAGAAAAGGAAACATTCTCTCGTCTCGATCCCTTTGATCCTGTTGCTAGTATCCATTACAGGGCTCGTGTCTGCTTTCACTTTTTACTCAAGCAGAACGGCTGAGCCTAGCTGAGTTTTGCAGCCATGCGTGCAAGGAAGGATCTCTCTCATCTCGATCCCTTTGATCCTGTTGCTAGTATCCATTACAGGGCTCGTGTCTGCTTTCACTTTTTACTCAAGCAGAACGGCTGAACCTAGCTCAGTTTTGCAGCCATGCGTGCAAGGAAGGATCACTGTCTCTCGATCTCTTTGATCCTTTGTTCCTCCCCTTCTCCTCCCCCTCGCCGGTGTTGTGTGTGCGCCCCGCCGGTGCCCTCGCGTGCGGGCCGGTTCCTGGGCAGCAGAGGCTCTGCCTGGCTGCTGTGAGGCTCCTGAAGGGCTTGCCTAATGCGGGCTGTTGTGCTCCGCTGGGCCGCGGGGGTAGGTTGACGATGAAGAGGATGATGGGGAGGGCGTTCAATGGCCCCTCCGCTCACCAACTGACAGCGCGTGCTCCGCTCCAGACACCCGGCCTCGGCAGCCAGGAGGATACGCTGCCAAGCCCGCCGCCGCCGCCGCCCGCGCGCGCACACACACCACCCGTCCATTATCATTTGGGCAGCCCTAATTAAGGAGCGCTCAAAAAATGGCAAAACCCCCTCTCCTTTTTTCTTAATTCCTTGCAGCTCCCACGATCAGCTACAATTAATTAATAGTAGGATGACCAGTACCAGGAGACTGGTGTGTACAAATGTTTTTTTTTTTTAGGCTTGAGATCATAAAGAGGCAAATATTCTACCTACAGTATTGGAAGCAGTATGTTGGGAAACAAGGGTGACCATATGACAGTTAAAGCTGCAGGAGCTATACTAGAGTGACCAGATACAAAAGAGAGCAGAGCTTCTGCAATTTTAACTTTTGTGATGAAGAGGGAATTTCACCAGGTGCCGCATGGATACAAATGACACCTGCTGAAATTCCCTTTTCTATTCCACTGTTAAAGCCCTGTATTCCTTTTCATATGGTCATCCTACTAATTACATTTTTAAAAAAAGTAATAATACATACTGCTTCCAATACGGTAGGTAGAATATTTGCCTCTTTATGATCTCAAGCCTAAAAAAAAAAAACATTTGTACACACCAGTCTCCTGGTACTGGTCATCCTACTATTAATTAATTGTAGCTGATCGTGGGAGCTGCAAGGAATTAAGAAAAAAGGAGAGGGGGTTTTGCCATTTTTTGAGCGCTCCTTAATTAGGGCTGCCCAAATGATAATGGACGGGTGGTGTGTGTGCGCGCGCGGGCGGCGGCGGCGGCGGGCTTGGCAGCGTATCCTCCTGGCTGCCGAGGCCGGGTGTCTGGAGCGGAGCACGCGCTGTCAGTTGGTGAGCGGAGGGGCCATTGAACGCCCTCCCCATCATCCTCTTCATCATCAACCTACCCCCGCGGCCCAGCGGAGCACAACAGCCCGCATTAGGCAAGCCCTTCAGGAGCCTCACAGCAGCCAGGCAGAGCCTCTGCTGCCCAGGAACCGGCCCGCACGCGAGGGCACCGGCGGGGCGCACACACAACACCGGCGAGGGGGAGGAGAAGGGGAGGAACAAAGGATCAAAGAGATCGAGAGACAGTGATCCTTCCTTGCACGCATGGCTGCAAAACTGAGCTAGGTTCAGCCGTTCTGCTTGAGTAAAAAGTGAAAGCAGACACGAGCCCTGTAATGGATACTAGCAACAGGATCAAAGGGATCGAGATGAGAGAGATCCTTCCTTGCACGCATGGCTGCAAAACTCAGCTAGGCTCAGCCGTTCTGCTTGAGTAAAAAGTGAAAGCAGACACGAGCCCTGTAATGGATACTAGCAACAGGATCAAAGGGATCGAGACGAGAGAATGTTTCCTTTTCTTCGCGGGAAGCGGGAGGGGGAAGAGGGGAAGACCGGGCCTCTGTGGAAAATTTTTTGAAACATTTTATCTAAAAATTCCATAGCCATCAAATGCCTGGACCTATCATTCTGAAATTTCTGACACATATCTACCCCTAACCCATCTACAAAGTGAGCAATGTTCAGACTTCTAACTTTTAAAATAAAAAGGTTATAGGCGTTTCTTTCCTCATTGTTTCAAAAATTAATTGCCACACAAGGCAAGCTCCAATGTTTCTGAAATTTTACACACATATCAAGTGAAGTGTTCCCTGTAATGTGCCCATGTTTCCTGTTTGTATCTTAAAAAATAAAAAAATGGGAGGCGTAACTGTATTTACCCCACTACTACCCATTTTTCTAAAATTAATTGCCATACAAGGCAAGCACCTACGTTTTTGAAATTTCACACACATAGGTCCCAAGGTACCACCTACAATGTGGCAAAGTTTCATGTGTGTAACTTTAAAAATGACAAAGTTATAGGCATTCCTGCGTATTTATTAAAAAATTAATTGCCACAAAATGCATGCACCAATCTTTCTGAAATTTCTCACAGATAACTATCCCTAACCAGTCTACAATGTGCCCAAGTTTCCTGTTTGTATCTTCAAAAATAAAAATGTGGGAGGCATAACTGCATTTCTCAGTGGGAAAGTGCAATGCAATGATTCCCTATGGGAAAGTGCTTTCCAATGATTCCCTATGGACAAGTACTCTCCAATGAATCCCTATGGGCAAGTGCTGTCCAATGAATCCCTCATTGTTTCAAAAATTAATTGCCACACCAGGCAAGCACCAATGTTTCTGAAATTTTACACACATATCAAGTGAAGTGTTCCCTGTAATGTGCCCAAGTTTCCTGTTTGTATCTTCAAAACTAAAAAAATGGGAGGCATAACTGTATTTACCCCACTACTACCCATTTTTCTAAAATTAATTGCCATACAAGGCAAGCACCTATGTTTCTGAAATTTCACACACATAGGTCCCAAGGTACCACCTACAATGTGGCAAAGTTTCATGTGTGTAACTTTAAAAATGACAAAGTTATAGGTGTTTCTTTCCTCATTGTTTCAAAACTTAATTGCCACACAAGGCAAGCTCCAATGTTTCTGAAATTTCACTCACATATCAAGGCAAGTGGTACCTGTAATGTGCCCAGGTTTCCTGTTTGTATCTTTAAAAATAAAAAAATGGGAGGCGTAACTGTATTTACCCCACTACTACCCATTTTTCTAAAATTAATTGCCACACAAGGCAAGCACCTATGTTTCTGAAATTTCACACACATAGGTCCCAAGGTACCTCCTACAATGTGGCAAAGTTTCATGTTTGTAACTTTAAAAATGACAAAGTTATAAGCATTCCTGGGTATTTATTAAAAAATTAATTGCCACAAAACGCATGCACCAATCTTTCTGAAATTTCTCACAGATAACTATCCCTAACCAGTCTACAATGTGCCCAAGTTTCATCCTTTTATCTATAAAAATGAAAAAGTTATAGGCGTTTTTGTAAAACAATACTTGGCTATGGGAAAAAGCATTCAAAATGGCGTCCGATCCGGATCGGACCTCGTCGGATCGGATCGGATCGGAGGTTGGTCGGATCGGATCGGATCGGATTTTCCCGATTTTGGGTCGGATCGGATTCGGATCGTGGATCGGATCCGATCCGATGCACACCCCTAATGGTCAGCCTAGTCAACCTAGCAGTGGGGAAGAAAAAAGGCTTAAACAGTTTTTATTCATCATAGCTCCCTAGTCCCAGCACTTATTCTTCTGAAATGTTGCAGGTTTGCTGCCTAGGGATACTTCTGTGATAATATATCATTTTTATACAAATTGCCACAAAAATACAAGAGGGGGGGATAATCATTCTCCCCTCCCAAAAATATTTGATGGCTCCTGCTTTATGTGTCCTTCCAAACTTCTGCAGATTTCTTAGTTAGGGCCACCTCTATACTTTATGCCATTTTCACAATGTGCCTACAAAGATCTTTTTTAAACCAAACTCTAAAGGCTAGTCTCACGCAAAATCCCTTGAACCTATTTGTCTGAAATTTGGCAGACTTTATCCCCTGAGAAGGGGAAACTATGATTGCAATTTTCCTTCAGTTCTACCAAGAAATAAAAAAAGGCATTGGCAGCTTACTTTTTAAAAAATTAAAGTGTAAAGATTACTAGCGCAAATCCCCTGCTCCTATTTGGTCCCCTCTACAAGGATTCGCTTTTGCGCCTGGTTAGGCGATTATGCGCATAATCGCTGAAGCGCATTTACGTCTAATACCTCTGCACGAGAGGCGGCGAGAGGTGGCGAAGCGCATTAACGGATGACCAAAATGTGCTTTACAAGTAGTTAATGCGCATAAGCGCTTGTTCACATAGGCAAAATGCGCTTTAACAGCCGGAGCAAAATAAAACTCGCTGTTTAACGCACATTCGATAATGCGCATAATCGGAGAGATAACGCGCCTCCACACCCGATTTGCGCTCCATTCTTGAAGAGGTAAATTTTTTAAAGTGCCTTGAAAGAGCATTAAACCTCTCTTGTAGAGGCAGCCTTTGTCTGTAACGTGGAAGGTTTCATCTCCTCACAAGGGGACTACTGTGTCATAACTGTTGTGATTTTTATGTTTTATATTGTTGTTGTTCCCCGCCTCGATCCGGAGGGAGAGGCGGGCTACAAATAAATATTATTATTATTATTATATTATTATCCAGTTCTGTCAAACAGAATCAAACAATTATAATCAGTCTACAATGTGCCCAAGTCTACAATGTGCCCAAGTTTCATCCTTCTATCTTTAAAAATGAAAAAGTTATAGGCGTTTTTGTAAAACAATACTTGGCTATGGGAAAAAGCATTCAAAATGGCGTCCGATCCAGATCGGACATCTGGTCCGATCCGATCCGACCAGCCTCCGATCCGATCCGATCCGACCCCCCAGGTCCGATTCCGATCCGCTATCCGATCCGGGGGGTCAGTGCACATCCCTACTGACCATATGAAAAGGAGGACAGGGCTCATGTAACTTTAACAGTTGTAGAGAAAAGGGAATTTCAGCCAGTGTCATTTGTATGCAATTAGTTCCTGGTGATATTCCCTCTTCATCACAACAGTTAAAGTTGCAGGCACTATACTAGAGTGACCATATACAAAAGAAGGCAGGGCCCCTGCTACTTAACTGTTGTGATGAAGAGGGAATTTCACCAGGGACAAATTGCATACAAATGACACTGGCTGAAATTCCCTTTTCTTTACAACTGTTAAAGTTACATGAGCCCTGACCTCGATTTTATCTGGTCACCCTACCACTGCTCAACTGGCACCAAAGTCACAGAAAGTGAAATAGGACAGAGGTGGATGCTGGATATGGAGCACAGAGTGGCAGAAGCGGAAAAACTGACACATGCAGCATTTTTCTAGTAAGAACTCATTGCTACATCCCCTCTCAGATCCCATAGACTCCACCAAAACTTTTAACACTCCTGTTTCTGGAAGAAGAGTAGCAAAGAGCAGTGAACACTGGATCAGTGTATATTGCTACAACACTAGTGTAAAGCCCATGTCGCCGCAAGTGCTAGTAGTTTGAGAATGATTGGATGAAAATATGTTTGATAATTTCCTTTGCAACTGGGAAAACTTTCAGGGGGCATTTCTGTCTTTCTCTCCCCCTTCGTCCCACAATTTTCCAATTATGTACCACATTATCTTCCCTTCAATGAGCACCCCAATAATATGACCTCTTCCTACTACATTAAAGCAAGCCTCCCTCCACCATAGCAACACACCTCCCTTCCTTTCATGCACTCACACAATTAGCTTTCCACCTACCAATAAACTGGGCCGTGCCGGGGGCAATGGGGCCAGTTGGCCCGGGGCCCATGATTTTGAGGGGGCACTCCGACGAGGAGGTCCCCCCCTAGCTTACGCTACTGCTTCCATAGCGTAAGCGGCCCATCAAGAAGCGAGGAGCCCACCTTGCAGAAGCCGTCCATCGTGAAATTCTGAATGTGAAAAAGTGATGTCTTACATCTTGAATAAAAGTGCTTCCCCTTACCTTTTTTATAAATGTTCTAGTTCATATATGTATTTAGCACTGAATCAGTGCCATTGATTAAAAAATACTTAATGAGCAGTTTGAAATGGGGGGGGGGGGTACACACTTCCCATCTGGCCTGGACATATCACCAGCCTTGCACAGCCCTGAATACGCACCCCCTCCTCTGTTGCAGGAAAGGGGATATTCCAAGGCCCCACCCCAGAAGCCCCTACCCCACCTTCACCTGTCTCTGAAAAACAAAAAGTGATCTTTAGTAATAAGCATTACACTAATGTATTCTTGTATATTGTTCTCCTAAAACATTGGGATTGGAGACTCCTCGTAAAATCCTCAACTCTGATGAGAAGCTAGAGATACCATTCACAAAACTACGCTCCCCCTCTCCCTCCCCCCCAGCATTATCCTTATAAGGAAAGTTCAGGGGGGGGTCAGATATGTTCTACTTCAGAAGAGCCCCACTTCAATTCAGAGAGTCCCTGAATCTTTCTGAATCATTCCAGTGTGTTTCAGGATTCAGCCAAAACTGATGTACACTTTCTTTTCCTTGCCCCACCCATACTGCTCACACGCCATTTTCCTAATTACCCTTGCCTCAGCATGGGTTGCTGTGTTGTCCAAACCCAGCAAGGTGCACGTCTGGGGGTAGCTTCTAAACCACCACACACACAATGGCTGAGTGTAGGGTCATGGAGTGATTTGGAAGCCACCCTAACTGTGCACTTCGTCAGGTTTGGATGACATGGCAACATGGCAGCGAGGATAATTAGGAAAATGGCAGGCTTGCCAGTGGCATTTGTGAGGTGAAAAAAGCCACAGTGGCTTCTTTTCCTCCATCCAAATCCAGTCAATGACCTGGTTCACATAAGATGACAACCCATTATGGGTTGTCACACTTGTTTGTTTCAGGGTGGCTTGTCATGACATCTGAACCCAGTGTGGTTTCCTTAGCATGGTTTGTTAACCATGCACAATTGACCCTGAGAACCCATGGCTTGTTGTTTGATTGTTCAGGGTGGCTTGTTTTTAGGGTGGCTTGTCATGACATCTGAACCTGGTTTGTGCATGTTTTGTCAGAAAGTGTTACAGAGCTGCTTGGCAAGAGCTGGGGGGGGCTTCCCCCCTTTTTAACCATTCCCCGAGGGTAGGATTTCAGCATGAAAACAGGAGGGGGAAAGTGTAAACCCTATCCTGCTGAATTGCCATGGTCCCGAATTGGTCCTTTCCCAAATTGCCATAGTGAATCACACATACAGGCATAGTTGTGCTAGGAAGTGGAATGGGGTGTGAGGAGCACCCAAGGAGGCTTTTTAAAAAAAGTATTAAAGAAAGAAAATAAAACCCTCAACCACCTTGTCCCTTAACCTGGTTTGCACAATCACCGCAGCCCAACATGTGGCTTATTAGCATACCAATTTACCAAGCCAACCCCCTGCAACTTCTCATGTCATCCTAACCTGGCAAGAGTGGTTTGTTGGGGTGGTTAATGACTCACAGTCCTTGCCCATCTCCTGAAGCATCCTCAACTATCTGACGCTAACACCAAACCTCTTTGAGCAGCCCTGATTGGAAGGACTCCCTCCGCATGTCAATAATCCCTTGGCTACAGAGAATAAACTGTGTATGTGTGTGTGTGTTATGTTTTGTTTTCAGTTGGACTATCTGTATAGACCGTGTGGTTCACTTACAAGTTTTGCAGACTAGCTTGTTAGTTATCCTGTACAAGCTACTTTTCTGTTTGTCTCATGCTGAACTTTATTTCTGCCTCTGATCCCTTCTACCTTTTGATTAATAAAAACTTACTAAATTGGATTCTAGAATCAATTGGCTACCTCAAGCACTCCAAGGACTAATCTTCCACTTTCCAAGTTGCTTGATTTTTGCTATGTGCATTGCTCCAGGAGAGAATAAGGGGAAACAGGAATCTATCTACACTACTGCTTTAAAACAGTTTATAACAGTTTTAAACCAGTTAATAACCATTATTGACTGGTTTAAAACTGTTATAAACTGTTTTAAAGCAGTAGTGTAGATAGTCTCCAGGTTAAAGCTCACACAGCACCATTTGGACTTCAGCTGGCAGTGCCCTCCTCCCAAGTAATAACCCATAGGCTGTGGGATTCCCTTCACCTTAGAAGCTGGGGAGGAGGGTGGTAATTGCAGATGACAATTTAAAGAAAAGTCACTGGGCGGGTTCGCACATCACGGCAAGCCACCCTATGAATAATCCACCACGGGTTGGTTGTTCGCTTGCTCACTAACCTGACAGACGATTGCTCTAAGGCTTTCCTTGGCTTGTTTCCTCCCTCAGTCCTCTCACCGGCTCCCAGCATCTATCCCAGGCACCTTTTTGACAGAACTCCTTGTTTCCTCAGTCCCTAGGTCAGCAGTCCTTGCAATTGGTCTGCTGGAATTGCCCATGGTGAGTTGCCGTGTCATGTGAATCAGGTCACCATAGCAGTCAACCAGCCTCACAAGTTGTTGGACATAGCTTCACAGTTTGAGACACAATAACGTAGGTCTAATAGCTGAATACTGGAAAGGAAATCAAAATATTGCCTCTGGATTCCTGGTTAAATTTGGTTGTTTTGCTTCTGTCTTTGGCTTAGATAATTAAGTTAGTACTTGTCTTGTCTCAATCCAATGAGCACAGTGATGTGCAAATCAGCAAAAGTCGAGGTCATCGAGGTTCTCCAATTTCTACCTCAAAGTTCATTCCAACTTGAAATCACATCAGATTGCAAGCTTTGGGGGAGGGGGTTGCATGCATATTTCTGTGCATTTTCTTGCACATTTTTCCAAATCTATGCATCAGACCTGGTTATTTTGACTATAGGACCAATACTGCATGAAGAAGTATGCAGTTCAGAAAACCAGCATCCAATATGTAGACCAGCATCCTTTTCAGTATGATCCAATGGACAATGCATCCCTGGCTGTGCAATCCTAAGTATGTTTTTTCAGCAATAAGCCCCATTAGGTTCAATGGTACTTACTCCCCAAACCATGTGTTCAGCATTGTAATCTTAGACAGCAATCTTATACTCATTTACGCATTGGATTCAGTAGGGCTTACTTCTGAGTAGACGGATATTGAATTACAATGTAAATACCTGAAATCTTTCTCATGTACTAAATAGACAAGGAAAATTTCAGGGATCTATATGTGTCTACTCAGAAGTAAGCCCTACTAAATTCAATGGGGCTATTTCATAAGCTGCCATACTGATACTTTCCAGGTTTTGTGGTAAATGGTCACTTTGCAGACATTGCTCATGGAAAAAAACTAAAGATGCATGCAGTGGTCTTTCTGATTTTGCTGCACTCTTCACCAAGCACTGATACATTACTTGAAGAAGCTGGCTATCTATGTATAGCTGAACTGCGAGCTGTTGTGAAGGAAAGGGCAACTTCAGGCTAGCCCAGTGTATAGTCCTCATTGTGATGTGACTGGTGTCCACTCTTGGGTAGCAAAATTTGCCAAAGGTTAAGCTGGCAATTTCCACCCCCCACATCCCTCTTTATTTAGTGGTGAGGGAGGTAGTCACCCAAAAGTTGAACTGCATTTTTGTTTTGGAGTTATTTTCACATTCATTCTTTAAAGGTTCGAAAAGAAATTCCGAACAAGTTTAAACCATTTCTGCATTCTTCTAGTGGTGAGCCTTTACAGAGCGGGCTCCAAAATTCCAAATTAGTGTCCTCAATTTTTTTCCCCTGGCTGTTTCAATAGGAGACAGATTTTGCTGCAGGCAGTTTCCCCTTAAATCAGAGTGCATGGCTCAGACATTTTTCTGTCTTAGTATATGTTTGAGTGTGATGTAGAGGAACATACACAGTGTGCTGTAACTCTTGTCTCAGCTGAGGTGCCGGCTGTTTAACATGGGGTTAGTGATAGCCAATGTATTATTCATCTTTGCCTATCTCTTTCAACTGTGGAGTTACAAACATCCCTCTTCTGTACTGCAGGCTTGGTGGGCTGGCTTCCCACAGTGTGATAAACTTTGACAATCTACTCACTCTAATGTTCTCCTCCATGCAGGCTTCACTTCTCAGGGATGCCTCCATCAGACCCTTCAGAGCTTCATGGTTCACCTCCGTCTCCATCAGTTACCTAAATTCAGAGCTCTGCAAAGTAAGGCTCCCCTCTCCTTTCACTCTGGTATTCAAGATTATGCTGAACTTTTAGGGCAGTTCGGCGATTAATTTACTGAAACATCATTAAAGACTTCCCACTGACTTCAATGGGGCTGTTCATATATTTTGTTTTTATATTTCAACCTTGTTTTTGTAAGGCACCTTGGAAGCTTTGCTGATGTACAATATATGAATCTTATGAAAGCTACATTTATTAAAGTGTGCACAAAACCACAGGATGAAATGTAGGTATTCCAATTAAATTAAATATTTAAATTAAATTAAATATTTAATTTAAATATTGTATTCAGTCCATTTTGCTTCTTGAAGGTGTCTGCATGTGCAAAAGTTATGACTGTGCTGAAATGTAGAAATAGACATTGGCTCCCTTCAAGCATTACTCATGTGGGGGGCGTGGGTGTCAGTATGTGGAAAGGGCAAATGGGGCTGTGCCATTGGCCCCACCCCAAACATCTCAGAGCTTTCCACAGCCCAGCCCTTGACATCCACATATTAGACATGGGTGTCCGAACCAGAGGAGCCTATGCGTATATATTTCCCTGGGAGCTGGAACCCTGATTGCACAGCTCCCAGGGAAGATGATAGGCTTTTCTAGTATATAGGGGCTGCCATGATGTGCGGTCCCAATGTACTTTTCTATACATGTACCCGTTCACATGATTAATAGGTGAAAGGATCTGTTAAGTCACCCTGATGTGGATGGATATGCCACTATTAAAACATGGCTCAAAACAAACACATAAGGTGTAAGAGACCTAACAGAAATGCACTACAGTGCTTTATTTATAAACATTGTATAAGATAATTTCATATGTTTCTAAACAAAGCATTTGATAGTACACATCAAATTATAAAGGGAGCGGATATTTCTAGTGCCTGCATGCCATTTAAGAACATAAGAAAATCCAAACCAAGGACCCATCATCCAGCATTCTGCTCACACAATGGCCAACCAGCTGCCCATGGGAAACCTACAAGCAGGAGTGCAGGAGCATCCTCCCGCTCATGTTCCCTAGCAACTGATGTACGTAGGCTTACTGCACCTGATATTGGAGGTAGCACTTAGCTATCAGAACTAGTAGCCATTGATAGCCTTCTCTTCCAGGAACAGTCATATTAATGTCATAACAACCATATCAGATATAATTGTATAGCATATATGACAAATGAATCAGAATTGATGGTACATATCAAAATACAAGAGAAATTAATATCTACATTTTTTAAACAATCATACCCATGTCATAACATCCATATCAGTCATATCTGTCTATGGAACCACAATATACTCCCATTTTGACTATACATAGTCTTCATTGGGAACTTATACACAGACACAACGCACATCATCATGAACAATGGGAAGATAAGGTGATGTGTCACATCCAGTTTGACTGAAGTGGGTTGGATAGGAACAGAAGAAGAGCCATGCTGGATCAGAACAAAGGCCTATCTAGTCTAGCATTCTGTTTCAAAGTGGCCAGCAAGATGCCTGTGGGAAGCCTGGAAGCAAGACATGAATGCAATAGCATCTTCCTGCTCATGTTGCCCAGTACACCAACTAGCATTGAATGGCTTCTGATACTGGAGGTAACACACAGTCATCATATCTAGAAGCCATTGATAACAGGTAGCTTATATTTATGATATGGGGCACCCCCCACCCATGACACTGCTTCTGCAACACTTTTGGCACAGAATATTTGCACTGATGTTGAGATTGCTCTTGTCTTGCAATGCACTGCAAATCATGCAGCTTGAATGTACATTAGATACGCATTGAATCTGCAGATTTTTCCACTAGTTAAAACATAGATTAAGTTTAGTGGCCTCTCTGCCTCCTTAGAGCTAGATCTTCCCTTACACAGACTATGCAGGTGGGACAGTTTTAGTATTACATCCTTCATCCACAGGTCTCATGAGCCAAATTGCTGCTGCTGTTTTTAATGGTACAAAAAGGGAAAGGATGGAGACCAGACATTTGCTATCCATAAAAGTGATTTGAGATAATTTGGTGCTGTTTTGTTTCCACACTGCTACAACAAATTGTTTTCTTTATCCATCCTCATCCCTTGCAAGCTGTGAGAAGTTGCTTTCCTTTGTCAGAACCTATTTTGAAAGATTTGCCTGATGCACAAGTTGCAGTCCTCGCTTTTTGTGCTCTGGCATCAACCAGGCACAGAAAACACTGCTTCTCTCACACATACACTTCTGATATGTTTCCTGTAATTGTAAGTCACTACACAAACGGTGCTCTCAGAAACTGAAATAGTACCAGGAAACAGCTTGAAAGTATAGAGAAAATGTCATCTAGGTCTCTTAAACCTGCAGTGGTACAATTATTGCTAATGCCTACCCTTGTACCTAACCCTGGTTAATAACACTAATCATTCATTTATATAATACTTTTCACCCAGCAAAATCATAACAACGTTCACTGGCTTTTTGTCCAAATTACTGCCTATACCACTCACAGGCAGCCATCTCATTGGGCATTAATGTAATAGCATCACACCCTAATCATGTTTGGGATTTTAAAGACTTAATCTCCCTCTCCTATTCCAACCTATCTTTTCCTTGAATCAACCCCTCCCCCCCACTTGCTGAGAACAGCAGCTTGACTTGTTCTTTTATTCACTCTGTGACATTTCAGACTGAAAATAATGCATTAATTATACCTAATGGGTCACAGATCAAGCATGGTTATTCAGAAATATGGCTCAAATGATGCTCCAAAGAAAAATTGAAGTTGTGATGCAAAAACAGTAGCTGGTGATTTTTATTTTTTTAAATAAATAAACAAAGTAATAAAGGAAAATCTGATTCGGGTGATTTTTCGATTCAGGCAAAACCTTAAGAATTATGGTGGATTCACATCCATTATTCTAAAATCCAGTCCATTCATCTCATCCACAATTGTAACATTTGGGGTGAAAACCTGTTCTAAAGAAATTAAAGTCAGATTGCTTGTGTTTAATATGCCACCTGTCATTGTAATAGCAGCCACTGAGTGTATGTGTGGGGTATGTGATCAGGACTAGGACATATGGGAGAATGGCTTAACCCTTTTTTCCTGTGCTATTTTGGAGCTGCTATTAGTTCTTGGGAAAGGATGTCCATCCTAGGAGTAGTAGCAGCTTCCAGGGATGAAGAGAGATTTACATCAGAGCCATGGTGTAGGAGGAATGAGTTAGAGCCCTGTGTGCTATAGCCCTAATCGTGACTGGCTCCCACCCCCTAGTATCTTGAGCTAGTCACACATGGGCCAGATCAACACAAAGCAGGATAAAACAATTTGAACACGGTTTGAAAACTGTATATGGAATGTGTCATGGGTTCCAACAGTTATCAATACCAGTATAAACTGTTTTAAAGCAGTAGTGTAGATCCTGCTATAGTGGCTATGGTGGCTCCCGGAACAGTTTCTCAATTGCCAGATGTGCCTATCAGCTTAGAAAGGTTGCCTACCCTTGCTCTTGGATTATCTCGCTTTCCTTTGGCCATGTGCAAAATAATTTCCAGCCTGAGCACCTCTGATCTAAATAGATATTATGCCAGTTTAGGGCTTTGAAAATTAAATCTGTGTTACATCGTCTTCGTCATTTTATGTATCAGGCTAATATTTGCTCAACACTGTAGTCTCCAGTTGATTCAATCATTCTTCTGGTAAGTTGTAATAGTAATATATCTCCTCTCAGCATTGATTGGGTCTAGCTTAGTCTCTTCCCTTGTTATCTTGTAGAGCAGTGGTGTAGACATAGGTTGGGATGGGAGGCTAGGTTGCCCCTTAAACCCTCCATGGCTGGATAATGTCAGTGGGTGTGACTACATCCATTGATGTCATTTCTCCCTGTCCCCATTTTAGCTTTTCTCCATGGTGAGAGAGACATGGAGTTCTGTGCACACAGTGAGTGCTGGGAGAAGCCAGCCAGCGCTAGGATGAGCAGCTGCACTTTCTGATGCCACCCGAGTGCCTGGCTTTGCACAGTGCCTCACACCTCTGTGGACCTGTCATGTGCTGCACAAACTGACATGGCTGGCACCAGAAAGAACAGCTGCTCTTTCTGACACCAGCTGAGTCTCTGCTTTGCATGGTGCTTAGTACCCCTGCGGACACTGCACAAAGTGAGTCAGCTACCACCAGGTAAAGCAATTGCTCTTCCTGACACAAGCGGAGTCCCTTGTCCCTGGCACCCCCATGGGCATTGTGTACTACACGCAGCAACTCAGCCTGCCCCCTCCCTGGGGGATTCCTCCAGGGATGGCGAGCCTGGTGTGCTGGATGAAGCCCAGAGGCCAGTGGTTTTGCACTCCTGCTGTAGGGCAAATGGCTCCAATGAAACGCAAAGGAAAGCATGGCTCTTTCTACTATTGTTTAGTTACTATCTCCATCAGCAACTATCTCCATCAATGGCGTTATCAAGGCCTTTTATTGTTCCAATATTTTGGCACATTGTCTTATGTATTGTGCAAATGTACATTTGTCTTGCTACTCCCTTTGTAATTCTCATGTTGCATGCCAGCTGTTAGCAAAATGTGTTTTCTACATGGAGGTGATGCCTGTGTAGAAATGTTGCAATGTAGGAAGCATCCTTTATCTCATCTTATCTGCCTCTAAACGTCCCACCCTTTCTGTTTCAGGGCTTTTATATTCTTCACTCACCATATATCCTCTCTGACTCCATCTAGTCGCTACATAAAATTTTGCTGCAATCCAGAGCATACTTACCAGGGAGTAAATTCTACTGAATTCAATAGGAGTTACTTCTGAGTTCATAGGATCAGACTGTATATTTTTACTTGCATTCAAAGATCTCCTGAGTTAACCATGCTGCCATATGATGTTGGCTTCTTGGTATTTGTGCTTTGGCAGATTCAAGCCTGATAGCTTTAATTTTATTCCAAGGTTTGTTCAAGCTGTTTGCTTGCTTGACATGTGACAATATATGAAACCCTGCTCTGAACTCTTGTTTGTGTAGCTTTCCCCAATTCTGGGCAAGGCTGGTCTCAGTGGACCTGCTTCAATGCCTTGGCTTTTGAAGTTTTAATTTTATGTCTGTTGTGAAATATTGATAGCCTGATGCTCAACCTGCACCTGGGAAGGGCTGTTGCTTTTATATCATTTCTTGGTCGATTCAGATTTGCTTTTTTGTAAGGTGAGCCTTATCACTACAAACCTTTGGAAACCTGTGCAAAACAGTGTTTTAGTTTGACCTGACAAACCGTTGCAGCAGTAATAAGTCACAAAGGAGAGTTCTGTGCCACATCTATGTTCGTTGGCATGCAGGACACTGCTCCTTTTTTTCTGGTAGGCAGATGCATTATCATGCATGGCTGTTAGCACCTTTTCCTGATGCATCATTACATCCACAGAGCCAAAGTCAAATGCATATGAAAGCTGAATGCTGAGTAGGCCCCCACAATGACAGAGCTCCTCCTCCTCCTGGTCTCTTGTGTAACTGTGGCATGTTGGTAGCTTTTTACAAGCACCACTTTCTTCTGTTCAAGGGGTTGGATGGAGGATCTGCCTTCCGCTGAAGGAAGGACTCCACTCATGGAAGGTGACTCTGCCTGATTTTCATATATGACCCCTCCCCTCCTGCTCCACAGCTCACCCGATTCAACGGGGCCCTCTGACCTTCTGCGTAGCATTTTCAGGGGGCTGCCATGAAGAGGAAGGGGTAGGGAGGTTGCATGCTCCTGAACCTGGATCCAGACCCTGTAATCTCATTCCATACAATTGATAGACAATAAGAGTGTGTAAATTCAAAGAATGAGATTGATGTGAAGCAGTAACCAAGTGTGGAAAGAGAGGGGGAGGGGAGACAGAGGATTTGCCCTGACCACCTATGCTATTTGTTTCATTATTTCATGTCAGCAAAGGTCTGCTTTAAATAATTCAATACCGTTCTTTCTTTCTTTCTTTTTAACTTGCAGGCTGAATTCCCCACTGACACAGTGACCTGGTTCTGCCAACGTGACAACCCACCTTGGGCAGCAAGCCATTTTTGGTTGTCATATCGTCTGAACCTGGAGCATTTTCCACAGGGTGACTTATTTTGGGGGGAACAAGCGATGCCAAGAATCCATGGCTTGTTGTAGGATTGTTCTTGCCCATGATGGGTTGTTGTGATGTCTGAACCTGGAGAACCAATTTTATCATGGGCTGCAGCAATTGACTACAGAGCTGCTTGGCAAGAGTGGCAAAAAAGCATGTGCCACTTGCTTTCTCTGATCTCACCAGTGACAGCCCTTCCACCAATGCTGAAACAGCATTTTGGAAGGGCCATCACTAATTCCCCGGCTTTTTATTTTTTTTATGTTTTGGTACCTGAAAAATGTGTGCTTACGAATTGCGGCAGCTGATCCTTCCTTTCCCTTAGTGTTATTTCTCCCCTGGTCATTTACAGCAATACACAAAATTACCTGATAGGCAACCTTGTCTTCTCAATTACCTTGTATGTTACTTACTCCCCTTCAGGGTTCCCTTTGACAGCTGAAATAGACAAGGAAATTAACAAGGTAAGACTTCAAAGTATTGGACAGCAATAAGAACGCACCTGGCACCTGCAAAAGACCAGCAAAAATAATAATAATTGTTTAAAATTGCAACCCTCATCGTGCATTTTAAAGCCACCAAAAATATTTTTTAAAAAGCCAGGGAACCCAAATGTTAACAATTATAGGCTGGCGGCTAATACCCCCTTCCTGGGCAAGGTGCTTGAGCAGGTGGTTGCAGGACAACTCCAGGCACTCTTGAATGAAATGGATTATATAGAGAGGTCATCTGGAGATGTGGGCAGGTGACACACAGCTCTACCTCTCCTTTTCATCAAACCCAAGTGAGGCAACGGCTGTTCTGAATCAGTGCCGGGGCACAGTAATAGACTGGATGAGGGTCAACAAGTGGGGGGGGGGGGTTCATCTGTCCGGCTAAGTGATGTTCAACCTGTTATGGAGGGGGTTGCACTCCCCCTAAAGGATCAGGTTCATAGTTTGGGGGTGCTCTTGGATCCAGATCTGTCACTTCAGGCACAGGTGGACTCAGTGGCAAGGAGCACCTTTTATCAGCTTAGGCTAATATACCAACTGCACCCTTATCTGGACAGAGATAGCCTAGCTACAGTTATCCACGCTCTGATAACCTCTGGTCTGGATTACTGCAATGTGTTATATGCGGGGCTGCTTTTGAAAACAGGCTGGAAACTTCAGCTGGTACAAAACAGGGCAGCAAGTTTGTTAACAGGGACTGACCAATAAGACCACATTACATCAGAACTTTTCCAGCTTCACTGGCTGCAAGTCCAGGTCCGGGCCCAATTCAAAGTGCTAGTATTAATATTCAAACTCCTAAACGGCTTGGGGCCAAGTCTCAGAGAGCCTGGCCTACCTGTGGGGCCTCCTGCCTATACCTTTGAAATGGATGGTGCCTGGTCTTAAGGCTGCTCTTCAAAGAGAAGTTTGGCAAGGCTGTCCTTGATTCCCTGCTCCTTCCTTTTGAAACAGTTATTTTCTCTGCTTTATTGTTCTGCAGAGAAAAGCAGGACTGCAGGAGAAGTTTTTTGCTCCCTTTTTCCAAATATCTCTCCCACCCACCCCCTGCTTTCAAGAGTGGATTGAGTCTGAGCCAGGGCATCATGTCAAGAGACATCAAAGAAACAGCAGGTTGCTTGGACTGCAACAGGTCCACTGTGTTTCACTGCCTTCAGCTTCTTAAGGCAGCAAGCCAGTACATTAGAGACATATCATGTCCATTTTAAACAAACTCCAAGAGTGCAGTTAAAGCCAGAAAAGCTACCATGCCAAAGTGACACTTTTCTCCTTGCAAGCTGTACTTCTCACGTGTTTTGGGGTCATCACTGCCATCTGTCAGCCACTAGCTTGGTTACCTCTGTGATCTATGCAGAGTTAGTGTGGTAAATGCTTGTTGTGGCTTTGTGCCTCTCTGCCCAATGTTTGGAAAGAACTGGTGTAGCATGCTGGATAAGAGACTGGTATGATTTTGGATGTCCCTGGTTTGAATTTCGCTTCTGCTATGAATGCATTAGGTAACCTAAAGCAAACTACTCGCTCTCTGCCCCATCTACAGCTTTGATATTAATAATGCTAATTTGCCTTACACGGTTGTTGTAAGGATTACAGGTAGATCATACGTGCAAAGCTCTTTGAGCACTTGAAAGCACTGCACAAATGTTAAGTTTGATGATTATTAATTGCCCCGTATAATGGTGGTTATTAATTGCCCCATATAAGCTTGGGGGAGGGGAGTTAATGCCATCTAAGGCCTGTAACATTTGTTATGCAGTCCAAGTGTGCTGTGGATTGCTCTGAATGGGATGTGGAATGTCTCTTTGGATGCAAGTGTTGCGAGATCAGTAGATTTTGGTGAGAATCGAGGAGAACATGTTTTCCAGAATTGCTGGACACAGCAGCACTAGAGACTCCCCATGGAGTTCCAGGGTTCAAGGGCCATGTTTTGATACATCCTACTGAGGGAGGAGGCAATTTTGGCCTGCGGATATTTCACTTGTATTTCTACAGAGGTCACAAATAAATAAGAAATGAAGGAGAAAACTGACAGATAGGTGAACTGAAGCATTATTTTTTATACAGAGTGGAATATTTTGTTGCCGTTCATCACAAAGAACAAATGTCATTAAAAAACACTTATGCCTTGCCATTACAGCTTTAACATTACTTCTTAAAGATTTTAACAGCGGGTTCCTAAAATTATATTGTTATTATTTTTCCCATTTAAAAAGGACCTGTTTATTTCAGCTTCCTTCTCTTTGAATGCACTAAATCCATTACAATCGTTTTGACTATAGTAATGGAGTACATCACTTAGGCCCATTACTGTAGCAGTGGTGGAATTTGTACTTTCTGGCATCTCTTCTTCACAGTTTGACCCTTTCTTACAAGAGACTAAGGTCTGGTCTACACACGCAACCAAATTCTGGAAGTGGGGCAGAATCCTGAGTTGTTTCAGTGGACAGTACTGCTTCAGACTTGGAGGGGATGGCATTCACTTCTGAAGTGAACATCCTGCAAGTTAAAAAAAAATGTCATGGGCAGTAGTCTCCTCTTTGTGCTAGTTTTCTAGGAACAGGGAAGTGTTTTTTTTTAATTTTTACAGAGGAGAGTATTAAAAAATGTTATCCCCCCCACCTGCAATCCCAGGTAGTATAGCAAATTCTGCCACCTTATTCCTGCCTCATTCTGCTACTGCTTAAGTGCTTAATATAATGTCTCTTACTCTCCTGGTCTGGGTAAAGCAATAGGCCACAATAGCTGATTCTGGTTTAAACAAATTTTAAGGCCCAATCAACCAGGAGCTTCTCATGTTCCCATGTTTTACACAACTCCTGTTCATTTCATTAGGTCTGCGCAGAAGATGATGGCTAACCATGTCCCAAAACTAGGACACAGGAGTTCTAGGGAACTCCTTCCTTCTTTTCACATGGTGCTTTCAAGGGCTGCTTAGCATTCCCATAGTACCCCTCATTAAGGTCCACTATTTAAAAATGCAGCCTTTACATTAGCACTACGCTAAAACTTTGAGCTAGATAAGTATGTCAGTAATGTCAGCAGAAGAGTCAGCATTACACTATCCTCAGTGTGAAAGACACTAGTATTTATACACCCTAGTTTCCCAGACATGTGTAAGTCAATGTTTAAAGGTCCATGTATATCTGGGCATTATTTCCACACTGGTGTAAACGCTGGTACTTCTTCTCACAGCTATTGTAGTAACGTGTAGCCCTGGCTCAGGAGCAGTGGTGGGGCTGGGGTTAGGGAGTAGTAGAAACAGTGCAAGAGACACTAAGTACCTGTGGACATTTGCATGCTTTATCAGGGAGAAGGGGGCCCACCTGTACAAATCCAGCTGTGTAATCCTTCAAAGTCTCCAGCAGCATATTTGTTAGCCCAGCAAACTGGAATCCTCTCACAGCTGTTCTTGAGCGATTGCTCTTTCGAAGAGGCCAGAAAGAGTTCCCTGTGGGCCTCTCTTAATAAGTGGAAGGAAAATGACCTGCTTTCCCTGCTTCTACTAATGAGGAACTGTGGCTCAAATCAGAGGAGAAGAGGGATGTTTGTATGTTTCAGACTGTGTGGTGTGTGTACATGCACGCATGCACATACATATGGGTACATGCACAAATATCTGTGCTCACATGGGATTCCCCCCACCCCCGTTCTGTTCCTCAAAATAGGCAGCCCTGTAAGTAGTAATCAAACAGTCTCTAACAGAGTAATAGATCCCAGATTTCATTCCTCCCACACACACCTTCTTAACAGAATATCTCTGTTTGTTCACTCTGTTGTCTGGCTTCCTGTCAAGATATCCTGCAGCCAGCCTAGAGCAGCTTCTAATGGGCTGCCAGGGGATTTAGCCTGATACGAGTGTGTACCAGGTGCTGACAGCTTGCTGGAACAGCTCGCTTTACTAGCGTGATTGGAAATTGGTCTCTCATTTTCACCCTGTCATAGCGGGGAGATAGCAGAGGGATGAGCAGGGATGCTCTCTTCTTCTTTCTGTAGATTTCCACTGCTGTGTGAGATGGGGGGCATGGGCAGCTTTTTCTGCCTGGGGATGATTTGCTCAAGCACGTCCCCTCCCCTGTCTTGGCTCTTGTCATAGAAGGGGTAGGCTCTCAGGCTAGCCTTATCAAGCCACATGAAGCAGGTCTCCGTTTGGCAGCAGGTGCCATTTTCCTGCATCCATTCTCTAGCTCTGTCATTAAAAAAGAAAAGAGCTCCTGTAGTGCGCTCTCTCTCTCTCTCTCTCTCTCTCTCTCTCTCTCTCTCTCTCTCGTGTGTGTGTGTGTGTGTGTGTGTGTGAGAGAGAGAGAGAGGTCAGCATTTTCAGATGTGAAATTCAAATTCTCTGACAAGTATTGTTGTCAGCATGCGCAACAGAAAATAGTCTCTCCCCAGTATCTTACATGTAGTAATTCAATTTTTAAATACATGCATATTTAATTATCATTTACCTATTGAATTATGCTGAAGCAACCTTCTCATGCACAGCCTTGTAAAGAACGCACATTTGTTCGCCCCTGTCTGATCAGAATCATTGAGGTGGCCAGGATTCAGGAGGGAACAAAAGACAGTAGGTCCTACTGATTTATACATCCTTTTAAGATGTTTATGTGTCACAGATGGCTCACATTAGTTGGTAATGATGTTAGTAAAAGTTTGTATGAGTTATTAAACATTTGCAGATATCTTTTCAAGCCTGCTAACACAGATGTTGCCTTTTTAGTTCTGAATAAAATGGCGTCTTGGAGTGTGGGGCTGGGAGCTTGAGAAGGCTGGCAAATTCTATTATTCCCAATATTCACACTTTTTTTGTTTTGCAAGAATGAATATGCATTTGTTTACTTTAATGTCCTTGTAGAATATCTCTGAAGGGTAGACAGGACATCCTTTGGTTGCCGTTGTTTCTCATTTTTTATAAAGCCAAGAAAATTGCCACTCTAAGCTGCAATCAGCATGAGGCTTGTATAGTCAAGTGTTAGGAGGGCTCAAATAAAATCACATAACCTGAAACTGAACTGCAGTCTTTTGTGTTTCCCTCATCTCTCCCCTGCCCCCCCAGGGATTGCTCATCACGGATCAATACCAGTTAAAGTCCCACTCAGGAGCTAAAGACAACAAGACATACATGGAATATATGCTTAATGTGGGAGCAAGAAATTGGATTGAGATTTTGCAAGTCAGTGGCTTTGCTGGCAGTGGAAATACAGGTGAGTTTCATTCTGTAAAAACCAGTTTTAGCTAACTAATATCTGACTCCTGTTGTAGGGAAGAGTGTTGCTTTGCTTATTAGTTAATATTAGTTAATTTGATCCTTCTGCTTCTTGTGGACCAGAGGCATCTCACACTTAATCATAGGCTGTTTAGTATTGTGAGACAGCCTGTGGCACATGCATTCATTATTTGTGTCCTGTGGCACATATATTCACTGGCCTCGTTCAGAAGACACCTTAAACCATGTCTTTAATCACGGTGGTTAAGCCAGAAAGCTGGGCCATGTTCAGAAGACACTTTAAACCATGGCATTAACCATAGTGAATAAGGCTTTTTGCCTTAGTCACCGTGATTAAAGCTGTGGTTTAAGGTGTCTTCTGAACAGGGCCACTATTTGTGTATCTGTTGTTCAAAGCAGCTTTGTTGTTTCTTGGAGGGCCTCAGGTTGTATCATGAACAAGCCAAAACAAGTCCCAGAAGGGTGACCAGAACTGCTGCAATAGATATGTGATTGCTCTGGGCACCCATTATTCTTCCGATCCTCAGACCCACAGCATTTTAGGAACTAGTTTAGTACGTGAAAGAGTGGGTAGAAACCCACCTATGAACATGTAGTCCTTGGGAAAAGAGTGAGAGAGTGCGGTTTTTCTTAGACCCAAAATTGAACTGATCAGATCTGCAGACATCCTGATTATGTTCCACTGAGCACACATAAGAGGAAGAGCATAAATTGCTCCTTGCGGCCCAGAAGTCTGCCCACTATAGGGGACCCCATGATGACTGACAAGACATCTTCAATCCAGACTAAATCTGTTTCTCTGCTTCTCTGGTCAGTTCTGTTGTGAAATGCATGGTGAATGCTGAAGGTAAAGGATGTGGAGTGACGACTTCCATGGCGGAGAGCACAGGAGCAGGAGTGATGGACTTCTTCCCAGAGGCCCATCTGCTAACTGGTATTACAGATACAGACACTACAGATAGTGCCTGAGTTTCCTTTTCCCCCTCCCTCTTCCCTCCCTATACTTTCCCCTTTTATATTGTGTCTTTTAGATTAAGCCTGAGAACAGGGACGATCAGCAGAAGAGAAGGCTAAAAATGCTTTCAGTTTCAATAGAATACAAGTTTTTTTGCCCCAGTGTGTTCTATGGCTTTTTATTCCTATGTGATTATATTGCTAATTTCATATAGGGATTGAAGCCGTGCAATTCTCTGGGGATTTGCAACGGAGGATTCTCACCTTTGAAAGCCTTATCCAGCAAAATGCTGTTGGAGAGTTCAGGGTCATCCGTAAACAGGGGAAGAGTTGCCTCTGTGGATAGCTATTTGCTAGATGCTACTACCATGTACTGTTCCATTCCCCTAACCCAGCCATTCACCAGTGACCATTCCTCCTCCTCCCTTCCTGCAGCTGCTTTCTCATAGTAAGCAAAGCCCTGTGTAGGTTGTCTGGGCAAGGGTGCTATGCCTGAGTATATGTAGTGTTTGCTTCTTGTAAGGCCTGCCCCTTCAGATAACAAGCCGATAGTGATGAAAACGAATATAGGTGCCAATATCTTTGGTTCTTGTTTTGTGTGGATTATTGGATTATGCATATATGCAAGCACACATACCACTCCGCTATATGTGTACAAGAAGGGATGCATTACTGGCACCTAATAAAGTACCCTCTAGACCATGGAGAGAATGAAGAAGGGAGATTCCCTCCCAGACACACTTTGGTAAGAGGTGACACACTCCAGATCCTTGAAACCTTCAAAAAGTATCAACTGCAGTACAAAAATGAGATAAATGGGGGGGGGGGGGGCTGATGGGTATGGAATCCCAAAATGCAATGTGTTCTTCTGCCTCCATAGGGAATATTCATGGCTTTTCTAGTTTTTCTTCATAAGATGTTCTATGCATAAAGGTGTGTTCCATACCTTCTGCTGCAGCGGTTCTTAAAATAAAAGGAGTCTGAAATGATTGTTAGTACTCAATTCAGTTCGACTGAGAAGCAGCTTCTCACTGGGAGCATTATCCCATCCAAAATGACTGGGGCAAATAGAAACCAAAAATCAAAAATCATTCTGATTCAGGGTAGGTGCCTGGTTGCTACTTGGCCCTGTCATTTTGGGCCAAGAAGAAGCTGAGCAATTTACCCTGAGATAATTTGTCCAGGGCTGCTGAGAATAGTGAACCTTCTGTTTTACATGTTAGGCTTCCAGAAGTGAGCCTGTTTCTATGCAATCTCCCTTCTAGTTAGATTCTCTTACAGGTGCTCATCTACACCGGAGTTACCTTAAGAAGCTTGCCTTTAGCTACAGAAAACGTGCCTGGAGCAGTTATGTTCAAGCACCTGCATCCAGGCAGTTTTCTGAAGTAGTTCTCCATCGTCGCTGGAAGAGAGAACCATCCTGGTATTGCACAAACAATGGAACAGAGGTAATATCTTCAAGTGGATGTGTGATACTTGAAAGAGTTAAACTCTTTCCTTCCTGCTGTCTTTGTTATTGTCTGCCTTTGTTATATAGTAGGTTAAGTTGCTCCCTAGCTGAAGTTTTAAGGTCAAAACCAACTCTGCCATGGAAAAATACTTCTTTCTAAAACATCACCTAGGCAGCATGTCTTGGTGCTGGGTTCTTTCTGACAAAAAAAAAGCAGATGACAAATGTTTGTACCTGTGCTGCAGGCTGAAAACCTCAGCCTTCATGTAAGTTTAGGTAGTTTTACGGTAACTGTGCAGCAGAGTATGATGTCACAGCAAGGTTATCATTACTGCTATCATATGCTGCCTTCCTCCAAGTTTCTCGAGGGGACGTCAGGGGCTTTTTAAAAGTATGTGTTAAATCTGTCAAGTTCATGAAAATGGGTAAAATTATACCATTTGTGGAAGAGATTTGTGGAGTAGCTCTTCTGCTCACTTCATAAAGGAAGGCCCCCATTAACACGGTGTGAAATATTAGCGATTAATCAGAATTTGCACAGAATAAACTATCCATACATATCATTATCTGATCCTTAATGAAGCGATAATAGAAATGCTGTGGAGCAGGGATATTAATGTCTTCTAAGAGGCCAGAATGGTGGAAAGGCTAGAAGCCAAGGTGTTTAATTTAGTGCCAAAAGGTTCCGCAGTTAATAAGGTAGTTACTTATCCCCAACCATTAGCACTGTTTGGCTACAAGTGCTCCGCTTACAAAAATGAGCTCAGCCCCCAGAAGATGCTTGGCCAGCTGTTGGGCTGCTGATCCCCTGGCCGTCAGACTGTATCCTGCCCAAAGCAGAATGTGTACCTATTACCATCTATCCAGCAGGCAGCCCCATTCACGGCCCCGCATTGCTTTGCTTTCTTGTTTGGCCTAGATTTATAGAGATTATAGCATCCATCCCCCACATAGAAAACACTTTTAGAACGTCAGCTATGGCTCCCTGTGCTACACTCATCTACCGTGATCAAAGTGACACATATATACAATGGCCTTAAAAGCTATAAAGATATTGCTTCTATATTTCCATGCTGTAGAATCAGCTTCAGAAAGGTCCCACAAAGTGTCTCCTGCTCTTGGGGCTTCTTCAGCAGTGTGAAGATTTTGGCTGGATTTTAGAATTGACATGATTCTAAAAAGGTGATTATTGACTCTGGTAGTTTTGCAGGATTTTGAGGCTCTACAAAACCCTACAAAACAGTTTTAATCATAATGGCTTGAGTGTACACATCCCACAGGCAGTGATGGCTGTATCAATCCAGCTTCCGCTCCCTGAAAAGAGTGGGGAAAATACTGCATGGACGGCTGCTTCAGAAGGCCAGGAGGCAAGTCCAGCCTGCCACCTATCTTTCTTCCACAATTATGGGGAAAGATATAATGGCCCTGTTCAGATGACATGCTAAACCCTGCAGGTAAAAGGATTTTGGTTAAGCAGCAGGGTTTAGTGTGTTGTGTGCAATGCATTTTGCTAAACTCTGGTTACTTCGTAACCACAGTTGGACTGTCTTCACTAACACTGTTCTGCAACAGGGTTAGTGGCTGTAACCCTGGCTTAAAGTGTTGTATGCAATTCCCCCAGGGTTTATGGCTGGTATCATAGAACTAGGCAGCAAGAGTGACCTTAATTGCCAAGGACGCTCTAGCCAGCAAGCTGGATCTCTGCTGCCGATTCCTACCATGCTGCTATGGCTGCACTGGCTGCCATTTCATGATCTCAAAGCCAATTCCCACGTGCTACATGCACCTCACATATCCAAGTAAAAGGCCTTCAGAATCCCCTCTCACTGATCCACCCTCCCCCCAGGTCCTGTACTATTACTCTTCCTACCCATCAGTCACTTATCAAAATGGCCATGGGGGAAAAGGAAAGTGGGTGTTGCGCTCGTAACTGCCAGCAAAGGAAATGGTGGCAAGCATCCTGGCCGGTGAGAGAAGGGGCGGCACCCGGATCCTCCGTGTTGACACACTTGGTGAAAACAACATCGAATTGGATAAAAGGAGTGGCCTGATAATGGCTGCTCCAGGCGCTCATACTGCAAAGGATATTGGGATACAGGATGGAGCATTCAGAGGACCCGGGAGCACAGCTGGACGGTTTGTAGTTAGTGTGTGGTTTAGGAAACCAGGAAAGGGCTGGGCTTATGGTGTTGTGTGCAATAGCACAGCATGTGGTTAGCGCAAACCACAGAGAACCACAGTTTCGCTAACCACAATTCCCAAAATGCCATCTGAACAGGGCCAATGAAATTTGTCCTAGAGATATACCAACCCTTCTCCCTTGCTTGGCTATTTTGTAAGAAATTTAGGACACAATCCTATGCATATTTAGACAGGAAAAGGTCCCACAACTCCCAGCATTCCTCAGCCAGCATGGCTGGCTGGGGAATGCTGAGGGTTGTAGGAAATATATCTATATCTATATCTATATCTATATATACACACACACACACACACACACACACATACACACACGACTGTAACTTAATTTTATTATAGTGTGCATAACTATCCATGGAAGTTTAACCTATCTAGACCTAAGATAGGAAATGTGACCTGTTCCATTCACATGGCCACCAGCACAAAAGAATGGTGGACATTACTATAATCTCTCTGTGGTATATTTAAGTACTCTCCTGCTGTGGCTTTTGTACATTTTGCCATATTAATCTCCTCTTCATAGAAGCCCCATAAAAGCGCTATTAGTCCCTATTGCACAGAAAGCAAATGTGAACCTCAACTACTGACACTTTGCTACTGGATTAATACTCCAACACCCCCTGTGGTGCTGACAGTGGTCGGACAACTAGTCCTTAGCAAAGCCATTATTACCACTCACGAATTTAACTCTTGTTTAATTCTTCCAGTCATCTTCTCATATTTGATATTTTTCTTTTGAGTAAAAAACAACACCAGGTAGACTGTCAGGTATGATAAGGACTTGTGTGCTTGCTGTGCCATAACAAAACCAGTGGCTGCATATGTATGCTTCACCTCCGGACTACCACAGTTGAATGGCAATGCACGAGTGTGAACCTTTGCCTTACAGGCTGCAGTGCCTGCAATGTATGAACAGGACACCCCTCACATCTTTGGTGGGCTCTTTCCTCGGCAGGCAGGATGTACTACACACATCTTCACATGGTATATCTTCAGTGTGATTCTGCCAAACCTTACCACTTTCAAACATAATAGGGCAGGGTGACCAGATTTTGGAACCCAAAATCCCGGTCCCCCCCGCCACCCAAAACAACCCCCCCACCAAGCCACCCCCCCACCCAAAACAACCCCCCAAGCCACCCCACCACCCCACAACAACCCCCCAAGCCACCCCACCCCCCCAAAACACCCCCCCAAGCGACCCCCCCAAAACAAACCCCCCAAGCCACCCCCCCACCCAAAACAACCCCCCCCACCAAGCCACCCACCCCCAAAAAACATCAGCCCGGACATACCGGGTTCTCTTCCGCTGCTGCCTCCGCCGGGTCCGCTGCCCCCCCCCCAGATCCCCCGCCGCCGCCGCCGGGTCTTCCTCCGCCGCCACCAGGTCCCCCGCTGCCAGGTCTTCCTCTGCCGCTGCCTGGTCCCCCGCCGCCACGTCTTCCTCTGTCGCCGCCGGGTCCCCCGCCGCTGGGCTCGTAAGGCCAGCGGCCGCGCAGAAGAGGCAGGGGAGGGCCGGATCTGGAAGTGACGTAATCGGCCCTCCCTCCCTCATCTCTTCCGCGCGGCCTCTGGCCTCGTCAGGGCTAGTCGCGATGGCGACGACCCCCAAGGAGCCCGGATGCCCGTGCGGAAGAGGCAGGGGAGCTCCCCCGCCTCTTCCACGCAGGCGTCCAGGCTCCTCGGGGGTCATCGCCATCGCGACTAGCCCCGACGAGGCCAGAGGCCGCGCGGAAGAGGCGGCGGAGGGCCGATTACGTCACTTCCGGATCCGGCCCTCTCCCGTCCCTTCCGCGCGGCCTCTGGCCTCACGAGCCCAGCAGCGGCGGCGGCGGACCCAGCGGCGGTGGACCCGGCCGCCCCAGCAGGTAAGTGCCCCGTGCCCCACACCTCGCGCTCCTTACCCGCAGGGGCGTCCGCTTCCCTCCGGTGCTCAAATCTACTGAGAAACAGGCTTCGCGGCCTGTCTCTCAGTATCGCGCCAGGTGATGACGTCATCACCCGGCGCGCTACTGAGGGACAGGCCGCAAAGCCTGTTTCTTAGTAGATTCGAGCACCGGAGGGAAGCGGACGCCCCTGCGGGTAAGGAGCGTGAGGCGCGAGGGAGGGCACTTACCTGCTGGGGCAGCCGCTTCCTGGGCTCCTCCGCCGCCACCGCCGCCGGGTCTACCGCCGCTCCTCGCTTGCTGCCACCGCCATGTGACCCCCCGCCACCCCGGTTTGCCCCCCCGCCCTCTGGTTGGGCTGGTTCGCCCCAGGTTTCCCGGTTAGGACCGGGAAACCCCGAGCCATCTGGTCACCCTATAATAGGGTAACGCAGGTGTACATATTTTACATTGAGGACAGACACCATATATGAGAAACCCTCACAAAGGGTAGAAGCTTAGCTCTTAGGAGATTGTGGCTTGGCTTGTTAGGTATAATCTCAATTAAGGAGATGGAAAACCCTTTCACCTCCTGCAAGAAGCACCCCCATTAGTGATCTTTCCCAGGGTGCTGCAACAGTGTTTGGCCATTATGGAGGGAGGGGGACAGGAACTGGGAGGAAAGAAGGAATGTGTCCCATTGTCAAGGTGACCAGGCTGGCACTCTTGTCTTGCCACACTGTACTGGTAGGCAAGGAATATGCCAGCAGTGCAAGATTATGAACATCAGCACAATTGTCTCTGCAATGGGAACACATTTTCTCTGCTCCCTCCCCCCTTTGAAGTGAGGGCCGTATGACCATTGTGTGGTGCTGTGACACCATCACCCTGTCTAAATTAATGCTGAGAGGCTGGGATCATCTAGCAAGGATAGAGAACACCCCTTTGTGTTTTAGACTGCACCAAAGCAATTGCCAATGAGGAAAATAAACAGGAATGAACAGGCACAAGATGGTAAACTTTGTATGTGAGTGGGTGGGTGTCAGTCAACATTTCAGGGGGCCCTTTTCATGTCACATGAAAATTTGGCACAACTTGAGGGGGCAAAACCTGCTGAAATCTCAGAAACCAGAAAGGAGCTGGGTAAGATTTCCAGTAGCTTGAAGCAAGGCTTCAGTGCTTTCCCCTGATTAGCAAACCACAATTATAGAAAAGAGTAAAAATTGCAGAACTGGTTATGCAAAGCAAGTGAAATTATTCCACTGAGCTATGTACTCAGAAACCAGCTTTTCTTTGAATTACCTGGGCACAAGATTTTAAGAATCTTGTCCAGTTTTCTGCTCACACAGTGGCCAAACAACTACCTGTGGGAAACCCACAAGCAGGACTGGTTTTTTTCTGTATGCCACCCTGAGATCCCAGTAATATAGCACAGAATACAGATGTTTTAATAAATAGATTATCCGTGCAAAAACAACTACTTATTTTTAACCATGTAGTACACATCTCTCTGACCATCTCTCACCAAAATGGTCTTGGCATGCAATGACAGGGACAGCATCTATCCAGACGCCTACCTCCTACACCCTGGTCCCCAACAAATCCTTGATTGGCTGTGTGAGGACTGTGGCAGCAAGGCAATGTCCTGGTGGATATTTGTTTTCCTCTTCTTAGTTTTCTTTCTTTTATTGTGCACAGCCCTCCAGTGAGAGGAGCTGTACATACATAAGGCAGGTTTGAAAAGTAAAAGTGTTCTTACAGCCTCGTTGTCCTTGACCAATCTCCACTCCCCCCCCAATTCCTCATTAAAGTAAAGAGGACTGGAATATAAAAAATATTCAGGAGAAGGAGCCAAGTGAACACTGTGAAGTGTGCTTCAAACAGCAGCATCCTTTCATCTAACCTTTTTTTTATCAGCTTTTTCCCTTTACAAGAGGAATTTATTTTAATCATCAGTGAAATGCTCCAATTTTAAAAAAAACCACGTACACAACACAGGGAGGTTGTTAGATACATGTACGCAGCTTCAACAGCTCAGGGATTACCCTGGAGAAGTGGATACTGCAAAGGCTTTCTGAACCTGTCTGTGAATACGCGCGAGCGTCATCTTCAAGGATTAAAGGAGAACTCTGCCAATATAAAAGATTTTTTTTCCTGAGGTCACTGCTGTGGTGGTGGCGGTGGGTTTTAAAACCATAGTGGGGACAGATAATGAGGACTCCTGCTTCTGCATTGGGAACGAGCTGAAATTACATGGGGAAAGAGAGCAGAGACCACGTAGCCCATGCAGATCAATGGGAACAGCACCCTCTAGGGGGCCATTTTATGGTGCAACTTTCAGCCTATCTACACTACTGCTTTAAAACGGTTTAGAACAGTTTATAACATTTTGAGAACTGTTGGGGCCCAGGATACACTCCATATACAGTTTTCAAAACGTCTTCAAAGCGTTTTATCCTGTGTGTGTAGATAGGCTCTTTCTTGTACACGGCAGAAAAATTGGATTTTCTGTGGATTAATTTACAAACCTATGCGCAGGAGGATCACTGCGTCATCCAAATGACCTGCGAAGATCCATGAGTGGTGAGCCGCGAGCGTGCGATAAAAGGCTTGTATGAAGCAGCTCAGTGTCTTTGCCATTAATTGTTTGTGTGATAGTGCAAGTTTTAAATTGGATGGAGAACCTCATGCCCAAGGGCCAAATTCACCCCTCCTGGGCTCCCACATGGACACACCCCTTTCCTCATTTCCCCCTACCACCCATTGTTTGTTGGTTCCCCAGTTTTTGTGCAGTTTCCCCTCCCATTCTAAAAGGTTGAAATGCCTCCCCGAAAGCTTAGTTACTGGCAGGAAGGGCTTTAAGCTACAATATGCTGGTATTTTATATATAGTATAAAATATGGTATTTATATATATATACACGAATATGGACTCTGAGAGCTTCTTTGAAATTGAATTCGGCTCTTGGGCTGAAAAAGGTTCTACCCCCCCCCTGCTTTAAATGAACCACACTTACTCTATGCTAGCTCTGCACCAGTTCCAAGAAGGGGAGACACGCTTGTCCCTTGTAGTCCAAAAATGTTCCAAATATAATGCGGAAATACGTATCTATTAAGAATACTATGATTTCTTCCAAGAAAATAACCTGCTGAGATACCAAACGGGGAACATAAATTGTCCCACATGCCACAAGGATTACTGAACTATGTGGGGTGGGAAGAGAAGGCACCCACCCCCAAAATGATGAAGATGATTTGGAGAAAATTCTCCAAAGTGGCCTTCTATTTCTAGGGAAGGGGAGGGCAAGAAAAAGAAAAATATCAAAAATTGTTTTAGAATTTTTTTTTGAGAAATTTCGACTCAGCTCTCTTCATTCTTCAGGCTTCAGCATCTCCCCGAGGTTTTCCAAATGTTAAATTTCTGAAGGGTGATTGTGGATCCATCTTCTCTCTAATGCAGATGGTTGTATTAAAAAACTCTACTTCCCTGAAAGCCCTGTTGCAGGTGTGTGTGGGGAGGGCAGTGTTCTGTCTAGCTCCAAGACAGAGGTGGAGCTAATACCATGCCAAAATCTGTCCTCCAATTTCCTGAAAGTTTTCTTCACCCATGAATGAGGCTTCCACTTTTCTGCCTCAATCTAAGGGTGTTTTATAGTTAATTTTGAATTTTATTTGGTGATGTTTTTTAGTTTACACATCTCTCCATTGCTCTGCAACCTCCCAGGCTGCCTATACTTCCTGATCTGCTCTAGGGGAGCTTTTTCAGATCAGGACGTGTGGTCTTCTCCTGGGCTTTAATTGAAGTGCAGGAAGCCGAGGTTTCAGGCTGCCAGAGAGAGAGATGATTCTGCAATGAAAGGCAGGATACTCCTCGGTCACCTCATAAGGAAGGAAAGTACACAACCCCTCAAACCAACCCATGAGAAATTCTCCAAAAATTTCTACTCCTTTGAATTTCTTTTCGAAAGTCATTTCTTTTCTATCAAATTGAAAAGAATGGTAAAAAAAAGAAGAAAAAAGAAGTGGAAGTAATTTTTGGCATAGCAGTATTTGGCCATCCAGGACAATTCTCACAATATTTTTCAAGGAGGGGTAGGGGTACAATGCACTTTTGGAAACGTTATTGCTCTTTAGGATTATAAATATATGTAAGCATGGGTTAAGACTTTCCCACCATACGAAAAATAAGTTATTATACCAGTAGAGGCAATGCTGCTCCATACTTTTCTTCTGCTCCTAATTGCCATTTTCTGAGACTGGAACTTCAAAGAGTAAGTTATTTCCCTTCCTACTTACCATGATCTTCTTATAAGAAAAAAGCTTGATGTATCTATCCTTGTATTCTCTCCTTATGGAATAAGTATGGCAATACATAACCCCTGGTGAGACTCCCTCACACATGGAAAGGTGCTCCAAGTTCTCCTGGGATGGCCTCTTACATCTTGTCTTTTCATGTGTTAAGCCACAGAGGCAGCCTCCAATCTGCATGCCTAATATTCCCTCTTAAGTTGATTCTGCCACAGACTTACTATCCATGCTATAGAACTGCCTTTCTCAACCTAGTGCCCTCTAGATGTTTTGGACTTCAGCACCCCCAACCAGTATGGCCAATGATCAGGAATGCTGGGAACTATAGTCCAAAACATCCAGAGGGCATCATGATGGAGAGGCTGCTGCAATACAACAATGTACTTCTGCACTGTATTTGAGGAGACAAAGTTTCTGATGGAGACTCATCCTTTGAGCCAAAGGACAACGGCAGGGCTATGTCCTCCAGCCAGGAGGACTGTCCTACCCCCAAGCAAATAGCCTGTGTCTTGTCCTCTTCAGAATCCTCTGCTGCACACTGGAAGATTCAAGGGCCGGGGGTCATGACAGCTTCCAACTAAAGGTGGTTAGTCTCACTAATTCATCAGCCGGTCCAGACCTATGATGATTGATGACCCATTTACATAACCCATTATGTGACAAAATATAAGCAAATAATGGTTTTGTTTGGTTTTGTCCCACTGAAGAGGCAAACTGGCTGGTGACTCTCAAATAATGGTCTGTATTTTGCAATGCAGCAAATCGAGGTGAGACTTGTTTTGCTTTTGTTCTGTGGGATCAGATGAGTTAATCAGAGTGACAGTGACATCTGACTTTATACAGCTAAAAAGGTCACAAACTTGAGGGAGCATTGCTTTCTGGCCAGCGTAGATTCTTGCAGCACCCACACTACACAGTGCATCCCCCCATGAAATATCAACCAGCACGAAAATGCCCCTGCAAAGAGGGAGCAAAAGGTCACAAGGTCAGATTGCATCTGTACCAGTACACCTGGAGTATTTGTCATACCAGTCTTCCCATTGCCTCTTTAGTGTTAAGTGATGACTCTAAGATCAAAGGCGAGAACTTCTGAAATCCCATGGCAAAATATACATTTTTTTAAAAAAAAGAAGAAGAAATGCTTATTTAAGAAATACAAAACAAAGTCAAGCATGTCAGAAAATAAAAGAACACAGAATGCACTCCACATCAGTTATACTGATTTAGCTTTGGAGATGGTAAACACCATAATCAAGGCCAATACATGGAATTAACAAGTTAGAATATTACCAGAATATGTTTGAAATGAAATCCTTTTCTTTTCAAAAAATGGGCTCAGTGTTAGAGTTGCTCGGGTATGCAGCAATGAAGACAAAAAGCTAGAGATATACATTTTTATGAAAAAAAGGAGATGTCGAGTACAATGACCTCACAACTCATGTGATTTAGAACCCGTAAGCAAATATTTTGAATTTATTCCACGTTGGACAAAATATTAGAATTGGGTCATTGTGAGAGAGGGAGGATGAAAACTATTTCTCCAGTAGAGAATGATTAACACTTTATGGGGGGGGGGGGGAGAGAGAGCCTGGAAAGAATATTTTAGCCTACAGCAAACTTAAACAGACGTGGAACCAATATAGTAAGTATAGGGAGGGAATGCATGATGGTCTGATATGATACTGATTATGCTGGTTGGTGTACATTCGAATGTAGCATGGCATACAAACACCAAGACTGACCATCTTTCCCTGTCACCTTCACGATAGCCTAATGTAGACAACGAAGGAGCCAGGAAATTATATTTACATTACCGATATATACAGATGTGGTAGAATTCTGACTTCACTTTAAGGGGTGGGGTGGAATTTGTTTAATGGGGGCTTTGAATTCCCCCCACCCTTAGGCTAGAGTCGTAAAGTCCAGTGGTGTCTGGCATCTAATGTCCAATGGTCTGTGCATCGTATTAGCATTTACCATTGCAATCATCCTAATTTGCCTCTCTGACAAACATATGAACATTTTGAATGCGCCTGACTTCACAAATCACAAACATTTCAAGCAGGCTTCCCCAGGCTGGTGCCCTCTATATGTGTTGGGCCACAACCTTTTCCCTCTCCAGCCAGCTGTAGTTCAACATATCTGGGAGGCACCAGGTTGGGGGAAGCTGATTGAAAGCGTATTACTCAACACAGCACAGAAGCAGAAGTCTGGCTATCTCAAAATGCTTCACTGTTCTTACTGGAGTCAGTATGACAGATGAGTCTTGGCTGCCTTTATAGATATACTGAAGAGAAGAAAGCCAAGTGTTGAATAAATATATACACATAGGCGTGCGCACAGGTGGTTCACCTGGTGCCCAGGCACCACCTAATGAAAAGTCTGGGAAAGGTGTGGCACGGAGAGAAGGGTGGGGAGCAGGCTGTGCGTTGTCCGAAGCTATGGAAAGTGCACAGATGGCCTACACTATTAGCATGACTAACATGCTAATAGCATAGGCCACCTGTGCACTTTCCGGAGCTTCAGACAATGTGTGGCCTCCTCTGCCCCCTCCCCCTCGCACCTTTCCCAGTATGAAAGGGTCTCTTAATGCTTGAATTAAGAGGCCCTTTCACACTGGGAAAGGTGGGAGGGGTGGAGAAGGGGGCAGAGCAGGCTGCGCGTTCTCCAGAGCTCCGGAAAGCATGGAGATCACCTAACGCCATTAGCGTGGCTGGGAGGATTTTCCCAGCCACGCTAATGGCGTTAGGTGATCTCCACGCCTCTAGAGAACACGCGGCCTGCTCTATCCCCATCCCACCTTTCCCAGTATGAAACGGCCTCTTAATTCAAGTGTTAAGAGAACCTTTCATACTGGGAAAGATGCGGGGGGGGAACGGAGCAGTCACAGCTTACCTGCTCTCTCCTCTCCCCCAGTCTCACGATACTTCAGGATGAGACTTCTGACATTTCATCCCCATCTCGTGAGACTTGTGGGAGAGGCAGGGTCTGAGTACGAGCGGCAAAAAAGAAGGATGCAGCAGCAGCAGCGTGGGCCTGAGGGTAAGTAAGGCAGGGTGGGCGGGCAGCGTGGGCAGGCAGAGGGCAGGGCATGTGGGCGGTCGAGCAGCGGGTGGCAGTCGAGTGAGCGAGCAAGTGAGCGGTGGGTGAACGAGTAGTGGGCAGGCGGTGGGCAGCACAGGTGGACTGCTGGCAGCTGAGCAGCAGGAAGCCTAAGGATGAAGGTGCGAGGGGTGAGGTGGGGGCTCAAACTGCAGACTCAAAGGAGTGGTTTTCTGCTTTGTACACAGAACCTCGGTCTAATTACCAGCCAATATGCTTCACTTTGCTTTTTTAAAAATGGGTTTCTGCAGGAGCAAACAAATGTGGATTCAAAGGACACAGAGTTTTGTGTTTTGGATGTTCAGACTCCACCTCTGCTTATTGCTCCTATTTCTGCTTACCCAGGTGCCCAAGTCTCTGAACTTTCTTGCCAGTTCTTTTATATATTACCTGCAAGTATTTTCATGTATATATCAAAATGTACAACATTATGATGTATAACATATGACCCCGTGCCTTTTACAGCTACTCAATGTTCCTACATAGCTTTTCAGACAAGGGAATAACTTTGGAGCATTTCACTTGTATGTGTTGTAGATCACAAGCTGAATATGAGCCAACAGTGTGATGTTGCTGCAAAAAAAGCAAATGCTATTTTGAGATGCATTAATAGAGTATAGCTTCCAAATCGCATGAGGTACTGGCTCCCCTTTATTTGGCACTGGTTAGGCCTCATCTTGAATACTGCATCCAGTTCTGGGCACCACACTTCAGGAGGGATGCATACAACTTGGAGGCCTAAATCCAATTGCTACTCCTAAATAGAATAGACACAGTGAATCAATGGGAACTTGTTAAGTCCACACTTATCTAAGTTCCATTGCTTCAATGTATTTGCTCTGGTGGGGACTAGCAATTGGACTGGTGATCTGATCTGTTTCTGTAATAGCCAGAAGTGCCGAATGTGATACTGCTGGACCCAGAGTTCAGCCACCTGAAAATCTGAGTTTTTCTTTTAAAAATGGATTCTAGCCTTTATGGCTGCAAAGATGTCATTGGAAGTGTGTCATAATGCCTGCTGAAATCTCAGCATTTGTATTCTTTGATGGTGATGTAACCCACTTTTGTTTTTGAGAGACATGTTTGTAAAATAAACATGGGAAGTGGTGATGTCCCTTTCCCCCTTTTTCCAAGCTCTGACTGCATTTCACAACAGTAATGGTTTAGTTGTAGGATTCAGAGATGCTCGACGATATAATATTTTATTGACTTTTAGATTCTGGTTTACAGTTCATTAAATCAGACGTGTGACCAAGGTCACACACCCTTGGGGACGGTTATGTCAGGATGGGCACACATCCTTGGGGGCTGGACATGTTGGGGTGGGCACGCCTCCTTGAGGGTCAGCTATGATGTCCTCCTTTTTGGTTTCCAAAATCTGGTCACCCTAGTTAAATGGAATTTACTCCCAAGTTTACCTTAAAAAATCCCTGGGGGCACCACCTAATGAAATGTGCTGTGCACGCTTATGTATATACAGCTACAACACATCACATTGGAATAAGAAGAGAATCAAAGCAAAGGCTCGTTTTTGGCACTTGAAACTCCACGGCTGCAGACTCCTTGAGGTGAGCACTGATTTCATGCATCTGCTGAAGCAGGGCTGCCGCCTACAAAAACTCATGGCACAACAAAAAGGGTCCACCTGTACAACACCATCACTCCTTTTGTAGTCAAGCCCAATCCAGTGACTACACTGCAATGTTAATATATAAAAACATTCTGACCCCCCAAAAAACCCCTGGTCATTATATGCGTGAAATCATAGAACTCTCTGTTGCCAACTGGTATCCACTCATAGTTTTATGCCATCCAACACTCAACGTGTTGAAATACTGCAAAATCTTGTTAGTCATTCTGGTCAGGTGATCTTTCTTCATATAATTTCATGGCTGCTTCGGTACAGTATTAACTATCTTTCTACCTCCTGAACCTTTGCGAGTGCTGCTGCTGTACTTGTGCCCTCATTGTTGTCTTTGTTATGTCATTATTCCCTTTGTATGTTTACAGGTTTTTAAATTTACTTTGCCTTGCTATCGATACTCTTATGAAAATCAAGAAGGAGAGAAATTTCTGTTCCCCGAAACAAATTAAGTTAGCAGTCTCAAGTAGGAAGGTGCTAATTTCTTTATATTAGTTATTATTAACATTTTACAACTTATTTGCCAAAAAGCCATCAAGGTTTTTAACAACAATTTTAAACAATTAAACCTTAAAACAGTTAAGAACAGGAAAGCATTAAAATATGTAATTTAAAAGGCTAAATTAAAAAGAAATGTCTTCACACCCTTTCTAAAGGCCAAGGGTGTGGGCAGGCAATCATAGTTCTTGAGGGAGCGCATTCCACAGTTTCAGAGTGACACAGGAGGAAGTCCTTTCACATGTGCCCAACAAACGGGCCTCCTTGATATCCAGAATGCTGGTATTACTTCCTTCCCTTGGCTTTACTTTTTTTAAAAAATGAAACATCTACCGTATGTCTGATCATAACCTTCCATTATGCCCTTGATGTTAAGAGTCCAGATAGCAACACTCTCCAATTTATATAGCCTAGAGTTGCTCACAGTTAGATGTTCTTCCTTCTTAGTAAAGGAGTCTTAATGTCTGAAGCATCACAAACTTCCCCTGGCTCTGATTAAAACAGCATGAATGTCCATGACATTTGTGCCTGTCAGGCCTGTCATCAAAAGGTGACGTCCGCTTTGGAACTTGGTGAAGAATGTGTATGAATTATTATTGCTCAAAAAAGCTTCCACATCGAAACCTTCCTGCTCAGCCTCACCCACCAGCTCCTGGCTACAGAGGGCCCCAGCAGCCTCTGTGGGCCCATCTTGTCCATCAGTTCCACCACTCAGGAATACAACTTCATATTTCTTAAGAAAGCTGCCATCTGCAATGGATTTCACTCTGTGCAACTCCAAAGCCACTCGCAGAACTAATTCCTGATTCCTTCCCCCCTTCCCATTTCCTTTAAGCTGCACAGTGGTTTCTCCGCCTGCCAAAAGACAAATGGGTTTTTCAGCTTGAGATTCTTGCAAAGGTCTGAAAGCATCTGAAAGGTCCAAGCCTGCAATCTCCATTTCTGCTGCAAGGTTTGAGAGAGCTCCTTTCACTTTGTCTTTTAAAGGGGAATTCCTGGAAATTCTCGAGGTGCTCAAGCAAACAAGCTGAATTAACAGGCCGTAGAAGTGGGCAACAGTGCTGACCTCCCCACACATGGTGTCACTCAGAAGCACAGTCAGATAGCCCAGATCTTCTGCTTGACGTTTGGCCTCCTCTAAAGCTAATCTGTTAGAGCCAATGACAACATTGTAGACGTGGGAATAGTCTTCCAGAGTACTCTGCTCTGTGACAGAACTAGAGAACACTGTCTGCACAGACTCTGGCAAGCCGTCTAGCAGATTGTATTTGGCCAATATCTGAAGACAGTCCTGGACACTGTGAGAAGTGGCTACAGTAGGGCCACTTGCTATAACGTCCAATGGATCCCCAATGACATCGGAGAGGATAAGGCTCAACACCTAGAAGCAAAGAAGGCAGCAGATAGACATAATTCATGCAGCACAAGGGCTCATTAACATTCAGTGGTCCCTGCTAAGGATTTGGGCAGTAATTTCATCTGAAGGCAAGTTCATCCACGGCTGTTGATCAAGTGATGGCTTGCTTGGATGAAAAAACCACCAGAGGCCAGATACTACAGAGAGTGCTTTCGTGTCCCCTCAAATTACTTCAGAAATAAGTTGTTTCAACGTGCTCAATTACAAATCAGAGAGGCTGCAGTCCTAATTAACTTTGTTAGGGAATAAGCTCTGTTGTATTCAGCCGGCTTCTGAGAAAACATATTTCGGATTAAGGTTGCAACGTTTAATAGTTTAATGCAGCTTTCCCCAACCTGGTGCCCTCCAGATGTGTTGGACTGCAGTGCAACTCCTATCATTCCCAGCACTGGCCATGTTGGCTAAGAGTGCTGGAGGTTGCAGTCCAACACATTTGGAGAGCACCAGGTTAGGGAAGGCTGCATTAAGGAGTAGTTATAAAAAATGCTGGTAGTGAGCATTCCCCATTTTCTCCCTGTGGGAAGAGAGCCTCTTGTATGATGATGCTCACTGTTTCTAAACATATGTCAAATAAATAGATTTATTAATAAAAGTAAAATTAAAACAATTTACATCAAATAAGATGTAATAAATCTTAGGGCACAATCCTTTGCATGTTTAGACAGAAAAAAAATGTCATACAATTCCCAGCATTCCCCCAGCCAGCATAGCTGGCTCGGGAATGCTGGGAGTTGTAGGACTTTTTTCTGTCTAAATATGCACTGAATTGTGCCCTTAGTCGGTTAATTGTACAACCTAGGATTACATACAGGGTGATATCTATGCAAATCTGAAACAGCCCTGAGAAAACTTGTTGAAAGCAAAGGGAAGAGATTCTAGGTATATGAAAGAATTCTCAGTTAGTGTTCTAAGACAAGTGGCATCATATTTAAAGGCATGGTTACATCATTCACTTCCATTTCTCCTTCATGACTTCTGTAAAAATAGAAGTGGAAGACAGAGCCACGTCTTTAAACACTGTACAAATTCTGCAGAAAACAACAGTGTACAACTGATGTATGGGTAGCAATCATGTTTGCCACATAAAATGTGGATCCATGTTCAATGCCTTTCCCTCCACATGGCCAGAACTGGTTTCTGCCCTTCACATTTTGGGGAAATAGCTCATATTTCCAGGTCCATAAAAAAGAAAAATTAGTTTAGTAAAACTTGCCAAATATTCATGCAGGTATGTGAAAAAAGCAACCTTCTATATACAAATTGTGTAAAATATGAAGTAACTATGCATATAGTTTACCCAATTTGTACAATCCATTGCCACTGAATAAATCAGGATTTTTTGATTGCACACTCTGGGATTTTCAGCACAGAATTTTAGTTCCCCTGCTAAAGTGGTCTGTGCAGTTAAAGAGACTGGATTCTATTGCATTCATTTTTGACAAAGCAACTTTCTGAGCCCACGGTGTAAAACTGTGCAAGAATGTCTGGGAGGGTCTTTGGAACCAAATACCAAGGCTGGGCCCCCTCCATTTTGCAGAGGAGCACACTTCTGGGCCTTGCCTGGCCCCCTAAAGACTGCTTGGCCTTTCATTTCCACACTAGGTTCCTCCCCTCCATGCTCTCATTCATCCTCACCCCTGCAAACAATGAAAAACAGCCACATTTTGCAACGATTTGCCATCAGAATAATACTTATGCTACCGTCTTGGAATTCATGAATGTGTGGATTATTAATTCATTAAATGTGGATTATTGTCACACACATTGTACACATAGTGCAATCTAGAGGAAGACAATGTTTTAGGAGTGCGAAACAGATGATAGCCACTTTTCAAGTCGGCAACTACTGCCTCCCTCCATTCCTCAGATGCTTTAGATCAATTATAATGTCTTCAACATCGCCGAAATGGATCTTAGTCACTGACATGGCTAAGAACTTTAAACTGCCCAACTGTTCTGCACCTCACTCTATTTCCATTTTGCCCATACTTGACATAGAGTTATACCCAGCGTTCTTTTTAAATTCTTTTTTATATATTGGCAGAGCCATTTGGTAAAGAGACCCTTTCATACCCACCTGTGCAGGATAGGCTGCCCGTGCCAGCCCCCCACCTTTTAACAAGGAGAGAGCCTTGCGAATGGTGTTCAGCTCTTGAATGGTAGCTCCTTTCGAAGCGAGTAGCCTGGTGAGGGCTCCCTTCTCTTCAAGGGTGACTGGAGGGATGGGCGCAGGTAAAAGTGCCGACCCCCCTCCTAAAATGCAGGAGAACTTAATTGTGAATACATTTCTATGCAGCAGGAGTCCTCTCTGCAACCCAAAGGCTAGCTTCACATCACACAAGCAAAAACTAAGCCCAAAGGGAGACATTTTGAGGCCAGCATTTCCCTCGTTCCTTCCCATTGCATTGGAAGATTTCGTCCTAATTTTTTTCAGCTGCATGCACAGTTTTTTTTTTTGGAATGACAACTGGGAATGCTTTCATACCAAGCAGAGAGATTCACTCCCTCTGAACGCATTTGTCTCTGACAGTGATTCAGTGCAGTCCTGAGTCCAGTTACACAAGCAACCAACACAGAAACCATAGAAGTCAAGAAAACAGATTCGCCCATTACAATGTACTGAAGGAGAATATATATGAATGTCAGACAATCAGCTCCATGGCGTGCGTCTGAAAATGATGGTGATGGCAATCTAGACGAAAGGACAGAGGAATATCCATGATGAATCATGATTCATAGATATCTGCAGAAAGGTCATCCAGGGAGACATGAAAGCGTACAGAATAACCAAGGAAGGAAAAGTTGAGGAAGTGAATGAGAAACAAAATGACTGCTTTCAGGGATAAGGAAGAGGCACAGACAAGCTTCAAATGAGTGGAAGAAGAAAAAGTGTATGTCGGGAAAGAGGGGGATAGAGAGAGTTGCTATAATGAAGGGGGGAAATGACAGAAATCAAGGAACAAAAAGCTGAGCAAGGTAAATAAAAATGTGATGATACTGGTAACTGTAAAACTCCAAAATCTTAAACCAAAAGCATGCTGGAAAGAAATGTTATTTTTTTTAAAGAAAAAGGCAGATCCCTGCCACTCCAGTTGAAAGAGAGCTATGGGGCTTAATTGACCAGCTTACCCACTGTTTACGTGAAGATTATAAAGGTTCTTCTGACCAATGGACCACTCTCTATTGCTGAGCTCTAGAGGCAAAAAGCATGCATCTGAGGGAGTGAGGGACAAGACAAAAGACAGCTATAAGGGTCTATACGTAATTCAAAAGGATTTGGGAGGAGGGAGTGTGCTAGTCAACCTTCCCAATGGAGGGAATGGCCCTAGAAAGGATCAGACCTAATTTAGAGAAAAATAGAAGGCTGCAAAAGTATAATAAATGAACACTTTGCTTTTCTGGTTTGCTTTTTGCTGTTCTCAGAAGCTGAAGTCAAGGGAATGATTGAGCTTTAGCTAATCACAGAGGGCAAATGCATTCAAGGATACCAGTGTGCTAAATTATTGGTGAGAACATTAGCCTAAGCATATTGGTGATCAGGATGGTGAGAGTTTCCACAACTCCAATCTTCTTGGCAGCTACGAGCAACACCCATCTCTCCTTCGCCGCCACCACCTTCCCTTCTGGCCCTGAACACCAAGGTAGCCACAGCATTACCACCTAATGTGAGTCCTTCAGAGCTTGATTCCACCAACTTCATATGCTATCAGATCAGAACTAGGAAGACCCAGGCTCAGATCCCCACTCAGCTATGAAAGTCATTGGGTGGCCTTATGTCAGTCAGCATCTCTCAACCTAACCTGCCTCACAGGGTTGTTGAGAAGACAAATAGGAGGGGAGGAGAAGGAGCCATGCATGCCACCCTGAACATCTTGGAGGAAAGGTAGGATAAACATGAAATAAAACAAACATATTAACAAGCCTAAAAGCCACCATTTTGTTCCATATGCCACTAGCTAGGAAGGGAGACGTTTGCCCTAAGGAGATGTGGCTGCATACTATTGCTGCTCCTTGTTTCTCTTTCAAGCAGACTGATCAAGATTCAAGGCTGATTTAGCAAAGAATAAAGAAGAGAAAAATAAAAAGTAGAGAAGAAGGATCTAAAACATGGTTGTCAAACATAGGGCCTGGGGGGCTTATTATGTTCTCTGGGGTCTCCAATGTGGCCTGTGGCATCCCTACCACACTTCACACAAATTATTCATCCAAAACTCCAGGGCTAGGGAGCAACGCCTTTACTAGTGCAAATGGTTACTACTGTATGCTCCCAGGAGCAGCCTCTCCCACCATTCCCTTTAAATTAGCAACTCAGATGTCAGGGAGTCTGGCAGGGACAGGGGAGTGCAGCGCATGGAGAGAAAGAAGAGCCAAATACAGAATTTACAGTTTGCCAGCATTTTCAGCCAAGACAGAAGGATGTGGGAGAGGTGGTGGTGGTGGCCTGTAGAGGAGATGAGTGACGACAGGAATATTGAGTCAGGCAAGGTGGATGAGGGGAGGACCTGGCTTGAGAACACCTTGGTGGAACTGCAGGGAGCTCAGGTTGGGTAGGGGAATTCCAGCTGAGGGCAGTGCGAATTAAGCTACTTTGATGTAAGGTGGGATAGGTGGCACATTGGGACAAGATAGAGAAGATCATTTTTAAAGAAGTGAACCACTGGAGCTATTACTCCCCACCAAAACTAGTGACCCTTCATTGAAATAGTCTGATTATGGCTCCAGAGAATCTGCTGGATGGGTTTCTTTAGTGCCCTCTAACCCATTTGGATCCAGATAAAACTTCAGAATGCCACCCCTGATCCAGAGAAAATATCAGAATGCCAGGAGAGAGAGAGAGAAAGAGAAACACATGTGCATGTACACACACACACACACACACACACACACACTGCAGCCTTTACTGTTTCATTGACCTCATTCATAATGAGCAGCACTTTAAAAATACAGTACCACTCTAAGAAAATATAGAAATGAAATGAACTGACACTAAAAGCTTATGGCAAGTGCCAAAAATGGATGTGAAAGAGGGGGCCAACAAAGGAAAGAAAAATAGCTCAAGCTCCAGACATATCTGCAGCCTGAGCAATGCATATGTGTGATCACAGCTAACAGGATGACCATGGAGAAATATGATCAAGAGAGCTGTAGAAAGAGTAGAGGGCAACTCTGCGCAGGTGTTAGCTCAAAAGCGACCATTAAATGATAAATGCTCTGAGTTTTGGGGCACGCTATGTGTAAAATACTACAAACCAGAAATACGCACAATATTTCATCAATCACTAGGAATCCAGTTAAGAGACAGGAGTAGCCAGAGAGGGAGTTTCCTCATATGGGAAGTTTTGAACTGGCTTCCAAAAAAGGAGAACAGGCAACAGCATGTTTTGAGGGGCTAAAAAGCTTTTCAAGAGAAAAGCAGCCAAGGGGCAAGAGGAAGCTCAAGATACTTCCCATCAAAAGGGCATTTTCACCCAGGTAAATCTGTGTTTAGATAACGCTGCAGTCTTGGAGAGTGCTTGTATTCTATGAAGCTGAGGGACAGAGCTGCCAGACTACAGTAGATTTAAGAGAACAATTAATAACCCCAAACAACTGTTTGTGAAACATGGAATGTGAACATGGGTGCACACACATGCCCATGATAAGGATCAGTGGGTGTTTCATGAGCAGTGTGAACACTTTAGGGACTACATACTCTCTCCCTAAGCGCTGTAAGAAGTGTTCTAGTCCAAACATCAAAATAAAATCAGTGATGGCACCCAGGCAGATATTGTTAGTTGCAATTCCTTCCTCCTGCAGGCCCACAAAAGTCCAAACTAGTCCATTTTCTGAAACTATTTTCGTGGATGTGGGTAGTTATAGAAAGATTGGGTGGGGTGAGGCAATTTGTGTAAATGTCTAATGCATTTTAAATTGGTAATTTAAAAACAACAACACCATCCTAAACATAAGTAATACTGTGTGATAGACATCAATACTTAAAAGTATCTTACTCAAGTATTTTCAAGCATGCACAGTTGTGCCAAGTTTAACTGAAATACTTTCTAAATGGCATGTAGGTATTGCTCTACTCATATTTTGTCCCTGCCACAACCCTTGTCCATCCATCTCTGTACCGAATACTAGTTTTGCATTATGACATAACTGGCAACCGCGATGGGGCGGACACTTCAAGATGCGACTGCCTCTGCCTCTGATACTGGAGGTGGCATATAGCTATCAGGACTAGTAGCCATTGATAGCCTTTTCCTCCAGGAATTTATCTGACCCCCTTTTAAAGCCATCCAAATTGGTGGCCATCACTACATCTTGTGGTAGTGAATTCCATAATTTAACTATGCACTGTGTGAAGAAGTACTTTCTTTTATTTGTCCTGAACCTATCACCAATCAGCTTCATGGGATGACCCCGGGTTCTAGTATTTTGAGAGAAGGAGAAAAATGTCCCCCTATCCACATTCCCCACACCACATTCTCCACACCCTAGGCCAGTTTACACCGGTAATGCACTGACACAAGCTATGACTGCAGCAGTCCAAGAATCCATCAAATAAAAAGCTGCAGGTATTCTGCTCTGACAGCACTGAGACCCTTTTTCAAAATATAGATTTCATCATTACACGCCCAAAGCAAGAAAATACAGAACGTCCCATTCAATTCCTTTCCAGCTCATTCAAAGTAAACTGAAAACATGTTCCTCGAACCAATCCCCACCCACACCTCCACCATCCCCAGCATTTCTAAGGGCACTGCTTTTGTATTTTCTGATTCAGGACTGCCACCCCCTGGAGAAAGCAGGCCTTGCTGCTTCAAAATGCATGCAAGCGCTCTGAGAAACAAAAGCAAGTGCAGTGGAAACTGCAACTCAAGAACAGGAATTTGGAGATTGGGGATGTGGAACATTAATCTGGAGATGAGTTACATAGTGAGATTCACAGATCTCAAACCTCCAGAAAAATTAGAGAGGAAAAATGAGTCAGAAAGAGAAAGAAAACAACCAACTATCAGCCTTCCCCAACCTGGTGCCCACCAGATGTGCTGGACTACAACTCCCATCACACACTCCAGCCAACAGCCATGCTGTCTGGAGATGATGGGAATTGTAGACCAACACATGTTGGGGAAGGCTCAACTAATATTACATGGCAACATCTATTTCAGCAAGCTAATTAAAATGTTTCATGCAGACGTGTTCAACTACATATTAGAATTCCACATTCAATTTCCTTTTATCCCAGCAGACATCACCATACACGGGGGATTCCAAAATGCAGCTCTCCCCAGGATGGAATAATAATAATTAAAACAACAACAACAGAGAAACGGGCTACCTGGGTCAGCAATGACATCATTTCCAAAACAAGCAGGTAGAGGAGAGCAACAAGCATGCTTCAGGGGCTGTGGCACTGCCATTGTCCTGCTGCTAGAAGAGTACATTCTCGCACACATACTGTGAAGCTGCCACCAGCGTGGGAGTCTCAATGGGAACTACTCTGAGCTACTTTACGCTCCAGTTCTGCTTTCATTGCAACAAACAACTTGACCTACTTTGCCAGGCATGTTTATGGAGCGGCTTCTTCCATGCACAGGCAGGATAAAATATAAACCGGATTAGAAAAAGGGAAAGAAGGATGGCAAGAAGGCACAAGGAAGAAGACAAAGCAGGATATTTCTTGGCAAAACCCAGTCCCCTGTTTTAGGAGTCCAGGCATTACCTGAGATCAGCACCAGGAGAAGGTCCTCTGCTGTCAGGCCCTCGGCCAAATCCCGGATGGTGCTGGCTGCTTTCAATGCTTCTCTATCAGGAAGGTTGTGCTTAGCTCCCTCCATGACCTGGATATGGCTCTGGGGCTTTAGCAACATTTCCCTGCAGGGTTCAAAAAAAGTGAACACGTTATCTTTTGAAGCACGCTTAAGCATACCATTAAACATTCCTATTAATGACGATGCCCAGGACAGTAGAGTGCAATTCACCCATGCCCCCAACTGCTTAATGAGGAGGCACTGGTTATAGTAACTTTTATAGGTCTATGCTCCATTGTCCAGTAGGCCAACAGATGTTCAGCCCTTGGGTCAGACGCAGTCGCATCCTACAAGAACTGCTCAAAACTTATGAATGGACATATATAGCCTGTTTCCAGGTGAACAACGATGATTAAAACTAGGACAGAAGCGTTAATTCCAGACCTAGGATGTGAGTACACAATTTTAAAAAACAGAAACTATTAACTTCGCATAACCATTCTGTACACAGGGACAAAGAATTTCAAAGCATTTCAGCCAGATCTTGCTGCTATCTTGGATCTATCATAGATCACTGTTTCCATATGGCAGCCTTCCCCAACCTGATGCCCTCCAGATGTTTTGAACTACAGCTCCCAGCATTCCTGACCATTGGCCACGCTGAAGGCACCAGATTGGCGAAGACTGTTCTAGGTGAACTCTGTACTCTGTGAACCCCCATTTAAGAAGTTTGCATTGTTTTCAAAACCCCTTGAACAGGAAAACCAACCAGAAGTTGAAGCAAGGTCAATTGATCATATAGTCTAGAAACGAGCCCCTATAATAGTAGTTTTTAGGGTTGTGAACAGCCCCTAAACTGGTCCGGATCTGGATGATCCGGATCGGGCCTGGTCCAATCTGGACCTCCCCCGATCAGGAACAGGATTCGGATCCGGAGACCCTCCTTTTCCCCATAGATTTGCAAGTCTATGGGGAAAAGGACTCACCGCCGGCCTGGCATCCCTGGGTGCCGGCTGCGCAGCCGGCACCCAGGGACCTGAAAGGCCAATGGGCCCCAGATCTCCAGATCGATCCGGAATGATCCGGACCTCCCACGATCCTGTTCCGATCCAGAAAGTCCGGATCACCCCGATCCAGTCTGGATCCAGGATCCGGATCTGTTCACAGCCCTAGTAGTTTTGACCTAAACAGTTCTCTAGGATTTCTCTAAAAGACTTAAAATGAGCAACCAAAACAGCACCCCAGTTTGTTGCTTGTATTTCCAATGTGGACAGTTTGCTGCTTGCATGAAGGTTAAAAAGCTTCTCTCAAAAAGGAGTCATGGGGGAGCCCAGATTATAAATAAAGGCGTTAAGGGGGGAACCCTTGAGGGTGCTCTACATGCCTTCTTCTGTACTTAATCACCCTCTGACAGAGCCTGGCTTCCTTACCTCATTCCTGTGTGTTGTAGAGTTTCTTGGATGCCTTGAGGAACGCTAATTACTCCCCGAACAAGGTGGTCTCCAAGGATGTCCTCTGCCACAGCTGCCATGCCCAGAACAGCCTTCCCAAAGCCAACCAGATACAAGTCCCCCCTGAGTTCAAAAGGCCGGCCATGCAACACGAGCCTGGGGCATCCACCCGTCTCTAGCACCAGGACCCTTTTCAGCATGGGCCCCGGCAGGACTGTGCCAACAGCACTGCTGAAGATATGCAGCACATGCTCCTTGAGGGCCATATTGGGAGAAGATGCTTCACCAGCGGAGCAAGAGGTGGGTCTCCAGCAGGCTCTGCCTATGATAGGCAAGCATTTGAGGACAGAGACCATGGCCAGAGTTATTAGCCAACCATATTACACCTAGAACAAGAAAATGGAATCATTTTGAGCCACACTCTGAAATAAGTGTGTGGGAAAGAGACTGGGGGCACATGGTGTGTGTGTGTGTGTGGGGGGGTTCTTACCACTCCCAGTGTACCTGTCTCACAAACTTTGCCTGCAACCCAGTCTCTGCCTCCAGCAACTGCAGTACAGGCTCGTTGCTCTCCTGGGAAAGTCCAGAGGTCTTCTTGTCCAACCAGTTGGAAGAATCAAATGGAGAGCTTAATAATTTACAGACCAGGGCCGGCTTGCTTGCTTGTTTGCAAATCTTCTGCCTTCCATTAGGGAACTAGACTTCCTGAAGCTATAAGTTAAGCAAAATAATCTGCAGGAAAGCACAGTATGCCAAACTGCCTTCTTCCCCTGCACTCCACACAAAAATCATAGGGGTATAAGCCCAATATTAGATTCACATTGAGTGTGTGTACCTGAGTCTGAAGACCAGGGATAGACTAGGGATTCTCTTAGTGTACCAGCCACCCCGCTGCCTATCAGACTCCCTGGCCAAGCTCATGGAACTGGTCTCGGAGCTGGTGTTGGATTCACCCAGGCTTTTGGTCCTGGGCGACTTCAACATCCCATTCGAGACTGGTTTGTCAGGTGGAGCTTGGGAGTTCATGGCATCCATGACAACCATGGGCCTCTCCCAATTGGTCTCTGGACCCACACATTCAGCAGGTCATACCCTCGATGCTGTTTTCAGTTCCGAACAGAGGGATCTGTGGGCGGAGGTACCGAATACCTCCGTGTTGTCATGGACAGACCATTTTCTGGTTAGGGTTAGTATCACGGCTACCACCCGCCCCTGCAGGGGTGGCGGACCTATTAAGATGGTCCGCCCTCGAAGGCTGATGGATTCTTTTGGATTTCAGAAAGCCTTGGAGGGTTTTATGGCTGGTATCGTCAACTATCCTGTAGAAGCCCTGGTCGATAGATGGAATCAAGACCTAACTAGGGCTATCGACACGATTGCCCCCAAACGTCCTCTCCGACCCGCTTCTAACAGGGCGCCCTGGTATACGGAAGACCTCAGGGAGTTGAAGCAGAAAGGACGACTGGAGTACCAATGGCGGAAAACTCGACTTATATCCGACAAGACACGGCATAGAGAACATCTTTGTTTCTATGGAGTGGCAATACGTGCAGCAAAGAAAGCTTTCTTCTCTGCGCGCATTGCGTCTGTGAATTCGCGTCCAGCGGAACTGTTCAGGGTGGTGAGGGGTCTAACCCGGGCACCTTACCCCCCGAATCCGATTTTAGAGCCTTCGGCAGTTCGCTGTGATGCCTTTAACGATCATTTCACAGATAAAATCTCTCGGATAACAGCCGACTTAGATGCCATCGTTATAGCAGAGTCTGACGATGGAGTGTCCAGCGACTCCGCGAGTAGAATTACACTGGATCAGTTTCAGTTGGTGAGTACCGAGGACGTGGACAAGCTGCTTGGAGGAGTGAGGACGACAACTTGCCCTCTCGATCCCTGTCCTTCATGGCTGGTCGTCCAGGGAGGAGATGCAGTTAGATCGTAATTACAATATTTTATTAATGCATCTCTCAGGGAGGGGACTTTCCCATCATGTTTAAAAGAAGCGGTGGTACGGCTGCTTCTAAAGAAGCCCTCCCTGGATCGCCTGGACTTTAATAACTACAGACTGGTATCAAACCTTCCATTCTTGGGCAAGGTGATCGAGAGGGCGGTTGCCTTTCAACTCCAAGTAGTCTTGGATGACACTGATTTCCTAGACCCATTTCAAACTGGCTTCAGGGCAGGATACGGAGTTGAGACTGCCATGGTCCCCTTAGTGGATGATCTACGCCTTAGTATTGACAGGGGGAGTGTGTCCCTGTTGGTACTTCTGGACCTCTCAGCGGCTTTCGATACCATCGACCATGGTATCCTTCTGGAACGCCTGAGGGGATTGGGAATCGGGGGCACTGTGCTTCAGTGGTTCCGGTCCTACCTCTCGGGCAGGTTCCAGATGGTGATGCTTGGGGATAGCTGCTCTGCAAAGAAGGAGCTGCTGTGTGGCGTACCGCAAGGTGCCATCCTTTCCCCAATGCTGTTTAACATTTATATGAAACCGTTGGGAGAGATCATCCGGAGGCATGGGGCGGGGTGCTATCAGTATGCTGATGACACCCAAATATATTTCTCTATGCCTTCGATAACAGCGCCAGCTAAGGATAGTGTGTCTCCTCTGAATGAATGCTTGGAGGCGGTAATGGGCTGGATGAGGAAAAACAAACTGAAGCTGAATCCAGACAAGATGGAGGTGCTTGCTGTCAAAGGCCGCAACCTGGGTTCTGGATGGGGTTACACTCCCCCTGAAAGACTGTGTTCGCAGCATGGGGGTGCTCCTGGATCTGTCGCTCCAAATGACAGCCCAGATAGATGCGACGGCCAGGAGTGCCTACTATCAGCTTCGGCTGATATGCCAGCTGTGCCCCTTTCTAGAGTTAGAAGACCTAAAGATGGTAGTGCACGCGCTGGTAACTTCGAAGCTCGACTTCTGCAATGCGCTGTACATAGGGCTACCTCTGTGCCTAGTCCGGAAACTTCAACTAGTTCAAAATATGGCAGCCAGGTTGGTCACCGGTACATCTAGGAGTGACCATATTACGCCAGCTTTAAAATCGCTCCACTGGCTGCCAATTAGTTTCCGGGCGAAGTATAAAGTGTTGGTCATTACCTTTAAAGCGGGTAAGAAATAAATGATGATGATGATGATGATGATGATGATGATGATGATGATGATTGTAAAACAGCAAGGAAAAACTGGGTACTCTGTGAGGCTAGGGTTACAAAATTAAAAGCCCCAGTGACTTGCTAAATGGTGGGAAAGAGCGAACTGTTTAGGGATTACTTGGTCCACCTCAGTCTTTTCTCACTCTACCACTGTTATTAGGAATTGTCTGCTGGTCTAATGCTAGGGGGTAGTATACTAATCAGTGCTTTCTTTCATAAATATTTGTGGCAACATAAAAACCTTTGCTGCAAGCTAAAGATTTGTTGGAGTTCTTGAGCTAATTTCCCCACTCTGCTCTAGCAAGTCCATAACCTGCCACGCACGCACTGTGCCTCTGCCCAAGATCTTGGCATCTTCACATCTGTCAACAACACATGCAAATTCCTGTGCATATGTGAGCTAGGCCACTTCACTTCTCAGAGCAGCAGCTGCTCTCTCTATTTCAGCTTTCACCTTTCCCTCTTGAGCAGCAAAAGAGGCACCGCAGCAAGTCCAATAATGTGCTCGGCACTGAATTTAATCTTGAAGAATTTTGACTTTTTGGCAGGGACTATGGCCAGCCCATGATACAAATGAAGTTTTCTTGTTTTTCTGTTTGCTCATTTTTAACTTTGAAGCCTCCATTTGGAAAGGCATCTAGAAACCTTCATTAATCTTTGCAGGGATCTGCTGAGAATTGTTTCTTCCGTAGCAGGATTGCTCAGGGATTGTGAAAGGCTTAGATTAATCTCATTTAAATGAAATCTTCATAAGCTGCCATTAATGAATACTGGCCCTAATCTGCATATTAATTTGAATAAATCATCATGATATGCTCCTCTTCTAAAGGTTCCTTATGAATCTGGTTTGAGCTCCAATATATGAGATGGTTCCTAGTTCCTTACTAAATCCTCTGTGTGGGGGTGGGGGCGAAGAGAGTGTTGTAAATAGCCGGAATGATGTGCAAGCGTATATTAACCAATAGCGTTCACTGTACCTGAAAAAATAGATACAAAATCAAAGAAACAAGAAAGCAAGGAAATAATAAGGTAAGGAACAGGGATTCAGTCAACACTATCTTCAAAACCAGATTTTAGGCCAGTGTACAATCATACCACTAAATTGTCCTTTATAATGGGGGTGCGGAACTGTTTTTTATGAAAAGTCAATTGGGCAGAGCCAATTGTGAGTAGGAACAGAACTTATGGGGAGCAGAACCAGAGCTAAAAATGATGAGATGCCCCTTTCCCCCTTTTGCACTCCATCTCTCTTGCTTGCTTTCAACAGAGTCTTCTTTTGGCTTGTCTCTTGACCTTCAATTCTCACTTTGCTCTTTTGACTCAAATGTATTCACTTACCTCCCTAGCCTGGTGTCATGGATCTGCCATACAACGTTGGTGGCACAGTTCTCAATGTGCTCAAAATGATTACTGAATAGGGTGACCATATTTTGGAAACCAAAAAGGAGGACAACATGGTCGGCTCCCAAGGGGGCATGCCCACCAACATGTCTGGCCCTAGGGGGCATATCCAGCACCAAGGGGGGGTGCCCACCTAAACATAGCCTTGGTCACATATCTGATTTTACAGCACACAATTAAGACAAATCTGTTCTACATAACAGCTTAGTGTTAAAATCACTGAAATAAAGAACAATGTATCTGAAATTAACTTCACTTACTCCTACGTTTGTAGCTTTTGCTGTACTTTGAAGCTTTTGCTATACTCTGTGTGATACATTCTCCCCTTCCCTCAAATATCTTTTCTGACTGTATCCTCACTCCACTGCAAACTGCTGCTGCTTTTAACAGAGCTTGCTGCCGGCTGGCTGGCTTTTTTATTTTTAAATTTCAGGTTTTTTTAACCTTGTGTATGATTGTCACAAGTTTCTCTACTCTAACATTAGGGTGGGTGTTATGGGCGGCAGACACTACTTTGCCCATTCACACTTCTCACTTATATACATTAGCTTCTCAAGGCTTGTGCATTAACACCACTTCTCACATACAGATTTTGAACTCCTGTCTACTTCCTGCACAAATAAGCGACTCTCGAGACCCTCTTTCTAATGCCCTGCGTTGCCTGCCAACACCGTAGGGTTAAGTTTCTGGGTTGTCTGTACAGCCTCTGTTGTCTCTCTCTCTCTAAGTCATTGCAGCCAAACCAAAGCCTCCAGCCTCAAATGATCTCCCTCTCTCTGCCAAAGTTTCCTGATGGTCCAGCCGGGCCACACACTTGTGGCCAGGGGTATTGCTTATTGTTTGGTCATGTCTGGTGACTCTTACTTTAAAAAACTCCGCCGCCTCCACCTCCTCTCCTCTTGCATACCTGCTCGACTCTGATGCACTCTTAAAACACTCTGGGTGGCAAACCAGCCTCTCAGGGCCAAGCTACAGGTGAATCTGTGTTGCCTTCAGCCTCTCTCTGCCTTATGCCAGCCAACCGACGTCTCCAGCTTCCAGCCTCAAACAATCCCCTCCTCTCTCTCTGCCAAAGTCTCCCAACAGTCCAGCCAGGCTGTGCACTTGTACCCTGTGGCTGAGGGTAGGGTGCCAGCCAGCTTATAGCTTGATCATGTCTGGTGACTCTTGTTTTTAAAAAAACTCCGCCACCAGCCCCCTCTGTCTGCACCAACACTGGACTTGAGATGCTCTTAAAAGGCTCTGTGTGACACGCCAGCCTCTCAGGGCTAAGCTGCAGCCATCTCTGAGTTGTAACTCTGTCTGAAACTAATGCCAGCCAAAGCCTCCAACCAGTCAACACCTGCACCAACATTTGATTCTGAGACACTCTTGAAAGGCTCTGTGTGGCATGCCAGCCTCTCAGGGTTCAGTTACAGCTATCTCTGAGTTGTGTCTTCAATCTAACTCTGTCTCTAAGAAATATGCCAGCCAGCCCAAGCTACAAATCTATCTATTTTTCTCCAACACAAACTTCAATGTTCTGAAGGGCTGCCAAAACTGATAAAGCCCACTGACACATATCCTTTTCTTCTCATCCATTTGGGAACAAATGATACTGCGGAGCTACGAAGAAATCACCTCAGACTTTGAAGCTCTAGGAAGGAAACTCAAGAACTTTGGAGCCCACATAGTTTTCTCATCCAGCCTCCCAGTTCTTGGAAGATGAATAGAAAGGGAAAGAAAAATACTATGGGTGAACAACTGGCTACGAAGGTGGTGCCGACGTGAGAGATTCTGCGACCACAGGCTATGTTACTTGGAAGATGGACTGCTGACAAGGGATGGGTTGCCCTTCACAAGGGCTGGGAAGAACGTGTTTGGCCACAGCATGAAGAGCTTCATCAGGAGGGCTTTAAACTGAATCCTACGGGGGAGGGAGATATAAACTTGGAGGCAACAATGGATGAAGGTTCTAATAGCACCCAAAAATACTTTTCACAATAATGTAGGAAAGAAGCCAGACTATAAAGCACATGGTCTTCAATGTCTGTATACTAATACCCAGAGTATAGGAAACAAACAGAATGAACTCGAACTCTTAATACATGAAGGCAAATACGACTTGATAGGTATAACTGAAACTTGTTGGGATGACTCCAGTGACTGAAACACAGCAAAAAGGTCAGAAGAAATAGAAAGGGAGGTGGAGTTACAGTATACGTTAAAAATACTTATCCTTGCACAGAATGCAGGAGGATGAGCCTGGCAGCCCCATTGAGAGCATCTGGATTAAAACAAATGGGACAAGGAATAAAATGAACATGATAATCGGAGTCTACTACTGACAACCCAATCAAGGAGAAGTTGAGGATGAAACTTTTGATAAGCAAATTGCCAGTATTTCAAGGAAGTGTGATGTAGTAGTAATGGGCCGGGGGGGGGGGGGGGGACTTCAATTACCCTGATATCTTTTGGGAGATAAATTCTGCCAAAAGTGGCCCCTCCAAGAAATTCCTGACGTGTGTGGCTGATAACTTTGTCCTACAGAAAGTGGAGAACGGAACTAGAGGATCAGCTATCCTTGACTTGATACTAACTAACAGAGATGACTTAGTGGATAAAGTGGCAGTTATGGGAACTCTGGGGGAAAGTGAACATACTTGAGTTCTTGATTTTAAAAGCACTAAAAGCTGAGTGTAGCCATATGTGTACCCTGGATTTTAGGAAAAAGGAGTCCAAGATGGGTGGGAATTTTTAAAAAGGAAATTTTAAATGCACAATTACAAACAATTCTAACAAGGAAAAAAGATAGAAGACAACAGAAGAAACCAATCTGGCTTCATAAAAAGCTTAGTGATGACCTGAAACCAAAAATGGGCACATGTAGGAAGTGGAAGGAAGGCTACAAAAGAAGAGTACAGACAGGTAGCACAGAAGTGTAGAAATTACATCAGGAAGGCTAAAGCTGAGAATGAGGAGGCTAGCGAGGGATGCTAAAAGTAACAACAACAAAAAGCTTTCTTCAGGTATGTGCATAGTAAAAGACAGAGGAAAGAAATGGTGGTTCAACGACTCAATGAAGATGCAAATTGATAAGAGATGACAAAGTTAAGGCCGAAGCGCTAAATTCCTACTTTGGCTCAGTGTTCTCCCAAAAGTGGGTCTATTAGGCCTGGGCAAAAGTGAAGTACAAGCTGAAGGGGCAGGATTGCAGTTGAGGTTGATAAACACATGGTCAAAGAACACCTAATTTCTTTGAATGAGTTCAAATCTCCAGGGCCCGATGAACTGCATCCTAGAGTAATAACGGAGCTAGCAGAAGAACTCTCAGAACCACTGTCGAACGACTGGAGGAGGGCTAATATTGTCCCTATCTTCAAAAAGGGTAAAAAGGAGGAAGCTGGGAACTACAGACCAGTTAGTCTGATATCAATCCCTGGGAAATTTTTGGAGCAGATTATAAAAAAGCCGATCTGTAAGCACCTTCAAAACAATGCAGTGATTACTAGAAGCCAGCATGGATTTGTCAAGAACAAATCCTGCCAGACTAATTCGATCTCATTTTTTGATCGGTTAACCTCCCTTTTGGACTGTGGGAATGCTGTGGACATAATATATCTTGACTTCAGTAAAGCTTTTGACAAAGTACCCCATGACATTCTGATTGGAAAACTAGCAAAAAGTGGACCAGATAGAACAGCTATTAGGTGGATCCACAGTTGGATGCAGAATCGGACTCAAAGAGTGCTTATCAACGGTACCTTCTCAAACTGGGGGGAAGTAACGAACGGGGTACCGCAGGGCTCAGTCCTGGGGCTGGTGCTCTTCAACATTTTTATTAATGATTTGGATGAGGAGGTGCAGGGAATGCTTATCAGATTTCCAGATGACACAAAATTGGGTGGGATAGCTAATATCCTGGAAGACAGAAACAAACTTCAAAGTGATCTTGATAGACTAGAGTGCTGGGCTAAAAATGGAATTTAATAGAGATAAATGCCAAGTTCTACACCTAGGAAAAAGAAACCAAATGCTTAGCTACAAGTTGGGGGGATACTTGACTCAGCAATGCTACAAGCGAGAAGGACCTTGGAATTGTTGTAGATCACAAGCTGAAAATGAGCCAACAGTGTGATGTGGCTGCAAAAACAGCAAATGCTATTTTGGGCTGTATTAATAGAAGTATAGCTTCCAAATTGCATGAGGTACTGGTTCCCCTCCATTCGGTATTGGTTAGACCTCAACTTGAGTATTACATCCAGTTCTGGGCACCACACTTCTAGACGGATGCAGACAAACTGAAGGGGCTTCAGAGGAGGGCAACGAGGATGATCAGGGATCTGGAAACAAAGCCCTATGAGGAGAGACTGAAAGAACTGGGCATGTTTAGCCTAGAAAAGAGCAGACTAAGGGGAGATATGATAGCACTCTTCAAATACTTAAAAGGTTGTCACACAGAGAAGGGCCAGGATCTCTTCTCGATCATCCCAGAATGCAGGACATGGAATAATGGTTTCAAATTACAGGAAGCCAGATACCAGCTGGACATCAGGAAAAACTTCCTGACTGTTAGAGCAGTACAACAATGGAAACAATTACCTAGGAAGGTCATGGGCTCTCCCATGCTAGAGGCCTTCAAGATGTAGCTGGACAGTCATCTGTCAGGGATGCTTTAAGGTGGATTCCTGCATTGAGCAGGGGATTGGACTCTATGGCCTTATAGGCCCCTTCCTACTCTGCTATTCTATGATCTCTCCTACCACCCCAGTGTGTGCGCATGCACAGTATATATGTGCGGGCCCCAGGCAAAACTATAACTGGCCCTCAGAGCCAAAAAAAGATTGTGCACTCTTGATTTAAAGTAACTTGTATAAATAGGCAATGTACAATCTCCCAGGAATGTATTATTCTTTTATTTAGAGCATTTAATTTTCAGGTTACAACCTATTATTTACTTATTGCATTTCTATACTGCCCAATAGTTGAAGCTCTCTGGGCAGTTCACAAAAGTTAAAACCATCAGACACAAATCAAAGTATAAAACAAACAACAGTATAAGAATACAATATGAAAGAACAACCAGGGTAAAACAGAGCAGCAGTGCAGAGATTTGTAGAGATTTAAAATACAAATTTAAAACAGCAAAGTTAAAAGACTGATAAACTGTTAAAATACTCGGAGAATAAGGTTTTTACCTGGCATTGAAAAGAGTATAACCAAGGTGCCAAGCAAACCTCTCTAGGGAGCTTGTTCCACAGCTGGGGTGCCACAGCAGAGAAGGCCCTCCTCCTAGTAGGCACCTGCCTCACTTCCTTTGGCAGGGGCTCATGGAGAAAAAACCCTGAAAATGATCTTAGGGTATGGGCAGGTACATATGGGAGGAGGCGTTACTTCAGATAACCTGACCCCAAGCCATTTAGGGCTTTGAATGTTAAAACTAGCACTTTGAATTGGGCCTGGACCTGGACTGGCAGCCAGTGAATCTGGAAAAGGGCTGGCATAATGTGGTCTCGTTGGCCAGTCCCTATTAACAGTCTTGCTGCCCTATTTTGTACCAGTTGAAGTTGCCAGTCTGTTTTCAAAGGCAGCCCCACATATAACACATTGCAGTAATCCAGACAAGAGATTATCAGAGCATGGATAACTGTAGCTAGGCTATCTCTGTCCAGATAAGGGCACAGTTGGTATATCAGCCTAAGCTGATAAAAGGTGCTCCTTGCTACTGAGCTCACCTGTGCCTGAAGTGACAGATCTGGATCCAGGAGCATACCCAAACTATGAACCTGATCCTTTAGGGGGAGTGCAACCCCCTCCAGAACAGGGTGAACATCACTTAGCTGGACAGACGAACCACTCAATGGCAGTCTTGTCTGGATTGGGTCTCAGTTTGTTGGCCCTCATCCAGTTCATTACCGTGCCCTGGCACTGATTCAGAACAGTTGTTGCCTCACCTGGGTTTGATGAAAGGAAGAGGTAGAGCTGTGTATCATCCGCATATTGATGACATCTCCTCCCACACCTCCGGATGACCTCTCCCAGCGGTTTCATGTAAATGTTGAACCACATAGGGGATAAAATAGAGCCCCATGGAATCTTATGTCCTAGGTGCCACAGCACAGAGCAATAATCCCCCAGCACTACCTTCTGGAGTCAGCCATCCAAGTAGGAGCGGAACCACTGCAACACAGTGCCTTCAGCTCCCAGCCCAGACAACCTATCCAGCAGGACACCATGGTCGATGGTATTGAAAGCCACTGAGAAGTCCAAGCTAATCAATATGGTCGCTTTCCCAGCAAAGGGCGACCAAGGCAGTTTCCATTCCAAAACCAGGCCTGAAATAGAAATAATGCTTATTTCCTTTCTCAGAATTTTAAATAGATCATGTTTAATTTCTTCTTTTAAGGTACAATCCTATGCGTGGTTAGAAATAAATAAGTCCTACAACTCCCAGCATCCATGGCTGGCTGGGATATATTGGGAATTGTGGGACTTAATTTCAATCTAAATATGCATGGGATTGCACTCTTAGTGTCTCTTTGAGTGTCTCTCATTAGTTTCTTTCTTTCTAAAGTTTTTCACTAACTAAAGATGCAATCCTATGCATGTGTAGACAGAAAAAAGTCCTGAAATCCCCAGCATTCCCCAATCAGCATGCTCAGGACTTTTTTCTGTCTAAACATACATAGGATTATGCCGTACAGGTGAAATCCTATGCATGCTTAAACAGAAAAAAATTCCAATAGCATTTCCTATTGAGAATTTTTATCTGTCTAAAACATGCATAGGATTGCGCTCTAACTTGTTCTTCTACTAATCAAAGCATTATTTGAGATAAATCCTGCTAGAGAGATACAGATGATCAGCACCTTAATCCTTTGTGTTGCCAGCAAGAGAACCAAAGATTAGAAAGCTAAGAAAAGAACTAGATGGAAAGAACAAGAATTTACCAGAGCAAGTTGAACTTAGCAAAAAGATGAATAAAAAAAAATAAGTAAAAAAATAAACCAAATGTATATTTTTCACCAGTTATCCACTGCATTTTGAATTAGATATCACTCTCTCATTGTCATAATACCATTCATTTACTTATACAAAGGAAGTTTCCCCCCTCTTCCCTCCATAAGCCTTGGCGTGATACCTTAAGATGCAGAATGAGTTATGCAGAAACACTCTAGACGGGCAATGGCCACCAAAGTATTTGTGCCAGCAGTCAAGAATTCTGCCTCACAGCAAATAGCATAACCATCATTGATGTAAACAGGACAAACTATTTATATAACATAGAGAATTGTCATGTAAATCTAGTGAAAAATTGAAGCCTGTAAATTTCTAATTAATTCCTTGCAGTTTATCTCCCCTCTCCACCCCTCAGTCTCCTAAAATTCTGCAGTAATACTTTGCAACTGTACAGTGCTTGTAAATTGTCTTCTGCCAAATTTACCTGTATGCATCCCTTTCTAATATGAATTTGGCCTGGATAGGAGTTTCATGTACTTATATATTGTCTTAAAGTGTTGTAAGCTGCTGTGAACCCCTATTTGGGTGAAAGATGCAGGGTAAAAATGATTTCACAAATAAATGAATTGTAAAGTGCACTGCTATGTTGACGCTATAAGAAGTAGAATGGGAATATTTGAAACCTGAAGATCAGGCCATGGATCTATCTGCCTCAGTATCCAGTTCCCAATAGTGCTACCAGACTATCCGGGAAGTATAAAAGCAGAGCTGGAAGGCAATAGCCTTCTCCCATTGTTGCTCCCCAGCAGCTGGTTTCTAGTAGTGGCACTCTGCCGCTGAATCTGGAAGTTCCATACAGCCTATGTAACTAATAGCCTATCCTCCATAATGAGTCCAATCCTCCTTTAAAGCCAGTGGCTGTCAGGCTGTCACACATTCTGACAAAATGACATGGAACACTCAAATCAGTGAGACTTCTTTATTTCAGGAATTCTCACTGCAAAAGCTTAATGGTTGCATGGTCAAAAATCATATAGCTGATGGTCAGTAGTTATAGGCTCTAAGAAATTCCAGAACAGTCAAAAGCTAATCACTCCAATCAATCAATCAATCAATCAATCAATCACAGTTTATTAAAGTCAATAGACCATAGAAAAAAAGAAAAAGTATAAATACAGTTTGTCATTAAGTACTACACAGTACACTACACAGTATACAAACAAGCATCTCAGGTATCCACCATTTGAGCTCTATGACAGATGGTAAGGTGTAGAAATTTTGCAACTTGGATTGTAACTATTTTATCTTTGGCTTGTAAGAGTATGATAGTCAAAGCCTCTTTAGAGTGGCCAGAATAACCCTTGAGAATAACCCTACCGTGACTGCGATTCTGATCAAAATGGTTTCCCTGTTGCCATCTCCATGATTTCGAACATAAGGGAAGGGTCAACCCATACATGGGTTTCAAACAAGGAATGGGGATGATTCCTGACATGTTCCCTCAGGCATTCAAAGGGGCAAATACTTGAAAGGCCTAATAAAACACTCCAAAAAGAGCTAGTCTAGTTTTGAATCATTTGTTGGTAACCAGGCTAACTTCAAGGCCTAGAAAGTCCAAGGGAAGGGTAAACCCACAGATGCAAGAAGTTCCATGCCAGGCAAAGTCAAAAAGTTGTAGATCAAATCCAGTCTGCCGGTACACTGAGCTGACAACAACCAAAGACACATAATCCACAGCAAACGAGAGTTCAAGTCCTTGCGAAGCCTCACAGTACTTTTCATGGAAAGTCCTTAGCAATCCAAAGTTCCAATTAGGAGATTCCATGTGCAGAGTGCCTGCAGATGTGGTGAGGATGTACCCAAACAGAGCTTCAGACAATGCAGATGAGATGTTCCTAGCAAAGGCTCCTTACCTGTGCATGAACTTAAAAGGAGAGGCATGACAGTAAGATGCCACCTCTGGACCATTTGACAGACAAAGGCTTTTGGCCTTTCAGCAATGCCCCTGTCCAAACAGGGCGTCCCTGCTCAGCCCTCCAGGATGACACTTCAATCTGGGTGATCCTTCTGTCAGGTTCTCACAGCAAGCTACCAGTCTTCTTGCTTGTCAAGGTCAACTTCTGCTCTGAGAATACTGACAGAGATAAGCTCACACAGATTCTGACATTCCACAGGATGAATAGGCCCAAACACTTCCAGACTACTTCTAATTAAATCTTAGCTACAAACTACAAGGTCCACTGCAGTGCTGAAATATTCCCTGATAGTGGCCAAAATCACAATACCGTGTGGCAGCAAATTCCATAAAGATGTAATCCTATGCATGTCGAGACAGAAAAACTGGCTGATGCATGCTGGAAATTATATGGGGTTTTCTATCTACACATGCATAGGGTTGTGTCCTAAGTAAGTTTGAAAAAGTACTTTCTTGCTTCTTCTTGAATCTACTGCCAGTCAATTTCATGGGACGCACACCCCTGCCTTACACTTCAGACCACTGATATAGACTATTTGAGAGTGTCAACAAACATGTCAATTAGAGTGTGGTTAGGTAGACATTGTTTATGTGGACTTTCAAAAAGCTTATGATAAAGTCCCTTACCAAAGACTCCTGAGCAAAGCTAGCAATCATGGAATAAGAAATGAAGTCCTCTTATGAACTGGTAACGGTTAAAGAACAGAAAGCAGGAATAAATGAATAGTTCTGACAATGGAGGGATGTCAATAGTGCAATCTGTGTTGGGACCAAGGATCTGTTTTGAGACCTGTGCTTCTTATCTTATTCATAAATGATATGGGAGCTAGGGGTGAGCAGTGAGGTGGCCAAGTTTGCAGACTGTGGTAAAACCAAAAAGGGATTGCGAAGAGCTCCAAAACTGGTAGAATAGGCATTAAAATAGCCAATACAGTTCAATGTAAGTGTAATACATGGGGATGTAACCTGGCAAAAGAACCCATTAACAACCTAGGGTTGTAGGTTCACACATAACAACCCAACAACAAACCATGGTTTGTTAGAGTGGCTGGGTTCGCACAACATGACAACTCAGAATTCAACAACCCATAACATGGGTTAGCGTAATATGTGAATCAAGCCACTGTACAGCTCTGGTCACCACACCTCAAAAATAATATTGCAGAGCAGGAAATACTGCAGAAAAGGGTAATGGAAATGATCAAGGGACTGAAGCAACTCTCCTGCAAGGAAAACCCCTACAACATTTGAGGCTTTTTAGTTTAGAAAAAAACAAGGGACTCGATTAAGTTGTATACCATACTGAATGATGTAGAAATGCTCTGTCTAAATAACTGAACCTAGGGTCATCTCATGAAGTTGAATGGTGGGAGTTTCAGGACAAACATAGGATGCTGCCCTATACGGAGTAAGACTATTGTGAAGTACTTCATACAGTGTATGTTTGAGCTACCTGCTTATAGTTAGGTACTTTCAGAGCCTTTGGCTGCCTCTTTATTCCCTATAGCAGATAAAAACACTTCTAAACAAAATGTACACCTAAGATTGTTTGGTGAGTTGCAATCTAGGTTTAATACTAACAGTAATTATAGTACAAGAATCTTTGAATCCATTTCTTTCTTTTTTTTATACAAATATAAATTCCCAATTAAAATACAAGTAGCTAAGTATTTACATGCAATCAAAGTTGTATTTCCTAAGCATTTCTAGCTGTTACAAAAGTTTATTGCTGGGCCCATTTTGTTTACCAAGACATCTCTATTGAGTCATTTTGGCAGTATCACAGACAAGGAGTTTCGCTATCAAAGAAGCTATCTCACCCCTGAATCAGAACATATTTATGCAGCGTCTCAAAGATTACCTCACTGCGAATACTAATTTCTGTTTCATAATCTAAGTTCACTATCTTGATTTCTAAGAGAATCTTTCATAATGAAAATACACATACAAAAACTTAAAGCATACACTTTTCAAGTTAGATATAATTAATTTTGATATATGTCTTTGGCAAAGCAATTCTTACTAATTAAACCTAAGTATATAAATTTATCTAGACATCTATATATCAGACTTAATAGTTATACCTTACATGATATTTTCCTCATTAATTGATAAGTGAAAACTTTAAGTTCACTCTGACCCTGAATAATACAGTTTGATGTTTCTCCATTTCTCACACAATCCTTTTCATCTTTAGTGATGCATTTTCTCTTTGGATGTTATCCAAACTGCTTTGCCAATTACATTTTGATAACAATTACCTAAAATTCATTGTGAACTCACTTTGTATCTTCTCTATTGGTACCAGTTACCTTATTATTTGTTTAATTGTCTGTATTCCTAATTACCTTTTAGACAATATATTTAATTGCCTGGGGTTTGCAGCTCCAAGAAAAGACACTTTTGCTTTTTTTGTTGGAGTGGGGTGGAATTGACACTTTACCATATGACAGGAAAAACCTGGATTTGTCAGGATTTTTGGTAACAAATCCGGGAAGGGGGGAAATTATGAAATTTGATGAAAAATCTGGATTTTCCCATCCTCTCCAGCCAAAGGGCAGCTCTACTTTAATGAGAATTAACAAAAACGCCTACAGCTCCACCATTTTTAAAGATAAAGAGTTGAAACTTGGCACCATTATAGCTTTAAGGAAGGGCTTTAGCCATGCCAAATTTGAAGCAGATCCGTTCATCTGTTGATTTTTAGGGTATTTTTTAAAAGTTTGCGGTATATATATATATATATATATATATGGTCATTTTTAAAGGTAAAGAGATGAAATTTGGCACCATGATAGTTCTAGGATAGAGCTTTAGCCTTGCCAAGTTTGAAGCAAATCTGTTCATCCGCTAATTTTTAGGGATTTTTTTAAAGTTTGGGGTTTTAAAATAATAATAATTTTTTAAACTGTCATTTTTAAAGATAAAGAAATGAATCCTGACACCATGATAAATCTCAGGTAGGGCTTTATCCTTGTCACGTTTGAAGCAGATCTGTTCATTCGTTGATTTTTAGGAATTTTGTAAATTTTGAGATTTTAATTTTTTTAAAAAAAAAAACCTGCTAGAGCCATATCCTTTAAACTCAGGTTGTCAAACATCCCTATTAGGGTATTGCACCTTGAGAATTTTCAGCCCTTGGCATCAAGGTAATCTCAAGTTTTTTTGCTAAGAAGTGCTGGGCAAGCAGGGCACCTTTCTTGTTCCAGATTTGGTGGGCAGACAGGCACCTGGAGCTAAGCAGAGGTGAGGCGTTCACAGATCAAAATGTGGGAAAGGAGAGGTCAGTCAAAGCAGCCCACAGGGCAAAACAGAACAGGCCAGATACCTTTTTCTCAGCGTTCCACATCATGGGCAATGAAGGGTCATCCTTAGAGAAAAACTCTCAAGACCAACAGTGAGGTATCAGTGGAGAGAGAGGCTCTCATCTTTGCGGATGTCCTGTTGATGCGGATGTTGGAACATGGCATGTCATTGCTTTGCTTTACTACCCCTTCCCTTCCATTTCACTTTGTTCACTTGTGAGCTAGGCTCTGTCTGCACTGCTGCCATGCAATGCACTCACATCTCTAATCTGTCCTCCAGGGAGACTATAGGTCTTCACAACGCACTGGGGTCCCCTGTATTCTTCCTCTGCAGGCTGTCCTCCAGTCTCATCCTCCAGTAATAACATTAGTGGTTCCATTGGTGCAGTGTGTTTTCCATTTTTTCTGCTCCTGTCACCCTTTTCCAGGGAGTTCCCTCTTCATTGGCTTTACTGACCTCAGCATTCTCCACTTCTGCTTGCTGTTGCTCTTCAATCTCTTGTGCTTTTTGTTGCTGTTGCAGTTCCACCATACTCTTTTTCTTCCAATAGTGCAACCAGCTTGCACTTGTTGCAGGTGTACGCCAAGTTGATCTCAGGCAGGAACACAGATTGCACACTTTGCAGGTCACCACCACTGGAGACTCCATTATATGCTATAGAGGAAGGAGGGGGGAAGTAGTTTTGTTAACCTTCGAGTGCCATTAGGTGCACAAGCTGCTGTCTTGAGCTGGTCAGTGGAAGTCCAACTTCTCTGCTGCTTGCGGTGACTTCTACTCACTTCCCAGAATTCCTCAGGAGTATGCAAATTATCCCCGCCTCCTCCTACACATATATACCAATGTGTGTGTGGGGGGGTGCTCCTTCAGTGACCATGAAGCAGATGCATCTTTGTCTCCTGCCTTCCACTTGTATGTGTCTTCGAGGCCACTGGCTTCCTCCCTTCTCCAGCAACCCAATCACTGCTTCACAGCTGCCATTAGCAGTGTTAAAGCTGTGATCCAGGTGGCTTTAGGGTCACTGGGGAAGGGAGGAAACTGCAGCTACCCCAACAACCTGATCACTGCTTTATTGCTGCCATTATTCATTCATTTATTTCTCTCTTGTTGCCACTCTCTGAGCCTCCCTTGGAGGAGGCAATCGGAGGAGGGCCTTGGATGCTGAGCAAAGTGCACAGGTCAGTTCATGCCAGGAGAGGTGCATTAGGCACTGTGGTCCTGCTAGGTCAAAACCAGCACCTTGAATTGGATTTGGTAACATACAGTCAATTAGGGAAAGCACAGCAGAATTGGTATTATATGTTTGGACCTCCTCATCCCTATTATCAATCTGGACACCACATTTTGGACAAGCTGCAGTTTCTGAACTGAAATCCAGGCTAATTCAGGATCACTGGGGGAAAGAAGCCTGCAGCCTCCTCCCTGCCCCAGAATCCCCATCATAGCTGCTGTTTCTCTCCAATCTCTCCTCAGAGATTGGAGATATGGGAAGGGATTCCCTTGCTAGAGCTTGTTTAGCTCTAATCTCTGAGGAGTGATTGGAGATAAGGGGTAGGAAGTATTGCCAGAGTAGCAGATGCAAAGCAGCCTGGTGAGCCATCAGAAATGGCTTGGTGGGCTGCACTTTTTGCACCTCTGATTTAAATACTTTGGGCACAAAAACTTCTCCATAAGGGGCAATCCATGGTGAAAATAGGCAACTATAGGAAAGTGTATGGGAAAATTCTGTATACATTGACAAACAAATAAGAGTATTTAACAATCAATTAATTAATGAACCTAATCTCAAATAGTAACAGTTACATGTGATAGATTCTTCCAATTCTCTCCTTATAAGAAACTTTTGCTGTTAAGGGGATAAGACCAAGGATTAGACCAAGGGCTCATCTAGTCCAGCATTTTCTTCACAGTGGCCAACCAGCTGCCTGTGGGAAGCTCACAAGCAGAACACGAGAGCAACAGCACCCTCCTGCTTGTGTTCCCCAGCATACTGCTTCTGATATTGGAGGTAGCATAGCCATCATTCCTTCACATGCAGACCAATCATAGACATCAGGGCTGTGCAGAAAGTACATCGGGATCTCTGGGTAATTTGCAGTAGATCAGCAAGGATTTCTTACTACCAGTTTAACAGCAGAAACAACAAAAATGGACTTTTGTTTGAAAGGACTGTGAGGTCAGCTCAGTTCCGGTACAGAGAACACATATCTAGGCTCAGAGGCGCAGGGTTCTTTCGTACTAGGTGTACGTCTCTTGCAACTGGCTTTGGTCGGTGGATCTTGGGATTCTAGTTGTGTGTGTGTGTGTGTGGGGGGGAATCAAGTAGATCTGACAAGCCTGCCCAGCCCTGCTATACACGTATTTAATCGCGAGGAAAATACTGCTACCGAGTTCGGTATGCATAAGGGATGCAGCCAGAATTCTACCGGAACTCATAAAACATTCCCTCACTTTCTCTCTTCCCTCGCAAGTTTCTCCCCACCCTCACCTGAAGATCACACCTGAAGACATTCGAAATCTCAGAGTGTGGGGGGGGGGAAGGGGCGGGACGAGGCAGAGCTGTACACTTGATAGGGATTGGCTGTCGCTAGACTGAGACGAATGTTACCGCTCGACGGTTCAATGGCTCCCTCCACTGAGGGAACTTTCACTCACGCCAGCGCCAAAACGAGCTGGGCGATTGGGTGAAAGCGAGTACGAGCGAAATAATGCTCCTAGAATTCCCACTCCCACAATGCACTACCGCTGCTTCCCCGTAACAGCCATGCCTGCAGCTGCTAGAACCTCGTAGTTTCCCCACAAGCCATTCATTGCCGCCTCCGCCAGCTCGCTTGCCTCCAACTTACCCTAGTATCCCATCGTGCATTGCGACACTAGCGCTGCCGCCGCTCCTATTCCCTCCCATTTCCTCCGATGTCCCACAATTCCGCGCGCGCATACCTCCCTCCCTCCCCGTCCTTTTCTCAGGGCCCCCTGGAGCCGCAAAATGGCGGACACAATGAGTAGCAGCCGTCGCCGCCTCCTTCCCGCAGCTTAAAACGAGCCCGCCTGAGGGCGCTTTCCTTCAGCTCGGCCGGCCATCCCTTCCCGCCGTCCCCGTTTCTTCCCCGCGAGGCAGTCTCTTTCCCCCTTCCCGCTTCCCCTCACCGTTCCCGGCGCGCAGGCCCCGCCGGCTCCCCTCTCTCCTGACGGCGGAGGCGGCATGAAGTTGACGGACAACGTGTTGCGGAGCTTCCGCGTGGCCAAGGTGTTCCGCGAAAACTCGGACAAGATCAACTGCTTCGACTTCAGTCCCAACGGCGAGACCGTCATCTCTAGCAGCGACGATGACTCCATCGTGCTGTACGACTGCCAGGAGGGCAAGTGAGTTGGGCAGCGGACGGGAAGGTCGACGAGTGGCGGCCCCCGGGCGAGCGAAAGCGTTCTGCGGGGAGGTGGGGCTTACTCGAGTAGCAGAGCTTGTGGTTGTTTTGGGATGAGGACCAATTCTCTAAAAGAAAGAAAGAATGGTGTTGGTTGGTGCGACTGGGTCAGGGATGGAAACCATCTGCCTTTCAAGGAAGGGAGAGTTTGGGCGTGAGGAGTTGGGAACAACTTATTTCTTGATTTGAAGGGAGACAGACTATACTTTTTTTTAAAGTAGTTTCCAAAGATGTAGCGGAGTTGGTGTGTTGTAGCTAAGTTGACCAAGAGTCTTGTGGTATCTAAAAGACTAGCAAATGAATTCTGGCATACTTTTACAAAGTGTTGTAAACTGCAGTGTTGGCTGTTCTCATCTGAAGCTTATTTTAAAGATGTAAGAGAGCTAAAAGTATTAGGTAGCTAATGAGTTTCATTTCTAGGGGCTAGAGATACTTGAATAATTGCACTTCTCAAGATTTTTTTGCTTTACGCCAGACTTCCTCAACTTGATTTTTGGACCCAGCTCCTAGCATTCCTGACTATTGGCAGTGCTGCTTGGGGCTGATGGGAGTTGAAGTTTAAAATATTTGGAGGGCACCAGGCTGGGGAAGGCTACTTTACAACAAGATGACATTGACATTCCATCAGATCTCTAGAAGTACAGCCAACAGTGTAGGTTGGTCTGAGGCAATATCTGCTCAGCTTTAACAAAAGGGTATTGATAGTAATAAGGAGGTGTTTCCATGAGAGCAAAACAATCAATTGCTTCTTGATATAGGATCATTTGGGAGATGTTCTGAATAGGAAAAAAAACCCAGAGGAGGGGGCATACTAAGGATGCTATAATCTAGGTGAAAGAAACCAAAAGAAAGACCACAACTAGACAGATGAAGGCCCAATTTGCACGATCACCGCAGCCTACTGTGATTTATTTAATATACTGTGGCACCAGCAGTCTGTCCTCACTTGGTTCGAACATCATGATAAGCCATGGCAATCACCTGCCATGGTTTGAATATTCAAAATGGCCATTGGCACATGCTCCAACCCACCATGGTTTGTTTATTGTTTAAGCCACCATTGGTTGGGGTTTGCCTGTGGCCATTTTGAATATTCAATATGTGGTGAGCAGCTGCCGTGGTTTATCATGATGCTCAAACCTAGCAAGGATGGGTTGTTGGTGCCATGGTGGACTGCAATGATCATGCAAACTGGAGTGGAGCTAGGTTTTAGGTGCTGTCTGTCTCCCTAGAGATCTGAGGAGGGGCTGTGTTAAAGCTGTGTGTCCAACTATGTTCTATATATTCGTAGAGAAATCAGATACTAAACAATACCAATAAGCCCCCAAGTGTTCTTGTTCTAAAGGAAACCAAATCCAGGGAAGCATTGCATACTTGGAACCTCTCACCATTTGCAAAAGTTGTGTGGGCATAATGATAATATTATTGGGGGACCTTTAGAGTATAGGTGTGCGGGGATGTGTGTAAATTGAGGCTGACAGAGATAAATTTTGCAGTGTCCAAAAATGGTAGCCTGCATGGAATAGGTTTGTGTCAGCAGAGGAACATGAATTGAATCTAACCAGTCTATCAATATCAACATATAATGCTGTAAATTACTGCTAACTAGCCACACTTTCATCACTTGCAAACAAATGAAGCTGAAATTATAGCTATGATTATGTCAAATATTGTTCTGTATTTGTCTTGCCCTGCATCTGGGCAACTGATTTGGTGATTCTAAGTATTTTTGTACCTGGAATTTGTGGCTGCTGTTAGTGGATTTGAATGAAAAGGATTGTAATGCAAAGGCTTCTGTTTTAATTCAGATTATTTTTGTTCTTACTCAATGTCTTGTTAAGGTTAATCTAGAAACCATTTGTCTCAGAATCCTTTAAGTGTGATGCCAAGAACAGTGAGACAATTTGAATGATTACCAAATCCTACTGAATATGATGTTTTCAGGATCACACTTGTTACAGATTTTCCTTTAGCATGCCTGGTAAGAGTTTGGTACACTGAAGTCTTCCCAAATGCAGTTTGTTTAGCTTTCTTCCCAGAGGTTTTCAATTTTTGTTTTGGTTCTTTGGCATGTTCATTCAATATATCCAAAGCTTGTGGACCAAGCACAAAGTTGGGTGCGTTCCCTGCACAAGTGCATACACCAGATGTTGAGAATAAAGAATTGTGTGTGGTCTGCAGGCAGGCAAAGGGATTATGTGGGTGTGAAGATCCTAGGCCACATCATACCTGGGTTTTATGTTTGGGAGGGGGTGTTTAAGTGAGTGCAAGTTTTTTGTCATACAGTTTCTAACTTGACATTTTAACTATATTGCCTCCTGTTGTAATGTTGGAAATACAGTACTTTATATTTACCTGTGAGCACAGTTTTTTCTTTCCACATTTGTTATGCATTCTTAGTAATTAGGTTTTGAACATGATTTTCCCCCAGTTTCTTGTGTATATTCTAGAAAGGAAATGTCCAGGTGCGGTATCACTTTACCTTGGTTTCACATTAGTCTTGAAATACGTTAAAATTAATGAGGAGGAACTAAATTGCCGGTACTTATAAAAAAAAAGTACTAAATATTTATTGGGATTGATCACCAACCCCAGTAATGTTGTTCAGAATAATATGGTAGCATCAGTGTTCAAGCTCTATTTAATTATAGGTATTTCTTCTTTCTCCTTTGTGGGCATAATCCCCATATTAACACCTTTATTTTTCAAGTGAGTTCATACAGAAACTTCTGTGAATTTGAATCTACATATTATACAACTATTTTCATTCATTAGTATCATTATTTGTTCATTCTGAAATTGAAAGGCTATAATGCTGGCAAAAACATTCCCAACCTGGGACACCTTGTTCTCATTCTGTGAATATCATAGAGAGTTGGAAAATAATTTTCCATCTTAATCCATGAGATTAGTGAACTATTGTCAAGAATGAAGCTATATTTGGTACAAAATATCTTCTACTTAAATTAACTAGTGATATGAAATCGACCTTTTTCTCCTCCATTCTTCTAGATAAGTGTACTGGAATGCATCAAGTCTGAAAGTTACATACCATTTGCATTCTTCATCTGTCCATTTGAAAAAAGGTTTTTTGCAGTTCAGATGTAAAATATTTATTTGCATACATAATTTATATCCTGCATCTTCAGTGGCCGTTTTGTGTTCCCAAGGTGGCTGGCTTCCCCTTCTATTCTGGAAGTTTTGGTTATGTTCATACTTTCCTGTGCATCATTCATCCAAGGATTGGGTTATGTTTATGTCTTCTCTCTTCACTACAGATTTGTGTTTTCTAGCTTTTTAATTTGACACAATTTATAGGAAATGTTTCCTGATCATTCTTGCACCCATGTAACGCTTTATAATATTTTCTGTAAATCCTGTAGCAGACAAAGACATTGTATATTTATTAAATTAGTTGGCTCTGGAATAGTGCCCAGAGCTACTCACATGGCAAAGGTCTCTCTTGTGATCAGACTGCATTATTTGTAGCCCTAAGAAGTAGTATTCTATTTTCTGCTTGTTTGAAAAGAACTTAGGCTAGATAAGAGCTTTTTTAAAAATAATAGTTTGCCATAAAATCAATGCTATGACCATGCATGTTGGTATTTGTAGGCTGTTTATCACATCACTTTTCCCGAAGAAGTGGGTGTCAAGCCTACAAGAATTCTTTATCCTCTCACTGGCGATTATGTGGGGTTGTTGTTTTTGCTACCTGTTGCTGGATCATAGCTTGTAAGCTCTTTTGCTGGTTTGTTCCTATATTGATTCTTGCAAACCACATACAGGCTGTGTTCAGACATCACTTTATGCCAAGATGGGTTAATGAGCTACTCACAAGAGCTTAGTTTGAAAATAAGCTACTGTTATCCCCACACGATCAGACTGTGTGTAGTTTATTAAGCTACTGTTGTAATCTCAGTCATTCCCTGCCCCTGTACTGCAGTCCTACCGCTCCAGCAGTGGCAACATCGCAGCAGTCTGTTCTAACCTTCCACAATATCCCAATGAGAGCACTTCCAGTGTCACCTTGACAAGAGGCGAGGGTGGCTGTAAAGCTCTGGAAGAATACAGGATTGGGACCACACAAAGGAGTGAAAACTCTAGGTGCACCAAAAGGCGCAGATAAACTCGTGGAAGTTTACAGGATCAGGAGCAAACTTCATACATGGTCTCCCCTAGTCAGGAGACACCCAATGCACCATCAAAACCATGCATGATTATATGCGAAGGAGCAAAAAACCCAGGTGCACCAAAAAGAAGGTGGTGCAAATAAACCCTTGGAAGTTTACAGGAGCGGGACAAAACTTCATATACAGCATCCCCTGGCACAGATGCACACAATGCAAAATGACAGCTTTGTACAGCTGCTGCCACCCAACCAAGACAGTGTTTGACACTTGGGGAGGTTGCAGAGGGCACTACAGGGGGAAGGGTTAGGGTGGGGTTGCAAGGCAGATTATGGAAATAGAAATCGGCTGGCTGGACTAGAGTGGCGGCAGCGGTTTTGACCAGTCCTGTCAAGCAACTCTGTAAGCAATCAAAATAATCCATTGTGACCACTACTCAGCATGACAACCCATAATGGGTTAAGTAACCCACACTGCAGACCATGGATTATTTTGGTCAAGTAAGCCATTGTGGATTAAAAAAACTCGCAACAGATGACACAGTTTGATGAGATCAAGATGTACCAGAGAAAGTAATATTTGCTTTCTAGGTATAGCAGAAGTGACACAGTGCATCCTTTCACTTAGCCCGTTGCACTATATTACAAAAATGTTTGGTAAGAAAACATACAATTGTAGTGTTTATTGCTCAAATACTATAACCTACCAGTATAGTCTAGTGTGAGATACTGTGCTAGTTTAGATGCAACTGTAAACTGTAGTTTAATTTTGGAACAAAGCAAGCTGTGGGCTCATGCACTCTCCCCATTCCCTTTTGCACCTAAGAAGAAGCGATTTAAAGTTATTATTATTATTATTATTATTATTATTATTATTTAAACGATCTGTTTTCTGTTAATTCAAACTCAGGAGACTGTGCTTAATTTAAACTTTAAATTAGCCAGAATTGCCCCAGTTTGGTTGTAGTGGAGAAGTATTGCTAGATTAGAATTGAAAATGGATGCTCCTGATCTATCTTCCTTTCTTCTGGCATGCACCTGGAGTGGGAGTATGAGGCCAAGGATTGCCAGAATACATTACCCATAACATTAAACCATGTTTTAGCTTAGTATCCAAACCAGCTGATTGGTGTGAGGTTTAGACCCTGTTCAGAAGACTTGCTAAGGCACAGTGGTTAAGCTAAACATTCTGGCTTAACATGTTGTGTGACTCATGAATTAGTGTGTTGTGTGAATCATTCCTAATCATGGTGGCTACATAATCATGGTTTAAACACACTTGCTAACAATTTGCTGCTAAAGAGTTAGTGGCCTAACCATGGCTTAACGTGTTGTCTGAACAGGCCCATTTGTGTCTAGAATAATGGGGTTTAAGTTCAAATGCCTGCTCAGCCACAAAGTCTTGGCCAATCTGCCACATAGAGTTTCTATTATAATAAAAACATACTGGAAGTTCCATTGAACAGTTAAGGCAGGTTATCATAAAATGAATTTCTACTTGCAGCTTGTTATAGAGAGCACAATTTTGCTTGTACATTTCTTGGCTAATAATTCACAAATACTGGCTTGACTCGGTAGTCAGACGTTTTTGTGGCTTCCTCTGACGCTTCCCTTCCCCCCCCCCCCCCAAATCTTCTCCATGTGTTGGAGAACTTGGGGAAGGAGAAGGATATGCTGTGTCTGGGGACAGGCAGAAGCAGTGCTGGGTTCTTGTGCCACTTAAATGTGATGTGACAGGCAACTACCTCTGCATTTACCACAGCACTTGGGCAATGTGAGCGAATGTCTTACTACAGTGATAAATTAGACTGAAGGCTAAGATATTGGCTGTGTTCCCATGTCACTGGCTTACTGTGTGTCTGAGAAAGAGCATGCTGGTGCATTCTGCACATTTTCTCCCTTTCTCATAATACTAGAATCTGGGGTCATCCCATGAAGCTGATTGATGGGAGATTCAGGACAGATAAAAGAACATCTTCAGACTGCACTTAGTTAAACTCTGTAGTTCACTACAACAAGATGTGGATGACTTTAAAAGGGGGTTGGATAAATTCCTGGATGAGATTATCAATGGCTACTAGTCCTGATAGCTATGTGCAACTTCCAGTATCAGAAGCAATAAGCTTGTATACACCAGGTGTTGGGGAACTTGGGTGAGAGGGGGTTGTTGCACCATGTCCTGCTTGTGGGTCCCTAGTTGACAGCTGGTTGGTCACTGTGTGCACAAAGTGCTGGACTAGATGGACCCTTGGCCTGATCCAGCATGGTTGTTACGTTCTTATGCCTGATTGCTTCCACTGCAAGCAAGAGTGGCTAAACAATCCACGGACCTTCTGTCTATGGCTTGTTGTTTGTGATGTGCTTGTTCTTCGTTCGCATGTCATGATAAACAAACCATGTAGTCCCAGAGCCAGGCAGGATTTATTTACTCCAGTGAGTGCAAAAGCTTAGTGAATATTTTTATTTATATTTGACATAAGTGTCTCAGAAAAGTGAGTCTTACAAAATTCCAGTGGTTGGGGGGGGGGGGGCTGCGTGATGATGTCATCAATATGGCTGCCGCGCTATTATGTAGTTGCCACATTTAAATATGCATAACTTCTCACCCGTTTATGCTACAGAGATTATTTTTTTCTGAAATGTTTCAAATTTAATGACAAATAATTTTGTAATTACGCATTTGTGGTTAACTCCATTCGTTTTTTAGATAATTTCTTTTGAACGTATAAAATCAGTGTTCACATTGGTTATGTGTGATGTTTAACCATGATTTATTCAAAAACTATATGACTTTTGAAAGAATGCTCAAGAACAAAAAAGTTGCATTTTTTTATGAGGATTAAAAAAATTGATAATAACATGGGATTTACCCCAACGCTTAGGGAATGATGAGTGATATCTCATTATACATCCACTTTCTCAGGATTGTATGATTTTACAGTTTATCATACAGGGTTTTCATTTCAAAAGTATCCACCCTAAATATCTCTCGATCTGATGCACAGATAATTTTGAACATGTTCAACTGTGATTTTTACAGTTGAACATGTTCAAATATTCTTTACAAAATTTCAAACAGGACGAGTATGATGATATATATATTACTGCTAACTTTGCTACATGAGACTTTGATTAATCAGTCTCACTTTTTGTGCTATTGCTATCAACAGTTTCTACATTTTGAGATCCTTCATTTTTATCATCTTTATGAACTTATAAAATTTGAAGGATTTTCCTAATTGAGACAAACTTCTCTGTCTTTTGACATGTCCATTAATTTCTTGATTTGGTCTGAATATTTCCAAACATGGACTGGTTTCTTTCACATGCTGCAGAAAATGGAAGAATCTGAAGCAATAGTCGGAGGATGTGTTATGTAAAGGCCTTGCCACCATGTTGTGAGAGGGATATGCTTGGCTGAATCCCAGGCTACATTCCTAGGCCAAACACCTGAAGGTGTTCTGTATTCTGCACGATTTGAAAGTACCTTTCCAAGTTTGTCCTAAGTGTGCTGCTTGTTTAGTAATCCAGTAGCAGTCCTATCATCATTTACATTTTGAAATATGGATCCAAGACATTTGCAGAAGCATGAATCGTCTGGCAACAAAATTCTTACTTTATTTGTTTATTACATATTTATAATGCCCATCAGCACAGTTAAAACAATTAAAACCACAAAGTCAGAATTTAAAACTTTTTTAAAAAAATTAAAATGTCATATAAAACCAGGAAAAGTTAGAATCAAGGGATGGCTTGTCTAGAAATTCTTTCTATTTCTTAATAAAGTCTCTCACTCTACATTGTTCTGTATTTGTAAGCAGAGATGCACTTAAATGATCAAACTCTGTTGATTTTATCTTGGCCGTTTGGTAAGGAATGTTTGTCAAAAGAGCACTGTCTGATTCAGATACAGTGAGTGCTGAAAAATTTGGCTTTAGAATCTTCAGAGAGTTTTGCAGCTGTATCCAGAAGACATCCATTACACTTCTGGGTACTTTAAGATCTTCAACTATTACTATTTCTTGAAGAGCTTTTTGGTTTGTTAGAAAACTTTCAAAGGAATTCATCACTTCACCCCATTGAGCTTCCTATACTGCAGCTACAATATGAGTAGCTTCCATGTTCTTCTGTAGATCTTTTGGATTGTGTCCAGCTTCATAATGTCACGTAGGAGTGTGTTTAGCCTCTGGGATGCACATCCTATTGCAGTAATATTGGAGGATGCTAATTATGATTTTTATGCTGCCCCATAGCCCAAGCTCTCTGGGAGGTTTATTTATCCATTATGAACTCCCATGCTGCTCTCATGTTATTTGCACTGCCAGTCAACAAAGCAAATACTTTATCATTCCCAATCTTCTGTAGGACATATTTTACAGCTGATATACTCTGCAGGATGTCTGTTCTCTCTTGTTTCAATGCTTCTATAAAAAAAACTGGTTGTGTTATCAAAATGTTTATGATACCGTCTGCCCGCACATTTGTCCATCCATCTGTAACTACTGCTAAGTTACAGTGCTTCGCTGATTTTTCCTTGCATAGATTCCATTGCCTCTTCATATTCTGACCCTAAAAGAGGTTTACTCAAAGAATATCTGCTAGGCAAATGTCTTAGTAATTTAAACATTTTCTGCCATTATGCATTTTCAGTTAATGACAATATATTACTCTTACAAAACCTTGGACAATTTTTTCCTGAACGTCAGATATCATCTTGTCTACAAATGGGCAGTCTTTTATACAGTTGTTTGCAGTATTTGGTTGTTGAGGATGTTGATGTTACCAAAGCAGCAGCAGAAGGAGGTCTTCTGGATTGAGAGCTTCTGCCTCTTTCATTATTATGGTCCTCAGTCATGAAGGATTTTTTATTGTCTACAGATGTGTTTGGTCATCCTAGTAGCATTTAGAGATGCATACTTCATTTAACAGTATTTGCAAATCACATTTCCCCTTAGAATTACTTGAAGTTTGGAAATGTTTCCATATGCAAGAAGTTGGTCTCACCATTTTGCTGAGGGGAAAAATGTTAATTTAGAGCTTACACATGAATGCTAAACTACAGCATATGTACAAATGTAGTAATGGATAGAGGAGAGGCCTCTTTCCTGCCCTACAGGTTTCACCTTACTGCTAAGAAAAGGCCGAAGTGCTCAATTCCTACTTTGGCTCAGTCTTCTCTCAAAAGCAGGTCTATGACCCCCCTGGAAAAAGTGAAGTACAAGCTGAAGGGGCAGGATTGCAGTTTGAGATTGATAAACAAATGGTCAAGGAACACCTACTGTCTTTGAACGAGTTCAAAACTCCAGGGCCTGACGAACTATCTTCAAAAAGGGCAAAAAGGAGGAACCTGGGAACTACAGACCAGTCAGTCTGACATCCATCCCTGGGAAAATTTTGGAGCAGATTATAAAGAAGTCAATCTGTAAGCACCTTGAAAACAATGCAGTGATTACTAGAAGACAGCATGGATTTGTTAAGAACAAATCATGTCAAGCTAATTTGATCTCATTCTTTGATTGGGTAACCTCCCTTATGGACTGTGGGAATGCTGTGGACATAATATATCTTGACTTCAGCAAAGCATTTGACAAAGTGCTCCATGACATTCTGATTAACAAACTAGCAAAAAGTGGGCTAGATGAAACAACTATTAGGTGGTTCCACAGTTGGCTACAGAATCGGACTCAAGAGTGCTTATCAATGGAACCTTTTCACACTGGGGGGAGGTACCGAGTGGGGTACCGCAGGGCTCAGTCCTAGGCCCAGTGCTCTTCAACATTTTTATTAATGATTTGGAGGAGGAGATGCGGGAATGCTTGTCAGATTTGCAGATGACACAAAATTGGGTGGGATCGCTAATACCCTGGAAGACAGAAACAAACTTCAAAGTGATCTTGATAGACTGGAGCGCTGGGCTGAAAACAACAGAATGAAAATTAATAGGGATAAATGCCAAGTTCTACACCTAGGAAAAAGAAACCAAATGCACAGTTACAAGATGGGGGATCCTTGGCTCTGCAATACGACAAGCGAGAAGGATCTTGGAATTGTTTTAGATCACAAGCTGAAAATGAGTCAACAGTGTGATGTGGCTGCAAAAACAGCAAATGCTATTTTGGGCTGCATTAATAGAAGTATAGCTTCCAAATCGCGTGAGGTACTGGTTCCCCTCTATTCAGCACTTGGTTAGGCCCCAGCTTGAGTATTGCGTCCAGTTCTGGGCACCACACTTCAAGAAGGATGCAGACAAGCTGGAGTGTGTTCAGAGGAGGGCAGCAAGGATGATTAGGCATCTGGAAACACACCCTATGAGGAGAGACTTAAAGAACTGGGCATGTTTAGCCTGGAGAAGAGAAGATTGAGGGAAGACATGATAGCACTCATCAAATACTTGAAAGGTTGTCACACGGAGGAGGGCCAGGATCTCTTCTCGATCAACTCAGAGTGCAGGACATGGAATAATGGGCTCAAGTTACAGGAAGCCAGATTCGGCTGGACATCAGGAAAAACTTTCTGACTATTAAAGCAGTACAACAATGGAACCAATTACCTAGGGAGGTCGTGGGCTCTCCCACACTAGAGACATTCAAGATGCAGTTGGACAACCATCTGTCAGGGATGCTTTAAGGTGAATTCCTGCATTGAGCAGGGGGTTGGACTCAGTGGCCTTATAGGCCCCTTCTGACTCTACTATTCTATGATTCTAATGTTGATGAGTGATTTTGCCACAATGCATCATACCAGTAGGAATTCAGTTATAATTTATTTAGGGGATATGAAGATAAACTAAGGCAACTAAAATATAGTTCAGTTTTCTGAGTTAAGATACCTTTAAATAGGGGTGTGCACGGACCCCCCGGATCGGATCGGGACCTCCAATTTTGTCCCGGACCGGTTCGGACAAAATCGGAGGCCCCCCGGACCGGATCGAGTCCGATCCCGACCCAAAAATCGTACATTTTTGGATCGGCCGCCATTTTTTTCCCCATAGACTTGCATTGCAATGCAAGTCTATGAGGAAAAAATGGCGGCGGGTGGGTAAGGGGGGGCCTAACTCCCTCCCCCCCCCGGGGCCGTCCGCTGTGGACGGCCCCGGCAGGTAAACCCCCTCCCCCGCGCTCCCTACCCCCCCTGGGGCCGCCCGCTTCCATCCGCTGGCGCCCGCGGGCGCCAGCGGATAGAAGCAGACGGCTCCGGGGGGGGGGTAAGCCCCCTTCCCCGCCACTGCTTACCTTCTCGGCCCGTCCGGCGTCGGCGGCTACTACCAGCGGGCTCCGCGGCCTACTCTCGAGTAGCGCGCCGGGTGATGACATCACCCGGCGCGCCACCCTGGAGCAGGCCGCGGAGCCTGCTGGTAGTAGTAGGCGCCGGCGCCGGACGGGAGCCGCCGGGCCGGGCAGGTAAGGGCCCCCCTCCCCCCTCCCCCCTCCGTGCGCCCCCTCCTCCCCTCCACGCACCCCCTCCTTACCTTCCCGGCCCGGCGGCTCCCGTCCAGCGCCGGCGCCTACTACTTCCAGCAGGCTCCGCGGCCTGCTCTAGAGTAGCGCGCCGGGTGATGACATCACCCGGCGCGCCACCCTAGAGCAGGCCGCGGAGCCTGCTGGGAGTAGTAGGCGCCGGCGCCGGACGGGAGCCGCCGGGCCGGGCAGGTAAGGGCCCCCCTCCCCCCTCCGCGCGCCCCCTCCTCCCCTCCACGCACCCCCTCCTTACCTTCCCGGCCCGGCGGCTCCCGTCCGGCGCCGGCGCCTACTACTTCCAGCAGGCTCCGCGGCCTGCTCTAGAGTAGCGCGCCGGGTGATGACATCACCCGGCGCGCCACCCTAGAGCAGGCCGCGGAGCCTGCTGGGAGTAGTAGGCGCCGGCGCCGGACGGGAGCCGCCGGGCCGGGCAGGTAAGGGCCCCCCTCCCCCCTCCGCGCGCCCCCTCCTCCCCTCCACGCACCCCCTCCTTACCTTCCCGGCCCGGTAGCTCCCGGCCGGCGCCGGCGCCTACTACTACCAGCAGGCTCCGCGGCCTGCTCTAGAGTAGCGCGCCGGGTGATGACATCACCCGGCGCGCCACCCTAGAGCAGGCCGCGGAGCCTGCTAGTAGTAGTAGGCGCCGGCGCCGGACGGGAGCCACCGGGCCGAGAAGGTAAGTGCCCCCCTCCTCCCTCCCCCCCGCTGTCCACTTTCATCGGCTGGCGCCCGCCAATGGAAGCGGCGGTGGGCGCCCGCTGATCCGCCGATCCGCCGAACCGGTTCGGAGCTTTTTCGGACCGGTTCGGATTGGATCGGCCGATCCAGCTGCGGGATCGGAAATCGGATAATTTATCCGATTTCCCACTGGACCGGACTCGGATCGTGGATCGGGTCCGATCCAGTGCACATCCCTACCTTTAAACTCTTACCTTTCAATAAAGAAGTATGCTTTCTTTCAGCTCCTTTGTGCTACTCTGTAGTGTCATGGATCTTAAGGCCAGGATGAGTTCAGCTCTTTCCAACTCTTGCTCTTCTCCATGGCCTTTTGAGGAAGCATGGCAATAAGCACCTTGTTTCTCATCTCTACTGGAGCAAATGGATGCTGCTGCCAGTGTCTTCCACTCCCAATCTTTTGAGGCCTAGTTTAGGAGAGCAGGAACAGATCCACCAACTTGTAATTTGGATATGAACAAGAAGCAACCCACAAGCAGAGATGAAGCACTAAATTCTCCCTTCTCTTGTGAAAATGGCCATGCCCCTTGGAGGCAGAAATGCATCTTGCTCTTGCATTTGAGAGTTGCACTTCTACTACTTGTCCTCACTGTGCAGGCATTGTAGTGATCTGATACTTGTACAAAGCTTTACAGAAGTCTGCCTATTATGTACTTTTTAGAAATCATGTCGAGGGAGTGCAGGCTGGGTAGCAATTTATGAACACCTTGTTTTAACACATTTTATTCACGATTCTCAAAGTGTCTTTCATAATCTGTTTTTCCAATTTGTCAGAAAAAAACATAGAAGTTTTTGGGGGCGAAAGTGGAGGGGGCTTTGCATCTCTACCTGCAGTTCCATGTATCTGATGAGGAAATTCAACTATAATTCTGGATTTTCTTATTGTTCATTGGGGGCTGTTTCTTCTCTCTCTCTCTCTCCCCCCCTCTCTCCCTCTCTTTTTAATTTAATGGTGTTTTAATGTAATGGTTGCACCAATAGCCAGAAAGTCTGTTTGTGCAGGGGGAGGAAGAGGAGATGAGTGAGGCTGTAACAGCAGGGGGAAAGCGCTGCAACAGTAGTGAGAAGGTCTGTTTGTGCAGGGCAGGGGAAAGAGGAGGAAGGGGGACATAAAAGGAGAGAATGCAAGCAAAGGGGGACAATAAAAGAGGGTAGTAAAACAAAGAATCCAAGTGGGGGCAAAAAAGAGAATCCAGAAGTTTAATGCCCCCCTGGCCTAAATGACTGCAAGACGAATTTGTCCTCAGGACTTGCAAAAAAGTTAGAAATGTGCCTGCGCAGCCAAAACTTTGCCTACTCCTGTTCTTTTATGTTACCCACAGTTCATTTTTCTGGTAATGGAAGTAGAGAGAAACAACATTCTTATAAAGACAAGTGGATTCTTTCAGTTATAGTGCATGATTGCTTTTTCAAAGACTTTGATATGGTTGAGCAGAGTTCTTAAGTGTTGAAACAAGTCTAATTATTCTTACATTTCTTCTTGGCAGACCAAAGAGAACACTATACAGTAAAAAATATGGAGTGGATCTCATCAGGTACACACATGCTGCCAACACTGTGGTGTACAGTTCCAATAAAATAGATGGTAAGTGATCTATTCATTGTCCCCAATCTTTAGATGGTAAATGACTGTTTTCCTGCTCTTAGGGTCTAATTTCTAAAGCATTGCTTTCAAAGAAGTTCTCTGACGAGTTTTTGACTGAACAGTAAATCAGGGTGAAATGTAACCATGCACCAGTGATTTGATACCAACTAGAAGGGCATGAGATTGTCTCTTAACTTTGCCACTGGCTTAGTTTTTCCTACATTTTATTCATCTATCTGATCCCCAATTCTCAAAATGTTTACTTAGGAGCATATCCCTTGAGGTCTCGAAATAAGTATGCTTCGTATAACTGCCTTAGTTTCTCTTTCTTTCAAAATGTTATAGTGGATTTTTAACAGAATGTCTAGAACCAGCATGACAAATTATGTTGTAATAGTCTGTTTTATATAAATAATCCCCAACATAGTGGTTTCTGTTGGTGACATCAGCTGCAAACTTTTGCATATCTGAGCTTGTTTTGCAACAGAAATGTGAATCTGATAGATATGTTAATTTGAATTTTGAAAGTTTGTGTCTAGTTTACTTTTTTATTCCTCACTGTCTATCCTTCTCACACATTTTCTCCTGTTCCTTCGGTAACATCCCAGTTCTGCAAACATTGTCCTGTCTTGTGTTTGCTCCATAGACTCTGCAGTTTCCGTCTTCAGTGCATCCCTGTCATCAAATCTTGACACATTTCCCCCATTTTCTCATCAGTGGTAGCGTTCTCATCCCCATCCCTGACTCGACCCTTCTATTCAGTGTTGTTCATATTTTTGCGCAGCTGAACTAGTTCTGGCAAAGAATCATAACTTTCTGATCCGTGAGGTTCTATTATAACGACATGTCTCTTGGCCATTCTAGCTGGGCATGATGGGGGTTGTAATCCAACACATCTGGAGGGCACCAGGATGCAGAAGGTCAATTTAAGCATTTGACTAAACTATCCTTGGCTAAGACATTTAATTAGTCAATTGGTTTTCTAGCTTGCTCTTCTAAATTAGCGTTTAAGTCCTGTCAATTTAAACTGTACAAAGAATTCATTTCATACCTATTTATTCTTTGGCTCTGTGTAGTAAACAGCTAGTAATTTTTTTGCCAAATTCAGCAGTCATTACCTGAAATGAGATGTTGAGATATTTGGCATCATTCAAAGAGAGAGAATTTCAGAGTTAGACAGGTGAGTCATTTTTCTTTTTCCGCAAGGAGGCCTGTCACAATTGGTGTGTGTGTGTGTTTGAATGAATGAATGAATATTTAGGTTCTTCTGAATTTCTGCTTGAGCCAACTCTGCAGATGTAATCCTTTATGAAGAATTCTTCACGTTTCAAGCCTGATTCCACGTACCATACACTGCCTGGTTCCAGGCTGAGGTAGTAGTTTGTACAGTTTGAGGGTCTATGATACCACCCGGTACAGGAGATAACTGTACAGGCCACTGCCTTGCCTGGGGCAGAGCACTATCAGCTAAAAGAAGATGCTTCCTACCTATCTCAGATTTGTGTGTGTGTTTATCTTATTGAAATACACAAGCTATTACTACAACCAGGCGTTGCAGGTTTGCTGTATAATATTTGCCTTGTGCATGTTTTCTTCCAGATACAATCAGATACCTCTCCCTGCATGACAATAAATACATCAGATACTTCCCAGGACACAGCAAAAGGTAAGACGTGTAGTGGAGTGGGCATGATCTTTGTGGTGGGGAAACAGGAAGTACAAAACAAAGCTAAGCTACAAAAGATTTTGTCATTATCTCTCTTGCCTAAATGTTTCAAGTTTTCTTAAATTTGCAAGAATGAAAGGTTAAATATGGTGCAAACTGTCTCTTTGTTTCAGAGTTGTTGCTCTATCTATGTCTCCAGTGGATGATACCTTTATTTCTGGGTCACTTGATAAGACCATCAGACTTTGGGATCTTCGGTCTCCAAATTGTCAGGTAAAATATCAGATAGTCCATGTGAGCTATGCTAGAGGATGGCTTCAAATGTGGAATAAATTATAAATGTATCCTTGATTCCACTATGGTAGTAGAAATGCACAAAAAGTTCCTATACATGTCTCATGCCTAGCATGAATTATGAAAGTACATAATGACACTCAGTATTGGGAAGAAGTCAGGAATAATAATAATAATAATAATAATAATAATAATAATAATAATAGCAGCAACTGAGGACTATCAAAAATACTTCATAAAAGACAACAGTGTAACAACAGACTTATGTAGGAAATGCCATCAATTCCAAGAATCAATAGAGCATGTAACAGGAGGATGTAAAATGCTGGCAGGAATGGGCTAGACGGACAGACACAATACAACTGCAAAAATAATTCACCAACAACTAGCCATCAAATTCAACCTCATCAAACAACCTACACCATACTATACATACTCACCCGAAACAATCCTGGAAAATCCAGATCATAAAATATACTGGGACAGAACAATTCATACCAACAAGACAATACCTTGCAACCGACCAGACATAACGGTCATAGAAAAAAAAAGGAAAAATGCACATACCTCATCGACATAGCAATACAAAATGACAAAAATGTTGAAAAGGAAGAGGAAAAGAGAGAAAGACGAAAAGAGAGAAAAAGATACACCACTGGCCGTGGAAGTCAAAGAACTATGGCAATAGGAAAAGGTCACAGTTATTCCATTAGTCACATCAGAAATCTATACAGACAACTTTCAGAAACTGGGCCTACCAAAATACATCCACACTAACATCCAGAAAGCAGTCATAATTAAAACATGCTTAATTGTCAGGAAATTCCTGAATCTGCAAAAGACAGCATGACTTGGCAAAGCCTGTCATGTCCATCTAGAAAAACCACCACGAGCAAGAAAAGAGATAATGACGATGATTTAATGCTTTGTTTTCTGAAAAGAATGGACTAATTCCTTTTCATTTCTTTCCATATTCTAGGGTTTGATGCATCCTCAAGGGAAGCCAGTGTGCTCATTTGATCCTGAAGGGTTGATTTTTGCAGCTGGAGTCAATTCCGAAATGGTTAAACTTTATGATCTTCGCTCTTTTGATAAAGTATGTAATGCTCAGGTGGTTCTTGTGTTATTTAGATTCCCAAAAAAGATTTCTAAACACGGTGACTGTACTACAAGTAGAATCTCTGTGGTTCACAGATTGTGTATTTAAATTTGTAAAGCAAAAAGTCTCATCTGGGGTCTCTCCTACAAGTTAAGGCATAATTCATTTTTGTTAGGTGATCTAGAGTGTGCTTGCTTGCTTAAAATAAAAAGTGCCTTGCTGGATCAGACAAGGTCCAACTAGACAATTTAAAAGTAGAGTTGGAAGGGAGTCTGAAGGATCAGGAAATTATTAAGTTAAGGAATTGGATGGAAAGAATGATAGATAAGGAGCAAATTAGAGAGTTATTGAAAGGACAAAAGATAGCTTGGTTCAAATGCTTACAATTGGAAAAATGGACACAGGAATGGAAAAAGATAAATAAGAAATGTAGAAATAATACAAGATTTGAAGATTTAATTGAATCAAGAGGAAAGAAGGAAGTAATTAAAACTAGAAAAGGTTTGACTAGTGAAATATATAGAATTCTGATAGAGGATGATGAGTATCAAGACTCTCTTAAAATGATTTGGGAAGATGATTTAAAGGAACAAATTAACGAATATGACTGGGGGATGCAAGAATGTTAAAGCTTTTGTTGATTAGAATTAAGGAGAATTATTATAAGACAGCATGGAGATGGTATTTAACGCCGGTAAAATTTCATCAGATAGATAAAAAAGTGTCCAAGAATTGTTGGAGGGGGTGTCAGGAGGTTGGAACTTATTTTCATATGTGGTGGAGCTGTGAACACGTACAAAAATTTTGGAAAAAGGTGTTTAAAGAAATAAGGGAAGTAATGGGAAGTAAATTGGAATTAAGTCCAAAGTTAGCTCTACTTGCAATATGGGATAAAGGAAATGAGAATATAAGTAAGAGAGAATTGATAAACAACCTCCTGGCTCCCATCAGAATAATGATAGCTAAAAATTGGAAAGGGCAAGGGATCTATACAATAGAAGAATGGTATAAAGAAATATGGGATATGGCACTTAATGATAAGCTAACGTGTAAAATGAAAATAAAGAGGGGAATGTACAGGAAGAATGATTTTGAAAATATATGGAGTCCATTTTTGGAATATGTATTAAGATCGGGGAAGGGACAAATACCTTCAAAAGATTCTTTACAATTTTGGAAGGATAAATAATTGAATAAATGTAGGTCTCCTGGGGGGTGGGGAGCACGGGGGGGTATGTAGGTTATGTATTGTAATTTAGGTTGTTATATGTTGTATTATGTTGTTTAAGTTGAAATAAAAATATTATAAAATAAAAAAATAAAAATAAAAAGGTCCAACTAGACCAGTATTCTTTGGAAGAATCCCAACAGCCAGTGGGCACTAACTGGTTCACCAGTGGACTATAGTTTACTTCATGTTCACTCCTGGCTTAGATAACCTCAGTTTTCTTGGGAAAACATAATTCAAAACATGAATATTTTGTGCAGATTCATGCTGACTTCCATAAGCAGAATGACTGGGATAGTTCTCCTACATGTCCTCATTTGGCTTCCTTTCTCGAAGGGCCCATTTGCTACCTTTAAGATGCAGTACGACCGAACCTGTGAGTGGACTGGTTTGAAGTTCAGCAATGATGGTAAACTTGTTCTTATATCAACCAATGGAGGGTTCATCCGGCTCATTGATGCCTTTAAAGGAGCCGTTCTTCATACATTTACGGTGAGGACTGCTTTCCTTACTTTTCTGGGAGCTCTTTGCTTTGGGCTTCCTTCAGGATTAGGGTGAGATGTGTGACCCAGATCAGTTAGTACTGTTTTAGAGGAAACTTTCTCAGTTGTCTACATTTATTCTCTCTGTTACGTTATGAAAATGTTGAGGATCTTGAGGTGACCAGATGCTAATTCTGCTGACCTCTTAGAATTAGGTGAAAATTCGGGTTTGGAAATGCACCCCAGTGGGTAAGGCTAAAACGGTAAGAGGGGCCACTGAATCAGTATTGTAACTCAAATAAATTAAGTTTATTGAAACACAATACCCAGCAGAAAGGGACAGCAGATGAGAAAAATAATAAAGCAACCAAAGCATATAGCCCTATTTCATATTGCATAATTCATTCTCAATCTCACAGCACTTTATAGCTACCAGCATCCACCAATATAAATTTGTCCAGTGGTACTTTGTCCTTGGGTTTTTATATTAATGAGAATTTTTCCACCCTCTTCATTTACCCAGTTTCCCCCAGGAAAAAATAGGTGTCCTTCTAACCTTGTTCTGGCTTCATCTGCTGCCAAATGATGCCTTCCTCATGCCTTTGTCAGCCGAGGCCCCACATACGCAGCTTCTCTGTATGATGAAGCTTACTTAAGAGTCAAACTGTAATTGCACATCGTGGCTGATACTAGAATTTGTTGAACCCAGTAGGTCTCTGAGTCTCATAGGGCTAGATTGATAGCACATCAGTTTGTTTAATTAAATGTAATTTCATTTCACATGCACTTCAAATATATTCAGTGTTTGTCTAATTGCCATTTACGTACCTCCCCCTTTGACCAAGGATTTCATGTGCACAATCCTCTAGGGCTGCGGTGGGTAACCTTTTTGCCACTGAAGACCCTGTGGTGATAGGCCTCACATGCACAGCCTTCCCCTCACTCTCAAATACATTTAGACATGGACCTTTTCCCCACCCTCAGACATCCACAAACACACACTGTCTCCCACCCCCCGCACACCGTGCTGGAATAGGGAGGTTTAAACCTCTCCTCCCTGCACACCGAGATCCTTTTGAAAGCAGGAGTCATGCTGGTGACAGCCTGTGTGATCCTGGCTTTCAAAGGCTCTCCCTACTAGGGTGGAGAAAGCCAGCCCCCTCTCCATCCCAGCAGGGTGTTTATAACACACACACCAGCACTCTTGATGCAAACAAGCTTATTGCTCCTGTGCTGCTAATAGCAGGGCATCGTCCTCAGTCTCTGCTACACAGTAGGCTGCAAGATACCCACATGTGCTCTAGGGCAGGAGCAGGCAACCTGGTCCTTCCAGATGTTTTGGACTATAATTCCAAGTTGATGGCAGTTGTAGTCCAAAACATCTGAAGGGCCCCAGGTTGCCTACCCATGTTCTAGGGGGATCCCTGTCTCTTAGCTTGTGACATGGTTTGATTTTTCTGTTTTTGCTTCATTATAGCCACCAATCTTACTCCTTTTTTTCTCCAGGGATATAACAACAGTAAAGCTGTCACGCTGGAGGCTTCATTCACCCCAGATTCCCAGTTTATAATGATTGGTAAGAAAGCCAGTTTTCCTCTCTGTATAACTGCAGGGCACCAGTTTTGTAAATCACTTTCAAGGTCACTTCCATAAAACCTCTGGCCCTGAAAAGATTTCTGCCTTTCTCGGGAGTACCTGGTTGATTTGTGTGGTGATCTGTTTGGTGTCCCATGATTGCAGTTTACCTGGGTTGCTTGATGAATAGGTCTTTTGCTGGTAGTTGAGATTGATATTGCATAATCCAACTTGCAGGATCAGAGGATGGGAAAATCCACGTCTGGAATGGGGAGACTGGAATGAAGGTAGCAGTGCTGGATGGGAAACACACAGGTCCCATTACCTGTTTGCAATTCAACCCCAAGTTTATGACCTTTGCCAGTGCGTGCTCCAATATGGTAAGGAGACCTTACGCTTTGCAGAATTCTAAGCAAATTGGTTCCTTCGTTGGTTGGCTATTCTTTTGTTGAAAAGAGGTTAGGGGGTTGTCATCAGCTTTGAAATATAATAACCATCATTCTCGGGCAGTGAAAATTAACAGTTCTTTTTAATTCTCCAAAGTTATCCCTATTACTTTCCAAATGGACAGAATGCAGGCTAACTAGCTGTGACACAGGCATAAAAGAACATAGGAAGAGCCCTGGTTGACCCCAGCTTCTAGTATTTTGTCGTCTGTTTTCCCTTCCCTGTTTAAAAATATATGAACTTTTTTCTTAAATTAACATTTTAAAATTTTACTTTCAATATATTTAAAATTATAACACTTTTTCAAAATCCTGGTATAAACTACTGTCTGCATGTATTACAGTTGGAAAATGGGCCTATGAATTATTTTGAACAAAATCTCACAAAAGCCTGTTTGCAATTCCTTAAGACTTCATTTATGGCCATCTTCAGATTGAGTTAAAGGGTGTTTTTATTTCTTTTTTTAAAGAAGCAATAAAAATAAGATACCTACCTTTTGAGTTTGGACAGCTAGTAACATGACTTAACAGATTATATAATAGCTCTGCTTCTAGGAGTAAACTTGAAGGCCATGCACAGCCAAAGCCTTAGGTATGCAGAAAAAGAAGGTGTTGATTAAAAGAGAGTGAAACAAAAAATAAATAAAACATATGCAAAGCCCTTCCTTAGAAATGGTTAAAAGCTCTGTCATGATGGAAGGAAGGCTGCTGAAGGACCATTTTTCCCTGAGGATAGGCAAGGAAAAAGAGGGCAGGAAGAGACAGATGAACTGCCTTATCCAGCACTTGATGGTCCCATTTGAGGTGCTGCCTTCTGTTGCTCCCTTTATTCCATTTATCCCATCCCTTCCTCTTTATAATATACCCTTCTCATAACGTTTCCCCTTCAAAGCATCTGTTTTTCCTTTCCTGGAGAAAGCAGGAGCAGCAGTAGTGAATTCAGGCTGCCTGACTTATAGGTGCAAGGTGACACTCTCTCGGATGCTACTCCAAGGCTTTATGATTCCTGCCATAGAAGCCCTGTTTTTTCAGAGTGCCACCAGAAGTAATGAAGTACAAATAAGGAAATATTCTCTTTGCTCCAGGGAACATAAAAATACACATAATGAATGGGGGAGCTTTTTATTAATGACAGCAATAAATGTGGCGGGAGAGGGGAAAGAAAGTCTATTTTCCTCATTTTGAGTGGCAAAATTGTACCTGATAAGCTTGTTCATTTAAAAAAAATGTCAACAGGCAGTTGTGGGGGCCTGCTCCATGCCAACGGGGGGGCATGCAGTGCATGGGCTTGATTTAATAAGAACAACAACAACAACAACAACAATAATAATAATAATGTAGGAAATGCCATCAGTTCCAAGCAGCAATAGACCTCATAACAGGAGGATGTAAAATTCTGGCAGGAATGGGCTATACGGGCAGACACAATACAGCTGCAAAAATAATTCAACTGGCCATCAAATTTAACCTTATCAAACAATCTATACCATACTATACATATTCACCCGAAACAATCCTGGAAAATGCAGATCATAAAATATACTGGGACAGAACAATTCATACTGTCAAGACAATACCCTGCAACCGACATAGACAGTCATAGATAAAAAAGAAAAACACGCATACCTCATCGACATAGCAATACCGAATGACAAAAATGTTGTTGAAAAGGAAGAAGAAAAGAGAGACAAATATACACCACTGGCCATGGAAGTAAAAGAACTATGGCATCAGAAAAAGGTCACAATTATTCTGTTAGTCACCGGCATCACATCAAAAATCTATACAGACAACCTTCAGAAACTGGGCCTACCAAAATACATCCACACCAGCATCCAGAAAGCAGTCAAAACATGCTCAATTGTCAGGAAATTCCTGAATCTGTAAAAGACAGCATGACTTGGCAAAGCCCGTCAGGTCCATCTAGAAAAACCGCCACAAGCGAGAAAGATGAAATAATAATAATAAATTTATTTCTTACCCACCTCTCCCTCTGAATCAAGGTGGGGAACAACATTAAATGCAAATAGTATAAAATACATAAAACTGATTAAAAACATCTAAAACTAATACATTATTAAAATAACAATAAAACTCTTAAATTCAACAAGGTAGGCCTGCTGGAAGATATCAGTCTTTATTGCTTTCTTAAAGTCAGAGAGACTGTTAAGTTGACAAATCTCTTCTGGCAGGCCATTCCACAGTCTGGGAGCGGCAGAAGAGAAGGTCACCTGGGTAACAGAGGACTTTTAGGGCTTTAAAGGCCAAAACTAGCACCTTGAATTGGGCCTAGAAACTAACAGGCAGTCAATGTAAATGGTACAGAAGAGGAGTAATATGATTCAAACTCCTATCTCCCATAAGTGTTCTAGCTGCTGCATCCTGTAACAGGTACAGTTTCCGAATCAACTTCAAGGGCAGGCCCACATAGGGTTCATTGCAGAAATCGAACTACTTCTTCCTGCTTTATTGCTTAGATTGGAGGCTGACAGTGTAGCCAGGAGTAGGCAGCCCAGTGTCCTTCAGAAGTTTTGGACTACAGTTTTCGTAATCCCTGACTATTGGCCATCCTGGCTGGTGTTGATGAGAGTTGTAGCCCAAACATCTGCAGCGCACCAGGTTGCCTACCCCTGGTGTTGCCATACCCAAAAGGGCTGCTCTGTAGCGCTCTGTTAATAGTGTAGGGAAGGGATTTAACATCTGACTCAATCATGCTCTTGCTCTATAGCATTCAGGTTTGGGGCTGGCAATGTAGTGTGAGGAGGGGGAAATTTAAATCATGCCTCCCTTTGTTGTATCATTTAGATTGGAGGCCATCACCACTTTCCTCCTCTTAACGCCTTTCCAGGGGGGAAGCTGAGTTCCTACAGGCCTCCAAATTACCCACATCACACTTCTGAAATGCTGTCAATATATAGCTGATAGAGGATGGAAACAGGGTAATGTCAGAAAACTTGCTTATTCTTGCCAAAAGAGTGTGAGGGGATGGAGGATGTATCAAACCTATACTCTCATACTTTTCCCATTGTCAATTAAAGTTTCTTGGTCTTTTGGATGTAAGTTTCTGTCACACTCCCAATGTTCTGTTACACATTTCCCAAGAGCTCGTGCAAACTTCCTATGAGCCAGGCTGGGGAAGGCTTGGATCGGTATTCTGCAAGAGAAGGCTAATTCTAATCAGCTCTAATGCTGATTTCTAAATGGGTTGGAGTGGCTACGGTAGACCAGGAAAGTACTGAACACCCACATCCAGGTATTTCCTTTTTTTTTTTTTTTTTGTAAATAATTTTATTATTTTCAACATAATAATAACATAAAATACATACATAACCCTCGACAGTCCCCCCCCCCGTGCACCCCCCCTCCATGAGACCTTCTCTTAATCTTTTATTCTATCCAGAAGTTTATCGACTCTTTTGAAGGTGTTTGTCCCTTCCCCGATCTTAATACATATTCCAAAAGGGGTCTCCATATTTCCCCAAAATCATTTTTACCGGACATTCCCCTTTTCAATTTCATTTTACAAGTTAGCATATCATTCAAAGCCATATCCCATATTTCTTTATACCATTCTTCTATTGTATAGCTTCCTTGTCCTTTCCAATTTTTTGCAATCATTAGTCTAACAGGAGTCAGGAGGTTGTTTATCAATTCCCTCTTGTTTTTGTCCTCTTCCCCTCTATCCCATATTGCTAGTAGAGCGAGCTTCGGGTCTAATTCCACTTTACTTCCAATTATTTCACTTATTTCTTTAAATACCCTTTTCCAAAATTTTTGTACATATTCACAGCTCCACCACATATGGTAATAAGTTCCAACCTCCTGGCATCCCCTCCAACACTTTTTAGATATTTTTTTATCAATCTGGTGAAATCTAACCGGTGTTAGATACCATCTCCACAATACCTTATAAAAATTCTCCTTAATTCTGATCGATAACAATTTTAACATTCTTGCGTTCCACAACCTCTCCCAGTTATATTCCTTAATTTCTCCATTTACGTCCTCTTCCCAAGCCTTTTTTATTACTTTAAGTGAATTTTGAAATTCTTCCTCTATCAATAATTTATATATCTCACTAGTCAACCCTTTCTTAATTTCCTTTCCTTCTTTCCTGCCTTTTGACTCTACTAATTCTTCAAATCTTGTATTGTTTCTACACTTTTTATTTTTCAATTTCCATTCCTGAGTCCATTTCCCTAATTGTATACATTTAAACCATGCAAATTTATGACCTATCAATAGCTCTTTAATTTGTTCATTATCCTTCATATTTTCCATCCACTTCCTTAACTTAATTATTTCCTTATCTTTCAATCTCGCTTCAATCTCCACTTTTAACACTCTTGGGAAATTCTCCACTACTACCACTGGGGCAAGTGGTGAATCTCCTGGTATCAACTTCCCCCTAAATTTCTCCCAGATCTCCACTATATTTACCAACAAAGGGTTGTCCAGTCCCTTTAATTCTTTCTTTTGAATTTTTTTAAAGAAAATATTTTTCAATTTATAATCTATTTCCCCAGTTTGCGTCTCCAACCACTCCAGATCTTCCTCCCCTAGAATACAGCTTATAACATATCTTAACTGATTAGCTATATAATAGTACTTAATATTTGGAAGTCCTAAACCTCCCTTCTTTTGAGCCTTATACCATAACCCTTTATTAATCCTAGCTTTCTTATCCCCATTACAATATGCATTGATTATATTTTGCCAACTTTTCAGCTCTACATCTGATATTTTAATTGGTAACATTCTAAACAAAAAATTAATCTTAGGTAAAATCTTCATTTTAATAATTGCTATTCTACCAAACCAAGAATGTTTTAATTTCTTATATACTTCTAATTTCTCCCCTACTTGTTTTTTTAAAGCTACCAAATTAAGTTCCTCAAGCCTATCTAAATCTCTATCAATGTTAATACCTAAATAACGTACTATGTTTTTAAGTCTAAGACCCAACTTATCCTTACCTTCTTCCAACTCTTCCTTATTATAATTAAATAACATCATTTCTGACTTCCCCCAATTTACTTTTAATCCCGTAATTTCTCCAAATTCTCTTAAATGTTTCTTAATCACCTCAGCACTCCCTAGGGGATCTTCTACCGTCAATAAAGTATCGTCCGCAAACATATTCATTTTAATCTTCTCCTTTCTTCCTATCCCCTTCACTCTTTCATCTTCCCTTATTACATTTGCCAAAATTTCTATTACTATTGCAAATAAGATCGGTGAAAGAGGACATCCCTGTCTAGTTCCTCGGGCTAGTGTAATCTGTTGTGTTAACCCATCATTAACCAATATTTCCGCTTTATTATTTTTATACAACTTATCCATCACTCCCATAAAACAATCTCCAAACCCAAATGTTTTTAATATTGTTTTGAGTGCTGGCCATTCCACACAATCAAAGGCTTTGAATATATCCAATGCTAGCAGACCTGCTTTTAAATTCCTTTTTTTTATAATACTAATTATATTTAATACTCTTCCCATTAAATTAGACATTTGCCTACCCGGAATAAATCCACACTGATCTTTTTTAATATATTTACTAATAAATGTGGCCATTCTTTTTGCCAATATTGCTGTAAAAATCTTTGAATCTTGATTTATTAAGGAAATTGGTCTATATGATGCGGGATCCGTTAAATCCTTACCTGGTTTCGGAATTAATATAATCAGGGAATGATCCCATGATGGCGGAGTCTTCCCCCCTTCTATTATAGTGTTAAATAATTTCTTTAATCTTGGTACTAAAATTCCTTTAAAAAGCTTATAATACTCCGACCCCAAACCATCCAACCCCGGTGATTTTCCTCCTTTTAGTTTATCAATAACTCCCTCTATCTCTTTTTCCGTAACTAAACCTTCCATATAATCCCTGTCCTGTTTCTGCAATTTTATTTTCCAATTCCTCTCTACATATTCCAATATCTTATCTTGCGGTCCCGATCCTGATGTATATAATTCACTATAAAAGTCCTTAAATATACTTAATTTATCTTTCATTAAATTACAACTATTCCCTGCCTTATCCTTTATTGTCCCTATCATATTCTTAGCCTTTTCCAACTGTGTGGATCTAGCCAGCATCTTTGAGTTCCTATTACTATATTCAAAAAAGTCTCTTTTTAAATACAACAAATTCTTTTGAACTTGTTCTAATTCTTCTTTCTCTAGTTCCTTTTTCTTAGCTTGAATTTGGGCTGTTAGGCGTTTATCTTTTGTCTCCTTTAACTTTTTTTCCAAACTTCTTATCTCCTCTTCAATCTTTTTATTTTGAGCTTCCTGTTGTTTTTTTAATGTCCATCTTTCCCTAATACAAATCCCTCTTACTACAGCTTTCATTGTGTCCCATAATATGTCCTGCCGATTATTCTCTTTTTCATTAATCTCCCAAATTTCCTGCATTTCTTTCTTTATTTTCTCCATTATATCCTTTTTATTCAACAACCTTACATCCAGTCTCCATCTCTTCGCTTGTCTATAGTCTTTCTTGGTTTCCATGTCCATTGTCATTAACGCGTGGTCAGTGACCTTGATAACTCCAATATCACAATCTATAATTTTGGGTAACATATTTTTTGATACAAAAATGTGGTCTATCCTTGAATAACTCTTAAATCTCTGTGAATAAAAAGTATATTTCCTTTCTTCCCCTCTTAAAGCTCTCCACACATCCATTAATTCTTTCCCTTCCATTAATTTGCTTAACTCTGTCTTCCCCACCCTCTTAGTATCTTTTAGTATGTTATCCCGGTCTTTCCCTATATCTAGTACCATATTAAAGTCACCAGCCATCACAATGTGCTTTTTACCCACTTCTCCCAACCCGTTAAATACTTCATCGATAAAATCCATTTGTTTCCCATTTGGAGCATATACATTCACTAATACGTATTCCTCTTCTCCCAACTTGCAGAACATAATAAGAAACCTTCCATTGCTATCTCTCTTTACACTTTGAATAGTTATACCACATGTCTTTGAAATTATTATTGCCACTCCTCTCGATTTCGAAGTTCCATATGCCTTCTCATAAACGCCCACCTCCCTCATTCGAAGCTCATTAACTCCATCTTTGGCCTGATGAGTTTCCTGCAAAAAAATTACATCTATTTTTTTTTTCTTTAATAACATTTCAATCCTCTTTCTTTTAATTACCGTTCCTAGCCCTTTAACATTCAATGTTGCCAATCTAAGTTTATTTTCCATCTCTCTCTTTCACACAAGTCTTTAAGTCGGTCTCCCTGTGTGTAACACATACCCCCTCCCCCCTAACCCTCCCCCCCACATTCACCCCCAATTCACCCCCCTCCTCACCAGCTTGCTGGGCTTTGGTCCCAATCTTCTTAGAACTCTTAGGGGGGGGGGGAACTCGGCCCAACATTCCGGAATGACGTCTACCCTCCCCTCCAAATCTCCTCTTCTCCCTATCTCTCTTACAATATATTAAAGTCTATTCATTGCTCCCTCCTGCCGCGCCTTCGTCTTGCTTCTCCTCTCCAACCGATGTGGCATCCATTATGCCCAGCTCCTCCAACAACTCGATTCCTTGCTCACAAGATGTTATTCTTTGCTGCTTCCCGTTCCACTTGAACCTCAAGAAAACTGGGTATCCCCAATTATAGGAGATCGATTTCATCTTCAATGCCCCTGTGCATATTCTAACGCTCTTCCTCCACTGGATGGTCTGAGGGCATAAATCCTGGAAAACCTCAATTGGTGTTGCTTGAAGCATCGGTTGACCTTGACTTCTAATTGCTTGCATTAATTTTTCTTTTTTATAGTAGTTAGCAAATTTCACAATAATATCTCTTGGGAGCTCTCTTGACTTTCCAAATCCAACCCTATGGGCCCGCTCAATATCTTCCATTCTCCAATCTTCCTGTGGCATCAACTGTTTGGCCCATGCCAAAATTAATTCTCTTATACTGTTAGGGGTCTCCGCTTGCCTCTCCCCAAAAGATCTTATGCGTAGATTTGCTCTCCTGTCCCGGTCTTCCATCGCTATAAGCCGTAAATCCTGTTGCATTAGCTGTTCCTGTTGCTTCTTGTATAAAACCTTTAGTTCTCCAGTTTCTTCCTGCAAAGCTCCAACCTCTTTCTCCACCTTTTGGAGTCCTGCTAAAAGCTGCTGCTGTGAATCAGCAATCCTCTTTGCCAATCGATCTTCTTGTTTGAGTAAAGCCTGCTCAATATTTCCATCTTGCTTTAATATTGCCAGATCCAACATTTTTTGAAAATTCTGAAGCAATTCATCTGTTGGGTCAGCTTGCCTCCCTGTGGTTATTTTAGGGATTGCTCCTGGCTTAGTTCCAGTCTTAGAACTAGCATTTCCGGCATGACTCGGGGATTGCTTTTTTGGCTTTTCAGAATCCTTATCCGCCATTTTACGGACAAGCCTAAAACTTCTATCGGACGGCTTATCTCCCTTAATTCGGCTCCAAGAAGTTATTTTCTTCTTGCTCATCCACCTTTCAAGCCTATCCGATAAGCACAAGCACAAGCCACTTCTAGCCAGTAATCAAAGTCTCTTTCTCTCCCTCCGGCTTTATTTTTTTTTTTTTTTTTTTTAGTTTCGTTTCTCCTCGGGCTTCTCAGCCAGGCTTTTATACAGCTAGCAATCTTTCAGAGCCTAAAGCTTAAAAGTCTTAAAAGTCTCTTTTCTGAATGCTAGCAATCGTTCTGTTCTCTACAGCCTTCAGCCCGCAACCATAAATACGTCTTTTAATTACCTTCGCAGCACTGCTACAAAGCTGTCGGTCGGTCTCCTCCCTTCTGCCGAGCCGGTTATAAAGCCATAAATCTCATTCCAGCTGCAATCTCTTTGGCAAGCTTCCCCCTCTCCATAGCAGACTTAAATGCAACAGAGGACGCTTTTAAGATAGGGAATTTACAATTAATTCATTGCTTCTTTCGGAGGATGAAGGATTTGCGACTCATTCCATGATCTGCTTGGCCACGCCCCCACATCCAGGTATTTCCAAGGAGAATGCAGCTTGTCCTACATCTACGTGCTTTCTGTCCTTGCCATGAGTACAGAGAGTCAAATGGAAATCTGTTAGTCTTGCAGTGGACTAACCCCATTTCTAAACACACTGAACAATGTGTTTCAGAACAGACATGGAATACAGGAAGTGTACATTCTCAAGTAATGAAATGGCATGTCCTAGTGCTTAAATCATCCTTTTTAATATGCACCTTTTTAAAAGACTTTGTACAAACTCAAATCAGTTTAAACAAGAGAGTTAAATCTTTTGTCCTGTTAATTTGAATTGATGTGGCCCAAGATTCTGGACTGTATTGGTTAATGGCGCCATCTTGTACCAAGTTGAGCTATCCTACATCAAGCTATCCGCTGCCTTGCTGAAATGGTGGCAGATTGGGATTAAGGTGGGTTAATTCGTGGTACTGTTCTGAAGTGGTGGGGGTCACGACAAAGTCATGAATAAAACTGGACTGCTAATGAAGATCAGCACTTACCTGGAATGTATCTTGACAGTCTAAAAGACTGTGGGTGGGTGGGTGGGTGGGTGCAGGGTGTTTGTTAACTTTTTGCATTTCTCTGTAGTCTGATCACCTCTATCTAAAGACTTTGAGATGAACATCCAGAGCCTAATCAGATTTCTAAAGTGCTGTGACTAGATTTTGCCATTCTCTCAAGACTAAGCATTGTTGCAAATCAGTAGTTAACACATATCGTTACTATCATACTTTCTTCTTTCAGGCCTTTTGGTTACCAACAATAGATGACTAGTTCTGGATTCATCATTTCCATTGGCCAGTTTTCATGCTGTATTGACAGCAACGTGATTTGTGAAGACAAAGTATTGGGATTGCTTCACTCAGACTGAATGTTCTCATCCAGAATATCCTATGTATGATTTGCTGCAAACTCTTTGTTGCATTTCCCCAAAAGGATTTCTCCATTTGGCTGTGCAGTACTGGTCTGGAAACTTGAGAAGATCTGGCAACATCGCAACTGTCCGAGAACTCATTCCAGCTGATCTCAAGTTAACAGCTTTGCTGTGGAGTATATTCTGGCTCAATTTTGCCAAATCTAATACATATTAATACTTCAGTCCCTTTTGCTTGTAACAAAGGGTTTTCACTTGTAAAACACCTGGGATACTGGGCTTGTTTAAACGTGAACTTTCCAGTCAGAAATATCAAAAGTATATGCTGTGCACTCTTAGGCAAATGTTTCTTTGTACTATATACAACACTGTGCCATATATACAGGTAACTATACAGGTAACTACTCAGTTGTTGGAGGAAGTTTCTTGGGCTACTCTGTCCTGCACCTGTGCGAAGTGCTGATGTTTCTTTGAGTCTTGAGCTCCCAAGAGACCATGTTGAAGCTTTGGGCCCTTTACCATGGACAGCATCTGGGACATGCATCCACTTGGGATTGTTCTGATGAAAATCCTAAGCAATACTAGAGTCTTTCAGTTGGAAAATGCTCTCAACTGGACTGGATGGAAATGCACTCCCTGTACCGATTCCTTCAGTGTAATCCTAGTTGATTGTGTAAATACCTGGGGGCAGAGGGGTGGAAAGGGCATTGCATTTTTTTACTATTAGATATTAAAAAGCAACACTTGGACCAATGCAGTATTGTGGAATGAGTCTTGGTCATGTCCTTGCCTTTCAAACAACATTCCAGATTTCCATTGCATTTCTCCAAGGTACTAGGTACAGGTTGTACATCTCTCTCCCTCCACCCCCATGCACAATCTTCATCCATTATGTATTGTGTCCTTCTGGTAAGTACAAATTTAGTTAGCGTGATTCTTTTCTTCAGGGTAACTTAATGGAATTGTTGAATTTCCATTTGATGAGCTTATTTTCATTTTTTACCTGATAGTCCCTTTGCAGAAAAATTACAGGGCCTGTAGTAAACATGTATTGTGGTATCTTTTCCAGGGCAGTGGGAAATGTAACTAAACTCAGCTGTTCTCTAGCTGCATTTGATAGCCTGGGATGTCTATGATACTAAGACCACATTTATTACGGCATTGTGTGAACTATTTTGACCTCCTGGTTTATAATCTTCACTACCAAGCACTAGTACTGACAGCCTATACATTTCAAGAATTACATTTCAAGCAAGTGCAATTTCAGTGCTTCATGGTCTAGTAGATTCATCCCCCTTTAAGCCCCCAGTGATTCTGTCTTCTCCAGCCACCAACCCGTTTTGATAAGATCCCCAGCCTTGTCCTGGTTTTGTTTAGCATTGATCCAATGCTGTAGAGATATTTTCTCTGCATTATTAGTACATGTTGTACAACACTGAAAGTACAAATGTTCTGTGCACTTCCAAAGAGCTACTGTGCATGAGCCAGTCTGAGGAATGTAATATTTTAAGTTTGGGTCAGTGAGAAAAGTGGGGGGGATGGGGGGGACTTCTTAGCTGCCTCTATACGAACTATATTGTACTCATCCTTAAAATGGTTTTTGTGTTGTATTTGTGTCCAGATGTTTCCAGCATAGGAACTTTTCTCAATTATATCAACATTGCACCTCCTGGCTTCTGCTGTACTAATTAATTCACAGTACATCAGCAGTGGCAGGATAGTCGGGTACAACATTGAGACCTAGGGCAGAATTGTTATATTAGTTGTGTTCTTAGCAATACTGCATTGTATGGTGCTGCGTGTTTTTTTCTATTCAGTTCATTTTTTAAAATACAAGCCTTTGCTATGTTAGTGGCTGTTCTTGGTTTTAGCTTCTTTTCTAAAGAGGAATCAATGAAAGCTTTATTTTTTACCTTGAGTAGATTGACATTCAACTGGAGCTGGTTCTCAGTAAACAGAATAAATGTATGTTGTCCATTTACTATTTTGCTCGGAGCTGGTTTTGATCAAACCATTGCTTTAGAAATGCATTGCTTGCGTATATACTTAGATTTCTTAACGGTGTATTATGCATTCTAAGTTGTATTTTGTAACCGATGTATTTCAGCTTGAGCATTACCTTTCAGATACTTTCACTCGAATAAATTACAGTATTAGACAGAAGGCAGCGCTGCTGTCTTGTACAAAATTTGCAGTGTATTGTCCCTACATATTGGATTTTCCACTGTGATTGTATTTTTTCGTTTGTGGGCTCATTCCATTAAAGTGGACTAGTCCTATTTCCCCATTGTCTGAGAAGCAAAAATAGATATGGTTTCTGAAGTAGCTGCAAGACAGAAAGATTAACAAATGTTTAAATGAAGGTCTGGGCTGCAAATTTACAAGATTTGGACTCCGGAAACACACAGTGCCACCTTTAGGATAGCATTTGTTCTCTTATGTCTCTTAACATTTGTGGACATAAAGGCTTTTAGACCCTACGTGTCTTTACATAGTCATTAGAGAAATTGGGGCAGTGTTAAGTCAAACAATATTGGACAAAAATGGACTTTTCTGATTTTAATGTATAAAAATATTAACCTGTTTTCAGGCTTTTGCATCTGCACTCATCCTATAAAAGCTTGTGTTCAATTTTAATGACATATATAGCTGCCTGTCTGTTCTCACCTCTAAGCTTGGTTGTTTTTGATATCCTAGAGCTTTCTGATAAAACCTAAAGCAGAAGCAGCTCCATATAGGAAAAAAGCCCATATTGTTACTGACAAATTGCACTTTAACAACTCCCAGACTCGTAACTCTGTGACATGCTTGTTTATTTTTGCCATTTGAAAAGAGGTTAACCACTAAAACTATCATTGCCAGCACTTCCATGGAAAACAGAACTTTATTGGAGATGTGATTTAAATGCACTGAGACTTGCTGCTTAGTAAATACCCATAAGATAGGTCTGAAGGTTGATGGCTCCCCTTGCTTCAAAATGAATGTGTCAAGCTGTCATGGCTATGGAAAGCTCAGTATTGTAGCTGTACATGTAAATAAAATATTTTGTAGACTGCCTTTTGATGTTAAACTATGTATGCTGTTTGCATAGAGTGATGTCATATTACAATGCTTGCAGGTGTCTTGAGGGGTGGGAGATTAGACTAAGTTTGTTTCTGGTGTTCCTTTGTATCATAGAACTAGCTCTGCAAAGTGTCTTCCAATTTACTGAGATATATAAGTAACACATGGGACCTGAAACAAAATATTGTGGTGAATCCTCACCTCCCCCCCCTGCAAGGAGTGTTCCTAGCCAGACTGTGTGCCCTGCCTTCTTCCCAGATACTTCAAGGGGCTCAAGCAGACCACTTTTTCACCCCTCCCCCATTTTCCGTTTTCTGACTGGCACGCCACGTACTTTTCCGTAGTCTCTGCATCCATCACCCATATGGGCTGTGTCTGTGTGGAGCCTCGATTCGAAGCGTTTTGGTGGGAAACCTACTATCCCTGTGTCCATGTCCCAGCAGGTTCCAGCTTATTCCCTTAGTTCTCTTTTGACTGCCAAAACGTTATTTCCTTTTTCTACCTATCAAAGTATTTCTACCTTTATCTTACTGTTATTTTCCATTTTGTTTTATTGTTTTTGCAACACCTGCAATCGCCTCAAGGGGAAATGGGCCATTCAGAAAGTGTGTAGTGGGTCTAAATTGCCGCTTTCTGACAGCCATTCCTTTTGCCTGTTTTGCCTCGGAGAGGGGCACATTGGGGAGGCCATGCCCTCCTCCCAGATACTTTAAGGGGCTGAAGCAGACCAATTTTTCTCCCCTCCCCTCTTTTGTTTTTCTAACTGGCACTCAATGTTCCTTGGTCGCCAAAACTTCTAATCCGATTCAGTCCTCATTGGATTGTGTTGGGCTTTCTTAAATGTTATACCTTGAGGTTCATCTAAACATGATGAAGTGGCCCCATTTTAGCTCTAGTCCTTTCAATACACAACCAAGCTTGATAAGAGGGAACAAGTGGAAACTGCAAGTAAAGCAGTTTTCCCCATGTGCTGCTATTCAACTATGCCCCACTTTTAATAGTGGGAATACATTTAAAAGAAATGCTACATTACATAAAGCTTGTGTTAGGCTGTTTCTGATAGTATACCTATTTTCAATAGATGCAAAAGGTGGAATATTGCTTGTCTGGTTACAGCATAAGACATGCTGATTCTGTTAATGGATGTACAGATAAAGCAGAATTCAAAAAAAGTATTATGTGATTAGACTTGTTCTCGGAGTAGTGGGTTCTACTATGCTAATGCAGGATACATCTTTGTCTTCAATAAAGGTATATATTTTAAGTCACAGTAGTAATCTTGCTGGTTTTCTATAACAAACCAGGCATAAGCCACAACAATTTAATATGCAAACAAGTTATGGACATATTGCAAAAGTACAAAGATAAAATAAAATACTTTCAAAATTGCAAATATCAAATGTCCCCTGCCCTATCAGGCATTAGACTTCCTTTGGCAAATTCAGCCTGATATTTTACAGCAACTTTACAAAATATTACACCAGTTCCCTTCAGTAACTACAAGTTTCCTGTAAATTAGGTCTGTTCAATTGTGTAAAATCATCTAGAAGTGTCTTTGCAAATGGCACAGTATAGCATCTCTTACCATTTTACTTTGTTTCTTGGCATGTCTGCTTCAGCCAAGATTAAAAACTTAACTTATAACCCAATCTTAAGACTAAAATGAATAGCACCACATGTAATTTCATATTACTGGCTATGTGCCATTCCTTTGATGTTAAATACTGCAAAAACTTAAGTCCAGAGAAAAACAACCTTGCTCCACTTAAATATTGACCTAGAACTTATGAAAAGTCAGCATGCTCTGCCTTCGATGTGATTTATAGAACTAACAGTCTGCTCATGTAAGTGGGATTGGTATGCCATTTTAGTCCAGAAGCTTCTAGAAGAGAGTCTTTATGTCATGGGAATATGCAGATACCCTAAAGTAATGGTATTAGATTCTGCCTTTTCTGACGTTTCTTTTCAAAGGATGGAGATGAATTTTTTTTCAATAGCTGTAGTTCTGTAGTAATATCCAAACTGCAGTTATGTGTCTCAGTAGTAAGAGGGCATTTAGTACTCCTTATTGTACAGTGGAATTGCAAACACAGAAATATCATCATAAGAAGCAGGAATGTTACTGTCCATAGTCCAATAGTATCCATCCTTCTTCCCCTTTGCTTTCTGCACCAGGCATTTGGCCAGTTCTGAAAAACTACAAAAAGAAAGTGTTACTTTTGTCTTCCTACACTTCAATGATAAGCAATTCTAAAGAAAGAAACACAAAAGGACTTAGGCATTGGGCTAAGTCTTAGAAGTTTGCTTTACCATTGTGGTACAATCTCTCTACATACTACTAGGAAAGCTAACACCTTCAGCTCGTTTGATGTAGCTGCAACACACTTGGCGCTGAGCCCTGCTAAAATCCTTTGTAGGTTAATCCCTTTTCTATATTCTTTCAAAATAAGCATGAATGGAATATAAGCAGGGTTATAAGTGTTATCTTGAAGGGGGAAAGAGCCTTTTGGTGCTGGAGGTTGCCCTTTTCCCCCAAGAATGCCTGCTTTAAAATCCAAAATAGTCAGCCAGCATTATATTTCTTGTTATAAGGCAGCCTGTCAGCCATGCAGCCTGGGGATGGGGGGAGTTGTAGTCCAACACAGCTGGAGGGCACCAGACTGGGGCAAGTCAATGTAAGGAATCCCGATGGAAGCACAAACCAAAAATCCTCAGAGGGGGCGGGGAGAAGTTGTCCACTAGTTCCAAGAATTACCGTATTTCCTCGATTCTAAGACACACTTTTCCCCCCATATTTACGTCTGTAAAAATGGAGTGTGTCTTAGAATCGATGGTGTCTAAGAATCGCCAGATTTCTCCAGCGCTGGTATGGGGTTGAAGCACCCCCCCACCCACAGCGCCTTCACAAAGGGGCTCTGCATGCCCCCCCACAAGCGACTCAGTCTTCCCCACTCGCCTCCGCGCTGCTGGCACCGACCTCCTTGGCCTCCAGCGCCACCCCGCTCCGCCCTGCGCTGCCAGCACTGCTGGCAGCGGCCTCCCCAGCCTGGAAACGCGGCACTACTACAAAGTAGGGGCAAGTAGTCCTCGCTGCACACTCCCTGCGCCACAAGCCACTTCGGAATGCTGCACCCCGCCCGGTGTGCATCAAGCCTCGGAGGCTCTGCTAGCGCTCTCACCGCCACTGCCCGGCAAGAGCGTGAGCGGAGCCTCCGAAGCTTGATCCACACTGGGCGGGGTGCAGCACTCTGAAGTGGCTCGTGGCGCAGGGAGGGCGCAGCGAGGACTACCTGCCCCTACTTTGTAGTAGGTGCCACGTTTCCAGGCCGGGGAGGCCGCTGCCAGCGGCGCTGGTGGCGAGAACCGGGGTGGCAAAAGGGGTGCGTCTTAGAATTGACGCAACGCTTTTTTCCTGACGGTGGCCCTAAAATTAAGGTGCGTCTTAGAATCGATGGCATCTTAGATTCAGTGAAATACGGTAGTAAGGTATAGGAGAAGCACAGGCTAAGGACATACAGGGAACCACTTTACCACACAACTGCACCTTGATGTGTTGCAAAAATCCTCTGTACTGTTTGGCAGGATGATATAATTCAAGAATGGGGAATATGTGGCCCTTCAGCTGCTCTTGTTCTGCCATCATCCTGGCTATGCTGGCTAGGGCTGATGGGTGTTGCAATCCAACAACAGCTGGAGGTCCACCTGTTCCCCACCCTGTTCAAGGTGCTCTGTGCTGAAAGATTTCATCCCTCTTGCATAAGTCTCCATACAAGAGGGGGCAATTTTGACACTCAGTCTCATGTTCTCTTTAAGATACGCGCAAAGGCTAAGCCCAGGCAAAGGGAATTCTGCGCTTCCCTCTATGCGGCTGGTATTCAGTTGCTGCAAGTATGCTGACTGGTGTTCCAATAGCACTATGAGCACGGCAAAGGTGGAAAGAGCAACATCTGTTTCCCTTTGCAAGGTTCCATTGTAGCATAGTGTTGTTAAGGAATAGGTTTTACATGCCAGAACACCTATCATAAGTAAAGGCTGAGTTATAACTACATAAATCTCTACTGAAATTTCTTTTAGCATTAAACTATTTATGCAAACATTCCTACAAAATTGGTATTGTTAACGGTAAGAATATGTGATTAGAATTAGTTTCTGCAGGCAGAGCGCAGACTACCATGGTGTTAGAAGTTAGGCATCTTCTGTAGCAAATGGAACTCAGGGACTATTCCTACTACTACATGATATGAAGAACTACTACCAGTAAGTACTCCCCATAAAGAGATCAAGAGCCTGCTACTTCCATTTGGCTGGAACTGCTAACTGTACCTGTATGGGTTAGTTGCCTTGTCTTGGAAAAAATTCTTGACGATTTGGGCCACATCTTCGTTCGACATAACATCCCAAAGGCCGTCAGTTGCCATGATGAGGACATCATCTTCCTTGATATTTTGTGTGGTTAAGTCAAATACTTCCACCTAGTCAGAATTAAGGAAAAAACGCAAGATTTCTTAATTACTCTTCCCAAATATCTAGGTATTTACGGTTTCCTGAAAGGAATTCCAATACTTGTTGGCACAATAAGTCACAGCCTACAAGCTTTGCTCGTTCAGACTAAAATGTCAACATTTTTTCCTAATGGGGCCAGCCTGATGCTTCTGAGAAACTTACAAGCTGGGTACGAAGGTAGCAATCCCCCTTCCCCCACAGTTGGCAATCAAATTAACAGAACCTTGAAATCAGCCAGAGAGACATGTAGCATTATTGGAGTTACAGACCAATGCGAAGTACACCTACTCAGACATAAGTCCAACTGTGTTCCTGGAGGCCTGGGGTGCTTCAGGACAAGGTCTTTATCATGCAATCACCCTGTCTCATTCATCAAATCTAATGGGCGTGGGGCAGACAACATCATTTCCCACATATAACCTTCCCACGTTTTCCAAGCACCTTTTCCATTTTAAAAAAAAAATCAGTTAAGGAGGAAAAGATGGAATAGCTGCAATGTCTCTTAATTAGTAGCACTAGAAGTCCTCTGTCTGGAAGCACCAATACCCCCCAGGAAGTATATAGTCTTTTCAGTTTATCTGAATCAGGGCCAATGTGTTAGAACAGTGACTAGGCTGAACGCTGAGTCCCTCAAGGGGCCCAGGAAGGAGAAGGAAACACCTGCAGTACATCCAAGGTGGTTGCAGCTGCTGTATCAATATCAATTTCCTACCTTTGGGATGCAGGACAGGAAAGGCTTGACTTCAACATCTGTTTCAATTACTTTCAACTGATGATCCCCCAGGCCTCGAGACACAGCCAGGGTGCCGAGCAAGCGAGCCTAAAACAGGCAATAAAAGCCTCATGTCAAGGATGTGGCAGCAGCATACAATGTTAAAGGGCATGGTGTCACTAACAGCAATTTCAAGTATTTAAATTATCGCAACAGCTTACAAGAAGTTTAAACTCAAACAACAATACCATTAAATAGATAAAAGAGCAGCATTTTCTGGAAGCACATTCCTTAAAAGCCAGCCAAAAGCCATTAAATGAACACTTAAGAGCCTGTGAAAACAAGATTGTTTTCATCTGGTCTCTAAAGATCAAATATGGCAAGAGGTAAACTGATAAAGGGGGAAGGTTGGTTCCATAATTGAGGTGCCACTACCAAGGCAGTCCCTATCCCCATAGCCAACCATCCCACCTCAAAAGATGGGGATACCCAGAGTCAGCCTATGAGTATAAGTGGGCATGTTCTGATAGGAGTAAGTAGTACTAAGTTATTTAGGCTTTTGACAGTACAAACTTAGAGTCTATCTACACTACTGCTTTAAAACGGTTTATAACCGTTATTAACTGGTTTAAAACTGTTACAAACTGTTTTAAAGCAGTAGTGTAGATAGGTTCATAGACATACACGTCCCACTGAGATCAATAGAGTTTATTCCCAGCAAGCGAATATAAGATGGCAGCCTAAAAAAGTTAAAACCAGGATTTGAATTGTGCTCGAAAACAAGCTAATAAGTTATTTTTACGTAGTAGGAAATTATGTTCATTTCCGGATGTACCAATCAACAATCTTGCAACAGTCTTCAAAGGTAGCCCTACACAGAATATGTTACAGTAATCTAACCTGGCTGTTGCCTGTGTAATAAATAGCACTGTGGTGCTGCTTGTGTTTAATCCGCTATATCTACTTGTGGTTTCTTCACAGAAAGAGCTTTTCCTTTCTTGCTACACAACCTCTAGGTGGCATTGTGGCATAACACAATTGGGGAAATGTGTTCTGTTTCACTTTCACAAATGATACTGTCTTTTCCTTACTCTAATAATATTTTTTTAAAAACCCACACACAAAAGTGCTCTTGAAAAACAGAAGTGAAACTGGAGGGTCACAATGTGGTTTTCTATAGAACCTGTAAACAACTTTAAGTGAGGAATAAGAAGTGCACAATGTATGCCTAGTGTAGAAAAGCTCTAAGAATACTTAGAAACCCAATAAGACATATTCACTTGGCTATGCAGGAGGATTAGATTATGAATCAATCTGTTTGCAATGCCCTGATCATGACAAGCATAAAGGAACAGCCTGAGCTCAGATCACAAATGTTCACATCACCAGGTTGGTAAGGTTATTATTCCCCACCAGTCAATATAAATGTATTGAATTTGTGATAGCATTGCCCTTCATACATAGTGAAGAGGTGTGCCCTTTTGTACAACTCCAACTAGGAAAGTGTTTTGCAGGCCAGAGAAGCAAGCAGATTCTACAGCTACAGAAATCATTATAAATAATGTGAGGCGTGCTCTTGTATGCTTTCAACGAAAGTGCAAACATACCTGTTTTCCATGTCCATGGATAAGGGGGTACTTGAGGTCCTCTTTCACCACTGTCTTGTATCCCCTGAAACAACAAGACATGCAAGTCTTCACTTTGGTAGCCTTTCTACAACACTGTGGCCACAAACTAAGACAGAGATGAGCATGCTTAAACAAAATTATTTCAATGGACTCATGAAACACACCTAGCTTTGTGTTGGACTGTGCCTATTGTCCTAGTTGTTTTATATAATGTGTCTTTAAAGCAGAGTCATATTCACTTTTCTGTATAATGGAAAATTGTCATTTACAAAGAGGACATTACCAACAAAAGGCATACCTGAAGCTGTACCACACCTAAAATTTTAAGTAGCATGGCAATTCTAAAGTCATTTCAGTCAACAGGTCTGAGTGCGTAGATTCAGAACAGAAGCTCAGCTCTCCAATTCTTAGTCTTTTGTTATGAGGCCTCTCTAATTGTCCTCCCATCATCTCCAGTTGCACCACTACTGATACCATAATTCATAGAATAGTAGAGTTGGAAGGGGCCTATAAGGCCATCGAGTCCAACCCCCTGCTCAATGCAGGAATCCACATTAAAGCATGCCTGACATATGGCAACACTGCATCTTGAATGCCTCCAGTGTGGGAGAGCCCACGAACTCCCTAGGTCATTGGTTCCATTGTCATACTGCTCTAACAGGAAGTATTTCCTGATGTCCAGCCAAATCTGGCTTCCTGTAACTTGAGCCCATTATTCAGTATCCTGCACTTTGGGATGATCGAGAAGAGATACTGGCCCTCCTCTGTGTAACAACCTTTCAAGTATTTGAAGAGTGCTATCATGTCTCCCCTCAGTCTTCTCTTCTCAAGGCTAAACATGCCCAGTTCTTGTAGTTTCTCCTCATAGGGCTTTGTTTCCAGACCCCTGACCATCCTCATTGCTCTCCTCTGAACACACTCCAGCTTGTCTGCATCCTTCTTGAAGTGCAGTGCCCAGAACTGGACATAATACACAACATGAGGCCTAACCAGTGCCGAATAAAGGGGAACCAGTACCTCACGCGATTTGGAAGCTATACTTCTATTAATGCAGCCCAAAATAGCATTTACTTTTTTTGCCACATCACACTGTTGGCTCATATTCAGCTTGTGATCTAATAGAGCAATTTGGCCCAATATAAATCAAAAGAAAGCCAGAAGACAGTTCTCAATCTCACATTTCCTTTTTGCAGAAGCAGTTAAAACAAAACAAAAAAAAACACTACTTCTGCCTCCTTGGAAGCAGGATTAGACTGATAAAATGAGCTTTTGCTGTGCATATCATACTTATCTTGTGGGGGGAATAAAGCAAAAAGCCAACCGACTTTTGCTGTTACCACTACCTGAAGCCAAGATTCCTTCTTCACTCCAGTGTAAGTCATCTTGCCAAGCTGGGGAAATAACAGGGCTGCAGCTGATTAGCAACTACAGTCCTGCTACTTTGATTTGAAAATGGCAAAAAGAGTAAAGATGATAGCTGCTTCATGGAAGAGAGATAGAAGCAAAAAGGTAGCATGTGGGGCAAAGAAGATCTAACCTATACTCTGAGGATTACTGAGAAGGAATCTAGGGCAACTGGAAATATTTATTTATTTATTTATTGCATTTGTATACCGCCCCATAGCCAAAGCCGGAGAACACTTTGCCAAATAGGGACAGTGGTAAGAGATCCAAAGCATCCTCATGCCTCAGTCACCAGGCTTCAGTAACTCACCAGCCTTCCATCGAGTAATCCCGGTACAAGACCTTCTGGCCCACATCATCTCCTTTCAATCTCCTTGGAAACTCAAACCGTGTGAATTCACCTGCCAGGAGCTTTGGGCAAATGAAAGCCTGAGGAAGAAAATGGACATTCAAAAAGATTCAAACTGGAAGCAACATTTTTAGAGAATAGTGGTGGGCCTCTGCGGTAGGAGCTGGGGACAGAATTATGTGGGGAATAAAAATCCTTAAAATCACCTTCATAAATCAGGGGGGGAAATGAAAACGAGGATTCCAATCTATAGATCATCAAGCACTGCTCCTTGAGTGTGCAATGGGGATAATCTTTTGGGGGATCTTATGTAAACCGCTTAGAGATTGTATATCAAGCAGTATGTACGTAGCTCAAATAAATAATAAACCCCATTTCCATATACAGATTGCTCCTCACTGGATGAAGATAAAGGTCTGGCCAATGAAACCAACATTATTGGTAGCAAAATATTCTGAGTGGCTCTGTGTGTGTGTGTGTGTGTGTGTGTGTGTGTGTGTGTGTGAGAGAGAGAGAGAGAGAGAGAGAGAGAGAGAGAGAGTACTGCAGAACCTCTCAGCACTCTTTTTAGATTAGCACTAAAGTAGAGTGCAATGCAAGAGAAGTAGTAATATTACAGAACAGATCTACTCTGTGGTGTTCAAAGACACCCAAATACTCATTAAGAATGGACAATTCAAAGCACAAGCATGTTGCCATTACATAATACACAGAAAGTAGATATTTTTTTCAAAAAAGCTTTCCTTACCAGGTGCTGAATTCTCTGCCTCTCTGACTCAGGGGTGAATTCAGTACTCAAGGGAACAATGCTTTGTCTTCGAACAAGGAGTGCTCTAAATAAAAAACCAACAGCCAAGGTTCTTATCACATTCAAATGGAATTATTTATTGCCTTTTTCAGACATGGGTATTAGAGCCATAAGTCTTAGATGCCTACGATAATACAGCATGTTAATATGTAGCTCAGTGTGATACAGCACATGCTTTGAATGCAGAAGGTCCCAGGTTCGATCCCCTACTTCTCCAGGTAGGGCAAGGAAAGAATCCTGCCTGAAACCCTGGAGAGCCACTGCCAGTCAGTGTCAACAACAGTGGGTAAACGGACCAATGGTCTGACTCAGTATAAGGCAGCTTCCTCTGTTCCTATGTACTATACAAAACTGGCTTTTCAAATAGAGAAGAGCCTTGTTTGCCCACTCTAAGAACTTAGTCAGCTCAAAAGACAAGTTGACTTCAGATGGATGTGTCATTGCGCTGGTCTGTGACATGCATGGTGCTCCCGACCTTACATACAAGGATACATTTGAAGCACCTTTTCCCATTAATATTTGAAGAAATATAGCATCAGAAACAGTGGTGGGCAACTTGTGGCCCTCCAGCTGTTTTGGCTTACAACTCCCATCAGCCTTAGCCAGCACAAACAATAGTGAGGGCTGATGGGAATTGTAAGCCAAAACATCTGGAGGGCCACAAGTTGCCCACCCCTGATTGAAAAGAACATCTGTCATACTAAGAGTAGCTAGATGTTAATCTGTAGCACAGCTATACCTATACTAGCTCTGACCTAAGACAACACTCTACTGACGAAGTCAAACATGTTATATTAAGCATGCCTTTTAAAAAAGCAAGCTTAACATTGTGTACTTTTTTTTCCTCAAACAAAAGCAGCCATGCAGACACTCCTTCCAGATTGGGACTGTAGGAAGGAAAAATGTAATCCTTTACTACCCCCACTAGTTCCCCACCCCCCACTGCTACTTGCCCTGAAGGTACCTTTTACTGCAACTAGGGAGGGGGATTTTCAGGAAGCCAAGACAGGGAAGAAAGGGTTAAACCCTCCTTCCTACATGCCACAATCCCAATCCAGATCAGGGCCACCTGCAGCTGCCTTTTCTTGTAACTGAGTGCCTTACTTGTGATTTAACCCAAGAAACGCTAAGTACCCTGCTATACCCCTCTTAAAAGGGCAGTGATGGATCCCATCCTAGTTGTACTGAGATTGTAACTCACCTACTGTCGCCTGCATTTGCCACATAGAGTTTTCCCTGCAGATAAAGTGCAGCTAGTGCAGTGCAGCCTCCTGACTGGTTGGCACTTTCCATCTCCTGACCAATCACCTCATCCTGTTGGAAAAACATCATTTGATTATGCAAGGCAGGTTCCAGATTTCCCAGCCAAGAATCATTGTTAGAGAACAGCCACTTGGGCAGCCACCAATGTTGAGTTCAAACAAGAAATGTCACTTACTTTTTCTTCATGCAATTATTTTCACATACATCATCATCATCATCATCAATTTATTTCTTACCCGCCTCTCCGTTTGGATCGAGGCGGGGAACAACAATATGATAAAATACATAAAACATGACACGCATTAAAACATCCTAAAAACATCCTAAAATTCCACTGGATATGCCCGCCGGAAGAGAACAGTCTTTATGGCTTTCTTAAATTCTAGAAGACTGTTAAGTTGACGAGTCTCCTCTGGCAGGTCATTCCACAGTCTGGGAGCGGCAGAAGAGAAGGTCCTCTGGGTAATGGTTGTCAGCCTAGTCTTGGCCGACTGTAGTAAGTTCTTCCCAGAGGACCTGAGCGTGCAGGGCGGATTGTGTGGGAGAAGGCGATCCCGCAGGTAACCTGGACCCAAACCATGTAGGGCTTTAAAGGTAATAACCAACACTTTATACTTCGCCCGGAAACTAATTGGCAGCCAGTGGAGCGATTTTAAAGCTGGCGTAATATGGTCACCCCTAGATGTACCGGTGACCAACCTGGCTGCCATATTTTGAACTAGCTGAAGTTTCCGGACTAGGCACAGAGGTAGCCCTATGTACAGCGCATTGCAGAAGTCGAGCCTCGAAGTTACCAGCGCATGCACTACCGTTTTTAGGTCTTCCAACTCTAGGAAGGGGCACAGCTGGCGTATCAGCCGAAGCTGATAGTAGGCACTCCTGGCCGCCGCATCTATCTGGGCTGTCATTTGAAGCGACGGATCCAGGAGCACCCCCAAGCTGCGAACACAGCCTTTCAGGGGGAGTGTAACCCCATCCAGAACCGGTTGACACTCCTCCAAACCCAGGTTGCGGCCTTTGACAGCAAGCACCTCCATCTTGTCTGGATTCAGCTTCAGTTTGTTTACATGGTCATATCAAATTTTTTTAGTGTCAACTGGCAGCTTACGTGAGGACAGACACATCACACTAAACATATCTTACATAGACATGCTCAAAATACTAAATCTGCACCTGACACCAAATTCTGGACCGGCACAGCAGTTGGCACTGAATCATAGAACAATCATAGCCCCAGCAGAGAACTGCATGAACACAGCAAGGACCTACAAAGCTGTCTGGACAAGCTGAAAAAAATAACAGGACATTAGAAGTATCACAATTCTTTGGAGAAGGCTGAAGGGGAAAGCAAAGTGCTTCAGTGGTTCCGGTCCTACCTCTCGGGCAGGTTCCAGATGGTGATGCTTGGGGATAGCTGCTCTGCAAAGAAGGAGCTGCTGTGTGGCGTACCGCAAGGTGCCATCCTTTCCCCAATGCTGTTTAACATTTATATGAAACCGTTGGGAGAGATCATCCGGAGGCATGGGGCGGGGTGCTATCAGTATGCTGATGACACCCAAATATATTTCTCTATGCCTTCGACAACATCGTCAGCTAAGGATAGTGTGTCTCCTCTGAATGAATGCTTGGAGGCGGTAATGGGCTAGATGAGGAAAAACAAACTGAAGCTGAATCCAGACAAGACGGAGGTGCTTGCTGTCAAAGGCCGCAACCTGGGTTTGGAGGTGTGTCAACCGGTTCTGGATGGGGTTACACTCCCCCTGAAAGACTGTGTTCGCAGCTTGGGGGTGCTCCTGGATCCGTCGCTCCAAATGACAGCCCAGATAGATGCGACGGCCAGGAGTGCCTACTATCAGCTTCGGCTGATACGCCAGCTGCGCCCCTTCCTAGAGTTGGAAGACCTAAAGATGGTAGTGCACGCGCTGGTAACTTCGAGGCTTGACTTCTGCAATGCGCTGTACATAGGGCTACCTTTGTGCCTAGTCCGGAAACTTCAACTAGTTCAAAATATGGCAGCCAGGTTGGTCACCGGTACATTTAGGAGTGACCATATTACGCCAGCTTTAAAATCGCTCCACTGGCTGCCAATTAGTTTCCGGGCGAAGTATAAAGTGTTGGTCATTACCTTTAAAGCCCTACATGGTTTGGGTCCAGGTTACCTGCGGGATCGCCTTCTCCCGTACAATCCGCCCCGCACGCTCAGGTCTTCTGGGAAGAACTTACTGCGGTCGGCCAAGACTAGGCTGACAACTGTTACCCAGAGGACCTTCTCTTCTGCCGCTCCCAGACTGTGGAATGACCTGCCGGAGGAGACTCGTCAACTTAACAGTCTTTTAGAATTTAAGAAAGCTATAAAGACTGTTCTCTTCCGGCAGGCATATCCAGTGTAATTTTTAGAATGTTTTTAGGATGTTTTAGGATGTTTTAATGCAGTTTTAATAATATTTGTCATGTTTTAATTAGTTTTATGTATTTTATCATGCTGTTGTTCCCCGCCTCGATCTAGATGGAGAGGCGGGTAAGAAATAAATCGTTATTATTATTATTATTATTATTATTATTATTATTATAGTCACTCACACATTCCTGGAAGGCTTTCTCCAATGCTCCGATCACCACATCTTCCTGCCGAATTTGCTTTTCTTCTACAAACTGTGGATCACTTTGGCAAACACACTGTCCATTGAGGTGCATTGGGGGACTGTTTTCAGTAATGCCTTCTACCACATCCTCTAGTTTCTGCTTGATGCAATAATGCAGGTAGTTGGAGGCCATAATTGACGCTTCTGGGCCACCATGACCATCAAACAGCGCCCAGTAATAGCCAGTCAGATACTGAAAGTCAAAGCATTGCGTGAGTTACCACTATAGGAAACCTTCTTTCGTATTACCATGAGGAGGTTTTGGAGTGCAGCGACCTGCATGTTTAATTTGTATGTGAGAATCCAAACTCAAATTTCTATTTAGGCATGAATAGAAATGTAAAATGCCCAGAAAGTTTGAGGCCATGGAAAAAAACCTTTTTTCTGTTTTTTTCCCTGAGGAAAAAAGGAAATTTTGGAAAAAATTGAAAAATAAGCAATACTTATCTTTTTTAGCTCTCTTTACAGATCTAAAAAAAACTTTTGTTGCTTTAAGACAGTCTTCTCCAACCTGGTGCCCTCCAGATAATTTGGACTTCAGCTCCCATTATCTTCAAGCAACATAGCCAATGATCAGGAATGCTGGGCACTGTAGTCCGCAACATCCAGAGGGCATCAGGTTGGGGAGGGCTGCTTTAGGAGTATAAAGCAGACTTTCTGTTCATAAAGTTATTTTATGTATAACTTAGTTTGCTCATAAAATTATCATTATTTTTTAAAACTTTTAAAAGGAAACTCAGTGAGTAAATTTGTAATTATTGTCTGAATAAATTAGAACTACATTAAATGACTACTCCAGTTACAGAAACAGGACTCCATAAAACAAACCCCAAACTCTCAAGAATGCACATTTACTGACAAGAATGCACAATGGTGACTCTACTCACATGTTGGGAAACTGAGCATAAATGTCTAAAGTAAAATATACTTTAGATCAATAATTTTTAAAAGAAATAAAAGAATAACTATGCTGGGAACCTTACAGAGAGGATTAAAAAACATTTTCCCTCATGGCTTTATTATTTCCAGACGTTTTTATATCACTAATTTTTCTATAAAAGTATTATTACATAGTTTTTGAAAATCATTGAGTGGGTGGGTGCGAAAGGCTGGTTAACAATATATAAATACTTTGTCTTGAATTCTAAAATAAAATATTTCATAATCCAAACTGTTCATTTTTTTCCAATTTTTTTTTTTGGGGGGGGGGGGAACAATGATCCCCAGAAAAGAATGGGAAAAATGTTTCCCCAACAATTTTTCTGTTCTTTTTCCAGGCCTTCACATCTCTAGGCATGAAGCTTAATGGGTGGTCTTGGGCAGGTCACTAATCTCTCAGCCTCACCTTACTTCATCGCTTTGTTGTGAGGATTAGAATTGTAAATCACTTTGTACTCTGAAAGTGCGCCAGGGAGTTCCAGCGTCTGGGAGCAGCCACTGAGAAGCGTCCATATGTGCATCCCCGCCACTCATCAAAACCCAACATGGGCAGTCTTTTGCATATAGCAAGCATAGGCCAGTTGCGCATCAAGCATATGAAAGCAAAGCTAGGCTCAGAGTGAGGAGTCTCCACTCCCACCATGTATTCAGTGTAAACCTTTTGGCAAAGTTGTGAACAGACAAAGACAAAATCAGTGACAAGCAGCAGTTGTCTCTCTGCCTCTTTGTGTGGTGCAGTCATAAACAAAAACTCACACAATGTTGTTAGGCGCTTCTGACATCAATTAATTCACACAGCAAGGCAGGAATTCTCTCCTTCACGGTAAGCTGCCAAAGTAATCCAGAGCATTGCACAAAATTCAATACTGGGGGCTCTGTTGGCTTCAGAAAGGCATCAGCTGCCCACCCTCTGACGTACAAACCTCCTCCATGCTTCAACTTCTATTCTGAGCATTGTTGTTTTATTTTCCTCAATATAAAACAGATTCACGAAACAGATAGAAATCTCCAGCTCATGCCTTTCATGAGATATTCAGCGTGTTTTACTAGCAAGCTCAAGCACAATCCAAGCCATTCATAGCTTGATATATGAAGCTTGGCCACAAAAGAAGGAAGAAGAAGCACTAATTGTTTAGAGAGACGTGTGGTTAGCCTATATTGACCATGAGTGCTCCCCCACCCCATGTGATTGCAATGTAGAAATGAACAGCCTATTGAAAAGAAGCCTGGCAGTGGGAAACGAGAATTTGAGCCATGCAAAATAGTGAAAGCCATGTAAAGAAAGGATCTTGGGAACTAGGTATTCAAAGTAACCACTAGTCATGGCTGCTGCATTTGGCTCCTCCCCCTTTTCTCTTGGGCAGTGAAAGAAACCGGCTGTCCTGGGAGAGAAGGGAGGAAGGAACAGTATCCAAGCAACTAACAACCCCATTGCCAATAGTGGGGGGGAGAGGGAGGGGATGAAAAGAAGGCTGGTTCTACAGGACCACCTATCTTTATATGTGCCTGTGGACATTAAGGTCCTCAGTAGAGAGCCTTCTTCAGCTATTTTCACTATCTGAGGCAAGGTGGGAGATATCCCTCTCTGTAGTGGCACCCCAATTATGGAACATGCTCCTCAGAGAGGCCCGTCCAGAACCTACTTTGTTGCCCTTTTAGCACCTGCCAAAGACCACTCTATTTTCCCAGGCCTTTTAGATATAATTTTTGTCCCAGTTATTGTTTTTACCTTACTTTTAAGATCTTGCTGCCCTTTGGGTCTGGCATTTTATTCTTGATGGACTCATATTTTGATTATGTTTTGTATTTTCTTCTTATGTAAACCACCCTGGGATTTTTAAATACATATAGAAATATCTAAAATAAATAAATGGGAATACCCACAATATCCTGATGAAAACTGGGGATTTAGGGAAGTCATAGCTGTAATGAATTTCTGCAATTCGTAGACCAAGGCATCATATTTGAACTTACCTCAGCGGAGCACAAAATCAGCCATTCCTGATCCTCCTCTTTGCCGTATTCCCTCTTCCTGATGGAGATCTGACAGCATGTTGCTTGGTCTTCATTGAATTCTGATTTTTCCGCATTGATGGTTCTGATGGCACAAATAAGTCTAGTTAAAAATAATCACAAGGATAACTCAAGCACTTTTCATTTTACTAGGTCCAATGAATTTGCATACAGGGAAACTGGTGAATTATACTTGAGCATTATGCTGAACATTATGCTTGAACATCTTGCTGATCAATAATATACTAACTCACTGTAACATGCTATATGCAATGCATAGAATACTGAAGCTTCTGTCATTCTCATGCACCTTACAAACATTAGCCACCTCTTAGGCTGCAATCCTACACACCCTTACTTGGGAATAAGTCCCAATGAACTCAATGTCCCAATGAATAGACATGCATACGAATGTGCTGTTAATCCTCATTTCCACGGAACCAAAAAGGGAAATAAAAAGGAACCAAGGACTGGCATTTCAAGGACAATCACAGAGCATACCAAAAACCAAACACTTTCGTAGGTGTTTCTCAAGAAGAAGTATCAGGTTTGATGCCAAGTCCCTGTAAGGTAAGGCTGGGCAAGTTGTAGCCCTCTAGCTGTCTTGGCCTACAACTCCCATCAATTCTAGCCAGCATAGCCAATGGTGTGGGATTATGGGATTTGTAGGCTGAAACATCTAGAGGGCCACGAATTGCCCATCCCTGCAGAGAGATCGCAAAATAATGAACAGTCATTTTTAAGGCTTAGACAGGTGATCTTTGTCTGGAGGAGGAAACAGATTCCAGAACTTTCAAATCTGCATCCTGTTTGCGGATTATTTTACTCTTATTGTCCTTATTTAAGATTAACTATTTCCTTCATAAGCATAGTGTAGCAGGTCAAGATCCTGAACCCCTCTGGTCATCAGTCACCCTACTTCTCAAAACCTGGACAAAGAAGGGAAGTGATTCTTAACCCATATTCCTCCTCCTCTCTCCTACACTCATCCTCAGTCTCCCTGGGAATCCTCTTCGACTCTTTACCTGCCAAGCCCACATTTTAAATATCTCCTCGGAATGCTGGGAAGGATCTAGCCCATCTTCTAAGTTTAGCCAGACAGCCAGAGCCTGCTCCTTAGGAGGTAGCATCCCCATCACCTCAGCAACAGCTTGTTCCTTTCCGCTTTGTCTCTTCCTGGCCAAGTACCTCTCATCATTGCTGGACACTGTTGTTAGCGTAGAGAAGCAAAGAAGGTTTGTCTATGGTTACGGTGGGGCTTTCCACAACTACTGATTACCTATCCTCTGGCAGGATGACGATGGCAGACTCCCAACAGATAGTAAAAAGAGATTTGTGTTCACTATGTGAACAAGCAACAACAGGAGAAATAGGGAACTACCAAGGTAAGATGGACTGTGAGTGTGGTCAAACTTGCTACCTTTGGAATCTGTCTGTTTCTTTTCTTTGCTTCTTTCCTCTTTATACAATTGGCTGATTTACTCCTCTATGCTATCAGTCTTATTTGCACAAGGGAGCCAGCTGTCTAGCCTAAGGCTTTATAGGGTTTGATGCAAATCCCTGGTCTCGCAGCTGTTTTAGCTGCCATTGGCTTCACTGTTCTGCTAATAGAGGGCTCGGCAAGGCTTAAGCATGACAGCTGATCCCTTAGGTCCAATGGGGAAACCTCTAAGTCTGAATCCTGAGGTCCATTGGCAACTCTGAGTTAAACTGAACAGTGCTGGGTATATTTTCACTATGAAATTTCAAATGATACCTTGAAAGTGCCAATAGGTTGAGCACTCTTAGACCTTAATAGGAGGATGCAACCATAGTTTATCAGACCTTTATGAGAGACTGGCAAGGAAGGAAGAATACATCCAAATCTCCAAAACCAAGCACTCACAGAAGTCCGTTGTCATGCAGAAGGCAGTTATGAAGGTCACTAAGAAAGTGACTTGATGGGAAACATCTGTGTATCACAAGTGAATGGTCCAGCTGTGCAGCAAAGCAGGTCTCCCCCTACACCTGTAGGAGCCCCATATTTCTTCTGCTATTTCCTAGGGATCTCCACATGTACCTGTGTGTGTGTTTGGGGGCGGAGTGTTTTCCAAGTATAGGCTATTTCACCAGGCTGCTACAAGAAACTAATTTAACCACAGAGCAACTATGAATCAGTTTTGCTGTTGAGATAATAACTTGCCAAAACAGGAAGTAGCTGACATTCTAAATGTTCTTTCCTCTTAAATCTGCCTCTGTTTAAAAAGGGCTCTGATTGACTCAACATTCAGCTATCTTGTCATGCTGTAGTTACATCACATATTCATAACAGCAATTGGTCATCACGCCCGAGGTTCCTGAATCAGGCAGAACATAACAGATTCAGAACTCTTCAGGTCAATTCACTCCTAATGGAAGAGTCTGAGGAATCAAATCCTATAGAACAAGGGTGTGGGCAGCCTGAGGACATGGACAACATTCTTGGAGAGCTGAAGCCAACCATATACATGCTCAATGCTTGCTCTTCCTAGCTTATATGAGTGGCCAGTGCCTTTATGTGGAATGGGATGGTCCCAGGCAGTATAAAAGAGACTGCAGTTAGACCAAAGATGAGGAACCTGTGGTCCTCCAGCTGCAGCTGGACTCCCAGTCCCATCAGCCACAGCCACCATGGCCAATGGTCAAGGAAGATGCGAGCTGAAATCCTACAACATCTTCAGAGCCATAGGTTCCCCATCCCTGAATTGTGCCATTGTAATGGGGAAACCACTCCCTTAGTCCTTCTGTATTGGATAATGTCTGACTGGTTTCAAATACTCCATTTTGGGGCAAGATCCTTCAGTGTGTAGTGGCTCCTCAGGTCTAGGAATATCTGAATGATACAGATTATCTAGATCCATTTTCAATCCAACTCCAACTTTAGGTGTAGATTTGGAATAGAACTAGCTTAGGTCACTGTAGTGAATGAACTATGCCGGGAACTGAACAGGAGAATGCATCTCTGTTAGTTCTACTGGCTTTCAATACCATCAACCATGACATCCTTTTGGACTGGCTGGCCAGGATGGGACTTGAGGGCACCGTGCTACAGTGGAGGGTTCATTTCAGAAGGTGGTGCTGGGGTGCTCTTTTTTGTCACCTTGGCCACTGTCCTCTGATGTCCTCAATATTCTATTCTGCCCCACGTGCTGTTTAACATCTAAATAAAATGATTCATCCAGGGATCTGGAGCATAGTATTGCCAACATGAGGATGGCAGTCAACTCTATCTCTGCTTTCCATCACATTCCAGTATGGGCTCTGGACCAGTATCTTCAGGCAGTAGTGGCCTGGGAGTGGGCAAACAAATTGAAGCAATAAGCACATGTTTTATTTTTATAGTAATCCTCATCTGGATTCATTATAGTTATCCTTTTTGTCAAGAAAGTAGTAAGATCTGCATCCATCTGAGGAATTTTAAATCTATTTGTGTGGAGTGGGCATTAGGATCTGGCCAGCCAGTTCTTCTGGCCTCAATGTCCTTTAGCAGGGCACTGCTCTACATTTCACTAGTGCCACCTTATTTCAATCTTTTCCCTGTCCATCATCTATCAATCTGCCAGATCATTTGGTAGGGAGCAGAAACAAGTAAGAATTTATCCCACCTGAAATCATCAAGGAAAAGAATGAGCCAAAACATTCAGTCACCAATTGTGGCACAAAGGAATGTGAGAAGTTCCAAAACAAGGAAACTCTTGTTCATCTCTACAACTATACTAAGCTTGACATTCTCAACTTGCCTTCTTTGTTGCTCTAAAGCAACTTTTGACTGTCACATGAGATGGCCTATTTTTCTCGAAGTGCTTATACTGATTGGGTTAGAAGAGCTGGTCCCTTTGGCTCATTTTCCGGATTCATTGACCTCACTGAATGTTATTGATCTGAAGAGTTCAGCTTGAGGATAAGTTTAAGAGTTCAACAGGGAAAAAATAGATTTCCTGTAATGCAAACAAAGCATCAAGACACAGGGCGGGGGAAAGTAGCACTTGACACAATAGCCAGATTTCTAGTTTCAGCCAGAAGTTCAGTGTACATTTCCACCTGCACAGAATCATAGCAAATGGATGTGTTTAGAAATACTCTGCAGTGAACATCTGCTGGAAATATAAGAATGGCATATAAAATGTGCTAATCTGACATTGCTATGCCTGTATATTTGATCTGATCCCTGAGAAAGCTTCCTCATACAACTGCAGAACTACCATCTTACTAAACTGATACATCCTCCTAACCATGTTTTAAAGTAGCAGCAAGATGCAAACTTCAATTAAAGTTTGATTCTACCACACTGGTTTTAAAGAATAGTGTAGTGGAATCACCTTTATTAAGTAAATATGAAAACATTTGCAATCTTATTCTTTGGCAGTGATGATGGTGAAGAAATCATACTTTTTTGCCACCATTGCATCTGCTCAGTGTTGTCCTGTGGAGTTTTTTTGGGGTGGTTCAAGGCCTTTTGGGTGTAGGCTTTAAAACACAACAACTGTGAACAATTTTCTAGAAATTTTGCAGATAATGTCGCTTGTATTCATCCCAACTTAAATGCCGTTGTTTTGACAGTCTGAGACTGCTTGGACTACTGAGGTCTATTACTGCTCTTTAGATCCTTGTAAAATCTGCCAGAACAGGACTGAGTACCAGGACCTCCAAGTGATTAATGATTAATGCCTCCTTGAGGGACAGTACATTAATGCCTCCTTGAGGGACAGTACAGTTCCCTTAGCTTTGGAAGGAGCAGCGGTGGGGCCTTTGTTGAAGAAATCAAAACTAGATTCCTGGATCAAATTTCCATTCTTGGGCAAGGTGCTGGAGTGTGTAGTGGCCTCACAACTCCAATCAGCCTTGGATGATAGTGATTATTTAGATTCATTCCAATCAGGTTTCATACCTGATTGTGGGACAGAAACAGCCTTGGTATCCTGGTAGATGACTTACACTGGGGAATGGATAGAGGGAGTGTAACCCTGTTGGTTCTTCTGGACCTCTCAGCGGCTTTCAGTACCATCAACCATGGTATCCTTCTGGTTCATTTATCTGGTTTGGACTTGGGAAGCATGGTTTTAATATGGTTCCAGGCCTTTCTGGAGGAGCAGTCTCAGAATGTGGTGCTGGGGCTTCTATTCCATCTCATGTCCATTAACCTGTAAGATGCCTCAAGGTTTCAACCTGTCACCCATGCTTTTTAACATTCTCATGAAAACTGCAGGGGGAAGTCATCAGGAGGTTAGGGTTAAAGTGTCACCTGTATGCAGATGATACTTGGCTCTACCTGTCATTTCTATATACACAGCCCAACAATGCTGTTTTGTGGTGGATGAGGATAAACAAACTGAAACTTAATCCAGACAAGTTGGAGGTATTGTAGGTTGGGAAACCAACTACTCTGGATGGAGGTTCACAACTGGTCTTAGATGGAGTTGTGCTCTCCATAAAAGATCAAGTGTGTACTCTGGGAGTCCTCCTGGACTCTGCGTTAACTGGGGAAGCTCGCTGGCTGAGGTATGCAGGAGTGTGTTTTGCCAGTTTAGGCTGATATGCCACTGTGGCCCTTTCTGGAGAGGATGAACCTTGCCTCAATTGTCCACACACTGGTAACATCCAGGCTGCTGGACTACTATAATTTGCTGTATGTGGGGCTGCCTTTGAAAATGGTTCAAAGACTTCAGCTGGTGCAGAATGTGCCCACCAAGTATAAGATCATATAACACATAGACTGCGCCAGCGGCGCTAGTTACCAGTGTGTTTCTGAGCCCAATTTAAAGTGCTGGTTTGACCTTTAAAGCCTTAAATGGTTTGGGACCAAATTGCTCAAAGGGCTGCCTTTAGCCATATCCACCTGCCTACACTTTAAGATCAATCAAATAGGCCCTTCTCATTTGCTCACCCATATCAGCAGTTATGTGGGCAACCACACAAGAGAGGGCCTTTTCTTCAGTGGCGCCACACCTCTGAAATAAGTTGTCATTAGGGGTCCACCAGGTCCCACCACTGCAGACTTTTAAGAAGGCCCTAAAAACATGCTATTTTACTATGGCCTTCCCTTGATATGTTTGCTGTTGTTGCTGTTTTTTATTGTGTTCTTATTGTTTTTATGGTTTTAATATTGCATTGGATTTTATTATGTGTTTAATTGGGAGGGCTCCTGCCCTGAAAGGTAGCCAAGAAATATTTCAAATAAATAAATAAATAAATAAATCCTGCAACACATTTTATGGTTTGTTTTTATTAAAAGAGCATAAGAAATTACTCAGCCACTTCTGAAATTTTAATAGGGCTTTTTAAAATCTCACTCTCCTCAAAGATCTTTTAAATTTATTTCCTTCAGCATAACTGCTTTGTTTCTACGATGTAATTGCTGGTGCTTTGCCAAATTGGCAAGCACAATAACATAACAGGCCTAATAAAAGATAAAACATAGCTCTCTCTCAAATTTGCCACCTTTGATAAAATCCCAGGGGAAACAGTTTGGCTATTTTGAATCCAAACGTCTGCATGAGCAACAGAATAAATACAATATAGTTTTATAGCATGGTGGGCAGTAAAACTATATTCTACCTCATCTAGAGTTCTTGATTTAAAGGGAAAGTCCATAAATATTTGAACATTTTATTGCTTATTCTGCCTGATATATATCTGAATTCATTACTATTGCAGCTAGGTTGTTAAACACTTGAAAGGTAATTGTTTACTATGTTTTTGAAAAAATGCTATAAAAGAATGAAAATGTCAAAACAGGCCACAAGAGTTTAGTATTAAACAGTCTCCATTTTAAAAAGGAAATTTGGACAGATGCAATTTGATACTGCTACAAATTTTTGTTATTTAAAAATACACAAATTCTCCATATTAACATCCCAAACTCACAGTTAAAATCACAAATATGGTTCCATAAACGTATCTCCACTGAACTCTGTGTATCAGATCCCATTCAGGTATTGCAAGCTTTCAAGAATTTCTTAATTTAATCTATTGTGTCAAACCTAATTCCTGCATTGTGACTTCAGTTTCTTCCTACTCACCTGTCAGGCACAATAAATCAATAGACTCTCAAACACTTAACTTTGGCTGGATAATGCTCCTAAAGTTCAAGAATTATAGTAAGGAGGACGGATGTTATACACTCTTAGGCCAGATCTACACCAAGCAGGATATGACACTTTGAAAACGGTTTGAAAACTGTATATGGAGTGTTCTGGGCCCCAACAATTGTCACTATTGTTATAAAATGTTTTAAAGCACTAGAATAGATCCTGCCCTAGTCATGCTTTTTAGGTTTCTACACCTTATCATAATTGTGGTATTACTATAGATGAATAAAAAAGGGGAAGTTGAGACTCCCATTTCCCACCTGGCTGCCTTCTACCAGTTCTCACATCTTCCTCCACTCAGCAGGTGAGAAAACCACAGCAGACTGAGGGTTGGCAATGCTTAGTTTTGAAACCTGCATTTAACAGCTGTGTGACAGGAAGGATGTAGCTCCTTCATCACAGCACCACTGTGACACATGTTCTCGTATATATTTTCTGTGCAGAAGCAAGCAATCCCAAGCACACTGTCAGAAAACATTACTGACAGTACTAACATGATCTGGAAGAGTTAGCAGTCATTTTCTTAAGGAGGTGCTGTGAAACTCCTTTCACCACAACTAACATCTAGGAAATTCTCCCCATAATAGCTTTGTGTCTAAGTCAATATATACTGAGCAATCTTACATTGTACCACTGGCAATAACCACTGTTGTGTGTTGCCCTATAAATCCTAAGAGCAGTTTTTAACACCAAAGCTATGTCAACATTATTGTGACAGCTGCTGTCATAATGGGATTGTGGTTACAGTATCTTTCTAACCACTTGTGCATTTAAAATATTTTTGGTAGCATTTACTGCAGGACAAATGAATTTTATGCTGGGGTAGTTGCTATATTTTTCTATGTTAACACCAATATTTTTAAAGTCCAATATGTATGATGTCATTTACAAGCAATACTTCATTGTGATTCATAATAACATTCTAATGCTGCAAAAAACTAAGGATGAGAAATTGCGATTTAACCCAAGTGAGCAACCCACCAACCAATGGGTTAACTTGAACCAGGTCTCCCAGACCTAGGACTAGAACAAAATATTTAAAAATGTCAAGACACTAGCATCAGCTTTCTAGATCTCTGATAGTCCATTCATACACCAAGATCACCACTCGATATTGCAAAGTCAAACATGCATGAGTGGACCAGGCCTTACTATCAAGTTGGTGTGTCCTGGCTTGCTGTCCACATACAATGTGCAATACTGTGTAAACTATGCCAGAGATAGACTGCATATCCCCAGTAGAGACTTGCTAAACTTATCCCATGGTAACAATTTGTAGAGTGGTAGCCAATTTTACAGCAAAAACAAGGAGGCCTATACCATAATGCAGCCTTCTCCTATCTGGTGTCCTTCAGAAGTTTTTGACTGTAACTCCCATAAACTCCAGGCAGCATAGCCAGTGGTGAGGAATCCTGGAAATTGTAGTCCAAAACATCTGGACGGCACTAGGTTTGGGGAAGGCTGCCTTGGGTACTTCCAAACAAAGCTTTTATCATACTATCAATAACGGGGTGTTTTCAGAAGGAGTGCATCTAACAATCAGAAGGCATTGTACAGCTATTCTGTCTTTAATAGATTATCTGCAGGAAAGCTGTGTGAAAACACGGGAGAATTGCGATTAGAAGCTTCTGGACACACACATAAAATTCCCTGAACAAGGCAGGACGAGAGCACCATAAAAGCCTCGTCTGGAAGCACCGGTGGTAGCACCAGGATCCCTCCATCTGAAAACACCCCTTATTGCTTTCGCTTTACCTGCAGGGTTGACCTCTAGCCCCTGCTTATGGGGAACTGCAGCCCACAAGAGGGTTAGTTTTTTTTCCTTTTTCACTTTTTAAGAAAAGCGGCTGCTATCCAAGAGGAACCACCAAGGAGGGAGGCAGCCAGAATAAGGCTCCTAATTCGGACACCCCCGAACCTACGCCGGCGACTGTTCCCCTAACCGCCCGAGGCAGGCAGGCCCTCACTCACTCACTCTGCATAGCCCGAGTTCCACTGAAGAGGCCTGTCTGGGGACGGACAACAGACGGGTCGCTTGCCAGGCTGCCTCTCCTCAGCGTCAGAAGCTCCGCGCAGGAATTTGGGCCGTCTGTACAGCAGAGGAGGCTGTGGCTGCTTCTGAAACTTTCTTTCGCCTCCTTGCAATTGCTGCTGAGGCGCGTCTTTCCCTCGCCTCGCCGTGCTCCCGCTGCTCAAGAAGCGCCTCTTAAACCAGTCCGAAGACATGAAACAACGTCCCCTGAGGGCCACCACAACAGCCGCCTCGCTCGCTGCCGCGTCCTGCCTCCCGCCAACTGTGGAGCCAAGCACCTGACCAGCCTGAAAAGAGGGGCGAGGAAGTGGGAGGGCAAAGGAAGCAGCTCTTCCGCCCAATGACCTCCGCGCGGCTGACTCACATCCACGCTGCTGCAGGCCGAGGAGACCGAGAACTCCTCAGGCCCGTTGCGCCACGGCAGGCAGGAAGGGGCCGGCGGTGCGTAAGCGCTGGAAATGCGCAATGTTGCTCACGTTTGTCAGTCCTGCTGCTTCTCCTTTAGAAGCGCCATGGCGGCAGGCGCGCCTGCCTTCGCGAACGGAGGTGGGGCTCAGGAGCTCCTAAAACTCACCCCTCCCCATTCACACACTGCACGGACACCGTTTGGGACTGCCTTCCGCAAACTGGTGCCCTCCAGATATTTTTGACTTCAACTCCCATCGACCCCAGCCAAGAATGCTGGGAATTGTAGTCCAAAACATCTGGAGGGCACTAGATATGGGAAGGCTGATTTAGAGAGGCCAAGGCATCCGTTCGAAACCACATGTTCCTCAGGAGCACTGTCTCTGACCCATTCACTGTTTTTCTGTTGTTGTCAGGTGTCAGGGCAGGATAGTGGGGCAAAAATCCAGGACCCCAGCCAGCAGAATGCACAGAGGCCCCCACAACTGTAGCAGGGCTCCACTGGTTGCTGTATAAATAAGAATATAAAAAAGCTCTGCTGGATCAGTCCTATCTAGTCTAGCATCCTATTTCTTAGTGGCCAATCACATACCCCTGGGAAGTCTATGAGCAGGATGTAAGGGCAGTAGCACCTTGCCACTCATATTTATTTGTTCATGTATTACATTTCTAATCCACTCAATAACTAATGTTCTCTGGACGGATTACAGTGTTCCTCAGCAAAATGACATCCTGAAGCATGCTTTTTATCTGCCATGAATTTGTCTAATCCCCCTTTAAAGCAGTGCAAATGTGTACCCATGACTACATCTTATGGTAGCAAATTCTGTCATTTCACTATGCACAATGTGAGGAAGTATTTCATTTTGTCTGTCCTGACTCTCCCAACATTCATCTTCATGGGATGACCCCAGGTTGTAGTATTACAAGTGAAGAAGGAAAACATCTCTTTATCCAGTTTCTTGGTGCCATGCATACTTTTATATACCTCTATCATTCCCCCACCTTCCGTGTTTTCTAAATTTGCCTCTTTCATAGCTGTTGCAGGCTGGTTTGACATTTTCACTGAGCTAGCCACCACAATTCCCAAGTTCCCTTTCCTGGATAGTCACCCAGGGCTCAAACCTAATCAGTGTATAATGGGAAGTTAGGATTTATTTTGCCCCAACATGCATCACTTTACACTTGCATTGAACTGCATTTGCTGTTTTAATGCCCATTCCCCCAGGTTTTGTGTTCTTTGCCATCTCTATTTATATTTGTATTTATTAAAAAATATTTATAGGTCACCTTTCAGACCAGGAGCCCTCCCAAGGCAGCGTACAACATTAAAATGCATATAACAAAATTCATAATAAAAACAGATGTGATAATAAAAGAAGTAAAAGTTCCATAAAACAACAAACATCAGCATAAGACTGAACCTACAACATAATTGCACCTGTATCCCAATCTGATAAAACATAATCAGCAAAACTTCTAGAATTCTTTGAGAGTGTCAGAAAACATGTAGACAGGTGATCCAGTAGACAATGTTTACTTGGACTTCCAAAAGGCTTTTGATAAAGTCCCTCAACAAAGACTCCTGAACAAATTTAGCAGTCATGGAATAAGAGGAGCAGTCCTCTTATGGATCAGTAACTGGTTAAAGAACAGAAAGCAGAGAGTAGGAATAAATGGTAAATTCTCCCGATGGAGGGAAGTAAATAGTGGGGTCCCACAGGGATCAGTATTGGGACCAATTCTTTTGAACATGTTCATAAATGATCTGGAATTAGGAGTGAGCAGTGAAGTGGCCAAATTTGCCGATGACACCAAATTATTTTAGGTTGTTAAAACACAATGGGATTGTGAAGAGCTCCAAGGGGATCTCTCCAAGCTGGGAGAGTGGGCATTCAAATGGCAAAAGTGGTTCAATGTAAGCAAGTGTAAGGTGATGCATGTTGGGGCAAAAAAACCCAACTTCAAGTATATCCTGAGCTGGCGGTGACCTAACAAGAAAGAGATCTTGGGGTTGTTTAATTCTATTTTTATCTGTTATTTTTAATTATCCTGATGTATTGCAAGATGGGACATAAAGATTTTAAATAAATAATGATGCAAACATTTTGTATTGTCCTCATATTGAAACTGAATTTTCCACCCTCCATGAACCACCTGGTTACTGTTTTTTTGTTCTGCAGATGTACGGGGTGGGTGGGGGAAAGAATGATGCCCTTCAAGTGATGATTCCCTGACTCAACTGCTGTGGCCTGGAGCTTTTAATACAAAGCAGAAATGAGGTTTGCTGCATGCACTTCAATTGCACAGGAGTAAGTGATTTACTGGTCCCAAGGCAACATTGACTCAAGATGCAAATGACATGATCAGGACTTTTTACAGTAATGTAGAGATAACTCTGGCACATTCATAACAAAAATAAAAATACTGATTAGTGAGAAATCTAGAAGTGAAACCGTATGTGTGCAGAGAGGAAGAGAGTACAGTGTGTTTATATAAAGATTAAGTAGCTTGGTTGCTAAAGATGCAGACCAAGTAACAATTTAATGCAAAAAAACCATATGATAGTACAGCAAATAGCTGGTAGGACACAGGGATTTTGCTACAATTACTATTCCAATGTGAACGTTTCCCTCAGTGTTTCTCCTGCCTCCTCTCCAATAAGTATCAATATCAATCAATATTAAAAAATTTTTTTTTTTTAACTTTGTGATGATTATATTTTGCATTGTGTTCCCCGCCTCGATCCGTAGGGAGAGGCGGGTTATAAATAAATATTATTATTATTATTATTATTATTATTATTATCAATTTGTTTATTCCTGCTATCTCTTAAATTACTGAAAAGATTAAGTGAAAAAGATACCATGGAACAATTTACAGTGCAATTCTATGAATGCTTATTCAGAAGGGAGACCCATTTTATTCAATAGTGTTCTTAGTATTCCTAATAACTATGCACAGGGTTGCCTTCCAGCCTTAGCACAGGAGAGACCAAGGGCTTGTCTTGATGAGGCGTTCGCCCTGGGGTGGATCTGCAGTGGCGGCAGGTCATCTACATGGTGCAGCCGCCTTCACAAAGTCATCCAGGGGTAAACCCCTGAAGCTCTGGTTTTTAAAAGTTGGGCACTTACTGCAACTTTTTTTATCTTTGATTGAGGCATCTGCTGTCTGTCCCCTTGCTTCGGCGCTGTGTGGGAGGCGTGCCCCAGCCAATGGCGACTCCCTAATTCCTCACCTGGCCAGGACAGGGGGGAAGAGGCAGACCAGTGAGCCGAATGGCTGCTAGTCCACCTCCACACTTCTTCGGCATGGGGAGAAGCTGAAAGAAAGGTTTTTTAAAAAAACCCAACTAGTATGTGAGGAGGCGCGGGCACGCCTCCTCCAAAGAAAAGATTTTTTAAAAAAACCTGGGACACAAGGCACGGGCACCCTTGTGCACGCGTGCACGGGTGCAGTGCATCCACTGAATAAAAGGTTAAAAAAAACCCCAACAACCTGGTACCCGAGGAGGCACGGACGCCCAGTGCATGGGCACGCCTCCTCACAAGCAAATCCTCGTGCTCGCTCCTTTGCATGGGGATAATGCGAAGGAGCGCGAATGCGGGGCTTTGGGGGCTCGCAGCGCCAAAGTGTCGCCGTCAAGATGAGCCCAAAGAGGATTGCCACAGAAACACTTAAGTCATCGTGCGATTTGGCTGCTCATCTATTTTGCCTTACCAGCTGCCATACATTTCCTGATGCATAATGGATTTTGCACTAGTGCCACATGCCGTAAATGCTCATTACTTTCATGCTGGATACTGCTGCTGTTAGATGCTCTCTTTCATAGCCAAGCATAGTGAAAACCTGAGCATGACTCTGCAGTGATTATCTTGTTGAAGGCCTGTTCACTATCCTATTCCCTTCAAGTTCCCTTTCAGGCGTTTAGCCTCGTGCACTAATTAATATTAAGAGGCTCGGGATATTATTATTATTATTATTATTATTATTATTATTACTCCACAACCAGCTTTCTATCTGAACTGAGAATATATTATCTCTAGGGACACCGCTCCACTATCTGAAATTATGATCAATACCTTTGCATATATATATATATATATATATATATATATATATATATATATATTACTATATAACAACCTCATAGATAAGTCAAAATCAGTTTGCTAGCTCATAAAATGTTTTGTCAACTCAACCACCTGTACACGCCTGGTCTACGTTATGTTCCCTGATAAAGAACATTCAGAGGGAGGCATAAAAGCCCTCCATCTGTCTTTTCCCCTTTTACTGACTTTATTTATTTCATTCTTTCTTTCTCACATACAGAGGTGGGACTCCTTTTTTTTATGAGTTCACCCATGCTGAGATCAGGTGGAGTTTGAGTTTTTCCATCATGTTGCTTAAGGATTTGGTAAGAAACTTTTACTTTGTCTTTAATGTTCCTTCCAACACCATCTAATCCCTAAATGAGTCTGCAGAGAGTACAGTGTTAGATGTGCACAAACATATGCCAATTTTACTTGATGAAAGGTTTGGTGCAATCCTAAAACTTCCATAATCTTTAAATTACTGGTTGGTCCAATAAAATAGGTTATCTCACTGAATCTATATGCCTCTGCCTTTGTGGAACCGAAGGAGTGGCTTCAATGTCCTAATCCCAAAATAACAGTTAAGAGACAGAACTAGGAAGTGAAACTGACTATCAGCACAGACTGACAGCAAGGGTAAAAATAAACAGGGCAAAATAAACAGACTGCAATAACATGCTGGCTTACTTGAGAGTAAATAAACCCTATTGATATGGTTTATTGAAATGATGCTATTCAGTTTATGTTAACAGAGGTTGTTTTATGTGCAGTACGATAAAAACATCCACTGGATGGGCCACATGGTTGTTGCTTGCTTCCTCTTTCTTCCCCATGTGAAGAAAGAGGAAGCTGTTCCTCCCTATCATGGGACAGCAGCAGGAGGCAAAGTGACGTGATTGCCATGCCATCCCAACCCCTGCCTGATGACGCTCCATATGAAAAGGAGGACAGGGATCCTGTATCTTTAGCAGTTGTACAGAAAAGGGAATTTCAGCAGGTGTCATTTGTGAAATTCCCTCTTCAGCACATCATTTAAAGCTTCAGGAACCTTGCCCTGTTTTGTATCTGGTCACTCTAGCTATACTAAGTTTGGTGAATTCTCCCTCCCACTGCAGCTCCATAAGGCACACACACACCCTGACCCTCTCAAGGCCTTTTGGGTGAGGAGGGAAGGAAAGATCTGATACACAAGCTTGCCTTCTGCTCCTGCAACACCGGCTATCACCTGCTCTTTCAATCCTATTCCAGAAGTGTATCCTTATTAAACTGCTACAGCAAAAACAAAAGAGTCTTGTGGTGCCTTAAAGAGTAAAAGATGCATTGTGGTAAATGTTTTCATGGACTAGAACAGGGATGGGGAATGTGTGGCCCTCCAGCTGTTGTTGAACTGTAGCTTCCATCATTAGCTGGCTGAGGTCGATGTTATATGTTTATTTATTTATTTATTTATTACATTTGTATACCGCCCCATAGCCGAAGCTCTCTGGGCAGTTTACATAGGATTAAAAACAATTAAAAACAATATACAAAAATTAAGACAGCAAAAACATACAACATACACACAATCTGTACATTTAAAAACCACTACAACACTCCAAAAAGCTACAAAAACAAAACAAACCCAGGCTCCTCAGATATTGCCAAATGCCTGAGAGAAGAGGAAAGTCTTGACCTGGCGCCGAAAAGATAACAATGTTGGCGCCAGGTGGGCCTCGTCGGGGAGATAGTTCCACAATTGGGGGGCCACCACAGAGAAGGCCCTCTCTCTTGTTGCCGATCTCTGAGCTTCCCTCGGAGGAGGCACTTGGAGGAGGGCCTTAGATGTTGAATGTAGTGTTTGGGTAGGTTCATGTCGGGAAAGGCGTTTCATCAGGTATTGTGGTCCCAAGCCGTGTAAGGCTTTATAGATTAAAACCAGCACCTTGAACTGGGCTCGGAAACATACAGGCAGCCAATGCAAGCGGGCCAGAGTAGGTCTTATATGTTCGAACCTACTGGTTCCAGTTATCAATCTGGCCGCTGCATTTTGCACAAGCTGCAGCTTCCGAACGACCTTCAAAGGCAGCCCCACGTAGAGTGCATTGCAGTAATCTAACTTGGAGGTTACCAGAGCATGGACAACTGAAGCCAGGTTATCCCTTTCCAGATAGGGACGTAGCTGGGCCACCAACCGAAGTTGGTAGAAGGCACTCTGTGCCACTGAGGCCACTTGAGCCTCAAGTGACAAAGATGGTTCTAGGAGAACCCCCAAGCTACGAACCCGTTCCTTCAAGGGGAGTGCAACCCCACCCAGAACAGGTTGAACACCCTCCATCCAGTCAGCGGAACCACCCACAAACAGCATCTTGTCTGGATTGAGCTTCAGTTTATTAGCCCTCATCCAGTCCATTGTCGCCTGGATGAGGGCTAATGTGCTGGTTCAGCACATCCACAGCCTCACCTGATGAAGATGAAAAGGAGAAATAGAGCTGCGTGTCATCAGTGTACTGATGACAACGCACTCCAAAACTCCGGATGACTGCACTCAACGGTTTCATGTAGATGTTGAACAGCATGGGGGACAAAACTGATCCTTGCGGAACCCCATACTGGAGAATCCACGGGGCCGAGCAATGTTCCCCAAGCACCACCTTCTGGAGCCGACCCCCCAAGAAGGAGCGGAACCACTGCAATGCAGTGCCTCCCACTCCCAACTCAGCCAGTCGTCCCAGAAGAATACCATGGTCGATGGTATCGAAAGCTGCTGAGAGATCAAGGAGAATCAACAGAGTCACACTCCCCTTGTCTTTCTCCCGAGATAGGTTATCATACAGGGCGACCAAGGCTGTTTCCGTACCAAAACCAGGCCTGAAACCCGACTGAAATGGATCCAGATAATCCAGATGTTAGTTGCAGTCCAACAACAGTTGCGGGGTTGAATATTCCTCATGCCTGGATCAGAGCTTACTTCAACAGATAAATCAGTGCTGTCCTCCATTGGCAGGTCTAATAGATACACATTGCTATAGAGGAAAACAAAAACAAAAATGACAGGCTGTGAAATGCAAGAACTATACTCTTGACTTTTCTATGCAAAAATCAGATTTATACAAGATAAGCAGAGTGACCATTCACAACAGCACTAACTGTGATTACACAATCTTCTTAGCTTTGTTGTACTAATTTAACACCTGTAGTGTGGGGAGTGTCCTAGTCTTGATTTAGTCCTAAAGTAATAGAATCAAACTGGTTGATAGCTTCTAATTCAGCAAGTTCACACTAGAATCACCTTTTGAATGTAGTGGTAGTAGGTTGATGCCTTTGAAAGCAATTGCAGAGTGTTCTGGGATACTGAAATGTCCTCCCACAAGATTTTAATGCCAATAACCTGATTGGCTCTCACAACTTCTTCCTTTTTCTAAAAGCAGCCATGGGGAGGCTATTATGTCCTGCTTGCAGGCTTCCCACAGGCAGCTGGTTGCCCATGTGTGAACAAAATACTCGATCAGGTGGATCCTTGGTCTGATCCATCATGACTCCTCTTATATTCTTTGTTTGGGCCAGGGTCATTGTATAGGGGAGGGGACTTTAATTCTCCCCCAGAACATGTCAATGTCCTGATGTATATGGTCCCTTCAGAATCACTATTAACCACAGAGGGGAAAGAAACAGGCATTCCTGCTGTTCCACTGCCCCAATCCAAATCTCCCACGGCTGCTTGTAGGAAAATAAATAGGCATCAGGAGATCCAGTCATGGATCACCTGTATCGTATCATTTGGCCCTGAAAGGTTGCCATTTATTCTTATGTGAACAATTTATCCTATGTTTGCCCTGCAGCAGAAGGTAACATTTATCACATTGGGGTGAATTAGTTGGTCCTGTATTACTGTTGCCTGGGTGAAATGGGGACAGAGTTGATAGTACCTAGGGTTCTTGCAGGTCCTAGTCCTTCTTTAACCTTAGCTTCAATGATTTAAAAGTAAACAAACCCACACAACTTAATTTCACAGATGCACAAATTATTTTACAACTAGGGCTAATTGATCTGACAAATGATGATGGTGAAAAAGTGTTTGTATTGCTGGCAGTGTCTGTTGTTAGAAAGTGTAACAACACAACCCTATACATATCTACTGAGAAGTAAGCTCCACTCTGTTCAATGGGGCTTACGCCAAGGTACAATTGCATAGAATTTCAGCCTAAATGTGCTAAATACATCAATTTAGCTGCCTAGTTCCTATAAGGGTATTTTGCATAGCAAATTATACCCATAAATTTGCACTTAAAGAGAATTGTGGAAACACATTGTAAGCATGGAGATTAAACCAAATACATATACATATAAGAAGGAAAAAAGATTAAGGGTGCAATCCTATGTCTGTTTAGACAGAAAAAAAGAACTCCTGCGACTCCTAGCATGGGTGACTGGGACATGCTGGAAGTTATAGGACATTTTTCTGTCGAAACATGCATAGGATTGAATGTATTGTTACAGATTTGTCTACATCACTGTAGTGAAAATGCAGAAGACTATGGTATAACGAGGAGATAGTGGTGAGTCACAGTTGTTCTCTTCCGTGCCCTAATCCACATGACACCCTAGGTCAAATCTGTGCCTTGATTTCTCTCTCAGACTTAGTGGGTCTTCTGTGTACTGTCTCTTCAGTAACATGCATTTTTCCCAGCTTCTAGCTTATCTGTAGTGAAGAGACCCAAGGTCAGCCATAGCTCGCGGCTACAATCTGGTTTGGCTTCCTGCCAGTGAAGGAGGCTAGTTCATCCCTCCCAATAGAACAGGGGGCAGTGGGGAAGGAAGAGCTCACTAAGTGTATATAGATATCTGAAGGAATGAGACACAGAATCTCTCCATGAGCCCAGTCCACAGGGATCACTGGCCAGGCCTTTGGAATCGTTCATCACCACTCTTGTAGCCTGGAGCTACTTAAAATAAAACTCAGGTGGCGGAGGAGGTTTTACTTCACTTTATTCAAAACTCAGCGCTGATGACCAATTCCCTGTGCTTAGCAGCAAAAAGAAATCAGGGAGTGGCCCAGACCTCTGTCTGTGTTTTCTTTTTATAGTTCATATGGTCAAGCAAGCATATAGAACAATTTCAACATTCATAAAAGTGAAACAATGATAATGAAACTGTCTAGCTTCTTAGTTTTTTTCTACAGAATCAAAGAACAGCATTGTACAGCATTGTAGCCTCAACAAGCAAGGAAATAGGAGATATGAACACATCTGCAAGGTCACTCTTTAGCACAGCAAAAATACCTCACAGATAAAGAAAGCATAGACTTTGCAGAACTAACAAAATTCAAAATTTAACCCTTCATGTCACACTCTTATCTGATTTACTGACCTTAAGATAAGAGTACAGGGTTCCTGGTGAGTAAGGAATGTATGCTTTTCGCTTTGAATGTTCTGTCTTGCTTTTTCTTGCTTTATTAGCCTATTTTAGCTAAATAAACTTTTCCCCTTCACCCATTGCTGTGTTCATTGTCTCTGAATATCCAAAAAGAACAATTGCTTTATTGACAAAACAATCGGCAAAACATTTGGTAAGGAAGGTGGGATATTCAGAGTGTATTGCCCTTGTGGGGGAAGGGAACCGCAGTTACAATGAGCTAATGGTCAATTTTATTCAGAGGGGAGGCCAGACTCAGCAGTCTCTGGACTCCTGGGGGTAAAACCAGGCTTGAACTGGCTGACTCCACAGGCATCAGGGAAGTATGAGATGGCTGGAAAGAAGAGCCCCATGCCCAGTGTAGTACATATATTGGGTATGGAGGAGAAGAGGAGGCTGAAAGTGGAGATGGGGATCTGATGGGTTCTTTCCATTGCACTCCCCAAATGAGAAGCCACTCAGAAGGAGCAACAGGCAGAAGTTGTCTAAGATAAAGCAGGAGAGTCGAATTATAGCAACAGACCGAGCTACAGTGATTGAATTTTATGGTGACCATATGAAAAGGAGAACAGGCCTCCTGTATCTTTAAGAGTTGTATAGAAAAGGAAATTTCAGCAGATGTTATTTGCATGCATGTTGCACCTGGTGAAATTCCCTCTTCATCACAGCAGTTAAAGCTGCAGGAGCCCTGCCCTATTTTGGATCTGGTCAAGAAGGCAGGGCTCCTGCAACTTCAACTGTTGAGATGAAGAGGGAGTTTCACCAGGTGCTGCATGCATACAAATTACATCTGCTGAAATTCCCTTTTCTATACAACTGTTAAAGATATAGGAGCCCTGTTCTCCTTTCCATATAGTCCCCCTAACTTTGCTGTGCTGAAGGAAAACATTGGGAGCAAGCAAAGCAGGTGTGCGCACCCGTTCCTCTTAGAGTTGGGGCTTGGGTTTGGGATCCTGGAACCTGGGATAGAGAACACCAGGTGGAATTCCAGTGAGTAAGAGGGATTGTGGTGAGTAAAAGAAGGGGGCACAAGGAGAGAATGAGTGAGAGAGCAAGAAGGAGGCAATGAGTACATGGGTGGCAGTAGCAGGTGTGAGTGTAAAATGAAGGCACTCCTGGTGTGATTGAGATATATTGAATTAGGGTTTGAGGGGAGCCCCCCCTCCCCCAATGTGTGGTCTTTCGTGTAGAGGTGGCCTGCACGGGGCAGATGAGGTGAGAGAAGTGAGAGTACAGCAAGGATTAACGGCCTGCTATTGAACAGAAAAGAAAGTGGGAGAGAGATGCCTGCAAAGGAATGCAAATGTCTGCAAACAAGTGGGGGAGAGAATGGGACTAAATGCCTGAGCAGGCAGGCAAAGTTTATGAATGATGAGAAAGAAAGTTTTGAAATCTGATCTGCAAAGCAGGTAGATGGGGAAGAGAACTCAAGAGAAGGCTAGTGAATAAGAGAATACCGAAAAAGCGTTGTGTAAAGAAAACTTAAAAGAAAACCCTACAGGGGCAGGCGGGGAGAACCAAGCCATGTGTGTGTGAGAAAGAGAGAGAAACGACCGTCCCAGAGAAGGAAAGGTGGAGTGATGAGAAACACCTCTTCCTGTGGAGTGGGTGTGGAAGGAGGGCTCTGGAGAAGAGGCTAATGATAGCCATCCAAGGAGATCTATGCAGAGTGCACTGCAGACCCTTACCTATGGGGAGGGGGAGGAGTGTATTGGTAGGAGCTGTTCCATGGGGGTTTCCTTTGTAGAGGGATTGGGGGAAATCAGAATCCCATGGGTTAATTTGCACTTGAAATTTGAGCAATGGGAAGAAAGCAAGGTAAATCCCCTTAAAGGTGACTCCACCAGTCAGACCAGTGAATATGAGATGGGTGCAAAGAAATCTTTGAGACAGCACAGAGGTTGTTGAGGTGAGGAGCTTAAGCCCAGGGCTCCCCCTCTCAATTTCCCTCTGATCCCCATAGTAAAGCTAGGTGGGAGTTAGAGGATGATTTTGGATTATCACCACCTCCATCAGCTTAAAGAAATAGGCCTCTGCCTCCAGATGACATTGCTGTTGTGTCAGGCCTAGTAACTTTGTTGAAGCAAAGAGAAAATGCTGATGTGTGAATATTAATTTGGAAAGTGTTGCATAAATTATACTATTTCCAAGAACATATGTAGGATGCGTGTAGGATGCGTGTAAGATGTAAGATGCATGTCAGGGGAAATAGATGTGTTTTGGGGTGAAAATCATAGATCTGTTCAGATTTTTACAACAAAAGGAGGGTGAGAAATTAATCCCCAAGATCTAGCCACAAGAGAGAATTCAGGACTCAACCCCATTGGTGCAGGTATTTAAAAGGTAAGGTGGGCTTTTGGAGACAGTATTTACTGCACCTTGTTCAAATCTTGCCCAACCAATTAGGTGACCAGAAAAAAGGCCAGTTTGAGGGGGGGCATCAACATAGGGTGACCAGATAAAATCCAGGTCAGGGCTCATGTAACTTTAACAGTTGCTCTCTTTAATTGAAGGGGCTGGGTGTGTTACCTCTAACTGGCTCTCCCATACCTGCATGTCTTGTAGGCAGCCGACAAAGAAGTTGTACATTGGAAACAGCACCCAGCAATGATACAGAAACATATAACCAGAAAGACAGTCATTTTCACATAACAGCTTCTACTCTAATCTACTGGGAGCCGCTTGTAAGCATATTTCTTACATATCAACCACAACCTGTGTGTTGATCTGTGTTTTTCCATCAAAGTCACAAGGGTTTGAGAAGTTAAATATCTGTGACTTTGGAAAGGGTGCTCTTAATTATCACAATCTTACCATATTTTTCCATCAGCAAGGTGCAGATACAATCATAACTATTTACTTTCAAGAACCCATTACATTTCTACAAAGCAGGTTCCCACAAATTTTCCAGTCTCTTTCTGCAATATGCACACACACTCCCTTTTAGGAGTGTGGGTCAGTCTCATTCTTCTTCCAAGAACTCATCAGTTAGTAAGGCTGTCAAGTTGAGGTGGGCCACAAAAGGTAGCACTCCTGTATGTGTGACAAAGGAGCCATTCCGCAGGCCAAACAGGTGTTGTTGGTCTAGATTTTTGTGAGGTTTACAATAAGTTTCACAAACTGGTTCTCGTTCAGAGCTTCTCCGAGGAAGATCCAAACCAAAATCCCTCCCTCCGAGTGACATAGAAACCATAACAAGTTCATGGCCTTTGCTTTTGCTTGAACAACAGCTTTGGGTCCAAATCACTTTTCTTCACCGACCACATCTGCTCTTCTGGTGCTGTGTCAGCCTGATTGTTGGTGGAGCTCTCTTGACACACGTGTAATGGGTCTGATAGACACTGAAGGAATTTCAACTTGGAGAAAGTAATGTCTCCTTAAGGTGTCTGTGTGTCTGCATTTGTCTCTGTGTAATGGAAGGGGTTAACTCTACTACCTGTCAGGATTAATTAATGGCTATGCCGTGAAGAGGACAAAGAGAAGAGTTTTGAAGCCAATGAAATGTCGAGTGTGGTCCGCGTGACTGGCACATAGCCAATTAGATGAAGTGGATTCTATAACTTAGTCATATATGCATATCTTATCTATGCACTTGAAATATAATCCCTTGAGCACAAACCTATAATGGTCAGTGTTATTAGACTGTAGAGGTGTTTGACCAATGAAAATGTTTTTTACTTCTGTGACCAAAGTTTATATAAGTGTGTGAAATCCTTTGTTCGGGGGACTCTTGATTTGCTGAAGCCGGAGGCCCCTTCACTGCAGTGAAGCCATTAAACAGTTAAATTGAATTCTCCAGTCTCTGGGTCTTTATTGGGTAAGAGACCCCAGAGGCCATAAACCTCCCTCCCATTGAGGGACAACAGGTCCACCTCTTTCTTCCGGCAACTTTAACAGCAGAGTTGGAAATCAGCAAAACTTAGTACGGCCCTCTTCATATCTCAGCAAGAGGCTCGTCCTTCTAAGTTCAAATTAGGACCCAGTCGCCTGGTTTGAATGGGGGCGCAGACACGTCCAAGGGCAGTCTTTGGAAAGGCACCACATACCAATGCAGGGTAGATAAAACGGACTGAAGGGCAATTACATGCTCTTGTATCTCTTGACAACTCATCTCTAAATTCACATTTTCAGCTACGGTCAGAGGCAGGATGCGAGGCGGCCTCCCATATACAGTTTCAAAAGGTGACAATTTAGACCTACCCCTGGGGGTGCACGTGATTCACGTAAGGGCAAGAGGCAGTGCTTGTGGCTACTTCAACTCTGTCTCAATGGCTAGTTTCATGAGGGCTGATTTTAGAGTCCTGTCCATCTTTTCTACTTGGCTTGGCTTGGCTTGTGGCCTCTAGGGTGAGTGGAGAACCCATTCTATTCCCAGAACTGTTGACACTTCATGAACTACCTGTGCAATAAAGTGTGATCCTTGATCAGACTCTATTACCTCAGGCAGCAGGAAACGGGGAATGATTTCTTTCAAGAAGACTTTGGCTGTGGCCTATGCTGTGGCCTTCCTTGTGGCAAATGCTTCTATCTACCCCATGAGCTGGTCTACGATTACTAGCAAGTATTTGTACCCGAGGGCTGGCATCAGCTCGGCAAAGTCAATTTGAAGTCTTTGAAATGGGTAGAAGGCCCATGACCTGCCACCAGTAGGTTGGGGACGAGAGAATCCCTTTGTGTCGGTTTTCTGACAAGTGGGGCAATTTGCCGCAGCTCTCTGCATTTCAACATACAGTCTTGGTGCCATCACTTCCTGTGTCATTAAGTCCCCAGAGCACTCCCTCCCAGGTGAGTGCTTTGGTGTAAGGCTAGTACTAGCTGGATCAACAGAGGTCTTGGCAACACTACTTTTCCTCCTGGAAGAACCCACCATCCTTCTGAAGTCTTTGTTGCTTGGCACTCTTTGGCGACTGCTTCTTCTGGTGTTGTCTCTTTCCACTTGACCGGTAGGTGATTCAGTTGCTTTGCTGGTTCTGGCTCTGGTCCCTCTATAGCTGCCTCTTTTGATGCTTTATCTTGTAACCGGTTCTCTTTTCTTTCTTCTGGACAGCTGCTTTTTCTATGCACATGGACATGCGTGACTGATACTCGAAGTGGCTTCTTTAATATTTCCAGCAATCTTTCAATCTGTGGTCCATTTGCAATCTTCTGTCCTGATGAAGTGATGAAGCCTCTCTCTTTCTATAGCATCTCATGCTCTCAGCATGTTCTAAGGCTTTCGCAAGTGCTGTCAACTCTGCAGCTTGTGCTAACAAGCTGGTTGGAAGTCTTTCTTTTAAAGTCTCTCTTTTCAGGACTACTACAGCACAACCTGTGTAGTGCTTGCCTCTTATGACACAACTGGATCCGTCTACATACATCTCCACTTCCGCACCATCCTGAGGCACATCTAACAGGTCTGGTAGTGCGATTGTCACTTGCTGTAAGACTTTCACCCAGTCATGTTCTATTGTTCTTTCTACTGGCATGAGGGTTGCTGGGTTCAGGATGCTGCTGAGTTTGAAGGTCAGTCCTGGTGTCCCTAGCAGGGCTATTTCATAGCGGGACTGTCTGCTGGGATTCAGAAGTTTCTCTCCAACTGTGCTCAAAATTTGGGGGGCACCATGTGGGACATGTACCTTGACGTCTCTTCTCATTTTTTGAGTCAACACTCCCAACGCTACGCTTTTCTGGAGGTGACATCAAAGCCTTCTTCAATTCAAGGAAAGCCTTCTCTATGATTGGTGTCCATTTCCAATAGCAGATCTCTTCTTTTTTCAGGGAGTCATACAAAGGTTGGGCCTTGTCTCCATATTCAGGAATCCATAGCCTGCAGAACTCAGTCAGTCTAAGAATCGCCCTCAAAGCTTTTGGGTTCTCTGGTCTGGGGACTCCTTGGATAGCCTTGATTCTTTCTTGGCTCAAAGTTCTTGACTCTTTCATGATCTCATGTCTGAGGAAGTTGACTTTCTGTTGGCAAACTTGTGCTTTTTCTTTTGACACCTTGTATCTTTTCTCTCCTAGTTCTTTCAGGAGAGAAATGGTGGCATATTCGCACTTGTGACAGTCTTTGTCTTATTCTTTGGGTCGTCAGTGTACTGCAGCAACCTTGCCTCTGGGTGGCGCTTGTTCTAAGAGGTGAATCAAAACATGATCTTCTTTTGCTGTCTGTTCAGCACTTCTCTCAAAAATGGCCATCTGATAGAGCCATGTTGTTTGGGTAACTCTACTATCATTTTTCTTCTTTCTCAGTAGATTTGTGCTTGCAATTTTGCTAGCAGATCACAACCAAGCAGGGCGACTGGGCACTTTTCTGACACCAAGAATTCGTGTTTCAGATTTGCTATCCCCACCTTTGTGAGGAGGGGATATGTGCTGAACACATGAAACGCTTCTCTCTCTATTCTTTCTATCAACCTTCTTTTCTCTCTATTCACGTCCTCTTCTTTCACCTGGGGCAACATTGAGTATGTTGCTCCCCGTGCCAACCGATCCCTGGATTTCCCCCCCCCCCGCCTCTATTTTGACTAATGGATCCCCTTCAATTGCTGTCAGCAACTGGGTCATGGGGGCAATGGATCTGGGCCACCTTCAACATGCTTCTTCTCTATCATTGGAGGAACCAGCACTCTGGCTCTTCTCTCTTTCTACTCCTTTACCTTCTTTCAGTTGTCCAGGGGGCCTTGGCTTCCCCCCCTCTGTCAGTTTTCTAACCCCGTTCTTGCTTGAGCTGGTAGACTTTGGTTTGATCCACCTTGTGCACTGAAGCAGCCATTCCATGTAAAATCAGCCTGCGGTAGCGTTCCAGGCTTGCTCTGACATCTAGGGTATGTGGTTCTCAGTTTGGAATGCTGCGTGGCACAGCCAAGTTGCTGTTGGAACGCTTGGGTCCGGTTTCTTTTTCCCAAACTCTCTTTTGGTTGCTGCTTCCTGCGAGTGGAGGTGCCAGGGAGAGAATTCTTTGGCTCCATGCAGCTTTTCTAGAGCATTGCTAGCTTCCTGAAGGACCTTTGCTATAATCAGGGCATCCTCTTGGCTATTCACTCTTAATTGCTCATTATGGAGCCCGTGGATGCCAATCTCCGAAGCTAGCAATGGGTTGGTTGCTCTCGGCGTGGCAAGGCTTCCTCACACACGCCCTTGTGTCCTAGCAAGATCCAACCATGGGGGGGCATTGCAGCTTGCTCCCTGCTATTCTGGGTTTAAAGCCGGCTGGACTGCTGCCGCATGGCTCGCTAGCCCACCAGAGGGGGATCAGAGCCTCCTTGTGGCTCCTGCCAGGATATTTGGGATGTAGAGCTTGCCTGCAGTTACTGGTTTGCTTCTTGGAGAATCTTTGCAGCAGCTGCTGCTGCGCCTCTCTGCCCTCTCTTCCTCTTTTCCCCGCCACCAAGCCCATGGATTTCAACTTTTAAAACTGCTTGGGGAGAGAGCAGGGCTCGTGGGGCGAGGCTTGCTTTTGAGCGTTGCTGGGGGCTGGCAGGATCCAGCCATTGGGATGGATCTCTCTGTGCTGCTCCTTGCCAGCCCGGGTTGTAAGCTGGCTGGCCAGGGACTTCTTTGGATGCCCCACTGCTGGAGTAGTTTTCCTGGCCAGTGCTTTCTCGGAAAAATGGCCCCTCCTTGGGCAGTTGTTGACAGGGGGAAAAATGGGAAAAATGGGGCAGGAGGAGCTGCTACAGCTGGAGCCGCTGCTGTGGGGACTGCTGGGGCACCTGGGCAGGGTTTGGGGTGTAAAGCGGGGGCATCACTTTCCATCTCTCCCTCAAACCCAGGTCATGTAAAATGGGTGACCATTTTCTCTATTTTGTGCATTCTAACCTATATTTAATCTTCTAAACTCCAGTTTATTAATCCCTCTGCAAAGTGAGGCTTATCTGACCCAAAAGCAGACAAAAATCCTCATGCAGTCACCCATCTGAAGATCAGGGTTCTTATACAGAATTCAAAAAGACACATGTCACAAATCCCTACACCTGCCCAAACGTAACCCAGTTCATTTCCATGGGACACTGACCTTGCCACGTTGCAAACATTGCTTGCCCAGGTCTCTTTGAAAATGTCAGGTAGACTAGTTTTTTTCCCTCCTCTCCGCCTAAAAAAAGACAGCTATTCTTTCTGTCTATCTATCTCTGTGCTGATGGCCCATTGCCTCAAGGCAGAGCCAGGAACAAATGGATTCCTTTAAGTACATAAACCGGTCCAGTAGGTATTAATTACCTCTTTAAGTACTGTCCTTTGTTGCTGGCAAGGGAGCCAGAGGAAGGAAGAAGGGGGGGGGGGGGGGGGAAGGGGCGACTTCAACTTAAGTTGTTTGCTTGCAAATATCCCTTATTCCCATCGAAAAGAATCAGACATCAGAGCAGCAGTTTTTATATTTTCAACTCCAGCTTTCTTCTCAATACAGATTAAAATAATATTACTTGTCATAAACCCCAAATAGTGGTGTAATCCCCCTGTGTCCGTGGAGCAGGATTCCATGGCTTCAGCTGCCTCAAAGCCTTATTTTACAGCTTTTGCAGCTAGAAACCTGTCCCAGGTCTGAACCTTTATTTGTTACATGTATATCCAATTTTCTTTTTTTTCCCCAGGAGACCAAGGCAGCATACATGATCCTCCTCCTCCTCTCCATATTATCCTCACAACAACCTTAAGAGGTAGGTTAGGCTGAGAGTCAGTTAATGGCCCAAAGCCAACCAGTGGGTTTCCATGGCCGACTAGGGACTAGAACTCGGATCTCCCGACTCCCAGTCTAACACTTTAGCCACTATACCACACTGGTTCCCACTGGCTACGTATTCAACTCTCTTAATACAGTAACTTTTCTAACTCTATCAGTCTGCCTGCAATTTCTTTACTCTTCTGAAGCCTCATTTTGTATAACTTTTCTTTTTGGTGTTCTATTTCTTATGGATTTAAAACGCATGAGAAACAAAAGGCTTCAAATGAGAAAAGCTATATTTTAAAACTCTACTCTTTACATCTGATTCATATAACAATACAAAAATATATACAATCGCTTTTAAACTTCCCTCCTTTCTCTGGGGGGAGGAATCTCTCTCTCCCTCCCCCACTGGGGTCTACTTTTTAAACTGCTCTCAACTATGTATCAATGTAAGGCAATTGAGCCCACGTCCTCATTTCAATAACATAGTCATGTACATTTCTCACCACCTTCGGATCCCAAGTTCCCCCTTTTGGCCACACACATCCCACAAAAGACGTCCAGACAAAATTACATGACTTGATCAAGTTTCCCTTTTTCAGATCTCCCCCACCCCCACAAAATGACTTGTAGTTGCGCAATACACAGTCAAGGGGGGGTCTCCTCCTTCTGAGTGGTACGCTTAACTCCATCTTCCTACCTAACACACACACACACACTTTGGCAGACTAGAACAGGCTTTTATGCTGTTCCTCCACCCAGATGGAAACTACCCTAGCGCTAAGGGAGTCCCCCAGAAGTGCAGCCTAGAAAAGATGGGTTGAAAACATACCGTGTATCAGAGGATGGGTGGGGAGCAGATGGAACACCGGTGCCCCTGCCTGAATTCCGCAGCCTCTGGGTCTTTCGGTTTTCTGGTACCCTGTTTAGCCGTGATCCTGGCCAGAGACCAGAGCTCTGAGGAGTGGAGGGGAAATTCCCATCCAAGGCGCCTGTTTTTCTCCCCGGAGGTAGCAGTCCTCTCTCCAGTCCACAGGTCACCAGGGTCCCTTCGCGGTCACCAGCTGTTGCATAAATTATGCTGTTTTCAAGTGTCCAAAGTCCAGATATGAAACACTTGACGAAAGACCTCTTGAAGCTTTGGAAACTGATTTTATTCTGCGCAGAATAGGTGACTTCTGGACGCTAACGCTGCTTTCCAGAGTCACACCCCACTAAGGTTCAAACAATGCTCTTATACTCTAAATGTTACACGTCATCAGTCCTCATCCTGTGGAATGTAACATGAAATTAAAAAGAAAAGAAAGAATTGATTAATGTCTGCCTCTGTGCCCTGAAACCCCTAAATTGAGATCAAGTAAGTTGTAAAACAAATCTTATGTAAATCCTGAAGAGTCTTAGCAGGGCAGATGATCTCACCGGTGATAGCAGAAACATTAAGGTGTCAAAGAATTTTTATGAGAGGAGCTGGCAAGTCAAAGAATCCTTTGTTCTTCTTGTTGCCGGCCAGAGGCCCCTGAGCTATCTCTTCTTTGGTATGTTGAAATGACCTTGCTGCTTGCATCTCTGTAAACTGCTTGCAAAAAGAACATTATTTCTTCTCCCCCTCCCCTATTTCTTAGTTGAAAGAAGTTTCTAGACACGTACGTCACAAGAAGGGTGTTTCTTTTCATGCCAAGAGAGTAAAAACCTTTGTCTATGTTGGTTAGGGGCGGTTCCTCTGTATTTTGGCCATGAGGCAACAGGGTTCCGTCTCAGCGCGCTGATTCTCTTTTAATAAAATCGAGTTTTACCTCCCTCCTTACTATCTGAGATTTATTTTAAGTAACTCCAGGTAACAATCCCATTGGTTTATAGCCTCAGTGACATAATTTGGTCAACTCTATTTTACTCTCGAGTAGTCCCGAGTAGTGGGCATATGTGGCGTTGCATTGCCATGTGCTATTTTACTTGTACCCAGAGATGCTTTGCACGTCCCTTCTATCATTCCCTTATATGGCCATTTTGTCCCTCTCCAGGTGTGCTATGGTCACATCTGGATGAGTCACACTCCTGGTTCCTCTAAGTCAGGTAGCCTACGCGCGTCCCTGATTGTGCATAATGCAGTCTGATCTGGAGAAGAAAGAGCAATGGTGATTTTGACAAGCTCCTAGTTCTTGCTCCGCTAAATCACTTGCAAGCAGCTTGACTTTTGCAGAAATGGATACAATGGACAGGCAGTGGGGTATGGGGCTTTGGGGTGCTGTGTGTGGATGGTTTGGGTGTGTGTGTCAGTGAACACATGTAGGATGCATGTAGGATGCATGTAAGATGTGTGTAAGATGCATGTCAGGGGAAATAGACGTGTTTTGGGGTGAAAATCATAGATCTGTTCAGATTTTTACAAAAAAAGGAGGGTGAGAAATTAATCCCCAAGATCTAGCCGCAAGAGAGAACTCAGGACTCAACCCCATTGGTGCAGGTATTTAAAAGGTAAGGTGGGCTTTTGGAGACAGTATTTACTGCGCCTTGTTCAAATCTTGCCCAACCAATTAGGTGACCAGAAAAAAGGCCAGTTTGAGGGGGGGCATCAACATAGGGTGACCAGATAAAATCCAGGTCAGGGCTCATGTAACTTTAACAGTTGTAGAGAAAAGGGAATTTCAGCCAGTGTCATTTGTATGCAATTAGTTCCTGGTGATATTCCCTCTTCATCACAACAGCTAAAGGTGCATGCACTATACTTGAGTGACCATATACAAAAGAAGGCAGGGCCCCTGCAACTTTAACAGTTGTGATGAAGAGGGAATTTCACCAGGAACCAACTGCATGCAAATGACACTGGCTGAAATTCCCTTTTCTCTACAACTGTTAAAGTTACAGGAGCCCTGACCTGGATTTTATCTGGTCAGCCTACATCAACAGACAGTCCTGGTGGAAAGTCCCTGGGTGAGGAATTTCCCCTTCAAATTATGTGTTTGCTATTGTAGAGATGGTTGATTGAAATCTGTGGCAGAAAGAGCAGGTGGGGTGGGGAATGGGTGAAGCAGAACTTTTGACGTGAAGGCACCAGAAGCTGCAGCTGACCCACCCCTTCCCTTTGAGCAGCAATTGCTTGTACAGAGCTATTGCAGAGACTGAGAGAGACTAGCTGGTTAAAAGATGGGAGTAGTAATGGAGAGACCCAGAGGATGCCCATTATGACTTGGGTGAAAGATGAATCAGCCAGCCCTTGCATTGGTAGAAGACAGTTAAGATGGAAATGGTATATTTCAGAAGGTGCAAAAGCAGGACCTCAGAGAGTGAATGCTCTCCGAGAGCAGGGGTTAGCCCCCACTGGAAAAGAGGTATACGAGAAAGTCCTGTACTAACTAGAATGAAGAGGATCTCTAGGGTGAGAGAATCCACACTATGATCAGGTAGCCCACACTGAAAAACTGGTTCATTGATGGAAATGAAAGCGGGTATCAGATGGCCACTACTGACCCAGAAAGCAAATCATACTTTCTGGGCCTGGGCAGGGTAATCCAGGCAGTATGCTGAGCTAATAGCATTAAATATGCCAATGGAAATAATCTGATGTAGCATATATTTACAGACTCATGAGCAGTATACAAAGGGCTGATAACATGTTTTTAAGGGCGATGACAAGATGGGTCCTCTATGTGTAAGTACTCCCATGGGGGCAAAGGCCTATGAAAAGCAAGTGGATAAATTGATCCAACAAAATAGCTGTGTTTGTCGGACATGAAAAATGGGTATGCCTCAGGAATTAACAGAGACCTGTGCAAATGGTGGCAGACTAACTAACTAAGTTTGAGCAGCCCTGCCCACACAATGTTAACTTTGGTTTTGCTGGACTCATGTGGAAAATCAGACCACATGGGAGCCAAGGCTACCCAGGAATGGCCCTCTCCAGAAGTCCTGCTGGGTTAAATGAGTAGGAGCCAGTCCTGGACAAATATGGCAGGTGGATTATGTGACCTTCCTTTCCGAATGCAGGATAGTGGCAGTACCTGATTGGCAATAGGAAATGTCTGATCTGGTTATTTGTTTGTATATCTCTGTGCTAGCAAAGCACCATTAAGTGTTTAGACCTTTTGAATAGACGGTATATAATGCCCATGCAAATCTAGTTTGACAATGAAAGTCACCTTACAGGCACAGAAGTGCAAGAATGGGGCAATGAATGGAAGATTCAATGGATATTCCATATTTCCCCATCATCCCCAAGCAGAGGGCTAGATTGAAAAGTTGAATCACATGTTAAAGCAGAAACTGAAATAGCCAACTCAATATCATATTTTGAAAAAGAGTGGGGACAGTTTTTAGAACAGACTGAAATTGAATTCTAGCTGTTCCCAGAGCGAGGGTGACATCCTTTCAATGCATGGTGGAGTTATGGCACCTTGTGGTGTAGACCAATGAAAGCTACACCTGATGGTGATAGAGCAACCTTATGGCACTCCAAAGATGTATGTTTCAGATAGGACAAGTGATTATCCCACTGGAAATTGGAGTTGCAGTCCCTCTGGGGACTTAAGAATAGATTATCCCACATTTTGGGTTGGCTCTCAACTGCATTCAGTTGTTTGAAGGGGTGATAGATTCACACCACCAACGGGAAGTACAAGTACTAAAGTGAAGTCACTTTTTAATTTGATCAGTGCATTGCACAACTGATCTGTGGGAAATTTGGTGTCCTTGTCATTCAGGAAATGACGGGCAGATCAGACAATGTGAACAGAGAAAGGATTTAGGTCCACAGACAAAGGATCTGATCCCAGCCCAAAAAGTGTGGATTGTTTATCCAAACCAACACAAATCAAACTTGAGAAAAACTGACATCAAGAGGCCAAGAGCCACCTGTTGGGTTTGGTTAACCAATGGTGTTTCTCTGATTTCCCTGGATGCAGGAAAATTAAGGCGCTGGGAATAATTGGTTGTATACATTCTCACAGATGGTGCCAGAATGGCAGAGATGGGTGTCAATCCCGTCTATACTGGACAAGACAACAAAGAGCGTTATAAAATGTGACAAGCCAATGAATTGTTATCAACTGTGAATCTTTCTTCCTGTTTGTACATAGTAGAATGATACAGCTGTGACTGTTATTCCTTATTCCTGTATTGACCTTCCCTGACCAATTGGCTACTTACTCAGAGTCTTGTCAAGAAGTGATTTTGACACCATAGTCCAAGCATGTATGATGCCAGGCACCAGCCAAGGATAAACACAACCACTGTGTTTGTTTGTCTATGAAGGACAAGTTGTATTATAGAAATAATAGCCTCCTAGTGTTAATGGGATTTGTATGAATATCCGTGGGGTGAACAACTAGATAATATTTGGCCAAAATTGCATTTGTCTATTCCTTGGAATCCGACAAATTGTTTGGTCTGTGGAATGGACAATTTCCTTTCAGTTTTGTCAGGACAATACTACTAGATCATGAAATGATCACTGTATAGAGAGTCTGTACATTAAGAGAAATCATGTTCTTTACCTGGGGGTTTTGTGCTTTTTGGTTCTTCGGCATTATTGTTATGGGCTGCATTACACGGGAGGAGGGGGTGACAAGGGGTTTGAATTGAATACTTCTCTGTTCAGTTCCATTGAATTCTATTGAGACAGCACCATCTAGTGGTGGAAGAACCTGCTGTTTCCCAACTATTACCACTTTAAAAGTGGTTCTTTTTATCCCAGGATATCTGGAGGATTCCGCCGGAGGTGTCCTGGCTGTTGAAGACCTCATGAAATCGACCTGAACACTTCTGTAAGTGGCCAGTCATGAGCATGCAATAAATTGCTTGTTTAGCGGAACCCTGTATAGAGGGGGAGTGCCTCTCCCTGTACTGTTTAGTACTGTTATTTGTGTATGAGCCCAAACCAGTAACGATGTTCCTAGAACAATTGAAAATCACAGAAAATGTGTTTGTGTGGCATTCTGGAGTGTAATGTATTGGGAAGATGAAAACATACCGCAACCACCAGTGCGAGAGGGTTGCTGTAACATTTCTCAGCTATGCATTGCTGTAGTAAACTAGGACCCTAGGATGGCAAGCCAAAGAATGGAACTTCATGTTTCCTGTGGCTAGCAATGTCACCCTGTGACATTGCTAGCCTTATGACAGGCCTTATGGGAAACTGCAGACATCCTGGGGGCGGGCGAGGCAGGCTGGTGGCGCGGCGCGGGGCGGGGGGGCGTGCGGGCCGCGCGGGGGGGCGTGCGGGCGTGCGGGCGTCGCGAGGCGGGCTGGCGGCGTCGCGCGGGGCGGGCGGGCGGGGGGCGGGGGGCGGGGGGTACCGGGATTTTGGTTCTCAAAATCTGGTTACCCTACCCCACACCTCTGGAATGGGTTGCCATTGGTGGTCTGTCAGGCCCTATCATTGCAGGCTTTTAGAGAAGGCCCTGAACCCTTATTTGTTTATTCTGGTCTTCCCCTAATTATGTTTTGCTGAACTGTTCTGGTTGGTAGGTTTTTAGTACTGTCTAGGCCAGATGTTTTATTGCTTGTGTTTCTTGTTTTTATGAATTCTTCTCTCTCTCTAATCTGTATCTTTTAAATCTGTAGACTACATTCCTCTCAAACAAAACACTCAGTTCTGAAGAAACAAGATAGGGAGGCAAAAATAACTCTCACAAGAGCCTAAATAAGCACTCCAATCATTTGTCTCAAATTCCTTACCAAGGTACCAATCAATGGTATAAGTAAACTTATTGTGATGATTAATATTTGCTTTAGGCACGTGTGAGTTATTCTTGCCTCCCTGCCTTGTTTCTTCAGTACCTAGCGTACAATAGTTTCATTCTTTTGATGAAGCACAGAAATGGCATTAACTTCCAGAGTTGTTGTCAAATAATTACTGTTTCTCACTGTTATCATTTGCTGAATAGTGATATTTATGAACTGAATCCATTCTTGTATGATCATATTAACTATTATAATCAAGAGATATTTTTAATTGTAATTATGTGTGTAGGGTATAAGATGTTTATCATTTATGTTTGCTATTATTATACCATTTCACATTCCTGAATATAGCTAATTGTATATTATCATTTGAGACTTTGGGCCGATTCAGACAACATGCGAAGCCATGGTTAGGCCACAAACTCCTTTGCAGCAAATGGTTACCGTGGTTATGTAGCCACCATAGTAAGGAATGGTTCACATGACATGCTAAGTCATGGTTCACACGACACGCTAAGCCATAATGTTTAGCTCAAAATGCTTAACTGCTGTGGTTTAGCATGTTGTCTGAACAGAGTCACTGTGTTTGCAGTATTGCTATTCCTATGTTCTATTTATCCTTGTAACATAGAGTTTCTTGCATTTAATAGTATTGGATGTTCCCACACCTGGTTGTACTTTCAAGACATAAAAGGTCCTATGTCAACTTGAGACCTTGTGCTTTCACTTTCCACAGCAAGTTTAGTTTGGAGTATATGTACCTACATACGTTTTCAGTATATAAACCATAGTCTTATCCTGAGTTTCATGTGTTATTTGCAACAATTATGGGTCCATTGATTCATTTGGTGGTTCTTAATGAGGTCTCCCTTCCTTCTTGCTTTATACTCAGAAGTAAGTCCATCAATTTCAGTGGGATTTACTCCCAGGTAAGTTTGTATAAGATTGCAGCCTGTATAAGATAGATGTTTGATGGGACTTATTTCCAAGAAAGTGTTGCTAGGTCTTAAAGGCAACCATAAACTAAACCAGGATCACAGAAACCAGAAGGGACAACCATAAACTCATAAAAAGAGGAAAACTAAGCAGGAAAAAACTGTATAATTACAAAGGCTAGAAGAGCTCAAGAAATTGTGAAATTCTCCCTCCCATACTGATGGCATGGTTAACAGCATTACAAATTGCATTTGTGCACAAATAGGCTGATACAGTGTATCAAAGAAACAGACAATTAACTAATGGACTTCTTTCAGAAATAGCTGTCATTTATTACATTTTGAAAGTCCTGTTGTGATATAGGAATACTTGCTAAGTACACTTTCACTGAGAGTATACAGCATTTTCCCCACACTGGATGAGTATTATTTTTTGATCGTGGTGGGAGGATGAAATTCTGATCTCAGATAGTAGATCCACTGATGTTGTGATTGCCTTGTGATCTGCACCATCACATTCTACAGATACCTACTGGGAGAAAAATGCCTTTGATGTGAATAGTGATGGTCAGGGATACAACTACTCTTTCCTATTTCTGCACCTTTTTGTGTCTTTTAAAACATTTTATTTTTAGTTGGTTACTATTTTTAATGTTTTCCCAGGACTGAGAGCTCCTCACCTGTCAGCACAAGTGAACTACAGACTCAAAAACACCAAAGTGGTCATTTAACCTTAAAATAAAGAAGTGGTAGGTATCAGCAGGGCATCCTTACCCTGCCAATTTTTATTTATATTAAAATGTATACAGTGCTTTTCAGCCTAAGGATCCTCAAAGAAGCATTCAATTCTTTTAAAAAATAGAATAAAAAACTAGCAAGCAACAAAAACAGCTATTTTGTCTTTAGCTTTGACTGTATTTAGTTTGTGCCTGTACTTCCCCTTTCCAGCACTGGACGGCAATTCATCACTGAATATATTTTATGTTGTAATGACCATAATGACACTGACTTCATTTTAGTTTTACAAAAATGGGAGCAGCAGTTTAGCTACCTACCATCCCCAATAAGGCTGCCTTGCTCCTTCTATTAAATCAAGACTGTATGTCATGCTATTGTCTTCACCAGGACTTGTGGGACTATCTTATGAAGACTAGAAGACATTTGTGGGCAGGCATTCACTGATCATGTAGATAAGCTTTTATTTATCCAAACACACACACCCTCAAAGAAAAGTTACTGTAGGGGACAATGAATCAAATACTGTAGTTGCAGGAGAAATTGGCTTTCAACAATTTTAAAATTGCAAAATTAGAGGAGATGCAAAGTGCTCTGATGAATCCACCAGATGGCAGCAGAATACCAAAGTAAATTTAGACCTCTGAGTTTGGAATTACGGTATGTCCAGCAAAGAAGATTGTGAAATTGAAGAAACACGTTTGAACTACTAATGAATGGACCTATAATCAATTTGGTCATCTAGGAATGGCATAGAATCTGAATAAATGGTGCACTCTTTTTTTTATTAAATGTTTTACACTAAGCGTAGCTTCCCAGTATAACACCACACACACCCCGTTACAATGTTCAGCTAGAATGAATTTGGCACTATATGAGCAAGGTATTGAACTAGGGCTCCAGAGAGCAGTGATCAGTATAAGAAAATAATTGCCTTCCTTCATCTAACCCAGCATCCTGTTTCCAGCAGTAGATAGAAAATACCCTGCGAAAGAACACCCAACAGAACAGATGGTGTAACGCACAAACTGGCAAAAAAGTTAACCTTTAAAATCAGACTATCAAAATATATGAAATATAAAAACTAAAGCAACCTTCCCCAATGTGGTGCTCTCCCAGTGTGGTGGACTGGGGAATGATGGGGATTGTAGTCCACCAGGTTGGGGAGGACTAGACTAAAATATCTGAAACTATATACAATAAAGTGATATCAAAACACTGCATGTGCATTCACTTATGGAAAAAGTTCATGCTTACAGAAAGACAATCCAGTAATTCCAAATAAAATAATGCCCAATACGATGATGCTTATAAGAACTGAATTGTGAAATGAAGGAACAATTCACTAATTTGTTTCAAAAACTCAATTCTTCCTCATGGATATTCTACTTCCCATACAGGGGAAGGAGATGAAACTTGGGATTTTTAACGGATTTACATGTTAAAGATTAGCCCAATAGTTTAAGATACTTTCAAGAGTCAAGGTATAAGGGACAAATACACCACTTTGATTCTCTGGGCACTCTTCACGTGTCCATGAGGGAATAGATGATTCTTATCTTCTGGGGCCCATGTTGCCCCAGCGGTGTTACTGTTGAACCTATGTGAGCATGTATTTCTCCCTGAGCAGTTCTCTAGGGGCCATCAATGTTAATTTTAATGAAGAGTTGGGAAAAGTGGGCCCGCAGACGGTCACATCTAGGATGACAACATTTCAACTCAATTCAAAAGGCAGCTCTGCAGCAGACACCACCAGAGGTCTCTCAGGGAAAAGCTCTTACCTGTCTTTCTCTGTCTTCTCACTGCTCAGCTCTCCTGCCCCCCTCCTGAGGGAGCCAGCCAGGTCTAGTTTTTATTAACAGTTTTATTTTTGTATTTTGTTTTTAATCTATTGTAATATGCCCAGAGAACCTGGGTAAAGGTACAATAGATAAATAAATGTGACCCCCTGTTATTAGGAAATAGTTCAAAGGAACTGTTCACAAAAGTTGTCTTTCTCTTCCCCACCCAAGATGGCAGCATTCTTAGACCTTTCATTTCTTCAAAGGCAAAATGAATGTCTTCATCCTCTCACCAGTGGAAAAAGCAATTAACGCCCCTGCAAAGTCTACATGTTTCTATTTTCATCCCAATGTGAATCTTGCACTTTCCCCTTTGAATTGTGTGGAGCAGAGATCTGCCTCCTCTGTCACTAATCTATGAGCTACAGTCTGCTCTCTTATAGAACCCCTGGAGCTGTAAGAATAAGATGTTATATGCGTTTAATCTCCCAATCTCTTCTGTTGAAAGCAAAGTAAGATTCAATTGGCTTATCCAGGATGAATGACTGTGTGTCTGTGTATGGGATAAGAACAAAATTGTGGTGGCAGACCCTGTCCCCAACCTATGTGCATTCTGATGAAAGTCTGGATAAAGCTTACACATCTCTAATTGTACACACATAGGGTTGTCTCTGTTGTATGATTGAGAACTCTGGTACTGTGAGGTTCACAATTGCAAGGAGGGAGCCCTATGCATAGACAGTTGCAGCACATATGCCTCCAGTAGGTGTTCAACTGAATGCTAATATGCGAGTCCCTTCTCCATACCACCATGTGTGTTCACTCACTCTGGATATGTTGTTTGAAAGAATATCCATTAACTCCATCTGCCTCTTGAGGGCATAATACTATTGAGGGTATAATTAAGTTCTTATTATGCACACACACACCCACACCCACACACACACACTTAAAATGGATACCTTTGGGACCAATGATATAATGGCCCTCTATCCCACATTAAAAGATTTGCAGGTTCTTCTGGGACAATTGCATTTGCCATGGCTACTCCTTTTATTTGGTTCACTCTTCCACTTCTTTGGCTTGTTCGTTGGGCCCAACAGTGGCCAACTACATGCCCTTGGATATTCCCAAGCAGCGCATGAAAAAGATGTTCCACTCCTATGGTTTGGCCTGGCACTTGCTGTTCAGAGAACTATGTCTCCCATACAGTGGTTTCACTATTGTGGTTAATAGACATTGACAGCCCTGGTCCACTATGAATTTCTAATTCAGTGATGGGGGATCTCCAGCCTGCAGGCTGGAGCTGGTATGCCTCACATAAACATACACCACAGTCACATGACTGCAGAGCCAGGACTGGCTGCTTGCTTGGTCAAAGGTCTTTCCCAATGATGACATGTTGGGAGAAGGTGACCAGGCGAAACAGCCAGCCAGGTCAGACCTGCAACAAGTATTGGAACACAAGGTCAAGAAGATGGAAAGAGTTAAAAGGGGAAGCTTAGGGGAAATGCAGGGGCAGAGGACTCAAGTGGAATAGCTGAGGAGGCTGTTGCTGCTCCCACCCCCCAGCGTCTGCTACATGAGGTAACCATCTCATTTTGCTTAATGATAGGGCCAGCACTCAGTGAAGTCTGCAAAGGATGAAGATTACTACTTTAAGGCTGGGGCAAACTTAAGGTTACTTTGAGTTTGTGGCCAAGTTTGCTGGGCTCTCTGCTGCCTCATTCTAGCCCTGGAATGCATAGCCCTTACAGCTATGCATTCCAGGGCTAGATCAGTATGCGCAGGCAAGAAACTGTCTTCCAGAAACCCCCAGTTACTCACTAATCTTTTCATTAAAGAACTCCTGCAGTTACATACACCAGTAGGAAAACCAGGGCCAAAATGCCAGCCCTTGGGTTTTCCATGATGTCCCACTTCCACTTCCTTACAACTATAGCCTTCTTACACATCATCCATCATTAGAAGAGCCTTCCTTATACTCTTTACTTGTTTGAGTGTGGAGCAGCCTTCCCCAATGTGGTGCCCTCCAGATATATTAAGACTACAACTACTAGCACATCCAGCCTCAGCGTTGTTCAGCTATCAAAAGTTGGGGGGGGGGGATTTTCCATTGTCATCAATTAGCGTGACCAGATAAAATCCAGGTCAGGGCTCATGTAACTTTAACAGTTGTAGAGAAAAGGGAATTTCAGCCAGTGTCATTTGTATGCAATTAGTTCCTGGTGAAATTCCCTCTTCATCACAACAGTTAAAGGTGCATGCTTTATACTAGAGCGACCATATACAAACAAAGGCAGTGCCCCTGCAACTTTAACTGTTGCGATGAAGAGGGAATTTCACCAGGAACTAATTGCATACAAATGACACTGGCTGAAATTCCCTTTTCTCTACAACTGTTAAAGTTACAGGAGCCCTGACCTGGATTTTATCTGGTCACCCTACATCAATGGAAGGTTTTCCCCTAAGCTTAATTGTCATGTGGAAGGGGAATATGGGGGGAGTAAAATTCACAGGATAACCTTCCATTCCCTCCCCACCTGTGATCCCCCTAGAAATCCCACCCCCCTACCTGCAGGGCAGCTAAGCTTAGGAATACTTACTATTGGCACCAATGGAAAGGGTTCCCCCCCACTAAGCTTAACTGCCATGCAAGGGGATGGTTGTAGGCATACATGGTTAACTGCATGTCGGGGAGGGGGGTTATCCCTCCCACGTTTCAATCACCTTTGGAAATTGTCTCCTACATGGCAATTAAGCTGAGGGAAAAAATGGCCATTGGCATCAATGGACACTTAGGGCTCCTGAGAACAGATCCAAGGCCATGGGGAACACATTCAGGCCCTGGGCCTCATAAGCTCAGGCCTAGCAACACCCTGCCCAGGGCTGTGGAAGTTGTAGTCTAACGCATCTGGAAGGCACCAGGTTGATGAAGGCTGACATAGATATCGCTTGTGCCAGGTAATGTAAACAGTAAAGTCTTCAAGCAAACGACTTCTCCCCAAAGCCAGGCAATTCCACAGTGTGCCCCTGATGTATTTTATTGACCTGAGTAGCTCTACTGATTTTAATGATTCTTCTTTCATCTGCCTCCAGGGCCTGAATAATAAAACTCATGGATCCCGCACGTATTGACACCACCACGGCACAAAGAAATGGATCTGAGCCATGGATCCTCATTGTTTCATACAATTTTTGAAGGGAACACCTGAAAATCACGATGATCTGTGCCTTGGATCCATGTTTTTGTGCCTACCAGTGCTGGGCCATGGTTTTATGGCTGAGTCCCTGGAAGCTGATGCACTCTGTGATTGGATGATGGTTGTGAGGGTGTCCCCTTTAAAAACATAAAATTATGAGGATCCCTTTTTCATTCATGGATTTGGATTCCAACACTACTACTACTTCTTCTTCTTCTTCTTCTTCTTCTTCTTCTTCTTCTTCTTCTTCTCTTTCTCGCTCGTAGTGTTTTTTCTAGAGGGACATGAGGGGCTGTGCCAAGTCATGCTGTCTTTCACAGATTCAGGAATTTCCTGACAACTGAGCATGTTTTAAGTACGACTGCTTTCTGGTTGTTATTATTATTATTATTATTATTATTATTAATTATCATTAATTATTATTTTATTATTCATCCTCCCCACTGCCGCCCCTCCCCACCTTTCTTAGTGGTGCTGATGTTGTCACACCATTATGGGAGGCGATCGCGATGGTTGGACATTGCCTCCTTCGCCTCCAGCCAAGCAAACCCAGGGCTGACATCCCTCCTGCGATGCTGCCCCTCCCTGACCGCCCAGCCACCCACCTACGTCGCCATCGTCCCTCCCAACAGGCGGACCCACTCAAGCCCCTCCTGCGCCAGTCAGCAGGAACCCGGAAGCGGGCGGTGCGGGAGTTGAAGCCGTTTCCTGCCCGGGGGACAGCGGCGAGCTCGGGTGGAAATTTGTCGAAGCGGACCGGATCCGGAGCCATGACTCACCAGACCGGTATCCACGGTAGGGAAGTGGGGACCCCGCAAGGGCTGCCGTCGCGTCGCCCTCACGCCCGCCCCTCCGAAGCAATCCGCTTTTCTCGCTCCAAAGCCTGGAGCGAGCGGCCCGCCAGCCCGCGCCTCGGGCAAACAGCCGCTGCCCATCCATGCAGCCGCACCCCACTCTGATCCTGGCTTCCCCCAGGTCGTCTTAACTCTGCCCTCCACGCCCGGGTGGCATCTCAGTCAGCGTGCGGTGCTGGCAGCGAAATGCAGTGGTGTCATGGCTAAACTTGATCCTGCTGCTTGGTGCTTGGAAAGGGACGCTGCCCAAGCCGTGTAGCCTGTTCCGTAGGATGTGTGTGTTTGTGAGAAGCTTCTAAAGCAAGGGGGCATCCTGATATCCCAGGAAAGATCAATTCGGGGGGGAGGGGTTTCTTTCAAATAAAGGGTACCTGGCGATCTTGAGACCTATGCTTATAGATATGTGTGGTGTGTAGACACTGCCTCACAAAGATTGCAGTGGGTGCTTACCTAGCCCACATTTCTCCTAAACAGAGCTTCGGCTATTGGGCGGTATAGAAATGCAATAAATAAATAAATGCGAAATGGTCACCTGCAAGTATCCATTTTCTCAGGGGCTAGTGTGTACCATCAATAGCCTAGGGGAGCTAGAGCTTTCCTGATAGAGCACAGGCTCCCCGGAGTGGTTGTTTCAGGGTAAAAACAGGTATGTTCTGCATAGCCGCTGATAGCCCTTTCTTCTCTGGATTTTCTAGAAAGCATTTCCCACAATCGTCTTTGCTATCCAGCCTGCAATGGTATGCATTCTGCATGGTTGTTGTTTTCTGGTAGCCTCGTCATGTTTTTAGCATCTTCTCTTTTACTTGTGATCTTCATATGTGTGTGGTAGCTTCTACCTCCAACCTATACATTTGAAAAAGCAGCAACAGCAGTTGTTTTGACCCTACGTGGGTGCACTTGTTTCATGGGGCTATTGATGGGGCTCCTTGTGTTTCTCCGCTCTCTGCGAAGGATTTGAAGTGTGTCAGCCTTTCTTCTGCTTTTTTATTAGATTTTAACATGTTTAGCTCTGCAGTGTGAATCATAATTGCAGGAGCCATTTCCAATTCTGCATTAGCAGGCAGCTATTTCATTTTATGCCTCTCTGTGTGTGTTTTAAGCATTCTCCAAAAGATCACACAAAAGATCATCTAAAGCAACAATTCCTATCAAATTGTTGATAGATGTTAGGATTTTGTTGAAATGCATGCTGCAAAGAGTTGCAACACAGCAGAAGGTAAAAGTGATGCAAGAATTGAGTTGGAAAGCAGTCAGAATGTGATCGGTCATCACTACAATAAATGATAGTGTGCTTATGATATATGTGAATTGTACTGACCAAGCTAATGGTAACTATCTATCTGTATGCCCTTTGTCATCCTATTTTTAACTTCTTATCAAGAAATTTCAAAGATAATGTCAGACTGCAGGAGGCCTAATCCAAAACTAATGTCGTATCAATTTTAATCCTCCAAATAGTACTTTTTCAGTAACTATATATGTCTCATGCTGCTAATATTGAATGCATTAGATTCTACAGTGAAATCTCTGCAAACTGTAATAATCCGAGAGGGATTGATTGCTCAGCTGTGAAGATACAACTTGATATAACAGGATGAAACTGAGTAACAAGAATTGTGATTGGAAGCCAGAAAAATATCTTCAGAGAGCAACCAGCAAATGATCTCCATCTCCTCTCTCCTTCTTTAACCTTGAGAATTCAGGATCTCAAAATTTCAACACCATCACAAAACCATGATTCTGAAGGTTATGAAGGGGTGGGGTGATCAAGATTTGTGTAACTGGTTCAAATGTATAATGCAGGAACATTGTAAAGAGAGATGGTGGCATACCTGAAGACCTGACTGAATAAACCTTCTGCATTTTGCCACAGCAAATGATCTCATGGGCACTGGTAACAGTCAAGGTGTATTAACACCTGCACGTTTGTGTGTGTGATTTTGTAGCGGCTACTTAGATCTAATGATTAATTTCAGCTACTTTAAGCAAGTCATCTACAGTCGAGGCTGATTTGGCTTACATGTTAACACTAACAGTTTAAAGGCCATTCACAAGTTATGGAGAAATGTATGCACACTTATGTTGGAATTAGCCATATGTTTCAGAGAACATGTAGCTACTTCCAGCATGATGGAACACATGTGCTTATGTTACATTTTTATTCCACCTTTCTTCCATGGAGCTCAAGTATACATGGGCGTTCTCCACCTCCTATTTTATCAGCACAACAACCCTGTGAGGTAGGTTGAGAGACTGTGGTCACTCCAGTCAGCTTTGGATTTCAATCTGGATCCTCGTTCTAGTATGGTACTCTAGCCACTAGATCATACCATCTCACCATTTACTGGATGCATACTTGTGTACAGTGTCATGTTTGAAGTGGTTACATGTTTCTATCAATAACATGAATCTGGTGTGAACTAGCCCTGAAGATCCCATTGAAGATGTTGCGCATGGCTGGTATAACAGTTTAATACTAAAATGGAAGAATGTGCATGTTGGGAAGAGCTACCACATGCAAAAGGAACCAGCTAACAATGCAATGTTTTTGAGCCATGGCCATTATTTTGGCACTGTGCCACATGTGCTGATCTTGCTGGTCCCCAGTCTGCCTTTGGACTAGCAGGGAGCAGCCTGGGCTTGTCAGAGGCTTTATGTACCTTGTAGGTATCAGGTGTGCTGAATCACTCTTCTGATTCCTGAGAGGGCTTCCATCTGAGAATAGCCTAAATAGTTTGAAGTCTCCCAAATGTTAGGTGGTCATCTATTATTTGATTATTTCTATATTCCAAAAATAAGACTGGACTTGAAGCAATTATTGGTCAGAGCATTTGGCCTGGTAAAATTTTTTAGTATGCTGTGTAGCAGTATCTCTGTATTGAAGCAGAACTCAAAAATTTCATTGTGATTGATTTCTATCCTTCCTTATTCTCCCGTCCCAGCTGTATTTACATCAGGGATGGACAACTTGTGGCCTCCAGATATTTTGGCCTACAACTCCCATCATTCCTCACCATTAACTAGGCTGGCTAAGGCTGATGAGAGTTGTAGGCCACAAGTTGTCCACCTTTAACATGGTCAACGTTTGAGGCACTGCTCTGCTAACACCTTGAAATTACCATTGTCATTTCTTTGGCCATTTTGTGATGTCCATAATTCAAAGCAAACATACCACAGGTGAAAGAATGGAAAATGGGAGCTCAGCTTTAGGACTCTGGAATGTATGGCTTGTGTAACTAAACTTGATGTACAAGGTTTTTTATTTGGATTAATTATTAAAGTTTAATAAAACTGTTAATAACCACAGTATGTTTGGATTTTACAAATAGGCCCTGGTAAAATTACAGCCTTGCATTTACCGGTAGCTTAATACTTTGATGTGTGGCTTGGGAAAATTTAACTTTGTTCTGACATAAATAAATTGATCCAAGAAAAATTACTCATGTCCTGAAAGTTCTTTTAGAGTTGCTGACATACTATTAATTTGCTTCCGAAGAAGGTGCATGATTTCAGTGGGAATTGGAAGGGTTCATATGAGGGTCTGGTCATTGCAAACAAACTGAAGACATATATTGTAGAGACTCTTCTCTCTCCACCCTTCCTCCCATATACTTTTAACTACCTTGAAATCTCAATTGAGGTTTTAAATGCGCTATAAATTATGTAACATGATCAATATTAGTATGTCGAAGCTGGAGATGCTAAAGACCTCCTGGGTCAGCTGTTTTGCCACTCTTGACTATACGGAACTGTTACCTGCTACAGATTCTTCAGTGCTTTGTCCATTTCAATTGCAGTGAATTGTGTACTGATGATTTTCCCCACCTGTCTTCAGGAAGCGGTTCTTAACGTTCTTGAGTTCTTCCTGTTGTTAAACATCTTGGTGAGATTCCTTTGGCAGGAACCTCAGATTTACGGCCCCTGTTAATTAATGGTTCAACCATCATTACTTAGCAATGAAGCCAACTGTATCATGGTCTCTGCTCTACAAAGAGTGTAATTAAGAAACAAACAAGGGAAGTTTCCTGATCAACGAGAACATTTGGGAAGCTGGAATCCCTCAAGCAATGAGTACCTGAACTGTTTTCCTTATGGCCCCATCACTAGAAAATGCATTCATGATACATTTATGTTAGACTTCAAGAAAGATCAAGACAATCTGGAGCGTGTTCAGAGAAGGGCAACGAGGATGATCAGGGGTCTGGAAACAAAGCCCTATGAGAAGAGACTGAAAGAACTGGGCATGTTTAGCTTGGAGAAGAGAAGATTGAAGGGAGACATGATAGCACTCTTCAAATACTTGAAAGGTTGTTACACAGAGGAGGGCCAGGATCTCTTCTCAATCAACCCAGAGTGCAGGATATGGAATAATGGGCTTAAGTTACAGGAAGCCAGATTCGGCTGGACATCAGGAAAAACTTCCTGACTGTTAGAGCAGTATGACAATGGAACCAATTACCTAGGGAGTTTGTGGGCTCTCCCACACTAGAGGCATTCAAGAGGCAGCTGGAAAGCTATCTGTCAGGTATGCTTTAAGGTGGATTCCTGCATTGAGCAGGGGATTGGACCCGATGGCCTTATAGGCCCCTTCCAACTCTACTATTCTATTATTCTATGACTCTAATTAAAAGTGTGAAAGGGTGCATTTATATGATGTGTTTTTTAATTATTATTTTAAAGAAAGGGTTTGTTGATGCACAAATTCAATGCTTATGATCCATCAGTGCAGGTTACCCAGGTTTTGGGCCTCTTGATATTAAGCAGCAACAGGTTCAGTACTGGCAGTGTAGCCCATGAGAGTAAAGAATGTGGAAAAACTGCACACCATTGCAGTTTTCTTTTTCATGCTTTTCTGATTTCAGTCTTGATCACCATATTTTAGGAGTGCAGGACACTCTCTCAAGTTTCTTTAAAATACAGTTTGAATTTCTCCTCAGTTGTGCTAACTGTATCCCCAATTCTCCTCTGTTGGGTAGTTGAAGCCTGGCTGTTCCCTTCCTCATGGCTATGTCACTCACAGTCCTATTGATACTTACCTGGGATTAAGTCCCATTGGATACTATAGCCTTGTTCTGAGTAAACCTGTAGGATTGCATGTTCAGTCTTTTTTTATCACATTCCCCTTTTGCCTAGTATGCAGCTCAAGAAGTTTACTTTCTACTTTCAACACTGCAAGATGAAATCAGCTTGAAGACTATCACATCTAGTTGTCCAAAGGTGATAATGCACTTGTGTTTATGTTTAACAGCGTGGGCTTTTTCCTATGGAAATCATGTGTCATAATATTGTCTTAAGGTGCAATCCTATACAGGTTTAGACAGAAAAAAGTCTTACAGCTCCCATCATTCTCCAGCCAACATGGGGAATGCTGGGAGCTGTGGGACTTCTTTCTGTCTGCATAGGAGTGCACCCTTAGTCATGAAAGTGTCAAAGGAATCTTTGTTTCTTTGCTACAGTGGACTAAAATGGCAACTACCCCTCTACACTTTGCATTTGCGTTGTTCCATTGCAAAAAGGGGCAATTTGTGAGAGAGTTAAAGTTCCTTGTCTGAGAGGTACTGGTTCCCCTCTATTTGGCACTGGTTAGGCCCCATCTTGAGTATTGCGTGCAGTTCTGGGCACCACACTTCAAGAAGGATGTAGACAAGCTGGAGCGTGTTCAGAGGAGGGCAACAAGGATGATCAGGGGTCTGGAAACAAAGCCCTATGAGAAGAGATTATAAAAACTGGGCATGTTTAGCCTGGAGAAGAGAAGACTGATGGGAGACATGATAGCACTCATCAAATACTTGAAAGGTTGTCACATGGAGGAGGGCCAGGATCTCTTCTCAATCATCCCAGAGTGAAGAACACAGAATAATGGGCTCAAGTTACAGGAAGCCAGATTCAGGCTGGACATCAGGAAAAACTTCCTGACTGTTAGAGCAGTATGACAATGGAACCAATGACCTAGGGAGTTCGTGGGTTCTCCCACACTAGAGGCATTCAAGAGGCAGCTGGACAGTGATCCATCAGGCATGCTTTAAGGTGGATTCCTGCATTGAGTAGGGGATTGGACTTGATGGCCTTATAGGCCCCTTCCGAGTCTACTATTCTATGATTCTATGATTAACACATCCAACACTATTTGGATCTGACCTTGACAAGGTACAGCCCAATCCTATGCAGAATTCAGCTTTCCTAAGACTAACTGGAAGTAGATTGTGAAGCACAAAACAAGTACAGGAGGTGGGTTCATGGTTCAGTGCTCCCAACTGGCCTAAGGAGAAGCTTCCTGTTTAAGTTTGCAGCTCAAGTGCCAGGAATTTAGCAATCTGTAAAATCTGAATAGATGCTCATCATTTGTACCTAATTGTTCTTCAGATTTGAAGAACTGCCCACTTTCCTACCCTGATTCTTCATTTTATTTTCTCAATTGCTCCTTTGTTATGGTTAATGGGGCTTTATTCCAGATCAGCCCACCTTTTAACCTCCAAAGTTATTTGCATTTCAGCAACTGGTAATCCACCAGAGTCATGGGTTTGCATAGCAAATGGTAACACCACAGTGTTCATACTCTCTGCAAAGGGTTAGAGCGTTGAAAGATGGATACAAGTGCAGTAACATTGCTATGTATTTTAAAAACCCACACAATGGCACTGGTTTTATTCCAGCTAAATTAACCAAGCATAACTCTCTAGTTCTAGTCTCCCAAGTAATAACAATAATTAGAGTCATCGTTCCTTGCTGTAGGGCAGGCTGTAAAAATAATTGAACACAGACAGCTTACTTCTTAATGTGCTTTCTTGTTTGCAAGGTCTGTATTATAGCGATGGTTTTCCCAACTCTTTCATTGCATGCTTGTGGGAATGCGTTGTGCCTTTTGTTCCAGGTTTAATTTACCTGGAGGGTTCTCATGATCATTATCATGGATTAGCACTCCACCCTTCTTAACTACTGTAGAAGAGTGGGGAAATCTCCTTTTTTATTTAGCTAATACAGATTTTAATCATGTCCTTAAGGGCTCATGGTGGCTTGCCATATAATGTTTAAGCCACTTTGCCCACACAATAACTCTTTAAGGGTAGGTTAAGACTGAGAGATGGTGAATGGCTTAAGGCAACCCAGTGACTTACATGACTGAGCAGGGAATTTAAACCTGTGGCAACTAAACAGATTGCACAGTTTGCATGCAGTGGCAATCCATGACTTATCGCTGGGGACATGAGCTTGGAAAGAGCCTGAGCAAAGCCTTGGGCTTGCACCCACCCCACCTCTTAACACTACCAGTCACCTCCCATTTAAAAGGTGATTAGACAAATTAATGGAGGATTAGGTTATCAATGGCTACTAGTCATGATAGCTGTATATTAGCTCCAGTATGAGAAGCAGTATATTTCCTCTCAATGCTAGTTGCTGGGAACCACAAGCAGGAGGTTGCTATTGTGCTCATGTCCTGCTTGTGGATTCCCGTTAAGGCATTCGGCTGGCCACTGTGGGAACAAAACTCTGGACTAGATAGGACTTTTGCTGTTGTGTTCTTACATTTTCATGCTCCTGTATGGCAGGGAGAAGGATTTTGCTAACATTTACTTTCACTTTCCTCTCACCTTGGCTTGTTGTTATGTGTTAACCAGAAACCATGGTTGATTACAAACTCATGTTAGGTTTTTTATATAAAAAAAGCTTCATAACCGATGTTTTGAAGTTGATTTGTTTAGAAAGTGATCTCTGGGTTCTCCATAAGAAGAAGCTAAGATTAGTGGAATGTGAAACTAAACACTAGCGAAGGCCTTCTGGATTCGTGCGAGAAAGAGAGGGAAGGGAGGAGCTCATAAATCCAAGGCTTTGCTTGGGCGAAACAGCCCATTTATGTGAATATACACCTTTTATACTGTGCTTTTATCCTGTATTTTATATTATGTTTTTATACTGTCATTGTTCTATATTTTGAATGGTTTTTATGGTTTTAATTTTTGTAAACCGCCCAGAGAGCTCTGGCTATTGGGCGGTATAGAAATGCAGTAAATAATAAATAAATAAATAACCTTAACTTCTGCTAGCTTGAAATAACAAACTGCTCTTTAAATGTAGGAAGTGGCTTATTTAGTCTCGGAAAAGTGTTGCTGCTTCTCAAATCCCCTTTGATGGCTTATACTCCTGGCAAATTGCCATTGTGCCGCATTTTGGATAAAAGCCATGAGTAAACTCTTCATCAAATATTATAATACAGGAAAAGCCAGAACTAACAGAGCAGTTTGTGCTGGCTTGTTAGTTTCTTGTAGTTTTTGCGATTGTGAAGTGTTCAGATGCAGTCCGGATCTTAAAAGCCTCCCTACCACCCATTCTAGGGTCCCGGTACAAATCATAAAAGCCTCCCAACTCCCACCACACTAGGGTTGTGATCTCAATTGGGGCCACTGTGCCTACGCTTGAGTAAAATGGAAAGAAAAGATGCAGCTGTTAGGTATGAATTTAAAGTAGTGTCTGTTTTGGCCTTTAGCAATTGCATGGAGGATGAGAGTATGGCCACATCTTCTGACCCTCTCTGCTCCCCCTTTCCATATCTGGGGGAGCACATCTGTAGAGGAAAGCATGCTGTATGTGTGTAGGTCCTCCTGTGATGTGGCACTCTGTATGCTCAGGGATCTACTTTACAGGGGGAACCTTCAAATACAGAGCCGCTCCACTGGTGGGAGGGGATTGTTATTATTTATTAAATTTAATAGCTGCATGCTTTTCTCTTTAAAAGACTCAAGGCAGAGATTGAAACATTTAAAAAGTTAAAACACTTTAAAGCTGCTAAAAACCATTTAAAATGTCAAGACCTGGCAATACAACTAAGAGTGCCATTCTATGCATGCTTAGACAGGAAAAAGTCCTACAACCCACATTTGCCAGCCAGACATTTTTCTGTCTAAACATGCATAGCATTGCGCTCTAAATTAAGATGCCCCATCACATTTATTTATTTATTTGTGATATTTATATGCTGCTAGATATAATAAAATCCCTACACGGTTCACATATAAATATTAAAATCACACTTACAATGCAATATTGAAATCACACTGTTAAAAACAATTCCAATTGCAATAAAAGCAATACAAGGAGCAGTAAGCTCATATGCTGTCAAATGCCTGGGAGTAGAGGGAAGTCTTAACCTGATGCCAAAAGATGGTAATGTTGGCGCCTGGTGATCTTCACTTGGATGGGAGGAGCCAGCAGGTACAGCCCTGTCCTCACTCAAATAGAGCGTTAGATGTTCTGTGTGCTGATTTCCTCTCCGCTGTAGGATGCCACCATAGGCTTTGCTCTTTCTACTAGAAGCTGACATATTTAAGATAATAATGGCCTTGCAGAAAGTGAGCACGTGAGTGTCTCCTCATGGAAACTTGGTGTGGGGATTGTCACATCTTTTTCAGATCAGCACCCATGAATGGTATCCAGCTGAAAGCTAAGGTCTTGTTTATGCATCCTTCTGGGAAATGTTAGAGTTTCCAGCAAAAATTCCACATTAAGGTGCTCCCTTGATTGCTTTTACAAAATCTATCCTTGAGTACAGAAGATTAAGTCAGATGTGGCTTTATAGTTAGGCACAAGATTGAATCATGGCTTCAATCAATAGTTCCTTGACCTTGGTTTGAGTTTGAGAGCTGGTTCACACGTAGCCCCACCATATCTACTTTACATACAGTGGGGTGTGGGAAAAAGATTGTGAACAAAAAATGTGTAGACCCAGGGCTTATGGCACCTGTTTGTAAGGAGTGTGTCCTGCCTATTTTTCAGTTACTTGTGTGTGCCTGGTCTGCATACAGGTGTTTTCCTGTGAGCCACAGTTAATACTGTCTCCAGGGGAAGGGCTTTCCTCAGCCAGGGTGCCACAACAGAGAAAGCCCTCTCCCATGTCCCACCATAGCGTATATCTCGCGTTGGTGGGGCACGGAGAAGGGCTCCTCCGACAGATCTCAGGTCTCGAGCAGGCAGATATAGGGAGAGGTACTCCCCCATGTATCAAGCTAACTATAGTTTTAGAAAGTGAAATGGTGCTGTTCTTGTTTTGGTGCCGCAATATATAATGGGAATATTTTGCTTTCTCTGCCAACTATTTCGTACATCTTTTCTCCCTACATGGAGATTCACTTTCATGTAGGAAAAAGCGTATTTAATAACAGGTTTGAAGAGTGGCATGAGTGATATCTTTCTTCTGTTGGATCCACTGATAAGGTAACTGATATCCTTAACCTCTTGTTAAATCAATACTGGCAGATTTGACAGGGCAATTTTAATACGAAGAAATAGCTTATGGTATGGTCTTTCCTGGACTGTGCCACTTTATTTTGCACAAGGGAGTTTGCATGTTAAAATGCTCCCCTATGTAAAATTGTCCCAGTAGCAAGACAGAGGGAGAGCAGGGCTAAAATCCTTATCCCTGAGTGTATTAGTTTTCAATGTAAAGGGGAATCCTTTTTAACACAGAAGGAGCATTTAAACATGCAGTTTTCTTCCTGCATTCTGGAATAGTATAGTCCAGGAGGGACTGTTCCATGTGCTATTTCTGCACACTTAAATTGGTGCCAGGTGTGGATTCAGTTTTTAAAAAGAATACTAATTAAGGACTTTTAGAAAGTCTAAAAGTGAGTCAATGTGAAAAGTGATTTATTGATTTTCGCTCGCTGGAGAATTCTGACCAATTCTTAACCAGTGATGGCTGTGTCTACAGAAGAATGTACTTGAAAGGGGATAGAAAATGGAACTTGACCATTTGCATCTAAGTCCTATTAGGCATTGCTAAATGGTGAACAACTGAGGAATTTAATACTTCAGGTAGTTACTGTGCTTCCTTTTCTTTCAGTTGTTTTTAAGTAGAATCTAGGTGTACAGCATAGGAGCTAAGCTGCTGTGAGTGTACTTTATAGTCAGGAAGCACAGGAGGGGGCTTTTCACAAAGTGACTTCAGGGTGAATTTGCTGTGCATTAAATCAAAGCCCCTCTGCCCTGATTCGTATGGGTCACTGAGCTAGTTTAGCAAAGGCATGCCAGTTTCTATAGTTCATTCTCACAAGGGTAGAATGTAGCCAGAGCTACTTCTGACTGCCTCTGATTTTTCCCAGCCTGATGGATAAAAATTCTTTATTTGCATTGGCATGAAGTGGTGTAAGACAACAATTGGCAACTAAACTTCATCTTTTGAATTCTAAGAAGTATTTTAACCATAAAATTCTAGTGACAGCATTCCCTTGGAATGGAAAGCATGCATACTGCTCAAGTTTTTTGTATGCTGGCTAGTGGAGAGGGGTTTGTTTTGAATGGGAAAACTTGGGAAAGGAATTTGGTTCACCCGTTGCCTCTCTGATTTTAGATTGCCCTTGATAAGTAACTTTTGATGAGGCGGGAAGACTCTGCCTGGTTAAGTGTGTTAGATGTGGCAGGTGTGTGAATAGTGCATTAGGAACACTGCAGGTTATCTTTTTGGTGCAGTGACATTATGTGGAAGCAAGATGCAGTTCCTTATGTTTGCAGCAAAGGGCGTGCTTCTCTCTTGTCCATTTAATTTGAACAGCAGTTTGGGATTTTTTTTTTCCATACAGAAGTGTATCTTTGCAAGTTGTAACGAAAACAACAATGCCCTTGAGCACACAGCTGTAGAAATATCACCTGGCAAATATATGTTAAACAGTAATTATAATATCAAAAAACAAACCTCACAGTCAAATTCAGTTTATGTAATTCAAGGTATGAGAACATGTGTACAATTTAAACATCATTGTTCATGTAGATGTACCAGTTATACAAATTAATAATGTACTACATGATAGATACACAAAAACTTTCCATAGCTAATAGTCTAGGTCTTGGTTTGGGTTCATGGTCAATTGTACATTCGAGGGCTATTTCACACATTTACATGTAAACGCACACACATGTAATATATGTGCATGATGACAAGCACGTGTTTACAAATACATGGCGGTTACACATGCCAAATAAACAAGACTGGGCTTAATTTCCTGCCATGTATACAAAGGGTGGCAAATACATATTTGCTGCTATGCAACGTGTGAAGTAGATCATAATATGTGGGACTCCATATAGCCAATCCTATGCATGTATACCCAGAAGTCCAATTGAGTTCAATGGAGCTTCCTCCCAGGTAAGTGTGTATAAGATTGCAGCCTGAGATAAGAAAACCGTGTCGGTCCTCCAGGGGAAAAATATGGTTTAGGTAAACGGGAACTGAGCAGACAGAAGTGCATTCTGTAATATATCTGATTGGCATATCAAATTATTATTTTGAATCATCTTATCAAATACTTCCCGGACTTGAAGCCCCCATTGTGTCCTTTATTGCTTTATGCAGGGAGTGTGTTACTGTCTAGAGTGCTCAGAAAACAGAGAGAAGCTCCAGCGCAAACAAAAGAGTTTCACTTGATACGGAGCTGTAATTTTGTGGATGCCTGAATAATTAAGACCCTGTGAAGCTGAGTGCTTAACGTTATTGGAGCAGAGGAAATCCCTTGGAAGGAGTGTGTTTAAGAACCTTTTAGTGTAATAAGAGCCCTGGGCCCTGGATGCTGGACACCTGAACCACCATTCTCCAGCCATTGCTTGGTTCTTGGGAATCTTGGGAGGGTGATGGCTAGAAGCTACGAGATTGTTTTACAGACGCGGAGTTCAGAGAGTAATATATATACTGACGTGGCTCTCCTGACCTTTTTTTTGGGGGGGGATGTCAAGCTGTACCATTACTCATGTATTTTCGATGGCAGCGTTATCCTGTCTTATAAGCAAGCCCTGAACTTCTTAGCAAAGTACATCCGGAAGTTCTGACAGCTGTTCTGCACTCTGGTGGGAGACCCATGCCAGGAACTTGTTTATGAGGTCAAGAAAATTCATCAAAGTTGTGCATGACAACTTAGTTCAGAAAACTTTTTAAAATCCCCAGGAGGGAATGTCAACATGTGTTTGAAAAACTGACCTTTGCACTGGCAGATTGACACCTCAAAAGTCTTTGTATTAGAGCACCTGGAAGCATTGTGATGTCTACATTAGATGAAGCTGAAACACCCCCGCTTCACCAAAGCTGGAACAGGTGTACAATAGTGCTTCAGGCACACAATAAACTGTAAGGAAAGAATTGGGACCCAAGCACCGATCTTCCTCAGGTATTCCTTTGGATTTAAGCTAGACAGTTTCATGATAAACTTTCAAAGAGAAATTGACTCTAGGAGGAACCAATTGCTCAATCCACCTTCCAATCCCAGTGAGATACTGTGGCCATTACAGTGAGGATAGTGACTCTCCCTCCCCCCACTCATTGTCCCCCAGGTGTAATGAAAATGTCACAACAGAAGATAGGATGCTGTTCTGCTGATTTTGCCTCATGTAACCGATTGGTCCATAACAGGGATGAGGGAGCCTCTTTCAGTCCGTGGGCTGAACTGAGTTTCAAAGAAGCTCTTGGGGACTGCCTTCCAATGGTGCTCAGGGCCTAAAGCAAAGGGATTGGAGCCAAACGCAAAAGGGGCAAGCCCCAAAATACCAGCATATTTTAGCTGTAACTGCCAGTAAGTAAGTCTTAGAAGAGGCATTTCAACCTTGTAGAATGGGGGGGGGGGGAACTGCACAAAAGCTGGGAAACCAGCAAATGACTGATGGTTGGGGAAAGGGGCGTGGCCATCTGGGCAAGCTCAAGAGGGCTGGGTTTGGCCCCCTGGCTTGAGGTTCCCTACCCCTGGTCTATATATGATGCTTGTGTGGAGGCTAGTCCCTGATGGCCATCAGCTGTATGTATAGCAGTTCACTACATGGATTGCTCTTATAGTGTAGAGACTTTTGACACCATTGCAGGATACTTCTTGCAAAAACTGATGGTGACATGGGAACTTTCTGCAGTATGTTGATGTTCTAGATACTGAGCTGTTCCTGCCCATAATGGCCACAGTATAGAGCATCTTACAAACCAGGCTATTTTCAGCTATCTCCATGTGGTGAGTGTAATGCCTTTAAGATATGAGGGGTTTTTTTTGGTGTGAAGGAAGCTGTTTCAGGGACTTTAATGCTAAGGAGCTTGCATTGTATTTTGTATCAGCAAAGATATATACTGTTCTGTTGCTTCCATTGATGCCTTTGGATAGCCCTTGGTGGTAGCTAGAGATGGACGGACTCATCTGTGTCTGGAGCGGCGGGTCCCATGGCCCTTAGATTGCTGCAAGCCGGCATTTTCCATAAAAGATGGGCTCTTGAAAGTACACAGATCTGATCTTGCGCACAGTGGCTGTCGTAAATGACCATTTCTGCAAGGTTAGAGGAGTAAAGTACCACTTGACGAGTGCACGAGTGAGTGCCCCATGGTTCGGCAAGCTGGGGCCAGGGATTCAGACGGGGAGGCTGCCCCCCAGATTCTCGGACCCAACGACGCAACAACTGGGAAATCTAGAGAGGCAAGAGAGCCATGGTGGAACCTGTTCAGAACAGGAATTCATGAGGAGAAGCTGTGTTTGGGAGCCAGGAGATCACAATCAAATTACTTGGGAACCGCACGAGACTATAACCATTGAATAGTAATACCGAATGTAGTACCTACTTCCTCAAACACAGTGAATGGGAAATGTAAACTGTGACTTGCAGTCCCCTTAACATAAAAATTACGTCCAGAGAATGAAAGTTTGATAGCCACAGGCTCACGTTTCCTGTCAGGAGGACAGAGTGACTTGACATATTCAGGAAGGCATCCATTTCAGAGTTCATGTATTATTGATCCAGAAGTGGTTAGCTGCTGAAGGGTTCACAGGTCGACAGGGAAAGGAACTCTCAAAGAAAAACCAGGCCCACTCTTCTCCCTGTTTGGTCTTTCCGTGAAAAGGTGATATGATTACAATTGTAAGCTGTGAAGCAATGTAGCGGGAAGTATAGATCTGGAGGAAGGTCAGGCAAGTATGTCATGACCATGGGGATATCTTCTTTCCCGGCTTGGACTACGATGAGCAGGGTAGCAGAGAACGCCAAGAAAAAAAAAAGCAAGGTAGAATACACCAAGGGGGATGAAGCACCTTTTAAAATCTCATTTTGAAATGCAAATATTTCCTGAATAAGCATGCATAATAACTGGTTGCTATAACAATTGAGACATATTGTCTTGTAACTCAATAGAGCCTTCATACGACCGATAAGCATAACCCAAACCTTTGGGTCATTTGGTCCACGTGCAACTGCAGCTTTGCATAATTCATTCTGCTTTTTGTGGGAAGAGGCAAGGAACTATACAGGACACTGAACCCTACTACTAGAAATCTTATTGAGGTCCCTCTTTCTATAGAGATTTTCCCTGACACAATTATCCATACACTTTCATCTGTATTTTCATAGCCATGAGGGCTAATAACTTGCATTTTGTAAAGCAAAACAAAGAAAGAGAAGATTATCAGGGTGTTTAATTCTACATCTAATATCAAGTTACAATATTTGTTTCTTTTTCCTGTGCTTTTGCATGTAATGTATTAAGCCCTTTACATAATCCAAATTTCTTGTTCATTATTGCTTCTTTGATGATTTACACACATACACATACATACACATGCACACCAACTCCACAACTGTCTGCCTTTCTCTCTCATCCCTTCTCACTCAAGGAGGGATGGTCACATTTGATATAGTACTAGAGGAACACCAATTCAAAATAATTTGTGCTAGGAGAAGAACCTGTCCCAGGCTATTTAAATGGATATGTCTTTAAAAATGTGATAAAATAATAAATTGCTCCAGAAGGGAAGGAGGTTATCTGTCTAAGATAAACTGGTTAAACATTCCCCAAGTGAACCTCATGTGGTTACTATGTGAAAATTGCCTTGTAACCACTGAGAATGGAGTTGCAGCAGTTAGCAAAAGGAAAGGAGGAGTAATAGTTTGCAGCTGTACAGATTGACTGGGCTTCCTGATGTTCTGGATGGGCTGCTAGTTTCAAAGTGATTTCTTGCCCCTAGTCCATGACTAACTGAAATAGAACACACACACATGCTTAATGTGAATAAGTTAAAGTATTCAGGGTTGTCTTGTTCAAAATTTTGATTTAAAATCAGCAGCAGAGCAGATCATATATAGTTTCAGAGGTTGGAAGTGACAGCAAGGAATGGAATACTTCACTAGAACCATGCCCTAATTTGGTCACTTTCGCTGACTGGATATTAGGCACGATAGGCCTTCGGCCTAATCGGCAAAGTTGATACCTTGACAGGGGTTTACAAATATTGGCTTGGTCTCCTAGGCTGTCTTCTATTTGTGCTTGCCGTCAACCTCTGCCTTCCCCCGAAGTCCTCTGGCATGCACAGATGGCTCAGGGGAGGAGACAAGCATTTTTCTTGTTTGAGGCAAGAAACAGTGAGGAAAGATGCTTGCTGTTCCTTATCTTATCCAGACAAGTGCCAAGGACTTAGGAGAAATGTATATGGGAGAGAGGGGATTTCTCTCACTTGCCCTGAAGTTTGGGTAAGGCAAAAAAATACCCTGAGAAAATGTTTGCTATTTGTTACCTTCTCCAAACCACAGCACAAGTGAGGGGATGTATACAGCTATGCACCCTTTGTGCCACAGGGCCAAGGCACTTATCCCTACTGAGGTGGCAAGAGGATTTGTGGATGCCTGCATTTTGATACACCTCTCCTCTATTTCCCATGTAAATTTGTGCAGAAATGTAAAAGGGCAAATGTTGGCATTTTGAGAACCTTGACTTGTAGGTTAATAGTTTGAAAACCTATAAGCAAAGCGGGGAAAAGCTGAGAGATCAGATAGCTAGAGAAATACCTGATGGAGTGTCTTTCGTGGTATGAACTTACCTGTAAACTACAATTGTCATCTGAGGCCTTCCTCAAGGTGCCTCCTCCGACTGAGGTTTTGAGGGTGGCAACAAGGGAGAGGGCTTTCTTGGTGGTGGCCCCCTGATTGTGAAATGTTCTCCTTACTGAAGTCTGCCTGGCAGTAGAGATGTGAAGGCCCAGAAAAAAACTTTTAAAATTTGGAAAAAAAACCTTGTCCTCCCACCCCGTTTTCCCCCAAAGCCTTTTTTTTTGTTTTTTCCCAAAAATAAAAATGAAAAAATGAAGAAAAAATAGATTATGAAATGTTTTATTTTAGCATGATGAACAAAATGTTTAAGACGAAGTGTTTGTATATTTACTTCTCCAAATGATTTCTAAAAACGTTTTATGGGAATGGGTGCTTTATGTCTGCTTGACACTGTGGAGGGCTAATGGAGACATAAATAATTTTCTTTGCTACTAATGTTGATGGTTTCTTCTGTTTTTTTAAATTGTTTTTTGCCTACTCCTCATAAACTGGCAAAACCAAAGTGGTTCCTTACAGTTTAGAAGCTTGTAGCTCAATTTGTTACAAAAGTAAATTTTTTTAAAAAGTACATTAAATTTGTAATAATTGTTTGAATACATTGTACTTTTAATATACCAAATGTGATAATTTTATGCCAAACCAGCTTGTAGATAATTACATTTTATGTTCCTAAAGTAACAAAGTAACTTTTAACGTGTAAAAAGTGCTAATATTGCATTTTTCCATTTTTCCTGAAAAAAATCATTTTTTCCGGAAAAATGGGGAAAAAATGGGTTCTTCCATGGCTTCAGTATTTCCGGAAATCTTACATTTCTACCTGGCACCAACAATGTCATCCTCTTGGCACCAGGTTAAGACTTTTCTCTACTCCCAGGCATTGGACAGGATTTGATAAGGCTTTTTTAACCAATCTCATGATGTTTATTGTTGAGTATTGAAATTGTTTAGGATGGAAATTATGTTTTATACTTTGAAGGTTTTTAACCTTTTGTAAACTGCCCAGAGAGCGTTGGCTATTAGGCAGTATAGAAATGAAAATGAAAACAAAAGCGTGGCAACAGCAATGTGCAGGGCTTTGTAAAAGCTGAGGTTTTTGATACCCCACTGGTCTGCCTGTCTCTCCCCAAATCCTTCTGCTTCCTGAGCTGTGGCCCTTATTTTCTCTTCCGCTTCAAGCTTCACCTACATATACCTATTCCTCTTCTGAGCCAGTTTCTACATAAATCTAAACTGTTTGCAAAGCCCCAGGGTCTTGGAAGCAGAGGAAATAAATAAATTCCAATGCATAACTCATTATGAGAGACAAATTTGTTGTTTTGTTTTTTTGTTTTGCACATTCCTGCTTATATAGAAGGATTGTGAAGATAAATCTTGGTATGAAACAATTTTCCTTGTAGCATCTCTGTGCCAAAATCGGGGCGTTTGATGTCCTGTGGTATGAACAGGGGACAAAGTGGAACAGATACGGCCTCTGGCGGTGGTTGGAATTGATGAACCTGAGCAGCGTTGAGTGATGGGCCCAGCACCCTTTCAAAGCTGCTCTTGACTAATAAGTGAAATTGCGCTGGCTTCCTTTTGCAAAGCAACTAAACTGGATATTGGTGGAGCATTCACTCTCCACCTTTGCAGATGGTATTGTGTGTTAAGCCTTTCCTGCAAAGCTTCTCTGTTACAAGTCTGATTAAACTTTCCAGATTACAAAGGGCACTTGTAATGAGCACTTGCAGTGCAATATTGGGAAGCTCAGATCTAGTAAGAACCAAATAATTAATCCCTGTTAAACCCACACGGATAATTTGCAGACTAGACAGTATCTGTTTTAGAAATGGCCGTCCAAGTATACAGATCTACAAAACCTACTAGAGAGAAGTTAATTACTTTGCTCCTACTGTTATGGCTCTGTGTACTATTTTCAGCATTTGGCTGTAGGGCAACTAATTTGAATAGCTGCTAATAGTGGGTAATGGGCGAAAAGGCCTGTTCTAAATGTATAACATGCTGCACTACTATAGTGTTGTAGGCTTCTGTGAAAGGTCTGTGTCCTGAAAACAGATGGGAGGAGGGAATGTGTGGATGAGTGAACGGAGTACTCAAAGCAATGGAAGATAGATGGATGAGGTATTGCTTGGCAGGTGACACTCCCAGCCTTCGCAGAAAAAATGATTTTTGACTTTGGTGAGCCAACAGAACTTTTAACAATTGCTTTGATTAATGCATGTACACATTAACGCCAGGGATGGCTGATGCTGCACATGCATGCATACAGAAAAATCAGAATTATGACTTAGATGTGTTCTGTTGCTACGTAACACCCCCCCAAAAAGGTTGCTACATAATACACCCCAAAAAAGGAGGAGAAAGGTGGAGGGAATTTGAGGGCTCTCCAGCAGCAGAGGCAGGGGCTTTGTTTTTCTGAGAGCAGGCTCACAACTGGTCTGAGCCCATGTAAGTGCACATTTCCTATAGGCCTCCATGAAATGCAACTTCAGCATCTGTTCTTCATCTCACCATTTCACGCATGCGCACCCACAACCGGAACCAGAAGAAAGGGGCTCCAGAAGTTAGGCGCAATCAGTGACAATGACTTTCAGGGCATTTTCACATGGGAAACTTATATAGGCTTTTCTTTAAACACTATGGCTAGTGTAAAATCTACAGTGGTAAATGTTGGGGAAAATTCCAAGCCTAAGTGGATTGGTCAAAAGTTTTAGTGTCCAGAAGGACAGAACAGCCAGCTGAATGCAATAAGCAAGGAAAGGGTTTTTTTTCTATGTCTGAAATTGTAAAGGTCAACTGATAATAGGAAAGTTTTCTATCAGGATAAGGTAATTGATCTGGGCTGGGCTGGTGACTAAAAAGTATAAAAGAGAGCCTTAATTTAATGGCTAGTGTTGGAGAGTCAGGCGTGGTGTATTTTGGACGGAGAATTGCATATGAGAGTTTTGACGGAGGACTGTATATATCTGATGGAACCTGTTGTGCTTTTGTATATATTGGACCACAAGTAAACGACTTGTATTATACATAAGATACTGTATGTGAATATTTATTCAACTCCTGGATTTCTACTGGACTTATTGCTTACCCAAGCGCTGGCAGCGTTTGTCTACTTTTGCTTCCCTAACAGTAAAAGTGTATATTGACTTCCTTTTCTAGATTATTTATTTATTGCATTTCTATACCGCCCAGTACCCAAGGCTCTCTAGGCGGTCCCATGCAAGTAAAATGCACACATGTTACAAACTGCATGTGAAAGACTCAAAAATAATAATCTTGGACTGGGTTTACACAACACGCTAACCCATGATGGTTTATTTTCCAGAACAACCCATGATAGGCTAGTGTGTTGCCTGTGGAATGTCCCCCTCCCCAGGTGGGTTATTTCTACCAAATAAGCCACCCTGAGAATCCATGGTCTGTAGTAAGGGTTATTTTACTATGGTGGGTTAGTGTGTTATCTGTTGTGTCAGAGTGGGTTATGGAGATCGCCTACAGAGCTCTCGGCAAGAGTGGCCAATAATGCTGCTGCCGCTTTGCTCCCTCAAGCAATCTCTATTCCCTCTGCAAAGGAAGCTGGGCTACCTTTGCAGGAAGAGGAGGGGTGAGGGGTGGTGGAATAAACTGTGTAGCTTGTTTGCCTGATCATCTGATGGGAGCACAGTAGTTGATTGTATAACCACCAACCCAACATAGCTTGGGTTAGCACGATGGGTTAGCACGATATGTCAACCAGCCACAGCTGCATAAGTTAAAAATCAGTGCTATGTTGAATTAATGCCTGGGAGGCAGCTGAATGTCAGCTTTCGATCCTGGAGCTCTGCTGACACTCGGCTGTCTCCCAGGTATTAATTCATGCTTGTCCAGATATGCGTGCTTGTCCTATGCAGCTCTAAATGACTTATCCTAGATCTCTAGATGTACCCTTACTGTACCCTTACTGTTCTTACTGGTTACATGGAACACTTCAGGACGAGTGAGTATTTCATAGGCCTTGTCTTATTTTATGAATAATAGGTGCTAGATCTGCATCAGGGCTTTGTGGCCTCCTTTCCTGCCTGCTGATGTAATTGGAAGATCCATCCAGGATAGGCTGTGAACCTGAGTGATCAGGGGTGGACAGGCTCCGTCAATAAAATGTGGTTCCCCCAAACTGCCAGGTTAAAGTCTGCAAACCATCATTACTTTGGTCTTGTTTTTAGTTTTGATTGCACACTACAGCCAGCTGCCATGTAATTATGGGAGGCTGCAGGATCAGGGTCAAATTCGCCAAAGCACTCCCACAAACAGCTGCCGAGTGCCATGGTTGTCTTTGGCTCCTGAAAGATCTAACAGGATCAGTAGGGGAAGCGGGATCAGAGTCCAGTTTCTGCTACTGATCTTGAAGTATAGATCACCAAACATGGTAATTAATGCTGTGGTCTGATGCAGGAATACACTGTGGTTTGCAAATCATGAGTCAGCTTTAAGAACACATGCTAGCAAGAATCCTTCTTAACTAGGAAAACCTGATTAAGATTCTGGTTGAGATGCAAACCTGGAGGGCATTAACTGGTTTGGTGCAGATATAGCACTAAACCACAGATAAGGTGGTCAAATGAAGGGAGGGGAAATTCAAGATGAAGAGGAATCGAGGGAGTGCATGTTCCTGAAGCTGACTTTTGATTTCCAATCCATGGTGAGCAACCAGCCAGCATTGTCTGCACTGGGTCAGTAATAATGTCATCCCAACTTAGAAGCCAATATCAGAGGCAGCAAGCCTATATACACCATGTATACATACATGTGTGGGAGGGTGTTGTTGCACCGAGTCCTCCTTGTGGGTCCCTGGTTGACAGTAGGTTGACCATTGCGTGAACAGAGTGCTGGACTAGATGGACCTTGGTCTGATCCAGCATGGCTCTTCTTATGTTCTTAAGCCAAACTGTCACAGGTCCAGGAACTGGATGTTATTCAGGACTGCCTTGATATATGTGTATTACTGCAGTTATTCTAATTTAGCCTTCCTCAGCCTAGTGCCTTGCAGATGTGTTGAGCTGGAGCTCCTATTATTTCCAGCCAATATGGCCATTGACCATACTGGCTGGGATTTATGGGAGTTCCAGTCTCTCATCAGAAGGGTAACAGGTTTTAGAAGGCTACTTAATTACATGGTAAATTTAATGACATCTTATGAGCCTGTAATTCCTACTACCTGTTACTGTTGATGGTTCCCTCAGTAAAATGAATAGTTATCTGTAAAATATAATTCCTACTACCTAGCTCATTTTTGTGTGCCCATGTTTGGTAAAAGGGAAGAAAGCATTTTGGGGATTACATCACCTTCAACCAAAGCAACTCAAATCCTGACTGTGGTACATAAAGGTAACACTATCTGTTGTTGTTGGCAACACACAGCCAACAGGTTTTCATTTGGCAGCATCTGTAACCTCACAAGGGCTCACCGGCTGCCATCCTCTCAGGTTCATAACAAATTATCCTTGAAGGGTCAAAGTAGGGCAGACAAAGGGCGAATGCCGGAGCAGCTCCAGTTCCGATTCCTATAAATGTCTTGTCTGTTCCTTTGCTCAGCAGCCCATTGCTGAGATCATATGTTCCTGGAGAGGGCATCTAAAGCAAAACATCATCAACGCAAGAGCAAAAACAGAGTTGCTTCTGCCCCTCATCACCACCCTTTCAAGCAGTCCTCCCCCACTGCCTTGTATATACATCAGGAAACACTGTATATTTAATAAACTGTCACCTGAGTCCACCCTGTCTTTGCAGGCCAAACTATCTGCTAAATTTGGGATATTATGTTCACCCAAGCCAAGTATCAAGTTCTCTGGATCACATGTGCTTCCAGCCGGTATTTAACTCGGAAACTTCTGTGAGAGTCAATACTTCATCACATAGCGTTGATCAGAACAAGTGAAATTTACTATTTTTTTTATTGTACTGGTTTTTCTTTTTACTGTGTGTTACCCCCTTTTTTTCAACACCCCCTCTCCTCTTGTTGTGTTGAAGAGTGGAATAACGTTTGGGTTTCCTTTTCAAAACCCTGATCAATATGTTTCTGATTCTTTTAGCCACTACGGAATTAAAGGATTTTTTTGCCAAGGCCCGAAACGGTTCAATCCGCCTCATCAAAATTGTCATCGAAGATGGTAAGTTTTATGTTAATTTGGTGTCTTCCGGTTTATTTCCTTTGCGTTTCATCACAGCAGCTAACTTGGGCAGGGCAGGGATGGATGGAGGGGGTTGCTTTCCTAAAACTGCCTGTGGAGAATTCTGGTGGAGGGTGCTGGAATGCAGCGGCTCAGAATAGACCACTGATTGCCAAGTGTTGAGTCAACACAGCTGTAAACATTAGAGGAGCAAAGGGTTTTATCCTTATTTGGGTTCCCCCCCCTTCCCAGTGGAGAAATAAATGGGAGTCCATTAGCTAGAATAAGGGACTTGCTGTGTGGTCTAGGACTGGTCACTGTCTTCTGATGTGGTGGCTGTACGGTAGACTGTTTTGCTCCCCAACACCAATTTTCTAGCTGCCTTCAAAATGTGGCCCCTGTACACTAAACAAAGCATCCTTCTCTGTGTTCTACAACAGGGTGGGCAGAAAGTAGATCTCCAGATGTTTTGGACTTCAGCTCTCAGCATTCCTGACCCTTGGCTATGCTGGCAGGGGCTTCTGGGAATTGAAGTCCAAAGCATCTGGAGATTTACCTTCTGGCTACTCCTGTCCTACAATAATAATCCCATTCTGGTATGGCACCAGTTGCAGTACTGTCAAAAAGTGGAAGCATCGTTCCCAATATTCTAGCAGCAGTTTTAAGGGTGCAATACTGTGCATGTTTAGACAGGAAAAAAGTCCTACAATTTCCAGCATGCCCCAGCCAGCATGGCTGGCTGGAGGGATTCTAGAGTTGGTGTTGTTTTGGATAGCAACTATGGAATGCCTGTCAAATAGCCGGTATAGTATCCCATTTACAGCATAATTCTATGCAGTGCTTGTATACTCTGCTGCTGCTGGAAATATTGTCCAGGATCTGTCCCCAAACACTCTATAGAAGCTGGTTATGGATTGCACGTTGGCTCTTTACCAGCAGGCTAGGCTGTAACCCTTGCCCCAGACTTGATATTTTTTTCTGTGCAAGGAAAATTTTGTCTGAAGGCGCTTTCATTCATGTGAAACCCCACTTCCAGTTTGAAGTGGTATAGTCCAGATACAAGTTGATTTCCTTAGGGAGAACTAGGCCTATTTCATCATCCCCCAGCAATCTACTCCTTTACTTTCTTGTTTCCTGGAGAACAGTTACATCCTGATGGAGTGCCATGCCCATCTCAACTCTCCCTTTTCCTCTTCCTCCCCCCCCCCCCCCATTGCAATTTACTTACCTTATTTCTATGGTGATGGACAGGCTGATGTGGGTCAGAATGATGAGGTTATTTCATGAATATCGACTAGTCTATGATTTTCCACACCAAGAGAGTTTGATCTGTGTACAGTGGAATGCTCATTATTCAAAATATTCATGTCCTGAATATTAGGCAGCTCCATTCCAATGCAGGCCTATGTAAATTTCACTATTATATATCCTCCTTATTGACTTTGTTTGTCTCCAAGCTAGGGATGAATTAATTTGTTAATTTCATTTTCCCTCAGTTCCTCCTTTTTCCAGTCTTAACTTTGTTTCCACCCATTTCCACGTGAATTTGTGATTTTGTTAAAAAAACACTAAAGTACTACAATAAATGCATACACAATTTCATGAACATTTCACCTAATAATCACATCTTTATAGCCAATTTTGTCTGTCTATCTGTCTATCTGTCTATCTGTCTATCTATCTAATAATCTATATGCATTTTGCAAGCCATTTTCTTTAATACAAGGCACATTCGTTATTTCCACAAAGATATGCATTTTTGTGTAGAGCCTCAGACGCATTTTCAGTCTAGTAGGAAGTGGATTGCAACATTTGGAGAACTGCGAATTCTGAAGGTTAACAATTTCAGTTCATGTGTTGGTTCGGGAAGTGCTAATTTGGATTAAAATATGACTTGAACAAATTCCTCCCTCCATCTCCACTCCAAGTGTATACAGTAGTTTAGGAAAGATGGTGAGCGTGTGGTGAATCCAAAGTTAGTTCTGCTTCCACTTGAGTCACAGGCCTTGGGAAGGTTATGCAGAGCCTGACTGTGCTTCTGAGAATAGCTTAACCAGTGGACCTTTTGGTTAATCACCACATGTGGAAAAGCAAGGTGGGGCTTCAATTTTCTGATCTTTAGAAAGATTAAACCTCACAAGAAGCTTGCTAAGGTGAACCCAGATATATGAAACATGCCCTAACTTCTCTTTTTGTATGGCTGATTCAGCATTAAGACTATTTAAAAGTCGTGAATACATTTCTTTGAATGCAGCCTGGGAAGCACACTAAGTCATTACTGAATGAGGTATTTTTATCTGTGTGACGTGTTGCAGTAAAGCTTGAGGACCTATGGGAGGAGCTATGTAAAAGGAATTTAACTCTTGAGTCTTTCTAATTGTCTATATTTGACAAAGAGATAATACTACAGGTAGGATGGGTGTCTCCACGGTAGAGAGGAGAAATTTTTTGATCATGAACTCTAGTTTAGACGTTCTGCATTCTTAGTAGTAAGAGAAGAGGAAATTAACAGAAAAGAGAATTTTGTTGAAGGAATTTGACCCCCCGTTATGAATAGCATTGGAATTAATTGAGGGTACCGCTGAAGCCAGAAAACCATAGTCGGCATGAGAACTTCACAAATGCTTGGAGTATTACCACCTCCATCTTAACAATCTGTGCAAAAAAAATCATTTATAAGAAAGGCGTCTAACTGTTAACTTGGCATTTCCTCAACGTGTGTGTACACACTTATGTGCACGCATGTAGTCCAAAGAACTGTTGAGGTACCAACACTTCAATGTTCCTTATATAAGTAGGCAGCACTTTTCATGTTGTTATGTGAACAATGTACCGTGTGTTATTGTCCTTGCCTGAAGCAAGACTTACAGGGGGCGATGGAGTTGGCACCTGTGTATGAAGCCACATGGGCTATTCCTGCTGTCAGCATATCTGGCCATGTCTCCTTGCCATCCATATGTGTGAAGGGTTTTTATGTACCATCTATGTACGTGAAGAGATTCTATGCGGGTACCAATGTATGCACACAGAGTCCTTAAGACAAAGAGGGACCCTGATGTGGTGGGGCTAGTTCACATGGCCCTGTGACCTCCCTCAGTTATCTTTCAGTGAGGGGGGTATGTCTGAACACACCTCTTCTCTGATATATATGAGAACGAGACCCTTGAAACGGAAAATTGTTTGTTTCAAGTCATGGAAACATTTTCTGCAGTCTACTTATAAAGACATACATTTGCCTTTTTATAAAGCCATGCAAGATTTTTACTCAAAGCTTTTTCCTTTGCCACCACCTGCTCCCTTCCTGTTCCTTGGGGCCTGGATGCTCTGCTTGACATGCTTCCTGACTCATGGCCAAAGACACCAATGTCTTCAGATGCTTTACCTGTCCTTGCTTCTGATTTTGTTTTGTTTTGATAGAACCACCTCCAATGATAGGGACTCTTGGCTTTGGGTAGCAATCTGAAAGGGATCTGAAGAACATTAAGGTATGGCAGATGACCCCTAGAATGCTGCACTAAAAAAATTTCAAAGTAATTTCTGTTTCCTCACATAACAGAAGGGTGTTCAAGGAAATTAAAGTCACTTCAGCAGAGTATAAAAGCAGATGTACTAGTAACAAGAGAAGGAGTTCTGATAGAATGGCTTGCATGAAACGAGGTTCTAATGGCTGCCAGGCCGGAGGGGAAAAACACATTTTCCAGCCCTCACTAGGCTGGAAATGAAAACAATATTCGTTTTCTTTCTATGACTTGGTTTGGTATTTTGGGCATCATTTTGAAAGGAAATTCAGTAATCTCTTTAAAAGTGATCAGAAGTTACACAGCTCTCATTAATGCCTTCCAGTGCTATATAATATATCATTTTCTAATGAGTCACCACTTGTGAAAGAAACGCTTTTTGAAAAAGAGACTTTAGCACATATGTGCGTGTGGGTATTTTTGATGGAAACGAGCCTTTGGCTCACGTAGAGTACAGTGAGCATCCTAGAAATCTATTGCTTTCCTGCCATTGCAATTTGGCAGTGTCAGTCCTCAGCAGATGAGCTTTTGGTAGCCTTGCTTTCAGGAATATAACTCAGCAGTTGCTTCTGCAGCAAAGATGTGGTGAGCAGCATGTGCTGGATAGAGAGTTAGGAGAGGCAAAGAACGCAGGGAGAAATGGCTGTTAGACACACTTAGGCAGTAGTCACATATTAGACGCAAGTGCCTCTGATAACAGCACTTGTGATGCTAGTTCTTTTCACCCAATGAGGGTTAAGGGAGACAGTGTACATACTTTACATTGTACATCGCTGTTGTGGAACTGGTATTCCAGCTATACTCTGGCTACGTTGATTGGATAATTTGGCACCATTGAGGCTGAAATCCTATGCACACTCAGATGGGAGTACAGTCCACTGAACTCAATGGGGCTTACATCAAAGTTGACATGCGTTGGATGACCTCGAGGGCATTTAGATTAGTATTTAACTAGACAAGGAAAGCCTTTTCTTGGGCACTTCTCTTCCTGGCCTTGATAATATTTCACACTCCTGCTAGTGCAAAATCACCCCATCCGTTACATATGCCAATCCTAGCCTCTTCTGTTCTGCTCTATTCACAAGGCAAATTATTCAGTCTCTGAAGCAGAGTTAGGGAACTTGTGGCCTTCCAGATGTTGTTGGACCGCAGTTCTCATCATCCTTTGCCATTGGCTATGCTGTCTAGGACTGATTGACGTTGCAGACCAACATTTGAAGGGCTGCACATTCCCCACCCTTGTTCTTAGAGGCATAAACCTCTAGAGCAGGTGTAAAAATTTAGGTTTGCTAAAGCAGCCGAAATTTCTATTGCAGATTGACTGATTCAAAATAAAGAGTTTTATGACTTCTCTTCCCAACCAGAGTGATAAGCTGGACAATGTACCCTTCTGTTATCTCAGGAACATCCTTTCAAAACAAAGAGAAATCTAGAGCAAAGATGGCAAGGAAGAAGTGCTTCAGTGCTGCAGGTACTGAGGATAGGGCATTCTTCTTAGTGGTGGCCCCAACCCTGTGGAATTCCCTCCCAAGAGATAAATGGATGGCTTTGAAGAGGGTTTTTAAAAAATAATTTGTTCTCCCTGGCTTTTAATTTAAAATGTTTATGGTATTCACTGCTGATGAATATGTTGAAGTTCTGTTATATTGAAACTAATTTTATTTTAAATGGCCTATTTTTAATGTGATTTTCTTAATATATTTGAATTGTTTCTGTGCTATAAGCTTCCTTGAGAAGGCTATGGCCTTGAAAGGCGACCATGAAATGGATTAAATAAATAAGTATGTGGCTTCCTTTTTTACTTTTTAAGGCCCTTATAGCCTTTTTTTAACTACAAAAGTTGCAGTTGTTACTTGCCCAAATATTTTTGGGCCAAATTAACACTTCAGTTGCAGAGAGATTCCTTCACTCAAATTGCAGTATCTTCTTGCTGAGAAAAATGTGCTCCTCCCACAAAAATACTGTCATTGCTTATCTGCTTGCTCTGTAGTATAGTATGCGGCTACACACATGTTACAAGCACCTACTTAGGTAGTAGTGCTTGTGAGGTGAAGCCTGATGAGTAGCAGAATTGAGCTTTCCAGGACATTTTCTTTGTTGGATGAGGGTTTCCTGTCTTTACATCAAAAAAGGCCATTGCTGCTATTCTTCAGCACTAGCTCAATGTCCCAAATTGGGTAGCTGCTGCAACAGCTTTTTCTTCCACTGTGTGGCTAGGTTCAGACATGTAATTCCTGAGAGTGGGCAGTGAGATTGTGCATTCCCTTCTCACGTCATCTCCTACTTTCCTTGGCAACCTGATTTAATTAAACTGCATTACATTAGACATTACATGCAAAATGGGGAACCCTGTTTTAGTGCTGGTTTACTTACCAGGATCTTACACGACTGTTTGAAGTTAGGTGACCTGAGTTCTTGTTTTATGAGGCCTGATTTATGAGGCCAGATAGCCTAAAATGGCTTAAGAGTAGTTTACGTGGGTTGTCTACATGGCCCGTTTCAAATAGAAATCAGGCCCTCCCTTGAGCTCTAGCTTGTGCTGAGTTTTGGGGAAAGGAAGGCCCAGCAAGAGCCTGGCCCACTATTTCCTGCCTCCTCTGTGCCTCAACACAGGTGACAGAAAATTCTTCCTCCCGCCAAGCCATTTTTGCAAGCTAGAATGCTTTGCGGGAGGTGTGTGTTTGTGGGGCAGGAAGCAAACACCACGAGAAGCTGGCAAACGAGCCAAGCCAATATTTGTCAGCCCCCCGCTCTGAATGTATATGGCGTATTTCTGACTATCTGCTATAGGTTTCTTGTAGTTCCAGTGTCTGCTAACTGGTGGATTCCTAGAAAATCTATTTGTATAGGTCAGCTCCTGCATGGCCTCAGCACATATGTTTTGTATGTGGTCGCCTAAGCCACTCCTCCCCCACAAACAGAAAATTTAATATGAACTGAGAACAAGGTGGACATACTTGTAGGCGCTGCCCATACGGTCAGGCCATTTCCTCTTTCGGAGGTGATAAATGTATGGGTGCATGGGTCCCAGTTTGCACTGCCTGTTTTGAGGGCGGGTGATGCAGGCAGAGGCAGCATGTGAGCCTAAGACTTGCTTTTGTATCCCAATTCATATGGAACATAGAAGAAGGGGTGCTTGGTAGTTTGTTTATTTATTTATTTATTACATTTCTATTCCTCCCAATAGCTGAAGCTAGTTAAACACCGTCTCTTGTAGCGATTTTATGACTGAATTGTCAGCCCCCCCCCTTGTCATCTCACTGAATAACATCTGTTATTTCTAATCCCTGTGCTTTTAAAAAAATAATCTCTATTCAGTGTTAACGTCTCTTTGAGCCACAGGGCCAGGGTGTGTCCACTTAAACTTTTAGCACAGCAAAACGTCCCCGCCCTCTACAGTTTGTAGCTTTGCAGGTAGGTCAAAGTGAGTCATAAAAGTGATGCTGATAACAGTGAAGACTTGGCCCAGGGCTTTGATTCTGCCCTGCCCTCTTCTGAATCTTTGTATAAAGATAAATATGTTTTCAAAACTGTGAGTGGGGCGGGTGGGGGGCAGGAAGGGATGCCAGTACTGGCGGTCAAGTTGTAGTGGCAACTCAGAGTGACTGAAAGAAGCATATTAAAATGCCAGGAGATAAGTCACAGGTTTGATTGCGAAAGAGGCATGTGCCATACGTCCAGAAAAAGCATCGATGTGGGTAGTGGCTGTTAAAGTTGAAACTCAAGTGCTATCAGAAGTGTTAGAAAATCAAAGAGAGATTCATGCACTGTGCAGAACCACCCCCTCCTCCAAATGAGCTATTGCACTTAAGGATGTTTTTAAACAGCATGTTCTGTTCCTGTTCATTGTTCATTGGATTTAACTGTTTTGCACAGTCACTTGCTGCTTTGTTATTGCACACGTAACCTGCAAGCTATCAAGAACAGTCCAGCAAATCTGGCTTTACAGTGTTGTGGTTTCTGCACTATTTTGAGAATACCATCTCTGCACACCCAAAGTCTATACAGGAAATAAGAGCTCATTTTGGCTTGGTCTGTCGTTTCCACACACACCCTCTCCTCCGCAGAACACAAGAGCGGTGAATAGCTTATTCTGGTTTTTCATTTCATTTATTACGTTTCTATACTGTCCAATAGCCAAAGCTCTCTTGGCAGTTTTACAAAGATTAATAAACAGGAAAGCTTTCTGTTAACAGGCAGGATATGTGGTTTTAGTTTACTTCTTCGTGCATCTGTGTTTTATGGCCAAATCTGAAATTTAGAGACAGATGCACTTTTTAAATTTAAAAACTCCTGCACTTTGGGAATATGCGTAAGTCTGAAGAGGGAGCTAGAGTCTGACAGGCTCCCTACCCCCCACCCCCCACCCCGGCCGCTTGGCCTCCAGGACCCTGCTTGCTGAACTGCACACTGCACACCCGGAAACGTTCGCTCGGGTGTGCAGTGACCCTTAGCGAGCTGCCATTGCATAAAAATGGCGACTCGGGGTTTTATGGATAAGTAACGTTATGTAAACGGCAGCCGTAAAGGAACCATTCATGCAACATTACAGGTGTGAATGGCCCATTCATGCCTGTAATGTTGCGTAACTGGCCCCTTTACAGCCGCCATTTATGCAACATTACATCCCCAAGCCCATGCAAAATGACAGCTCGTTAAGGTGATGGGCAGCCATGCAGCGCTCATCACTTGCTCGCTGGGCTGTCCAGCAGCTCACGCCGTGCAGGAGTGGGGTGGGGAGTGGCAGCTCAGCGAGCGCTCGACAAGAACGGATGGGCAGTGAGTCCGTGAATCCCTACTGTACCACCTCCTATGGCCCAAGAGAGCTTTCCAATGTAATCAGTGTACGAACTACGGCCAATTTCTGCCAGTTCTGGCCACTGTGATATAGCGTAAATAGTATGATAGCAAGTATGGGGATTTTTTTGTTTCTTAGAGAGTGGCTCAATTCGGACAACACGCTAAGCAATGGTTGTTTAATTACCTACTGACGGTGTGTGAAAAAGGTGGTGATCCACAGACAACACACTGCAGCAGGCGCTGCAAGGAATCGGCAACCACCCCTGTTGCTAATAGCGTACTCGGCTCTGACTGACAGCTCGGCCGCCATTTTCCCCGCTTACCGAACTCCATTAGTCCTCCAGCAGGTATCTCAGAACACATTGTGGCCAAAAACCATGGGCGCCGCCATTGAAGCCGATGCAGGACACGCCTCCCAAACCCCATTGGCTGTTACAGTCAGTGGGCGGAACTCAGCAGCCTCGGGCAAAGAGGCAGCCAGGAGAAACGGCAGCACCAATACAACATTCGCACTCCACGCCCAGCACTGCAATTCCAACGTTGGCACCCACGCCCCAGCCCCCCCTCCCTCCTAGAGCATCTTCCGCACACACAGGAAAGAAGGCAAGAGTGGGGTGGCTTAGAAAACTTTATTCAGCAGGGAGACCAGACATGGGCAATAAGGCACATGGGCACCACTAAGCCAGGGTAGAACCTACGGAGAGGACGGTTGCCCCCAGGAAGGGAGGAGGAGGCTGGAAGGCACAGCGGTGAAGAGGGGATGGCCGAGGCCACACCCCCAAGGAGCCAAGCACGGAACGTGCCAAGGGGATGTGGTGGAGAGGGGCGGCATGCCAGGGAGAGATGCCAGTCCACAGATGAAACTCCACAGCTGACGCTCACAGGGGGTGGGGGTAGCGCAGCCAGATCCAGGCACTGATGCTGTCACGCACCTGGGACGCCTCTGCACGGGCGCGACACTCCCCAACGGGATTCTCGGGGCCCGGCAAAGGCTTGCTGTCCAGCCGGGTTGGGCAGATGGGGGGGGGGCTCTCTGGTCACCGCTTCCCCTGCCCTCGTCCTTCTGGGTGATGCGAGGGTGGAGGTGGCGGTGCAGTGGGGGTCTACTTTGGATGGGTTGTTGTTCTCCCTCTTGGTGTGTGTGTGTGGGGGGCTGCCTCTTGCTCCAGGGCGCCTGGGGTTTTGGGTTATTCCGTCTCCCCCTCCCCCCCTTTGCCGTAGTGCCCTTCTGGTGCGCTTCTCTTTCCATTTGGGTAGCTGACTGGACACCCTGCGTGAGTGCTTGCAGGAGCTGGCCCCTTGTTGAGCTCCGTGCCGGCTGCCTGGTGGGGGAGGCGGGCGTCCTGGTTGCTATGGCTGCGATGTCGGGGCCCTGTTGCAAGCGTGCCTGAGCGGCCGGCCGCTTTCTACCGCTCTTGCCGCTCCACTCTCTGATCTTCTATGCTCAACAACTCACCATTGTTGTTTCACCCACGCACCACTCCAGACGACATATTTGTCAATTGACAATTCCCTTAACAACTCGCAAGTGAGTTGTTTCTCTCAGTTGTTGAGTTTTGCCACTTTGCCTACTGTGGGTTGTTACTGCGTTGTGTGGCTACCTCCAGACGACACGTTTAACAACTCAACGGGTTGTTGCTTCATCAACCCACAGTTGCTTAGCGTGTTGTCCAAATTGAGCCAGTCTGTTCCGTATATTTTACCCTTATTTTTCCTTCTATAAATCCTGCCCTTCAGGTAATTAATAAATTAAATCCATTGAGTGTTTTGTAAACCTGTGGTGTGCCTCCATTTTAGAAATTGGGATGCACCCAGCTGTGCATCCCAGTCAAAGAATGGGATGAATGGTTTGCCACAATACCCTGGCTGGACTGGGAGCAGCCTTAATCTTTAGAAGAATCTGAGCACTTTGAGCAAGGTCAAATGTAAGGTGGGGGAGAAGTTGGGGAAAAACTCTCTAATACTTTCCCCCAAAGATACAATTATTGCCACGAACTGTGTCATCGTGTTTAGTGGTTTGGCCAGTAATAATGAATAGCTATTAATGGACAATCAAGATCAGCTAGTGAAACAATGTACAGTGAGGGCAATGTCAGTGATTGAGAACTTTGTAGTCTTGTTTGTATGAATAAACTATCTCAGTAGAAAGAAGACTAAACAGAGACAAAATGAAGTTTTCCCTTTATTGGCCTGAATTGTTGCCAGAAAGTTGCTAAACCATGACTCACTGGCAATAGATTTGAACTGCTGCTCTCATACAAACTGTTTTCATATGTTGATATTGGCAGTCGTTTATCAGTGAAATTAGAACTGCAAACTAATCTGACTTGTGATGTGCTGGATTTGTGATGTGTTGTTTCCCCTGGTTTACAGTTTCTCTTGTTCCTTTCAGATTCCTCCAGTATCTTGAGAATTGTTCTTTCTAGCATTTTCTTTTAACATCTTGCCTCTTGGTTGTCTCCAATACATATTTCTTCTTGTCCAGTTCATATTGGGCCTGGTTCAGATATAATGTTCCTCAAAAGTGTTGCTGGGAGGAGAGAAGTACTGTTTTTACAATCTTCCAGATGTATGTTCTATTTTTTTTTTAAAGGAAATTACTTGCCCATATCTGGGTTTAAGAACATAAGAAGAGCCCTGCTGGATCAGACCAGGGCTCCATCTAGACCAGCACTCTGTTCACACAGTAGCCAAACAACTGTCGACCAAAAACCCACAAGCAGGACACGGTTGCAACAGCACCCTACTACCCATGTTCCCCAGCAACTGGTGTATACTGGAGGTAGCACATAGCTATCAGGACTGGTAGCCATTGATAGCCTTCTCTTCCAGGAATTCATCTAACCCCCTTTTAAAGCCATCCAAATTGGTGGCCATCACTACATCTTGTGCTACTGAATTCCGTAATTCAGCTATGTTCTATGTGAAGAAGGACTTCCTTTTATCAGTCCTGAATCTCTTACCAATCAGTTTCATGGGATGACGCTTGGTTCTATTATTATGACAGAGGGAGAAAAATGTCTCCCTATCTACATTCTCCACATCATGCATAATTTTGTACACCTCTATCATTTCTCCCCTTACCTTCCTTTTTTCCCCAGCTAAACAATCCCAGGCTGCCTCTACAAGAGAGGTTTAAAGCTCTTTCAAGGCGCTTAAATTTTTTAACCTCTACAAGAACGGAGTGCAAATCGGGCGTAGAGGCGCGTTATCTCTCCGATTATGCACATTATCGAATGCGCGTTAAATCACGAGTTTTATTTTGCTCCGGCCGTTAAAGCGCATTTTGACTATGTGAACAAGCGCTTATGCGCATTAACTACTTGTAAAGCGCATTTTGGTCATCCCTTAATGCTCTTCGCCGCCTCTCGTGCAGAGGGATTAGGTGTAAATGCGCTTCAGCGATTATGCGCATAATCGCCTAACCGGGAGCAAAAGCGAATCCTTGTAGAGGGGACCCCAGCTATTGTAACCTTTCCTCATAGGAGAGGTGCTCCAATCCCTTGATCATTTTAGTTGCTTTTTTCTGCAACTTGAGAGAGGGCCTTCTCTTTATACTGAATGCAGCCAGTCAACTTAGCTATGAATATTACATAGTTATAGAAAGAAGGGATGGAGACCTGAGGTCTATAGCACTGCTCAGGGCATGTGTGAACAGATATGAAGGAAGGGATTGGAGTATGGATGCTGTTTTCCGGTAGATTGTGAGATCTGGCTACATACAGCTCTAGGTTGCCACATGTGTGATTTTGAAGGTTCCCTTAAAGAATTCCATTTGCAGATAAACTGCTTCCTTTCCTCCCTCCCTCTCTCTTCACAAACATTAGCAGTGATTCTACTTTTTAGATGGCCCACCATGGAAAAAATATATAAAAGACTTCATAACAATGGGTTGGTTTCCCACTTCTCTTTTCAACAAGCATTTTCTCTAAAGGAACATGCTTTTGGCTCCCTCTGCTCTAGCCTTTGTTGGCAAAAGTAAATCAGGAAGACAAAGCTTTAATATTTCCAGGTTAAGATGATTTTTTAAAAACCCTAAACAGCCATGTAATAGAGAAATCCAGCAAATCTAAATGTTAACAACCAGCCACAACACCTTGCCCATACTCTATAGGAATTATCCAATGTTAGGCCTTCCTAGAGTAGACCCATCGAAATGAATAAGACTAAATTAAATCTGATTTATTTCAATGGGGCTGCTCAAAGAAGGACTAACATTGGCTACTATGCTATGACATAAAGCACAAAATAGTGAATACAGTTGCCTTAATGTCTGTTTAATAACTATTCCACTGTTTGCTTGTGGTTTCTATTGTGTTACTTACCAGTTTCCTGACATTTGGTAGATAGTGCAACTCAGACAAATTTGCAGAAGAATCACTTCAAACACAAGGACTTATTTTGTTGATTGCCTCCATCAGGCCACAAGTGACTAACATTGGCATGCTTGGGTAAGGAGGATAATAACTTCTGTGGATTTGTCACAATGATGTCCTAACCACACAGAGAAGTGTAGTTTATAATAGCATGCTGCAACAGAGCACTTCGAAGCCAGCTAATTCCCTTTACTGGGCATGTTTGTGTGTATGTGAGCTGGTTTGGACATCACAACAACCCACAGGTTGTTTAAACCATAGATTGTTGGGTACCTGTTGAAGCGAGCGAGCAAGTTGCCTCCACTGTGCTCCTCCCTTCCACTTTCAGTTAACAACCTATGATTGCTCCCGTTTGTAGGCTGTTAGAGTGATGTCCAGATCCAACCACTATGGGTTGTTTAGGGGGGCTAAACAATCCAGAATTAACCAAACAACAAAGCATGGGTTAACTGTGGGTTGTTTCACCCCTAAACAACCCAGTGGCTCAATTCGGACGACACAATAGTCAATGGTGGGTTGACTAACCCTAACCCTAGGGGGCACTCCCCACACAACATGGTAATAAATAATCAACGGTGGTGTGGATGAGGATCAGCGCTGGGTTGACTATGGCAGCATTCGGATGACACAATAGTCAAAACAACTGACGATTGTTTCCCTCCCACCAGTTGTTTATTGTGTCGTCCGAATTGAGCCAGTGTGTCCAAGTTTGGACAACATACAAACAGCCCATGAACAGGGCAACCATAGGTTGTTAATTGAAAGTGGAAGTGAGGAACATGCTGGAGCTCTCTCTCTCCCACTAGATTTTGCCAATTCGTGGATTAATTTTCCCACAATTGCTGTTACGTGCAAAGTGGGTCTCTGTGTACATTCGTGCTTTATTCTCTAATACAGATGGTAGTGTGCACCAGATACTTTTTGGTCTCTCATCCCAAATTGAGAAATTTGGATAATGGATTGTTTGTATACTCCTTCAACAATTGGACGAGGGGCAGGGGAGGAGATAGATGAAGGAAATACTGATCAGTGGTCTTCTCTCTCTCTCTCTCTCTCTCTCTCTCTCTCTCACACACACACACACACACACACACACACACACACACACTGGTCAATTCTATTGGTTGTTTTTGTAGTTATGTGAATGTGTACTTTGGAGATCTGCCACCTCCATCTCTGCAAAATGAGCCCTAAGAGCGAGTGGTGTTGGGCTCATGTGTAGTTCATTTTGTGAGCCTCTGAACATTTAGGCAACAGAAATGATTAAAAAGCTGGAGGCGATTGGCTTCTGAATAAAGAACTGAGGAGCCTGAGCGAACAATGATGAAATTGCAAAGTAAAGCAATTACTTAGTAGCTTCTAGGATTAGGAGGTTTAGCAGGAGTTGGCATATCCTAGTAAGAGTCACCACAATCAGTTAGTAAAGGTTGAACTCAGGAAAAGTAACATGATGTTCTGAAGAATAGTCTGTTTTAGTTCGTGGGGATTTTCCGTCTCTGAGAGACAATCCTGCAGTTTTAAAAAAGGAAGGCACAAATGGGTTGCCATTCTTTCTCTGGTTGTAACATTTCTGTTGGCCAGTCTAGAAAAATTTTAACGTTAAAGATTAAGCTGTCCTGTAGATGTCCGCTAAGCTGCCACCAGCAAACAAACAGGTTGAAATGGCTGCTGAAGCCATATAGTTAAATTGATTTCTGAAGCTAAATCCTGGTAGTTGTGGAGAGCAGTTTAATGAGCTTTGGTAATGAAGTCTATGATGCTAGGAATGACTAAGTGCTGAGCTTTATAGATAAACATTTTGACATTTTGCATCAAAATAATCCAAATTCTGTATTGGGAAAAGCTGCATTATGTGGTCCATATAAATCAAGCAAACTTGTGTGCATTTGCTTTTATTTTTTTTTATTATTATTATTTTTACTTCTGCTGGAAGCAAATGCTTTGTGAGAAGGGTTAAAGAGACATGCAGGGCCTGTCTGGTGGTAATTATACGGACACCATCCCTCCAGCGTTTGAGAATTCCCCAGACATTGCTCAGTCATTTTTAATATAGTTTTTCAAACTTGTCGCCCTTCAGGTGTGGTTGGAGTACAACTCCCATCATCCCTGACCGTCAGTCATTCTGGCTGGGGCTGATGGTAGTTGGAGTCCAACATCAGCATCTGGATGGACACAAGTTCACACACACACACACACACACACACACACACACACACACCACATGGGCTAGAAGCTTGATTTTTTCTTTTTTTTACTGAATGGGATGATTCTTATTAAACGGAATTTTGGATATAGTGCCACAGTGTGTGTGTGTGCTTTCTGTTTCAGTGCCTGCACAGAGGTGCACAATACATGTAACCCTGACTATGGTGTGTCATTCTTTTCTGGGAGGGATCACAGCTCAGAAGGTCATTGGTTCAATCCCCAGCACCTCCAGTTTAAAAGCACTTCAGGTAGCAGGGGATGGGGAACTTGGGGGGATTTGTTTGGTTTGCATTTTAATACAAACCGGCAACAAGAGAGAGGGCCTTCTCTGTGATGGCCCCCCAATTGTGGAACAATCTCCCCGACGAGGCCCGCCTGGCGCCAACATTGTTATCTTTTCGGCGCCAGGTCAAGACTTTCCTCTTCTCTCAGGCATTTGGCAATATCTGAGGAGCCTGGGTTTGTTTCGTTTTGTTTTGTTTTGGTGGCTTTTTTGAAGTGTTGTAGTGGTTTTTAAATGTACAGATTGTGTGTATGTTGTATGTTTTTGCTGTTTTAATTTTTGTATATTGTTTTTAATTGTTTTTAATCCTATGTAAACCGCCCAGAGAGCTTCGGCTATGGGGCGGTATACAAATGTAATAAATAAATAAATAAATTCACACTTCCTGAACTAATAAGTGAATCAGAAAGCAATTGCCCTTCGGTTTTGCGCTTCTCTAAATCCTGCAATGCAATTCTCTGATATTAAAAAATGCGTACCTTAGGGAAAATTGCATACTAAATGCGTGCATTTTGGAAAATAATGTACAAAGAGGGGAAAGTACTTGCAAAAATGAGAAAATTGCACGTGGAAATGTGCACACATTTTTTGTGGACTTAAAAATATATATATTAGCCAACAGCTGTGGAAACAGGACAGGACCAACATGTGCTTGGAAAAACTGTGAATGTTATCGAAAGTGAAAGAGTTTGATTTGTCTGTCCCTCTGAGACCTTGGAGAAGTGCCGCCATCAGAGTAAACAATGTTGGGCTAGGTGGATCAGCATTAAGGCAGTTTCCTGTGTTTGTGGCAGTCTCGTTTGCACGATTTTACCAATGAGATGCGATAGTCGAAAAGATTTCACAGCAAGCACCAAAGATTCCTCTGGAAGGCAGTGGTTGCTGACTTTAGATCAAGTAATATTTTGTGAACAGGATGGAACTTAGTGGAATGAGAATTCGTACTATGGAGTGCACAAATTGCAGAGGTCAGCAGCATTCTGGCATAGTAACATGACTGAACAGGTAAAAGAAGCCACAAGTCTTGGCTATTAGAGTTGCTATTTGAGCTACTGCATGGTTTGCTTGTGATATATTGTTTTTTTCTATTGTTGCTAGAGAATAGGAGAGACAATTCAGGGCTTGTGTGAAGAATCCTGAACACATATTGCCTGCCTCCCACATTCAAATTGACCAGTATAGTAAATAATAGTTTACAGAACTGAGTGCCGTGTACACAGGGGCTGCTGCTAAAGGTCTGGTTGAGTTTCAAGTGTAGCAGAGGTGTAGAATGAAAGTATACACCATGGATAGAAAGGGACAGACAGAATTTGTGTGAAAAATGCTATAGATTCATTAGCAAAGATAATGCATCAATCTGGAGGGGTGGTTTATTGTTTTGTTGCCTAAACACATACGTGTGTAAAGGAGGGATGTGTGTGTTAAACAACCCATGAATTGGCATTTCATGTGAACAAGATTGTTAAAACTGATGAGAAGCAGGATGGAAAATAGAGTGGGGAAATGCCTTCAGTCTTGTATAGATACCCAAATCTTACTGTTACTTAGGTGTTGATATCTAGGTAACTGGGAGTGCTTTATGCTCACTCTAGTTAGTTGACTGGGTTCATTTAATTGAATAGCGAAACACCTCCATTAAGTACAGTGTGTGCTTCTGCTCTCCTGTCTATTCCTGATAAGTCTAAGAATTCTTGCTTACTTGCAGTAGAAGCTAAAGCACTCTCCAGATGTTTTGGACTTGAATTCCCACCAGCCCCAGCTAGCATGGCCAATGGTCAGGAATGCTGGGAGTTGTAGTCCAAAACAACTGGAGGGCACCGGGTCGAGGAAGACTGGTTTACAGTATTGTAGGTGAGGGTATTCCTTTCTGTGTCTGAGAGAAGAGGAAATGCCTCTTCTAAGATGGCAACTGCATCTGCAGACTTTATAAGTATTAAAATGATCAAGTTTTCTTAATGTGTTGCTTGATTTAATTGGGGGTACATTTTTTGTCTGTCAAAAAGGCCTTAGTTAGTCAATTTAATTGATTACCCAACTAAACATTGCAACCATAGTGAATGTACCCTGCAAATTGCACAACGTAAAAGTGTCGTTTTACCTATTGGGTCACCACAGCCTGTTGCCCTTCTTGGGTTTAGCTACAAGAATGGCATTTGTTTTCTGAATATTATAAGACATGACTGCTGACCCACACTGCCAGATGAGACTTTGAGTCAAACCACAAATTATGATCATGTGGTCAGCCTTCCTGGACTGTACCATTTCAGAATGCAGGTGGTGATGGGAATCACTTGTTTGTTGATTTATTTTACTTATTTAATCAATTTATATCTGGCTTACTATATCTAAAAAAATATCTGAAAGTGATTTATAAAATCAGACATTAAAATGCATCATAATAAATACAAATCCTCATCAGTCAAAAGATTTAAACCCCAAAAGTCTAAGCACAACAATTAACAAACAAACTGAGGCACACAATCTGTCAGGAAAGCCTTGGGTAAAGAGGTGGGTCTTTAACAGGCCTCATAGTTGACTCCTCCCAGATACCAGGGGACAGGACATTTGATAGGGTGGAGCATCACCATGGAGAAAGCCCACTTCCTAGTTGCTGCAATAGGGCAAACTACAGGTTGTGGTTCAACCAGCAAGGCCTCCTCTGGTGCTCTTACGAATTGTAGAGGCTTATATTGGGAAAGGCAATCCGCCAGGTAGCCTGGTCCCAAGTTGTGTAGGGCTTTATATGCCAGCAGCAAGACCTTGAACTTGACTGGTAGCTAATAGGCAGCCATCACAGTTGTTTCTGCACTGGAGCAATATGTGCATGGCCAGGTGCCCCACTCAGCATCCTGGCTGCTGCATTGTGCACCAGCTATAGCTTCTGGGACAAGCACAAGGGTAACCCCACAGGAAGTGCAGTTTAGTAATCTAAATGTGAAGTTACCAGTGCATGGATTTAGTGGCCAGGCTGTCTAGGAAAAGGCATAAGTTGATATATGAAACCGCTAATAGGCACTCCTCACCACAGAGATCACTGACAATGATGAATCCAGGAGCACCCCCAAACTACATACCTGTTCTTTCTGAGGGAGTGCAAGCCCTCAGACAAATTCCTATACTTAGGAACCACTCACTTATAGAGGGGGTGTTCACACAACATGGTAACCCACACTCAGTGGTTGAGTGTGGGTTGTTTGGAACTATGGGTTGTTTGTTGAACCAAGGGTTATCATGTTGCCTGAACGTAGTGGCTTGTTAACCATGCAGGGTGTCTTGTTAATCACCCTGAACAACCCAAGAACAAATCATGGGTTCTCTAGGTTGCTTGTTCAAGAAAATAAGCCACATTGCGTGGTTAACAAGCCACATGGCTACAGTCAGACAACACTCTAACCCATAGTTAAACTACCTGGTTCAAAACAACCCACACTCAACCACTGAGTGTTGGTTAGTGTGTTGTGTGAACAGCCAAAGACTCTCCATTTTGTCAGCTTTCAGTCTTAGATTGTTTGAATGCAAATATAGTTGAACCGTGATGTTATACGTGTGTGTGTCTCTGGGCGTGTTCGGACAACATGTTATCCAACCCTGCTCTCATAGATCACTCCACAGATGACTCTTCGCATGTCGTACTTGGGTGACATGCAAATAAATCCTCCACGGCTATAAGGGCAGTGTTGGCTATTGCTCTCTCATCCCATATCTCCGCCCTCCCCATTGAATGGCAGCACTGGTCCCCCCCTTACCTGATTGGGGCGCTGCCATTCTGTGGGGATAGTGAAGCTCCCCCTCCTCCTTCTTGCTGCAGGGGCACCTGTGGCGTATGTCTCTCAGTGGCTGCCACAGCCAGAACCAGGGGGTGTGGAGGTCTGTCTAGCCTCTGTTTCAAAAGAAATGGCAATGGAGCCGGTGATGCGGAGTGGAAGAGATCCGCCTGGCAGTTCTTGCGGCAGTGTTTGTGGAGGAAGACACATCACCACTGGAGTCATAGAAACAAGGAAGGGGACGGCTCTAGCAGTGTGAAGTGATGGCAACTTGTCCCATGCTGCTTCCTCCTTCCCCATTGTTTTTGATGGAGTTGACTCGTTGTGGATGACTACCATACCCGGTCCGGTTATGGTATTCATCTGCAGCGCATCTGTTCCCATTAGTTTCAAGGCTGAGGGCGGAGGGAGAGCTGACACTGACACCTTCCTGTGCCTTCAGCCTCGAAAGTAATGGAAATGCTCACGCTTTGGATGAATACCATGCCCAGTTCAGGTATGGTATTCATCCACAGCACAAGCGTTCTCATTTGTTTTGACTTCGACACTAATGGGCCTGTCCTGGGAAGCACATGGGGCGCCATGGATCACACTGTGCCACCAAGGGACGGCACGATCGGTGGCACCCCAAGCTCTTCTTGGACTGGGATTATTCCCCCTGGCTCTAGAGCCCTGCCGGGCAAGAGTGGCTGGGGTTTCTGGCGCTCTTGCTTCATGACTCTGTAGGCAGGGGAAATAATCCATGGAGCTCGACAGATGACACAATAATCAACGGTTGTGCATATAAACAAGTCTGCACAGCATTGTTTATTGGAGTTGGTCATTTCATTGAAATGACCAACCGTGGGGTGTTTTTTCCCCAACAGACACAATAGTCAACAAGGGACTATTTAAGCAACTGTTGCTTAAATAGTCCACCATTGACTAACATGTCATCCAAACCGAGTCTCTGTGTTGATCACATTAGGTTATGTTCTTTGAATGCCAGGATTTGCCCACTTTTTCAATCAAATTCTTATTTTTAAGCAACAGAATGAAAGCAGGCTCTTAATGATTAAACTTTCACTGCTTTCTTTGTAAGCAAAAACTTGCCAAAGTGGCAAAAGCCATGGTAAAGGAAGTGGCAGGAAATTGCTGCTATTTGAGAGCATGCCTTACATCCTAGAGGGAAGTGGATGTTTCCGGGGCTGTCTTGGTAGCCTGAGTGGCTCATGGGGACACCCATATTCTTAATGTCTTTCTCTCCCCTTCCCCCACTTTAGAATTGTTACTGACCTGAAAACAGAGGGGTAAAAAAGGGGTTGGCTCTGGAAAAAATTGGCAGTGGGCTGGGGCGGTTCTGGGCACATCAGTATGACTAAGAGTCATCCGTGCATGATGTATTAAATAAAAACATGTGGCTGTGCATTGTGGGGTTGAGTTCTGGCACAGGTCCTCGACCTTGTTGGCTTCTTTTTTGTTTTGTTTTTGTTTATCCTGAGTAAATGGGAGAGTGAGTTCGCATAAGACTCAAGGGTTCTTTAGAGACGTACCCTGATCTCGCCTTCTTGGAAGACTGG